>HG995286.1:20000000-30000000 GCA_905332915.2 Hecatera dysodea | reverse complement strand
AATAAGTCGATTTCAGATTTTTAAGTGAATCAATAATACCTAAGATTCGAAAGTATCACCACTTACTTACACTTACCTAGCACATCTTTCCATTTCCATCAAACGTAGAAAACATTTTTTGACTAGGTAGGTACCTAGATCGGTTACATACCAACTAAGGTAGGTATTATTGCCGGTCCTAAGTCCGTTAAGTAAGAAGGAAAATTTCAAATCAACCAATTTAATCCACAAATAAAAACAAAATCATTACGAAAACTTTAAGTTGACGGATAGCAATAAAGCAAAACTAACATTTTAATAATCATCTGATAACAGGTCATTGAAATTTTCTTTGGCGCACTAAGTAGTATTACTGTCATTAGTAAGATTTCCGTATTCCAATAATGCTTAAAAATGAGTTAATTATCAAGCGAAATTTATTACAATAAAGTAGATGATTCCCGAAATAAAATTAGGTAAAATTATTGCTACTGGTCGCTGTAGGTCATCGCACGATCGCACACGTAGGTACACGCTAGCATTTCGTAGGTAAGACGTCGACACTCACGCACACAGTTGCATTGTCGCTGTGTGCGTAGGCGCCTGATTCTGTAGTATTCGGGATTTTATTCTGAAATACTGTTAAAATTTCAATAACAAAAAAAAGCAGCGCTTATTGGTTATTGACCGGTACCGTACTTTCAATTGATTATTTATGTATTTTATGACAACCTCCTGAAATTTGACGAGGATGCAAAACAACACGTTGTATAATAAGCATCATACCATGTATATTATCTACACATGTTTTTGCAAATAAATAAATCTGAATCTATATTTTACTACTTTTATTTAAAAGAAAAACCTTAACATGAAAGCTTTAGAAATATATACCTACCTATTTTTTTATTATACCTAGGTGGTGTACGAATACTTTTTACACTGTGCATGTTTAGGTGTACAAGTGTAACATACAGAGCTACTAAGTGTTCCCGTATCACATACGTGCCAAGCATGGCTTGTAACAATTAGCTTCCCATAAAATGGCCTGCATAGCATTGTTTTGCTTCAGGGCGAGAGTTAACTCCGGTGAGCGGAGCCCCGGTCACGAGGCTTAGGCTGCAAGGATAGGTCAGCGGAGCTGGGCCAAGTAGGTATTCATGGAGGTTTACATGCACAACCCGCTGACGCAGCACGCAGCGCGTTAGGGTGGAATCCTTTGGGGCGCAGGCACGAGGCGCGGCCTTTTTATAGCGAGAGAAAGTGATGCTCCTCTCTCTTAGGTCAAAACACAGAGTGCGCCTCGACTCGGTAGTGTGAGCGGCATCCCTTGCACTACAGGGAAAAGGAATAAAACTGCGGAGAGAAATTAAATATCGTTAGTTAATTTATTATAAACTTATAGATAGATAACCTAATAAAAATGACGCGAAACTCTTGCACACATTGGACAAAGGAAGACCCTTTAATATACATTTATATTTTAGATAATTGAATTCCGCTATATCGCATCAACTCCAACATTTTTGTAATTAAAAAAAAAAACACAATCGTCAGTGAATTTATGGTGTATTCCCGTTCGTCCCCTCGACTTCGTCCCCCGAGGGGGACGAACGGGAATTCGTTATTTATTTTCCCGATGGTCCCTCTAAATTTTTTAGGGGACGAATGGGAACAATTTATTAATTCTTTTTTTTGGTTCTATTGCTCCCCACCAAATAATATAAGACTGGTGGTTTAAATTGGTAAAAAAAACAAATTTGAATTAAATATCAATCATTTATTAAGGAATAAAAATCACAGAATCAACTTTGCGATAACTCGCAATATTTTTAACCGACTTCTAAAAAAGGAGGAGGTTCTCAATTCGGATGTTTGTATTTTTTTTAATGTTTGTTCGCGCATAACTCCGTCGCTTGCCAACCGATTTGAAATATTTTTTTTTGTTGGAAAGGGTATACTTCCCAAATGGACCAATGAAAATTTTATGGAAATCGAACAAGCGGTTTTTTTGTTAATTTCAATAAATGATAGCAAATCTGTCGGGGTAGCTGAAATCGCATGTTTGTTTATTGTTTACACCAATTTATACCACGTACGCTGTGATGGGTATGTTTAGCTGGGAGTGAACCACTAAAAAGTGAAAAATAAAAAACTTTTTACAAAACATAAAACCGACTTCTAAACAAAAAAGTATAAAATAACTTTAATTTCGGAAGTCGGTGTGTACAACAACAAAAAAGCAACCAAAAACACCGAGTTCCAAAATTAAAGCTATTTTATACTTTTTGGTTTTTTGTTTAGATGTCGGTTTTATTTTTTGTAAAAAGTTTTTTTATATATAATATTCTTTTTAATTAAGAATAAATTTCTCCTTATAACTAAAAAATTATGATAAAAAAATCAGTGTATAAAGCTTATAATAAAAAAAAGTCTGTATTATATTACAATTAAGCACTACAAACAGACTTTTTACCATTCATGTTGTTTCCTTTTGAAATATGTATAACTCACTATTTTTTGTAGTCACAGTTGCTTATGTGTATGGTGGCAAGATTTTACGTTTTACATTATGTAAGTAATTAGAAAAGTTGACTCATTATTTTAACACATAAATAGGGTCAGTAAATTACTGCACAAATCTTTTTAGTGGGACGAATGGCACTAATCGAAGAACATATTCCCATTCGTCCCCTCTTGAATTAGGATTGGGACGATCGGGAACAAATTAAATATTATTTTTGTAAATTCCCGTTCGTCCCCTTCGGGGGACGAAGTCGAAGGGACGAACGGGAATACACCATAAATATTTACCACAGACGATTGTGGAAATATTTTATATCAAAATAGCCCTTATCCGTGAGCTGCGGGTCTCGGGCGGGCCCACTCCCGGCGGGCGTGGCGGCGGCGGACGGCATGCCGGCGGCGGGCACGGTGGCGGGCCGCGCGCCGTTCTGCACGTGCAGCGAGGCCGGGCGCTCGAGTGTGGGCGAGCGCTGGCCTGGCGGGCCGTGCGCGAGCCTCTCTTCGCGCCGCTCGAGCTCGCAGCCCACGCCGGCGTCGTCGTCCAGCTCGTCATCCGTGTGCCACAGCTCCCCGGCGTCGGAGTCGGGCGCGGCGTCCGCAGCGGCGCGGACCTCGGGCGACGGCGAACTACAGCGTAGGTACGTACATTTGACAAATAGCCGACCCGCTTTTACGGGGCCTTACTTGGCAAGAAGGTTCTTTTTTTCATAGTAGTACTATGCAAAAATAGTTTCCTTCTTGATCAGGCCTTGCATGGTTTAAAACTAATTTATCTACAGCCGACTTCTAGTGGTTGATGGGGACGTGACGTGGAGAACGCGCTAATCTCAGTAACTACCAATCATAGGAAACGGTGAGGAAAACAGAACTTACATATTATCTATACTAATATTATAAAGCTGAAGAGTTTGTTTGAACGCGCTAATCTCAGGAACTACTGGTCCGATTTGAAAAAAAATTTCAGTGTTAGATAGCCCATTTATCGAGGCAGGCTATAGGCTATATTTTATCCCCATATTCCCACGGGAACGGGAACTACGCGGGTGAAACCGCGAGGCGCTGCTAGTGTTATATAAATTATAATACAATATAAATTTAAATTAGTCTTCGGTATAAGGATTTAATACTACTTAGTATTAAAAATCTGTGCTTGGGTACACAGTTTTTGCAAAACGAAAACCTGAGTGGTCCACCTATAGCCATTATAATAGCGTAGGTATTATCTATGAACACGGCACCCGCCACTGAGCGCACCGCGAAAGTCCCTTAGGGGGCAAAATCATGGAAACTGCGCGCAAATGTTTCGTAATCAATTTCTTTTTAGTATGTTCTTTGAAAACGACACACTTCTTATAGGTTTTATTTTAACTCATAACCATTTTCTGCTTATTATTTTTTTCTAAATGATCCTTTTTGTATTCGAAAGCTGTCGTGTGGTTCCATTTAAATTTGATTGAGATCTGCCGATTAGTAGGTATTTGAATGATCCCTAATAATACGTGGCTTCGACTACATTGATGATGTTCTCATTGTACACTCTTGTATACGATGGTTTGAAAGAGCATCTAAATATTTCAAGGGGGCCACCTTGAAATATTTAGATGCTCTTTCAAGTTTGGTGAAGATCTGATGAAGAACAGAGATAGAAAACGGAACTTTTCAATAAATGATAGCAAATCTTTCGGGATTGCTGAAATTGCATGTTTTTTTATTGTTTACACCAATTTATACCGTGTACGCTGTGTGGTACGTTTAGGTGGAGGGAGTTCGTGTACCACTAAAAAGTGAAAAATAAAAAACTTTTTACTAAATCTTCTAAACAAAAAAAAGGTATAAATTAACTGTAATTTCGGATGTTTTTTTTTTTGTAAAAAGTTTTTTTGTTTTCTTAAATAACATAATATGTCATATTTTGAAATATAACATTGAGATCGTCACAGTAGGTGAACTCTTTCAGTGGATATGATGCTTATTTATTTTTTTATTTATAAACGTTCCAGTTTCGTTTTTGGGTCGCAAAATGTCTTAATATGAACAAGCGAGCGACCCGCTAACAAGACGAATCACGATAAACGATGCCGTGGAAGAAGCAGTTTTGAGCCGCTGAAATCTTTTGAGTGTCGTGCCAGCGAACCCCGGGAGAACGCCGGGAGAACAATGAATGGTTTTGTGATCCGACCTTCGTCAGTAGATATACATGCTACCTTTCCACCCATATCTGTGGCGCACGCAGCGCACGCAGCGCACGCCGCGGAAGCTCTCAGAGCATATTTCACAAAATATATCGTGTTAAGTTAGGTTGTTTTCGCAAAATTCCCTGGAATTATATCTTACTAGCACTCGCTCGCGGCGTCGCCCGCCTTAAAGTTAACCGTCTTCTATCTATCGCTATATTATAAATCATCAGAATCGGTTTGGCGATTTGGGCTTAAAGCGTAGCGTGACAGTTCAAACAAACTCACTTTGTATGAATAATATTAAGTTAGGATAACTTTCCTTGGTCATTTGTCCATATGTTGGTAAAAGCCGTATGAAAACCCGTGAGGTAGTTTCTGAGATTAGCCAGACATAGTCAAAGCGCCGGAGGCATCAGATCACGAGGCACCGAGTACCTTTGTTGCGCTGACTAGTGCGGATCATACATTATTTTCTTTTGTTTCTTTCGATTCTACTGAATTCATCTTTTATGATGTCGCGTGATCCCAAAACATTTTACTTTAAAGGGTGTTTCTTAATCTAAAGTGCAGATTAAGATGAGGCTAAGCAACAAAAGTTAAACTTAAAAACCCTGCAGTACATACGTATGCGTATTATTTGTATTGTAACCAACCCACAGACACAGGGCAGTCTCGTTGGCGTGCCACCACTTTATTTTCTTTATGTTCAATCTATATTGTCCCACTGCCGTTTTGTCATGTAGCCTAGGCAGCAGCAGTGCTGTACTACGATGTGTGGAGCGTTGTCTTGTGGCTACTACGACGGAGGGATCTCAAAACGTGGGCGCGTGAGACGGCTGCGGCACTGCCGCGTACCTCGCCCAGTGCGGCTGCACGAAACTCGAACGAGCTACAGCGGAAATTTCAACGCAGCTGGCTTAATGGAAAGCTAAAATGTTTGTTGAATGAGTCCATACTAAGGAAAATTATTTATACGTGTAATATATTAATAATTTATTGCGAATTTCAAATACAACACACCGAAGTCAGTAATCTGAACCTTCGGATCTCATGCGAGCAACTAACAGCGAATACTACTAAACAAGGTATTTTTAACTAAGGCTTATCATAAATAATAAATAAAAATATAAAAAGGAACGTAATAAAATATTATCACAGTGCTAAGTTACTTAAAACTGTTTGTGTGATTGGCATCCTACGCTAGTGGCCGCTGTACAGTAGCGATAGCAGGCGGCGGCACAGAATGAACCCTGCGCAGGTGCACTGGCGCTGCGGGCGAGTGCGCGCTGTGAGCCAGGGCGCCTCTACTACAAGTGACTGTTCCCTCAGTACAACTAGCATGCCATTTGAGACGGAATGCGGACAGAACATAGCGCACTCTCATTACAAATCGCGAAGCACATTTGTCCGATAGTTCAACACAATAATTTTAAAATACAACAGTAATCGAGATCAGTTCAAATAATTCAGACTCGTAAGTACATATTCATACCTGACTTCTATATCCAACAATTACGTGTCTAAGAGTGGATCCAGGAGACCATCATTATACTAGACCGTATAATGGACAATAAAGACAAAAACTGTGCAACATTTAGTCGTGCATACAATTTAAACAACATGTCTGAGTACACTAACAGGAATAATAACTTTATATTTTGAGTCACGGACTATGTGCGTCATCCGTTCAATATTTATAAGAGGTTCCGCGCCCCTAAACACCACCGTTATATTCGGCCGCGCTGAGCGGTGGCGGTGCTAGGTGGTCTCCTCGGACGGACTTGACAAACAAGTGTGAACAAGTCCCGGCACGCAGTGTGGCCGGGAGGAGGCCTGGGCGGGTTGGCGACGTTCAGACGAGGGGACCAGTTCTGTGGGTATGGCGTGGCGCGGTTTATTTTGGCCCAGGGTTCTACATTAATTCTCTCTTCATTATTATTATAAATCTTCCTAAGCGTTTCTATAAAATAATTAAATATTATGTACCTACGTACTTATATGGAATAAATAAAATGAACTTATGTTTTCGTTGTAACAGAAGAACAATCGTACTAATTAATTCCACGACGTGGGAGTGACAACATTTTAAGGACTTTCTTTTAATACTTATTTTATTAACTCTTTGCCGAAATTTAAATTAGAAACATGGTGAAATTTACTTGAGTGTAAGCTGGCAGCAGTCCCAGCGGCCACGGCGACCATCGTCGCGCCGGCCAGGCGAGAGTCGAGCTCGCGCACTACGGGTTCCGTACCATTCTCTTTAAAAACGGCAAAAAATATTCATTCATATCATGTCAAACTTAATTTTAACTATTTATATATTATGTGAATATGTCAAGCGTGTACCCTTTGCCGTTATCAATATTGAGTAATAACGAGCAAATATATTACGTTTATTGTATGGGAGCCCCATTAAATATTTATTTTTTGTAATTGTTGCTGTAGCAGCAACGGAAAACGTCAAAATTTCAACTGTCTAACTATCACGGTTCACGACATACAGCCTGGTGACAGACGGACGGACAGCGAACTCTTAGTAATAGGGTCCCGTTTTACCCTTTGGGTACGGAACCCTAAAAACCGGCCTAGTGCAAGTGTGTTGAAGCCATAATAATGTCTAGTTAGCAAATCATCATAATATTTGATAATACGATTGACATGTGTAACGCATGGTCGCTGAGCACGCCGCAAGTTACAGTGCCACCTGAGCGAGTGGTCTGTGTGAGCCCGCGTTCTGTGCGTGTGGTGCGTGTGTGGTGCGTGTGTGGTGCGTGTGGTGCGTGTGTGGTGCGTGTGAGCAGTGTGAGTGTTCGGAGCCGGCGACACGGTCGCGTGGCCTAGCATAGAGATCGCGCGCCGTCCCGACCGGGGCGCGGTCAGTGCGAGTCCATCGCGCGACGCGAGCGCGCGTAGCTGCAAGCAACGTAAACGAAAAATAAACAATAAAAAATCAAATGAAAATAAACAAAACTTATTCATGCTAATAATACGAGTACAACTCAATAAGCGGCACGGTCTTGGTACGGTCAATCGCACATCAGTAGATAGTGTCACTTGACCTCCAACCTTCCCTAAATGATAAGCAAAAAGGCTTTACTGCATCATTTCTACACTACAACAGTCTACCATGAATATACGGTTTACATTACTGCGAAAACCCAATCAAAGGCCAATCGGGGTATTCGAGTTCCCTTCTGTAACGAACACAGAGTTCGTCAGAGCTACTTCGAGTTGTCTTCACTGCAGTTACTCGTTGTTGGACTACGGGCAAGCTTGTTATTATGTAAGGGGCACAGCAGACTCGATACTTGTAACATAAGCAAAGGGTAATTTGCGTTGCAGTAGGGAGCAGTGTCTCGAGGGCGGCCACTGCCTGCGGCTGTCAGCCGAGTGCGCGTGCACCCGGCGCCAGCGCACCAAACTGTTGTAGGTAGGCCTGCGGACGCTAGAAGTATCGAGAGTGCTGCTGCCCTGCGCCGCAGGGGACTGCGCTTACCGGCGGGTGGAGCCGTCGTAGCCGGCGCCGTGGATCACCTGCAACAGAACGCGCTCGTCAACACACGCTATAGTAACACCTTCCGGAACTACGCCACTGAGCCATCGCAACCCAACTAGGTGTCTTACAAGAAACGCGTAATGGTGTAGTCGGCGCTGTTATGATTTCAATTGATTTCCGTACATTATTAGATAGTATACGTAGGTATGTCACCTGGTCATCGCCAGGTACTAATTATAAATTCAACTTGTGTTCTTGTAAAAGTCGTCTCGCCCGTGACATGCGCTTCTAAAACGCTTAGAACGTCACCGTATTTTGCTATGTACGTTTATCTTTCTTCCTTTCCTGGAAGTAATCTAATTAACAATCATAGATATTTAAATATTAGCTACTTGTTCTATAATGTAACTACAGACTAACACTGAAAGCAGACTTGAACATACTTGACGGAGGACTAGCAGAACACAAAATGAATTTACCACGGAATGATTGTGCGGCGGACTGCGAGCATTCGATGCACTTATTACAGTCAGATACGAAACGAACAGTGAGTCGTTCGTGTACCTATGCCTGCTGCTGATGCTACGTAAAGGTGCTGATAGATTTGAGCATACGCTGAACAACGAACAGTTCCGAGCATAGAGTCTAACATCGCTACGAACATTTGAGGAATTTATTCTAGCGAATGTTCTAGTAGATGCTTGTTAATAATTTTGAAATTCGATTAGTTTATTACTCGTTAGCGAGTATTCTTGCTAAGCGGCGCTTCTTTTTATACTGACTTCAGATGAATGCTCATTACAAGGGAATGACCAAGTGTATCAGCGGCTTAAGCCTGCTGTAGATACGTGAAATGATCGGAGAGCCGCTGTATCAGCTTCAGATTCAATGGTGCCGCATTCATCGGGCGCTATGAGTACGGCACGGTTGACAATGACGTCTGCAACCTCTGCTGCGCACCGCGGCACCACGTGACTAACGACGTAGTAGAACTTGTCGAGTCCGCCGAAATATTGGAAATCACGAACGGGCCTTCAATTTGCGCGAACCAAGTCTCAGGCTTCTCAGGTCAAGTAGCAGTACGCGCACACCTACACGAAAATCATCTTATTGAGCCGATTCCGCCTTCGTTTTTATATTCAAATCAAAACGCTTATTTCGGACAAAAACAATCTATGTATATTTTGATAGCAGGCACATAACTTACGGCCGAACCCAATAACCGATCTATCACATACTGGAGATAGAAAAACAAATGAAACAACAGAAAACCTATATAATTTTTCTGTTGTTTCATTTGTTTTTCTATCTCCAGTATGTGATAGATCGGTTATTGGGTTCGGCCGTTAGTCTAAGTTAGTAAGTAGGTACACCTTATATATAAGATCACATTATTCATTAAAAAAAACAAATAAAGTGTAGATAAATTGTTAAATAAATAAATCTAAAACATTTAAATAATTAAAACCAAACGAACACCTACAAACTATTACCTTTTCTGCATAGGACATGTTCTAGGCTTCAGTGAATCCGCTGTACTTGTCAAGTTTATCGTAGCACCTCACACCAGGTGTATAGAGCGGAGTGTCCGGCCGTACAGAAATAAAACTCGCCTTTGTTTACACTCAATGATATTTAAAAATATATAAATGGATATGTTTGTGATGGAAATTATAATATGTTTAAAAACCTGCCTGACCTATTTGAGTTAGAAAATATTTTTATTTACTTAGATATAAATAAGTCACCATGCAGTTATTGAGCGCACCGTGTCGCGTATTGCATTCTTGCCTACTCTTTACGTTACTGACTTTCTTACTCTTGTAGACGTTTACGGTTGTCATTTTGTTCTAGTAAACAAAACTTGTCATATTAAAAAAAAACATTCAGTATTTAATATTAAAAATACATTCCCATTTTTTATTGCAAAAATGCACAATGTTATTACGATTATTTATGATAACGTAGAATGGAACGTTATGCTGTCAATCTGAACTGACTGTCAGTGTCAAAACTAATTACTGTTATTCCATTGTTTTTTATTTTGAATAGGTACCTTATTTATCTAGAGATATATAGAACTGCGATGGTACTGTTGGTAAACATATCTATTCTGATTGAACATCTTTTTGAACCTACATATTACATAAAAAACATGATATAGTATTTTTAAATACACACTAATAACAACAGCCCTCTAAAATAATTCAAACTGCAGGAATTTAAAAGTTTAATACGATATTTGTATTAAAAATATAGTCGATTGTATAAATATATCATAGTGAGTTGAGTTATAAGTTATTAAGTTATTTTTGAAACATAAAGTAGCGTAAATATTAAAGTTAATTTGTTTGTTTACCTACTTAAAAATGGTCCTAGATTGTGAAGTTTGTGCTGACAATGTGTTTTTGTTAGAGATTAAAAGTATAAGTTTTCACAGCTACCGTAAGTATAATGATAAGATTTAAGTTGAGTCTAAAGGTAGATGTGTCCCCGAGGTAGGAGAATTGTCCCAAAAATATGATAATTTATCTCGTACTCGCTATTTTAAAACCTATACTCCATTTATTACAACATTAGAAAAAAGAAACTCGCAGAAGCAGAAGTACGAAACCATTTTTTTGAAGTTGAGTTCAAACTAATATTGCAACGATTTAATTGTTTTTTCAATTCCTATGCACAATATTTATAGATAAACTGTTTCCAACATATTATTAGCTAAAGGTTCGACATTGCACTTTTACATTTGATGCAGAGACACAAAACTCCGACGGCAGAGGGAAGCCCCGGCGCTCAACTCGTTTCCCTAGTTAACTATCGGGGTCGCCACTGCTCGTGTTTATGTCACCGGAATATTGTAAACGCCGTAAGAATGTAAAATATCGCATATATGTAGGTATTAGAAACTATTGAATTCGGATGCTATTTATTCAATACAAAAGGATTGTTTCATAATACATTAGTGTATGTCGAGAAACTATGATCTTATAAAGATTTATTACAATCTGATGGGGTCTGTATATTCCGGTGACTTGAATAAACAAAATGTTTATAAACACTGAATAACAAGGATATACAGACGAAACACGAAACAGAAGAGAATATTGATTAGCCAACGTGGCAGCGCGGGCGAGCCGACGACCCGTGCGCTGGCTGTTGAACGTGGACTGCCGCAGACTGGCGCGGCCCGGCGCCCGGCGAGCGCGGCGGGCTGTGGGGCGGCGTATCGAGCGCCGCGGCGAGCACGTGGGCAGGATACGAGGGCGCTGTGCGCGCACGGGCGCTAACTACTTGTTCCTCTCTATTTTAAGTAAAGCATGTCTTATGTACCTTAGCTGTAGCCTGCACCCAGATATCTAAAAATTACCTACTTGCTTTGTAATATGACTACTAACTAACGATTCTAAATTTACCATCCAAATACACAAGGGGATGATTGTATACAGAGGCGAATCGCTTCACGAATTAATGTTACATACGTGACGAACATTCATTCCTTTAATTGTATGTTGGGGGCTATCAGTAATACCGGCACACCAAGTACAAGTCGTGTGAGAATGGCGGCTCAGTCACGCTGTCACACATGGCGAGCGCCGCGGCCGCTCACTGCCAGCGCAGCACCTGAAATGCGCGCTTGGTCACTGCCGGCTCACTCCTCACCAGCCTGGGGATAACTCGGCTTCGTTCGCATAGGCAAACGCCTGTCGCAAATTACCCGTGGACTTACTTAAAAACCCATATCACCTAAATAGCTATCTCAAACGTCCCGACAGCTTTGTAATGATCAATGGTCGCAGGGAGGGTACCTATAGCTGCGGATTTAGAAATGTAACACTTACATTGGCAATGGCGGAAGTCGGTTTAGTGGCGGCGAAGCGGCCGATGGCGGCGGTGGGCTCCACTGCGAGGTCGCGGCCGGTCTTGCTGCGGTGGGAACACACGTTAGTACACCGGTGAGCAGGGCGCTACGCTACTGAGCCTTCGGTTCCTACGTAACAGCTCACATTTGGCTACACTCATCGTGTATGGTGGCTGGGCGGCCAACTCGGATGTATTCAATTTGAAGATTGCAGTTAGTATGCAATTAAAGTCTTGAAAACTAATAATTTCGGATTTGGGACATTTTAACTAACTTAGGATGTCAACATACTGCAAAGTCATCGTTAAATCGGAACGGGGACCAAGCAGCCGGCGCGCATGCGAGCTGGCCGCCGGAGAGACAGCCTGACGGCGGAGTGGCACTGACCTGAGCTAGGCTTATTAACTTAATATGTTTCTCGTTAGTTTCCAGGATCTGTCGCAGAACAGAAACAAGAATTACTCGTTACGTGCCACAGCTTACTAATGAATGAGATTACTTGCAATTATTTTAATTGAGTTTGGTTTGCTACTTAATTAATAGAATCTACGGGCGATGCTGACCTGATCTCCTGATCCGTTCTTTCAAAGAAGCTGGGCGCGATAGCGAAGTTATTACTCTGGCGCATCAGCTTCGTGATGCCGTAGTTCCTGCTGAGGAAGTGCTCCATCCTTTCAGAGGGGCCGTCGATGGCCAGCTGACTGGCAGTCAGTTCCAGCTCCTGCGCGAGCACACCGGTATATTATGTTACATGTTCACATACTTCAAGTTAGTAGCATCGATAAAGGAACCTATTTACTGTTTAGTGCGATTCGAACGAATTCATTTTATTTCATAAACAAGTACTATTTAACCGTTAACTAGATTCTTTATTCAAAATTTTCTTTAACGAATTAGATTTTAGAATCTCTTAAACAGTAGAGAATTTAGAGTCTCTTAAACTAGGCTCAAGAAAATAGGTGGTTCATTTAGATGTCAATGTATACGTTTTTAGAATAAACTCCCTTCCTACATCCAAGACCTTAGTATTAATAAATTCAAATTGATAGTAAAACGTAAGCTATGCTTGAAAGCTTTTTACACAGTTAGAGACTACATTGAAGATCAAAAGGCTTGGAATTGAGCTGCTTCAACGATGTACATGGCCTAATTTATTTATTATACTAACTTACACTTATATTTATATTACGTTTATCTATTGATACTTTTTTTGTATATTCTCATTGTATATTCTCCTGTTTATGCAATTTTGACATGAATGTTTACTTTTTAAAGTATTATTCTATTATTGTGACATGAATATTTACTTGTTAAAGTATTTTTTTTTATTATATTATGTTTGACATAATACTTGCTTTGTAAAGTACTATATTTTTACTTAATTTATTTTGTGAATATGAGGACTTTATGGGTATTATTTTCTTTTTTCTTTCCTTAAAGTATATATAACGACGACGTCTAACAGTTTCAAGTACTTTTACGGCCTACCCAAATGTCCCTTCTTTGGTATTGTTCGTCGGGTCGTTGAGCTCCTTATTGTTTCTAAGTTGAGCAACTCGACTACTGACAAAGGCTTGCACTGAATGGACAGGCCCACTTAAATCTGTGTGGTTCTTTCCTCAAAAGACCATTTCAGACAGATCTGCATAGTTCTCATATAACATATTATGAATGGGAACTATGTAGATCGCCATTATTAGGGTCTTGTTTCAGTTTGTCTGGCAGTTTGAGTAATTCTTGCGGCCTACCCAAATGTCCTTACTTTGGTATTGTTCGTCAAAACGTTGAACTCCTTAAAGTTTTTTTGAGCTACACGGTATCTGACAAATGCTTGCACTGTCTGGACAGGTCCACTCAAATCTGTGTGGCACTTTCCTCAAAAGGGTACCTCAGACATTAACCTACATGGTTCTCATATGATTTGACCAGTACGGATTGTATGGACTTTAAAAGAGACTTTGACCTCTGAGTTTGTTTTGGTGTTTCTTCTCAGGGTAGTCAGCTAGGAAACACCGGCTTCATCTAGCTTAAAATGACAAGAAATATTGGACGTGTAAAAGTGTTATGTTTAACCTACTTACAAAATAAATATCATTTATCATCATTTATCATTTAGTATTTTAACTAACAATAAGTATCTAATGCTTAAAATGTTTCTATGAAAACCTAAACCCTCTGAACTAGCATATTTCCAAAATTTTAGGTGCAGTAGTCCTGTCGGACATGTTAGCGATGAGAAAATTTAATTTATTTTTTTATTCAGAAAAACGAGATAATTACGGTAAGTCTTTTGATCAGATACGTGACACAAAATATATGCTTAAGTGTGTTCTATTTTCGAATGATCAGACACTCACGTGTAACATGAAGTCGAATAGTAAGCGTCCGTAGCCGAGGCGTTGTTTGTGCTTTACTACGTAGAAATCTAAGACACACATCGTCTCCACCTCATGCACGGTCTCCTTGGTATCGAACAGGAAGAGGTGCTTGCGGCCAACCTTCAGCAGGCCGATGATCTCGCCCTTGCCCCTGCAAATGAGAAACCACATCATACATCATGACAATAACTCTTCGCTCGCGCTGCCACCAGTTGTTCTTGCTCTTACAAGGATTGTCTACCTGCAGTCGCTGAACGTTAATCTGTCGCATTCCTAGATTCAACTTGCTCAGGTGAGGTTTTCGCGAAGAGAAGCGAGTGTAGAAGAGTCATTAATTTCGCAAAGCATCAGTAAATTGTTCGCTTGTAGTCGCAAAGTTTAGCGGAGGCGTGGCGAGGCTCACAGGCATCAATCACAGCACCCACCGCTCTACGTCCGCGCGCACGAAAAGCACTGAATTCGTGAGCTGAGCCACACACGTGCGTGAGCCACAAGTGAGCGCGTCTAGCCTAACTCGGCCTTCACAGAATGAGGCGTGTGACGCCATGCTTACCGAACAAATTGATATCACACGGACTATCTAGCACCGCGGTCGGCGGCAACGTGCCACTTGTTTCATACACACGTTTTTGTGATACTTTTCCGATTTCCTCGGCGTTGTATTGAGAGCATACCATGGATTCAGCATGGCTCGCGGATTGGAGCGGAGACACAGTGCGCCGTGCGCTCCCTGTATGCCGGTGGTAGACGGTGTCAAAACATGACTCTTGATTGAAGTTTGTCCTAGACAGCGCGTGAAAGAAGACGGCTCAAAACAGCATTTCGTCATACAGCAATGAGCAAGACCAACATAAAGGCGCAGGTGGTCAATTCTAAGGGTGGTGTTCTTAAATATGAAGACGCACTACTGGAACACCCTGTATAAAATACTATGAAAATTTTCTCAAGCTCAATAGGGTATTTGACTAAAAAAATATAAGTAGTCCGTCAAATATATTTCCAAAATATATTGAACACGTATTTTTCGCTTAATCAATCTATAAAAATTTACGAAGTTAGAAAGCATCAAAGAACAGGAGTGGGGCCTTGTAACTTCACATCGTGGTATTTGTTTTCTTACTTCAATTTTATTTATTATGTAAATGTAAACTTGAGTACCTAACACAACAAATAGTAAAGCGACGGTCGGGCATCAGATCAGCTGCGGGCGCCGGCAGCACACGCAGGGCAGGCCGGCGGGAGCGCGCGGGCGGGACGCTCGGGACTGCCAGACGACTGTATCGATCCCGCCGCTAAGCTCGATTGTAACATAGCTACAGGTCGCCGCCAGCCTCCCACTTACCTATGAAGTTGTAGTTTTGTTTTTCGCGGTTAGCTCGCGTCATTGTTTTCTTTTAAAGCAGTAGGGAAATCAATACCGTTCGAAAGTACAACAACAGACCGCGTTCCGTATTCCGGCCTCGCCGACGAGGCCCATCGCGACGCCCCCGTAACATCCCAGACTTTTGCCTAACGAGCCAGCCCGCGCCGCTAAGCCATTAGCGTTAAATCCCCCAATTAATAATAACCAGACCCAGCCTGTCCCTTGCTGTCCTCCCTCAATGACCCCATTAAGCCGAGGCCCGGATCCCACAGGGGATGCCCTTAGCGAAGCGGTCATTTAGCTTTTTCAGTAGTTTTTAGCCGGGGGGGCTGGCCACCACAGGATTGCCCGGTTGAGCAGTACCAGCCTTAGTGTGCTGAACTGTGAGTGGTCCATATCAAAAGAATAAAAAAATCCGAGTCAGTATTGGATTAGCGGTACAAGTGATAACTTCAAGAGCGATCTTCAACTGCGAACTTAAGTGATTAGTAGTGCGATTGTGTTTTATAATTAGCGAGTAGTTGTAATGTAATTAAAGTGTCATTTTTGGTTATTCAATCGGCTGTTTTTACTGTCACGATATCATAAACCCCTTTGCCAAAAATGTACGGAATGTCTCCTATTAGCCTCTAGCACACGGCCACACTTACTGCACATGCACAGTAAAAGCAATAGATACGTAGTCGCGCACACACCCGCATTTCTTAAATCAAAAGGTACTACACAATCAATAATAACCTTATCCCATTAGGCACTGTGTGTATTTACTGTACAACTTACTCCCACAACAAAAAAAAACCTTTTTAACCGACTTCTAAAAAAGGAGGAGGTTTGTATGTTTTTTTTTTATATTTGTTCGCGCCTAACTCCGTCGCTTGCCAACCGATTTGAAAAAATCTTTTTTTGTTGGAAAGGGTGTACTTCCCAAATGGTCCCATGAAAATTTTATCGAAATCGAACGAGCGGTTTTTTGTTAATTTCAATAAATGATAGCAAATCTGTCGGGATAGCTGAAATCGCATGTTTGTTTATTGTTTACACCAATTTATACCACGTACGCTGTGATGGGTATGTTTAGCTGGGAGTGAACCACTAAAAAGTGAAAAATAAAACCGACTACTAAACAAAAAGTATAAAATAACTTTAATTTCAGAAGTCGGTGTGTTCAACAACAAAAAGCAACCAAAAACACCGAGTTCCGAAACTAAAGTTATTTTATACTTTTTGTTTGTTTTGTTTAGAAGTCGATTTTATTTTTTGTAAAAAGTTTTTTTTTTTGCAAAAAAATACAACCGACTTCTAAACAAAAAAAAAGATAAAATAGTAATCTTAATTTCGGAACTCGGTGTTCTTGGTTGTTTCTTCGGTTTTTGAACACCGACTTCCGAAATTAAACAATAAACAGACACGCGATTTCAGCAAACGCGGAAGATTTGCTATCATTTATTGAAGAGTTCCATTTGAGTGCGTTCAAATATTACCAAAGCACTAAGGGGGTCTTTGATTAGCTTATTCGTTATGACATGGAGATGGGGGGATCCGGGAGGCAGTGGCGTGCAGTGGTTCTAGTTAGGGTAGGCCAGAAAATAATGTCCAAAAAAAAACACCACATTATTCAGGGTTGAAATTTGGTCTTTTTTTTTTGTTTTTTTTTTTTTTTTTTTTTTTTAAATAGGCAATTAAAAAAATTTAAAAAAACTCATTTCATTAAAAATCCACCCTGAATAATGTGGTTATTTTTTAAAATTTATTTGGACATTTTCTCTGGCCTACCCTAACTCGAACCACTGCACGCCACTGCCGGGAGGTGATTAGGTATGTCAGCAATATTTGTTTATTTACTTATCAGATTTTCTGCAAAAAATGGGGCTATCACATAATAATAGGGTATTTAACTGTAAAAATCTAATTAGTCCGTCTGATAGATTTACAAAAAATATTGGACACGTATTTTTTCTTTTTTCACGTAAACAAAAAATGAAGACGATACAGAGCGTTGAAAACTCGTGTGACGTCACTACTCGCTACAATTTTTACCGAGCCGTAACGTCACAAGCCCCCACTCCTGATCTTTGATGCTTTGTATCTTCGTCAGTTTTTATAGATTTGATAAAGGAAAAAATACGTGTCCAATATTTTACTATAATCTAACTGACGGACTAAACATAATCATAATTATATTTTTTACTCAGGAAACATCCCTATTCTTACTAGCGGACCCGACCGACGTTGTCCTATCTTAACTATGCATATTGACATAGTAAGAGCGTTTAGAGGGTGTTAAAGTTTGTACTATACAACAATCTAAACGCACACGC
Source organism: Hecatera dysodea (assembly GCA_905332915.2). Classification (NCBI taxonomy): domain Eukaryota; kingdom Metazoa; phylum Arthropoda; class Insecta; order Lepidoptera; family Noctuidae; genus Hecatera; species Hecatera dysodea. The sequence goes on along the minus strand of HG995286.1, from coordinate 29,981,904 downwards.
AAAAGTGAAATTAATCATCTAATTGATAGTTGTGATTGTGACGTAACCGGTAGGTCGGACTGTCGCGATGTCGGAGTACTGCGATGGTTCTTCGAGCTAGACGTAGACGTGTGGTCGTGTGCGCCTATACCTATTTAAGGTCGGCTTTCGCGAATATGTCATGTCATGACGTAGTGTTTTCTCAAACAGATCTTTTGCGCAATGGTGGTCACGCTCATACAGCTCGGGATGTTTAAAAAAGTGGCGTGCAATGGGACACTAAGTAAGTTTACTTTCTCTCGGTCGTCTATAACTAATTTCTACATTAGTGATGGAAGGTCTCAGTGATGTTACAGATAAGTTTCACTGCCGCATGCCGCGTCGCGCAGTTTTTGGTGTGTCGCCGAGCAGTGAGTGGCACAGCTGCCATATAAAGTACGATGTGCCTACGCAGCGCCATTGGCTAGCGGACATGTCGCCAGTACATCAGCGCTCATTAGAACAGTTACTATCGCGGAGCGGTGCTACGCGTTACTGATGGAACTGCTATATTTTAACCAACTTAAAAATGTTCGGTTTCGGTTCGAACGTAAGCATCGCTGTATTTCCGCATTATGGTAAAAAACGAATGAAACAACAGTGCCAGCGCGCGACGTCTATTAGCTGAGTCACGGCGCAGTCGGCGACACGAGCTGGCGGGCTGGCGTGCCGGTCGAGCGCGCGCGCCTGCTCGCTCACGAACTTACCAAACACAAATATGAATGTCACACGGCCGATCGCATTATACGAAACTAATATATAGCTGAAGAGTTTGTTTGCTTGAACGCGCTAATCTCAGGAACGAATGGTCCGATTTGAAAAAATATTTCCGTCTTAGATAGTCCATTTATGGTGCACCGATGAAGAATATTTCAAAAACGGGGTTACTTAAGAAAACAAAAACAAGAGTCTCTATTTTTAAATTAATGTCTGTCAATTGCAACAAAACGTTCTGAATTCTGATGTCTTGAGATGGTCTCACAGTTTAGAAGAAGGAGCGAATAACTCAATAACTCGAAATCGCAAATAAACACAATGCATTGCTTAGTTTAAGAAAGTAAGTGGTTGCAAGTCGCTAGTGCCGCAGAAGCACTCGCCCAGCTCAGCTAGTGCCGACGCGTGCGCCGACCTCAAGATTCCTGCTTCACGCTTTGGACTGGAGATATCAACTAGTAAAACCATCAGATCAGATCTGTTACTGTTGTCAATCTAAGTAACTACCAGATCAGGGGCCCAAGTCTGCTATTTTTTATAAATTTGTTATTCCAACACAATCCCATTGTCATTTTGCTAAAAGTTCGTAATCTGCTAGTCAAAATGGTCGAATATTGGTCTGTCAATGGTCTCGTAATACTTTTTGATAACTGAGCTATTAAAAGTAGTACATAATATGAAAATATTAATGCACAATGACTTTCTAATGGTAGGTCACTGATCAAAGGAACTGTCAACATTTTTGTAGATTACCGCATAGGTCTGTCATTCATTTGTCAGTTACATTATGTACGAGATTACCATTCTATGTCATTTATTTCAATGGAGTGTCAGTGGTTGAGGGTAGTTTGTGCCTCTGAGTTAGTTTGTTCTTCTCAGGGCAGTCAATTTAACATAAACACATCAAAAGTATCTAGGGATCAACATATATTTTTGCAATAACTTTCCTCCTGATTGATATTAATTAAAATTTTCTTTAAGGATTCATCAAATAAAGTGTTTTCGTTTGTCACAGTAACGATAAACCAAGTCACCTTTGCATTAATAAAGAAATTTGCCATTTTCCTAATAAAGGGATTTTTGACATTTGAACCACTAACATTAAAGTTCGAAAAAAAGACTGAAATAACAGTTTTCTTTAAAATTTTATTGGGTAACTTAAACAATTAATAATCCGTGTTTCTACCGCGAACACTAACAACACAAGAACATCGGTTTGGCATACTCAAAATGAGTTCATCCAAATCACGCTGTGGAATGGCCGCCCATGTTCGTTGCAACAACAAAAAAAGGTCTTCTTGCGACTGGATACCCTCCATATTCGGCAGAGCTCTTCTCTGTAGCATATCCCATGCATGCTCAATCGGGTTCAAGTCTGGCGACTGAGCAGGCCAGGGCAGGACATTGATGTTAGCTGCGGCGAGAGTCTGTCTTACAACTCTTGCGGTGTGCGGTCGTGCATTATCATGCATTAACTGAAATAAGGGACCGATTTGCACTTGTAGAGGAACGATGACGTCTGATACAATCGTCTCAGCATAAATTTGAGCGTTGAGGTTGCCTCTGATCCAAATCAACTCAGTTCTTCCGCCGATCCAAATACCCGCCCATACTATGATGGTTCCACCACTATAAGGATGGACTTCCTGGCAGGATTTTAATCGCTGTTGGCGTCCAGGGGTTCTCCAGTGTCGTATACGTCTTGTATCCGGTCTCATACCAAAACGAGACTCATCAGAAAAGCACACGAAACGCCATTGTTCTTCTGCCCAATTTCTGTGTTCAAGAGCCCATTGATATCGAATCCTACGATTGTGCATTGCTATAGGTGGTACCCGTAGCGGTCTTCGGGAATGAAGGTTCACTTCATGCAAGCGGTTTCTGACTGTTTGGTCGCTAATTAAGTTCCCTGAAGAGTGATGAAGCCTCACGGCTAACATCATGGCGGTTATTGTTGGAGCTCTTCGAGTTAAGATTTGAATGTATCGGTCTTGTCTCCGTGTGGTGCAGCGATACCGTCCTCCATGGCGCTCAGCCAAGGTAAGCGAAGAGCTCTGCCGAATATGGAGGGTATCCAGTCGCAAGAAGACCTTTTTTTGTTGTTGCAACGAACATGGGCGGCCATTCCACAGCGTGATTTGGATGAACTCATTTTGAGTATGCCAAACCGATGTTCTTGTGTTGTTAGTGTTCGCGGTAGAAACACGGATTATTAATTGTTTAAGTTACCCAATAAAATTTTAAAGAAAACTGTTATTTCAGTCTTTTTTTCGAACTTTAATGTTAGTGGTTCAAATGTCAAAAATCCCTTTATTAGGAAAATGGCAAATTTCTTTATTAATGCAAAGGTGACTTGGTTTATCGTTACTGTGACAAACGAAAACACTTTATTTGATGAATCCTTAAAGAAAATTTTAATTAACAATCAGGAGAAAAGTTATTGCAAAAATATATGTTGATCCCTAGATACTTTTGATGTGTTTATTTACATTACAAAATTTAACACATAAGTTTTTATTTTTTTTATATATATATTGTTTATTTACAAGTTAAATATAATTTATCGTCGCACTCGCACAGCGTACCTGTATATTTCTAAAAAGTGTTATGATTTTGCAAAAATGCAACTACTGTCTTATAATAATAATTGTTTGGGCAAATACCATTCAAATTATTCGTCCAGTGCCATTAGGTTTGCACCTTGGAACCCAGTTGCAATGCTTGGCTTTGAACGGTTCCGGAGTTCCTTTTGCTAATAAAATAGGTACGTACTTCCTAAAGTACTAACAAGTAAATTATTATATGCAGGCTAGGATTCCCACAAGCAAAGTAAAAATCAATTTTTCAACCCTCTAAATCCTGCCAAAGGGGTGCAGATTTATCTATAGGGCTTTTTTATAGGGCACTTCCTGATGACCTAGGAAGCTGAAGTTTTGTAAGCACGCTAGAATATTTAGCGAAATGTCAATGTTGATATAGCTTTTCACGGATTTTCAAAATTGCGATATTTTTTAAATGGATGATCTTTTTACTAGAAAAAGAAACCTAAAATACAATCATCATAACTGAATTCCGTAATTGCCCTATAGTAATGGCTAATTGCTATTGACTACAGTTAATCAGAAGGTATAAGCAACTTAATGTTAGCTAAAAGACAGTAATAGTGTAATTCAACGGATAATTGTAAACATCCTAAGATTGCAATTAACCTGATTAAAAACCCTGGATATATTGTGAACAGATCATTTTAAATATAATAAATTTCAACAAAATGAGATATGTAGTTTCCAAAACTAGTTACAAAAATATGATTAAAATTTGTCGCGATGCATTATGAAGGTAGGTACTGCGTTATAACAAGCCGGTGGCAGACAGTGAGGGTACTCACCCATCCCCCCTGAAGTCTTTCAGAAGGTACACAATATGCGCGGGGTTCAGCCGCAGCTTCTCGGCCGACGTGATGACCTTGTTGAGCCCTTGTGACGTCGCCGACTCCTTGCCGAGCTGATCGATGAGCTGCCCGATCAGTTCTTGCACGATCCTGCCACCAACAAATTCACAGTATTTTTTATTAAAAACGGTATTCTTCTCTTTGTTTATTCTTATATTGCACACAGTGTATAAATGTACCTAGCAGGGAAATGATTAAAACTGTGATTTGATCAAATCTTTTAGGTAAGATGAAACGAAACGTGACCGCGGTACGTTAAAATAACAACTATGAGCTAACTTCGTAACAGTAAATAAATGATGTTTTGGTCGAATGACTTACCTACGTTAATTAATTTTATTAAAGTAATAAAAATAATTGCTAAATACGAGATTAACCCCGGCCGCGTATCGTCTGAGAACTCATGAGTCATTGCGTTTCGATTCATTAGTGGTTTGGTCGGATAGAAAATGCGTATGATGTCGAACATACGCCTGTGGAACTTAAGTTTATCCACCAGACATACAACATTACTCAGTATCCCTGGCTGTCGCACATTATATGGGAGAAACGCTGTTATGACCAGACTGCCTCGCATATACTCTGAGTATTTTGAAAATGTCGAAATATTTCATTTATCCAAGCTATCATATCGGAAACAACTTAAGCAGATATTATTTAGTAGACAAACTGTACCTAAGTAATTTCGTTTTTTTTTTTATTTTTTTCTTAATAATTTAACCAGTAGGTACTAGGTATATAGGCATTTCAACAGTTAGGCGCAAGCTCTAATTCTAATTATTGAATCTTACTGTTTAGATTTCACGATTTAATATTTTGTTCTTCCCAGATTGAATTGTAATAGTATACCTGAATGGTGTATTTTTACCCTTTCAATCTTTTTTTTATTATTCTTTCCTTACGCCACTTTCTAGTTAACCTAGTTTTATAAATGCCGTGAAACTCTGTAATTGGTTTAAGTGATAATTGTCATCATTTCGCTACCACTGTGCAGCGTCCAGCGTGTGTAGACCTCACTGTTATATGCTTGATAATTTCACGCAACTGCATTGGGCTGTTCATTGATAGTGGAGTGAGCCTTCTTAACTCATGTACCTTTATAAATAAACTGTTGAGTTTTTTTAAATAAATACGATACATAAATGATCAGGCTAGTCTTAAGTCGGTATATTTGTAAACATATCTTTAGCTTACTTATATTTTATTTATTTATTTTATTTCGGGATAAAAAACAGGAATACAATTAAATGTTATACATAATATCTTACTAATTAAATACTTATCGTACTACTAGCAACATTATCCACTTATTACTAAATCAATTGATTGTTGCTACGTGAGATAAAAATAAAACAATACATGAGTGAATGAAGTGAAAGACGAAGAATGATTGTTCACTGAATTCATACTTTCTAACAATGAGATTAATGGGAAAGATACAAATACACCACTTAATAATTTATAACGCTAAAATGGAGTCGACTACAGATTTCCTGAATTGATGTGCTGTCAGATTAAAAAATCGAGTGTTGTAGGAATCCACAAGTTGGCGCAGAGGAGCGCGGAAACCAGCATTGGAATTACAGACGTGCTTGATATTTAAAGATAGTAAGCGGTATGGACGTCTACGCACTACTGTCCTCGGAACAATGTAACAAAGTTTGTTTATTAACTCTGAGCAGTCATATTTGTTATGCACAATACCATGTAGAAACATTGTTCCGAGAAGCAGTCTTCTGGATTCTAGGGTTAACAGTTTGTAATTCCTGAGCAACATATCATGCGAACCGTGGTTGTGATAGCATCTGTAATGCAAAGCTCTTAGAAATTTACGTTGTACAGCCTCAATCGAGTCAATATATTTTGCGTAATAAGGATTCCATACGATAGTAGCAAACTCCAGACAAGGTCTAACTAGCGATATATATAAATATCTATAGGTTGATGGACGCTTGAAATCTTTGCTGTTGCGCATAACAAAACCGTACATTTTAAGTGCTTTGTTGATAATATTGTCTACATGGATATTAAAGTGAAGTTTAGAGTCAAGTACCACACCGAGGTCACGCAATGAGTATAATCTTTTTAACCCTTTAATTCGTAACGTTAGTTATACTTAACATTCACAATTCGAAAAATCCACTGACAATATTATCGGTTTATCTTACGATTTTTTCTAATTAGTAAGTAAAGGACATCACTAATTCACTATGCGTCCCTAGCAAAATAAAATACGTTATTTTAATGTCAATTTTGACAGTATTGTGCAAAATGGCGTTCCGATCACGAGCTGCTCCCGCGCAAAAGGTAAGAAATATTGTTTTTTTCTATTAAATTTCGTATTTCAAGTAAAAATAATATATTATTTATGTTTATAAGATTGCATGCTACGATTTTACAATAGCCTTGTTACAAATAATGCAAGTGAGTATGCGCAATAACTTGTTCAAGTTGAATGTTAGCTATGGTTAACATTGCGAAGATACCGGTGATTGTCATAGATTTAAGAGTGTAAAAAATAGCTAACATTGCGAAATGGTGGAGGATGTACATAATTGCTTTTATTGGTGTTTGAGGGTGTTCGCATGCATAAATTTGCTTTATTTATTTTTAGCGTAACCCGCGATTAGAACGTGTGAGGAAAATACTAGCACTTGTCCCAACACAAGATGCTTCTTCCAGCGATAGTAGCACATTAGAAGATGATAATGAGGTTGATGTACTAGCTGACGATACCGAATACAGTTCCGAACCCCGCTCATTAGGTTCCTCGTTTGAGCGACTTAATATATTAGAAAATGATGATTTTTTGCCGGAAGATGTGATACCATCCACACCCACTATAAGTGAAGTACTCGCCACACACAACCCACCACAACATTTGCCTGCACTGCAATCCATTTCTTCATTTTTATCCATGTCGCCAAGCCCTGTTGCTTCAACAATAGCCAAACAAACTCGTTCAAAAAAAAACTAATTTACCTCATCTACTGACAAAAAAAAAGAAAGCATTTGTAAGAAAGCCACTTGAATTTAAATGGGAAGGCGGTAAATTCAAACATGGTGCAACGTTGGAAGAAATAACCTTCACTCAATTTGGTTCGGAATCGAAGTCTCCATCAGATTATTTTGCCGATTTTTTTAGTGAAGATGTTATTGAAATAATTATTCAAAATACAAATTTATACGCAGTGCAACGAAATCTCAAATCTGTAAATGTTACTCATGACGAGTTGTTGGATTTTATTGCTATCAATCTGTTAATGGGTGTTGTTAAGATGCCGTCCTATCGCGACTACTGGAAGATATACCTTAGATATAATCTTATTGCCGATGTTATGAGCTTAAAGCGTTACGAACAAATACGCCAGTTTTTGCATTTCGTTGATAATTCTCAACAAAATAGTGATCGTTACTTCAAAGTCCGGCCGATTTTAGAAGCAGTACGTAAAAATTGCCTTAAAATAGAAGAGGAACATCGCTATAGTATCGACGAAATGATGGTGCCCTATAAGGGTACAAGAGCTGGCAACAGGCGCCAATATTTGGCAAAGAAACCAAAGAAGTGGGGTTTTAAATGTTTGTTAGGGCTGGGGTATCTGGCTGTGTCTACGATTTTGTTCCTTATGCTGGAGAAGATACATTTAGATACCATTCCTTCACGGAATATGAAAACTCATTAGGAGTTGGCGCCAAAGTTGTAATAGCTCTCTGCCAGAGTATAAAACATAAACCGGCGATTGTGTACTTCGATAACTTCTTTTCATCTCTAGAATTGATTCATGTGTTACGCAATGAGTATGGTATCTTTTCCTTGGGCACGATCAGAGCTAATCGTTTAAGAGGGTGTCAGGAAAAACTGCCTAGCGATAAAGACTTGTTAAAAAAAGGGAGAGGTTCCAGTAAACAAGTAGTTTGCAATGAAAATAAACTAAGTGTTGTAAAATGGCATGATAACAAATCTGTTATATTAGCAAGCTCTTATGTAGATTCGTTTCCTATGGAGAACATAAAGCGATTTTCTAAAGAAACCAAGTCCAAGATTGATGTTTCATGTCCTCAAATAGTGAAACACTATAACTCCCATATGGGAGGTGTGGACTTATGTGACATGCTGATCTCCCTTTACCACACTAATTATAAAACGAAGCGATGGTACATGGCGTTATTCTCTCAAATATTAGATATTTGCGTAAATAATGCATGGATTATGTATAGAAAAGATTGTGCACAGTATAATAAAGTTCCTAACTCACTAAAAATATTTAGAATTATGATTTACTATGAACTTCTCTCGAAACAACGAACGTCTGCTGGTACGAGTACGTCTTTAGAAAAAACTCAACAGGCTAAATTTGAAAAAATTCATAAGCCCTCTGGGCCAAGGCCTACTGACGCTATCCGCCGTGATAACATAGGTCATATGCCTGACTACACAACAGCGCCGGGTAGATGTAAGTTTTGTAAGAAAGGGATGACTAACGTAATTTGTTGCAAGTGTAAATTTAAGATTATGTTTTGTGAAAAAGCGTAATTGTTTTAAACAATTTCATGATCATTGAGTGTTGTGATGTCTTGTCTGTAATTTCCTTAAACACTTGTTTTTATTTTAATAAATTAATGTTATAATTAAACAGCATTAAGTTTTATTTTTAATTCCCTGTACATTTCGCAACGTTAAAAATACATAACATCTCTTTTGTATACTTGAACACTGTCTACTTCGCAATGTTACGTATTTTTAACATACAATTCCCAAAAATCTGTTTGTTACAGATTTTTTTTTCTATTTTTTTAAGTAAATAGCAATATTATTAATCCGAGTTACAAAAAAAAAATAAACATTTTGATCATAACTTTTTCTGCGAACTAAAGGGTTAATTGTGTATTTTGCAAGTGATAGTTATAAGTGTGTTGCTTTTTGTTTTTAGTGAATGTAATCAAATTACATTTGGGTAAGCTCAATGAGAGTTTATTCAAGGTGGAGTAGCTAGACAGTCGGTCTAAGTCACTTTGAAGCATCAAACAGTCATCAATACTTTTTATAGTTTTGTAGACTTTTAAGTCATCCGCGTATAGTAAAAAGTTCGAATTCTTAAAACAAGTACTAATATCATTTATAAACAATATAAATAATAAAGGGCCCAAAATTGAGCCCTGAGGAACCCCGGATGTGACAGAAATCAATTCCGATTGGAATCCGTTAATAACAACCTTTTGAGTACGGCTTGTTATGTAAGAGGTAAATCATCTCAATAGATTTCCGCGAATACCGTTGAAGGCAATTTTGCGTAAAAGTAACTCGTGATCCACCCTGTCGAACGCTTTTTGAAAGTCTGTGTAAACTGCATCAGTTTGTAAACGATTGTCCATATTTTCAAAAACATTACCCACAAAAATAAGCAGATTTGTATAAGTAGATCTATGTTGGACGAATCCGTGCTGTTCTTTTATTAAGGCCTTGTGTAAAGTGGGATAAATTTCGTTATAAACCAGTCTCTCAAAAAGCTTCGACAAGGTGGATAAAATTGAGATCGGGCGGTAGTTCTCTACGTCATCCTTTGATCCCTTTTTAAATACGGGGGTTAAGTGAGCTATTTTCCATACATCAGGAAAAACGCCTTCTTTAATTTAAAAACCTAAACCTAAAAAAACCTAAAACATTTATTGAACAGTTAACATTATATTGATATTTTATTATTAGCTGTTGCAGCTGGCTTTGCTTGAACTCCATACTTGGCGATAAATTCTAAAATCACGCTTCCAGATAACTAAAATACCTACTTACATAATTATACCTACATATTTAACTATGGATCATGGCATTCTTATTAAAATAATACTTAAAAAGAACCTCAAAACGTGTTTAATAATAATACTGACATAAGCTGGGAGGAAATGATTACTGGCCAAAACTCCCATGTACTACATGGCCATGCCTCCGAGCTTATAAACTCCTAAAATTATATAAATAAAAAGTAAGTACAAAAACTAAAACCTCGACTATCTACTGAAAAATCCCATCAAACTAAAAATTAAAACAAGAAATTATTCATCTGAAATCGATTGTACCTACCTACATTCAATATTGATCGTCTATTAAACAAAATAGCAGCGCCCCGCGGTTTCACCCGCGTAGTTCCCGTTCCCGTGGGAATACGGAGACAAAATATAGCCTATGTTTACGTGTATATAGGACGCATTCATAGTGAAAGTCGTGGTCGCAGGCCACTTACCCGAACAGAACAATTGTAACTTCTACATAAAGCTTTAGCAAACTGGAACGCTAAGAGACTATTGGTAGATAATAGTCTCCCGGATGGTCATTACATTACGCCCCGTGTTTTTTTCTTCATACTTATGTTTGCCATGTTCCACCACACATCATGATATAAATCCGCGGGGAGGCGGATGGCAACCGCCCTGTACCAATATTATAAGTGCGCTTCGAGCGGCGGGATCAATATCGCCGTCTGGAAGTCCCGACCGAGCCGCCCCTGCGCACGCACCCTCCGCAGCAACCTACACGTATCCTACACTGCGCCTCAGCTGATGCTTTCCACAGACGAGGATATATATATATACCATATGGTTTATTTCATGGTCAATCCGCCGTAAGTTCTGCCGCAATAATCAATCAATAGTCTTTATTTGTAAACATAGGTTACAACATTGTGCAAGGTGTTACAATTGTTACTAATATGTAGTTTGATTATGTTTTGCTTTTGGCGTGCAAATATTGAATACATTTATGTCTAGAAAATTGTTACTAATATGTAGTTTGATTATGTTTTGCTTTTGGCGTGCAAATATTGAATACATTTATGTCTAGAAAATATTATAAAAAATATAAACAAACTGTAATTTAATTAACTATAGTTCAACAGGCAATGTCAGATAATTTCAGTGTTTAAAGATATGTGAAAATGTCAATCATAATTATCAAAATTCTTTAGTTGTTGAGTGAATAAGTGACTGACAGATAATGCACAACCGAAACTGCAACCATTTATTACAACATTAGGAAATCAGAGGCTCGTAGAAGCAGAAGTATGAAACCTTTTGTTTTGAAGTTAAGAAGGCGGTGGGAGGCACCATGTACCGACCGGTCCTCGCTGCAGAAGTTAAGAAGGCGGTGGGAGGCACCATGTACCGACCGGTCCTCGCTGCAGAAGTTAAGAAGGCGGTGGGAGGCACCATGTACCGACCGGTCCTCGCTGCAGAAGTTAAGAAGGCGGTGGGAGGCACCATGTACTGACCGGTCCTCGCTGCAGAAGTTAAGAAGGCGGTGGGAGGCACCATGTACCGACCGGTCCTCGCTGCAGAAGTTAAGAAGGCGGTGGGAGGCACCATGTACCGACCGGTCCTCGCTGCAGAAGTTAAGAAGGCGGTGGGAGGCACCATGTACTGACCGGTCCTCGCTGCAGAAGTTAAGAAGGCGGTGGGAGGCACCATGTACCGACCGGTCCTCGCTGCAGAAGTTAAGAAGGCGGTGGGAGGCACCATGTACTGACCGGTCCTCGCTGCAGAAGTTAAGAAGGCGGTGGGAGGCACCATGTACCGACCGGTCCTCGCTGCAGAAGTTAAGAAGGCGGTGGGAGGCACCATGTACCGACCGGTCCTCGCTGTAGAAGTTAAGAAGGCGGTGGGAGGCACCATGTACCGACCGGTCCTCGCTGCAGAAGTTAAGAAGGCGGTGGGAGGCACCATGTACCGACCGGTCCTCGCTGCAGAAGTTAAGAAGGCGGTGGGAGGCACCATGTACCGACCGGTCCTCGCTGCAGAAGACCGCACAACTAGCAGTGACGGAACAGCGATTTTTCTTATCAAGGTGTGATGGGCGGCTCCGACTCGGTCTTTGCCGATTGTTAGATAAAAGCCACAACACGAATATTTTCCAACCACGGTGACACCTGATGCTTACTGAAAGGCACTTAAGGCGCTAACACAGAGGGGCGTGTGAAAGTATCGATATTGCAATATTTTTTTAACCTTTGACCTTTTAATGATATTCTAAGAGAAGGCGAAGGGCTCTGAGACCCCACGTCGACAGTAAAACCTTAGAATTAAAGCAACATTCCTTTTCCGAATTCAATACTTAACAGCAACACTAGGTAAAATCGGTATAGATAACTAATAAATCGGGATGGAATAGACGCCTCATTTTCAAAAAACCTAACTTTCCAACCTCGCGACTAATAAATAGTGTATTTAAAAAGCCGTAGTCTCCCCGCACCTCGTATGTGCATGGACTGTCCTGCTTTGAGGACACGTTTCGTTCGTGTGTGTAGTTATCTCCGCGGCAAACTTCACGAACACGTTAAAAATTTAAACGCTACTATTTTATTAACCGGCTTCCAAAAAAGAGGAGGTTCTCAATTCATTTTTTTTGTGTGTTACCTCATAACTTTGTACTGGGTATACTGATTTTGATAATTCTTTTCATATTCGAAAGCTGGTACTTGTCGTGGCGTCCCATTTATATATCCCAGTATTTGAGTTATCCTTAATAATGCGTGGCTTACGGCCGAACCCAATAACCGATCTATCACATACTGGAGATAGAAAAACAAATGAAACAACAGAAAAACTATATAATTTTTCTTGATTTTTCTGTTGTTTCATTTGTTTTTCTATCTCCAGTATGTGATAGATCGGTTATTGGGTTTGGCCGTTAGTCTACCTTGATGACGTTCTCATTCGATCTTGTCGATATAAAATGAAAAAATATAACTGTGTACGATGGTTTGGAAGAGCATCTTAGTATTTCAAGGTGGTCCCTTACTAGTCTGGTGCAGATCTGATGAAGAACAGAACTATTTAATAAATTATAGCAATCTTTCGGGATTGCTGAAATCGCATGTTTGTTTATTGTTTACACCAATGTGATTGGTACGTTTAGGAGTGTTTGATGTTTGTGAGAATTTCGGAAGTCGGTGTTCAAATAACGAAGAAATAACTAGAAACACAGAGTTCCGAAATTAAAGTTATTTTATACTTTTTCTTTGTTTAGAAGTCGGTTGTCCTTTTTTGTATTAAACAGTTTTTTCGTTGTATGTATATTTTTATGACGTTAGTATACTGATTCATTAAAAGTGCATCTAGATGTAAATAGATGCTATTTTATTTTTAATTTATTTATAAAATACTTGGGCATCCCTATCCCTATCTCAATCATAAAGGATAGTTGCACTGATTTTGTGAGGTATAGGTGCCCCATCTATCCCTCCATACACAGTATGCGGGGCAAGTGTATGTTTTTGAAATATTTTAGTGTCAGTGTTGACAGAAATTATTGCTCAAGATGTGGCACTATCTGACTGAACTTCAATGAATTAGGATTAAAATACAATATCTTTACTGTGTTATTTTAAAAAGGATGATCATGTTGACTCTTAATAATTATCATTTTATAATAAAAATTAAGAATGAATGTTTTGGTTTAAATGAATGCTTTTAAAATTTAATTTAAAATAAAGGATGATTATGTTTGTTGAACTTAATAATCAATATTTTATAATAACAACTAAGAATTCACATTACTATTTGTTGAGAAAATGCTTTATAATTTATTATAGTTATTTTTGTCATATTAATATTATAATAATTTTAAAAATTAACAAAAAAAAAATGCAAAATATTTTTGGTATTTAGATGTTTCTTGGAGACAAGTGTTGTTGTAGGACAATTGCTGTTTTACACAGTATGAAGGTTATGTATCCCGCACTGCAGGCACCTATCCTTCTTATTATCTAATGTTGGGGCATTTACCATACTGGTATACATCTATCCTCAAAAAGTGTTCTACAAAAAGCGACATTTTGAAAAATCTGTAATTAATAGGTCAGAAAAACCAATAACAATTCAACAAAAAAGAGCAAGCTAGCTACATGCATAAAACTTATTCAAGTAAAATTAATATTTCTTAAATTAGGAAGCTATTTCAAAAAGTGGGGCGTCTGTCCCGATTTTACCCTATGTAAAAATGTGTATTCTCTTTAGCTGAAGCATAGAACAAAATAACAATAAAAATTAGTTTTTCAACTACATATATGTATATATTATGTATACTACAAGTATACAATGAATCCCTTTTCTTTGGAATCAAAACATGTTTTCAATTTCTTCAAAACAAGTAGTTCCCAGAACTTTCGTCATATCTAAATATATATAACTCAAAAGTGACTGACTGACTGACATAGTGGTCTATCAACGCACAGCCCAAACCACTGAACGGATCGGGCTGGGCATGCAGGTAGATGTTATGGCGTAGGCATCCGCTAAGAAAGGATTTTGATTAATTCTACCCCCAAGGGGATAAAATAGGGGACGAAACTTTGTATGAAACTTTGTCAATTTTAAACCGATCGGACTGAGAGTTTCAAAATCGGGGGTAAAGTAACTATTCCACGCGGACGAAGTCGCGGGCAGTAGCTAGTTTTCTAATATAATACCAACAGAAATGTAGATGAAATAAAAAATGATTCAGATTAATTTTAATGCATTTCTGTTTTATTGTTACTGCTTACATTTGAGTCAGGTCAGTTTCTTTTTGAGTAGGTAATATGAGCCAGTTTGGATACAAAAGGAAATAGATACCAAATATGTAAGAAATTCTATTGCTTCTTGTTCTTAATACCTTTCAAGTAATGAATTCTATGTTGGTTAGCCTCTTAACAATTCTTATGTGAAGAGAAAAGATCAGAAATGACTGAATTCTTGAATTAGGGCAGTTCGGTGGAATGCTGAGTGTGGTATAGGTGAGTAGCGTGTGGGGTGTCGGCCCTCCGCCACGTCCTACGCCTCTCGTGCTGCAGGGGACCATGAAGCAGTACAGCGGGTCTGGGCGTGCTCTGCGGCACTGCTCCCCTGCCCTCTCCACACATATGTCCTATGCCTGATGTGTCTGAATGGAGGCAAACTACTTTGTGAACGCAAAGTCTGCCAAACAGATTGTTGTATTGCCATATTTGCCTGGCGTGAACTGTTAGGTATGGACTAATTGGCAGTTCACATTATTCTTAAATGAGAGTAAAATATGAACTTTGAAATAGAATTCAAAATTATACACTGATTGAAAAACATGAACTAAGTAGTTAAATAAATTTGAATGCTTAGGTGATCTAAATAGATATTTTTAGTTGTTCAGAATACAAAGGCAAAATTATTTTCAGAGAAGATAAATAACAAATTAAAATTGAAATCAATACTTAATTTCAATATTGCAATTTAGGAAATATTTATTATTACAATTCAACCAGGGGAAGAATAAAATATTAAATAATGAAATTTAAACATTACGATTTAATTTACATTCAATAATTAGAATATTTTAGTGTTATCCAGATCACTTTTTAAGGTCCCAATGTAGTAAGAGACCATTATTGGCCTCCAAGTGCCTCGGCACCATTTCCCATCTTGTAACAGGTTACTGTTTTTTAGTTAGTGGTTTTTTGAGAAAAATACCTAATTGGCAGTGAAAAGTGTATTTTGACTAGCATAATACATCCCATAGCTATGTATGCTGTTAAGCAGTTGTTCATATGCTCTTTATATTTTACATGGCTTTAGCTTCCAAAAAAACTTTAAACATTTAGAAAACAATGAGGGTGATCAAACAATATTATGTATGAGGTTAATAATATCCTACCTACCCCAGATATCTAAGAACCAGCTGAATACAAGTTAGAATTTTACACAAAGGGTTCCATCCATACAAAAAGCCTTTAATAAAACATTGGAGACCCTGCTCTTTAATATTAATTACATTTTTGTTAGTTGTTACAGGAGTACCTAATAGAAATACACACTGAAAATTTCAACCGTCAACCTTTTGTTGTTCTTGTGGTACAGCCTGCTGACAGACAGACAGAAGGATGGATGGACGGAGAAGAGTGGTGGGCTCATAAATAGGGTTTTGTTGGTTGTTCCCTTCTACCAACCAAATGATGGTATTTCAGTATAATGGTGCTATTATTGATCGAAGGTATAATGGTCAAACGCCTGTCTGTCTTCTAGAGCACTGAAGATCAACATAATTAAGAGTTATGTAGATACTAGCATAGAGTCATCTACTGTGCTAGTACTAACTGATGAAGTATAATCAAGTATACCTACATTTATGTTAGAACTATTCCCGACCAATAAGAATCCTCTTAGACAAACAATTACTAAAAATTAATGTTTGATACCTATAAAGTAAAACTTGATTTACTTTCCTAAATGTTACGTAAGTGCCAAAACTAGTTGCCCAATATTGCTAATGATCAAGCTAAAATGATAGTAGATTAGCGACTATTCTCAACACAACACCATCTACTAGCTGGCTGCAGTCTGGAGTAAACAATCCAGCCCCACTGCACTGTGCACTGCGTGGCTGTCAGCGACTCAGGGCATGCCGGTGATGCAAATCTCAACTGTATGAACTGTGAAGCGTGATTGTAATATGTGTAAAGTGCTTACATGGACAATTGAAATGGTGTGATTTTTGGGTTAATTTCAATACAAATCTGATAGTGCCGTGAATTGATCGCTATTGCCGAAACCCCATAATGACCAGGACTTGCGCAATTACTTGATTGTGAAAATAAATGCGTCTATCAGCGCCGGCTGCCGCTCGGGGGCGCTCTTAGCGCACGTATAAGGACATAAACCTTGACAAGGCGTGTCGCGACTCGCGTTATTAATCACCTTATTCGCACGAACCTTTGTCTCGAATTGAAGAGCACCTCTTTAGCTGATTACGAAGATGATAACCTGAATGAGACTTATTATCTACTTTGTTTTCTATCGTTTAAGTAGGTAGGTAGTATTCTTACCTTGTGGTGCGGACATCAGCGCTAAAATTTTTCGGCAGCATCGCAGCGCCGGTGATCCTAGTCACCTGCTCATCAAATATTTCGTTGACCGTCATCGGCCAATCCATGGTGAATGAAAATAATTTCAGTAACAATAATTTCGCGAGGCGCCAGATAGCGCGATATTATTATCGAGACTGCCAGCAGGACTACACTAGCACTAACTTGATGGTAGCGGACCGGTATTGCCATGCGCGAACTCTATCCGCCGCTCAATACATTGACTTTTAAACCAATTTAACCACCAGCTTTTTAAGTTAAGTTTTAGGTGGCCCGCGAAATTCAAAAATACCATTATGAAATTGATTGAGTCAGGCGTTACTTTGCGGAAATCCATTTTAAATTTGAAAATGAAAACAATATATCTAGTTTTAATTTCCGCGAATATTAGTGGGTTGCAGGTATGCACCTCCCTCCCGCCCGCTATATTATGCACATGCAAGATTACTGGGCAAATGCAAGGATTTTAAGCACATGCAGGAAGGCAATGCAAAACCCAACACCATTACCGACACGTGTTTCGCCTCTCCACGAGGCATCCTCAGGGGACGTGTTGACTCGCTGACCGTTGAGTTGCGACTGAGCATTTAGTACAAGGCACCCCCCTTTTATACACTGCCACCGTTGGTTATTTGTGTACAACTACCCACAAACATTCGCAGTAAAGGGGAAGAAACCAAATTCGTCTGGTCATTCAACAGTGCAAAATTATTATTATTACTGTGTAACTAGATATATTGTTTTCATTTTCAAATTTAATACCATTATGCTTGACTGAGTTTGTACTACAAAATAAGTTTGATAAGAATTTTGTCCATCTTGTATATTTTACATGATTTTACCCTCCAGGTTATTCACTTTTGACTAGAGATATTAGTGCTGCCATTTGTATTGAAGTGTATAAAACGAAAAATACCGTATAATACGGTATTATACTATTTGCTACGGTTTTTTATATATTAATCGATTGTTTTTATATTTTTAAGCCAATTATCTGAGTAATAATTCAAATACTGAATACTTACGGTGGAAATGCACAGAAATAAAACATGAAATGGTATTTTTTTGTTAACATTAACCATACAAAAATTAGACACAGTGTAAATTATATGAAAGAACAACCCAATTAGAAAATTGTTTAGAGACAACTTAGGAGGTTCCTAAACTTATTTGAATGACAAACTCGTTTTCTTCAAAATTAAATTCTACGCCGCTCTGTCGACAAATCTAAATGCGTGCAGACACCAAATGACCAGAACCTTAACACAAGGTCCATCCATATAAATTGACACAGACGTGGCCCACGCCCGACGCCTTTACGAGTCTATGGTCTCCCTAGTAAACTCGTGATTTAGAGCTCTTCTACCTCCATATCTAGATCCTCTTGTGTTGCTACGTTCTCGGTAGAAGACGACACGCTTCGGATCCTAATTGCAATAGGACTCACAATTTGTTCAGAGGCAAAGGTTTCCCACCAAATTCTAGACTCTACTGTAGGTATGTGCTGCCATCCAAATTGTGTCCGATTTTCCAAAATGGCCAGTTTCAGTTTTGAATTCGCACATATTTTTTAATACAGAACTGATATCTTTTTTTAAGTAGTTGGCGAATTGATCCATTAACTCAGTATCGCGATATCTAGGGTCTAACATATATTGGGTGCAAAATGGATGGGCTGCAAGCAAAAACTCCGCCTTTATGCAACGGTATTTAATATAAGTTGTTTATCATTCGCACTGATAGATCTATGTATTTCCTTCTAATTCTATCGCTACTTCATTTTTAAGTGACTGAACTAAAGGTAGTACCTATTTCTGACAAAAAACATTTGTCTGATTTCCCTCTCTCGCACGCGTTCCGCCTCCTCCTTCGCTAGCATTACAGCTTCGCAGAAGGAGGCGACCACTTCCCATGCCTCCTCGTGTCGGACCATGGCTTGAACCAGGGCCGGACGCGAGAGGCCGCCGCCGCCGATCGCCTCGACAAGGACACGGCGTTACTCCGCCCAAGCAGGGCAGACCTCCACCGTATGCTCCACCGTGTCCTCCGGGCGATCCACACAGTGTTGACACCTGGAGGTGTCCTCCCGCTGGATCCGACACAGGAACCTCCCGAAACTGCCGT
This sequence comes from Hecatera dysodea, assembly GCA_905332915.2. NCBI lineage: Eukaryota > Metazoa > Arthropoda > Insecta > Lepidoptera > Noctuidae > Hecatera > Hecatera dysodea. Next base: position 29,962,740 of record HG995286.1, on the reverse strand, counting down.
GTCCGGTGAGCACCTGCGTCAGGCGGAAGGTGAGGACACCGTGGCGTCTCTCTGACCACTCCTCAAAGAGGGGACTTACCGTTGCAATGGTGGCGTGCCCATGAAGTGCCAATGCTATCATGATTTAGTGTGAGGGAAAGGGATAGTGCTATTCGTCTTGTGTAACTCCGTCTCTCTTTGACACAGGAATCATGATGGATTTTTTGTTGTCATGGTAGGGCTGCAGTCCTCCCAACCTATCCGTGAGTTGAAAGAGGACGTCGATTCAGTGTTGCTAGTTAATATAAGGTTAGCCCTTGTAGTGGGTGGAAAACCAAAGGACATTTATCTTTGTGCCGTATATCTTCCCTCACCAATACATCCTAGATTGTTGGAGCACTTTGTTGATAATGCAAATAATGTATTGGAGCATGTTGAGGACTGTATCATATTTGGGGACTTTAATATGAAATCTATTAACTGGCTCGGAACCGATGGCAAAGTAATACGGGCACCTCAGAAGACTTGTACCAGTTTGGAACAAACTCTTTGGGATTTAATCTTGCATAACAATTTATTTCAGTATAATTATTTGTGCAATCATAATAATAGAATTCTTGATTTGTTGTTAACAAACTTAGAAAATGTAACTGTTAGTACGCCTATTGATGTCCTCACTAAAGTTGATGCTCACCATCCGCCTGTACTATGTGAGCTGTTGTTTACTTGTATTACAAAAATGCAGAAATGTGTTTCTAGAACAAAATTAAATTATTTTAAGGCCGATTATGTAGCAATTGATGCATCATTAAGGCAAGTTGATTGGGCGGGGGAATTAGAGTCCTGTCAGACTATCAACCAGATGGTAGAGAAGTTCTACAACATATTGTATGATTTAATACAGAGATACGTACCACAAGTTGCAATTAGAAAAAGCAAGTATCCGTACTGGTTTTCTAAAGAGCTCATAAAAAGATTAAATGAAAAGAACCGCTTACGACTTAGAGTAAAAAAGTACAAAAATCCATTAGACATTATTGCTTTGGAGATTCTTAAAAAACGATGCAACCGTATGACTACTTCTTGCTATAATTCATACATTGCTAACATAGAGGCTAAAATTACATCGAATCCAAAGTATTTTTGGAGTTATTTAAAGATAAAAAGAGGTGGGGCTAGTAACTACCCTAATGTTATGACAGATGGTGTGAGCATTTCTGAGAATATCAATGAAATTTGTAATTATTTTGCAACTCACTTTTCCAAAGTGTATAGTACTGATCAAAGCGACGTGCATGTACATTCGAATGGTTGTTTGAGTAATAATACTCTGAGCCAGTTAACAATATCTCAAGATCAGATCCTCAGACAATTAAAAAAATTAGACGTTAATAAGGGCGCTGGCCCTGATAATGTTCCTTCTTTGCTTTTACATAAGTTATCAGAAAGTTTGTCGTTGCCGTTAACTATAATATTCAATAGTTCTTTGCATCAGGGATTTTTTCCGAGTATATGGAAGGAAACTAGAATTGTGCCCATTTTTAAAAGCGGTGAACAATCTGATGTGACCAACTATAGGCCCGTAGCTATTCTCTCTGTACTGGCCAAAGTTTTTGAAGCACTTATATGTCCTATATTGTGTAGACATATCTCGCAGTTGATAATAGATAACCAATATGGTTTTATAAAGGGTAAATCAACGGCTACAAATTTGGTGACTTATGCTGATAGTATTATTGATGCAGTTGATGCGCGTATTCAGGTCGATGCAGTCTACACTGACTTCAGCAAGGCATTCGACACAGTCGATCATGGTTTACTTGTCGAAAAGTTAAAGTTATACGGTATTTCGGATCCCTTGCTGAGTTGGTTTAGGTCATATCTGGCAGAACGGACGCTTAGAGTTGTGGTGAATGGCTGCAATTCCGATTCATACACAGCCACTTCAGGAATTCCCCAGGGATCTCATTTAGGACCACCCTTATTCATTCTATTCATCAATGATATACATAAGTGCTTTCTGAATTCTAAAATATATCTATTCGCTGACGATCTTAAAGCCATAAAAGAGATAAGATCTACTGCTGATTCAGTTAAGTTTCAGTGCGATTTAGATAGGCTGAGTAAATGGTGTGAGCATAATAGAATGGCTTTAAATATAGGGAAATGTAAGCACATTAAATTTACTAAAAAAATAAATATAATACCCTCAACATATAGGATAAATGATCAACAGCTAGAAGAAGTGGAATCTATTCGAGACCTGGGTGTTCAATTTGATAAAACGCTGAAATTTGTTGAGCATATTGATAAAATCACACTAAAAGCATCAAAAATACTTGGTTTCGTTATGAGAGAGTGCAAAAATTTTAAAAATATTAAAACAAAGAAAATTATGTACAACTCGCTAGTCAGGAGTCACCTGGAGTATTGTAGTGTTGTCTGGTCCCCTAAATATAACGTGCATATCAAGCGTATCGAGCGATTGCAAAAAAGGTTCCTATGGCATCTCACTTATCACTGTAATATGGGCAAAAGGCTCAAATCGTACCAGGACAGGTTGAACTATTTTGGGATTGTCTCGTTAGAGAAACGTAGAGATATGTTTGATTTAATCTTTCTTAAAAAATTAGTAACAGGCTCTTTGAACTGTCCTGAGTTGCTGAGTAAAGTATCCTTCCATGTTCCACGAAATTTGCCAAGAAGTCATAATAGGAGACTGTTTAGCATGCCAAAAAGCAATACCAATTTAAGACAGCATTGCTCACTTTCCAGAATGTATGCTGTCTATAAAAAACACGATGAAGACATTGATTTATTTCTTACATCTGTACCTACTATAAAAAGAATCTTAAATAGTGTTTCACAAAATGATTGTTGTTAACTGTTACTGTATACTCTCCTTATTTCTAGTTTTTTTAAATTGTTCACTGTAATTTTTCATTATTGTTTTTTCAAAATTACAATAGCGTTGTATGCGTAAAGTTAGTGCATGTAGTGCTCTTCTTTAAGTGATGAGGCACTTAAACTTAAGTCTGGAATGCTTTCTTGTATTGTAATAGTGTACTCATTGTTGAAGTGCCAAATAAAATAAATAAATAAATAAATAAGGTGCCTTAAATTGAATAAGTTTTCAAGAAGGAAATTTCACATTAGACTGTAGTGTAAACCTATATAAGCATGTAGGTACGTACCCATATGTAACCACTATAATTGTGATCAACTAGCTTTTGCCCGCGAGTTCGTCCGCGTGGAGTTCGGTTATATCGTAGCGTAGGTACCGTAGTGTAGGCGAGTGCTAAGAAAGGAAGTAGAATTATACGGACGAAGTCGCGAGCAAAAGCTAGTAAACTAAAAAAAACTTCTTTATATACCACATTCTGTGCTAATCTATTACTGTGTGCCAAAATTTTCAGTGCTCTTGTGAATAACAGTTTTCTCTCAAGTCTATACCAGCAATTTTTTTTGTTGTGATTTATTTATGGTCATTGCAAAGCAGACTTTTAGGGAAATTGTATTTGTTTGAATTCAAAGGGAAGATCATTAGGGATCAAGAGAATTCTTGGTACAAATACAGTTTCCCCTTGCGCATATCCAGTTATAATTGTGGCTTCCACTACATTGCGCTGTAACGCTTTTACTTTTAGTTTGGTTCCGTTGACAGTTGAGGAGGTTTTAAATTTCGCAACAACATAACAGGAGCACCCACGTGCAGAATAAGCTTATGATACGCAAGACCCGATGGTTTCAGAGAATTTAGAAATTCGACAGGGTAGTTAATTGCGTCATCTGTGTTGACACAAAAGACGTTAACAGTATAATTATCATTAATTGCCGCTGCTTCTTTTAATTTTTCCTAAAGGCTTAAAGGGTCTGATACATGCAGAACACTAAAGTAATCGTAAAAAGATTTCGAATCATTTAGTGTGATTGGCAAAGTGCTGCCTCTTCCATTGCTGCGAACAAATGCTGATCATCTTCAAGCAAGCCAAGAGCTTGGTACGCTGATTGGAACGTGGAAAATACATGACCATCTACAGTTTTCCCCGGATCTCATGAAGGAGCATGCGAGGGTGATAGAATTCTCAACCCTACTCAGAACGTGCTATTTCTTACCCCTGGCCAGCCTTCAACATTTGCTCCTCTCTTTCTCCTTTGGAACTTTCTTTTATCCCAAACCTATTATGCAGGTACTTCTCGGTAGAGCATTTAAAGCAGTGGTTATAATAAAGACAAAATAAAGCAACTGTTCTAATCCGATACAAGAAGCAAATCTTAAACTGTGATTATGAGCAAGTATTAAACTCTATTTCTTTGCTTTACTTAAAAATGTGAGATCTTAAAGTAGGTTACATTTGACTCGGCCAGTTTTCATTACATCAGTCATTTTATTATTATAGTCATAAGGTATTCAACATTTTAATTCTGATAAAAACTGGCCAAGTCAAATCATTGATCATGATTTTGCATAGAACTTGGCACTCATTTAGATCTCAGGCAAGCATAATTTTTGTATTGAACTTAGATCACCTTTTTTACATTTATGTTTTTGATGGGACTAGATCTACTGCGACCCTATGCTTAAGTGAGCTGAGATGACCGACACCGACATATACACAAGCAACCTGTCTAGTCACAACTTTCCCTGGTCAAAAGTCACACACCTACACACACACACACACACACACACACACACACACACACACACACACACACCATAACAATACTTACTCACTCTCACATCCATCCAATCCTTGATGTGCTCTGTAAAGGTGATAGCTATTGTGTTTTTTTTCTTTTTTAATATTTAAATTGTGAACAATTAATGTTATTTAATTTTGTTCTGTTCCGAATTGTTCTGTTGACATTTATATCTTTTGTTTCTGTACTTTAATTTTGATTAATTTAATTGCTTTTATCTATAATTACTTACTTTTGGTTATATCATTTTTCACTTGATTTTGTAAAATATTTTTGCTTACGAACTATTAGAATTAGGTAACATTGTGCTGTCACACAAAACACCCGCTATGGCAACTCGTTAATCCTGGGCCACCAAGATACAGGCGATGCCTAGTTTGGGGCCCATGGTCAATTCTGTTGTACTCGATGATCTGTTCTATTTTTACTTCTCATTGTGTGAAATTTTTGTGTTATAACTTGTGTGTGTGCCAATAAATTATTATTATTATTCCATTTATTTATTTACTATACATACTTAATACCTACATTTTTAAATATTTCTTTTAAAAAAACCAAAACATTTAAAAATATAAAAAATAGTAGCCCACCGGTATCGGGAACAGGGTCCAAGCTACCGGTGGTCAGGGCTCCCGAGAGAGGAACCTCCTAACGATACGCGCCGTGTCCAGGAGTACCGCTTTCTGGATCAAGCCCTTGATCCAGCTGCCCAACGAGAGCCTCTTAAGATGTTGGTCGAGGCTCTTGGCAATTATGCCATTGGCCGTCACGACTATCGGCACACTGACTGCTGTGTTCACATTCCACATGTCGACAACCTCGTAAGCCAAGTCAAGATACTTCGATTGTTTATCTTTCTCAGCCTTCACGAGGTTCTCGTCATGCGGGACTGCTATATCAACAATCATTGCGCGACGCTCTAGTCGGTCTATCACCACTATGTCAGGCTTATTGGCAACAATAGTCCTGTCAGTGATGATAGACCGATCCCAGTACAATGTGCAATTGCCATTTTCGAGAACTGGGTCGGGCGCATACCTATAGCGTACTATAGGTATGCGCCCGACCCAGTTTTTCCGATTCCACAAGATTGTATTTAAGGGCAAGTTGCTGATGGATAATCCTGGCTACAAGGTTGTGCCTGTGCAAATAGTCTCCGTTAGCCAGACTAGAACAACCGGAAATAATGTGGCGGATGGATTCCCCCGGCCGGTGACATGCCCGACATATGTCAACCGTACCGTCCTTCACAATGTATTTCCGGTTATTATTATTATTATTAAGTAGTGCTGTTTATCACTAGTGTGTCACATTTGTTCTGGACCGATTTATCGCGTGTCCCGCCATCGCCATGAAGCTCGGCGTGCTCAGTTTTCATGCATAGTCTGTGATTCTAGAGCCGTGGCGGCAACTGGACTATATCGTCGACCAACCGTAGGCTTGTTAGTTTCTCACTGCCAATGTTCTAAATAACTTCACGAGAGTGCTTGTCTATTCCTAAATAAATTCGGAGAGATTCGAACGGATCACCTTGAATTTATCTTGCTGTCTGCTGAGCTGTTGTGGTCAATGTCGTACAATCGGTTGCTGCTTCGTGCAGGGTACAGGTTGGCGGCAATAGCCTTCATGTATGTTGCACTTTTCGAGTGCGGGCAACGCATCTATAGTATGTAGCGTTGGTTGTTGTAAATATTGTTATAATTATCTGTATTGTCCGAGAAACGACCGCTTTAAGTCCTAGCTAAAGATCTTTACGATAAAACTTGCGAGAGCTTGGTCTCCGCAGACCAACTTGTTGTAGGAGCTCTATAGGTCTACTTCACTACATAGTATAAAACAAAGTCGCTTCCCGCTGTCTGTCCCATTGTTTAGATCTTTAAAACTACGCGACGGATTTTGATGCGGTTTTTTTTAATACATAGAGTTATTCAAGAGGAAGGTTTATATGTATACTACATGCATAATATAGCTGAGATTTAATATCAACATTGCACCCGTGCGAAGCCGGGGCGGGTCGCTAGTCTTCTATAAAATTCTTGTTTCCGGTAACTCATAATATAAGACTTTTGCGCGGCCGGCTCTCGACCTAATATATTGCTGTTACATTCCAGTTCCTAGTATTCCTAAGTATTTTTTGTAAATCTAAAAGTTCGTTCAAGATCTGTAAGTGTGTTTCGTAGGTAATTTTATAGAAAATAAAACAAGCAATTGATACACGTAATACTATTTAATACAACTAAAGGATATATACACGCGATAGATACAACTATAAAATCGAAACATTAAAGGTACCTTAAAACAAATTAAAAGTAGAAGGGTGAGCCCGACTGAAGCTGAGGCACGAGAGCACGAGGCCGAATGTCCGCCGAGCATGTCGGCGAGGGCGCGCGGACGGGCGCGCGGGCGGGGCGCGCAGCACGCCATCTTGGTATTCAATGACACGAAGAGTCGCGAGCGAGCGCTTCAGCTGCAGTTGAGCTCAAGAACAGTCAGGAAATTAAGTGATATTTTCAATCAATGAGGGTTTTCAGTAAAACTTTCGCTACCATTGCAGCCACATAGGCGAGAAGTTCTCTTCCTTGAAAAACTCATGTCGGAAAACAAGCGACATCTGTCAAAATGAGCCTTAGTGCTGCCATCTGGTGTAGGTGCATCATTTCAGAAAACCATCAGACGGCCCTCAAACTTGAGCAGTGCTACTTAGTGATGCGCTGCCTCGATTATGTTCTCATCGACATCGACTTGATCATTTTTCGCATAAGTCAAGTATGAGCCCGTATTGATTATTACATGGTTGACATACGAGACATTTCTTTCTGCTAGTACAGTCGACCGCACACCACTGGTTGAGTACACTTAATTCGCGATATCCGCAATGACTGCCACGAAATCAATTGACTGCCAAAGGTAATTATTTGTTACAATGGAGGTGCGGTACTGTACCACATCACAACTTTCATCACTGAATTTCGAGACTCCTCTAGCTTTAGTGCCGTTGCGAAATATAATTAATTACAGAGAATAATGTTAATCCTACTTTCATTGGCGGATCCAAGGGGGTGGGAGTTGGCTAAGGGTTTCAAGCGTACGAAACCCTTCGTGTGAGAGCCCGAACCGCACTTGGCTCGTGTTATTAGTGTAACTTACTTTGTTAGAACCCATCATCAGCGGCTCAAGCCAAAAAACAATTCTGGATCCGCCTCTGCCTAATTTAATTAGAAAACCAGCCTGTTGGCTCTATGTCGCTTCAGCGTGAATTCCTTTCTCCACTTTTAGGTTAGAAGCTACGTGGGTTATAAACGTCAGCATCCGGTTATAGATGATCAGACTGTCAGACGAGCTGATTACAATATCATCACTATCTGTGAACTACAAACTGTGCCTAATTAAAGTAGGATGCAGGTAACATTAGAAAATGATCTGTTAACACTATTACGTAGGTACCTTGGTAATCTAAAACAAGGCGATCACAATATACAACAACTAGAAAACGTACGACGATAACGGTAATATCTGTTCTAATCGGGTAGCAATGCTTGTTCGAGCGGCGCATGCGCCACGTGCTTGTGCCCACACGTGAACAGCCAGTCCATTCTGCCACCGTGATAACTTAGGTGTAGTAAACTAGGTTAGTTCAAGCACATGTTGACACACACGCTGTGCATGTTCTCTATCCGTGCCGGAGCGAGCCAGAACCATAACCTGGCGTCATAGTAACGTCATCCACAGCGTAAGCTCTGATATAAAGCCAATTTAAAGTTGTTACCATGAATGCATGGTTGAATGCAGGATGGCGGTACTCTCGGATACTGATAGTGTACTATCTCATTAGAGACTGCTCAGTTACTAAAAGTTAGAATCTTAGAGACTTTCAGAACAGAGAAATCAAATAGTTTTCACAAAATCATACAATATCTCTGCAGCAATGCAAAAATCATCTTTAAAGAATATACCTACATATCATTTTCTCGTCATATTATTCTTTTAAATTATATGTACAAATCCAATTAACGTAACTTTAATTAAGTAAAATGATTATTCAGAAAAATTGAACAATGGCTCATCTAGTAAGCGTAGCGACACCTGCTGAAAATTACGCGATGTAGCTTCGTACGGCCAAACTTAAACTGAAGGCCACTAGATCGAATGCGTGTGTGGTCGCTTTCCAGCGCAGCGTTCAGCTTGGCCGCTACACTAGCTGGCGCACAAGTGGGTCGTAACCTGCTGGAAGCAACAGTCCACAAGACCCGCATGCTTCACCGGGATTCTGCAGGTAATACTTTTGTCTCCTGGCCGCTTAATATCTCGATTTGGCAGATCGCCCTGGTTCTTTTTCGCGATATTATTATCTTCTTCACATCGACACGAGCATTTTTGGAACTAGGCGGTCTTAGAAGACACAATCTCATAAGATATGGCGAATATATCGCAATTTTTATCAAGACAAGTGATCCAAATTAACCTGAACCTCAAATGAAGGTGATCGTTTTTGATATTCTTTGTTATGAACAGCTCTTACTAGGTGTTCAAAATACTATCGTTTTACTGTAGCGCCTACTCAGATTCATTGGCAATATGCGTGAACACATCTCATTGCAATGCTTAGTTTTTAAGAATTTATTTTTGAAGTACCTACTAGTTGTACAACATTTTCTTTTTTTTTTTTTCCATTATCTTGTCTTTGCACGAAATACAGCTCTTAAATCTTCGGAAGCCTTTTAATTAATAATTCTGGATATAAATCCCCAACATGGTCCTTCGAGCCGGATATTACTGAAGATTTAATAATAATCAGTGGAACAAAGAAAATTACGGATTTATATTGGAATTATAATATTGAAGATTATTGAAGCAGCCCAGTATACAGAGCCCAAAGGTCATTGCGAACCCCGACTTGGAAATATTGCTATATTTGGAGATATTGGATTGCTGGATGTGGATAAATACAGTGTTCAGTGGATAGCATTATTGATAATACCCAGTACTCTAAATTAGGTTTGTTTTAAGGTAATATTTCGCGTAAGTTTCCGAAGATTGTTAAGGTCAGTACTACCTACTTTATTTTACTTTGATTGTTATAACCAGATAATTTAATTATTTGCAGTTAACTGATTACATTGTGTAAACTAAGCAGAAATTAAGCGTATTGTTTATAAAGTGATTATATCACTATAACATTTAAAGGATGATTGCAGTTTTTAAGCTAAGTTTTTATTAGTGTAAGGTAGTATAAAACAATCTGTTAGGTAGATTATTATTACTGTACTTTAACTTGTTATATTTCAGCTGCAAGACATATTGTTAGTGTGAGGTATTTGTAGGTTATTTAATTGGAACCTTTGTACATTTCAGTGTAATACCGGTGTCGCAAAATGGCTGACAAGGAATTAATTAAAAGAAGGGCAAGTTATAAGGGACGTTTGACAGCTTTCTCTAATTATGTCAATGATTTGGAAGATTCACTAAATCCATCACAGGTGTGCGAATTGCAACTACGTTTGGGTAAGATAGAAAATTTATTTGTACAATTTGACGAGGTTCAATTAAGATTAGAGTGTTTAGTTGATGACGTTAATAGTCAACTCCAGGAACGAAATGAATTTGAATCTATATATTACAAGATCTTTTCAAAAGCTCAAGAGTTACTTACACGTAATTTAAAAACAACTAAGGCTGATGATCCTTTGGAAAGTGATGACTGTTCATCACGAACGCGTAATCGTAAGCTTGTTAAATTACCTACTATACAATTGCCAAAGTTCTGTGGTTCCTATGATAAATGGTTGGAGTTCCACGACACGTTCTCTAGTCTGATACATTTTAATGATGAAATAGATGACGTCAACAAATTCCATTACCTTAGGGCTTCTCTCGAGGGTTCAGCTGCTGTGGTGATTCAATCTATTGAGTTTTCTGCCAGCAATTACTCTGTCGCATGGAAAATATTGTGTGAACGTTTCGACAATAAGCGGATTTTAATACAAAATCATGTAACAGCATTATTTAATCTCGAAACGGTTAGGAAGGAATCATCTATTTCTTTAAAACGTATAATTGATTCTGTAAACAAGAACTTGCGTTCATTGGAATCATTAGGAGAACCAACAGATCATTGGGACACGCTCTTAATTCATATAATTACAAACAAGTTAGATTCTAAAACTTTTCGCGAATGGGAAGAATTTAGAAGTGGTTTAGATAAGGAAAAGTCTATCACATTAGACATGCTCATTGTTTTTTTGCGAAATCGTTCAGACTTATTGGAAACAATTGAAAGGTCGCAGAATAATGTAAATAATAATTCTTCTAATTCTCAGAATAAACATAAAAGCATGGTGTCTGTGACCAGCACATCAACTAGCCGGCCTAATTCTGGTTCTAATTCATTGAAATCGTGCCCAAAATGCCGAGGTGAACATAATCTCACCAACTGTTCACAATTTTTAGGACTTAGTAATGAACAGAGGTTAGAGTTACTACCACAATATAAAATATGTTTTAACTGTTTTCGCACGGGCCATTATGCCAACCATTGTAAATCAAGTGGTTGCAAAGTGTGTAAGCGCAAGCACAACACACTTGTTCATGTTGCAGATGTCAAAGCTAAGTCGACAATTAAACCATCTACCACCATTAGTGACCGTGCTGACACCGGTGAAGCTACTGAACCATTGGTTAATAATAACGTTACATTATCGGCACACGTCACGACGAATGTTCAAAATAAAGGAGAAGTTCTTTTAGCCACTTCATTATTAAAAGTTTATGATGGTAATAACCGCGAATATCTCGGTCGTGCTATTCTTGACAGTGGCAGTACGTCGTGCCTCATAACAGAAAAATTCTGTAGTTTATTAAATTTACCAACTATCAAAGTTAGCGAGTCACTGATGGGCATAAATAATTCTAAGTCACCAATAGGTAAAATGTGTTGCGTTCCAATAAAATCATTGAACGAAAACTTTTCTAAAAATATTTGCTGTTTTGTCTTACCTTCTATTACTGATGAAGTTCCTTGTCGACAATTGGATCTTAATGAATTAAATATTCCGAGTAATTTATGTTTAGCTGATCCTCATTTTTATGCACCATCTCCTGTGGATTTAATTATAGGTGCAGATGTTTTCTGGGACCTCTTGGGTTCAGAAAAGATAACCCTCGGTATTGGCAAACCGGTGCTATATGAAACTAGACTTGGTTGGATAGCTTCAGGCCCTATGTTATATAGTGGCCCAGTTCCGTGTTCACGTCCTCTACTTTGTAACTTGTCAAATATTAATAATCCCAAAACTGATGTTTTAGTAGATAGTTCAAGTACTGATGACATTCAAAACCTTTTAATGCGTTTTTGGCAGCTTGAAGAAGTTAGCCATCAGTCATCAGTATATTCTCAAGAAGAGAAAATGTGCGAAGAGCATTTTATTCAAAACACAACGCGTCTCGAAGACGGCCGCTTCTGTGTAAGAATACCTTTAAAACAATCACATCATAACTTAGGTGACTCCGTTCATAGAGCTAAGCACTGTCTGCTTTCATTAGAGCGCAGGTTTAAGGGTCAACCATTATTTAAAACACGTTATTGTGATTTCATGAAAGAATACATTGAGTTAAAACATATGTCTAAATGTGTACCTGATCCACAGAAGGTTGCATATTTTATACCTCACCACGGCGTGGTGCGTGAAAGTAGTTTAACTACAAAACTCAGAGTGGTGTTCAACGCTAGTAGTCCCACCACCTCAGGACTATCATTTAATCATTTACAAATGACAGGACCTACTGTACAGGATGACTTGGTGTCAATTCTTCTTCGGTTTAGGAAATATAAATATGTTCTCTCCGCAGACGTGGAGAAGATGTATCGCCAGGTAATAGTCCACTCAGATGACAGGCATCTACAGCAGATCCTATGGCGGGATGATCCCTCGAAGCCTATCGAAGCCTACCAGTTAAATACGGTCACGTACGGTACCGCAAGTGCACCGTATCTTGCCACTAGGTGCCTTAGACAAGTAGGGCTCGATTGCACCGACAATAAAATTGGTGAAATTATAAAACATGATTTTTATGTCGACGATTTGCTTTCGGGAGGGGATACAATTGAAGAGGTCCTTGAAATACGTCATAAAATAACTGCAGAGCTGGCTTCAGCTGGAATGCCGTTACGTAAATGGAAATCAAATAATTATCAAGTGGTGTCTGATCACACAGATCATTCTTCATTAAGCTTGAACATTGGGTTCACAGAACCCTGCAAAACTTTAGGTCTGAGCTGGAATACTGAGCTCGACGCGTTATGTTATTCAATTAATTCCAATATTACTAATGTAATGACAAAACGCGGGATACTTTCTACAATTTCTCAGATTTTTGATCCGCTGGGTCTATTGGCTCCTTACATTATTGTTCTGAAAACCATCATGCAAAAACTGTGGGTATATAAATTAGGATGGGACGATCAGTTGCCATCTGATATATCAAAAATTTGGTTCAATACTATACGTGACTTACCAACGTTAAATACATTAAGTATTCCACGGATTGTACTTTGTGAGTCATATAAATATGTAGACCTGCATATATTTAGTGATGCATCGCAAACTGCATACGGTGCATGTCTATATGTTCGAAGTACAAGTTATGATGCTAATGTCCTAGTACGTTTACTTACAGCCAAAAGCCGAGTAGCTCCAATCAAACCAACTACGATACCAAGGCTTGAGCTTTGCGCTGTGTTGGTTGGTGTTCGTCTTTACGAAAAGGTGATCAATGCACTTAGAGCTCAAGTTAGAAGTGTCACCTTTTGGACTGACTCGATGGTTGTATTAGGCTGGCTGAAGATGTTACCAAATAAATTACAACCATTTGTGCGCAACCGTATCGCAGAGATATTGGACAAGACAGCTGCATGCTTCTGGAGGCATATCCCAACAAATTTAAACCCAGCTGACCATATATCACGCGGAACAAGTGTAAGTCTTTTGCAATCATTAGATTTATGGTGGTCAGGCCCTGAATTCTTGAGATACGACATCTTGAAATGGCCTACTAATCCTTCAGTAACAAAGGAAGCACTTCCAGAAACTCGGTCTGAAGTTTCTTTACTGGTTACAACCGCAAGTCCACGACCAGTTATAGAATTCAATAGATTTTCAAATTTTACTACTCTTAAACGGTCGGTAGCATATGTTTTGAGATTTATAACTAATTTTACAAAAAAGGCATCACTTAACAATACATTTCTTAGTACTGATGAATTAAAACAATCATTAAATTTTATTATAAGGTTATCGCAACAGGACTCATTTCCGGAATACACACTTTTATTAAATAAACAAGATTTACCAAAAAGGAGTCCATTGATTAAGTTCAAAGTCTTTTTAGACGAACATAAATTAATGCGTGTTGGAGGTCGACTCGAAAATTCACAATTTTGTTACAACAAAAAACATCCGTTCTTAATACAGTCCACTCATATTGTTACAAAATTGTTGTTCGAATTTATGCACAAAAAACTTATGCACGCTGGGCCGCAACTGTTACTGGCATCCGTTAGAGACAGTTTTTGGCCGATTGGTGGTAGACGTTTAGCTAAATCAATTTATAGCAAATGCATTTTATGCTGTCGTATGAAAGGACAAGTAGTCTCTCCTCTCATGGGTAATTTACCACAGCAGCGTTTGATTCCCGGGGGTTATCCCTTTGAAACAGTAGGTGTGGATTATGCTGGACCGATTATGTCAGCCAATAGACGAGGACGTGGTTGTCGTCTCACTAAAGTATACGTCGTTCTTTTTGTATGTTTCACGACTAAGGCAGTACACATCGAGTTGGTAGGTGATTTAACAAGCAACAATTTTTTATCAGTTCTGCGTAGGTTCGTTTCGCGAAGAGGAAAACCTAAACATATCTATTCTGATAATGGGACCTCGTTTGTTGGAGCATATCACGAACTTGGCCAATTCATAAAAAGTAATTGCAATTCGTTGTCTAGTGATTTAGCTAATGAAGAAATCAATTTTCATTTTATCCCTCCTTATGCTCCCCACTTTGGAGGTCTTTGGGAGGCCGGTATCAAATCTACTAAGTATCATTTAAAGAGAGTACTGGGAAATTGTAATCTTACATTTGAGGAGCTGAACACTGTGTTAGTTCAAATAGAAGCATTGCTTAATTCTCGCCCGCTCACACCACTTTCATCGGATCCCAACGATTTGTCGCCGCTAACGCCTGGACACTTCCTAATAGGACGGCCACTGACAGCACTACCTGCACCGAACCTCGAGGACCGATCCGTTACTTATTTAAACAGATACCAGAGGATAGAGCAACTCCGTCAACATTTCTGGTCCCGATGGAGCAAAGAATACGTCTCAGAGTTACAACAGCGAGTGAAATGGCGATCCTGCACTAAGCCACTAGAAAGGGACACTCTTGTGCTCATTAAAGATGAGAAGCTACCTCCTTTGAAATGGCGATTGGGTCGAGTCATGGCAGTTTTCCCTGGACAAGACGGCATCAGTCGCGTCGCTGACATCAAGACGACATGTGGAGTTGTTCGGCGAGCTTTCAGCAAGATATGCCCGTTACCTCTATGTCATACAGAGGATTCTGGTTGAGAGACAATCTCTCAACGCCCGGGGGGATGTTCAAAATACTATCGTTTTACTGTAGCGCCTACTCAGATTCATTGGCAATATGCGTGAACACATCTCATTGCAATGCTTAGTTTTTAAGAATTTATTTTTGAAGTACCTACTAGTTGTACAACATTTTCTTTTTTTTTTTTCCATTATCTTGTCTTTGCACGAAATACAGCTCTTAAATCTTCGGAAGCCTTTTAATTAATAATTCTGGATATAAATCCCCAACACTAGGGGCAGGGCCGGCCCGCCCATACGGCGAACGGAGCAGTCGCTCCAGGCGCCAAATCCTAGGGGGCAAAAAAAGAAATTTCTTTTTTTTTTCGATTGTCTATATGTATTTTAAGCGAAGAGATGAACGAGACGCGTGCGAATAGAGTGTGCAGGTTGCGCGGGGCACCAAATCACCCCACTAACCTCATCCTAAAAATCCTCTAGCTAAACTTGCAATTTAGTTAGCTGGGCTAGGACTGTTGACATGCCATTGGCGGTGATGGCGAGGCGGAGACGCGAGCTAGGGAGATGTTGGAGACTCTAAACGGGGTCCGTGGGGGCGTCCTTATCGCTCGGTCCGGGGGAAACTCGGACCATGGGCGTCCCCGCTTACGGAGAGTCTCCAACCAGAGCTGCTGGAGGACGTGGTGGCAGCCCTCTTCTCAGCACGAGCGGAGCACATTCCATCGCCGATGGCTCTGCCCACAGCCGCAGAGCCCGAAGAGAACGCCAGCTTCCCAGAGGTGACACAAGTAGAGCTGAGGGCGGCCGTGATGCGGCTCCGGGCAAAAACACTGCCCCGGGGCCCGATGGGATTCACGGCTGCGTGTTGGCCCTCGCTTGTAGAAGCTTGAGTCCCAACTGAGAGGACTCTACTCAGCGTGCCTGGAGCAGGGCCAGTTTCCCACTCAGTGGAAATCTGGTCGTCTGGGGCGCCCCGCCTTCCTGAGCAGGAGCTCAGGAAGGCGGCGAGCCCTGCGGACTCACCGTTCGCGTACCAGCCCATAGTGCTGCTGGACGAGGTGGGAAAGCTGTTTGAGCGTATAGTCGCAGCTAGCCTCGTCAGCCACTTGTGCGGAGAGGGACCGGACCTGGCGGAATGCCAGTTCGGATTTCGGCATGGGCGCTCCAATATCACGGCGATATCGCGAGTGAGAGTCCTGGCGGAGGAAGCGGTATCCCGGGGTGGGGTGATGTTGGCGTTGTCCTTGGACATATCCAACGCCTTCAACACTCTGCCCTGGAGTTGTCGGGAGGCACTGCGCTATCATCGAGTGCCTCCCTACCTCCGCCACGTCGTTGGGGCTTACTTAGCGGAGAGGAGTTCACTATCTGGGAGGTAATGGTAGACACTAGCGCCCCATGTCGAGCGGCGTTCCACAGGGTCTTGGGCCCGCCCCTGTGGAACATCAGGTACGACTGGGTGCTGAGGGGTGAGCTCCAGCCGGCACTGACGACACGCTGGTCACTGCCCGGGGGAGCTCGTACAGGGAGGCAGCGTTGCTGGCGACGGCTGCGGTCTCACAGGTGGTGCCGCATACGTCGCTTTGGCCTGCAGGTGGCCCTTAGCAAGTCGGAGGCCATGGCTTTTCATGGCTCCCGGCGGCGGTGCCCGCACATCGTGGTCGGGGGGGGGGGGGGGCCGTATCGCTATCGAGTCCACCGTGAAGTACCTAGGATTGGTGCTCGACCCGAGCACCGCCTGCAGGCGGTTGTACGTAGAGATCGTGCGATCGACGGCCTTGTACGGAGCCCTGATGTGGGCGGCTGACCTGACGGCCAGTACTATCACTGTTCTGCGGAGGCCACAGAGGGTGATGGCCGTCAGAGTCATCAGGGGTTATCGCACGATCTCCTACGAGGCGGCTTGCGCACTGGCCGGATCTCCGCCATGGGACCTGGAGGTGTTCCCGTGCGCCCCTCTTTGACGTCGCGGAGGGAGTCAAACACCTCACTCCCTCCTGACTCGAGGTGGCCCGCAAAGGCAGGTTGGCACCAGCCGGGGATTACGGATGTCGCATACGTTCCAGTGATCCCCGGCGTAGGTGAGAGATGGAACACCGAGGTGATTTTAGTCAGTAAGAGACATACCCCTCCGCCCGCCCAGGGTAGAGGACATCCATGAGTATTGAAATATAATAATTGTGTAAATTTCGACCTAGTCGACCGTACTCGGTATTGCGCCTAATTTTCAATTGGTCATACCAGAGTATAGTTGAGATCTTCGCGTTCCATACTTAGGTACAAGTAAGTATGTACGTTCTATACTTACTTTACACTCACAATTGGTATATGTAAGGTATATTATTATTGGGAGCAAACGGGAGAGGCGCCATAATTGGATCTCGCTCCATTCTAAAATTTACTTCGGGCCGGCGCTGACTAGGGGAACCGTATAATCGCAAATAAATCGGCTGTTCCTTACATTTGTGTTCATATAAACCGACGTAATGTTAGGAAAGGTTTTTTATTTTACGTTATAATTAACAATTTCAAGTTTAGGGTAAACTAATTGGCTTACCTATACTATCGTAGCATTGTTACTAACACTTGATGCGCATGCGCCAGCCAGTGTTAACGTAAAAAAATTGTTGTATATCGTGATCGTTGTGTCGATTGAGATTAGGCCTTTAAAATTAGCGACCGACCGACGGGGCTCGTCGGACTACAACTCATGCAAATAAGCGAAACGTAGTCTTTAGACATATTACACAGTATTATGTATATCAAGTTCATGCTAATAGAAACGACGTCAGAGTTCTAACTGTAGGTAGTGGGCGGACAGAGGAACACATGGATCTTGTGACGGCTCAGGGCGGTGAGCGTGGCTAGCGGCTCCGCCGGTGGTAGGCAGCTGGCAGGCTGTAGTACCTGCTACACGAGTAGAAACTGATCCGAGAAGAATGCATGTCGCATTATATGCTACAATGAAAGCCACGCTAACACTTGGTACGTAAGGAGGGCACATCAAGATGTACCAAGCTAACAAAGAGCCTGTCTGCCTGAGAACCGAAACAGAACCCATGGTCAGTACTTCAAGAGTGAAACTCGTCGCCTCGCACGCGCACTCGCACCTGGCGACAAGAAAAGGTAATCTCTGATAATACTAATGAATACTGCAAGGTAACACACGTATACTACTAGACATGCATAATTCTACTTGGACGAGAAGCCCGTGTGGGGCGCTCGAGCCGGTGAAGTGGAGTGGCATGACGTCACGAGCGAGCGAATGCGATCTGACAATGAGCTTCACGTGTACACAGCGGCGCGGCGCGGAGGACACACGAGTTGCGTTACGTACTTACAATAAAATAAACATTTTATATCACTTATGTATGAATAATAATTATAGTAATTATTATGCGTTTGTGTGCCAAATATTTGGTACATTTTTTCAAGAAATGCTTCAAACTATAAACTAAATTAAATTTACATATTGAAATAATTATATTTGATCTATGTACGTTTAGTACAAATATGGCTATAACAACAACAATATGGCTTTGTAGCTAGATATAGAGGTATGTATGTGGAAGCTTGTTATTAGCAATTTTCATTAATTATGTAAGAAATATAAATGTTATTAACCTGTAAGCTTTTTTTAAAAAAAATATAAATACTAATAAACATTTTTTTGAGAATGTTACCTAATTCAGGTAAATGCCTAGTTGTTAGCCAGTACTGAGCGCAACGCGTGCTCGCATGTGTACGTCTCGAATCTCGTGGTCTTGTGACGAAACGCCACATGTGACAGATTGTTAGTCGCATGTGGCAGGTCGCGGGTCGCGAGTGACAGTTCGCGTGCGCAACAGAATGTGATTCGCGGGTGATATAAAGGCAAACAATTGAGACGTCGTTCACGATTGGCACAATTATCTAATGATTAATATTATGGTTAATAGCATTAAATAGGTATACGACATCAAAATCCTACCTGTAATTAGTCCTACTAAATTTTAAAATACCATAAGGAATAATGGTTCCGAATATTTAGCTACAAGGATCACAAAATGGATAAATAGAATAAAAATATGTAATGTAATTATTTTATTAAAGATAAAATACCTATGTATATATAGATAATATTTATGCAGGTAACAAACATTGGGTCTCACTGGATAACCATGAAATAACATTCTTGGGTTGTTGCATAAGTCATTGCAATATTGCGCAATAATTTATTGATTTAATTTTGTGACAGGTTCATACCTGAATCAGTTAGTCGTCCAGAGAGCTTCTTAACGAGTGGTCCTGTTTCTCGTTTACTAAAATAATGTGTGAGAATTTCAATTATACATGTGATCAGTTATAGTGTTGTTTTCTCTATGACTTCCGTTCTGGCGTTAAAGCCAATGAATCTATTACGAAGTTGTGTCAAGCATTTGCTGAAATCGTGATAAGTCACGATAGTTAATAAGTTCGATAAATGCAAACAAGGGAAGTACAATCTCAAAGACGAACAATCATCAGTTGATTTGGTTTGTAGAAGAGAATCCAAACCTCACTACACAAGATGTGGAAAGCATACATAGGCTGTGATCATAGGTACTACTATAGCAAGACATCCAACTTCATTGGGAAAAGTGTGGAAATATGGTTCCGTATAACCTGTCAGCTAAACAACGGCAGATACGTTTGAATGTCTGTTTGGAATTGCTCTCTCGCCGCCGAACAACAAACTGGCTAGATAATTTGATTACAGGACATGAAGAGTGGGATTCTTATCATAATGTCACACGCAAGGAACAATGTCTGGGAAAGAGAGAAACTTCAAAACCGACTCATAAAATTATACCCAAGAAAAAGTAATGTGCTGCGTATGTATACTAGTGGGATACCAAAGATGTTAGAATGTTTGCTGCTTCCTAAACACCAGACCATACAACTTTATGCAGAATAGTCACAGCGCTTAGCTCAAAATATAGGATAAAATCGTAATAACCACAAACAAGTTTATTGTGTCATGACGACGGCCCGCCGCACGGCGCTGACGTCACCCGTCACGAGTTACTGGGATAGGGCGGGGAGATATTACCGCACGCGCTTTATTCCCCAGACCTTGCACCTGCAGATTTTCACTTATTTAGGTTACAGAAGTATTTAAATTGTAAAAAAATAAGAACATTGAAGATATTGAAGAGAAACTAAATATATTTTTTCAAAATCAGAGGATTTTTATTGACAGGCATTTTGAAGCTTTACCGCATCGTTGGAGATAAGTCATGGCCCATGGGTTTAGAGGGCGACTACATTACCGAATAATTGTATGTGTCTTTTTAAATAAATAATTTTAAAATGAATGTTACGTTTTTGCAATTACTATGCAACAACCCAATATGATTTGAAAAAATTAGAATAAGCCTAATCTTAAATTATTACTGAATTAAATATTTTTTTTACGTCTCATCACAGTAAAATTAAAGAAAAATCATCTGGCGATAATATATTTGGTACTTAGGGCTAACACCTACTGTAGTTAACACGTAAATGTGTGTGTGACTAGCAGTACAGCGCGAGAGTTACTATGAAGAGGAGAGGGACGCGGGGTGGGGGCGGGACGGGGGGCAACTTAACCCTAGAGACGCTGTGCGCGGTACTTTCTGCGAAATTATTTGTTCGATAGAATACTATACTATGTTGAGGCGGATACACCTTCGTACTGATATGTATATACATAAATGAGAGCCCTACTGTTCCTTGCGCGAAACCTCACAGACGACATACTGCTACGAGAAGATGTGTAACTAAAACATGTAGCCTATATACCTAAGTTATATTAAAATATAGTTGTATTTAGCTTGGACCCGGGAGCTTGGTCGGGAGTTGAGTCAGTGGGCACACGGAGGGAGAGGGCACAGGCAGGCTGCGCGCTTGCAGAGGAGCAGAGGGGCGCGCGGGCGCCGGGCCCGCCACCGGCTGCGACTCGCCTGCAAGCACCGGCCGCCCGACGAAGCACACTACACACACCAAGTAAGCAGATAGACACGGATACGCTGGGTCCTACTCTACGGTACACCGTCCTGCTACCCGACATTCCGCTTAAGACTCCGAACAAGAAACACTCAGTACGCAGCCTTTGCTGATGCGTTCGAAACGGCTGACAACTTACAACTATCGAGATCCCAACTCTTGCGCGTTAACGCAACGAGCTTCATGATGTCATCATTCAATACGAAGCCTTTACCAATGCGTTCGAAGGACCAGCACTGCACCTGGCGGCAGCCAGCACTGGCGACGGTGCACCGCATACGGACTGACTATGAAGATAAACTTGTGCATCAAACTGTTCTATAATTATTAGTCAAATATGGTAAAACGGTAATCGTATACATTTAATATAATTTTATTTGGCTACTATTTTTGGTTGTGATGCGACAATTACCCGTAACAGAGCCGCCTCGCCCTGCACAGTCACGTCGGACGCGGCAAGGCACGCGGCGGACGACACTCCGGCGGGCTGACGAGCTCCCGCCGGCGCCCCGGGCGAGGCGAAGGCGTGCAGCTGTCCCTGACTGAACCTCGCGGTACTTCGATAGTCCTGTATCCAGGACGTACACAGTAATATCCGAGCGAGTATGTACTCGTATTACTCTAACACACGTTAAAACCTAACATACATATAAATACTTAATCAGTTCAAATACATTGAGATTAATAGTTCCTACGGCTGGTCGGCCGACGCAATGCCTTGGGACTTCAGAGCCTTTATTACACCATGCTTATATATGATTTTTTTTAGGTTACACCCCATGAGGTTACAAACTTTAAGTCTTAACCTCCAAAAGCACCAAATGTTTGATTGGAAAATCTAATCGTCTAACCAAACGACACGTTTTGACTGTAGCTCTCCGTCCGCCGAAAGGAGCACAGTGTATTAAAGCTTAAAGTGTCCAAGACGTCGGGCGGCGCCGGGCGGCTCCGGGCGGCTCCGGACGGCGCCGGTCGGCAGCAGGCGGCCTCGCACGGCGCCGGGCGGACTGCTCGCTCTCACACAATACTATACCTCACTATAAGTTACTATAAGCTCGTTATTTGACAAAGGTTACATTGTAGTGGTGAGTGCAATTTGAAGTGGCACATCATGCAGGGTCTATGAAAACAGTGGGACACATTAAAGTGTTGCTGATCACGTCGGGAACGGTCTCAGACTATGCGCTGGGTCCTGGGTACAGCACCTTGCCAACATTCCTATTGGATGACAGATCCGTTGACACAATTTGTATTGAAACAAGTTACATTTCCAAGAATCACATTGTCTGTTTCAGTGAGATATTAGTGTAAACAACGTTAAATCCGAAAGTCTGCGGCAAACTAGCTGAATACCGTTCACACATCCAACACGCCTATAACTGCGTATACACAACCGTAAACCTAAACTACGTAAATACTTAGTCTAACGCGCTCTGCGGCGCAGAGTGGGCGCGCTGTGCGCAGTGAAGCGCACCGGCGCGCACGCGCAGGGAGCCGCGGCCGTGCGCGTTCTTACAGTCATGCAGTAATATCAATAAATTCGTAAACGCAGTGTCGGCTCGAGGCCGCGCGGCGGCGGTTCCTTCAGTGCGGTGGCTGGTGACGGGTCAGTCCGGGGCTCCCGGCGCAGATCCGGGAGCGCGATTACGTTATCGTGGCTATTAGCGCCGAGGTGTCGGCTGTTAGTAGACATGTGTTGAAGCACCGGGTGGCGCGGGCGACGCGCGGCGGCGCGTGCTGCCGGGCGGCGCTCGCGCCTTCAGTCTTATGGTGGGTCTCATCCGGGAGCATGTCGTCAAAGGGAGCCAGCACGATGGTCGTTGAGACGCTCCTCTGCTGTTCTACACTGGACCGGTCTAGCGATATGTTTCACTGTTTTTATACCACAGCGTTCGAAACAACAAAAAAAAGTTGATGTCAGATGTCAATCAATTGCTTACTCCCACTTCCATGTGACACAGCGGAGGAAACCTGCTCAACTACCATCATCGTGACAGTAACATCAACTCTTTGCCGCTAAGAAGATTCTGCCGGAACTGTGTCTATCTATATTTACAAATGAAGCCATTGCAATTATACTTGTTTGCTGTCGATAAATATAGAAGCGTTACAAAACACCAGCAAGTAAGTACAGCTGTCGGCGGACACCGACACATCCCGGCAGGCGTCCGCGCGGCGCCGAGTCGTGTGTCAGTCCGGGGTCACGTCCAGGTCAGCCAGGTCGTGTAGTCTAGCCCGCGAGCGACTCCTCGTGTGCGGGCGAGGCGGGCGGGCTGTAGTCGTACATGGCGGTCATCGGGTTCTCGATGACGTTGATCACTGCCGCGTTGAGCTTGTTCTGCTTGCGGCGAAAGAGGAAGTCAGCTAGGCTAGCGGCGCGACGCGGGCCAGCACCCTCCAGCAGCGCCTCGATCTCGCCGCTGCTGCGCGACTCCACCACGCCGTGCTTGACGTCGCTCAGCGACGAGTTCTTCTTGGTCTCGCACACGTGGAAAGTCTGGTCGAAGTCGGTGGAGTAGGCCCTGGAGTTAAGCAGTGAGCTGATGGTGGGCATGCCGGTCTGGTCGGCCAGCGAAAGCGGGCGCTCCAGTCGCCGTCGCACGCGCGCGCGCACCGCCTCCGCGATGCTCTCGCGGGACGCACCACCACCGCTGCCACCACCGCTGCCACCACCGCCGCCGCCTCCGCCGCCGCCGCCGCTGCTTTTCGTCAGTTTGGGACTCACTGAGCCGTTGCTTTCTGGAAAATTATATTTATTCATTAGTTTGTGCGATAATCGATCGCGCTAATTAAGTCCTTACATATGAAATAGGCGTTTTTCAGCTTATTCGGTATTCAGCTGAATCCGGTTTGACTGAGAGCCGACCCCAATATAGTTGGGAAAATGCTAGACAAGATGAAATATGAAATTGGCGTTTTATTGCACTGGCTACTTTGATCTCTAATAACTCCTCTTAGGTTAGGAATTCCAAATTCAAGTTTGTATAGCTATTTACTCATGCATTTTTGTTTAGAAAACCATAATTCATTTGTTTTTTCCTCTTTTGTATTTTTTGTTTACGTCACTCAATTTACAAAATGGAGAACTTGAAATATCGCGTAATTTACGAGTAGCTACGAGTTCCACCGTGGCACTAGTGTTGCAGAAATCGAATCGAAAGATTAATGGTGTACAGTACGGTCGGTGGCGGTGTCGCAAAAGAAAACAGTGCGTTTCTGGTTCCAACGTTTTCGTTCTGGAAATTTCGACAGCACACTCTGACATGCGTGCGTATCGCGTCTGTATCGCAACAAACGCGCGTCAACGGCGCGTTTAAAAAACGTGGTGTGCATAGGCCCTTAATAGTGACCCTTAGTAATTCATCGAAATCGGATACCTGCAACATCTTAATTTTTTTATGAAGCGGCGGGAGATGGAGGATTACGTATTACAAAAATCTTGGTTATATTATCCTTATTGCTTCTTTATGTGAGAACAATACAAAGAAAATACAATGTTATAAGTAATCACCTGCCATCTATCTCTCCACTACCCTTGTGGACGTGGACTGGTAACACTAACACACATTAAGTCCGCCTATGTCCCCGAGTATAAAGTTTCAATAGACTTGACTGTGTTTGTCACCTCTTGGGATGGAGGCGCGCGGCGAGGGGCCGCCGTCCTCGTCGGTGTGCCCTTCCGACAGCGTGTCCAGCGGGCGGTGCTCTGCGCGCGCGCTCTCCTGCGCGCTCGCGCTCGCGCTGGACCCGCACGCCTCGTGGCTCATGCCCGACGTCGACGGCTGCGGGTTCTGTAACACGAGCATCGGATCTGCTCACTACTCTACCACCAACATACATACGATGTCTGACAAAACAAGTTAAACTAATTGATTTTGAAATTATGCTATTTTATGAAGGTATGCAAAAGTTATGTTTACAAAAGGAATACAGAAAGTATAAATAAGGTACCTATACATAATGTATATAGAAGGTTTACACAAGATATACAGAAGTAAGATAAAGTAGTGCGTACCTTGTAGATGTCCTCCACGTCAGGCGGATCACACTCGCCGACGCCCTCCAGGAAGAATGTAATCATATTGCCTTTCCCCTTGACGTCGACGGTGCCGCGGCAGTGCAGGCGGTAGCCCCGCATGGACAGGATGTCGTGCACCTCCTCCGTCACCTGCCAACACACGTCTACATCAGCCGCCCGACGCTAGTCCCCTCGACACCCTCGCCCACCAAATAGCGTTCACTGTCGCAATGTCGCGCGCAAGCAGCATACAGCAGAGCTCGCAAACTGACCGATATTTTGTTAGTTGTGGTACCACTTCACAATCGCGAAGAAACATAAATCCAATTAAGTTGTTCTGCACGAACGTCGGATTAGTGATGTCACTTGCAAATGCAGTCATATAAGTAGGAGCCGTGCAACAGAATACATTTACAATAAATACACGCGACTACTGAGTCCCTGCGAGTGCGCACCTGGATGTGGTCGAGCAGGCCGGTGGAGTCCATGCGCGACGCCACGTTCACGGCGTTGCCCCAGATGTCGTACTGCGGCTTGCGCGCGCCGATCACGCCAGCCACCACGGGCCCGATGTTGATGCCTGCGGGAGCACACAGACCTGGTTCCTCACTTGTTTCACGTATGTTATAGCGCAAAAGACGCAAGAGCACAGCGTGCAACTTAAAGAGAGCACAATTCGCGTCAGAGGCAATTCGCGTGTGTGTCACCCTTGTCCCGGCGAGTCAGCGTGGCGCAGCGCGGCGCTCTGTTGCATTGCAGTGACGTGGTAGTGTACCACACGCATGCGCCGCGCTGCCCACGTCACTCAGACAGGGCTCCTCTTACCGATTCGAATACGGAAGCTGTTGAAGGAGTGCTCGTTGACATACTGCAGCTGCTCCCGCAGGCGCAGCGCGTAGTCAGCCATCGCGGTGACATGACGGAAACCGCGCAGGTCGCGGGTGGCCGCTGTCAGCCCTGGAAAGTATTAGCACGACATGGTGATGAGTCAGGCTCCGCTGACGAACGTTCGCGCACAGCGTCGATCACTACGTACCCGAGGCCGCCATGTAGGTGGCGCCGGTGCTCTTGATCTTCTCGATGTACTTGAACTGGTCTTCAGCCAGGATCTCGTCGAAGTCAGCAATGATCTCGTTAAGCAGGCGCAGGCACTCCACGCCTTCGTTGTTGCCCTCCAGCTCCACGTAGAACTCGGAGAAGTTGGGGATGGACGCGAACATCACGCACACCGACTCGCACTGCTCGTGGTACAGCTCCTGCACAGCGTATACTCGTCTATCGCACGAATCTCGCTGGATAGTATTCGAGATGATGTTGAACTAACTGGCACTTAACGGTGACCCAATAACGACATTTTAGGTACAGACAACGATAACGGACGGCGCACGGTTGCCATTTTGCCGTCTTATCTCTTGCTTTAATGACAATTGGAATTTACGCAACTGGCAAGCTAAGATTTAGTATAGTGGGGTCCCTAAAATGGCTCTTTTCTATCGCTAGATGGTTTACACGGGGTCATGGGACGTACGATAGTGGCGTCCCGTGGCCTAGTGGCATGCCACTTGAGATGCACCCCATGCTGCAATTTGCTACTGTTAGGAGTACTCACATCGATGTTCTTGTCGCTGCATAGGAAGTGCTGCGCCACGTGCTCGGGCAGGATGTTGGCCAGCAGCTTGCGGTTGTAGGCCTCCAGGTGCTCCATCTCCTCCTTCTCGTCTGCAACACGACACACCTCGCTACAGCAACATCCTCACACGATCTCCCTACTCTAAATTATTCATCGATCACATTCCAATCTTGGTTTGAACGTCGTTGTGTCATTAGGTTCGTTGCATATATAAGATCCCTTGTGGTAAACAAACATAGATACTGACACTTGTTGCCGTAAACTTGAACCTTATCAATAATTTTGGAATATGGTAAACTAACGAAATACTTAAAAACGATTAAATCTAGATGTGTGTTGCAAGGCGTACCGTTGGCCTGCAGCTTCCAGATGAAGTCCAGTCGGTAGGTGCTCTCCGTCTGGTGTGAGTGCAGTAGCAGAGCCACGATGGCGCCCAGCGCGATCACGATGTTGGTCCACTGTTGGTTCCAGTCCAGGCCACAGCGGTGTCTGTGGCAAAAAACATAATTATATTAACGCGTCACGAATCGTTCGCCTATCTGTTTTGTTTCTATCACTCTAACACACAAACGCACTGTCGCATACAATCATGAATATGCCGATACCCACACGTATTTTTTATTATTGACAAATACGTCTTTTTACTTCCATAGAGGAAGTTAATAAAAAAAATAATGTGTTGCAGCTATATATATGTATCAATCATCTCCATAAGTGAGGACTGTGGCGCAACAACCGCGGTGGAGGGAGAAGAACCACCATTTTAAGGTCGTCTTGAAACGCAGCAAACGACGTAGCTTCACCGTCGAACCAACATCGTAGCATCTCCGAGTCAAAAATTATGCTAATTAGATGAAAGAATGAAAGCGTCGCTTGTGGGAGGAGCTAGGGCCGTGTTGGATGAACATTACTAGGTGAGCTCAGTTTTCTCAGTACACATGTGGAAATAATAATCTTTGCTGTTGAGTATTGTTAGATGCGAAGTCATAAGTACTCACTGGTAGTCGTAGAAGTGCTGCTGGTAGACCAGGTGCTGGTGAGTGGTGACGGCGATGTATGCGGCGGCGGTAACGGACAGCAGCGCCAGCTTCACCACCGTGATGAGGATCTGGTGCACGGCGCACAGGAACATGGCCAGCAGCGTCAGTTGCAGGTAGTGCTGGAATAGACACGACACCTGATTTCAGCGCAATTTAAACGAAGATGGACGATCTGATAATTCTGTACTTGCTGAGTACTCAGTTGACATTTCTAAAAAGTAAAATATCAGTGCGAGATATTGGTTAGCTTATGGCCAAATGGAATGCTTGTTTCTGGTCGCGTCGCGATAGTCTCGTGTTACCTCATTCATGTCGCACGCGCAGCCGCGGAAGTCGACCAGCTGCGCCAGCGTGGCGTTGCCGACCGGCGCGCGCGCGGCCGTCAGTACTCCCTCCACCTGCGACGGAGATACGGCTTACATACATTACTGATACTTTATTGAATACATAGATATAATCTGAGTGCAAAATATCTGCTTTAAAGACCACACTGCAGGCTATACCAGTCGTCAATACGTCATCGTGGCACCGGTAGCTACTAGAGACGCAATTACATTAGAAAGACGCATTTACGTTAGAATTGTCACGGGCCATCAAATTACTGACACACTTGGTTTTATGGCAATTTTATCACTACCGTCTCTAGCAGCGGCTGCTGAGGCGTCTTCATACTCTGCGGGCACGCCCTTCAAGAGCTTTAATATGACACTTATAGGAACACTGACCATGACGAGCTGGACCTGCGCGATGAACGCGCTCACGACGGCGAAGGACGTCAGCTGCGCCAGCGTGCGGTTGTTGTGCACGCGCTGCGACACGCGCCGCAGCCGCGCTCCGACATGCTGCGGGTACACAACGGTTGTATTGTTTGCTTTGTTTTGTTCTTGATGCTGTTATATCACTTATCAATTTCTAAGCAATGTAAGTTGTTGTTGTGGGTTAGGAGTAGGAAAAAGCATTCACTCAAGCTAGCTATGAGCTTTGTTAATCTCTTTGTGCTCGACTTAGTAGAACACCATATAATATAGGTATGTTGGTTACAGAAAAGATAGATGAAGAAGACATAACACAGGGTAGTACGTAGTGCCGCGCTTGTTAGAGGGGACGAGCGTGTTTATAGTAAGTATTCGGATTTGTACACACAAGATACTTAAAAAAAGAAAATTTTGTACAAAATCAAGAGCACAGTATCATTAAACAAGCAACCTCTTCCAAGGTGTTAACAGACCTCGCTATAGAACTATTAGGAGATAAATGATAAATGTTAGCCCACCTCGAAGTCCAGGCAGACGATCAGGTAGGTGGAGAACGAAATGATGAGCCCTGCTACGATGATGGCTGCGACTCCCAGCGGGGACCTGGACACACAAGCTCCCGTGAACCATCCCGCAGTGGAATGTATAATTTTTCAGAAAACAGACTTGTTTGACAGAGTAAAACGTGATGCGCGTCATCGCCTGGGAGGAGCCGGTCACTGGACCAGAACACTGCACTCGACTAACACAACGACCGTCTTTTTATAAAACTCGACGTTTTATTACTTTAGAAATATGGTTTCAATAACAGAAATAAAGTTTCTCTCTTCAACAGGATATTTGAAACGACATACCATCTGAATAATTTGAGTATGTTTAATTAAGGAGCAACTTCTGCCTTTAGTGTATTGTGCGCTTCTTTGAAAATATTTCCTTATCCGTTAATGAAATGGGATTTCCTTAAGGCTAGATTTGCTTGAGGCAAAAGTATGTCGGTGTCACCGGATTACCTATTGCAAACACCGTTGGGTGTGTTTGTTGATACGTACTTATTCTTCTCGAAAGGATAAATGTAGTAAACTATCGATTTTGGTTGGGATGGCCTGTGGCATCGGTATCAGGTTGTATTACAATTGTGGTTTGTGATGGTGTGTAATATATTTTATTGGTTCAAACAAAGGAAAACAACATTCACAATATTATTATTTCTAAAGAAGAGGTACAGTTTACTCAGAAGTTGATGATACTGGTTCCCAAACTAAGCTTATCGCTTGTATTTTGGTACACAGTGTTCAGACATGGATACATGTAGGTATATACAACAATTTGGTATCATTAGGTACATAATATTATGTTGTGAATGTGAATTTATAAAGGTTTTTAAGGTGAAGAGGTGAGTGTGGTGTTGTGAGTGTTACTGTTTATGTGTATGTGTGTGTATGTGAGTGTGTGTGTGGTTGTGTGTGTGTGAAGGGTGGTCCTCATTACACAGTAAATTTTAGTAATTCTTCAGTCTTATGATAGTCCATTTTGAGTAGCCAATCAGTAACTTTATCTTTTACTTTACGCTTGTTCATTTCTACAATTTTTAGTTCCTTATTTATACAGTCGTATAGTTTGCAACTTAAGCTGTTGAATTGTCCTCTGGCAAAGGCTGTCTTCGTAGGGGAACGAACGCATGCTTTCATCCTTCTTCGGGCATTAGGGGCTGTAGGTGGTGCTATTCGATGTCTTCTCAAGATGGATTTCAGTGTAAAGAGCTGTCTGACAGTCAGGACTTTGCATTCTGAATAGAGTGTTGCAGTAGGATACCTGTATGGTTTTTTGTTAATTACCTTAAGTACAGCTCTTTGCGCTCTCTCCAACTTGAGAAGAAGTGTCTTACCTGCCCCGCCCCAGACAGGGATGCAGTATTGGATAACAGACTGACACAGGGCCAAGTAAACTAGTCTTAACTTATCTGGAGGAGAAGAGTCTCTGAGTAATTTAAATATATATATGAGTCTTCTCACTCTTGAAGTGACCATGTCTATGTGTTTGTCCCATCTCATTCTGCTATCCAAATACACACCTAGGTATTTTGCACTATCAGCACGAGTAAGTTCTGGACACGTGCAGCTGTTATCTAGAGTCAAGCAGACATGGGCTTTAACAGAGAAGTCCTTTGGAGGAGAGGTGTTTTTCCTGATGGAGAAGGTCACATATTTGGTTTTTTTGACGTTGAGAGTTAATAAATTATCAGAGAGCCAGTGCATGATTTTAGCAACGGAGTGTTCCGCGGTTTCTTTAATGGCGTTCCAATTTGGACCCCATACAAGGATAGCGGTGTCGTCAGCGTATGTAAAGATTTTTGTATTAGGGAGAGAGATTTGGCAGAGATCATTAATGTACAGCTGGAAAAGAGTGGGTCCGAGTACGCTTCCTTGTGGAACTCCGTAAGTGACCGTTTCCTCATCACTGACGAACTCATTTATCTTGACTCGCTGTTTCCTATTTGTAAGGTAGTCTTTGAAAATATCGTGGATGGTACCTCTCAGACCAAGCCTTTCCAACTTATCCAGAAGAATCGGGACAGAGACTGTGTCAAATGCTTTAGATAGATCTAGAAATATACACATGCATCTATTCTGGATATCAACGTTTTTAACTATAGTATTTGTCAAGTCAATTACAGCATCTTCTGTACTATATCCCGAGCGAAATCCATATTGATTTGGGGCTATAATGTTGAATTTGTCCAGATACTTCTTTAGTGCCCGATTTAGTATTTTTTCTAAGATCTTGGAGATTGCAGTCAAAATTGCAATGGGGCGGTAGTTGTTGACACAGTCTCTGTCGCCACCCTTATGGATTGGGTGAATTATTGCCTTTTTAAATGCATCGGGGAAAACCCCGGTATTGATGGCAAGATTACAAATATGAGTGATGGGGGGGGGGGTTAATACGCTCCGACTTTCTCTGACAACTGTGGATGAAATGCCATCCCAGCCTGTAGCACATTCAGGTCGTAATTCCATTATACTAGATTCTATTTCTGACTCCGTTATCTCCAGAACAACTAACGAGTTTGGTTGATATTCAATGTTGTTGGTTGCGGCTGTGCCAGAAACAGAGGTTGAAGATAGAATTTTATTTGCCAGATCTTTTCCTATGCTTGTGAAAAAGTTGCAGACTTGATTGGCCGACTTTATAGGGTCGTCTGTAGTTTTTAGGAGCTCTGACGGACTAATATTATTTTTTTGTGTATGCGAGATGTTTTTTATTGCCTTCCAAAGGGCCCTTGGATCATTACCTGCCTGTTCAATTAGACTTTTTTCATAAGCTATTTTTAATTTCCGAAGTAGACGGTTGCAATAGTTGCGATAGCGAGTGTAGGTTACGTTGATGATCATATTGTCGGGAGTTTTTTTTGCTTTAGTGTGCAGTTTATCACGATTTTTGACACAACGAAGCAACCCGGGAGTCATCCAGGGCTTAAGGATACGATTTTTCCTGGTCACATTTACAGCGGTTGTGTTTTTGGTTATAGTTTCGGAAACAAGAGAAACAAAATTAGACGCCGCGGAATTCGCGTCTTGCATAGATATAATATGCGTGTAGTCGATGCTTTCGAGGTCAGTTTTTATTTTAGGATAATTGGTGCGGGTTTTTGTTTTGGCCAGCTGTCTAGCTGGAATTCCTGTACCAATGCATAAAACTATAGGCAAGTGATCTGTTAAGTAAGATTCTAGAGTCAATGTGGTAGCAGAAATGTCCGGCTTCGTGAAGAAATGGTCTAGACAAGAATTAATTCTTGTGGGTACAGTATGGGTTGGGAATAATCCATGGGTAGCATTTAACGTTAAATATTCTTCACAAAACGGATCTGTGTTATTTTTACTAATATCGATATTTATATCACCAACTAATACCGTGTTGTTCGAAGTAAGATGATTGTAAATATCATTTAAGCTATTTATGAAATTTGCAATGTTTTCCCGGGTTTTTAGAGATGGTGATCGGTGTGTACTCACAGGCTGTAGGCGACGACCTGGATGGCCACGCCGGCGAGGTAGACGGCCAGCGAGCAGATGAAGTACATCTTCATCATGCGGTCGCGCTCGGCGGTGTACTGCCAACAGTGAGGCTTGGAATTAATGAGTCACTTCGAAACTCTTGTCAAGAAATACTGCTTTCCGCATGATCGTAATCACTTTTAATTCATTGTAAGCGCTCTGCAGCTTACGGAAATTACAACAAGTTTGGAGTTTTAATTCTTAGTCATTTATTTCTATGTCCGCGGCTTCCATCAATATTAATGTCCGCGGTCATGCCGACCACGTACCTTTGGGTTCCTAGTTAAGATCCATCATTTCCCTTTTTGCTTTAACTTTTTGTACATATGGATCAATACCAAAGAAATTATTTTTAGGTCATAATAAACATTACAAGAGCGTAATAGCAGGATGAACTTATGTTATTTATTTGGCGAAGCGGCGCGCTGTTTGTAGAACTAAAACCTAATAAATAAAAATAAAAGAACCTCACCGCCGAGTGAGCTGGTGGTGAGTACCTTTTGCTCCAGCTTGGTGTCGCGGAAGGTGAGCGTGAAGGGGCGGCAGTGCTCGGCGCGCAGCCGGTCCGTGGAGCGCGCGTCGATGGCCTTCATGAGGTACTCGTTGACCTCGTCCTCCGGCTTTTTGCTCTCGGCGACGCTGTCCACGCCGATTCTGTGAGTCAGCACGGAGCTGTGCGAGGGAGAGGAGGTACTCTCATTATACACGGTATCTTATGGACCCAGGGCGTCACACACTCGCGGGCAATCGCGGGCAACAATCAGTGCTGTTGTATTTGCTGAACGACAAGGCCGGCCCGAATCAATTACTGAAAAAAACTTGTTGATTCATTTAGACAATCAGTATAGCTTGTTTTCCAGATGAAGATGAAAGTTCAGTTAAATAGAGATCCCGACTAGCTTGCAAGATATTAAATTGACTATAATTAAATGGTGTCTTCTCATTGCTACAAGATTAATAAGAAATGCTATGTTGGCGTGCGTTTCAATGCGACATAGCCCCACGACTGGCCACGACGATCCAACCCCTAACCTTGTCGCACTGCAAGTGGAACATGTAGTCTCTGCGCGTCGCTATTCTGTGGCAATGAATTTATTCAAGAAATACATCAGGTGCTTCGATCGTGTCTCGGGTGCGAAAGTATTTACTTATCATTTTTAAATTACGTAGTCAAAGCAAAATAAGTAGTTGGTATTTATAATATTTTTGCATTAGTGCTGAGTATGTTGTCTGTTGAGTTCAAAGACACATTCTCTATGGTTGAGTTGTTGTCATGCCATATATGTATGTATATGTACATACCATAGAAATATAAAATACAGGAGAAGTGGCAAGGGGGCGTGTCGGTGTCCACGCGACATGGTCTGGGCGAGCATGTCTTACGCAATGGTCGAATCCGCGAACTAGTGCGCTTCCGACCGTGAGCGTGATATAAGATATAAGAATTCCGTGTTGTTCAGTGTTTTCTTGTAAAAACCGAAGCCTAAACCAAAACTTTGTTAATTATGGAATCACTTACCATATCAAAATACAAGTATTTTACTATATTTGTCTTTAAAATCATGAAAAACAACAAATCGTAAAATATTTCTTGCTTATACTATGTTATTTTTGTTTTCAAATGTCAAAGCGACAATAACATATTACTATGAATACACTGCTCCTTAACCACTACCTAAGTTTGTCGCTAAGTGACTGGAGGAGCAATGTAAAAATCACAAAACGATACTTTAGCAAGCCGATGTATCGCATAGTACGGCCGCTGCTTCTTGCCGCGAGTTAGTGATGTAGTTGTGCAGATACACTGTCGACAACAATGTCGATTGTTGAATGAAATATTACAAAAGTGTACCAAACTTTCTTAGATTTCATTAAATTTTTGGTAAATAATTGTTCAAGTGTTTTTGGCTTTGAATTATCGTATTTATGCCTTATCCTCGTGCTACTTCCTTACTTTTTATGGTAATTGTATTTTACTTTCTAGTTTCGAATGCATTATAGTAATCGGCATGTTTAAGATAATATATTAGTGACCTTTGCTTAAAATTATTTGTTATACATGGGCTGCATAGTGTGTGTAATAAATGCCAGAATCGATAACTTTCCGATTTAGTCAATCACTAGCGTATATCTATACTTATAATAAATCTGTAGAGAGGTCAATTCTGTACAAGGAATATATTTTCAAAATAACTATCAGGGGGTGATTAGTGGTCGATACTGGTGCCAAAAATGCAATCAGTAAAATTTTTGTCTGTCTGTCTGTCTGTCTGTCTGTCTGTCTGTCTGTCTGTATGTTCTTTATAGAAACAAAAACTACTCGACCGATTTTAACGAAACTTGGTGCAATTATTCTTCATACTCCTGGGCAGGTTATAGTATACTTATCATCACGCTACAGTCAATAGGAGCAGAGCAGTGAAGGAAAATGTTGGGAAAACGGGTGAAGTTTCCACGCGGACGAAGTCGCTGGCAGAAGCTAGTGTAAAATAAATTGCTTTTGCACAGCACAACGATACCCACCGTTGTTTTTGTGTGAGTAAGTTGCACGGTGTACTGTAAATATACGCTGTGTTTATTAGGATAAGGTTTATAATTGATTGTGTAGTACAGTCCGATTTTAGAAATGCGGGTGTGTGCGCGACTGCGTATCTATTGCTTTTACTGAACTGCATGCGTAGTAGTTGCCGGGTGGTAGGGCAAAACAGGAGACACAGGTTCCGATACATTTTCGGCTACAGGGCATATCTCCTTGTTTATTATATCTATGGTACATACATTGCGGGACGGATGCAGCAAACAGAATGTTTAGTTATAGTAATCTTAAAACCGCGAGTCGAGTATCATGACGATGATAAATGTTGTCTAAAGGCCCTCATACTTCGAGCTTGGACCCGATTGGATCTCATCATAGTCCCCGATAGCCCTAATATACATATATTCCTGAGAACGTAATAATGCTGATGCCAGAGCATGTTTCTGCCCTGTAGGATGCATACACATGAGTCACGGTTTAGTCAAGTGTAAACGTAAAGATGCGAAGAATTGAGAAGATAGCATTCAGATCTATTATCAATTTCACGAGTAAATTAGTAGGTAAATAAATGCTTATATCTGATACAGTTGTAAATCATTCGCGCCGTAAATACCCGTGGCTAGAGTCGGCCGCGGAACACGCATCTAAACAAATGATGATCTCCCGTTGGCGAACACAAATTGATTATGCGCCGACACGATTAGCA
The DNA here is from genome assembly GCA_905332915.2 of Hecatera dysodea. Lineage (NCBI taxonomy): Eukaryota > Metazoa > Arthropoda > Insecta > Lepidoptera > Noctuidae > Hecatera > Hecatera dysodea. The sequence continues at coordinate 29,926,713 of HG995286.1, read as the reverse complement.
TTCAGGTTACGGCGCTGCAATATTAATTAATTCCAATAATGCGTCGGAAATGAGAATCGGGGAGAGGAATCACGAATTTGCGCGTTAAACGATGAGTAGTTACGATGTGCACTGTGGAAACGAGCAGCTAATGCCTGTTGTTTAAGCATAGGCTCTATTAGGGGTGTATGTATATACGAGTATATAGTATGCGCGTGTGTAGTAGCCGTTAAGGTTAAAGTGAGTTGTTTCTTCCTTTGCGCTATTGGCACACCTTACTACGTAGGCCTAGTACGCAGGTCAAAGTTGCCACTGACTTAGGTCGACTGTACCCAGCACTCTTGGAATGAGAATCACCTTCATTTTGACGGTGCGGGGTGTGGAGTGCGGGGTGCGGGGCTCGGCGCACAATGCATGATTGATTGCGTTGATTGAATCGGAGTCGCGGTGCCGACGCGGACGCGTGGAAAATATGGACATTTCATGCAATTTTTGTCGATTCTAAAATACATTCGTAGTCATATTATATAACTACCTATATAGAAAACTAGCACTGCGACCGCGACCCCGCAAATTAATACAAACGACATTTCCCCATTTCCAAAAATGCCTTCTGGCCCTTAGGACGACTTAGGGGAAAATGTCCTGTTCCTAGTGAAGTACTTTCGGTTGTACGCTAATACGAGTTATCAGAGCACAACCGAAAGTACTTCACTCAATCAGGCTGTTTCCTTTTTATGTATTTAGATAATAAATTGTTAATTCATGAATCTCCTGACACTCATACGATGTCTCCGTTCCAATCTCAATCAGATTTATAGCCGTGCACTTTCGACTGGTGATCAATGCGAACCATGAAATGTTAATAGCACTTGGAAACTTCCTAAAGATATTACTAGCAGTGCCCCGCGTTTTGCCCGTTCCTGTGGAATTACACGGATAAAATACACATAATGAGACTTTCTATTGATGAAAGAATGTTCAAAATTGGTTCTCTCCCCATAACCTTTACCTCTTTATAATATTAAGTGTAGATGAAAGCAGCATTGCAACTCTCAGCCTCGGCGGCTGTCCTGGCAAGTTCCAATAAAGTTGATGGCACGTCTTACGCGGTTTATTGCCAACCAAACGAGCCTGCCTGCAGCTCACTGAGCGGGAGACACAACTAGATGTGACGGCGCGCCGAGTGGCTGCAGTGGCTAATCGGCGGACTCGCGACTCTCCCTCTGAAGGTAAGGATCATCAATCCTCTACATAGTATGTCCTGTGGGCTCTGTCTTGTTGTCTCGTACGCTGTTTATCATTCCGTCAGTTACGGTAATATATTTGACATATTTATATTATGAAGTTTGCCGGGTGCGGTGATTAATGATTGTACGATAGCGTTTAACAGACGTCCAAGTTGCCATTAGTGAAAGGGGATATTTCGTATTTTCCCTGTTCACTGCGTACATTCTCGGAGATTCGGTAAATTGGTAGAAGTTTTAAGTCAGTGCAATTCTAATTAGTTGGCAAATCCGACAAGTCCATTGCTCAGGGTGGAGCGAACGATACGATGGGGTGTCGGGCGACACGCGAACGCAATTTCACGATCAAACAGTCATGTCTATTGTCCGTTAGTCGGGAACTCGGGATAATGGCCTAGTTCGATTGTGTTCGCATCGTTCAATTAGGATGGATCAGTTTCGATTTGATACAATTTACCAAAAGCGGTGTGTTTTTGTTTAGAGGCAGTAAAGCTGGAGTACTTACTTGGAGGAGTGCTTGCCGTGCTGTGAGCCGTGGCCCATGACGCGCATCTCCTTGGACACGTTGCCATTCAGCGAGAACGAGTGCTGCGGCTTCTTGTCCTGCAAACAACACCCATATTACATTCGCGATACTTCAATGAAGAACAATTGCGTTTAGGACGCAGTCTATGCGCTTAAATAGTGGCAGCTTTCCTCACCACAGTTATAAAATGATAATATTATTTATTTTTTTAGCGTCTAGCAGAAATACTTAGACATCGTTAGTGCCTGAGGCCTTTGTAAGGCAACGCTGGACACTGCTTAGTCCTGTTCGGACGAGTGCTGGAGTACTGACCACGCGGCTGGTGTCGTCCGGCACGATGAGGAAGGTCTCGATGTTGTGGTCCTTCAGGTAGGCGTTGCGCAGGCCTCCGTAGCCCGGCTCCACCTTGTAGTCATCGCCCAGGCAGCGCAGCGTCTCCTTGGTGATGTGCACGCGTCTGTGGAGCAAACTGTGCTTAGTGACGGAATACTAGGATATTCGAAAGAAACACAGGCAATGCGCCGGGATCGATCGTCGAGACACCGGACGGACGCGTGATGAGCATACATGACGAAAAAGTGTTACAAGTGAATGTGGATGGTTTAAGAAAAGAAGTAGACCAAAGAATATAGGTATGGATGGACTGTATACAATATAGAGAAGGAAGGAAATGAATGACGGGTAATACGATGACCTGCGTCCACCTACGTTTGACTGATTTCGATTTAAGACACTAATTTTGTGGTTTTTAGGGTAACCAACTTATTATTATGCCTCCGTTGTCCGTCCGTCGGTCCGCCTCGTCAGCGGGCTATATCTCAGGAAAGTTGAAATTTTCACAGAATGTGTAGGTATTTCTGTTGCCGCTATAATAAAATTAAAAATTGTGTTTTTGCTCGATTTCGCTTGGAAAAAAACAATGGATGGATTGTGTGAGGACTGATATGCAAGAAATGGGAGTTGGTGACAAAGTGACGGTTGAGTGGCGATGATGCGTATTCCGCCAACTCCAAGTGTCTCGGGTCAGAGTCAGGCATTGACCACGTTGTGGGTACTCACCCAGCCACGCCGCCGCTCTCCATGTAGTTGGCGAGCGTGACGTCGTTGGACCACACGTCGAACTGCCACTTGCGGAGGCCCAGCACCACGCAGTGCACGCGGCCGGTGTGGATGCCCACGCGCATGTTCACGTTCACGGCCATCACCTCGCGCACCAGGCTGCACATGCACACACGAGTCAGGTATTAGTACTGCACTGTGCTGTGGCGAAGACGAGGTGAAACACGCGCTCCGCAATCTGCCGTGCCGTCGTGCGTTTTAAAACTATTCTAAAGAGATGTGAGGAACAAGATGGGGACTCGCTGATTGTCCACTGTTCTCCTGCTCGAGGGCGTCTGTTACTCTAGGACCCTTGACGGGTTTCAGTACATTTGTTCATTGCGCAAATAATTTTACACGATGTAGGTATCGATATAAGCTACTTGCTATGATTCCAACAAATCATTCACTTAACTCTAGTTTCTGGAAAAGATTTTAATGCTTTTTTTCATTTCGGTATGTTTCTGTAGCTTATATAGGGTAGTTACCTAAAAAAATCTGATTAGTCCGTCAGATAGATTTCCAAAAAATATTGGAGACGTATTTTTCTTTTTTCACATAAACAAAAAATGAAGACGATACAGTGCGTGCTACAATTTTTACCGGGCAGTGACGTCACACGCTCCCACTCCTGATCTTTGATGCTTTTTATCTTCGTCAGTTTTTATAGATTTGATAAAGGAAAAAATACGTGTCCAATCTTTTTGTATAATCTAACTGATGGACTAATTAGAATCATATTTTTTAAATCAGGAAACATCCCCATTGGGGGAGCTGTATGTGACTGGGTGGTGGTGGTATACTAACGCGATCGCGTCGATCATGTCGAGGCCCATCTCGACGCAGCACTTGGCGTGGTCGTCGCGCGCCTCGGGCAGGCCCGACACGCAGTAGTAGCAGTCGCCCAGCAGCTTGATGCGCAGGCAGTGGTGCTCCGCCGCCAGGCGGTCGAATCTGGGACAGAGGGGCGGGTTAGCTCAGGTAGCTGTTCCACGGTATCCATATATCTCTTACATAATCACGATGAAAAGAAGAAGATTCACAGAATGGACGATCGTCTAAATCACCGCTAGGGTGTGTGACTGTATGTACGTGAACGTGTATGTGTGTACGTGAGGCTGCGAGTGAGACCGTCTCGAGGGATTAGTCACAAACACACACCTGTTTACTTCTGACATTCTCTTATTTCAAACTAAAAATTAAGCTAGGCTGAACTCTGACATAAAATTTCTGCAAATTTACAAAGCAACAGAAAAATGTTTATACTGGCCATGGGCCACGACATCGTGACTGCGATGAGACCTGCTCGCTGTCACACACGGAACTGACGGCACTGCTGCAGGAGGCAACGCCCGAAAAGCACATAGTTACTAAGTACGGTACTAACTTCATAAGTGGCTGAACTAAATACTTAAATTATCTCTTACCGGACCGTAGATTGTAATTTATTTGTGAAAAATCATTTAATTTTAAAACATGTTATCATCATCTTCGTGCCCCACGTTACTCGGGGTCGGCGCAACACGTTTTCTTCCCTTCTGTCCTGTCAGCCGTCACGCTATCACTACCTCCCTTTTCTTTCATAATTATCACTCCTTACACAATTCATCCATCTTTTGTAAAATGTTATGAGTAGCTTTAATAATAACTAGCTGTGCGCGCGACTTCGTTCGCGTGAATATCGGCAAAGAATATGGAACATAGATAAAATGCACGTACAGTTAATATCCTACATTATCTGATCCCTCTAAGAATAATAAAAATAAGGATACACAGGGCACCTCTTCCGTTTAAAATGCCGACCAGCCCTGATATCTCCTGGCCCCCCAGCCAAGTTGATAATCTGCAGTCGTTAACGCTAGTCGAAAACGAATCAAATGTATGGGAATGAAATCATCTCGTTAGTGGTTAGAACAAACGAACAGAAAATTCGTATCCAAGTTCACATCGTTTAATGCGACAGAATTACTTGTTATCGTTTCTACAATGTTTAACGCTACATCTTTTGTTAAAATGTTTAAACTTAGTGGTTAAACTATTTAAACAGAGTTTAAATTTTAACCTGTTTGACGTTTGTAGGTACGCTTGCAATAGACTAAAGAATAGATCGTTTTTCTACAGACATTGTAGAACGAGTGGCCGACTCAGGCGCGTCAACATGGCTACCAACTTATCGTTTTCTACAGTTGCTGACACCGATACTTACCGACTAATGGAGAACGGAATTCGACACGAAACGGTTGTAACTTGGCTAGGGAGGCACTGGTACCTCAAATCCAGTTGATTCTTAATTTCGCATTACTTCAAGTTGAAACAATTTTCCAAAATGTTTTTTTTCGGGTTCGTAACCCGAAGATTTGGAGAAGCTCCTCGCTAAACAATACAGGAATCGATCGAACTCAACAATATTTTTTGGTGTTATTTCCATGCATTAGAAACTATTACTAAGATTTCATTTCAATATGTCCTTCACGTAATGAAAAGTAATTAATTTCTTCTTGAACACTTTACATTCAAATATCTTTTAATGGAGTGAAGAGATTGCGATGATATATGTTACTTAAATACTAAGTTATTCTCTCAGTTACGTATAATTTGAATGTACAAAAGTTTTCTATATTACTTTTGCATTTTCTACGTGATGCGTGCACATCTTAACAGACAAAAATTGAAAAAAATGCTAGAATTAGGTTCTGTTAGTTATCCTTTAATTCACTGGCTCTTGTTTTTGGAAATTTTGGTAATGTAAAAAAACGGCTCGTCTACAGATTTATTATACATGCCTACATATCTACATATATATATATAGGAGATATACAAAGATATAGAAGAAGATGGATATAGATTTGGCCAATTTATGTTTGTTGAAGGGACTGCTAAGAAGGCAAGGAGCTACCTCGGGCTACTATGACGTCTTCAAACCACCATAATTCCGTTGTGGAAAGCAGGCGGAGCTATGCAAGCACTATCACTATTCTACAGCGGATTCATTAAGACATTGGCACGTCATGGCAGGGCCCTGTGGTTTGCAGGTGAACACGCCGTTTGGTACCTATCCATTGTGTACAACATGACGTTGACAATCTGTAATATTATTAGCTCGGCGGCCCGATTTATTATTAGGGAGATGAGGGTCTAAGTACCTACCTACAGATTATATGAGGGTGACAAATATTAAATACATGTGTCGTCATAAACATGTCCATCCGGGTCCCGGGCTCCCGGCGCTCATCATGAATTCAGGAGGGTGTCGTCCATCATAGCAGCCGTTTCGGCGAATCTGGCCGCTTCAATGAGTGCGCGTTAACTATTCACGGCGCATGTTGGTCAACTTGAGGGGAGAGCGGAAACTTTAACGTCGTACTTCATCGCAGATTTGCGCTCGCAGAAGTCAATTATCATGGTTATTTTTATCAGTCTCTTGAAAGGATTTTAATATTGATGTAAGCACTTTTAATGCGAGTATACAATCTCTGTGTGAGTCGTTTTTATTTATGCTTAATAGAATAGAAGAATAGAAGATGCTGCCAAGATTATAATCAAAAGAAGTAATAAAAATAAAATACCTTTTTGAAACTACGAGACGATTCGATCTAGGAATTTGATGAAATCTTGAAAACAAGATTAAATTTCAGAAGGCAGCGAAGGCGACGTGAAAGCTCAAGTTGTCAACTTTGTATGCCAACTATGTTGTCAACTATGTATGCGAGCAATTTAAGTTGCAAAGAGTTGCTCACGTCGACGAGAGCCGCTGCTGCAGGAAGGCGGCGAGGTTCAGGTACCCGAAGTTGACGCTGTCGTGGCTGGAGGATGTATGAACTTAGCTTAATTCTGGTAAGTGTATGGACATGAAGTTAGGAGGACTGCGTGATCAGTGGTCAATCTAATCAAATCATTGATTCGCATAGAATGTGGGTACTGTACAATAAAGTTGTTATAAAATATAGTGCGCCGGGTACATTCTGCCGAGTTTCGGCATGCAGAGTTTAACAAATAATGTCAGTACCTACTTATCAATAAAAAATATTAAGCACACAAGTAGATATCAAATAATTTTAATGATATTAAATTGCTGGAATGTCACACAGGATCAAAACTACAGATACCTAGTTGTTGCGGGTCTGGCTGTTTGTGTATGTTTGTGAACGCACACAAGACACAGGAAAAAACCCTAGTGCGGGGCAACGTTTTCAAAAATAAAATAACAAAAGTAAATCTGCTTATGCTCTTTTCATCCTGGCAAAGAAAGTTAATTTACAAACAGTACTTATATTATACCATGGCATTGTTTCGTCAGTATTGAGGTTTGCATAGTATTTTGGCTCGTAACATTATAGCTAGCTAGGTTCATCATCATCATCTTCCTGCCCTTATCCCATGTTACTTGGGGTCGGCGCAACACGTTTTTTTTCTTCCATTCTGTCCTGTCAGCCGTCACGCTATCACTAACCTAGACCTAGCTAGGTTCAAATAAAAAAACAAATGTTTACAGTGAGAACACATTTACGTGATCTGTGTAACTTACGCAATACGTACAGGCTACAGCGGTGAAGAGGGTGTGGTAATTTCATTCTCGTCAAATAATTTCGCCTTTTGACTTTCAGCCACTATGGCACGTAAGTTTAGCTGATAATTGTAGCAATGGGTCTTGTGAGATGGTGGACATCTAGAGACTGAGAACTTCTTAGATATTTCTTAAGCTTTTCCTTATGTATAAAATTAGTACAGACATTAAACGTTTAGCAATTCAATGAGAGTTAGATAGTTAATACATAAATCACAGAGCGTGTGACCCATATCGGCGGCTCAGCGTTTTATCAGCGAAATGTTTCGTGCCGGCCGCTTCGCCTTCGTCACTACACGCACAGCATTACGTACATTGTGCGTCCCGCTCACTAATACCAACGTGGTTTTGGAAATATGCCATCTTTTCTTTCCAGTTCTAGGCAATTCCGAATCTAATAAATTACCTTAATGAATCGATTCGTAGAAACTGACAAATATAACTATATATGAGAAGCTGTAAAAGCGGCTCGAAGCGTCACTGTTAACTGTGTTATCTTTAGCTAATGTAATTGGCGTTTTAGTTAACGTAAAAGCAATACCTACATAAATTCATAATTTAGTTAAAGTAACGGATTCGCAATGTCTGCCAGAATTTAATAAAAACCTGTCGTAAAACGTAGATATTGCTGGATGTTCTGCGTTTGCTATAAAGCGTACAGTCCGCGTATGTAAGTAGGTGGCGGGTAATTGGACGCTGGACGCAGTTTATGGCTTACGGCGAGCCGGAGCCAGGGGCGTTGCCTCACAGGGAGATGCGACGATGCAGCCTTAAGATGCTGCGTCGTCTAAAGCCAAGGAATTGCTGAAACATTGCTACTCGCGGATTTCTTGTGCTGCCCTAGACTCTCACTGAAATGAGTACCTACTGGTGAGCCTTTTCGCCAGTCGAGACGTTCTACAGTTAAGATCGTAACTGTAATACTTAAGATGATGCACTTTCATTTAATTCCACCCATTTGTGTAATTCCGTAAACTCTACCTAAACACGTGCTGTTCACACGCAGACCAGTGATTTAGTGCAACGAATCAATCGGCGCGTGTGGATGTGTTAGAGCGGGACACCGGGAGCTCGTAAATCCGTGCTCTGCTTTATCACAGCGTTTACGGTGCACCGCGGTACATACCTGCTGAAGGTACTCCACGCTGACCTCATGAACTCGGTCACAGAGGCCTCCCTGAGGGAAGGGGTCAACGACTGCTGGGCAGGTTCGCAGTTGAATATAAATACATTACCCCGCGGTTTCACCCGCGTAGTTCCCGTTCCCGTGGGAATACGGGGCTAAAATATAGCATATGTTACTCAGGGTGAATGTAGCGTTCTAATGGTGAAATAATTTTTGAAATCGGTCCAGTAGTTTTTCAGTTTATTCGTTACATACTAAAATACAAATCTTTATAATATTAGTATAGATATGTAAATAGTTATAAGTCATAAATTGTAGGTTTTTAAAGCAAAGTCATCTAAAATTAAGTTACCAATTATAAATACGTCGTCGTTCCTACGGAGATCCTATGGAGCAACGGCAAGCTATCCTTTCTTTATTCAGCAATGTAATTCTTTGATGGCCTATGCCATAGTTAAATCTACATCAGTAGCCCTTTTTTTATTCTTGTTTTTTCTACATTTGTGAACCGTGGGAGTAGCCTTACTGGCGTCTATGACACCACGCTGCCACAACACTAGAGAGGTGACATAACGTCATGTTAAGTCTTTAATATTGTCCGGACAGGGTACTGTTACACATTCGGAATATAATCACCAACAGCAGCCTATTCATCAAAACCCCGATGGCAATAAAATTCGCGCTTCATTAGAAAATATCGACGTGTCGGATCCGGGCCGGACGCGGACGGTCCTGCGTGATGGATGGCCCCGTCGTACTGGCCACGCTTCATCATCGCCAAATGATAAATACGCTTGTTTGGAACGATTCTTTTTTCCAATTAGAAAGTATTGCGGTCAGCTCGCGCTTGATTTGAATCAATGCGAACACAATCAATAATCATTTGCATGTTTATAGAAATATTACGGAATCATATGTTTGTTAGGCTGTGTTGACGAATAAAGAGTAGTGAAACGTATTGGAACACGTTGGGGATCGCGTTATCTATTCATATCGAGTGCTTTGTCCTCACTGATTGACTGAACCACTGATCGTAGACACCCGAACATTGGAGATTGTGTTCTATGTATGACGTAGGCATCCAATAAGAAAGGTTTTTCCGAAATTAACTTTACTCTTAAGGGGGTGAAAAAGGGGCAAAGTTAGTATGGGACAGCATGATTCCTTGCTCCAACAACATACTTGAACCTTGGCATGAACACTGGCCAAAGTAAATAACGACGATAAGGTCCTGAGGCCAATGTTCTTGAAACGAATACGGGTCGAAGTAAATAATAAAGGCCGTCACTATTAGTTTCTCGCATCAACCCCCAAAAGGCAATTAAAGGAGTCTTATTAAAGTTTATATGGAAGACAGGTCTTAGCATGATGATATGTAGTCTTCCTCGATAAATGGATTATCTTACAACGAAATGAATTTTCAAATCGGACCGGTAGTGCCATAGCTAGCGCGTCCAAGCAAACAAACAAACTTTTCAGCTTTATATATATATATATTATATTACACTCTCTATAATACAATATATTATATATATTGTATTATAGAGAGTATTTTAGCTACTAATGAACTAGTAAGGCGTTAAGAGGTAACGCGTGTAGACCACGTCCTGGAGTCAGACGTAGATATTATTTTCTGAGAGTATTTTGGAATGATTCCGGATTCCCCCGCGGGCGCAGCCGCGGGCAGAAGCCAGTGGTGTGCTCGCCTAGCTAGCCCAACAATCAGTTCTCCGGAGCCGAGCGACGCGACTCTTACAAACTCGCTACATTACGGGGGCTCACTGTCCCAATCCCAATCTTAATTTGGTAAAAGAAGAAACTTTTAAAACTTTTCCTTTTTACCAAAAGAATCTAAAGGAAGATTGGCAATCTGGAAAGCGTTAGCCATTTTTACGCAGTTAAGATTTTGGTTACTTTCATCCTTAGATTAAGTCTTGTACATGCAAATAATCCTGAATAAATACGTCGTCTGTGGAGACGAGAGAGGCACAGAGAGGCAGAGAGGGGCACGGAGGGCGGGAGGACAGGTACACAGTGGAGTACGTTGTCGATAAGGTGCGTGTAAATTAGAGCGAGCTTACAACAGAAAAAGGAATATGTTTTCTTGCATGTCATTGGAGACATTATTGAGAAAAAAGGCTGGCGAGTTAATTTAATCGGAATCTTAAGTTTCCTATGACTGGGACCTAGAAACACAACTGTTACGTACATGAGGCTGTGTGTGGCGATAGCACAGTGACGTCACACACACTCGTACTTGCGATGACTGTCGCAGACAGGTGCTCCGCTAATTAACTCCGAAGATTAGTTCATGCGGAATTGACGGCCATGACATATATATTATATTATTATGCACACACCCGATAGACGTGCGGGCGGCCCTCTGCGAACACACGTACTGTGAGCAATTATGATACGATATGCAATAACTGCATAGTTTGCATGTTAAGATGTTTGTACTGTACCATTCAAATAATAAGGATAACAATATTCTAAGAACATGAATTTGGTATTGAATACCGATTAAGTATTTTCTGGAAAACATATTCCAGGGAATCATGTGCCTTGTATCACTTGCACGATAAGTTTTTATCAAGGAGGCTCTACACTACGTTCGCAAAAACACTACGCAGACAGTACTAGACACTGCGTCGACACAACACCGCGGCAGCAGCTGGCACACCGTGTCGCTTCGCCTTGCCTTACCCAATTTATCTCCGCGTACAAAACAAAGTGATTAACTCGCGCCCATTATCCGGAGGGCCCGCAATTTGTAACCCTAGCAGCAGCGTCGAGTGGCGCCCGCGGCCCACCCCGCCCTCTGCGCGACCAGAGGTTACCTTCCAGGGGTTAAGGAGCGCTCCGCGGGACGAGCCGCGTCCGGCGACGGGAAGGGTTTTGACGAATACGTAGGAAGATTAACGTAATGGTTCAGATCCCGAGCACAGTACAGTGTCAATATAATGAGCCAGGGGCTCGGCGATGTGATTGCAAATAGCGCCGAGCTCTGAGGTGTAATTGGACTTACATGATTATCAATAAACACTTGTTGCTTCAAGCTAATTACCGAACAGCTGTGTTACTAATAAGAATCTACATATACTCTTACATATGTGACTAATTTTGAGAAACCGAATTCTCAGCTGAAGTAAAAAGAGCGACAACAGTCGTTATCGTAGATTTGATAAAATAACTCCGTCGGAAGTATATTTTTGCGAAAGAAAAATGTAAAACTCGTTTATTTCCATTACCATTCGTGTTCCTTGCAGCGTGGTGGGGCCGGGTCCGGGACACAAGTCATTCATTATTCAACAAATGACAGAATTCGTCGTGATTAGCGACGACAGAGACTTGTTCTTTTTCCGTTTATTCGTTTCTGCTGCAGGAACACGCTGTGACGATACAAACCAATGTCTAGCAAAATAATGTGTGTACAGAGGAAGACGCGGGCCTGAGTGTCTATTCGCTACAAAGCGCGAGCCGCGGGAGCGCCCGCAAGGGACTCGCTGAGTATTGTTATTGAACTGGACTTAATCTGCTAGCGGGTGAAGCTGGCTGTGTTTAGTGACTATCAATGTTGTTGTGGTATAAGCCGACTGAAACTTAATTGAAACCATCTTTATAGAATGCATGTTCATGTGTGTAGTAACAAAACTCAAAACGTAGAGGTACTAAAGCGAAAATATTTAGCTTTATTGTCACCCAATTATCCACCTGGATAGGTAAGGCCTGTTACAAATTAGGTGCGTCTTCTGGAGATGCCTAGATAGATATGATAGGTTGTGACTGACCTGGCGAAGAGCTCATTGAGCAGGCGCACCAGCTCCTCGGCGGTGCACTGGTCCGACAGGGAGGTGAACCCGCAGATGTCCGCGAACAGGATGCTGCAACAAACACACACGTCAGCTCATGGTACGGGCACATCATACCGCCGCGCGGACTCGCCTGCCGCTTTATTAGCAGTGAGCCACTGTGCTTCACTATTTCTTTTTAATGGAACCTGAGTAGTTAGTAAAATGTTTCAAAGGCGTGAACGCTCTCCAAGTGCACAAGTCGGCTTACAAAGGCAGAGCGCAAAGTTTTAAGAAATAAAAGTATAACCTTACGATCAGCACAGACGCGACTCTGTTGCGGACCACGGAAGTAGAGCATATCAAGTTCATGTTGTTGGTATTTAAGAAAAAAAAAAACCAATACAGCATTAGAGAACAACTCCTCCCGCACTCCGGGACCTGTTGCTAATCGCAGGCACACGACCTTGCGATTGTTCAGCGTCTATGCTGCATACTGTCTGAACAAAAGATTAAAACTACGCTTTCTTATTCATGGAACCCAAAAAAAATTACCGCCTGTGTAACCAAAGAGGCTATCCTTCCTATCCTAACCTTTAGTATATATATTATATATATATACTAAAGGTAGACGAGGAGGGAAAAGAAAAAGGATCTGGATATTTAGTGCTATTAAATATTGTATTTACAATTTGTGTCCACGAGATTCTGTTATATCCTCCGGCTTAAGAGTCCAGCATTAATTTAAAACGTGGAGGTCGAGAGGTTTTTAAAACGGGCTGCAAGTCGCATCCGTAATGTGTCCGTTAATCCCCGTCCGGCTAGCGGCTCCGTGCCGGGAATACTTGGAGATTCGCAGCAAAGCTGCAATTTGCCTCATGAGTACGAAATTGGTAGTTGAACAAAGTGGTCGTTGACCGAGTCATAAGTGGGCGTGCCGCGCTCATTAGAGTTCACAAGCGATGAGTTGTGTTGTGCGATGTGTTGTATGTTGTATCTCCACACAGTATCACCCGGGCAGGCGCTCAGGAGCACCGCCGTTGTCCACATCATCATTATTGATCATTTCCGACTTGCGCTCTTGATGCACTCAGCACTGTACTGCGCTACTGAGCACAACGAGTACGCCACCACGGCTACCTCGCGCAATGCGTGTTCCGGTAGTTTCCTTATTATGTCAAACGGGAGCGTGATTTGCCAAATTTTTTATTTATTTATCGAAACGTAATATAATTTCTCTTTGATTCGAGCCCGAGCAGCTCTAAGTGGTCCGGCTCTCTAATGAAATATGTATTTGAAGGCGGCACCGCCTGAGAGTCCGAGAAATTGGACCGAGAGTCCTTTTTTCATTTGGCGTACAAGTGCCGTGATGAATTTAACGCTGCCTTTTCGCTTTTTGTGAAAACATTATGTAAAGGTGGAGAAGGCGTTAAAATAAATTGTTGTATAAGTAGCAACGTTGTTGTTCGCGTCGTGTCATCCAGTGAGCGGAGAGCTCATTATCATTGATTACGCGACACTTCGCCGCCGCTGATAATCCGCGCCTGCTGTCTATTACGAGCACTCACGCGCCGCGTACGATCAGCCGACGACTAAGTACACGGAGAACAGTATTTTATTTACAGAACCCTATGTGATGAGACAAAGGTTCCGCACAATCCCAGCTAGTACTTATCTAAGCCTTAATTTAGGCACAGTAATGTTCAGAATTTACGTGGCGAAGAACAGACACTCGATGTTATTTATCTCGAATGTACTCGTAGCTAGGTATCCACTCGAACATAATTATCGCGATGTGAGGGCTCCCGAAATTTATGTAGGTAGGTACAAGGTTCTAATGTGTCACGTCTCGTAATTAAACATGTATGTACCCGTAATGGAAGTAATGTGCCGCCGTGTGGGCTGCGTCGGATACTTTATTTATTTTTCTCTCTATTTTTATTTAAATTAAACACGCGGTCGCGAGGGAATGTTTGTATGCGGGCTCGTGCCCTAGTGCCGAGCTTGTAGCTAGCAGCAGGGCGCGGTGCGGACTGACGCTGTGAACTATCAATTAGCTCTGTAGCTCGACTTGAGTTTATTTTCTACTAGGAAACTGTATGATAATCTTTGAAGTAACTGAGGTGCGGGGGAGATTACCTAGATGGAGAAGGTCCAAGTTTCTTTAATACGATTTCATATAATCTGCGCTTAAGATAAAATGTACCGATTGTGTATAATAAGTGACATCCTTTGCAAGCGTGCAGTGTACACGAAAGTTTACCGCATTAAACGCATTGAATCCTTAAATGTATTAAGCCGCCGCTAGATGGCGCGACGCGGGCGGTAATTGCATTGCTGCGTGTAATCCCCTGCTCATCCCCTGCATGGCGCAAGTATAACGCGGAGCGCGGCGCCTGCGGCACGCGCAGCGCCCTGGCTACGTTGTGTGTATTTGTTTGAACTAATTGACACTCCCCGCGTCCGGCGCGCTGGTTCGCTCCACAAACTATTTTGTGCCGGCACTAGAGCGATACAGATGACTTCCTGCTCACTCATTACGAATTGCCAGTCGAAAATGACAACGCCTAGCTACGTAGTAAACATTTCACATACATACTTTTGTTCCCGAGCAGACATGTGCTCCGGCACTGCGACAAAAATGTTGGCCGCCAATCTTCTTTGAAAGTATTTACTTGTATATTTTTGCTCAAATAAAACGTTACGGAACGCTTTTAGCTGTCACTAGATTCTTAATTTCCCTTTATATGCTGAGATTTCGGGATGCCAGTTTAGTATATAAACTTCCTGTGCATGCACCTATTTGAAGATTGAGAATTGAGATACCTAGACTACAGGTCATTTTAAAACATTACAGAATGAAACGATTTGAATTATGTTAACTTTTATGTTAAAAGGATGGCTGTCAAGTAGTTAAAACATGTGGTAGTTGTCTCGGACAGCGCTACAACAGCCGAGTAGGACCTGTATTATATACAAGACCGAGTTCTTTGTTCGTGTTCTAGTGCGGCCGCGGCTGTCACCGCTCCGGCAGCTACCCGTGTCCGTGCGTCCGGACATACACTGTAATATTGCCTATATTAATCTACTTAGCCTATTCTAACTATATTGGATTCGGTATCCTTTTAAACCGCATTCAGCTGAATATCAGTATTTCATGAAGAACGACTGACCCCATAACCCAGTAAGTGGCACGGCACTTCTTGGAAAGACTGAATCTTTGGAAAGATCTATAAATGACAGCCGGGACCAACTGCTTATCGTGCCTTCCTAGGTATGGAGTAGTCTTGGTCCATCCCGGACCGAGCACGACAAGCGCCGCGTAACCCAAAGACGCGCGCGGCTTCGCGGCGGTCACTGTTCAGCCGCGAGCTCCCTGTTGATTGTCAGTCTCTGGTGAACAGAGGTCGAAGGCGGCCGGTTCATTAACAGCGCGTCGTCAGTTGTACCTCCGTTAATACATTTTCATATTAAATTATGTTAATCAAACGAAGAATATAAATCAGCGAGCAAAAGTTTGCTCCGACCAATCTAGATCAGGTCGAGGTTTATTATCTACGAATTTAATATTAATGTTTCGTTCATAATTCTTCGGCTTCACAGAAACCGATTTAATGACCAAGCTAGAAAAATATTCTATCTGGTTTTATTTTACACGGAATAATTACGAAGCTAAAATAAATTTGCTATGATAATAATAAAGTCTTTCTGATATCTTTGTGTAGAATATTAGTTTGTTAATATCCAATGTTTTAAGACTTTAATCATTTAAAGCGAGGCAGCAGTCTGTTCTCTTGCCACTCCTTTTTGTCCACGAAAAAATATTGAAACGTTCTACACAAAGCTCTCTTCAAGCAGTTCGATGCTGTTGGTGACATTTATTTTAGTTCGAATTATTGATCGAAGTCAATCATAGATTTGATGTCCTCCGTTGCGTCGCGTAGCGTAAATAGGACTTATTTTCAGTTCGGAATACAACACATACCTAAAGCGCTGTATTATGGTTAACCTGAAATGAAGTAACTCAGTAAATTTGAAAATGAAAATAATATATCTAGTTTTAATTTCCGCGAATATTAGTGGGTTGCAGGTATGCACCTCCCTCCCGCCCGCTACCCCCCGCGCGTTATTTTTTTTTTAAGTATCTCAGTTCCTGCGGTGCTGTGTGCTCGCGACTCGTGTGCCGTGACGTCCCGGCACCTCCCGAAGCACCCCACTGTTGGTACCGCCACACGATACGTATTAAGGCTGCACGCGTTTTCCTCGCAGGCCACCTGCGTGCGCCCCGCGGCTGCTCGACAGCAGCAGATATAACAGAAAAGTATAATAACACACGTCATGTTGTGTTATTGTGTCTTTTGTCCACGTTTTCTATTTAATTTTAGGCTGTTTGCCGGCTTAAAGCTAAAACATCTCGCTTCGTTTACTGCAAACTGTGCCACTTACACTGGCTCACTCAGCAGATACGTCACGCAATCAAGATTATTAAGAGTTTTGTCGAACATTGCCAATATAGCTTATCTTTGGACAGCTATGTTGGGGTCGGCTTGCAGTTCAACTGGGTGCAGCTGAGGAGCGGCACTTTACATGTTCTAACCTCCACTACCCAGTTACTGGGCGATACGAATTCCCCAGGCAAGAATGGTGCCAGATGAAAACCGGCTATTACCAATGACTTGTTTATGTATATAGATATATTCACGCACTCTGCGACGCCTAGCGGTCCGCGTCACGTGTCGCCAGTCCGTCACGCGGCGCACGGGACGTGCTCTGACGTGACGTCGGCGGCGCGCAACAGTTGGCGGCGTGCGGTAGGTCAGTTACGTAGTTCACGAGCCACCAATCAGCGGCGCTTTGTGACGATCGCAATGGATCAGCGCGGGAGGGTCGCTTTACTTCGCAGGGTAAGCTTACCATGCCGGATCTGACGGGCAGTAAAAGAAAGAACACGAAAAGTTCAGACGTTAGAGGCTTTACTTGAGAGTTCAAAATGATCGTGCAACTGCACTGCAGGGTCGGCAGTTGCTATATCAGAGAATTATCCTGCCTATAACTTTAAGGTTCAATGTCGCTTGGACGTCATATCTGAATGTACGGTCTTCTTGTCATGTGACAGTTAGAAAATATTAACCTCAATGAAGTACCAATTTACTGGTACATGTTGTCAACAATTATGTCACTGACATTACCACTGACCATAGAAACAAACACAAGTATTAAAATCAGACAAGCTATAATAGGTAGATATGTTGCAATGGAAGCTCTAAAAAGAATGAAAACCGTAATATTACAACTTGGAAAACCTTAGTAACATTCTCGCCACATATGTATGTTTACCAATATAACACAGTTCATCAATGTTACCAAACAATTTCTCAGTTAAAATCTTTTCAACATAACTGGATTACGTTTAAAATTTCCAAACCGCTGCACATGAAAACATAGTACCTGACACAACACCATATTTGTAATATCGTGCCGACCGCTAGTGATTACAATTGCCCTTGTTGTTCGCCGACACCCGCGAGTCATTATGTACTGTATTGCCGCGACACGAGCACAAAGGCGCCGCGCCGCGTTATGTGCGAGGACAGACACCACATACATAAAGAAAAACAATTTCTTTTTACACGCCGCCCATTCAGGCGTTTCTTGTAATTTGGTGTTCGTAAGTGTATGGAATAAAAAATGAAATTGCGGGTCGCGGGGACGAAACGACGCGGCGCGACGCGGCGCAATACTCGTACAACACGCTACAGCGCGAGGCGGCGCCGTGCGTCGAGGTAACGAGGCAATTTACGCAGAACATGTTATCTATTTGTCGGTACACATCGGTTATCCGTGACACTCGACAGCTACACAAACAGCGACAGCGCACTACTCGTGCACTCGTGCAGTACGGCGCGAGCGGCTACTGCGACAACTTGACACAAACTGTCTGCGTGTAATACGGCAACTGTGGTGACCAGCCATCGGAGTAGGTACAGCTATTTCGGGGCAATGACCTTATATGTACATATATAAGCACACGACACCGGGATCCCGGGATTTTAAATTTATCGAAAAGATTTGGAAAACTCGCCTGCCATGTCAAAAGGTTATCTAAAAAATTAAAAACAAGAAAGATAAATAATCTTTTCATTGCAGTCGGCGAACGGTTCCTTTGAATAATTCTTTACAGGTGCGGACCTACGACTGCAATGAAAAGATTATCAACTTTCTTGTTTTGTTTTTTTAAATTATTTGTTTATATAGCATACTTTTTTGCAAGCTTTAGACGATGACAGTTTTATAATAATAATTTATTTTGAACAGAAAGTTGAGTACATTACCTAATATCCTATTCAGAAACAATTTCTATTAAAGATAGAGTAAACGACGTTGTTTGTGCTAGTGTGACAACAAATATTGACGTTAAATGCAGCTGAGTCCTGTTTCATTGGGAGCCGACCAGAAAATTGTTGAGAAAAGGCTAGGCAGATGTTTAAGATAAATTTCAGAGTGACTCAGTATGAGTTCAACATAAGCATTTGTTTCGACACTGTGTGACGGCAGCTAACGTCACGCAAACACACGTGTCGTCGGGTGACGTCACTCCCGCCGGCTTTAACACGCGTATTGAATATTTTGACGTGCAGCTATTTAGCACAGAACCGTCACGTCGCTCGCGTCTTTCGCAACGTAACGTGACATGTGAGCGACGTGTTATGTCACTGAGCTGCACTAAAAGCTTTTTGAAGTGCATCGAATTATGTCAGCATAAGTATAAGCATAATCAGCCTTTTAACGTTCCCACTGCTGGGACACAGGCCTCCTCTCTAGGAGAGATCTAATCCACCACGCGGGCCCAGTGCGGGTTGGTGAATGTCACATGTCTTCGAATTTTTGGTTCTAGGACATATAGGTTTCTTCACGATGTTTTCCTGCACCGTTTTGAGAGCAGTGGTGATGAAATGAATTGCACAAAGTAATGCGCCTGGACGTTCGTAAGTCGAGGCCGTTACCACTCGGCCATCACTGCTCATGCATTAACTTTTATAAATATGGCGAGCGTATTGAGTATGTCGGAGAGTGCATGAAAAATTGGTTGCTACTTTGTGACCGGACACACATATGAACAAAGCAAGTTAATAAAAAGCTTGTAAACAATACAGTTGTATAGCCGTGGTTTGAATTATAGACAAACACACGAACATCCATACTAACTTTGTCGTATTTATGCTACGACTTCGTAGCAGCGTAGCGCCGTAGAGCCGTAGCGCTGTAGCGCCGTAGCATCGTAGCGTCGTAGACCTTCCGCGGCATTCGCTACGGCTTACGATACAATCATGACTGTGTTCATAAGGGTTACCGGCAGGAGACGACGAAGACTTTTCAATTCATTAAAACCGTGCAAATGTCTGGTTCTATATACCATGGAAAAAACAGGTATGAAGAAAATAATGCCCATCGGTCAACAACAACAAAATTCAATCCCTGACTGACTGCTTCGTGCTTGTAGAGGCGGCGGTCTAAGACTGTGCGTCGTCTGTTACTAAAAGAATGCAATAAAAAAGTTATTGATCAAATTAAACTTTGTATTATCTGGAAAGACTAGATATTTCCAAGCAATTGGAAGCAAATGTATCAGCTAATTGGCTGTGCTTTTGTGTATTTTACCATATAAATAAATATGGTGCCTCATAACATCGAAAGCGTCTAACAAGGCTCAAATCAAAAATAAATGTATACGGAAATGTTCGTAGCGACAGTACAAGAAAATGTTCGTAGCGTCAACCTACGAAGGTCTACGAGGGTCTACGAAGCGTAACACCGTGGCTACGACACACTAACTGGCTTAATCGCAGAAGATTCTTAGTTGGAACAAGCTGTAAAGGCTAGATAGGCCAAAGGGACCAATAGAAAGCTCAGTGTACTTAAGACAACAATTAGCTAATTTTGTATCAAATTTACATCAACAAAGTTTTAAACACAGAATGTGTAGAATATTGAAAATCTTTGATAAGTACGTGTAATACAACGCGTGAAGAGATCGCAAACAAACCGTCTGTACGCGAGTTTGTAGCAACAGTTGAAGGAGCAACATAGCGCGTTAACTTGTACCACGCAAGATGTTTCTTTCATGTAACAAGTTAACGCGCTAAGACGAAACACTCAAGACGATGGTTGTTATAATCTACCTCAGTGCTTCAGAGTGACTCAGTGAGAAGCAGTGGTGGCCAAGTGGTAACGGCCCCGACTTACGAATTGCAGGGCGCGGGTTCAAACCCTGCCAGGCGCATTACTTGGTGTAAATTATTTCATCGCCACTCCACAAAGTAATTTGAATGACGGAGGTGAAAGAATAGAAACTCGTTTGAGCGGCGGCCACGGGCAGTAGAGATTTGATATTGTAAAGCTATGTAAAATATTTAGTTAGCCGAACGCGTTGCAGCAGACCCGCGCGCGCTGGTCGCGCTCGCGCGGCACGCGGGTGGTGTTTCACTATCTAGCTGCACCTACACGGCTATTTCTACGTAATTTATACTTTACATTTAACACGACTTTGGAATCTTAAAACTGTAGGTTAAGCTTTTTCATGTGACAACATTATTTCGAGCTTAAAATTGTGAGATCCGCGTTATCATTTTTCACTTTATTTTTATACTAGCTGCTGCCCGCGACTTCGTCCCCGTGGAATCCCCGATTTTAAAACATTCTTTATCGCTGCTCCGCTCCTATTGGCTTAAGCGTGATTATATATAGCCTAAAGCCTTCCTCGATAAATGGTCTATTCAACCCAAAAATAATTTTTCAATTCGAACCAGTAGTTCCTGAGATTAGCGCGTTCAAACAAACAAACAAACTCTTCAGCTTTATAATATTAGTATAGATAGAAAAATATTTTATTTTTATTTTGATGTTTCTTTTTGTAATGTGATCATATGTCACACTTTATATGGCAATGGGTATAAAATTACTTGAATAAACTAATTTAATAATTATTATAAAAGGGTAAACCAATTATGGCCTACGGGAAGTCAACTCTGGAAGTTACAACCCTATTGCAAAATTCTTTCACTGATACACAGCGGCACAGTTGCCGAGTGCCTTAGGCTACACTTTATCTCGGAAGAATCAAGCAATTCCTGCGAGATAGGTTAAGGAGCGAAGCTGGAAAAAAAAAATGCCGTCTGCAAGCATCTCAAGCTACAATCCTGTGCCTTTACTGTGGCGAGCGGTCAATAGGAGCCACGTCACTTGCAGCTGGCCACGTCGCTGCTCGGGGCAATTTGGTCGCTGTCCTTTGATCTGGCGGCGTCCAACAAACCAATCCCGGCGGCGGGTAATGGCTGCCAATCAACGGCTCCTGTTCGGGGACGACGCCGCATTCAACTCTAGGTAATGGCGTCGTGTCGAGGAGGTCGCCTGCTCCTTTGAGTCGCAAACCCTTTGAGTCGCAAAACTTGTGTTCTAGGTGTTCCTAGGTCGCCAAGCCGTCGTCAATAGTCGCAGAAATGGGCCATTCTGTGTTCATCAATAGAGGTGACGATGGAAACGGCACACAAAAGCCATCACTTTGAAATAAGTATTCGAAGAAGATTGTTGTGTCAGTGGTATTTAAATTTATACAAGACTTCTAATGGAGGGTCTCTCTATACGAATGTTTGATAAAAGTGCAATCTCGGATAACAAATCAAAGGTCGACCCCGCACTTAGCTACTTCAGTTCCGTGCCCGATCCGTCTCATAAGCAATGTGCTAGGATTTTCTGTGAATTAGCATTAATGTATGTTTTCAGTTGCCTGGAGCGGCTGCTCCACGTAAAACTGGTATTCAGCCGAATCCAGTTTGACTGGGAGCCGACCGCAATATAGTTGGGAAAAGGCAGGCAGGTGATGACGTATGTTATCAGTTTGTGTGTAACAAGCAGCACGAAACTTATCTCTACTGATCGAACATAACTGAGTTGCATCGCTTCGAGCTCGCTTTGACACACGCCAACGCGAGGCAGCGGGAATGCAAATACCTCTTATTTGTAGACACGTAGCTACTGTTGCGTCTATTGTGTCGTGGGAGACAGGAGCTGATTCAATTACTGCCGCACGTGGCTGTACATAATTTAAATCAATATTCGATCACAACTAAATGAATTTTAGATGCTCTCGGAAAAAAGATGTCATACCTCTTATTTCTTAAAAAGTATGATCTTTAGACTGAAATTTTTGGAAGTCATGACTCTGTTCAATGTGTGCCGCATTCACTTGGTCTGTCCGGACTTAGTTAGGAGTCTGTGTTACCTCAAATTGTTCACGTTCGTGAAA
Organism: Hecatera dysodea; assembly: GCA_905332915.2. Lineage (NCBI taxonomy): Eukaryota > Metazoa > Arthropoda > Insecta > Lepidoptera > Noctuidae > Hecatera > Hecatera dysodea. The sequence goes on along the minus strand of HG995286.1, from coordinate 29,904,079 downwards.
TACGCACTCGCCGTCTACTCACACTCCCATCGTAAATCCAGCGCTGGCTCGCGCCAATTTTGATGAAATTAAAAATTCATCGTTTAGTTGAGACATATAACAATGATTTTACTTCATTCGACATCCTTTTTTTTTAGTAAAAATACATTTAAGAAGCAAAAGAAGCAAACCTAAAGGCTTTAATAATTTACGCACACAATTCATTTTTCTTTGTATTTTTACTTCATCAATACATGTGTCAGTGTCACAGTGACCGTTGTGTATGTACTGTGTCTGTGTACTGGCTAGTTTTAAATAATTTAAATTGTAATCTGTGGAGGACTTAGTGGGTAACATAGTTGTTGTAAAGTGTAGTAAGTATTAAAGATATTATGGCTATTTCTTATTGTGTTACTGTATGTTTTTCCTTCAATAAGCACAGAAGAAAAATGGTTGCTAGCAGTCGAGGTTCTTTTGAGGTGGTTAGGCGGGCTTGCAACATAATCTTCCTCAGCTGAGCTTTTGAACCGAGCCACACTTAGCCTGTGGCTAATGGGCCGCTTGTAGGCCGCCAGTCCTGAGTCCACTTGTATCATAATCATAATCAGCCTTTTAATGTTCCCACTGCTGGGACACAGGCTTCCTTTCTAGGAGAGGGAATGGACCGTAATCCAGCACGCGGGCCAGTGCGGGTTGGTGAATGTCACATGTTTTCGAATTTTTGGTTTTAGGACATGCCGGTTTCCTCACGATGTTTTCCTGCACCGTTTTGAGACCAGTGGTGGTGAAAATAATTACACAAAGTAAAGCGCCTGGCGTCGGGGCCGTTACCGCTCGGCCACCACTGCTCACTGACTACGCTTGTAAGTGCCAAATATTAATTACTAAGTGCAGTTGGATTGGCGAATTACGAGTATTTGTCCATACTGCACACATCTCGGCTTACTGATTCACTCATAGACCATGAGCTGAGACGACTTTTACAGTTAGACTATGTCACAGCATGTCGCAACGTTATCAAACCCTGTCCATTTTTCACAAATTAAAAAAATCCCATTCATGAAAACCCTACTATTGAATTATATTACTCAAGAATTGATAGATTACTCAAGACTACGAACTTCTTTGATGATGCAAGCTATTCATATATTATACCATGTTACCTTGTAATCTCTGAAGATTAGTTGAACAAGTTAATGTGAAATAAATTCATTGCTATGCTTAAACATAGCAATGAATTTATCATTGCTATGTTTAAGCAAAACTGATATGTTTTACTAATTAAAATGTCGTTCGGGTCGAGTCGCAACGGTTAGTACTGATTCGCTTCGAGCAGTCTAATGACAAACAATTTAGATGACTGCTTTCAATTAGGATTTGATATTACAGTACCTCAGCATTTATGAAAGGTTTGATCAGAAATGTCGCTGTACTTCAGAAAATACTGTTATATTAATTCATCCGTCTGAGTGCTTGTTTCAAGTGAGTATAATCACAGTTAAGACCTTTCAGATGTTAGATGGCTATTCTCTTTGTTAGTACGGATGGTCTATGCACTCGAACATGATGGCGACTGAAATTAATCTTTTATGTCAGACGTGAAATGTTTTGCTTTGAGGAATAGATGTAGTTATGTTTAATTAAAAGAGCTTTCAAAGACAAAGACTATCATTTTGATTTTGGTGTGAGCAATTACTTAAGCGGAGACAATCTGTCCTTTGATACTTGTAGTAAGTAGCTATGTACAGTTGTAGTGTAAAGTGCTTGTGTGTGTATCAGAGCACTTGCGCGAGTGTGGTCTACACGTCGGTAGGATACTCGATTGTTTCATGCAGAATTTGTCTTGTGGTTAACCTTAACTCAACATGTAAGTACCTTCATAAAGTGGAAGACGGCTGTAGGAATTACAATTGTTCACGTCTGTCACACACGGTTTATTTACGTCGACGTCGTCTTACACAATTAAACGTAGCGCGGTTTTCTTTAGAACGTTTTAGATTACTGAAATGCTGACGTCACGGCACCGACGTGTTTAGGCGATCAGGACAGGCATCAGGTCGGTTTCGTCACGGCCTCGACTACGGGTTCGTCGGTACAACACAGGATCATTTATAAATAATAACTTTTAAGTTTAGAGAACAATGATTTGTTCGAAAGAGTCACCGCGGCCCTGGAACTCAAAGAGCACCAGGAGGTACATGAGTAGGTTTTAATCAGTAATAGTGACACTATCTTCCGTTCCACCCAGAGCGGAGGAAGTCATTTGATGGTTTTCCATGCAAACCAAGGTTCTTGCAACCTCACATAACAATGAATGAAGGGATTTAATTGAAAAAATAAAGTAAATCTATAGTAATATTATAAAGCTGAAGAGTTTGTTTGTTTGTTTGAACGCGCTAATCTCAGGAACTACTGGTTCGAATTATAAAATTATTTTTGGGTTGAATAGACCATTTATCGAGGAAGCCTTTAGGCTATATATCATCACGCTTAAGCCAATAGGAGCGGAGCAGCGATAAAGAATGTTTTAAAATCGGGGATTTCACGGGGACGAAGTCGCGGGCAGCAGCTAGTTAATAGTAAAATATAAACTTTTAACGTCAGTTCGTAGAAAATTCGCGTTTCTTGTAGCGCGGGATCATAACACGCGGGGCTCGCGATAGGGCTCCACTAGGCCTAACATTCAGTTTGTCGATCAGGTCCATGTGTGTCGTCTGAAATGCAAGTGGCTCTACTGTACATACCTGACGTTCTCATAGCGCTGGATGTAGATCTTGTGGAACTGCTCCTGGCGCGGCTGGCTGGCGATGTCGGCCTTCATCTCCATGGCCACGTGGCGAGGCAGCACCGACAGCAGCAGCCGCTCCTGGGGACAGGCGCCAGGGTTAGAAGGTGGCACGCACTGGTCTAGTAAGCCTTCACTAAGCGCTCCCAATTGTTTGGGTGACACTGATTGTTAGTTGCTCAACTTATATTATACCGTTTTACTTAAGTTCCAATTTAAGGATGAAGTGTTTTGATCTTCTTTATATTACTTATGCTCATAAATATGCTAATATGTCGCAACTCTGACCGCCAAGTTACGGGCAAATCTGTAGTTTGGGGTTCACCGTTAATCCTCATTTTAGTAAATGTTCAATTTGATTATTGTTAAACATTATTACTAAGAAACCGAAAACTGTAGTACCCGGAAACAGAACCTCTGATATTGACACCTCGTCGAGTAGAACGAATCCCAAGGCTCGTCTGTCCTCTCAACTTCAGCTCGTACACGAGTGCGGTCAGTATCAAGTTCACGAGATAGTTCCTGTCTAAACGCCCTCCCTCCTACTTGCTTCAGTTTCAAGAGAAACATTAGCAGTACGACTACAGCGCAAACATCGCGTTCTTTTCGCTTAATATTAAAATGTTTCAACATTTTTGCGTTCTGATTAAATTGGCTGTTATAAGAATATAATTAGCTTCAGGTTCGTTCCTGTTTCTTTGTAGTATCGCGGCAAACATGTACACTGGAATTACGATTAAATGCTCTCTTTTCCTCTTTCATCTTTTATAGATATTATTCTGTTTTGTAGGAAATAAGTAATACATTGTATAAACACCGGCCGAGATATTGAAGACTGCGGAGCGATCAAGAACAAAGCGGATCAACGCGCGCCTGTCAGACACAAAAGCCTTACCGAAATAGACGAGAGGTACCGGCAATGTTAGGCGTGAACACAGCCGTCGTTATATATTATGTAGTGCCTCATGAACTAATGACGCTGCAAGCGGCGCCGCGCGCTCGCACGAGTGCAGTCGAGGAGCGCGCCGAGTGCTTCCTACAAGGAAATAACGAATTGCTCGCGACTTGACTATTTGTCAATTTGCAGAATACTGAGAGCTTATTTCCACCGAGAGCCCTCGAACGAGCAAATAGTTCCGATCGTTCAAGATCGGGACAAGCCGCTTTAACTGCGGGTTATTTTATTATAAAGAGAAACGGTTCAAGTGCTTCGATATACAAACTGAATTGAACTCTGAACATATTCAGAAACACAATCGCATTTTGTTTGCGCGCTCATTACCTTTGATACACAAACAATGATATTATTTAAGCCATTTGCGGACTAGCACAGCCACGTGTATCTAAGCTTTAATCAAACTCAAGTTTGCGCGGCACGACAAATACGACAAATACTTCCATTAATTATGTTTGAGTTAGCATATCAGGTAAATCTAATTAGTAGCTATCACAGAATTAAATTAGAACATTATTCATTAAATTAATTTAATCGAAAACTACTATACACAGTGCGATGATGGAAATATAACACACTATGAGTGGTGTGACAGTGAGACAGTCGAGATTTGCCTAATCTTGACTATCTCACTACTAGCATTGCCAGCATCACGCTCAACAAGTCGGGCCGCGTCGCCGTCATCACGCTCAACAAGTCGGGCCGTTGCCAGCATCACGGCTGATACAGTTTAATGAGTGATGGCGCTGTTTCAACACTAACATTAACAGCCAAAAGGCAAATGAATTAATTTATATTTCTCTTTGAGCGTCGGCGTCGGTATCAAATCCTTGATAATCTAAATAAATACTTATAATGTTGTTGTTTCGTTTATTCAGTGAGATGTAAAATTTTCTAATGCAAGTGCGGGAGGGACTCGTAATATTATCAAAATTGAATTGAGAATGAATCGGGGGCAGAGAGACGACCGAAAGATGCAGTGGAAGTCACACCGTGAATGACGTGGGGAGGGCAGAGAGGCTCAGTTCAAAGTGCCCGTTGTAAGTCCATTAGGTAATCTATCAAGAGATTCGCATTAATGGCCCGTATAAATTAGCGTCCGCTACCGTCCGGCATGACTATATTATGTGATGAACATTGAATACGAGCGTCCAACTGCCGCGGCCGGCGGCACTAACTTCATTATCAACCAGTTACCAGATTATTCGGCTGCAGATATCCGAGCGTTAGTAAAGTTAAATACCCTGACGCAGTCGGCCGACACAGAGCTAAAAGCAACCAACATTTGAATATATTTCGTAATTATTCAGTAAGTAGACTTGTGTAAATGTTCGAGTATGCTCGCGGCTCGCAGGCAGGTTTGTAATTAGAACAACACTGTCAACAACAAGTATGTATGTATATGACGGAACGCGCAGATGTGGCACGAGTAAGAACAAACTGAAAATGTATTAACCAGTAACAATTAAGTTCATTACTGAAACATTCAGGTTCCAGCACACTACGCTGGCCTTGTTAGCAATTAATTAACATTTTGAGAGAAAAAATATTTACTGTTTCGTACATGGTTTTGTACCTAAATTGTTAAGTAACGTGAATGGTTCCATTAGATAGGTAGGTACTTTGAGGAGCCGCGGTTCTCTAACTTACGATTGCATAATCTATGACTGATAAAATGTATATTTTACACCATCTATATAAAAGCTAAATTGCCTATGATCCCTTTGTATGCCTGTGTGTCCTGCCATCCGTGGCGTCACACAGTACGCACTAGCCGAGAGCGGCCCCGCCGGCACAGGCGCGCACACAAGGCGCTTGTTAGCGTCACGCAATACGACCGAGTTACCGCCGGCGGTGTAGGTGAGCTCCGTGCCGTCCGCACCAGGGGGCTCCCCCACTCACATAATGTTCGCTGCTGAAGCCAGGGGGATGATTTGATTCTTTGTGTCTATTCGTAGTGTCCTCCACACTGACTCATTTGTAGCATACATATATCGTAGCTGGCTCATTAAACTGTATTAAATCTGTTCAGACAAAATTTATAATTTTGAAAAGAAACGCGATAACTTTTGTCCTTCTGATTTTAACTTGATTTAATTATCTAATGATCAGACACATAAAACAAGCTGATCTATACCATTACATTTGATATACGAGCGCAGTTCAGTGTAACAGATAAATCATTCGCGGCGTTCGTTTGCCTCAGGGAAGCGCCCACACTCCACAGGTTGGCGACACCTCATCAGACTGCGCTCGTATGCATGTAGATCATTGTCAAACTGGAACGATCTAATTTTAAAAGTATTTATGTTAATAAGTTTGAAGTTTTCCTTACTTATTCCGATACACGAATATAACTAACTGAAGCGAATACTTTTTCTAAGGTATGTATTATTGTTAACTTAATTGAAATGTTTGTGTAAGATAAAGCATATACTCTATCTATATGGTAGCTATACATAATTATGGTAACAACATTTTGGCAAATGGTTGATTTATTTTTATTTTATTTTTATTTACACCATAACTTTATATCTCTGTCAAAATCCTCAAAGTTTCTGTAAAGTAGAAACAAAACTGAAAACAACAGTCAGAGGCAAGTGTGAGGAGATCAGCGCGTCAGCTGGCGAGTCGCTACCAGCCAGTACTGTCCTGTTCCGACGACGCGACACCCGGCGCACCTATCCATCCCTGCTCCAGAATAACTATAAATACCACCTCTGCCAAAACAACCATCAATGAACGTTGTCCCTACAACTCTAAACGAGACGCGACGAAGTCCGCAGTACAAGCAACCAAGTTAATTTAGATTAATACACGAATTTGTTTAGCGAGAAGGTTTATTAATGTTCGCGTAGATTAATCTTAAGTTAGAGATAAAGGAATTTAATTCAGTCTCTTAATTTCATTTAGTCTTTAAATAGTGGACTTTGTGAGTTGTTAATTTCTTTAAGTCTAACAAGAAATCTGAAGAAAATAGCCGACGGAAGGTCTGTGAGCACAGGAACACCGCGTACTGCAGTGCTCTAAAACAAAGCTACCGACAACATGATTAACCTCACGAATGTCGTCGCCATTTGTTCAGATTCAGATCGTTTGTTCTCCGAGCCTATTGACTTAAGGTAGCGATCGAGAATTGATAAACGATATACCTGTATACCAAGATAAAGGACAGGAAGACTACCGAGATTGAAAGATTTGGTTGTGCGGAAAGTAAGCGGTTCAAATTCAGGTTTTTTGTGCGAATCAACTCGATATAAAACACGATACAACTATCCATGCAAATGAAACAGTAACTAGATAGAAAACATATACTGTAAATACAACTTTTCTGCTCGCAACTATTAGAAAGCAGCGACACGACAAGGTCCTCAAACAAAGCGCACACCCCCCGCCCGCGCCACGCCGCGCGCCCGCGCCGCCTTGCAGCGTGCACAACAACTTTGACACTAGAACACATGTCTGTAGCGAAAGAAAAGCCGCCTTATAAAGTAAAACTTCGTCCACTATAGTATTTATGTCTACATTTTCTACCTCTGCCTACCTACGTAGTTCTAGAGAACTTGCTTAAAGTCTTAGCTGGGATACTTTTGCAGGTTGGATGAGCCGAATATTAACGTGCACATAACATTCGGACAGTCGCAATGTGTCGGTGACGCCGACGAGACTGGCTCAACATGTGGTAACGCTTGATCGCCATGTACTGAGTCAGCCTAGATGGTGTGAACCAATATCTAACTAAATATCATAAAAGAAGTTAAATCGTTTCTTTGTATGATCATTAATTTAGAAAAGTATAGTTAAATCACATTTCTGAAATTCTGTCACTGATAGAAATAAGCAAGACTATCGACGAGTGAATAAGCTTACATTTACCTCGAAAAATTCATGACTAGTAGAGGTAGGCTACGGAAGCAGAGTCACAGGATAAAGCTAGTATGTAAATGAGACAAATAGGCATACTCTCATTATCTACATATGTACGATAAACTTCCACGATCAAATTCCATCATTAACATTGTCTGGAAGTTCTCTAGCACCGAGCGGAGAGACAGCCAGTATCAACAAGTACGGGGAAGTTGCGGTCGCCGCGAACTCTTGGGATATAAATACAATTAGCTAACCGAGCAGATTACATGAAAAGTGAAACTGAATACATCTGTAATACAGCAGCTAATCGCTACTCAAGTTCCCGGATAGAACACAAAGCAAACTTCAATCATATCTACTCGCTATGCCAAACCCTCGCAGAAACTAATGACGCGTAATATTGTCGTCACGTAATAATATTAATATGATGTCTTGTTGAACGAGCCTCGGTGAATAAACAGTTGTTTGTGTGCCGATATGTGGGATATGTAGGATAACGAGCAGACGAGGAGAATAGAAGCATTCAATGCCATTATGTAGCTAGGACCATTGATGTATTGGAACGAGATAGTTATGAAATCAACTGAAAAGCTATTGTTAAGAATACATTCGATTTAAAATATTGTATAACAGAAATGAAAAGTTATTGTGAAGAAATGTCATTCTGACTAGATAAAAGTGGGTGTCGTGCTAAAACTGAGCATGACTGCGTTACTTTCAGCTTCTACATGTAGTCACCATGAAAATACTAGCATCTAGGCTAGGTATAGTATCGAAACGCAATTAATTCTAACTGCCAATAGCGCGGGGAAGAAGTGTCCACAAAACAAGGGAGCAACGCACGCCAGCCACGCCAGCCACGCTCCAGCGGACGCCGATGGCAAATATTGGATTTAGCCGCATTAGGATAAGCGCCGCCTATTTTTGCGGACTGAAAAAAGAAATGTTGGTCCTCCGGCTGCGAGATGGGTGGACGATATTGTTGCCAGCACAGGTGTAACCTGGATGAGGCTGGCGCATGACCATGAGCACGAGCAAAGGGACGATGGTACAATTTTCCCAGTTTTACGATCAATAACCGCATTGATTCCAACTTGGCTCAGTAAACAGGATTTGTAATAATAATTAACGAGCACTAAGGTACACTATAAGGCGAGGCATCAACTGCCTAATTGTAACGATCACAACCTGTTCACTATGTACTTACAACGTTCAGCGCAGTACGTCGAGTGCGTTCGATTAGCAGTGGGAGCGCATGCAATTAGCTGCAGTTGCCCGATTTATCCTAAAGCTTCAATGAGCCATTGTTTTTGGTAAATATAAATTATGTTCTCCTCCACATAACCCTCCAACTGATGGTGAGCAATTTGTTTTTCTATGTAGGTAATTAGCTTCAAAACGTTGTATTGCTATTTGGTAATCCCAAATAGGTTTTTAAGTAGCAAATGTTCTTCTTGAAAAACTGTTCTTGATGTATGTACATATTATTATGTATGTGATGAAAAGTTAATTTAAAAGTGATCCTTTAAATCAACTTTTCATCCGTAATATGTGTTTAACTCAACATTACGAGCACTTGGTAGATACCTTTGCTATCTGAATTTGCCTATCCTTTTTTCTTGTGAGTAGCTTTTGCACCCATAAACATATTGGTTGACAACTCAACAGTATTCTTCAACTCAAACATTGGCACATTGATAATGGTGAGGCAGATGGTGTTACCTGTTGTTGGTTCTCGCGCTGGGTGACGAGGCGGGCCTCGACGCAGTCACGCGTCTCGAGGAAGGCGCGGCGCTGCGCCAGCTCGCGCGGGTGGTGCGTCAGGATGCCGGCTACGTTGCACGCGATCAGCGTCGCCAGCGCGCAGTAGACTTGCTGCGGAACAAGTAGCACGTCAGTGAACTTCTCTGTGAAGGTGACGTCGCCCTTCGACCAGACCCTCCGTGCCTCGTAAAGCCCCGGCTGTCGTTTGTAAGCGTAAGGCAGTCGTTACGGGAAACAATTTGACCATGACAGGGTTGCAGTATTTGGGATGTAGAAGCCAAATAGACAGTCTCACAGTGTTATTAAGCTAGATTGGAAGTCGACCCCAACAGATCGGTTAGGGAAAGTCTTGGCACATGATGATGCTTGGGCCAGGAGTATACTCACATGTGCGTCTTCGGCGTCGTCCAGGATGATGTGGCCGCCGATGTCGACGATGGCGAGCGCTAGGCCCGCCAGCGCGGCCTCGAGCAGGCGCACCGGCAGCGTCGCGTACGTCGCGTACGTGAACAGCGCGCACGCGCCCGTGCTGATGTTCAGCGAACTGCACAACAACACAATGTTAACGAGGCTGAAATACAGTGCGGAGAAGATGGTGTGACTAGGTATCTGATAGCACTGGAGGTTCAAACTAGGCCTGAGATCAATCGGGATAAAGAGATTTGGAAGGGACAGTAGATGCTTTTGTCGAGCACTGGGGCAGAATTGCGCGAGTAAAAAATATAATACTACACTCTATTGCAAGTCACATAAGATAAACCTAAAGTACGAGACCTTACGTTCCTAGTGTTTAGGAATAAAGTGATGACACGAACTGTCCAGTAACATATTGAGGGGAGGGTGGGATGATGAGGAAATCAATTTACGTAGTTAAGACGAAGACGCGCGCTCCTTGGCAACTTCGCGGCTATCTGTGCGACAGAACGCTTGGCATAACTTCCCCGTTTCTCCCCATACGATTACTCGAAGTTCTGCAGTAAATGTAGAACGCAGCCAAGCTCACCAACATAAATAAAAGCTAAAAAGATTGTATTGAAGACGGTTACAGCCGACGGAGCGGGAACACCTTCCGGCTCTCAGGCGCGCCGCATTACCCCGAACGACCACTTTCCGGCGCTCGTAAACGTCTCCCTTCTCCCCAATACCTTTTCACCCGCCGCCGTTAAAAATGAAACAATAACACCTTTAACGACGGGCAAATTTGCTCGAATATTGTCCGAATAATGCACTATTCGATAACACCTCGCCGTAAAAACGCTCACGGGCACTAAAGTCGGCGATAAAACCGCGCACGGCTCACTTTGATCTCAACGCGGTACACAAACATGTTTCCTACCACACTTGTAAACTTCGTTTGAAACGGATTTGCGAAGTTCCAGTAACATTTGAAACGGATTTGTGACTTTCCAGTAACATTTGAAACGGTTTTGAAAATCTGGTATAAACAAATGGACCCTTGCTCTGCGGTTTGTTTGTGGTGGCGGCTGGAGTGGAAAGTTTTAATTTCAATTTGACACAAGTTGTGTTGCGGGCGCTGGTCGCTCGCGCAGCAGGCGCCGACACTCGCTCTCACTTGTGTTTGCTCTACAGTTTGCGAATTATGACTCTGCGCGCCTTCGCAGCGCGGTCGCATTGTTGAGCTCAGTTGAATGTGGAGAGCAAACGTCGGGAGGGCACGTTATAATGAACCCTCAGTAAATATTTACACTTGTTAAACTTACAACTCGCGATTTCCAAGGACGTTATATTTAATGTACATGATATAATGCAGGTTTACATGATCTCATTGTTGAACGCTCCTGCGAATAAAGTGGTGAAGTGTCGTGTGCTGACTTACCGCAAGACGGAGGTGCTGACGAGGGCTAGCTCGATGAGCAAAAAGGTGACAAGCACCACGTATGAGATGGTGAGTAAGTAGATCTCGTTCATAGCCGGGCGGCTCAGGCACGCCAGCAGGCCTGCAACAAGCGCGAGTCGTCAGCCATGCACCATCGTTATAAAAGAAGATGTATGAGTAATATATTCACATGTTCTAGAAATTAGTTATTGTGTCAAGAGATCTGAGCGATTTAAACTTGTAGCGCCTAAACTATTTCGTTACTAAAATATCGAACTGATATGTCGTGTCAAGCGGGACCTAAATGTAGAAGCTACGCTAGTCGAATCGCAGCTGGTGGTCGCCTACCCGAGGATAAAGCTGCACGTAGTCCCGATTACACGCAGGTACACAGCGCAGACAGACACGCGCCCCCGAGGCTCCCCAGTGGACTGTTATACAACCTCAGCTGACTTACATTGAAAATTAATTGGATTGCAATTACAAACTTTCCTAATTAAAAGTTGATTTTAAATTGAAGTTGCCAGGAGGCTGAGATCGACATCTTTAATACAAGCGTGTCGAAATTGAACAAGACTCTTTGCAACCACTTCTTGGACAATTAGTGTTCTTTTTTTTTAAGTTTGTGTGTGTGTACTAATCCTTACCGCTTTATTTTAATTAAAATAAATAAACATTTTGTTTATTTATGGCAACTAGGCCCAATTGTTAGTAACACTGTTCTTAAAAACGATTGTTAGTAAACAAACACAAACAGAAGACGTAACGCTAAGGTTAGCGGCGGGGTCTCGTGCGTGACCAGCACCTCCACAGCGTGCGACAACTTGTGGAAGCTGATAATTGGCCATGTAGATGTTTTTAACGAAACTGTTGTCTGCCTAGCTGTAAGTTATTCAAAAACTAATCCAAGAATATATATTTTTAATAACGTTCTGGTGGAGTACAGCTTGCAATTCCGAAGAATATTGCACAAGCCTTCACAGCCTTGAACTCTTTAATCTAAACAAACGTGTGGTCAAAGAGAATTACCCTTAGAACAATGTATGGTTACAATAAAGTATTCTGTATTGTCGCTGTACTGTCAAGTTAGCCGAAGCGAACCGAGCTGTTGTCTGCGAGGGGACGATCGGTTCGTACGGATGATGTATGAGGTGTGGTCTACTCACAGGCGTACACTAGAGCAGTAATTCCGAGGATGGTGATGTGCACGATGTGCGCCACGCGCTCCCTCTCGTAGAAGAGGCGCTGAGCCTGCGCCTCGGTGATGGCGGCCAGCTGCTCGTGGTAGCGCGACGTCGTCACGTTCTCGTATCGGTGCGGGTCGTAGTAGGGGCTGTGGACAGCGCCCAGGTCAGCGAGACGCAGACCACTCTCTCAAGTCTGCTGCGCATGCTTAGCTTACCAACCACCACGTTAGCTCACTATTATTAGGTTCTAAGCTATAACACTACTACAATCCTTCAAGTTAAGAACACAATCAATTATTTACTCAGTAAGAAGAACATTATAATAGTGACCCAATCATTTGTAGGAAAAGATATTATTGGGACCATTCACAGTGATCGTATGAATGAAAATATAACATAAACGTTTTTTTTAATATGAGAATCATATGTTCCAGCTGTAGGTTACGTTGAATTAAAGCGGTGTTGATGAAACACCTAAAGCCATTCACTGTAACAGAGCCACTAACGGCGGATGAACTTACTTCTCCATCGATGAGTAAAGGATAGGTAGTATTATCTATACTGTACAAAACACACCGTAAAAACAAAGGTGAAGTGAGCTGTCAGGATCTGGCTGTAGTAGGAAAGATATTGACGCCCAGTTCACGTAAGTGTTCACGGTGGAATGTTTACAGTAGACATACGGGTCAGTTAGCGATAAACGAAAGCTTTCACTAAAGGTTACAGTTCCAGTGTTACTTGTACTTGCGCTCGTGTTACACTGGCACTGGGCGGCGTCCATTGTGGACCTCGCGTCGTGCTCACCGATTCAGTTTAGGATAAATTGCTGCTTTGTTCAACTTGAACTTAGTGGATACTAGATTATTCAAATAATACCTGTTTCTGTCATAAACTTGGCATTTTGTAGTTTCACAAACTCACGCCTTGCTTCAAGGACCCATAACCCATGAAGCAAGGCGTGATTTTGTTACGGAATAGTTTGTGATGATTTTAATATGCATATTAAGAAAGTGATTTGAGTGTTCTTTTAAAACACGCCTACGGCTTGAGTTCACCTGAGCATCTCATTTGAGCTTTCACTGAACTCAAGCAAAGCAACGTTTAGGTTAAGCTAATGTGTCACGAGGTAGTTCCTTGGGGTTTGGAACTGCATTGGAATTGCACTGTTTTATGCAGTTATCGTGCAGTTGGAATATGCAGTCTGTTTATATTCTAAGCAACCACTCTCGTTTGATAATTTATCTTCTCTGTGAAAAGCTCGTAGCTTTGAAATAATTTTTGATCACTTTTCTTTGGTTTTAGGGACTGTGCACACCACGTTTTTAAATGCGCCATAGACGCGTGTTTTAGAAACGCGCGTCGATGGCGCGCTTTTATCCTACAGAGCAGTTTGTTGTCGTTTGTATTGCTACACACGCGCTGTATCGCTTCCAACGCGCATCGAGACGGTGCGCTTTAGCATTGCGTCTGTTTCGCTACACACGCGCGTATGTATCGCTACAAACGCGCGTTGACGGCGCGTTTAAAAAACGTGGTGTGCACAGGCCCTTACTATATCAGTCACAATCGTTGCCCATCAACTAAAGACTTTCAGAAATCCGTCATTAGACCAAGTGATATTAAAATATATATAGGTGAGTATTATTTGGTGGTTAGGTACTGTTTTCTTTTTTGCGCTATGTAGGCAACTTACTGTTGACAACATATTGTTGCTTAGTGAACACAGGCATAAGTGTAGCGTAACAAATAAACCAGGTGTTGTTACAAATAAATTCGTATGTAACCTAAAACCGTGTGTAATGATAGAAGGCATAGTACACGATGAGCTTCAAGTAGAGGAGGATGACGTACTTGAAGTTGTCGGTGATGTTGAAGGACGCGCTGCTGAGCAGGCCCTGTGTGTTGAGCAGTGAGCGCACGCGCACCACTATGAGCCCCACGGCCACGGTTAGCAGCAGCCCCAGCAGGTGCGTCATGTTCGTCTGGTTCATGCGGAGGAAGTAGCGCTGGTACAACATCTCCACCTGCGGGCAACACCAAAACTTAGAGGAAAGAAGGAAACTAAAGGTGGTTTTATTTGCTCCAAGCCTGACGCTTACCGTAACACGTTTATCTAGAGCAGGTTGGATATAAGCTCGGATTACGGACGAGAAAAATGTCTGGGAAATGTAAAGGCACAAAGCCTAGTCCCGATTGTTGTAACACTATATTCACAAATAGGTAAGCTCGGATTAAGATCTACGTAGATGTCTTACAAAGAACAAAGGCATGAAATACCAGTTGTATTGTAACACTATACAGAGTGGAAACTTTCAATGAGGCAGTAAGGGTACCTTATCCGTTGCAGAGACACGAAAATGGTCTTAGGATGCATAATTTTTATGGAATTTTGATCCCCATTCACAGATTTAAAAAGTAACGGTTAGCAAGAAAATAGCCATTTTACACATTGTTTATGATGCGAATCGATCCTGTTTATAATACTTCTATGGGACCAACCATCTTTGCAAATTGCAAAAATCTTTTCCCATAGATTTTGTAAAGAATTTGTGTAACAGAAATACAAAAAAAAAAGACAAATGATCATGTTGATGGTATTCATGGTTGGTGTTCTTCTCCTATAATTTGTGTTTGTAACCGTAGTGCTGTGTCTGTCCTGAATAAAAGTTTTTCTATTCTATTCTATTCTATTCTATGTAATTTTACATGTATCAAAAAGAAGGCGAATTTAATTTCTTAACCTAACTTGATGACGTTATTCTTAATCAAAATCTTGTTATTTGTTGCCCTATGACATCAGGTGCTCGAAATGATTTTGACAATTAATGCATAAATTGATTCGTTTCTGTACCGACCTTGTGGCTGCTGTCAATTTATTTGGATGAATCCCATACAAAATTGTGGTGAGTGAGTTTTTAAGTTCTTTAACACTATCATATTCCTTTTTGTAAAAATTAGTTTTCAACACAAAAAATATCTAGAGGCGTCAGATCTGGATTACGCGCTGGCCAAGAAACAGGAACGTGTGTTATACAGTGTGAAATTTTAATGGTTGTTTTCCCGAAGCGAAATGAGTTTGTATCGGTAATACAATCGATTTATATATATAAAAAATATTAGACTCCATAAGTGGCAGATTAACAATTGTGATAAACAAAACTCGAAAGCGACTGGAACCAACAGTAGTGCATCGCGCGATATGTAGGTACGCGGCGATACGTCCGTCTCATGTAGGTATCTACCTACTTTATGTCTGGTGCACTACTATTGATTCTCGCTCTTTCGAGTTTATGAACACTTTTTTAATGATTTGAAAAAAAATAATCATTTATTTTTTTAGTTTAACTTTGTGTTTCGATAGTACTACTGATGGGTAATCGTCCTGCCGCGGGAAAACAACCATTAAGATTTCACACTGTATAATTGTTCACCAAACTGTAGGTTCAATGTAGAACGCGTACTGCGGCTGTTGAAGTTTTTTTCTTGCTGTTACTTTTTTTTAAATCTGTGAATGGGGATACAAATTATGGACTGTCTCCTAAGACCATGTTCGTGTCTCTGCAACGGATAAGGTACTACCCCTTACTGCCCCATTGAAAGTTTCCACCCTGTATAATTAGATATGAGAAAAATAATAGAATGATAAGACCCTATTCCTAATCAATGCAACTCCTGAAAACTAGAATGAAGCAGACGATAGAAGATCGACAACCACGGTGAAAAAAAAAGAACTTTCTTGGAACACGCAACGAAATTAATCCGAAATGAAGACCGAACTGCTACTCGTACTATAAGAACTCGGTTAAAACCTGATAATGCTGGCGTTCAAAATTGAATTTCAATATTAAATGATAAACAATCCAGTGTCAAAGCGATATTAATCCGTGTGTCCTGTTTTGCCTGTTGCACAAAGCTTTCGAGCGACGCAATCTGCGACCGAGAGTGGGCGACGCCGGGATTATCCGCAAGGCGATATCTTACAATATGTTCCGCAGAAGCAAGTGATAGACAAGATAAGATACATTTAGATAAGATATTGACATAAAACATTGTGTACAAACAAATTTCGGCCCTGACGTCGGTACTGGGTAAAATCATCCGTGTTTACAGGAATCACTGTGTACTACGAAACAGTATGTGATAAAATGCATTAGAAATAAGATTTTTTTACGAATTTCAAAATAATAATAATACATTTTAAATGATAATCTATATACCTACTTATAATAAATCTGTAGAGAGGTCAATTCTGTACAAGGAATATTTTTTCAAAATAACTATCAGGGGGTGATTAGTGATCGATACTGGTGCCAAAAATGCAATCAGTAAAATTTTTGTCTGTCTGTCTGTCTTTTTGTCTGTCTGTCTGTCTGTCTGTCTGTATGTTCTTTATAGAAACAAAAACTACTCGACCGATTTTAACGAAACTTGGTGCAATTATTCTTCATACTCCTGGGCAGGTTATAGTATACTTTTCATCACGCTACAATCAATAGGAGCAGAGCAGTGAAGGAAAATGTTGGGAAAACGGAAGAAGTTACTCCATTTTTTTAAGCTTCCGTCGCGTGTGTAGCCTTAATGGTTAAAGTTACATAGAAATCATGTATTACGGAAATGTTCTACATAAAATTATCTAAAAAATATCCCGAAACAGCATGTCTATCTTTTGTCAAATTTAAACCGATCGGGCTGAGAGTTTCAAAATCGGGGGTAAAGTAACTATTCCACGCGGACGAAGTCGCTGGCAGAAGCTAGTTGATAAATAAAATACGAAAATAAATTGAAATAAGAAAATGAACGTAAATTTAAAACAATTAATAAATCACATTGTCGTTCTACATGAGTGAGTGTGAAGAGTATGGCGTGTGTGTGTGTGTGTGGAGGTAACTGAGCGGGTGCACACGTGGGTTCTGTATCGTTTAAGTGAATATTTATTATATCTTTGTTGAAATAGTTTCTGTTTGTTTATGATCTTGTGTTAGAGACCATGAAAATTATTAAATTTTGCTTTTTGTTCGTAATAGAATTAATTATCTATACAGGGTTCTGTTTATCACATTGTTAAGGTGAAATAATGCATTATCTTCTAGCAGTGTTCGCCCTATCATACTGTAACATGCTGCGCATCACGTTGTGCCAATGCAGCAATGGCTGACCACACAAGTATTGTGATGCTCATATTATGTATTTCAAAATCCATTTTGTGTGCTTGAATTTGAGTTATGCGTGATATTTTCTCATTCCTGTGACTACGGTATTGAATTCTTGGATAATTTATTTTTCCATAAATTTCTAGCCACAACGTTAACGGGGGGAGGGGGGTAATGTAGCGTATGTTATTGTTGAGAGGGGCGCAGAGGGAGGTGCTCGGGAAGTTCATTAACGCCCTCTATTTATTTATAATTAGCACGGCAACACCGATATATGACTGCTCAAATTATCAGTGACGTCATCAGATTAAAATTATTGCTGATGTAACTTATTTGTAATAACAGAGGTGAGTAAAACCGATAAATGTGTTGAGTAGGTGTGCAGAACGTAACAAAAGGTAGGAGTTAAATTAGCAATCTAAGTACGAGGTACATTCAGATAATATCACAACTTTTTATACATTCAAAATCTAAATTTACAACAAGTAATGCGCCTGACTGGTTTGAGCTCGCGATCTACATCGTAAGTCGGGGCCGTTACCACTCAGCCACCACTGCTCTCATTAATGCGGGTTTTCGTTTACAATGCTGTCAGTTTCCGTCTTTAGGTACATCAACATTTATTTTATGCAGCATGATCTGATATCAAGAGCGTAATTGCGTAGCACTCGGAACTCTCTAATTCACTAGGGTCTGCACCGACGAGCTCCTATTAGCAGGGGTTGCCATAAGTGGCCGCTGTTCGGTAGCGAACACGACGCGCCCAATTAGACGCTACACAATGTGCTCGCTGAAATAACAGCTTACAGGGAACAGAACCTGAATCCTATTCCTTGATTGCTTCGTTTCGCTACACAATTTAATGCTAGTAATTGAACTAAACTGTGAGTCACCGTTCAATGTTCGACAAATATAATCTTGACGAATATACTAAAGAATTCTAACTTTAGGTCCCTTTTTTCAAATTAATTTCAGTGAAAGGAGTAACTTGTGAACTAACTGCTTGCTGTTCCTGACTTCCCCGGCTGGCTGGCTGGAAACTAGTTCTGCTGCGGTGACAGCGGCGAGGAACCTTTGTAATTAATTCAGCTTTTTGTTACTTACGACTTGCCAAGTGTATTATGCAAGGGCTAAATATTTGTAGCGGGAGAGAGGTAACAGAAATATATGTGTGCAATAAATCGCGTGAAGACTTCATAAGATAAAGCTGCTGCTATTTTCGTCATTTCGATAAGGAAAAAGATAATCCCGAGATGATGGAAAAAGAGAGGCTGTAAAAAGAAAATAAACACGTTTTAAGCGTTGAAACATAACAGAGAAAATCTCGGTCGTCATTTAACACAATGTCAAATCCACCCTGCCGATAAATTCACAAAAAATATATACATTCGAAGTGGTTTTAAAAATGTGTCCTTATTGGCGGTCGAGCGATATCTGATAAACGAGCGAGGGGCGCGGGGGACACGAGCCGACAATGGCTGACAATGGCTTACAATGGGCCCTGAGAGGCTTCAACTTACAAATAATTCCAAGATGTTTAGTCGACCCTTAGATGCGTATTACCATTTCGTTGAACATTTTTCTGATAAATACATAATTGGAGTCATGGCTATTCGTTTGTGCTCCTTGGGGAGGACGCGAACACGTAGCGTGTGATACAACTTCGTGTGCTCGGATTCGTTTCAGATTAATGTCCTTCAGATGATAACTAGAGCCGGTTACTTTTAGACATTCATGATCTTGCTAGTATGTGGGTAACAATAAAATGTTTATCAAAACAAACGATACGACGTCGCTCGTCTTGGGAATCCCCTCAAATATTTCCAAGTTATGAATGAACTCGACTTGCTCATTTTTATTCATTTGCAAAAGCTTCTTCGCAGACGAACGTTGGTGAAACGAGACCCATCAGTTATTGTAATACCTACGGCGAGTTTGTGTTCTATTGGTGAAACAAAATGACGTACGCGAGGTGACGGCGCACGGTGGGTATGTCTACTCTGAATAGCGCCAAACGTTTTACAAACTCTCCAAAGAGACTTGTTATCTCATCGACATCTTCAGCATTTACCTGCCTTTGTCCTAGACGACTTTGGGTTGTCACCATGTCTTCTTCTTCTGTTCTGTGAACCATCATTGTTCACTTACTCTCTTTTCTTTCTCATTCTTTACTGCAGCCATGTTGTCTTCTGTTTCCCTCTTGCGCAATATCACTTTTATAGTCAGTTGCGTTTCATTCTATTGTGAACAGTTTCTCAAGTACTATCGCAAGTCACGGAATTTATTCGAAAGAGCATGTGCATTTTGAGGAACATGAATGGATTAGTCCGTAAGAGTCTGACACTCCCTTCCGCTTCGCCCAGAGCGGAAGAAGTCATTTGATGATTTCCTACCGATACAAAAAAAAAGTACTATTGCAAGAGGATAATCTGAATTGCTAATAGTAACAAAGGAGTGAATCTCCTCGACTAATATCTGTCTGATATCTAACCTACCTACAGTACCTACTGAGCGCGTACCTACCTCTATGGTAACTTTCCGATACATCTGAGCTTATTAGAGGGATGAAAATTGGTTTCAATCGTTAGGTTTAGAAATTCAATGTACCAATGAGTAATTGAATAAGGAGTGTTGGTTGAAAAGGCTGTTTCAATATTCTATCGAATAATGACAGCCTTATGTGACGTAAGACTCTTCACCCCAATGTATGAGGGGTGGGCGCGACGCGTGCTCCTCGTCGGCACCTTTGTATCAGTCCTCATCCTTCTAGTCATGTTTCTTATTTAGATGTTTCTTATTGTATGATGAAAGTGCTTTCTCGTTTCCGTTTTATAGCTCATGCCTGTCACCGGCATCATCACAGACATCAAGTTCAGAAATATGAACGACAGGGAAACCAATGTAACCAAATGGAAATGAGTTCACCCCATATATATGTGCAGTCCCTTGTCTAGTACCACTAATATAAGCCATAGCACCAATGCTCAGTCCACAAACAGTACTAGTTACCTTTGCAAATGGATCTTTGACAAGTTTATCTTATTTCAGGGATATTTTATTGGTACCTACTCCATGATAATGATGAAAGTGCTTTCTCGTTTCCGTTTTATAGCTATATGAACTTGATATTAATACGCCGAGATATATGAACTTGATGATGAGCTCATCATCAAGTTCATATATCTCGGCGAATATTAAAGACAGACACAATCGAAGAAGACCTATTATTCAAGTCTTTGTAATTCATTTCATCTATTATTTTCAATTCCCACAACAGTAACTTGTGTGCACATGTTGCCCGTGCTCCCCACAGGTTACCCTCGGCGGGTAGCCGCTACTTGCTAATTAGTTATAACTAGATACGTCGTGTCTAGTTATTGTATAACGAGTAGTTATAAACAGGTTACGGATAACCTCCTTCCCTCGGCGTTAGACGGGTTTGCAGGTCGTGTTTGGTAATGTGTTTAAATGTGTTCTTTGTAATTAGACAACAGAACGTGTATTTTTTTAGGCTGTACGATGAATAAGTGAACTATTTAATAATCGTCAGTACTCAGTCAGTACTCGTTGTTCTCAAAACACACTATGTGTAACAGAGTAAACGCAATACCTCTTGAAGGGTCATTGTACCCATCATTATGACCAACTTTCACTATGGGACCAACATGTAAATCCCGAAAAAAAAATCGGATGCCCCATGCATGTACATACTTATAAATTATGTATGTGCGCGAATGTACAAACTCAACAAAATGTACGAACAACTGATTTTTTTTAAGAGTATCCTCTTGACGCTGTACTAGTAACTCGAACTGTAGGTAATGCAAATGCATGTTCATCCAAATCACTATTCCGAAATGGCAACTCGCCGAAACTTGGATAGTTATTAGGATCGCAACGTACTTTCAGCCTCCGACAAATAATGAATGATACCTCACTGGCCGGCCGCCGCTATAGCGCGGGACACGTTCGGTACTCGTATTGCACCTCGTTACTAACAGAATTCCAGACAACATTTCGCGGTATATTCTCCAAACAGTCCGGGCGCGAGTCTATGACTACGCCCCGATCATATGTAGTTGCGTTATTCGCCTCAATAACTGCATCCTGTGCCGAAGCCTTCAAAAAATACACTCTGTTGTCAAACCGACGGATAATCAGACGCTGGTCGAAAACACTTCGCGAACAATCATTGTGAGGAGGCCGACGACCAAGACTCATTGTTGTGCTCAAATCAAGTGGAACATAACGAACCAATTATTTAATGTCGTCCTACCTCTGTTCAGTAATAACCCGCGACTATTCCTTTAAAGATATATTACTTCAATAGAATTTCTGTCAACTTGCGAGCAGCTACCTTCATGACGTAGAGCGTTCAGTGTACCTCTGAGAGGTCGGGGCGCTCGCCAGCATTTGCAATAACTGACTCGCTTAACAAAGTAGGAATGATTGGATGAACGGACTAATCTCTTTGAGACACTAAAAAATGTCAATGCATTGAAAAATGCACACAACGCTGAGCACTACGTTTCAGTTTAGTAAGCTTCTTTGAATGGGACCGTTGGAATTCAATACACGTACCATTACAGTACCCAACAAAAGCGTTTTGTTTATTTTATAAAATAGAGAAAATCATGTGATTTTTTTATCATCTAGTTAGAGGACAATCAGTGTCAATGTTGTGATAATGTTGTGGTCCCGGCCCATGGAATCGCGCACACTATGCTGGTTGACGTTATTAAAGAACATTTTGGCGAACACCTACACGACAGTCGGCGCTCTGCAGGCATTCGACTCGATCGCTTAAATCAGCAGAACTGATGCCAGGCACAATATTGCACAAAAGTAAAATCGAAGGACTTCAGCAACAATTCAGAGCAGCGTTATGTTTTGGGACTAGTCTGGCACTGCAGCTCGTGAACGTCGGGCACACCGGTGGCGGCCACCAGAAAAACGCAGAGTCGATGGAGTCCCAGAGAACTGACTTGGGCCGCACAACGAAATAAAAGCAACAGGCACCAAGGCCTATATGCAACTAGATTAAGCCTAGTTGCCAAGCGCCATAGATTGTAAGTATGTAAACACTAACACTTATGGCTCCAAAATTGTGAACTGCTTTGGCTTTCAGTAATAGGTATGGTAAAATCTCTTGAACGCATGGAGTTTAGTTCTAGTTACTGCAAAGTCCGTATCTCTAAAACTGAAATATAAACCTTGCAAGCAAGCCATTGATGATACCCATTCAGCAAAGGCTTATCAAACTTTCTCTTTGGTCTGTACTCCCGAAATGTTACGATAGGATCACTAGATCGATGAAATCGTTCTCCAATATTGCTCTAGTTATGAAGCTATCTGCTAACTTATTGGCGCGCCGAGCCGAAAGCGCCCGACTACTTCCGAATACGTCCGACTGCGACACGCAACGATCTTGCAGAGAGACTTTGTTTGTTGAGAATTTTCTTTTAGTGTCAATATTAAACTCCTTTCCTTTATTACCGAGTGATAATTTTGTTCCAAATTGCTTACATTTTATCAACTGTTCACGCTTCACACTTCCACATTAGATACATGTGAAACAAATGAAATACAAGCGGAATTTGATGAGCGAGTGGGTGAAATCGAACAAACAAACTGTTGGATAGCTTCACGAACAAAATACGAGTCATTTTGGGGATCATTTCTGTTCTGCCTGCGTAAATATGGAAATATCAGCTTTCATCGAGTTGTAATTAAACAAAATATAACATTTCGCTTGGGATTTAGGGATGGCCTTTATAACTCGGCAGGTCAGACCTGACCTGATTTAAAGCAAAGGTGCGAATGCGATGGTGAATTGTAAAATTAACTTAATACTGGGAACCATGTTTGAGCTCGTGTTCACAAGTACCTACATACGTACGCGTGAAGGAGTAAAAACACGCAATTACCGTCACGAGGCGCCGCCATCGAACCGTCATTAAAACTTGGAGCCAACTCAAACATAATGAGCAAGAACTTGAGCGCCACTTGCGGATTCAATTAATACGACTTTGATTATTTATTTTTCAATAATACGCCTTTTAATACGACAATGTTTTGTTAGAAAAGAACAAGGAAAGTCGTGACTGCGATTGTACAGGCATGTGTTTTATTTTTCTCTTTTAAAAAACTTTACCCCACACTAGGATTTACTCCTGTATCGTGGGTGCGTTCACAAACATAAAAATTCACATGCACAAGACACCCAGACCCGGAACAATTATTTGTAGGCCATACAAATATTTGTTCCGTGCGGGGATAGAACCCGTGACACGCAGCACAGCAGCCGAACGCTCAACCACTGCGCCAACCGTGAAGTATTATGAAAAGTATTATGAAATAACACTTAATGAAGAGAACGCGAGGAGCATTTATCAAACGGAATCCAACTTCAATAGTCATTGGAGCATTTCCCGCGGAGCCTTCGGTCGCCGATGTTCATTGTATCGAGTAATACTCGGCGCCAATAAGGCGAACCACGGAATTGGAGTCAGAGAAAGCTATCAGCTCGGAGTTCGACGACAGGACTGTGTCGTACGCAGGCCGAATACTGGACTAAATGAACTTATGGGAACCCGCTTCGTATCGAGTGCTGTTAAGCCTTTAGCCGCTTTTCTCTTCAGTATCTTCTTATACCTTGTTCTTCTGTACTAGTGGTATTTCTGCCTGTGTCTACATCATGGTTGCCTCGAAATCTTTGTAAACATGCCTAAAGCCCTCTGTCAGAAGTTATCTAAATGTTATTAAAAGTAGGGTGCGAACATTTCTGATTCTGTTCGCCGGGATCTAGTTATGGTCAGAACTATCATTAATTAGGACTATTAGATATAAAAGTAATCTCCAAATCGTAAAGAACTAGCGTGTTATAAGTTGGTGTTTGCCGATCGCATTAGTGTTGCTCTGTTTTGTTCGGAGTTCTGACGTGACACTGAACAGTCTATCATAAATATTCCAAGTGCAGTAATAGGAGACGCATCACTTATTTGAAGACGATAAGTTTGGGAAGGGGGTCACAATAGAGTTGACCGCAAATAGAGAAGTATCATAGAATTTTTACAAAAGTCCGTTCCGTGGTGGCGACGCACGGGACGGTGGCGGGGCGGGACGGTGGCGGGGCGGGACGGGACGCGAGCGCAGTAAGCTCGTGACGGGTGACTGTAATACATCAAGATTGTAACCGCTCGTGCTTCATTTGTCCGTGTTCCCGCAAAATAGGGTCATTAGTTATTCGCTTTCACTTTAATTTTTATAGCGTCCTGCTTCTTGAGTCTTGCTGGGATTGGACAGCTTCATGAATTAGAGAGCTTTAGGAGAAACACTTCAAGAAAAGTTTTCGCCAGCAGCTGTTATATCACAGCGGATTTACAGTAAAGGCACAATTCAAATACAAAGTTAGCAAAAGCAAGTGAACTTATAACAGACAAATATGTATGAAGTGGGACCAGGGGCCCTACCATGACGTCTTAAAACGTGAGTCTTCCGAGCGAGAAAAAGGGATAGAGCTATATAGGGTGTATAACTCTGTCCCTCTTTCTCGCTCGGAACACTCACGTTTTAACACCTCATGGTACGCCCGCTGGGAGCATGTAGCTTGTGTTAATTATTTTCCAAGTGACTTTTACCTTTTTATTAGATTTTATAATTGTATCGCTTAAAAGCTTTGAAATAGCAACAACGCAAATTTTTCATAATATTTATTATTTGAATATTTTTGACGTACACTAAAAAAGGGGTATCAAACCTGTATCTTTTAAAACCCTGTAACTCGCACAATTTCACTCTACTTTTATGTATACAGGCAGTAGCCTATAGGTTGAAACCAACAGAGGTACCCGTAATGTTTATAGTTTTTGTCTTAAACGTGGAATGGTAATCTTTTTGCATAACATCAAAAAGGGCCCCATAGATTTTATTAGGGTCCTCATGTGCTATCAAAGATGGTGTAATTTTATTAGGTGTTTATATTTTTAAACTTACTGCAGCGACTAGCTGTATAGAGCCTGCATTGAATTTTATGCGGCTTTTTGTTTAGTGGCATAGGAAAGCTAACTAATAGACCACAGTGGTCAGATGTTAAATCGCTTAACACTAATTTATTTTCGGCATCAAAATTACTAAAGATATTATCTAGACAAGTCGATGAAGATGCCGTGATCCCAGTTGGTTCATGAAACAAGTTGACTAAGTTATAAGACCTACACAGATTTAGAAGTCGTAACACTCAATGGAGTAACCCCAAAATATGTATTATCATTAAAATCTCCACATAAAACTATACTTTTATTACTATTTTAATTTACTAAGTGAATTCTCCATTACCGATTCGAAAAGACCAAAATCACCAGAGGGCGGTCGATAAACGCAAATTATTTCGTATCGCTCGAGTTCAACACAAGACAACGCTACAGTGCGCTCGACAGAAAGATTAACTAAATCTAAACGTTGTTTACATTTCAATTTGTTTGAAACAAGGACTAATCCACCGTGAATGGCATGTTTTCTCACACACGCGCTTTGTACGGTATAGTAATTATCATAAAATAATTACTATACCGTACAAAGCGTACTATAAAGCCTACTTCCTGTTCTTGCAACCAATGCTCAGTTAAACATAACGCCTGAACATCATTGTTCTCTATACATAAACTTAACTCATATTCAAATTATGAGGCTTTTTGTCGAGCTTAATAGTTTGAAAAACTACTACTTGTATCAATAGAAATGTTAGTATCATTACTGACAGTATGCCTTGGTACACCACATGTACCTACCGGTGTCGCACTGTATATTGAATGGTAAAAGATTAGCAATATGTCACCTACAACTAGGTGGTAAATATACATCTCGCGATTAGTCAGTTTCTAAAGAGTAATAAATTGATTACAATCAAAATATAAAGTAGCGTCACTATGACGACAGGTCCTATCTATACTAATCTATACTAATATTATAAAGCTGAAGAGTTTGTTTGTTTGAACGCGCTAATCTCAGGAACTACTGGTTCGAATTGAAAAATTATTTTGGGTTGAATAGACCATTTATCGAGGAAGGCTTTAGGCTATATATCATCACGCTTGAGCCAATAGGAGCGGAGCAGCGATAAAGAATGTTTTAAAATCGGGGATTCCACGGGGACGAAGTCTCGGGCAGCAGCTAGTTATAAATAAGCATACTTAAATCAAAAACGAACCTGTTTTGCTCCTCAAATAAATATTGAGAATAGGGCAAGGCACAGAAAATAAATTTAAAAGTGTTGGTCTCACTTAGATGTGACTTAGACTTACAGCTAAACTATCCCCAAATAGTAATATGATACCTATTTGAGTTGGGTTTATCTTTGACAATTTAATATGCCTAATTAATTGGCTAAAACTGGCGCCGGGTAAACAATTATTTATTACATAATGTGGTGAACACTGGTTAAATACGCTAAATTGATATCAGATAAGCCGTTTAGAGGTTATGGTGGAATACAGCCACAAACATACATACTTATATATATACATACTTACATACATGAACCCTGAAAACATAACACTCCTTTTTTGTGCAGTCGTGTAGAAAGCTGCGTAGGGTGAGCAGAGTTCACTGGTTTCGGTGACGTCACGAAGTCTGTCAGTCGAGACACCCACATGTGACGCACGTGTCGCCCGCTGTGGCCCGGCAGCGCCCGGCACTCCCGCCCCCCTCGACTGGGCACGGCGCACCCCTCACGGCAGTGTTCCGTACTCTCATGGTGGCCATCAGCTATCCGTGAACCTCTTGCGTTTCGCGCTTCTGTTCTGCCCCCCTAGCCAAGTTACAAACGTTTCATGTCGAATTCCGTTCCCCAAACGGGGGCGGCTCGGTGTCAGTAACTGAAGAAAACGATAAATTGGTAGCCATGTTGACGCGCCTAAGCCGGCCGCTCGTTCTACAATGTCTTTAGAAAAACGACCTATTGTTTATTCTATGGAGAGCGTTCCTACAAACGTCAAACAGGCCAAAATTTAAACTCTGTTTAAATGCTTTAACCTTTAAGTTAAACATTTTAACAAAGGATTAAGAGTTGAACATTGTCTCTATGAACATTGTAGAAACGTTAACAATTATTCGTTCTATCATTTTGAACGATGTGAATTTGGCTACGAATTTTCTATTCGTTTGTTCTAACCACGTGACTAAACGTTGAGAGGATTTCCTTCCCATACATTTGATTCGTTTTCGACTAGCGTTAGCGATTGCAGATTATAAATTTGGGTAGGGGGCTGCTCCACATAATGGATACTTTGGGAACCAAGTCGTCATACCCACCACCATATACCGTCTCCGTAGAAATCTCACATCTTTAACACACAAGCAGAACTTGGTTCTGCACAATTTCGATCGTACATAAAGGAGTACAAATATTCCGTGACAAGTTTTAATAGTGTTGCTGCAACGCAATTGACTGCACGATATTACTAAAAGTGATCGTTAAAAAGTTTGCGCTTAAAAACGGAGGAAGTCTCAAGTCTGTGCGCTTCCGTTCCCGTAGAAGTTTTTGTTGGTACCTACAACGTGAGAGACGGTAACTCCAGTTCTGATGAAACATTTGAATTGTTAACCAGTTCGTCGTCTGAATTAAGAATTAGAAATACTCAAACATGAAATTATTCATGAACCGAATAAGATTATGATTAGGTAAATCTCTTGTTTCCTTACACACGTAATCCTCGTGAACACATTTCGTGGGGGTTATAACAATTTTGTCTTTAATTACGACATAATTAAGCCAGTAAAACTAGTCGTTACCTCGGGGCTTGCAGACATTATTTACATACAACTAACGTTACACTATACAGCTAGATACGTTATACAGCTAGATAATATAACATGTACACTATTGTATAGCTCACGACTCTCGACGATGGCACGATACGTCACGGCAAACCCGAATCTCGTCACAACGTGAAAAGGGCAATTCTTGTTTATTTACTCGTAAAAAATCGACGCTAGCGTAAAAACATCATCTCAATTATGTGTATTTAATTTTGCTTTCAGCTTTTAGAAGGATTCCCTCGACAAAATGCGAATCATAATGTGTTTGCCTTTTGGTTGAGGTAAACAAATGAGCTGTCACGAGAATTAGTGTGTTCAGCTTTATTTATATTTTAGGGTATCGTAGATGGAAATATGAACAGTTTGTGGCTGAATAATAACAGCTGCATACGTCGATCTTCAAGGTTAAGCAACGCTCGTCAGTCTGTGGATGGGTGATCTTAACATACCGAGACTCTTCCAAGCCTCGGAAAGCTCGTTAAGCGTTTAGTAAATATTTAGCAATCGTTAGGTACGGATTGTCAGAAGCCAGAAAACCTGACTGCAGTCTTGCCAAGAAGCAGTTTATTACGTTAATGAGTTTTGGAGGTGTGCTAGGCAGCCGCTCCACACTAAATATTAGCTGTGTTGGTGATCAGATTTGACTGGGAGCCGATCCCAATATAATTGGGAAAAGGCTAGGCAGATTATATAGATGGAAATATGAAGCGTTCTGTGTGATGTCGGCAACAGAATTAGATCACAACACGTGCGCGTGAGGAGCGTGCGTGCGGTGCGTGTCCGCAACACGTGCCGTCTACTCTCCAGTGTAGGCAACTGTCGCAGCCCCTGTGACGTGCCCTGCCACTTTCAGAAAACAGTGCTCGCGGCGTCGAGCACCGCCCAATGACTCCGTGTAAGGGTCAGACTCTTACTGATTCAAACCCCCCCGGGTTCCTCCCAGTGCCCTGTGGCGCAACGCTGGCGACCGCAACTCTGGCAGCACAAGTGCAGCCAAGCCTAGCAACAAGCGGTGCACTTTAAATCAAACCACAACTCCATCATTATTCCATTATTTTGAGAGCTTTTCGTATTTTCATCATATAATTATGAAAAGCTCATTAGCCATTTTGAGCATACTACCGCAACTGAGTTTATATTTCATAAACATTGGATAGGTTCCGTAGGTACGTACAATATTGTGCATACAACTCAGGGGTGAAGTTTCCTTGTCTTCAAGTCGAGACTGAATAGATTACTTCTGGTCGATCAAATCATTGTTTTCATTCACTTGAGATTATGGTCAAACGCTAACCTAGAAAATATAATTGTAAACAACTTGATAAGAAAAACACAATTACATAGGTACCTACATTGCAACTTTTAACTATAATTAACCTTCTTCGTATACTTACATCACAATAATCCTATATCGTGCATACCTTATTATTATATATTTTTATTAAACGTTACACTTTGTATTAAATTTTGTGTTTTTATCACAGAGCCAATTTTTTTATACTTAAACAAAAGCGTGTTGACATTGTGATGGAATATTAAAGAACATTTAGCATCACGCCGTATTTTTTCTTATTTTCTTTCTTAATTTTTCTTTTGCAATCACAGTGTAACACGCTGTTTTATGAAAGATTGGCTCTGTGATAAAAACGCAATATAATAGTATTTTTTTTATCAAGTGTAAATAATTTTGAGGTAACTATTTAGTTCTTTTTAGTAACAAGAAATTTTTAGTATTTTTTTAACTTTTTAGTATTTTTAGGGTTCCGTACCTCGAAAAGAAAAAACAGACCCCTTATAGGATCATTTTGTTGTCCGTCCGTCCGTCTGTCTGTCAAGACCCTTTCTCTCAGTAATGCGTGGAGGTATCAAGCTGGAATTTATATGAAATACTCAGGTCTCCCCCCAGGTTGGAGGAGTTGTCAAAAATCAATCTTCTAAGCTAACGCAATCAAAAGATACAGCCGTTTATGCTGCAAATTGTCGACACTCGCAAGGGAATCAAAACCTACAGTGTAATAAGTTCCCGTGAACACAGAATCTTGAAATTTGGTACGAAGCACCGTCTCATAGCACAGAAGGAAAAATTGCGAAAACCGTAAATTTTTACATGTACACGTTTCTAATTGCGCTCGATTGTTGTGATGGGTAAACTTTACTTATGTATATACCTACAGGTTCATACGGAACCCTCGGTGCGCGAGTGCGACTCGCACTTGGCTGGTTTGTTTGTTCATGTTGTTCCCACGAGTGTAGGACACATACGGTCCATTGCTCCACTGGCACATTGTAGGGGATGAGGGCTTCAGTACAACGGGGTGCGCCGTGCTACCCTGAGACGCAACGTCAGCGATATGACATTTTTATACACTTTCGTACCATTAAGCCGTCGGCGCGTGCTCAAATTTGGCATTGGGTCATCCATCTGGTCCATCTTATCAAAGACCGAATCCACATAATAAGGAGAACGAATGAAATTAATGTCACATATTCAAGTTCCCCAAACCACCACTGCTTACTACCCGTCAAAACCTGTCTACCCATCAAGATGAATCAAAGTCGACGCGGTTGGACGCTTAACTACTGTGTTCCTATGGGATGACCATTATTCCAGCTCCATTATCAGACCCTGGTTACCATCTTGCTCTAAAGTTCTCATCAAGACGAATCCAAACTCGATGGGGTTGTGTCGTTTAGCTACCGAGTTTCTATGGCTACCTTCCAGTTTCAACATCAGATCAGCTCCAGTCATAAATCGTCATCCGATTGACACATGCATGCAATATTTCAGCTCAATCGGTAACCGGCAAGATTTGATTACAGACAAACATCGGTGTTACTAAAAAAATAACCGGAAATAAAAAAAACACAGTACAGGTGTAAATAAAAGCCTGTTATTAAAAAAATAGCCTTCAAAAAATTGTTTCAGAAAAATGGTCCTTTCCCTCAAAGCTCCTGAAATTGTACAATAATTTTGTACTTTACACAAAAAATGTAAAACGTCGCGTAATCCGCGCCATCTTAGCTTCATGTACACAATTTGTCCGCTCATTTACTTGAGCGTTATTAAACGGACCTCACAAACTGCTCCACAGCTGTTTTTTCCTCGAATTCATTAATAAAAAGTGAGACAGACTCGTCACATCTGATTTTGTTACAATTTCATAGCAAAATTAACTCAACTTTCTGCAAAATGGTCACGAGTCCTTAATTTTTTTTTTTATTGCGTGGAAATAATATAAAGTTGGGGTGGCTAAAGAAACTAAAACCAAAACACATTCGTATATATGATGGTCTTAAAATAGCGAACTCTAACAAGATCTCGAATTTGGATATGCATTATCTATTTGTCTTGTAAATCCTTTTCCCTTGTTACATTACTGCAAATCCGCGGCTTTCCCCAACAATATGAAAAACATCCATCGAGGTTCGAGATCAGGCTGTCAGGCGCCACGCGTGCTCCTCACAAATCCATCCGCCTTACCTCCTCTTCGCCGTATTTCGACAAGGTTGTAAACTTGCGAAATTGTGTTCGACGTTAAGACCTTGTCGAAGATTGTCGCTTCGCGATATGATTGAAGAGGAGCTAGTTTGTTTGAGAAGAGCTGAGCGGAACTTTGTCGTGCGCCGGCCGCGATTACACTTTAGTCTCTCGAGTTAAGTTTAGCGAGGAAGTCGGAGCGCACCGATACGTCTTATGTCTGCTAACTCCTACAAACGTACATATACCACCATATACCTTTGTAGTTTATCGCGCTGGCTGTAGTAAATATATCATCCTCTTTGTACCAAGCAACTACTTCGCAACTGAGTGTAGCTGATTAAAGCATTTATAGGTGACCACGCTATTTGCAACTGGTATGTAAGTGATCACGGATAATTGAGTCACCACCACCGCCACGGCGGTCTGCGCCCTGCTGCGCGCGGCTGCGCGCGGCTGCGGTCGGCTGCGGTCGCACTGTCACATGCGGAACTTGCTGCATATCTCACACAGCAGACTAACTTCCTAATGAGTTGTTTGACAACTATGTGTTGAAGTTCAATAGTAGGAATAGCCTTGGGGTTATTTCAGATGGATTGTTTGATCATATTGGGATGATTAAGTAATCCATCTCAGTCGGCATGAAAAGTTTTCAGCACATCAACTTTAATTGAGTTCCTCTGAAAGCTTTTTGAAACATACAACCCTCGGAGATGTTCCGAAAAGCCTCTCTACACCAAATATGGAAATAGCCCATTTAAAATAAAAAAAAACCTTTGGTTGAAGCTAGTTAAATAAAAAAGGAATATTTTATCCACCGAGATTTGATACGTGGAGAAATGAACTGAGGCCACGTAGTTTATTGAATTGTAGTCATCCACGACACAGTTACATCTAACACACGAGGGAGGCGAGCTAATTGAATTTTTACGCGAAGCCTTTAACATGCTTGAATATTAAACACGTTATCTGTGTCCGAGTGCGCGGGACGCACGAGACGCACGAGGACGCACGAGACGCACGATGACGCGCACAGCTGCACTTTGTTAGGGACTTAAATAACTACCAAGTCTTACAATGTTATTACAATTATTAGCGTGACAGGCGAATACAGTTCTGAATTGTGACATGTTTCAGTTGAATCAGAAATTAACTAAACTTTTGTATTTATTATAGACTTGAATTTGACCATTGTCCTTCCGCAATAGCCCTAATATATATGGCGATAATATATGGCAGTTCCATCCTGTGGTTCCATCAACAGGTAAACTATGACTTAAACGAAGATTTAACTCAAATAGATCAGCAACAGCTTCGAAGATCAAGGCTTTGGAAAGTAAAATTGAAAAGCATCAAACAGGAAAAGCTTCCTAAAGATCACTTTTGGGTTTTCACTGTTTTGACCTGTATATCATTTATGAAGTGGTGGTTTTATTTAAAATTTCGTAAGTACATATTTTGGGTAAGAAGAATGTCTCAAAAGTTTCGAGTCAACGAAATACTACACTACCGAGAGCTAGTTGCAGTTGGCAGTGTGCGCGGGGATTTGAAATCGCAAGACAATACTGTTCCTTCCCGTATCTGAGTGTGGATAACGGACACTGCGTGCGGCGGTCCAAGTGGCCACGTACTGAGAACATTTCAAACGGAGCCATGGACACGACAAGAAAAAGTAGATAATTACAGTATTGGCGCGCGGCTGGCACGACACGTTACGCCGGGTGTCACCAGCACGAGTGGGCAGCGCGAGGAGTCGAGGGGAACGCTCACTGATCGCTCCAGTACTTTTATGTAACGACTAGCAGCGCCTCGCGGTTTCACTCGCGTGGTTCCCGTTCCCGTAGGAATACGGGGATAAAATATAGCCTACGTTACTCAGGGTGAATGTAGCTTTCTAATGGTGAAAGAATTTTTGAAATCGGTCCAGTAGTTTTTGAGCGGGTTGCTATATAGTATATATATATATATACTAGCAACCCGCCCCGGCTTCGTACAGATGCAATGTAGATACTAATGTTTTCTCTACTATAATATGCATATATACATATAAACCTTCCTCTTCAATTACTCTATCTATTAAAAAAAAACCGAATCAAAATCCGTTAGGTAGTTTTAAAGATTTAAACATACAGGGATATAGGGACAGAGAAAGCGACTTTGTTTTATACTATGTAGCGATATACATATATTTAGTGGTGGGATAATTAGGAACGATTCTTAAACTGTTCGAGAGTTGTTTTAGTAGATACTTGGATATTATAAATCTCACTAAATAAGACGGTGATAATGTTGCAATTTAAAAAATTGCAATTTGATACATTTTATTCTAAGTTAATAGTTTTTAGCGTGTCCACGGCTTTTGATGACTGCCTTACACAGGCGAGACATTGACTCTATCAATGTTTGACATTTTTCAAGAGAAAAGAGCGCCATTCTTATAAAAAACGTCGTATAACTCACTAACGTCACTGTCGATCTGAAACCTTTTTCTTAACTTCGCACCAAAGATGCTGTATGGGATTTGAATCTGGACTGTTTGGTGGCCATTGTAAGACAGAAACAATGGTGAACTAATGGTCAGAACACACTTGATGGTCAGCGATGATTTAATGACTGCATTTCTAATAGCTGGATACTACGCGGATTGTGACTTAATCCGTAGCGTGATAGATGGATGACTTACATTTCGATATTAATGTAGCTGACGCTTAGTGAGTTAGTAAACATGAATGAGGTGATTAGACGATTTCCGACTAAATCTCGTAGGTATTCTGAACTAGCAGTTCGCCCACGACTTCGTCTGCGCATATTATAGAAGCATGTTTTAAGGAAGAATACCCTGACTCCTGAAATATAGGTGCCTAGCTCTGGAGTCAGGTTTTTATTAAAAATGATCATTGTTATTGTGTTTGTTGTTTGTTGCTGTTGTTTGTTGTTGTTTTTAGATTTAGTACAAACAATTCCCATCCCCGTTTTACCCCCTTAGAGGTGGAGTTTCGAAAAATCCGTTCTCAGCGGATGTCTACACCCTATAAGGAACCTGCCAAATGTTAAGTTTGTAGGTGTATAGTTTGTAGGTGTTATAGTTTGTAGGTGTTATAGTTTGTAGGTGTTATAGTTTCTGAGATTTCGTGATTAATCAGTGAGTATTTCGCTTTTATATGTATAGGTATGTATATACATAGATCAGAAAGCAAATAAACAAGAAGAATAAAATACTTTGTCGTTGACGCACTTACTGTTGCAGAGCCAACGTTGTTAGGGTTCCGTGTCGAAATAAAATTTAAAATAAATGACAAATTAAAAGGGAAGGGGGAATTTTTAGTAGGGGTCCTACGAATAACGTGTTTTTTTTTTGTTTTTTCCGCTAGATCTTTTAAAAGCAAAAGGCAGCTTTAAATGGTCACAGAGTTTGTATTGCAATATTAGATATATATCGACCGTCTATGTATATATTTAATAAATATAATCAATTTTTCTTTTAAATATATATATATATACTAGTATTTCGCTTGGGGGCGCGAGTTGCAAGCAACCCGCGGTGTCTTTTTGGTATTTTTAGTAACAATTATTATCTCTACAATGTCAGATTTCTGAGTTACGCAAAGGGGTTGAAAGAAGGGGGTTGAAAAGGGTTGAATTTTTTTTGGCCATATATTCATCCAGATGTCCTCTATACAACCCCGAAGACTATTTTTCTCTACAATGTCAGGTTTCTGAGTTACGCAAAGGGGTTGAAAGAAGGGGGTTGAAAAGGGTTGAATTTTTTTTAGCAATATTTTTATCCAGATGCCCTCTATACAACCCCGAAAACCATTTTTCTCTACAATGTCAGGTTTCTGAGTTACGCAAAGGGGTTGAAAGAAGGGGGTTGAAAAGGGTTGAATTTTTTTTGGCCATATTTTCATCCAGACACCCTCTATACAACCCCGAAGACCATTTTTCTCTACAATATCAAGTTTCTGAGATACGCAAAGGGGTTGAAAGTAGGGGGTTGAAAAGGGTTGAATAGGGTTGAATTTTTTATTGGCCATATACTCATCCAAATACCCTCTATACAACCCCGAAAACCATTTTTCTCTAAAATGTCAGATTTCTGAGATACGCAAAGGGGTTGTAAAAAGGGGTTGAAAAGGGGTAATTTTTTTTTTCGTTTTATACTCATCCAAACACCCTCTATACAACCCCGAAAACCATTTTTCTCTTCGACGTCAGGTTTCCGAGATAAGCAATGGGGTTGAAAGAAGGGGGTTGAAAAGGGTTGAATAGGGTTGAATTTTTTATTGGCCATATACTCATCCAAATACCCTCTATACAACCCCGAAAACCATTTTTCTCTAAAATGTCAGATTTCTGAGATACGCAAAGGGGTTGTAAAAAGGGGGTTGAAAAGGGGTATTTTTTTTTTCGTTTTATACTCATCCAAACAACCTCTATACAACCCCGAAAACCATTTTTCTCTTCGACGTCAGGTTTCTGAGATAAGCAATGGGGTTGAAAGAAGGGGGTTGAAAAAGGGTAGTTTCAGATTTTTCTTATACTCACCCCGACACCTTCTATACAAGCCCATAAAAAGTTTTCCCCTCCTAGCACGGCAAGTGGGAGAACAATCATGTCAATCAGTCAATCAGTGAGTGGTTTTTTAATTATATATAATATAATAACTAGTATTTCGCTTGGGGGCGCGAGTTGCGAGCAACTCGCGGTGTCTTTTTAGTATTTTTTGACTAACAAACAAGGGGTTGAAAAGGGTTGAATTTTTATTGGCCATATACTCATCTAAATACCCTTTATACAACCTCGAAAACTATTTTTCTCTACTATGTCAGATTTCTGAGATACGCAAAGGGGTTGAAAGTAGGGGGTTGAAAAGGGTTGATTTTTTATTGGCCATATACTCACCCAGATACCCTCTATACAACCCCGAAGACCATTTTTCTCTACATTGTCAGTTTTCTGAGATATGCCAAGGGGTTGATACAAGGGGGTTGAAAAGGGTTGAATCGGGTTGATTTTTTTATTGGCCATATACTCATCCAGATACCCTCTAAACAACCCCGAAAACCGTTTTTCTCTAAAATGTCAGATTTCTGAGATACGCAAAGGGGTTGTAAAAAGGGGGTTGAAATGGGGTAATTTTTTTTTCGTTTTATACTCAACCAGACACCCTCTATACAACCCCGAAAACCATTTTTCTCTAGAATGTCAGGTTTCTGAGATACGCAAAGGGGTTGAAACAAGGGGGTTGAAAAGGGTTGAATAGGGTTGATTTTTTTATTGGCCATATACTCACCCAGATACCCTCTATACAACCCCGAAAACCATTTTTCTCTAAAATGTCAGATTTCCGAGATACGCAAAGGGGTTGTAAAAAGGGGGTTGAAAAGGGGTATTTTTTTTTTCGTTTTATTCTCACCCAGACACCCTCTATACAACCCCGAAAACCATTTTTCTCTTCGACGTCAGGTTTCCGAGATAAGCAATGGGGTTGAAAGAAGGGGGTTGAAAAGGGGTAGTTTCAGATTTTTCCCATACTCACCCCGACACCTTCTATACAACCCCATAAAAAGTTTTCCCCTCCTAGCACGGCAAGTGGGAGAACAATTATGTCAATCAGTCAATCAGTGAGTGGTTATTTAATTATATATAATATAACTAGTATTTCGCTTGGGGGCGCGAGTTGCAAGCAACCCGCGGTGTCTTTTTGGTATTTTTAGTAACAATTATTATCTCTACAATGTCAGATTTCTGAGTTACGCAAAGGGGTTGAAAGAAGGGGGTTGAAAAGGGTTGAATTTTTTTTGGCCATATATTCATCCAGATGTCCTCTATACAACCCCGAAGACTATTTTTCTCTACAATGTCAGGTTTCTGAGTTACGCAAAGGGGTTGAAAGAAGGGGGTTGAAAAGGGTTGAATTTTTTTTAGCCATATTTTTATCCAGATGCCCTCTATACAACCCCGAAAACCATTTTTCTCTACAATGTCAGGTTTCTGAGTTACGCAAAGGGGTTGAAAGAAGGGGGTTGAAAAGGGTTGAATAGGGTTGAATTTTTTATTGGCCATATACTCACCCAAATACCCTCTATACAATCCCGAAAACCATTTTGCTCTAAAATGTCAGATTTCTGAGATACGCAAAGGGGTTGTAAAAAGGGGGTTGAAAAGGGGTTGTTTTTTTTTTCGTTTTATACTCATCCAAACACCCTCTATATAAGCCCGGAAACCATTTTTCTCTTCGACGTCAGGTTTCTGAGATAAGCAATGGGGTTGAAAGAAGGGGGTTGAAAAGGGGTAGTTTCAGATTTTTCCCATACTCACCTTGACACCTTCTATACAACCCCATAAAAAGTTTTCCCCTCATAGCACGGCAAGTGGGAGAACAATTATGTCAATCAGTCAGTGAGTGAGTGGTTATTTAATTATATATAATATATATAATAACTAGTATTTCGCTTGGGGGCGCGAGTTGCAAGCAACCCGCGGTGTCTTTTTGGTATTTTTTGACTAACAACAAAGGGGTTGAAAGTAGGGGGTTGAAAAGGGTTGAATTTTTATTGGCCATATACTCACCCAGATACCCTCTATACAACCCCGAAAACCATTTTTCTCTACAATGTCAGGTTTGTGAGATACGCAAAGGGGTTGAAAGAAGGGGGTTGAAAAGGGTTGAATTTTTTATTGGCCATACACTCATCCAGACACCCTCTATACAACCCCGAAAACCATTTTTCTCTACTGTGTCAGGTTTCTGAGATACGCAAAGGGGTTGAAAGTAGGGGGTTGAAAAGGGTTGAATAGGGTAGAATTTTTTATTGGCCATATACTCATCCAGATACCCTCTCTACAACCCCGAAGACCATTTTTCTCTAAAATGTCAGATTTCTGAGATACGCAAAGGGGTTGTAAAAAGGGGGTTGAAAAGGGGTAATTTTTTTTTCGTTTTATACTCATCCAGACACCCTCTATACAACCCCGAAAACTATTTTTCTCTTCGACGTCAGGTTTCTGAGATAAGCAATGGAGTTGAACGAAGGGGGTTGAAAAGGGGTAGTTTCAGATTTTTCCCATACTCACCCCGACACCTTCTATACAACCCCATATAAAGTTTTCCCCTCCTAGTACGGGAAGTGGGAGAACAATTATGTCAATCAGTCAGTCAATCAATCAGTCAGTGGTTTTTTAATTGTATATAATATAATATAATATTTCGCTTGGGGGCGCGAGTTGCAAGCAACCCGCGGTGTCTTTTTGGTATTTTTTGACTAACAACAAAGGGGTTGAAAGTAGGGGGTTGAAAAGGGTTGAATTTTTATTGGCCATATACTCACCCAGATACCCTCTATACAACCCCGAAAACCATTTTTCTCTACAATGTCAGGTTTGTGAGATACGCAAAGGGGTTGAAAGAAGGGGGTTGAAAAGGGTTGAATTTTTTATTGGCCATACACTCATCCAGACACCCTCTATACAACCCCGAAAACCATTTTTCTCTACTGTGTCAGGTTTCTGAGATACGCAAAGGGGTTGAAAGTAGGGGGTTGAAAAGGGTTGAATAGGGTAGAATTTTTTATTGGCCATATACTCATCCAGATACCCTCTCTACAACCCCGAAGACCATTTTTCTCTAAAATGTCAGATTTCTGAGATACGCAAAGGGGTTGTAAAAAGGGGGTTGAAAAGGGGTAATTTTTTTTTCGTTTTATACTCATCCAGACACCCTCTATACAACCCCGAAAACTATTTTTCTCTTCGACGTCAGGTTTCTGAGATAAGCAATGGAGTTGAACGAAGGGGGTTGAAAAGGGGTAGTTTCAGATTTTTCCCATACTCACCCCGACACCTTCTATACAACCCCATATAAAGTTTTCCCCTCCTAGTACGGGAAGTGGGAGAACAATTATGTCAATCAGTCAGTCAATCAATCAGTCAGTGGTTTTTTAATTGTATATAATATAATAATATATATATATATATATATATATATATTTAAATATATACATATGTATATATATATATATATATATATATATACATATGTATATATTTAAAAACTATCAGGAGGGCGGGGGGGCATATTAAGAGACTTGTTTTTCTTCTTCTTCGGAATAGTATTAAATCTGAAACGACCGTTTTATTTATTCTTGTGTCAGAAACTTTAAATACAGCTGCAACTGTCATAAAATTAAATATTTTGTGTCTAAAAGCTAGTAGTAGAGCTACCGCGTGGTTTACTGAAGCAGACATACAAAGCGGGATGCGGAACGTATTCCTTCGTTTCGTCATGCGGCGGCGGCTTGCCGTAAGCCGGCTCCCCGCGCGCTGGCTTACGGGAAGCCACTCCCGCGCGGCACCCGTGCGCCGCGCGCCGCGCGCCGAGCGCCGTGCGCCTGGCGATGTGCAGCCAGTGTGCACGCACTCTTATGTAGCCATGTGAACTGCTCCAGTAGATGCAAAATTGGATTTCAGCGAGCTAAGCTGTTCAATCGTATCGGCTCAACACAAAATAGAAAAATTCCTAACTGCTCCGAAATACGGCAAATTCCTTCTTTGCCCAGTTTCTTATATCCCAAATAAATTGTCCATGGCTTGTTTACAAACGCTTCGCTACATTGTATTCAAAGCGTCATTGTTTGTGTTTTGTAAAGATTCGACTCGCGTCGGTACCGTGTC
This sequence comes from Hecatera dysodea, assembly GCA_905332915.2. Taxonomy (NCBI): domain Eukaryota; kingdom Metazoa; phylum Arthropoda; class Insecta; order Lepidoptera; family Noctuidae; genus Hecatera; species Hecatera dysodea. The sequence goes on along the minus strand of HG995286.1, from coordinate 29,863,583 downwards.
GAGGTATTGTCAGCCGGACGCTTTCTGACACAATGACCCAATTCCTCGCCTTTGCAATACACTAACTGATTCCCTTATTTCGTTTTCTTTTCTAGTCCTTCAGAAATCTTTCATAATAAACCTAATTTGTCGTTTATTTATTCTCTGAAAATCGTAGATAACTTTGTACAAGCGTCGCCACTTGTCACCTCATAGATATGAACAAATTGATTACTTCAGTAAAGAACAGAAGGAGGGAGGTCGTTCAGTTCAGAGGGTGGGGGAAGGGAGGCTAATTTTATGCGCGGAAACGGAACTCCTATTGAGTGACAATAAGTTCACGATCGGGATTCAAGATAAGCGATGTTTAACGGAGTGTTTGGGTTCGGGTGCGCGAGTCGTCTCGACCTACTTCGATATACCCAACCTGACCCGTGAGCCTTCCGTTGAGGATAGCTGTGTGTTGTACGAGTATGGTTCGTAGTTGAGACGCTTTCATAATGTCGTCCAAGGTATCTTCGTCGTGTTCGCAGGTCGCCTGTGGAGTTTTCGTCATGACAGTTTCAGTGACAGCAGCAGTCCTCCATACTCTCCGCATCCGCACGCAGACGGCACGCGGCCGAGCCTGCCCGCGAGCCGAAGCGCAGCCTGTTTGTCTCAAACACTTGTGACGTCAAAAGCCGACGGGCCCGAGGAGCCGGCTGACATATTTCACTAAACAGATCTGATTTTGGATTAAACATAATATTTTCAGATCTTGAAGTAAACCATTTTCAGTCTCAGATAGAAGCTTGTTACGTTACGAGCCTACACGTGTGTTTTATATTGAGTTTAGAGTAAGCTCACGAAATGTTTTCTGCTATTTCTGGAGTAATTTTAACATAATTGTAAATCCCACCAGCTGATTATGTTATGACATACATACGCCGCGTGGACGGCGAGAAGCCTTCTCTCGGGTGACAAATGAAGTCCCGTCGGAGTCATTAGTCTGTACACATGACACATTGCGCCTGGTCTCCACATATCTGTGTGTAGACCAACATATGTAATCTCACCGGTCAAACGAAAACTGAAAGGCCGCTGTGGCGATATTATTATGTATTGAAGACTTTCTGTACCTGTTACTGTAAAAATATTTTGTGCCATTAACCCTTCTAATTCTACGGACAATAATCATAAAAGAAACAACTCCGTGTTCATCCTTCCTCGCGCTATCATCGACTTGACGTCAGCCGTCAGTATCGACAGCGCCGTCAGTCAGAGCGCGCGTGACGCCACGTCGGGCTACGTCACGCCGCCGTGACGCTGGCTTGGTGTGAAACTACCTGAGCGTGATTTACAAGCGCCGTAAAAGACACGCCCGATGCTGCGCCTAGCGCCATTATTGCTTGGTTTATAGCCAGAGGCGAGAGAGATTTGTGCCTCTGTCTGTTTGTCTTGAAAAGATTGCTTCAGTACAGTAACAGCGGGAAATGGCAAAATGGACTTATGGTAAGTCTAGTTTTATGAGGTATATATTTCACTCAAATCACAACAGACCGTAGCACATTTTTATTTATATTACGACGTCGACTGATAGTGACAAAGTGAAGCCCGCTACGTGTTAGGTACATGTGCTGACGTCACTACACGCTTCGGTGATTATTGGCACTAACATCAAATTATTTTACAATCTCATACAAAATCCACGTTAAATAAGATAAGACCGTGATGTTTACACATATTATCGTGACGTCATTATATATTAGGTTCCTACTCAAATTGCTCGAATATTTTTAGAGAACGCCATCGCTCACGCGGCGTCTGTGCATTACATCTCACCGACAACATTACATATTAATAACACATTCTTCTTTGCGAACACGACGGTTTTCGTCAACTGGACAGTTTGTACAAGTTGGCGATATGAGTAGGAGCAGAGCAGCCGGACCAGACCAGGCGCCAGCTCTCAGCAGAGGTACGGAAAAGAGTGCTTTTCTATTCAATTCAAACTAAATATTTACTCATCCAGTCAACGCTGGGAGCCCACAAGAAATTTATCGTCCGTGTTTAAATTGGGATTGCTTCTTGATAGCTTGAGTGTTGTACTTGCGTGCGAGTGTCGGAGCGAGCGCGCGCGTCGCGGACACACGCGGCGTGTGTTGTGAGCGTGGTAGGCTGGCTTCCCACGGTGCGTGATATTGCGGACGGACGCAGACAAGTTCGTGCCGAGTACCTGGGAAGAGTATCTTTCAGCGCAGTTACTTGCGTCGTGATGCAGCCGATCTGCGGTGAGTCGGTAACTTCAAAGGTGCAAAGTGTGCTCTTTCACATGCTCGCGTATTGGAATGATGGATTCGAATGTCAAGACCCACACGGATCGATGTGCACCGTTGGAAGAGCCTCGGTGTACGGTGCGTGTCTGCCAATGTTCGGCAGCCGCGCGAGCTTGCCCGCGTCCTTCCGCAATATTACCTACTCAGCTTGGAGAGCGGCCTTTAATCGTGCCTCTCACACAATGATACACCAGCTCTGACCCTTTTTTTTTTTTGGATGGGAAATCTTCAAATGACCCCTCCCGCTCTGGGTGGAGCGGTAGGGAGTGTCAGACTTTTACTGACTAAAACCCACCCGTGATCCTTCTTGTGCCCTATGCGTTCCAGGGCCGCGGTAACTCTTTCGAACAAATTCCGCAACCCCAGCAGGCACCGACCCTATGGGGCCCCGTCCTCGGTGCTGACGGCTGCTTGAGGCGCGCGAGGAACACAACGCGTCGTCGACTCAACCTGGTATCGGACGGCGAGCCACCCACGCTCACCGTCCCTAGGCATCAGCCACTGCGCAATAGCACAGCGGCCGACATGTCTCTGGAGGGGGCCGAAATGGGACCATTACTGGCACTCCATCTCAGCACCCTCCCGAGTGTTGGGAGTCGCAGCACCCGCAGCAGAAGCAGCAGTGGTGGCGACGGAAGCCGCGGCGGCGGCGGCGGCGGACCTCTTGCCCCTGGTCGGGACGGATGGCGCGCAGGCCCTTCCCCCAGCCCAGTGCTCGGCCGGCTTGCCAACAGCCGCACATGCAACGCAGTGCGGCGTGGCCTCGCACGAGCCGGCCTTATGACCGGGCTGACCACAGCGGAAACAGAGTCCGCTGCGGTCGACCTCCGAGGGGCACATAGCTCCCGTGTGGTTACCCACATGGCAGCGGTAGCACCTCAGAGGTCTGGGTTCCAGCAGTTTTACCCGCGCAGACACCCATCCCACCAAGAGCCTTCGGCCCTCCGACACAGTTCTGGCCGCCGTCATGGGGCAGCTCACCACAAGGGTTTACCAGCTCTGACCCTGAACAGAGAAACTAATAACATTCCAAAATGTTTTCTCTTGTTCACACTTCAACGCTCGTCAATTGCCTGAAAGTTCAATAAACGGATACTTTATAAATATTGGTAGATTCATCAAATTGTACGAGTATATACAGTTGTTGGTTGGCCAAAATAAATAAATAAATAAATAAATGTAAATTGTTTGAAATTCTAAAGAATTGTTCACTTACCTAAGATGCTTTTACTAAAGCGGTTTAGAAGTGTACTTACGGGTTATCCTCAACCGCGTATTCAACTCCAACTCAAACCTTCTGGTTTCGCTACTGCTAATCAAGAGCTGCGACAAATCAGTCGCGCCGCGGCTCGGACCGTCTGCGCCAGCCTTACACATCACGGTCAACGAAACTGAATGTACGGCAGGTGGAGTTGTTACAGTAGTAAAATTACTAGAACTGAAGTTATTGGTTGTTAAATTCTTTTTTCAGGAAGGTCAGTGATAGGATTTATGAGGATTCTGTGCCATCTTCAGCGGGTAGGCGTGTCGTTTCCTGTTCAATTGTAAATATCGTCAAATGAAAAAACGTCTGTTTTCTGGTAAAAATAGATGTTATGTTTGCTTTGTGATCTCAGAATACCTGGATTGAAAAATTGACGTTATCTGACAGCAGCGTTTTTGTTTAACTTATAATGATTGAAAACATGATTTGTTATGTAAAGATTTATTATATTTTAATTTGGTGCTTTCAAATTAAACGACTATAACGCTGTAGGTAAAATATATTGCTATGCAAAGTATTTCATCAAAACCGCATGAATGTCGAAAAGGATTCCAAGGGACCATATTCCCGCGACAAACCTATCCTATGTGTTATTCTAGACTATAATCTACCTCTGTGCCAGTTGAGTAAGATCCGTTCAGTCGTTGTACGTGATGGAACAACAAACATCAACACATACAAACTTTCGCATTTATAATATTATTCAGTACGAAAATATGGCTTGCTACCGATTTTTTTTTGATCGGATATAATCAATCAATGTCTTCTTCAGGAAGGGAGTGTCAGACTCTTACTGACTGAAACACACCAGTGTTCTTCCTAGTGCCTTTTGCGTTTCAGGGCTGCGGTGACACTTAAGAACAAATTCTGCAACCCTAGCAGGCACTGACGCTATACGTTGCCGTCTCCATACCATCATGAGATCCTGCCGGAGCTCCGTAAGCTGCGCCGTACAGATTTTGCACGGCACCGGACTTTCACCTGGCGTAGCATCACCACGCGTCACGCGTAAACCTGCGCGAGGGCTCTCGTCTCCAGATGCCACGGCGACAGTCCAGCAAAAAGGCCGCCTCGCCGGAGACCGTGCGGTATACTCGGACCAACCGAATGGCCATGACCCTCTGGGACGCTGTCACGCGGACAGGTGACCCCATAAAGAGCCATGGACAGCATAATCCCTGCTTATAACCTCCGGGAGGCGGGAGGCATTTGGATCCCCTAGATAGGCCAAGAGCTACTTGAAAGCAGCCCCAGCCAATCCCAGTTTGGGAGCTAAACTGTCCATCGGCTGTCGAGGACGTGACCCAAGTACCTCACCGTAGGCCTCCTACCGTTAGCTTGGTACCACCTACAGATTCAGTATACAAGTACTGTGTGAACACTTGACTTCGTGGACAGTGAGGTCGTGGACATGTCGCCTTCTTCGGAGGCAGTCGAGATGTGAAAATATGTCTGCCGAAGCGCCCACCGTACTTCATTAGGTTCTGACGCAGAATGCCTACTACCCAAAATATTACATCGATACGGGTCGAATTGATAACCTCCTTTTTTGAAGTCGGTTAAAAATGTCTACTCCGCAGACCGTTAAATTCGCAAAAAGTCTACCTTTCCAAAAGTTCCAGTTTCCAAATGTTCAAGGTATATTCATATGTTATAGAAAGTATAGAATTAAATCGAATATTTTCTAATAAAAATACCTAAAATTTCATGTTGCCATATTCGGAATAAAGTTCTCACTATATAACGATTTTCACGTCCGACCAACTCCGCAACGCCAAATGCGTCGCGTTGTGAAGAATTTAGAGATGGCGATGGCGCGCGCTGACGGTGTCAATATCCACAGACAAATGTTCAGACCTGCTGTCTCGTATTAAACGCCGCTGGATTAACTTTTCCAACGTCACACGATACCTCAATGTGCGACTAAACTTTGAATTAAGGAAAACAATTCCAATAAGGGCTCTTTTTCGGTTTTTTTTTTAAAGAGGCACTATGGAGCGTAGTCTCTATTATCGCAAAGCAATAAGCTGTTGTTTTTACAAAACGTTGAATTTTGAGATAGGTATTGTATCTATCAACATATATATCTATATTTTATTCATTTTTACACAACTGTGTTAACTAAACAAGAGATATCTTTTGGCGATGTCCGTACCAGAAACAAAAACCACCAGCCAATCAGCTACGTGTAGTATACGACAGACAGTTAGCTCGGGACACCTACCACGGGCTCCTAACGAGCTGGCTTCAATGGACGGACGGACACAGCATACGTAACTGAAATACACGCGTTCCTCTTGCAGTAGTACCTACAATAACAACTGCATGCACACTTTTTGAGCATAATCTGCACGCAAAGAGAATCAAATTCAAACTCATAATTGTTTGAAAATCATACTAAATATGTACATATCAACAATATCGCTCGCGAAAACTCAGTTTTCAACGACAGGTGTGTGTCGCACCTGTCTTGACAGCTGTCAACTTTGACGCATAACTTCATCGTTGATGAAAGATTCAAGATTCAAGATTCAAGATTCAAAGCATTTATTTCAATTAAACCCTTTACAGGCACTTTTGAATTGTCAAGTCGAAAGAGGTGAAGCTATCTGCACGTTCCAAAGCGTAGATCTCTATGGAGAAGAACGTGCAAGAAACTCCACGGACACTCTTTTAAATCATGTTCTGTATTACATAACCTTGGTTACATCCTTGGTCGCTTCTATATGTGAGGACAATGCAAAGAAAAAAAAATAGAAAACTATAAAAACAATTCAAAGTATAAAGATTAAAACAAGTCAGTGGCAGTTAAGAGGTGACCAGTCTCAACCGACGGCGCCCGTTCACGAACATGACGCGTGTATTGGCACCATTTAGCTCAACCATTTTGAAGGGATCCGAATGATCCAACACACACGCCACCATCAGCGAAACATTTGAGCGAGCATGACATGCTCTCAACTGCCATTTTAGTTCAAGTCACAAGGTAAACTATAACCTATAACATGTAAATGGCTCCATGGTACTCACATTTACAATATTTGAAAATAAAATGCTTCTACATTATACAAAACTATGGTTTACAAAAACCAAGCAACTACAAGTAAAAAAAAACAGAAATTATTTATCATCAAACTAATATTATATAAAAAAAAAAGAATAAATAAATGAGATAAAAAAAAGGCGAGCATTTCTTCCAAATATAAATCCTAACTTGTTTATCCAAGTGGTTGAGGCTGTGGAGCAGGACCGGCATTTAGCCAAGCATTATTATCTTCAATGTAATCCCCCAACTTATAATATGCTTGCCTGCATAATGTGCGTTTAATACAAGTTTTAAATTTCGTTTCATTCAGTTCTAATATATGGGGAGGAATTTTATTATAACATTTTAAACAATACCCCATGAAAGATGTGGCTACTTTAGCTAGTCTGAAACCTGGTTGAACTAATTGATCCCTATTTCTAGTAGCATAATTATGTCTGTCGCCTCGCTTACTAAAGAGATGTAGATTTTTTCTATCGAAAATATTGTTTTATTCTTTCGTAATCGTTTATTAGAGCTAAAACAATAGTAAATAAAAGAATTCATGCAATTTCCCTACTGCAAGCCCCTAATAAGAACATTTTCCTCTGCGGTATATTTAATGTAATCCCCATCAAAGTACCTATCAATAATTTTAAAAATGGTCTGCTCGTTGATCAGATAAAAATATCTAAATTAATTATTATGAAACTAACACAGCATCAGTCTGCGGTCGGAAATAAGTTCAGTGTAAATATCTCTCCATTAACCGAACCGCACTGTTATTTAATGCTCCATTGCTTTATTTGCACTGCACCTTTGATTAAACCGCCGTATCAGGCCATCACTGTATGGCTGTATGCCAATGCTATAACCCGCTTGTTTACAGTAGGTAATAATAATTGAAATCAACTACCTATCGGTCTTGCTATGTACTGTCGACGGCACATCTGTAACACTTGCATAACGAAAAACGCCCTTACTACTACGAAAATAAAGACGCTGTCGCAGCCAAATTGTTACTCCTGAAGTTAGTTTGAGTGTACTAGCTAGTTCTACACATTAATTTATTAGCACATCGTTCGAGCTCGTCCCCGGAGAAATCTGGACGTTATAACATTTGGTTTGGGTACTAAAACAGTTCAGAACATGTGTTTAAGTGGGTACCTCGTCGTTTTCCAAGTTAAGACTCAATTAATGTTGACGTACATTTATATAGCGTGCAGATATATTGTGTTTACGTTAACTCTCTTCATCGAGACACGTTGATGGATCGTAAGTATTACACCGGAGAGAATATGCGTCGTAACAGCATCATCATATTATATACTTTATTCATTCTATAGTTCATCGTTATTACACAATTTGAATTATTCGTGATCAAATACGTTAGCACAGGCAATGCTGGAATTTGAATGGCAACCGATAGTCTGCGTGAGAGCATCCATGTTGTAACGTGGTGGGCACTCCTGTTCGCACTCATCAAGATAGAATTCGGTAAGCGCATCATATCACGAGGCAAATATGCCTTTAATTTATTTGTAGTGTGATGGGCACTTCATCCAGTATCATATCATGTGCTATTGTGCCGCATTAACCGAGCTAGAATGTAACGATGTGGAATGAGTCTTTGTTCACACGTCGACGGCGACACGACGCGGGCGGCCGGGCGCGGCCTGTCGGGACTTCATGAACGGGACAAAATCAGAAAATGTCAAAGTGCCACTACGAGAATTTGATTTCACCAGCTTTTCATACGTAGCTAAAATGTTTGCTTTGCTTCTCGCTTTCATTTTGAATTGAAACTGATTGACGTACAAACTTTGACATGCAAAGAATTTTCTCTGCCGCGTCCCGTTTCCCATGCATCTTCGTGATCAATTATTTGGCATTCAGACTTGAGCCGACGCAAAACGTATGATGGATATCTGTAAGCTCACCTGGCTACAAGCTCTGCTGTTATGGCATCATGTCGCCAGTGTTGGGTGTTTGTTTAGTAATTCTGTGCCGTTAATCATCGCGGAAGGCGCGGTCATCTCCCTCATACCTCGGCGTGTCACCAGGATTTATTTGAAGACCAATATCCAACATTGGTCTTCAAATCTTTGTGTGTGCCACAAACCAGTGTTTGCCATATTATGTAATAAATAATCGTTTACCCGGCGCCAGTTTTAGCCAATTAATTAGGCGTATTAAATTGTCAAAGATAAACCCAACTCAACTATCATATCACTATTTGGGGATAGTTTAGCTGTAAGTAAAAAAAGACATAATTAAATGTCTCAATTTAATGTTATATCTATGAAAGTGAGACCAATAATTGTAAATTTATTTTCTGTGCTTTGCCCTATTCTCAGTATTTATCTGAGGAGAAAAACAGGCACATGTTTTATTAAAATATGCTTATTTATAACAGGACCTGTCGTCATAGTCACGCTATTTTATATTTTGTGGTGAGGTGCGCTATTTTATTAAGTAAACCCTCCATTACCGATTCGTAAAGACCAAAATCACCAGGTCGATAAACGCAAATTATATAGTATCGCTCGAGTTCAACACAAGACAACGCTACAGTGCGCTCGACAGAAAGATTAACTAAATCTAAACGTTGTTTACATTTCAATTTGTTTGAAACAAGTACTAATCCACCGCGAATGGCATATTTTCTCACAAACGCGCGTTTTACGGTATAGTAATTAGCATAATCAGCCTATTAACGTTCCCACTGCTGGGACACAGGCCTCCTCTCTAGGAGAGGGAATGGGCCGTAGTCCACCACGCGGGCCCAGTGCGGGTTGGTGAATGTCACATGCCTTCGAATTTGTGGTTCTAGGACATGCCGGTTTCTTCACGATGTTTTCCTTCACCGTTTTGAGAGCAGTGGTGATGAAATTAATTACACAAAGTAATGCGCCTGGCTGGGTTTGAACCCGCGACCTACAATTCGTAAGTCGGGGCCGTTACCACTCGGCCACCACTGCTCCATTATATTATCCATATAGTAATTATCATTGATAAAATCTACTTCATGTTCTTGCAACTAATGTTCAGTTAAACATAACACCTGAGCATCATAGTTCTCTATAAATAAACTTACTAATTCCTTGCCGGACAGACCTTGCATATTTTAAGTAAAAGTAAACTATTCAACATATGAGGCATTTCCACTATCGAGCTTAATAGTTTGAAAATCTACTATTTGTGTCAATAGAAATGTAAGTATCATTTCTAACAGTACGCGTTGGTATGTGTATTAAAGTGTTGCTCTCCTGAAACATATGTATGTATATTTAATGCATGGGAGTGTTCTCTCCAAAGCCTTTGATTGCATACACCATGACTCGCTTTTGCGTAAACCATCATTAACCATCATTATGGTCTCCAAAGCGAAGCTCTTAACGTAATTGATTCATATTTATATAATAGGTTCAATGGTCACGGATTGGTTTACGACCAATAATCTAGTTTTAAATGCCTAGAAAACGAAATGTATAAAATTTGCTTTAGCAAATGTTAGAAATCTAGAATCCAATGTCATCTTAAGTGAAAAAAAAAAGTCCTACGGTATTCTATTATGGGGAAAAGCTGCTGATATCCTTAATAATATTATAAATGTGAAAGCGTGGATGTTTGTTACGCTTTCACGCAAAACTACTTGACGAATCATCATGAAACTTTGTACACATATTCTGGGAGGTACTAAGGTATAAGTAACATAGAATACTTTTTATCCCGGGATTATGTTCTCTTGGGATAATTTCCGAAAAACACGCGGGCGAAGCTGCGGGCAGCAGCTAGTCCCTACTAATATATAAATGTGAATGTAAGTTTGTTTGTTACGCTTTCACGCGAAAACTACCGATTTCAAAAATTCTTTCACCACCAGAAAGCTACATTCACCCTGAGTAACATAGGCTTTATTTTATTCCCGTATTCCCACAGGAATGGGAACTACGCGGGTGAAACCGCGGGGCGCTGCTAGTACAAAATATATTTGTCTTTACAAAAACGTGCTGTCGACTTCCATTAAGAGAACTTTTTAAAGACATTGGAAATCTCACAGTAACAGTATAAAATGTTTGCAAAAATTAATTGAAATAATTCATTTTTGTAAACCTTTTATTTAGGTATTAGGCAAAATAAACATTTATACAGTAAAACGAGCGACATCCACAACTTTAAAACCAGAAACAAGCACAAGCTACATGCTCCTTCCCGCCGACTTCGTAAGGTCCATGATTCATTTGTGGGGCTCGGATCCGTTTTTACAATAAACTTCTACCTTCTTTTCTTGACCTGCCTTTTAACTCATTTAAAGCATAAGTTAAATCTAACCTTTGTTCGAAGGCATACTATTCTAATAATGATATATTTAGACGATATGATTAGTTTGGTCGCTGTGTTGACCGCAAGACAATGTCATATTTATTATGTTCTCTATAAGTTAGCTTATGACAGGTTATATGAGTTCATATAATATCTTTTTTATTTATCTGATGACTATGTAGGTCAATCCGTTTTTACTTCATTGACTTAATCTACTTAGTGAACTAATTTATGATTTCCATGTTGGATAATTATTTTTTTTTTCTCCCTTTGTCATGTATTAAATTACTTTGCATACTATTGTATAAATTCCAGTTCTTTATACGCAACAGACAGATGTGTTGCTGGGGAGGTTGTTGCGCCACTTCTTCTTCCCAGTTAAGACTAGGTAATGTGGAGACGGGTAAGCGTTTTGGGGTACTGTTTTTATGTAACATTTTTACGTTCAAAATGTGCTGGCTCTCAGCCTAGTTTGAATAAATGACTTTTGATTTTGATTGCTAAAGACCATGTACAATGCGAGTCACAGAACAGCTGGCAACATCTCTGAAGACCCAGGCATGTCAACACCAGTGGCGAGAGCCATTTAAAAAAATGGGATTAAGACAATGCCATTTTGTCACGCTGCTGAAATATCATGTGTTGTCGTGCTGATAGAAGGTCACACTATACCCCTCGTGATATTTCATGATTCTTTCTAAAACAACGATTTGCACTTTCGAGCGTCTTGTGCTTAATGGACGACCCCTAACGTGAATAGTAGAGAATGACTTACGTGTAGGTTGTCAAATCGGTTGGATGTGCAGAGCTCCTGCACGGGCGGGGGACAGGTACTGACGCAGTCGCCCCAGCAGCCCGGCTCCTCGTCCTCTCCGGGTTCGGCGGCGCCCGGCCCGCCGCCGCCATCCGGCTGCCCCTCTATACACAACAGAAAAAAACATTTAAGTACAACAAAAATCAACGAAAAACTTTTCGACCCCATAAAATGGACGGGCTGCGTTTATGATTCGTTTTGACAACTGTGGCGCACACAATGTCGACTTCATTGTTATGGAATCGCTGTGGTGTGTGAACTTCATGTTCTCACTAAAGAAACTTCTGATTCGAGTATGGTGTCAGCAGATCTAACGATTTAAATCCTCGTTTTATCTCTGTAAAGTCAGTCACATTTCATTTCCCTGCAAACTTTTAAGTATTGAAATATCAGAGTAAAATCGAATAAAAACATTAAACTTGAATGTTAGACGCGTTCGTCGAAAAGCAATCGTGAGATCTTTCTGCGAGAGAACGTATGCAAACACAATAACGATCGTACAGCGGCAGCGGCCGTGGCGATACGTTATTAATGTTATAGTAAGCGAATTCCTTTGTTTGTTGTATTTAATACAAGTTAAATAACAGGTTCGGTTCGTTCGGTGGCGCTCGCTATTATTATCTCATTCGCACGGGTGGAGTGGGGAGAACTCTACACACTTCACACCGAAAACATCTTTCAAAGTAATCGATTTACCGGCTTTTTCCAAGAAATAAAAGATTTTTTGAATTATCCAAGGAAGCTTTTTTTTGTATGGCATGGTGGCGCAAAAGTATTACGGTTACGTATGTAAACATATAGGGAGTATGTTTTTCGTCAGTTGATTGGAAGATTTAGAAGCCCTTGATCCGATGACAAAACTCCACTTAACAGATATCATAGATACGAATTAAAAATAATATTTTTGTCTTGTCAAGCTTAAGGCATAGAGCGAATGATTTGCCCATGAGCAGGCGCCTGGCTTCGGTAACAGAAACATTTAAATTTGAGGTCCATTGTTACAGAAATTTCTCGTGAGCTGACACATTCATTTTCAAGCTCGGACGGAGCAACAACAGCTTCGAGGCGAGCGATCGGCACCGCTCCACGAGCGCCGCTCCAGACGCTCCCGACTCATCATCATCTGCTTAGCCTTTTTCCAACTGTATTGGGGTCGGCTACTCGGCTCCTAGTCAAATCGGATTTAGCTGTATACCAATATGGATATTCAGCTAAATCCGGTTTATCTAATAATAAATACTGTTTGCGCATATTAAATCAAAGCAAATATTATTGTTGTTCATTGTTTCGTTGACAGTAATCCTTTTCTTATTTCCTATCGATTTGTGAAGATACTTCTCGACGTTATCTTTACTTACACTTGAACGTTTGTGTTCATTCGCTGTTTACTCTTGGAAAGCTGCGTCTATTGCTGAACAAACGTGAATCGACTGTCTCTTCAAGGCTAAATAAAGATATTAAAAATGTACCTCCTGTTATCAAAACCGAGCTGTTTCGCTATGACGTTTATTTTAAATAATAATTACAATTTATTTAGTAATAAGATTCTGATCGGAAATAGTAGAAAAGCGAATTGGCGACGCAGGGGCCCACATCCCCCCACCGAATGTGTCTCCACGTTGTCGTCGTGGTGGGGCTTGAGCGTCCCAATGATCTTGCGAGCTTTCCCGGTAGAGCCACTCATGCCGGAAGGTCGCAAGTGAGGGATCAGACCAAGAGAGACACGCTTGCTCGCTGCTCTCTGGTACGCGTCTGATCATCAGACGTGACTGAGAGAGCAGCGAGCAGGTGGAGAGGTGAGGTTGGGAGAGAGGGCCCTGAGAAGGGGCGGAGCGAAAAGGGACCACACCCTTAAAAGGAACAAAAAATGAAAAAAGACGCTTGCAAAATGAGTCCCCAGGTGGGTCCCGACTGCTCAGCGGTCGGGGAATCCCACCCCGCTTCGGCGGGCTGCCCTCCGTACTCTGGGGTGGGCACCAAACGTCTTCCGCTTGCCAGTGGCAACAAGAGCCGAGGAGGCTCCAATTCGTCGTCGTCATCCGGATCCGCCTCCTTTAAGGAGCTGATGGCGCACGAATTTGCAGAGGAGGGTTCGCCTGAGCGCCGGGGTGGTGCGGAGTCGGATTCCGGCTCCGCGCCAGACCTAGTAACGGTCAGCTCGGCGGGCTCTGGAGAGGAAGGAGGGGGGGCTGCTGCGGAGAACGTGAAGTTCTTCCGCAAGCGACCCAGACGGGAGGATACCGGGGGGTCGTCCTCCGAGGGCGAATTTGCCTCCGCCCGCAAAATCCCCACCGCTAGGCGGGGCAGGGGCTGTGAGGCAGGGAGGGGGCTGGCTCCCTCTACCCGGGAGGTGGAGAGTCGGGCCGGGAGGCTGGTGGAGGAGGGGCGTCGCCCTGGAGGGAGCGGTCGTAGGGCTCCCTCTACTCTTCCGCCTACTCTCGACTCCGACGACTCGGAGCCCCCGGGAGAGGTGCGTCCCACGGTTGAGGAGAAGAGGGCCAAGCTGGAGGAGGTCGTGGAGGCCGCGATCCGCGCTGTGGCCTTCAAAAGGAAGCAGTCTTCCAAGCGGGAGGCCATTAGCGCGGCCAAAGCCTCCATAATGGCGGCGGCGGCGGCCAACGTCGGCGGGTCCGGAGAGGCGACAGAGTTGCGGGCGGAGGTCGCCCGCCTCGCGGCCGTAACGGAGCGACTCATCGCGGAGAATGAGTCGCTCCGGAGGGACCTGGCTGGCATGGCCAGAGCGGCCTCGGAGGAGCCGCAGGGGGGGCCGAGTCCGGCGGCGCTGGAGGGGAGCCAAGTGCTGAGCCAGGTGCGGAGCCTGGTGCGGCAGGAGCTGGCTCTCTTCCGGAGGCAGGTGTCCGTCTTGGAGGACATGATCCGGCGTCCCCCGTTGGCGGCGGCACAGGGGCCCCCGGGACAGCAGAGGGCGGCTTCGTACGCAGCCGCGGTGGCTGCTGGCCCGGGAACGTCCGGCCGGGCGAAAGCCAAGGCGGGAGCCGCGCCAGCGCCTGTGACGCCGGCGCCTGCGACTCCGGCGACTACCAAGACGGCCCCGGCGAAGAGGGGAAGGAGGAAGGCTGGAGGGGGAGCGGCTAAGGCTGCTGCGCCAGTGGCGCCGCAGCCGCCCCCACCCCCAACCTCGGACCCTCCTGCGGCAGAGGCCGAGTGGCAGGTTGCTGGCCAGAAACGGCGGGCCGCGAAAGCGGCCAAAAACAAGGCGAGGAGGCAGCGGCGGAAAGCCAACGCCATTGCGGCGAGGCTTCGCGCCCCGAAATCCGCGGCTGTAGTTCTCACACTGCAGCCGGAAGCGGAACAGAGGGGCGTGACGTATCTCGCCGTACTGAAGCGGGCGAAGGAGGCGGTGAGCCTCCAAGAGCTGGGCATCAGCGGGGGCATCGGGGTCAGGAGGACCTTGACCGGTGCCCGGAAGCTCGAGCTCGCCGGAGCGGAGAGTGGCCCGTTCGCGGACGCCCTGGCTGAAAGGCTGAGGGCGGTTTTACCCGCGGACGAGGTCCGGGTGTCCAGGCCGACTAAGCGCATCGACATGCGCATAGTGGGCCTGGATGACTCCGTGACGGAGGAGGAAGTTGTGGCCGCCGTCGCCAGGACTGGGGGGTGCTCTGCCGAGCTCGTCAAGGCGGGCACCCTCCGGCCTGACAACACGGGCATGCAAACCCTTGTGGTGAGCTGCCCCGTGACGGCGGCCAGAACTGTGTCGGAGGGCCGAAGGCTCTTGGTGGGATGGGTGTCTGCGCGGGTAAAACTGCTGGAACCCAGACCTCTGAGGTGCTACCGCTGCCATGTGGGTAACCACACGGGAGCTATGTGCCCCTCGGAGGTCGACCGCAGCGGACTCTGTTTCCGCTGTGGTCAGCCCGGTCATAAGGCCGGCTCGTGCGAGGCCACGCCGCACTGCAGTGCATGTGCGGCTGCTGGCAAGCCGGCCGAGCACTGGGCTGGGGGAAGGGCCTGCGCGCCATCCGCCCCGACCAGGGGCAAGAGGTCCGCCGCCACCGCCGCCTCTGCCGCCGCCGCGGCTTCTGTCGCCGCCGCTGCCGCTTCTGCTGCGGGTGCTGCGGCTCCCAACGCTCGGGAGGGTGCTGAGATGGAGTGCCAGTAATGGTCCCATTTCGGCCCCCTCCAGAGACAAGTCGGCCGCTGTGCTATCGCGCAGTGGCTGATGCCTGGGGACGGTGAGCGTGGGTGGCTCGCCGTCCGATACCAGGTTGAGTCGACGACGCGTTGTGTTCCACGCGCGCCTCAAGGAGCCGTCAGCACCGAGGACGGGGCCCCATAGGGTCGGTGCCTGCTAGGGTTGCGGAATTTGTTCGAAAGAGTTACCGCGGCCCTGGAACGCATAGGGCACAAGAAGGATCACGGGTGGGTTTTAGTCAGTAAAAGTCTGACACTCCCTACCGCTCCACCCAGGGCGGGAGGGGTCATTTGATGATTTCCCATCCAGAAAAAAAAAAAAAAAAAAAAAAAAAAAAGGGGCCCACATCCTGATGCGCGCATGTTTTATTTACGGTTCGCTACAACGCTCGGATATTGGACAGTCGGGCTAAGACAGCAAACATTCCGCCGAAAAGTCTCTACGTACCTCTAACTCATAGTGTTTAGCATAATGTTAGTTGAACAGTTACTGAGTGAGTGGGAGCGGTCGCGCCACACCACACACACAATCGGCCGTGTAGATGTGCGACTTGTGACTTCATTGTTTCAGCATCACGCCAGAGTGTGACAATCCGCTATTGTTGGAGACGTCAACTTAGATTATAGACGCCCTTTCAAACAAAAAAATGTGACTAAAGATGCTAACATAGCCGTAAATAGAGTTTTTATCGCAATTGGCTACAGTTACGGAATAAAGTGTATGAATTGTGTGGAGTGGGAAGGAGCTGCCTCGATATTTGTCGAGCATTACGGCGATAATAGCTCGAGACGGGTTAGCGCTGGATCTGTTGCGTCGTAATGGGCAACCGAACGCTTCTGAAGAGCCGACGCGGCACTTTGTACTGTAGCGCGCGCTCGCACGAACACGGCTATATACTACGCGGGAGGGAAATCTACGTGATTCAAATTGTGCTTTCACTGTTGTACTCGTGTAAATGGTATTGTTCAATGTATCAGTTAGATGTGCTTAAGTATTTTAGAAAAAAGGGATTTGACTTCAGGTACCTATTTCATATTCTAGGAAATCATCAATTTTTTTGCATTAAAGCAAAATAATTGTCAGCGGATATTTTGCAAAATTAGGTAATAAGTAATGCAGTAAAGTTGCTAATAAATCGTTTTATTCCCTCCGGCGCACGGTAACTGTCGGAGCTGAGCTTTATTTATACAAACATCATAAAAGTGAGCTTCTCTTCAGTTTATTTGCGCTGCAGATAGGACAGGGCGGCTCGCTGAAGTACACTTATTGTGTTGATCACTTTAAACTGTATCACTTTTCTGTACGTTTTAGCCAAAATCGAATAAAAAGGTTTGGTTTGCATTAGTTCATCATCGTAGGGAATTATAAAAAATAATAAACTGTTTTTCCTTATTACTTTCAAATCACATCATATAATACACCTACTATTTAGGAAACTTAGAATACTTATACTAACTGGTATTTATATTGAAAAAGTTTGTTAATTTACCATATCTCACCTTGAGATGTTTCAAAAACTGGGAGATAAATGCGAGTTAAAAACTAGATATCCTAATATAATAATTACTACAAGAATAAAAACGGAACTATATAGGCGAAGCTGTTATCCTATGTGTATTTGGGTTTATAACAAGATTCCTCAAGATTTAAAAGGGAGTGGGGTAAGTGATTAATTGAAAACCCCTTCTATAATATAAAAGATTTCTTAATTTTAAATTCAATTAATAATCGAATTATTATTGTTACCTATAGGTACTAAAGATTTGCATGTCATTATGTTATGATTGAATATGTTAAGCTACTAATACTAATACCATTGTAAAAACTTTTGTAACCATATTTATCTGCAAATAAATATTTGACTTTGACTTTGAAATGTTCGTTTTCATCTTGTAGTTTCACAGAACTGAAGGAAACTAAAAGGAAAGTTTATTTGCCTGACAACAGACTTTACGTTCATCTTTACCATTTAAATGACTAAATAACACACGCATACAGTACTTATTAAAACTTTGTTTGTGGCCAGATGTAAAATGTCATATAATTACAATTTTACAAAAGAAATGACGTCATTGCTGATGATCAAAAGTCTATCCGGCTGGCTGGGATACCGCATGGTCTCCAGCGAAGCGGCGAGCCTCCTTGCCAGATTGCCACCATGGGATCTGGAGGCACGATTGGCGAGTGGAAGCGCTGCGAGCGTCGGGAGTCGCAGACGCTCGGTTTCCTGGCCACTGCGGATGTTAGCATAATAGACGGGGCCCGCAAGGACACAACAAGAGTAAGACAAGACAAGTAAGAGTCTGACACTCCCTGCTGCTCCTACCAGAGTCGAAAGATAAAAGTCGTTTGATTTGAATCCTCTTGATCCATATTTTTAATTAAATTAATCTAAAAATAGAGCGCGTATAGTTTTAATAAAAAGTGTGCGCGTCCAAGCGTGGCGCGCTCCCCGCGCTCCCCGCGCTCCCCGCGCCCGTGTCGTGTAATATCCGCTACAAACTATGTGTAAATTGCGCTGCGGTGAGGGCGGGTAATACTAATTGAGAATTACACGTTTAGAACAGCTTTTGTAATTAAAAATGTAAGAAATAACTTTGTCAAACCACTACAGCAACATTTATGCGTAGGTGTCACACAATCCGGTTTTATATCTTTCAGTTTTTCGACATATGTTACCTTCATAGATTAGGTTTGCATGAAGTATCGAAAAATAGCTCCAAGCGTAGAGAAAAGATAAGGCTGCAAAATCGTTTTGAGCTCAAGTTCCTCACAGCTACCATCTCGGCATAAAGCAGCCATTTCCTCCGTTATAAAATAAAAGAGCAATGATTTCCTCGTGCCTCCCCGCGAGGCGGCAGCGGGCTGGCGGCCGCGCGCTGCTCCTAACGTGTCAATCTCCCACCACTTTTACTGCGAACCTCGAAATAAAATTAGGTAAACGAGCACCTCCGAGTTTTTATTGACTATAAAAAAGAAGTGTCATTGTCTTATTCTGATGATTCGCGCACGAAACACGAACAATGTTATTTGATAATCTTGTGTTCGTACGTCGAGCAGTCTTGAAGAAGTCAAACTACAAAACAAGCTTACACCTACCTTAGAAATGAAAATAAATGTGTAATCTCTATGCTGAACAGATCCTTTGAGTCTACGAAATCTCTAAGAACCTATAAAATTAAATAATCAAGCTCGGTATTCTCAGCCTGAATCAATTCGCGCAAACATTAGCAGAAGGAATTTCTTAAATCCGTTAGCTCCGCGTAGTCTTGCAGACTCGAGACGCTGTCAAGGCAATTTCGTTCGGTTAGACACTTGAATATTGTTTAAAGGCTTCTGGGAAACGTTTTTCTTTCTTAATAGGTATTCTTTGACTATAAATTTCAAATCTCTTAGGAGGAATCTTTCTCGTATTTTACTGAATAAATTATACGGCGAACATTTATAACAAGGCTACTGTGCTCCAGCGCCGACCTTATCGTCACTCATTATGTGAACGTGTGGTCAAAGGCGAGCCCATCAATAATGTACTCAACCCATCCTTCTCTGTGGACGGCAACCCTGGAAACTGTCCTGACTTCTCTCCGAGGCGTACGTGACACGACGCGCGTCGACCCGGGCCTGACCGTTGTCGGACGGCGAGCCACCCACCCGACCGCGACCACAACGCGACCCGCCTTCTCCTTCGCTAACATTACTGCTTCGCAGAAGGAGGTGACCGCCACTCAACCTATCTTACCATTTAAAAATTGACTCGTGCAACAGAACAACAAGAGCTTCTTCACACTTGTTTTATCTGCGCCATAACTAGATAGACGTCAGAGCGAACAGCAACGATGATATCTTACGAGTTTCGCACTTAGCACCTTCTTAGCGCAGACGGAGAGATGCAGGGCATGCTAAGAAGCTGAGTAATTTCCAAAGCGAAGCGAAAATATGCGGGAGAAACATCAAGTGCACTCGGGATTGTCACAGTTAAAGAGCGGAGGAGTCAACGAACTGTTGTATTGTCCTTGAAATTAACATATGTAGGTGCAATTAATTTTAATCAATTTTTAAATAGGTATTTTAATTTTTTTTAGGCATGTCACGGAAATCCGCTCGATGCCTGAAGAGCAGGATCGGCCATGCGACAACGGGAGGCATAGGTACGGCTATGGACGTCTCACGGTTATGATAGTGATGATTTGCTTTACAGAGCACATAAGTAGATGTATAAGTAAGTTGATACTACTTTCATTCAGCGAAGTGACAAATCGGTCACGAGATCTGTGAAAGCATTTCAAAAACCTTCGTGTTTCCGACCTCGAGATCGTGTTACTCGGTGTTACCCATTTTCGGGGTTTCACTACACTTAAATCTCTAATAGTTTAGTTAAATTCACTTTCGACTCGTAACCCAAAGTTTGACGATAAAGGTGGTCTCACACGATCCGTGGCGACCTCGTTAAACGCATCTCTCAGTCGTGAATGCGCGATATCGTAAATTTGCGATAACACACCCGCGCGATAGTCGCCTGCGCTACTTGCCGCGTTTTATGTTCAATGAAAAGTTACTCTTCCGGTATTTGAGAGTTCTTTGTGTCTTCCTAAACTATTCGGTGTATATTTTTAACAGTGACGATATGTGACAGAGACATCAATGTCACGTCTGTTTGGTAGTATGTCAAAAAATCCAATTCAATGTATCACATTCAGACCCTGTTACTACTAGATAAATTTGGTAAGACTGGAATACGAAATTCAATGCAACTTAAAGCTTAAATTATTCCTATAGCTACGAGTAGCCGACCATGTAAGTTGAGCATAAAGCGGGCAATTTGCAGCAGCACCACATAACGCGACACTAATGCGTTGAACGGCTCTCGGCGGCGGAGCGAGGCGAGCTCGGCCTGTCCCGCACTGCGCTGGCTCGTCCCGCTCGGCTTAGGCACTAGCGTGACAAGGCGGTACTGCTCAGGAACTAACATTATCTCAACTCATAATGGTGCGGTACGCTATTAAAGTGTATTTGGTTATAAACATGAATGTTAACTACTCTTGAATACATACAAACAAATATTGTATAGGTAACTAGCTGCTGCCCGCGAATTCGTCCCCGTGGAATCCCCGATTTTAAAACATTCTTTATCGCTGCTCCGCTCCTATTGGCTTAAGCGTGATGATATATAGCCTAAAGCCTTCCTCGATAAATGGTCTATTCAACCCAAAAAGAATTTTTCAATTCGAACCAGTAGTTCCTGAGATTAGCGCGTTCAAACAAACAAACAAACAAACTCTTCAGCTTTATAATATTAGTATAAATTTTACTGAAGAAATACCTATAAGTCTTTCGTCGAAGCAGTCCTATATTATGACACGCTGTCATCAGTTCAAACAGTGGTTTAGTTGACGCTCATATTTTCAATAAAGGTGTCAGCTCAGTACATTTTGAAACTGCAATAAACTTAATTTAATACCTTCACAGCTGACTCAGTAAAGTGACACCGCACTGGAGTTCAATAAGGCACGAATGATATTAAATTCTATGCGCCTTTAACTTGAAATGGGGAAAAATGAGACATAACTGAGAGGAAATAATGATTGTCATAAGGATTCTATTGGTCTACAACTTCTTTTAACAGCCAACGAAAACCATTTTCGTTTGTACGACGACTGACTGTGAGTACTATTGTTCTGGTTCCTTAACGATTTGAAGGGCCCAATTTGTAAGAACGCGAAGTTGCTTGAAAAGCTC
This sequence comes from Hecatera dysodea, assembly GCA_905332915.2. Lineage (NCBI taxonomy): Eukaryota > Metazoa > Arthropoda > Insecta > Lepidoptera > Noctuidae > Hecatera > Hecatera dysodea. Next base: position 29,841,971 of record HG995286.1, on the reverse strand, counting down.
GCTATCTTGGAGCACGTACAGCGTGGACACTCTCTCTCAACACATTCACGGCTAACCGTATGACCTGCTGCTTATTGCTGCGAGGCTGCACGGCTTACGAGTGCCTCCCCTCCCCCGCCTCGAGCCCCGATCCCTCGCCTGCACTCATTCACGTACCGGTTTAGTTAAATGTACGCTAGGATTTCGCAGGTCTCAATTTGATAAAGTTTTAATCTAAGCTTTTTAGAAACTAGAAAATTTCATGTCCAACTAAGCACAATAAATTAGAACATATAAGTACCTCTGCGGTGACTTATCTGAAAGCGAGCGACAATGAGAAAACGAAAATAATGAAAATTTTACCGAAGGAACCGTGGTTAATTAATTAAACAACCCTAAAATCAAGCATGCTTTAATTAACTTTGAAAATTATTCTAATTAATAACCCCTTCAGCGTAATGAAAACTCTAGTGTTTTCATAGCTACGAAGCCGACCTCAAAACACGGGCAAATGATTATCCCAAACAACTTAATAACCTCCGTCAACACACGAGCAGCAAACAAGATAATATTAATTCGACAAGTTTCCCAAACACGCGCGACATCGCTAACCGCTATCCTTTGCACGTACTGAACACAATTTCCCGCGTGTCAATGAGCGGGACAGGTGGGCACTCGGGCTCGCGCTGACGGCTATCACTGTATCACACAACAGCAGTGCATTAGCTCGAGCCGCCGGCGTGACGCGTTGACTAGTGTTTGACTGTCACAGTGACGTGACGATAACTCGTCTCACATTAGCGCTGCTTGAGACGCGTGTTCAGCTGTCCAGGACAGCCACAGCTTGTGTGCAGTTCACATGTCCAGGAAATCAGGCCGAAGCATTTGATTGACAATAGCATTCAATATTGCAACGCATCAAATATCGAATCATCTTCAACATAGAAATATTTATTATATCTATGATCTTCAAAGTGTTTTGTTATCAAGCATATTAATCTTAATGATACATTTACATTTATATTTAGATAGCGGTTTACAGTGGGATGCATTGATCTTTGGGATGAATAACTTCAATGACAGAAATAAAAAAAGCTTTTTTTCATGAAAACTGATAAAGTGCGTTAATTCAAACAATGAAAACAAAATCACAAGCTTTGAAAATGTATTTCAGTCTTCACAGAAGTACACTTCGTTTTTTAGGGTTCCGGACCGAAAGGGTAAAAACTGGACCCTATTATCTATAAGACGCTGTTTGTCCGTCCGTCTGTCTGTCACCAGACTGTATCTCAAGAACCGCGATAGCTAGATAGTAGTAATTTTCACAAATTATGTATTTCTGTTGCCGCTATAACAACAACAAGCAAAGGGGGGCTCCCATACAACAAACGCGATTTTTTGCCCTTTTTTGCTCGATATCAATAATGGCAACAGGCATTGAAATATTCACAAAACACTCATTTGTTTTTTACTTTAACAATAAATAATAAAATAAAAATAAAAATGTATGTATGTTAGCGCGAGCGTCGTCTTGCTGTCCGGATGTGCATAAAAACCCTGCTTCTAAGTTTGTAATTTGCTTTGCTGCTTACATTTGGGGTTATCTGATTAAAATAAAGGAACTTTGCAGTATCTACGTGATATTATTTGCGTAAAAACGTTACAATATAAAATTTGTGTACCTACTGTTGTTTATCTCGTCAATGGTACAGAACCCTTCGTGCGTGAGGCCGACTCGCTTTTGGCCGGTTTTTTAATAATAATCATTAATTCCATTTAATAATAATCATTAATTCCATTTAGTTCAGATCAAATGCGACTAACTATCGCGAGTTGTGAGGAGTCTACTGCCGCGCCACACACGGCTACAGGCTCGGGGCGGGCGGTCACGGCGCAACACACACACACACCAGATCTTTTCGCACTGGCGGCGCGGCGCGCGGCGGCGCCCAGAGATTTTGCGCTCAAATCAACCGGCAAATTTAGGTGCAGCGTCCAATATCACGTGTCAGTGACATCTGCATTTGATATCAGTTGCGTGATATTTTTAACTACGCCAATAAAAATCACCGTATTTCGTTTCAAATAGAAAGATACGCCCGGCTACAGCGCGTCATGCGTGATATTGTGCTTATTGATTTTGTCTGTTTATCCGAGATATTTCTACTTCGGTATTTCGGTTGCTAAACTTTAACATCATGACATGATGTCGTTGCAGCTTTCCCTAATCTAAAGCTGGCAGACATTCAATATTTCAATTCATAATTATAAAAATCTTCGTAGGTTAATGCAACTGCTATCTGCTAGGCGGGTGCTTCTAATTAGAATTAATTATTATCCAACCAAAAACGAATCTCCATCGTATACGGATTCTTTTAACAGGAACAATTATAGGTACGAGTAGTTTGGTTTGTCGTCAAACTAATTAGTGTTAATGTTAACGGAAAATTAAGTGTGTAATCCGTCATTTTATACAATTCCTAGGAAACGTGTACACTTCCTAAAATAGATACGAAATCTATGATATATTTTGTAATATGCACTTTTTCTAGGCAATCTATACATTTCCTAAATAGAAATTGGAAATGTATTACCCTGCAAAAATAAATAAGTTCTTCAGCTGAAATACTAGTGGACCTCACATGCAGCTGGACACTGTGACGCCAGAAGCTACTTCGATGTCATATGATAGAGCCTAACTGTATGTATCTAGCCACACGTGCGGCCTTCTTAACATATCGTTTAAAACAAAAATAGAACGACTTGTACTCTATTATTGTGATGATATATAATTACTTAAATGATAGACTAATTACCTACTTACCAAATGAAAGTGTTTATATGTATAAATTATACGTAGATTTTTATGTGTGCTAGATGGGCCTTAAAAAGGAATATACAGTTGATTTTTGATGTTTAATTATTAATAATCCCCATGAATATTTTATATTTGACGATGTGATTGTTACAACTAATTATGTCAACGAGAGCCTTAATAAAAAGTCTGATTTCAGTTTACAAACGTGTTTTATTTATTTTAGTCACAGAAAGCATTACTTTTTCATATATTTCCTATTATCTCAGAATAGCGTAGTTGACTAAAAAAATCTAATAAGTCCGTCAGATAGATTTCCTAAAAGTATTTCACACGTATTTTTTATTTTTTCAGATAAACAAAAAACTAAGACGATACAGTGCGTTGGAAATTTGTGTGCCGTCACTAAGTGCTACAATTTTTACCACGGCGTGACGTCACAAGCCCCCACTCCTGATCTTTGATGCTTTATATCTTCGTCAACTTTTATAGATTTGAAAAAGTACGTGTCCAATATTTTTCAGTAATGTAACCGACGGATTAATTAGAATATTTTTTTTGTTACTCAGGAAATCCCTATTGCATACAATTTATTCCTAGGAAATAGATCATTTCCCAGGAAATGTGTGTATTTAGGAATCTTTGAAACATTATTTTACACATTTCCTAAGTAGGCTCGGAAGGGTATATATTTCCTAGGAATTGTGTACAATTCCTAGGTTTCATACATTTCCGGTAAAATTTACAAATGTAAATCATTTGAATATATAAAGTCCATCAATTGAGAACGGTAGCGATACCTACTGCTATAGCATTATTATTTCACGAAATTAAACTATTTGTTTACGAAAACACAAGCACACACAGGGTTCTGAATGAATATCAGTTTTGTATCATGTTACTTTTAAACCAAATAGGTTTCCCATAGCTAAAATCTGTAGATGATTTGTGTAGTTTGAAGGACATTGTTTGGCGTACAAATGTATGTACTTACATCGTTCGCCTAAGAACCAACAGAAACGTGATTTTATTTTCTGTCTTATAAATAATACATATATATTCGATTGAAACTAAATTAAAGTCATGGACACTTCTGAGAATTGTATTAAATTCAAAAAACTTTTGGATTTTGAGGTTATAATTACCTACCTACTCTATTAGAGACTGTGTTATCATAATCATTCATTCCAATACAATTCCACAGTGTCATCTTACCGTGTACTGAGTTCATAGACTGTGAGTGTGGATGTAGCTCGTTTGACACGGTGCTTTCAATCGCAATATTCTGTTTGTAACTAAACACCTTAAGTCAAGCGCTGGGAGTGCCGAGTTTCATGACTACCGTGCACGCGCCAGAACTTGATCTAACTAGATGGCGGCTTTAAAGTGCGGACCGCTGCGCACAAGACCGGCTGTATGTGAACTACAAAACCAATTCTATTGTAATACCTAATTGAAATGAAAACTACAAAAGTACAATTATATGGAAAAGTACAACTTTATGTATAGATACAATACAATTGTATGGACTTCAAAAGAGACTGTCTCTTCTCAGGCTAGTCGGCTAGGAAACACAGGCTTCATCTAGCTTAAAATGACCAGAAATATCTATTTACAAAATAAATATCATTTATCAAAGAAAAATAAAAATCTAGTAATTTCGTATCTGTTGATTCATAGGCCATTGGCATACGTTACAGTTAAAACATACTTTTTAATGTTTACTAATTTGCCCCCCAAAAAGTGACTCTATTTTCAAAAGGTAGGTATTTATTTTCGTTACAAGTCCGTCTTCGGGTTGGAGAATATAACATGTGTACCAAATTTCAACCGAAACAGGCAGAGAGACAACCAATGAAGGGTTTCGTTTCTCCATACAGAGCTTGGGAACCTTAAAAATTATGATAAATTCATCGAAAATATACTTAACAGATAATATTCATGACGCATTTCTTTTCCTCCTCACGGCACAAAACGATTTCTATTAATCCCTGGTATAAACAAACCGCTTCCCTTTTACGGCCTAAATATGATTACACAGTGAAAGCGCGAAGGTATTATGAATACAAGCCACGAAGCCAATCAGGATCCTCAAAAGTAACACCTACAGTATGCTAGGTCGCGCTAAGGTCGCGGTCAGACGGCGCGCGGCGCGGCGACACGCTTCAGAGTTTACAGACACCAGAACAACATGCAAAAACCACTAACAACACATAAAAAACGCTTCTCAAATTATACTCATTTTGTTACGTATTTTTACCTCGATCATTTTAATCATCGCTCTCGTTCAATCAATCATACTTTCGAAGAATACGGCAGTAGGTACTGTTTATTTCATTTTAAATAAAAACCGCCAATTAAAAGACTTATTAACCCGTGAAACTTCGCACAGATGATGTGCATCGATATCAGAACACGTCAAACCACAACATACGTGGCTATTGACACCTCAATCAGCTGTAGTTACTTGAAATAATGAATGATTCAGCTAAATTCGCAGCTTACTCGCATCGTATGGCCCCGGCCTTTTTTTTTTTTTTTTTTTTTTTTTTTTGGAATGGACCACTCGCAGTTCAGCACACTAAGGCTGGTTACTGCTCAACCGGACAATCCTGTGGTGGCCTCAAATGAATTTAAGGCCCCCAGCCAGGGCTAAAAACTACTAAAAGCTAAATGACCGCTTCGCTAAGGGCATCCCCTGTGGGATACGGGCCTCGGCTTAACGGGGTCATTGAGAGGGGCAGCAAGGGACAGGCTGGGTCAATTATTATTATTTAGGGGATTTAACGCTAATGGCTCAGCGTCGCGGGCTGGCTCGTTAGGCAAAAGTCGGGGAGGGATGTTACTGGGGCGTCGCGATGGGCCTCGTCGGCGAGGCCGGAATACGGAACGCGGTCTGTTTTTGTTTTTTCTAATCGTACTGGTTTCCCTATTACCGGCCTTACGCGCTGGAGACAGTTATGCGCTCTCAGGCCCGTGTCGACACAAACACGCGCCAGCCAGCACGCGCCCGCGACGTTGCGCGAGCATATCGCCGCGCCGCCGTGTGTGCTCTGCCGAGTGTTTGTTCCACAAATATCGTTTTAGGTAATGGCTGTTCACCGTAATAGCCCTTTTTAGTTTTTTTGCGGCAATATCACGTGCTTTTTTTGCCCGTTATTTCTAAGACCCGTTTTTATATAGTATCGTGTTACCCAGTAACCGGGTTGTCCAGGAGGATTATTCTGTAGTAACTTTACAGTGAAAACTTAGAAGAAAGTGCTCGATGCTGATATTCCGATGGATTTTCTTTTGAGGAAAGATATCTATCTTTCCTCAAAAGAAAATAGATAGATATCTTTCAAACTATTGTAGGAGACAGAATAGCTGTGTCGCTATCATATTATTTTTCTATCACAGCCAAGAACTTGGCTAAACAAATTGCTCCCATTGAGCAATGCTATGACTGTTTAGATAATTCTGCCAATAAGTTGGCAGCTAATATTGACGTTGTTAATAATTTAAATTAGAAATTAAGACAACAGAGGTAATCTCTGACACTAATGTACTAAACAGCATAAATACTTCAGATAAAGTCATAAAATCAATACATACTATCAACTTGGTGTATCAAAATATTCAAGGATTTATGAACAAGGATTTAGAAGTAGAATTATTCCTTAATTTCAACAGTAATGATATTCTCTGCTTAACAGAATATTGGCTTAAAAGCCATCAATTTATTTTCCACTTTAGTAATCACCAGGTTGGTAGTACGTTCAACAGAGAAAATGCTATATATGATGGCTCATTAATATTAATAAATAATCACCTTAAATATAAGGAACGCAAGGATATAGTGAGCCTCTCTGTTGAGCGAATAATTGAAATAGCCTGTATTGAATTGGAGCAGTTTATTATATTAAGTGTGTACAGACCACCGGACGGATTGTATGATTGTTTTGAGAAAGTAATGGATGAAGTTTTGCAAAAAATTTGTACTTCAACTAAGTCTGTCATTATCTGTGGAGACTTTAATGTTAATTTGTTAGAACATTCTGGTTTAAGTACAAAAATTGTTAGTTTGTTTCAATCATACAATCTTGTACACCTATTTATGGAGCCTACTCAAATAACACCCACTAGTGCCACATGCCTAGATAATATTTACACAGACATTGTACATATCCACAAAAAAAAAAATGGATTCTGATCATTGCGGACAATTAATTACTATCCCAAACGTAAAAAAATAAAGCCAAAAAAAGATATCGCCTGGAAACATTCAAAAATAAACTATTAAATAAAATGCCATGTTTGAGCAGTACGTTTTTTTACACCAATGTGATTGGTTCGTTTAGGTGGGGGAGGGGAGGGGGTGGAAGTACCACTAAAAAGTGAAAAATAAAAAACTTTTTACATAAAAATACAACCGACTTTTACACAAAAAATCAAAAAGTTCAAAATAACTTTAATTTCGGAAGTCGGTGTTCAAAAAACGAAAAAGCAACCACAAACACCGAGTTCCGAAATTAAAGTTATTTTGAACTTTTTGATTTTTTGTGTAAAAGTCGGTTGTATTTTTTTGTTAAAAAGTTTTTTTTATAATCTCCCTTCCTACATCCAAGACCTTAGTATGAAATTATAAAACGTAAGCTATGCCTGAAAGCTTTTTACACAGTTAAAGACTTTATTGAAGACCAAAAGGCTTGGGATTGAGATACTTCAACGATGTACATGGCCTAATGTTATGTTTATCCATTGTTTCTTTTCTCATTTTTAGATTTTGTCATTTTATATTCTCCTGTTTGTACAATTTTGATTTTGACATGAATGTTTACTTTGTAAAGTATTTCTTTATTATTGTGACATGAATATTTACTTGTTAAAGTAATATATTTTTTATTTACATACATTTTGACATGTATACTTACTTTGTAAAGTATTATATTTGTAATGTATTTACTTTTGTGAATATGAGAACTATATGGGATGGGTATTATTTTATTTTTTCTTTCCTCCTTTAAAGTATATATATGTCTGACAGTTTCAGACACAGATCTGCATGGTTCTCATTTAACATATTATTGTGAATGTGAAGACAATGTAGATCGCCATATTAGGGTCTTATTTCAGTTTTTCTGGCAGTTTGAGTAATTGTTGCGGCCTATCCAAATGTTCTTAATTTGGTATTGTTCGTCAAATCGTTGAGCTCCTTAAAGTTATAAGTTTGAGCTAGACGGTAACTGACAAATGCTTGCACAGTCTGGACAGGTCCACTCAGATTTGTATGGCACTTTCCTCAAAAGGCTACCGCAGACATTAATCTACATGGTTCTCATATAACTTGACCAGTATGGATTATATGGACTTTAAAAGAGACTTTGACCTCTGAGTTTGTTTCGGTGTTTCTTCTCAGGGTAGTCGGCTAGGAAACACCGGCTTCATCTAGCTTAAAATGACCAGAAATATTGGACGTGTAAAAGTGTTATGTTTAACCTACTTACAAAATAAATATCATTTATCATTATTATTTATTGGTATTGCTCACTTTATGTTCTTTTCACCGAAGTTGTCACCAGTTTTTCCAGTATAGTAGTACAGATCAGATAAGACAGTCGCTCCTTGTAATACTGGTATTCAGCTGCATCCGGGTTTGTGTAAAGTGAATGCATGTATATTGGAGTGCACGTTTACTTTAGCTGCAGTTAGAAGCAACGAATTGCGTCGGCCACAGACTCGAGGAGTGGACGCGGTGGAGCAACTAAGTGTAATACCTACTATAAGTATAAGGTACATGGCAGCTACTATCCCGATACCGATATGAATACGCGGTTTTCGGTGACTGCATACTCGGAAAACGTTTCTGAACCACTTGTCTATAATGCATTTATTAAAAAAAATAAACTCTTTAACTCCCGTTTTACTCCGCCCATGAATAAGTATTAATATTGTTGTGTCTTACTTCTCCGCAGATTAATTTCATCGGGGGATCCAAGGCAGTTGAATCGTTTCTCGGGACTCGTCTTGCTTCATTGCGCTATTTTTTCGACCGCAGTCTCTGTCATACAGATAATAATATTTTCTTTCAGGAGGTGTGTGTATCCTCTCGGCCCTCACAAGTGGGCTCTGTCAGCCGCTCATTTGGTGTGACCTTTAACAGCTCCTAATGCGTCTGCTAAGTTTTGAAAGATACTTCGTTAAGTGCCTTTTAATTATTTTTGGGCTTTCCGAGACAGGTCAGTGTTTTGGTGGACGTTTAAAATCTGGTGCGAACTATTCATTTATTTGCCCCTGTGCACTTAAAGTGCTGCGTGGTGAATAGAGCTTTCGTTGGGGATCATGGTGAATTGTGACTTAAATAGAAGCCCAATTTAAATGATGAAAGTGTGACGCATGTTGGTCTTATACTAGGATGTTATGAAGATTTTGGTTTTGGTAGTCATTATATCGTAATATTGATTTAAGCAAAGAAAACCTAAATCTTACAAATTAAAAACCAAACAAGAAATTGGTGCTCAGCAACCGTGTGCGAAGTAGCTCTGTATCAAACTTGTGAAAAAATTCTCGTACATATTTTGTAGCGAGGTGAGTCACTGTGACGGCCAGATAATTAAAGCGGGATTAGCGTGGCGCTGGCACGCGGGCGCCAGAGGTGCCGAGGACGCCAGAGGTGCCGGGGGCGCTGCGGGCGCCGGGGTGCCAGTGATGTAGCCCCCACCTAAATGACATAGATAGCTAGTCAGTTTTTACCCTCAGTGAAGGCTCAGAACTAAGACCAGAGTTATTTTATGACATTTTCATTACGAACTGAGTTTGAATTATGTTTTACAGATTTTACTCATGGTGTTATAGGTTGTATCTTCGTTTTTTTGACACAGACTTCCGAAATGATACTTTATACACTGTCGTGTTTGTTTTTTATTTGAAATTCGGTTGTATATTTTTTGCGACAAATTTGTTTATTTTACACTTTTTAATGTTGATACCCGACAAGTAAATTGACAGTATTCTCATTATTAGTGGTTGCGCTATATCCCGTTAAGAAGTTACTCTGTGTGCCTTCGTAGTCAAGTCCAGGCCAGCTCATAGCTAAATAAATACCTACCTAGCTTCGAGATTGAAATAAACCTAGTAATATCTCACTTTACTAGATTTTATTGATATAGTTGAGAAGGTTACTAGTTTGTTTATTTTTAAAGTTCAACATTCAATACACATTCTAAACCCATCGCCAAAATAATCACCAAGAATTGATAACCTCAAAAACTTGGTTGTCCAGTAGGTACACATCTGCGTTCGCCTTCTCTGCACACCGGCGTGATGTTATGTTATAAGCTGGTGTAAACAATAAACGGACACGTGATTTCAGCAATCCCGGAAGATTTGCTATTATTTATTGAAGAGTTCCGTTTCCTATCCCCGAAGTACTTCATGAGATCTTCAACAAATTTGTTTTTTTTTTAATTGAAATAAGACTAGTCCAAGAACATATTCTTCCAAACAAAAACAAAGAATCATCCAAAGCGTTTGGCGAAAATATCGCAGAACAGACATAATATGTATGCACTTTTTCAAAGATCAGTCGAATTGAGAATCTCTTCGTTTTTTCTTGAAATCGGTTAAAAAGGCAAACGACCAACAATATTTTCAGTAGGTACGAATAATATTTATATTTTGATTTTCAGACTACAGATTAAATCATGCACAGCATTGAAACGATGCGACGAACATTTAAATTATTCATATTATTATGGTAGTGGGCGGATTATTGTGACACGATTTCAATGTAAGGATTTCGCTATTTTTGGCCTTTGATGCTGACTGCAGTTTTAATATCTGTTTCATGAATGTGGAAACTGAAATATACGGGAATCATTCATATTGTACTGAATAGGGAAATTGTGTGGAACTACAGGTATATTATTAATTTATGTGGCTTTAAAAAATTTAAGTCGAAAAGTGGAACTTTAACAGAGAAATGTAGTGAGGAAATCGAATGTGGGCACTGAATATGTAATGCAGAGTAGAGTAGAGTAGATAAGTATTGAGTTTTCATGTGGGTGCTTATAAGAATAGGGAAAGATCAAAGAAACGATGGAAGGGTTGTGTTAAAGTTGATGTGAGTAAACAAGAGGCGACTTTTGAGATCCGTAGAATTGCAGGAATAGAAAGCAAAATCGTGCTGCCCCGAACTGCATTATGGTGGACCATGGACCATGCAGCCCAGGTATTCTCTTAGTTGAAGTACTTTTCTAGATGTACGTATGTGTTCTATGCTCAGAAACCAGATGGCTATTAAGTCTTCAGTCACACTACACAACAGCCTGTATCCATGTTCTAAAACACACAAATGCCTTCGCACCGTAATCTTAGATTAACAGCGGCCCCGACCCTCGGAATGGGGTGTCGAAAAGCACATCGCGCTCCCGATGGGTCTAATTGATACCGACGCGAATAGTCGGCCCGCCGGGAGTCGAACCTGGGCCGGAGCCGAGCTCGGCTTAATTGAATCACGGCTGCGTCTTATTTAACACTTTGTTACACCGTGGAGATGAGCCGATGGGGAAAACCGAACCTTATAGTGTTGGGATTATCACGGATAGCATCTTTTCAGGATTTAGGGTTCGCTTTACCTATGCAACTGTTTTCATGAAACAGTTTCTTTGGCAAATGTGTGATTCTCATTAGCCTGTACTTATGCCTGCTAATTGGGAAAAGATTGGCTCTCTATAACACGTCGTATATCTCTATATCACACATGACTTTAAAAAAAACCGGTGCACCCCGTCGCCTAAAATAGACATGTATTGAAATTTACCTATTTGTAATGCAGAATAACTATCTCACAATACTGATTTTGACAAACGTACAACCGCAACCACAAATACTGATTACTATCCAATTTCCTGGAACCGGTAGCGTGAGGAAGGCTTCCATTGGCTAAGTTATAGGTCTCGGTTAGATCGTATTCCCGGTCTAATTACTCCTTTGACCACGAACACCCCATCCCCTCGAGCCGCGTAGGGAGGTAGAAGGACCGCAACCTGTATAGGCAATAATTACCAGTGTTAATTAAAACGTCATCAGTACCTCACAAGGACATTCTGGCTTCCATTACCTCACTATATTGGAAATTATGCTCAAATAGGATTTGCCTATCAGCCGGCGCGCAATTTGAGAAGGATCCCTGTCCAGTGGTGGCGTGACGTGATGCAGAAGCTACCTTCAGGAATAGCGTGTGGAGTGAAAAGACGTGCCATAGTGAAATTATTTAACACCTTACACACACATGCTCTAAAACTGTAATTCTTAATGATATCCACTAAAAATGCTAAAATTTATTTAAAAAGCCATAAAGGTAACAGAAAAACTAAACTCCAAATGATTCATGTTTCAAACTCTGTGCATGGCAAACACTGATTTAACGATACCAATCCGTGTGATAAGAATAAGTTTAAAAATTGTTATTAAAATATCTATTAATTTTATAATTACCTTATTTTATACCATTAATTTTATACTTTTTGCTGTGCCCTACAGGGTCCTTGTAAGATCTTCAGACATTATGGAATGCAAATAAAGATATGAATATGAATATGAAAATATCGCTTGACGTAGATATACACTTAATTTACTTAATTATGTAGAGAATGAATGAAACTATGTATTATCATGTTGCAGCATTTATTGGATATAAACCTGTAATGACAGTTGTACCCAAATAAACAAAATGTAATATATAGCGGCTCGCTAGTTTTATAATGCAAGCGGATGCAACCAGAACCGATGATGACATGACTTTCAATGGTCTGTCGTCTTTCGAGCGGCTGTGGATTGTCCAATATATTCAAGCATGCTTACAGGCCACCACAAAAATTAAATACAAGTTTGCCTAAAATAATACCTGTTGACCGATATTAAACCGAAGTAAGTACTTTTTGAATTTGATATTTTGGCCGATTCTCCCACAGAGTAACCCACGCTTCTATTAAGTATTAGGAACCTATTTCGGGATAAACTGGAAAATATGTGTATTCATTTACAAAGCACACGCGGCAATTTGAGCATAAGGGATGCTCAAACTGTCGCGTATGACTTTCAGTTTACAAAGTTACTTCTCACATAAACTTGTTTTCATTATCTTCAATATTGCAATACTAATTAGTTAAATTAATACGAAATAGTTTACAAAGTAGGTACAAATATGGACTGTAAGGTGACAACATTCCGTCTCCGCATTAAACTTCTCTTGACTCTCAGAGCAGTGGTGGCCGAGTGGTAACGGCCCCGACTTACGAATTGTAGGTCGCGGGTTCAAACCCAGAACGGCGCATTACTTTGTTTAATTAATTACATCACCACTGCTCTCAAAACGGTGAAGTAAAACATCGTGAGGAAACCTGCATGTCCTAAAACCAAATAATCGAAGCCATGTGACATTCACCAACCCGCACTGGGCCCGCGTGGTGGATTACGGCCCATTCCCTCTCCTAGAGAGGAGGCCTGTGTCCCAGCAGTGGGAACATTACAAGGCTGATTATATTAAACTTCTCTTTATTATATTTGTATAGTATAGTACATCCAGCTGACACCGTCCAGATCCGGACACGTGCCCTTGCGATAACACAAAATTCTTACTTCTACCTTGGATTATATATTATCTATCATCTTCGAATGTATCAGGTCTTTGGTAAAGACGTATATCTGAAATCCTCAGCATAACTTCTTGCTTTAGTTAAGAACTTCGCCTGGGTTTCTGTGCACATACTTCTGGCCATTACTCGAGAGTGAAGATCTTGATATTCGACACCAAAGCTTCGGCCGTAACTTGGACTACGTCTCTATTCTGACTCTGATATTAGTTTGGTGAATTCAATTATCTAATCGCTTTTGAAACTTCAGGAGGTCCCAACTATTTTCTTAGTGGCAAGTATTAATGAATGATAGCTGTGTGGTCTCCCGTGTCTCGAGACTGTAAGTTTTGTGAAGCTTTGGGGCGAACACTACATCACTACTTACTTAAACTTTAATAAGTTTGTTACAAGTAAATTCTAGACTAGAATTTGCTTCACTGATTTCGAATGCCAAATTTTGTGAGCCTTGCAGATGTAGTTTCTAAGTAGCTCGTAAGTAGTTAAGTCTCGTGGGCGTAGGTACATGCAGAGACTATAAAAACACGGAGTCTACTAAAACATTGTATTCGCAAAATAACTGCAGGAATACTATAGAATACTTAAAAAAAGTCTTGTTGACTGAAACAAAGTGAAGCCAGATCATAGCTGAGCTGTGCAGTCATCACCACCCGACCGACTAACTCCGGCGCTACACCATCGGCTCCATAGCTTTAATTCCGCTTATTCTTCTCCGCGCGGCGTTGTTCCACTTACTCCTGTACTATGTATGTGTTCCTAGTTATTTATCTACGGTTTTATGGTGATTAGAAGTATTTAGTGTTTCTCAAGTTTTGGAAAAACTATCGGTTTCTCCAAAACTGTACTGTAGATCAGAAAGTCACTATACTGCAGATCTGTGGTTACAAAAGCGCTGAATTCGTAACTTTTGTAAACTCAACTTGAATCTAATAAAGCCGCCACTTTGCTTCCTCAACAAAGTTTTATCAATAGAACGGGACTTGGAGGGACTTTTTGTTTTACAAGAAATACCATCCAAACTCCTAAAGCAAAGATACTTCCCAAGTTCCAACAGCGGTTAGCCCGTGACGTCACGAGCGAGATGAAGATATACTTCAGTCCGTGGTAAGAAAAGGATGAGTAGAGAAGGAAGCTTGGCTGTTGTGTTATGCATGCTGGAACCTGTTGCTGGCGGTCGCGAGTATTATGTGCCGCAATTGAGAGAAACATCGACAAGTGGTTGCTTACGACAATTAGATTGCTAACTACGAGGCTTTGATGTCAGCGAGGGGAAACTACTTTTGCAATGAGAAAGAACTGTATTTTTGTTCAAAGGTCAATCAACAGTATTGCTATTGAGGTGGGTTATTTCATGGAGTGACTGCTTGTCTCATCTCCACAACCAGTAAATGGGTGACACGCTATCCCTTATCCAGACTAGTGGCAAATTTCCTAATTATCTAACGAATTCAAAGATCTACAAATGACGAACGGCGAACGAAAACATTTAAAAAAAAAATAACCTTTCGTGAAGTCTGATTTCAAACAGCTTCATAATAAGATTAGTAAGTCTACATCAAGAAACAGCATCCAATGAGAATGCGTTTCTTATTATAATAAAACAAAACCCTGCGGCACAGTGAGGCGCTAGTGGTGGGAAGTAGCCCACTACTGGCGCCTCAGTGTGCCGCCCGCGCGCCTCAGCTCCCGCGTCTGTTGCGGACAACTCGACGAGTTAAACAATACGTTTCTTACCGCTATTGACTCTGAATGGAAATTGTTTCTTGGGTTTACAAGTTGCCTGCGTTGTTTGGAAAACAATTCATAGTTTGTGATTTCTAGACGTTTATTGTTATGTTAACGTTGCCATCATAATTATTAATCGTTCTTCTTAGTGTTTTATTTAGTTGGAATAGGTATATTTTATTTAATTTGACTTGAAAATGGGGAATCAGGACAAGTGGGCGGACATTGCTTCGGTAACACAACGAATAGTACTTCCGTTATCAGGTGGTACCATATTCATTTTGAAGGTAAGTTTATAGCGGTCTAAATAGGTAGGTACCTGGGAATGACACTTAAACTAGAGAAACTAAGAGAGACGGATATACATGAGAAGTAATGGTACCTACTTCGCATGTTTAATCCGTCTCTCTTTTTCTTGATGTGTTTTCATTAAAGCATAGTTTAAGTGTCATTTCCAGGAACCTATTTAGACCGCATTAAACTTACCTTCAAAATGAATATGGTACCAAAACCAAAAAAAAATTGTATTGGTATAAAATATAAATGGAACTGAACATGCATAATTGCATATCAATTATATTATCAGTGTCGAAATGAATATCTCTATATTTTCGTGTAACGTTCAAACAAGCAAGTTTGTTTTACATTTTTTATTTATTCAAACAATTTATCAATACCTACGCATGAACGAAATTAAAACTCTTTGTGAACAAAACTAATTGGAATATTATAGCCAAAGCAAAGCGACGTCGCGTGACGAAGGTCATTGGAATTCTAATAGGCGTGTGTCTAATATTGACGAGCGGGCTTAGGTTTTAATTGTAAAAGGGAAAAATTGAATTTGTTAAAGCGTTAATGCGATATGTATCAACTAAAACAGAACCAGCTGAGCATACTGTTGCGCTTCAATAATAATAATAGTTTATTTTTCGGAAGAATAACACAAGACTGAGTACAAAAGTGAACGATGAATAGCTGCAAAAGTATAAACTGTAGCGCAGCTAACAACGCCCTTCTCCAGATACAGTATGGAATGATGTTCCACGCAAAAAGTTCTTAATAGGTAATTAATTTAAATTTAGTACATTGATATTTAACTACAAAAATAGAAAAAGAATAAAATTAAATAAAAGTAAACAGTACGGGACATTTGATTTGGGATGTATTTAGATGTTAATGTGGTGAGTGTAGGGTGAGTGAATGTGTGTTAAATCTATCTACTACTACTACAATCTACGCAGGTAAGTCATGCTGTGAACACAACTTGTATTAATTGCTCGTGGTTAAACAACAACGGCTGAACGGGTCGGTCTTCAAAGTTGAGCAACGCTTGCCGAGGTCCGTCTGTGGGTGGGTGACCATCTTAACATACCGAGATTCTTTCCGTGCCTCGGAAAGCACGCCAAGCCGTTGCTCCCGGCTGTCAGCTTCATCTAGCTTAAAATGATCAGAAATATTTGACCTGTAAAAGTGTTATGTTTAACCTACTTACAAAATAAATATCATTTATCATGTCATTTGTAGATATTTGGCAAGTGTTACGGATGTCAGAAATTAGAAAATTTGCCATCAGTCTTGCCAAGAAGTACCGTGTCACCCAACTAGTTGTGGAGGACTGGTAGACAGCCGCAGGCAGATGATGAACCTATATTCATTGGTGTTGTGTGAAGTGTATCAATTCGATCGTTTGTCCAACAATACATTTGTCATCAAAAAACTTTTTATTGTACCGATCTCAAGCAATCTACAAGTAAAGTATTGACTGAAACTCTAAATTTAAAATCCCTAGATCTATCTCCAAGTTACGAAGTGCCAACTCTCGGCGCGGTTCAATTAGTTGAAATTAAAATTTGAATGAAGCATCTCGAGGGTCCTCCTCATCATTTCGGGTCCTCATCACAAATTGACTCTTGGCCTCGCACCATTTATCCTCTTTTAAATCTTTATTGTCACTTAGCTTGTACCTACAGGTACTTATAAATCTTGTTGAGAATAACTTGAATGTAATTTCGGATAATGAATGACCTGCTCTGCTAGTTAAGCTTTATTTTATTTTATTTTATTTTATAAATTTTAGGAAAACTTACAGCTAATACACTACAATAGAAACTAACAATATGTAAAAAATGGCCATTTACAAGTTTTCACTTATATACAAGAATTAATAATAAAAATCTCACGACAACAGCTTAGGACTAACGCGCATACCTACATACGATCAATTACGCTCAAAAATCTAACAATTTACCATAAAAAAAAAACGCGTTCAAGTTAGCAACCTACATTAACACCAAAAAAGCAATCAGTCAAAGTTTTCTTGACTTTTCTAATGCTGCTGGTAAACAAATCAAGCTCGACCTCCTGACACACCGTATTGAATGTGCGACAAGCTCTTATCATGTATGAGTTCTTTCTGTAGTTAGTTCGAACTTGAGGCACATGAAGTAGACGCGAACTACGAAGAAACGCACACGGTACACGAAGTCCAATCCTACTCACCAGCTCAGGGACGTCAGTAGATCCGTTCATGACGCTAAATAAGAAAGCAAGATCTGCGATTTTCCTTCGCTCTTGTAGAGGGAGAATATGAAACTTTTTACACCGGCTCATATAGTTCGGGAGAAAGGTATTTGAGCGATATTCAATGTATCTTAAAAATTTCTTTTGAATACTTTCAAGGCGATTGATATATATATTATAACTGGGGTTCCAAATTTGAGAAGCATATTCAAGGTGGCTACGGACAAACGCACAGTAAAGAATTTTCAGTGTCTTAATATTCTTAAAATCAGTAGAAATCCTAAAAACAAAACCCAAGGCTTTAGAAGCCTTGCTAACTACTTTATCTATATGCGCGTCAAATAAAAACTTTGAGTCAAAAGTTACTCCAAGATCAGTGATGACACTGACTCTGGTTATTAAGGTATTCGATAGCTGATAATCATATTTAACAGGATTTGGCTTGCGGGTAAATGTACACACAAAACATTTGGAAATATTTAAATCTAACCTATTTCTAGCACAATAATCCTGGAACCTGTCCAAGTCATCCTGTAACAGGCGTGCATCCTCAATGGTTGAAATTTGACTAAGAATCTTCATATCATCCGCATACAGCAAAATTTTCGAGTGTAAGAAACAAGAAGCAATGTCATTTATAAAAATATTAAACAACAGGGGCCCCAATAAGGATCCTTGGGGAACCCCCGACGGAATATACATCACTCTCGACGTATACCCATTCAGGACCACCGTCTGGCACCTGTTCTCCACATAAGATGAGAACCATCTAAACAAGTTACCCCTCACACCAATCAGTAATAGTTTACGCATTAGAAGCGCATGATCCACTCGATCAAAACATTTGCTATAGTCAGTGTATATAACGTCGACCTGAGCTCTCCTGGACATGTGCTCCGTCATAAAGTCACTACAGACAATGAGATTGGATGTGGTAGAGCGACCTTTTAAAAATCCATGTTGATTTTCAGAAAAGCTCAGTTTGAGTGAACAAGACAGTTGTTTATGTACAATTTTCTCCATGACTTTAGCGAACACACAAAGTTTGGAAATTGGTCTGTAATTATCTATCCTGTCCTTGGGTCCTTTTTTATGAATTGGCGTTATATACGCTGACTTCCAGATAGTAGGCACCACTCCTAATTCAAATGACCGTTTAAATAGAATAGTTAACGGAACTGATAGACACCTGGCACATTTAGAAATGAAAATTGGAGAAAAGTTATCAGGGCCTGCAGATTTGTTAAGGTCCAATTCACTCAATAACCTAAATACTTCCTCCTCCCGTACATCAATAGTGCAAATGTCTGATGCGCAACCAGCAGTCTGCCTACCAGGTTCCACCATCCCAACAGAGGTCAAACACTCATCAACTTCGCAACGTTCCTGGAAATTAGAAAAAAAATAGTCCCCGAACATGTTACAAATTTCTTCCCCATTGTTAGATAAAATTTCCCCAAATTTAAGGACCGGCGGGTAAGCATTGGTTTGTTGCTTTGATTTCACGTAACGCCAAAACGCCTTAGGGTTTTTGGAAATGGCTAATTCAATGCTAGCAATATAATTATCAAACATTTCCTTTTCCATATCTTTAGCGCGCTGACGTAAAGTAACAAACGACTGATGATCGGAAAGATTTCCATATCTTTTAAATTTAGAGTGAAATTTAGCCTTTTCCTTAATTATTTTAATAAGAGGGCTTTTGTACCAAGGAGGATACTTGTCACGCGGTATAATCATTTTAGTAGGAATATACTTATTGTGCAAAACGTTGATAGTGTCGTAAAAGAACTTGACAGCATCCTCGAGGTTCCTATAGTTTAGCTCCAGTGACCAATCAATTGCCATGATTTCATCCGTTATGGCGTCATAATTTGCAAGAGCATACAAGAATTTGACTCGAGGCCGAGCATGAAGCTGATGAAGTTGGACGAAGTCAGCCGATACACAAAGAGCCTTATGGTGGGAATCCTCTTCTACTAAGGGATTGGGGCTGCTAGAGACACTGACTTCATTGTTCGACAGTACGAGGTCAAGAATTCTATCCTTGACATTACGATGCGAGTTGTATTGTAACAAATTGCAGGCGACGAGAGTATCACAAAAGGTGGTCTGAATTGGTCCATTCAAGTTACTAGGGCACAAATAATTACTATCCACCGCTAATTGCCAGTCAATGTTCGGTTGGTTAAAGTCGCCAAGAATCAAAAACTTATCTGCTGGATGTTTAAGAACAATATCAGCTAAATTGCTAACGAAACTATTGAGTTGAACCATCAAAGTGTTACCAGACCGCTGATTGCACACATAAACAACACAAATATGCATTTTATAAGTTACTTTAGGTTTCGATTGGTGTAAAGTTAAGGTTACCCACAAATCCTCAGCGGACGAGTACCATTCGTTGCGGACATCGGCAACAAGTTCCCGACGTACAGCTATTAAGACCCCCCCACCCATAGTTTGGTGTGTTTGCGAGTAATTCCTGTCCCGTCGCCATACAAAATATCGGTCATCAAATAATTCGTTATCAGATATGCTATCAACGAGCCAAGTTTCCGTCAAACAAACGACATCAAACGAGTTACTACAAAGATTCCTATAAAAAACAGATGTTTTTGTCCGTAGCCCCCGAACATTTTGATAGAAAATACTAAGCGGTGCCATGGTAAGTCAAATGTAACACTAGAAAAATAGTTGATAAAGTATACAGTGCGGTCATATTATGCCGAAAATAAAAACTATTGGAAATGAAAGTTGGCTTAAATAACACGTGTAGTTGTTGTAAGCAAAACAAAGCGTTAGCTATAATGACCAAAACAGATTCGACAAAACATGTGTAAAAATTAGAGTTCAAGGTCAAGAAATAGTTTGCTTTGTAAATGTAGTCAATATAAAAAATGAGCTTCTGGTGTAAGCAGATCCCACTCTTATTAGCACATTCGTAAAGTTCAAAATAGCAATAACCAAAGCGTAATGAGTCGAATGAATAGGCGTCCCAGAGCGATAAGAGAACAAAAGGCAAGCCAGAATGGAATGCGTGCAAAAAACTAATACCAGCGTTTCTCAAACATAAGTACATGAAGTCGATCAACAGTAATGTGTCAACAAAACGAGCAGCAATGATACCTAAAAAAACTTTTTCAGATCTAGTTCATTCCTGATGTGGTATTTAGGTGACAGATGGTTCTTACGAATAAAGATTTTACAGCCTGTCACCCAAACAAACTCGTAGCCTTTCTCCTTTGCCAAAATCTTTGCTTTATTCAGTAAGGCTTTATTATTCAACGTCAGGTGGTCGTTGACATATACTCTATGGTCACCTCGGAGCCCCAAATCTGCCGCACTCATCATTTTATGCTTTCTAGCCGCAGCAACAAAATCATTTTTGAGGTAGCTATTGAGCACCGAGCAAATTATTGTTTTGTTCTGACTGTCATTCCGCATGGGAATCCTTGCAATATAATTAATGCGTTCCTTAGGGATGGGACATTTGATAATCTCCCCAATTTTAGCAATGACGTCAAACAAGTTCTCGGTGTTCGATGCAGGGACGCCCTTGATCTCGATATTATTGATCCTGGATCTCTGCTCACTGTCATGACACTGAAGCTCCAGACTCCTACAGCGATCTTGCAAAATGGCAATGTCATCTTTGGTCTTTTTCAGGTTATCCATATCCTGTTCCAATGCCAAAACCTTACTCGTCAAGTCCTTTACTGAGCCATGTACAAATTCCAGCGAATCTTTCATCCCTGCAATGGAGTTGGTGACATCTAAGAATGCCCCTCTCATAGATTTTAATTCCGTTAACTCCTTGTTAATATGCTTTAAATCCTCCATCAACACCGGTAGTGACTCCATTTGAACAGTCAGCCTCTTCAACTCGGACAGGACCCCCTCCATATCAGACGCCATGGCTGTAGATGAACCGACTCGGGGACTCGTTGCCAGAGCTTTACAGGAATTGCACTTCCATACCAACTTCCTATCACCGAGCTTTCTCCATCCAGTTTCAGTAATACCAGCGCATGGAAAATCAAACTGGCCCAAACAAGCAGTGCATCTGACCCCATCATTGGCTTGATTGTCACACCTCTTGCACTTGAACATTGTGTCTTGCAGAGAAATCACAAACGCCGTTAATGATATAACTTTGAGAAGCGCTGCCAAGCGATTAGAACGAGCGTCGAGCGTATGCGTGCGCACGGTTCGCTGTTGACCGGTGACTGACTTGGGGGCTTTCTCATTTATTTCAGTCACATAATTTGATGGCATGGCATTGAGCTGTAAAAGCAGTCCTTTAGTAATCAAGATACTTATCTGCAATTCGAGCATGTTTCATGTGCTGTTTTGTACCTACTTTGTTTTTCTCGAAAACGCTTAGGGAAGCGCATGACTGTATTATGATTACACAATTGAATCGACTTCTTGGTCATGGTCAATCCAATTGTTGCTGCTGTAGTTTACGAAACGCTTAGTGATTCATCAGCAGCGGTGCCTACGACAGTAACAAGTAGGTGAGCAACAACCACAACAGATAACCATCGATATAGAGAGCATTTACCTGTTATAATCAGCCTTTTAACGTTCCCACTGCTGGGACAGAGGCCTCCTCTCTAGGAGAGGGAATGGGCCGTAATCCACCACGCGGGCCCAGTGCGGGTTCGTGAATGTCACAGTCTTCGAATTTTTGGTTCTAGGACATGCCGGTTTCCTCACGATGTTTTCCTTCACCGTTTTGAGAGCAGTGATGAAGAAATGAATTACACAAACTAATGCGCCTGGCTGGGTTTGGACCCGCGACCTACGATTCGTAAGTCGGGGACTTTACCAATCGGCCACCACTGCTAATGTCTACCTGTTATGCCGCACCAATTAATGCAACGACCGCGTATTCACGCGAAGATGGTGTTGTATTCGAACTTCTAAGCTATTGGACCCTGAAAATCAGCTTGATAGCTAATTGCCTAAAGCCGTTGCTGTCATCACCTCAGCTGATTAGCTGATGTCATCGCCGTCGCGTGCCGCAATGGGAAGTAAATAATTGATCAGTCGCGTGTCATACATATGCATGAGTCCCTTCTGATCCTGCTTCTGTAATCATACAGCTTTTTGCTGTCCACTGTTTTTGCTAACATTAAGTCTTGAATGAACAGCGAAGTTAAAAAAAATCTTTAATCTAGCTGCTATTGCGTCAGTCCTAGGTTTAGCGACTACGTTTTACGGTTCTTCTTCTCGTTTTTTGTCGAGTCGATGGTGACCCTTCAACATTTTATTTATTTATGTATAAAAAGAAAATGTTGTACCGAGCAAACAGCACAAAGGTACTGCTTATTCAACAACACTAGAACTAGACTCGAACTATGTTTAGTATAGACTAACAAACTCGAATTGAATTTTAATAAAAAATAAGATTTAAAATTAATTTTAATGATTAACGCGACGATGGCAAGCGACCAGACGGTATGTCTTTATTTCACTGGAAGATGGGTAGGCCTTTAGTGTGGGACGCTACTTGTGTCGATACTCTTATGCCATCTCATCTTTCTAAGTCGTTGTGCTGTGCTGGTGCTACCGCTGCGGCTGCTGAGAACCTCAAACGGCGGAAATATAATAACCTAGTCGGCAATTGTATGTTTGAGCCTGTTGTAAGTTTGGGGTTGAAACTCTTGGACCGTGGGGTCCGAGTGCTCATGCGTTATTTAAAGAACTTGCTAAACGTTTAGTTGACACTTCGCGTGACCCAAAGGCTGACTTTTACTCCGGACAGAGTATAAGCATTGCCATACAACGTGGCAATGCCGCCAGTCTATTGGGTTCACTCCCAGTCGATAGCGATGCGGACGAATTTTTTGATGCCATATTGTAGTCAGGCGGATTTTAGTTTATTTTTATTTTAAGTGATGGTTAGATTTAAAGTGTATTTATTGTACCAGTAAAAATTTTTAAAAAATATATTAAAAAAATAAAGGTGCACAGAAACTTGAGAGGTTTGTGCACATTATGGGTACATTTATTTTCATAGTTTAGGTATGTTTCTCATTAGTCCCTATCATATGATGTATTCGTCTGGGCCATAATATCATTCTAATCACTATCAGTAACATCCTGTGGTGTGTTCAGAGCAGCATCGCCATCTTTTCGGTCCCCAAGTCTCTCCATCAGCCGTGCGCAATGCTACTTCAATTAGCAATTCAAATACTTCCGAGTCCCTCAGCTGAGTGCCTTAATGTGTTCAAAGTTCAGTCATTTTTCCTCTGTCTCGATTATTTCCCTCCCAATCGAAGGAACAGTTTCGTATTTGGATGAATTTTTGCGAGGAACCAGCGCGTGACACTGCAAGATTTACTTGGTAGGTATATTGGTTCGTTATGAAGAAAGAATTTTATTAAAAGCATTTTTTAAGGATGGAGACATTCGCTCATAAAGTAAACAATCATTAACTGAGGCTCAAAACGATCAGATATTTTACTTTATCGATCGGGGTTGCAGTCGCCAGCGGCCTTCAACCCTCACTTACATTGTATAGCGATGCTCAGAGTGAGCCTTAATATCTACCTCCTAACCTCCCAGTCTTACTCTCCGTCCCGCTATTTTGAAGCTCGTCTTACGATAGAACAGACTGTTGTATCTGCTTACAAACTAAATGATTCCAAGTTTTTGTGTACTTAATGGTGGTGGTCCGATTGTTGGCGTTCACCAGGAGAGAAATGTCAGTCGGTTTATACTACAAACATCACACCGTGCAAACTTACGAGCTCCAAAGCTCATATCAAAGTTCCTACTACTGGCCCCTCCACCAAATAAATGATTTTACAATAAGTGACTTTAAAACGAGATCTAACATTAGAGAGTCTGCGCACTGCATTGGACTTGACACCAGTTTTCTATATTTAGACTCATAATTCAATTAAAAAAAAAAAACTTCTATCTCTGAACACATTACCTAAATGAATCTAATGGAATTGCCAGGGCAGATATATTGAATCATTAAGCATAATTTAATATTCTCATCAGCCCCTAGTTATGGGCTACATAGCCGGTGCCTGGAATACTAACAACTATAGGCAATTAGGTTAGTTTCCTACCTACAATGTATCGCTCAGACCTGCGTGCTAATAGATCTAAATTATACTTCTAGCTATATACAGCCGCGTGGGTATAAGTGTAAATCAAGCGTGTGCAATCTGCATGAGTGATTGCATTTTATGAAAACATATTGGATGCAACGGAGCGAGTCTAATATCCGGAGTAAGATGCATAAGTTAAATCGTCCATAAAATTGTTCATCCTTACTAGCTCGTCGTATATTTTTAAGGATGCAATATGAAGCGATCAGAATAAATATTTATATCAGCAAAGTACATGGAGCACCTATATAAAGTAGTAGTAGTATATGAAGCGGACTTAATGCCACAAAGCATTCAACAAGCAGGCTGTGTACACAAAGACTAAGCATACAAGCGTTTTCACATTTTAGAATCCGGCTCGAAGGACCAGAGAGGATCACTATCTTTGACAATAATGTAAGCTGCTTTTTGATGAAAACATAAAAGTATAGTATAAACCTGACAAGATAGAACCGGCATCTCGGTGCACAAGCGGACAGCTAACAGGCTTACAGAGCTAAAATGTGTATGTGTAAATATATACATTTTAGCTCTCTCGGATGCAAGCAAAGCAAAAGGTCAGCCACAGCATTCCAAGGTCGGCTATATTGACATACCAATTAAGGAGTGGAGTGCGCTCGCGGAATTGAGAGCAGAACTGAATTTCGTTAATTGGTCGCCGAAATAATTCACATTTGTGATTGAAGTGCTGAACTTAGCATTTGTAAACCATCTTTGTGTAGTTGTGATTCATCGATATGAAGTTTTATGAACAGTATGATTATAAGAATGAAAATCTATTAACTGCCTCATTGGCGTTGTGATCGCAAGCGGTATGTACGTACATACATACGTACATACCGTTTGCCGCTTGCCTAGCACGAGGTCTAGGATATGGTTTGAATTACAGATCAGGAAAAATGTTTTTCTATCTTTCTTAGTAGCAGCCTTGAACCCGGATTTTTGACAGTTGATGACAGTATTATGAATCTACTGGACGTAAACGTCTCGGCAAACGTAGCGTAGGCCGTCCTCAGGCACGGTGGAGTGACAATTAGCGCAGGACGGCTGGCAGAAACTGGATGCGAGAAGCCGAAAATAGATCTAAGTGGCGTGCAATTGGAGAGGCCTATGTCCAGCAGTAGACTGCAACAGGCTGTTGATGATGATGATACAGGTAAACCTCTTCCGAATCATTTGGGGAATACTTAAATAAATGTGTCTTGTTATGTTATTACTTCTGCAGTTTTAACGGTGCGCATTTTTCTCCAAAATAGATTGTTTTGTGTTTGTCTGTAGAAGCATGCTTTACTTTTAAGTTAAGTCAGTGTATACTTGCGTCCTAAGTTATGTAATGTATTATTACTTGTTGATGAATAACGGAGGAAGTAATCTCACTCGACTGCTGACACTACTGAACCTCCTGAATATTGGATTGATCGCTTTATAATATGTATTAAATTGAACGGAACACGATGTTTTTTTAGCTATATGTTGTGTCTAATTTACTTACATGAATATAAACAAAAACAGTTCGCTAACTTTTAACAGGTGATTCAAATGCAGGGCTGTTTTAATTCTAACTTGAGTATTGCCCCACAGATTTTATAGAAAAGTGGAAAAAATTGTGGACAGCTCAGCAGGTATATATCTTTTGCGGCCCTGCGGATGGCGAGCTATGGGTGGCTCGCCGTCCGATAGCAACCAGGCCCGAGTCCACGGCGCGTCATGTTCCACGCGCGCCTCAAAGAGCCGTCAGCAACGTAGGCGGGGGCCCCATAGGGTCAGTGCCTGCTAGGGTTGCGGAATTTGTTCGAAAGAGTCACCGTGGCCCAGGAACGCAAAGGGCACAAGAAGGATCACGGGTGGGTTTTAGTCAGTAAGAGTCTGACACTCCCTTCTGCTTCGCCCAGAGCGGGAGAAGTGATTTGATGATTTACCATAAAAAAGGTATGTCTTTTCGTGTCGATTAAGCAATATAAAATTTTGCTAGAGCAAAGTGAGCAACCTGCACAGCTCATACGTTCATCGTTCTAGTCATTGACTTAGCTGTGCACGTTGGGCAGAAATGTTTGCTTGGGTCTATCGCACTGTGTTTGAGCCAATCACGTGGGAATCTAGCACGACTGTCTACAATAGACGTCACTGAATTAGTGCAGCACTCGCAAATATTTGCTAACTATAAAAACGTTACAGCAGTTTCGCGCACATTTTTATTTAAAAGTACTTTTATCTGCCACAAAAGAAAGATATTAAGAATAACTGAAAAACATTAATACAAAATGTTTTTGATGGAAAGTCTATTCTATTATGCGCTATAAATAAATACTTGCGAATACTGAAAGCCAGCCGTTCGCAAAGTTTCTGAAGGGGACAAGTGACAAACTAAACGAGGAAACTTTCTTAAGATAAATCATTTTTCTCAAATTGAATATAATCTCAGCTTCAGTCTGTGTTCATTGTAAGATAGACAGAGTTCTCATTGCGAGGTCAGCGAGGCACATACAGTGAGTCATGTTTGTTTCAGTTATTTGATCGGCTGTAGTTCAATACTGCGAGTCCGGGCTATTTCTTGTCCGAGCTATTTCTGTTTAGTGGTTATTCCAGCGCACGACTAGACTGATATCTTGTTGAGATTGAAAAATGGGCTTCAGAGCTTTGATTTATTTCAGATTTAACAAAAGAACAGATAACGTTTTCTTTCTTTGAATATGGTTCTTAATGAGTAAGATTTTATCTGTTGAAAAATTAACTGTAAAGTTTTCCGGCGTCAGGAATATGATTGTAAGGGTGGTAGCAGGGGTTGTTCTGCAGTTTCTCAGTGTCAGTTGCATTGTTGACAGCATGGTTTCAAGTATAAATAAAACGAAGACGAGAAGAGACTGTTAGATGAGAACAAATAACTCAAACATCCAAAAAAGGAACTCAACCACATTTTCAAGGCATACAAATATGAAAGAATTTGCTCGTATCAACTTTTAATTTTCCGCTAAACTCCGTCCCTCTCAATAAGTGCGCCCACGCCCGGGCGTCGTCATAAATCCATCGGAGCGGTGTCGTGTGAGATTTACACGTCTTGAAGTCGTACCAGGAGGCGTCAGTTCACGGAAACTATTCTATTCTGAATCAAAGGAGAAGGAATCTTGCTTTACGACGTACTGCGGTTTTTACAGTTCATTTCTTTTTTTAAGGTCAAGCGCTGTTTCACTCTGCTTCGTGAACGTACTCATGAAACGGTTCGTAGTATTGTACTGTTTCTGTTCGGTTCAGTTTGTGAGCGAAACATAACCGTTACTCCATTCATCAGTTCTCTCGCTCGATTAGCGACGATCAGACTCTATTATGTCCTAAAAACTACTCCGGTAGTAACTCATAGGACATTTATCGTGCTAAACGTATATTTTATTTTTTTTAATTTTAAAGAAAGCTTACAGACTAATAAAAACTTTGGATATCTTACATAATTTAAAGACATTGCTAATTACAAGCTTCCACATGTATACATGTATCTAATTAGTTACGCGTTATTTGCGTGTTACAGCGATTTGACTATGTAAGATCATAGTGTAACATAATAGTTATGTCGAGATAATATTATTAGGTATGTCTATGTCAAGTCGTGCAAAAACAAAATCAGAATTAAAAGCTATTTAGAGTTGTCACCAAAATACTGTTTTTTTATGATCTTTCTAATTGTATGTGCGCTGGTGCAAAATAAATCGATTTCCAGGTGTGATGGTAAACTATTGATAGCTATAATCATATGTATTTATACAGCATAATTATATTATCAAGCACGATTGACAATATATTATATGAAGTTTTAATAAACAACAATCACCGCCTAGGTAAATTAGTTCAGTGGTTCTTCCAACGCTTTTCGTAATACAAGTTTTAATTTCCTGTGACATTTCAACGCTGGAATTAAAACTTCCGACAGACGTCACTGTGGCTAGCTGTACGCATTCGCACGGAAACTTGCCGATATTTAACTGTAGCCAGAGAAGGAGGTTCCTCATGAAAGCACTACATGAGACCAAATTATGTCGAATATGTAGCCATGAATTTGTAACCATATCCATATACTAGCTGACCCGGCAAACGTCGTTTTGCCAAATAAAAAAATTAAAAATGAGAGGTGGACCACCCTTAATTTTTAGGGGGATGAAAAATAGATGTTGTACAATTCACGCACGCATGCATGCACGCTAAGTTTCACGAAAATCGGTCGAGTCGTTTCGGAGGAGTTGAACCACAAACAGCGTGACACGAGAATTTTATATATAAGACTAGCTGAACCAGCAAACGTTGTTTTGTCATATAAAATAAAAAGGGGGGGGGTCCCCTTTATCATTAGGGGTAGGTATGAAAAATAGCTAGTAGGTAGCTGATTCTCAGACCTACTAAATATGCAAATAAAATTTCATAAAAATCGGTCAAGCCGTTTCGGAGGAGTATGGTAACTAACATTGTGACACGAGAATTTTATATATAAGATAGATAGGCCAACACATATACATATGTAGATACAGGCTCTAAACACGTGAGCAGCGAATTCTCATCTAAGAACAATAGGGGTGTACATTCTGTTTCCAGAATAGGAAGAATTGATGAGTGATACCTTATCAATATTCATGATAATTGCGTACTAAATAGTCACGGCACTAAACATTGTAAGTCCCAGATCCTGTTCACTAATGCTTTGAATGACAAGACTAAAATAAAGGAGGCTGTGTAACGTAACACCGCACTACTGTGTTTATGTTACAGAGGCTGTCTGTTGTGATGCTCAGTTGCTCACTCCGGCTCGGCTTGCAATCTGCGGCCATTGTGTCTTATCAGCCACGTGTATGAAGCGTTGGATCACAACAAAACATCGTCAAATTAACCTGTAGCTCCCGCTCGCACACAGCTAAAACGTAAAAAACAGTCAGAAGTCTAAAAGTAAAAAACAATCTCCTGATTTCGTTCAAATGTCACAGAGTGAAAACTTTCTCGAGTGTCAACTTCATGGGTGCCTCATTTAGAAACAATAGCTAACTCCAGGAAAGCAACTGACGAACAAAAAAGTCGCTCACGAACAACTTTAAAAGTTTTGAAACATGAAAAGCTTTTTCCTGAAAAAATGACAAATTTCACGTTGTGTTTAACTGGTTAGAAAGTTCAATTGTTGGACCGTAGCTGCAGCAGTGCGTCACGTCAACTATCACTATATTGTTTCCTCCCCCTCCTCCCTGTGTACATGTCAAACCGACCGGTTTTGGAACTTTTCAATGGTGAAACGGCAACTGGCTTGTGTTTGCTTGCTCAAATATTTTTCCGCAGTACGTGCTCGAATGGCAGACTAGCTCTTTATTTTACAAAAATATTCAGCACAACTGAAATGCAAATCTGTTGTTTGAAGGAATCATGTAAAAAAACAGCGAGGGAATAGTAGCGTAGTAAATGGAAGAAAAAAACGTGTTGCGCCGACATCCAGTAATCATAACATGGTATAAGCAGTAAGAGGCTGAAGGTGTGCGAACCTGCGGACAAAGCGCCACGTCACCTGCCCGGAGCGTACGGCAGGAGCTCCCCGACCGGACCAGTCACTTGTCTCCATGATCCTGATTAATGGGCCCGACTTCGAGGACTCGGCGCGAATATTAAATCGATATCAAATACGTCGAGAGGACCAATAACGGAGTTGTTGCGTAAGGTGTTTTAGACCAAAATCTGAACCTGTTTCTGACGCTTCAAAGAGCTTAGGCCGTTTTAACTTTAGGGAAACACCCTTGGAAAATTAACTCAAAGTAGCTATTTTTAGTATGCATCAAAATAATCAAAAACAGTAGCCTTTTAAGTTTAAATGAATTAGGAGTAGTCCTTCAGGTGACTTAAAGCTAAAATCTGAACCTTGAAAGTTTTAGACGCCATTAAACTAAGTGCTACCAGAAAAAGCCCTGACGCGGAAAATAATTGAAACAAAGTAGGCTCAGCCTCAGAGGTTCCATATCGGGGGAAAATGCTGGAGACTCATGTTTTAGGCTTGTTTCAGTTTGTATAATAAGAATGAATGTTGCTTTCACCATAATATTTCACAAGCCATTATTGTATTATTTTCATTCATTCTTTATCCAGGTTTTACAAAGAAATAAGTAAAATTTTGCTTTCGTAAGCCTTTAATAATAAGTGCGACTTTAAAACCATGAAAAAAAAATTTCACTGATAGTTTACATGAATGCCACCGCGATCTGTTTATAAACACTTTCCTCTTGAATTATTTACAACGCGTTAAGGTTCGTAACATCGTTTTTGTGTACCAATAATTCATATCGATAAATCAATGATACAGCACACTCGATTACTTTAATATACATACTCGTATATTATATTGTTTTATGTAGAGGTATGTGTGACTTATTCATCAACAGTTTCCTAAAAGTGAACACACGATCCAATGCTGCCACCGTCCGAGTCGGGTAAAAAGCCAGGCATTTGTGTACGAGCAAAAAGTTTAATCTCGTTCTAATGTGTCGTGAATCCCTGAAGGCCCGAGCTTAGAATATACGTGGAAAACTGAAAGTTTGATGCCGGTCAACCGGCGAGAAAAACCTCGAAATAGTCGAACGAGAACTGGTGAGCGCTTATAACTTCTTGATTCTTACAGGTTGCAAACGCTGCCAGAAGTCGCTATCTGCTTGCTTTATATGAGAATGCCTTAAAAGGCAGTTATTCGGTCTCCGATTTAGGGTTTGGTTCCCAGTTCCCAGTTGGTCGGTCAAAAAGTGTCATAAGGATTTTCCATTAGGAATTTCTCTGCGACAGCTCGGACTTAGGAATTTGGTGGGTCACACAGCACCGTGCCCGGGAAGCCGTTGGTCCTGCACTCAGCTCCCCTACGGCCTGTAATCGATGGAAGAGGGAGTGCACCTGCATTTGCCCACACCTGCACTACAATGCGAATCCCCCGTGGCTACATGGCCAGGAGGACTATTATAATGAATGTACTTACCGTCAGTGAGCAGCGGTTGGCCGTCGGCATTGGGCCGGCCGGCGGGGCACAGCGGCAGCGCGGGAGACGACTGCGCCGGCCCGCCTTCGCCGGACTCGACCTGCACAACAAACACACACATCTTAGATAACGGTAGTTTACACTTATCTATACTAATATTATAAAGCTGAAGAGTTTGTAAATTCTTTTTGGGTTGAATAGACCATTTATCGAGGAAGGCTTTAGGCTATATATCATCACGCTTAAGCCAATAGGAGCGGAGCAGCGATAAAGAATGTTTTAAAATCGGGGATTCCACGGGGACGAAGTCGCGGGCAGCAGCTAGTACATAAATAAGGAGCATTTGGTAAGGCACAGCCAAGCCTCATCGAATTAGGTCATCATTGTTTAAGAAGTACTGCTACATCGTTTCCACCCTACATCGTTTGTGGCCCGCACAAGTGTGATGAATACAAATAATGATTAGGTATACATACCTTTTTTTTTTTTCAGGTATACCTGGAACTACAATTTTACTTCTAAAACTATTTTAACATTACGTAAATGTTAAGAATGTTTCAGAAGTAAAATAGCAAAATTATACTTCTGCCTCTTTCGTTTTGGAAAAAGAATAAGGCTGCAACAAAATAACATCAGAAAAACTATTTTACAAAAAAATACAACTGACTTTTAAACAAAGAAGTATAAACTAATTTTAATTTTGGATGTCGGTGTTATTGGTTGTTTCTTCGTTTTTAAACACTGACTTCCGAAATTAAAGTTAATTAATACTTGTATTTTTAATTTTTCACTATTTAGTGATTTCTTTTTTCTATTTACACCCCACAGCTGAACGTATCTATCACTGTTTATTGTTTAAGCCAGTTTATAAAACGTATCTATCACAGCGTACGTGTTATAAACTGGCTTAAACAATAAACAGACACGCGATTTCAGCAATCCCGAAAGATTTGCTATCATTTATTGAAGAGTTCCGTTTCTTATCTCCGTTCTTCATCAGATCTTTACCAAACTAGAAAAGGCATCCTTTTCTAGTTTGGTAGAGATCTGGGACCTACACAGTTCATTTTACATCGACCAGTGAGAATGAGAACACCATCAACGTAGTTGAAGCCACGCATTATTAGGGATAACTCAAATATTAGTAGTCAGATCTCACCCAAATTGAAAATACAGTTGACTTGCGAACCTCTTTTTTTAAAGTCGGTTAAAAAGTGGTCGACATTACAATAATGCACCTGCATTCACCTTGTAATCTAATATAAACACAGTTGTACCACGCACGGCTGAAAGCGGTTGGATCCAGTTATGGTGCAATTTGGCTATTTGTCAAACCCCTGGCGCCAGAACCTTCGTGTGACAAAACTACATATTACAGGTTTTGGCGTGCTATTTTTAAAATAGGCTATGAATGTAAAAACCTGAAAAAACACGAAATTTGTTCGAAAGAGTTACCGTGGCCCTGGAACGCAAAGGGCATTAGGAGGAACACGGGTGGGTTTTAATCAGTAAGAGTCTGCCAGAATGCCTTCCGTTACGCCCTCATCCAGCAAAAAAGATGTGTGTTGGTAATGGTGACGTGAATTCTTCGCAACTGAAGAGCTTAGAATTGTTTAAGGAAAATTCACTGATTTTAACCAAGTTCAAGTTATTCGAAACGAAAACTGCTTCGTTAACTGTAAGGATAATTCGTCAAAAGAATCCAGTAAAAATGAATTGAAAATGAAATTATGATATATACATAGATATGTATATATACCACGTTGACATTCGACCTTTAGCATTTTAATATTTTTCCAAGAACAGAAAATGTTTTCGTCATATAATTGTTTACTCTCTCTGATACAGGAAATAGGAAATTGGAAATATTATACGTCTTTGACTAGTACCTATTACGACGAAATTCATCTTGATACATAAATACTGATCCAAATTATTATTATTATTTTTGCCATCGTTTTCTATCATACAGCTTACGTTACTAAGAATTGTTCTATCATGAACCGTGATGTCCATAGGAGCTACGCGATTCCAGTGATCATCATCATCAACAAAAGGCGCCCACTGCACATAAACCACTGACAATCATCCAGCTGACTCGCGACCTCCGCCAAGTTATCGATCAGAGTCTAACTCTATCGAGAGCGAAGAGAGAGAGAGTGCACCTTGTGTTTGCACACTTGTGAACTATAATATCTGCCGCGTAAATAACTGTCTCCGCTGACAATGGTCATTGGCATGACTGAAAACTTTCATGAGCCTTTTACCTTTCTGTTTAAGGGGCCCCAAGGGTCCCATTGGCCCGGGTCGCCGCTCGCAGGAACTGGTAGCATAGGGCGACTGGCAGCGTGTTGCACACCAGGTTCATGGCCACCAGCGCGCAGCAGACGTAGACCAGGCAGCGCCCGGCCCACGGGAAGCCCAGCATCACATCACACACGTGATACGCGCAGATCGACACGAACACGGCATGTAACATCGCAACACTACACCACAAACTTGTCCGATGCGTAACGTTCTTGCAGTCGACGAAAACAAACCAAAATGTTCCTAGCAAATAGATCTAAAATATTTTTTTACGAAAATACTTTGTAAACGACATGTTTTTTTCTCTCGAGTCACTGTCAACCACATTTCAACTCTCCATCGAATGTTTATGTCAATATCACGCTCTCAGGTTCTATGGCAGGTCATCAAACGCTGGAGATGAAGCAGAGAATTGATTCTTAAATAGATCGTGAAGAAAGAGAAAATATTTAAGCAAATTCAAGTATAAACAAACAAAAAGAAATCTTCTACGCAAATGAATTGTCTAAATTCTCTATGACTACTGACAGATGACATTCGGTATGAATGACTGCTCAGGAATCGAGTCAGGAATAGATAGTAGCGATTAATTAGGTTCAGTCCAAAGAGTAAAGTAATACATAGTTCAGTCAGTTGCTTTGTGGTAGGTTAAGGTGCGTTTACACGGGTAATTTCTTGAGCAATTATTGCTCGGCAACCCCTATGGATTAATCTGGAGCAAAGTGCAGCAACTCAAACTTAGTCAAATACGGCAATTATTTCGGCTGTTTTTTTATATTTTGTTTTATTTTTAAATTAAATTACTCGTTTGCCTAGTTTCTTGCGAGTGTCTCCATCTCGCCATATTTCTCATTGCAAAACATTTCGCCATATTGAGGCTTGCTGCTGTTGTCGTATGTAGGTAGCTTGATATGTTGTGACGTCACTATCGACCAGTATATTGCTTATAATTGACCAGATTGTCAGTGCCCGTGTGAACGCACTATTATTCTGCCAAGTCCGATACGTTTTTTACTTCTCAAATTCTATTCAATCTAGTATCTGATTATGATCTCAGTTTATAATATGATACGCTTGTTGACTGAGTTAATTAATTCGTTCAAAAACGTACCGTAGATAGAATTACCACAAAATAGCACATATTTGATGAGCAGGATACCTTATGATGGACGGGAATCTAGCACGCAATCGTTTGATTGGTAGTGATCTGGATGGCCGAAGCTGCGCTCAGCTTGGAGGATCAGCGTAAGATTTATGAACAGCAAGACACCAGAGAGAAAAAGCCAGGAATATGGAGTCACTATGGAGAAATACACTGGATCAGGATAATTACGATGTTAATATATATTTAACTGAGTTTAAATGAATCATGTGTAGTAAACACAGCAAGGCCAGTTTACTATGATTATTTAGCTTTTTAACGAGACAACGAGACCTTTATCTTAGTGCTGTTACCAAAATAATCTCGACTCTTTGTAAACAAGAAAGTCCACACCGGCTAGTTGAAACATGACACAGAGTGCCTTCGCTTCATTGAGCAGGAAGCAAGGAGGCTGCATCCCATTCCGCACTAATCTCGCCATCCCATCGCGCTAAGCACAGGAAATTATCTCAGCTGCCGCACCGGCGCACAGACGCGCCGACCGACCAGTGAATACATCACTTTGGGAATTAATGTTCATTCAATTTGCTATTCGGCTATGACAGTAAAATGGCAACGAGATTTGAGGTTCTCGAAATTATATTGTAATTTTTGAAGTTTGTCGTCCCGGCAAAGGATCTGCTTGCAATGATAACTCCTAATAATTATATTTTATTTAGAACACGTGCTCGGGTTATGGTTCTGTATTGTTTCCACATAGACTGTCCTCTATGTTGCTTGAAAAGAGTACCTACAACATTTTCTGATCGCCCTTTTTTTCCTATGTTATTAGTTTTTCTCTGTGATAAACAAAGTTAAAACTAACACCCTCTTCATAATAGTTGACCGACTCGCAGCGTCGGCCTTTATAGATAGTGTTCAGCAAGTAACGAACCGAGCGCACAAGACGGTGTGTGGCGATCTAATAGATTTTGTTAGAAGTGGAGGATCGCTTGTTCCGCGGGCTTCCTGAGGGATCTTCGCCGGGGTTGCAATAATCTAGGCCTTTGTCATATCGCCTGGGATACAAGCTGTGTATGAGTAATTACTGTTACAATAAAAACCGCGATTTTATGATAATAGTGGATGTTTCTTGGGCACATATTTATAGGGTACGTTAATTTACTGGGATAATTAAAAGTTTTGCGTGAGACTGAATATTATGGAAGGTAATATTCAAGTTTATGCCCAATATTAGGAGGTAGTATTTTCTACCTAAGAAGGTTATATTTTCTACCCAATAATCTATACTAATATTATAAAGAGGAAAGATTTGTATTTTTGTATGTAACAAATACACTCAAAAAGTACTGGACCGATATAAAAATTCTTTCACCATTAGAAAGCTACATTCACCCTGAGTAACATAGGTTATATCTTATCCCCGTATTCCTACGGAAACAGGAACTACGCGGGTGAAACCCGGGGCACTGAAAGTTTTACATAAAATAAATGCTACGTTACATATTAGAATTGGCAATTTGGCATGTACATACACGTGCCAATTCTAATATGTAACGTAGCATTTTATGTATTTAAAGGATCGAATCATATCGGAAAGCACCTAATATTAATAATATCTCGGTCAAAGTTTCGGTATGACTGCATTAAACTTGTAAACTTCCGCGTTCTGATGTGCGCCTGGTACCTATTGGTTCTATCGTCATCGCAATATTACGAGGTTGATCTACAAGATCGGTCTGTAAACAAGTAATATTGAGATGTTATGAACATAAATGTACATATGAGCTAGGTTTATAGATAGCTCATCTAACTTAGCTAACTTGAGCACTAACAGCCAAAATTAATAATATATCCACAATCCGCGATTGAAACCAATCTCGGATATTTACTTATCGATGGATCGATCTCCAATCCCCGTGCCAATAACAAAACTCGACATATCTTTTCTTTTTAAATCTTGGATAGCCGGCAATCCTTCGCCCTAACTTGTCCCTCTTAACGTTCCTTTAAAACAGAACGCACAGTCTTTTATTGTGAATAGTTTTAATAATACAAAAAAAATAATCGATATGTCAATACGGTAAATTATAATACCGTATTTTTAAAAGCTTCAGTTACGTAAACAAAAATTAAAATAATTGTTACAGTATTAAAATCTGTCCATACTTTAAAATACATAAAAATAGTATTTGTGCGTAATGGGACGTTGACTAGCCTTGTTTGGCAGTTGGTTGACTGCTGACTGACGCATTGATCGCGGTAAAATTCAATTCAATATTTGATAATAAATTGAAATGAATACAGAAACGGTAAGTGAAATCCTTTTATTGCGTAGATATTGAAACTGACTGTTTATTGTTGCGCCTAGACGACGCGTCTTTCTCGAATTTTTCATTTTAGGTAAAGGGCAAGCCTCTGTCAAAGGAGGAAACAAAAGCTTTGCTGGAGCTGGTTGAAAACAGCTCCATAATAACTACCAAAGCCACCAATGCCACCAACAACAAATTAAAAGTTGAAGAATGGAAACACCTAACAGAGCAGTTCAACGCCACGGCACTCACTCCGAGAACACCACAGCAGCTGCGTTTAAAGTGGGAGAATTTAAAGAAAAATTCCCGTAAACGCAGCGCGAAAATTAGGATGAATCGCATGCAGGCAAGTTGCATTGACTTTTCCTAACCATATGGCTATTTTATTACTTTCTGTTTTCCCTTTTTGAACAAAATCCTTTTTTTACTTTGCAGACGGGTGGTGGCATTGGTGATTATATACCTCCAGATGACATATTAGATCGAGTTTCTAGTCTGCTCGGGAGCACTGGAACTGGATTTACTGTGTCATTTGGAGGTGACAAGGAACCAGAGGAGTTTGTCGCTGGTGCTGGTGAACTTGATGGCGAAGAGATCATTGGCGGAGAGGCTACAGCCTCCGTTAATGAAATTCTCAACTCCGATGGTCCTGTTGCCATGAATAATATCATCATATTAGATGGGGAGCAGATGGTGACTGAAACTCCACCAAAAAAGCTGACATTTTCTACACCTAGAGTTGGTAATGATTTAATTTTACAGATTATTAAATATTTTAGGAAATCAGTTAGCGTGTGTGTACTCATATAGATGTATTTGTTTTGCAGTGAGAAAAAAGAAGCTGGTGCAAGATTGCAACAGGTCAGCAAGAAACCTCGCCATAGCAGAGTATTATTCAAGTAAAAAACTGTGCCTAGATGCAAAGTTAAACAATATATTGCTTGAAAATGAAAAAATTAAATTGGAAAATGAAAAACTAAAATTAGAAATAGATAAATTAAAGAGCTCTTAGTATTTCGAAACTATTTTTAATTTCATTTTATCCTTTTTTATGTAAAGTCAAGTGTCAAGCTCATTTATATATGTATGTATGTCCACAAAACCAAAAATATCTGTACAACTTTATTTATTTATTGAAACACTAATAAAATATAACCATATGTTAGGGACCTAATTAAGGACTGAACTTAAAAGCAGTGGACTGTAATTTACATAAAATGTATTCTTAAAAAAGTACAATATAGATGTCGATGTTAGTGAGAACATACTATGGAGTGCGCGCGCGTGCCGTCCATGGAGATCGGTGGTGAAGAGGTGTTAGAGGACGGGAATTTAAGACGCCCTCTATTTGAGTCAAGCACGTGGTCATCTCCTCATGTGAAGTGCGTTAAGCCAAGAAGTCTCTTTAGGTAATGCTTTGTGGATTTAACGGCAGCTTCAGCAATGCCGTTGAAGTGGGGGGAGTATGGAGGCGCAAAAGAAAATTTGATGCCTTGCTGAACAACTTCAGACACGAGATTCGAGTCTTGTAAAAACTTACGTAGCTCATTGCAAGTACCTATAAAGTTCGTCCCATTATCGGATAAGATGGTTTCGGGTTTACCACGTCGAGCCACGAAACGTTTTCGTCCTAGTCGCTCTAAGAACTCGACAAACTATAATAAAATTTTACGCAGCACGAGGCAACGGGAGCGACACATGTCCAACCTCTGAAAGGCCTCGACCGGCACTGAGCGCTGGCTTGTAGAAGTCGCTACGTCCCCGCTAGGGGACGTGGCGAGCGGTCACGGGGCTATGCCCCCTGGCCGCGGGTGCGCCCCTCAGCCCGTAAATGCAGGCTCGTCGTTGTGTTGTTATCAAGATAACATAGAGTTTCGGGTTAACGCCTACTAGAATACTCATAGCAACGTTAACCCGCGTGTATAAATGTTGTGTTACTGCAGGCGTTGTCGCGCCACTGT
Source organism: Hecatera dysodea (assembly GCA_905332915.2). Classification (NCBI taxonomy): domain Eukaryota; kingdom Metazoa; phylum Arthropoda; class Insecta; order Lepidoptera; family Noctuidae; genus Hecatera; species Hecatera dysodea. Next base: position 29,802,510 of record HG995286.1, on the reverse strand, counting down.
GTACAGTGCACAGCGAACGCTTCTTCACGACACCTCGGCGGTCGGAGCCCGCCAGGTGAGACCCCCAGTGACCTGGGGGAGGCTCAGCGAGGAACGACCAGCGACAGAGGTGCTGACTGAGCGCTGGTGCAATTCCGCGCCGATTATAGTAATAAATAATTTATAGTAAAATTAACATAGAAGTTTTAAATAAAAGTACCATGTTTTAGAACGTAAATGTCTTCATTTACTAGGTCTAAAAAAAACAAAAATACCTTTGAGTTCATCCTAAACTAACACGTATAATAACTCGAAAAGTGGCTAAAAATGACACTTTTGAGTGTACTTTTCTTGTATAAAAGCTTACAGTAATTACGTTTTTTTTTTCAGCCATGCACTAGTAAATGTTATTTTTTTTTTAATAGTAATATTTCTATAAGTTTGTCATTTATGGTTTTACTATTATCTAGCATCTGCGTAGACCATCGACCGCTATTTTTAAAAAGGGATTGATGAGATTAGCGCATTCAAACAAACAAACTCTTCAGCTTTATAATATTAGTATAGAAAACTACAAAAATACACTATTGATTCCTAGTGCTTACCACGGAGAAGAATCACTCGGGAACAAATCCCTGGTGCAAAAAACAGACTGATTCAAACTCAAACTCAAACTCAAAACGTTTATTTCAATTAGGCCATTAACGGCACTTTTGAACGTCATCAATAAAAAAATCTTAAATTAAGTGACTCTAGGGTCCATTCGCAAAGGTAGATTCTTATGGAGAAGGACGGACAAGAAACTCCATAGTTACTCTTTTCAAATCAATGTTTTACAATATTTGGTAATACAAAAAATACTTCATATATGTGAGGACAATGCACCAAGTATACTAGTTATAGAACAAAGTATTACCAGCAGAGGTAAACTTCTAAATATCTCATGCCCATGGTACTCACATATTTACAAATATTGGAATAATAAAAAGAGAAAAAAAGTACAAGAAAAAAAAAATGCATTCATAAATTTAATTCACACATAAATCAACCAGTTTGATTTTGTCTACACCCTCGATTGCCCTATGGAGCAAGACCAGCATGTTTCCAGGCATTCTTATCCTGAATGTAATCTTGTAATTTGTAATATGCTTGTTTACAAAGGGTGGTTTTAATAAAAGTATTAAATTTTCTTTCATTTAATTCTAATATGTTACAAGGTATTTTGTTGTAACATTTAACACAGAACCCCGTCTCCACGCTCAAGGCCCGCCATAGAAGCTATGCAATAGCTTAAAACTCATGAAAGCTAAGCTAGTTAAAAATATTATCGAAAATAATTATTGATGAGGTCAGCTCTCTGTCTGATATCATGGGCAATTATATTTTGTTCATGGGCACCTTCATCATTGTTTTCTAACAGAGATGGCAGGTCAACTTCTGGAGAGACTTCGTCTAAATTATAATTTCTACAAATGTTATGCAGGACTGCAGTAGCTATTATGAGTGCCTGGACTTTTGAGAGTGACAAGCGTAGTGTGAGTGCCACAACAGGAAAGCGCCGTTTCCATACCCCAAATATACTGAAAAACGATAATTAGTTATGTTAGATTTCTGAGAAAAAAATATATATATGCTAGTTATCAACATTTTATACATGACACGATTACCGTTCAACTGGATTTCTAGTTTTGATGTGTGCTTCATTATACCTCTGTTCAGCTTCAGTGGTTGGATTAGAAAGAGGTGTCAATAGATAACGTCTGTTTGGATAAGCACTATCTCCTAGTAACCAGCGATTACCAAACTGACCTGCATCACACTGAGCTGAAAATAATATGCGTGATATTCTCCATACAAAACAACCAGTTCATTGTGAGTCTACTCATGAATACAAACAACTTTTACTATGGAATCAACTAAAAATCAGCTGTTTCATACACAAGTTCAACACCTACGGCACCAACCCATATGATGTAGAAAAGCTGTTTGTGTTTATGAGTAGACTCATAGTTCAAAATATTGCAAATGATTTCAATTTCACCTTGTATAGCGAAGAATGATAGTTATAAACAGATATTTTTATTACCTCTTAGAACTGAGTTATTAAAAATAGTTGCATCATGTGTTGAGCCAGGCCAGCGAGCCACCATATTCATAAATTTCAAATCAGCATCACAAGCTGCTTGGACATTTAGTGAAAAATATCCTTTACGATTTCGAAATTCTTCACCTACAGTTTGGCCTAAAAATATAATGTAAGTTTAGTATTCAATACTCATTTATTTACATACTGCAATCAAGACATGCAGTTCTAAGGTGTTGCCACAGTTGATAGTGTGTTACTCTGGAGACCCCATTGTGTTAAACAGTTTGGACGTCCGACCATAAGGGCTAGGGTCGCACTGAGAATGTATAACTTGAGGTGGGCTCCAGTACAAAAGCCCTGGTATAGCAAGCAAAGTTGGTGTTGCAAGATATTAAAGTTAGAACCAACTTGCAAGATGCTTTTGGTTTACGTAACATAAGAAACCGATAAAGTTAGTGCTTATTTGGTTAATAGTATCTATGTGTACTTACATGGAGACTGGATACGAACATGTGTGCAGTCAAGAGCAGCAAGAACTCTGGGGAAACCAGCAATTTGATAAAAACTTTCTGCAGCATCTTGGTGAACAAAAATATATTTATCGTATAAGCTGGCTATTGCTGAGGATATATCTCGCACTATTCTACCCGCTGTAGACTTTGAAACCCCTACAAAGTCTGCTACAGAGATCAGCATGGTGCCTAGTGCATAAAATCTGAGGGTTAACAATAGTTGCTGTAGGGGCGATACTCCGTGATTTCTGCAAATGATTATTTTGTTAGGTTATCGGCATAAAAAAATCTTCACTTATTAAAAAAGAATAACACGTTTGTTGTAGGTACCTTGTCGATTTCACACGAATAAAGGGCATTATTTCATCTAATAGTGAATTACATGCCGCTTTAGACAGCCGAAACCTGAAAGTAAATTCAGCATCTTCAAGGCTCTGCATATAATTCACCCTTCTCATTCTTCGCGAAGAAGCGCGATGGGTAGCTTCATCTGAATCACTATCAGTATCCCAATCTGATAGCTGAGCGAGATCTTCTAGATCACTGTCACTATCACTTGAAAATAGCATTTTATGATGGTTATATGTAAGGAATCGGAAAGTAATCTGCAGAATTTCTAGGATTGCAATCTGCGATTGTTCACAGGTATCTTTATAAATGTCAAAAAAGACAGATAGGTTATTGGTACGGACAACTTGTCTATTGCGAACAGAGGACCAATCCACAGAGCAATCTCTATCCGTATCCGACCTCCCAAAGATATATTACTTTTTAAGATTGCATTTTCAAACCTTGGATACAATATTGGCACACTTGAGTTTAAAAATGGATTGACTTTTCAATCTTAGATAGAAAAAAGTCTATCCGGATTGGTTATTAATTTCGGCTGTAAGTTGTCTTAGGTAAATACAAATAACGTTCATATCACTATCTTGCTACCAAAAGGGTTAATGTAGCTGTTTCTCTCAATGTATGCAAACTGTAGCAAAGGACATTATTTCTAAAATGATATTAATCTTCAATACAGAATAAACTTAAAAGAAAATGAATGCCATCATCATTGTCGAGAGTGTAAGTCCAAACTTAAGAACAACAAACAAGTCGCAACTACTTACTTCTAAAACATCGACCACTTTTCTGGCAAAGAAAAGGTGCCGCGAAGTACTAACACCTTGTATCAAAGAGACAATTAGCATACTGTGGCGGCGGCAGGCGATCATGAAATATTCATAGTTGAAGTCCTTGTCAACTTGTCAGTCAGTCAGTTTGAGAAGCTGTGATCCTGGCGCTCGCTGAGCGGGGTCGCAGTTGTCTCTTCGAAACAATGGTTTGTAGACATTATAACTTCTAACATTGAAATACGAAAGTGAGCTTATTTGTTTGATATCCTGTCACGCCTATAATATCCTGTAAACGATTTTCTGAGTTGTGACACAGATAGTTGAGTTCTCTCGCTCTGGGCGGACCGGAAGACTCTAACTAACTATAACCCACCGTTTCTCCTAATGCCTTTTGCGTTCCAGGGCCGCTGTGACTCTTTCGAACAAATTTCGCAACCCTAAGGGCCGGGGGCTCCGTCTTCCTTACTGACAGCTCTTTGAAGCGCGCGTGAAACACTACGAGCCGTCGGCCCGGGCTTGTTATCGGACGGCGAACTATCTGCAGGTCCACGCCTACGGTGGCCGGGAATCGCCTTGTAACTCCCGACGCCCGGGGAGTCTTTCTGTTGCGGCGGCTATGGTGTTAGCCTTCCCTATCCCTCGCGTGGTCTAATTCCTCCTACGCTAGCATTACTGCTTCGCAGGACGTGGGGGCTTCCAATGCCTCCTCACTCAGGACCATGGATTTAATCCGAGGCGGAAGCGAGAGGTCGCCTCCGCCGATCCGACAAGTACGCGGAATTGCTCTGCCCGAATACTCTCTCGTGTCCTCCGGGCGATCGACACAGTGTTGACACTACCAATAAAAAATGAAAAATAAAAAACTTCGGAAGTCAGTGTTCAAAAAACGAAAAAGCAACCACAACCACCGAGCTCCGAGATTAAAGTTATTTTGTACTTTTTGTTTTTTTACTACTACTTTTTGTGTAGAAGTCGGTTGTATTTTTTTTTTGTAAAAATATTTATTAACAAATATGTTATTAACGCTAGCGAAACCGCGGGCAAATATTTGTAGTAAAATAAATAAGTAAAAGAAGCAATGGATTTACGTCTTAGAGACCACGCTTGAATATTTATCTAGTTGCCAGACGACTCGTAATACCAATTTATTACTGGTTACAGTAATAATCTACAATTTAGATGGAAAGCCAATAAGTTTATTATTAAGCTAACGAGTCAGTTATTACTCTGAGCAGTAGGTTACCAATGTTACCGTATTAAATTCTACGCAAATGGTTTACGAAACGTTAATTTATTGCCAGCTCTAAGAACAGTGTTGCCAGGCCGACCTAAATCACAGCTCAGTGGTCTTTGTCTAAATGTTTTTTATTTCGCAGGTCATCCCGAAGCCTGTGTTGCTGCGAAAGGTAACGTCAGGGTAATATTAAGAAATTGTATCTGAAATATATGGGCGCTTAGCAGGGTCTGTTGGCGAACACCGGTGTAAGTTGGGCTGTGATATGTTTTGGGAGTAGAGAGAATATAGGTCAGGGACTGCTGGTGTTCTGTTAATTTTGTCCCACAATTTCGCAAAATTAATCCAGGGACACCGGGTCGGCGTGTTTTGCTTATAATATAGTAGGTACTATATTAATGATTTGTAACCGATAGTTACATTACTAGTCTCAAACGGAGTAAACCTAGAGATTGTCTGATCAATTCTGTGGTAGTACTATTTAATTGTAATCGATTAATTGAGACTTTGTCTGAGAGCCGTATTTTGTGTAGGTACTGACGCAATTAGTGGATATAGATTGTTATTGTCTCCAACAGGTGGAAAATGAGAGGTGAACATTAAAGGAACCCCTGATTTATTCGTCGTTAAATTGATTTTAGCAATTTAAATACCTATTGATTATTAATTAATCCCTGATCACATTTGGCAGTTAATAAACAATAACTTATCACCTACATACATATATGTAGGTATATATATGATTTGTTATTGATTAGTAAAAGCTAGGTAGCAATATTACAAGACAGTAAAAGAACACCACAGACCACAAAAACCAAGTCACACAGAAACCCAGATTATCGCATTACTGGGTACTCAGTAAAATAAAATAATAGATGAGCTCAGACAAGAATAGTGCCAAAAGTTTGTAGCACGCGCGTGTACTTGTCGCGGTTACCTGGCGGGCTTGTAGTTAAGTTCGAGTTAAGTTTGTATGAAACATGACAGATGGTGACGTAGACGCGATGGGGGTGACGTCACCTTACATCCCTACGTCTATCATAACGGTCACCAGCTGAATCATGAAGTTCGGTCTAGCTACAGCTGGCATGGAGCTGGTGTGGTCATATGAGAACCCGACAAACAAGACATCGTTATTGGATAACTGATTTTTATGTTTAATTTTTTTTTTGCAAAAATCCAGCTTCACCACACAACTTTCTTCAACATTCTAGCCTATATAAAATGAGTTATACCATGACCCATTATTGTTTCTTTTGGTCTGCTTTTTGGGTTTCATTTGGTCGACCGCTGATCCGCTTCTAGACAACAGTTCGTTATGTTTAGCAATTAAATCCTCATAGATCTGTGTAGGTACGTCTTTATTTCAACTGTTGCATACAGTACCTATGTAATTGTCGAGTTAATTTTTATTAGAAATATAGTTTTGGAAATGATTCTAAGTGCACGTAGTTACGCGTACATCAGGGGGGAAGGTCTCATCTTCATCTCATGTCTTACTCTAGTTCCCTTGAGCTAAGTTTCAACTAAATTCGTTAAAAAGACTTAGGTAAAGTAGAATAACAGACTGAGGCCCACGTGACCTTCGAGGTAGATTGTCATGACATGTCCCTAGTTTGTAGAGCGTGTTTCTGCACGGTGCGCTCGTGAGTCGTGCCTCGGGAGCGCGTAGCGTCAGTACCTGGAACCCGATCTACATTGCCACATCACAATGTATTAAACCCGCAGCTTTAAAATTCCTAAAATCCATTTTGCTCTCAGCATTTTATCACTGCCGTTTTTTAGTTTTACACTTTTTAATTGCTTGTACATTTGACGACAAAAGTTGTAAAGTTGGGCAGTGCGCCTGCGACCAGATCATTAGCGAGGCGAGTTACATCTCGTAATGAGAAGGTATCTCTTAGTCGGAGAAGTTTAAACTTGGCAGGAACTGTCTCGCTCTACCTGAGCTAACTTCTCCCTAGGGCCAAGTTCTCGACGACGTTTTTAACTAAGTAAACTGTTTGTTTTGAATTTGCTTGCAGGAGTCAGCTTTTTGAAGTAAGTAATTGTACTTCTTGTACAGCCAGTTTCCGAAATGTTTTTAAGTCATGAATATGTAGATTACGTAGGAACCTGCACACCTCAAAGTTTTCGGTTTCCGCTACGACACTCGACTTCAGCGCCGTGTAAACTGCTCTGCTTACGTAAAAGTTAATTAGGGAAGTATATTTTCAACAAACAACACTATTCCGTGAGTCAATCAGCTCCGTCTTGGCTGCCTTGGAGCCAATTTTCGTGGAATATTACAAAGAAGTTATTTGGAACCAGGAAAGGACAAAGGGCACGTTGCCCTCGGATATGAAAAAGTGATTCACGTGGCCAGAGCGCAATTAATTATATGTAATACTTAATTCAACACAAAGGGTTGTAATTAACTGCCGCGAAATATTATGATTTACGAAAATAATGTGAACAATTTACCACAACTTTATGGAATTGTGTAGCTTGAAACACTGAACTTTGGCGGGGATTGGAGGTGATTTCGTGGTCGAACTTTGTTATAAACAGTTCTGAGGCTATCGCGGTTTGTTCGATTGAAAGTAGAAAGGTAGTATGGTGAGTACTAAGACAACATTTTGTCAGTAGTTGTTAGTTAAAAACCTTGAAGCTCTTCCACTGAAACATGAAATAATAACCTTTTATTTATTATTAGAAACACACACACCTAACATTCTTCAAACTTGTCGGTATCAATGTCAGTTCACAACGTTTAACTTGACAAGTTCGACATAAAATCAAAGGTTGTATGTCAGTGGAGGCAGGTCGTGGCAGGTCGTGGCAGGTCGTGGCAGGCCGGGGCAGGCCGGGAGAGGCTCGCGTGACGCAGCGATGGGCCGGTTTGACAGCTAGACATTACACCCTGTCCGGCGTGTTTACAAAACCACGCTAATTATATCGAATCACGAACGAGCTGTATTTATTATTCAGTTTTACAACCGCTTGCTAACGTGCTTAGAATTCAGGAGGTGTAGAGGTAGGCATTACGTGTTCCGCGTTGAAGTTATTCAAATACAAGTCATTTTAAGGAGTCATTTTAGATGATTATGTCCATATTGGATACAACTATCACTTTATTGTAGTCGCCTGTCATTTTGTCCATTTGTAACAAACAAGGTTACTTTAAAAAAGAAAAAAACAAAAGATGGACTGTAACTGAAGGTCTAAATAAACAAAAAGTACGTACATTCTAATTAATATGGCTGTTCGAGCGTTACACTTAAATTAAATCGGTAAGCATGTGGTCGCCAAACATCGAGTGTAAATGACGGGTAGCTCTTGCGTTCAAATATCTCGAAATATTTGTCTTTTTGTTGGTTTACCTCTGATTCGATTTCAGCGTTAGTTAAAAGAAATTTCAAATGGCAATAATCCTCGTACAATTTTAAAAACGAGAGGTTTTGGCAGGCCGCACTGTGGGCTCGCGGGGATTCATACCTAGCCATATTTATGAGCCGTACTGGTTCCAAACTCAGAAGTAAGGACTTTGAATAAAAAAACAAACACTTTAACACTTTTTATTACGATAATTATAGACGTACAGTAACAGAGTTTAATACTGCGATGCAATACAAGCGTTTTGCACCAATGTCGAAAAACGAATGGTCCGCCATGGCGGGGACTGAAATGACCGCCGAGGATTTTCTGTTATCCCCGCCATTTACTTGCTTATGATTGGTCGTTGCTAACTGTCAGTCTCGACCAATCACATTAAGTCAATACAACTGCTTTTATCATACAAGTTCATAAAATTTAGTCATAAATACATATAAATAATTACATATAATTTATATATATACATTTAAATGTTTATAACATATTTATATCTGAATGACTTATTGTTTAGTCATTTACATTATGTAGTTAGGTTAGGAATAAAAACTTGTTAACACAATATTTTAAGGTTTAATCACGGAGCTTTTAATCTTCGGGTCCAATACCTATTTTCACAATAAATAAAACGAACATAAAAACAACAAAAAAACACGTCGAACGTTCCTTTTCTGTAGCTAGACTTGTGTCTAAAATAAAGTGTATTGGAAAAGGATCGAATCGATCGATGTCGTTTACGTCGCCGCACACATTTACGGCGTGAAGCACAACTTATCTGATACAAGCCACGTTCCAGCACAATGTAACGTTCGAGGCGATGCCTTTCATCCAGCGACTGTACGCACTGTGGTTGGCGGCGAGACGCTGGCACTGACGAGCGAGAACACAGCGAGATGGTAACTGGTGTCATTGGACATACAAGCGCAGATCACAGGTGCTAACAGTGCTCTGATATTAGAATATTGGAGTTTGTACGAGCCCGTTAAATAGTATATTGAAGGAATGATAGAGACAGCAACTCTTAGGACTGAAAGATAAGAGAGACGATACGCAAGAAATATACCAAAGCAAAGACAAATAACTCAAATGATTCCTAATCTTTCCTCTGTTTCGTAGTGCCCACAGTGACCTCAGTGGTATTTATTTCATCGCCTGTGGTGAAATTCTGGGTGGGCGTCCCTCATTGTTTTATTTATCCCAAATATAATATTCTCTTTGTAAGCCATCGCGACTGATGCCGCAAACCAAGTGTGTTGTTGTTACTGTTTTGTTCAACAACTATTGGCTGTTTGTTGTTGTACGTTCTCAATGTTGATGTTTGCAGGTTGTCTGCGAATAAATGTGGGGTAGCTGTGTTGTTGTAGGATAAAAACTAAGAGAACTGGGAGTTTAGATCAACATAAAGGAAAACCTTTTGAGATCAGTGTTGACATGGAGATACAAAGTCTAAGCAACTGACATAGAGAAAATATTTAAAGAGAAAACAGAGAAGTTCGCAGAAAATAACACACCTGAATGGCCGCGACATTAGAATGAGATTACTGCTGTGAGCGGAGCGACCACCGATCGCGCCTGAGTTGCTCTCTGCACTCATTGGATGGCGAGAGAGCGAGAGCGGAGCGGGCTCGTGGCGGCCTACGATATTCGTTACATGTTTTTATTGTTATTTTTGAAGTTGATCAATCATTATTATTGCATCAAATTATTATTAGCTTACGAGAAATAGTAAATGTTTAATATATACATGTTTATGTTTATTTTATTCAGTTAGTTATTGATCCATTTCATTGTGAGTGTATGCTTAAAAACCTAAAATTAAACTAAAATACTCCTAACTACAAAATGCCATAAAAAGCTCGTCCGCATCGCTATCAACGGGAAATGAACCCAATAGACTGGTGGCGGCATTGCCACGTTGTATGGCAATACTTATCCTCTGTCCGAAGTAAAAGCCAGCCCTTGGGTCAAGACGAAGTGTCAAATAACCGTTTAGAAACTTCTTTAAATAACGCATGAGCGCTCGAAAAACTATATTAGTACCTCTGTAATAACTACAAGAGACTTGGTCCTCTGGGTGATGCTCCACACCAGTGAGCTGCCCAACTTTTTGCCTATTATATTCAGGATGCTGTTACTGCTCTCACGCAATCTGCTTAGCAGTGAGGCTGTCTTATTGCGCCAGGTGGCATCGAAGCCGTCTGAGCGAGGCTCGGCGAACATTGTTGATGCACTGCAGAAGCCATTGTTAAACTCTATGCGCAGAGAATTGTAAGCCTTTTGGGTATATCTGAACCACAGGCTCGCTGAGTACAGAGATGTGCAACACGCATTGATTAAAGTAACGTTCACCGCGTCTGTACATCGAGCGAGCCTGCGGACCAGCTCGGTCACCCGGACTGACAATGCTCTGCGCTCGCTCTCCATGTCTACATCATCTCCAAGATTTTCGGTAACCACATGCCCAAGATACTTGAATTGTTATACTCGGTTTAGAGGAATACCGTTGAGTAACAAGTTACAGTGAAAAATAATAGCCTGTAAAATTCCGACAGAGCACGGCTAATGAGACAGGTCAGAAAAGAATCGTTCGCACCGGATCACCACTCAGCACAACGTTGAAACCCACAAGTCTATGATCATGAAAACGAATTAAAAAAGACACGCTAGGCAACAAGTTTTTGTATCAAACATAAAAGGATTTCAAACAAGTTGAGCTAAGCTCATCAGACGAATTATACCGGAATGGAAAAAGTTGCCAACAAATATTGGAGGGAACCCTTGCTCAGTGCTATTTACATTAAAATACAAAAATACGGCCGCGGGTGAGTTCACCCTTCACTGCCTCGCAATGACGAGACAGTGAAGAAGATGTCCCGCACATGTTCTGTATGAGTAGTGCTTTAGTTTGGATTTGCAATGCATTAAAACCTAGCTGTATTTTATTAAATTGAAATTGAAAACACTTAACTAACTAAAACTAAAAATAGTCAAAAGATGGCGTCGAAAAACTCTTCCGCATCGCTGGCCACTGGTAATGTACCCAAAAGGCTGGCAGCATTACCACGCTGTATGGCAATGCTTACAATTTTTTTTTTTGCATTGAATTAATTCAGTCCATAGAAGTAGATTCACAAACAATCGGTATTAGAATCTATAGTTGTATGTTGATCCTATAAGTAGATCCATCATCACCGGTAGTTTAGTTCATCAAGAGTCTAAAACGACTCGTGTGGTCAGCTTAGAGTCAGCCTGTCTCAGCCCACCGCTTGGCCAAGACCTCCCCTCTGAGTTTCAGCAAACACGGTCCAGGGCTGGTGGACCTGTAGTATAGTTTGTCCCGACATGTAATCCATGCCTTCGAGATGTGTAAGGTCTCCCGCACAGTGTTATGGTAAAACGATCAAATATCAAAGATCGGTGGTACTTGTGACACTGACACAAGAATCATGTTTCAGAATTCCGCAAGGTTCTCAAGTGGCTCCCTATTCGACTTCGCAGGAACTCTCGGATATTGTGTTTACTGTTTAACGTCCTTCACAACCCTAAAATGCCATCCTACCTGCGGGAACGTTTCTCCTATTCCCGTCCTTCTGATGCGCTTTGCAGGTCGCATCTGAAATCTCCTTAAATCCCCTCCCCACTCTACCGATTTTTACTCATACTCTTTTACTGTGCATGCGGTTCGGTTGTAGAATTCGCTACCCTGACATTAGGGACTGCTAAACCCTTGCAGTTTTTAAAAGAAGAGTGAAAGAACATCATGTGTATATTTAAACTGTATTGTTTTCATTTTTCCTATTTAATACTTTTACACGCAATGTCTACATCTCTTTTTACTTGACTGTCTTATTGCAGATATGCTGGAAGAGATTTCTATAGAAATAAGCATCACCTTTGTACCTATTTTTGTGTTTCCTTCAAATTGTTAAATGAAAAATAATACAAAAAGAATCGTGAGGAAGGACTTCAATACTCGTTGTAAAAGTTTCGGTCGCAGTCGCTCGGCCGCTCAGTACTTGAGACTTTAATAAAAAGGAATTAGCAACGTTTAAACCGCAAAAGAGCTGGCTGTCTCGGACTTTGTGAAGATACACAACAATATAAAACTCATTATAATGGTGGTCCCAAGTCGTTAAATGTTTAAGGGAGTTCCCATACAGGATGGACCGGATCTTCAAGTAGGTTTTATTTACGCAATAAAGCATATGCAAATACACACATATGTATATATATTATATTTATGTATATTCCCTACGCACCACCATATTAAGCTACAATTCTTCATAACACTCAATTCCTTGAAAAATGGGTCTCGATAAAATAACCTTGATGACCTTAGTGATAGACACAATTTTAATCATAGAATTGTTTTTATATCTATGCTTTTAATACTAGAAATAAAGACAAATTAGACGAACCTTTTTATAGATTAGCTAAAGTACATACATCTTTCATGGAGTACTGTGTTAAATGTTAGAACATAATACCTTGTAACATATTAGAATTAAATGAAAGAAAATTTAAAACTTTTTTTAAAAGCACCCATTGTAAACAAGCAAATTACAAATTAGAAGTTTACATTCAGGATAAGAATGCTTGGAAACATGCTGGTCTTGCTCCATAGGGCAATCGAGGGTGTAGACAAAATCCAACTGGTTGATTTATGTGTGGATTAAATTTAATGCACTTTTTTTTGGCTTTTACTTTTTTCTGTTTGCTTACTATTGCAATCTTTGTAAATATGTGAGTACTATGAGCTTATTTAGAAGCTTACCCCTTTTTTTTTTTGGATGGGAAATCATCAAATGACCCCTCCCGCCCTGCTGGTAATACTTTGTTCTATAACTAATATAATTGGTGCATCGTCCTCATATATATGAAGTATTTTTTGTTTCTTGTCCGTTCTTCTCCATAAGAATCTATTTTTGCGAATGGACGCTAGAGTCACTTATTTATGATAAAAGTTTAATTATGACGTTCAAAAGTGCCGTTTAATGGGCTAATTGATATAAACGTTGTGACTTTTAACTTTGACTTATTTATCTAAGGTAAATGAATAAAGATAGTAAATAAAACTCGCACAAACGTAATTGAAAGCTCAGTAATTTCTTTCATTTTTGAGCGTCCGAGAAATGGTTGCATTGAAAAGTATTGATCATTTCTCGATCATTATCACACAACCACTATCGAACTATTAAGAATATTTTGTTTTCTATTGCTTTTCCAATTACCGTAATGTATGCATTCGATGTTGGAGTTATAATTATACGCTGTCGGCACATAATTATATTTTATTATTACTTATAGGTAGGAACTCTAATATTGGACTAATGTATCTGTAGGAATATTAAGACTTTACAGTCTATCTAAAGATATGTTATATTCTTTAACTACTAAAGTATGTTGTTATTAAAGGAGCGACTGATATCAGCTATCAGGTTTTCTGGCTGCTGACAATCCGTAGGTAACGACTGTCAAAGATCTGATCGTCAGGACTAACGGCTTAGCGTGCTTATCGAAGCTCGAAGGAAAGCCGACTTGATATGGATGGTTTCCTATCCACAGATCGACCTTGGCAGGAGTCGCTATGACGAAAAAAAATTAAATCGTACCAGTAGTTCCTGAGATTAGCGCATTCAAGCAAACAAAGTCTTCAGCTTTATATATTAGTTTATAGATGAATAAAGTGTATGTACTTGAGGAAGTAAACAAGCTGTTTAACTATTCTGAATAGACACCCATCCAACAAGGCATGGATGCATGCACCTGCAGTGCGTCAGGATGTCCTATGGTAGAATACTTAGCTTGAAATAGAGAAAAAAGTGTGTGTGTTCACTAAAGTTCTTAGTTTTTTGGTACCTACATTACTTAATTCATTTGAATTCAATATAAATCCGCGGTGTTGGAACGCGTTATTTCTGGAAAATAATAGATAACAACTAAAAGCCATGGATGCACCCGTATGAACTGTTGGCAACACAGACAATGTACCTAACTAACTTAACATGCACAGTGCATGTGTTCTGACGAGGCGAAGTCGAAGTGTTCCACTCCCACACATTCCTGACTCCCGAGCCACCCGCCACGAAGATATCTGGGCCCCAAATCTGCTATTTTTATAAATTTGTCATTCCAACACGATCCCATTGTCATTTTGCTAAAAGTTCGTAATCTGCTGAATTCATAATAGTCGATCATTGGTCTGTCAGTGGTCTCGTAATACTTTTTCATAACCAAGCTATTAAAAAGAATGACTACACAATGAGGTTCTAATGGTAGGTCACTGATCAAAGGAACTGTCAAATTTTTTGCAGATTACTGCATACACCTGTTATTCATTTGTTATTATGTACGAGATTACCATTCTATACCATTTCTATCAATGGAGTGTCAGTGGTTGACCATTGGAAAGTCATAATGACGCAATTATGTTAGTAGATTACCAAACTTGTCAAAATCGACCATTATGAGATCAGTGATAGGCCATTTTGACACTATTGTAATAGCAGACTTGAGGCCCTGGAGCCAAGCCTAAACAAGAAGCTGTGGGAAGTGAGTAGGTAGTAGAAAGTTAGTACGGTACTCGTAGAGCTACAGGTTGTGGTAGTTACCTACGGAGTGCGCGCAACCGATGTGCATCGACATCTCTCTTGATTTATCTTATCGTATAAATGCCGATATTAAAAGTTGCCTATTTTCCACCTCCATGTCTGGAGGTTCAAGCACAGACTATGCTATGTTACGATTGACCTTCCGGACTGAGATTCGCTCAGCGCTGTCACCTCAGCTTTGTGATCAAATGGATCAGAAATCTCTGTTATTTAAATACCTAATGCATTCCGCGAATCTTTCAGGTTTAATAGAAACTGCCGGAAGATCATTTACAAACATAGTAAACTTTAAGACGTAAGTAAGTTTGCCTTTGTTCAGTAGTTTTTATAGTGCATATACCTAGTTTTAACAAAAGAATACGAGAATAATACAGGTACCAGCGCAGATGCATTAAACACACAATACGTCCATCAAAACAGCCATTGCAAAAAGATTCGCCTCCGGTTTTCATCAGAAACACTCAATAATAAATTAAAAATGCATGAGAGTGAAGTTGATTTGAAAGGAATCGCGATTCAAAAGCTAATTATTAAATGACCATTGGCTTCCGTAACGAATCGGGAGTCGGAAGCTGTAAGTTATAGTTTGTTGGGCATCCTCTTTGATCCCGCCGCTCGGGGATCCTTGGCCATAACGGACTACAAGCACTACAAATAGATCTACTTGTGTATTTATGAGATTATAAAGTACAGCCGTAACAGACGAACTAATAACGTTGAAACACATTGACGCTAATTTATAATAGCAGCTTTTAATTGGAACAATAAATGAATATAGATCAAATTTAACGCCGTCTTCGGAACAATGTCGTATTTTACGCAACAGATGGAGGGAGTGACTCAGACATTGTGGGTCCATCACAAATTGTGCGGGACACAATTTTATGGTCATTCTAAAAGCTTCATAATGCTCAAACTTCAAATGTGATCACTCTCTCACTCCCGGGAGACGTGTATGGCTCGCTATAAACATGTCGAATCCGGCACAGTGAGCGCGAAATAGTGTTGTCTGTTTATTTCGCAATATTTCGGCCCCGACTCTCGGCCCGTGGCGACGACCGACAAACTCTTTATTCTGAAGAAAAACGTAGCTGAATATACCTCAACGATTTCCGAGGCTGATACATAAATATGTATGTTCACAGACGTAAGTATTAAATACTACAATTGGTTCACTAAAATATTCAATTCAGTAAGGGTCAATGTTGACACAGTCATCAATTTTTATTGGAACTTAGGATATTGAGGTAGTGCAAACACAACGTATGTATATTAAACGCTTTTTTCAAATACTAGCTTCGGCTTGCGACTTCGTCCGCGTGGAATTGTTACTAACCCACCGATTTTGAAACATTCTCCATTAGTGCTCCGCTGCTATAGGCCTTAGAATGAATTTCTTCCTCGCTAAATGGGCTATCTAACACTGACAGACTTTTTCAAATCGGCTCAGTTGTTCCTGAGATTAGCGCGTTCAAGCAAAAAACAAACACTTCAGCTTTATATATTACTATATATTGATAGCTGCTTATATTTGTTATTTCCTCCCTAAGCAGGGCGTGGTGCTACGATAGTAAAGCAAACAGTGCTGGGCTGCAGAACTATGTCTCTGCGTATCTCCCAACTTGGTCGACTCGTTCGACGGCAGGCGCCATGTTGGATCGCTGGCTCGAGTTACATGTGCTTTTGAGTCAAACAAAAGGTCTACATTCCGGTTGTAATGAGCGGTGGAAGATGACGCAGCAGTGACGTGCAGAAGAACCACTCAGCGTCAGTTTCTACGAACTAAATCATCTACTTATACACGGATAAACGATCAGGGTTGATAACAACAGCCGCTTACACTGACAGTGGTTCACGTTACTTGCCCCCGACGCGACAACATTTCATCAAACAATATCACAGGTACGTGTGCAGGGTCACAATTTTCAGGTTTTTCTTTTTACTGGGTTTTACGTTTATAACTTTTCGTTATGTTTCCGTCTTTTTGCGTTATTACTATTTTTATTATTTTGTGTTGGGGGTGTGTGTTTTTAAATTTTTTATTTCTTAATTTATATTACTTAGTGTCATTCAAATATTAATGTTAGTTAATTTACCGTAAATGTAGAATCATAGAAAGATTTTCAAGTATTTTTGCCGGCTATAAAATTCATATAGAATTTCTACGTCACACATTTTTTGAATTTATATATTTGAAATTAGAATGGACTATAGGAAATCTAATTAGTCCTTCGATCAACAATACCAACAATTAGTCCGTCAGATAGGTTTTCAAAAATATTGGATGCGTGGTTTTTCTTTTTCTACGTAATTGAATACTCATGTGATGTCACTACTCGCTACAATTTTTAACACGACGTGACGTCACAAGCCCCCACACTGACTTTTATCTTCGTCAATTTGTATAGAATTGATAAAATAAAAAATACGTGTCCAATATTTTCGATTATTTAACTGACGGACTAAATATAATCATTATCATTTTTGTTTTATTCAGGAAACATGCGCAAAAGGCATGTTTCCTGAATAAAACAAAAATTAAGACGTTGTCTGTGACAAGATCAGCCCAAACGCGATCAAGACTCATCGGAGTGATCCTTCTGTTCTTATTGTGTCAGTAAGCCGAGGCGCCCGTAGCGGAAGGTTCGCCAGGGCGGCGGCGCCCTTTGTCCACGAGAATGTAATAGTTCCACATTTCATGGCCGGACACACCACGCGTGTGACAAGGTCGCTGGGGCGAGCGACAGGGCTGGGGTCACACTGATTTGTCCTGTGCTCGCATCTGTCCAAGAGTACTGCTTTATATTTACGTTCGCCAAACTCTCAGATGGATATGCCTGGTTTTCCCTACTATGTTGGGATCAGCTTAGAGTCTAACCGGACGCAGCAGAATACCAGTATTTTACAAAGAACAACAGATTTATCCGACTTCCATAACAAGTAATTAGGTGAAACGTGAAAATACCCCTTGGCAAGGCGAATCGATCACACAATTATTTATTTGGCTATCTCATATCCTATTTTGTCCGTCTCCACAAAACAATAAATTGGTCCCAACCGTCGCCATGCTTGAACAAGATCACGAAAACAAATGCCTCCGACATAATTCTTCAGAAATACTTACATACTCCTAATAAATCACGCGGAACATTATAAAGATAAGCAGATAGTATGAAGCGGGACGCCACGGAGCAAAATATTCCGATAAGCGAGAGATGCCGCACACGTACCGCTTGCCTTATTAAGTACTAGCTGCTGCCCGCGACTTCGTCCCCGTGGTATCCCCGATTTTAAAACATTCTTTATCGCTGCTCCGCTCCTATTGGCTTAAGCGTGATGATATATAGCCTAAAGCCTTCCTCGATAAATGGTCTATTCAACCCAAAAAGAATTTTTCAATTCGAACCAGTAGTTCCTGAGATTAGCGCGTTCAAACAAACAAACAAACAAACAAACTCTTCAGCTTTATAATATTAGTATAGATTATAAAAACTTCTGTAGATGCAGAGTACAGCAAGGTGAGCGCGGGCCTGGAAGTGCCGGGGGTAGGTATTTCCTAAGTCAATGCTGTATCAGCGAGTGAATTACTAATATAATTCTAATACAGTGAAACACTACCTACATCTAAAAATACGCAAAACTCGATGTAGAAAAATTTCAAAACAGTACTTTTTACGAAATCCTTTAATCCTTAAATGCTCTCTGATTTTTATATGCTGTTAATTCTGTACTACATAACGGCATAGGAACTGTTGTCACGATACTATACAAAACGCCGGGTTTGATAGTGTTATTGTATTACCTAAGTAAAAGTCCATGAAACTATCACGTTCTGTCCGATCAATTGTGTTGAAGTGTTTTGGTTTATCAATAGATGGAAAAAGTTTTTCAACGCAGAATCTTGTTTTTATAAGAGGTATATACCTGAGGATCTATCCACTTTAGAGTTCCAGATTTGTAGTTACTTTTTGCTAGACGTTCACGCGCAAAAGGAACTTTTCACTTGATATATTCCTACCCTGTTGCTGTCACCTCATGATCAGAAACAATCCAAGGTAACAACAGGGTCGCCGCTGCCCTCGTGCTAAACACTTCATCAACCCATCAGGCCACTTACAGCGAAGCCGCAGCGGACCCTTGTCAGCGGCGGTGACGTGACGCGTACACGACGCTAACGTGCCGGATATCCACTCCACGTCAATACAAATGAATGGGGAACCTTCACAACTAAATCTATTTGTATAAAGTTGGAATAAGATTTCTTTTATCACGCTCGTGGCGTTGCGAGCCGGAGTTTGTCGATATCGCTCCTGTTGTGAGGCCTGGGGCGAGGTGAGTGGAGAAAATTCTTCTTATTGTTGTACCGGAGGTAGGTAAAGTTTTGCCTCAATTTTGGAAGTAATGGAAAAATATTTTTTGTTAACCCATTGAGTACAATTTTGTAGTAGGAAGGAGTTCAGTTAGCGCACACAGCGTCGTTGTCTATCGTCTAGCGCGTATGGGCGCGTATGGGCTCGTTTGGGCGCGTATGAGCACGTATGAGCGCGTTTGGGCGTTTTTGGGCGCGTTCGGTCGCGTTGGGCGCGTTTGGTCGCGTTGGGCGCGTTGGGCGCGTATGGTCGCGTATGTCGCACAAAACGCTATGTGTAAGTTATAGGAGGTGTACCACACGGAAACATTAGTGAGGGGCCTGTGTCCAGCTGTAGATTTCGACTGATTAGATAAACTACGTGATATGTTTGGACAATTTACTTGCAAGTACCTACCTCAATAATAATGTGGAGCCAAGTATAATTTGCTTTCATATTTTTTATTATCATTGATCTTATCATTATACGAGTACCTAGCTACTATAATAGTATTTATATCAGTTATATATTTATATGAAGTATCACGTCTGCACGTAACGGATATTTTCGATGATATCTGTACGCTTTTATTGCCGTGTATCTCCTGACATAATCCAACTGAGCCATCATTATCATTGTGGCTTTAAAGAATATGAAACTTAATGTATGAATTGTTTAACAGCGAACGAACAATACAATCTGAAGATTTAGGGTTACCTTTACATATAAATTAAACCTATTTACACCACCTCCAGAATACCAAGTGAAAAAAATAACTAACGAAACAAAAACACAACGTAAAACAACGCGAAGGCAGGATTTAAAAATCATTGGCTAGAAAACTACTTGCAGCGCCTTGAAAAACTATACGACATTATGTACACTATTTATGTCAAAAGTTTGTACGGAATATCTCGACAAAGAAGGAAAAACACAGGTCGGCAGCTGTTCGCGTGACGCCTCAGCGCACGGCGGATGTCGCCAACATTGTTTTTATTAGAAAAAATAGCAATGCCTCTATCCACGTTTTACGATAGTATTTTTACTGTTTACTTGGGGCTCGAGTAACGTAAACGAAAACTTACCTCAATTTTGAGAGAAAAATTGAATGCGTCGGTACTTTTAGGTACAATTTCCAATCTGCTTCCAATATTATTATAATAATCTTTTCCGATTCCCTTTGATTGTGTCTGTCCGTTCCTAAGACGGATCGACTCCAAGAATATTAATCTTATCAACAATGCTACGTAGTAAAAAGGTCATGTTAATACGTTTCATAATAAAAATATTAGAGTACGTCATAATTCTACAAACACGAGGCAATCGCTAAAGAAAACCAGTCTGATATCGGTAACAAAGGGCTTTGAAAGAATCCGACGGAACCCGCTCGAGCCCCACTTAACTTAATCAGCAATCCATCGACCGCGGCCGGGATTCATACAAAATAATTTGCACTTGAACAATACAAGTAGGTACTATCGGACTTGCAGTTTATCAAAAGCTCACTCTCCATTACATACAGAAGATACTTAAAATTGGATTTTACGACTGTAAAGGTGCCAATGATGGCGGAGGCCGCATCCCCGAGACCCCGGGGTCCAATTGAACGCTTTTCCGAGTTCTTACGCACGTACGCGGACTAACTCGATCCGGCGGCCGGAAAGCGGACCGGCCATATGGACCCGGCGGGTCCGACGCGCGGGGAGACCGGGGCAAACGGACGCTTTTCAATTAAGAGGGGATAAAGAGGACGATTTTCTGATACGTGATTCTGAGAGGAGCACTGAAGTTAATGAAAACATTTTTAAAGATTCTTACACTAAAGGTCTCGTTCTAGGAACATTTATTTTAATGTTTCAATTTCGGAGCTCAGCGCGATATACCTGCACCGAGATATTTCCTTCCGTGTGCGAGCAGTGGAGTCGCCTAGGGAACATCTATTACATCGACAGAGACTCCCACGCACCACACAACTGTTTCGTTCTACAAAAACATGCTTTATTTTACTTTTAGAGTTTGTAATGTACTGCGAAGTTTCATGGTTACTGTACCTAATAGCTTTCTTGGAAATAACATGTGTAAAGGATAAGCCATCTATCATAAAAACGTTTCTGAAAAGCGACTGGTTACTTGTTTATTACGTGCAATTTTCTCAGAAACCTTTCTTGTCATAAGCCGGTCTTTATTAAGGATTTATAATTTCTCGTCACTCGTAGATATATTAGACGTTAGCTGAAGATTATAATAATATATAAGTAATAATGTAGGCACGGTCAACGACTGAGTTAGGTGTACCTGCAGGTAAAATATGCATCTGTCCACAGCATACTCTGCGCAAGATACACTGGTGCAAATGATTTGACTTATTACGAACATATCCACCAACATAACTATATCCTTCTCGATATTTGCTTTTACTTTCCTGAAAAAAGCCTCCACAGACAGGCACGACGTGATAACGATTTACTGAATATTTCTATGCAAACGCGTTGTCTCATTATCTCGTTGCGCCTGTCTGCGGGGCCGTGAACTGTGACGTCATACTCACATCGGTAGGACTTCTCTTGCTCTTGCTAGAAGAGAAGTGTTCGATCACTTCCCAGTTGGATTTCTTGGGCGCGGGGGTGTCCGCGGGTGAGGGGGAGGCGCGGTGCGCGGCGGTGGGGGTGCTGCGCCCCGACTCCTCCGCCCCGCGCACCGGCGTCGCCGCGGACCGCAGGGACGCGCATCGGCGCCCGCGCAGGGCATCCTGACAAACAAAATATTGGGATGACTTTTGTATCCAATCTTTTAGGGGGTAAAAGAAAGTAAGTATTCATGAGTATTAAAAACATAAATCAATATTATATATAGGTATATACAACTCTTCTATTAATAAGTGACTGACAGGCAACGCACAGCCAAAACTACTGATCAGGTTCCTTGAGTGGTGGTGGAGTCCTAAGATACGATTTTCCCAAATTTCTATGGGAACAAAAAAACCGGAATATACGCGCGGAATATATTCTGAGAGCTGTTAAGAGCTTTCTGACTGTTTAAATGATAGGAAAGTAGGTGTTGATTCATAACATTTGTAACAGACCCCACCAGGGGTTCCTAAATTTAAACTAGATAAATAGTAAGCTAAGTAAGACACGGGAAATAGCATTCCGTTTGAATACTCATCTCATAATACACAATGAGAATTGTTATCTCAAAACATTGTACTGGGTGGGGCTCAGTGTTTTTGGTTGTTTCTTCGCTTTTTGAACATCGACTTTTTTTTTTGGAAGTCGGTTGTTTTTTTTTTTGTAAAAAGTTTTTTTTATATTACATGATCCTCGAAAGAGATGGCGGGACGACTTGGATGTCTTACTTGGGACTTGGCAGGATGTGGCACAGGATCGGGAACAATGGAAGGAGTGGAGGGAGGCCTTTGCCTAGCAGTGGGACATTTCAGGCTAGCTATACTGATAATATAATAATAACATGATAGAAAATGAGTTAATCACTTCGTAAGTCAACTGACACTATCAATGAAATTTAGAAAAAAGGAAAGTATTCTGAAAAGGAAAACGCTAAATGGACACAATTCACAGAAATGATATCGAAGACAGACCAAGTGGGAAGTGCAACAGTTTGAAATAATAGCAACAAACTTAGTTATAAGTTAGAGTGCACTTCAACTTGGAATAACTCCACAATACTTGCGCCGCAAACTAGTCGCTAGTTGCACAACAACCAACTCGCTACCTGTAGTTGTTGTCAAACTGTTTGTTATAGACATCGAAAACTTTGATTTTATACACTGCCATGACGATTTCGTACCTGTTTTATTGTCAAGCTTTCTCAAGATGATTTCCTACAATGCATGTTTGGAGTGTCACCACAAAGCAAGGTTCTGGATAACCACCGGCTGGCTGATCTGCGATTGATTAGTGTAGTGTGAGTTTAATCCATCAAACTGTTTCGGTGACCCTTTCAATTGAACTTATTAATGACTGCGCCGTACAATCTCACTACCCAGCTTGAGGCTGCCACTCAAAACGTATGATTTTTGTACAACCATTACTCGACATAGGGCCGCGCGTAAGGCTGGGTGCGCATTAACGGCAAGGCGGATACCCGACGGTTGCGGATACTGCGGCGTAAAATTTTATGGTATGGCTTGCGGCTTTTGTTTGCATGCTAAGTAGTGAGGTTTGTGAATAGATATGTTTACTGCGTAGGCTGGTCTGTCGTGTTCAGCAGTTAAGTACGTAATAGGTAGGTGTACCTAATGCCGGCGTCCCACGTTGTGTTACATCTTCGTCAATCAATATGTTCGCATATAATATCCGTGACATGCAACCTACACCGTACTCTGCTCAGATTCACCATTCGTGATAGATTACGCGATCAATGCTAACACAGTTAAACAATGTTTTGCGTCTGTCAGAACAACGCCGCTTTCTGCTTTCTTTGCTAAATAATAATTTCACGAGGACTGCTAATTTTTTCAACTGGCTTTTTTTGATTGGAAAATGTGAACTCGGTTTCAGTATACTGTACACAGTACACTGATATTTATTTAAATTTGCATTTTATGATAACCATAGCGCTTTTAAAATAACATTCAGAACAGATTTTACTGATACTGATATTCATTTACAATAATGACAATACGAAAGGACAGAATAGGGAATGACACGCCCTTGTGTAACTAAATAATAGGATAAATAATAGGATGATATAAAAGCGATAACAAAAGCGGAAAACTGTCGAAACACGGAAAATTACGCCAATAACTAGGAGAATTACAGCCGTAAGCCTACGAACTATGGCTTAAGCCGAGTCGTGACCCGCGATACACCGAGGAGCTAAGACTGACTAGCGAGACGGATACATGCGCCAGTCAGCACCCAGCTTTAGTACAGCGCATGAATACCTAGGTAATACCGCTGAATGGATCCGCTAATATTAAGCAGATTAAAGTAATTACTTCAGAGCTTCGCAGGTAATGGTTATTTGAAAAATATATAAATGTATTTTATTTTTTGTTGAATAGTTTTGTAAATAGAATGTTAAAGGAATGAATTAGATTTGTAGTCAATCATCTTAAGTAGATTAAGGATAGAGAAAGCTTTCTATGTAAAGGTAGGTCAGCCTAGTACCTACTCGAAATTAACTGTGTTATTACAATTATTCTATTTAATAACGGTAATAACATTATACATGCATTAAGTATATTATTGGATCCGATATCATTTATGAATTCCTCATTAATTTTCGGAGCTTTTAACTGTATATAAAAATCACATTTCTGGTTTTTAGTGATTTATTTATTCACAGGTAATTGATATAACAAGCACTCTTGAATTATGATTTGAATTTTTAAATAAAAAGTTTAAGGCCGCCATCTTTATAACTACCTACGCTTTTAATTAACAAACATAACTAAGTTTAAATATCAGAGTTCAAAAAGTCCAATTACGAAATAAAATTCACAAAACATTTTATTCATTTCCCGTTCTATACAAAAATATCACGTTCCCTGAAAAATAAAATAGGGCAACATATTCTCTTCTTCACGGAACATTTTCATGTATTCGTACATACATACGTAAAGGATGAATGAAGTTGAATGAAAGAAAAATAGTCTCTAAGTGTGACAGCTGGGCACTTTCCCGCGCAACTTGGAAAAAAGTTGTTATTTCAAAATGGCCGCGACGGGTCGTGACGTTCTCATATTCATCCTTCACTATTTGCATCGTGGGGATGATTTTTTTTAACATAATGGTAAGAGTGAGTAAAATGACGTTATCTTACAAGTTTTTCTCACATCTTCACCTCGAAATTTAGGTTTATGAGAATTAGCGATGGTGAGAGCCTTCTAATCAGTGAAATAATCATTTACGTAATTGGTTCAGGATTTTTAGACATTGTCTTTTGCAAACTATGAAATAAAAAGATTTAGCTCTATATAACATTCGTTTAGATTTTGTTAATAGAATTACCTACATAAAGCCGAAAAAACAATAGACACGCTGGCAATCGGTCTCGTCAGCTGCTTTGTGTAAGGTCTACAGTACTGAAACAAAAACAGCCAATGCGTAAAAACAGTAGTAACTTACTAAATAGAAAATAGCGTGTTCAAACAATGCCAAAGTCAGTCAAAGATATTAAAGCAATAAGCCTGAGCGGAATCCGTATCTATTCCAGACTTACAAGATCACAACTTAATTTCATCCTCTTGTGTCCAATAGGGCTTCTTTTCCCTAATTCGGTTTCGGCTTCCGTTCAGCCATTATAGCTGGCTGGAAAGTTTGGTAAGTATTTTATTAAAAGTAAGTTGAGGTGCTTAAGATAATTCGGGAGCCGGTGGCGCCTTCGCCAGCCCCGGCGAGGCAGTGCGTGGGGGCGACTGCCACCTCTTCCCTTTAGTTCAAAGGTACGATGGCAGATGTTGATACAATAACAACTACAGGTAGCGTATTGTGTTAGTTGTATTAAATAACGTCTATCAGATACGTTGGCGAGCAGGGCCTTGTGCTTCCGTTACTGTTTATTGTATTCATCGCTGGATGTCGGCGTTTGTGGATCGATTTCTTATAGAGGTATACTGAATGGTAGGCTTGTTTTGTGAGTCAGGTCTACCACACGGTGCCCAGCCACTGCAACTCCTTAAAACCAGAATGACCGGTGGCGACCAGAAAAGCGTCAAGTTAATGAATTTCTACAAGTCAAGAAAGAAGATTCAGCTGTCTTCGATCACGCAACAAAATTAACCACCAAAAACAAAACATAATTTCCATTTGCCTTTCTTGCTAAGCAGACAAAACCGAGATCTAGTTCGCAAATAGAAGGCTTTTAAACCGGCAGCAGTCAGCAATACCTTCCAGTCTAAATCTAAACGAAATGTAATGAAGGTTTAATTAATTCGGTTGAGATACGATAGATGAGAGTACGATAACGTGAGCTCAGCGGGCCGGAAGCTAATCCAGTTGCGCCGTGCGGCCTGCGACCGGCTGTCGTACGACCGCCGCGCGCCGGCCGTGAGTCTGTGCGACCGGAGAATTTCGGGGCGCTGCGATTTCGGAGAAGCCATAATTGTGTTACGTGTGATCCCCGATAGCTCTCCACAAATGTGCTCCGCTCGTGATCGAGTTGAGCTTCCGAATGTTATTTGTCTTGGAGATTTTTGAACGGTCAATGACTTTCTAACATGTTGCATGATCATGTCAAGCATGGCATATGAGCATCGTTGTTTATAAGTAGCGCTAAGTTTTCGTTTACATAACAAAACCGAAGTCGATCATTTTCAGTATGATTGAATTTTGATTATGTTGAATCTTCCGAAATGTTTTGAAGCCCACAAAATGATGAGCTCAGCAAGCTACGTATTTGTCCAGCGCCAACATGATTAGATTCTCCTAATAGACGGAGCTGCTTACGCCACCTAATTGAACACGACCAATTTCATTACAATTTGAGGGAAGCGGTCGCCGGCAATTTCACTCAAGAAGACTCTGGCCTTCAGTGGCCTGCAGTGACCGGAGTGGCCGCTAAGTGGATTCTGGATCAACTTGAACAGATTAACTTACGTAACTTGTTGGGATAGAAAAGATTTCCGTTTAACTTAGATTTGTAGGTCATTCCGAGATGTCGTAAGTTCGTAACTGAAGATTGCCTAGGTAACTGCTATAAGCAGGCAATATCCTGCTGAAATTTACTTAGTAATTTAGAGTTAGTAGTATTTTACTGCTTCTTATATGGATTTTTAATGGTTTCGCATTCATCACAATTACATGGCCAGAACACTGAACTGTACATTTATTGGACAGCTAAAGTAAGTTATATAAGCGTCAGCAAGTAGTTCGACGGCTATGTAATATATCGAGTGCGTGGAGCATCACCCGCGCGGTGCGCTGCGGTGCCTGCGGGCGTACCATGACGTCTTAAAACGTGAGTCTTCCGAGCGAGAAAAAGGGATGGAGCTATATAGGGTGTACAACTCTATCCGTCTTTCTCGCTCGGAAGACTCACGTTTTAACATCTCATGGTACGCCCGCTGTCCGCTGAGTCCGGCTGGCGGCGGCGGCAGGGACAGGCAGACGATCGACGGCGTTTGACTATAGACGATATTTTCACATTTGTGGTTTGTTTGTTTATTTATTTAACTCAAGAGCGGCTACGTTTCATACATTTTACTATCCTAATTACTTACTAGAGATAGAACTAATGCAATTAAAACTTCGCAGGATTATCGCTGCCTTGTACTACTAAGTCGTATAACATCTAATCTGAACTCATTTGCGTGTTTCATATATTTTTATCTTCGTAAAGCGGAACATGGATTAAATAATGAGTGTCTTACAGCTAGAAATAACGTGTAAACCAAAATAGCGGTTTACGAAAGAACCTATTCAAAATAAAGTTAAAAAAACCTTAGCTACATAAAACTGTCGGCAAAAAGTTTCTAATTAACTTTTACACTTAATTTCAGGTACCTACTTATGAACTTGTAAACTTACAAAGTTAAAATGAAAATTTACGACATTACCTCTGTTTTCAAGTTTTTACGATCCATGGTCGAAAACTTTAATAATATTACAACCCTTACATTTTGACACCATCCGGAATGTTTCACTGTCTAAGAAAATCACTTCCGCACTCAGCGAATTAATTAATTAACGAATTGAAAGGTCAAATTTTGATGAATGGCTGAATGTTTGATGGAAGTTGGAAATTATTCGAAGATCGGTTCTGTTATCTCAATGTACTCGCTGGAAGTTGGCGAGGCTTATCAGCCGTAGCGGTAGAACAGACTACATGCTTGCTCATCAGGTTTGATGCTGTGGGTTTTTTGTGATAAAATAAAACCCACGCCATTGACAACACTAGTTGCTAGCCTGCCAGTGGTTCCGCCTGTCACGGTACACTACCGGGGTGAAAAATATCCTATGTCCTATTCCGGGCAAGGTCTACTCGTGTGCCAAGTTTCATCCAAATCCCTTTAGCCGTTAAGACGTGAAATGTTGACCGACAGACAGAGTCACTTTCGCACTTATAATATTGTATATGGATGATGACACACATTTTCTTCAATTTGTGGTTTTTATCAGTCGCAAAAGTGGGAGTTAGTAATAGCGTGGCGGCCGTCAGTCAGGTGCAGAATGGAGGAACACATGAGTTGCGCTGACCCCATAGATATATATGGGACAGGAACATCATCTGCCTAGCCTTGTCCCAACTATATCGGGGTCGGCTTCCAGTCATACTGGATTCAGCTAAATACCAGTATTTAACGTGGAGCGGCTGCCTACCAGACCTCCACAACCCAATAACTGGGGAACATGGTGCTTCTTCATGGTGGCAAGACGGGTGTCAAATTTTCTGGCTTCTGACAATCCATAACTACTGCCAAAGATCTACAAGTGACAGCCGGGACCAAGGACGTACTTTCCGAGGCATGGAGAAAACTCGGTATGTTAAGATGGTCACCCATCCAGAGACCAAATTTGGCAAGCGTTGCTTAACCTTGAAGATCGACCTGTGCGGCTGTTATTCAATTGAATTCATAATAATTACCTACACTATTCTTAAGCAAGACATGAAATAAAAATAACAAATAAACTATACCTATATACACAGACCTAACAATAAATAAATTTATATACATACAATTAAACGTTTCTAATCATTTTAAGTAGGAAATGGTTAGTTAGAATTCCTTAAATTGCTACTTAGCCCTCTTCCTCTCTCTTTATGTTACTGTGTCCGACAGGGTCCATAATTATTGATCTTTTACCTTATTATACCATCTATTTAATACATATGGAATGCAATAAAGCATTGAGTATGGGTATTCTTTAGCCACGATTTCCTCAACGTGGGACAGGAACGTTACGATCAATAGACGCTGAAGTTGTGTAGAATCGATTTAAATATAGCAATGCAGAACATAGGACAATATTTTGACCTTTTAAAAGACTTGTCTATAGCTTTACATACAACATTCGGAGTGGGTCCATTCCTTAGGGGCGACAATGCCGACATTATGTATGCCCAATGAAGCCGCGACTGTGTGGGCCTAGACAGAGGCTATTTTTAGCGCAAGGTCACCCCTAAACACTGTGCGAGGCAATATGATCATTTACATACTTTAAGCAGGCATCTAAGCTGGGTTCCATTTGGCCAACTGCCTTGGATTCATACTCCGGTCGATTGGCTCGCGGGTGAGAGCGTTACATATTTATACTGGAATGTAAAAGTTTACCCTTTTTACCCGATTACGGCAAAGCCAAAAGGATTATGATGGCTTTTGATTTAAGCCCTTTATGGTTATATAGGTATGTTCTATCGCAGCGTATTGAACCTATCTTGGGTGCTTGCCGTCGTGACGTGTCTTATCGCTTTGTCGCGGATGCCCCGTTTAGTTTTATGAGGTGATGGTCGATGTTTATTGGTAATTTTTAACCTTAGTGGTAACCATAATGCATTAAGTAAGTAATGTCAATTTTAAATTTACGTTGTTTAAATTGCCACAGTTTAATTATAGTATTATTATTATTTATTTCCTAAATACTTAGGTCTATTTTTAACAATGGTTTTTGCCACACAACGAAAACCTCTCTGGGTTTATCTGTGTGCTGGCGAGCCGTTTATTTAATTATTAGAAATTGATGTTCAGGTACAGTCGAACTTGCATGATAGTTGAATTAATTATACATAGACTTTATGTGTAAAGAAATATTTTTACTTACACTTGTAGCTTTTCGAACTCGTTTTGTATAATGTTTGTAAATCTTCTGGAAGTTGCTAGCCCATGAAAGTATGTAGGGAAAATTGGAATTACTCTTCAAATAACTTCAGATCACGGCCTAAACTGTAGCTACTGGGTTATAAAACTCTAGTTCGAACCTGATAAAATCATTAGGAGGGTACTTCAGTGCATTTCGCTTGGCCGCGCGCCGGCGTGCTGCGTGTAACCATAAAATCAGTTTTAAAGTAAACATCTTTAGTTACCGATAGCATACTTTTTCGTACTAAGACATACTCGTATCAAAATGAAAATATGTGTTTAAAACTCGTTTAAGATTAGTTTAAAGTTTGTGCACTGAATAAAAAATATTCTTGTAAGTATATTGCCAATATTCAGCCTTTTCAGGGGCTTGTTTAGCCTCTATGGGCTAGTGTTTATATCTACCACTTCATATTTACTTGTAATATTACTAGTTGTGTGCGTTAGAGGGGATCTGACCAGACCGCGTCTGTTGTCAGTATTGAATATTCTTAACCAATAAATTCATATATTACAAAAGTAACAACCAAACAATTTCAGAAGAAACTAGTCCTAACAAAGACAAATACCTTCATGGGCTTCCAAAATCTCGCAGCAAACTAAGAAATTATACAGACACATGAAACTAATCGGGCCAAACTGATGCCTACTCGCAACTTTACCAATAACCAAACAAGCGCGGACGGGTCAATGGCGACTTCTCAACTCATATCATCGGAACTACGGAGCCAATTCTTTTGTCCTCTGCAACTAATGACCGCAGCCTCCCACTGGAGCATACTTCGGGTATTGATATATGTTTGCTAACGGGAATAGATAGAACAGATAAACGAGTACGATGGAAGTGATTCTAATCGGGAAGGTGGAGTAGCGCCCGGGATGATACATAACAATAGTATATTATAGATTATGACACTTCAAAAGCATTTTTATTGTTTTTAGCCTGAAGTGTCCCACTGCTGGGCAAAGGCCTCCCTCCACTCCTTCCACTGTTCCCGATCCTGTGCCACATCCTGCCAATTCCAAGCAAAATAGCATCCCAACTACTTACCGACCGCGGCTCCACCCGAAAATTATACCAAGGTAACATAATACTGAGATAAGAAGTACCCTATAATTATAATTCAGGACATGGTCTACCCGCGTGCTTAGTTTCATCTAAATCCATTCCGCCTTTTAGACGTGAAGAAGGAAAAAAAATCAGATTCGCATTTATTGGGATTATTTATTTATTTATTCAGTTCAGTAACTCTTTGCACTAACAGTTATTACCATTATTATGTATCGGTCTGTCTGGTATATTAAGGATTTAGTGTAACAACTGCAGATGGGTCAATACCTATATAAATACAATAAATAAGCTTCCCAGTACAATCTTGCTAACACGGAGCAGCTTAAAAAACTTGTCGATAAAATGTCTACATGTAGATCTAGAATTCATCAGCTAAGATGCTGACCTACCGGTGGACGAATACGAGGACCGCTCTCACTGCAGAGAGGGGAGCCGTTAAGAGGGCCTTGATCGACGATGCATAATTATACTAAAGTCTGAGGTTATACCCTCCCTTTTATAACTGATGACCCAACAAATAAGTGAACAACACATAAATGAAACATACTTTCTAACGCTAAAGTAGTTATTACTCTTCATAGGACCAAATGTCGAGTTCCCTTTCTCGGCGACAGATCTCACTTAACTCAGAACACGCAATACTTATCCTTATTGCTACGTCAGTAAAATCTTTTCAAGGTTCAAATTATGTTTGTTTTATTGATGTTTTTGGCAAGGTATTTCAAGCCTTATTAATGTGAGGATAAGATAGCGAAGAAGTGCAAAGGTTAAGTTGGTGTTGAGGTGTTTTCGGTCGACGACACAAAAGGAGCGTGGCGTTTCGGAAATGAGTGTAATGTGCTCAGAACGAGAGCAGATAAGGAGCGGTACACAGAAAGCGCTGGGGACGAACTGTGGGACAGTTTGTTTTTGTTGTCATATTTGTACCGAAACGAAAGGTTATTTAGTTAGAGCACGAGCAAACATGAGCGCTGAAATATATTAGAAATATATTAAGTTGTAACACTGGAACACGAAAAAAACAAACGTCACATACATATGTTTATTTACCTGTAATAGTTGTTTATAATAATCCTAAGAACGAAAGACCAATTACTTACTGAGCATACATAAGCTTTTAGAAAATATGAGAAATGTTTTAGTTACTGATAGGATGAGTGCGGTGGTCTATTATTAAAGTATAATAAGTAAAGAAAGGAAAATAAGTAATTATTGGTAATTATAAACTAAGAAAAACTTGTTTAATCCCAATAGAAATGTTCGTGACTGAAGTAGTTTGGTTGGCAATTAATAAACTTTGAACAAGTTTTTTTATTAACAACCAAACAACTTCAGTACCGATTTTGGTCAACACACTCCTTGTTCTATCTACCCTTAAATCTCCAACTAGCTGACCCGCATGTTATATACTACTATCCCACTAGAATATACAGCCTTCCACAATAAATCCACAGCTAACTTAATTTTCAAATTCGACCCCGTAGTTCCAGAGATTAGCTCACTCAACCAAACAAAAACTTCAGCAGAAATGTAGTACAATAAATAAGGTATTTACTGTACTACATTTTAATCGATATTTAGCACATAATGAGGAATGAGAATACTGAATGAGTAGCTCGTAGCTCCATAATAAAATCCACACGGGTAGATCTTAAAGGTTAAGCAACACTTGCCGAGGTCAGCCTATGGGTGAGCATCTAACATACCGGGAATCATTCGTGCCTCGAAAATCATGCTAATTCGTTGATTCCGGCTGACGTTTGTGGGTGTTTGGCCGTCGCCAAAAAATCTGACACCAGTCTTGCCAAGAAGTACCTACCTTGTTTTCTAGTTAGGTACTGGTTTATAGGTAAAAGGCTTCACGTAAAAAACTGGTATCGGAACTGGTATCTCGTGAATCCATTTTTACAGTAAGCCGACGTTGGGAAAAGCTAGGGTATGATCATATTTAATACTTAATGAATCGATTCAGTGAGTTTGCAAAATCAAAACACTTAATATTTTTAAGAATTTCGAACCCAATGGTTATTGCGTGATGCTCCCACAAATGCACAGACAAACAGACAAAAAATCCAAAAATTGTATTTTTGTATTCTATGTCTTTTTCTAACATTTCTGAGTTATTTTACTGCAAAAATGTTAAATGTACGGACACGGCTAGTCTACGATTTTATTATAAGTATAAATATTTTCCTCCACTTGTCTCAATGAAAATAAACGGTTATAGTTTGTTATATTACTGGATCATTTCGTTGTCATGAAGACTGAAAAACGGTTGGAGTGGAAGAAATAAGAAAGAATGAAAAATGTTTATTTAGGACTCGCATAAAATAATTTAAAAAAAAGTAGGTGTCTGTCAAAAGCTTTAAACATTATCTATCTATCTATCTGCCTAGCCTTTTCCCAACTATATTGGGGTCGGCTCCCAGTCAAACCGGTTTCAGCTGAATACCAGTATTTTACGTGGTGCGGCGTCCTACCAGACCTCCACAACCCATTAACTGGGGAACAACGTACTTCTTGCCAAGACTGGCGTCAGCACTGCTTAACCTTGAAGATCAACCTGTGCCTGTCTGTCAAAAGCTTTAAACATTATTACCACTAATTCGATTAATTGCTTTTGCCTTTTCGTAGAGCAAAATTTAAAGCTCCGTACTTCAAAAATAAAAATGTAAGCCTCCGTAAACCAATTGGAGAATGGAACTCGTGTGTCTGTCTGTCTGATCGAAGCGAACGCCTGACAATGCCATTTTTTTACAAAGCCAGCCTCACACAATACATAATGAACTTCTGTGAGCCAAAGTCGAACGCGTAACGGAACTAAAATAAAATTTAGGGTTATTTTTGCATGGGCACGCCACTATTGTGACGATAAGTCCCCTCTTTGAGGCGTGCCTGGAGAGACGTCACGGCGTCCTCACCTTCCGCCTGGCGCAGGTGCTCACCGGACACGGCTGTTTCGGGAGGTACCTGTGTCGGATCCAGCGGGAGGACTCGTCCGGGTGTCAACACTGTGCGGATCATCCGGAGGACACGGTGGAGCATACGGTGGAGGTCTGCCCTGCTTGGGCAGAGCACCGCCGTGTCCTCGTCGAGGTGATCGGCGGCGGCGACCTCTCGCGTCCGGCCGTGGTTCAAACCATGGTCCGGAGCGAGGAGGCATGGGAAGCGGTCGCCTCCTTCTGCGAAGCAGTAATGCTAGCGAAGGAGGAGGCGGAACGCGTGCGTGAGAGGGAAACCTCACGCCCCAGCGGCCGCAACAGAAGAAGACGCCCCGGGCGTCGGGAAACGCAGGGCAATTCCCGGACACCGTAGGCGCGGGCCTGCAGATGGCGAGCTATGGGTGGCTCGCCGTCCGATAGCTACCAAGCCCGAGTCGACGGCGCGTCGTGTTCTATGCGCGCCTCAAAGAGCCGTCAGCAACGTAGACGGGGCCCCATAGTGTCAGTGCCTGCTAGGGTTGCGGAATTTTTTCGAAAGAGTCACCGCAGCCCTGGAACGCAAATGGCACAAGAAGGATCACGGGTGGGTTTTAGTCAGTAAGAGTCTGACACTCCCTTCCGCTCCGCCCAGAGCAGGAGAAGTCATTTGTTAATTTCCTATCCAGAAAAAAAGGGGTATTTTTCCATCACTAGTTTTTATTTGTTCCATCATTGTCTTGTGCATCTTCAGCCTACTGCCACATTTTTTCCTGATTGCACATATTAGGCAACCAAGCCACCTAGCTAGCTAAGTATGGAACACAAGTCGCGCTGCAGACACCCGCCAAGTCGGCGCACCTTGACATTCAACATATTGAACTTGACCGACTTTCATAAAATAGGCTCCCGAGTCCCGAAACAACTGGCTTTTTCACAAGTCAACTTGGAATGGAAAGAATTCGTCCCTAAATCTAGATGTGGGGAAGGTACTGTACGTAAACTTTGCTTTTTATCTGGAGCCCCGAGACTACTTACTGGAAGTTCATATTGGTTTGGGCTCGCTGCAAAAAGTAAAGTATTTATTTTAAGGAATAATTTTTGTGTGAGAATTGTTGATAAATGATAAATTATTTTCAGTATTACTCGGATTACCCGAAGCTATATTTTGGAGCTGGGATAGCTGCCACGTATATAAGAACTCGGTCTTAGAATCTTGGCTTGCCACATCAAAATGAGGACAGCTCTGTAAACACTTGCTAGCTTAATTTTACAGCTTTGCAGCACCAGCTTGACAAACTCTCTCGTATTAACTACGTTATATGTATATTTTCATACATTTTTGTCAAATAAATGAGTTCTTCTTCTGAATCTAAGAATAAGTCATCATTACATAATAGTCCAGTTTCGTTTCAAGAACTGACCGTTCGAAAAGCCTGCACAGTTCAAAACTGTCTTTGTCTATTTTATCTGCTTCCATTGTGTCCGAAATATTTGTGTGTTTCGTTGGTTTGGCACCGGTACTCTGGCGGCGGCCAGATCCGGCGCATTGTGGCGGAAACTTCTAGTGGAGCTGGGTACTACTGTAGCATCGAGAATACTGCCAAAGTGGGTCGGTCTAAGCTACTTTAGATAAGAAGGGAATTGGATTTAATTGTATCAATGATATACATATATAAACGCGAAAGGGGTGTACGGTATTTCGTTAGCCTGCTGTTTTAAGTTTTCTGCTACAGTGGCAAATCTATTACCGTTACCAAAAACCTTTGAT
Source organism: Hecatera dysodea (assembly GCA_905332915.2). Classification (NCBI taxonomy): domain Eukaryota; kingdom Metazoa; phylum Arthropoda; class Insecta; order Lepidoptera; family Noctuidae; genus Hecatera; species Hecatera dysodea. The sequence continues at coordinate 29,766,723 of HG995286.1, read as the reverse complement.
TCAAACACCTATAAAATCTTTGCCTGATGTGAGCATAGACCGTAGAACCCCGAGTGCACTGGGCTCGCTTGCGACCTTTTCCGCCCAACGAATCATTCCTCGAGTCTTTTATTATGAGCAACTGAATATGATTTAATTAACTTTCTGTATTATCCAGCAGTCGAATCCGCTTTCCATTCACTGCAGAATAATACAGCTCTGCATGAATACGTAACCAATTTGAATGTTAGCAGCGACTATTCGACATATTCATTTCCTCGCACCGGAAGCGTCCCCTGGCCGCCTGGCTGTCTCTGGGCCTACCCCTGTCGCACTAGTGGCGCATGGCGGCGAGCGTGCGCCGTTCCCCTCGGCTGCTATTTAAATATCAAATGTCAGGACTATGACGTCGATGACTGGAAAAATTGTGAATATTTGTGCAATGTTGTAAGAATTTTGGGCGACGGAAATTACTCTTTGGCAGTGATTCAATATAATCTACAGTCTTGATTGTTATGGACATGAAATTATTACTTACTGTGGAGGAGCCCAGAGACTTCATTATCAGCCAGCGTCAGGCAACATCAGTCTGACTGATATATCGTTGAAATGGTTCTTTTTAGTGCAGCCGTAAGATACAGCTGGAGAGGCATGCCATTTTTTGCCAGTTTCTTTATAGTAATATACAAGATAGGTTAGAATATGTCCGGTCACATCTAATATGCAAAGAGTGACCTCCATTCTCCCTTCAGCCACTTGCGCCGCGGTGCTTGTCGCCGGGAGAACATCCGTCAACGTTGACTTGTAAAGCGATCAGCGCATTACCAAGTCATGAGCGAGTTGTTTAAAGCATTTTTTCAAGATGGCGGCTATAATTTTTTATTTAGGAGTATTGCTGTATAGGTCTACTCCCATATTATTCGGATACCTACTGTTTACCAATTTTTTTGTTCAAATTGTCTTTTATTTAATTTATTTTTAATCTACTTTTGGTGATTGATCACTGAAAAGCTGCTGCTACCTTCCAGCTCATAACAGATACAAAAACGTTGTTCATCACTATATGATTACTTTCTATGCTAACTAGTAACTGATACACATGATGCCACATGGTCGCTGATCTATGTTAGTGTTACACTTCATACTTTAGCAACAGGCTTCTATATCTAGAACTGAGTAACTAAGAATACAAATTGATGAGGATTACAAAATAACTTGAAGGCATAAGCAATTAACATATCCCTAAAGCCTTCATATACTGTATATTTGCCTTAAACGACGGACCCACCCGCATCATTGCAATGTTGTACAAAGTTTATCTTTTTGCGAAAGAATAGCAGACATTTTCGTCGCACCCTTTGTAGTCCCGACATAAACAGACAACGTAACGTGGCGAGCTTGTCTGCGAGGTTACTGCGGGAGCTCTGGTGTGTAACGACACAATCTTAACTCTCACTTGCCGGGCGGGTTCAGTCTTTATGTAGTGTTGCAAGCTTTATTCAATTAACAATGCTGTGTTAACATGCCGAATAGTTCTCGTTTAGTTTGGGACTTTTTTGTTTGGTTTTCAGTAGATAGCTTCTGTCTGACTGACCGACTCCTTGACAGTTTAAAAGTGCTTGTAAATGTTTTAATTAAATCAATTCAAGTAGTGTGAGATTTTCAACTTTCACGTTGACGAAAGCTAGCAGGCAATAATTAGCAAGATAATAAACAATCCAGTTGATTGTCTACACTGCTAGTTTACCAAACAATCGCTGGGCGGCTTGGCAACGCTTGGCAGCTTGGCAGCCGCTTGGCACCTGCCTGGCATGACGCGTCTTGTTTTCGCGGCGGTAAAGAGTAATTACTCGCCGGTAGGGTTACGGTAACAGTAAAACGGACGATTGCCTCGTAAATCAGGCGATAGTGGAATGAAACCGTTGCAACATGGCTGCTGCTGGAACGCAACGACGGGTAACTTAGCTTTTAACACTTTAAAGTCCAGATAAAAATATATAAGGTTTGTTTTCTGAACACAACCTCTTTATTTCATCTTAATTAGTAAGTAAGTAGTGTACATTATGTGTTTTCCTAAGTGCTTATTTCTTTAGAGCTCACTAAATTTCCACAGTGAGCTTACATAAAAACAAAAGCTGTTTTTCTACAATAATTACTGCTAATTGGATTGAAAATAAGATCGGGACAATAATTCTGTACCTAAAGGTATAAATGAGCTGTTTATACGTTCATGATTCATTTTGTCCTTGCACTTGTATTTTTATTATTAAATTTTGTTTTTATGACAACGGAGAAATAGTTAGAATATACATGATTATTAATATCTTATTATTAAAACGATTTTAGTGAATTTTATTCATCACACCATTATGTTGGATTTGTAGGTTGACAGGCAGTTAGGCAGAACATTGTAATTGGTGGGAGATCTGGAGTCCAACTAAGCCTTTTTTTCCGTATGCAAAATCATCAAATGTGTCATGCTCTTTCTAACTAAAACCCACCCGGAACAACTCTTTGTGCCCTTTGTGTTCGAGGACTGCAATTACTCCTTCTTACAAATTCCGCAACCCTAGCAAGCACAGACCCTATGAGACCCCGTCTTCTTTGCTGACTTCTCATTGATATGCGGTTGGAACAAGACGCGCCTTCACCCACCATAGCCACCCATAACTCGCCATCCGCAGGCCCGCGCTTACAGTGGCTAGGAATGTCCCTGCGACTCCCGATGCCCGGGGCGTCTTCTTCTGTTGCGGCGGATGGGACGCGAGGTTTTCCTCTCCCGCGCGCGTTTTGCCTCTTCCTTCGCTAGCATTACTGCTTCGCAGAAGGAGGCCTCGACGAGGACATGGCGGTGCTCCGCCCAAGCAGGGCAGACCTCCACCGTTTGCTCCACCGTGTCCTCCGAGCGATCCACAGTGTTGCCACCCGGACGTGTCCTCCCGCTGGATCCGACACAAGTACCTCCCGAAACAGCCGTGTCCAGTGAGTGTGAGTACCTGCGTCAGGCGGAAGGTGAGGACTCCGTGGAATCTCTCCAACCACTACTCAAAGAGGGAACTTATCGCCGCAATGGTGGCGTGCCCATCTAAACTAAGTCTAAGCCCATATTTTGGAAATCCAGGCCATTACATCATAAATAGTTGCTGTCAACGGGGAGATGGAGACGGTGTGTATGTATGTATGATGGTGTGTGTTTTAAAAATATTTTCGTATTTGCCGATCCCACGTCATCAAGTGCAAACAATGACGCGCCGCTGAAGTCTTTGTAATTTAAACTGAAGCGTTCATGCCGAAAACACGAACAAAATAGAGTGGTTCACATTAGCGAACTTTATTATTTTATCGTGGTTGCGGCTGAAATTCAGTTGTCAGTTACAGTTTACATTGTCAAAAGCTGCTTTAAAATTTGTAATTTAAATAGTTTGGAACTGCGTTAATAATAATAATAATAATAAAATTCATTTATTTGCAAACAAGTGTCACTGTTACATAAAAGCTCTGCCTCCTGAACTAGGTAGTTAACCTGTATCTCAGGAGACAGTTACCTTCCTAATTAAGTGATACAATTTGTTTACGTGCTAGGTACAGTGCTAATAATACATTAAAAAAAAAAGAAACAATATTTGAAAAGTATCGTAATACAAAAAAAATACTAAGTTTGATAAAACATACATTTGTTAAAAAAAAAAATAATAATTAAAAAATATGTAAATATGATTGCCCGTGTGGTGTGGTGTGTTGTGTATGATGATGTGTTGTGCATTAAGGTGTGGTTTTGTATGTATTCGTAAGAGTTACGGTGTGTGTGGATATGCTAGTAGTGCAAGTCCTTTTTTATTTGTTTGGGTTACTGGTGACTAGATTTTCTGTTTGTTCGTAGTCCAATTTACTGAGCCAATTTAGTACACTCTTTCCGAAATTATGATTGTTCAAATTTTGTGCATTTTTGATAGTGAGTTTGTTATATATACGTGGTGCAGTGGAGCTGTAGTGTCGCTTTGCAAATGTGGATTTCACTGAAGGTGCTGGACAAATGAAGCGTCTCTTGGTGGTTGGTAGAAGCTGTGGAATTGTGGTACGGTGGAGTCTGCGAAGCACTTGACTTACGTAGAGTTTACGGACCGATAGGACACCAGTGCGATTGTATAAATCCGTTGTGGGGTGACGGTACGACAGGGACATTAGTACTTTAAGGAGCATTTTTAATTGCACGGTGTTAACTTGTTCACGTTAAAATTGTAAATATAAAAACATAGGTTATTTATGTTTTACTCAGGCTACTTGCCCATTTAGCGATAATTTCATTTTCCAAAAAAAAAACTGTTTGGAAAATGAAATCAATATTTCTAGAATGTGACGTATCTCAGTTTCTCCAGAAAGTAATCCTTTCGCATGGTGTCGGCACAACACAGTGCTCGGACGTAAATAGCGCGCAGTTTTGAAGCCGCACTCTCACCGAGCTGAACTGACATCATCACTTCAAGACTGCACTCCTGCCTTTACTGCGGAGATGAGACATATATCGCACCATGTTACACGGAGGTTAAGCAAAATAATATTGTCAAATTTGCAACAAGGAAAACCAAATTAAATTCAAGTCGCCACGTCTTTTCAGCGACAGTCAATATCAAAAACTAGTCACGAGGTAGAACGATCAGCGGTGGGTTTGACAGTTTGTGACTGCGACGTGAATTTAGAACGATCAGCGGTGGGTTTGACAGTTTGCAACTGCGACGTGAATTTAGAACGATCAGCGGTGGGTTTGACAGTTTGTGACTGCGACGTGAATGTAGAACGATCAGCGGTGGGTTTGATAGTTTGCAACTGCGACGTGAATTTAGAACGATCAGCGGTGGATTTGACAGTTTGCAACTGCGACGTGAATTTAGAACGATCAGCGGTGGGTTTGACAGTTTGTGACTGCGACGTGAATTTAGAACGATCAGCGGTGGGTTTGACAGTTTGTGACTGCGACGTGAATTTAGAACGATCAGCGGTGGGTTAGACAGTTTGTAACTGCGACGTGAATTTAGAACGATCAGCGGTGGGTTTGACAGTTTGCAACTGCGACGTGAATGTAGAACGATCAGCGGTGGGTTTGAAAGTTTGCGACTGCGACGTGAATGTAGAACAATCAGCGGTGGGTTTGACAGTTTGCAACTGCGACGTGAATGTAGAACGATCAGCGGTGGGTTTGACAGTTTGCAACTGCGACGTGAATGTAGAACGATCAGCGGTGGGTTTGACAGTTTGCAACTGCGACGTGAATGTAGAACGATCAGCGGTGGGTTTGACAGTTTGCAACTGCGACGTGAATGTAGAACGATCAGCGGTGGGTTTGACAGTTTGCAACTGCGACGTGAATGTAGAACGATCAGCGGTGGGTTTGAAAGTTTGCGACTGCGACGTAAATGTAGAACAATCAGCGGTGGGTTTGACAGTTTGCAACTGCGACGTGAATGTAGAACGATCAGCGGTGGGTTTGACAGTTTGCAACTGCGACGTGAATGTAGAACGATCAGCGGTGGGTTTGGCAGTTTGCAACTGCGACGTGAATGTAGAACGATCAGCGGTGGGTTTGACAGTTTGCAACTGCGACGTGAATTTAGAACGATCAGCGGTGGGTTTGACAGTTTGCGACTGCGACGTGAATGTAGAACAATCAGCGGTGGGTTTGACAGTTTGCAACTGCGACGTGAATGTAGAACGATCAGCTGTGGGTTTGACAGTTTGCAAGTGCGACGTGAATTTAGAACTATCAGCGGTGGGTTTGACAGTTTGCAACTGCGACGTGAATGTGAACGCTCTTTTTAAGATTTGTTCCTCAGACAGCTGAACGCCAACAAAGATCACCTAACTAAACTGATGAAAAACCTCAATATTAAAGTCTGTTACCGAGAGAAAAGATAAAAATAATTTTCATGTAGGTAAAATAAATGCTATCTAAAGCTATGTAGTTATCCATTAATAAATAATTTATTTACTAAGTAATTATCCTATATTTTGGCTGGGTTCTTGTTATACAGAATCTTAAAAGCTGATATTTTAATAGGTACTGTATTATTATTATACAGTTGTTGTACAATTAAAAGTTAATTAGGGTGATGAATATTTAAGTCCGCTTTAGATTACAGTTCAGAATATGTTTTTGAATAGTTTAAATGGTGCTCATTCCGTCTGTGACATTCGAGTAATTCTCTTTCAGTCTTTAGACTTCTTCAGGAGGGTGAAACCAACATGTCGGTTTAAGGCTTTACTGGAAGAACACTAAAGCGTGCACGTAATGTATGCATGACATTTACATGTAGGTCAGGACCGACAATGACACGTAGGTATAATGCCTGACCAGTTGCCATCGATTTAAAACTAAAATACTTTCTAAAATCATGACCTAAATTGTCAACACTCATTTAAAATTCCATTTATTTCCAAGTACCAAATTCATGTTTAAAAGAAAATCTCGCGACACGTGATGCGAGCGAACACGCCCCAGAATGATCGCAGATTGAATCCCTAATCGGGAGCTGGCTTCTCTTATCCTTGAACTAACAGCGGTAGGACAGCATTGCAAGTCAATGTGGACAGGCTGCATAAGCAATCGTCACCAGATGGTACCTCCTGCATAATGGATAGTTTAATACAACTGACAAACACAATTCAAAACCTAAATCGTTCAATTAGGTATTGAAATATCCATGTAAACAACTGCCAGTTTCGTTCCTTTTTTTCTTGCTGAAATACCTACTGAATATTGTATCTAAACAAAAAAGTCGCAAAAGATCGAATAACTGAATTGATGAAACGATTTTAAAGTTGAAGTTGTATAATTTAAAGGGTTCTATTTTGTCAGTCGATGTCTTCAAAGGCGCTGTATTAAAAGTAAAGTTATTTTATTTAAAAATTGGAGTGGCAGACTGCGGCCAGCTCTGTGTACATTACGTACGCAGCGAGCGACGCGACGGGAGAGTGACGTCAGAAGTCATTTCACAGAAGCCGATCAAATTTGAAACAATCAGTTAGTCAATTAACTTTTTTCGGAAACGTTTCTGTTTTAATTACTTAATTATTTGTTTGGCTAGCTATTGTAATATAACCAGGTTCCAATTAGAACAGCTGGACTTCCCGTTTCAGAATTTTGCAACTCCTTACAATATTTTCTTATCTTTTGCAAAGAGTCACAAGTCCTTTCAGTGGCCGTACTACGAAGTGCCAATGCTATCATGATTCAGTGTGAGGGAAAGGGATAGTGTTATTTGTCTTGTGTAACTCCGTCTCTCTCTGACACAGGAATCATGATGGATTTAAGACGTCAAGGTAGGGCTGCAGCGCCTCAAGTCTGCTATTAAAATAGTGTCAGAATAGTCTATCACTGATTTCATAATGGTTGATTTTGAAAAGTTTGGTAATCTACTAATATAAAAGCGTCACTATGATTTTCCAGTGGTCGACCACTGACGCTCCATTGAATGAAATGGCATAGAATGACCGTAATCTCGTACAAAATGACACATGGATGACAGACGTATGCCGTAATCTGCTAAAATTTTGGCACTTCCTTTCATTAGTGAACTTCCATCAGAACGTCATTGTGCACTGTGCAGTCATTGCTTTTAATAGCTCGGTTATCAAAAAGTATTACAAGATCATTGACCGACCAATGAACGACCATTATGAATTTAACAGATTACGAACATTTTGCAAAATGACGACGGGATCGTGTTGAAATGGCAAATTTATAAAAATAGCAGACTTGGGGCCCAGGTCGAACGAAATTCATACTCGTTGTTAGTGTTTACCGTGGCGGCACCAGTACACGTTATCCCTTATCCCAAACATCCAAACGGAATTAACTCCGTGAATAAGTCACACGCTGTGTGAGCTCGGACCCGTACTACTCCCACACGCAGTCTACAGCTACCAGGACAACAGGTCATTGAAGAAAGTAGCCCTGGCGGAGAAAAGTGACCGTCGTCAGCTGGGGAAGGACGTTAACTATTATAAATGCACTGTAGCTGAAATAGTATTTGAGAAATATTCGTCAAATAATGCTCATTTTTCTTGACCTCTATTAATGTTTACTATGGCACATGTTTGGTAGAGATGAGGCGTATATACTGGTAGAGGTATAAATACCAAGTATGTGCTTCCCAGTACATAGACCGGGTACGGACCGAAATACTGGGTAAATACCTTGAAGGTATGACGTCAGACGCATAGTACGATACGAACCGCTACCACAAGGTAGCGCCCAGTTTTATCGGTAGTTCGGTACGCCGAAGCAACCCGAAGCTACCCGACAGCTTACGAAGGTACCCGAAACGTCATTCGTGCTTTATGAACATTCGGTTGATTTAATTTAGTTAGACAAAATGGGTACTTATTTTTACGTGCATAAGGAACATAATAGCATAATTACATTTTTCATCCAACAAAAAAAAAAAAACAAAAAAACTGACAAAATTAAAAAAAATATTGCAAATTAAAATTACGATTGTAAATAAATTGATTTGAAATCTTTTAACTACGCCGGCTAGTTAGTCAGTTTAAATATAATTAATATTATTTTGCATTAATTTATATAGAAATAACTAGAATTAATTAATAACCATCGTCATACTCTTAGCCGACAGTCCTAAGCCTGGTAAAGTAGGAAGGAAAGATTTGATATCTCATAATGCATAATTACGTAGGTATAGGTACTTGAAACATCGTACCTACATTATATTGGAGGCATACCATACTTATCGCATACGTTTACTTATCGAAATCCTACCACACCCAAATACTTAGAAGTATTTTGATACCTGGTATTTGTACCCGGTATTTAGTGATACCCATACCTTAAAGGCCGGGTATGGAGAATGGCAGGTATATCTCATCTCTAATGTTTGGTGCACTGGTAAAATGCTGTGATGGATAATTTATCGAATAATAACACCATTGCCGAATTGTGTGCAATTAAATGAGATGCCAGTGACATGTGCTATAACAATCGGGGAGTTGATCATTATAAAAATGGATGGTCCTTTGATGAAAATACGTATAAATCACAAGCAAATTGTGTGATTTCATGCTGATATCGTTAAGGTTGGTGTGGCGTTGTCAGGATGTATATTACAGGTAATCCTTGTGACTGGATGATCATTGGTGAATAGTTTTAGTTTTGATTTAGAAGTGGATGTGGTATTTCCTCTGCCGTTATCTCGTGACGATTTATAACATCTTTAATAGCAGTTTAGTATCGTGTAACGTGCCCGTGCTCTTTAGTACGTGGACGTGGAGTGCGACTCCGCTGAACCAGAGCGTGACTGCTTTGTGCCGCACCTTACGACGGACAGACGAGGCGGCTCGTCGTACAGACCAGTAGCCGTACTTATAAAAACATTCCAACCATGTCGTTAGTTTAAATACTGATTAGTAGATTTTTATCAGAATGTGTGCTGACAGACATAGCCATTCTCTCCTCTATCGCTAACCATCAGTTGCAATAATATGTGAGACAAAGTTATGGCTTGGAATTTCGAAAGTATTAAAACGAATCGTACGGTTAGATTTTTTTGTTTCAGCCTACTAGTAAGTTCAATTAAATGTTTAGTAAGAAATGTATTTAAAATAAAAATATGCAGTAATATTTTAATTGATAAATTAATAAATTAAAAAGGGTATGTAATTTAGTCAGTTTTCCCTACAAAGGGAAAACTGACTAAATTACATACCCTTTTTAACCCCCTTTTTTTTTTTTTTCTGGATGGGAAATCATCAAATGACCCCTCCCGCCCTGGGCGGAGCGGTAGGGAGTGTCAGACTTTTACTGACTAAAACCCACCCGTGATCCTTCTTGTGCCCTATGCGTTCCAGGGCCGCGGTAACTCTTTCGAACAAATTCCGCAACCCTAGCAGGCACCGACCCTATGGGGCCCCGTCCTCGGTGCTGACGGCTCCTTGAGGCGCGCGTGGAACACAACGCGTCGTCGACTCAACCTGGTATCGGACGGCGAGCCACCCACGCTCACCGTCCCCAGGCATCAGCCACTGCGCGATAGCACAGCGGCCGACTTGTCTCTGGAGGGACCCTTTTTAACCCCTTGAATGAGGGTATTAATGGTGAGGGATGAATGAATAAACTAATCCTTACTTTGTTTTTAAATCACGGTTTAGACTTTGGTTTGTCTGTCAATGACTACCTAAGAATTGTATGAAATAGATTTAACATAACAATTGTCATTTTTAATCTGTTAAAAACAGGGAAAGAAAATTATACTGAATTTCATTCATCCTCTAGGGGGAGAATCTGATTTAAATTTGGAATACTTACCGAAATTTATACTGAACTACATCTGTGTTTACACCATTGAGTTTGTATATAAAGCATTATACATGTTTTTGAAAAAGGAATACGCATTTATTATGCAGTTAGGATTATTAAATAAAATTACGAAAACCGACGAGGCCGTATGAGCTTGATGTCTTTGCTTTTCCGACAAAAAAATATGTGTCTAGGAATTTGCCTCGTTTTTGTTTTCTTCAAATACATAAACGTTAAGATTATTTTAATTTATTTTTATAAATAAGTTAATGTTCTAATAAATGTTTATATCATATTATTATTGTGTTATTTTTTTCGCAAATGGTACGAAAATTAGAGTATTTTCCTCGGTGATAAAGCTGTCTTAGTCTTGGGTGAACTTAAATCCTTCGCTACACTCAGGACTCGTCTTAAATCTCTCGCTTCGCTCGTGATTTAAGTTTTTAACAACCTCGCTACGCTCGGGAGTAAATCTCGATTCCTTCGTTACGCTCATGATTTAAATCGTCACCCGCGACAGAAGCCGCTGCTTTATCCCCTTCGTTAATAATCTACTATTATCTTTCAGTTTATGAAAATAGCTCGAGTTTCCTGCTAAAGAGTGGGCGTGGTGAGACTGGTTGTGAAGTCGATACATTTATATTTATGGTGTCTGATTGCAGACGTCAGCTCGACCGGAAATCAAGATAATTATACCTCCGCCGTCTACTTCCGTTTCCTGTAGGTATGGATTTTATGAATGTGAGAAAATGTTTGTTTTTCTTATGAGGAAGTTTTCAAGTTTCAGGAGTATTTATCTGGTGTGTGTAATTTTTAGGTTTCCAAATATCCGTAAAAACGGAACGCTTATAAAAACACTCGAGTGTCTGTCTGCCCAAGTCAATTTCCTCCGGAACTACTGGACCTGAATCTGTCAAAATTTAGTGCACAAACGAACTTTTATATCCCCAATAAGGACGTATTGTTTCTTAGACTTTTGGTTTGTTTTGTTCCAGAATAATGTTATACGAAACATAAATGAACACGACCAACTCACAAGTTGTGCATGGTGTGTTACTACAAACGCTCTATAACTGTGATCCCGCGTAATTACGTACTAAACTCGTCTAATTATTTATTAACGCTAACGATCTCACGCCGGCGCCTCCACAGGTACATACTTGTGACGTCACACGAACCGCTGCCATCTTGCCTCTGTTGCCCATATGATTACATTAAGGGTTTATTAAATTTCGCTGCAGGTATGTAATGGTACTCTAGGGCCTGCCACGGTACTTCGTCGACGAAGGTAAATGAACTGAACTGGCTGATTTTGAGGGACCCATCTCGTGTGTTTATGCATCAAATCTATGGGAGGAGACTTGGAGGAGGAGGAGAAGTGACTTAAAGTTATTATGCATGAGGGTGGTACAGAAGCGTGGGAATTGCCACAGAAGAAGAGGGCAGAGTTCCAGCGGAGGGCGATCCCTCAGCGACAATCATCCACAGCCCGACAGCTGTGGATGATGGCGAAGCTAACCTCAAGACAGCAGATCAATCTATTGTCTGGAGTTGCAGACAGCGACTTCAAAAACCCTGAATTATGACCAAGGTTAAAATTTGTCTAGCGAGAAGCTTACCAAGAAATCTAATTAAAAAGTAACTGTCAGAAATTAGCTGTTTATATAGTTTTATGAAAACGTTGTTGTTTTAGTTAAAGAAACATAGGCAGCACCTGCCCGAGGCTTTTCTTAATTAAAACATTACCAATCTTAAATATTTTGATAGTGAATTTATTTCTGATATTAGGTAGGTAATGGTATCAACTATAATTTATATTCGATATTATTTCTAGACAAAACGTACAAAACACAGGATATTTCTTTATAATATTTTCCTATACCTGTCTGTTGGTATTTGTCTAAACTGCCGCGGTGCAATATTTGACATCGACGTCATGACCAAGACACTATTGCTGTACCTGATGGTTGCAGAAACGACCCACGACTTATAGAGATAAAATTACTCTCAGGTGCTCCAACCGTCCAACGTAACAACTAACAATCAAATATGATATGAGATAGTTTTACGAACACTATGTTTAAAATTCCGATTCCCCTCCATCGTGATAGTAGCTACCTATAGGCACGTATGAACTACCACGAACCTACTAACCTTACCTAAATAAATACTAACTCTGAATTATATTCATAACGCACAGTCCACAATTATCAAACCCTTACAAAGTATATCATCAAATCTCGTACGAAAATTGTTTTCGTACATTAGCGATGCCTGAAATGAATAAAAAGCAAAACATCGGCTCGCTAACAGAATTATAAATTCTAATAGAAATGTTAAGCGAAATTGTAATTACGATGTTACGGGCGAACAAGCCGCGTTGTTTCATTTACTGAAAGCTTCAGCAAGTCCCGTTTCGAACAACTTGTTCAATAACTCGAAATGTTTAGGAAAGAGAGGGCGCGAGCTGAGCCGGTGTCGTCTAAACTTGTGCAGGTATGTACTTATAGTGTCAACTTGATTATTTTGGGAGAGTACTCTAATAGTTTTGTTAGTTGAATGAGTTTGGAGAGATAGAGATAGGCTGCAGAAATACTAAGTTTTGCAATTTCAAATATGAAATTTTATGACTGGTCATCATATTGGCATGTATTTTTCGACTCGCTGCTGGTTCTGCCTTGAATTCTTCACCATTTTTTTTAATGTTAACACTCGAATTGTTAGTTACCCGTCAAATGTCACATTTCCTGTCGTGTCGTGGGCAGCTAGCTTATGGGCGCAAACGAAAGTGCCGATGAGGTATACTCACGACGCTGTGTCCGCTGCGGCTGCGCAGGCTCAGCCGCATCTTCCAGTCGCGCTTGGAGGTGGCGCCGCCCTCTGAGCTGAAGGAGCGCTTCATGGGCAGCGACATGTCGCGGCCGGCGCGGCTGGCGCGCGCCACGCGCCGCGGGGTGGCGCGCGCGTCGCTCGCGTGCTCCGCCACGGTGCCGAGCGACACTACGCCTGCGACTGCGCGCTACTCCCGCACTTCAGCGTCCAGCACATCGCACGTCCTTACAAACTACACTACGCCTACAGCTACAGATACCTAACATTGTAACACTAACACTGATTAAATAGACACCGAGAGAGAAAAAAACCTACGATCTAGCACTACGGACACTACACAGCAATCTGAAACAAAGAGAACACACATTAGTAAGTAGTCACGGTAAGTCGAGCCTCCGAGGTATCCCTTTGTGAGGAGAGCCTCGCCACTATCAGGTAAGGTACACACGAAATGTGTTAATCTGTTAAGCCTTCATCCCTTTGGGGGGATGTACACAAGGGAAAGCTTCTGAAACCACTTTTTGTGGTAATTTGAAAGGCTTCTATATACACTTACGCAGTATGAGAACAAAGTGAATGTGTGTATTTGGATAATATGGCGGAATAGGCCACGTCAGCGTCAGCGCGGACAGATTACACGCGTTAAGTCACAGAAATTACTCTGTCCTGTTTCTTTAGATATTGTTAGGATATGTGCCAGTAACTTACACTTAATTTTTCAACTTTAAAAGTCCTGCTTAATTTTCGGTAATTTTTAAGATTTTTTTTTACTTCTTACGTAGAATTAGCCGTTTATAAGTTATAAGTCAAACTTTGGTAAATGATCGGTTTCGATCATTTACCAAAGTTTATGTAGTTATGTTAACTTCGTGGTGCTCGGAAAACTTCGAGAGTTTTCTCGAAGTTTTCCGAGCACCACGAAGTTAACACAAATCTTTCAAAGTTGAAAAATCGGGACAGTGCAATTTATTGCGAGTTAAATGTTTTAAATGAATGGCCCTAAATATGATTGACCGTTTCAACGACTAGGTACATGATGCAACCAATTTATTGAAGTACTCTTTGGTCAATCAGTCACCCCCGAGCCTGATATCCGCTGACATAAACAACACCTTCCCTTTTTAATAACCACTGATCATTTAAAATGATACTGACTTCATAATTTTACTTAAGTTTTGATTCAAAACAAAGTTAATAAGCTTCCTGTGAACTCAAAACAACTCTTTCAATAAATATCTTCCACTTTTTCAATTCAAAAATAATATGATTATGTTTGCAAAGTTAAACATCCGGAATACGGACGAAACTCAATCAAACCAAATAATTCCGAGGGTAGACGAGTAGTGACGTAATGCGTACTAAATAAGTAGTATATTTCTTTCGCGTCGCATCCGTTTTGGGAGAGTTGTCTATGTGATTGTCTATTATATCATAACGAGAATACTTGGGTAATAGTACCTCGTGAATGTCACAAATGTTCAATGGCTTTACTGATTGGTAGCCAGTTGGTATCTACTTAACGTATTGTATCGATTGTCAAAGAATATTTTGTTGTTTTTTTTTAACCCCCGATGAAAAAAGAGGGGTTTTATAAGCTTGACGTGTCTGTCTGTGGCTCTGTAGCTCGCGAACGGATGAAGCGATTTCAATTTAGTTTTTTGTATGAAAGGTGAGTTGCGGGCGAGTTCTTAGACATGTTTGATGAAAATCGGTTGAGCCGTTTAAAAGTTGTGGGGGGTGAAAGCGGGGTAGAATAATTGAATGTCTGCAAATATAGTAGAGACTTATCAATGTGTGTATTTTCGTAACACTTTTTACAAACAAACAATTCATACCTCTTTATTATATTAGTTCAGGTTACCACACACTTCGATAATTGGAGAATATTCCGCGTATGTACAACAAAGGTCCACTACGTTAAGCGGTTTTGTATTAAAAGTACAGAAATGTGTGTTGTTTGCATTAATTTTTGTTGACTTTTAACACGTTACTTTGAAGTAGGTACCAATTTATAAAGGGTTTATTTAAGTATTTTAATGCATATAACGCATCTAAATAATACCTAATAATTTGTTCGTCGGGTAGCACCCAATGTGAATAGCCGTTGGTAGCAAGTTTAAAAATCAGTAGAAGCTCTATTTTATTCCACGCTCGATTAAATTAAATTGCTCTGACATGACGTCACGTCATTGGAAGTGGGTATTGAACGACCAATAAAACGACAAAATTCGGCCAATACCGATATTCCGTTCCTGTTCGTGTCAGCAGATTCGACACTTTCGTAGTTTTGAAAAACAAACTTCACTCAAACTCGAACGCTAACAGCTAAACCTCAATTTTCAACTTTTCCGTGTGATTGCAGGGAGTGTGGCTTTACGACACGCTGCGGCACTGTGTCGGGCGCACCGCTGGTTAATACGTAACTGTGTGCTCACGCGCGTCAGTTGGAAAACGCAATTGGCGCTAAAGTCTATTCTTACACGGCAAGCCGATATAGCAGGTAATTCAATTCGGTCGCTCACTTACTCATCATAAGGGAAGTGGACTTCTTGCAACGTGATTCTAGGAATATCATAACTCCAATATTTACCATATTCCTGTTTTGAAATTCCTAGAATCCTAGGTAAGGTAAGGATAGAAAATTCAATTCAATTCAACTCAAAAAAGGGTTTTACGAATGCCAGATTGCCGGTTCAATGTCGTTGGGATATGAGCCTTAGAGTGACTGAACAAGGTTTCAATTACTACAATTCGAATATTTGCACAACTTACTACCTATGTATTGCACATGAACTGAGATGTCACAGCATCCGCCACTTTCTTTACTTCTTTGGAATTAGAACTCATAATTACAGACGTCGAAATCTGCGTATACTCTACTATTTCGAGTAGGTACACGTTATGCTTTTTGCACTACGGAACCTATTTATTATAGGCTTGCCCGTCTTGGCCCTATTTAGCTGTGATAGTTTTCCTTAAATTCGTTACATATGCTACTGAGTACCATGAATATTTCCACGTCTCGAAAAACGACCGTTTACCGGGCGGTTGGCGCCAAGTGTGTCTCCCCCGGGAGATACTTGACTCCAACTTTTGTCAGCATTTTATTTTGTTTCTTGTATAGTAAAATAGATTTCAAACACACTCAATATTTTTAACGATCTATCCAACGATACACTATGGGATAGACGATAAATATATCCGTATTCTACGTTTAGGAAAAGTACTAAAAAAGACTCACCAAAAGTACCAAAAGTACCAAATTCCAACTTTCTAGTGTTGAGCGTCTCTGACCTAAATCGTGGATGGACAGACGGCCACGGGCATGACGAAACGACAAGGGGTTCCTTGTTGTCTACGGAACACTAAAAGTACAACATGAAACGTAAATAAAATTTACAAATCACCTAATTCACAAGACGAGTCCCTAAATACCAATAAAAAGCTGTATATCTGAAGCAAATGAGCCATTAACCCTTTGTACGGGTATCAAGCGGCGAGCGTCACGCGCGTCATTGCGACGGGCGACGCTTTGACGCGCGGCGTCATCAGCCGCGACATAAAAAACAAATGATTTGAAAGGGAATCAATTGAATATAGTAAGTACATTTGGACATTTATCAATGTGTCGCTTTTTATGAGTCGTGAACATCTCCTCTAAGCTTACATAATAAATATCGCTGAACTTTGATGACTATTTGCCGTAGAACTTTCAAAGCCAGACCAGATTAAGCATAATGCATGAGTATAATCAGCCTTTTAACGTTCCCACTGCTGGGACACAGGCCTACTCTCTAGGAGAGGGAATGGGCCATAATCCACCACGCGGGCCCGGTGCGGGTTGGTGAATGTCACATGTCTTCGAATATTTGGTTCTAGGACATGCCGGTTTCCTCATGTTGTTGTTGACCAGATTAAAATGAGACTATTTTGCATTTAGTATGTCGGTAACTACACTCATTTCCGCCAAGTTTGCGGAATTTGTTCTAAAGAGTCACCGCGGCCCTGGAACGCAAAGCACTAGGAGGAACACGGGTGGGTTTTAGTCAGTAAGAGTCTGACACTTCCGGTCGCTCTGCCCAGAGCGGCAGAAGTCACTTGTTGATTTCCCATCCATAAGAGCAATTATGTAAGTAGATAGCTTAACTTTTGGCAATGACAATCTGTTTCGGTTTTATATTTATTTCACAACACATTGAGAGAGTTGAACATTTGTGGGGGAGGCTTATGCCCAACAGTGGAACGGTGAAGTAGAAGTAAGAATATATTTAAACATAAAATCTAGACTATTCGCTTTGGATTCGGTTTAGAAGCCATTCTGACTGTTAAACGGCTGTGTAATGAGCCCGTCTGAGCATATCGATGGCAAATAGATTTAACATTTTTAAACAAGTGATACGAGTATCTAATTATGTAAGTTGAACATAGCAAACAAAGGAGAGCTTTCGTCACACAGTACGGTACACCCGGGGAGCCAGGAGACTCTAACGTGGGAGTATTCATTTACTCGGGAATTCTCCATTTAGAACAACATATTTAGGTACTGCATACGGTTAGAGCCGCCCACGACCAGAACATTCCACGAACTAGGAGTTTAACAAAACAACAATTAATTACGAGGAGGAATATTCTCCATTCCATCCCTGTGCTGCATTCCGGGAACAGCCGGCTACCTCCTAATTGTAGCTAGGTGGTTACTAGATATCAGTTTTCCCATGATAAGTTCCGTCATTAATTGCTAGTTTCACCAATTAGGTGCCAATAATATGGTAACTGCAGCGGATTACTAGCTGATACAAGTTACAAGTCCATCGACTAATTTCTGGGAACTAATTGAGTCAAACAACTACCTACTAACACTCTGCACATGTCTGCGAGGCACCTATTAGTAAGTTCATTTAATTAATTCGATCCGACATACGTGAACGTCGTCACCGATCTGTTTGCTGAATAACTTTGATTTAAATATTTAACATTTTCCTCAAACATTAGGTTTATTTTAATTTCATCCATTCACTCCTGAAATAAGCATTAAAAGGCTTTGACGCATGTCCGAAAGAAACACCCTCTTTAAATAAAATAGACAAATTCGGATGAAAGAAACCATAATCTGAATTAAAAGCAAAAGGAAAGTCTCATGAGGAAAATTGTGAAAATAATAGGGAAATTGTTTTCTTGTCTACCAGTAAAACATTTTGTGGGATTTATATTGAACTTGTAAGTTCATTAGTATGGGGAACAATACCGATAGTGCCTCATTTTATAAAAAAAAACGTTTGTTATACTTTCACGTCTACATGGCCGAACCAATTTCAATTAATTTTGGTGCATAGGTAGATGGAAACCTGGAAACGGTTAAAGGCTACTGTAACGCGAGCGAAGCCGCGGTCAAAAGATACTTAGATTGAAACCTTTAGAGTTCAATCATTCGGATTGATTTTACACAGACCAGCTTATTATGACGTGGTAGCAAACCCTTTGTAATAGTGGCCAAATACGTCCGAGCACCCTGCAAAATTATAATTAAGGGGATCAGCAGAGAGCCAGGTTGCCGCGCCGCTGCCGGTCTGTTTACGGGCAATTTTGGATAACAGCACCGTAAGTTATGGTAATGTAATTGCGTGCAGTCCGCGGCAGCCGGTAGTGGTCAACAACGATGAGCCGATTTATTGAAATTTTAAATCTGCCAGCGTGCTTTTTATGTGAAAATGGATGAGCAAGATGTCCACGATATAGAAAAGATACTTGTAACCTTTCTTTAAAACAAACACTAGCATCTGAGTCAGTCTTCATATAAAATATTTAGAAGTAATATTTATATGGAGTTACCCCGCGTTGCTGCCCCCTCTCCAGGGGTAAGGGGGTTTAACAAGGCTATATTCCATTTGGGGGTTATCCATAGAGTTCCAGTTTCTCTCCGAGTTCAGATCTCAGTTTGTAATAAAGACGGATCGACGGAGACGCGGCACAGATTCCTTTGCAAGAACTTCGGAGAGATATTTTGTTTTGTTGAGAAAAATAATAACAGCCGCATGGGTCGATCGTCAAGGTTAAGCAACGCTTACCGAGGTCGATCTATGGATGGGTGACCATCTTAACATACCCACACTGCTCCGTGCCTCGGAAAGCACGTCAAGCCGTTGATCCCGACTGTAATTTGTAGATCTTTGACAATCGTTACGGATTGTCTAAAGCCAGAAAATCTGACTCCGGTCTTGGAAGGAATTAGGTACGTGTTACCCAGTCAATGAGTTGTGGAGCTCTGGTAGGCAGCCGCTCTACGTAAAATGCTGGTATGCAGCTAAAGCCTACCAAATTAACTTTTTAAGTTAAATAACCTGTTTACAAAATTACCCACAACGTGTGCATCCCACAGGTTTATTAAGAAGACATTGGCTATCACGTTTGACACTAGTTTCAGAAAGCTACATGCCCTGATACTATCGTCCACACTTGTAGTCCGCAGATGTGTATCTGTCACGTTGATCGCCAGCAATGTTGGCTGATGCTTATCTGCAAGTCCGGACTTAAGTGTCAAGTACAAGGCGGTCACGTTTTAAGTGAATTTTAAACAGGAAAGACGCTTGAAGATACTGTTCCTTACCGTTACATAACATCAGGGCGGGCAGATCCGACAGACTATCAATATTTATAAAAATGGCGCAGGTAGGTGAACAAACGGGAAGGCTTGGAGACTCATTGATACCGCAGAAATGTTTTGTGGGTCCTAAAATAATGTAGCTCTAAAATAAAAACGTAGTAGTAATAAATAGAACCGTCGGGACTGACGTTCAATTATTCTCAGCCGCGGGAACTACGGACCGAAACGAACTGAAATAAAATGGCCAGCGAGTGAGCGGCGCGTGTTTACGTGTCGCTTGCTGTCCGCCATGTTGACGCGACTCTCGCCGAACATATACAAAGGGCGCACAGAGTCCACTGTTTACGATTGAACCATTATTTAGTCTGCCAGCTTCAGAAATAGAGCTCTCTTGCTAATTACACAGTATTAATTCGAATCGTTAATTCGCAAAAGATTGATTATTCTTGTTCTTCTCCTTTTTGTGAAACTTACTTCGGCTGTCCCAGTCCGCATAAATCTGTATAAATTTGTCCGCTTGACTTTTAATCCCGTTCACGGGGCAAAATAAACAAGCCACAAACCATGTTTTTGTTACAAAAACACTTTTTTTCTCATTAGTGTGCCAAAATTCGATATCTACCGGAACAATCCGACACTTGAAACTAATTGCTATCATCCATCCATGCCGATTACACGCCCAGCAATATTTGATCCTCAGTGCCATAGAATTATAATTGAAACCACAGGTCAATAAATCTGGGTGCCTATCATGGAACAGGGTCAGCCTGATCAAATTCGTAATTCATTAATTAAGGTATTACGAAGTAGCATAGACAATAAATTCTCTAAAAGTAAATCTACATACAATATATTCTGTCACACACGCATGAACAAAATAGACGTTAAACGCATGGAATATCTCAAAGCGAGGCGAAGAACCTTTGAGACTTTCGAAAATACGCGAAAAAGCCTTTAGAGCTCAAAAATATTCACATTCTAATGGATGTCTATCACGAAACCGACTTATACGAAAAAGGAATAATGTGTTTAGCTGTGACAGAGCGATCCAGTTGATAGATTACAGCAAATATTCAATCCTATTTGCTTTTACTGTCAACGTAACATTATTTTGTGATCAGTCGCTTTTGAAAGATTACTCCGAATGTAGCGCGGTCTAGAACTACACTTAGCCAGGAGCCTTAGTGAGAAACTGCGGCATCTACAAGCAGGCTCCAGTAAGAATAAGCAGCTTAAGTATTCTATAATTTCATTCTTTTAATTCTCAGCCCGGACACATTTCATTAAAATACTATAAAAAGCGTGGAAACTGGAATTGATGCGGAGTGTTTGAGTACATGTCGAGTCGAGTCGCTTCCGAGTCGTTTACTTCGTCGGGACAAGCTGCTCTCTGATTTATGGGCTACGCTAATAGTCTTTAAGAACGGCATGTTGAGCTTCCGACCGACTTGCAAGCATCCGTCAGGATTTACTACAAGTATTGAAGGAAGTATGAAGGGCAGCTCGAGGCTACATAACATCAGCAGCACAGTTCGGTCTTCGTTAAGTTAAGCCACGCATGTCTAGGTCGGTCCGAGGATGGGTAACCATCCATTACATGCCGAGTTTCCTCCATGCCTCAGAAATCAAGTTGAGCTGTTGGTCCCGGCTGTCATTTGGAGAGCTTTGACAGTCGTTACGGATCATCAGAAGTCAGAAAATCTGACCCTAGTCTTAAAACTCAAACTCAAACTCAAAACGTTTATTTCAATTAGGCCATTAACGGCACTTTTGAACGTCATCAATAAAAATTATCATAAATTAAGTGACTCTAGCGTCCATTCGCAAAGGTAGATTCTTATGGAGAAGAACGGACAAGAAACTCCATAGATGTGCAAGCTAATGTGATAACTGAACCAATAATAAAACATGTTATATCTTGTATCTCTGTTAGTACTGTCAAATATACTGTCGATATTTTGTAAACTTTTCCAAAAAAACGTGCATTTGTGTAAGCTCAGGTAACATGGGGCTTGCCAGGGTTACAAAATTTGTTCAAAAGAGTCACCGCGGCCCTGGAACGCGGCGGGCACAAGAAGGATCACGGGTGGGTTTTAGTCAGTAAGAGTCTGACACTCCCTTCCGCTCCACCCAGAGCAGAAGACTTGATGATTGCACATCCTTAAAAAAGAGCGTAACAACGGAATTATTCTTAGATTTAAGCAACTAGCAAAATAATCACATAGATAAAGATATGAGCTTCCACTATTAGCGGATGCAACAGAATATTAGTATTTTATCTACTTGAAACGCCTGCCTATCTGTAGAAGAACAAAAAAAATAAAACAAGGCTATAGTTACAGTAGTGAACAGTTTAAATCTGGGCTATCACACACAGCGTACCACCGACTGATCTGCGGTGATAATGCACTTACGCCTAAAAGCATCAAATTAAGAGCAAATATACGAGGCTTGTTCAAAAGCCGGCGTGTAGTGATAATGTGGTCGTTGATAATGCACCACGCTCAGATAAATCACAATAAACTAGAGTAAGCGTTTCCGACTCCAACGCATTTCAAGCTCCATGTAAATCGTTTGAACTGGTTCGTCGATATTTCCATCGCTCTTATACAAAGTTATAATAGAAATTATGAAAGCGGTAAAATCTTCCAGCTGACACTAAGCGCGAATAGTTCGCAATCACTTGCATCACGCCACCACACACACACAAAATTGAAACATTCAGTTTAGTAAAACAGGCTGTAAAAACATCAGTTTTTATTACTTTTTAGTGAATGAATGCAAGCGTTTTCAGTTACGTAGCGTTTCATTGTTGAATACCTCCATCACGTGTTGATAGATCGACCAACTAAAATAACCCGTTCGGGAACAAACGCTCGCACAACGCCTGTACGCCTGCAGGAGTATGCAATCATCTAAAAGCAAGGCTCTTCGATGCAGAGTTTAATATAAAATGAACGTTAGCAGGATTGTTTTCCTTTCTCCTCTCATTAAATGAAAAAGCAATCTACCAGACTAGCATTTAAATGCAAAGTTTATTTATCAGCGGAGCCGCAGAGCTAAGTTTTTCTATTAGTTTTCTATTCTTTGACGGTCGCAAGACAGTTTAACGTTCCGCCGAGGCAAACTTAATTAATAATATTTTTTAATAAAGTCTTTGAAAGTAATTGAAAGAAGATGATAGTGAGGTAGAAGTGGAAGTTCGGAAAGTTGTCTGTGATACGGGACTTTTTGCTAAAGCCAGGATAATATTTTAAATAATCCGCAATGAGGTAAACCGTAAAAAAACGTATTAAAACGGGAGGTGCTTAACCTTTTCTGGAAATCCCTGAGTCGTACAAACGATTGGCGTAAGCGATCGATGCCCGCGAGTATGAAAGTGCTCGACAAACAACCGATCGATTTATTTCGAGCACTCGCCACGACAACTCGGCTCGCTATCGACTACTTACAAGCAGGAAATTGCCTGCCTATCGTTACTGGTCCTTTGAGGCAATAGATTTACTGTCTTGAAGAATAGGATTTACCTCGAAAAATATAAACAAGATTTGGGCACTGGGGTTTTGAAATGATTGTAGTACAAAAGGTACAAGTAGGTACATGAATGATAGATATCTCGAATAGAAACAGATAATGCTAATATGTTGCGGATATAATACGTTTTATTTTTCTACGATAGGTAGATAGTGGCTTTGACTTCTAGAGATAACTTTTAAATGGAATGTGCTATACATAGATTAAAAATTTAGCGCGGTTTCCATGATATATTGAATAGAGTATTTTTCTTTCGTAGGTGTTTGCCAAAATTCCGGATTGGAATATGGTTAGAAGTTGTTCCAAATTGTATCCCTGTTATTATATCACTATCTCGCATGAAATGTCCTTCAGCCTGAGTTCTCATCTCTTTTAATCTACTTTATCTTCACGACAATTCCTACAGTTTTACCATTCAGGGTTAGTATTAGGGCAAATTATTAAATAATCTTTATTGATGTAATAGCTGCTGATAAGATAGGCGTCCGATACGGCGATACGCGCGCGCGTTGAAGTGCTGTTGTGCCAATTATTGTGAAAAATGACATTGTATTGTAGAACTCTTTACTGCTTTACGAGTAGCTGTCGCCTGAACTAGAATCCAAACGAATAATATTAATGCAAAAGTGAATCGATAGATTTGTTGAATTTTGGCACCGAGATAGATAGGACCTAGAAGATGGTTAATAGGTAGTTACTTCTTTTACAGAAAATAAAACATGAAAAGGGTGCAGTGGTGGCCGAGTGGTAACGGCCCCGACTTACGAATTGTAAGTCGTGGGTTCAAACCCAGCCAGGCGCATTACTTTGTGTAATTAGTTTCATCACCACTGCTGCAAGACGGTGAAGGAAAACATCTTGAGGAAACCGGCATGTCCTAGAACTAAAAATTCGAAGACATGTGACATTCACCAACCCGCACTGGGACCGCGTGGTGGATTACGGCCCATTCCTTGTCCTACAGAGGAGGCCTGTGTCCCAGCAGTGGGAACGTTAAAAGGCTGGTTATGCTTATGCTAAAACATGAAAGCGAGGGAAGCAGATATCTAAGCTTCATAGTTTTATATACACACAGTCGTGATTAACACACAAAAAAATATACAGAAATGAATTCACTGGCCGTCAAAAAACTAGTCAATGTTGCTGATAATTAAAAAGTGCCGATTATACGAGCAGTATTGCCACGTAAAATGTGACTTAGCAAATTATCAAAACGATGAAAGTTTAAAGTAATTTTTAACAAAACTCGAAAAATGTTTTCGTCCCTTTAAGTTACGGTAAATTGATATCCCAACAAGCCAATATTGCAGGAGCGATTTAAAAATTACATTTACATAAATGCGGACCCGACTCGGAATGAGGGGGATTACCAGACTGACGTGCCGGAACAACTTTACAGTCATTCATATAGAATATCATAGAATAGGTACTCTTTATTATGTACACCATCTAAGTTAAAGAAGTTATGGATGTAACATTACGTAGGGTGACACAGTGGGTGGCCTTATCGCTAAAAACGATATTTTCAACACAACCTTTGGATGGATTTAAATATAAAAACGAAGACAGTACCTTACGTATTCTTAGGTGTACTATTGATATCTATACTAATATTATAAAGAGGAAAGATGTGACTGTTTGTTTATATTGAATCCTCCGAAACCAATGAACAGATTTGAAAAAATATTTCACTGTTGGGAAGCTATACTATCCCCGGGTGACATAGGCTATATTTTATCCCCATATTCCCACGGGAACGGGAACTATACGGGTGAATAGGAGGTTATACCCCTGGATCTATAAACCTATAAAATGGCGTTAAGTAAACCATTAAAAACAAAAAATAAATACAAATCTGAACTCTGGTACTATAGTTGTAAAGTACCAATTAGTACGACAATACATTTGAATATGTTCTAAAGAATCTCTTCTCAAAGTCAGAGTATTTTGAACTTTAGTAATGACAAAATAAAGCATGCATTTGCATAAACGTGTTTGTAAATAAAAGCGATAAATTTCGATAAGAAGGTGTTTTACAAGTATCGGATAGCGATCGATTATCCGAGAGCCGATTATCGATACCCACGCGATACGAATCTTAATGAATTGCAATTATAGTAAACACATAATAATGGTTTATCTGTTTTGAACCGTATTGGTGTTGAAAATGACTCGTCAAATTAACATTCTACAAAATTTAGTAAATCTGTTGTTTAACCTTGCAATCTGTTGTGTAACATACAACAACATATTTATTTTGAAAAAATGGAGAGTTCTAATTGACGACAAAACTAGTTATTTACTAATCCCACTTAATCCAAGTTAATTAATGTATGTAAATAAAATCATGATGACTTAAACTGCCTCAAAAAAATTAAATCTAAAAAGTTTCTGGCACGAGTTCAGCAGGTACATTAAAAAAAAACCGCGAATGCACTTAACGAGAGACCCTCGATACAGCAAATATTAGACTCTGTAACAGGGGCTTCCCCTTACTATGAACCATACGCAGTGCAACTAATGCCGCCGGCTCTCATACACTAATGTATCTCGACTCCTCGAAATAAGACTTCCTAGCTCCCCCCGCGCCTGCACTCCCCGTCCGCCGCCTGTCTCAAAAGAGCCGAACATTTTCCCGAGATAAAAGTAGCATCTGCCACTCGACGACACTGTGGCTTGCTGCCATTGAAAGGACTTTCAAATCGGATCAGTACTTCCACGGACCTCTTTACATTATAAAACCTATTTCATAATTTTGACTAGCACAAAGTAGTACAGTACCTAGGTACAGTCGGTACGTTTGCTAGTACCCTCTTTGAGAGGATCTGTCTTCAGCCGCAGTAAGTAGTACTTTTACTCTTAAAGCTCTTCAGTTCAGATCGGACGCTAAGAAGCCGGCGCTGCCTCACGGTACACGGAAGAGGCTGCACTGCGGCGGGGTGGCAACACTGCGCACGAAGGCTAAAAGGATGATGTTGGAACTGTCAAAAGGCTTTCAGCTACTTTATGAGCAGAGATATTGCTGGGCTGGACAGGTACTCCATAAGGAAAATGACAACTTTGCGGGACACCGTAATGTAAGTAAAAGTATACGAGTCTCGAAGTACCTACCTACCCGCCGCGCCGGCTGCCTGCAGCATTTGATGCAGGTTATAACTTATTTTATGCTTTTAGTCCCGATTAGTTCATGTTTATAGTGTAACAAAAAGTTATTGCAATCACTCCATCCGTTTGGTAGTTACCTAATACGATGATGTTTTTTTTTTTTTTTTTAAAACCTTGCCCCACACTAGGAATTTCTCCTGTATCGTGGGTGCGTTTACAAACATATAAATTCACATATACAAACAGCCAGATCTGTAGGCCATACAAATAGTTGTTCCGTGCGGGAATCGAACCCGCGGCACGCAGCGCAGCAGCCAATCGCTCAACCACTGCGCCAACCGTGTCGTCTGTGTGCCGTGTTGTGTCGTGATCTACATATTCATTTCTTACAACAATACTCTTTTTTGACCAACTACGTTTAAAATCCAAAAGCTTTCCATCTGCAATTAAAAAATCTAACAAGACAATAACAATCTATACTTAGATACTAATATATAAATGTGATCGAAGTTTGTTTGTTACGCTTTCACGCGAAAACTACTCAACCGATCATCATGAAACTTTGTACACATATTCTGGGAGGTACTAGAAGTAACATAGGATACTTTTTATCCCGGGATTATGTTCCCTTGGGATAATTTCCGACATTCACGCGGGCGAAGCTACGGGCAGCAGCTAGTAATATATATTTCTTTAACAAACAAACGCGGTAGGTATAAAAGCTGTCACGTTCCTGCCAGACCACACGATGTAATATAAAAACAATGACAGATACAACACGACAAACACACCAGAATGTTCTAGAACTAAACACAAATAAATGTAAACGTTATAGATTCGGGACGATTCAATTGTTATTATAACAATGATCGGAGTGCGCAGAGCTAGTTTTGCTATCTGCGACATGTTTTCATAGTATGGACATGGCTGAGATCCTGGGATTCTTTGGGTTTTAAAAATATACTTGTTAAGTTTTTGTAATTCCTAAGCATATGTGAACCAGATTGCAGTGACATGTAAGTCGTTTTTTCACACAGATAACAAGGTTAAGTAAAGAGGATGTTCTCAAGTCGACTGTATTTTTTTTTGGTTTGTGAATATCGGAACATCCAGTACATAGATATGAGGTAACATATCTTTGTACTGCGTGTTCCGATTTTGATAATTCTTTTTCTTTTCGAAAGCTGGTGCTTTTCGTGTGGTCCCGTTTAAATTTGATTGAAATTTGACGACAAGTATTTGAGTTATCGCTAATAATGCGTGACTTCGACGATGGTGTTTTGATTCAGTCTTGCCGATATGAAATTTAAAAAAAACAAAAAGTACAAAATAACTATGATTTCAAAAGTCAGTGTTTTTGTTTGCTTTTTCGTTTTTTGAACACCGACTTCGGAAATTAAAGTTATTTTGTACTTTTTGCTTTTTGTGTAAAAGTTAGTTGTATTTTTTTGTAAAATTTTGTATTGAATTTAACGTTTTACTGGTACATCCCTCCCACCACCTAAAATTACCAATCACTTTGGTATAAACAAACATGTGATTTCAGCAATCCCGAACGATTTGCTATCATTTAGAGTTCCGTTCATCAGATCTTCACCAAACTAGAAAGGGACCACGTTGAATTACTAAGATGCTCCGATGAGATAACAAAATAAAAATCTGTCGAATTGAGAACCTCCTCCTTTTTTTGGGATTCGGTTGGAAATACTTAGCTAGCAGACACAGATTAAATTTTTCTTGAAATTTTTAAAAACTTTTTGGTACTTAATCCCTTTTTTATAAATGTATCGTCATCAATTTAAAATCTCAGGACACTCGGTATCGTGTCCATATTAATAATTAGATACATTGAGGTCATTGACGCAAAACAGCTCTATTTAATCCGAGCCCTGGTTGTTGAAAACTGCACTACACTAAGGTCGACTGGTAGAAAATGCCTGTGTGTGTGTTAAGTACGCCTTTGTACAGTTTTTATAAATAAATAAAGAGAAAAACATGAACAGTCTTCAAGAAAAGATTTTGAATGATTGTTACGTAAATTAAAGAGCCATTTTGTTCAACGAATGTATTTCTGTAGGTACATGTTTTAGCGTAAAGACACGAATTCCAGACATAAATGGAAAAGTTATGATAATATTACGAGAGCCTGTCGACCTGTCCGACATATTTGGGCTTTCAGCAGTTCCTCGGAACAGGGGAATTAATTGTAACTCTTGATGTAGCCTCTGTGCGTGCCGATGCAAGAATATACGGTAAGAAATTGCAAACAGACCCGCAGAATTCCTCTTTTATTGCATTGGGATTAAACAAATTTCACGAACAAATACTACCTACTCGTAAATATCTGAACTTCAACTCGAATATGAAACACAAAAGGTCCTTTGAGATTTTGGAAAGTTCTGTATTTTTCGGTCTCAAACAAAAGTGAGGTGAGAGTAAATACCCGTCGCGTGAGACATCGGTCCGCCGCCTGATGCGAGCGGCTGGTGTCAGTGCTCACGCACGCAGCCGGAGCCGCCGAGCGGAACGACCGCTGGAGGCTGACATACGAATGTTGAGTTACTTTCAACTAGCCAATAACTTGGGTCGAGGATTCACGATGGACGTGAGCTCTTGTAAGGCAAATAGTTTGTGGGTTCTGTCTGGGGAGAATTAATGTAGTTTCATCCTGAGGTTTTATTTTTATTAAGATAAATTTGTACTAGACTTGTTACAGGAGTCAGTCTAAACGATCAGAGAAACTATCACACAAACAAAACCTTGTCTGCAATCTCTTAACGGCAACTCGACAAGTCACTGATCCTTCAGAGGAGGTCACCACCATTTCACCATTCCGCGACTGGCCTTGGCACTCTCAGTAACTCCTGGAGGCTGTAGCGCTGTCGCCCCTCGTCAGCTCGCCCAGGAGAACACACAGATGAGCAAACAGCCGCCGGCCTCACTTTCATCCCGCGTGTGCCGCCGCCTGGCTGTTTGCCTTCCCCCTGTCTACAAGGTCATTGTAATTGTGGAATTGTTTAAAGATTCATCTTGTTTCCATTTTATAAGGGAAAGTTTGAGCTTTGTACTGTCGGCGCCAGAGGTGCCTTCTGAGCAGCGCGTTGTGAGTCCAAAACATGACAATCAGTTAAGTGCTTCACGCCACAGTGTGTCATATCAGCTTCGGATTATATCGACATTAAGTAATTCGCAACTCATCCAGACCTAACGGCAGCGTATATACATCAGAGTGTGTTTAACGGAATAAGGAGAATCTTTACAATAGGAACGTAAGGAGCTAATATTATTTAACGTTTTACTGATATTAGTTTTCTCAGAGGTTTCGCAAAGAAAGAATTCCTTTGAGGATACATTGCCTTTGCATATTCGTCTAAGTAATGAGTTTAAAATAACTCGCAGAGACATTATGACTGCATCAAAAGATACATTTCTGTGCCGAGCAAACTTTCAAAAGATACCAGAACTCACTTTACAAGATATACGAGAACGAGACTTTGAGAAAACTACATTTAATTCTTCACCAGTGCTCTTTTAGTTAAATCCAAGGCGAGTATCACGGGAAAATTATTAATTAAGTTTTATATTTGTTTAATGTCTGCAAGAAAAGCTGTATTCTATGTTGAACAGCGGCCGTTATGTGTTCATCATACATAAGATATGCAGCGGGCGATGAGGCCGCTCTCACGAGTATATTGACAAACGACAAGTTTCGAACCTAATGAGAACAATTTAATTTTCAAAAGATCGTTTAGATGCAGTAACAAAAAATTGCGATACACTTTAATATTGTGTTTCCACATCTGTTAGGAAATGGTCAAAGTTATCGTTTTGCGACAGGGTCTACCCTTTATAGCAGAACTTTTAATGTCATAATATTATTTTGCATAACAACAGATAGCATAATCTTCACTTCGCAGAAAATTGTTTGGTATACCCTCATTTATCATACATTAAAAAGTCATAATTTTGTATGTCAGAATCATCTTTACGCATAAATTTCATATCCATAATAATTAAAAAGTAGAACCATCATATCGCAGAAAGTTCACACTCAGAATCGTCTTTTGGCATACATTTCATATCGGTAGTCATTAAAAGGCAGAACTGTCATATTTCAGAAAGTTAACAGTTAGAATCATCTTTTGGCATACATTTGACATCCATAAATTGAAAGACACATCTGTTATATTACAAAAAATTCACAGTTACAATAATAGGGTAGTTGACTAAAAAAATCTAATTAGTCCGTCAGATAGATTTCCAAAAAATATTGGACACGTATTTTTTCTTTTTTCACGTAAACAAAAAATGAAGCCTATACAGAGCGTTGAAAACTCGTGTGACGTCACTACTCGCTACAATTTTTAGTGAGCCGTAACGTCACAAGCCCCCACTCCTGATCTTTAATGCTTTGTATCTTCGTCAGTTTTTATGGATTTGATAAAGGAAAAAATACGTGTCCAATATTTTTCTATAATCTAACTGACGGACTAAACATAATCATATATTTTTTACTCAGGAAACACCCCTATTTTGCATTTCTTACCAGAATAATAAAATTTGTGCAAGCAAGCATGCACCATGCAAGCAAGCAAGCATGCAGCATGCAAGCAAGCAAGCAAGCATGCAAAGCAAGCATGCAGCATGCATGCAAGCAAGCAAGCATGCAGCATGCATGGTTTCTGTCACGGCTACGGCGCTGCGGGGCTCCGGCGGTCCCACGCGAGTTTATCGTCGCAGATGGGTTTAACGCTCACCACCGCAGCTTCGGCTTGCTGGCCGGCTTCGCCGGCCAGCCTCAGCCGCGGCGGCGAGTGTTACAACCACCTGCTCCTCAACTCGCGGGCCGCCTCGCCCCTCCGCGCCTTCGCGGTTTTAAATTACACTCTAGGGGTAGGGCAGACAAGACTACGTGGAGTCGGTTTTGCAGCGATTCGTTTCTGTCAGTAAATTTGTAGTAAAAAGCGTTTACTGTTAAAATAATGTTTAAATTTTAATATACCTACCTAAGATTAGATAAATGATTTTTTATGGAAATGGCTAAAAAGATTCATCCCAGATGAAATTCTGCCATCTTCATAGTATGCCAAGTGAAATTATACGAAATGATTGTTCTTCCAAGTAAACATTGTGCTAAACGAAAATATGCGACATGTTAACTATGCTTAAGGTAATTATGCCAAATAAAATTCTGCCATCTTAATAGTATGCCATTGTAAATTCGGACGTATAAACATTCTGCCAAACAATAGTTATACTAAATATTTTTTATGCATTACAAATATTCGTTTAAAAAAAAATATGCCATGTGTGTTATGCCAAGTAAAATTCGGAGCAACAAGATTCTGCCAGATAGAGGGAACCCTTTGCGACAACATTTCCTCATTTTCGGTGGAAAGTCGTAGCAATTAGTTCGTGAAACATGTTCGTATCGCTGCATATTACTTCGGACTTCTGCTCAGAGCATCACCTGCTCTCCTGCACGAAAAGTAAACTTTGCTCTCTCAAATAAAACATCGTGCATGTTGTCGTGCTTTTTTATGCCTTTTCCGCTCATGTACACTTCGAGCAGAAAAAACAACACACGAGGCGGATCGTGAGCGGCGGATATCAGTGCTTTTACTTTACAATATATTTGAACTGAAGAGCAAAAACTTTTTTTGTTCGGCCATTTTTGCAAAAGCAATTTTTAAAGGGTTTCGTTTCATTCGTGAAAGTATTTGCTTTCAGGAAGGGACAGAAGTCGAGCCGAGTCGTAAACGTAGGAAAGACGTTAGGCATGTAAATTGTTCATGCTTCCTTTTCCCTTAGATAAAGGCCTTAGTCAGTGATGAAAAGATAAAGTAGCCGAAACATACAAGAGTTTTTTTCAAACGTTGCAAAGATCATGTAAGTAGTGTAGATTCTTTCATTACAAGCCACATTTTTTTCTTTACTTTTGAGAACATTATTATATCTGAACCGTAAAATCGCAAAGAGATTGTCTCTTTGGGATTTATAAGTATTTTGCCGTTGAGATGACAATGGAAAGTGATCAGTACGTAAACAAGGCCTGCAGCAGTAGTCTGCAATGCGTCTGCTATCGATTCGGCAGCGCTGCCAACTGCGTGCCAAGGCCGCCAGCCGCCAGCCGCCAGCCGCCCGGCAACCGCGCGGCAACAGGCTGCTGGACTACCGCTACAATGATGACCGAGTTATAACTTCTACATGGCTTTGTTTCTACTTTCGTAGTTCTTGTTTTAATTCGATATTTTTACGTTAAGGTGTGTTAAAGTTGAGTCGTCGTGTTGTGCAGTTAGTTCAGAGTTGTTGGTGTAAAGAAATAGATGATTGCGACACACTGAATACGGAACCCTGAGGGTGCGCTGTAATGGATTAGCTTTGAGTAGGCCTAAGTCCAAAAGCAGACTGCGATTTCTGGTCGCAAAATGGCATGTTGAAGCGTAACGATTTTATGATTAGGTAACCCGGATTAGTGCCAAAATAACACCAACAAAAATAATAAACAAACAGAATTCTAGCAATGAGCGGGCGTCAAGTTCGCTGACGTCACTTATCGTGAGATAGCCTGCTCAGATAGAGCTGATAAGGTCAGTTGCGGTTATCATCGCGGCGGCCTATCTGAAGTAGGCGTCGCGCGCGAGTGCTTGACACGATAATGTCGCTGATAGACAACTGTAATTAGTTGACATTTTCTTGCTACTGTCGTTTCAGTAAATGTTGTCGTTAGGTTGCTGAAGATGCTGTAGGAGCCTGAACGCGGTCAAGCGACTAAAGGTGGCTTCCCACGGTGCGTGATCTTGTGTGCGGACAAACCATTGGAGAGTGTAGTAGTGGGAGGCATGTGCTGAGAATCGGTAACTTCAAAGGAGAGCGGTTTAAATTCACTTACTTTGCATTATGTCAGACCGACACACACTAGCTGATTTAATTAATGGTTTAATTTTCTTAGATGTGTTCATGTGCCGTTCACTTGATTCGGTTTCCTTCTTTTTCTTACGACATAAAATATATATTAAGAGGAAAATGCTAGGTCTTTAACACTGCAGTAACAGTAAATTATATCAAAGACATAATTTCCGTTCATTTCACCGAATTTCAAAATAACAATCATAAAATATGGAGTTCGGAAATAATAGGAATATTGTAGGTTTGTTCGAAACCTTCCCTGAGGCCCTTTTGATGTCAGGCCCCGTTGCCATGGTTACCGGTTTTTAAACGAGACGACTGGCCTTGGGGCTTATTAACGAGCTTGTGTGAATAGTATAAGATAACCGAAATTATGGGCTAAACTTTAGACGAACTACTGAAGAAAATCCAGGTAACAAGAAACACAACTTTATTTCTTTTCTCCGACCTTCTCGTCCAACAGCACAGTTCCAGCCAACATGTTTTTTTTCCGACCTTTTTCCGCCTCCCGCGTTTGACCATTTGCGCGGTAAAATTGAGTTCTGTGATTGGTTAACGATTTAATGTCGTCGACCAATCACAGATGACACTGATTGATTAGCCAATCAGAAGCATTCAACGACCAACTGACAAACTAAAATGTTGCCGATACAAAATATTCGAATCAAATAGTTACTGGCCCGGAAACTAGTCTTTTTGCGTTTCAATTTAGTTAGAATACAAATGTAAATTACTAAACCCTAACAATCGACCATCCTGATATCGTGTGCGTCCCTGCACACGGTACCGGGTGGGAACCCTAACAATCGGAAAGAGGTCAGTTACACAAACTTAGCAATCAATGTACACAATATTTCAAAATCAATTCAAATTATAGGCTACTATCATAAATAGTAATTAACATTCAAAAATATCTATTTATACATTTATTTCACTCATTTATTGACTATTTAGAAATGTATGAATGAATACAAAAATTGCTTTAGCTAAAAGTATTTGGAATATCGTATATTAAATAACCATTTACATATTTTCTACGGAGGAGCTTCTTCAATTTAATCATAGGTAAGGTGTAGATATCACAACGATCGATTAGTTGTTTAATCCATTAAAGGACTCGGTGTCCCAATGATCGAGTAGTCGGGATACCTGATGATCGACGATCGATTAGTCGATATACTTCAAAGATTACCTCGACGATCGATTAATCGAGGGAGGCCTTGGTAACCATTCGCTCAAGCCGATCGATTAAGCTTGTGCAACGGGAGCAAGATGAGCATGTAGCTCTGGCATAGTTGATCAGACGCGAACCAATCGATTCTCGCATCCAATCTCGACGATCGATTAATCG
The DNA here is from genome assembly GCA_905332915.2 of Hecatera dysodea. NCBI lineage: Eukaryota > Metazoa > Arthropoda > Insecta > Lepidoptera > Noctuidae > Hecatera > Hecatera dysodea. The sequence continues at coordinate 29,732,106 of HG995286.1, read as the reverse complement.
AGGGAGGCCTTGCTAACCATTCGCTCAAGCCGATCGATTAAGCTTGTGCAACGGGAGCAAGACGAGCGAGTAGCTCTGGCATAGTTGATCAGACGCGAACCAATCGATTCTCGCATCCAATCTCGACGATCGATTAATCGAGGGAGGCCTTGCTAACATTCGCTCAAGCCGATCGATTAAGCTTGTGCAACGGGAGCAAGACGAGCGAGTAGCTCTGGCATAGTTGATCAGACGCGAACCAATCGATTCTCGCATCCAATCTGAAACAACACACTATTCTGTAGATACATGCCTCACAAGGGAAACCAAAACTTAAATCAAGTATATCTAATTATCATCCGAGTAGGAAGCCGATTCAGAGTTCTCGTTCACATATATTGCAGCCACGTGGATCAAAGGCATCATGCGATCCGCAGCAACAGTCGTTGGACGCTTGCCTTGTGTATTAGATAAACCAGGTACTGGAGCTACTACATATCGCTCAGTACCAAAAACCTTGGTAACCCGATAAGTACCGATATACGACGGCAAGAGCTTCTTGCTCTGCCCTTCATTATTAAAGCAAGTTTTAGTCATTTTAACAAGGTCCCCTTCCGCGTATGTGCACGTGGGTTTCCTACCCTTATCGTAATACTGTTTTTGCTTGATCTGCTCATTGTCTATCCTACTTTTAACTTCCTGGCGTACAGTAGGTAAATCAATGGATTCTCGAGTTTCATCAGAAATCTCATTAAGTATGGGATTTGCCGAAACATTCATAGAGGTATCAAACATCACCTCGGCAGGTGTCCTGCAGGTCGTTTTTTGGATAGTGTTGTTTAGTCCCCACTTAATCCTTCCTAAATGGCAATCCTATTATTATTATTTTTTTGCCATATTTCACGCTTAAAGCCTTCATACAGCCGAGAATTATGCGGTTATACCGGTCGACTTGACCGTTTGATCGGAGACTAGAGACATCATTCAAGATATGTTTAATGCCCTCGTCTAGACAAAATCTTTTGAACATATGTGACATGAAATAGCTGCCGCGGTCACTCACGAGACGATCAGGAGTTCTAAGCATCCTGAATATGTCTTCTAGTACCCTTATTACGTTCTGAGTGTGCGTGTTCCGAATCGGTTTGACAAAACAGAACTTTGTAAAAACGTCAATTACTACTAGCAGGTAAGAAAAACCTCGCTTGGATTTCACGAAGGGTCCGAGATGGTCAATATGTAGTGTATGAAAAGGTACCTGCACTTTCGTTATAGGGTGAAGAAGACCTTTTTTATCATTTTGATTATTTTTAGCGTATGCACATTCGATAAAGGCGCTTACGTACTTTTTAACGAATCGTGTAATTTTTACCAATAACTTTTCTTTAATCGTTCCAAAGTCTTTTCCATCCCAAAGTGACCGATATCGTCGTGATAATAATCGTCGGCATAATTGTCATCTTGCACCCTTTGGTACTACCCAACGCACATCTCCCTTGTCTTCACCTACACAATGAAATAACTTGTTGTCCTTAACGACGTAGTTTTCCTTAATATATTGCAAGCCTTTCTGATCTAAACTACTATCTAAAATATCTCTAATTCTCCTAAGTGCTGAATCTCCAAGATGGAGGGTTTGTAGCCAGTCTTCGCTTGAGATGGCCATAACGGTTAGAATATTATCAGATTGATTCTCCGCGGACTCGACTACTGGATAGTGCGTCAACGTGTCCCATCTTTATGTATTTATTATATTGTTACGAGCTTCGGGTTCGTTACAATAAAATCAGCCGATTAAATTACCAAAAATGACACTTTAATTACACAACACTAATTACACTATAAACTCACTAATTACAAAACACAATCGCACTATTTATCAAATCCAATACTGACTCGGTCGGTATATGTGCCAGCCTTATATAGGGCGCCGAGTAGTTCCAGAACCTTCCATTGTAGAAAGTTCCAGCGAGTTCGCGTACATATCGGTCGCGACTGACTAGGGTCCGAGAATTATAGAATGTTCTATCATAGAAGAATCTCGAATGTTCTTGACTTTACTAGTTCTGCTACTCGATACTAGATGGCGCTAGTGGTAACTAATCGTGGCGCGCAACAATATTATTTGGCCTATATTCGATTGTGCAATTAAATTCTTGCAATTGCAGCCACCAGCGCGCTATCCTAGGAATCAAATTCCGTTTAATATAGTAGACCGAAGAGCGCTGCAATCTGTAAGGATTTGAAAGTCTTTCCCTACTGATGGATTGAATATTGCGAGAATAGGTCTATTTATCAGCCTAGCCTTTAAATCTTGAAAAGCACTTTCCTGACTATCGCCCCATTCCCATGGCACACCTTTCTTTAACAATTTGCTGAGTGGAAAATCTATCAAGCCAAAATCTTTAACGAATTTCCGGAAGGAACTTGCCAGCCCCAGGAATCGGCGAATATTTACATACATTTTTAGGCCGCGGAAAATTCGTTACACTAGAGATCTTTTTCTCCCCAGGCCTTACTAATACAAGTCTCTATCGTATGACCAAGTTTATTGCATCGTTGGCACTTCAAGAGAGGTTTAGGACAATGTAGGAAACTATGACCCTTCTTCTTACAATTATAGCAACCATTGGGCTGACCCGATCTAACGACAGATTTTAGAGCTGAATTTTGGTTATTATTCTGATGTGTATTGTCTACAATTTTATTACGAAAATTTCCACGGTCCACTGAAGACTGATGAGTATCTTTATTGCTTAATAAGAACTGCAAAAGTTAACGTAAAAAACATAATGCCAAAGCACTCGATCTAAGCGTCCTGTCACTCAAGCCGTGAATAATGCAGTCCACGGCACGCTTTCCTACTATATCGCATTGATTCACGAGAGCAAGCTTTTCGTAATAATAAACTTCGATGGGCTCATTGAACTTGCTATTCCTTTTCAGCATGTCCTCCAAGATTTGGCCATAATTTTGTTCACAAGGAAATGCATTTATCAATTTATCTTGCCATTCTTTCCAGCTGAAAAGAATGGAATTCAAGCTTTCATACCACATCTTAGCCAGACCTTGGAGTTTCTGCATGGCAAAATGAGTGGTAGTTCTGTCGTCCCAACCATATACCGACGCACATTCGTTGACCTTTTTCAGCCATACATCAATACGTTGATTTTTAGTGGAAGGGTCAAAATTTGGCAATATATTTTGGTGGTCTATCTTGTGAGACGAATGTGCATTTTGGTTATTTGGCTGTGACGACCGGTCCTCTTTAAACAGTTTTAAAACACTAACAAGATCTTTCTTAGAAAAAGATGGACTACGTGACCTTATATATTCTCCCGCGTCGAGATGCTCGCTAGAACGTGGCTCTGCCCGACGCTCAGCTTCCCGACATCCGGAGGGCTCACGATGCTCGCAGGCGCGTGGCTCTGCCCGACGCTCAGCTTCCCGACATCCGGAAGGCTCACGATGCTCGCAGGCGCGTGGCTCTGCCCGACGCTCAGCTTCCCGACATCCGGATGGCTCACGATGCTCGCAGGCGCGTGGCTCTGCCCGACGCTCAGCTTCCCGACATCCGGAAGGCTCACGATGCTCGCAGGCGCGTGGCTCTGCCCGACGCTCAGCTTCCCGACATCCGGAGGGCTCACGATGCTCGCAGGCGCGTGGCTCTGCCCGACGCTCAGCTTCCCGACATCCGGAAGGCTCACGATGCTCGCAGGCGCGTGGCTCTGCCCGACGCTCAGCTTCCCGACATCCGGAGGGCTCACGATGCTCGCAGGCGCGTGGCTCTGCCCGACGCTCAGCTTCCCGACGTCCGGAGGGCTCACGATGCTCGCAGGTGCGACGTGACGATGATCGACGACGGTCCTCCGTCGCACGAAGTCGTTCACGCTCTTGGCGTAATTCCTGCTCCAGCATCTGACCTCTCTGCCGAGATGGATTCGGGCTGCGCATACGCAGGCCGCTCCGACTTCGTGAGTGATGCTCTCGACTAGGTGTCTCCAGTCTACGAAGACTGGAGTCTCGATTTGAGCATTCCCTGCGTCTTGGTGGCTCGTCCATTATCTGAACACTCGTAGAAAAAGGTATGTTAATAACAATTACTAAAAAATATAGTGAATAACACCATATGATTCGGTTATTGAAAAAAAACGTCATATATCGGAAACGGTTAGTCCTAGGCGAATTTTCAAAAAATAAGCAAATTTTCGTACCCCGTTTAGAAACTGCCTAGTATAATACTCTCGATCATTTCAAACACTCGTTAAGACACAAGCACGTACCCACACACACACACACAAATATAAAATAATAATAACCGTTAAAGAACACTGTATTATAAAACAATAAAACCACTCTAAGTTTTAGACTACGTTTAGAACTGCCATTTAGATAGGTTTAAAGACTGTTTATCTCTCACACACCAGTTCAACGCATGTTCACTCTTTCCGTAATACGACCGTGATGCTTTAAACGCAACTACATCACATACAAACATCATTAGTAAATTTGAACCAAATATGAAATCACAGTCAATTATTAGAATGGAAAGGTGAGACACAAAAAAAAGTAAGAAATAAGTATATATATATAGCTCAGTACTTCAGAATTTAAATAATAAAAACCATGGGCGTGTACTTACGTTTTAAGTTTGGTTAACGTGTCACTTCTGATATATAAGATAACCGAAATTATGGGCTAAACTTTAGACGAACTACTGAAGAAAATCCAGGTAACAAGAAACACAACTTTATTTCTTTTCTCCGACCTTCTCGTCCAACAGCACAGTTCCAGCCAACATGTTTTTTTTCCGACCTTTTTCCGCCTCCCGCGTTTGACCATTTGCGCGGTAAAATTGAGTTCTGTGATTGGTTAACGATTTAATGTCGTCGACCAATCACAGATGACACTGATTGATTAGCCAATCAGAAGCATTCAACGACCAACTGACAAACTAAAATGTTGCCGATACAAAATATTCGAATCAAATAGTTACTGGCCCGGAAACTAGTCTTTTTGCGTTTCAATTTAGTTAGAATACAAATGTAAATTACTAAACCCTAACAATAGGCAATAGTTATATACTCGTCGTACATAGTTTTATGTATTTACGCAGAGGAGCGAAAGCGATAGTTATCTGAAACACCTTCGGATTTGCGTTCTTATATTTCACCACGCAAACATCATCGACAGACTGATTTCTACCAGTTCTACGATACAAAAGTACGTGATTGTGACATTTTGAGAAGTTGTCAATATTTGAGATTTATTTTTCAAAGCGACCCGCTCCGGCTTCGCACGGGTTCAATGTAGATACTAATATTTCCTCTACTATAATATTCATGTTTTATACATATAAACCTTCCTCTTCAATCACTCTATCTATTAAAAAAAACCGCATCAATATCCGTTGCGTAGTTTTAAAGATTTAAGCGACTTTGTTTTATACTATGTAGTGAAGAGACAATTTCTGATACTGTTTGTTTTTTTAACTCAACAATATCCCTTAGAGGCAAGACGATAGATTTACTGCGGATAAACTGCCCAAAAATCCCTTAATTTATGTTTAACTATTTCCTCTTCTTTTTGTTATGTCACAATATCGGAGATGTCGCGAGATATGTATAATACTGCTACCTCTACCGCGTTATACAACTGTTCCCCAAAGAATTATCGAATAAAAAAAGGACTTGAATATCGTTAACCGAGGCCCAGAGAGTTTTTTAACAAACCGGGTCTCGCCAGCAAGCGGTTTGCCGGTAACCTGTTTATCTTGTGTAGCCATATGGACAAGGATCGTACTAAACATATTCCCTAACTAGCTTCTGCCAGCGACTTCGTCCACGTGGAATAGTTACTTTACCCCCGATTTTGAAACTCTCAGCCCGATCGGTTTAAAATTGACAAAAGATGCCGTTTCGGGATGTTTTTTAGATAATTTTATGTAGATGACTTCTTCCGTTTTCCCAAAATTTTCCTTCACTGCTCTGCTCCTATTGATTGTAGCGTGATGAAAAGTATACTATAACCTGCCCAGGAGTATGAAGAATAATTGCACCAAGTTTCGTTAAAATCGGTCGAGTAGTTTTTGTTTCTATAAAGAACATACAGACAGACAGACAGACAGATAGACAGACAGACAGACAGAAAGACAGACAGACAGACAAAAATTTTACTGATTGCATTTTTGGCACCAGTATCGATCACTAATCACTCCCTGATAGTTATTTTGAAAATATATTCCTTGTACAGAATTGACCTCTCTACAGATTTATTATAAGTATAGATTATGCAGACATTACGTTGACTACTGTAGGTACTGACACATTTAAGTGAAAATTACATAAGCAGCGCAGCGACATATAAAAAAATGCATATCGCCGGGAAATTGGAATTGTCGTAATATTGTAACATATCTAAGAAAAATAGTCATTTTCTTAATAAGACACGTATATATTTAAAACTTCGATATAATTGAACTTCGATGGGATTTATTTTAAACTAAACGGTTTTTCGTAATAAGTATATCGAGAAATTATAATAATAAAGCTTTATAACGATCTGACAGAGACTGCAATTTTCCGGAAACAAATATACACGATCTCAACAGAGGATATTTTGATTAGTTAGGTTAAGTAGGTGTACTGACGTAATAATACTTTTAATATAAAGCAATTAAGGAAACATTGCTGCCATCAGAACATTTCTTATGAGCGAATTTAATTTATTCGTTTCGTAGCTACTTTGTTGAAAGGAAAAAAATTCGTTATGAAATAACTTTTTGTCAATGATGGTAATTATCATATTATAAAATTATTTTTTGATCTTTACTTTAAGTTTACTAAAACTTATTTGTTTAGAAATGTTTATTTCATTATAATTATATTCATGATGGAAGTCAGAGACAAAGCTATAATATCTGTTCCAAATGAAGAAAGTTTTTTTTTTTTGTTGAGTCGGTAATAAAAGAAAACTAAATAAAAAGCTAAATAATACTGTCAGCCCGACAGTTTAGTGTAGGCCCGGTCGTAGTCCCGCTACGAGCGTCGGGCTACGAGGCTACGCTTGTAGCGCTCCGAAGCTACGAGCGTAGTCAGCTGAGCGGTCATCACGCGGCTATTTTGAACGCGATCAAGGCTTTATTTTCAAACCCCTATTATTAGCGACCTCACTCCTCCCGAATATAAAAAGGATCATATAACAAAGACGCAGCATACATACATACTCGTATATGACGCGCACATGTTATTTTGTACAATTTTTTCTCTCAATACATTTATTTATTTAATTTTTATTTATTAATTTATAACGCCTTAAACTATCATTACAGGGTTTACCCTAATGCGACAGCTAGGAACTTTAACTAAACTTAAACCATACACTCGTAAACAAATTAGAAAATATGAATATGACATTATTTAAAAACAGCATAACCTAAACATAGTTCACAAATAAAGTTAAAATTGGATATTACTTCGTCTGTAACTTAATATATAAAGTAGTAGATACATATTTTTAACGATATAACTAGATAGAGAACTCCTTGACCTATTTGAAAAATCCTTTCACTGTTGGAAAGCTACACTATCTTCGGTGATCATAGGCTATATTATATTCCCATATTCCCGCGGGAACGGGAACTACGCGGGTTTAACCGCGGAGCGATGTTAGTGTTGTAATATGTTAACTATGGTGAATCCAACAGATCTCTTGACTAAAATCCAAATGTGCAAAGTAAAAAGTAGGACGTACACACGGACGTTCTATTAAGTTTTCTATAACAAACTGATAGAACGTAAGAACTACGCAGCTCATTTGAATAAACTCTTTAGTACGATACGTACGAAAAAGTATACTAGTATTCCTAGCAAGATCCAACCAGGATTTAATAAATAATTATGATGAAATCACTCATTCGGTCTTGTTCCCGGCCGCCATTGTATCTGTCCTATTATATTATTACTCCTGAACCTCTCACTGAGGACTCATCAGTATCAGAGGTTCTGATGCTCAGCAGCTGATACATACATCAATATGGTAGTAGCAGATCACGATGTACGAGTCGTCGAGATCCTTTTGTCAAACATTTGACTGAATAGCGTCAAAATTTTATTTGATTATTTTTTGACATCAAACTAGTTCGTTAATTGAAGACAGGTAAGTGTTTAAGAATCAGATAAATACGTCATCTTTTAATCTCTATTCAATATAGGGTATCGAAATCTGAACAATTCTGTCTATGTTTTCGATGGTATCTATCGAGTTCTAACGCAACGAATGCGAACGATTCGCGCGTTGTGTAAAACATTAGTGGCGCTGTCCGCTCAGCTGGAAACTCACGGAAGACCTCGCCGATATAACGACACGTGAACATGTACACAGTTATGTACACCTGGTACATAGCCCGCAGTGCTTTCACAACTTTCAAACGCTGATCAAAAAACTTTCCAACGAACGTATGGAACTGAAATTTATTAATTGAAATAATTGAACAGGCGTGCAAATTCGACAGTTTCATTTCGGAATGAGTTATTCGTATTTCTACTTCAAAAAGTCAAGCCTGAAACTTTGCATAAACGTGAATCGAGAATCAGCGTATGATCGAGTTAGTCAAAAACTGAACTACTAATTTTGATGGAGAGGATTCTAAAATGTTATTAGTTTTGATTGCACCTGAGTACCGAATTCCTAGTAGCCCTCAGAAGTTAAACTATCACGAAGCTGGCGCGGAGTGGAACCTGCTAATTTGATAGACGCGGAGGTTTGTTTGTTCTACTTAATGCTTGTTGAACTTATAACATTGAGCTCAACTGCTCGGAACTAATGTTTTAATAGTCTACTGATAGTTGGCAGGTTCGGATGAATCAGTGGCTGTAATAAAATGCCCGGAATGCAGCTCGTGCGTCGCATGGACGTCGTGTCTTCACGAAATCCTGTGTGAAGGGAGTCTCTCTTACATCGAACGCGCTTGAACTGCAAACGTTATGTACGATAACATGCAGGTTTTGTTTTATTGTATTTTTAATAGAAATAAGGAAATAAGGATGTCTCATTACAAATCTAAATTGAAAGAAGGTCGATACTAATTTTAACTGTCCGGGACAACAAACTATTTAATCTTTTAGATTGAATATCTTTTCTTAGAAGTTACTATACTCCATTCACAATAAGATTAGACATTGGAACAAAATTGTTTCCAGTCCGTTCAACCGACTTTTACTTCTTTTCCGTAGGCATAAGGATGGCATTAAAAGCAAAAACGTGATTATAATACCAACTGTTTACTGCAGCTGCCATGTGTCATACCACCAACACAATAGAAGTCAAAATCGGTTGAGCAAACTGTAAAAAAGATGTATTTCTAAATATGATCTTATTGTGAATGGGGTATAGTATAATAATAAATCAATATGCAATATTTTTAATATGTTTTATTGTACTTCTTTCATCTAAGTCTAATTCTGTTTGTAATTGTAATTATGTAGCAAATTATAATATCCCATTTACTTGTGAAAGAAAGAAAGAAAGAAAAATGTTTATTTGGGTCTCGCACAAAACAAACAAAAAATAAAAAAATAAATAAAATAAAACTACTAAAAAAATAAATAAAGTAACAAATGCTATAGATAGAATTATAGAATTTGAAACTTGTGTTGACACAAGTAAATGGGATATTATAATTTGATACAAAGTAGCCAAGTTAGCGAGTTTATCTATTACAATTTTAGAATAATATTTGGAAAATCAGTTTAGATTCTGGAATTAATATAGCCACACAAATTACTAATAATCATTAACATAATTCCAAGTGTAAAACTCTCAACATATTTGCTAAAATATAAACATGTACTCGAATATTGTTTCCATTTTCATGCGTCTTATGTACTCTTGTTATCTATGTACATAATAAAATAAGCCCTGATTTACCCGCGCTAATGTAGCTTACTTGTTAACATGCCGTGACTCATCTACAACTGGGCTAACATTTTGAGTGGGCCAGTTCAATTCAAACAATCTGTTCAAAGCAATCTGTACTATTATTATAAAGAGGAAAGATTTGATTGTTTGTTCGTATTGAATAGGCTCCGAATCTACAGAACCAATTTGAAAAATTAGGTAGTATTAGTAATAGTGTAGGTAGAGATTGCCAATAGTGAAAGATTTTTTCCGGGTGACATAGGCATATATTTTATCCCCAAATTCTTATGGAAACGGAACTACGCATTTTATTAATAACCTTTTGTTACTGAGTAAGTGACGGACAAATTAATTACAGCCGAAAATATTTGACATATAAGTTCCTTAGAGAATGTGGGCGAGCACCAAGAGAGGATTTCCCTAAATTATTTCGGGAACGGGAAAAAGTGTGATGTGCGACTTCTTCCGCTCTGGGCAGAGCGGAAGGGAGTGTCCGACTCTTACTGACTAAAACCCATCCGTATTCCTCCTGATAAATGATATTTATTTTGTAAGTAGGTTAAACATAACACTTTTACACGTCCAATATTTTTGGTCTTTTAAGCTAGATGAAGCCGGTCGGCCTAGCCGACTACCCTGAGAAGAAACACCGAAACAAACTCAGAGGTCAAAGTCTCTATATGCGTATCCGTATTGCTTAAATCTTATGAGAACCATGTAGGTTAATGTCTGAGGTGGCCTTTGGAGGAAAGTGCCACACAAATTTGAGTGGACCTGTCCAGACAGTGAAAGCATTTGTCAGATACCGTGTAGCTCAAATTTAAAACGTTAAGGAGCTCAACGATTTAACGAACAATACCAAAGTAAGGACATTTGGGTAATCCTAATACCCTTTACGTTCCAGCGCCGCGGTGATTCTTTCGAAGGAATTCCGCAACCTTAGACAGTTAGGTACTTTTATCAATATGGTTTTCACTTTTTAACCCTGAACGTCCGAGAGATGCGAATGAAAACACTAATGACATAAGTGTTGGACCAGAATAGAAACATTTTATTGCCTATCTTACTTTAGTACAAGTGTATGATACAATTGTATGTAATACAATTAAGACCAGTGGAGATCTAATTCAGTGCCGTTACATGAGAACCCGACGCATGTCGTTGTGAGCTTATTATGGAGAACTGGGACTTGGAAATAGTTAATTGTATTCACAGATAGTACTTCTGTTACGTAATTAACTTTACGGTTGACGCGTCAGAGGTTTATCTCTATTTTTATCGAAATTTTTCTTAATTTCATTCAGAAGATTGCATCGATTGATGATATTTCAATTGAAGAATCTTCAAATATCTACCCTTAATGCTCACTGTTGTCAGTGAACGAGATAATATAAGATTTCATCAAGTAAAAATAATAAAGCACAACTAAACAGCTATGATACTTCTCAAAAAATCAACTTTACATAAAAAGCATCATTTTTTCGCTAATGAATTCGTAAATACAGCCACTGAACATTTTTACATTTCGCTTTACAGCGCTGCGTCACCATCGTACCCCCTGCACATAAACTTCGGCAGTTTCAGTGAAAAGCGTCTTTTTTAACAACTTAATGACTGCCTAATGACCCCTGAGAAGATAGAGCGTTGAAGAGGAAGCCGCTAATTAGATAAGCATTCTTGTTGAAAAAACGTGTAAAATATTTCTGCGGAGGATTTTGTCAGACTGGTCAAATTATTATTAGAAAAGGTTTCCCTTACACTTCCTGAACCTTGCCGAGCACAGAAGCCTTAATCATGGATGTGGAACTAGAAATTACCATCGCCCACAGTTAGCTATTATAAACTCTTAAGATACATAGAGAAATTAATAAAAATATAACGAAAATGAAATGTTTATACTGATGTAGAAATTCCCGGAATTTTGGGTTTCATATTACTACTGGTATAGTGAAACCCAAAATTCAAACCCTACGTAATTTGAATATTTTTAGTAGTATACTTTATTTCTAAAAACAACACGAGGCGATTATTTGAATAAAATAAAATAGCAAAATGATAGCCCGGAGTTTTAGGAAATGTTCGAACAAAATATTTAAAACGTTTTTTTATAATGAATAAATGTTGGTAATCTGACTATCCGTGGAGAACCATTTTAATATTTGTATTCAGAGGATTTGTTTTCACAATACCAGTACCTACGTCGTTTAAATAATTTTCGTAATAAAACTTTCCAAAAATATCACGTAAAATTTTTTGAATAAAAAAGTAATAAATGGTAGCCCGGATAATATTTCAGAAAAACTTCTAAAAAAATATTTGAATTCGTGAAAATGATTTCACATTCGTATTCGTAGACCAAATTGTAGCCTGCCTTGCGCTCCTACGAGTAATTAATTATTTTGTGCATAACATAATAATGTGTGAACTAAAATCACACATTAATAAGTTCGTTAATATTGAATCAAGCCGCAATTACTCGGTTAATTTGAACCTACATATAAATCTACTGCATATATGTCACTGATACCGACACACATAAGAGAATTAATCAAAGGCTATATGCCGACAGTACCTACATAAGTGAGTTACCTCCGCGGCTATGAACATCCGTACCAGATATCTGTGGAGGTCGGTCATCAGCATTATGTCAGCTAAAAGACGTCCACTATGGACAACGCTTCCCTCAAGGGTCACCACATCGACCTGTCTCGCATCCAGCGGCCGCCCGCAGTCTTCACCAGGCCTTCCAAAGCTATTTCGAGGTCATTAAGTCTACTATTCATAGAGGTTCGATCGAATAAAACTAAATATCTATGATGAGTATCTACTACTACTGTTTCTAAATCTATATATAATATAACTAGCGACCCGCCCCGCCGCTTCGCACGGGTGCAATGTCGACATTAAATCTCCGCTATATTATGCATATAGTATACATACATATAAACCTTCCTCTTGAATTACTCTATATATTAAAAAAACCGCATCAAAATCAGTTGCGTAGTTTTAAAGATCTAAGCATACATAGGGACAGACAGCGGGAAGCGACTTTGTTTTATACTATGTAGTGATAAACTGTGACCAGTTTATTGCTGAACTAGTTCCAAGTAAACAAAACACTGGCTTGAATGCCAAGGACAGTATGTCATGATCAATGCCGTGAAAGGGGAAGCATGTCGTTGGAGGCACACTGCCATGTCGGAGGTTGGAAGTGGTCCAGCGGAGACAAGGTCACAACACCCCACCCCTCATGAATAGCGCTGGGAATAAGGCAGGATAATTCTACTGCAATATTAAATGAGAAAGTCTGTTTGTTAAGATGTCTGAGAATTTTGAGAAGCTAATCAATTGTTGAATGGATTTGAATGACAATAGAAACACTGGATTGGTACGTAGGTAAAACTTAGTAGGACTTGGGGCACTTTTTAATAATCATAATCGTAATCATATATCGTCCCGTGTGATAGTTTTCGACTTTGAATGGAACTGAAGGCACAAAATTGAAGCCGGCCAACGCTAACGAGTATATTATATTCATCGAAGTTCGTTTTACAGTAGTTAACCGTTTTACCTACATAATTGAAAAACTTGGCAACTGCAAACTTGTTGAGAACACTGGTGGCATTGAAGACCAGTGTTTAACTGAGAAAACATAAGTTAAAACTTTGAACTCGATTGCAGAAAACTCCGCAACTTACAAAAAAGAACAATAGAAGGGAAGTTTGACTTTGATCTACATCCGTTGCCAGCTCGGGCACAGCCACTCGACAACTCATACAAAGGGAAGTCGGATCAGTTAGTTCTGACTGCAACCTTCGTAGGATCGGATCACAGGACTAACTTTCATATTAGTTGAACCATATTGTCTGAAATTTTAATGTTTTTTCTGATACTCCGTAGTCGATGAATAGAGAAACCTTTTTAGTAGATATTGGTACAGTTTGATACCTGCAAGGTTATAATAATTAGCTATTTAGTGGTATTGCCAAGAAATGTACTTAACTTCCTAACGACCGGTACTTAGTAATCACAAAATATTCTTCTCAGAAAATGTTACCAATCCAGTTCCACTGTCACTTCCAAGAAATTACTATTTCATGATATACATATGTATAATTACAGTGATTAATGGTTTTACCTACTCTCGCCTGAAACACAGGATAACCTAGTTCAGGCAAATAACACTAGTGCACTTGACATTAGATTTAAGCAAAACTGTATTTACTGTTTTCCATAATTCCAACTTGAATAAAATGTATTTAATATCATTATTATTCTAGGTTCTTTCCCGAAACATAATAGATTTGATTAAAACAATTAAAGTTATCAACGATCCTATCTCGTGAACGCTAAAATACACGCAATAAAAACTCATTTTTTATCAACAAATCGGCTGTAGAGATTGTTTTATAAATAGCTATTGGCTGGCTCCCGAACCAAGAGCACTGCATTATATTGAAACATAAATAAAAAATAATTAAAAAAAAATTAGATGTCACCAGTTTAGGTTCTTTATTTGAACAAGCATTTTTACGTAATCAAATGACTAAACGAAACATAATAATAGTAACCAGCGAGGGAAATTTAGCTGTCAAGTTGGAAAGAAGTTCGGACCGCTGCCGCCGGCGCCGCGCTGGCAACAACACGATCAGAAGAAATAAATTGGAAACACTCGAGTTGCATTGTCTTGATAATTCAAATCAAAATATTAAAAAAAAAAAAAAAAAAAAAAAAAAAAGGGGAGAGAGGGAGAGGGAGGTGCATACCTGCAACCCACTAATATTCGCGGAAATTAAAACTAGATATATTGTTTTCATTTTCAAATTTCAAAATATTTATTTTTCTCACATAGGTAAAATGATGTATATTGCTGGAGTTATCTATACTAATATTATAAAGAGGAAAGATTTGTATTTTTGTATGTAACGAATAAACTCAAAAAATGCTAAACCGATTTCAAAAATTCTTTCACCATTAGAAAGCTACATTCACCCTGAGTAACATAGGCCATATTTTATCTCCATATTCCCACGGGAACGGGAACTACGCGGGTAAAACCGCGGGGCGCTGCTAGTTTATTATAAACTGGTGTTTCACTATGTGCTGCCTTGATGGGCATACAAATATTGTTTTTACAAACAGGTGTAGGAATACTATGAGTATTATATTATCTGTGCTATTAAAAAATAAAGACAAGTCACTATTACGAAATATATGTAAGTATCCTATATAAAAGTATTTTGATTTATATTGAAATAAACTTATAACAGTTCCTTCTCGTTTTTGCGTTGCGGGAATAAAATTTTTCTTGAGCATAGAAGCTGCTAATAAATATTGATGACTAGCTGACCCAGCAAACGTTGTTTTGCCATATATAAAAAAATTAAAAAAGATTTTCCCGCTTTCCTGTTGAATTTTTTTCAGCATTTTCTTTGCTATAAACCTCACGGAGCCCGAGACCTTTCCGACGAATTCAAAACCGTGGAAATCGGTTCGTGCGTTCTGGAGTTATAGCGTCAGGAAGGAAACCCGACTTATTTTTATATAGTAGATTAAACGTTGTTACATAAATAGCAAATACTTAGAACTTTTTGTAACGTCAAACAGTTATAATTGGCCAGTAAACAACGTAAACAAATAATTAATAAGTAAAATATTGAAACTGCATCAAAGCTCGTTTGTGATTATTTATTGAAGCAGACAATTAACGTTAAACTTAATGTTATTCTGATATAATTAAACAGTCCAAAACTGGGGCTAACAATAATAGATAATTACTCAAATTACACGCATCACTGGATTGACGTGACTACCGTTAACTATGTTATGAATGGCCAAATTAAACGTTGATAGTGCTGGCAAATACTAGCTCGGCATGTCAATATTTGAAACGTATTTTACTTTATAAAAATTAGGTACGCACAGAGCCCAGCGTCACTCAAGTAGTATAGGTACGACTTGTTCGAACTAGGGCGAACAGAATTAAACGAACGATAAGTTAGCACTTGACAACAAGGTTGCAAAATTAGAAGTAGAAAATCGATCAGTGTGGATTTCTGACGTACATATGTATTATAAAAAGCCTTTAAAATAAAGAAAATACGGCTAAGTGCGATGCGGACTCGCGCACGAAGGGTTCCGTACCATTATCTATAACAAGTAGAGCGTGGACGCCATGTCTCACAGTGCCGTAGTGAGGGCGCCTACGCCTTACTGAGCATTTAACTGTCGTACCGCGGGCGGAATTAAATTGAAAAAATAATATCTCCTAGAATAGTAGCCGCAGAATGCTCATTATGGGCTTATTTTTCTCTTTAAATATTCATCTACAAACCGCTTTAATAAAACTTAACATTGGAGTTGAAAAATATGTTCTCCCACACATTCCACCGCAAATGTAAGTTGGTACGCACACTATTGAGTGATTTACCATTTTGTTTTAATATCATGACTTCTTATAGGTTTTCCGATAATCTATAAGTAGAAAACTAATTTCTGTTTTTTTTTTTCAAAATTTTGGGTTCAGTAGTTTCGGAGATAATGGGGAAAGGTTAATTATCGTCTATTTTCTTGAATAACTTAGAAACTATTTATTTTAAAAGTACAAAAAAAACCATTTGATATGTCACACGATGCAGTTTTAATTTTTTTAATTTTATTTTTTCCACCTTCCCCCCAAAAGTTACCTTATACAGATTTCATCTATTCACGTCACACACGTTTGGGTCACAGAAATTGATATGTGCATCAAATTTCAACTTAATCGGTCTAGTAGATTCGGAGATAATTGGCTGTGACGGACGGACAGACAGACACACGAGTGATCATTTACGGGTTCCGTAATTTTTTCGGACGTACGGAACCCTAAAATCTGAAAGGAATCACCATCGCGTCAATTTTACTTGGCCACAAAATTATGTTTATTACGTCGCCATGTAAGCAAAACCGCAAAAAAGTAGCAATAAGAGACTTGACAAGCGTACAACCCTAGCGCTGCCTCCCCTATTCACTTGCAAATGTAGAACCCCGGCCCTCCGCGAATTTCAATGATTTACAGACCAAAATATTGAAGACCTTAAGGTCTATGAGAATTCCAAGAGACGCTTTTGTCAAAAAAGGGATCTTCCGCCGAAAATATATTCCTCTTAAAAGGGTGAACATTTCACTGAGGTGTTGTGACATTTTTGTATTTTTTCTTCCCTTTTGATTAAACAGAGAGAATGCTTGAGATAAAATGGCCGTCGCGCGAATGATATTCAATTATTTATTAGAATTTTCTGGAGAGAAAAAAATATGTCGACGTTAATGTAGAAAGAAAATCGGAACGCCAGAAAAGTTTATCTAATTTCGAGGGAACATTGTGATATTGTTCATTGAACCATTAGGTATCGTTGAGTTGCAGAAAAATCGGTTGTAAAATAAATCGAGCAGACGCGACATCGGAAAAATCTCGTAAAGTTCACCCGGGTTTGGGATGCGCTAGAGGAACATACACACGCTCTTTGCAACCGATACTACTAAAAAGAGCGCCGTGTTTCTTTAGGTTCGGACTTTTTATTTCTTTCGTGTACACTAGGACGGCAGTAGCACACAGTACACTGGACAGCTGAAGTTGACACTACATATTGACGTTACGCGCTGCAGAGTGCGCTTCGTTTCAATGTACTGAAAAACACCACCAAAAATACCACTTAAAAGCTCCACAGTAATTCTCATTGTAAGTATTCATTAGGGAGGTATATTTTATGACAGATACCTGTATATTTGACACCACAATTCCATGAATTCTGTCTCAGAAAAAAAGTGACAAATACAGAGAAAATTACTAACATTATCTGTTCAATACATATTTATCTTTTCCAAAGTAAGAATATCGATAATACGTATGTATAAGTGCTCACCCGCTATTGAACGGAGCGTGTGAACCCGCACTGAAATTGAAACAGTATGAATATATAAATGTCGGCGTGTGTTGATGTGCAACCAAGTCGTTGCCGAGAATATTGATATCTACCTACTTTGTATGACTTCCGATTGACACACAGCCTTCGATTTCGATTTGTACGTAAATGACTGAAGCCGAGATTGATTCAGTCGTGATTTCATCATCATCTGCTTAGCCTTATCTCAACTATATTGGTGTCAAACCGGATTCAACTGAATGCCAGTATTTTACGTGGAGTCTGCGACATAACACAAGCCACGGCCGAGAGCAACGGGTTGATGTACTTTAAAGACACGGAGGGATCTCGGTGTGTTGAGATGGTGACTAATCCTCCCCCTAGCCTTGGCGAGCGCCGCTTCACCTTGCTGATCGACTCGTGCTGTTACGAATTCACTATTATTCCTGATATAAACATTTTCAAAAAGAAAAACTATTCTCAAGCGCAATAACTTCCGAGATACTTTCCTGTTATTGCTGTTTCTTCTGTTTCCGTAACAGACTAATAAAGATTAAATTCCGGACTGCGATGTTGAATTATACGTGAAAAGAAAGAACGACAGGACCTAGAGTCTAGATATTGAAATTCTCGACTTTAATTACCAAAGTAAGTAAAGTAATCCCTACTCAAAAGATTAAAGATTTTGTGAAATGGCGTCGTTCATAGCAAATCGCTCGGACCTGTGTAATAGAATTAATCAAATTATTCGCATCCGTTTCCGGCTGTCGAGTGCTTCCTCAAAAGCCTTTAAAGATAATTCTGAAGTGAAAATTTTTGCGTTTATTAAATGATCAACGTTGACGGTTTCGTTATGAAAAAATGTGAAGTGCTGGTATTGTGTCGGTCTCTTAGTATTCCTTCAGCTGTCACGTCACAGTTGCAGGTGCCCAACTCCTCAGGCTAACGAGAACCTTTGTAGCTTTTACAAAACAATAATTTATGAACCATTTCTTTTGCAAGTAAGTAAAGCACATTTTTTTCTGTACAGGCTGAAATATTATAGTTCGTAGATCGTTAAATACCCGTCCAAAGTCACGGTATTATAGATACTTACTAGAGTATCAAGTCTAATTTTTAGATAGGTATCTTTATAACTAATTTACTGTTTTCTTTCCTTCTTTGGACTGTTCATCTGAAAACTATTCACACTTCCCATGGTAAAACAAAAATTAATTATGGATTAAATCTTTATAATTATTAAAACTCCCTTCGGTAGAACACTATGCTAAGATAATCCCGGAAACATGCACCAGTATTGCATCCGTAAACTCAGCGTAATTTTCAGGTAAATACCAGCGTCATGCATTCTCTGGTTGTCAGACACTTGGCTGAACTAGACCTATTCGGCACAGTAAGGGATACAATGTTAAGACTGGGCCCCATAGGGTCAGTGCCTGCTAGGGTTGTGGAATTGGTTCGAAAGAGTCACCGCGGCCCTGGATCGCAAAGGGCATTAGGAGGATCACGGATGGGTGTTAGTCAGTAAGAGTCTGACACTCCCTTCTGCTTCGCCAAGGGTGGAAGAAGTCATTTTATAATTTCCCATCCAGAAAAACAAGGATTAGGTACCTACAATGTTATTTTTAAACAGTGTGGCTATCAATTACTAAACGGAATAAGTGACTAATAGCTCATTTAATAAAAACCGAGCGAATAAAAGCTAAGCGGTTTAGTAAACAACAACATTTTAGTATTTAGTTACCAAATTCTTTAGTTATTGGCAACTTAACAGGTTTTAACAAAACAATAAATGTATCCACAGCTAAATTAATTTAGAAAACAGTGCTAAACTAACTATTTTATAGAAAATAGTCAAGTAGCTAAACTGTTCAGTTAACCAATTTTTTTCAGTGTGCAACTCTGTGTGCAAAATAAACAGGTTTTCTTCCTTTTTATGTACGGTTCCCGTGTTAAAGGTAAGTTAACAATAAAATAATTGTGTAGCAACAATGTACTAAAATGTAAACCTCTAGCGGCGACCGCGTACAGTTCAGCCGGTACTCCTCACTTACGGCGCCCGATACGGGAGGCTTTTAAGGTTATATCAGGACCCTTCGCCCAATTGACACTACTTAGCGGCGGTCCCGCGGAAAGCTATTGTCTATAGATAACGCCGTGATAAGGAGTGAGGAGTGTTTGTGCTTCGTTTCGGATTGGATTAGTGAATGTTGATTACAAACGTAAACTAAACCGATGGGTGCACATCGAGGGCTATGAGGAGTGAGCTGATTAATTTTATATTAACTAATAATTAACGAATATAACAAAAAATGTAAAGGCAACTTCTGCAGGTCGTTTTTATAATAATAAAAAAATGGTTTTGATTTGCATTGTTAAATTACCTATATTTTCAAAATATGTAGGTCCTGAAAATGTAGCTTCAATTCAACAACAATTTAATTATTATATCTACGGAACAGGTTGACATAACGCTGGGACCACCTAAAAGCTTTAGTTTTAAGGTGCACAGAATGTTGATAAATATTATGAAACCCGGTAATATCCTCACAACATCATTCCTTTGCCATTTTCCAAACGTGTCTTATCCGTCCACACGTTTCTATTATTCGTCATCTCAGTAGTCAAACCACACCCGAAAATCCAAACACCAAACAATCATTGAATAAAAGAATAACAACGATACTCCCTTCTTGCAAACCTGTATTTAAAATCATTTATATATATATTTTTTTAAGTTTTCTAACAAATTGCTGAATACTGTGCAATTTTCTAGAAAATATTCCTACGGGATAAAACGGGATACGCGTTTACAAAGTCGCGGATAAAAGTTGTTTTTGATAAAACTGAAAACAACCCGTGACGTCACCCGAGACGTCCCTGTCCACCATCCTATCATCCATCCACACTTTTCTTGTAGTAATCAAACATTAAACCTCCTCTTAAATCAGGTACCTAAGTAACAATATTGCCTTTTCACAAATCCTTGACAAAAACTGACACGCCAACCCACCACCCACACCTACGGACTTAAAAGCCTGGCATGTGGAGAAACGAAGCGATTCGAAGTATTTTTTTAAGAATAGCATTTGATTTATTTCTATTTTCAGGGCACATGAAATTTAGATACCCTGTCATTTATCATCAGCAGGAAAAAAGAAGGAAAACGTTCATGAAAAAGGAAAAGTATCTCTTCGTTTCATGAAAAACCTTATGCCTTAAGGGTAAGTCGGAGTTGTACATTTCGCTCGCCGTTCAACTCCCATGTAAACCTAATAGGGAGCGAGCGTATCTTCATCACCGGGCACATGGCTCTCCTGCCCCGGGCTGTAACTGAAAAAACCCACACTGTAAACTCCATTAACTCATTGTCCGACTCGGGAATCGAACCTAAGAGCTCATTCATCATCAACCGGTCTGTCGGCCGGCTCCGATTTAATCATTCATCATCTGCCTAGCCTTTTCCCAACTATATTGGGGTCGGCTTCCAGTCATACCGGATTCAGCTGAATACCAGTATTTTACGCGGAGCGGCTGCCTACCAGACCTCCACAACCCATTAACTGGGGAACACCGAACTTCTTGGCAAGACTGGTGTCAGATTTTCTGGCTTCTGGCAATCCATAACCGATTTAATAATTGTAATTTTAAACGTCTAAGTACTTACAATTTAGTTTCAAATAAACCTTTCAATATGAGTGGATACTACACACGTTAATAAAACAGATATTTCTTTACTCAAATAATATGAACACACGCAGACAGTTATCCTAAACACACAATATTTCAGACCTGATCCTCCGCCCCTGGTGGCGCACTGCCCAGCGTTGCTCGGTGTCTGACCTACGGACGGCTGCTCTTCCCTAGAGGCCGAGCTCAATCATAATATTACCAGAACGGCTTTTTTATAGTTAGGCTTAAGTAGATTACAGTCCGGCTACTGAAATATTGTGCCCTCAAAACACAATCTTGAATCTAAAACTGATCATTACTTTCTTGCGTGTACCTTAATTTATTTGGAGTTGGCGCAACAAGTCCTTCTTCCATGTGAATCTATAAGTTGTGTGTGTGTGTATCATCTTCAACACAGCCCATCTGTAGTGTCCATGTTCTTCCATCATCTCATTACTCATTCATTTCATTGAGACTCGTACAAGATAAACAACAAAACAGAGCTCTAGAGAGCTGTGAAGCTGCATCTCCGCACAGGCCGCCACACACGCTTAAAATTTTCCACTCAGCATTTATCTCATTTCCCCAAATTTACAGCAACCGTAACGTTATAAACTTCCGCTACACTGTGCGTTGCAAATACAACATTTTTTGCCTTTGTTAAACTATCTTAATTTTTCAACAAACGTGAAAGGATTAAGTCGATCGGCTTAAAAATAACTTCGGGCCCGATTTATAAATCTAACACAGGTAAGGAACGAATAACTTTGAAGTTACAACTCCAAAAACTAAGGCGACAAACAGAAGTAGCCGCGAGTACATCATCCTAATATTAGCTATAAAAAGGTAACAGGGAGTGCTCCGCGTAGCGCCGCCGGCGCGGCTAACTTCGTAAAGGCTTGTTTTACGACGCCCGCTATTAGTCCATCGATATCGCTTTATTTATGGCTCATAACTTCGACTGAAGGTGTGCTCCTCTAGCAGTTATTAATGATTGACTCAAATAATAACAGTTGACAGCCCGTAAATGTCCACTGACGTCTTTATTTTAAGTGTTTTAAAGGAAACTTAGTCCACCTCAATCGACATAGTCCGCCATGGGCACGGGAAGAACCCTCGAGTAACTTCAACAAATAACAGGTCGAGGAAATAACTAACCACTCGAATTCCACTTTAGCCTGGATACCTGACAATTAGCTTAAAGTGGGGTTCGTAGCTCGAAGTGCTCAATTCAGAAATCCGCCCGTAGTCTGATCTAGAGCCGTGAGACAAGTAATCGTACGACGGTCAGTGGTAGCTGTTAGATGGCACGACATCCTCATTGTCAGCGCAGACGCGGCCCTAATCGTCTTCCGAGTCGTTAAAGTAACTACAAATGTACCTGACAAAGGTCAGTTAATGAAATCATGAAACTGCAAAATAAACTGAGCAACAAGGAAATCCTCTGCTATCAGTTCCTGTGATCTCAACAAGAAAATTGACTCAAACATAATGTTTTCCTACAAATGCATATCATTGGTTCAGATGAACAGGGTACTAACTCAAAAAGACTATTTTTCAGGAGAGCGATTTGAAGTTTTTACATCGGTATTTAAATATGTTGTAAATGTTTTAAATCGGAAGATACTACCCCGTACGGGGGTACGGGGGTACGGGGTAGTATCTTCCGATTTAAAACATTTAATGGTTGCATAACGTTATGAACTTACGTCAATTGGGCCCCCGCCCAATTGACGTAAGTTCATAACGTTATGCAACCATTTTCGTAAAAACAACCCCATGACTTTTAGTAGGACTGTATTTTTAGGTTAAAAATCGTAAATTTTGAGTTAATGCCCTGTTAATTCAAACGAATGATATGTATTTTCACTGAAACGTTGCACAGTGAGATTCTTTTTCAATAAATTTCGTCAAAGTCATTGCAAAAATGATCAAATCTCCATTAAATAAATGTGCGGGGTCGACACAGAAATTTAGGAGCGCTGAAACCTCCTTTATTGCACAGCCCCGTCTTATGCTATAACTAAACCTTAAGCAGCACATGACACAGTTCCAACAGCAGAACTTACTTGCCCAGCAAACAATAATGCGGGCAACGGGACCAAACTATGAAATATTAATTTTAATAAAATGAAAAAAATAAATTATCAAATTAATTCGCGTCTCTCTACGATAACTCACTATAAAGATATAGTGAGTTATCGTAGGAATCGGTATACATATGTATGATGATAAAGATGCTTCTCTTTTAACTATGCATTAAAATAATTATTTTTATTAATAGCTACTTAGGTGGAGACGGTACGTCGCCAACGGAGTAGAATGTATGTATGTAAGTAATGTGGACTCAGTAGTCCACACTAGTGGTAATTAACTAAAATTTCCCAGAAATGTTGGCCACGTACATATTTTTTCATTTTTCACGTATTTGAAGACAATATAGTGCGTTGAAAACTCTTGTGAGGTCACATTTGTGGACACTTTTTACCACGTCATGACGTCACAACCCCCACTCTTGATGTTTGATGCTTTCTATTTTCGTAATTTTCGTAAATTGATTTGACACAGCAAGAAATACGTTCCCAATATTTTTCCTATATAACCTAACTGAAATAGAAGCATATTTTACTCAGGGGGCATCCCTTTTCCCTACGCAATTCTTCAGTCAAGTTAATATTAATATTTAACTTTTTCAGGCAACGCCACAAACGTGTTAGAAAGATAATTTTAAAGTGCCTAACACGGCGCAATATTTATATCTACGAAAAACTGCGTCATACATTATGTTTATCAAACATACAGCTTTTCCTTCCATTTTCCAAACCCACAAATACCCAAAACTGAAACTGCAGTCCTAACTGCATATTTAGCCGCAAAACGCAATTTCAGCCGTCAAATACACGAGACTCAATCTTTTAACGCATTTATCGAGAGCCAAGCTGTCCAAACAGAGACAGCAACTAAAATTGGCGAAAATTAATCAGTTTTCTTAAATGTAATTGTTAGTTGAAGCCATCGATTCGGGCGGCGGTTGAGAGCAAACTGGCTCGTTAAGTGGGCTCGGACTGTAATTGCCAGCTATTCATTAGCTAAGTTTGTTCTGTTTGAGCGCTGAAGCCTTGCCTGCTGATTGGCAGCCATTGACGACTCCCCAATTCAGATTTCCAATTTATTTGCTCAATTTTGACTTTCTTTACTATTTTGGTGACGAATAGATTTTTTCTAAGGCTTTTACCTTTTATTTTCATACGAAGAGGCTTGTCTAAATAATCCTTTTCTCATAAATAACTACCGAAATGAGTTTTCTTACAAATGGCGTGATAGAAAATAATATTAGGTATATAAACTAGTGATTGCAATTTTTCTTGTTGCAATAAGTTTTTTTCCCATTTTTTTCTGTTGTTTGGCAATTATTCCCTATATTTTGTGACAGTACTTCTTTTTCTACAAGTAGGTACATAAAAAAGCCAAACTTCAAAACTTGAAAGTAAAAACTTTCATGTCTTTCTGATATAACAAGACGATTACTACAATTTCAGGCTTGTAATTAACGTCTTACCTAAATTTATTTTTAATAAGATAAATACCTTGTGGCAATTTCCCACATAGTAATTTTATAACAAAATCAAAGTTTGAATAAAAACTCATTAAATAAATTGTTGTACATCATGAAACCCAAAAAGCTCGTAATTCCAGAAAATAACTTTTACCAAAGTACCGAAGTCTCATTTAAAAATTCACTCTGACTGAGGATCGATTAATATGCCTGTTTTCAACTCAAAGGATCGCGACACCAAGTAGGTAGCTGCGAACTTCGCCTCAAACTAAACCACAGAATCTTAAATTCAAATTGGCGTTCCCATCGCCGACAACATTAAAATAATAGGCAGTCCGTCGGTACCCTAAAATTATTCCACCCGTCGGGAAAAAAATAAAAAAAAAACCAAAAAAATAAAATAACATGCCGAAACAATATTTGGATACGTACCTTAAATTTACGAAGAGAAAACTACGAAGTAGAGTATGATCGCGCGTTAAGAGAGTTGGCGAGTCGCGGCGGAACGGAACGAGCACGTCTGTCCACCACGGCGGCGAGCGCGCGATAGCGGCAGAGTCGCGGCCGGCGGGGCACCCGCTATCTGATGCTTCGCGCGTGCGCCGCCGCACACACACGCGGCCTCAGCGCGGGACCCCGCCCATTTGGTAGACGTGAAACAGCAGCATGGCCGGCCCTGGGGAGAGGCGAGAGGGCCGCGCACCCGCGGGGCGCCCTCGCGCTCGCGGGGCCCAATACAGATGCAGCTGCACTTCGTACGTGTGCGGCGTTGCTTTTGCAATAATTACTCACACATATACAATATACCTCACAGTGCATACATCTCTAATAACATTTAAAATACTCTAACAATTGTAGGTTCCTATTACCCTACTCCCCACTCGCGTTCACATTAGATCGGAAAATTCGGGAACCGGAAGTTGCTGGCTTCTCACATCCGTCGGTGCTCGGTTCAGGGACGTGACACATGTCTTCTTTGTACATTCATTTAACACAATGCTTTTTATTTGAAAGACGTAGGTATAAAACCCAAAATAAAAAATATCGGAAAACCTGCCGATATTTCAGTAAATAGCAATTTTGTATACAAAACTCAGCAAGACTCATTTACAAATAAATATAGTTATAACTTGTTTCTAAAAAATAATAACAGCGCACTGAAAAAAAATCCTACCATGGCCGCAAGGTACGGAGTCTGCCAATTTGCCTCACTTTCAGTTATTTTTGGGAAACTTTAGATTAATTATTATTAAAGTAATGTTCAAAATCATCAGTTTAAAGAAATAAAGTGTCCGTGCAGTGTCTGAAGGACGCGTTTCTCGCCGGAAGCTGGGCACACAGCAGGGGGTCGGCAGCCGACGGCGCGCACTGGGCCGCTTTCCCGCTTATACACTTTATTACTACAGGTGTGTATCAGTTCACTAATCAATAAAAGCAATATACATAACACTTCACCTCGTTCCAACAGTATTTAATCAATCGTAGATTCAGTTGCCAAAATGGTCTAGCGCTTTTGAAGGGAAAGAAAGCACATGAAAAACCAAAACTACTGATCGTTAATCTGTCAGTGACATTATTTAGTTACGTAGGCACTTCACTTTTATTATACAAACGAAAATGAGTAGGTTTTATTTATAGAAAACGACACACCAACGAGTTCAGTTTTTATAGCATTATGATGGGTGCTTGCACCTTATCAAATATCAATTGTTTGCTCACATAAATCGTATAAGGTAACAAATTATTTCATGATTGATGCCGACAAATGATCTTAACACTAAAAATAGAATGACAGGACATCAATAATTGTGTTTATATGATTGATTGATGAATTAACTAGCGGGAGGGAACACTGCCGGACCGCAGAACATGTGACACAGCGGAAACATGTCATACTACGTTCAGACAATGTTCTCTCCAACATACAGCCACAAAACATGTGTCAAAGAATAACTAACTCATAAAAACTTGTTTGCAAAAATAAAGCTTCAAATACGTTCTTTACATCGCGGAAATTATCTCAAGATCTCCAACTAATCTCAAGATGATACATTTCTGTGTAATAAATAAAATGTATGTTCAGTTATAATTAGTGATAGACATAATTTTAATACAAGAAATAGAAATAAATTAGATCAACCATTTTATAGATTAGTCAAAGTACGAACAACTTTGTAAGTCAAAGTCAGTTAATTTATTTCAACAAGACCATTAAAAGGCACTTTTGAACATCAAAACAGTTTGAAAATAAAAATATTATAATGATTCTAGTTGTCCATTCGCAAAAAGAAGATTCTTATGGAGAAAAACGGGCAAGAAACTCCATATTTACTCTATGTTTGTATGATTCAAGATAAGAATGCTTGGAAACATGCTGGTCCTGCTCCATAGGACAATATTGGGTGCGTGTAGTAGACAAAATTTGTTGGTCTGTGTATGTTGATTTATACAATATGTTTACAGGTGTAGTTACTGATCTTTTGTATTTAATTTAACACACACTGATCCATTTTTGTTAATTATAAAAATCAATGGTTAAAACATTTTTGAATATGTGAGCACTATGTCCCTTACACGCAAATTTATTGATTTTATCTCTACTGTTATTACTTTGTTGTACCTATTGATAGTATAGTACTTAGCGTTATTTGGGTATAATCATCCTTACATATTATAATCAATTGATTATAGTATACAAAATATTATAAAACTTGTTTTTGAAAAGAATATCTATGGAGTTTCTTGTCCGTTCTTCTCCATAAGAATCTACTTTTTGCGAATGGACAACTAGAGTCACAATCATATTTTTATTTTCAAACTATTTTGACGTTCAAAAGCGCCTTTTAATGGTCTAGTTGAAATAAACCAGAATTTCAGCTCAAATAAATTGTTGTAACATTATACAAACTGACTCGCATGTATTCTCTTGTAACGCATTATTCTGATATCTATTCATCATTACCGTGAAATTACTTCAATTTATAAAAACAAATGACTTTTTCTCGTTTTACTTATAAATTTGAAAATAGATATTCATGTAGGGTTCGTTAGTGACAGTGAGACTGTCAGTGTGTTGGTTCAGTACACAATAGCAATGGTTGATAGTGGCCATATTTTAGTAATAGCTGACAGATCATTGGCAGCTGTCATAGACCCGTTTTTTTTTTTAAATGTTGCTCGGGCATTTTATTATAACGTTTTCTCAATTCGTTTATTGAATTTCGTAACGAAGTGATTAATAATAATCTTTTAACTTCGAAGACTCGTTGGTTGTAGGTAATAAAAAAAATATATTAAAGAAAAAGTGACCTAATTCTGTGATTTGATATAATAATAAAATTTGGAAGTAGGAGATAATCTCCGAGTAATTTAAAAAAATTCCAACACTTTGATAAACTTGTTTTTCGGATTACTTTATTTGCCAAAGATTATAAAACTCAGTCCAAGAAAGAGACGAGCACAGCTGTATGTAACAAGCACACCGTGTGACGATACCAAACATTGGCATTCAAATGGAAACACCCAATGACACATTACCCAACTCGGGAGCCGAACCCCGGTTCACACTCGGCGGACGCCTATTATTACTGAGCGTTAGCTCACACTGTGTTGTGGTTGCTGCACCAAACATTGGCAAATTAGGAACTCTAAATAGTTTTGATGTGTTTAATAGTTTGCATACCTACATAGTACCATTCGCTGGGCTGTCAATATAAATAGCTTATCATTTAACCGATCGTATCGCAGTCACAACGGCGGTGCTGTAGGTGGTATATTCAGACGCGTTATTGCAATATGCAGCGTGTGCAGCCTGAGCGGCCGGCTCATGCGACGAGCCTTCCATTGTTGGACGGCATAACGCAAATATTTTTATCATAAACATTCGTAATATAGTTCTGCAGCCCTTTTCTTTTGCGTTATGTGGGTGTGATCGCAATGAAATATTTTACCGCTTGATATTGTTGTGTGCGGTTTTGTGATACGATTAAATAACTGCCTTCCACACGACCACGGACCATCAGAAATATATTAAACAGAAAACCAATTAAGTAAGTTAGTGTTTTGTAGAGAGAGAGACATGATCCGGCCGCAGTCCACCTGTTACTCTGAAACTAAACACACTGCCTGCCTCTCAGATCTAATACCATAGAGATTAGCAGGCAGGGGTTAGGGGGGGAGGGGGGGGGGGTGATTGGGCCATTTCCATTGTAGACTCCCACACGACTCATTTCAACTTGGGACAGTTTAAGCAAGCGAATACGTTTGTCGGTGCTGATTCTAAATTGCGACTGGGTTGTATTATTACGTTAAATGCGTAAATATTCAGATATGGATCGTTGGGCTATGAAAATATGGCTTTTCAGTTTTGATAAACTAACGCTACTCATGTATCACGTTTGTCAGGAAAGTTGCCGAGTCTGCGAAACGGCTGTTAAAAAGGATTTGTGTTGGCCAACTTGTTCGCGATACAGTCGCTGACCGTCTTTCGCACGTTTCCAGCTGTATAGCGATACAGTCGCTGACCGTCTTTCGCACGTTTCCAGCTGTATCGCGATACAGTCGTACTTCTGTGGCCCTACCACGAAGTGCCAATGCTATCATGATTCAGTGTGAGGGAAAGAGATAGTGCTATTCGTCTTGTGTAACTCCGTCTCTCTCTGACACAGGAATCATGATGGATTTAAGACGTCATGGTAGGGTCGTGGCCAATGCTATCATGATTCAGTGTGAAGGAAAGAGATAGTGCTATTCGTGTTGTGTAACTCCGTCTCTCTCTGACACAGGAATCATGATGGATTTAAGACGTCATGGTAGGGTCGTGGCCAATGCTATCATGATTCAGTGTGAAGGAAAGAGATAGTGCTATTCGTGTTGTGTAACTCCGTCTCTCTCTGACACAGGAATCATGATGGATTTAAGACGTCATGGTAGGGTCGTGGCCAATGCTAACATGATTCAGTGTGAAGGAAAGAGATAGTGCTATTCGTGTTGTGTAACTCCGTCTCTCTCTGACACAGGAATCATGATGGATTTAAGACGTCATGGTAGGGTCGTGGCCAATGCTATCATGATTCAGTGTGAAGGAAAGAGATAGTGCTATTCGTCTTGTGTAACTCCGTCTCTCTCTGACACAGGAATCATGATGGATTTAAGACGTCATGGTAGGGTCGTGGCCAATGCTAACATGATTCAGTGTGAAGGAAAGAGATAGTGCTATTCGTGTCGTGTAACTCCGTCTCTCTCTGACACAGGAATCATGATGGATTTAAGACGTCATGGTAGGGTCGTGGCCAATGCTATCATGATTCAGTGTGAAGGAAAGAGATAGTGCTATTCGTCTTGTGTAACTCCGTCTCTCTCTGACACAGGAATCATGATAGATTTAAGACGTCATGGTAGGGTCGTGGCCAATGCTATCATGATTCAGTGTGAAGGAAAGAGATAGTGCTATTCGTCTTGTGTAACTCCGTCTCTCTCTGACACAGGAATCATGATGGATTTAAGACGTCATGGTAGGGTCGTGGCCAATGCTATCATGATTCAGTGTGAAGGAAAGAGATAGTGCTATTCGTCTTGTGTAACTCCGTCTCTCTCTGACACAGGAATCATGATGGATTTAAGACGTCATGGTAGGGCTGCAGTATCGCTGCAGATCGCTCCGTGTGGAACCGCTCTTAGGCGTGATTGCCTCACAGTCATCATCTGCCTAGCCTTTTCCCAACTATATTGGAGTCGGCTTCCAGTCATACCGGATTCAGCTGAATGCTAGTATTTAACGTGGAGCGGCTGCCTACCAGACCTCCGCAACCCGATAACTGGGGAACACGGTACTTCTTGGCAAGACTGGTGTCAGATTTTCTGGCTTCTGACAATCCGTAACTACAAATGACAGCCGGGAGCAACGGCTTAACGTGCTTTCCGAGGCACGGAGGAAACTCGATATGTTAAGATGGTCACCCATCCACAAACCAACCTTGGCAAGCGTTGCTTAACCTTGAAGTTCGACCTGTGCGGCTGTTATTGATGATTGCCTCACAGTGTTAGTTAAAAATTCAGAGTACTTTTGGGAAATGTGTTGCGTAAAAGGCGTGTTTTGTTCAAACAATTTGCTATAGAAGGTTTCAATTTCGCGATGTTTTGTTAGAACGAAGAATAAACGTTTTCTCCTTCCTTGTGTCGGTTGCGCAGGGAGGGAAAACTGTTAAAGAAACGTTTCAAGCAATGAATATTTGTTTACCTATTAGTTTTTTTCTGTTTTCTCGTGATTTCTATTCATATAATCGCAGCCACCTTTTGCATCTGTCATCTCTCAAAGAAAAATCCTCAGCGAACAGTTTTGATGTCAGTCCAGTCCCAGTTTAATTAAATTAACGTTACAAACAAGAGTCGGTAGTCGGAAGTAAATTATGTCGGTTCTAAATAATATTATTATTTAATTTTAAAGAAACAGCAAGCATCTGACTACTTAACTAGTTATGTAATCGTCTGTAACGCCAAGCATCAAATCAAATCTAGTTATCTAGCGGGTCTATCAAACCAACGTTTTATATTCTTTGGAAACAAACAAAATAAAAGAGTGTCCGTGGAGTTTCCTGCACGTTCTTCTCCTTAGAGATCTACACTTTGGAATGTGCAACTGGATGTATGTTTTTGACCGACCGATCTTGATCATTTAATTGTGCCTTATAACATAATGGTTTAATTGAAATAAAAACTTTGATTTCATTTTTCACTATCTTGGTCAGATCAAGTTTGGACTATGCAGAATAGTGATAGATGATCTTTTGAGGACAGGAGCACGCAAAGCTGTGGAGACATGCTCAGTCAGTAATCAGGTCAGAAGTAGTTTTATTGGTAAACGATATTCAGTTAGGATAAAAGCCTATCTTAGGCTTTGGGTTGTGACCCAAAGCCTAAGATAGGCTTTTATCCTAACTATTAATATAGAATTTTTTATTTATTTTACTATTGACAGGCTCGCGTTCAGAAAGTCATATCAACTAAAAGAACGTTTTCTACTGTTTTAACAATGTCATTTTGGTTAAGGTATCTCATGCTATCTTTTCACAAAAACACAAGCCTTAGGTCGTTGCCCACAGCCCACGCATGGGTTATTGCTGAATCGAGACGTAACGTGGGAAGCAAAACATTTTTACAAAAAAATATAACTGTCAAAAACGAAGTACCAGAAGAAAGGACTTCCAAAATTAAAGTTATTTTGTACTTTACATTAATTTGTATTTGGAAGTCGGTTATATTTTCATTTTACACTCTTTAGTGCTATTACTTCCCAACATACCACACATTCCAGTCTATATCAATTTACCTATCTCCAAAGTTCTTCATCAGACCTTTACGAATATTTAAACGGGGCTACGGAACCCGTAACCGGGAATGAGATTTCTGAAATAATCCTCTTTCAAATTAAAACAAAAACTTTCCAAATTTCCAGATTTTTATGTAACTCCAATATTAACATTCGAATTTATAACCCTCCTTTTTTGTACTCGGTTAAAAGCTAGGTTATTTCAATACCTTTTTGTAAAATAAATATAATAAGTTCTCGTTAGTATCGGTTCTACGAATAAGATAATTCTGTTAAGTTTTAATTTGTGAAAGAAAACGTTATAATTATGATATCTTACAAAAGATTGGAATTTTATTTTCGTAAAAATCAAAAACGAATTAAAGATTAACTGGGGACAATGACCGATTGAACGCAGACGCATTAAAAAATCTCTAGAGAGATAATCCAATTTGTGATTGATCCATTTCATGATGCTTTTTGTTTACTTGATCAACATAAAAATGTTCTGTCATTATTTATATCAAACTAGAAAATCGCCCGGATTTACACGAGGTAAATTACAAAGATAATCCTTCCTCGTTTAATGTTTTTTTTATTAGTGAAGACCGCATTGATATCCTTCGGCAGTTTAGAAGAAGTAGACGGATACAGAAAACGATTTAAACTACTAGCAGCGCCCTGCGGTTTCACCCGCACACGTTTCCATATCCCGTGGGAATATCAGGTTAAAATTATCCTATATCGTAATCCTGGATATAAATCATATGTGTGCCAAATTTCATCCAAATCCGTTCATTAGTTTTTGCGTGAAAGAGTAACAAACATCCATCCATACTTACAAACTTTCGCGTTTATATTAGTATAAGAATAAAATAAGATAGGATAACATGTAAGATTTAGGGATAAAATGGCCGGTGCTTTGCTCCGCAGTAACACACAAATAGCTGTTACTCTTGTCAGTTACAGCTCTGCGTATAATCCTCGGGGCAATATGCGTGATATAACATTAGGTATTATAAATACATAAACACACATATACATAATTATGTATATAGATTCTCATCCTTAAGCCGGGCCAGTGCTCTCCTATTCTGAGACGTTTTGTGTGGGTAATGAGCGAGTGAAGTTTTTCCTTTTGCTTTCGTCCGCATAAAGCGAACTTTTACACACATTTTTTTGTATAAATGGATAATATACTTACTAACATTAACGTACAGAGCGGATACTATGTTATTTTTATTATATTTATTAATTTAATGTACAACGTTTACGTTTTATTATGTACAATAGTGGTACATGGGCGGACTAACTGCTACAAGGCATTCTCTACCAGCCAACCTTTGGGTTAAAAAGACGGCACTCTGGTAGACTTACCACCTTACTGTATTATTATTCCTATTTAATTTTGCAGCTGTATAGCAAATCCACAGCCGTTAGTCGGTATGATCTACTAAACAGTAAATAATAATAGAATATAATACTCTTTATTATGTACACCATACAAGTTACAGAAAATATAGATGAAGAAAACATTACATCGGGTGACACAATCGCTAAATGCGATTTTTCAAGACAAACTTTGGATGGATTTTAAGTAGAAAAAGCAAATACAGTACTGTAGGTAGTCTTAGGTGTACTAATAATAATAATACACGAGGTTGTTGACATATGGAATGTGGACTCAGCTGTCATTGTGCCTATTGTCGTTACGGCCAATGGCCTAATGGCCAAATGCTTCGACGACCACCTGTCGAAGCTGGCGTTATGCAGTTAGGTAAAGGGCCTGATACAGAAGGCAGTACTCCTCGATACGGCTCGTATAGTGAGGAGGTTCCTTTCTCTAGAGCTCTAACCACCGGTAGCTTGGACACTGCTCCCGACACAGGTGGACTACTGCTTCTTATATTTTTTAATGTTTTTTTGAATTAGTTCGTAAGTTTAATTGAGTAAAGAGAATAATAATATTAATTTATTGGCACATAGTACATGACCATAGCATGGCATGGTCATTTGGACAGTAGTCTCCAATCTAGGCAACGCCTGTATCTTGGGGGCCTGAGTACTATGCAATGTTATTGTTATCTTTACTCACTTCTAGGTTTTTATTTCATTTTATTTGGAATAACTAACAATTACATAATATATAATCTATATACTTATAATAAATCTGTAGAGAGGTCAATTCTGTACAAGGAATATATTTTCAAAATAACTATCAGGGGGTGATTAGTGATCGATACTGGTGCCAAAAATGCAATCAGTAAAATTTTTGTCTGTCTGTCTGTCTTTCTGTCTGTCTGTCTGTCTGTCTGTCTGTCTGTCTGTATGTTCTTTATAGAAACAAAATCTACTCGACCGATTTTAACGAAACTTGGTGCAATTATTCTTCATACTCCTGGGCAGGTTATAGTATACTTTTCATCACGCTACAATCAATAGGAGCAGAGCAGTGAAGGAAAATGTTGGGAAAACGGAAGAAGTTACTCCATTTTTTAAGCTTCCGTCGCGTGTGTAGCCTTAATGGTTAAAGTTACATAGAATTCGGAAATGTTCTACATAAAATTATCTAAAAAATATCCCGAAACAGCATGTCTATCTTTTGTCAATTTTAAACCGATTGGGCTGAGAGTTTCAAAATCGGGGTAAAGTAACTATTCCACGCGGATGAAGTCGCTGGCAGAAGCTAGTACTAAATTATTATGAAATATAAAAAAAAAAAAATGTAATCAACAACATTATTCAGAGAAAACTGGAAACATATTAATCACGCGCTTCAAAGAAAACTTAAAAGTTACTATAAAATAATTCAAATACATGGGTAAGTTAAGTCATCCACCACAAAATTCAGAGAATAAAAAAAAATCGCATTAGGTAAGAATCACAATAAATAAATTGACAATGATAAAAATAAATAATCATAAAAACAACAAATTAAAATTTATCACAATAATAATAAAAAATGACTAAATTAAACTAAAATAATAAAATAAAATCAAAGATAAAACACTCATAAATCATTTAACAAATAAACAAACAAACAACAACCATAAATTTATTCATAAAATATCAGATCACCAGATTACGACCTCAAATCAGATGACCGGGATGGGGTATCTAGTTCCTTGATTGCTCTCAGAATATAATTTCGGAATTGCCCGGGAGTAGTACTGAATAAATCAGTATTGAGAAAATGCTTATTATAGTTTTTATGATGTTTATAAGAGAGATCAAATAAGATGTGCCTGTGTGTGTTTCATAGTCACACCAGTTCTAGATCACATCAGACCGACCTGTCAACCACCGTATTCTATGTTCTAATAAACTTCCAACGCAAGCCTCACACAAAAGTTGATTATAAAACTGAGAGAAGATCACCGCAGGCGAGCGAGTTCACTGAGAACTTGGCGTGTGAACAGTCGTACTTTACAATCAAAGTGAACTCGCCTGGCATACATAGTACTGTCAGTACCAACCCTTATGGAACTACAGTGAGGAAGACGTGTTTGTAAAGACGCTATAGTTTATCCAAATGATTCCAGTCATGATCTGTGTACAACAAGTAGTTGCTTTTCAATATTTTTTTTCTTCTTATTTCTGGGATGGTTATGAGTTTATTAGTCGATATAATAATATGATGTGCGTCTGTGTTTGGATGTTCGTTCATATGCCCTTTCGTAGCTCCTAAATTAGATTTGTTGTATTTTAAACTGCCTAGCTTTGGTGGAATAGACACTCGAGCAGACAGCAAGGATAAATTACCATGTATTTCAAAAGTTTTGTTTTTTTTTTATTTATGTATTGCACACGACGTAAACACAGTTACACAATGCTTAACAAATTAAAGGCATGACTCTGTTAGGGTACAGCAATCGACTTATGACGAACTAGCTGCCGCACGCGACTCCGCCCGTGTGCATTTCGAAAATGATCCCAAGGGAGCATACTCTCGGGATAAAAAGTATCCTATGTGTTATTCCAGACTATAATCTACCTAAGTGCCAAATTTCACTAAGATTTTCATCCGTTCTGACGTGATTGAGTTACAAACATACATCCATGCATCCGTCCGTCCAATCATCCAAACTTTTGCATTTATAATATTACTATTGGTAAAAAATCAATGACTAAATATAATATCAATGAGCTAAAGTTACAAAACAACTTTACCAGGAACAGTAACAATTTACTGACTATTTTCTACTAAATACTAAGAACTTCTTTTGTATAAGTTAATACAAATTTGACTTAAACTATAGAGCTCCGTAAGTACATATATACTATTATGTGTATATCTATATATACCTACATATATATAAAATCTGTGATTTTTATCTCATTTAATTAACTAACAGAATAAGACACAAAAAATAATAATATGTATTGATCCCTTTACTTTAAAAATAGCTCGAGTCTGCAAGTTTTTGTATTAACTAAGTAACATTCTATTTATTAGCGAGCGTGATGACGCACAACATGGTTTACCAAAATATCATATCGATTGAACGAATGAAAGTATCTTTCACCTATGCATTCACTCATTTCTCTTTTCTGCTTCATCATCAGACCCTGTTCACAATTGAGACCATTTAAATGAGCCCAAGCTGAACGGGTGAGGAGAGTGGTTGAGGAGTTGGGTATCCTGCAGATATTAGGCCATGTTGCATCATCAGGTCATCATCATCAGCTTACCATGTTCTTGCAATAACATTCAAGTAACAGGATACCAAATTGCGAATAAATGAAACCAATAAAAATTTCTCACATTCGTTCATCAACTACAAAAAAGAATGTTTTTGAAATGGCGAAGAACACTCTTTGTTAAATTAACATGTAAACAAAAAAAAAAACAAATCAAATTTCAGCCGTTTTGGAGCTAAGTACGAAGCCACGCGTCAAACTTATCACACCCCTGTTTTTGATCAGGGCTTAAAAACGATAAGGCCTTAAATGGGATTGCACACCTTTATTGCTGATTAAAAAAAGAAAAACTCACCTCTTCTGACAAAGGTGAGGCGTGTACGAATGGAGATAGGATTTAAAAAGTACTTGGAGAGACAAATGGCAAAAAAGCCGCTGAACAACAAAATGGAGCCGGCTTCTCAGGAAACGTTTAAAAAAAGAACTTGAGCATGATTGGAATGGTGAACAATAACTAGGGAGTCGTATTGATAGCGGTGTAGTCTGTTCAAGGTTAATCTTAAACAGAATCTTGAGGTCAGGAATAAATCAATCGCAGTAAACCGCCCAAGCATACAGGTTACTTTATTGAGGCTGCGCTGCGATTAGAAACCCTTTTTCCTATTTATATGTACATAAACAAAAAAACTGGTGAATTCTGGGGAGTAGCAGTGGAACAGCTTGTTCGTTAAGTACCTACTATTTTCTGAAATTTACACAATTATTCGAGCAGAAAAACTAATATTGAAAACTAGAATATAATACGTACAAATATTTTATAAAACAGCGTCAGAGAACTAGGTAATTTTTGTAAAGGCTTACGAAGTTATTTAATAATTAAATCATTTATTTTAATGACAACATTATCATTAAAACTTCGAAGAAAATAAGCGCTCTCTATTTAAAACGCTAACAACACTTTGCAGTCTAAACTAAAGAAGACTGACGCTAATTGTTTCAATCAATTGTTTAACAGTCACTTCCGCGACCTGAGTGCTTCCTAGTTAAACAAACAACATTCATCCCAATATACCAGTTATTTGCTCCACTGTAAAGGCTACAATTCCATGGCAGTGAAAAATGGTCAAGCGCTAAGTTGCTACAAGTTACAAAGACATATATGTACATATCTTCGATAATAATCCATTTTCCATTTCATTTCTTGTGGGAAATTAAAACTGTTTTAAAGATTGGATAGGAAGGAATACTTAGTTGATTTTCTTAAGGAACAACTTTTATCAGAGCTTAGATTATGAAGTCGTTTCCAATGAAATCAAATATGGCGTGAAAGTTGTAATCTTTAGTCACATTTCCCGTCGCGAGGCGCAAACGACGTCAAGCAAAAGGAAATGAGCGCCAGAAGGAGCCTGAGAATTAATTTCTAATTTAAAGCCAGGCGGCGACTGGGTCATCACGCGAAGTCGAAGGCGAACGAGAATTTTATTTAAGTCTCAATCCTGGGTATTTCAGCTGACTTTCATGACACCTGCAAATGAAATAGGCTTGACTTTTTTTAACAAGGTAATCTTGCAAGATGTAATAAGTTGAGTTGGAAGCGGAATTCAAGGAGTTTGTGGTACATTTTAACTGGCGCGCTTATTGGGTGCGACGTCGGAAAAGATTTATTAATATAACTTAGGGTAAGGATTTCTTATAAAAGTCCTAACACGTTCAGAAATGCACGTTCGTTTGCGGAGCTCTGCATAGAAATATGTTACCTTTGGGAGGCAAGTTTATAAGTTTTATTTGCAAAGAAACCAAAGGAAACTGGCAATATGCAGGAATTTAATATTATACTTGAAACGGGAATGTCATAAGAAAACGGATCAGGTGCTTGAAGAGTTTCAAGATTTAAAAGATTTGGTCTTCGGAGACGAAAGCTTGAGATTATGATATTAAATACATATTTATTATTATTATTTATTATATACTTTATTGTACACCTTGTAATAAAAACAGGAAAAAATTTATAAAAACAAGTGTACAATGGGCGGTCTTATCGCACAAGGCAATCTCTTACAGACAACCTTTGGATGGACTGTCAGTGTACAATCGTTATAAATAATACTAATTAGACATACAAACACACACCCCACACACACACCTACCACACACACACACACACCTACCTATGTACTCGTATAGTGGTTTGTTTGGGATACATAAATAGATTCTTTAATTTATTTATTTCTAGTCGATCAATGCCACATTATAGGTGTTACCAATACTTGCTGGTGCATAAGGGAATATTGAATGATAATGTTTTTAGGGTTCCAAAGGGTAACAAAGGGTAAAGACATCGCTGTCTGACTGTCCGTCTGTCTGTCACTAGGCTGTATCTCAAGTATCGTGTTAGCTAGACAGTTGTAATTTTCACAAATTATGTACATTTGTTGCCGCCATAATAAAAAATACTAAAAACAAAATAAAATAAATATTTAAGAGGGGTTTCCCAAACAACAAAACAGATTTTTTTGTCCGTTTTTGCTCGATATCAATAATGGCAATAGGTACGCACTAAAATATTAAAAAAATACTCAGGTGTATATTTAATTCAATAATAAAATTAAAACAAAATAAATATTTATGAATGTAAAGTCAACAAATGGTACGGAACCCTTCGTGCACGAGTACGACTCGCACTTGGCTGGTTCTGATCACGTGATGTGAGAAGTTCTTGTCACACATCGCAGACGTGACACCAATTAGGTACAGCTTTAATGTATTTAGAAAACCAAACATTATAGTAAATGCATCTTTGTCCCGTGCGCCACTCAATTAATGCCAACAATAATATCGAATTGTAATTGAATTATCAAAAGAATTCTTAATCAACCTCATTCTGTTATTCAAGTCAACAATAGGGATGTTGCCTGAGTAAAAAATATAATAATATGATTATGTTTAGTCCGTCAGTTAGATTATAGAAAAATATTGGACACGTATTTTTTCCTTTATCAAATCTATAAAAACAGACGAATATAAAAAGCATCAAAGATCAGGAGTGGGAGCGTGTGACGTCACGACCCGGTAAAAATTGTAGCGAATAGTGACGTCACACAAGTTTTTTACGCACTGTATAAATTTATTTGCTTGGTTATGTGAAAAAAAGAAAAAATACGTGTCCAATATTTTTTGGAAATCTATCAGGCGGACTAATCAGACTTTTTTAGTCAACTACCCTATTATTTGGATCTTCTTCATTCGTGAATCTCTTTTATTGGACATCAAAACTTTTCTTGGCGTATCATCATTTACCTAACGATTCCCCCGGTGTTCGGACAGACGCTCTCATAGACCTAGACCGTACTGATCACACTCAACACTGCTCCTTTCAGGGCCATATTTCAAAACGAATTAAACTACAATTCAACTCGAACTCCAACTCAAATACGAGCACGAAAACTTCAATAAAAGCTTGTCAAATTGACGTTATATATTGAAGTTTTCGTTAAAGCAAGCTCGTTTAAGCGTTACTCTGCTCATCTCTCGAGCACGAATTCAATTTATGACAAGCTTTATTCGCAGTTTGATGCTCCGATGGAGTCCACGTTTTAGAATATGAGCCAGTCTTGAATAAAACTCATAATAGAATGTTTCAACTTACCAAATATTGAAATAATGTGGCACATTTTTCGAACTTAAAACAATCCAAAACTCAGTCAGTTCAGTCAAGAAATAATTTAATTTTGACAACTTCAATCTGCTCATGATATCCAGCAAAGGCAATTCCGATTGTAATCTTATTAATAAGAAGCCATATACTTAAAAATCCTCATAGTTAATCCGTTTATTTGCTCCAGCGCGACGCCGGCCGCTATCTATTCGACATTACTTATTAGTTATTGCGTTCGTGTACTGAATGTTTAACGCGGACTTTTGTTTGACGCGGAAGTGATGTAATCTCCCATAAATATAATGTATCGAGCGTCTATAAATATCTACTGTGAGTCTGCTTCAGGCTCATAAGTAGTAGAAAGCACTCGTTTGATTGATTTTATTTTTACTGAAACTAATTTTATCAGCAGTCTACCGCTTGTTTGATTTCGACGAGGCTTTTGTTTCAAAGCGGTCAGGAAATCTGTTTTCATTGTTCAATAGAGCGTACTCGTTCCATTGACCGTACATACAAATAGTCATATCTTGTTAATTCTGCTCTAACGCGTTTTCAGCGTCCTTTGATAACCGACGACTGCATCCGATAGCCCATATCTATACAAAAGGAACAATGGATGTCAGAATCCCCGGTGTTCTGCGTGACATGGCTGCAATTTCAGTTTCCATGCATTTTATGCAATTTGTCTATCAAACCTCATGGGCTACAATTATTCCCATACTGTCCGCGACCTTGGGCATGACAGCCGGACGTTTAGACAGCCGTGGGAACCTTCAGCTGATGTTAATGGAAAAATTACGCGTCCTCCGCATGTACCTGATGTGTCAGCTGAGTGCAAGTGTTTGTACCAAGTAACGATTGATTACGTGTTTTACTATCGTGAATTAAGCGTCTTTACTGTGAACCATAAGTAAGAGGTGGAGCAGAGAATACCCGAGAGCTGCAAAAACTAGAACATAAGCTCCTTGAGCGGCTGTCCCCCTGGTAGCTGGCACAAAGGGAATGTTACTGCAAGTCGCACAATACTTCAAACATTATGGGAGTCTTCAATCTATATGCGTATATATACTAAACACGTGAATTTATTAATGTACATAATTATTATGCACACGTAGCCGCAAAACTGCAAACGCCGCCAGATTGTAAAATATCGCGTGAAATTGTACCTAAACTATTTATTCTTTATATGTGACGGATATATTCGAATTGGAAGCTG
Source organism: Hecatera dysodea (assembly GCA_905332915.2). Lineage (NCBI taxonomy): Eukaryota > Metazoa > Arthropoda > Insecta > Lepidoptera > Noctuidae > Hecatera > Hecatera dysodea. The sequence goes on along the minus strand of HG995286.1, from coordinate 29,690,262 downwards.
GATTGAATTTTTGCATTAAAATAACTGAGTAACGTTAGAAAAAAGACATGAAACAAAAAATGCAAGTAGTTATTGTGTTAAAAAAAAAAATTTGCAAAAATGCAATTTTCGTGTTCCATGACGACCATCACGATTTTTTGTCTGTTTGTCTGTGTGGAAGTATCACGCAAAAACCACGCATTGAATTCGAAAGCTATATTCTTAAACATATTTAGTGTTATCCTGAGTTTTATCTAGCGTTTATTTCATCAATATCGACCCACAACATCAAAAGATATTGAATTTTTAAATTTAGTGAGAAACTTCATACAGCGGTGAGCGTCTTGCAGGCATCGCGTAAAAAGTACAAAATCAATCATATACATTTATGTAGATAAGTTTTATGCGTAAGAAATTTGCGTACCTATGAGTAAAACTTAGTTTTTGTTAAAAGTAAATTAATTAAAAATTGTTCAAATAGAATTTCATTTTTATTACGGGATACTGATACTTAAATGCTGATATCTGGTAGCACAAGTTATTAAATTCCCTCTGCATGCACAATACTACGGTACTGAGCATCAAAATTACAAAAGCTTGAAAACCGAAGTAGGTTGCGAGAATTTCCGTAGCAATCTGAAGCGATCCTTACAGATTCAGATTTGTCTGAGAACAAAATGCGCTCAGTACGCCACGAGCTTCAGAGGGTAATACAATAAGCGCCCTAACTTGAGACTGTATTCAATAAATCGTAAAAAACGAGCTCGCAGCCATTGAACACAGGGAATGCAATTCGTATTCCGCCGTCTGACAGTGTGGGCCGCGCTTTGCATGGAAATCGAAACGGAGCGCAAGTGACGCGGCTACTGTTGCGAACCGTGCTGCTTACATTCTGCACGAAACATTTTTGTCAGACTAAAGTTGTATCGCATATTACCACAACTAGATAAGGTAACCTCTAAATCATTGTACTGCTGTATTGCCTCCTTGGGGTCGCCGCAAAATGGTTTCGCCTTCCTTTCCTATATACCACCGATTACCTACTGCTAATTATTGCGATCGTATCTCACAATTCCACATTCCCCAAATATGGTGATGCGTTTAGTATAAGGCCATTTTTCGTTTAAATTGAAAATTTCTTCGATAGAAAAAAAAGACAAGTTCGAAATATCTTTTTACTTTTTTAGCTACAAGACTCGACGCTTTAGATTTATCGTATGAAAATAACTTTAAAACATAGAAATTGACCTTATTGAATTTAACTGAACAGATTTTGACTAATATATAATACATGTATGTTATCAAATCCGTAAATTTATATAGCACACTTTTACTATCATTATCTCTTCTTTTGCAAATGTCAGTCAGTGATCAGGGATGTTCGCGTTGGCATGCACTGACTGTTTCCACGCTTCTATGCGTAAGCCGTGCGCGTGCCTGGTCCGCCGGGTGCGGACCAGCCCCAATGCTATCCTGGCCATGATCGCCAACAGGCTGGACTACCCTTATGTTCGACATTACTGTAGCAGACATGTCGCTGTTCCAATCCCGGTTAGAAAGTTAAAATTATTGTGTTGTTCTTGTTTTTAAGACCAATTCTGTCAATAAATGAGTTTTATTTAATTTATTGTAGGTATGTATTGTTATTCTAATGGTGTGCCTATTAATTAGTACGAGTTGTTTCATACTTCATTCTGAATAAATTATGATAAATAATCAAAGTATCTGCATCTCTCTCATTTGTTCAGTTCTTCAAATGCTCCGTGAAGCTCCTCCAGGAAGGACTTGTGTTCCTTTTTTACAAATCGGAGCTGTCAGCTTTTCGTAATTTGAATAAGTGTTCTAACAGAAAATGAAAAGTTTCTGGTTATAAAAAAGTGCCTGCATCTTATGATCCTGAATAATATACAACGTTATATTTTTCTAGCCGTACCAACTTTTGAATTATGTATAAAACTGACATGAAATAAACGAACAAAACTAAATAAACTACGACATCGTCGGCAGCTCCCATCTGAGGGTGAACAATGAACTTGTTTTCCAAGAAACGAATACCTAGTAACTGCTTGATGAAAATAGCGACTCCAGTCACCATATTCGCTTATGTGTATGTCCGCACAGGAAACTCCAATGTTTTCATCTCACAGAACAATATTGTGCAAACATTTTATTTTCTTTATTGGAGTCTGTTTTATAGCGTTAACCTCACATTTTATCTCAGGAAACATGTTAAAATCAATGTTTGTTATTTTAAGATTGAAAAACGTCAACATTGATGAATGTGTCAAGAATGGTAAAAATGTCAAAGGTAGCCTAAGGGTGGAAATGAAGTCGCGTTTGGATTGAGAAAACATAATTGTGTAGCTTCTGTCTGCGACTTGCCTGCTCTGTGTGGGTGTCAGGAGTTCATCGAGAAATAAATGAAAAATGTTCTCCTATTAATATTATAATTCTAAATCGATTTTATGCTGTAATATTTGTTAGGCTGAGTTTCACTTATTCTTGATTTCAGCACCCTCATAATAACCGTCATCATTCCAGCCCTTCTTCATCTCGTACCACAGGCATATTTTAGTAAAAATAAAAAAAACTAGGTTCATTTTTTTATAATACGAATATAAACGTCAGTTCAAAGGCTTAGGTCAGTTAACTGTCTCCAAATTTTGGACAGTCAAAGACAATTTTTTAACGTCTTATGAGATACATATGTACATCGCCTGTAAAACAGTGGAGTTAAGAAAGCCATTTAAAAAAATACATTTATTATGAAATGGTACCGTCCATATTTGTTTAAAACGCTTATATACATTAGTATGTGTAAACATTACAAACATCAGATTAAGGTTAATGTTACATTTTCCCACCTTTCCAACTTGTCAAAAGTCTTTGTATAGTCTACGAAAACAAATACATATATATTATAAATAATTCCGTGTATTTGTCCCAGTTTTGGGCGGGAACCAGGATGAAACAATTACTTAGCAAGAAGACATATCGTGCCCGACGCTGGGGCCGGAGTTACCCTACGGCCCGGGTTACCCTACGGACGCGGATTCGACGGATCTTTGCTAAAAAGCTTCTAATATTAGTTAAGTTTTTCATCGGTGTTGCGAGAACGACTACTGCGCGTAGAGTATAGGGTTCAATTCCCAGGTCAGCAAAAAGTGTTTTGGGTTTCGAGCTCGTCCACATTCGTACCCACATCGTATTTAATTTAAAGAGAAATTATTTCTTCTGAACTTCGCACCGCTTTGGGAAATCACATGTTCGAAGGAGCCACAACGTGGAGTGGAAAAATTGTAGCATTACAACATAATCAATGTTCCGCCATATTGTTTGAACATGCCCTGATTGCCGCAGTATTTGATGTTAACTGGTACACATAACAACATAGGTGAGTCTGGGGTGAGATAAGGTGGCCGGGGCCCTAATTAAAAATAAACATTGTTAAGTAACAAGCCCAAGAAAAACTTTCGTATCCCAACCTTCTAAGATCATGATGTTTTATTAATGATCAAAAATGTCACGCTGCTCATTCCAGTGTATTAGTCTTGTCCCAGCTCGAGCAAGGTACAGACCAAATGAATGAATTTAGCTTTTATAAAGCAATGTCAAATTCTTTGACACCTGTGAGTGCAAAGAAGGTACATTATTTATTTACAAACATCAAGAATAGCCACCAGAGTTTCTCAAAAAATATCTTTTTACTCACAAAAATATTGCTCAGAGCGTAATTTATTCAGAAGATCTCCAATTAAGTGCTGCAAAGCTTTTTGCAACGTTTTAATGTTTCACAGCCAGATATACAATATTTTTATTTAAAGGTGCAGGGTAAAGATAATTAATTTCTGTATTAACTTAAACTTTCAGCTTTACTTCAAAAAAGTCAGATGTCAAAGTTAATTAAGAATTAATATTTTAATAGACATTATTATTAAGGTGGACCATATAGTTTGATATTAATTTTATCAATAATTTCATCAATTTTATATTTTTTTGTTTTGTTATGTATCGTGTATGCTGGCAAAGTTTATTTTTAGAATCTAACTCTGAGCATTTTCAACTTGCGTATTTATAGACACTTGAATTGTCACGGAATCGGTTTGTGACATAAAATTCCGACAAACTGTCACAAAGTTGAAGGTGCCTGAAATGTACCAAAAGATAGATCTTTATGAACAAGAACAAGCAATAAACTTCATGGACTGTCCTGTCCGTTAAGTCATGTTACTACAAAACATAGATTTTATTAGGTGTACAAATAAGTTTTAGGACAGTTTTCAAAAAATTCAAGATTTATTAAAAAAGAAGTAAAACACAGTTATTCATCGAAGTAATCTCCATCGCATTGAATGACCTTCAGCCATCTCTCAGGTAATTCGCGGATGCCTTTCGCAAAGAAACTTTCGTCTTGTGAGGTGAGAAATTTAGCGACCCATTTTTCCACTTCTTCAAATGTTTTGAATCGCACGTCAGACAAATCGTTCTGCATTTTCCGGAATAAATGATAATCGGATGGGGCTAAGTCTGGTGAATACGCCGGGTGTGGTACAGGTTCCCATCCAAGCGCTAGTAACGTATCCTTGACCGGTTTACCCACATGAGGCCGCGCGTTGTCATGGAGCAGTTTTACTGGACGTTTTCCTTTACCAGAAAATGGACGTTTCTTCTCAATTTCTTGATTCACTTGCATCAATTGATGACAATAGCGATCGGCAGTAACTGTTTGACCAGGTTTGAGAAGTTCATAATACAGTACGCCTTTCATATCCCACCATATGCACAGCATGACTTTATTACAATGAACATTGCGCTTTGGCGTGGATGTTGTCGGCTCGCCGGGGTCAACCCAATGATATTTGCGTTTCGGATAATCAAAATAAATCCACTTTTCATCGCCAGTCACAATTTTCCACAAGAAAGACTTTCTATGTTGCTTGTTGTAAAGACTCACACAAATGTTAAGACGGCTGTTTTTATTTTCTTGAGTTAGAAAGTGTGGTACCCACTTTGTTCCTTTTCGAATCTTACCCATTGCTTTTAAACGATAAGAAACAGTTTGTTGAGTTACTCCAAGCTGTTCCGAAAGTTGTTTCTCCGTCTGACAAGAGTTTTCATCCAGCAACGCTTGCAGTTCCTGATCGTCCACCTTTACAGGAGGCCCGGTGCGTTCACGGTCACTAACGTCGAAATCACCTTCTTTGAATCGCTTATACCAATACTCACATGTACTTTTAGATATAATGTTGTCTCCAAGAACAGAACATATCGATTCACACGCTTTCCTAACACTTTTTCCTTGATGGACTTCATAGCGAATGCAGTGTCTAATAAATAGCTTATCGGTCTGCATGATTAATTTACAGAATTTATAGGTTATGTTTATGACTCCTTTAGGTTTCGATACTACATATCAAGCGCCATCTATGATAAGTGAGCGGGACCTTTAAATTAATTTAGAATAGCTGTTATGATACAAAATCTAAGTGTCCTAAAACTTATTTGTACACCTAATAGATAACGATGTTCCTTCGCAGAATAAATGATTTAATGTTTGCGCTGATGCTGAGCGCTATCTAAAAGAGCTACATGGGACACCGGTATGATCCTCATACTGTGTCCACTGAACAAAAGATAGAGCACACCTAATATCGACTACCTAAGAGCTACCCGGGACACCGGCATGATCCTCAGACTGTGTCCACTGAACAAAAGATAGAGCACACCTAATATCGACTACCTAAGAGCTACCCGGGACACCGGCATGATCCTCAGACTGTGTCCACTGAACAAAAGTTAGAACACACCTAATATCGACTACCTAAGAGCTACCCGGGACACCGGCATGATCCTCAGACTGTGTCCACTGAACAAAAGATAGAGCACACCTAACATCGACTACCTACGAGCTACCCGGGACACCGGCATGATCCGCAGACTGTGTCCACTGAACAAAAGATAGAACACACCTAATATCCGAGTACCCGACGAATGCATTATCTTGAGTAATTACCAGACTCCACAAGCGGATTGTGTTCAATTCCTTTCATTAACGAGTTAAATGGAAATGGTGGAGGAACAACTGAACGTAATAGCTTTGTTGCAGCACTAGCTCTTGCAAAACGCGATCCTATTCCAATTGTTAGGCTTCCTAACTTGAAACCTTTTCTTTACAAATGCAGAACGACGATTTTGCCGTTTCTGAAATGTAATAATTATATTAACAGCGTCTTGTTTTATAATTAGTGTAATATACTTAAAAGATAAAGTGAAAATGGTTGTCAATGAAACGCTGATAGTGTATCAAGAGATAGCAGATACTACAACTGAACCAAATTATTAATACTTGTAATATTGTAACACGTTTTGATTTTAAGACGAGTTAAGAACCGAAATCAATGTTTTGTTATTTTACGAAAGATTAAAATGATTACGATGATTTTATTTGTTTCTTTTTTTGACATAACATATAAGTGTTTGTATCTTCTGTAATGTAGGTACTTATTAAAGCAAAGTTCTTAGAAACAGAAAAACCAAACGTTGTAGTCGATTTTCGATCTTTACCAGAAAAATGCCAAGGAAGCATCTGCTGTACCCCTGGCGGAGTGCCGCATGAAGCGGAGTTCCCACCGTCCTCCCCAGTACTCTACCCCAAGTTGCAGCTGAGATGACGGATGCAGGGCAAAGTGCGAGTAACCTGCGACTTAAAACCGAATCGACTCACTAGTTAGGCAACTTGAAAAAAACGAAAACGGAGCAGCTCGCTACCGGGTTAAAGTATAGTGGGCTAATTACTCGCTTTACATAGTTATAGATTCCTGAATAAGCAGAAAAACGGGCCGAATTTTGTCATCAAGTTAAGGGTAGAAGCGACGAGCAGAGAACTGACGTGGCGAAGTGAATTGGGAAGCTCAAGACCGCTCGCGATGGCTGGCTACCGTGAACGCCCTCAGACCCAGCTAGTGGACATAGGATATTAAGTCAAGTAATTCAAAGCCCCATTCCACTCAAAATAGTACAATTTTATTTTCTTCAACAAACAAACACTCGTGTACTTCAGTGAAATATTTATGTAGCGAAATAATGGCTTGTTGTGGGTCACCCTTCCACAAACAAAGGCCTGCTGAAATATTCAAACATAGTTCTCATAATGTCCAATTTGCTTTGAAAGACGAAAATACTCTACGCATGTAGCATATGAAAGCTCCTACGTTCTTGTGATAAAAAATTTATTCAAACAATATATTCGTGGACATAAACTAGGCGGCATTACGATGCAAGCTTGTCGCGAATAGCGTTTTGTTACAATAGTATCTATGTACTATCGCGGTCATTTAAGCCTGACCACTTTCGCACAAAAATCGCTTACACCCTGCGGATGCGCCGAGCCACGCCCCCTTAAAGTTTTGGCCTATTAGGATAGCAATAACGCAATTAGTCGCTACCTGCACTGCGCAGTGTAGTGACGTATCAAGTGTGTAGGTACTCGCTGTGAATTTTACGGATGATGTATTTTTATTTTATTAACTGTGCTGGAACATTTTGTGCATAATGTCTTACAGAAACCTCATACGAAAGGAACGAAATCAAATTATAATTTTTCATGGACAAGGTTTTAATATTAGTCAAATCGCTGAAGTAAATTATTCAATTATTTTAGTCTAGAAAGAACCAAATTTACCATAACAATTATGGTAAATTTGGTTCTTTATCAAATTTATAAAAAAAAAAACCTAAAGAGTATGGCAGGATAAACATGGGTGGAACAATATTTTTAACACTGTTCTACGCTATGTTATAGAGCATAGAAAGGGTAATTCACAAAAAAAAATAGTGCTAGTGTCTCTTAAAATACGTTAAATTTTTGTTTGAAATGCTTTAATTTGCGATATTTCGTTACATAAATCACTGTGAAGACTTATTTATCTTGCATAATACTTCTTTAGCGTATGTGACGTTTGCAAAAAGATAAAAAAATACGTTGTATGAGATCTTTTGTTTTTTCAAAATTCTATTAATTATTTTATTTGATAAACTAATACAAACAGAGGTCTGATAGCTTACGAGAATGTTTCTCTTAAGAAAGTGATTTCATGGTAATAAAATCTACATAACTTTTCCGAGGGGCATCTGACCCATGTTTATCCTGCCATACTAAAATAAAATTAAAATAAAAGAAATATAAACATAAATAAAATTTTACTAACGATGCAAAGTGCAAACTTTACAATGCAAATTTTATCTTGTGCAAGTAATTTAATAATACTCTTTAGCTTGTTTTAAAACAGTAAAGTATTATATAATAGAAATACATACATAGATTTGTAAAGCGATTGTAATGATTATGCCCGTGGTATGAACTTGTGACGCGTGAACTCGAATACTTTCTCGCTCTCACACGCACTATCTGTTTCAATTTCGATGTAGGTTTTATACAGGGTTATTTGAAAAAACACCAGCAACATTGTACTCATCATTATGAACAACTTTTACTATGCGACCAACCCTGAAATCGCGAATAAAAAAAAACAGCTGTTCCCTACATTTTGTTGAGTTACCGAACATAAATGTGAGGAACAGATTTTAGTGTTGGTCCCATAGTAAAAGTTGTTCATAATCATGAGTAAAATGAACTCTTACGAGGTTGTTGGTGTTTTTCAAAATAACCCTGTATGAACATTTTTTTTTATTTATTTATCATTTATACAAAAGAATACAGTATTATCTAAGTTAAAAAGCAACCAAAAACCACTAAGGTTTAAACTTGTGCTATCATGAATCTATCTCAATATCGAAAACTATACAGAATGAGTATTTTATAGGTCTTTATATAGGTAAAGGTATTCTTAAATAATACTTAAGTAATATTGATTAAGTTTACATTTGATATTTTAATTTGTAATATTTTCAATGCTTTCCACTGTGTATCGGTATAAAAAGTATTTTATTTATTCTTCTCTCCAGAATCTTAAACAAGCAACAGCAATATCTTTTATGAGATTATTTATTATTTGTAGAGAAACACAGTCAGACTCTGGATAAGACGCCATCAAGAAGAGGGTGTCTTGGAGAATAGACCGCGGGCAACATGTCCATATCTCATTACAGTAGCAAACCATCAATGTGTGGTGGGTGCGAATTGTGTGGGTGTTGATAGGTGTCCAAATTTGTAGTCCAAAAAACCTTATTTTTGGTCCACCTATCAACAAGAGAATTCGCACCCACCCGACAGATTCTTTTTCGTCTTTTTTTTTTAATTCGTTCACGCCGATGAGACTGTTTGCTGAGGAATACGACGTGTCATTGCGTACAGTTCGTCGTGCTTTACATAGTGCGGGTCTCCATCATCGAAAAAAGTCCTTTAAAAGAGACTACTAAACTACTAAAGACTTTAAGAAGTCCTTGCATATTCTTAACGTGTGTTTTGGATCATTATCCTGTTGAGATATAAATCACGGACCAATTAAATGGGCTCCAGAAGGCACTGCATTATCCTCCAATGCAATCTTGAAATTTATGAAGGACGATTATTATGCTTCTGACCTCTTGCGAATATTCCTTAGTTTTACCCATTTTCTTAAAAAAATTAAACTCAGAAGGGAAAAAAAATATTGGTAGACTTTAAGTACTGAGCTTTGCAGAGTGTGTGTTCTGGTCAAAATCAGATAACTACCGTAAAAATATTTGTAGTAATTATTCTTACTTGAGTTTATTTCTCAATAACTAAATCCACACAAAATTGCGACTTCAAAGATAAACCTCGAAGCAATTCCAACAATAACACTATCATGGTTTTATGACCAGGAGTCGGCAAATAACAATAGTTGTTTACGATTGTACTGTAGATAAGTGTTTTGCGATGTTATACAAACAATTAAACCCAATAAATTATTTCTTTAAAATGTATTGCATGTAACTTACAAAAAAAATGCAGGTGTCAAATACTTTTGAGCGGTTCAATTTTTGTTATTGGTTTCAAATAAACAATACTTCCTAAAAATTAAAAAAGTTATTTTAGAAAAGAATGTCATAGGTATACAAAACATTTTTTGGTTTTTAACTTGATTTGTCTTTTTGACCTAGTCACCCTTTGTTTGGGTATAAGTACTAATTATATTATAACCTTGTTCTAACGGTAAACTTAAATTAATGCTTTTTGTATTTCGCGTAATTGTTTATTTTCAGAGTTTTTATTTATAATGCCATTTCAAATGTTTTGTTAAATAACTATACCACCGACATTATTATATCGTAATTTAGGTAAGAATGTCATCAATAGAATAGCTGCTGTTTCTAAAGAAAAACTGTTACTTAGAATAATAAGTTACACACACAAGCAAAGGACATTTTTATTTGAGTTGATTTTATTGCCAACTTCTTCTTGAATTGTTTGTTTTACCTCTTTAATGTATCCAAATTCGATACCTAATATTTTATGAATATCTCTGTTTATTTTATTTATTCCCCTTGCCCTTTCCATTTTAGATAAAGTGATTAGAGATATTACCCGATTTTTTTTAGGATATCATAACATGTCTATAATAAAGTAAAATTTCAGCAAATATAATTTTTTCTTTTTGAATTTGTTGGAATTTTTAATTTACAATTACCAACCAAGGCTTATTCAACTAACAATGTAATTGCATAAGCTAATTTCAGGTAAGATTTTTTTCTAATAATACCAGTTTGCTATAACAATACACTACGTTCGGTGTGCGTCGCCCGCGCCAGTCTTTCTTTCATTCGTCTATTCAAGATCAAGAGGGCGGGGCTAGTAAGCGCTTTTATTTTTAAGTGCTAGCAAAAATGAGCTTAAAGGTGGTCAGGCAAAAGTGTCCGCGATAGTACATGCAATATGGTTTTAAATTAAATAAGAGTCACACATTTTGCAAGTTATTCGGCTAGAGCGTTTTAAATATGTATAAGATAATTTAAAATCCTATTACCGCGAGACAGCTAAGTCGCCACTAAGTCAACCAAAGAAAATGATACAGCCACAAAACTACACTCGGATTTTATTCAGCCCGGCTTGAGAGGATTCCTCTGTTCTTCGAGGTTAAACTAACACAAACTAATTACCGGATAATGCAATTACGAGAGCTCTGGGTTCTAAACTAATGAGACAGGTATTGTGTATGCTAACACGATTTCTCATTTATAGTTAGCCTAATTAATATTTTGTATGTTTAAAAACCCTTTGTGACCGTTTCGCAACGTATACTAGTGAACCAATGACCGCCACTGGACAGTCAAATGGAATAATTAATTATCATGATCATGAATTAATTATAATTGTATAATTAATTCATGATCATGTACACCTGAAATCATCAATCGTATACCTGAAAAGTGTAGACTGTATATTGATACATCCCACACTTTTCTGGTACTTATACGATTTCCTGATCATTTGCATCAGACCTGTGTAGTCAAACGTTCTTAGAATCTATCAAGCCTGACAAAGCGGCAGCAGATCCGTGGGAAACTGCGTCTCATTGTTATTGACCGCGGTTCAATTAATAGGGAATACAATAAAATAGTAATTAGTTTGATTATCATTGTCGTATGAATGGGCTTTAATTGTTAAAAGTAATTTATTCATTATTATCTGTGGCTTGAGCAACAGCCGGCGAGTAGGAAATGTTCTGCTGATATTTGTAAATTATGCTTTATACGAGTACCCCAAAGTATTACCCTCCTGTTAATGTTATTCGAGAGTATTACACAATATATGTGTGTGTATATTTCTTTGGCACGCCTCATAGCGAATCGGAATTCACCAACTGGAACAGACGGCTTGAAAAGTGACTCGTTTGGAATTTAGTAGGCAGTTTTTGCGCTCCAAGTTAACGAAAATTAAAAATATAACAAAAATTATAGTATAGAATAGTATTATCGTCATATATACAATAAATATATCAAAGATATCCAAATATATTCAATTATAATTGACGGCAAAATTAATGTGGAAGATTTCAGTTCAGGCAGATGTCGCAGTAATCCACAATAGACCGGATATAATTTACGTAAACAAAACAGATAATAAAACGTATATTTAATAGACCTTACCATCAGATAATAACATAGGCCCTAAAGAGATAGAAAAATTGAACAAATACCACCCACAGAGATAACAAGATTATGGAACACACCTACAGAAGTCATACCTTTAGTAACAGTAGCGCCAGGAATAGTAACAAAGAGCATACATAGGTTAATTAGATGCTGACATAAACATACATCTTGAACAGAAACAAGCAGAAAACCATACAGTTACCATCTTAGGCAAAGTACTGTGGCCATGGGGGACTCAGTATTTGTAACCAGTTAGCAGGGGACCTGAACCTTCGTTTCCCTGAGGGTTTCAGGATGGGAGCAAGGAAAAACACCGGGGGCAAACCCGAGTAGAAAAACTTATTAAAAAACATAATGAAACAAGAAAGCATAGTGCCGTAGTAAAAACGATTAAAGAGAGAGGTGATATTTAAGATTGAGCACGTCCTACCGACGTAAGGCGTTCCGTAGCAGCAGTGCTTGAACCGGAAAATATTCGTCGTAAATGGAAGTCATCTCTCGTCTCAAATTTTCCATGAACTCAGGTGTCTATTATGTGTCATGTAGGAACTCGAAACGTTCTTTAATATAAGAGGGGTTTTTAAGAATTCAACGGAGTACTGTAGAGCAATATTAGAATATGAGAGTCCCGGCGAAGACGTATGCGATAGACGTGAACTCACTTGCGATTTGTGCGAAATTGAAATGTGATCATATTTACGTAGGCCAAATAATATTATGCAAAGGTTTTCAAGTGTATCTGTGAAAATGTGTCTGAATTAAATCGAAATAACTGACATCCGCATAGTTAGGGATGGGAGGCGCAAGCGCAGTTTTAGTGGCAGTGGGCAGAAAGTTCCACAATCGTCTAGAGACCAGGCAGATGCAAACATTTTTCGGCTTACATACTTCCTGGAGCTGCGGACCCCAAGATAGGTATGATTTGTCGATCCAAACCCCAAGGTTCTTAACCTTCTTATTTATATGAACTAGTTCCGTTATACTTTTGGAATCATCCTCGAGCTGCCAACAACAATGACCTGGACCTTTGAAATATTTACTGATTGATTAACTGAAGCCCATAAGCCTCACTTCACACACAAATTGTAGCCAAATCCTTTCTTATTGTACTAATTTCATCAGTCAAACCAGCAAAGGCAGTTTGTTAACATATTTGTAAATCATCTCCATAGTAAAGGTGGTGAGAATTTCCACAAATTCATCAGAAAAATGGATGTTTCGTCAAATATTCGGCTTCCATTTTCCATGTTTGCGATTCAAAGCCGCGGATCGAGGTGGTGGCATATTACCCTTTTTTTAGTTAGAAGCATCAAAACATAGATTGAAGCCACGTATGGAGGACATAAGAGGTCCGACACACCTTCCGTGTACACGGAATTAATTATTTTATCAAGTTTACTGTTACCCCGGAGACAGAGTGCAAATTTTACGTATAGCAAGATCATTAAAAATCCATAGCCACTGTTGTTTTAATTATTTTATTATAAACATTTTTTCATTTTCATCCGAAAATAAAAATGTAAAGATAGCATGGTTACTGTTTTCGAGGGAGCAGTGGTGGCCGAGTGGTAACGGCCCCGACTTACGAATTGTAGGTGCACGCGGGTTCAACTCCAGCCAGGCGCATTACTTTGTGTAATTAATCTCATCATCACTGCTCTCAAAACGGCGAAGAAAAACATTTTGAGGAAACCGGCATGTCCTAGAACCAAAACTTCGAAGATATGTGACATTCACCAACCCACACTGGGCCCGCGTGGTGAATTACGGCCCATTCCCTCTCCTAGAGAGGAGGCCTGTGTTCCAGCAGTGGGAACATTAAAAAAAGGCTGATTATGCTTATTGTGCTACTGTTTTTGATGCTCAATTACCGATATCAGTCCTAAACAATAAATAAGACCAGTCCATGAAATCCTAACACATTGTACTTGCCCTATGTACTAAGTCAAGGCGAACGTCGACAGTCGGCTATCAAGCCATGCCAATTTGCCATTGATGACACCATCTACACCACCATTTACCTTGCGGGTAGGAAGAAACTCCGCTACGCTACGATCTTTCATTATTTATTTTTTGCTTTTTTAATTTCCAGATTATGCTCGCACGTCCATTGGGAACTCTACGCACCTAGCCTTGCTGAAGAACACCACGAACAAGTTCTGTGTCATTCTGGGCTGTTTTTACAGAAATAGCCCGACTTTTCAGTAAACTCTTTCTAGAAATCGTTATCTGTTAGTCTTTCATTCATATTCTCAATACCATTCACCATCAATTTAAACAGCATTCAACGATTCGAGTCAGGAACTGTATAGGGTGCACACTTCATTGTACGGAGCCCACACGAGCCGGGCGGTACTCGTATTGATAGTAACCCGTATGTTTGCGGCGCAACGCTGTGCGCGTTTCGCTCATCAAAGACTAGCGCTCGATGCGTGATTGGTTTTGTGTGACTTTGTACCGGCACCGGCACGTAGGTACCTGTCCGAGGTTGGGTTTGCTAACGATTTATCCAGGGGGTAACTTGGTTGTGTATTTCCGTGTTGCATGCGGCAAGCTGCAGCAAATTTATACTAATACTAGCTGACCCAGCAAACGTTGTTTTGCCATATATATAAAAAATAGGGTTTGAAAAATATATAGTACTGTATTGCAAATAAAATTTCATAAAAATCGGTCAAGCCGTTTCGGAGGAGTATGGTAACTAACATTGTGACACGAGAATTTTATATATTAGATTATATAGACGATCTTTTTCTTTTCTAATATTAAAAAGAGGAAAGATTATTGGCTTATTTGTACCGAATACGCTACGAACTGCTGGACCAATTTGAACCATTCACTATTGGAAAACTACATTGCCAGCGAGTTACATAAGCTATATTTTATCCCCGTATTCCCACGAGAACTGGAACTAAGCGGGTGAATCCACGGTTCGCTGCTAGTATTATAGACACAGCCCTGAAACGTAAATCAATACCTAATCTATTTTAAACAACTTGCTGCCAGCGGCTGCATAATTCCCAAGGGAAATATTCCGGGGATGAAAAGTATCCCAAACCCATTCCCGGACATAATCTGTCCGTGTATCAAGTTAAAGCAGTTACGGGGTGACGAGGTGACAAACAAACTTTTTGGCAGTAGTTTTCTTTTAGTTAAAGTTAACTTATGTTATAAGTGGATTTGGTAACTTGGTATGTATGTATGTACAAATATGTATAAAAAAAAAAGTCTCAGAGTTCGTGTCCACTACCATGTTCAAATTGAAATTTAAATTTTGATTGCTCAAAACAGAAGAGGAAAGTAACCAAATATGGAATAGTATCCAAATATGGAATCACATGATTTCTCCATAAACTGTACTTGTAACCGAAATACATGACCATATTTTATTTCATTTGCTAATTTTAGAACCGTACACTGACCACGGTTTCAGTGAAAGATAAGCCTCGCTTGTGACTGGTGTGTTTTGTTTTGTCACCACCCAGAAACTTGAAAGGGTATGGAAAAATCCCATGATTAGGATTATCATCGAACGCTTCTGATTTGTGATTAGTTATTTTTTAATATCCATAAAACGAAATAGTATTCCATATTTGGTTACTTTCCTCTACATAATAATAGCTTTCCAGGTGTCAAGTGAATGCGCGGTCCGCCGTGTTGCACCGGTTCAGGGCCCCAAGTCTGTGTCAGAATGGTCTATCATTGATTTTTACAAGTTTGGTAATCTACTAATATAAAAGCGTCACTATGACTTTCTAATGATCAACCACTGACACTCCATTGAAAGAAATGACATAGAATGGTAATCTCGTACATAGTGACAAATGAATGACAGATGAATGCGGTAATCTGCTAAAATTTTGACAGTTCCTTTGATCAGTGACCTACCATTAGAACGTCATTGCTTCTAATAGCTCGGTTATCAAAAAGTATTACTAGACCATTGACCGACCAATGATCGACCATTATGAATTTAACAGATTACGAACCTTTAACAAAATGACAATGGAATCGTGTTGGAATGACGAAGTTATAAAAATAGCAGACTTGGGGCCCAGACATGCAACGTTAAAACTGAGATTATACATGTCATAACTTCAAATTAGTTCCTTCTAAAATATCATAAATTCCAAATATTACTCAATAAGTATCATAAAAAACACATTATTAATCTACACTAATATTATGAAGAGGAAATATTTGATTGTTTCTTTGTTTGTTTGCATTGAATAGGCTCCGAAGCTTCTTGACCGATTTGAAAAATTCTTTCACTGTCGGGAAGCTACACTATGTCCGGTGGACATAGGCTACATTATATCCCTATATTCTCACGGGAACAGGAACTACGCGGGTGAAACCGCGGGGTGATGCTAGTACCCTATATAGCTACTGTCCATATTCAAATTAATAAGTTACACAATGTCATTCAAAATCAGAGTTTATAATACTATAAACACTAATTATGTCCAATATAGTCAACACATCTATACTAATATTATAAAGCTGAAGAGTTTGTTTGTTTGTTTGTTTGTTTGTTTGAACGCGCTAATCTCAGGAACTACTGGTTCGAATTGAAAAATTCTTTTTGGGTTGAATAGACCATTTATCGAGGAAGGCTTTAGGCTATATATCATCACGCTTAAACCAATAGGAGCGGAGCAGCGATAAAGAATGTTTTAAAATCGGGGATTCCACGGGGACGAAGTCGCGGGCAGCAGCTAGTAATTAATAATACGAAAAAAATACCGTATCCGTGAATGTTCCGGTCAGATCTACTGTCTCAGCAAGCTCAGCAGTCCTGGAAGTTGCGCCACCATCAGATCGTCACCAGATAGCGTGTCACCGCCATTGTGTGCATGTCTGGTCGCGACTAATTCCCGCGCGACCTCCGGCTTAACCCTGACCTACGGCCTCCTGCCCGCACACCACAACTCCCGCGCACTCAACCTCAACACACAACCCTATAGCAAAGACATAAGGTATAATCTCTCTCGTGTCACAATTAGTAGTTACGGCGTAAAGGTTAATGGACATGGTGCATCCGTCTCGCTCTAACAACCAGATTTGTTTGTGTTTGTGATAATAATAAATGCGATACGAAGCCATCAGATAAGTTTGTTTCCTCGTGTTTTCGATATTAAAATGGTTTCAGGTAATGTTACGGGTCTTCGTTTGCGCCGGCCAGGAGAAAAGAAAATAAAATGTATTCGACAAGGAAAATCTTGATAGTTTTCTTGTCAGAAGCAATTTTCCGATGTAATTATAGTTAATCAGCGTATCGTCAGTTCCTTGATCGAATATAAAACATGGCCGCGCCAGTCTCGGTTATGGACAGATTGGTTTTCTATTAAAATTTTGCAGGATTTTAATCAAGTAGTTGTGTTTGGTGGGGAAAGATGAACAATACTGAATCACAAAATGATATAAGTGCGTGTGGATTCAGTATATTTAATTGGCTTCTATTATATACAAGACTAGCTGACCCAGCACACGTTGTTTTGCCATACTTATATAAAAAAAATGAAAAAAGATTTTCCCGCTTTTCTGTTGAAATTTTTCCTGAATTTTCTTTGCTATAAACCTCACGGAGCCCGGGACCTTTCCAACGAACGCAAAACCGTGGAAATCGGTTCGTGCGTTCTGGAGTTATAGCGTCAGGAAGGAAAACCCAACTTATTTTTATATAGTAGACTACTTAAATATGTAAACGGAGAGAAAAACATTTTGCCCAGCGACCTGCCTAACCCGACACACCTCATATTACACTCCAAAGATTACGTTAGCCTTAAATAAGTATTTAAAAAATTACGTCAATTTATTAAGTACTAGCAACATCCCGTGTTACACCCGCATAGTTCCCGTTCCTGTGGAAATACGGGTATCAAATATAGCTAATGTTACTCGCTGATACTCGTAATGTAGCTTTTTCACATTGGTGAAAAAATTGTTAAAATATGTCCAGTAGTTTCGTAGCTCATTCGATACAAACAAACAAAGAATCTTTCGTCTCTGTTATATAGTATTACTAGCGACCCGCCCCGGCTTCGCACGGGTGCAATGCAAATACTAATATTTTCTCTCCTATAATATGCATGTATTATACATATAAACCTTCCTCTTTAATCACTCTATCTATAAAAAAACCGTATCAAAATCCGTTGCGTAGTTTTAAAGATTTAAGCATACATAGGGATATAGGGGAATGAGGGGGGAAGCCGGACAGGGGGTGAAACCAGATAGTTGCTATTTCATTACTCCGCGTACACCTGTCTCACTCTAGCTAGCTGTGAAATATGCGCGAACGCTTACTCAGTGCAGTTGCAAATGGCGGCGACGGTAACATCTCAGCGCGTGCGTCCATAATCGAAAATTGTGAACAAAGGTAAGTTATCTAATATTTTGACTTTTTTAAAGTGTTATCATTAAGTTTAGCTTTGTGCTATCCTATACGGTTGTATTTTTCATGAAGTAATACATATTGAATCTTATAAAACGGTATTTGTTGTTGCTATGAGTGTAAACATAATCTCTGTTAGTATTACAATTTCAAACATGGCACCTGTGGGGTACAAGCAGACGGGGTGATTTCGACTATCCGGTTTCACCCCGATTGATTTTATACGTAGGTAGGTATTGCAAGAGTTTGTTTTATTCCTCTGTTTAATTATTATATAATAAACTACTTGTTTACTTTTTACAGAGTGCGAGCATCAACATGCCACGAACATATGTGAGAAAGTCAAATAGGCTGCAGTGGTCGGAGTCAGACATGCTTTTAACCATAAATTCAGTGCTGGAAGGGAGAATGGGATATCTTTTAGCATCACATACATATAGTGTACCCAAAAGTTCCTTAGAAGATCGTGTAAAGAAGATCAAAGCTGGAAAATCCAAAGACGAAGTGTTTCGAAAGTGCCCTGCTTCTGCAAAATGCGTTTTTACTGATGAGCTGGAAGGTATGCTAGTTGAACATATCAAAATTATAGAATCTCGACTATTTGGATTGACTAAAACAGATCTTCGACTTTTGGCATTCCAATTGGCTGAAAGAAATAATTTAAACCATCCTTTTAATAAGGAAACTGGACTTGCTGGCTTAGATTGGGTTACTGGATTTCTAAAACGACATTCTGAATTGTCACTAAGATCACCTGAAGCTACATCAGCTGCAAGAGCAATGGGCTTTAATAGAACTGTAGTGTCATCGTTTTTTAACCTTTTAGATACACTTTATGCTCAGCACGCTTCCAATTCCACGCGAATTTATAACATGGACGAAACAGGATTGACCTCTGTACCAAAAAAAATAGGAAAAATTATATCAGTCAAAGGTAAAAAACAAGTCGGTGCCCTAGCTTCAGCTGAACGGGGACTTAAATGGGCTCACGAAAGCATTAGTTGTTCTGAGCAAGAATTATTATTTTTTGTATGCAAAAACTGCGGATAATTTGATTATTTCGTTTTATTGGTAGTATCTGTATTCACCCCTTCAATAAAAAATGCCTATCCGGTTTGACCCATAGGTATGGGGTGAATTCGGATTTATATTTTTTTTAAATATGACACATATTTTGGATTTACTAAAATTGATCTCAAACATTTATTTGCCAAAGTTATGCCAAAGGTATACTTAAACATTCCTGACATTGATTACCTCAATAAATAATATAGTGATTTATTTATTATGTCTTTTTCTTAACTATCCGGTGTCCCCCCACCTTCCCCTAGGGTCAGAGAAAGTGACTTTGTTTTATACTAAGTAGTGATAAGTATAGAGTATGGATAAGTTTTATGAAGCAGAAAGGTTTGTAATAAAGCATCATAAACACAAATAAGCATTGAAAGTTAATTAAATCTATCAGAACACAAAAACGTTAAAAAGAATCTTGTCAAAATAGATGCCTTTATTTACCATCAGACGACAAAAACTCGAGTTTATTTGAACCGGAACAATTCAATGACCTTTTTTACGTTAGCTCGAGACGAAGAAAAAATAAGTATGATCGTCTTGAAACTGGGTACTGTTATTACAAATATTGCTGGAGATATTTAATGGACCTACATCTGGTTGTAACCTATCCCAAATAGTCTTGTCTAGCCAGGGATCCTTTCTGTGAATTTTGAGTATATCTATGATCTAACCTTGACGACCAATTAAGACCAATAAATGAAAAAGAAGATACTTTATGAAAAAAATAGTCCAGTTTTTCCATTTTCATTAAAACCCACGGACTTCCGGGAATCGATAACAAAACGATATTAAGTTACGCTCGGTAGGTAAGCAAACCTTAATAATGATTCGGTAGATACCTGTAATTTATTATTAAATGCCTTCAATTGGAAACCAGAGTGGTGTATTAGCCTGATTATGCCAGTAATGCCATATTTCCGGGCGCATTAAAGCCTTCATTAAAGTTAACCTCTGCTCAATGACATAGTGACTACCTGAACTAAGTACTGCTCAGTGTCAATGATCGTCTCTGCATCATTGACGTGACCGGAGAACGCCCCGCCTTGTTCAATAACTAATAGATTTAAAAGATTCAGTTTTAGAAATGCTGGTACGTGTAGGGAACGTGCAGAAACTATAGGTGGCAGCACAGGCGCGTCAATGTCAAGTGTTTTTTACTTATAAGTTTCAAATTTGCAACGCTAGATGGCATAGTCTACGCCGTGCACGTTCCCTTGGGGTATTCCCTGAGTACCCCGATCCCCGAGGCCCCCGTCCCGGAGAAACCCGATTTATTTTTATTTTAATAGACTCAATTATACATCAGTTTAGCTTATAGGTAAGTACCGCCAGAAGAAGAAGTGTTAAATACAATTTTAATACTTATTATAAAACTCGACTTCAAGGAATAGGAAAAAATGTATATATATTAGAAAATAGAATCACAGGTTTAAATTATTATCACAATTATAGTTCCTTTTCAATACAGAAAATCAAAATAGACGGAACAATTATCTACATAATTTGAAAATTACGTAAAACCAGTCTCACTTTCAGGAATTATTTATAGTGTAGTTAACTCTAAAAAATCATTAGACATACAAAAATCTGTCTTTATAACATATAAATAAGAAAAACAATTATAAATAATCAACTTTCCTAAAAAAACAACAATATCTTTGAAAATGCTTATAAAAGCTGTCATAATTAACTCCAAAATAGTTGTCATGAATTGTATATTTGTTAAGTATGAGTTGGTAGTATTGTAACATTAATTTTATATATCTAAATGTATGTATTTTAATTTACTATAATATTCTTAAATTAAATTATAACGATATTTTTTTTAAATTGTGGTTCGACATTTTACAAAATTTCAAATCAACTGCTTTCATGATATATATATATTTTACACTTTTCATGGCGGCAGTACAACTCGAAAACAATAGATAAAATAACAAAAAAAAAATGTAATCAGTTTATTCGTATTCGGGGTTCCCCGGGACGGGGGCCTCAGGGATTGGGGTACTCAGGGAATAACCCGTTCCCTTTACGTAGTCAAATTATCATACAGCAAGTTAATACCACATTAAAGCTTAGTAGTCACAGAATACGCATTACCTTTGTACCTATTTTTCTGTTTCCTTCTTCTTATCTTTTTATTAAATGTGTGTACATAAATTGTTAAATAAATAAATACCTACGTTAGATTTGGAAAGAACAAGTGAACCTTCAATACTCAACTGTTTATTGCATTCCATGATTTAGGCTGAGGTGGTAAACATTTTGAAAAGAATCAATTTGTGGACCAAAGATATGCGGAGATGACGACTTATAATCTAACTTATTCTAAAAACATTTTTGTTTATTTTATACAATTTTCAAGTATATTTATAATTTAAATAATCGTTGACACTGTAGTAACATTTGCTTATTAATAGTTTTTTTTTTAATTTTTCATAAATAGGTGGAGTATTTTTTTCCATTCTTATTGATTCGGTTAACCTATTGTATAATTATATTGACATAACCTTAACCTAATCTATACTAATATTATAAAGCTGAAGAGCTTGTTTGTTTGAACGCGGTAATCTCAGGAGCTACTGGTTCGAATTGAAAAATTCTTTTTGGGTTGAATAGACCATTTATCGAGGAAGGCATTAGGCTATATATAATCACGCTTAAGCCAATAGGAGCAGAGCATCGATAAAGAATGTTTTAAAATCGGGGATTCCACGGGGACGAAGTCGCGGACAGAAGCTAGTATTTAATAATCTATGACTGTTAAAAAATCTGGTAATATCTCAGATACTTGTATCGTCAATACTTAGTTAAGTATATCATGTTTCCATGGGAAAAACATAGAATATTGCGAAGATAGAAAAGTTCCAGTACATTAAAGATCAGTCTTTTAGCGTAGACTAAAAGACCCACAGAAGACACGTTGCCAATAAAAAAAAACAACGGTGTTTCCAGAACGAATCAGCGCCGGAGCGATCCGTCAATGCGAGCGCGGTTGGGGTAGGCCGCGCTCTGATGCTAATGGGGATTTCCTGCTCCATTGTGCTGACAATAGCTAGCTCAGTCGACAGTGTCGATACTACAGCAGCAAGTCTATTGTGAGTCGGCGCAGGTTATCGGCAAAGCGATCACCTGTACATTCTAGTAATGTCGCGCTTTTCATGATGCCAACTTGGCCTGACATTCAAAGTATGCATTATATACCTACCTAATAGGACAAATACAGTCAACGCTCTCAATAGTTTAATGCAAAGGCAATCCTCGATAACAGCTGGCCAAGTGAGTTTAGTGTAGTGAGCGAATGGGAAAACATGGGAAAGGTTAATTGACATACTAGTTCAATTCATATATCATCGCTGGCATAGTACCTCGCCAGTGCCGCGCTTTACCGTCACACGTTTGACGACGGTAAATAAGATCACAAGTGTGTTTAAGAGGTAAGCAGCAGCAGAAACCAACACGAAGCCGGATGAAGATTAGTCTTCATCTAAGCACTAGATTCTTTAATAATTCAAAGCAAGTGAAACAGAACGCTATGTATCGCAACCGTTGCACAGCCGCCATTGCAGCTATACCAACAGCAACTGAAGAACGCACGATGTACCGCAAACATTGCGTGAGTGACGTTACTTACTCTGAAAACGGTCAATGCCCTCACGTCGCGTGACTAAAGATTTGAGCACAGAACAGCGTAGTACGAATGTAACAGGTAAGGATAGAAGGCTAACATAAACCCTCTTTCCAGGACAAGCAACAGAAATTACAAAGAAAACTGATTATTAATTTCATCACCACTGCTCTCAAAACGTTGAAGGAAAACATCGTGAGGAAATCGATATGTCTTAGAACCAAAAATTCACCAAACCGCACTGGGCCCGCGTGGTGGATTACGGCCCATTCCCTTTCCTAGAGAAGAGGCCTGTGTCCCAGCAGTGGAAACATTAAAAGGCTAATTATTATGTTTTTGAAAACACAAAATGGAATCTCGGGTCCGATCTTGATGAAAACTAAAGAAATAATGTTCAAATATGGTGTTAGACGATATTAGTATGTTTTTAATTAGTTTATTCAAATTCGACATTTTCCTTATATTTGCCATATTTCATTACTTCGTAGAATTAGATCCTTATAAGCGAAACTATCGGATGGTGTAATAATAACACAGTGTGTAAGCCAGTTAGTTTCCTAAATCAAAAGGTTTTGATTAAATAAATAGAATGTTGGAATAAGGATTTCCACGCAGTCCGAGGAGTACTTTAAAGATTGATGCGACTTATGTTAAATACCTAAAAGAATTCATGAAAGTCACCTTGACAGTCTCCACTCAAAAAAGAGATTAGATCGTTTTAATAATATTATTATGCAGAAATTATCCTCTTAAACTTTCTTACTTGTATACGCACTTGTTGTGTGCTGGACTTCTGAGCGTGTCTGTTCTACGACACAATTGAGGAGCGAAACGTATGAATTCGTCATTTGCTAAATTTATAACTGAATGTAAGTGAAGTTAGTGCACACATGGAATCGAAATGGTTTATTTGAAGACGCAGTTCCGTTTGCATACCTAGTTGATACCTATCATTGGTAAGTACTACTAATTATATTACGAGAGCGATGTTGAAAGTTCTTGCGCAGAACTACATCAACGAAAATGAAAACTAACCATTTGTTATCTGACAACTGCTCGCGGGTAAATAGCACCGCTTGCTGAGGTCGGGCTGTGGATGGGTGACCATCTTAACATACCCACAGAGACTCCTTCGTGCTTCAGAAAGCACGTTAAGACGTTGGTTCCGGCTGTCATTTGTAGATCTTTGGCAGACATTACAAACTGTCAGAAATCAGAAATTTTGACGCCAGTTAATCCAGACGCACCTACTGTATTACTGCCTAGCCTTTTCCCAACTATATTGGGGTCAACTTCCAACCATAGCTGATTCAGCTGAATACTAGTATTTAACGTGGAGCCCCTGCCTACCAAACCTCCACAACCCATTAACTGGGTAACACGATACTTTTTGGCAAGACTGGAGTCAGATTTACTTGCTTCTGACAATCCGTAACGATTGCCAAAGATCTACAAATGACAGCCGGGACCAACGGCTCAACGTGCTTTCCGAGGCACAGGGGAAACTTGGTATGTTAAGGTTAACTTGAGGACGGGAAAAGGCTCCGCAGCACTAGCATACCTATAGGGATTTCTGACAACAGATTACATGTTCCTAAAACGATTTCCAGACACGATTTGATTTTCGATTATTCTTCAGTTTATTTGATAAAATACTGCATCAGATGTTTTAGCATAAATCAATTTTGAATTTATGCTTATGCACGAAACGACAAGCTATCAAGCTCTGGCTCACCCCTGGCAACCCGGTGGTTCGAATTGCGCATGATGTTATGGCTTATGGCTTTGTGGGTATTTTGAATTTTTGACTGTGTCAGCAAGTTGAGTTCTCGTGTCTGAATCCCCAAAAGAATGGCCAAAGAGAAGTCATGTTCTATCAACCTACGTACGGTACGGGGGTCACACTGAAAGTTTCTGGAATAGGCCAGTTAGAAAAGAGCCAATGAAAAGTTTACTAAAATTTCGAATTAGGAACTCTTTGGGAGTCTGTACCACAGGTCTGTACTATAAAATTTGTGTTATGAATTCATTATGTCAGTTATTTATTGTAAAGTGGTGGAAATTATAAAAGTGTCTGTCGTGCGTCCAAACGGATTTGCTTGAAGAACATTTGCCCTCAGTTATGAATCACGACTTTCGTTGAGTTCTTACTCGACAACAATGTTACGATAGACTTCGATTAGCAATCATGACAAAGCCCCATGAAAAGGTTAAATGATTTTTAACGTGGTCGGAGCAAACTCACTGATGATTCGCGAGAAGGGCGTCTGTCTATAGCGACTACCGAAGATAACGTGAGTGCTGTGCGGCTAATGATAGAAGCTGATAGATCAGCAGATTCGGACAGGATCACGCATTGGAATGAGTCGCGTACAAAAAGCCTTACATGAACATTGAGGCGTCAGAAAGCTTTCTGCTAGACGGATGGTCTCATAATTTGACGGAAGATCAAACACGCTGTTACTTGGATTGGTGCCGCTCAAAGCTTGACAACAGTATGACGGAGGTGACTCGAATGATGTTTATGACATCATCACACGTGACAAAATTAGGATATATTGTTACTAACCCGAAACCAATGACAATCTGCGCAATGGATGCTTCTTTCGAAGATTACCTCAGTAAAGAAGGGCGGAATTCAAGGGAAAAATGATTGCTTCATTCACTGGATGGGCGGCGCATTTAGCAACAATTGTACTAGAAAATATAAAGGACTGTTACTGTAGATTCTTGTGTCAGTCATTGTTTA
Organism: Hecatera dysodea; assembly: GCA_905332915.2. Lineage (NCBI taxonomy): Eukaryota > Metazoa > Arthropoda > Insecta > Lepidoptera > Noctuidae > Hecatera > Hecatera dysodea. The sequence continues at coordinate 29,664,360 of HG995286.1, read as the reverse complement.
ACAATTGTCTTGGAAAATTTTAGACAGCAGCGCCCAAGAAGCATGATCCTCCTCCACAACGACAACGATCCAGCTCACTCCGCCAGACGAACTGAATATCATGTGTAAACTTAGAGGAATTCGTTTTATGAACCCTGAGGATGCTGTGGCTGCCATGGTACCATGGCGTGGGAGTGAACCCTAAAAAGCTGAGGGTCCACTGCTTCAGTCAACATTTCCATCGCACACGACTGTGCTTAGAAAGGAACGGAGATTTCTTCGAAAATCAATAGAAACATTAACAGACTTCTACTTAGTTCTGTTTTGTTTATTTTCATAAATCATTCAGAAACTCACGTATTTTGAAGCTGACCCCAGATTAGATGGAGAAACCTAGCCACATTGAGTGATCAAAACGGTATGAAGAAAAATAATAGAACTAAGTTGGACTAGACTACAATCATCACTCATTTGATTTTTCACATTTAACTTAAGCCACTCATTACATAACTGTAATGAGTGGCTTAAGTAAGCGGGATTGTTGGGGATAAGCCAATGATTGGCTAATCACTGCCGTGGTCACAGCCACCAATGGAAAGTCACGGTGACCAGCACAAATCTGTTCGTCACTTGAGTTCACAGAGTCCGATTGAAGCCATCCGGCTATTTCCCTTAAACACTAGGTAAGCGTAAACGAGATTAAATTCAACATGGCGCCTAATATACTGGTTTAATAAATGTAACAGAGATGTGACTCTGAGTTGTTGGTGTTTTGTTTAATAGGTAGTTCTGTTGAGCGTAGTGCATCTCTATTACTCGTTATGTGTTTCCTGTACTTAACGAGTGTATCAGGTACTGCTATTATGTAAGATGTATCTTGTTAGTGCAAATGAATTGTGTTTTACTCGTGACTTGAAATTATGTGTGTTCTTTAGTTATTATGCTCGAATTATTAATTCGAGATACAATTTGTATCCGTCAGAAACAATTAAGATATCGACTTTAGCGTTGCGTATTTTAAGCTGATTTTTAATCGACCTATAGGCTTAATAAATAATGAGTTATAATGGAATTTGAACTTTGATGTGTATTTCAAAGAGTTTGAATTTTCAAAACTGTATCATATTCTCGAAATCTTACCTACCTCATCTGTAAGGTTTTTCTAGATAATTTGATTTGAGGTCGCATGTAATGCTCGTAGGTAATGTAATCAAAGACTTATTAATTTAATGTAGGAAAAAGACTGAAGGCTACAACTTGGAGTATGAATACCTTCCTACCTACAAACTACTTAATATAATTATAGTTTTACAGGTATAATGTATGACACATGTACAAACTTGATTCATTAAATAATACCTAATTACAAAACTCGAATGATGTAACCTCTAACACATTGCTAATTTGCTATAGTTTAATGGTAATTAATCTATATTTGGATAGCTTAGTAAGAAATGTGGGTATAGTTAACAGGAAAATTTTAATATCCAATTACATATTCACCCGCAAACATGTACCTACCGAAGTATCGACTAAGTGCCAGATTTTCCTTGCGAAACCAAATACGGTTATAATATTTTTTCCTGTCTTTTTGGTTAAAAGAACCAATGCTGTTGAACGTTAAGTGTGTAAGTGAGTCTTTTTTGATAGATGGGAAATCATCGAAATGCCTTTTTTTACGCTGGGTGGAGCAGAAGGGAGTACCATACTTTTACTGACTAACGCCCATCCGTGTTCTAATGCCATTTGCGTTTCAGGGCCGCGGTGACTCTTTCAAACAAATGCCGCAACCCTGGCAGGCACTGGCCTAGCAGGCCCGGCTTCCTATGCTGAGATCTCTTAATGGCGAGTGAGGAACACAACGCGCCTTCGACCCGGGCTCGGTAGTTACCGGATGGCTAACCATCCGGTAACAAGGTAGCAAGCCCGCTCTTACGGTGGCCGAGAATCGCCCTGCGACTTTCACCGCCCGGGATGTCTAACGACGTTACGTGTTCATCTTAAACGTTAACTACTTAGCTGTAGTTTTCTGGAGACAGAAAAAATAATCTAGGCTCGAAGTAGTATGAGATCTGAGGTTCAACAACAGAATATAGATCCGTATACCTCTTACTCCCGTTTTTCATTGTGCCATCACCGCTAAAGTACCGTCAAAGCAAACACAATTTTTATTCTATAAATAAGAAATTGATCAGTGACCGTCACGAGAGCGTTACGAAAAAGCCGCTGACTGCTAAGCCTATTACGCTCGCGTGACATTGAAACTCAATCGATAACAACACGGATTTGAGCAACATCAGCTGTGTATCACCGTTTTGTGAACATGGTACAACAGTCAAATCATTCTAACAAAGCAAACCACAAATATTGATGATCTACATTCAAAATACAAGCCCCAAACGGTACACTAATATGACTGTTTCATCCACGACGACTAATTGGTGTATTGCTGTATCCAGGGTAGTGGAACTGGTTGATAAAGGCTGGTCTTCAGCAAGGCCTAGTGTCATAATATCGCATGGTAAGAAATCTCGGGGGACAGAAGGAAACTTAATCAAGCCAAAAACGTCTAAGACCCGAAATTGTGACGACGCGACGGAAAGGCACAGAGGGAGTCGCGTGAGGAACTCTCTCCAGGGAGGCCGGACATTACCGCGGTAAGACGTCTGCAATACGTTAAAATGACGCCCAGGTTCTGCGCAGCCAGATTTTTGATAGGTATAGTAATTGTAGAATTTAATTATCTCACTGCTCAAAACAATAATATTATGACACGGGTATCGAGCCCTCGAAGCAGACCTGGATAAAGTAGGAAGTCGGAACATGTAGCAAGTATTTTAACATTAGCCTACCAATAAACAAACAGGTTTCGAGTTGCTACTGAGAATTTGCGAATGGAAAAGCTAAGGCAGGTTTAAGGACCTTATAGTTCCTTGAGCATAGTTGGCCATAGAGAAAATCTATCCACAGGACTATAAGAAGTTCGAGTAGTATCTACTTGTTCAGAACACGTAATAGATACAATCACCGGATACAGATATCATCAAATTACAGTTTGAGATAATCAAACACTTGTAAACCAAACCGATTTCAGTCCATTACACTGAGTGCCTACTGATAAACTTATCTTGAACATCGAGATGAAAAGTGGCAAGTCATTCTCACAAAATACATAAAAAACGGTGCGTATAAGTTTTGGTTTCATTGGCAAAGAAATTATATCTTAGTTCCTTTGGCAATATATGATTGGGATACGAAGGGTTTTTAAGGTTTTATGAAAACCTTTAAGGATAAAGAACTGCTGATACTACAGCTAATAACTAAAACGTTATGAGAGAAAAAGCCGATACCAAATAAATAAGATTATGATGAGGAGAGAACAAGCCTTCACACCAAAAGAAAGTATCTTAGAAAGATATCCAGGCATCAAGCGGCTTTCCAGACGTATCCTCTCTGACCACTGTGCTTATCAGTAATCAGATAGTTAGGAGATGTCGTGTCCATCAGCGATGCATTATCTCGACAACTGCCGCCCATTATCGGCTCGTCTGCTAATCCTGATAAAGACTTATGCCGATTAGACGAGTAGCAGACGTGAGTTATACAAACATACGAGTAGTATAGTTTTATTTGGTTGGACATGGAACATCACTATAAATACTGTCATGTAATTGGTTTTATTACCACATAGTCATCAAACTGCCCTTCTTAGGTCCTATTTTTCGCAGTTGCAACATGTTTTTCTCCCATCCATCTATATAGCAATCATCTCCATGTTCACCTTAACGGCAGCCATTTGCTGTCTCATGCAGTGCGTCCATCTTATCCTTGATCTACGTATTTCCTTACGTAACAACTTCCTCTCATTTGTTCTCATTACAAAATAATAACACTACAATCAGTTACTCTTTTTAATTTAGATTAACATCTGTCACAGGAGCTACTTGCATACTATGGTCATAAATAATTATGTTCTTTTGAACCTCTTGCAATTTATACCTTTGAATTATCTTTAGTATATCGATAATTTCCAACTTTAATATTTATGGCTTCAGGGGTTTTACAGTAGTTAATAAGGAAGTCTCAAAGTATGTTGCAGCGTGGGAAAAAACCGGACAGTGCAGGTGTTCAGAACTTCAGACGCGTGAATAGAATTAGCGGTCGTAGATTATCGCCATAAAGCAGTCGCCCAACCAGCAAAACAGTCTCAGAACTCGCACTTTTTAAGAGTAGTAGGCTTAAAGCGCTCTTATATTTGTTTTAGAACATACCATGGATCCTATATTACTTTTAGACAAGCCGGTATGGCCTCAAGAATGGTCAGTCTCATAACCAAGTCTCATATATGTATATAAGAGCATTTACTAAGACTAGTTGCACTTGAGAAAAACTTGCTCTTATATGGGTATTTTCTAAGCTCGTTTGATTTTATATTAGACTTGCTAAATGCTATTGTAAGATGTCAGACTAATATCAGCATAGCTTAAGAGTACCTACTGTGAGTACGTGCATTTCTGATCTTATTTGAAACTAATATAAGATCAATACCACTGGTTAAGTATGATATTAGAGTGATTTGGGTTCAACATATTTACAATATAAAAGACAAGACCCATATAAGAGCGTTTGATCTTAGATCGATTTTGGGAATAACTAATTTAAATAGTTTTAAGAGTAATTTTGCTGGCCATATTTTATTTTAAGTTTTTAAATTTAATTGTTATAACGGATTACAAAAACTGGAAAAGGTTGAAGAAAACTGGTGGCTACAGGAGGAAAATTGTAAAGAAGTACAATGAAATGTTGCGAGGAACCCTAATTTATTCCAATATGGAGTTATCTTTAGTATACCGAATGCTAATATTAGAGTAAACAATCTTACATTAGTTTAATAGTGCGCTTGTAAAATGCAGCTATACTAATGGCGACACTATCAATACAAATTAACAAATAAAATAATTAAACGAGAACAGAAAATACCTTATTTAACAAGGCGCATGAATTTTGAAGCGTAAAACGAGGTCTATTTAACAGTAAATAATAAATTCCAATACGATTACTTACCGTATAACTACTTTTATAGGTACTAAAGTGCCGTACCACACAGTATAAACATTAACTTCACACAATATTAACTTTAATTTGTTTCATTTAATTTCAAGCCAACACTCACACAAACTTTTAAGTTGGATCTGACGAAAAATTCTCAAAATATTCTAACCTTAGACCAATATAAGTCTATGCAGGCTTACATGATACTTACGTAAAAGCAATATTAGCCTAAGTCGGCTTAAATTAACTTTGGCTAGATTTCAGTAAGTGCAAACAGCATTCAATTAGACTGATATTAGAACGATATTAAACTAAATACGCTTATAATTGGTGCCCAAATCCGGGCTTATATCATTATATAGGAGTGATTTAAGAGCAACAAAACAGTAGTCTAGAGATTGTTTTAAGCCTAGTTTTTGCTGGTTGGGCGGTACATCAAAGGTATTGGCGATGTTTCCGCCATGGCGTTTGATGATCGAATTTTACCTATCTCTTCTTTTATATATTTAAACTGTAAAAGGATCGCTGCATTTATCATTATGAACAACACAATGGGACTAACCTGAATTCAACTCAATTTGCCATGTTATCCAAACGTGGGGCAGTTTATTTAATTCCAGGATTGCAGATATTGATTTCAGGGTTGGTTTAAATGTGTACAATCCCTTTCCAGGTTTTGCGTTATTTCTGTAACATCTTGTATTTATATTTATATCATCAATATTCGAAAACCAACATCGCCAATGCTAAACCTGTTAAAAACAGCGATCCAATAGAATAATATCGTCGCATGAGGGAGCAGACTATGTCCAAAGGCTTCCTGAAGCCGGTGTGCTCTTGTAACAATAGTGAGGAAATATTCAAAGTAACTGATCTTCTGTTGAAACGGTCCTGGTGATGTGGATGTTGAAAATACAACAATGTTCATTTTAAAACAGTTGTATCGGATTTAAGATCTTCACTATTAATTCAGTATGGTTTAAAAAATATTTTCGTAGGAACATATACATTTTCTACATTTCGTCATAAGTGTTCTTGAATAAAATGCAAGTACTACAAAATAACAGCAAGGAATGCTGAAACTCGTATTGTGAGCAGTTTAAATGCTATTATCACATTGTAAAATCTAAAAGCGAAGAATGAATCGGCTAATTATTGATCATAACCTTTTAATTGTTTAACAAAAACAGCTGTTCTAGTGAACGAGTCGTAAAAGAATGGACCTTGCCCCCCCTCCTCCCCCCCCCCCCCCGGCCCCTCACTCTGTGGTTTCGCCGTCGCCGCCACACAGTAACTTACATGTTTAAGACTGGTTATAATCTGTTTGTTTGTTTACATTTGTATGTAAACTAGGCTCTTTAGTTGAAGGACTAGGTATAAATTTTATTGAATATCACTGTTCAATATTCATGGCTACAGAACTATTTCTTCATATTACTAATGAGTACATCTTCAATATATTTCTAAACACTACCTGCCACAGTAAAAGGATTTTCATTACTTTTCGCGCGATGATGAAACATTTACCGAGCGACTCATGCGCCGGCGCCGTATTCACAGAAGTCTTTTCATTGCCGCCGTGACATTCAGCGCACTACAACTAATGCGCGGACACAATACATAGACTATTACTACTGCTAATAGCACAATAACAACTGCCACTAACATCCGACTCGCTGCGACCGACATTGCTGCGGTGAGCTCGACCACTCTCACGAAAATCTACTCAAATACGATTTTAAACGACACATTAACCTCGCATTACTTTGTTCAGAGTAAAGACAACAGTTATGTAAAACAAATATAATAAGATTTCCGTAAGCGTGAGAATGGTCTCACCGTCGTCGGATAGCAACCACCGCCGCACGAGCAGGTTAGGTTGGTACCTAGCGCACATCTAACACTGTGTTTACAAAGGCTCGCCGTATCGCACGCTGACATTTATCTCACTCACGAAAGTGCTCGCCATTGGGAGCAGCCTCACGAACATCTTCATACCTACCTTAACCGTTAGAACAGTGCCTGCAGCGGCCCGTGACGTCATTTAAGTCAACAATCATTGACACTTTCAGCGAACAGTTTCAGTGCACGTACAAGTGGCGCCCGTATGACTGCACCGCTCCTCACTCCGTGGTCACTGGCTATGCCCGACATTTATGAAGTTATTACGAAAACCCACAGGTTTCATGACGAACGATAGCACGCTCGCCCATCGGAGGCACTGGCAGAGATCTAACGCGATAACATTATCCGAGCTGATACACTAAGACCGACAAATTTGCTTTAGGATGATGCGGCCTTGGTGCGTTTCCAGTGTCTCTCACGTGTTCACTTAAGAAAAAATACAAATTTCCCCAAAAATTATGAAGTAACAGTGCGATCACGACGAGTAATAGTCTACAAACAATAAAAAGTAATCAGATAACTGAGCACGATTTGTTTAGTCTAGTTTTAATTGGATTTTTGGTGGTGGTGGTGGCGCGGGACTGTGAGCGGAGTTATGTGGGGTTTGACACTTACGGTGCTGTGTGGCTACGACAGGGAGCGCAGAAGAACGCGGCGCGAGCGACGTGCGCTTGCGACAAGCGTGGACGCGCGACTGGACGAGCACGAGGTGCGAGGCTCGCGGGGTGATAACCGCTGATAAGCGTCGCGTCATCGCTTACGCAGCGTGCCGTTAAAGTGACGCTCCGCGGCGCGCCGCCGGAATCATTATGGTCGGTAATGACAGGTGAGAATTTATCAGCCACTCTGAATATTATTTATTAGGTGTCTTTGCCTTTATGCGTTTTATTCTGTTTCGTATCCATTTTTTTCACAACTTCGACCACTGCTGTGTAGGTATAAGCCTCTTCCTGCCTTACCATTGCTGCTTCGGTGTTAGCCTCATCTAGCGCGATGAAATCAATGTCTTCCACCCAACTTAATAAACACTGATCCACAGGTGCCAGGAGCACAGTACAAGCTGGTAAGCTAAAGGTGCTCAATTCTACAGATATAGAAAACCTTCAACAAAGGTCATCAGCTTGCTCCAGCTAATTCATCCAAAGACAGCCACTCATTCATTAACAGCTTTAACCGCAAGATGTCGACAGCTGGATACAGACTTTCCCCAATCTTCACTACCGGTCGATGTAGTCAGTATCCTGTATTTCTGGCATCCAGCGCATTTGTCTTGCTTTCCTTTTGTCTTCACCAACTTCGTCCGTTCCGTTCACGTTCCAACAACGCCGACCAACCCACAACTATTCGGCCCTATCGGACATCCTTTCAGCGAGCAATGTGCCCAGTGCCACATAAGATTGAAAGTTCTTTGGACTATGTCAGTCAGCTATGTTCTCCTGCTTTCATTTCGATGATGTAGGTATAGGACTCCTTTCTATTACCTTTTCATGCCGCGGTTGCCGGCCCTGTGCGCCAGACTGTTATGTTACGGAACCAGTTGGCGGAGACCGTGAAGCGAGTTACGACGGAGATGTGAGGACCCTCGCAGTATATCCATTAGTCATCGTAGCTAGTCGTGGTACCTACAGCGGTCTCACGGTGCCCAGCGGCTGCCTCTCAATTAACATACACACGACGAAACTGGAAAAAATGTCTCGTGACTGCCGCACGCCTTGCTCAATAGCTGACAGTGACGGAGACATCAGATGTTGCGCACGTACAAACAAAAACTATATAATTAAAGTGTATATTATTTTACTCAAACAAATTGCGAAGACATATACACACACAGACTTATATAGATACAGTAAGTAGCTAAGCAGGTATTAAGTAGGTACTTACGGTTGGCAGTAATGGAGATGAGAAATCGCTATTTCTTACTTTTATGAATGGACCGCAAAAGGTTGATGAAAAACGATGTAATTATAATGTTAGACATTGCTTTTTCCTACTACCAAAGGCTACAGCAAGCAGAAACACCTGCAGAATTGTCCGGAAATATTTACACAATGACAACATAATTTCAAATGGAAACATAATACCTATCATGTATCACTTCGATTATTAGGTCTAGACACAACTGGCAGATCCATAAATGTAAACCAAAACCTCCTAACAATAATACATAATTAATTGCAGACACAATCATATTCCAATAAACTTTCATTGTAGAAGGAGAAACTTCAAACTGATAGATAGTTTTCTTGGAAAAATTAACGAGCATTCGCGAAATTATCTTCTCGTTGATACGTTTTCGCTGCAATAGCTATCTTCTTCTTTTCGAGTCGATGGTTAACTCCTTAGATTTTTCGGGCTTATTATGGTGGCTACATTAATTGCAGCGACCGTGGCAATCATCAAATTCTCCAAAGTACAGGTGCATGGGAATTTAGAGCATTCAAACCTCGTGGCTCATGTTCTGAACAGGACTGACAACCACTGAGGCCACTGAGTACCGACGAGACAACTCATTGAAATAACATTTTGATTTCCTCGATGCCATTAAGATAAATGTTACTGTTGACACAAACAAAACTAGTGGAGCACCAATAAGTGTCCACATGTAGCTGTAAAATGTATTTAAGTTAGAAACACATTTTCAACACATAAGCGGCTTTAAAACCATTACACAAAAACGCACACAAACTTAGCTTTGTATGTCGGTAGTAAAAGCGAGCAGAGCTTGGTAATTCCCGCCAGGAATATCAGGAAAATGGCACTCTCGAACTTGGTGTTCGATGTTTGGCTAATGGCTCATTTTACGGCGATGGCTGCTTGAGATAATTAATATTGCAGGTTATTAAATGCAAGAGGAAGAGGTGCTTAGGCACTTCATGCATAAAGTTAGGTAGCCTTTAAGCCTTTTGTCCGATAGAGCGTTCCTGTCAGCAAGTCACAGGAAATAGGCTCAGGAGCCCATCGCTCAAGAGCTACTCGCACTTTTTGGGAAAACTCACCGCAGAGGTTTCCAAAAAAATGGTAAGTCGTACCATCATTTACTTGACTTTAAAACAAAAACCTAAGCACAGCCCTAAGTAACTACTTCCGCGTTTGTAACTTCAAAAATGTCAAATATCTGTTAATATTAACTTTATTATGTTACTCCTTTAAAATGCAACTCCATTCGAAAATGTTAAACGTAGTACTCACATTCGATGAAATAACTCTCGTGCAATATTTCGAGTTTATTAGTATTAGATTCAGCGTTCTTTGCAGCGTTCAAACGCCATTTAAAAATATAATAGCAACAAGATGATACATCAAGCGTTGCTCTTCTGAAACATTGAGGAGGCATTAACTTATCAGGACGAGGCTCCTGGCTGCTAAAGAATGGACTTCAGTCATAATCCCCGGTCGGTGGCTAAAACTTTGATGTTTATACCTTCAAGCCTGCAAATCTCTCTGTACCTACACGTTATCACAATGAATGTGATCTGGGAAAATACTGACGCTGAAAAGGATTTCGTTGTAGGAAAATCATTTTTACTTTATATAATAAAATTTGCAATGTACATACGTCGCAAGTAGGTTACAAATGGTATGGATAAAAGCAGTATCAGCCGAATTGTGACCCTTCATGGTGCTGAAACCCCATACGGTGCTGGGTCAACTCCAGGTCAAGTGAAACCACGGAAGTGTCTGTACCTACCTATCTTATATTTCTTTAGATTACAAAATATGACTGCACAAGAGATACAATGCTGCGGCGCTTACCTAGCACATAGTGTTACCTGCTATGCAAATTATTTATTACTAGCAGTGCCCGCAGACTCCGTTCCACGATAGAAATATTTTTGTCCCGGCCCGTTTCAGGTTAAAAGCAGTTACTTATTGTGATTTATCCGTAGGAGATAGCCATATATGCTATCGCGGACTTTATTAAAGATTTTGATACGTTCTTTAATATTATAGTGCTTACATTGTTTTGTTCTATCCTCAATAGTTTCCGCAGCGCACGCGATGATCGCAATTTTTTTTCACAGCTTGGATTACATTATTCAAGTTTAAGTAAAGATGCTTAATTAATTTTGAAAATTATTATAGCCTACAACACTCCACAATAACGTAGCTTTCTATTGGTGAAACAATTTTGAGAATCGGTTCAATAAATCCAGAGATTACCCCTTACAACGTCACAAACTCACAAGCTTTACCTCTTTATAATATTATATAGTAACATGGAGCATCTTAAAAGGACAAACGATCCTGATCTGTCGGCCGAATCATTACCGTAGTCACGCCGTAGAACAATGGTGCACGCTGGTAACTAACGAACAATTTTACTCAGCCTTTGTTACAATAATTAGCCTAACTTAAGTCAGTCTTAACTATGTAGGTCCCCAAACTAAGCGGCGCCTGTGTCTTCGTTAGGTACCAGAGAGCAGAGACAATGTCACACCTCTTGAGCAGCGTTTTGGGTCACGAAAGTTTGAAAAACTGTCGTGCCATGAGGAAGACGAATGATTTCAGTTCTGTGGCAACACCAAATCAAGAAATACGAAGGGATTGATGTGTCTTTATCTACAGTCATTTGTCACTGCACTACGACTATCTCATAATTGTTATGATGGTACCCACCTAGCCTTTTAAAAAGTTTATTTTGTATCCCTTTGGTCTGGAGCATTATTTTCAAGCATTAGATCCTGATGCATTTCAGTTTTCAGCGAACTTTCCTGACATTAATAAATAACACTCGTATTTATCTTCATTTTGTGGTTTCCTTTTCAGTAAATGACTTTATTTTGTTCTATTCACGAGATACTCGAGATAGCCGATACTCGACACGTCAATTTGATAAAATCTACGATGGTTCCAATGTTCGCTCTTCTGTGAAAACTTTACAGCAGTAATACAATATTTGTCTTCATTTTGTCGAGGTTTCCTTTCCAGTGAAATCTATACTAATATTATAAAGAGGAAAGATTTGATTGTTTGTTTGTATTGAATAGGCTCCGAAACTACTGAACCGATTTGAAAAATTCTTTCACTGTTGAGAAGCTACACTATCCCGGGGTGACGGGCTATATTTTATCCCCATATTCCCATGGGAACAGGAATTATGCGGGTGAAACCGCTGGGCGCTGCTAGTATCTTAGATGAAAATTCTATATGACTTATTTCTACGAGTACCCTATCTAAAAGTAGATACCTACATGTAAAGTGATGCTCATCTCGATCTTATATTTAATAAAATTAATTACCCAAAACCATGTAACAAAAAGCATTACAAACAAAAAGAATCGCTTTCAATCACAGATTTTAACGATCGCTAGTAATCGGCAAAAGTTTACGGCGTCGTTCGAAGCGGCCGCGCTAGGTGGCGCCAGGGGGCACTACTTCCAAAATAGAACGATACACTCGACAGCGGTTCACGCACATGTTGTAATTTTAGCTACGTTTCGCGCGCATCGGGGCTGCTCGCGCGCACCTCGCTCGCCATATCGCTCTAGTAAACAAAATAAGGTAAAAAATATTAAACTTTTTTTTTTATTATATACGTATTGTCTTCTAATATATTTGGATATTAGAAACAGTGAGTTTAAGTTTCCAAAGCGGCGAATTTTGTGTTTTTTTTTTTTATTGTGTAAAGCTCCTTGTATTTTGTTATCAAGAATGATGCACACTGCGAAATATTCTTATATTTATATTATTTGAATTGTTGTTTCTTTTCACGTTTTATTTCTGTGTTCAGAAACAAGGAACTGTTTATTATTTTTAAGAACGTTAGGTAAGTAATTTCAAGGCTGAAATTTGAAACGATACTAAATAACATTAATATTGTCGGTAAGCAGACACAGTTTAAGATTTTTTTAATTAATATTATAATTCTTCAGCAGTGGTATAATTACCTATTGAGTAAGAAACGTCTAAAATATCTCATAATTTTGTAGTCAGCTATAGTTATGAATGGCGTAATAAAATACTTACGATGTTAATGACAATCACCATAATTTTCATATACCTAGGTTTCACAAAGCTTTTCAAACATTTCCGAATTACAATGTAGGTATTAGTGTAGTACGGCATTGTTCATTGGATTCGTAATGTATTATTTAGATCTATTTGCATTGGCAAGACGAGTCGCGGCTGCCGGCGGGTGCGTATCGTAAACCAATCTGGCCCACTTAGTTAGCTGCAGTGGTACGACGGACCGTCCGCACTTGACGCTCATCATGGAACCATTGCGGCTTGTTCCACAACCAAACGATCCTGTAACGGTGCTGACACACATTAAATGTTAACTTAACGAAATCTTACACAAAACTAAAATACATACATACGTACATATGTACTTCTGGGGTTACTTTATGGAATCCAGTGTTCCTGATGGTGAAACTAGGTTCTTTTGCAATTTCCGGGTTCCTTAATTTTAATACTTGTTGCTTTCAATCCCTGAAAGATAACCAATGGGTTACAGTCTATAGTTGTTATTGTTTTTCTGTATCAAAATGAATAGACCTCTGAAAACAACACAGATCAAAATTATGTACCAGGATTGGTCAAGAAAGAGTCAGTTATGTGCACAAGAGTGGCTCACTGCGTTTATGTGCACAAGAGTGGCTCACTGCGTTTATGTTCACAAGAGTGGCTCACTGCTTCTATGTCCACAAAGGTTTGTATCAACATCATAAACTTAATTATAAAGTTGCAAGTGCTTTTGACAATTCTATTCTATCCTGGAAACTGAACAGGCAATACCCACTATGTGATGTTTGTGGTAAATATTAATTTATAGTTCCTAATACCACCTACCACCCAGCATGCAAAATGAATGAAAGGTTAAATAATTGTCAGACGTTTTTAAGGTGTTATTTTTACTATTTTGATAATACAAGGCAAAGAAAAATCTTTTCTTTTGCACCGAGATCTGATTATGTTTTTGCTGTCGTCATAGTACCTGCTTAAAGAGTATTTAGTTTCGTACAGTTTTTAAGAGATAATCGTTTTCAGTTTTTCGTCGATTTAATCTCGTAAAATATTGTTGTAGGACTGAAAATTAAATATTTCTCATTATTTATATCTCTATTTAGTGAGCAGGTGTTGGTAGGTTTCTAATCATAAAAATAGCAATCGTCGTTCATTTTACTTGATAAAACTTTTCCATTGAAGCAATTTCTCGGTGTATGCGCTAATCGGGTTCATCACTTACTGTACCTAGGTGTTCTGCGAAAAAGTGTGTAGTATTTATGCAAAAATGTATTTCTGATATTTTATAACGCGATTCTTTTTAGTCATTTATTCACTCATTGACAATGATATTATCATAAAGTAATAAGATTTTGCCGTAAGAAATAAGCTTAATCAAATATAACGATATACAACTTGAAAAATTATTAATGCATAATCGAGATATATTGTCAGTGAACGACACGTACATAAGTAGGTAAGTTTAAAAATAAAAGTTGATATTGGGGTATTTACAATAAAAAATAATGAGAAAATATTATTGAAAATTTATTTACATATATGTAACTTATATTCTATACGTGATGAAATTTAGTGGTTGTTATTATAGGTATAATTATCGCCGAAATACACCTTTTTTTGTGAATTTTTTATTGTTGCGTAGTGAATTAGTGCTGCGGGGGCTGCAGAACATTTTAAACGGTACAAATAGTTGAATAATTATTATCCCTAGTTCGTGTGTTTGGGCCGTAGTTTGACGTTAAACCACTAGAGTCTTACTTCTCGAGTTTTTCGGGACAAGTCGTAGAGGACTGGCATTTAATTTTGGTTAAAAAAAATTATCTTTTTATTTTTCACTTTTTAGTGGTACACCGCCCCTCCATCTAAACGTACCAATCACATTGGTGTAAACAATACCAAACATGCGGTTTCAGCACTCCCGAAAGATTTGCTATCATTTTTTGGAGAGTTCCGTTGTCTGTCTCCGGAACACATCATCAGATCCATATGAAATTGAAATGGGACCATTTCGGAATAAACCCCTTTCGAATACAAACCTCCTTCTTTTTGTGAAGTCGGTTTAAAATAAATCTGCATTTCCATTCAACATGGCAATTCTGCCACCCAGCCCTTTACACCTTAACAGCCATGCGGATGAATCTTTGATGACCAATAAGATGTTCTCTCTTTTTATGCCTTTTTTTTTTTTTTTCTGGATGGGAAATCATCAAATGACCCCTCCCGCCCTGGGTGGAGCGGTTGGGAGTGTCAGACTTTTACTGACTAAAACCCACCCGTGATCCTTCTTGTGCCCTATGCGTTCCAGGGCCGCGGTAACTCTTTCGAACAAATTCCGCAACCCTAGCAGGCACCGACCCTATGGGGCCCCGTCCTCGGTGCTGACGGCTCCTTGAGACGCGCGTGGAACACAACGCGTCGTCGACTCAACCTGGTATCGGACGGCGAGCCACCCACGCTCACCGTCCCCAGGCATCAGCCACTGCGCGATAGCACAGCGGCCGACTTGTCTCTGGAGGAGGCCGAAATGGGACCATTACTGGCACTCCATCTCAGCACCCTCCCGAGTGTTGGGAGTCGCAGCACCCGCAGCAGAAGCGGCAGTGGCGGCGACAGAAGCCGCGGCGGCGGCAGAGGCGGCGGTGGCGGCGGACCTCTTGCCCCTGGTCGGGGCGGATGGCGCGCAGGCCCTTCCCCCAGCCCAGTGCTCGGCCGGCTTGCCAAAAGCCGCACATGCACTGCAGTGCGGCGTGGCCTCGCAAGAGCCGGCCTTATGACCGGGCTGACCACAGCGGAAACAGAGTCCGCTGCGGTCGACCTCCGAGGGGCACATAGCTCCCGTGTGTTGCCCACATGGCAGCGGTAGCACCTCAGAGGTCTGGGTTCCAGCAGTTTAACCCGCGCAGACACCCATCCCACCAAGAGCCTTCGGCCCTCCGACACAGTTCTGGCCGCCGTCACGGGGCAGCTCACCACAAGGGTTTGCATGCCCGTGTTGTCAGGCCGGAGGGTGCCCGCCTTGACGAGCTCGGCAGAGCACCCCCCAGTCCTGGCGACGGCGGCCACAACTTCCTCCTCCGTCACGGAGTCATCCAGGCCCACTATGCGCATGTCAATGCGCCTAGTCGGCCTGGACACCCGGACCTCGTCCGCGGGTAAGACCGCCCTCAGCCTTTCGGCCAGGGCGTCCGCGAACGGGCCACTCTCCGCTCCGGCGAGCTCGAGCTTCCGGGCACCGGTCAAGGTCCTCCTGACCCCGATGCCCCCGCTGATGCCCAGCTCTTGGAGGCTCACCGCCTCCTTCGCCCGCTTCAATACGGCGAGATAAGTCACGCCCCTCTGTTCCGCTTCCGGCTGCAGTGTGAGCACTACAGCCGCGGATTTCGGGGCGCGAAGTCTCGCCGCAATGGCGTTGGCCTTCCGCCGCTGCCTCTTTGCCTTATTCTTGGCTGCCTTCTTCGCCTGCCGTTTCTGGCCAGCAACCTGCCACTCGGCCCCGGCCGCAGGAGGGTCCGAGGGTGGGGGTGGGGGCGGCTGCGGCACCACTGGCGCCGCAGCCTTAGCCGCTCCTCCAGCCTTCCTCCTACCCCTCTTCGCCGGGGCCGCCTTGGTCGTGGTCGTCGTCGCCGGCGTCGCAGTCGCCGGCGTCACAGGCGCTGGCGCTGGCGCTGGCGCGGCTCCGCCCTTGGCCTTCGCCTTCGCCCGTCCAGACGTTCCCGGGCTAGCAGCTACGGCGGCCGCGTACGAAGCCGCCTTTTGCTGTCCCGGGGGACCCCGCGTCACCGCCAACGGGGGACGCCGGACCATGTCCTCCAACGCGGAGACCTGCCTCCGGAAGGGAGCCAGCTCCTGCCGCACCAGGTCCCGTACCTGGCTCAGCACTTGGCCCCCCTCCGGCGCCGCCGGACTCAGTTCCCCTCGCGGCTCCACAGAGGCCGCTCTGGCCATCCCCGCCAGGGCCCTCCGGAGCGACTCATTCTCCCGAATGAGTCGCTCCGTAACGACCGCGAGGCGGGCCACCTCCGCCCGCAACTCTGACGCCTCCTTTGAGGCAGGCCCGTTGGCCGCCGCTGCCGCCAGGATGGAGGCTTTGGCCGCGCTTATGGCCTCCCGCTTCGAGGATTGCTTCCTCTTGAAGGCCACAGCGCGGATCGCGGCCTCCACTACCTCCTCAAACCGGGCCCTCTGCTCCTCGGCAGCAGGAGGTTCCTCCCCC
This sequence comes from Hecatera dysodea, assembly GCA_905332915.2. Lineage (NCBI taxonomy): Eukaryota > Metazoa > Arthropoda > Insecta > Lepidoptera > Noctuidae > Hecatera > Hecatera dysodea. Next base: position 29,647,244 of record HG995286.1, on the reverse strand, counting down.
GGGGACTCCGAGTCGTCAGAGTCGAGAGCAGGCGGAAGAGTAGAGGGAGTCCTGCGACCGCTCCCTCCAGGGCGACGCCCCTCCTCCACCGACCTCCCGGCCCGACGCTCCTCCCGGGTAGAGGGAGCCAGCCCCCTCCCTGCCTCACAGCCCCTGCCCCGCCTAGCGGTGGGGATCTTACGGGCGGAGGCGAACTCGCCCTCGGAGGACGACTCCTTGTCGTCCTCCCGTCTGGGCCGCTTGCGGACGAGCTTGACGCCCTCCGCAGCGACCCCCCTTCCTCCGTCTTCAGAGCCCGCCGAGCCGACCGTTACTAGGTCTGGCGCGGAGCCGGAATCCGACTCCGCACCACCCCGGCGCTCAGGCTAACCCTCCACTACGCAATCGTACGCCATCAGCTCCTTAAAGGAAGCGGACTCGGATGACGACGATTGGGAGCCTCCTCGGCTCGTGTTGCCACTGGCAAACGGAAGGCGTTTGGTGCCCACCCCAGAGTACGGAGGGCAGCCCGCCGAAGCGGGGTGGGATTCCCCGACCGCTGAGCAGTCGGGACCCACCTGGGGACTCATTTTACAAATGCCTTTTCTCATATTTTCCTTTTAGAGGGTGCGGTCCCTTACTCCTCCGCCCTTTCTCCCTCACAGGGCCTCTCCTCCCACCCGCTCACTGCCTTCACAGCCACGTCTGATGAGCAGACGCGTACCAGAAGGCAGTGTGCGGGATTCCTCGCGTGTGTGTCTCTCTTGGTCTGATCCCTCACTTGCGACCTTCCGGCATGAGTGGCTCTACCGGGAAAGCTCGCAAGATCATTGAGACGCTCAAGCCCCACCACGACGACAACGTGGAGACACATTCGGTGGGGCTCTTTTTATGCCTGCGTTGTAGAAAAATATATACTTATTAGATAATTGTAAACTCAAACATGTTTTACGTCTACATATTTATCTTCCTATTTATAACAATAATATATTGTTGTAGTCATAGTCCAGTAGATATATATTCTTCATCAAATGCTCGCAGCCAATTATTTTAATAAGTTTAAATAAATGGTTCTGCATCAGGATGACGGAGGATGACGCGAATAGATTCGTTCCGGGTACTGTCAACCGAACGTCGATGTTAACAATCTCTTTCAGCAAAAGTTAGGTATGTGCGTGGTGGTGGCAATCTGTCAAAAATATAGGGAAACTATACCTTTTTTTGGGATGGGAAATCATCAAATGACTTCTCCCGCTCTGGGCGGAGCTGAAGGGAGTGTCCGACTCTTACTGACTAAATTCCACACGTGATCCTTCTTGTGCCCTTTGCGTTCCAGGGCCGCGGTGACTCTTTCGAAAAAAATCCGCGACCCTAGAAGGCACTGACCCTATGGGGTCCAGTCTTCTTTGCTGACAGATCTTTGAGGCGCGCGTGGAACAGGACGCGCCGTCGACCGGGGCCTGGTTGCTATCGGACGGCGAGCCACCCATAGCTCGCGATCCGCAGGCCTGCGCCTACGGCGGCCAGGGAAAACTATACCTAGGAATTGTGACAGATTGCGTCTGAGTTGCGAATGTGGATTTTGCTTCAAAATCAGAAAAAAGGCACTCTGTGAACGTAATATTTTTGAGGCGTAATATTTTAAGGAATCATCAGTTGTAGCTCTCTCTAGTCTCGAACAGGAGCGGACGCTTTAATTACACTGATGGACGCTCATTATATTATTCTATATGACGCTTCGTTTTTGAAACTTTTGTTGGTTGGAGTGAGTACTTTAAGCAGTCATAAATAGATAGATACAATAATTAGAAGATTTATATTTTATAGTCTCTTTCATGCGTAGTCATAAAACTAATGCTCGCATACGCTTAGTTTGGTTGGACACTGTTTGATTGATTTGTGCTGTCCTTTCCTATATTTAATAAAGTTTTCGTAATAGTGATCTGTTAAATGTGAAACGTTTATATTTTGCTAGCGTTTAGCTTTATTGTCATCATTAAAAGAAAGTGTCGATAACGAAGTGATTGGAACGAGTCCAAAATAATAATAATTTGTTCCGGAATGTAGTTTTTAGCAGTCGGAAAGTTACCGTGGCAGGTTTGACAGAAGTTCAGACTTCACTAGAGATATTATTATATGGCAAGAAAATGACTAGCTTTTCTTTAACCTTCTTCCAAGGATGGGAAGGGAGGGGAACATACGAGTGTGAGAATTTATATTCAAAACACTCGTATGGTTCTCATTTTTAAACGACTTCAAAAAAGGAGGTTATCAATTCGACCCGTATGTATGTAATATTTCCAGAACTGCCTAGTTTCCGTATATGTTAGTCTATATCAGCGTCTGAACAAATGTGCCAAATTTCAAAAGCGTATGTAAGTATGTATGTATGTTTTTATGTTTGTGTTCGCATATTTAATGATATCTATTTTTTAAATAGATAAAAACGTACCGTTTTTTATTATTTCTAGTAATTATAAACCAAACAAAGAGCTCGCTGCTAAATAATTTAATGACAGTCATACGGGTCGATCTAAAGGTTAAGCAACGCTTGCTGAGGTCTGTCTGTGGATGGGTAACCGTCTTAACATACTGCTGAGACTCCTCCGTACCTCGGAAAGCACGTCAAGCCGTTGGTCCCGGCTGTCATTTGTAGATCTTTGGCAGTCGTTACGGATTGTCGGAAACCAGAAAATCTGACTCCAGTTTTGCCAAGTTTACCCAGTTAATGGATTATAGTGGTCTGGTAGCCGCTCTACATAAAATACTGGTATTCAGCTGAATCCATTTTGCCTGGAAGCAGTTGGGAAAGGCTAGGCAGATGATAATCTAGATGAGGCCGCTGTTTCCTAGCTGACTGCTCAGCTGCTCAGAAACAAACTCAGAGGACAAAATCTCTAATCTATAGAGTTTTACAATGGTAAACATTTGTTGGTCAAATCATATGAGAACCATCTCTGAGGTAGCCTTTTAAATTTTACGAGAATTTATTTATAACAGACTGACGTCGAACCGAAGCGGCTGAATTTCATGAGTTACTGCAATAGTACTGACACTGTGTTATATGTATTTATGTATGTAGTGTAGTATTTGCAAAGTGCCTATCGAGCTGACATTTTGTATTCAGCGGCTAATATTAGCTGGTCGACCATTGAATGTGTATTTAATTTTGTCTATCTTCAAGAGACCAGATACTATAGTCGCTGTAGTCTACTGGACCAGTCAATTATTTTTTACTAGCTGCTGCCCGCGACTTCGTCCCCGTGGTATCCCCGATTTTAAAACATGCTTTATCGCTGCTCCGCTCCTATTGACTTAATCGTGATGATATATAGCCTAAAGCCTTCCTCGATAAATGGTCTATTCAACCCAAAAAGAATTTTTCAATTCGAACCAGTAGTTCCTGAGATTAGCGCGTTCAAACAAACAAACAAACAAACAAACTCTTCAGCTTTATAATATTAGTATAGATTAGTAAAGTAATTACTGTTCTTAGGTACCTACCTACTTTTCTTCGTCACATTTTTATCTGAATGTCCCATCAGGATACATTTAGGATTGCCAACTATACTTTATAAAAACGTATCCTACTGTATTTTGGATAACTTTATACTTTTGCATTAAAATAAAGTACTTACCTATGGGAAAATAATTTACTTCTAACCTATACTGTGATGCGTAAAACTAAATAGACAAAATATGGATAATGATGAACTATTTATCAAAACCTTCGTAAATACGAGAAAATTATTATTGCTTATCAATTAAGAAGGTACTGAACGAACTGAACTTAAAAATATCTTTGAAAATTTAAGTTGAATTTACACATTTTGAAATGATGCATCATGAAATGAAGGTCAGTCTAGTACAGTTAGTATGGCTTTAAATATGAAAATTTAATACGTATATTAAGATGGGGTATATTCCGAGCTAGTAAGAGTAATATAAATCCTAAGAAAATCTAAATTTAAATTATAAAGAGTATTGTTTTAAAGTATTTATTTATTTGTTCGTAGGCGGTAATCAGAAATACTTATCTGATTAATCGGATCATCGACTAGAACAATAAACAAATAGGCTGGCATAATCGCTTTACGATCAAATCCCTTTTCCAAGTAAAGGAATAAGAAAACAAAAACAAAAAATGTGCCGTGCTAAAAATATGCCGAAAAATATCTTTTTCTTTCCAATACTTTATTTTTTTCCTGTCTAAAAATGGATTAGAAATACTACCATGGTGACACAATGAATAAAACCTTATGTCCTTAATTTCAGGGTCCAGAATGCCTCGCATCTACGAGGAGAACGACCCTGGGTACGCGGCCGCCTGCAGCAACGTCACGCTGTGCTCCAACTCTAAGGGTTTCTTCAAGGTCGGTATACTGCACTGACGTGTGCTAGATGAAATGTGGTCATATATTTCGGTACCTACCTCAAACAACTTAACTAACTAGATTTTGCTCGCGGTTCGCCAGGGTCCCATCTCAATTATACCAAATTTCACCAAAATCAGTTCCGTGACTAAGGCATTATAGCGTTACAAACTCAATTTTCCGTTTATAATATTATCTATACTCGTATAGTTAGGATTGCCTGATGAGCATCGCAGGTATCCGCATGATAACCAGGCCCAGGTCGATGGCGCGTCGTGTTCCACGCGTAAAGCAAAGAAGACGGGGCCCCATAGGGTCAATGCCTGCTAGGGTTGCGGAATTGGTTCGAAAGAGTCGTCGCGGCCCTGGAACGCAAAGGCACTAGGAGGAACACAGTAGGGTTTTAGTCAGTAAGAGTCTGATACTCCCTTCCGCTCCGCCCAGAGCGGAAGAATTTATAAAAAAAAAATAATTAAAAAAACATGCGCTTGATGCAAAAATGGTAGGTACAAGACACGCCTTTAGAGAATGCCTCCAGTTCGCCAATGTCCAGCACGGAACGTCTTCAGCAAAATTAGGACGACAGATCTATAGATTACATTTTATTGTAAGTTCCGTACATTAGTAGAATTGTATGTACATAATTGTAACAGTTAATGGTGAGTACCTACGTTGCACCAATTCTCTTCCGCGGCTGATTTGTAGAAAGTAGAGCTGACTTTCAACCTAATATGATTGAAATTTGTTTCTTTTGCAGGGTCTTAGCGAGGAACTGGTCTCCATAGCGGAGGCTGACGGCTGGCTGGACAAGTTTGAAGCCGTCGAAGATGGGAAGAAGGTGGCTGCGGTGCTGGAGAACAAAACGGTCAGTAGAACAGCTGCGCGTTTGTATCTGTATTGATCGGAACTGCTTCAGCAATAGGCAATGATTTAGGGAGTAAAAATCATCCTACGTCCTACTTCACGATATGATCTACTGATAAGTTTCATCAAAATCAGTTCTGCCGTTAAGACGTGAAGGAATAACTAACAGAAAGACACAAAGACACTTTTATAATACACTAGCAGCGCCCCGCGGTTTCACCCGCGTAGGTAGTTCCCGTTCCCGTGGGAATACGGGAATAAAATATAGCCTATGTTACCCAGGGTGAATATAGCTTTCTAACGGTGACAAAATTTTTGAAATCGGTCCAGTAGTTTTTATTTGCTACATACAAAAATATAATATTAGTATAGATTTATGTATCAACTTTACACATTTATTATTTAAATCTATTTTTGTCCCGTTTTCTTCTCCAAAGCGGTTTTTTCCAGAAACTCGAGTCAAAAATAGAAAAAAAAAACGAAAGAAAATTGAAATTTTTTGCCTAATTGCTATTGCATTGGTACCAGCCTTGCTCATAATTTAATCTATGCTCCTCTTCAATAAACTTTAGGGTCTAACAAGAACAGTTCACATAAAGTTACAACTATTCTGCTTCACATACAAACCCGGTAACTAACAAACGATAGAGAAATAACTCGATAAAACAATATTAGAACAAAAGAAAACTCTCCTGGAGCAACAGTTGCGCCACGTTGCGCCAATGATGGAACCACTCTCACCTTTTGTTTTTAATATGACCAGTTTTCTTTTTTAATATTGAATTACTGTAATGTTAGCTTTCTTCTTCGCAATTTTTATTCGTTACTCAATTTCCTTTTCTTGGATACGTGATGAGAATATGTTGTTGTGATGCTTTTTTTTGTGTACCTTATTATCTTCTCCTTATGATCTTGTTTTTGTTGTTCAGAGTTGAGTGTTACTCTAATCGGACAGAGTTTCTACCTATTTTTCTGGCTTCTTGTATGTTGCTGCTATTTAATTTTAATGAGAAGTATTCGTTTATGAAAAATGTTTAGTGGAATTCCAATTAAATCATTTCGTTTTCTTCGATACCAAAGAAAGCAATGTTTCTCTGCCTAACATGTTTCTCCAAGATTTCTTTCCTTGAGCTTTTCCTGACTTATTTCCCAATTTTTCGTCTTACATTTTGTTTACATTTTCTATTATTTTCTCGGTCATGTTTACAAAGTTCCTAACAGAAGTCTTTTTTGTTCATTTAAGTCTATACGGACGTAGCGAAGTGCTGCTATAATTACATATATTGCAGATTAAATTGTATTGTTTTTTTTTATTGTTTAATTCGCTACTCGTCGGTAGATAGCGCTGTTAATTTAATGATGACTAGTGTGTGTGGCACCGAGACAAAATGCTACGAGTAGGTACTTGGTACAGCTCAAATGTAAAATCTTCCACGGATACTGAGAACAAGGTCACCCATGCAACAGCTCTAAGTGGTTTACCACGGCATCAGTTCTTCACTTTTTACAATAACTTCGCTTCGACATACTGTTTTATCACAGGAATTGACTTCACAACTGGTTATTTTGTAGAACGTGTATTGTATAGAAATATAAATGTTCTGAACTACAGTCGGGAAAGATTTTTATTTAGTTCCGACTTCAGTTGGATAAGTTCACAAATGTTTGCTTCAATATTGTGTTGTTTTCTATAACAGCGACTGGGAAACTTTGAGGGAACTATTTTCTATTCATATTTGCCCAAAAGTTATGTTCGAAGATATTACTTTTATAACATCAAGTACGTTTTAACCGACTGCATCAGAAGGACGATAATGTGTTTCGTTAGTATGTTTGTTGAAGATGAGAGGATGCCTATCTCCTTGGCTCGCAATTAGGGTGGGTAGATTTTCACAAGCTTTTTATTTTACTTCTTTTTTAATACGGGTTTTGTACGGTGTCTGCCAGACTTAGTCAAAATACCACCTACACGTGAAAAGATCAAATTACAAAACATCTAAAAGCCTAAAACAACAAACAAACATATCTACTTACATCTAAGAGAAGAAATAAAAATAAAAAACAAGATAAATTAGTAATTGACGTGTTAGGTCACCAGCAGAACTCAACCTTTTTTGTTCTTGGGCCATATAAAAAAAATCTGACAAAAAAGTCCTTAGACAAGGCAAAGTTTTTAGTAAGAAATTTTGTTTATAACTAATGTTAGTCATTAAAAGTAACAAGAAAATACACACGGTCTACCCCTGCACAGTAGGCTCATCGGTCTCGCAACACATGGAGTTCAGTGAACCTACTGAGCAGAACATAGATAGCGCTTCTATTAATGCCATGATGGACTGCAATAGGCATGTTTCCTAAGTAAAAAATATATGATTATGTTTAGTCCGTCAGTTAGATTATAGAAAAATATTGGACTCGTATTTTTTCCTTTATCAAATCTATAAAAACTGACGAAGATACAAAGCATCAAAGATCAGGAGTGGGGGCTTGTGACGTCACGGCTCGGTAAAAATTGTAGCGAGTAGTGACGTCATACGAGTTTTCAACGCACTGTATCGTCTTCATTTTTTGTTTACGTGTAAAAAGAAAAATACGTATCGATTATTTTTTGGAAATCTATCTGACGGACTAATTAGATTTTTTTGATTAACTACCCTATTGTCTGCAGTCAAATATAACACTGCATTTACAAATCTATGTATGTATATGAATGGGACTTTTGAATTTGTGACAAATAGACAGATTTCATATGGCATAGGCTAACATATCTTTTTCACTTTAATAGTGGATGAGGAATCTTCTCAGCACATCGTCAAGGAGTGAATCAGTACACTATAGATACTTAAACAAAAATTGATACATCGACTACATATACCATCAATAACGTGCTAGGCCACAAGTCACATGATAAAGCTTGGCTGTCCACATGAGGCCCGCAGGCCGCATATGGCCCACCAAGTTGAGTATAGCTGGTCTACATAAAAATACCACTAGACACCATCGACTACAAAACCAGGCCATTAGGAGGCTTTAGAAAACATAAACAAAAGACACTAAAGGCAGCATCGACCCTAAAGGTTAGATTAAAAGAATGAATCTGGGGTACACAATACTTCCTCAGCTCTATTAATACGGGCATTAACAAGTTCAGACGCTTTGGATTCACTGCTTTTGACCCGATTGTCGCTTCGATACTGCCTTCTAACCACCCCTTAACTACTTCTTAAACTTAACATCTTAAGCGACTAAACTGAACAAAGTAATTTAAGCCTTAAACACATTTTCCTAGAGATCTATTTCATGTGCTGATGAATAACACTTGTGTATTCTGATGTATGGTTAGTACGGCAGGTGTCGTTACCGTAACCCCTTGTTTTCACCGCACAGACAGGCAAACACAAAGATTTAATATAATGATCCGCTTTCATGATGAAACTGCGACGACAGTTTGTCAGAGTGTTTCCATTATGAATTAGGGGCATACGGTTAACGGGATGCTTAAGCTTTAGCTTAGGATGTCCCATGAACCAGCGTGGATTTGTCTTAAATTATTAAGTAGATATAGGTCGAATAGAGTCTTCTGCTTACAAGCTCAGAAAAACTACATATTTTTTGTTTTTTCTCGCCTCATTGAAAGCAATGACGTGTTCAGTCTTCAATAGTGTCATATTCACTCCTGGATTGAAGACTCCCTGGTTGTAACTATCAGGAAACAAAACTCCGGCAGGGAATTCCATTCCTTAGACAACTAAGGAATAGGAGAGTACAGACTCTGCTGATAGCCACCCATACGGCTGGCTACAGAGTACAGCCACCAGGGAGGTCCACCCACTTATTCTAAAACTAGCTGCTGCCCGCGACTTCGTCCCCGTGGAATCCCTGATTTTAAAACATTCTTTATCGCTGCTCCGCTCCTATTGGCTTAAGCGTGATGATATATAGCCTAAAGCCTTCCTCGATAAATGGTCTATTCAACCCAAAAAGAATTTTTCAATTCGAACCAGTAGTTCCTGAGATTAGCGCGTTCAAACAAACAAACAAACTCTTCAGCTTTATAATATTAGTATAGATTACCAAAGAACGTTTCTAATATCCTTACAGGTGATGGATGCTCTGAACGAGGTGCTGTCCAGGATCCAGCCACTGCACCGCGGCAAGGACGCGCAAGTGTCCCGGGAGCGCCGCCTGGCCGCGCAGAAGGCTCTCGAGGATGGAGACCTGGACAAGGCACTGGCTCTGGCCAGCCAGGCCGTGCTCAGAGCTCCCATGACTGGTAAAAGATAGACTAGCTAAAAGAGTTGTACCTATCGTTTTTTCAGCTGTTTTGGAGTCGGTTTACGGTTTAACTGAGTTTATCTGAATACCAGTATTTTATATAGAACTAGCTGCTGCCCGCGACTTCGTCCCCGTGGAATCCCCGATTTTAAAACATTCTTTATCGCTGCTCTAATCCTATTGGCTTAAGCGTGATGATATATAGCCTAAAGCCTTCCTCGATAAATGGTCTATTCAACCCAAAAAGAATTTTTCAATTCGAACCAGCAGTTCCTGAGATTAGCGCGTTCAAACAAACACACAAACAAACTCTTCAGCTTTATAATATTAGTATAGATAACTGCATAAATGCCCGATTATTATTAGGTTCTTTGTACCTAATTAAGTAGTAACTGAAAGAGCTGCAAGGGCCAATCTTCAAGGTTAAGCAACACTTGCTAAGGTTAGGTGGGAGGTGTCCATCTTAACATACCGAGGTTCCTCAGTACTTTGGAAATCACGTTAAGCCGTAGGTCCCGGCTGTGACTTGTAGATCTTTGTACAGTCGTTACGTATTATCAGAAGTCAGACAAATCTGACACCTGCCTTGCCAAGAATTGTGAATCAGTTGGTTGTGGGAGTTCAGAGAGGAAGTCTCTTTGTGTGAAATACTTGTACTCGGTTGCACCCGGTGCGACTGAAAGCTTCCCCCACATCGTAGGGGAGATTTAAAACAGATTAATTGATATACTTGAGAAGTGAAGGCGTGCGTTTGACACAATAAAACATGGTTAAATGTGTCATTTAAAACTATGAAAATGGTAAAGCATTCAAGCGCCAATCAAAAAGGTTTTTCGTAAAAAAGCATGATATAATATCTTCGTATTTCTAAACGAAAATCTTTTTTTTTGACAGAATAACTTTATCTTTTTCTAACGAAACTAATAAAAAAATTATATGAATAAGGTAGTAAGTATAATTTACAATTTATAAAGTTTATAAATGATAAACTTTGTACGTGCCTAGCCTATTCTAGCTAACTTTTAGATTTTTTTATTATTAAATAATTTCAATGCTATGGATATTATTATATTTGTACGCCGATATATAGTTACGACTAAACATGATTAGACTCAAAAGATATAATATCTTACATGCTATTGTATGTGTAAAATGTTTAAACAAATAACGAAATCGTATGATGGGAGCACAATGAACGTAATGATATCGATTTTTTAAATCTGTTCCATTCAAATGGTCTGCTCTGAAAAGGCACCGAGATGCTCGGAGCATTCTGTTGTAGTGCATTCAAAAGAATCTCCCGCCGGAATACGATATGCTGTCAACGCGGACAGTTAGAAAGGTATTCTAATTTTAGAGGCAGCCAGCTCAAATATTTCGGTATAATGGAAATCAAACTAGCTTTGCCTTTCCGTCTAACAAGTAAACTTTGATACTTCCCACTCACGTCGCATGTCAGGATGAATCAGTCAGGGCCTACCTTGTTAACTTGGTATACGAAAGCTAGTTTAGAACATGAAGTATGCATCCACAATTTCGACGTTACCTGATATTGATTTAAACTAAGGTACCTAATAGTAGCTACAGCACGCAGCGATTACTAGGTCTATATGTTCTATTGAGACAGTGAAGCTGCGGGGAAAACATTGTATGCAAAAATATTGGATGATGGTCTGAAAGAAGGAAGGGAAAAAGAAATTAAACTATGTAAAATTTTAAAACACCCCTGACCCAAAATAATAAAAATTGTATTGAACGTAAAGTAAACCCACAATAAATTTAATAAAATACATTTATTAAAAAATAAATGTATTTTAATAGGTACATTTATTTTTTAATTTAGTGTGGGTTTTCACTGATAAATTATAGATTTTTGAATATTTGTATTTAATATCAACTAAGTTCGCCTCGCCCGATCACACTTGACGCAACGCTCTCGTCACGCATGCACCAGCTCGCATGTACTCTCCAAGTCAAACGTGCGGGATCGTTCTTCTTTTTTTGCGACAGTGAATTGGTGTTTCTCAGTTTTTCGAGTTTTTCAAGTGATAATATTTTGATTTCAGTGTTAGTAATTCTTTTTGTATGCATATAGTTTTCATTTGGATCATTGAATTTTTGTTTTCATGCCCATAATGTTGTTTATTTTATGGTGATTGTCGTGAAAACACTGTGACAGAGTGGTCCTTTTTGGGTAGGACATAACTGTGAATTACTACTCTGTCACGGTATTTAATGAAAAATTAACACACGCAAAAAAAATTGGTTACAAAAAGGTAAAGATTACTTAGTATTAAAAGGTATAATGCGATGAGGATGTAAATTCAAACAATAAAAACATAATAATTCATACTCTAATATAACACAAAATGAGGTGAGACACTGACCATTGTCGATAAAAAAGAAGAACGACCGAACTTGTTTTAGGTACCTACTCCAAAAATATAATTCGCCATTTTGTGGTGGCGGTCATCTTGGATTTGAAATTTGTTATAATGTATAGTATCTACTAGTCGAGCCCTTTCATTTGATAGGTAGGTACCCATATTGTTGTGAGATGTGAAAAAAATATGTAATCCACCATTTAATGGCGGCGGCCATCTTGCTATGAACACTCCCGACTAATTCACCTTTCAAACTAAAATCAAAATTGGTTCATCCGTTCGGGAGCTTCGATGCCACAGACAGACAGAACGATCATCGCAATACTGAGCTAGTAACAAATGTCCGTGGGCTCAGTTTATTTATTTACAAGAAAACGAAACAAAAAGTTAATTTGATAGATTTCCTTGGCCATCCGGCAGAAACATTCAGGTTTCCAAATAAATCAAAATGTTTACCTTTCCCTCAATATTGAAGGACTTTGGAAAGAGGAACTTTCAAAGTTAGCTACTTTGTTTTTAGGAAAAACAACGTAGCTTCATAATTGTTTGCTGTTCTTTTGTTGTAAGTATGTTTTGAAAGTTATGATTATTTTGGTTTCTTGGAATCTTGAGAAGTTTTAATTCCGGGTTTCAACTAAAAAGTTCTACGTGGAAGTTATGTGTAAGCAGAATTTGTTTGGAATCGGCAATTCTACGTGACCTGGCTGAAGTTTGGTGCAGAACCGGCTACAGCAGCCTTCCGCGGCACGGGGGCGTCACACCACCACCTTTAAATTCCAGGCTGCCTCTGAGGAATTTCTATCGGGGTTCTTGTCCATTCTTCTACATCAGAATTTACTTAACTAGAATCACTAATATGTATTTTATTTTTAAACTGTAAGACGTTAAAAGTGTCTTTTAATGGTCGAATTGAAACAAATGAATCGACTTTGCCGTTTTAAATAGCCTGTTGATTATATTTCTTCATAATTCAACGTTAAAACCCCACTACAAATAGATATTTTTCTTTCAGCGCATAAGAACTGTCCAGCTTTTTGCATTTTAATTGTGAAGCTGAAAAGTGTGCAAAGACTAATGAAGCATTTTTTTTTAATAAGGTGTCTTGCTGAAGCGACGGCGTGGAAACCAAAGCCCCCGCTGTAACAAGTTGCGGCCCTATTCTACATACAGACTACTTTTATAATTATATTTTTAATCTACCGAGTCTTTGTCACCGAGAACTTCACTGAGAATAGTTTTTTTGAGTCATTATATTATACTATCTTTCTAAGTATATTAATTTTCTTGCTGTTACAGGCTCTCATTTTGAGTTTTTTTTTTCGCCGTTCATCCATACTCGATCGGCGGATACTTACCAATCTACTTTAACGGAACTTAACAGTCTGTTCCCCATACTTTACCTTTCCAAAACTCAAACCCGAGTCATTCAAAATTCAAAAGTCATTTATTCAAACTAGGCTGAGAGACAGCACTTTTTGAACGTCAAATTTTACATAAAGACAGTCCCCCAAAACGTCAGTGGCGAGCAGTGGTTCGAGTTAGGTTAGGCCAGAGAAAATGTCCAAATAAATTTTAAAAAATAACCACATTATTCAGGGTTAATTTTTAATGAAATGAGTTTTTTTTGTTTTTTTTTTTAAATAGCCCATTAAAAAAAACACCACATTTCAACCCTGAATAATGTGGCTTGTTTTTTTTTTTGGATATTTTATCTGGGCTACCCTAACTCGAACCACTGCACGCCACTGCAAAACGCCCACCCGTCACCACTTCCTAATGTTTTAGCCAGCCATTATCAACTAAACAAGCCAAGTCAAGATAATTAAAACTTAAAAAAAAGAAAAACCGCCCACCAGAATAGTGTTACGCTTTATCCACTCGGGGGTTCTGTAATTAGGGCACGAAGAGGCTCCGGCCACAAAGGCATTCCGCGCGGCGTGCTAAGCAGATCTACCGGCTAATGGGACAACGTTATTTGTAACCTTATTCTAGCCCACTTAGTTACTTCTAAAGCCAAGAATATTGCCTCACGGCACTTGATAAGTTATTGCTAGAGAGGATTATGTTGACTGTAAAGAGTTTAATTTTGTCTTTTGTCCTCGAGCTGTGTGCCCATCGCTATTTCCCATCGACAAAAATGACACATAACCATTCATAAATCTTTTCTAGGTACTCGCCTACGTTACTCTGGAATTTTTTATGCATTTTTAGCATAAAGATCCTCCGGTTTAAGCTGTGCATTGTGTGTCAGTATCTAAATGAATTTAAGATTTTTTAAGCATATAATCTTGTAATATTGGATTATGTGAAACTAGCTGCTGCCCGCAGCTTCGCCCGCGTGAATGTCGGAAATTATCCCAAAGGAACATAATACCGGGATAAAAAGTATCCTATGTACCTCCAAGAATATGTGTACAAAGTTTCATGATGATCGGTTGAGTAGTTTTCGCGTGAAAGCGTAACAAACTTACATTCACATTTATATATTAAGTATAGATATAGATTATTGTTCTAAGGACAGACATTGAGGCTGTCAGGTACCTCTACAGTTGTTCAATAATTAAATCCGGAACAAATCTTGTAGCCTCTCGTCAAAGGTACTTGGATGATGCTGCAGCAGTAGAACGTTCTTTTCTAACCACCCTTTTCTTGGATGATTACTAACAGACTACATTGTTCCCAGGTGAAGACGACGTCATATCAGAAGGAGGGATCTCCCTCGCCCTAGCCCTGTGGCTTCGTTCAGAGGTCCTGCTGCGCTGCGAGAGACCCCAGGCTGCTCTAGAAGACCTGAAACTGGCACTAAAGGAACGGCTACCTGCTAAGATGAGAGCCCAGTATTACTGGAGGATGGGGCATTGCTATCGAGGTCAGTTGGTATTTACTTGCTTGAATTTGTAGATAGCTTTGCCTTTGCCTTTTTAAGTCTGTAGAAATATAATAGTGTTGCAATTAAGCAAGGAAGATGGCGGCATTCGTTACCACTAGCGCCATCTAGTATCGAGTAGTAGAACTAGTAGAGTCAAGAACCTTCGAGACTTTTTTATGCTAGAATAAACTAGATTTCTCGAACCCTAGTCAGTCGCGACCGATATGTACGCGAACTTTCTAGATCTTTCTACGATGGAAGGTTCTGGAATTAACCGGCGCCCTATATAAGGCAGACATATAGGTACCGACCGAGTCAGCCCTGGCTGGGGGCCTTAAATTCATTTGAGGCCACCACAGAATTGCCCGGTTGAGCAGTAACCAGCCTTAGTGAGCTGAACTGCGAGGGGTCCAACAAAAAAAAACCAAAAAACCGAGTCAGTACCTATTGCATTAGCGATACAAGTGATAACTTCGAGAGCGATCTTCGACTGCGAACTCAAGTGTGCTATTAATAGTGCGACTGTGTTTTATAATTATAATTAGTGAGTTTAAAATAGAAATTAGTGTTGTGCACATAAAGTGTCATTTTCGGTTATTATATCGGCTGTTTTTATTGTCACAAACCCGAAGCTCGTAACAATAGTAACTACCAGCTGACCTAATAGACCTTGTCGAGTCGAAGGTCTAAGTTCATACAAAAAGCTCGTGGAAAACAGGATCTATTTTTCCCAAATGGGTGCAACTATATTTAATTCCGAACATCAGCATTTCATTTTAATAATTAAAAACATAGATGGATGGGATACCACGATCCAATGAAAATAAAGTCAATTCCGAATCACAACAACGTTGCATAAATCGTGTTCCACAATGTTCAAGGCGACAATTAAACTTGAACCTCCACTGTGCCAACCGACACGTGCAAACTGCATCATACTTGCGCAGATCAGATATTTTTACTCCGAATTTTATTTAATTTCAACTTCAGTAAAAGACAAGTTTAGGTGGTTCAGTGATATCCTACAGTGTGTTTCAGAAGTACGTAGTCATAATAAGGGTGACGTTTCATGTCTGGTACAGTAAGGAAACAATAGTTACAAAAAATGCCTTTTTTAATCTCGACCGCATAAGTCTACTCAAGTTTTTCTTCAAGTGCATCAGACCATTTGAAAAATGCGTTTTTGTTTTTACTTTTCAGTCGTTCTGTGTGGTTGGTTTTTAGGGTTCCGTAACCAAGGGGTAAAACGGGACCCTATTACTAAGAGTCTGCTATACGTCCGTCTGTATGTCTGTCACCAAGCTGTATATCATGAACCTTGACAGTTAGACAGTTGAAATCTTCACAGATGTTTAGGTATTTCTGTTGCCGCTATAACAATAAATACTAAAAAACAGAATAAAGTAGTAAATTTAAGGACACTCCCATACAATCTCATTTTTCGGTATTGATAACGGCAACAGGTAGACGCCTGAAATATTCAAAGAATATTAGTTACATATTCACTTTAGAAATAACTCATTAAATTAAAATAAAACCAATATTTAAAGGGTAAAGTTTAAGGTTTAAGGGGTAATTTCAACAGACATGATTTTTTGCCGTTTTTATAGATAATGGTACGGAACCCTTCGAGTACGAGTCAGTCTCGCACATGGCCGGCCTTTTGTTTCTTAAATTCAATTAGTTTTTGGTATCGTTTCTTTAATTTTTAGTAAATTCTCATGACATAGCTTTGGTTTTAATAGTTTAAAGATTTGTCCGATGACTTCGCAGCATGCCCCATAAAAATAATGTCCATGGTGCCAACTACGGATATTTATCAACCAGGACATCATTTTCATTAACATTATTGTAATAACCTTGTCAAGTTAAATCACATGCTTTTAAATTGTAATTGAGTTTTCGTTCGGCGCCTCACCACAGCATTCATGATTTAAAATACAATTTTCGTCGATAAAGAGAATTCGTTATTGATGGATGTATGTATGTTTGTGTTTACTATCTTCAGTTGCAAGTAGGTAGACTGTTAAGAAAAAATAATCTTTAACATAAAAGAAAACTCATTAAAAATCAAACCTTTATCTTCCCAACTTGCATAAACTTAATTTGTTTATTTTTATGGTATGCGTCATGCTTAGCATAAATACACTATTTTTCTTTCTTTCTTTCTTCTTCTTTCGCGATAAGCCATTTGGAGTACACGTCTGAGGTTTAGAACTAATGTTATCACAAATACATTGATCGTATTGTGAGCATTATAAAAAAATATTCATCAAGTATTTGTATTATCATCAAAAAGGAACCTCTGTAGGAGGTATCATATTTTACCCCTAATGAACCGCCAAGAAACTGACAATTTTTTATTGTTTAAGATTTTTAACAATAACACAGTCGAAGCGATGGTACCCCCCGCTGCGTGTTCCAACCTCCACCAAATACAGGCAGAATTCGTTAATGTGCGTGCAAGCAAAAACTGTAATAAACTATGTAAACAGCACGATTTCGATCCCTTCTCGACAAACGGGTCGACGGCCAGGGCCCCAAATCTGCTATTTTTATAAATTTGTCATTCCAACACGATCCCATTGTCATTTTGCTAAAAGTTCGTAATCTTCTAAATTCATAATGGTCGATCATTGGTCTGTCAGTGGTCTCGTAATACTTTTTGATAACCGAGCTATTAAAAAGAATGACTGCACAATGAGGTTCTAATGGTAGGTCACTGATCAAAGGAACTGTCAAAATTTTAGCAGATTACTGCATACGTCTGTCATTCATTTGTCATTATGTACGAGATTACCATTCTATGCCATTTCTTCCAATGGAGTGTCAGTGGTTGACCATTGGAAAGTCATAGTGACGCTATTATGTTAGTAGATTACCAAACTTGTCAAAATCGACCATTATGAGATCAATGATAGGCCATTTTGACACTATTGTAATAGCAGACTTGAGGCCCTGAAGGTGCCTGAGCCTTAACTTTTTTAATTGAAACAGTAACAAATCTATATCTATACTTATAATAAATCTGTAGAGAGGTCAATTCTGTACAAGGAATATATTTTCAAAATAACTATCAGGCGGTGATTAGTGATCGATACTGGTGCCAAAAATGCTATCAGTAAAATTTTTGTCTGTCTGTCTGTCTGTCTGTCTGTCTGTATGTTCTTTATAGAAACAAAAACTACTCGACCGATTTTAACGAAACTTGGTGAAATTATTCTTCATACTCCTGGGCAGGTTATAGTATACTTTTCATCACGCTACAATCAGTAGGAGCAGAGCAGTGATGGAAAATGTTGGGAAAACGGGAGAAGTTACTCCATTTTTAAGCTTCCGTCGCGTGTGTAGCTGTAATGGTTAAAGTTACATAGGTAAAAACGTAGATACTTTTATTAATTAGTAGTTATTTTATTAATTAGTTATACGTAGTTATAGGTATTTATTTTTAAGTGAAGTAGGTATAGGTTATTATAATATAATTTTGCACAGGCATTTCAGCTTTACTTTAATTTCTTTTTTTGTTGTAAGTTGCATATTTCACACACACATAGTGATCTATCAATGCATAGCCCAAACCACTGAACGGATCGGGCTGAAATTTGGCATGCAGGTAGATGTTATGACGTAGGCATCCGCTAAGAAAGGATTTTGATTAATTCTATCCCCAAGGGGATAAAATAGGGGATGAACGTTTGTATGAAACTTTGTCAATTTTAAACCGATCGGGCTGAGAGTTTCAAAATCGGGGGTAAAGTAACTATTCCACGCGGACGAAGTCTAGACTTCTAGTGCATATTAGATTATGTTGTTTCTAGTTCATGTTTTTGTTGTTATCCTGTTTTTTTTTTGTGTACGCAGTACTGCCGTACCGTGTTGTTTACACCATATTTGCCAAACTGCTTTTTATAAGAGAGGACTTGTAATTGGCTGTCAGTCTTCTATAGTTCGTAAATCCCTTCTCTTAATATATAAATGTGAATGTAAGTTTGTTTGTTACACTTTCAGGCGAAAACTACTCAAGTGATTTCAAAAATTCTTTCACCACTAGAAAGCTACATTCACCCTGAGTAACATAGGCTATATTTTATCCCCGTATTCCCACGGGAACGGGAACTACGCGGGTGAAACCGCGGGGCGGTGCTAGTAATTAAAAAATCTTTCAGTAGTTAAATAAAACCGAAATACCGCATTCCACACGAATGTATACTACGACCAAAATGAAGTCTCAAAGGCCTCATACAATCATAGAGACCTTTCCGTACAAAGGCCGCCTTTAAGTAAAGCTCTTCCACGTGTGTTTGGATCACTGATAGCCGAGCCTGGATGCTGTACAGCCGTCAAAGTCAGAGATTGCCGATGTGTATCGAATTAGTCACGAAGGATACTCCTCAATGTGCCGCGATTTAATGAAACGACCGCATAAAGGATGACGAGCTCTGAGATAGATCTGAATTATCTGAAGCAATTGTAGTTCGAGCGCGGATTTGCTGAACGATTTAATTACGGAGTTCTTGAAATTATTATAATAGGCTTAGCCTATACTATCTTTACTTTAATTTTATCAAGAGAGTATGCGAATATTCCGGACAACAGAGGACGTTTAAAAAAATAAATCAGCATTTGACGTAGGGTAAACCGGGGATGGTTGGTTATGGGGTAGGTAGACTAACTGCCAAAAACTCTCTAGGAGTGCCAATTTTGATCTCTTGCTGATGCATCTTGGTGCCTCCCATATTTGTGCGAAAAGTGGCGTCCTAGTCGCGCGCTGCTAAGCCTGATTTTGTTGTTATTTTGGTCTGACTACTTTACAAGTAGTACTAAAGCTTGCTTGAGACTCTAGGATATAAAACACAGTAGTATTTTAAAAACAATTTATAGTGTTGATGTAAGGAAGGTAATTCAAGTGAAGTGGATTGAAGTTAATGGCATTTAGAGTTGTTTGACTAAATTTTTGCGGGGCAGGGCGACTCGAAGAAATGATCGCTTCATCAGTCATGCTGCCGGGCGTTAGGCTCGCATCCCACGTCAAAGTGATTTGGTCTACACCGTATTTAGTATTAGTGATGTTTAGTTACCGGTAACCAACCATATATGTATGTACGTTTCTTTTCACGATGTCTATTAAAGTTTTATGTTACTATTGGAAAGCTTGTTAATTTTTCACGTAAGTATATATTATATTTCAGCGATCAGGATCCATGATCGCTGCCTTAATCCCAAATCTATAAAGCTGAAGCCTAATTTTATAAAGCTGAAGAGTTTTCACGCGCAATGCACTAATCTCTGAAAGTACTGGAATTACGTACAATACTCGTAAATACGACTAGAAAAATTGTTTTAGTGTTGGATGGCCATTTATTTAAAAAGGCTACAGGCTATATAAAATCACGTTATGACCAATAGGAGCGGAGCATTAATGAAACATGATGAAAAATCTCTTTTTTCTCTCTTATGTGACACAGACGAAGTTGTGCGGGTCAAACAGAACACAATTAAAAAAAAAACAAAATGTGAAAAAAATAAATATAAAAGTTTAAAAAAATACATGCTGAAAAACATTCTACAAACTCATGTAGAATGTTATGCATACCATGATCTTGTAAACAATTGTACCACAGAAAAGATACTCCCCTATCTGTTCTGTGATTTGTACAGTAGATATACATTTCTTCTGGCCCTAAACAGACAGACTGGGTTTACTTAGTGCAACGAGACTGGCAACTGCGTTGTTCAAATGCAGTTTGACAGTTGGTGTCCCGTTCAGAAACAGCCCGTCTGTTAAAGCCTACCTCGCTGTTTCTCCAGGGGCAGGTGAGGCGACCCGCGCCAAGGTGTCATACGAGCTGGCCGGCCGGCTGCTGGGCTCTGATGAGGAGGCGAGGGCGCGCCTGCTCGAGGACATCGACACCTTGGACTACACGGCGCAGCCCAAACCTATCGTTGAGAAGCCTGGTAAGTGACGAACTAAAATATTTCAACAGGATCTCAGAGTGGTTGAAGATCCTTACCTTCTTTAGGGTTCTTAGCTGAGTCATTGTCAATACGATCGACAGAGCAGACAGGTGGTAGAGTGGAGACCGCGTATAGTAGAGTGGGACGCTCTGCCGCATGATGGGTCGATGGTTTGAACAAGGACTGCTCAAGACCGGGATGGATGGCGCTTGATGGCATGATGCTGAACGTAAGACTCCCCCAAAAGGCTTACGTTCAGCAGTGGACGGCAATTAGCTGAGATTTGATATAATAACGTGATAATGTATAATAATCTCACTACCACTACCAAAAAGCTAGACAGTACGGACTAACCCCTGGTTTCTTAATAAGACATTCAAGCTTGAGAACTTCTCAAACTATACTTTAGCATGAGTACTTGTCAACCTTGAGCATCAAAAGCAGAGATCACAAACATGTTTGTAATTTCATAATTTGAATAGGGAGCGTTCAAGTATTACGTAACGCAATTTTTGAACATTTTTCACCCCTCCCTCCTCCCCTTGTAACGCACCGTAACGTTTTTCTGTACCCCCCCTCGTCCTCTCTAAACGTTACGCAACACTCATGACTTAAAAGAGAACGAATTAAAAATGACGACCAGACTAATACAATCGAGGGATTCCCCGTAAAACGTAAATGAAAAGGGTTGCCAATTTGGGAGTTATGGTTCCCTAATTTTTTATTTAATAAAAAAAACAATGTTATGTAACGTGTTGTAAGAAAGGCCCCCTCCCGCCCCTCTAACGCATCGTAACGTTTTACGAGACACCCCCTCCCCCCAAATTGCGTTACGTAATACTTGAACGCCCCCATACCTATTAAACCAGGAGTTGCATCACGAAGTCCCGCCATCTGAACAACAATGGCGCTATGAAATGCGATTCAAGCAATCAACTCACAAGCTTACGACAATTGTTTGTCTGATTCGTTAACGCTTTAATAACAGAGCAAGGTGAATTCAATTCCAATTAAAAATATACACAAAAGCATTTTAAACAATTCACTCCTCAGAGCACTGCGACGTGGAAAAAGTTTTATTTAACACCGCCATGACACGCGGGGCTTCGTCAAACGATGGCGAGGCACTGGAATGGGGAACTGCAGCTGTTAAGTAACGCTGCATGTTCAGAGAACTTTACCATTGATATACTTACAACGCTAATACAATCTTTCTCGGATGGAAAGCTGTGACGCCAAAAACCGTAGATTGGAATATCGATTTTTCCGTAATTATGTAAATAAAACTATCTGACTCCATAGGCCTTGTAGCAGACATGCTTTTAGCATGGGCGGGTAATGCTAAACTCACTTATTGGAAGTCTTTCGATAGCGAGACGCTTGTGAATGGTATAAATGCAAAAGTGAGTTAGTTTATTACGCTTTCAAGCCAAACTCATCAGTATAAATTTGATGAACTTTGGTGTACAGATACATCCAAAGAAACCCTGAAGATAGGCTACTTGAACTTAATCGAAGCCCTCGGCAAAAGGAAAAAAATGTAATAGTAAAATCTGAAGTTGCCGATGGTAAAAGTTACATTTTGAAGTGTTATCTCTATGAAGTGCAGTCGCGATTCCGTTTCCTAGTACGTTCAAGAGATTCATCGTATGTAATAACTCGGTCAACGTTTAGTGGATGTCGGAGGTGGCGACCCTCGAGCGCCGAGCCGGGTGCCGACATAGTGAGCCCCACCAAAGTGCTGACAGCTCTGACACACGGACGTACTGGGAAATAGAAAGGTTTTTCGCTATTTTTCTGATTTCGTTTTACTAGTCGGCTTTATGTCTACATTTGGCTTTATATTAGCCAGGAAAGGATATCTAGATATGCACTTTAGAACAAATAGATTTTGGTTCATAATGACTGATTATATAGAGATGAAGATAGTTTTTTTATCTACTCCGTAACGGGTCAATGACTGAAAATTGCTTTGCCCAGAATTCGGCACTGAAAGGAAGTGCGTCATTAGGTCCTCACGTAAAAAGGTTAGGGTTTTTTGCACAAGATGACGGTTGTACCATGGTCCGCAGAACGACGGCGAACAAACATTGAAGATCTGGGCCCTTCCTAGGGCCCCCATCAGTGGAGATCGTCTTTCCTGCAACCAACCTGAACGTCGTATGTAGTTCAGTATGCACACTTATTTCTTAGAAACTTATCTATTTCCATGTGATGTTATTTTCAGGCATATCACTAACAGGTGGTGCGAAACAAAACATGCCTTCACTCTCCAAGTTGCTGAAAATTACTGAAGAAGAGACCAAGGTAAAGTTTTACATAATTACGAAATAAGACATTTTCATGGATCCTATTCACTATTAGAAACAGTTAATAGAGACTGTTTTACTAATAAGTAAGTATTCGTATGTTATTTGAATATTTATATGATTTTTATTTGTAATTTTTTCAAAATTGGTCATTAAAATATCAGAAAGGTATTCTCAAAATTGTACATATCTGGTTTAGCTCGACTGCCTGTAAAAAGCTTACTTCGGTAAAACAAAAATAATTTTGTAGATTTGATAAGTCCTTCTTATAAAATACAAGTACTTCGCCCGTGACTTCGTCTGCGCAAACAATTTCCACCCCTGTTTTACCCCCTTAGGGGTTGAGTTTCGTAAAATCCGTTCTTAGCGGATGTCTATACATCCTATAAGGCACCTACCTACCAAATTTTAAGTTTGTAGGTGTTATAGTTTCTGAGATTTCGTGATTTATCTGTGAGTGGTATTTCGCTTTTATATAAAGAAGTAGCGGAATTTGTTCTAAAGAGTCATCGCGGCCCTGGAACGCAAAGGGCACAAGAAGGATCACGGGTGGGTCTTAGTCAGTAGGAGTCTGACATTCCGTTCCACTCCGCCCAAAGCGGGAGGTCATTTGATGATTTCCCATCCAAAAAAAAAACGTATAGAAGATAATCAAAAGAACCATAAGAAAGAGCACTAGCTACTGCAGCTAAGCACAGTGATTTTATATTCCCATTCTGACTTCTGCAAGCGACCAACCAGTACGTACTACTAGTGCTTAATGAAGTCAACACCTCTGCTTCAGCTTGCATCAAAACTGCCTCGACAACTCTGCAGTATATACGGTACTTACTCAGCACTTAGAAGTTTGTAGCACTCACCAGCGGACACTTTGCCTACTGATTAAAAGTTTATAAGTTTATTGTTCCAAAATAAACTTATAAACTTAGATTGCATGTATATTTACAAGTTGACAAGTCTAAAAGAGTTCAGTGCTTTGTGTATTGTAAGATCTTTGTTTGGATAATGCAAAACTGGAAGGTTTTTTTTATTCAATTTCCGATTTATTTTGATGGGTCAAAATTGAAAACTGAAGTTTACCAAGTTCAAAGTCAAAAAAAAATATGTATAACAATAAAAAGAGACTTTAGTATCCATTTGCAAAGATAGAAGAACAGACAGGTAACTCCAAGTTAAATGAAAGCAGAGACAAAACCAACAACTGCCGTAGATCCAATAAATTGTGACAAGAGCAGGACAGAGGACCATCATCGTATGATTACGATGAGGGAAGAAACTTGTACATATGTACATTGGCTCCCAGAATGCTCGTGAACTTGCATCCTTGCTTGACGCTTGTCTTGCCGTCAGGGTCGCTACGCGGTGGCGCACGCGCACATCAAGACCGGCGATGTGCTGCTCGTCGACCCGCCCTACGCCGCATGCCTGCTCGCTGACTATTACGGTACGCACTGCTTGCATTGTTTCAAGAGGTAAGATGTATTTCTAGTGTCTTAGCCACAGAGCAGGGCAGTGACTAGAGGTGGCAGTACACTTTTGGTCTACGTTTCCGTTATTTTACCTGACAATAGCCCAGGTAGCAACTTTATTACAACGATAATACAGATCACTTTGATTTTGACATTGATGCGAACTCAGCAGAAAAATGGCTTTCATCGTACTACAGTAAAGTATCGACAGTACCGACTCTCCGGCTGCCGGACGTCACCCTGCTCTGTGGTCTTCACCGAGAAGTCCGCAAGATATCGAATGTATCCTATGTTTCAGACTGGATGACTGCGAGAACGAAGCCCCTGTCTGGTGCCCGAAGTGCTCAGGAGTTGCCTTTTGCAGTGTTCCGTGTAGGGACGCAGCTGTGTCTACGTATCACGCTTTTGAATGCCAGTTCTTAGACCTTTTCATAGGTGAGAAAACTGCATGGCATTTAATGAACCTATTTTGTCAGAGAGGTTTACATCTGTAGTTATCACAGACAATGTGAATATTACTCACTGTCCTACTTGATTTCCAGGTTCCGGCATGTCAATACTAAGTCACATAGCACTCCGGATGGTCACGCAGGCAGGTCTCGACACCAGCTTATCGATACACTCTAAATACATAAGCAATGAAGTGAAAACAGTAGAAGGAGCAGTCCTCAACGACATCGAAGGAATCGCAAAGAAATCCAAAATAAAAAGCAGAAAAGAAAGACTTAACAGATCTAAGAAAGGAATCAAGAGTTTTACAGAGAAGAATTTCAAAGAAGAAGAGGAAGAAGTGAAAGCTGACGACAAAATGAGCATCGAAGAGAAGTTAGAGTTAAGGGCAGCTCAGATATACGCGCTGTGTACCCACTCTGACGAGAGGAAGGGGGAGGATTACCTGAAACGGATAGTCATGTCGTTGTTTCTGACGGAGTGTTTGAAACAAGCGGGTTTCTTTAAAAAGTGTAAGCAAGAAGACGTGAGCACGGGTGAGTTTACCGAAACATTGTTAACAAACCCATTTCGTTATTTTTGTCTTTTTTTTAAGTGGCATTACACATACATATACCAGTTTTTTTTAATCTGTGTCCTTTGGCAGCGTCGGATTCCGGTCTTAAAACCTATAAGATGGAAAGTACAAACTCGATACTATTTCACAATAGACCTAGCTCAGATCACTACCAGCGAATAATTTGAGCTACGTGATAGGAACAAGATCATTTGTGCAGAATTAATTCAAATCTAGACCTTCAACTTAGCTCGTGGACCTTTGGGAATACAGTATACTTTCTATGACCCGAATGTTCTATAAAATGACATAATATCAGTAATTTTCTCGTAAAATGTCATGTATTTTTGTAATGATATCGTATGCTACCCAAACTACAGTTATCGATCGTGAATATTTTATCGAACACCTGTTCTAGTTTTAGAGGGATAAAAACGAAGTTTTGTAGAGTTTCTCTGCTAAACTTCGATATTTATGCCTCATTAACGCCAAAGTACTGTACATTGTCCAAGTGAATAATAAAAACGTGAAAGAAGCTTTACATTTACTATTTGAACTCGCAACACGAAGCCTATACAATGGCTTCGTGAACAAAAAGGGGTTCGCTTATACTGGAAGAGTATAGTTTGATTCACTGTCTTCCAGCCCAGCAGTCTATCGTGGAGCTGATCCTGCGCAACCTGCTGCTGCTGCAGTTCAACGCGCACGAGATGTTCGAGACGGTCCGCGGGGCGCACTCCTTCAGCGGCTCCAAGTCAATCTACATCGCCGTCGGCATCTTCCCCATCGGGGCGCTGTTCAACCATGAGTGCTATCCCAGCGCGGCCAGGTGACCATATTACATCAGATCCCTGTTGTGTTCCCTGAAGGGTTTGGTGTACAGCAGTAGGACACCCGCATTTCCCTCCCAGTTGTGTTGTTATCCATGTAAAAGACGAGCTTACTGCCATCAACTGAGCCAGGATCCAAACTGGACTGCCATTAAGGTTTTTTCAAGGTTGGACAGTAACATGAGGAAGTGGTGAAGGGTCTCAGCTAATTTTTGATATGATTTCCAACTTGCGAATCGATTCAGTTCATTCAAATGGATTAAGGCTTCAGCTTTGACTTTCAAATGCACTAGGTTGTGGGCCTATAACCTCGACAACATTTTTTGTTTAAAACATTAGGTACGTCTAGAAAACGTAAAATCAAAATCAGATACCATTTATTCAAATAAGGCTGTATCTAAGTCAAAGTAGTAAACGATACCTGCGGGTGTACCATGACGTCTGAAAATGTGAGTCTTCCAAGCGAGAAAAAGGGATGGAGCTATATAGGGTGTATAACTCTGTCCCTCTTTCTCGCTCGGAAGACTCACGTTTTAACACCTCATGGTACGCCCGCTGGTCTGGTCCTAAGGGCATGATATTCACGGCTGGTAAAAAGGCAGTATTGAATAACTTTGTCTTTTGTTTCCCCAGATACTTCGAGGGTCGTAACATAGTCCTCCGCGCGACGCGCCCCCTTTCGCCGGGCGAAGTGGTGGCAGAAAACTACGGGCCTCATTTCATGATGCGGACCTTGAAGGAGCGCCAGAGGTCACTGGCGTCCCGCTACTGGTTCAGATGTGACTGCGTCGCCTGCAAGGAGGACTGGCCCACGTTGAAGCTCATGAGTGGCGATACGCCACCTTACATAAGGTACTCGGGGTCACCACAGGATTAAAGCTTTTTCAATTTGTTTAAACCTTTGGAGTTGCTGTTGTTATAGTTAACCATGAAGCTAAGCATAAAGTCCTGAATTCCTGATTACTCAGTCACATCCGATAAGAATGGAAGCTGGAACCGACCCCAACATATGTAGTTGGCGAAAGGTTGCCTGACTGATAAAAGTAAAATTAGTAGGATAGAAAAATGGCTGAGTTTCGATTGCCCTGGTTTATACGAGCGCAGGGTTCTCGAACTAAACTAATACCACTGACTGGTTCATCAATGATGTGTCTTTAATCCTTTGAACGCCAACGATGCTCACATGCGATAAACTTAATTGGCCGCTAAAACGTTTGTATAGGCGACAAAAGTGTCACCTACTTTAAAATCTCTTATTATTCAAAAACGATAATTTTTATAATTTAATTTTATGTTACTTGAACTTTAATTGAAAACAAATTACCTAAGCTTGATCTTTGTAGTATTCATCCAAAATTACTCATAAATAAATGTTTAAGGTGATTATGACAAGACCGCAAAATAAACGTATATTACATATCACTAGACGCCATTGTCGTTTTGAAGCGAATAACGAAAAATCATAAATTAATATTAAAAACTTCCATTTAAAACATTGATTTGCCTTGTTAACTCACTAATTTAAATTAATCTTCATTTGCGCCCTCTGCATCGTACGCATCAAAATTTTATCATCTCTAATCTCTCGAAGTTATTCCTGAGAAATTGTGTAAAAGCAAATAACGAATCGTTAAGTATTTCAATTTCAACATTTTAAACTCGTCGACGGAGCCTCGCGCTGCGCGGCCTTCCTATTTCCGCCTGCAGGGTATAAAAAACCTAACGTAAATGGCATGACGCGATTATTACTCGAGAAGGGCTGGACCCATTTTAATGATCTTTGATTTGTCTCCGCTCCGAATAACAGAATCACATTTGAAACATCGGAACGAAAAAAAAAAAATAGAAAATTCATTTTCCCATTCTTTTTTTATGGAACGCGTTAACGCACACGTTGAGGTGAGGTGGATATATTCGTAACTACGACTAACGCAAAGTTATTATAGTATAGAGAAGGCAACTCATAATGTTTCGTCAATTCGAAATAGAAGTGACTGTCTATGCTCTCCAATCTCAGAGATGTGTCTGTGAACAGCTTCAGATATTACAAACAAATATTATTCTATTTTGATTACCTACATTTGAAAAGGAATTATGCATGAACATTTTTTATCTAACTTTGAAAATAGAATCAAGATTGACTGAAAGACAAACGAGATTCAGTAAATATTTAAAGAAATATATCCGTCCTCGCGAAAACGCTGTTTTCTATGGCAAGCTGGCCTCATGGAATTTGATGTCAGAGCAGGTATCGGACTTTTCTTTCTAAATATCAACTTTGAAGCTTTATAACTTCACTAGCAGCGCCCCGCGGTTTCACCCGCGTTGTTCTCGTTCCCGTGGCAATACGGGGATAAAATACACCCTATGTTACTCAGGGTGAATGTAGCTTTCCGATGGTGAAATAATTTTTGAAAGCGGCACAGCAGTTCTTGAGTTTAATAATTACAAACATACACACACACAAAAATACAAATCTTTCCCTTTATAATTTTTGTGTAAACGAAGGAACGTATTTAAAAAAAATTATTTAATTATGGCTTACTAGAACTAATAAGTATGTTATGTTGCAAATTAAAAAATTGCTTGCATGTTCCCTATTGGAAGATAATTGGCCTGAAGAAAGATCGTGAAAGTATTAGTAGTACTATGGGCCAATCATAAATACGGTCAGTAGTTGCCGTAGCAAAAGTGTGGTGAAGATATTTGAGAAAAACTTATTGGGGGTCTTTAACGCTATAGAATTCAAAACAAATGCTGCTCTCGTTCACATTATTTTACACACACAAGTATTTTTATTTCGTTTATTGATTCTTATTTACATATATAAATTACATTTTTAAATATTTCTTTAAATCATAAAAAAAACATTGAAAAATATAAAAATTTCCAGTCCGCCGTCGGGAGCAGAGTCCAAGCTACCGGTGGTTAAGCTCTTGAAAAAAGAACCTCCTCACAATACGAGCCGTTTCAAGGAGTATTGCCTCCTGTATCAGGCCCTTTGCGGGTGGCCGAAGCTAGCGTTACGTTGCGCCACATTATTTCATTATCATATAGGTACTTAGAATATGTTTCTTCATAAAGACCTAAAAATAAATGTATATCAGAACGATTTTATCCAAGATGTGCGCTTATATCGCTCTCAGGATACAAGTAATCTCATTTTAGGGATGCGTTTTAACAGTAAAACCAGTTCGTGCTCAATCTTTGTCCATTTTTAAAACAATGGTCAAAAATCACTACCTCTCTCTTTAATCGATTTTATTTGGAATCTATGCTTTATGTTTCATAATTTTATTTTATTTAATTATTGTATATATTTATATATTATGTATTTATTGTATGTATAATTAGTACACCTAAGACTACCTACAGTGTTGTATTTCCTTTTATCTTTAAAATCCATCCAAAGGTTGTCTTGAAAAGATCGCTTTTAGCGATAAGGCCGCCCATTGTGGCACCCTATGTAATGTTTTCTTCATCTATATTTTCTGTAACTTATGTATATGGTGTACATAATAAAGAGTATTCTATTCTATTCTATTCGTTAATTTGTTTATATAATTTATTATAGTTAATTAATGATACGATTGAAACATTGATTTGATAAATTTAACACCTTTTATAATAAATGGCTTGGTGTACAGAGTATCTTTCAACGTGCTGTGGGTAAGGTTCCTTATCACAGTACTTGTACGATTTGTCTTCTGTCCAGATGCCCAAATGTTGCGTGTGCGGGCAAGTTCCGGGCAAACCTGCAGAGCTTGCCCGACCGCTGCGCCAAGTGCTCCACGCCCATCAGCCGGGAGCTCGTCAAGATCAACATGGAGACCGTCAACCGGTGCGTCAAGAAATATCAGGTACGGAGAGGAAATAAGCCTTAAGCTCAATTATATTGTTAAAAAGGTTCCCTTAGTTTATGCTACATAAGAAAACGAATTGGATAACCCTTTTCTTCCCTCTCAGGAAGGTGCTAAGCTGATGGATGAGGAGCGAATTGATGAAGCGATCACAACGATGTGTGAAGCCATCGACCAGTACCACGAGATCGCGCGACCCCCTCATCGCGACACTCACCTCGCACAGGAGGCACTACGGTCCTGCTTCGCGTCCTCCGGCAACGTTCACGTGGTACGGGGGGAGCCTGAACCAAATGCTGACAGCAAAACCAACGACTCCTCCAAGGCAGATTGATTATAAGATCAAGATAATGAATGATTACAAAAGATCCAGACTGAGATGAGAGGCGACCCGCAGGGGAGTCAATCTGGCTTAATCTTTGATCGCAATCGAATGACTGTGTAAATGTGTATAGTGTATAGTGCGCCTGTTGTTGTGATGTTGACTTTTTATTTTTTCATAAATAAAATTCTATCATTTGGAATATTAAAATAAAACCCAAAAATAAGTTTGTCTATTTTTATTATTTCATGTATTTCACGTTTCAATTTAGAACAGATCCGATTTTTATTTTCACTATCAACTACACAAGAAAAAATTGCTGCAAAAGATTTTACAAGAAGCATTGCGACCTTAGCAAGTGCCAACAAAATGCTCAAAGTAAAGGTGCCTCAAAACTCAAAGAGAAACCCTAGAGCTATTAACGAGTAAGGAACTTCAGTTTTGAAGGTTTTAGTACTTAGGAATGGCTCTAGGAAGACTACTTTCAAGCCCAACTGCTGTTTACCTGGACCACGTAGCGTACCAACAACTAAACTCCAGGAAAACATACTTCGAACTAACTACGATTCGAGACCTCTGAGACTTGCCGGTTGTCTCACATGCCACACAAATAGCGACTTAGCTCTTAGATACGGTTGATCATCCTCAGACATTAAAAAAAAACATTAGAACCTACACGACTTAATTGGATTTGAAAGGGACCTTACAGACCATGTTGCTATAACCGCATCGCAAAGTCTTACTCCCTCAGAACACAGCAAAAGCACTCCTAGTTAAGATGTCAAAGACTAATTTTCAGTGAACCTGATTACAAAACGTAGGTCTACTGGTCCCTTCCGTGTTCTCAAGGATTATCAAAGAAGGCTTTGCAGAGGCATTCTTTCATGTCCTTGTCCTTCTCGTCGCCGTCTCCCTCCCCTGTGCTGGAGACTGTTCTCCTGAGGGTGTCCACCTGTCCCTGGAGGCCCATGATGCGAAGCTGCGCCTGCTCGAAGTTATCGTTGAGGCGTCTGATCTGGCACTGCATGCGGCATTGCAACTGAGGTGGATGAAATGTAACCGTTTTATTTATTGCAACTTTCTTAGAACGCGGTCGACGACCGCGAAGGACTCAAGATTAATAGATCATCATAACATAATATTGTTTTTTAGATATTAACGTTATCTATGTTTTATCTAGCTAAAACTATTCGTTAATCAATCCGGGCCGACTCGTTAGACTAAATGACTTACCTCCTCGCGATCTTTTTCAGCGGTCTTAACTTGAGCTCTGCTGGCAGCTAGCTGTCTTTCCATCTCTGCTATTGTAGTTTGCATGCATCTGTAAGTACACATCGAAATCAAATTGATATCGTATTGAATTCTTTAAAATTGAGTTTTATACACTAATATTATAAAGAGGAAATATTTGATTGTTTTTTTGTTTGTTTGCATTGAGTAGACGCCGAAACTAGTTGACCAATTTGAAAACTTCTTTCACTGTTGGGAAGCTACACTATTTCCGGTAAACATAGGCTATATTATATCCCCATATTCCTACGGGGACGGGAACTACGCGGGTGAAACCGCGGAGCAATGCTAGTATTAAATATCATATATTTGAGTTACATTACATTTTTTCAACTAAAAAAAAAGTTACTAAAATTCCTAACTTTTTTGGGGTTTATTACTGATCTGGGACGCCAACTAAGTTACGTGTGTCCTCTTCCATGTTTCCAAAACTCCTCCAGATTAAAATGCAACTTATAGAAGGCACCTGATGTGGCTGGGTGGTGGGCAGGTACTCACTTGCGGATGGTCTCAGTGCGCTCGTTGGCGCGTTGCAGCGCGCGCGCAGCCTCGTCCCGCGCGCGGTCCAGCTCGCCGCCGATCTGCGCGCACTCGTGCATCTTCTCCTGCAAGCGCTTCTCGTTGGCCAGCACCGACTCCTCCATGTGGATCACGTTCGCTCTGAGGAAATACACATTTTAGATTGTGAAAAACATATTTCTAGCGTAGGATTACTTATACAAAAATTTAAACAAATCTATTCAGCTTAAAGTATTAAAACTAAATAAAATAAAAAGTTATTTTGTGCATATTTCTTCAAAATTCTACAAAACCACAGTACCCCGCCGCAAAGTGATGGATTTTAAAGAAACAACGTTACACCAGCAATAGCTCCAAAAGGACGGGCTGCATTAGAACTCTAGTTATCGATGCAGTTTGTTCTCCCATCATTTTAGAGCCATATTATCAAGATTACCAAGCCAGTCTTAATCGCCAAATTGAAGTAAGATGCTATCCTATTACCTATGACACCTAATACACTACAGTAGGAAAAACACCCTTATAGCATACAGTTACCACTGAAGCACAATATTACAGTCGTGTGGCGAGTAAGACTTTTGTTAGTACCATCTTATATTGACAATATTTGTACCTCAGCAACGATGTGAGTACTCACTTGAGCCTCTCGATCTCCGCCTTGAGCGACGCGTTGGTCTCGGTGAGCTGCGCGATCCTCTGCTGCAGCAGCTGCATCTGCTTGTCGTCCGTGACCTTCTCCTGCTTCTCCGGCTGCTTCAAACTGTTGTGCAGCAGAATGTGGACCTGCGAGGGCAAATGTATTTTAGATCAGCATTTTGACAGTTCGAGACCTTAGCTGCGTCGTTAGCATTGGTCAATCATTATTGTCTATAGTAAGTATCACTATCTGGCTTTAATTCTCAGGTTGGTAAAAGGTGTAACTAAATCGGTAGAGTCCTTCAAGTCCCGAGCCTTATTTTGTGCTAGACCATTCTAGAATTCTCGACACCTGGTCAGTCGCGACCGGTACATACGTGAACATTCTAGATCTTTCTACAACAGAAAGTTCTGGATATGACTAAGGCCTTATATAATGTCTGTATAGTCTGCCACGGAGTCAGTATTGGATTAGCGATACAACACTAACATCAAAAAAGATCTTCAATTGCGGATTCAAGTGATCATTAGTGCAATTGTGTTTGATAATCAGCGTTTAATGTAATAAGTGTTGTTTAATTAAAGTGTCTACTTTTGTTTATTTAATCGTCTGCTTTTATTGTCGCGAACACCAAGCTCGTAACAGTATTTTCCATTCGAAATTTCTCACTAACAGTTTGAAAATTGGTGGTGTGATATCCCGAGCCTCGGATAGCACGTGATTTCGTTAGTCGCACGCGAGACCTCACTGCGCTCGTGTCAGATCGCCGCCCCATCGGATTATGATGAGGGTCAAAGATATAGTACACCTACGTTTGCGCACATATGTATGTAGGTATGCATCCATAACACCAATCTACAGCGCCGATGGCTACTGTCCATTGAGATTGGCCGACATCGGTGAGGAGAACTATTAATTACCTATTACCACCGAATAATATGCTTTACTTATAGCATTATCATTAATTATTACGTATTTTTATCATCTATGGTATGAAATTTCCATATTTGTCAGTCCATTGTGTCATAACTATGACAGCTGTCAAGACACTACTGCTTGTAGGGACGAAATGAAGGGTATTTCGCACTAGTGCAGAAAAATCGCTTGAAAAACCCATTCTCCGTATAATTTGTTAATAAATATTAGTGTAACGTTGCTTTCGTCGTACCACCCCGCCTGAGTCCAGCAATATCTGATTTCCTGTTTGATGAGACTAAAATTAACTAGAAATCAAACTATTCGATCATACGAGTAATCTTATCACGATCTCCAACCCGTTGGAGGTCGTGAGTTCGTGACAGAAAATAATAATTCAAATAAGTTTTTAGTCCCATTTTCATTCAATTTAATTAATTATCCGTTAACCATTTTACAAAAAAAATATGATGATCAAGTATTTTTTTTACATCTATTTCTTATTTTATGATACTTTTTGACGTTTTTATTCGTTTATACAAATAAATTTAGGTAGGTTTAAATTATGAAGATGTCGTTTCTTAAGTCGTACTTGTAGACGATTTGTTTAACATGCTAGTATATAACCAATGCCCCTACATAAAAAACTAATAAAAAGTATAATATGATATATTTGCGACATTTGTCAACAAGCCAATTCATTTTTATACGTTAATTTTAGATTTATATTCGGTTTCTGTATACTTATCCTTTTATCCATCTTAACTTTGGAAATTAATTATAATGTGATTAAATAATTATGAAAAAGATATACAATTTACAATTTGTTAATTGATTAGTGTAATGTCTCGTTCTACCATTTTATAAATTTAATTTGATGTAATTTCTGACTTTTTACCCCAAGTACTACATAGGCGATAGGAGGTACGAATTAGGAAACCAGGCCTTCACCGTACAGGAGGTAGGTACCTGTTTTTTTGAAAAAGGATAAAAAAAAATTTTTGATACCTACGTTTTTTTTTTTCATTTTTATGAACGCTGGTTGATAGCCCAATAAATGAAGATTTGGATGAAGACTTTAAAAATACAGCAATTTTCCCTTAGGGATTATGACTCAAGTTTGTCTGAAATTCTACTGTTCTAATTTTTTCGTTTAACTAAGTTGAAAAATATCCTTAGACACACGTGGGCATTTGCCATTGCAGTTTCTCGGCTCCGTATCTGCCTCGTCTTCGGCGTTTGTTCCGCTTCAACTGCAATGACAAACTTTCTCCACTTGCATCAAAACGTTCCATTTCTGTCTCCCCTCTTGTTCGTGTGAGCGTTACCTTCTCCCTGGCACAGTTGAGTTCCCTGGCCAGCTGCTCGGAGTTGTGCTCGGCCAGCGCCTGCGCCTGCTGGGCGTCCTTCAGCCTCATCTGAGTCGCCTTCAGCAGGTCGGGGATCGGCGCCAGCTCTTGCAGCTTCTCTTGGAACTTTATCTGAGGAACGTATTTGAAGTTCAAGATGAGTGACGCACAAAAAGATGAAAAAACTAAAATCTTGTAAACAAAATGTTTTCTTTCTTTACTGTTTACGGGTAGATAATTGTTATTTGTGTAGGTAACTGTCAAGTTTTTATTTTTAAACTTTTAATTTGACGCAAAACAACAGTATTTTTTTAGTGTTTTCTAGATGTCAAAACTCATATGAGATTAATTGAACATGACGTCAGAGAGCCTGTGTAGCAGAACGTTCATGCAAATCCTATGACTGTATAATCCAATGAACGATTACACGGTTTCGGTTTAGTTAAATTTTCAATTTATTTTATTTTTCAAGTGCCTTACCATGATTCGTTTGTACCTACTCATTTACGCAAAACTGTTCTACAGCCGATTTGTGAATTCGAAAAGAAATTTTTTACTAATAAATACAACCAACTTCCAAATAAAAACCACTACAGAGTATAACAGGTATTTCTACTAACTTCAATTCTAAATTATTTTATATATTATTATATATCAATATATATACTAATATTATAAAGAGGAAAGATTTGTATTTTTGTATGTAACTAATAAACTCAAAAACTACTGGACCGTTTTCAGAAATTCTTTCACCACTAGAGAGCTACATTCACCCTGAGTAACATAGGCTATATTTTATCTCCGTATTCCTACGGGAACGGGAACTATGCGGGTGAAACCGCGGGCTCTGCTAGTTATGTTATACTTTTTAATGGTTTTTATTTGGAAGTCAGTTGTATTTATTTGTAATTTTTTTTTCCAGTACTGTTACGTTTAACTTGTATCAAACAAATCTGACTGACTACTGAGAATCTATGACGAAAAGTTTTGCAGAAAATTACGACATAATATACCAACAGCTATAGTTCTGTTTACCCACAAACAAAGCGTAATACAACCTGTCACAAAAACAGCCACAGCACTTTCACTGCAGTAGTGAAAAATGTTCTTATTCAGCACAACTTTTGGGTATATTGTGAACTAGCTGCTGCCCGCGACTTCGTCCCCGTGGAATCCCCCGATTTTAAAAAATTGTTTATCACTGCTCCGCTCCTATTGGCTTAAGCGTGATGATATATAGCCTAAAGCCTTCCTCGATAAATGGTCTATTTAACCCAAAAAGAATTTTTCAATTCGAACCAGTAGTTCCTGAGATTAGCGCGTTCAAACAAACAAACAAACAAACTCTTCAGCTTTATAATATTAGTATAGATTAAGGAGCTACGGAAGTAAAATATGATCCAGAAACACTACAGAACCTGCCAAGCATGTAACCCTCTCGTAGTCGAATAAAACAACGGTTAGTTGATTTAATTCAAACTAGCACCCCTAGTTAATAAATCTTAGAGTTACATATTATGTATAAAGAGAACACAAGTGCGACTGTGTTGTTTGTGCGGTAAAGCAACTTTTAATTAATCCTCGCAACACTTGATCCGCGCTTTACACAGAAACATGCACTAGACATAAACTAGATTCTATAACTTATCCCGTTTGCATAAAGCTTAATTTAGTATCTATCTTGAATTAAAACCTCTTACGGCCAAAACCAATAACCGATCTATCACATACTGGAGATAGAAAAACAAATGAAACAACAGAAAACCTACATCATTTTTCTGTTGTTTCATTTGTTTTTCTATCTCCAGTATGTGATAGATAGGTTATTGGTTTCGGCCGTTATTCATACCCGAACTAGACAAATTAATTCCGCGTGAGTACAATGCTTAGCGCGCGCCCTTTCGTACATTCGATACATACTCCCTCCACCTGTAATCCCCAGTCTAGACTTGATTACTTGTGTTACCGAGGATGCTGCATAGATGGCGTTAGTCTCCCTGCATTCACTTTCAACTCTCGATTTATCTATTGACTAGATGGCGTTTTTTATTTGAGTCCACTTTCTGAATCGCGCAATAAAGATTTTCCGCGAGAGAATGACCCTCGCCCATACATAGCTTCTCGTCGTCTGGTACAGGCCGATTTGACCAGAATGGCTCAAATTGACTTGTAATAGACCCAAATAGACATATCAGACTGTTCGAAATACTGAATAAAGTCAGTGTAATTGTACCTGATGTAACTTTATTCAGTGACTAGCAGCACTCCGCGGTTTCACCGTTCACCCGCGTAGTGCCCGTTCCCGTGGGAACACGGGTATAAAAAATAGCCTATGTCACACGGGGATAGTGTAGCTTCCCAACAGTGAAAGAATTTTTCAAATCGGTTCAGTAGTTTCGGAGCCTTGAATAGGCTCCGAAACTACTGAACCGATTTGAAAAATTCTTCCACAAACAATCAAATCTTTCCACTTTATAATCTTATTTATAAAATTCTCGTGTCACAATGTTAGTTACCATACTCCTCCGAAACGGCTTGACCGATTTTTATAAAATTTTATATACATATTCAGTAGGTCTGAGAATCGGCCACCCCTAAATACTTTTTATATTTTGTATATGGCAAAACAACGTTTGCTGGGTCAGCTAGTATTAGTATAGAATATGAACGTATGTACAACTTTGACTATAATATTTGTCTAGATAGAGCAACGCAAACTTACGACGACGCGCTCAAACTATTTCCAATTGCGTGATATATGTGAGTACCGCACGTGTAGGTACTTATTGTCGTCAAACTGTCAAGACGTGCGTGTTGAGGGATGCCTGCTCCTAATGATTACCTAATTATCTTTTCTCCATTATTAAATTTATTATGACGAAGGTTTTAACAAAATAGGTTAAATGAAAATAATTATTTTGTAGCTAAAGATAGAAAGAAAATACATTTATTTAGCAAAGACTTAAAAGTCACACATTACTCCAGTAACGTGTAAGTACTTAAAACAAACAAAAAGTGTAAAGTAAGTCCGATGTAAGAACATAGTAGGCATGCCTCACCACCCCCACCGAATGTGTCTCCACGTTGTCGTCGTGGTGGGGCTTGAGCGTCCCAATGATCTTGCGAGCTT
This sequence comes from Hecatera dysodea, assembly GCA_905332915.2. Lineage (NCBI taxonomy): Eukaryota > Metazoa > Arthropoda > Insecta > Lepidoptera > Noctuidae > Hecatera > Hecatera dysodea. The sequence goes on along the minus strand of HG995286.1, from coordinate 29,608,909 downwards.
TCCCGGTAGAGCCACTCATGCCGGAAGGTCGCAAGTGAGGGATCAGACCAAGAGAGACACACGCTTGCTCGCTGCTCTCTGGTACGCGTCTGATCATCAGACGTGACTGCGAGAGCAGCGAGCAGGTGGAGAGGTGAGGTTAGGAGAGAGGGCCCTGAGAAGGGGCGGAGCGAATAGGGACCGCACCCTTAAAAGGAACAAAATGAAAAAAGGCGAATGTAAAATGAGTCCCCAGGTGGGTCCCGACTGCTCAGTGGTCGGGGAATCCCACCCCGCTTCGGCGGGCTGCCCTCCGTACTCTGGGGTGGGCACCAAACGCCTTCCGCTTGCCAGTGGCAACAAGAGCCGAGGAGGCTCCGAATCGACGTCATCCGGATCCGCTTCTTACAAGGAGCTGATGGCGTTCGATTGTGTTGAGGAGGGTTCGCCTGAGCGCCGGGGAGGTGCAGAATCGGATTCTGGTTCTGCACCTGACCTAGTAACGGTCAGCTCGGCGGGCTCTGGAGAGGAAAGAGGGGGGGCTGCTGCGGAGAACGCCAAGTTCTTCCGCAAGCGGCCCAGGCGGGAGGACGACGGGGAGTCGACCTCCGAAGGCGAGCTTGCCTCTGCCCGCAAGATCCCCACCGCTAGGCGGGGCAGGGGCTGTGAGGCAGGGAGGGGGCTGGCTCCCTCTACCCGGGAGGAGCGTCGGGCCGGGAGGTTGGTGGAGGAGGGGCGTCGCCCTGGAGGGAGCGGTCGCAGGGCTCCCTCTACTCTCCCGCCTCTTCTCGACTCGGACGACTCGGAGCCCCCGGGAGAGGTGCCTCCAATTATTGAGGAGCAGAGGGCCAAATTTGAGGAGGTGGTGGAGGCCGCGATTCGCGCTGTGGCCTTCAAGAGGAAACAGTCCTCGAAGCGGGAGGCCATCAGCGCGGCCAAAGCCTCCATCCTGGCGGCAGCGGCGGCCAACGTCGGCGGGGCAACGGAGGCCAAAGAGGCGTCTGAGTTGCGGGCGGAGGTCGCCCGCCTCGCGGTTCTTACGGAGCGACTCGTTCGGGAGAATGAGTCGCTCCGGAGGGACCTGGCGGGGATGGCCAGAGCGGCCTCTCAGGAGCCGCAAGGGGGGCTGAGTCCGGCGCCTCTGGAAGGGAGCCTAGTGCTGAGCCAGGTGCGGAACCTGGTGCGGCAGGAGCTGGCTCCCTTCCGGAAGCAGTTCTCCACCCTGGAGGACATGGTCCGGCGCCCCCCAACAGCGGCGACACAGAAGGCCCCGGGCCGGCAGAAGGCGGCCTCTTACGCAGCCGCGGCGGCTGCCGGCCCTGCAACGTCCGGCCAGGCGGCGAAGGCCAAGGGAGCAGCCGCGCCAGCGCCTGTGACGCCGGCGACTGCGACGCCGGCGAAGACCAAGGCGGCCCCGGTGAAGAGGGGGAGGAGGAAGGCTGGAGGAGCGGCTAAGGCTGCGGCGCCAGTGGTGCCGCAGCCGCCCCCACCCCCACCCTCGGACCCTCCTGCGGCCGAGGCCGAGTGGCAGGTTGCTGGCCAGAAACGGCGGGCCGCGAAAGCGGCCAAAAACAAGGCGAGGAGGCAGCGGCAGAAAGCCAACGCCATTGCGGCGAGGCTTCGCGCCCCGAAATCCGCGGCTGTAGTGCTCACACTGCAGCCGGAAGCGGAACAGAGGGGCGTGACGTATCTCGCCGTACTGAAGCGGGCGAAGGAGGCGGTGAGCCTCCAAGAGCTGGGCATCAGCGGGGGCATCGGGGTCAGGAGGACCTTAACCGGTGCCCGCAAGCTCGAGCTCGCCGGAGCGGAGAGTGGCCCGTTCGCGGACGCCCTGGCCGAAAGGCTGAGGGCGGTCCTACCCGCGGACGAGGTCCGGGTGTCCAGGCCGACTAAGCGCATCGACATGCGCATAGTGGGCCTGGATGACTCCGTGACGGAGGAGGAAGTTGTGGCCGCCGTCGCCAGGACTGGGGGGTGCTCTGCCGAGCTCGTCAAGGCGGGCACCCTCCGGCCTGACAACACGGGCATGCAAACCCTTGTGGTGAGCTGCCCCGTGACGGCGGCCAGAACTGTGTCGGAGGGCCGAAGGCTCTTGGTGGGATGGGTGTCTGCGCGGGTAAAACTGCTAGAACCCAGACCTCTGAGGTGCTACCGCTGCCATGTGGGTAACCACACGGGAGCTATGTGCCCCTCGGAGGTCGACCGCAGCGGACTCTGTTTCCGCTGTGGTCAGCCCGGTCATAAGGCCGGCTCGTGCGAGGCCACGCCGCACTGCAGTGCATGTGCTGCTGGCAAGCCGGCCGAGCACTGGGCTGGGGGAAGGGCCTGCGCGCCATCCGCCCCGACCAGGGGCAAGAGGTCCGCCGCCACCGCCGCCTCTGCCGCCGCCGCGGCTTCTGTCGCCGCCACTGCCGCTTCTGCTGCGGGTGCTGCGGCTCCCAACACTCGGGAGGGTGCTGAGATGGAGTGCCAGTAATGGTCCCATTTCGGCCCCCTCCACAGACAAGTCGGCCGCTGTGCTATCGCGCAGTGGCTGATGCCTGGGGACGGTGAGCGTGGGTGGCTCGCCGTCCGATACCAGGTTGAGTCGACGACGCGTTGTGTTCCACGCGCGTCACAAGGAGCCGTCAGCACCGAGGACGGGGCCCCATAGGGTCGGTGCCTGCTAGGGTTGCGGAATTTGTTCGAAAGAGTTACCGCAGCCCTGGAACGCATAGGGCACAAGAAGGATCACGGGTGGATTTTAGTCAGTAAAAGTCTGACACTCCCTACCGCTCCACCCAGGGCGGGAGGGGTCATTTGATGATTTCCCATCCAGAAAAAAAAAAAAAAAAAAAAAAAAGGCATGCCTCACCACGGCTGCACCAGTGTTTCATTGATTATAGTAACAACAAAAAATACAGTGAATAAAAGAACTCATGTTTTTTATTATTGATTGGCTCGCGTTTGGCCACCATCTCACCTGATGGTAAGTGACTCGTATTTTGCGTCTCTTTAGTTTCCAAGAAAATTTCGAATAACATTTGGCAAATGATTGATCAAAACTAAGTAATTACCTGTGAGATTATTTTATGGGGTAAAAACAATTATTAATTCGGCATATTTCGCGAAGGAGGCCGACTCGCGATTAGCCGATAATTAGTATAATAATTTTTATTTTTGTTTTCTTCAATTTCAATCAATGCACAGATACAATAAAGCTGGTGAGCAGAAAATAAAAACGACCACTACAGTGACTTTTTATATGGCTAGCCGCATAAGTTTATATTATACATATATCGAAGCACTACTGTATTGTGCTCGCGGCTAAATAATAACAGCCACACGGGTCGATCTTCAAGGTTAAGCAACACTTGCCGAGGTCGGTCTGTGGATGGGACCATCTTAACATTTCGAGACTCCTGCTCCTCGAAAAACACGTCAAGCCGTTGGTCTCAGTTGTGAAGTCATTACGAATTGATAGAAGCCAGAAAATCTGACACCAGTCTTACCAAAAAGTACCGTGTCACTCAGTTGTAGTGATAAGATTGGCAGCCGCTTCACGTAAAATACTGGTATTAAGCTGATCCAGCTAGACTGTAAGCTGAGCGCAACATAGTTGAAAAAAGGGCTAGGCAGATGATGTACCTTGACTTTCTGGATCTCAAGGTTGATCTGTTCGCTGATCCTGCTGTTATCCATGTCCATCATGTCCATCTGCCGGCGCTGCTCCTCCACCAGCTGCTGTGCTTGCAGGTACTGACAACAAAAACAAAATGTAGGTAAACAAAATAAGTACTCAAAAGAAGATTCAGAAAGAAGAATAGTTACAATCTTAAAATAATCTTGAGCTATAAAAACTTTTAATTCATTGATGCAACTTTTAAGCATACATAATCAGCCTTTTGATGTTCCCACTGCTGGGACACAGGCCTCCTCTCTCGGAGAGGGAATGGGCCGTAATCCACTACGCAGGCCCAGTGCGAGTTGGTGAATGTTACATGTCTTCGAATGTTTGATTCTAGGACATGCCGGTTTCCTCACGATGTTTTCCTTCACCGTTTTGAGAGCAGTGGTGAGAAAATTCATTACACAAAGTAATCCGCCTGGCTGGGTTTGAACCCGGCCACCACTGCTCTACTCGGCCACCACTGCTCTACTCGACCACCACCGCTCTCAAGTAAGGTTTATGTTATATTGAATTAAAAGTAACGTTGTTAGTAATAACTAACAAAATTAGCGAGAGACCCTATCCCACGAATATGTGTTCTCGGCTGCCAGAGTTGCGGCATTTTTCGAAAGAGTCACCGCGGCCCTGGAACGCGGCGGGCACTAATAGGAACACGGGTGGGTTTAGCCAGTAAGAGTCTGACACTCCCTTCCGCTCCGCCCAGAGCGGGAGAACTCATTTGATGATTTCCCATCTCATATGTACTTTGAGCGTACGCATATCTGCTACCTTGGGCCTATCTGCCTACGTTTTGGTACTGATAAACTACTTAAAAATTCAATATTGTCTTTCAAAGGTTTCATTGAAATTAACCACTTTGAGTTTAAAAGTTAATAAGTAACTGAATTATGGCTACCAGAACCGTCTTCCTTACGTCTAAACTGTGAACAAAATTGACTTCAAAGTTTAAGCAATATCAACAAAAGAAAAAAATAATAACTAATGATAACTTCCTTACCTTGACTCTATAATCTTGCAGTTGATCATTTTGTTCCTTCATCAGCGTCCTGAGTTCATCTATTTCCTCGCGGGCCTCCCGGTAGCACTGCTTCAAGGACCGCACGTTCACCTCCTGTTCCAAGGCTTGCTCCTTGGTCCCCAGCAGCATGTTGGTGTGATTCGTGAGGCCTTCGAACTTCATCTCCAGCTCCCGGAGCTTGTTTTGTACCTCTCGGTGCTGGCACCTCTCCTTCTCGAGCTCTTCCTTCTTCTTCAGTAAGTCCGCTCGGAGCATTGCACACTGTGCAGTAAGGTGTGTTAGACATACTCTGCCTGGTTAACTACCAATACACACCATCACATACACACACAAATACACACCATCACATACATACACACCCTCACACACACACACACACATTGTAGCGTTTTTTTGAACGTCATAAAAATACTATGCTATTATATTTTTGTTTTGTTTTTTACTCTTTGATGTCTACTTGTATAAGTTTATATATCTTGAATAGGCTCATAAACTTAATAGAAATTATATTACATGAGGAAAGGCGGGGCATCCTAACACAAGCAAACTATTTGCTTAAAAGTATACTCCATATTGTAACTAGAATAAGTTATTTAAGTTGAAGCAATAAACATTTTTTTATAACTACCTGGCCATCGATAGATCATGTTCAGAATAACAGTAGGCACTACCGTACCAACTGTCCTAAAGTTACGTGGTGTAAAAAGCCCTAAAGTTTGACATGTGGTTTACCAACCACACGTCAAACTTTAGGACTTCAAAAACGAACTAATTGCTATGAAATAAGGATTTCAAATAGTTTTCACGATATTGAGGTTGACTGCGCTTTTATAGCTTTCATTTAATTTTCGAAAAACAATCATTTTGCATACTTAATTTAAACATGCAATGCTCAGTCAAATTATGCAGCACTAAATATACCTATTGAAATTTGCAGTTCTGGTAAATTGCCAAAACTGATCTTAAAATACTTTTTGGAAATTCGTGTGGGTTCAGAAGTATCGCTAGTCCCTGCTTACCTCTGTAACTTTAAGCTTGAAGTTCTCCTCTGTCTGCTTCAGCTGCAATGTCAGTTTGACTACTTCTTTCTCGGCAGGCGTCTGTGCGGCACAACAACCAATGTTAAATGTAAAAAGACGGCTAGTAAGCAACGAGCACTACAGGTCCAGGTCAAAGACGACCCTCAGACGAGATGCATGCCATTATAACTTTATTATTGATGGGCTCGCGTTTGACCTCAGTCTTATCTAATGGAAAACGATGTTGTGGTCGATGATAGTGCCCAGAATAAGTACCCTATCAACGCTTGACTTAAAACCCCAGGTTTTAGCTATCAGGAAACAGACTCCGGCAGGGAATGCCAGTTCTTAGCTGTAAGCACAATGAAAGTATTCCTTAAAGCGTGGATAGAATGTTATAAAACTGTTGAAAAATCTCACCGGCGGTGCGTTAGGATTACATGGTGCAGGACAAGGTGGACAAACACCACACTGTAAATAAAAACAGGTAATTAACAGATCAGATAAATTGAAGGAAACGTAACATAACATTGGAGTTTAACAATGAATACTTACAGCTCTCGCCATGGGTGGTACAGGCGGTCCAGCCTGAAAATAAAAAAACAAACACAATGTGTATGTAGCATGTATGCAACTTTTAACATCAAAATCATTCAGACGAACACCCTAATTAAGGACCTTCCTCCCTACAGCTTCCTGATTCGTTCAGCGCGTTCGAGCGCCATGTGGCTGCATCTACGCTGCGCCTTCTGATAAACGAGCACAACTGATCAGCCCCTTGGGCCATCCACCCTTCTGTCTGTTGAGCTGTACTGCCAGTTAAGTTTTGCTTTGACTCTATTTTTATAGCACTGCATAGTAGTAAAGACGGTTACGGAAGAAGAGTATCATTACACCTTTAGTCACAGGATACTTTAGATCTTGGTTGATAAACCAAATGAAGTTCACCCTTCACTCGGTCTTCCACAGAACCACAAACATTCCGTTCTTTAGCAACCAGGTCCAATCTAACATGACATACTGCGAGCGCCTTCAATGACTAGAATTAAACCGCATATCGATAAAGTATCAAAGGAAAGGGAAAAGTTTGGAGAAGCCTCTATCAAAGGGCACCGAGAAGATGAAATGAAAATAAATGTGTTTCTGAAATAAAGCTTTCTATTAAGACCAGCAAGGCTTAGTTACCGGCTGGTCGAAGCAGGTGTTGGCGCCGGCCGTGCTGGAGCCGCGGCACGACTTGATGGTGGCCGCGTTCTTCACCTGCGTCATGTCCATCTTCACGTTGCGCACGTCCAGCTCCAACTCCATGATTTGCTTTTCCTGTGACATACATAAGATCAAAATACTCCAGAACCCTCGGATGACCACTACAGGGAATGAATATTATTATAGATAGTGTAAATTATTCCTTCTCCGCCTCTTTACACACTGGTGTCTACGATTCTCATCCCATTCTTCTAGAAAAGAGCTCAAAGGTAGATAGAGCCTACTTAACGTAGGCTCTATCTACCTTTGAGCTCTTTTCTCTGTATACAATTTTCTGTTATAAGTATGTGTTTTGTGCGAAATAAATAAGACCAATGTTTTTCAATCGCTACATCTGAGTGCAGAATACGTACTAATCCTTCTGTACAAATCTTGTAATTTTCTAATTTGCTTATAAGTTCTTCCGCGTGAGAAGCATCGACAGACTTTTCGCTCTGAAATATTAAGAACTGTATTAGAAAAGTCTTAAATCATTCCGGACCCTTGTGTTCAAACTTCAATTTGCTATGGTGAATAATGACACTGGTGAACAAATAAACAATTAAGAAAACTAAAGAAAAAATACGTTAAGAACACGTTTAAGTATCATTACATAGTATTGAAAACTTTATATAAACTTAAAAATATTTAGCATTGTAAAGGAAAAATTATGTTTGTGGATGCTACTAATTGTACCGTAAAACGGGGTGGATAGAAATGCAGGGATGAATAAAAACGAAACTTGTATTGGGATTTTCGCTTAAATATCATATTTACAGTTTCATTTCTGTAAACATTATTTAAAAACGAGAAAATTCAAGTCAAAGTTCCGTTTTTATTCACCCCCCTGTATCCACCCCGTTTTGCCGTAAACTCAAAAATTAGACGTGATCAAAACAAAACAACTATGTTTTGCGTTAAGTACCCTTAGATAGGTACATACTTAATTCAAAATTAGTGATAACATTCCTTGTTGTAAAATCTTGTTTGAAACTTTTGGGTTTCAATTTCTTAGCCAAAACCTTTCAGATACATTCTGAATTTGTTACATAATATGTATAACCATACTATGGACCTATGTACTCGTATCTACCCGTTTACAAAGTACAATGAATTCAGCTTACTTCTTCACAAATATCTGATTCTTGTTGACATCTGGAATCCTTGGTCACCGTTGATGCATCGCCCTGCACACATAGAACTTATTAATTTACATATTTTAAACACACACACAACGCTACCTGTGTTTTTCTGGCTTTATAACTAAGAAACTATAATACCAGAAAGCTTGTATTAAATCAACAGTTTCCAATAGGGTAGTTGTCTAAAAAAATCTAATTAGTCCGTAAGATAGACTTCCCAAAAATATTAGACGTATTTTTATTTTTTCACGTAAACAAAAAACGAAGACGATATAGTGCGTTGAAAACTCGTGTGACGTTACTCCGTGCGACGATTTTTACCACGCCCTGATGTCACAAGCCCCCACTCATGATCTTTGAAGCTTTTTATCTTCGTCAATTTTTAGAGATTTCATAAAGCAAAAAATACGGGTCCAATATTTTTCGATAATCTAACTGACGGACTAAATAGGATCATATTTTTATTCCTCAGGAAACAACCCTATTATAAGCTACACGAGATTCAGCATCACCGGTTGCCTTCACCTCTGGATTATTTTTATCGAGTTTCTCATGCAGTAAGCTGTTCTCTCTATTCATGAGCTTCAGCTCTCCCTGCAGCCTCTTCACCTGGGCCCTGCAGGTCTCCAGGTTCTGGTCCTTTGTCATCAACTCCTTATACAAAATATACCTGCAAGTACGCACCTGAATTTATCCATGGTTTAGTATTTAAAGTATGTAGGAGATTAAAATTTCATGTTGTGAGATTTTGTAGGCCTTGTTCGACTTGGTTTGACTGATGGAACTGACATCTGACGTCGCGATTTTAGTTTCTAATTTTGAATGTTTTTTTGTTTGACAGATGTTAAACGGCCAGTAGTAGGAAAGTTGAGGGTTTTGTTGAAGGTAAAGAGTATCTATCTACTTATTTGAAAAAGGGTCAATGATCGGTTGGGGCCGGATGGGTAATCCATTCTCAACAAATCCTATCCTATCCTACATCCCACTAATTGTAAAGTTTGAAAGTTTGTAAGGATGGATGGATGTTTGTTATTCATTTATGAACTAGTAAGAAAGAAAACTATTGAACGGTACTTCACAGTAATATCTATACAAAAGCAAAGATTATTTTGTTTGTTTCTAGCAAATAAGCTCCGAAACTACTGCACCGATTTTAACATTTTTTTTTTATTATTACAATGGAACTCGCTGATTATGTAGCTAAATTATTAGCGAGTAACATATTTTATCAAAATAATGGGAACTACGCGGAAGAAAAGGCGGGGCGTTGCTGAATAGTAAAAAAAAACCTTTTACAAAACAAACTTATTTGAATGCGCTGGAACGAACAAATTAAATTTGTACTTTAAAACTTTTACTATCTACCAATAAAGACATTACATAATTTATTAGAAATAAAAGCTTTCGCGAGATTTAAGTTCTCGTAATTCTGTAGTTTGATAATTTTAATAGTTAAAATCAATCACTTCATCTACATCTATCATACATCTACACTAATTTCATAAAAAGGAAAGATTTGTATTCTTGTGTGTATATTTGTAATGAATAAACTCAATAACTGCTGTGCCGATTTAAAAAAATCCCCAATATTATGTCACTTTATTCCCACAGGAACGGTAACTACGCAGGTGAAACCGCGGAGTGCTGCTAGTAGCTTATAATAAAATTAAACAGGCTATAATTAATAGAGTGGACGTACTAATAATATTACAGGTGGGCTGTGTATTGCAGTAGGTAGTATTGTATATTTAATGATCGAGAACACCACCTACCGGGCCTCTCCCTCTCGACCCTGCGATAGACTTTCCAGAAGTTCTCCGGAAGACTTGATGATGACCAAGGTTTGGAACATTTTCAATCAATATTCAAGTTAAAGACGCGTTTATCTTGACAGGATGGCAAGAAAGTCTTGATAACTATATTGGGGTCAGCACCCAGTCAACCTGGGGTGGAGCGTGAAGTTGTATGCCACACTGAGCTCCACAACCCAGCACTGCTTTACAGTAATCCTATGTTCTAACTAAATAGCAACAAGGTCGAAAAACGGAACCTCTTGACTTCTAAATCAGCGTTATCGGCGGCAAGTTTCTCCTGCATGTCGTAGCTCTCACTTAGCTTGCGAGTCAGGTCAATCTCCTTAAAAGAAACACAACATTCATTATAATTGTATATTTTGCTATTTTTTTTTACATATATATTTATGATCGAAATCGTCTGGGGCTAGTTTGAGGACGTACGGATTTGCTGCGGGTTTGCGGCTCGTAGACCACCATGCCGGGAGTGCCGTGCCGCTGCGGACCCGCCAGCAGAACTGTCGGGTGAGCCATCTTCATCTCGTGGTACAGGGCCGGCTCTGGGGAAGACAACAATAGAAATAGTATAATAATACTCCCGGAATAATAAGTAACCCATCCATAGATATATTATATTTCTATGAACCCATCTCTTTGTAATGCGTGTTTAATCTAGATCCGTGTAGCCGGCCTAACGTAACAAACAAACATCCATCCAAACTTCGCATTGTAGTATAGTAAGATAAGATTAAAGGTTTTCTTTAATACTTTATTTTTAGGCAACTAAGGCCCATAGAAAACTACACAATATAATTTTACAAAATAATAAACTAATACATATTAAAAACATAACAGCTAGGTAATCTATGTCTAAATACGTGGAGTAGGCGACGTATTGCGCTGTATATGGCTGTTTCTCTTTATTAAATGCGGAAATTATCGCCATTCACAAAACACGTGGTAGGTACACTGCCTATTTCTATTACCGACATTTTAAAATGTCACTAAATTGAACAAAAAACCCAACAGTTGCAATCGAGCTAAATGAAGTAAACACAAATTATAATAAAAAACATTCCGCCAAAACTGTTGTGTATATAAATTGCACACCAGAACAATATTGTGTTTCTGAATACTGCGAAAACAATGGGACTGTTGATTGCTGTATGTCGAATTTTAATAACAGTCGCTATGAATCTTGATTGCAGCGACCTTTCACATTAAAAACAGACTAATTAGTTCGTATCGTGCGTGTTATTTTGACAATAGTTTCAAACAATGTACCTTTAATAAGCATGGATTATGGCGGCAACTTAATTTAACTATGGATAGAGTTTAACGGAGTTGTTTTCCGAACATATGCATTATAAATCCCTATGCATTTTAACGAAAGCCGAGGGAGATAAACCCTTAACAAAACTTACTAAACTAAACTCGTTTAAGAGGCTGACATTGTTGCCATCGCGGGTAACACATCAATGAAGCTGGCGCAGGGACGTGGGGAGTGGCACAGGAGAAGAGAGGCCTATGCTCAGCAGTGGGCGAGGTGAGCTGTCAGTGATGATGATGGTAATATATTGTCAGCACGAGCTAACGCGCGAAGCATCTGCAATTACACTGAACTATGTACTAATTAAAAATGTGCTTTCTTACCATACGCACTGCCCGGCACGTAGTCCACGCAGGGCTCCGGGTCACGGGGCTCCGGCGCGCGCGGCTCGTCTCTGGTCTTCCGCAGCAGCAGCTCGGGCGCCACCAGCTTCTGTATGTTCCTGGTCATGCGGTCGAAGCGTTCCATCTCCCGGAGGAGCAGCTCGTTCCGTTCGCCCAGCTCCTTCACGTCAGCCTCCGTTATCGTGGCTTTCTGGAACAGCCAAATGTCGCCCTAACTTTAGAAATAAGTGTCTAAACACACTATGCCGAACGTACGCGACCGAAGGTCCGCGGCTGATTTTACGTTCCAACGTATTCGGCTGATATGACACACCATAAGTGCCGAACTTACGCGGCAGAAATTCAGCTGCGTAATTTTGTGTGTATATTCAGTGTTTCGAGCGCTGTCGTGGCGTCGCGCGTCGTGTCGTGTTATCTAAACAGCCGGACAGACAAATGCAAAATAAAGTGATCCTGTTAGGGTTCCGTTATTACTTTTGAGGTGCGAAACCCGAAAAATGGACTATTTTACAGTAATAGCAATTGCAGAGGCTTTAGAAGAGGACAAAAACAAGAAAGAATATTGGGTGCACCCATTGACGGACACGCGGGGCGCGGGCGAGGGCATGCCTGCCTCCCGCTGCTCCCCGCTCCCGATCGCCGTCGGCAATCGAACCGAACTTCGGTCGCGTATAATGTGTGTTCTACAGAATACGTTGCCGCCGAATTTCCGCTGAACTTACGCCCGACTGAAGTTCGGCTGTACCTACGCTATAACGCAACGTAATTTCGGCATAATGAGTCGCCAGTAATTCAAATAGCATTGCAGGCGTAATCATGCCGAACTTCCGTCGCGTATCCTCGGCATAGTGTGTTTAGACACTAAGACTGTGAAATACGTGTGAATATGAGAGACATGCCATTCAAAGCTGAGCCGCCTTCTTAAACTTATTATAGCATTGTTGAAGACTTAAGAGGAGAATGTCAGCCTATATACATATGTATAAGAGTTTCTAAACTCCAAACCTTAGTACGGTCACAGTCGGCCGAATAACAGTAGGTGTATTTTATTGGAACTTGTTCACACGTGTCACGCGTCAAGTCCCATCCGGACCCCCAGTTCCGGAGTGATGCTCACGAACCCTCAGTAGGTACATGCTTATCATTAAACTTTCAAAAGACCAGTCAAACTCAGTTTCAGGAAATATATTTCGCACAAACCTCGCTAAATTCATTGAAATATTTATAACCAAAGAATGGCTCCGAACCAGCATGAATTATTGATCAGTTTTAAAACATGGCGATTTGGCATAAAATTATGTTGCTGCCGACTCTGCTCGACTAGGCCGTACGAGTTTAAATAGATATTTTATTGAAATGTGAACCACAATTGACGATGCTATTGTGTTTACTGTGACTGCACTGCTATGTGCTTTATTGAATCTGAAAATAGTTGCCTCCTACTGGCTATCTAACTCTGAGACTATGCTGAAAGGAAACTCTGACGTGCAATGACCAAAAAAACAGGCGCTGTTGATGCATTAGTACAAGAAAAAAATTAAAAGAAAACTTTTTAAAACAAGCTTTTATTATGTTCTTGTTAATAAAAAGAACTAAAAATTTGGAATATTTTAAACTTAAAAAGAAATATCATTACATAGGTGCCTAGGTGCATTGCAACCCGATATTAAACGTACTTTAATCGTCTACGTCACAATAATCTCATACCGTATATACCTTTAAGTTATTGAATAAATTTTATTTATTATTTATTTTTATTTCTTTTATACGAGTACCTACTTATTAGACATTTTTATTCAACCCTAAAACCTTAAACCCATAGAGGGTTATATTGTCTTTGCTTAAACCCTACCCATTTTTCTACACTAATATTACTTATAAAGAGGAACGGTTTGATTGTTTTTTTTTTTGTTTGTTTGCATTGAATAGGCTCCGAAACTACTTGACCGATTTGAAAAATTTTTATGTCCGGTGAACATAGGCTATATTATATCACCATATTCCCACGGGAACGGGAACTACGCAGGTGAAACCGCGGGGCGATGCTATTATAAATAAAAGCGTAATACATTGTCAGCGTGTTAGCATCATAATATTGCATTATTACACATGTATGCGAAATTTTGCTCAATAACCGGGAAGTGATCCAATTTAATTTACAAGATTTGACGACAAACTTCGGGACACGTGAGAATAAAAATAAAAGCTTGTAAAAAGAATGTCTTATCTCTTAAAAAAGCTATGATCGTTTAATTTGTTGTTAGTGATCCCACCACCCACCAATCAAATTGAACTGCATTTCCTTATTTCTTGATACGCTGGCTATATTTGCATCGAGTTGGCTGCGAATTGATCAGGGGATACGAATATTCGGCTTAAATATATTCGGTTTATTTTAGGAAAGCTTTTAGTGAGTTCGTTAGATATTCTATTAGAACAGCCGACAGGGACCGTTGCGTGTGATATTAGAATTTCATTTACAATAAAAACTTGGCAGAAACTGGTGAAATAACTACTGCTTAATTAAATAATTATAGGAAGCTTTTTACAGTTGTAAACAATTCAGGACCAGATTTACACTGATTACATTCAAATTACGTAGACCATTACCTACGTAAATTAAAACATACATTACATCAGCCATTTTTATTAGTATATACATAGATCGTCGAGGGCGTACCTTCTGTATTTCAAGAAGCCTGTTCCTGGAGTCTCTGATGATCCTGGTACTCTTGCGGGTGTCGTGATGGATCTCCCGGATCTGTCGCGCCACGGGCTCATCCGGCTCGAGCGTCAGCGGTGAACCTACGGAACATTATCGTGTATTGATAGTATCGCTTCTTCAGTTAATAGCTAGCGCTACCTCTACCTCGACGATTGTTCACTTACATGATCTTGATTTCTGAAAAAGAAATACAACTTGTGTCATTGATTTGTTTACATGGAAGTGCATTGTGGTCGAAGCAGTGGCGTAACTATACGATCGGGGGCCCGTGGCAATTTTTTTTGACGGGGACTTCCCAGATTTATTTTCAAGAGCATAGGTTTATACATGTCACAGGAAAATGGAAACATCCGTAAGATTATAAAATATCTCAAGAGATTGTAAACTCTCTATAAATTGTCAATTGAACATTTGGAACACTTTTTACGCATCCAAATTTTATAGTCTATAATCTCTCGATGTCATTCCGAGAATTTCCGCCGGATCTTGAAGACGCTCATCTTCGGTCGGGGCGCTCTCAGGTTGGAGGCCCGTGGCATTTTTCCAGCCCTGCCACCCTATAGTTACGCCACTGGGTCGAACGTTAGACGAACAGAAGTAACTAATAATGTAGGAATTTATATACATTAACAGGGTTTTGTTTTTGTTGTAAATATTCGATTCATTTTCAATATATTTTTGTAGAATTTGCACTTGTAATGCTGACTTTCATATCGTTACCTTAGGCGCAACCAGTTTGCCGCAGCACATAGCCCTGTCCGGTTTCCTAGCCCCTCTCTGCGAGTCTCCCGGTTCCCTCTGCGGTTGCATGCGGGTGCACTTGCTGGTGCACCGGCTGCTGCAGCGGCTGGTGTCCGGCGCCGGACTCCTGCCGGCCATGCTGTCCGGGCTGCCGCACCGGTCGCCCTTGCCCGGGGGGTGTTCTAGCCGTGGAGAAGTCGGCGTTTGTACATGCTCCTTGATAAGCTGGAATTTGGATTGACTATTTTTTATTTCTCCTATGCTCTGCACGAGCACAAAAAAATGAATGAGCCTACATAGTAAGACGAATATGGGAGACGAACTAGATAGGTACTATATGTTAACAATTAATACATACATATAGATTCGAGTGCTACACAAGCAGGCGCACTACAAGCTGGATTCCATACCAAACACTGCTGTTATGCAGCCATTCCAGAGAACCCCATGAGCAGGGAGTTACTCAAACTCCTTAGAAGCCTATCTCAGACTTGAACGTATATGGTTATCGTATTATGGAACCAGTACGATGATTTTTGTTTTCAAGGAAGTCACTACCTGTCAGATAGGATACACGGGCCGCATTTGGTTTAAACTAACCAAAAAGATTATCTACTACATAAAAATAAGTCGGGTTTTCCTTCCTGACGCTATAACTCCAGAACGCACGAACCGATTTCCACGGTTTTGCATTCGTCGGAAAGGTCTCGGGCTCCGTGAGGTTTATAGCAAAGAAAATTCAAGAAAAATTTCAACAGAAAAGCGGGAAAATCTTTTTTCATTTTTTTTTATATATGGCAAAACAACGTTTGCTGGGTCAGCTAGTACCTAAAAAATAATCTAAATATCTTGCCAATAACTGTGACTCCGAAGCGGACTGGCCGTCGAGCACCGACTTGCTGAGCTCCTCAGCTTTAGGGCGGCTCTTGAACTTCTTCCGCGCACCGGGCAGGTCGGGGGAGCTGATCGTGTGATCTACGCCGGACCTCGGGGTGTGCTCGAGGCGAGCCGTACGCTGCTTGGGGTGCAATTTCGTAGACTGAAACAAATATTAAAAAAAAAAAAACATTTTTATATGTTGCTTCTTCTTCTTCTCGAAGCGATAGTGACCCTTGATCATTTAATTCTCAATATGTCCAGAATGCTGCAGGTATAAGGGCCTCTAGGGTACTCCAGCAAGTACGCCATATTGTGACAGGCGCGCGCGCACCGAACTCATTTGATGACTAATTACTATCTACGTGGGGCTTGATGGAAAGCTAATCTCTCTTCAGACATAGATAGATAAAATCAACGATTGCTTTGTTTAAGTATCTCGTGTAACGAGGACTATGACTACTTTATATTATGTGTCTGAACAGATGATAATTCCTCAATAGTATCAACTCATTGATCAAGTCAACATACCTAGTCTAGTCTAATTTTCCAGCAACTGTTGCTCATCGCTATTCACGTACAAATGTATAATTAACCACGTCATTTGCTGTTTGATTATGTGTTATTGGTTGTTAGTTCCGAAATAAAAGACACAAATTGGTTTGGAAATACGTATAGGTTATGAGAGAGGAACAGAAGGCGAAAGCGTTGCGCCAACTCCAGGTCACATAATGACAAGGTCAGGAAGCTGACAGATGAATCTTATTCCCACTGTTCTGCTTCTGACGTAACGCATTCGTTCTACAGTCACTTCTGAAGATCATTCGGTGACCGAGCCAAACTAGCATCTTGTTCCAGAAGCTTGAACTTCGCTTACATGCATGGGTCTTCCAGCAAAATTCGGATAATGAATTGGAAACAGCTGAATATTATTTTAAATGACGCGACTAGCTTCCCAAGCCAAATTCTGTATCCACAATCCTAGATAGTAAGCCCAACACTCAAAATGTAAATCTAACCTGTTCTTGCGGGGTTTCCTGACTGTGATCCAATTAAGTACTCCTTAATTCATTTGACGTCATAGGCCAATAGTTTTGATTACATTTGTAGGTCTTGGCGGATAAAATAATATGGAAAAAGTTGCGAATGGTTATTTCTACTTGTGATTTGACAGCTTACGGGACTAGCCTACTCGATTTTGATATTTTCATCTCTGAAATCGATGGTTGGCAATCTCTTGAACTAATCAAAGCTATACTCAAACGTGTCTCACAAAAGCTGGTTTAACGGCTTTAGGTATATTAAGTTAAATGTATGTAACCTCGTGAAACTTCTTAAGATCAGGCAAAATCAAGTGTGACTGATGAGGGTGAGAGATAGACAATGACGGCAAGTGTAGAAGAATGAAATGTTGGGGTGACTTCCTATTTGCATCTTCGAGGGGTAAAATAGAATATCAGGCGTCAGGCAAGCATTTGGTTAATCACAAGCATAACATAAACATAACATAATCAGCCTTTTAAGTTCCCACTGCTGGGACTCAGGGCTCCTCTATAGGAGAGGGAATGGGCCGTAATCCACCACGCGGTCCCAGTGCGGGTTGGTGAATGTCACATGTCTTCGATTTTTTGGTTCTAGGACATGCCGGTTTCCTCACGATGTTTTCCTTCACCGTTTTGAGAGCAGTGGTGATGAAATGAATTACACAAAGTAATGTGCCTGCTTCAACAAGCATAATTATCCGTGATGTTCCCACTGCTCACGCAGGTCTGCCCCCCTAGCCAAGTTTATATTATCTGTGGCCAAGTTACAACCGTTTCTTGTGGAATTCCGCTCTCCAATCGGTAACGCCTCGGTGTCAGCAATTGTAGAAGACGATAATTATATTGGTAGCCATGTTGACGCGCCTGAGTCGGCCGCTCGTTCTACAATGGCGAGCAAATTTAAACTCTGTTTAATTGCTTAAACTATTAAGTTCAAACATTTGAACAAAGGATGTTGCGTTGAACGTTGTAGAAACGATAACAATTCATTCTATCATTTTGAACAACGTGAACTTGGCTACGACTTTTCTATTCGTTTGTTCTAACCACGTGACTTAACGTTGAGATGATTTCATTCTCATACATTTGATTCGTTTTCGACTAGCGTTAACGATTGCAAATTATCAACTTGGTTAGTGGCTGGTCTACTGCTAGTTGGTGAATGTCACATGTCTCCGAATTTAGGTACTAGGATTCACCAGTTTCCTCAGAATATTTTAAGAAATTAAACGTCGATGATCAATTGATTTGCACAGAACACGCGAGCTGTATATCGCTGTTGCTAAGGATTACTTCTCGTAAAAAATTAACAATCTAATTTATGCCACGACATTGTTCTATGCAGGCGTACGTACCTACCTAACGGTAAGTTATGTCACAGATACAAAATGTTTTAGGCGCCCCACAGTTGTTATCTAAGTATGGACGTAAGGCACTTCTACACGCTGCAGAGTTTGTATTGTTTCTGCAGGTGCTTGCTATCCCTAACTTCATATCCAATAACAAATTTTGCGTAATACAGGGTAACAGATATAATCTATGAAGAGAAGAAGAGAAGAAGTTCCGTGAAAAATTTCATAAAAAGATCAAACTGTGTTTCCGAACGCATACAACCCTAATCTCTTCAAAGTTAGAGTGAACAGGCTTCTTCTGGGTAAGCTCATTCCATCGTAGGCTTTGTCTCTGTCACATGTGACCTAAACTAGAGTCAAGAGCAAATCCATTTAAAAAAAGAAAAAAACAGAACAAGAATATATTATGGTCACCAGACCATTGATCTCACTCGGATCTGATGTCCAAGTAAGCATTGAACACTTTAGTAACAAGCTGACTTGCGAGCAGGAAGTCTAAGTGCAGGATAATTTAAACTCCTTTCCGTATCATGGTACCCAGTAGTTGTGAAAGTCAGTTATTACCAAGGGCTACTGTGTTATACAGTAATTTGGGAAGGGACGGTCGGATAAGCAGTCGCTCCATATAAGATCCTATCCTGGAACTTCATCCGGATAAATTGCAACCCAACCAAAATACAGCTGGAAACGGCTGTCTATAAAATTAAATCTAAATCTCTGTATAGACGAGCCCCGACACGCTGCAGCTTAGAACAACATGCGAACATGCGAGTCATTCGTACCGGAATGTACTCTGTAGGTCATATCTGACATAACGCTGGACAATTGTGGGAAAGGACACGCCGAGCTCAAGGTCGGTCTGGCAGGTGAATGGTCGCTAGGACGATCAGGTTGCTACAGACTGCTAGGCTGGCCAAGGGTGGCGGAGCGAAGGAACCGAATACGTGAGCGTTTATGTCTAGGCAGTAGGCAGCAAAAACAGCAAGCAAAAGCAACCTATTATTGTAAAAACATGATATATTTTATTTGCTCAAACTCTTGTAATCATTAGTATTTTGCGATTTAATATCACTAGTACACACAGTAGTACAGCTTAAAGTCATTTTCAGTATAGTAAAAAAAAAACTTAATTAAGGAACTATCTTAACGTGAGCACGAGCGAGCAGCAGCTTTGCCCAAACGGAAAGCACTACCGGGATAAATAATGTTCCAGGACCAAATCACAGGTTATGGGCGGACTTCCCTGGTGCCAGCCAAACTAAGCTATTCAGCTGTGAGGTGTAATTGATTAGCAAACACACAAACGTACTAATTTCTTATTTATAATATGAGTTCATTAGAGATGCTGTTTGAAAACCCCAATCCTAAATCAGGTGACAACGAGGTCTTGGAAGTATCTATAGCAAAAAATAAAATAGCCCAAAAACCACATAAACATACAACAATATTCGTTAATAATACCGGAATTATCCAACAGATACAAAATATCTATCATGAGATTTATAAGGAAGACCTTATTATGAGAACTATTACTGTCATAATAAGGTCACTATTGAAGCATATTAGACATTGATCGCTGTGTACAGTAATAATAGGACTTCAGATTTATGTACTGTGTATTGTCTTAGTCTGTAGTCTGTCACTGTACTTATTTAAAAAAAAAATTGAACAATCATTGTTAAAGCAACATAGGGAGTTTTTTTTTGGCAGTATTATGGGTTAAGAGTGATAATATAATGAACTTCTAAAGGAAAAAGCTTAGAATAGTATAGTCAGGTAGAGTCAGACATGCCAAGACAATAATTTCTAACGAACTAAGAGGCTGAATCGAATAAGTAGTTATAATATTACCTTCATCACAATATTCTCCCTCTATAAAATATACACTTCCATCAAATAAGAATATAATTTAAAGCGATAACGTCAAAAACTAGCCGAATACAATATGGCCGAACTTTGACACGTGTTTAGAGGTTTATTTTTTCAGGCTATCTGCCTTTTTTTATCGATGGCCAGTGCTATAAATATTTTTATTCGGTGAAAAAAGGCTTTTTTTAGTTGAATGATATTTTAAACGTGTATTTGAAAATACAGCGCCTGTACGATTCGTTTTTTTTTTTTTGTTGATATGCGAATCTGCTCGGTGTGTTAAATTGAGAACATTCACACTCTTGATTTCTTTTTTAAAATTACGTGTCGTGAAATTTAGTGTAGTTATGTATGGTACCTACTCGTTTAACCTTAATTTAAACGAAAAGTATTTTTGAAAAGACCGCTCCATTAATGGCATTTAAGTCTGCGGTCTCTGTGGAATGAATCTGCGGTACAGATAACACCTTCAAATCTTGACTGACAATATCTTCTGACAAAGGAGTCTGAGAAATGGGCCCAAGATCCGCAGATCCGGGCAACATTCAAATGTATTGACGTCAACCGGATCTATTAAGATCCCAGCAGCATTCATATTTAGTTTTACTTATCTAATAGTCTAATTAGGAAATCTAGTATACTAGTAAACCACTGTTTCCGCTCGCAACATTAATAACTTCCATAAAAGTGATTAGTACGAGGCAACTCTACAGTTATTTTATGATCTATGAAACGTTTCTACTGAGTAAATTCTTACCAAAACCTGTTGAAGATCTAGCTTGGGTTTGCCTAATCAGTGAAATGTTAAATTAATCACAGCTCGAAAAATGTTGAAAAACCCTATATCTTTGAAACCAGAAATTCAATATTATGTAGGTTTCAACATGTCATTCCAAACACCATAAATTTATAATAAATGGTCTGAAATTATAAACTTTTCCTCTTAATAATAAATGGATATCTTCTTCTTCTTCGTTCCCTGACTCCTGAGGATCGCGACCACATACAACGTGTCTTCAAGTCATGTGGTCGTCTGCAGTGTGGACCGCTCTGGACATGCTGCTTCCACCAGCCTTCTTTATGGCATCGGACCATCTTGCCGGTGTTCTACCCTGAGCGCGCTTTCCTTGGACCCGGCCCAATATCATGAGTCTTTCCAGATTATGCTTGGACGAACGCATGATATGCCCAAAAAGGCCGAAGGCACGTTCCGGGCATATTGCAGACAATATAGAATTTTGATGGGATTTTTTGTGTTTAAAATTTCACATAAGTTTACATTTAATTTCATCAATTTTTATTACAGTCTGACGATTATTGCAATAATCCTGGGAGACAAACACAAACATATGACCATCTATTGGCATTGCAGTGTGCTGTATCACCACCTCTCACAGGAAACCAGGGTGCCAGCAATGTTAATACGAATCGCTGATCATGTTATTTATGTCTAATGTACGCAACAGACAGACGAATATGAAATAAAAGTAATTAGTTTCTGCTCCTGTCAGCAGTTCACAATGCCACCGACAATTGGCAGTAAATCATTGGCCATGTTTTATGTGTCCACGAGGCGATAAATAATGTAGCTATATTAGTTTTGTCTGTAAGTTAGAAGGCCACACCAAACAGTACCGCGGTTAGATTCTATGAGGTTCATTGAATGATTCGGTGGTTGTTTTAACTGGTCCAGATGAAATGGAAAGAGAATTTTGATGGATCTATCAACCAAAAGGCTCTTTCCAGATGATTTATTTTCCAAAATTGTTTAAATTAATGCCCAAAATCAACGTTCCACTCATCAAAAACAGATCTACGGGCCTTCAAGCCAGATCGACGGTTGCTATAGAGATTTTGTTAGTAAGTATGTATACTCACAATGTGGCTTACTTTATGTATCTATTCTGTACAATGTCAATTGGAAGCTGATTGTGCTGCACTTGACGACCGTGCCGTGCGCACACAATAGCACTGAAACCCACGTCTTTCTTCATGCGACACACGCTTGTGAAAATGAACAGCAACCGTGAGGAGATCTGGTCTCTTCTTTAGGAGTGCGTCTCGCGAATGGTTCCTGAAGCTGCAGGTGTCTGTAGAAGTGTAGACTGACAAAGTGTCTGTGGTGACATAATCTATACTTCTATACTAATATTATAAAGAGGAAAGATTTGTATTTTTGTATGTAACGAATAAACTCAAAAACTACTGGACCGATTTCAAAAATTCTTTCACCGTTAAAAAGCTACATTCACCCTGAGTAACATAAGCTATATTAAATCCCCGTATTCCCACGGGAACGGGAACTACGCGGATGAAAGCGCGGGGCGTTGATAGTTGTTACATATTTTTGAAAATATCAAAACCTGATGTTTACTAGTAGGACTATCAACCAACTGAATCAACTTAAACTTTGATCGTTTCATTAACTTCTACGCACACATAAACTCTTCAGTATACAATTAACGCCACACAAAGAATCTCTGCTGCAGCTGGCTATACCACCGTTTCACAAGACAATAAGATTCACAATCGTGCATCAAGTAGTTATTCAACAGCTAGATAACGTGGTAATATAACATCGTAGATAATACGTCTAATACAATTAGGTGCATGAGCAAGGTTTCCGAGGGAAGAAGCCAGTTCTTCAGCACCCAGGGTGGCGAGAGGGCAGCTGCAGACATAATGGCTCAAGGTAAGATAACTTCTATATTTAGAACCCTCATTTATGGTTTAAACTGTCTATACAAGGTGAAAATTTGCATAAATTAATGTAAGCAACAGTGTCACATGCGCTTTGCGATATTTCGTAAGCATTACCTTTATTTATGTTTTTCTAATCTAGTTAATTTTATTGGCAAACTGTGCAGCAGATTCCGAGTTGTCAAGACAAATTATAAAACATTATGTTTAACTTGTTATTAAATAGGTATCTACTAATTACCCAGGTGTTATCAACGAGCTGCATTTTGTGGTTATACTTGGTGGTTAGAAATACCCGAATGACTTGTCTATTTGATCAGATGATCATGGCAAGGTTAATTTTTCGGTCGGTATTAACGCTTACATTGTAAATATCATGCCAGCCAAATATTTGAATCCTCTCGGGGATTAAAATAGTTTCTTCGGTATCAGTGTGTACATCTTAACTTGAATCCTACAACTCGCTTATCTGTCTTATCCATACATTATTTCTAATGCATCTCGGTTACACATCTTAACTAATATTTTTATTTCGTTATCCCTTTCTCCTCCCCAAATTAAAATAACCGAAAAAACCAAAACTATTTCATTCAAATTTCTAAAATATTCAACTCATCTATAGTAATTTGAAAATGAAAATTATATATCTAGTTTTAATTTCCGCGAAAATGTGTGGGTTGCAGGTATGCACCTCCCTCCCGCCCGCTATATTATGCACATGCAAGATTACAAGGCAATAATATGCACATGCAGGAAGGCAAAGCAAAACCCAACACCAATACCGACACGTGTTTCGCCTCTCCACGAGGCATCCTCAGGGGACGTGTTGACTCGCCGACCGTTGAGTTGCGACTGCAATACACATATTCGCGGAAATTAAAACTAAATATATAATTTTCATTTTCAAATTAAAAATGGATTTCCGCAAAGTAACGCCTGACTCAATCAATTTCATCTATAGTATTCTTTTTTCCGGCTATCGATTACCATCATGACGCTCAACTCTATCATCTGATACTTTGACTTAAAACGTCCGATTCCTTCAAATAATTCATCGTGGTACACCACACCACAATCGTACCTTATCAGTAAAGCAAACAGCAATGATTGTAACATTCTCGACAATAGTCTTGTAACGAACTTTATGTAAGTAAATATCTTACATTCCGTATCTCAGTTTGTGACAGAATGCCGTCAGTTAGCCTTAGAGTACACTCATGGCTGTGTTCCTCAGCCTAGCAAGGCATCGAAGACATGCAGCCTAGATGTATAGAAACCATAAGTAGCCAAAGCGTAAAGGCATTGGGAGGAGCACGGATGGGTTTTAGTCAGTAAGAGTCAGAGAGAGACCCAGAGCGGAGTTTCTTGTCCGTTCTTCTCCATAAGAATCTACCTTTGCGAATGGGCGCTAATAGTCACTTAATTATGATAAATTTTAATGATGACGTTCAAAAGTGCCGTTAATGGCCTTATTGAAATAAACGTTTTGACTTTGACTTTGATAAAATCATCCTGAAAAAAAACATACATAAATATAGAACAAACTTAGCCTCTGCTCGAGGCTTCACCCGCCAGAATGTCGGACATAATCCCAAGAGAACCTTTTACTGGGATAAAAGTAGCCTATATGCATGTGTATATATTTATCTCTGTGCCATTCAAATTACTGTGTGTAATTACCTTGATTCGTTCAGCCGTTCTGCCGTTATTGAGTGACAAATATCCATCCAAACTTTTACATTTATGCCTAAATACATAGTAGTAAGATTGTAAGTACTCCAAAACTAGGTGCAATATAAACTAAAATGTTATTAAGATCAAAATGAAAATTGTATTAGCATTCCTACATGCGCTTTTCAAAAAGTATGGAGAAAAATAATTCCATTTAAATTGTAAACTAGATAGGGATATTGTTTTCAAGAAATTAGTGACACGAAGCATTCGCAGCTAGATCTTCTGACTGTAATACTGACTGTGCTACCGAAATAAACCATGTTTAGCAACATATTAAAAAAGTCCATTTATTTATTTCAATTAGACTCTTAAAAGTATTGAACGTAAACAAATACAGATTAAAAAAAATGTGTCTCTAAATGTTAAGTAATGGCTTATGTTATAGAACGGACAAGAACCTCCACACAGTTCAACATATACATACACCTGAAACTAAATGACATTGTTATCTCAATGTTATTTCCTTTAGTTTAATATTCAGAAAAATAAATATCTAAACCACAGATAATATACAATATTACTACAGTATCTATACTAATATTATAGAGAGGAAAGATTTTTTGTTTGTTTAAATAACCGAATAAGCTCCGAATATTGTATCCCCTTATCTCCAATAGAACGGGAACTACGCGGGTGAATCCGAGTGGAGCTACTAGCGTACCTATACTAATATTATAAAGAGGAAAGATTTGTATTTTTGTATGTAACGAATAAACTCAAAAACTACTGGGTTGATTTCAAAAATTCTTTCACCACTAGAAAGCTACATTCACCCTAAGTAACATAGACTATATTTTATCCTCATATTCCCACGGGAACGGGAACGGAAGCGGGTGAAACCGCGGGCGCTGCTAGTCTATTATAAGTAAAGAGGAAAGATTTTGGATTTATTTATTCCTACCAAATAAGCTCCGAAACTGCTGGACCGACTTTAACCATTTATTCACCGATGGAAAGCTACGTTACAGCGAGTAATATAGGCTATGTTTTATCCCCGTATTCCTACGGGAACGGGAACCACGCGGGTGAAACTGCGGGACGCTGCTAGTGTATAAAAGTGATTTTTCCTTGTTTCTTGCGGAATATCCGCAGTACCTACATATTATGTACTAGCTTCTGCCAGCGACTTCGTCCGCGTGGAATAGTTACTTTACCCCCGGTTTTGAAACTCTCAGCCCGATCGGTTTAAAATTAACAAAAGATAGACATGCTGTTTCGGGATATTTTTTAGATAATTTTATGTAGAACATTTCCGTCATACATGATTTCTATGTAACTTTAACCATTAAGGCTACACACGCGACGGAAGCTTAAAAAATGGAGTAACTTCTTCCGTTTTTCCAACATTTTCCTTCACTGCTCTGCTCCTATTGATTGTAGCGTGATGAAAAGTATACTATAACCTGCCCAGGAGTATGAAGAGTAATTGCACCAAGTTTCGTTAAAATCGGTAGAGTAGTTTTTGTTTCTATAAAGAACATACAGACAGACAGACAGACAGACAAAAATTTTACTGATTGCATTTTTGGCACCAGTATCGATCACTAATCACCCCCTGATAGTTATTTTGAAAATATATTCCTTGTACAGAATTGACCTCTCTACAGATTTATTATAAGTATAGATAGATGACGCACTTGCACCTAAGCAATGTGTGCGGGCTATTTTATTGCTAGGAGAACACATAGCCTGTTTACGCTTTCTCTAGGATGTCCATTTGCCTGTATTTGACTAAAAAAACGAATAAGTCCGTCTCAGATAAACCAAAGAATAATGGACACGTATTTTTTGCTTTGATAAAGCAAAAAATCTATAAAAAATAATGAAGATAAAAAGCATCAAAGATCAGGAGTGGAGGCTTGTGATGTAAGATCGTGGTACAAATTGAAGCGAGTAGTGACGTCACACGAGTATTCATCGCACTGTATCGTCTTCGTTTTTATTTACGTGAAAAGAGAAAAAATACGTGTCCAATATTTTTTGGAAATCTATGAATATATACAACAATCTGAAGCATTGTGGCCAGCTCAATCTTATTCTGGTTTCTCTATTCATGATTGGCCATCAACTGAGGATCTTTATGCTTATCAGCTTTTCGGACGTAAAAAAATCCAAGACCGAGCATTTTTTATTGTTTCAATAATTGTGATTAATCTTAGGTAGTTACCTACATATAACCCACCATACCACCACTTTCTGCTGTGCCCCGCAGGGTTCATACTCTAGCTAAAACCCCATCATAAGATCTTCACACATTTTGAAATAAACATAAATGTAAGACGACACGGTTGGCACAGTGCTTGAGCGATTGGCTGCTGCGCTACGTGTCGTGGGTTTGATTCCCGCACGGAACAAATATTTGTATTGCCTACAGATAGTTGTCGGGGTCTGGCTGTTTCTGTATGTGAGATTGTATGTTTGTAAACGCACCCACGACACAGGAGAAATTCCTAGTGTGGGGCGACGTCTTTAAAAAAAAATGAATATATAAGTAAATCGGTCCATTTGTTTCGACGGTCCTATGTAGCCCCAGCCGTAAGTCGTGTTTATGTTTTTATCGTTATATCTCGCAGTGATAATACAATGTAGACCAAGGCGAAAGGAGACTTTATCATTTACAAAAACAAATGGTGACAGATATTCATTAATTCGCTACCTACATTTATTTTGGTGTCATTTAAGCGATTTCAATTAGTTGATATACAAGAATCAAGTATTATAATGGAATTTAGTATCCTTGTAACTAACAATACACACCTAATACCTATTTTGTTTTGTGTCAAGGATCCGTACTTCACCCAGATAACTACGTAATAATTCACGTCTTCTCTTTTTTTTATTACTAACATCATATGGATCAAGTTCTGAATTAAAGCTATATTATTATTATTTTTTTTTACCCGACTTCCAAAAAGTGAGAAGGTTCTCAAGTCGAATGTATTTTTTTTTTCTTTGTGTTTGTGTGTTCCGATGATTCTTTTTACACTCGAAAGCTAGTGATGTAAAATGCAAAAAGGTTTGGAAGAGCATCCTAGTATTTCGAGGTGGTCCCTTTCTAGTTTGGTGAAGAACGGAGATAGGAAACTGAACTCGACGATGGCTGAAATCGCATGTCAGTTTATTGTTTACACGAGTTTATAATACGTACGCAGCTGTGATGGGTACGTTTAGCTGTGGGTGTCACCAGATAAAAGTGAAAATTAAATTACAAAAAAAAACAACCTTCGTATAAAAAATCTGTGCAAATATCTGTACCTTTCATGAACATAATAAACGTTAATTGTTACCATTCATCTAAAACCAGTTTTACAAAATCGACTCAACTCAATCAGCTCGCTTGCTTAGAACACTTTAAGTGTTCACTGTTGATTTGAAGAGTTCCACTGCAGGCCACATAAACATACATGTACCTAGCGGGGATTAGTCTCAAGCACTTACATATATACAGTCCTTGCAGCATGCATAGATAAACGCATTTCCAGAGCAATTTTGACAGAGTCTAGCCTTCTTCTTAAAAGAGGACGAGGTCCCTGATATGTTTTCAAGTAATCAGCTGGTACTCGTCAGAGATAACACAATGCAGGCTGCAGACATTCCTCGCAGCGCGCAGCGTGGCCGTACATTGTCGTAGCGACAACTTCCGACGTCACGACGTCGCAGTCATTATCAGCGGCCTCGCCCGCAGGTTTCGCTGCCCGGCTCCTCACTGATACGGCGCAATTAATTACCTCTATGATAATTTAAAATTGACGGTCGTTTTAATTACCAGGTTTTTGGTAGGAAATTACGAAATGGAAAGTCGGTCGACGCGTTTCGAACGACGACGCTTTCGAACTTTAATGTTTTAAGTGCTTCACAGTGCCGCTGTCCTAAGGGGCTGGCTTCGCTTGGTCTTTTGGTATTGTTCCGATAGAATTAAATTTGTATTGACTAAACATCTATACTTATACTTTATACTAATAAACAAATATTATAAAGAGGAAAGATTTGCATTTTTATATTTTTGTATGTAACGAATAAACTCAAAAACTACTGGACCGATTTCAATAATTCTTTCACCATTAGAAAGCTACATTCACCTTGAGTAACATAGGCTATATTTTATTCCCGTATTCCCACGGGAACGGTAACTACGCTGGTGAAACCGCGGGCCACTGCTGGTAAACAATATTAATAAAGTTGCAATATGCTTGTGAGGTTAGCTGTCAAAGGGTAGACACAGTTGACAAATTAGTTTTCATACACGAAGTTTGGGTAAATCCCCTGGATAGCCATTGGTATACTCAAGTATGCACGGTTTTGGCTTGTATCACGGACTAGTATGTTGTGATATTCTTCTACTACCTGCTAATAAGTGTATTTCATGTTCAACAAACTACTCACTGTATAAACGTTTCCTAATGACAGTTTTTGTAGCCAAACTAGCGTCATATCCACGCGTTGCGTATTCAACTGTATCTAATGTTTATTGCGTTTAAAGTAATTAAGTACCTAACTACTTCCTAGCGGCCCCCGCGGGTTCAAAGACAACCTAATGTGTTTTACGTGTCGGATATTGTTTGAAACTAGAACTTTGCCTGCGACTTCGTCTGCGCAGATTTAGAAAAAAGTTGAATTTTCAAAAATCCCTTCTTTGAGCTAGCCTACACCATGAAAGGGAAAATTTAATGTGCTTACCTCGTCTTACATATGATGGACAAAGATTTTCAACTAATTCATCTGATAGTAGAGATTTGAACAGCTGCAGCTGAGGAAATATAGTATGACTTGACTTAATCAATTGATTCATGTATACAACATTTATTGTAAAACTAATATTTGAAAAGAGTAACTATGGAGTTTCTTGTCCGTTCTTCTGCATAAGAATCTACTTTCTGTGAATAGACAAAAAGAGTTACTATAATATTTTTATTTTCAACAGGTTTTAACGCTCAAAAGTGCCTTTTAATGGTCTAGTTGAAATAAATGAATTGACTTTACTTTTACAATGTCCTTTTCCCCGTCGTCGTTCCTCTCTACTGAAGATCTTGACTGCATGCCTAAGACGCTTTTCAAAGTTTTTCTTTTTTCAAAGTTTTCAGACATTGACCCACCAACATGACAACGTAAATGCCTGTATTCACCTCTGGGAAAAGGACATTATGCTAAATGCTAGCTAAATGAATCGTATAACAATCAGTTTGATTCATGACTAAATTGACTATTTATTGATTTATTTAATACTTATACGCACACAGATGCCCAGAGGCTGACTTGCCTTAGGCATTGTCTACCAGTCAACCTTTAAGTGATGCAGAGAGTAATAGTAGTAGGTGCAATATGAAAAAAAAGCAGAAACTAATTATTATTTAGTTAGTTGTTTAGTTATTATTTAGTTTCAAGTGTGTGGTTAGTTATTGACATTGTACTTATATTTAAACATCTGGTTTAATATAACCCACATTTACATAGATATGTAGACAATTACCTACTTGCAACATAATTATAAAACACTGCCATTTGCATAGTAATAAAAAATAATAGGCAAGAACAACAGACTTTTCCTTAAAGAAAAAAAAATAAGGAGTTATTTAAACAAAACTAATCGATTTATAACTAAGTATAATATTGTAATACCGTATATAATGTATATATAATGAGGCCCGTCGTTATGGCGAACTGAATTCAAGGGTCATTAATAAATTAATTACTAATCTACATCTATTATTTTTTTATACGTTTGGTACCTAGATACTTTACGTTTAACGACACTGTTGGCGCAGTGGTTGACTATTCGGCTGCTGCGCTACGTGTCGCGGATTCGATCCCCGCACGGAACAAATGTTTGTATGGCCTGCAGATAATTGTTCCGCGTTTGGTTGTCTTGTGTATGTGAGTTTACATGTTTGTGAACGCATACAGGACGTTTAAAAAAAAGATATTATAACTTACTATTAATAAATATATGTAGGTACACTTAAAATATAAAACTCTTATCTAACTACAAAAAGATTATTTCATTTGTAATTTATTCCCTTTTTTTCTTCAGGATGAGATCTATGAACTTATACATTAACTCAAAGAATTTATTTCATACAAACATTGACCTTCCACTTTTAAATCGGTCAAAAAGATGAAGATTGCACGTTCCAGGCTATATTATCTGTATGAAAAAGACGAAGTTACAGGAAACAACAGACCATCTTTAAAATTCAAAAATAATTTTAAAAGTCATCTTGTAAAGAAACTCCTAAGTTTTAGTGGCGTGATCACATAAATACTCACAAACACATTTTAAGCTATGCATTTTTATCTCACTGTATTTATTTTATTATAGTTTTCACTTATGCACACAGCAGACTTGGTTTCCGTACGTCATGACCTAGGCGACCACTTCACACACCAAATCAGCGCCGTGCCGAGGGTTCCCCACGGCACGGCATTTATGCTGAGTGGAAGCCTTTTTGGGCACAACCACGACATGCATTTCCTTTATAATATGTATACTCTCATAATCACTTATTATTAATTTGTATTGTTATTAAATTGTAACTTGTCTTTACTAACATTATTTAAGTACTACTAATACT
The DNA here is from genome assembly GCA_905332915.2 of Hecatera dysodea. NCBI lineage: Eukaryota > Metazoa > Arthropoda > Insecta > Lepidoptera > Noctuidae > Hecatera > Hecatera dysodea. The sequence goes on along the minus strand of HG995286.1, from coordinate 29,577,760 downwards.
ATCGTTTAGGTTTTACTGGAAAATCCATAAATGTATGTCGTTTTGTAGCAATTAAATACATTTTCTTTCTTTCTTTTTATTTTGGAGTGATTACTTAGAAAATTATAGAATTCATGGGTGTGTAATACATTGTACAAGTATTTTTGAATACGACATACATATGTATGTATATGCAATACTTATAACCTCATGCTTTTTATAGCATTTGTTAGCGATATGCAAAAAATGAACGACATCGGTCCAGTCGGTCCAGTCATTTGGCCAAAATATGAATTTTATTTTTGACCAAATTTATAGGTACCCTGTAGAATTGCATCACTAGGTCAATGACCTTACGAAATCGAATCCTTGAAATTTGAAATGCTACGTTGCCACTCAGTGCTCTGAGAGTTCCGTAGGCTATTTAGTGGTTGCATTCAGTACATTATCGTATCCTTAATGTATAACAACGAATGATATTATACATTTTCTTAATAATCATATTTAGATATTAGATACTAGCTTCTGCCCGCGACTTCGTCCGCGTGGAATAGTAACTAACCCCCGGATTCTTTGTGATATTGATTCGTTGGTGGGAGAAGTGGTGGGAGGCGCCCAACGCGCGACGTGACGGCACAGTGGTGGTATGCGCGTGAGCTGCGCGCGGTACTGGACAGTACTTGGACAGTAGTTTCAGACAAAACTAAATTGACACCACAGACAGACAGACACGTGAACTTATAACACCCCTATTTTTGCGTCGGGGGTTAAAAATAAAGTTTCAGTCTTGTGACAACGACCTTCCTAGGTACATATACTTTTTTACTTATATATGTATAAGAAACGTTGGTTAAAGCAAGTGCACCTCGCTTTATAATAAGTATTAGTAGCTAATTATTACGGTCATTGTTAACTTTGTAGGTAATTTTCTATTCGTCTTATACGTAGATATCGTAATTGTCATACTTTATGCATTGCCCATTGGTTTTCACTAGGTGCTTGGTAGAGACTTGAATGCACTTAAAAAATGTACGGAAAACCAAAAAAATCATCGAAATCGGTTCAATTTTTTATCCTCATTTGTAACCTTATCGTCCAAGGATAAGATTACAAATGCATCGCAAGAATCAACTAATCATCTGATTTCCATGCGTTGGAGGAGTTGCTTTTTTGACTTGTGAGTCAAAAAAGCAACTCCTCCAACGCATCCTACGGATCCTTAAATTTTAGGCTCATCATTTGATTAGCCCAAGTTTTAGATTTAGAACAAGATGCTTATTTAGATCAGCCTGGTAAGATCTGAATGAGATTCGGTTAAGAACAGTTTCATAATTGAACAGCAGCGCCCCACGGTTTCACCCACGTTGTTCCTGTTCCCGTGGCAATACGGGGATAAAACCTATGACACTCCACAATAACGTAGCTTTCTATTGGTGAAATCATTTTGAATATCGGTTCAGTAGATCCAGAGATTACCCCTTACAACGTCACAAACTCACAACCTAACAAACTCACAAACGTTACCTCTTTATAATATTAGTATAGATTTTGTAAAATCCACAAAATGGCATCGGCATGTTCTGATGCCCTTATAACCTCGCTATTCATGACCCCTCTTGATGTGGCTAAAATAAGGCTGCAAGCCTAACAGAAGAAATTGCTCATCAATAAATGTTACCTGTATCGCAATGTTCTGCATAGAGCTCATAATGTCCTTGCGGAGACTCCCAATGGTTGCCCAGACAGAGTTCATTTCAGCGGAACGATGGATACGTTTTATGAAATAGCTAAAATCAAAGGAGTTTCTGTTCTATGGCCAGACTAAAGTCCAACTCGTGCAAACAACTAATTATCAGACCATAACTATTAGTATTTAAATACACCAACTTGAGGACAAACCATATTATTATCCAGTAAAAATATTTAGCAGAATCAATTAAATAACAACGTAGATATATACATCCGTTAAAAACATACATCGTATAACAGAATAAACGCAATACTTGAAAAGGGGAAAAGGGGGGAACTTTTACTACGGGACCAGCTCTGAAATCGCAAATAAAAAATGACTGCCCTAATATATGCCTTCTACGTTTTATGTGCGCATAACTCGATAAAATATACTGAACAGCAAATTTATTTTTACTTTAGTATTCACTATGGCAGCAGTATGGTTGAGAACAGACTGACTTCCGAATCAGGCCATTGATCGAGCCACCTAAAGAGAGCCTCCAAAGATAAACTTCCAGTCTAAAAAACAATCTAATCTGCATATGATGATATCTGCTATAGACGATTCGGCCAAAGATACAAATAAAAACTTCTTATAATATACCTTTTGTCGAGAACAGCAAAAACAGTAAAAATGTTAAAAAGAGGTTCTTGTTGTCATGTTTTAGGTAAAAACTGGTTCCACAATTTATTCAATTCTACATGCTATTTATATGAACATACAAACTATAAATATAGTTTGTATGTTCATTTTAGTGAACGCAATTAGATGGTAAAGGAATCCTTGTAGCTCTAGTTATTGCTGTTCTGACATCAACTGCAGGATAACTGTGAAACTGACAATTCTATTATTATGTAGAAAACCAAACTAATTAACTGTAAGTCATATTAGAATATATAAACATTTATTACATTGCGTGCTCAGTTGTATTTAAACTAAGTTATGTTAAACCTTCGCGGTGGACAAAGTCTGCGGAAAACAAACAAACGGTTTTGAATTTTCATTCAGAAGAGGTTTTCCTGCGGACGAATATATAACCGGTGCTAATTGGTACCGACTCAAATGTGGACGATTTTTGACGCGGAACGACGTGTCCGGTGAAGGTTTACGGAAAAATTGTATTGTTTAAAATAACAATGATTTTATTCAATATTTTTGTCGTGTTGTCGGTACTGCTCGGTGAGTGTTTTAACCGAATTATTTTTTATTTTAATGTCCTTGTGTTAGAGATCATAATGTGAGGAACGAGGGCGATGTTAGTACAGGGGCTTGCGGGGTAAGTAGGAGTCAGGGCTTGATAGCTAAATTACAAGTGGAGGAAGATCCACGTGAGGACTTTGGAGTGCCAAATAAAATTAATAGTAAGCAAAGTGACGCTTCACAGGAGGATAGAATATTATGTTGAGGGAAAAGTGTGGCACTTTCTCTATCTCATAAAAATATAATATTTCTTATAAAAAGTAAAAATATTATTCGTAGGATACTGCTTAACTTTGTGGCTTATTTGAAAATATAAGAATTTTATAAAAGTAGGTACAAAAAAGAAATAGAAGCACTTGAAGAACATTAACTGTTTGAATAACACACATTTTTAGATATAAATAAATTACTAGCGAACAACTGGTTTATCACATAAGTACCTCTGTCCTCCGAGATAAGTATATAGTAGTTATTTATATAGATAGCTCGATCTAACATTAGCAAATCGTGGTCTCGATCAAAAGTAATTCTGACTACAAAGGTTTCTGGAAACAAAATCTCGGATTTTTTATTACTAGCAGCCGCCCGCGGTTCCGCCCGCCTGAATGTCGAAAATGGAAAGGGAACATACCTAGTTCCAGAATAAAAAATATCATAATGTGTTATTTCAGACTACCTCTGACCCAAATATCTTGAAGATCATCATATTATTATTATTATTTATTGATATTATAAAAGATCATATTTATTATTTTATTATTTTAGCACATATCTATTTTATTAGTATTATATTATATACATAATTTGTCATTTCTTTCCCAAAAAAATATAACTATTTTGTATTTTATTTATTTGTTGTACACCTACCACAGTGTTGTCTTTTTAACCCAAAGGTTGACTGGTAGAGAATGCCTTGTTGCATTAAGTCCGCCCATGTACCACTAGTGTACATAATAGTTTATACAAATAAATAAACAAATCCGTTCAGCCGTTCTTACGTACTTGAGTACCACATCCATATAAACTTTCGCATTTATATATCTAGTAGGTAAGTCTAGGTATAGATAGAGCGGGTCAATTCATACTGGTGGTATTCGAAGAAAAAACATATTTACATAATACTTATGTAAATATGTTTTTTCTTAAAATACACTCAGCGAAGTTATCTTCAAATCGTTGAAGTGGTGAAATAATTAATGATTGGAAAAAATCGTAGGCATATCACGTTGCGAACTTTTCAACTCTCCCGCGTCACCTATATTTGAATTTTCTGAACTTGTTCAGGCTGTGGGAAAACTGCCGCAACTGGAAACTACACGGGAAACATGGCACTGCCACGTTCCTGCACCCGCCACTAGATGGCGTGAAACTCAATTAAATCATAACTGAAACAAGATAAACATATTTCTGTAACTAATTACAGTATATTTATATAATTTACAGAGTATAAAAATATTATGACTTATTCATGAAGCTCTAAACTTATTTTTAAATCAGTTTGAACATGCTGAATACAAAAGTTTACCACATAGCTCTCTAGATGGCGATGGGATCGAGTTAGAAGTCGCTATGGTTTCGCTACCGGCGAAAGTATAATACACCAGGCGAGGCAAATCTTTTTACAGACCAAAGTATTCTGTACTCATGTACTTAATAATTATTTTTGAAGAAGTCGACTTTAATTAATCGACTTTAAAAATTCCTTGAAATAATTTAACACTATCTTATCTTATGATTTGATTGATGGTTTGAAACACTTGCTAAGACTTTCGCTGGCCGTTTATGTATCTGGTAGCCGAAAGGTTGAAAGTTGGCGTTGTTTACTCCTTTAGCTTGAAAAGCGTTTAAAGACTTCTCTTCGTCGGGTCTTGTTCTCCGCGCTCATGTCGGCTTGCCGTCCCAACAAACTATACACTGCATATGAATTGGCTGCCCCGTCCGTTCTCCTTCTTTTTTAACCGACTTCCCAAAAAGGAGGATGTTCTCTAGTCGACTGTATTTTTGTGGGATTTAGTTACCTCATAACTTTTTACTGGGTGGTCACTTTCTAGTTTGGTGAAGATCAGCTGATGAAGACCCGAGATAGGAAACGGAACACTTCAATAAATGATAGCAAATCTTCCGGGATTACTGAAATCGCATGCCTGTTTATTGTTTACACCAGTTTATAACCCACCAATAAGTGAAAACTTTTTACAAAAAAAAAAACAACCGACTTCTAAACAAAATTACACGAAAATATAAAATAACTTTAATTTCGGAAGTCAGTGTTCTAAAAACGTAAAAACACTGACTTCCGAAATCAAAGTTATTTTATACTTTTGTGTTTTTGTATATAAGTCGTTTGTATTTTTTTTTTGTGTCCACGTCAACTACATTGCTTCTAATGAGGAACATCGTTTGGGCCCAGTAGCTCGCTAATACATTGTACCCATAGATACCCACACCCACAGATAGATAACAGTAGTACCTAAGCTAAACTACATTTGCGGCCAACTTGTGTTTGCAATCCATTCAGTGCTTCTCGCGTTAGGATGCTGGCGGGGCTGCCCCGCTGCTGTAGTCCATCGGGGATGTTAACAGATACGCATGGTAGAAAGTTTTTACACAACATTTAGTAAAAGATGCGCTTCCATGGTGCGCAGGGTCAGGGACAGCATGGCAGCACCAACAGTATCCTATGAAAGATTGCGAGTACTGTTTTTATGTGAGTCACTGTTCTGCAATTAGGAACTCGTGGCCTGTCGATAAATTTTCAAATGAACATTTAGAACACTTTTTTGCGCGTCAAAATTTGAAAGCCTATCTTTCGAGTCTAAAGTCATTCCGAGAAATTGTGAAACAATTTATCGAGAGTATACAATCTCTAAAGATATTTTATAATCTTACGCATTTTACAATTATCCGGTGACATATACACGATTGAAAAAAAAAACTATTTTATTTAGGCCACTGCAGTTCACGATCGAGAGTAGGGTTGCCACCCATATAAACATAGTACAACGATTTTAGTTCGAACACCATAGAAAATTCAATACCTACATACATTTACATCATAGACACCTAAAAAAAACATCATTGATAAAAATGACCAGCAGTCTTTTTAATAAAATCGCATACGAGGCCAAAATATGTAAATAACCGCAGTTTGTAGGGATCCAAAATTATCGACCGCTTTCGCCACCTGCCATCTTAACTCAAACATTTGCATGAGTAACTAATGACGCATGACGAGGAAAGTGATAATGATCTAAATCTCTGCTGTCTCCATCACAATCACGTCTGCTTTAACATACAATGGAACCGTAGCAAGGTGACCGTTTTTTTATAATTGCGTTGCAATGTAATTACTGAGATAAACTGAATGCTCCAGGTCGAGATGGTAACCCTTGGCCGCGGAGGCGCTACTTCGACAAGTCGATTGTGGTGTTCAAGTCAATTTTACACCCGAGCTCAAGTAAATACAGGGTTATTTGTAAAACACCAACAACCTCTTAAGAGGTCATTGTGCTCACCATTATGAACAACTTTTACTATGGGAATGAAACTGAAATCGCGAAAAAGAAAATCAGCTGTTCCTTACATTTAGTAAAAGTTTTTCATAATGATGAATATAACCTCTTGAAGAGGTTGTTGGTGTTTTACAAATAACCCTGTATACTTTACGAGCTCGAGTTCTCCACTTTCTTTACATACCTACATATGCATACGTCTTGTATCTATAACTTATTATAATTATATGGCTTTGCTTGGAGTCGGCCTATATATTGAGGACGTCTTTCCGTTGAATGAAAACAATTATATGGCAGTATGAATTACCTAGCTTTGCCCATAGGAATGTTGAAAATCTTTTTTTAGAGAACTTACTCCCGGGGCATTAAATAGCCTATGTGCTATTTTAACTATTTTATGTTATTTTTTTTTTATATTACTGTACCAAATGTCATTCGGATCCGTTCAGCCGTTCTGGCGTGATCGAGTAAAACATCCATCCATCCAAACTTTCGCATTTATAATAGAAGTAAGATAGTTGTTTTCGCATGGCATGGACGGGTTGATACGAACCCATCACATCATTATTAATGTATGCGCAGATCGCGTGCAACCTTGTCGCACTGGGCGTCGCCGGTGTCAGGGCTGCCACACAGTCGACCGATAGCTGGAGCAATTGAGATTAATTAACGATTTCCATTATAAACAGAAGATGCCAATTATTGAAAGAAATGTATCAGATTTCCACTACCTTGAATGAGTTATTTATTACACTTTCACTTTGTCTTGCTTATGATCGAGATGTTAAGCTCGGTGCTCAGTAAAAGAATTGAATGTCACCAATATTCTTTCTTCCGGCTGTGTCCAGGCCCTTTGATTCATTCAGAGCCCACAGAAAAGTCGTTTTATTTATAACTAGCAGCGCCCCGCGGTTTTACCCGCGTAGTTGCCGTTCCCGTGGGTATATGGGGATAAAATATAGCCTATGTTACTCAGGGTAAATGTAGCTTTCTAATGGTGAAATAATGTTTGAAATCGATCCAGTAGTTCTTGAGTTCATTCGTTACATACAAAAATACAAATCTTTCCTCTTTATAATATTAGTATAGAAAAAAAAATCAGGACAGAGCAATTTATTAGGACCTAAGATGTTTTAAATGACTGGCTTATTCGATAGATACCTAAACCTTAGGAAATTGCCGACGTTTGCATGATGCCAGATGCTCAAAATTTACTCTCAGAACAGCCAACATTTTCAAAACAGGCGAGAACGCTGGAAACGCATTACCAGTGGCTGACTTAAAGGGTGGACTGAAATAATTCTGTTTACAATTTATAATTTTAAGAGTGTTCATGTGACATTTCGAAGGAGGATTCAATATATTCAGGTGGCTTATTTTGACTATAATATTGAGACTTAAAAATAAAAGAACAAGTTTACTTCTCTGAAGGCAGTTATTACGAAGAACAATAATATTTCAAATATGCAAATATATTTAAATCCAATGAATGATATTTCACTACCAATTAATACGATTATACGCAATATAAGGATAATAATAATTAAAAGTATTACGTTCTGAATGACAAAAATTTACGAAATATCTTCAATTTTGCATGTAGAACTAAACACGTTAATGATATTTGTAAACTACTCTCGGTGCGCTACCTGAGTCTTAATTTTTGGTTATTTTGTAAGAATGAAACTTTCATATCGAGTCATGGATAAATAGTAAACAGGAGATGTGAAAAATATATATATTCCTTTCTCGCTCCACGTTAACTCATGTCTGCACAATTTGTTGCGTTACCTACCGCTTGAAACACTCAAAGGCTTTAATCTGACCGGCGTGAAGCACGAGGGCGCTAATATTGTAATCATCGATGATTTAGCGGGTTCAAGGCTAGGTACGGTGGGCAGATTAATGATGCTGCGCTCTCGATGAGTGCTCCTCAGCTCAACAACATCACGGCCGCTCTAGCTAGCAGCTAACTACAAAGTTGTATCATAGTTGTGAGATATTGTTCATCGCAATCAATGTTTGGTTTACCGATTAGGTCTGAACTCGAGGTTAAACCATGCCTAATGCTAATTCGAATCTTCGGAAGTAGAACGGACAAAAACACGTTACGTGATGACAGGTACAAAAGTCATGTTTTAATGAGTCAATTACCTGATGCTAATGAAAAAATACTTGAAGTTATTGTTACAATGAGATCTAATGGCGAGGATTATTCATGTTCTTTGTGTTTAACTCCAAACAGTTTTGCATAAAACGATGTAACTGACTGTTGGACAGATCAATGGGACAATGATGTTGGAGACTTACAATGAAGACGACTAAAATTACCACGTAGGCAAAAACAAAATCCCAAATGCTACTTAAAGAGTTATTTTTCAGTGGTTTCAGCGGTAGACTTAGTTGAACCTGCGGTAAAGGTGGAAAAGGTGGCTCTGTTAACCATTTTTTACATTTTGAAGTCCGGGTTTTGAGAAGAAACGCACATGGACAAAATATTAGCCGTCGTTTCTGGCTAATATTTTGATAGAGAGAGTTTTATGGGATTGCTATCTTCCAAGTATGGTGTGAAGGAAAGTGGAGCCCCATCATCATCTGCAGAGCCTTTTTTCAACTAAATTGGGCGTCAGCTTCCTTTACAACCGAATTGAAGTTACTGTATACCAGTATTTTACGCGAGCGACTACAACACGGTACTTCTTGGCAAGACTGGTGTCAGACTTTCTGGCTTCTGACAATCCGTGACGACCAAATCTATATATGACAGTCGGAATCAACGGCTTAACGTGCTTCCCAAGGCACAAAGGGCTCTTGACATGTTAAAATGGTGACACAAGGCAGACCCACTTCAGCAAACGTAGCTTAATCTTGAAAATCGGCCGTTGCACCTGCTGTTAATTAGCCGGGATTAGGGAAAGGATAGGATAGTATGGTGTGGTGAGGGCACCACACCATACTATCCTTTGTGAGACAGAGAGAGTGTAATGGGATTTCTATGTACCAACGGTGGGCCTCGTGGTTAAATAATAACTGAAGTATGTCGCTCGTGACGCTAATCGACTGTAGTTGAACCTCGGCCGTGAGCAAGGTCGAATATTCGCGGACTGCCTGCCTTTTATTTCTTGTTGTGGTTCAACATATCGGTGACCGGCGTTTTTTTACTTATTTACTCTTTCCTCTTTTGTTTATTTGCTGAATCCTGTTAAATTTGGTTACAGATTTTCTTTTTTTAATTAAATACTCTTATTGTATTTTAAATTCTTTGGTGTGCGTCATGCTTGGCGCAAATAAACAGTTTTTCTTTCTTTCTTTCTTTCTTTATTGTGGTTTTCTTGTTTGGTTACGTCTGTCCGCTTATGTTCTTTTAAATCCAAGTTAGAAACGCGAAGAGTTTCGTCAAAAATCTTTCTTTACCTTTTAAAACATTCAAAATCTTCTTATATAATGTTAATATTATCTATGAGGCAGTCTGTAAATACCTCAAAGAGATAACGGGGCGTCTTGATGATTAAACAGGTTTTTTAAACCTGTTTATTCATAAAATCGCCCCCACGTTGCGCTTGCGCCGCTCCCCGGTCGCAACAAGTCCGCTGCACGTGTTTCTGTTACGTCACGAACCGTTCTGTGGTCTCCAGTGCCGCACGCATTCGCATGACTATCGGAAGAGAGCTCAATTATTCTGCTATTGGCTTCTTCATTAAGTCTGATGACTCCAACCTAGTACTGTTGAGCGTTCTCTGTTATATCCAGCCCCAATTGTTGATCTGTTTTGTCTTCTGGTGAATATTGGTTTCCTCCTTTGACCGCAGGTCCTTCAGGTTTTGGACTAAGCCTAAAGTCAGTATAGTATCAATAGCTGACGCAAGCAACTTTCTCTGCGTCACTTAAGAGAGAGAAAAAAAACGAGAGAGAGACAGAAAGGTTTTTCAATTCGAACCAGTAGTTCCCTAGATTAGTGAGTTCAAACAAACAAATAAACGCTTCAGCTTTATAATTTATATAAACTAATAATATTATAAAAAAGAAAACTTTTATTCGTCAGTTTGTACCCAATACGCTTCGAAACTACAAGACCGATTTTAATCATTTTTTCACCAATGGAAATCTAAATTATCAGCGAGTTACATAGGCTGTATTTACTAAAAAGAGGGCACCGCGACGAAAAGACATGTTGCGCCGACAGCAGATCAGTGGGGTAACGGCTACAGGGTGCTGATGACATTGACTTGCTATACTTAACAATTATATAATTGTTAGAAGACTGCCGTTGCTGATTGCCGTTCTCATCACTCAATCCTCTTTTTTTCCATAAGGCATGTAAAGATCCACCAATCTTTTCTTCATTCTCCCTTGTCCCCTCCATCTATCAGCCTCATCCTAAGCCTATGCTACTTATGTTTAAACGCTCAAGGTTGGGTGTCACTAAAACAATTGGTCTATAATAGATCGCTGATCATGATTTGTGGTTTAAGAACACCTGTCGATATTTTTCTTCTTCTCTGTATAGCTGGCAAGACTATATCTCAGACGATTGGGTGGTTCATAACATTGCCACCATCTACATAGATTGAAGGCCATGTGGGAAGGATCTAAAGAAAGCCCGGTTCGTGCCGTTGTCGTGTTGAAGGGATTAGTCAGCTCGACTCAGCTGTACCGAGCGTTAGATGCCCAGGGTAGCCGGCTGTTTGGGGAGTCACTTGGGCTCCTTCTATGTACCCCAACTGCCGAACATTCAAGGTCAACCACTGTTCGTTATTCGCTTCTACATAATGTCTCAAGTTAGCCAGTTCAGTCACAATATATTAGTCTCTTCCCTGTAGCAACGCCAATTTCGGTGTGTCAATGCTAACATAGGCTCAACTAATTATAATAAGTATTGCGTTGTCGATGCTCAAGGCCGGGCCAACACTCAACTATTGTTATTACTTATTATGTCATTATGGTATTTTGATTTAATTCAAATATTCTGTATGGTCGTGGAACCGGGAAGAACAATAAAAGAGATGTTGTCGCATTGTCAAGGGCCATATACAGCTTCTTGGCCGAGTGTGTGATAGTCACACGATCATCAGTGATGTTTGAATGATTTAGGAAGTTGGTGGACTAACTAACATCACCTCTTTGGCTTTGTTTAATAAAGGACCATTATTACCTCATCCAGGATTAGAGCAGGGGAATTGAGATTTCTCTTGCGTGCATTCCATAGACTCAGAACGGGGGACCAGTTTGCTTCGTAAGAAGACAATTTCTAGGTAGCTTCATTGAAGTCTGCAAAAAGAAGTATTAAGAGGACAGTTCGTTAGAACTAAATTATATAGGAGCCTGCCATCTCATAGACAAAGATCAACATATTGCTGAAAAGGAATCCTAACCATCACGTAACAACGTCAAGGAAACACTTTCTCAAATCAACATTTCCTTATTCACACTGTAGGCGGAAATATAATACCAATAGAGAATGTAAATTAATATCAACGATATGCGTTTTGGGACCTCATTTTGGAAGCCTTAGCCCAATCTGGACATTCACTCAGAGAAGTATCTACTCAGTGTCACTAACAATAGAGTTGAAAATGTCGTAACCGTAAAAGGAACTAAATCAGGTAATTTGAAATGTAATTAGAATCGGCATCATTTGATACGAGTGCGCTCGCGCAGGTAGGATTCGATTTAACAAAAAATATGTCTGTCACTAGAGTGTTCACTATCGATATAACGTAACTGTGAGTATTTTACATTTGTTCCAAGATTATCTATGTCAGAAGATTTTTAATGATAATGTTTTGAAATGCTTCCGTCGTTAACCTTTATCTACTTATTCTTAACGATTCTCTGCTGTTTTTCGGCAATATGCATGTTAAAAGTAACACTTTTAGACGTCTGTCTTTTATTTTTACTCGATGAGGCCAGTGTTCCGTAGCTGACTACAGTAACAAGATATACCGAAGCCAACTCTGAGGTCAGATTTGCAAACATTTCGGTAAATTCATATGAGATTGATAACCATGTACATAGTTTAATTTCTGAGAGTGGCTTTAAGGAAAGCAGCACACAGAACTGAGAGGGCCTGTCCTAACGGTTCGCCATTTGTCAATTATAGTGGCTTAACATTTTAACAAACTCACAATCTGGTTAACTACATGTTATATACATATTATTATATCACCGGATAATTGTAAAACGCGTAAGATTACAAAATATCTTGAGAGATTTTAAACTCTCGATAAATTCCCAACTGAACATTTGGAATACTTTTTTACACATGATAGTCAGTAACCTTTCGAAGTCTTTCCGAGAAATTGTGAACCGATATAAACTGACGACGTCTTGGATACCTATGTGGGTGTACGGTTCTACAGTTAGTCTAGCCAAGTAGCAGAACATAGGGCACAGGGAATTTAGGGCTCCCAAACACGGCTGTGTTATAATTGATTGAGTCAGGCGTTACTTTGCGGAAATCCATTTTAAATTTGAAAATGAAAACAATATATCTAGTTTTAATTTCCGCGAATATTAGTGGGTTGCAGGTATGCAACCCCCCTCCCGCCCGCTATATTATGCACATGCAAGATTACTGGGCAAATGCAAGGATTTTAAGCACATGCAGGAAGGCTTTGCAAAACCCATCACCATTACCGACACGTGTTTCGCCTCTCCACGAGGCATCCTCAGGGGACGTGTTGACTCGCTGACCGTTGAGTTGCGAAACTCTGCAGACAGAAACAGCAGGCCCGCCCAGCGGAGCTCCGGCGTCATTTAGAATGAGACTTTGAGAGATAATTTATATAGTCTAACAAATTTTGATGCGTAAAAAAGTGTTCCAAATGTTCAGTTGACAATTTATCGTGAGTTTACAATCTTTCAAGATAAAATAAATGTATTTACTTATTTCAATAACATGCAATTTGTACCCGCAAAATTTACAAATTCGTTTATGGGGGTATATAGTGTACAAAGACTGCATAAAATAGTGGGTGAAGTTTCAAGATATTTTACAAACTTACGGAGTTTACTAATTTAACTTATAAACAACTTAGTAAAATATTTCCTTCCCTATGATATAAGATACGGCCCGTTCTAATTTGGTTGCGCGCGCGCACCCGAGAATTTCGCTTGACCAAACTTACCTACTTGTTTTGTCGTTAGGCTACCTAACTACTGGCGAAAACATGATGTATACTGTATCTAGGCTAACTTGGGTGACTAAGATACTTTGGTGTACCTTTATATAACTTATTTATACATTTATACATAATTATCTAATATCGTAAATTATAAGATAGAAAATATATATTTGGTACTAACACTAGGGCCGTGGGGTCCGAGTGCTCATCGACTTTTTTGAGAAATCAGCAAGCAGTTAGTCGACTCTTCACGTGACCAGAGGGCTGGCCTTTTCTTTGGTCAACGAATCAGCATTGCCATTCAACGTGGAAAGGCGGCCAGTATTCTGGGCACTTTTCCCGTTGACAGCGATGTGGACGAGTTTTTCGATGTACTAATATAGTTTATTACAATATTTCGATACTTTTTTAAACGAACGCATGTTTGAGCATTGACTAAGATCCACATCCTCAGGCACTGTACCTACACTTCTTCACGTAGGAACTTTATTTACCATCGGTTTGCTGGAGTGGTTGTTGATTAACAAAAGTCTTCTAGTCTATTCGACTCAGTTTTTAACTCAGTTAGGCTTTTAACCTAGCTACCAGCCAGCGCTACAACAGACTAATGTAAAGTGCGTATCGGTGTGAAGGAAGTTGTCGTTTTACCTCAGGTTTTTCTGCTGATGACGTTTGCTTTTTTTACTATGGACCACTCGCTGTTCAGCAACCTAAGGCTCGTTACTGCTTAACCGGACTGCGACGCGTGCTTAATCTTGCTTCATTTCAGTAGGTTTCTTCCTTGCCTTCAGTGGGTGTCACAGAAAATAGTTCAACTGCTTTCCTGCAACTAGAACATTCATGTTTTGCTTTTGTAAAGCCATTATTTACTCTTGTACCTGTTTGTACATTGTCACCAATCATGTCCCGCCTGCTGTGAGGATGTGATCGACTGCGAAGACTAATCACACCCTTTCGTTACTTCTCATTCCCTTTCTTTATTTTCATCCTCACTCCATAGTCAACATTTAATAGTCATCAGTCTCCCAGTCTCAGTTCAGTTTCGTCTCCCCTCATCACATCGACGTATAAGATATGCGGATTTATTTTAAGTTTGAAACCCCAGACGCGATTCTAAAAATAGTTGATGGACAACCTCGTTGGTCAAATTGTTGCTTTCAGAATAAAAAAAAAACGGAAGAAAATTCTTCAACTAGCCTGTGTTTCCTTGTCTCCGGGACTCTCTAATGTTTAAAAACCATAGGTCCAGGAAGTATTGATAATAATATTTTGATACATGTTACGTCATTCTTAAAGTCCAATTCTGTACGTACTTAATACATAATAGCCTCTGGGGTTATAGTACACTTTTTATGGCAAAAATTCACAATTAGTTATAGAATCATGTACAGGCTTTTTTTTAATAAACTTTGGCTCCACAAGGATTTACTCCTGTATCGTGGGTGCATTCACAAACATGAAAACTCACATACATAAGACTCCCAGACCCGAAAAAATTATCTGTAGGCCATACAAACAGTTATTTCGAGCGGGGATCGAACCCGCGCACCTACCGCAGCAACCGAACGCTCAACCACTGCGCAAACCGTGTAGTCTAATAAAAATTAAAAATTTGATCGTTCTATGTTTCTAAAAGGTAGTCTCAGTAAGTACTGACCTGAGTACAAAAATAGTTTATATGGTCTTCGACACTCAATATTGTAGCTGTTTTTTTTTTATCTCTGAGAAACATGTCTAGTCTGTGGGAATGATCATGTGAGTGGAGCCAGGTCAACAATCTAGTGACACAATTATTTAACTACCAGCTTTTTCCTGGTGGTGGTTCCACAAGTACATAAGTAGGTTTATTTGAGATTGAAAATTTATCTCCGATCTCTAATCGGTGAATCACAAACAATTAATTTCGACATGAATCTGGGACCTCCTGCCTCCTGGGTCCCAAGTTCACTTTCGACCACAGGTACTAAATCCTCATAACGAAGGCTAGACATAGCTTTAATATCCTTGATATAGCCTGTTATATTAGACACAGAGCTGTAACAATGCTCAGTGCTCCGCGGACCGCCGCCTGCGCATGCGCCGACACCAAATTAATATTCAAACTCGAGCGTAAATTTAGAAACATTTAAAAAAATATTGTTGAACAATCTCGCGCGGTGCTGACATCTTCTAGTCGTTACAGTTTTAAAACCACTTCTTTTTTCGAAATTGTTTGTCGTTGATTTGATCCTGCCATGAGGGAATTGAATGGTGAGCTTTTAATTATTGTTTTTTTTCTTCCTATTGGATATTGGTTATTTTATTGTAATGGTAACAAGATAAAATGAACAGTGAATATTTGTTGATTTGTTCAGTGATGTTTCCATGTTAGTAGACATAACTGAAGCTACCCTTTGGGCTGAAATTAAATTTCTGGGCTTAGTAGGCGACTCGGCCGCTGAGTCTCGTCCGATCCGGTCGAGACGGGAATTTCATTATTATTAATATTTTTGAGTGGTGTTTCGGACTATACTTTTTTTTAAGCAAATTTTGTACAGTCAGAATGAAAAACCTTAGGTAGAGTTATATAATTTAATTGTAAGAATGTAATTTACATGTATGGTATCAATTCAAAGTGCGAAATTTAAAAAGTTTCGTTAAATCGGCCATAAAAACATCGCCGATGCCGATATATCGGCATCGGTATCGGTATCGGATGCATACCAACTGACAAGTTATTGTATAATTGTTTTTATGACATTGGTGAATATATTATGGAATATTGTTAAAATCCAAGACGACATGTACTTAATTTTGACATGATTTTAAAGTACTACCTAATTACAATAATTCATATTGGACTTATTGTCAATCATTAAATCATATAATTAGTTGTACTTAGCTATATAAGAATGGCATTTCAATATTTATGTTATGTCAGAGTGTGTAGAACTTAAAAAATATTGATACCATACATGTAAATTACATTCTTACAATTAAATTATATAACTCTACCTAAGGTTTTTCATTCTGACTGTACAAAATTTGCTTAAAAAAAAGTATAGTCCGAAACACCACTCAAAAATATTAATAATAATGAAATTCCCGTTTCGGCCGGATCGGACGAGACTCAGCGGCCGAGTCGCCTACTAAGCCAATTTCTGTGACTGCCTAAATAATAAAATATGTGTCTGTTATGCCCCATAGATTCCAATTTTGGTTCTTTTCTTGGCGTTAGGAATCGAGACAATCAACTCTAATTTTGAAATTCGTCAACTCGGCCCAACTCCTACCGCCAAGAAAAGAACCAAAATTGTTTTTTTCTTAATTGTAGATTATATTGTATGTACCTACAACAAAAACCTTATAGTACACTGATACTCATTTGAAATTGCTGCCAAATACCCGGTTCAGTAGTTCGGCTGATTGTACTAAATAACAACCAAATCGCTTGTTGAAGGATCCGCAACAGGCGAGACCAACTTGTATCTTTTGAATTATTTTTTTCCACAACATGTACGAGTATGTTGACATACTTCTGAAAACGTCCGATTTAATCAGAACTATAGAAATATTGGTTCGTCGTGGATGGACGCCATAACAGGCCATTACTTATTTATGACGGCGCGCGTCGCTGCGCGTTGTTGGTAAACGTGGCACGCATCACAATCAGCTGACAGAGGATTTTTGCCATTTTCTATTCAAAGATGAACTGAAGTATGAATACTTAATTAGTAATTATCTAGTGTTCCTCCGTAAAGTAGGTAGGTAATGCTGCTACAATAATTCTACTTTTTAAGCGACTTCCAAGAATAGGTTTTTTATTATTATTTGGGTTACCTCATAACTTTTTACGGAGTGTACCGATTTTCATGATTCTGTTTAAATTTGAAAGCTGGTGCTTGGCACGTGGTCTCATTTAAATTTGAGTGAGTTCCGACATCCAATACTTGAGTTATCCCTAATAATGCGTGGCTTCGACTACATTGATGATGTTTTCATTCTCTCTTGTCCATGTAAAATGAAAAAAAGTCAAAAAAGAAAATTTTGAAAAATACCACGACGGTAATACACCGCCCCCTCGTGAGTTGTCAACGTAACACATATCTAAGAACATTCACCAATCAAAACCTAACCCATCACTGAAAACTGCATCAAAATTGGAGTAGTAGTTTTGAAGATAAATGGCAACATTGGTTTGCCCAAATATCTTGACTGCAGCACCTCCTGGTGAGTTGTCACCGTAGCACACCGGACCCCACCGGTCGTTGGTGTCTAAGAACATGCACCAATCAAACCCGAACCCATCACTGAAAACCGCATGAAAATCGGACTAGTAGTACTGGATCATCACCCCACTCACCCCAAACGCATAGGAACACTGTCTCCGTTCCGTCGGCGTCGTGGGTAAAAATAAAATTGTATAGGTACAATGGTTTGGAAGAACGTCTTAGTATTTCAAGGTTTTCTAGTTTGGTAAAGATATTGTGGAGATAGGAAACGGAACTCTTCAATAAATGGTAACAACTCTTTTGGGATAGCTGAAATCGCGTGTCTGTTTATTGCTTACACCAATTTACACCACGTACGCTGTGATGGGCACGTTCAGCTGGGGGGTGTACCACTAAAAATTGAAAAATAAAAAACATTTTACCAAAAAAAAAATGCGACTATTTAAAAAAAAACACAAAAAGTGTTCAAAAAACGAAGAAACAACCAAAAACACCGAGTTCCGAAATTAAAGTTATTTTATACTTTTTGTGTTTATTTGTTTAGAAGTAGGTTGTATTTTTTTGTAAAAAGTGTTTTTATATTAATTTGACGGATTATCTGTTCTATTATAATGACAAACAGCTGCAATGCTATTCTGTAAGAACTCACTCCAGTTCTCACTGATTCTGCGGTGAAAACTGTATTTGGTATTCTGTAACTTGATGAAAACTACACTAGCGCCACTAAGTGAGAACATAGGTGAAGCGAACTTAACTTGACAGTCAGAATATCAAATACTTTTCACTTCAGGTGAGTTACGAAGTGTAATCGAAAATGAGATATGAATCGAATTCGCACGTGAGTTCTTACAGAATAGCACTGCTGAAAACCAAACCATTTGCAGTTTTGTTTTTGGGAGGCATTTTGAAATGTGATTAAATTCAAACAAACTGTTTATTCCATTTTCGAATATTCCATTTCGAATGGATTTTCTGTAATAGAGGATGTATATAAATCAACTAGCAGACCCGTGGGAATATGGGGAAAAAATATAGCCTATGTTACTCAGGGTGAATGTAGCTTTCTAATGGTGAAAGAGTTTTTGAAATCGGTCCAGTAGTTTTTGAGTTTATTCGTTACATACTAAAATACAAATCTTTCCTCTTTATAATCTTATACATATATAAAATCCTCGTGTCACAATGTTAGTTACCATACTCCTCAGAAACGGCTTGACCGATTTTTATGAAATTTCATATGCATATTCAGTAGGTCTGAGAATCGGCTACTATCAATTTATACCCAATTTTTTTTATATTTCAAAACAACGTTTACTGGGTCAGCTAGTATTAGTATAGATATACATATCTACTAAATATAAAATTGCGTTTGCGTTACATATTGTGCGTTATTGATTCAATCGAGTCTATTTAGGAAATTATATCTACCCATTGACCCATTGCCCAACTGGAGGAGTAGGTTGGTTTGTAGGGTAAAACAAAATAAACCCCATAAAACAAATACCTAACCTAATTATTGATTTTGGAAAAGAATAACAAACCTTAAATTTAATTTGATTTAAAATTAAAACTCCAAGTTCAACCAAAGTTACCGTCGTATAAAGTTAAGTAGTAACTACTTGAATATAACGTGGACCAAAAAAAGCTTCGTAGATAAAGACCCAATATGACAATTTCATTATTGAGAATAATATTAGGATATACTTAAGTATCGGACATTTTTCTCAACTCAATAATCAAGTATGAACATGACGCACATGAGTGAGGTCTTGTTGCGCCATAACGCGCATAACACATAAAATTAGGCTAAAACGGAAACGCTTACGACTGACATTCAGAAGTTTATTTATAGCCCTTCCGCGACCTACACCAATATTCATGTCATAGTTATGAAATACTTACTAGTTAAGCTTCATGTTTCTATTGACCGAATTTATTTTATCTATATAGTAGGTATGTACCTATATGTCACCGGATAATTATAATACTCGTAAGATAAATTTCCAAGTGAACATTTGGAACAGTTTTTTACGCATCATCATAATTTGATAGTCTACAATATCTTGAAGTCATTCTGAGAAATTAGAGAGAATATCCGTCAAAGGTAGGCCAGAGAAAATGTACAAATAAATTTTAAAAAATAACCACATTATTCAGGGTTGATTTTTAATGAAATGAGTTTTTTTTATTTATTTTTTTATTGTCTATTTAAAAAAAAAAAACAAAAAAAAGACACCAAATTTCAATCCTGAATAATGTGGTGTTTTTTTTTGGACATTATTTTCTGGCCTACCCTAACTCGAACCACTGCACGCCACTGAAAGATTGCAACATCTCAAGATATTTTATAAGCTTACGAAGTTTTCTTATTATATGTAACCTAGGTTATATGTAAATAAATCCCTATTTTCCTTGGCATCCGCGTAAACGGCTGGACCAATTTTGCTAATTATTTTTTGTCGTGGTCTGTTATTGTCGGAAGAAGGTTAACATAAAAGATAAAATTGAAAAAACATAAATCCGAGCGATGTCGCGGGAGGGCCACTAGTTACAAATACATTCCGAGTAATATTTGGTGTTTCTTACTGATCTTACGGTGTCTAGATTAGAATTTTAGGCGGGCATAATTCAATCATCATTTTTCTACCTAATAAATATAGATACCTATCTATAGTATCTACCTACTAGTTAATCCTATTATCTAGATCATTGAGTTCATACAAAAATCCCAAAAAAAAGGAGCAGTACAAGTAATTTGCAATTTTCCGGGCAAATTTTCTATTTTTTCTTACCTAACAACCTTCTTCTGATAATTATAAAGACAACAAAAAGAATGAGTAAAATTGGTCAAGCCCTTTACGCATGATGGTGTGACCAAGCGAGAATATACTTACTACATACTTCTAGTAAGTGGTTTAATTTCTACACGTTAAGTAGGTTAGGTAGGCTTATGTAGGTCGATAGCGGACGCAACTCCATCCAGCCTGATGTTATAAAAAATTACCAAATCGGTCTAAACTCCTTATTCTATGATGTGATGTGTCCACCAACGCACAGCATATTTTTAATTTATTTATTTAGATATAATAAGAGTCCTACTTGCATTTTAATTTGTTTACAATAAGCTGAAATTTTGATTCTCATTAACACGGGAAGTAGTTACCTATAACCTACATTAAACCTCCGATTATTTATATGAGAACATCACTGAAGGTTACAAACGACGACATCGTATAATATAATGATTATATTCAACAGTTGTTCATGAATATTTTGTAAATTATAATCGCCTGTCGTCAGTTTCCTAAACGCAGAAGCCTGAGATAACGTCGGCCGATGCGATGACCTTGACAATGAGATAAATAAAGATTCAAGTTCTCATTTAAATAACTTTAAAAAAAAACAAATTACCACGCCCGCGTACCGCGTACCGCGTGACGTGGGTACGTCATATTCGACGTATTATGGCAAAACTGTGTGAATTTGAATAATTATTGATTCTGCATTTTTAAACTGTAGGTATGTAGATTTGAAAGTAAAATTGTAGGTATTTATATGTAAATGACATTACAATTTTCACATTACTTAATTACTTTACATTAATTATCCACATTACTGTAATGTGACATATGTACGATAAGGGGACGAAATTCTGTATCACATTCAAATCAGAATACCTAGGTAACTATGTATTAATTTATGTATTTTCAGTCGATTGAAAACAATAAATCAGCCTGTCTGTGTTGAATCAACTGGTCAACAACAACCAACCTTTATCTTGCCTACCTTTTTTTACAACTAATAAAAATTTTATTTTAAAAATCACTAATCCATCCTGTTATTCAACTTGTTTGCTGTAAAAAACTGCCAATGCGACTTCTATTAAGTCAGTACATTTTAACTAGTTTTATATCGCTGCCTTGCCTTACTTGTGTATTGCTCTTGCGATTTGATGTTTCTAATATTATTCCATTTACATCCATCCATCCATCATTCTGATTACATTCAGGATAAGAATGCTTGGAAACATGCTGGTCTTGCTCCATAAGGCAATCAAGGGTGTAGACAAAATCCAACTGGTTGATTTATGTATGGATTAAATTTATGAATGATTTTTTTTTGTGTCTTGTGCTTTTATTTGCTTGCCTAATATTTAAATATTTGTCTTAACTTCTAAATAAGCTCATGGTACTTATTTAGAAGTTTACCTCTGCTGGTAATACTTGGTTCTATAACTAGTATACTTGACGATTCGTCCTCACATATATTATATGAAGTATTTTTTGTATACAAAATATTCTAAAACATTTATTTGACAAGAGAGAAACTCCAAAATTACCTATAGAGTTTCTTGACCATTCTTCTCCATAAGAATCTAGCTTTGCGAATGGAGGCTAGAGTCACTTAATTATGATGACGTTCAAAAGTGCCGTTTAATGGCCTAATTGAAATAAACTTTTTGACTTTGACTTTGAATCAACAATATTTTTACCAATTGTTTTTTTTTTCAACAATGTGGATGTTTTGCTGACCAAAAGAGAAATGACAATGACATTTTTCCATTGACCCGTCATTTCGAGTTTCAGAGTTACGAATCGATGGTCTCGTGACAGGGAAATAAACAACATAATCCAACGCATTCACCTACACAGTTTCTTTATGCTTTGCGTGAATTCCATACCACATACATACATATGTAGGTAATAAGGAGTACTTTCCATTGTTTTGAAGGAAAACGTTTTTCAAATGACATCAACAGAATCATTCGGTTTCTTACTGGTCTGACTTCCTTCTTCGCTTTGCATTCCCCCGTGTCGTCCGTGTCGAGGACGTGTGCGTTGTGCAATGCTAACCATAGTCGTAGCCATCACCTGATCATCATATCTATCCAGAATCCATATCCTTGCAACCTAAACTCAGCAACGCTGCTTGGCGGTAACGATATGGTGTACCAACGTAATGCTATTTCTTCTCCTGACGATCGTGGAACGTGCCATAACTCTTACAGGAGTGTCTAAGACTTATGCCATTATAAGGAAAAGCACCTTTGGGCTTGATAGGCAGCACCTGCTTGCAATACGTGATAGCCACCTCAACCGCATATTCAGGACGTCATGCTTACCATCTGTCACTGACAAGACAGCCACATTTTAGATGATATGCGCATACGCAAGTGCAATGCGACCACTATTGATATAACAGGTTTCCGAAATCCCAACGTCGTACGACTCTGGTATTTTAATAGGTACCTATCTAAAGACATTATATTACCTGTGTCCAAATAAATCTTAGCTAACTAGAAGGATTACCATAAAACGTTTCTGTTATTACAAACAAAGCAACATTATTATTTTTATAACATACTATTATTATACCACGAGATTGTTTCAAAGACTATTATCATTACTGTTAGCTAGTTTAGCTTATAATTAAAACTAGACCATTATTTCTGAACTGCGGCGAAATGTAGAACTAACGCGTAGAGTACTGAGTTCAGTTGACGGCTTAGCTGGCAGCGCCTTTACAAAGGTTCAAGCTACTCTGGACATTGCTCGCTATGTGATAATGGCGCCCTTGGCATAGACATTTTTATGTTACCATAAGCAAAAATTGCTGACTCTTTTTATTGGTGAATTTTATCTTAGCTCTTCTAACAATATCAAAAATTAAATGAAAAAAAAACAAAAAGCGTTTATTTCTCTTTATTTTAATAAAAGCTGGGAAAATCAAGTTATCTCTAATTTCCTTTTGTTAAATAACACCTGATGCGTGTCGTTGATAAAAATAAAAACGGAAACATTAATTTTTTAGTTTTTTTTTTTAAATTAAATTAGACATGGCCTGTAATTTATAGGACATAGAACATATTCCTGTATAATAAATACTTTTTGAAAACTAAACTTTGTTGATCAGCGAATTAATCTATTGGCGTCACAACCCTTATTTTGACCACTAAACCTAGGTGTTGTTAAATTCAAGTTACGAATTTTTGTGATTTTTTAATTTTGCTGCCTCTCGACCTTAAACTGCAATTTGCGAAAAACCTTCTCCACTGCTTTTTCTACGTTCCTAGAATACCTTCTACCTAAACTGAAGTTTTCTGGCAGCTCGAGAACTAATAAATCCTTAAAATCAATTTATAAATAGAATGCCCATACATTTAGAAATATGGCATCGTAAAGATCAAATCATGTCAATTTCTTGAAACATCGTTATTGAGCCTTGCGCCAATTTAAACAAAATTACTGTATGGCACTTGACTTTCCTTAGGGCGTATTCAGATGACACGCGCCGATCACGCACAGCACCCGTGCACGCGTTGTGCCCGCCTTAAACCCGCACACGCGCTGCATCCGCCTCGCACACACCTCGCGCCCACTTAAACCACTAGTGACTGGACTACTTTGTTCACTAGGCATAGTGGCTTCCAGGTGTCACAACGTGTGCAGAGCGCGGGCAGGGCGAGTGCAGGGTTGGCACGAGGCGGGCGCGGGGCGTGCGCATGGCGTGCGCGTGTAGACCTAGTTAAATGCATGCATCTTATTTAACAAATTTCAATGCGAGTTGGACGCGGGTGGCGTGCGCTGAGCGTGCGCGTGCCGTGTGAACGCGCCCTTACACACGTTTTCTTTCCTTGTAGAGCGAAAAATATATAATATCTAATACCTAGTGCCCAGTAATGCCACGTTTGAAACTAAAAAATAACTTGTTGTTCCCGACATGGTAGTACTTTGATAGTACCTACTTGGTACTTAGTACCTATGTACCTACACATATTTCGATGCACGCCTTGCTTGCTGGGGGTTACCCGGTCTGTTTGACTTAGTTCTGACCGATCACATCAAACAAGATCGATCGATCGGTCACCCAGAGATGTTTTTCGAGCACGCGCCTGGTCCACAAAAGCTAATGATTGAGGCTGTCTATAGCTTAAATTATTCTGGGGCGGAGGGGGGAGTCTGTACCCAATGATGGACTCCCTCAAGACCGCACCTGTCCCTGCGAGATAGGCAGGTGGCAAACCGTCGGTCGCGACATCAGACGATATAGTGCAGTCGTGCAGAAACTCAAACCCATCTTAATTTGAACAGTAGGTGTCAGGTGCCATGCCACGTACCTACTTTGTACAGCATAGAAGTGGTTTCCTCGCAATCCTTGTCCCCTGGTACCTACCTAACACATAGCAGACACATGTTATATTACTAAAAATCTCGACAGTAAGCTTGCACCAGTTAATTATGTTAGGATCAATAACCTCTCAACCTCTGACAGTTCGTCTGATTTCTGTGGTTCGTCCTTAACCGTAACCGACAATACAAGTTAGGTTTATAAATTACTAGCAGCGCCCCGCTGTTTCACCCGCGTAGTTCCCGTTCCCGTGGGAATACGGGGATAAAATATAGCCTATGTTACTCAAGGTGAATGTAGCTTTCTAATGGTGAAAGAATTTTTGAAATCGGTCCAGTAGTTTTTGAGTTTATTCGTTACATAAAAAAACGCAAATCTTTCCTCTATAAAATATTAGTATAGATAACACTGCTAACTATTTACCTACATTACCTACTACTTACCTACCACTTTAAAACGTAATGGTAAATACTTAGATAATTAGGAACCAAGCAAACAATTATATACCTACAAATAAATCTTTGATATATAAATTTTAAATAATGATTTAATTTAATATCGGAAAGTCCTCTCTAGTCGTCCCCGTAATCGTTAAAACTTTCAATTGAATGATAATGATATTTATTTTGCTTGTTTTTTTTTGCATTATTGTAATTACCATTAACTTCCGACCTAAACATTCAGTTCGGTATACTGAGGTCTGGCCGCATGTTGTTGTTCCCAGGGGTATCGTGTGAGAAGCAGCTGGGCCGGCGCGCGGCTGTGCCCGTCATCTACGTCCAAGGAAACCACTACGACGTCGGGTACGATGTAGTAAGTAACAGAGCCAAACTATCAGACCTTTTTTAAGGATAGGAAAACACCAAAATACTCCTCCCGTTCTGAGTTGGAGGAAGTGGCAGACTCTTAATGACTGGGCCGCGGCAACTCATTCGAACAATCCCGCAACCATGGATGCTATCAGAACTTTTATTTTGTTTTAAGATTAGGTTTTCCATTTTATTGGATTTTTGCCTTATGATAAATAATTACTGTTTGGGTTTATTGCAGCAGCTTGGAGACGAAAAACTTTCATAAAATGGCTTATTATACTATTATAAGATTAGCAACTGTTTTAACAGATTCGTACAAATCTGTGATAGGTTTCATCAAATATATTCAAAGTGGATATTCCTATAATCGGGGATCTAGATGAAACACACAGCGCCTTAAAATTCATTATTTTAAGGCGCTCTGTGTTTCTACTACCCTTCACTCACAAGACGTTAATAGCAGACCTTTTAGTAAAATGAGCTGAAGAATAAACCCACTTTGTTACCCACAGGGACGCACCTTTTCCTCCATAATTAAGAGCTTCATAGCCTCGTACGAGAACCTGCGCGACTTCGAAAAGGAGTACAAGACGGACACGGGCCGCCTCGCTTACGACAAGACCCTCGCCAACATGAAGAAGAAGTTCCCTTACTACGTCAAGGAGATACAGGGAGTCGCGGACGGCGCCAGCGTGCCTTTCTACCAGGTAAGCAAGCGAACGGAACCAATCGGATGGGGGGATCGCGGATAGTCTAGACCAATTCTTAAAGAACCTATTGCTGTGGAGGCCACTAGGATCGCTCTGTCATTAGCCACGTTCTGGTCCTGAAAGGTGCAGGTGGTTGGGTATTATAGGCAGAAAAGTAGGTGGGGCATATCCAGCGAAAAGGATACACCTTATACAGATAATACTAGGTACAGCACATTAGCACTGTGTATACCGCATTTGGCCAGATAGTTTCTAAAAAGCCAACCTGAGTCCTGTATCCGTGAAGATATTCTCGCTCTGCCTGAGTGCTGAACTGTGGAGGGTTAACTACTGGGTCAAGAGTCAAAAGTAAATGATAGTCGTCTTGGGCGTCGGATATTTTGATGCTCCAAAATACCTGTGGCCCGTAGCATATGAATAAAGGACCGGTTTCTCATCACTTGCTTGTTTGGCAGCTCTTCCTGCTGCAGATGGACGATCTGATCGGCAACGTGAACGATAACCACATTCCGCGCAACGACACCGGCGGCTGCAGCTCTATCGCCATCAAGAACCCAACGACTGTAAGATGAAGACTATTTAAGTAGTAATAATTGGCAATGAAAGGTAGATGATGCAACTAGCTAAGAATTGGCGGGAAATGAAAAAAAAATTACAATCAGCTCAATTTTATCTTTTATTTTTTACCTACAATAGACTCCCATTCATCGTTGGTTAAATTAATATGTCTAGCCTATGCCCAATGTCAGGGGCTTCCGGCTTCCATAATCATTGAGTAAAATGACCAGCTTATTGAAAGCCATGGTAGAGACCTTTACCTACAAATGCAACAACGTCAGCTGAGAAAGAAGAATAAAATGGGATAATTAGCCATTTACAAAAAAAAAAAATTAAATACTTATCATTTTCAGACACTACTGGGCCACACCGAGGACGCGTTCCACGAAACTCTGAACCATTTCTACATCATGAACGCACACATCATACCTACTCCTGAAGACAGAGAGGCTGGAGTGAGTATAAACGAGTATTAGTTTTAGTTTACTTTGGCTGAATCAATGTAGATCAGGTTCCTATCATTCATTCATATCATTAGGTTATTTGTTTCAAAAAGCAAAGAGAGCTATAGCACTTCACGTTATTTACGTCTTGCCACAACTCATGACCACCGAAGCCTGTTTATTTCATCCGAAACTCCGCAAGAAGTCAGTCAGTGATCAAAATACGGACCGCTCGAGCAGTTTTAGTCAACAGCTGAAATCTGTCAGTGACAACTTCTGCAGACAGAAGACTGTACAGTATATACATAGGTCCCTGTGCAGTCGCAGCTAGAAGCAGTCGATACTGACTGATTTACGTTGCCCTTTTTTTTTCGTGGAGTTCTCACAGTTTAGCACTCTACGGCTATTTACTGCTTAACCGGACTTTCCTGTGGTGGCCTTAAATGAATTTAAGGCCCCCAGCCAGTGCTAAAAACTTACAAACTAAACGACCTCTCGCGAGCATCCCCTGTGGGACACAGGCCTCGGCTTAGCGGGGTCGTTGAGGGGTTTTTGCTGCCCGTGTATGGCCGGCTCCCCTCACTCTTTAAGCCATCCATATAATCATGAAACTTTCTTCACCGCACTTTCCCCACCACAACCTCATTAAAGCTATTTCCCCAATGCACTATCCTCATTACTCTTTCCGCACCGCTCTACATTCATGGACCGTCACCTAACCCTTCTGAACTCCTCGCCAGGCTGTGGAGGAGAGGTTCGCGTCTCTCTGCTATGCGGGACATATGCCAGGGTACACCATGGGCTACAACGAGAACGGCCTGGTCTTCTCCATTAACACCCTGAGCCCTTTGATACTGAAGCACGGCAACACACGTGAGTTATCATGGCAGCTTTGTATACGAACTTGAAAATATCATCTTTGAATACGGCAACTTGTAAAGGTTCACTCTAACTACAATAAATGATAAAGTACAGACATGAAAATAAATTAAATTTGTTCAAAACAAACGCTTATTAATGGGACAGTAAGTTTTAGTTGCAGTAAAACAATTCACTTTGGTTTTCCATGTGCATTCTGGACAAAATATTTAGTTAAAATCGGAACAGAATTACATGTATAACTATTTTTTCGCTAATAAATGAAAGGCCGAAAAAAACAGATATTGACTAATTGTATGAAAATTTTAAAAAAACTAGCAGCTTGCGAATGGTGACCCCATTCTCAAACATCACTAATATTAATAACTCCTTCAAACCGTGTAGCGCGTACCTTCCTGACGCGAGCGATGCTAGCCGCCAAGAACTTTGGCGAGGCGGAACAGATCCTACGCGACGAGGGCCTGGGCATCGGCAACGGCTTCTCTGTGAACATGATCTGGACCAACAGCTGGGGGGACCGGCAGATATACAACGTGGAGGTGTCTCCCGACCTCAAGGGGGACCGCTCGCAGCTCAATATTCAGAAATACGACAAGGAGCCGCTGGTACACTGCAATAAGTGAGTATCCTTTTATCTATGTTGTTGTGTGTATCTTACGTGACGGATGCACTCGCCGATAAAGAGGGTGCTAGCGGCTCAACCCTTGCCCCCCCAAAGACAACCAACAATGTCATTAGGAAATTAACGAAAAGTAATCCAAGAAGCCCAGTTACACAAACAAAATGTTATGTGCTTTCTTAGTGGCCAGACAATCCTGGAACCTCCAATGGACGGATGTAAGTGAAAACGCCGAGAAGGGACACATTAGAAGGGCAAAAGGCGGAATATTTACAAAAAATGAGGATTGTGGTACTCTCAAGCAGACCGTTTATGATTAGAAGTGAATTCGCCATGTCAGTAAAAACGGCGACAAAGCTGGAATGTTAGAATCATAGCAGCTGGCGTTCTGTAAATAAAATGTTACTAGAGTCATATAGAAGTACGTATTTAGGACAGATAGGTAGTCCCTCCATATAAAATACTGTTATTTCGCTATGTAGGTATATTTGGTAAAAAGCTAAGCAGATTTTAGAAGACTTTAGAAGAAAACATTACAGAGCGGTTGTCCCACAGATACCAGCGCACCAACGTGACGGAGGCGACGGGCCGCATCATCGACAGCAGCGTGGCGCGCCTCAAGGTCATCCACAGCTACCCCAAGCCGCGCAGCCGCGCCGACATCGCCGAGATCCTGTCCGACACCAGCGACAAGGAGTTCCGCCTGTTCCAGGACCATTCTGATGACATCATCATGACTATCGCTGCAGGTGAGAGCCACGCAAAGGATCTGTCACCCAGTCTCAATACGACTTTAGTCACGTTAAAAATGGTGATGGAACTTCGTCGATAGGTAACCCATATGTCCTACAACTACAAATTTGAGAACACATGACATTCATCAACACGCTGAGGCCGCTCCTTTATACATATGAGAAGCCATGTGTGTCTCAGTTTGTTAACTCGCATAAAAATTAATGAATCAACTCAGCCTACCGCAGTTCACTGTTACAAATAGGCCTCTTCCCAGTTTACCAGTTACCACATAACCCAGCTCTAAGCGAGATGTGTAACTATCAGTCTAATATCTGCATCCAACGATCCAATGAGCCCAGATTCACCGCTATGCTAGTTGATAAGAGCGCTCGTGCACGTCACACGCTGTATAGCACGACCACAGTGCCTACTTCACACTGAAAACTCTAACCCAAATGAATGTTCCAGGAATATTCGACCTGGACAAGCGCACTTGGAGCATTTACATCAACAAGCCCAAGATCTCCGAGCCCGTGGCTGTGCTGCCTATCACCTTCTCCTCTCTAGACTATTAGACATCATCATCTGCCTAGCCTTTTCCAGGCTATAAAGTTTATTATAAAATTACTGAATTATATAATATGTATGTAGGAATTTGCATCCTTATTCATTTGTTTTCAAGGAACATCCGCGCCACACTGCAGTTGACCTGCGTGATGCAGCTCCTAGCTAGTATATCATAATATATGTGGTGTGTAGGTAGACCTATTTATTATTGTAGTTCAATGTCCGTCCAACTATATATTCAAGGATAAGTAGCTTATTGATTTGGTGTATATGACACTGGAAAATTGCAAACTCGTTAAGATTATAATTTTTGGATATGTTATGAAAAATATTGTTGAATAGTATCCCATCCAATTTTAATAGTATCCAGTATCTGTGTCTTATTAAGAACTGTCTGGAATCTGTAATTTTCCTATGACATATATATCTAAAAAAAACTATGAAGCTTTTGGAGTGTATACTATAATTATTTAGACTAGTAATTGTGATTTTTCTTCGTTGTATTGTATGTAGCTAAGCGTTAAGTGCCAACAATTAAAAACCTTTACTTAGTATAGATCATTCTTGTAAACCAAACATGTGAAGATGAGTGTAGTTTAATATTATGAAGTGGCCATTATGTAACAGAGCCACACACACTGTGGGACACAAGATTGTTGTGTGTTATTGTTATTCCACGCACTGACAGTTGCCCCCACGATATGAACAATATAAACCTCTGTGTGCCTACGTACTTAACTTGTGTTGAATGTACACCGATTCCAATTGCCATGAACATAGGATTTACTAGAATAAAATACGTATATACAATTAGTTAATGTTATTTATTTAGTTTTAAAACATCCATTTGACGTTTTTAAAATAGATTTATCTGATAATAAACTTACGTTAATAGTTGATCTACTGTGTTTTAATTTACAAAATGTCTATAAGAGCGATTTTTATAAGAAAACATAAATGGAAATGCAAGGGTGAGTCAACAGAATGGTTTAAGTGAAATACCTCAAGTTGGGCCAAGAATATATCATTTTTCATATTACAATGTAACAACAAACACCAATAGCAACTAACGGAATTATTATTTATACTGAGTAATAAAAGTAATTATCGAGATAAGGAACAAAGTGGAATTTTATCGATATTTTAATACGCTTTGAGTGCAGCTAGCGGGCGACACAGTGAGACGCGATAAACGAACCAAAAACAACTAGTTTACGGACAATATGGAGAAGGTTTCAGCATCTGAAGAAAACCAAAAGTTTATATTGGTATTCAAAGCAAAAACTTTGGCAGTAAATTATCTTTTGATTTTTTTAATGTTCGTGGCTGCAGCCGTAAAGCCGGTTCACCTTATAATAGTCTCCTCTCTCTCTGTTCAGATCGATAGACGTAGATCTAGGCTTCCTCGCGAGACATATTGTTCGTGCGTCCCGCTCACTGATACACTCTTTATTTCACAAAGGATGGGTCTCAGGACACTGTGACGTGGACGTCGAAGTACAACAACACAGTCTGCACACTAATACAAGTGTATGTGTGTGAGTGTGATATCACATCTGAAAGACAATCGGTGTCAGCATAAGTCAGCCTTATTTGAAATGTGATTCCTATTAAAAAGTAGTAATGTTAGCAACTAAATTGGGACTTGTTGCTAAATAACAGCCACAAGAGTCGACTTATCGGGGTACACCGAGACTTCATGAGGAAGTTAAGTTTCCTGTGTGTAGCCGATACACCAGACTCATTAGTTAGTTTACATTACCATGCTTTGTCAGTAGTACCTATTTAAGACTCATCCTTCATGAAAAATGCAGTATGTTTACGTGTATAACCCTAGGAGCCATATCGATTACAGCTAAGTTTACTTGGCGAGACGAGTTCCTCCTTATCCGCAGCCGCAGCCCCCCATCGGCGGGGGCGAGGGGCCCGAGCTCGACGGCCCGAAGCCGCCGAACTTCCTCGAAGGCGGCTTTGGTGGCCTGGATAATAATAATTAAAATATTGTAAATACAATTTATATAGGTATAGAGTTATAGTTATAGCTGAAAAGAGGG
Organism: Hecatera dysodea; assembly: GCA_905332915.2. Taxonomy (NCBI): domain Eukaryota; kingdom Metazoa; phylum Arthropoda; class Insecta; order Lepidoptera; family Noctuidae; genus Hecatera; species Hecatera dysodea. The sequence goes on along the minus strand of HG995286.1, from coordinate 29,545,497 downwards.
AGTAGGAGCACATCTGCTACAGGATAATTCAGGTGCTGAGTAGGCACGGTTGCTTCGGTGTGTACCTGAATAGAATTGGGCGAGAGACCACGGCAAATTCCCACATCCATGGAGGCGATCTAATCCTGATAAACAGCACACGCTAGAAGAGTGCCCTGCGTGGGCCTCTGATTGACGGGTCCTGATCGCAAGGATTGGACAAGACCTGACTCTTCCAGTAGAAGTGACGGCTATGCTGGCAGATGAGGAAAGCTAGAAAGAAATGGCCTCTTTCTGTGAGACTGATGGTCGAAAAAGAGGCTGCTGAGCGGGAGCGTGAGGGCAGATCCCGCGATGAGAAGAAGGCGTCGGGGAAGCAACCACCTCGACGCCGAAACCCCGCCTGCGTCAAGGTATGTGGGACTCCGGGTCACGGGCGCTCAGACTGGGTCTCTTTCCGCCAACCGAGCGGTCACGTGCTACCATATAAAGCGAGACTCAGGGGAGACCTTGTTGCAGTCTGCCTAGGGATGTGCCATAACAGGCATTACACAGAGGCGATTCCGGAGTGGTCTTTTAAGAGGGAACGGGGCCCCCCGATGGCTGATGGTGATCACCGGGGTGGCTTTTTCTCATAAAGTTCAGATGCCTTTTATAGGTTTCCACCCGAAAAGGTAGGTCATGAGATTTGCGTGAGACATTATCTTTTTTCTGTATACACTCTTATTTTCTTTCAAAATATGAGTCAATATCGAGCCGAATTTACGAATTTATTTCATAATTTAGATTGAATCATCCATGAGAGCAAACAAGGGAAATCCACAGGGCTAGAATAGCAGTAATTCAATACATTTTGGGACCACGAGTATTATTAGTAGTAATGGTATATCTGTAGTCGCTCGTTGTTTTTAGTGAAACAGTATTATGAGACCGTTCGACATAGTATAGTCGGCTTGCTATCATGCTGTAGAACACGTACTAGGTGGGAGCAATCTCATGCCCTGCGCTGCGCACAAGGGAAGCGCAACTTTTACTAATTGTTGCGTAGAAGCATCTACATGCGCATCTGGGAACACCCCCGATGCACTAGGTGCAGAAACGAGGCAGATCCTAAACGCATGTTTTAGAGTGCTTATCCATGTGATGTGCGCGGCAGTTATGTGGTGCGAGGTGAGAAATGGTGTGAAGCCGAGAGGTGTGAGGATGCGTATCAGATCAGCTGTGCGCGGGCACACACGCATTCGCCCTTATCCCTCGCCCAGCCCTTGTACTTATTTCAATATTTAAATTCAGAATCTATTAAAATGAAATTCGAACTTTGTAGTTATTATCGGTGACTCTTAATTCAAATGCAAGGTAGAGTAAGTTACCCGCTGCCGGGCGGCCTGAAGTCGCGCGAGTACTTGTCGCCGTGCTTGCTGAAGTTCGGGTTGATCAGCGTCTGGCCCCTGGAATGTATAACACGACATTTAGCATTTTATATGGACTTGACTAAATCAATAGTCATTTATTCAATGAATCAAGTCTGGTTATTTGTGCACACAGGTACAAGAAGGTCGAACAATGACACGTAATGGGCCTTTGTATCCTCCCACGATAGGTGTGGCATATAAATATTAGACTGAGAGCCAGCACTTTGCACATTATTAGTGCAATTATCTTTTTTACTAAATTTAATTTGCCACGGATTAATACTTAGCTTTATATCGTCAATGATTCATTTCCACCTGAATGCTTAGTAATAATAATATATAATTTATTTCGGGTAACAAAGACCCATAACTTATATACCTTACAGACTATCATACATTATAAACCACAAAACGTTACAGTATTTTACACGAAGTGTCGGCGTCGTGTCACGTAACCTTCTGCGGAATCGCCGAGACACGACACCCTTCGTATAAAACTCTTCTTTGAAGAAGGTCTCAATATGAAGCCAGAATTTAACCGGTCGCAAATGCATTGAGGATAGGCGTGTGTTATGTGTGATACTTTCAAACCTAACTTAAAAAAAGCCCATTTGGAGAAAAATAATGCCATTTGTGTTCCAAAGGGGGTTATTTTCAGATAAAGTGTCCATCGAAGGGTTATGATACTTACCATAAGTAGAAAAAGTTGACAATGCCCCAGAACCATCCGAACACACTGAATGGGCTCTGCTCCACGACGGTTCCATCTGAAGAACAATATACTTAATTAAGAAGTTTAATAAAAAATAATAACAACATGTTACTAAGTCATTGTTTATTTATGTTTTTTTTTATTTGTTTCCACCATGTTGGATAATTATTATTTTTTTCTACCTTTGTCATGTATTAATGACTTTGCATACTATTATATAAATTCAAGTTCTTAAAACGCAATAGACAGATGTGTTGCTGGGGAGTTTGTTGCGCCACTTCTTCTCCCCAGCTAAAACACTAGGAAGTGGTGACGGGTGGGCGTTTTGGGGGGACTGTCTTTGTGTAAAATTTGACATTCAAAAAGGGTTGTGTCTGAGCCTAGTTTGAATAAATGACTTTTGATTTGATTTTGATTTCTAAAGAAAATATTTATTTTAAACTAGCTTCTGCCAGCGACTTCGTCCGCGTGGAATAGTTACTTTACCCCCGATTTTGAAACTCTCAGCCCGATCGGTTTAAAATTGACAAAGTTTCATACAAACTTTCATCCCCTATTTTATCCCCTTGGGGGTAGAAATTAATCAAAATCCTTCTTAGCGGATGCCTACGTCATAACATCTACCTGCATGCCAAATTTCAGCCCGATCCGTTCAGTGGTTTGGGCTGTGCGTTGATAGATCATTATGTGTGTGTGTGAAATATGTACAACTTACAACAAAAAAAGAAATGAAAGTAAAGCTGAAATGCCTGTGCAAAATTATATTATAATAACCTATACCTACTTCACTTAAAAATAAATACCGTATACGTATAACTAATTAATAAAATAACTACTAATTAATAAAAGTATCTACGCTTTTACCTACTTAATACTAAAAAAACAGAACATAAATTAGCCAAAACTAACCTATCGGTATCTAAAAATCTATGCTCCTACTTCTACTACTACTTCACCTAAAAATAAATAAAATTGAAACTATTAATAATTTGTAATTTGAACGAATATTTAAACATTACCAAAATAACTAATAAGTACCTATTTTATAAAATAGCAACAAAAGTTACACAAAAATAATCACTATAACATCTTACAGCATGATTCAGTATTAAAGCGCGACGGCGGGATGGCGTATTCATGTATAAGTTTGGTGTTTCTATACCGATTTCTATGATTCTTTTTTTATTGAATAGGTAATAATGTTAACTTTTTTTAATTAGGGATGAGTGAGAGTATTATAAACGTAAGAGTAAACAAATATAATCAGAAAGCTCCGAACTGCTAAGCTATCGGGAGTTACACGTGTTATTGTGAGTCAACCATAAAAGATAGACATATGCTGTTCTGGAATATTATTAGATAATTTTATGTAGAACATTTCCGTCATACATGATTTCTATGTAACTTTAACCATTAAGGTGATTGTTTCGCTGGCCTGTTCATACATTTAATGCATACATTCTACTCCGTACATAGACACTTTTTTCTCAAAACGAATCATTTTATCACTTTTCTACAATGAAATAGGTGCGCATTAGACTTTTTGGTAAATAATTTGCACTATATATTGAGAAAAACAGTTTTAAAAACCGGGCAAAATTTGACATTTCGTTTACTAGTGTGAGTGCGTTTTGACAACCAAAACATACCGCTATGATTGCGATGTTATAATAATTTGACGCTAGATGGCGTGCAACCGGTAATATAAATTTCAAAAATCATTACTCAATTTATAATAATGGATTTCATTTTAAAAAAAACATTATAATAACATAAAACTAACTATCATAAACAAAAACATAAAATATTGTTGTTATAAAAAAATTGTTAGCATTACCTAGTTTATGATTATTGTTAGTAGGTGTTTTATTCATCATACCTATGTACGTAAGACGCGTCGCGCGAGGTTGCCGTTCTTATTACTTGACCCTTTGACCTTAGATGTAACGTCGGAATTTCTAAGAAAATCCGTTGCCAAACTTCGCAATGTGATGATTCGATTATTGACTTGAAATAAAAAATACATTTTGAAACCAAGCTAGCTAGTGCGGTGATAGGCTTTACGCGCGGAATTGCTTGTATATTTTAAATTGTATGCATTTTCATTGATTTGAACTAATATTATTTTCTTGTATGTATTTCATTACAATTTCATATCATTATTGCAAGGTATTGTAGTATAGGTTGCTTACACGCAAGTTTATTTTAAAATAAAAGTAGTCTTTCGGTGGTGTTAGCAAGTCGGCCCGTGAGTTTTGCTGGCTATTACAAACAATTACCTACAAACTAATATCTTCTCATAATAGATAGAAATCACCGATCGATATTGTAAAGTTATAATAATATCAAGTATACAAAATTTTATAAGTACATAAGTACCTAAGTACTAAATAATATGATTATGTAAGTATCATTTGTAAACTTAATTTTTAAGTCGCTATATATATAAATATATTGTATTTCCTGTCATATTACTTTTTCACATTAGTAATACAAATAGTTATCGACGGACAACGAACAAACAAACAAACATTAGTTTACTGCAATCGCGTTTCATGTACCTATATGGTTCGTAGACAGAGTATTCCTATAGATTGCTGGATATATTATCTTCCTTTGCATTCGCAAAAGACAAAGACAAACATATTATCGTCACTAGCAAAGAAAAGAGACGGAGTAGCAATTCGCGTGTCGGCTGAGCACATTATTGTGCACAAGTTTGACGTTTGTGACTGTTGTCGATTTGCATCTATATATCTAATCTAATTGATTTTTAACAATTACGTCCAAATAACAACAGAATACGTATCTTTTCGTGCTCAATTTGACAAATTAAGTTTGTGCAACAGTGCATAATGGTAAGATGTAGTGTAATAAACTATAAAAGTAATACTTTGATGAAGATTGACGGATTATCCTTTCACTCGTAAGTATTCGATGTTTTTTCGATTTCGATCACTTTTTGTCCTTCTATTTATGATCAAATAGTTGCAGTAATATAATAACTAATCTGTATAATGAGAAAAATGTCCTAAAATTATGATTTGGCCAATATTTTTATTTTCTTATCTAAAAGTTCAGTATTGGCCACTTTTCAACGGGGAATTTACCCTTTCATGTGGGTAGTATATTCAGGCTTTGATCTATACGATATTAGTAAAACACACTACAACTACATAGCTACTCTCATACTGTTATATAATACATAAACTATACTACAAAAATGTAAGATAGTAAAAGTATCTTATTATACTTGCAGATTTCCAAATAAACCTGAAATAAGAAACATGTGGATAGCTGCTACCAATAGGCCTAATTGGGTTCCAAAAATGAGTTCCAGAATTTGCAGTCAACACTTCGACTGTAATCTTTTAAAAAAGAAAGGAAGAAAACTTTCTTGTACCCCGATGCTGTTCCGAATACGGTAATAAAAATAGATACATCATGTGATTGCAATGATAGCATTTTGTTACAATGATTATAAAATTTTAACATTCGTTTTTGTTGGATTACGGAATCAGTAAATCGAGTTAGTGACACGACAACAGTCGTCAACACGCAAACGATTGTTTGTTCCAAGAGAAAAATCCAAACCAGACAAGAACTATGGACCTGAAGCAAGTGATCCAATTGATATTGATGAAACACAATTGAGAATATTGTGTGAAGAACGGTTAGCTGAATTCCAAAAGTCACCAGAAGACATAGCTTTCATTGAAATGTCTACTGTAGCGCAGCATGAAAATGATTTATATACTACTCATAGGAGTGACCGTCTGAATGCTAGTCAATTTGAAAAGGTAATGTAATCAGAAATGTGCATGTGTAATTTCTGTGTTTTTTAGAACACCTATGCAGACAAAGCATCTTTTAAAAAATATTTTATCTTTTACAGGTATGCAGACGCCGGAGTACAACACCATGTCACAATTTTGTCAAGGATATTCTATAAAAAAAAATATTTGTACAAAAGACATGTTATATGGACAGCAAATGAAAATGTGGCAAAAAGCATATTTATGCAACAGTATAATAAAACTGTAAGGCCTTCAGGTCTTTTTATTGCTGAAGAATTTGGATCTTTAGCTGGCAGTCCAGATGGTAAGTCTTTCTTTATCAATATTCATGTATCATAATTATGTGTATAAATTAGATCTTACCTATACATTTGATAAATATGGAAAAAAATTATAACACTAGTTATAATCACGTAAATTTGTTATAGGTGTAATTGAAATTGAGAGAGCCATAATAGAGATCAAGTGTTTTCCATCATTGGCGAGGAAAAACCAAAGCCTAGAGGCAGATGCACTAGAAAAGAAAAACTTTGCTCTCACATTGGATAATAATGTTCTAGTTATGAATAAAAAGCATGATTATTACTATCAAGTAAGTTAATAATTCTATTGCATGTCCACTTTATAATTTATTTTAGCATGTTATTTACTCTTACTACAATATTAAATCTATTTCAGGTTCAAGGACAAATGCGTGTCAGTAACATGGATAAATGTTACTTCATATGTTTTATTTCACAAGGGGAGGGCACGGTGTGGGAAATTCACTTCGGGACGAGACTGCGTGTGGTAGTAGTTTCCCATAAGGGTATGCAAAACCTAAAGGATTATTTCGGAATGGCCAGTAGTGTCGAAGAAATAAGCCTTTGAAATTCTACGTGTAACTAATATACTTGTTTATTTACATCAGTAATACAAACGGCTAAATAGCCTAGTCAGTAATACCTCCGACTTCTATGCGGACGCTCCGGGTTCGATTCCCGCATTGGATCTTGTATTTTAATTACTTATTTATTTCTTTTTTAATTAACTATTTCAATAATTAAATGAATTCAATCAAGAAAAACATTGTTAAGTATTAAATTAATTTACATTAACTATTATACTTTCTAAATTATAAAGCAGCTAATAATTATGGTATTCATAAATAATAGCCATATTTACATCTATCATTAATTATTTAACAAATTTTTCAATTATATATTATATAAATAATTAACACAAATAATATTTTATGTTATTCATATGAATACCATAATTATTAGCTGCTTTATAATTTAGAAAGTATAATAGTTAATGTAAATTAAAATTAATTTAATACTTAACAATGTTTTTCACGATTGAATTCATTTAATTATTGAAATAGTTAATTTAATTAAAAAGAAATAAATAAGTAATTAAAAACAAAAAGATAATCCAATGCAGGAATCGAACCCGTAGCGTCCGCGTAGGAGTCGGAGACACTACCGACTAAGCTATTTCGCCGCTCGTACCAGTGATGAAAATAAACAACTATATGAGTTACAGTTACACGTAGAGTTTCAAAGGCTTATTTCTTCGAAACTACTGGCCATTCTGAAACAATCCTTTAGGGTTTGCATACCCTTATGGGAAACAACTACCACACAGTCTCGTCCCGAAGTGAATTTCCCACACCGTGCCCTCCCCTTGTCAGTCAATGAACCTTTGACTGTTATAGAAGTTTATCGAGATAATGAATTTATCAGCAATATGATGCCAAAGCTATTAGGCTTTTTTTAAATACTGTATTCTGCCAGAAATAATTTTGAGACAAGTTCAAAAAAAAATCGAAATGTATTGATATGAAAGGTACACTAAATTATTACTTGTCTATTTACTTCATAATTTCCATTTTTGCTTGTGGGAAATTGTTTTTCAATATCCACATCAAAAGTTACACACAAAATATACTAATTATAGTAATTTTCTTTCATAGCAGCTGTGTAGCAGCGGTTTACGGACAAGAAAATCAAGAACATCAGGAAGAGTGAAAACAACACATCAAATGATTTTTGTTTTAGTTGTACTTTATAGTAGTTTGTTTAGAATCTATATTATCAATGTTTGAAATCAAATTTTTTGGTTACCAGAAACCTGAAGTGGTGTGCTCATCGTAATGTTCGTAATGTGATCAATACATTGACCCTTTTTTTCAGGTTTCTGAAAAACAAAAAAGAACTCTTGCTTTTTTTATTTCCTTTACAATCACAACAATACTTTAGCAGATATGTATAACCATTTGTTAGTTATATGTGATTATGGATGCTTCGATATTATCAAACATTTTCCACCTTCTTGGTTGTAATCTCTCATTCTAATTTGTTGTCTTGTTATGATTTATAATGTCTTGCGTTTGTCTTGTACTAGTGTGTGATTGTTGTAAATAAATATACCTTGAATTACTTCAAACTTGCATTGGGACTAAATACCTATTTTGATAAAGATTGTTTTTAGTAAACAGTTATGTTTCAAGCAAGACATACATTGTCACTATAAATACTTGTAATTTTTGTTAGTTGGTACATATGTTTTTTTAAATAATGTATAAGGTAATATAATAAAACTATCTATTGAATTCTTGACATTCATTTAATTCCTAAAATAATAAATAGATTACACCAGAAATACCACCTTTTATTATATAATCATAATTCCTTGTATTTCATAATACATATAATTGTAACGGGTGGCGATAGAATAAACTTACCCCCCAGACAATTCTAATTTCCACGCAAGTACAGCCTAATAACTTTTCATTTCACGCCATCTAGTGGTTAATTTTGCTAAATGCTTTTGACTTTAAAGTAGTCGCTCATGTCTATGTGTGTGTAAACGATACTATAATCAGATTTGTATGAAATAGGGCGAATCAAATGGGTTTTGAGGCTTTAATTTGATTAATTTCGGTAAAGTGGATTCTCCGATTTGCGCGGTGTTATTTCTGTGACATAATATTGTTCCAATTACACTCAAAACTAAATAAAACTGAAAATGTCGACTTCAGCGCCATCTAACGGGAAAATGGCCATGAACAACCCGTAGCATTCACCTTAAGGCTACACACGCGACGGAAGCTTAATAAATGGAGTAACTTCTCCCGTTTTCCCAACATTTTCCTTCACTGCTCTGCGCCTATTGATTGTAGCGTGATGAAAAGTATACTATAACCTGCCCAGGAGTATGAAGAATAATTGCACCAAGTTTCGTTAAAATCGGTCGAGTAGTTTTTGTTTCTATAAAGAACATACAGACAGACAGACAGACAAAAATTTTACTGATTGCATTTTTGGCACCAGTATCGATCACTAATCACCCCCTGATAGTTATTTTGAAAATATATTCCCTGTACAGAATTGACCTCTCTACAGATTTATTATAAGTATAGATCAAGGAGTGACAACCATTAGCCATCACGCCAGCTTAAGGTAGGTCACAGAATTAATTCACTATAAGTTCTGGGTTAGTTTACCTTCACCAGTATCACTGCTGTCTAGAGAGTACATCAAGGAAATTTCAAAGTCCCATTTTACTTGGCTGGAGACCCACAACCTCAAGCATGAGAAGTGAAGCATTAACCACTGTGCAAACTAAACTGTTTTAAACTAATGTTGTATATTGATTGAAACAATCCAACAAATAATGACAAATTATTTGTGCTAATGTTGTGTCAATCCTAACTACATTACTAATATTGTAAGTGCAATACTGAGTTTGTTTGTGGATTAAGCATTCATGCCTACAATCCTAACTACATTACTAATAGTGTAAGTGCAATACTCAGTTTGTTTGTGGACTATGCATTCATGCCTAAATCGCTGAACCAATTTTGTTGAATTATAACTATATAATCATCAATATTATAAATCAATAAGCTTATTCATTTATAAATTAAGCAAAGGTGAGAGCAAAACCTAGTCTGTAATAATGTGAAAACTACCAAAGTGTAGGCGTTATAACCCAAAGGTTGACCTTTGTACAGAATGCCTTGACTCTGCCCATGTATCACTGCTGTACATAAAGTTTAAATAATAAACAATACACCTTGAATCCCCAGTTAAAAACATAAAAACATACGAGCGCACAGAGGAGTTTGGCGTTTCCATATATTTTAAGTTTGTATGGAGAAATAACTCGATTACTATACTTATATTATTTTTCATACTAAGTAACTAAAAGAATTTTGTGTCTAACTAAATATTCAATCCAATCAAACCTTCCACTGACTTGAATCATTTGTTATCGCAGAATGAGGGTCAGTAGATTAGTCGAAAACCCAATTTCCTGAAGTTATTGCCCAACATATTTATTTACATTTACTGACGTGGCCTACATCTAAGTTTCTACAACTATCTGAAATTACAGAATTAAAGTTAAAAGAAACACAAAGCAAATTGAATACGTACCTCCTTTAACATATACCATGGTTTTGAGCTAACAATTACAGTTTTAAACAAATTTTTAAGGTTTTTAGTATGAATTTCGCCGAATTTTCTGACTCACAGACAACATTGACAATATTGACAATTGACATTGACAGTCGATATTTTTTTTTTGTTCGTTCCTGACGGAACAGGCTAAGATCTGAGACCATGCTGCCTAGTCATCAGTGACATGACAGTCGATGTTTCACAGAACACCTCCCTACTACGACGAGATCTTTGTCGCTGCCTCTGCTGCCACGGGTGAACAGTTTATCTTGGCACTATCAGTAGGTCAAAATTTTGACCAGGCCGAAAAATTCCTTCCTTGTTCCTGCATTCCTGATACGACACAAAAAAAAACATTGGAGAACTGTACATGGAACTTAAACCAAGGAATTGTAAAGCTCTACTATTCTATATCTTAATAATAATTATCATATTTCACAAATCTATGCTGCTATCCAAACACTGGTCTGGTTTTCTTTAAATACCTATTATTTTTGATTGCGTTTTCATATTTAGATCCATTGACCTATGTAACTCATGTTTAGATCAGATAATGAGATAACAGAATATGGATGGGCGGTCTTTGGTCAATAATAAGACATTGACTTGACTTCCGTCATTTATCTTCGTTACCTTGTCAAAGAAATGTCAATGAATCAGAATTTTATAAACATGAAAATTCAGAGTAATTAGGAAAATGAAATATACAATAGAAATGTTATGTATCTAAATGCTATCGTGATACTGCTCAACGTCAAATATAATATAAATTTAATAGGTATATCCTGAGTTTTGTACTAAACGAAAGCACAAAATGTCTTTCTGTCTATCAAAGGTCAAGTTAGTAACATTCGATGTTACAAATACTCTCCTTAAATTCAAGGTGCCGGCATGGCAGTATTACGCCATGGTAGCCCAAGATTATGGTTTCAAAGGCACTCAAGAAGACGTCAAGACTAAGTTCAAAACAAGTTTCAACCACATGTGGGAAGAGCATCCTAATTTTGGAAAGAAATCGATAAAATGGGAAGACTGGTGGTGCCGAGTGGTCACTATGACTTTGAAAGACAACCTCCCAAGCAATGCGAACTTGGAAGCCTTAGCTCACAAGCTTATCAATGAATTCAAAACTGACAGATGTTGGCAATGTGTTGATGGAGGACACAAACTGATAGACCATTTCAAGAGTCTTGGTATAGCTGTTGGAGTTATATCAAACTTTGATCCTCGGCTCAATGACATACTACAAAATGTCAGTTTACACAAACATTTTGATTTCATAGTTACATCATATGAGACTGGATATAGCAAGCCTGATGTAAGGATATTTAAGAGTGCCATTGACAAGTGCATTTCATCAGTATCACCATCAGAGGCTCTCCACATTGGAGATGATGTGGTGAAAGACTATGAAGGTGCTAGAACGGCAGGTTGGCATGCACTGCTGGTGAACCCCAAGACCAGCCAACAGTCCAAGGCATCGCAAAAGCATATATTCAAGAGTTTGGATGAGCTGAGCACAGCGGTTGAGCGAAATACCTTGAAATTGTGACACGTTGATAGGATATAGAATTGCTCAAAAAATATTTTTAGGGAATACCTCACTGTTTTCTACTATTTATTTCTACTTTACATTATGTACTTTAGTGCACAGTAGTGAGTGCGTATGTATTTACTATTATATAATATATAGTTGAAATAAATACAAGACCGCAGAAAGCTCTTTAAAAAAAAAATACCTATTTTTTTTTTTTATTATGTCTACAACCCTAACAAACTCAGATTCAGAACTTTTAAACTGAGAGAAAATCGCTTAAAAACCTTTCATGTGGTTACTACACTTCCACTTACCGTGTCAATATGATGGTTAGAATAATAATTGTTTGTTTAATGTGTGATATCAACTTGTCTGATAGTAATGAAGTTTAACTAGTCTAAATCACAAACATATAATTTGTGAGCTTAGCTTGTGATATTAAGTATACTCAAGTAGCTTAAAATAAAATTAATTAACTATAATCTTTTGTTTATATTCTTACTATATTAATATGTACCTACATAGATTAAGTGTTTTAACCATGTTAAAAATACAAACTTAAAGTTATTTGTGATTTTGGATTTCTTAACAATGTCTATGGTTTTAGTTGTGTACAGAAAACAATCCTGTCTGAATGAAAACTCGCCCTGATTATGCTTTGCTTATGTTCAAGTGTGCAGAGTAGAAATGAAGACGACGCATATCTTATGAAGAGGTTCAACCCTGACGCTGTTGTGATAGAAGAGTGAGTCAGGGCTACGTTGTGGAATTTGTTCAAAAGAGTCACTGCAGCCCTGGAACATCAAGGGCACTAGCACAAACTCGGGTGGGTTTTAGTCAGTAAGAGTCTGACACTCCCTTCCGCTCCACCCAGAGCGGGAGAATTCATTTGATGATTTCTGTTTGGTTTGAAGTTTTGGGTAGATACCAATAAATTTGATGAACAATATAAAACACAATGTTATTTTGGCTACGATGCATGTATTCGGAAAAATTCACAACACTTATCTATTACAATTTAATTTAGACACCGACGAAATGAACAATCCAAAGCGAAGCACTACCACAGCACAGACATCTCTACTATCTAAGTCTTAAATCTAATGTCAGGGCTCTAAACCCTGCAACGTATAAGGGCGGAGCCTTGACTAACTGTTCCGTTGTGTTGACCTTCCCATTGGGACACTTCCCCATCATTATCTAGTCTAGAGCCCTTGTAATGTTGTCGCTGTTACTTCCAGACACCGGCCTCTAACCTGGAGGTAGGAGTGCTGAAGGTGGACAGAAGCACTTCACTTACCGGGGCGACCGAAGTCCCACCGGGACCAGCCAGGTTGCGCCGGGAATGTAAAGGGGCCGAGCGTGTCGGAGTAGCCTTACGAGCCGGGGTGGCAGTCGGACTGCCCGAGACCTTCTCCAGGATGCCATATCAGAACATCCATGGAGTCAATCCTAACACTACATTCCAAAGTATCATCGACAACCCATGTTCCAACCCAATGGAAGAGCTCTCCCATGTTATAAGAAAACCATAAACCAAAACGGTCCCTCCTCCCGCCCTCACACAATCAAACCTACGCCGAGGCAAGCGAAGAAGTAAAGTTGTAGCGAAGTGATAACTAATGTAAGTAGTCCATCTGTTGACCGCGGTGCTTCTGCCGACGAGATGGTTCCAAGGAAGCAGTCGGGTGCCGGCGCTTCGGGCGCGCTTCCGAGGCGGCGGCGGGTGCTCGCAGGCCAGCCGTGTACGTACGACGGCTCAGCTCCAGACGATCACGAGGCCAGGATGCCCGCGTGCAGACGATCTTAATCCAGACACACCAGCATCGAAGAAGTAGTCGAAATAATAGAAGGTCCATTAGACTAGGTTTGACTGTGCTACCCATTCGTTGAGAATTTAATTAATTCTCAACGACTACGAAGGGAGGCCTCGACACCGTACCGAAGTGGGTGGGCGGGCCATTCTCCTTCTGCTGCTTCTCGTTCAGGCTCTTCTTGCGGCGCTTGTCGGCCGGCTTGCTCGTTGCTGGAACCAAACAAGACACAAGTTATAGTCATGCAATAGTGTTTCTTAGGTTCACAGTCAGAGATCATAGCAATGCATGGGGTGGTTGAAGGTGGTCAGCATAAACATACGTCCCCTCACACCTGACCAACGCCAAATTATTAATAGTTGGATGTTCGGTCGGCAACGACTACTATATAAACAATCAATATTTTTATTTTTGTTGAAATAAGTTAAAACTTATCGTACCTAAATCTCACGCGAGGTTTAACATTCGCAAAAAGGTAGCTAGCCGACCAGCTAAAAGCCGGTGATAACATATATAATATGCATTGCCTATAGGAATAGGATGACTGGGTGGGAGAGGCATCAATCGATGTGCAACACCCCCTCCTCACCACCGCCGCCGCCCCCGCTAGCCGCACCCTGCATCGCGCGCATCTACCTCGCCCATGCATCCCAGAAATGACTCGAGTCTAACAATAGGTATACCCTAAAATCTCTACAGGAAGTCCTAAACTGCTGCGCAACGACAAGATTCTTGTGATACATCGCCGCCTCAGCCTGATGTAATAACCCGACATAACACTTCGCAAACGTGTAACAGTTAATCGCCAGCTGTACAGCCGTAGCCCAACTTTAGTCTATGCCGTAGCCCGGGAAGCTTCAGTCTACTCGCCTCATCGTCAAGAATAGTCGGTTAACGCCATCTTCCGGCATTGAACGCAACTAGTATAACAGCAGCCATTAGATCTACCGATACAATCCTCCAACAGACTTAATACTTACTTAATAGCGCCATCTATCAATTTATAAAGATACTATAATATTGTGTTCATCTAAATAATTGTAAATAACTTGTCCTTTTTCTCTGAGCATTCATTTATTGTTTTGGAAATATTATTGTAAATCATATTTAATTACAAAAGTGTACTTTATAAAACATATAGGTTATATTATTATGATTATTGTAATGAGTATGTCAATTTTTGTAAGTGTTCAGATTATTTTACATTATTAAATTTACATTAGTTTGACTTCCTGTTGGCGGCGATACTTTTTGGGTGCGAGCGTGGCTAGGGAGATTCCTTTTTTGTGTTGGCGTGTGATTGTAAAGTAGAATATAATAATATCAATCAAGAAAGTGTACTACTCATTTCCCCACTGAACACCCGTTACAGCTCAGAAGTGGGATGGAAGAATTTCACGGCCCATATATCCGCGGCATGGGAAGACGGTCGCCAAGCGTCGACTCTGAAGAAAATGGTGGCCGTCAGGAGGGAAAAAGTCCCGATTTTTTTTCTTCTCAATCCTCGTTTCGTGAGTTACCTACCAATAAAAGACCGAGAATAACACACCTGGACACGGAGGTGATTCCTAAATTCGATCCAGCGAAGAAAAATGTGAACGTGACTGGGTGGCTTCACAAGATCGATCAACTGGGCGACATATATAACTGGGAAGAGAGGGATAGGGTCTTCGTGATGCAAACTCGTCTACGCGGTGCAGCGCGCGACTGGTACGACGACTTGGAAGATTACAGCGCCACGTGGGGAACTTGGAAGGAATGGCTGACAAAAGCGTTTCCACGTACCACTGATTTTGTCGACCGCCTAGAAGAAATGCTGGCACGCCAAAAGGGGAGCGAGACCATGACCCGATACTATCACGACAAAATATCCTTAATGAAAAAGTGTGGGTTGGACGGGGAAAACGCTATGTCGTGCCTCATCCGCGGATAGCCGGTTGAACTGCGTGCCAACGCAAAAGCATGCGGCTACAAGACTCCCGAAGAATTATACTACGGGTTCCTTTCGTCCCTCGAAAACTACGGGGCTGAAAAAAACAGACGATCGTCCGACCAGAAGCTGATCAAGTCGACGTGGCAACGGGGCTCTGCGGCAGGGAACCCTGCTCCGAAGATGTGCTACAACTGTCGGCGACCAGGGCACGAAGCCCGGGATTGCCGAGCTGCACCCGCCGCACGCTGTCATGTCTGCCAGCGCACAGGACACACTGCTAACACGTGCTGGTATGCGGCCGGGGGGAGCTCGCGGGACATGCCGGCGCCGCCGCAAAGAAATCAACAGGTACGACAGGTTTATCATGTGACGACAGAAATTATTTCAGATTTATACCGTAAACAAATTTTTATTAATGGTTTTGAAGCAATCGGCTATATTGATACTGGTAGTAAGGTTAATATAATCACGATGCGAGCTATCGAAAAGTCGCAATCATGTATAACACCCTCAAATGTTGTAATGAGAGGCTTTGGAGGTTTACTTGTAAGCTCTCTAGGGAAAGCGTCCATAGATCTAGTTATAGATAATATGAGTTTACAAACGTGTGCCGAGGTAACAAATGCAAATCTTAACGATATAGATTTAATTGTGGGGCAGCCTATTATTAATCAGCCGAACTTAAACCTAATTATAACCTGTAAATCTGTAAAATTAATTGCAAACCGTGCGGAAGTCTGTCCCTTATCAACCATCCGTTTGTCTAGCCAGGACTTTATAACAAAAGTCCCCCTATTCTTGCTCAACAATGTCGAAGTCCCGCCGGGTTCGAGTGCAGAGGTACCCGTCTACACATCATATGATTTGACGCCAAGTGATATACTTGTTACTCATCCACGACTGTATTCTATGGGTGATGAATCGTACTATATACCACAGTTGTTCTTGAAAAATACATCAACATTACAATTACGCTTAATTAATTTAGGTGATTCTTGTTTGCAATGGTCCGCGGGCCGACTGATTACACGCGCAGATATGTTTACGCAAACAGACGTAGCCTTCGTTACTCAAAGTTGTGCCGCTAATTATTGTACACAGGATTATGTTCAGCCAAACAAGACATTTGTATTGTCTGACCTTGATATTGGTGAAATGGAAGAAAATCATTCTAAATTATTATTAGATTTACTGAATAAGTATCCTAGTTGTTTTGCTGAATGTAGCAGTGAACTTGGTTGTACGGATTTAATTGAAATGCATATTTCTACCAGTTCAGAAACACCTGTGTTCTGTAAGCCCTATCGATTATCCTACAAAGAAAATGAAATTGTGCAGGAAAAGGTTAATGACCTTTTATCCGCGGGAATAGTGCGGGAATCAAACTCCGAATACGCAAGTCCTGTAATTTTAGTTAAGAAAAAGGGAGGCGACTATCGCTTATGTATCGACTACCGCGCTCTCAACGCACGTACTGTAAAAGATCGGTTCCCTCTTCCACACATTGATGATCAGATCAGTCGACTATCGGGAAAAGTGTACTTTACTGTTCTTGATATGGCGCAAAGTTACTATCAAGTTAAAATGGCGGAAAATTCAATTCATAAAACCGCATTCATAACATCGAATGGACAATACGAATTTTTAAAAATGCCGTTTGGTTTAGCCAACGCGCCTGCGGTTTTCTCACGATTAATTCGTAAGGC
Source organism: Hecatera dysodea (assembly GCA_905332915.2). Classification (NCBI taxonomy): domain Eukaryota; kingdom Metazoa; phylum Arthropoda; class Insecta; order Lepidoptera; family Noctuidae; genus Hecatera; species Hecatera dysodea. The sequence goes on along the minus strand of HG995286.1, from coordinate 29,528,159 downwards.
ATTGGGGTGCCTGGATAACAAAATAGCTACATATCTTGATGACGTCACTTTGCCCAGTGTTACAATAGAAGAAGGTATAGACCTTTTGGAAGATGTTTTGATACTTCTCTCTCGTGCTAATTTAAAACTAAATTTATCAAAGTGCTCTTTTTTGAAAACTAGCGTAAACTACTTGGGTCATGAGGTGACTGAAGGGTCTGTACGCCCGGGGCAAGCAAAAATTACTAGTGTTATTAATTTTAGGCAGCCGCGAAATGTGCATGAGCTACGTCAATTCATTGGCTTGGCCTCGTATTTTCGCAAATTTGTAAGAGGATTCGCTGAAATTGCCCGACCTTTAACCAGCTTAACAAAAAAAGACGTAGCTTGGATGTGGGGTCCTGAACAAGAATATTCTTTTAATCTTTTAAAAACTACATTGACTGAGCGACCTGTTTTAGCAATTTATGACCCGCGTGCTAAAACAGAAATCCATACAGATGCTAGCAGCTTGGGGTTGGGTGGTATTCTACTGCAATATCAAAACGATGGTGGTTTAAAACCTGTTGCTTATTTCAGTCGTGTTACTAGTAGGGAGGAGATGCACTATCATAGTTATGAGCTGGAAACTCTCGCCGTGGTTGAATCTCTAAAACGCTTCCGTATTTATGTAACAGGTATCCCAGTTAAGGTGATTACTGATTGTGCAGCATTAAGGACCACATTGACTAAAAAAGACTTGATACCGCGTATAGCCCGATGGTGGTTAACGATCCAGGATTTCGATATTGAAATCGAATATCGCCCTGGCCACCGTATGCAACACGTTGACGCGCTCAGTCGCAACCCGGTTGAAAGCGTTACTATACTTCGCATTGATGAAGCTGACTGGCGCCTCACGCTACAGTTGCAAGACGATACGGTACAAAGTATTATTCGACAGATTAATGCGGGCACGAATAATCCGGACATAAATAAAAATTATACCATTGTTAACGGATGTCTGTTTCGAAAAACTTTACACGGCGATCGATTCGTAATACCTAAACTGTCAAAGTGGTCATTGTTACAAAAATTCCATGACCAAGTTGGCCACATAGGTTTCGAAAAGTGCGAAAAGACTATAAAATCACAGTTTTGGTTCTCTGGTATGACTCGTTTTATACGAAAATATGTAAATGCCTGTTTACACTGTGCTTATGCTAAGGGAAATTATGGAAAAGTAGAGGGCGAGCTGCATCCTATTGAGAAAGTAGCAATACCGATGCATACTTTGCATATAGATCATTTGGGCCCATTTTTGAAAACACGCCGTGGTTACTCTTACATACTTGTAGTTATTGATTCTTTTACGAAATTTGTATTTGCTCGAGCTGTTAAAGGTACTGGTTCTATAGAAACTATTCAGAACATAAAGGATATAATATCTACTTTTGGCAATCCTCATAGAATAGTCACAGATAGAGGCGTCGCTTTCACTAGTCGGTATTTTAAAGAGTTTTCTACACAGAAACAGTTCAAGCATGTATTAAATGCAATTGCTTGTCCACGTTCGAATGGTCAGGTGGAACGAGTAAACAGAACCATTGTAAACGGCCTAAACACTACCGCAGAAAGTGAATGCACATGGGATGAAAAACTTTCGGATGTAGTCTGGGGTATAAATAACAGTCCTCATGCTGTTACAGGATTCTCTCCATTTAGTCTTATGTTTTCCCATGATAATGCTTTATTACCTGCTTACCCTGCAAAAGTTGGTACAAACATTGACTCTCAAGAACAGTTACTTGAACGTAGACGCAGTGCAAAGTTGCGCATTGATAATAATATGGCAATTATGAAAGGTCGGTATGATAAGAGGCATAAGAAATGCAGGAAATATAATGTAGGTGAATTGGTTTTGTGGAAAGGAGGTTTATCTCGTGATCATACAGTTGGAGTCACTAAAAAGTTAGGGAGTGTATTTACGGGACCGTACAAGATCACTAAAATAGACCATACTATTGACCGATACACAATAAATAGCATTCAAGGTGTCAAAGGATATAAAAAGTTTAGTGCAGTAGTTGCTGGTGATTCACTACGCCCATATAAGTCATCAGTGCCAGATAGCTCTACAGATTCGGATCATGAAATAGATAGGGATGACTTAATAGACTTATTGGAGAGTTAATTATAATGTCACTTGTTAGATGTAATTGTTGTGTCTGGTTGTTCAGAATATAAATATAACTTGTACTGTATACTACTACTGTATTATACATTAACATTGTTTTAACTTCCTTTGATAATTTTAAAATTAAATACCTATGTTGGAATTATAAACAGTATTATTTCAATTTAGGTACTGCACACAAGAACTTTAAACTTGATACAGATTAGTGTACTCATTCTAGAAGAGAATCTAATTGATACCTAAATAACTATATTTTCTAATCTGTGTGCATATCTGTGTGAATATCTATCCTGCTATACTGTGTGATACAGCAGATGGGTCTGTGTGAATATCTATCCTGCTATACTGTGTGATACAGCAGATGGGTCTGTGTGAATATCTATCCTGCTATACTGTGTGATACAGCAGATGGGTCTGTGTGAATATCTATCCTGCTATACTGTGTGATACAGCAGATGGGTCTGTGTGAATATCTATCCTGCTATACTGTGTGATACAGCAGATGGGTCTGTGTGAATATCTATCCTGCTATACTGTGTGATACAGCAGATGGGTCTGTGTGAATATCTATCCTGCTATACTGTGTGATACAGCAGATGGGTCTGTGTGAATATCTATCCTGCTATACTGTGTGATACAGCAGATGGGTCTGTGTGAATATCTATCCTGCTATACTGTGTGATACAGCAGATGGGTCTGTGTGAATATCTATCCTGCTATGCTGTGTGATACAGCAGATGGGTCTGTGTGAATATCTGTCCTGTTCTACTAAGTTATACTGTAGAAAATTTGTATGATTATATATATCCAGTTATACTTGCTGTTATATCTGAAAGAATGTCTTACTGAGTAAGCTTTGTGAAACAGACACATCCGAGTGCACTTCTCTGTGTGCCATTTGAGGCGTCAAATAAATATATTATAATGTGAATGATTGAAGTTACAGAAACTTAATGTGTCATAAAGGGAGAACAAATTTTATAAAATACATATTTCAAAATATACTTTGGGCTGTTTCTATTCCAGGTACCTGCAAAAATGGATTCTGGTACCAGTACTTCTTCTGAAGGAGCTGGAGCCCAACGCCGTGGGGGACCACGACAATAGCAGGATGGCCGAGTGTAACAGTTAATCGCCAGCTGTACAGCCGTAGCCCAACTTTAGTCTATGCCGTAGCCCGGGAAGCTTCAGTCTACTCGCCTCATCGTCAAGAATAGTCGGTTAACGCCATCTTCCGGCATTGAACGCAACTAGTATAACAGCAGCCATTAGATCTACCGATACAATCCTCCAACAGACTTAATACTTACTTAATAGCGCCATCTATCAATTTATAAAGATACTATAATATTGTGTTCATCTAAATAATTGTAAATAACTTGTCCTTTTTCTCTGAGCATTCATTTATTGTTTTGGAAATATTATTGTAAATCATATTTAATTACAAAAGTGTACTTTATAAAACATATAGGTTATATTATTATGATTATTGTAATGAGTATGTCAATTTTTGTAAGTGTTCAGATTATTTTACATTATTAAATTTACATTAGTTTGACTTCCTGTTGGCGGCGATACTTTTTGGGTGCGAGCGTGGCTAGGGAGATTCCTTTTTTGTGTTGGCGTGTGATTGTAAAGTAGAATATAATAATATCAATCAAGAAAGTGTACTACTCATTTCCCCACTGAACACCCGTTACAAACGGTTGGCTCCTAAAATTTCTTAACCTGGCTCTTGGAGTTCCTATGTGGCACTATAAACACGACGTAGCTAGCACGATCGATATCTACTTCCACTTACGCCGCCTATCGAAGGTACGCTATTTACGAAAAACTCGAAATAATTTAACAAACACATTAATAACACAATCTTATGAAGTTAACGCACAGAGGATCAGTTGCGCCTTGATGCACTGGATCGATAAGGGGGTGGGGGTACTACCTAGTGATCCTACGCGTCTTCCAAAAAGAAGTAATAGTAATCTAGGTAAAACCCGATGCACTTGAATCACTGTTGTTACTGACCTGGGGGCAACTTGCCCGCTGGGAGCGCGGCTATCATGGCAGTTACAGACTTGGAGTCTTTAGACACGGAACTCGCTGCACTCAACTGTCTACCAGCAGCGTCCAGAACCAAATGGACCGATCTGGATCGAGCGAGCCGAGGGACGACGCGCGGGCGGGAGGCCAGGGAACGACAACCTTTGGCGTAGCAGCAACGTACATAATTTATTTATTTATTTATTAAAACTTTATGCACTAGTAAAAAAAACTGTACAAAGGCGGACTTAATGCCATAGGCATTTTCTACCAGTCGACCTTAGGGTAGTGCAGAGACAACATGGCAGGTGCAACATAAAATAAAGACAAACAGAGAGGGAAAAATGAGAGGGAATTATGTCATCGTTCAAAATTTATTTTAAAGGCATATCTGTTTTCAGGAAATATTTTCCACAAATTAATTTACAACACGTAAGTCTTCTTATATATAATTCCTGTATACAATAAGGCTGTAAAATTGGCTACCCACATTTCGCAAATGCAAATTAAGACTCCCGGCTGTTTCGAAGAAATTCCTGTTGGAAAATTCCAATCATATGTGTATGTAACTTCTGTCAAAGACGGATCAAATTCAGAAGCTTTCATCCCGTATTCATGAGCTTCAATGATGGGGAAAAATGTGAGAAGAAATGGATGTTAAAGATACTCAGGCTCATTATTAGATTATCCTCAAATAGCTACCAAAGTATCACCAGCGACTCCTAAACTCCATATACTTAATACAATTATTAGGGTGCACAAGCTGGTTGCGGAATTTGTTCGAAAGAGTCACCGCGGCCCTGGAACGCAAAGGGCACAAGAAGGATCACGGGTGGGTTTTAGTCAGTAAAAGTCTGACACTCCCTACCGCTATGCCCAGGGCGGGAGGGGTCATTTGATGATTTCCCATCCAAAAAAAAAAAGGGTGCACAACCTACAAAGTGCAAAGTGCGCAAGCTAAAGGCTCTTTCAATTTGAAACTGTTACTGCGCACGCGCTTTTGACTGAAGGTACCTAGCACCCTTACGTGCTGTTCTGAACAGACGAAGCTTATAAACTGTGCGCCAGCTCTGCTGCAGTTTGGATGCCGTTTTCGGGCAGTTGGCTTATCTACATCAAGACCGTCAGGTTCCGAGTGGGTAACACGGTACTTCGGCGGCTAGTCTAGTTTCAGATTACATATGGAAAAATCCGATTTCATATAAGTAGTTTTAAAAGGTATTTGCTGACTAAATTATAAAATATTATTCATCATGATTCCCAACTGAAATCAGAAAAAAAATATTACCTACTAATGTACGACAAAATGTTGCGCGCCCCTTCGCTAGCAGCTACATATTATCTAGGTACGCGGGGAGGATCAATACTCAGCTCTTCGCAAAGCCTAACTAGGATCTGTCGGCTGGGACACACTGGGGGCGTGCTCGACGGAAAAGTTTTCTTCCAAGCAATTTCACTGTTCATGGTTTTATTGTTTAACTTATTGTTTAACGATCAGTTACAGATTTATGACTGACTTTACAGATATTGGAGAAAAACTATTATTGGGGTCTTTTAACACAAGAGAACCCAAAACAATGCTTTTTGATTTTTTTTCAGTTTGTCTGTGCGTTTGTGCGCGCTAATCTTTAAAACGATGTATCAGATGTGGATGCCGTACATTGTGGTAATCTTCAGTTAACATTTAGGTAGTGTTAGTTTTATTTCAATATGTTAATAAATGAAAAAGTATGTCAATTTAAAGAAAATGTCGAAATTTATTATTAGCTAAGTATTGTTTGGTTGATTTGGGTTTGGATACTTAAAAATAATATATTTTTGCAAAACAATGTCGTGGTTTAAAAAAATATAGTATCGGAAATTTAGAAATTTACGGACATATGTACATATATGATAGTTAAGCATAGATTTAGATTGGTTTTTTCAACCGACTTCAAAAAAGGAGGAGGTTCTCAATTCGACTGTTTTTTTATGTTTGTTACCTCATAACTTTGTATTGGGTGAACAGATTTCGATGGTTCTTTTTATATTCGAAAGCTGGTGCTTGTCGTGTAGTCCCATTTAAATTTGATTGAGATTTGACGAGTAGTATTTGAGTTATCCCTGATAATGCATGGTTTAGTTTATATTGACGACTGTCGATGACGACTCTTGTCGATGTAAAATGAAATTTAAACAACATTGTATAGGAGGGTTTTTAAGAGCATCTTAGTATTTCAAGGTGGTCCCTTTCAGTGGCGTAGCTTGCCTCAGACGGGCCCTGTATCAAAATATGTTGAGGGGCCCCCCAACAGTATAGTTTTTATAAAAGAAACGAAAAATGCACTAATTGATTTAAAAAATATCAATATGTATTTGAAAACAAATAACTTAAGTATTTTTTTTTTTACTTATCTGAATTATATTTTATTAATTCGGTGTATTGTTTATTTTTAAACTAAATTTTTGCTCAGCACACAGCAGTTATATTTAAAAATGTTAATAACCTATAACATATTATGGATAATGTTTTAGGATTTTTGCATACATACATTCGGGGCCCCTGTAGCCTGGGGGCCCCATATAATTGATACGGCGGTAGCTACGCCCCTGGTCCCTTTCTAGTTTGGGGAAGATCTGATGAAGAACAGAAATAGGAAACAGAACTCTTCAATCAATGATAGCAAATCTTTCGGGATAGCTGAAATCGCATGTTTGTTTATTGTTTACACCAATTTAAACCGTGTACGCTATGATGGGTACGTTTAGGGTGGGGGGTGTACCACTTAAAAGTGAAAAATAAACGACCGACCACAACCGACTTCTAAACAGAAAAGTACCTATAAAATAACTTTAATTTCGGAAGGCGGTGTTCAAAAAACGAAGATTCAACCAAAAGCTCTGAATGCCGAATTGAAAAGTTATGTTAAGTATACTTTTTTTTAGAAGAAGTTTTTTTTTGTAATAAGTTTTTTTTTCTATGTACAGTAACTGGGATACATGGTACTTACTTCTTGGGAAGACTGGTAATTTATGGCTTCTGAAAATCCGTAACGACTGCCAAGACCTAAAAATAATAGCCTGTACCAACGACTTACTTAATATGTTTTTGAGGCAAGCAGGTGTCTCGATATGTTATGATAGATGGTCACCCATCTACAGGCTGACGTCGGGCTTCGTCAAGCGTTGCTTAACCTATAAGATCTACCCGTGTGGCTGTTATTTTAAATTTACGAGCTGCTCATTCAGTATTCTCATTCCAAATTCGTATTCAATATCGATGACGAACAAGCCAATGTCACCCGAAGTTAGGCCCTACAAAACTGTTTATCCTTATACAAAGTTGAATGAATCTATCAATAATCTATAATGTATTAATATCCTCATTGAAAATAAAAAAAATTGTTTATCTTTGGGCTAGGCAGTTCCGTCTTTACCCATTACTACATTGGGGGTCCCCAATGAAGCGGGGGATCCATAGTTTTCACAATTCTTTGCTTCGACAGCATAAGGTAGGTAAGGAGTAAACATCTTTTTGAAACTTTTTGAAAATTTACCATTAGGTACATAACAATTTTTTTTTGTTGACTTTCAAGATATTTACCTATATTATAAATAGGTAATGGTATAATAAATACGTATGACCACGTAACCGTAATATGGTTACGTACACTGGGTAATATACCTAGGGAAATTACAGCTACCTGTGCTCCGACACTTTCTTGTCCAGTCATTAGTTTTCCAAAAGGGCCCGGACTCAGGTGGGCTCAGGGGGCCCCTGCATGGGTTAAGACGGCCCTGGGGCTAGGTGCTGGTTGATAGTGTTCATTCATTGAAGTAATGAAATTAAGAATCAAAATGATTCATCAGTTTCTTAGTTTGAACATTGCAAACAATCGGAAGATATTTTTAACGCCATATTTCAGGGTTTACTTAGCTGAGACTTTTTATTTTAGTCATGTTTATGGTACTTGTAGGTATAGATATAACTAGTATGTTTAAGATCTAAAATGTGGTTTATAACTTACCGGCTACGTAGAATAGTTCCAAATTAGCCCTGCCTTAGTGCAATCAAGATCGAAATGGCAAAGAAGAAGAAATGTTATTCATGGACATATGTACACCATCATAATTTTTCAAAACTCTGAAAATTTGTGAATCAAAGAATGTTGCATTAAATAAACACGCCTGATATGCAACTGCCCTATCGTGCACATTGCGATGGGCGTTGGCGCCTCGTGACCGAAACGCATGCGTCCGGCCCGGGCTGCGGAAGCTGGTAGGCTCCGTAGCTTCGAAGCCGGGAGGGAGGAGGGCACAGACCCAAGCTGTACCCTCCTCCCGAGCCCTACCTCACCTACCCACGAGCCCACCGCCTTTTCCCCGCACCTCCCGCCCGGGGTGACCCAGCTTTGCCGCCGCCGGGTGGGCCTCAGTGCCTCATCCACTTTCCTTGTTGAACAGGGTGCTTCGTGTTTGCAAGCTTAAGAGTGTAATGTTCGCAAATAGCGTCGTGCGTTAGGAATTCTTTTTTAATTTGTTTTGAATGAATTTGTAATGAATGAGTGCAAGTTAAAGTTAAATTATGAAGAATCAAGCGCAGCCAGCATGCAAGGTCTTCACATACAGGTGTGTATGAGTTTTCCTGCTATTTCTAGCTTGTAAGAGCCTTTCCATAGGGTTCTATGCGAACCTATGCGAGTAGCAAAACAACCTTCCGATGTACCTCCATGTCTAGTTCGGAAATACTCAAACCCCAAATGAATCTTAGTAGGTACATTATCTTCTACTCGAATTCATAATACTACTGATCATTATTTGCAGCCGCCGTGCGCCATCCTTGCTGCCGCCGAGCAAACTCCGTACTTGCACCTTCTGCCATCCATACGGCCGAGCCTTCTCCTAACTACATTGGGTTACGCGTCCAGTCTAACCTGAGGACTGCGTTATAGAGATCAGATAGTTAGTTGTTCTGGAGCAACTACTTATGTGACCTCTACATCGCAGTAGCTTCAGTGCCACCGTTTACTGCTCACACCAACATGAGTCCAGCACACGCGTCGGAGTGCTCAGCGGTGCCAGCGTGGGTCATCGACATCGCGGAGAGGACTTAAAGGAAACGGACGTTTATGTTAACAGACCTCTTGTTAATAGAAGATATGTTTACATCAGTTCCTGTGTTCACAATCTACTAAAGAAGAGAAACCTGTTGTGGAGAAAATATGTTTACTGTGTTCCAATTGTATTTAAGATTTCTTGCCTCTCTATTAAGTAGCAATAAGAAAAGTATGGTAAGTATGATAGTAGCATAATTAATATTACAGATCACATTTTTTCGCAGAGAGCAGTGGTGGCCGAGTGGTAACGGCTCCGCCTTACGAAGTGTAAGTCGCGGGTTCAAACCCATCCAGGTACATTACTTTGTGTAATTAATTTCATCACCACTGCTCTCAAAAAGGTGAAGGAAAACATAGTGAGGAAACCGGCATGCCCTACAACCAAAAATTCGAAGACATGTGACATTCACCAACCCGCACTGGGCCCGCGTGGTGGATTACGGCCCATTCCCTCTCCTAGAGAAGAGGCCTGTGTCCCAGCAGTGGGAAAGTTAAAAGGCTGATTGTGCACCTTTTTTCACGTACTGGGTTGTGTGCTGTGAAATGATAGATACAGATAAGTTTGATCAATTTGATTATACTGGACGCAATGGTAATGCATTTTTAACTTTACATGTCTGTACGTGGATGGGAGTGCTGCTGCGTGGAGTCAGCCGTGCTGGGAGATGCACCATGTGGTGGTGGACAACAGACTGCTCTGCAGTCTACCTACATTACTGCAGGTGTGCATGTTATAACTAGCCACTTTTGTCAAACACCCTAGGTTAGAGGCTGGTATTCCGCGTGCTCCTTATGTGCCTTGTTCTTCAATGTGAATGGAATTACTAGACAAGTTAAAGTTTGCTGTCTTCACACTAACTTCAGTCAGCACTGCTTCTACCTCTCTATTTAACCAAAAGATATTTTTTAATTAAATTAAAATAATTGTATAAATAATTAAATGTTTTTGAAAATTTACAGGCGGAGATATGAAGAGTTTCTGGGCAGTGCACCTCAGCATTCTGTAACTGCGCACCTCACGCCGCCACTGCCGATAATTAATTAATTATTCTCCCATTCGGGTTAATTTTCCGCCCTTTTTAAACGAATTCAAATAATCAAAGGAAGTTCCCAATTCAATTGTATTTTTATATCTGTTACCTCAGAATGCTGTCGATTATATAACGATTTGTAATTTTCTTGTTTTATTTAAAAGGACATTTAGGCTTCATTTTATTTGAATCGGAGAGTAGGATTATTTTCAAATGAAATGTAGCTCAAAATAAGGAAACCATCAGTGTTCATTTTAATCGGTAGTGTTTGGCAACAACACTTGTATAAGTGTTGTTGCCAAACACTACAGACAAACACAGAGATCAAACACACACTTACAGAGATCAAAGGCGCATCAAAGATCAACTGGTAGGTATCTACCAGTTGGTCTTTGATGCGCCTTTGATCTCTGTTCTGTCTCCTGCTTGATAAGGAGGGAAGTGGACATAATGTAATGTATTTGGATCGGTCTATCATCACTGACAGGACTATTGTTGTCAATAAGCTTGCCATAATGGTGATAGACCGTCTAGAGCGTCGCGCAATGATTGGTCGATATAGCAGCCCCGGATGACGAGAACCTCGTGAAGGCTGAGAAAGATAAACAAACGAAGTATCTTGACTTGGCTCGCGAGGTTTTCGACATGTGGGATGTGAACACAGCAGTCATTGTGCCGATAGTCGTGACGGCCAATGGCATAATTGCCTAGAGCCTCGACCAATATCTCAAGAGGCTCTCGTTAGGCAGCTGAATCAAGGGCTTGCAAAAGCAGTACTCCTGGACACGGCGCGTATCGTTAGAAGGTTCCTCTCCCAGGAGCCCTGACCACCGATAACTTGGGCCTTGTTCCCGGTACCAGTAGACTACTATTTTTTATGTTTTAAAACGTTTTTTTTTTTTTTTCTATAGAAATTTAAAAAATGTTATCTGTATCTATACTATAATACTATAAAGAGGAAAGATTTGTATTTTTGTATGTAACGAATAAACTCAAAAACTACTGGAAAATTCTTTCACTGTTAAGAAGCTATACTATCCCTAGGTGTAATAGGCTATACTTTATCTCCATATTCCCACGGGAACGGGAACTACGCGGGTGACACCGCGAGGCGCTGCTAGTGTATATTTAAGGAAATCTACGTATCTTTTAGGGCAGAGGACTCAAATTTTCGAAGATTTTCTATACTTACTTATAATAAATCTGTAGAGAGGTCAATTCTGTACAGGGAATATATTTTCAAAATAATTATCAGGGGGTGATTAGTGATCGATACTGGTGCCAAAAATGCAATCAGTAAAAATTTTGTCTGTCTGTCTGTCTGTCTGTATGTTCTTTATAGAAACAAAAACTACTCGACCGATTTTAACGAAACTTGGTGCAATTATCCTTCATACTCCTGGACAGGTTATAGTATACTCTTCATCACGCTACAATCAATAGGAGCAGAGCAGTGAAGGGAAATGTTGGGAAAACGGGAGAAGTTACTCCATTTTTTAAGCTTCCGTCGCGTGTGTAGCCTTAATGGTTAAAGTTACATAGAAATCATGTATTACGGAAATGTTCTACATAAAATTATCTAAAAAATATCCCACAACAGCATATGCCTATCTTTTACTCATGGTTGACTCACAATAACACGTGTAACTCTCCATAGCTTAGCAGTTCGGAGCTTTCTGATTATATTTGTTTACTCTTACGTTTATAATACTCTCACTCATCCCTAATTAAAAAAAAGTTAACATTATTACCTATTCAATAAAAAAAGAATCATAGAAATCGGTATAGAAACACCAAACTTATACATGGATACAATAATAAGCCATCGCGCCGTCGCGCTTTAATACTGAATCATGCTGTAAGATGTTATTGTGATTATTTTTGTGTAACTTTTGTTGCTATTTTATAAAATAGGTACTTATTTGTTATTTTGGTAATGTTTAAATATTCGTTCAAATTACAATTTATTAATAGTTTCAATTTTATTTCTTTTTAGGTGAAGTAGTAGTAGAAGTAGGAGCATAGATTTTTAGATACCGATAGGTTAGTTTTGGCTAATTTATGTTCTGTTTTTTTAGTATTAAGTAGGTAAAAGCGTAGATACTTTTATTAATTAGTAGTTATTTTATTAATTAGTTATACGTAGTTATAGGTATTTATTTTTAAGTGAAGTAGTTATAGGTTATTATAATATAATTTTGCACAGGCATTTCAGCTTTACTTTCATTTCTTTTTTTGTTGTAAGTTGTACATATTTCACACACACATAGTGATCTATAAACGCACAGCCCAAACCACTGAACGGATCGGGCTGAAATTTGGCATGCAGGTAGATGTTATGACGCAGGCATCCGCTAAGAAAGGATTTTGATTAATTCTACCCCCAAGGGGATAAAATAGGGGATGAACGTTTGTATGAAACTTTGTCAATTTAAAACCGATCGGGCTGAGAGTTTCAAAATCGGGGGTAAAGTAACTATTCCACGCGGACGAAGTCGCTGGCAGAAGCTAGTATTTAAATAGAATTCGACACTTTATGGCACCCCCTTATTAATCATGTCCATAGAACCATTTTGGAAACAAAGATTTTTTTTTATCTATACTAATATTATAAAGTGGAAAGATTTGTTTATGGGAAATAATAATGGTTCCGAAAAACAAATTAATCTCCAGCGATCTGTGGCCGACTATTATTCTAATTAACCAGCGTTATAATGAATTACCGACAAAAAACCCAAAACATAAACGAAAAAAAATATCCAATTTAACAACAAATAAGAGCATGTTCAAATTACATTTCCTCATAAAAAAAAATGGATCTTCGAATAACAAAACTAAACTTCCGGATAGAATACTGAACCTCCGACAAAATTACTAAGTTACCGACAAGAGGTTTTGTCAAAATAATCATACTTTTTACAACTTGCATGAACTTTTTAATTTCTATTGTTGGTTATCAAATTTATTTTTAACTCTCAATAATGATGAAAATAGGGTGCGCCAGAGTTCACCTAAATTTTCAACTCCGATAAAATTATTGATTGTTTATTTAATCGAAAATCATTAGGTCTAACGTTTAATTTATATTAAAAACGTCATTATGGTTAACACCCCGACTCAGAGTACCCCGACTCGGATAGGTTAGCCTTCGTGGTTATTTTTTTCTTAAACCACCTAGAAATAGCGTCGACCTATCTTAGCGCAGGTGGGAATCAGTTACTAGTTACCCTCAAATTAAAACTATAAATATCATCTTCTACCCACAAATATTTTTTATTACACTAATTGGTAAATGTTTATGTTTAGGGATAAAAGCGTTATGATAAAAAAACAGTAGGAGTTAATAATTATATTCACATTACTGATATTATTAATTACACCGAAGGAGAATTACCGATATCGAAGCATACCCGTTGTAAGTAAAATTCATAATATATGATGCAAGTAAAAGTTATTGTTACAAGTACATTTTTATATTTTTTATAAGTTTCTGTATAACCACTCAGAATAATATTTTCAGTAACAACTTTAATTAAAAAAAACGGAAATCGGTGTTCAAAAAACGAAGAAACAACCAAAAACACCGAGGTCCGAAAGTTATTTTATACTTTTTGTGTTTTTGTTTAGAAGTGTTTTTTAACGAAAAGTATATCCTCGCTCCTTAGCACTCCTATCTAAGGCCACACTCCAACCGAGCCCGCCCGGCTGGGCCTATAATTTTAAATTCTTTATCTCTTATGATATTCGAAATCCGTACCAGCCCGGTTTAGCTGCATCTCAGCAGTGACACCCTGACGCGAGGTCCGTGTTGGACAAGGAGTTCATCAGTTCTGTCTTGTACCCTAAGCAATCATGATTGGCGCAAATTTTTGATTGTGCATGTCAAAGATTCCCATTGCCACCTCATTTCGGTTGAACTATAGACAAAATTCGACAAATAAAATTAAATGTTGAGCAAACACTACCACACTATCTTCAGTTCGTGGTGGTTTGATCTGAATGTCACAAATCCACGTATTTTCTGTTTTATTTTAGCCTAGTCGTGATTTACTAATATTTTGTATTTCACAAAATTAGTATTATATAATTAACTTGCGCGCTAAGTATGAACAATTAATTGGCGAAAACATTTTTGAGCTTTCTATGTGACTCTTTTAATTAACTCACTCTCTTGATATAGCTTAGTCAATAATAACGTTATCTATCAATTAACGTTATCTTTAATTATCCTTAATTTACCTCTGATAGCGACCTTATGTGTACGAAGATAAAGGTCATGGTATTACAAAACCAGAGGTAAAATACCTGTGAACGGACTGTAAGTTTAATGGGTAATAAATATTTTGGTTGGTGTTGCCAATACATAGGTAACCGATACAAAACCAACGGCTTTAAACGGTCACTGTGTAATTAACATTTAAAACATCTGACATATCTCTCGACATCTTGTTTGCTACGAATCGTTATATTTTCGCGCGAAGTATGTGTCCTTGTTTGCAGGGAATATAATTCTGAGAGATGTAAATTATATTATATTTGGGCACATAAGATTGTTATTTTTTTAAAGAATATTCTATTTATGTAAATACTTATATTTTTTCGATAAGTAGCTACCTTCATTTTCACGAAATCAAATGGTCGCAAATTGAAAGTGAAGTATGGTCAAGAGCGCGACGAAGGTAACCGTGTGAGTATTGATCGGCGTCGTGCCTGGAGAGCGTCGCGGACCGCGCCGGCTTGTTTGTGTTTTGATTTATTGCATATCCATCAAATTACTGCATTAACGTTTAATTAAATGACAGATTTAATCAATTAAAGTTTCCGTTGCATTAAAGGTGAAGTTTTGGAACACGTTCTCCTCCAATTGACTGGTAAGTACACACAAAGACTATTACCTATTGTTAAGCTTTGTAGCGTAGCACCTAAGCGAACATATTCTCTGCAATGCGAAGTGGCGAAATATGCATTAGGCAAAGGCCATTGTTTACTGAAATTAATTTAAGATCGTCAACGAATGATAAAATAATATCAGCCTGAAACTGTCCAGCTGAAATACTGAAGAGGTAGGAGCATTGCTCAGTAGGGTCACTCGAGGCTGTCGACTGCAGGTAGTTATATATTTTCTTCTTCGACAACTGAGCCGATGACGACGATTTTGTCAGCGTTATGTGGTGATGGCAGCGCGGTGAGTAGGTAGGTATGTGTGTCTTCATAATGGTTTCTTCAACGTTGTCAATGATGTCCAACATACACTGGGAATGTAAGTACTTGCCCGAAGTTGAACCCACAATATGAAGCAGACGCGAATGCAAATCTACTTGGCCATAACCTTATAAATTGGCTTCAACGAATGGTACGTGATGTATTTCATTACTTCCACAACATTTGTGATCATCATACTGATTGTTATCACCACGCTCCGGTTTACGGAACTTAATGTATTTTCACCTTTTCAGTGCGTCTGCCAGAGTACAATCACCCCCAGCGAAACATGCAAGCAACAAACAAAACGGTAAGTTAAACAACATTATATAGATATCGACATAAACGATGTAGAAGTGGTTACCGTTTAGTAAAAGATCACCTGCCTAATAGAGGGTAGAAACCAGTTTTGTCAGAAAGGAAAATATCTTTGTTTGGACGTCGAGACCTCGGGCAGCCATAAGAAAGAAGTAATACTAGCGTAGTCAAAGCTGGAAAGTTTGTCCCTAGTCCTGTCGAGGGCTCACGAGTCAGCCGGCACCTGAGCTGTGGAGTTAGATAGACGGCAGCAGTATGCGCTAACTAGTGTGTAGTCACAGGCGCTGGCTACGAGCAGTAGGTACAGGGCGGTCAGGCAGCCTGCCCATTACGAGCTATGTTGATAGTTGGGAAACCGCTGGGACCGTAGATTTAGGACTCGAGCCCTGTCTGCAGCAAGTTAGATAATTAATTGTTACCTTTTTCAGGAGACGCCGCAATTTTCCGAGTACAAAGTATCGGTAGAATTGATCACAAATCCAGACGAAGACGATGTAAGTATTTTCAATTTCCCATTATTAGGCAATAGTCGGAAATAACTGATCTCTATACATACGTATACGTATAGCCGTAGGTGGCCTGCTACAAAACACCGTTAAAATTAAAATCCTTCTAATAAGGCTGGCAGTCTGCACTTTTTGAACGGCCCACCAAAAAGCCCGCCCAGCACCACTTCCTGTTATTTTTGGTGGAAAGGAACGAAGGAGGCAACCACCTTCGTTTTCTTTTTCATTTTTCTTTCGGTTCCAGGACCCCAACTACGCCACTGGTTCAAAGCTGCAAATCTCGAACCCTTAACAGTGGCGTAACTTCGTAGCAAGTCAGATACAGATTACCTAATATTTTTTTTTTATTTTACAGGAACACAGAGCAAGGATTATAATTAGCAAACAGCCACCAACCGAAAGAGATGTAAGTATTTTGGTATCTGACAACTGTAAGGTAAATAAGAGTCTGAAACAATTAAACCAAGACACAGACAGTCGAAGTTATTGGGTAATAGCTAGTAGTAAGAGATAGGTAGTAGAAGGTAATAGGTAGAGTATTTTCCAAAAATATAAACTCGACCGACTGCTCAATATAGCCACTACAGAATGTGTGTGGTGGTGATGGTTGCATATTAGAAAATCAAAACTATGTATCTCGAGCAAATTTCAAAAGAACAATATTAACGAAATATAAATGACAAATGTTTTATTTAGAAAAATTGTAAAATCCCAATGTATGTGACATCAAATGAACGACTGATCAAAAGTTGCTATATGTAATTTAAAAATATCAAATCATCACTAATCAAGTAATGATTTGATAAGACAAAAATATTCAGGCAGAAATAAGAGGTTAATTATTTAAAAAAATGGTTAGGTTAGGTTAAAACTAAGATCTCCTATGATACGACTTGCATTAATAGAAAAAAATATATTGTTTTTATCCAGTAATCCATTTTGACCTTTAAACGATTTGATCAATAGTGTAATAAATAATTTAAACATTGATATTCCAAACTTTGGTCAGCTGAACTTTTGATCAAATGACCATCGTTATTTTAAACTTGGTTGATTTGTACGTTGTTCTTTTGAAATTTGCTCAGGAAAGTTTTAATTTTCTAATATGCAACCGGTCATGATACCCCACAGCTAAACGTACCCCTTCAGCGTACCGCTATGTACTGCTATAAACTGTTGTTAACAGTAAACAGATATGCGATTTCAGAAATCCTGGAAGAATTGCTATCATTTATTGAAGAATTCCGTGGCCTATCTGACGTGACTTTTCGCTTTTAAAAATATATATTAGATATAAGATAGTTTATGACAGAGTTAGCGATCAAGGGTTTAAGATCAGCATGCGACCTGCAACAACAGCTAATCATTTATTTTTTAATGTCACAGGCCAGTTCAGATCCAGGAACAGAAACAAGAGACGAGCCAGAAGAAGGAGCTGTAAGTACTTACATATTATTTTTATCCAACTATTGATAGGGCTAAACTAAAGGTAACCTTTTGGTAGAACTTGTAGTAATGTTGAGTATGATGACGTCCATGACTTTATCTATACTAATATTATAAAGCTGAAGAGTTTGTTTGTTTGTTTGTTTGTTTGAACGCGCTAATCTCAGGAACTACTGGTTCGAATTGAAAAATTCTTTTTGGGTTGAATAGACCATTTATCGAGGAAGGCTTTAGGCTATATATCATCACGCTTAAGCCAATAGGAGCGGAGCAGCGATAAATAATGTTTTAAAATCGGGGATTCCACGGGGACGAAGTCGCGGGCAGCAGCTAGTATGGAATAAAGTGTCATGGACGTTGCCCAAGCAGCGTCTCAGCTTCATGTCTGCTCATGCCAGACCAGAATTAGATCGATCAGCCCGATATAGCAAAGGAGAGAGAAGCTTTTGCCCAGAAGTGGACAAAATTGGCGAGGAAGAGTACAATGACATAGGTTTCAATTAGGTCGACAAGGGTTCAAACCCTGCAGCAGAGCACAGAAGTGTTACTTAAACACCACCCGACTACAGATTGCATGGGTTAGGTATAAACGAGGACTCTTCGCTTCTCGTTAAATGTAACGCCTGCTGTTTTACAAATATTATTTCTAATGTTCAAGTTATACTCAAACCTCACCCTGCTGCACATTTTTCATGTTCACATACCTTTATGTTGACTGCGATACAGATCTCTGTATTGGAGGCACGTGCGTGTGGGGTACGGTTCGCTTTTTCTAAGAACACTCAGTACATTCGCTGGAACTAGTTCTTTGAATTTTTTTATTGTTTTTGTTAAATGGCTGAATTTGAAACCTTTCAGCCTGGCGACTCAAAAATGAAATATATCTGATGCCCGGCCTAATGTTTTTTTATCATCCAGCGGTAAAAATATAATAGGAAAATAAGCCCGTGGTTTGCTAAAATTGATTTCATTATAATATGAATAAAGTAACTTTTAAAACAGCAACACCCACGAAAATCACACTTCACGGCAATAAATAGTTCGAAATAGTAGCAAGGCTTTTTCAGCTGCATTGCTAAGAATAGGCTTGGTAGATGATCTGCCCAAAATCTCGTGCGGCACATTGTGGCAAACCTTTCTTTTAGTAGGCTCTCCATCATCCTGACATTGTTGTGTAATCCTGCGACCTACCACAACACCGCCCGAATAACGCTGACTAAGCGGGTATGACATGACTATCTCTTGCATGTCGTAGGGGGTGCGTCACTGAGGCGATCTTATCATCGGCCGCAAAACTCACAAAAGAAAAATGTAACATGCCAATTATTTAATTTGTTTAACAGGTTAGCCCTGCGACGGGAAACAGGGCGGGGATGCAGCGCAATCGGGCAGCGGCTGGGCCAGCTCCTCAGCCCGCCATGGTGCCGTGGGAGAAGCGCCGAAAGCCGCGGCACCTCCGAGGCATCGTGTGGCCCTTTGAGGACGACCAGTAAACACCACACCTTCGCTGTGAGAACTTCGCTTGAAGTGAACTGTCATTCCACCTTTATTTAATCGAATCACAGTGCACTTCATTATTGCTCCGTTTTCATTTCACCAACATTTTCGCGGTTGTAACAGAATATCACCACTGCTTAGCCCACTTTAGTTTACTTTTTAAGAGTCTTGTGTCAAAATTTGTGTCAGTGCTGTTTTAAAAGATCTAAGATTTTTTTTTACTTTCTAGCTGTTAGTTATTTATTTTAAGGTATGAGCGCTAGATATGTTTTCCACTCGAGCCTACTTGTCAATTCGTCAACAGACGATCTCAGTGCCAGAAATGTATAATTCAGCTTAAGATTTGCTTCCTATGCACGGCGACCTAACATTGGTACAATATTCTGTGCCTGGTACAAAGAAAACCAGCGAAAGAAACGAGCTGGCACCTATTTTAATTACAAAGTCACATAGAAAAAATCTATGAATTGTCGTAACAGCTTGGCGTCGCCATATCCTTCTGTTTTGATAGGTAAGACAAGTGACGTTCTATTATTCCAGCGAATGCGATTGCCGACATACACAATATGAGGGATTGGTCACGTTACACGCTGTCAACCCTGTACATTTTGGACGTTCGACGATCGCCTCCGCCACGCTACCACCGACGGAACGCTTCATCAGTAGCATAAGTGTATAGCTGGTAAGATTTTCACTGACGTATCTGCTCAGGGAGGGAAAAGTTAACTTTAAGTATATATGTAGTAACTAGGAGCTGAGCCCGGGACCGCACGGCTTGTAAATCTGTCGGTCGAAGTTACAGCCCCCATGCATGTTAATTATTTTCCGTGTCAAACGCGGCAACGGATCTTTGTGCGTTTAGGTGTAGGTACATTACAGGTTATCCAAGATCTCGGAGCCTCATTTTGAGTGAGAAGAAGAACTTTTTTTGGTTTAACTCTTCTACGCCACCTGAAAAATAAAATTAACTATTGACAAAAACTAAAAATAATTTAAAAATGGCTACGAAAAAATCCTCCGCATCGCTAGAAAATAAGTAAGTTCTGGGGGATCTGGGATCTTGGGTTAAGTAAGTTGGGATTGGTTGAACCTCTTTCTAAAGATATACATATTTTTCGAAATTAACTTCTAATTAAATACGCTCATTGAGCCTCATTGTGATGATGACTGATTTTATTTTTATCATTTCTTGTTTTTATGAGCAGGGTTTCTCAAAATTAAAAGCGAAAACATAGCCAAGGAAATAATTTCCAAAATATTTTACGGAGGTTATCCCCACTACTAGTCAAACTGTTGAAGGGAACGTCCCTTCAACAGTTTAAGCGACTTTAGTTAGTGAATTCCCTGTTCTTCTAGGCAAACGATGTTTGGATGGAAAGTTGACTGATCTTTGATAATATCGTATTATTCGGAAGAATTAAAAATTAATAGCGACTGTTTGGTAGTAGGTACCTATGTCTTTTGACACTGTAATAGTAAACCGAGCCTCAATCAATGTGCTGCTAAAAGCGGTCAAACTGGGTAATTTAACTAATTTAGGTAAATTTGAATTCTACTTAATTTGCCTTAATAAGCCTTACTTAATAAGCCTTTTATTAAGTCTATGTACCTAAATTTTACCTCAGTATTTCCGAGTATTTCGGTGAAGATACTTATTCAGTTTTGAATTTTAAAAGAATTTATTTTAAAATTACCGTCCCTTGTTTAATATTTACATAATAGTCATAGATATAGATTTAAGTTAGTTTTGTTTTTAAGTTTTGAACGTTTACTAAAAACGTTATTATTTTATACAGCTGTTACTATCGAACTTGTAATTTACTTACTTAGTTACTACTTCTATTATTTTAAATAATTGTTAAATTTCATAATCATCTTTTTTATTTTTATGATAAGTATTTGAGCCTTTCCATCGGTACAGTAAATTTACAGCGTTATTTTGTTACAATCGTTTTTCAATTCTTTGAATGCATCGTAGGTATTGTTTTTAAAATTAAAGACTTCATTCCGATTTTTTCTATACAACAAAAATCGGAATGAAGTTTAGGACCAAAAGTTACATGCATAGTGTATTGTAAGGATCTCTCGCTCCACGTGACCAGCGGGCGTACCATGACGTCTTAAAACGTGAGTCTTCCGAGTGAGAAAAGGGGATGGAGCTATATAGGGTGTATAACTCTATCCCTCTTTCTCGCTCGGAAGACTCACGTTTTAACACCTCATGGTACGCCCGCTGGTCTCACATACCCGGCTGTGCCAATGCAAGGACAGGGTTAGTCATTTAAGCGAATTTGAATATTCGGGTGTAATTGTATTGTCCGTAATGTACGGATATCTGTTTGTATTTTTAACTACTGTGCTATAACAATACTATTTCATTACTATGTATTAAGAGCCTATAGGCTCGAGTTCGGACAGCTCACGACACTGTGACGCGTGAGCGCTCCACTCAAATCACGTTTCGAAATTTTTATGTATTATGTAATAAACATGTATACGAGATAAGTAAATGAGTTTGATTTGTCGCACCTAATACTTGAACTTTGTAAGTCCCTACTAGCTGTTGTAGCCATGTACAAGATGATCTATACAGTCGTCAAGAATCAACTACGTGCACTGTTTTTGTTACTGATGTACTGACTCACCTGCTGGAAAGTTGGAATATAGTCAATAACGGAGCTCGCTCGCCTGGATTTGAGTGTTCAATGTTTACTTAAAGAGGGAAGTCTTTAAGAAAAGATTATTTTTATGAAATTTCGTAATAACTATGACTGAATTACCGACGTCCAATAGAACGAAATTCAAAATATCGAAAGTTTTAAATGCCAATAGCCGTTATATCGAAACACATGCAGCATGCAAACAAGCATACGGCATGCAAGCAAGCATGCAGCATGTAAGCAAGCAAGCAACGTGCAACAAGCATGGCTTTTATCACGGCTCCGGCGCTGCGGGGCTCTGGCGGCTCCACGCGAGCTTGTCGTCGCAGATGGTTTTTACGCACGCCGCCGCGGCAGACGCTGATCGTCCACGCCGGCAAGCAGAAACTGCTGTTAAAACTACCTGCCCCTCAGCTCGCAGGCCGCCTCGCCCCTCCGCGGCTTTAAATTGCACCCTAGGGGTAGGGCCGACAAGACTACGTGGAGACGGTTTTGCAGCGATTCGTCACTAACTTTTGTAGCACAAAAATGTTCTAACTTGAGATTAGGTACAAATTCTATTTTAAAGAAATGGCTAAATAAAATTATTTCGAAAGATTCGTATAACAATGCCGTAATTTACAAGACCGTATTTTAAAATACCTATGGAAGAAATCATAGATCTTCGGGATTATAAGCTTTCGGGCAAATTAACTTTCGGGATTTAAATCATTCGACTAAACAATCATTCGGCGTTTAATTTTTTGGGGCCTTTTCCATAGGTATTTTAAAATTTTAAAATTTTGGTATTTGTACCCAACAGAACATTGGCATCGCACTGAGAAACGCTGAAACAAAACGCTACAATTTCGCCAGCTCGTTCTCTTTTTGTGAAGCCGTTCATAAAAACATGCATGCCTTTAAAAAAAATTAATGGAATCTTTTTTGTTCACTTCCGTTACCATTCGTATTCTTGTGAATGGTTAAATTAAACACATCTCTGTATGTATTAGGATGAAATGGTTCGATTTATTGGATGTTGACATGAACTGTCGTGACTAAACAATAAAAGTTACAGTAGTGGATCCACAAAGTTAAGGTCCGTGGAATGGTGCCCATATTTTTTTTTTTGGATGGGAAATCATCAAATGACTTCTCCCGCTCTGGGCGGAGCGGAAGGGAGTGTCAGACTCTTACTGACTAAAACCCACCCGTGATCCTTCTTGTGCCCTTTGCGTTCCAGGGCCGCGGTGACTCATTCGAACAAATTCCGCAACCCTAGCAGGCACTGACCCTATGGGGCCCCGTCTTCATTGCTGACGGCTCTTTGAGGCGCGCGTGGAACACGACGTGCCGTCGACTCGGGCCTGGTTGCTATCGGACGGCGAGCCACCCATAGCTCGCCATCCGCAGGCCCGCGCCTACGGTGGCCGGGAATCGCCCTGCGTTTCCCGACGCCCGGGGCGTCTTCTCCTGTTGCGGCGGCTGGAGCGAGGGGCTTCCCTCTCTCGCACGCGCTCCGCCTCCTCCTTCGCTAGCATTACTGCTTCGCAGAAGGAGGCGACCGCCTCCCATGCCTCCTCACTCCCGACCATGGCTTGAACCAGGGCCGGACGCGAGAGGTCGCCGCCGCCGATCGCCTCGACGAGGACACAGCGGCAGGGCAGACCTCCACCGTATGCTCCACCGTGTCCTCCGGGCGATCCACACAGTGATGACACCCGGACGTGTCCTCCCGCTGGATCCGACACAGGTACCTCCCGAAACAGCCGTGTCCGGTGAGCACCCGCGTCAGGCGGAAGGTGAGGACGCCGTGGCGTCTCTCTAACCACTCCTCAAAGAGGGGACTTATCGCCGCAATGGCGGCGTGCCCATTGGTGCCCATCCATTACATGTCGAGATTCCTTCAGGCTTGGGTAAGCACGTTTAACTTTGGTCCCAACTGTCATTTTCAGTTACGGACAGTCAGAAATCTGATGCCAGTTTTGCAAAGAGGTATCGTCACAGTATTACAATATTTCCTATCGTGTTACCCAGTTAGGTAATGGGTTTTGAAATCTGCAAATGAAATGGTTCTGTTTTTCGGTCGCTAACATTAATAATTCCGTTGAAATAAGGATGGGATAGGCGCTTTTTACATGTATTTTTGGAAAGAAGTTCCTTATCGCGCGTTGCAAAAGGGGGCTAAATGGAAAAAATTAAGACCAAAAGTTGTAACGACACTTTTTATGTCACGATTTGGATGGGCGTGTTAAGCGACTGTTGGCAAGGTTATGAAAAGGATGGGTGGAGTTAAGCAGCTGTTAGTGAGGTCACGATTTGGTTGGGTGTGTTAAGCGACTGTTGGCAAGGTTGCGAAAAGGACGGGTTGAGTTAAGCAGCTGTTAGTGAGGTCACGATTTGGAGGGGCGTGTTAAGCTCTCTTTACTATTGTGCTAACCAAATCGTACGCGTTATAATCTCTCCATTATTGTGTTTCTAGCAAGTGTACGCGACATAACTTTAATGAATTTAACAGCAAATTATATTTTCATCAATCATCATCAACAGCCTGTTGCAGTCCACTGCTGGACGTAGGCCTCTCCAATTGCACGCCACTTAGATCTATTTTCGGCTTCTCGCATCAAGTTTCTGCCAGCCGTCCTGCGCAAATCGTCACTCAACCGTGCCTGAGGACGTCCTACACTACGTTTGCCGAGACGCGGTCTCCAGTCTAGAACTCGTTTACCCCAACGGTTGTCGGTTCTACGACTAATATGGCCAGCTCACTGCCACTTCAGCTTACTAATCCGGTGGGCTATATCGATGACCTTGCTTCTCTGACGGATCACCTCATTTCTGATGCGATCCCTCAGTGACACACCGAGCATAGCCCTTTCCATAGCCCGCTGAGCGACTTTGAGCTTGTGGCCCATACGAGCCGTCAGTATCCATGTTTCGGCTCCGTATGCCATGACGGGTAGGACGCACTGATCAAAGACTTTCGTCTTTAGGCACTGTGGAATCGACGATGTAGACTCGACGTAGCTTCCCAAATGCTGCCCAACCTAACTGAATTCTTCTATTCACCTCGCCCTCAAAGTTGTTTCTACCTAACTGCAATGACTGCCCGAGGTACACATATTTTTGAACAACTTCGAGAACGGCACCGTGAATCGCAATCGGTTCTGGTTAGAACATGTTCGTTGAACATGACCTTGGTTTTATCCAAGTTCATCCGTAGGCCGATGCGTACAGAAGAGTCAGCCAGTTCATTCAGCATCTGTTGTAGGTCCTGCAGCGTTTCTGCCATAATGACGATATCGTCTGCAAATCGCAAGTGAGAGATGTACTCGCCATTGATGTTAATGCCACATTCTTTCCAGTTCAGCGTCTTGAACATATCCTCCATTGCATTAGTGAACAATTTCGGGGAAATAACATCCCCTTGTCTCACTCCTCGATACAACGGTATGGGACTTGTTTGCTGATTCTGTACTTGAACGGACATGGTGGCGGCCTCATAGAGACATCTCATCACTTGGATGTATCGCCAGTCTACTTGGCAGCGCTGCAGGGACTCCAGAACAGACCAGATTTCAACAGAGTCAAAGGCCTTTTCATAGTCCACAAATGCTAGACACAGGGGCTGATTATACTCTTCGGTCTTCTGTATAATCTGCCGCACTGTGTGGATGTGGTCTATGGTGCCATATCCGCTCCGAAACCCAGCCTGCTCCGGTAGTTGGAATTCGTCGAGTCTCCGCGCAAGACGGTTCGTGATCACTCTTGAAAACAGCTTATAGACGTGGCTTAGAAGGGATATGGGTCGATAGTTCTTCAACAGGGTCTTGTCTCCCTTTTTGAAGAACAAAACGACCACACTTCTACTCCACGCCTCTGGAGTTCTCCCTTCAAATAGGACAGCGTTAAAAAGCTTCTGAAATTATATTTTAATATTACAATATCAATGCGTACCTATGTATTTAGCAAGCCGTGCGTGTTCTAACTTAAACGCTGTTCTGTTGTGTTTACGAGGTCGAGAGAGAACTTCGTTCCATCCGGGTGTCCCTTGACACCTCTCAACTTCTCCTGCGGTGATTTAGTAGGTAATCCAAAAATGTTAATGAACGTTAAATAAACGTTATGGGGTATAGACTGTAACTAACCGTTACAGTCTAGTATATTACAGTATAGTATAGTTTTTGGAAACAATTTATAACAATTTGTCTCAGGGTCAGCACAACTTGGGCACGCCACTATTGTGGCGATAAGTCCCCTCTTTGAGGCGTGGCTGGAGAGACGTCACGGCGTCCTCACCTTCCACCTGACGCAGGTGCTCACCGGACACGGCTGTTTCGGGAGGTACCTGTGTCGGATCCAGCGGGAGGACACGTCCGGGTGTCATCACTGTGTGGATCGTCCGGAGGACACGGTGGAGCATACGGTGGAGGTCTGCCCTGCTTGGGCGGAGCACCGCCGTGTCCTCGTCGAGGCGATCGGCGGCGGCGACCTCTCGCGTCCGGCCCTGGTTCGGGCCATGGTCCGGAGCGAGGAGGCATGGGAAGCGGTCGCCTCCTTCTGCGAAGCAGTAATGCTAGCGAAGGAGGAGGCGGAGCGCGTGCGAGAGAGGGAAGCCCCTCGCTCCAGCCGCCGCAACAGAAGAAGACGCCCCGGGCGTCGGGAAACGCAGGGCGATTCCCGGCCACCGTAGGCGCGGGCCTGCGGATGGCGAGCTATGGGTAGCTCGCCGTCCGATAGCAACCAGGCCCGAGTCGACGGCGCGTCGTGTTCCACGCGCGCCTCAAAGAGCCGTCAGCAAAGAAGACGGGGCCCCATAGGGTCAGTGCCTGCTAGGGTTGCGGAATTTGTTCGAAAGAGTCACCGCAGCCCTGGAACGCAAAGGGCACAAGAAGGATCATGGGTGGGTTTTAGTCAGTAAGAGTCTGACACTCCCTTCCGCTCCGCCCAGAGCGGGAGAAGTCATTTGATGATTTCCCATCCGGAAAAAAAAAAAAAAAAAAAAAGGGTCAGCACAACTGTTATGCCCCGTTGACAGTTTTTCAGGGTTGATAATAAAATATAGTTAGTTCAATTACACCATTGTTAGATTGTTTAATCAATTTCGAAGTAAATAGAAGTAAGCAGTAATGTAATGTCCTAAAAACATCATCATACCATTTCACCTTTTTAGGGGTGGATTTTTGATAAATAAAAAACACAATTGATTCTTGTTTTTTTTTTTTTCATCATTTCTTTAATATTAACTATTTTCAACTACATCGAACCAAACAAAGAGATTCCTCCATACAAGCTCTAACATCCCTTAAACCCTTTCATGGGAGGGGGGGGGGGGCATAGTTTTGATGAACAACTAATAATACCATTCTTTATTTAGGTTAGGTCAGTTTTCGTGGCAACTTTCAATTTTATAAACTTCTTCTCGACTATAGACCATATACACACTCTGGAACGACTTACTGAAAAATATCAAGAAAGACACATAGCTGTTTATGTCGTCTACATGGGCTTTAAAAAGCCTTCGATACCGTAAAAAAGCATAAAGGTACACATATTACAACACAGGAACAGTAAAACTATAAGGAGTCATCCCAAGCTTCCCCACTAAAAGAAGAGTGAGACAAGACGACCCGACCTTCCAGAAGCTGTTCATTGCTGTGTGGAGACAGTAACTGTTCAGAAATCGAAAGGCGAATTCAACATACTTGCTAGCTCGCAGCCTAAGGATTTTTTTTTAAACAAAAAAAGCCAGTGAAGCTTAAAACTAAGAACTTATCGAGCCTTCGAAGCTCCCGCAGGACGGGCGCATGCGTTTCGGTCACGCGGCGCCAACGCCCATCGCAATGTGCACGATAGGGCAGTTGCATATCGGGCGTGTATTATTTAATGCAACATTCTTTGGCTCACAGTTTTCAGACATTTGAAAGATGGTTGATGTTCATGAATTCTTCTTCTTTGTCATTTCGATCTTGACTGCACTACGGCAATGCTGATCTGGAACTATTCGAATTGGCGAGTAAGCTATAAACCACGTCTTAGGTCCTAAACATGCTATATACGAGTTCTTTAAGAAAAATAAAAAGCCCCAACTAAGTAAACCCTGAAATAAGGCGTCAAAAATATCCTCTGCGTCCATGTCTACTGGAACTGTGCCTACCCAAAAGACTGGTGGCAATGCCACGTGAAATTGCAATGCTTTTTCTTTGTCCACGGTAAAATACAGCCCTAGGCTCACGCAAAGCGCCAACAAGGTGTTTGGATAGTTCTTTAAATAGAGCATGGTCACTCAAACCCCATGGTCCAAAAATTTCAACCCCAAAGGTTGAAATTTGGGGGGAAAAACATGGGGTTTGAGCGGAGAAAATGTAACTATTAGTTGGTATTAACATTTTCTAGCCAGCAAAGCAGGACGAGCTGAAGTGGCGCAACAGTATCAACACAAGTAGCGTCCAGCACTGTAGTGCTGGACGCTACTTGTGTTGATACTGTAGGCCCGCCCATCTTACTGAAGACATATCGTCCGGTCTCTTGTCATCGCTTGAAGCACGCACGTCTAATGGTGTCGTTGACATTCGTGTGCCGCGCTATGCGACCAGAGACAGTTCAACAGCATGGCAGGCCCTGGCCGCAACTTCACAACCACAGCCAGGCGGAAAGTAGTATCGTCGAACAAGATGCCTCATGATGAATTTGACCGGGTAACAGGAACTTTCATCATTTGTCTTTCTAGAGTCTACAGTATCAAAGTAACCCGTTAAAAAACTTTTTACAAAAAAATACAACCGACTTCTACACAAAAAACCAAAAACTACAAAATAACTTTATTATTATTATTTATTTATTTATTATATACTTTATTGTACACCTTGTAATAAAAACAGGAAAAAAAAATAACTACCTACTGTAGGTAATTAATTTCGGAAGTCGGTGTTCAAAAGCGAAAAAGCAACCAAAAACACCGAGTTCCGAAATTTAAATTATTTAAAAAAAAATTTTATTTTTCACTTTTTAATGGTACACCCCCACCTAAAAGTACCAATCACATTGGTGTAAACAATAAACAAACATTCGATTTCAGCAATCCTGAAAGATTTGCTATAATTTATTAAATAGTTCCGTTTTCTATCATCTCTGTTCTTCATCAGATCTTCACCAAACTAGAAAGGACCACCTCGAAATACTAAGATGCTCTTCGAAACCATCGTACAAAATTTTATTTTTTCATTTTACATCGACAAGAGGGAATGAGAACGTCGTCAATGTAAACTAAGTAAGCCACGGATTATTAGGGATAACTCAAATACTTGTCGTCGGATCTCACTCAATTTAATTGGGACCACACGACCAGCACCAGCTTTAGCATATAAAAAGAATCATCCAAATCGGTACACGCAATACAAAGTTATGCTCTTTAGAGTCGTCAACGTGTGTGCCTTGTTCATTTAGCAACTCATTGAAAAAAGCATGGAGCTCTAAGCGTCCGCCGAGCTATTGCAGTATTGTAGATAATGTAGATAACGGCGTACGTAAATCGACGAGCGTAAATCTGCCGAATGTCTAGTGAGCCAGTTGCTCACCGAGTATCATACGCATTTTTTCTACACCCTTGCGAGGAAAACACAACAATAGGAAATGGCGAGCAACTTTTTTTTGTACCTATGCGTCAAATGTAATGTAGTTGGTATCCCATACAGCCTACTTCAAAATTATAATTTTAGTGATAAAATGCAAATATTTTATAACATATTATCGTGAATTATAAATAATTTGATAAAAATAAATGTTTTTTCGTCTTAATTTGAGGCACATTTCGTTATTCCAAAACTTAACTTTGTAGGGATAATTCTATTATCACTAGTGAGTAATATATGTAATTATGCACGTGTGTGTTATAGTTCGGTTTACGTCCCTAAGAACTATGTAATAAGGATCACTTTACGAGCAAGCGTGTTGTAAATATATATTATAATAAAAATGATAACTTAATCCATAGGTACTAATTAAAATATGAAAAATGCGAAGGAGCGTTGTTCGTTTGCTACGCTTTCGCACCTAAATCACTAAACTGTTTTTACACATTTGTTCACCAATGGAAAAGGGGAAAATAACTGTGTCGGTCTGTTACCTGTTCAAGTCTAAACGGCTGCACGGATTTAGATGAAATTTGGCACAGAGATAAATTAGATCTTGAAGGACGAAAATCGTATCGTATGATCTATTCCTGGGCAGGATCTACATCATGTACCGCGCCGACTCAGTCCTTCAAGAGCTAATTTCAGCAAATTTCGAAAATGCTGTTTGGTTAAGGAGGTACATATATCAAAGAGCATTAATTAGACCAAGTTTCAAGAACAAACAAATATGTTCCAAACAAACTTTGCATCCTCTTTTCACAGTTTCAGTTCACACACGAAACATTTAATCGTAATCTTTTTACACAACATATGAAGCTCTGTAGATCCATGAATTTAACCTGGGCGATGACATGAAAATCTGTATTATTTACGGGGAAAACCGACTAAAACTAAAAGGATTACTTTTGAAGAACGAAAATTTGCACAAATCTATTAAGTTTTTGACCGAAAGACACAAACTGACAAATGTTGACCTGTAGTAAATCGTCTTTTGGGGGTAGTTCTGAAAAACGAATGATGACGATCTTTATTATCTACTTTCCAGTATTCGTGCCAAGTGCCAAGTTCCAATTATATTAACCCAAGGTATAAGATTTTTCATACAAACTTTCCACTCATATTTCACCCCCATAGGAAAATCGTTTCATATCGGATGCCGATGGCATATATATACCTAATATAAGGGATAGAATAGAATAGAAAACATTTATTCGGAACAAACGAAACAAAAAAAGTAACAGAAATAATGGTAATATAAGTACAGAATTGCACTGAGCGTGCGCATACTGAAACGGTTACCATCGCAGCATCTGCTGTATGTCAGACACCCAGCGCGTACCCCTAAAAGTTCGTTCTCCTAATTTCAAGTTCTTACGACCCCAGTGGTTTAGGCTGTGAGTTGATCCATCTGTACCTAGGCAAAGCATTTAATATAGGAATAAGTAAATGGAAACCTCACGCTCCAGCTGCCGCAACAGAAGAAGACGTCGCGGGCGTCGGGAAATGCAGGGCGATTCCCGAATGCAGGGTCGACGGCGCGTCGTGTTCCACGCCCGCTTAAAGAGCTGTCAGCAAAGAATACGGGGCCCCATAGGGTCAGTGCCTGCTAGGGTTGCGGAATTTTTTCGAAAGAGTCACCGCGGTCCTGGAACACAAAGGGCACTAGAAGGATCACAGGTGGGTTTTAGTCAGTAAGAGTCTGACAGTCCCTTCCGCTCCGCCCAGAGCGGGAGAAGTCATTTGATGATTTCCCATACAAAAAAAACTTTTTACAAAAAAATACAACCGACTTTTACACAAAAAATCAAAAAAGTGCAAAATAACTTTAATTTCGGAACTCGGTGTTTTTGGTTGCTTTTTTGTTGTTGAACACACCGACTTCCGAAATTAAAGTTATTTTGCACTTTTTTGATTTTTTGTGTAAAAGTCGGTTGTATTTTTTTGTAAAAAGTTTTTTATTTTTCACTTTTTAGTGGTACTTACATCCCCTCCCCTCCCCCCACCTAAACGAACCAATCACATTGGTGTAAAAAACGTACTGCTCCTTTGCAGAGTAAACTAAGAGGTCGTCAATGTAGATAATGTAGATATTTTTTTTAGATTTTTCGAAAACCGCTTGGTCGATTTCGATAAAATTTTCATGGGACCATTTGGGAAGTATACCCTTTCGAACAAAAAAAGAATTTTTCAATTCGGTTGAAAAGCGACGGAGTTATGCGCGAACAAACATAAAAAAAAAAAAAAAAATACAAACATCCGAATTGAGAACCTCCTCCTTTTTTTTAGAAGTCGGTTAAAAAGAAGGGGTAGGTAAATTCATTGAAAATATTTTTTTTTGTATTTGCGAGGGTGATTAGAAAAACGTCTGATTCACGTTTTTCCGTGCAGTCTCTCGGCTCCATTACGTCAAAAAAGTTGGTCAACTTTGTAATAAAAGTAGAAATGTGGGCTTTAAATAAAGCTGGTCAAGTGAAATACACAGTAATGTGCTTTATTTTCGAATTAAAAAATATTTATTTTCTCGCAGTTACAAGAAAGATAAAACAATATGTCACATGATGATCTGACGTGCATATGATTATCAAACACCTTTGACAAAGAAAGTTATCAGTACAAATAAGAAAGAAATAAACCCACCAGTTTATACCTAGTTATCCTTATCATTTATCTTATTGGTTAATTTAAATCTTTACCTACCGAAGTTAGCCAATAAAACCATGAACAGTCAAATTATTTGAAAGAAAACTTCCGTCGAGCACGCCCCCAGTGTGTCCCAGCCGACAGATCCTAGTTAGGCTTTGCGAAGAGCTGAGTATTGATCCTCCCCGCGTACCTAGATAATATGTAGCTGCTAGCGAAGGGGCACGCAACATTTTGTGGATCCATTCATAATATTTTCTCAGAATCATGATGAATGATATTCTGTATATTACGTAGCAAATACAATTTAGCTAGATAAGGTCGGGGTTTCTCAGCTGTTTTATTTCTAGAAATAAAACAAATCATTCGCAATTTAACAAAACTAAATAGATACCTAGCCTGTATTTATTTAATAGTTCAGCCATCAGGGAAATGATTTATGAGCAGTTCATGATATGTGAGAACATAATGATGTCTGTTGGTTGGTGTGAACTAGTCCCTTGACCTCTGTGTGATCTATTCCTATTTATTTATATATTAAGTGAAGCAAAAATGTTGTATCCCATACGATAATTACGCAGACGGAATTGTTTAAAATTCGGCAGAATTAAAGTTCTCCATATAAAAACCGTGCCCAATTTCAAGTTCTTGTTCATTCTTGTAAGTACATAAAATAATTCTGGTACAATATCGAGCACGAGACGACCACTAGATTTACTAAAATAGGTATGTATGTCAAAATAACATTACTTTAACCTACCCATTTGTGCCTATAGTGCCTAACTACAACACACGTATACTTACCTATCTATATTACAGATCATGAAAACTAAAATTAATTATAAATGAACCGCCACTCGAACTCACTATCACGTTTCACGACCCTTCATTAGCCAATCTAACATGATAAATATACCTTGGTGAGGTACCAATTAACGACATGTTTAATAGAGTTACAAGTCGTGTGCCCGGTTCAGTTTCCTATCAGCAAAAATGAGCTTCCATAGAAGCACCTCTATTTAACTCTTTT
Source organism: Hecatera dysodea (assembly GCA_905332915.2). Lineage (NCBI taxonomy): Eukaryota > Metazoa > Arthropoda > Insecta > Lepidoptera > Noctuidae > Hecatera > Hecatera dysodea. The sequence goes on along the minus strand of HG995286.1, from coordinate 29,494,925 downwards.
AGAGATATTTTCAAAACTCATCTTTATGCTCCCGGTGCTTCTTTATAGGAGACTCCAGAACGTCACGCATCGAGACCCAACAATTGATTGAGACTGTTTGTTGTCATTAATTTGATACTGAAAAACAATGCCTACATCCTGAAGCCCCACTGTGTTATACAGCATCTGTTACACAGTCCTCATCTGCAGGCTTGTCTCAACTATGTCGGAGTCGGCTTCAGTGTAACCGGATGCAGCTCAATATGTACCCGTATTTTACGTGGAGCGATGTCCTATCTGAACAACACAACCCAATAACTAACTGGGTGACACGATACTTCTTGGCAGGACTGCAATCAGATTTTATGGCTTTTAATAATCTGAAACGCTTGCGTTCCGAGGCAAGAAGGATTCTTGGAATGTTAAGACGGCCACCCATCCAAAGACCAACCTCAGCTTTTTGCTAGCGTTACTTGGGTAGAGGAGCGTGGCTTCACAAAAACATCCGCATGGATTGATCTTAAACGTTAAGCAACGCTTACCGGGGTCCGTCTGTACAAGGGTGACCATCTAAACATACCAAGACTCCTGTGTGTCATTTATGGATCTCAAGGCTGTCATTTATGGATCTTTGACGAGCCCCCAGCCTTTTCAGAAAGTACCGCGTTACCCAGTTACGTGAGTTGGAGCTGGTTTGGAAAAGGCTAGGCAGATAACTTGGACAGAGGGCTGTGCGGCATGATAGCATTCCTATCCGTTGCCGATCCGTTCAATAGTACTCCTATCGAACAAAACGGGCAGCTACCTCGTTCGAAGTTAAGTTCGGAGCCCGCGAAATAAGCACTCATTGGTTATATGAGTTTTTACAATGTAATTTCATTTTAGTTTTCTACCTTTAATAGGTTATTTTACTGTAAAAATTTAATTAGCCCGTCTGATAGATTTACAAAAAATGTTGGACACGTATGAAAACTCACGTGACGTCCTTGTTGCTACAATTTTTACCAGCGACGTGACATCACATGAATTTTCAACGCACTGTATCATCTTAATTTTTTGTTTACGTGAAAAAAGAAAAAATACGTGTCCAATATTTTTTGTAAATCTATCAGACGGACTAATTAGATTTTTACAGTAAAATACCCTATTCAGAAGTTTCCGCGAGGCTATGCACGACGTATTTGTCACTGTTAAGGAGTTGTATTTTCAATGTTGGTAAGATGGGTTAGCCAATTTTCTCTTCTTGTTTCTACAGCGGCCAAGAGAGATCTGAAATCAGAAGAGCCTTTATAGAGTAGTTGCACAATTTTTGTAGTTCAATTATTTGTGTTATATAGAGTTTAGGACTCGCTACACGACACCTAAGTATCACTTAGGTAGCTATTTGAAGTTATATCTATGTATGAGTCTGAGTACCTTTAATATCCCTCTTCTCTACATTTTCCTCGTTATCTAAGCTCATGGAATACTCAATGGGAACTTTTGAATTTGACAGATGACCAGTCTGACAGATGTTACATACTTAAACCATACTTAAACAGACTGATTGGAATTTTCGTACAGGATTTTTTCTGAAACAGCCCGGAGTCTCAATCTATATTTGTGAAATGTAAGTAGGCCATCTCTGTCCTTACCTTCACTGTATACAGAGATGATACATAAGAATACTTACTGTTGTGGACAACATTTCCAGAAAATAAATTTTCCTTGAAAAATAAATGTTGAACTTTGACCTATTATAGGTACGTCCCGCGCAAAGGTTGTCGTTCCCTGGCCTCCCGCCCACGCGGCGTACCTCGGCCGCTCTAGATCGGTCCATTCGGTCCTGGACGCTGCTGGCAGACAGTTGTTTGCTCCGAGTCCTTGTGTCTGAAGACTCCAAGTTCATAACTGCCATGATACCTGCGCCGCCAGCGGGCAAGGTGCCCCCAGGTCAGTACCAACAGTGTTTCAAGTGCATCTGTGATTTTACCTAGATTACTAAGCCTTCGTTTTGGAAAATGGGTAGGGAATACCCCCACCCCCTTATCGATCCAGTGCATCAAGACGCGACTGCACCTCTGAGCGTTATCTTCATTTAGCAAGTGTGAATAAAGATTCACACTTGCTAATTAAACAGTTGTAAATCCATCAGATCGAAATGTTTCAATCTAACTAAAATTAACACAAATTTGAATATTGCGCTGTTACCTAAGATAATGTACCTACACGCTAAAGACACAGACCATATAAAGGGCTTTAGCTGAAGTGTATGAGCAACTGGTGGCTTTTTTGTGGCTCACTGACCACCTTGTTAGATGTGTCTTTTGAGCTCTAAAGTGCATTACGTCTCGAGTTATGCGCCCTAATCTATAACGCGTATTTCATCATTAGGAAAACTGAAAATTTAATATGAGTGACTTTTAATAGTCCTTTCCGTATCATAATAAGCTTTTCCTTTTTTAATTATTGCGAGTTTTTCGTAAACAGTGTACGATAGATAGCGTAGGTGGAACTGTGGAAGTAGATATCGATCGTGCTAGCTACGTCGTATTTATAGTCCCACAAAGGAACTCCAAGAGCCAGGTTAAGAAATCTTAGAAGGCGACTTGTTTTGTGTTTGCGAAGTGTTTTGTCCGTTGTCGCGTTCCCAGGTCAGGCTGAGGCGGTGATGTGTCGGGAGAGTCTTGTCTTTGCGCAGCAGATTAGGACTTCCTGTAGGTTGCTGAGGGTCTACTTTTAGGCCCGAGTCATTTCCAGGATGCATGGGCGAGGCAGCTGCGCGCGATGCGGGGTGGGGTGGTGTTGCACATCGATCGATGCCTTCTCCACCCCCTTGTCCTATTTCCAAGCGAATGTATATATATAAATGTTATCATCAAAGATTTACTTAGTAGGTTTAACTTATTTTAACAAAAATATAAAATTGATCGTTTTTCATACAATAGACTGCCTACCGAACATACTCGTAGCTACCAACTACGAATAATTTAGCGTTGGTCAGGTGTAGTAGTGTCATAATTCGTGTTATATTCGAAAGAATTGGATAATATTCCAATTAATATACCTAACTCAATTCTTTTGGATGTGATATGATATCTATTAAAAAGGCAGAACCAGAAGAAAACTAAATAAAATGTGAAAAAGGAACTATCTAAAGTATTATTGTTGTAAATGTGGCGATTTAGGCGTTGTTGACACAAGCTATAGGGAAAGTATTTTCAAGTGTGTTTAACACTATAATTCAAGAGAGCTAAGCGAGGGCAAACGCTGTCGACGATAGTGATATTCATTGATAAGTTCAAAGAAGTTTGAAGTTTTGTATATGTGCGAGAGGTATTTTAGGTGCACGGGGAATAATTGGCTTATAGATACAAAGCTGCGAGAAGTTTTGGCCAATTTGTATACTCTACAACCACTTATAACAAACCAATAAAATATTTCTTTTGACACGAACGTGTTCATTCGTTATAGTAACCGGTAAAATTGGAAATACTTCTCGCAGCTTTGAATGTGCGACGGAAGTATTCTCCTATACTTACACTCAATACTTCTCGCACACATACAAAGTTTAATATATTCTAATTTATCAATGAACGACCGCCACGCAAGCACTCGCGTTGTCATGTGACTATTCGTAGTTCTACTTTTATTCGCTTGATGTCGTTGATGCCCATAACTGACACGGCTTATACTAAACTTTGTACCCTTTTTTTTTTTTTTTTTTTTTTTTTTTTTTTTTTTTTTTTTTTTTTCTGGATGGGAAAAAAAACTTTGTACCCTGCATTCCTGTTCCCGGAGTATTATGAAGTTCACTTTGAATATTACCGAATTTTTGGAATTGGTTCAGGAGTTTTGCAACGCTAGTGCGGACCACTCTCAACCACCTCATGCATTGCTACGATCTGTGAACAATACTATGCACGACTATACCTAACTTGTGTTTTGTTTGGTTCCAGCAACGAAAAAGCCGGCTGAAAAGCGCCGAAAGAAGAGCCTGAACGAGAAGCAGCAGAAGGAGAATGGCCCGCCCACCCACTTCGGTACGGTGTCGAGGCCTCCCTTCATAGTCGTTGAGAATTAAATTCTCAACGAATGGGTAGCACAGTCAAACCTAGTCTAATGGAACTTCTATTATTTCAACTACTTCTTGGCTGCTGATGTTTCTGGATTAAGATCTTCTATACGCGGGCACCCTGACCTCGTGAATGATGTTCGGAGCTGCGCCGTCGTACGTACACGGCTGGCCTGCGAGCACCCGCCGCCGCCTCGGAAGCGCGCCCGAAGCGCCGGCACCCGACTGCTTCCTTGGAACCATCTCGTCGGCAGAAGCACCGCGGTCAACAGATGGACTATTTAAATTTAGTTATCACTTCGCTACAACTTTACTTCTTCGCTTGCCTCGGCGTAGGTTTGATTGTGTGAGGGCGGGAGGAGGGACCGTTTTGGTTTATGGTTTTCTTTTAACATGGGAGAGCTCTATCCTCGGCATGGGCGATTGCTTTCGATGATACTTTGGAATGTAGTGTTAGTATTAGCTCCATGATGTACTGATCTGGCACCGTGGAGAAGGTCTCGGGCAGTCCGACTGCCACCCCGGCTCGTAAGGCTACTCCGACACGCTCGGCCCCTTTACATTCCCGGCGCAACCTGGCTGGTCCCGGTGGGACTTCGGTCGCCCCGGTAAGTGAAGTGCTTCTGTCCACCTTCAGCACTCCTAGCTCCAGGTTAGAGGCCGGTGTCTGGAAGTAACAGCGACAACATTACAAGGGCTCTAGACTAGATAATGATGGGGAAGTGTCCCAGTGGGAAGGTCAACACAACGGAACAGATAGTCAAGGCTCCGCCCTTATATGCTGCAGGGTTTAGAGCCCTTTCATGTTAAATTTAAGAATTAGATGTCTGTTCTGTGGTAGTGCTCCGCTTTGGATTGTTCATTTCGTCGGTGTCTAAATGAAATTACAGTAGATAAGTGTTGTTATTTTTCGAATACATGCATCGTAGCCAAAATAACATTGTGTTTTATTGTTCTTTAAATTTATTGGTACCCAAAACTCCAAACTCACCATAACACACACAAAAACAACTTCTTAACATACGAGGGTGCGTTTTTAAGTTCGCGGAATGAGAGGGATGTAGGGGTGATTAGGATCATAAGCATTGTAACGTGTTAAGTGACTCATAAATAAATTAAAAATACGAGGTTCCATTGTTATTAAGTATACTATTAGTTTTTGAGTTATCGTCAACCAAGCAACATAATCAGGAGTGAAAGGTGAAATATGGAATACATCTAATATCGTGCCGTTATAAAGTTCCTTAAAAACAAAGAAAATCAGTTGCGACCATAATGAATGAGATGTCATTGGTTTAGGGTGACTCTTGTCCAGGAAAATCCATGGTGTACAAGTGGCACAGTCTATTTAAACAAGGAAGGGAATCCCTTGAAGACGACCTGAGGCCGGGCATGACCACGCCGGAACTTATCGAAAAAGTTGAAAAAATTGTTCTCGACGATGCTCGACTAAAGAAGAAACAACTCGCAGAAATGGTTGGAGTATCCGATACAACCATTTTTAAACGCACGATCATCTCGGCATGACTAAAGCCAGCGCAAGATGGGTGCCGAGAATGCCCACGCCGCCGCAAAAACAACAGCGCGTAGAGTGTTCACGTGCATTTTTGGACCTCTGTAATGAAGACAAGGATGCTGTTTTGAGTCGAATTGTTACTGAAGACGAAACTTTGGTTCATCATTATGCGCCTGAGTTGAAACAAGACTCCATGCAGTGGCGTGAAAAGGGCACAGCACCTCCCAAGAACTTTGAGGTGTCACAGTCAGCTGGGAAACTCATGGCAACGGTCTTTTGGGACTCGGGAGGAATATAATTGATCGATTATAAACATAAAGGTTTGTCTAAAACAGGAGAATACTACGCTTCAATATTAGAGCGACTTAACGCAACTCAACGGTCGGCGAGTCAACACGTCCCCTGAGGATACCTCGTGGAGAGGCGAAACACGTGTCGGTATTAGTGTTGGGTTTTGCTTTGCCTTCCTGCATGTGCATATTATCCGTGCTTTTGCCTTGTAGTCTTGCATGTGCATAATATAGCGGGCGGGAGGGAGGTGCATACCTGCAACCCACACATATTCGCGGAAATTTAAACTAGATATAATATTTTCATTTTCAAATTTAAAGAAAAAAAAAACGGAGAAAAGACGGGGAAAATTGACGAAAGGTGTGTTGCTTTTGCACGAGAACACGTCCTTCCACAAGAGCCGCGTTGCGTTGGCTGCCCTGCATAAGGTGTGCTTCGATATTTTGAATCAACCACCCTGCAACCCAGACCTGGCCCCGAGTGACTATTACCTGTTTCCAAAAATGAAAAAAGAGCTTCGGGTTAAAAAAAATTAACACCGATGATGAAGTCAAGGAGGCACCATATATTAAAAGCTGCACGGGTCGATCTTCGAAGTTAAGCAAAGCTTGCCGAGGTTGGTATGTGGATGGGTGTCCATGTTAACATATCGAGACTTCTCTGTGCCTTGGAAAGCACGTTAAGCCGTTGGTACCGGCTGTCATTTGGAGATCTTTGGCAGTCGTTACGGATTGTCAGAAGCCAGAAAATCTGACACCAGTTCTTGCCAAAAAGTACCGTGATCCCCAGTTAATGCTTTGTGGAGGTCTGGTAGGCAGCCGCTTCACGTAAAATACTGGTATTCAGCTGAATCCGGCTGGGAGCCGACTCAGCCGACCCCTATATAGTTGGCAAAAGGCTAGGCAGATGATGATGAAGTCAAGGAGGCAGTTTTGGCGTGTTTTGAAGATAAAGAGAAAACATTTTTTTAATGAGGATATAAATAAATTAATCTGAAAAATGTATCCGTCTTGCAGGCATATTGAAAAGGAAAAATAATTTCGTTTCTTTGTCCTCCATTCCGCGAACATAAAAACGCTCAATCGTACATGGCCAGGCTGAGTTTTTCAAGGGTGCAGTGGAGAGCCCACACCCCCTTGAAAAACTTGACAAATTACGAAACTATGGTGAATAACGAAAAACACTGAAAGGAATCTGGAGGCGTATTTTCATGAACCCTAACAAAAACAGTTTTAGATTTGGCCATCCGGGGAAACTAGAAAAGTTCCCCTTTTATACAGGGGTGTAACTAGGGTGGGGTGACTATCGAACCGCACCATGACGGTTTTGGTTACCAGGCCGAGGCCGAGTTGATGACACGCGGGGTTGCGAGTGTTGCGACAGTCATTGAGAGGATCCGGCAACTGGGTCTCGAGGTGGCCCTGCACAAGTCCGATGCCATGTATTTTCATGGCTTTCGGAACCGGCCACCATCGGGATACCAGATAACGGTAGGAGGGTTTCTCATCGGCGTCGAGTCGGCGATGAAGTACTTGGGTCTTGGTGCTGGGATATTTTTTTTTGGGGTTATATCAAGGACCAGATTTTTATATGCGCTGCTGAGTGAGATGTGTGCCCAGAACCCCTACCCCGTGTTCACGCTGAAACTCTGTTTCGTGCTTAAATCTGCGAGCGTGCTGGCGGGGGTCACTTCGAACCCTCTGGTTAGGGGTGAGTGAGCGAGCTTAACGTGAGTTAGGTAGTTCATTACTTTATAACTTTAATTTTGGTTTTCGGTGTTTTTGGTTAGAGTGAATAGGCTTCCTCTGGGTAGCCTGTTCACTCTAACTTTGAAGAGATTAGGGTTGAATGCGTTCGGAAACATAGACGCAGGCAGAGAGTTCCACTCCTTTGCTATGCGCATTACAAAAGGCGATTGGAAAGTTTGGTGCGAATTGATGGAATAGCAACAAGGTAGGGATGTTAACCTACAGTGCGTCTAGATGTCCTATGGTAGAAGGGGGCCGGTGGGATGAGGTCGTGGAGTTATGGGCACACTCACCGAAGTACAATCTATAGAAGACTGACAAGCAGGCGACCATGCGTCGATGACCCAGGCTATGAAGCTTGGCATTCACCAGTTTTTCATCGCCAATGAGCCTCTTAGCTCTGCGTTCCACCGAGTCAAGTGCGGCAAGTTGATATTTAGCTGAACCATCCTTAAGGTGGCTGCAATACTCCATGCAGGACCGGACTTGTGCTCTGTAAACTATCTTTAAGCTGTACTTATCGTGCTTTCCTTGACACAGAGGAGTCTCGGAATGATGCCATCCACAGGCCACCCTCAGCAAGTGCTTGTAGTACAGGCAAACAATAGCCAACACCATTAGATTGTCTCCACCTCGATGTCTCGGCGTATCATATTCTAGCACGGTTCGTTACTGTGTCAGATACACGTCGATAAGGATATGAGAACAAGAAATGCATTGATTTAAATATTATTTATTCCACTGAGATTTATACTGTAAAACAGATCTTCTACAATTCTTCAATTCTTTAATTTTTAACTTCTTTTTTTATTTTTATTTTACCTGTTATTTTACATTTTTGTTTGTTTATTTGTACCTCTGTGTGTGTGGGGGGGGGGGGGGGGGGAATAAACTATTTTTCTTTTTTTTTTTCTTTTTTTTTTATTGTGGCTCCATCGTTTATCTAACGATGATTTTGCCAATGTCAAGGTTTGGAGAGGAACTAATGATCAACTATTTTTAACCGACTTCTAAAAAAGGAGGAGGTTCTCAATTCGGATGTTTGTATGTTTTTTTTTTTAATGTTTGTTCGGGCATAACTCCGTCGCTTGTCAACCGATTTGAAAAATTCTTTTTTTGTTGGAAAGGGTATACTTCCCAAATGGTCCCATGAAAATTTTATCGAAATCAACCAAGCGGTTTTCGAAAAATCAACAAAAATCTAAAAAAAATATCTACATTGTCTATTGGTTGATTCGTTCTGATTGGTTCGTTTAGGTGAGGGGAGTGGAGGGGGTGTAGTTACCACTAAAAGGTGAAAATAAAAAACTTTTTACAAAAAAATACAACCGACTTTTACACAAAAAATCAAAAACGTGCAAAATAACTTTAATTTCGGAAGTCGGTGTTCAAAAAACGAAAAAGCAACCACAAACACCGAGTTCCGAAATTAAAGTTATTTTGCACTTTTTTGATTTTTTGTGTAAAAGTCGGTTGTATTTTTTTGTAAAAAGTTTTTTTCTTTATTCTTTCTATAATCTCTGATAGTATACATTTGTCAGTTAAGACATAGGTACATTGTTTTGCAATGTTTCTTAGCTACCCTTGTTTTAACATTAAGGAAAATTATTATCAAAACAATATTATGGTTGCGAAAAATCTCGAAAGTTGACATCTTTGTGAGGATTCTTCGATTTGGTTACGTAAATGTGAGGGTAGGGTTGAGAAACGTGCGATCCGTTGCGAAAGGGAAATCACGTTTCGAAATCAATGAGTTTGTTTTTGTACGGTGTTACGAAAGTTTTTTCTATGGAGTAGGTATGAAACAATAGGTGTTTTTCTGGAAATTGGGCACGTAACTTTGGAACTACTTTCAAATTAATTGTAATGTTTTTTTTTTTCCTTATTAGCTTACGGCAAGGCGTAGGGTTCCGTACCCAAATGGTAAAACGGGACCCTGTTACTGAGACTTCACTCTCCATCCGTCCGTCTACGCGTCTGTCCGTCTGTCACCGCGCTATAACTATCTCATGAAAATTGATAGTTGAAGTTTTCACAAATAAAGTATTTCTGATGCCGCTATAACAACAAATAAAACAGAATAAAATAAATATTTAAGAGGGCTCCCTTACAACACAAATGTATGTGATTTTTCGCTTGATATTGGTAACGGTAACAGGTAGGCGCTTGAAACATTGACAGAATATTGAGTTAATTCATTCACTTTCAAAAAAATAAATAATAAATTTAACATTTAAGGGGACCCATATACATATATACCTCGCGCCTCAGGCGCCGCAACATTAGAAGGCGTCAGGAAACACAAGGCGATTTCTGGCCACGCTGATGTGCGGCACGCTGATACGTGAACAAAAAAGCGCAAAAGTAATATAGAAAACTTTTATACATTCAAATTATGCGTAACTGAGAGAGTAACTTAGTTTTTGTTTCATCGCAATCGCTTCTCTCTGTCAGAAAATATTTGAATTTAAAGTGATCGTGAAGTAATTACTTTTCAGGAAACCTAGAATGTACGTCTATATCGAGGGAGAGATAGAGGGAAACTATTATAAGGCGAAAAGGCTTTACGCCTGGAGCCTTAACAACTTCAAATAATTGACTACCTATGTTTTTGCCTTGAACGGTCATAAAAATAACTTGTTTTCTGGTTTTCCTTACCGAATCGTTCGTTTGCCACGTCTCATTGTATCGCCCGTTCATTACACTCGTGGCATATTGAATTATCAATCAATATCAAAATCTTAGAAAGTCATAGTAGGACGGACATTGAACTACAATAATGAATAGGTCTACCTATACACTACATAATTATATGATATGCTAGCTAGGAGCTACATCTTGTAGGTACACAGGTACTTACATATTTAATCTGGTAATTTTATTTCTATTATTTTGCTGACGTACGAATACCTAAATGGTCTAATTTTAGCGCAGTCATATTATAAAACCCTGCTTATAAGGATATCCTGACAGAACAATGGTTAGGAAAATTCTACACTTGTTAATCCAATGGAGGATTCTCCGTCCACATATCTTGCCGTTGTCGACGAGGTGGGCCAGCTCTTTGAAAGAGTAGTTGTAAACCGCCTCGTCGGGCATCTGGCGGAGAGGAGCCGGATGTGGCGGTGATCCAGTTCGGTTTCTGCACGGGGGCTCCAAGGTAGACGCCATCGTGCGCGTATGAGCCCTCACGACGGGGGATGCTTCCCGGGGTAGGGTCATCTTGGCGGTCTCTCTCTTGATATCGCCAATGCCTTGAACACCCTGCCCTGGGGTTGCATCAGGGAGGCACTCGGGTATCACCGGATACCGACCTACCTCCGTCGCGAGGCTTACCTGACGGACAGGGCCATTATCTACCCCGGTCAAAGGAATGAGTGGAACCGGCAAGAGATGTCGTGCAGTGCTCCACAGGGTTCGGTTCTCGGGCCGCTCCTTTGCGGCGGCTATGAGGAGTTACGCCGGGGCGAAACTCTGCTGCCGTGGCAAATCGCTACGCTGCGGATGGCGCTCCAGTAGGATCTTATGGCGCTATAGAGAGAGCAACTGTCGCAACACAGCACATGCCGCCATTGTGGCGATAAGTCTGCTTTTTGAAGAGTAGTTGGTGAGGCGTCACGGCATCCTCACCTTCCGCCAAGCGCACAAATACACACCGAACACGGATGTTTCGGATTTAGCGAGAGGTCGCCCCGCCCGGGTGTCAGCACCGTGCGGATCGCCTGGAGGCCACAGTGGAGTTCTGCACTGCTTGAGCAGATCAATTTGTCTCGTCGAGGCGATCGATGGCGGCGATCTCTCGGTTCCGGTCCTGGTTCAATCCATGTTCTGGAACCGAGGGGGCGTGGGAGGGAGAATCACCGCTGCCCTGGGACGCAAAGGGTGCAAAGGAATGGGTTTTAGTGAGTAAAAGTCTGACACTCCCTTCCGCTACGCCCAGAGCGTATGAACTCATCTAATGATTTCCCATCCATTTAAATAGGGCGAAATACGTTTTTATACGCAGTCGACGTCGCGGGCGAAGTGTACATTGTGAAAGAGCGTGGGCGAGCTGTCAAAGGCAGCTGAGACAGTAGCAAGGGCTGTGACGCGATGGCTGTCAAGCTTCTGTGTGCTAGGTAAGGGTATATTTAATATATATTTTCTGTGGCTAGGAAACATTTAGTATGATATGCCTTCTCTTTTTGTGTGTCCTCATAACTTTGTACTGGGTGTACCGATTTTGATGATTCCTTTTATATTCCAAAGCGGATGCTTGTTGTATGGTCCCATTTAAATTTGATTGAGATCTGACGACCAATATTTGAGTTATCTCTATTAATGCGTGGCTTAGTTTACATAGACGACATTCTCATTCCCTCTTGTAAATAGAAAAAAAAAACCTTTTTTGAACACCGACTTCCGAAATTTAAGTTATTTTGTACTTTTTTTGTGTAGATGTCGGTTGTATATATTTTTAAAAAGTTTTTTTATAGGCAGCCTATCGCTAATCCATTGCATAGTTTCTTTACATTCAATTAAAACTAGTTTTATCAAAAAAACAGATACCTGTAGAATCCAGCAGTGGGATCTGAGACTATTCGAGGCTAGCAATACATATTGGCTAGTATATTTATATTAAAATATACGAGTAGTTATTTATAATTTTCAGGCTTTCGAAAGAAACAAGATCGGAGCGAGCTTCTCATAGAAATCGCTGTGCTATATATATAGTATTTCTAAGTGTTTACCTGTTGGGTTGCCGGGTGGTGGTCAACTGCGCAGTTGAGGGAGGGGCATCAGCGCAGATTATGCAGTGAAATCAATAATCTTGACGGACTGCCGAACAAGTTTTTATGACGCTTAATTATTATAATGAGGAAGACAATACTAACGATGACGACGACATCCTGAATCCTGAAAGAGTCACCATCTGCCTAGCCTTTTCCCAACTAGATTGGGGTCGTCTTCCAGTCAAACGAATTCATCTGAATACCAGTATTCACAAAAACACGAATTCCTCTTCGTATGGAACTTCGCAACGTAATTACACCTGCCAGAAACAGCCTGATTTTTATTCAATACCTTTTACTTATTTTAATATGAAGTAATGTTCTATCCGACTGTCCAGTGCCGAATAGCTCGGGTTTTAAAAAGAGTCAGCACTGTATAGTCAAGCTTTCAGATTGTAAACTAGGTCATACGAACATACTGTTGCCATAAGTTTCGTTGTCGAGAGCGAGAGGGCGCCACAGTTGCCTAGGTGATGGTGTACCTACCAACAAAATATATAATTCCTAACTTTTGATAATATTATGAACCAATACACGTTTGTTAGACTCACAAGTTTCATAACAATAACGAGGAGCTTGTGGCTAAAGAATAACAGCCGCGCAGTTCGATCTTCAAGGTTAAGCAACGCTTGTCAAGGTTAGTCTGCGGATGGGTGACCATCTTAACATACCGAGTTTCCTCCGTGCCTCGGAAAGCACGTTAAGCCGTTGTTCCCGGCTGTCATTTGTAGATCTTTGGCAGTCGTTACGGATTGTCAGAAACCAAAAAATCTGACACCAGTCTTGACAAGAAGTACCGTGTTTCCCAGTTATTGGGTTGGGGAGGTCTGGTAAGCAGCTGCTCCACGTTGAATACTGGTATTCAGCTGAATTCGAAATGACTGGAAGCCGACCCCAAAATAGTTGGGAAAAGGATAGGCAGATGGTGACAAGTTTCATAAAAATCTAGTTTCTGAGTAAAATATAGATTGTTATAAAACTTGTGAGTCTCCAGGGCCCAAGTCTGCTATTACAATAGTCTCAGAATGATCTGTCATTGATTTCATAATGGTTGTTTTTTACAAGTTTGGTAATCTACAAATATAAAAGTGTCACTTTGAGTTTCCAATGGTCAACCACTGACACTCCATTGAAAGAAATGGCATAGATTGGTAATCTCGTACACAATTACAAATGAATTACAGAAATATGCGGTAATCTGATAAAAATTTGACAATTCCCTTAATCAGTGACCTACCATTAGAACGTCATTGTGCAGTCATTGCTTTTAATAGCTCGGTTACCAAAAGTATTTCGAGACCATTGACCGACCACTGATCGACCATTTTGAATTTAGCATATTACGAATTTTTAGCAAAATGACAATGGAATCGTGTTCGAATAGCAAATTTATAAAAATAGCAGACTTGGGGCCCGCAAACATAGTAACTATGAAAGAAGTTTTGATTCCGGCAATTAAGTTGTAATAACTATACGTATTTTTGTCTGTAATACCTTTAAACGTCGTTGTTCCAGAGATTTCTAGGTATCTCATGTTGAATAGTTGATATTATTACTTTCAATAAAAGCTCTAGCCCGTCTTATTCGTTCCGGGTTCTTTACTAAAGTTATTTATTTCCATTCATTCAGACAATTACTCCCAATATACAAAATATTTGCGCCGTTTGGAATTTTCTGCACCGATTGCGATAGAGCCGCCTCTGCGTAGCCTGTTCTTAGCGCTGTGAATAAGACGATTGGACAGCATAAAGAGGCAGACATGATGGAGTGGTTTGCACACCCAAGACCTACCCAACTTCCAAGGCATTAAGGCCATCCTGTCTGGCCCCTTCAAGAATTAATTGATAATAGAGAAATTGACAATTATTGAGCCATTTAGGTACCTACATAACTGAAGCAGCTCAATCTCAAGCCTTCTTGTCTTCAAGATTGTCTTTAACTGTGGAAAAAGCTTTCTGGCATAGCTTACGTTTTATAAATAATTTGAATTTATTTATGCTTAGTTCTTGAATGAGGCCAGCAAGTTTATTATAAAAATGTATTTATTGGCATCGAAAGAAACCACCTGTTTTCTTGAGCCTGGTTTTAGGGACGACGAAATTTTTTCCTAGTATTTATTTTATGGATATCACTGTATTTTTTAAACAGGTTAATATTTTTATGTGCGTACAAGAAATTCTCATAGATATACTGAGAGGGCACAGTCATTAATTCATTATATTAATGTCTTTAAATTTGTCTCTGAGGGAGTGTCTGGGATTTAATTTATAAATCGCACGAATAGCTCTTTGTTTGTAAAACAAGTATTGTCTGCATATCGGCGGCATTTCCCCACAACAGAATGCCATATGACATCACGCTATGAAAGTAACTAAAGTACACTAAACGGGCCGTTTCTAAATCAGTTAAGCCACGATTTTTTCTAACGGCAAATGCTGCAGAACTGAGCTTTTTTGACAGTTTATCTATATGGGGCCCCACTGAAGCTTCGCATCCAAAGTGATGCCTAAGAACACAGTGGTATCTTCGGGTTTCAACTCTTCACGCTTTATTGTTAGAACAGTGTTCACTTGTCTATACTACTATTACAAAGAGGAAATATTTCAAAACAGTTTGTTTGTTTGTATTGAATAGGCTCCGAAACTACTGAACCGATTTGAAAAATTCTTTCACTGTTTGGAAGCTACATTATCCCCGGGTGACATAGGCTATATTTTATCCCCATTATCCCACGGGAACGGGAACTATGCGGGTTAAACCGCGGGCGCGGGCGTTAATAGAGTTTACTAATTTAGTAAACTCTATGCATTTCGTCTTCTTCTCGTTAAGTAGACTATTGTGGTTCCTCGAAGAAGGGCATACTTACATTTGTATACTAACATACGAGTAAAAGCTTACCATTAATGAAGTAAAATGAAAAAAAAAATATCGGTCCAAATATTGGAAACAAAAGATTTCTTTGAACTTCGAAAAATTAAAAAAAAAATGTTTTTGTCACCTGAACTTCAAGACCTGGCAGTATCAAGTGTTTGTGCTGGCGGAGACACAACGATAGCGGTACAGAGCATAGCAATAAAATTACATTAGGACCTTACATATGAAATTAGCATTTTGTATGAAAGGAAAATATTGTCGTTATTTTTTTTTTTAATTATATTTTTAATAAGTAATCGTACCATTGATTAAGTATGCACTTTTGCCAACTTATAAGTAGTGTTTTGTCTCATAGTAGGTTTTCAACTTCCTAATTTGCTTCAAGTAGTTTGAAACAGTTTTATAACTAGCACAGCAGCCGCAGCATCGACTTTGGTCTCCGGCCGTCCACGGAGCTTGTTCTGCAGGTCGAAATTTCAAGAACGAAAACGTTGGAACAAAGAAAGCACTGTTTTCTTTTGCGACACCGCTGCCATACACACCAATAATCCTTCGAGCCGTTTCTGCAGCACTGGTGCCACGGTAGAACTCGTAGGTACTCGTAAATCTCGCGATATTTCAAGTCTTCCATTTTGTAAACTGAGTGAAAAATGCATGAGTAAACAGCTGTATAAACTTGAATTTGGAACTCCTATGAAAAGAGGAGTTATTTGAGATCAAAGTGGCCAGTGCGACATAACGCCAATTTCATATGTATTGTACCCCAGTGTTTTCAGAGTTTTTGTTATGAACATATTGTATATGTACCTACCTACCTATGTAGTTTTACTGCGTTACATCACGAATTATACATAAACCTTTACGACTTGCTTGTGGGTATTAAATTTCATTGTTTAGGTAGGTACGTAAAATTGCAAACGGTTCTTAGTTTTATAGTTTCATAGTAGCACAACAAAAAACAATGAATAGATACAGATGTTTTAACTGATAAGAAGTCAATATGTTCATAGTATTCCGAATAACTTGCTCAGTGTTAACCATCTTGATCTCGCATGGCAAGCGTGTGGTGGTCCCAGCTGACCAGTACCAAGACGCCAACTTACGGATCCTGGATGGCCGCAACAAATGGCCAGACGAATATACATTTGTAATTGTATTAATTAATTTTGATTACAAATTGATCAGGATTTGTACGGGGGCCATGATAACAGAAGTCTGGGGCTTGACCGCCGCGCACTGCACAGCCCACGGAATGCCTTTCCACGCGTGGTTCTCAAACTTCACTGAACCACCCATCAGATTAGATACGGCTGCCGAAGTACTGGAAACTTTCGCGCACCCCGCGTTCCGCGTCATAAAGCAAGGTAGTGGGTTTGTGGACAACGACATCAGTTTATTTCTGTCATCGAGAGTGAACGTAAGAAGTTTTGCCAGATTATCGTCAGTTGACCGCACGGCATTGGTAGGTCTTCCTGTCACGTATGTGGGTGGTGGAGGGACAGTAATAAACATAATAAAACATCAGAAAAAGTTTACATTTAAACAGCTGCAGGTCGGTGAGGGAGCAATCGTCAGATGTAATGAGGAGATGCAAAGTATGTCAAAATACGTAATATGTGTTTCCCCGAAGTGTACCAACAGACTGGAAAAGGCTTATTTAGGCGATTCTGGCGGCCCTCTGATACATGATAATAGAATTATCGGAATCTGTTCTTTCGCCATATCAATCAGTGACGTATCTGCGGGGGGCTTTACACCGATAAGCCCGTACCTTGACTGGATTTATTTAATAATGAATTCCAAAGACAAAAAAATAACCTGATTGGGTATTGGAAAGCTGGACAATCTGATCGACACATGGGTAGCCGCAGCCCATTTTCCAATAAACAGAGCCATGCGAAAAATACATTATTTTTATTTTTGAACTCAAAAAACACTTCTTCCAATAAAATCATCTACAGTTACAATTCTATGAAAAAGGACCTTCAAGAAACTTCTTCTTTTTTAAGCCATTATTTTTGTCGTTACTATATTTTGTGCGAAAAATGTAAATTAAAAAAGAAGAACAAAATAAAACAGTACCTACATTATTATAATAAGCCAGTGGCAGGTAAGCAATGAGCAGTCTGTCAGCAGCCCTTGATTAATTTGTAGGTAGCCCCGGGCTACACTCTCGGGATAACTCTAAGTTCTACGAACTCGGGAGAACTCTTCGAACCCTCAGTGACCCTTGCGTGATGCTTCCACAAACATAGATAAACAGACAAACAGATACAGAGATAAACAGACAAAAAAAAAGTTTGCTTTTTTGTGTTCCATGTCTTTTGTTATTTTCATGCAAAAATACGAATGTACAGTTTACCAATAAATAAACTTCGATTTTGTGGAATAGCTTGCGCTTAGAACCCTGTAGGTACCACTTGTGTGTGAAAAAGCAATCAGCTGTTCCTTACTTTTATATTCGTATAACTCATCAAAATGTAGGGAACAGCTGATTTTTTTTTCGCGATTTCAGTTTTGTTCCCATAGTAAAAGTTGTTCATAATGATGAGTACAATGACCTCTTAAGAGGTTGTTGGTGTTTTTCTAATAACTCTGTACCTATATAGAATTAGTTGGAAGCACTTATGTAATGTTAAAAAACAAATGCAATTGAGTATTGTTGTTTTCATCTTGAAACATAAGATATTCTTGGGGCGTTTATTTCTACAGTATAATAAAATAGATAGGTAGGGTAACACACTCCCTCAGACACCCAAACACACATCTTTGGATCCGGGCCTGGTTGCTATCGGACGGCGAGCCACCCATAGCTCGCCATCCGCAGGTCCGCGCCTACGACGCGCGGAAGTCTGGTTCTGTTGTTCACACATCCCCCAAAGTTAACGATCTCAAAAAGCACCCCGGTAAAGTATCAAAAGGTATTGAGCATTTCACTCATAACTACACAGGACACTAAGACGTCGTTAGGTAATCGGGTGCACGAAGAAACCACCATTTACAGACACCTTAACTTTCTGAACATAAAAAATATCTATTTTCAGGTTCTAGATAATCTGAAGTGGAAACCTAGCACTGAACTCTATCCAGACATAAACATGTCTAGTTAAGATTTTATATAAATGTAGAATGTAGAAATGTATAGGCAGTCAATACTGGTAGTCAGCCAGTGTTGGGGTCGGCTTTTAGTCTAACTGGATGTCCAGTTAGACTAAAAGCCGACCCCAACACTGTTGGGAACAAGTTAGACATAATTATTGCTCGGTTGCAACGATTGTTGACAGCTGCAAAACTTCTTACCCCATTTCTATGGTGGTTTAGTGCGTGTGATACATAACTTATTACACACAAAACAGGCACAGTAGAAAAGTAACAGTTGAGCAAATACACTCATCGA
The DNA here is from genome assembly GCA_905332915.2 of Hecatera dysodea. Lineage (NCBI taxonomy): Eukaryota > Metazoa > Arthropoda > Insecta > Lepidoptera > Noctuidae > Hecatera > Hecatera dysodea. Next base: position 29,476,294 of record HG995286.1, on the reverse strand, counting down.
TATTCAAAGCTTTGATTCATACGATATCGTCAATATCTCCAAACTAGTGTAGAATTTTCCTAACCATTGTTCTGTCAGGATATCCTTATAAGCAGGGTTTTATAATAATACTGCGCTAAAATTAGACCATTTAGGTATTCGTACGTCAGCAACAGAATAAGTAGATATTTAAAAAAAAAATGGAAGTAAAATTATCACATTATGTATGTCTGTACCTACATGTGTAGGTATTTGTATCCTTATATTTGTTTTCAAGGAACATCCACGCCACACTGCAGTTGACCTGCATGATGCAGCTCCTAAAATAGCTAGCATATCTTCTTATATATAAAATTCTCGTGTCACGGTGTTTGTGGTTGAACTCCTCCGAAACGGCTCGACCGATTTTCGTGAATCTTAGCATATCAGCTAGGGTGGCGAATCGGACAACATCTCCCCTATTTTTTTTAATGTGGCAAAACGACGTTTGCCGTGTCAACCAGTCATAATATATTATGTAGTGTGTATGTAGACCTGTTTATTATTGTAGTTCAATGTCCGTCCAACTATATCGATATATTCAACGATAAGTACTTATACAAAACTAATAACCTTTTGGAATGTACACTATAATAATTTAGACTAGTATTTCGGACGTGATATTCTTTCGTTTTATTGTAGCTAAGCGTTAAATGCCAACAAACTTTTACTTAGTATAGATAATTAATTCTTGTAAACCAAACATGTAAAGATGAGTGTAGTTTAATATTATGAAGAGGCCATTATGTAACAGAGCCACACACACTGTGGGACACAAGATTGTGTTATGTTATGGTTATTCCACACACTGACAGTTGCCCCCACGATAATAATATACTTAACTTGTGTTGAATGTACACCCATTCCAATTGCCAGGAACATAGGATTTACTAGAATAAAATACGTATATACAATTAGTTAATGTTATTTATTTAGTTTTAAAACATCCATTTGACATGATTAAAGATACGATTTATCTGATAATAAACTTATTAATAGTTATTACACTGAAACAGCAAACATCAATAGTAACTAACGGAATTATTTATTTATTCTGAGTGTAATTATTGTGATAAGGAAAAAATAAGCTAGAATATTTATTGATAATTCAATACGCTATGAGTGTTGTGAGCGGGCTACACAATGAGACGAGGTAAATTAACCTAAAACAACCAGTTTTTAGACAATATAGAGAAGGTTTCAGCATCTGAAGAAAACCAAAAGTTTTTATAGGTATTCAAAGCAAAAACTTTGGTAGTCAATATCTTTTGAAGTTTTTATGTTCATGGCTGCAGCGGTAAAGCCGGTTCACCTTATAATAGTCTTCTCTCTCTCTGTTCAGATCGATAGTCGTAGATCTAGGCTTCCTCGCGAGACATATTGTTCCTGCGTCCCGCTCACTGATACACTCTTTATTTCACAAAGGATGAGTCTCAGGACACTTGGACTTGGACATCAAAGTACAACAACACAGTCTGCTGATAAAAAAGTAAGATGAGTGGTGCGAGGTGCTAGTGTTGCGCCCATAGAGAATGTAACCTGTCTTTGGTTGCGCCACTTCTCCCCAGAAACACGAGGAAGTAGTGATGGGCGGGCGTTTTGCAAGACTGTGTCATGACTATCGATGTTTAAAAAGTCAGCATTATTTAAAAAGTACTTATGTTAGCAACCAAATTGGGACTTTTTGCTAAATAACAGCCACAAGAGTCGACTTGTAGACCGAGATTTCATGAGGAAGTTAACGCAATACTTCTGTATGTAGCCGATACACCAGACTCATTAGTTAGTTTACATTACCATGCTTTGTCAGTAGTTAGTTTAAGACTCATCCTTCATGAAAAATTCAGTATGTTTATGTGTATAACCCTAGGAGCCATATCCATTACAGCTAAGTTTACTTGGCGAGACGAGTTCCTCCTTATCCGCAGCCGCAGCCCCCCGTCGGCGGGGGCGAGGGGCCCGAGCTCGACGGCCCGAAGCCGCCGAACTTCCTCGAAGGCGGCTTTGGCGGGCTGTAAATAGATACGTGTGGATTATACATATATTTTAATTGTTTTTAATGAGACTATGTTGGTGGAACTTGGTTGTGTCTGTGAGTGTAGTCTGTCTGTGTGAGGGTGGTGCATTATTATTCTTCTATATTACTATCGGTGATTCTCAATTCAAATGCAAGGTAGAGTAAGTTACCCGCTGCCGGGCGGCCTGAAGTCGCGCGAGTACTTGTCGCCGTGCTTGCTGAAGTTCGGGTTGATCAGCGTCTGGCCCCTGGAATGTATAACACGACACTTCAGCAATTTATATGGACTTGACTAAATCAATATTCATCTATTCACATCAGACTGTGCACTTTTTCAGCGTCATAGCTGTCCCAGCTCGGGTCAGCCAGCAGGTCAGCTCATAACTAAATACAAAATTCTCCTTATACATTGTATTCATATTACCGCTAAATAAAGAAATAGTGAGCTGGACCTAGAGCACATCAAAAACAGAGGATTCATTTTTACCATTAACACACTTTATTTTATCTATACTAATATTATAAAGCTGAAGAGTTTGTTTGTTTGGTTGTTTGTTTGTTTGTTTGAACGCGCTAATCTCAGGAACTACTGGTTCGAATTGAAAAATTATTTTTGGGTTGAATAGACCATTTATCGAGGAAGGCTTTAGGCTATATATCATCACGCTTAAGCCAATAGGAGCGGAGCAGCGATAAAGAATGTTTTAAAATCGAGGATTCCACGGGGACGAAGTCACGGGCAGCAGCTAGTTAAAGATATCTATACTAATATTATAAAGCTGAAGAGTTTGTTTGTTTGGTTGTTTGTTTGTTTGTTTGTTTGAACGCGCTAATCTCAGGAACTACTGGTTCGAATTGAAAAATTATTTTTGGGTTGAATAGACCATTTATCGAGGAAGTCTTTAGGCTATATATCATCACGCTTAAGCCAATAGGAGCGGAGCAGCGATAAAGAATGTTTTAAAATCGGGGATTCCACGGGGACGAAGTCGCGGGCAGCAGCTAGTTTTGAATATATATTCAACAAGCGACCCGCCCCGGCTTCGCACGGGTGCAATGTAAATACTAATGTTTCCTTTACTATACATGTAAACCTTCCTCTACAATCACTCTATCTATTAAAAAAAACCGCATCAAAATCCGTTGCGTAGTTTTAAATATACATACATATATGCATACATAGGGATATAGGGACAGAGAAAGCGACTTTGTTTTATACTATGTAGTGATGTTCAGAATTGACCTCTCTACAGTTTTATTATAAGTATAGATATCCGGCCTTGTTGAAAAAACTACTAAACGATTGCTGTTCGTACAGTGATGACTACGTGTACGGCACATATGGCGAACAGGAGCCTCGGGGTCTGCAGCCACTGCAGATGGAGTACCCTGCTGATGACCCCACTACCAGGCATACCAAGTGAGTTCCGTACTATTTAAAGCCTTTGACGTTTATGCCAACAATCTTTCAAAAGTTTTGAAAGCTTGTTGGTAAACTAAAGCCCTTTGAGCACAAAAAATTATCATTGTTTTTTCAATAAACTGGCACTACAATCTCGTTTCATACAAAAACGTACTTAGGCCCTTTTAGCACCCCAGGCCACAGATATCATCTACACTATTACATATTATAAACAAGAAAGACTTGTATTTTTGTGTGTGTGTGTGTGTGTGTGTATGTTAGTAACGAATAAACTCAAAAACTACTGTGCCAATTTTAAACATTCTTTTACCATTACAAAACTACATTCACCCTGAGTAACATAGGCTATATTTTATCCCTGTATTGCCACGGGAACGGGAACAACACGGGTGAAAGTGCGGGGCGTTGCTAGTAAAAGATAAATCGTTTGGACCTGATTCAAGACAGGAACTCACAGTAAAATTGATAAGGAGCTGTTGCGCAAACCATTATCAATTTTACTGTGTGCACACAGCTGTTGGTGTCATGGCAAATTCTACCTCTGTTAGATAAGGTCCCGACACCCAAACCTGTGGCTGCGTACAACCCCAAGGTACTGTGCTTGATGACGGGAACAAAACATAGTATACTATAAATATTTACACCTATTTTCCATTCTTAGTGCTTCTGTAACAACCCTCATCAACATTACTCATACTTGTAAAACAAGTATGGCTTGGATAATACACCATATATTCTGTCTCGTTATTGATGATTAGTCATAAAAAACGAAAAAGGTTTCAACAAATATTGTCATAAAATATGCTACAAATGGTGTTAAAAAGCTTTTAAGTTATTACTTCAATGTGAGTTGTCTATTCATATCGTAATTGATTAAAATTAAGTACCACATGTGACCCCTATTAACAATTTGGGGGAATGCTGATACTTACAATAAGTAGAAAAAGTTGACAATGCCCCAGAACCACCCAAACACACTGAATGGGCTCTGCTCCACAACGGTTCCATCTGAAAAACAATATATTTAAGAAATTTAATACTAGATAATACCAGCCAGTTACTAACTATATGGCAAATATTACCTTTCATTTAGAGAAAGCACCATCTTTAGTCACAACACCTGCTCAAGGGGGTTGGCAGTAGCAGACTAACAGGCTTTTTTATAAGAACTTTTAGCATTACTAGGTTAAAAAATGCTGTTTAGAGACTCTAAATTCAAATACTATTATGAATAGAGAATCTGATTGTCAGTAGTTTAGCTAAGTATAGGTTAAACAGTTTATATGAATATGGCTGAACTGTTACTCTATTATAAGTTTTGTTTTCCTTCACCAATAATTTATCAGTGGTGTCCAGAGTCTGGACTAATACAAAAGTCATCATCTGCCTGCCTTTTCCCAACTATATTGGGGTCAGCTTCCAGTCATACCAGATACAGCTGAATACCAGTATTTAAAGTGGAGCGGCTGCCTACCAGACCTCCACAACCCATTAACTGGGGAACACGGTACTTCTTGGCAAGACTGGTGTCAGATTTTCTGGCTTCTGACAATCCGTAATGACTGCCAAAGATCTACAAATGACAGCTGGGACCAATGGCTTAACATGCTTTCCGAGGCACGGAGGAAACTCGGTATGTTAAAATGGTCGCCCAACCACAGAAGAAAAAAAAAAGAAGAACCTTGAAAATCTACCTTTGCGGCTGTTATTCTTGCCACGAGCTCCTCAACTCGGACTAGGACTCATACAAAAGAACTGTGTACAATAAAAGTGTTTTAAAATAATACTCTATTTTGATTGCAACACTTGAACAAAATGTTTGTACTAAAATTGCTGTGTCAATACTAAGTAATAAACATTTGAAAATGAGTTTGTTTGTTATGCTTTAAAACCTGGAAACAGCTAAAGGCTACTTTAAGGCAAACCTAGTCTATTACAAATGAAAAGAAATATATGACAGTGAAGTCTTTCTAACCCAAAAGATGTCTGGTTGACTAACTTCATAAATGCAAATGTGAGTTTTGTTTATGCTTTCACACCTAAATTACTAAACCAATTTAAAAATTTCGTTCACCAATGGAAAGCTACATTATTAGCAAGTAACATAGGCTATGTTTTATGCCTGTATTCCCATAGGAACAGGAACTATGCTGATGAATCTGGGTGGTGCTGCTGTTTACAGTATAAATAAGTAGCATATTTCACACACAACAGTGCAACACTAGGACTATGTGCGGAAACGAAATCTTAATAGATAGATAGAGAGAGAAGTAGGTAAATAAAAAATTGAATCCCACTCTAAGCATGTTGTGCACACAGAGGAGTCTGGGTTTTGTCATAATTAAAGTATGAAGAAGCAGCACACAACTTAAAAAAAAAATAGTAAAGGGGGGCGACCAGGCGTAATATCTATATTTGCTATTATAATAAAAAGATTGTGGAGTCTACCTAGATATGCAATCCTTCTATTGACCTAATTCAATTGTTATCGCAGAATGAGGGAGGACAGTAGATTTATCGAAAACTCAATTTCCTGAAGCTATTGCTCAACAATTATATTTATTTACATTCACTGACGTGGCCTACATCCAAGGCTCTACAATTATCTGAAATTACAGAATTATAAAGTTATAAAAAACAGATAAAAATTGAATACGAACCTCCTTTAACGTATACCATAGTTTTAAGATAACAATCACAGTCTTAATCAATTTTTTGGGGTTTTTTTGTATGATTTACACCAGCAATTGCCAGTAATCCAACCAACGAAGTTTGTTCTAAGTTCTTTAGTCTAATCTTAAACGAGTCGTGACGACGTTGACATTGACAGCTTTCGTTTTCAGATTAGCAGTCTGTGGTGGATGACATTGACATGCATGACAGCCGTCCACAGACTACATCACCCGTCATATTAACTTTGTCAAAGGATTACGGTACGGATGAGGATTTTGTAAACATGAAAAAAAGCAGAATAGTATTATTATTATTGTACAACAATATTATGAAATAGCATAGCATAATCAGCCTTTTAACGTTCCCACTGCTGGGACACAGGCCTCTTCTCTAGGAGAGGGAATGGGCTCTAATCCACCACGCGGGCCCAGTGCGAGTTGGTGTGTGTCACATGTCTTCGAATTTAATGCGCCTGGCTGGGTTTAAACCCGCGACCTACAATTCGTTAGTCGGGGCCGTTACCACTCGGCCACCACTGCTATATTATGAAATTTATGAATAATAACAATGTTATTTATATCCTAAATGCCATTTTGAAACTATTTAACGCTATAATAATTTATCGGTAATATATCCTGATCCTGATTTGAATCGCGCAGTATCCGCTGCAGTTCCTGTCCGGGTAGCAGATGTTCTGCCGGAGTTCTTCTACAGTTAGCATCTTGGTTCTGAAGCCGAGCCAGTAATAATCTTACTGACCTTTCGGTTACGGTGACCAAGTCCGCATAACTTGTTAAAGCACACAAGTGTGCGCGCAAACTGGTAGGCTCTCTGTTACTACTCTCACCGTCAATCCGTCAAGACCGGACCGGTTCCTTTTAGTCACATTTACGAAGCAAAAGTGAGGCTCGTCACAAAGTGGTTAGTGGGACAGTTCCGCTCGCAACTCGCAGTGGTTATAAGTTGTGTGTTAGGGCGTGCTTGTTTGGGCACGCCGCCATTGCGGCGATAAGTCCCCTCTTTGAGGAGTGGTTAGAGAGACGCCACGGCGTTGTCACCTTCCGCCTGACGCAGGTGCTCACCGCACACAGCTGTTTCGGGAGGTACCTGTGTCGGATCCAGCGGGAGGACACTTCCGGGTGTCATCACTGTGTAGATCGCCCGGAGGACACGGTGGAGCACACGGTGGAGGTCTGCCCTACCTGGGCGGAGCACCGCCGTGTCCTCGTCGAGGCAATCGGCGGCGGCGACCTCTCGCGTCCGGCCCTGGTTCAAGCCATGGTCGGGAGTGAGGAGGCATGGGAGGCGGTTGCCTCCTTCTGCGAAGCAGTAATGCTAGCGAAGGAAGAGGCGGAGCGCGTGCGAGAGAGGGAAGCCCCTCGCTCCAGCCGCCGCAACATGAGAAGACGCCCCGAGCGTCGGGAAACGCAGGGCGATTCCCGGCCACCGTAGGCGCGGGCCTGCGGATGGCGAGCTATGGGTGGCTCGCCGTCCGATAGCAACCAGGCCCGAGTCGACGGCGCGTCGTGTTCCACGCGCGCCTCAAAGAGCCGTCAGCAAAGAAGACGGGGCCCCATAGGGTCAGTGCGTGCTAGGGTTGCGGAATTTGTTCGAAAGAGTCACCGCGGCCCTGGAACGCAAAGGAACATGGAACACGGGTGGGTTTTAGTCAAAAACAAGCAGGAACACGGGTGGGTTTTAGTCAGTAAGAGTCTGACACTCCCTTCCGCGCCGCCCAGAGCGGGAGAAGTCATTTGATGAATTCCCATCCAAAAAAAAAAAAAAAAGGGCATGCTTGTTGGATGCGATTCCCAACAGACGTGGTCACATTATATGTTAAGGACGTTGTGATATGGTAAAAACAACATACATAGTTCTTACCATATCACAACAACCCACTCTCACTTGAGAAAAACATCCTGTATAGGTAGGTATATGTAGTATACAAGGAATTAGTTTTCATTCGTATCATGGTGAGTTTGAAGTTTTGGTTAGATAGGATTGGTAGGTAGGTAGAACCTACCTACCAATAAATATTATGATGATCAATCTATAACACAATGTTATTCTTGCTACGATGCATGTATTCGGAAAAATTCACAACACTTATCTATTATAATTTAACATAGACACCGACGAAATGAACAATTCAAAGCGAAGCACTACCACAGAACAGACATCACTACTATCTAAGTCTTAAATCTAATGTCAGGGCTCTAAACCCTGCAGCATATAAGGGCGAGCCTTGACTATCTGTTCCGTTGTGTTGACCTTCCCACTGGGACACTTCCCCATCATTATCTAGTCTAGAGCCCTTGTAATGTTGTCGCTGTTACTTCCAGACACCGGCCTCTAACCTGGAGGTAGGAGTGCTGAAGGTGGACAGAAGCACTTCAATTACCGGGCGACCGAAGTCCCACCGGGACCAGCCAGGTTGCGCCGGGAATGTAAAGGGGCCGAGCGTGTCGGTGTAGCCTTACGAGCCGGGGTGGCAGTCGGACTGCCCGAGACCTTCTCCAGGATGACAGATAAGAACATCCATGGAGTCAATACTTACACTACATTCCAAAGTATCATCGACAACCCATGTTCCATCCCAAGGGAGAGAGCTCTCCCATGTTTTAAAAAAACCATAAACCAAAAAGGTCCCTCCTCCCGCCCTCACACAATCAAACCTACGCCGAGGTAAGTGCAGAAGTAAAGTTGTAGTGAAGTGATAACTGTTGACCTCGATGCTTCTGCCGACGAGATGGTTTCAAGGAAGCAATCGGGTGCCGGCGCTTCGGGCGCGCTTCCGAGGCGGCGGTGGATGCTCGCAGGCCAGCCGTGTACGTACGACGGCTGAGCTCCAAAAGATTTTAATTCAGACACACCGGCAGCTAAGTAGTAGTTGAAATAATAGAAGGTCCATTAGACTAGGTTTGATTGTGCTACCCATTCGTTGAGAATTTAATTAATTCTCAACGACTACGAAGGGATGACAACGACCATTCTCCTTCTGCTGCTTCTCGTACAGGCTCTTCTTGCGGCGCTTGTCGGCCGGCTTGCTCGTTGCTGGAACCAAATAAAACACAAATTATAGTCGTTCAATAGTGCCTTATCGAATACCTAGGTTCAGAGATCAGTCAGCACCAACTACGTCCACATCCCGCACACACCTGACCAACGCTAAATTATTCGTACCTAGTTGGGCGTTCGGTCGGCAGCGACTCCTAACCTAAAAACGGTCAATGTTTTTATTTTTGTTGAAATAAGTTAAACTAATCGTACCTACCTAAATCCCACGGGCGGTTTAAGATTCGCATAAAGGTAGCTAGCCGACCAGATAAAGGCCGGTGATAACATACATACGAGTATATGCATTGGCTAGGAATATATAGGATGACAGGGTGAGAGAGGCATCAATCGATGTGCAACACCCCCTCCTCACCGCCGCCGCCGCCGCCGCTATCCGCACCCTGCATCGCGCGCATCTACCTCGCCCATGCATATATCCTAGATACGACTCGAGTATAAAAATAGGTAGACCTTAAGACACCTACTACAGGAACGAACACTACAGGAAGTCCTAAACTGCTGCGCAACGACAAGATTCTCTTCAAAAATCACCGCCTCAGCCTGACGTATGTATAGACATAGATACAGACGTACCTATCCGACAGAGGATAAAACACTTCGCAAACACAAAACAAGTCGCTTTCCAAGATTTCCTTGGAGTTCCTTTGTGGCACTATAAATACGACGTAGCTAGCACGATCAATATCTAGCGTTTCATTGAGTCCGCCGAATCCCATCAGAACCCTCTCATTGTATCGGCCGCCCGGTACACTCCCTCCAAGATTAGTAGGATTCGCCGTCCACGGCACTCCCTAGTCGAACCCGACGACCCCATCACCTTACTTCAAGAGAGTAATAGGGAAACCAGTACGATTAGAAAAAACAAAAACAGACCGCGTTCCGTATTCCGGCCTCGCCGACGAGGCCCATCGCGACGCCCCAGTAACATCCCTCCCCGACTTTTGCCTAACGAGCCAGCCCGCGCCGCTGAGCCATTAGCGTTAAATCCCCTAAATAATAATAATTGACCCAGCCTGTCCCTTGCTGCCCCTCTCAATGACCCCGTTAAGCCGAGGCCCGTATCCCACAGGGGATGCCCTTAGCGAAGCGGTCATTTAGCTTTTAGTAGTTTTTAGCCCTGGCTGGGGGCCTTAAATTCATTTGAGGCCACCACAGGATTGTCCGGTTGAGCAGTAACCAGCCTTAGTGTGCTGAACTGCGAGTGGTCCATTCCAAAAAAAAAAAAAAAAAAAAAAAAAAAAAAACGATCAATATCTACTTTCACCTACGCCGCCTATCGTGCACTATTTACGAAAAACTCGCAATAAAAAATAACATTATTATGTTATTTACATATCTCAAGATAGACAGCCTTGAAGATAACGCACAGAGGGGGTGGGGGTGGGGAAGACGCGTACGTCCGTACGACTAGGAAGTTGTATGGACGTACGCGTCTTCCTAAAAGAAGGCTTTGTAATCTAGGTAAAATCCGATGCATTTGAATCACTGTTTTTACTGACCTGGGGGCAACTTGCCCGCTGGAGGCGCAGGTATCATGGCAGTTATGAACTTGGAGTCTTCAGACACAAGGAACTCGGTGCACACAACTGCCTGTCAGCAGCGTCCAGGACCAAATGGACCGATGTAGAGCGACCGAATTACGACGCGCGGGCGGGTGGCCAGGGAACGACAACTTGGGGCGCGGCTTCGACGTATGTAGTTAATAGGTCAATGTTCAACATTTATTATAAAGGGAAATTTATTTTCTGGATTTTTTTTTCTATAAATTAATTAATAACACGTAAGTCTTCTTATATGTATATCATCCCTGTACGAGTATATCGTGAAGGTTAGGACAGAGATCTGTAACTGCCATGATACCTGCGCCTCCAGTGGGCAAGAACAGGTCAGTAACAACAGTGATTCAACAAGTGCATTGGATTTTACCTAGATTACAAAGCCTTCTTTTTGGACGATATGGTTGGCGCAGTGGTTGAGCGATTGGCTGCTGCGCTATGTGTCGTGGGTTCGATACCCGCACGGAACAAATATTTGTATGGCCTACAGATAGTTGTTCCGGGTCTGGCTGTTTGTCTATGTGAGATTGTATATTTGTAAACGCACCCACGACACAGGACAATTTCTTAGTGTAGGGCAACGTTTTTTTAAAAGAAAAAAGAAGATGGCCTACGTACACTTTGCAAATACAATCAGTATGTGTACCTAAGTATGTAACGTACGTCAAAGACGGGTCAAATTCAGAAGTTTTCGTCCAGTTTTCAGTCTGTGGATGGGCGACCGTCTTAACATGCAGAAGGCAAGTGTTCCAGATTGTCAAAAAAAAGAAAATCTGACAGTAGTATACAATCAAGCTATACAATCAGTATCTGGTACGTTGTCGTTATGTACTGCAGGCACAAATGGATAGATCTGATTAATTTAATTTCAAACACCTTTATACAAATTATTTCTTTTATTTTATGCTTAGGTAACTATGCAACTGCTATCTTATCTCTCCACCACCCTTGGTTGACTGATGCATTAAGTCCGCCTTTGTGTTGTAGGAAATAGGAATAGCTCACTGGTTAGTCTGAACCTAACCCTTGATCGTGGTGGTCAAGGTTCTAGTTCTGACTACACCCAAAATTATGTGTTCACCTTCACATGAAATGCTCATGAATTATAAAATGACTGAACTGTCAAAGATAGGTAAGGTATCTACTAACTATTTAGTTAAAATTAGCTTATCATTTTGTTTTACTTCTCAGCTGTAGGTACACAGTTGAGAAAACCCAACCTTATCTAACTACTTTTGTATTTGCTGCCGAATATACAAAATAGCATGATTCCTTACAGAAATCAGAAAAAAATATTATGAAAACGACAAAATGTTGCGCACCCCTTCGCTAGCTGCTACATATTATCTAGGTACGCGGGGAGGATCAATACTCAGCTCTTCGCAAAGCCTAACTAGGATCTGTCGGCTGGGACACACTGGGGGCGTGCTCGACGGAAAAGTTTTCTTCCAAGCAATTTCACTGTTCATGGTTTTATTGTTTAATTTTGATAGGTATCATTTTTAATAAAATGAAGGGATAACTGTAAAGTGGTGGGATTTTTTTGTTTACTGTTTGAACCGATAGACTTCTTTGTCAATCATCGCATCACCATCTCTACTTACTTGAGGCATAATGTTCTGCCAAAAAATTCCGACAATTTTTTAAATGTTTTTACGGTTAATTTACTATTAATAATTTCAAGTGTTATGTATCATTCATGTGATTGTGCCTTTGTGGGTCCTCTGTTCTCGCACTAAATACATTTTTTATCTATTTTTATATTATTATCTACTTGCTGTGCCAGCGGCCAGAACCAATCTACTGGCGAGAGCTCCTCTCACTAGGGCTTTGCGTGTGGTGAACGAGGTTCACGAGAGGGTTGATGTATTGTGTTGTAGCTTGAGGGAATTCGCAAAAGTATCATTACATATAATATGTTATTTAGATATAGGTTAAGAGTTCGAATATTATGTAACTTCTTAGGATGTCGATTAAGGTTATTTTTAAGACCACACTGTCGCATTGGATCGCTGATCTGTAATGGTAGTTGTAGGTAAGATTGCATTTATATAAATAAATCATGTGACATCGTTTTATTTTTCTTGTAACTGCGGGCAAAGAAGTTTCGAATAGAATCTTGCATAAGCTGACGCGCGGCTTAGGATTAAGAATATGCTAAGAATATAACAGAAATAGGGTATCACTGTAAAGTATACTTTTTTCGAAAATGTCAACCAAATCAAGTTTATCTTGGTACCTCGAATCAAATTATCAACAAAACAATCGAACGAATGGCGTAGTCTTCAAACTACGTAGAACGCCGATTATCCGAATTAATTGGGACCGGGGTCGATTCGGATAATCGAAAATTCGGTTAATCGGACACTGATAGAGAATGCCTTCCGCTCATGTACCACTGTTGTACATAAAGTATAAATAAATAAATAAATGAAACTAAGAGGTACCGAGTTTTACTGCGGTGCTCTAAAACGATGCATTTTTGTGAATCGGTTTAACGATATTTCTCAACTTATTCTGTAAAGCTCATAGTCAAACCTGCCTGAAAGTGATTCATCTACCAGTTATGGAGTCTGAAGTTGAACTGTCAAAATATTTGCACAATCCCACATGTAACGTTAAAATATGAATATTTTGGTTTTTCTTTTGATACGTATAAAAAATTCACAAATAACTCAACAATCACGTGTTGATGTTATTTTTAATTGTCCGTTAGTACTATCTTTTCCTCAATAGATGGCGATACGTGTATCTACATCCCATAGTGCAATTGACTACCTTTTTTATTCAGTTAACCGATTGCGACGGAAAAACTACGTCATACTCGGAGTTACGCAAAATTCATAATATGTATAAAAGTTTTCAATATTGGTTTTGTAGTTTTACGTGATGCGTGCAAGACGCAGTCAGCGCGCACCCTATGAAGGTTCTTACTAAACTTAGAAATTCAATATCTTTTGCTTTTGTCGATTTTGATGAAATAAATGCTAGTTACAACTCTGGATAAGACTTAATATGTCAAAGTACCTAGATTTCGAATCCAATCAGTGATTCTTGCGTGATGCTTCCACAAACATACAGACAAACAGAAAGACAGTCAAACGGACAAAAAAGGCAAACATGTTACACGTTAAATAATATAATTTAGTCTTTTGGTTCCCTGTAGATGCCATTTGTAGTAAGCACTAGCACAATATTAATGAGATTTATTCACTAAATTACATTTTACGTAATTATTTGTCGCAAAAATGAACGCGGGTTGCCCGTCTGAGTTGGCAAGGGAGGGGCGTGCGCAAGCGCAGGCAAAACAAAATCGGAGGAAGTCCTTAAGTCCTTGTCAACGAAAATGTGTATCAGATTGATCATAAACCCAAACTAGTTCAGGTTTTTGATCAAAAATCTGGATTGTTACAGGTTTATGATAAAATTGAGTTTAAAATGTGTCATCTTCCGGTTTTTGATCAAAAACCTAATTATAAGAAAAACCTGCAACATATTATATATATAGCGCGAGGCATTGCCCTGTCTTTTGGACACAGTTCCATTCGGCAGCGATGCGGAGGATATTTTTAACCGACTTCTAAAAAAGGAGGAGGTTCTCAATTCGGATGTTTGTATTTTTTGTTTTTTTTATGTTTGTTCGCGCATAACTCCGTCGTTTGCCAACCGATTTGAAAAATTCTTTTTTTGTTGGAAAGGGTATACTTCCCAAATGGTCCCATGAAAATTTTATCGAAATCGAACAAGTGGTTTTTGAAAAATCAACAAAAATCTAAAAAAAATATCTACATTGTCTACATTGACGACCTTTTAGTTTAATCTGCATTGGAGCAGTGCATTTTTTTTACACCAATGTAATTGGTTCGTTTAGGTGGGGGAGGGAGGGGGTGTAGGTACCACTAAAAAGTGAAAAATAAAAAAACTTTTTACAAAAAAATACAACCGACTTCCACAAAAAATCAAAAAAGTACAAAATAACTTTAATTCGGAAGTCGGTGTTCAAAAAACGAAAAAGGAACCACAAACACCGACTTCCGAATTAAAGTTATTTTGTACTTTTTTGATTTTTTGTGGAAGTCGGTTGTATTTTTTTGTAAAAAGTTTTTTTTTTAATGACAAATTTCAGGGTTTACCTACTTGGGACTGTTTATTTTTCAAAGAATGTTGCATTATATAATATTGCACTGTTATAATTAACAGTACCTATGCTAATTATTTTATATGGTAATCTGTGGATAACGTTGTGAGTAGTATATTTGTTAATTCTATTAGTTTAGTACTCTGATCATGTGTAATATTTAATATACTTACTGCTGTTTGCTGTCCCTAATAAATAAAATAAAAATTAAATTAAATAAACACGCCCGATATGCAACTGCCCTATCGTGCACATTGGGATGGGCGTCGACGTCACGTGACCGAAACGCATGCGCCCGGCCCGGGCTGCGGGAGCTGGTAGGCTCCTAGCCTTGAAGCTTGCAGTCCCAGTGTTGCAGTTATTAATGCCTCACCCAGTTTCCCTATTGAATGCAGCGTGTTGGGTTTTGCAAGCATAAGACGTGAATTCAACAATTCCTTTTTTATTTGTTTTATTCAGCGCGTATTCTAGTAATGGAAGTGATGATTTTGTAAGACTGTGAAGAACAAAGCGCAGCCAGCATCCACAATCTTCAGAGTTACGATACAGGTGTGTATGAGTTTTTTTGCTACTTTCTCCTATCCGAGTATCAATCAACGACCTTCTGATGTACCTGCTTATAAAGTTCGGAAATACCCAAATGAAACTAGGTAGGTACATTATCTTCTACTAGAATTCACAAAACTACTGATCCTTATTTCTGTCTACAGCTGCCGCGCAGCCGACGAGCAACCGCCGTCGAACCGCTGTGCAGCCTCCGTGCAGCCGCCGTGCAGCCTCCGTGCAGCCGCCGCCGTGCAGCCTCCGTGCAGCAGCCCTGCAGCCGCCGTGCAGCCGCCATGCAGCATCTGTGCCGCATCCGTGCATCCGCCGTGCAGCATCCGTGCAGCCGCCGTGCAGCCTCCGTGCAGCCGCCGTGCAGCCTCCGTGCAGCAGCCCTGCAGCCGCCGTGCAGCCGCCATGCAGCATCCGTGCCGCATCCGTGCATCCGCCGTGCAGCATCCGTGCCGCATCCGTGCATCCGCCGTGCAGCATCCGTGCAGCCGCCGTGCTGCCGCCGTGCTGCCGCCGTGCAGCATCCATACTACTGCCATCCGTACGGCAAGTAGTACCAACGAAGATGTACCAAAAGTTATTACTTATACCGGAAGAATCTATGGGTCATAGCGGGCCACCAGATCGTACCGCGCAGAAAAACTAATACCATGATTTTAATTGATATAGAGTCGCAGTATCCGAGCCTTTTCCTAACTATATTAGGTTACGCGTCCAGTCTACCCTGAGGACTGCGTTATAGAGATCAGATAGTTAGTTGTTCTGGAGCAACTGCTTATGTGACCTCTACATCGCAGTAGCTTCAGTGCCACCGTTCACTGCTCACACCAACATGAGTCCAGCACCAGCGTCGGAGTGCTCAGCGGTGCCAGCGCGGGTCATCGACATCGCGGAGAGGACGTTTATGTAAACAGACCTCTTGTTAATAGAAGATATGTTTACATCAGCTCCTGTGTTCACATTCTACAAAAGAAGACAAACCTGCTGTTGAACGCACGTAGATAGAACCGAAGAGAAAATAATGTTTAAGTACTGTGTTCTGATTATGTCTTTATGATTTCTTGCTCTATTAAGTAGCAATAAGGAAAGTATGATAGTAGCATATGTATATATCACCATTTTTCACGTATTAGCTGTGAAGTGATTTAAGTAAGTTTCATCAATTTGATTGTACTGGACGCAATGGTAATGCATTTTTAACTTTACATGTCTGTACGTGGATGGGAGTGCTGCTGCGTGGAGTCAGCCGTGCTGGGTGTCATCTACAAAGAAGATGCATGATGTGGTGGTGGACAATAGACTGCTCTACAGTCTACATACTGCAGGCAGTTACATTACTGCAGGTGTGCATGTTATAACTAGCCACTTTTGTCAAACACCCTAGGTTAGAGGCTGGTATTCGTGAAATTGGTATGGATACACGTGTAAGTGTGGATGGAATTACTAGACAAGTTAAGGTTTGCCGTCTTCACACTAACTTCAGTCAGCACAGGACTTCTAAATTAAATTAAAATAATTATATAAACGATTTGAGGTTTTTTAAATTTACAGGTATATGAAGAGTTTCCGGGCAGTACACCTCAGGAGTCTGTAACTGCGCACCTCACGCCGCCACCGCCTTGCCGCGCCGCCAAATTAGTTTCCCCCCCTTTTTAAACAAATTCAAATAAACAAAGAAAGTTCTCAGTTCAATTGTATTTTTATGTTTGTTACCTCAGAACGTCATCAATAATTATAAAAAGTTATGTAAAATTCTTGTTTCATTTGAAAGGATATCCAATTAGGTACTTGCCGATTCAAATCAAATGTAGCTCAAAATTTAAAACCTATCAGTGTTAAGCTAGCTCTGTTCTGTCTCCTACTTGATAAGGAGGGAGGTAAGTATAATTCTGCCTGGAGTTGCAGGGATTGGAAGTAGTGAGAGTATTTTTTTTTTCGGTTACCGTTATCAGGTTACCGTTACCAGGTTATAAAAAAAAACAAATTAGTGCCACTTCAACAATAACCGGTACTGCTGCTGTGATCCATGTGGTATTGATGAGACTTCTTAAATCACCATAGGGTGCGATTTTTGTATTTTCATCAACAAGTATTTGCAATTATGCATTCAAAAAGTACAAGCCTGTAAACAAGTTTAACAAGTCCCGTCAGGGGTTATTACTAGCCTCCTGACGGAGGCTGTATGCAGAGGGAGCTCCGGCAGGATCTCACGGAGGTATGGAGACAGTGACTGTGCACCGCCACCATTGCGAGGATAAGTCTTTGAGGAGTAGTTGGAGAGACACCAAGGCGTCCTCACCGTCCGCCTCCTGTCGCTGACCAGACACGGCTGTTTCACGAGATACCTGTTTCGGATTCAGCGGGAGGATACGTCCGGGGATCACTGTGTGAAGAACACGATGCAGCGCCGTACGGTGGAGATCTGCCCTGCTTGGGCGGTGGGCGGAGCAACGCCGTGTCCTCGTCGAGGCGATCTGCGGCGGTGACCTCTCGCGTTTGGCCCTGGTTCAATCCATTGTCCGGAGCGAGGAAGCATGAGAAGCGGTCACCTCCTTTTGCGAAGCTGTAATGCTAGCGAAGGAGGAGGCAGACTGTGTGCAGGAGAGGGAAACCTCAGCCACCGCACAGAAGCAGGGCGATTCCGGGCCACCGCAGGCGCGGGCCTGCGGATGGCGAACTATGGGTGGCTCGCCGTCCGATAGCAACCAGGCCCGGGTCGACGGAGCGTGGTGTTCCACGCGCGCCATAAAGAGCTGTCAGCAAAGAAGACGCGGCCCTATAGGGTGACTGTCTGCTAGGGTTACGGAATTTGTTCGAAAGAGTCACCGCGACCCTGGGACGCAAATTTGATGACTTCAGACCCAGAAAAAAAGGGGTTATTACTAGAGAAGTGCTATTACAGCGAAGACGAATTCTTAAAAATCATTTATTGCTTGTATGGAATACTCAAATTAAATGAAAATTTTTGTTTTGAGTTGAATTTAATTAAATTTTGTCATTGTAATTTTGAATTAAATCTCGACATTGTATTTAAAATTTCATTCAGATTTTGACATTGTAATTAATATATTGTAAATAATTATAAGTATCTTTATTCCCTATATAATTCCACCTCCATGTATTTTTATCGAGGACTCCACAAACACGTCTTTTGCTACTTCCTTATATCCGCAATCTCATTCTGACATTCTTCCTTCTTTTCTTTCGTTTTACCTACTTGATTTCTATCATTTTTTATCTACAACTTTCGTAAACTTTCTGGTTTCTAGTGGGAGCAATGATGTTTTCTAAACATTGTGTTTTTTCTGGACGAGACGTGATTTCGAGCGAAGGTGAAGGAAGACAGAACTCGAAAAATTTCGAAGTTTTGAAAATAGTAACTCTGATAGGTGACAATTTTTATGTCATTCATATGTACGGAAGTTACTGGGGCTTGTATCAAGCATTAGCCTAGCCCCCTATGGCCAGAGGTAAATATGCCACTGAACAAGTGCCCATTGTGAAAATAAAAGTCACAATGAGGGTTTCGTGGAAAATTTACGCCACCACTTGGCGCCACTAGACGAGAGGTCTTTTTCCTTGAAAAAGTGACTTTGACGTAAATATGACGTTGTTCATGCCAATTTCACAAATTTTAGAACCAAACTATTAGCGTTTTCATAGATGCCTGGACCATATGCTTCAGTGCTGCCGCCTGATGTTCTTCATTTAAAGAAACCCTATTACCTAATGATACTCTCATTAGGTAATAGGATTTCTTTAAATGTAATTTAAATTTCCTGTAACTGACCTTTACACTCATAGACAGGTTCAAGGATGAATACGATTTAAATCAACATCGTTGTAACAACTTGCACACAGGATCCGGTCGCTACTTCTGCCTGACCCCTATGGGGTCAGGGGTACGCACTAGCCCTATCACGCATCTCATTTCCACTTATCACACTGCATTTGCTTTGACACTCGTTTTACAGTCGCCACCTGCCTGACACCAACCCCCTTGAGAGTTATGTTTATGGTGGTTGCCCACCACTACGTGGAGGTAAATGACCGTGTGAGGCACCTAGAGGCGCCTCCTATGATACTAAGGATACTCATAGAATTAGCCAAATTTATAATCCATTATCATCCAGAACAGACTATAGATAATAAGTGGTAGCCGTGAAATTAGGGGTTAAAGCACATTGACACAATGTTGAAAAGCTAAAATTAGCATTTTGAACCCTACCTCACAGTGTACCTACTGCACACATTTCCTATATAAACGATGGCATTTGAAGGTCGAATGCGTGCGTCTCGATGTTGATTTACCCCGTACAAGCTATGTGGCCTGTAATCCATACCTAAAACCTTGAAGATTCAGGTGAAATTCCCCGCATTCCGCAATAAATAATACCACGTGTAACCACCACCGGGAGCCTTCTCTTTGATCTTGATAATGATGTAGGTATAATCAGTCAGAGGTAAAGTAACTGTGATCTGCGACTGTGTAGAATTGTTAAAAGTTTCGATAAAATCATGGCTTTCGTGAGTCGAAGTTGAGGCTAGATTTTGACAAAGTACCTTAGAATAGTATATACTAACTCCATGGTTGGACTACAGTGTATTGTAGTACAGCACGCCCAGTATATAGAAAAATGAACTTTGGGAAACTATTGCAAATCGAATACCAAAAAAAAATAAGAATGTAACACATTTGAAAATCACAATATTGTTGACGTAATAGTATAAATAACTTTACATATAAATGGAAAGTTGAGGACTTCTGATATTTATAATCAGCATAATGGCAACACCAGAATTTTAGGCGATGTTAAAATTAAATTGTGTAGTGGAAGGTTTCAAGTCAAATAATATAACTTACAAGACATTATCAAGCTTAATTTTTTTCGTATTCGTTTTATTTTATTGGCTGATGTTGCGCATAGACAATAATCGACTATACAGAGTGTACATCAAGCTTTATACATTATGGTTTACTTTCTAAAATGAAATTTTTTGTTGTTATTTTCATGGACGGCAACATTCAAAACTGCTGCGCGTCCATGTCAAGACGGATGGACTCATCTGTGTTACACGGGATCAATATAAATTAAAAATGCGGAATCCTCACACAAAATAATGTTATTTGTGTTCAAACGTCGCGTAATACATAAACAAAGACATTATCATAATCTTCGCCGTATCTAGACCGGATTATAACGCGTCTGATCCCGGGCCACTCTGAATACATTGCAGCTAAGAGAGAATGACCGAGCCATCCTTTATCTACAAAGTGAAGTGTTGAACGTTGTGTGAAAACTGTAAGGTGCATTATGTAGTGAAAACATAACATTAATGTGTGTAGTGGCGTATAAAAGTTGTTTGGGCGTCATCGTGTGATTATGTCGATGAGATGATGTGGACGCTAGTGGTGGCCGTGGTGGTGACGGCGGCGCTGAGCACGCGCGCCGAGCAGGTGCTACTGCTGGACACCACCACCGAGGCGACGCTCGGCTGGACCCGCTTCCCGTACGGCGCGCAGGCAAGCACGCCCGGCTGGCTCGAGGAGTCCTACACTAACTTCGAAAAGCAGATCAACTGGCGCTCCTATGTCGTATGCGACGTCGCGCATCATAACGTTAACAACTGGCTCTGGACACCGTTCATCGAACGCAGGAATGCCAACCGTATTTATATTGAAATAAAATTCACCATTAGAGATTGTTCATTGTTCCCTGGTAATGCTTTAAGCTGCAAGGAAACATTCAGTCTGCTGTACTATGAATTCGACGTGGCGACAAGAGAGCAGCCGCCGTGGGAGCCCGAGAGCTACAAGCTAGTTGGCCGCATAGCTGCAGGTGAGGGCCGCTTCAACACTAACTCTGAGGTGGACATCAACACCGAAGTGAAGAGCATCGCAGTAACTAAAAGAGGCGTGTACTTCGCCTTTAGAGACCAGGGCGCATGTATATCAATATTAGCTGTGAAAGTTTACTATATAACATGCCCTGAAGTAACAGTCAATTTTGCTAGGTTCCCAGCTACACCAACAGGTCGTGAGGTTACTGTAATTGAGCAAGCCAATGGTACATGTGTGGAGAATGCAGAGACAGCCTCAGGTGAGGCCCCTCCAGTATACCTGTGCAAGGGTGATGGCAAGTGGACTTTGCCCAGTGGGTCCTGCAAATGCCGTGCTGGGTTTGAACCTGACCTTAACAACCAAGTATGCAATGAATGTTCTCCAGGAAAATTCAAATCTTATACTGGTGATGACCCTTGCGTTACTTGCCCTGACTATTCTGAATCCACAGCATATGCTGCAGCTGAATGTAAATGTGTGCCCGGTTTCTTTAGAGCCAAAAAAGATCCAAAGAATGTTCCATGCACTCAGCCACCATCAGCACCAGTCAACCTGACAGTTACATTTGCTGATCAATTTTCAATTTCCCTTGCTTGGCAGCCACCAATTAAGACAGGAGGACGCAATGACATAACTTATCGGGTGTTCTGTTCAAACTGTGGTTCTAATATTGAGTACAGGCCTGCGGCAACTGGTCTGAATAACACAAGAGTCACAGTTATGGGTTTGGACCCTGTAACAGAGTATAAATTCCAGGTTTATGCTGAGAATGGAGTCACTGAACAAACAGGTGAAGAGCCTAAGAAAGTTGAGATAACCGCTGTCACCGAGGCCTCTGTTGTTAGTGTGGTTTCTAAACTGCGTATCTTGAGTGTAGAAAGTGACAAGCTGTCTTTAGCATGGAACCCACCACCGATAGACCTAACTGATCCTGATGATACAATAGAAAGTTATGAAGTCAAATGCTTCCCCAAAGATAACATGGAGAAAAGTGCAAATGCTACCCTCAAGATCTCTAAAGAACCACATGTAATAATTACGGGTTTGAAAAGGGACACCGAATATGGTATTAGAGTCAGAGCTAAGATGAAGCGCGGCTGGGGTGAGTTCAGTGGCATAGTGTATGCTCGGACTGGATCGGTGTTGGAAACGACTTTCGTAGGCGAAGAGGAAGGCGCGCAGGTGCGGTTAGTGGCCGGAGTGATGGTCGCAGTGGTTGTACTGTCAGTGGTCGCTATAATTGCTACTGTTTTGTTCTTACGATCACGCACTGATGACGAATGCGACAAGAAGCAGCCTAGCGACTGCAACGCGCTAAACTACCGAAATGGAGAAGTATACACGGGCCCAGAGCGTCCCGCCAAGACAAGCAGCAATGCCACGACACCATTGTTCGCTGGCACCGGCTCCAGAACTTATATTGACCCTCATACGTATGAAGACCCTAACCAGGCGGTGCGAGAATTCGCACGCGAGATTGACGCGTCTTGCATAACTATAGAGGCAATTATCGGTGGCGGTGAATTCGGTGATGTATGTCGAGGGAAACTCAAATTGCCAGCCAGCTGCGGACAAGAGATTGATGTTGCCATCAAAACCTTGAAGCCGGGCTCCACAGAACGAGCGAGACGCGACTTTCTTGCTGAAGCTTCGATAATGGGACAATTTGAACACCCCAATGTTATTTTCTTACAAGGCGTAGTCACAAAATGTAATCCAATCATGATCATAACAGAGTTTATGGAGAATGGCTCTCTGGACACATTCTTGAGGGCTAATGATGGAAAATTTCGTGTTGTGCAATTAGTTGGCATGTTACGCGGTATCGCTACGGGGATGCAGTACCTGTCAGAAATGAATTATATTCATCGTGATCTCGCAGCTCGTAACGTCCTTGTCAATTCTCAACTCGTGTGCAAAATCGCTGACTTTGGATTGTCACGAGAGATAGAGTCGACCGCGGATGGCGCTTATACCACACGCGGTGGCAAGATCCCCGTGCGATGGACAGCACCGGAAGCCATCGCGTTCAGGAAGTTCACCTCAGCCAGCGATGTCTGGTCCATGGGCATAGTCTGCTGGGAAGTTATGAGTTTCGGTGAACGACCATACTGGAACTGGAGTAATCAAGACGTGATCAAGTCCATAGAGAAGGGTTACAGGCTGCCGGCTCCCATGGACTGCCCCGAGGCGGTGTATCAATTGATGCTCGATTGCTGGCAGAAAGAGCGTACGCACCGTCCCACATTTGCAAGCATTGTGAAAACTTTAGATAAACTGATCCGCTGTCCAGATACATTGAGAAAAATTGCCCAAAATCGCTCTGCAGACCCGTTGGCGGGTGACACACCTGACTTGATTCAGTTCTCGTCGGTAGAAGAATGGCTAGAGTGCATCAAGATGTCGCGGTACATCGAGAAGTTCCGCGCAGCAGGCATCCTGGACATGGACGCCGTGGTTGACCTCACGGTGCATCAGCTGGCGTCGCTGGGCGTCACACTCGTGGGCCACCAGAAGAAGATCATGAACAGCGTGCAGAGCATGCGCGCGCAGATCCGCGGCAGCGGCCCCTACGGCTTCCTGGTGTAGTGTTGTGCGCGCGCGACAGACTTGATCTCGAAAGTGAAGTGCGACAGTGATCTTTAATGATAGAATGATGCATTTTGTATATTTTTCTAAAAAACTGCCATAGAGTTTAGATATAGGGGTAAAAAGGACTTCTTTTCATAGTGATGTTAAGGAAATTTATCTATGATATTGTGTTGTTTATATTTCTTTTTTTACTGTTTATTAAATTTGTTTAATTTAGTGACAGCTTGAGTGACAGCTACTAACTTGCCGGCCTAATTTCAAGACTGCTGCATCCACTTATGACAGCTTTATGATACCGTTATATAGGTACTACTAGACAACGAAAATTGTGTTTTTATTTTATTTCGAGTATCGAAAATAATATATATCCCACTCTGGGATTAAGAAGTAAAGAAAATTATTTAAAGAGAAACTATTAAGTATGGTGATAAATTAATTTTTAGTTCATTGATGGCATACATGACAGCGTTATTTGTGTAGACTGATGTATGTTAATATTATTTTACTAATATTTTTGTACTTATAAACTTTGATACATTCTCTTTACGCTTTTGAAGCTTATTTTATAAGTTTTCTTTACACCAGACTAACAATAACTATGAAAGTTACACCATCATGTTCAGGAAAATAAAACAGTTTTTGTAAAAATAAGATATATCTAAAGTGTAGTTAGCCAATTATCTGTAATCTTTTGGAGGAATATTATGTGTATATTCATGAGATTTTTAATTGAAAAATGTATAGATGTGCTTTGGGTTTCTCATGTTCTATGATAGGATTAATGGTGATGCGGCTTTGACAAGTTAATGTTGACTTTATGTAAACTGGTTAGCATGACAGTGGCAGTTGGCTAACATCAGTGATAACCCTATTATACAATACTCAAAGCTTATTTATGCTAGACCTCAAAAATTGTGATTGAACTGAAGTACTTAACTAATTTATAGCCACAAAAATGCATTTAAGTTCGTATGTATGTACCCCTCTTTACATCGCATGTACATAAGGCTGAATAATTTAGTATTAAATTGCTTTAAAATATTACTCAAAAGAATTATACATATTTAAATATTTTATTTTGTGACTTTCAGTTTGATAAGGGTGGAGACACAACTGTAACATTATATTCCATATTTTGCAGTTTAAAGACTGATTTATATTTTATAATTTAGTTCATATTTTGTACCAGATACTTTGACAATAAGTACAAGATCCAATCTTTTTTCTCTCATTAAGAATCAGTTCAATTCTTAGTCATGCATCAGTACAACAGTAAAGTATTCATAGTATTATGATGCAAAGCCATACTCCACTATCGGGTAGTTCCATTATTTTAGAGTACTAACCAGGGTGCATTGTGCAAATGTCAACAGATTCTATGTTCTGAAAAAAGGTCTGTCTATTGTTCAGACTTCACAACCTGTTCAATGTTGGAGATGAAGTTAGAGTTGCTTGTCTACACCCAAAGCCTAACGCTGCCTGTAAATTTGACTGTCTAGTATTAATTTTGTTTACTGAAAAAATCGGTTCATAATTGTACCTATTCAGAAATGCCAATATAGTTTTAAGTGCTTTGCTTCCCAGCTTGTGACGTTACAAAGCGACTGTATACATATGTGAATGCTTCGCGCCTTCGACCACAGCTGAGCGGTTCTGAACGCACCACCTACCGTCTGCACCACGAACTAAATAATTGGTGATTTTGTATTTAGTTAATAATAATCGTTTATTCGTAATTTAAGATGTTCTGGGGCTTAGTGCGAGTTTTTAACTTTGTACTCGATCGCGTTAACGTAAACGTTCGCTTATGTCAAAACGTATGGAATTGTAAAAAGAAAGGTTTTTATCACCAGATGGCGTTTATAGTTTCAATACAAATTGGCGTTTATGCTAACGCGATCATGAACGTTAAAAACTCTCACTAATGCCACAGTTCATATTTTTATACAAACGTAATCTTATGTGGTGACAGTAGTCTGTGGTCAATTCTCATTCATAATCATCAAAATTGCTCAATTAGCCATTTCATCTTGTACATTCGATAATAATTAATTACAGAATCCTGTAGCAAAATTCCTGTTAAACTAGTTCATGCCTTTGTTTCAGAAAGCACGTTTTAATTGAACAATAAGTGAATTATGAATGGTCATTCATGCATATTGGCAGCTGTTTAATTTTATTATTTAATTGTAATGTAACATTTTGCCACAGCGAATTGCGAGCCGGGTTTTTGTGCTATTGGAGTTTAGCGAAAAAAGTTAGGTAATTAGATAACTGCGCCCCTCCCTTTGAAATATTAACCTGTGGATGCGATGTGAGGTTTTTTAACATTGCATATTATGAATGTAAAGTCAAATAAAAACTGCTATGTTTTACGCGTAAACGAAGTTTGGGCGCAGTTATCTCGATCTCGGGTTGCCGATCAGCACAATGTCTCAAAACTGCATCCAGTTTAGGAGCGCGCGGCTGCACATTACGTATGCAAATTATCTGCGACTTGACTTTAATAACATATTTTTTTGAAGAGACTTGTGCGGCGGAGGTCAGGTAGGGAACCTGTTTGCCTGTTTGAGCATCGCGTGCTGATCCTAAATAGCGATTTTCCGGCCGACACTAGAGCTCCAGACCGCGTGTTTATCTCACCGTTTTATGACTTACGCTGAACTTTTTCGATTCTACTCCTGTTTATTTTCTCTCTTTCGACTTTTACTACTTTTACTAGTGATATAAACTGGTCTTGTATATTATCTTTGCGTTTCAAGTATAAGCAGAACTCTGACGTATGTACGAACAGTGCATACTAAAGGAGAAGTATAAATCCGCGGTCCCGTTAACTTGGGTGCATCATTCGATGACGCATTCGTTCACCACCTCGCTCTGCGTAAAGATGCGTTCGATTATAGTTCTGGAATGATTGTACTTGCTGTTAAGTTCTCATAATACTTTTTTTTTAATAAAGAATTGACGTGACGTTATAATTTACTGTCATCAAAAAGCTGAGTTAGTATCGACATAAAGTGTCGGCCACATCGTCGGCCCGACGCCAAGGATCGCTCAACATGTCTGGCTTGTCAAAAATGAACGAAAATGTCCTGCGACAAGTATCTACTTGTTGCAGACGACGGCGAAATTCGCGTCCGTCGTTTTATCCTCGAGTACATAATCAGGCTCAGCCGAAAATTAGTACCGTTTTCACGTCAACTAGACCATGTACCGAAAAGCTTCATTTTTCTTGTATCAAACTTATTTTTTATCCCGAGACTGCGAATAAAATACGCGTCTGTTTTCATTAAAATATGTGCTAGCTCTCGCAATGCATATGAATGTCTTTATAAAATGTAAACGACAGTATGTAGTTCAAACTTAATAAAAAAACTTCCTACACGTTTCATTTGATAGTTAAAATTCGCACTAAGTACAGTTGAACGCCGATTATCCGAATTAATTAGGACCGGGGTCGATTCGGATAATCGAAAACTCGGATAATCGGACATAGACGGATAATAAAGAAAAACGAACTGTCACACATAGAATCAACTTTATTACAGTTCCACAATAACTTGGTTAAACTTACGTTTATAAATTAATTTTATAAAATTATATTATTAATTAATCGTTTTTTTATATTACGCTTAGGGCCGATTCGGATAATTGGCGATTCGGTTAATCGTCGTTACGTACACGAAACAAAATTCACCATAAATTAAAATAAAAAAAGTTAGAAAAACTCGTGTTTTTGATCCACTGAAAATCTTAAAGCGTACACGACCTCCAGGAAGACTAGCGAACCCACGGGGTAAATCACATTACGTTAGCGAATTTGATAGATCCGTGGGTTTTAATTGCCACTTCATTAGGAATCTTAGTCTCCGCGCAGACCAAAATGGAGCGCAAAGCAAAGGATTTTCTCATCCCATCGGACACTGCATTGTATAAACATCCCTATAGAGCTCAAAATTGTACGAGCATCAGCACAGACATCAAAGGACTCCTCTGGCGTCCTTGAGCGCACTCTCGTTGGTTTCGTCTGCACTTTCACTCACTGAAATAAGGTTCATTATTCAATGACACCTGCTATGCACTCGTATTTGGTTTACAAGCTTCAAATAAAACATGAAACTTCAATTATCTTGTAGAAGATATTTTAAAATATTTGACTAGTGAATTGTTTTCAACGAAACAGAGAAACACGGGTCCCTTTGAGAAAGTACAGGCTTCATATTTTTCGAAAAGCAAATTCTCGGGAAATGAGATTTAACTAAATTATATTGTTTGCAACTAGTGACTGAACAATAAAAGAGGAGCCTGTAACATAGGGGCTTAAAACCAAATAACCCCGTTTTCCTGTTATTCCGTAATATTTTTTTTTGTTATTTTCCTTTTCCAATATGATATGATAAGGCAACGAGTATTTAATTAAGCTTCATAAAATTCTCGGAGAGAACGTGCGCCTACCATGTTGTTAATTAATCGGGATGTAATATTTTAAAATTAATATTGTGAATTTATATTTTCAATATAAAAATTCCGACTCAATCAAAGGCCAGTCCAGGTTTTATTATAATGCGATTGTATAGTTGAAACAGGGAGTTGCTTGAAAGCAGCACCTCAAGGACATTGCTGCATTATACGCGCCCGTGCTGTAACATCTCTGTCAAGCGCCTACTCTCGCGAATACACACATCGATACCAGAAGTATCAATTAACGTAAGGGACATTTAACGAAAATGTTCCTTATGACTGTTAGCATAGGGCACAATTATTCTAAATGCCGATATGTCTGTTGATTGAAAATTTCGGTATCGACATAATAATATTATAACCAAGAAGACTTGTGTTTCTCCTGGAGGGAAGAACGCAAGGACATGTAGCTAATCTAGCTTCCGCTTTGCGCTCAGTGCAGACGTACCAAAACCAATCCAATTGTAATGAAATTATTTTGCTGTATTATTACCATGTGGAACTCTTGACAAATGATATTTCAATATAAAATAAAAACACTCTTCCTCTCTCCTAATTTATTTAAAGTTTTGCTGTGCCCGACAGGGTCCACAATTGTTTCTATTTCTCATATTTACCATCTGTATGTGTACATTATAGATTGCAATAAACGATCTTGAATCAATGCCTTTCCACGGGTTATAGCTCATAATATATAAAACATTTAATTTGATATGGATTCAGTAATACAAATATCGGAAAACAGAAATTCCCTAGATTATTTTTTACTTTGCCTTCCCGGCTCTTTTCATACGCCAGTGAAAAACTTCAATTTGTTATTTCATACTCTCACAAACGAAATATTTTCGCTACTATAAATTACTTTTATATGAACGTAATATTCCAGGAGAAATATAATATCATTGAGCGTCAGTAGCGTGATATTAATCAGTGAATAATTGCAGGAATATGTACGGTCGGCTTCTAGGTACTGTTTGCCATCAAAGCTTTGAGGTGGTTAGTGTATCATATCCCAAAGACAAAGCCTATCGATATCTGTTGAAATGGCCGTGTGGTTGGACGCGTGTATCGCTGCCGTTGCGCCACTGTCCCCGCTGATTACTCCTGACTTGCTTCCCTTTGACACGAAATAGCTTTGTGCAACGCGATCCGCGCCTATCTTGCTGGTCATAGCGGAATAGATTGTCGGGCATAAAGGGAGCCTTGTGGTCGATGCTTTTGTATTATGGCATCGGATTGTGTCATCTTAAACCTCTATCAAACGCAACTATGGTTTATAAGTACATATTCTAAATTTGCCCGTGCTTAAATGCTTTGAGATAACTTCGACGGAACCAGTCACGTTCTATTTCACATATTTGTAGAAATCCATAAAAAAGCAAATACCAATTAATCATAAATAGTTTTCAAAGCAGTATTTCGTTACTGCAGACGAACGCATGCTTCCGCAGATTTTTAATGATGCTTTGGTCCGAACACTTCCAATTTGGAGTACTGTGCAGCTTTGCATGTGACACCAAATGCAATCAATCGTTCCAATCTGTATGTACGGGCCGGCAGGTAGATCCTGCCGGCGACAACGTACCATCGTCTGTGACTAACTGACAAATCCTTGTACACCCAACCGCGACAATTACACCGTTCTACTTTTTTTTATGGAAGTGATATCATTAAATGCTTCTTCCGCTCTGGATGGAGCGGAAGGGAGCGTCAGGCTCTTACCGATTAAGAACTCTGTATTCTTCTCTCTCTATCGAACAAATCCGCAAACATCCAGCTCTACCTAAAATTGAACCGTGGATACCATTTAAAATGTTTAGGTGACGCTATACTTGGTAACCGTAAACTACCTGTGTCCCTTGGATATACCGTAAAGAGATCAATGACCGTTGTTTTAAAATAAGTCTTTTTATTATTCGCATTTCAATAGTATTTAACCTCGCTCGCAAATAATTAAATCGCTAAACAGTGGTGTCATTTTTGGTACGTATAATTTATATAAAAAGATGCGGCCATTTGCAATTGTTCTTTTTTTTGTAAACCATGAGTAGAACTGCCATAAATATGCGTACCGCTGTACTTTCATTATGTAATGTATTATGTACCTAAATGACACTATAATATACACATTTTGATTTCCAATATGTATTGTCTTCCAGCTATTTGTTTGATGAAGTGTTTTACGGATATCTATGTAAAATTATATCAAAATATAAATGTAATTTATTTGAAACCATTATACCGCCTGCAAATATTTGTAATATTGTGCCGAACTGTGTGATGATCGGTCACAAATAACTTGATAGTACTACCCTATTGCGATCTGCAAATGTAAATATGCGTACAAAGTTTATTGCCATTCTAATACTCTCAAAACACAGACACGATTGAAAGTTTATTTTTGACTCGATGTTAGATAATACATACTTCAAAGAGAAACTATAAGCATTAATATATGAGCCCCGCGACCTCGAACTAAATATAAGTGGAGCAGCGCACTCTACGGCTCTGGACATTATCTCAACTATTTTTTTTTTTAAACGTGTCTGTGTTTTGCTACTTAAACAAATTAGTGCCGATGAGTTGATCAAGGGTCCTTCGTGTTACTTACGCTGTAATCTCTTGCCTTTCATTATGTACTCCGATTCCTTGCCGTTTAATTACCGAACATAACATAGTATTGATTTATAATTTTAAACAACAATAACTTTTTGTATTCAATCCATATTCATATAATTCGAAATCTGCATAATTGTTGTCAGACACACCATTTTGTATTCCCATTTTACTGTGATCTTATGTATTTATAGTAGACATAATTAGGATTGCCTTTCATGCCACGGATCACACCAATTCTTAGTACATTATATAAACCATTAAGTATATAGAAATTTATATCTACATGTACATTTATTCATGAATTTTTGACGTTCAAATATTTAATCATACATTTTATAATAATAATAATATAATTCGAGTATTTTTCATGCCAACTTTTGATAAACAAACTGTGCAGCTGTTATTCATTCTCGACGATAGTGATATTACTAGCAATAATCAAAATAATATAAAGCGAATTTTAAAAATTCATGAATGGTATATTTTTGCCGAGACTGTCACAGGTCGTGCCCATGGGACACCTAGTTTTTATACGAGGAACAGCTAATTTTTGCGAATTATCAAAATATTTACGGGAACGAAGTTAGAAATGTTTAGATGTGCTCGTAGGGCGACATGCGACAACCTCGGCAGTTCATCATAACACCAAACCCATACAAATCGTACAATAGTTATAATAAGCTAATAAAAATAACGTTTATTTACTAATACTTAAAAAAAAATAGCTAGTATAAATGAAGAATATTATAAGAGTTTTGATACTTTGGACAAGCAAACGAAAACAAATCAAGTCCAGTATTTGAAAGTTAGTCTAACAGACATTTTAAATCACAACATGTAATGCAAATGGCGGGTAAAACATTGGTCCTATGACACTTGGGTCAGTTGAATTCGTCCTTTGTGTTATTGAAAAAATGATTCTAATTGTCTACGTAATAAGATCTATATTATACCCGATAATAAACTGTATTCGATAAAGCAATAAGTATGCCTCGATTAGACAGTGATGGCGGAAGGTTGCAGGCGCCATCTTGGAACGTGTTCTGTCACAAAATGTGTTTTCTTATTGATTTGCGCTGTGATTTTGGGCTTATCAATTCAAATAGTTTTTTCAATAAAGCTTCATTAAATTGTATCAACCGCATTGTAAGGAAAATATATATTTTGAAGCATATAATACTCCAGGCATCATCTTTTTCATCTAATTTGTCG
This sequence comes from Hecatera dysodea, assembly GCA_905332915.2. Taxonomy (NCBI): domain Eukaryota; kingdom Metazoa; phylum Arthropoda; class Insecta; order Lepidoptera; family Noctuidae; genus Hecatera; species Hecatera dysodea. The sequence continues at coordinate 29,444,110 of HG995286.1, read as the reverse complement.
TCACAATATTTGATTAGGTACTCATGAGCGGTGAAGGTTAATGAGGTTTTAATAAAAAAACAATACGATTATTTTAAGTGCGAAATCATGTAACTTAATAGCTATGAATGGGTATTGCAGTCCACTGGTGGACTAACATAATGAAGAGTTCGGTTAAATCAACGCGCAAATCAGTAGAAAGGTCCCCGATATGTGATACGCTCTTAAGCCATTACCTTAAATGATTAATTAGTTTTAAATGCTTATGCAGATCAAATTAGGAATAATTTTTATCAAACGCAATTGGAATAGGAACCGTAGTAACACCAATCATAGCCTAACTAATTATAGCATAGAGTGATGTTAGATTTTATTTATAAGTATTCTTTTTATATAGAATAAGCAGTCGTGCGGTTAGGGCAGTTGTCCTGCCTCGAGTATATTTTGTGGCCGCACGGCTGCGTCGTATACAGAGATAGTAAAAATTAGCGCAGTTTTAAATCTTTACTATGAATCAGTATAGGTGAAAGAAACAATGAAGTGTAAGCTTGGCTATAATTTATGTAATAAACTATTGATATTTATATTGTGTTGTTATTTCTAACCTTCTTATTATTATTGGTCTTTATTGTGACTACTCACAAAATATAAACACGCGAGGGCAGCTTACGTACAAAGGTGAGCTTAACCCAGCATTGGTTTTGCTAATAGCAAACCTATTTTTTTTTTTACAAATTAGTGAGAATTCTATTGTTTGCAAAAAATATATCTTGAGCCCTGCAGCAGCTGTCATCAAATTCTAAATTAGGTGACGAAAATAGGCCGCTATCACACTGGCATTTTACGAGCGTTGACTTCAACGTCACGTCTACGCAGCGTCGACGTCGCGCAGACGCGATGTTGACGTCCGTCGTCGCGTGGCAAGCATTAACGTCCGCTGAACGCGACGTTAACGTCGCGCATATGATACTATTTGAGGCGTACAATCAGAAACCAAAAAAAAGTAAAGCCAACAGTAGTGCTTCCTCTACTAACAGCACTACTGTTGGCTTTATATGTGCATTCATGCCGAAGTACAGCTTGGTAGTCCCCATAGTTTCTGAGGAAAAACGGGGGCAGACAGACAGACGGACAGACTGAAACTATAAGGGGTCCTTGTTGACTACGGAACCCTAATTACCAGTTTAAGCAACGCGCCTCACTTCACTTGTTCATTTGCAATGTACAATCTGTAATGGTTCCAGCTTACAAAACAAGTACGTATTGACGCATGTTCTGAGCTAATAATAGGCGACCGAGCCTGCTGTACGAGATTTAAAAATATTATTGCTCACTAAAATACCCTCTGGTTTACAAACGTATCTAGGAATACAAACGCAGCCTGTGTTGCAGGGCTATAGGCTATCTTGGGCTTTCATTAAATAAGAAGCTTTATAAATAAACTAGCAGCGCCCCGCGGTTTTACTCGCGTAGACGCGTAGTTCCCGTTTCCGTGGGAATATGAGGATAAAATATAGCCTATGTTACTCAGGGTGAATTTAGCTTTCTAATGGTGGAAGAAGTTTTGAAATTGGTTCAGTAGTTTTTGAGTTTATTCGTTACTTATCACAAATCTTTCCTCTTTAAGTATAATATTAGTGTAGATAATTCGTCGGCTTCCAACTGTTTAGGATGTGACAAGTAAAGTCAGTGTTTGAATTTTTGCAGCAACAGATTAATGGCCGAACCCAATAACCGATCTATCGCATACTGGAGATAGGAAAACAAATGAAACAACAGAAAACCTATATAATTTTTCTGTTGTTTCATTTGTTTATCTATCTCCAGTATGTGATAGATCGGTTATTGGGTTCGGCCGTAAATGGAACTACCGATTACCTACAGGTATATGGTTCCAGCGATTTTAATCTTTTTTACAACCCAATAAGTCCTCTAAAGCTACATTGCAGATGATTTGCTGAATTTCTTCGAAGAAGACGAACAAAAGACACTGTCGCAGCACGGCAACTGGTTTAATTGTTTATCACTTTGGGCAGAAAAATGCTGGTAAATAAAACTTCTCCAATAGTCCAGCCAACTTACGCTGCAAATTAGGATAACTTTTCAATAATTCTTAGAGGAATTGAGTGATTTTTTCCTAGTACAATGAAAGTACTCTCATTATTTTGACAAATAGAAAGGTAGGATTGAAGGACAAACAAAAATGTTCATGTGTCAATTCTTCAACTGCAAATATAATATGTTTGCAAACGTAGTTTTTTCAAAAATGGACACTTCTTGAAAAGCTGACTTTTTGAAAAGACTGTCGTTACACCTCACAGAAGATTATATATGTGGAGGTACTAAATTTCAACTGCATCGGTTCAGAATATTCGAAGAAAATCAATCGTCTATGATAGATATACAGACAAACGATCCTAGAAGTGTTCCATTTTTCCAAACAGAGGTTCGGAACCCAAACCAACGGGATAGAAGACCCAAACTACGCAAATCGACGATCTTACGAAGGTGACTTTTACTGACTAAAACCCGTCCGTATATTATATTCTTTCAAACGCCCTTTGCGTTCCATGGCGGTAACTCTTTCAAACAATAATTAATTTCGCAACCCCAACTAGACGAGCCTGTGGTTTATTCTGTAAATATGATACCAATTTATGATAATACTGGCTTTTTTCCCGATTTTCGAATCGTTGTGCCTTTTACTGGAAACAGAATCGACCGGCTAGATGCGAAAGGCGGAGGGCCGGGCTCGCGGGTGTTGTGGCCCAACTCGGGAAGCCTTTGTCGAGCTCTGGATTGCGATAAGGTAAGTATTGAGTTAATTTATTGACATAGAAACAAAGGAGGTGTTTGGATTCTATGAAAAACTGAACATAGTGAAGTATCACTTAAGTTTGTATATAAAATTATAAGAGTGACGAACTTATATCTACTCCACCACTTTTTAAGTTTTATCGTCACACACAATACTCTGGCTACCTGCGTGATCTTTTCTCGTTTTCTCGTCCTGCCGATGCGCTGTGTAGATCCCATCTAAAACTCCATCTAAACTTCCCATCCCATAATACTCATTCATATTCCCACTCCTTCTCTTTTCATGCAGTACGTTTGTGGAACTCACTACCACCCAAGATAAGAGACTGTAAAAGTATTTTTCACTTCAAAAAACAAGTAAAAGATCATTATCTGTCCACTATACTGTGATTCTGTGTATATTATTGGTATGTATTATTTTGTTATACTTAAGTATTTATTTAGGTAAATTTATTTATGTAAGTATATTTTGTTTGTATGTTTATTATAATTTGATTTATATGAATAAATATATGATAATAATAATACGTTTTAGTTAAGTTAGTACAGTCTATTTTATGTTTCCTTCTCTGTGTCTTTCACACGGTGTCTACATTTCTTATCCCACTCTTCTGTCGCAGGTGTGCTGGAAGAAATTTGTATTAAAATAAGCAGTACCTTTGTGCTCTTGGTTTCTGTACAAAATTTTCTATTTTAAGTATCTATATTGTGTGTACATAAATAAATAAATAATGTAGGCCTAACTAAAACTACATGTATAAAACGAAAACTAAATAACTAGGTACTTACCTATATAATTTTCAGGTACCTACATTTTTAGTACCTACTAACTCGACACGAGCAGTTTACTAGCAACATGAAGTCTAAAGGATGTCGTCGTATTTGGATGTACATTCCCATCTATGTCTACCCTAAAACCTTTTCATTCCGCAGACACACAGACACCTGAGCGAGCTGAGAATAAGGAGCACCTATTTGTGTTTACTGAATGCAGACACCTATCTCCGTGGCCGAGTGTTCCTACATTACGATGCTAGTCTATCTTCGGATTACTATCACGATTTCAGGTATTTATTTTATGTCGATTTTGCATATAATTGTAATTAGGTAAGTAGTTATTTAGGTACCTAAATATCAGTTAGACTTTGAAGTGCTTATGAACGAATTCACTGCAGTCTTGCTTGATTGGCTTAATTTTAGATCATAATTTTACTACACCTACCTATCTATATAAACAACAATGTTTTTTTATTTTATTTTAATCAGTCTTTATAAGTTAGTCAAGGGGGTCGTTCCATTCATCTTCCTCCGCCCTGCCGACCAACATGCTTGTTTTAAAGGCTTCATACCCACTGTTCCGTTCCCGCAACGTGACAGGGCCGCGTCACGGGATGTGGGGAGGGACGCGTGATGGAAAAATTCACGCGCCAGCCGGGGCAGCGTGTCACGCGCGCTCCCTAGCGTCGCGTGGCATGGGCAGTGGTACCACCTACACAAAGCCTCAGTAAGGATTCCAAAAACACAAATCTTTATTGCCAAACTCAGTAAACGTAGAATACATTTCTGGATGTGAGGTGAATGCGTTGATTAAAGACAGTAACGAATAGATTTTATTTTTCTCTGCGAAAAGCCTGTTTATAAGGTGGTCTAATATACAAAATACGTGCTGAACTAACTAGGTAATGTAGGTCCAAACCAAGTCGAAAAACATGATTGAAAGTCGATGTTATTGAAGATTGTCCTTTAGAGACGTACCTAGGGGAGAAGGACAATGACTTATTCTCTGCACGTGACATCAAATTAGCCTACTGTATTATAACACCTAGTGATTGTTGATTGACGAGTTATGTAATACAGACAACCTCTTTGTTGTTGAGTAGGTACTTATGATTGGACAGATGTTATCTAAGGCGGGAATACCGCTGATATTCTGATTACTAAGTATTTAATTGGATATCGATTTAAAATCAATAAAACACAAAAGTAAAGGAGATGTTTATCTACGCCACTCGGTCTTGACGAACGACATTAGTAGTAAAATAATCTATCTATTACATCTTCTATACCTAGGTACATATATGCTAGCCCATAGACTAGTTGTGTCTGTAGATTAAATATGTTTGCCTAAAAATAATTAAGGAACGTAAGAAATAAAAACATACAACACAAAAATTTATTTTTTGTCTGTGCATTTGTGGAAGCATCACGCAAAAAACACTAATTGGATTCGAAAACTAGGGTCTTGAAAATCTATATAGGTATATAAAACAAAGACGGGTTTGTTACATTAATTTTATTGTGATTAATACAGTGCAATTGCTTGTCTGCCATTTTTTAAGTAGGTACTAACCTAAGTAATATAATATTATATTAACGTATATATAATAATTTATCTTTGTTTAGTCACCGAAAATAATAACTGAATTTGAATAGAAAATTTAATTATTGTTTACGCATACAGCTTATTGTCAAATTAAAAATGAAAAATAAAGGGATTTCTATTTTTATAATATATCATTCCAACCTATTTTACACTAAAATTTTTCAGTAAACAGTGATATTTTGATGGCGCGTGAAAATTTCGTCTATTCATGTAGTTTGACATACAGACATTAATTAGACAGTAAATTCTCTTTCCCATTCTATTTTTACGCACATAGAGGAAAAAGCAAGATTTTAATATTTGCCTATTTCAAGACATTTTATCACTTAAAACAATGTCTAGGAGTAGAGAGAAAATTATTCACAATTTTGTCACTTATGAATTTACAACTCCATAGAAGTGTTAAAAATATCCTGGTGTGTACTTTGTGCTGAAAAAGGTAACAAGTACTCTATTAATCAGCCATTGTGCTGTATAAAAGGTAACACCTACTCTTATAATCAGTCAATGTTCAGCTCTTGGGGCGACTGTTACCTGTAATCATGTTATAATAATGCTGATATAACGCCATTAGTTACAGGTATTCAGCTAACAGCTGTTTAATTTGTGCCCAAATCAGAGTTATATCAGCTGAGACAGCGCCTCTAATGCTCTTATTCAGCGGGCTTGTACAGCTTAGGATTTCATTGTGGACAATAGTGATTCAGTTTATATACAGCGCTTCTGTGTTACTTGGATTAAGATCGACCCGTGTTGCTGATCTTATTAAGTTACGAACTGCTTTTTCTTTTTCTCATTCCTCATTTAGTACTCAATAGCATAGCATACCATAATCACCCGTTTAACGTTCCCACTGCTGGGACACAAGCCTCCTCTCTAGGAGAGGGAATGGGCCGTAATCCACCACGCGGGCTTAGTGCGGGTTGGTGAATGTCACATGTCTTCAAATTTTTGGTTGTATGACATGCCGGTTTCCTCACGATGTTTTCTTTCACTGTTTTGAGAGCAGTGGTGATGAAATTAATTACACAAAGTAATGCGCCTGGCTGGGTTTGAAGGCGCGACCTGCAATTCGTAAGTCGGGGCCTTTACCGCCCGGACACCTCTGCTCTAAATATCTATCGAGAAAAAATACGAAATTCGTTGACGAACAATATCAATTTTACTCGAAGTTACTCGCAGGCCCCTCGTAAAATGTTTAACTGTAGGTATACTTTATAGCTATTTTAACACCCACATAGTTATTTTTATACCTTATAGAAAAACATAATTGAATTAACTAATCAGTGTTCTATAACATCTTATTAGCATTGAAAATCAAAGAAAATTGATTAGGTACCTACCTACTTATATTTTCGGACTGGGCGCTGGTTCGTAGTGTTTATTAATTGAAATATGAAATTAAGAATCAACCTGATTCATAAGTTTCTTAGTTTGAATATTGCAACCATTCGTTCGAAATTGTCTGCTTTGTTGATGTTGATTCGAGGTACCAGGAGAACCATGGGCAGGGCGGCATTTTAAACGGAAGAGGTGATCCACAACTTCCGTTTCAAATGCCGCCGAGCAGCCAAATAGGAAAAGGTAAACTATCCCTGCATTACCCTTTTCCTATTTTCTTAATTCTTAGAGGGATCAGGTTAAATATGCAAGGTATTTACTGTAGGTTCGTACATTTTTCCGACATCCACGCGAACGCAGTCGCAGGCACAGCTAGTTACACATTATGTAATTAGGTATGTTTTTTTATTAATTGGTTTCAGGATTAAACGACATCAGAGAAATGATAATATTTTGTCAAGTTCCCAAATAAAACTTTCAACTGGTGCAGGTACAATTTACGTTATTGTCAATGGAAATTTCAGGACACATTTTACTGCGGTAAACGATAGATGTAGTGTGTGGTACTGGTACCTACCGATAGATACTACATAGGTACCTACTTACGACTGAAATTGGTATAATAGCGCGAGCGGTAAAGTTCAGTTGTATTGCTTAATTTACTATAGGTATAAGTATAGTATAAGGCCCCCCCCTACCCAGCCCCGGATTAATTGGATTGTGTTTTGTTTTCGTTTTGCGGATTTAGATAGTGTTAAGAACCAACTAGCCTGCCTGCCAATTTTAATTCGCACCGCGCGCCGTGATGCAACCGTAGGTAAATTAAATCCTTTTGATGCTGTTACGAAACGTTTTACAAGGCCGCAATAACTGCTATTTTATTTGTTTAGGCTATGCGGTTGTCCGGTTTCCATTCCATTAGATAGCAAAGCTGCAACCACAGTCCTCCTATTGCCGGCTCTGTCCATAGTGTGGTAGGTCGTTTAGAACGGGCAGGCAGCACACGTGACATTACACTTGGTGTTAGGTGAAGACCGCGGGAATCCGCTGAATGCGAGACACACTGGACCTTTTAATGTGGAGACTCTTGGAGGAGGCCTTTTACCACTAGTAGACGTCTTTCGTCTGAAAATGATGAAGGAGCTGGGAGGCTGCCACAAGACCTCCTCAATGTTACCTGTTTCAGTGGCCTCTAAAACTTTTCCAGAGAGCTCCTTTATAAGTTCGAGCACAGCATTGAAGTCAACATAAAAACGTCGTACAGTTCTTTTTCTTTTTTTTTACAGCAATCTGTAGGCCATACAAATATTTGTTCCGTGCAGGAATCGAACCCGCGACACGTAGCGCAGCAGCCGAACGCTCAACCACTGCGCCAACCATGTCGTCAAAGTTGATAACAGCACAGCAAATTTTGTGAAACTTATGGGTTGTTATCTTCCAAAATCGTCTACAGACCTCTACAGTGAATCAGACAGTAGGTACGATTAGTACCTACCTACCAATAGTAACAAACATTGGCACCATGACATAAAAAAAATACGATGTAGGTCTGTAGTGACAGAGGGGGCGTTCAAGTATTACGTAACGCAATTTGGGGGAAGGGGGTGTCTCCTAAAACGTTACGATGCGTTACAGGGGCGGGAGGGGGTCTTTCTTACAACACGTTACGTGATATTTTTTTTTTTAATATAAAATTAGGGAATCAAATCTCCCAAATTGGCAACACTTTTCATTTACGTTTTACGGGGAAGCCCTCGATTGTATTAGTCTGGTCGTCATTTTTGTTTTCTTTTAAGTCAATTAAAACTATACCAAAGATAATAACTATAACATAACTTTTTGCGTCTTTAGGGTAAAAATGGTCACTTGAGTGTTACATAACGTTTAGGGAGGGGGAGGTACAGAAAAACGTTACGGCGCGTTACAAGGTGAGGAGGGGTGGTCAAAAATCTTCAATAATTGCGTTACGTAATACTTGAACGCTCCCAGAGCAATAAGCATTTATTCATCGCGCAAACAATTGTTTACAATTTATATGTAACTAGCTGCTGCCCGCGACTTCGTCCCCGTGGAATCCCCGATTTTAAAACATTCTTTACCGCTGCTCCGCTCCTATTGGCTTAAGCGTGATGATATATAGCCTAAAGCCTTCCTCGATAAATGGTCTATTCAACCCAAAAAGAATTTTTCAATTCGAACCAGTAGTTCCTGAGATTAGCGCGTTCAAACAAACAAACAAACAAACTCTTCAGCTTTATAATATTAGTATAGATGCTAAGGAACTATGGATTTTGATATCATTTGAAAGGTAATTTAGTTACTTATCTTTCAAAAAATAACTTTTTTTCTACCGACAACCAAAAAAGGAGGAGGTTCTCAATTCGACTGTATTTTTTTTGTTTTTATTACCTCATAGTTTTGTACTAGGTGTACCGATTTTGACGATTCTTTTTACATTCGAAAGCTGGAGCTTGTCGTGTGGTCCCATTTATATTTCCTGCTCGTCCCGTTGGCGCTCGAGTTCGGATGCACATTATTGGTCATTGCATTTGATTTATAAGTTAACCAACATAGTAAATCATATTTATATTAATAGATTTTTTAATTGATTTAGGTATTGAAGTGAGGAGTTTTATTACAAAGATTACCGATTTATTGTTGCCTCTTTCTTTAGAAAGAACGAGGCGACAATAAATCGGTAATCTCTTACTAAAGCGCATCGCTATTGTCCATCGTGGTCTCCGAACTAAGTTTTCAGTCTCCTTGAACGTTTTGCACTTTGTGGGTATTTCTTTGTGTTCGATAAAATAATATGAAGTTGAGTCTGATGCAATACAATTCGTTTATGTATATTATATAATGTATGTATTTTTTATATTTTTTATTATGTTCCTGCATTTATCACATATATCTAAAGTATTGATTTCCGTACGGCATGTCCTCTAAGGCGACCACTGAAAACCAGCGCCGTGCGGTGGGTATCCCACGGCACAGCATTATGCTGAGTGGAAGCCTCTTTGCCACAACCACGACATGCATTGGATTTTTGTATTAGTTTATAAGTTATCTTGACTAACATAAATTAAGATGTACCTACTAAAACTATAGTTTAAGGTTTAGTTTAGTACGATAACTGTCGTTTTTTGTGGCAAATAAACGCTTTTTCTTTCTTTCTTTCTTTTCCTTCGAGCCACAAGAGTGGCCCCAAGCAGCAAAATTATCCTATAGTGCAGATGCTATAGGCCTCCAGCACTTATAATATTCTCTTAACGGTTATTTACTACCACGCTTATAATAGCCAGCATGGAGTAAGTTGGGCCTTATAGTATTTCTGATCTTATACATTAACTTATAATCACTTATAGGTAGAAATTAAGGGTGCAATATAAGTTTGGGTGACCTATAAAAGTATCGCGAGGGTTTAAATGCACTCAAGAGTAGATAAACTGGTAAGCTATACTTATAACTGCTAACAAGAAGCTTTATAGAACTACTATAAGTAAAGTACGCCAATAAGAGTGACAAATAGAACTAAACAAACCGGAAACTATGTGCATTTATTACCCGGTTTTATAATGGTTTATAAATTCACTTTACGGAACAATTATAAGTAATATGGAGCGGTTTTATAGTGGTATAAACCAAAATTGTTATAATCTTAACACGATTATAAAGGTTTAATTTAATATACTTAGTATCCAAAACTATATCCGTGGTGTCCTGTACAAGAATACATTGGTTTTTACTATTATTAAGGTTTTTAAAGCTCGAAAATCCCTTTTAGTCAAAAAGCGATCGACGTCCAAAACATTACCATTTTCAATGTTGACACCTAAACATAAGAACTAAAATAAGCCACGTATCTAATAGCAATATAAAAGAACCGTCCGGTTATAAAAATATTTGCGGAACTCTAATTCCAAACAATATGGCCAAGCAATGGTTCTGATATTTACCATTATCATTAGTAATCTGTGCCATTATTAAACAAAGTAAGCCTATAACGGTTTGTTAATGTATTTGGGAAAACCAACTTTGTCAAAATGGCGACTTTTCGTTGTATGTCTTACTGAAACTAACATTATTTTAAAATTCAACTTAATGAAAACACAAATTTCAAGGGGCGCGTCAAAATTTTGACTAAAAACTTATTATACTTCACAGAAAATATACGTGCGCCATGCTGTGTACATTCAAACACATTATACATCTTGATTTATTGATAACAAACACTCTACTCATAATTTATATTCTAGATAATATTTATTAGAAATGGATATGTTTTAATCTTTACAAATGTGCGCAGTAACATTTACCAATTCACAACACTTTGTATGAGCTTGTAACAGATTCACTGTGTACATTATTGTTGTATTTGGTTCCATTAAGCGCTGATAGTTAGCTTCGCGGGTGCAAATAGTTCTACGTAGTCCAACTATAAGGTCGTTACTGTCGATTTTGGTTCCATTATGTGCTGATAGTTAGCTTCGCGGGCGCAAATAGTTTTACGTAGTCCAACTATGAGGTTGTTATTGGTAAAAGTGGTATTCACCAATTCTACTATAGACATTTAATTAGGTAAAATACGCCTATAAATTGGGCCCTTTTCCGTGGTTGTAATTGCTTACTATTCCTTTATAGTCCTATGAAATGGTGGTTCCAGGACAATTACTCGACCACATTTTGCTGCTTGGGGCTCAGATGAAGCTGTCAAGCGATAGTATTATAAGACAACCCTTGCTGGATTAGGATGTCGACTTGAGCGGCTTCTATAAGGGTGGTTTCCATTCTCTTTCAGCTTCAGTGTTCCCAGAGAAGTGAAACATTGGACTACTTACTAATTTTCATGAACGCTAATTTTTTACAGGATTTCAGGAACATAAAAGAATATGGAGTTTTATTGAAAAAATTGATGTCTTTTGTTGTTACGTTCTCTGACAAAAGGTGAATAATCTTAAGTTTTAATATTGATAGAGGTTGAAAGCTAACAAAATTACCTTACAAATGATATACCACAATCCATAGTACATTGTATAGAAATTGTATTGTTTTGCGCAACGCGAAATTAAGTGATTCGAGTTTATTGCTTGCGAGTAGGTATATCTACTGAGGCCTATGCCTCATCAGGCTATCCTGATCAGCATCAAATGCACTGGGTACACAGAACACTGTCCATGTCCATGTACCATCTTTTCAAGAAGCGCCCCATACACAGTGCGAAGACCAAGAGCAGCACATCTGGCACGAATGCTGGTTTCTTCAGGTCTTCAACTACTTCAGGGATTCTGTCGACCCGCCCAGGCAGTTCGCCGGTGTTCGACTGCATCTCGTGGGGCTAGTTTGTCAAACTGTTATCGTGAAAACGCAGGTATCGTGAACTGTCAATTCAGCCGTACAAGGTAGAATGACAGTTGGCTTCAAGTTTCTGAAGTGAAGGGTTACCAGAAAATAAAACAAATCATCTCTGTAAATATCTATATTCATTTATTAAAATAGAATTATACATAATAATATGGCGACTTCACATTAAATAAAGTAAAGCTAACTAGGTAGTTTAGTTAATATTAATTTAGAATTTTTACAAAATACTTTTATAGAGAGGAACTCAAAAAGGAATAGCCCAAATTTTTAATTACAACACAGCCATATGATCACGGCAAAGATTACAAGTTCAGCAGTTGATGAATGATTTGATATATGTAACTCCAAACCTTGAAAACTAGACATAAAACAATAAACAGAATCAGTTGCTAAGTTTTGAAGAACAGCACCTTGTAACACCGTACAGTTATTATAAAGAAAAACTATCTGAATTCCTTATTTAAGAGTTGGGTTTGCTTAATATGTAAATCTAAAAGCACACTAACCTTGCAGCATGAGTGTGATCATCAATCCGAAGTATTAGATTTGACCTACTATTAGAGGTTGAGATAAACACTCGTTTACTGACCAAGTCCAACAGACGAGGCCGCTAAGGTCAAGGAACTCGCGAAGGGTACGACATTAAGCTATCGGCCGTTTGGTATTTTTTTATCAAACGAACAATTATTATAATCGAATTTAATATTCTAAAATCTGCAACTGACTCGAGATTACAACAGTATAGATCAGAAATCGCATTCACTCTTCAAATGTAATTTATTTAATAATAAAAAAAAAGTATAAATATGGATAACATAATGAGAAAAACATATTCAAAAAGCTTAATATAACAATAACCTACTTTACGAAGCGCACATTCCGTCCTCTTATTACTAGAAACGGACGCCCATAATTATTATTTCAATACTAAATGTAACATTTTGTGGCAAAATATTAAAATGTTATCTCGAATTATAGCGATTCGCAAACTGTTCAAGGTGCAGTCTCTATACAACTAAATCTGTGGGTATACATGTCACCGGACAATTGAAAACGCCGTGAAATTGTAAAATATCGTGCAACACTGTAAACTACTATTTCATGATAAGACACGGATATATTGAAAACTATTGAATCCGGAGTAGTTTTTAATCTACTCAGAACGATTTTTTCATAATACATATACCGAGAAATTATAATGTTATAAAGATTTTTTACAATATTTCGGAATGTGCAATTTTCCGGTGATATATATATCAACTATTTAATTTTCTGGGGGACTGATAAATAGGTACTAAACGAAAAAGCGCGATATTTTAGTTTTGGTGCTCTAATCAGATAATTCAACATCAAATTTGTAATTAATAAGAAATAACTCTTCACAATAATTATTATAAAACGAACTATAACAGTCATAGCCAGTATTTATCCATCCATAAACAAATTTACTCTCCATATGACTTAAGATGTCTATGGTCGACATTCCCCGGAGACTTGCAAGTTCCCGGTACCTGTATTATGATTATGCGGTCTAAGTTAGCCTAGCTGAAGCGAGATAGGATAGGAGTTTTGAAATACTTTACCAGAATATCATTGCTGGGCTACCAGTTCTTATAAAAATAATAATAAATAAAATATATTATGTGCTGGGATAATTGCTAAAATTATATAGATTTTACTCGTTGAAGGAATCTATATAGGAACACAAATAACTTCCCTACTTTTCTAAGAATCTGAATCTATCACTAATTTGTTCTAAGTATCTAATAGCACGGTTTTCTAGCTTTTCCCATTATTCCAGACCAAGGAATACGTTCAGAAATGTTCAAATCGCGTTGTGTTCGTTTACGAGTTGTGACAGTTTCCAGTTAAACCCGTACGACTTTCACTGAGCAAATTAATTGTTCAGAGTTCACACGGGCTCCGGGTTGGTAACTATGAATCTTAAATACAAAAGCAATCGGACAAATAAATTCCACTGAACTTGATATTAAACGTCCGGTTGCAATTTACCCGTGCAAAACTCTAGCAACTGCCTTTTAAGGTTACTGAAAAAAGCTACAATTTTAACTCCAGGCTATGACTGTATAGATTCAACAAAATATATTTATTTCAGTTTTAAAATAATGTGGCGTAGCTACTTTCCATTTCCAGTCAGAGAATAATAACAAACAAGAACATAATACATTTTATATATTTAGATTTAATTTGCCCTTTCTCAACAAGCCATTTCTGTAAAGATGTAGTCAGAACAATTACATTTATAATATTTCAACACTTACAGAATATAAACATTGCAGTCATATAGATTGCATAGATTTTTTATAATTCTTGGTTATTTTGATTCTAGAGGAATGTGCGCATACATTTAAGATGCTTGAAGAACACGACACTCGATTAAGCAGTTCTACTCCTTCACGTTACGTTTAAAGAAACAGAAACATGGTCCAAGAAACATGGTCTTTGAATAATACAGATGTCTAGAATAGCGTTCCTAAGTAGGCTAACGTACTCACCGGTATCGATTTGAATGGTTTATTGAATTTTAAAGCGACAAAGCAGTCTAAATTGCTCTTTTAGCTGCAAGCAGCGCTCGCCTAGTAATTTTCAGTGATTAGGAGTCGCTACATATCAGTGCACGCTACTGCGAGGAAATAGATGTTTCAATAATAAATCAAAAGAATGTTGCACCACAAACGTGCGACATATGCATAGTGAATTTAAAATTTAGTAGATAATGAAGCTACAAATGTCCACAAGTTATAGTTTATTATACAAAAACTCAAGAAGGAAACTCAAGAGAACAAATTGTTCCTGATGATGCCGCGCGCCATGCTCGTGTTGCAGCAACGTTGCGTGACGTATTAAGTTCAAACTCTCGCTACTGACTTATTATGTGACACACGGCGTGAAAACATTATCTAAGTATAGTATGATATTTCATAAAACATGTAATTATATTTAACAAGCACATGTTCTCAACAGCTTTACCATAGCTTACCTACAATCACTAAATAGCTAACATTGCATCTTTGACAAATACAATAATGCCTGTACTATGTTATTATATTCGGTTCCGGCGCGAGTGTGATCCCACCAATATGGCGTAGACATTGTTGGAATTACACGAGCTCTACATTAACACAAATTATATTTGATAACGATAAACAATTATACTATAAATGTCGTACTAGCAACATTTAGCTGATAAACTACAAACATTTTACATTATACAGTGATTATTCATAACTTACAAAATATTTTTTCTATAATTTATGAAAAGAGTGGTAGTTTAGAATCTCTTTGTGCATATTTTTTGGACCGCCACAAACTGGCGAAGGTGAAAGACAGTCCTGCTGTAGGTTTTCAAAAATTATTAAAAACTAGCAGCGCCTCGCGGTTTCACCCACGTAGTTCCCGTTCCCGTGAGAATATGGGGATAAAATATAGCCTATGTCATCCGGGGATAGTATAGCTTCCCAACAGTGAAATAATTTTTCAAATCGGTCAAGTAGATTCGGAGCCTATTCAATGCAAACAAACAAACAAAAAGCAATCAAATCTTTCCTTTTTATAATATTAGTGTAGACAAACTACGTCAATAACAAATAATCATAATGCATAAATACAACTACAAAATATAAATTCTGGTTAATTAACGAGGCACTTGGAAAAATTGGCGTAACAAAACATTGTATTATGTATAATGCTTACTTGATAACATACTTTTAGAATTTCTGTCGATTGTTCAATATCTAAAAATAACGCAAGCGTTGAGCTTCTATAACAAGAACATGATACAAACAGTATTAAATCGATCGTGTAGGAAAATTATACAAATCTCAGACGGTCCGAGACACGCATTTGAACAGTCTCTGTACACATACAGGGCCGTCTGGGAATATGAAGACGTATGCTGTATTTAAAATTTTCTCCGAGATGTGTAGAGATTACAGCTTCTACTGATACTGGTTGCATCGCGAATTTGCGAGGGACCTGCGGGACTTTTTTTGTAAAGTTGTTTTAGAAAGCTGCTCTGCTCTCAAGTAATAACTGCTTTAGTGGGGCCGTCCTTCAGACGAACTTCGAGAGGATCGAGGCTAATAACCTGGCTTTTGGTGAAACAGCAGAATTCTAAGCTGGGAGTGGCGAATACAGGAACAAAGTGGTCACAAGATGCAGGGAGGATGATCATAGAAGACTACGATAAGGTTTTCGACCTAATAAATTGGGAACTGGTTTAGATGAATCTGAGGTCTAAATTAGATGGTCCCGAGCAAAAAACTTACGTTAAGTGAAGCAGACATTCTCAACCATGAACGATGTGTCATGAATATAAATGGGAAGTAATTGGAATGGTCTTTAGATAGTTTAATTGTATAAATGCTAGCTATTCCAACTGCGGCAGGCAGTGGTAAAGATTTCCTCTGAATCATCGGTGATTAAATAATATAGTCTATTCGATAGTTGTGTAAAAGAGGGCGATCCGGGATACATCTTGGCATCCCGGTGGCAATAACCGATCACTAAAATATTCATAGATTTTTTTTGTTACTAGCTGGTATTGCATTAAGTCTTATAGATTTGCATAAAAACATGCAAAATAAGCCATCAACGGTACAATAGGCTGGAAATACAGACACGTGTCGGTTTGGTGACGCTCTCACACTATCATATTTACAAATCAATCATTAGACCATTAGATAATTTTATAAGTCGATTTTCGAATGTCCACTATAACTAGATACTGATCTAGAACAAAGATAAATAGATCAGATATCACACTTGTAATGCAATATAGTTAATCTATTGTTAGTGTACTTACACAAAACATTAACGATAAGATACTGAGACAAAATCGCCATCTCTACACATCATAGAAAAATATCCGCAAACCGATTAATATTTCCAAACAACAAGGAATTTAAATAGGTACCTACCACGAAAAATGAATATTTATTTACACGATCGATTTGCAAATTTATGCATGAATACTTATAACATGATTAAATGATATCATTTCGAAGTGTAAGTGATCTGTTCCTGTTTATAAATTACAATAACAAATATACAATATATTCATTTAAATAAGAACAAGGTGTTACCCGACCAACTTGAAGGAAGCGCTAATAAGTCCGTCAGGTAGATTTCCAAAAAACATTGCTCACGGTTTTTTTTCTTTTTTCACGTAAACTAGTACGAGTAAGAGTACACATTACGTTGAAAACTTGACGTCACTACATGCTACAATTTTAACCACAACGTGACGTCACAAGCCCCCACTCCCGATCTTTGATGCTTTTTATCTTCGTCAATTTTTGTTGATTGAAGTTATCAAAATATATTGGACACGTATTTATGTTTTATCAAAAGCAAAAATACATGTCCAATATAATTATTTCGATAATTTAACTGACGGACTAAATAGAATCATAGTTTTTTACCTAGGTCTCCTCTCATCCCTATTGAAACGTTCGAGTTGATCGTTTGTACAGACTTTGACTCTCAATTAACTGTATTCAGAACTCTATTTCATAATACACAAAGCACCTATAATAATTTCTGATGTCAAATAAATCAATTTGCATTTCCGAGGTTCTGATTCGGCAATTGTAAAAACGTGATTAAAATGTTGGTTATCATTTTCGCGAGGGGAAAACAGTACGAATCAAATTAAAATCTCCAACGAAATTCCCGACCTACGAGTGCCAGTACCGAATGCACCGAATCAGACAAGCTGTTCACTTGGAGTGTAGTGGCGCGCTGGAACAGCTCGGGTTCGCTTCAATAGCACGTGGCAATTAGTGGTTTCTGCATCCCCTCTAGTGGAAACACGGCGTCTACCTACCGAACTAGGTACGGATGAAAAAGTTGTAAAAAACACTCATTACAATATCGGCACAGATTACTAAATAGTTACTACGTAACAGATACTTCACTCAGTAGAAAATTTCCAATACCTACTGCTATAATAGCCTACTCCGTCGCGTCAGCAACCGCTGCATGCTAAAATGAGCCTAAATACTCAAGCGTACAGTTGTGATTGCTTCGCGCCGCGCAATCCCACAAAAATCGCAGGGCTGCCTCTTCGATAAAATTTAATTAACATAACTATTATTTTGTGTCTATTTAAGTGAGAACTGTGAATATGTTCTGACTGGTAGTTTAAAATTGTATCGTCTATAAAATATTTTTTATATAAATTGATGCTAACTGTGCAATACATCTAAAACATAATTATAGAGGTGTCGATATTTCCTTAGATTCTGATTCAGTACTGGCATTTGAAGTAGTTGGTGGAGATGGCAGCAGTTTTGTAGGCAAAGCGTCAGGTTGTAATTGTGGTTATGAATAATCACCGACTTATAAAAATGAAGACAACACACATAATGACTTATTGGCTTGGTGTCTGGCCTTGCTAAATCGGGCCTGTCAATCAATTCAACCCATGTTTTACGGCAGAAAAATAATAAAATAGGACAGGTCTTAGGAAGGAGATCGGTACCTAAATAAGACAGACGGACAGACACAGATATGACGAATTTATAACAGTCCTCAAAAATGTATAATTATGAATAAAAAACACCTACTTATAAATACATTGAATGATTACCTATTAACATTTATCAATTTATTATTAACTGTAACATGGGGAAAGCTAAAGAATTCTTTGATAATATCATGGGAAATTACCCTATTCTAATAAAAATAGCTTTTCAAACGTTGTTAAAATAGTGTTTAAAGTAAGTATGACGTTTCTATGTAACAAAAATGTATAAATCTGTGTCTGGAAGGCAAGCCTATGCTTAGTATACGTATTAAAAATAATTTTGAAACGACAAAATATAGTAATATTTTATCACTTACCTGTCTTTATTGGCAAGTAAATGAAAAAATGTTAGGTGTTTATATCTTATTTTACTTGATTTGCACCCATCTAAGCACATAAGGCACCAGACGGCATCGTAGGTACCCGTACAAACGAATGGAACAATTAAAATTGAACATCTTGCGTGCGCTTCGCTTGCGAAAACCGCACTGAGTTTGGTCCGCAAGCGGCCCGAGACCGCTCGGTCGTGTGGTAGGTAATTATAGCGCGCAAGTACATGGAGTGACGGAGGCCTGATATCGGTTCGGAGTTAGCCCTTATATCAAGACCGGTTTTACTTTTATGTGTCCTGTCCTTATGTCTCCACTGACTTTATCCAATGGAAAAAATAGTTTTTTGTTTAATTTCGACAATATCGTACTTATCGCACGTAAGAATCAGCGACACATGGTCTGGCTCCTGAATGACAGCTAATAGAATATTGTCACAAGGAATTGTTTAGAAGACGAATAGCAATTGAACAATATCGTTGTCTATTGAATAGGAGGACATTAGTTCCATTACATTATTGCTGATGCAATTCATTACATAAGCGCGAGCCTACTATTCGTTCCACAATTGTTGTGGTCTAGAGCCCGTTGTTAAGGAAATCATTTGTACACGAGGGGCTGAGATAATATTCCCTATTAGCTCTCATCCTTACTTTAGGCGAAAGTAAGTTTGTTTATTTGTTGTGCTTTCACGTGTAAATCTCTGAAACGAATTTGATGACTTTTGGTACAGAGATAGATGAGGCTCGAGAGCAGCATCAAGTCTAACGAGTCAAATGCACATACTCGTAGTATCTTTGAGCAGAATGGCAGTAGTAAACGAGATGCCGATTCCGTCCTGCAGGTACTAAGCGGCCGATAGCGAATTCACTGGCAACCAAGACCGCTCCACACTTGAGCACGCCTGCCCTGTACTTTTTTCTTTTTATATCGCCACTCAAGTCTGCCTCCTTTCCGAATCAGAACCAGCTAATAAGTTAAATAGCTAATTTAAGTTAATGAGGCACCTTGTCTTATTTGGCGTTAATGTAAAATTTCAGGAAATATTCATTAAAACAGAGTATAGATCATAAAGTAAAATTAAGTATGATTGCTCTCTCCATGCGTTATCTTATCGCTGGACTAGTTACAGCTCAAAACTGTTCATTATTTACATTTCTTGTATGTCTCTTCATGGACATTTAGTGTCAATTGTTATATTATAATAATATGTCCCCGGAAAATGGCAAACATGTAAGATTATAAACAATCTTGAGAAATTGTAAACTCTATAAATTATCAACTGAACATGTGGAATACTACGCATCAAAATTTGATAGTCTATAATCACTCGTAGTCATTCCGAGAAATAGTGAACCGACATAAAAAAAGTATACAATTATCCGGTGACATAAATACTTACGTACATATAAAGTAATATATATACATAGTACCTATCTATTTCCATTTTCCTACGCAAACGATGTGTATATAATAATAATATATTAAGGTGTATGACTAATTTTATATTCGATCTACATTCGCTAACCATAGCGAAAATACTATGAATAAATAGTTCAGTATTATAATAATAATTTGCTACGTATATGCTCATGAGTCTGTATCTTAAGTCTTTAAAGTAATGAATATGTGATACGAACTTAAATAAAAGCGATGTGGAAAGAGTAACGGCTTTGGCAGACATTTTCTAATGGATCACTGTTGAAAACTAGTATATTAAAACATTGCCTTCATTCTGGAACAGTCGGGTAAAAATCAGAGACATAATTATGTGGGTATTACTTGATAACGTTTACCGTTTGTATGTTTGACTATCGCGGCGAGCAACCGACAAAAAACATATTATATTTGTTAAAGTCTGCCCAAACCCTTACTTCTTTTTCAATAAAAAATAATAAACAGATTCTTAAGTGAGTTACATTATTACGAAACCTATCTAACACTAACAAGTAAGTGCAGTCAATTAGCTAATTATGTGTAAATATATTAAAATGTCTGTGTCTCCAAGTAAATATCTTAACGCCTATCAATTTACTATGTTTGTACTAGCTTCAATATAATATTATTGTGAGATTGAATGGTATTGATTTTTTTTGCTGGAACTAAATGGCAACAAATGGATTCCTTGTCTGTCTAAATATCTAAATGTGTGTCTGTCCTTATATGTCACAGACATTTTACTCAGAAACAATAACTGGAATTGTATAATAAATAAAATTTGGAAAGAAGGCTTTTTTTCGGCTGCTACACTATCCATTTAAGAATAACAGAGGGATAAGAAAAAATATATTATAATCACATAAGTGTGAGGGTTATTGTTGGAGCCCCTCATAATGATTAATTATTAATTACAATTCGATTTTATTTGGTGAGATATGCACTTTGGAAGTTCCAACTGCATTATATATAATTTTATTTTTCAGACAGTAAACAGTATGAAACTATTTTTCACTGCAGTCCTAAAAGACTATTTGCAGAAATATTCAACCTCGGCTATGGAACCCTTCATTGTGATCGGTGAGACATCCCACTGGGGGTTGTTTTTTTAAATCTTTTTAAATTGTTGTTTAGGTTGGAGACATTATTGGCTTATGCTTTACTAAAGTTTGAATTTCCCTAGTTTAAACCAAAGTGTGCATTGTTCTCTAGTCGTATTATACATATTTCGTCCGATATACGATTTCTAGAAGCCTCTCGCCAGCAACAGTTTACAAACTACATAATTAAAACTAAACTCTTAATTTGCGATAAGTTCAAGAAATTTCTCATGATATTTGCAGTCCCTTAAAATAATTTTTAAAGCATGCTATAACATAAGCTAAGCATGTCTGCGATTAGTTCAAGATAACTGACCTGCATGTTATTCTATTTTTTTTTTATTAAGCTATAAAACTTAGTTTTCGATCTTAAAAAAAAAACGTTTTTCTTTACCCCTAAATTATGTATGAATTTTGGTCTAAGAAGTCGGATCAATTGCAACTTTTCTATATTTAGGTACATTCTGCTTCTGCAATAACCGATCTATCACATACTGGATAGAAAAACAAATGACACAACAGAAAAATTATATAGGTTTTAGGGTTTATACCTACT
This sequence comes from Hecatera dysodea, assembly GCA_905332915.2. Lineage (NCBI taxonomy): Eukaryota > Metazoa > Arthropoda > Insecta > Lepidoptera > Noctuidae > Hecatera > Hecatera dysodea. Next base: position 29,422,257 of record HG995286.1, on the reverse strand, counting down.
GATAGTTACTAATACCTCGTAATTAAACAATAAATTTTGGCAACGCTGCCAGTCTCTGCATTGAGGACGAATTTTTTTATGCTATATTTTAGACTAGCAGCGCCTCGCGATAACACCCGTGTAGTTCCCGTTCCCGTGGGAATATGGGGATAAAATATAGCCTATGTCATCCGGGGATAGTATAGGTTCCCAATACTGAAAGAATTTTTCAAATCGGTCAAGTAGTTTCGGAGCCTATTCAATGCAAACAAACAAAAAAATGAAAAAATGTTAGGTGTTTATATCTTATTTTACTTGATTTGCACCCATCTAAGCACATAAGGCACCAGACGGCATCGTAGGTACCCGTACAAACGAATGGAACAATTAAAATTGAACATCTTGCGTGCGCTTCGCTTGCGAAAACCGCACTGAGTTTGGTCCGCAAGCGGCCCGAGACCGCTCGGTCGTGTGGTAGGTAATTATAGCGCGCAAGTACATGGAGTGACGGAGGCCTGATATCGGTTCGGAGTTAGCCCTTATATCAAGACCGGTTTTACTTTTATGTGTCCTGTCCTTATGTCTCCACTGACTTTATCCAATGGAAAAAATAGTTTTTTGTTTAATTTCGACAATATCGTACTTATCGCACGTAAGAATCAGCGACACATGGTCTGGCTCCTGAATGACAGCTAATAGAATATTGTCACAAGGAATTGTTTAGAAGACGAATAGCAATTGAACAATATCGTTGTCTATTGAATAGGAGGACATTAGTTCCATTACATTATTGCTGATGCAATTCATTACATAAGCGCGAGCCTACTATTCGTTCCACAATTGTTGTGGTCTAGAGCCCGTTGTTAAGGAAATCATTTGTACACGAGGGGCTGAGATAATATTCCCTATTAGCTCTCATCCTTACTTTAGGCGAAAGTAAGTTTGTTTATTTGTTGTGCTTTCACGTGTAAATCTCTGAAACGAATTTGATGACTTTTGGTACAGAGATAGATGAGGCTCGAGAGCAGCATCAAGTCTAACGAGTCAAATGCACATACTCGTAGTATCTTTGAGCAGAATGGCAGTAGTAAACGAGATGCCGATTCCGTCCTGCAGGTACTAAGCGGCCGATAGCGAATTCACTGGCAACCAAGACCGCTCCACACTTGAGCACGCCTGCCCTGTACTTTTTTCTTTTTATATCGCCACTCAAGTCTGCCTCCTTTCCGAATCAGAACCAGCTAATAAGTTAAATAGCTAATTTAAGTTAATGAGGCACCTTGTCTTATTTGGCGTTAATGTAAAATTTCAGGAAATATTCATTAAAACAGAGTATAGATCATAAAGTAAAATTAAGTATGATTGCTCTCTCCATGCGTTATCTTATCGCTGGACTAGTTACAGCTCAAAACTGTTCATTATTTACATTTCTTGTATGTCTCTTCATGGACATTTAGTGTCAATTGTTATATTATAATAATATGTCCCCGGAAAATGGCAAACATGTAAGATTATAAACAATCTTGAGAAATTGTAAACTCTATAAATTATCAACTGAACATGTGGAATACTACGCATCAAAATTTGATAGTCTATAATCACTCGTAGTCATTCCGAGAAATAGTGAACCGACATAAAAAAAGTATACAATTATCCGGTGACATAAATACTTACGTACATATAAAGTAATATATATACATAGTACCTATCTATTTCCATTTTCCTACGCAAACGATGTGTATATAATAATAATATATTAAGGTGTATGACTAATTTTATATTCGATCTACATTCGCTAACCATAGCGAAAATACTATGAATAAATAGTTCAGTATTATAATAATAATTTGCTACGTATATGCTCATGAGTCTGTATCTTAAGTCTTTAAAGTAATGAATATGTGATACGAACTTAAATAAAAGCGATGTGGAAAGAGTAACGGCTTTGGCAGACATTTTCTAATGGATCACTGTTGAAAACTAGTATATTAAAACATTGCCTTCATTCTGGAACAGTCGGGTAAAAATCAGAGACATAATTATGTGGGTATTACTTGATAACGTTTACCGTTTGTATGTTTGACTATCGCGGCGAGCAACCGACAAAAAACATATTATATTTGTTAAAGTCTGCCCAAACCCTTACTTCTTTTTCAATAAAAAATAATAAACAGATTCTTAAGTGAGTTACATTATTACGAAACCTATCTAACACTAACAAGTAAGTGCAGTCAATTAGCTAATTATGTGTAAATATATTAAAATGTCTGTGTCTCCAAGTAAATATCTTAACGCCTATCAATTTACTATGTTTGTACTAGCTTCAATATAATATTATTGTGAGATTGAATGGTATTGATTTTTTTTGCTGGAACTAAATGGCAACAAATGGATTCCTTGTCTGTCTAAATATCTAAATGTGTGTCTGTCCTTATATGTCACAGACATTTTACTCAGAAACAATAACTGGAATTGTATAATAAATAAAATTTGGAAAGAAGGCTTTTTTTCGGCTGCTACACTATCCATTTAAGAATAACAGAGGGATAAGAAAAAATATATTATAATCACATAAGTGTGAGGGTTATTGTTGGAGCCCCTCATAATGATTAATTATTAATTACAATTCGATTTTATTTGGTGAGATATGCACTTTGGAAGTTCCAACTGCATTATATATAATTTTATTTTTCAGACAGTAAACAGTATGAAACTATTTTTCACTGCAGTCCTAAAAGACTATTTGCAGAAATATTCAACCTCGGCTATGGAACCCTTCATTGTGATCGGTGAGACATCCCACTGGGGGTTGTTTTTTTAAATCTTTTTAAATTGTTGTTTAGGTTGGAGACATTATTGGCTTATGCTTTACTAAAGTTTGAATTTCCCTAGTTTAAACCAAAGTGTGCATTGTTCTCTAGTCGTATTATACATATTTCGTCCGATATACGATTTCTAGAAGCCTCTCGCCAGCAACAGTTTACAAACTACATAATTAAAACTAAACTCTTAATTTGCGATAAGTTCAAGAAATTTCTCATGATATTTGCAGTCCCTTAAAATAATTTTTAAAGCATGCTATAACATAAGCTAAGCATGTCTGCGATTAGTTCAAGATAACTGACCTGCATGTTATTCTATTTTTTTTTTATTAAGCTATAAAACTTAGTTTTCGATCTTAAAAAAAAAAACGTTTTTCTTTACCCCTAAATTATGTATGAATTTTGGTCTAAGAAGTCGGATCAATTGCAACTTTTCTATATTTAGGTACATTCTGCTTCTGCAATAACCGATCTATCACATACTGGATAGAAAAACAAATGACACAACAGAAAAATTATATAGGTTTTAGGGTTTATACCTACTGATAGTTACTAATACCTCGTAATTAAACAATAAATTTTGGCAACGCTGCCAGTCTCTGCATTGAGGACGAATTTTTTTATGCTATATTTTAGACTAGCAGCGCCTCGCGATAACACCCGTGTAGTTCCCGTTCCCGTGGGAATATGGGGATAAAATATAGCCTATGTCATCCGGGGATAGTATAGGTTCCCAATACTGAAAGAATTTTTCAAATCGGTCAAGTAGTTTCGGAGCCTATTCAATGCAAACAAACAAAAAAATGAAAAAATGTTAGGTGTTTATATCTTATTTTACTTGATTTGCACCCATCTAAGCACATAAGGCACCAGACGGCATCGTAGGTACCCGTACAAACGAATGGAACAATTAAAATTGAACATCTTGCGTGCGCTTCGCTTGCGAAAACCGCACTGAGTTTGGTCCGCAAGCGGCCCGAGACCGCTCGGTCGTGTGGTAGGTAATTATAGCGCGCAAGTACATGGAGTGACGGAGGCCTGATATCGGTTCGGAGTTAGCCCTTATATCAAGACCGGTTTTACTTTTATGTGTCCTGTCCTTATGTCTCCACTGACTTTATCCAATGGAAAAAATAGTTTTTTGTTTAATTTCGACAATATCGTACTTATCGCACGTAAGAATCAGCGACACATGGTCTGGCTCCTGAATGACAGCTAATAGAATATTGTCACAAGGAATTGTTTAGAAGACGAATAGCAATTGAACAATATCGTTGTCTATTGAATAGGAGGACATTAGTTCCATTACATTATTGCTGATGCAATTCATTACATAAGCGCGAGCCTACTATTCGTTCCACAATTGTTGTGGTCTAGAGCCCGTTGTTAAGGAAATCATTTGTACACGAGGGGCTGAGATAATATTCCCTATTAGCTCTCATCCTTACTTTAGGCGAAAGTAAGTTTGTTTATTTGTTGTGCTTTCACGTGTAAATCTCTGAAACGAATTTGATGACTTTTGGTACAGAGATAGATGAGGCTCGAGAGCAGCATCAAGTCTAACGAGTCAAATGCACATACTCGTAGTATCTTTGAGCAGAATGGCAGTAGTAAACGAGATGCCGATTCCGTCCTGCAGGTACTAAGCGGCCGATAGCGAATTCACTGGCAACCAAGACCGCTCCACACTTGAGCACGCCTGCCCTGTACTTTTTTCTTTTTATATCGCCACTCAAGTCTGCCTCCTTTCCGAATCAGAACCAGCTAATAAGTTAAATAGCTAATTTAAGTTAATGAGGCACCTTGTCTTATTTGGCGTTAATGTAAAATTTCAGGAAATATTCATTAAAACAGAGTATAGATCATAAAGTAAAATTAAGTATGATTGCTCTCTCCATGCGTTATCTTATCGCTGGACTAGTTACAGCTCAAAACTGTTCATTATTTACATTTCTTGTATGTCTCTTCATGGACATTTAGTGTCAATTGTTATATTATAATAATATGTCCCCGGAAAATGGCAAACATGTAAGATTATAAACAATCTTGAGAAATTGTAAACTCTATAAATTATCAACTGAACATGTGGAATACTACGCATCAAAATTTGATAGTCTATAATCACTCGTAGTCATTCCGAGAAATAGTGAACCGACATAAAAAAAGTATACAATTATCCGGTGACATAAATACTTACGTACATATAAAGTAATATATATACATAGTACCTATCTATTTCCATTTTCCTACGCAAACGATGTGTATATAATAATAATATATTAAGGTGTATGACTAATTTTATATTCGATCTACATTCGCTAACCATAGCGAAAATACTATGAATAAATAGTTCAGTATTATAATAATAATTTGCTACGTATATGCTCATGAGTCTGTATCTTAAGTCTTTAAAGTAATGAATATGTGATACGAACTTAAATAAAAGCGATGTGGAAAGAGTAACGGCTTTGGCAGACATTTTCTAATGGATCACTGTTGAAAACTAGTATATTAAAACATTGCCTTCATTCTGGAACAGTCGGGTAAAAATCAGAGACATAATTATGTGGGTATTACTTGATAACGTTTACCGTTTGTATGTTTGACTATCGCGGCGAGCAACCGACAAAAAACATATTATATTTGTTAAAGTCTGCCCAAACCCTTACTTCTTTTTCAATAAAAAATAATAAACAGATTCTTAAGTGAGTTACATTATTACGAAACCTATCTAACACTAACAAGTAAGTGCAGTCAATTAGCTAATTATGTGTAAATATATTAAAATGTCTGTGTCTCCAAGTAAATATCTTAACGCCTATCAATTTACTATGTTTGTACTAGCTTCAATATAATATTATTGTGAGATTGAATGGTATTGATTTTTTTTGCTGGAACTAAATGGCAACAAATGGATTCCTTGTCTGTCTAAATATCTAAATGTGTGTCTGTCCTTATATGTCACAGACATTTTACTCAGAAACAATAACTGGAATTGTATAATAAATAAAATTTGGAAAGAAGGCTTTTTTTCGGCTGCTACACTATCCATTTAAGAATAACAGAGGGATAAGAAAAAATATATTATAATCACATAAGTGTGAGGGTTATTGTTGGAGCCCCTCATAATGATTAATTATTAATTACAATTCGATTTTATTTGGTGAGATATGCACTTTGGAAGTTCCAACTGCATTATATATAATTTTATTTTTCAGACAGTAAACAGTATGAAACTATTTTTCACTGCAGTCCTAAAAGACTATTTGCAGAAATATTCAACCTCGGCTATGGAACCCTTCATTGTGATCGGTGAGACATCCCACTGGGGGTTGTTTTTTTAAATCTTTTTAAATTGTTGTTTAGGTTGGAGACATTATTGGCTTATGCTTTACTAAAGTTTGAATTTCCCTAGTTTAAACCAAAGTGTGCATTGTTCTCTAGTCGTATTATACATATTTCGTCCGATATACGATTTCTAGAAGCCTCTCGCCAGCAACAGTTTACAAACTACATAATTAAAACTAAACTCTTAATTTGCGATAAGTTCAAGAAATTTCTCATGATATTTGCAGTCCCTTAAAATAATTTTTAAAGCATGCTATAACATAAGCTAAGCATGTCTGCGATTAGTTCAAGATAACTGACCTGCATGTTATTCTATTTTTTTTTTATTAAGCTATAAAACTTAGTTTTCGATCTTAAAAAAAAAAACGTTTTTCTTTACCCCTAAATTATGTATGAATTTTGGTCTAAGAAGTCGGATCAATTGCAACTTTTCTATATTTAGGTACATTCTGCTTCTGCAATAACCGATCTATCACATACTGGATAGAAAAACAAATGACACAACAGAAAAATTATATAGGTTTTAGGGTTTATACCTACTGATAGTTACTAATACCTCGTAATTAAACAATAAATTTTGGCAACGCTGCCAGTCTCTGCATTGAGGACGAATTTTTTTATGCTATATTTTAGACTAGCAGCGCCTCGCGATAACACCCGTGTAGTTCCCGTTCCCGTGGGAATATGGGGATAAAATATAGCCTATGTCATCCGGGGATAGTATAGGTTCCCAATACTGAAAGAATTTTTCAAATCGGTCAAGTAGTTTCGGAGCCTATTCAATGCAAACAAACAAAAAATAAACAATCAAATCTTTCATCTTTACAATATTAGTGTAGATTGTTGTATTATGTATTGAATAATTAAAGCGTCTAATAAGCTTGCCAGATGAAAATAGATAGTGTTATAATTGAAATATGAAAAAATGTGTTATGCCTCTTCTATGTAAAATGTATTTAAATATTTGGATAATTATTTTATGTACCTACAAATAATTCACATATTTGGGGATGACTGTTCAGTCAACTTTATTAAGGTACAATTCAAATATGATCAGGTAGGTAGAGCTATTGTCGCTATTTACGAAATGTTTTCATAGTATGGACAACACCTGGAATTCTTTGGTTTAAAAAAAAACTTGATATAGTTTGGTTATGATTTTTGGGTACTTGTGTAAATGTGTCACGGGTAATATCTGAACTTAGATAAAGCTAGATTTTACCGCATGAAAATAATTATATTATTCCTAAGCACATGTAAAACAGGTTGCAGTAGTACATTTAAAGTAGAGTCGATTCTTCACATAGATAAGGTTAGGTAAAGTTAAATCGAAATCAGTTTTACTAATTTTTTTTTTAATTTGAGCATTGCAGTATATTCTACTCAATTTAGAAACTCGAGAATTGTAATGCTTGTCTACATTAATACAGAATAAACTTTTCTTGAATATGTAAAAACCTTTAAGTTATCCCCTGCTTTTTATACATTTACTCGATAAATTTAAAAATCCTGATCCCAATATTGTGTCCATATTATATTTGAGTTCATTGGCCCGAAATAGCTCTACCTAATTTAATCACTGTGAAAAGCTACCACATGAGTAGCTTGAAAACATTGCCAGTCACTGTCTTATTAATTAATATATATATTATTCACTTTTTAATATATATTTTACTTTTTGTTTTATTATATTATAACAGAATAACTTTTAATTTTTAACTAGTTATTTTTTCTTCATACATTATTAAGTGTGACTTACACTTACATCTAAGTCAATATTTAGACATCACATATGGACACTTCTTGAATGTATAACATAAATATGAAACATATATTTACCATGACATAAGTCATAAAAAAAAGAAGCAAAAAAAATATCGATGCACTAAGAGCAACCACATACTAAAACTAAACAAATGCTGCTGGTTCACATTTTCACTATATAGTAAGTTAAGCATTCAAGATTATGATTACAATAAACAGACAGATCCAACCACGCTTGTGGTGTTTGTGTTAGAACATATTTACATTACTACTCACTGTTACAGTCATCTTTGGCACCACCTTCAATACTATACTAAAAACGTAGAGCACTGGGTCGGTCTCCTCTTTCGATACTGCTATACAGTATCAACTTTAGGTGCGTCAATCAGCGTGTAGGAGGGAGTGGTGGGCTTGCGTTTGAACGTGACATAAGTATACAGCAGGCTGGCCAGCACACTAATGTTGAGCCCCACGAAGTTCAGCAAAGAGAACACGTAGTCACCACCAATCACCATACCAAAATATGTCACCAGGATATTCTTCAGGCAGCCAATGATTGTGGTAGTCAGTGCACTGTTGCATTGTGTACACAGCATTACACTGTAGGACAGAATGAACCCCATCACGCAAGACATCAGGAACTGTGCAAGGAACAACGAGTCATCCCAGTGCTTGTACTCAGCTGAGCTTTGTAAATCTCCTGTGACCCATGCAATAATTGTTGCTGGTATTATCATAAATAAAGCATTATAGTACATCAGACCATATTTACCAAGATCTTTCGCATCTAGTTTTTTTTTCATAAACACTCCATTAGAAGCAGTGAAAACATCATTGAGCAGCACCAGCGTGTACCCAGACCACGAAAACGTGACGTCGTCGGCCGCAGCGAGCATCGCACCGCCGACCATCGCGTACACACTGGTCTGTACTGACCAGGAGGGCCGCACGCCTAGCACGAACCTCTCACCGAGCATCGTCATCAGGATGCTGAACCGCCGCAGCACTGTGAACATCGGTAGGCTAAGCTCTTTAGTGCCGCCGAGCCCTGTGGCCATGTTACCTAAGTAGATAAGTGGCAGCGGCCAGATGCGTTTCAGGATGTCTGTTGATAGTGGCGGGAACTGAACCACCTTGAAGAAGCGGGCGGCCCACAGCACCGTGATCGTCGCCACCATCTGCCCCAGGCCGAGCACTTGGTAGGACGGGAAGGCGTACATCGTCAACACAGTCTTGTTCACCACGGTGATCATGAACGAGGCTAGCGCGTAGAAAGATGCGCTCAAGATCTTCTTCAGCATCTGTGCGCGGTCCGCGGCTTCCGCGCGCTCGTGCGCGCTCAGAGTCGACATCGTTCCACCACGTATGTAATTAAACTAACAACGGCCTAAACTAACATGATCGATTAGCAAACGCGTCATTAAACCTCGTAGTTTGTCACGATTTTTAACATATTATGGTGTTCGTTCACGCTCATTGCAATTTCATGGTCGATTCAATGATTCTCTCATTAAACGTAAATAAAAGAAATAAAACCTTGAATACACCGCATACCGAGCCGTGCTTAGTTTCGACTAATAATGACAATTGACATGTAAGCAACGGGTAACGAGTGTCATCTGGCGCTTGTCATCATTGACATTGATGGACTGTCAATGTCAGATATTACAGATAATAATGTAAATGCACAGTGCACCCCAAAGACCTTACATATTATTTCTATACTCTAAGGTGCACCCTCACCATTTGGAAAAAAATGGACCAAATTCTATTAAACATACACTTTCTTCAATTTTAAATGTGACCATAGAGGACTGAGTTTGAGCTCAAGCTACTCTTCCCATCCTTATGGGAGGCCTTGGCGTCTGCGAAATTACCAGTATTACCTAGTTAACCGGCTTTCATTATCGTCAGTTCACAGCACTGATAAATTTATTAGGAATATCCTAGCTACCTACTAGACCGTCAATGTACGGAGACTCGCTTGCCCGAATGCAAATCCACCCTAAAACTCATCATACCAGAGACGGTGAGATGAGCTGCTCTGCAGAGAAGTTCAGAAAAAGCTAGTTGCCACTTCTGCTACTTCTACGGAGCGTGTGCGCCTGCTGGCTGTGGGCGAATAGGAGTTGGGTCTCTGGCTTCACGCACTACCGTCGTCGAACATAGGCACCTTGTTCAACGATGCTACTTTCTGCCTCACTGCTTCCCTTCGTTTAGGCAACAGGATGATGTTGCTCTCCTCATTGCCGTCACTGTGGCGAAGCTCGAAGATTACGGGTGGGTTTAGTCAGTAAGATTCTGACACTCCCTTCCACTCCACCCAGAGCGGGAGAAGTAATTTGATGATTTCTACCCAGAAAAAAAGGTAGATTTGAATTAGAAGAGAACTAAAATGGTGTATGGTAGTAACACGGTTTGTGTTCGTGTTCTTTACAGTTTTACTTCTACCGATAAAGCCAATATTAGTATGTATTTCAAAATGAAATTGTTCGATTCAAACTTAGTGGTGAATAAAAAGTGACCACAGTGAGCTAAAAAGTCGGTGCGCAGTATTCCTATCTTCAACCCAGCTGTCACATGAACTATTATTTATCAACTCTACTTTTGCGCAATTGCAATAAATATGAATCAAACGATAGGTACACTTTTATTTTTGATGGATGACATAAAATATTTTATAACCATCCCATCATCATTCCACATCATTCGTCATCATTTTGATCCCCATCGATCCCAACCATATCCCAACCATTACCACAAAGGCCCCAACAAACAAATTCTAATTCCACAGACTTAAAATCAAGCCATGTATGTCTATGATTCAAACCACTTTTAAAATAAAGTTTTGTTTATGGTTTTATTTATTATTTATCCAACAATACTTTGCGAAAACAGAAATGATGCACTAATATAAATAGATAATTCATAAAATTCAAATAATATTTTTCTTAAATAAAAACATCAACCACCTGTATATTTTCAGTATTTTTCATACGGTTCGGACTTGACAGAATGTTCATGTTATTTGTCGGACAATGAACGGTGCATTGTGAAGGATCCGCGTAGCAAACCAAACCAAGCGACATTTTGATTATTATTCCATTGTATTGCCATGTCAGTCAATATTGTTTGTGTATTATAAATAATTGCGGGGTAGGGTACAGTCGTAGTGATGCGTTGTAAATAATGTTTGAGAAATAGAACGTTCCTACCCGATTCGTATACGTGGGCAATAATTCGCGTTTGAGTTTTCAGTTATGTATCACTGTTGGGACGCGTTGCTGTTCTGAAAGTGGTACAGGTAGTGTTACGAGGGCGTCTAGTGTTTTTTTGTCGTGATTGTCGGGGTTTGTCGGCGGGATGGCGGTTCCCGAGCAGTTCTCGCTTCGATGGAACGATTTCCACTCGAATTTGTCACAATCGTTTCATGCGTTGCTGGAAGGCGAGGACTTGGTGGATGTGACCCTGGCGGCGGGTGGCCAGTACGTGCATGCGCACAAGCTCATCCTCTCAGTGTGCAGCCCCTACTTCAAGGAACTTTTTAAGGTATGATTCATTATTTTTGCATAATTCCGCATCATTATGCTCACTGAAATTCTTGGAAAATACCATAATCGAGTTACGTTCTCAGCATATTTGTCAATGTAAAACCACATTTCTAATTGTTTATACCTATCCTCTAAAGACAGTAGAAAGACAAATCCAGATTAGTACCAGTTTCTGAATTTAGGTAGATACAATAAGTATTTGTAGTGTATTGTTGTATACAAACATTGATATGTCTGCATTGTGTCCAGTATGGAAGCTTGTAGTATTGATTTTTGGTCTATGGTTATAGGTAGGTAGGTAACTGTCTGTCCCCTCCCCTCCCAGCCAGACAGGAGGGTTGTTACCTTTCCCTGCACACCTCACCTCTGTGGAATTAGAGGGTGGCTCTCAATTATTATTATTACATGCAAAATCAATATTCCCTTCTGATAGCAGATGAGAGTGCCATGTTTGTGATACATTAGCTGTTTGCAAGTTTTAGATATCTCTCCTTGATTTGGTAAGACTTTTGATTATTCTTCATGAATTAGGACTATAATTGGTATTGTGATGTTGTAAGAAATGTTGAAACTAAATTCATTGTTTTTGAAATTGTTATATGTAATGCAGCTCATACGTATTGTTTTCACTTGTATTTTTCTTACAAAGGGTAATACTGTTGTTATCAATTGAGGCAGTTTACATAAATAATCCATTGTTGTTAAGAAATTTATTTATTTTGACTCAAATATGTTCATGGCCTATTTCATATGTTTGGTTCTTCAAGAATATAAAATTTTGTTTTACCTCATGGGAAACGTATCTATGGCACACATTGAGAATGCGGTTGAAAGTAAAATAAAATCTTTAAATACTCTACCCATTGTCTTCCAATAGCTAAAAATTCTAATTCTGCTCAAAATATGCATGGGTAAGGTGAAGAAATTCAATGAATCACTTACTATTATTGTTACAATGACCTTTGTTCCATATCTCTGTCATATTGGAACTAAAACAAATAAAAACTATACATATCTGCTATCATAATAGTATGAATGTGGCTAATACAATAGTTGTTTATTGAATAGTTTTAACACTTGGCCCGCTCTCTTAGATATTTATATAAATCAAGCAAACATTTTGCAGTTTTGACTGTGCAGCTCTGCAAAAGAGGCCTTCTCAAATAACGGCACTTAGATATTTATCTAATCTCTACAATATGGATTGATACCTACCGCATGACCAGCAGCTGAACTGTAGTATACAGGATATTCATTAAAGCTGTTCCAAACATTTTAGTAGTACATTCGAAATGGTAATAATACTGAGCTAATCGAACAGTACAAAGATGCATTTGTTTGCTACTACTTTCATTAAGCATTCAGAATGCATTTCTTCTGTTCATTGTATCTGCTACAGCTGAGTAGTTTCCTTATTATTAGTACAAAAATATCACATGATGGTTCTTAGTTTTATCTAGCAGTGTGTATTTGCAGTTGTTATTACAAATGTTATCAGGAACATAGTAAATACTTAAGTACTATGTATCTGAGAAACTCAACTCGACAAGATTATATTAATTGGTAAAAGTGCACTTTGCTGTTGTGGAAATACACAAACTGCAGAATAATTGATTTTGCCAAACTAAACATATTTTTAATTGAATTGATTAAAAAAAAAAACATTTTATTATTTAGTCAAACAGGTATTTAATGAGTAGGTATTTGGATGTAATTCTAAAAGCATTTTTATGAATGGGTTTTATTTTGCTTACTTTGACACTTTGTATCCATCTACATATTAATAACTACTGTAGCTAATGTTAAGTAATGGGTTATTTATTGGTCTATAATGATTTTTTTTTATGTGATGGATTTGCTATTGATTCTAGTCTAGGTCTCAGGTGACAGAGACAAAATCGAATTGTGATGAATCTGGTTTTTTGTATTGTTTATTTTAAATAAATTGTAAAATTGGCAGTGCACTGATTCAACATGCATTCATGCACTTCAACATTAAAAAACAAAAAAAAAACATACAAATTTGGATACACTTACGATACAAAATGAACTCTTCCAGCCTTAAAATATATGTTCATAACTGAAACTTAGAATCTCTAAAAATCTTATTGCAAAAGAAGGTTTAGTCCCTTGCGTCGAGGGGTTTAGTCCCTTGATCCTTTCATCAGTATAGTACCAATAGAAATGAAATATCCCGTTGGGCACACAGAACAGCAGTCAAAATTATAAGTGTACAATTTTTGCCATTGGGCAATGGAAACCTTAAACGCGAGCAGTGTCACTCATGTGCTCCATGTATCTGTCTGCAATCATATTATCAGAGCTCATAGTAGCTGTTATGAATATGGCCTTGTCACCCCGCATCAGTCACTCTAGTTGTCTATGGGAACTTGTCGGTAAGAAAATATACACTGTGGATATTTGGTAGTGTGTCACTTGCAAGGTCACTGTTGCCTTTGCTTTGTTTATTTTTATAAAAGTTGAAAATAAGTAAAGTAGAAGCTAGTCATCATTTATGTACCTACTTCCACTAGCGCAGATACAGATTTGATTTAGGATTTAAGAACATTTGGTTGGATGGATACTTGTTATGCAATGGCTGAAATTTGACACAACAAAAAAATTGTTTGTTTCCTGTTTTTGTTTTGTTTTCGATCTCAAATTTACGCATATTTTTAAATAAGGCAACAATTTTTCTCCTCCTACTATTTTTACTTAGATTGTGTGTCCCGACTATTTTTGCTATATTTGTGGTGAATTTATTATTTTATTTATTATATACTTTATTGTACACCTTGTAATAAAAACAGGAAAAAATTTATAAAAACAAGTGTACAATGGGCGGTCTTATCGCACAAGGCAATCTCTTACAGACAACCTGGATATGTATTTGCAAAATATCAAAAACCTATTTTATGGTAATTTTGATGGGCTACAGATTGGGCAACTCGTAAAAGATCACAATTTTGTCACATCAATGACTGAAGTCGAATACAAAGCTTGGAATTCAATTGTCTTGGTTATGCAAAAATTTTCTAAGCACAAAAAAATCGGATGACTATGTCCAGCTTGTAGAGTCCATGCTAAAGCTAGGGTGCAACATGAGCATGAAAATCCACTTGCTGCACTCGCATTTAGACCAATTTCCACTAAATCTGGGTGATTTTAGTGAGGGTCAGGGTGAAAGATTCCATCAGGATCTTCGGACAATGGAAGAGCGTTATCATGGGCGGTGGGACTCACATATGATGGCAGACTACTGCTGGAGTTTGCAACGAGATCTATCTAAAGTCATTAATTCAAGGAAACCTTATAAAAGATCATTTGATAGTGTTCAATAAAATTTTTGTTAACATAATGTTTGAATTTTCTGTAGTTTTTTTGTCAAAAGTAAATCTGTTAGCTCAGCTTTTTTTCATAGTTAGGGTCATAGAAATACCCAATAACAGAAAAAAAAGTGAGACTAGCTGACCAGTGTTATAGTCTGGAAAAGCACGTAGGCTTTTATCTCGTATGTTCCCTTGGGATAATTTAACGAAAATGAAGTCCGTGGCAGAATATACAGTGACCATAGCTACAAAACGCACTTTATCATTTCCCTTATTACATTGTCATCAGTTATGTGTCCATTGTCAAACAGATGAACCCATGTGAGCACCCCATAGTGATCCTGAAGGACGTGGCTCACCAGGAACTGCGCCAGCTGCTGCAGTTTATGTACCGCGGCGAGGTCCACGTACGCCGCCAAGAGTTGTCCGGCTTCCTGCACACTGCTGAGCTGCTGCAGGTCAAGGGACTTACCGGTGGACGGGAAGTAAGTCATCTGCCTAGCTTTTTCCCAACTGTGCGCATGGCTTCCAGGCAAACCGGATTCAGCTGATTACCAGTATTTTAAATGGAGCGACTGCCTTTCTGACAAACTAGTAAACGGGAAAAACGGTACTTCTTCTTCGAACGGGAAGTAAGTACCATTGCTTATGAAACAGGTCGTGGACATGGACTTAATGCAAAATGTTCTATTTCTCCGAGGCAGACCTACACGGGCACTTATTAATGTCGGAACTAGTGCATGGTTTGAATACGTCGACTAGTTTGGAAAGCCGACTCCAGTCATGTTCTTTTAGGTGATTAATCGGTTGACATTTAAGCTCTGACTAGTTGTCTCGTCAGTGGTCCGTAGTCAGTACAACTCTAATAACAGATATTGTAAGTTCGTTCGATTGTCAACGAACAAATAACAACAGCAAAAATCACTAAATCTGAAAAATATTTTGGAATCTAGGTTATGTTTTATTTCAGCTTTTCGAGGAGAAATGGGATAAGGTAGAAAATGGGGAGGGAATGGGAAGTCTTGTTCTTTAAGCCCGACATCTTGTCTAGTCTAATAACAGATATAATTTGGAACATATAAGTACGACTAGCTTCTGCCAGCGACTTCGTCCGCGTGGAATAGTTACTTTACCCCCGATTTTGAAACTCTCAGCCCGATCGGTTTAAAATTGACAAAAGATAGACATGCTGTTTCGGGATATTTTTTAGATAATTTTATGTAGAACATTTCCGTAATACATGATTTCTATGTAACTTTAACCATTAAGGCTACACACGCAACGGAAGCTTAAAAAATGGAGTAACTTCTTCCGTTTTCCCAACATTTTCCTTCACTGCTCTCCTCCTATTGATTGTAGCGTAATGAAAAGTATACTATAACCTGCCCAGGAGTATGAAGAATAATTGCACCAAGTTTCGTTAAAATCGGTCGAGTAGTTTTTGTTTCTATAAAGAACATACAGACAGACAGACAAAAAATTTACTGATTGCATTTTTGGCACCAGTATCGATCACTAATCACCCCCTGATAGTTATTTTGAAAATATATTCCCTGTACAGAATTGACCTCTCTACAGATTTATTATAAGTATAGAAGAAGAAGATAGATTAGAAATTCAGATATTTGGATTTCACTAAAACTTCCATGCGCAAAAGGACATCAGTATTTAGGTATTCCGATTTCTCCTTGTTCGAGAAGAATTGGAAGAAACTGGATGTTGTGTTGAGAACGTTATTTCTAGGCAATGGTGTTCTACATTCGACCACATCATAGCCAACTATCAAGTGAGATAGTAGTCAAACGCGATCTTGCCAATAAAAACATAAAACCTCCTTCTGGCGCAATCGGGTAAAAAGCGAGATGTTACGCAATTAGTATACATTTGTGACATGGATTTTGAAAAGAAGAACAATTATTTAAATTAAGTTAAAATCAACAACATTACAAAGTTTACAGTACATTACATTATTCGTATTAGCCCCAAACTAGGCAAGTCTGTATCTTGGCTAAAATTTAGAGGGTATTTACCATTTCAAAATTTATAATAAGTATAGTAGACATGTTCGGCAACTAAAAATTAAATTGATAATAAAATTTAAGAAAATTACGTCGACCACAAGTGGCGATCGTATTATTTTTGTGATTTCGTCATTTTGGTGTAGCTATCACAATACAAAGCTTCGAAGAACATCAAAATTGAAATTGAAATAACTAACTTTTTTTTAATTTTGCCTCCTCCCGTCTGCTTTGACTTAATGAAGTGTATTTCACAATATTGCTGAGCGGAACAATAATTAAGGGGCGGCTAGCTCCACCTATTCAATTAATAAAATCTATATCAGGCTAGTCTGGTCGCTAGGCAACCCCCTCGATAAAGGGGTGCGGCGCACGAGAAAAATCCGCGAGCTATCTCTCACAATCATTTTCAAATATGGCAGTCTGTCTGCTATAACGGCCTCGCCTTCGGTACAAGCGTCTATTCCGCCTCGGTTGCAAGTGCAAAGTTTGCCTATTTGTATCAAAATGTACTATTTTTACATCCAGACAAAGGTGATGGAGAAATTAATTCGTTTTGAACACTGCGCGCGGTTTTTTTTGTCAATACATATGTAATTGTCATAAAGCTCGTTGACGACGTCCGTCTTCTGACTCCCACGGTCTAGCCCATCGGTTCTGATCGATTCTAATTATATGGCTTGACGGCCTCATTGTTTACGAAAGATTGATTGAAGAAGGCAACCATCGGAACGTGTGGGAGGCTATAGGAAAGACCTCTACCCAACAGGATGACAATATCTATACTAATACTATAAAGACGGAATATTTTTTGGTTTGTACCGAATAAGCTCCGAAACTACTGGACCGATTTTAACAATTTTTTCACCAATGGAAAGCTACAATATCTTATCCCTGTATTCCCACGGGAACGCGACCAACGAGTGGAACCGCGGTGCATTGCTAGGGTAATAAAGATAAACTGACTTAAGATGATGGGTCTTGGTAGATAAATCCGACACCCAGACTTGCTAAGGGGTATCTTTTTACCAAGTTACTTTAGTCGTGGAGGTCAGATGCTTTTCCAAACTATAATGGGCCGGCTTCCAGTCAAACCGGATTCAGCCGAATACCAGTATTATACGTGGATCGGCAGCCTACTAGAACTCCACAACCCACTAACTGGGTAACACGGTAGCTCTTGGTAAGACTGGCGTCAGATTTACTGGCGGCTGACAATAATCTAGACTTATATAATTCAATTTCAATTGTCCCTTTATACTGAAGGTCTCTATTATCGGTCTTGTTAATTCCTTCGTCTGAGTTAGAGTAAGTATGTCTCAGGAGTTCAGTATGCCTCTCGGCAAAGGCGTCTTCTAAAGATTTCTATTGTTTTATACACATTAAGTTTATTCCTTAGAAATATGTTGTCGTCTTGAAACAAACACGTGATTTTCACTGTGACCCTCGCTATTCGCAGAGGAGCGAGTCCCCCTCAGCCATGCCTGAGGAGCTGCCGAAGCCGACGGCGTCGCAGCAGGAGGCCCCCGAGCCCGCCAGCGACTGGACGCCGGCGGTGGAGGACACCACGTCCTCGGAGCCTCCGCCCGAGCCCGTCGACGCTGTCACCATCAAGGAGGAGGCTGCTAGGAGCCCGCTCAAGAGGTAACTTACAAGTATTGATGTCCTGGGCCAATGCTTAGCAGGTCGTCTGTTAGCACCAGTGATCAGCTCTCTAGTCGGCTCTCTAGTCAAAACTCTGGAAGTGTCGCAGAGAAAAACCAGTACCAATAGTTTTAGAAAAGTACGTGTTCTACCCTGAGAATGAAAGAAACGTCGTCGTATAGTAATTGTAGTATCCACCAATGACTGCCAAGCTACCGCTATAAAGTGACATCCTTATCAAACATTTGCTCTTAATCGAGCATCTTTACAACCTATCAGTTTAACTACTATCTAAACTAAAGTTTATCCAGAGAACACTTCATCCCCAACAGATTACTCAAGAACACCCCGACCAAGAACAGCCACAACGTGAAGAAGAAGCCGAGGCCCATCAAGGACAGTCCCACGCACCCCGAGAACACCGACTATGCTTACGACGGGTATGTACTAAATACCGACATTTCATCCTTATTACCCCAGCTTACCTTTTGCCCTATATGATGAACATTTTATATCTTTGTAAATAAACGCGTCATTTATTTGAAGCTAAGGTTCTTTCTATAATATTTTTATACGCTTGCTGCTATAAATCTGGCGTTTGGCTTCTTTATGCACATAATTATATGCATCTATATGAACAATTTACCTTTCAGTATAGAGTCGTTTAATGATCTGCAAACGCTGGTTATGACTGCACATTATAACAGTATTTTGGCAACGCGTATTATCAGCTCTAGTTAGATTATAGTTGCTCATAGGCGCAGGTGACCAATGAGGCTGCGTGGCCTTTTCTAACCGTAACGGGGTTGGCTTCCAGTGCAAATATTCTCCCTACAACGTATAAAAAAGCTTTAGCACTGTCTTACAACATCATCACAAGCAGTACAGAAGGAACTTGGCCGGTGGCAGGGGAAAATGGCAAAATATACTTTTTGAATAATGTACGCTGTATAAGCATCGCTTCGGTAGGTACTTACGTTGCGCTTTGCTTGCAGCGAACCGCTGATTGACTTCGACAACGAGCTGTTCCACAGCGTGCTGGTGCTGCCCGAGTCTGCCAAGGAGTCCGGTGAGTCACCCTGCTTTATACGCTCTCTATGGTGTCTTCAGGCTTTATTGTAACATTTTGCGAGTATCTTAGGAAGAAAACAAGGACTGTTTTATTTTTTTTGGGCTGTGACTAAAACTAGTCTAAGCACACATGTGAGTGTGCCTCACATTAAGACATTTCGAAAATGTTTTCAACTAACTTTTTAGACCTATGTATCCTGCTTATGTGTGTAAAGGTTCATAAAAGGCGGATTAGTCATTTCGGAAAATAAGGACTTGAATACGCTCTTAAAAACATTAGAACTCAATAAAAGAATTATTAATAAAACATTTAAATTATCAAGAAATTACATACACAACATACTTAATATAAATAGTAAATAAATGTCAATAAAATTAAACTGCACTTTATCGTTACTCTTATCATTAATCGACACAAACAAGACAAGACTAGTACCACGAGCGGCACTTAACTCTCCTCCCCCCACAGGTTGGAACTGCAAGACGGGCGGCGTGAAGTGCCCCTCGTGCCACCGGTTCTTCGCCAACCGCTACAACCTGAAGGTGCACATCCGCGACAAGCACGACACGCGCGAGGGCACGCTGCAGTGCGACATCTGCCAGAAGCGCATGCGCAACCCCAGCTGCCTGCGCGTGCACATGTACCACCATCGCAAGCAGGCCGCCTACCTCGCGCAGCTCAGCCAGGGCCCGCACGTGTACGTACCAACATCACTGTTCTACTTCATCATCTGCCTAGCCTTTTCCCAATCATCATATCGGGCCTCCTGTCAAACGGGATTCAGCTGAACACTGTTATTTGACGTCAATCTCCATTACCAAGTATATATGGTAACACGGAACTTCTTGCAAGATCAGTGACAGCTTTTCTGTCTTCTGATAATCCATAACGACTGCTAAAGATTACAAATGACAACCGGTACCAACGGCTTGACGTGATTTCCGAGGCACGGAGGAGTGTTAAGATGGTCACCCATCCACAGACCGACCTCAGCAAGCGATTCTTACGGCTGTTATTATTTATCTACGAGGTCTCCTTGAGTACCCAACATATTGTATTGCGTGATTAAAGATGACACGCATTAGGGTTGTCTCCTGAGTAAAAAAATGTGTTTCTATTAAGTCCGGCAGTTAGATTTATCGAAAAATATTGGACACTTATTTTTTTGCGTGAAAAATACAAGGGTGACTGTTATTGTTTTACAATCACTATTAGATTCAAATACAACACAGTGATTAGAATCAAAATATATAACTCAGTGATTCATATAATTGGTGTTATATAAAGTTGTTGATTTAAACATTTCAGTGTGCAGAACATGGTTGGCAGCAAATGGCGCTCCGACTCGTCCATGAGCAGCGGCGACTTCAAGGATGTGGATAAGTAAGTGCTCGACTTACTCAGTACTAGTTTTATATCAAAATACGGGATTTAGGTTTTTGTGTCGGCATTAAAAAATAGTATTTCTATTAATTGGAGATTAGACTCCAAGGTCAAAGGTCATAAGGAAGAGTCTTAAGCACGTCAACTGCGTTGAAAAGTCATCATCTGTAGTTAAAACTAATCTAGCTGACCCAGCAAACGTTGTTTTGCTATATAAAATAAAATATTTAAGGTTATCGTAGAGGGGTGAAAGTTTAGGGTTGTGTGTATTTCTGTATGCTGTATCATAAAAAAAAAAAACAAAAAATGTCTAAAAAAATAAAATTTAGGGGTGGACCACCCTTAACATTTAGGGAGACCTACTGAATATGCACATAAAATTTTATAAAAATCGGTCAAGCCGTTTCGGAGGAGTATGGTAACTATCATTGTGACACGAGAATTTTAATATAAGATAATTGTGAATGTGAATCTGTTTGTCTGTTACTGTTTCACGTGTTAACGACTGAATGTAGACCGTGTCCGATATATATCGTGGATAATTTTCAATTTTCACATGGGCGGTTGGATAGTATCTGACATGATAGATTATAAAGATATGGGTGTCGGAAATAGTGTTCATCTTAATGATGT
Source organism: Hecatera dysodea (assembly GCA_905332915.2). Lineage (NCBI taxonomy): Eukaryota > Metazoa > Arthropoda > Insecta > Lepidoptera > Noctuidae > Hecatera > Hecatera dysodea. The sequence goes on along the minus strand of HG995286.1, from coordinate 29,400,714 downwards.
TTAGGAGAGTATTATGTATTTTTGTTAGAATAGAATAGAATACTCTTTATTATGTACACCATATAAGGGCCTTATCGCTAAAAGCGATCTTTTCAAGACAACCTTTGGATGGATTTTAAAGAGAAAAGGAAATACAGTACTGTAGGTAGTCTTAGGTGTACTAATTGTATATAAGTACAATAAATACATAATAGATAAATACAGGTATACAATAATAATTATGAAGCAAAAAGCATAGAATCCAAATAAAATCGATTAAAGAGAGGTAGTGATTTTTAGTTAGTTAACACCTAGTGATTGTAACTTTCGTTTGGTTTATTCGATTCGTTTAGTACTTTTGGTGCCCAGAACAGCATGTCGAGTTGAACAATAATTTGTATAATTTGTTCGTGTGTCCACAACACGTGTGTAGAGACGAGTCGGATGTGAGTTGTATATGAACAAAATTATTCGACCGACATATGTATATATTGGGTTTTGGTTATCGAAAATTTTTATATGTACTTAGTATAAATCGAATTGGCGATAATAGCAAGATTGGTAAACGTATATTTTGGAGACTACTCGGTTCATGGTTTATATGTATTTATTTAATATTATGTGATTTCATTTAAACTTGTGAGGATTGTTTAATATCTTTGTTTATGTTTTAGTTGTTAAATCCATAGTTTAGGATATGAAGAAAGATTTAGGATATTTTTACCGATATAATTATTTATTATTGAAGTTTAGGGTAGAATTTATTTTTAATGAGGTAAAATGCTGTGCGTTAGATTAAGGACAGTTAGGAAATGATGTGTGTTTTTATTGTTACGGTGACTGTGCAGTAGTATTTTACACATATGTTGGTTTTTATGGAGTTGTATATTTATTGTAGAAGTTTTAGATAATTGATTAGTGAATGCGATTTTTGAAATGTTAAGGAGATTTTAGATAAAGTGTTATTCTGTTAGTGTTAGTGATTCGTTAAAATTGATTATGTGAGTTCAATATTTGATGATTGCGTTTTTCATGCTGTTGTTAACAGAATGTTACTTGTTTGAAGTTTAATGGTTTTTTCAATAATTGATTTATCTATATTTTCCTTTATTATTGAGTTTATGTCGAAAATCGAAGGGGAGAGAGCTGATATATTTGTTATACTCGCGTAGTTTCCGTTCTCGTGGGAATTTGTGGATATAATATAGCGGATGTTATTCGGAGATAGTGTACCTTCCCAACAGTGAAAGAATTATTCAAATCGATTCAGTAGTTTCGGAGCCTATTTAATACAAACAAATAATCATCAAATTTGGTCAGTATGATCACGTGACACTACGTTTTTGAACGGTTTGACGGTAGTTCTCGCCACACTGTCGCTGGCTGGCTGGTGCGCGGGCGGTCTGCTGCAGGTGAGCCAACAAAGTCGGCGCCTCTGTCGCAGGTCGTTCTCGCTGGGCCTCCCTCGGGTAACCGGGGGTCTCACCTGGCGGGGACTGACCGCCGGGTTGCCGTGAAGAGGCGACGCTGTGGGACAGCGTCGCGGCGCACCTGCAGCACACACATACAGCTACACCTAGGCGTGCGCAGCTGCGTAGCACCCGCAGGCGCGCGCCGCCATCCAGTGACATGCAGTGGTTCAAGTTAGGCTAAGCCAGAGAAAATGTCCAAATAAATTTAAAAAAAAAAACACATTATTCAGGGTTGATTTTTAATTTTGACGTTCAAAAGTTAATGGTCTAGTTGAAATAAATGAATTGACTTTGACTTTGAATTGACTTTGACTTTAATTAAATGAATTTTCTTTTTGTTTTTTTAAATAGCCTATTAAAAAAAAAACAAAAAAATTAACAATCCTAAATAATGTGGTGCGCTTTTTTTTTCTCTGGCCCACCCTAACTCAAACTACTGCCATCTGTCGCCTACAAATAATTACTGCGTTTCTTAGAGAATCAATCTCTATTTTCTTTTTGTTTCATTTGCGTACTATTTTGCTAACAGTTTCTACGTATGTCCTATATCAATTTGAGTCGACACAATTTTCACTCCATTTTTTATTGCTCTTTCCTTTCTCTTCAATAATAATTTAAAATCATCATCAACAGCCTGTTGCAATCCATTACTGGACATAAGCATCTACAATTGCACGCCACTTAGATCTATTTTCAGCTTCATCATTACAACTAAATCTGTAACATTTTAAACACTATTTTACTGTCTTCATTAAAAATCATATCAAAATTAAAGAAAATATGATAACAAACAAATGTTCGATTATATAATATATAACAATAAATTAAATAATTTCCTCAAACATCAAATAATAACAAATTAGAATTTATTATTATTTGATTTAATTTGTTACTTATACTTCATTATTATTTTTTATAATGCATATTTTTAATGATAAATCTTGTAAAAACAATAATAAAGTAATTGTTTCCTAAGCATAATCTCTAAAACAATCTTATCAAATTTCCTTTACTCCATAATAAATACTATCCGTTTAATATACAAACAATAACAGGATTCATACATTTTACAAATACGCAAACAATTCCACCAAAAAAAACAAACTAATTTATTATAAAAAAAGAACTAATCTATACTAATATTATAAAAAAAAAACTTTGTTTGGTTGTAATAAATAGGCTCAAAAACTACTGAACCGGTTTTAAAAATTCTTTCACCATGCAAATGCTACATTATCCACGAATAACATAGGCTATATTTTATCCCCATATTCCCTCTGGAACGGGAACTACGCGGCTAAAACCGCGGGGCGCTGCTAGTTTATTATAAATATCATAGAATTAACAAAACAATATTAACACATCAAGCACATAACTCCTACATTCCAAAGAGCCACTCCAGAAACACCACTCATATAAGAGTCACTAAGATGCTGTACACAAAATGGCGCTAGCGATTATTTAGTAATAACTGTTAATGCAATGCGCTGACGAAAATATGCTGTGTGTCGCGGCATGTCGCGCTGTTGCCTGCCCAGCGAACGATTTGCGATTGTATGTATCATATCTATACTAATATTATAAAGCTGAAGAGTTTGTTTGTTTGTTTGTTTGTTTGAACGCGCAAATCTCAGGAACTACTGGTTCGAATTGAAAAATTCTTTTTGGGTTGAATAGACCATTTATCGAGGAAGGCTTTAGGCTATATATCATCACGCTTAAGCCAATAGGAGCGGAGCAGCGATAAAGAATGTTTTAAAATCGGGGATTCCACGGGGACGAAGTCGCGGGCAGCACCTAGTTAATAATAGGTACATATCTCTCAAAGGAACTGAGGGCTTAGTGCGATGTTTTGTAATGTACTCGATCGCGTTAACGTAAAGGTCCACTTATGTCAAATTGTTTTGATGAAAAAATGCTTACCGTTATTGTCACCAGACGACGTTTGACGCGATCGAGAACGTTAAAAAACTAGCACTAAGGCCACTGTGCTTATGGTTTACGCCGCATATGGTCAAACGAAATCCAGTTAATGTGTTTGCAAAAGACGATCGATGTCGTAGATCTATAGTTGTCACCAAACGACGTCTGTAGGCGCTGAAACGTCTTTAAAACAAAAAGAAACTCTTTTAAAAGCTGGCGTTTAGTATTCACTAGAAGAAACCTCAAAATTACGAGTAACTAATAAAATAAACACAATTTGTATACATGCATCTAGCGAACTTAATTATTAAATGCTTATTGCCATCGTAAATTACTGTGCTCTGCGCTTGGTTTACTAGTATAAGCATAATCAGCCCTTTAAAGTTCCCACTGCTCGAACTCAGGTCTCCTCTCTAGGAGAGGGAATGGGTCGTAATTCACCATGCGGGCCCAGTGCGGGTTGGTGAATGTCACGTCTTCGAACTTTTGGTTCTAGGACATGCCGGTGTCCTCAAGATGTTTTCCTTCACCGTTTTGAGAGCAGTGGTGATGAAATTAATTACACAAAGTAATACGCATACGCCTGGCTGGGTTTGAACCCGCGACCTACAATTCTTAAATCGGGGCCGTTACCACTCGGCCACCACTGCTCCCTAGTCAGATAGGCTATGATTAAAAAAAAATACAGAATTTTTGACCAGTGCATTTCTCATTCATTGTTATAGTATTAGGAAAAGCTGGCATATTCAAATAGATTTCGTACTGTCAAATACAGTTACGTGCATCGACATTGATTTTTGACACCACTCATTATTATGTTGTATGTTATTATTCAGGCTACTTTTAAGGTGTTTCAACATCCAGACAAACCTGTCAAGGTTTTGTGATGTTTCTTAATATGTTCTGTATTTTTTTCACTAGTTAATAAACAAAAAAAGTTAGATATAAAGTATAGCATCGAAGACGTGTCGCCCACTTGCAGACTACGACTCGCCCCTCTGGACTGTGGGAATGTTATAGTCTGAACAATATATTATGCTTATTAATTTTTAACTAAACCTGCTGAGCCACATTCATGATTTTGAAAAAAAATAAACAATCATCTCAAGGTAATATTAGATGCTACTTAGTAACCAGAATCTCTGTTTGAAATATTTATTTTTATCAAATTATGCTCCTGACAACATTGCTTTACGGAAACAGATTCGATATTTATGATAATGCAAAACTAACTCGCTGGTCCAGTGGACGAAGGCACTGTCGCATACTATGAGGTCCTGGGGGGTTCGATTCCTGGAAACTCAACTCGCGAAATAGATGTAGGTACTTTTGGTACACCTCTGCTTTATCCTTCAGAGAATACAGGCGTGGTAATATTGTCATGAATTACTTCGTCAAGCAAAAGGCGCCTTTTCTAAAACATGAGATTAAAAGGACAATGTAAGCAAATCCAATTATTGTAGAACAAAACGATACAAGCAATAACATCGTCCGATTACCTCATTAAACTGTACGCTATGACGAATGTTTTCATTAAACGCGTATTATGTTAAATAGCCTTGCGCCTGAGCTAATGTACATAACTGCAGTACATAGGTAAATCGCGATAGCATGTGTCAGCGTGACTAAGTCAAGTGTACGACGTTTTATAAGCGTAGCTAAAGTCTGCTAAGGGAATGTAAACATTACTATCAAAATGTACTTGCTACGCGCGAATGATACTTATTGATAAACGAATAAGTTGAAACAAATTTAAGTCCGCTCTTGCTGATGTATCACTTAGTTTAAGAAAGCGACAATCACAGCTATTTGTTGTTTTGACAGAGCTGAGATTCTAGTACAAAAAAATGGCGGATATCACTCGATATTTCCAACTAGCGGGCCTCTCTTAAATATTAATCGAGTATTTTTATTTATTTATTTAATAACATGAACCGTGTGGTCACATAAAATATAACAATACTCAAAAATTCATTATGCGTAGATAGTATGTCGATTCGGGAAGGAAAGGTTGACTTAACTTCACAAATAACAGCTCAACACTCCACGAATTGTCGCAACTGTGGGCGTCTCAAATTCAAAGTCAAAGTCAATTCATTTATTTCAACTAGACCATTAAACGGCACTTTTGAACGTCAGAACATTTGAAAATAAAAATATTATAGTGACTCTAGTTGTCCATTCGCAAAAAGTAGATTCTTATGGAGAAGAACGGACAGGAAAGTCCATAGTTACTCTTTTCAAATATGTATAAGTTTTACAATATGTTAGTATACATTATATTATAGAACCGTGTGGTCACCTGAAATATTATTGTTTGAACGATATTAACAAAAGAAGGAAAGGTTAACTTAACTTCACAAATAACAGCTCAACACTCCACGCATTGTCGCAACTGTGGGCGTCTATTTTTAAAAACGATTTGCTAGTTTGCGATTTGGTAGAGCAGAAGAGCTTTGCTTACTTTTGCTGACAAGGGGGAGAGGGCGGTCAAAAATGTCAGAATTCTGCTTACGTAATACTTGAACGGCCCCAGGTACAATTACCTTAAGACAATTCATCAAGGAAAGCATGTTCTAGCTTTAAAATCTCATTAGTGTAAATAATCCGCTCTGTGCCCACGTGATTAGCTATCAACAGAGAGTAGGTCCGAGTCCATAAAGTGGGAACATTATAAGCAAATATACATTTCTTACAGCCTACATTGTAAGGTTACATACCTAAGTAATTAACATCCTTACTAATATTATAAATGTGAAAGCGTGGATGTTTGTTACGCTTTCACGCAAAAACTACTTGACGAATCATCATGAAACTTTGTACACATATTCTGGGAGGTACTAGAAGTAACATAGGATACTTTTTATCCCGGGATTATGTTCCCTTGGGATAATTTCCGACATTCACGCGGGCAAAGCTGCGGGCAGCAGCTAGTAATATTATAGAGAGGAATATTTTTTTTGTACCGAATATGCTCCGAAACTAATGAACTGATTTTAACAATTTTTTCGCCAATGGACAGTTTCATTATCAGCTTGTAACATGGGCTATATTTCATCCCCGTATTCCCACGGCAACGGGAACTACGCGGGTGAAATCTCGTGGTGCTACTAGTAATTGATATGTGTATTAAAAAAAAGTAAGTAATTCGACAGCAGTAGCATGAAATTGACAAACTCTGTCGAAATGTCACGTTACCTCCCTCGCATTTTGACAACTGAGCAATTGCATACGTTAATTTAATAGAAAAAAAGTCCTGCTTAAGAAAAATGTTTTCTTGAACTGTCGACTCCTACACAATTTTTATGATTGAAAGCGACATCTATATTCAATACGCAGCTAACTATTCATCCGTAGATCACGGAACCCAATTAGTTCTTAAACAAAGTAATAGATGGCGTTACTGTATGTATGTACTACTTTACAAGTGATGGATTGCAGTATTAAACGGTTTTTTAACTTATTTATCATGGTGGAGCAAAATAAGATACCAATATGTGTGCTGTTTCGAGACGGCGCGAGAGTAGAGAATGTGGAAGGCCTTGACAAGAGTGACTGTTACCTAGCAGTGGGACAGCAACGCTTAGATAAAAAATAGATGATCAGTATTTTGCAGTTTCATTGGCGTAGTCTGCACGCCGCCAATACTCTTCAATTCCCTATCAAAACAATATATCGTTACTGTAGAATGATAACCTCGTATGACCAGAAATCCAAACTTCGCAGGAAACTAAAAAAACGGTCTCATGTTTTTAATGATAAAACAGACTTATTTATGTGGTTTTCATACAATTTTTACAAAAAAAAAAATTTGATGTACGAGATATACGTTCTACAGCCACGATATTGGACAAGGTCGCTTGTGTCCAGTTCTAACCGTTAGTCAATGTTTGAATACAATTGGATGGTACATATATGGTAGTTCGCTACATTCTGCTAGAAAGCATAGTTCCTCCTCCTTGCGTCGTTTGTCCTTTATGCTGAGGGTCGTGACCTCGACGAATAATTTTCTTGAGGATCTTCGGCTATGCGGATTGTACCGCAAGACTGGTCTCTAGCGTGGAACGTCTCTAGCAGGAAACGTTCAAACTACTCGATTTCTTTACTTAATATAATTATGTCAATTTGGAATCTTAAGTAACAGACCTAAATAAAATAAAAAAAACAGGTATATAACTTAACTAATATTATAAATGCGAATGTGTGTTTGTTTGTTTGTTACGCTTTCACGCTAAACCACTAAACCGATTTAAAACGTTTCTTTCATCAATGGAAAATACCACCGACGGAATATATGTATACTCGCTTATAATGCTAAAGTAGCTTACATTATCAACGTGTAACATAGACTATAGTTTATGGGAACGGGAAATACGGCGGATGAACCGGGGCCTCTGCTAGTGATAGTATACATTTGTTTTTGACGCAGCAAAACAATCCACCTCTATCAAAATGTTGCTATTCTTTACAATATTAGTATAGATCTCAATATATCACATCAGGAGATAATATTTCCTTCAACTAACCTGTTTCTTAATGAAAAATGACTAATTGTTGAAAATATTTGTCCGCAGCTACTCGCCAGGTTCGACCCCGGAAACGAATAAGTCGTTCCTAGCACAAATCGGACAGAGCGAGCCCGTGCGGCCAGTGTAAGTATTACGACCAAGGACAACATCCACTCGTGTCGGTTTTGTTAGCTAGAAAAGTAATGATGATGATATCTAAAGGGCTTCGGCTACAAGCGCTTTCGTTCCTTGACTTTTCAGTGGATGAATTTACGTACAGTAGAGGCAAATGGGTGATTGTTCAGTTAACCTATTTTTTTTTTCAGTGCGAAATCCACCCATTTGACTACTGAAGTTGTTGTTTTTTTACTGAAGTTGTTGTAACTAAAGTTCAGCTCTGTTTTCTAAATTAATTTAGCTGTGGATACACTCTATTTTGTTAAAACCTTTTAAGTTGCCAACAACTAAAGCATTTGTTAACTAAATACTAAAATGTTGTTGTTTACTAAACCGCTTAGCTATTATTAGCTCGTCACTTATTCCGTTTAGTAATTGATAACAAAACTTTTATATCTTACCAAGCAGTTTTTTAATGAGACCTAAATTAAGTAACTAAATTTGCTTTGTTACTGTACCCAAACGTTCGGCAGTCACCACAGCAACTAAACACTTAAGTAATTATCTAATGAAAATTCGGTAACTAGAAACCAAGTCGTTTTTTCAGATATGTAAAAACATCAAGGTATTCTCTACTAGCTAAACTTTGGCTAAATAAAAATTATAAGTCATGCTACAGTGGGAGCTATGATCTGTTACTTCTTTTAACCTATGGCATTTGTGGTTTCATTTTACCGTCCTTTGTTTTTGTTAAGGCAACTGCACGAGTCACAAATCCTCACTTTCTCTATTACAATAAACGATCTTGAATCTAACATAACACTGCATTAAGCTCATGTCTGGACCAAACATTTCAGCTTCTCAGCATCGACCCCGGAGTCCAAATCATCTCCGGACTCGCACAGCTTCCCGAACGCGACCGAGCTGGCCAAGCTGCCGGAGCTGGTGCCCAAGAGCGAGCCCGACGTGGAGTCCGCATGATGTCCAGCTACCTGGCCGTCCCTCGTCCACGACTACGTGCAACCCGACCGGCTATACTCGATCTTTGCAGAGCAGTCCTACTGGACCAAAAATATGATCTTCAAAATTGGATCCAATTAGGATGGGTGTCCATGAGGACACTAACAGGTCATCTGGACCGGATAATCGCAAACTCCGTAAAATTTGATAAGACTATAAACTTTCGATATATCGTGATCAACATTTTAAATTTATAAAATCCCATCTAATTCAATAGTTTTCAATTTGTCCGTGTCGTATTGAGGAGAAATAGGTAACAATCTTACGCGATATATTATGAACTTACGGCGTTTGCAATGACCCGTGAAATATTCACTTGTATTCGAGTCCAACGGACGTATTATGAACGCATTTTTGTAACTTGAGATTAGAAAGTGTAATTGATGAGTTGTATACTCTACATTTTTAATTATTGTTAGTATTAACTGTACCTCGAGATTTAATATTGCGTAATCCTTGATGGTCCATTTAGACGAGGCCTTATGTATACAGGTCACTCGAGCTTTTGGTGTTGATAATATTTGTATAACTGGTAAGTCAAATTATTACGTGGACGTCAAGGAACCTTCGAAATTATTGAAATCTTGTCTTAATTTTATACACTTTTTATATTAATATACATTTAAACATTCCAATACACAAATTCCAAAGACTGAAACAATTTACGACATGCATTGTAACATGTAGTATTTCGAAAGCGCAGGATGATAACAATGTAATACTTCAAGTAGCGTGCAGGGAGTCTGCAATTTGTCAGTCATCTCATTGACTCTGCAAGTTTGCTTAGATTTAAGACTGCAATTGATGCCATTCTACAATATTATACTTATTCCCTTACTCTATATACTCTTAACTTTAACTAATAAGTATTACTTAAGGATTTTTGAAGGATTTATTAGATTCTGCTCGTGTACAATATGGAAATCGTATCTACAAATATCATAGGTTAGTAACAATGAACCAGCATCAGTGGATCGCATCCTGCGCTTTATTCAAACGAGATTATCAACGTAACTTGTATTCTATCGTCCATTCTTTTATTGCATAGAAATTGCTCAAAATGTTATGGATAAAGGATCCAATGTAAAAGAATGGATCGTAGATGATTTTTCATAATAAAAATAGTCCAAGTACAAGTTATTTTAGGCAGCTAGACCGAAACCGATTAGATTTATGAACAAACAAACGTTGCCATTCCGCGTCGAAGTGTACAAACAAAAGAAACGGTTTTTTTAATGACAAATGGATGTCTCGATCACCGTGGGTGACGCGTCACCGGATAAAGCATAACCTTACAGTACAAAATACGTTATCGTATATTAATCATCTATGTATGCTTTACTTAGAATTTAAGTTAATTTTGTTAAGTTCTTAATTAAGCCCCGTAAACGTGAACAATTTATACGTACAACATAGTTTTAGCGATATATACATTTTTTTTTATTCTATACAAGGGTTGTCTAAGTGTATTAAGATTATAAAAATTATACCTCAATATTTCAAGCGACTGTTTGTGTAAGATATGCTGTCCACTTCGGTTCATTGTGGGAGGTTGTGTGCTCTCGTTCCGCGAAAGTTCTTATTGTGGCTCAGGATACATTAGTACTGTATTACTTAACGATTTTCTGTATATTTTGGAGTAAAAAGTTTGCAAACAAACTAAATTATTGTAAAAGTAATATATATGATGGACTGATAATGTATCGGCACTTGTTTAGAACGAGAGTAGGTGTGTTGGCTCGTGGAGTCTCTCTCGGTGACAAATCACATTCCATTATAATAATGATAAGGTATTAAATTTTCGTCAAATTTTGACCGGAAAATATTGCACGGGTTTTGATAATGTCGGTTTAGTAACTGTGCGGATACTCGTGTTAGCGTTTTTCTGGTCAGGCTTTAAAGCGTGTATAGCTTTAACGTTTTAAGAATCGTCCCATCGTAATGAAGTCGAAATGTATTGTAGTCATTAGCTCTCTTATTCGTGCCGAGGTAACCTTGGCCGGAGACGCGCGCACTTTCTGTATATTTTGTACGAGCGCGCTATTCGGCTCCGCGCCATTTTAAAAAGAAAATGTATAAAAAAAAAACGTCCAATAAATCGGTGTATTTTTTTACAAAGGGTTGGGTTCTAACAAGTAAATATAAGGGGTAAATGTCACTAACACTATGATATTGAAAAAACACATTTTACATTCCACTAGTTATAAATATGCATAATCTTAAAAAAAAAGAATCTTTTTGCTAACTTTATATGATATTGTATTTATAAATTAGTAACGTAGCGATTAAGTTTATAAAAGAGATTATTAAGAGGTATGAGTAGGACATTCCATAGTAAACGATAGCTCTTGTAGATTTTTAGCATTTATATTGATATATGATGTGTTTTTACCAAATTATTTTTATACCAATGCTATTTACTTTATAGTATATGTCGAGTGTGTATGCGCACCGCCCGGCCTCTGTCGCTCGCGTAGTCGACATGCCCACAATACAATCATTTATTGAAGACGGTCATGTTTTGCAGGCACGGGCGATATTGTTCCGACTATCATTTCTGAAGTAGATATTTCGACATTTTTTTGATTGGTGTTTGATCCCAAGTATGATTAAAATATAGTAATATCTTCTCCAATTTGCATACATAATATGCGAATCTAGTGTTGCATGCCAGTCGCTGTGCGGCAGCTAAACTGGCCCCTGGCTGTGTTCTCTGGCAGCAGTCGGGACCAGGTCGCCCCTGCCTCTAGAACAAGCCAGCAGAGCCCGCTCAAGTTTGTTTATTACTCGATGAAAGCTCAGATTATATTTTAACTCTTATTCTATTTAATACTCAGTATAATGTGTTGCCAAATAGATGTACTGTCGTTAGTATGTTATCAAGTCAGATTCGAGGAAGCCTCAACGATGATTTAAAGTAAATTTTCTAATGTCTCGCTATAAATGTCTATGAATTATGTACATGTTGCTGTGTAATACTCAGCTAGTCGTTTAACGGCTACTATCGGCAAGTATAATCGAAGGAAGCCGACGCAAGCTTATTGTGTAGCGTAGTCCGACGAATAGGTGTGACGTGGGATCGTTTGTGATGTAAACGCAGCGAGGTGGCCTCACTAATCAAATGGATTTATATACATCTTTCTACGGTTTATAGATTAAGCTGCGACTGTCGCACGTGTATCAATTTACTCATATTCTACTTGTATGTGTCAGCAGTTATTGCTGTGTATATGTGTCTAATAACCCGTATTCTAAGCTTTCTATATTGTGCTCAAATATTCATTGAAAGTACAGATCTTTGTATCCATGACAAAACCTTAGTTTTTTAAGATAGTTAGTCAAGTTTGAATTTCAAGTGTGTTGCAACGATTTACAACACAACAATTGATTGATAGTTTGACTTAAATTATGGTGTTCTTGTTCGGTAAAATTTATATAAGATTGTATAAACGACTAGGCTTTAAAGCGTCTGTGCACGAAAGGATTCCCTTTCGAGTTTCAACCTTTTGTTCAACTAATTAAGCTAAAAATAATTGAAATATGGCAGTCACAGATACCTTATGGCGTCAAGTAATTTTGACTAACTTGAAAGTTTTCAAGTTTTTTAATCATTTTGCCTAGCCTTTTCACAACTATTCTGCTGTGGCTACAAGTTTAGCTGGATACAGCTAAGCGCAAGTATTTTACAAAACCCAGTAACTGTGTAACACGCTAGTACAGTGCCCCTAGGCTAGACTAGTGATTTTGAAGTTTAAAATTTAAAGTATTTTCTTGTACATCAATTATTAAACTTCACTTTTGGGAATTTTAATTGTTTGCCATTATTTATTAAATTATATGAAAAGAACCCCTTCATGCAAGATTGGAACTGTACTTAAGAAACGAAAAGGTTTATTTATTCTTTTCTCACAAACACTGAACCAAATCGACCGATGGTTCTATTTTGGGCACTTTATCATCTACCTGGTCTATATCTTGGACAGGTTAAAATTTGAAGGTGGTTTCGATGTATTCAGGAAAGCAGTTCATTCTAAAGATTTTATTACTGTTTTTACACTCTCCAGTATAACAAAAAACTCCATGACATAGCATACAGGCATACATATAGCTTGCCTAAATTAATTGATAATCATTCACAGTACTGCCACAGGTTGGTCACGATGCTGGCCTAGCTAGACTGTGCAACCATAACCAAAAACAAGCTTGGAATTCAAAATTGACTAAAATCCAAAAAGTAGTTCGTTCACAACGATCGCTCAGCCATACAACACGTCTTAGGCAACTAATCAATTGTATTAATATCAAACTGTCCGTCTTTAACATTTATAATTAAGTATTTTTACGAAGCAAAATAACCAATTATTTTAGGATATAGTGTTTCAAGTCTATCGATCTTCAAACTGTCGCCATGTAAGACAGATGATTTCCATATTCCACTAGGTACGGTTTTTCTTATACAATCATATTAATAAGTGATTTACTATATTTATACGTATAATATAATCTTCTATGTGTATATTTTGGAACTATATATTATGGTATGTAACGTTTTGACAATAAATTGTCCAAAAATTGGCCAGTATTCTTTGAGACTAGGATCAAGAAAAAAAAAACAGGTGGCTGAGCATGTCTATAATGCAGAGATGTTCAGCCGCACTTTTAAGGCAGCAGTTTTCGAACGCAGCAAAAGAGAGTGACTTAAGTCTGACTTGTGTCTGTGCAGAGTTGTGGTTCCGTGAGCCATGCGATGCAGTGATATGTATTCGTGCTACAGAGATCGAATCTCGTGCAAAGGCTGCTGGTAAAACGATTGACTGCTTTAATAGGGTAGTTGACAAACAATCTAACGAGTCCGTCAGGTAGATTTCCAAAAAATATTGGGCAAGTATTTTTCGTTTTTCATGTAAATAAAAATGAAGACGATACAGTGCGTTGAAAAAAAACTCGTGTGATGTCACATTGCAGTACACTTTTTACCATTACGTGGCGTCACAAGCCCCCACTTGCACACACCATCTTTGATGCTTTTTATCTTCATCAATTTTTATTGATTAGATAAAGCTTAAAATTCGTGTTTAATGTTTTTCGGTAACCTAACTGACGGACTAAATAGAATCATATTTTTTTTACTTTGGGATCATCCCTATTGTGACGAATCCTTGTCTCAAATAAATCAAAAATGATTTCGAAGCGAAAGATTTTTTGAATCCAGCGTAGTTTCGTCAGTATCATTCGTAAATTGTTTAGTAGCTGCACTGCAGTAACAGTATACGTAGAGTTTATGAACTTGATATTACATTGTCGAAACAAATTGAACAAAATTGCTCATTATTTTGTAACTTATATTTATCATCATAAGTCTTAACGAATTTATAACGTACATGTATCGAATTTACGAACGAGATATATATATTTGTCCCCTTTACACGGTAGCGTGCTGTAATGATGTCGATTTTAATATATTGTCCTGTACCTATTTATTTGATTATCCCTGTGAGATTTAAAGAAAAAACTGACATTATTTTAATATTTTTAATTCAGGTAAATATTTATAAAAGAATGTCTCGAATATCGTATTGCCATGGCGATTATGAGTAAAAGTAAAATTTATTAGTTTGACACCAAATCAATATCATCTGTATAATGTCACTATAAGTTTTGTCAATTCTTCATTTACAACTTTGGAATTACACATACAATATTCGTCACACAATAGCATTGCTACCAGTACTTTTAACAATTCTTATTTTGTACAACGAAGATGATTTGATTTGAATCGATGAATGCTCTTAAGCTCTCTAAGTTGTGATCATATTTATTTATTAAGCTAAATTTTGAGTCCATTTTTTTACTTTTATCAATGTCGATTTTCATGGTTCTGGAATGTGAAATATTTGTATTAAATTAAACTGATGATGACAAACACCCATACTTGATTTGACAACTCATATCTAATAAAGTAAACTTATTTTTATGAAAAATGATTTTTTTTAATCTATTATTTTTTTATTCTGACTTAAATTTTTCGACATTGATATGGATATTTTGAACGTTCAATGGAAATGTTTTGGCTCCCTGATTGGTTGCCCCAAAACTTATTTTATGATTAGCCTAAGTTCCGTTTCGTACGCCCACCATCTTCTAAAATAGTCAGTTTATCATACTAGCGAGTCTCAAACCTCTATCACTTCGCAAAAAATAATGAAAATCTTTTTGAATGTTTTGTATTTTTTTTTACAAGGAGCAGTACATTTGTATGTATATATGATAATGTCGACGTGACATATTATGTGCTCTGTTTATACTCAAATACCTTTTATATTTTATATTTTAGCTTTACTAAGATAATAAATTATAATTTTGGATGAATATTGTTTCATTTCTTTTACATACATAATCAGCCTTTTAATGTTCCCACTGCTGGGACACAGGCCTCCTCTCTAGGAGAGGGAATGGGCCGTAATCCACCACGCGGGCCCAGTGCGGGTTGGTGAATGTCACATGTCTTCGAATGTTTGGTTTTAGAACATGCCGGTTTCCTCACGATGTTCTCCTTCACCGTTTTGAGAGCAGTGGTGAAGAAATTAATTATACAAAGTAATGCGCCTGGCTGGGTTTGAACCCGTGACCTACAATTCGTAAGTCGGGGCCGTTACCAATCGGCCACCACTGCTCTCATTTCTTGACGTGTCGTTTCATTTCTTTTATTTTCAACCAATTGTGTCGTTTCATTTCTTTTATTTTCAACCAATTTTTCTGTATGGAAACGTTGACCACATTTCCTTCTCATTTACTTCTTCATTTTTTGAAGATTCCAATTGCATCGTATCTGGTGACATGGTGAAATCTTTTATTGGGGCTACGAACTTCCGTGTACAAAAACGGAACACTTCTAGGATTAGTACCTAGTCCAGCTGTCCGTATGGCTGGCAGTCCGTCTATCATAATCAATTTACTCTGAATCTACTGGGCCGATCCAGTTGAAAAGGATTTGGACTTTTGTATGGGAGCCTGAACAGTGGTGGCCGAGTGGTAACGATCCCGATTTACGAATTGTAGGTTGCGGGTTCAAACTCAGCCAGGCGCATTACTTTGTGTAATTAACTTCATCACCACTGCTCTCAAAACGGTGAAGGAAAACATCTTGAGGAAACCGGCATGTCCTAGAACCAAACATTCGAATACGTGACATTCGCCAACCCGCACTAGGCCTGCGTGGTGGATTACAGCCCGTTCCCTCTCCTAGAAAGAAGGCCTGTGTCCCAAGAGTAGGAACGTTAAAAGGCTTATTATGCTATATTTTATGGAAGCTGGCATAGCACCAACGCACGATGACACGTGGATATTTGAGTAAAGGAGACCTTAGTAGCAACATGGTGTCATTGAGAGTCACGTTGCCGAAATATTTGGAGTTAGTCACCATGTGAGAACAACTCTTAAATCAATGGAAGACAGACACCAACTTATTTACGACACCCCAGAGCATTGGTGTTTTTAGGGATTTTTTTCTAAACCGTGTCTAGCCCATAACCTGAGACACCAAATACAGGTAAAGTACAGTAAAGGTGGGCATGAAATAAAACAGAAAGAAAAAATAATTAAAAACAGTAGGTAAGAAATAAACTCGCCAGAACGGGCGGAATGACAATTATTGTTTTTGTTATTGTTTCTTGAAGCTGATTTTTTAAATACCTATAAATTACATACATGTATATTTTTAACCGATTCGAAAGAGGAGGAGGATCCTCATCTATTTAGTATTGTATGGTCTAACGACATTATATAATCAAAGGGTCTAACAAGGGCTCGTACGACTAATTTTGTAATTGTAACTACGTTCCTCACAGAGAGTAGCGCAACCAGTCATTAAAGGAAGTCACCTATCGCTGAAAGTGTTAAATATATATTTTACGTTGGAAATATTGAGTGGGCCTTTGGAAAATGGCTAAAATGTCACGCTGTACCTATAGAATTAAAAGTTTTGATGGTTTCTGTGTCTGAAAAATATAAAGACTATCAAATCGATGGCAGCAAAGTAGAAACGGACATCTACATTTTTGCGAAAATGCTTTTTTTACAAAAATGAGCTTAATTCAACCCTATCTACAAGTCTGTATTAAAATTAATTCAAATTTCAAAATAATTATGAAAATCTGGCACGTAAATAAGGACATCTACACTCGATTTTAAAAAAACATCGCAGTAGAAACGGACCTTTGAATTTGTCCGGCTTTACTTCGAAGCTTTGATAGATGAATGAATCGTCAATAAAGACATCAGTCACTTGTCACATTCTAGTGTGTAAAGGTTGTGTTTTTGTTTTTTTATAGTGTTTACAATTCAATATTACTGCTAGTAATGAAATCTTAGTGTAAATAATAAAATTTATTTTGAGGTAATGTTCCGACGTAAACACGGACATCTGCCACTTGCTCGTTTATACGACGTACTTTTTGCATATGTCTCAATTTATGAATATGATTTCTTGTTTTTATGAGGAAATTCATAGTTTTTTTTTTTCTTTAAATATATATTTTCACACATATGCTTATTTTTTTTTTTCAGACTGACACAAGGAGTGAAATAATTTAGCTAAGTAATCTATAAGCAGAGATTTACGGTAATTGAGATAGGTAATATAGGATCGTTTGATAAAAGCAGGTTAGTGATATTCATTAAAACTACTTTAAATTATGTCTGAAATTTATATTCTTAAACTACATTTATATTTTGCTTATAGCTTACCGCTTTTGGGATATAACACGTTTGAATAGATCTTAGCTGATAATGACGAGAAACACAGTGCTTCATTAACTATTACGACCTACTGAAATCATCATCAACAGCCTGTTGCAGTCCACTGCTGGACATAGGCATCATAGGCTGAAATACATTATACCTAATCCAAATGCTAATCCAGCTAAATTGACTGATTGCCCTCGATCGCGCTCTATTACACCCATACCTCTTGAATTTATTTCGTTTGAAACAGAGTCGCAGTTGCCGGAACGGAACCTATTTCTGAAGATGCTGTTTGACGTTCATTCAGTTTATAATTCACTTCACCATCCACTTTAGTCACTGATACTCGTGCAACATCATCAGCAAGTGGCGCTTCCAGTGAATACTCTTTTCCTACGTCAACAGTTATGTCTGGGAGAAAACTGAGAGAAGAAGGAGGTGCCAAAAAGAAGATTGGATTGATACAAAAAGAAAATATACATTTATGCATTATATACAAGTACTAAATTTTGGTAAAACACACTTATCACGGAATTGTAAATAACAAAAAAAGGATATGCTGCTCTCATGCAAACAAAAGAATCCCACCAAAATACCATGATTTTTACAAAAATATTAAGCATAGCAGCGCCATGGAAGACTCGTGCTGATCGCATTGATTTCGAAGAATAACTTCATTTTTCGTACCTAATTGTTAACATTTTGATCTCTTCTTTGCTACTAGAAAGTAGTAAGAATAATAATTAGGATTATCCATCAGCAACTTTCTCTTAAATACGGAATCGGTGGACGGTGTACGGAACGGTGGAATCGGAAGTGCTGTACTACAAGTATGAGTCCGACTCAGTTCTTGATAATGGCAATATCACATTGTACTGGGATCGGTTCATCATCACTGACATGACTATTTTGGCCATTAAGCCTGATATAGTGGTGGTGGACCGAATAAAGAGGCGTGCAATGATTGTAGACATAACCGTTCCGCATGATGAGAACCTCGTGAAAGCCGAGAAAGATAAGCAAATCAAAGTCTAGACTTGGCTCGCGAGGTTGTTGACATGTGAGAAGTGGACGCAGAATCATTGTACCGATAGTCGTTTCAGCCAATGGCTTAATAGCCAAGAGCCTCGAACAACACCTCAGGAGGGTCTCATTAGGCAGCTGGATCAAGAGCTTGATCCAGAAAGCGGTACTTCTGGACACGGCTCGCATTGTTAGGAGGTTCCTCTCTCTGGAGCCCTAACCGCCAGTAGCTTGGACCCTGTTCCCGATAACGGTGGGCTACTATTTTTTATATTTTCAAATGTTATTTTTTATTTAAATATTTAAAAATGTAATTTTAAAATGAATAAACGAAATAATAATCATAGTGTTTATTATTGCTAAGTTTCAAATATTTTTTGTGTTTTTTTTTTAAATTTTATATCCGTCTGTCATTCACCTATAATATCAATGGTGCCTTTTATAATACATAAAACATAATAAAATATTGCATTCTTATTTAAAAACGTATATTGTATGTGGTTCGGGAACTAAAAAAAAATGAGTTTAACTGATAGACATCGATGGAGTTTATTCGTAGATAACTCATTTATTGACCTATATAAAATGTTAAATGCAAAGTAAATAAAGACATTAGACAACTACAAAATTTGGTAGATAAAGGAGGAATACTGTTTGCATGTTGCTTAGATTTTCATTAAATATCCTTAATAGTATTACTGCAGATTATTGTTTTAGTTTAATAGGTATTTTAAATGAAACGGGCGGATTGTTTTTTACAACGTATAAACGGATATCAGGCAGATGTCTTCTTCTACGTTCAAGTTTTTTCAGAGTAAAAAAAGACATCTACATTATTTCAGAAAAACATTGATATAGCGATAAAACCTGTTACACAATTCATAAAGATGATTATTGTAATGCATCATAGAAAATTTCATAGTAATCGGTCAATAACTCTCAAAATGGCCACTATTTTTTACTAAATCTGCTATCCTGTAAAATTGCGATTTTGTAGATGTCCGTTTCTACTTTGCTGCCATCGAAATTGTTCTGTACCTATATTCCTAAGGTCTATTCATAAAGCTAAAGTAACAATTTTATATTCAAAATATGTTCGGAATTGGGAGAAATTATTGAGTTGGATCATAAAAAACATCAATTTATTATTCTATTCCATAGACTATAACACTGTTTTTATAATGTTTACTCACACCCCAAAAATAAAATACCATAGATCTATGTCTATGGTATTTTATTTTGGCTGTGGGTTGTGCTTATTGGCCTGATTGTTCTGTATTGGCTAAAACAGGAGTGTCATTATTTTCGACCAATGACAAGTCTAATAACTACTTTGTGAATATACTCACCAATCATATTTCGTCATTCTCTACACTAAAGAAAGACGTCGGACGTTAGCGTCATTAGGTTTGTTGCGACTTGCGACTTACGCGATCGGACCCGCCATTTTGATCGGAAGGGAGTCGTTGTACTAGGCTAAAATAGCGGCGGGCATTTTTTTATAACATAATATTTAAATTAACTGACAATGGTGCCGGTGAGTGAAAGGTTATATGTTTGAACGGCTTATATTCCAATCTTTTGAGCTCTTCATAATGAAATTCGTGTCGTTGCAGCAAACGAAGGTGTTCGTCGGCAGCCTGCCGCAGGGCTCGAAGCCCGAGGAACTGCGGAAGTTGTTTGAGCGCTTCGGCGTCGTGACCGAGTGCGATGTAATGAACCGGTGCGGATTCGTGCACATGCAAACCGAAGATCAGGCTTTAGCCGCTATTCGTGCTCTCAATAATACGTCGTTTAACGGCGGCGTCATCTCAGTAGAGCGCGGGCGCATTAAGGAGCGCAGCCAGCGAGGCGGGCCAGCAGGCCCAGGAGGTGGAGGCCGCGGTGGTGGCATGAGGGGAGGCATGCGCGGAGGTATGGAGCGGCGCGGCGGCGGCCCTATGCGTGGCGGACCTCCGCCACGGGACGCTCCGTACACGCGCGAGCGTCCCTCGCACCCGCGCGGCCCGCCTTTCGGTGCTCCGCCACAGATGCCACCGCGACCGCTGCCCTATGAGCGTGCAGAGCGGCCGCTGCCACCCTCGTACGACGACCGGTACAACGGATACGGCGGGGAGGACCGGCGCGGGTTCGCGCTGATGGACCGCGGCCCTCGGGACCCGTACGCAAGTCCGGCGCCCATGTACGCGGATGACCGGCGCTACGACGACCTGCCGCCTATGTACGCGGACGAGCGGCGCGCGCCCATGTACCCGGACGAGCGCGACATGATGGAGCGCCGGGCCCCGCAGCCGATGCCATATGAGCGCTCTCTGCCGCCTCGCCCGTCTAACGGTGATATGTACAGCAGACGCTCCCCTATGTGAGTTACTGATACTTCATCATTTTATCAATGTTAATGGACCAATTCATTACAGGTCACACACCTGTGAGAAATTGGTAATTATGTAGTAATATTGGGCTGAGTGTATTTGATATGTGTATGTTACCTGTCCTAGGCTTCAGGCCTCACTTCCTAAGTCAAAAAAGTTCTGTTTTGGGTATTTGTCAAATTGCTATTGGTTGACAAACAACTAAGACTGGAACTACGCATTTTAAAGAGGAGATCAAGCAGAGTGGATATTACATGGTAGTTCTTTGTTTTTAATAGAACATGAGAGACTTAATATCAGTATTGTGTGTGCATATTTAAGAAAATTCTGTATATTCTTACATACTAAGACTGGTAATTGTAACGTTTCAGGCGCAGTGCAGCCCCAGCGGGATATGACAGAGATCCTTATGCACAGTACCCACCCATGGGACGGTAAGATCTTGCACTTATTATCCTTGTAACAACTGGCATGGAGTACTGTCAACCTTTAAGTTTAATGTTTTCCTATCTGTTCATAATACTAAAACAGCATAAATCACCTACATACAGGAGTACACTAGATTTATGAAATCCTTTTTCTGCGTGTAGACTCATTTGGTCTATTGTAGTTCTCATTTGATTTTGGCTAACATGGCCAAGATAGTGTAATTCGGAAGCACAGAAGTAATATACAGATAATTCTGAACACACACACAGAAGTGTTGGACTTCAGCGTCATGTATTTATCACCACACATGCATTGCAGCTTCCGTTTAGGTAACTCATTGATGATGGAAATTCAAAACTATAATAATGACTAATTATTTTGTGATTTTGAACCATTTGTATGAATACATTGACCTGAAGCCTTGTCATTATTTTCCAACACTGCTGTCTACACTCCATATGCAATTATTTGTTTGATGAGATAAAGCCTCGTTTCCACTAGGCAACATTTGACGCGCAACATGATGCACAACATGTTGCGCATCATGCTGAACGGCAACGAGGAACTTATTTTAAATAACATTGTCAATGTTACGCGGCTGCTGGCAACATCGCGCGTTGTTGTGTACATTGCTGAACATTTTGGGCGTCACGTGTTGCGCGTAAAATGTTGCCTAGTGGATACGAGGCTTGAAGATGATGATGACAACAATCATCCTTCTTCACCATATTCTACAATCGTTTTCAGTTTTGGTGATGTTCATCCAGTGTTTTCCTACTGCCTCTAATTAAATCATATACAAATATCTTCAGCCCATCTTCTTGGGGCCTGCCATTTGCTTGTGAGGTAGGTCCACCTTCTGTCTCGATATCTCGACAAGTGTACTCCAGTTCTTAGTTTCAAGACAATTCTTTCCATTTTTATTGAAACCCTGATCGATCCTGTTCATCCACTTTTTTTGCAATTATTAATAGTTCTTGTTGAACATGGATGTGTGGTTCAAGTGCATTAGTCTGATGGCTAGTTTTGCAGAGCAGTTGCCACTGCTAAATACTTTGGACTTTTTCCTAGTTGAGTTTTGTTTTGAATCCATAGTCTGTTAGAAACATTATGAGATCTGTTTTCAAGACTAATAAAAAAGCTGCTAAAAAAACATTTCTTTGAACAAATAGGAAAACATGCTAACTTATTCTTTTAAACAATTGTAGCCTGCCTAAACAGGCAAAACATGTCCTTTATATCAATATCTTATGAGACTGACCAGATATTGTTATAAAGCTGCTAATCTACTTCTTGTTGACTACATACATTCCTTGCGTCGCGGCTAGGGCTTGCAGAAATATTGATTCCCGGAACCGGGCCAGTCTGAAACGGTACTGCAGATGGCAAAAATTCAAGTCACAAAAACACACTACTAAATTCCTTTTTAATGAAACAAAGCCCTGATTTAACTTTCTTGTAAGTTAGGTTTTAAATACGGGCTACATGTTGAATTTATATTTTAAACCAGATATCCCCCACCCGTTTGGGCTGAATTTAAGGATGGGCCGCGCAACCCCACCGCAACCGGGGAGATACGAACCGGAAGTCTATTTCACGGAACCGGGGCAATTTAGTACTTATCTGTATCCTCGGGAGCTAGTCCTAGTCGCGGCATCAATATCATAATGGACCATACTCGAAGTATCTGTAAATATCTCGGTAAACTTGATTAAACATGATGAAACCGAGGATTGGTTCAGTGCTGCTAAAGTTACGTGAGTGGGAACAACATGTCACTTCCGCCATAATGTCAGTGTTGGTTGTCGCTCGCTCCAAGATTACTGTGTAACGCCTCTTAGGTTGTAGTGAATGAAACGTTCAAGCGAGACATCGTTTGTGTTACATACATTGAAGATACAGTAACGGTAGAGCGTGTTGTAGTCGAGGTGCGGTTTCACTATGAACTAAGGTGGTGGTCACTGCTTCCCTGAGGGTCGGTGTGACGTATCGTGTTGTTTGTAGCGGGGGCGGCGCGCCGCGCGGTAGAGAGCTGAGCGGCATGGGCGGCCCGCGCCGGTACTAGCGACAAGGAGCCTAGGCTTACCTCGTAGTAGTACCACATAACACGAACAAATCAGTACGTAGTGCCGCGCGGCGGCCCCACTAGCCGCGTGCGTGTAGAACGTCCCGGACACGTAGCTTGTAAGTCCAGTACGAGTGAAAAATTATGCGAATCATCCTATATTGTAATCAATGAAATAATGTCGGAACGTAAATTTACCTGCTGATTGATTCCATACTCCATGTTTCATACAAACATGCTCGAATTAATTTTATATAATTGTTTGATTAATTTCGATAATGATAAGTCTAAATGCTTAAGGTACATTTTGTGTAAGTTGTATATTTACAATTTTGATTAAATTCCTTAGAAAATATTTTTTACTTTAATTATTCTACTACCCCGATGATGCAAGTAAAAATGAGATACTTAGAACGTCATTTACACGAACCGAAGTAAATGTTCGATGGTAAATTATACTTTGTCCGCCCAGTATTGAGCAATCTGTATAGCTCTATCATTGGCCTCGTTTAGATCTTGCGATGAAAACAGCAAGAGGCGCATGTAACCTCAAGATGAAGTCGAGACCGGTCGACATGGGCGCCGGCAGGACTATATTCAGAGGGGTGCATCTTCCATAACCGCCTCGAATACGATAGATTTTTGTTTGCTCATTTGCACAGAGATAGAGTAAAGAAGTCGGGCGCAAGTTCGAGCGAATATCGACTACAGGAAGAGCGGCTCGGATCTGCTAGTTTTACTGCATTCCGCTTGTTTAAAATATTTTCGTTTGTATAATTGAAAATCGGGGAGATGCAATTGCACGTCCTCCCGGCGCCCATGCCTCCCGAAAAAACGCCAAGCTTGAACTCTGGAATGGTTTGGAGTGTTTAGGAAGCTCTGTGGACGAATACAACGATAAGTTTGTGAAAACTGTCCATGTGATCGTTTAGTCATACGAATAGATATGAGAAGCTTTCTGATTCTACTGTCAGGTTTATGGCGGAGAGTCGTGAGATGATTCTGGAAAATGTCGGCAGCTAAACAACTTTCGTAAAGCGACTTCTTTCGAGAGATTGTTCATTGATCAGCTACAAAAACCAAAGATAGAATTGGATGCTTCAAACTGGAAATTTTGATGGAGAACGAAACATTCTATGGCCACTCCCTCCAAACGTCTCTTGGCCCGTCCGTAAAGTAATACGGGCCGAATCGTGGGGTGGTTGCGGACATAGCTTCTTGAGCATCTTATTACAGCCTGCGGCCACTTCTTGATCCCTTACAAATTAGCTGCTGTGTCCCTTAAATATTCTCATCTGGGGAATTTTCAACGACCATTATGGACAGTTATAAACGTCTACCAGTATAACCGTTGTGAATCTAGCAATCGAAGTAAGACCTAGATTGACCCGACATTGTACCGGATGCTTAAAAAAAGTGTGTGTTCACCATCAAGATGGAATCACGGCCCAACAGTATCTGAAGAAGAATGGTGGTGCTCTTCTTTAAATAGAGTGTCAATGCCCTGCTCACAAATACTTCTATGCTTATCTAACTTCTGATGACGTTTTCAAGCTTCTCTCAAGTGTCATCGCAAACCGTCTCACGATTTCCTGCTTCACGAACAATCGGACTCCGAAAAGGCTCCAGCACTACCCATGAATTTGAAAAAGAGGTCAATCGTCGAATCCGCGGCTGGACACCGGCCGTGGCGACGCGGCCAGGCATCTCCACGGCGAGCGGTCTAGCCCGCCTTTCATGAACGTCTTTCGGCTAAAATAAGTCGATATTTCCGCCACTAAGCTCTTCATTAACGAATTGCATGCCTCAAATACTGCTTCTCCTTGGTTGCGTTACTTCTGTATAAGTAAATGTTATGCTTTATTGCAGGGGAGTGCCTTTAAGTCGGCTCGGGCTGACCTATATCTGACGTTTGTTGTTGAAATTGTATGACTGCTAGCAGGCAGTGATCCGTAGACGGATGCGTTCATAGACATCTCTAATCTCACATAATAAAAACTCTTAGAACTATGATATCGATACGATTCGTTTTAGGTTGCTTAAACCCTGCCTTTAAACCTACATAAAAACATAACTAAAATAGTACTCTAATAATGGCGTGAACGTAACTCCATCCGAACGCACTCCAGCTAACTGCTCTGCTTGTCTTCCAATACGTGAGCGCGGCGATCCGACGACGGAGCGTACGCTTCAGACGTCACGACCGGTTCTGCTAACATTGCATATGCGCTGTCGAACGGCGACAAAGTGCGTGCGAGTCCTTTCAGGTCGTTAGATGCGGCTTGACGAGGACGAACTCAGCGGCGATGTAGTCGATGCTAAAGCGACGGCTTGCGCTGAATAAGTTAGGCGACAACGGCAGAAGACACAGGATGCGGCAAATTGTAAGTACGGCTGAGAAAAGCAAACGTAACTGGCTTGCGTTAGAGCCTCGAACTCGCATGTCGATCTGAATGTCACTGTGTAGACCGTTTTGCAAACAGTGCGTTTTCTCATCAGATTTTAATTAACTCATTGCGCTTAGTATTGCATTACGTATGTACCTAAATCTGCAGTATGCCAGAATATGGCCGTCGACGTTATCTGTAAAAGTTGTGGCTGCCAGGCAGCAAGTCTGCGTTTCAATCTTCCATAACGCATTCAAACGCTCAATTTTAAACCGTCAAGGGTACCATCATAGTACACGGTTAATTCATGAGAAAGATCCATCAGATGACAAACGGAACGGTGCGTAACAAGATCGGTAGTCGACTACGCGGCGACGCGGTACGGTTAGACGCAAATCCGTGGGTGTGCCCCTTCAAACCGGAGATGTCTAACTCTGGTTGCATGTCTCGCGTATGACGCACGTCACAATTATTCTGCATTTATTATATGGTGCTCATACTGTTTCTATGTTCCACAGGGATTGGGCGCCTTGATGAAAATACGGACCTGACGGAATACTGAATAATTTGAACTAACTGGGCGAATATCTTCCAATTCGAAATCCAGGATCTTGTACGGTGATGACGATGCAAGTATAAATAAATGTATCTTTGTCTTAATTTTTTTTTATTTATTTACCAAGACACTAAAAACAATGAGTAGATAAAATCCTTCATGTCAAGGTTTTCAAGATTCACCATACCTCAACGGCTAAACTTATGGGATAGGGGTAGATCAGACCCTGTACTGTTGGTGACTGACTTGGTCCGCCGGTGATTTGATATAGAAAGACCCACGCTTATTAGAACGAAACTGAAAACATTAAAATTTACCTTTAGAATCTATAAATATTGTAGTAAATTTGTAACTGATCGCTGTCTGTACCTCTATACTAATATTTTAAAAAGAAGAGGTTTGATTGTTTGTATTAAATAGGCTCCGAATCTACAGAAGCGATTTCGAAAATTCTTTTACTGTTGGGAAGCTACACTATCCCCGGGTGACATAGGCTATATTTTATTCCCATATTCTCACGGGAACGGGAGCTATGCGGGTGAAACTATTATTGGTAGTTTTTAATGACGCAATACAAACCAAAACGATTTTTTGCATTTTGGTTTGTCTGTGCGTTTACTAATATTTAAAACGGCATAACCGATTTGGGTGCGGTTTTTAATAATGTACGGTGTTTGGCTTCACTTAACATTAAGTGTTTGTATTATTTCAATCGGTTCATAAGTAAAAAAGTAATGACAATTTAAAGGATCACGCCAAATATTTATAGGAAAATATGAAGATATCAAAGTTAAAAGGAAATTCAGATATTTCCAATGTAAGTTGAGCTAAATAAGGTTAAGCTTAGACTGGGCCACATGGGCCACGCCGATTTGCAGCGAACATAATTATGTATTCGGAAGGGCAAGGCATCGTGATAACCGTTAATATCAGTTATCTAGCTCAGGTGATTTTAGGAAACTCATTGTAGTACATATCGTATAGAAAAATCGTGCTACCGTTGCTGAGTACTGGGACTAACGTACAGTTTAATCACAATTAATTGTGATTAAACTGTACGTTGCTTATAATTAATCCTTAAATATCGGGTTAAATTATCACTCCGTTTGCCATGGACGATGAGCGATACTGCATCGTGTCATTGTTATACAATATACCACAAGTTCGCTCCCCAGCTAGGTACCGTCATTGTTTATGTTACCAGTTTATCCTTTGTATTGTATTTTATATGATATACTACCAAACTAATAATGAATACCTACTAAAAATCGTGGTGTTTTATAAACTTCATAAATAGTTCAGCGGGGCATGGTTATAAGAAGCCACAAAATGTGGCAGATACTTATGGGTTTTACTTAGAAATGATTATCACCACGCTTGACCTTCGAGGAACTAACAAGTCAATAACCATGACTCATAAGATCAGCTATTTCAAGCAATGGTCAACGGAATTCGTATACTGACGGTTGAAAGTCTACCTTTTGAAAGAGACGGTGTAAGTTCTAACCCCGACTTTCGCGCTGTTTGTATTGTTTTTATTCAATCCTACTACTGCTATTTTTTTCTACTATTGATATGGTTGCTTTTGGCCACAATTTCTGATGGAAAATGAAAATGTGGTTGAAGATGGGACAAGCTTGTCTAGAAGTACCTAATCTTTTCAGTCTTGTCTTAATATCCTCCTTTTTTAGCTGTCAGGTATCATAGAAGATGGAATAATTTTAAATACTAATAAGATACTTTTGCTGGCATCCTACATGTAATGATTGACTGATTCCCTTGATTTATAGGATGAATTCGTTTGTTCTGTAGAGGGGCCCCGTCGAGCTCGGAAACTGTGAAGCTTTTTGGCTGTGGCAACGAACTCTTGTCTCTTCGCAACGACCAAGCGGCTTAATATTTTCTATAAACTGCATGGCCATGTAAGATTCATATTATTTGATAAAGGTTTATGATGTCTCCTCAAAATTTTGTGCGCTCTAAATCTTTGCAGTGGCATTTGGCTGAAAATAAAAAACATCTTATTTAAGTACTGGATATTAAAGTATAGTGAAGCGTGGGGCGTTAGATCTATAACTAAATAGAAACAAACGACACCAAGAGCTTTCAAAAAATTTATTAATAGGTCGTAAGTTCAAAGGCCCGTCATAATATATGACCTATGGAGGTAGGCGCGAAATGTACTGCCCTGGCTTAACGCGAAGCTGGTGTCGCTGCAGCAGCCAGGGTGTAGACGCCGGTAGTTGATGACCCGTAGGATGGAGAGGGTTGTGGTTTCGGCGCAGGCCCTGTGATGCAGACCTCCGGTGTACAGTATGCGTTGGCGGTACTTCGGCAAAAAGTGCCCGTAACCTTGAACCCTGGAATTAACGGTCAGCGGTTAAATATGAAATCATCTGCTAACCCTCTTCTGACGGTGATCACGGCAGCGTAAGCATAAGCGTAAGGCGTGCGTACAGTTGCGCCTAAGGCGAATGTGTGTAGAGGTCACCTTCAGAATCGGAGTTTACAATTTATATTCCACTAAAAGAAAAGAGTGTGAAGCACTAACACATTTAATATAATGTATGTAATAATTGTATTAAACATAAAAAGCAAGGCTAAGCAAAATGTGGTTCAATAAAAAATATAAAAATTGGAATGAAAGAAAAATGATGAATCACATATTCTTTGCAAGTCATTGTCCACCATGACACATGAGATAGCAGTTCATAAAATAGTCAACACTTACCCAATACGGGGATAAAACGGTTACTAATTGTTTGGTAAAACTTATTAACTTTAAAATGAAAGTTGTTTTACTTTAATTAAATAAATGTACGGAAGATGCACGGTTGACGTCACGCACTACACAGTAGTAAACGTGAACGCGCGTCTTCACTGGCAGCTGACGAATGACCCGCCGCGATTGCGAATGGGTCGCCGAGTATGGAACCGGTTACCACTAACGTGAGCGAGTGAGGTAGGAGCGAATTGATATGTAGGGTTGGAACTATATTACTTACAATGACTTTAGTAAGGCGTGATAACGATTTTAGTAATTTTTTTTTTACGATTCAAATGTTTAGGTTTTTATTATGTTAAAAATATGGAACAACGTTACAATAGGTAGGTATACGATACGATTTTCTTTGATATAAATATGTATATTCAATGAGAATAACAAATTAGTGTTTCAAACACTAATGTGTAATAATGATATTTTTTTAATATCAAAGAAAATTGCTTATTTTTGGGTTACTGGTTCGTAGGGTTGAAGTATGAATTTAAGAATGACCTTGTTTTATCAGTTTCTTGGTTTGATTATTGCAACCATTCGTTCGAAATAGTTGTTTTATTGGTGTGATTCGAGGTAACAGGCGATACTTGGTCGGCTCGGCTTTTGAGTTGGAACAGGTGATACACACAGGATACACATTTGTCCCGCATTACCCTCTTCCTATTTTTTTAATTCTGAGAGGGATCAGGTTGTGCAAGATATTTACTGTAGGTACGTACATTTTTTCCGACATCCACGCGAACTAAGTCGCGGGCACAGCTAGTACTTAATAAAGAGCAAAAAAAGATCACAGAGCTGCGAATAGATACATGCCAAGGGTGCTTCCATACGGGGCGGGCTGCAGATAAATTCAACCCTCCATCTTGACCCACTGATTAGATGCTCGATTTTCAAAATAAAATCTAAATGAATTATATCGTATAATGATATTATAATGTAATTAAATATCTGTAATATACAAGTCAAGTTCTGAGCCACCACATGGACGCCCGGGTCCTGGGGTAAGGCATCAGACCTTCGGTGGGCCCCACGGCGGCCACCACGGGGCATTTGTCGTACAGGTAGCGGGAGCACGCCGCGCGCACTTGCGCCGCCGACACGCGCTGCAGTGCGGCCAGCTGCGCCGCCAGCGCGGGCCGGCAGCCGTAGTACAGCGTCCAGCGCCCGATGTCCATGCATGTGCCCAACAAACTGTCCATGTCCGACAAAAGCTTCGTCTTCAGAAAATTCTTAGCCTTCTCCACTTCGACCTCCGTCACGCAGAGGCATAAGTACATGAACTCGTCTTGTATCAACATCATCATGTCATCTAGATGCATTACATCGCTCACAAAATGCACTCCAAAGAGCCCGCAGTCTTTGTAGGTGATATTGAACGCGTGGTACGAGTCGCACATGCCGCAGCAGGAGGCTTCGCGCGCCACGCGCACGGGGTGCAGCTCGCCGCCCGGTTGCGAGCGGTCCCAGCCGCCCAGCACGAAGCGCGCAACTTCCATCACGATGCGGTCATCGTCGCTGAAGCACGGGCCCTCCACGGCCACCATGACGTGAGCGGTGGGCATCGTGTCGTCTCGATAGCGCACTTCTGAACCCGAGTACCTGTAGGCTTCCACGTCTAAGTACTTGAGCGGCTCCAGCCGGCCCAGGTAGCAGTTGGCGAGCCCGGCCATCTGCTCGTGCGAGATGTCGCCCACCGCGGCCAGCACCGTGCGGCACGGGTCGAAGCACTTGGACAGGTACCTGCAGATGGTTTGGCCGCTGAAGTTGTACAGGTTGGCGGAGGGGCCCATCACGCTCTGCGCGAGCGGTGTGCCCTGGTATGCAGACGCGTGCAGGTAGTCGAACACCACTGCACCGGGGTCCTTATCGTGTTCAATCATTTCTGCGTAGACAACTTGTTTCTGCCACTGAATTTCTGCCATGTCTAAGGCGTTGTTGAACACGCAATCGATGAGTATGTCGGTGGCGAGTGGCACGTCCTG
This sequence comes from Hecatera dysodea, assembly GCA_905332915.2. Lineage (NCBI taxonomy): Eukaryota > Metazoa > Arthropoda > Insecta > Lepidoptera > Noctuidae > Hecatera > Hecatera dysodea. The sequence goes on along the minus strand of HG995286.1, from coordinate 29,369,360 downwards.
GCTAAGACACTCCACGTAGTAGACCACAAGCTCGCGCGTCACGCAGCACTTGTATTTAGTACCGAGACTCTGCATCTGTGTCTCAAGAGTTTTTTTATCTCGATTATACGTACTTTTGAAAGCCATATGCTCGAAGAAGTGAGCTATTCCATTCTCCTGTTTGCTCTCGTATCTGGAGCCGGCGTCGATGAAGAGTCCGAGACAGACAGCGCAGCTGTCGCGCTCCGCCGTCGCCACCGTCACGCCGTTCAGCAGCTTGGAGTAGCAGGTGTCCGACTGGTTGAGGAGGTAGTGACCGAAGTTGGGTGGGTAACAGATGTGTCTGATATAAGTCTTTAAAGGTTTGAACTGTCTTTTCAGAATGTTTGTTGTTCTGAACATTCTAGAACAATTAGTGTAAACAATAATATTATGCAAAACGTCCAATGTCAATGAGACGGCTGGTGTATTTTGGGTGACGTGTCCTTGTCATAATATGACCATAGTCAGCGCGAGCTTGTAGGTTTTGAAAGTTTCTAATGAGCCTCTTCTCACCTGAGCCAGCTGCCGGATGCGACGCAGCAGCGGCTACTATCATCAGCGCCTTGCCTATAGACATAGTCAGCGCCCTGGGCGTGTGTGTGGGCGCTGAGAATGTGTGAACACCTCCGCTCTGCGGAACCATGTTAGTTACATGAACGAGATTTGCCAACAGGAACCGAGCATTTTTGTTATTGGCTGACCAGTAAGTCATTCAAGAGTAGAAACTCTGTCAGAGAAATATACTTTTTTATTGGTAGTATTTTCAAAGATTACCTACCTTTTTCTAATATTTAAATTACTCAAAAGCCACATGTCGTGTTTACTGAAGCTGAGCCGTGCGAACGTGCTGAAACGAAAATAACTATTATTTTCGTTTTCAGCAATCTCATTCCTTGCACCTAGTAGACTAGTCTGTTGGCCTAAGTTTGTTCCTCAATAATATCGAATACGACATGCGCGAGTTCCGAGGGACGATCGTAAAATTGTAACAATAATCGTAAAATTGATTTTTTATTTCGTTCTCACGTTTGCGTTACGACAGTGTTTATTGCAAGAAAATCACATTCACGATCTACCTACATTTGTTGTAGCTCGATGATAACCCACGTACTTACAGCACACTGTGACAATGTGATAAAAAGAGTTGGACACGCTGCTGCCACTTTGGTTTTAATGCCAGCTATTCTGATTTGTACGAGTATGTAAAATAGTCGACGCAACGTAACGCACCGTGTGGCACAGCTCTTAGATGTTCAAAGTCGTCAAAAGTCGGTGTTAAAAAAAACGAAATAGCAACCAAAAACACGCGAGTTCCGAAATTAAAGTTATTTTGTACAAGGTGTTTTTTGTGTAGAAGTCAGTTGTATTTATTTGTAAAAAGTTTTTATGTTTAAGTGACAAACTAAAAATATCTGTCCAATAGTTTTTGCTAATTGTAAAAATTAGCTTTAGCTTACTTTAGCTGTGAGATGTGCAGTATGTTTCCCCTTGACACTGCTGCCGAACCTACTGTTCACAAATAAAGTCCAATCAGTCTTGGTAGTTCCCACTTTTGGGACATAGGCTAACACTACCTATCCGTAAGAGGGAGTGGTCAGTAATTCACACAGAAATAATTTACATAATGGAAAGACGCCTAATATCCCTTTCCTGGGTTCGGATGCACTATCTACAAATCATAAATTCTGGGCCAAGCTGTATGTTGATCCCCAGTTCATTTTTAGGGTTCCGTAGCCAATGGCAAAAAATACGGAACCCTTATGGATTCGTTATGTCTGTCTGTCCGTCCGTATGTCACAGCCGTTTTACTTGGAGAATTTTAAAGCTACATACATAAATGAAAATTTCTAGGTAGGTGCAACCTGTTAACCGCTATTATAGAAAAACTATTTTTAAGGGGTGCATACATGTAACTGAGGGATGAAAAAATAAATTCCAAAAAACATTATCGTGTGGGGTATCATTGGATATCACTTTCAAAATGAAATAAAGGTTTCTAGAAAAGTTTTTTATTTAAGGCAATATTTTTTGAGATATGTGCTTCCGAATTCATACAAAATGTGTCCCCTCCTATCTAACTTTTAAACTATGAAGTTGAAAGTTCTAAAAAAAATTCAGCAAATAGAGTTTCACAGACACTTCCAACGTAAAATGGTTTGAACATCACAGCTTATAAACTTTTAGAGATATGAAATTTTAACAGTGAACTACGGAACCCTTCATTATGCTTAGTCGGACTGGGCCTTGGTCGTTGCTTTCGTCTTGGCAGGCAGGGTGCACTCTGCGCGAACCCAGGTCTACTCCCGCAACCCTCGACACCTATCAGCTTATCCACATACCAAGTGTGCTTACTAGGAACGATTATTATGTTCTATTAGAACTTGTAGTTGGAAATTTCCTAGAAGGATAAAACTGAGGCTGAGGGCTGCACGCGCTCTTCATCGCGGTTATTGTAAAACATGGTCAGTGCGAAGCAATATTATGTCACGTGTTCACCAAGCCGACTGCAGAATATTCTCAGTCCTTAGAGTATCTGGTCATAATTCATACCAGGCTCATCCTCCTACGATTATTAGGTATGCCAAAAAAGAAAATAGTATTGGTTCGTTACCTAGTCGTCAAAACACAGTCTGCAAGAGAATTTGCTCTCACTCGCAACTGAGCTCAAAGAAGGCAGAGTTGCGAAAACACAATGAAGCAATGGTGTAGCCGCAATATCGGCTCAAAACTACATATTTTCACACATATCACAGGCCTATTGTTTAACTGGGACGGTGAGGTAGCCTAGTCGTGCACAGAGGGGTTTCCAGAGTACTTAGTCTTTTAAGAGGACATGGATCCTTCACTGTGCCTGTGCTGTTCTGTCGGTCTATTCTGTAAAAAATCACTTCTTTATAAATTTTGTTAAAAACGACAGTCAAATACGTTTATTAGTGCTTATTTGATTGAAGTTTTTCAGTCAGGTTCAAGAAGGTGTAACAAAACTTATCCACAATCTTAGCTACTTCAAGTGGAATGACAGCAAACCTCGAGCTCGTTTCACCTATGTATATTTTCATGGTGATATGTTTATAGAACACCGGGGTTGCTAAAGTTAGGTGAGGATCCCACACTCCCTTGTCCAAGCACCAAAACGCGAGGCGCCTTTAAACGTTTCGCTCCATAATAGATTGGCAACCAGCGGCGGGCGGTCGCGAGACCCCGGGCGGCAGATATTTGCGAGGCCCCAGGTAAAAGACCTCTGTTAGGCCCTTGTTCTTTTTTAAATAAATGAATAAATAAGTATTTCTGAATTTTTCGGACTTTTAATATATATATTTCTTTTAATAAAATGACAGTGAGCTAAGACATTTTTAAATGAAAAAAATGCAAAGTGGAAAACCCAACTTGTGTCACGTCTCTCTCTTTTCACTCACATCAAATCTAATTTACTATGAAATAACTTCATTTTATTACAAATATCTGAAACGTTTTATTAAATGTAAGGTACTTTGAAATCGGGCGCGAGGCCCCTGACAGAGTGAGGCCCCGGGCGGTTGCCCTGCTCGCCACCCCCTAAGGCCGCCACTGTTGGCAACCCAACGAAGTTCCAGCGAGGGACGACGAGGGTTAGTCCTACGAGGTTTTTCTCTAATAATTTAGGGTTACCTATGACGATGGAACTGTGAAGAATCGAACACAAAATTTATTTCGAAACTTTTTCATTTTTATTATGAACCTACCTACTTATCTAATTAAGCTACTTTGTTATTTTACAACATTGGATGATATTGGGTATCTATTACTATCATATATGTCACTGCAATATTCGGAGCTATGCTGACCACAACAGCGCCTAGCAGTTTGCCCGTTTCGCCAGTGACTCACAGGCGCACTACATCATGCTAACTTTTTGGAACAAAGCCGTTACAGCTCCTCGTTCTAAGTTGCTACTTGGACTTCAAACACTAACTAACTTCTTCTTCGGTGTTTTCAAGGCCTTAAAAGGCCTTGGACACAATGTTTGTCATCATAGTCAATAAATCTAAGTACGATACAGTAAAACGGGGGGACTAGAAACAAAACTGAAGGGGATTTTCACGTTAAGTATATAAAGACCATTTAAGAATATCAATTTTGAAAGGAATTTTAATAAAAAAAATAGACGCTATGTAAGAAACCAACATACAAAATAACATGGTATTAAAGTGAAAATCCCAATTAAAGTTTCGTTACTATTTCACGCTGCTGTTCTGCTTTACGGAACTCATATTGTTTCGGGTTATAATTGTCTCCTGACCTAGCGATTAGTTCTGGTTTGGCTAAGACTCTGTTTATCCACGTCAGATAGGGGCTGAGGGGCGTGTAGGTGCGCATGGAGTGCGGCGGCGTGTCGCCGCTGTGCACGCCCGCCAGCTTGTCGGCGTGGAACAGCGGGCTGCCGGGCTCGCCGGCGCTCACCGCCTGCCGCTCACGCTGCGAGCACTTGGGCGCGATGCACAGGCGCGCCACAGGCACAATGATCGACGCCTTCTCATCCGGGTTGCACGAGCTCACAACGACACCATCGCCGATCTTCATCGGTCCAACACATTCCGAGCAATTATTTTGTCCAGGGCCGAAGCCGACGTATGTGATGGGGTGCCCGACTATCGACTTGTAGTCCACGGCCGACAGCTGGCCGTACTCCTTCATGGGTACTGCGTTGACAAACATCAAGCCGAGGTCGGGCCCCAAGCCCGTGGAGATAGGTGGTCGCTCCATGTGTAGGATCTGCCGTATGGAGTTAGTCTCGTTGATCGGCAAGTCCAACTCGTCGAACTGCATCTGTGTGTTGGCGACGAGGCAGTTCGCTGCCGTCAGCACCCAGTTGGGTGAGATGAGCGTGCCGGTGCAGCGGTACTTGGGAACGCGGTTTGCACTATTAATCAGAGCGACTACGAAGCCGTACTTCGCTTCTTCGTCGTCGTTGTAGTCGTTCATCCTGAAGCTGCGTTTGGGATTCTTGGCGAGCAGCTGGCGCGTCAGAACCGCCGCCATCAGCAGCAAAACACGTAGGATCATGGTGTTTCATTCAGCTCCCCGGTGCGCGATGCCTACAATAATTTTAACGCTGAAGCTAAGCAATGTGCAGTTACCAATACCAACCGCAACTCGTAAAATTTTTATGAACGTCTGAAGTAATATTGAATAAAAAACCTTTTACATAAATAATCCATTTTCATTATTTAATTTTTAGATATAACCTACCTATAAAGTCCACAGCGTTCGCGTGAACGGCATTTTGTATCAAGTTTTGCGTTCACTTAGGTATTTATTAGGCCCGAAACGCTACAAAAGGACCGAAGGAAAGATTTCTTACCTAGATAGGCGGGGGCTGCTTTTGTACGTAGAGGAAAGTAACCAAATATGGAATCACATGATTTCTCCATAAACTGTACCTACTTGTAACCAAAATACATGACCATGTTTTATTTCATTTGCTAATTTTAGAACCATAGGTACACTGACCACCGTTTCAGTGAAAGATAAGCCTCGCTTGTGACTGGTGTGTTTTGTTTTGTCACCACCCAGAAACTTTAAAGGGTATGGAAAAAGCCCATGTTTTTTTTTATGGTATGACCAATGTATTCAATGAAATTAGAAATAATGATGCTTAAATGTTTGTTTTTATAAGTTAAATCTGCATTAGCAAATGATGCTATTGTAGCTCGTAAAATATGAGCACATATGATGGAGCCGGTGCTAAAATCTAAATATGGACCACGTTTGGATTTTGATACTAATACTCTGAAGAAGGGATGCATCCAGCTTGGCACATACAGTGATCCTTATTAATTTCATGGAGCGAGAATCTTTAGACTTTGATGATGCTGGATTTCAAAAACTATTTTTTTTCTAAGGGAAGAAGAATATAAAAAGAAATCAAGTGCTGAATGTGTGGGCTCTGGGCAAATAACAATTTCGATGATTCTGTGTCGACGATGCGTTTGTGGTTTTTGAAAAACAAGTAATTCATAGTATTAAGCACGATTTTTGGATTCTCATGCCCATATTCCATTTTTGGTACCCTATTCCATATTTACCCTGTTCCTCATTTGTTACTTTGAAAAAAGAAAATATTATTTTGTTAATTAACATGGAAATACTGATTGCTGACTTTCAAATAAATGACTGATTAGGATTACCATCGAAAGCTTCTGATTTGTGATTAGTTATTTTTTAATATCATATATTTGGTTACATTCCTCTACTATATAGGTATAGGTATACCTAACAATATTTTGATCTATTTTAGGTTTCAAAATCTATTACTTTCCTCTGTAAAGTAGGTACCTATCAGTGGCGAAGGGTGATATGTTGAGAGAGATAAGCCGTAGGAAAAAAAAACTAATAAAAATTCAACATCAAATAATAATATGCAAATTGCAATGGTTAAAATGCGATTAGGGTAAATACGCTAAATGTCGGCCCCCTTACGGATTTTCTAACTTCATTGCTCTGGTTCCATTCGTTGGCAACGAAGGGATAGCTTGTGATGTGGTTTTCAGACAAGTTGATAAATCTATTTCATGATTATAAGCATAAAGTTGACTTTTCTACTAAAATAAATAAAGTATTAAGGTTTTAATGTGTCGAGGACGAAAAAACCCTAAAGTCGGCCGTTCACGGCCCATGGTCGGTCGCCAGTGGCGTGCAGTGGTTCTAGAGTAAGGGTAGGCCAGACATAATGTCCAAAAAAAAAAGCTCACCACATTATACTGGGTTGAAATCACGATACGGAACGATGAGAAACTTATTATTTTAAAAACTCACCAAATTCAAATCACGATATTCTGACGATACAAACTACTCTTTCTAGAAGTATTGAACAAAATGCACAGAAAACAAAATAATTTGTGTGTAGGTACACAACCACATAGCCAGTTAGGTATTTGTTTCGTAACTCTGAGGATTGAAATGACGAGTACGAGATGAATTATTTTTGAGTTAATTCTCGTAACTCGGGTATACATCTACCTTTAGAAACAACTTGAATCTTATCATTATACGATAGCTGTGAAAACTTACTGTTTTTAATCTCTAACAAACACACATTGTCAGCACTAACTTCACAATTTAGGACCATTTTTAAGTATGTAAACAAATAACTAAACTTTAGTATTTACACTATGACTCAAAACGAATTACTTAGAAATCAATGCACTATGACACTCAACAACAAAATATTCGAACGATTAGGTGAACCAATCAGGACCCGCGTAGTGGTCTCCAGTGAGCCTAGAAACGCCCATAATTTATATGTGTGTGTAAATTTTGGGCGTACATACACAAGAACATTTGCACACATGCATAAATTTATCAATTGAAATAAGGCTCTTCGTATTGTGGCCTATGTCAACCGTTTCGTAGGAACAACATAGTTTGAAATACGCAACGCGCGGCGAGAAGTTGCTATTAGCATTATACTAGGCGTTATGAATTATTAAATATTTTTGTTTTATTTTATTGCATAGTTACAATAAATACATTTGTTTTATTTATCCGTTGCTATGGTAGGGTAGGCTTAGCCTAATTGCCTATATGGACCGCACGCCCCTGTCGGTCGCGTTATTCCCAAATATCGGCCGGGTATAGGTATAGGTGTTATAAATTAAGAAAGTAAAAATATTATTTTGGCAGGAGTATAATATCACACTAAGTTTACATTCATATTTGTTTTACTTTAACAATGTTATTATATAATTATAACAAAGTTAAAAATTACAATAAAATTAAATAAAAACTATCATCAATATTTAAAAACGAACATCTTCTTCTCGTAGATCTTTCTCGGGAAACTGCACTTGGCAAGCTGTATCAGCCATTAAACCAATGTTTCTTCTTCAGATGGGCTTAAAACCGAAGAGCGTCCAGTTTCAAACTGGACGCAGGTTAATAAATCAGTTAAAGATCCACACCTAACGCTTTATATATTTTAAGCTAATTAACATGGATTTAATATACAGCAAGTTCCAAAGAGTAATTTGTATTCCGAACTCCCGAACCATATTTAGCTATCATAAATATGTTTTCAATATTGTCAACTCCTCCATCCAAACTTAACCCCTTTATAATATTAAAAAAATATAAATTAAAAATTACTTCCCACACACTTAAAGAAAAAAATCAAAATCAGCCTGTATATTAGCGCTCGAATTCGAAGCTGGCCGACTTTACGATCTTTAATATTTCTAAAGTCGGCCCCTGTTTCATGTTACTTATTTCTCGAGATTCAATTGACATCACCCCGGCCGGTATTTGGCGGTTAAACGAAAAAAAGATATATTTGCCCATAAGCTTTACAAATTCTCCTATTAAGTCAATGTAGTTACTTGGTAGAATTGGAATATATAAAACAGACTGAATTAGCTTTAAAGTCGGCCACGGCCGAGTATCCGGTTTTTAGACAAAACTGGTATTGTAATGCCGGCCCCCTATTTTTCCCTTAAACCATTAATCAAAACGTGTAAAAAGCTATCTCAAAATATAGTAAAAATAACTTTTTAGTGATAACAAAGCTTAAAACAATAAAAAGAAATGTCTTACAGACGGCCGAAGTTTGGGGGGGGGGGGGACGTATGGCATATTTACCCTACGTCAATGTCAAATGTCAATCATATTTATTGAACGATGTCCGAAGTGTCCGAACGAACGAATGTACGAAATACAGTAACGTTATTCCTCCATCTCGCTCACGCGCACGCATTTTGTATTACTATCTCTATCATAACTCGGCGGATAGCGGGTTACCACGGCCTAGAATCGCTGTGATCGCGGGCTGGTCATTGTGACGTCATGACGACTATTTTGCCCGAATTGAACTATCAATAAGCTGATAGCGCCTGCGAGTTAAATAATGTTGTTGAAGAGCAAATTTTGTTGGATTTGAATATCCATCTGTGTATGCGTTTTGTGATGTTTCTCTACTTTTAACAGTACTGATTGTGCGATTTTTCAATTACGATAGAGTAGTTGTGTTCCAAACTGAAGGGAAGCTGGCGGGAATCGGCTTATGACCAGGCTTCGCCACTGGTACCTACCTATCTACCAAAACTTTTATTTAGTAGGTACATTTTCATTTTGTGCAACAATTATTCGATTAATATTGTAGGTAAGTAATGATTTAACTGTCAGATATATCGAACATGTTTAAAAAGTCTAGTTTATATTAACAAGATGTAAGCAGTGGAAGTTGTTAGAGGAGAAATTAGCCAACAGGCACATTGAACTGAGAGTCATCCTATAACCAGCACAATCATGATGAAAACAACTCGAACAATGATCAGGATAAATTGTACTAACAATTAGGTATAGCTCAAAACAACCCGACAAATGTTGAAGTGAACTCGGGAACTATTCATGGAAAAATACAATGGACACCAATACTTACCTACAAATAGTTGAATAGGTAAGACATTACCGAAGAGGTTACGTGATCATATTCTCTTGTATTTTTTATATAAAAAGTAGGTAATGTGTCACTGTGTGTTTTCCCTAATAAAATAAAGTAGGTACGCGTTTGTACATTTGTGTGCTAAAGTATTTAATAAATAAATTAATATATTTTGTAAATTTAGAAAAATTGAAGTTTTTCAAATTGCAGACGTGCATTGTCGTGCATTAGTCGAAACGAATGTCCGAACCGTGACATCCCTTTGCAAAGGGATATACCTATGTGAGTACTTTCAGGAAGTGTTTGCGCTCTGCAGGTAATCCCAACTTATTATAAGAACCTTCTTACATAAAAGAAACTGAGACTTGTCTGTGAAATAAACACACATGACATTTACTGTTGGCATAGATATAATTTTATTGTACAATAATGTTTAATACGATATTGAAATCAATTTTTAGAAGACTCTGCAGGATTAGTGTGAGAAATGTAAGCAGCGCAGGCGCAGGGACCGGCCACTTCATTCAGTTCACGACTTTACACAACGAAGTGAAGGTCGCCACGCAGAGGGTAGAGTCGCCCCTCGCGTGTGTGACGCTGGCGGTGGCTGCCGGGCCGCGCTACGAGACCGCCTGCACCAACGGCTTGACGCACTTCATAGAGCATTTGGTTTTCAAGGGGACAAGAACCATGGCCGAGGAACAACTGATCACGGAATTGATCGATATGAATGGTAAGATGACAGTGCTCACTTCGAGGGAGCAGCAGGTGTTTTCTGTGGTGCTGCCATCAGAGAACGCCACCAAGGCGGTGGGGAAACTATACAGCGTGGTCGCCGAACTATACTTCAATGACTGCAAGATAATGCATGGGAGAGAAAACATCTGCCGGGAGCTCGCCGATACAGATGCCGACCCTAAACAAGTGCTCTTCGACTACTTGAACGCTACAGCTTTCCAGGGTACGCCACTTGGCCAGAGCGTTATTGGACCATCTGAAAATGTATACCGATTTGATGCTGCTATCGCATCAATGTTCATGAGCGAAAACTACACACCTTACAGAATGTGTGTAGCTACTGCAGGGCAAGTAGATCACAACGTTCTAGTAGGTGCTGCTGCATCGACATTTGGGTGTATGGAGCCCGTGCCGGCCGGAGAGCCCGAGCAGGGGCCCAACCGGTTCACCGGCTCGCAGGTGTTGTACCGCGACGATTCTATGCCGTTCTGTCATGCAGCGATCGCGTTCGAAGCCCCAGGATATTCCAGCGCCGACTACTACAAGATGTTGGTGCTGAAGCACATCGTGGGCTCGTGGGACCGCAGCCAGGGCCGCGGCGTGGAGCAGGCGCCGCCGGTGGCGCGCTGGGTGGCGCTCCTCAAGCTGTGCGAGCGCTACGAGCCTTTCTACGAGGTGTATCGCGACATTGGCCTGTGGGGCGTGTACTTCGTAGCGGACAAGTGGAAGCTAGACGAGATAGTGACCAGAGTTCAGGATCAGTGGATGGAGTTGTGTACCGTGCTGTCAGCTACGGACGTGCAGCGGGGATGTAACCTCGCTAAGTTAGCCGCGGCACGCGAGTACGCCAGCGTGGTGCGGTGCGCGCACGACCTGGGTCGACAGGTGCTGTACACGTGCACGCGGGAACCGCTGGACGTGGTTCACATGCACCTGTCTCAGCTGAGCGCCAAGGAACTGCGCGCGCAGGCCAACCGCGTGCTGTACGACCGCTGCCCGGCCGTGGCCGTGGTGGGCCCCTCGGAGACCATGCCCGACTACCTCAGGATAAGGAGCGGCACATGGTGGTTAAGACTGTAATTATTTTAAATAAAATTAATTGGAAATCTATTTTTCTATGAATTCAAAATTTTCTTTCCACGTCATGTTGTAGACCTTAGGCAAAAAAAGAAGAAACTTGGAAACAAGTGAAAACCCTAAAATGAGTAATTCTAGCGACGAGGAAGTTTATTTGACGCCAACAGAAATGACTGAAACTGTTAATAATGTGCAAATGTGCAAATTATGTGCTTTCTGCCTCAACAATCACGCGAGAAGTATTTGAAACAGTACGAGATGTTTAACACGTGGAGACTATTTTACTTTTTTTTGCATTAAGTAATTTCCTCGCTGAGGTGGAATGAATCTTTTGATCCCCTAGCTAACGCTCAGGATTCTTATTTTTTAATCCTTCGCTTGCTCGGTCATCATAATTGAGCACGCGGTTGCAAAGCAACTTTGCACTCTTGTATACCTAACAAATAACTATTAAATAGCTTAAGGTCCGAAGCATTTCAGTATGAATGCGGGACATGACTAGAACCCTAGGACCGTAGTTACCTACCTACCAAAAAGGAAAATAATTTGCTCATTATTTATTGGCTTAGCCTAAAACCCGAATTATGAATACTAATTGAACATACTATATTAGATACTTACCTTTACTTACAGATAGTAAGTAGTATATTTCAGTGGCGAAGGTTCGTAAACCCGAGATTTATACTCCGTTTCGGCAGAATAGTCGCCGATAGCGCCGGGACTCGAACTTGTGACCAATAAATGTCTAACGCTAAAAGTCACGCGGAAACTGTTCAGAAGTACTAAAAGTTCTATATTATATAATAAAATCAAAAGTTGTAGAATATATACTAAAAGTTTAGACTTTTATTTAATTTATACCTATCTAGCTACATACATAGTAAAAAGATTTGTTCGCGAAACTGATAACTTTGCTTAAGCTTTTAGGATAAATTATGCTTTTTACGTTCATAGTTTTACAATTTTAACATATTTTTGTTACTTATAGTATTTATTTATTAGACCAACCATTTTATAGATTAGCTAAAGTACATACATCTTTTATGGGGTACTGTGTTAAATGTTACAACAAAATACCTTGTAACATATCTAGAATTAAATGAAAGAAAATTTAAAACTTTTATTAAAACCACCCTTTGTAAACAAGCATATTACAAATTAGAAGATTACATTTATAAGAATAAGAGAGGATAAGAATGCTTGGAAACATGCTGGTCTTGCTCCATAGGGCAATCAAGGGTGTAGACAAAATCAAACTGGTTGATTTATGAGTGAATTATACTTATGAATGCATTTTTTTTGTCTTTTACTTTTTTTTCTTTTATTATTTCAATATTTGTAAATGGCATGAGATATTTAGAAGTTTACCTCTGCTGGTAATACTTTGTTCTATAACTAGTATACTTGGTGCATCGTCCTCACATATATGAAGTATTTATTGTATTACCAAATATTGTAAAACATTGATTTGAAAAGAGTAACTATGGAGTTTCTTGTCCGTTCTTCTCCATAAGAATCTACCTTTGCGAATGGACGCTAGAGTCACTTAATTTATGATAATTTTTATTGATGACGTTTAAAAGTGCCGTTAATGGCCTAATTGAAATAAACGTTTTGAGTTTGAGTTTATTATAAAATAAGGGTAATATTAATCGATAATTGGTTGCATTTTATTTTACTAATGCAGATTTTTTAACAGACTTTTTTTGTTATGAGGTGGATTTGCTCTTGACTCTAGTTGAGGTCACAGGAGACAGAGACAAAGTCTACGATGGAATGAGCTTACCCAGAAGAAGCCTGTTCACTCTAACTTTGAAGAGATTAGGGTTGAATACGTTCGGAAACACAGACGCAGGCAGAGAGTTCCACTCCTTTGCTGTTCGCATTATAAAAGGCGATTCACTTCACCTTCAAAAAAAAGAGGTGGTTGTCAATTGGACTGATCCTATTTCAATTATTTTGGTGAAGGTGTGATGAAAACTTTAGATAATATAGGCATTCAATAAATGATATCAAATCTATTGCTGAAACTACATATATATATATATATGTTTATTGTTTACACCAGGTTATAAAATAACATCACGCCGGTACGCTGTGAAGGGGTACGCAGACGTGTACAACTCAACCATGTTTTTGGGTTTATTTATTCGGACATAACTTTATTGTTTACTAGCAATGCTCCGCGGATTCACCCGCTTAGGTTCCATTGCTATGGGAATAAAATAAAATACTCACCGATAATGTAGCTTTCCATTGGTAAAAGAATGGATAAAATCGGTCCAGTAGTTTCGGAGCTAAATGGTACAAACAAGCAAAAATTTTTCATCTTCATATTATTATAGTATAGATGAACCGGTCTTATGATGATTCTACTTGCGTTGGGCTTGGTTAAATATATTTAATTTGCATTGAACGTTGAACTTTAAATCTAATATTAAGCTTTTAATTGTTTTTTTTTAATCTGTTTTGTGCGAGTCCTAAATAAATATTTTTCTTTCTTTCTTTCTTTCTTTCAAACTTCAAAGATAAACTAGTGAACCTTTCAAATTGTAATAAAACTTAGCAAAGTGAGATATTGTGATTAGCTATGAACTGGTCTTGACTAGACCTATGAAGGTAAATAAAGTAAACCACTCATTACGGGAATAATGTCACTTTATTTGAAGGTATCGAAAACTAAAAAGTGTAAAATAAAACCTTTTTTTTACAACCGAATTTCAAATAAAGACACTACAAAGTACAAAGTAAGTTCCACAGATAATATCTGTGGTAACTTTAATTTCAGATGTCGGTGTCAAAAAACGAAGAAGAACCAACCAAAAACACCGAGTTCCGAAAGTTACTTTATATAGTCTTTATTTGTAAACTAGCTGTCCGCACAACTTCGCTTGTGTCACATTTTTCATGACTGCTCCGCTCCTATTGGTCTTAGCGTGATGATATATAGCCTATAGCCTTCCTATAAATGGGCTATCTAACACCGAAAGATTTTTTCAAATCGGACCAGTAGTTCCTGAGATTAGCGCGTTCAAACAAACAAATAAACTCTTCAGCTTTATAATATTAGTATAGACTAGCTGCTGCCCGCGACTTCGTCCCCGTGGAATACCCGATTTTAAAACATTCTTTATCGCTGCTCCGCTCCTATTGGCTTAAGCGTGATGATATATAGCCTAAAGCCTTCCAAGATAAATGGTCTATTCAAACCAAAAAGAATTTTTCAATTCGAACCAGTAGTTCCTGAGATTAGCGCGTTCAAACAAACAAACTCTTCAGCTTTATAATATTAGTATAGATTTAAAAGTTTCTTTTTTATTTCATTGCTTTCCTAAAAATTTGTTTTTGTTCCTTTTTTTCAAGGATTTACTAAAGTTTCATCAAATAATACACGCTCAACTCAAATCTATCTATACTTATAATAAATCTGTAGAGAGGTCAATTCTGTACAGGGAATATATTTTCAAAATGACTATCAGGGGGTGATTAGTGATCGATACTGGTGCCAAAAATGCAATCAGTAAAATTTTTGTCTGTCTGTCTGTCTGTCTGTCTGTCTGTCTGTATGTTCTTTATAGAAACAAAAACTACTCGACGGATTTTAATGAAACTTGGTGCAATTATTCTTCATACTCCTGGGCAGGTTATAGTATACTTTTCATCACGCTATAATCAATAGGAGCAGAGCAGTGAAGGAAAATATTGGGAAAACGGGAGAAGTTACTCCATTTTTTAAGCTTCCGTCGCGTGTGTAGCCTTAATGGTTAAAGTTACATAGAAATCATGTATACCCCCAAGGGGATTGTCAATTTTAAACCGATCGGGCTGAGAGTTTCAAAATCAGGGGTAAAGTAACTATTCCACGCGGACGAAGTCGCTGGCAGAAGCTAGTATGAAATACAATCAGTTAGTCAAGTGTTAATCAAAACGCAATTAAAACGATCACCGCCCTGACGTCACAACGACGTGCGACGTCACCTACACGCACGCGTTCATAATTGACATCATTTCTGCTGACAAGGCTCCCACTTCAACTTAATTAATCCTGTAATTCTGGCTCATTGAAGACCCCTTCTGTTTCCACCAGCCCAAATCGACAGGAACCTCTACAGCAAAATACTTTGAAAGACAGGAATTACGAGTCCAGTGTAGGTACTCTCAACGTGTCCAGCCGGCAGAAATGGAAGCACATCACTGAGAGAACACTCCTGGGGAAAGTCGATGACCCTCTGAACATCTCTCCATTTAACTCGTCGCCGCAACCATGACCAAAACACGCACTCTGACAAGAGTGCGACTAAGAAGAAGTATACAGAAAGAGTAACAACTATTAAACGGGGTGGCAGTTAGCCCCATCAGTTCAATCCCCTTAATTTTGATTACCCCACCCCTATTTGTTCCACCCTATCGGGGTATGTACCGTGTGCGAACTTCCGCCGTTCCTGAGATTACAGCCGGTAGCGGACGTACAAACACATAAAATTGGACGAGCGCTCGCCCCGGAAGCTTCGGACGACATCGATAGGAATTTATTAAGAAGTTAAATTCTAGTTAACGGATCTAACTTAATTTAGTTTACTACTGCTTTAGTTATCTAACTATTGTCTTACACAGCTGAAAATACCGTGCGAAGGTATTTGTCCTATTTTGTTTACAGTATGGGTAATCATCAAATGACTTCCTCCGCTCTGAGCGGAGCGGAAGGGAGTGTTAATCTCTTACCCACACGCATTTCTCCAAATGTCTTTTTTGTTTCAGGGCCGCGGTGACTCTTTCATACAAATTCCTCCGTGGTAGGTATCTCTTTAGGCGCGCGTCGTCACAACGCGCCGTCGATCCAGGTCTGGTTGTTATCGGTCGTCGAGCCACCTGACACTTACTGTCCGCAGGCCCGCGCTTACGGTGACCGGGAGATCGCCCTGACAATCGATGATGCCCAGGGCGACTTCTTCTGTTGCGCCTGCTGGGGTGTAAGGTTTGCCTCTCTCTAATGCGACTCGCCTCCTCCTTCGCTAGCATTACTGCTTCATAAAAGGAGATGACTACTTCCCATGCTTCCTTGCTCAGGACTTGGGGTTGCCAGAAGCGAGAGATAGCAGCCGCCGATCGCCTTAATGAGGATTCGCCATTGTTTCACCCAAGTAGTGCAGACTTTCACCGTATGCTGCAGCGTGTTCTCCGGGCGGACACACAGGCAAGGTACTTTTACCTAGAATATGGAATATCCTAGTGTGTATGTCATATCTCGATATCATCCATCGGCTGCATCTTCGCAGAGTACAAGAATACTTGTCTTGAAAGATGCCAACTACACTATTTACATAAAAAAATACAAGAACCAATTGCTGGGCCCGAGGCGTTTTCTGTGTGATTGCATAACACAGTGCTGGTTGTTACAAGTCTTTGAAGTTTTAGCTTGAGGCATGTTTTCGTTTGCCGTTTGAAAGCAATGGGGATGAATTTGAGTAAATGAACACAAATTAGAGTTCATGTTTGCGTTCGCAGTAACAAACCTTGTGAGTAGCGGCTGTTCTTCGTATCGCTGTATCCACTGAGCCATTGTTATTGCACAGTTCTCCCTCTTTACAGCCCTAATAATGAATTTTAATATTCAGCAGATGTATTCAATTGCTTTTAAATCTTTAAACAGTACTTTATAAGCGCTTACTGAGGCGTTTTCATTAATTAAGTTATTAACTAGTTAGCACCACATTGCTTAGTATAATAAACAACAAATCTATGTATATTCTAGAACATACATACTCGTATGTATGTATATGTATAGGGTAGTATTTTTTACCAACCTAGAGAGGAAACTTTTGCCAGAAGTGAAACAATACTGTTTCACTTCTGGCAAAAGTTTCCTCTATAGCGTTCCACGCTTAGCGATGTCGATGTGTTTTCTTCTTCGACCAATCTTTCATGAATGCCTGGGGACAATACCCCCCATCGCAGGAGTGATTACTACCTGCGAACGTACGAACCACGAACGTGACATATGTTTTTGGTAAAGCACCATGTCCTTCTTCCGAGATTTTTATGCTTGGTGCTGGTCAATAAGGACGCGCAAAGCTGCTCATCTCTCAAGCTGAGCTACAACTGTAACTCTCCACATTGACGCTTATTAAGGATTGGATAGGATTTTTATCGGCCATAACTTTTTTTATAGTTCGCTTCTGGTTAGTCGTGTGGGCTCGCTTGAATTATTGAGCACTGCGCCAAATGTTACGTTTCGAGGGAATCGAAGGTGTAGTGTCATATACGAATACGATGTAAATAATAATTAATATTAAAGGCAGCCACTAAGAAAGACTTGACCAAGGTTCGGTTCTCTTTGAACGCGAAAAATCAATGTTATTGCGTTAACTTTATAATAATAATATAATAGTAGTACTATAATAGTAGTAACTTTGAAACGTAGTTCCAACTCAACTCGCAACTCTAAGCTTTCCTGCGTAAAAGAGTTATTATTATTTTTATTACCAATTTTACAGGACAAATTACATACAGTCTTAAATATATATCTTAATTCTTAGTATTTCGTAATACTTAGAATTAAGATATATATTTAAGACTAGACTTTTCTAGTTCAGGCTCGTGCCTGAACTAGGAAATCCTGTGTTTCAGGCGAGAAGATCTAAAATAATTTAAAATTAACAAATAATCGAAAGGATTCTAGTACAATACAAATGTGTAAAAAATCTGTGATATAGACAATTAAAAACTTAACTTCTAGATTCCTAACTAAACTAGGTCAAAAATTGTATAAATTGTACAGTTTCTTAAATAATAAGGTAGGTGCTTAAACTAGGTCAAGAATTGTGTGTGTCTTTGTATACTGTCAGACAGACGGATAACGAAGAACGAATGATGATACAAGAATTCCAACCAACCGCGTACCGGAGAGAATAACAGACACGCGTCAGTAAAAATAATACCTTTCACTTCACAAAATTGAGACTACATCTCCAATCCGGATGAGGAACTAATTAGAATCTCCGGCATAAGTTCGTTCACATTGTAGCAAGTCTGAAGTTGTTTGTTTAATGCAGAGATAGCGAAAGGCAATATTCGTAGTCCGGCTGAAGTTGGATTCTGCCGAGATTTCCATCTGCTTGCCAGGCCGCGGTTACTGCCTGGCTAATAATGAGAAGTAGCGGTTTGCTCGAGTTCGAGCTACTTGTGTATCTGTTACTGAGTACTCCAGAGTGGGAGTTCCATGATTGAAGAGCTGTTTGATATGGTGATTTCTTATTGGACTTCGTTAACGATGAAGTTCCTTGGGAGAGAGTTTTTCGATCCTTTGTTTATTCAACCAATGCTCAAAATGCGTTTTTCGGTCTAATGCTAGTTATTAACGTTTAGTTATATTATTGTGAAAAACGCATTTTAACTAAATTTATCACAATTCTTGACTATTGTTTGTGTTAACTACGAAACAAAAATCTAAGGCAGGTACACAAAATTTTGATTCCCAACGCATTTTAGAGATCAATTCTCATCAAATTACACGAACAAAATATTGATAACATTTTGTCGTTTTGGATATATTTCCACCAAATAGGTAGGTACTGTAAGAAACTGTGCCACGTTATAACAACATTGTTTGATACAGTCTGGTGCAGCTGGAGCCTCTGTTTCTGCTTCTGCGAAAGATGTCATAATCAATATTTGTCACCCTTTCGCATTTGTTGCTCTCCAACGAGGGTGGAAGCAAAACAGATGATATAATCTTCTCATTTTCAATTTATGACGAACGGCAGGTGGTGCTTGTTGGTATCTTAGTACCTATTTATTATTTTCAAGTATTTCTGCAAGCAGCGGTGGTCGAGTGGTAAAGGCTCCGACTTACGAATTGTACAGACAGCCGCAATAATTTCATCACCACTGCTCTCAAAACGGTGAAGGAAAACATCGTGAGGAAACCGGCATGTCCTAGAACCAAAAATTCGAAGATATGTGACATTCACCAACCCGCACTGGGTCCGCGTGGTGGATTACGGCCCATTCCCTCTCCTAGAGAGGAGGCCTGTGTCCCAGCAGTGGGAACATTAAAAGGCCGATTATGTTTTTATGTTTAAGTATTTTTGTATTACTCCCAACGAAGGATTCATTCAATACCCATATTCTATAGTGGGGGTGCATAAACATAGTTTTGGAATAGGCATTTTGGATTTAGAAAGATATCCCTTGACTGATCGTGCATTTTCATCAAAACGAACGTGTCGTGTATGCTCAACTGCTCGATTGAAATCGAGATTACAAAATTAAGTTCAAAGTCAAAGTCAGGCAAGATGTAACCCATACTTTAAAAATAAAAAAGTAATCCAAAGAGGCTTGTTATGCGTTATGCAAAATCAAAAAGTTTTTTTTTTTAACTTTATTCTATATCTTTTCTAAAAGCCTTGGATGAGAAAGTTGCGCCACAAAAGGGTTGCATGCAGCAGATATGAGAATACTGACAGGGATCTGTGGTCATATGAAAATGGATGTACTTTTTATGGTTGGGAAATCATCAAATGACTCCTTCCGATCTGGACGCAGCGGAAGGGTCAGACTCTTACTGACTAAAACCCATCC
The DNA here is from genome assembly GCA_905332915.2 of Hecatera dysodea. NCBI lineage: Eukaryota > Metazoa > Arthropoda > Insecta > Lepidoptera > Noctuidae > Hecatera > Hecatera dysodea. The sequence continues at coordinate 29,349,529 of HG995286.1, read as the reverse complement.
GTGTTCCGCCTAATGCCCTTTGCGTTCCAGGGTCGCGGTGACTCTTTCGAACAAATTCCGCAACCTCCGCCCAGAGCGGAAGAAGCCATTTGATGATTTTCCATCCATAAAAAAGTAGTTACTTACAAAAACAGAAATTGGACCGCCCAAAAATATTTGGATCAACAAACGATTAACGATTAGAATCCTTTTGACATACAATACCAGGCATATCTCTTGTGCTGCCTTTTGAACGAATGCTACCAGACATACCTACTGCTTAGGGTATGAGCACCAAAAATGTAACCATATTACTTTTCAGTACTTATTCGTACATATCTGTTTGTACGAGACGTCACCATCAATAATCGTCACTGTTTCGCTATTATTATTCACCACTGAATATTAAAATACAGGAGATATATCAAACGTGTGTGAAAACGTTTTGTTGTCTCAATATGCTCAAATTGTGCCTATATGGGAGACGCTGTGGTTCAACACCACATTGCTAAGGATTATGAGAAAAGTTCGTAGTCGATTGATAAGTTGAATCTTTATTATTTGGGGAGGCACCAGAAAAAGAACTACAATCAGAAATCAGAGGCTCAACACCAGTCTCACGAAGTGGAATTGCTTTACCCAGTAACTGGGTTGTGGTTTGACAGACATTTGCTCTTTGTAGGTAAGGTTCGGGTACAGCTGTATTCAGTTAGATTTGAAATGGAAGCCTAGTAGGTGAGATACTTGACAGATCTATCCGAGCAATAATACTATAATATTTGGAAGTTGCTGTATGAGGATTTGGATGATACTTGGTAGACGGGTGGACCTGGGAGGGGCGTATCTAGGATTTTCGTTTTTTTGGGGAGGGGGGGCTTGATACTAGTGAGTTTGGTTTTAACACTAAAAAAAGCATAAAAAATATATTTTGCCTCACGCATAACAAGCCTCTTTGGACTTTTCGTAAATTCCACAATGATTTCATTAGGTTGATAAAAAAAAACAAAACATATCTCGGTCCTTTTCAGCTTGAGGGGAGCTCAAGCTGAAAAGGACCGAGATCATAGGGCCTCAATAGGATATTTTTAATCCCGGGAATATCATCTCTTGGGATAATTTTCGGTTCGGTTACGATTATTATGCTTGGAACTTGTCCAATTGTATTCTTCCATCCGAAATTTTCAGCCATCGTTCAAAAGCTGTCCGATGTCGGCGTCACAACGTTTGAGTGACGTCACAGCGGTGCTCGAACCCATTATCTGGCGACAGATGCATCCCATTACGAGCACTCGTGCGCAGCTAGGAAGTTTATAGCGTCATCCGTTGGGAAATATATGATTCGTTGTTACTATATCACGTATTGACTGTCAAAAGCATTACAACTGACTAAATGGTCACCTTGATTATTTTATTTTTTGCTTTTTAGTGGTACCCCCCCGGTACCACTAAAAAGCATAAAATAAAATAAATAGTCAAACTGACCATTTTAAAAAAAAACTTTTTACAAGAAATACAATCGACTTCTATGATGTCATTAAATCAGGATAAGTGTCTCCCCACATTTATCGACGCGGAATCGGCTAACACTGGTCAAAAAAGCCTTATTACGTAGACATTAAGGCTTTTTATGACTCTTTTATATGTTCTGTGACTCTAACAGCCAACTTGGTAATTTGAGGTGGAGGCTAGTTGAAGGACATGATATGGAATTTATAGTCTAGATAGCTCTTCAATAGGTTTTATATGATAGGGCAAAGACTTCAGGAAAGGTTTTTTCGTTGCAGAGACCGTCTAAAATAATCCATTTTATGTGAGAAGCAAGATTTGGGAAGAACATCTGCCACCTGCATTGAAAAGACTCAATCGGGTGCACACCCAGGAAGATCGCTGTGATCACAATCTGGAGAAATGGGGTATTATTGACCCGTCGCATACCTAATGAGTGAACGATGCCCATGCTCAGAACATGAACTACTCCGAGTGCCCGCAGCGCCCATCAATCTGTTCTTTGGGGGATGTAATGAATGCTAGCAATTTTGCAATCAATGTAGCCACCTACTGGGTCCAAATAAGGTAAAGAGTTAACCATCGAGTCGAAAGGAAGACAGCATTTTGTCATTATATCTGTTACACTTATGAAAGACCTTGTGGCACTCATCGATCTTTGAGGATAAGTTTGCGAGGTCGTAGGTCCTGGTCACCATCCATTACATACCGATACTCAGAAGCCAGAATCTCTTGCTTAGTTCTGGTATAGACCTGCATCCAGTTATACTAGAACCGACTAGGAAAAGGCTAGGCAGATTGCATAGCTACGGCCTTTATAACTACAGAACAAGTTCTCTACATTACCCGGAACGCAAGCAAAATCTTTTTCCCATTTATATATCTGCTAAATAGTTACATCAGACTGAAACATAGTCCTTTATATTACAAAATTCTTGCTATGTGAGGACCGTGCGAAATTATTGTTCTATGTAAGAGCGGCTTCACATTAGGTTGGACCGACAGTGTTACCGGGCAGACACAGTGACACGTGTCGGATCCATATTGGCATATGTATTTCAATAGCGCCGTTCACATATGGGCGACCCGACAAAACTAACGGAGCCGACACTTTTCCCGGACGATCAGCCACGATTTCTGTCGGTCGGCATAATATAGCGCCGTTCACATTTGTGGGCGCGAAGCAGCGGAGTCAATTCCACCCGCTCACTCCCCGCTTTCGGCACTCGCGCGAGCAATTTCGTCGACGTGTCAGCAGAGAAAACACGTTTAAATATGGAGGGTGAAATAAATACACAACTTTTCGTCGTGCATCGTATACAAAAGTCAACTACGACTGACTGTTTTGTGACGATCTGGGCAGTAAAACGACCGTACCGTCAGTGGTGTTCACATTAGGTCGGGTCGGCAGCGTCTAGTGTGAACAGCAACAACCGACAGTCGGTCAACGGTAAACTGTCGGTCCGACCTAATGTGGACCAGCTCTAAGCAGAGCTCTTGAAAGCGTTCCAAATGCCGTGATACGCAGCTCTAATTAATGACGCTCATAACAATTTGCGCGACCGTTGCCCCGGCCGGTATTCGGAGCTCTCCATGTGGGGGTGAACGCTTAAATCTGACTTGACAATGCACAGCCTACACTGCTGGGCCGAGAAACTACGAGTTTCTTATAAGAAGATGAAAATTACACAGTTGATAGCATTTTTATGGACTACACGGAAAGACCTGGCTGTGGGATGCAAATGTTATATAAAAGATGATTAGTTTTATTTTCTCCCTTCCGCTCCGCCTAGGGCGGGAGAACTCATTTGGTGATTTCTCATCCAGAAAAAAGGGTTCTTGTAGATAGACAGAACATCTATAATTGTAATAAATACACAAATTTTCTACATAAAATGAGTTCTTGTAGGTACGTACACTTCAAAACGAAATCGGTGAAAGGTGGGACTACTATATGTAGGTACCTACACTTCTGCATATTACTTCGGCGATTAGAAAAAAGAAAAGATAGAAAGATTATAATATATTTGCGCCAAGCATGATGCATACCATAAAAAAACAATAAAATAATCGGTATAATAATGCAAGTTAGGAAGATACACGTCACATCCGCGCAACGGCCTTCGTTTAGCATAATGCTGGGACTCGTGTGCGAGATGACGCGATTCCACAGCGCGGGTTTTCAGCGACAACCGGTTCCATGCGTGATGTTATGTTATGTCTATTAGCACATTTGTATCAGACAAAACCCACGAACAAAAATAGGAAAGCAGTGTTTGTTGAGTCATGAAGCTAGTGAAAATCTTGAGTAGTAGTTCTGCCCGCCGGCGCCGTTCTCTGCTCAAGTAGGTAATATCATTATACTTATTTTTTATGGACACTTCAACAGCTGCAAGAAGCTGTGTAGTGGCTGCAGTTTCTTTGACATAGAAGGCTTGTTACAGAAACGTATAACAGCGTCTCAGAATGAAACACAAAAAGCATTATTTAAAAAACATGTTCGTAGCTATGTATATGTCTCAGGAATATTGCAAACGCTATAAAATTGTAAAATATCGAGTCAAATTGTAAACTTTTTCTTGATAAGTGATGGATGGATGGATGGTCTTTTTTATTTAATGTGTGTACATAAATTGTTAAATAAATAAATATATTGGAATGTATTGAACTTGGATGGGATTTATTCTATACAAGATTATTTTTGCATACGTTATTGAATTTTTGAAAGTCAGCTCATCAAAACTTTTATTTTTATTTACCTCAAATGACCAAATAACAAAAAGTATCAAACTTTTAATAACAAAAACCCATCTGTGCTCCTACAAATGCCCTCTGCGTTCCAAGGCCGCGGTGACTTTTTCGATTGAAATCCGCAACCCTAGCTGGCACTGGTACGCGTGGAAAACAAAGCATCGCTGACCCGGGCCTGGTTGTTATCGGATGGCGGGCGACCAGGAGACGAGAACCTAGTACTGCATAATACTAGGTTCTCGTCTCCTGGTCGCCTGGACTGGACACATATGTACTTCAACTCAGGGGTTTCACTGTTAAATGATTGAATGAAAACCCAGCAACACTCACTCAGTTCATGCTCAGCTCACTAAACGAACAGATAATCAACTGTCAAATGATTCTAACACATTGGTAGATCTCCCACTGTACTCGAGTATGTCTAATGTCGTAACAGACATGTTAGCGTTTGGAACATGTTGCGGAATTTGTTCGAAAGATTCACCGCGGCCCTGGAACGCAAAGTGCACTAGAAGGAACACGGGTGGGTTTTAGTCAGTAAGAGTCTGTCACTCCTTTCCGCTCCGCCCATAGCGGGAGAAGTCATTTGAAGATTTCCCTTCCAAAAAAAAAGCGTTTCGGACATCCTCCTAGTGATGATAATTTGGAGAAATGTTTTTTCAGGTATTAAAGAAGCTCTCAACAAAACAAAGACAACATGATGTATGTAGAATAGAATACTAGAATAGAGTACCTACTCTTTATTAAAACAAGGTGAAGAAAACAAAACATAGCGTTGGCTTGTAACGATGTCGTTGCGTTTTCAGTCTCGTGGACTTTAAACCTCCACGATAACTGAAAACTCCTAATAAAAAGAAAATGACTGTATCTATTTTCAAAAATATTTTGTATATCGTTTTTTTATTGACTGCGCAGATTTTTTGATTCAGTCCTACAAAATCGCTCAAGCAGAGCACAACAAATCATCATTTTCAATAGTTACCCTTACCAGTGTAATAACATGTAACAGTATTAGAAACCCGGGTTTTTCTTTTCTTACTATAATAATAAACAATCAAGTCACAAATCAAGTTTATTATTCCAATACTACCATCCTACACACTGTAGACGAGTTGGGAGGTAGGAAAACCTCACATCTTGTGACCCAGTGTCACAGGCTGAAACGCTAAAAGGGACATCTGAAATGTTTTCACAGTTCATTTGTACACTGATGAATAGATAATAAAAAGCATTTTTTACAAAAATGACTAATGTCTTCTAAGTAAAGACACTACAAAGCATACAATAACTTTAATTTCTGAAACAACCAAACCCCGAAACCCCGTTACAGCGTACCGACGTGTTATAATTCAGTTTCCCATCTCCGAAGTTCTTCATCAGATCATCACCGAACTAGAAAGGAAGCTCTTCCAAATCAGTGTTTCTTTTTTCATTTTACTTCGACAGTAAAATTTAACCACATGACAAGCACGAGCTTCTGAATATAAAAGGAATCATCTAAATCGGTACACCTAGTAAAAAGTTATGAGGTACACACAAGTCAACACAGAAAACAATCGTTAAAAACTTCTATAATTTTCTCTCCAATCTTAGTAATATGCCATTTAATCAGCACAAATTAAAATCACGCCGCATTTAACACATGGCAGCTGCTTTAAGCTCCAACTTTAAATCACCTTGTTGAAGAACTAAATGAGAGCCGAAGTTGGAATAGTTGGAACACTCAGAGACGAGACTAACACATATCTCTGTACACTAAGTATTTAGACCTAATTGCTGCAACTCTTCATACTGCCCAAGAATTCACTCAGCACGAACCTTATTAATCTGTCTGTAAGTCATGGCTAGGTAAATAGGTATGAGTGTTGATTCAACTAACTAGTTGAATCAACCGTTAATCTCAGTCAACGTATTAAACGTTAACTGTTTATGAAACAACTAGTTGAATTCGTCAACGACGTTTATAAATTTAACTCGTGCATCTCGTTCAATAAACGAGAACGTAAACGCAACTAACTGAGAAAATTATAAAAACTCAAGTTTAAAATAATGATGTAGATTGCGAGCTACGGCCATGTCATACAATTTGAACTCTAAGTTACGTGTTGCAGAGTTTATTTACGAAATATTTATTTTAAGGATCGTTTTAGGACTGTTCAACGAATGAATGGTTTACATTGCAAGTTGACATTTGTAGTAAGTTAGCGTGAGAAGGAAACCTCACGCCCCAGCCGCCGCAACAGAAGAAGACGCCCCGGATGTCGGGAAACGCAGGGCGATTCCCGGCCACCGTAGGCGCGGGCCTGCGGACGGCGAGCTATGGGTGGCTCGCCGTCCGATAGCAACCAGGCCCGAGTCGACGGCGCCGAGTGTTCCACGCGCGCCTCAATGAGCCGTTAGCAACGTAGACGGGGCCCCATAGGGTCAGTGCCTGCTAGGGTTGCGGAATTTGTTCGAAAGAGTCACCGCAGCCCTGGAACGCAAAGGGCACAAGAAGGATCATGGGTGGGTTTTAGTCAGTAAGAGTCTGACACTCCCTTCCGCTTCGCCCAGAGCGGGAGAAGTCATTTGATGATTTCCGATCCAGAAAAAAAGGGTACATTTCCACGTGCTGGAAGTTTAAGCAAGGACATACAGTCAAAGTAGGCGCCGTTCAAAGTTGTCACTAAGAAAAAGAAGGTACAGCAACGGACACAAAACAACATTCTCCTCCCAAACATTACTGCACCCTATCGCTTCAGAGAAGGTAACCGTCTATTTTTATACAAAAACCACACGCCAGTAACAATGAACAGATTATAAAATATCAGACAGATAAAAAGCTACGAGATTACCTACATTGCCCGGAAAGGCGCAAGACGCGCGTCGGTAATGGAGCAATATTGCGCGGGAGACACAAGTGCTAATGACACATAAGCTTCTCAGTATCAAGCTCTAAAGCTGTTGCGCATTGTTCTTTATGAGTTAACTCGTTACAGCTCATACGACGGGAAAATCGTGACCAATCGAGAAGGTTGGAAGAAAAATAAGGTCGTGTAGGGCTACTTCTATCACCAAGGATTTAGATACTTATAAAATGGTAGATATGGTGCCACCTGTAGCCAAAACATGTGTTTCTCTAATCAACTTGTCTAGTCGTATGAAGAATCATGATTTAGCCTATGTTATGGAGGTAATACGCGCAGGTAGTCCAATACTGGTATTTCCCTGCATCTGGAAAGTCATCATCATCTGCCTAGCCTTTTCCCAACTATATTGGGGTTCTCTCCCAGACAAGCCGGATTTTGCTGGATTCCAGTATTTTACGTGAAGCGGCTGCCTACCAGATCTCCAAAACCCATTAACTGGGGAACACGGTACTTCTTGGCAAGACTGGTGTCAGATTTTCTGGCTTCTGACAATCCGTAACGACTGCCAAAGATCTCCAAATGACAGCTGGGACTTGGTCCCGGCTGTCATTTGGAGATCTTTTTGGAGATCTTTCCTCGAAAAGCACGTTAAGCCGTTGGCGGCATAACGTGCTTTTCGAGGCACGGAGAAGTCTCGCTATGTTAAGATGTTCACCCATCCACAGACCAACCCCGGCAAGCGTTGTTTAACCTAGAAGATCGACCCGTTCGGCTGTTATAATTTAGCCACGACTGGAAAGTGACCCCAAATAATTGGACAAAAGGCTTGGCCAGACGAAAAGGTAACAAAGTTCATTAATATTATTTATCTGTACTAGTAGTATAAAGAGGAAAGATTTGATTGTTTGTCTGTTTGTTTGTTGGTTTGCATTGAATAGGCTCCGAATTCCGAAACTACTGAACCGATTTGAAAAGTTCTTTTACTGTTGGGAAGCTACGCTATCCCCGGGTGACATAGGCAATATTTTTTCATAAGAGTTGTGCCAATACTTAAAAAAAAACTGTTCTTCAAGATACAGGACTTTTCTAGTTTTAAGGCCAATTTTTCTACTAATAACACTAGTATCTAAAATATTTCTTTGCCTCAGTAAATTTAAAAGAAAAATTGATTACTTGAGGTCAACTTACAAAATATCACCATATTTTGTGAGTCGAAGACCACCGTATTTTGAACTTTTGTCATGACTTCTAAGTAATCTACGTAAATGCAATCAGGCTAATTCATAAAAAACACGTCATGTTTGTTTTTTTAATATGTATCTATTAATTAGCAGAAAAACTACTCTTTGTTAAATATTTTACGGAGAACTTGTATTTAGAATCGCTGTCATAACTAAGCGGTCGGCATTAAAATCGTAATCCGAAATTAAATTTATTTTGTAGTTTAAATAAAAAGTGTTTTACTCCATATATGCTATGCGGTTAGTCAATATTGACCAAATGTCGCATCTGTAATAGGCGTCTTCGAAACACACTGAAATCAGTGTGTTTCGCTGACGCCTATTACAGTAATCATTTGTGTTAGAATATTTAAGGAAAAATCTGTACTGTACACAATAATAAAGACTTTTTGTTTTTTTTTTCAGTGTAAGTTCCAAAACGACAGAGCAAAATTCTTCGATAAAGAACTTCGTTTAACAATAGGATATTAAATCGACTTGTTAAAAAGGAGTATTAGGAGGTACCGTTCAATTCCTTCAGTTAAACTTCTGAGGTTTCGCGGCTCACTGTTACATTGTTCGTACCGTGCTTTGGATTCCGTGCTTCTTAATTGTACAGAAGTGTTGGCAGTCTGTTACTAGATAGATTTCTGGTGAATAAAGTTCATACTTAGAGAGGCGCTTTAAAAATGTTTTGATCGCAATATCGCTATACTTGTAGCCCATTGGCTTTGGAACTGAAAGCCTTTCTTACTAAAAGTATTGGCTCTATGGTTGAGAGTTGTGCTGCTTTCAGCTCTATCCACTGTTTTTCCACCTATTGTCAACGTCTGAGGTTCCCAAAGTTGACCGGACCGCGTCTACTTAGGTAGGTAAATTTGCGTACTGAAATCTTATATATCAAATTCTCGTGTCACGATGTTTGTGGTTGAACTCCTCCGAAACGGCTCGACCGATTTTCGTGAATCTTAGCGTGCATATCGGCTGGGGTGGTGAATTGGACAACATCTATTTTTCATCCCGCTAAATGCTAAGTTTTTTTTTCTATTTTAACACACGCATTTGTCGTTGCGGAGGTTTTTGAGCCACCACTTCTTTGCAGGTGTCTGTGTGGTTTGGGGTATCGTATTTTGTGTCTAATTCTTGACGTCTCAATATAAGCTGGTTTTGGACATTGATATAAAGGATATTTCAATTTGTTTTAAACAGCGTCCAGAATTTCAATAGTGTTTATTACTCCTCCAATTGAGATAAACTATATACAAGTTATTAGTACAAGTAATTACAAAAATATACTTCAGTATAAATGTATGATTTTTTATTAGCATCATACAAAGCAGGAAGTGACGGAGCGGACGAAACCAGCTAACGACAAGCTTTAGTAAAAGTTGGGAGAACAATATTGCAGCTCTTTTATAAACATTATTTTTGAGGTTTAATTTTAACTGGAATTTCACAACAGTTTTGGAAATTGTTTCGTCTAAAGCGTACGAGATGAACTTTCAAAATTCCGCAGTAAACAAACCGATAGAATTTGTGTTGTGGATTTATGAGTATCTATGGGCCAGCAATTTTAACTGAAAGGGTTTGCACAGCTTTAACTGAGGTTTTTATTTCAGAGAATAATGAAAACAATACTTACATACTCTTCTTAGGTACTCAGTTTCGAAATTGTTAGTAAGGAAAATAAAGATCAAATTAATTTATTAATTTTGTGAACACAGGTGAACACAATTATATTTTATAAAAATTGGTTTGTCCGACCTATGTCGCGTCGAAAGGCATACAATTTACTGTCGCTATTGTCAATATTAAGTAGCTAAATTTAATTAATTGTAATAGTACAAAATGTCATAAAATACAATGGCAGGCAATTAAAATTCCTGCTAGGGTTGCGGAATTTGTTCGAAGGAGTCACCGCGGCCATGGAACGCAAAGGATACAAGAAGGATCACGGGTGGGTTAAAACCCACCCGTGATCCTTGAGCGGAAGGGAGTGTCAGACTGTCTAAAGTCACTAAGAGTCTGACACTCCACTCCGCTCAGAGCGGGAGAAGCCATTTGATGATTTCCCATCCAAAAAAAGGCAATTAAAATTGTCATAAATGAAACGGATTAGAGCAAAAGTCATAGTTGTCCGAATTAAATGAAATAGTACAACATTTCATGAAATAATACAACGTCAGTAGAAATAAAATTATTATAATCGTACAACCAAATTTAAATTAAATTGTATTTGTAAAATTATCTCATAAAAAATTGACATTAAGTTCCTCGACAGAGTAATATGGTTGTCATTTAATAACATAAAAAGCTGCCGTTTAGTATTATTTTCATTGTCAGCTTAACCTCTTTAACCACGCGGATCAAATTACCAATAATTTGATTTGCTAATTTATTTTATAGTTTGGAAGCCATTGCATATAATATGCTTTAAGAAGAATCTTTGTTTTTGTGTATGGCAAGTGCTTAACGTATTTGAGTGTCATTGACTTTCGTCAGGTCTTTAGAAATGCATATTGTTGTTTAAAACAAAAATACAGGCTTCAAAGATATAGTGTGACGGTACAGTCAATATTTTCACGATTTGGAAATGTGACTTGCATGGATCCGACCGTTTTATTTCGCATATAGCTCGAATGCATTTTTCTGTTCAATAAGTACTTGCTCGACCTTAGCAATATTGCCCTAAAATATAAGGACATATCGCAAACTGCAGGCAACGTAGCCGTGATAAACATATCTTAGAATTGCTTTAGATTTAGGCACGAGGCTTGAGTGTCTCTCTCTTCCTTTTGTTTTTCACGTGTTAGCGATCCATCACTATGTAACGTTACCCAAAAATAAGATTTTGTATATTGGCATATTGTTGACACATAAACTTAATTAAAAATGCTCGCTACACAGCAAAATGGAATAAGTGTCATTCAAGTTTTCTTTTATACAATGGAGATTGCAAAAAATATACTCTAGTGGATAAGATTACTGCAATTATCTTTAAAGATAAAGTATTTAACAAAAACAGAGTCGCCATGGACTTATAATAAGTCAATCAGCAGTCGTCTGGATGTAAATAAGCGCGGTGAGACACACTTTCATTCATGTTTTCAACAGACAAGATATTATTTTTGCTTTTGTCCTGTAAACTTTTTTGAATAGAGGTTTTTTATTCTGTCAAATAAATGTATTTTTTCAACATACATTTTAGCAGATTTAACTAAAAACATTGTCAGTGATTTACATTATATATTTAAAGTAGCAGCGCCTCGCGGTTTCACCCGCGTAGTTCCCGTTCCCGTGGGAATATGGGGATAAAATATAGCCTATAGCCTTCCTCGATAAATGGCCTATCTAACACTGAAAGATTTTTTCAAATCGGACCAGTAGTTCCTGAGATTAGCGCGTTCAAACAAACAAACAAACAAACTCTTCAGCTTTATAATATTAGTATAGATTTACAAGAAGTGATCTAAGCAAAAATGAAGCTATGGAACCAAAGTCGGTCAATTGTACAGATTATTTTATTGGTAATTGAGAAAGTCGGGCAGAAAAATTCCTAAGAAGCTTATTGAAAATATTTTCGAGGTTTCACTTTGACCTAGATATTCAACATTGCAGAACAGTTAAATTCAATAGTCATTTTAAGGTAGCGGAGTGCCGACAATTTTATAATATTTCATGACAGCGTATTGTAAACATTCAATGATTCCAAATAACTGACGGTATACCAATGTATGTTGAAACTTGTAATTAAAAAATCATCGTTTTGTGGCTTAGTTTTCATAAAAAGCTAAGCCACCTATGTATACAGCATTTAGGATCTCTGCTCATCTTCCTGCCGATGCCGATGTTATTTCTATTCGATTCTCTTCTCTCTCTCTTCTATTCTATTCTATCTTCTACTGTTTTTCTTTTGCTTTCTGTCCTGCCATATATACATAGCATTTAGGATCGTTTAACTAAAAATGCTTCAAAGAAGATTGTACTTACTTTTATAGGACAGCTAAATGAGTGGTTTTAGGTAAAGGCATGATTGACTATGATCTACATTTTCTATATTAGGTACCTCTTGTGGCACAGTGTCCAACATTCAAAGTCAAAGTCAAAACGTTTTTATTTCTATTAGGCCATTAAACGGCACTTTTGAACGTCATCATTAAAAGTTATCGTAATTAACTGACTCTAGCATCCATTCGCAAAGGTAGATTCTTATGGAGAAGAACGGACAAGAAACTCCATAGTTACTCTTTTCAAATAAATGTTTTACAATATTTGGTATACAAAAAATACTTCATATATGTGAGGACGATGCACCAAGTATACTAGTTTTGGCGGCTCTATTCTGAATCTAGGTCAGTTTCACAGGTTCCTCCATGTTTGTTCTAGGCACTGTTCCCAGAAACACTAGCGGGTGTACAAACACTGGCTTGCTGTTTACCTAAGGCTTTCCGCGAAGTGTTAACTCTCGGGACTCGGGGCTGTTGCAACCATGCCCGAAAACTTATTAAATACCTGTTTTAAGGAAATTAAAAAAGCTCCAGCAGTAAGTTTGAATAACGGCCGCTCGAAAGTTTTGACTGAAATTCTCGATCGTTTTTCCTTGATAAGTATTACAGGACAACTTTTGAAAGTTTTTTTTTTCGGCATCCGTATTTATTGCTGTAACCAGGGTTAAAGAGGTTTGTTTGAAAGAGTCATCGCGGCTCTGGGACGCGGCGGGCATTAGGAGGAACACTGATGGGTATTTGTCAGTAAGAGTCTGACACTCCCTTCCGCTCCGCCCAGGGCGGTAGGAGTAATTTCATGATAAAAAAAAACTAAAACAAAATTAAAGACAAATATCAATACGCTCGAAGAATTGTTCAGGATGAGGTACTTTCAAGAAAAGATGCTCGCGGTTTCAAAAGATTTTTCTGAAGATTATATGGAATTTTCTCATCGAGAGAGTTTTTTAATGCAAAACAATATCTGGTGTATTAATTTCTCAAACAGTAAAATACTGGAGGATGCAGAGAGAACGTAATATCGTAAATCAAGATTAAAAATCGATTTTTTCAAAGTTAAGCAACGCTTGCCACGGTTGATCTGTGGATAGGTGTCCATATTAACTTGCGAGACTCCGCCTTGCCTCGAAAAGCGCGCTAAGTGATAGGTCACGACTATCATTTGTAGATCTTTGGTCGTTTTGAGTAGTACCTAAGAAGCCAGAAAGTCTGACCCTAGTCTTACCAAGGAGTATGGTATTACCTAGTTACTGGATGTGGTGGTCAGATAGCTTAGGCAGTCGCTCCACCTAAAATACTGGTACAGCCTGCAACCTGGTAGTCAACCACAATATGATTGGAAAAATACTAGGCAGGCCGATTGTAATACAGGACCTAAGGATGGGCCGTCTCCTGGACTAGACCATTGTGAGATTAACATTGAACCTGATTTAAAAAAAGTGTTAACACTGTTTTGTATTTATTCAAACCTCATAAAAAAAAGACATTTCCCAAATGTTTGTTTTATTTTCCATTCCATTTCATTTACCATATTTTACACACGACACGAAATATTTCAAATCGTTTATGAGCAGTTCAGCCTGAACCGTGAAGCTAAACAATGCGCGCGTGTTCTATTGTTTTTGGTAAAGCATTCTTTTTTCAAAAGTGGGTCAATGGGTTTGCTTCATATGACAGTCATCTTTGTCGAATTCCGTTTTTTTTTTAAACAATTCTTTTGAGCTACAGATACTGTAGAAATATACCACCGTCTGTTTGTGAGTTTTAACCGCTTTGCGGTTTTAACTCGAGACTCACATAAAAGAATAGAGAGAGGGTTCCGTATTTTTAAGGATCTTTTATTCGCATCGTTGCAAACTGTCAAAAACACTTCTACATTTTCACAAGTTTTTGTTGCTACTTGCAATTGAAACGCTTTTAAAGTAGGTATGGGTATTTCAATTGATGCTTAGGTTTTTAAACGTAGATCTAAATGAATATTATTTTGTCTGCCAAGGCATACGGTTAGCTCATGTTATTTGGGGCCCCTTAAGTTCGTACTAATCATCATCTGCCTAGCTTTTTCTCAGGTATATTTGGGTCGGCTCCCAGTCAAACCTTATTATCTGAATACCAGTATTTTACGAGGAAAATAATAAGCGATGTTCTTTGGCTCTTAGGCGACTTCATTCACTATGTAAAGATCGAGTGATTTCCATACCAAAGTGGATTGCCACCAACAACAAACATAACTGATGAAAATGTCTGAGTCTCTTGGGGTAACCAAGAGAACATACTACCGAGATAAAAAAAAGGGTGTCATAAAATTATTGCAAGATTTGGGTTTGCCACATTTATAATGGTCATGGAAATCTTATATATAAAATTCTCGTGTCACGAGACTACTCCGAAACGGCTCGACCGATTTTCGTGAATCTAAGCGTGCATATCGGCTAGGTTGGCGAACCGGACAACATCTATTTATCATCCCCCTAAATGTTTTTGTTGTCCACCGCTATTTTTATTTTATTTTATGTGGCAAAACGACGTTTGCCGAGTCAGCTAGTTTTCTATAAAAATCCATTAGCCTGATTTAGGTACTATAATCAGACATAACATTGACTTAATAAATATAAACAGATTACTATTGACAAAAACTGTGTTTTATAGTTAAATCAAATTTGCGTTAATTGTGGGATACCCTTTATAAATCCTATGAGCTTTTCCATACTATAATCTATCTTTGTGCCAAAGTTCATCCAGATCCGTTCAAACGTCCTGGTGTGATTGAATAGAAAAATTCCATCAATCCAAGCCTTCCTTTAAAACTTTTCAACAATAGAAATAGCTTCTGCTATTCCAAACACATAAAATCAAGCGTGAGTGCACGATGAATACTTTGCTGTGGGTGCTGCGACTCCCGGTACTCGGGAGGGGGCTGAAATGGAGTGCCAGTAATGGTCCCATTGCGGCCTCCTCCAGAGACAAGTCGGCACTGTACTATTGCGCAATGGCTGATGCCTGTGGACGGTGAGCGTGGGTGGCTCGTCGTCCGATACCAGGCTGAGTCGACGACGCGTTGTGCTTCACGCGCGCCTCAAGGAGCCGTCAGCACCAGAGACGGGGCCCCATAGGGTCGGTGCCTGCTAGGGTTGCGGAATTTGTTCGAAAGAGTTACCGCGGCCTTGGAACGCAAAGGGCACGAGAAGGAGCACGGGTGGGTTTTAGTCAGTAAAAGTCTGACACTCCCTACCGCTCCACCCAGGGCGGGAGGGGTCATTTGATGATTTCCCATCCAAAAAAAAAGTACACGATGAATACTTAACTACATTCAAAAACCTTTAACCATTCACGGCTCCCGCGCAAAGAAATGAGACGCTGAATATTACATAATACTCCTTCATCAGTTTCATTATAGTGGTAATAACCCGTCGTGTGCTTTACGAAAGGAAACAGCGCCCAGCGGTTTCACCCGCGTAGTTCCCATTCCCGTAGGAATAAGGGGATAAAATATAGCCTATGTTACTCAGGGTGAAAGTAGCTTTCTAATGGTAAAAGATTTTTTGTTTGATTTGAGTTTATTCGTTACATACTAAAATACAAATCTTTCCTTTTTATAATCTATACTAATATTATAAAGCTGAAGAGTTTGTTTGTTTGTTTGAACGCGCTAATCTCAGGAACTACTGGTCCGATTTGAAAAAATCTTTCAGTGTTAGATAGCCCATTTATCGAGGAAGGCTATATATATCATCACGCTAAAACCAATAGGAGCGGAGCAGTCATGAAAAATGTGACACAAACGAAGTTGTATTAATATAGATGTAAACCTACGTTATGATCACTAGTTCTGCTACACGGGATTATTGTTTCATTACTGAGAGATGTTAAGAATAACATTGTTTAATTTGTATTTGTGACAGATAAATATTAAGGTTCGTGGCTAAATTACCCGCTCTGGTGGATCGAAGATGCTTGGGTGCATCCGTATCCATTAGGTACCGAGACTTTCCGTGTCTCGGAAAGCACGCCATCACTTTGAACCCGGCTGTTATTTGTAGATCTTTGGCAGTCGTTTCGGGTATTCAGATGACAGATATTCTGATGCAGATGACGCATGTGTGCTGTACACAGAGGGTTGCCAGGTCTTAAAACCGAAAAACGGATCGAACAGCCAGTTTAGCCGGAAATTTGAGTTAAAAGGCCGGACACCCTTCATATTGTAGTCTTAGTAAAACACGATATTTTTTTCAAATATCTCAAGGACTTTTTATACATTTACCATCATTTTTGATTAAATGGAATAAACCAATCTTTTTAAAACTTATAATTAAATGTGTTACGTTGCTCTTAACGTTATATGATGTTTTATGTTTACATAACAAGTGCACATTTTGTGGACTCACCGTGTCTGTATATTGATTATTTTTGTATAAAAATAACTGAGAAACGTTAGAAAAAAGACTACCAATTTTAAAACAAAAAATGAAAAGCCTGACAAAAGCCGGACGGGACGGACACTGTTTAACTTGGCCGGACACGCTGCCAAAAAGCCTGACCGTATCCGGCTATATCCGGACGCCCGGGAGCGCCATGTACACATGAGTGAGAGGTGCAGAGTTATTGTTTTAACACACATCGGCTGCATGCAGGGTAACCGCTGGGCAAAGGGGGTATGGGTCCCGCACGATTGGCACAGAAAGAGGTGGTAAGATGCTAGAACAAAGTGCCTGGAAATATAGGCTTTTGCTCCCGGCAGTGAAACCATACAGACTAAAAATACACTTAATTTTTAAAAAACACGCCTGCCATGTCAAAAAGTGAACTAAAAAATTAAAAACATGATAATAAACTTTTCATTGCAGTCGGGAGACCTATAAAAAACTATTCAAAGGAACCATCCCCAGTCATTTCAGACCATGACCACTGCTCAAAGGAACCATCTCCAGCCGGGCATTGACCACTACATTGGACGTATTTAAGTATCTAAGGGTAAAATTCAAGTGATGAGATTTTCGATTACTGTATTTGCCTCTTCTTTAATCGAATTTGGATCAATATTTCAGAATAATTTGAACTTATTTTTAAACAAATATTTGTATTTAAAGCCGAAATTTTGAATTTCGATACTTACAGCTTACAGAGTTAATAACTCGCCAAATTATGAAGTATTTTAAAAATATTTAAATATGGAATACATCACGTCACCGCCGCGGCCCATCCCGCCTAATAGGTATTTTTTTTTTCACACTGGCTGTTTTTGTAATCACAAGGCATTTTTATTTTAATCGATATTTTTCTTAATTATGTAAAATTTTTCGTAGCCTTACCTAACCTAACCAAGTTAGGTATTTTTTAAATTATATTCTAATAACTATATGAGTCTTTCCCACCCAAGGATGGGAAGCAGCGTCTTACTCGTCGTCAGTCACTACTCGAATCAAACAAACACTGTTTTCCGAATACGAGAATTGAAAAAATGATTTAACAAAACAAGGTTTATCAATTCAATACCACGTGTAAGGCCGCAAATTAGCTGAAACATTGCCAAACAGAAAATTAAACGACGCGCACTTATCCGGAAAGTTTGCTAAAATACAGTTTTATTTGAACAAACTCGTTCAAACGTAAACTCATTGCGAATGCTGTTTCAGTTATAATTGCTCGTTTAATAACAGTTTGTGGACGTCCTCTTTTACAGGAATTAGTTGATACGCCGCCGTTTCAGCAGATAAGTGGGAATATAAGTCCATTAGTCTTGAATATAAGTCGGTTTTTTTTTCTTGTTTAATATATGCTGGTAGTTTTTTTTATTGCTGCAGCACTTTCGTGCTATCGCAAGTAAGCATGTTATCAATGTATCTTATTTACAGCAAGAACATATTTTGTATCCCTGTTTTTTATACTTACTATATATTATAGTAGATAGGTAAAAAATATTTTTATTTACAAAGACGTGTTTGGAGATGTCATAAATATTCGGGTGGCCTGAAAATCTACAGTAATTAATCGATACAATTTTACATTTTGTAAGTTTTATTATTATTAAAGAAATAGAAGTGGTGCTTGGGGATGACACCGACGATTGCAGAATTATCACCACCCCGCGCTGGTAACCCTTGCAAGCGCCAAGTACATCGTTTAAAAATATCTTGATCCTTGTTTGTGGAATAACAGTTAGGGCACATCTCTGGGGAGGAATGAAGCAGTCTCCCGTCAGTGTCGCTGTGCACGGCAGCACGTGACCACCTCGCGATCGTTACCCGCAGTTAGTTTTACAGTCATTTTTTACGTTTAAATCTGTAGTAATTAAGGTATTAAAATAAGGAATTCTTAAAGGCGAAGATTATCAATCAAAATTAATATTACAATACACGTATTAAAAAAAATGTTTCTAAATGTCATGTTTGGGTGTGTAATATTAGGTAAAACTATGTTTAATATAAAAAAGAAAGATATAATTTTCTTTTGTTATACACCCCTAGTTTTTAATTAGTACAAATACTTTAAGGGCTTATTAGAATAGGTCTTGTTATTATATAAGAAAAGTCTCAAAAAATTATGTTCATAAACAGCCAAGTTATTAGCGTTTTTTATATCCTAAAATGCCACTCAACTTATAAAAATATTGTACAGGTTATTGATTTATGAATGAATAAATGAAGATTAAAATGGAAAAACACTGCGCGTAGCATTTTCTGGTAGCAATTGTTATGAATCTTGATTCTATTATGAATTTACCAGTTATTAAAAAACTCCGTGGACAATTTTAGGTTTTTATTTTTTTACTTTTGATTACACAAATATGATCAGTAACGGTTACGGACAGAGCCCTGTTTTTTTTTGTACTAATTTAAAACTAGGGTCCTGACTAAAACCCACCCGTGATCCTTCTTGTGCCCTATGCGTTCCAGGGCCGCGATAACTCTTTCGAACAAATTCCGCAACCCTAGCAGGAAAATGGCGTTTTATCGTACTGGCTACTTTGATGTCAAATAACTCCTCTTTGGCTTGGAATTCCAAATTCAAGTTTGTATAGCTATTTACTCATGCATTTTTGTTTCGAAAAACATAATTCATTTGTTTTTGCCTCTTTTGTATGTTTTCTTTGCGTCACTCAGTTTACAAAATGGAATACTTGAAATATCGCGTTATTAAGGAGTACGAGTTCCACTGTGGCACCAGTGTTGCAGAAACAGCTCGAAGGATTAATGGTGTGTATGGCGGCGGTGTCGCAAAAGAAAACGCAGTGCGTTTTTGGTTCCATCGTTTTCATTCTGGAAATTCGACCTGCAGAACAAGCTCCTTGGAGGGCCTAAAGTAGATAATGAAGAATTGAAGGCGGAGGCAACGCAAACCACGTCCGAGTTAGTGAGAATGTTGGGAAGGTGAAAAAACTTGAAAGGTAGGTACCTCACTGCTGCTTTACATTACTTAACACGCACAATAGGTAATGAAGAGATTTTAAATCGAATCATTACCTTTTTCTTTTGGATGGAAAATCATCAAATGACTTCTCCCGCTCTGGGCGGACCTAATGGAAGTGTCGGAGTTTTACTGACTAAAGTCCGTACGAGTACATGTTCCTCCAAATGCCCTTTGCGTTTTGGGGCCGCGGTAAGTATTTCGTAAGTACAAATTCCGCAATCCTGAATAAATGGGGCCCTGGAAACGGCTTATAGTTGACTTTTTTATAGTTTACATTAACGTGAGTAGTCGCGGTCAAAAGCGAATCGTATTTTGATTGGAAATATCTCGTTCAGACATATATTCTGTCTGGAGCGTACCCTCCATTCAACCAGTCCATCACCACAACGTGACCCAAATATCCCACAAGCACTCCGTTCTAAAATCATCACGTCGGCAGCACTAATTCGAAGTTAAAAGCTTCGTAACTCGATTAAATTATATGAGTCGGCAATCACGACCGGCTAACTTTATGCCGACTTTAAACGATGTTATGAATTTAGTTGGTACTATTGGAATTAGAGGATTTTGTTACAGACTGCGAGGTAATTAATTTCTGTGATGTTTTGCTTTTTGTGGTAAGTGTAATAACTGTATATTTTTTAAAACTTTGTTATTTGTAGAATTTTCTGAAAATTAAAAGTACAATCGGATCTAGCACAGAAATAAATGTCATGGGCGCGTACTATGGAGGCCGGTTCAAAATAGGTCTTGGGCCATGTCCAGCGCTGAGGCAGCATTGGCTACTGAGAAGGTAAGTATTCCTAAGAATGTTTACCATCTTATATGATGTGATTACGATACCAATAGCAGTGGATAGAAGTACATCCAAGATTGGTGTCGTTAGTGATGTTTTGCTTTATTGAATATTTCTTGAATCAGGTATAATTAGGGTTAATAACTAGGGTTGCGGAATTTGTTCGAAAGAGTCGCCGCCGCCCTGTAACGCAAAGAGCACTAGGAGGAACACGGGTGGGTTTTAGTTGGTAAGAGTCTGACACTCCCTTGCCCTCCGCCCAAAGCGGGAGAAGACATAATTATGATGATTTCAAAACCAAGAAAAAAAAAGTCTAATTTTGTCGTGTAGGTAGCGAGTGAGAATGATGTCAGATTCATCTAGAGTATCTGTACAACAATTAACAATCTACAAATGATAATTAGGACCTATAGTCAGGACCAAAAGCTTAACGTGCCACCTATCCCGAACACGGCAAGCCTTGCTTAACCTTGAAGCCAGAGCTCCTTAAAACTTTAGAAAACTAACAAATTGAATCCGCATGGACATGACATATTTGCATATCATCAACAAACAAGGCGCCATAAAGACGGCATGTCTATGCAATTTTCTGGCCTTTTTGCTCCGTTGACACGTTATTAAATAGGGTAATCCGATGTTTGACTACCTCCAGCAAAAAATACGTGTCTAATATTTATCGATAATCTAACTGACGGACTAAATAGGATCATGTTTTTATTCCTCAGGAAACATCCCAATTCCCTGGCATTTTCGACGTTGTTACGAGTAACTGGGTCACTTCAATGTGCGACTACCTCCTTCTAACTGCCGAGTGCCGCTCCTCAATACTTTTGTTCAGTAACTTCGTTATGAGGTGAACTGTGATTCCTTGGGTTTGATTGATGAGCCTGTCTCGAAGTTGAAGGCTTTCGAAGTTATTTATGAAATCTCTTTGTTGGTGGCTTAGTGTTCTATCATTTGACTTTGGCATTTGTTCTTTGAATTGTTTTACTACGGACGCTTTTATCTTGCACGTGTTTTCGTTCTCACCTACGAATAATCAATACATTATATATAAAGAATTTCAACAAGAACTATGTGGCCACAACTTTGTAACAATTCATTTATTTACCATAGTCTCCGTGGAGTTTCTTGCACGTTCTTCTCCATAGAGATGACGATTCAAAATTGCCTGTAAATAGTTTACTTGAAATAAATGCTTTGCGTTTGAAGTTAATTGACGAACTATCATCAAATGTGGTCCAGTGATTGGGACGCGAATAGCACAACGAACAGCTAAACAATAGCTAAAAAATAACGGTCGAACGGGTACATTTCCAAGGTTAAGCAACGCTTGCCAAGGTAGGTTGTGGATGGGTGACCATCTTAACGTACAGTTTCGTCCGTGCCTTGGACAGTACGTTGAGCCGTTGGTCCCGGCTATCATTTGTAGATCTTTGGCAGTCGTTACGGATTGTCAGAATCAAGAAAATCTAACTCCAGCCATACCAAGGAGTACCATGTTCCCCAGTTAATGGGCTGTGGAGGTCTGGTAGGCCGCCGCTCCACGTAAAATACTGGTACTGAGATGAGGATAGGATAGGTGGTGATATCCTATTTTTTGTAGTTGTCTTTGTAAGTTGTTTTACTCAAAATAATTTTACAAAGTATAAGTATCTTTCTTTTTAAGAGCGTGATGATGATATTATCTAATCATCTATTGTCTTCCACCAGTCTATCATCTCCATTAAAATCGTTTCGGTATGCTCGGCTGACTATGTTCAAACCCTGAACAATATAAATTAATACCAGCAGAACATAGCGGATGAGGAACTGCATTTGATTGGTAGGCCGGTAAAGTTAAATTGAGTTTTGCAACAATGAAATTGCTGATACAGTTTCAGGGAGGCAATATTTTTGATAAAATGACAATGGATGGTGAGAAAGAAACTTCATTGGGAATTAAATATTTGGGAATATACAAAAGCAAAAAGTTTGAGCCCAGAACAAAGTAAAAAAAAAATTGAAAGCGAAAGTAGTGGACTCTCTTTTAAACCGACTTAAAAAAAAAGGAGGAGGTTCTCAATTCGGTTGTATTTTTTAATGTTTGTTACCTCATAAGTCCGTCATTTATAAATCGATTAAAAAAAGACTTTTTCAATTTGAAAGGATATACTTTCCAACTGGTTCCATTTCATCCAAATCGGTTCAGTAGTTTATTCATAATATATTCATAAACAGCTATACTATGAATGAAGTACTTACCCGATTTGGTTTTTGAATAAAAATAGCTGGAAAAAATATGTCGTCCAAGTAAACGAAACTATGTATTTGGTTATCCTTTGACTTTCCAGTGGTGTTAACGAATTACCAAAAAAAAGAACAAAGTAAAGTAGACATAAACATTAACACGGACTTCCAAAATTAAAGTTATTCTATACTACCTACATGTGTAATGTTTTCTTATTTGGATGCGGTAACTTATTTTTCAACCGTGCCTGCCAGTGTCCGACCGGGAACGCCTTCTTTTCTTAGCAAGTCGATGGCAATGTAATGTCGGTCTGATTTGAAGCCATGATGTGTGTGAGGGAAAGGGATAGTGCTATTCGTCTTGTGTAACTCCGTCTCTCTCTGACACACGTCATGGTAGGGCAGCTGATCCTAATTAAGCGTTCTCACCATGAGGTGTGTCTGCCTAATCTTGTCCGGACTGTGTTGGTATCGGTTTGAATTAGTTCATCCCGAGTTTTACACATAATTTTAATATTATTATAGTGTTGCATTGTATGTATAGTTTATGCATATATATATTTTCTGACCTGTATTGTCCCACTGCTGGGCAAAGGTTTCCCTCATAGCCTTCCTCTCTTCTGGGTGTGTCGTCTTTTCCGGCTAATCCGTCATGAACGCCTCCAAGTCGTCATGCCAGCGTTTCAAAGGCATTCCTCGAGGACGAGGACCGTCCTCTGGCTCCCACTTTGTGACGACTATCCTGATGCATCCTACATGTGTATGTGACCCGTCCAATCCCACTTCAGTTTGGCAGATTTGTTGCCCACATCGGCGATACGTAACACCATGATTCGGGCAAAAACAGGGGTTTATGACCGAATCATGGTGTTACGTATTCGATCGCTGAGCCTAATACCTAAAACGGTTCGCTCCATCGTCTTTTGGATAACCTTGAGTTTGGACTTTTGAGACTCGGTCAGAGAACAAGTTGGCGCACCGTAGGTTAGGATCGGCAGAATGTAAATGTCGATGAATGCTTTATTTTTTAGATACCAACTTCGAGGCAAATAAAATCTGCCTCGCACATCTGTATGCGCAAAGAATTAAATATATTTAGGTAATTAAAGACCTAATCACAAAATTCTTGTCTATTGGTGAAAAAAATAATATTTATTATTATCCTTAATACATCAAGAAAAAGAAGTTCCATATAGCAATTCAAAACACGACATGGAAATACAATTTGACACAAAACACACACCTAGCATCTTCGGGTGCATCTTTCAGCTCCGCCTCGCAGCCGCTGGGAATTGCTCCAGCCGCGAGTTCAGAGATTTCTGTTGCTGCAGTTGCGTTGTTCTCGAGCGACGAATACTCCTTGCAGCCGACGACACCACCACCATCCTCCATAGAGACCTACCTCCGATCAGCTTGGGACCTCGAGGCCTCTGACATCGCTGGAAGTGTACAGCGTCGCAAGGTCATCGATATAGCCCACCGGATTAGTAAGCTGAAGTGGCAGTGGGCTGGCCATATTAGTCGTAGAACCGACAACCCTTGGGGTAAACGAGTTCTAGAGTGGAGACCGCGTCTCGGCAAACGTAGTGTAGGACGTCCTCAGGCACGGTGGAGTGACGATTTGCGCAGGACGGCTGGCAGCTATGCTATGTCCAGCACTGGACTGCAACAGGCTGTTGATTGATTGATTCTACAGCGCCTACGATGGACGCAATGAACGAAAATGTCATGCACTCATACGTTGGGGCTTCAGAGAGGGGAATCTAACAGCAAATGAAAACATATCTTGGAGCTATTGCCTATTTGATGTCCATAAACTAGATCAGCTTCTGGATAACATGATTCTCCTGGAAAGACGGGTGTCAGATTCCTTGGATTTAAACTTCCCGTATAAATTGACAGTCAGAAATACAGCTAAGAGAGAAAACACAAAAACCAGTGTCTCGATGGTAAAACAGGAGTACATTTACTATATCTCTGAAAACTAAACACACAGAAAAGACGTAAAAATATAAGAGACGATAAAAATATAATAACCTGCTATTGTGGGCGAGAGACTATATTATTATTTTATGTACTCCAACAAACTGCCGGCGAGCGTCTGATATAAAATGTACGTTGATTACACTTGATATACTGCTTACCTACTTATGATCCTGAGTCGTAAAAGTCGAAAGGGATTACTACTTTATTCTGTACTACTTTGCAGTAACACAGTTACACAAAGCACGCTTAATGTAAAATGTACTAGAACTGCTGAGTTCTGATGAGGATTTTGTATCCCAAAACATGTTGGGGCGTTGAAGGGCCTCGAGATTATTACGACAGTATAATTAGAAAGAAAATATAATGAAAGAAAATTGAACCCTTATCTCCGAATGTACTGACTCCTTACTTATAGATACCACCTAAAAGAAGTCTATGATTGAGTTTTGCGTAATGTTCGCTATTGGATCTGAATAAATGGGAGTAACTTCTATGTGGTATGTTTACAGCTACAGTTAGCTATACAGGATTACAGATAGCTATCAAAAGCAGAATTGACGAGCTTACGGCAAAAGTACTCGTAACTATTGTTCATCAGTTTCTGTAGAAAGACCTCCTCGCTGATATTTTATTCAATCTTTTGATGCACGTTAAAATAATATCGTGCATGGCAAAGCGCGTGCAAAGGGGCTGAAGATTTATTTCGTGAACGGAATGTAAGGCTTAAAAGATTACACTGTATGAATGGGCTCCAGACACACCTGCACAGTGTACACTGGCGAGGAACACCTGTTCCTTTGCCAGACAGTGCATCTGCATAGTGCGAGCGGAATCAAGCTGTACTTTATGCTGTGTAGAAGGGATTAAATCTTATAGTATATTCAACTGTTCTATGGACGACACGGTTGGCGCAGTGGTTGAGCTTTCAACTACTGCACTGCGTGTCGCGGGTTCAATCCCCGCAGGCAACAAATGGTTGTATGGCCTACAGGTGATTGTTTCGGGTCTGGGTGTCTTGTGTATGTGAGTAATTGAGTATTCATGTTTGTGAACGCACCCACGATACAGGAGTAAATTCTAGGGTGGGGCAACGTTTATAAAAATACTGTCTTGTAAGGAACAAGGCAGTTGATGAGCAAGTTTTCTGCTATTTAGGTGGAAGCAAAGCTGAGGGAGGAGCTAGTTAATTTAATAACGGTTACCTCTTAGTGATTCAAGTCGTAGCTAACACACAATACACAAAATACAATGTTCACAATAAATCTAAAACCATGGCTAATCCAAAAATGTTTCTACTCAGTAAAATAATGTTTAGAGTAAAAAAAAGGTAGTAAAAATGAAGATTTTCTATCATGTATAAAATTCGCAATCTATCCTATTAAAACAATAAGATTTAGTTTGTCCTCTTATTATAATTTTACCTGAAAATAATAACATTAATATTGTTGAAAAATTGTATAACATTTATTTTGTCCGTCTATAAATAAATAAATAAATTAGTTTTGACATTTAATTTTGGCATTACTAAAATTTCTCAGTTTAACTGTACTAAAATAAAATTAAATAAATATGTAATTAAATGATTAATGCAAGCTAATTTAGGATGATATGGGCAGGCGAATGAATAATTGCAATGCTTGTGAAAGTCTGCTAAGTCATAATTAATAACACAACATAACGCCAACATTGTACATTTAGTTCTCAATAAACGTTTTGACTTTGACTTAAGATGAGAAGACTCACTGCCATTTAAAGATTTAGTTCAGCCTAGATGCTCGATAGATCGATCCCAATGTAATTTGCCAGCCAGAAAACATTCCTCATGTAAGTAGTAAAAGTCAGCCAGTTCCCTCTTTCCTCCCCTTCATAAGCATGACTTGCAGTACAGTGGATTATCCCGGGCTTAGACCCCCTTTCCACCAGGTCGTAAATTATTTAGGGGTGATATTTTCCCGGATATCACTGTTTTGTAATGAATCAGGCGGCGCGGATTTTGTGTGTGCTGTTCTGCTGTCCTGTAGAATATTTTGTTTTGTCTAGTGATGAGTAATTTTGAATGTAACATAACATCGCTTCTACATGTATATCCTTGGAAGGATTAGGCAGAGCGGAAGGAAAATTAATTCAAAATAATTATCTGATCTTGCAACAACAAACTCTATGTCATATTCGACAAAGTTCTAATTTCAATCTACACCCATCTTTTTTGTGCCTCCAGAAATAGGTCACTCAAAATACACAACGTAAAGTCAGTACCTACTTGATTTAAATGTCCACAAATTATTAAGCAACTTTTTTGCGTAACTGAGAAAATCCATAAAAAAACTCACTTGGATCAAACCGGGAGTCGAACTCTGGACGTTAAACTCTGGAGTAGAGTTAAACACCTCTAGACCAGCGAGGCAATTGCATGCAGTACGATCATTGTTTTTTTTTTGTTTAATATTTTTACTTTAAGTTAATATTTAACATTCCCGCTGTAATGGCTCTTGTAAGACCTCAAAATATCAAGGTGTTATCTGTGAATATTACAGCAAGTTGGCACACCGAAATAGTTGAACAATGAACTGGTGAACTACTAACTGGAACTAACTACGTCGTAAATATTAATTAATTAAATTAACACACCACGCTGAAATTACAGCTTCTGTTGGTTGCCATCAACCATTGTTATAAGTATACTAGCTTTCCGCACAACTTCGTTTGTGTCACATTTTTCGTGACTGCTCCGCTCCTATTGCTCTTAGCGTGATGATATATATCCTATAGCCTTCCTCGATAAATGGGCTATCTAACACAGAAAGATTTTTTCAAATCGGGCCAGTAGTTCCTGAGATTAGCGCGTTCAAACAAACAAACAAACAAACTCTTCAGCTTTATAATATTAGTATAGATGACAATGGTTGATGACAAGTTTTAGTCCTATCTAGTAAGATAGGACTAAAACTTAGGTGGCCTATCAAGTGAAAAGGGAGAAAGGGAGAAAGCATGAAAAGGAGGAGTACCCGTGTGTCGCAGACAGAAATTCCGAACAATATCGTTTAGTAGTAAATGTTTCAAACAGTATTTGGTTTTTGTATTTTTATTTCAAATATTATCTACACTAATATTATAAAGAGGAAAGATTTGATTGTTTTTTTGTTTGTTTGTTTGCATTGAATAGGCTCCGAAACTACTTGAGCGATTTGAAAAATTCCTTCACTGTTGGGAAGCTACACTATATCCGGTGAACATAGGCTATATTATATCCTATGGGGATATAATATAGCCTATGTTCACTTATTCCCACGGGAACGGGAACTACGGGGGTGAAACCACGGGACGATGCTATTTTCAAATATTATAGTTCCGACGATTATTAACTCTAAATTCGTTCATAGAAACACAATTCAATGAATTTTATAACCAAATTTTTTTTATTTAACAAACATAATTATCAAACCGTTTTATTTTGTAACGAATATTGTTTGTTCGGTGTACTTTTCCATGTTATTTTACTTCAACAAAAATTTAGAAATACGTAGCCGTTATGCTATCCATGATTTTATAAATAAATAACTTTTAAGCGTTAAAGAAATCTATAGCATAAGCATAATCAGCCTTGTAACGTTCCCACTGCTGGGACACAGGCCTCCTCTCTAGGAGAGAGGAAAAAAAAAGAAATCTATACTAATATATAAATGTGAATGTAAGTTTGTTTGTTACGCTTTCACGCGAAAACTAGGTACTCAACCGATCATCATGAAACTTTGTATACACATATTTTTGGAGGTATTAGAAGTAACATAGGATACTTTTTATCCCTTGGGATAATTTCCGACATTCACGCGGGCGAAGCTGCGGGCAGCAGCTAGTAAATAATAAATGATTCGAGATGTTTTAATTTCCTGCTACAAGATTGTTTCAATAATGATTGCTACCGATTTCAGTTTTATTATGCGTTTGCTATCAGGAGCATCAGGTACCTACAAGTAGGTTAGCGACCCCGTCAGAAACGAGCTGCTACCAGAACAGTAGGTTAGGTTAGGTCCGAACTGAGAGTGTTCCGTGCGATTTGAACATGTACTAGTACAGCAGTTCGAATATCAACTGTGAGGCGAGCTTACCAGACACAGCAACTAGGGAATGCAAATCTCGCGAGTTTATGAAGTTTATGAATAACAATACTGCGAGATTTCGCCAATTCCGAGATCTCGGGAGATTGCAAGTTTTCTGTTTTTTTTTTTTTGGCAAATATCTTGTGATATTTGCAAAAAAAAAACACTTGAATTTGAATAAATTAGGAACAAATAATAAAAAAAATACAGACATCTGAATCGAGAACCTGGAGGAGGTTCTTTTTTGGAAGTCGGTTAAAAATTATAAGTATTGTAAGTATTACAAGACAAATATTTATTTTTTTAATAGACTTTTATGTATTAACCATTGTTTGACGCCGGCTCAATATTCGACCAATCGCACGCAATGAGAGACATCTTTTCCCGCGACCGCTACCTCAGGCTGCCGCCTCCCGGTTGACAAATTTGTTCGAAGGAGTCACCGCGGCCCTGGAACGCAAAGGGCACTAGAAGGATCACGGGTAGGTTTTAGTCAGTAAGAAGACTCTTACTGACTTAAATCCACCCGTGATCCTTCTAGTGCCCTTCCGCTCCGCCCGGAGTGGGAGAAGTCATTTGATGATTTCCCACCCACAAAACAAAAAAAATAGGCTGCCTCCTCCCGCACCGAACCCAACAAATCGCAGCTCCGTCCGTGTCAGTCCGCGCGCTTCGATTAAGACGTTTTTATGCTCGAGTGCAATCTCGTTAAACTCGCGAGATCTCGCCCTTTTTTCGTCCGGGATCAATCTCGCTAAAAAGACCGAAATCTCGCGGGAACGAGATTGCATTCCCCAACAACAACCGTCTGACATCTACAATGAAGCGCCTATTTAGGCAGCCACTTCATGTCAAATAATTCAGCTGCATCCAGGTCAACTGGAAGTTGCAAGAAGCGTGCGAGAGAGGGAAGCCCCTCGCTCCAGCCGCCGCAACAGAAGAAGACGCCCCGGGCGTCGGGAAACGCAGGGCGATTCCCGGCCACCGGGAGGCGGATGGCGAGCTATGGGTGGCTCGCCATCCGATAGCAACCAGGCGCGTCGTGTTCCACGCGCGCCGTCAGCAAAGAAGACGGGGCCCCATAGGGTCAGTGCCTGCTAGGGTTGCGGAATTTGTTCGAAAGAGTCACCGCAGCCCTGGAACGCAAAGGGCACAAGAAGGATCACGGGTGGGTTTTAGTCAGTAAGAGTCTGACACTCCCTTCCGCTCCGCCCAGAGCGGGAGAAGTCATTTGATGATTTCCCATCCAGAAAAAAAAAAGGTCGACTGGAAGTTGACATTGATATAATTGGGAGGTGGCTAGGCACATTAAATTAACCTACTTCACCAAAGAGGTATTTTGCTATAAAATTATTACTAATTATGGTCAAATAAAATCATGACAAAAACAAACTAATGAGCAGCGGCCACTTCTGAAGAGTTGTTTTAAAGCTATTTGACTTATAAATGTCTGCTCTTAAATATGTTTGTAAATGGAGACTTTCCTTATTTGCTGTCTCGCTTTATGCATATCCAGATATATCGACGACCACATAATGAAGGCTATGGAAAACATTTTGTGTTGTCCCCTCCAGCTTTGATTCTTGGGGCTTGATCCAAGCCATGAGCATAGCGGTGGCGACGATGGATAGGGTTGCGATGCGGGAGTTGCCTTTTTTTACAGGTTAAACTTGTTTAGATTTTTTTTTTCCTTACATATAGTATGTGCTTCCACATAGGACACTTTTCCTTAATCTACGCATAAAAGCATTTCGTAGCTTATTGTCTATGTGAGTCCATCATTTTTTTTTTCTTTTTTTTTCTTTGTTTTTTTTTGTTTTAATGTTTCTTTTGTTTTGTTTTTTTTTTATATGTATAATCGTCAGGCTTGCGGCGGGAGCTGGTTATGACGACTCAGGTTCGATACCCAGGAGGAGGTAAAGTGCTATAGTAGTTTTATTTAACAACTAGCTTCTGCCCGCGACTTCGTCCGCGTGGAATAGTTACTAACCTTTCTTTGTGATATTGATTCGTTGGTGGGAGAAGTGGTGGGAGGCGCCCGACGTGACGGCACAGTGGTGGCATGCGCGTGAGCTGCGCGCGGCACTGGACAGTACTTGGACATTGCAACATTACTTTATTTTTCTAAAATAAAATAATTGTTCTAAAATAAAAGTAGTCTAAGTTACTCCTTATTACATCCGGTCCAGCCATTTCAGAGATTAGCCGGAACAAACAGACAGACAGACAAAAATGGTAAAAAATGATATTTTGGTGTATGTACCGTATATATTCATATATTCATGCATGGTATATTTGAAATAAATGCCTGACCCAGTGTCCTCTGCCTACAACTTCCAGTAATACGGGCGTGATTATATGAGGAGATGAATATTTGACGTTTATGATCTAAATTCCCACTGAGGAGGTATTCGCGCGCAGAGAATTGTTCGTCTGTGCATTGTTGTCGCAGATTCTTGTGTTTGAGAAATTCCTTAGGTTAATGTCTTCTGCATATAATAAAGGCTGCTGACTGAGAGGAGCGTTTCAGTATCAGTATGTAATTTGAAGTCGAGTGTGATAATATTACTATACTTGAGTTGCTTCACCGGCTTGAAAAGGTTTTTTTTTATTTAATAATAAAAAGCAGACACTTACTTAAATAAAAAAAACATAAATATACTCCACACCATGAGGTTAAAAGATATATGCATTGTGACAATGAAATTACATAGTATACAGGGTTATTTGTAAAACACCAAAAACCTCTTAAGAGGTCATTGTACTCATAATTAGGAACAACTTTTACTATGGGACCAAAACTGAAATCGCGAAAAAGTCAGCTGTCCCCCACATTTTAATGAGTTATACGAACATAAAATGTAGGGAACAGCTGTTTTTGTCATAATGATGAGTACAATGATCTCGAGGTTGTTGGTGTTTACTAATAACCCTGTATATGCACATAAATAGATAAGTTATTTAAAAATAAGAAAATAAAAAATCTAAAAATTCGTCCGCATCATTCATCATTCATTTTATTTCTACACATTTCATCATTTTTACGATGTTTTCATTAGTGATTAATACCTACAGCAAGTAAATTACCTGCATGGGTCGGACCCGAACCCTGCTACTCGTAAACAGCTGCACTACCACTGAGCTATCACCACCTGACTGATCCCCTATTGATTATGAGCGTTTAGAAATTACCTATTACATTACTTTACAGAACAGTAGCATTTTTAGGTAGCTAATAATTATTGAGTTTTATAGACTAATCAAATCACATGGAGTAAAATTATTTGGACTTCCTTGTCCGTTCTTCTTCTCTATAAGAATCTACCTTTGCGACCATGGACGCTAGAGTCACTTAATTATGATAATAAATCTGTAGAGAGGTCAATTCTGTACAAGGAATATATTTTCAAAATAACTATCAGGGGGTGATTAGTGATCGATACTGGTGCCAAAAATGCAATCAGTAAAATTTTTATATTTTAAAATGAAAATAATATATCTAGTTTTAATTTCCGCGAATATTAGTGGGTTGCAGGTATGCACCTCCCTCCCGCCCGCTTTATTATGCACATGCAAGATTACAAGGCAAATGCAAGGATTTTAAGCACATGCAGGAAGGCAAAGCAAAACCCACCACCATTACCGACACGTGTTTCGCCTCTCCACGAGGCATCCTCAACGGTCAGCGAGTCAACACGTCCCCTGACGTGTTGACTCGCTTAATCTTCGATTTTATTAATTAGTTATACGTAGTTATAGGTATTTATTTTTAAGTGAAGTAGGTACCTATAGGTTATTATAATATAATTTGGCACAGGAATTTCATCTTTACTTTCATGTCTTTTTTTGTTGTAAGTTGTACATATTTCACACACACATAGTGATCTATCAACGCACAGCCCAAACCACTGAACGGATTGGGCTGAAATTTGGCATGCAGGTAGATGTTATGACGTAGACATCCGCTAAGAAAGGATTTTGATTAATTCTACCCCCAAGGGGATAAAATAGGGGATGAACGTTTGTATGAAACTGTCAATTTTAAACCGATCGGGCTGAGAGTTTCAAAATCGGGGGTAAAGTAACTATTCCACGCGGACGAAGTCGCTGGCAGAAGCTAGTTTGAAATAAACGTTTTGACTTTGACTTTGGCTTGAATCCCAAAAATATTTAAACAATATTTTGAACACACATAATAAAATACTCGCAAAGCACAATACATAAATTCACAGAACTATTTTACTTATCAACTCGGCAGGCTCTAATCGGGTTCTATTGATCATTTACTTGCCGACACAGATCGCCCGGAGTGAGGCTGTTTGCACCTGACTCACCGCCAGTGATTAGTTAAGTACTGTACGCGCGCAAACAGGGCTTAAGACTGCCATGCTTCGGCGTTCAAGTATATAGGTACAGTGCACTGCCCGATTCGAATTGAGAGGAGGTGGGAGTTACAGTCGAACTATTTGGTGTACAGAAGCCCAACGATGACGTCTTAAATCCATCATGATGTGTGTGAGGGAAAGGGATAGTGCTATTCGTCTTGTGTAACTCCGTCTCTCTCTGACACAGGAATCTTGATGGATTTCAGACGTCATGGTAGCAGGGCTTACTTCCCCTCTCTGTAGCCAAACTATGAGCGCATGACATTTTCGTTTATGGATTGAGTCCTGCACCGCAGGCAAGGCGCTGGTCTCGAGGTCCCAAGCTGGATGGTCCTGGTTCACCTCTATCGCGGACCCGCAGGTGGTGGTATGAAAGTATTTGTCGCTCTTGTTCAACGCAACTGCAGCGACCGGAATCTCTGAACTCACGGTTGGAGCAGGTCCCAGCGGTTGCGAGGTGGAGCTGAGCGACGAACCCGAAGGTGTTGAGTGCGTGTTTTGGCTGGCCCGGCTTCTTGTCAGCATTTAATTTTCTTTCTTCGAATTGTATCTTCATGTTGTATCGGGCAAAGCAAAGCTGTAGATAATTATATACGAGTATTGACAAGTTTGCTTTGTGAGTTTTTTTAACTGTAAATTTATTACTAAACGAATGCGTTGTTAAAATTCTATTGGTAGTGTAACCAATAGAATTTTAACAACGCATTCGTTTAGCAAGTAACACTAAAACTGATTCTTTTTCAATTTTTTCCTAATTATCTATACATATAAGTTACGTACTAACCATTGGACCTATGTTATTTTATATAAATAAACTATTATTATTATTATAATACAGAATGTTTAACAATTTACTTTTATTTTCAATATATAATATCTACCTATTCTAACCTTAACTGACATTTCAATAATTCAATGATGCCATTTTAGTTTTCATCAAAATTGAACTCTAGACTTCTTTCAGTGTTTTCCCTATACCTCATAGTTCCGGATTTGGAAATACACACACACACACACACACACTTGAAAATACACCCTGTATATTGTGAAAGGTCACACATTCATTCAATAATTAATCAAGAACTTTCGAAACCGCTGGAGATGATATTTGGAAAAGAGGTAGGTAGTTTATGAATGGGAGACGTCGCGCGTCGGTTAAGAAATGATTTTAGGAAACTCCGCCTTAAATGGGGCATAAAATGATGTATGAAATATGTTTATTCCTTGGGCCAGTATACTTGAACATTAATAGCACGAATACTTACCTAAGTAAATAATAAAGGTTGTTTAGATTAGTTTTATTATGAATACTCCCAAAAAACGATTTAGGGAGCATTTTCTATGGAAGAAATCCCTAGTTTTCCCTCGTTTTTCTTCCCTAGTTTTAATAACTCGAAACAAAGTACGAATACTGAGCTAAGTTGACATTTTTTTTTATTGGGGGCTGGCTTATGGGGTGGCAAACTTTGTATGGAAGAATCTTAACGCTTGATCCGTTGAAGTTGATACACGGCATTATATTTTGACTAAAAAAAGTATCAAAAAAAGAGGGGAAAAGGTGTGATGAAGTTTTTAGTAGGGGATCTTACAGCTTGCTTCAACTAACTCGAAAATTTATATGAACAATCTACAAGTATAATATTTAGCAGCGTAGCATACGATTTCTTTGTAATCATCAGAGTGAAAAGGGGAAACAAGTTTGTATGAAAAATCTCGTTCCATCAGTTTAGAATCCTGAAACTTGAACAAGGGATCTTGGGGGTTTAAGTTCGCTATCATGATTCAGTGTGAGGGAAAGGGATAGTGCTATTCGTCTTGTGTAACTCCATCTCTCTCTCTGACTCAGGAATCTTGATGGATTTAAGACGTCATGGTAGGGCTGCTGTTCTGCCCCAGAAGTAGAACAATGTTCTTCGAGTATGCAATGTACATATTTGGTTTTCTGTAATGCTTCCAAATATCTCTACTTAACAAGTAATATTAGCCTCGTTTGATCAATGGCTATAACATTTCTGTGACGTCTAATCACTAGCACTTTAGCTTAAATGCTGAGCATGAGCCTCTACCAATGGTCACCATATTGCTAGCTGTCCAATTTTCGGGAAATTTTCCGAAGGTTCTAGTAACCGGTCACCATTCCAGCCATTCCGGGGCCCCAAGTCTGCTATTTTTATAAATGTATCAATCCAACACGATCCCATTGTCATTTTGCTAAAAGTTCGTAATCTGTTAAATTCATAATGGTCGATCATTGGTCGGTCAATGGTCTCGTAATACTTTTCGATAACCGAGCTAATAAAAGAAATGACTGCCCAATAACGTTCTAATGGTAGTTCAATGATCAAAGGAACTGTCAAAATTTTAACAGATTACCGCATACGTCTGTCATTTATTTGTCATTATGTACGAGATTACCATTCTATGCCATTTCTTTCAATGGAGTGTTAGTGGTTGGCCATTGGAAAGTCATAATGACGCTTTTAATTTAGTAGATTACCAAACTTGTCAAAATCAACCATTATGAAATCAATGATAGACCATTCTGACACTATTGTAATAGCAGACTTGGGCCCCTGATCCATTCAGCGCGTCTGTTCTTCGAGCAATGTGCGCAGCCCACTGCCATTTGAGTTTCCTCTGATTTCTATTGTGTAGTTTTTCGCTGGGATCACAAACATCTTTTGTGTTCCACCGCCATTGTCCTATAACTTGGACTGACCATTCCCCACACTCTTATTTGTTTTGTATTCCCTTTGGCGAATTTCCAAATAGAGCACACAACCTTGATTCCGCGTAAGAATATTACATTAGCCTCTTATAAACCGTAGTGCGGGCTATTTACTGTTCAATTAAGTAGCTCTCTTGCTGCGGCGTCCTGAATCTTGATGGCTGTGACTTTAGCTAATGAGATGGAACATATGGTTATAATTTATTATAAGATCTGATATTTCAACAGAGTAGTCTATACATACATAAGCATAATCGGCCTCTTAGCGTTCCCACTGCTGGGACACAGGCCTCCTCTCTAGGAGATGGAGTGTGGGTTGGTGAATATTACATGTCTTCGAATTTTTTGTTCTAGGGCATGCCGGTTTCCTCACGATATTTTCCCTCACCGTTTTGAGAGTAGTCTATCCGTTGACTTGTAACTACAGGCTGTACACTCAGAGAACTGCTGGATAAAGATTCTTCGCAAAGCATATTCAGGGAGTTCAGAATATTGTTGGGTCTGCCGTGGCGGTGCAGCGCGTCTGGGATGTTTGCTGAAGCGCGCGCTGATGGTTTCCAGGCTATCATACCCAAAAAAGCAGCTTCCCTGCTGGTCCGTATGCGAGGTAGCAAAAACGGCATTCTGAACGCAATATAGCAGTCAGTTTTGATTGTCCCTTTCAAAGTCAGAGGGTCATGTCTATTGTAGGTGGCGTGTAAGGGCGTATAAAAAAATAGAGAAATATATACTAGGTTAAGCTTTCTGTGGGTCTATGCCATTCGAAAAAAAGTTATTGTTATTATACATAACATAATCAGCCTTTTAACGTTCCCACTGCTGGGACACAGGCCTCCTCTCTAGGAGAGGGCATGGGCCGTAATCCACCACGCGGGCCCAGTGCGGGTTGGTGAATGTCACATGTCTTCGAATTTTTGGTTCTAGGACATGCCGGTTTCCTCACGATGTTTTCCTTCACCGTTTTGAGAGCAGTGGTGATGAAATTAACTACAAGTAATGCGCTAGACTGGGTTTGAACCCGTGACTTACAATTCGTAAGTCGGGACCGTTACCAGTCGGCCACCACTGCTCCCTCCATTGTTATTATATTTATGTAATATCTCATGTGGAACTTTTTGATATATAATATTTATTGAGGAGTTCAGTTTTGGCCCAGTCGATGGTAAATAGACAGCACGATCCTATAACATGGTCATATAGTCTGCAAGGTTTTTGATCAAATGTGAATACTCAATTTTCCTCCCTTATAGGAATAAAGCTTTATGATGTTAACATTTTTGTTTCAAAATAGGCCGACTAACAACAACAGCCTTCAGAAAACCAGTTGGAATTAATACACAATTTTGAAGCAAGTTACCAACAGTTAATTAACTTAAAACTGTAGCCTGAATGTGAAATTTAGCTAAAGAATATATTAAAGCCAGTGTTTCAATTTGGAAACTGTGGGCTGGATTGTTTTACGAAGCGAAAACTTAGTCGCTTAGAGTTGCCAGATCGAAAATGATGAAGGGCAAAGAAGTGTACATGTTGCTTAATAATATTTAAATAATTTTTTTCTTACATCATTCTACGTGGGTTTTGCTAGAGATTTTTTTAAGGTTAAGAACTTAATTACATAAGCTCAGTTTGATCTTTGTGTCTTGATAAATCAATAATACCTAATAATTTTTTTTTCTTCTATCAACCTACATATGTATATTTCTTACTGCTGGGCGAAGATCTCCCCACTCCTTCCGGTGTTATGCCCCCTCGGACTAATCTGTCATGTAAGTATTTAATAAAACAACATCAAAATCTGTTCATCCGTTCAGGAGCTACGATGCCACGACACGTCAAATTTATAACACACCATCGTTTTTGCGTCGGGGATTAAAACTAATGAATGATAATAAAATAGTTTATTTCCTACAGGTAGTACAAAACACTCACCTAGACACTATGCAGCGTTACAACAACAGTAAAATATGTTTTCATTGAACGCATCCATTAAAAGCTTAAACTTGTGCTTATAGTACCGACGTTCTCAAATATTACAGCTTGAACACATAACAGAAATTGTAGGCGAGCACAGTATATTAAAAAGATTACTTAAAGTTAAGTATCTTTTTTTTACTGTGGACTGGATTTGCTCTTGACTTTGTCTAGGTCACAGGTGACAGAGACAAAGTCTACGATGGAATGAGCTTACCCAGGAGAAGCCTGTTCACTCTAACTTTGAAGAGATTAGTAAAAATGTTGCATTAGTGATGATCTATTAATCTATTTATAGTTTAGTAAAAATGTTCAACTTCATCTACCCTTTTATACCCTACACTACCTTTTGACCGCGACTTTCAGTAAGTATTTTGTGAAATCGTCTCTTAGTGCCCCCTTACAGTCCTCAAAGAATCTACATCCAGTTTTCAGCTGTCTACGCCCAGTAGTTTTGGTAAAGTAAGCCACATTACCTCAGTAATTCAACGAAATATATTTCCGACAGTAAAGTAATAATATCAGTATATTCAACCAACTAAAATGACACAATATCGACCGAAATAAAAAGGAAATCTTCCGGAACTGGGTACTTTCATTCAATTTCGAATAATTGAACATCGTTTGCGAGCCATAATATGTTTTTATGCTGTGTAATTGGACCGTGCGCTTTGTGCCTACCGACCAAGCATTTTCTGCATCCATTTATTAATAACTAGCAGCGCCCCGCGGTTTCATCCGCGTAGTTCCCGTTCCCGTAGGAATACGTGGATAAAATATATCCTGTGTTACTCAGGGTGAATGTAGCTTTCTAATGGTGAAAGAGTTTTTGAAATCGGTCCTGTAGTTTTTGAGTTTATTCGTTAAATACAAAATACAAATCTTTCCTCTTTATAATATTAGTATAGATTATAGTTTTTGGGATATGCTGGGACAAACATGGCGGGACACTGGGACAGGCATACCGGCTTCAGCTGAATACCAGTATTTAACGTGGAGCGGCTACCTACCAGACCACCACAACCCATTAACTGGGTAGCACGGTACTTCTCCGCATGACTGGAGTCACATTTACTGGCTTCTGACAATCCGTAACGACTGTCAAAGATTTACAAATGACAGCCGGGACCAACGGCTTAACGTGCTTTCCGTGGCACAGAGGAAACTTGGTATGTTAAGATATCACCCATCCACAGAACAGCCTTTGGCAGGCCTTGCTTATCCTTGAAGAGCGACCTGTGCGGCTATTATTCTTTAGCCACGAACTCCTCATAAATACAGTTATGTTTGCAACACATGTTTTAGAAGCTGGTATACACTTACATACACAAAAACTGTGCAATTCTGACAATAATACATACTACGGGTCGAATTGATAAACTCCTTTTTTTGAAGTCGGTTAAAAACAGTGTCCATTTTCACCGGTCGCGTTTTCGACGTGTGAAAACAGGCTCTTTGTCGACTGAAACGTGATAAGCTTTTTGGCGTTATTGAAAACGTTAGCAATTACTTAATGTTTTTTTATGAACGCATTTTTTTTTTTCGAAAAACAGTACAGGCAAAATACGAATGTTTAATCAAGAGTGGACTAATGAGACACATTTAACGTGCTCATTATGCAAGTTTCCTGGGAGTCTTATGTCTCTTTGTGAATTCCTTTTTGTTTAACTTACGTGATTTTTCCTGGCTATCTTTTTTTAAACATACAAATTAGTCCCTCGGCTTCACAGCGTTTTGTTTCAATGAAACATTGTTACAACAAAAGGCTGTAATTACTAAAGCGTAGAACAC
Organism: Hecatera dysodea; assembly: GCA_905332915.2. NCBI lineage: Eukaryota > Metazoa > Arthropoda > Insecta > Lepidoptera > Noctuidae > Hecatera > Hecatera dysodea. The sequence continues at coordinate 29,309,830 of HG995286.1, read as the reverse complement.
ACAGATATTAAGATTAAAACACGGTTCGCACAAGTCGGGAATCTATTGTTTTAGTTTCAATACGTGAGAAATGTGATAAGTACATAGTGTAGGTGTGCGATATATACTTAGCGTGTTTGTACGTTGTAGACTATTCTTTAGAAATGGTTACACTGTGGTAATGCCGCAGTATACCATTAAGGAGCTTTGTATCATTCTGTCGGTAGTGTTTGGGTTTCATTACCTTCGCTTCATGTTGAAACGCTGAGCTTTATTTTGGCAGCGGAATTATTTTCTGTGTATTTAATGTGTTTCTTTGTGGTACGTTTTAATTTAAATATACAGTGCATAATTAAAATGCAATATTTACTACACTGTTAATATAACGAGACTTCGCCGTGCCTTTTTTTTTTGGATGGGAAATCATCAAATGACTTCTCCCGCTCTGGGCGGAGCGGAAGGGAGTGTCAGACTCTTACTGACTAAAACCCACCCGTGTTCCTGCTTGTGCCCTTTGCGTTCCAGGGCCGCGGTGACTCTTTCGAACAAATTCCGCAACCCTAGCAGGCACTGGCCCTATGGGGCCCCGTCTTCTTTGCTGACGGCTCTTTGAGGCGCGCGTGGAACACGACGCGCCGTCGACTCGGGCCTGGTTGCTATCGGACGGCGAGCCACCCATAGCTCGCCATCCGCAGGCCCGCGCCTACGGTGGCCGGGAATCGCCCTTGGTTTCCCGACGCCCGGGGCGTCTCCTTCTGTTGCGGCGGCTGGAGCGAGAGGATTCCCTCTCTCGCACGCGTTCCGCCTCCTCCTTTGCTAGCATTACTGCTTCGCAGAAGGAGGCGACCGCTTCCCACGCCTCCTCACTCCGAACCATGGCTTGAACCAGGGCCGGACGTGAGAGGTTGCCGCCGCCGATCGCCTCGACGAGGACACGGCGGTGCTCCGCATAAGCAGGACAGACCTCCACCGTATGCTCCACCGTGTCCTCCGGGCGATCCACACAGTGATGACACCCGGACGTGTCCTCCCGCTGGATCCGACACAGGTACCTCCCGAAACAGCCGTGTCCGGTGAGCACCTGCGTCAGGCGGAAGGCGAGGACGCCGTGGCGTCTCTCCGGCCACTCCTCAAAGAGGGGACTTACCGCCGCAATGGTGGCGTGCCCAGACTTCTCCGTGCCTCAGAAGCACGTTACGCTGTTGGTCCCGGCTGTCATTTGTAGATATGTATTTGACAGTCGTTACGGATTGTCAGAAGCCAGGAAATCTGACACCAGTCTTGCCAAGAAGTACCGTGTTCCCCAGTTAATGGGTTGTGGAGGTCTGGTAGGCAGCCGCTTCACGCGAAATACTGGTATTCAGCTGAATCCGGCTTAACTGGGAGCCGACCCCAATATAGTTGGGAAAAGGCTAGGCAGATGATGATTTAATACACTGTTAAAGTACCAAACTTTAGAAAAAGTTGACTCCACGTTGAATAATCAAATCGGCAGTTATAGGTTGTTATTTAATGACTTTAATCGAGGGATTTTATCCTTTCTTATGGTTGCTGCGTCAAGTCGAGGTCATTCAAACTGATTTGTAATATGGTCCTAATTGTTTTTGGCTTTGTTTTAAATATAAATTTTGCTACGGTCGATTTTTTCAAATGTCTAGTGGACAAAAAGACGCAAAGTACTATCAGCAAAAACGATTATCAACAGTTCAATATATTTATTTATTTACTAGCTTCTGCCAGCGACTTCGTCCGCGTGGAATAGTTACTTTACCCCCGATTTTGAAACTCTCAGCCCGATCGGTTTAAAATTGACAAAAGATAGACATATGCTGTTTCGGGATATTTTTTAGATAATTTTATGTAGAACATTTCCGTAATACATGATTTCTATGTAACTTTAACCATTAAGGCTATACACGCGACGGAAGCTTAAAAAATGGAGTAACTTCTCCCGTTTTCCCAACATTTTCCTTCACTGCTCTGCTCCTATTGATTGTAGCATGATGAAAAGTATACTATAACCTGCCCAGGAGTATGAAGAATAATTGCACCAAGTTTCGTTAAAATCGGTCGAGTAGTTTTTGTTTCTATAAAGAACATACAGACAGACAGACAGACAGACAGACAAAAATTTTACTGATTGCATTTTTGGCACCAGTATCGATCACTAATCACCCCCTGATAGTTATTTTGAAAATATATTCCTTGTACAGAATTGACCTCTCTACAGATTTATTATAAGTATAGATTTAATACTTTACGCACACAAATGTACACAGGCGGACTTACTACTAATATACATACATATGTACATATGATCTACTGTTTGACTATGTGACAAACAGTAGATATACATATATAGATATACGTATTTGTGCGAATATTGTTCGGTAGCGGATATTTTGATATCATGACAGTCGTTATCGCTGATAGGCCCCTTTGTGTAAACCTTCATGAGACGTACAAGTGAAATTCAACCTTAAGATGATACAAAACTAACCTCATAGTTCACCTTTTTTTCTAGATGCTTTGGGCGGAGCGGAAGGGAGTGTCAGACTCTTACTGACTAGAACCTACCCGTGTTCCTACTAATGCCCTTTGTGTTCCGGGGCCGCGGTGACTCTCTCGAACAAATTCCATTGACTGATTACCCGTGTAGCCGTACCAACTCTGTCTGCAATGATGTTATCGTGAGTTTAGACCATAAACAATTGTTGTTTGACGTCGGCATCCTTTGTAGGTAATAGTTTCGTCAAACAATGGTCAAAGGTAACTGCTGAATGACCACAACACGTTGCGGCGGGCAATTGGTCAGTGGGCGACAGAACTGAGACAGTGGACAGGAGACATTTTACAGCGGGTATCGGGCGTGATCCCCAGGAGACACACACGTCGTTAATCTCGATTGCTTATATATAGGGATGCCTTGATACGCCTTTTTGCCGATATGATACGATACCGATACTCTTATAAGAATATTGGCGATACCGATACAGATACGCTTATCGAATTCAAAAAGGAAGGTAGAATTAATAAAACACAATTCATTAATAGTTTTAGTAATCAAAATTAACATTTATAAGATTTTTATTTACGTTTGCAACGAAATAGATGGGACAACACGCGCGTTACCATTACATTTTTAAAGCGGGAAATTTGAAAAGTATCATTGAATCTGCCATAAAAATATCGCCGATACCGATATCTCGGCAAACCCGAAGTCAAAAAAAAAAATCAATCAAAAGTCATTTATTCAAACTAGGCTGAGCGACAGCACTTTTTGAACGTCAAATTTTACATAAAGACACTACCTCTTTATTTGAAATTACGATACGAGATTACGGCCCATTACCTCTCCTAGAGAGGAGGAGGAGGCCTGTGTCCCAGCAGTGGGAACATTAGTAAGGAAAACTGTTCTTTTTAGATTAATTTCGTTTCAGGATTCAAGAATGAATTGTTTTTCTGGGTGTTGTCGAAGTCAATTGACTCGATCAGGCTGGTTCTTACGCAGGTTCGTTTAAGTCGTAGGGATTAGTACGAGCTTGTCCCACAGACTGGAAGTCGATCCCAATATTATCAAGAAAATAGGGTATTATGCGACTACAAAAACCCTAAATTGTGTTATCAAAATGTGAGTGGAGTATATTTTTGTTCGCTACAGCATTTTCTAGAAATAACCACACAGATTATCAGTGGCGTAACTATAGGGTGGCAGAGTTGGTAAAATGCCACGGGCCCCCGACACGAGAGGGCCCCAGCCATAGATGAGCGTCTCCAAGATTCGTCGTAATTTCTTGGAATGACTTCGGAGATGACAATTATCGAGAGTTTACAATCTCTTAGGATATATTTTAGGTTGCCATTTTCCGGTGGCATGAATAAACCGGAGCATACAACCCTAATCTCTTCAAAGTTAGAGTGAACAGGCTTCTTCTGGGTAAGCTTATTCCATCGTAGACATTGTCTCTGTCACCTGTAACCTAGACAAGAGCAAATCCATTTTACAATAAAAAATATTAAAAAACCTATGCTCTTGAAAATAAAACTGGGAAGTCCTCATCAAAAGAATTTGCCACGGGCCCCCGATGGTATAGTTACGCCACTGTAGACTAAGGCCCTTTTACCCGAATGTGGTGAGGTTTACACCGATGATTATTAACCTGTATTAATATAGTTATTTAAGCATTGTGACCATGTAACTTCTCCTTGGCTGCAGGTCATTTGTGGGCAAATTTGTCGATAGAACTTTGGAAGTGTCTGGTAAAAGAATAAAGAGTATTTTGAATTTAGATACGGAAAATATGCTTTGTTTTATATGACAGTCATGTAGTAGCGCTCTTATAAGGCAGATGCCCTAAATAAGTACGACGTTCAAACGCAAAGCATAGATAGTAACAGAGCTAATTTCCTTTTTTATTTTTGGAGCGATAAAAGTTTTATAAGATTTAGTCCGTGCGTTGGATTTTCAAAAAATATTGGACACGTACATATTTTTTGTTATTTCAAATCGTAAAAATAATGTAAAGATAGTGTGCATCAAAGTTCCAGAGCGGGGACTGTTGACGTCACGTCACTAGTAAAAATTGTAGCACGTAGTGACGTCACGCGAGTTTTAAACGAAACTATCGTCTTCGTTTTTTGTTTACGTCATTGTCGTCAGTTGTTTTGGAAATCTATCAGACGGACTAATTGGTTTATTTTTCAGTAAATTACTTGAGTAGTTAATAAACTATAGGGATATATTTGTCACCGATAAGCTAAGAAGATTTAGTTTCGTAGTGTTAGTGAGAACATTTACGAGTGAATTAGTTCCAGCAGTAGCTCCCTCATTTCCTGGTAGATAACACAGAGAGAGGACGTGACCCTCCTGTTTGTTCTCACTCGTGTTGTTGACCGTTGTCGCGCTGAGAATCAATGTTGGCTCGACGGCAATCAGTTCTTGGTGTTTGCTTACTCGGGATATGATGAGATGTGATGTGTCTGTAGCTCGGCTATATGCCTTAACAGAACATTCAATGTGGGAACGACATCTAAATATATATCTATTTAAATATATATACAGTGAAATTCGTTTATTATGACTCCGCTTATATTGACCAACCACTTAGTATGAAGTAAAACGGAGCTAATTTTGGTTTTCACATTAAATTCTTTAAAAAAAGTACGGATATAATGACTTCGTTTATTGACATGTCGCTTATTATGACCTATTTTTTCAGAAATTATGTTTGGTTATAGTGAGGGACATGACTTCTAATTTGTTTCTGACTCATTTTGTTTTGATTGATCTATGTCTATCAACATTTTCTTTTTGTGTTTCTCATTATTACACGATATAACTAACAAAGACGGGATTTTGTTTAATTCCTAAGATGACGCTTTTTATGACGTTCGCTTAGTATGACATATTTTTCACTTCCCTTCGATGTCATTATAAGCGGATTCAACTGTAACTCAAAAGTGACTGACTGACATAGTAATCTATCAACGTACAGCCCAAACCACTGAACGGATCGGGCTGACATTTGGCATGCAGGTAGATTTTATGACGTAGGCATCCGCTAAGAAAGGATTTTGATTAATTCTACCCCCAAGGGGATAAAATAGGGGATGAAAGTTTTTTTAGAGAAACTGTCAATTTTAAACCGATCGGGCTGAGAGTTTCAAAATCGGTGGTAAAGTAACTATTCCACGCGGACGAAGTCGCGGGCAGAAGCTAGTTCATTTATAAATTACTAGCAGCGCCCCGCGGTTTCACCCGCGAAGTTCCCGTTCCCATGGGAATACGGGGATAAATATAGCCTATGTTACTCAGGGTGAATGTAGCATTTTAGAGGTGAAAGAATTTTTGAAATCGGTTGAGTAGTTTTCACGTGAAAGCGTAACAAACAAACTTACATTCACATTTATATATTAGTAGGGATATGGATAGGGATGCATACATTTAAATGTCATATGTTAATGGTTATGTTTTGAAAAGAATAACTATGGAGTTTCTTGTCCTTTCTTCTCCATAAAAATCTAGTTTTTGCGAATGCACAACTAGAGTCACTATAATATTTTTATTTTCAAATATTTTGACGTTCAAAAGTGCCGTTTAAAGGTCTAGTTGAAATAAATGAAATGACTTTGACTTTGATTTTTGTTGAAAACACTTTATAAACATAAAGCTAGCTTTGCCGTTCTAAACAATAAACTTATTGTACAACCTTTTTTTCAGTTAAACATTAGATATCGATACTCATTTATCAGTGTGAAGTATAATAAGCTAATATATAAAGACGCAGTACTTGGGAACGCAATATACAAGGTATCTAGTATTGAAACACAAACCGGAAAATCACAAGCTCACTGAGAAGTCACGAGTGTTAACCACGTCTGTTAAGTTGCGAACAAGATAGTATCCGAACATGTTGCAAGTTGTGGTAACACTGGCGCCTGTGACGTCACCACACGACCAATGGCCAAGTTTGAACATGTACTGAAGTTTCGAGTACATTGGATGAAATTGAGAGTGTTCCGGGGTCGAGCGCGACGTTAAGTAGATTACCTCTGCGACAATCTGGATTGCCTAACATTTTGTGATGGACTAGTGGTTAGGGGTTTGACCCTTGCACGAGGTTGCGGGTTTCATTCCGGGCAAAGCACCTAGTTTGACCGTATGTGACTTTCTCTTTACAGTTGTTGTATCAAATGATAACCATTTTAATTTTCGTAAAGGTTGTAGTTAGTACATTTACTTTCTGTAAAAGATTGTTTTTGCAAAAAATGTTTTTTTACATTTTTAGGTCAATTTCTGTAAATAGACTAAATAGAAAATGAATTATGTATGAGTTAAATTATTATAGCTGTAAAAAGACAATTGTGCAATATTTACAAAGCATCCTTTTACGAAGTTATATTGTAATTGATTCATTGTTAATTTATTATTTTAAGTTAGTATAAGCACTGTCCAGCCTGAAACACAGGTTCAACCTAGTTCAGGCATATAATTAATCATGTTTTGTATAAAAAAATACAAGTTATTTTATTGTATATGTGCCCTGTTTTTAAAAATAAACAATATTATTATATTATATTATTTCTATTAAAAAATTGGTTACCTTGCTTGTTTTTACTATTACCATTCGAAAATGTTTTTAGAATATCAGAAATGTAGGTAATCCCTCTAAAAATATATTCACACGTTTACAAAAGCTTTAGCAAATAAAAATACAATATGATACGTTGGCAAACAAAAAATAACAACACGTTTTAGAGTGGAGTGGAGAAAGACAAATAGCTTTTTATTTAAAAAGCCTTTTATCAAAATGCATGAGCAGTACAATAGGAGAGAATAGGAATCGATGCATGGAATGTACTCGGCCATTGAATGCTGCCAATATGCCCGTTTCCAGTGTGTGTTCAGGTGTACACCAGTGTGTAGACGACTGTGCACCAGTGCTGGCCACTTGTAATCAGACGCTCCGATGCCGCGGTGTGCCTGAATAGAGCTGATGTTGAATGGATCTTTTATCGAGCGGGTCGGATCCCAGACAAACTTGATGCGGATCAACGCCGCTGTGTGTACTTGGGTTAAAAGTTGTCTGTTGTATCTCTCCTATCTTGTTTAGATTAGTTTGAAGCTTTCTCCAACCGCTGATTGTGTTAGTTCCTACCGACAAAATGGACTGGAGCTCTATAGAGAAATGAACGCTTTACAGGTTGATGTTTTTCACTGAATCTATACTAATATTATAAAGCTGAAGAGTTTTTTTGTTTGTTTGTTTGTTTGAACGCGCTAATCTCAGGAACTACTGGTTCGAATTGAAAAATAATATATATCATCACGCTTAAGCCAATAGGAGCGGAGCAGAAATAAAGAATGTTTTAAAATCGGGGATTCCACGGGGACGAAGTCGCGGACAGAAGCTAGTTCGTTTATATTAACTCTGGCAAATGAATTAAAACTAAACTCCAGCTTAACTTCCCATCCCATAATACTCATTCATATTCCCACTCCTTCTCTTTCCATGCAGTACGTCTGTGGAACTCACTACCACCCAACATAAGAGACTGTAAAAAATATATCTTTAAAAAACGAGTAAAAGAATCTGTCTACTATACTGTGTATATTATAAGTATGTATTTAGGTAAATTTATTTGTGTATATTTATTTGTGTATATTTATTTGTATGTTTATTTTAATGTGATTTATATGTATAAATAGATAATATGTTTTAGTTAAGTAAAGATAAAGATAAAGATAAAGATAAAGATAAAGATAGTTTATTTGTCAAAACATGCGTATACATGCAAGCATGCAGGATGTCACAATATTCAATATTTCGTACGTACATGTTTCACCCGTAAGGCGTACAAATTTATATAATTTACAAAACTCAAAATAAGAATTACAAAATTAAAACTTAAATTACTAAATGTCACAATTCAGGTACATAATAGTCAGTCATAAACATTCATAAGTCAGTAATATATTTATAATAAAATGTCATGCTATTTAAAGATTAATAAAATTTATCATTCATAAAATCATTTATATTATAATAACACTTGTCCGTTAATAAATCTCGAATCTTTTTTTTAAACAAGTTAACTGGCAGTGCTTTATATGCCTGTGGTATTTTATTATAACGCTTTTTCCCATTAATGCAGTCTTTGATGTATGCGAACACAGTTGGTTATTATCACGCCTGTTACGTGGGAAGGTGTCATCTAGTCGTGGAAACAGACTATGGTTTACCCTAACAAATACCGCAATTTCAAAAATGTACAAAGATGGTAAAGTTAATAATTTGTATTTTTTGAATAATGGCATACAGCTGTCTGTCGACTTCAAGTTGAACATGGCACGAATGCATCTCTTTTGGGCCTTAAACGCTATTGTTTTGTCTGTGGAATTCCCCCAAAATATAATACCGTAGCGCAATAAGGATGCCACTAGACCATGGTAAGATGTTACTAAGGCATCTGTGTTTAGTTCTGGAGCCAGTTTATACAAGGCGTACGCAGAGGAACTCAACCGTTTACTTAGGTATTCGATGTGTGCTTTCCAATTCAATTTAGAGTCAATCATAATTCCCAGAAATTTTGTGGTGTCGACTTTATTAAGTACAGTGTCCTTGTAAATTGCGTTTATATCATGTATAGCCCGCGCGCGTTGCCAAAAATGCATAATAATTGTCTTGTCTAGATTTATTTTCAGGTTATTCCTGTTTAACCACGATATTATCGATGTCAAAGATTCATTTATGTCCCTTTCATATATATTTTTATTTTTACATGCTATAGTCATAGTGCTGTCGTCGGCAAAGAGAGTCATGGGGTGGTCAATAGCACTAGGCAGGTCATTGATGTATATTATGAATAGTAAAGATCCGAGTACGCTGCTTTGAGGAACACCGTATGTAGGTGTGCGTTCGTTTGATACATAAATTTCCTCTTTTTTTGTCTTAACATTAATTCTTTCAATTTCCGTGTATTGTTTTCTATTAGTTAGGTATGAATGAATAAGGTTTAGTATGTTTCCCCTTATGCCGTAAGCTTCTAATTTCTGAATCAAGATGTTATGGTCAACGTAGTCAAACGCTTGCGTCATGTCGCAGTATATAGCGCACACCGGGATTCTCCTATCCATATTCGTCATAACTGTATGTAAAAAGTCATAAATGGCCATATTGGTTGACATATTTTGTCTAAACCCTTTTTGTTCTTTACTAAAGATCTTTTTCTTTTCGAGGTATGAGTACAATATTTTATATAAGTATTTTTCAAAAATTTTGGACATTATCGGAATTAAGGCAATTGGCCTATAGTTAGCCATTTGCTCCTTATTGTTTTTTTTAAATAATGGTTTGATTCTAGAAACTTTTAGGGCATCCGGATATACTCCTGAGCTAATGCACAGATTAATAAGGTGGCTTAAGTGGGTACAAATGGTTTCAGAAACATACTTTACAACCATTGTAGAAATACCATCATAACCCGTACTATTTGAGGCCTTTAAAGATTTAATTATATTTAATATGTCTACAGGTACACTGGGTGCTACAAAAATCGAGTCTTTCCGTTTCATAATATTCGTTGTTACTTTGCTTCCTGCCCCCTGAATTGCTTGAATTTTATCTACGAAAAAATTGTTAAATGCGTTGGCTATTTCTAAAGGGTCATTTATTATTTTGTCATCGACAATTATGTTGCTAATAGATTGTTTAGGTAAACACGGTTTCGATTTATTTATTATGTTCCATGTCATTTTAGATTTATTTGTTGCTGTTTTAATTGAGTAATTGTTTTGAGCATATCGAGTCAATTGCATAACTTTTTTAAACCTTTTTGTGTAATTCTTAAAAATGTTTTTATTTGTGATATTTGGTTTTAGTCTGTAACGCCAGAGTAATTGGCGTTTCTTTTTGCTACATAATTTAATGCCCTGTGAGATCCATTTTGGTTTTTTAGTTACATTTACTGTAGTCATTTTAAATGGAAAACAAAGGTCATAAAAAAGTTTAAAGTTGTCAATAAATATGTCAAAAGCGACATTTGGATCTTCTGTTTCATACATTTCCGAAAAATTCAAATTTTCTAAACAGTCCCTAAATTTCACCATATTTTCTACGCTAAAGTCCCGTCGTTTTCTGCGCCAGTATTTTAGCACACACGTTTTTTTCACCGGACATTTTATTATTTGCGCTGTGTGGTCTGACAGCGCAAATTCCATAATGTCCGTTTTACATTTGACTGTAAAATTATGTGCGAAATTGTCAATGCATGTTTGGCTCTGAATTCTTGTTGGTTGCTTTAAGGCTAACTTAAGATTGAAATTTAGTAACAGACATTCGAAATCCAACACAACCCTGTTTTTTTTCATTAAATCAATGTTGAAATCTCCTGCTATTATAATATTATCATACCTTTTTTTACTGACGTTTTTACATATTTTTTCTATCGTTTCAAAGAATACATTCAGATTATTTCGCTTTGGTACTCTGTAGACACATAAAATAATCATATTATATTGTATGAGCTCCACACCGCAACATTCAACTACACCAGGTATAGATGCCCCAGCTATCTGTGGAACTTCTTTCCATTGATGCCCGTTTCTAATCAAAATACAAGCCCCGCCTCTTTTGCTTTCTTTCCTACAGAAAACTGATGCTAGCGAGTAATTGGGGACATTTAAATGGCTTTCGTACCCTGACATTATGAAATGCTCGGTTACACACAGCGCATCAACACTTATATTTTTTTCTGACAATTCGTGTAAGCAAACATTTAGAGCATCGACTTTATTTAAAAGCCCCGCTATGTTTTGATGCATCACGTAAAGGCTTTTAGTGACGAAAAAACTGCTTTTCTGTTTCTAACACGTGTGTGGGATTGTGAGACGTTAATGTTATCAGGTGAGTGTTTACAGTCTTATTATTATTTATGTTGATGCATTGAATGTCATTAATTAAAGCTAGAAGATTAACAAAAATTGAATGGAACCCAAAATTATTTAGTTGGCCGGACTGCCTGAAGAATGTATTATAATCGTAGTCGACATGTGCATTTGAATCTAATACATGAGCATATTTGTGTGTCCAGATATCTTGACATAAAGAGTAGTTAAAGTTCATAACTCGCCAGTTATACATATTTGCGTGCATATTGTATTTATATGTGGGTAGACAGATAATAATATTCGTATGAGTTATTTCACTAAGAGTTTTCCTTATATCTAATATGAGTTCAGAGTAATTTTTCGCTATTTTAAAGTCTTGTTCACCAATCAAAATAACACAGTAGTCGTTCATCGTATAATCCATAAGTTTTGTGTTTATCCCCTGTAGAAGGTCACATGTGGCTCCATCTGTTGTTAGATAGTGACAAAAACTAAATTGTTTCTCAAAAGTTTCTTCTATCATATACAGGATCCTGTTTTGTTTATTAGCACTCAAAATGCACAATTTGTTTTGTTTAAATTGTTGTTCACTCTGGGTTTTGGTTTTGGCTAAATCTAAATTAAAAGTATGATTTTTTGTCTCCTGTTCATTTTTGGTAGTATTGAGTTGATTTTCTGTGTGAATCGTTATATCAATTCTTTCACCTTCTAGAATATCTGTTTGTGTCTGTTTTGTTTTACAATTCTTGTGGATATTTTTTCTCGGTGTATTTTGGCTTGATTTGATTGGACTATTTGCGGCTACTTTTTTGTACACGTTATTTTTTCTTCTCAAATTTACATTTTCGTTCTTTAGTGTACTATTTTCAACCGACAATAGTTCAGTTTCTTTATGCGCACTCTCTAACTGCTTTGCAAGATTCTTTATCTCTTCTCTTAATAATTTGACTTGGTCGTCTTCATCATCAGACATGTCTGGCATACTGCTCGTTGTACACTCCAGTGTGTTAGGCATTACGGAGTCGCTTTCGTTGATAGTTGACGATTCCGATTGTGTACGGGGCCGGGGACGCCTAAATGTTACGTTTAAACTGTCAAAGAAATTCATCTCAGAATCTATTTTGTGCCAAAAAGTGATCACGAAGATTTAAATATTTGGCATTCGAACCTTCTCCTCGTTATGCCGTAGGTAGGATTTTATACCGGTAAACCCCTCTTGCCCTTGTACCGTTCGTATATCAGAGTATTTTATTGCATATTTAAATGTGTTGTAATCGTTTAAATTCTGCTCATTAGATGGAAAATTTTCAACGGTTTTAATAGGACAGCAACACTTATTTTTTGTTTCTTATTTACCTTCTAAGTGGCTCTTATTTTAATTGAAACATTCGTCTGGTAACAATTACTGTGAATTCATTCACTGCAGAATTTTAGAACTCACAAAAAGACGCGGGCGTTGGCGGGGCTCGATCATGCGCTCAATCGTGCCCCGATGGCATGCAGCGTATTAAGCCGCCGCACCAATTTTACTTTAGAAGACTGGTTGAAATAGCGCACTCCATTGATTAGATCCAATATTTGAACTAAACAAAAACAGTTGGAATGACTCATACGATTAGAATTTTTTCACTGTAAGACACTAGTAACTTTGTTTTTGCGACTTCTAGATTATATGAACTTCGCACTTATTATTGAGTCTCACTGTTTTAGGTCAATTCACTTGATTTTCGTTTGTTATTTATTGGATTTTTGTTGTTTTCACGTTTTTAATATTTTATGTGTTTTGGTTTTATGTTCACAGTTTGTGTATAATATTCGTAAATAACACTGTCACTTAGTCTTTAGTCACTGTCTTCTCGTTTTACTCATTTTTATTTATATCTGTACACTATTATTATTTTTAAAACATATTTTACACAGAGCGTTTTATTTCAAGTTAGACTAGATGCAGCGCCATCTAGCGACCCCCTAAATATAGTCTATTTTAAGTTTCCTTCTCTGTCTCTTTACACACTGTGTCTACATTTCTTATCCCACTCTTCTGTCGCAGGTCTGCTGGAAGAAATTTCTATTGAAATAAGCAGTACCTTTGTGCTCTTGGTTTCTGTATAAATTTTTCTATTTTAAGTATATTGTGTGTATTTAAATAAATAAATGAAAAAATCTGTTGTTTACTTGCACCACTCGATAAATTAAAATCCGTTATTGATTTTAATTTTCGCTTCTAGTATTGTTGTTAAAAACATACAACTAAATTTAAGAACTAAACTTAGGTAATTACTTTCATGGAGGACGCGGCAAAATTCTAAGCGCATGATGGTGTCGGCTTTGGTATTCAAAATTCAAAAGTCATTTATTCAAACTAGGCTGAGAGACAGCACTTTTTGAACGTCAAATTTTACATAAAGACAGTCCCCCATAACGCCCACCCGTCACCACTTCCTAGTGTTTTAGCTGGGAAGGAGAAGTGGCGCAACAAACTCCCCAGCAACGCATCTGTCTATTGCGTTTTAAGAACTTGAATTTATACAATAGTATGCAAAGTCATTAATAAATGACAAAGGTAGATTTTTTTTAATAAATATATAATTAATTAATTATACCTACATTATACCTACATGAGGGTTTACAATCTCTGTGCCTTTAGTTTTCCACCTGTGTGGTGTGGGCTTATATGTTAATCATTGTCAATCCAGCAATGAAAATATAGAAAATAAATACCATTTATCAGAATTTATCTTTTTCTTTTTGTAATCTGCAGTGAAATAAAAGGCTTTTTATTTCATTTCAGTTGGTAAACTATTGTTCATTAAATTTGAACCTAGTTAGCGGTGACAGTTTAGCTTTGAACTTTGTATATATGGTACTATCGTGCATACCTACCGTACATTTAAAAATAACGGTTAAGTATTTAGAAGCGGAACCTCATGAATTAAGGAAAAAATACCAGTTAAAGCTTAATACTTCGTAAACAAAAGAATTACATATGTTAGCTGAGTTTGTTTCGGTGTTTCTTCTCAGGGTAGTCATCTAGGCAACACCGGCCTCATCTAGTTTATAACGACCGAAAAGAACGTGAAAAAGTGTTATTTACAACCTACTTACAAAATAAATATCATTTATCATTAATCGAGAAGTGTTTTTAACCAATCCATTATTACTCCAAAATTTTTAAGGGTCTTATGTCATCCACCATCTATGATCTGATCTATCCTACCCACCACGATGGAACAGACTATGACTAATATGGGGAACCCTTAAAAAACTGTTGGTTGGAAAAAGGTGGGAACCTTTAATTTTTCAATATTGTCGGTGTGATCAGAATCTGCTGTATAACCACGCCAAATTACAGTTTCGTAGCACCAATAGTTTCCGAGTAAAGTGACGGATGGACAGATAGCGAAACTAAAAGGGTTCCTTGTTTTTAATACGAACACTAAAAACAATGAAGCACATTTTTAGTACTAAAGTGAAAACGTGTTTAAGTAACCGATTCATTTTAATTGCTAAATGCTACTAATTAATAATTTTTCAAAAGTAATGCTTAAACAATTTACTTATTATATTATATACATACTTATTATGTACTTTTCCTCCTTATCCCACCGGCCCCCTTCTACCACAGGACATCTAGACGCACTGTAGGTTACCATCCCTACCTTGTAGTTATTCCACCAATTCGCACCAAGCGTTTTCAATCATCTTTTATAATGTGAACTCTCTGCCCGCGTCTGTGTTTCCGAACGCATTCAACCCTAATCTCTTCAAAGTTAGAGTGAACAGGCTTCTTCTGGGTAAGCTCATTCCATCGTAGACTTTGTCTTTGTCTTTGTCACCTGTGACCTAGACTAGAGTCAAGAGCAAATCCGTTTCACAATAAAAAAAACTTCTTTTTCTTTTCTGTTCACTTACACAGTTTCAATATTTGTACATACGTGAGTACCATGTGTTTATTTAGGAAATTAGTAAGTTTACATTCTGTAGCCGCAATCTTTAAGTATGACGGGTAATTTTGATTAGTACATTCACGTTAAATTTAAGTACCGTTTGACCATAAAAAAAAACGAAATATAATCCACCGTTCCACAATGTATCAGAAACGGAACGTCCATACTCCATGCTGAATATATCTTACCCAATGTCCCAATCCACATACGATACATAATATCGTAACAGGTTAGCGGATGTAATGAATAAATATTCGGATTAGGTATTTTTAAATACTAGGATTAGGTATCGTTTCTTCCTAATCCGACCAAAGTCTACAATAATTTTTCGACCCTGGTATTTTTACATACTCGTACTTGAAAGCCCTGGTATTGAAGTTTGCAAGTATTTCTCATCCCTACAATTAATTCATTAAAATGCTTATAAAAGTCGAGGCGCCATTCCCGCTCGACTTTATCCAAAAATAGTTTATAAATAAGACCGTTACACCTCGGTCTCTGGATGGCGACGATAAATTTCGCTCCGTAGTACTTATACTCGGCCGTGTAACGAAACCATAGCGCGATTCAATTCGATCCCAACGCCATCTATCGAGCGCAGGGTTCAACATTTTTGTTGTGAATGAGTTATAATTTTACGGCGAAAAAAATATCTTGGGCTATGACATACTAGAGCAATAATTCCTGAAGAGACACATTTTTTTAAATTCTGATTTTAAGACTGTTTAAAGCCTACATTCTTGTAAAAAGATTATTTTTCTCATAATGGAGCTGTTCGTCCTCATTACGAGAACAATAATTCTGTATTAAAAAAATAAAATAGAAAGTAAAGAAACTAATTATTTCAACATGCATTCATAATTACTTACAAGAGAGTAACGCCCAATCTTTTTGAGTTAAGATTATGTGCGCTACCGGTTTGTGTTTATATGTTCCTCGCTCACAGATATTTGGCCGTCAGTAGACACACACGCAAGCCCTTCCCCCATTCTTAACTTTTCAGTGGTAAAAAAGATGTTTAAGATGTTTTTAATTTGTCGAGATTTTTTGTTTTCTAAGCTTATTGTCATTATACGTACAGGTCAACAGATTATGCTACAAGGAATGTGATTATTACTAATTTTGAATTACCTACCTACCGACCCTTATTACAAAACCATATTTATTGAAGTGAAACTTCTTTATCCGCGTTGGAAAAAAAAAATACCGTCACATTTTTCGATTACGCGTCACATTTTTCCGTTACGCGTCATCTTTTTTGAGTTTATGAATAACAGAAGAGGTTTGTCACTCTTAACTTTCAATTGTCAAAGTCTTAGAGCTCATGTACATGACCTGGATGATTCAGTTGTGAAAAATTCGAAGTTTCACTTCTTACGTGGGTACACTAGTACAAGCACGCATTTTTTTTTGTTTCGATTACGTCTAGTTTTTGTGTTACAACTACTACCAGGAACATCATTTTCCCTTTACCTTGTTAGTCCAGATTTTTTATTTTTCTATAAAGTAGATAGCTGTTTTTTTCAGTATACTACAAGTTTTTCTTCTTACAAAATGTGAAAAAGTATTCAAATGTTTAAAAAAAGTTTCTTTACATTTATGGTGAAAGTATTTTTTAAACACAAAAAAGAAATTCTGCTGCATCAGTTTTCAAAAAGATGTGGCTTTATTTTGACATGTTTTAATATAAAAGGATAGTTGATTATCCTGACGTGCCATCTGCTACACAACCAATCCTTTGAATTGATAATGCACCTGTACTAGAACCACCTCAAAACTTCAGTTTTCGTCTCAAAGCTTCACTTAAAAATTATATTAAAGGAAATCTATGGACGTCTAAATGATTATAATTTCAGTTCTATGCCACATGTTCTTAATATATTTTATTAATCGTTTTCTTGATGCTTCGAAAAAGTTTGTGTTTGTTTTGTTGACTTGTGTTAATATAACCAACTATTCCCTGTATTATGCCTATGGGTCGGTTATACAAAAAGCTCGTACAATGCTCTGCGTGTTCAATATAATAACGCCTCAGAGTAATGTTGGGGCTACCGCGCTTTTGCAGTGCGTCGGGGATGTTCGCGGAGTATGGCGTGTCCGATTTTTACGCTATTATGCGCACACGAATAGCATCCCTGATGCGGCGAGTGCGAGGTAGCTCCAACAGCTTGATGGCGACTGTGGCCAGCAGGATAGATAGCCCACTCATGCGGCACTGGATGACGACACACCGTGCGTCATTCAGTTACATTAAATAAGTTATTTAAGTAGTTATTCATATATTTTGTTATATTCCTGAATGTTTGTATTATGTATGTGTTTTAAAATTTAAAGCTATGGACTCTGATCTGAAAATAAATTAATATTATGCAGCCTCTTAGAAAAGAAATCTGTGATGTTTTCGTTTTAGATGCAATAAATTTATTTGTATAACTCTGCAACTTCAAGTTATATCGCGTGTGCAGTGCGCGCCAACTGCTGAGATTCCCGACAACTTGGCGACACCCGCTTACCGCACGACTAACTATGTAAGATGAGGTTCTTGTATGTCGTCGGTACACAGAAGCGCCCTTTTTTCTGTATGGTAAATCATCAAATGACTTCTCCCGCTCTGGGCGGAGCGGAAGGGAGTGTCAGACTCTTACTGACTAAAACCCACCCGTAATCCTTCTTGTGCCCTTTGCGTTCCAGGGCCGCGGTGACTCTATCGAACAAATTCTGCAACCCACAGAAGCACCCGTGTTATTATTTTACCGGGCAATGTAACGTGCGTATGTTTTTAGATTTTTCTTAATTATAGTCAAAATAATTATGATTGTTGTTAATGAGTTAGGATTGTTTGGGTGATTTAAGATCAAAAGGATCATCGGAAAGTTGCAGGCTTATTCGCCGTTCAAATGATGAATTATCAATGCTTTATTTTATCTTTTTATGAATTTAGCACGATCACTTTAAAAAGGTTATGTAACGGGAATAGCCTATTGTCATGTCCAAAAATCGACCCATAATAAAGTTTAAGTCAACTTCATTTTTTAACTCCATAAAATTACGGTGTACTTTTAAAACCGGTAAAGTAAGCTAGTTTAATATTCCTGGCGATGATTGCTGAAGGGTTGGACTGTCAGGTTGTTGTGTTGTTCTGCCAGGCATATACTGGGGAGGAAATGTTGATATTATGATCTGTTGTAATTCGTTGATTTTAATTTAATTTATTGTTTTTAATATAATTTATTGATTGTAATTTAATTTATAGTTTTTAATCTTATTGAGTGATTTAAATTGTATTTGTTGAATTTAATGTTATTGTATTGATTTTAAATTATCTTTTTTATTCAATCCTTTGGCTGTGGGTATTGTAATGTATTTGTCTGTCTTTGTGTGCTTGATATGGAGTTTATATTAGTAAATTGTGAATAGTTTGGATGAAATGGGTGTAACTTACCTGAATTTTTTTTTTTTTTTGTAAGTAGGTTGTAAAAATCACTTTTACACGTCAATCTTTTTTGGCCGTTATAAAAACTAGATGAGGCCGGTGTTTCCTAGCTGACTACCCTGAGAAGAAACACCGAAACAAACTCAGAGATCAAGGTCTCTTTTGAAGTCCGTACAATTGTACTGGTCAAATCATATGAGAACCATGTAGGTTGGTGTCTGAAGTGGCCTTTTGAGGAAAGTACCACACAGATTTGGGTGGACCTATCCAATCAGTGCAAGCCTTGGTTAGAGTCGAGTAACTCAACTTAGTTCAATTTTTATTAGTTAACCCTGTATACAGGGGCATAGCTACCGCCGTATCAGCCGTATCAATTATATGGGGCCCCCGGGCCCCGAATTAATAAAATATAATTCAGATAAGTTAAAAAAAATACTAATGTTATTTGTTTTCAAATCCTTGATATTTTTTAAATCAATTAGTGCATTTTTCGTTTCTTTTATAAAAACTACACTGTTGGGGGGCCCTAAACACATTTTGATACAGGGCCCGTCTAAGACAAGCAACGCCACTGCCTGTATATATAAGGTTTTATTTCTGTTTCAAATATTCTAACAACCTTATCAAAAACGAAGTACTGTTCCATGTAGGCCACATAAGTTAGAGTAGGTATACGTTGTATGTCTCGGAGCTCATAACGCCGCTCACAGCTGATGGACTAGTTAACTTCGCGCAAGTTTCGAGTTGCCTCATGTAGGTTCTCGACACGATAACCAAGCCTCGCAGGTACTTACGCAGGCTTTGATATATTATTATAAGTTTTAGTTTCTTCTACAGTTATGTTATCTGTAATATCTGTCTTATGGGCTAGATTAATTCGTAGGGTAGAGGAGGTCGTGCCTAAATTATAACAGCCGCACGGGTCGACCACGTTAAGCAACGCTTGCCGAGGTTGGTCTGTGGATGGGTGACCATCTTAACATAACGAGATTTCTCCGTGCCTCGGAAAGCACGTTAAGCCGTTGGTCCCGGCTGTCATTTGGAGATCTTTGGCAGTCGTTACGGATTGTCAGAAGCCAGAAAATCTGACACCAGTTCTTGCCAAGAAGTACCGTGTTCCCCAGTTAATGGGTTGTGGAGGTCTGGTAGGCAGCCGCTTCACATAAAATACTGGTGTTCAGCTGAATCCGGCTTGGAGGGATTCAGCTGAATACCACTACCAGTGGGCTTAGAGTTGGGAAAAGGCTAGGCAGATGATGACTAATTTATAGGACACGCCTACAATTAAAAGGGATATTATAATTTTGTCGAAAATGTGAAATTGTGAAATTGTACAAAACATTATAGCGCAACATATCACAAGAGGGCTTAGCGCTACGAGCTTCGTGCTACGACGTAGCTTGCTACGAGCTACGAGCGCTACGCTTCTACGAGAGAACGTTTTCGTGTGTTATTACATAAATCTTTCTAACAATTCTACTAATTTTTTAACAACATAGCCATTTCATTCGGAATCTGTCGAAATTGTAAGGGAATTAAGACTTTTTTGGCATACTGCGAACATTGCTTAAAAGTTAGTAGAATTGGCTGCCAGTATGTATGTACATAGATGGACCCCATTATTTGTTCATAATTTAGATCGTAATCAGATTATATTCAATTCAATATATTTTTAAATACATAATTAAATGTACCTACGTACATTTGTGATAACAGTATATATACATTATTTATGTGTTTTCTGCTAGCTATAACCTGGCGAAGATTTTAAGTCAAGAATGTGTTTCATCGTCAGCCATAATCATCGGTTCATCGCTTACCACCAGGTGAGATGGTGGCCAAGCGCGAGCCGTGCAGTAACATAAAGAGAAACCAGATTATCCTGTATAATTTTGGCAAAAAACTGATTGATATAGCCTGATTGATGAATATAGCCTGAAAAGTGGGTACAGAATAAATAATTAGGGTGCTATCTCTAAGCTCTTAGCATAATGCTGTGTCATCTGATTACACACATCCATACAAGACAAGACAATGTGTCGAGTGTCCGTCAGTGTGTGCGTTGTGATGACGTCACGGCGGCCATGTTTTTTGAGAGATTGCAGAGCTACTTACAATGTGATAAGCGTTTAGACGTAATTTGACATCACGGCAGTATTACGTTATAACAAAATACCTTGTAACATAATAGAATTAGCGAAAGAAAATTTAAAACTTATTAAATTTCTAAACAAGCATATTACAAATTAAAAGATTACATTCAGGATAAGAATGCTTGGAAACATGCTGGTCTTGCTCCATAGGGCAAACATGGGTGTAGACAAAATCAAACTGGTTGATTTATGTATGGATTAAATTTATGAATGCAATTATTTTTTGTGTCTTATATTTTTTTTTCTGTTTGCCTACTATTGCAATATTTGTAAATATGTGAGTACCATAAGCTTATTTAGAAGCTTACCCTGCTAGTAATACTTTCACACATATATGAAGTATTTATTGTATACCAAATATTGTAAAACATTTATTTGAAAAGAGTAACTATGGAGTTTCTTGTCCGTTCTTCTCCATAAGAATCTACCTTTGCGAATGGACGCTAGAGTCACTTAATTATGACAAATTTTAGTGATGATGTTCAAAAGTGCCGTTAATGGCCTAATTGAAATAAACGTTTTGACTTTGATATACGAAGTGTTTATTTATTTAACATATTACGCACACAAATGTACAGAAGCGGATTTAATCCTCTGACAGTCAAGTCAACCTTTGGATGTTGAAGAGACAATAATTAGTGGCAGATGAAGTATAGAGAATAAGCAGCGAATACTATTGGTTTGAGGGGTGTTCCTATTGATAGTTAAACCATATTTCACCAGTGCATCATAGAGAGCGAGTCTAATGATCAGCCGTGTTACTGAGGGACCAGGGTTGCGGAATTTGTTTGAAGGAGTCACCGCGACCGTGGAACGCAAAGGGCATTAAGAGGATCACGGGTGGGTTTTAGTCAATAATAGTCTGACGCTCCCTTTCGCTCCGCGCAGAGTGGGAAAAGTCAGTTGACGATTTAAAAAAAAACAAAAGGCTAGTTATGTGTTCGTTATACGTAGTCAATAATTTAAAAATGTGAAGTATGGGTGAGATAAAGATGTAATTAGCTGATATTTGAGATAGTTTTTGTAACAGGAGCGCTAACAATCGACGACACGGTTGGCGCAGTGGTTGGGTGTTCAGCTGCTGCGCTACGTGTCGCGGGTTCGATCCCCGCACGGAACAAATGTTTGTGGGTAAATTTCAACAATAGATTTTTATGTGTCATTTCGGTGGGATTTTTTTATTTCAATGCTATCTACATATTTTTAGTGACAAATAAAACTTTAGCCTATTTTATAACATTGTGCGTGAGTGGACATCAAATTTCATCAAAACTTACATAAATATTTAAGGATGAATTTTTAAGAGTCCACTGAAATGAAAAGTGTCTACCGAAATGATAAAAATGACCACCGAAATGATAAACTGTGCACCGGAATGAAATAAATCCACCGAAATGATACAGCTAAGAACAACCGTGCCGGGCAGCCAGGGTTCCGTAAAAAAATGAGAACCTCCTCCTTTTTTGGAAATCGGTTGAAAATATGTTTATAGATGAAGTCCAGGTCTTTTTATAAAGTACTTATTATGCAGTTTTCGTTGGCTTAGAAGAAATAAAGCATATTTCGTTATATTTGCTGAAAGTCGTCCACCCTAGCCGCGCCACATACTTTTAAGATTAATTAATCAAAATGAATAGTTTCTTGAGAGAAGAAAGTATCAACGAAGAGTAGAGAAAAGGTACCTACTATTATGTAAATTGATTTATGGATAGTTAATATTAAATATTGCAAATTGACTTGCTGCAGAGTATACCTTCCAGCCGGACCACACCCTACGACCAATAACTCCTTAACTAATGGGGATTATTGGACCATATTTGGCGTGTGAAAGGTACTCTTTAGGTAGTTTTTTTCGGGATATTGATTTATTAATAGTTCATTATACTCTATCTAATTTGAGGTGGCGCGGCCAGAGAGCACTGCCTGGCGGCCGGACCACATAAATTGTTAATTAAAAAGATATCTCTTGAGGTACTAAATATATATATATATATATTCCGATGAAAGTAGACTTTAGGTAGGTATTATTCGAAGTATAGCATCTGAGTACTAAACTGTGGTCCGGCTACAGAGGAACACACGATTTCCTCGAAAGCTTTTTTGCCTCACGGCTCCCAAGTTTTTACGCTGAGGGTATCCATGCTTTACCTAATCGCTGGAAATGGGTTGGAGATAACAACGGTGCCTACTATAAAGACAAGTAATTGTAAATCTATACTAATATTATAAAGCTGAAGAGTTTGTTTTTTTGTTTGAACGCGCTAATCTCAGGAACTACTGGTTCGAATTGAAAAATTCTTTTTGGGTTGAATAGACCATTTATCAAGGAAGGTTTTAAGCTATATATCATCACGCTTAAGCCAATAGGAGCGGAGCAGCGATAAATAATGTTTTAAAATCGGGGATTCCACGGGGACGAAGTCGCGGACAGCAGCTAGTTAAAAATATAATTTAAAATTGTTTTGTTTATTTGCAACGCTCATTACTTTCCTACCAACCCAATATATACATGTACTAGCTACATAGAAATATGTGTATATTATATATCTTAAACACAAATATTACACAACAAATACACCCGAATAATCTAATCTACACTTACATTACAAAACTATGACTTTGTATTTGATACAAGGATCTCTAAAACTTTATGGTTTTATCATTTCGGAGATAAATTTCATTCCGGTGGACTGTAATTGGTATAACAGTCCACCGAATCCACTGAAATGATAACACTGAAATGATAAAATAGAGGTTAGTTCTACATTTAACTCCGAAATAAAATTATTAAAAAAATATGAACACTACTCAAACAAAACAGTACTTACAGCGAATTTAATACACAATTTTGAAACAAATTAAACGAATCTAGCACGAGTTATAACAGTCACCGAAATGAAACTATTTTTGTCCCCATGTTACTGAAATGATAAACTTACTTTTTTGGCGGAAAAACCGCAAGCTTTGGGACCGGTGCGTTTGCGCCGAGAGCTTGAGCCGGGCTGATCTGAAGTGAGGAAAGGTGAGAGGGGCGTAACAACGCAATGTTGACATGGCTATTCTACTAAAACTTACTGTCCTCTGAAATGATAACTTTTTTCCAGACAAAAGTTGACTGCCTGTCAAATCCATGAGAAAGAAGATAAACAAACAAAAATAGTTTTATTTGATCGAATATATTATAATTTAATGATAAGAAAATCGATTGTAATCCATAGTATGAATGTATTGGCAGGGGAAGGTATTTTATGAGCGGAATTGGGTTCGGGACAGGCCACCGTGATGATAAAATAACACTTTATAATTATTTTTTTTGGTATATCAGAGGGTAGAAATCAATGATTTTTTTTGCCAAGGTAGAGAAGTACTTACGTTGTTGAAAAAAAATATATAAAATAAAAAACCAGCACATTGCACTACCGTTCTCAGGTTTGCCGTGTATTTTTTTTGCTTGCGCAATTCACCCTTGTATGGCCTACAGATAATTGTTCCGGGTCTGGGTGACTTTTGTATGTGAGTTTACATGTTTGTGAACACACCCACGATACAGGAGTAAATCCTAGTGAGGCGCAACGTTTTATTTAAAAAATAATAATTACAGCGATCAGTCAAAGAATCAGTCGTAACTTTGTAATGGATGAAAACCTGCCGGGGCGGGGGCGGCGTGGGCGGGGGGACCATATGGCCCTCCTGTCGTATCCTCGTGAAGTTCACCGAAATAGCTCATATCGAGTTGAATATTTCAGTCTGATTGCTATTTGCCTTATAGCGTGGGGGTAAAACCGAACATTAATTACCCTTTCAATAACATCTTTCTATTGAACCCAAGCAAGAAACTTAGTATTATTTTCACAATAAATCGTGGATTTTGCACGAGTTTTTAAACGTAATCGATCACGTTAGCGTAAATGTACTGTTTACGTTTCGGGAATACTTCATTGTGCGTACCGCTAAGGAGTGGAATTTCTTGCCAGAATCTGTTTCCTGATCGCTACAACTTGGGGTATTTAAGTCAATAGTGAATTGATTTATAAAATTAACAACAATGCATCAGTGTGCGTTAAATTAAATATAAAAGATCACACACGTACTAATAGTAACAAAATATATACAGTTCTCATAAAGTTACATTGTTACAGTAATTTATTATACAGTTTTGCCTTATGCTAGAACCTTTGTGAGTGCTTTTTTTTTTTTTTTTTTTTTTCCTGGATGGGAAATCATCAAATGACCCCTCCCGCCCTGGGTGGAGCGGTAGGGAGTGTCAGACTTTTACTGACTAAAACCCACCCGTGATCCTTCTTGTGCCCTATGCGTTCCAGGGCCGCGGTAACTCTTTCGAACAAATTCCGCAACCCTAGCAGGCACCGACCCTATGGGGTCCCGTCCTTGGTGCTGACGGCTCCTTCGGCGCGCGTGGAACACAACGCGTCGTCGACTCAACCTGGTATCGGACGGCGAGCCACCCACGCTCACCGTCCCCAGGCATCAGCCACTGCGCAATAGCACAGCGGCCGACTTGTCTCTGGAGGAGGCCGAAATGGGACCATTACTGGCACTCCATCTCAGCACCCTCCCGAGCGTTGGGAGTCGCAGCACCCGCAGCAGAAGCGGCAGAAGCGGCGACGGAAGCCGCGGCAGCGGCAGAGGCGGCGGTGGCGGCGGACCTCTTGCCCTTGGTCGGGGCGGATGGCGCGCAGGCCCTTCCCCCAGCCCAGTGCTCGGCCGGCTTGCCAGCAGCCGCACATGCACTGCAGTGCGGCGTGGCCTCACACGAGCCGGCCCGATGACCGGGCTGACCACACCTTTGTGAGTGCTGGAGTTGAACTAGGTTCTAGACCTGTATGACAGATCTCCTGGCTTACACCCTTTTAAATATAATCGTAGTTTACGGCATCTTAATTTAGATTATATGACACTATTAATATACTATTTAGATGAGAGGTTATTCTAAAAATAACGTTATGATTTTATTTTAAAATTTAAAATTATTGCTGTAGGATTTTATGTGTAGTGTGTGAAACTGTGAGGGTGTTTTGTATATGTGTTTGTTAGTCCTGTGTGTGTGTTTGTGTTCATTGGTAAAAATGAATGTATTTAAATTTATTTAATGGTTTGGATGATACTTTCTGTACCTTCATAGTCCAAATCCAGCCAGCTCGTTACAGTAGTTTTGCACTTATATTAAACCATTGAGTGGTATAGTATGCTGAGTAGATAGTAAGGTTATTTTAACTGTGTTGTATACATAAGCACCAAAGGACCAAAGACTCACATATATGAAGTAGTTTTTGTATACCAAATATTGTAAAACATTTATTTGAAAAGAGTAACTATGGAGTTTCTTCTCCGTTCTTCTCCATAAGAATCTACCTTTGCGAATGGACGCTACAGTCACTTAATTACGATAAATGTTTAATGATGACGTTCAAAAGTGCCGTTAAACGTGCTAATTGAAATAAACGTTTTGACTTTGACAAGGAAATAAAGGATCGTTGAGCTAGCTTCGAATGAACAGGAATGGAAGAACACACTGTATACATATCAACAACTTTGGCATTGTCTACTACACCCAACATTGTCCTATGGAGCAGGACCAGTATGTTTCCAAGCATTCTTATCTTGAATGATATAGTTATCTTATTTAAACTATGCTTGTGTATAAAGTGTGCTTTTAACATAAATTTTAAAGGAGACGGGCGAATTTGGGCCTAACGTTACACAAATGAAATATTTATCAATGTTTTTTTTTTCAGTTTTTTGTGGTAAAATATTAAACAGTTTTATCATGGCATAAGCAATTAAATATTTAATCAAAATAATACTGACTTCCCTTATTTTCACTCTGAAGCAATGTTGACAGTTAGAATAGGTAAGTTAATCGATATTATTCCAAAAATATAATAATTAAAGAATTGTTTAAAATACCATGAAAGTGGTTCAGTTTTATTCTTAACATAAATTTAAATGAAACACTTTTTTATATAATGGTTTCCTGTTGCCACTTGAATGTTTAAAAAAAGACGTCAAATAAATTGATACATAAATTGATTTCACAATCGATTGTCAATGATTTATTATAATGGCAACAAAGCAGAACTCATGTCAATGTCAAGTTAAAAACTCAAACGTCAATCAAAACATTTGCTTCGTTCGTTGGTTTTGAGTTTTCGGTGGTAGGCACATGAACACTGGCGGCATGGCTACTTGGCTATCTTCAATGTGTGAATGTCCAACTATAAATTCAGGTTAATTCTAGTTTACAATAAAGTGAAATACTTAATCATTTTCAAAGTATAACGTGAGAGCTCGGTGTATGAATACCTTATTGTGGTTGTTTTTGTACAAACCAATAACATCCAATATTTTCTTTCTACCATGGAGCAGTCGTAAGTTATTAAGTTTTTTTAAAATGGTATTGGTATATAAATACAATAATGCAGTACTCGTTACTGTAACATCAGGCCCAACTTTCTATGAACTTTTGCCCGTCTCCTTTCTTTCATTTAATTTTAATGTTACATTTAACATTGCTCTTGTTACATTTAACCATGAAAGATGTTTGTACTTTGTTTAATTTATAAAAGGGTTGATCTAATTAATTTTAATTTCTAGTATTACAATGATGTGTATCACTAATTTAGCTAAGGAGATGTCTTTTTTCCAAGCAGTGTAGCTAGCATGCATATCAGATGCAGTTTACCCCAAATATACTCGACTGCTGCCTCCATACTGCAGTGTGAAAGCAGCCGCCTCTATTCTCGGATAGCTGTCAATTTACAATTTACCTCAACGTTATAGCTGGCTAAAATTGCGGTAGCAGCGTGGTTTTTGAATCAATCGGTTCATATTGATGATTGATAAGTGCATACAATTTTGTATTGCATTGGTTTTCATTGAATCATGTTATTCTTTTGAGTTTGAAAATGAAAATAATATATTTAGTTTTAATTTCCGCGAATATTATTGGGTTGCAGGTATGCACCTCCCTCCCGCCCGCTTTATTATGCACATGCAAGATTACAAGGCAAATGCAAGGATTTTAAGCACATACAGGAAGGCAAAGCAAAACCCAACACCATTACCGACACGTGTTTCGCCTCTCCACGAGGCATCCTCAGGGGACGTGTTGACTCGCTGACCGTTGAGTTGCGCAACCCAACGCGTAACGTGGACCGATGACCAGGGCCTAAGTCTGCTATTTTTATAAATTCGTCATTCCAACATGATCCCATCGTCATTTTGTTAAAAGTTCGTAATCTGCTTAGTTCATAATGATCGATCATTGGTCGGTCAATTTGATAACCGAGATATTAAAAGAAATGACTGCACAATAACGTTCAAAATGAATAACGGAACTGTCAAAATTTTAGCAGACTACCGCATACGTCTGTCATTAATTTGTCATTATGTACGAGATTACCATTCTATGCCATTTCGTTCAATGGAGTGTCAAATGTCATAATGACGCTTTTATATTAGTAGATTACCAAACTTGTCAAAACCAACCATAATGAAATCAGTGATAGACTATTCTGACACTATTGTAATAGCAGACTTGGGGCCCTGGTGATGGCGGCTTGCATCCGCGGATGCCAATCGCATGGGGCCCCTTGATGAGGTTACTTTTGGGGGAGACCTGTGTCCAGTAGTGGACGTCTTTCTGCTATAATAATGATGTACCTTAGCCGACATACTAGTACATCATTTACGTACGTACATACATCTAAATTGGAAAATAAAAGTTGGCAGTTGCAACAACAAAAGGTAGGGCTTCATTAACAAGATCGCCGAATGTAATCACACCGTATAATTAAAACAGTAATATTTCCACGATTACTTTGTTCAGCTCGTATGATTGTTATCAGCAATATGTAAACAAACTGCACGTTGTAAACAATTAAACATTTGATTGCACACTGATCGCATTCGAGTATTTCATTTGACTGAAGGGTCGAAACATTAATCCATTTGTTTATGCGTGAAGAGTGTCCATATTGGAATATATTTAGTGGAGTGTTTTATGAAATTTCTTAGTGAGCAAGTGAGATCATCAGCCCAGCCGACATCTTTGATGATTTAATTGGACGCCTTTTCTGACTTTACCTTTTCTTAAAATGCGATGTTTCTGTCTTCCAAAAAAGGAGGACGTTCTCAAGTCGACTTTTTTTTGTTTTTTTGTGTGTGACATCATAATTTTTAGAGAGTGTACCAATTTTGATGTTTCTTTTTGTATTCAAAAGCCGGTGCTTGTCGTGTGTTCCCATTTAAATGGTTCCATTTAAATTTGTTTGTGATCTAACGACTAGTATTTGAGTTATCCCTAATAGTGCGTGGCCTCGACTACATTGGTGATGTTCTCATTCCCTCTTGTCGATGTAAAATGAATCAATAAACTTGTATATGATGTTTGGAAGAGCATCTTAGTATTTCAAATTACCTATCTAATTTGGTGAAGTTGACTTTGGTGAGAGACTATCGGTACAATGATTGCTGAATCCACATCCCACATGTCGACAACCTCGCGAGCCAAGTCAAGATATTTAATTTGCTTATCTTTCTCGATTATTATTTGTCACCATATTACATATTGAATATACACCATATTGAATAGAGGCTTGAAGGTCACCGTCGTTTATGGACTTCACCAATATCAGAGACATCGTAGAATAAAAAAATCGCGACTCTAAAATGGTGAACTACCATTACCATTTTAGAGTCGAAACCGAAAAGTGTCATGTGCCTATCCACAGTACAGTATCGCTCACTAGCTGTTCGCCAATATATTTAATTCAATCATTTAATCTTCAAAAAACAAAATGGCTGATGAGTGGTCGAGTGTGGTTGCGGCTTGTGTCCATTTATTTTTCAAGCGTAGCTTTTGGTAGCCTTGTGTGCACAGCGGTGGAAGCCGGTCGCCTATTGTGCGGACAACTTTTTATTTTTGTTTCTTAGTTGTATTTTAACTGAACCACGCGGGGTAACACGTTAAACATTTACGTATAACTCATTTTAGTTAAATTTATAAGGATTAATTACTAACAATATTCTGCAATTTCTCTAATTGAATTTTACTGTAAATGTTATAAACGTCATTTATATTATTAAATGTTAGTGATTAATCAAAAAAATTCGCGGTGGCTCTGAATTGAAACGCGGTAACAGTAAACACGGTTCCACCAGTTCTACTCAGTATAATGCATTTATTATGTAAAATGTTTAATTTAATTTGAGCTTGAAATTACTTCAACACGCGGTTCAATTTAGTTAATAAATGTCAGGCTGTTACCCACGGGCCCGTGGCTTTTGATAAACTCTCTCTCAACAAGATACACTCGTAAAAAGTTTTTTTTTGTTTAATCTATTGTTGCGAACAGATATCTTTTGTGTCCGCCTCAAAGTGGTCTTGTTTGTACGTTAGCTTTTTTTTCATTATCGTTCGGCTTTCTTTGGGCCATCCCTTTGAAGTGTATCTATTAAACACACGCCAGACCCACACACTACGAAACATTCTTATTTTATTCAGTACGTTTGAGGAAGACAAAGGAGTTTCCTGTGTGTTGTTTACATTATTCTTAGAGTTTGGGACAATTCGGAAGGAAAAATAAATAAAATAACAGTATTACAGTACAGCAAACGTGTTTATTGGTTACCAAGTGTAATAAATATATAAATAGTCCAGTATACAATTGCCTGGCGCTTCGCTAGACGGGGAAGACAGTGAGGGAAGAGTGACAGTCCCTCCGAAGAAATACAACCCTCGGAGGGCGGAGTGACACAGAAGGAGGTGTAGTGATAACGTTATCATGATCTGAAGCAACGCGCCACACAACACAAGCGCACTTGTCGGAAATTCGGTTTCAAGCTCATCATTTTGTGTAATGGGCATTAAATAGGAAGCTAAACCACAAAAATCGTTAAAACTTATACATTTTGGTGACGTTAAAGTTAAATAATTAAGTAGATATTCGTCAAATTGTTACGACAGCGAGCAAAATTTTAAATACGTACTTTAAAGTGAAATCCTTTCGAGCATAATAAACTTTCGATTAATGGCCTTTTTAATGCCCAAATAAAATTCAAAACGAAAATTATATTTTGTTTCGGCGGTAGTGACCGCGGTGTTAGAGTGAGCGGCGCGCGCGCCTCCTCGCGGTCACTAACGGGTTTGTGAAAAGATGTATCATCATAACATTATTCAGTAAGACTCTTAAGGTACCATCAAGCCTGCGTACAACAGTACTATAGTAAATAGGCAATTGGAACCGACAGTGCGCTGGCCAGAATTAGACAAAAGAACCACACAATAACAGCCAGATTTTAGAAGAAAATCCTTAGTTTATAGTTGAGTATAGGTTCAAAAATCGTTCAGTCACAATTTATAAGAAATAGTCGTTCTTTCACATCATATATTAAAGTTATATTTAAATATACATTAAGAAATTCACAGCATTTCATTTTTTTTTATTTAAGTGGATGGTTTTATTGTCTGTATGACAAGTTAACTGAAAGAACGGGTTACATACATTTAAATGCCTCCCTCTTCTAGGCATCGAAAGCCTTTTAGTACAAAATTATAAAACGGAAAAGTGTAAGTGACAGTTTTAATAGTAAACTGTATAAGAAGTTATAAAAAGTTTAGGTCATTTTGGCACAACGATCTCCATCACAAGTTTAGACCTTACGCTACTTTGTATACTAGCTTACATAGTCGGGCCGTCCCGGGCCGTGCCGGGCCGTGCCGGGCCGTGCCGGGCCGTGCCAGGGCCGAGCCGGCCGGAGCCGGTCCGTCCGGCGACTCGAGGCTTAGATGCTCTCACTCCAAGCTCAGCTCTGATCCGCTCGCATTTAATGCTTGCAAACTTCAAAGTGACATGATGAGCGAAGTCAACACAACAGGAGATGGCGTGTTCCTAATATTTGTGATATTTAGTTCGTTCAGTGCTCACTTCGCTCATTACGCGCTTCAGTTAAAGCCTCCTTTACTCTAGTCCGATTTAAGTAGAAAATAAAGTAACAGAACAACATAGGTCATATATTCACATACAATACACGTAAAAGTTGATAACTTATATTAACGTAGATAAGTATAATAGATAAACTACATAAAATTACTAAATGTGTGAAGTGGAACGAACCCTTGATGAAAACATACGGCGTCAAAAACCATGACGAATCGCCAACCCGTATGCTTCCATGTAAACACAAATAGCTTTCAATTCCTTACATGTAATTTAACATCAAACAATAGGAATCCAAATATCATAACTTCCAAACAATTTATTTAATTTCGTAAAACGTTTTTCTTTTTTTACAAATTTATTCTCTACCTACGTCCCTAGATCGAACCTTTTATTTTTTTTTCATTTTAAATTACAATAGTAAAATAAAATATTTTTTGTTATTTTTCTTTATTTACCCAGTTAATTTTACTTTCTCTCGCGCTAGAGCCTTCCATTTAATTCCAATTTTGACTTCTCTATCTAATACTCTCCTGATAATGCAACCTTGGGAAAAGAGAGTGAGAACGAAAGGGAGACAGAAGTCGTATTATCAGCAAGAGTGGGGTTGTAGGGAGTAGAGTGATATGTGAACGCAATCTACTCACTGGTAAAGAAGGAAGGAGTGCACAGTTCACAACGAGATATCTAATTACCATGCAACTACAACATTTATTACATATATTTGATTATCTAACAGTTACGACATATAAACTACCGCCATATTTCATAAGTGTTTGTCAAACGCACCACCACGAGGAGCTAGTGGTTAAAGAATAACAGCCGCACAGGTCGATCTTTAAGGTTAAGCAACGCTTGCCAAGGTTGGTCTGTGGATGGGTGACTATGCCGTTGGTAGAGTTGTCATTTGTAGATCTTTGGCAGTCGTTACGGATTGTCAGAAGCCAGAAAATCTGACACCAGTCTTGCAGAGTAGTACCGTTTTCTCCAGTTAATGGGTTGTGGAGGTCTGGTAGGCAGGCGCTCCACGTTAAATACAGGTATTCAGCTGAATCCGGTATGACTGGAAGCCAACCCCAATATATAGTTGGGAAAAGGCTAGGCAGATGATGATGATGATGTTAAACGCAACAGAATCAGTATGTATCTCCACATTGGTGGCCACCTAGCAGCCACGATACGGACACTCGGGTAACAAGGCCGTCCTTGCGCTAGCTTGTTAAATCTCGGGAACTTATTTGGCAGCGCCTTACTCTAGATATTGCACTATTAAACTTGTCGCTTGAACACTAAGTTACGCTCTCAGCTTGAAACTTTTATCATTAGCTTCAATTAAACACAGAGATTGTTTTCCGAAACAATTCACTCTGTACATTGCATCTAGAATATTGGGTGATTCAAACATGGTGCCTACAGAATTGTGGTAATCAGTAAACAGAGATTTCCGAACGAATTACAATCAATCCAAAAGTGACATAGCAGCGTCCAATCCTAATCAATACGAGCCGGAAATTCCCAAATCTAGTCAAATGTTGCTCATATACAAGCAAGTTTAATTAAATATTCACTAAACATAAATTGATTGCAATTAGTTTAGTGCTAGATTGCTCTCGCTTACCAATACCCAACGATTTTCGAATAATTGAATGCGACTGAAATTGCAAACTGAACCGGCTTACTGGACCTCACCCGATACAGAAATTACTGAGCGAATAATTAAACAAGTGCGAGTCGGATTCCGTATCATTACTTATCTATAAAAACGGCAAAAATTATGTCTGTTGTATGGGAGTCCCCCTCAAATATTTGTCTTATTTTAATTTTTTTTTTAAAGTGAATATATAACTAAATGTTTATTAATTTTAAACTTTATGTGCAATAGTGGTTAATAGCGGACTTAATGTTCTGTGAATATTTCAAGCGTCTACCTTTCGCCGTTATCAAATCACGTTTATTGTATAAGGGCCCCCATACATATTTATTTTATTTTGTTTTAGTATTTGTTATTACAGCGGCAACAGAGATACATCATTTGTGAAAATTTCAACTGTCTAACTGTCACGGTTCATGATATACAGCCTGGTGACAGACGGACGGACAGCAGACTCTTAGTAATAGGGTCCCGTTTTACCCTTTGGGTACGGAACCCTAAAAATTATCCAAAGTCTGTATACCAAAATATTACCTAAATGATTTGTTTCAGCAAAACAAAAACTTTCAAGTCAGAGAAGATAGGTGGCTTCGTTTTTAATCTCGCAGATGAAAGTTCGTAAAACGAAAGGACAGTGAACGCATGCAGTTGAGTTGTTTTGCATTAAAATTTAATTCCCGTTATTCCGTTATTATATTATCATCGCAGCTGCTATAAAAAGATCTTGCGTAGAGTGCACGAGGCTGCTGCGAATAAGATTATGAACTTCGAGCGGTGATCTAGAGCTATCTTGTGCGGAACTTTCCGACCTCGCTGAGCGCATCATTTAACAGATTGTATTACATTTGAAACTGCATCAGCGAGTTCGGTCAGTTTATTAGACTTCCCACTGTACCGAAGGAAGGTAGTTTTAGTGGCTGTGTGGCTGATTCCATCTCCATACTAAACACTTATAAAATATGACAGCAGCTATCTTGAATATTAACTAAACAGACACATATTGACGTCAACGGTTAAATATACTCCGCACTTGTCCCGCTGTTTGTTTGTGCGTGAAATTGAATTACAATAAATTAATTATTTGTGAACTTAATCAGCCCTCATTATACACTACAGTTATTTTGTACGAATATATTAAACTATTCCGGTGATTCGAAAGCAAACAATTATAATTAACGGTATTAATTAATGTTTTAGATGGGCGCCCTTAATTGGAGTTTGGATATCAGTTGCAATTAGATCGTATCCATTGGGTATATTGTTTTGATTTCAATTTGAGGCAGTTATTTATGCTAAACAGAATGTTGGCTATTTTGCTAATGTCATAACACGCTGCAAGTATGCAGAGTGGCGATTCTGTGGAGGCAAACAGCTGGACAAGTGTGGAGCGTCGGTACGCAGACATATATCATGTTAAACACGCATCAATTGGAATCAAACTGTCGGATTGAACTCTCAGTCGTGTCGTATCGCCGCTGCACGCGACTGCCAATTCAATACATTTCTATATCCCGTGAAATATAGTCGGTGTTTTCGCACCGACAATTATTTTGTCAATCAATTTGAACAGACCTCCAAATATTTACAGTGACACATCAAATGGGATTCGAAACGAGAGGCTCGTCAGTTTCACTAGTTCGATATACCAATCGGAGAGGACATGATTTAAGTAATAACACAATCAGACATGATCACGAGATATATTGAATGTATTTTTGTTTGCGAACAGAATATTAGAGTGTGCTCAACTGATATTGCTTGAGTATTTCAAACGCCTCAGTTGAGGTTCATTTATCGAGCAGGTAATTAGTTTGACGTGATCTGAGTATCAGCTGGGAGCAGACTATATCTAATGCAGTCGGTCGTCGACGTAAAAGGTGTTAATGATATGCATATGATTTCAACTCCCGCATCTGGAATACTTATTAGCTGCAGTGTGTACTATTGAATTAGTTTTCCGTTTCTAGTGGCGCTGATTAAAATACTTATTATGAGTTCTTCTACTATTTTCGCCAATTTGCAGCCACGAAGCGAAGAAAGTGATATATCCAGATGAGGTACAGACATATTGGTATGTTGTAAATGTTGAGTAAGTATTGTTTCAAATAGTAGACCATGTCGCTTTCATTTTCCTGGTGGCATATTGGTAAATTTATTGGGATGCTGTGGCTGCAGAGGAGCGTCGCGAGCACGTATGTTGAGTCAGTCATGTTGCTACTGATGTTGCTCCCAATAGTCTCAATGATTGCTAAAATATCGATACTTGGTTGCTAGATAGTTGGCACCTCTATACTATGATTAATCAAGTTGTTCACTCAACCAGTCCAAGTTGACGCTGGACTCAAGAATACGAGACAACGATATTCAACTATTCATACCAAATATCTCGTCGACGGTTCAATTATTCGAAGCCAATCCCTTTCGATTGACGTGTCACCGTTCCAGTCAAAAACATATCGAAACAAATAGAAAATAAAGTTCAAATCAGCAGTCGCGTGTTGGTGTTAGGGGCGATTTACACGTATTCGGTGTAGAACGCGTTGCTGGTGCAATTTCCGTTGTCGTTGGGTGAGTCGGGGTGCTCCTCGGGCTCCACGCCATTGGTGCGCATCTCATCACGAACCTGCGCAAAAAAAACATAGTTCATGTCTTGTTGGTGCGCGGCTTGAGGCGGCAGATCAGGAACTGGGTTCATATTAAGAGCTCTATTTGAAATTTGTTATGGTCCTATTGTGACATAGATATGCTGGTGGTGGTAGTATCTATAGTCGACACCATATAAATGTGCAATAACGGTCATTGACCGACCTACATTTATTGACAACCTTAATTCTTAAAACAGAAATAGTTAATAATGCTATATTGAATCGACATCCATCGTGATCCTTTATATTTACTAGTAATGGAAAACGATTAATTTTTTTGTCCATGTACCTACGAAGAGATATCAAGGAAAGGGCAATGACCTTTATTGCACAATTATCTGGTGTCAACCATAAGAACGAAGATTGTTTGTAACTGTTTTAGTAGTTGGTTATTATATTGGATGGCTACATTATCGCATTAGGTGATAAACCTGTAAAGATAATTGTAAGATAGGAAATAAATAAATAAATAAACTTTGCTAAAGTCTCTGCAACATTGTGATAAACCGAACCTGTGTAGTGTATAGTGAACCTTCTCGACTTCTCGACTGTAGCTATTGTGTGTCACGGTCTAAATTTGGAAACTATGCAGTATATAAAGACATAGCCGGCGGGTGTGTGTAGATTTGAGACAAACTATTGACTTGGAAACAGTAGAGCTTGTAACATACATAAAATGGACGCAGTTTGTGGATGGATATTGAATGGGAAGATCTTTATTCAGTCTTCAATGAATTTTGCTAAGTGTAGTATATAGTATGACTGGAAGCCGACCCCAATTCAAGTATAAATTTCAAGTTCTTATAACGCAATACACATATGTGTTGCTGGGGAGTTTGTTGCGCCACTTCTTCTTCCCAGCTAAAACACTAGGAAGTGGTGACGGGTGGGCGTTTTGGGGGACTGTCTTTATGTTAAATTTGACGTTCAGAAAGTGCTGTCTCTCAGACTAGTTTGAATAAATGACTTTTGATTTTTTCAATATAGTTGGGAATAGGCTAGGCAGATGATGATGATGAGTATATAGTATACATATATAAAGCGTTCAGGAACACATTTCGCTAAATTCTAGAAAAATATAAAATAAACTGATCGAAACTAGTTGTGTTCTAATCAGGCAAAAAATGCTTATTTAAGTTTTATAAACCTCACTAGGCCTCACTCACACTAGGTTTAACTTGATTGTAAGTTATTCAGAAATTTAAAATAACTCTGAGCAGGAATAAACCGTTCAAACTTGATATTTTACTTGCCCGCTATCAATATTTAGTGGCTCTAATATATTGAGTTCGGAGCCTGCTCCTCGCCCGTGTAATCCGACCACAGTCAATAATTCACAAGTACTATCATAATTTCGCTGCATCGTCGGCACTTTGGCTCTCTTTAGATAACTTACTCGAGTATCTTGTTTCAAGGCTATCCGATATTACTAAGACTTATGTTTCAAGTAAAGTCAAAGTCAATTCATTTATTTCAACTAGACCATTAAACGGAACTTTTGAACGTCAAACAGTTTGAAAATGAAAATATTATAGTGACTCTAGTTGTCCATCCGCAAAAAGTAGATTCTTATGGAGAAGAACGGACAAGAAACTCCATAGTTACTCTTTTCAAATTTAATTTAAACAATATTTTGTAATTAACTAATTGATTATATGTGAGGACGATATACCCAAATAACAATATTTTGTATACATTAATCAATTGATTATTATGTGAGGACGATGCACCTAAATAAAACTAAGTACTATACTACTAACAGGTACTACAAAGTAATGACAGTAGAGGTAAAATTAAAAAAAATCTATTAAGGGACATAGTACTCACATATTTACAAATTTTTCAACCATTAATTTATATAATTAATAACAATGGACCAGTGTGTGTTAAATTAAATATAAAACATCAATAATTACACACCTTACGTAAATCACGTAAATTAATTAATGTGACTGGTCGACTTTAATTGTTCTATAGCGAGTTAGAAAGTCATTGTATTTCCTCAGTAAGCTAGTAAATGTGTTGACCCACCTTCTCAACTTGGCGCATCACGCGCAGCATGTTAAGCCCAGCCAGGTTCTTGAGTTCCTGCACATTCCACTGGCCGGAGCGAAGCAGTTCGGCGAACAGTTCCGGGTACCTCGACACGTCTTCCAAGCCACGGGGGACCCTGGAGATTGAAGGTTGAGGTAAATATCATACTAGTCTTAGGAATCAAATGAGAAGCTCAACAATGGAAGGGCTGTATTGTCCAGCAGCCACTGCCGGATGCGAGACCTCCAGGGCCGGCCGATGTGGCCACAATAGGGGGAGGCCTATATCCAACGGCGGAGATTTATGGGCCATTATTTTTTTTCTTTTTTTTTTTGGATGGGAAATCATCAAATGACTTCTCCCGCTCTGGGCGAAGGGGAAGAGAGTGTCAGACTCTTACTGACTAAAACCCAGACCCACCCGTGTTCCTTCTTGTGCCCTTTGCGTTCCAGGGCCGCGGTGACTCTTTCGAACAAATTCCGCAACCCTAGCAGGAGATCTTTGGGCCTAGGATTATCATGATGAAGACAATGGAAGGAAAATAGCTGGTGGTGCTGCAATTTTTATAACGGTATTTTAAAAAACTGGCCAAGTGCTTGTCGGACCACGCATAGTGAAAGGTTCCGCAGTTCACTGTTAAAATCTCATAACTCTATAAGTACATAGCTGTAATGTTCAAAGCAATTTTCGTTGGTAGTGTCTGTAAAGTTCTATTTGCTCATTTTTTTTTAAATTTTCAATTTCATAGTTTAAAACTTAGAGGGGAGGGGACACATTTTTTACGAATTCAGAAGCACATATCTCAAAAAATATTGCCTTAAATAAAAACGAAAATATTTTGTTTTCATGATAATTACGACTCCGTATACTGTGGAGAGCAGTGGTGGCCGAGCGGTAACGGCCCCGACTTACGAACTGTAGGTCGCGGGTTCAAACCCAGCCAGGCGCATTACTTTGTGTAATTAATTTCATCACCACTGCTCTCAAAACGGCGAAGGCATCGTGAGGAAACCGGCATGTTCTAGAACCAAAAATTCGAAGACATGTGACATTCACCAACCCGCACTGGGCCCGCGTGGTGAATTACGGCCCATTCCCTCTCCTGGAGAGGAGGCCTGTGTCCCAGCAGTGGGAACGTTAAAAGGCTGATTATGTTAATGTTATGTATACTGTCATCGTCTCAAGCTTGCAAGTACATAGCTAAAGTTATGAAATAAAACTAAAAAAAAAACACGCCTGCCATATCAAAAATTCAACTAAAATTAAAAATAAGGTAGATAATCTTTTCATTGCAGTCGGGTGACGGTTCCCTTGAAAGGTTCTTTACAGGTCCATTTTGAGTCCCCCAAAGACTACATTTGTGAATTGTGTCACTAAAGGCTAGACCGGTATTGCCAACATGCCGACCGGAATTACGCGCTATGTCTGGAAATACCAGTCAAAACCACTTTTTTTTTTAATTTCTACCGTGTCAAAGTTTTCCTTAAGTGACCGGCATTACACGTCCTTACCCTACCTTATAACGAGAATACCGACCATTGCCTCTTTAAAAAAAATATTATGTATAGTTATGTTATTTGATGTGATTATATACTCCGAAAAAGAGACACTCGAAATGTAAGTATATTTGTCATGTAATGATGGAAACTGCCGTCGCAGCCTGCCTTCAAGCGTTTTACGTTCAAATATTTGCAGTGTTGCAAATTTCGTCGGCATGAAAAGTGAGTACATACGTTGTATTTAAGATGAAAAAGTGTTTATGTGTTTAAGCTGATACTGATAGTTATAATTTGTTTTTTTAAGGAATATAAAATTTGCCCTGAACTGCCCTGTTTATACATCGATTGTAAAATTAAACTTTTACAATCGATTGTTGTTTCAAAAAAAATGTATGTAATGTAATGTATTTTTTTGTAAAAAGTTTTTTATTTTTCACTTTTTAGTGGTACCTAAACCCCCTCCCCTCCCCCCACCTATTACATTAGTGTAAAAAAACGCACTGCTCCAATGCAGAGTAAACTAAAAGGTCGTCAATGTAGGCAATATAGATATTTTTTAGATTTTGTTGATTTTTCAAAAACTGCTTGTTCGATTTCGATAAAATTTTCATGGGACCATTTGGGAAGTATACCCATTCCAACAAAAAAGAATTTTTCAAATCGGTTGGCAAGCGACGCTGTTATGCGCGAACAAACAATAAAAAAAAAACATACAACCATCCGAATTGAGAATCTCCTCCTTTTTTA
Organism: Hecatera dysodea; assembly: GCA_905332915.2. NCBI lineage: Eukaryota > Metazoa > Arthropoda > Insecta > Lepidoptera > Noctuidae > Hecatera > Hecatera dysodea. The sequence continues at coordinate 29,269,392 of HG995286.1, read as the reverse complement.
GAAGTCGGTTAAAAATACCTAATATCAAGATGACGCAACAGAGAAATATGTGCTGTTCCACAAAAAAAAAACTGTGCTATATTCAAAAAGCTTTTTAGGAATGGCACCCAAAAGATTCAATAAGATGTCCAATCCAATAAAAGATTTTGACGGAAACCATTTCAATAAGGCTATTCGTAATTTATTAAATCTAAAAAACAAATTACGCAGTCAATGAGTAATAATTGAATTTTATTGGCATTGATTTATTTATTATTAAGTATGTTTTGATTTGTTAATAATTCAAATGTTTTATTAATTGAGTTCGAATCTTTTTATGTATTCATTTTGAATTTTTAAATTTTAGTTTAATTTATTGACATTGGATGTCTTGTTATGTCTTGTTATATTGGTTACTAGCTGCTGCCCACGACTTCGTCCCCGTGGAATCCCCGATTTTAAAACATTATTTATCGCTGCTCCGCTCCTATTGGCTTAAGCGTGATGATATATAGCCTAAAGCCTTCCTCGATAAATGGTCTATTCAACCCAAAAATAATTTTTCAATTCGAACCAGTAGTTCCTGAGATTAGCGCGTTCAAACAAACAAACAAACAAACAAACTCTTCAGCTTTATAATATTAGTATAGATATGATAATATACAAATAAAATATTTGGATAAGCTTCAACAGCGGAATATATTTCGTTTTGGTAATTTGTAGTTCTGCTTCTCATAATAAAATATGATAAGATTGAAATTCTTCAGTTTCTGCATGAGATATAAAGACAGGCTGTTTTCTGGTGAGGAGATCTGATGAAAGGCGATGAAATTGAGACATGTGGCGAAGACAATTAAAATATCTATGATGGAAATAAATATACGAAGATTACGAGAAGAGACCATCTTTCTTAATAGTAGCTGATCCAGGATTGTGGGACTGATACTGAGACTGATCTGGTTCTCGTTTTTCTAACACAGTCACTCGTTGCTAAATTGTCGGGTCGATTTTCAAGGTAAAGCAACGTTTGCCGAGGTTGGTCTGTGAATGGGTGACCGAAACTCCTCCGTGCCTTAGAAAGCAAGTTAAGCCGTTGATCCCGGCTACCAGTTGGATATTTTTGCCAGAAAATCTGACACCAGTCTTGCCAAGACTTACGGTGTTATCCAGCTGAAGTTGTGGAGGTCTGGTAGGCACGGGCCATATAAAATGATGATAATCAGTGGAATCTAGGATCTATGGTATTATGCTTTATTATACAGAGATCGGCTAGTTTTCACAGAAATGTCCTCGTCAGTTTTTGCTTTATGAAGGAGAAGTATTGTCATGATTAGGAAAAAGTAATGAACTACGAGGTTGGCTCACCTGTTCACGCCGTCGAAGTCTCCACCGATGCCAACGTAGTCAGCGCCTATCATACGCTTGATGTAGTGGAAATGTTCTGCGAACAAACACACACTTTCAATTGACGCACGCTTTGTAAATCAACGTTCAGTTTACAGTTGAGACTTGAATGAATTGAGAATCAAAAGTGTTGAACAAAACAAAGAAGCTTTGAACATTGACAAACATTTGAGAAACAGCTAGGTAACTAAACAATGCTAGTTTAGGTTTGTCACCGGGCACATGACATACATAATCAGCCTTTTAACGTTCCCACTGCTGGGACACAGACCTCCTCTCCAGGGAATGGGCCGTAATCCACCACGCGGGCCCAGTGCGGGTTGGCGAATGTCACATGTCTTCGAATTTTTGGTACTAGGACATGCCGGTTTCCTCACGATGTTTTCCTTCACCGTCGTGATGAAATTAATTACACAAAGTAATGCGCCTGGCTAGGTTTGAACCCGCGACCTGCAATTCGTATGTCGGGGCCGTTACCAGTCGGCCACCACAGCCCTAAAACATGACATAAACAATTAGAATGGGATTTATTTAAAATGATCTGTTCACATTCATCAAGAGTTTATAATGGTATAAAAAAGTTTTACAGTCTTACGTTATTGCAATATACAGTGTAAGATACATACAGAGCAGATGATCAAGATTAGAACGACCTATAGTTGTGTCAGCAAGTGTAGTTGGTACATCTTCTCTTGGCAGATGAATTATGCGAGCAGGACTTGGAGATTACAAGTAACTTCAGAGACTACTCCTCAACCCACTGGACGTCCGAAACAGAATGATGGACATTGCGACCAAGACTCTTTTTATATGTAACAGACTCGATAAGGTTTCGTGTACCACGCATGCGCGAACCTCGGTGACGGCAATTAAATCAACTTTTTCTATAGTTTTGAAATCACAAAAGCATTCCGCAACATTTTATTTGCTAGGGATTCACTGGCACGATTTTTCTTGGAAACTGCGGTGTAATTTTGAAGTCACGTGGTTTTGTCACTAACAAGGCTGGTGGATACTCGCTGAGAGTTTGAAAATCATTGCAAAAGAAATAAATAAAAAATACTGAGCAGTTAGTTTATTTCACACTAGCAGCGCCCCAAGGCTTCACCCGCGTAGGTCCCGTTTCCGAGGATAAAATATAACTTATGTTTCTTCCTGATAATGTAACTTTCCATTGGTGAAAAAATGGTTAAAATCGGCCTGGCTGTTTCGGAGCTTATTAAGTGTGCGAGAGAGGGAAATCTCATGCTCCAGCCGCCGCAACAGAAGAAGACGCCTCGGGCGTTGGAAACGCAGGGCGATTTCCGGCCACCGTATTTGCAGGTCTGCGGAGGCCGAGCTATTAGTGCCTCGCCGTCCGATAGCAACTAGCGTCGTGTTCCACGCGCGCCTCAAAGAGCTGTCAGCAAAGAACTCGGGGCCCCATAGGGCCAGTGCCTGCTAGGGTTGCGGAATTTGTTCGAAAGAGTCATCGCGGCCCTGGAACGCAAAGGGCACTAGAAGGATCACGGGTGGGCTTTAGTCATTAAGAGTCTGACACACCCTTTCGGTCTACCCAGAACGAGAGAAGTCATTTGATGATTTCCTATCCAGGATAAAAGAATAATATATCCAACATAAACCATAGTACTCACTAAATTACTCGTAATAAAACTTAAAGTTACTCCTTCAACTAAGTAACAAAAAGCAGCCGTTTGCTGTCTCAAACTGGATCGTATCCGGCAGAGCACACGACCGGTCCGGTTTAACAGCGTTCGTTTCGCGTTTGTCGGCGGAGCCGCAGCCGGGCCGGTCCGGCGACACAAAGCCGTGTTCGGCCGGCCCGGAAAGAGAGCGTTTTAATGGGGCGTATGAGCTCAGGCCATTATTGTAGTGTATGTGACTGAACTGAAAACTGACATGCAATATGCAATATGATTGAAGAAATGGTAGTCTAAAATGATAAATGAATAACAGAGTTGATTTAGGGCTTCAACAATAAAATCCGAAACTATATACTAGTCGTCAAATCTCAATCAGCACCAGCTTTCGAATACAAAAAGAATCACGAATATCGGGGCACCCAGTACAAAGTTATGAGGTATACACACAAAAAAATAATACAGTCGAATTGAGAACCTCCCCTTTTTTTGGAAGTCGGTTAAAATGCAGCATTTGCAAATAATACTTCAAATGAGTAATTTAGTTCGTGATAAATATAAATAAATTGTAAGCATTTAAGTAAAGTTAAGCCATCCAGCGCTATTTAGACGGTACGATTTTAATTACTGCTTCAACTTTTTGCATTCAACAGGCGAATTAATTACTTCGCTTAAATGAACCATTAGGTACTAATAAGAAGGTTTTGCTTGGTTTATGCTATAGCTAATTTTCCAACTTCAGATCGGGATATTTCTCGTAATTCTACTATAGCTAATATTAAAAAACACACCCGCATATTATATTTTTGGTTTTTGTTCGTTTTTTAGTACACCGATTTCCGAAATTAAAGTTAATTTATACTTTTTGTGTTTCTTTTGTTTAGAAGTCGGTTGTATTTATAAGTAAAAAGTATATTATTTACACATTTTAGTGGTGACACCCCACAGTTAAACGTACCCGTCACAGCTTACGTGTTATATACTGGTGTAAAAAATAAACAGACACGCGATTTCAGCAATCTCGGAAGATTGCTGAAATTGCTATCATTTATTGAAGAGTTCCTTTTCCTATCTCCGTTCCTCATCAGATCTTCACCAAACTAGAAAGAAACCACCTCGAAATACTAAGATGCTCTTCCAAACAATCGTTTACAGAAGCCACGCATTATTAGGCATAACTCAAATACTAGTCGTCAGATCTCACTTAAATTTAAATGGGACCACAACAAGCACCAGCTTTCGAATATAAAAAGATTCTGCGGTTATTCATCAATGGGTAGGTACACCTAGTAAAAAGTAATGAAGCAACATACACAAAAAAAGCAGTCGGCTTGAGAACAACCTGCTTTTTTGGGATTCGGTTGAAAATGCGAATTTTTGTTATCTACTCAATTACGCCAGAGCGACAGAATCGATCTGCATGAAATTTGGCAGAGAGTTAGATTTTAGTGTGGAACAGCACATAATAATATGTAGGATTTATATCCTGGGAGTATGGTGTTTGGATATATCACCGGATAATTGTAAAATGCGTAAGATTATAAAATATCTCGACAGATTGTTAACTCTCGGGAAATTGTGAACCGACATCAACTGACGACATGTTGGCGACTGGATTATTCATATTTATCGGATTTTCTGGTCTAGCTAAGTAGCGGAACATAGGGCACAGGGAACTTAGGGCTGCCGAACTCGAATAGATTATGATAAGGGTTACAGTGAGCGACTCTGCAGACAGAAATAGGAGCTCCACAGCGGTGCTCCGTCATCGGTTAAAAGGTTAAAATTGTAATACTTAACGTTTCGTTACTTAGAGAAAATTTTGTAGAATACTACAGTTCCTCTTAATGACTTCGAGAGATTATAGACTAGCTAATTATGATGCGTAACTAAGTGTTCCAAATGTTCAGTTGACAATTTATCGAGAGTTTACAATCTCTCGAGATACTTTATAATCTTACGAAGATTGCCATTTTCCAGTGACATGTATATGTATGTACATTAGAATCACATTCGTCGGCCACTACTTCAGAACTAGCGAAATTTGTGCGGAAGTTAGTATTCCGTCATGTTCCGAGAGGGATGAAATGATACCAATCAATCAATCGCGGTAAAAACATCACAACTTAGCTGATACTGTGGATTTGCTTGGTGTGTTCTACTTTTGGCTGTGTTTTTGTTCTTTAGCTCGTGTTGTCGAAATGAAAATATGAAATAGTTCTGTTATTATAAACATTCATGCGATTTAGTGCCTAATACTTAGACTACGTAGAAGTAGGTTCGTGTTAAGTCTTCTTGTTTCATAATTCTCTACTTTAGGTGGTGCCGGGCGAGAGAGAGAAACCTCATGCCCCAGCTGACGCAACAGAAGAAGACGCCCAGGGCGTCGGGAAACGCAGGGCGATTCCCGGCCACCGAAGGCGCGGGCCTGCGGATGGCGAGCTGTGGGTGGCTCGCCGTCCGATAGCAACCAGGCCCGAGTTGACTCATAGAGCCGTCAGCAAAGAAGACAGGGTCCCATAGGGTCAGTGCCTGCTAGGGTTGCGGAATTTGTTCGAAAGAGTCACCGCGGCCCTGGAACGCAAAGGGCACAAGAAGGAAGAGTCTGACACTCCCTCCCGCTCCGCCCAGAGCGGGAGAAGTCATTTGATGATTTCCCATCCAAAAAAAGGTGGTGCTATGTAGGCAATAACAACCTTTCTAGAAATAACACCGATCTCGCGGTCCATCTATTATTGGATCTTCCCAACTGTTTTTTCATCAAAATCAAATCTTTCCTGAACAGCTTTATTGAACAGTATCCTGACGATCAATTAATTAGCGCTCAGAAAAAAGTAGACAGTTCGTATAACTTCTTGCAGCCAGTTCAGAATTATTTTTATGAGACAGATATTTATATGAGATACGGGGAATTGAAGTATCGGACAAACATCGTTTCTCCATAAGTAATATCGTAATAAAATAATGTAATACCTAGTTCCGTTTCCAATAGACGAAGCCGGATAAATAAATCATAAGAGATTTCCCTACATTCCGTGCAGACGCGGGCTGTATACATTTGTGTGCATTATACATTTGTGTACATTATACATTTGTGTACATGTACGCGAACATTGATGTATCTGCGGATTATGCTCCAACTTTTGGTGATTACTCACTGTACTGGGAGCATTTATATTCGTATTTCTTTTTGGATTAGTTTAGTTTTGCCTTTGGTGTGTTTTTATTTTTCCCCATAAAAGGATTTTCGTGCGGCTGGATTTTTTTAAATAATTGAGCTATCATTTGATTCGTTTTTAGGAAATATAAAAATATACTTTTATCTATGACACTGGCCGCGGAAAACGAAAAAAATAATAATTTTATAATCGTATTTCAAATGCATACATAGTTTGATTTGATGCAGTTAGTAATATCAAATCTGTGACTGAATTTGGTGTACTCATCAAATGTTAAATAAGATTTGATCACCAAACCATTTTCATAGTGCTTATGTTTTGACTGGCACTGGACAAAATTGTCTTGAAGCAAACCAAACAACAACAAAATAAAAACAATTTTCATGCAGTTTAGCTCACTAAACGATTATTATTTAAACAGTCGTGTTTTGACTATGAAAACAATAATTGTCCAATTTAGCCGCTCGACAAAACCGTCAAAACCGCCACAATGCTGAAATGCATAATTGAACGGCACAATTAACGCCAATGGGATCACACTATTGTTATCCAATAGTCTGTCAATATGTAATTAATGAGATTATAGTTGCAACTGAATTATGTAATAAGCTTCTGACCAAGTATACAAGTGGACTATGGTAGGTGCCAGGTAAGTTTTCAATAAACTACAACGACCTTTTTCTAATATATTTCCGTAGGGTACCCGAAAATGAAAAAGATTTGGGGTAGTAGGAATAAGGATGGTGATTCTTACCGAAAAGAATCGATTTTTAAATCGATCCAAATCGTAAGCTGATGTATCGATTCACAAAGAAATCGAGATCTAAAAGATCGATTCTAAAAATCTATTTTTTTTTCAAGTTTGCTTTTATAATGTACATATAAATCTATTTTATAAGAAACAAGAAAGACAACATAATAAATGACCTCATATCAGTAAAATTTGTTTTTTTTTTTTAATTCATATTAAAGTCAAATCAGGTATGAAAGAAGATATTTATTTAAAATGTTTTAAAAAAAAACACTAAATAAACAAACATACAGCCATCTCATGAGTTTTTGAGTAATTAACCCTTTAATCGGCAACACCGTAATGTTACAGACACATTCAACTATAATCAACATCAAATAATTTTATGGTTTTTATCAATACTTACAAAAAAAAAATCGGAAGACGATTTTTAAGGGTGAAACATCGATACACTGGATCGATTCAGTACTGCATATCGATTTAAAAAATCGATCTTTTGGGCCTGAAAAATCGATTCTTCAATTAATCGATCTGAGATCGCCATCCCTAAGTAGGAATATTACCAAGGCCACAAAAACCAGACTCGTGTTTTGCCTAATATTCCCCACATATCGTTATTAGAAGAAACCTTTGCAACAATTTTTAGGAACCTAATGTCTGTTTTGATCGTATTTTAATTCTTTTAATTCTTTATTGTACACTAAAACAACTTATATAATATTGGACATAATAAAGTGCATGTCCAAAGGCGAGCTTAACTCAAAGTTGAGTTTTCTACCAGCAAACCTTTGAGTGATAGAGAGAGATCAGCATAGAGAGTAGGATCCAGTGCTTACTCTCTATGGTCTGTACCCGGTCCTTAAAATTTTGTGAGTGAAGAACTCATTGTTGAACAGTAAAAGTTGCACGGTTTGGTCTTCAAGGTTACGAAATGCTTTCTGCGATCAGAGATTGCGAGCCTCCAAAAAGCAGTTGGTTCCGGCTGTCATTTGTAGATATTTTATTTATAATGGTAATCAGACACGTTCCTCTTTTTCTTGCACGTTCTTTTCCATAGAGATCTACGTTTAGAAACGTGCAGATAGCATGACCTCTTTGGATAGACCGACCTTGACAATTCAAAAGTGCACTTTACTTGAGATAAATGCTTTTAGTTTAAGTTCGACACCAAGAATTCTAACTCCAGTCTTGCCAAGGGGTTCGTGCTGCCCAGGTAGAATACTGACTTTGCTGCATTCCAGTTAGACTGGAAATTGGATACTCGCTGTTGTGAAAAGGCTAGGCAGGTTTCTTAAAAGTCTTATTTTGAATACCGGTCCTGCACCACAGTCTCAACCATTTGGGTGTGTACCCGATTGGTTTTCATTTTGAATTATTTTATATTATAGTTTCCTTATTTTTTGCATTATCCTCACAAATAGAAGCAACAAGGATAATGTAGCCAAGATTTTTGTAATACATTATATGATTTAAAAGAATGTCCGTGGAGTTTCATGCACGTTCTTCTCCATAGTGATATACGATTTCGAACGTGGAAATAGCTTCATGTTTTTGACTGACCGAAATTTATGCTTTGAATCTTGAATCATAGTATTTAATCAATGTGCTAGATTCAATCGTACGTAAACCTAATCCACCTCGCCTGTAATAAGGATCCGTTATCCGAAGCCACGACTCGTAACTTTCCTCGAGCGGGCGTTTGCCTCTGAATGCGGCGCAAGCAGTATTATCAGCAAATGGCGCGAATATATCGCTTCCTGTCACCTCTGTACTCTGAGATGGTGTTCCTCTCATGGCACGTATGAGGATTTGTTTGTTTGCAGCTGGAAAATCAAGCTTTAAGGTACCCTATCTTATGATGAGAACTATAACGCTGCTGAAATAATGTTTACATGTATAGTTGCATCATTCGGTTACCTACCTTCAAAATGGTTGAGCTAAATGGTGCCGATACACACGTAATGTTCGTGAACGGGCGCCATCGGTTGAGACTGGTCACTGACTTGTTTTTTGCATTGTCTTCACATATAGAAGCGACCAAGGATGTAACCAAGGTTATGTAATACAGAACATGATTTAAAAGAGTGTCCGTGGAGTTTCTTGCACGTTCTTTTCCATAGAGATCTACGCTTTGGAACGTGCAGATAGCTTCACCTCTTTCGACTTGACCATTCAAAAGTGCCTGTAAAGGGTTTAATTGAAATACATAATTATATGCTTTGAATTTTGTTTTTTTTTAGTTAGATTCTTGATAATTCGATTTCTCTAAGAACTAATCGTGTATCTGTGTTTTACAATAAATAAATGAATATTTGAAAACATATGAACAACATATGACACCATCAATAACATATCAAAACTTTTACTTCACGAATTACATTCGTTGCAATCTCGCATCATGATTTGAATAGTTGAACGAAATTCATGAGGTCCTGTTATTAAATTCAGAGTTACGCTCCTGTGTTGTGGGTGCGTTTACAAACATATAAACTCACATACACAAACAGACACACCCGGAACAGCTGTCTGTAGGCCATACAAATAAAAATTATTTGTATGATAAGTAAGAATATATATAATAAGAATATAAGAATATATATCAGAACTGCTTCAAATCAATGGATAAAAGACACTGCAGATATAGATAAATGGAATAAGCTGGAGGTGGCTCATAATATAATTAAATAAAGCTTATACATATGTGTAAAGCGCTCAGAATTATAATGACATACCATCATCTGACAGCATTTTATGTAATTTGTACTTGATGTAACGGTGAGTTTATATAAACTGAACAACAACATAGATATAAAAGCCCTTTCCTTTACATTCGTTTAGTATACAGTTATTTTGATCTAATTATTATTTAATATAATTAACATTTGATCTAACCACTTAACAAAAAGCGAGAGCGGCCGTCTCGGGAAGGCTCCCTGACACGGATAGATGGAGGGCACCAGGCCACGTGGTAGATACACCAGATCAAGGCTAGGCCAGATACACCACCAATGAGGTGGACACACCAGATCAAGGCTGCAACCGAAAGCTCAGTTCACGAATGCACCCGGATAGCTGCAGTCCGCGAAGAATGGCACCGTATGACCAAGCTCATCGCTCGACGTGACTTGCCATGATAATCACGACCACTCTGACAGGAGTGTATCGACTAAGAAGTGTATCGAAGAAGAAGATACGGGTAGGTTAGGGTCGAAAGGGGTGACGGGAGCTAGACTAAGCGAACAAAGCGAGGGAACATAGCTTCCGTGATCTTTTTTTAATGGACCTCTCGCAGTGCAGCACACTAAGGCTGGTTACTGCTCAATTGGACAATCGCCGTGATCCCATTCACGTTAGTTTAATTTAAATCCTGCAGGTAGAAATAGGAGCCCCGTACAGCGGGGCTTCGTCGCCTTTTCTTAGTCACCACCAAAATTAAAGCCAAATTTACATTCGATAAAAATATTTATAAAATGAAAGACATATAGTGTACAATACGAACATTAATAAACCGACATTTTATCATTGGTTTTTATATTAAAAATACTAAGAACAAACATTACACACCCCGTTACCAAATGTCCAGTCTCGAGTTCCCGTGTAATTAATTGTATCCCGGGTTTCCAACTCACGGTAGTGTGGGGAACTGTGGGATTTTATTCGGTAGAAGTCCGACCTAACACTGCGTTGTTTACTTAAATATGTGTGATGTCTGTTTTCTTTCCTTATCCAAATATTATCACATAGTGCGAAGAAACAGATCGTCTTACGTTTACTCGCTCTGCCGATGCGTTGTGTAGATCCCACCTAAACCATCATCTAAACTTCCCATCCTATAATAGTCTTTACTATAATATTATACAGAGGAAAGATTTGATTGTTTTGTTTGTATTAAATAGGCTCAGGTAGGTTGCTCAGGTAGCTTGTTTGTATTGAATAAGGTCAGTGTCTGCTAGGGTTGCGAAAGTTGTTCGAAAGAGTCGTAGCGCCCCGTGGGTGGGTTTAATCAGTAAGAGTCTAACACTCTCTTCCACTCCGCCCAGAGCGGGAGAGGTCATTTGATGATTTCCCATCCAGAAAAAAAAGGTAGGTGATACGATTACGTCTCAAAACAACACATACTTAATAAGATTAGCCTCACTATGAAACCAATACCATTAAATATTCGTCGGCTTAATCTCTCGCTGAGCAAATAAGCACACTAATTATTACCCTAACAATAGTCCGTGATTAAGTAGTGGGGTCCCGGCTCTAAGTTGTGGGAATCTTTGCCCAACTGTGGGTTTAATGGGCAATTACTGGGTACCTTTGTTTCGCCGTGTAATAGCGTGTTGCGGTTTGAATGCGATGATTATGTAAATGTATGCGTACGACTAAATTTTCTGTGTTATTTGCATGTGTATTGGCTGGTTCAGGGTAGTTCTGGGGTGGTATGTAGTTTTATCAGTTTAAACAGTTAGTTATCATGGGCCTGTTAAGTGAATTGACTGTCTGTGATTGCGGTTGCGTGGAATTAATCTATACTACTGAAAGATTTGTTTGTTTGTTTGTATTGAATTGGCTCCGAAACGACTAAACCGATTTGAAAAATTCTTTCACTGTTTGGAAGCTACACTATCCCCGGGTAACATAGGCTGTATTTTATCCCCGTATTCGCACAGGAACGGGATCTTCGTGGGTGGAACCGCGGGGCGCTGCACAAACTTCTGCAACCGTAATGTAACATGTTATCACAACTAGCACTTACCAGCGACGTCAGAGATGGTAGCGTTGGGCGCGCACTTCACGAAGTCCGGGAAGAAGTTCACCATGATAATACCGCCGTTTTCTTTCTGCAAAAAACATGAACATAAGAAGATCATCAGTTTTTCATAATCTTGGTAGATATGATGAAAACGAATGGCGTTGAGCTGAGATCATCAATCAAACTTAAAGCTGTTTTTTATTATAATTTATTTATGGGCTTCATCAGAAGGCTTGAATTCATCCAAAAGGCAATGGAGAGAGTAACGCTCGGAGTTTCCTTGCGTGACCGAATCAGGAATGATGATATCCGCAAGAGAATCAAGGTACCGACATAGCTCGAAAGATCGCCAAACTGAGGTGGCAGTGGGGCACATTGCTCGCAGATCAGATGGGCGATGGGACAGATAAGTTTGTAAGAGGCCTATGTACAGAAGTGGACGTCTTTCGGCCGATTTGATGATGATGAAATTATCTATTATATCATCTGCTTACTGCGCCATACCAGTATTTACTTAAAGTAATTATTCTATAAAAAATAACCACTTTTAACCGCGTACCTACTTAAAAGCGCGTGATATTTGTGTGGGTCTTCAATCCCACAGATAATTGACTTTCAGACGCTGATGGAATCCCACTTTGTCTGGATCAAAAGTAAAGGTAGTATTTTTAACCCAAAGCTTGGCTGGTAGACTAAGCTTTGTTGCTTAGTATTACTAATACTGTGCATAAAGATAACACACACAAATATGTAAAGAAGAATACAAACCAGTGAGTGAATGATATCATCAGGCACGTTCCTCTTGTGGTTACAGAGGCTGTAGACCGAGGAGTGGGAGAAGACCACGGGCGCGCGGGACAGGCGGATGGCCGCGCGGGTGGTGTTCTCCCCCACGTGGGACAGGTCCACGATCATGCCCAGCCGGTTCATCTCGCGGACCACTTTCTGCGGACAATGGAGGATGGTGGAGGTCTTGGGTATGTTGGTAGCTGCCTAGGTGTCGCTAGCCGTTCCACGCGTGCCACTCAGAAGGACGTGGGGCTAGGCCCCACAGAAGAGAGGTCCGCCAGGGGCTGACGGACCGAGACCTGCCGGGGTTGTGATGCATGCTTTTGCGAATCCGCGACCCCGGCCTACGTTCAAGTGACGGAACACCGTGGTGGTTTTAGCCGGTAAGAGTCCGGCACACCCCCCCGTCTTCCCCAGATGGGGGATAGTCCATGAGGATTTACCCACGATAAAAAAAGGTGTCGCTAGCCGTGAGCTTTTTGAGTATGTATTACTACAGAATTTGTAGGGTCCTTGAACGTTTCGAATCAAAAGGTATATTGTACTTGACTATAAAAGTCTCAAGCGGCCATTCCATCCGCTTCAAGCAAACTGTAACTTAGTGTATTGGCAGTTGTAAATTTAATGTAACTATACTTCTTCTGGGGCCGTACCACGAAGTGTCAATGCTACCATGATATATGTGTGAGAAAGGGATAGTGCTATTCGTCTTGTGTAACTCCGTCTCTCTGTCACACAGGAAGCTTGCTGGATTTAATACGTCATGGTACGGCTACAGTACTAATCTGTAATCTGTAAACTCTCACCGTGATAGCATAGGTGAAGCGAATATACGAAATGACCTACAAACACGATGGAATGTCAGCTCACTCCAGCTAAGTTTAGTTTAGTACTATAAAATTGTCGAGAACACAATATTACTACGCCGTCATCCAAAATACAAGCAAAAATATGACCATAATCAGATCGATTTACATGGCACGTTTCTTCACAAAATTACAGACACGCCTCACGGGCTCGATGCACACGGCGCGATATTAAATCTGCGAATGGTAATTTCAGAGGCGATATTATTCATGCGACTGCAATGAATCTCGCATCCGATTTGCTATTAAGTTCACGTGGATGTCTGCGCGAAATACAGCTCCTGTGCAGCGGGCCTCATGCATTTATACTCTTCCATACGTTCGCATAGCTGTATTTTGATTGGATGCTTTATAAATATTTTATTAACTAGTTTAATAACGTTCCAATCTGTTGTGCATGATAAAATATGAAGCCGTACTTAATTTTACCAATGTTGCGGTATATTTAAATTCGAGAGAACTAATTAAATTCTATCGATCTGAACAGATTAAAAAGTTACAACCAGTTTCAGATATAAAGCATCTAAAAACAGAAAATACAATGGTCGATTAATTTGTAAACGGTCGATTAATTTATAGGTAAGGTACATCTGACTGCCATTTGTCTGGTAAGGACGAAAAGTAATTTCTTAGTTTATGCGAGGTATCCCCGTGATTATTCCTACGATTAAGTATTTAGGCATACCTACATATCTTTTTGTACATCACACTGCAAAATTCATAGATGTACATACAAACTGGTATTTTTGTTTATTTACTGAGTTGTAAAAATTCAAATTTATCATATGAATTGAGTATTTACACTTCCAAAAAAGCGATACAAAATAAAAATTCAAATTTTTCATTCCGTTGTGACATTCGTATTTCATCGCCCACCTACGATGCGAGAACTTTCCGTGTAAATATTCGGCCGCCATTTTAAAAACCCCGTTCTAGTCACATTTAAATTGCGTTCTAAATCATCATTATGTATTTATTGTACGGTGACTGGTATAAGCGAGAGCGATATTAAATAATTTTTTTTTATTTTAGAATGCCATATCTTGTATTTAAAAAACGTTAGTTGAAACTTCACGTGACCAGAAAGTTGACTAATTTTGGCCAAAGAATGAGCATTGTCATTCAATGTGACAAGCCTATGACATTATTTCTAGCGTGTGTTTTAATATGCCACGCTAGAACTAAATTCTGCAATCAAAACGGTTCTGACTCCATTGCGTTATCACAGATAATGCAACAGAGTTCATCGGCGGAATTAAAGGTATTGAAGGGCGTTCTTTAGTAACGTATTTGGCGTATTTCGTAAATTTCAACATGTGTGTAGCCCATTTATTGCACAGAGACACTTTGTGATGTAGCCTCCCGGGACCTGTCGGATTAATGGAGTACCTTAATACGTCCTGGACTATATCTATATCTATGCTAATATTATAAAGAGGAAAGATTTGTATTTTTTATGTAACGAATAAACTCAAAAGCTACTGGACCGATTTCAAAAATTGTTTCACCATTAGAAAGCTACACTCGCGTACTCGCCCTGAGTAACATAGGCTATATTTTATTCACGAGAACGGGAACTACGCGGGAAAACCGCGTGGCGCTGCTGGTATCTAATAATTTAGCTATCGTGCTTCGATTTATCTTTCGCTAACTCAGAGAAGAAGGCAGTTTTGGGTAAACGTTGGTGCTCTCTCTATACGAGGGACGTTCCAATACCATCTGAGTTGACGTTCCTTCATTAAAGCTTCTATGTCCTACACATCACAACGGCGCAGGAATGTACTGTTAGTAACGCCAACCTTTTTTTTTTTTGGGTGGGAAATCATCAAATGACCCCTCCCGCCCTGGGTGGAGCGGTAGGGAGTGTCAGACTTTTACTGACTAAAACCCACCCGTGCTCCTCCATGTGCCCTTTGCGTTCCAGGGCCGCGGTAACTCTTTCGAACAAATTCCGCATAGTAACGCCAACCTGCCACTTCACTGCATAGTATAAAACAAATTCGCTTTCTCTGTCCCTATGTATGCTTAAATCTTTAAAACTAAGCAACGGATTTTGATGCGTCTTTTTTTAATAGATAGAGTGATTAAAGAGGAAGGTTTGTATGTATTATCTACATTGCACCCGTGCGAAGCCGGGCCGAGTCGCTAGTATACCATAAAAATAAAAGCTTCGGTTAACGTTTTAATTTTTCCGGAATCGAAGGCACTACGGAGCACTACAGATGTACTGAGAGTGCAACTATTCAAAGTTTTCTGTTCAGCACGTGCCACTTCAAGTACGCAGCGAAAGTTTAAAAGCAAGTTTTCCTTCGGCGTTTCTGTTTTCAGCTGTTTCTATATTAACATTTGACTTTTTAAACTAACTCCGCGCGTTGTGTATTTAGGATGTAGAACGGGCGCGTTATTTTAAGCATTGTGACGAGTCCGCTGCGAATGTTATTGTTACGAGTTTCGGGTTCGTGACAATAAAACAGCCGATTAAATAACCAAAAATTACACTTTAATTACACTAAATACAATTTTTAAAGTCACTTATTATAAAACACAATCGCACTACTAACTAATTGCGTTAGTTCGCAGTTGATGATCGCTCTTGAAGTTATCACTTGTATCCAATACTGACTCGGTCGGTTCTTTTTTTTTTTTTTTTTTTTTTTTTCCGAATGGACCACTCGCAGTTCAGCACCGATCTATCACATACTGGAGATAGAAAAACAAATGAAACAACAGAAAAATTATATAGGTTTTCTGTTGTTTCATTTGTTTTTCTATCTCCAGTATGTGATAGATCGGTTATTGGGTTCGGCCGTTAGGCTGGTTACTGCTCAACCCCAGCCTTATATCGGGCGCCGGTTAATTCCAGAACCTTTCATCGTAGAAAGACCTAGAAAGTTCGCGTACATATCGGTCGCGACTGAGCATAGAAAAGTCTCGAAGGTTCTTGACTTTATTAGTTCTACTATTTGATACTAGATGGCGCTAGCGGTTACGAATGCAGCTATCTTCGTTGCTTAATTGTAGCGCGACGTTATTATTACCTCCTTTTACATTTTCGAAAGCATTGGCTTCAGTTAAAGTTTGTTTATGTGTTTGACAGGGTGGAAACTTCGTTTCTCAGTGGTTGCTTTTTCTAAGAATTACATGTCTTAGTGGATATTACGAAGAAACCAGCGCAAATCAGCAAAGTTTTTAACGACATAAATCAATCCTGTGTGCCATAAAATTATGAATTCATTCATATCATTGTGCCACCATTATTAAAATGAAAAATCAAGATGAATGAATTTGAAAATCTTTTGATATCAGTTAACTTTTATGCAAACTAATGTACAATATCGAACATGCAATATTTTCATCGTGCTTTCATTTTAAAATAATTCCGTGTAAAATGGCACACAAAAAAAATTACGTATTAATTTTTTTTGTGTGCCATTTTACACTTTAATGTATTGCCAAAATTGCGATTATAAACTGACCTTTTTTCCGGCGAAAACGGACGATGAGTCATGCATCAAAGATTTAAGTTCGTCTTTTTGATGACATAACACCAGTGACGTCACTAGACGCTGATGTTATACGTTCCGTTTCACGTTACATAGTTGTTTAAAATCAATATTAACCATAATAATAACATTGCAGTGGCCCTTCTTTTATACTATTTTATCATTTCAATAACAATATTTTCATGAATTCATTTTCATCTTCTAATTGCATCTTCCCTACCTTTTTTATTGTTACCTTTAGAGGAAATATTTTTATTAAATTCATATTTCAATTATAATTTCACAGCGGTACAAGATTAAGCATGGCTGATTAGTCCCACTGTTGCCGAGAACGTCTCCAGTTCAATTTCCCACGACTTTCAATATTCTCAATGGAAAATTAAATTTGCAAAACCCGGGCTTCGTTCCTAGGAAGTCGTGAATCTTAATTGCACTTCACCTGCTACAAGAAATTTAGATTTATTCTCAAATACAAGTTTGCATTTAAAACGATTATTTTGCATGGAGTTCTGTCTCGAAATACTTAGGAGAAGCAATTGGAATGTTTGCCGGGTAAAAAAAATATGATTTTATTTAGTCCATCACTTAAATTACGGAAAATTATTGGACACGTATTTTTGCTTTGTCAAATCAATAAAAAATGACGAGAATAAAAAGCATCAAAGATCAGGAGTGGGGCCTTGTGACGTCACGGCGTGGTAATAATGTAGCACGCAGTGACGTCACACGAGTTTTCAACGCACTGTACCGTCTTCGTTTTTTATTTACGTGAAAAAAGAAAAAAAACCTGTCCAATGTTTTTTTGGAAATCTATCTGACGGACTAATAAGATTTTTTTAGTCAATTACCCTAATAATTACTGGCAAGTGTAGGAGAAAGATATGACTGGACAGCTTGAAGATAAAATATTATGAAATGTTCCGGCTCCGTGGACTATTCTGAATGATAATTTAATTTGGTCTTAATGCAGCCCGACAGTTGCACCGGTTCACTAATTGTTTGCATTTAAATAGCGACGCTGTTATTTATTCAAATGAACTAATTGCTTTGACTTTGGTTCAGCAAGCAAAAGAAAGTCAGTTCCAGTTGGTTCGTTTTATCCTACAGTCTAGCAAAATTTGGAGTATGTTTATAGTCTTCTTATGTCAAATAAAGATTTTTGTATTTAATTTTTCTAGGTTTTCGATTTAGAATGGTAAATAAAATTTGCCATATTTTAACCTTTTCGATGCCTGAAACTGAGTTAGTTTTTTCGAATACTTTTAAATATGTATGTTGCTTTTAGTTTTCAAAACGACCACGCCTGAACAACGGATGCTCATTCCTCCATATTTTTTTGTGAAATGGTAACTAAGATAAGTTGTATGGGTACATCCGATTTGGCCCCTTATTATTATGATTTTGTTTGTAACTATAGGGATGATTTTGCATTTGGCAATTAGCTCATAGTCATTATGTATAGTATGTAACTACTGTTACACTGCCTTACTTAAATTGTCAAAAAGATGACCTGTATTTAATCATTTAGGTATCATAATTGTGCGACCACCTATTATTCCAATAATTTAATGTCGTTGGAAATACGCTCGAAGGTAATGGATAATTAAAATAACTGTATCGAGATATTCTCAATAGCTGTGAAGGCGCAGTAAATTTCCCGAACTAGATATTAATTTAGCTCCGTAGTTCTATGACAGTCTGGTGGCTCGGTAGCGAGATCATCGATTAACTATCAACCTAATTGATGCCATTCATCACCACGACTGTCTGTCTCGCCGACACATTCATCTTCCTAAATTCTGACGTAGGGTTGCCTCAAACGTGACCGTCTCTTGGATTATTCTAATCATATTTTGTTCTATTACAACCTTGCTTGTAAATCTGCCAATTGAGAGCTACATATTTGAGTTAGAGTTACAAATTTGTCTGTCTGTCCATACTATAAAACGAAACGGGTTATATGAGTTCATATAATATTGTTTTTTTTTTATTTTTGATCACTATGTAGGTCAATCTGTTTTTACTCTATTGACTCAATAGTCAATAGAGTAAGAGTAGATTGCTACTCTTTACAATGTTTTATAGTGAATTGATTTATGATTTTCATGTTGGATTTTTTTTTCTACCTTTGTTATGTATTAATGACTTTGCATACTATTGTATAAATTCAAGATCTTAAAACGCAATAGACAGATGTGTTGCTGGAGAGTTTGTTGCGTCACTTCTTCTTCCCAGCTAAAACACTAGGAAATGGTGACAGGTGGGCGTTTTGTCTTTATGTAAAATTTGACGTTCAAAAAGTGCTGCCTCTCAGCCTAGTTTGAATAAATGACTTTTGATTTTGAAACAATTGCCAGTATACCTTAAACGAGTTAAGCAAACAAAACGCTCGCTCTTAAATTTCTGGAGCAAGTTTGTTCCGTCACGTCATTCGTACCTCAGGCGTGCCAACCCTACGATATCAACAACAATAAGAAACAAGAGGATTCCGTTCTAATTACACGAACGACTGCCTAAATCATCTGCGTAATGCCAGGCTTACATGAACCACACAAAAACATGTCTAAAGTGGTCGCACTACAGTTACCTCCAGGACCTAAAGAGGGAAAACGACATTTAACTTGAGAGCGATGTCTCTGACACAATTTAATAATATGCTAATGAGGAACGGGCTGATGGCCCAGTGATTATATTTCAATTTCTGAAGCTTGGCGACCCTGGGCGGGAAAGCGGGGTTGTTTTACGAGGAATTTCGGCGCGAATGTTACTATTTCAAGTGGCGCTGTTATCTTATTTGTTGCGTAAAGTTGGTATTATTAAGAGCTTCATGGGTTCCCTACAACTTATTTATCGTCGTTATGATGGCACTAAACTGTTTAATGATTGACCGTCGTTTTATCTGATTTCCTTCATTAGTGAATGTTCTTGTAATTTATTCTATTTCATGCGCGGCTGGTCTGATTGTTTTATCTGTAAGTTAGTTAAGAGAGTCGCCTCTGATATTCAATCCTGACTAATTTGGTTGCGGTTTGCAAGATAGTTTGCATTCGGAACTGCTCAGTAAATCCTTGTTCCGTAGTTTTGTTGCAGAATACTAAGTTTTCTGTGCATCAGTCGCTTCAAATTGAGAGGAATCTACGACTTTGTTTTTGTAACAATTTAGACTTCTTTCTGAATGGTTTTGAAAGAAACCATGCTTCCCGTAGATATATTGTAATCGAGATAATGTGTTTTCTGCCTATCTATGTCGACAGGCAGAAAACACATTATCTGTCATCTCATTGAATGTCTTTGTCAATACAGTTTACCACAAAGTGATATTGTGACGATCAGTAATCTACATTTTAATTACTGAATTTATTGTTTTACTTTAGCTGTAACCAAACGGTTACCGTGGTTTATTTTCCAAATATTCTATTTCAACAAAAATTTATTCATTTAAATTTCTATCACAGAATAGAATATTCAACAAATAACAAAATGCCTACCGTACACAATCCTCACAAAAATTTAAATCAAAACCTTTTCAAGCCAGAAATGAAATGCCGCTTAAACTAGCCGACCAAATGAACAATTCGTTCGCAAATCGATTGAATAGTCCCCAGCGGCCCAGCGGCGCGGTCCAGTGGCGGCCCAGCGGCGGGGGTTGTGGTGGAAAATAGAAATCAACTAATTAGTTTCAACTAGTTCCAATTACTGGAAATAGAACCGTTTGAATTAGCTTAGTTGAATGAGTATCTAGAAACTAAGATGTAGACATTGTTTCCAGGGTTGTGGAATTGTTCGATAGAATCACCGCGGCCCCGGAACGCAAAGGGTATTCGGAAGAACACAGGTGGGTTTAGTTGGGTACTTGCCGAGAGCGGGAGGCATAGTACCACTTAATCAGCCTTTTAATATTCCCACTGCTGGGACGCAGGCCTCCTCTCTAGGAGAGAGAATGGGCCGTAATCCACCACGCGGGCCCAGTGCGGGTGGAGTCATTTGATAATTTCCAAAATATAAATTAAAATAACAGGTCTCGTTATGTTACTTTGACTCAGTTAATTAACTAAATTATTTTGAGAATAATGTAATTTGTTGAGGTTTAAATTTATATTCCTTTACATATCTTTTTGAACAGACTTTTTGCTACATTTCCTTCGTGAAATAAAGTCAGGGGAATCGTTGTTAAAATAGAACACAATGTTGTATTTCTCTGACTTGGATTAACTTTTTTTTTGAGGATGAATAAACATCAAACGCGGCCCTGGAACGCAAAGGGCACTAGGAGGAAACCCACCCCTGGGTTTTAGTCAGTAATAGTCTGACACTACCTACCGTATTCATATCATTTGATGATTTCCCATCCAGAAAAAAACGTATACTATTGAATGAAATTCTGCTTGTCTGTGTTTTTAAACCGATTTGCTCAATAAAAAACGGTCTCTTAATAAATAATCTTTAATTGTGGTACCACAGCGATTTGATCCTACCCTCCGAAGAGTACCTAATGAAGCAGAGTGATCGCTAGGGCTGCCACGATCAATAACCTCGCAGGGCTACCTCGCATCTATTCCACTCAAGCTACTCTACACATAATTCCAACATTCCTTACAAAACAAATCGACATTTTCATCCTTCCATATTAACATTTGCCTTGCAAACATACACTCGCGTAGCTTTTACCACAAGAAAATAAAGTTGAAAATCGCTTACCTCTCCAAATTCGGTCAGTCCATTGGCCACGGGCGCTTCGTTCGATGAGTCGGCCCTGAAAGGAAGGAATAAATGACGCAAAAAGGAAAACAAATGTTCAGCAAAAAGATACATACACATACATATGTAGAAAAAAAGATACATTCGCCATTGTTCATTCGCAACGCTTTCCTTGGCAGTCGTCCGCTACCGTATCGTAAGATATTGAAGAGCAGAAGGACCGAAGGACAGAGATAACATTTAACGTTGATCCACACATCTAGGCCGTGCTCAGGACGTCGCCGCGCCGTGGTCCGTACGATGCTCAAAACAATATCTGAGCGTACATTTGCCCGGGTCGTGTCAGACCACGTTCTGACGGACTACGGCCAGAACACGTCCCGGTCACGGCTCTAATATCTGTGGATCAATTTTAAACAAGACCATACACATAAAGGGAGCAATATCAAACAGGTCGAAATCGCAGTCGCGTACTCGGAACTATTCGCAAGTATTCGTAACTACTCGGAACACGAGCAGCCATCATTCTTTTGTTGCAAGGTATCGCGAGGTACGTTATCATCAAGCATTATCTTCAGCTAAACTTCTGTGTTATTTTCTTTATTTTCTAGAGCATTAGTCTAACGGCTAGGCTTCTGAAAATAGTTGGCTATTCGGTGAGTGCCAGTCCGAGCATGCACAAGTTCATGGCAAATATTCAAGGGAAACTATTGTGTGAATAACAATATTTTGTATGTTTCTGTATTATACTGGTCTCAATTAACTTTTATAGCGTGCGTGCCCAGTGGACCGTGTGGTTACTCTTTACCGTCCATATTATTACTATAAAAAAGGGAGGTTTAATGATACCACCGACGGTCCATGGTAAGCGTACGTGTGTTTCAGCCTATATATAATCTTTCCATTTCGTGAAAATTGTCCACCTCATTATGTAAAGACTACTAATTTTTGGTTATGCGTAAGCGTAAGTGAGAGTAGTGGTGGCCGAGTGGTAATGCCCCCCCACCCCTTACGATTTGTAAGTCGCGAGATCAAACCCAGCCAGGCGCATTACTTTGTGTAATTAATTTCATAATCTACTACTCTCAAAACAGTGAAGGAAAACATCGTGAGGAAACCGGCATGTCCTAAAACCAACCCAACCCGCGCTGGGCCCGCGTGGTGGATTACGGCCCATACCCTCTCCTAGAGAGGAGCCCTAAGTCCCAACAGTGGGAACTTTAAAAGGCGGGTTATTCTTATGCATGCTCCAAAAATCCAAAATTCAATAATATGTGACGATTAAAACTATTTAATCATTTCCCAGATCTCTAAATACGAGTAAAAAAGAGGGCCCAGGCAAAGTTCAATTGTATCAACACAAAATGTTTTAGATTGACATGCGCTGTCGAAACATCTCGTCGACAATCTTACATTTTGGCAATTTCTTTCAAAGATAAAATGTCTCATTTTGGCAATTGCTTTCAAAGATAAAATGTGTAAAGCCCAAGAAACAGTAAACGTAACGATATCATTTATTTATCAAGTTTGAAAGACTGAAGTTCATTCATTGAGTGGAAACACTGGTAGCGTTAAATAAATTATGTAAGAGGAACTCGGCAGTGATCGACACCTCCGATTCACGGCACGACGCTTGCAACATTAATAAGTTGATTACACACGGCGCTAATATCTTGGCTAACTGGCAGAAGGGTTCATGATGTCATTCTGTTCTTTGAAAATTATCGGTTCATTTAGTCGTGATGTTTTAACAAAAGAGAATCGGTTTGGAAATAAAGGTACGTTGGCACGAGCAACAAATGTTGTGGTACATTGTTACAGCAACATGTTTTTGCGTTGCGGGACACTGGTTGCTGGCAACGTTCGATACATTTTTTATAGGCTCAGCCCAATACGCTGCAGTTCCAGACAGAGTTGATCTCAAGGAAAACGCCGAGACTATCTTGGATTCCGCAGTTCCGAAGTTATGTTAATCATAATGAGAATAGCGGAGGAGTAAAATAATTTTTTTTTTTACTTCCCTCCTTATCAAGTAGGAGACAGAACGGAGCTGGTAGTAGGAAGTCAAGGACATACATAACTGGGGAAGCCATGTTTGCGCATGCATGTAGGTAGCGCTTGCTACCAAGATAGCACAAAAATATCGCACAACTTTTGTTAAACATCCTACTACGACTTATATAACCAATCATATAAATTTATATAATCAGCCTTTCAACGTTCCCACTGCTGGGACACAGGCCTCCTATCTAGGAGAGGGAAATGGGCTGTAATCCACCACGCGGGCCCAGTGCGGGTTTGGTGATTGTTACATGTCTTTGAACTTTTTTGGTTCTAGGACATGCCGGTTTCCTCACGATGTTTTCCTTCACCGTTTTGAGAGCAGTAGTTATGAAATTAATTACTCAAAGTAATATATTCCTAGCTGGGTTTGAACCCGTGAGTTGGGGCCGTTACCACTCGGCCACCACTGCTTCACTTAACGAGCTTGAATGTGCCTCCACTCTGAGTATCTATACTAATATTACAAAGAGGAAAGACTTGTATTTTTGTATGTAACGAATAAACTCAAAAACTACTGGGCTGATTTTAAAAATTCTTTCATCATTAGGAAGCTACATTCACCCTGAGTAACATAGGCTGTATTTTATCCCCATATTCCTACGGGAACGCGAACTACGCGGGTAAAACCGCGGGGCGCTGCTAGTAGAATATAATTTTGCTCGGCCTACCTAATTGAACATTAAAAGCTGAACTTTTGGACTACAGCCAACTCCGAAGCCTTTAGACTATTGCCTTATCGAAGTCATGTTATTGATTTAATATACTTTACATAAGAAAGAAGAGTTTGAATCGCAATATAGTACCACAAAGTTTTGGAGCATTTTTGGTAGTTATTTTTAAGTCGACCTACATATATTTCGAATGAAAGATTCAAGTGATAGGTCCAGTTATTAAAGCCATGTTTCCTATTGGCAGGCAATTTTTTTTTAACTGCCCGATGGATATACTCTTGACTCTAGTGTAGGTCGTAGGTGACAGAGACAAAGTCTACGATGGATTGAGCTTACCCAGCAGAAGCCTGTTCACTCTAACTTTGAAGAGAGGTGAATGCGATCGGAAACACAGACGCAGGCAGAGAGTTCCCCCGAATAAATCAGAGTGTAAACTTTTGTGACGACAGTTGCTTGGCAACTAGTAAAACTACGAACATGAACGAACCCAGAACCAATATCGTGATTGAGAGCGGGACAAGTAACATTGCAGGTAGTCGTGGAACGACCTTCGTCTATCGCAGAGGCTTTCTCGTTGATGTAAGGAGTATTCACATCGCAATTGCAAACTGTCAGTAACATCCTTAATTTCCCTGATTTGTGGCTAGTTACTCGACTGCCCAAAAAAGGAGTGTTATGTTTTTCTGTTATTGAATGTCGCAGAGTCACTTTTTAAGCAAGAGCCTTCGGGGCCCGTTTTATTTATACTTGTGACACAATTGTCAAAATTTACATAATTTTCACATTTTTGCCGCAGGTGCAGTTAACTAAAGCAGCTTTTTTTTTTAAAGAATAGCTTCTTTATTGAAAATAATGAAGGTTTTATCTTGACTTGTTGTGGGTGAAATGTCAGTTTTATTAGGCCTCAGTTTGTCTTATAGATGGCAACTATTTGCCGATTGACAGTGCCAGTGCAGTAGCATCCATTTGGGTGGCCTTAGGTGGCATTGGTGGTCCCTTCTTTGAACCCCTTCCCTTCCCTTTTATGACGTTTATGACTAACCCCCTTAATCGATTCAATCTACACTAATATTATAAAGAGGACAGATTTGATTTTTTATTTGTTTGTTGTATTGTATAGGCTCCGAAACTACTTGACCGATTTGAAAAATTATTTCACTGTTGGGAAGCTACACTATCTCCGGCGAATATAGGCTATATTATACCCCCATATTCCCACAGGAACGGGAACTACGCGGGTGGAAACCGCGGGGCGATGTGTTCTAATATGATAAAATAAAACCAGAGAGAGAGAACAGTTTACATTTATTTTACAGTGTACTAAGTTTTCAGGTTTTCTTTATGCTATACCAGCTATACAGGTCGGTTAATGGTGCGTCGGTTTTAATATGTTCCAAAAAGTCAAAGTCAAAGTTTCTTTATTTGTGGTCATCGGTTAACAAAGATGGTGCTTAAAAGCCCCGATCACATGTACCCTCACGCAGTGGTTCGAGTTAGGGTAGGCCAGAAAATAATGTCCAAAAAAATACACCACATTATTCAAGGTTGAAATTTGGTGTATTTTTTTTGTTTTTTTTTTAATAGGCAATTAAAAAAAATAATTAAAAAACTCATTTCATTAAAAATCAACCCTGAATAATGTGGTTATTTTTTAAAATTTATTTGGACATTTTCTCTGGCCTACCCTAACTCGAACCACTGCACGCCACTGCTCACGTTACCGTATTAGAATCAGCCCAGTCTAACCGACGCTATCAATGCAACATAAACCGGCTTTCAAATTGAATTTGACTTCATTGGTCGCTGCTAACAAGCCTTATTTACTGATCGAATATACGGACGCAAATCCTAAAACTATCCCGGGGCCTAGTCTCGACATTGATAGCGATTCCGGTAATTCCTACCGAATAATACCGTTGTCATGGTTACCGAATAATATTGATGCGCTTATTGTTTAGTTTATTTTTACCCATTTTATTTTATCTTTGTTTTTTTTTTATTTGTATCTATGTACATGCATACATTTATTTTATAATAATACTAACTGACCCGGCAAACGTCGTTTTGCCACATAAAAAGAAGTTGGGAGTGGACCACCCTTAACGTTTAGGGGGATAAAAAATAGTCCGATTCGCTACCTTAGCCGATATGCACGCTAAGATTCACGAAAATCGGTCAAGCCGTTTCGGAGGAGTTGAACCAAAAACATCGTGATGCGAGAATTTTATATATAAGATCATGTGCATCTGTTTGGGGGAAATAAACTGTTGTTATTTTTTTACCGAATTCTAAAGGAGGAGGTTCTCAAGTCGACTCTATGTTTTTTTTTGTGTTTGTTACCTCATAACTTTTTACTGAATGAAGATGTATATACCGATTTTGCTAATTCGGAAGTCGGTGTTAAAAAAACGAAGAACCCCGAAATTAGAGCAGTTTCATATTTTTTTATTAGAAGTCGGTTGTATTTCTTTATAAAAAAGATTTTTATTATTCTATCTGCTGTCAAAATTCGACGCTAGGTTCGATAAAGTTTACGTCAAAGTTCAGTAATTTGACATTTGCTAGCGATGACATTCTCTGGCTTAGAATGCAAATACTACCAAATGTGGGTATTGCCAAATCGTTAGGAGCTACTGACTGAATTCGGTCGGTAGGCGACCGGCAACTATGT
Source organism: Hecatera dysodea (assembly GCA_905332915.2). Lineage (NCBI taxonomy): Eukaryota > Metazoa > Arthropoda > Insecta > Lepidoptera > Noctuidae > Hecatera > Hecatera dysodea. The sequence continues at coordinate 29,242,436 of HG995286.1, read as the reverse complement.
CGAGACTGCAGTCTCAGAGAACCCAATCTATATCATCGCAAATTAATTCGGCAGGTTGAACGCTTTGATCAGCCGCATGGCGGCCAACCTAGTTACAGCAACCGCGTTAGCGCCCACCAAACGTGCGATGTATGCCGAATTGAAATTAATGTGATTTAAACGTATCGCTGGAGGCGATATTGGTACGAAGACTTACGAATAGAGAAGCCGGGTGAATTTGATTGAACTTGGTTCGTTAATTAATATTTGGCGTCTCGACCTTGGATTAGAAAGGGCCAATTAGTCCTTTCTGTCTCGTCATGGTAACGAGGAGTTTCTTACGATTCATAAAAATAATAGTAATACATTCTTCAGCCCAAATCTCTATTTGTCGGATTCATCTCATTAAGTTTATGAGTTGTGGAAAAGTTGAAGTTGAGTTTCCTTAAAATACATTTGTTTATGCACCTGGTAAGTTATCTCTTCACTACCCTCGATTTTGTGTTGATGATTTTTTAATGTAAATCTATGCTATAGTCATAGTCATTTATTCATGAACAAGTATTTTGTATCTGAATTTACACACACAAACACACTAACAGTACATCCTACATACACTAAAATGAATTACATTTGAATTTCATGGATTATATAAACAATTTAAAATAATAAATTCAAATGTAAATAAAACAAATTGGCAAACAAATAAAAAATAGAATAAAAACATAAATTTGCGTAGATTGATAGAATTGATTAAAAATAATAATATGAAATGTATAGTTAGATTAATAATCAGATTACACAAAATAAAATGATAATAAATATTGCAATATATAATTGGCATCTTACAATAATTACAATTCATCTACAGCATATAGACACTTATTTAACAAGAATTCTTTTAGTTTTATTTTGAATGTGCTACAGTAGACAGCACTTTTTATGTCTAGGGGCAACTTGTTGAACAATTTTACGGACTGGTATCGTGGACTGTGTTTAACTATTCTTAGATTATGATTAGTGAATTTTTTATTCTTCAAGTCCAATCTACGGGTGACTTCCCTTATTTGCCGTTCATTGTCTGTCTCATAGTCTTGTATGTATTTGGCCATATTACTTAAAAGTACGAGTACATAAAGACTCGGCACAGTGAGTATGCCTAGATTGATAAAATGTTGTCGGCAACTTTCACTTTGTGAGATGCGGACCATAGTACGAATTGCACGTTTTTGTAGTACAAAAGCTTTTCTACAATTATATTCATAGCTGTTTCCCCAAAATAGTATGCTATATCTGATTTTTGACTCCACCAGTGCAAAATATACCATTCTTAGCTGTTCTATGCTGATTTCATTTCTCAGCGTTCTCAAAGTTATATATCAATACTAATATATAAAGCTGACGTGTTTGTTTGTTTGTTTGCTTGAACTCGCTAATCTCAGGAACTGGTCTTATTTGAAAAATTATTTCAGTATTAGATAGCCCGTTTATTGAAGAAGGCTATATATCATTACGTTAAGACCAGCATCAGAGGAGCAGTCATGAAAAATGTAACACAAACGAAGTTGGGCAGGTCAGCTAGCAATATTATGAAGCTGAAGAGTTTGTTTGTTTGGTTGAACACGGTAATCTCAGAAACTACTGGTTCGAATTATAAATTCTTTTAGTGTTGGATAGCCCATTTATCGAGGAAGGCTATAGGCTATATAACATCACGCTACGACCAAAAAGAGCAAGCATCAATGTTGCAAAAACTCTTGGTTTTTTTGTCTTTTAATTTAACAGGATTTATGTGACGCAGACGAAGTTATGCGAGTCAGCTAGTAGCATGTTAAATTAAATAAATACAAGAAATTGTTTGTAAACTAAAGTTAAAACACTGCTTTTCTGACAAAATGGCTAATTCTGTGGGTACAATGGCGGTTTACTGTTGATATTGTAACGCTGCCGGGCCCTACCTACAAAATAAATTATTTCATTTACTATAAGAACAAATGGTAACAGATGGTATTAGATACGTTTGATCTATGTAGGTATCCTAATCTAGAAATAACTCTATATTGAAGTACATCGTACTTGAAAAATGGTAGAAAATACAAGACTTTATCACGTTACATAATATTCTAGACACGAACGAAATTTTCACACCTTTTGTATCGAAAGAGAACAGTCGTGGAGTTTGTTTCGAGACAATGCAATTTATGTGTCGCCATGACGCCCGCAGGACAATGTACAGTACACTGTACAAGCGTACACTGTACAAGTGTACACTGCTGCCATTGGGAATAGCTCGCGCAACACACTCCGAACTTCTATGTGGGAAAACGTAACCCTTATTGTATCACTCGCTTGTCTGTCTGTTCGTCTGTCACAGTCGATTTTCTCTGAATCTACCGGACTGATTTATTTGATTTGAAATTTAGCATACATACAATCTTTTGTCACTCAAACACGGACGTGTAAAGAAAATAATTGAATTTACAAAATGGGGTACTATAAAAAAAACGATAATAATGCTTTTCCTTCTGTACCTGTGCCATATGAAATCATAGAATATAATGTGAGTTTTTTTTATTAATCACTTCATAGTCTAAAATAAAGTCGTTTTCTCTGTCCCTATATCCCTATGTATGCTTAGATCTTTAAAACTACGCAACGGATTTTGATGCGGTTTTTTTTAATAGATAGAGTGATTCAAGAGGAAGGTTTATAATTATGTATATACATGCATATTACAGTAGAGAAAACGTTAGTATCTTCATTGCACCCGTGCGAAGCCGGGGCGGGTCGCTAGTATTGTATAAAGTAGAAGTATTAATTTTTTTATTCTGTGAATGTGAGTCTTATGTAGCAACACTAACATTTGTTGTTATTTATTATGTATGAGTATGGCGATTCAGAGCATGTTCGCACAAATGTTTCGATGATGGTAGCGCGAATTTTGGAACATTCACTTCCCTCCAAAATGGTTGAGCTATTGGTGCCGATACATGCGTCATGTTCGTGAACGAAGGCCGTCAGTTGAGACTGGTCATCTCTTAACTGCCACCTGGCTTATTTTAATCTTTGTTTTTGAATTGCAGTAATAAGTAACTTTTTTCTCTGCATTGTCCGCACATCTAGAAGCAACATAGTTAGTAGTACATAACATAATTTAAAAAAGTATCCTTGGAGTTTCTTTCACGTTCTTGCCATAGAGATCTACTCTTTCAAACAGATTGTATAGAATAAATACATAGGCAAGAGAACAAAAAAAGGGTGAGCAGCTCTTCCATATTAAAGAATCTAGCCAGTTCCTTTTTTAATTTTTACCTGACTATGTCTGTTAAAATTATGCTTGTCATTAATCTTACTAAAAAGATGTAGATTTTTCCGAACATACTCGTACATAATGTTTTCATAAATGTATTGATAAGGTACCGTCTTAATGTTAATATTCTTAAACAGTTCCCTTAGAGAATCGCGCAGACGGAGATCGGCTCTGATGGATCTTTTTAGCAGAATAAATATAATGTAGACTCGATGTCTGCAGCTTGGCCCCATAATACGATACCGTAAGACATGACACTACGAAAGTGACTAAAATAGACCAGCGTTGCGGTATCTATAACAGTAACTTGACGATTTTCTGTCAGCTTACGCTGCTGCGCTTAGCCGTCCCGCAAGACATGTTAATGGAGGACTCATTGCAGCTTTGAGTTAAGCGTGATCCTCGGGAAAACTGTGTTTTCGACGTAGTAATGAGGTTTGCGTTGTTTAAATGAAGAATATCAATGTGGACAAGACCGGTACAAGCTGTTTAGAAAGGAAAAGTAAATGAAAAACAAGGTTATTTCAACTAAGTGACGTTATCAAATCGAATTATCAGGGCATATGTTCAGCAGTGAACTGCATTAACTAGTTCTATGCAACAAAGCTTCAGTGAACGTTAGTTCACACTCTTAAAAGGACAGACAAAGGGTTTGATGTCTGTACGAACTGCTCATGAAAATTCTCCAGACTGCACGCAATTGCTCGCCGAGTTCACAAACTGAACTGCTATCATCAAAAACGATCCCATAAACTGACACACGTACTAACAAACAGCTCTGCGTTACAATCGCGTACGTTGGAAAACTATCTCTTATCTCCGTTGGAGTAGCTCGTACACGGTGTAGGTACCACCCACTACTTGCCCCCCCGTAGCTACATGTGGTCACGTACCTAGTTGATTTAAATCGCAGATTTATTGGCGCTGTGATCCGCGACGAGGTGACAATTGTTTATGTAGGTGTGCGTGTGTGTCCTTGTTTTAGAACGTCGAGTTACGGTGAAGATCGTATTTTATTGTGGGTTGAAATTGATTTTATACGACGTATGGAAGAATAAGATTTGATTTGATGCCTTATAAAAATACACGTATATGATTTGGTGCTTGTACAGAATATGTTAAATCTCGAACTTATTTTTTCAGGTGCTGACGAATTTCTGTTTACGATAGTGTAATAAAACACAGCCATTGGGAAACAGTATATACGGCGAAAGTTCAGTTCACGACACGCCCAAATAAATGTAATCTAAATATGAACAGTGAAATAGATACAGCCAACCACGTGTTTCTCATATATTTTATACTAGCTTCTGTCCGCGACTTCGTCCCCGTGGAATCCCCGATTTTAAAACATTCTTTATCGCTGCTCCGCTCCTATTGGCTTAAGCGTGATTATATATAGCCTAAAGCCTTCCTCGATAAATGGTCTATTCAACCCAAAAATAATTTTTCAATTCGAACCAGTAGTTACTGAGATTAGCGCGTTCAAACAAACAAACAAACTCTTCAGCTTTATAATATTAGTATAGATTTGCAGTTAGCAATTTGTTTGCATCTATAATAAATAAATAATTTGATTAACTTACTTACATGATTTGTTCTAGACCTAGATCCTAATAATAAACCTTTACAGGTTATATTTAAAAGCCCAAATAAATGTGATTAATATGAATAAAATGTTAATGTGGTTGAATTAAATGTACCTACAATATATTGAAATTAACTTACGTCACCATAATAATGTTCTAAAACTATTCATTTTTTAACACAATTAAAGCTGCCGACTGTGATTTAAAATCGTTCTATATGCTTTACAAAAACAGCCTGAACCCCACTCAGCTTTACAAATTTCTTTATTACGCACTCGCTGACTTATCCGCATTAAAAAAACAAGATTTTCATTTTAACGAGGAGGGATATTTTCTGTCTGAAATTCATGGTTTAAAGCGCGTTAGTTAATAAATCTAAAAAGTATCGTATGGCGGAGCTCTCTGCTTGGAGCGGACGGAGAATTAATTGCTACTATATTGTACGAGGGACAAGACTGCCGCGGATTATAAATATGTTGATGTGGCAAAGATTTACTATTAAAAGTGAACAGTTTTAAAGATAATGGAGTGGTGCTAAAATGAAAAAAGGATGAAATAATTACTTGCTGTAAGTGAGGCATTTTGGCAAAGGGGGAATTTTGGTAAAAAAAACCATATTGTACTGTACAGGCTGGTTGCTCAGGCGTCAAAATGACGTAGGCTGTCATGTTTGTCATAAATTAGTCCTCTTGCGTATCAGCCAATTGTCGAATTAGGCATTGGTAGAATGCTAGGCATTTTACTGATTGAGCATTTAACGACTAAGCCTCATTTCGCCATGTTACATACATTTCATCCAACTGACAAAATAATGAAAGCTGTCCTTTCTTAAAATTTTAGTGGACATTCAATTTATTTCGTTCTCAAAAAGAGGTTCAAAAACAAACATTTCTTACGCATGGGGCCTTAACGCTGAGTTAGTAAGATAACTCAATCAATTGATATGTGAACTTGAAACAACGTTCAAAACCAATCACCATGAAAGTCAGGTCTAGTTTGTCCACACATCTCTTTACGTCACATCGACGTGGGTGCCTGGGTGCCCAGTAGAATGATCGGTGGTGCGTCACCCGTCCACACGGCCATACGTGTATACGTCGTACGCCGCTGAAGCGCACTGATTGCCTCAACTTCACTCTTTTTCAGCTTCACTTTGTCCAGTGAGAGCTCTAAGTACACTGGTTATAATTTTTAGCTTTATATACAGGCGGGCCGTTGGTACATAGTGGTGATAGGTGATTGATTTTTCACTTATAAAGCGTATTGGTTTTGAAAAAATTAGACAAACAAACAAACGTCTGTCGCTAATTGGCTGTATTTACTTATTTATGTACATGGAGGACTTACAGCTAACAAAAACAGACAAAAATGGAAACACAGTCAACAAAAAGCCAATTACAAGTCCTTACGTGTAGACACACAAAAACCAAACCTTATGATTTCGTAAATCCCGTCTCTTTGTTTAAGTCTGAATATTACTAAGAGAATATTGACATTAACGAAAAAAATACGATGGATAAAAGCAAACAGTGCATAGCTGTACAAATGGTTGGATTCCATAAATATTTCTAAAGCGCATATCTACGTTGCAAAGCGCATATCACGCCATCTTCTCTTATATGCGCTTTGTTTTTTAGATTTATAAAACTTATTATAAACTAACTTATAAGGAAAAGTGTATTTGGACAAGTGGAATAAAAAAATGAAAGAAGAACTGACATGACTTCAAGAGTAAAAACTGCAGTAAGTCCAGTACATGAGTACCATGGAGCCATTTACATGTGATACCTTATAGTTTACTTTGTGACTTGAACTAAAATGGCAGTTGAGAGCATGTCATGCTCGCTCAAATGTCTCGCTGATGGTGGCGCGTGTGTTGGATCATTCGGTTTCATTCAAAATGGTTGAGCTAAATGGTGCCGATACACGCGTCATGTTCGTAAACGGGCGCCGTCGGTTGAGACTGGTCACCTCTTAACTGCCACTGAATTGTTTTAATCTTTATACTTTGAATTGTTTTATGGTTTCCTTTTTTTTTCTTTGCATTGTCCTCACATATAGAAGCACCAAAGGATGTATTAAACGTAATGTAATACAGAACATGATTTAAAAGACTGTCCGTGGAGTTTCTTGCATATTGTTCTCCATAGAGATCTACGCTTTGGAACGTGCAGATAGCTTCACCATTTTCGACTTGACAAATCTAAAGTGCCTGTAAAGGGTTCAATTAAAATAAATGCTTTGAGTTTGAGTTTGACCGTGCTTATACTAATTGGCAATATATTAGCTAAGGATACTAATTCATGAAAATTTGAAAGCTATATGGCCCACGCCTCGGATTTGGAAAGTGAGGATATTCCACTTTCTCAAATCCGAGGCGTGCGCCATATAGCTTTCAAATTTCAATTAACCATTTAGAGTTCCGTCTCGGGGCGAAATGATAATATTAGCACTATCCCTTTTACCCCGATACCCAGTGGCTAGCCAGCGTCGGTTGACCTTGACCTAGCTGGTTTCTAAGTCAAGTTCAATTCGATTTTCTTTTGAAACAGTTTCCCGTCTAAGACATAATCGTTGTAGCTGAAAGTTATCTTTAGTTTCCTGTTAGAATCTTTTATCTACTATAGGCTCAGTATTTAGGGACGGCAATGTCTTGTAGGTAATGCGGTAGAATCCCTAAGAGATGGCGGGACTGGATGTGTTCCTTTCGGTGACGGTTGGCTTTGGTCTCAGTGTACATACATTTTGAAAAAAAAAAAAACCTTTTAAATGTTTTATACGTCCTAATATCAGAATGGAAGAAGTAAAATTAAACCACACATAAATACACAGGTTGTATGTATCTACACCAGAGGTATAAATATAATAAATAGTATATAATATGTAAGTCCTCGTTTCGTTTACATTTTAATTTTAAAATATCTATACTTTAAAATTAAAATTTAAACGAAACGAGAGAGTTATAAAGAGGTAACAATTGTGACTTGAATCTACTGAATTGATTTTCAAGATTATTTCAACAATAGAAAGCTACGTTATTGTGGAGTGTCATAGGCATATACATATTTTATCCCCGTTTTGCCACGGGAACGGGAAAAATGCAAGTGAAACCGCGGGGAGCTGCTAGTACTAAATAATGAGTCATGGCGTAAAACCGATACTATAGGTTTTAGGTTTAAACATTCTTTATTTTCATAAGAACATGATACAGTTCACTTATATGAGACTTAAATTTTACTTTTTTGACTTTAAAATGTTTTCACCATAACTGTACTTTGTCTCTTACGTATTGTAAGTGATTGAATATAAAATTTGTTTACTATGCCTAATATTTACTGTATAAGTGTAAAATTTAAAATCATTGATCAAACAATAATAATAATTGTACCTAAAATATTTGCACACTATGAGAAATGGCAGTCATGGCGTGAGCGACTTTTAAGATCTTGCATGCCTGTGTTATTTACAACCGACTTCCAAAAAAAGGAGGAGTTTCTCAATTCGACAGTTTTTTTTTAATTGTTTGTTACCTCATAACTTTGTATTGGGTATACCGATTTTGATGATTCTTTTTATATTTGAAAGCTGGTGCTTGTCCTGTAGTTTCATTTATTTGAGTATTTGAGTTATCCCTAATACGTGGCTTAGTTTACATTGACGACGTTCTCATTCCCTCTTGTCGATGTAAAATGAAATAATACAATTGTGTACGATGGTTTGGAAGAGCATCTTAGTATTTCAACGTGGTCCCTTTCTAGTTTGGTGAAGATCTGATGATAGGAAACGGAACTCTTCAATAAATGATAGCAAATCGTTCGGGATTGCAGAAATCGCATGTTTGTTTACATCAAAGTGATTGGTACATTTAGGTGGCGGGGGGCACTAAAAAGTGAAAAATAAAAAAAACTTTTTACAAAAAAATACAACCGAAACAAAAAATAACTTTAATTTCGGAACTCGGTGTTCAAAAAACGAAAATGCAACCACAAACACCGAGTTCCGAAATTAAAGTTTTATATATTGTGCTTTTTTTTGTGTAGAAGTCGGCTCGGTCTTTTTTGTAAAAAGTTTTTATAATGTACATATGTGCCACTACATGTTTGAGCCATTTCATATTCCCATTGACGTTAGAACGTTCTGCTAATAGGATGATTTGAGGTTAGGACGTTTTGATTCGGAAGCCGGAGCTCTTTGCCCAGCAGTGGGACAGTTCAGGCAAGATATAATAATGTCTGCTAAGCTAAGCCTTGCAGACGAGAAGCTGATCACAAAGCTCGTGGATTAGTCAAGCAATCCAGGACGTGTACTAATAAATCAGTGTTAATTAGAAACGTCATTCCCCTGGACAGTACATACATGTGTATGTAGGTATCTACTGTATTCGGTAAATAAATGCTGATATTTTGAAAATGAAAATAATATATTATTATATTTTTTTTTATTATTATTATTTATTATTATTATATATATATTTTTTTAAATATTTTTTTTTTTAATAAATGCTGAGTTTCCATCCGTTGGTATTCTAGGTGACGAAGGCCGCCTTTTCCCAAGTATATTGGGGTCGGCTACCAGACAAGCTGGATTCAGCTGAATACCAGTATTTAACTTAGAGCGGCAGCCTACCAGACCTCCACAGCCCATTACCTGGGGAACACGGTACTTCTTGGCAAGACTGGTTCCAGATTTTCTGGCTTCTGACAACCGTAACGACTGCCAAATATTTCCAAATGACAGCCGAGACGAGGCTTAACGTGCTTTCCGAGGCACGGAGAAGTCTCGTTATGTTAAGATGGTCAACCATTCACACAGACCAACCTCGGTAAGCGTTGCTTAACCTCTAAGATCGACCCATGTGGCTGTTATATTTTGGCCACGAGCTTTATTATATTACTTGCTAAAGTTTTATCAGCCTACAATTAATTTTTTTTTAAATCTTAATTTTAAATTTATACTACAATGCTGATTCGTTGACCAAAGAAAAGGCAAGCCCTCTGGTCGCGTGAAAACACGAGAAAAATCTCATTTAAAGTGTTAAGTAACTGGAGATGCGGCGCAAAGCCACTACGGGGCTTTTTCATGCCAAACCACATACAATTTATTGACATATTGCTATCCTGACTATTGAAATATTCAGCTCATTTCATCTATTAATATACTTCATAAATTAGAATCTAGAATTACTTACACATGTTCAATAATATCAGGATGCCTAAGGCCAACTCAGGTCAACAAACTTTACCCGTCCCAGTTGCTGCACGAAATGATGCTCGTGTGTCGTTTGAGAAATATAACAAAGAATTCGATTTCTGACATCCCCTCTACGAACATACAACGGCCCTGGATAGACTTGAGAGTCGGAAGTGTTTCCTTCGCTGCAAACGAGCCGTCCAGCACCAGACATCCCAAATAAGAGGCAAGTTGTAAGAAGAACAGCTCCCTCCACTAACCGACTTCTTGAAACCTCAACAACACCTACCAACTTGACGAGAGCTGCAACGGCCTATATGTTGAGCGCTCAATCGGTGCGCGCCCAAGTAGGCGGCTGCAAATACAACTTCACAAAATAGGGTTTCTCTGACCATTTGATACTGAACTGCGGTGCCTCCACCCTAAATATGGCTCACTAATTGGAGTGTTCCAAATTACATTACACTTGGACCATTGAGGACCTAATTAATGCCACTGATGCCGCTATAAACGTAGCCACCCGCAAAATATTTAAGGGTCACCATCGACTCGAAAAGAACTTCCAGAAGCTTCCAGTTGAATAGCGCTCTGCGATTTCGATTTGGTCATGGCAAGCTCGAGAAGAATAGTAATATTGCGACCAAATCATATTAATTTCAGAAAACATACATATATATCTAGACGCACTCATATAACCAAGCAATATAAATATCTTTTGCATAAGTAAGTAGTTTGAGCGGAGCTCCGATGTTAGAGCGATATTATAGCAAGTCATTTTGCGGCATCTCGTAAGATTGGAAACTAACTAGCCTCACGTATGGAACTGCAAAATATGTTGTAGCTTTGAATATTTTCCCAAAAGCGAGTGCAACAAGTAAGTATCGATACCAGGCGCTCAGAAGACAGCAAGATTTATTTTTATCAATCCGTCGTCGTCCTTGTCACACGGACGCCACACAAAAGTAATATTGTAATATCGTACCTTTTTCGTATGAATGGAATAACACCTCATTTGTCAAAAGGAATGAAGGGGAGTCGGTGAGGAAAATACATATAGTACTTATATCTATGTCTGAGGAAATAAAGGAGAAGGGAACGAAGAATAATTTATTACAATGAAATAGAATGTGTGGTAGTTGGCGGTGGGTGTGCCTAAATTGGCAGAATATTTTCAAGAAAAATATGAGTGACACAGAAATAGCTACCCATCCCCTAGCCATGACTGATAAAGGTTAATGTCTATTGACATCATATTTAATGGAAAAAGAGAGTCAAATAAAAAATACCGACTCCTACACACAGCTACATCCGTATTTAATAGAGTGTCTGTCAACAGATTGAGGACGACATGTGCGACAAATGAGCTGTGTTCAGTGTATCTCACAATGTCGTGCCATCTGTACTGGAGGCTTGTTACCCGTCAATCAACGGGTAGATGAGACACGCGGCAGCGTGCAGTGAAGCAGTACAAACTAGGCAGGAAACACGAGAAATAATACATGATACACGTACGCACTAAGTGTCGTATTTATCCGATATGAAAGAGAAACAAAATATCTGACACGCATTTACATCGGGGGTAGGTCAAACTAGGCCAGGATTCAAATTCAGAAAAAAGAAATGACATAAACCTACCGACGAAACATCGCTCCTGGCAACTAGCAAATAAAATGGAAGAAAATATTTTCGGCTTTCACAAACTGTTAGCAAAATGGGACAACAGTTGAAAAAAGAAGAAAATATCCGGCCACAGGGAGCAGGCCACAACAAGCCAGTCTTTTTCACAAAGCGCCGGACGGAGGCGTGGCGGGGTAAAAGGATATTCCTGTTAAAGGGATAATTCTTTAAGGATAGTGAATTGCATGGGGTCGGGACCATAGCCTTAGCTCCATTGATTGACACTCGACACGCTTTTGAGTTTAACGTGGTGATACCCAGTTATTTCTATTCGTTATTCTTACTTAATTTAAGATTTTTTCATGACTCTTTCAGTGTTATGAAGTATTTTTAGTCTAGCTTTACACACAAAAACGATCTCCACGTCCTCTTCATAAATTTGGCCTAAAATCAAGACCTTAGAGACTTATAAAAGGTTCGTGTTGATTGGGAAAAATGAAGCTTCTGCGGGGTAAGCCGGACTTTGCTAATACTTGGTCGAGAGCCCAGTTTGATATTAATGAAAGGGAATTTGTCTCGCGGTGCCGGGGCGGCGCCATCTTTCCCCGTGTGTGCCGTAAGAAGCGATTAGGGGAGCAGATGGATAGGAATCAGCCTCCACCTACATTAATATAGAATCGATGTCAATATGTTCACGTGTGCGGTAGAACCTCGCAAGACGATTATTGTGACAAACATTCTAAGCTTGACAGCTTACAGAATTGACACTGTGGCAAGATATTTTTAAACAGAATAAAAACGTTTTTAGGTCTTGATATCAGCACCGAAATCTGCCAAGATATTCAACGTAATTATGGAAGAAGTCTTATCTCCCGCGAACTTTTCATCCAATCTTAAAACAAGCAGGTGAGCTGCGCCGCCGGCTTTTTACTTAAACCCAGATATTTACTTTGTTAACTTTAAAGTGAATTTCTTTTACAATTTTCGGTTTTAATTGTACGCTTTCTTTTGTTGTAACACAATTGAATTTTCGACAGTTTCTCGTTCGCCCGGCTTTGTGTGGGGAATGAAAAACAACGTGGTAAACGCCTGTTGTCCTCGAATATTACGGGATTAGGGTTTTTTTTTGTAATCGACTTTTAAGGGGCGCCTTCTTTTCTTCTTGTGACGTAATTATTTAAAGATTGATGAGTAGGAGCTTTCATGTTCTTATCTCAGAAAATAAAAGAGACTCATTCTATTAAGGTAAGAGCTTTACAAGCTTAAAGCTTCTTTCAAGGATATAATAAAAAAAACGTTAACTATTTATTAAAAACTATATGTTTGTGACGTCGCGGCTGGATGTAGTAATTGTTTTGTAAAGATCGGCAATATGAAACATGCTTTTAAAACACATTGATTCTTAACTAGCAGCGCCTCGTGGTTTTACTCGCGTTGTTTTCGTTCTCGTGGCAATACGAGGACAAAATATAGCTATCACACAAATAAATATAGTGAAAGAATTTTCGAAACTGGTTTAGTAGAACCAGAGATTATCCGCTACAACTTCACAAACTTTACCTCTTAATAATACTAGTGTAGACAACGAACGGTATATCATTGTTATGAAAATACGTGATTTCGTTCGTGCTCACGAAAATAAAGTCTGTTATGAACTACAGCATGAGAGAGATAGAATTTATGAAAAATCTTTTATCACACTGAAAATTAAGCAATGGATGGGTCTTACATTCAAGATTGGGTCGACAGATTGAAGAAAATGAAGAAGTTCTCAAAGACTTTATTCCATTGGTATCCTCTGTCATTTTTAGCATCTTTAGTCAACACTTTGACAATGGTCTTACCAAGGAGATCTTGTTACCCAGTTATTAGGTCGTAGATGTTCGTTAGACCGCCGCACCATCCTATCCTACCAATATTATAAACGCGAATGTTTGTAAGTATAGATGGATGGATGTATGTTTGTTACTCTTTCACGCAAATACTACTAAACGGATTGGGATGAAATTTGGCACATAGATGGTTTATAACCAAGATTAATATATAGGATAATTTTTACCCCGATATTCCCACGGGATCGAAACTTATGCGGGTGAAACCGCGGGGTGCTGCTAGTGTAAAATACTGGTACTAAGCTTCAAGGTAGGACGAAGATTTAATATAAGCATAAGCATAATCAAGTTCCCACCATTTAGTTCACACGTACAGTTCAGCCTTTTAACGTTCCCACTGTTGGGACTCAAGCCTCCTCTCTAGGAGAGGGAATGGGCCGTAATCCACCACGCGGGCCCAGTGCGGGTTGGTGAATGTCACATGTCTTCAAAGTTTTGGTTCTATGACATGCCGGTTTCCTCACGATGTTTTCTTTCACCGTTTTGAGAGCAGTGGTGATGAAATTGATTACACAAAGTGATGCGTCTGGCTGGGTTTGGACCCGCAACCTACTACTTCTCGTACGTCGGGGCCGTTACCACTCCGCCACCACTGCTCTGAAGATTTGATGCCTATAATTATTTTGGCTGCTCCTGCTCCCATTACAAGAGTCCAAGTAGTACCAAAACCCAACCGACAATTTCTCCGAAAAGCAATTTGCGTCACTCGACTATCACTAAAGCGTCGTGCCCCGACGTACCTTCTGGCGTGTACAAGTGTCACATAGTGTCTGCGTCCCTTACCGGAGACTAATGCTTGTCCATTAGGCAGCGCATTTGATGTTAGAATTCAAAGTATTTAGTGCGAGGAACGTTACAAATGCCACGTCGTTTGTACGGACTAAGTCTTGCCCTTATATCTACGTTGGGCTGTGGCTTGGTGATAGGATGAAGCGGGCGCGATTTTAAATTACAAGTCAAATTGTTTTTGACTTGGTTATGTCATCAGAAAATTGCAAACACCGTAAGATTGTGATAAATCTTTGTTAAATAATAATGTCTCGATCAATATATTATGAAGAAAAAAAAAACACTTTGTACAAAATAAATCCTATCCAAATCCAATAGCTTCCAAAATAAACGTGTTATATTAAGAAAATAATTGTTTACAATTCCTTAATTTTACAATTTTACGGCGGTTGTATATAGATTTGGGTGGTAGGCGTTTCACATTACCTTTTTCTATGATATTCTAATAAGTAGATTGTTTTAGGTATGTGTACCATTTAACTTCGGGTTCTGAATAAAATATTGTCTGAAACTACTTGCATAACTTCAGTACTTCAAAGTCAAAACGTTTATTTCAATTAAGCCATTAAGCGGCACTTTTGAACGTCATGATTAAAAGTTATCATAATTAAGTGACTCTAGCGTCCATATCGTACTAAAGTTTGGCCAGTTTTGTTACTCCAAAATCAATCTATTTAAAAATCAGGAATTATAGACATGGTTATTCTTGTCATTTAGTTCAACAACACAATGAAAAGACATGACAGTTTCTGGACATTGTCTTTTGGCATTTTTGACATTGAAAAGCCATTTTTCTTCCATTTTGACTTCATCCGAGATTAAAATTTATATTAACCATTTGAATCCCATTCTTCCAAAGCAGCTGATCGCTCCGCTCATGCGTGTGTCCGCTTTATAGCGACAGCGCGACATTTGTTGCGCTTAGCCCGTCACGTCGCGGACGGATCGCCGGGACACTGACACCGATGCTTAGCAAAGATTTAACGCAATTAACAAACGCGGGATAAGGACTCCGGAGATTTGTTCAGCTTTTCATTAACTTATTACGTTCCAGTTCGAGGAAAGTGCTTTAATCTAAGTGCCTCAGTGTTTTGTGGACAGATGTTTTAAATTGGTTGTGGTAAGCGTTATAAATGTTGTGTTCGTGTTATTTTATATTTTTAGAAGATAATATAAGATAAGTATTAAATCGTCTCAAAAGATTACGGAAATACTTTAAGAAGCTAGATTTTCGGTCGTAAGCGCGAGATACTCGTAAATTGCCCTCGTTTTTTGAAAGAGACGTTTAAACAGTATTTTTATAAATTGTGTCATCTGCCTAGCCTTTTTCCAACTGTATTGGGGTCGTCTTCCAGTCAAACCGGATTCAGCTGAATACTTAGGTATGTCTTATTCGTTTTTCAATAAATTCTGTTTTCACTGTTAGTATTCAATATAGTTTTGTACATTATTCGATAAATTGGTTGGATCAAAAATTTATTTTTTAGCTGCAGCGCTGCGTGTCGCTGTTTCGATCCCCGCATAGAACTAATATTTGTATTGCTTAGTTAGATAGTTGTTCGGATCCGGCTGTTTGTGTGTGTAAGTTAGTTAAAACACACACGACACAGGAGAAATTCTTAGTGTGGAGCAACGTTAAAAAAATGAAGACATCTGTATCCATTAAAACACTAGACAAACGTACTAAAATCTTACTGATTTGTAAAACAGACAGAGAAGACGTATCTATAGATTTAATATATATAGATTTTTCTCGCCTTCTCCGCGGCCTTCATATTCATTGAAAAGCAATTCCATATTTTCAGGCACCAAGAAAATTTTCCCTCAAAAATTCTAACCGTTAAAAACTACAATGCTAACAGCATAATAACCTGGTACTTTTACTTTGTAACTCAATTAAAAAAGTGGCGTCAAAAAATTTACCGTTTCGTTAAAAAGTTTAAATCGAGTCTCCTCTCTGCAGCCGTATGATAATCCAATCCCACCACTTAAGTACAACACAGATAACTAGTTTTAAAATGTCTGTCTGAGTGGAAAAGCCGGGTAATTCACTGGAAACACTCCTACAGACTTTTACAGTGTGAATTGACACTTTATTTTCATTGTTGGAATTGCGGGCATTTTTCAGATAAAGGTAAGTGTGGCAGAGTCGGATGGAAAGATTCGTTCTTGCCAGAAACTGGCATTACCAGGTGTTCGATAAAAGATGGACGTGATCTTTCTGAACGTTAGGTCCAAAGAAAACCATCTGGAGAAAGATAGTAAATTATATGCTTTAATCTATACTAATATTATAAAGCAGAAGAGTTTGTTTGTTTGAACGCGCTAATCTCAGGAGCTACTGGTTCGAATTGAAAAATTCTTTTTGGGTTGAATAGACCATTTATCGAGGAAGGCTTTAGGCTATTATATCATCACGCTTAAGCCAATAGGAGCGGAGCAGCGATAAAGAATGTTTTAAAATCGGGGATTTTCTACGCTAGTCGGTACGCTAGTACGGCTAGTCTCTCTAGTCTAATAGTTCTTTTCGTGGGTTAATTTATTAAAATGCAAGAAACTAACTTATAAGGGCATCGAAGAATACGCCCATCTCGCTGTCAACGGGAAAAGTAAGCCAGGAAAAGACCAACCCTGTCAGAATGGTCTACCATTGATTTCATAATGATTGACTTTTACAAGTTTGGTAATCTACTATATAAAAATAAGTCGGGTTTTCCTTCCTGACGCTATAACTCCAGAACGCACGAACCGATTTCCACGGTTTTGCATTCGTTGGAAAGGTCTCGGGCTCCGTGAAGTTTATAGCAAAGAAAATTCAGGAAAAATTTCAACAGAAAAGCGGGAAAATCTTTTTTCATTTTTTTATATAGGTATGGCAAAACAACGTTTGCTGGGTCAGCTAGTCTACTGATATAAAAGCGTCACTATGACTTTCTAATGTTCAACCACTGATACTCCATTGAAAAGAAATGGCATAGAATGGTACTCTCGTACGTAATGACAAATGAATGACAGACATATGAAGTAATCTGCCAAAATTTTGACAGTTCCTTTGATCAGTGACCTACCATTAGAATATCATTGTGCAGTCATTGCTTTTAATAGCTCGGTTATCAAAAAGTATTACGAGACCACTGGCCGACCAATGATCGACCATTATGAATTTAGCAGATTACGAACTTTTAGCAAAATGACAATGGGATCGTGTTGGAATGACAAATTTATAAAAATGGCAGAATTGGGGCCCTGGTCACGAGAATAGTCGACCCTACTACTTGCTGATTTCACTAAAAAACCCGATGATAAAACCCGCTGGTTTATTAAGCGTAACAAACAAACAAAATCACATTCGGTATTTATAACATTAGTTAGGATTATAGTAATTAGGATTATTAACTGCCGTGCTAGTTCCTAATTGTTTCCCGGCATTGTGTAACTGCCATTAATTAGGATTAATCTGGGACCGGAGTCATTAATTAGAGTCGTTGACATGTCAAAAAGCAATTTAACGCAGTGATTGATTCTCGAGCAGGGATTACTCATGTGTGTACCTGTTTGCGACAACAGTTATAACGGTCGTCAATTAGGTATGCTCCGGTTTTGGCTGAGTTATGTGTTTGTGATTGATCGATGGAACCTAGGAATCTTTCAAGCAATCTGTTTATCTTGTTTCCCAAGTGGAATCAGCTGATAGTCTTTTTTTTTATTAAATGACTTTTTCCACTCCGGGCGGAGTGGAAGGGAGTGTCAGACTGTTAATGTGCTAATGCCCTTTGCGTTCCAAGGCCGCGGTGACTCTTTCGAACAAATTCCGCGACCCTAGTAGGCACTATCGTGCACTGTCCCTAGCGGGCCCCGACTGCGGCTGACGGTCTAATGCTTAACTTAATGATTTAGATGAAATCATTGCCTGTCACCGTATATAGACAGTCATAGTTTTCTTAGTATTGATTCTTAGAAAATTGTGTGACCACACTTGAACACATTTGACCTATCATAATGAAGACAAAAAAAAAAACAACAAATACTAGGTGTTCAGTTCCACGCACGGTAATTTTTTTTTTACTTGTTTGGGCATATCCTAACTAAATAATAATATAAACGCTAATGTGAGTTTGTTTGTATGTTAGGGACTCTTTCACACATCAACCACTAAACTGATTTAAAAAAAATCTTCCACCAATGGAAAGCTACAGTATCAGAGAGTAACAAAGGCTATATTTGATTCCCGTATTCCCACGGGTTCGGCAACTACGCAGGTGAAACCACAGAGCGCTGGTAGTTAAATTATAAATAGTTAACTGAGTATTAACATATCAATCAAAACTAGATTTATATTTTTTTAAAGCTGTCACCTGTCCAGGTAATCTTCAAGTAAAATATCCCAACGTTATATCTATGGTATCGTCTATGGTTCACATATCTCAACAGAGACTTCCCTCCCTTCCCGTCTTCCATACTTATCTGTGTGTGGCGCCATGTTTGTTGATCTGTTACAACTTTTGGGGTTTAAAGTTTCAAAGTTGATCGAGTGAAGTTCTACGTTGATTTATTTCCATAACTTATCCTCTCAATTTCTGAGGCTGTAATATTATTGAGCAACATGTACAAACAAGTGTTGTTTTGTGACTTGTGCTAGTAGATGAAATGACATCAGTTTTCATTTGTCCAGACACGAAATAAATCTTTGTTGCCTCAGATGCAATAAAAAGCTTTTAATAGATTTAAAACAAAATAAATACAAAATGGGAAAAGTTAAAAACCAAAATCAAAAGTAATTTATTCAAACTGGGCCGAGCCAACTCTTTTTGAAAGTCGAAGTTTACATGAAGACAGTTTCCCAAAACGCATCCCGCAAACGCACGTAACGCAAATTTTAATAATTGCAATATGCTCATAAAATTAAACTTAAGTTACTTCTAGCAAGAAAAAGCTTTTATACTGAAACCGTACCACGCTGTTGCAAAAATTTTTGCACCGGACGCAATCCTACATTAATAAAAAAAAAACATACATGATATATGTGAACATTAGGCGAGTCGAATTTTTCTCTATGGTAGAACGCTGCCTTAGCCTATGTGGTTTGTGGTTGTCACTTGCACGAATTCAACACTATTCAATATTTATGATTTAACACAATAATAATACAATGAATTGATTTATGATTTCCATGTTGGCTAATTGTTTTTTTCCCTACCTTTGTTATGTACCTAATGACTTTGCATACTTTCATACTGTATAAGTTCAAGCTCTTAAAACGCAATAGACAGATGTGTTGCTGGGGAGTTTGTTGCGCCACTTCTTCTTCCCAGCTAAAACACTAGGAAGTGGTGACGGGTGGGCGTTTTGGGGGACTGTCTTTATGTGACATTCAAAAAGTGCTGTCTCTCAGCCTAGTTTGAATAAATGACTTTTGATTTTGAAATGTGGTTAGTTTTATATAAATGAGTTGAGGAAGAGTCCTTTGCCGAAACGTTGGGTTGTTCCTAAATACACAACACACACAGTATTATTTTACCTGGTCTATAAAATGACAAGAATATCCCCCGTGATCCAGCTTATTTTTAGATTCCACAACCGGAAATCGAAACGGAAGCTTTACACTGACAGTCGCGTTTACATCAAATGTACAACTAAAAGATTAAAAGGCATCGTACACAGGGATTGCTTATAAAGCAGGGGATCCACTAGACTATATGTCAGTTCCTTGTACTTATTTAGAAAATGAATAAGTTTACGTCAGCTAGTAATACTTTGTACCTATAACTAGTACCTATTATCTAAATGCGTCGTCCTCACAAATAGTCTCGTAATAGTTGATGTCCAGTCCTGACACAGTTTTTAGTTTTAGTCGATAAGTTGTTTTCTTTTAAGTTTTTTTTTTTTTATTTATTTTTTTGTGCGTAATTTATGGCGGAATAAAAGATAAATCTTTCTTCTTTCTTTCTAAATATTAAATAAAATGTTAAACATTTATTTGCAAAGAATAACTACGGAGTTTCTTGTCCGTTGTTCTTCATAAGAATCTATAGCGAACGGATAAAAACATACAAACATCCGAATTGAGAACCTCCTCCTTTTTTAGAAGTCGGTTAAAAAAGTCGTTTGCGCCTCGGTGTAAGCTTACCCTAAGAGCAGAGTACGCAGACTTTCCGGGGCAAATCCATTTCCCACGGTGCCAGCTGACAGGTGGGCGATCTCAGGGTATTACACGGCGTCATGTGAGCGACTGAGCGGCGCTCGCCCGCAGCGGGCTGAGCCGGGCTTGTTGGTAACCTTTATTGTGTCATGAGCATTCACGGAGCCGTATACCATTGTCAATGTTTGACAATTTAAAAGAGCTGTCACGTGTAACAAAATTTACAAAAATTTGAATCAATAAGAAGAGTTCGTGGCTAAATTATAACAGTCGATCTTCGAGGGGCAACCAACGCTTGCAGAGGTTGGTCTGTGGATGGGTGACCATCTTAACATAACGAGAACTTCTCCGTGCCTCGGAAAGCACGTTAAACCGTTGTTCCCGGCTGTCATTTGGAGATCTTTGGTAGTCGTTACGGATTGTCAAATGCCAGAAAATCTGACACCAGTCTTGCCAAGAAGTACCGTGTTTTCCAGTTCACGGGTTGTGGAGGTCTGGTAGGTAAATACTGGTATTCAGCTGAATCCAGCTTGACTGGGAGCCGACCCCAATATAAAGGCTAGGGAGATGATGAATTGAATCAATAAGAAATTGAAATTAGCCTTTTATATTGTCACGATATTAGAGAGTAATTTCAATCTCTCTATCCTTTATGATACGAGTCATGTCTTCCAACTTGACGTCACCTCAAATAATTGAATAGAAAGTTAAGCTGGTAGTGGAGCGCCCGTGGAAATTGAACTCGGAATCCAATTACTGTGAAAGTATCAATTTAAAATCTTCTGAATTATTTTATGTTTTACAGACAAAATACTAAAATGTTTACCTATTTTTAGGGTTCCGAACATCTGCAACCTTTATAGGATCACTCAGCTATCTATCTGTTCGTCTGTCACAGCCAATTTTTTCCGAATCTACTGAACCGATTCTTTTATAATTAGATACACAAATGAACTGCCGTGACCACTATAAGGAAAAACTAAAAAACAGCTTCACATCAAATGAAAGGGCTGGTTTCAGTCGAGTGATCCTTTCAAACTGATTTGGTCTATAAATATGAAAGTAATTCTACTGTACATCTATTTATTTCTTTTCTCAGTGTTCAATAATAATAATTATTGTTCTTTTTTACTTACATAAATTTAAGTGATATTTCAAAAAATGCCAAAGTGCCAAAGTGCCATAACGTAAATATGAAAAACGTCTACATAAAAGTTATTAACATCAATTTTATTTAAGTATACAAAGATGTAAACGAGTGAGCTGTCTCCTTGTCAACATTTTCCTTTGCCATTTGATGCTAGCAAATAAATCTTTTTCTGTAGTACAGACTCACAAAGAGTTTAGTGGGCAGGTGGATAACTCGCAACTCGTACTTTTATTAAATCACTCTTTGACGTGCATCTTAAGATTATATAAGTTTGCTCACCCAAAAATGATGATTGGCAATGTAGTTAAAAATAAATAGATATATTCTATCTCTGACCAAGAATCTGCCTAGCCTTCTCGAGCAGTGGTGGCCGAGTGGTAACGGACCCGCCTTACGAATTGTAGGTCGCGGGTTCAAACCCAGCCAGGCGCGCATTACTTTGTGTAATTAATTTCATAACCACTACTCTCAAAACGGTGAAGGAAAACATCTTGAGGAAACCGGTACGTCCTAGAACTAAAAATTCAAAGTCATGTGACATTCACCAACCCGCACTGGGCCCGCGTGGTGGATTACGGCCCATTCCCTCTCCTAGAGAGGAGGCCTGTGTTCCAGCTGTGGGAATATTAAAAGGCTGATTATGTTTATGCTTATGCTGCCTAGCCTTTTCCCTATGGCAACTATGTTAGGGTCAGCTAGCAGTCTAACAAGGTGCTCTAGGATCTCACAAAAAGTGACTGCCTAGCTGACCTCCACGACCCAGTAACCAGTAACACAATAAACTATGGCTGTTGGCAAAGCCAGTGTCAGATGTTCTGGCTTCTCACAACTCGTGACAACTGTCAATATTTTCTACTTAACATCTAACTGTTTTGCTGTCTGTACTTCGCCTCGGTGTGACGTCATTTACCTGTCATACCCTAGAAATCTTATATAGGTACGCGTTCAACATTAATCCGAACAACACACAATCAGTCACGTTACGTCAAAGAATATAGATAGTCTCGCAGGAGTCTAGATATAGAGGTAGATTATGAGTATTTTACTAGCACTATAACGTCAGAAACGTCACTGCCGTCGCCACTTGGGTTGACGTCACGACGACTTCACAATGTCGTAACGGTTGTATGTGACCTTTACTCTTTTATACCTAACAGCGTAATTAAAGAGACGGTCTGACATTATTCTGTGAACGTCTAGCCGTTTGACCTTAGGACCTCCTTAGTTAGATTGTACGTGTACAAGTCTAATCCAGTTTTATCTAGTAAATTCCAGTCGGTACAAAAGCAATTTGAATGCTTTTTAAGGACTGCTTTTTTAGTTCCGTTTGCTTGCAGCTTGAAAAAAGTAGATCAAAGCTGGGATTTTGAGTGCTTTAATAAAATTACGAATATATTTTTTTTAAATGTGTAAGGCATATTTTAGTATGATATTGTCTAGGTATCGGATATAAAATAATGATACAAAAGTTGATTTTTATCACAAAAGTTGTGGGCGGCTATTTTGACGAGTATTTTTTAACTCGTAGTTTATTGATCAGATACAGAACTTGACCGTAAAATATCACCATTACGCACTTCTGAAGCACGCTGCACGTTGTAGACAATACAGCTTCATCAGCATCATCATTTAATCTGAAAGACACGTAAATTATTACACTAGCCGCCTTTTATTATCGACTAGCAGCGCCCCGCGGTTTCACCCGCGTAGTTCCCGTTCCCGTGGGAATACGGGGATAAAATATTGCCTATGTTACACAGGAAAAATGTAGCTTTCTAGAGGTGAAAGGATTTTTGAAATCGGTCCAGTAGTTTTTGAGATTATTCGTTACATACAAAAATACAAATCTTTCCTCTTTAAGATATTAGTATACATAAGCGAGAACGGTCTAAAATATCGGGATTATAAGAATATTGCCAAGTTTTTTAACGAGATTACCAAATACAGATATCCAGTGGCTGAAAGACGAGCTTACTTATTTTTTTTTTTACAAAAATAGACTTTCATCATTGTTGCAGTGGACCCTTCTTACATATGTAGACTCGGCAAGTTTCCCCTCACGGGTACATGTATTATGTAGTCAGTGCGACAGTAAGCCCGCAGCGAATCCGAAGTGTTACCTCAACTATTGCAGCTTACAATGTCACACTTTGAGCGTTCGTTCATTAAAACAACGTTATGTATGTTGGTTCAATCTGTACTCGAAGTTATTCTCTCGCAAGTGCTCGTGTACTGTTTCTAAAGATTTATGGTTGTATTATGGATTTATCCAAGCGACGGCGATGCTAAGGTAAAATTGTTAGTGGGTTATTTTAGACTAGTTGTTGGCGACACGCTCATTTAATTATAGTTAAGAATATTTTGTAGGCATCGAAAATACTTTGTGTGTATCGAACGTACTTACCTAGTTATAAGATTTTATGTAAGGCGGACCCAACGACTTGCTTGTCATTGCGGGCCCCGCTAGTCTGCCACCATCCGCGAGTCGATGCGCACGTCCTAATTTTTATTAGCGCACAGACATATGTAAATTCGTTTTCTACAATAAAACAAGTACATCCATTGTCCCGCGATTTATTTCGACACCCACCAGCACCATCCTGCAGCATCTGTGATCTACAAAGTGGTACTTCGAGCCAGATCTGATGTTCCAAACTCCATGTGTAAGGACGCGGCGAGCAAAAATGCTGCAGGAGCAGCGTGATTTGCTGGAACAAAAGGAAATTGCAGACAATGCTCAAGCTGCAACTGTGGTTTCTAAGGAGAAACCCAAACTCCCACAACGGTTATTTTCCGACGTACCGGGTAGTAGCATAAAATCGGAACCGCTGCCCCACGTGGCAAAACCTGAAAAACCAGCTACATTGCACAGCAGCAAATGTTCTCAAAAATCTATCAGTATGTCTCAAAAATCTAAGGAAGCGAAGAAAAAGCAGTTGTTGCTTGAAGCGGCTCAACAGAAAGCGAACATTCAAATCGAGCTCATCGACAGGAACCTGGAGGCCCAATTGGCAGCACTCAGCGACGAGGAAGAACAGTTAGGATACAGTTCACAAATCGATAGAAACGAGCTTCCTCGAAGTGAGCTAGAGGAATGGGTAGCCCACCAAAGTACCCACAAGGAACCCACAATCGAGCAGCAAGCCCCCGAGAAAGGAATTTATACGGGCGAGCTGAATCGCCAAGTACATTCATCCTGCGTTGAAAACGTGGCCGGCCCGCTGCCCGGCGCAGTGCCGCCGCCACTCGACGACACCGTGACTGTGCTAAATACAGCGGTCCACATGTTGGCTGGTACTTTGAAGGATATTTCGGTTAACTGTGCAAACAACGTGCCTCAAGCTAGTTTGCTCAGCCGTATGAGTACACCGAAAGACTTACCTGAGTTTTCAGGTGACCAATTGGATTGGCTTCTCTTCAAGCAAGCATACGACGAATCAACAGCGTTATGTCAATTTACGCCTAAAGAAAATCTTTGGAGGCTTAGAAAGTGTCTACGAGGGCAGGCGAAGGATGCAGTCGCCGCGTTGTTTATTAGCGCCACGTCGCCAGAAAAAGTAATTAAGACGTTGGAGCTACGGTTTGGTAACCCTGACTGCATCATTTCGAGAATATTCCATGAGATAAAGAAACTCCAGCCTCTGCAACAGGAATATCATAAAGACATCGTTCCGTTTGCTGTGAAGGTACAAAATGTCGTGGAAGCAGTACGAGCAGTCGGACGTGAGGAGTACCTGCAAGGTGTTAACATCGCTTCAATAATTCTGTCCAAACTGCCTACAGTGCTAATATCAAAGTGGTCAGATTATAGTTTCAAAATAATCACCGAAGGAAAATTGCCCAGGTTAGTGATTTTATCTGACTTTTTAAATGAGGAGGCCGTTAAGATTTCGACCACTGCTAGCGTTTTTTCGACCGTGCGAAGCGATCACGGTTCGAAATATAAAACTAGTATGCCTCCACGCACACAGACCGTGTTAGTACAAGGCGAAGAACGTAACGCTAATTGTTTGTTTTGTCGCACCGCCGTGCACAACCTCACGGAATGCAAGCAATTTAAGAAAGCACTACGTAAAGTTCGATGGCAATATGTGAAGAAACACGGTCTATGTTACAAGTGTTTAATATCAAAACACGATCGTAAAACCTGCGCAGCACCTGTGTGCGATAAAGACAGCTGCAATGAAGATCATCATCGCCTTCTGCATTATTCTACAAGTAATCAACGTGAGCTCGCTACCAGCGATAAAGATGAGTCATCGACTTCAGCTCCGGCGAACGCAAATGGCGTGCTAGGAACCGAGCCTACGGTAGCTTCAGAGACAATAACGCATATTAACGCGAGTGATCATAAAGTGTTGTTGAAAGTGTTGCCTATTCGTGTGCATGGACCGACCGGTATAGTGAACGCCACCGCGCTTCTTGATGACGGATCAAGTGTGTCGCTTATAAGTGCGGGGCTCGCTGAGCGCGTCGGGTTGCGCGGCCGTAGTGAAACATTAACAGTGCGCGGAGCGTGGACTGATAACAAACTGGTTTGTAAGTCGTTAGTTATGAATGTAAACATAGCTGGTACTAATGATGACAAGTTACATAATATTAGAATGCGTTGTGTAAAGGAATTATGTTTGCCTGCTCAAAACTTATCTGTTATTGATTGTAATAGTTATCCCTACCTAATGAGCATTAAAGATAAATTATGTACCTCTAACTCAAAGCCTGAATTACTGATAGGACAAGATAATTATCATTTATTGGTACCTTTAAAAATAAAGCTAGGTAAACTAAATGAGCCGTCCGCTACACTTACCCCCCTCGGATGGTGCGTGCACGGAAAAGTGCGCGTGTCGCGGAGCGCCGCCCGTTCCTCCGCAGCCGGCCGTCACACCTGCAGTGCTGAAGCTGCGCTCAACATCACGGAGATTGAGGAGGTAAGTGCCACTTCACAGGATGACAGCTTGCTGCAAGAAATCCATGATGAGGTCCGACGCTCGTTTGCCTTGGACGCGATGGGTGTATCTGCTAAGCCGCGACAGAATGCTGATGATGTGCGTGCCATCGCCCAGCTGGAGCGCTCCGCAGTGCTCATTAACGGTCGCTGGCATGTTGGCTTACCTTGGAGGGATGCAGATCGTAGGATGCCGGACTCCTACCCTAATGCACTGAAAAGGATGAAAGGTATTGAAAGGAAAATGGATAAGGATACAGGTTTTGCTAAAAGGTACGAGGAACGTGTTGATCATTTGCTAATCAATGATTATGCACGTGAACTGATGGATACTGACGTCACATCGAACACGTGGTACTTACCACATTTTGGTGTTGACAACCCTAATAAAAGCAAGCTTCGGCTGGTCTTCGACGCTGCTGGTAAGGTAAATGGTTCTTGTCTTAACGACTATTTACTCACTGGGCCCGACCTACTGTCATCACTTCTTGGCTGCGCTTCAGGGAGAGAAAAATCGCAGTAACAGGTGACATAAAGGACATGTTCCTAAGGGTCAAGGTCCACGCTGAAGATCAGAACGCTCTAAGGTTTTTATGGAGGAGCAGCCCTACGGAAAAAATCAAAACGTATGTTATGACTTCTTTGATTTTCGGAGCTAACTGCTCACCCTTTATTGCTCAATTTATTAAAAACAAGAACGCCCGGCGATATGAGTCATCGTTGCCGGCCGCAGTCAATGCGATCTGTCACTCTCACTATATGGACGACTATATTGACAGTTTGCCGGACGAAGCCACGGCGAGTGAGCTAGTTAAAAATATTAGCGATATTCACAGGAATGGCGGTTTTGAAATTCGAAACTGGACGAGTAACAGCGTTGCAGTTTTAGACAGCGTGCCGAAAGAGACTTTAGGCCCAAGTGCAGTAAAGTTTAAAGTCGGACAGCAGTATGGAGGTGAGCGAACACTTGGACTTATTTGGTTTCCGGCAGAAGATAAGCTTGGTTTTGACGTGTCCCTAAAGCGCATCCCGCAAAACATTATTCAGGGTGATGAACGACCGACGAAGCGGGTTATGTTGAGGGTAATAATGTCAATTTTTGATGTTTTAGGTTTTCTTGCTCCCTTCACAATTCAAGGTAAAATCATGCTTCAAGACACCTGGCGTTTAAATATTGCATGGGACGATTATATTCCTGACAGTATTTACGACAGGTGGAAGAAATGGATTAACCTACTTAAAGTTATAGATAATATTCGCATTCCTCGGTGCCACGCAATGATTGAATGTTATCAGAACGAGATAGCAGATGCAACGTCGCCCCCCTCGGCCACCCCGCTCGCATCTAACAGTGCTACGCAGCCTTCTACTACGGGCTACGAAGTTGTAGCGGTAGCTAGCAGTGCTACGATTACAAGTGCGGGCGTGTCTTCATTCAAGTCAATGTTGGCGTCAAGTCCTGATTATATTAGCGTGACGTCAGCGCCGTCTTCTCGTCTTGCTACCGGCGGCTACGAAACCGTAGCGGCCACTAGTAGTGCTATGAATTTGGACTCGGGTGAGCCAGGGTATGTAAACCTACAGTTGCATATATTTAGCGACGCATCTACAAAAGCATTATGTGCGGTAGCCTATTGGCGTTGGGAAACAATGGGCAAAATTAATGTTTCTTTTATCGTGAGTAAATGCAGAGTGGTGCCTGTGAAACCATTGACAGTACCTAGGTATGAACTTCAAGCAGCATTGTTGGCTGCAAGGTTAGCAAACACTATTGGGAAGGAACATAGAATATCTCCAGTGCATCGGTACTTTTGGTGCGACTCCACTACGGTTTTACACTGGATTCGTAACAATACTCGAACTTATAAAACGTTCGAAGCAAACCGTCTTGGGGAGATCGATGAATTGACGCGCGTAGACGAATGGAGATATGTTCCTACAAAACTTAACGTAGCTGATTTGGCTACAAGGGAAACTTTTGACCCTACTTTGTATACTGAGTGGATCACTGGTCCAGGTTTCCTGTACCTTGACGATTCGGAATGGCCGAAAGACGTCATCCAGCCGGACACGGACGAAGTGGGCGCGGTACTTACAGCCGTTGTACAGGTAATCCCTGCCAACCTAACGGTACCGGATCCGGCACGGTTTTCTTCTTGGCTGCGCCTGCTTAGAGCAACAGCTGCCGTTTTAAAATTTGTTGATAAACTGAAAGGTATACCTGTCAGTGATTACACCGTGGAGATGATGGAGCGAGCAGAGCACCTGCTATTAAGACACGCACAGGCAGAATCATTCGCTGACGAGTTCGTATCGATACGAAAAGGTAAGTCTTTAGTTAAAACTAGTCGGTTACTTACTCTCTCACCGTTCTTGGATGAACATGGCTTGCTTCGTGTGGGCGGTCGTATCGATGCTGCTGCAAATGTCACTATGGAGGTAAAGAGACCTATAATATTGGATGGGCGACACCCTGTAGCTAGACTTATTGTTCGGCACTACCACATAAAGGCGGCTCATGGCAACCAAGAAACAGTAGTGAATCAACTGAGGGAAAAATACTGGTTATTAAGGCTTAGGCCTACCGTAAAAACTGTAGTGTCGCAATGTATGGTGTGCCGAATTAATAAGTGTAAGCCGCAGGTTCCTCGCATGGGCGACTTACCTCAGGCTCGCGTGGCTCATCATCAGCGCCCCTTTTCATACTGCGGGTTAGACCTGTTTGGACCAATGGAGGTCACAGTAGGCAGACGCAGGGAAAAGAGGTACGGTGTCCTTTTCACGTGCTTAACGTTGCGCGCAATCCACATTGAGACCGTTGCCTCCCTTACGACGGATTCTCTAATCATGGCACTGCGTCGGATGGCAGCGAGGTGTCAACAATGGGATGGACTAGACTTTCATCCCTCCCGCCAGTCCCCATTGGGGTGGGGCGTGGGAACGAATGATCCGCAGCGTCAAAGCATCACTTAAAGTTGTCTTAAATGAACGGGCACCAAGGGACGAAGTGTTGGGCACACTACTAGCGGAAGTAGAAAATATAGTGAATAGTCGTCCTTTGATGCACGTTTCAGTCGCACCAGATGGAGTAGAAACCCTCACTCCAAACCATTTTCTTCTAGGTACACAATCCAACTTGCCTGTGATTGGATCGTTTGACAGTTCCGACCTATATCTCCGTAGGCATTGGCGTACAAGTCAACGATTGGCGGACATGTTTTGGCACAGGTGGGTAAAGGAAATTTTACCTGAACTTATACCTAGGCGAAAGTGGCATGTGGAGCAGAAGCCGCTACAGGTTGGTGACCTGGTTTTAGTTGTGGACCCGAATTCTCCTCGCAACTCATGGCCAAAGGGAATCATTACAGAAGTGTTTCCCGGCAAGGATGGCCGTATCAGGTTAGTGGAGGTGAAAGTTGGCTCGAGGACCTGGCGTCGATCCGCGGCACGCGTCGCTCCTATATCGTTGAGTGATGAGTGCTGTGACAGCACTGGGGTGGGGAATGTTGGCGACACGCTCATTTAATTATAGTTAAGAATATTTTGTAGGCATCGAAAATACTTTGTGTGTATCGAACGTACTTACCTAGTTATAAGATTTTATGTAAGGCGGACCCAACGACTTGCTTGTCATTGCGGGCCCCGCTAGTCTGCCACCATCCGCGAGTCGATGCGCACGTCCTAATTTTTATTAGCGCACAGACATATGTAAATTCGTTTTCTACAATAAAACAAGTACATCCATTGTCCCGCGATTTATTTCGACACCCACCAGCACCATCCTGCAGCATCTGTGATCTACACTAGTAACACCCCAAGGTTTAATTTTTTTAACGTTAAAGTTAGTTAATTTTTTTTCCTACCTTTGTCATGTAATGACTTTGCATTGCATACTATTGTATAAATTCAAGTTCTTAAAACGCAACAGTCAGATGTGTTGCTGGGGAATTTGTTGCGCCACTTCTTCTTCCCAGCTAAAACACTAGGAAGTGGTGACGGGTGGGCGTTTTGGGGGACTGTCTTTATGTAAAATTTGACGTTCAAAAAGTGCTGTCTCTCAGCCTAATTTGAATAAATGACTTTTGATTTTAACAAATTCTAAACCTTG
This sequence comes from Hecatera dysodea, assembly GCA_905332915.2. Lineage (NCBI taxonomy): Eukaryota > Metazoa > Arthropoda > Insecta > Lepidoptera > Noctuidae > Hecatera > Hecatera dysodea. Next base: position 29,211,725 of record HG995286.1, on the reverse strand, counting down.
TGCCAAGAAGCCTAGTAAGCCTGCCTTTGTCAGTCACGCCATCAAAATCTATTTTTTCTTTTTTTTTTCGACCCAGAGCTCGTGGCTAATTAATGAAGGCTACACTTTTCGAACTTCAAGATATAAAAACTGTTGTGGAATTTGTTCGAAAGAGTCACCGCGGCCCTGGAACGCAAAGGGCACAAGAAGGATCACGGGTGGGGTGTGTCAGTAAGAGTCTGACACTCCCTCACGCTCCGCCCAGAGCAGGAGAAAACATTTGATGATTTCACATCCAAAAAAAAAAAGAAAACTCTTGTCGATGTAGGTCCGCAAATGAGTGGTCCAGTGATAACTACCACAAAAGCAAGCATACTGCCAAACTGTTCCGGTACGCCTGCAATCTGTGGGTCAACGACGTTCAGCGGATCATCAACGATCTCTGAATATATCAGGATGCTGGTGGGGCTTCCACGCTGCTGTAATGCCTCTGCGATGTTTGAGCACGCGCACAGAGACGGCTGTCACACTCTGCTGCGGAGCGCATCGCTTCGCTGATGTTCCGCACGCGTGGGAGCGCCAACACCATCCTGAACGTGCTTAGCTATAAGCTGGGCAGCCCCCTTCTAGGGCACTGGGTTCAAGCATAAGTGCGTGTGCTCGGGACCCCCAAGGGCGGCAAATACTTAAATTCTAGACTTAAAAACTATGTTGTACCTGTAAGTCTTACTACTAACAACAATATAGGCCAAATATGCCAGAGTAAAAATATTTTATTTTAAAGGCTGGCACCGGTCAAGTTGTACCGCGTTACCCAGTTACTGGGTTGTGATGGTCAGTTAGGCGTCCCTTTTAAAAGTGACCGTAACTCGGCTGTCAAGAAAAGCTTCTGAAAATGCTGGGCAGTATGATAACTTATAATTGATTAATCATCATAATATGCAATTTTTATCAATAGCAATTTGTCTTCATTTAATGTACTTGCACAGATTCTCAAGTTGCTCAGGTAATTATGCTGTAAGTTTACCAATCAAGCTAATAAGCCATCTTAGGTTCCAGAAGTTTACAAAAACTTTGGAGTGTCTATGAATTTCTTGGAAAGTACCTTATTGTTCTTGAAGTTGTTGGTGGCTGGTCCTTAAAATGCAAATAAGATTATTTACATGGGAAGACAACGGGACCGTGTTTTTATTTAACACTAGCGACCCGCCCCGGCTTCGCACGCGTGCAATGCTGATACTAAAATCTCAATTATATTATGCATGTATTTTACATATAAACCTTTCTCTTTAAATCCGTTGCGCAGTTTTAAAGATCTAAGCATACATAAGAACAGACAGACAGCGTGAAGTGACTTTGTTTTATACTATGTAGTGACGTTAGACTGCCAAAGATCTAGAAATGTGGATGTACCAGCTGTTCGAGGCACGGAAGAGTCTCTGTATATTAGGATGGTCACCCATCCATAGACCGACCTTACCTTAACTTTGGAGATCGACCCACGCGGCTGTTATTATTTCAGTAATATGTGACAATGATAAATGATATTTATTTTGTAAGTAGGTTTAACATAACACTTTTACACGTCAAATATTTCTGGTCATTTTAACCTAGATGAAGCCGCTGTTTCCTAGCTGACTACCCTGAGAAGAAACACCGAAACAAACTCAGACGATAGACAACTTTAAGGTAAGGTCGATCTGTGGATGGGTGACCATCCTAACTTACATATTTGTAGATCTTTGGCAGTCGTAACGGATTGTCAGAAGCTAGAAAATCTATCTTGCCAAGAAGTACCGTGTTACCCAGCTAATGGGTTGTGGAGGTCTGGTAGGCAGCCGCTCCTCATAAAATACTGGTATTCAGCTGAATCTGGTTTGATTGGAAGCCGACTCCAATATAGTTCGGAAAAGACTAAGGGATGATGACGTGGTATTAAAAATGTCTAATATAATGAGCTTGTGAGTATTTTAAATCCATAATAAACAGAGACAGCACTAATTCCTTGGTAAATATGCGTCATTCACTGCATAACAAAGGACGTTTTGCGTGACAAAGATAGAAGAACATCTTCGAATGCATGTAACTTCTCTATTTTTCCATTGATTTTATTTTCTTTCTTTATCATCTTTGAAATAAGTAATAATTAATTAAGATTTTTGACAGTAGTCAAATACCCTATCGTATTATACTGCAATGTCCACAAAATATAATACAATACGATAAACAGCTTATTTCTTGACCAATACTATTAGTTATCCTTCCTGCCCTGTCTCAAAACATTTTGGTTACCACAACTTGCTACAATACTGTGAAGTTTTCAAAGAATTAGCCAAACCAAATAAAACCACACCACAAATCTAAATATATATAACTCAAAAGGGACTGACTGACATAGTGATCTATCAACGCACAGCCCAAACCACTGAACGGTTCGGGCTGAAATTTGGCATGCAGGTAGATATTATGACGTAGGCATACGCTAAGAATGGATTTTTGAAAATTCGTCCCCTAAGGGGGTGAAAAAGGGGTTAACATTTTGTATGGACCTCCACACAATCGAAGTCGCGGGCATAAGCTAGTACACAATAAGAGGAAGGTTAATCATTCACTTTACCAGTTTTGGTGCTACGGAACCCTTAGTGGCTAGTGCAATTCGCGCTTGGCGAGTTTTTCTAGTTGTAATACCGTCGATTGGACGAGCATCCCGAGTGCTTCAGTCTGCGAGAGAAGCAAATAATATGCAAAGCAAATTCCGAGCCGACCTTCAGTAGTGGAGAGCATCCACTCAACCGGAGAGGAGATGGAATAATAATGTTGTGTACATTACCTTAGAAAAACTATTTTGGACAAGATTGAGCGACGCGACCTATAGTTCGCCTGATCATAACTAAAAATGTCGCGGTTTCAGGGGGTATTATTTATTTATTTTATTTTAAAGAAGGCTTACAGAGTAATCAACCAATAACAAAGAGACTGTTATATTAACAAATAGCTAATAACAAGCCTCCACATATAGGTAAGGAAAATAGTCGATTTATAAAGAAAGTACATACAAGTTAATATAATCAGTTAGAGAGCAGTAGATAAATTAACTGTCCTTGTAAAATAATTGTGCCGAAATCCTTATTAAGGTCGCCACACTGGTAACGTATTTCCTCTATAGTTTTAATAACATTGATCTTTACACAATTTCAAGGACTTTGAATTAGTTAATAGTTTTATGTCCTTGAAGTTTAGTTCACTAACAATTATATTAGAGAACTAGCTGCTGCCCGCGACTTCGTCCCCGTGGAATCCCCGATTTTAAAACATTCTTTATCGCTGCTCCGCTCCTATTGGGTTAAGCGTGATGATATATAGCCTAAAGCCTTTCTCGATAAATGGTCTATTCAACCCAAAAAGAATTTTTCATTTCGAACCAGTAGTTCCTGAGATTAGCGCGTTCAAACAAACAAACAAGCAAACAAACTCTTCAGCTTTATAATATTAGTATAGATTAACAGACATACTTAGATCTTTTTAAGATTATTCTAAACAAACTGACAAATTATGTACATATTATTATGTATGTAAGTTTCAGAGAACGTATGTTCTGATACAAAAATGATTAGATATGTATTTTCTTTTATTATTTCTTTCATTTTAGGAGTTTATTGCACTTATTTCCATCTTTGTGTCACATTGTCGCCCCTATAGGTATATTGTAAGGAACCAATTGTCTTAAACAATTATATTGTTTGAGTGTCGTGCGCGCTGTGGCTTCCATAGCCACAGCGCGTACGACACGGCGGAAACCTCAATCAGCGTAAATGTTATTGGTAACTATATGGCCTTATTGGTACCTATGTGACCTTATTGGTAACTTTATGGCTTAATTGGCAACTATATGGCCTTATTGGCAATTATATGACCTTATTAGTAACTATTTGACCTCATTGATAACTATATGACCTTATTAGTAACTATATGGCCTTATTGGTAACTATATTTTCGAGCCATTTGGGGTTAAAGCTCCCAGGCCGTGGGGCCATTGTGCTCACAGCCTTTTCCAAGAAATTTCGAAACGACTGGTGGACACTTCCCGTGCCCCAAGAGCTGGCTTTTACTTTGGCCAGAGGTTTGGCATTGCCATTCAACGTGGCAATGCCGTCAGTCTCTAGGGCACATTACAAGCGGACAGCGGAAGTTTAGTGCATTTATTTTATTTTAATTATTATTGTTAATCTCTTTTTACTAATTAAATTACTTTTAAAACTAAAATGTAACGTGAACTCATGTGTTGATAATCCAATTTTGTAATAGTAATTAGTTCAGTGGCTCGCTGTTGGTTTTGTGCTTAATTAATATTGATGTTTAATGTGTGGAACATTTTAGCTTTTAGTTTAGTACTGCAATCACTGAAGTGAAAGCAAACTGTGCATAATTAATTATATGAAATAATGCATTCAAGCTTTTTAGTACTAAATGTAAGTAGGTACGTTTCGGTAACAACGGAATGAATATTGAGATGGATGTGTGGAGTAACGAGGATGGATAAAGTGAGAAATGAGTACATTAAATTTAGAGGTAGTTTAAAAGCAGCGCCAGTGACGGAAAAGTTGAAAGGGAATCGCTTCTCTTGGAATGGTCATGTGAAGATGAGGGATGAAACACATGTAACTAAAAGGTTTATGAATATAAATATCGATGGAAAGGGAGAGGTAGACCAAAGAAAAAATGGATGTATTGTATGAGGAGTGATATGAAAAGAAAAGGGAGTTAGTGATAGCGTGACGGCTGACAGGACAGAATGGAAGAAAACGTGTTGCGCCGACCCCAAGTAACGTGGGATAAGGGCAGGAAGATGATGACAACGGAAAGAAAATATGCCGTGTTCTTAATGTTTGAATTAAAAGTTCTGAATCTTATAGTTTGTCTCTCTCCCTGGGTTTTACAAATCTCGAACAAAACTGACGAAATAACAAACTTTGAATTCGGTGTATAGATTGAGACCTTAAACCGCTTGAATCTTTCTTTCGGACAATACCTATTAAGGCGAATATTTATTACTCTTCGACTTTTTCTTTTCATCGCGCCAAGGCCAACAACAGCAAAATGTCAATAAATAAAACTAATTATTTGCGAAAATACGATAAACGATGCCTCCAATTAATTTTGTTTGCTAACGAGATTTTCAAAATTCGACCATCATTTTTACTTGCTGAATTAAATATCACCCTAATAATTTACGAAACATCGTAGCCACTAATTAGTTTCGCAAAGTGTTCTTTGTTTAAGACAAATTGTACCGAATCGCGAGCAAACAGAATTGCATTGAAATGTTTACAGTAGAAACCGAAACGGCGTTTTCCGATACGCCATTTCGGGCACAATTAATTGCAGTTTTAGTTGCGAACTTTGCAATCTGCGGCCTGGTACATACAAACTGGAGTCGGCGACTGTACATGAATAATTTATCAGACACTTTTTGTAGAAACACGAAAAGATATTTATGATCACAGATCTTTTGTACTGCTTAAACAAAGCGGGCGGGGAATAAAGCTTACAAATAACTTTCTGTCGATATGAATACTGAAATATTTTTTTCTTGTTCAGTTTAAATGTTCCAAGAATTAGCTGGTGCTTGTATCGCTCAGTGCACTTACCACGGGGTGTTACAGGTGTGGGTCAGGGTCATGTAGCGGACGCCCAGCTGGTAGTAGGAGCGGAGAACCCCCAAAGAGTTGGCGATGGAGTGACCTCCTTCGATGCCGATGAGTGAGGCGATCTTGCGAGGACGGGCGCTGTGAGCCTCCAGGATATCTGAAAAAAGAAGATAAATTTTAACTCAAATCCATCAGCCTTCAAAACTTGTGAACATTTTGATACAAAACTCGCAACCATTGCCACCTATTTTTGTTCGTTTGCTGAGCCAATCAAAACGTGGAACCCAGCACACAAAACTCTGGAAAACAGTCTGTATACGCAATTAGCGCGTATTATTTTTGTATGAATATTGCATTCACGTCACGTTGGAGGACGCAAAATGAATTAATGTCAACGCTTTTGAGTGGGGATGAATATTTTACAACCGTTAGCTTAGCACAGCTTCTATTGTCTGGCAAATACTTGGCAAGTTTTCTATTGTCTTTATTATGCTGAAGATAAACTAAGGGCTAACTTTGAGAAATGTTAAATTTATGATATTTTGAACAAGGGTTGCAGAGCAACCTGTGCAATGAAGTGTTCAAACGAATCTGTGTTTGTTAGTTCAGTTCTAGACTGAGTCCCAAGGAGTGTTCAACCATCAACAACCGGCCCATTTTTTCCAAGCTTCAAGTATAGACCGAATCAAATGGGAGTTGAATAGTGTCATCGATTAAAATGGCTGGTCATTGGCAAGGAACCCTGTATCGTTTCATTTCTTCTTTCTTTCTGTATGTTAAAATTAACAATTGCTTTCTCAAAAAAATAAACAGCAAAGAAATTGGTTTTAACCAGAAAATTGCATTTTACACCCGTTGTCGCAACTTCTTGATGTAATTGAATGGTTTACCAAAAGCTTTGTCAAAATCAAGAGAATGCGGTAACAAAACAAAATTAATTTTGTACACTTTTTGTGTTTAGAAAGTAAAATAGAAAATAAACGCGACGCAGAATAAAAAAAAACTAAACACCGGGAATGTTCAAAATAAGTGGATCTGTTTGGCAGACATCGAACAATATATCAAAACAACCAAACGGAGACTTCGTGTTTCATTTACTACTTATTTTTTTCTGTTCAGAATCATAATTATAATTGAAGTGTACATTTCAAACGCTTGTGTAGTAAGGGTATAAAAGAGTCATTGCCAGCCCGCTGTGTAGAGCCCGCATGGAGGAGGATGAAACAGCAGCAGAATTGCTTCTAAGCTGCCCGGTAGTCGCGGATTACATGGCTAAGTACATCGGAAACCCAGGTACCCTCTGTGAGGTAGTAACACTAAGGCGTTGCTGGCCTTCCTTGGGGAGCTGGGGTAGATTGAATGACACATTTGTCCCACTTGCACACAAAATACGCGCTTAGTCGTGGAGTTGTAGAAGCCAGCCCGATTTACATATACATACATATATAAATAAAGATTTATAGCTTGTTTAAAGTAATATATAAAAGAAGAGAAATAAAAATAAAAAGAGAGAATAAATAATATAAAAATTTCTAATTTATGGACTCTCCAGGATATGGGTATCTATCTCATAAAAATTGGAAGCTACTACTATTGGAAGCTATTATTATTGGAATCAAATCAGCTATCTACAGTCCAGGCCATGGTAGTCCATGACCTGGACTCTTGATAGCTGATTTGATTCGGCTTTTAAAGTCAGGATTTTTCCGTATGTTCTGATAGAAACTTCAGACAGTTATGTAAGTGTGGATGTTTGGAATTGTGTGGAATTTAAAAGACGGATCCCTTTTAAGATCGTTCTTTTTTTTGTTTGTTCTTCCGTCCATCTATCTGTCTATCTGTCAAGGCCCTTTATCTCGGGAATACGTAAAGGAAAGGACATCAAAATTTATGGGCTATTTTCCGTTGACCTATGAAATTTAGCAAGAAGATAGATCTAAAAAACAAGTTGGTACACGAAAAACAAATAAAATGGGTATTGTAGTTTTATCATATTAAAAATCATGTTTTGCAATTACAAATTTAATTTTCGGAAGAAGAATTGGCCATGAAGTATATTGATTAATTCCCATCAATTTATATGAACTTTCGTAGGCAATGTATACTCGGAAAGGAAAAATTAAGACTCGATCAGAACCCTTGGTGCGCGGGTCAAACTCGCACTTGTTCGTTTTTTTTTAGTAATTCAACCAATCACTCTGTATTATTCAGTTTTATTTTAACTATGCGATGTTAATTAGAAGCATATTATCCAGAGATTTCCTACAAAGTATCAGCAAATACTAACGCTGATTTAAATACCTTTTACATTACTGTGAATATTACACAAAAATATAAATGATATTCATAATATTTCTTGGAACTTCGTATACAAACCGATTTCCTGAGATTGTATACAAAAGAGTTTAATCAATAGTGTGTTCCGGCTGTATTTTGTGCTTACGTTAATTTACGTGAGTAAACATCTTAGGAAATTAATGTGTTAACGAAAAATATCGTACTTATAACCCAGTTAGGGAAAACGTAAGTTAATTCAGTATGTTAAACAGGTACAAATAAACAGAATAATGTGGAAGCTAACGTTGCGCGTTGTAAAACGGAGTAATATTATGTTGTGAACTCAATTACGAACAATACCCATACAATTACACGATGCAAATAAATCAAAAAGTAAAAGAAAATATACAAAGAAAAACAAAACGGTATAAATTACAAGGACGGAACACGACAAATCCGGCTATATCCGCCTCGAGTCGGTTTTAAAGTTACAAATTAGTTTAGTCGATACGAGACGGCGTAGTAATACGACGACTCGGGGTATCGTTTAAAACAAAACGGTTTTCTTTTACATAGTTTACATTTCTGGTTTTTTATTTTTCATTTGTGAGACATGTTTTCTTTTTTGTTCTTTATTTCTTGCCAGGAAAGAAAAACCGTTGGATGCTTTAGTAAGCAAGTACTTGTTACTTGTTGCAAATTTAAAAGAGATTATTTCTCTTTCAAGATTTTCTCAACGTTTGATTTTAATTAAGTATCTTTAGTTTTAATAATCGTACTTTCTATTCATGAATCCAGCGTTGAATATCGAAGCCTTAAAAGTCCAGTGTATTCACCGGAGCAGGTTAGTTGGGATAATTTCTGGTAAATGGTAATTAATTCGGCAAACAGAATTACTCCCTATTTGCCAGATTTTGAATGTTTTATTTGAATATCTAAAGATTTCAAAACTCGCCATTGATTACATAAGTAAACCGTTTTATTTAGTCATTCGTACTGTCGGCGCTAAATGCATGACGCTCGAATTTTAGTTAACGTTGCCCGATCCATAGAATGTTGGAACATTTACATACTCAAAATCGAAATTCAAATATTCTTAAATTATTTTCTTGTTGTAGTATTTACTTAGCGTTAACACAGTTGGTTGCACAACCACTAGTAGTTGAACGATTGACTGCTACGGTGCGTGTCGCGGGTTCAATTCACACACGGAGATAACATTTAAAATGCTGAAATGTGAGATTTATTTAGCCAGGTGTGTTATATTTGTATTTATTCCGATTCAACTGCCTCGTTGCACTCTAGCGTGGTTTCTTTGTGGTGGCCAAGTGATAACGTCCCTGACGGGAGAAGGCGCATTCCTTTGTGTAATTAATTTCATCACCACTGCTCTCAAAACGGTGAAGGAAAACATCGTGACAAAACCGGCATGTCCTAGAACTAAAAAATCGAAGACATGTGACATTCACTAACCCGCACTGGGCCCGCGTGGTGGATTACGGCCCATTCCCTCTCCTGGAGAGGCCTGTGTCCCAGCAGTGGGAACATTAAAAGGCTGATTATGTTTATATTATACGTAGGTACTACTCGTCGCTTCGAGTGAGTTAAATGTATTAAAATATGTTCAACTTTTTACTTTCTAGATACATGTTTGTACCCAGATTTAAAAGATAGGATATTTCCTTCCAAATATTTTCTACTATAGACGTTTAAAATGGCATTTTAATCTTCTAGTTGAAATAAATGAATTGACTTTGACAACTAGAGGCATTACTTTCCTGATTTATAGGATCTATATTAAAATATCTCAGTAGTAAATATAGTCAGTACAAAAGATTTATAAAAATAGATCAGAGCGAGTTCACTTAACGCCTGTCCCATCCTTATTTCAAGGGAATTATTAATGTTAGCGACCGTTAAATAGATCCATGACATTTGCAGACAAAGTAAACGTGCTTAATTTAAATTGTGTATCTGAATTTCATAACTCAGTTACTGGGTAACACGATAACCCTCTGCAAAATGGGCACCTATCAGATTTTTTGGCTACTGATTGTTTATGGACATCTGTCAGACAACTGAAAATGACAGTCGGGTCCAAAAGCTTAATGTGGTTATCGGAGCCTGAAGGAATCTCGACATGTAATGGATGGCCACCAATCCACGGACCTTAACTTTGTGGATCCACTAGTGCAACTGTTATTGTTTAGTCACGACTTTAGGATAGTTAACTAAAAAAGTCTGATAAGTCCGTCGGATAGATTTCCAAAAAATATTGGAGACATATTTTTTCTTTTTTCACATAAAAAATGAAGACTTACACACTATACAGTGCGTTGAAAACTCGTGTGACGTCACTACTCGCTACAATTTTTACCGGGTAGTGACGTCACACGCTCCCCTCCTGATCTTTGATGCTTTTTATCTTCGTCAGTTTTTATAGATTTGAAAAATACGTGTCCAATATTTTTCTATAATCTAACTGACGGACTAATTAGTAATCATATTTTTTAAATCAGGAAACATCCCTATTCATGTCAACATCCAATAAATCGAACCATTTTATCCTAATACTTACAGAGATGTGTTTAATTAAACCATCCACATGAATACGAATGGTAACGGAAGTGAACACAAAAGATTCCATTAGGTTTTTTTTAAAGGAATGCATGTGTTAATGAACGGCTTCACAAAAAAAGGACGAGCTGGCGAAATGGTAGAGTTTTATTTCAGCGTTTCTCAGTGCGATGCCAATGTTTTGTTGTATGTTTTGAAAGCGTTTTTAATGAAAGGACCGGCAGATGTTTAAGTGGTTACAGTTACAAGAAGATTAAGCACACTACCGTTAGCAGTGTCGCATTTAATGAGAATGGTTAAAGTGTTGTTTGCTATGACTACAACAATTCGAGAAAACATTATCAGAACTTTTTAATAAAGACCAAAATGGATGGCAAAGAAATAAACAATAGTTTACGGCAGCCAAATAGGAAGATTGTTAAAAGACTGTTTACTTAGCTAAATCTATACTAATATTATGAAGAGGAAAGATTTGTATTTTTGTACGTAACGAATAAACTCAAAAACTACTGAACCGATTTGAAAATGAAAACAATATATCTAGTTTTAATTTCCGCGAATATTAGTGGGTTGCAGGTGGCCCATTGCCTTCCTGCATGTGCTTAAAATCCTTGCATTTGCCCAGTAATCTTGCATGTGCATAATATAGCGGGCGGGAGGGAGGTGCATACCTGCAACCCACTAATATTCGCGGAAATTAAAACTAGATATATTGTTTTCATTTTCAAATTTAAAATGGATTTCCGCAAAGTAACGCCTGACTCAATCAATTTTACTGAACCGATTTCAAAAATTCTTTCACCATTAGAAAGCTACATTTACCCTGAGTAACATAGGCTATATTTTATCTCCGTATTCCCACGGGAATCGGAACTACGCGGGTGAAACCGCGGGCGCTGCTAGTATATTATAAAGTTATGTGCTCAAGCGTGAGGAGCTCGTGGCTAAACTATAACAGCAACACGCGTCTCGGTTGGCCTGTGGATGGGGGTGACCATATTAACATAACGAGACTTCTCAGTGCCTCGTAAAGCACGTTAAGCCGTTGGTCTCTGCTGTCATTTGGAGATCTTTGGCAGTCGTTACGGACTGTCAGAAGCCAAAAAATCTGACACCAGTCTTGCCAAGAAGTACCGTGTTCCTCAGTTAACGGGTTGTGGAGGTCTGGTGGGCAGCCGCTTTACGTAAAATCTGGTATTCATCTGAATCCGGTTTGACTGGGAGCCGACCCCAATATAGTTGGGAAAAGGTTAGGCAGATGATATGCTCAAGCCCAGCCACGCTAAAGTAAGATTTTTAAATCGTAGTTTGAGGAAGTACTCTTTAGCAAACCAAATAACCAAAATGCGTTTGTAGAAACAAATATTTAATTACAGTAGTTGTCCCCTTGTCTCATATTAAATGCCACCTCAAAGCATTCATTCGAAATATTTTAATTTACTTTTCAAAGACTCTTAACTTTGCTCTCATAATTTAAAACTGCTTTAAACAACGGTTAAAATGGCGGCGAGCAGCACCGAGCTTTTCATTCTCGTGCAATAATGTAGCGACATTTATAAATACCTGTTAACTTCGAGTCGGACCCTCGCGCTAACGGTTCCGTACAAATAACATTTTAAATTATAGACATCTTATAGTTTTTACTGTAACCAAATGACTAGGAACATTAGTGAACTTATCGTAACGTTGAGTATGCAGTCACTATCAGCATGTGACGTATTGCAGCTTAGCATTTAACGAAAATTAGATATTATTTTCTTTGCATTATATTCATTCTTACATCAGCCTCCAGCGCAATATCATGTATTTTTATATACAAATTAATTTTGAAATTAATAAATATTTTTTAACTAAATCCTCGACCGACAAAACATAACTCATGCCTGGACTTTTTACAAAGTTTTAGTTGTTATAATTTCGGAGATAAAACAGGTAATTACGGTCATTTGTATGTTGTCCTAAATTACTTTTAAGGCCGTCGTTTTATTAATTAATTTTCCAAAAGTGATATAATCTCAAAGTTTATTTAGCACCGTTAGCTTCGTGTTTTGCTCATAAAAGTTTATAAATACGGAACAAATTAAACAGATCGGCTTAGTAGATTGGCTGTCACAAAGACATCCAGAGTCGCGAGTGGTCATGAAAGGATTACCTTTTCTCGTTCAAACGTTTCGTACGGAACTCTAAAAAAGGATCAAAGTGAAAGAAGTTACGTTTGAAATGTTTCTGAAGCTTCAATTTACAAAGATTCTTTATTTTGAACTGTATACGGTATTTAACGAGGGTACTTGGACCTCGGGCTCCGGCTGCGGACTATTGTAACTGATTTGTTACTTTATTGATTTGACTTTTGTAACTGATTTGTAACTTTATTGATTTGGCTTTTGCAACTGATTAGTAACAATGTTAATATAGTGACTGTGTATTAAAATGGTAATTTTTTTAATTTCAATTTAGAACCTGATCCTTTTTAAATCTATGTCCGGGATCCCTTCTTTTCGCATAATGTTTTTTGTCCTAATATACTTCGGCATAACGATTTTGGCACAATTTGTTTTGGCATAATAATACTTTAGCATAATTTTTTTAGGCATACATTTTATGTTGGCATATGATTATGCCAACATAAAATGTATGCCTAAAAAAATAATGCCAAAAATTATGTTAAAGACTAATTTGTTTTGGCATAAATTTGATTCGCATAACGTTAGTAGGCCTAAAGACTTTTAGCATAACGTTAGTACCAATTAGCTATAGTACCTGTAACAATCAAATAATATTGTTGGTTAAAAAATGAATATGCTGTGCAACAAAAGTTAGTCACAGAACCGAATTGCTGCAAAACCGACTTCACGTAGTCTTGTTTGTCCTACCCCTAGAGTGATATTTAAAATCGCGTAGGCGCGTAGGGGCGAGGCGGCCCGCGGGCTGAGGAGCCGGCGCGATAGCCGTCTGCGACGATTAGCACGCGTGGGGCCGCCGGAGGGCCGCAGCGCCGGAGCCGTCACAGAAACCCTGCCTGCTGCATGCTGCTTGCTTGGTTGCTTGCATGCTTGCTTGCATGCTGCATGCTTGCTTGCATGCTGTATGCTTGCAATGCTTGCTTCCTACAGCAAAAAAATACTCACAAAATTGTTCAATACGTTATAATAGTTATGCTTTAGAACTTTATGCTTAAAAAAGTTATGCTTTAGAACTTTATGCTTAATAAGTTTATGCTTTATAATATTATGCCTAATCATTATTATGGTTACAGATATAATGCTTAAAAAAATTATGCATGAGCTGTTATGCGTAATTATATTATGCGAAAAAATAATTATGCCAAACAACATTATGCTAAGTTATATTAGGTCTTAAATTTTATGCTAATGGATAGGGAACCCTATGTCCTGTAACATTCGAACACAAAATGCATTGACCCCCATCTAAAAATCTGCCGAGCCTAAATTAGTAAATTTTTAACAAAGTTCCGAAAAAGGCGGAGGTTCTCAAGTCGACTGTGTTCTTGTTTTACCTTATTAATTTTACTGGATGACCGATTTTGATGATTCTTTTTATATTAGTTAATTATTCAATAGAAGCAAACTGGACATGATATACAAGACTTCTGATGGAACAAGTGGAGAATTACAGAATACAAGGAATCAAGCAACACGCGTATGTGTTTACGTAACATTATGTAGATACACTAGAGAAATATATTAAATCCTGTTTGCAGTCGGGTAATCTAATTTATTTTTCGGGCGAAAACGGAAAATAAAAATTATGCGAACTTTGTGGGAGAATTCGAGACAAATCGAAAAACGATGTGTGCACTAACTGAGCTCAGATCAAATTACTAGTAATTAAGGGCTGGGTTACCCAATTACGAGTCATTGGGAAGCTGTCACATGGTTTACAAATATTTTAACAGGCAGTCAGTTCATTTCAAGAGTTTATTTACATGTCCGTGTTTTTCACGGCCGAAAATATTGCGTGCTACAGAAAATCGTTGTCAAGTGTTGAGAGTGGATTTCATTTATCGTGATTTACAAAGCGTGTCATCGAGTTCATTTTTATTCATTGCTACAGGAAAATGGCAGCAATTGTCATAAGTTACGAACAAGTTAGTCTTTTATTTTTGAAACTCAATTCTATTTTAACTATCAGGTTTAACTAGTTATCATTGGTAAATTCAAAACATATGTATCCCCACTAGTGTTGCCTGTACCGGATCTTCTCTAAATCTTCAGAGAAAAGAGTCTATGTTATGAGATGACACGCTGGTGAAGCGCTGGTAGATCAACGTTGGTAGCTTTCTACGAAAATACGCCCTTATGGGAAATCATCAAATGACTTCTCCCGCTCTGGGCGGAACGGAAGAGAGTATCAGACTCTTACTGACTAAAACCCACCCGTGTTCCTGTTTGTGCCCTTTGCGTTCCAGGGCCGCGGTGACTCTTTCGAACAAATTCCGCAACCCTAGCAGGCACTGACCCTATGGAGCCCCGTCTTCTTTGCTGACGGCTCTTTGAGGCGCGCGTGGAACACGACGCGCCGTCGACTCGGGCCTGGTTGCTATCGGACGGCGAGCCACCCATAGCTCGCCATCCGCAGGCCCACGCCTGCGGTGGCCGGACATCGCCCTGCGTTTCCCGACGCCCGAGGCGTCTCCTTCTGTTGCGGCGGCTGGGGCGAGAGGTTTCCCTCTCTCGTCGTCTCCTTCGCTAGCATTACTGCTTCGCAGAAGGAGACGACCGCTTCCCATGCCTCCTCGCTCCGGACCATGGCTTGAACCAGGGCCGGACGCGAGAGGTCGCCGATCGCCTCCAACGAAAATACGCCCTTAGGTAGTAGTTTTATATGTTTGTTGATAGACAGACAAGACAAACGATTATGTATCAAGAGGTACATACCTGTAACCGAGGTAGCGAACTGCAGGTACTGTGGGTACTTGTCGACGAGGCGCTTGATGACGTCAATCTGCTCCAAAGTCAGCTGCACGGCGTCCTTGTTCTGCGTGGCGCACGGGACGAAGGCCGACCAAAACTGGGGACGAATGAAAAGAACCCGTGAATATGGAGACAAGTAAATTAAAAAAAAAATGGTTGTCTGTAAACTCGGATTAAGGACGATAGTTTAA
Organism: Hecatera dysodea; assembly: GCA_905332915.2. Lineage (NCBI taxonomy): Eukaryota > Metazoa > Arthropoda > Insecta > Lepidoptera > Noctuidae > Hecatera > Hecatera dysodea. Next base: position 29,196,119 of record HG995286.1, on the reverse strand, counting down.
CGTGACAACGTCATAGCAAAACATTGATGAAATGATCGTGGCTCTCGCTCGCTCGTGCAGCGCTCTCGCTCCGATCGTAGCGTTACAACTCGCGTTACAATGAGCGTAACGTTACAAAGTGTCATACTTTTTCGTGCGTGCAGCCGGCGTTCATCGATTTATATGTTGTCACGTCAAAAACTATCAAAGTATAACGCTGGTGAGCGATATTAACTCGTCGCTATATTAGTTTAACAAACGTTTAGAAAATTTTAAAAGCTCAATTATAACTAGCAGTTTAAATTATGGCTTAAAACGAAAGCCTTGCAGTCAAATACTGGAGCAATCGACTTGCTTTCTGAACTATCCACTTTGTGCAAAAATTCTTCATATTGGCAAAACAAAAAAACCCCCTTGATTACTTTGGTTCATGAGTCACTACATAATTTAAAAGTTCATTGCAGTAATAAGTTAGAAATGTTTTCCCTGAATACATGGGTAAGCAGTATTGATGTCAACAAGATAATAAAATACGACGTTAGTTTTATGACCAAACCAAAACGGCATTACAATCCTGTTAGCTTAGGTAACTTATTTATTGATTACCTTAATTTGGAATACTCGACCCATTTTAAAAATTTTACAGACGGTTCCAAAGACGGTGACGGTTCGGGAGCTGCCTTTTATGAGTCTGAGGAGTACTCAATGGAATTCCAAATTAATGCCAGTGTGTGTATAATGGAAGCGGAACTGATTGCGATCGCAGAAGCTCTGTCATATGCAGAATCAATCCATCAGCGCAATATCGTCATTCTCACAGACTCGAGAAGTTCGCTCCAACACTTGGCTCGATGTACCTCGACATTTCGAGGAACACCGATAGCCTACACTATACTGAAAATTATTTTGAATTTACAACGTTCTGGAAAACAAATAGTCATTCAATGGATTCCATCACATACTGGAATAAAAGGCAACGAAATTGTTGATAAACTAGCCAAACAGGCCATACATGATGGTATTCCTATTAACTTTTCTCCTTACTTTACTAACTTTATACCTTATATCAAACAGGATTGCTATTCGCTCTGGAAGGAGTACTTCGATAAACGATCACAGGAAAAAGGAATCTGGTACAAAACGATTCAACCACATCCCTTGAACTCACCGCGGATAGATAATCAGCTGTTGAGCAGATATGATACTGTTGAACAGATATGATACTGTTGAGCAGATATGATACTGTTGAGCAGATATGATACTGTTGAGCAGATATGATACTGTTGAGCAGATATGATACTGTTGAGCAGATATGATACTGTTGAGCAGATATGATACTGTTGAGCAGATATGATACTGTTGAGCAGATATGATACTGTTGAGCAGATATGATACTGTTGAGCAGATATGATACTGTTGAACAGATATGATACTGTTGAACAGATATGATACTGTTGAACAGATATGATACTGTTGAACAGATATGATACTGTTGAACAGATATGATACTGTTGAACAGATATGATACTGTTGAACAGATATGATACTGTTGAACAGATATGATACTGTTATCGCGCTAAGACTTCGTTCCGGACACATTCCTTGCAATAAGTTTCTGCACCTAATGGCAAAATCAACATCAGCTAAATGTGATTTCTGTATTGATTCCGTTGATGATGTTTATCACATATTAACCGAGTGTGTCCGCAACGAGGAATTTAGAAATAGCTTAGATTATAGACTTAGAGAGGTAGGTTACTGTAATAGTGTTCTAGCTGGGCCACTTTCGGACGCAGCTAGGGAACTTTACAAATTAGCTATGCTAAGATTAATATCGATTTTGTTAATCTAACCAGGGCGGCATAATCGCATGTGCGACAAAGCCCTTTAATTTTGAATAAAAAACTAGCAGTTTACATAGATACCAGTAGCCAGTAGTAGTAAACTGCATCTATGTAAAATAATTATTTCAGACACTTTTTCCTAGTAAGGTACCTTGTGCTATAGTTGCCAGTAATAATTATTTTTATGGATTTCTAGAAGAGATTGTATTTAGGTGAGCGAAGCGGTTTTCATGAACACTTTAAATGAAAGAAGTTTTTTCCAGTGAGATAAAATTCGAGCACAAAACGTCTTGTCCACTTCATTGTTTGGCCCGCGTTCGACCACAGTATCACGTGACGGAAAGCGATGATGTGGTCGACGATGGAGCACGCTCGCCTCGAAGTTATCTATTCACTCTTTACACAAAGATCCTTTTTTTTTTTTGGATTGGAAATCATCAAATGACCCTTCCCGCCCTGGGTGGAGCGGTAGGGAGTGTCAGACTCTTACTGACTAAAACCCACCCGTGTTCCTCTTGTGCCCTTTGCTTTCCAGGGCCGCGGTGACTCTTTCGAACAAATTCCGCAACTACACAAATATCCTCAGAATGTACTCGTAGCTATCAGAAAACTCAGACTCCGAAAGGACACATTGACACAAGAAAAACCGAAGTTAGCGTTGCCAATATAATGTTCTTCTATTGTTATCTATTTACTGTCAAGTAAGTTTATATATGAAAAGAACAAGATGTTCCAACGTAATCTAGTTACCACACTCTTGGCGTCCAGTAAAAATAACCATCCAGATATAAACCTGTAAAGGAACCTACAGTACGAAATTGAATTAAGTATCGAGACGCGTGACTCGTTGGTTCTCGACATATTGGTATTTGATTCAAATTCAATTTGATCAGGAGCACTGTATTCTATTGACCTTTTTTTTATTTAATTGCCACAGAACGCGTTTATTTTTAACTTTTATGCACATTTGTTTTTGACAAGATTAGCGCAGTTAGATATGATTTTGTTGTCCCTAGTAATAAATCTGCTCAGTTTTTTCCAAATCATGATGTGGTCGATTTTAAGTGTGATCGGCCTGGTCTTTTCCTAATTAAGTGGGTTGGGCTTCCCATCTAACTTGATGCAGTTCAGTACCAGTATTTTACCTGACTTTCACAACCCAGTTAAGGGATAACACGATACTCGTAATCTTTGGCAATACTAGTGCCAGAGTTTCTGGCTACTGATTAACTCCAACGATGATCTAAGATCCACAGTTAATAAATGATAGCAGAGACTACTGAACGTGCGTTCCCACCAATCACCACTCGTCTACCGATATCGACTTTGGCAAGCGTTTTTTTTTTTTGAGTTTGTAACCTGATAACTTTTTACTGGTGAATCTGTTTTAGGATTCTTTTTACATTCGAAAGCTGGTGCTTGTCATGTGGTTTCATTTAATTTTGAGTGAGATCTGACGTATAATAAGTAAATGAGTTATCCCTAATAATAGGAATTAAATTGGCTTCGACTACATTTATGAGGTTCTCATTTTCAAAAACTGTAAAATATAATCGTTTGGAAGAGCATCGTAGTATTTCGTGGTGGTTCCTTTCTAGTTTGGTGAAGATTTGATGAAGAACTTCTGTGTTAGGAAACAGAACTCTTCAATATTTATTTAAATATATAAATCTTCCGGGATTGCTACATCACATGTCTGTTTATTGTTTACACCAGTTTATAAAACTTAAAAAACAAACGAAGAAACACCCAAAAACACTGACTTCCGAAATTAAATTTATGTTTTCTTTGTAGTGTCTTTACATATTATTTAGAAGTCGGTTGAATGTTTTTGTAAAACAATTTTTTTATTTACCCTATATATTCTCCACTTCTGCTGCCAATTTCTAGCGGAATATTATTTAGCATGCAAAAACTGCCCTTTTAACATAAAAGTGGTTGCTTTGTAGAATCACGGCTGAATATAAAACCTCCTTGCTATAAAATGTCTAAAATAAAGATATTACCCAGTCGCATTCAAATCACTGAGGTCACGATTTGCAAAAGTTACAAAAAAAATCTGACGCATTTTTTTTCTCAGATTTAAGAGAAAATATCAAAAATGCCTGACGATATCTCACAAATGTTGGGAGTAGTTCTGGATGCTGGATCCCAGAGTTTGAAGGCTGGGTTTTCTGGTGAACCGTCTCCCAGAGCCATGATACCTACTGCGGTGGCCGAGTGAGTAATATTTTATAAGTCTTTAAACTCATCCGATGGGTGAGGGATATAAAGGACTAGAAGTATGCAAAAAACCATGGCGAATCTTGGGGGAGGCCCTTTCGGCTGAAATTATGATGAAGGCTTTCATAAGTTTTTACACCTACCCTTATCCCAGTTAATTTGAGATCAGCGTAGTAATTGGTTCGTAAAATTTATTTTTTCTCATTAAAAATTAACAATAATTCACTTGCTGAGAAACTAAATTCTCATAAAATGTTTACTAGAACACAATAACGTCGTTAAAAGTAAATTTACAATCATAAATAGGAAGGTAGCTAAAAAAAGTAAATATCAACTAATCACCAACCAAGTTAACACAGATCTAAAGTTAGATGTGTTACTAGATGTGGCATTCGCAGCGAGCGTCATGACAAAGAGCTTTTATTTTATTTGTTTGCATGAACCCTTGCTAGAGCAATGTTTAATATTATTATTGACACATTTTATATAACTATGATTAAATTTGGGTTTAATTGGTTTTATTTCCATAGGTATTTTATTGTACATGTTAACATTTTTAAATTCAATAATAAGTTTCCCTAACTAAGTTAGTAAGTGTCTTTAAAACCTATCTAAGAGTATTTATGTATTAGCTGTGTTTGTCATTCAACGTTAATTTCCTAACGTTTAGTCCTACATACACCAACCTTTTTTTAAGGATGGGATTTTTTTTTATGAAATGACTTCTTCCACTCTGGACGAAGCGGAAGGGAGTGTCAGCCTCTTACTGACTAAAACCCAACCGTGTTCCTCCTAGTGCACTTTGCGTTCCAGGGCCGCGGTGACTCTTTCGAACAAATTTCGTAATACACCAGCTTGCATTTGCACAAAAGTGTGCAACCTTGCATGGCATAGAACAATGACAAGCTCTGATTGGTTCCATCATACAAGCTACAATTGTGCTAGTTACAAGCGCATGTATTACTATCCTTAGAGGACTGATAGCAATATGTAATTAAATTCATAAAATTGTACTAAGTCATTATATAAATACGGAAAGAAGCATAATTATGTATACCTAATTATTTTTGCTGCAGCGCCCCATAGTTTTACCCGCGTAGTTCCGGTTCCCGTGGGAATATGGGGATAAAATATAGCTTATGTTACTTAGGGTGAATGTAGCTTTCTAATGGTGAAAGAATTTTTGAAATCGGTCCAGTAGTTTTTGAGTTTATTCGTTACATACAAAAATGCAAACCTTTCCTCTTTATAATATGAGTATAGATTATAAGGTATAGCTTGTAAGTTTGAGAAGATGCAGGAAGTAATTTCTGGATCTATTGACCCGATTTTGATTTTTTTTTACCAATAGATAGCCACATTATTTGTGAATGACATAGATCCATACCCACATTCCCATAGGAACAAGAACTACGCGGGTGAAACCGCGGGGCACTTCTAGTCTCCACTAAAGCTACGGTTGCTGAAATTCGTATTCTTCATATCAATTCCACTGGACGAAGCTTTGGTGGCCGCAATACAATTCAAGCCATCCTTATTTATTACTTGCTCGCCAGCGGCTTTTACAATATAAACTTTACTTGTTATTTACTGAGTTTCAAAGAAAAATAATATGTATCTCTTACCTGTACCTATTCTGCCATATTCATTCTAATATATCTTAACTAATATTTAAAATTTTAAAGTAACTCTGTCTGTCTGTTAAGTTTTTACGTGTAAACGGCTGAAGGGATTTTAATGAACCTTGGTATACGGGGAGAGTCACGGGAGGAGTCACCGCGACCTTGGAACGCAAAGAGCACTACGAGGATCACGGGTGGGTTTTAGTCAGTAAGAGTCTGCCACTCCCTTCCACTCCGCCCAGAGCGGGAGAAGTCATTTGAAGAATTCGCATCCAGAAAAGCTACATTATGGTTGCAACGGTTAAGTGACATATACAAGTGGTGTACAGTAATACAATCTTAAAAAAAAAATTGATTGAGTCAGGCGTTACTTTGCGGAAATCCATTTTAAATTTGAAAATGAAAACAATATATCTAGTTTTAATTTCCGCGAATATTAGTGGGTTGCAGGTATGCACCTCCCTCCCGCCCGCTATATTATGCACATGCAAGATTACTGGGCAAATGCAAGGATTTTAAGCACATGCAGGAAGGCAATGCAAAACCCAACACCATTACCGACACGTGTTTCGCCTCTCCACGAGGCATCCTCAGGGGACGTGTTGACTCGCTGACCGTTGAGTTGCGACTGAGAAATTAGTACAAGGCACCCCCCTTTTATACACTGCCACCGTTGGTTATTTGTGTACAACTACCCACAAACATACGCAGTAAAGGGGAAGAAACCAAATTCGTCTGGTCATTTAACAGTGCAAAATTATTATTATTTCTATGTAATAGTTTTAATATACTACATGTTTGTGATAAGGGTTTCCGGCTGTGTGTTTTGGAACAATTAGAGATTTTGAAACATAGAAATAATAATAATTTTGCACTGTTGAATGACCAGACGAATTTGGTTTCTTCCCCTTTACTGCGTATGTTTGTGGGTAGTTGTACACAAATAACCAACGGTGGCAGTGTATAAAAGGCCTTGCCTTGTACTAATTTCTCATTCACTGTCGTTCGTTCGACATTCCGCTCCCGACGCCCGCCCGCGACGGACGTGCCGCTCCCCGCTGCCCTCCCGTATCGTGCTCAGTGTCGTGTGTGTTCGTTTCGTCACGCTCCAGTCGTGACGTCACCTGTGGTCGCCGACTACAACTTTGATCCGAAGCCGCCTTTTTCAAGGCAGTGGACGACTTCTTGTTTCTGTTTTGGAGGTCGTTGAAACGTAGTGCCCCTTCAGGGAAAATCCACAGTTTCGTGGTCCTTGGTGGGATACCTCACGGTGCCAACGAAGCCAAGGGGTGTTGACCCGATACACCGGCCCAAGCCCCTTCAGGGCTAAGTCAAATCGGAAGGGCTTTGGTACGCGGCCTTGGGGGCTTCCCTAGTCGCTGCCATCTGTCTAACCCCGTTCTCTTCCAGCAATCACCCGGTGTGGTTGGGTGTCTCAACCCCTTCACACCGGACCGGTCTTCTGACCCTAGGGCCCCACTGCACAATAAGATCGGCAGTGGGTTTACAAGCTTAGGGCACACAAAAATAGGCACTCACCTCCCTGTCTACACCCGACAGGGAGGGTACACATCCCCGGGATATCCCACCCGGGGAGTTAGGAAGTAGGAAGCTCAGGGAGTTTCGGAAACGTTGCTCCCGGATGCTAGTTAGGAATTAAATCCCCCGATTCCCCCCCCCCCCCCCCACCATGACGGACGCTGATTTATTAGCGTTCCTCAAGGACACCGTCCTCAAGGACACCGAATTTGTCACCAAATATAGCAAGCAACTTGCTGCTATAGTGAGCAGGGACCCTGAGTTGTCTGCCAAACTTGGCAAACATCTTGCCGCTAAGCGGCAAGAACAAAACTCCGCCCCAGCCCCCACGACTTCTGCGAAACCGGCTATTGTTTCCAAGACAATAGTCGGCGCCGCCGCTGAAACCGCTACCGAGAAACCGGTAGTAGACACCCCAACAATTGTCTCAGAGACAATTGAGTCCCGCTCTCCCTCCCCAGAGGTTGAGGAAATGGACCTGACAGGGCCATGCTCCTCCCCAGACACCTCCTCCTCGGAAGACGACTTCCAGCTCGTCACCGGGGGGAAGAGGAAGAAAAAAGTCTCCTCCAAGGAGCAAGCCCCAAAAAAGGCTGCCCCCACTCACCCCTCCCTCCCATCTTCAGCCCCCCAATCCCGCCCCTCCTCGGCAGCTGGGTCCTCCCAGCAGGCAAGCCGATCCGCCAGCCCGATGGCAGTTGAGGCCTCAGTCCCAAAAACCTCAGCCCCAAAGGTCAAACCTCCGCCACCCGTGTTCATTCACGACAAGGCCAAATGGACTGAGGTGTCCACTGCCTGCAAGGCCAGGCAAATCAACTATACCAATGCCCGAGCTGTTCAGCTGGGCATCAAAGTCACTGTCCCGACCGCGAAGGACTACCGAGAGTTGCACAAACTCCTCTCGGGCCGGAAAATCCCCTTCCACTCCTTCACCCTCCCCGAGGACCGTCAGACACGCGTGGTTATCAAGAACGTCCCACGTGAAATCCCCACGGCTGAAATTCTCAGCGACCTTCAGTCGCAGAGTATCCCCGTAGCTGAGGTGCACCGAATGCACCGCCGAGGTGGGGAATCCTATAATATGATTCTGGTCGTCTGCGATCCGACAGACGGTCATCACCCTATTTTCAACATTTCCCACATCTGTGGCCTCTCGGGCCTATCCATCGAAAAGCCCCGCAGGAGTGGCATCATTGGCCAGTGTCACAACTGCCAACTGTACGGCCACTCTCAGCGGAATTGCTTCGCAAAGGCACGATGTGTGAAATGCCTGGGTGACCACGGCACTTCAGACTGCACCCGACCCAAAGACCCCTCCCAATGCGCTGAGCCGCCCAGCTGCGTCTTATGCGGCAAGTCTGGCCACACGGCCAACTACCGTGGCTGCTCAAAAGCGCCCAAACCCACCGCCCCCAAGCTAGCCAAGCGCGCAAGCGATCGCCAGCAAAGGGAATGTCCTCAACTGGTAGGAAAAACTACCGTAGCCCTTAGCCCACAACGCCCCAGCCCATGGAGCGCTCTCAATCACCAGGCCCACTTTCCGGCCTTGAGGACCAGCGCTCCTGCCCCCAAAACCACAGAGGCCCCTAAGGTCACCCCCACCACCCAGCCCACTAAGGCCATCCCGGCCCTCATGGACGTAGCGCTCCCACGCCCCCCCTTGACAGAGGCAACCCGGGCCACAGCCCCAGCCCCTGCCCCTGCCTCAGCGCAAGCCGCCACGATTCCAGCTGGTGATGTGTCCAAAAACATCATTTTGGTCACATACCAAGCTTTTTACTCCCCCCGCGCCCTAGCCATGGCCGAGGCGCTTCAAAACTGCAGAGGTGACCACTCAGCAGTTTTCCGTGACTTCGGTGACGTAGTTCACCACGTCCAAATCTACACAACCCTTACCCACCCATAATGGATAAGTCCAGAGTAACGTGTAGGTTCAAACCGACAGCCCTCCGGATAGGGTTTTTCAATGCCAATGGCCTTAGAGCCCAACGTGATGAGATCGCCTTGTTCCTCCGCGACCATCACCTAGACATCTTATTAATACAAGAGACCTTCCTAAAGCCTACCCATCGGGACCCCAAAATTGCCAACTATCGCATGGTTCGCAATGATAGGACCCGCTGCCACTTAGGAGGTACCCTTATTTACTATAAATCGTCCCTATACTGCATTCCTATGGATCCTCCCTCCCTTGAAAAGTTTGAGGTCTCAGTCTGTCGGCTAGGTATGACAGGACACCAACCCGTTACGATCATCTCAGCCTATGTCCCACCCAACAACTCCGTGGACACTCCCGCTATGAAAGATGACCTGACTAAACTTCTTGGCCTGAGCGACTCCGTCATACTGGCGGGGGACCTCAACGCCAAACATCCTTCCTGGAACAGTCACACGACCAACCCGAGAGGCAAGGTAGTGTTCGAACTGTGCAGCGTCCTGAATTTCGATGTCATCGCTCCAATGCATCCCACCCACTACCCGCACTCACCTTCCCACTCCCCCGATGTACTCGACATCGCCCTCCTCAAAAATGTCAACCTTCGGTTACATTCTGTGGAGACGCATGACGAGTTAAACTCGGACCATAGACCCGTGATCCTGGAGCTTGCTCCTAGATCAGGGCCGATGGACCCTACCCAGCCTCCTCCCACCCGAATGACCACTGACTGGCGCCAAGTAAGCGAAAAGCTGAAGGCTACCACGTCACCCCATCTCGACCAGATCCCCGACCTAATCGAGTCTGTCGCAGACACGACAGCCGCGATCAATTCACTCACGGATCACGTGCAATCTGTCCTGAACGAATGTTCTAAGGAGTCTCCGGTGGTGAGTGATCACCACTGGAAACTCCCGGACGAGGTACGTGAGCTCGTGACTGAAAAGAACGCGGCTGTCCGTGCCTACAGCGCCTTTCCCTGCGAAGCCAACAAGGTTCACATGCGCTACTTACAGCGTAAAGTAAGTAACAGCATCGCTGAACTGCGTGAAAGTCGCTGGGATAAGTTGCTGGGCGACCTCGAACCTACCCATCAGGCATTCTGGGAACTTCAGAGGAAACTACGCGCCTCTGAGGCTGCCTCGATGCCTCCGCTCACGCGTCCCGACAACACAGTCGCCTTCGATGACGAGGACAAAGCCGAATGCCTGGCCGACAGTCTAGAGTCCCAATGCTCCCCCAGCTCCCAACCAGTAGACAAGGCTCACCTCGATATGGTGAATGCCGAAGTCGAACGTAGAGCCTCCCTCCCACCAGTAGAGGACCCCGATGATCCCCTCCCCCCCGTCACACCTGATGAGGTGAAGGAGATCATCGGCCGTCTCAAACCCAGAAAAGCCCCGGGCTCCGATGGAATCACCAACAAAGTGGTTCGTCTCTTCCCGGCTACTCTGATCATGTTAATGACCGCCATCTTCAATGGCGCTCTGTCCAACAACATGTTCCCACAGACGTGGAAAGAGGCTACCGTCATCGGTATCCCCAAACCTGGAAAACCCAAGTCCTCCCCGTCCAGCTATCGTCCCATCAGTCTGCTCAAAGTCCTAGGTAAGATCTACGAGAGGCTTATTCATAAGCGTCTCAAGGATTTTGTCGAAGCCAAGAGCCTCCTCCCCAATGAGCAGTTTGGTTTTAGATCAAACCACTCTTGCGTCCAACAGGTCTACCGTATCGTTGAACATATTAGCGCCAAATACCAGCGCGGACTCGTTACGGGAGCCCTGTTCTTCGATATAGCGAAAGCTTTCGACAAGGTCTGGCACAACGGGCTGATATACAAGCTATACCAGCTCGGTGTGCCGGATCGTCTCGTGCTCATCTTACGAGATTATCTGTCGAACCGCACCTTTCAGTACCGAATCGAAGGTGCACTTTCGTCCCCACATCCCATTCGCGCCGGAGTACCCCAAGGCGGTGTTCTCTCCCCCCTAGTGTTCTCGCTATTTACTAGCGATATTCCCACTAGCTCTAAGACACAGCTAGCTCTGTTCGCTGACGACACGGCGATATATTGCTCCGGCAATAGCGAGAAGGCAATAGCCGGCCACCTCCAGAGATCCGCAAACGCACTAGGCGCTTGGTTCCGGAAATGGAGAGTGGAAGTCAACCCAGAGAAGAGTCAGGCGATCTTGTTTTACAAGCCCAAGACTCGTCTCTTCCCCCCCCGTCCCAGTCCGATCACGTTATTTGGCAAGCCGATCCCCTGGGTTGAGAAAGCTAAATATCTAGGCGTGATCCTCGATCGAAAGCTTACCTTCAGAGAGCACATTAAGACGGTGCGCAATCGTGCCGCATTCGCTCTCAGTAGGCTTCATTACATGCTGAACGCACGCAGCAAGTTATCCCTGAAAGGCAAACTACGCATTTTCACCACGTGCATACGTCCAATAATGACTTACGCGTGTGTAGCCTTCGCACACGCTAAGCCCCGCCAAATCCATAGGTTGCAGGTCATCCAAAACCGTTTTCTCCGAAAGGCTACGGGAGCCCCGTGGTACGTTAGAAATGAGCGTCTCCATGTCGACCTCCGTATCCCCACCATCAAACAATTCATGAAACGTATTTCCAAGCGTTTCATAGAGTCCGCTGAAAAGCACCAAAACCCCCTTATCGCATCGGCCACCCGATACACCCCCTCCCAGATCAGCAAGATCCGCCGACCGCGGCATACCCTTGTCGAGCCCGATGACCCCATCACCCTGACCCAAGAGAGTAGTAGGGAAACCAGCACTCTTAGGAAAAACAAACCCAGAACGCGTTCCGTATTCCGACCTCGCCGACGAGGTCCATCGCGACGCCCCCGTCAAAACCCTCCCCGACTTTTGCCTAACGAGCCAGCCCGCGCTGCTGAGCCTTTAGCGTTAAATCCCCTAAATAATATCAATCAGACCCAGCCTGTCCCTTGCTGCCCCTCCTCAATGACCCCGCTAAGCCGAGGCCCGTGTCCCACAGGGGATGCCCTTAGCGAGCGGCCATTTAGTTTTAAGTAGTTTTAAGCCCCGGCTGGGGGCCTTAGAATCTAAGGCAACCACGGGATTGCCCGGTTGAGCAGTAACCAGCCTTAATGTGCTGAACTGCGAGTAGTCCATTCAAAAAAAAAAAAAAAAAAACTAATTTCTCAGTCGCGACTCAACGGTCAGCGAGTCAACACGTCCCCTGAGGATGCCTCGTGGAGAGGCGAAACACGTGTCGGTAATGGTGTTGGGTTTTGCATTGCCTTCCTGCATGTGCTTAAAATCCTTGCATTTGCCCAGTAATCTTGCATGTGCATAATATAGCGGGCGGGAGGGAGGTGCATACCTGCAACCCACTAATATTCGCGGAAATTAAAACTAGATATATTGTTTTCATTTTCAAATACAATCTTCACAAACTGAACAAATTACAATCGAATTGCGAGTATGCATTTCGTTCAAATACAGTGCTTCAAAGCAGTGGTGGCCAAGTAGGTAACGGCCCTGACTTACGAATTGTAGATCGCGGGTTCAAACCCAACCCGCGATCTTTAACTTACGCCTATAGCAAATAAATTTGCTAGTAAGGGACATAGTACTCACATATTTACAAATTTTTCAACCATTGATTTATATAATTACCAACAATGGATCAGTATGTGTTAAATTAAATAGGTATAAAAGATCAGTAACTACACCTGTATACATAGTAATTATCATCAACACATAGACCGACAAGTTTGGCTTTGTCTACTACACCCAGTATTGTCCTATTGAGCAGAACATTCAATATTCTTAACTTTTGAAAATTTCACCTGAAAGATAAAGATTCCTCAGTAAGTAAACAACGTATCAGACAGAGTCGCTGGAAAAGTTGCAGCTAGTTAATAACACGTCGAGTAAGTTCTACCGCATCGGATGGAAATCTAGGAAATACTGGAGTTTCCCGAACAACGGTCAACTTGAACAGAAGCCGGAACTAGTTTTATACGGATTGCATAACGACGGCTTGCGTTTTACATAATACCTAACTTAATGAACTAGAAAATATGGAATGCAGTACTATTTTTAGGGTTGCTGCGGAATTTGTTTGAAAGAGTCACCGCGGCCCTGGAACGCAAAGGGCACAAGAAGGATCACGGGTGTGTTTTAGCCAGTAAGAGTCTGACACTCCCTCCTGCTCCGCCCAGAGCGGGAGAAGTCACTTGATGATTTCCCATCTAAAAAAAAGGACTATTTTTAGGGATCCGTACCCAAAGATTGCACGTCGGAACCCTATTACTTACTAAGTCACTATTGTCTGTCTGTTTGTGATCTGTATCCCATGAACTGTACTTGGGAGACTATTAAACATTCAACTGAGTAAAATAAAACCAATGTATACCTATACAATTCTGCCATTATTGAGCGATTGACAGACAACGTACAACCAAAACAGTAACTAATGTTCGTAGAAAGCTGTTTGGCAACTAGGGAAACACTAAGGAGTTTTAGAAGTCAGAATGCAAAGTTCGTTAATTACAAATATTTTCCAGACGTTTGAGTTGTACTTCGAACAATACTTACTCAGTCACGTATGTTATCGCGACTTGAAGTGTACACTTACGAACACCGAGCCAGTACAGTTATAAAGAAAACTGTAACGCGTATTGTATTAAGTTTTTCTTTGTGCAACTTTCGCTGCAACTCCAAGCCTGAATAATGCTCGGTATCCGCTTGCAAGCATTTCTGCCAGTCATACGAATATAATAAAGAAAAATATTACTGACATCATAAATGCAAATGTCTGTATGTTTGGTTGTTTGTTTGTTAAGCAATCACGCCTCAACGAGTGATGAAATGTGAATGAGGAGCTCGTGGCTTAATTATAACAGCCGTACAGGTCGATTTTCAAGCTTAAGCAACGCTTGCCGAGTTTGGTCTGTGGATGGGTGACCATCTTAACATAACGAGACTTCTCCGTACCTCGGAAAGCACGTTAAGCCGTTGGTCCCGGCTGTCATTTGGAGAACCTTGGCAGTCGTTACGGATTGTCAGAAGCCAGAAAATCTGACACCAGTCTTGCCAAGAAGTACCGTGTTCCCCAGTTAATGGGTTGTGGAGGTCTGGTAGGCAGCCGCTCCACGTTAAATACTGGTATTCAGCTGAATCCGGCTTGACTGGGAGCCGATCCCAATATAGTTGGGAAAAGGCTAGGAAGATGGGATGTAGTGATGAAATATGAATTTTTTCTCGCCGTTCTACTTAGTACGCCCCCGAGGGATAAAATAACTTTCGTGGTTTTTGTTTAAATATGAGGGCAAATCTCAAAGCTAAAGCTAGTTCAGTCTTATGATACTAGTTGGTAACAATTACGTTTATTAAGAAAAAAACAGTCTAGTGCAAGTCGGAATTGCCCGCCGAGGGTTTCGTACAAATTTGTGGGTACATATTATAAATACTACATTTTATAAAAGCTATATTTTAATCATTTAATTTTTAGATCAAATTTAAGATTTTTCCTTGTACGTGTAGTATCAGACGACAGTACCTGCCAAATTTCATAGTACCTACTAGGTCAATGGAAAATATCCTATACATTTATGATTCCCTTGAGAGCGTCGAAACATACGTTTTTGCATCATAAACGGTAGCTTAATGTTTGGAAAGCTTGAAAAAGAAGCTTGTTTTTTTTTTCACAGCTTTAAGGGATTGTAGAAATGAGTAGGTACCTATATGGTTTTAATTTCAACTCGATATCTCAACGCGTTCCTGAGATAAAGGGTCTCGACAGACAGACACGACGGACATCAAAGTGATCCTATAGGGTTCCGTTTTATCGTTTTGAGGTACGGAACCATTTTTTCATTTTTCACAGTTTCATTTCGCATTCAGCAGTTGTGGCAATATTACGTGTTCGATTCCCCAAACATTTTGGACCTTTCAGTGCAATGTCACAAAAATGGTGCCAAACGGTCAGAACCATATTCAATTATTGTTTGGACTGTTTTAACTAACACTAAAGTTTCAATAATAATACATCTAAATTGAATAGATAATCTGTTTGCATTCATCAAAGGCTCGTTCATATATGCAAGTTCAATTTTCAAGTAAAACAACAATTCGTGTGCAAACCTTGTTTGTACTATTTTATTCGTGGGAACGTCCACAGCTGTATACTGTAGGTCTTTTATATTTTTTTGACAACAAACTATTTTTGTTCGCTGCACCGTTTTATTGATAGTGATTGACAAATATGAATTGAAAACTATTTGCAGGATTTTTCAGAAGGAAATAAAAAATTAAAAACAATGTAGATAACAATATTTTATTTCATATAAATTGCAGTCGTCGGACCTTTAACGAACTGTTCAAAGGAAACGTCCCGCGTCCCCCGACTGCAATGAAAATATTGTTATCTACCTTGTTTTTAATTTTTACTTTTGATATTGCAGGCGTGCGTGTTTTATTATTATTATTTATTAATTATTTGTCAATATTTCATACCTAGTTTAATTTTCAAGAAAAAAAAAACAAAATGTTTTAGTTTTTTTGTTTATGAACCATGGCTCCCCTTTTTTATTTCTTAAAATGTTCACTAGCCTATGTTACCCGGGATAAGTCAACGCTTCTAACGATTCCACATAAATTGATATCGAGTTTAATTAAGCCGATTAGAAGTTATGGTAAATTTTTATTTCTGCAGAACACTTTTGTTTTGAGTAAGCTGTGTTTTTTTATTTATTTAAAGCACATTTCTACTGGTACTCTTTTTATTAAAATACTACTTAGTAATTAATAACGTTAAAAAAATGAACTTACACATTAAAAATAAAACGGAAACGTATCAGTCAATTGAAAATCACAACTGACATTCCATACTACGACTACTAACACTTATGATTCCACGAATGAAAATCACACGTGATTCTGCTGAACATCACAATGCCTAACTGTACACCGAATCCAGTCCCTAAGTAGTTACGCTGCTCCTTTCTAAGTTCAACAAAACTTGATTATTACCTCGAGGTTCTGCTGAGGTAACGTGCATCGGATCACACTTGAGCCACTGTCTATTTAAGTAACACAACTGTGACGCAGTGGAACTGCCGACATAGTGAAACTGTCGACATAGTGGAACTGTGGACATAGTGAAACTGTCGACATAGTGGAACTGTCGACATAGTGGGACGAGCTGCTTGTAGTTAGAGCTAGGGTTTTAATGGAATCTATTTGGCGGAGCTAAGGTTAACGTTAGCGAAGGATGAAATAGAAAAAATATCACGCGGACGTAAACTGGAAAAAGTGTGGGTCGTTCAGCAGTGAGATGGGCAGACGACATTGTTGCCATCACGGGTAAAACCTGGGTCGGCACAGGAACGTGGGGATTTGCTAAGTGCAAATCCCCAAGTGTTTTTCAGCCTTTTAATGTTCCCACAATGTTGACACAGGCCTCCTCTCCAGGAGAGGGAATGGCCCGTAATCCACCACGCGGACCCAGTACGGGTTGGTCACATGTCTTCGAATTTTTGGTTCTAGGACATGCCGGTTTCCTCACGATGTTTTTCTTCACCATTTTGAGAGCAGTGGTGATGAAATTAATTACATAAAGTCATGCGCCTGGCTGGGTTTGAACCGCGACCTATATTCGTAAGTCGGGGCCGGTACCACTCGGCCAACACTGCTCTCCGTTCAATCCGGGGATTTGCACAGGAAAAGATAACCCTATGCCGTGGACGAAGTCGAGCTGAAAATAATAATTATTATGATGAGACTGAACAGTTGCTCTTTTGATTCTGGACCTGACAATGACAAAGATTTAAGAGCAACAAGCAATCTCGAGCTATCTATACTATTATATGTACAAAGCTGAAGAGTTGTTTGTTTGCTTGAACGCGCTAATCTCAGGAACTACGGGTCCGATTTGAAAAAATATTTCAGTGTTAGATAGCCCGTTTATCTTATAAGGCCTATATAGCTAAGCTATATATCATCACGCTAAGACCAATAGGAGAGGAGCAATCATGAAAAATGTGACACAAACGAAGTTGCGCGATTCGATTAGTTTAATGAGATAACTAGGTTCAAAACCTTTGAGATCTCAGCTAAAAAAGGACGCCAAAGCACTTCTTACGAAGGTTCAAAATAAGCGGATGTTCCGATACAACCCTAATTGAAACAGTCGAGTTCTACTGATTCCAGTAGAGCATGCTTCAGCTGGAATATTAGATAATTATGTTAAATGTGAGGAACCACTTTTAGATTCTGTGGTTTTTGAAGCGGAAGAATATTAGAACGAGTTTAAGTTTTTTTTGTTTTGGTTTATTTGGTGCCAAGCGACCCGTCCCGTCTCGCATGGATGTATTTAGTACTCGTAAATTTTTCTCTCATCTATTGTTGATTACAGTATCAAAATTCTTTGCGTGATATAGAAGGAAAATATAGAGGTGTTTATTCCAGGGTCGGCAAAACTTATTATTGGGTTTTTTCATCTGGATATTCTCCACTACGGGAAATTCCGGCGTGATAACGTTTTTATCATTATTCTAATCTTCTTTATAAATAAATAAATAATAATAATATCTTGGGACAACTCACACACGGCTATCTGATCCCAAGCTAAGCAGGGCTTGTGTTATGGTAACCAGACAACTGATATACATACTTATATAATTTATAAATACATACATATTATAGATAAATCACACCCAGACACAGAACAAACAATCATGCTCATCACACAAAGTTTGTCCTGGGTGGGAATCGAACCCACGACCTCCGGCTTAGCAGTCAGGGCCACTAACCACTAGACCAACAGGCAATGGCACTTTATGTGTTAGTGAAGTTGACAAAGGAATTTCACCAAAAAGTAGCGTTTATTTGTTTATTTATTTGGTTAACCAACAATTGTTTACACGGTACGTTTACAATTTCATTTTAACTTTATTTATGTGTAACAATTAATTAACGCGTTGCTCATTATACCATAATTAATATGGCGATTGAATCTATATGCCAAGATAGTAATTAAAGTTGCTCTTTTCGTCATTAATTGATGTTTAATGATATATTGATCGTAACAGAAATGGTCTAGTTGCCACAGACATGACGCGCATTTGCCTGATTTATGATATTATTATTTTTCTACCATGGCTTTTTTATAACTAACTATTACTATATGGTAACTAAAATTAAAAATAGTCAAATAAATGGCGTCGAAAATTCCGTTTAATGGTAATTTTTATATTTGTCTTTAGTGACATTTTTGCTATTCATTTTTGTTGTACATAAAAACTTATTAGTGTATCTAATAAGCTAATAGAAAATATATATAAATGTAAAAGCAGAGTAAAAAGGGGGGAAGGGGTAAGAACATGTATTGTCACGTTGAATGGCAATGCTGATTCGTTGGCCAAAGAAAAAGCGAGCCTTCTGGTCACGTGAAGAGTGCTATTTTTGTAGTATAATATCTATCTACAATTTAAGTAATATTTACTTCTATAATTACGGTTAGTTTAAGTATATAATTTGTTCGCATGTAAGTTCTGTGACTTTTTTTTTGCAACTTAAATTTATAAGAAGTCAAAACTTGCGATAAATAAGATCACTCTCAAAAGAAACTAGTTCCTTTAAACATGCAAGTAACTGAAATAATTTTCTTATGGGCGTACTAAGGGTACTCGTAGCGTTTAGTAAGCGAACCTGGCACATTGATCCGCGATGCGGAACAAGGGAACGATTTTAATGAGCTCCTGACTGCCGAATGAGCTCCTGACTCCTTCCGAATAATGTTCGGCGCTACACAATTACGTTCATGTTCTGCCGAGGCAACGACAAGTACATAAGAATGTATACATATTTACATTTTCCTTATAAGTGGATATTAAAAAGGTAAATTTATAAATTCAAGATGGCGGAAGGAAAAATGTGCGCAAGTGGGTATTTTCATGGATATAAAAATACTGCCAGTAAGATAAAAAAAATGAACACGTATTTTATTGCCTTTTCAAAGCTAAATAAACCAGGGCCAGTGTTAGAAAGAATCACGATCCTGCGATCCTAGCAGGCAGTAAGAGTCTTTTGACGATTAGCAATCCAAAAAAAGAAGAAAATCACTCAATATTCTTTTTATTCCAGATTCCGTCGTGGAGGCCTTCTAGACGGTATACCCGCAGTGTTCTGCGGTGCCGAGGCTATCAAGAATAGAGGCATCTGTAACATGACGTGGCCCGTCCAGGAAGGTCTGATCCAGAACTGGGACGAGATGGAGAAGCTGTGGCACCACGTCTTCTACAAAGACCTCTGTGTGCCTCCTGAGAGCACTAAAATCTTGCATTCTGTGCACCCTCTTACGCCAGATGCTGATAAGTAAGCTTATTATAAAATTCGAGTTTTTAGTAAGTAACTAATGTTGTAAACACACTGTTAAGCGGTTTATTTAAGATCCTAGAACATACATGTTCATAACTGGCTTGTTTCTTAGCAGCTGGTTAAGAAATTATCAGCCTCCTACTAGTGCGTTTTCCTTAAATACAAAAGCCTCTCATAGACTGGCTTCAAATCATAGAAACAACTACAGACAAAACAAAATATTTATTTTGCTCTAACTACTGACATCATTTAATATCATCTTTTATTGGATCCAGGGAAAGAATGTCAGAAATCTTCTTCGAATCCTTCGCAGTGAACGCGCTGTACATCGCGAAGTCACCACCTTTAGTCCTGAATGCTTACGGCAGAACTTCAGGTGTGGTCTGGGAGCAGGGCTACGCCTGCTGCTATGCGGCCCCGGTGTTCGAAGGGTTTCCTCTTAAATACGCCACCGTCACTTCTCCGGTGACTGGCAAGGTGCTGAGTGAAAGACTGCGGAAGCTGATGTTTAAAGCTGGATATTCCTTCACTACTCCATTTGAGATAGACCTGATAGACCAGATAAAGGTAAAAGAAAATATATAGATTTCTAAATTTGAAAATTAAAATAATATATCTAGGTTTAATTTCCGCGAATATGTGTGGGTTGCAGGTATGCACCTCCCTCCCGCCCGCCATATTATGCACATGCAAGATTACAAGGCAAAAATCCTGCCTGCCTTTAATTACAAGGCAAATTAAAACTAGATATATTATTTTCATTTTCAAATTTAAAATGAATTTCCGCAAAGTAACGCCTTACTCAATCAATTTTATATAGATTTCTGGTCAGTGCAGCAGTACTTTCTAAAATGACTTATTACATTTTCAGAAAGATATTTGTTACATATCTCAAGATTATGAGCAGGAGTTGGCAGCCACAGCAGGATTTGACGAAAGTAAGGCGAGGTACAACCTGCCGGATGGTCAGCATATCCTCTTGGGTGAGGAGCGCTTCGTCTGCCCAGAGATCTTGTTTCAGCCAGAGCTTGAGGGGCTGAAGTGCAAAAATATCATCGATGTGATTTGCCACAGCATTGATTTGTGTGATCTTGATTATAGGTAAGTATTTGAAATCCACAGTACCGTAATATTTTCCTAAAATTCCACAGAGGAACAAGTTTCTCTTTGTAGATTAAAGGTTGATACAATGTCATTATTACGGGAGAAATTAATCTGGATCGCTGTTATCAGATACTGTTTAGAGGTTTATATCGGCTATATATTATGGTAGTGATGAAACTTTATGCTTATAGCCTACATTATCTTACTCTCTCTCTTTCTCCCCCACACACTCACACAACAGCACACTACACACATTACACCTTCTATTCACACTTCTCACACTAACAAACACACACTCGCATTCTTATTTTTATTTTATTTTTTTTATTATCTAGTTCTACGAATTTATATTCCCAATATCGGCGTGAGGGGCCAGGATTATTATAGCGCAGGGTATCTTAGTTTGGATTGCTAACTCCCACAAACCTTTGTACCTCCAATATTTGTAATGCCTCTATATTATAATTGTACTTTCTGTGTGTGTATTACTTGCAAAGCAGTTCTATAAGCATCTGCCTGATTTAAAATTTAGCGACTATTTCTCTCACAGTAAAAATCTTTCACAGGCCTATCTTCTATAACAACATAGTTTTCTCTGGGGGGTCAAGCATGGTGAAAGGTCTTGTGGAAAGAGTGACTCAAGAGCTGACCCAGCTCCTCAAGAAGAAGTTACCTAACGTGAAAGTGAAGATTGATGCGATGCCCAACAGGAACAACGCGGCCTGGGCGGGAGGTTCCATGCTGGCCAGTTTGCCTAACTTAAAGGGATTTTGGCTGACTAAGGAGGAGTATGCAGACTCTGGCTCAGATCGTGTCAAATCTAAATTTTTCTAAAGAAGAACAGTGAGAGGTATTTTTAGGGGGCTTTGGAAATATTTCATTCGAGGAGTGGTGATTCCATTGGCGTACCGCGCGATACGATATTATAAGCCTACTATAATTAGGAAGGTGTTTCCTATTATACTATTTTTAAGAAACACCCAAACCAATTCAGGCATTAAATCACCTATCTAGTAAAATTTAAAGATTTTTTGTGATGTGAGGTCGTCTTTGGAGGCAAGCGCCACACAGTTCTGAACCTGTACAACATGATTGTGTTGGTTATCGTGTACCTCAACTCAGAACTATTCAAAAAGGGGGGAAGAACTCATAGGGCATCGAAAAATTGGTCCACATCGCTGTCAACGGGAAATGTGTCCAGGAAACAAATCTGGTGCTGATTTCATGAAAAACTTGATGAACCCTCGGACCCAGTGTATCATTTCCAATAAAGATTGAGTACTTAATTGAGAACTATAACATAATAATGATTATGTTCTTGCAGCAAAAGGCGACTGCTTGAAGTATCGCCGGTTTCAACATGATTACTTACTTTAAGTCGTGTATGTTCATTAATTCAAACAATGTACTGTGTTATGCTGATTAAAATGTATAATGAACTAAGACCGAGTACTGTTTAGTTTCATTGTGAAGCGTAGTTGTAAAGACTCTCTCGCTCATTGCAATTACTAAATCTGTTTACGAAACTCGAATTCAAACTCAAATTGCAATTGAAGCTTTGTGTGTTCTTGTCTAACTTGATGCATGGAATGATAAATAATAATTATTTGTATTTAACTGAGTAAAAGTAAACTTATGCTGTTATGAGGTGGTCATGGTGCAGCGCTAGCCACCAGTTTGGAATCAATAACGTAAAGCAGGTGGCAGCACTGAGCCTCAGGTCCAGGCACTTTTTTTTTTGTGTTGTGGCTCCATCGTTTAATTAACGGTGATTTTGCCAATGTCAAGGTTTGGAGAGGAACTAATGATCGGTTCTCATTAACGATAGAGAATTTGAGTCAGTTTTTGTTGTGAATCGAAATTCAAAAGAAAAAAAGTTTTTGGATTATAAAGATAACAGCACTTATTAGTGTTAAGACACGAAGTTAGGTAAACAAAAAAAAAGTAACAGATAATATTAGTTATTATAACTGGATTTTATTAATAGTCAAAACGCTTATGTTTTCTGACATTAGTTAAATTTCAAATCAATCAATTAAATGTCAAAGTTGCGTTTTAAAAAGACCTCTTGCCTTTGTGGCGTAAAAAAACCCTCAGTGTAAGTAGTTCTTTTATTTTATTTTGGCCCCAGTGGGTGACCACGTAATTTACTTGACGTGCGTAAAGAGAAAAGTGGCTGAGTATTTATTGTATATCTGTTGTAAATGACAGGGGACAAATTAAGTAATCGCAAAAAAGGTTTGTGTTTATTTAACCGATCTAAAAAAAAAGGAGGAAGTTCTCAAGTCGACTGTATTTTTTTTTAAGAATCGTCTAAATCTGGTGCTTGTCATGTGGTCCCATTTGAATAAAATATTATGTAATATATAAAAACTGTATACGGTGGTGATTCCTTTCTAGTTTGGTAAAGTTTTGATGAAAAACTTCGAAGGTAGGAAACGGACCTCTTTAATAAATTGTAGCAAACTAGCAGCGTCCCGCGGTTTCATCCGCATAAGTTTCGATCCCGTGGAATTAACGGAGTAAAAATTATCCTATAACAATAACAATAATAAATTTATGTCAGAAATAAATTCCATATTCACAACATTGTTAGTGCTATATGTTAATACTGGTTATAAACCATCTTAACATATAGCACTAACTAAGTGTGTCAATTTCATCCAAAGTTTTTCGTGAAAGAGTAACAAACATCCATCCATACTTACAAACTTTCGCGTTTATAATATTAAAAAGATCTTCCAGGATTGCTGAAATCGCATGTCTGTTTATTGTTTGTACCAGTTTGGCTGTGGGGTATCACCACTAAAAAGTGGTTATACCCCACAGCCAAACTGGTGGTGTCAACCGATAATGAAATATAAAAATCTCTATTACAAAAAATACAACCGACTTCTAAATAATAAAAAAAAGCACAAAAAGTATGAATTAACTTTAATTTCGAAGGTCGGTGTCAAAAAACGAAAAAATAATCTTTAAATCAACGATTTCCGAAATTAAAGTTATTTTTTGTTTTTTTATTTGTTCAAAATTATGATACGACTTCCATCAATACTTTTGAATTTCGTAGTTCCATGTTTTTCCAATCAGCATTCAATCGCATATCAATTGTAATCGAAAATATTGTATTTCTGAAATGAAAATGTGAAATGACTCGTATCAAAGGAAAATTATCCGTAAATATTTTTATAAAACATGTTATTTTGCAAACGCCACTGACTGTGCTTCTGTGAATGAAAATTATTTCGCAGCTTGTTTTTTCAATAAAACGATAACTTAATATTCAATATTCATTTTGCGAGAACTGACGTCAATTAGTAAATATGGTTATAAAATAATATTCCATTCAAATTAGACTAACTTAGAAATGATTTTTAACTCTGATTTTTGCCGTTAACCTTTAGACTGTATATAAGTATGTAGGTATGTCAAAACGTATACCGCAAAAAGTTAAACCATGCGTGCTCATGTATTTTCATCATCTTCCTGCCCTTATCCCATGTATGTTACTTGGGGTCGGGGCAACATGTTTTCTTCTTCCATTCTGTGCTCATGTATTTTAATAAAAAAAAAATATTTTTAATTATAACTCGATGAAAATATATATTAAATGGCATGTTTGGTTGGAGAAAAGCAGTGGTGGCCAAGTGGTAACGGAGCCCACTTACGAATTGTAGGTCGTGGGTTCAAACTCAGCCAGGCACATTACTTTCATCACCACTGCTCTCAAAACGGTGAAGGAAAACGAAATTATCAAGTGACTTCTTCAGCTTTGGTTGGAGCAGAAAGGACTGTCAGACTCTTACCGGCTAAAACCCATCCGAGATCCTCTTAATCCGCTTTGCGTTCCAGGGCCGCGGTGACAACTGACAAAACCGACCACTGCTCAAACAGCAACTGATCGAAGCGACTTAGTTTATTGGATATTTTTAGTAAAATCGAAGTAACACACAAAACCGGTTCTACGTTAACATTCACACATTATTACACACGTGACGAAATTTCATACAAAAATAGGGAAAAAAATATCGCAATTCCGTGCATGGATGACGATATATTGCTATTTGAAGCGATAATACATCGCAGTGATTAATCATGCCGGTTTAAGGTCGTTGCACATTGACAGCGACTTGTTTCAATTATATGTTAGAATATTTTGCTTGTCATAGATTTTGCTTTTTGTAACGGCGCTGGAGGTTTGTCAAAAAATATAAAGATTTTATGAGTTAAATTATACTCTATTATACATATGTATGTATATATTGTGACGATGGTAGTCTCTTTGGCTGTGGTTCACTGGTAGACAAGTTTATCGATAGAACTTTGGAAGTGTCTGGCAAAAGAATAAAGAGTATTTTGAATTATGACGGAAAATATGCTTAGTTGTATAAAAAAAGTTCATGTAGTAGCGCTCTTCTAAATCAGATGAAGTAAAAGTTAAATCTAAATCCGTGTTTTATAAATTAGAACAATAAGTAACATTAGGCCTGAGGTTTTTACTGTTACAATATATATACGAAAGCATGGATAAATGTTTATTACTGAATCACGACAGAAAGGCGGAACGGATCTGGATGAAATTTCACTGTGATGTATTATAGACTGGATTATACAGTAGAATTTACTTGCTTCGGCAGTATATATATTAAAATTGGAGCGATACTACAAATCTGGGGGCTCATAAGATTCAGTATAGTGCATGTAATTTATTTATTGTGTCATACAAATTGATGTAGAAATTCATTTGAATTGATCTTCTTCAACGAAAGTATGAACTTAATAAGATAAAGACTGTATCTCCACAATTCCTGACAACTTTATGACACCACTTTATTGCCCAGAAGTAACTACTGGAGCACGTGATGTGGAAGCCACCCCTGTTTTTATCTGGCTTGTCAAACTTCTAAGTAAGGTATTATGTTAACTTCGAAACTTTGTTTAAACTTGGGTTAAGGTTAAGCTAAGATTATAAATTTTATGATTCTGAGAGACTTTACCCTTCAGATTATTCGTATTTGGAAAACTGGAGATTGTGGTGCGAGAGTTAAAAATAAAGTTTTGCTATCGCGTTTGTGGCAGTGTGTTGATACCTTTACATGTGTCACATCTAATGTACCTGGCAGCCGGAACGTGAACAAAAATCCAATATTTTTATTCGCAAATGACAAGGTCAAATTCGTTTTGTTATTACGTCAAACAGTCTGACTTTTATGATACAAAATGAATGACCCTTTCAGAAAACCAGTGGTCGTGATCGACAATGGCAGTTACAATATCAAAGCTGGCTTTGCTTGCGACAACCACCCAGTATCCATCTTCAGGACCACAGTCGGTCGACCGAAGTTCCTCCAAGGGACTTATGGGAAGACTCCTTACGACGTGTTTATTGGGGACGACGCCGTCGCAAGGCAGGATGAGCTGGACTTAAACTATCCTGTTGTTAAAGGGAAGATCACGCACTGGGACGATATGGAGAGGGTGTGGCATCATATATTCTACCGGGAGCTGAAGGCGGCCCCGGAAGACCGAGCTGTGCTGCTATCTTGTGCTCCTGCCACGACAATGGTTGACAAGTAAGATGTGCTCTTTGCTTGTTTTTTAATAGGTACTTTCGGTGCCCAGAACTCGGCGTACGGTCGGTTCCACAACACTTCCATACTAATATTATAAAGAGGAAAGATTTGTATATTTGTATGTAACGAATAAACTCAAAAACTACTGGACCGATTTAAAAAATTCTTTCACCATTAGAAAGCTACATTCACCCTGAGTAACATAGGCTATATTTTATCCCCATATTCCCACGGGAACGGGAACTACGCGTGTAAAACCGCGGGGCGCTGTATAAGGCGCGGCTCAGATGTGTGTTGTGCGCACATGAACTAATAATTGTTCGACCTTTAAGCTAAATTCTGCCCCGAAAGTGTTACTCAATACTCAATCTTTATAAATTGCTAAAGACTAACAGCCGCATGGGTCGATCTTCGAGATTAAGCAACGCTTGCCAAGGTTGGTCAGTGGGTGGGTGACCATCTTAACATACCGAGTTTCCTCCGTGCCTCGGAAAGCACGCTAAGCCGTTGGTCCCGGCTGATATTTGTAGATCCTTGATAGTCGTTATGGATTGTCAGAAACGAGTAAGTCAGATTTACTCCAGTCTTGTCAAGAAGTACCGTATCACCCGGATAATGGGTTATGGAGGCAGCCGCTCCACGTAAAATACTGGTATTCAGCTGAATCCGGTTTGACTGGCAGCCTACCCCAATATAGTTGGGAAAAGGCTTGGCAGATGATGATATTTGCATTCCACAATGTGTACTCAGGTGATAAGTTAAAGAAAAAGTATTCATCATCAGGGTCCACAGAAAAATATATAAATTTATGTAGGAGAGAGGAAGCTTTAAATAGCTTAACTTATGTATTTCTAAAATAAATATAATAATAATGTATTAGGAACTCTCTACACCTTATATTTTATCGCTTAAATATTCGTTTAGACTATAATAGCATTTTTTAATTTAAAATTGTTTGTTTTTTTTTTGTAAATATGTTTATCTTATCTTCTTTTTTATTAAGTCGGGTAGTTTATTGTATATTTTATGGACATATGTACGTATGTATATATTATGCAGCTAAATAGTTGCATAATTAAAAAACCAAAAAACATCGTTCGGTCGGACAAAATATCAAAAATGACCAAACTCAAATGGCTGAGTCACATGACAGCCATTTGAGTTTGGTAATTTTTGATATTTTTTTCGACCGAACGATGTTTTTTGGTTTTTTAATTATGGCAAATATTTAGTTAATAAAGAGTGCACACAACTAAATAGTTGTTCGATTCAAAATTGTATGAATGGCTGGTCCTTTAGCGAGCCGTTTTCGGTACGCTGGGACCAGATTCAACAGCCATTTCTGATGCTTGGGTACATCTTAAATCGTGCATTTTTTATGACATATGAATAAATTTTATATAATTATTTTTATATTTTTTCATATTAAAATCATTGATTTTCTAAAAACGATTTACAAGATAAATAGCTTTATTGACCGGCCTGAAGTATGTGGTTGCTTACGTTCTGT
Organism: Hecatera dysodea; assembly: GCA_905332915.2. Classification (NCBI taxonomy): domain Eukaryota; kingdom Metazoa; phylum Arthropoda; class Insecta; order Lepidoptera; family Noctuidae; genus Hecatera; species Hecatera dysodea. The sequence goes on along the minus strand of HG995286.1, from coordinate 29,168,425 downwards.
TGCCTGGCTCAAAGTACTTACTAGTTTACATGCTTTTTACCAATGAAAGTGTTCGAGATACATAAACTGACAGACTCACAGCTGGAACCATGACACACCGCTGTTAAACCCGCGATGGTTTGTGTTGGTATGTTTATAAGCATAAGCATAGTCAGCCGTTTAATGTTCCCACTGCTGGGACACAGGCCTCCTCTCTAGGAGAGGGAATGGGCCGTAATCCACCACGCGGGCCCAGTGCGGGTTGGTGAATGTCACATGTCTTCGAATTTTTGGTTTTAAAACATACCGGTTTCCTAACGATGTTTTCTTTAACCTTTTTGAGAGCAGTGGTGATGAAAATAATTACACAAAGTAGTTGCCTGCTGGCTGGCTGGGTTTGAACCCGCGACCTACAATTCGTTAGTCGGGGCCGTAACCACTCGGCCACCACTGCTCTACACTTTATGTACGTAACAACTGGTTGTAAAACATGTTTTTGTTGTAAGACCACTCTTAGTTACACCATTTTTACTGCCTCTTTTCCCTAGTATCTACAATTACAACTTAACCTTTTCCACGAAGACCTGTCGAGACCCATGAATGTATGTATTCGCTCAACAGACATTATTGACATACACGATTATATTGTTATTTTATCCCAAGACTCGGAAGCCTTCGGTTCTACTCGGGACTGTTCGTATTTTTGCCAGGAGACTGAATATGTAATAGCAGCGGAGAGTTCTAAACTCGACGTCTGCCGTGAGGTAATTCTGTAAGCGTATGTCCTGTCACATCTCCTGTTCGTAGCTGGGTCAGTAGAAAAGTTTTATTTCGCACAAATTTGTCTAGAAAGTCTGTTTGCAAGGAATATAGGTGTATGTACCTATATTCCTTTATTTATTATATACTTTATTGTACACCAAAAGTAACACAAAAAGTGGACTTAAAACTAAAACACATACCATGGGCGGTCTTATCGCATTCCGCGATCTTTTCCAGACAACCTGGCATGGACAGTATATTTCTGGACATGAAATGGGGCTGTCATTGGTGTACCAAAACAAATTTTATTATATTATTGTTATAATATAATAAAATTTATAACAAGATAATATAGATACCTACAAATGTCATATAATATATGCATACATACCAACTGTACAGGCAGTAAAAATACGGAGGACTATCGATAATCAGCGATAGGTAATGTTCCTTTACAAGTCTTTTAAATGCAGGCAACGACTGAGCGCGTCTTACGGGGACTGGCAATGCATTCCACAGACGAGCAGCCTGTACAGTGAAGGATTTATCCAAAAATGTTATGGAATGCATTGGCATTTTTAGTCGTAAGTTATCTGATCATCTCAAAAATTTAGAATAGGAATCACATACATACGTCGAGGAGTTTGTGCCGGTAGAGATGTTCTTGACTGTTAATGAATAGGCAAATAGTTCACAATGGGATTTATTGGAGTCGATTAAATTTAGCGTGAATAATAAGCTAGGATTTTTTCCATTTATTATTGGATTATTATAAAGCAGAAAGATTCCGTTGGATTATTTTCTGGACAAGTCCTCACTTAGGTTTTAATACAGGTACCTTATCCAACTAGTTATTTAATTCTTACTAATTGATAATTATTATAATTATATAAAAGGCAATTTCTACATTGATATACATAATTATACACTGTGATATATATATTATAGAAATAACTCTTTATAATATGTCACAGGAAAATATCGCGTGAAATTGTAAACAATTTTTTCTTAACGAGACACGGATATGTACAAAACTTCTGAATTTTGACGGGATTTAGGTACTATAAAAAAAAACATATTCTTTCATAAAAAAATAGATAAATTATAATCTAATAAAGATTTATTACAATCTTGCGGATATATTTATATAATTACGCCACTTTTCAATGGGGGAAGGCAGGAACAGGAGAAACCACAATATGACCACAAAAACGACGACAGTAAATGACGAATGTTGACCACGTGTTAACTTGGACAGCCTCAATATACATTAAAGCTCTATATTTACATAGTGGATACAAGAATAATATTTTTGTTGATTACAATACGTCTGAAATAATTACGATTTACATTTTTATTAATGACACCGAATTGGACATTAGAATAGAATAGAATACTCTTTATTATGAAATGATTCCTCGGCGCTTCCAGTAATATGTAGTCATTTAGACGTCAGATAAGTATCAGCATGTAATTTGAAAATAATGATTCTTGATTTTCATTCCTGTTCGAACTATATTTTTGGATTCCTTACCTCAAAAGGAAAAAACGGAACCCTTATAAGTTCATTTCCTTGTTCGTTTGTCTGTCTGTCCGTCCGTCTATGAAGATGCTTTATCTCAGAACTCGAGTATACAGTCCCTTGGAGCTGTGATAAAATCAAACTTCTAAGTTCACGTAAAAAATGTTACGGCCGTTTATGCCGCAAAAAACGTACATTTCGTTTCTCAAGGGAATCAAAATTTATAGCGTACATTCCGTTGACCTATAACTATGAAATTTGGCAAGTAGCATCGTCTTATTCTAAAAGTACAGAGAAAAATGTGAAAATCAAAATCTATACATTTGTAATTAAATCATAAAAAAATATATTCTTTAATTTTATTACCTAAAAACCCTTTTCCAAAAGGTTTTTAGGAAAAAATCGAAGAAAAAAAACTGCGAGACTCGAGTCCTGAACTATTCATGTTCATATATGTACCTGCAAATTTGTACGGAACTCTCGGTGGGCGAGTCCGACTCGTACTTACACGGTTTTTAGGGTTCCGTCGACAAATGGCGAAAACGGAACCCTTATAATAATTTCGTCAAGTCCGTCTGTCCGTTTGTATGTCACACCCGTTTTATTCGGAGACTATTTAAGCTACATAAATAAAAAATGGTAGGTAGGTGCAGCTTGTGAACCGCTCGCTATTCGAATGCTGTGATATTATGGAAAAAAATAATTTTAGGGATGGCACTCCAGACATGTAACTGAGGGATGAAAAACTAAATTCTAACAAACATAATCGTGAGGGGTATTATTGTGGGCTCTTTTAAAATGAAAAAGAGGTTTCTAAAAAAGTTTTTTTATTTAAGGAAATAGTTTTTAAGATATTATGTGCTTCCCTATAACTTTTAGACTATGAAGTTGAAAATTCTAAAAAACCGACCGTCATAATAGACACTTCCAACGAAAATGGGTTTGAACATCACAGCTTATATACTTTTAAACTTTTAAAGATATGAGATTTTAACAGTGAACTACGGAACCCTTTTCCCTCTTTCACTATGCGTGGTCCGACACGCACTTGTTTTAATATTTATGGTATTGCGTTTGATCACGATCTCACCTGATGGTAAATGATGATGTGAATCTTTGAAGTAACGTATTTGCTGCTGACTTGACAATTACGTAATTAGCTTACCTAGAAGTGACATATTTACGATTGATTTGATGAACATCTTATATCTACTGAACTATTTCAAAAGATTTTACAAAGTTAGATAAAAAGTTTTCGATAAATTTGACGTTTTATTAACCAATTACATAGCTCCAGTCATTGGGATATGTGAGTTTTCTTATTTATGACTTTCTAGCTGAAATTCTCCTATTTCAGGATTTTGATAATCTTAAGAATTTTCTATTTTGTGGGTAAGAAATCAAGTTAAGAAAGATTTACTGGTCTTGTGTGTCGGATAATTGAAGAAGATAAGTATTTTCTCACGCATCGAAGTACTTTATCATCAGAATTCTTTAACATTTTCAAAGAAATAGATAGGACTCAGTTGATTTTATTCCCTACACTTTTTCGAAAATTTTCAATACACGAATATTCCTTAGCCACGTTGGAATTTTGAAAACAATTCACCAAAGTTGCCTATTGCGAACACTTCATAGTTTAGCCATGGAATAACCAGCAGAACCTTTGTACGGGAACTGCCATTTTTTTTTTACTCTTTGTATCAAGCTGTTTACCAGAACTCTTTGTCCGAGCGCTTACTTTGAGAATTAATAATTTACCTTGATTGAGAAATTTGAGAATGCGGATGGTAACAGGGGTGGTGAAAGAAAAGATGGATATATTGTGAAAGAGTTGATATGACTACAAAAGAGATGACGAGACTGATCTCGTCATCTCTTTTGTAGTCATCTCTGAAGATGTAAAGAAGAAGCTTCACAGAATACGAATATATTTTTTGTGGTTTGAAATCGTCAAATGACGTGTTCGACTCTGGGCGGAGCGGAAAGGAGTCAGACTCTTACTGACTAAAACCCATCCGTGTTCCACCCTCGGCGTTCCAGGGCCGCGGTGACTCTTTCAAACAAATTGGCAAGGGTATAAGTACAATGATTTTGGTTTCAATGAAGGTATAATAGCTAATTCTGCAACGAATCTCAAAGTGATAACTTAAGAGAAGTGAGTAAGTGTCGTACCAATTGGAGTTTGAGATTGAGCAAGTAAGTAGAGAGCAGTGGTGGCCGAGTGGTAACGGGCCCGACTTACGAATTGTAGGTCGCGGGTTCAAACCCAGCCAGGCGTATGACTTGTTTGATTAATTTCAAAACGGTGAAGGAAAATATCATGAGGAAACCGGCATGTCCTAGAACCAAATATTCGAAGACATGTGACATTCACCAACCCGCACTGGGCCCGCGTGGTGGATTACGGCCCATTCCCTCTCCTAGAGAGGAGGCCCGTGTCCCAGCAGTGGGAACGTTAAAAGGCTGATTATGCTTATGCTTATTGAATAAGTAAATTTGCATGGTGAGTTTTTTACAGACTCAACCAGTTGTTTCTATTCGTTAACGTTTGATAATTCTGTCCGGTTAGAACAAGATAATGTTTTGTCGACAGTATCGCGTCGACCACACAACACCCAAATCAGTGCGGCTGAGCATGGGCTTACAATTTACATCCTGGGATCAGGACGACGTCACAACTTGAAACTTTGTGCCGTTAAATGTGTAAGTTTGCTAGCTTCTGTCATGGATTTCGCCCGAGTGAATGTTGAAAATTATTCTAAGAGGACATACTTCCGAGATGAAAAGTATCCAACATGCTATGTATTCCAGGGTATGGTAACCTCGTTCTGACAGTAAGACGCGAGGAGGTAAAAGACAAACAGTTATTTTTGTGTTTACTATTATGTTAGCATGGACTAGCAGTGCAGCGGTTTCACCCGCGTAGTTCCCGATCGCGTGGGAATACAGAAATAAAATATAGCCAATGTTACTCGCTGATAGTGTAGCTTTCCATCGGTGAAAAATGGTTAAAACCGGTCCAGACCCAGCTAGCAAAATAGTCTTGTAAATAATTACTTAAAAGAATAAAAGCATTATAAAACATTTATAAGTGTCCTGATTAAGAAGGGGCCTCTTATAATGGCATGTATAATGGGGATTTGAACTAAAAGAATGTATAAACTTGTAAAGAAGTCTTATAGATATATAGAAGAACTCCTTGTAAAAATATTTATAAGAACAAAAGTTTAAAAGCGCACTTGTGTAAGACTAATTACTCTTGATATTTTTTTATACTTATTTAGGCATCTTATAAGATCGTATGTTCTTATAGATTTCTTGGGTAAGTATTTTAAAAGAGTACTGATCTTACTAAAGCATTATATACAACTGTTGAAGACCCAACAAATTATAAGGTTAATTTGTCTGAGCTAAATCATATTAAAGAGTAATACCACGATGGAAGTTGTATAAAAGAACATTTAAGCTCACAAACGTCGTAAGCATGCTTTATTAAGTATATTACCGATCTCATTTATTGATATAAGTATTCTTCACTGCGTTGTAATGGATATAAAGTACCGCGTTGAATAATGGATTTAAATAGGTGGAAACGGTTTAAAAGAAGTGGTGCATACCGCAGAACAGTAAATAAAGAATACATGAAATTAATGAAAGAGCTAGAATCTTCACAAGTTTTACGAGGAACAGGAACAGGACAAGCTGGATCCAACAATATGTTTGGTGGTTCCGCACATAAAGAAAGTTTTTGTTCTAGTGGTAAACGAATTTACAAGTTCAATTGGTTTAAAGGTGACATTTAAATCAACAGGACTTGAAACTGAACTGAACTCAGAGCTATCATTTATGACTTCCCAGCTCGAGCACTAATCAAAGGAGTTGTCAATTTTAAACTTTTAGAAACGGCAAGCACGGATGTCTGAAATGTACGGTTGTAGGTGAATATTCACAGGTGTCTCGCACTGTTACGTTTTTAAACTATGATTTTCCTTAATGAGAAATGACAAGGATTTTCGATCAAAAATCAATCGACATCCATCATTTCACTTTTAATGCCCATGATTATTTGGGTACAGTACAGCAGTTGCTACGCTAGAAGAAATAATTAACATACAAACTAAATGTTAAAAGCATATTAACTAAGTACCTATAAATTAAAGTTTTAGGTGTGATTTTTGGTTTTTCCACTGTTTAGGGAACCCTAACATTATTTACAATGGCCACCGATAATTGTTTTAGGCTAGTGTTTAATAGGAGCAATGGTCTTTAAACTCACTTAACTAGAGTTATATAAGAATATCTAGTCTGACAATGCATTTAACTAAAAACGATTGAGCTTTTAAATGTTCTGATGAAGTACACTATAAGTAAGATTGTAAATAATGGAAAAATGGTGACATTTTGTATTATTTCACATTTTACTAAATCAATAACTATTATTCAAAAACACATCTCAGAAATGGCCCGAGATTTTAATGTTATATACATTAAAAATACTTCGAATAAACCTACTCCGCAGAGAGTTCAACATTATAATAATAGTAAGATACAAGTAACATAGAAAATTTTAAATTATAAAGTTAATATACAAAGTATTTACTTTTTTAAAGATTTTTATTATATTCACTACATGCGCACAACGGTTTGTAAAAATGTACGACACGCTTAAAAATACTCTTACATTGAGATCACAAATAGGTAAATAAGGCGAATCACACTTAGAACGGCATTCGTAAGGCTACACAATGGCATTTTACCTTTACACCATGCCAGTGTAAGACAGTTGTAAGACTAATTGCTTTTACAACGGCAATAGGCAGATCACTATAAGATTGAAAATGCTCTTCATAAGAGCATAACACAATAACAATAAGGGCAAACACTCTTACAAAATGCGCCCAATTCCACACTTACCAACGTTTGTAAGTGTACTAAAAGAGTAAGAAAACTATGCTCTTAGGATACTTGTAATACCAAGTTTTGCTAGCTGGGAAGTTTCGAAGCTTATTCCGTACAAACACACCAACAAATATTTCCTTTTTATAATATTATTTGTGTATATAGATGAAGGATATTAATTTATTTATTTCCCCGACCCAAGTTAACACGAGAATTCCACTCCTCATAAAGAGTAGATTCCCTGCCGGAGTCTGATGTTTTCTGCATGATAGCAACAGCCAGCTGAGGTTTTAAGTCAAGAGTGAAAAGGTTACTTCTAAGCAAGTGTGCTGGTTGCGGAGTTTGTTCGAAAGAGCTATCGCGGTCCTGGAGGGAAAGGTCATTAAGAGGATCACGGGTGGGTTTTAGTCAGAGTCTGATACTCCCTTCCGCTTCGCCCAGAGCGGAGGAAGTCAATTAACGATTTCTCATACTTAAAAATAAAGGCAAGCGTGTTCCTTCGTCGATTGTAGTTAAATGCAAGTTTTTTAATAATAATAAATGAAATGTTAATGAATATTTAAATGATAGAGGAATGTTTAACTGACTAAATATAAGAGGGAGGTGTTTTTTTCAACGGAAAATAACCAGCAGGTCAGCCGGACACACTAGTTACTGTTGCTCGTATATCTCTTTTTGGGGATACAGTTACACTCTTTAAACATAATATTATATTGGCTTCATTATGTATATTTTTTTGTGTGTTGTTACAATAATGTGTTTCAGTTTTCTTTTATTATTATTTTCAACTTTTGGTCTTATTTTCGCTGTGCTGTTATGTTCTTTTGCAAACTGTCATAAATGCGGATGGGAAAGTGAAAATATTATTTAAATATTACTATTTATCGATTTAGGCTGGCTACATATAAATTCGAGACATCCATCGGGGTCTTGTGGTATTGAATAGTAATCTATTCAATACCATAAGACCCGATGGATCTCCATTAGTACTGGCCTCCATTAGGAGGGCAGAAGTTACTATGCTGACGTACTATTGTATGTATGACGTTCGAAATCGAGTGTTAGTAGCAGTGCGTCAGAGAGTTTGCAAGCTATTGGTGGCTCGCCGTCCGATAAAGCTAAAACACTAGGAAGTGATGACGGGTGGGCGTTTTGGGGGACTGTCTTTATGTAAAACTAGCTGCTGCCCGCGACTTCGTCCCCGTGGAATCCCCGATTTTAAAACATTCTTTATCGCTGCTCCGCTCCTATTGGCTTAAGCGTGATGATATATAGCCTAAAGCCTTCCTCGATAAATGGTCTATTCAACCCAAAAAGAATTTTTCAATACGAACCAGTAGTTCCTGAGATTAGCGCGTTCAAACAAACAAACAAACAAACAAACAAACAAACAAACTCTTCAGCTTTATAATATTAGTATAGATTTGACGTTCAAAAAGTGTCTGTCTCTCAGCCTAGATTGAATAAATGACTTTTGATTTTGATTTTGATAGCAACCAGGCCCGAGTGATGGTGTGTCGTGTTCCACGCGCGCCTCAAAGGGCCGTCAGCATCGAAGACGGGGCCTCATAGCGTCAGTGCCTGCTAGGGTTGCGGAATTTGTTCGAAAGAGTCACCGCGGCCCTGGAACGCAAAGGGCACAAGAAGGAACACGGGTGGGTTTTAGTCAGTAAGAGTCGACACTCCCTTCTGCTCCGCCCAGAGCGGGAGAAGTCATTTGATGATTTCCCACCCAAAAAAAAGTGCGTCAGAGAGTAGGTATTGTAGATCAGTTCTAAGCCGCGATAAAGTCTTGCTTGGAATTCATTATTTAGTTCCAGTCTCATGAAAATCCAAAACGGTATTCACTAGAACGGAGCTTTACAAACGATTGAAATTCTTAAAACACATTTGCCCGATGGACACGCGCGCCTCAAAGGGCCGTCAGCATCGAAGACGGGGCCTCATAGCGTCAGTGCCTGCTAGGGTTGCGGAATTTGTTCGAAAGAGTCACCGCGGCCCTGGAACGCAAAGGGCACAAGAAGGAACACGGGTGGGTTTTAGTCAGTAAGAGTCGACACTCCCTTCTGCTCCGCCCAGAGCGGGAGAAGTCATTTGATGATTTCCCACCCAAAAAAAAGTGCGTCAGAGAGTAGGTATTGTAGATCAGTTCTAAGCCGCGATAAAGTCTTGCTTGGAATTCATTATTTAGTTCCAGTCTCATGAAAATCCAAAACGGTATTCACTAGAACGGAGCTTTACAAACGATTGAAATTCTTAAAACACATTTGCCCGATGGACACGTTAATGTAGCGCCATTCGGTATGTTTACATTTCGTTAAACTGGCTGTAATTAGCAACACTGTTAAAGCCTAATTTGCATTGAAATAATTGAAGCCTAGAATGTTTAGTAACTAGGACAAATTGCGCTATCAAACTTGTCCTAAGACTGTTCAAAAGTCAGCTTTATTGAGCAATAGAAATTTGTGGAATTATGTCGAATTCACTTAGAATTCTGCTGCCTCTGTTATCGAAGAGTTTGTAAAGATAAAGGGACAGTACCTATTATAATGGCGGTTTCTGCATTTGACATTTTATCTTTTTAGTAACATTTCAATCTTAATGCCTTATAAAAACTTGAGCTTCAGCGACTAATGTGTCTTTATTTCTTATTATTCGCATTTAAATATACTAGGAGGTAAGTTTTTTTTCGTGATTTGCTTCAATAAATATTTCTTACCTCTGGAAATTGAGAATTCGATTCATAGCACTATAAGAACTGTATTTTTTACTTCAATGCGAAAGTGAATTTATCATATTTATACTAATATTATAAAGAGGAGAGATTTGATTTTTTTTTGTATTAAATAGGTTCCAAAACTACTGAACCGATTTGAAAAAATCTTTCACTTTTGGGAAGCTACCTCATCCCCGGGTGACATAAGCTATACTTTATCCCCGTATTCCCGCGCATTGCTTTTGAATTAATATATAACTTCATGTGTATTTTATCTCTCTTTCTAATATGTCAAAATTTGGTATTCAAGTAAGCTTTGACCAGTTCCTAACTCAAAATAATAAATCAGAAAGTCTTTCTTCAATCAGCCTGAATGCTACGAAACCTCGGTAAAACCAGCCGGAACAATCCTACATTTGTAACAAAGAAATAAATAAGTAGCAGCGTGGCACAGAGAACAGTGAACAATATGGCACCGTTCATTAGCTGAGCAAACGCTCACTAAGGCTTCCATTTCCCTGCTGTCACTTATGTGGGGCATATCATTAGTGCTCCTTTATCCGGCGCGATGTCTAGCTCGTGCCTACTCATGTGACAACAGGAAATAAGACGTCGTTGCACAAACTCTGCTGATTTCCTGCCATGTTCGAGCGCGGTGATAATCCATCAGTTGTTTCCTTGTGGCTAAGTAGAATGTTCGATGACATGACACCTTTTCGCGGTGACTGATATTTATAGACTCTTTTCCTGGATATTTATAGACTCTTTTCCTGGATATTTATAGACTCTTTTCCTGGATTCAGTTCTTAAATTGAAATTATCAAAAATAATAATCCATCAATCGCGTGCTATATTTTCTGAATAGCTTTAAATGAAAGAAAAGAAAGAAAAAGAGGAAAAAAATACATTGATTTGGCACATACAAATACACACAATGTAGACACAAATAAAAGGAAACTTAATTACTTACTACTACTTGTTTTATTACTTTCTTAAATGTTACACTATCAAAAGGCGGCAGACCTTTTTTATGGATGAAAAATCATCAAATGACTTCTCCCGCTCTGGGCGGAGCGGAAGAGTGTCAGACTGTTACTGACTAAAACCGACCCGTGATCCTTCTTGTGCCCGCCGCGTTCCAGGGCCGTGGTGGCTCTTTTGAACAAATTTTGCAACAACACGGTACAATACGTTAAGGTGGGTGGGGGGGACTCACCTTAACGTACCAATCACTTTGGTGTAAACAATAAACAAACATGCGATTTCAGCAAACCCGAACGATTTGCTATCATTTATTGAAGAGTTCCGTTTCCTATCATTTCTGTTCTTCATCAAATATTCACCAAACTCGGACCACGTTGAAATACTAGGATGCTCTTTCAAACCATCGTACAAAATTTTATTTTTCCATTTTACATTGACAAGAGGAATGAGTCGTCAATGTAAACTAACGGCCGAAACCAATAACCTATCTATCACATACTGGAGATAGAAAAACAAATGAAACAACAGAAAAATTATGTAGGTTTTCTGTTGTTTCATTTGTTTTTCTATCTCCAGTATGTGATAGATCGGTTATTGGGTTTGGCCGTAAGCCACGCATTATCAGGGATAACTCAAATACTAGTCGTCAGATCTCAATAAATTTAAATGAGACCACACGACAAGCTTTTGAACATAAAAAGAATCATCAAAATCGGTACACCCAATACAAAGTTATGCGGTAACAAACACAGTCGAATTAAGAACCTCCTCCTTTTTTGGAAGTCGGGAGTGAAAATAAAATAAAACTGCTAGAAAAAAATATATATATATAATTAATTAATTCTCAAATTTTCACCATGACCAGTTATGGCAGTTTCCAAGAGACGATGTTACTGTTATCATCTTTAGTAGACTTCGCTTTGTTAGTTCAAATTAACTTAAACTAGCAAATTGAAGCTTTACTTTGTAAAACTTGACGTGTGCAGTTTTCATCAACCCTTGCTTATTGATTATTACTATATTGATTGCCCTACATACACAACCATTGAAAACGTTTACAATGCAGAACACAATATGAACACAAAACGACACGACGAAGTTTACGCTGCACACGCTACACAAAGTACGGATTCTTCTTGATCGACTAAAAAGGAATGTTCATTGTCCGTTGATCGATCTCTAATAATTTCGATCGCTATTCTTTTGTGAGCGCCAGGGTATTTCGTTGTTAAGCTCTCGAGGCATTAAGTCAGGTTTTGTGCTGAAAAGCATCTGTGAATGGTGAAATATTTAATAACTTGGGCTTGAACGTGTTGGTGTGAAATTGAGGTAGGAGTGGATCCATTTTACCGTGATTTGAATAGAATAGAACAGAAAAACTTTTATTCAGAACAGACACAGCACAAATTAAAAGAGAAGAAAAGTACAGAATGCGCCGAGCGTGTCCGAACCGATAGGGTTACCACCTCAGCATTTGCTGGGCGTCAGACACCTAGCAAATGCTGAGGTGGTAACCCTTTCGGAGTAGTGGATCTGACAATTAGACAACATAAAATCGTTTCTCAACGCATATCGAAAACGACTGAATCAACAAAGCTCAAATTTTGTGCGCATGCGCTAAGAAATAATTATTGGAAATTTCAACTTAATTGTTTGAAAAATATCTAGCATGGATTTATAAACTAACTCTAACTACGTAGGTATCTAAACAAAATTAATTGACAATATTAGTTTTTTTTTTCAAAAAAACCTCTCTGTGGGGTTTGATGGAGTATTCAAACTTGTAATTTATTATAAGAAAAAGACTAAAGAGACGAAATATGACGCTTTATTTAAATTGTCAGCTCCTTGTATTTTTGCGACAGACAAATAAAATATCTTCACTTTATATTCATCATGAGCGAGTAAAAAAACTAGTATAAATTTACGTCTTTTAGCGTACCTATACATAAATTTATAGTTACATATGTATACCCTAGTAAGACATTAATTTATGCCTGGCAATGCTCTCCATTGTCATCAGCGTCGAAGAGCTTTGCTCATAGCAATCAGTTATTGACCTGATACTAAACCCGGCCCAATCCTTAGTCTCGGGTTCGACTCCCGGACGGATATATCCGGTATTAACTGGCATGGTCTCGGAATACTAATGTCACTGCTAGTGAGACAGATTACGGTATCAAGTTGCGGTGCCAAGACCATATGTTTATCTACCATTACTTTAAGTTCAAGTTGCTTGTACTAGACTAAGTTTCTCTATTTCTTGTAGCACAGAGAAAACAGAACAGAAACAGCTTACTCTATTTCGAAAATTTCCTTTAAGTATGATGTCCTTTAAGCTAACATTAAAGGTTATTTTAGGGATCCTTACTTCAAAAGGAAAAAACGGAAGCATTTATTCAAATATTCATATAAAATCTGTCAGAATAATGAGAGTGCTGTCATAGAGTATACAATTCTGTAGGTACTGTATATACGGAAAAACTACTTACTGTCGAGACTCGTTGCCCTAAATAACTCTTCTTTATTATATCTATGTAACTAATCTACTCGAGTTTGTACGGTGCCCTGGCTGCGCGGGTGATATTCGTAATAATCCGGTTATTTTTTCAGTATTCCGTTTGTTGCTTTTTTTTCAGTTCATAATATCGGATTTCAAGATGTCTCAGTTCGATAATTCGTCTCGAAACCGATGTAACTGCAGATTCGATTTGTATGTGATTTCACGAAATTGAGTATAAGATTTTTGTTTATTTTATTTTGATTTTTATGTTTTAAGTTTCATTAAAGTACTCGGTTGGCTCATTGGCTAAGCAATTAAGTACTGCACCGCGTTTCGCGGGTTCGATTCCCACATGATTCCGATATCTGGAGCCCTACATTATAGCTGCTTGAGTTCTGGCTTTTAATGAGTTTAAATATTTGTAAATGCACTCAAGAAAGGGAAATTCTTAGCGTGAGGATAGTTACCTTTTGAAAACTCCACTGTTCTTTTCAACGCAAAAATACCAATAGTCATAAAATGAAACGAATTGTCTTTTATATAAATCTACTTTGCATTCTAAAATACAAACAGAAAACTTTTTTATTACAGGACAAAATGCTGTGAGATTTTCTTCGAAACTCTGAATGCACCTGCGTTGTGTGTGAAGCCACAAAGTGTCTTAGCACTGTTCGGGTCGGGGTTCACTACAGGCCTGTCGGTAGACCTCGGCTTCCTCCTCACAGAAATCCATCCAGTGTACGAAGGTGGCTCCGTCAGCTATGCCAACATGGAGACTAAACTAGCTGGCAAAGACCTGTCGAACTTCATAAAAGATAGCTTCGGAAAAAGAGGCCTGCAGCTCGGCCATCAACCTGATGAAATCATTGAAGACTTATTTACGAAGTACCTTTACGTAACCCAAGACGGTACCATGGCGAGAAGGGAATCTCTAACGAAGTATAAATTGCCAAGTGGTGAAGAAGTAGATGTAAATGAGGAGATCTATAACGCTGGTGAAATGTACTTCCAACCGGAGAAAGTGCTGGGTATGAGAACAGACGTATTGTCAATACAAGACGCTGTAGTGACTGCGGTCTTAAAATGTGATCCAGGACTGCGACCAGAGATGTACGGCGGGATTGTTACCCATGGAGGAATGGCAACTATGCGAGGGTTGAACAAGCGGTTGTCTCGAGAAATCGCAGCAATTGTTCAGAGGCCAATAAAGCTTAAACACTGCTCGGAGTTGTATGCACTGGCGTGGCTAGGGGGCGCTGTTTTCGCAGGTATAGTAGAGGCCAGGAAAGCGTGGGTGAGCAAGAAGCAGTTCCAGGAATATGGAGAGAAGATTATAAGGAACAGGTTCTAAGTAGCCTTGTTCAGGTATAAGGATTTGATGTTAATATATAAAGCGACCCAGTGCTTTATTGTTATAAGATATTCTTTTATATTGTTTTGTTTTCTTTTTATATTGTTATATGTTTTGATTCCCCATTTGTTTTTTTTTTGTAGCTGAATGGTGTACGTAGTATGTATGTATTTCAACGAATAAATCTTAAATAAAGATCATTAAAGTAACAATTTTTATGCCCAATCAGTGGCCTTGTTGCATACATGTTTATCTTTTCAAATATCTGCGCACAACATATTTGGTCTATAGTGGTATCATCTAGTATCCTAGCAAGTTAAACCTGATTTAAGATTGGATGTCTGTATACACAATAGTTGGTATATAGCAGATGCATTGTTGCCGGTAATCGCTTCGTTATCTGGTCAACTGGCTCAGTTATAGACGTCGACAACTATCAGGATTCATGGTTATTAATTATGGTGGTAGGTAGATCGGTCGCCTCCTTCTGCGAAGCAGTATTGCTAGCAAAGGAGGAGGCGGCCGCGTGCGGGTAATGTAAACTTCACGCCCCAGCCTTCGCAATAGAAGAAGACGCCGCGGGCGTCGGGAGTCGCAATGCGATTTCCGGCCACCGTAGGTGTGAGCTTGCGGTCGACGAGCTTTGGCTTGCTCGCCGTACGATAGCAACCAGGCCTGAGTCGACGGCGCGTCCTGTTACACGCGCGCCTCAAAGAACCGTCAACAACGAAGACGGGGCCCCATAGGGTCAGTGCCTGCTAGGGTTGCGGAATTTGTTCGAAAGAGTCACCGCGGCCTTGGAACGCAAAGGGCACAAGAAGGATCACGGGTGGGTTTTAGTCAGTAAGAGTCTGACACTCCCTTCCGCTCCGCCCAGAGCGGGAGAAGTCATTTGAAGAAAAAAAAGGTAGCTTGGTCCTTCATGCTAGCGAATGAGGTCGGGCCGCGTGCGGGAGAGGTAAACTTCACGCCCCAGCCTTCGCAATAGAAGAAAACGCTCCGGGCGTCGAGAGTCTCCGGCCGGAGATTTCCGGCCACCGTAGGAGTGGGCCTGCGGTCGACGAGCTTTGGCTGGCTCGTCGTCCGATAGCAACCAGGCCCGGGTGAACGGTGCATTGTGTTCCACTCCACGCGTGTCTCAAAGAGATATCAGCATAGTAGTCGGAAGTAGCTTCAGGAACATAAACTTAATCATATAAATACAAGTTCAAGACAGTATGTCAATATTTTGTGCCTTGTTTTGATTTGTTAAGGAAAATTTCTACACTTTTTTCTTTACTAAATTTAAAATAACATAAAATATGGAGCTACAAAAAATAGTCTTATTTTCATTTCAGAGTACAATGCTGCGAGATATTCTTCGAAACTCTGAACGCCCCTGCGCTGTGCGTGAAGCCACAGAGCTTTTTAGCGCTCTTCGGCTCAGGCTACACGACAGGACTGTCCGTAGATCTAGGAGAAGACGTCACAGAAATAAACCCTATTTACGAAGGAGGCTCCATCAGCTATGCCAACATGAACACCAACGTCGCTGGAAATGAAATAAAGAACTGGATGAAAGAACGTCTGCTGAAGCGAGGGATCGACCTTGGCTCGGGACGCGATTGCGAGCTAATCATCAACAATCTCTGGAATCATCTGTACGTCACTGAAAACTGTGCAGTCACTAAAGAACAATATAAGAAGGAGTACAAACTGCCGAATGGTCAGTATATAGATGTGAGCGACGAGGTATTCATGGCTGGTGAAATGTACTTCCAACCTGACTTGGTGCTAGGAGAGGCTTCGGACAAACTGCGTATACATGATGCTATTGTGACGTCAATATTGAAAGTTGATAAAGGATTGCAGCAAGAGATGTACGACTCTATTGTCACACATGGAGGCCTGTTGACCATTCCTGGATTCAACAAGCGGTTGGCTACAGAAGTCTCGGCATTCATTCAACGTCCTGTGTCCATCCCAGAGACCTCGGAATCGTACGCATGCGCGTGGATGGGAGGCGCAGTGTTCGCGGGGATGACGGATTCCCCCAGACTGTGGGTGCATAAGAAACAGTTCGAAGAGTACGGAGCTAAAGTTGTGAGGAGCAAGTTCCTTTGAGTGTTAAGTTTTATTTTTAAAATAAAGTAGTATTATTTATTGTCACTGTGAAATGTGAACCTTTTTTAGTGTCCCACGCGTATAATGCATCCAAACGTTAAAATTAGCAGTATGTTCTAAGGGCCTGAAGTTCTTTGCAGTAACTTCTTTGATGAAGAGACGTAACCGCAAGCGTTACCTTGGGGAGTTTGTTTTATGGGATTTCGTAGTTTTTACGACTACTTAAATAGGGATAAACGCAAATATAGACATGGTTGGAAACTAAAAAACAAAATGGTCTGTGTTCCCAGAAGTTTCCTCATAAAAAAAAACGAAATCTACAAGACGTAAAATTTATACGGCTAGCAATAAAACTAAAAGTTTTGATGACTTACGAAATTGTTAGGTGACTCTGCTACGGAAACAGTCGTGAAATCATGCATATAAAAGCTGTGACGTTGTTGACAAATTGAACATGTATTCAATAAAGAAAGAAGTTTTAAAGATTCCTTCATAGGAGCCTGAGGTCAACTGGTCTGTTGCGGAATTTGTTCGAAAGAGCCACCGCAGCCCTGGAACGCAAAGGGCACGAGAAGGATCACGGGTGGGTTTTAGTCAGTAAGAGTCTGCCACTCCCTTCCGCTCCGCCCAGACCGGGAGAAGTCATTTGATGATTTCCCATCCAAAAAAAAAGGGTAACTGGTCTACATGTACTACTCGTGACGCACTCGTACGATAGTATTCCTATGATAAGTCCATGATTTCCATATGCATGAGAAATACTTTCGCTAAAGAAATTCCCAACAAATGGATACAAAACAAATCATTTCCTACCCGAGCCTAAAGTTCCACACGAAAATCGACTTTAAACTTCACATGCTAAGGTTTTGAATACAATGAGAATTGAGATATTGTTCGTAATTGAATCTGAGTTGCAAAGGGTTCTCTTTTAAATTCGTAAACGGTTTTGGGATAGGAGCGAGATGGGAATAGAGTCTGTGCGTTTTATGAGCGCGTGTGAACCCGCCGTTTTAATAAAGGACTGGATAAAGGCAAGCTGCGCGATCGTATAGCGCCGTTTTGGGATGCGCTGTAAACGGAAAAAAATGCCGTGGAAACAAAAGCCTACCAAAAACGGTTCGGTTCTGTTCCAGAAGGGCCTGGTCATGTTCAATTGACATGTTGGGTCGTTGATAAAAATGAAGGAAAAACAAAAAAAAAATAGTACAAAAATGACTTATCAAGTAGTTTATTACGGCTAGATTTGATGTCACCAGCTGCATCTGGCTGCTTGAAAAGTGATTTATCTGTCGAGTTATTTGTATAAGTCAGGTTTTTTTTTTAATATTTTTTCCTTAATGTGTATATATCAGCTACTTTTAAATATGATCGACGCACTTCTAGAACATCCTGTATAAATCGATTGCTAAGACTCAAACTCATAACGCTTACCCACTTACTATACAGATCTTGATTGAAGCCCAGCTGTAAACAACTAGAAGGACTAAATTACTCTACAAACTTACACTTCGATAAAAAGTATAGCCGTTAAATGTTTTTGGAACTATTGAATGCCACAATATTAAAAACAAATGACTAATTTCTTTTCTTTTGATAGTCATTGCAAGTTCTTGTAGAATTCAGAGTGCTGTGTCATCCTGTGAATTTGAGCTGTCTTGTGAACTAAACTGGGTTCGAAAATACGACGAAACGCTTCGCAGAAGAACTGGTTTTTATTTTTCACTTTTTAGTGAATACCCCACAGCTAAACGTACCCATCACAGTGAACGTGTTACAAATTATTGTAAACAATATACAGCGCGAATCAACAATCCCGGAAGATTTGCTATCATTTATTGAAGAGTTCCGTTTCCTATCTCAGAAGTTCTTCGTCAGATTTTCACCAAAGTGTAAAGGGACCACCTCAAAATACTACGATGCTCTTCTAAACTATCCTATATAGTTATTTTATTTTAATTTTTAACCGAATTCCAAGGAAGTCCACTGTATTTTTTTTTTGTGTGTGTTATCTCATAATTATTATTACATCGACAAGTGAGAATGAGCACATCATAAATGTAGCCACGCATTATTAGGGATAACTCAAATACTAGTCGCCAGATTTCAAATTTCGAATATAAATAGAATCATCAATATCGGTACACCCAATAAAAAGTTATGAAGTAACAAACACACACACAAAAACAAACAATCGACTTGAGAACTTTCTTCTTTTTTGGAAGTCAGTTAAAAAGTAAGGCCCGTTTCCTTATCCGATTAGATAGCAAATGAGGGATTTGTAACATGGCTCAATAAACATACATGAAATTGTATTATCTATCTATTGTTTTGTTCGGTTCGGCTCAAATAAGGTGATCGCCTGAACGATTTTCCAAGCCTATCAGTTATCAAAATTATACAACCCCATGTGGTGGACCCTTATCTAAAACCTTTGATTTATAGACAGACAATATCTTTGATATTATGTACTATAGAAACAATAAATAAAGTGATGGTTAATTTGTGAGTTCTCTTAAAATTATTGCCTGCATGTCATTAATTTACAATGTCGTTGGAAAAAAAATTTGGATACACCAACATCTATACTAGTCTATACAAATATTATAAAGAGGAAAGATTTGTATTTTGTATGTAACGAATAAACTCAAAAACTACAGAACCGATTTCAAAAATTCTTTCACCATTAGAAAGCTACATTCACGCTGACTAACATAGGCCATATTTTATCCCAGTATTCCCACGGGAACGGGAATTACGCGGGTGAAACCGCGGGGTGCTGCTAGTAAGAAATATTTTTACAGTCTACTTCATTGCCATATAGATGATGCTATCAGAAAATTGTAAACATTTTTTTCTTACTAAGATATTATTGAATTTGGATGGGATCTTTTCAAAATATATACCTAAAGATCTTATTAGAATTTATTAAAATTTTACGGAGTCTACAATTTTCCGCTGATATAGACACTAAATACGATAGCATTGCTTTTAATTCTACAAGCTACAAATTCAAACAGCATAGTTAAAGCTGATCCCTTAAAAAGAATTGCCCATGACCTAAACCTTCGTAAATGGTAGGGGCCTTCCGCTCCCGTCTTGATAAGGACTCTCGAGGAGAACTTTACGAGTTTTACAAATAGTTGCGTTTTATCGCCGGCTCAGTCCGGCCCTGAGGGTTCAATGACACAAAACTTCTCGACGGTATATTACTATGATGCTGTTGACCTCACTACAAATTTTCTGGAGAGGTCCAACGTTATTAATGTGGGGCAAAGGATGAAATTCATGGTGAATCCGACGGCATAGTTGACGCAGTGGTTGAAAAAAGTATTTGAAAAAAAAAAAAACAATTTATTTATGGAATTACAACTTTTTAAAGAATGTTCAGGTTACATTATATTAGAAGATATAATAAATTTTTAGAAGAACCTCCATTCATTAAACGCTTACGTTTAATGAATGGAGATTCTTCTAAAAATGTATTTCCTTTATTGCTAACCTACTTACATGTCGTGTCCCTTTGGTACCGAAATAAAAACAAAACGAAAACAACAAAAAAACATAAAAAACGTCAACTATTTCTAATATGCGTAAAATGGCGGTAGGTGAAAACTGTTCGGCATTTACCAAGAAAACTAGACGTGATGGATACCACAAATGCCGTCGATATTTTTTCTATGACTCATAATCAGCCTTTTAATGTTACCACTGCTGGGACTCAGGCCCCCCTCTAGGAGAGGGAATGGGCCGTAATCCTCCACGCGGGCCCAGTGCGAGTTGGTGAATGTCACATGTCCTCGAATATTTGGTTCTGGGACATGCCGGTTCCCTCACGATATTTACCTTCACCGGTTTGAGAGCAGTTCTAAGACTCATCAGCTTTCTATATCACCAACCTAAAACCTAACTAACCCAGTACCAAAATCGTGCAACGCCGTGCAATCGAAACTTTTCGTCGAAAGGACTTTAAACTCTTGCTACCTGCTGTCAATTAGCAGATCCTTGATAGTCATTAATGGTAATCAAAAGCTTGTTTAGCTGGCACCAGTCTTGCTATGGAGGAATCATGTTACCGAGTTATTGCGTTGTGGAGTTCTGATATCAGTCGTTTCAAGTAAGATACTGGTACTCAATAATGTTATACTGGAAGTCGACCCTAACATAGGTAGAAAAGGTTGCTAATTGTGTGATACATACGTTAGTTCTGTTCCACCTGGCCAGTTGTTTATGAGAGTCAGTCCATCGAAGGAGGCTGATCTTTTCGGATCAAGTTGTAGTAACAAATCTAGCTCGTAGCGCAGTTTGTCTCTGTCTTCGGGAGATAGATTGCTGGTCCGTGCTTAGTATTTATGGTTTGGGGTAAGCTGTATACGAGAGAAGCGAATGCTTATGCTCTGGCTCTTGATTATTAATCGAACATATCTTATCACCCGTCTATAATCTGTTCGTGTGTGAGCAGTCTAAAATTCTTTTTTTTTCGTACACTGTGAGTTTGATTGGTAGTCCTAGAGAAGATGCAATTACAGAATTCATGACTATTACGAATTAATATATCGTGAAACGGAACGTAAAAAATCAGTGTCTAGTGACGTCACTGATGGTGTTATGACAACGAAAAAACGAACTTACATTTTAATACATTTCATGATCTCTAGCAGACAGGAGTGACTTCATCATTCGTTTTCGCGGGAATAGAAAAACAGTCAGTTTATAATCGCAATTTTGGCAATACATTACAGCAGGTTATTTTTTTTATGGTCTATTTTACACGGAATTCTTTTAAACGAAATCAAGATGAAAATATTGCATGTTCCCTATTGTACAAACAGCTGAAGTAATTGAATATCAAGTACATACGAGTATGTAAGTAAAACAAGTATTAGTTGGGTAAAGCACAGTAATTGAAAAGTGCGATTTTAGGAAAAAAAAAATGGTAAAGTAACTGGTTTTCTTGAGCTAGCTAGAACTTTTATTATAGTTAGTACTTTTAGTATAGTAGTATATAGTTTTATTTGGAAACTCATGCTATATACCCATTTTATGAAGAATATTAGTATCTTCATAAAATGGGTATATAGCATGAGTTTATATTAGATATTGGTAGCATGTTAGGAACCGCTTCCAACCGATATCTTCACCCTTCGCAAAGACGCGCGCACCTGTTGTGATGAGATATTGCGTTAAATGGGAATTGTTTAGTGAACATACTGTGCTTCGGACACTATGGAATAAAATGAAACTTCAGTTGGATATAATAAATATAAATAAATAAATAAATATCTTGGGACAACTCACACACGGCTATCTGATCCCAAGCTAAGCAGAGCTTGTGTTATGGTAACCAGACAACTGATATATATACTTATATAATTTATAAATACATACATATTATAGATAAATCACATCCAGACACAGAACAAACAATCATGCTCATCACACAAAGTTTGTCCTGGGTGGGAATCGAACCCACGACCTCCGGCTTAGCAGTCAGGGCCGCTAACCACTAGACCAACAGGCCCGTCGAATATAAAAGGTGTAATAGAACCATGGATTGTAAACAACGTTTGCAATGGGATGAAAATCGCGAAAAATAAATCAGGTGTTCATATTATCGAGTTGTGCAAACATAATAGCATGCATATGACAAACATAATATTGTAAAGAGGGAAGACTTTTTCTTTCGTTTGTTTGTACTGCTTAAGCTCCAAAACTGCAGGATAATTTTTTCACAAATGGAATGCTAAATTATTAGTGATTAACATAGGCTATATTTTACCTACGTATTCCCTCGGGAACGGAATCTGCGCGAGTGAAACCGCAGGGCGCAGCTAGTTACAAACAAATACAGGCAGTTGATTTATTCTATCGTACCTACTCCTGCGGTTATTTTGAATCGAACTTTAATATTTGAATAGATAAAGGAATCTTGTGTTCTAGAGATAATAACTGAGCAGTGGGCGTACCACGAAGTGCCAATGCTATCATGATTCAGTGTGAGGGAAAGAGATAGTGCTATTCGTCTTGTGTAACTCCGTCTCTCTCTGACACAGGAATCATGATGGATTATGGTAGAGCTGCAGGTCAAAGTTTTTGCTCCTGTAACAGTTGCTTACGCCAATGCTGTAGAGTTGAATGAGCTCTATTTAAGTTCCAAGCTAGTTTGGCTAGCCTGAAAATACTTAAAATATAGCTGTAAGTAACATGAAGAAACAGTTCCCGAAAGTTATTTAACTTTTTTTTCCTTTTGGTAGGCACGCGCTTGGCCACTATCTCACCTGATGGTAAGCGATGATGTGGTCGAAGATGCAGCTCGCTTGTCTAGAAGTAACCTATTCACTCTTGACTAACGGCCGAACCCAATAACCGATCTATCACATACTGGAGATAGAAAAACAAATGAAACAACAGAAACATCAAGAAAAATTATATAGGTTTTCTGTTGTTTCATTTGTTTTTCTATCTCCAGTATGTGATAGATCGGTTATTGGGTTCGGCCGTTAAAGACTCCCAGGCTGTAGTTATCGGGTAACACAGACTGTACTCTTTACAATGTTTTCTAATGAATTGATTTATGATTTTCATGTTGGATAGTTATTTTTTTCCTACCTTTGTCATGTAATGACTTTGCCTACTATTGTATTAAATTAAAGTTCTTAAAACGCAACAGACAGATATGTTGCTGGGGAGTTTGTTGCGCCACTTCTTCTTCCCAGCTAAAACACTAGGAAGTGGTGACGGGTGGGCGTTTTGGGGGACTGTCTTTATGTAAAATTTGACGTTCAAAAAGTGCTGTCTCTCAGCCTAATTTGAATAAATGACTTTTGATTTTGATTTTCTGGCAGGAAATTCCACTTCTCAGCTGTGCTGCTACCCAATGAATGTGTTTTTTTTTTTAACCCGCCGGTACTCGCGTCTCCTTTTATGACATGAACAGTCGCGCAAGGGTCGAAAAGACCCAGATTTTGAACGTATTGTTTAACTTTATTAAGTTTCGGGATAATTTTTAAATTATTTAGAAAGAGGATAACAAAACAAACTTAAAAATAATAAATGTTTTTTATTTAGAGAAAAAAAGCAATATAAATCACAAAATTCAAGAGATCACTGCTAAATCGTACGTTTTACGATATAAGAACTAAAAAATAACTTTAACCTTCTTTGTTTAATCTAGAAACATAAAAAAATGTATATGTATGTTACAACCAGTTCTAAACTGTCAGGAAAAATAAGACACCAGCTATCGGAAGGCGTCAAGGCACCTTTTGCTTCATTGATTGGCCCTGGTACTAGACTTATGATATTGTGACTACAGGTGGGAACGTTTCGAAATATCCAAATGCCGCACGGGAAAAGGCTGAGGTAGGGTGTGCGGATAGCCTATGAAGTTACTTGAAGGTACCTAGTGCGACGACACGAATGAACTAATGCAAAAAGAGTTATGGCACAATAACTAGAGTAAGTACTGGGTCTTTTCGACCCAGGCGTGACTACCCGCGAGTTAACATGTACAACGGTAACATATCGAAGGTTAAAATGAATATTCTACGGCTGAAACACAAACATATATACATGTTATTAATTATGTAGGTTTACATCGAGGGTAACCCCTCGTTTTGCGCCGATCGGTGTTTTTGCACCCACCGTCGCAAACTGGGGTCTAATTTGAATTTATGCCAGCAATAAATATTTTTGCTGCCTACCAAAGAGTTATTGGGTACAATTTATTACGCCCGTAGAATTTTAAAGGGTTATTTTTTTTGAGATGGACTGTTGTTTGTACATTTTTTGCATTAATCCGAGTTTGATTTGTTGTTGGCGGAAGAAGGAAAAGTATACGCTTCGTACAATTTGTGTTGATATAAATAGCCGATGCGTAAACTAGTAGAAACCATTCAACAGTTATCGAGCCCTACCATGACGTCTTAAATCCATCATGATTCCTGTATCAGAGAGAGACGGAGTTGCACAAGACGAATAGCACAATCCCTTTCCCTCATACTGAATCATGATAACATTAGAACTTCGTAGTACAGCCACTGCACGGAACGATTAACACTTACTTAGTCATCATCAAACTATCAGCACGTGTTGACTTAATTCATCCGCTCTAATCTCCAAAACTTTTTTCTTTAGCAAATCTGGTCAAAATAACTTTGCATTTATCGAAGTGCTGTTGCTAGTGAAAGTACCACACACGGCGCCCTTTTTTAACACATGACCATCTGCGTTTATACGGAAACACGAGTAGGTTTTGCTCAGCAAACCGCCTTAGTATTTACCCCTTAACGAAGTAAACTTGAATATTCCGCAAGAAATATCTTTAAAAGTGAAAGCACTCAATACGAAACTATCTGGCTAAGCAATTGGTTTCCAGATCGAACTATAACAGAGAACTTATTATCTGGTTGGTTTCCCGAAGTTCTCGAGAGTTCTACAAGGTCGGGATGGCACAGCTGAAAAGGAATTTGTTTCTGAGATTTCGGGTCCGATGTCGGTTGTCAGTATTTTGATCTGTGCGAAGCTTTGCGTAGAATAGTATGACAAAATGTTTCGTCTGAATGGAATATTGGTGAACCAAAGTTAGATGAAAATTGTCTTGTCATGAGAAAAAGTTGTCAGATTTTGAAGTAAATTGATGATGCTTAAGTCTTGTTTTCATACATAAGCCTATCAATTAGAAGTTCAATTATCGTACTTAATAAGTGATGAGATTCATAGAATCTGTGAGGGACGTGTGTTTTTGTGTGACGCGAATGATGCTAGTGGAAAATTAAAATTTCTCCTCGGATGATATAATTAGGGTAAAATTAGTTGGACCTATAGGAACTCTGAACATTATATTATTAATTCACTCTACCAATAATCGTCTTCTACGACGTCCGTCACACCGATCTGGATTTATACTACTCCTACTTCTTTGCCCAAGTGATCTTTCTTAGGAATGCGCTCCCTCTGAACACCAGGACGGCACCCAATCGAACAACTGGTTGCCGTCGCAACAACACGTGAGCACATTCGCAAGAAGTTAGTAGAATCATCACAGCGTTAGTTCGTTGGATTTGTTTTTCATAAAAACGTTGTTAATTTTATTTTTATGCATGTCTCACGTCTCTTGCACGTCTCTATAAATGTATTTTTTCCCTCTCTACTTGTCTATGTTTTTAGTTGCAGCACCTACCGCGTTGTTTGTTTTTGTCACACCCTTAAGACAACTGTTAGGAAATTCCTGTAGCATTAGTAAAGAGTCGGTCTTTGTAAAGAGTCAAGACAAGTGCATACAGTTTTGATAAATAAATAAATTCAATATTAAACTATAACTCGCTCAATTTTTTATCCTTGCACACTCTCCACACGTGAACAACATAATACTTATTTCTGTTACAATTTCATCTGTATTAGGGTTGGCTATTAAATAAACCTTTAAATGGCCCACTATCACCATTTACGCGTATCGTAAAAGGCGATTACAGAGGATGCGTAACTACTGGCCTGGGCAGCCATAACAACAATCTCTGAATACCAATCCAGCTGCGAAAGTCGTGATTATAACTCTGATATTAATATTATACGATTGACCATTAAAGGGATCGTTTGGACCTCATGGTTGATTCATAAGTCCTCCATTTTGGTGGAACATTCAAATATTCGAGCGGCAATCGCCGCGCGTCAAATATGTTGCTCTATGATCAACGAGCGACGAACACGGAACAAATTGCGACATACATCACTACAACAATTTTCAAAACTAGTTTTCGAGAACTTCATATTTTTACGTTTGACTATAAAGTTAGGCACAATGTTTGTGAATATATCGGCGTTTTATTTTATACTATCAGCGCCCCGCGGCTTCATCCGCGTAGTTCCCGCTCCCGTGGGAATACGGGGATAAAATATAGCCTATGTTACTCATGGTGAATGTAGCTTTCTAATGGTGAAAGTATTTTTGAAATCGGTCCATTAGTTTTTGAGTTTATGCGTTACATACAAAAATACAAATCTTTCCTCTTAATAATATTAGTATAGACTTGCTGTATCACATTTTTGGTCTTAGCGTGATGATATATAGCTCATAGCCTTGCTCGATAAATGGGCTAGTTAAAAATGAAAAATTTACAAACAAACTCTTCAGATTTTTATATTAGTATAGAGAGACTAAAGAATAAGATCGGAGTTTATACTCATAAAATGGCTTAAACTTTCTTTGAGGACAAAAAATATTACTCCCTTCCGTACACTCTTAGAACTTTCATAAAATTCATAATAGGATAAACAAAAACAATAACATTTTATGAATGTTGACCGCAAAAATATCATCATTTTTAGTAACGGTACTTTAAGCAATGTTTTATTGGTAGTATTTGTAAAGAAATCTTGACAGCATGGTTATTGTGTAACTAGTGGCCCGCTCCAGCTTCGCTCGGATGTATTTTTTTTCTAAGTTTTCTTTCATAAGAACCTTCTTCTGATTAGGTATAAAAAACATCAGAAAAGCAAAATTGGTTCTGTCGTTCCCGCATGAAACTGTGACCAAGGGAAATATCATTTTTACATATGTACATATATATGTAAACAAGCAGCGCCCCGCGGTTTCACCCACGTTTCCGGTCCCGTGGGCGTCAGTGGACGTCCCCGCCAACATTATCATACAAAGCCTCAAAGCGTAAACTGGATTATTAGTTGAAAAACGACCCACACTTGGACTTTGTCTTCAAAAATATATCATAACTAGCAGCGCCCCGCGGTTTTACCCGTATAGTTCCCGTTTTCGTGGGAATATGAGGATAAAATATAGCCTATGTTACTCAGGGTGAATTTAGCTTTCTAATGGTGAAAGAATTTTTGAAATCGGTCCAGTAGTTTTTGAGTTTATTCGTTACATACAAAATTACAAATTTTCCTCTTTATAATATTAGTATAGATTGCTGAACGTGAGAGATTGCAATATATATTGAACGCGTACCATGAGGGTTAGTTCAGGACAGCGCGGGAGACCTCCGCCACATCGTTGGGGCTTATCTGGCGGAAAGATGTGTCACCTTCTGGGGACGCGACGGCGAGGGTCGTCGTGATATGTCGTGCGGTGTTCCACAGGGCTCGGTTTTGGGCCCACCTCTGTGGAACATCGGTTACGACTGGGTGCTGAGGGGCGAACTCCAACCGGGAGTGGACCTAGTGTGTTACGCGGACGACACGCTGGTCACGGCCCGGGGGAGTTCGTACAGGGAGGCAACGTTGCTGGCGACGGCTGCGGTCTCACAGGTGGTGAGCCGCATACGTCGCCTGGGCCTGGAGGTGGCTCTCAACAAGTCGGAGGCCATGGTTTTTCATGGACCCCGACGGGCGCCGCCGCCGGGATCACATATCGTGGTCGGGGGGGTCCAAATCGCTGTCGAGTCCACCATGAAATACCTTGGACTGGTGCTCGACAGCCGGTGGGACTTTGGTCCCCACTTCCGGCGGCTGACGCCCAGGTTGATGGGCGCCGCGGGTGCACTCGCAACGTTGCTACCCAATCTCGGGGGCCCGAGCACCGCCTGTAGGCGGTTGTACTTGGGGATCGTACGATCCATGGCCCTGTACGGGGCCCCAGTGTGGGCTTCGGATCTGACGGCCGGCAGCATCGCGATACTGCGAAGACCGCAGAGAGCGATGGCCGTCAGGGTTATCAGGGGATATCGTACGATCTCCAACGAGGCGGCTTGTGCACTGGCCGGATCTCCGCCCTGGGACTTGGAGGCGAGGGTCCTCGCCTCGCTGTACCGGTGGCGTGAGGAGGTGCGGACGCGGGGTGGTGAACCGATGCAGCGAGAGATCGAACTGCGTCGGTCACAGCTCCGCGAAGTCATGGTGGCGGAATGGCGGAACAGGCTTGCGCGCCCTACCGCCGGCCTCGCTACCGTCGATGCGATCCGACCAGTGCTCGACGAATGGCTCGGGAGGAAGCACGGCTCCCTGTCGTTTCGTGCGACGCAGGTGCTCTCGGGGCATGGCTGCTTCGGGAAGTACCTGTGTCGCATAAACAGGGAGCCGGACGCTCGGTGCCATCACTGCACCGACTGTCGGGAGGACACGGCGCAGCACACTCTGGAAGAGTGTACCGCATGGGAGGAGCAGCGCCGTGCCCTCGTATCCGAGGTAGGACCCGACTTGTCGCTGCCGGCCGTTGCTCGTTCAATGGTCGGGAGCGCCGAGTCGTGGGAAGCGGTGATCTCCTTCTGTGAAGATGTCATTTCGCAGAAGGAGGCTGCGGAGAGGGAGAGGGAGGAAGTGACCTCTCTCCCGATCCGCAGCAGGCGAACCGGGCGTCGGCGGAGAGCGGACAACGCCCTCTTCCAGCCCCCATAAGCGGTCCGGAGGGACGGCGAACTCGGGGTTGTTCGCCATCCCCCTATCCAGCAGG
Source organism: Hecatera dysodea (assembly GCA_905332915.2). Lineage (NCBI taxonomy): Eukaryota > Metazoa > Arthropoda > Insecta > Lepidoptera > Noctuidae > Hecatera > Hecatera dysodea. Next base: position 29,139,203 of record HG995286.1, on the reverse strand, counting down.
ACCCGAGGCGGCAGCGCGTCGTGTTCCACGTGCGCCCCCCTTTTTGACGTGGCAGGGGGAGGACACCTCACTCTCCCCGCCAGGCTGAGGTGGCCCGCAGAGGCGGGCCGGCACTAGCCGGAGATCGTGGAAGTCGCACTAGTTCCCACGATCCCCGGTGCAAGTGTGGGAAGGAACACTGGGGTGGTTTTTAGTCAGTAAGAGTCTGACAGACCCCTTCGCCCGCCCCAGGCGAAGGACATCCATGAGGATTTTCCACCCCGGCAACAAAAAAAAAAAAAAAAAAAAAAAAAAAGGACAGCGCGGGAGAACAGTGCCTGAAGGACTTGGTAAAGGCCTTTGTCCAGCATTGGAGCTGAAACGGCAAGATAAATAAAGATTATTAGACTTACCTGTGCTCCCACCATTCCGGTCTTCAGCCTCGGCAGGTCAGTGTGTGAGTACTTGGAGATGGACCAGGGCTCCACTATGGTCAGGTCGGTGTTCAGCTCGAACTCGTTGATCTGGTTGCGCAGGAACTTCCTGATGTTCCATGGAAGGTCGTTGTGTCTAGGGACAGAGAGCTGGCTTTAGCGATAGGTGAATGAAGTCAATCAGTCAAAGGCAAACATAGCTATGTATTGGGACGTCCATTTTGGTGGTATATATATTTTGCGAAAGGTGTTGGTCGCACTAAGAAGAAACTTCGAAGAGGCTTTAAATCACCATATCGAAATCCCGTTCGAGAACTCCAGTTAAGCGTTCAATATTCCTTCCGTTTCACTATTGTTTTTTAAACAATACTCTACAGAGTCTGAGAAGGATTGATGAAAATAGATTACATGTAGCGGAGATGACAATGTTGAGATGGATGTGTGGAGTAACAAGGTGAGAAATGAGGAATAAAGTGAGAAATGAGTACATTAGAGGAAGTTTAAAAGTGTTGCCAGTGACGGAAAAGTTGGGAAACCGCTTGTCTTGGTATGGTGATGTGAAGAGGAGGGATGAAACACATGTAAATAAAAGGTTTATGAATATAAATGTGAATGGATGGAAAGGGAGAGGTGGCCAAAGAAACGATGGATGGACTGTGTGAGGAGTGATATGAAAGAAAATGGAGTTAGTGATAGCGTGGCGGCTGACAGGACAGAATGGAAGAAAAAAACGTGTTGCGTCGACCACAAGTAGCATGGGATAAAGGCAGGAAGATGATGACGCTCTACAAAATCTGATCTTGTACACATAAAATGGCTTCAGCTTTCTTTTGACGACAAAAAACATTACTTCCATCCGTACACTCTAAGAACTTTCATGAAATTCAAACAGGATAAACAAAAACAATAACAATTTATGAACGTTGACCGCAAACATTTTCCATCCCGCAGTTTTAAGTAGAACAGTTTTTGTTCTAGAAAACTTTTAAAAGCTATATCTGGAATTTGGCAAACAGACAAACAGACGTTGCGACAGAAACTAGGGCCGTAGCTATGCAGAGTGCCGAAGCGTATTTGTATTTCTCTTCCTCAAAGTCAAAGTCAAGTCAAAGTCAAAACGTTTATTTCAATTAGGCCAAACGGCACTTTTGAACGTCACCATTAAAATTTATCATAATTAAGTGACTCTAGCGTCCATTCGCAAAGGTGTATGGAGAAGAACGGACAAGAAACTCCATAGTTACTCTTTTCAAATAAATGTTTTACAATATTTGGTATACAAAAAATACTTCATATATGTATGTGAGGACGATGCACCAAGTATACTAGTTATAGAACAAAGTATTACCAGCAGAGGTAAACTTCTAAATATCTCATACTCATGGTACTCACATATTTACAAATATTGAAATAGGAAGCAAACAGAAAAAAAAGTACAAGACACAAAAAAAATGTATTCATAAATTGAATATACATAAATCAACCAGTTTGATTTTGTCTACGCCCTTGATTGCCCTATGGAGCAAGACCAGCATGTTTTCAAGCATTCTTATCCTCATCAGCATTGTTTTCTGGCTGGACTTGTCCCAAATAATACTGGGTCATCTCACAGCACCACGGGAATAACTGTCCATCTGACTTCCCTGGTAATTGGGCTACACGTTACTTCTGGCGAAGACTGTTTGTAATAAGCCGACTTCCAAAAAAGGAGGAGGTTCTCAATTTGACTGCATTTTTTTTGCGTGTTACCTCATAACTTTGTATTGGGTGTACCGATTTTGATGATTCTTTTTACGTTAGAAAGCTGGTGCTTGTCGTGTAGTCCACGTTGGTGGTTGATTGAGATCTAACTACTAGTATTTGAGTTATCCCATATAATGCGTGGCTTAGTCTACATTGATGATGTTCTCATTCCCTGTTGTCGATGTAAAATGAAAAAATAAAATTGTTCACGATGGTTTGGAAGAGCATCTTAGTATTTCAACGTGGTCTCTTTCTAGTTTGGTGAAGAACAGAGATAGGAAACGGAACTCTTCAATAAATGATAGCAAATCTTTCGGGATTGCTGAAATCGTATGTTAGTTTATTGTTTACACCAATGTGATTGGTACGTTTAGTTGGGGAGGGGGGCGGTGTACCATAAAAAGTAAAACAAAAAAAAAAACTAACGAACTTCTACGAACCCGGAATGAATCCACGAACGAGAGCCGAGAAGAAATGCTTATCTCCATACAATGCACATTTCTCAGTAACGCAATACTTAGAGACGCTGGTTAGTGACGATGATACTTTCCGAACAAATTTGGCAAACGGAGGTTACAGACCTACCTGGTACCATTATGAATTTTTGAGTATCTTGAGTTCCTTTACACCCGCGTTATTGAGGTACCTATTAATTAAAATAAACGACACACACAAGCTTTAATTATAGACTCAAACAGAAAAAGAAGAATTGTCTCAAATCATTGTGCTAACTTTGTTCCAGGTACCTCGTTCCATCGCGGGCCTGCGGATGGCGAGCTATGGGTGGCTCGCCGTCCGATAGCAACCAGGCCCGAGTCGACGGCGCGTCGTATTCCACGTGTGCCTCAAAGAGCCGTCAGCAAAAAAGACCGGGCCCCATAGTGTCAGTGCCTACTAGGGTTGCAGAATTTGTTCGAAAGAGTCACCGCGGCTCCGGAACACAAAGGGCACAAGAAGGATCACGGGTGGGTTTTAGTCAGTAAGATTCTGACACTCCCTTCCGCTCCGCCCAAAGCGGGAGAAGTAATTTGATGATTTCCCATCCAAAAAAAAAGGTATCTCGTTCCATTCCCGCTTTCTGTGTGACCAGGGTTCAAATAGTTGTTTATCTGGCTGTTGCTTTAGCCTTTTGTTTTTCACAAATAGAGTAGTGGTTCACTTAACGGTGAGGTCTAATGACAGGCTGCTCGTTTGCAATATTTTCTCGTAAGAACCATGACCATTCGTTTTGTTTTTATGGGTGTTGTATTAAGATAGTTAATTAGCTATATTTTATGGGAGAGACAACAGTTTTGTCTTTACTAACAGTAAAGACAAAACTGTTGTCTCTTAATAAGGAAATTGTTATTAATTATTTAATCTCATGCTTTAAAAGGAGGTCAAGTATCTTGATATTTTTTACCATTCGGCAAGTTTCAAATTTAAAATAAAGTAGTGTTGAATCGCACGCAGTCACAAACTGCCCGAGACACCTCTATTATTTTTCCTTACATTTTGTGTAGTACTGAGTTTTTATATTGCGACTTAAATTTGAACGTTAAATTTTTAAGTATGAGTGTCCTTCTGGTTGTCACAAAGTAAATTTAGATTAATATTAATTAGTGATTTCGGCAATATTATGGAGGTGACAGTAGTTAGAAATATTATAAAGATGCAGTATGTCTATGGCTGAGTTTTAGAACCTTATACAGGGTTATTTGAAGAAACACAAACAACCTCTTAAGGGGTCATTGTACTCATCATTATGAACAACTTTTACTACGGGACCAAACCTGAAATCGCGAAAAAAAATCTGCTGTCCCCTACATTTTGATCAGTTATACGAACATCGTCATCAACAACTGATTTTTTTTCGCGATTTCAGGTATGGTCCCGCAGTAAAAGTTGTTCATAATGATGAGTACAATGACCCCTTAAGAGGTTGTTGGTGTTTTTCAAATAACCCTGTATATATTCGTTCGCTCAACTTTTAAAAGCTATTTTAAAATATGAGAGAAAATACAGTCTCTCAGAAGATGAACGTTTGATATTCGTATAAATACCACACCACGTCCACATTTACTGTAGCAAACTATTTGTGTGTAATAAATTGTATCGACAATCTCGGCCCGTTGTAACGATTGTGCGAGCATCACGTATGTATCTGTGTGTCGAAGGATTGAACGACGACATCCATTGTAATCGTGGAGACAACTTGTCTCAATTGTGCGGAGGGAAATATTGATTCACGACTGAGAAAATATCATGTTTGTAGCGCTTTATTGAAGAGGCGCGCCGTGAGTCTAGTAGGTGGCATTTCCCATCGGAAAAACTGACGATCTGCCGTATAAATTATTGTAATCTCTGTCCGTGATTTGGGTAGGTATCCTAACTGGGAATGCAATTTTAAATAAAGTACTTACTCACTCAGTATAATTTCACTTCACACAGTTACAACAATATACAAGGTGTAGATTTGTTTCTTTTTTAATAAGTATGTATTCCGTGAGTGTATCCGTGGCATCACAGGCCCTATCAGAACACCAGCGCTGTGGTATTTATCAATTGATCAAATATCGCAGCATATGCTGAGATAGCCCTTGACCTTTTTTGGCCTCGCATGGTTTAAATTTAATATTAAGCTTTTAATTATGTTTTTTTTATTTGTTTTGTGCGAGTCCTAAATAAACATTTTTATTTCTTTCTATTTTCGAAAATTACCACAGCTCTTATCCTTAGACAAGATAATAAAATATCTTCTTGACGCACAAAAATGGATTGAACAGGACAGCGCGGAGCGCGTTATTTAAAAGTGGCTGTTAACGGCAGTGGCGCCGCTTTGACCGGTAGCAGTCAATTATCCAGTACAAAATCAAAATTTTAATTGTTGCTATTACAGAAAAAAAAAACCATGGGCCGAATAAATTATATAAATCGTTAACATTATTATCACCCATTTCCAAATGCGAAGCGGATAAGTTTACAAAATCCTTCTTTATTTTCGCTTTATACAAAGGAACTTTTGTGGAAGCATCTACACTCAGCCAATTGTCTGTCAGTGAATGCATTCAAAATTTATATAGCCTCGTTTCCACCTGCAAGCAATTCTTATGCAAATTTAACTACATTGCGGGGCATGATCGAGTGATTGATCACATTATGCCTCGGTAGCCCGCAATGTAATGCAAATTGCATGCGAGCTGATTGTAGGTGGAAACGTCGGTCAGCGTTTACGTCCAGGTTTGCGGAATTGTTCAAAAGAATACCGCAGCCCTCGTAGGTACTCAAAGGGCATTTGAAAGAACACGATTTTAATCAGTTATCACAGCGCCACTACGCCCAGAGCAGTAGGAGTCATTTGATAATTACTAATCCACAAAAAGGGCTAGCGTTTACGTATCATAAGCATAAGCATAATCTCCTTTTTAATGTTCCCAGTGCTGGGACACAGGCCTCCTCTCTAGGAGAGGGAATGGGCCATGATCCACCACGCGGGCCCAGTGCGGGTTGGTGAATGTCACATGTCTTCGAAGTTTTGGTTCTAGAACATGCCGGTTTCCTCACGATGTGAAATCTTTTACTATTAATCTAAAACGTAGGACTCGATCTCCATGCTGAGGCTTACATGCGTTATGTATGACACATGACATGAACTTGATTGCTATGACTATCATCCATGACAGAAGCTATGCGCTCAACACAGGGTGTGTATATGGAACGTGCAGAAACTATAGGCAGCACAGACGCGTCAATGTCAAATATATTTTACTTATAAGTTTCAGATTTGCAACACTAGATGGCATAGTCTGCGCCGTGCACGTTCCCTATATAATTTTCATTTGTTATAATGTTCTATTGCTATATTAACCTTTAAAATAAGGGGCCATCCATAAATTACGTAAGTCACATATTTTACTATTTTATTAGTGTATTTGTTCATGTTTAACTTAAAACTTACATTAAAATAAATGTTGAAATATGACGTCACGAAATTTAGAACCCCTCCCACCCCCTTGTCGCACAATGTCACACTTCGTAACATACATCAAGGCAACAACCGTTTATAACATCAACGATTCCAAGCACTACGGAACTGATATACGCAAGCAACTCGCATCATCTAAGGGACACTAATAAGCGAACTTCAGATACATCAATGCGAGTACAATCGTGCACGCAAGATTATCACATTTCAATGTCTGACGCAATAACCGTCTGGCTGAAATGTTGGAATGGAGCGATCACTATGCCACAGAAGATCACTACGCAACGAAGTTTGTCAATATACACACTACTAGCAGCGCCCCGCGGTTTCACCCGCGTAGTGCCCGTTCCCGTGGGAATACGGGGATAAAATATATCCTATCTTACTCAGGGTGAATGTAGCTTTCTAGTGGTGAAAGAATTTTTGAAATCGGTCCAGTAGTTTTTGAGTTTATTCGTTAAATACAAAAATACAAATCTTTCCTCTTTATAATATTAGTATAGAAGTATAGATAATAACAATTTATTATCGTGTGTATATTGATAAACTCCATTCTGAATAATAACTACTGCACCGTTCGGACTTCGAGGTAAGGCTACGCTCGATGAGTGACTATCTATTCCATATCGAATTTCCTTCGTGTCTCAGAAAGAACGCTAAGTGGTTGATCCTGGTTGCCATTTGGTCGTCTTTGACAGTCGTTGTGGGTAGTCTGGAGTTTTAAGGGCAGTGGCGGCCACTGGTGGAAACCGCTCGGAGCTGGCACAGGTTCATGGAGATTTACATGAGAACTGGGCCCCAAATCTGCTATTTTTTATAAATTTGTCATTCCAACACGATCCCATTGTCATCTTGCTAAAAGTTCGTAATCTGCTAAATTCATAATGGTCGATCATTGGTCGGTCAATGGTCGCGTAATACTTTTTGATAACCGAGCTATTAAAAGATATGACTGCACACGATGTTCTAATGATAGGTCACTAATCAAAGGAATTGTCAAAATTTTAGCAGATTACTGCATACGTCTGTCATTCATTTGTCATAATGTACGAGATTACCATTCTATGCAATTTCTTTAAATGGAGTGTCAATGGTTGACCATTGGAAAGTCATAATGATGCTTTTATGTTAACAGATTGCCAAACTAGTCAAAATCGACTATTATGAGATCAATGATAGACCATTCTGATACTATTGTAATAGCAGACTTGGGGCTCAGAGGCCTTTGCTCAGTGATGGGTAGTTTGAAAATGTCGAAGAACTTTAGAGCTTGCCTTTTGACCATTGGCAAAATCGTCTTAAGGTAAGCTGTAAAGTCCATACATCCTGTACCAATCAATTTGTTACCCCTTTTCTAAGGAATTTTCCAAGCGTGAGTCCCCAAGTACATCGCCGTGCGAGCTGTGTGAATCAGGCAGAGCATTTAATCATTCTTTCAACACGTCGCAACTAACATTAGACGAATTCCTCTCATTCCCTGGAAACCCTGCCTCCCTTTGGTACTAAGTCTCGCATTTACGTAATTATTTCTAACGTGTTTTGTGGCTTCATTTCACGTTGAAATTGGCTGTGTTTAGTGTATTAGTTTTAGTTCTCAGAACTATTTAGGTACGATGTCATAATGTGCCATTGTTGAATCTGTAAGGTGTCGAGAGTGTGGTCTTGTGTTCGAATTGTGTGGTTGCGATTTAGCGTTATATTCTCTACTAGCGACCCGCCCCGGCTTCGCACGGGTTCAATGTAGATACTAATGTTTCCTCTACTATAATATGCATGTATTATACATATAAAACTTCCTCTTCAATCACTCCATCTATTAAAAAACCGCATCAAAATCCGTTGCGTAGTTTTAAAGATTTAAGCATACATAGGGACAGACAGCGGGAAGCGACTTTTTTTGTACTATGTAGTGATATCCTTAACATTTTAACAATTCAGTGTACCTCATTATGGCAAACGTGGCTCAGTACTGTTTAGCGTACCTTATGAGGTACACGAATTCGGGGTCATTGTGGGCTCTAGTTCCTAGTGATTATGTTTCCTGTATTTTGGCTTTTTGATAGGTCTGGTTACGTGTTCATGATTTTCCGCGACTAGTTTTCCAGTATTAGTAACGAAAACGATAAATGGTACTCGTAATTGTGTAAATGTTGCATAATTGTGCTATTTCCGCTGCTTTTGTGCCTGCTATTGTTTTGGTTCTAGCTGAATTTGCCTAGTTGACACTAGAATATTAGGTTTTATTTTTCATAGGAATTAAAGAATATTGTTTTGACACAGGGTTGCTAAAAGATTTGTTCTTTTCTTCTAGCAATAAAAAAATGGGAATCTTTGTGTGCAGAGTCTGTAGTACAATTATTTATAAGATATCATTTTTAATTTACAAGAACTGATGAACAGAGAGCAGGGGTGGCCGAGTGGTAACAGCTCCAACTTACAAATTGTAAGCCATGGGTTCAAACCCAGCCAGGCGCATTACTTTGTGTAATTTATTTCATCACCACTGCTCTCAAAACGGTGAAGGAAAACATCGTGAGGAAACCAGCATGACTTAGAACCAAAAATTCAAAGACATGTGACATTCACAAACCTGCACTGGGTCCGCGTGGTGGATTACGGCCCATTCCCTCTCCTAGAGAGGAGGCCTGTGTCCCAGCAGTGGGAACATTAAAAGGCTGATTATGCTGATGAACAGATTTTGCGAAGTAAAAGATTATACATTTTAAACGCTTCCTTGCTACTGCATTATAATAACATAGTCAGTTCTGTCAAATAATATATTATTTAGTTTTTGCTATCCCCAAACGTTATTTATGATGCTAAAGTCGATATGGCTTATTGTTTTGTGTTTTTTATTTATCTACTTTCTACTTAGTTTGTGTTCTACCTGTATTTTATTTTGACAACCGACCATAATACTCCCACTGCGCTCGCGCGTTCCATCATTTGTCTATGATATCGACAAATGATACTGGAGCACTGGGCCATTGAGTTAGTCGATATTATTCATTATTTTGTTCTATGTGTGTATTTTTTACTTTTAATTTATTTCATAATTATGTTGTTATGAACATTAGTTGATATTTATTATTTTATTGGTATTTATTTGTTTCTTTTTAATTAATAAGTATGTATCCCGTGAGTGTATCCGTGGCATCATATGCCCTATCAGAACACCAGCGCTGTGGTATTTATCAATTGATTAAATATCGCAGCATATGCTGAGATAGGGACCTTTTTTGGCCTCGCACAGTTTAAATTTAATATTAAGCTTTTAATTATGTTTTTTTTTAATTTTTAATTTTATCTGTTTTGTGCGAGTCCTAAATAAACATTTTTCTTTCTTTCTTTTCTTTCTAAAATCTAAAAACTAATATCTCATGGGGACTTACCCGTCAGTGAGAGGCACCTCCTCCAGGATCTGCTTGGCGATCTCCAAGCGCTCCCGGTCGTACGAGGCGGCTGCTACCACGGCTATGATGGCCAGCAGCATGCAGGCCACCGAGCGACGCTCACACGGGTTTATCATTCTGGCTGTAAGAGAAAAAGGTCATTGAGTACACCAAAGAAATGGCCGTCATGATGATGAAGACGAAGTGCCTTCGTAACATGGTGGGCATCCCTCCATACGCACATATGTAAATATATATATACAGTATGTTAACTAACAGAGGGCGTTCCCGCTAACCCACATTAGTATAGCATACTTAAATGATAAAAAAAATATTACCATTTGAAAACAAAATGTTTTTTTTTTTAATATTAAAATATTTACTAAAAATGTTAAATTGATACGTTAAAGAAACACTCTGTACACGCGTACTTGCCGGTTTGGGTATTGCTACTACGAGTACCTACTAATCCGCGCTACTATTTTGGTTTTAAACGGGATGTTTTGAATTTATTGTCAATTTTATTTTTAATTTGGATTATTTTATGCTTATTTTTCTATGCTGATATGTAAAACTTCTCTAACGAAGAAAAGCTTCTTTGGTGTTGATCCACAAATCTACACTAATATTATAAAGAGGAATGATTTGTATTGTTGTGTGTGTGTGTGTATGTTTGTAATGAATAAACTCAAAAACTACTAGACCCATTTCAAAAATTCTTTCACCATTAGAAAGCTACATTAACCCTGAGTAACATAGACTATATTTTATCCCCATATTCCCACGGAAACGGGAACTACGCGGGTGAAACCGCGGGGCGCTGCTAGTCTATAATATGAATGTATCACATACATTTCCAGAACGTATGCCAGCCATGAGTCAAACGTACATTGAGTTGGAATACCGGCCAATAGCACAGTGACTGATTGACGACATGAATTCCAAACTCTACTGTTATCTCCGTACTGCATTCATTTGGAAGTAGTACATAGTCACATGCCAACTCGTTTGAATGGAATAGAAAACATTTCGACATAGAAACAAAACACAACGTAAAAACAAATAACAATGATCCAGTAAAATTATGCTGAGCGTGCCCATACTGAAAAGGTTACCATGTCGTTAATTGAATAGTCTTCTAATATCAAGGTTAAGCTAGGCTAAAGTAAAGAAAGCCTGAAAAATATCCTATTTTGTTACTGGTCTGATTCTACTTATATTGTGTTAGCGAATCAATTTATATTTAGACTAGCTGACCTGCGCAACTTCGTTTGTGTCGCATTTTTAATAACTGCTCCGCTCCTATTGGTCTTAGCGTGATAATATATAGCCTTTTTCAATAAATGTGCTATCTAATACTGAAATAATTTTTCAAATCGGACCAGTAATTCCTGAGATATTCGCGTTCAAGTAAATAAACTCTTCAGCTTTTTATAAGTATTAGTAATATAGATGTATTTTTGAGCAGTCTTCGCTTAAAACATCGCACCATGCCATTATTCTATCACTACTGTTGGTTGCCTGGTAAGGAATGTCTAAGGCATTAAAGCCAGATTTTATCATTACGTTTTATAGCCTGTAGACCTGGCTAAAAAACGTAATGGATTTTTTTTCACTTTAAACATTATACTGAATTCAAAAACCCGTTCCAAGTCCGCCTTAGGCCACGTCACATGAATTTCACGATTTTTGATCCCCCCCCCGTCCTTGTCACAGCTGGTCACATGTGTGAGAACCCCCTCCCTAGTGTGACATCACATTATTTACAATTTTATTCGTGTATTTTTTCGTGTTTTAATACTTAGATTTAAATAGATTTTGAAATGTGACGTCACGAAATTTGGAACCCCTCCCACCCCCTTGTCATAGAATGCCATACTTCGTTATCCCCTCGTTCCCCCCTACCGTGTGACATAATTTATGGATGGCCCCTTAACTGGGGAACATGGTATTTCTTGGCAAGACTGGTGTCAGATTTTCTGACTTCTGACAGTCCGTAACGACTGCCAAAGATCTCCAAATGACAGAGGGGCCAGCGGCTAAACGTGCTTTCCGAGGCACGGAGAAGTCTCGTTATGTTAAGATGGTCACCCATCCACAGACCAACCTCGGCAGGCGTTGCTTAATCTTGAAGATCGAACTATGCGGCTGTTATAATTTAGCCATGAACATAACAAAGTTACAAAAAATATATTTTTGGGGATTCCAATGTTGACCTCATATCTACATGGTTCAATATATTCACTATGGTTCTGCTTAGATTGACCATGTGTCGGTCGGACGCGACCACGCCGAATGGCAGCGAACGCAAGTACATATTTCGGAGAAGGCCCAGCGTTCCTTGGTAGCTAATAAATTAGGTAACGCAGAGAGCATGTTTTTAGTATAACTGTAGAATCGTGGGATATATGTTTTCAACTGGCGAGAAAACTACTGAACAGATTCTGTCCAAATGCATGAATAATCGTTATAGTTCGGTTCAACTTATAGGCTATAAATTACTACGCTATTTGCCAAGGAGGATGAGCAATATTGCGTTATAATATCCGTTTTGTACAATTTTCCACACGCTGTTATTCAGCCAGTTCTTATTTTTGTGACATTTTGTATTATATTTTATACGATGATATTCCAAGATAATGATTTAATTGGTTTTTGAGTACTTAAATAACACCGATGTTTTCTTCGACATTTTTCCAAACAATTTAGCGGGGAATGGTTACATTACAAGATGTCACAAAATGTTACAATATAGCAGGTACTCGTGGATGACCTTAAAAAGGATTACCATCACGCTATACTTTCGAGGAGCCAGGCAGTGAATAATCATAAAATCACTAACGTCGATTATTTTTACATGACTTTCCAAAAAAGGAGTGTTTTGTTTTCAGGGTTTATATGTATTGTACATATGTATGTTTGTGAGTTTCTTTATTCCGCCATAACTTCTAAACGGCGTAACCAATATCCATGTATGTGGTATCGTTAGAAGCGTACAGTTATCCCGAGTAACATAGGCTAGTGAACATTTAAAAAAAATAACAGTGTAGTAAGTAGGGTAACAGTGAAGGGTTCCGTAGTTCACTATTAAAATTACAACATTTTTAGTTGATATGTTGGCTGTAATAAATATATATACTTAACACTGCAAAACTACGAAGCTGCTGTTATGTAATCTACGCGAAGATTTTACAATGTAGAAACACAGTACATTTTGTTGCTCCAATATTATCTAGCGTGTTATAAAATTGGGGCCAGTGGAGATTGCTTGATACAGTAAAAATTCACGGGTACAGAATGTAGGTTATCTTCTGGTTTAAATTTTGGTCATTTATACATACACATATGAAGGTTTCTATAAAGCTGGCTTTAAACAGGCTGTGTAAGACAATAGGAAAGATGCAATTACAGAATTCATGAATATTTGGTTATTGAAATGATAAAAAACTTTTTACAAAAATACAACCGACTTTTACACAAAAAATCAAAAAAGTGCAAAATAACTTTAATTTCGGAACTCGGTGTTTGTGGTTGCTTTTTCGTTTTTTGAACACCGACTTCCGAAATTAAAGTTATTTTGCACTTTTTTGATTTTTTGTGTAAAAGTCGGTTGTATTTTTTGTAAAAAGTTTTTTATTTTTCACTTTTTAGTGGTACCTACATCCTCTCCCCTCACCCCACCTAAACGAACCAATCACATTGGTGTAAACAAAACGTACTGCTCCTTTGCAGAGTAAACTAAGAGGTCGTCAATGTAGATAATGTAGATATTTTTTTTAGATTTTTCGAAAACCGCTTGGTCGATTTCGATAAAATTTTCATGGGACCATTTGGGAAGTATACCCTTTCCAACAAAAAAAGAATTTTTCAAATCGGTTGACAAACGACGGAGTTATGCGCGAACAAATATAAAACAAAAATACAAACATCCGAATTGAGAACCTCCTCCTTTTTTAGAAGTCGGTTAAAAATAGCATAAAAGAAGGGCCGCTGCAATGTTTTTATTGTAGTTAATATTGATTTTTTATTACGAATTAATATAACGTGAAACGGAACGTAAAAAATCAGCGTCTAGTGACGTCACTGGTGTTATGACAACTAAAAGTTAAATTAAATCTTAATACATGACAGTTCATGATCTGTGGCAGACAGGAGTGACTTCATCATTTGTTTTCGCGGGAAAAGAAAAACAGTCAGTTTATAATCGCAATTTTTGCAAAACATTAAAGCGTATTAATTTTTGTATGGTCTATTTTACATGGAATTCTTTTAAATAAAAGTCAGATGAAAATGATCATGTTCCCTATAGTTGAAGTTGAAAAACAGTAAAAAAAAAATGTGAATGCCCCTTGTTTATTAGAAAAAGCAGCGCTAGAGGTCTGACGCCCAGAAAATACTGCGATAGTAACCCTTTTGGTTTATATGTATTTAGAGGCTCAGCACAATTCAGTACTATTATTTATTTTATTATGTTTTTCATAGTTTGTGTCTGTATACCTCTAGAATATTTCTTTCTATTGTATTCAAAACCTTAGTTTTAAAAAGCCGTACGCATGAAGAAATCTACAACAGCCATCACGATACCAAACTGATAATCGCAAGACACACACATCACGTATCCCTACATAAGAGCTGCAACAACTAACATTTGCGTCAAACTATTTGCGTCTAAGATAAGCCTATTACCCAGAACGTTGGCGCAGCATCCAATCTAGGCAGGTGTGGCTGTAACACTTATAAATCTAGCACAGCTCAGCTCAATATTACGGCCGCGTCCTTCACACCTTTATCCCCCCAAGGCCAAGAATGTTTCTCCTTAATCACCATCCCTGAATGACTAACACGGTTTAGAGGAAACAACATCTAAACACTCCACAGGTCGTCAACTTACCTCCATGTCAAAAACAGGTCAGAGCAACAGAGACACATATACTGGTCCACGCGTGAGTGAGGCAGCCAGACAATATATTATGACGGGTACCAGGTAATCCCGGTCTTGTACAGAATACATAATACACTTCTAACAAGGGAGCTTTAAAAGTAATTAAAATGCTCCTGGAGATTATCTTTTTGTACGGAATTGGTGTCCCTCGCTGGATTACATAATGATCTAGTACAGTTGAGACCCTTTTCACTTTAATTTTTTAATGGACCTTGCGTATTTTAGGAACGGAGTAATTTACGACGACGGGCCCAGGAGCTACATACCAAAAAGCTAGTAAATTAGATAAATAACTGGTGTTTTTTTTCATAGAATCCGGCTAGGAATAAACGTTGGCAGTGCAGTTATCAGTAAGTATCGTAAAAGTCGGTTAAGTATTAATGTAGGTCTAAGTTAGTGGCATACCTTGTATGCTGGGTCTCAAGTCTGCTATTACAATAGTGTTACAATGGTCTACCGTTGATTTCATAATGGTTGATTTTGACAAGTTTGGTAATCTACTAATAGAAAAGCGTCATTATGACTTTCCAATGGTCAACCACTGACACTCAATTGAAAGAAATGGCATAGAATGGTAATCTCGTACATAATGACCACAGAAATAATTATATCTATGATAATGACAAATGAATGACAGACGTATGCGGTGACCTACCATTAGAAAACCATTGTGCAGTCATTCCTGTTAATAGCTCGGTTATTAAAAAGTATTACGAGACCACTGATCACAAACCAATGATCGACCATTATGAATTTAGCAGAATATGAACTTTTAGCAAAATGACAAGGGGATCGTGTTGGAATAACTTTATAAAAATAGCAGACTTGGGACCCTGGTTGTTATACTACGAAAAGATTCATAAAAGCGTTCAGTACCTACAACAAAAATAAGCAGTACAATAAAAAGTATTTATGTATTTGTTGGTTTCTTAAGCGAACTCTTGGCAGCAATCCCAGAAAATGAATCTGTACTCGAGCTTCCCAATTGACTAATTAAAGTGTCTCATTAAGTATTTAAAGTAATTTGTGTATAAAGAAAAAGAAACGGACTTCAAATGAAGACGTTTGTTCCAGTAAACCTCTGAATTATGTCCAATAGGGCTTGTTAATTAAACTTAACAAGCTTAGCTAACCTACTCGTATATTATTTTGAAGTCTTGGAGAAAAGTTAGCTTATTCATCATGCTTGAATTAATTATTGAATAGCTTCCGTCTGTGGCTTCGGCCGCGTGAGATCAGGTACATATTACCCCAAGGGAAAATAATCTTGCACAAAGTTACGCATCTTGCACAATGATTTTGTAAAAAGTTGGCACACGGGTAGGCCATGTCCAGGAATTGGAATTCCTGAACATAGCCTACCCGTGTGCCAACTTTCATCCAAATCCGTTCAGCTAACGGACGTCAAGAGGTAACAAACAAACAAACTTTATTCCGCATTTAGAATACGCAATTTTCTTTTCCCTGGCCAACGTTTCGTAATAATCCTTCAATATCTTTTATGATGGCTCAGGAAACATAAACTGGTGACCTTAGTTTGCCAGTTTGCCACATGGCGAAAGTTAGGCGAGGACTCACAACCTACATCCATATCTTGGTAGTATATCGTCACAAAGTGCGACACTTTTGTTCAATTTCTCGAGTAATACATTAAGACCAGGAACGACCGACTGTCACACCGCGTTGTATCTACAAGTGAGCGAACACATTGTTTTGTGTGAGATAAAATGGTTTCACGGACAAGAACGTTTTTTAATAGGCATAGAGTTTCATTTGCAAAGTGTAAAGGTACATTAAAGAATTGTAGCATTCAATAAAAAAACCAGAATAAAATTGAAAAAGTACCGAAACGGTTAACAAAACTAATTGTTCTTTTGCACATGTTAACCTTATATTTCATCGCATCATTTCAACACAAACAAATTGAAAATCAAAAGCCTAATATCACATAGAATATTACCAAATGTCGCAGTAAGTTTAATAACTCGTTGGAGCAGTATGCAGAAATAACCACACATTTTTACTTAATTGGATGAAGTGACTCCATAGCTTCAAGCTTTACCGACTAATTAATGCCTCTCTGAGTTGTTATTATATTTTGTTTAGCAAAATTGTAAAATCAGTTTTATTTACATAATTAATCAATACTATATTTTAGGGCTGAATCCTAAGTCATTCTCGACAGATATTAGAAATGCAAAAATAATGTTTGTTTTTTGTGGTTTTACACTTAAATTGACGAAACGACGGAGACGATTATGCCACATAGGTTTGTAAAAAAGCACACCAATCTTTCTTCAAGGCCCGCAAAAGTTTGATTTCAAAAGTGTATTCAAACGTATGTTAAACACACCCACAAACACAGAGTGAAAAACTTGATGCAAATCGAATATGGTTCGGTTCGGGCCGTTCGCTCGATCCCATTCAATATGCACAAACAGTCACTCGTGAGCTTATTCGACACTTGGATAACTTCTCGCGTACTTTTATTTAACGCTCGGTCCCAAGACAACTTTGTTACAATATATTTTTATACACTCGATTTTATGTTTACGTTGAGAAATATATTTGGTATCTCATTGATTTTTGCGTTTTTTATCCGTCAGCGTTATTTGTTCTGCCGTGACACAAACGGTTCTTATGTTATAGAAATATGAAATGTACCATGTAGATATTGATAATAAATTACTGCAATGAAATATAATAATGTTCTTGCAAATGTAATTATAATTAATATCTAATTGGTAACACATCGTTTATATTATTAAATTAATTAATAAATATTAAACAGTGATTTAAAGTTACGCTTCGGTGTGACAGACGGCCCATCGTTAACGATTTATTGTCACGGTGTTAATAGCGCTTTTGAGCTACGCCGGGAGCGGGAGCAGTGAGCTGTGTCGAGCTGCGACTTAGTTTTGTAACTACTCCACAGTACAGTGGCCGTACTACGAAGTACCAATTTTATCATGATTCAGGTGAGGGAAAGGGATAGTGCTATTTGTCTTGTGTAACTCTGTCTCTCTCTGACACAGGAATCATGATGGATTTAAGACGTCATGGCAGCAGCTCTCTGGTAAATTCAATTAGTTCTTAGGCTTTCATCAATTTTCCAATGTTAAATACTGCTGTGAGAGAGAGGAACTCGTAACTGATTTGATTCCATACTAATAAGTTTTAGAGAAGGGAAATTAAATCAGCGATAACAAATGTCAGAAAGTTTCGTAAAACCGTAAAATAATGTCGTTAAGGAAATACACACGAGGTGAGGCCCTTATGTTTTGACTTGTCGACCATTTTTATTGCCGATAAAATGGCCGTTTGCCTATACACAGTCACTTGCCGACGTAGTTAATTTTAGACAAATAATTTTCGCATGAAAGAAAGAAAAAGTATGTAATTGCTACAAAACGACATACATAATAAATGGATTTTCCACTAAAACCTAAACGATCGTATTAGTAGTTCTTAAATTATGCTAGTAAAGACAATTTAGGATTTCATAACATTACGAATAACAAATGTGGTTAAGTGAGTATTCATATACCTACTTATAAAAGAAATGTATGTCGTGGTTGTGGCAAAAAGGCTTCCACTCAGCATAATGCCGCGCCGTGAGGGACCCTCGGCACGGCGCTGATTTTCAGTGCTGTGTATATATATACCTATGTCAAAATATATAGAAAAAAAATCCATTAGGTACTTAAAATTATGATGTGATCATGCCACTAAAACCAAGTAAGAGTTTCTTGTCAAAAACGTAGCAGGTATACTCAATACAATGCTGTTTTCTAAATCAATCACTCCAGAACGGCTGAACAGATCTGGCTGAAAATTGATAAAGGAGGAAAAGAAAGCCTTTGTATAGGCTACTTTTGTTCCGGGAGTATGATCCCTTGGGATCATTTCAAACATTCACGCGGGACCTGCTGGCAGACGTTTGTAGGACAATGAGGAATTCTATAGAGCCTAATCTTTACCCTCCAAGCGAGGATTATACATTTCAAGGCTTGTGAGTGCCATATTCAGTTGTTCGTGCTAAAGGTGCTGATAGTAGGTACCTATTGCAAGCAGTGCCGGTATGATGAAATATGCTAGCAAGCAAGTGCTATCTACTAGCAGCTCTATACCGTGTAATAGGGAAAAGGAACGCATAAAAGTAAATTAATGATCGGTGATATTTATTTTGTAGGTTGGTTAAACATGATATTTTTCATCATCATCATCTGCCTAGCCTTTTCCCAACTATATTGGGCTCGGCTCCCAGTTAAACCAGATTCAGCTGAATACCAGTATTTTACGTGGAGCGGCTGCCTACCAGACCTCCACAATCCATTAACTGGGTAACACGGCGGTACTTCTTGGCAAGACTGGAATCAGATTTACTGGTTTCTGTCAGTCCATAACGACTGCCAAAGATCTCCAAATGACAGCCGGGACCAACGGCTTAGCGTGCTCTCCGAGACACAGAGGAAACTCGGCACATTAAGATGGTCACCCGTCCACAGACCAACCTTGGCAAGCGTTGCTTAACCTTGAAGATCGACTCGTGCGGCTGTTAGTCTTTTGCTTCTCTAAACATGACACTTTTACATGTCCGATATTTTTGGTCATTTTAAGCTAGATGAGGCTGGTGTTTCCTAGCCGACTACTCTGAGAAGAAACACCGAAACAAACTCAGAGGTCAAAGTCTCTTTAAAAGTTCATACAATTCGTACTGGTCAAGTGATATAAGAACCATGTAGGTTCCATATCACTTGACCATCCATGTCCATGTAGGTCTGAGGTGGCCTTTTGTGGACAATGTCACACAGATTTCAGTGAAACTGTCCAGACAGTAAGTCTTTGATCAGTTACCGTGTAGCTCAAAATAATTAAGAGCTTTAAAGAGCTCAACGAGTTTATTTTTAAGTGAAAAAGAATTCAGAAATAATTGAAAAAGGACTCAATCGCTCATTTCTTAGTAATTGGTCGTTCCTTGTTCGCAAATTAAATACTCGGATGAGTTTTGCTTTTATGTAATTTCTCTATTTATTATTTGTATCCCATATTCTTTAACAAGGTAGTTGAATAAAAAAATCTAGGTCTAAGTTCGTCAGACAGATTCAAAAAATATTGGACACGTATTTTATCTTTTTTAAAATAATAAAAGAAGGCGATACAGTGCTTCGGATGCTTGTGTGACATCACTTCTCGCTACAATTTTTACCACGGCGTGACGTCACAAGCCCCCACACCTAATCTTTGATGCTCTGTATCTTCGTCGATTTTGAAAGATTTGATAAAGCAAAAAATCCGTGTACGATATCTTTCGATAGCTTACCTGATGGACTAATTAGATTTTTTTAGTCGACTACCCTATTATTCTTTTAAATGAAATTTTCAAGAATATTAATTCAGTCGCACGATCCTTAATTAATTAATTTATCGGTGAGTTGCTTGTAGCTTCAAGAACATTTTTTTTTGAGTAACAAAGTTAAGTTCCTTTCTAGTGTACCTGTTCATTTTTACTCGACTGCCCGAAAGCAAGGACAGGAATATGTTTTTGAATCAATATTTATTTATAGAGTTAACAGTTATGTAAAAATGTTTCCGTAAAACATAGTTTAAAGTCACTGGTCAGATTATTTTTATTGGAGGAAAAGATATGTCACTTCATTTGCACGTCACTTATGTAAGTTAAAAAAGGAAAGTCTACTGCAGTTTGGTGAGGATCTGATGAAGAACGGAGATAAGACGGAACTCTTCAATATATGATAGCAAATTTTTCGGGATTGCTGAAATCGCATGTCTGTTTATTTCTTACACCGGTTATCATATGTTCTTCATCAGATTTTCACCAAATTAGAAAGGGACCACCTCGAAATACTACGATTTAAAAAAAAAAAAATCATTTTACATCGATAAGTGAAAATGAGAACATCATCAACGTAGTCGAAGCCAGCACATTATTAGAGATAACTCAAATACTAGTCGTCAGATCTCACTCAAATTTAAATGGAACCACATAACGAGCACTAGCTTTCGAATATAAAAAGAATAATTAAAATCGGCCCACCCAGAAAAAGTAATGAGGACAAAAAAAATACATTAAACTTAAGAACATCCTCCTTTTTTAGAAGTCGGTTAAAAGTATAAAATCACTTTAATTTCGGAAGTTGGTGTCAAAAAACGAACAAACAACCAAAAATCCGATGAATGTTATTTTATACGCTTTTTATTTAAAAGTCGATTGCATTTATTTGCAAAAAAAAATACAGAATACCACTACTGATGCTAACTAAAGGAACTGCTTATACTGATTTCAACGATAACCTACAGAGTATAATTAGTATCATCTATAACTTTATCACCTCATTTGCACAGTAAGCGGTTACGAATACAAGTTGAATTTAAATTTTTGTATAATTAACTTCAAGCTTCCGAACGTAAAAGGTAAAAACAAAGATCCATTTCAGCTAATTGCACGGGAGGAAATTACGTCATTTTGTTTTGTCATCATATCCGGTTGGGCGGGTTGCGACGAGTTCTGTTTTGAATATAAATAGGTTATATTTTATTTGTCACCAAAGCTTTTTTCATAATATGGGAAAGTATGGTAAATTGGTCCGGCGCCTAATTTGAACTCCCTACTACATCTTGCATAAACATATGCGTGGTACCGCATATCAATAAAAGTTACGAGTAATCAAACAAAAAGTATACAGAACTAGCAACGCCCCGCGGTTTGACCCGCGTTGTTCCCGTTCCCGTAGCAATACGGGGATAAAATATACACTGCCTATGACACTCCACAATAACGTAGTTTTCTATTGGTGAAATAATTTTGAAAATCGTTTCAGTAGATCCGGAGATTACCCCTTACAACGTCACAAACTCACAAACGTTACCTCTTTATAATATAAGTATAGATTTGAGGTTCAATTTAAAGTATAGATTTGAGGTTCAATTTAACTAGTGGCCCAATTTACCATACGTTCCTATATATTTAAGGGACACCTTTATAACAATATAGAAAGATACAAGGTAGCCAGCTAACTATATGCCGTGAAAATATTAGCAAATAATTCAGTTGTACAACGTAGGAATCTTGCATGAACACTAACAAATCGGCCTAAATCCCGAGCGGGCAAAACGAGCGATGTGTGACCACAGAACACTGAAACGACTTGACAGCCTGCCATTCTATCAGCGACTGACGAAATTTCAAAAAATAAGGCTTAGATCACATGATATTGCGACTGCGTTTGGCAATCCCACACATTTAAGACTGGTGGATACGCATTCGCCCATACCCCCCATACCGATATGTCACTTGTATATTGTCTATTGTCAACACTTTCCTTTCGAACTAAGCGTGTCGCTCATTGTCACTGTTTACAACTACAAATTGACGGCTTTTCATAATTCTACGACAGCTGAACCTTATCATGTCATCATGTATATGTAAGTAGGAATCGTCTACATTAAAGCGACCATCGCGCGATACTAAATCAATAAAAAACAATCATGATCGTCGCGTTCATTTACATATGTGCATATCAATTACACCGTACCTACGGGACGCATCGCATCAGATCGAAACGGATTTCACAATCTTGAAAGTAAAATAAATCGTGTACTTAAAGTCTTTATTACCATGCTACGCACAGTACTCCCCAACATGCGTTTGGAGCAGGAAGCATGCAGCAACGGGAGGTCGGCTCCATTCGTATGGTGTCGTAAACGATCGAATCCTTTCGTCTGTCGTCGCGTGTGCTCGTAACTGTGGCCGAGCGGCGACCGTCGCGGCACCTTTCAACCACGAGCATAGCATAATCAGCCTTTTAATGTTCCCACTGCTGTGACACAGGCCTCCTCTCTAGGAGAGGAAATGGGCCGTAATCTACCACGCGGGCCCAGTGCGAGTTGGTGAATGTCACATGTCTTCAAATTTTTGGTTCTAGGACATGCCTTTTTTCCTTTTCCTTCACCGTAGTGCGGCTGGCTGGGTGTGAACCCGCGACCTACAATGCGTAAGACTGGAGCGTTACAACTCAGCCACTACTGCTCTCACGAGCATTGTCATTTAACGTCACTCATGCAATCATGGATTAAAAAGAAAAACTGGTTTGTTTGGTGCAAAAGCGTACCACTATCAGAATTAAACATACAGCAGATATGGTTATGCAAACGACAAACGCCGTACGGACCCGTTCATAGCCTTACCAATCAGATGTGATGTGTGCCGTTTGTTAGAAATTGTACTTTATACGGCAAACCCGATTAAACTATATTACAAATTAGGACATGAACAATTCATCAATTAGGACGATGCCTAGTTATACCGACTCTAATAGATTCCACGCTCTATATGCGCGACCAACAAACCAAACGATCCAGGCCGTGCGTGAAAATTATCCCCGGAGTTGCTTCCGACAACCACAAAACGCGGCGGGCGCGTCCTAATCGTAACTTGCAAGTTGCAACAACATACAACTACTAATAAATTACCAACTCCTAAACCGTTACGAAACCTTTTTGGGCAAACTGTCCTTTGTTTAAACTTGCAACTGATCGTAAAATTTTGTGGGAGTGGATAGAGACCCCTTTTCTCCTCATTTTATAGGAAAGTGTGTGCCTTATGGCTCAATCGACGCTGCAGTGTCGATACGGCACATAACCAATATTTATACTTTGTCACTCTTCCTCCTGATTTTGTTTTTTCATTCTGTATGCTTTTGTGATTTAATTTGTGATTCTAACTTTTTATCAACAGCAAAATGTATGAAACCTCGAAGGTAGAAAGCTCTTCTTAGGTTTGGCAAAGCTGAAATAGAATCAATATTATTTAGTTAGAATTACAAATGAGGTCGTAAACAACGCATTAAGTGTTATCATACTGTAGCTTTAAAGAACTAATAATTTATTTATTTATAATCAAATCAAATACGTTTATATACATGTTAAAAATATGTGGATGGGTCTTTGCTTTCTGCCACAGTAAGTGGCACACAAATATTAATTTAAATTACATTAGTACACTGATAAATACAAAAATAACATTCGATCTTATAAACTACGATCACGTAATGTAAAACGTGATAAAACAAACAATGAATTAATTATTATTTAAATTTAAACCAACAAGCTTTTTATGATTTAAATGTGAGTTGCGAAACTTTTAAAAACATCTTAACTTTTATAATATACATTTGAATGTGAGTTTGCTTATTTGTTTGGAACGCTTCCACGCCTAAACCAAAAAACTGATTTTAATCATTCTTTCACCTATATAAAGCTGCATTGTCAGCGAGTAGTATAGGCTATATTTTATTCCTGAATTCTCCACGGAAACGAGATATACTCAGGTGAAGCCGCGGGGCACTGCTAAATCTAACTTACATAAAAATGTAACTAACACAAATATGTCGTACTCCTGGTGTGAGTTCTCCGGTATTAGTTCTACAGGAAGAAACAGCGAAAATTGGGTATTCCTAGAGGTACCCCTAGCTTCAAAACTCTGAACATATATTTACTGGTTGTGGAATTTGTTCGAAAGAGTCACCGCGGCCCTGGAACGCAAAGGGCACAAGTAGGATCACGGGTGGGTTTTAGTCAGTAAGAGTCTGACACTCCCTTCCGCTCCGCTCAGAGCGGGAGCAGGCATTTGATGATTTACCACACACAAAAAAAAAATATACTTACTCTATTGGTGATATAACTATGTTGTATTATATTTGGGCAGTTGTACCATACATAAAGTATATTGACAGCTACGTAATGTATGCTACATGATAATTTCATTAGCAATAAACTGCTATTAGCTAATCTGTCACAACAAGCTACAAACACGGAATGCACTTTAAGCGATCACTTAGCACAGCAAACATCAAATCAGTAGGATGGCAACACCGAACGGTTCCGCCGCTTAATGCGGTAAGCCATTCGCTCGGCAAGCAAATTTAGTTAACTGGCCAGATTTCCACCAATTTCTATCAAATGTTCCAGATATTGTCCTGGGATACAGATAAGTATAGTGATTTCGATAGCATTGTTCTTCTGGCTTGTTGTGACAAATTTCAGGCGTTTGGTTCGATTGAATATCACTACATAGTATAAAACAAAGTCGTTTCCCGCTGTCTGTCCCTATGTATGCTTAGATCTTTAAAAGTACGCAACGGATTTGATGCGGTTTTTTTAATACATAGAGTGATTCAAGAGGAAGATTTATATGTATACTACATGCATAATATAGCAGAGATTTAATATCAACTTTGCACCCGTGCGAAGCCGGGGCGGGTCGCTAGTTACGTAATAAATTGCTGCGATTTGCAAGCTTTTTGAAAGTAGACAAAACTTTAAGTTTCTGCTGATGCGTCATCATCCACTGCCCGACTTCGGAAATTGCTGGGCTCATGCTTCTTCTACATTCCAACCTCATCGTGGTTCGGCCCGCGATGACATCATCGCTTACCCGATTCGGTGCTTAACAACCTCTTTCTACCAGTCCTTGGAGGCCATTTGGACTCAGTCACTGCCTTACTCCACCAGCCGTCACCGCGCCAAGTGACCTATTGGCCTGCCTAACACCATTAGAGTTCCAAAACTTGTTTTCCGATATCACAGACTTCGTACTTGGATCTCGATATTTGGAACTCCTTTGAGTACCTAGCTACCCCGGAATAGACCATGCAAATATGTGTGACGCTGCAGTTTTGAATCGACGGTCAAAATTGTTTTTAACACAGCTTAAATGGCTGTCTTTATCTTCGGTTTTACTTTCGTAGAAAAAGACAGGCACATATTGATACGTAGGTACCTGCCTTTTAATATTAATATTAGTACTGATACTAATATTATAAAGAGGTAACGTTTGTGAGTTTGTGACGTTGTAAGGGGATCTCTGGATCTACTGAACCGATTTTCAAAATTATTTCATCAATAGAAAGCTACGTTATTGTGGAGTGTCATAGGTTATATATATCCCCGTATTGCTATGGAAACACAACAAACAACGCGGGTGAAATCGCGGGACGCTGCTAGTTATTGATTAATTGGTAAACGATATTGGCTCCAAAATTATAATCATAATATCAGCCAATTGTTATCCACTGCAGAACATAAGCCCGGTCTTGAGTAGTCTGCATCCATCCGCTGCCAGTCACCTAAGGGCGTGAAGCGTCTGGGACCACACTACGTTTGCCCACACGTGGTCTCCACTCTAACACATGTTTGCTCCATCGACCATGTTAGATGGTCTGTCTGACCATCTATAGACATGGCCGCCTTAATTTCCCTTCGCATGCTGATTCTACGCGCAATTCTGGTTACTTTAGTTCGTTGGTGAATGAATTTGTTGCGAGTATTATTCACCAGAGAAATCTGGGAACTGAGGGCCGTAAATCTGTGTTGCTAAGCATTTGGCGGGAGTTGCCGTAGCAACCACGCTTGACAGGCGGGTTGGTGACAGCAGTTCCTGGAATGATGTCTTTTATAGTGCTGCTTCCACTATTAGGTTCAGCGTTTGGAAGAATTCCAGCATGGTTCATGGATATAGGTTGCCAAAAAAGAATGAGATGTTGTCACTTCATGTCGGCTCTTACGACACCCACTGACCCACGGGAAAAGACGTGACAGTACCAAAACTATCGACAGTCCTAAATTGAGGTAGAATATTTTTGTTAGTGTATAAAAATCAAATCGTCACACCACCGAAAGTGCTAACACAAGACTTGTACA
Source organism: Hecatera dysodea (assembly GCA_905332915.2). NCBI lineage: Eukaryota > Metazoa > Arthropoda > Insecta > Lepidoptera > Noctuidae > Hecatera > Hecatera dysodea. The sequence goes on along the minus strand of HG995286.1, from coordinate 29,113,028 downwards.
AAGCGTCCTCATCCTGAATACCCTTCTGTTTGCTGACCTCCAAATTCTCAAAGATATAGTGTTATCGTTCGAACAGAAACTATCCCGAAACAGTAATGGCCGGGTGTTGTATGCGATCATTGTTTGCCGTCAATATATTACTTAGGTAACGACGCACCGATACTAGGGCTATGAATTAATGGCTTTAGGAAACTGTTTAGATCGTATTTTGAAAAGGGATTTGCTGGCGCTTATTTTGGGGTTAAGTGTGCATCAACTCGCGGGCAGAGTGGGGTAAGTTAGGTAGTGTAGGGGCAAGAGGGCAGCGTTAAGTGAGCTGACCTAGAATATTTTTATGAGCTGGCTTTGATGATAAAGGTGTATGGGACCACGGGTAAAGGATTTTCATCTTCCGAGAGCTTATTTGAAAGAATGAGACAAACATATTGTAATACGAAAGTGTTTGTTAAATGTAATGAAATCGGTGATCAGAAATCATTACGAAATTGTCAAACTGTTAATCGTTAAAGTTGAAACCTTACTTATTCATCATTAGGTGTATAATTTTTCCGAGCAATAAACTGAAATCAATTTATATGTAATGAAGTATGGATTGTGTAGTGTCATTTGGAGATCTTTGGTAGTCGTTACGGATTGTCAGAAGCCAGAAATCTGGCACCAGACTTACCAAGAAGTACCGTGGTACCCAGTTAATGGGTTCTGGATTGTCTGGTAGGTAGCTGCTCCACGTAAGTTCAGTATTCATGGTATTCAGCTGAATCCGGTTTTCAAGGAGCGACCCAATATAGTTGGGAAAAAGGCTAGGCAGATGATGGACTATTGACTGTAGTACGTGATGTAAAAGGTTATTTTGTTCGCTATCAAAAATTCTTTTTTTATTTTTTTATTGTGAAATGGATTTGCTCTTGACTCTAGTCTAGGTCACAGGTGACAGAGACAAAGTCTACGATGAAATGAGCTTACCCCGAAAGAAGCCTGTTCACTCTAACTTTGAAGAGATTAGGGTTGAATGCGTTCGGAAACACAGACGCAGGCAGAGAGTTCCACATTTTTTTTAAACTACCTAAATTTAGGAACTAATTGGTCGAAGTTGTGGTCTTCTAGAAAAATCGACGTTCCTATACATTTATGTGCGCGTAACTCGACAAAATGCGCTGAACAGCAAATTTTCTTGACTGAATTACTTCGAGAGATTATTGAATATCAAATTCTTATGAGTCCAAAGGATTTCAAATATTCAGTTGACAAATTCAACATAGATATTTTAGAATCTTACAGAGTTTTCCGGCAACATAAATACTATGTTTAATGAAAATTATATAAAGTGATATTGCTTTTAAAATAAGTAGGGCAAATATTCTTAGTCATTAATAATAATTATACCTCAATAATTTCAGTTACTCAACTTTATCGGAAACGGCTGCTAATCTAATAGAGTACCAGTATTTGACAAGGAGCGCCTATTAGACATCCACAACCCAGTAACTGGGTGACAATGGTAGCCCTTGGCAAGACTGGTGACAGATACACATATGTATGTATATCTGTCACCAGTCTTGCCAAGGGCTAAGTAAGTGTAAGGGTACATACCCACTGGCTTCTCTAACCCATAAAGGGTGGGTGAAATCTACATGATAGTCTAGTAATATTAATTAGTATAGACAAACGTCCTAAAGAAAGTAACAAAGGCGAACACCAGAAAAAAAATTAGGGCCCATTTCTGAATCAAATAATTAGGGCCCATTTCTGAATCAAATAATTAGGGCACATTTCTGAATCAAATAATTAGGGCCCATTTCTGAATCAAGTATTTGAAGTTAAAATGTGCCCTTTCGGCAGGTTTTCAGGCTAAAGTAGACTTTGACCAATAGTTACTCAACATTAAATTCAGAAATTAGCGGTCATAGCCAGTTTCTAAATTGAGTATTTGAGGATAAAAACGAATCAAACCTAAGTGTGACATGTTTTTAGGCCAAAGTAAACTTTGACTAATAGTCAACTTCAAACTCAGACATTCAAGGTTACTCTGTTACCCTTGGCAGGACTGGTGACAAATATACATACATATGTATGTATATCATTCACCAGTTTTGCCAAGAGTAAGCGTAGGTACATACCTACTGGCTTCTGGCATTAGCCCAGCCTAGAGAAGGCAGTAGGTATGTACCTTTTGATCCCAGGTTTTATGTAGGTTTAATAACCTACATGAAACCTGGGATCAAAAGCTTAACGTGCTTTCTTGGGCATGGAAATATCTCGGTATTTTAAGATGGCTTATCCTTGAAGATCGACTCGTGCGGCTTTTATTGTTTATCTATGAGTTCCCTACCTCAATTACTTGCTAGACGTAACTATTCTCTACAACCTTTCAAGCGGTCTGCAGATAATTAAGAATAGGGATGTTGCCTGAGTAAAAAATGTATGATTATGTTTAGTCCGTCAGTTAGATTAAAGAAAAATATTGGACACGTATTTTCCTTTATCAAATCTATAAAATACTGACGAAGATAAAAAGCACCAAAGATCAGGAGTGGGAGCATGTGACGTCATGGATAGGTAAAAATTGTAGTGAGTAGTAACGTCACACGAGTTTTTAACTCATTGAATCGTCTTCATTTTTTGTTTACGTGAAAAGAGAAAAAATACGTGTCCAATATTTTTTGGAAATCTATCAGACGAACTAATCCGATTTTTTTAGTCCACTACCTTATTCTTGCTTGTCTCATTAAAGAGGGCCAATAAAGAAAGTTTGTCATTTATTACAGAGAAAGCACGAAGCCTCGTAGTCTCGTGGCCTCGTAGCCTCGTAGCCTCGTACCTACCTCGTAATAGAAACGGGAATGGTCACTGGATGTCGTGCCAAGTAATTAAGTAGGCTGATTTAATAGAATTGGATTAGTGAGTTTAGTCGACGATTGTAGTCTAACCCCTGGTTACTGCGGACGATTTTAGAGGTCGGATGCGGAGGGTATTTTCAAGGGCGACGGGGTTTTAGTAAACTTTTTATCGCATAGTGGGGAGATAACTGAGTAACCTTGAATTTATGAATTTGAAGTTGACTATTAGTTACAAGTTTACTTTGGCTTAAAAACATGTCACACTTAGGTTTGATTCGTTTTTAGCTTCAAATACTCAGTTTAGAAACCGGCTATGACTCCAAATTTCTGAATTTAGAATTTAATGTTGAGTAAACTATTTGTCGAAGTCTACTTTAGCCAGAAAACCTGCCGAAATGGCACATTTTAGCTTCAAATACTCGATTCAGAAATGGGCCCTAATTATTATTTTCTGGTGTTTGTCTTTGTTACTTGCTTTAGGACGTTTGTCTAATATAATACAATAAAGAGATAATAGATAATATAATATCTATACTAATATTATAAAGAGGAAAAATTTGTATTTTTGTATGTAACGAATAAACTCAAAACCGACTGGACCGATTTGAAAAATTTTTTCACTGTTGGGAAACTATACTATCCCCGGATGACATAGGCTATATTTTATTCCCATATTCCCATGGGAACGGGAACTACGCGGGTGAATCCGCGGGACGCTGTTAGTAATATTATAAAGAGATAAGATTTGTTTGTTTGTACCGAATAAGCTCTGAAACTATTGTACCGATTTATATAATTTTTTCACCAATAGAAAGCTACATTATCGGCAAGTAACATAGGTTATATTTTATCCCAGTATTTTTACGGGAACGGGAACTACGCGGGTGAAACAACGGGACGCTGCTAGTGCTAAATAAAATAAAAAGTCATCCTCGTAAGTTTTAATACACAGTCAACAAGTTTCTCAACGAATCTCTCTCAAGAACTCTGTAAGAACTAGAAAGAGAACAATCTGTGGAATGTTTGTAGTTACGAGTACAAACCAATAGACGGCGCTAATGAGAAAAAAAGAAAAACTAATTTCTGTTACGAAGTACGCTTTGAAACTTGTGAAAATCGTCGGGAGGAGTAACATGTAATTACAAAAGGGGAAATTAAAAAGTGTAATTATAAAGTAGACGAGAAACTGGACTAGATTAAAACGAGACTAAGCACTTAATAATGATTTAACAGGCCGAAGCATATTTTTCTGCCTATCAATGGGTGACTTTAATGCTATGACGACGTGGCCAACTAGTTGGTGGTCCTCCTTATGGTAAAAAGGACCTTAACCGTAGTAATAAGGTATTTTTAGGGAGTTGCGGAATTTGTTAGAAAGAGCCACCACGGCCCTGGAACGCAAAGGGCATGTGACACTCCCTTCCGCTCCGCCCAGAGCGGAAGACGTAATGTGCTGACAATCCATCATTCTTCAAACTCACTCACCATTCATCAATATTATACTAAAAAGGTGCTAAATTTTTCGGTTTTCTATAAACTTTACACCTTAATCTTCCTATAACTGTTATGCTCCATACCGTAACACACACATCCCACCCACACGCACTAAATGTTTTGGTAACACATTTATTATGAAAAGTCATTTATTCAAACTAGGCTGAGCGACAGCACTTTTTGAACGTCAAATTTTACATAAAGACAGTCCCCCAAAACGCCCACCCGTCACCACTTCCTAGTGTTTTAGCTGGGAAGAAGAAGTGGCGCAACAAACTCCCCAGCAACACATCTGTCTGTTGCGTTTTAAGAACTTGAATTTATACAATAGTATGCAAAGTCATTACATGCCAAAGGTAGGAAAAAAATCAATTATCCAACATGGAAGTATTAAATCAATTCACTATAAATTTCCTGATAACTACAACCAAGTAAACAGGTTACTTCTAGGCAAGAGTGCTTTATCTTTGACCACATCACTGCTTACTATCAGATGATATAATGGTAGATAGTGATTAAATGGTGCCGACCAATAGTAAAAAAATGGTATATTATTACTACTACGCAAATTTTTAGAGAGCAGTGTTGGCCAAGGAGAGCAGTGGTGGCAATTGGTAAAGGCCTCGACTTATGAATTGTAGGTCGCGGGTTCAAACGCAGCCAGGCGCATTACTTTGAGTAATTTATTTCATCACCACTGTTTTCAAAACGGTGAAGGAAAACATCGTGAGGAAACTGGCATGTCCTAGAACTAAAAAATCGAAGACATTTGACATTCAACAACCAGCACTGGGCCCGCGTGGTGGATTACACATGCATTCCCTCTCCTAGAGAGGAGGCCTGTGCCCCAGTAGTGGGAACGTTAAAAGGCTGGTTATGCAATGCTATGCTTTTGTTTTTGGCAAAGTTAACTGGATATAGCGATCTTATTTGAATTCCGATAGACAAAAATACCAAAGTAAAAAAAGTTAAACTCAATTTTAATTATTAAACTCTTTCATAAATATGAAGTGTATAAATTTACATAAAGAGCCGTACAAAATGAATAAAAGAAATGCATTATACAGATTGTTTTTTTTCAGTTTTTTCATTATAAAATATGGAGGCGGAATTCATAACCATTGATTTTAACCATTAACAAAATTAATTTCAGTGTTGTTTTAATATTAAAATGATCAATTCCTTTGTGAAGCCTGTTGTATATGGGATTATTTTTAAACAAGCGTCTGCCAGCGAGTTCACCTCGTAATTATCAGATGTGATCCCATGGGAAAATATACCTACCCAGGATAAAATTAGATCTAGACTATGATCTAACTCTGTGCAAATTGTATCCAGTTGTGCAATCCATACGTCAAATTTTCGTTTATTTTTGACTGCAATGCGAATGCAAACATTTTACCTATAGTTCGAACGTAATGCGATACCGAAATGACACGAGGTCAACCGCAAGCGGATTTAACTTGTTGTCCAGCCCCAACCCCAGCCAGTTTTTGTTTGTTGTTTACTTACTAAACTTCGATCTTTAATGTTAAGCAACGCAGATTGGTCTCTGGATGGGTGACCATCTTAACATAACGAGACTTCTCCGTGCCTCAGAAAGCACGCTAAGCCGTTGGTCCCGGCTGTTATTTGGAGATCTTTGGCAGTCGTTACGGATTCTCAGAAGACATCTAACACCAGTCTTGCCAAGTACCGTGTTCCCCAGTTAATGGGTTTTGAAGGTCTGTCAGGCAACCGCTTCGCATAAAATACTGATATTCAGCTGAATCTGGCTTGACTCCGAGCCAACCCCAATATAGTTGTGAACAGGCTAGACAGATGATGATTTTGTTATTAAACTAAGGTATTTTTGGCTACGATTTAGCTGAGCGTTGCTTCTAAACAGGCTTGTAATATGGCCTTTCTTCCTTGAGTCCAAGACAACCGTCACCCCCACAAAAAACACGAATACTTTGTTCAATCCAGGAATCGAACCCAGGTGTTCATGACAGCAGTAACGCTGGCGACCACTTGCCTACCGAGAGGATCCACGAATCAAAATTGCTAATAATTTCATTTTTCTTTTCTTCCATAAGCCTTCAATAAAAGCTACTTACCGCCCGTTAAGAAGCCGAGAAACTTAATTTTCCTTTTAGGAGCTTGATCTGTAACAAAAGAGAACTCTAATTAATTTGGTTCGCACGTGAGTTGCTTATTCCCTTTTTATTTTCCACAAGATGTCGACTATTATGGTTGTGTCCCGTCTCCTTTTACTTAAGGACGCTCTTAATTGGGTCCTACAGCCGTAAAAACCTGATTAAAAGGATACTGCTTAATCATTAACCAGTTATTTGTAACCTGTGTGAATGCTGCCACTATTTCACACGTTAATAATAAATGCAAAATGAATGTTCAGAGAATCACATGTTAAAATAACCCGTCTATCATCCATAATTACGTGTATTAACTCGTTTCGGAAATGGAAGTAAAAAGCTTTTTCACTACATATGTACATATATATCTTATTATCTATATGAATATTATAAAGAGGAAAGATTTGTATTTTTGTATGTAACGAATAAACTCAAATTACTAGACCGATTTCAAAAATTCTTTCACCATTATAAAGCTACATTCACCCTGAGTAATATAGGCTATATTTTATCCCCGTATTCCCACGGGAACGGGAACTACGCGGGTGAAATGTAGTATAAAACAAAGTCGCTTTCCGCTGTCTGTCTGTCCCTATGTATGTTTTTTTTTAATCAACGGTATTTGATGCGTTTTTTTAAAGGAATATATGCATAGTATAGTAGAGATTTAGTTTCAGCATTGCACCCGTGCGAAGGTCTCTAGTTTTATTATAAGTCAAAATCGTTTGAACCAACTGTAAAAAAGATTTATTTCAATGTCTAATCTTATTGTGAATGGGGTATAGATCTAAAATAATATTATAAAACACAAACAGTACGGTAACGTAGTGATTCTCTTTGACAATGTAATATGACAGAAATAAATATGTCCAACGTCAGTAATCAATCAACATGACAGCTTATCGCTATGACGGGTTTTTGTTGTGTTCCAATAGGGAATATGCAATATTTTCATCTTGCTTTCATATAAAAGAATTCCGTGTAAAATAGACCGTACAAAAGTTAAAAAATTAATACGCTTTAATGTATTGCCAAAATTGCGATTATAAACTGACTGTTTTTCTTTTCTCGCGAAAACGAACGATGAAGTAACCCCTGTTTGCACAATGCACAGAGATCATGAACTGTCATGTATCAAAGATTTAAGTTCGTCTTTTCATTTTCATAACACCAGTGACGTCACTAGACGCTGATTGTTTATGTTCCGTTTCACGTTATATTAATTCGTAATAGTTGTTAAAAATCAATATTAACTACAGTAAAAACATTGCAGCCCTTCTTTTATACTATTTTATCATTTCAATAACAAAATGTTCATGAATTCTGTAATTGCATCTTTCCTATTTCAAGTGTATCTTCAAGTGCTTTACTATCAAACAAAGCCAATTTATAGTAATTGGATGATTGAAAACTGTTTTAATTGTGTTTCCCCATTTTTTTGTATGGTGTACAAAGATCTGGCCGGGCTCCATACATTTTGAAACATCTCCTGTAAGAACTAAACTTAATTACTTTCACGGAGGACGCGGCAAAATTCTAGGCGCATGACGGTGTGGGCTTTTGTATTATGCCTACATGTGGGCTATAATCTCTGTGCTTTTATTTTTCCACCTGTGTAGGCTTATAAATTTCCCATTGTCAATCCAGCAATGAAAAAAAAAACTTTGTATTTATAAAGGGTCCACTGCAATAATGATGAAAGTCCATTTTTGTAAAAATTCTAAGTAAGCACGTCACTCAGTCACTGGATATCTGTAGTTGGTAATCTAGTTAACAAATCAATGTCACTTAAAATCCCAATATTTTAGACATTGCACGCACATATTAGATAAAAGGTAGTCAATAAAGTCCTGGTTTAAAAAAACTCTAAATAATATATTTTTTACTTAGTTCTTAAATAAAACTTGATTAAAGGAACAATATAATAACAATAATAAAAATGTGCTGTAGCCAATATGTAAATAATGTTCATACCTTTAAACACGACCTTCCCATTAATACATTTGAAACAAAATGATCTCAAAACGAGGTAACAAGGACGTTTATCGTTATTGCAGTGAACCCTTCACATAGTACTATCGTGCATACTTATCATAAACTAGCTGCTGCCAGCGACTTCGTCCCCGTGGAATCCCCGATTTTAAAACATTCTTTTTTGCTGCTCCGCTCCTATTGGCTTAAGCGTGATGATATATAATTAATTTTTCAATTCGAACCAGTAGTTCCTGAGATTAGCGCGTTCAAACAAACAAACAAACAAACTCTTCAGCTTTATAATATAAGTATAGATTAAAAAAATAACGGTTAAGTATTTAGAAGGGACACATACACAAGGGACACACACAAGGGACTTTGAGCAAAATACCACTGAACGCTTAATACTTCGTTAACAAATCAATAAATCGAGAAGTGGTTTTAGCCAACACAATATTTTAAAAAGTCCTATTCCACCCCTCATCTACAAAGATCTAGTACATTAAAGATAATCGCACTTAACCTATATGGGGATATCTTAAAAATTAAGTATTTCCAGCTTATAGTTTTCAATTTTGTCGGCGTGATTAATATCTATAACCATGCCAAATAAAAGTGACGGACTAACAGACATTCCGAAACTAAAAGGGTTCCTTGTTTTTACTACGGAACACTAAAAAAACTTTTTACATAAAATAAAACCGACTTCTAAACAATAAAACCAAAAAGTATAAAATAACTTTAATTTCGGAACTCGGTGTTTTTGGTTGCTTTTTTGTTGTTGAACACACCGACTTCCGAAATTAAAGTTATTTTATACTTTTTGTTTTTTTTTGTTTAGAAGTCGGTTTTATTTTTTGTAAAAAGTTTTTTTATTTTTCACTTTTTAGTGGTACCCACACCCCCTCCCCTCCCCCACCTAAACGAACCAATCACATTGGTGTAAAAAAAAAGCGTACTGCTGCTTTGCAGAGTAAACTAAGAGGTCGTCAATGTAGACAATGTAGATATTTTTTTTTAGATTTTTGTTGATTTTTCGAAAACCGCTTGGTTGATTTTGATAAAATTTGGGACCATTTGGGAAGTATACCCTTTCCAACAAAAAAAGAATTTTTAAAATCGGTTGACAAGCGACGGAGTTATGCGCGAACAAACAATAAAAAAAAAAACATACAAACATCCGAATTGAGAACCTCCTCCTTTTTTAGAAGTCGGTTAAAAATAATGAAGTACATTTTTAGTACTAAAGTGAAAACGTCTTTACGTTCTTGAAAAGTAACCGATTCATTTTATTCGCTAAATATTACAAAAATTAATATTGTTTCAAAAGAAATGCTAAAACAATTTGCTAATTATTTATACTAATTATTGTAACACTTTTGTTATTTAAATATAATATATTTTTATAACGTAGAACAAAATGGTAATGCCAGCATTACTTTTAAGTTTTTTGAAATGGCATCTTTTTCAGTCCGTCATGACATAGTAGTTATATTTTATTCCTCTAGCACTTGTCAACAGATCTTATAATAATTGAGACAAATTGAATAATATATATTTTTGTATGGAATTTGAGTCCTATACAACTAACTAACCAGAGTAAAACAGTCATGAGTTATCCTGAAAAGCCTTTTCAGAAATTAGATTTCATTAAAATGCTTATAAAAGCCGAGGAGGCTATGCCGCTCGACTTTATCCAAAAATAGTTTATATTAAGACCGTTACGGTTCAGCCTTTGGATGTTGCTATGAAGATAACCGCTCCGTAGGACTTATACTCGGCCGTGTAACGAAACCATAGCGCGATTCAATTCGATCCCAACGCCATCTATCGAGCGCAGGGTTCAACATTTCTGTTGTGGATGAGTTATAACTTAACGGCGAAAAAAATATCCTGGACTACGAAATTATAGAGCAATAATTCTTGAGGTGACACATTTTTTTAAATTGTGATTTTTAAGACTATTTAAAGCCTACATTCGATGAGTATGTTTGTCTCCGAATTGGAACCAAATGATTGTTTTTTTTTTTGCGTATAGGTATATTACATAGTAATTGAATTGACAAAAAAGATATTTTTTCATAAAATATTATATTTTTATGTCACCATTTCCGAGAGCGGGTAACCCATCCCTAGTTTATTATATGTACGTCATCCAGTCAAAAAAGTATTGGGAATTGATGATTTGTTTATGGTTTCAAATAAAAAAAATTGTTTTGTTTTTGTGTTTGTTAGATTGGCACAACTGTTTTCCATTTTGTTGCGAAGTTTGAGTTACATATTATGTTATTTACTTCGAGTTAGGGTAGGCCAGAAAATAAAGTCCAAAAAAAAAACACACCACATTATTCAGGGTTGAAATTTGGTGTCTTTTTTTTTGTTTTTTTTTTAAATAGGCAATTAAAAAAATTAAAAAAACTCATTTAATTAAAAATCAACCCTGAATAATGTAGTTATTTTTTAAAATTTATTTGGACATTTTCTCTGGCCTACCCTAATTCGAACCACTGCACGCCACTGTTATTTAGATTGAATAGAGTGTTGTTTTATGTTACTTAATATAAATATCTAGCGAGGTTTGCGAATTTCATACATGTAATGGACAAAAACACCGAAAAGAGAGTTTGTTTTAAAGGAGACAATTTTAATGGGCCTTGTATGGTGACGTATATTAATCGTGTTGTGCTGGTTAAAATGTAACTATTTTATTGTTACTAACAGGTGATGCACTTTTTTTAAACTAACCGAGGTCATGAAATCATAATAAAAAGGTGAAAACTTGATACATTTTTCGGTTAAATGTATCTTGTTCTGTGGCCGTACTACGAAGTGCCAATGCCTATCATGATTCGTGTGAGAAAAAGAGATAGTGCTATTCGTCTTGTGTAACTCCGTCTCTCTCTGACACAGAAATCATGATGGATTTAAGACGTCATAATAGGGCTGCTGGTCGCCTTTGCAAACAAGGCGTGTAATGAAGCATTATTTGTAAGGTTCAAGTGAGAAAAAAAAAATACTGCAATGCGTTATGGTTACAGTAATTATCGGCTTTTGAAAAATAAATAATAGGTTGGGGAAAAAGTTTCTTCGCATTTCTTAAGAAAATTCAAAACATTTTTTAAATATAGTTTATTTACATTTAAATAAGGTATTTAGGTACCATTTTGTTCAATAACTTTTTGCTATCTTGTAGGTAGGGACATGATCCCATTGCTATAGAAATTTTGGGACTTCTGATCAAAATACCGTTTTGGCAGTCCTCTCGTGATGTTAACCTGACACTGCCTAAAGAATTCGGAAGAGAACGAAACAGGTGGAAATCTGATGGTGCAAGGTCAGGACTATACGGCGGATGCATTAACACCTCCCAGCCAAACTCTCTTAATTTTTTCTGAGTGGCTAGAGATGTGTGAGATCTAGCGTTATCATGACGAAAAACCACACTCCCTCTGTTGATTAATTCTGGCCGCTTTCTCTCTCAATCACTTGTCTCAACTTCTTGCTTTAATCTCATCAGTAGTTCGCAGTAGGGTTCAGGATCGATGGTCCCGCCTGGTGGTAACAGCTCATAATGAATAATGCTCTTCCAATCCTACCACACACACAGCATCACCTTGTTAACCTGGGATTCGCCACAGTCTGTGAAGCCTGACCGGCCTTTGACCTCGACCTTTTTCGCTCGTTCTTGTCGTACGTGATCCACTTTTCATCACCAGTTATCAGCTTCTTCAAAAATGGTTCGGTTTCATTACGTCGTAATAAAGAATCGATTTTTATCAAAAAAACATGCTTATGAGTGGTGCAAAGCGGCGGCAAATATCTTGTTGAGCAGTGGTGGCCGAGTGGTAACGGCTCCGAATTATGAATTTTAGGTAGCTGGTTCAAACCCAGCCAGGCGCATATTACTTTGTGTAATAAATTTCATCACCACTGGTCTCAAAACGGTGAAGGAAAACATCGTGAAATGTCCTAGAACCAAAAATTCGTAAGAAAAAATGTCAAGACATACATGTGACATTCACCAACCCGCACTGGGTCCGCGTGGTGGATAACGGCCCATTCCCTCTCCTAGAGAGGAGGCCTGTGTCACAACAGTGGGAACATTAAAAGGCTGATTATGCTTCTGCTTATGCTAACCATCATATTCACCAGATATGCCTCCAGCTGACTTCTTCCTTTTCCTAAATTCAAATTACCACTTCATGGCCTCATCACCCGTTTTCTTTCGGTAGAAAACATAAAGTAGAATTCGCGGCGAGAACTGAACTCAATTCTGGAAAAAGCGTGTAAGTGTACGGTTTCTAAAGGAGTAAACTAAAATTTGTAAATTATTGATCTTTTCCCGGCACTTTCTTGACAGAGTAGTACTATCTTTTATACTCTATCTAAATATTTTTCTTTTATATTGTATTATATTCTATCTTAAATGACACAGCATACCGTCACGCCTGTATTTCTATAGCAAGTACGTTCCCCATAAACTAGTTGTATCTTAAGTCCTATGTAATAGGGGCGATCCGCGATAGCCATCAACCGTGCTAACCAGCAGTGTGATTCTGTAAAAACCAGCCGATTGAAGTACCAACCGGTTGTTACACAGCTGTTGACAGGATACTGTCAACAGCTAAATGACAGGATACTGTGAACATGAATTGAGCTGTCAATCTATACAAACAAGATGGAATGTCAGTTTACTTCACGCTCACTTTTCCTTAGTTAACACCATGAAAGGTTGCCGGAATAGACCGGCTGGTTGTTACTCAGAAATATTCTACATCGAAAAATTCAACAACACATTGCTCGACCCGGGAATCAGAACCACCTCGTGCTCAGCGATACGTATTTTGGCAGCTAGATCATTAAGGCAGTCATAATTAATTATTTATTTTAAATAAATTGACATGTTGTATTTTAATCAAGCTGAAATAAATTAATAAAATTTGTAAATTAATTATTTTTAACAAATTGGTATATAGGGTTAATTATTGTTATGTGCTGTAGATTATAATCACCTACTTTATTATAATTGAATTTTAAAAAGTCAAAGAAGGATGCCCAGATATGGCCCACCTCAGACACGTTTAGAAAGATAACACAAAAATATAAGTATTTTATATAGGAATTATCCATCAAAGCTTTATCTCAAACTAAGACGCCGTGATCATAACAAATAAATAAGTCATTTTACTTATTATTACGCAACTTTTATTTCCACGTGAAGTTTGGGGTTGCCATTTTATGGTCAATTTAATTTAAATTCATATATTATTGAATAAATCTAATCGATTACGGAAAAACTAAACGTTAGTCAGGTTTCAATTTTATAATCTGAGAAAACTGGCAGCCATTTTAGTTTTTTTTTAATGGAACCCACTCGACTTTTAGACTAATTATGTTCATAAATACCTCAGACCAGAGATACTATACTTTATAATGATAAAATCACTGTTTGGCTTTGCCGTAGTTAGATATAAATTAAATTGATAAAGACCAAAATCCGATACAACTAATCGATATTTCTTTTTAAATATGGCAATATTAGCCTTTGACAAATGATAGATTTGACATTAAACTACCTACTCAAGCTTGCTCCCAGCCTGTCAAAGTGTCAAACAAGTATAAAAGGAGCTATAGCAGTTTACACTTAAAGAAGATTCCTATTATTCATAAGGTTAAAATGAGTTAATAACGTTGAAATTAATAATTATTGTGTTCAAATAATATACTTTCCATTCGGAAGTGGTTGAAAGTGTGTAGAATGAGTTTGTGACTGTGAAAAAATGAATGTTTTGAAAAAATAAAAACTGTTTTATTTCCAAATGGCGACTTATTTTCTTAACTGGTATGTACTAGAAGGTGTTCATAATAACTTAAACTATAATTCCATAAACTATTTATCAGTGTTCACTGTAGGCCAAGGTTGTTCTAATATGTGGGCATTGTTCTTTGCATCGTTCGGCATTTGGACCGGGTGGGTGGTATTTAAGTTGCTCTTGCCGCTCTTTGATGGGTGCCCATTAATATTGTTAGATCCTTATATTCTTAACTTATTCTGTAACAATATCACCGTGATAATAATTAAGTTATCCGTACATAATTTATCCTGAAGTGAGCTGAATATCTGTTGCATCAATCTGGCACTCCTTGCAATGACTGTGGACTCACTTCATCCTAATTTTTCATCTAAATCTTCATGATGTTCATCAGTCAACTAGTATGTCCCAAATACCTTTTACATCCAAGTTTTTTATGATTTATTGGTCAATAAACTTTACCTAAGTTTATCGAAATTTATGTAAAAACATCGCCAGCCCGTCTAATTTTAATTGATCCTACTAAGAGTACTAAGTGTGAAAAGGTTTACGATAAAAATTTATATTTAACGTAGAAACTGTGAATCTTTGAGTATCAGCCTGAAAATAACCTACTTATTAAATTAATCCTATTAACCTTTACATCCGCAATGAATATCGGAAAATAATGAACTTAACACAGACGTAATTAGAAATAACAAAATGCTAGAGTGTTTTTATCAATTAGTTACCATTTTATCACGAAAAGGTCTTATTAAATTAAAATTACCGTCTGATAATTCGTGGGCTAAAGCAATAAGGAACATGCAATATTTTAATCTTGCTTTCATTTAAAAGAATTCCGTGTAAAATAGACCATACAAAAATTAAAAAAAAATTATACGCTTTAATGTATGTATTGCCAAAATTACGATTCTAAATGGACTGTTTTTCTTTTCCCGCGAAAACGGACGATGATGTCACTCCTGTCTGCCAGAGATCATGAACTGTCATGTACTAAAATTTAAATTCGTATTTTCATTGTCATAACACCAGTGACGTCACTAGACGCTGATTGTTTACGTTCCGTTTCACGTTATATTAATTCGTAATAGTTGTTAAAAATCAATATTAACTACAATAAAAACATTGCAGTGGCCTTTCTTTTATGCTATTTTATTTAACAAAATGTTCATGAATTTTGTAATTGCATCTTCTCTGTTGTGATTGCTTTAGCCCACGAATTATCAGACGATAAATACATACATAAGTTTTAGAAAATGTCCGGCAATAGAACCAGGTGAAGAAGTCGCGACGATCTTGACGCCTAGGATTGGTTCACACTAGCCCGGAGGCGGGAAGAATGGAAGGAAGAAAGACAGGCCTTTGACCCGCAGTGGGACGGAATCTATCCTTACTAATATTATAAATGTGAAAGCGTGGATGTTTGTTACGCTTTCACGCAAAAACTACTCAACCGATCATCATGAAACTTTTTACACATATTTCTGGAGGTATTAGAATTAACATAGGATACTTTTTATCCCGGGATTATCTTCCCTTGGGATAATTTCCGACATTCACGCGGGCGAAGCTGCGGGCAGCAGCTAGTAGGCTATAACTAAAAAAGTTAAGTGTGATTCAGTTCAATAAGATTTTGCTGTTTTCGCTGGAAAAAATAGAAGTATAAAAGCTATAGCAGAATTAATTAGTTAAATTACCTCAACAATCCTACAATCATAATTTCTATATTAAATATTCTATTATATTTTCTTACTCTCTTATATTAGTTTTACCTGTATATGTTTTAGCTTTGTTTTATATATTTTATATTTAACCATGCCTACTACTAATGTAGGTAATTTATTCATGTTTGATTTACTTTTTTATTGTATCTGCATAATGTTGTTTGCTATACATTTATATTCCCATTTTATAAGTTTAAGCGAGTATATATTTGTAAACGCACCCGCGATACGGGACAAAACCCAAGTGTGGGGCAAAGCCTTTAAAAAACCTATAATCTCGTGAGCATAGATGATGGCAGAAGCTATTATTCTTTTATTCTTTCTTATTAAATACAAACGAAAATGAACCCGCAATAAATAACACTATTCAGCAGTGTCTAACAATATGCAGTTACGATATATTGTACTTTACACTGTGGCCGTACTACGAAGTGCCAATGCTATCATGATTCAGTGTGAGGGAAAGGGATAGTGCTATTCGTCTTGTGTAACTCCGTCTCTCTCTCTGATACAGGAATCATGATGGATTTAAAACGTCATGGTAGGGCTGCTGTTTGATGAGCGTCAGTTGTTTACGCGTCGACCCCGAGTCTCCGAGCCTCCAACGTCACGTACCAGATGCCAGAGCTGGCAATCGAACACGCTGACAGCTGCACTGGACAGTCAGGCCAGCGAACGCCTGACAACTGGTGTTAATAGGACACGGTGACGTAGAACTGGGGTCTTAAAACTTTCAATAGCTCCATATGATATGAAAAATTACTTTTAAGGCGTTTTTAAAGGCAGGTCGCAGGTTCAAACCCAGCCAGGCGCATTACTTTGTGTAATTAATTTGATCACCACTGCTCTCAAAACGGTGAAGGAAAACATCGTGAGGAAACCGGCATGTCCTATGTCCTAGAACCAAAAATTCGAAGACATGTGACATTCACCAACCCGCACTGGGCCCGCGTGGTGGATTTAGGAGGCCTGTGTCCCAGCAGTGGGAACGTTAAAAGGCTGATTATGATGATGAAGATATATTTTTGTGAATATTTTTGTGTCTTGTAGCTACTTTTTTGTGTTCGCCTACTGTTTCAATATTTGTAAATATGTGAGTACCATGACTTAATTTAAAAGTTTACCTCTGCTGGTAATACTTGGTTCTATAACTAGTGTAGGTACTTAGTGCAG
This sequence comes from Hecatera dysodea, assembly GCA_905332915.2. Classification (NCBI taxonomy): domain Eukaryota; kingdom Metazoa; phylum Arthropoda; class Insecta; order Lepidoptera; family Noctuidae; genus Hecatera; species Hecatera dysodea. The sequence goes on along the minus strand of HG995286.1, from coordinate 29,095,875 downwards.
TCCTCTCATATATGAAGTATTTTTTGTATACCAAATATTGTAAAATATTTATTTGAAAAGAGTAACTATTGAGTTTCTTATACGTTCTTCCCTTTGCGAATGGACACTAGAGTTACTTAATTATGATAACATTTAATGATGACGTTCAAAAGTGCCGTTTAATGGCCTAATTGAAATAAACGTTTTGACTTTGACTTTTATATACGTAGTGGAATCTGTTGCATAAGCAACAAAAAGAACCAGCGAACCACTAACGAACTCCAGCCACCAGCGAACTGCTAACGAACTCCTGCATCGCGGTATCAGGGTTTTCCACGCGATTAGAACATCTGACACCTGACACAACAACCTAATGCCCTTTACCCGCTACGGCTCACAGATTTCTAAGCGCAACCTATTGAACAAAATACCAGAAAAAAAACCAAACTGAAAATAGGTCACCATTATATTTTCTGAAAGAAAATTCGACTAATCTCGTAACCCGCCTCGAACTTAGCCGGTAATTTTCAAATAAAATTCTTTTGGGTAAATATTGGTATTAAAACGTTGGTGGGACTGATTTTAATCTTGAAATTGGGTAGACAGCTGGGTCGGGCTCCGTGTATATAGTAGGCCTTAAGTGGTCGCTGGGCCGTAACACACCGAGAACCTTCGATGATTGCGTTTTAATTATGATTGAATACTGGCTATCTGTGAAACGTGCATGACCTATGAAATGAAGTTCAGTGTGTAACGTGAGAAGGGGGGGGGGGGGGGAATGAGACCTCCTGTGGATGGTGAGATATTTAAGTGCTTACAAGAAGCCATGGACTACGTACCATTTTATTAGTGACTGTCATAAAAAAACTTTTTACAAAAAAATACAACCAACTTCTACACAAATAAACCCAAAAAGTACAAAATAACTTTAATGTCGGAAGTCGGTGTTCAAAAAATGAAAAAACCCCCCACCTAAACATACCAATCACATTAGTGTTAACTATAAATCTATCATTTATTGAAGAGTTCCGTTTCCTATTACATCTGTTCTTCATCAGATCTTCACCAAACTAGAAGAAGGGACCACGTTGAAATACTAAGATGCTCTTCCAGACCATCGAACACAATTTTATTTTTTCATTTTACATCGACAAGAGGGAATGAGAAGGTCATAAATGCAAACTAAGCCACACATTTTTAGGGATAACTCAAATACTAGTCGTACGATCTTAATCAAATTATTAAATGGGATCACACGAAAAGCACCCACTTTAGAATATAGAAAGAATAATCAAAATCGGTACACCCAGTAAGTACAAAGTTATGAGGTAACACACACACACACAAAAAAAAACTATACAGTCGAATTGAGAACCTCCTCCTTTTTTGGAAGTCGGTTGAAAATGGCCAAATATCAACAGCATTTGTCAATCCCATTATTTTTGACAGTCTCCTTCGCAAAGGTATTACTTCCTGCCAGGGTTGTGGAATTTGTCCGAAAGAGTCACCACGCCCCAGGAACGCAAATGGCATTTGATCTAACACGGATGGGTTTTAGTCAGTAAGAGTCTGACACTCCCTTCCTCTCCACTCAGAGCGGGAGTAATTTCATGATTTCACATCCTAAAAATAAAAGCAGGATTCAATCTGCATATAATGGGACTGAATGAATAAATTGCTATAAAACGATCGGGATTATTCTGACTGAGCTATTTTCAGCAACTCGTATTTAAAAAACAATGCAATAATGTATAATTTATTAATTCAGTCCCACAATGTGCAGGTTGAATGCTGCTGAGTTTATTTGAATTTAAGGATTTGAATTCATTGAATATATTATAAATTACCTACAAAATTGCATGTTGTGCAATTTTACAAGAACAGGAATTTTGTATAGGTACGCGAAAATGACAAACTGTCATACAAACTTTCACCCTTTTGGGGGATGAGTTAGCAAAAAGTTTCGTTTTGTTTCACCTTGTAATCATCATTAATTCTGCAGGCAAGACAAGCTTAAACCTGAAGATTTTAAGGAAAGGAAACATGTACTTACTTATTGCATGTTTCAGAAAAACGATTTCCTAAAAAGTAACATGCCTTTCATTTATTCTACGCGTTTAAACCACCTGAGCATACTCTTTTAATTTTGTCACTACATCTTCTTTTAAGCAAATATTGTATATTACATTCTAAGACACATCACAGATAATTTGTAAAGAATGTATTTCTATAGCATTTCATTTGCTTCAATATTTCCATTTCTCGTAAGCACTTTACAAATACTTATACAAACTCATTCGATTACTCCCGTAGCAATAAGTATCATTTATGTAGTATCCTATGCTGGACCACGATCTATCCACGTTCCAAGTTTCATTTAAACCCGTGTAGCAATGAAGACGGGAAGAGGAACAAATCAACAGACAGATTTAATTTCTAATTTACCCCATTCACAATAAGATTAGACATTGAAATGAATATTTTTTACAGTTCGTTCAACCGATTTTGACTTCTATTGCGTTGGTGTCATGACACATGGCAGCTGCAGTAAACAGTTGGTATTATAATAACGTTTTTGCTTTTAATGCCACTCTTATGCCTACGGAATAGAAGTAAAAATCGTTTGAACGGACTGTAAACAGTTTTGTTCAAATGTCTAATGTTATTGTAAATGGAGTATAGATAGTATGGATATGAATAAACCCTCAAAAATATCCTTCTTTTCTTTATAAATATCCTTCTCTTCTTTAAAAATATCGTTCTCTTCTTTATAAATACATTATTGGTAATTAGGTGACTATATCCTTTGAAGTATGCAAACAGTTGACTGCTGAACATAGACCAATTTCTCAATCATTATTTGCCAGTTTGAAATATATATATTTATACTAATATTATAAAGAGGGAAGATTTGTATTTTTGTATGTTTGTATTTTTGTATGTAAGGAATAAACTCAAAAACTACTAGACTGATTTCAAAAATCTTTCACCATTAGAAAGCAACATTCACCCTGAGTAACATAGGCTATATTTTATCCCCGTATTCCCACGGGAACGGGAACTACGTGGGTAAAACCGCGGGGCGCTGCTGATAATATATATTTTTTTATTTTTCACAACTGCAGCCTTCATCTTACTTGTTAAGTCAAGTTTCAAGACATACATCATTGATGTCTGTATTAAAGCGACCAGCAAATGATTACATTAGATACAATCTTCAATAACGCTAGTGGCACAAAGCCACCGCCACCGCTGGTGTGCGAGGCCCTTGCGATCGAATCAACATTCTTAGCTGAACTCGTCATGGAAGTAATACTGATGCCTCAAATGCGAGGTATAGGTCTGAGGCCTTCTTAGAAAAGTTTTTTTTATCTATACTATAATAATTATAAAGAGGAAAAATTTGTATTTTTGTATGTGACGAATAAATTCAAAAATTACTGGACCGATTTCAAAAAATCTTTCACACTTTAGAAAGCTACATTCACCCTGAGTAATTTAGGTTATATTTTATCCCCATATTCCGACGGGAACAGGAACTACGCGGGTAACCGCAGGACGCTGCTAGTTATTAAATATTTTTTCCTTTGGATTGCTGTTTTTCCTTTTCGAATTGATTTGTTCTTGAGAAAGAAGGTCCAAATAGATTACTGCTTTTTTATTATGATATGGATTTCCTCTTGTCTAGTCTAGGTCACAGGTGACAGAGACAGTCCGGGGATACCGCACGGTCTCTGGCGAGGCGGCGAATCTCCTTGCCGGATTGCTGCCGTGGGATCTGGAGGCGAGAGCCCTCGCGCACGTTTACGCGTTGCGCGTGGAGGCGCTAAGCCGGGGTGAAACTCTGCTGCCACGGCAAATTGCTGCGCAGCGGACGGAGCTCCGGCGGGATCTCACGGAGGTTTGGAGACAGCGACTATCGCAACCCAGTGCTGGGCACGCCACTATTTTGGCGATAAGTCCCCTCTTTGAGGCGTGGCTGGAGAGACGTCACGGCGTCCTCACCTTCCGCCTGACGCAGGTGCTCACCGGACACGGCTGTTTCGGGAGGTACCTGTGTCGGATCCAGCGGGAGGATACGTCCGGGTGTCATCACTGTGTGGATCGCCCGGAGGACACGGTGGAGCATACGGTGGAGGTCTGCCCTGCTTGGGCGGAGCACCGCCGTGTCCTCGTCGAGGCGATCGGCGGCGGCGACCTCTCGCGTCCGGCCCTGGTTCAAGCCATGGTCCGGAGCGAGGAGGCATGGGAAGCGGTCGCCTCCTTCTGCGAAGCAGTAATGCTAGCGAAGGAGGAGGCGGAACGCGTGCGTGAGAGGGAAACCTCACGCCCAAGCCGCCGCAACAGAAGAAGACGCCCCGGGCGTCGGGAAACGCAGGGCGATTCCCGGCCACCGTAGGCGCGGGCCTGCGGATGGCGAGCTATGGGTGGCTCGCCGTCCGATAGCAACCAGGCCCGAGTCGACGGCGCGTCGTGTTCCACGCGCGCCTCAAAGAGCCGTCAGCAATGTAGACGGGGCCCCATAGGGTCAGTGCCTGCTAGGGTTGCGGATTTTGTTCGAAAGAGTCACCGCAGCCCTGGAACGCAAAGGGCACAAGAAGGATCACGGGTGGGTTTTAGTCAGTAAGAGTCTGACACTCCCTTCCGCTCCGCCCAGAGCGGGAGAAGTCATTTGATGATTTCCCATCCAGAAAAAAAAAAAAAAAAAAAAAAAAGGTGACAGAGACAAAGTCGACGATGGCTTGAGCTTATGGCTTGATGGGGTGCATGCAGACCGAGAAACAAGCCCATTGTCAAGTCTCAGGAATTAAAAGCTGTCAATGGGAATTAGGTAACGTATAAGGCCTTATCACCAAACTTACACACATAAATCAAATTTATATTACTGGTGCAGATGATTAGATTGTTGTGAGACATTATCCGACATTGTCTGTGGCTAAAACCAATCTAAGCACAGTAATTTGAACTTTATTCACTTTAACTATCATTTTAGTGGGAATTATAAAGTAACAGTAACATGCCGCACGGGTCGATCTTCGAGGTTAAGCAATGTTTGCCGAGGTTGGTCTGTGGATGGGTGAAGATCTTAACACAACGAGACTTCTCCGTTCCTCGGAAAGCACGTTAAGCCGCTGGTCCCGGCTGTCATTTGGAGATCTTTGGCAGTCGTTACGGATTGTCAAAAGCTAGAAAATCTGACACCAGTCTTGCCAAAAAGTTCCGTGTTCCCCAGTTAATGGTTAGTGGAGATTTGGTAGGCAGCCGCTTCACGTAAAATACTAGTATTCAGCTGAATCCAGCTTGATTGGGAGCCAACCCCAATGTAGATGGGAAAAGGCTAGGCAGATGATGATCAAATGAATCATTCACTTTAGATTACTTTTCGATTCTCAGAGCGAAGTTTCGTTACCTACTAATTACGCTATATTCTTGATTCATGCTGTAATGAATCAATAATACAACGTAATTATACTTAGGACATTTACTCCACACATAACACTTCGGCCACAAGTTCAGCTCAAAATTCCAAATTCCACTGCAGGGATTCAGCAGTCCCTGGTTGCGGAATTTGTTCGAAACAGTCACTGCGGCCCTGGAACGCAAAGAGCAGTAGGAGGAATATGGGTGGATTTTAGTCAGTAAGAGTCTGTCATTTCCTTCTGCTCCACCTAGAGAAGAAGACAGAAGTCATTTGATGATTTCCCATCCGTAAAAAAATATTCAGCAGAATATCAACGTCCGGTGTATTTATTTGGCTGATAGATTCTGGGCTGGTCTCCTATTTAGTGCAACCTTGAAACGCGCGCCGCACAATGGTTGTCCTATTGTTATTTTTTGGTTTTAATAAGCACATGCCATCGTTTTTAAATACTGGCACCACGGTAGGTTTATACATTATTGTAATTATTTCAATAATTTGTGACAATTTCCTATTTTATTGTTTTTTTTTTGCTTTTGTCTATTGTACAGTTTTCTTGTTGTTTTACGCCGAATGAATGATTTATAAATTATATATTCAGACAGGTACTAGATACAGATGCTAGATAAATTGTTTGTTCACAGTACCTAATCCACCCGTCACGCTGGTTTTAACAATACTTACAATTAATCGTCAACAATAAAAGTCCACAAAATTTTCCATTCCTCCTGAATGGCGTAACGATATCGCAGTAGCTTTATTTGACAGTCCAACACAATGTTTTATTCATTGATCTAGCTGTCAAAAACTGAAGTTTTTAAAACGTTTTTTCAGTAAAATAATATTGGGTTGCCGGCTGTCACAATAAAAGATATTGTTTGTGAATATGTTACTGGCTGGAAACGTGTTTCCTTCGCCTTTAAATCAATGAGGCGGTTAAAAAGTACAGGAACTCTTGCACGGCTTTCACGCGATTTAATTTAATTGCCATTGTTTTCACACTCTCTCCCACTTTGAGGTAAATTACTCGGAAACGAATTTACCGCCATTGTAATAAATTCAGGACAATCGCTTTACGGGTCTATTTGAAACAGTGACGGCAGCTATTTGACATTATATTTTATGGGTTTTGTCACAGTGGAAAAAAATGGATGTCAATAATTTAGCCTGAAATTTCGATAATTTGATAAAGAGTAGAATAATTTTTATCCCATAACTTACTGATAAGATGAAAAACGCATTACACTGGGTGAGAATGGGCCGACTTAACGCTTAAAGACAATTTTCAAAAACAACCATTGGGTGGATGAAATGTGTACAATTTACATAATATTATGTAACTCAACTATTTCGATAATTTCACTAAGTATTACTAAACCGTAGTTCATACTCTTATTTTCTTTAGACTTACCCAATAATACTCCAAAAGAAAAATAAACAAAACACGTAATTAACCCATTGCCCTATTCTAACCTCGAGGTATCTGAGAGGTAAACTTGCTATGTTCATCAACTTCAAAATTAATGAATAATTAATACAAGTTAATTTATTCCACGCCCGGTGTGCCAGCAGACAGGCAGGAGTGTGGAAACCGAGGCACAGTTCAGACAAGTGAGAGGAGACGATCGATCGCCCTACGAGGACAATCGGGACGGAGTGTGTTCATCTATTGACGTGTTCGGTTATGGATACCATTCGTGCATGGATATAAATGAGATATGGACTTAATTGAGAACATCATTTGTTGTCTAGAATTGCTTGTGTAGGCGTCGCGTTGTGTTTGGTCCGACTAAGTTACTAGACAAGTTATCATGGACAGATTTAACGCGGGGTTACCATTAATTACACTGTCCTTTTTCTTTACGAGTCGAGGTTTGATTCTTTAGCATCGTTCTCACATATACGTAAGTATTTATGGTATACTAAATATTGTAAAAAAATCTAATTGAAAAGAGTAACTATGGAGTTTCGTGTCCGTTCTTCTCCATAAGGAACCTTTGCGAATGGACGCTAGAGTCACTTAATTATGATAACTTTTAATGATGACGTTCAAAAGTGCCGCCTAATTGAAATAAAAGATTTGACTTTGACTAGATTTTTTGGCCCAGTAGGTGACTACGTAGTACAACGGATGCTGCAATTAACGTTAATTGCAGCGTCCGTTGAATTATATCCTATTAGCTGCTGCCCGCGACTTCGTCCCCGTGGAATCCCCGATTTTAAAATATTATTTATCGCTGCTCCGCTCCAATTGGCTTAAGCGTGATGTTATATAGCCTAAAGCCTTCCTCGATAAATGGTCTATTCAACCCAAAAAGAATTTTTCAATTCGAACCAGTAGTTCCTGAGATTAGCGCGTTCAAACAAACAAACAAACAAACAAACAAACTCTTCAGCTTTATAATATTAGTATAGATAAAAGTATTTGAGGCCCCCAAAGTGTGACAATGTTCTGAACAGGACCTTCGCACTCACATTGAGTACCTGATGGGTCTATGAAACCCCATGTCGCTAGGTTGTATTTCCACGGCCTTCCTGGGTGCGCAACCGATTCAGTATCTTCCATATAGGTCGTTGCTACAGTCCTAATTTTTCGGAATATTGTTAGGATAGGTGCCAGTAATGTATAACGCTGCAAACGTAGGCATTTTTCCTAAAAAGTTCGTAGTTGTAATTTTTGAGTTTGTATCGCTACTCTATCGTATTTTTTTTTACATCAAGTCTGATAGCACTTCGATATCTACACGACAATATATAAATAACTCATATAACAATATATGGTTCTGGCTTCTGATAATCCAAACGGATTGTCAGAAGCCAGAAAAATTGACTTTGACGTCTACAAATGACAGCCGAGACCAACGCCTTAACATGCTTTCCGAGGCACGAAGGAAACTCGGTATGTTAAGATGGTCACCCATCCACAGACCGACCTCGGCAAGCGTTGCTTAGCTTTGGAGATCGACTCGTGCGGCTGTTATTATTTACCCACGAGCACCTCGAGTTTAATCTTTATTTATCACTAATACTTAATCTTAAGAAACCCATAAATGCAATTCAGTAAAAAAATCAGCTCAAGCAATAAGTAGTCAACAAGGAGCTGATGTTCTATAGTGACCATTAGTGATTTTTTTGTAAAAATATTCACATTTTGTTTTTAACTGTTAAACAAAAGTGAAATACACAAAAGTGATAACATCTAGGAGTAAGTCTTGGCACGACGTCCTTCCAAAATCAAATTACAAGTCTGCAGCCTGTGGTTACACTCTGCAGTCTGCAGCTTGTCTACAATTAGAGAGTGGTACGTCACTAGTGATCCAGTGTTAATTTATTCAGTCGTCTCTGCGGTGTAGACCCCGCGACGAAACTGGGACGAAACTTCACTTCAAATTAGTTCATTTGTATTTTAAATGGAGAATGGAATGCTATTTAGGCTACCTTGTCCCAGCAACTCCGTCTGTCTCATTTTCTCGATCGAATTTCGAAATTTTCTTGGGAATGCTAACTCTGCACGGTTTTTCGTACATATGTACATAATCGCATACTTGAAAATAAAAGAACTGATTTTTTTCAAAAGTACCTTATTTTGGCTGGAATAACATATCTACGATTAAAAGCTCTTAAATCAGAATAATATATAAAGAATCCCTTTCCGTTTCGTCTATATTACATACTAGCAGGGCCCCGCCGATTCACCCGCATGTTTCTTGTTCCCGTGGTAATATGGGGATAAAATATAGCCTATGACACTCCACAATAATGTAGCGTTACGTTATTGTGGAGTTTTGGGGAGTTACGTTACGTTCTATTAGTGAAATAATTTTGAAAATCGGTTCAGTAGATCCAGAGATTACTCCTTACAACGTCACAACCTCACAAACGTTACCTCTTTATAATATTAGTATAGACTGATAGTATACTCTGTACTTTTGTTTTTAATGTAATTTAAGTACTTCTTTATCGTTAGGCAATTTTTATACGTACCTAAGTAAATTATAATTATTGATAAACTCTGTGACATTTATTTATTCTCTCTTAACTTTTACTTTTTTCTCGGTCAAAGAGAGAACTACTGTGCTCGGTATTCTAGAGCGCTGATGAGTCAGTCAGTGTGTGAGTTTAGCCTTTCATGAAAATTAATTGATTTATTTTCAAATGATCAATGATGCAGGCTCGTGCGTTCATATACCAAAGGTCCAATCAATCAAGGTTAAACTACGTTTATCGCATTCAGGAGCAGTGGTGGACGAATGGTAACCACCCCGACTTACGAGTTGTTGTTCGCGGGCTCAAACCCAGCGAGGCGCATTACTTTATGCATTAATTTAATCACCACTACTCTCAAAACGGTGAAGGAAAACATCGTGAGGAAACCGGCATGTCCTAGAACCAAAAATTCGAAGACATGTGACATTCACCAACCCGCACTGGGTCCGCGTGGTGGATTACGGCCCATTCCCTCTCCTAGAGAGGAGACCTGTGTCCCAGCAGTGGAAACGTTCAAAGGCTGATTATGTGAACTACGTTTCTCGCATTCAGACCCTGAATGGGTGATCACCCGATCCCATCTTGTTTCTGTCTTACATTTAATTATTCTCGTTTTATTTACAAAAGAAATTAAAGTCCCGTTTGAAAATTGTTCTGTAAGTAGGAAGCCGACGTAGCAAGAATGGATTAATCACGCCATGCAGAAAGAAGATACTTAATGGAAGAAATGTTAGCGATTTTCATGAGTTGGGTCCCCATCGAAAGTTCAGCACTTTCATGCAACTGATCAAATATCCTTTCATTTTGTTGTTCAAGCAATTTTCAATGTGTGTGACGTCGTCGAGCAGACTGATTTTTAAACTTAAGAAGCAGTGGTTCTAGAATACCTTTCGTTTGTAAAAAAATATTTGAGTTTACGGACTTTAAAAGAGACTTTGACCTCTGAGTTTGTTTCGGTGTTTCTTCTCAGGGTAGTCGGCTAGGAAACACCGACTTCATCTAGGTTAAAATGACAAGAAATATTGGACGTGTAAAAGTGTTATGTTTTACTTACAAAATAAATATCATTTATCATTTACGATCATCGTAATCGGGGTGCAGGTCAAGGTTAAAAGTTTAAGATTGAATTAGAGCTAACAAAACGCAAAAGCAATCTATGAAATCATTAATTTCTTAAGATTTTTTTTCAGATTACCAATAACAACGTTTCTTTATAAAGCATAAAATGGGTTTGAAACAACGATTAACATTGAAAACATTGCCAATTAACTAGTTATATTAATTTAACCAAGAGACGCGAGTGTCTGCTTAGATACCTACCTACTTACTTACTTAGATGTAACGAGGTTTGTCTTAATGCCGTTAGTCCTCGATATAACTACACTTAAGCTGAGCTGCATTCAACAAGATAGTAGATACTTGTTTATCAGAGGAGCTCGTGGCCAAATTATAACAGCCGCACGGGTCGATCATCAAGGTTAAGCAACGCTTGCCAAGGTTGGTTTGTGGATGGGTGACCATCTTAACATAACGAGACTTCTCCGTGCCTCGGAAAGCACGATAAGCCGTTGCTTCCGGCTGTCATTTGGAAAATATTGCCAAGAAAACACCAGTCTTGCCAAGAAGTACCGTGTTCCTCAGTTAATGGGTTGTGGAGGTCTGGCAGGCAGCCGCTCCACGTAAAATACTGGTTTTATGCTGAATCCGGCTTGTCTGGGAGCCGACCCCAATATACATAGTTGGGAAAAGGCTAGGCAGATGATACTTGTTTATCTATATACCTCTATGTAAGTAAAGTAAGATGAAGCCATTTAAAAGATACCATAAAGGGTATGGGTATCTCATAAGCATTAGTTAGTAAGTTGTTTCCGTGGCAATGATTCAAAAAGATATGTCCAAGGTTCGAAGAGTTCTTACCAATCAAGTTCTGTAAGAGCTACCATAAGTTTAATGATCCACGATAACTGATATTATCTTAATAAAGACATTTCCTTCCAATTATAAATTCACTAGCGTTGCTGACATACGTAACGTAATACTGAAGGCACTTCAACATGACAATGCCAGTGCGTGTTTGAATAGAGTCCAAAATTCTATTAACATATTGCATCGAAGATGGAAGTTTCCAGTTAGAGATCTCAAGTACTTCGTCACCGGAGTTACGAGTCTGAGACAGACGGATCAATTGTAATGAACGTTATGGTTAGTGTTCGCGGAGTATTCTGTTGATATTTGACCAAAAACGATTGTAGAACGACGCGCTACGATAAAAGGGGTGATTCTCGTGTTTTTAATGTTACTGTTATGAACACATAAAAAAAAGGAAAAAACTCAAAAACCAATTCATAAAAATGTGATAATTAGTTAGTGGTAACGGCCCTGGCTTACGAATTGTAAGTCGCGGGTTCAAACACAGCCAGTCGGTATTACTTTTTGTAATTAAAACGGTGAAGGAAAACATCGTGAGGAAACCGGCATGTCCTAGAACAAAAAAATCGAAGGCATGCGACATTCACCAACACGCACTGGGCCCGCGTGGTAGATTATGGCTCATTCCCTCTCCTAGAGAGGAGGCCTGTGTCCCAGCAGTGGGAACATCAAAAGGCTGATTATGCTGTGACATGAATTTGATCGATTTTGAAGTGCAAATTAAAAAATGACACTCTTTTTTCTGGATGGGAAATCATCAAATGAATTAGCCGCTCTGGGTGGAGCGGAAGGAAGTGTCAGACTCTTACTGACTAAAACCCCCCCGGGGTTTCTCCTAGTGCCTTTTGCATTCCAGAGCCGCGGTGACTCTTTCGAACAAAACCCGCAACAATGCGCTCTTAGTTTGCCTTTTTGTTAGAATGTGCAAGAGGTGAAAAGTGAATCCTTGCTTTTTTGTATCCTATTTCAAATATATATTTTTTTCATTTACGTCATGAATATTACGACTACGTATACTATCATAGTCTCAAGTTTACCTAGTACATAGCAAAAAGTTATGAAATAAAAAACAAATAATATAAAAAAACACGCCTACCATGTGAAAAAGTGAACTAAAAAAAAAACAACATAGATAATAATCTTATCATTGCAGTCGGGGGACGGTTCCTTTGACGGTTCCTTTTACAGTTGCTGACTGCAATTAAAGATTATATATATTAAAGATTATATATCTATCTTGTTTTTAATTTCTGTTTAGTTCACTTTTTGACATGGAATGGTACGGTGTTTTTTTGACACTATGTTTTATGAAAGCAGTGGCCATGTAAATTATCAAATCAAATCAAATATGTTTATTTGTCAGAATATGGTACAATAGACATTACTATTTTGGTTCAGGCTCATTTATTAACCTATTAATTAATTTATATGAATCAATTAATGCAATATCATTGTAATAAATATTAAAATTGTATTGAATTAATAAAAGCCATGCCATTATTATTGAATAAATATGCCATTGTGGGGTATGGTAGAATAAAGTATATTGTTATGTATTACTAGCAGCGCCACGCGGTTTCACCCGCGTAGTTCCCGACCCCGTGGGAATACGGGGTTAAAATATAGCCTATGTTACTCAGGATGAATATAGCTTTCTAATGATGAAAGAATTTTTGAACTCGGTCCAATAGTTTTTGAATTTATTCGTTACATACAAAAATACAAATCTTTCCTCTTTATAATATTAATGCTATTAGTGACTTATCCTCTAAATATTCTTTGACACTGTAATAATTTTTCTCCAATAACAGTATATACAAAGTATTCTAATTGGGCCAGCACTACTCCTTTAATTTTGAAGCACTCCTTTCTGAAGGAGGACCATAAAATAACATGTTTAGCTTTCTCAATGCTCAGGGGATGTGTCAAAGTGTTTAGTTTGAAATCTAAACTAACAGTTAAACGAACTAATACTGCCACAATGCTGACTTTGTCACAGTACTGTGAACACGGGAGAAAACAAGACGGCCATTAAAATCTATCTCAGGTAGGGTTGGCACGTCTAGAGTATCACAGTTTATTTTTAAAAGGGTCGTTTTTGTTAGGCTAAATATAAATTGCCTATTTAGGTTACTCGTCCTTTTCCGTGTAATACCTATTTATAGTATTTTAAAAATATAGCCTCTTTTTCTAAAGGCTTTGCTTTCCATGATAATAACTAAGCTAATTGAGCTCTGCTCGAAATTATGCGATGATATAAAAAAAAATATTAATTTTAATGTAAGGACTATTAAAGAAGTCAGCAATGAAGACGGGGCCCCATAGGGTCAGTGCCTGCTAGGGTCGCGGAATTTGTTCGAAAGAGTCACCGCGGCCCTGGAACGCAAAGGGCACAAGAAGGAACACGGGTGGGTTTTAGTCAGTAAGAGTCTGACACTCTCTTCCGCTCCGCCCAGAGCGGAAGAAGTCATTTGATGATTTCCCATCCAAAAAAAAAGGACTATTAAACAAGCGGATGATTCTTCACAGTAAAACCAACAGCTATCTCTGAATTCTGATTGGGCATAATAGTTGAAATGAAAAGCAAATAACGGACGTTACATACCGATAGAAAGCAGAAAAAAAATACCTCAATTAACTGTTCAAGGTGACCTACAGAAATAGAAGCGGCGCAATTGCCAAGAGCAAATGTCCAAACAGTAAGATCTTAACTGAGCTCCCTGATCTGCCAGCCTTAATCCTGGGAAGGATGGGCAGCAATGAATTTACGTAATTAGCTCCCCGGGGGCTGGCGACGGACGACCCGTTACAAATGCGCTGAAAAAACACTGAAACTGAAGGATTCATGTGTTTGTTATCTTTTGTCTGAGGTAGTCTGGACTTTGGGACTCATCCCTCGGGAGGGGTGGCTTCTGTCAGTTTCATGCTTGCCTTGGAAATGGAGTAAAAGCTTCTAACGATATGGTCATTATTGTCTTTGTGCATTTATTTGGATACTAGCAACGGCCCGTGGTTTCACCTACCTAGTTCCCACTCCCGTGAAAATACGGGGTTAAAATATAGCCAATGTTACTCACTGATAATGTAGCTTTCCATTACTGAAAGAGTTTTTAAAATCGGTTTTATCGTTTAGGCATGAAAGCGTAACAGACAAACAAACTCACATTTATAATATTAGTTAGGGTTTTAATACTTAGAAGAAGGGTTTTAGAGATAAGTTTGTATTTCTTTGGCAAGTCTTATTTTTGTAGTTTAGTTTAGTCATTGATTTGATAACAGTAACTGTATACGACTTTATTTTTACAAAATTCTGTTAGTATAATCAGCCTAGCACGTTCTAACTGATGATACACAGGCTTCTTGCCTGTGTCTGCGAGTTGACCATGATCCAACACGCGGTCCCAGTTTTCTTTGTTTGATCCCACATATCTAAAAAATGTTTAGTGTTGAATGTATTCTCACTACATTACATACAGTACATTTCTTCACAGTCTAGAGAGCAGTTGTTTACAATTTTCATTTTATAATCGAGAAACATAAAATTTATCCAGTAAAAATCTTTTTCAAACTAGCTTAACTAACAAAGGATTTCCAGGAAGTGCTTGAAAAATGAATTACTCATTTTTTACCGAAAACACATACGAACGAAGCAAGTAATATTTTCTCTGAAGTTCGTCCGTATGTGTGCTTATAAAAATAATACAGAAACATATTTGCGATGTGAATAGCTCCTTCCATGTGTGCAGTAACGGAAATTAACACGTTATATTCGACATTTGCTTGACTATTCAAATGTAAATGAATTGAATTTCACACGAATCCTTATTACACTGGATCAAATTTCTCGTTTATTATTTTCTCGATGTTTATTCGCCGTATCTTCTGAGGACTTTCAAATAGGGAACACGCAATATTTTCATCTTGCTTTCATTTAAAAGAATTCCGTATAAAATATACCATTAAAAAAATTGAAAATTAATACGCTTTAATGTATTGCCAAGAATGTGATTATAAACTGACTGTTTTTCTTTTCTCGCGAAAACGGACGATGAGTCACTCCTGTCTGCACAGAGATCATGAACTGTCATGTATTAAAATTTAAGTTCGTTTTTTGTTGACATACCACCAGTGACGTCACTAGACGCTGATTTTTTACGTTCCGTTTCATGTTATATTCATTCGTAATAGTTGTTAAAAATCAATATTAACTACAATAAAAACATTGCAATGGGCCTTCTTTTATTCTATTTTATCATATCAAAAATGTTCATGAATTCTGTAATTATATCTTCCCTACTTTAATACTTAATTTTCTCACATTTCAATATTCGTTTTTATATCGTAGCTAACTAGAAAGGGTCAGGCAACTACAAGGTCAAGTCATAGATTTCTTCCATACTTTCAGAAGACGTTGGTTCTTCAGCGGTTTGAAACTATTAGCTGTCATCTCAAACTTCATCTACGAACTTAAGCGACACTATACCCCATTCACGATCAGATTAGACATTGAAATACATCTTTTTTACAGTGCGTTCAACTGATTTTGAATTCTATTGCATGGGCGGCATGACACATGGTAGCTACAGTAAACATTTGGTATTATAATCACGTTTTTGCTTTTAATGCCATCTTTATGCCTACGGAATAGAAGTAAAAATCGGTTGAATGGACTGTAAACATTTTCGATCCAATGTCTAATCTTATTGTGATTGGAGTATAAATGCTGAAGACTTTACGTATTTGAGTCTTTACAAAAACTTCCAATTTGCCGATGAGAGCGACTTAAGAGCCAAATCTACTAATTTTACGTCAACCTTCGCCTTCGCATCCCAATCGAAATCTGCCCAAAAAAGAAACCAATTTTTCATAGATTTTGACTGAGATGCAAACATGAGCGTTGGTTGAAATTAGTAGACTTGCTACTCAGATCAAAGCTCGTAGCTCGTAGCAGCGTAGCACCGTAGATTCTAGCTCGTAGCACCGTAGCTTCGAGTTCGTAGCACCTTATCACTCCAACATTTAAATCGTTGGATCCGTTTTTTTTTTTTGCATTGGACCACTAGCAGTTCGGCACACTAAGGCTGGTTACTGCTTAACCGGACTTTCCTGTGGTGGCGGATTAACGGTGTTATTGTTGGAGGGCACCAAGGGATATGCTGGGCCTGATGATGAACGCTAATGGCTCAGCGGCACAAGCTGGCTCGTTAGGCAAAGATGTGGAAACGTTTACGTGCTCCATGAGTGAGTTGATCGCGGCCGTCGTGTCTGCGATAACCTTGATTTGGTCGGGATCTAATCCAGAGCCTCAAGTCTGCTATTACAATAGTGTCAGAATGTTCTATCATTGATTCATAATGGTTGATTTTGACAAGTTTGGTAATCTACTAATGCGAAAGCGTCATTATGACTTTCCAATGGTCAACCACTGACACTCCATTGAATGAAATGGCATAGAATGCGGTATGCGGTAATCTGCTAAAATTTTGACAGTTCCTTTGATCAGTGTCTAATGGTGGTACCATTAGAACGGCATTGTGCAGTCATTCTTTTTAATATCTCGGTTGTCAAAAAGTATTACGAGGCCACTGACAGACCAATGATCGACCATTATGAATTACGAACTTTTAGCAAAATGACAATGGAATCGTGTTGGAATGACAAATTTATAAATATAGCAGACTTGGGGCCCTGGTGAGGTGACGTGGTGTCTTTCAGCTTTTCGCCTACTTGGCTTCAGTCGGTACCTTGGATTCGTTCTACCGTCTCAAAAGGTGGTCATTATAACTTTGTTTTGACACCTCTGACATACGCAGACCCAATTTCAGTGAGGAATATTTTCTTTTCAAAAATCAATGTGACGAATTATTAAACGCGATTTAGCTGTTACTACTGTAATTGGAAGAGTATTGTATAAGTTGATTTAGTCTAATTTGTGACGTATCAATGTTTTCTTTTGAGAAAACATTATGAAAATAAATAATGGTTTTATTTTGTAAGTTTCAATTTTTCTGTAGAAATTATACATTCAAAAGAATAACAACAAGCTTACTTTAAAAGCTAAGTACAAGATTATTTATCTCGTAAAGATTAAGAATCCGTCAATCAGTATTAAAAATAATCAATACTTTATTTTTTGCTAGCTGTCGCGCGCGGCTCCGCTCGTTGGATGTCAAAAATTAACCCAAGGGAACATACTCTCGAGATATAAAGTATTCCATGTGTTATTTCAGACCAATCATAGTCATAATCATCAATCATAATCTACTGAATCTACACCTGGGTCAAATTTCACCTATAGTACGATTTTCAATTCGAGTCAGTAAAATGACAAGTGCAACTGTCACTGATACAAAAAAGGGTGACCCGCTACAATAGTGATGTTCAGCAATCAATAGACTTAGACATTTAGTCATGCTTTATTTTATTAGGTATCAAAGCGTTTTTTTTATTGTAAATATTGAATGCATACCGTATTAAATAATACTATTTTAGAAACATGGACCTTACCAATTGGACTTTTCTTGAATGGTACGGTGCGTTATGTAATACCAGCACCGCATTTTGGAGGGAGACATCTCTCTTTAGAGGTGGACGGTTGGGTTTCGGGTTGATCCAACAACCAAAAACAAAGAATATAACAGTATTTTATGTCATATGTAATTACCTACCGTGTTGTATTCTGTTTAATTACCGTAAATTACATATTTTTATTTATATAAAGGCTATTTGATATTGAATAAAAAAAATGTAATCTCGACTAAGTTTTAATTGTAAAAACTCGATTTTACCACATCACTATTTATTTGAGACTAAAAACCTGCAACATTGGAAATGTCATTTTACTGACTCGAATTAAAAATCAAACTATATACCCTATCTGTTTAGGTAGTTAACTAAAGGTAAACAATCTTGGTATGTCTTTGAGCGAAAAATGTTTTTGAAAAATGTGAAATACGTTTTACAACATGAAATACTTTCAGATTTTCTAAAATTATAGATAATTGATTTGAGTAAGTAATAATATCCATATTTTAAAATATATTTTACATAAAAACACATACCAAGATTGTTTACCTTTAGTTAACTACCTAAACAGATAGGGTATAGATCCATTTCGTAGTTTTTGCGTGTTAAATTAATAAACATCCATACGTAAAAACTCTCGCGTTTATAATATAAGTAAGAATAATCCTAGTAAAGATGAATAAGCCTGATCTCTTTTATATTTTGTCTTCTAAATTAAAAAAAAAAACACATTGTTACATTCGAATTGTATTCTTTTTTTAAAACATTATCCTTCTAAATCCACATAAAGAGAAAAAATAATCGTAAAATATAACAGTAGAGCAAAAAAACAGCCATTTAAGAAGACGTCTTTGCAATTTTCATTCCAGCGAGTCGATTGAGATAGGTCCCCGCTGTGACTGACAGTTAGATAGGCAGGCTGAATTCTAATCTGTCCGGAATCGGGCCCGGTCCGGACCGGCCCGGATACTGAACAGACTGTGCCAGATTGCCCGGACGACGGCATAAAGCAACGTATTGGAGGATATAAAGCCTTGTACTAGAGTGCTTAGCAAAGGCGACAATTTCTCTCGTCACGGCTGAGTTGTAAATCTGATTGTGAGTGTTCACAAAAGATGAATTCTGTGTAATATTGTGAAATTTAATGGATTGGGAATAATCGGTTGTAACGAATTTTTTTAGTGCAGTTTTTTTTAACTGATTTTGGTAAAAAAAAAATATACAACATTAACAGAATAAAACCTGAAAAATAAATATTTATAAAAAAAAACATGCATGTCAAAAAGTGAAATGAAAAAAAAAAGAAAAAAACAAGATAATCTTTTCATTGCAGTCGGGGTACTTGTAGAGAAATATTCAAAGGAACACTCCCCCGACTGCAATGCAAAAAGATTATCTTTTAGTTCACTTTTTGACATGGCAGGCGTGTTTTTTTTTTTTTTTTTTTAAATCATTTGTTTTTAATTTCATACCTTTTTTTGTTAAGTAATAAGCATGCTTGAGACGATGATAGTATACGTGGTCGTAATTTTCAAGAAAACTTAGTTTTTCGTTTTTATTTCTGAACCATGCCTCCGCCTTTTATTTTTTAAACTTACACTAGCCTATGTTATCCGAGATAACTCAACGCTTCTAACGATACCACATACATTGATAACAGTTAAGCCGTTTAGAAGTTATGGTGGAATAAATAAATTCACATACATACATATGTATGCACACATACCTGAAAACATTAAACTCCTTTTGGGCAGTCGTGTAAAAAGGGATGATTGTACTCATGTTTATGAAAAACTTTTAATACGGGACCGCCAAAAAGAAGAAATCAGCTGTTTACTATATTTTGTCGAGTTATCCGCCATTTTAGTGTTCGTCCCATTATAAAATTTGATCATACGCTGCTCCATAGAACAATATTTGATATATTAGACAAAGCCAAACTTGTTGGTCATCGACATTTAACCAAAAAGCCAAAATGTTCCTTATGACTGTTAGCATAAGGCACATTTATTTTAAACGCCGATATATCTCTTAAGTTAATTGAAATTTCCAGTATCGATGTGTTGATTTATTCACTATGTATACAGGTGTAGTTACTAATCTTTTACACTTAATTGAACACACACTAAATTGTTGTTAATTATATAAATCAATGGCTGCAAAATTTCTAAATGAGCACTGTCCCTTGATAGCAAATGTATTATTTTAACCCCTGCTGGTATTACTTTTTGTACCTATTAGTAGTATAGTACTTAGTGTTGTTTAGGTGCATCGTCCTCACATAATATAATCAATTGATTAATGTATACAAAATATTGTAAAACTTATATTTGAAAAGAGTAACTATGGAGTTTCTTGTCCGTTCTTCTCCATAAGAACCTACTTTTTGCAAATGGACAAATAGAGTCACTATAATATTTTTATTTTCAAAATGTTTTGACGTTCAAAAGTGCCTTTTAATGGTCTAGTTCGATAATTGAATTGACTTTGACTTTGATATAAAAATGAATACCTACAATAACCTGTTGTAGCGTATTGCGTTTATCCTGTTAGAACTTGTATATGGCCAAATGGTGATATTAATCGCAAACATGTTTAAAAAAACCTTTATTTTTAACCACACTAGTTGCTGCCTGCGGCTCTACCCGCGTAGAATAAGTACTTCCTTTATTATCTTCATGAATTATTTTATAGCCTAAGTTTGTGTACGTTTAATACTTTTTGGGTGAAAGAGTAACCAACATCCATATATTCAACTTCAAAAACAATCCTGTTTGTAATGCAAGTATTTTAGGAGTAGGATGAAGTACTACAATTACCTCATATAGACCAAGTTTGTTTGCTTGAACGCGCTAATCTCAGGAACTACTGGTCCGATTTCTAAAATTCTTTCAGCGGTAGATAGCTCATTTATTGAAGGCTACGAAGGGACTATATATTTCCACGCCAAGACCAACAAGAACGGAGCAGTTATGAAAAATGTGCCACAAACGAAGTTGCGCTGGTAAGCTAATTTTATTATAAAAGAACATGTTGCATAAAAAGACTCACTTGACGAAACTCAGCAAGTACCCAGACAGCAGAAAGCGTGTCACATAAAAACACACATCAGTATATAAAAGAGAACAAAAAAAATTACATTTGTCATACGATGCCATCATTCGCTGAATGTTTAATAAAAATAAATAAATCCTTCGCTCTCAAAGGGAGAACTTTTGTATTGTAACATGCAAACCGTAAAACGCCGAGGAAAGTAATTTCAGGAGCAAAGAATAATTTATTTTTTCGCTGAAGACGAATCTGTGAGGACGGTGCGTGGTCCAAGTTGTGGGTGAGAGCGGGACAATCAAGATTTGAATCATAACGCTTCAAGATTTTACCAGTAGATAAAAACACCTCATGACAAGCACCTAGCACCGCATTCATGCTTTTACATGTTAGTGTAATTCACACGTTATTAATTAATTGTGAAAAAAAGCATTGTATACAATAAATCATTACAATTTCCAATGATCTTACTATCATTAAAAGTGTAGTAAAAATGTTAAAATTTATACGAAAACATTCAAACTGTAATCATAAATCGTCTGTGATGTGTGAAGACACCGCATAACCTACAAGCAGGCACTTAACCTAAGTGTCACAACATAAATTTAGGCAACAGCTATACTGGCGTGGCTTTTGGCGTGGTTATGAACAAATCGCCAAAATTCCACACTTGGGGTCTGTCAACAAACAATCACCGGATTCAATTCAGAAGACCGCATAGAGAATAGTATTCTTCGTTTCAAAATACAAATTGCAGACGAAGGCAACACGGCCGCCAATTTAAAGTGGAACTGGGCTGGGAAAAAGTAACCACAGATTGGATTCCAAGCGGCAGGAACCGGCAACATGGCAGGGACAAAAGGAGATGGCAAGACGTGTCATGCAGAGAAACGTGGAAGAAAGCAAGGCCTTTTTTTTCTGGAAATCATCAAATGACTTCTCCGATTTGATCGAATTTTAAGTGCAAAATAAATTGACACTCTTGTTTTCTGGATGGAAAATCATCAAATGAAGTAGCCGCTCTGGGCGGAGCGGAAGGGAGTGTCAGACTCTTACTGACTAAAACCCACTCGTGATCCTTCTTGTGCCCTTTATGTTCCAGGGCCGCGGTGACTCTTTCGAACAAATTCCGCAACCCTCCACCGTATGCTCCACCGTGTCCTCCAGGCGATCCACGACACAGGACGACACAGGACACGTCCGGGTGTCAACACTGTTGACACCCGGACGTGTCCTCCCGCTGGATCCGAAACAGGTACCTACCGAAACAGCCGTGTCCGGTGAGTACCTGCGTCAGGCGGAAGGTGAGGACGCCGTGACGTCTCTACAACCGCTCCTCAAAGAGGGGACTTATTGCTACAATTTTGGCGGGCAAGGCCTTCGCCCTGCATTGGGACTCAACAGGCTTATAACATAACAACAACGGCTTAAGTAATGCTATCTAAATAATATACATAAATAATTTCTTGTTATATGTATATTATACTAGCTGCTGCCCGCGACTTCGTCCCCGTGGAATCCCCGATTTTAAAACATTCTTTATCGCTGCTCCGCTCCTATTGGCTTAAGCGTGATGGTATATAGCCTAAAGCCTTCCTCGATAAATGGTCTATTCAACCCAAAAATATTTTTTCAATTCGAACCAGTAGTTCCTGAGATTAGCGCGTTCAAACAAACAAACAAACAAACAAACTCTTCAGCTTTATAATATTAGTATAGATTAATGTTTAGCATTAAAAAGTGAGAAACTAGCGTCGTCTGAATGGAATTTGAGATCCCGTCTTATCCGCTCCGTCATTAACATCTAATAGAAGTAGATATTGATACCTCTGATAGGCGAGTTACAACACCACACTGCAACTAGACGGAATCAGTAGACCATCATCGCTCTGTCCACACAGATGCCAGTCCTCGAAAGCAAAGGGCATTTGAAGGAACACGGATGGGTTTTTGTCCATTAAGAGTCTGATACAGGGAGTATCCCACTCTACTTAGGGCGGGAGCAGGCATTTGATGATTTTTCATCCAAAATCTACATTTTATAATACAGTAATTAATGTATATCAGACATTGTAAAATAAATGTTGGAGTAACTATACAGCTTCTTGCCCGTTCTTCTCCATAAGAATCTACCTCTGTGAACGGACAGACACCAACTTCCGAAATTTATTTTTTATACGTTAGTCATTTATTTATTTTAGATTTCAGTTAGAAGTCGGCCGTATTTTTTTTGTAAAACTGTTACTTTTACATTATAAATGCAGAATATTTCTATTTATGAATGTTTTGAGGGCTAAAGTCACTTAAGTATTGTTATATAATATTTTATTTTAACAGTAAATGACGATCAAAAATTCCGCTTAATGGCCTGATTGAAATAAGCGTTATAACTTGATTCTGACAAAAAAAAAATCCGAAGCGTAAAAGCATAACTCGCTCCCGCGCCCGCTTATAACTCAGGACAAATCATCCAAGACAAGCGCTGAAATACACAGCGGCCACGCGACAATAAATCTACACACTTACTTCTTCGCCCGGCGTCGATTTCCTGCCGAAAAACAGCACGTTTCTCTAAACTTAACACGTATTTCCTGGTTTGTTAACCGACTTCGAAAAGGTTGGATGTGTATCTATGTTGAAAGTTCTTGAGAAAGTCTTAGGTGTAAGCCGGAATGTAAGTGAAACTCTGCGGTATGTTGGATAACATCTCTGGAGACTGTTGGAAACATTATTCCTTGAAGGAAATCTTCCTTTAATTTTTGAGATTTAAAGAAGACATTTAAAGACAGCAATTTGTTTTTCACTGGGTTTTTCGTATAAATCGGATACTTATACTCGTACTATAAATGCAAAACTAACTCATTCAATTTCTATTTGCCGGTTTGTCTGTTAATTCATAAAGTCTTAATGGCTGAACGGATTTTGGTACACGGGTAGATCATGGGATCTAGTTCTGGAACAGGACATGGGATTCTTTTAGCTCCGGGAGTATGTTATCTTGTTAAAATTTCTGATTTTTAGCCGGCGAAACCGTTCAACGAAGCTTTAAAATAATACGGTAGGTAACTTGTGGAATAAATTAACTACTTTTTTTTTAAAACGTCACGTTCCAGCTGCCGTAACCGAAAAAGACGCCTAGGCCGCAGGCGTCAGAAGTCGCAGGGCGATTCCCGGGCACCTTAGGCGCGGGCCTGCAGATGGTAAGCC
This sequence comes from Hecatera dysodea, assembly GCA_905332915.2. Classification (NCBI taxonomy): domain Eukaryota; kingdom Metazoa; phylum Arthropoda; class Insecta; order Lepidoptera; family Noctuidae; genus Hecatera; species Hecatera dysodea. The sequence continues at coordinate 29,071,781 of HG995286.1, read as the reverse complement.
GTGGCTCGCCGTCCGATAACAACCAGGCCAGGGTCGACGGGGCGTCATTTTCCACACCCGCCTCAAAGAGATGTCAGCAACAAGACGGGACCCCATAGGGTCAGTGCCTGCTAGTGTAATGGAATTGGTTTGAAAGAGTCACTGTAGCTCTAGAACGCAAAAGGCACCAGCAGGATCACGGGTGGGTTTTAGTCAGTAAGAGTCTGACACTCCCTTCCGCTCCACCTAGAGCGGGAGAAGTCATTTGATGATTTCCCATCCAGAAAAAAAAGGCTTACAACGTTTAATTCTCACAAAGTTATGGGATCGATGAAAAAACTACACAAACCACCAACTGCCATAAAGAACATTGCCAATATCAGCGCAAGAGTGACCTAATACTCCACATTTATCAACGGTCTCATTCTGCGCGGTGACTATGAATGAAATACTGCAGTCTTTAAAACAGACGCCACGAGCGGACGTGTTTCAATGCAAGACTCGAATAAAATGGGTTTATGGTCGGGCTGTGATCTTATATAAGTTTAATAGTACCGATCAAAATGGTACATATTTAGAACGATGCGTGGGCAGAATCAGCGATCGCAAGACTGATAATTTAAGATAAAAATATGATAGGGTTGCAAATCTGGGTCAAACATTGAGTTGTCATGAATGAAGCTCTTCTCTTACATTAAAATAATAGTTTTATAACAAAAGAATAAAAAAAAATAGTAAGAAATAGAAAAAAAAAATCCTAACCAAAAGGAATTGAACATAAAAAATAAACATGATCAATTGTCGTTGTGTGTGTGGGAGTGTGTGTGTGTGTGTGAGTGTGTGTGTGTGGGTGGGTGTAAGCGAACAACATCACTATATTATTTATTAAGTCACACGATGCAAAAGCAATTCTATATCATCATAATTTCAAATATGTAACAATATATTTTTAACTTACTTACTTACATTAATATTTAACTGTAAATATATATTAATGAATTGCAATTTTGACTATCGATATTCGTTTACACTTCGGGGAATCAACTTGATACCGCCTAGCCCATTCCATGTTTGGACTACAAGACGTGCGGCAATTTGCTACTTTTACATGGTGAATAAATCTTACCCAAACGGTAAGAAAACACAATAGTATAATGAATACTTTCAAACTCAAAGTCAAAATCAATTCATTTATTACAACTACACCATTAAAAGGCACCTTTGAACGTCAAAACAGTTTGAAAATAAAAATATTATAGTGACTCTAGATGTCCATTCGCAAAAAGTAGATTCTTATTTAGAAGAACGGACAAGAAACTCCATAGTTACCCTTTTCAAATATAAGTTTTACAATATTTTGTATTTATTGACCAATTGATGTGAGTGTGATCAATGTGAGGACGATGCACCCAAATAAAACTAAGTACTATACTGCTAATAGGTACAACAAAGTAATGACAGCAGAATGTAATGGTAGCTTTCATAGTGGAATTCCCTGCCGGGTTCTGTGTTTTCTGCTAGCTACAATCTTTAAATAAAGAGAGAATAGGTTACTACTAGGCAGCTCCTTCGCCGACCTAACAATGGTTTTCCATCAGCCAAGATAGTGGTCAACGCGAGCCTCTAAATAATATCAAAGAACATGTAACGCAGGAACAATAGGTTAGTTGCCTAAAAAATCTAAATTAGTCCGTAAGATAAACTTCCCAAAAACATTGGAAAATATTTTTTTATTTTTTCACGTAAACAAAAAACGAAGACGGTATAGTGCGTTGAAAACTCGTGTGACGTCACTTCGTGCGACGATTTTTACCACGCCGTGATGTCACAAGCCCCCACTCAATGATCTTTGAAGCTTTTTATCTTCGTCAATTTTTAAAGATTTCATAAAGCGAAAACTATGTGTCCAATATTTTTCGATAATCTAACTGACAAACTAAATAGGATCATATTTTTATTCCTCAGGAAACATCCCTATTACTCAATTTTTCTGAACATAATTACATGTTTATTTAATAAGAATAATCACTACTATAATTACATACATTTAAATAAAAAAAAAAACACTAAACTAACTAAAACTAAAAATAGTTAAAAGATGGCGTCGAAAAATTCCTCCGCATCGCTGGCCACTGGTAATGTACCCAAAAGGCTGGCAGCATTACCACGCTGTATGGCAATGCTTATCCTTTGTCCAAGATAAAAGCCAGCCCTTGGGTCACGCGAAGTGTCAACTAAACGTTTTGACAAATCTTTATATAAGTTATGAGCACTAAGTCCCATGACCCGAGAGATTTTCCTACATTAATGACAAGTTTGATATGTACTGATTGTCGCTGAAGTTACTCGAATTGTTCTTTTGATTCGCACATAATGATTAGAACTGCGAAGGCCCCGAGTCGCTCGACGTTCATTTACCTAGGTATGGCCACTCATAGGCATTGTTTGAGTGGTAAAAACTACTGCTTAATGGCCACTTGGGAAAATAATTGCGGTCAACTTCGAGAAATGGCCACGTTTATGTATAATGCCTGTAGTAACCAATCATGCTAGGTAGATGTTATTTGTAACTAGATGGTTATAATTATGTACATAAATATAAAGATGCTGTAACTCATTTTCCTTTTGATTTGTGTGTGTAAATAGTTAATAATAAGTTTTAGTTAAGTTAGTATAGTCTATTTTAAGTTTCCCTCTCTGTCTCTTTACACACTGTGTCTAAGTTTCTTATCCCACTCTTCTGTCGCAGGTCTGCTGGAAGAAATTTCTATTGAAATAAGCAGTACCTTTGCGTTTTTGAGTTTTTACATTATTTTTTTATGTATCTTTTGTGTAAATAAAAATCCTTCAACATTGAGGTCGCATATGTTTTGCCTATGCTCGCTACAACTAGCTAAATCTAAAACATGAATAAATATTATGTAGTTTATAAAATTGAACAGCATTAATTTAGCAAAAATCTGGTAACATTTTTTTTTACCAGCACGCTAAAAATGCGCCGAAATTCTACGTCAATATTCAAACAGTACGAACATTTTATTAGTTCACGAATTCGTAAAAATATTCAATAATTTCGCCGGCGGAACAGGAGAAAAACTATTTTTTTAGTCTGTGCTTATACGTGACTGGAATAAGGAAGTGCGTGGAGTCGTTTATTGAATTGTTCGACTCTACGGCTCGGCGGTGGCCCGATACACGTGCTGTTCTGATTCTTGACTTCTGCCGTGAATTAGGGTGTTATTATGTTTCATTTTTATTTAATTTCTTTTTTTTTAATCGTTTTGAGTTAATGGTTCACAAACCAATGTACCAATCATCCAAGAACCATCCAGGGCCCCGATTCTGCTATTTTTACAAATCTGTCATTTCAACACGATCCCATTTAGGTACACGTAAAACTATTGCGTTTAAGTAACAGAAGCAACGACTTGCAAATAAAGCCAGTTTGAAAATCTTTATGTAAGTACGAATTTCTCACTAGGGTGGTCCCTAAGGACTGCCTTGGAGGACCTTTGTCAGAGTAACACATTCCTCTCTGTAGGTAGAGGATATAATGCTTGGCGACAGTAAGGTCACTTACCTCTTTTAAAATAATTCAGGATTATGCGCGCCTATTTTCAGAACCGATGCCTATCTTCAGTGTTCAGGACTTAATTAAAGTTTAATAAGCTAATTATCCGCATCGTATTGAGGTCGGTTTCCAATCAAATGGAAAACTCCATAACATTGACTGACCTGGGAAAATTGCCCAGGATCATCTGTTACGTACTGTCCTGCATCTGTTTCATCTGCCTAGCCTTCTCCCAACTATATTGGCGTCGGCTCCCAGTCAAACCGGGTTTAGCTGAATACCAGTATTTTACGTGGAGCGGCTGCCTACCAGACCTTCACAACCCTTTAACTGGGTAACGCGGTACTTCTTAGCAAGACTGGAGTCAGATTTTCTAGCTTCAAACAATTCGTCCAAAGTTCTACAAAGGATAGCCAGGACCAAAGGCTTAACGTGCTTTCTGTGCGTGTTTAGTTGGACACCCATACATAGACTGATCTTAGCAAGCGTTGCTTAACTTTGTAGGTCAACCGTTAAGAATAAGCTAAAGATCTCAACCAACACTATATTTGCCAGCGACACGCTATGAATGAGAAGAAGAACTAACGGTTATGTCACTGGAAAATTGCAAAGTCCGTCAGATTGTAATAATCTTTATCATATTATAATTTCTCGATATATTATGTAAAAATCATTTTGTGTACAAAAAATCCCATCCGAAATCAATAGTTTATAATATTATTATCCGTGTTTTATCATGAAAAGATAGTTTACTATTTCATACGATATTTTACAATGTTACGGCGTTTGCGATTTTCCGGTGACAGGTATAATAAACGCCGAAGTGAGTTTGTACGTTACGATATCAAGTCATTATTGTTGAGCCGATTTTAAAGAATATTAGCATAGAGATATGTACATGGGATGCTTTGCTTGGAAGCAAAGCCACGAGAAAGTCTAGTGTATTCTAAAAAAAACTTTTTAAATTTATTAAAAGTAATCACTGCAATAACCGATCTGATTAAGCTCATTTTGGAATAAATACACGATTTTCTATAACATACGACCTGGGCCCCAAGTCTGCTATTTTTATAACTTCGTCATTCCAACACGATTGCATTGTCATACTGTATTGCTAAAAGTTCGTAATCTGCTAAATTCATAATGGTCGATCATTGGTCGATCAATGGTCTCATACTTTTTAATAAGCCAGCTATTAAAAGTAATGAGTGCACTATGACGTTCTAGTTGTAGGTCACTGATCAAAGGCACTGTAATTTTTTTTGCAGATTACCGCATAAGTCTGTCATTCATTTGTCATTTTATACGAGATTACCATTCTATGCCATTTATTTTAATGGATTGTCAGTGGTTGACCATTGGAAACTCATAGTGACGCTTTTATATTACTTATTAGATTACCAAACTTGTCACAATTAACCATTATGAAATCAATGATAGACCATTCTGACACTATTGTAATAGCAGACTTGAGGTCCTGGGAGCGAATTCGTGTGTCAAAGCTAGTTCATGACACTGTACATGTCCAATGTTCGTGTTGGTGTAGCTAAAATATATTGTTATTCAAATACTTCCATATCATTTTCCACCTACTAAATATGCGACATACGCTTATATTTTTTTCAGAAGATATTTTTGTAGACACCTGTTTCGTAATCGTATAACGAAACAAGTAATCTCGTGTTTGTATGGGATCAGAGAATATCACTGCTTTCAATAAAAATGTTTTTTATCATAATTCCACTCTTCGTAACTGTGTTTTGAATAAGGCTCGGAGAGGGCTTATCTTCCGCTCCACCCACAGAGGAAGAAGTGAATTGACGATATTTTAGAAAAGGGAGGTTATTATACACTCTATTAACAGAGATGACACAGGAATTTCTGCGGACGGCGAGCGTTTAGTAGCTCGCCGTTCGATAACAACCAGATCCGAGTCGACGGCGCGTTGTGTTCCACGCGCGTCTCAAAGAGATGTTAGCATAAAAGACGGAGCCTGCACGGCCAGTGCCGAAAGAGTCACCGCGACACTGGAACGCAAAAGGCATTTGGAGGAACACCGATGGGGTTTAGTCAGTAAGAGTCTGACACTCCCTTCCACTCCACCCAGAGCGGAAGAAGTCATTTAATGATTTCCCCTCAATAAAAACGAGAAAAAAAGCCATACGAAGATTCCAAGCACATCCTCTTCCCCGCCCAAATAGTATACATATACTTTATCATATTCAATCTAGCTCTAGTAACAAAGCGCTATTAGGGCTGCTGGCACAAACTAGAATTATCTTTTATCTATTACTAGCGCCCCGCCCCGGCATAGCACGGATGCAATGTAGATACTAATGTTTTCTCTACTATAATATGCATGTGTTATGCATATAAACCTTTCTCTTGAATCACTACCTATTTAAAAAAATCCGCATCAAAATCTGTTGTCGTTTTAAAGATTGAAGCATACATAGGGATATAGGGGACAGAGAAAGCGACTTTGTTTTATACTATGTAGTGATTATCAACCAAGTTGGTTGCTATCCCGTGACCATTATGATGGTCAAAGTCAATTCATTAATTTCAACTAGACCATTAAAAGGCAATTTTGAACGTCAATAAAGTTTGAAAATAAAAATATTATAGTGACTTTAGTAGTCCATTCGCAAAAAGTAGATTTTTATGGCGAGAAAACTCTATGGTGGTTATAAAATAAAAATAGTAGGCATTAGCATAGTCTAATCTCTGACTTCTGTGTGTATAAATAAATAAAAACAACCGACTTCTCGCAAATCGGCTGCCTTGTCACACGTCAATAGCCGAACTACGTAAGTCGATCAAACGCGCGTTACACCGTAAGATCGTACAAATCTAGGATTATCCTCACAGTGACTTTATCAAAACGGGGAAAATGTTTCCACTCCTATTTATCTTAAATATTCAGAACAGTAAAATTGACATATAACTTGTCTGCTAAAGTACTAGTTTACTGAAGTCTTTTTGTGTGGACTGTTCACTATTGCACTTGGGAAAACGAGTCTCGGTGACTTTCCGTAGATACTTTTTGAATTGTGTTGGTGTTTGTGAAGCTTTAAAATATAATCATACTAGTTTTGTCCGCGTGATTCGTTCGTGACGTAATATAGTCTCATTGGAAATTGGGAATATTTCAATTCTAAACGGAAAATATTCTTGGGTTATGCCTTCGATGACATTTTGTTGGATATTTGTGACTTGCAACTGAGTGTCATTTCAACGTTTCGGAGAGCTTAAATTTTTTAATAGAAAACATAAAACTTTACCGGATGAAGTGTATAATTTTCTTCCATGGTCGTGTTTAAGGAAATATAATTATCTCTACTTTTCCCAAAATCATTTTTCAATATTATTGATGGCTTGATAATAACGATGGGCCAAAATAGTTCGTTGACATAACCAAGAAGCTTCATAGTTTTCGAGCTTCATTGGACATCAGTACAACAGGGAAATGAATTCATGCTGAGAAGGGTCGGAACAACACAGGCTCTGTATATAAAAAAAAAAATATATATTTCGTCATTCGATGTAAAAGTAATTTCGCTATGAAGGACGGGACGATTGACGTGCGCCGAACATGACACCATCCGGGTGAGTTCAAACTCCGCTCTGGGTGAAGCGGATGGGAGTGTCAGACTCTTACTGACTAAAAACCGACTTCTAAATAAAAAAACCAAAAAGTATAAAATAAGTTTAATTTCGGAACTCGGTGTTTTTGGTTGCTTTTTTGTTGTTGAACACACCGACTTCAGAAATTAAAGTTATTTTATACTTTTTGTTTAGAAGTTGGTTTTATTTTTTGTAAAAAGTATTTTTATTTTCTCTTTTTAGTGGTTCACTCCCAGCCAAACATACCCATCACAGCGTACGTGGTATAAATTGGTGTAAACAATAAACAAACATGCTATTTCAGCTATCCCAACAGATTTGCTATCATTTATTGAAATTAACAAAAAACCGCTTGTTCGATTTCGATAAAATTTTCATGGGACTATTTGGGAAGTATACCCTTTCCAACAAAAAAAGAATTTTTCAAATCGGTTGGCAAGCGACTGAGTTATGCGCGAATAAACATTAAAAAAAAATACAAACATCCGAATTGAGAACCGCTTCCTTTTTTAGAAGTCAGTTAAAAATCCATCCGTTTTCCTCCTAATGTCATTTGCGTTCCAAGGCCGCGGTTACTCTTTCGAATGAATTCCGCGACCATGGTAGACACTGGATCTATGCTGGCATGTCGTTGAGGTGGAGTGGACGACAGTGTGTAACGTTTATCAGTGCTACAACCACAAATGGTGATATCATGCGGTCTTAAGCATATTGCTCACTTACACTTGGCCGCCATTTTATGCCTTATAAAATAATACACGAAAATTTTAACCGCTTCTTCGCTCGTTTTCCATTTCAGTTAAAGACTGAGAAAATATCCGTCTAAACAAAAGATTAGAATTTGTTAACGATTGGCTGGCTGCCGACCCAAAAACATGGACCTAGAATGAAGGATTCATAAAGGCCCGCTTCGCAAAGAATTCTTCTTTTAAAACTGAACTGGCCGGGATCGTCCAGGCAATTTCATGTCAGCCAGTGTCGCGACGCCATTGTACAGCAAGTAATGGGCGATTTTGTATTTTTTATCAAAAGATTTTACGGACATGAAGCGGATTTTTTAAGTGTCCATTATAGAAAAAAGAGCTGTGCTCATGCAGCGCTTTAAATATTAAATTGAAGCACAGTTTTATTTTGCTGGAGGGTGTAATGATGAGGATCGCATTAAACGATAATGTAACAGTAATGAAGGCAATAAATGCGCGCAATTTAACGTCATTTTATGCCGAATCGGGCACAAGCATGGTCGATCTTCGATAAATGTTCCTGGAAAGGTATCTCTGTACATGTTACTAACAGAGAAGTTTCACCCGCGTAGGTCCAGTTCCCGTGAGAATACGGGGATATAGCGTATGTTACTCGTTGATAATATAGATTTCCATTTATGAAAAAATGGTTCAAATCGGTTCAGTAGTTTCAGAGTTTATTAGGTACAAACAAACCAATAAAAAAATCTTGCATCTTTATAATATTATTAGTAAAGATTATGATCAAATTCATTAGCTTCCTGGGTACAAAATATAATTTGTGTAAGAAGACATTTATTAGGAAAATTATGGCTTCAAACAAGAAGGCGTTGATCTTATTAACGTTACCAAAGGAAAAAAAATCTTTGATGTCATATTTATATATATATATATATATATATATATATATATATATATATATATATATAGGTATATATTAAGAAAACAGAGTTCCTCTAACTCACTGATCATTTTCACTCAATAAAATGACAAAGGCTATGTACAATAGCAATAGGTAGGTACTGTGGTTATGTGAAACTGTGGTCAGCGGCAGTATAAATTGATTCATTGGTAATGTGGTCAGATAAATTAGCATATAAACTAGGCGTCTAATTCCTGACTACGGCCTTAATTCATTCACTAATCTCATACCAGCAATATTTGATCTGCTGAGACACACAGAGCTAATCTCAAAAGCACTCTAGAACCTCTTAACTGCGCAATAACTCAGTTGCAGCTGTTATTTGAAAAACTTCCATAGAGAATTTTTATTTTTTATTTTTTTCTCATAGGACTAAGTCCTTTTTCTTTGCGCTAACCAACTAAGTTGAAGTGTAACTAAGTGAGCTCTTAATTACAGAGAAAGCAACAAACTTTAAAAATATGAAGGAATTGAATCGTATATTATGGCGTGGCATGCAGCCAAGAAACTTAGCTCCAGATTTCAGGGTCCAGTTAACAGGGTTTCAATAAGAAGTGGCCGGTAAACGGGTTCCGACAAAAAATATTGGCTTGACTTTCGGCTCTGGCCATTTTTGGCTCAGGCCATAGCATGGCACATATTGTGTAGAAGTAGATAAATAAAGATTTGGCTCAAATTGCTTTTGTTATTGATTTTATGCCAGCATTTTTTTATCGTTCTATATACCACTGCTGGGCAAAGGCCTTAGACTCTTTCTGGTGTTTTATTCTCGCCGACCAATCACTGTCATGAACGGCACTGGCACATTATTAAAAAAAAAAAGAAAACTATTTTTATATTTTTGTATATGTTCACATTAATCCTAACCTCCTTACAATAACATTACAATTGTGAAACTACGTTTGTTACGTTTTTACACCAGAATCACCGATCCGATTTTAATGAATGATTTTTAGGACAGAGTTATGTTGATGGGAAATGTTTGTATGGCCTAAAAATAATTGTTCCGGGTCTGAGTGTCTTGTGTATGTGAGTTTACATGTTTGTGAACGCAATCACGATACAGGAGTAAATCCAAATGCGGCGCAACGTTTCAGAAAAAACTGAACGTGTTTATACGCTACTAATTTAACGCTACCAAAAATATCGTCAAAAGTACGTGAAAATTAAAATAACGATAAATAAACAGCAGTACGGTAATGATACCCACTTCGTACAAAATAAGATTTTTGCTAATTTTGAAATCATGAACTGAAATAATAAATGTTGTTTATATCAATAATTTGAGCTTATCTAAGATGTCGAAAAGGCTCTGTCTGCATAAATTAAACTGTAAAGTGTGTAGTTTCAGTACTTAGGTTTGTCTCTCTTTGTTTATAAATGGAATTGTAAAACAGTTTCAGAGGCTTTAGAGCGAGTTTATTAACGCTCTCGGTCGCGTTAGCGTAAACGTCAATTTGAAATTAAACTGAATAAGCGCTGTCTGGTGACAGTTGCAGAAAGTCTCTTTTTTCTATAAAATTTGACATAAACGAACGTTTTAAGTTAACGTTGTCGAGTGCGTAAATAAAACTTACACTTGGCCCTCTGTATTCATTACTTAGGTATTTTGAGTATACTTATAAATTCCTCTGTTTGCAAATGGAGCATCGCAAGTTGTTACAAGTTATGATTTTGATCTTTCGAAATTCCTTTTGTTCTGTATTATTATGCCTTTTCAACTTTGTTTGAGGATCCCCTACATCATTATATGCATATAATTTTACTTATTTCTAATATAGTTTAGACGATCAGAGCCTCTTGGATAGAAATCTCCTTACAAGGCAAGCCATTTCTGAGAAACTGGCTTCTACATCTGTCTCATAGATACATTCAAAGGAAGGCCCGTAGTCGGTCGATAAAATTTCTATTAAAAAAATAAGCAACAACCTAGATACGTCCTATACTCCATTCACAATAAGATTAGACATTGGAACAAAATTGTTTAGAGTCCGTTCAACCGATTTTTACATCTATTCCGTAGGCATAAGGATGGCATTAAAAGCAAAAACATGATTATAATACCAACTGTTTACTGCAGCTACCATATGTTATACCACCAACGCAATAGAAGTCAAAATTGGTTGAACGGACTGTAAAAAAGATGTGTTTCAATGTCTAATCTTATCGTGTATGGGGTATAGGTACTTTCATCAGCTGAATCATCATTATCATTATTCTCTTGCCTGTAATACGTCTTTTTTTTTCAGACTTCTTTAGTCACCATATTTACAGTTGTCCCATACACACTCGTTTTCTCGCCATAACATAACATCTTTCACTAATTTCATAGAATAGAATTTATTTATCCAACTTAGAAACAGTACACCAGGGCCTTAAGTCTGCTATTACAATAGTATCAGAATGGTCTATCATTGATTTCATAATGGTCGGTTTTGACAAGTTTGGTAATCTACTAATCCAAAAGCGTCATTATCACTTTCCAATGGACAACCACTGACACTCCATTGAAAGAAATGGTATAAAATGGTAATCTCGTACATAATGACACATGAATGACAGGCGTATGCGGTAATCTGCTAAAATTTTGACAATTCGTTTGTCATTGTGCGGTCATTGCTTTTAATAGCTCGGTTATCAAAAAGTACTACGAGACCACTGACCGACCAATGATCGACCATTATGAATTTAGCAGATTACGAACTTTTAGCAAAATGACAATGTGATTGTGTTGGAATGACAAGTTCATAAAGTAGCAGACTTGGCGCCCTGTAGTAAACATTACAACGCTGTTATAACTAAAGTACTTACATAGTTTCTAAGTTTTTAATGTAAATTCCCAAAGTTTATAAGATACACTTGCAGAAATACACAGTAAAATCAAAACTTAGGTAACGATTTTGCAGTATAACAAAGTGACAATGAAACTATGTAAATTAACTTGCTTACTAATAACATAAACGAATGAGAAATGTCCATTGACGGTATACATAAATAAAGTTCTTTACCTTCCGCACTTGTTAATCATCGATGATTTGTTGATGATGATTAATTTTCAATTGTTCATCAATCTTTCTTGCTTCCCTTACTCATAAGACTACAACATTTATATTCACCACGACTGAATATAACGCAAAGCATTTGGTATCGGTAGAAAAAGAGTAATTAGGAGTTTCACGTCCGTTCTTGGCCTACCCAAATCTCCTTACTTTGGTATTGTTCGTTAAATCGTTGAGCTCCATAAAGTTTTAAGTTTGAGCTACACGGTATGTGACAAATGCTTGCACTGTCTGGACAGGTTCACTCAAATCTGTGTGGCACTTTCTTCAAAAGGCTACCTCAGACATTAACCTACATGGTTCTCATATGATTTGACCAGTATGGATTGTATGGACTTTAAAAGAGACTTTGACCTCTGAGTTTGTTTCGGTGTTTCTTCTCAGGGTAGTCGGCTAGGAAACATCGGCTTCATCTAGCTTAAAATGAAAAGACATATTGGACGCGTAAAAATGTTATGTTTAACCTACTTAAAAAAAAAAATCCTTTAAAAGAATCTACCTTTGCGATTGGACACTAGAGTCACTTTATTATTGAAACTTAAATTATGACGTTCAAAAGTGCCGTTTAACAGCTTAATTGAAATAAGCGTTTTGTCTTTGACTTTGGTAAAATATTTCATCTTCATCCAAATTTAGTTTCTCTCAATCCCGAATAATTTCTTGTTACAGCAGAAAACTCAAACAGTTATTTCCATTGTTGGTAAGATTATTCATTCAAAAGGTACATTTTCCTTTATTTCTCTGGGACGAATCTAATATTGAAGCATTACACCTTCGTCACAAGACCCTTTTTCAATTTGTTTCAAAACCAGTGTATTTGCTTTTAAAGAGGGTTTTTGCAAACAGGTTGTTATTTGTGGAGATTCAAATATAAGAAATAAAACTTCATTGTACTAGAAGAGATCGTCTCCTCCTTTTTTTGCAAGACATCGAGGTTGTTTTACTGTTTTTAAGTTTAACCATTGTTAATGTACAAGCGACTCGCCCTGACCTGAGGCGTATGCTAATTTTATATGTCTGCATGGACCCTCCTCATTTGTCAGTATTAGTGTGAAGAATTTCAAAGCGTTCTCCAGCGCAATCACCTATCTTTCTATCAGGTGAGATTATGGTGTGAAATGTGAGGAAAATACTAAAAATAAAACCGTTGCAAAGATGAGAGAAATAGAAGAACCAGACGGTGATCTTGTTTTATTCTATTTAGTGAATGAAGAAATATTTAAACCCTCGAGAAAAAATCTCCAAGTTTTGATGACAACTCCATCAAACTGCGATGTTGGACGAAAGTCGCTTTCAGACATAAGTCTGACTTCAAAAATCGACTTTATTGTGTAACACATAATGTATAATTGTACAATACAGATAATTGTAAGTAAGGCATTGTGACATTAGTACGACAAGACTGATATGTTGGGGCCTGCGAACGTCTTTTGTTCTATTGTGTCGCCTAAGAAGCTGTTTGGCTTGGACGGACAGGTGATTGAGCAGGAACACACTGACACTAGCTCCCACATTTGCAAATACAACGAATTTCAGTGCATTGAACATACATGATGGTGCTTGTATTCCCCGAACAGTAAGGAAGAGTGGAGGAAGTATGCAATCACGCGTTCAGTATAGTAAGCATGATCAGCCTTTTAACGTTCCCTCTGCTGGGACACAGGGCTCCTCTCTAGGAGAGGGAACGCGTTCAGTACTGTTGTTCAATATTTATCACACAAAGTCAAAGTCAAAACGTTTATTTCAATTGGGCCATTAAACGACACTTTTGAACATCATAATTTACGTTAAAATAATAAAGTGACTCTAGTGTCCATTCTTTTAGAGAAGAACGGACAAGGAACTCCATAGTTACTCTTTTCAAACAAAAGTTTCACAATATTGGTATAGATATAGATATACAAAAATGTCATATTGACAGAACGATGCACCAAAAGTATACTAGTTATAGAATCAAGTATTACCAGCAGAGGTAAACTTATTCATTTTCTAAATGAGCACATGGTACTTACATAATTACAAATATTGAAACAGTGTGTAACAGAAAAAAGGTAAAAGATACAGAAAAAAACATAAATCAACCAGTTTGATTTGGGTACACTCTTGATTGGAGCAAGGAGATATGGAACAAGACATCATGTTTCCAAGCATTCTTATCCTGAATGTAATCTTCTAAATTCACACTAATTACTGATAACAAAACTGATAGCTGATGAAGTCAAAATGGCGAGCATATGCTGATCAGCACAGCGTTGGAAAGCCTCCCACAAGGTGCACCAATGACCTGGTGAAGACCACGGAAGCGGGCGATGTGGCGACGGTTGGGAGAGGACTACGCCCAGCCAGTGGAAGCATGATAGTATAATCAGCCTTTTAATGTTCCCACTGCTGGGACACAGGCCTCCACTCTAGGAGAGGGAATGAGCCGTAATCCACCACGCGGGCCCAGTGCGGGTTGGTTAATGTCACATGTCTTCGAATTTTTGGTTCTAGGACATGCCGGTTTCCTCACGATGTTTTCCTTCACCGTTTTGAGAGCAGTGGTGATGAAATTAATTACACAAAGTATTGCGCCTGGTTGCGTTTGAATCCGCGACCTACAATTCTTAAGTCGGGGCCGTTACCACTCGGCCACCACTGGTCTCACTTAGTAGCACGGCAGAAAAAAAAGGTGACTAAAAGGTTGGGCAAAATTTCACGATCACACTTTAACTACATTCTCTTTTTGTCATTAAAATCTTTGCTCGTATCGAAACGGTTTATACGAGAATATTATTTCAAGCCATGCTAATAAGGTTAGCCGTGATCAGGCTGCAGCGTGTGTGAGCCAGCGTCCACTGGGGCTCGCCATTTCATTGCGCTTTTACTGATTACCACTTTGAGCTTCGATTTTAAACACTGTTTTATTAACCGTGCAAAGTTCATGATGCCTACTACTAAACTTCAGAGGAGACGGTACTGGCACAGATTTAACACGCCACTAACCTATTTGGCACGGCCCGATGTTCAGGCTACATTTGTATATATGATAAGCTAACGCCATGTTGATATGTGGTTGACTTTGTTAGGATACTGGGCTATAATATTTAAAGGATTTATTTTTTAGCTGACAGGCGTGTTCCGGCTACATACTTTGTTTCATCCTATAGGCCAAACTCACAGATGCCATAGTGAACCAATTACTTATTAACAAACTAGCTTCTGCCAGCGACTTCGTCCGCGTGGAATAGTTACTTTACCCCCGATTTTCAAACTCTGAACCCGATCGGTTTAAAATTGACAAAAGATAGACATATGCTGTTTCGGGATATTTTTTAGATAATTTTATGTAGAACATTTCCGTAATACATGATTTCTATGTAACTTTAACCATTTAAGGCTACACACGCGACGGAAGCTTAAAAAATGGAGTAACTTCTCCCGTTTTCCCAACATTTTCCTTCACTGCTCTGCTCCTATTGATTGTAGCGTGATGAAAAGTATACTATAACCTGCCCAGGAGTATGAAGAATAATTGCACCAAGTTTCGTTAAAATCGGTCGAGTACTTAGTTTTTGTTTCTATAAAGAACATACAGACAGACAGACAGACAGACAGACAGACAGACAAAAAATTTACTGATTGCATTTTTGGCACCAGTATCGATCACTAATCACCCCCTGATAATTATTTTGAAAATATATTCCTTGTACAGAATTGACCTCTCTACAGATTTATTATAAGTATAGATTTACCCATATTTTGAAGTCTATGAAATAAAGTGAGTCTATCAGTAAGATCATCTCTTACAGTGTTATCGGCTGGAATACTTTAACCATTTCCAAGTTTCCAGATAATGTGAGTGAAAACAAAGCAGTCAATAAAAATTCTATGTGACACGGCACGACTCTACGCAGGGAGTCAACCGACGAACCCAAACATACATATCACTTTCTTTTTATTGAGCAGAACTTTACCGAGTTAGGATTACTTGGGATTCTCAAATATTCAGTATCCATTGCTTTAGTTTGCTCGTTTCTCTCCATTGTCTGCTTTGATAGGGCGCAGCGAATGTCTATACGGGATTTGTGTCGTTAATTTTAATGTGTTACTGGAACTTCAATCTTGTGTAGTGTTTGACTATGTAACAGCTCTGTCCTATAGTAATTCTGTTACGCTTAGCCCAACTAACTTTTTCAGCAATCTCCGCTTCCGTAACCTATATTACAAAAACTGAAATTCTAAGATTAAATGTACCCTAGATATTTTGCATTTGTGCTTTCTTTCAGAGAGACGTTTTTGTAATCGGATCAGTGGGCCAATTCTTGTACTTAAAATGGTTCCAATTCAAGTCAACACTCTGAACTTATCAAAATGTAGCCGACAAAGCTGTGAATGTATTATTTGTCTATACTTCCAGAACTAACCGACAATACTAATACATAATTTTATCTATACTCATATGGCAGACTATAACTAGCTGAAGAGATTGTTTGCTTGAACGCGCTAATCTCAGGAACAACTGGACCGATTTGAAAAAATATTTCATTGTTAGATAGCCCATTTATCGAGGAAGCCTACATATCAACCCGCTAAGACCAATAGGAATGGGAGCAGTCCTGAAACATATGACATAAACGAAGTTGTGTGGGTCAGCTAGGGTCCTTATACTACCACTTAAGAAGAAAGTTCCGCAATCTCAGCGGTAAAGGACTATTTTAACGATGGTTAATGGGTAACGATAATGGATGCTTCAGAAAACGGATTGGTGACGTCATCATTCGTGATCGCATTGTTGGATATCAATTAAACTTACGGGTTAAGTATTACGAGAACAAAGAGGGTTGTGTACAACCTTTTTTATTTATAGAAAAGTACCTTTCTTTGTAAGCGCAATCCCAAGATTTTGAGAAACTATTTCAACATCGTGTTATTCGAATTCACGATCAAATAGAATATTTGCATAAACATATTTATTATCTAAACAGTTTATCTATAAATACGCAAAAATATAATACTAACTGTGAATATAGAATCACAATTCACTGAACGAGCTATTTTATTACTTACTAGCAACGCCCCGCGGTTTCACCTGGGTAGTTCCCGTTCCCGTGAGAATACGGGGATAAAAATATAGTCTATGTTACTCAGGGTGAATGTAGTTTTCTAATGGTGAAAGAATTTTTAAATTCGGTCTAGTAGTTTTTGAGTTTATCGTTACATACAAAAATACAAATCTTTCCTCTTTATAATATTAAGTATAGATATTTAAACAAATATATCTGTCCCTCTCTCGAAAACGCTGTTTTCTATGGTAGCTGTATAGGCGTCATGGAATTTGACGTCAGAGCAGGTATCGGATTTCTCTTTCTAATGTTTAACTTTGAAGCTTTACAACTTCATCGCTTATTAAGGTATTTTATTTTTGGAACAAATGAAAGAATTGCAAGCATATTCCCTATTATATTTGTCAAAATGTAACGTGACTGTGAAATGAATTTACTAAATACTTATGACTTTTGTTAAATTGCCATAGGGAACGTGCACGGCGTAGACTACGCCATCTAGTGTTGCAAATCTGAAACTTTTACGTTGTAAATATTTGACCTGTGCTGCCACCTATACTTCCTGCACCCTTCGTTTAGGGGAACGTGCACGAAGTAGACAGTGCCATCTGGCGTTGCAAATTTGAAACTTATAAGTAAAATATACTTGACATTGACGCGTCTGTGCTGTCACCTATAGTTTCTGCACGTTCCCTATACTTAATTTTGTTTCACCCCAGCAGGACAAAATAAAGGTTACAAAGAAAAAAATCCGTGAATGTCGTGGTACACTCGGTCGGAACGAAGTTCCTTTCGCAGTAAACTACTAATGAATTGAAGGAATGGTAGACAATTACGTAATTAATATATTTTTTCGAGTTGTGAAAATAAACATTTTAATGTACATAATAAAATTCATCTAATTCATTATATATATATGACAGATGGAGAATGTACATACCAGTACATTCTCCATCTGTTCATCCAATCGTAGTAATAATTGTTTTAATGCATCAATGACTGGGTACAGACAATAGCATACGCGCTATAGACAACCGGTCTACACCAAAGCAAGTCGTATCAGAAGTTCGTGACGAAAAATTCTTACGCCTTTTTTCGCCTAGTCCCCATCCGTAAGTCAGTACCGAAGGAACTTTGTTCCAAAAAAGCTTTTATTATATCACCAATAATTTAGTATTTTATTTTCATAATACAACACCGTATGTTTTTGACCCAGCTTCATAAAAAGGTCTCGTAGATAATTGAGAAATGTCCTTCCGCAGCTTCAAATAATATTCTTATATTATTATACTAGTCTAACTTCAATGATTAAATTAAAACCCTTTTCCGTTGTGATTATTCTTCACACAGAACATATTTGTCTAGCAATGAGAAAAGCATACTGCAGTATTTTATTTCATCTGGATTTTTATCAGAAAACTGCCATGTTTTACACAAGAATGTCACTGTAAATATCCATATCTCTCTCTATTTCAACCTGTATTACCAATTGCTGTTATCCTGACTGCAGTTGATGCAGCGCCACCCAAATAAATACCGGCGTTGGTAAATAGGTAGTACAGTTGAACAATTTGCTTTTCTTCATCTGGGCATTTATTATGTTCGTGGATAATAACTTTGCACATTTCGGTTTTGTTCAAAATATCTCCATCGGGTAAGTATTTGAATATCGAAGATTAAAATACCTACGCTTGAAATACTAATGGTCAAAACATCGAAAATGGAAATATCGAACGACCATAAAACCGAAAATTAAAATAAAGAATTTTATGTTATCGAATGGTTTCCTATGTCCAATATTTATCTAAAATCTAAATATCTACAAAAGTTACATCGAAAGATCCAAATATCGAAATACAGATTATCGAATGTCCTAAATATCGAAGTACAAACTATCGAACGTCCTAAATATCGATGGGTACATATATTATTTGAATATCGAAAATTAATATACCAACGTGTAAAAATCAAGCCCTTCGCCCTTGCGTAACAAAGCATAGGCACCCGTGGGAGCCGTAGCGGCTGAGGCAGACCAGCAAGCTGAAGCTGCGGAGGTGAACATGGATGGGGGTTGCCCTCCCTTCGCGCCTCCGATTTTTTATAAACACTCTAGGGGTAACAGCCAAAATACTACGTAAATTCGGGGTGCTCCAATTCGGTTTTGGAACAATTTCGACCTATTTTTAACCGACTTCTAAAAAAGGAGGAGGTTCTCAATTCGGATGTTTGTATTTTTTTTTTTTTTTTTTATGTTTGTTCGCGCATAACTCCGTCGCTTTTCAACCGATTTGAAAAATTCTTTTTGTGTTCGAAAGGGTATACTTCCCAAATGGTCCCATGAAAATTTTATCGAAATCGACCAAGCGGTTTTCGAAAAATCTAAAAAAAATATCTAATTTACTTACATTGACGACCTCTTAGTTTACTCTGCAAAGGAGCAGTACGTTTTTTTTACACCAATGTGATTGGTTCGTTTAGGTGGGGGAGGGGAGGGGGTTTAGGTACCACTAAAAAGTGAAAAATAAAAAACTTTTTACAAAAAAATACAACCGACTTTTCCACAAAAAATCAAAAAAGTACAAAATAACTTTGATTTCGGAAGTCGGTGTTCAAAAAATTAAAAAGGAACCACAAACACCGAGTTCCGAAATCAAAGTTATTTTGTACTTTTTTGATTTTTTGTGGAAAAGTCGGTTGTATTTTTTTGTAAAAAGTTTTTTATCCATAAAAATCAGTGTCCAGTGTACAAGCATAGGTCTATCGTGAAGGTACTATTTAGGTCTTTAAATTAAAATATTTTCTTGAAAGTCAATATGTACTAAAATATACTAAAGTTAGTGACAGAAACAGAATCGTATCGCTGCAAAACCGACTCCACGTAGCCTTGTCTGCCCTACCCTTAGAGTGTAACTTCGAATCGCGTAGGTGCGGAGGGGCGAGGCAGCCGGCGAGCTGTGGAGCAGGTGGTTTTAACACCCGCCGGTGGTGAGCGTTTAGACCATTTGCGACGTTAAGCTCACATGGGACTGCCGGAGCCCTGCAGCGCCGGAGCCGTGACAGAAACCATGCTTGCATGCGTATTACACTCATACTGCCTGTATATATATTTTTTTTTTCGGTATTTTAACTAGTAGTTATTTTTAATGTAGATAATTATTATGAACTTGAGATGTATTAAATGTTAATGTTTTGAACTTACGCATAATGTCATTCGATAATTTGAATCATTCGAAATTTTAATCATTTGGCATTTCAATCTTCGACGTTTTAAGCGTAGGTATAACAATTTTTGACATTTTGATTTTCGATGTTTTGAATTTTGGTATTTTAAGCGTAGATATTTTAATCTTCGATATTATTATTCAAATACGTACCCATCTCCGTCACCTACGACATGAATCCATCATATGGTCGTGTTCTTTGTATGACATGTAACCGTCATATGGTCGTGTTCTTTGTATGACATGTAACCGTCATATGGTCGTGTTCTTTCTTTGAAAATTCTTCCGGATCATATTAACTTGAACACGCATTACATGATTCATCCAGTCTAGGTACATATCCACCGGAGTAAACGCAGTCCACAAATAAGATGATTCATGATAGAAACTCAACGAATAAATTCCAACTATTTTGTCTGCAACAAAGAGTGGATCGCCGCAAGATCCAGTATAGCTTATTTTTTGCCATCGATTCTGACAGGACGGTATCACACACAGCAGATTTTGGGACCACTGATTTACAGGTGGACCACATCTAGTCAGTACTCCGCTCCCGAATTTCAGCTTCCGATTCACATCTTCTTCTGACTGGTTGTGATCAGACTTGGCTACTCCAACATATTTGGCGGGAAGCCCCAGCAGCGCGGCACGGTTCACGGAAGACAGTTTGCCACAGCAGCCCACCACGTACACCTTACTGATGAAAAGCAGAGCCACGTCGTTGACGCAAGAGAAAAAGTCTTTCGAAATAAATGACGTTTTTCTAAAGCTAGGATGCACAAACAGCTGAAACACTTCAGTAAACATATTAGTATCGAAAGGTGACTGTGTAAATTCCCCGTACCACACACATAGTATTTCACGCTTCTTTTTGTCGAGGTTGATAAAGATATGGGCGGCAGTCAGCACCCAGGATTCAGTTAACAGGACACCTGTACCAATTCTGTTAACTCTTTTGACGTTACCCTTTCTTATAATACCTGCTATTAAAACGACGAATGGGTAATCTTCTGGTTTTACGTCTGAACCTTCGTCAAAACTTATAGCGTCTCCTTCAATATTGCTTATCATATAGAAAGCTGTTAGCAAAACCAACATTATTATTAATCGGAACATGTTTCAAAGAGCGCCAAATAATGAGAATCCAATTCATTCCAAATGGTGTGTTTATTGTGTTTTCGATTCTACATAGTTAATCATAAGTTTCGTTTGCTTTACAAATAGCACGTGAACATACCATGGCATATTTTATTTATGTTTGCTTGTTTTTTTTGTTGCTTGTTGTTTTTTGTTGTTGTTGTTTTATTATTGTCTTTTTCAATTTCAGTTTAGGTGTCAGCTCTGAGTTGTTCACTTTCGAATGTGGTGTATCGGCGACGTGCGTGGAGAGCTTCGGTGGAGGAACCAAACTGCACACTGGATCAAGATTTTCCTATGGACCACGCACCGTTGTCTTGGACCCCACAGCCGCTTTGCAACTGATCCACTTTCTTTGTGTCGAGTTATTGGCACCTGAATGTTAGCTTCAGCGATCGAAAAATCTTAAATAGCGGCCAATATTGACACTTATACGAGCAAATCGAAAAATGGCAGCCATTCTATGTAAAATTCAATCTCTCACTTTATGTTCCATGAGCATTAAAAAAACTTATGAAATAAAATTGTTTATTTTTACGACTTGTGAGATTTGCGTAAAAATAATGGCCGAAAGTTGCAAAATGCTATTGAAATTGAAAAAGAAAAAAAACTTATTTTTTATCATTTGCATGTCATGTATCACTTAAAGATGTATCTGATAAGACAGTATCAATCTTTCTTTAAGCTGACACAAAGCCTGATGTAAAACATGTAGTGGTTTTGTTCCTTTATAAACAAACTAGCACTTCGCCCGCGACTTCGTCTGCGTAGATTTGGTACAAACAATTTCCACCCCCGTTTTACTCCCTTAGGAGTGGAGTTTCGTAAAATTCTTAGTGGATGTCTGCACCTTATAAGGAACCTACCTGCTAAATTTTAACTTTGTAGGTGTTAAAGTTTCTGAGATTTCGTTATTAATCAGTGAGTGGTATTTCGCTTTTTTATATATACATTTAATTTTGCCATAACTTCAAAACCAAACGTCCAATTTAAATCATTCACAGACCAAATGTTATCTACATAAACTGTACTTAGTGATGAAATAATTTATTTCGATAGATTAACAGCATGAGTAAAATAAATGCGTTTAAATGTAGTCCAAAAAAATTCAAGATAAAAAAATGGTTGTTGTGCTTCACTCGACGTAGATAGGTATAGTGTGTCAGGCACACAAACATACATATACAGTATGTAATAAAACAAAATAATAAGAGTATGAAATAAAACAAAGTAGTGCAATCTCTTTTAGGTATTAGAAATATATTGTGTCTGGACCTCTCTTCGACTACCTATACGCGACAGCCCTACCCTTGATATCTTCAAGAGGAAAATTATAGAGCATTTCCTTTCGCAATTACATAATATTAGTAGATATGTATATGTATACGTTACCGGATGATTGTAAAAACGATTATAAAATATCTTGAGAGGTTGTAAAATCTCGATAAATTGTCAACTGAACATTTAATTCATTAACAGAACTCTCGAATAATTTCTCGAAGTAATTCCGAGAAATTGTGAGCCGACATAAACTGACGACATGTTGGCGTACAATCAGTGTTACGGTTCTACAATTTATCGGATTTTCTGGCCTATCCAAGTAGCGGAACATAGTGCACAGGGAACTTAGGGCTCCCCGACACGGATATGTTAGGTTCTAATGGTATAACGGGAGCTAGAGTGAGCGAGCGAAGCGAGCGAAATTAGCTTCCGTTATGCCATTCATGTTATTTTTTTTAAACATCAGAGACTTTAATAGGAGCCCTGTGCAGCGGGGCTCCGTCATTGTTAAGAATGTTGAAATTCTAATATTTACGTTTCGTTACTTACTACAGTCGACTCTCGTTAATTCAAATCTGCGATATTTCGAACCTCTCTATAATTCAAAGTTATCACGAGTTCCCTTCAAAACCTCTTTATATTCCGAAGTAAATCAATGTATTTTTATGCACTTGGTAATTTGAACGAAAAAATCATTGCTACATAACAAAACCACGCGTTAATACGATCTCATCGGCGTCAAACACTCAATAATTCAAAGTTGCAGAGAGAAAGAGACAGAAAGGCTAATGAAATATTGAGACAAGTTCAAACTTGTATCATCGTACATGAGATTTTCTTCTTTCGTTCTTTCGAAAGATTAATTAATTCTACCTTTCAAGTTTTTTTATTGTTAATAATAGCAGTTAATAACATTAAATAATAATTGATCAACAGCAACACTTAATAATTAGTAGTTTAATTTTTTTCTCTCAATTTAGAATCACTCGATATTTCAAACACTCGATATTTCGTAATATTTTAAGAGGCCCTCGAGTTTCGAATTAACGAGAGTCGACTGTATTCTATAATTTCTCGGAATTAATTCGAGAGATTATTGACTATCAAAATTGGATGCGTAAAAAAGTGCTCCAAATGTTACGAGTAAGTTGAAAATTTATTGAAAGATCTCTCACGGTATTTCATAATTTTAGGAAGTATGCCATTTTCTGGTGACATATATGTACATGCCCTATGCTGATCTCTCTCTATCATTCAAAGATTTGCAGGGAGAAAACTCAATTTTGAATGAAGCTCGCCTTTATACATACACTTATAAGGCCGCCCATTGTGTCACCCTATGTAATGTTTTCTTCATCTATATTTTCTGTAACTTATATGGTGTACACAATAAAGAGTATTCTATTCTATTCTTTACTATAATGTTATCTAACATTAGTTATATTGGTGTACAATAAACAATTAAAAATTATACTTGCCTACTAATTAACAACTTTACGATCAGTTACAAAATCATAAACCTTAAGAACGGTGCTACCAGATTATTTTTCTTCGTTTTTACTAATGCACTTGCTCACTTCTTTTTCTCATTCTTCAAGTTTTTCCTTTAGCTTTAAGTCACTATTGTTCTTGACTGATCTGGTGACGCGGTTTATCCAATCTTTATAAGGGTTTACCGGCGTTAATCCATTCGACGATAAAAAAGTCTTTGGCAACTTAAAACTCATAGACATTACTCCAACTATTTTACCATCGTATATAAAAGGTCCTCCAAAATCTCCGTGCAGGGGCTGATGCAGTCTATCTGAACACTTGGGGGCAATACATAACACGTGCTTAGACCAAATCGTCAGTTCCATTCCACATTTGATCACTATTCCTTCACCGATCTGCAGCGGTTTGAACTGCTCCTCCAAATTATTGTCCTTCGCGAGAGTTCCAGCCTTCTTCCTCAGACTTACAACATACTTCGAGGCTCCAAAGTTCCTAGCACCACCTCCGATGTACTTCACAGAAAGCCCATACATCTTAGTATGGTCTACGTTTGACAACCTTCCATAGAATGGTATGCGAATCTTCTCAACTTTTAACAGGCTTATGTCGTTGTCACCAAAGAAGAACCCACGTTCAAGGAACTTCGTATTGAAAAATTCTGGATGTATGTGAATATTTAGTACTGCAGAATATAGTTTCGATACTAAAGGTGAGACTGTGAAGTTTCCGTACCAGACATAGAACTTTCTGTCCAATAAATCGTAGAAGCAGTGAGAAGATGAGAGGACCCATGTTGAATGTATAAGTGAGCCGGAGCAGTGACGTGTCACCACTGGGTCCTCAATGAAAGCCACTGACACGACGTAGGGAAACTCTCCACCCGCCACATCATGGCCATGCCACATAATGTCATCGACATTATACTTCGTATTTGCTTTTATTGCATTTCGCCACACATCTTTATTATTAAAAGTGGAATTTCCAAAAATTATGTTATTAAAAAAACATAATATTAACAGTAACTGAAACATGATTGTTTCAGCAATTTACGATACAGCAAAAGCTATCAGTACACATCAACTTATTGCTATAGGCTTATGAGAATTGCAAAACAATTCAGTCGCATTTATTTTTTATGGTTTTTCGTTTTTATGACTATATTTTGTGCGGATACCTCCTTCTGTTTCTACTTTACAAAATGGAACGTATTTTACGACCTTCAATATCACAATGGATTTAGACGATATCTCAGGTACTGTAATTTTAAATAATTTATTTTACGAGGTTATAGCATTACTTCAAGACTCATATGTACAGTCAATCGATCGTACGCCTAAATGTTTATAATTCAGTATTTTGTGAAACTAAAAATTCAATTATTATTTTATTAATATTTAGAAAAAAGTGTGAAACCCCACTTTAAAATTCTTTCCTTGTGTCAAATGGATGTAAATTTTACGCTATGCTTTAGTAATGTATGGAAGTCAGTTTGTAATTTGTAACCTACAGTTTTAGTTCGTTTTAGCATTGCAATGTTGGAAATTTCCCTAATATTTTCTCGTTGTAGAAATCCGAAGTATGAACTATTATTTAGGTTTTCATAAGAAAACATAGTGATACATAAGAAACATAAGAAAATAAACAAAAGAAAAATAGGTATCATTTTTTTTAAGTGTTAATATAATATTTATGTTTATGGGCCAGACTGCTATTGCCATTCCAAAACGCAATAGTTATAGTAAACTAGCAACCCGCCCCGGCTTCGCATGGGTGCAATGTAAATACTGTTTCCTCTACTATAATATGCATGTATTATATATAAACCTTATATATAACCATATAAACCTTCCTCTTCAATCACTCTATCTATGTATGTAAAATAAAACCGCATCAAAATCCGTTGCGTAGTTTTAAAGATTTAAGCATACATAGGGATATAGGGACAGAGAAAGCGACTTTGTTTTATACTATGTAGTGAAGCTGCTTAAAAATCATAGACACCAGAGAACCATTGGACATTTAGTGAACTACACTGAAGCAGCCGCTAGGTTTGATGATAACTAACTTTTTAGCTCTCTTTTTTAACTCGAGTTTTATTTAACTTTTCTTGTTGTTTTTGTGGTTATGGTTTTATTAGTATTACGATAACAATATTGTTTGTAGGTTGTTATGACCATTTTACTTATTTGCTGCCATTTTCTTGATATTGTATCTGTATACAACAGGCTTGAAGATTTTTTTGGATATTTTTATTTATTTTTATACAAGAAGCTGCAGTTGTGAGCAAAAGTTAAAAGGACCGACGGCTTTATAGAATTTAGGCGTATGAACACATGCCTACCTGTCTTAACTAATATTAAAAATGCGAATGTAAGTTTGTTTGTTTCACGCTAAACTTACGAAACAGATTTTAAAAATACTGTTAAAATGTTTATTTCAATGAGGCCATTAAACCATTGACCGTCATCATTTAAAGTTATCATAATAAAGTGACTCTACCGTCCAATCGTAAAGGTAGATTCTTATGAAGAAGAACGGACGAGAAACTCCATAGTTACTCGTTTCAAATAAATGTATTACAAAATTTGTAATAGAAAAAAAACTTCATATATGTGAGGACGATGCACCAAGTATAGTAGTTATAGAAATAACTACTTACTTGGTGCACCGTCCTCACATATATGTTTTTTTTTTTGTTGGTAATACTTGGTTACTTGATGGATACCAAGTAACCAAGTATTACCAACAGAGGTAAACTTCTAAATACATGGTATAATGACCGGCACGAGTCGTGAGCACAGATGGGCAGTAGCGGGGGCAAGCTCGCGCATGTACACTTTCGGCCAAAACTATTTAGTACCGCTTTTATTGACGAACCAATCGCGTGCAGCCTCGGCGCCCCCTGCCTTTTTCATTCCGCCAAAGAGACCGGAAAATTAACTACTGCGCAGGTGTCAGTTTGTGCTCACGACTCATGCCGGTTACTATACTCACATGTTTAGAAATATTGAAACAGTAAGTGAACAGAAGAATAGTAAAGTAAAAGACACAAAAAAGTGCATTCGTTAAGTTAATCCATACATAAATCAACTAGTTGAGTTTGATTTTGTCTACACCCATGATTGCCCTATGGAGCAAGACCAGCATGTTTCCAAGCATTCTTATCCCGAATGTAATCTTCTAATTTGTAATATGGTTTTTTACAATCATATCAGCCAGTATATATGTAGCCAGCCATAGGCTATATTTTATCCCCGTATTCCCACGGGAACGGAAACTACGCGAGTGAAACCGCGGTGCGTTGCTTTGCTAGTTAATATTTTAAATGTGAAAGCAAATCTGTCTCTGTTTGTTATTTTTTCACGACTTGACATCAGAAAAGATTTTAATTAAACCGACATTCTTGCAGGCGAAAATATGAACAAATTCGATAACAAGTAACCTATTATTTTTTATGACGTCAAGTTTGATTCCATAGCAAAAGATTTTCCCTTTTTTAGATTATCAGCTAGTTACTTAATATATCAGCACAACTTAGCATCAGCATATAGAAATAAGCCACAGGACTTCCAAACTATCGTTATCTTCCTCCTCCTTCGCGAACTATGTACTAACTGAGTAAGTATTTACATGTACTCGGTGTTCTCAGAGTTCTCCAGCAGCGGGCTAAATGAATCGTGAGGGTCGATCGCGGAAGTACGTAGAGCTAAAATAAATGATAAAATTTTGCAGATTCTTTTGATAAACGACCGCCGAGCACTTTGACGTTTTGATTTAGGTGAAAAAAATATGGTTTCCTGTATTTTTCTCTTGGAAACTTTTTCCTAATGTGATTTGATTTTGTGTTCTTTAATTCAAGTTTTTGCAAAGAAGGAATAGTTTTGAGTTGTGAATAAAAAATAACTTCAATTTCTGAATAAAGCAGTTAGCATATTTAATCATAATCAGCCTTTTAATGTTCCCACTGCTGGGACACAGCCCTCCTCTCTAGGAGAGGGAATTGGCCGTAATCCACCACGCGGGCCCAGTGCGGGTTGGTGAAGTTCACATGTCTTCGAATTTTTGGTTCTAGGACATGCCGGTTTCCTCACGATGTTTTACTTCCCCGTTTTGAGAACAATGGTGATGAAATAAGTTACTCAAAATGCGCCTGGCTGGGTTTAATCCCGTGACCTACAGTTCGTAATTCTGTGCCACTCGGCCACCACTTTCTAACTAAGCAGTTGATTTGAGTATTTTTAAACTCTATTTCAGTTTGGAAAACTGACAAAATTTGACATTAAAATGGTGATTGACGCGTATTTCAATGAAAACAATTAAATTAGAAACCCAGTTTTATTCAAAATTTAGGATTTTTTATTAGGAATACCATGATCAGCTTTCTGCATTGTCATCTTATTAGTATTTGAATGAGCACATGAGCATGATAAATAAAATATAAAACCTGGCCGAAAATAGTAAAATTATATATTAGTATTTTTAATAGATAAGAAAGGAGCTCGTGGCTAAATAATACCAGCCACGCTGGTCGATCTTCAAGGTTAAGCAACGCTTGCCGGTGTCGCTCTGTGGAAAATCTGACTTCAGTCTTGCCAAGAAGTAATATTAGTAGATATGTATGTATGTATATATATTTGTATTTATGTACATATGTAAATATATAGATCTATATTATCTAGTACACTGGATCCTACCCTCTATGCTGATATATCTCTCTCTATCACTCAAAGGTTTGCTGGAAGAAAACTCAACTTTGAGTTAAGCTCGCCCTTGTACATGCAATTTATTATGTATAATATATTATTAGTGGTTTTGGTGTTCAATAAAGAATTAAAGAATCGAAGAAAGAAAGAAGTACCGTGTTCCCCAGTTAATGGGTTGTGTAGGTCTGGTAGGCAGCCGCTCCACGTAATATACTGGTATTCAGCTGAATCCAGTCTGACTGGAAGCCGAACCCAATATAGTTGGGAAAAGGCTAGGCAGATGATGAATATTTCCTATTGGTAATGTTAAGCAAAAACTTGATTTGGGAAATAGATGAACATTTAGTTTCTTTTTTTATTAGTTGATAGGTTCGCGTTGACCACAAACTTATCTGATAGAAAGTGATGATGTGGCTACCGATCGATGGAGCACTCTTGCCTAAAAGTAACTGATTCACTCTTGATTTAAAATCTCTCAAGTTGTAACTATTCGTCGAACTGTTTGTCGTCACAATATCGACGTTGTTTGTAACGGCAAAACAACCTTTATAAGTAAATAAATCTTTATGTCTTTCTTGCAGCGGATCCTTCAAGGATCCGGGGTTTTGTGCGGATCTCTTATCAGATGGCCATTCTTTCGTAAAGGGTTCAGTAGGAACCGTTTTTATGTCCGTAGTTGTCCTCTAGCTACTTTATTTTTATTTTCACTACCTTTCTGAAACTGTGGCCTGAACGCCAATGGCCAATGAATTGTTATTGGGCATTTTGTTCGGTTTCTTTTACTCTTTATAAACCTTTCATTTTGATTTTGGTCAATTCCTTATAGGTATGTTGCTATGAGTGTAACTTTGAGCAGAAAAAAGTGTTTTTATTTTTCTTCAACTAATTTTGAAAAAGTAAAAAGACTCGTAGTTTTCTTTTATCACCTTCGATCAATAATTATTGATCGAAGTTTATCACATAAATAAAAAACCAAGACTACACAGTGTGTTGCATGCTCGTGTGCCGTCTTTCATTGTTCTCCATAGAGATTTTTGGAATGTGCAGATAGCTTCACCTCTTTCGACCTTGACAATTCAAAAGTGCCTGTAAAGGGTTTAATTGAAATAAATGCTTGGAGTTTCAGTTTCAAGCGCAAATAAACAAAGTCAGTTACAAATAATTAAGGGTAAAAGGCACTCAGTATCTTTAACATTTACCCACAAACTATACCGACCCTAACATTTTTGCGGTTTGTCAGAAAACAAATTGTATTCATTTCATTTCACTATTGGTTTAGGGGCTAAAAAAAAACAGAGATTCCATTAAAATGATTAAAATAACATCCTCTAGCCACAGGGTTTAACTTTGAGAAGGGTCATAGGCAATTTGAGAATTAATTTTATGTTTAACTCACCCAATGTTATTTCATTACTGGCTGGTTATAAGGGGTAATAAAACCTTTTTGAACATTTTATGTGTTGAAGTTTTATGAAATTAACTCATAATGATTGAAGCATTATTGTTTCTGTTGGTGAATTATTCAAGCCTCAGGTAGAATTGAAAGACAGCGTTTGAATTCATGGTAACCTGAGTTGAAAATTAACACAATGGAACATAGCGCAAGCCAAAAAAATAAGCCCAAGTAAAAAGTATTATAATAACTCCTTCCGGACATGGTCTAGCAGTGTGCTAAGTTTCATCCAAATCCGTTCAGCGCTTAAGAAGAAAAGAGCTAACAGACAGACAGACAAAGGTACCAATGTTTTTTCGCATTTATAATTTAATTATTAGTACTTATAGCTAGTCTTTTTTTGTAGATGGGATGGAAATCATCAAACAACTTCTCTCGCTCTGGGCGGAGCGGAAGGGAGTGTCAGATTCTTACTGAGTAATACCCTCCCGTAATCCTTTGCGTTCCAGGGCCGCGGTGACTCTTTCGAACAAATTCCGCAATAGATAGTGTTTGCTGCCGTGATTCGTTGGTATTTGCGTTCATTTTCCTTATTAGGGCTCCGTACTTCAAAAGGAAAAAAAAACAAAACGCTTATAGGGTCACTTCGTTGTTCGTCCTGCGGTTTGTCACAGCCCTTTTTCTCAAGAATTCGTGGAGGTATAATGTTGATATAAAATCAAATAAGTAAGTCGATAGTACCTTGGATCTCAAAAATATTTTTTTTCGGCTACAACGTTAGTTTGTCCTTTATCGTGCTTATCATTCCATCAGAGTAATGAGAATGTTTCCATAGTTAATAAACTTAAAGGTTCAGTAGGCAATGTGTAGGTACTCAGAAAAAATTGAGACAAGATTCCCATAACAGACGAACTACATCTACCTTCACATGAGTTTGTACGGAACGCGAACGTGATTCAGATGCGCACTTATCCGGTTTTTTAAGTTTTGAGTTCGGACAAAGTTTTGTGCGCGTTTTATGGGAACATGACAATGTCGAGCCGAGTCGTAGGAAACAGGGCACTACCAACTTTTTCTTGAAGCGTTTCTTTCTAGATACTTTTTGTTTATTTAATATCAGTTTGGATTCTCAACTGATAAGGGATCCTGTGGCAAAAATGTATGGAATTGATAAATGCTGCCGAAATATCTATATTTTGGCATTTCAATAGTCGCATTCGCTTGCAATAGAATGGCAATTAGCCTATAGACTCTGGTGGCACGAAATAAGGTATCGCTGTCCAGAATCTAGCTTGATCGTAACCTAGCATAGCTTGTAATTCTATAAGGAAAAATACTTGGAACCTTGCGCCCTGGAAATATGCTACCAGAGAAGACGGGTTTAAGGACTAGGAGGCTTTATACAAGAGACCTAACATCAAAACGTCAAAAATGTATGTATGTGTGGACAAACGCTGTCGAAATGTCATAACGTCAATGCATTTTATTTTGAAATTTTGACAATCTGTTAACTCACATATTGTTTCAATATTTGTGAATGTGTGAGTACCATGTACGAATTTACAAAATGAATAAGTTAACCTCTGCTGGTAATACTTGGTTCCATAAATAATATACTCTTGGTACATCGCCCTCACATATATGTATTTATTTGACAAGAGTAACTATGGTACGTTGGTAGGTATGGTACTTTCTTGTCCGTTCTTCTCCATAAGAATCTACCTTTGCGAATGGACACTAGGGTCACTTTATTATTTTAATGTAAATGATGGTTTTTACTTTTGACTTTTAATGGAATTCACTTTTAGATTGACAAATTATCTGGAGCCTAAAGAGCAGTAGACAAAAATAGATTCTATCTTTCATGACCTTTTTCAAAGGACTATTGTAGATTAAAAATCTTGTGCACTTTCGGCGGCTTATATCAATCATATTGTTTATAACCTGAATTAACACATCAAATACTTTTCATTCCAGCAGTTCGAGCCCTTGGGACGATTTCAGATTTTTGCGCGGCAGTTTCATATCTCAATAAAGTAACTTTACTCAACTCAAAGTCACTGCATGCGTCAGTAAGATAGTTTCACTAAAAAGATGTATTTCAAGATCACTGAATTCAGTGTGGCTGCAATATCTGGAAATTAAAATGAACGCACCAACGGTTCCGACGCACGCGTACACTGAAGAATTGTGATATACCTGCAACAAACAAAACGTATGCTTTTAAAATGTGAGAAGATGACAAACATGTTTCAGTTTAGTTTTAGATATATTTTCGAGGCATTTATGAATTCAATCTTATTATATATACCATAATTATTAGTGTCAATTCTATGTAACGTTCGCATTTGCAACTCATTTGCAATCTCTCAAAATTTAGGAATATTAGAGGTGTTTCTAATTAGTAATGTTAGGGACCTATCTAAGGACTCTCAAAACGGTAAAGGAAAACATTGTGAGGAAACCGGCAAGTCCTAGAATCAAAAACTCGAAGACATGTGACTTCACCAAACCCCACTGAGCCCACGTTTTGGATTACGGCCCATTCCCTCTCCTAGAGAGGAGACCTGAGTCCCAGCGATGGGAAAGTTAAATAAGGCTGATTATTATTATTATGCTAAGAACTTTATAAAACTGTTATATACATATATATAGGTATATTTTTATGTATATTTAGGTATATATATTTTTATTTATCTAGTAGGTAACAATGCTGATAAAACGCGCGAGTATCATCGTGGGAGACAGCGAAGTGCGGAGCGAGGGTCAGTAGCGAAGTGTCTTGACCCAAGGTCCGTCCTCCCGCGCCCGCGCCTCTCTCCACCTCCCACCGCTGCCCGATGTCAGCCGAAGGTTGTCGAAGACGACCGAATAATTGGAATTGGCCCTTAGTATAAATACTAATAAGCAGAAAGCCAATTCTAGAAACTTCTAAAGAAATCGTACGGTAATATAATTTTATACAGATCTGTTTCAGGGCAAACATTTAAGTAAATGTTTCACACATGAAATGGTTACCTTAGAACATTAGTTAAACAAATATGGTTTTGACCTCAAAACACACACTCTAGAGCGCACATTCAATTCATTCAAAAAAATTCATGCATTTGCTCACCTCATTAGGTACTAATACGGTGTACATAAGATGATTTGATGTAACACCTCGTCATTCTTGTATGCAAATAGTTGATTTGATTTTAATCAATTTTCCTCAGGAAATAACATACAATATAATTTAATCATTATAACCACCATCTTTAATTAAGGGAGCACAGTTTCCTATAAAGCGCTACGATTTTTTTTTTTAATATTACAGCTTATGCTTAAATAGGAGTCTCGAAATGATAATATATATATTTTATAGGTTACAAATAACTCTTTTAAACGTCCCTCTTCAAGCCCTTGCCAATTTTTTCGCGTTTGTATTCAAAGTTACTAATCTGAGCACAAAAATCGAAAAAAACACTTAGAAGTAGATTAGATACTATATTCTCTTTCAAATAAAACACGTTACATACGAGTAACTAATTAACATCTCTCTATAAAAGCAATGCTTGAACAAAGACAGACAAGAGTTCTTAAGCAAATGCAATTCTTCTATTCACTTCGAAAGAGATATTACCGTTCCGATTGGCCCGGCTCGGACAATAGATAATCTAGATGTTCATTCAATCCCGTTCGTTTGTATTTGTGCGACGTTCTCGGGAATAGAAAATGAACTAATTACCCGCGATATTCTTTCTTTCTTTTCTTTTTTTAGTAAAAACGTTGCCCCACACTAGGAATTTCTCCTGTGTTGTGGGTGCGTTTACAAACATACAATCTCACATACACAAACGGCCAGACCCGGAACAACTAGCTGTAGGTCATACTGTTCATATTTGTTCCGTGCGGGAATCGACACGTAGCGCAACAGCCACTCGCTCAACCATTGCGCCAGCCGGTTAATTATATAGTTCAAGTCTCAAAAAAAAAAAAATAACGAAAAATTAGCCCAAACATCTGAGACCAGTCATGCCAGCGGATATCGTGTGCCCCAGTTACTGGATTCTGGAGGTCAATTAGGCAGTCACTCCACGTAAAATTATTGCAAAAGTCGATTCTTCAATACATAATGAAGAAATCATTCTACATACAACTAGCAGCGCCCCGGGGTTTCGCCCGCATTGTTTCCGTTCCTATGACAATACGGGAATAAAATATAGCCTATGTTACTCAAGGTGAATGTAGTTTTTTAATGGTGAAGAATTTTTGAAATCTGCGCAGTAGTTTTTGATTTTATTCATTACAAACATAGGTATGTACATACACACAAATACAAATCCCTCCTCTTTATAATATTAGTATAGAAATGTAGGTAAATCCTTTCGAAATAACAGTTTCCAATACAACTGTGTCTTATTAAGAAAAACTAATTTACAATTTCACGCGATATTTTGCAATCTTGCGGCGTTTACAATTTTCCAGTGAGATCTATAAATAAGAACGAATGCTAAACGAAAAGAGATTTAGATAAAATGGTTTAAAATATTAAAATACAAAATGTCTTCTCTCTACCAAAGCCCGTTAAGGTAAATTTTTAGCAACATTGTCTATTCGGGCAAATGTATCGGTCCCTAGGGGTGTAAATCAGTTCACCTCTGGATAAAGTTAGCATTTTGCAACAGAGCGTGGATCTTTATATTATTTTTCTCTTTTTAGAACAGATTCATCTACGTAGTCGGGAGTACTGTAGAGCATAAGAGTATATATACGTTTTTCATTTTTGCAGTGATTCTAATATCTTTATATTTATAATATTATATAGAATAAAGATTTGTTTTTTTTTGTATGTCACGAATAAACTCACAAATTTCTGGACCGATTTCAAAAATTCTTTCACCATTAGAAAGCTAAATTCACCCTGAGTAACATAGGCTTTATCCCCATATTCCCACGGGAACGGGAACTACGCGGGTAAAACCACGGGGCGCTGCTAGTATAATTATAAAGCTGAAGAGTCTGTTTGTTTGTTTGCTTGAACGCGCTAATCTCAGAAACTACTGGTCCAATTTGAAAAAATCTTTCACTATTGGATAGTCCATCTATCGAGGAAGGCTGTAGGCTGTATATATCATCACCAACAGGACCGGAGCATCAATGAGGATTGTTTCAAAATCGGGGGGTTACTAACTATTCCACGCGGACGAAGTCGCTAGAAATGGATACAACATTTACAAGTAAGTACGCTTGGATGGTTTGGTCATGTTAAATGGATGAAGTAAAGGTGACTTGATAAACGGAAAAGTACCGAAATGACAAGTAAGCACATACGGACATACATTCGTGCAGTTAGTCCAACCACCAGAAAATTAAAAAAAAAAGATATGACAAAAACAAAATATGACAGTTTTGGGCAAAGATTTTAACAGAGGGATAATTCTACTTATGTTTGTAAAAAAAAAACATACATTTTTGATTCTTGAAAATTAGAAAAGAAAGAAAACTCGTTTATTCCGCCATAGATGACGCACAAAAAATAAAACAAACAGAAAATAACGTTTCAGAATCGTTCGTTTGATCGTTCGTTAGTAGAATTTACACTCGTGTACTTCAATCAATACATCTAGAATTTTCCCAACCGTATTGAGGTCCACCAGGTATTTAGTATGAAGTGTCATGTATCACCTGTTAATAGTATAGTACTTAGTTTTATTCGGGTGCATCGTCCTCACATATAACCAATTGGCTAATGTATACAAAATATTGTAAAACTTATACATATTTGAAAAAAGTAACTATGGAGTTTCTTGTCCGTTCTTCTCCATAAGAATCTACTTTTTGCGAATGGACAACTAGTCACTATAATATTTTTATTTTCAAATGTTTTGACGTTCAAAAGTGCCGTTAATGGTCTAGTTGAAATAAATGAATTGACTTTGACGTTGACTTTGACACCGCAACAATGCCTCTTGCATTGTGGAGGTGATACATTACTACTACTACGATGGCTACTACAATGTGTCGATGACCTTTGGTACAACCTGTGTCAGATGGTTCCGGCTGTCACTATCAGATTGACAGCAATGCAACCGTTTAACATGCTCTCATGTGGAGGAAATTCTGTATGTAACGGCCGGTCACCCATCCACGGACAAACTTCGGTATGCCTTGCTTAACCTTGATTAACATTGTTAATTAACACGAGTAAATAACTTCTGTTCACTTACACAGTTTCAATAATTGTAAAATGTGAGTACCATGTGCTTATTTAGAAAATTAATCAGTTTACCTCTGTTGGTAATACTTGGTTCTATAACTAGTATACTTGGTGCATCGTCCTCACACTTTTTTTTTTTGTATACCAAAAATCGTAAAACATTTATTTGCAAAGAGGAACTATGGAGTTTCTTGTCCGTTCTTCTCCATAAGAATCTACCTTTGCGAATGGACGCTAGTGTCACTTAATGATGAAGACGTTCAAAAGTTCCGTTTAATGGCCTAATTGAAATAAACGTTTTGACTTTGACTTACTTATGAAGAAATAAATTAAATTCTTTCTCAGCATTTTTTATAAAGACCGGCTTATCCGATGCTATGAAAAACAAAGTAATTTCATGTTATTCTTGTAATGTTTCATTTTCCGTGCATGTTCAGTCTGAGGTAGTTCCATACTGTGCTCTTGTATTTTAAAAATATAATAAATTGCTTGTCATTTTCTCCCGGCCCGCCTCCCGGCAATCCCGTTTCGCTAAAGAATTACATTTTATGTAAAATTGAAACGGTACCTTATTATTTTTCAAATAATTTAATACAATCTTGTTTAGGATATTAGTAAAGGTAGATAGCCAGCATTATTAGATAGCCCTTGCTTTAATAACATAAGAACAGTAATAAATATATGTATTTTATTAGTATGTATATTATTTGTAATTTTTTTCCAAAAAAAGAAATATTTAGTATTTTATTTATTTGTTGTACACCTACCACAGTGTTGTCTTTTTATCGACTGGTAGAGATTGCCTTGTTGCATTAAGTCCGCAAATGAAAATATTGCAGGATCAGAACACGAAGATTTTGGACGTAAAGGCATTCAAATTCAGATCGGAACATCTTCACAGCGACAATCAATACCCGTCAAAATTAAAGGAAACTAGAGGTTTAATTTTGTCAGTGGTCATCTGTGATGTTAATGCAATCAATACTCCCTAAAATACGAGACTTGCCTTCTGAACTTTGTCAAAACAAATATAGGTTAGTGCAATATCCTCTCCTTTAAGTAGACAAATATAAAAACAAATAATTAAAAAACACGCCAAACATGTCAAAAGGTGAACTAAAAAATTAAAAACAAGGTAGATAGTAATCTTTTCATTATAGTCGGGGGACGGTTCCTTTGAATAGTATTCTATAAGCCCACTAAATTTCTCCATAGGGTCAGAGCCTGCTAGGGTTGCGGAATTTGCTCGAAAGAGTCACCGCGGCCCTGGAACGCAAAGGGCACAAGAAGTATCATGGGTGGGTTTTAGTCACTAAGAGTCTGACACTCCCTTCCGCTCCGCCCAGAGCGGGAGAAGTTATTTGATGATTTCACATCCGAAAAAAATTTAAGGTACTCGCATTCGTAAAAATAACGTTTTGGTTTAAACAAAAAAAATCGGCTGCTACCACCATATCTCGAGTTGTGCGGAGAAAAATAATCTGAAATCATTACAATGAAATTCATTTGCTTCACTTATTCATTTGTTGTTATGGTTCTGTACCCAAAGGATTAAAGGACTCCACTGTACGTCAATCTGTCTGCCCGGCTATCACCAGGTTGTATCTCATGAACCATGCTGGTTAGACAGTTGAAATGTTCACAGATATAGTATTGCTGTTGCCGCTATAACTACAAATAATTAAACAGAATTAAATAAATATTTAAGTTGGGCTCCCATAAAATAGAGACACGATTTTTAGCCGCTTTTATAGATAACTAGCAGCAACCCGCGGTTTTACCTGCGTAGTTCCCGTTCCCGTGGGAATATGGAGATAAAATATATCCTATCTTAATCAAGGTGAATGTAGCTTTCTAATGGTGAAAGAATTTTTGAAATCAGTCCAGTAGTTTTTGAGTTTATTCGTTACATACAAAAATATAAAAATACAAATCTTTCCTCTTTATAATATTAGTATAGATGGTACGGAACCTATCGTGCGTGAATTCGACTCGTACTTGGCCATTTTTTAATCCCTGTATTAATATTTATAGTACTGCAGTTGACAGAAAACAATTTTTGTTTTTAAAGGCCGGTACAGTTTGTATCTTTATTTCCATTTCTTAACTGCGAATATCATTACCAAACAACGAACGATGACCGCTCTCGCAAAATTGTTTGGCATCTACTATAGTGGTACCAACGACAACCACGCCCCTAGCGAACGTAGCGTGAACCTAGTCTATAGGACAACTTGTTCCAAAGAACTGAGTATTTAAATAGAGGAAGGAATAACTTGGAAATCGCGGGTAAGTTATTTTAATTTAGAAGTTGAAGAATCCTTAGTTTATTACTTTGACCTACCTATGTTTAAGTAGTTGTTAACTTTAGAGTAATTAAACTAGTTCTTATTAACAATTAATTAAATGTACCTGTAAGTTTGGAACTCGATCCCAGGGGACCGGCTTCTACTCCGAGATTTATATTGTGTATGGTAGGAGCGTAATACAGTCACGTTGATAAAATATTCAAACTGTTTTATAAACCAATCAGATAAAGGGACATTAGAATATATTTATAGGCTGTTAAAAACAGTGCTCCCTTATCTATTATTTCACCGGCATTCATTCTATTATTTCATTCATTTAGTTAAAATAAATGTCATCCGGGAATAGTGTAGCTTCTTAACAGTGAATTGTTTTTCCAAATCGGTTCAGTGGTTTCAATACAAACAAACAATCTAATCTTTCCTTTTTAGAATATTAGTATAGACTAGCTGGCCCGCGGAACTTATATATATTATAGATCTGCGTCACATAGTAAAACAATCCCATTTTTGACGACGTGACAACTTCTAATAAATCGATGAACGCCGGCTGCACGCACGAAAAAGGATGACTCATTGTAACGTTACAAACGGAAGATTTGCTAACATTTATTGAAACGAACTTCCGTTTCAATAAATG
The DNA here is from genome assembly GCA_905332915.2 of Hecatera dysodea. Taxonomy (NCBI): domain Eukaryota; kingdom Metazoa; phylum Arthropoda; class Insecta; order Lepidoptera; family Noctuidae; genus Hecatera; species Hecatera dysodea. The sequence continues at coordinate 29,032,461 of HG995286.1, read as the reverse complement.
ATAGCAAATCTTCCGGGATAGCAAATCTTTGAAGTACAAAAAAGAAACATCAAAATCGGTGCTCCCAGCAAAAGTTATGAGGCAACAGTAAAAAAACATACAGTCGACTTGAGAACTTCATCCTTTTTTGGAAATTGGCTAAAAAGAAACAAGTAAAGTAGACAGGTATCCATGAATAACTTCAAAACCTGAAGCACAATGATACCTACAAAGTACAAACATACTTCAAAGGTTATCATAAAGTAAAAGTACTAACTCCTAGGTGTGTATTCCCTTTAGAGGATCTGGCCACAAAACTAAAGTTTACAGAACTCTGCCACTAGTTTCAAAACTATGATTTATCGGAGTCCCAAACAGGTACCATCAGTAATCGCTCCTCTGTACTTTTAGACCGGTTTAATTTTGTACATTATTCTGTTTTGTAACACGGAACGAGTAGGGACAAAGAGACAAGTGCGACCAGTGGTGGCCGAGTGGTAACGGCCCCGACTTACGAATCGTAGGTCGCGGGTTCAAACCCAGCCAGGCGCATTACTTTGTGTAATTCATTTCTTCACCACTGCCCTCAAAACGGTGAAGGAAAACATCGCGAGGAAACCGGCATGTCCCAGAACCAAAAATTCGAAGACATGTGACATTCACCAACCCGCACTGGGCCCGCGTGGTGGGTTACGGCCCATTCCCTCTCCTAGAGAGGGGGCCCGTGTCCCAGTAGTGGGAACGTTAAAATGCTGAATAGGGACAAAGATAAATTAGGTTCTTAAGTATCTACATGACTGTGTTCATTGTTCCCGTTTTTACTATTTAGATATCAAACCCAGTGATAACATGAACTCCTTTTCGTATGTAGCGGAATCGATGAATTCCAGAAGACAAAAATATACATAACATTTTTCTGAAACTGAAACAGCTGGTTGCTGTTAGTTCTGTAAATTTGTCGCCGCTTTTTATTTAATGTTTCGACATAAATATTAACGTCGTGGTTTTTGCGAAGTAACGCCTGATTCTGAAACTTAATGCTGACGGACCGAAGAGAAAATCTCTCTCGCTAAATATTTCGATTGCCGCTGCCACATGGATTTATCTGGGCAGGGGGCACATAAGATGGGTGAGTCTTGTACAATCTACCTTATTAGGCAAACATAATGAAATTGTTAATTACACAAATACATTGAAAATCTATACTATAATAATATAAAGAGGTAACGTTTGTGAGTTTATGCGTTTATGACGTTGTAAGGCGTAATCTCTGGATATACTGAACCGATTTTCAAAACTATTTCACCAATAGAAAGCTACGTTATTGTGGCACTCCACAATAACGTAGCTTTCTATTGGTGCTCCACGGGAACGGGAATAATGCGGGTGAAACCGTGGAGCGCTGCTAGTTGAAAATGAAATTAAAGAATGGTTTTCTATTAAAAATATTAGTCGGTATAGTACCAGCCATAAGAACATTAGGTACGTCAAAATTTAGTAACATTAAAATATTCTCATAAATCAATGTCATTTATAAAATAATTTACTGAATAATGGATATTTTTCAATCAATAGTGATGTCAGTCACTTTTTAACATTTTGAATTGTGTCATTTGTGTTTATAATTTTCGGTACTTTATTAAAAAATATTGGTGCGTTATTAGTGCGTTATATATTTGAAATAGCACTTTCAAATATATACATACACGGGAAAGTTAAAAGTTTCAGGGACTTAAATTAACTCAAGCAAGCAGCCAATTTAAATACCAGGATTCAAAACACAACTCGCCAGTATCAACTTCATAATAGCTATAATTACTTCAAGTGGAGGTACCTTATTAATTTCCTCTCTGAAACCTAATACCCCCGATACCTGAAGCCCCGATACTTTGGTCGGTATGTTTATCAAACAGTTATTCTACCTTTGGTACAAACTTCGATTGAGTTGTGTCAAACGAGGCCGCGCCATCGATGACATAAACTTATGATGTCATAAACGTCTTCCCTTCAGATTAAGCAATACCTAAACTTTGTGACAGCAATTTTTCGGCCAAGCGATCGATAATATCAATTTATATAAATTCGTAGAAAGATTTTTATGAAAACGCAGATTGAGTGGCATTTTACGTATTTTAAGGAGCGTTCGCATGGCAGTCATAATAGGTTAAAAATATCTCGCAATATTGAAATGTCATGTCAAACGTTTGACGTTTACTGTCATTGGTTGAATGAATCCTTCAGCCAATTGTATCACTGTGACGAGTCGATTATTTATTTCCAGAAAGTTGGTCTATGTGTGTCTCTCGCGTTCCGCCTCTCTGTGGAAGCTTATATACTTTTCAATTGAGCACTCCAATTGAACGGTCTACTTTTATTTTTCCGCAATATCCCTTCATTGCAAAGTTAAAGGCAGGCGAGCTATCATGCATTGCTGTTTGTCGATAGTACACAAAAACAAGAAGTGAGTTTTGGAAATGGGACTATGAACCGAAACTATCCGACTATTAATAATAAACGAAATACGTCAGAAAGGGTGAGCTCGGTTTCGGATGCAACAAAAACACCGCTTAATTTTTGGGAGTGCAAGGCAGTTAGATAGCTTTGGCAGAACCTAAGTCAGAAATTCTAGTTTAGTAGTAAAATACAAAACTGAAGCTCTAGATTGCGGAATTGGTTCGAAAGAGTCACCGTGGCTCTGGAACGCAAAGGACATTAGGAGAAACACGGATGGGTTTTAGTCAGTAAGAATCTGACACTCCCTTCCGCTCCACCCAGAGTGGAAGAAGTCATTTGAGACAGTATTCTATTCTATTCATTTGATGATTTCCCATCCATAAAAAGCCTGAAGTTCAAGACAAAATGCCATTCTATCAGCGAACGCGAAACACAAGAGATTAGCATAATCAGAGGAGAGGGAATGGGCCGTAATCCACCACGCGGGCCCAGTGTGAATGTCACATGGTCTACGAATTTTTGGTTCTAGGACATGCCGGTTTCCTCACGATGTTTTGCTTCACCGTTTTGAGAACAGTGGTGATGAAATTAACTACCCAAAGTAATGCGCCTGGCTGGGTTTGAACCCGCAAACTACAATTCATAAGCCAGGGCCGTTACCACTCGGCTACCACTGCTCACTGCAAATATAAGAGATTGATTACATGATATTTCGACAGACGAAATCTGTGATCAATCTCTTTGACGTTTTGACAGTCGCCTTCACCACGCTACAGGTAAGCCTCTAGACTCTGCAATCCTAACTATACTATGTATTATAAATGCCAATCTGAGTTTGTTTGCGAAGCTTTCACACCTAAACCACCTGACTGATTTTAAAATTTCTTTCACCAAACGAAAGCTACATTATCAGCGAGTAACATAGGCAATATTTTACCTCCGTATTCCCACGGGAACGGGAACTACGCGGGTGAAATCTTGGGGCGCTAGTATATATATATAACTATCGAAACACTTGGCGGTTTTAAGCGGCCATCCAAGAATTCTGATCCCTACTTTTTTCTCTCGGTGAGCACGTTCATCCACCGGTATGACGGTCGTTAAAAGGCAGAAAAAACTACTAGGCAAAGGTTTGTATCTGCCTTCCCATTAAATTATTTAAGTGAATAGTTTTTAATTTTACTTACCCAATGCAGAATTGAAGCAAAGAAAATAATTTAATACCTATATAGAAAACTTACATAAAATATGTATGTGTATGTATGTTACTTTAGAATAGAAAACTTCGGTAAATTCTAGGATTTTTCGGTATTACCTGGGATTTACCAATTCTTACTAATAAAAGACCGAATGGTTCCATAATAATCGCTAATTTCAGAATTTTACTAGCACTTGCATGATTATGTTTTAACTCATCATCTGCCTAGCCTTTTCCCAACTACATATATTGGGGTCGGCTCCCAGTCAAACCGGATTCAGCTAAATACCAGTATTAACAGACCTCCTCAACCCAATAACTGGCGAACACGGTACTTCTTGGCAAGACTGGTGTCAGATTTTCTGGCTTCTGACAATCCGTAACGACTGCCAAAGATCTCTAAATGACAGTCGTTGGTCAACCAATGGCTTGACGTCATTTCCGAGGTACGGAGAAGTCTCGTTATGTTAAGATGGTCACCCATCCACAGACCAACCTCGGCAAGCGTTGCTTAACCTCGAAGATTGACCCGTGCGGCTGTTATAATTTAGCCACAAGCTCCTTGATTATGTTTTAACTCAAACACTTACATGTTGAAAAGTAAGACAATAATTCGGGATTTTACTGTAACATAAACATAATTTAAAATCATTCACAGCTACATAAGTCCAAAAAATACGACGGCGGCGGGCGATCAAAATACTTGAAGCGTCAATCGCTATCCGGAGTCCACTTCCGCAATTTCAGCGAATTTAGCAGGGATCCGCAAAATATTTATTGACTTAACAAAAGGGAAAGAGAACGAAAACAATCGGAATTGAATAAATAACGCCTGGGTCCGATTTTATTTACGTTTGCCAACTGGAGTTTAAAATCAACGTTTTGGTAAAGGGTTTCAAATTGGATATTGTAACATGTAATATGTATTTGTTTTCGTATGTTTCATGTTATTATTTCCATTAATTTTAACATTAAAAAAATCTAATTAGTCCTTCGGATAGATTTCCAAAAAATATTGGCACGTATTTTTTCTTTTTTCACGTAAACAAAAAATGAAGACGATACAGTGCGTTGAAAACTCGTGTGACGTCACTACTCGCTACAACTTTTACCGAGCCGTGACGTCACAAACCCTCACTCCTGATCTTTGATGCTTTGTATCTTCGTCAGTTTTTATAGATTTGATAAAGGAAAAAATACGTGTCCAATATTTTTCTATAATCTAACTGACGGACTAAACATAATCATATACTTTTTACTCAGGAAACATCCCTATTATTAGGATGAATAAATCACAGGATTATATCTTTCCGACTGAATTTCTGACAACGCCTGGACCCAACAAACTACACGGTCAGTAGTTGCGTTTGGAGATAAAAGATTGTCTATTAGACATTCCTTGTGGTAGTACTAAAACCTTTAATAGTTATTTTAAAATGCAAATATTTCTGATAATACTGTTTGTCTTCAAAACATACCACCGTAAGCGTTTCACACAGGACACAACTTTTTACGTGAATCTAAAGGCCCAACTTCAATCTGCAAGAAAATCACATGCTAGTTCAGTTACATTGCGGGGCAAGATCGAGATATACATACATTATGCAATGGTAGCCCGTAATGTAAGGCAACTTGCATGCGAGTAGGTTGCAGGTGAAAACGAGGCCCCGCTAGGGTTACTGGATTTGTTCGAAATAGTAGTCGGCCCTTGAACTGAAAGGGCATTAGGAGGAACAAGGGTGGGTATTAGTCAGTAAGAGTCTAACACTCCCTTCCACTCAGCACAAGGCGAAAGAAGTAATTTGATGATACCCAATTCAGAAAAAAAGGTGAAAACGTGGCCTTACAATGATTATTATTTCTAGGTTTGAGAGCGTTTTCAATCCTTCGAGCCAACAACTCTTTTCACTTACTCGCAGTAGAGCGAGCATAAAATTTCAAATCGAGTATATTCAAAGCGACGAGATTTATCAGAAAGCGCACAGTTGTCGATACAAACGAAGTCAAAAGGCGGCGATCAGCAAATATTCACAAATTGACACAAATAAATTGAAAACGAGCGGAAACGAGACGATTTGGGTAAATATTCCTTGTTAAGAATATCTGCTTGATATATACAACGTGATTTTTCGTGCCAAAAGTATGAAGATTGTGTCTTCATACTTTTGGCAAAATATGGAAAATTTCTTTTGGAAAAATCAGGCAGGTCAGTCGGGCGTATTTAGAAAACTGTTAGTCACGTGCTTAATTTCAATACTGATTAGCACATTTTTTATTTTCTGTAGAGAATTTGAATTTCATCGGCTATTCAGTATTCAAATTAATCTAATGGTCGTATATGTTTTATAAATAAGTCTAACAGCATAGCAGTAGTTTACTTAATTAGAATCATTATCAATTGAAAAATATCTATGTAGATATTAGTAAATTATCAAGTCTGGTTGAATATTTTCAAAAGGACCTACCAAGGTTGTGGAATTTGTTCGAAAGAGTCGCCGCGGTCCTGAAACGTAAAAGGAGCACGGGTGGGTAGTGGGGTGGATAGTGGGGTAGTGGGGTGGCGGGGGTGGGTAGTCAGTAAGAGTATAATCAGTCATTTGATGATTTCCCATACTAAAAAAACGGTAGGTAACTCAAAATTTGAGTCATAAAATTAGGAAATTGAGCTTTAGAGAAAACAAGCAATTATAGAAATGCAAAAATGTAAGAGTTTGACCTTCGAATTGATATCATTTCAGTAGCGTATATAATTAATTTTACTAACCATCTTCCAAAAAAAGGAAGAGGTTGTCAAGTCGACTGTATTTCTTTTTTGTGTGTTACCTCATAACGTTTTAATGGGTGTACCGATGCTTGTCGTGTGGTCCCATTTAAATTTGAGTGAGATCTGACGACTACTGTTTGAGTTCTCCTTAATAATGCATGACTTCGAATATATTGATGTATTCTCACTTATCGATGTAAAATGGAAAAAAAATGGTTGTTTCTTCGATTTTGAAGACCGACTTCCGAAATTAAAGTTATTTTATGCATTTTTGTGGTTTTCTTTTTGCTTAGAAACGGTTGTATTTTTTGTAAAAAAGTTTTCCTTTCTAACAATCGCAATTGCTAGAATTTAAGTCTTTTATGCCTTTCCATCTCTTCCAGCAACCACCAAATCATAAACAAAGAACAGATGTTATTCATGATGAAAGAATAACTGCCGAGAAAGTATAATAAACAGTAATTTGATTACTCAAACAACGAGACGATCTATAGACATGTATGTGTGTGTAGATATGTACGTCGGGTACAAGCGAGAGGAAGTATTTCAAACAATGGAGTCATTTGGCTCAGTAATTAGCGATTAGCTGGCCCCTACCAAGCGTTTGTTTTGTTCAGTGCCCTAGTCTGCATTACTTTTGGAGTCAAAACTAGTCTGCCTCATGATTCACTGAAGCTATAACTAAATCAGTCCTTAAAAAACGTTTTTGAGTTGGTTAAAAAAAACACCGACTTCAAAAAACCCTAGAAGCACTAAAAAGTTAAAAATAATTCTATAACCTACCTATATTAATAAACCTAACTTAACCTACGATTAACCTATAATAAAATTTAAGAATTTACAAATCAGTTGGCAAGCGACGGAGTTATGCGCGAACAAACATAAAAAAATACAAACATCCGAATTGAGAACCTCCTCTTTTTGTAGAAGTCGGTTAAAAATATGAAAAAGAACTGTGATTTGGCCTAGGTCCTTATCGAGCTGAAGGTGATATTTTATATGACTTAAACGTCAAATGGCTTACAATTATATTCTTATTTAGAAGATTAAAGTATAATATGCATACCGCCGCTAAAATTAGTGTTTCCCAAATGCAAGACCAAGACTGCAAAACCAAGACCGATTGTGGGCAACACTAGCTAAAATGTATTTTGGCCACCCAGAAAATATATTAAAAACGAATAGTAATTTTAGTATTTATTAGCAATTTTTAACATTTTTAGACTCATCTGTGTCCACTTTTTCTTAAATAACGGCTGTTGACCTCATACAATTCTGGCAGCCAAATCTTTTGAGCGGAAATCCCTCTTCAGCCGAAAATAACTGTCATTGGACTGGTACTGATAAACAAAAAAATATTCTTTTATCACCTTTGAAATATAATTCTTCAAAGCAACAGGTTAAAAAGCCAATTGAAATCGGAATCCTCTTAGAAATAAGTCCTAGATGAAAGAATTTGCATAAAGAGTTTACCTTTGAGCGCTGGAGAGCGTAATAAGAATATCCTGCTAAGTATATATGTACATAGTTAGCCACGTTTTGTGATTTGCTCGACGTTGATTGAAAACATGAAAGGCGTTGAATTGGTTAATGCTTAGACTCAATTTACATCGCCACGTTTCGGAATGGAATGGAAGCATCAATTTTGTCTCAAGACGCGAGAAGACGCGCGAATTCGCGAAAAAGCTCGGGAATTCTCGCGCATGTAAGGGAAGACGCTTGGCACCGCACTGTTGTGACCGACCGACTCAAAGTTTGCGACACTTCCCGTGGATTCCATAAACTACACCGACAGTAGCTACGAGAATAATGTAGATGTGTACGTATGTATAATGTAGAAGCATTTTTTTTTCAAAGATTGTAAATTTGTGTACCATGGAGCCGTTTACATGTGATAAGTTATAGTTTACTTTGTGGCTTGGACTAAAATGGTAGTTGAGAGCATGTCATGCTCATTCTAAAGTCTCGCTGATGGTTTCGCATGTGTTGGATCATTCGGTTCCCTTCAAAATGGTTGAGTTAAATGGTGCTGATACACGCGTCATGTTCGTTTACGGACGCCGTCGGTTGAGACTGGTCACCTCTTAACTGCCACTGACTGCATTGTCCTCTCATATAGAAGTACCAAGGATGTAACCAAGGTTATGTAATACAGAACATGATTTAAAAGAGTGTCCGTGGAGTTTCTTGCACGTTCTTCTCCATAGAGATCTACGCTTTGGAACGTGCAGATATCTTCTCCTATCCTATTTCGACTTGGCAATTCAAAAGTGCCTGTAAAGCGTTTAATTGAAATAAATGCTTTGAGTTTGACTTTGGAATTCTAGAGAATGCGCGAGGATTCCAGGAAGACGAGCGACCTCTTTTTTTGCCTCGTGTTGTGTCTTGTGTTAAGTTAGAATTTCGTTGCAAAAAGGTTCTTCTATTTCATTCCGCGGCGGCGTAAATGGAGCCTTACAGGATATTCTTCAAAAATAACTGAAACGTATTTTTGATAATATTTTCGATGCATTACAGGGAGGCTAAAGCCGAAGTACACAACTTTTAATTGCAATATTTACAATATTTTCTTTGAATGAGCAAGAATATCCAGATATTTTTTCATGATTATATTATACATGCTTTGCGGTTTTATGTGGTAAATGACTTGCCAAATCTTAATATTTTTGTTTCTTAAGAATGCAATATCTTTTGATCGTGTTTTTCATCAAATTTTCACTATCTATTTTAGGGATGCACTAACATAATAATAAATAGTCTGCTTTAAGTAGTTAAAATACACCACAATACGACCTTTTAGATAAATCCCAAAAATCTACAGGATCTGTGCAATATGTCGAATTTGGAGTTCAATCAACGCTTTCAGTTAACTGCCTAGAAAAAATCTTTCCTTTTTATAATATTAGTAAAGACATAATCATATGACTACTGGAACATCTTCGCTCTATACCCAAATTCTAAGTTATGTCCTCCAGTCGACATATGTATGTATATACTTTATAGCTTGTTTGTTGAAGTTAACGCCCTTAGATCTGTTTTTCTGTTGTCATGGCGACTGAATCGAATGGAACAGAGACCTTGAATATGTATAATAAGTATATTTTGTTCTAAGTCCTTTTCAGGAAAGCATCTGGCTTATCCTTGGGCCGGTATAGAGCAACGCTATTTTTTTTAAGTTTTTAAGTTTTTGTCCGTCTAGAAACCACAACCTCACCTGATGGAAAGCGATGATACGGTAAGATGGAGAAATCTTAGAAGTAATATGACTTAAAGACCCCAAGTTATAGCAGCAATCATGAAACACAGGCTCTGGCAGGAATGGGCACGCCACTATTGTGGCGATAAGTCCCCTCTTTGAGGCGTGGCTGGAGAGACGTCACGGCGTCCTCACCTTCCGTCTGACGCAGGCTCACCGGACACGGCTGTTTCGGGAGGTACCTGTGTCGGATCCAGCGGGAGGACACGTCCGGGTGTCATCACTGTGTGGATCGTCCGGAGGACACGGTGGAGCATACGGTGGAGGTCTGCCCTGCTTGGGCGGAGCACCGCCGTGTCCTCGTCGAGGCGATCGGCGGCGGCGACCTCTCGCGTCCGGCCCTGGTTCGGGCCATGGTCCGGAGCGAGGAGGCATGGGAAGCGGTCGCCTCCTTCTGCGAAGCAGTAATGCTAGCGAAGGAGGAGGCGGAGCGCGTGCGAGAGAGGGATGCCCCTCGCCCCAGCCGCCGCAACAGAAGAAGACGCCCCGGGCGTCGGGAAACGCAGGGCGATTCCCGGCCACCGTAGGCGCGGGCCTGCGGATGGCGAGCTATGGGTGGCTCGCCGTCCGATAGCAACCAGGCCCGAGTCGACGGCGCGTCGTGTTCCACGCGCGCCTCAAAAAGCCGTCAGCAAATTAGACGGGGCCCCATAGGGTCAGTGCCTGCTAGGGTTGCGGAATTTGTTCGAAAGAGTCACCGCGGCCCTGGAACGCAAAGGGCACAAGAAGGATCACGGGTGGGTTTTAGTCAGTAAGAGTCTGACACTCCCTTCCGCTCCGCCCAGAGCGGGAGAAGTCATTTGATGATTTCCCATCCAGAAAAAAAAAAAATGCTCTGGCAGGAAATGTAAGGAAGCAGTAATGCTAGTGAAGGAGGAGGCGGAACGCGTGCGAGTGAGGGAAATCTCACGCTCCAGCCGCGCAACAGAAGAAGACTTCCCGGGCGTCGGGAAACGCAGGGCGATTCCCGGCCATCGTAGGCGCGGGCCTGCGGATGGCGAGCTATGGGTGGCTCACTGTCCGATAGCAACCAGGCTTGAGTCGACGGCGCATAGTGTTCCACGCGCGTCTCAAAGAGCCGTCAGCAAAGAAGACGGGGCCCCATAGGGTCAGTGCCTGCTAGGGTTGCGGAATTTGTTCGAAAGAGTCACCGCGGCTCTGGAACGCAAAGGGCACAAGAAGAATCACAGGTGGGTTTTAGTCAGTAAGAGTCTGACACTTCCTTCCGCTCCGCCCAGAGCGAGAGAAGTCATTCGATGATTTCCCATCCAAAAAACAAAAAAAAAGGAAAACGTCACTAACTCGAATCCAGACTTCTAGTAAGGGCCACAATTACCATCCGCCCCGGTAGAAACGGTTCGTTAAGGCACACATGAAATTAATTTTTGAACTCGCGCTCACTACAGTGTGTCCTAACGATTTATGATAGTTCAAACTCAGAATTAACGCGGTGTTTGCTGAAACAATATTTGATCGTCATTTGTTTCGGCTATAACTTCATTGAATGTTTGTTTGTTGCTTTACGGTCTGACGGCTGGAAAGGGAAAGGTATTTATTGTGTGCTTGTGTTGTGTGAACGGAGGTTTAAATGGAGATGTTAGTCAAAATGGTTTTGTGTACCTCGACGTGTGACAGAATAACCGCAGAACCTGAAAAGGGGCAATTGTATTCATCATTAACAAGTTATACGTTGGCAACGATATTGAGAAAAATAAAGCCAACTGCCCATTCAATTCCATGTGTGCGCATCACTCGACGAAATGCTCTAGCGATTTGTGATTTCATGGTTGATCTCGTGTAATATTTTCATGATGATGAGTACAATTTGCACTGCAGGTACGCGGTATTAAGGCATAAAATACCATGTCTCAGAAAATTTTCGTTCTTAGACGAAATGTTTTGGAGGTGTGCGCAGTTTGGGCGTAGCAACGCCGTGTTCTTGTCGAGGCGATCGGCGACGGTGACTTCTCGCTTCAGGCCTGGGTTCAACCCATGGTCTGGAGCTAGGAGGCGTGGGATGAAATCACCTCCTTCTGCGAAGGCAGGCTGCTTGAGGGACAGGCAAACCTCACACCCCAGTCGCCGCAATAGATGAAGAGGCCCCGGGCGTCGGGAGCAACAAGGTGATTTCCAGCCACTGTAGATACGGGCCTACAGACGGCAAGCCACCCAACGCTCGCCGCCAGAACAACCAGCTTTGGGTCGACGGCATGTTGTACTCCACACGCACCTCAAAGAAATTTTTCCGGCGGAAATTTCTTTGAGGTGCCTTCTAGGGTTGGAATTGGAATCTTATTAGAAAGATTCATCGCGACCCCGGAACATAAAAGTCTTTTGGAGGAACACGGGTGGGTTTTAGTCAGTAATAATCTGATACTCCCTTTCGCTCCACCTAGACTGGAAAAAGTTATTTGATGTTCTAACATCCTCAAAAAAAAAGACGAACGTTTTGAGTATGCGAGTGGACGGAAGAAGTAGAGGAAGATTGGCATTCAATTGAAAGATAGTGTGTATGGTAATGCTACAAAAATGAGACTGAAACTGCGATGAACAGAGAAGTATAACAAAGAAAAGAGATGCTGCATCGGCTCTAAGTCAAATCCTTCTGCATAGCTTAATTCTAATTACATTGAGGTCGGTTCTCAGTCAAACTTAGCAGCTAATCACTAGTATTTAAATTGAGCGACTATTTGTGTGACCTCCGTAGACCAGTATCTTGCATAGCAACACGGTACCCGTTGGCAAGATGAAGAAGTCAGCGATTCTGACTTCTGACCGTAATGACTATCAAAGATGTTCAAATGTCAGTTGCGACGCGCTTGACGTTCTTTTCGAGGGACCGAGGTAAATCAGCGGCTAACAGATGATTCCAGGGTTTGGGACCTGTTGTTCGAAAGAGTTACCGGGACTCAGTAATAATCTAATGCAAAAGATATTTTAAGGATCATTTATTTGTCCAAAATACACACATGTTATGCAAGACGTTACTAAAATGTTTTATTACAGTCATGTTTTGCCTTAACGGCGTACAAATATACAAAGTAGGTAGGTTATTGCATAAATATCCAATAATTATAAATTTATCCATAAGTCAAGTTATTAAAATCCAAAATAGAATTTAAAAAGTACTACGTTATATGTATATCACATTGTTATTTATTATTATTCATCATTATTATTATTAGTACCTACTTCAGACCAATGTCATAAACTCATTATAGATTTAAAAAAAGGAAGAAGTAACACGAGTGGGTTTTAGTCAGTAGAAATATGAAACTCCTTCTCGCTAGGCCTAGGGCGGTTTCTGAGTGTCTGAGACTGTTTAATTTTGTACAGGACTGTCTGCTACATATAACAGTGGGACAGCCTCTTCCTTTAGCTCAATATATCATACTAACTGCCTGGTAAAAAATGCCTCAAACCATCAAATAACAGGCTGTCCAAACAGTTCCATTCGGCATTCCACACAAACTGGATTAGGACCTTCCTCCCGTTTGACTCCCGATTTCGTCACAGATCGCCCAACCGTGGCTTCGTCGCTATAAACATAATTATGTACAAGCCGGTTGTGTTTGTGACGTCAGTCTCAACACAGGGAATTCTAGTTCGGAGCGTATAAAAGAAGGTTATACTTAAGCTGTGTGTACCATTTGTGGTTGCAATCACGACTAAGTCTGTATTCAGTGATAAGTTTGCTGATGAATGCGGCAATGGCCCAGTTGTTGCAAGCATTATTGATGAGAATGTCGTCGTCGGTTTGATTCCCGGGTTCGACGAATTACTATTGGTACTATTTTTTTACAGCTCTGAATCTGTATCCATGCTCATTCGATGGCGATGGGCCTCTCACCCAGTTCAAAGTCAATTCGATTATTTCGACTAGACCATTAAAAGCCAATTTTGAATGTCAAAACAGTTTGAAAATAAAATATGACAGTGACACTATTTGTCCATTCGCCAAATTTTGATTCTTACTGAGAAGAACAGACAAGAAACACCATAGTTACTCTTTTCAGTCGATGAGTGGATCGTCCACTAATACAATACTCGCAGAACTAGCAGATTAGGTTACTTATTTATTTATTATATACTTTATTGTACACCTTATAATAAGGACAGGACAAACATTTATAAAAACAAATTTACAATGGGCGGTCTTATCGCACGAGGCAATCTCTTACAGACAACCTTTGTATGGACTGAACGAAAGGATATAGATTTAGGGCTGTTAGTGTACAATGTGTACACTGTGTGTGTGTGTGTGTGTGTGTGAGTGAGAGAGAGGGTGTGTGTGTGTGTGTTATGTTACACTTTTGACAAATAAAATACAGTACTAGTGATGATATATTGCTGAATAGGGCCAGAATCTGCGAAGATGCTGTATGTTTTTGTATAATTTTAGGATTGTAATATTTCGGGGCTGTAGCAAAAAAGAAACGAAAAATTCAATTATGCTGACAATCAGCACTTCGTAGGAAACACCCAAGCGGTCACCACTTCATAGTGATTTAGCTGCGAAGAAATGGCGCAATAAACTCCCCAGCAACACATCTGTCTGTACAATGAACAGACTTTTGCTCGCTTTACACTTATTGACCACGTATGACCTCCTTGGGGAAATTCTGAGACCACATTAGTCAAGGGCAGACGGTAGGTAGAATTTAGTGGGGTAGACCTTAAATAAAGTCTGTCACTATTCGTTCATTCATCATTGACTAAGTTATTGACACTTTTCTGTTGAATTATACCAACTTCTAATATGTTATTTGTAACTAGCTTCTGCCCGCAACTTCGTCCGCGTAGAATAGTTACTAACCCCCCGATTCTTTGTGATATTGATTCGTTGTTGGGAGAAGTGGTGGGAGGCGCCCGCCGTGACGGTACAGTGGTGGCATGCGCGTGAGCTGCGCGCGGTACTGGACAGTACTTGGATATTGCTACATTACTTTATTTTTCTAAAATAAAATATTTTTTTGTAAAGCCTAAGTTATTCCTTATTACATCAGCTACCTGCCAATAAGTCCTATCAAAATCAGTCCATGCATTTCAGAGATTCGCCGTAACATGGAACAAACAGACAGACAGGCAGACAAAAATTGTAAAAAAAATATTTTGGTGTATGTACCGTATATATTCATATATATGCATGTAGTAAAAAGCGGTTATTACAATATTACAAACAGACTCTCCAATTTGTATAGATAACCAGTTTTGGGTGAAAAAAAAAAATATATATATTTGGTTACAGAGATACCTTCAAAGAATGATAAATGTACCTAAGCGTATATGTATATAAGATATTTAATTAAAAATAATGGCACATGGCTGCCCTAAACAGGAGGGTTCAGCAAAATGCTAGACAACAAGAGAGTTGTCTAAATCGATTTGATTTCTTTGTAATTATTTCTCATTTTTTGTGATCTATCAAAGTAACTACTGTCAGCATTTTTATATGGTAGGTACCCCTCGCGCATTACAATACCAAAGTGGGAAAATGCTTGTTGGTGTCTGCAAGTAAATCCGGAGGTCCTCGAAATAGCGATGTTATTAGAAAACGTTGGTCTAAACGGTCATAATATTTGATACTTGCACTACCAAAATGTCACGCGGTCAAACCTATCCCATCTTGGCAATACAACAATATTATCTCAGATAAAATGTTCTAAGATCCACTTTAGTTACGTTTAACATGTCTGAAATTAATTTCGAACTTGATAACGGCTCTATTTCTCTTTATGCCGTTTACCGCCGTAGAGCCATGAAAATATCAGTGATCTGTGAACACATTCCGGATTATGAAGCAAACGCACAAAGGTGTGTAAGCGTGGCTGCCAGTGTACGATCCTAGCTGTGTAGTCATAACAACCACTTGTTTTGCACTGCAGTGTAATGTTGTGGTTTATGGGCGCGACTTTATTATCACACCAAAATATACTTTAAATCTAAGATGTAAGATTCATTTCTACTTGTCAGGCCTTTGATTAATATGCAAATACGCGCTGATGAAAATCTAGTGTTGCTCTGAAAACGTAAGGTCGCTTTTCCACTGGCATGATTAGTAGAGCCCTGAACTGGAGTTTCATTCTAAACTGTGCTCTAAACTTGAGGGTTTAAGGTAGGATTTTGTCGTAGGAGGTTGCTTAAAAGGAAGGTGACAAGGAAAATTAATGATTTAAACCCGTGAACCTTGAGTAATTGCTCAAAAATGTGTGTCGCCGTACGCAAAGCTTTTGGTTTTCCGTGTCACTGGAATTTTTGTGAGTTGGAACAACAAGGGCACAAGTGTAGCCTAGAAATAGGTATATACCTATTAAAGACTTAAGTGAGGAAGGGAGAAAGAAGATAGTTCTACAAATAGGTCGATTTAGCTCCGAATTCTATACATTTTACAGGTTATTATGTAAATTCTTGTCTATGCTCTAGGGTCTCCTAGTTATTTGAGTGAGCGGACATTTTTTATCGATCGTAACATTGCAGAATAGTCGTCAAACTGAATTTAATTTCTAAATGGCGAAATGCAGTCTACGTGCATCTCATCAGTATTGCGTGCATGCCAAACGATTAACATCTGGTATTTCTAATAAGAGACGGAAGAAATTCCCTCAGGCACCTGCATATATCACTTAATGAGCTTGTGGAAATGTGAATTTCAAAAAAAAAAATAATAAATTTGTAAGTAAGTTAAAAAAAACGCTTTTATACATCAATATTTTTTGGTCAGTTTAAACTATAAGTGGCCACTTTTCCCTATCATTTTTTTAGTGTGTGATCGAAAAACTACGGCGAAGTATTTTCACCGTATAATCCGTATTGGCAAAATCATATGACAGCCATATAAGTTGTGGGTGGCTCGCCGTCCGATAATGGGCTAGGCCCGGATCAATGGCGCGTCTTGTGCCACGCGTGCCTCAAAGAGAAGTCAGCCTATGCTGACTTCTGACGACACTGACCCTATGGGGCCCCGTCTTCTATAGACGGGGCCCCATAGGGTCAGTGTCTGCTAGGGTTGCGGAATTTGTTCGAGAGAGTCACCGCGACCCGGAAACGTAAGGGGCTCTAGGAGGAACACTGGTGGCATTTATTCAGTAAAAGTCTGAAACTCCATTCGGCCTCGCCTAGAATCGTAGAAGCCATTTGAAGATTGAACCAGAGAAATAAACGGAGGAGTTCACCCACTAACACCGTGACACGAGAATCAGAAGGAAAGATTTGATTATTTGTTTGTATTGAATAGGCTCCGAAACTACTGAACCGATTTAAAAAATTCTTTCACTGTTGGGAAGCTACACTATCAACAATATATTTTATCCTCATATTCTCACGGGAACGGGAACTATGTGGGTGAAACCACAGGGCACAATATTTTCAAAATGTAAGTAATCACAATAATACACATTTCCACATCTTCGCAAATTTTGAATAGTGCAAGCATCTTCCAATGCAACCCCATTTGTATCGGTCCCTCTGCTCCCCATTGAAGGGAACGATTGAACTGAATATCAATTAAACATGCCACCGCAATTAATTACACGATTTAATTGAAACAATAAATATTGCGTAATTGATTGCTTCTTGTCAATGTATTTTAGCTCGGCATTGAATGGACAACAATCTTGGATGCCGTTTCAAACCAGAATGGTTGTTAGAGTATTAATTAATCAGTCACGTATTTAAACAATTACCAATAGTGGAAAATAATGTTTGTCTTGTTGAGAATGAAATAAAAGAAAATCGGACTGAGTTTGTAGCTGTAAAAATATTCTACGCCTAGAAGTACTTAAACGTAAAATAAAACGCCACATAAAAATAAAATAAAAAATAAACAAAGATTATTCAACATCGATAATTGTATGAAACTGAAATTTGTTTCACGAAAAAACTAACCGAGTGCAATGTACATGACGTTTACCATAGCATTGTGTATTTTACTAATTTTAGAAAAAAAATGTAGAACACTTGCATCAAACGCTGATCAAATCGTACTCAAGAAACACCGAAGAACGATGGAAGGGCAAGATGACTATAAAGATGAGATCCCATTCGTCGTCACTGGGTATGGTTCCATCCAACGAAGACCACCCTGGCTAACCATGTTCACAGCTTCAATGATAGCCCAAGAATGGGCGTTAACTTGTGGCCATTGTGTGGAAACCATTGTTGATCCATCCCTATGGTACGGAAAGTTCACAGAATCTGCATTTGAAGCGAGACTGACCTCTCGAGTTCTGAACATCCACTTTCACCCGGCGTATCGTACGTATCCTGAACTGATGAGTCAAGAAAATATCATAGACAATAATCTAGCTTTGTTGCGAGTAACCGCGATAAGTCTGCAGATTTATGGAAGGTTGTTATCCGTGGACTATATGTCTTTGATAGGATTACCTGTCGCGACTGTGGGCGCTGAAGGTGACGCAGGCCTAATGAATAAAATAGGTAATCCTAAAAAAAAACATATACAAGTCGGGGAAGGTGCTGTCATAAGTTGTGACAAGAGGATGCGAAGATTTAACAGACACTTGCTGTGTCTCACTCCGAAGTGTTCGAGCCAGGACCACGCTTCGCCCGCAGGCGACTCCGGAGCGCCGCTGTTGTATAGCGGTAAAATTATTGCCGTACATAACTATCATTTTACTGACGGGTCCAAAATAAGAATTACCTATACGCCAGTCAGTCCATACATAGATTGGATTTCTAAAATAGTGGGAATAAATTGAAGGAATGCGGCCTGAAAATGTTTGCGCCATATGAGGTTTTAGCTGTTCGGTACGCCATTCGGTGTCATGAATATGTTTAGGGATGTTCCAAATTCACAACTTCTTACAAGTTCCGTAAAATTATGGCTTGGTTTTATTTGAGGAATGCTGATCTGATGGAAGATGCCTGGAACCGAAGCGTGGCAGTAAGGGTATGTCCCAGTTTCCCGAGTCCTGCATTCGACGATTTCCTAATCAGCTAAAATAATAGATGATTTTAATATTAAAATCCAAGTTATTAAAATTAAAAGTATGTTTGATATAAGTATAGTATGGCGTACGAAATATTACGCATTATTTTTATACTCGAGTATCTTTTAAGATTATATTCTGTAGCTTTGTGAAAGCTTATTTCACAAATTATTCCTTGAATCACAAGTCCTTCAGAGATTTTCTCATTAAGTCCTTACAAAGAAAAAATAGGTTTGTCTGGTACAGCGACTACACTACCTACCAGCGCATGAATTCGAATTATTTTCTTTAGTATTTGAAATGTTCACTTTGTATTTCAAATGAACATCTTATATAAGGATATAATTTAGTTGCATGTACATCACATTGAAGCAAGAATGAACAAAAAAAGTGCTTACTGTCATAAAACTGACATGTACGCAAATTTTAAACCTTATTTATCATTACATAGTATAAAACAAAGTAACTTCCAACTGTCTGTCCCTATGTATGCTTAGATCTTTAAAACTACGCAACGGATTTTGATGCAGTTTTGTTTAATAGATAGAGTGATCGAAGAGGATGGTTTATATGTATAGTAAATGCATAATATAGTAGAAATTTAGTATCAACATTGCACCCGTGCGAAGCCGGGGCGGGTCGCTAGTGGGTAATAAGTGCCAAAAATGTATGGGAGACTGTTATTTAGTGGATGACACGACGATGATGGACCATAACCATGCGCCCACTACAACCGCGGAAAATTATCATCCCTTGCGATGAGTAGCTCAAGGACATAATGGGCTCGAGAACTAGCCCCGAGACAGCAGTGGTGTCCGAATGGTAACGACCCCGACTTCACCACCACCACTGCTCTCAAAACGGTGAAGGAAAACATCGTGAGGAAACCGGCATATCCTAGAACCAAAAACTCGAAGACATGTGACATTCAGCAACCCGCAATGGGCCCGCGTGGTGGATTACGACCCTTTCCCTCTCCTAGAGAGGAGGCCTGTGTCCCAGCAGTGGGAACATTAAAAGGCTAATTACCTAGCCCCGAGTGCTCAAGAAGATATGCTATGATACGTACGCTCTGGTGGGCCACTATTGTAGGAGGGCTAAATATCGGTGTTCCCTCGTTTGGGCTCAATTTGATTGAGAAGTTTGGCTATACATCCGTCTGTATCCCTATATAGGCTTGATTTATGAAATGTGCCGACTGAAATACTAATGCTCGATGTTATGTGATAGCAAATAGATACAAATGGGTCAGAGTCGTCATGCAGTGGGTGCCAAAAGACGGGCGTCGTCACTGAAAGCTGGCTATGTACGTTGGCGTGACGAATTTAGAGTTTATGGGAAATTGGCCGGAGTAAGCAAACCAGTGCGGAGAGACCTTCAAGTTTCAAGTATTTATTGCAATCCACACGTCATGCTTACTGTCATAAAACTGACCTTTGACCAGCGAAAGATGTAAATTAATGAAAAAAATGCATTTTGGAACTGGATGTTCTAGATTAATGTAGGCAACCGTTTCGTTTTCCATCTTCAAGAAAGCAACCGAGTTTTCGTATTTGAGAGAATTAACGACAATAAAATATGGTTTTTACATTGTTGTGATTTTACTAGCAGCAGTGTTATTTTGTAATCATAATCAACATGACAACTGAGGTGAAGTAAGCTGTCGATGAAGGTAATAAAAAAAACTTTTTACAAAAAAATACAACCGACTTTTACACAAAAAAACAAAAAAACTGCAAAATAACTTTAATTTCGGAACTCGGTGTTTGTGGTTGCTTTTTCGTGTTTTGAACACCGACTTCCGAAATTAAAGTTATTTTGCAGTTTTTTGATTTTTTGTGTAAAAGTCGGTTGTATTTTTTGTAAAAAGTTTTTTTTATTTTTCACTTTTTAGTGGTATCTACACCCCCTCCCCTTCCCCCACCTAAACGAACCAATCACATTGGTGTAAAAACGTACTGCTCCTTTGCTGAGTAAACTAAGAGGTCGTCAATGTAGACAATGTAGATATTTTTTTTAGATTTTTGTTGATTTTTCGAAAACCGCTAGGTCGATTTCGATAAAATTTTCATGGGACATTTTCATTTGGGAAGTATACCCTTTCCAACAAAAAAATAAATTTTCAAATCGGTTGACTAGCGACGGAGTTATGCGCGAACAAACATTAAAAAAAAAAAAGGCATACAAACATCCGAATTGAGAACCTCCTCCTTTTTTAGAAGTCGGTTAAAAATTATAGTTCATTTCGAACTTACTCTAACAATTTTTTTTTCTTGATGGGAAATCATCAAATGACTTCTTCCGCTTTGGGCGGAGCAGAAGGGAGTGTCAGACTCTTACTGTCTAAAATGGTCGATCATTGGTCGGTCAATGGTCTCCTAATACTTTTTGATAACCGAGCTATTCAAAGTAATGACTGCACAATGATGTTCTAATGGTAGGTCTCTGATCAAAGGAACTGTCAAATTTTTAGTAGCTTACCGCAACGTCTGTCATTCATTTGTATAATGACAAATTCTTTCATACCAATTCATAGCCTGCCAACATTGATTAATGCCAGCGATCGATTAAGACCGTGTATAACAACCCTTAGTGAGTGGGTACTAAAAAACTTCCTACCACGTTAACCAGATATAAGGCTTTCCAGAATAGCTATCGATTTATGTAAATATGTCAACGGCATTATCTCTCCTATGTTCGCAACTGATTTTAAAGTTAAAACAGTGCAGCCTAGACCTTACAGTGTCATAGTCGTCGGTGTGCCGGGAGTTATTTACCGTCGATAGTGCAGCAGAGAAGCGATCAAGGCCCCAAGTCTGCAATTACAATAGTGTCAGAATAGTCAATCATTGATTTCATAATGGTTGATTTTGACAAGTTTGGTAATTTACTGATATAATAGCGTCACTATGATTTTCCAATAGTCAACCACTGACACTCACAATAATGACAAATGAATGACAGACATATGCGGTAATCTGCTAAAACTATGACAGTTCCTTTGATCAGTGACCTACCATTAGAACGTCATTGTGCAGCTATTGTTTCTAATAGCTCAGTTAGCAAAAAGTATTACGAGACCAGTGACCGACCAATGACCGACCATTATGAATTTAGCAGATTACGAACTTTTAGCAAAATGACAATGGGATAGTGTTAGAATGACTTTATAAAAATAGCAGACTTGGGGCCCCGAGTTAGTGTAAGTCTTTATTCTCATTTTGGACTTTAACGTGACCAACGGCAAATGTAGTACAAAGTACTCCAATATAAGGTCAAGCTTCAAGTAATTCAATTAAGGTTTCACTTTAGGCCTTCGTCAGATAAACAGACAAGGTTTTACGACAAAACTTGGGTACAATATCGTGAATAAAATATTATTATGGTCCCCTGAACGTAGTGTGGACATTCCTATGTGGGTGAGCATAGTTAGACGTGAAAAAATGTCACAGGATATATAATGTGCCCTTTTTATAGTCTCCAAAGATATCTTACCTAAGCCTTAAGTTTTTTTTTATTGATTGTGTAATAAATATGTTAATCTTGGTGATGAATGATTTTTATTTTGCAAAAAACACTTTCTCACGTCAATCTTTTTTGGCCATTATAAACTAGATGAGGCCGGTGTTTCCTAGCTGACTACCTTGAGAAGAAACACCGAAACAAACTCAGAGGTCAAGGTCTCTTTTGAAGTCCATACAATTGTACTGGTCAAATCATAATTAAGTTTCCTTATACATTTTACATTTCAATAATATTGAGGGTTTGTGCTCAAATATGTAGATCGTGTGTAAAAATAGTCAAATAGGATCTGCCGCAGTTAAGCACGGTAAGAGATATAAAACCAAGTTCAAGTGTGTGGGCTGGTGACATTACATTTGAGCAAAAAGGCAAAATTGAAAATTTTGAAAAAACCCACCACCGGTAAATACATAATTGACTGACTGAAATTGCCATTAATTGAGCTAGTTTAGATAAATGGGAACATTGGTTTTCACAAACAAACAAACATCCTCTCACCCCAAACGCATACAGTGTCTCCGTTCCGTCGTGGGTAAAAAAGAGGGTAATAAATATGATGTTACATAGGTTTTCAACGCCAGACTGTATCGTCTGCATTTTTTGGAAAATTATCTGACGGAGTAGGAGAGGATTAGCATTGCCATACAACGTGGCAATGCCGCCAGTCTATTGGGTTCACTCCCAGTCGATAGCGATGCGGACGAGTTTTTTGATGCCATATTGTAGTTAGGAGGATTTTAGTTTATTTTTAGGTTAAGTGTATATATAGTTAGATTTAATGTTTATTTACGGAGTAATTAGTTTTTGTTAATCATGTACCGTTTAGATTTTAAAAATACACCATAGCTTTAGGTTTTGGAAAGAACAATGCCCACATATTAGAACAACCTTGGCCTACAGTGAACACTGACAATAAGTTTATGGAATTATAAACACATCAAAAGTATCTAGGGATCAACATATATTTTTGCAATAACTTTCCTCCTGATTGATATTAATTAAAATTTTCTTTAAGGATTCATCAAATAAAGTGTTTTCGTTTGTCACAGTAACGATAAACCAAGTCACCTTTGCATTAATAAAGAAATTTGCCATTTTCCTAATAAAGGGATTTTTGACATTTGAACCACTAACATTAAAGTTCGAAAAAAAGACTGAAATAACAGTTTTCTTTAAAATTTTATTGGGTAACTTAAACAATTAATAATCCGTGTTTCTACCGCGAACACTAACAACACAAGAACATCGGTTTGGCATACTCAAAATGAGTTCATCCAAATCACGCTGTGGAATGGCCGCCCATGTTCGTTGCAACAACAAAAAAAGGTCTTCTTGCGACTGGATACCCTCCATATTCGGCAGAGCTCTTCTCTGTAGCATATCCCATGCATGCTCAATCGGGTTCAAGTCTGGCGACTGAGCAGGCCAGGGCAGGACATTGATGTTAGCTGCGGCGAGAGTCTGTCTTACAACTCTTGCGGTGTGCGGTCGTGCATTATCATGCATTAACTGAAATAAGGGACCGATTTGCACTTGTAGAGGAACGATGACGTCTGATACAATCGTCTCAGCATAAATTTGAGCGTTGAGGTTGCCTCTGATCCAAATCAACTCAGTTCTTCCGCCGATCCAAATACCCGCCCATACTATGATGGTTCCACCACTATAAGGATGGACTTCCTGGCAGGATTTTAATCGCTGTTGGCGTCCAGGGGTTCTCCAGTGTCGTATACGTCTTGTATCCGGTCTCATACCAAAACGAGACTCATCAGAAAAGCACACGAAACGCCATTGTTCTTCTGCCCAATTTCTGTGTTCAAGAGCCCATTGATATCGAATCCTACGATTGTGCATTGCTATAGGTGGTACCCGTAGCGGTCTTCGGGAATGAAGGTTCACTTCATGCAAGCGGTTTCTGACTGTTTGGTCGCTAATTAAGTTCCCTGAAGAGTGATGAAGCCTCACGGCTAACATCATGGCGGTTATTGTTGGAGCTCTTCGAGTTAAGATTTGAATGTATCGGTCTTGTCTCCGTGTGGTGCAGCGATACCGTCCTCCATGGCGCTCAGCCAAGGTAAGCGAAGAGCTCTGCCGAATATGGAGGGTATCCAGTCGCAAGAAGACCTTTTTTTGTTGTTGCAACGAACATGGGCGGCCATTCCACAGCGTGATTTGGATGAACTCATTTTGAGTATGCCAAACCGATGTTCTTGTGTTGTTAGTGTTCGCGGTAGAAACACGGATTATTAATTGTTTAAGTTACCCAATAAAATTTTAAAGAAAACTGTTATTTCAGTCTTTTTTTCGAACTTTAATGTTAATGGTTCAAATGTCAAAAATCCCTTTATTAGGAAAATGGCAAATTTCTTTATTAATGCAAAGGTGACTTGGTTTATCGTTACTGTGACAAACGAAAACACTTTATTTGATGAATCCTTAAAGAAAATTTTAATTAATATCAATCAGGAGAAAAGTTATTGCAAAAATATATGTTGATCCCTAGATACTTTTGATGTGTTTAGTTTAAGTTATTATGAACACCTTCTAGTACAGTCGGTGATAGCAATTAACTGACCCCCCTAAAAATTACTCGATTTTACACCCTATGCTCATAACATTAAACGTTATTCAATATGGTATGAGTTTATCAGACTAACACTACTCGATGAACAGAAACAATAAATAATTTTGATACGCAAACTTGAGCTTTAAGAGGTTGGTATTAGGTCATCTATTTATAACTTTTTACCTTTTTTAATAAGTGGGTAGTTAGACGTCAATATGCGTATTCAACAAAAACTGCTATAAATATGACATAAGGACTATGGGGTAGAAGAATAAATTGAACAAGATATTCTATGCACAAATAGCAGTGAATACGCGCGAACATTTTTACCTTGCCTTGCTAAATTGGCTTTTTTCCTTTTTATTAATTGTTATCAGTTTTGATAGTTTAATCGTCATGTCTCAGTAGAGTGATTATTTAAAATACAAAATAATCTATTTGCATGAGGAGAATGTTGGTATTAAAGCGATTGCTAGGAAACTTAATATAGCGGTAAGTGTATTCTTTTTATGCTTCATTTATAATTATACTTTTTCCTTAATTCGTTAGTCTGCTTAAAAGCCGGTGAATGTAGAATAATAGACAAATAACTGTGTTTCATTATGAGTCTAATTTGAGATCATTTATAGGTCTAATTTGATTTATATAATCTAATTTGATAAACGTATTTTTTCAAACTTAATCGAAAAATTATGTTTACCTATTCGTTACTAAAATTA
The DNA here is from genome assembly GCA_905332915.2 of Hecatera dysodea. Classification (NCBI taxonomy): domain Eukaryota; kingdom Metazoa; phylum Arthropoda; class Insecta; order Lepidoptera; family Noctuidae; genus Hecatera; species Hecatera dysodea. Next base: position 29,007,055 of record HG995286.1, on the reverse strand, counting down.
TGCTTATTGTGTTGTTTCAGAGAAATACAGTCAGATTGTCGCTAAGACGTTTTGAAGAGGCAGGGAATATTCAAAAAGATCGACCAAAACCTACTATGTTACATACTCCAGTGTCAGAACGTCATCAAGCAATTGTTAGAAGGCATACTGAACAGCCATTTTTGCCGACTCATTCAACTGCAAGTGGAAGTGATCGTTGTTGGAATATGGTGCGCGGTATGCGGGACCGCTTGCAACAAGCAATAGAAAAAATGGTGCTCCACTTCGCTATTAAAAGCATGAATAACTTGAGTAACCAGTGTTGGTCACAAACAATACTAACGTATGTCAGTGTGTGTGTTAAATTAACTATTGTTATAATTTGTAACGAAGTATTTCGAATACCTAGTTTTTTGTCAAAACCTTATTTATAACTAAAATAACTATTCATAAAACAAAATTGATATATAGTAGACCAGGTAAAACTTCAACGTATAATGCCGTTTTATTTAGTTCAATGATATTTAATGTAGTGATGTTATTGTTATGAAATAGAAATACATACCTATATTTCTAAATATTATAACATGCTGATTCACTACATTAAACTCAGTGCAGTTAACAACGTTATTAGTAAGCAGGTAAATATTATCATCTTCGTGTCGTCATCAATATCATTTATGTTATTCTTATAATATTTTTTTTATAAAATAAAATCGTTTTTACCACCATTTTGGTTTTTTATTTCTGTTCGTTTTTTTGTTGTTGTTGCTAAAGTTATAATTTATTATTTATAACTTAAAATAAATATACAAAACAGAAACAAACGCGTCAATTACGCTGGTTACGAACTCGCAACCACGATTTGTCAGCTCACTACAGTCACCACTAGACCACTCGAAACATATTCAACATGGTCGAAATTACGTATTATATTACAAGTTAAAATAATATTCAAGAACATACCTACCTTAACACTGCGTATTAAAGATCAAATTCGAATAACTATTTTATTGATCGTAGACGTTGAACCAGTTCCAACGTTGTTCTAGTTCGATCGTTCGTAACAAGCAAAAGGTTCAAATTCGTTTAATTTTTAGGGGGTCAGTTAATTGCTATCACCGACTGTACATACCAGTTAAGAAAATAAGTCGCCATTTGGAAATAAAACAGTTTTTATTTTTTCAAAACATTCATTTTTTCACAGTCACAAACTCATTCTACACACTCTCAACCACTTTCGAATGGAAAGTATATCATTTGAACACAATAATTATTAATTTCAACGTTATTAACTCATTTTAACCTTATGAATAATAGGAATCATCTTTAAGTGTAAACTGCTATAGCTCACTTTATACTTGTTTGACACTTTGACAGGCTGGGAGCAAGCTTGAGTAGGTAGTTTAAGTCAAATCTATCATTTGTCAAAGGCTAATATGGCCATATTTAAAAAGAAATATCGATTGGTTGCATCGGATTTTGGCCTTTATCAATTTAATTTATATCTAACTACGGCAAAGCCAAATAGTGATTTTATCATTATAAAGTATAGTATCTCTGGTCTGAGGTATTTATGAACATAATTGGTCTAAAGTCGAGTGGGTGTCGTTAAAAAAAACTAAAATGGCTGCCAGTTTTCTCAGATTAAAAAACTGAAACCTGACTAACGTTTAGTTGTTCCGTAATCGATTAGATTTATTAAATAATATATGAATTTAAATTAAATTGACCATAAAATGGCAACCCCAAACTTCACGTGAAAATAAAAGTTGCGTAATAATAAGTAAAATGACTTATTTATTTGTTATGATCACGGCGTCTTAGTTTGAGATAAAGCTTTGATGGATAATTCCTATTTAAAATACTTATATTTTTGTGTTATCTTTCTAAACGTGTCTGAGGTGGGCCATATCTGGGCATCCTTATTTGTTAATAAAACACCAGAGATACTATTTTATCTCACTATTTTCAGCATCCTGTATCACATGAATTTATCAATAATTATAGAAACATCTGTAGGTAGGTACCCTAGTTAATGCAGCAGCCATGGATTTGATGCTCAGTACACATCATGAACGCAGCTCATGAATATTGCTAGAGCGAATCCATCATGTATACCAATGAACCTACCCACTTTTTATTAGCCCGTGATATCCGGGAATAGTGTAGCCTCCCAAAAGTGAAATAATTTTTGAAATCGGTTCAGTAGTTTCGGAGCCTATTCAATACAAACAAACAATTAAATATTTCCTCTTTATAATAATGTTAGTATAGATATAATCCAGGTATGCACCATTCATCTGCCTAGCCTTTTCCCAACTACATTGGAATCGGCTCTCAGTCAAGCCGGATTCAGCTGAATACCAGTATTTTACGTGAAGCGGCTGCCTACCAGACCTCCACAACCCATTAACTGGGGAACACGGCACTTCTTGGCAAGACTGGTGTCAGATTTTCTGGCTTCTGACAATCCGTAACGACTGGCAAAGATCTTCAAATGACAGCCTGGACCAACGGCTTAACGTGCTTCCCGAGGCACGGAGGAGTCTCGTTATGTTAAAATGGTCACCCATCCACAGACCAACCTCGGCAAGCGTTGCTTAACCTAGAAGATCGACCCGTGCGGCTGTCATAATTTAGCCACGAGCTCCTCCACGAACACCATTATATCCAATAAATAAACAATCTCTGACAGATAACGCAATTCCTAAGCTTCTAATATTTTTTTACGCAGTCTCCTAACAACAATGGCAAGCTTTAAAGAGAGGTTTTTAAAAATTCGCCCTGACAGGGATTAATTGGATTTGAAAGTTTATTAGGAAAAAAGAACCTGAATACAAAAGGAATGTTTCCTGAGTAAAAAATATGATTCTAATTTTAGTCCGTCAGTTGGATTATCGGAAAATATTGGACATGTACTTTTTGCTTTAATCTATAAAAATTGACGAATATAAAAAGCATCAAAGATTAGGAGTGGCTTGTGACGTTGCTACGTGGTAAAAATTTTAACGAGTAGTGACGTCACACGAGTATTCACAGCACGTGAAAAAGAAATTTTGAAATCTATCTCAGGGATTAATTAATTTTTTTATTTAGTCAACATCTTATATATAAAATTCTCGTGTCACAATGTTAGTTACCATACTCCTCCGAAACGGCTAGACCGATTTTATAAAATGTTATAGGCATATTCAGTGGTTCTGAGACCCCTAAATGTTAAGGGTGGTCCACCCCTAATTTATTTTATTTTATGTGGAAAAACGACGTTTGCCGGGTCAGCTAGTAATGTATAAAAATATTTGTTTATCCATAGTTTACGTTCCATCTCAATATTTTGTTTAACTAAAAAATTGATGCTGCGTTTTACAAAATGATTTGTTTCGTTATCAAAATATAGATTTCAGTGTTTTGAGCTAAAAATTTACAATAAAATAGGTACGGTATTATTCTGTCATATAGTAGATACATGTATACATGTATTCATTAGGATTAAACTCGAAAATCCGCATCGTGTAGTACTAAAGAGGGTTCTTTACGGATGAGAGGATTAAAAGCATGTTTTCCTGCAAATGTGAAAATAAATGATTGAAAGCCCTCGTGTGGTTTCAGAAAAAAAAAAGAAAAATACATAGGTACATTTGTCTGTATTATATTATTATGGGATACAATTTGTATTTTTTTTTGTGGAAGTAATGTCGAATGTCCGGCGGCAAGGTGGGTAAACGACGTGGTTGCCAAGGCAGGTAAAACCTGGTTGAGCTGGTACAAGAAAATAGAAGCATATATGCTGTCCCGGAATCCCGTAATTCCCGTAATAATCCACTAAACGGATCCCTAAATCGGAAAATCAACGACACCCCACACGATGGGGTGGACGCAAAAAAAAAACATCCCCACTTGATGTGTAGGGAGGTACCATAAAAAATATTTTAAAGTTATTCTACTATTTTGTCGGCATCATTAATATATACATTCATGCCAAATTAAAGCTTTGTAGTTCCCATAGTCTCTGAGCAAAACCGCGGACAGACAGACAGACGGACAGGCAGACAGACATAATTTAATTCCCGATTAATACGTAAGTCGAGCTGTGGATAATCCCCTCTTGAATAAACCTACATTAAGAGACTTTGGAAAAAAAAGACGTTTACTGAAAATTACTGACCTAGTTTGCTGAAACATAACTACGACCATTTTCTAAAACCCTGGTTTTCTAAAAACCTAACTACACGCGAATAAAACCCATTACGTGAATAGAACTAAAAAATCTGAATTAAAACCAGCGGGGATTATGTCCCTTTGTTCGCAAATGCTCAGTTATGTTATTTACGACCGGTGTTAACTAGGGCACCTACTATGAAAACTTTGAGCATTGAGGGTGCGGAAACTTGCATTTTTCCCTCTGTTTTCAAACTCTGAAAAGTTGTTTTCGCCTTTCTGCTACATACTACGTAGTACTTGCTAATGGCGTGCGTGTATGACCAGGGTCCCCCCCAAGTCTGCTATTTTTATAAATTTGTCATTCCAACACGAACCCATTGTTATTTTGCAAAAAGTTCATAATCTGCTAAATTCACCATGGTCAATCATTGGTCGGTCAATGGTCTCGTAATACTTTTTGATAACCGAACTATTAAAAGCAATGACTGCACAAAGACGTTCTAATAGTAGGTCACTGATCAAAGGAAGTATCAAAATTTTAGCAGATTACTGCATACGTCTATAATTCATTTGTCATTATGTACGAGATTACCATTCTATGGCATTTCTTTCAATGGAGTGTCAGTGGTTGACCATAGGAAAGTCATAGTGACGCTTTTATATTAGTAGATTAACAAACTTGTCAAAATCAACCATTCTGAAATCAAAGATAGACCATTAAAATTCTGACACTATTGTAATAGCAGACTTGGGGCCCTGATGTATGAACTGAAGCAAATTAAGGATCGTAGCAGAAAGCTTTGTCTAACCATTTTCACATAATCAATCCAGATATTCCCAAATAAGTTTGTGTCTTCATCCATTCTAACTTGATGCAGAACGAATGAATGAAACGAAATTTAAATCTTGTATTAAACGCTCATTATGCAGGCAAGCATATTATAAGTTGAGGATTACATGGAAGATAATAATGCTTGGCTAAATGCCGGTCCTGCTCCATAGCCTCAACCACTTCGATAAACAAGTTAGGATTTTATATTTGGAAGAGATGCTCGCCCTTTTTTTGTCTAATTTATTTATATTTTTTTCATATAATATTATGTTGATGATTAATAATTTCTTCTTTTTACTTGTACAAGATTGCTTGGTTATTGTAAACCATAGTTTTGTATAATGTAGAAGCATTTTATTTTCAAATATTGTAAATGTGAGTACCATGGAGCCATTTACATGTGATAGGTTAGTTAACTTTGTGACTTGAACTAAAATGGCAGTTGAGAGCATGTCATGCTCGCTTAAATGTTTCGCTGATGGTGGCGTGTGTGTTGGATCATTCGGTTCCCTTCAAAATGGTTGATCTAAATGGTGCCGATACACGTGTAGTGACACAATGTTGCAATTATGTGAACGCAGCAGTTTTGGATACACGACGCGCGGCCACGCGCTCGGGGGGACAGTGCGCCCCGAGACTTGCCTTTAGAACGTTGTCCCATATTAATTTGTAAACTAGTCTAAGTAATTTGGGAAGAAATAAACACACCAAGTTTTACCTCCCACATCTTCTTTTATTCACTCTGCCTGCACAGCGAGAAATAACACAAAAGTGGTGACCCCTGTGAAAGAACGAAAAAAGTGTGAGAAACTATCAAATTACGGAGCACGACATAAGCGACACGATGAACGCACCTACAAGCAACGTCCCAGAATCAGCGGCAGTCTCAGTTACATCAAGAATATCAGAATTCTGGACACACCAACCTCGAGTATGGTTCATCAGAACAGAAGCGACACTGGCCCCTCAGAAACTTGGGGACCACGCCAAGTTCGACCTAGTGGTATCAAAACTCAATAATGACACGGTAGACCAGATAACGGATTTATTAATTAATCCACCGGAAACAGACAAATACGAGGCGCTCAAAAGGAAACTAATAAAAATGTACGAGGACTCAGAAACGAAACAAATAGAAAAACTCATGAACGAAATGGAACTAGGTGACCAGAAACCGTCACAATTATTATCTAAAATGAAAGTCCTCGCGCGAAACAAGGTCACAGACGCAACACTAAAGGTTTTATGGCAAAACCACCTGCCATCAACCGTACGAGCCGTACTCACCGTCACCGAAACAAAAGACCTAGAGAAACTAGCCAGCATCGCCGACGACGTAAACGAAGTCACTAAGGCCGGCGCGATAGCAGCAGTATCACAACAACCATCAACATCATCATCGAACGAAACAGAGAAGACAGTAATATCGGAAATAGCAAAACTAAACGCAAGGTTCGACGACATGGAACAACAATACAGAAGAAACCGGACACGCAGCAGGAATCGCTATCAGACGGCCAACACCCGAAACAGAAGCAATTCACGAAGGCGGCGTTCAGAAGAAGATCCAGACTGGGTATGTTTCTACCATTTCCGTTATGCAGACAAAGCACAGAAATGCGTGAAACCATGTGCCTGGAAGAAGCAGGGAAACTGAAGATGGAGCAGCAAGAGGCGGAAATCTGCTCCATACGGCCCGCCAACCGCCTCAGTGTAAGAGACTTAAACACAGGTTTGAATTTTCTAGTGGATACAGGAGCGAATGTGTCGGTAATTCCAGTGAATAAAAAATATCAAGTGTTAACAGACAGTGCATATAAGTTATACGCAGTGAACGGAGCCGAAATCAAAACTTACGGTGTAAAGACCCTAAAGTTGAACCTGAATCTACGACGAGTTTTCCGATGGGACTTTATTATAGCTGACGTGAAACAACCGATACTCGGCGCAGACTTCCTAGGATACCATAAGCTGCTGGTCGACGTCGGTGCAAGAAGGCTCATAGATCAACTGACAGAACTAAGCACAGTGGCATCCCTCGTAAGTAGCTCTCAACTAACACTTAAAACAATAATGATAGATCATCCGTATCACGATATTATTTCTAAGTACCCCGATATTACTAGGCCTACATCTTTTAAAGACCCACCTAAGCATTCAGTAGTACATTACATTGAAACGACTGGCCCACCGGTACATTCGCGCGCAAGGCCATTACCGCCGGACAGGTACCTTAAAGTTAAGCAAGAGTTCCAAATAATGCAAGAGATGGGAATATGTAGGCCCAGTAAAAGCCCGTGGGCAAGCCCTTTACATGTGGTACCCAAACCTAACGGAGACATCAGACCCTGCGGTGACTACAGGAAATTAAACGCGATTACCAAACCGGATAGATACCCCGTCCCACGGTTACAAGAATTTACTTACATGTTAGCAAAAAAACAGGTATTTACACATTTAGACATCAATAGAGCGTATCATTTCATACCTATTAACCCAGAGGATGTAGAAAAAACGGCCATAATCACACCTTTCGGCCTATTCGAATTCCCCAGAATGAGTTTCGGGTTGAGGAACGCCGCACAAACATTCCAACGATTTATGAGTACAACAGTACTACAGGGATTAGATTTCTTGTTCTCGTACATCGATGACGTCATAATAGCTAGCGACGACCACGAACAACACAAAGAACATCTAAAAATAGTATTCCAAAGATTCAGTGAATTCGGTATAACAATTAACACAGCAAAATGTCAATTCGGGAAAGATAAAGTAGAATTTCTTGGGTTTGAGGTGTGCAAAAAAGGCATCACGCCGCTAAAATCCAGAACACAGGCAATAAATGACTTCCCGAAACCCAAAACAGTGGAGGAATTAAGGAGATTCCTAGGAATGGTAAATTTCTATAGGTCCCACATACCAAAGGCAGTTGAGGCGCAAATGAGTCTCAACAAATTCATACACCATTCTAAGAAACGCGATAAGACATTAGTACCGTGGGACGAAGAAGCCAACAAGGCTTTCGAACAATGTAAACTCAGCTTACAAAGCGCGGTTACACTGTCGCACCCACACAATAGCGTACCTATAGCCCTCATGTGCGACGCGTCGGATTCATGCGTAGGCGCGGTATTACAGCAACGAGTTAATAATAAATGGGAACCGTTAGGGTATTTTTCAAAGAAACTCACCGAGGCGCAAACAAAGTATTGCACGTACGACAGAGAGCTATTAGCAATATACATGGCCATTCAGCATTTTAGGAAATTGTTCGAAGGACGGGAACTAACCATATATACGGATCATAAACCCCTAACTTTCGCCCTTACGAAAATAAACAGCAGTAATTCAGAAACGCCTAGAAGAACAAGATATATATTATTCATTAGCGAATTTACAAATGATATTCGACACATAGACGGTCAAAACAACGTTGTTGCTGACTCACTATCACGCGTCGCAGAATTGTATTGCCCAACGAATATGGACTTCGCAGAATTAGCGGCTGCACAGGAAACGGACGAGTACATAGCACGGGTATCGAAACGCAGTAACACGAATAGCAACGTAAACATAAAAAAACTATACTGGCCAACCGTAAACAAACCAATTTATTGCGAAATTACAAAGGAGACAGGGCGACCATATCTACCAGAACAATTTAGACGTACCGCTTTTGACAACATACACAATTTAAGTCACCCCGGAGTTAGGGCCACAAAAGCATTAGTTACGCAAAAGTATTTCTGGCCTGGCATGAATTCACAGATAGGCACGTGGGCAAAGACGTGCATAGCGTGTCAAAAATCAAAGGTACAAAGACACACAGTATCAGAGTTAGGCGTCTACGCGGAATGCGGGAAATTCGAACACATTCACATAGACATAATAGGACCTTTAACAGTCACAACGGAAGGATACAGATATTGTCTTACTATAATAGATAGGTTCACGAGATGGCCGGAAGCCATACCACTAAAGGAAATTACGGCGGAAAACGTCGCCAAGGCACTATACGATTGTTGGATCACACACTACGGGTGTCCAGTCAAAATCACTAGTGACCAAGGGAGACAATTTGAAAGTAATTTGTTTCAGCAACTAATGCAAGTAATGGGAATCGAAAGAAATAGGACAACAGCTTATCACCCCCAAAGCAACGGCCTAGTGGAAAGATGGCATAGGTCACTCAAAGCGGCACTAATGGCAAAAATAAAAACAGAATCGTGGTTAAAAGAATTACCAACTGTTTTATTCGGTTTGCGTGCGGCAATTAGAAGCGATACGGGTTATAGCGCCGCGGAATTAGTATACGGACGCACAATTAGGTTACCGGGCGAGTTTTTTACACACAACCAAAAACAACACGAGAACATGGACTCCTATGTAAAGGAACTTCAGAAAACAATAGGGAATCTAGTACCAAAATATAGGGAAAATAGGGCACGCCCTCCGTTTGTGCATCCAGAACTCGAAACTTGCAACCACGTTTTTGTACGCAACGACACGGTACGTAAATCGCTGCAACCACCGTATGACGGCCCATACCGCGTCATAAGTAGGAAAGAGAAACATTACGTTATAAAATTACCAAATAAAGAAACATGCATTTCAATCGACCGATTAAAACCCGCATTCTTGCTAGAAGAAGGTGAAAGAGAGGATAACATAAAAAAAACGGTTCACCAGGACACGAACAACAAAAAACCCGAAAAACAAACAGGCACGAACACAAACCAGACAGGGCCTATAAACAAAGAACCTATAGTCACTCGCAGCGGTCGCGTCAGCAAAAGGGTACGGTTTTTTGATGAATAGACAAATACACATAGAACATACAAAGTACCACATTGAAGGATCGTAAGAAACCACTAGAAATACGTCACCTTAGAATTAAGAAATAATCATTATATATATGTTTTGTACGGCGTGTGCATGCGAGGTATTGTGGATTCCAATGGGATGATATTTTTTATGGCAGAATACCAAACATGCACACTACCCTTAAGAATATTATTATATAAGAAATATATATTAAATAAAGTCGGCCCTGTAAGCAGGAGTCCGCAATGTGAAGTAGTAATAAGAAGAAAAAAAACCCATCAGTACACGCCTGTATGTAAAACGCGTAGGAACCACCTATACATAAATTTAAAGCACATATAATAACGAGATCAGCAAGTGGATTTTAATCATATATAATATAATTAGGCAACCACAAACATCGCATAACCTAAGCATGTCATAAATGCATTTTGCAAGGTAGCAGGTAACAGTGAGCTGAACAAGTCAGCACTTGCACAGTAGGTCAACTATGTTCAAAACTGGTAGTACCAATAAATACTGACTCCAGTAAGAGTAAACCTGTGGTCTATACAACATTGCAACCAAATTTATAACTTAGAGAAAATGGGTAACAGCCAAGTAAAACCACAACAAAACAATGTCGCAGTGTCTCAAACGATATCTAACGAGATTATCGGGCAACGTATCAGCACAATGGAAATAATTATGATAGCATTCGGCATCATATTTGGCATCATACTACTGTGGCTAATCAGGCACCAGTGCAGGAAACAGGTGCAGAACTGGTTCCGCAAGGAAGCAGAAGTAATCGGGTTGGCACCGGTGGTTAAAGGCAACACCGTGCCACAACCAGCTACTAATCGGGCAGCAGATGTGTATTAAAACAGTGAAAAATAGTACATAGGTAATTATAAGACAAGTAACTTGTAAAGTGTAAAACTAACATAGTTTAAGTTAAGTGAATATAAAATGTACACCGTGACGACATGTAAAATGACACTTGTTATTGTAACGCAGCGCTCAGGGCCACGAACACTGTTGATAAGCAAAACCTAGGTGTAAGCAGGTAACGTGTAGTGTATTATGTACTAAGTAGAAACTAATGAGGTCACGACGTCACTCAGAAGAATAATGTACTAAACAATGTAAGGAATTTACACCCCATTTTTGTATAATTTTACCAAATTATAAAGATAGGGGGGGAATACTGTAGTGACACAATGTTGCAATTATGTGAACGCAGCAGTTTTGGATACACGACGCGCGGCCACGCGCTCGGGGGGACAGTGCGCCCCGAGACTTGCCTTTAGAACGTTGTCCCATATTAATTTGTAAACTAGTCTAAGTAATTTGGGAAGAAATAAACACACCAAGTTTTACCTCCCACATCTTCTTTTATTCACTCTGCCTGCACAGCGAGAAATAACACACACGCGTCATGTTCTTGAACGGGCACCGTCGGTTAAGACTGGTCACCTCTTAACTGCCACTGACTTGTTTTAATCTTTATACTTTGAATTGTTTTTATAGTTTCCTTCTTTTTGCATTTTCCTCACATATAGAAGCGACCAAGGATGTAACAAAGGTTATGTAATACAGAGCATGATTTAAAAGAGTGTCCGTGGAGTTTCTTACATGTTCTTCTCCATAGAGATCTACGCTTTGGAACGTGCAGATAGCTTCACCTCTTTCGACTTGACAATTCCAAAGTGCCTATAAAGGGCTTAATTGAAATAAAAGCTTTGAGTTTGAAAACAGCTGGGTATCAGTATCTGGCGTACACAACACAGTAATGAGGTAAGAAGGCTCCTTGGCACGAAAGGTTTCAGAATTTATATCTTCTGACGACCGGCTGATCTATAAATGTTCACTATTTAACGTGGTTTCAAAGTCACGGATGACTTTCAGTTTATAATGGACGGTCACCCATTAACGGACCAACCTCGGCAAGCGTTGCTTAACCTCGAAGATTCTTACGATGGTTATTAGTAAGCAACAAGCTCGCCAACACACAATACGTCCATCTTATCGCTAAATATTTTGAAAGAATACAAGCGAAATTTGAACGAGTTAGTAAACATGGTTCGTGGTAGAAACCCGAAGTCTGTAACACACATTTCATGTTTCACGTTAAAAATGGCGCTTCTGACAATCATCGCCCGAGGTGCTATGTATGTAAATAATGGCCTTTGTTACACGGACAATGGTCAGCGTTGTCTTGCATTACGTTCAAACATGGCGAAACTTTAAACAGCCCATGAATGTACTTGATAGTGATGTGCTTGAGAAATAATTAATTAATTTAGATGATTCATTTGGAACAGGAGCTCGTGGCTAAATTATAACAGCCGCACTTATCGATCTTCTAGGTTAAGCAACGCTTGCCGAGGTTGGTCTGTAGACGGGTGACCATCTTAACATAAAGAGACTTTTCCGTGCCTCGGAAAGCACGTTAAGCCGTTGGTCCCGGCTCTCATTTGGAGATCTTTGGCAGTCGTTACGGATTGTCAGAAGCCAGAAAATCTGACACCAGTCTTGCCAAGAAGTACCGTGTTCCCCAGTTAATGGGTTGTGGAGGTCTGGTAGGCAGCCGCTTCACGTAAAATACTGGTATTCAGCTGAATCCGGCTTGGCTGGGAGCTGACTCCAATTTAGTTGGGAAAAGGCTAGGCAGATGATGATGATTCATTTGGAACAGGATTCAGGCACATTGCTCTCAGAATATTTGCATTCGCATAGCGGACGCAATCTGTCAGAAATGTGGAATCTGTGGCAGTTGGAGGTACGTGTGTTTGACAGTTTATGACAGAGATGACAATGCATACGTTGCTTAAAAATTTTAAGAATTGGCTCTTAGATCGTCAAAAGGGAATTGTGAATGCAGCGTTAGATGGTCCCCCACAAGGTGTACAAATGACCCCGTGAAAGTCGTCAACATCCGCTGTATGCGAGATGATCATGACCGATTAACATAATGACATTATGGGGAAACCTGTGTCAAGCAGTGGACGTCTTACATCTTAAATGACGATGGTGACACGTTGTAAAAATTGTTAAATCTAAATATATAAAAGCGAAACAGATCAGTCAGCGGGACAGACAGACCAGTTTAAGTGAACATTAAAAAAGTACTGACAGAAAAAGCTTACTATAATGTGAAATGACAAAACGCTTTAAATGTTTTGTTGCATGACTGTTGTTTTTCGCATGACTACTTACTTGATCTTTTAAATTAATTTTTATGTTATTTATTGATTGTATTACTGTTCTCTGAATTTTCCAGTTTTCACACTTTTTGAAATCATAACTATTTTTCAACCACATTTGTACATCAGCCATGGTCAAACATGTTGAGCCAAAGAATATTTTTGTATCACCTATAATAAGCATCATACCATGTATATTATCTTCACATGTTTTTACAAATAAATAAATTTGAATCAGAAAGGTCACTCACTCACGATATATTCAAAACCGCTTAAAGTATAACGATGATATTTGGCGGGGAGGTAGTTTATAGTTAGTAGACGTCTGCTAAGAAAGGGTTTTAGGAAACTCCCCCGCAAAGGGATGAAATAGGGGGTGAAATTTTGTTGTAAAATCTTATTTCTTGGCCCAATTTATTTGAAACCTGCCACGATTATGGAATATCGTTATTTTTGAAGTTGTAGTTCTGGCAGTTGGTTCAAGGTACCCTTAGAAACGAATGAAGGAAGTTTGAAGTTCGTAGGGGTCAGAACAAAATTCACGCGGATGAAGTCGCAGGCAAAGTCTTAGTAGCTAAATAAACATCATCAGATTTCATTTCCTTGTAGTGTAGACATTGTTAGCATACTAATTCATTTGTTTGACTTCACCTGCGCCATTAATTTGGGTAAAATAATCATGTTGATGTTAAAGCAAAGCATTTACGTTTCCAGTGTGCAATATTTGACATGGTAGCTCAGTTACACACTTCGTCAAACACACTGCCCAGTAGCTTTGTTTGCCCCTAATTAACGATGCACAATTATTACGGTAGGATTCGACTGCTCCTGTTTCACACGTTCGCTCCCTTTGACACCCGAGCCGCAGTATAGATATGTATACTGTGCCCGAACTGTGAGTTACGGTCAGTCAATCGTTTAGCCCAGTGGTTCTCAACCTGTCATACGCGGACCACTGGTCAGTAACTGCCAAAATATTCATATGTTGTGTTTTCTATGAATTGTCACAGAAAACACGCTCCTTAATTTTGATTTCAAAGTATAGTAATTATACTAGTTTGAAATTGAAAAACTCTGTTATTATAAAATAAATCTAAAATATGTAAGTATAATTTAGAATTACACAAGTTTATACTTTTTCTTCTTCTTCTTCTTCTTCATCTGGAGCAGTGGTGACCGAGTGGTAAAGGCCCTGACTTACAAATTTGTAGGTCGCGGGTTCAAACCCAACCAGGCGCATTACTCTGTGTAATTAATTTCATCACCACTGCTCTCAAAACGGTGAAGGGAAACATCGTGAGGAAACCAGTATGTACTAGAACCAAAAATTCGAAGACAAATGACATTCATCAACACGCACTGGGCCCGCGTGGTGGATTACGGCCTATTCCCTGTCCCAGAGGAGAGGCCTGTGGCCCAGCAGTGGGAACATTATAAGGCTGATTGTGTATTATGCTATATTTCTTCTGGATTTTTGGTAACAAAGAAATCTAAATGTTTCCGGGTCAAAATTAAATAAAGGTTGACAGCCACTGATTTAGTTTAACATAACTACCGGTTGTCGAGAAGTGGTAACCGGAGACGGAGGGTAAGCCAACATTATAATACCAATGGTTTTGAAATTGCTGTCGGCTTTTGAGGTATTTGAAAATTGAATTGATATTCGACTTTAAGGCGCCATTCTGGAAATATCTTGAATTGGAAAACTTGTTGCTAGCTGTACCTGCCCAATATTTAAGCAATAAGTACACTACACAATTTTAAAATTAAAACGTTTTTAATCCCTTTCAAGTGAATGAATAAAACGCCACTTACAAGTACTGATTGAAAAATTAAGTAGGGCGCCATCGCCACCTCGACCAAGTCGAGGTCAACTAAAACTCATCTCTTGAGCACGAAAACGTCAATTGACAAGCTTTCAGTGACGTTCTCGTACTCATGTTCGACTTAGAGATCGAGTTGAGTTGACGTTTCGGAATATTGGCTTAAGAGTGTGTTTCTGTTGGCACACGGCGATATTGTCGCGTTGATTTAATAACTGATATTGAGGAGCAAAAATATCACTTAATTGAAGAGATGGCGCATCGGTAATAAAAAAAATACTGCTTCTACAAACGATGCTAAATGAAACCTTCATTGGCAAGCTTGTTTTGAGTATAAAAAAAAATACAAAAACAAAATATAGTATATAAATAACTTTAATTTCGGAACTCGGTGTTTTTGTGTGTGACATCGTTTTTTGAACACCGACTTCTGAAATTAAAGTTATTTTAAACTTTTTGGTTAAGAAGTCGATTTTTTTTTTGTAAAAAGTTTTTTCCGTCTATAATTGACGGAAATATCAGCGAACATCCATATAAAAAAAAAATTATACATACAAACGAATTGAGAACCTCCTCTTTTTTTTGAAATCGGTTAATAAGCGTCCTCACTGCCCATCCTGATCGCATTATACCGGTCATAATCACAACAGGCTTAGGAAAAGGAGAAAAACTTTTCCTGCCCAAGTTCCGCATGCGACATTAAGCGCAGGCTCTTAAGCTTTTTCAGTTCTAAAATGCACCCTTAAAGACCTTTGCACGGCAATTTGGCTCAGCGGTTCTGTGTCGTCATCAATTGAAACCACTGTTCTTAATGAAGTCGCCGAGTGGTATTTTTTGTCTAAAATTCTAGCACTTTTTCAAATATTGTGTGATCACGATTCTTTAGTCAGAATTATAATTATTCGCCTTCCGATTTTTTGGTTAAGTTCGCAAAACGTTTGGGAACACATTTGTTGTGCGTACAGTTAAGTGTTGGAATTCCCTGCCAGAGTGTTCCCTGATAGCTACAGCCTGGGAGACTTTGAGTCAAACGCGCACCTATCAATAGAAACAAAAAAAAATGATACTTCTCAGTTACATTTAGGTTTACTCCGCCACAGTCTTAGTAACAAAGCCATATTAACTCGACATAAGGTATGAGAATTATCTTTATATACTGAATTGGATTGGAAGTGATATATTCAGTGGCGTGCAGTGGTTCGAGTTAGGGTAGGCCAGAGAAAATGTCGAAAAAAAGAAACACGCCACATTATTCAGGGTTAAAATGTGGAGTTCTTTTTTTTAAATAGGCTATTAAAAAAAAAAAAACAAAAACAAAGCTTATTTCATTAAAAATCAACCCTGAATAATGTGGTTATTTTTTTTTTATTTATTTGGAGATTTTCTCTGGCCTACCCTAACTCGAATCACTGCTAGCCATTGGATATAATTATTAACTTTAGTTTATCATCGTCGTCGGTCGGTACAATTTACCATCGTACCTTCATTACTCCTGGCAGGACGAGACGCAAAACTAAAGGACCACAATATTGAAGAGGAACCGTCCAAGATGTCTGCAAGTTGTTCTGTTGACACAGGCAAATTGAATTGTACAATTTAAAGGATCTAATGATTTAAACTACATATATTTTGCTGGAACTTCTAACATTTTGTGACTGTCATCTTCTTACTTTTGTTCCTTTTAATTTGCAAGTGAATAAGATCGTTTTCTGATAGTAACGGAGGGCTTTGGATTTTGGGCCTTAGGTATTTCCATTTCTGCTAGATTTACAGAATTCAGAACGCAAAAGGCACTAGAAGAATCACGGATGGGTTTTAGTCAGTAAGAGTTGACACTCTCTTCCGCTCCGCCCAGAGCGGGAGAAGTCATTTGATGATTTCCCATCCAGAAAAAAAAGGTGAATAAAATTTGTTTTTATTTGTTTATCGCAACAACTACTTAACATCGTCTTCAATATTCCTTTATAAAAGATGGGTAAAGAAATACCTAGGAATAGTACCTGTTCCCAAATTCGACAGTTAATGGTACTATCGAATTTGGGAACAGGTAACCATAGGAACTGTCCTATGGTTTTAATTTTAATTATAATTATTCAATTATTAAGTTACTCAATTAAATGAAAATAGGTATGATGTTTATATCACAGCCAATTAGTTTAATCAGCCATTTAAATGGCTGGCAAGCCTTTTCATTGAATGGTGCCGAGACGGTTCATACGTTTACATTGATTTGTTTGTTTCTTTTTACTTAATGGACCTTTAATCAAATCTTCCTTTGCATTATTTTTATTTTGCATTACCATTGACATAATTAAATAAAATTAATTACGAGTACCTACATATGGCGCAGTCAGTCAGACAAACTAATGGCTAATGGCTTTTCCTCTCTACATAACATATGCAAAAGCAAATAAATCTGAAAAAAAAATCTTGACTAATTTTACTTCAAATAGTATTACGAGCCATATTTTACCGCTAGGCTAGACAACATTGTATGGACATATACATAACTAGCAGCGCCCCGCGATTTTACCCGCGTAGTTCCCGTTCCCGTGGGAATACGGGAATAAAATATAGCCTATGTTAAGGTGAATGTAGCCTTCTAGTGATGAAAAAATTTTTGAAGTCGGTACAGTAGTTTTTGAATTTATTCCTTAGATACAAAAATATAAAAATACAAATCTTTCCCTTTTAACAATATTAGTATAGAAGTACAGATAATACATACTCGTAAGAGAACTTAGGAACGAAACACAAAACTATTTGAAGCTCCAAGCCACCTCAAGGAAACAGTAGCGGTAAGGTTATGTGCAATGATCTCCTGAACAAGATCGCATCTGATGTATCTCTGCAAATCGAATGGAAGGAAATACATATCTTGATGTAACAAGTACAGTTAAACAAATGGGTTGGTATGTTAGGAGTTGACTACAGTTTGATAGTTTTAACAATGTTGACATTGTTACAAATCAAAACGTCTAATCTTTATCATCACTCTTCTGAAAGTTTCTTAATCGTAAATAATAATTTAGCAATCCTTTATCAACTCACATAATTAAATTTCAACAAACCATAACAATAAAACTGGAAACTACAATAAAACTTATACTAAACAAACAAACAAAAAATTGCAAACAGTAATGATTAAAATAAATGCACCGTAAAAAACAGCTTTTCGTGAAAAGAACGACGCCCGAAGTTTCCAAATAATGATTACTTCACTACATACTAAAAAACAAAGTCGCTTCCCGCTGTCTGTTTGTCCCTATATGTATATTCTTTGATCTTGTAAATCTACGTAACAGATTTTGATGTCATATTTAAATAGATAGAGTGAATCAAGAGGAATGTTTATATTTATACATGCATATTATTGAACATTGCACCCGTGCGAAGCCGGGGCGGGTCAATAGTATTAAAGCATTGGTTTAGTGATGTAAGTGGGACAGATTAACTTTTTCAACAATCATTTCTTAGTAGCTACCAGAAGTCTAGATTTTTTATCAAGTAACATGGCAATGGGATTGCCTCTATAACATGGTACTTTTTAAAATTACCGTCAAAAAGTCGATGTTGTATTGGTACACCTATACTTAGCCCTTCGGGGATATTATGTAAGGAGATAGAAGGAAAAACAATACTAGTCACAGAACTGATACTAAACAAAACCTCCTTTTTTGAAGTCGGTTAAAAAAGAAATGGAAAGATAGCTTGTATACCTATCAAACGTTTAGTTCGATTGTACCTGGGAATCGCAGTCGCAGCTTGAAGATGAAATATCAATTTTAAAGTCTACGTACAAATTCCCTGGTTGATTTGATTTCAAACTGATATCTTCTGTAATATCCGAATTGACTCTATACTTCTCTAGCTGTTCTTATCAGCAAACCATCATTTCATAGAAGAATAACATTCAACAAAATTGACTAAATACATAATATAAGAACTCAAACTGGATGGGTTTTTTTTGGAAATGAGGAGATGGACGATAACCAGGCTGCCGGAAGGAAAAACCTTTAAGAAGAGACCACGAATAACCTCATTTTTATATCGAACCTTAGCTTTAAGAGCGTATACGCCGAACGGCATTTCATACAAATTTTCAAGTCCTTATTTTCTGAAATGACTGGACCGATTTTAATGAAACTTTACACACATAAGCAGGATACATAGGTCTAAAAAACTACTTGAAAGAGAAAGAAAAAAAAGAAAGTTAGTTTATCTTCTTATAAATTCTTTCTTTTGTTTCTTTCGCTAGTTGACTTAGCTTTAATCAATGTCGTGAAACTCTGTAATTCTCTTAAGCGATAATTGTCATCATTTCGCTATTACTGTGTAGTGTATAGACCCTGAGATGCTAGTAACTTTGTAGCAACTGCATTTGACTGTTCACTGACTTTGAATTGAATATGCATAACTCATGCAAATGATCTATACTTATAATAAATCTGTAGAGAGGTCAATTCTGTACAAGGAATATATTTTCAAAATAACTATCAGGGGGTGATTAGTGATCGATACTGGTGCCAAAAATGCAATCAGTGAAATTTTTGTCTGTCTGTCTGTCTGTCTGTCTGTCAGTCTGTCTGTCTGTCTGTCTGTCTGTCTGTATGTTCTTTATAGAAACAAAAACTACTCGACCGATTTTAACGAAACTTGGTGCAATTATTCTTCATACTCCTGGGCAGGTTATAGTATACTTTTCATCACGCTACAATCAATAGGAGCAGAGCAGTGAAGGAAAATGTTGGGAAAACGGGAGAAGTTACTCCATTTTTTAAGCTTCCGTCGCGTGTGTAGCCTTAATGGTTAAAGTTACATAGAAATCATGTATTACGGAAATGTTCTACATAAAATTGTAGATAAAAAATATCCCGAAACAGCATATGCCTATCTTTTGTCAATTTTAAACCGATCGGGCTGAGAGTTTCAAAATCGGGGGTAAAGTAACTATTTCACGCGGACGAAGTCGCTGGCAGAAGCTAGTCTAATAATAATCTGTTGAGTTACCAAATAAAAAAAACAAAAAACAATGCTTATTTTTCTAATTTATAATAGGGATGTTGCCTGAGTAAAAAATATATGATTATGTTTAGTTCGTCAGTTAGATCATAGAAAAATATTGGACACGTATTTTTTCCTTTATCAAATCTATAAAAACTGACGAAGATAAAAAGCATCAAAGATCAGGAGTGGGAGCGTGTGACGTCACGGCCCGTTAAAATTTGTAGCGAGTAGTGACGTCACACGAGTTTTCAACGCACTGTATCGTCTTCATTTTTTGTTTATGTAAAAAAAGGAAAAAATATGTCTCCAATATTTTTTGGAAACCTATCTGACGGCCTAATCAGATTTTTTTAGTTAACTACCCTACTCAAAATGAACATGCATAAGTCATGTAAATTAATGATAAGCTGTAGAGTTACCAAATAAAAAAACAAAAAGCAATGCTTATTTTTCAAATTCATAAATTCATAATTCAAAAACTCCTCCAAAATACTATCGGCTAACTTTTCATCCAGGTGGCGACCTGCAACCAGTGAGGTCATGAACTACACCCCTACGAATAGAGGAAACGAGGAATACCTCGCGCTATAATCTATTCAAAGTCTTTAGAAGGGTCACACATAGCATACCGCGACCTAATCGAATGAATACCTAATGTGACATCCCTATTTATACGTGGATATGGATGAGCAGGAGTGAGTATATTTCTATAGAAGCAACTTAGGTCATGGCTTGCCAAACAATTAAGTCACTAAAATTACCATGCCTCATTTGCGCTCACCAATAACGTAGTTAGTCTCAGTAAGAGCAGTGGTGGCCGAGTGAGCAGTGGTGGCCGAGTAGTAACGGCACCGACTTACGAATTGTAGGTCGCAGGTTCAAACCCAGCCAGGCTCATTACTTTGTGTAATTAATTTCATCACCAATTGCTCTCAAAACGGTAAAGGAAAACATCCGTGCCGTGGATTACGGCCCATTCCCTCTCCTAGAGAGGAGGCCTGTGTCCCAGCAGTGGGAACATTAAAAGGCTGATTATGCTATGCTTATTTTTCTCCGTTGGGTCCAGCGCGGAAGAAGCAATTTGATGACCCATCCATAATAAGGATTGGATAAATACAATCTATAACTAATTAGATACAGCACTATCAATAAAAACCACATGAATTCCGAAACTAAATATCCATTCCATTCAACAATATACATAAAGTAACTACGAGTACCTATTCCTGAAATTCAAACACTCTGCACGATTACTTCTGTCTTTAACACCTGAGCAAATGTTCCGTGAAAATAAATAATCACCAGTTCTCTACAGCGAAATTACTGTTGAAAGCAAAAATGTAATTGGTAAAAAATCTCGTGGACCTGGCACTCTGCCCGGCATGGTTTCGTTTGACTGGCTCGCTGATATTCATTCTAGTTGGAATGCAGTTGGTCTGATTAAGCGGGGGCTAGTCAGCGTACCGCTAAACGAGTTTTAAGAAAACCTCTCTATAGATACTGGCAAGCTGCAACATGCAAGCTGCCTAGCCTTTTCCCAACTATATTGGCGTTGACTTTCCAGTCAAAACGGATTCAGCTGAATACCAGTATTTTACGTGGAGCGGCTGCCTACCAGACCTCCACAACCCATTAACTGGCTAAAACAGTCTTGGCATGACTGGAGTCAGATTTACTGGCTTCTGACAACCCGTAACGACTGCCAAAGATCTACAAATGACAGCCGGGACCAAACAACTTTGTAGAATACTGGTCCCTATGACCATATGGTCATAGGGACTTTACAAGGGTCATGCAAAAATAGAATACATTTCGAATTTGATTGGGAATAAAATATTTACACGTCCGTTATCGATTTGTTTTGTAGACCAAGCACTAGATTGAGACATTAGGATAGTAAATTTAAGTGTGCAAAATGTGAGGACCGTACTCCGTAGATTTTGAATTATAATATTGCCAGGAGGTTTGCTAGTCCATTTTTTTTTTGTATATGAAGAAAATGACCTGAAAAATGCTTTAGAACTATTTTTAATGATTGTATTAGTGACAATATCCAATTTAAAAAAACAGTAGTATGACAGTACCTTGTACCACTACCACCACTTCTTCTCACGTCATAAATTGACAAGTTTCCTTAGGAAACTTGTATTCTTCTTTCATAAGTAGCTTTCAAGATTATTGTGTGAAACTAACAAGAAACTAGTATCATGTGAATGGGGCTTAACACATCAGCAATATTCAGATACTTTGTTTAATATTTTGTCTCTCGATCTGCAACCGACTTTTATTTCTCAACATTCGGTATAAGTAGGCTGTAGACTACATCTATTGCATCTCCCGCTGATCACGTCTACGTGGGACGTGACCCACATGCATCTTGCAAGTAATTGCATTCCACCAATCACCCACAGACAGCGTAGAGAAGTCAGTATCTTTCTGGGTCCCCTCAGGGATCTACACTTGGGCCTTTTATGTTTTGCATCAGAATGACTATAAAACACGTATGACGGTAACACTTCCTCGGTCAACTTTGTTACGCCAACATCCTTTCATAAAACATTCCAGCAGCATTTTGGCCTCACAATTATAAATACGCCCAACGAACGCACACTAAGTATTTCATGAAATATTCATAACATCACATCCAGTTTAGAAAATTCCGTTTTTTTTAAAACAAAAAAGGTTTCGCGTTACAAATAAAATAAGGCTCTTAAGTGACTTTTAAAAAGGCCCGTAATATTCACGGGAGCATTATACTTTGGGTGTTGTGTCACTTATTAAAAAGTGAACAAGCTAGGGTATCAGTTTCAGTAAAACAGGGTTCGTTTTATTCACGTGGATGTCAAAGGCGACTAGAGGATTATTTTATGAGGTCGGGCAGCAGTATGCTCTTTTCGCGAAAAAATAAAGGTAGCTACTACGGTCACCTTATACCTGACTATGCCTTTATTATCAGGGTCGTCGGGCCCATCTTTGACAGGGAATATTTTAAACATAATAAAGAGTGAATGATTTATGAGAGTTTTCTTTTAATCCTACACAAAATGAAAATGGTGTTTATTCTGAATGTCCCTCGTAGTAGTAGGTAGCTCATTGGATTATGTGGCGTACATTTCTAATTGAGCCGCTTCTGTTTGTGACGCCAGAATGACTGAGGCTAAATATCCTATACATATATACGAATTCCGGGTCATCTGGGTGATACAGAACGGTACACAATATTATACATTAACACATTAGGAAGTGGTGACGGGTGAGCGTTTTGGGGGACACGGACAAAAGAGTGTCCCTGGAGTTTCTTGCACGTTCTTCTCAAATTTTTTAGTCAACTACCCTTTTGTCTTTAGTAGAATCTATAATTGTTTATAGTAGAATCTACTAAACAATTATTTAAACTAAGAATGTGGTAATGTTGTTATGACATAATAAGCGTCTATGAGTGTAATGAATAAATTAGTTCTATCAATTCTCGGCTAATATTTTAGGTCTCTAGCCGTGTAGTTGTCTGCAAGGGTTTGTTTAGTTACAATTGTTTTAAGGCTTCTAATAAATCCTACTATTTACATTTGCAAAATACCATTATGGTCCCTCAGTTCACATGTGGAATTTCTTCGAAAGGATCAACGCGGCCTTGGAACGCAAAGGTCATTAGGAATATGAATGGGTTTCAGGAAGAGAGCTCCCTTCCGCCCAGACTGGATGAAATCATTTGATGATTTCTCATCCAGAAAAAAACCCTGTAGTAGTATTGTGGAGTACTTAGATCATAAACCATCCACTTTACAGATAGGGGGACTGCTCGCTGGCTGCTTCAGACAAAAGCTTTGGAGGGTCTTGGAAGGACACTTAAGTGGGGAAAGTATTTATTATATAATACAATATTCTTTCTTGCACACACTTGATATAGAGGGGCTCGGAATTTTAGATTCCTTATTTCAGTTATGGCCGATTTATGAAGTAAAATGAATGAATATATGTATATGACTGTTTGAATTATTTTGCAGAAAACATCTGCCAATCCGCCATATTTATTTCAAGAAGGCAAAGTACTACTCGTACTACGATATTTTATTTGTTAAGTGTGTAAAAGTATGGCTTGTTAATTCCTTTTACGTATTTAATACATTTGTGTTAACTATTACTGAAGATTATAGGTTTTGTTTTTGAAATAGCACATTTTTAGAAATTGCAGCGTAAGCTAGACTAGAAATTGACCCATATAAGTATACGCAAAAGTGATGGACAATTGATGATTATTTATAAATATAGCAACTAAAACAGTTCTCAGTTCAGTAATTTAATTTTAGTATTTTTTTTTAGGGGTATACCTAAAATAAAAAATATAAAATCTTCATAAGAATTATTCGAACGTATCTGTGTAAAGCGTTACGTTTTCATAGGACGCACAACAAATTTAATCAGCAGGAAAAGTGCAAGGAAATACAATTTCCCTTTCCGGTTCGGGTCAAGTGTATGTATAGGCAAACAGGAAAGCTCTCCGACTTCGAGGTACCAGGCTTTCAGGGCTTACAGGAAATTAGTCTTTGTTTCTTTATTATTCGCGCCGTGTTTACTGCGATGCTTCGAGTGCGGACGATGGTGGTCATAATGGTTGTTTTTGGGTGAAGTGAGAGTCAAGTATGTTGGGGTGATGTTCTTTATACAAAAGGCCAGGTCTAGAGTCCCATACGGTACGAGAAATTTGGATGAACCTACAAATTGTACTTTTAAGTGGAAAAAAAAATTGGTCGTAAATGTCAGATTGTGTTTAAACATTAGGTAATTCCTAGTTATTATTAATCGGAAAGATTTGATTATTTGTATTGAAAAAGCTCTGAAACTACTAAACCGATTTGAAAAGTTCTTTCACTGTTGGGAAGCTACACTATCCCCGGGTGACATAGGCTATATACATATTTTGTGCTCGTATTCCCACGGGAACTGGAACTACGCGGGTGAATCCGCGGGGTTCTGCTAGTCTAGAAGACCTATAGTAAAAATTGTAACAGGTCGATGTCTGTACATTGAAGATATTGAAAGAATATCATATAGACATATATATGGGTGTCTTTATTTGAGCAACAAAAGTCAAAATAAAAGCTTGTAGAATTGTTGTCTGTCTTTCCGTCACTATGTTTGTACTCGCATCACGCAAATATTACTGCATGGATTTGAACGCAGTTTTTACCGCTCTATTGCTAGATGGCTAACTTATAATATAGTCTACTATTAACCACTTAGAAATACAGATTCTAAGTACCACGCGTAAAAGTCTCGGGCAAATCCATCCTGAGTTAGGAAGTCGACAGTATGAGCTACACTAGAAGTTTGGAAGGCTCCATAGAAATAGGAATAAGGAACCCATGAAGCAGTAGCCATGCCTTATTATTAAAAAAAAAAATAAACTTCACAATCACTAGCATTAAGAATTAACATGTTTTTGTGAAGTAAGTAAACGAAATGTTTTACGTTAACTTGAATAGCAATAATAATCAAATTTAATATGGCTCAAATATTAAAAAAAATAAAGTATCTATTTGGATCTTCATCTGAATGCCAATTCTACTCATTAAAGCAACGTTCGAATATTCATGTCAAACGTATGTGAAATGGGGCTTTTTGACAGATTGCGACTGAAATGTATATAACATTTAAAAAGATCAAACAAAACTCCATTACTAAAACAAGAAGTGAAGAACGAGTAAAAAGGAAAACGCGTTCGAAATTTAAAAAAAAAGTAACGAAACGGAAATATGAATTCAAAATGACAAGAAACAAACGAAATGAGGTCAATGGCACCATTTAACTGCAGTAGCTGAATCAAAGCAGAGAGTTGTCACTGACTTTTATGAGAACGCTACTCGACAACAAAGATCACGTCTTCGAAGCGGGTTCCGTAGATCGTTCATATATGACTGCTTGCTCACGCTTCTTAGAGCCGCTCCGCCGGAGGTAGGGATAGCAAATACGGCTAGATATTAGTATTTGGATAAGAAACTGTGAATTGAGATTCCAATATTCAGAGAAATGAGGTCTGCACCAGGACAGTAGGATCAAATATTTAATAAAACTACGACATTCCAATTTTTACTTTAAAAAAAAGAGGTTATTTCTAGTGTGCACTACGAATGTCATCCATCAATAATATAATATGATCTTTTGCCAAGAAAACCCTTATAACCCTTATACTATGAATTAATTACTTTAACATTTATTTATTTATTTATTTTTATTTATTTATTTATTAGGTTCACCAACAGTTGTTTACACTTTGGAGCTTAAAATAATAATAATCAAAACAAACTTAGCTAAGTGTAACAACTACTTAAAGGTAAACACCACATGAGCCAAGTAAAATTAAACTAATTGTAAGCTAGTTAAAACATTATCATTTTTACAAGCCAACTTAAAGCTAAGAAAGAATACAAAACAATTACAATAGCTCTGGCAAGATATTCAATATTTTTGATTTTTGCTTAATAAGAGAATCGAAGTGCAGATCAATTATATCGCTACAACCATTTAAAACCCTACAGAACCTAGCACATGGTGAGTTAGACCCTAACACCGTTCTTCTCTGAGGAGGACGTAGTGGAGTTATGGGTTTTCGAGGATTTCTCGAAGGAACACGATAGTTAATGAGTGCGAGTAGCGGCGGTGAGTCGATATTTCCTTTAATAATTTTGCAGGCAAATATTGCGTCGTTTAAACGCCTTCGTTCTTCTAAAGAATGAATTTTGAAGATTTTTAATCTGTCTTTGTAAGAAGGCGTTTTTTTAGCTATACCTACAGAGAAAGCTAGGTGCCAAGCAAAACGTTTTTGAACGCGTTCTATACGCAAACTATGAGTAGCATAGTGTGGTCGCCACACCACACTACAGTACTCCAATATGCTACGTACCAAACTAAAGTAAAGTAAAATTTTAGTTTTACTCTCCCGAAAGCCCCTGCATTGTCTAATGACAAAACCCAGCATTTTTGAAGCTCTTTTAACTACATTGTCTATGTGTGGTACAAATGTTAGTTTTTGGTCAAACAAAACTCCAAGGTCACGTATGATGTCCACTTCAGTAATCTTGTGCTCATTAATGAAATATTCTGTCTCTAAAAGATGATGCTTTCTGGTATATTTAATGTGGTAACATTTCTTTGAGTTTAAATTCATTCCATTACTGTTGCACCATTGAATGAGACTATTAAGGTCCTCCTGTAAAAGCATTGAGTCTTTATCAGACTTAATTATTCTCAAAAACTTTAAGTCGTCCGCGTACATAAAAATTTCGGAATGCCGCAAACAGGTGGAAATGTCATCAACAAAATAAATGAAGAATATTGGTCCAAGATGCGTACCTTGTGGAACTCCAGATGAGATTTTATATACATTCGATTGATAACCATTTACCACTACATAAAAAGATCTATCTGCCAAATACGAAATGACCCACTTCAGCAAGCTACCAGTGATACCATATGCATGCACACCACATGTTCTAGTTGTCAAGTCAAATCTGCTTTAAGCAACTCGAATGCATGTTTGTTTATATCGTAAGGTACGATCTAGCGATTCTAATTATTTTATACCTGAGTAGCCCGCAATGTAAAATTAGCATGCGAGCTGGTAGCAGGTGGATAAGAGGCAGGGGCGTAGCTACCGCCGTATCAGCCGTATCAATTATATGGGGCCCCCAGGCTGCAGGGGCCCCGAATGTATGTATGCAAAAAATCCTAAAACATTATCCATAATATTTTATAGGTTATTAACATTTTTTAATATAACTGCTGAGTGCTGAGCAAAAATTTAGTTTAAAAATAAACAATACACCGAATTAATAAAATATAATTCAGAAAAATACTAAAGTTATTACTATACATATTGATATTTTTTAAATCAATCAGTGCATTTTTCGTTTCTTTTATAAAAACTTTATACTGTTGGGGGGCCCCCCAACACATTTTGATACAGGGCCCGTCTAAGTCAAGCTACGTCACTGATAAGGGGAAGGCCCCTTATCAGTGACGTAGCTTGACTTAGACGGGCAATACCTTTCTGAGTAAGGACTCAGAAAGGTATTGCAAATACGGATCTCGACTCCAAAACCGTTCCCATCCGTGAACTGACTGCGACGACTGCAGTTTAAAACCGTACAGCGAATGTTAATCGCGTAGGTCGAGTAATTATTTTAAGCTGATCTCTTCAAAGTTAGAGTGAACAGGCTTCTTCTGGGTAAGCTCATTCCATCGTCGACTTTGTCTCTGTCACCTGTGACCTAGACTAGAGTCAAAAGCATATCCATCTGACAATAAAAAAAAAGCAATCTAGGAGCTCTCTAAAAAAAATCCTGCGATTTACCAATAAGCGAGAAATCAAAGAATTCAAGGAATACAGATTGAAATGTGTATCATTTGTCATCCTCATAAAAAACAGCTCAGATTTCCTGCATAGAATTTGGATAAAAGACTATTGAGACTGGTCACCTCTTAACTGCCACTGACTTGTTTTAATCTTTATACTTTGAATTGTTTTTATAGTTTCCTTTTTTTTTCTTTTCATTGTCCTCACATATAGAAGCGACCAAGGATATAACCAAGGTTATGTAATTATACAGAACATGATTTAAAAGAGTGTTCAAGAAGTTTCTTGCACGTTCTTCTCCATAGAGATCTACGCTTTGGAACGTGCAGATAGCTTCACCTCTTTCGACTTGACAATTCAAAAGTGCCTGTAAAGGGTTTTTGAAATAAATGCTTTGAATCATCAATCTTGAATTAATGGCATTGAGTAATGCTGACCGAAGTACTTCGGTCAGCATTATGAAGATCGAGTTATGAAAAAGCACAAAACTGATTGGAGGAAAATTCTTGATGTTGCGTTGCGTGGTCATATATTTAAGAGCGGTGTTCTGTAGATGTTATTCAGTTAAGAAAAAAATACTAAAGTTTTTCAAAAAGAAGGAGTGTTATGTTTTCAGGCTTCATGTATGTTTGTGAGTTTATTAATTCCAACATAGCTTCTAAACCGCTTAACCGATATCTATGTATGTTTTATCGTTAGAACCGTTCAGTTATCTCGGTTAACAAAGGCTAGTGAAAATTGTAAAAAATAAAAAAGAGGAGCCATGGTTCATAAATAATAAATAAAACAAAGTATTTGGTAAACAGGAATGAAATAAAAAAAAACTAATAATTTTAAAAATTAAAGCATTCCAAAAGTGCGTAGTCAATTTACGGGGTATGCAAAAATATAAGCACTTTTGGATAATTCCATATAAATAGTCGTGCTAAGTAGCGGTACAATTGATTTTAAAATGGTAGGAAGTTTGTAGAATTGCCATTAAATTACCCACCATTTTAAAATCAATTTAGTATAACATAATTATGTATAAAATTCTCATTAGTATAAAATAACGAACGTACTAACTTTCATCCAATTGATTCAAAGCATTTATTCCAAACCATTTACAGGCTATTTTCAAGATACAGTCAAAAACATGAAGCTATTTTGCACGATCGCAAGCGTAAATCACTATGGAAAAGAACGTGCAAGAAACTCCACGGACACTCTTCCCCTGTTTAATCCCTTAAGAGGTTGAATTTTGTTTTGTGCTCACCTTCATTACTTATGAAAACATTGAGTGAAATTGCTTGCTTTCAAGAAGTTCAGACAGTTGTCAAACAGTATGCTATCAGAATCACGAATGTTTCCATGTCCAATAAAAGATTTAAGGTTCAATTTGGACTGACAAGATTTCTCAATTCAGTAAATCCTTTCAAAATATACGGTAAAACATTATGGGATACGAAACATTAGTAAATACACTCACAAATGAAAATGATTCGGATACAATATCTCTAAAACTGTTTCTGTTATTAATAAAATGAACATACAAAATAATATGGACCGCAAGTAAAGCTTCATTGTTTTGTAAAAGTGCAATTAAGTTTGCTGTGGTATCGCTAGTGGAATTTTAATATTATTATAATTTGAATTATAGATTATTTGTATAAATAGAATTATATGTATAATTTAATATTATAATTAGAATATTAATATCAAGTAATCTACTGGCGAGAGCTCCTCTCACTAGGGCTTTGCGTGTGGTGAACGAGGTTCACGAGAGGGTTGATGTATTGTGTTGTAGCTTGAGTGAATTCGCAAAAGTAACATTACATGTATTATGTTATTTAGATATAGCTTAAGATATGGAATATTATGTAAATTCTTACGATGTATATTAAGATTGCATATGTAAGACCACACTGTCGCACTGGATCGCTGATCTGTAATGGTAGTTGTAGGTAAGATTTTATAAATAAATCTAAATTGTATATATAACTCAAAAGTGACTGACTGACTGACATAGTGATCTATCAACGCACAGCCCAAACCACTGAACGGATCGGGCTGAAATTTGGCATGCAGGTAGATGTTATGACGTAGGCATCCGCTAAGAAAGGATTTTGATTAATTCTACCTCCAAGGGGATAAAATAGGGGATAAAAGTTTGTATGAAACTTTGTCAATTTTAAACCGATCGGGCTGATAGTTTCAAAATCGGGGGTAAAGTAACTATTCCACGCGGACGAAGTCGCGGGCAGAAGCTAGTAAAAAAATAAGTCTCTATTGGCAAGTGCCTACTAGATAATTATTATAAAGCCGAAAAATATACGGTTCCATGGTTAAGCCACGGTAGACGTACAACGGACATAAGTTATTTTCTAAAATATCCCCTGTACACCAAGCAATATTTCACCAGCTTTACTTACCTTCCGGTCTACCTTGCTGAAAGTTATGGCGTAACACATATTATGTATGTCGATAGCAGGCCTTCAATAATTAGCGCTACCCCGCTGCCGAGCCTTTAGTAAACGAGCCTTCTTTGTAAAGGTGCCGAGGAAATTGTGATATTAGCTTTTCGGATTGTGGACGGAAAAATTCAAAGGAGCTGCAGCCCTATTATGACGTCTTAAATTCATCATGATTCCTGTATCAGAGAGAGACGGAGTTACACAAGATGAATAGCACTATCTCTTTCCCTCGCACGAATCATGATAGCATTGGCACTTCGTAATACGGCCACTGGCGTGTATTTTTACACGGCTGCCCGAAAAAGGAGTGTTATGTTTTCAGGATTCATGTACATATGTACATATGTATGTTTGTGAGTTTCTTTATTCCGCCTAACTTCTAAACGACTTAACCGATATCAATGTATGTATATCTCGGGTAACATAGGCTAGTGAATATTTTAAAAACTAAAAAGAAGGAGCCATGGTTCATGAATAAAAAGGGTATGAAACGTATAAGTTATGGGACGGTTCCTGTGAATAGTTCTCAAGTCAGTCAGGACAGGTCCTCTGACTTCGAAGAAAATATTGATTTTCAGTTTTTTTCTTTTGGCCACAGTGGCTTTTGGCTATCTAGTTTCTAATTGTTTAGTTCACTTTTGGACATGGGAGGCGTGTTTTTTAATTTTAATTTCTGTTAAATTTAATTATTTTTTTTAGTTTCTGTCGTATCGTATGGTGCTGGGCAAGCTTCGTATCTTGCTTATTATTTTTAATTTTTTCAGCCTATCTATTATTTTTAGTAGAGATCGCTGTCATCGATAATAATACTTTTTTTATTGTACTCATATAATTCAGTTTGTGATGGATGAATTATTATTTTTGGGTGTGCAATAATACATAATTATGTCCTATTAAACTGTGCCGAAAAGGTTAATTTCAGCAATGTCAACAGACAAAAGCTGTCTGATGCTGGGTTTCCAATGGACCTTGGTATATGAAGGCTTTTGTACAGCTATGGCAAGAAAAACCCTAGATGTTTGTATTCGAGTAACCATAGGCCGGACCCCTACAGACTCAAGAGTACAGATTGGTATTTGCGGTGCCTGTTGGCACAGCAATTGAGAGTTTTTTTTTCAAACAGCATGATTGCAACAGTTGTGTGTTTAACAGAAAAGGCCATTGCTACAGATTTACAGTACCCTAAGGTCGACTGGTAGAAAATGCCTAAGACATTAAGTCTGCCTTTGTACAGATGTTTTACTAGTGCATAAAGTTTTCTATACAAATATTATAAAGAGGAAAGATTTGTATTTTTCTATGTAACGAATAAGCTCAAAAACGAATGGACCGATTTCAAAAATTCTTTCACCATTAGATAGCCTACATTCACCCTGAGTCACATAAACAATATTTTATACCCATATTCCCACGGGAACGGTAACTACGCGGGTAAAACCACGGGGCACTGCTAGTAATAAATAAATAAATTTACTCACGACTGCTTCTGTAATACTAATCTATGATGCTTCAACATCTGAAAGGATTTGAATGTAGCCTGGGTGGAACTTGATCTGGATAAAAGACGCAAGATATGTTCAGAGCAGAGGCTAGTTAAACTTTAAGTAATTAAAAAAAAAAATGGACAATCCTCAGGATCACGGGTAACCAGAAGACGCTTTGGAAGGGCATGCCATCTCTCAGAGGCCCTGTCAGATGTTTTAAATGACATTTTATGACCCCTATACTATATGCACTTTAAGTATACCCAAAGAAACTTCACGGTTTTTACAGAACTATTCTAAAATATGATAAAAAGAAGGTGAGAGTTAAAGTTTGGGTGGTTCGCTGGACTGATTACTGTGTAGCGTGTGTGTTCTATGAAAGAACTAATTTCCCCTGCCTAATGAACGTATAATTACTGCCTAAGTAAGAAGCTGCTACAGAATTAGAGTAGCCCCATCTGGAATCAGGATATTACACAATTTCCCCACTCTGATAATATATCGATGGCACAGTCTGCCTGCGTCCGCAGTGACCAAAAGGTCGTAGGATCGCTGCCCGGCCCAAACCGGGTGACCCGAGAGACTAGATAATTGATGGGGCTGACTGGAAGATTAGCAATATGCATCACACGTTATTATTCATGGGCCCATTTATTCATCTATATGGGAAGAAATTTAAGGGAGGTGGAGTGTATTTTAGTTATGTATTTTAGTGGGTTGTAATTAAGAGACAGCATTATTCTTCCAAGCATCTGTATAGTTCATGGAAAATATTTTACGAATATATGTACTTTTTTGTTGGAAGAACGAGCCTCTAATATCCCGTTGTTAAGGATCGAAAAGAGCAACTATGATTACTTTCCTAAAAAATAATAAAATACTACTCAATGATCGTGTAATAAGTACGTAATATTTGTTTTATGTAACGTTGTATAACAAACTCTATGTCACCGAAAAATTGGCAAATTCCGTCAGATTGTAATAAATCTTTATTAGATTATAAATTTTCGATATATTGTGAAAATATCGTTTTATATGGAATAAATCCCATCCAACTTCAATCATTTCGAATATATCCGTGCCTTAAAAAGTAGTTTAAAATTTGCCGCGTTATTTTATAATGTTGTGTTATTTGCTATTTATCGGTGATATAAACAAAATGGCTAACGTTATAATCTAAAAAAAGGAAAAAAGCGTTTAATTGTGTAGGTTGTTTTCTAGCTAAAAATGTTTTTATATTTTTAGTTAACAGCAGTACGATCTAACAACACAAAAAGGATTAAAATCTCCAAATTAATGTACCTACCTAAATGGTACAATATTTTTGCGATCGGCGATTCCCAATAGTCTATTAATGGAAAAATGTCGGAAATCTATAAAATGCCTCCGAAGAAACAAAACAAAAAGAGTTCATTGATAACATTTACTTGTTCAGAGGGCTTTTTATTTTGTTTTTGAATAATCTTCTACGCGGCCCGGTTTTGGGTTCCGTGGAGAAACAAAGAACCCTTTTAATTACAACATGTTCGTTGAAGCGTGTGACATGTTTCTGTCGCGTCCGGGCTTATGACCAAAAAGGATCGTTTTTATATCCATCCTTTTATAATGTGGTAATGTATTTTTTTTTACAAAAATAGAACAGTGTTGTATATTAAGCTACACAGACTGCTTTTCTATCTATATTATAAAGAGGATAGGTTATTTTTGTATATGTGAATAAATACAAAAACTACTGGACCGATTTCAAAAATTCTTTACCATTAGAAAGCTACATTCACCCTGAGTAACATAGGCTATATTTTATCCCCATATTCACACGGGAACGGGAACTACGCGGGTAAAGCCATGGGGCGCTGCTAGTATTTAATATTGCACGATGCTTGCAACAACAGCTGTTAACATAAAAAAAAAACTTTTAACAAAAAAATACAACCAACTTTTCCACAAAAAATCAAAAAAGTACAAAATAACTTTAATTTCGGAACTCGGTTTTTGTGGTTCCTTTTTCATTTTTTGAACACCGTCTTCCGAAATTAAAGTTATTTTGTACTTTTTTGATTTTTTGTGGAAAAGTCGGTTGTATTTTTTTGTTAAAAGTTTTTTATTTTTCACTTTTTAGTGGTACCTAAACCCCCTCCCCTCCCCCCACCTAAATGAACCAATTACATTAGTGTAAAAAAACGCACTGCTCCAATGCAGAGTAAACTAAAATGTCGTCAATGTAGACAATGTAGATATTTTTTTAGACTTTTGTTGATTTTTCAAAAACCGCTTGTTCGATTTCGATAAAATTTTCATGGGACCATTTGGGAAGTATACCCTTTCCAAAAAAAAGAATTAAATTAAATTA
The DNA here is from genome assembly GCA_905332915.2 of Hecatera dysodea. NCBI lineage: Eukaryota > Metazoa > Arthropoda > Insecta > Lepidoptera > Noctuidae > Hecatera > Hecatera dysodea. The sequence continues at coordinate 28,972,595 of HG995286.1, read as the reverse complement.
AATTAATCAAAATAAAAATTAAAGAATTTTTCAAATCGGTTAGCAAGCGACGGAGTTATGCGCGAACAAACATTAAAAAAAAAAACATACTAACATCCGAATTGAGAACCTCCTCCTTTTTTAGAAGTCGGTTAAAAATACATTTTGACGTGAAATGACTACAGACCTGTTTTTGTAAAATCGTACGAGAATAAAAACATTGTTCTATTCAGCAGCCACGAAAATTGATATCCCTTCCCAATTAGTTTTCTAGCTAAAATTTGTAACGTAAAATCTTTTTCCAAAAATATACAACCGACTTCGATTTTAAAAAAATATTACAAAGTTTAAACTAACTTTGGTTTTGATTGTCATTGTTCTTGGATAGTTCTCAGGTTTTAACCGATTAAAATTAAAAAAAAAATCTGATTGTTTCTCAGTTCAAAACTTATTGTTTTCAATCTAATTGAGTTATTTAAATTGTATTTGTTGATATTAATGTTATTGTATTGATTTTAATTTAACTTTTTTATTCAATCCTTTGGCTGCTTGATATGGAGTTTATATTAGTAAATTGTGAATAGTTGGGATGGGCTAAATATATCGTTAAAAAACACATTAAAAAACCATTTAAAAGTATAAAAAGTAGTGATCCACCGGTGTCGGAAGCTGGGTCCAAGCTACCTGTGGTTAGAGCTCCAGCAGAGAAAGGAAGCTCCTCACAATACGAACCGTATCGAGGAGTACTGCCTTCTGTATCAGGCCCTTTAACCAACCGTGTAACGCCAGCTTCGACAGATGGTCGGCGAAGCTTTTGGCTATCAGACCATTGGCCGTAACGACAATCGGCACAATGACAGCCGAGTCCCCATAATTCCACATATCGACAAACTCGTGTGCTAAGTCGAGATACTTGATTTGTTTTTCTTTCTCAGCTTTGTTATTATTATTATTTTCGGACATTTTTTAAATGTATTTTCCCTGATTAATAAAAGACGCCAGCAGCCCTACCATGACGTCTTAAATCCATCATGATTCCTGTGTCAGAGAGAGACGGAGTTACACAAGACGAATAGCACTATCCCTTTCCCTCACACTGAATCGTGATAGCATTGGCACTTCGTAGTACGGCCTCTGAACCGATTTGCAAACTTTCCTGTTGTTTTCCCCCATCACAGCGCTGCGGGCGTGATGTTATGTAATGATCTGGTGTTAACAATAAACAGACATGCGATCACAGTAATCCCGGGAGATTTGCTACCATTTATTGAAGAGTTCCGTTACGAAAAATTACTCTTCCACAAAAAAAATAATTGTCAAAATCGTTTGATTATTGGCGAAAATATCGTTGAATAAACATATGATTGAGATCTTCCGCCTTTTTGTAAAGTTGGTTCAAAATAACAATTAATATCGTTCTGTGTTTCAACTTCACCCGATTGTTTACAAACTTCAATGAATTGTTTTAGTTATTTTGTGAACTGAGCTTGTACGATGTAATATCATGTTTTCCTGGTTATGTTATAGGAATGTTTCCTGAGGAATGAAAATATGATTATATTTATTCCGTCAGTTAGATTATCGAAAAATATTGGACTAGGGTAGTTCACTAAACAAATATAATTAGTTGGTCAGATGGATTTCCAAAAAATATTGGACACGTTTTTTTTATTCTTTTTTCACGTCAAATAAAAACCACGAGGATACAGTGCGTTGAATACTCATGTGAAGTCACTACTCGCTACAATTTTTATCACGACGGGACGTCACAACGCCCCATTCCTGATCTTTGATGCCTTTTATCTTCATCAATTTTTATAAGTTCGATCGAAAAAAAAAATGTTATATATTTTTCGGTAATCTAACTGACGGACTCAAGAGAAGCGTATTTTGCTCTCGGGAAAGTTCCCTGTTGAGTGTCCTATAAGATGCCTTAAATGTGACCTCCATCGTCATCTTAAGTTTGTCCGGTACAAAATGTCACAGGCGTTAAGTCCGTCTTCGTAAAGTATTTTTACTGGTGCATAAAGTATGAATAAATAACCAAGAATTTCACGCGAGCAAACTTATAACAGCTAGTTTTAGTTTGAAGTTTCCCTAGCTAGGCTGGCTAGTTTTAGTTGGTAGTCTGCGGATGGCGAGCTATGGGTGGCTCGCCGTCCGATAGCAACCAGGCCCGAGTCGACGGCGTGTCGTGTTCCACACGCGCCTCAAAGAGCCGTCAGCAAAGAAGACGGGGCCCCATAGGGTCAGTGCCTGCTAGGGTTGCGGAATTTGTTCGAAAGAGTCACCGCGGCCCTGGAACGCAAGGGGCACAAGAGGGATCACGGGTGGATTTTAGTCAGTAAGAGTCTGACACTCACTTTCGCTCCGCCCAGAGCGGGAGAAGTCATTTGATGATTTCCCATCCAGAAAAAAAAAGGTTTGAAGTTTATTAATTACTATACCATAATTCTGCCCTCGTAATAGCAAATGCAGTAATCGACATTTTTACGATTTTCCGTTTTTGACATAAATGACCTATGGAGACTTTCAGCTATACGAGGTTTTTTTTAATTTTTTTTTTCTACGACTGGAACATGGTGAAATAATAAGGAAAAATGCAGTATTTCGTGTGAAATTATCTGATATTGTTAGTATAAATGCAGTAATGATCATACACCAGATTAAAATGCAGTAATAACTTATTTAGTACCAAATTAGAATGCAGTATTCATCTAAATACTAGTAAGAAACGCAGTACTCGCATTTTGGCTGCGTTTTAATTTTGTTCTTTCGTATATTTGTTTATCACCATGTTACCTAAGGTAAATGCAGTAACCGGTTCATACTGCGTTTGACCCTAGTATCATAAACAAAATTATGTAATTTAGTTTTTGCGCATACTGCGTTTTACTTTTGTGCCTCGGTCTTTGTTGGTCAGTCGTGGTCGTGTTTCGGCCGCCCATTTTGCTTGTGTTTTGTTGTATTAACATGTGGGTTATTCGGTAAGTTGACATTTCATTACATTTATTTAAACGTCTTTAATTATAACGTCGCGAGTGTGTATTGATTATTGCTTTGTTGATTGTAATCTCAAATACCTATGTATGTACAGTCACGAATAATTGTAATGACCTTGTAACTAAGTAATCTCCCACCGAGTACCTACTCAGGTGCAATTCAAATAACTACAATAAAATAAAAACTTCTATTGTATAAGTAATCTCTTTACCAATTAGGTACTAATGTTTCGTGTACTATTTTTACGTTATTTTATGGAATTCTGAAAGGTACAGAATAATTTAGGTATTTTATGATGTACCTATCTGTTCCCTGTGCTTTTCTGTGATTGAGTGAATACCTATAATTTATTCTGTTTATGTTTATTGCAGATAAATGTCTTCAAATTATTTCCGTGGTCGAAGATTTGTTTTATGGTTGTGAAAACCGAAGAAAATAATATTAAAGAAATAAAAGACACAGAGTTAAAACCTTGTACACTTGTGGAAACTGTTACTTTGGATATAGAACCCGTTTTGTGATAGGTATTCATGGTTTTGGTAATCTTTGGGCGCATCCATTCGATTACAAGTGCTATAATCATATTTAAATCCGCCAGTTGAATATGATTTATCATTCAACTTGCCGGTTACTCAATAGGAGGAGCAAATAAATTGAAATGATCACTATTAACAAGATACAAGCATTAGCTTAGTATGTGATGAAAAAATGACAAAATCACTTATGGGCACCCTGGCTGCAGATATGTAACCGTTAGAAGACCAAAATCATATTTTAACACCACCCGCCTGTCTCGATAAAGTTGCCGCTAGCAGCTGAATTTGAGGAACCAATTATTATTTTTAAATATTCCTATTCAAAAGACGGAAGTGACAGTTTTTTTTTTGTAATCTCAAGCTCACTTGTAGTCACTCCAAAGGCTGTTGAAAACACGCCAACTACAGATAAAGAAGACGAAATTGAAGATGATAAAAATAGTGATCAGAAAAGAAGAAGAGAATAGAGTACCTAAAAGTTAAATATTTAGAGTCATTGTCAATTCCTGATCCCGTCAAAAACATTCTTCCACGGGGTATAACAGAAGCAAGGAAAACTGCTATTTTTTCTACTCTCCCCAAAATTATATCACAAAATAGGTTACCGTTTTGGCAAAACCAATCAATGACAAAATATGAAATCAATGATTCTTCGACTGATCTTGTGACTACTTTAGAAATAGAAGACTGTGATGAAAGAACATTTATTATAATAACTACGAAAAGACTGTTACAATGCCATTACTAATTATTTGTTTTAGCAGTGTTCCATTTAAATAATTTAAGGGGAAAGCGAATGAAAATTGATCTCATATATTTTACTAGCTGCTGCCCGCGACTTCGTCCCCGTGGAATCCTCGATTTTAAAACATTCTTTATCGCTACTCCGCTCCTATTGGTTTAAGCGTGATGATATATAGCCTAAAGAGTTACTCGATAAATGGTCTATTCAACCCAAAAAGATTTTTTCAATTCGAACCAGTAGTTCCTGAGATTAGCGCGTTCAAAAAACAAACAAACAAACTCTTCAGCTTTCTAATATTAGTATAGATTACTAAATGAAAGATGATGATTATTATAACTTTAGCTAAGCACTGTACCAAGTACAATATTTTTATTATTCTTATTCAAAGAGACTGTTTAGATTATAAAATAAAAAGATTTTTATGATTAATCATGCTTTTTTCTTTTTTTTTTCTATATAAATGTTTAATCAACTCGGTTTTACACTGCATTATGCCTATGATTCTTTATTTATTCAGTAACTAACTTTGCTAGCGCTTAATGCAGTCAGTGTGTGTTCCTAGATATAAATGCAGTAACAAACGCGAGTACTGCATTTCACTTCACTACTCTGATGTATTATAAATAGAGCCACAAGGTTTAAGTGCAGTATTCGAGTTTCTAAAGACCTACATAAGAAAAATTTACTTCATTACTAAACTAAACGATACTTTGTATTTTTATGTACCTTTTCCGTAACAAAACATATGAATTTTATATCAGTTAAAGTAGAGATTAAAAGAAAACACTTAACCGCGTTTTTCTCGAAACCGCCATTTTGCAAATACTGCATTTGCTGTTACGAGGGCAGAATTGTAAACACAACCCAATTAGAATATCAACAAGCCTCGGTTAGTATTTATCCAACCGAAATTTTGCAATGCATTCATTCTTGACCAAAGCAAAATGAGTAATTATACCTAGTGTTATAATTATGCTCCATAGTTTGGTAAATGATTAATGAATATGCAATGCTGTCAGCAAGCCTACTGGATCGATTTGATGAGGAGCAGGTCGCCGTCCGTAACAACCAAGCCCGAGTCAACGGCGTGTTGTGTTCCACGCGCGCCGTCAACTTATACGTAATTCTTGCGGCCTACCCAAATGTCCTTACTTTGGTATTGTTCGTCAAATCGTTGAGCTCCTTAAAGTTCTAAGTTTGAGCTACACGGTATCTTACAAATGCTTGCACTGTCTGGACAGGTCCAGTCAAATCTGTGTGGCACTTTCCTCAAAAGTCTACCTCAGACATTAACCTACATGGTTCTCATATGATTTGACCTGTACGGATTGTATGGACTTGAAAAGAGACTTTGACCTCTGAGTTTGTTTCGGTGTTTCTTCTCAGGGTAGTCGGCTAGGAAACACCGGCTTCATCTAGCTTAAAATGACAAGAAATATATTGGACGTGTAAAAGTGTTATGTTTAACCTACTTACAAAATAAATATAAATTATAATTTATCAACGGCGTGTTGTGTTCCACGCGCATCTCGAAGATATTTCAGCACAGAAGACGGGTCCCGCTAGGGTCAGTGCCTGTTAGGGTTACGAAAGGGTCACCGCGGCCCTGGAACGCAAATGGCGTTACGAGGAAGGTGGGTTTTAGTCAATAGAAGTCTGATACTCCCTCCCGCTCTACCATGAGCAGAAGAAGTCATTTGATGATTTCCCATCCATGAAAATAGGTCATGTCAAAGGAGTATTTACCGGTTACGGAACCCTATTACAATATGAGGTCCACATTTGTGCAACGTATGATGGTTGGCTAAGTTTCAGAGAGATTTATCCGCGTAGCTGTAAACACATGTTTTTTTTTTGTACTTATTCCTTTTTTTGCCTGTACAATCTTTAACAGGATCGGCGCGAGTTCTGATCAAAAACATTAGTTTGCAAGGTTTTTACATTGCCTGCCCGAATGCCACTAACGATCGTGGATTCGCTTTTGATGCATTTATTTTTATTTACAGTCCATACTCTATGTTATTGTTTTGTTAATTGGGTAGTCATATTGCAATACAGGGCAGTTTTTGCGTGTGAGATTGGTTGACGAATTCAGATACCTACCAAATATGATAAGTTAAAATAATGTTCAGAACGTATCATTTGCACTTCGTTTCTTAGAAAAGAGTTGGTTGAAAAATCGGCTCAGCAATTTAGGATTCGAAGCGAAACAAACTTGCAAACCCACCTTCACACTTATTATATTAGTTAGGATAATACATAAAATTGATTTATATCAAAATAACGGTTCTTTTAATATAAAAAGATGTTAATTGAATACAAATAATTGGTATTACGTAACAAGCAAGACTAATACACATATGTACATCTTTATGTAGGTATGCCGTAAACGTGGTTTTTCTTGCTCGTTTTTGCTTGGTATTGCTAACGGCAACAGGTACACGCTTGAAGTATTCACAGAATATTGTGAATATTTAAGGGGGCTTGTCAAACATACACATGACAATAGACATGTTTTTTTTGCCGTTTTGATAGATACGGAACCCTTCGTGCTCGAGTCTGACTCGCACTTGGCCTTTATTTTTATTTGTGACTAGCAGCGCCCCGCGGTTTCACCCGCAAAGTACCCGTTCCCGTGGGAATACGGCAATAAAATATAGCCTGTGTTACTCAGGGTAAATGTAGCTTTCTAGTGGTCAAAGAATTTTTGAAATAGGTCCAGTAGTTTTTGAGTTTATTCGTTACATACAAAAATATAAAAATACTAATCTTTCCTCTTTATAATATTAGTAAAGATTGATGTGCTCTTGACTCTAATCTAGGTCACAGGTGACACAGACAAAGTCGACGATGGAATAATAAATCGTTTATTGTGGAACATACAAAACAGACGCAATCATACAAATAGTTAAACGATGGTAACAGCAAAAGTTAATACTGTGGTGCAACTATCAACGCCCGGGTCTTGGTGAGCGGGTAGTTAGTGCCTATGTTCCAGATCAGAAAAGTTTATTTTAAACTATAATCGCCCCGCGGTTTCACCCGCGTAGTTCCCGTTCCCATGAGAATATAGGGATATAATATAGCATATATTCACCGGAGATAGTGTAGCTTCCCAGCAGTGAAAGAATTTTTCGAACAAACAAAAATACAATCAAATCTTTCCGCTTTATAATATTAGTGTAGATTTTCCTTCGTTTCTGGACCTTTGAATCATCAGCGTATCGATAATAATCTAGTAGAGGTTTTTACTATTTTTATAACATTATATCTGCGTTCTTTGAGGGGACAGGCAGAGGCATTATTCAATCTGCCCAGCCATTTCGAAACTATATTGGGTCAGCTTCCAGTTTAAGTCGATTGAGTGAAGTACCAGTCTATACTAACATTATAAAGAGTAAAGATTTGTACATTTGTAACTAATAAAGTCGAATTGTAGTTTTTGAGTTTATTTGTTACAAATACAAATCTTTAGCCTTAAAAATGTTTATAATGATGAGTACGGAATTCAAACTATATCATACGTACAATACAAGACGAACATTTCTTGTGAACGGGTACACAAACGGACGGTCTTTTCCGAGATTATGAGGAATAGATTAAAACGCTCTAAGAAGTCTCGTTCCTCATTAAAAACTAAAAATGCATCCAGCAGCATCTTCAAAGAATATAATCTGTAACATTGTATTTTCGAGAAAAAAAATCCTCAAGAGTGAATGTAACCGTTCATTTCGTAAAAAATAACGTGTTGTTTGTTAGTCAAGTTCTGATAAGTGATGACACAATTGTTATCTAAGTTCTGTTCTATACTATAGTACAGCATTCCCAATAATGCGCATGCAGATGAAGATCTGCATGCGCATTATTGGGATTCGTCGAATCGAAACAAAAAATTCTACTAAATTATGCATGAAGAAAATGCACTTTACCACTCTATATACATATCGTCTTCCGACGCTCGGGGAACACGACCGTTGCCGAACAGTGACGAAGATTTCTATGCCCATTATCACTTTGGGCGAGCTGTACACTCCTTGTTTCATACACGAATATATACAAATAATATATGGCAAAGTACCTAATTTACAGTAGGTAGCTTATATTTTAGGAGTTATTGATTTTTAATTTAAAAAAAAAACCATAAAGCTGCCTTACCTGCCTACCCTTTACCTCACAGGTTAGAATTTGGCCATCCAAGCCCACTAAAACATCAACCTTGTGTACATACAAACATCGTTATTAGCCAGAGTTTTAAGTAAATACTAACAATATTCTGGTAAAAGCCACGCGTTTGCTATCCCTGTACACAACATTCTAAGATTCCCAACGAACTAGTTTAAATTGTAATTCATTTTATAGAAATATATATGTTTACTTGGAATTTAGTCAGGTAAAGCTAATTGCATACTCGTACATATTTACCAGCTTGGTGGCGTATGTTTCATTGAAGTGTGTATTTCTTTACTTGCATTGAAAACAAATGCGATTGTGGATTTTATTTTGTGAAAAATTAGTGTTCTGAAATTTTTATAGTAACGTAAGAAACACCCTTTTTTCTGGGTGGGAAATCATCAAATGACTGCTCCAGCTCTGGGCGGAGCGGAAGGGAGTGTCAGAATCTTACGGACTAAAACCCACCCGTGATCGTTCTTGTGCGTTTTGCGTTCCAGGGCCGCGGTGACTCTTTCGAACAAATTCCGCAACCGCGTATGAAACACCCTGTGGTGTTATCGCTATTAACAAGACGGGTGCTTGCAATTGACTAAATTACGGTACCTATATAAAGATAAGCATGAAAAAATATTTAGGTCTCGCACAAGACAAGTAAAAAAGGTTAGAAGCTAATTACATTTGTCAAACTGTGTGAAGCCAAAAAAGTCCCTATCTCAGCATATTAAAAAATAAATACCACAGCACTGGCGTTCCGATACCATTCCGGTCTGTGATGCCATGGATACACATACGGAACACGTTGGGGTCTAGTCCCAGACAAGCCGGATTCAACTGAGTACCAGTATTTTACGTAGAGCGGCTGCCTACCAGACCCCACGACCCATTAACTGGGAAACACGGTACTTCTTGGCAAGACTGTTGTCAGATTTTCTGACGATCCGTAACGACTGCCAAAGAAGTCCAAATGACAGCTGGGACAACGGAGAAGCCTCGTTATGTTAAGATCCATCCATCCCATCCACAGACCAACCTCGCAAGCATTGCTTAACCTCGAAGATCGACCCATGCGGCTGTTATAATTTAGCCACGAGTTCACACAAACCACACACACCCACGGAACACAAACCTACTACAATGAGATATGTATATAAATACAAAAAAAAATAATGTTTATAAACTGTGAATAAATAAAAATGAAAATACACACATACAACAAAATAATAAATTAACATCGACCGAAGCCCAACGGCCCAGTGATCCAATATAAACGTAACCGCGTAAATACAATACCAACCTTTTTTATGGTTGGGAAAACATCAAATGAGTTCTCCCACTCTGCGGGCGGAGCGCAAGGGAGTGTCAGAATTTTACTGACCCATCCATCCGTCAAAACCCACCCGTGTTCTTCCAAATGACCTTTGCGTTCCAGGGTCGCGTTAACTCTTTCGAACAAATTCCGCAACCAAAGCTATATATTAACTAAACGGATGTCTAAATTACAGTATAACAAACATATCCGCGTAAATGCACCTACCTCAATGATAACCTTGACCGTGACCGTTCCGTTTAATTACACCTCCATTAGAGTTCTATTGAGGGATCCGTCTAATATCCGGCGATTCTACGGAGTCTAAGCAGTATCCCACTAGCTTACTTAGCTGATGTAATCGTGCCAGTTCCGAGACGAGTTATAAGATACATGTTATGGTTACTGACTTGGCCTTAAGTCTGCTATTACAATAGTGACAGAATGGTCTATCATTGATTTCACAATGGGGTAGTTAACTAAAAAAATCTAATTAGTCCGTCGGATAGATTTCCTAAAAATATTGGGACTCGTATTTTTTTCCTTTTTCACGTAAACAAAAAATGAAGACGATACAGTGCGTTTAAAACTCGTGTGACGTCACTACTCGCTACAAATTTTAGCGAGCCGTGACGTCACAAGCCCCCACTCCTGATCTTTGATGCTTTGTATCTTCGTCAGTTTTTATAGATTTGATAAAAGAAAAATACGTGTCCAATATTTTTCTATAATCTAACTGACGGACTAAACACAATCATATATTTTTTTATCAGGAAACATCCCTATTGTTGTTTTTGAAAAGTTTGGTAATCTACTAATATAAAAGCGTCATTATGACTTTTCAATGGTCAACCACTGACACTCCATTGAAAGAAATGGCATAGAGTGGTAATCTCGTACATAATGACAAATGAATGATAGACATGCGGATGCTTAGAGAGAGAACACTGATTAAAAAATATGTAAAAATGTATATATAAAAGAAAGCTTACATGATGTTCAAATTTAGTAGTAGTTTTCCCTTGTTCGATGGCAACCTATTCTATAATGACTATTTAGACGGTGATAATAGTTGGTCGCTGTGTTGAACGTAAGACAATATCATATTTATCATGTTCTTTCTCTATAAGTTAGCTTATGACGACTTATATGAGTTCATATAATATTACTTTTTTATTTATCTGATGACTATGTAGGTCAATCCGTTTTAATTTATTGACTGCATCTACTCTTTACAATGTTTTATAGTGAATGTTTTAATTTTCATGTTGGTTTTTATAATGACTGAACGGAGTGGCCTTCCCTCCGCCCAGAGCGGGACAAGTCATTTGATGATTTCCCATCCAGAAAAAAGGCTAATTTGTTTATTTTACTGAACAACAAAATATTATGGTGGACTAAGTCTGCTACTGTTGAAAACATCATTTACTTTTGTATATCTAACTTACAAATCTATTAATTTCTGACTAATGGGTATACAACCGAGCTCATGTCCACCTCCACCTGTGTGAAGGTTTTTTTTTTTTGCTGTCTTATGGATATGCACTTGACTCTAGTCTAAGTCGCAGGTGACAGAGACAAAGTCTACGATGTAATAAGCTACCCAGAAGAAGCCTGTTCACTCTAACTATGAAGAGATCAGGGTTGAATGCGTTCGGAAACACAGACGCAGGCAGAGAGTTCCAGTCCTTTGCTGTGCGCATTATAAAAGACGATTGGAAACGCTTGGTGCGAATTGATGGAATAACAGCATTTAAATAATAACATCGGTGTCATATTTACTACAGTTTGAAAACTAAACGAGTACCGATAAGTTACTCGTATTGGTTGTGGTAAGAACACATTGGAACAATACCTAGAACTGATTAAATAAACTAATAATTAATGAATGAATGAACTAAATAACATTATTCTTTCTTTCTTTCCGTGCATAAAAGAACTGGAAAATACCGATTGTCAAACGGTATTTTCATTAAATTCAGTTAAAGAAGTTGAGCGTAAGATTCTTAATTCAATCTACAGCTCAGCAAAAATTAAGAGGGCCAAGCTGTAAAAAACAAACTCAAACATTTTGGAGGAACTTTTGATAGTGGTGTCCGCTGATAGAACGACCTCATGTAAACAAGAACCGGCCGCGAATCGAACTCTCACATTCGTGTTCGAATCGCACTAAGCCGGTTCTTGGGGTTGGTGCAATAAACGTACACAACGTTTATTGCACCAACCCCAAGAACGTATCGTATTATCGTATAATCAACTGATTATTGATGATGAACTAATGATATCAACTAATGTTTCTCGTATGCAAGCCCCCTTTAATTTAATTTTTATAGCTTATTGTTATAGTGGCAATAGACACACTCAATTAAAATTTCAACTGTCTTCTTATTAAGGTTCTTGAGACACAGACAGAAAGACAGAGGATGCTTAGTAACAGGGTTCCGTTGGCGACCCTTCCGGCACATAACCCTAATGAGACCTAAAGGTTTTCAGATGTTTTTTTTTTTTTTTTCTATAAGTCTTCGGTGATGAAACTCACTATACCTAAGTTATCACGGTGTGATTTTTGCAGAATAGAGCTGCTACAATGTTCGCAAAAAGGAAGTTTTTAGCCTAGCTCCTCGTGAATAACAGGGATGATATTACATATGCATGTTTCATCCTTAACTTAGGCAATGTTTCAGTGTTACCATGAAGCTCGCTACATTTTATTTTTTTGTAACAAGTTAAATGCTGACATTAATTCTAATTTAAAGCGACGCAGTGGAACTTACATGACTTTTATTTTAAACAGAGATATGAATTTTCATTATAGGTAAAATTGCTTTATTGGAATAAACGAGCTTATTTATAGCCTGGCGACTAATGAAGGCCAATGCTGTATTTCCATTTTTAATTTTGTTAATGGATTTTCGTATTTAAACGTTGAAAAAGATAAAATGGAAGAGGAAACGTGATAAAACTAAATTTTGTCACAGTTTTTTCTCGTAAAAGAAATATATTCCAAGAGAAAAAGCTCACGGGATGAGAAGTATCATATGTCCTATTTCATGGTCTATCCGGCGGCCAAGTTACAACCCAATGTGTTCAGCTGTTTTCAACCCATTTTATAATTTACTAGCTGCTGCCCGCGACTTCGTCCCAGTGGAATCCCCGATTTTAAAACATTCTTTATCGCTGCTCCGCTCCTATTGACTTAAGCGTGATAATATATAGCCTAAAGCCTTCCTCGATAAATGGTCTATTCAACCCAAAAAGAATTCTTCAATTCGAACCAGTAGTTCCTGAGATTAGCGCGTTCAAACAAACAAACAAACTCTTCAGCTTTATAATATTAATATAGATTATAATGGAAACAAATGGTCTACATTATTAAGTGAAATAAGAGAATACAGATAACTTTATACGAAATAAGGTTCGGGGGAGGTTAAAAACAATAATATGTAACAAACCAGAGAAATCCACACCGGCAATCTATTTTTGTATACTGGGTTTGAGATACTAAGATGGTGTGAAAGTTACGACCACACGACTTAATGAAAATATTCGTTTTATCTGTATAGATTTTCTTGACGAGTTGTCAATATGGCTTTGGATTAAGCTTTTACTGCAATTTACGAAAAGATATGTGAGGGTAAGCTAATAATAATCTATATTTCTATACTAATACTAGCTGACCCAGCAAACATTGTTTTGCCATATAAAATAAAATAAAAAATGGACAACCCTTATCACTTAGGGGTATCAAAAATAGATAGTAGCCGATTCTCAGACGTACTGAATATGCATATAATTTTTTTATATAAGATTATAAAGAGGAAAGATTTCTATTTTTGTATGTAACGAATAAACTCAAAAACTACTGGACCGATTTAAAAAATTTTTTGACCATTAGAAAGCTACATTCACCTTGAGTAACATAGGCTATATTCTATCCCCATATTCACACGGGAACGGGAACTACGCGGGTAAACCCGCGGGGCGCTGCTAGTAATAAATAATATTATTCAACGATCACGTTTAAAGTCTGCCGACCACTTTTTGACTGTTGCAGGACATAATTATTATGAACAAGCGATTATTATAAAGTAATCAAAGCTATCCAGAGTTTTGTCCTAGAGCAAAAATTAATTTACGAGTAAACAACTTTTTACACAACGTAGTAAAACGCAAATTTCTAAATTATAATTATAGCCCTCCATAGTAGTTTTTAAAGTACAACATTGTGATGTGAATTAATAAAGCGTTAGCACCGTAATGAAGTAGTCTTAAATGAGAATTTAAATTCTTCTGAAAAATCCCGAAAGAAAGACATCCCCGTGAAGCTACACTTAATCACTGATACGGTGAACGAACAAGTCTAAATTCCAAGATCTTAGATGAAATCACAATTTCACACAGAATTCCGCGATTTCGTCAAAAATTACATACCTAACGAATTCGGACGCGACACGTGAAAAAAACCCGCGCGAAAAGTTTGCAAAAACTTTTCATTGCACTCGCACTAATAAAATATTTAACCGACACACAAATAGTAACAGAGGTATACGAAAAATCTGCTTAGATCACCCGAAAAATTCCTCGATTGTAAACAATTCGGCTGTCACTTGTCTTCGCCCCAAGACGTTCGCACGAATTACGATTATAATTAAAAAACGGGCATAATTTTGAATGGGAATAAGATTGGGTATATTTAAAGCGCATTTATGTCGAATTAAAAAAATGTTCCGTTTTTAAAAATAAGTTTTTAGTGACGTACCTTGATCGCGAGGGATATTCGTCGCCTGTGGCATGGGGACGTCTGTCGCACACCGGTTGCGCGCTGATACTGTCAACTGCTGCTACTGGCTGGTTTCGGCGGGATTCTCACGGCGCGAGGGAGGCGACTATCGACTAACTTGACCGCGTGAACTATCGATAAGTATATTTGCGTCTAATTTTATTGTTATCTTGGCAGTAATTAATGTAAATCATCGATGTTTACTTTGTTTGTGACAGTCACGCCGTCTGGTTCTGTTGAATCGACAAATTTATATTATTTGCGTTTGTGAGTAATCTACGTGTTGCAGTAAATTAAAGAATGTTAGTTGTTATAAAATCCAAAATTTAAAAAATGTTTAATATTTTATTGAAATAAAATATATGTACAAAACGTGCGTCGCGACAGCGGCCCACCCGATCTTCAAGACGCCCGAAAATTCGATAGGGCGAAGTTTCACGCACAAAAACATCGAGTCTAACATCACTACTGGAGAACGCATGCGCGGTACGTTTCCCCAGCGATTGCCCAGCAAAATAACCACGTTGATTGATTCTGCAACTTGTGCGCAGGTTAACTGTACACGTGCGTAAGCCGCCACTTCTTTGAGAACTACCCAACGTCCCGCTCACCACAGAATACAGAGATTGAGGGGGTGTTTAGACAAAAATTATGGTTCAACTAAGACTGGCCGGTCTTATCTGGGCTCGGTTGTTTTAAATGGTACACGCAAGTTTCGCGCGCGGGTTTTTCTTTTGGTTTTTTTTTTTAAATTTTCTTTCAACGTTGTTTAGATAATTTTGTACATTTTTTTCAACATATATAAAAGCTACATATTGTTTTAAAAATGCTTTTTAATTTTTTTTGCCGAATATTTGACTGAATTATTTCAATTTCACTGTTAATATGTTTGTGAAAATGTACCTACTAAAATAAGGAATCAATATAATTATTAAAATCCGCGTCACTGTCGTTACGGTGGCGCGTCAACAGGAGGGTACATTCTAATCTACGAGTACTTTGGTAAACGTCGTCTCTCAGCGTTGCTTTATACTGGATTCACTCCGCCAACTTATTCCATTCAAAATAACTACATAAATGAGAGACAATAACCGATTGCGGGTTCGATTCTTGCGCGGAACAAATGTAGGTAGTCTTAAGATTTTTTTTTGTTTGTTTTGTGATAGGGTATTTTGATTTTACGTGTAAAAAAGGCGGGCATCATTTTTTCAATTGTTTCAAAGTATAATTTTCTTTTTGGGAATTTTGCGCCCCTATTATCGGCGATTTGTCCGTAACTTCTCTGCATAACAAATTTTGGAAATACTTTAGCTACATGTCTACCTTACTCTACAGGGAGTTCAAGCGTGATATTATGTGTGTATTGTCCTTTTTAGGGATCCGAAAATCTGTAAGAATCATCTGCACCGAATCTGTTGAATTCACAAATACGCGTTACTAAAATAATTAAATTTTGAGTATTGAGAGGTCAAACTATGAAATAAAAAAGTTTTTCAACACATTAAATGAAGGGGCTTATTTTGAGGGCAAATTATTTTTTTCATGAAATTACTCGAAAAATAACTGTTCAACCGGCTGATCCTATTTCTATTTTTTTATTTGTTAATTAATTTTTTTTTATAAGTACAATTTTGAGTTTATCATCGTACCATTAAACCAAGATTGATTTATATCGGTACTCACATTCGCTATAACAATATGCTAATGCTTCATAATCATCATCATCATCATCAATGCTAAATCAAGCTATAAGCGTTCCATTTACCCATACAGAGGCTCGGAATCCTAAAAAAGTAATCGTGTTACTTCTCCGACTTTCCTTTGATAGAAAAAGGTATGAACTTAATTTTGTTATTCTATTTTCCGCTGAAAGATTTTCCACTTACTTGGGGATTACTTTCACGAGTACAACACACGCGGGTGGGTATGTGACGGACGGGTCTGAAGATACGAAGGTATGCGCGGTAGGTTTTATGATTATGATTAAATGTGAAAACGGTTAAAATTGTGGCTAAACTCGAAAGTATTTAAATCAGAAGTATTGTTTAAAGTTTAAACAATACTTGCCAAGATCGATCTGTAGACGGAAGACCATCTTAGCAAATCGAAATTCTAGCGTGCCTTGGAAAGTATGTTAAGATGGTGGTCCCAGTGTCATTTGTAGATCTTTGCCAGTCGTAACTCAAGATCACATATCAGAGAATAAGGATAAGGTAAGTCTTGCTGAGCGGTGCCGTTTTACACAGTTACTGGGTTGTAGAGACCTGATAGGCAGTCGTTCCAGTATAGAATACTGGTGATTTCTAGTATTCTATTTAGGATCGACAATCTTTGACCTGCTGATTGCAGGATTTGGTTTGTTTGGAAGCCGATGACCAAACAGTTGGAAGAAGACTTGGCAGATTCCAGATGGCATGGAGAAGGAGTTTTGTATGCACGAGAAATCATCAAGTGACTTCTTCCTCCTAGGGTGAAGCGGAAGGGAGTGTCAGACTCTTACTGATTAAAACCCATCCGTGTTCCTCCTAATGCCCTATGCGTTCCAGGGCAGCGGTGACTGTTTCAAACACATTCCATAGCCCTGTCAAGAGGTATGTGCCATTCATAGCCCTGTGGCGTGGACTATACATTTTTTTTTTGTGGAGTATACCTAAACTATTTAATCGTGAATGTGTTAACAATCTCAATACTCTACCAATATCGTGAGGAGCTATATACAATTCTTTAACCGATTTATCCCACCCATACGCACAAAATGTTTTGGAGATAAAACGTTAATTGTGCATTCAGACATGCTAAGCAGTGGGATTCCTTCTTGGAGAATGTTTCCTGATAGCTTTAGCCTGGTTGTTAAATCCAGAGTGATTACTGATAAGGTAACTTCTAGAAAAGCGTTCCCCATTGTCAGATCATAACTTTCGATCAGGTGGGATCATCACCACTGCTCTCAAAACGGTGAAGGAAAACATCGTGAGGAAACTAGCTTGTCTTAGAACCAAAAAATCGAAGAAATGAGACATTCACCAACTCGCACTGGGCCCGCGTGGTGGATTACGGCCCATTCCCTCTCCTACAGAGGAGGCCTGAGTCCCAGCCGTGGGAACATTAAAAGGCTGATTATGATCAGGTGGGAATGTGATCAAATGGCTGCACTGACACACGATACCCGCACAAGCAACAGTTCCAAATTGAAACACTAAACAAGGACCGAGACAAATACTCATGCTCATTCCTTTCCGAATGAGAAACGAAGTTTTTCCTACAGATGAATAACATCGAATACTCTCTTTTACTCTATTTTTGTCTACGTGACCCGTAAGCGAATCCAGAAGGACCACCCAGCGTCATTATTAACCACTACACTTATCCGCCAAGATTTAAGAAGTATTGAAGTACTTCTCAACATTGACAAAGTTTTCCTTCTTCCCTACTCATAAGTTAAACCTTCAACTTATTTAAGTTAACTCAACCTCAGACTTAAACTTAGGCATTATTATACGGGACGTAGTACGAATAATAAAGACGTAAAAAGCTCGCTCTTTTTGAAAATAAACTGACTTCGTGTGGCCGTTTTTCTCTCCTTTAAGTTCTCTTTTTGGTAATGCGTTAAAGAAGCTCGGTGATCAATGTTGCTTTATTTTCTTCAAGAAAACAATAATAAAAAATTGTAGCAAAGGCTTAATTTGAGCCTGAAATGACCAAAAGCCGACAACCAAACAGTTGGTAGAAGGCTTGGCAGATTCTGAGATATGGAGAAGGAGTTTTGTATGCATGGGAAATCATCGAGTGACTTCTTCTTCCCTGGGTGGAGTGGAAGGGAGTAGAAGCGCGATTTTTAAG
This sequence comes from Hecatera dysodea, assembly GCA_905332915.2. Classification (NCBI taxonomy): domain Eukaryota; kingdom Metazoa; phylum Arthropoda; class Insecta; order Lepidoptera; family Noctuidae; genus Hecatera; species Hecatera dysodea. The sequence continues at coordinate 28,954,233 of HG995286.1, read as the reverse complement.
GAGTTCCTGTATCGCATCAAAAACTCTCTTACTTTGAGTACATATTGATATTGACTCTTGCGACGCTAAGATGATGGGGTGACATATACTTTGATCGGTTTTGAACTACGAGAATTAGTCTTTAAGTAATAATAGGTATTAGTTAAAGGTGCCCAAATAAACCCCAATTGGTGTAACTCATTAATTCAAAGTATTTCATTTCTTTTTTAACGTTAACCGAAGAAGGACGGTTTAATAACCGTACTCGAATATTGAGTATTGTAATCTTTTCTTTAAGTTTTACGGAATAGAGTACACTTAAATATTATATTCACTTTGTCTCAACTAGCGTTGCAAAACTGCCAAATAATTCGGTAATATTCAAAGTAAACTTCGTAATACTTTCGCAACAAGAATGCAGGGTACAAAATATAAGCCGTGTCAATTATTGGCATCAACGACATCTAGCGAATTATAGAAGAATTACGCCATTTATGAGATAATACGGTTGCTAGGGTGGCGTTTGTTCATTGATTAGTATAAAGAAGCTTCAAGCTTTGTATGTGTGCGAGAAGTATTGCGTATAAGTATAGGGGAATAATTCCCTCACACATACAAAGCGCGAGAAGTATTATGAACACGTTTACGGCAAAAGAAATATTTGATGGTTTGTAAGCAGTCAATAAGGGTCTTGTATTTTGATATTATATTTATTTATTAGCTACATAAGTGGCCTAAAATACTTTGCAGAGGTAAGTCCTACCTACTTACAAAAAATATCTTTCCCGCTTGTTGTTGTTAATGCTGGTCCGGCGAGCGCACCGTCTAGTTGTATAAATTGGAATTTATTATTTATTTCTCAATACTCGCGAAAATTACGTGAATTATTATATTTGTAGACTTCTGAATACTACTTCAACCATCACTAAAAATTTGGCGGCCCTAAGTCGAGGGCACGTAGGTACCACGTCCCTCCCTCCTTATCACCATAGCCTCACCCCATCCCCATCAGCCTTGTTGTCATCACCATAGTTCAAAGCCACGCGAGCGAAGCTATGTATTCTCTTGGGTTCTCCATAGTGAACCATAGCACGCTGGCTGAGTAATGCCATGAGGATCATCTCTCTATAGAAATTCTTTGCCGCTCTCATTGCCTTCTGGGAATTGAGAGCGCTTCGCGTTTTAGCAGCGTTGAAAACTTTATCTCCGGTTGTTTCACTAGAAATATAAATAACAAAGATCACATGCTGCATCAATTTGGAAAAGACATGCTAAGGATTTTTTAAAAGGTTTAAGTTTGTTTTTTTATAGACATATTAAACTTTAACTTGTATAATGATTATGGTATATGACATACAATATACATAATATATGTATCCTATTTTGGAACCAATGCTGTCAAACCGCCATTTTATTTCCCAACATAAAAGTTGTCCGATGTTTGAAAAATCAGCCCCTACTTCTACAAAAACTATGAAGCAACATATTTTAAACTAGCAGCGCCCCGCAGTTTCAGCCGCATTGCTGCTGTTACCGTTGGAATATGAGGATAAAATATAGTCTATGTCACCCGGGAATAGTGAAGCTTCCCAACAGTGAAAGATTTTTTCAAATCGGTTCAGCGGTTTTGGAGCCTATTCAATACAAACAAACAATGCAATCTTTCCTCTTTATAATATTAGTACAGATAAACGAAAACTATTAAAAAAAAAACAATTGACTAGTAGTAAAAGAAAAAATTAAAGGTCGCGTCATTTTACTACGGAGTTGCAGCAGGTCGAGCTACCTTCACTCTGGGAGAGTGTACCGCATGGGAGGAGCAGCGCCGTGCCCTCGTATCTGAGGTAGGACCCGACCTGCCGCTGCCGGCCGTCGCTCGTTCAATGGTCGCGAGCGCCGAATCTTGGGAATCGGTAATCTTCTTCTGTGAAGATGTCATTTCACAGAAGGAGGCTGCGGAGAGGGAGAGGGAGGAAGTGACCTCTCTCCCGATCCGCAGCAGGTGAACCGGGCGTCAGTGGAGGGCGGACAACGCCCTCTTCCAGTCCCCATAAACGGTCCGGAGGGACGGCGGACTCGGGGTCGTTCACCGTCCGGATCCAGCAGGAACAGAGGCGGTAGTGCATCGTATTCCACGTGCATCCCCTTTAAAAACTAGCGGGCCAGTACTAGCCGAAGATCGTGGAAGGCGCACTAGCTCCCACGATCCCCGCTGCAAGTGTGGGAAGGAACACTGGGGTGGTTTTCAGTCAGAAAGAGTCTGACAGACCCCTTCGCCCGCCCCAGGCTTAAGACGTCCATTAGGATTATCCACCCCGGCAAAAAAAATAGGTCGAACTTCCTTCAAACCCCATCATCAAGAAGGTCCATCGCTTAATAACAGTATGTACATTTTTATCTAATTTACAAATGCATGCAATATTTCAGCTCAATCGGAAATTGATACGTTTGTGAGTTTGTCAGTTTGACTTGCAAGGTTTCAATACAGACATACATATACCGGGATAGGTGTAACTAATTACAAACTTGTATATAATAGGTATGCATATTATTATGCTTGTGTATATATACACTTTATTATTCCACATATACAACAAGAATCACATAGTTATGTTCGCGCCTCAACAACACTCCGCGCATCAGACACTGCTCCAGTAGTTCAGATACTTCCGCACTGCTGAAACGTGTAACGATGCAACGTGCAACGTTGCAAGCTGCACGGTACACGGTTAGATATAAATTATCAACGTGGTGGCGGTTTTCGTGGAAATCGTACCGTCTTCAGTTGTGGGGCAGTTGTAAATGCAAGGGGGAGAGTTGTTACGTGAATATTGTAGGTATCGTTCTCTGTACTCTGGAGGGAATTTGATAACGAACCTTCAGGTCGATAAGGCTGTTTTTACAACCAAACGGGTATTCTTGTTTTGGTTCTATTAAACGAAAAAATGTGGCATCAGTGATTTTTAAATATAAAACTTTTCAAGTAAGATTCTGCCTATCAGAGATAATAAAACAAAGTTATTTGGATTGACATAAAATATGTATATCTACTGCCAAAAGTCACGTGTTTCATCGTAATCATTTATAGCAGGTCAATTTGTTTCGTGTCTCAAGCATCCGAAAGTCAATAATTGACTTCCGAATTGAAAGTCGTTTGATCAACGCCCAGATATTAAAGACTTTGTTCACGGCTTTGCTCACGTTGATACAGATTTTCCGATAAAGTAGCCAATAACCAACCTATCTATCTCTGTACCAAAATTCATTAAGATCCGTTTAGCGATTTAGTCTTGAAAGCGTAAGAAAGATAGAAAAAGCTCACTTTAGAATTAAGACAAACCAGAGTTATCTTTAACTCGGATTTAGTTTTAAACTCATGTTAGTAACTAATTTTGAACTATAAGTTAATGCTGATTTCTTGAACCTTCCAATATTAATTACAATGACGTTTACGCATTAACACAGTTTCGCTTCATCTCAAACGTTCCGAATCGAACCGAGGACATCCGATTATTCCCGATCACTCGCTCTTACCTGCCATTGTCGTAGCGTTTCGAACGCCAAGAGGTCTTGCTTGTTAATCCGACCTGTTGTTACCACTATCGCGGTTAACCGACTGCTGACAGCAGTTTAGTGTTGGCACAATTCACTAGGTTGCTGATTGGAACAGAGAAACTGCTGATTCTGTAACGAAATTATAAGGATATAATTTCGTTATAGAATCAGCAGTTTGCAACAGGTGAAACCGCGGGGCGCTGCTAGTAGGAACTAGCAGCGCCCCGCGGTTTCACCTGCATCGTTCCTGTTTCTGTGGCAATACGGGGATAAAATATATGTAGTGTTCTGCCGAAATTTATACAAATTTTAGAAGAATCCAGTTTTTTTTTTGTTTGTTTATTTGTACCAAATAAGCTCCGAAACTACAGAACCGATTTTTTTTTCATCAGTGGAAAGCTACAATCACGTATACATAATAATACATATATACATATATAAGTAACATATATTTTATCCTCGTATTTCTACGGGAACGGGACCTACGCGAGTGAAGACGCCGGGCGCAGCTAGTCTTCAATAATTATCGTGTTATTTAAGCCTATTTACAAAAATCCTAAATACACCTCTTCCTTATAAATTGCTCCGTTCATTGGTGAAAACTGTATGAAAATCAAAACAAATAATGTTTTTGAGTCTATAGTTTTAAGAAAACCATCGCGAGGGACACGGTTTTATAATATGTAGTGAGAGTGACGACTCATAATTATTATTGTAAGCTCGTACTACCTTTCTTCTTTGTTTTTGATGAAGTGATCTGTGACATCTTAATACAAGAGCTCCCAACGCCGACCACAGGCCTATCAATCGCTTTCCAAGGAACGACCGGACGTGACAAACTTATTGCTCCAACGGTTATCACAAAAACCGAGACATATTTCTTCAGTAACCGGTGCCTCTTTATACCACTAATAGGAGTAGTGTAGTAAAAGAAGCGCATTAAAGCAGACTTTTATAGTACGAAAGGTAGTTAAATGCATCCGGTGCAACTTAGGCAATAAGCACAGTAAGTACATACTGGGTTTTTCTACTGCGGGTTAATCTTCTTGCTTTTTTTGAACTATTTATAGGCATGCGTTAGACCACTATCTCACCTGGACCCCAAGTCTGCTATTTTTATAAATTTGTCATTCCAACACGATCCCATTGTCATTTTGCTAAAAGTTCGTAATCTGCTAAATTCATAATGGTCGATCAATGGTCTCGTAATACTTTTTGATAACCGAGCTAAAAGAAATTACTGCACAATGACGTTATAATGGTAGTTCACTGGTCAAAAAATTGTCAAAATGTTAGCAGATTACTGCATTATGTACGAGATTACCATTATATACCATTTCTTTCAATGGAGTGTCAGCGGTTGACCATTGGAAAGTCATAGTGACGCTTTTACATTAGTAGACTACCAAACTTGTAAAAATCAACCATTATGAAATCAATGATAGACCATTCTGACACTATTGTAATAGCCTAATATATTGTAATAGCATATTGGGGCCTTGATGGTACGCGATGATGTGGTTGTCTATGGTGGAAATACAGACTCTATCAGGGAATTCCACTCCCTAGCTGCACTCACAATAAATGTGTTCCCAAAAAGTTTTGCGCGTGTGGGTCGGATGTCCACCATGTAACAATGGCGCATTGCCGTATGTCTTGTGCTTGGATGAACGCTTGGTTTTCGTCGTTTATCCCGGCTGTCATTGATGTTTGGGTATTTTTTTTTTAATTATAATTATTTAGTTCGTATTTTGTTTGAAGCTTTTAAGGAAGTTTAAAAGCCAGCGGGCGTACCATGACGTCGTAAAAGGTGAGTCTTCCGAGCGAGAAAAAGGGATGGAGCTATATAGGGTGTATAACTCTATCCCTCTTTCTCGCTCGGAAGACTCACGTTTTATACCTCATGGTACGCCCGCAGGTCGAACATCTTGTTGACCAATAACTGGGTTGTGCAGCATTCCGATAAATTCGAAGCCGACTTTAATGTAATCTCTCGGTGTCGGTCTCTCTCGGTGTTTCTGGATGTTTCTTTATGTTTGGAACACCGACTTCCGAAATCAAAGTTTTTTTATACTTTTTGTGTTTTATTGTTTAGAAGTCGGTTGTATTTTTTTGGTGGTGAAATTGGTGTAAACAATTAACAGACACGTGAGTTCAACAATCCCGGAAGATTTGCTATAATTTATTTAAGAGTTCCGTGTCCTATCTCTGTTCTTCATCAGATCTTCACCAAACTAGAACCTTGAAATACGAAGATGCTCTTCCAAACCATCGTATACTATTTGGAGGGAAATGAGAATTGATTGGGAGGGAATGAGAACATCATCAGTGTTGCTGAATCCACGTATTATTAGAGATAACTCAAATACTAGTCGTCAGATCTCAAAATAGGACCACAAGACAAGCCCGAGCTTTTGAATATAAACAGAATTATCAAAATTGGTACACCCAGTAAAAAGGTAAAAAATAAAGAAAAACAAATGACTTGAGACACTCCTCCTTTTCTGGAAGTCGGTTAAAAAATAAGAGAAATAGAAAAATAGAGGAAGCGCCATGGTGATACTAAAATGAAATTAAATTTGTATCTGGCGAACAAAACCTCTCTGCATAAAATACAATAACCCTAGGAAACTGCGAACAATCCGATTACTTGTTGAAATGTCCAATTTGATCATTAATTTATTTAATTACTTGCCGTCACCCTTCTTGTTCCCAAAGGGATTGGACGGGGCTTTAAAGGGTCTTTTTCATCTCAACGTTTTGCCAGAAAATCATCCACTTCCGCTGTACAAGATATTGTGCTGGATACGACACCCGATCGATCATAATTTGATAATTACCAAACTTTTGACTGCCAAAATGAATAATAATTGTTTCAACTGTTGTTTTTTTTACGTTCACGTTTTAGTGACTTCTGTGTATATTTGTATTTTATCGTTCTTTTTGGTTTAACATTTAGAAATACGATGTACTTTTCGAATGCAATTATGTAGTGTAAATACTACTTTTATGTTCAATGTCATTTATCTTTAATTTTGCCTAATAATAAACACAAGAAAAAGACTCCAAATGATTTTTTTTTCACACCACCGAAAATGTCAAATTAAAAGGAATATTACGCAAAACACTGCGTAGGGGGCGCCACTAGCATAAACAGTAAACAAACCGTCATGTTACGTCACGTCTTATTTATTCCTAAGAAAATATATCTGTGAAAACGTAAGAAAATAACTATAGTCTTATTAAAAAAACGTGTATTGTGATAATTATGGATCTAAAGATATAGGCCTCGAGAACGTGTTGCGAGTTTGAAGGGAAAAAAGTTAATTGGTAGAGGGTACGACAAAAAAGCAAATCTTAATCTCGATTTTAATATCTTTACTCTCCATTTTTTTCTTTTTTCAGGCTTTTTCTTTGTACTATACGACGAAAACAATAACTTTTGCAGTTTGAAAATTGTTTAAACTAAAAGAAAGAAGTGTTCCGAATGTTCATTAAACAGTTTATTGAGAATTTTCAAACTCTCAAGTTATTTTATAAATTGACGAAGTTTTCCATTTTCCGGTGATATATCTATGTAAAAATATTATTAGTTTATTAACATAGCTTTATCCCTTTAAATAAAAATGGACAAAAAATAAAAAGTTTACACAAATTTCCTCAATTTTGTTAGGTTTCTAACAATAATACGTACAAGAAAACCGCAGAAATGTAAAAAAAAATCGAAAATCAAGTTGAACGTAGAACGCAAGTAAGGCGCTAATATTACAGCTTCATCGGAACCAGCCTAGTGCTTCAAAGGTATACAAGAGATTCAAAGAGACTGGAAACTTGGTACGGAGACCAGAGCCTGGACGAAACAGATGCATTTCGGTGAGAGATGACCTATTTATTATCTCCTTTTCCCTCTGAATTCTACACATGACCTGCGTGACGGTCTTGCAGCAGCTCATATAATCAAGGGAGGGCTAACAGTAAGTGGACAGTGAGGTAAAGTCTCAAGGAAACGACTGAACACGACACCAAAAAGGCCACACAGGACTCAAATTGTTTCCAACCCACCACCCGTTAGTTTGCTCGCGATCCCTTTTTTTTAATGTGAAATCATCAAATGACTTCTCCCGTTCTGGGCGGAGCGAAGGACTCTTACTAAATAAAACTCACTCGTGATCTTTCTTGTGCCCTTTGCGTTCCTGGGGCGCGGTGACTCTTTCGAACAAATTCCGCAACCCTAACAGGCACTGACCCTATGGGGCCCCGTCTTCGTTGCTGACAGCTCTTTAAGGCGCGCGTGGAATACGACGCGCCGTCGACCAGGCCTGGTTGCTATAGGACGCCAAGCCACCCATAGCTCGCCGTCCGCAGGCCCGCGCCTACGGTGGCTGAGAATCGCCCTGCGTTTCCCGACACCCGGGGCGTCATCATCTGTCGCGGCGGCTGGAGCGTAAGGTTTCCCTCTCCCGCACGCGTTCCGCCCCCTTCGCTAGCATTACTTACTGCTTCGCAGAAGGAGGTGACCGCTTCCGATCCCTTAGATTGAGATATGGAGCAATGGAGCCGAGTCCTGTTATCTGACGAAATCAGAATGTGCCTGATAGCGACCGTCGTCGAAGGGTCTATGGGCGACCGGGGGAGCGATGCGCACAATGCTGTTTTGCGGACACAATGGCATACGGGGAGAGTCCTGTATGATGTGAACGGGGGATTTATCAAAAACGGAGCTGATATTTGAACCTGGTGGAGGTCGGGGAGGGATGCTAACCGCTAAAAGATACATCAACGACATTCAGCTTAGCCATATGTTCTCCTACCACGCCGTTTACTGGCAAAGATTTCCTGCTACACGAAAATAACATACAAACATATGTAATTAAACGACTAACTATAAATACCCACACTAGAGATAAATCTTATGCCAAGTTTGAATCGTAGTAAAAAATACAAATAAAGTAATGGTAGAGGCTATTTTTATTGTTTAAGAAGTCAAATAACCTTTGGTGTATTTATTCAATGGTCAGGTCAACAATAAGCATGAAACACGATATACTGAACAATACATAAACTAAGTTATTACCATTTCTAAAGAAGAAATCGGAAGGTCATCGATCAAAGATGTCGAAAGTTCTCACAGCTCAAAATGTGGTACACATTGTTTTTTTTTTTTCTATAAAAGCAACACGGGAAAACCCACTCACGCTTATATTAAGGACATTAAGTAAATACTGAATTTAACCTTATTTTTTATTTAATATTTTCCTCCACCGTTTCCTCCGGGCAGTCCACAAAGTGATGACACTTTTGTAGTGTTCGTGGGTAGTGTATACGGCGAGAAATGATAGACGGAAATTCTGGATAAGTCTTTACTGTATGATACTGTTACAAGGTTAGGTTGCGAGCGCGTGTATAGTGGAAGGCGGTTTCGGGCGAACTGTCCCCGGCGAGCGCTGCGCGTGCGAGGAATACAAAACTAATGCGTCAGCGCCCCTACACCACCAAGACGTGTTTCTTGCTGAATCCAAAACATCCGTGCGAACATATCTCTCGAAATAACCATGCCGACCCGGTGAGTACCTGCGTCAGGCGGAAGGTGAGGACGCCGTGGCGCCTCTCCAACCTCTCTTCAAAGAGGGGACTTCGCCACAATGGTGACCTGCCCAATACTGAATTTTTCTACTTTCTTAATAAGATGCTTTTTTATTTTTGTTACCGGTGGCTTTAATTTTTGAAGTGAATGGTGCTTGTCGTGGTCAAGAACTCTTAAATGTAAAGGTTCAAGATATCGAAAAATACTTCAGACTTATTATTAATAATTTTGCCAGATACTAAAACCAAACGAGAATAGTCATTAGTCATCTGTGGAGAATAAGAAAATCGGCTTCAAAATTGAGTAGCAAGGTTCCACCCAAAACGAACATACATATGTTCATACATTGCAAATTGAATAAAAGCTTTTAAAACAAAATCAAAATCAGTTCATCCGTTTGGGACTTCGATCAACAATACCAACTGTTGATCGAAGGGTTGGACCAGCGATGCCATAGACACACACACACGCGTCTGGGGTTAAAAACGTAACTTTGTCTTTCCACAACACTCAACTAATGTTATAAATATTTTACTAACTTTTTTACTATTGGTAGTTACGTGTTTGACCACTATCTCACCTGGTGGAAAACGATGATGATGATGAATCGAAGATGAAGCACGCTTACCTAGTCTATACTTATAATAAAACTGTAGAGAGGTCAATTCTGTACATTGAATATAACATATATTCAAAATTAATATTGGAGGATGACTGGTGATCGATACTGATAACAAAAATACAATCAGTAATTTTTTTGTCTGTCTGTCTGTATGTGCACGCATGGATAAAAAACTACTGACGGGATTTTTATAATTTAATAAATACTTAGATTTTAGTATTACAGCTTCGTATTTCCTCTCAGTAGCTAGGTGTTAAGAGTACTTTCCTCAGAGATCAAGTTGTCGTGTTTACATTTGAACCCTCGCTGGATTCAGGAGAAACTACGAATTCTTTTCTATCTATTCATTACTCGAAATTCAATATGGCCCCGTGCTTTATCCTCTTGGAGCATAATCTACTATTTTACCTATATTAAATCTCTGTTTGCAGCCAGTTCCCTAGGACATACTTGACTTATTCATAAAGGCAGCCATTGTACAAGTCCTTTGTAAATGAATTAATAAAAAATGAAGACCACGATCATTCATTTTTATTAAAAACTGAACACTACTTTCTACAAAGCTCAAGTCGCTGCTATTGAATTAATAATCCGTAAGCACTACTTAAAAGCCTGTCGTTCTTACTTTGGTCTTCGTCATAATTATTATAGGTTCTTTTATGTATACATAAAAATTATTACAAAACATCATATTTATTCGTTTATTAGTTGAGCATATGAGATGTTATTAGTATTATATACATATATATTATTTGTAATTTGCTTCCCAAAAAATATATTTTGTAATTTATTTAATAATTGTACACCTACCACAGTGTTGTCTTTTAAACCCAAAGGTTGACTGGTAGAGAATGCCTTGTTACAATAAGTCCACCCATGTACCACTATTGAACATAAAGTTTAAATAAATAAATCGAACAGAACAAAACAGATTGGTTTCAGTCCGGGGAAAATGAAAATATGAAACAAATGAAATGAGAACGCAGTAGAGCGTAAGCTTAATTGATTTTATTAGCCGGCCCAGACAGGTACAATCACGAGCATAAATATGAATCGGATTTCTCCGTAAATATTGATTTATTTCAATATTTTTGGATCAAATATATTTTTATGTGAACTTGTAGTTTTATGAAAAAAAAATATATATATTTTCGAAAAACTCCGAGTTAAAGCTAAAGCGGAACTTATAGTTTTAAGAAAATATTTTTTTTGCGACTTATTCATTGAAACTGAGACGAAATGCCAAACTTTATGGAACAAGTAGGTAATTTTGAATTCTGCTTTAGTGTACCTGAAATAATTATGCTGATGCCTGTACTTGTCACCTATACATGAGCCATACGGTTTTATAAGCATATTATATTATTAATTGTATCATACAAAATGTCGATTGTATGTCATCATCTGCCTAGCATTTTCCCAACTATATTGGGGTCGGCTTCCAATCGAACCGGATTAACGGCTTAACGTGCTTTCAAAGGCATGGAGGAGAGTATTTATGTTAAGATGGTCACCCAGCAATTGTATGTATGTGTTGTCTAGAAATAATTGGGTAGTGAACTACAAAAATTCTGATTAGTCCGTCTGATAGATTTTCAAAAAATATTGGTGAAGTATTTTTCTTTTTTCACATAAACAAAAAATGAAGACGATACAGTGCGTAAAAAACTCGTGTGACGTCACTATTCGCTACAATTTTTACCGGGCAGTGACGTCACACGCTCCCACTCCTGATCTTTGATGCTTTTTATCTTCGTCAGTATTTATAGATTTGATAAAGGAAAAAATACGTGTCCAATATTTTTCTATAATTTAATTATTTATCAATTAATAAAATACATTTAAAGATAGTTGCCCACCAGAGACACAACACACACAACCTACTAACAACGCGAGACGTATGCCGTTTTTTGAATCAAGCTAGATTTTTAATTTGCTTATCTTTTGTAGCTTTCACGAGGTTCTCGTTATACGGAACGATTATGTCGATATTCATTGCACGCCTCTCGTTTCGATCCACCACCGCTATATCAAGCTTATTGGTGACAATAGTCCTGTCAGTGATGATGGACCGATCTCAGTACAATGTGATATTGCCACTATCGAGAACTGGGTCGGACACATCTATAGTATGGCACTTTCGAATCCACCATAGAGGATTCTAGAGTAAGATGCTGATGAATGGCTACAAGCTTGTGTCTATGCAATAGCTAGACGAGAAAAATCAGATATGATGTGGCGAATTCTCCCATTAATAAGCCGCGAACTCCACACTGTCGCGGAATATGCACTATAATATGTATTGTTTACTGCGTATTGAATACATTAGCATTTAATACGGAGTAAATAGTGCACAATACCGATTTTTTTACTGTTTAAAAAAAATAATGGCTTCTTTATTTTTTGTAGTCCATTTAGTATCAGCATTGTACCTGTGTGCGAAGCCGGGGCGCGTCACGGGTATACAATAAACCGCACAGCAAACTGTAAGGATTACAGTTTATACCATTCAATCAGTGTTCATTCACATTGCATTTATTTCACTAGACCGTCCATCATTTCAGTGCACATGAATTTCATATTACTCTTCAACAATAGTCACAAAAAGTCAGTTTAATCTATTTGAATTCACAAATGAAAATAAAGCTATATTCATTATGTTTTAAAATTGGCTGATGTATGGATGATTGCCTATTCAATATGAATAAATTTAGTCCAGTTTCAGAATCAGAATTATATTTGCTCTAAATTTATTTCCAGTATAAGAATAATAATATAAATAACTGAGATCAGTTTCATTTTAGCTGACGGCGTGCAATTTATATCATTAGTTATAATTAAAATTATAATAATATTACTAAGAGATTTTTTGTTTGTTTGTATAAGCCAAATAAGCTCCAAAACTACTGGACCATTTCTAACCATTGTAAAGCTACATTATCACAACGTAACATCCCTACTAATATATAAATGTGAATGTAAGTTTGTTTGTTACGCTTTCACGCGAAAACTACTCAACCGATTTCAAAAATTCTTTTCACCACTAGAAAGCTACACTCACCTTGAGTAACATAGGCTATATTTTATCCCCGTATTCCCACGGGAACGGAAACCGCGGGGCACTGCTAGTAGGCTATTTTTACCCTCGTATTCCAATGGGAATGCCGTTGCAGTTTCTTTCTGAATCGGGGGGTTGGGAAGGTAAGATCATCTGCCAGGGCGGTGTGTTTGCTCTCCAGAGTCTTATGTGTTTCTGGAGAGTACGGCGTAACCACATCGCTGCTAAAGATGATCATAGCTGCACACCTGACGTCACCCTCGCCTAGTTTCGTTTCTAAATGGTGCAGTAAGGCTCTTTAGGGAGATGTAATGATGAATTTGATCCGAAATTTTAATCATATTATTAACACAATATATTGTGCATCGTGGGTTAGGATGGTCAGGATGCACATGTCTATAATCAAATCATATCAAAAGTCATTTATTCAAACTAGGCTGAGGGCCAGCACTTTTTGTCAGAACGTCATAATAATATCTATACTTATAAATAGGAAAGATTTGATTGTTTGTTTGTTTTGAATAGGCTCCGGAACTACTGGACCGATTTCAAAAATTCTTTCACTGTTAGGAAGCTACAGTATCCCCAGCTTATGCTATATTTTTTTAGTTTGAGGTTTCTTTTATGTATTTTTAATTTGTTGTACAGTAAATTGTTTTCTATAAATTGACATTTTTTTTTACAAAACGATTTAATTAAATAATTATATAGAAATTATCAATTAATCAAGAAACCGTACGTATGCAGTCAGCCGAAGTTTGTTACTAAGTACCTAAACGAAGCTCTAATGAGTTCCTGATGAAAGTTCTGCGTTGTGGCAAAATCAAATCGTACAGATTGATCTTCATGTCCAGACTGATATGTGCCTCGGACAGCTCGCTAACACGACCAGTATTTGAAGATTTGGCAGTCAAAACTGGTCAAAAAAGCCAGAAAATATGTAAGTTTGAGCTAGGTACACGTGAACTGACAAATGCTTGCACTGTCTGGACAGGTCCACTCAAATTTGTGTGGCACTTTCCTCAAAAGGCCACCTCAGACCTACATGGTTCTCATATGAGTTGACCAGTACGTATTGTATGGACTTCAAAAGAGACTGACCTCTGAGTTTGTTTCGGTGTTTTTTCTCAGGGGCTAAGAAACACCGGCTTCATCTAGCTTAAAATGACCAGAAATATTTGACGTGTAAAAGTGTTATGTTTAATCTACTTACAAAATAAATATCATCATTTATCCGGTTAGACTGAAAGCCTACCTCAACATTTTTGGAAAAGGCTAGGCAGATTTAATCAAATGAAGTAATCATACTGTACCTCCAACTGAATTTCAGTAAAATAGTTTCCTGACCTGCAAATGACGTGTTGTGTGATAATGTCACATTATCTGTGCGCGGTTTTCCGTATGGTTTGTTTTGTTATTCGGTTTAAACACGAATGAATTAAATTGTTTAATTTTATTACCTATTGTCCTCGTCATTGCGTTGCAAATATTTGCCTTTATTTTTAAAAACACTTACAAACCGGTTCGGGTCAGACTTGCACACCGAGGGTTCCAGTCGAGTAATATTTTTTTACGAGTATTATTTACCGATGGAAGTTTATGAACTATGAAAGCACTCTCATTACTCTGACAAAATGATAGTAGGTAAGATTTAAAGACAAACTAAACTTGGTTGTTAAAAAACTGTTCTTTTGTGCATCAATTTACGTCACGGTTAACCGAAAAAAAACTTTTTACAAAAAAATACAACCGGTAAACCGGTTGGTTTTATTTCTTTGTATTTTTTTTTTACTTTTTAGTCTTACAATCCCCACCTAAACGTACCAATCATATTGGTGTAAACAATAAACAAACATGCGATTTCAGCAATCCCAAAAGATTTGCTATCATTTACTCAAGAGTTTCGTTTCCTATCATCTCTGTTCTTCATCAGATCTTCACCAAACTACGAAAACGAAAGGGACAATGTTGAAATACTAAGATGCTCTTCCAAACCATCGTACACAGTTTTATTTTTTCATTTTACGTCGACAAGAGGGTTTGTTTCTATTGACTAGGCTCCTAAACTGTTGAACCGTTTTGGAACATTCTTTCACTGTTGAGAAGCTACACTATCCCCGGGTGACATAAGCTATATTTTATCTCCATATTCCCACGGGAACGGAAACTATACGGGTAAAACCGTGGGGCGCTGCTAGCAATATTATAAACGCATAAGTGAGTTTCTTATTGTAACGCTTTCACATCGAATAGAACCGATTTTGCTGAACTTTGTTACAGAGATATAATAGGACGGTAATTTTCTGATATTTTTGCGAAAATCTGCATATATATACGCTAGCAAAGTCTCACTGAACTGACGATACTGAGCACGTACTCATAGTACTTCGAGCTCCAATATTTTCACACAAAATCAGCATTAATTAGAAGCTCACAGAACCCGCTTTAACATAGAGAGACCTTGAGGATAACCGACGTACACTCTGCTTCAATTACTGCTTACCCCTTTAAAAAGCGCGCAACGATACACTTTCACCGATCGCTCTCAGAAATTACACTTGGCGTCTGGAATAAGAGCATGGAAGCATTTGTGATACAAGAACACATGATTTTGTCGCCTTCGTATGATCAAAGGGTACTTATATTTACGACAAAATATCAACCAGATATAGTAACCAGCCTTAGTGTGCTGAACTGCGAGTGGCCCATTCAAAAAAAAAAAAAAACTAACCCGAAAAACTATCAAAATCCATGATGTTGTCGTATTTACTACAGTTTACAGTTAGCATTTCTCGTCTGTTTAGCACACTTTCTCCTGAGAATCTTATAACTAGTATACTGTAGGTGCATCGTCTTCACATTATATTAAGCTAGCACCGCCCCCCGATTTTACCCGCGTAGTTCCCGTTCCCGTAGCAATATGGGGATAAAGTATAGCGTTTGTTACTCAGGGTGAGTGTAGCTTTCTAATGGTGAAAGAATTTTGAAATCGGTCCAGTAGTTTTTGAGTTTATTTGTTACATACAAAAATACAAATCTTTCCTCTTTATAATATTAGTCTATATTAAAATGTGTGTATCAAATATTGTATAACATTTATTCTTTTATATAAGAATCTAACTTTGCAAATGGACTCTAGTCACTTTATTATTTTGACTTTAAACGTTGACATTCAAAGGCACCGTTTCATGGCTTAATTGAAATAAACGTTTTGACTTTGGCTTAAGTCTTTATTGGCAGTACAATAAGCTCCTTTCCTTCTAATATCCTGGTGTAAGCTATCAAAATTCATACAGCTACTTGAATGATGATTAAATAAGGGTGGTAAAGGTGGGAGGGGAGGGGGCTCAGTCTGACTTGGTGACAACGACGTGAAAGTGCGTTGACAAATTGTCTTGTGTGGCTTTCATTAATCAAGTTATCTTATATAATTTTGATAAAAGATTATATAATAATTACAATTATTGATATACAAACGTATATAAATATATTATTTTACTTAATCATTTTTAACTAACATTAGTATTAATGTATAATTTCATTGCTTGATGTGTAGACTCAAACATTCTTCTTTTTTAATGTTTTATTATAAATAAAAAAACGTGTTTTTTTAAACGAAGTAAACATAGCGCAATAGTCACTGGCCATAATATTATTATTCTCTTCTAGCTAACGGAGAGTACTTGCATAGGTACAACGTCGTAGCCAGCATTATTCAACAGCAACTTGCTCTAAAATACTCACTTGTGGAATCGGAGGTGCCATACTACAAGTACGGGTCCGACCTAGTTCTCGATAGTGGCAATAAAACATTGTACTGGGATCGGTCCATCATCACTGATCAGACGATTGGTTCCAAATAAGCCTGATACAGTGATAGCCGTCCCGTATGACGAGAACCTCGTGAAAGCAGAGAAAGATAAGCAAATAAAATATCTTGACTTGGATTGCGAGGCTGTCGACATGCGGGATGTGGACTCAGCAATCATTGTACCGATAGACGTTTCAGCCAATGGATTAATAGCCAAAAGCCTCGAACAACACCTTAGGAGGCTATCGTTAGGCAGCTGGATCAAGGGCTTGATTCAGAATGCGGTACTTCTGGACACGGCTCGCATTGTTAGGAGGTTCCTAGAAAGAAATGTTTAAAAATATAATTTATATGTTTAATGAATAAACGGAATACTGTTACAGAATACGTAAATAAATAATTTTAATGTGTGCTATAATATCCGGTGAATTTTTAAAGCACTCGTACATACCTACGCTTCTACAATATAATGACGCGAGCCGCTCGACACGGAGAAGCTTTCTCGAGTAGCCGCCATTAGCCAGTGAATGAAACACAAACGTTGCCTTCCGTAAAATCTTCCTATCAGTCAGTTAATGAATATTTATAGGACGTAGGGCCTACCTAACAACATTCAAAAGTTGTGTGTTGTAATCAGAACAGGTGAACATTGAATTCTAGAATATTACACACAATATTGCAATATTTTAATATCACTAACCCCTGATTCTTAAGCAGCCTTAGTAATAAAACAGCAATATCGTAACAACTCTCTTTTTTAACAATCTCAAATCTTGGAAAAATCTTGAAAATATCGGAAATCGATATCGTATCGAAACGTCGTCGTAACGAACTCATCCAATTATGTGCCTTCTCCCTTTTAAAAAGTTTGAAAGCTAAAGATTGCGCCTAAAAGTTTTTACACGGCGTTGAATTTTCCATTTTTCTTAACAACGACGACAGAATTTTACAAAGTTGTGCTAAAGAAAAGCCGATATGGAAATAAAGATAAAGAATATAAAGTTTGAAAATAGCTTTAAAAATACTTACTTTTACCATATTTGGCAGATTCTATGTTTTCTGATAGGTAATCTAACTTACCTATCAGAAAACATCCTCACTCCTCATCCTTATTTTCCAAAATGAATAAATCGATTTTAATGAAAAAAGATTTTCAATAAATAATGTTACAGTAAATCAGACCACTTTTAAATTTTCCATACAAACATATATTTCCATTTATCTTTTTTAAATAAGACATTACGAAAACGTTTTAACTAACTTTTTAGACCTTATATCCTGCTTTATGTGTGTGAAGTTTATTTAAAATCGGTTTAGTCATTTCGCAAAATAGTGACTTGAAAATTTGTATGAAATTCCATACGGCGTACATGCTCTTAAGTTAAAATTGAGTAGGTAACATGTAACAAGTGTGCTCCACCGTCCATTATATCGTCGCTTAAGGCGGTACCCTGACCAAATAACCTTGAGCATTCGTTCCCTCTTCGCCGCACCCGCAAGATTCGGTGCGATTACGCTCAGATTTTATAGTAAAATCTATATAAAATCAAATTTTCGAGTTAAATAAAAAATAAAACTAGCAAAATGTTTATTATTAAATTACCTATCCATTACTTTAAGTAGCAAACCATAATAATGGTTACTTTACGAGGAGATGCAAATTAAAAATAATTATTTCTCATTTCTGTCGTTTCGTTGCGACTCTATAATTAAACATTACGCCTTAAAAATAAAAAAATAAAACTACCATTTTGGAGTCAAGATTATGTAGAAATTTAATGTATTTTTTATTTCTTGATATTTCTAATGGATAATGAGAAGATGGCTCCTAAAAACTACACAAAAAACGGCTACCGCTGCGTTTTGCTCGGGGACGCGCCTTAACATCAGATGAGATAGTGAACAAACGTGACCCTCAAAATCTACCCGCCTAGACTTTTCCCGACTATAGGGAGGGTCACTTCCCACCAAACCAGATTCTCCCAAACACCAGCGTTTAACATGGAGTGAATGGCTACTAGACCGCCACAATCTATTAGCTGAATTATACGATTGAATCCCAAGAAGAGCTCTTGACTAAAGAATAATAGCCGCACGGGGCAATCTTCAAGGTTAAGCAACGCTAGCCAAAGTTGGACTGCGGATGGGTGACAATCTTAAAATACCGAGTTTCCTCCGTGCCTCGGAAAGCACGTTAAGCTGTTGGCCCCTGCTGTCATTTGTAGATCTTTGGCAGTCGTTACGGATTGTCAAAAGCAGTCTTGCCAAGAAGTACTTACCGTGTTACCCAGTTAATGGATTGTGGAGGTCTGGTAGGCAGCCGGTCTATGGCTATATACTGGTATTCAGCTGAATCCGGTTTGACTGGAAGCCAAACCCAATATAGTTGGGAAAAGGCTAGGCAGATGCAGACGCACACGATTGAAACTCCTTGACAAGACTGGTGTCAGTTTTTCTGGCTTCTGTCTATCCGCAATGGCTACCAAAGATCTATGTCAGTGGAAAATAGCAATCTTCTTAAGATTATAAAATATCTTGCGAGATTTTAAACTTTCGATAAATTGTTAAAAAACACTTTTTTACGCATCAAGATTTGGTAGTATATATTCTGTTGAAGTAAATACGAGGAATTTAAAAAAAGCAAGTAACGCAATGTTAATTATTACAATTTCAACATTTTTAACGAAAATGGAGCTGACCGGAATAGGTCAGCTCCATTGTCTGTCTGCACGGTTTTGAAAAATATACGTCGCGTTGGGGGGGACCGCTCCAAACCTAACAATTCAATTACAAATAGTCTATTACCTAACTAAGCAG
The DNA here is from genome assembly GCA_905332915.2 of Hecatera dysodea. Classification (NCBI taxonomy): domain Eukaryota; kingdom Metazoa; phylum Arthropoda; class Insecta; order Lepidoptera; family Noctuidae; genus Hecatera; species Hecatera dysodea. The sequence goes on along the minus strand of HG995286.1, from coordinate 28,934,807 downwards.
CGCGGTCCCCCAACGCGACGTATTTTTTTAGAATTATTAATACATACTGCGGTACTTTAAGATTGAGTATTTTTTGACACTTTTTAAATGGAAATTTAAAACGTTTTTTGTCGGCTGTTTTTTATTTTATACTTTTATAGGTACGCACTAATAAGAACACTCTCGATTAAGTCATCAACAATATTCTCTTTCAGTGCGCTTTCATTTAAACCCCACTCGAGTATATTTGCAACATTTAGTTATTCTTCCCCGCTTTCACCCCCAACAACTTTAAACAGCTCAACCGATTTTCATCAAACATGTCTAAGGACACTCGTCCGTAACTCACCTTTCATACATAAAAAAAAACTAAATTGAAATCGCTTCATCCGTTCGCGAGCTACGGAGCCACAGACAGACAGAAAGACAGACACGGCAAACTTATAACACCCCTCTTTTTGCGTCGGGGGTTAAAAATAACATAAATGGCATGACGGGAGCTAAGTTCGCTCGTTTCGCTCGCTCACTCAAGTTGCCATCATATCTAACCATACTAACCTAGCCTATCCGTGTCGAAAAGCCCTAGGTTTTCTGTCCCTATGTTCCGCTACTTTACAAGGCCAGAAAATCCGATAAATTGTAGAACCGTACACTGACAGGTGGCCAACAAGTCGACAGTAAAAGCCGGTTCAAAATTTCTCCGAATTACTTCGATAGATTATAAACTGTCAAAAAGCACTCCAAATGTTCAGTTGATAATGTATCGAGAGTCAGTCTTTTATTTGTGGTCATAGGTTAACAAAGGTGGTGCTTAATATTTCTAAATGTATCACTATGTCTTGCTAGTAAAGCGTACAAATATTAGGTTTAAGTATAATCTACATAAAAACATTAATCTTAAATTATAATTGTTTAACTTTATTCGACTTTATCATCTAAATGATCTAATGTTATCGTCTAAATATTCTGTCATTGTAGCCTTATCTAATAAAAATACTTGCTTAAAATCTTGTAAATCTACTGTCTTGAAAATGTTTATAGGTAGTTTATTATATATTCTTGTTGACATGCTAAAAAAACTCTTGTCAAAAAGGCCAGTTCTGTGAGATAGCGAAGAAATCTTGAAAGCATTCCTAACATATTGTGGTTTTGCAAACAGATGTTTGTTCGTTTTGACAAAAAATCGCTACCTCATAACTACATATATAAAGATATAAAAGTCATAATTTTTAACTTCTGAAAGAAAGGCTTACATGAGTCTGGTACATGAGAGCTTACAATCGCTCAAGATATTTTATTATGTTACGTATTTTACGATTAGCCGGTGACATCTACAATTGTTGTTATTTCGTCACCACTTCTCTTAAAACGGTGAAGGAAAACATCGTGAGGAAACCGGCAGGTCCTAGAACCAAAAAAAAAAGTTCGAAGACGTGTGACATTCACCAGCCCACACTGGGCCCGCGCGGTGGATTAAGGCCCCCTCCCTCTCCTAGAGAGGAGGTCTGTGTCCCAGCAGTGGGAACGTTGAAAGGCTGATTATTATCTACAATTGACAGCCACGAGAAGCGGCTTAATGTGCTTTCCGAGGCAGCGTGGAGTCTCGGTATGTCACTCATTCTTGAACCGGCGTCGGCAGGCGTAGATAACTGACATTGAAGAACAATCAATCAATCAAATGGTTTATTTGTGAAACATGGGTTCATATAGATATTTTAAATAAGCTTCAGTACTTCTATCAGGCTACTCGGGTGTTATTTCTCAGCCATGAGCTAAATTATCAAATGCGGCCCTAATTTAGGGCTACTAAAATGTATTCCAAACCCACTAGAAAGGGTGAAACTTGACCTTGATTTGATTGTTTGTTAGCAAGTCAATCATCGATATTAAACAATACTTCTGTGATTAGTCTTTGGATGGATGATGGATGTTTTGGAAGCATATCGCCGTCTATGAATGTTTTGGGAACTGAGGATTGGTTTTAGTGCACGATAACAGTTTTGTTGAAAATTAGTTGTTGATATTATGATTTTCGTAAGGTTCCTGCCGTAAAAATTACACAGTCTCACTGTAAATAACTTTTTGGTTGTATTTCGAATTCGGTTTCTTTTAATGATTCTGAAAAATGATAAAAAAATTCAATCACTAAAATGTTTTCTACATTTTAGTGATTGAATTTTTTTATCATTTTTTTTAATAATCAGTTCAAATTTCTCATGGAGCTCTTTCTTTCGAGACTCCATATGACTATGTCACCATAAATATACCTACATAACTGGCCTTACAGCGGCCGCCATCTTGTTGTTTTTTTTTGCTATATTTATCATAGGTATCTTTTTATTATGTCACTTTGATGTTTGAGAGAAATCTAATAATTTAGGCTACAAGGCGTGCCTATGGAATAGCCATAAAAACATACACACATACTATTGAAGACGTTACTCTCCTTTTGGGGGACTCGAGTATAAAGTACATCGTTATAAACTTGATACTCCATAATCTCTCGAAGTAAATCGGGGAAATTATAGAATAGCAAGTAACGGAACGTTAAGTATTACAATTTCAACATTCTACCTAAGGCAACGGTACATTAGTTCCTATAAAAAAACATCATCATTTACCTTCATTCACGTTGCCATGATTTATTTACATAAGTACCCCGTTCATGAATATATAAGTACTGAAAATGCTCAGTGAGTTCATTTCATAAGTAAACAAGGGTGACGCATTTATGTAAAGCAAGTATTGTATTATAAAAACACCAGAATACAGTGCCCCTCATAAATTTGTTGCCTTCCATAGAAAAAAGTTTGGAAGGTCGATATGAAATACGTAATAACCCCGCACGGCGATCTATCTCGTAATAAAATCTATGACATATCGACGAATCGTATTGAATACCGCTACCGAATATTCGTTTGTGACCCACTGTTATTAAGTATACAGATTCTGTAGACTTGTTGACGCTGCAGACCGAATTTAGGGTAGAAGAAAATGTGCCAAATTAAATAAGGAAAAGTGTCGAATGTCAAAACATCTATGATTTACGGAGGGACGCTACTTGTGTCGATCTCTTGCGCCATCCCATCTTTCTAACTCGTCGTGTTGTGCTGGTGCTACCGCTGCGGCTGCTGAGAACCTCAACAACGGAAATATAATAACATAGTCAGCAATTATATGTTTGAGCCGTTTGGGGTTGAAATACTTGGACCGTGGGGTCCGAGTGCTCATGCGTTATTTAAAGAACTTGCTAAACGTTTGGTTGACACTTCGCGTGACCCAAGGGCTGGCTTTTACTTCGGACAGAGGATAAGTAAGGCTATACAACGTGGCAATGCCGCCAGTCTATTGGGTTCACTCCCAGTCGATAGCGATGAGGACGAGTTTTTTGATGCCATTTTGTTGTTAGGAGGATTTTAGTTAATTTTAGGTTAAATGTATATATAGTTAGATTTAAAGTAAAATAAATTGTTAACTCAATGGAGGGAGTAGATTGTTAAGTTAATTTAAAATTCAGAAAAGAAAAGAAACTTTGGAAGAAGAGTTGTACCTTTTTACTTTGGATGGGAACCCATCAAATGACTTCTTCCGCTCTGGGCAGTACGGAGGGTAGTGTCCGACTCTAACTGACTAAAACCCATCTGTGTTCCTTCTACTGCCCTTTGCATTCCTGGGCCACGATGGCTCTTTCGAAAAAATTCCGCACCAAGAGAGTTGTATCTTCTCGTATAATTCTGCGGGCGTACCATGAGGTGTTAAAACGTGCGTCTTCCGAACGAGAAAGAGGGACAGATTTATACACCCTATATAGATAGCTCCATTCCTTTTTCTCACTCGGAAGACTCACGTTTTAAGACGTACGCCCGCTGATTCTATTATTGAACGACGGTAGATCTAAGTCCTGTTTGATATTAATTTCAAGCTGATTTTCCCACGTACAAATAGCTTCTGGACAGACAGACGAAGTTATCGTTAGGATTTTAACCGACTTCAAAAAAGGAGGTTATCAATTCGACCCGTATGTATGTAATATTTCCAGAACTACACAGTTTTCGTATACGTTAGTCTATACCAGCGTCTGAACAAATGTGCCAACTTTTAAAAGTGTAAGCACGTATGCATGTATGTTTTTATATTTGTGTTCGCATATCTCCGTAACTACAAGTCCGATTTAAGTAATTATTTTTTGTTGTACTAGATATTGTTCATCTTAGGGAATACTGCAAGTTTCGTAAAATCCGTTCAGTAGTTTTTGAGATAGGGATTTTTTTTTCCAATTAAGGTACTTAAGAACGGCTACACTGTTATTGCCAGCATGCATGTTGGCCAATACTAAATCGTTCTTTCTAAAGCTCGAAGTACAACGGCCTTATCTTCTCAATGCGTTATCAATCACTTACTTTAAATATCTTCTGTGAACTAAAATATTACTATAAAAAAATCTAGACCCTTTTATCTTTACCTCAACAAACAGCTGACATCCGTTACTGTCACAAACTAAACAAGAACAAAACCAGAACATGGATATTCCACTAAGATCAGATGTCAAAGCGGACAGGTATAGCCTGAAAAATGTTGAACGAAACTAGACCTCGCACCTCTGGGAATGGAGTAAACCAATCTATCAATTCGCTCTTAAACAAATCCAGCTGTACGTGTCGAAATAAAATAAAAAAAGAAACTAGCAAGACTTTTTTGTGGAGCTGGAAAGGTACTTTTTTATGTGATTAAAAGGTTGAGGAACTGTGGCTGTTGGTAATAATTTTCTTGTGTTCTCTTGCAGAGCGCCAAGGAATATCGTGTTGTCCCAATACTTATTCGTGGAGGTTAGAAACTCGTATGCACTAGCTTCATGTGGAAAAATAGTACTCAACTGCATCTGGTTAGTCCCGAACATATTTTGGAAATGGCTAGACTAATCGTTCGTTGTTTAAATTTAATGTACCCTGCCAAAGGTGAGCAGTGGTGGCCGAGTGGTAACGGCCCCGAGTAACGAATTGTGTGTCGTGGGTTCAAACCCATCCAGGCGCATTACTTTGTGTAATTCATTTCATCACCACTGCTCTCAAACCGGTGAAGGAAAACATCGTGAGGAAACCAGCATGTCCTAGAACCAAAAATTCGAAGACATGTAACATTCACCAACCCGCACTGAGCCCACGTGGTGGATTACGGCCCATTCCCTCTCCTAGAGAGGAGGCCTGTGTCCCAGCAGTGGGAACGTTAAAAGGCTGATTATGATTGTTATGCTGCAAAAGGTGGTGTAATTCTGTATAGGTTTGTCATTTTGATGGACTTATACAGCACTGCACCACCAGCAGGTACCTATGATCTATGTTTGTGATTGCAAGAATATAAACATAGACTTGCTTTCGTTTCTTTTTATTTATTGTATACTTTACCGTACACCAAAAGTTACAAAAAAGGAGACTTGAAACTATAACACACAGAAAGGCCTTATCGCATTCTGCGATCTCTTCCAGATAACTTAGTATGGACATGCCTGGAAAAAAAATGGGGCTGCTTTTGGTGCAAAATAGAAAGTTTAACAATATAAGAAAACAAATTACAAAGACATAATATTCCATATGATAGATACATAAGTACCAAGTACATCAGCAGTAAAAATAAGGAGGACTATCGATAATCACAGCAACAGATATTGTTTCTTTACAAAAGTTTTTATCGCAGCCCGCGATTGAGCGTATCTTACTGGCACGGGCAATGCGTTCCAAAGACGACCAGCCTCGAGAGCCTCAGCCCCGGCAACATAAGAAGACGGTCTGGGCGACGGAAAACGCAGGACGATTCTCGGCCACTGCAGGCGCGGGTCTGGAGATGGCGAGCTATGGGTGTCCTAGTGCCTAGTGCCTACTTGGGTTGTGGTATTTGTTCAAAAGAGTCACCGCGGTCCTGGAACGCAAAGGGCATTAGGAGGTACACGTGTGGGTTTTAGTCAGTAGGAGTCTGACACTCACAGAAGTCATTTCCCATCCAGAAAAAACAGGACAACCAGCCTGTGCGTGTACAATTTTCCAAGAATGTTGTAATATGCATTGGCATTTTAGTCGTAAGTTATCCGATGCCCTTAGAAATTAAGAGTGGGAATCACAAAGAAACTGGAAAAGATTCTTAAGATAAAGAGGGGTGAAAGGAATAAGATCCTGATTTTTCGTCGTAATTTCCTAATAAAACAAGATTTTCGCATACAAATTGCTCGCTAATCTCAAAATTGTGACTTTTATCGGTAAAACTATCAAGCACAAGCATAATGTTTCATAAAAAAAAGTAAAATAGGCCATAACTCAACAGGGTATATTAAAACGTTTATCATAATATCATAGTTGCTACCTTATTACCATTAAATCGTCATAAATACAGCGTATACCAATCTGAAATCAATTCTATTCCTAGGGAGTAAGGCGAATTTTCCTTTAGTAGTATGATCGAGAGTAGGTTTAGGGCAGAACAGTAGTTTCTTTTTTCGTAATAGGCCGTATAAAGCTGTAACAACTGGCCGTCGCGACGTTTTGTCATAGAAGTTTCTTGAAAAGGAACATGAAGAAGTTGTTAAAACTTCGCTTTAGTTGTCATTTTAAAAGTCGTAACTGAGATATTTTATGAGTACTAAATAGTGTACGGAGTAAAGTCCCGCAGGAAGTAATAAAGTAATTTTTTCGCTTAACTATGAAATGTCATCGTTACGACATTTTTAAGACATGTTAACTAAGCTTTATGGTTCGACAACCCTAATATACATACATATAAACCTGAATAGTTATTTTGTTTGCTGTAACGCGCTTATCTCAGGAACTACTAGCCTGCTAGGGTTGCGGAATTTGTTCGAAAGAGTCACCGCGGCCCTGGAACGCAAAGGGCACAAGAAGGATCACGGGTGGGTTTTAGTCGGTAAGAGTCTGACACGGGCCTTCCGCTCCGCCCAGAGCGGGAGAAGTCATTTGATGATTTCCCATCCAGATAAAAAAGGCTTATTATATATAATTTTATTGACGTCACCTATTTTGTGTTTGGAAAACCTGACAACCTTTAAGCCCTGTTGTAACAAAACTTAATAGGGTATTTTACTGTAAAAATCTAATTAGTCCGTCTGATAGATTTACAAAAATATTGGACACGTATTTTTTCTTTTTTCACGTAAACAAAAAATGAAGACGATACAGTGCGTTGAAAACTCACGTGACGTCACTACGTTGCTACAATTTTTACCAGCGACGTGACGTCACGTGAGTTTTCAACGCACTGTATCGTCTTCATTTTTTGCTTACGTGAAAAAAGAAAAAATACGTGTCCAATATTTTTTGGAAATCTATCAGACGGACTAATTAGATTTTTACAGTAAAATACCCTATTGTGAGAAGCTATCAAATTTAAATTGTTTTATTAACAACACACGTCTCCCGCACTACGCAACTAGATCCTATGATACAACACTACTAGTTTAGGAACCAGAGTAGTTATGTTTCATGTGTGACTTGTGTCTTAATAGGTAAATCTTTACTCAACGTTAGTTTAATTTGGAAAAAAATATATCAATTAATTTATTCTCACCTATACTCCATTCACAATAAGATTAGACATTGGAAAAAAATTGTTTTCAGTCCGTTCAACCGATTTTTACTTCTATTCCGTACACATAAGGATGGCATTAAAAGCAAAAACGTGATTATAATACCAATTGTTTACAGCAGCTACCATGTGTCATGCCGCCAACGCAATAGAAGTCAAAATCGGTTGAACGGACTGTAAAAAAGATGTATTTCAATGTCTAATCTTATCGTGAATGGGGTATAGTTATTTGTAAAACAATGCTTTTCTTTCCTGTATCAATATAACGATTAGAGATATTACATTGACCATTATTTTTAAACATCATGGAATGAATTCAGAACAAGATATGAGGGTGTAAAAGTTACGCCATTCCTGTTAAATGTCGCGGTCAGAGCCGGTGTGTCAAGCTCAGCCAGAAATGAGCTGCAACCGACACTGACAAAGAGGTGTAATGAGTTCACACGAGGTGGGGAGGCGAGGCTAGGAAACCAGCGAGATGCAAAATTTTCAAAAGAAAATATAGAGAGATATTTTATTCGTATACTTGTACATGGCTACTTTCCCGACTGTCCAAAATTCTGATAGAGACCATTTTTTTCAATTTTTACCATTGATAGGTAGGAAGCAGGATAGATAAATTATTTGATTATTATTTCACCGTTAGTTTTATTATATTAAAACCAACCTTAATCACCCAAAAAGTAAGATCCAAACTTAACCCTACTACTGAAAAATTGCGGTTTAAAAAGTATGAAACAAGAGAACAGAGTATAGTAATTTCTTTTTCGTTTTTTTACCGTTACGTCCTCCTGAGCACGCCAAATTCTATTTAATATGTCGTCATATAGCCTATAACCAGCGATCAATCAAGGCATTTCCAATAATACTTAATTAGTCCAATTATGATAGGTAGTTAAGATGTTACGAGGGAATAGATAATCATAATGTATCTACTCATACATAAATATTAATCAAAATAATGATCCTACTTTTGTTTCATCGTAGGCGGGAAAAATATGTAGTCATCAGGTATTTTTTGTCATTTATAAAAGTAATTAACAGTTTCCAAATTTAAAGAAATTAAGCACGCCTGTATGAGATAAAGGTGTATTAGAGTTTGGTTTGCGCACTTAGTCCTAGTATTGGAGCATTGTGCGTGAGCCATGGCGGCCGTCACTCCAACCAGCCGACCTCAGTATCAGCCGTGAATTCAGTGTCCCTATTGTTTGATGAAGGTGTAGCAAAGGCAATCTCAATATCTCCCTCTCATATCTATTACATGGGACAAGTCCACGCAAACAGAGACGTACGCACAGCTATTTTTGTGGCCCGTATTTAACGATATATTTATACAGCACGAAACGCATTACGCTAGAGAAAAATATCTACTCTTTATTTTCTACGAATCTATTGATCTAGTTTCACACCTACATTGTCTGTGGTTATACTATTGAAAAGTACATTGACACCATCTATCACCCTCTATCTATATACATAATATATTTGTATACTTGTTGGTATTTAATAGGCTTGGCATTTTATAACTTGCCGGAAGAAATTAATATAGAAGTAAGAAAGTCATTTTGTAGTATTTCGTAAAAATTAAAAGAGTTAAATAAGTACTCCGGATGATCTGGCCCTAGTTTTCTTAAGTCTGAACTTTTTGTCAAAACATGCTTTTTATACAGGAAATAATGGATTTGTATATTTGAATATTTAACAACAACAATAGATGTGTCTTAAATAATTTAATTGCGTGCTAACAAAAAGTATATGACTCTAAAAATATTATTTATTTTCTTGTCACTTTTTTCTGCTTCAGTCTGTCACCCTTCATTAAATAGTAGCGAGCGTCTTTAGCTTATTCTTCAATTTATTCTATAGTAGTTTTACTCTGAGATGTAAAAGTGGTCCTTCGAGCCGGATCTTATGCCCTGCGGGGCTACTCAATAGGGATTACGAACGATGAACTTCCTAGTTTTTCCTAGCAGAACTACGACTACGAATACGGGAATAAAATATAGCTTATGTTACTCAGGGTGAATGTAGCTTTCTAATGGTGAAAGAATTTTTGAAATCGGTTCTGCAGTTTTTGAGTTTATTCGTTACATACAAAAATACACATCTTTCCTCTTTTGTAATATTAGTATAGATAAATAACTACAGTGATTATTTCATCATGGTTTTACCTACTCCGGCCTGGCACAGGACATCCTAGTTCAGGCAAATAACACTAGTGTACTTGACGTTAGATTTAAGTAAAACTGTATTTACTGTCTGTTTTGCATGATTTCGACAAGAATAACAAAAAATAAAATAAAAAAAAATATCTATGGCAGAATAGATGCGCCATTTAGCCAACCAGTATCTTTATGTATGGCTTTCGTTTCTTTTCTATGGAACCAGATTCATCTGTTTCGTGTTTCTGGACAATTAATCTATATAAACACATCAAAAGTATCTAGGGATCAACATATATTTTTGCAATAACTTTCCTCCTGATTGATATTAATTAAAATTTTCTTTAAGGATTCATCAAATAAAGTGTTTTCGTTTGTCACAGTAACGATAAACCAAGTCACCTTTGCATTAATAAAGAAATTTGCCATTTTCCTAATAAAGGGATTTTTGACATTTGAACCACTAACATTAAAGTTCGAAAAAAAGACTGAAATAACAGTTTTCTTTAAAATTTTATTGGGTAACTTAAACAATTAATAATCCGTGTTTCTACCGCGAACACTAACAACACAAGAACATCGGTTTGGCATACTCAAAATGAGTTCATCCAAATCACGCTGTGGAATGGCCGCCCATGTTCGTTGCAACAACAAAAAAAGGTCTTCTTGCGACTGGATACCCTCCATATTCGGCAGAGCTCTTCTCTGTAGCATATCCCATGCATGCTCAATCGGGTTCAAGTCTGGCGACTGAGCAGGCCAGGGCAGGACATTGATGTTAGCTGCGGCGAGAGTCTGTCTTACAACTCTTGCGGTGTGCGGTCGTGCATTATCATGCATTAACTGAAATAAGGGACCGATTTGCACTTGTAGAGGAACGATGACGTCTGATACAATCGTCTCAGCATAAATTTGAGCGTTGAGGTTGCCTCTGATCCAAATCAACTCAGTTCTTCCGCCGATCCAAATACCCGCCCATACTATGATGGTTCCACCACTATAAGGATGGACTTCCTGGCAGGATTTTAATCGCTGTTGGCGTCCAGGGGTTCTCCAGTGTCGTATACGTCTTGTATCCGGTCTCATACCAAAACGAGACTCATCAGAAAAGCACACGAAACGCCATTGTTCTTCTGCCCAATTTCTGTGTTCAAGAGCCCATTGATATCGAATCCTACGATTGTGCATTGCTATAGGTGGTACCCGTAGCGGTCTTCGGGAATGAAGGTTCACTTCATGCAAGCGGTTTCTGACTGTTTGGTCGCTAATTAAGTTCCCTGAAGAGTGATGAAGCCTCACGGCTAACATCATGGCGGTTATTGTTGGAGCTCTTCGAGTTAAGATTTGAATGTATCGGTCTTGTCTCCGTGTGGTGCAGCGATACCGTCCTCCATGGCGCTCAGCCAAGGTAAGCGAAGAGCTCTGCCGAATATGGAGGGTATCCAGTCGCAAGAAGACCTTTTTTTGTTGTTGCAACGAACATGGGCGGCCATTCCACAGCGTGATTTGGATGAACTCATTTTGAGTATGCCAAACCGATGTTCTTGTGTTGTTAGTGTTCGCGGTAGAAACACGGATTATTAATTGTTTAAGTTACCCAATAAAATTTTAAAGAAAACTGTTATTTCAGTCTTTTTTTCGAACTTTAATGTTAGTGGTTCAAATGTCAAAAATCCCTTTATTAGGAAAATGGCAAATTTCTTTATTAATGCAAAGGTGACTTGGTTTATCGTTACTGTGACAAACGAAAACACTTTATTTGATGAATCCTTAAAGAAAATTTTAATTAATATCAATCAGGAGAAAAGTTATTGCAAAAATATATGTTGATCCCTAGATACTTTTGATGTGTTTATTTGCCTGTATCTCGTGGACGGACGATCGCGCGGTTGAATAGACGGATGGACAACGAAATGATTTTATAAAGGTTCCTTTTGAGGTACGAATCCCTAAAAGTATCTTTACAGTCTCTCCCATCTATAATTTTACTAGGATAGGATAAATAGCTGTTCTGCTTTTCTCCAGTGAAGTCACGTAGGTGTGTAGCAGATGTCCCACCGAATGCGGCAGCATACTCTAGTGTCGTGACGGAACTTCACCTCCGCAAAGATTCGTGCTTTTGCATCTGCATCTTTAAAGGCGTTGTAAAACAAAGCCTACTATAACCAAAAACCCATAAAAATTGATCAAATGTCATCAAATTCATGGTAAGGAACTGCTAAATGTAGGCAGTTCTTGTTTTGAACGTTTAAGAAATCGCCTAGATAAACTGAAACTGTTTTGGTGAAGAACAGTTTGTCCTTATTTTTTCCAATTCCACCTTTGCCAAGCTCTGCACCTCCGCCTTCGCTTAAAGGCAATATATATACAAATAATATGAACATCTCTAGTTATTCTACCTGTACTACTTGTGACATGTTGCGTCTGCAATACTTTGTCGGTAGTAGGTCACGTGCACCGACATACAATGTTCTGCGGTGCATTATGCTCGATGGCCCGTACCTACTTACATGGTCCGGCGGCTGTTTAGCCAGTGCCGGATGCCTGATAAATCTATGGGTAAAGTGCTCACTTTGCCCGCAGATTCACCCATTGCGTTGGATAACTTTGATGTGTATGGTTACCCGTCATCGTGGGCGATCTGGCTGGAATATGTGGAGGGGCTAGTATAATATTTTTTTTCTCTTTTTAATATAAGTATACATACATTACCGGCCCTGGTTCTAGCCATGGTCCGGAGTGAGTAGGCATGGGAAGCGGTCGGATGATTTCCCATCCAAAAGTCTCGGTAGGTTATGATGGTCACCCATCCACAGACCAACCTCGGCAAGTGTTGTTATAATTTAGCCACGAGCTCCTCCCTCGCTCACTTTAGAAACAAACATTTTATGTCATCGTTCATCTTAAAGAGCCACTTTGATTAAAACAAAGGTTATCATAGTTTTCATGTTCATTGGGCTTTCTTTTTGCTGAAATTTAAGTAGTAGACATTATCTAATTAACAAAAATAAAAGCTTTTGATGAAATTATGATGAAAGAAGCTAGACGGTTATTAAAATTTTATTGGTCCAAAAATTTGCCGCGGCCATTGCTTCGTCGGTGACAGCTCGGTTGGTAAATCACCATATGACTTCTCCCGCTCTGGAAGGAGCGGCAGGGAGTGTCAATCTCTTACTGACTAAAATCCACCCGTGTTCCTTCTAATGCCCTTTGCGTTCCAAAGCCGCGGTGACTGTTTCGAACAGATTCCACATAAGCATCACTGTGGCTACATGTTATTGGGCAGAGAGATTAGAATAAACCACAATTCGTATTTATAAAGACACTTTATTTGAATATAAAAACATGATTCCAGTGTCAGCATTCTTCAGAGTCTGAAAAACATACTTCAGTCTGAATCTTTCTCATATATGAACGGCAATGTGCTATTACAATGCAGGCCATCTAGTTCCTACGTAGGCTTATTCCAAAATTGTCTCCTTTAAATTCCTATAGATCTAAGGAAGAACTTTTAAGATAGATAATTAAATAGGCATGGACTAGTACTGATTTTAGTCGCTATGAAAACTTTTTTTTTTGCAAAAAAGCGTAGGAATTTTTAGTGTTGACTTCCAAATAAAAAGTGCTGCAAAGTACAAAATAACTTGAACTTTGGAAGTCTCAATAACGAAGGGACCACACCAGTTTCACCGATTTAAATGTAAGTCGGTTGTATTTTTTAACCGACTTCTAAAAAAGGAGGAGGTTCTCAATTCGGATGTTTGTATTTTTTTTTTTATGTTTGTTCACGCATAACTCCGTCGCTTGTCAACCGATTTGAAACATTCTTTTTTTCTTGGAAAGGGTATACTTCCCAAATGGTCCCATGAAAATTTTATCGAAATCGACCAAGCGGTTTTCGAAAAATCTAAAAAAAAATTCTACATTATCTACATTGACGATCTCTTAGTTTACTCTGCAAAGGAGCAGTACGTTTTTTTTAGTAGGTGGGGGGAGGGGAGGGGATGTAGGTACCACTAAAAAGTGAAAAATAAAAAACTTTTTACAAAAAAATACAACCGACTTTTACACAAAAAAATCAAAAAAGTGCAAAATAACTTTAATTTCGGAAGTCGGTGTTCAAAAAACGAAAAAGCAACCACAAACACCGAGTTCCGAAATTAAAGTTATTTTGCACTTTTTTGATTTTTTTGTGTAAAAGTCGGTTGTATTTTTTTGTTAAAAGTTTTTTTTATCTTTATTTTTCTTTGTTATGATGAAATGTCGTATAATAAATGAGAAACCCTGCTCCATAATTCAAATGTCTTCTTTAATTCACAACAACGCATTAAATCGTAAAAACACATCATGCACGATCACTCCTTTTTCAGGATTATGAATGCACTAAAAGCTTTGAATTTTGAATGATATATTATTGGAACTTTTAAATAGGTAACGTTAATTCTTTCGTTATTTAAAACGAAATGAAGCCGGTGATTCCTAGTTGACTAGTCAGTGAGGAGAGACAATGAAACATACTTAGCCCACAGTCTCTTTCAAAATCCATACAATGGTAAACATTGAATGGTCAAATCATATGAGAAGAAGGTAGGCTAATGTTTGTCATTCTTACGAATATATTATTTAGCTAGATCAATAGTGCTGCACCTAACAACAGTGTTCATTCTACTGTTACAGTCCCTGGGGCCGTACCACGAAGTGCCAATACTATCATGATATCTGTGTAAAAAAGGGATAGTGCTATTCGTCTTGTATAACTCCGTCTCTCTCTGACACAGGAAGCATGATGGATTTAAGACGTCATGGTAGGGCTACTGGAGACCCATTACTATTGAACGTGACTGTCTTTATTATTCTTTCTACCTTTTGCTTGTACTACTTTGACTTTGGACAAAAAACGGGATTTTTTGGAGAATTACCATCTTAGTGCGCCTCTAAAATTCACAACAAATCTAAACGCCAAATTTCAGCTTTCTACGAACAATAGTTTCGGCAGTGTGTTGTCTGTTTGTTCCATGCCAAAATTTGCCACATTATTGTTATAATCAGTCTGTCAAAATAACACCATTGAGACCACCAGTGAGAAATCAAACACGTTCTCAAATGAGTGAAGTTCAAAACTAATTTTGTAGAATTATATAAAAAACGAAAAACCTTTTTGTGAAAACTCAAAAAGAAATCCAAAAAATAAAAATATTGAAGGTAAACAACAAAAAATGGAGTTAAAAAAAAAAACACCACACACCGACTTCCGAAATCGCGTTGCACTTAAAAGTATTTTTAGGCTGTTTTTTTATTTTTGTAAAAAATTGTCACAAAAATTTTCTAGTTTTACAATCTCTGCTTATGTTTCTGATTAAACTACAGAAATGAATACTTTAGTCCTAGTCTGAAAATAATCCAAAACAAAATCGCGACTCTTTAACTAAAATTAATACACCAAAGAACTGCATAATTTGGCCATTAATTGAAACTAAGTTTTATATATTATTCGATTTGGCCACTCTATATCAACTATCAACTGTACAGGTACTATCTAAACTACGATTCCGCAAAAATATAAACAGGCAAACGCGAAATCTCATTCTTTTTTATGTCTGTTACAACAACATCATCATCTGTCAAATGAAAAAAAAAAAACATTTTTTCTCTACTAAATTCGGCCAGCACGGTCGTCAGTTCCCAACATGGCCACTGGTCGCCTATCCCAGTCTGCGCCTGACAGCTGATTGATACTGATTGCGCTGAACCAATCTCTGTTTTATTAATTCACTGTTATGTGCATACACCAATTATTGACTTCGAATTTTGAAAAAGAACGAATGTTTAAGAATTCCGAATTGGAATTTAGAGTTCTGAGGTTTTCAACTAGCACGTTCGTTCGTAAATCACAAATATTCACATATAGTTTTGCGCTATTTGCACAAACTTTGATAACCAGCGGATCATACTTGCGCTGTTCATCGTTTGTCTGTTAGCGGGCTGTATCTCATGAATCGTACTATACGTAGATAGATAGAGTTCAATCTGTGAAACAGGTGCTTGTCGTGTGGTTCTATTTAAATTTGATTGAGATCTGACGACTATTATTTCAGTTATCGCTAATAATGCGAGGCTTACTTAAATTGATGACGTTTTCATTCCCTCTTGTCGATGTAAAATGAAAAAATAAAATGTATAGGACGGTTTAGAAGGCATTTTAGTATTCAACGTGGTCCCTATCTAGTTTGGTGAAGATCTGATGAAGAACAGAGACAGGAAACGGATCTCTTCAATAAATGATAGCAAATCTTTCGGGATTGCTGAAATCGCATATTTGTTTATTGTTTACACCAATTTATAGCACGTATGTTACCTAACATGTGGTGGGTATGTTTAGCTGGGAGCGAACCACTAAAAAGTAAAAATTAAAAAAAAAACTTTTTACAAAAATACAATCGACTTCTAAACAACAAAAAAGTAACTTTAATTTCGGAAGTCGGTGTTCAAAAAACGAAAAAGCAACCAAAACCGAGTTCCAAAATTAAAGTTAATTTCAATTTTTGTTTTTGTTTAGAAGTCGGTTTTATTTTGTAAAAAGTTTTTCACCAGCAATAAACAGCATTGCTGATGAAAAATTTTTTTATTTTCAATTTTATTTAAAATTGGAATAGCTGCTATGACTAAATTGAATATGGAAATAGTAGCATGTTCGGTCAACCTCTGCTTCGTATTGACAAAACGGAATCGGCAATATTGACTATGGACTTGAAATACGACTCGGGTTTTGGTTAGGGTTGAATTTCAATTCCATGTAGCTACCTTACTGCGAATGTACGGGCCTTCTCGCCACATATTGTACAACTGGATAACATACGACGGGAATTTAAGGGAAAAGCTCGGAGGTACCTCAATTTACCTAGTGCCTAGCCTTTTCCAAACAGTATTTGATATAATTATATCGGATGCAGTATTTTAAATAGACTGCTTAAGAGCATGTACGCCGTATGGCATTTCATACAAATTTTCAAGTTACTATTTTGCGAAATGACTGAACCGATTTTATTGAAACTTCACACATACATATAAGCAGGATACGTAGGTCTAAAAATTTAGTTAAAAACATTTTTGAAATGTTTTATTTAAAAAAAGATAACTGGAAATCTATGTTTGTATGGAAAATTTAAAATGGGTCTAATTTAACTGTAACAATATTTATCGAAAAAAAATTCAACTAACTTTTTACACCTTTGTATCTGTAAAGTTTCATTAAAATCGGTTCAGTCATTTCGGAAAATAAGGACTTGAAAATTTGTATGAAACGCTGTACGCTCTTAACTGACCTTCATAACA
Organism: Hecatera dysodea; assembly: GCA_905332915.2. Lineage (NCBI taxonomy): Eukaryota > Metazoa > Arthropoda > Insecta > Lepidoptera > Noctuidae > Hecatera > Hecatera dysodea. The sequence goes on along the minus strand of HG995286.1, from coordinate 28,917,747 downwards.
TTATTTTTGGTGTCAGATTTTCTGGCTTCTGCCAATACATAACAATTCTCAAAGATCTACCAAAGTCAGCCTGTATTATTACCCATATTTGAAATATTTAAAATTAATTCATGTTCAAAATTTGAGGGGGGTAAAAAAATTTAATGAATTGAAGATTGTTATCAAGTTGAAGACGTATTTATTTGCATTTAATTTTTACTATCACCTGAACTCAGAGTTCTTAAGTAGCTTCTACAAAAGTATTTATTCATCTGTGTGTATTTGTAATTCTAATCCCACCAAAAACATTCTGTAAAAAACTAGCCAAGTCTCGATGGAGCTGCTTGTTTATCTCTAAAATTTCTAAATTCATCAGCACTGCTCTCAAAATGGCGAAGGAAAACATCGTGAGGAAACCGGCATGTCCTAGAACCAAAAATTAAACCACCAACACACACTAGGCCCGCGTGGTGGATTACGGCCCATTTTCTCTCCAGGCCTTCTCTCTAAGGCCTGATTCCCAGCAGAGAGATCATTAAAAGGCTGATTATGCTTGCTTATGCTTTTTATGCTAAAATTGCAATTGAGTACATTGAATTTGTGATACTAGGAGCCTGTACCCGCAAAATAAATTATGAATCGTAAAGGATCACGAATGATGATGTCGATATAAGAAAAGCTTATACACTTCCGTTTCTAGGGTTTTGTACCTCAAAAGGAAAAATAGAACCCGTATTGGATCACTTGGTTGTCTGTAAGTCTGTGACAAACATTTTTCTCCGGCACGCGTTGAGGTACCGTGTTGAAATTAATATGAAATACGTAAGTCTATGATCACTTGGAAATCTAAAAAATTAAACTTCTAAATCAACTGTATATCGTCCAAAATATTTAGTAGGGTTCAGTTTAGATTATATGAGGCGCGTGACGATGTCAAATTACAGCAAACGCAAGTATTTCGATGACGCTTAGCGCTATTATGTTGTACTATTATTGTTGTACTATTATGTTGTTCCTAAAACCAGGCTCAAAAAAATAGGTGGTTCGTTTCGATGTCAATGTATACATTTTTATAATAAACTTCCTAGCCCTATTCAAGAACTAAGCAGAAATAAATTCAAATCATTTATAAAACGTAAGCTATGCCAGAAAGCTTTTTATACAGTTAAAGATTATCTTGAGGACAAGAAGGCTTGGGATTGAGCTGCTTCAGTTTTGTACACGGCCCAATGTTTTAATGTTTTTGTTTTGTTCTCTTTTGTGCGCTTGTTGTTTATATTTATACAGTTTGACATTTTCATTTACTTTTGACATGAATGTTTACTTTTTAAAGTATTCTTTTTATTTTATTACAATTTCTTATTTTGACATGAATACTTACTTTGTAAAGTATCATTTTTTTATTTTTTTATATCAATATCTCATTTTGACATGAATACTTACTTTGTAAAGTATTATATTTTTAAATTTAAATTTTATTCCCTATTGTGAATGTGAGGACTATGTGGGTTATTATTAGCTTTTTCCTCTTCAAGTATATTTTTTTTTAACGTTGTCTGGCTGTTTGAGTATTTTTGTGGCCTACCCAAATGTCCTTTCATTGGCATTGTTCGTCGAGTTGTTGAGCTCCTTATTGATTCTAAGTTGAGCTAATCGACTCTGACCAAGGCTTGCACTGACTGGACAGGTCCACTCAAAACTGTGTGGTTCCTTCTTAAAAAGACCACTTCAGACACTGATCTGCATGGTCCTCATATAACGTATTGTGAATATGGGGATCATTTAGATCGCTACGTCAGGGGTTCATTCATGTTAGTCTGGCGGTTTGAGTTCTTTAGGTGGCCTACCCAAATGTCCTTACTTTGGTATTGTTCGTCAAATTGTTGAGCTCCTTAAAGTTCTAAGTTTGAGCTACACGATAACTGACAAATGCTTGCACTGTTTGGACAGGTCCACTCAAATCTGTGTGGTACTTTCCTCAAAAGACCACTTCAGACACCAACCTACATGGTTCTCATATGATTTGACCAGTACAATTGTATGGACTTCAAAAGAGACCTTGACCTCTGAGTTTGTTTCGGTGTTTCTTCTCAGGGTAGTCAGCTAGGAAACACCGGCCTCATCTAGTTTTATAACGGCCAAAAAAAAAGATTGACGTGTAAAAGTGTTTTTTACAACCTACTTACAAAAATAAATCATTTATCATTTATCATTTAGCTCCCTGGTAGCCGCTAAACGCAGAGAGCTTATTTTTACGATATGAATTCTAATGTCAGATTTAAATTACAGTAAAAATATATAAAGGAAGAAAGAAAAATGTTTATTTGGGACTCGCACAAAACAAAAAAAATAGAAAAAAAAACTACTTGAAAAATAAATTAACAAAAGCAATTGTACCTACCTAGGAGGAGCTCGTGGCTAAATTATAACAGCCGCACGGGTCGATCTTCTATGTTAAGCAACGCTTGCCGAGGGTGGTCTGTGGATGGGTGACCATCTTAACATAACGAGACTTCTGCGTGCCTCGGAAAGCACGTTAAGCCGTTGGTCCCGGCTGTCATTTGGAGATCTTTGGCAGTCGTTACGGATTATCAGAAGCCAGAAAATCTGACACCAGTCTTGCCAAGAAGTACCGTGTTCCCCAGTTAGTGGGTTGTGGAGGGCTGGTAGGCAGCCGCTTCACGTAAAATACTGGTATTCAGCAGAATCTGGCTTGACTGGGAGCCGACCCCAATGTAGTTGGGAAAAGGCTAGGCATGATGATGAATTGTACCTACCTAAATGTAAATGTACGAGGCCGAAAAGGTTCCTATCTCAGCATATGCTACGATATTTAAAAAATATATATCGCAGCGCTGGTATTCTGATAGGTCCTGTACAGATTACTTTTATACTTCGATACAAATTATGCCACGGATACAAACATTTTTCTCCGGCACCGTTTAGTCAGCGACCTAAGTTACATCCCGGCATTTAATTGAAAAGCCTCATGTTGGCGCGACGGCGCGGCCTTGTCTGCTTTACAAATTAATTCAACGATCGCATATGCTCGCGATTATCAGGAAGAAGCCTGAGAGTTACCGAGAATCGAGACGTTTGGCGTTTGATTGGAAAAATCTTCCATGCAATTGATCATTCATTAAAAATCAAAAGTCATTTATCCAAACTAGATTGAGAGCCAGCACTTTTTAAACGTCAAATTTTATATACAGACAGTACCCCAAAACGCCCATCCGTCACCATTTCCTAGTGTTTTAGCTGGGAAGAAGTGGCGCAACAAACTTCCCAGCAAAACTCACATATACATATGTATATACACTAGCGACCCGCCCCGGCTTCGCACAGGTGCAATGTAGATACTAATGTTTCCTCTACTATAATATACATGTATTATACATATAAACCTTCCTCTTCAATCACTCTATCTATTAAAAAATACCGCATCAATATCCGTTGCGTAGTTTTAATGATTTAAGCATACATAGGGATATAGGGACAGAGAAAGCGACTTTGTTTTATAGTATGCAGTGATATACCGTTAAAGTGCCCAGGCCCACCGATGATTACAACCGTGAAGGCAATAAAAAGGGCTTACACAAAGCCACACTAGACAGAAAGGTTCCCTGCGAAGTTGAATGTAAGGCTGAGATTCTGTTTAAACACCCCCAGGAGATGCACCAAGAATGAGAACGGTGCTATCATGCCCGTTTGTATTTATATGAGTCTCTGATATCTACAGATTATAGTCATGTACATCATGTATTTAGAAAATATCCATAAATTCTTTTAAATTCATTTTATAGGCTTTTTACAAACCACCCAAACAAGCTAGCAGCAAATCTGATGGACAGCCAAACAGTCGCAAGGAGGCTATAAAGAAAGATCCCCCAGGATCTGATCGAATAAAACAACTAAATTTGTATAAATATACGAAGTGGTCACTGGACAGCTTTTGTGCAAATCCATAAATCACAAACCATATCGCTGAATATCTTGTAGATGATAGATTGCGATTAAAGATATAAATAAAAAAAAAATAAAAAAATTATAGGCTTGTTGTTATGATATATCCGTTCCGTTAGTGAATCCGTGGCATAATTTGTATCGAAGTATAAAAGTAATCTGTACAGGACCTATCAGAATACCAGCGCTGTGATATATATATTTTTTAATATCGTAGCATATTTTTTTTTTAACTTGTTATAAACTAGTGCTTGACTGCGATCCCACCTGATGGTAAGCAGCGATGCAATCTCTGATGGTAAGGCGCACTAGTTTATGAGCCTATTCACTCTTGCCTTGAAGACATTCAGATTATAATCGGACGGGAAGACCGCCGCAGGCAAATTGTTCCAATCCTTCGATGTTCGCGGTATAAACGACGAGGCAAAACGCTTAGTCCGGACCGTAGAAGTTTCAACAACGTATGGATGGATACTCGCCGTACGTCGGGTCGTCCGATGGTAAAAAAGGGATGGCGGGATCAAGTTATGCAGTTCCTGCGCACACTCTCCAAAATGCAACCTGTAAAACACCGAAAGGCTGGCTACTTTACGCCTGTGCTCAAGGCTTTGAAGATTGGATTTAACCAAATCTGGATCACCAATTAGCCTCTTCGCTCGCCTTTCCACCGAGTCCAAAGCCGCTAGGTGGCATTTCGCAGCACCAGCCCATATATGGCTGCAGTACTCCACACACGAACGAACCTGTGCCTTATATAGCATCAAAAGCTGTTCTGATGTGAAGTACCGGCGGACCTTTGCGAGAACGCCGAGTTTCCTAGCAGCCACCTTGGCTTTGGACTCAATGAACCGCCCAAAGTTTAGGTCTGAAGAGATTTCTACTCCCAAAAGCTGAAGGCGGTCGGTGCACTCCAGGGATACATTCTGAAAAGTAGGAGCCAAGGTGAACGGGCTCTTTTTGGCGGTGAACAGACACGCTTGTGTTTTGGCGGCGTTGAATCCCACCAGATTGGCTTCACCCCACTTGGAGACTGCCTGAAGTGAGACATTCGTACGCTCCACCATAGCCTCTCGTTCGGACTGGATTAGCTCCTTACTAGCCCGAGCACTAGGCAGGTATCTCTCTACAACTGTGCTATCATCTGCATACCCATAGATACCGGGCACCAGCAGATCATTGATATGCAGTAGGAAGAGAGTTGCAGAGAGAACAGACCCCTGAGGAACTCCGGCATTAGTCGTCATGGACTCTGATGAGCAGCCGTCGACAACAACTCGGAGAGACCGTTCACTCAGGAAGTCTCCTATCCAGTTAATCAGACCAGGAGAAATGCCGTACGCTGGAAGCTTGCTCAAAAGGCTAGCGTGCCATACCCTGTCGAAGGCCTTCGAGACGTCTAAGGAAACGGCCATCGCTTCCCCGTTCCTCTCGAGGGCCTCGCCCCACAAGTGGGTGGCATAAACTAGTAGGTCCCCAGTTGACCGATTACGGCGAAACCCATACTGTCGGTCACTGAGGAGATCGTGACCTTCTAGATATGCCATGAGGCGCGAATTCAATACACGCTCCATAATCTTGCAGAGTATGGAGGTTACCGAAATCGGCCGATAGTTGGCAGGATCGGCACGACTGCCCTTTTTGGGCACGGGTTGCACGTTGGCAAGCTTCCAGGACTTGGGCACTATACCAGTCCTGAACGAGAGGCGATACAAGCGTGTCAACACAGGAGACAGTTCGGGCGCACATTCCTTGAGAACAATCGCTGGTATGCCATCCGGTCCACTAGCCTTATTCACGTCTAGGCGACACAGCGCTCTCAGAACTTCTCTGTTCCTTATGCGAACCTCGGTCATAGAGGTGTCACAATGAGGCAGAGTCGGTGGAGTAGCACCGCTAGTATCCAGACGAGAATTATGGGCGAAAAGAGACGCAAAAAGGCTTGCTTTCTCTCTCGCCGTATGAGCCAGTGTTCCATCAGGCTTTACCAGCGGAGGCAATGAGGGCCGACAGAAGTTCGCTTCGACCGACTTGGCAAGGGACCAAAAGGCTCTGCTACCTGAAGGTTGTGCAGAGAGCTTTGTGCCAATATGGTTTATATGGTCGAAGCGAGCCTTCTTTAGTGCCTTTTTGTAGGACTTGGCAGCACGGTTAAAGGCTCTCTTCTTTGAGATCAGATCCGGAGCTTTGCGATCACGAGCATCAACCCAGGCGAGAAACGCCGAATGCTTGTGCTCTTCAGCCTGAACGCAATCGGCGTTGAACCATAGGTGAGCTGAGCCACCGATGGGTACATCGCTATAAGGGATGAAATATTCCATAGCTTGACGTATCACATCGGTTACAGCATCCGCGCAGCTCGTCGGATTTTCGGAAGAGAAGCAGACCTGCTGCCAAGGATAAGACGCAAAGAAGTGCCGCATCTCATCCCAATCTGCTGACTTGTAACGCCACATTCGCCGTTCGCCACGAGAGTCGCGGTCAGGTGGGGAGAAGGACGATACAGATTTCACCAGACAGTGATCTGAAGTTCCAAGTGGTGAAGAAACTGTTACGATACATCTGTCCGGATCAGTTGTCAGCAGTAGGTCCAGACAATTGGCAGTATGACTAACAACATCAGGCACCCTAGTCGCTTGCTTTACCAGCTGGGAGAGGCCCATCGATACTGCAAAGTTTCGCACTTCTCTCCCAGCGTGGTCGGTCCTCTGGTATGGGAAAAGCCAGTCTTGGTGGCAGGCGTTAAAGTCCCCCAGAGCGACAAACTGCGCATCAGGGTGCCGATGCAGAGCCTCATCGGCGGCCTCACTGAGGTGGCCAAAGAGTTGAGTTGTCTCCTGGTCGCCGCTGTGCGATCGGTAGACACAGGTGTAGACAATTTTGTCCACACCGGTGTCCACCAGCAACCATAAGGTTGAAAAACTGGGGTCTTCAAGGTGACGGAGACGCTGGCAGCAGATGTCGTTGCGGACATACACACAGACCCCGGCACGCTGCAGGAAATGGTGCTCCAATGAGTATCCCGGGTAGTCGAGATACGCCGCATCAGACGGACATCTGATCTGCGTCTCCGTCAAGAAAAGTAAGTGGGGCTTGTCAGTCTCGAGGTGGTAGTGGACTGCATCGAGATTGGAGTGCAGTCCTCGAATGTTTGAGAGGTGCACATGAAACGAGAGGACGTGCATCCGCTGTACACACTTACTCTTCTTTTTACCTTTCATATTTTTTTTTTTTTTTTTTTTTATGTAGAGTGAATAGGGTTGGTGGACGATGGCAGTTGAGCGAGGTGATGCGATGCTAAGCCCAACAACACACCCAGAGCTGCTGCGCCAGTGGAGGATTGGTCCGGAGACTGCGGGGACGCCCGAACCCCCCCCAGGGATCGCCATCGGGTCCTCTCGCCCGGTCGCCAACCGGCACGATGGGGCCACCCTGGGATTTTTCGCAGTTGGCGGGGCAGCCTTTCATGTGTGGCTGGCACACTACTTGGGCCCCCAACTACCTGCGGTCGGCCAGCGGAGCACCGTGCTTCGGATCCCGCTACCCTCCGCGATCAAACATCCGACACAACAGCAACTGGTGCATCATACCCGGCAAACACCGCAACACAACTGCTCAGACCCATCTTCCACCACACGGCTTCACCAGACTACATGCCGGAACACGATAGATCGCTTGGCGGCATGACTTTATCTGGTGGGTGGTAACCTTTAAGCCGGCAGCCGATGCTATGGCCTACCACCGTCTTTTACTGCTCGTTTAGCACTACCCAGGGGACACGTGTAGGGCGGTCAAAGGTCAAGTAAATCCTACGGACGCGAGCAGTCCATCCCCCCGAAAGCTAAATATGCTAAGATAGGAACCTTTTTGGCCTCGCACATTTACATTTAGGTAGGTACAATTGCTTTTGTTAATTTATTTTTCTAGTAGTTTTTTTTTGTTTACTATTTTGTTTGTTTTATGCGAGTCCCAAATAAACATTTTTATTTCTTTCTTTGTTTATATATATTTACTGTAACTTAAAACTGTAAATTAAATCTGTAAGTTAAAACTGTAATTTAAATCTGACAAAATTATTTTGTCGGTAAAACTGAATACATAATATGTGATAAATGCAAATGATGAAGACATTTTACTACTCTGTCAAGAAAGTACGGGGACAAGATCAATAATGCACAAAATGTTTGACCTTCCGGCAAGAATTCCAAGTGCACAACACCACGATAGTAAAAAAAAAACAGTCAACATGACTGGCGTGATTTTGTTGGTTTTAGGTTCACTTGGAAGACGCCACTCCGAAGCTTGTTGATTAGTTTGCATGTCAAACTGGTAAACCGACGTATCGTCATCGTACCAGTAACAATGCGTTTCATAAATGTTTAGTCGGAATTGACTTGTTCTAGCATGTTCTCAGTGAATCATAAGCGATTGAGTTTTGGAGAAGATTCAGGTCTTTTGGGACTAGCCTTGCAACAACATGTTTTATACCCAAGTGATTATTTAAAACGGTACCTATGGACTGACTCGTGAGACACAGAAAGTTCAGCAGCTATCTCTCTCAAACTCAAATGAGGATTTTCAGCCACAATTTGCTTCACTTTTGCGATGTTAACTGCAGTTGCAGATGTTGATGGCCGATCAGAGTTAAGCAAGTATTCCATCATAATATCTCGAACACTTTTGAATGCTTTTTACAACTCATAAGAACTTGTTTTTGATAAAGTCGATTCACGGTAAGCCTTCTGTGTCATTTTCAGTGGCTTCGAACACAACATTCCATTCACGATGCACAATTTAAGACAAACTCTTTGTTCGATTTTTATGTTCATTATGAAATTGAGACTTAAATCAGCAACAAGAGGCTTCAATTCCTTTACGTTGTTTAATTACGCCGTGTTCATATTGCTACGATTTGTAAACACGTAAATCGTACGCACTTCTACAGGCTATTTTTTATACCGAAAAGTACACCATTTCTATGGAACAGTCTAATGAAATGAAGCCACGGAAATACAAGCCAGCAGATGAAAAAAAACTCCATGACACCCCGAAAGATAAATACAAAACATGAGCGGTGTCTCCACGCGCACCCACTTAGTCCTCACATCAACATAATGTTTACAAATGGAGATATAAGACCTCCTCAGCATCAGGTACGGGGATCAGTCATCGAGCCATCAAGACTGTCCATTAATGTTAAATTCCTTTGGCAACCTCAAGCCTGATGCATGCAGGGAGGGTAAGATAATTTGCACGAAATATTTCATGACGAAAACAGGTGCTTCTGAATTTTTGATAATTTCGTGTTCGTGCCGTTATCGCTCATGAGGTTTTGTTTATTCATACCGTTTAATGTTTAAGTTTTAGTTTTATGGGGTTCGGTGTAAATGAAATAGGTAAGGTAGCATTCAAGGCTAAATTCCCAATGACCTATTGCGTGGAGATGCGTCGTGAACCAACATCACAGCTCTAAGGTCCACCTGCTCTAGTCAGAATTATGTTTTAACTCCTAGTTAATAGTCGATGTGTTTTTATATTATTTTAACTCGTGTAAAAAACTAAATCCGAATTTAAAGATAACTCAGACAGAGCCCTCCGCCCACCCCAGTGTGGAGGACATCCATGAGGATTTCCCCCTGTAAAAAAACGGTTACCCAAGGTGGAGGTGTGCCCTGCTTAGGCGGAGCAACGCCGTGTCCTCGTAGAGGCGATCGACGACGGCGACCTCTTGCGTCCGGCCCTGGTTCAATCCATGGTCCGGAGCGAACAGGCATGGGAAGCTGTCGCCTCCTTCTGTAAAGCAATAATGCTGGCAAAGGAGGAGGCAGACCACGTGCGGGAAAGGGAATCGTCATGCTCCAGCCGCCGTAACAGAAGAAGACGCCCCGGGTGTCGGGAAACGCAGGGCGATTCCCGGCCATCGTAGGCGCGGGCCTGCGGATGGCGAGCTATGGGTGGCTCGCCGTCCGATAGCAACCAGGCTCGGCTCGACGGCGCGTCGCGTTCCACGCGCGTCTCAAAGAGCTGTCAGCATCGAAGACGGGGCCCCATAGGGTCAGTACTATCTTATAAATTTATATTCATTCGAACCTATATTGAATATGAGCAATTACTGAGAAGATTCCTAATATGGGCTGTATGTGTTATAGCGGTTCGTCTGGCGTATTAATAAATTGGAACAGGAAGTAATAACACTAACTAACAAACCAACACACACACATACACACACACTAACACCAACACACTAACTCACACACTAACTAACTTGTGCAATATCCTTACCGTCACAAATAAAATTCAGCTGTGACCCTACAAGCCGATGGGAAAGGATCTAATAGACGCTGCGGTGTGTGCACACCTTAACACTTTGTTACACATGAATAAGTAACTCGATGCCGTTCTTTTAACCGTCGCTGCGTCCTAAATACAATATTTTATATTCTCCTAAATATAATATTTTTACTGTAATTTAATTTAATTATTTGACATTTTAAATTCAATGTAAACTTTGTAAATTAAAATTTTGTTATTATCATACATTTCAATCTCAAAAAAAAAAGATTATATAAGTGCTAAGCACACCTATAAGTGTCGAATTCACCGCAAAGCTGCTGGAACAGAATATGTTTATTTTATGTAATGATTTAGTTAATAAATCGTTGGTGTGTCCATAAATAAACAAATGAACAATGCATTAGGTTACCTTTTTAACTGACACATTATATTTATAACTAGCAGCGCCCCGCGGTTTTACCCGCCTAGTTCCTGGTTCCGTGGGAAAATGGGGATAAAATATAGCCTATGTTACTCAGGGTGAATGTAGCTTTCTAATGGTGAAAGAATTTTTAAAATTAAAAGGGAAGGAATTTAAATAGAAAGACTTTAAATAAATACTGACATATTCAGTGAAATTTCCAGGGCTAAAATAAAATGCATTCTGTTATTTTGAAGCTAATTAATTAGCTCCAACTGAAATAGTTCACTCGAATTTCTCTGAACGAACGACAATGCTGTAGTATTCTCAGTTAATGTTTAGAAGTATCAGTATATTTCTTATAATTAACTGAGACCACTCCAATCCCAGTCGCAGTGGACAGCCAGTGAGAGGGTTTTTACCCGACTACGGCGAAGCAAAAGAAGGAGAACTATAAAAAACAGGTCAAGTGCGAGTTGGACTCGCGCCTCAAGGGTTCCGTATCATTGACTAGGAAATATTAAAATAGGCATATATTGGCGTTTTTTGTACGGGAGCTCCCCTTGCATATTTATTTTTATTTTTATATTTATTATTACAGTAAAAATAAAACTGTCTTTTTTGTGAATATTTCAAGTACATACCTACCTACCCGTGTGTAGCCATTATTGATATCGAGCAAAAAAGGGCAAAACAATCGCGTTTGTTTCATGGGAGCCCCCCTTAAATATTTGTTTTATTGTATTTTTAGTATTTGCTGTTATAGCGGCAACAGAAATACATAATGTGTGAAAATTTCAACTGTCTAGCTATCGCAGTTCTATAGATACAGCCTGGTGACAGACAGACAGCAAAGTCTTAGTAATAGGGTTCAGTTTTTACCCTTTGGATACGTTACGCTAAAACATAGCTACAAATAGAATAAAAAAGGTATAAACGTAAAACACTATACCTAAATAGAAAAAATATAACCTTGAAATTATGTCCCTACTTTTTTGATTAAATGTTGCAGCGATCCCCTGAGGGATCATTCTTAAGACTGTCACATACACAGACAAGTCAAACTTTTCAACAACTCGACGTTTTTGCTTAAAAACAAAAAAGGGGGTTCTATAGAAGAAATTGTGTGACCTTTCGTGTCTGACACTGACTCTCATTTGGCCGTTATGTATTCTTGACAGGTTCAGTTTGGATGACCTCACCTGATGGCCAATTTTACTGAATTTAGAGATAATTTAGATAAACGGAATTTGTAGCTGCAATTTTATAAGAAACTAAATAGCACTGTCTAATACGCTACGACTTATTGAAATGTATACTCTATAGCCTTTGTAGAACAATCTGCTAGCACTTCCATAAATAACACTTTTAGAACTGACTCATTAATGTGGTTCCCCCACCTATTTGACTGCTCAAAACATATCCATCATTTACTGAACAATTATTACTACCATAAACTTTCAAATTAACATTGCGGATTGTATGGACTTTAAAAGAGACTTTGACCTCTGAGTTTGTTTCGGTGTTTCTTTCGGCTAGGAAACACCGGCTTCATCTAGCTTAAAATGACAAGAAATATTGGACGTGTAAAAGTGTTATGTTTAACCTACTTACAAAATAAATATCATTTATCATTTAACAAGGAGTCTACATACCTCTCTCAAAAATACAGACTTTGTTTTATGTAGAAGATATTTCTAACCCTAGATAACTTACTATGGACTTAAATGTATTTAAAGCAACCTGTAGTTCTGTTCTGAGACGACTGCATTGACATAGGAACCTGATATAAATAGAAAGTAATTATTATCAACATACTGAGATATACATATAACGTCCGTAATAGTTTCGTTTATATTGTGAGTTGCGATGTTAAATAGTAGAGGATCATCAAATCACTTCTTCCGCTCTGGGTGGTGCGGAAGGGAGTGTCAGAATCTTACTGACTAAAACCTACCCGTAATCCTTATAATGCCCTTTGAGTTCCAGGGCTGCGGTGACTCTTTCGAACATATTCCACAACCCAAATGTATGACAGACGTGCATACGTCTGTCATACATTTTTCATTATGTACGAAACTGTAAAGGAACTGTCAAAATTTTATCTATTACCGCATGGTAATCTAATAAATTTTTGATAGTTTCTTTGATTCGTGACATTAGAATGTCGTTGTGCAATAATTTCTTTATCAAAAAGTATTACGAGACCATTGATCGACCAATGATCGACCATTATGAATTTAGCCGATTACGAACTTTTAGCAAAAAAAATGACAATGGGATCGTGTTGGAATGACAAATTTATAAAATTAGAGAGCCCTGATATGTTATGAAAACCAAGTTGAATCTTTGTCGTCATCTAAACATGACTTTTAAACTAACGAAAACCTAACTAGAGGATATGCATCTTTCTAATCTTGTGTTCAAAATCGAAAGAAACATTTTAAAAAGCTAAGACATTATAGAAATATGATGAAGAGAAGATGACGCTCCGGAGTCTCATCTTGGTTTAAAAATAATGATTAGAATCATTCGCGATCATCTTGAAACAAAACAAGAATCATAAAATTTGTTGTACAAAGAAAGTAACTAATAAATTATTGACCACAGAAAATGCAATTTCATCACAACCCAGTCCCGTATATTTTGATTTTATGTATTATTCCAGTTCATGAATAGAAATTGTAGCTTTTAGTTTATTGTTGTAGGATTGAATGCAGGGTTCAGTGGGGGAAACGTAATCAGAAGTTGGGTCATTAAGGAGCCCTTCAGCCAAACTTGAATCAATGTGCTGATATTTTGATTTACGGCCTATTACCCGTCTCGTTTTGTCACAAATATCACTGGCAAAAGTTGTTGAATCAATATCGTCATCAACTGGGATTCCTGAATGTTTCCTTGCAGGTGTGTAACTGTGTTGTGTCCTTAGTTTACGCACAATTTTTGCTAAGGCTAATCGTCGCGCTGCCTCGGATCTAGATAAATCTGGACTCTAATCAGGTTTTGGTTTAGATGAAGAGCTGATGTGTTGAGGAATAACAATCTGAGGAATGTTCGAATAGGGATTGAATTACAAAAAAATATTGGACACGTATGTTTTCTTTTTTCACGTAAACAAAAAATGAAGACGATACAGTGCATTGAAGACACGTGTGACGTCACTACGTGCTACAATTTTTACTAGCGAAGTGTCGTCGCCAGCCACCTCTCTTAAACTTTGATGCGCTTTGTCTGTATAATTTTTGTACAATTCGAAATGACAAAAATACGTGTGCAATATTTTTTGAAACTCCAACGGACGGACTAAATAAAATTATGATTTTGATATGTAGTAAAATACCCAATTATTAAACGTGACTATAAATTTGCACGAATTAATTTAATTAAACTATCATAAAATAAAGCTATTCCGTGAGTTTCAAATTTTAAAGAACGAACGGCCTGATGGCCGGCAGTGATCGAAATATTTCCTATCGCAAAACCGGTAATTAGTGTTTCGACGAACACCCGATTAATTCGCCCGGGGCGCAAATTGACACAAAATGGCTTTGTTAGTGTTTCAACAGTGAACGTTATAAAACAGTGAGCGTTAAATACTTTTAATAATTTTTCAATGGTATTTTTCAAGCTATTTTGTTTGCGTTTTGTTGCAGTTTTATCTGGAAAAAGGAGGCTTTGTTTATATTAAATGTCTGTATAAGTCAATAATTTTATATAGAGTTATATGGTGTGATTCATGCATTGCACATATACACCATGCTTTTTTTCCATCAAATCAAAATCAAAACACACAAACATTACATTGGAAACTTGAAGTTTTCTTTTATCAGAAAAATAACACCGTCATCGCCATGATAAAAATAACAGTCGTCCATATTATAATTTATTTATTGGAGTTATTAGTGTCCGTGGAATTTCTTGCACGTTCTTCTCCATAGTGATCTACGCTTTCGAACGTGCAAATTGCTTCATGGATTACATACAATTCATAAGTGCCTGTAAATGATTTATTTGAAATAAAAGCTTTTATAAAAACAAGTTGCCCCACACTAGGAATTTCTCCTGTGTCGTGGGTGCGTAACAAACATACAATCTCACATACACAAATAGCCAGACCGGGAACAACTATCTGTAGGTTATAAAAATATTCATTTCGTGTGGGAATCGTACAACACGTAGCCCAGCAGCCACTCGCTCAACCACTGCGCCAATCGTGTCGTCAATTACCCTTTTGTTTCTAATATCTATTGTAATATTCGTACACACTGGGAACATTACAGCAATACTGCAGGACAGAAAACTGTAACGCTAAGTAATAGGATAACGCTAGTTATCCTTCATGCAAGACATTCTTAAAAGTAACAAATCCAATCCGCTGTAGGATGTTACAAATAGTAACAAATCCAACTCGTAGAATGTTACAAGTAGTTAGGTATACAACATCAATCTGCAGTTCATTTGTTAGAGCATGTCAGGCACGTTCGCCACTGGTCGGGTGCACACGGACGCATGAATGTAACATACGTCGCCATAGAGCCCTGTATACACTGCCCGATAAATGTTCTATGACTCGTGACGTCATTGTACTGTTGTTGTTTCCATGTTTCCCTATGATGGGAAGAGCTTTTTTGTGCCAAACCTAAAAATGTTCCACTCCACGTAAAATACTTATATTCAGCTGAATCCAGTTTTACTGGAAGCGTACCCAAATATAATTGGGACAAAGCTAGGTAGATTATGAATATTACCTGAAGCAAAGTTATGCCAAACATCCTAAACCTGTCCTATAACTGGTCGAAGGTCCCTTTTTTGCACTCGATACTCAGTTACCGCTGTATAATTTACTCTAAAAAGAAATTCTAGTTTTCCAGACTCCAATCTGAACCGGGGAAAAAAAAACCGGGAATGTTTTCATGTATGAAAGTCAATTCTACATTTCTTTAAGCAATTGCATTGCATCTCAGTCGCAATCTCTTAAAAAAGGCTACGCAACTGGACACGTTGCGAACGTTGCTTAAAACTTGACAATTCAAACTCAAACTCAAACTCAAACTCAAACCGTTTATTTCAATTAGGCCATTAACGGCACTTTTGAACGTCATCAATAAAAATTATCATAAATTAAGTGACTCTAGCGTCCATTCGCAAAGGTAGATTCTTATGGAGAAGAACGGACAAGAAACTCCATAGTTACTCTTTTCAATTTATTAGAACTCAAGGTTAAAAGTACAAAAAACTAATCAAACTTTCAACTTGATAGGCCAATATCAATCAAAAAAACAGGAACAATTCAAACCTAAGTCGAAATATCAAAAACAACAATATCAAATACTTGACAAGATGAAGGGTAAGACAATGTCTTGGCAGTTTTCAACTGCGATACGAATGCTCTTTAAAATACAAAAATCACTCTTCTGATCAATAACGCATAGAATCAAAAATCTAAAAGCCATTAGTTAGTTCAGCCATCAATCTTTGTTGTACTTTTCAAGCCTACGCCAGCGAGTTAGCTCGTCAATCTCCAGCCGAGCGATTCGGCAGTACAAGCTGCATAGGGCCATATACTTCGTTCAACCTGTACGCTGCAATCTGCTGGCTCGTTGCGCTCGGTCGCTTGCCGGCTGAACTGAGCGTGAAATAAAAACATGGACGCTATAAACTGGTTATCAGACAATGTTATTGATACAAGTTGTATGTTACATTGTTGAGAGTTAGGTCCAGATAAACTATTGCACTCTCAGAATGAAAGTGGCTTAATCAAAATTCTTGCTACTTATAAGTATGGATGTTTGTTACTCTTTCACGCAAAAACTACTGAATGCATCTAGATGAAATTTGGCACAGATATAGATCATAGTCTGGAATAACATATAGAATATTTTTTATCCGAGGATTATGTTACCTTGATATAATTGCCGAGATATACGCGGGCGAAGCCGCGGGCAGCAGCTAGTAATGTTGTACAGAGGTAAGGTTTGATTGTTTGTATGTATTGAATAGGCTCCGAAACCTGAACTGAACTGATTTGAAAAATTCTTTTACTATTGGGAAGCTACACTATCCTCGGGTGATATAGGCTACATTTATTATACCCATATTCCCACGGGAACGGGAACTATGTGGGTGAAATCGCGGGGCGCTTTTAGTTTTGCTATAAACTGAACGTAAAAAACATACTCTAAAACCCAGTGATGAAAAAGATTCCGAAATTTTATTGGGAAAGGGGCAGCTAATATAATATAATTATATGTACATAGGTCTCGGGAGATATGTTTTTTTTTAACCGACACGTTTTAAAGACTTTTGTCCTTGCTCACTTGCCAAAAATTGCAATTTTTGAGTTAGGTCTCTATTAGTCTAGGGTGCGAAATACTGGTCTGGTCTAGTTGAAACTAATGAATTTTATTAACTTTTACTTTTACTTTGTTAGTCTTTCTGAGGGACAGTTTTTTACCTCTTAACGTTTTAATTGCCGAACAGAATAAGATGAAATTATGAAAAAATATAAGGGACTTCCGCGATACTTTTATACCGGTAGTATGTTTCTCTGGAATAAATTACGACTTGCATACAGTTGAAGTTGCTGGCGAAAACTGTTGGTTTTATTGTGTGTAATACAACACGTTTAGAAGGTCATCCGTGGACTATGTAATAGTTCATTAGTAATCAATATTGGTAATGAACTGCTCGCGGTTCGACTGGAATCTGATCCTAACACTCTGGGAGATGTAGATCGGAGTTGTTATCTATCAATGATAAATAAATGATAAATGATATTTATTTTGTAAGTAGGTTAAACATAACACTTTTACACGTCAAATATTTCTGGTCATTTTAAGCTAGATGAAGCCGGTATTTCCTAACCGACTACCCTGAGAAGAAACACCGAAACAAACTCAGAGGTCAGTCTCTTTTAAAGTCCATACTATCCGTACTGGTCAAGTCATATGAGAACCATGTAGGATCTGACCTCTACAACTCAGTTACTCAACAGGTAATCCATCCATCTTGCCATAAATACTGTCAAAGATGTTTAGACAACAGCCACGCATGGAGTAGACTCGGTACGTAGTGAACACAGACAGACACGAGTGATCCTATAAGGGCTTCCTGACGGACAGAGCCTCAACCCCGGTCATCGGGGAGAGTGGAACCGGCGAGAGACGTCGTGCGGTGTTCCACAGGGTTTGGTTCTGGGGCCACTCCTGTGAGATATCGGTTACACCTCGGTGCTGCGCGGCGACCTCTCTGGGGGCGTTAGCGTAGTTACACTGAAGGCACGCTGGTCCTGGCGCAAAAGGAGTTGCACATCTTTTAAACCTTGTCGTGTCGTACCTGTCTAAGAAGGTTCTTAGTGAAACCTCAACGGGGCCTCCCCATAGACAAGTGCGCCATGTTTATGTGGGTGATAATACAGACTTTATCTCTTCACCATCAATGGTGGTCTGAGACTGCTGAAAAATGTCTTGGGTAATAAGTCACCTTTTGTCCTTAATAAACATTTTAATACTTTGAAAATGTAATTAATTGAGTGTCAAAATAGTAACTTTCCCATCCCGGTAAGTTCTCTTCAACATGCCGCAATGAGGAAAATATTATTTGGTTTATAAAAAGTTATTTTCATCTCTCTTCATACACTTTAAACACAGAGTAAGTAACACTACTAAATTGAACAGTCAAGAACCTCACATCTTTAGTAATGCATTGTGTCCTCTTTATTTTGCTAGCATAAATTCTGGCTCAAGTTAGTAGCGTTTTAACATGTCCCTGGCGTTTTGCCAAAACTTTTCTCTGATTTCAAAAAAATGTTAAGCTATTTCCATTAGAGAAAAAAACTAGTTTATTGTTATTTTGCTGAAATATAAAAGGGATCTTACGAAGAAAAATCCAGTTTTGATTAGTTGTCCAGTGCAAACTGTAGTGAAAATATGCTACAAATTCAACCTTATGGTCAAACTCGTAATGTTCAAGGAACGTGTCCATTTTTAACGAAGCTGCAATCTGTCAAAATTTAAGGCGTTTTTGACAGATTGTGAATGAGTAGCGAATGCAAATGTTCCATTATAAGTGCGTTAACACAACACCATCAGCTAAGTCCTACCTATTCTTATTGTCAACCTTCAAGTATTCAGCTGTCAAATTCCTACAAATAGTTTTTATGTCAAATTATGATTAAAAATCTGATTGGAATAAGTCATCTTTGACTATCGGTTACAGAAGATTTTTCTCGTTCTTAACATCGCAGATATTTTATGTCTGCATAATAGTCGTGAATTCCACACTGAGTAGGTACTATTTCTTTTTTCTGATGCATTTCTGAAGGTATTTATGATATTGTCGTCTGATTAATTGGAACCTGTAGCGGCCTAAACAAAAATCGATCAATAATCAGGGCTAAAGTTTGCCGGTCAGAGACGAAACAATTTTGAAACATTGTTCATTGCATCTTATGACTTGCACCACACGTAAGTCAAGGATGCCATCCGGAGCAATTCATGTAAACGTACCTCCCTGCTAGGCCATGTTTGATAAAGACCAGCTTATTTACAGGTGTGACAATTTTTCAAAGATCTTATTAGCTAGCAACAGTGCACTACTCGCAGTTTCATAACCTAGTAACCATATGAATTTAAAAGGCCCTCAAAGAGAATGGATTGCAATAGAATTTGAAGTTTGTCTTGTATGTGCACTAGAATTTGTTGAATGAACATTTAAAAAATAAATCATGTAGTTAAGTATTTCATCCACAGTTTGGCATTAGCCTCTCCTTTCTTGTGCAAATCCTTACGTTCCAGTGCCACCCATTTTTTTTTCTGGATCACTGAATGACTTGTCCCGCTCTGGGCGGAGCAGAGGGGAGGGTCATACTCTTACTGACTAAAACCCACCCGTGATCTGTCTAGTGCTCTTTGTGTTTCAGAGCCGCACCGCGGTGACTCTTTCGAATAAATTCCGCAACCCTAGCAGGCACTGAGCCTATGGGGCCCCGTCTTCTTTGCTGATATCTTTTTGAGGCACATCGCGCGCCGTCGATCCGGGCAGCAGGCAGGCAGGCTCGCGCCTATGGTGGTTGGGAAATGTCCGGCGTTTCCCGGTTCTTCTGTTGCAGTGGCTGGAGCGTGAGGATTACCTATCCCGCACGCGGTCCATCTCCCTCCTTCGCTAGAATTACTGCTTCGCAGAAGGAGGTGACCGCTTCCGATGCCTCCACGCTCCGAATAATGGATTGAATCAGGGCAGACCTCTAACGTATGCTCCACCGTGTCCTCCGGGCGATCCACACAGTGTTGACACCAGGACGTGTCCTCCCGCTGAATCCGAAACAGGTATCCACGTTCTAACCGCGATGCCAACAATTACGTCTGGCCATCTCGCAGCAAGACAACACCACGCCTTGAAAAAAATAATACACTTTGATACAATAGGCATAAAACCCCTACCGTGTCCTATCTCCTAACATACTCATTGCACCTACAACTGAAATTCAGGCCTTCACAATACGGTTTTTACTTTAAAACTTTAGTGAGGGAACGCCGGAGGTCATCACTTTAGTCCTCTTTGAAGGCGGGAAGATGAAATATACCCTTGTGAGTTACATTCATTCCTCTTTTGTACCGATGCAGGATAATTTTATATTCCACTGAGTTAGAGGAGGCCATGAATAACGGGAACGAGTGCGCGAAAAGTGATTTCATAGAAATATCTCTTTCTCCCTCTTTCATGAGTCTGTGTTCTTTACTGACCACGACTCACAGAATTTTCAATTCATATACCCGTCAAAATTTTGGGAACTGTGAAATTGTCTCTCTTATGTCACACAAATGTCTCGGGAGTCCACATGGGGTTGAGGAATATGCTCGAAAGAGTCACCGCAGCGCAAATGGCATTAGAAGGAACACGGGTGAGTTTTAGTCAGTAAGAGTCTGACACTCCCTTCCGATCCGCCCGAGCGGGAGAAGCCATTTGGTGATTTCTCATCCAAAGAGTCACCGTGGCCATGGAACGCAAATAGCATTTGGAGGAAAACGGGTGGGTTTAGTCAGTAAGAATCTGACACTCGTTTTCGCTTCGCCCAGAGCGGATCAGACCAGTCAATATGACTACTGCTTCAAAATGATCTTGTTAATAAAAGTTAATTTAATGTCATAATTAAATGCAGAGTATAACTTTAAAAATTAATATTGAAACCTAATTCTCTGAAGTAGTTAATTCGCGGCCCCATTATAATTATGAATTTAATCAAAAGTCTTGGGGACTCAGTATTAGCTTTCTATCAGTGAAGTATTTCTATTAGAAATTTACTTTCACAGATTATTTTTGTTAAAATTTTCCTTGAAAATCTAAGATTTTAATTGACTTATCATTATTACAAAGTGTCAGTGTGTCAGTGTGTTGCGAATTGCTTTTTTTTATTACAAATCTATTCAAAAAAGGTGAGTTATGTTTTCAGCGTTCATGTATGTATGTTCGTGAGTATTTTTATTCCACCATAACTTCTAAACGTTATCAATGTATGTGGTATCGTTAGAAACGTTGAGTTATCCCGTGTTACATGGGCAAGTGAACATTTTAAATTATCACCAAAACGTATCAAAATAACACACCTACCATATCAAATAATGAATTAAAAAATTAAAAACAAGATTTTGAATCCAAAAGAGGAACACTGAAAATCGATATTTTCATTGCAGTCGGGGAAGGGTTCCTTTGAATAGTTCTTTACAGTTCCCCTGACTTCGATGAAAATATTGATTTTTTGACATGGTAGGCGTGTTTTTTTACACTTTTTATACCTACCTAATAATACAACGAGTAAAAGAATGAACGAAATAACTGAAAAAAAACCAGCTGTTCAGTACATTTAGTCGAGTTTGCGAACATAAAATGTTTAGGACATAATATTGAAGTACTCGAACTTTTTTTTGCGATTTCAGTGTTCATTCCATTGTAAAAGTAGTTCATAATGATGACTACGTTAACTAATACGGGTACAATAAAGTTTTTAAGTTATTGTCTTTATTTTGTTAAACTTTGTATTTAGTTGGTCGTATGGACTGCCATGAGAACGAATGAGTCCATACTGGTAGAACTCAATATCACCAAACGGCTTACTGCAATATGCCACGTATTACTGGAACGTGCCCTCAGCCTTTTTGGGCACATTATGCGTTCATCCAAGCATAATCTGGAAAGTCTCATGATATTGGGCCGGGTCGAAGGAAAGCGCGCTCAGGGTAGAACACCGGCAAGATGGTCCCAGAGGGCAGTTGGTGGCAGCATGTACAGAGCGGTTCACGCTTCAAAGGACCGCATAGCTTGGAAACGCGTCGTATGTGGTCGCGATCCACAGCAGTGAGGGAACGACGAAGAGAAGATACGAATCACAAATAAATACGAGTATTTCTTTCTTTCTTTAGAATAAGCAATATTTTCACGGAATCCAATAAATCCGCTGAAAATAGATACGGAATGATATCGCGTATTTGTCATGATGAAATTCTTCGGTGGGGCCCGAAATAAAGTTAAGAACTCTTATCTGCCAGGAGGAGGAAATTAATCAGAAGAGGAGCCTTTTTATCTCTTCCTTACTTTTGACCCTGTTAAAGATAGACCTTTGAACCTTACTCGAAAAGGTGCTTGAAAAGTCACATCAGGATTTTCCTAAGAGGGCGAAATTAAACGACGCTGTAATTAAAAAAGTTTTGGCGAAAATCATTGTACAGTCGGTGGACAGAGATAAGGTTTTGTCTAAATTTAGAGGTAAACTGGGATATGAATGTTTGCCCGATACCTGTATCAGTAAATGCACACGCAATAAAACCAATACCTAAACAATCCTGATTTGATTGATATGAAAAATGACTTTTGATACCAGTCAGTTTAGTTTAATTCATTTTAATCAATTCATTTATTATATTCTTTATTGTAAAACTCATAAGGACTGGACAAACATTTTATAAAAACAAGACAAGTGTACAATGGGCGGTCTTATCGCATGAGGCAATCTCTTACAGACAACCTTTGGGTGGACTGAACGAAAGGTGATAGGTTTAAGGCGGTCAGTGTACAATCGTTATAAATAATACTAATTAAATTGAACTGCAATCATTTTTTTATAGATGGGAAATCATCAAAAATCTCTTCTTCCACACAGAGTCTGACACTCCCTTCCGGAGCGAACCCTTCAGATTGCTTGCCTAAAGATACCCGTAATGACTGTCAAAGATCTACAATCAAAAGTCAGGACCAATACGCGTTTTTCAAGCTCCGAAACTACTCGACCGATTTTAATTATATTTTCAGGTGTAGAAAGTTACATTATCACTGAATCACATAGGCTATACTTTATCTCCATATTCTCACGGGAAAGGGAACAACGTGGTTGAAACTGCGTGGATGTGACGTGCGGATTTAGCTGAATACCAGTATTTTACGTGCAGCGGCTGCCTACCAGACCTCCACAACTCATTAACTGGGGAAAACGGTATTTCTTGGCAAGACTGGTCTCCGATTTTCTGGCTTCAGACAATCCGTAACAACTGGCAAATATCTCCAAATAACAGCCGGGACCAACGGCTTAGCGTGCTTTACGAAGCACGGTGGAGTCTCGTTATGTTAAGATGGTCACCCATCCACAGACCAGCAGTGGTGATTAAATTATTTACACAAAGTAATACCGCCTGGGTGGGGTTGAACCCGCGACCTTCAATTTGTAAATCGAGGCCGCTACCACTCGGCCACCACTGCTCTGCACCTTTATTTCACTAAAATCGACTCACAAAATCAAAAGATATTGAATTTTTAAGTTTAGTAAGTAACTTCATAGAGTTTTATTATCGCGCTGACTAAGTCCTGCACGCATGATGTCAAAAGACAAAACCAATATAAATTTATTTTATACATAATAAATTATAGAATATAACATCACGCTACGACCAATAGAAGCGCAGCATCAATGAAAAATGTTGCAAAGACGGTTTTTTCTCTCTTATGTGACGCAGACGAAGTCGCGCGGGTCGACTAGTGTAGCAATAAGACCGACGCTATCAGTCAACTGAGAGCCCGGTCTTACCGCTAACACAACTAATTTATTTTCACTATAGGTAAGATTGTTATTTCGTTAGTTAAATATGAGGTTAAAATCGGAATACACAAGAAAACTATTTTATAGGAAAAATCAATACCTAGTAGTTGATAGATATTTTTTTTTTAAATGGATTTGCTCTTGACTCTAGTTTAGGTCACAGGTGACAGAGACAGTCTACGATGGAATGAGCTTACCCAGAAGAAGCCTGCGGGCGTAGCATGACGTCTTAAAACGTGAGTCTTCCGAGCGAGAAAAAGGGATGGAGCTATATAGGGTGTATAACTCTATCCCTCTTTCTCGCTCGGAAGACTCACGTTTTAACACCTCATGGTACGCCCGCTGTTCACTCTAACTTTGAAGAGATTAAGGTTGAATGCGGTGATTCAAACTTAATGACGTCGGCTCCTCTATCACATGAATTTGCTATCGCAGAGCGACTCACTGAGCCGCCATTAGATTGATTCTAATCATAATTTAGTGTTGAAACGGTGCCGTTCTCGAAGTTGTTCAAAAATATGTGTACCTCGGGCAGTCATTGCAGTTAGGTAGAAACGTTTGAGGGCGAGGTGAACAGAAGAATTCAGTTGGGTTGGGCAGCGTTTGGGAAGCTACGTCGAGTCTTTACATCGTCGATCCCACAGTGCCTAAAGACGAAAGTCTTCAATCAGTGCGTCCTACCCGTCATGGCATACGGAGCCGAAACGTGGACACTGACGGCTCGTATGGTCCATAAGCTCAAAGTCGCTCAGCGGGCTATGGAAAGGGCTATGCTCGGTGTGTCTCTGAGGGATCGCATCAGAGAAGCAAGGTAATTGATATAGCCTACCGGATTAGTAAGCTGAAGTGGCAGTGGGCTGGCCATATTAGTCGTAGAACCGACAACCGTTGGGGTAAACGAGTTCTAGAGTGGAGACCGCGTCTCGGCAAACGTAGTGTAGGACGTCCTCAGGCACGGTGGAGTGACGATTTGCGCAGGACGGCTGGCAGAAACTGGATGCGAGAAGCCGAAAATAGATCTAAGTGGCGTGCAATTGGAGAGGCCTATGTCCAGCAGTGGACTGCAACAGGCTGTTGATGAGTGTTGAAACGTATTATAAGTACATGGCTATAGTAAATATAATATTTTAATTCACTATACTTAAATTGGAGGCGGCTGCATAGATGTCTTAAATATACCAAGTGAAAATACAAGAAAAAAATAAATCCATTACATCTGCTTCCGGTTTAACAAATTTTCCGATCGACAACGTAAAACACGCAATGAATACTGTTGCAATGGAAAAATGAAATAATTTCAGTCGATATCATTCGTTTTTACCTACGCAATAAGATTGATTGTTAAGTTTCATCCAAATCTGATGGTACAACCCTTAAAGCGTACGCAGCCATTTTATAATATTACTAGCTTTTTCCCGCGACTTAGTCCGCACATATGACGTTTCTTCTCCTTCCCGTACAGTCTTACAAAAACAATTTTCCAAAACCGGCTTTTAGTTCCAGAGATTGCTAACAAACACGAAAACAATTGAAATCTTCAGCTTTTTTTATATTGATTTATTTTTTGTTAAGAAAAACGTTGCCCCACACTAGGAATTTCTCCTGTGTCATGGGTGCGTTCACAAACATACAATCTCACATACACAAACAGCCAGACCCGGAACAACTATCTGTAGGCCATACAAATATTTGTTCCGTGCGGGAATCGAACCCACGACACGTAGCGCAGCAGCCAATCGCTTAACCACTGCGCCAACCGTGTCGTCATTCATATATTATAGAATTATTCTCAATGACATTGATATAGAACTATTTACTTAACCATTTTTGTGCAGACACACCCAAATAATACGTAATTAAGAATGAGTAGAAAATGATCTTTTCTTACACAACACACTTGGCTGCGTTGCTTCATCTTCACAGCTTCCCTAACCCCTCCTCTCCAATCTAAATAAAACAAAAATGGCGGCTATGCGCGCAACGGCGGCGGTGCGGCTCATTTGCAAGAGGTACCCACCTCTGCAGCGCGCGTAATGACGCCAATGACCAGCACTTTTGTTGCGCCTTCTTCCCACAGCGGTTCAGTAAAATCATTGTTGTTTTAAATTTGCTTTTTCATTCTCCACAACGATGAGATGCTGCTAGAAAATTGTAAGTAAGAAATCGCTTAAAGGTATATATATTTTTTTTTTTATTCAGTAAATATGCCTATCGAGCACTGAAAAAACTGCAAATTATAACATTAGAAAAACAGTAAAGTTCTTTTATAAATAAAAAAAATAGTACGTATTTAAAAGTAGGTACATAATACAAATAATAGGTATCTTTAAACATAGAATTCATTACTTATTGTATTGCATCTTTATTTAGAAACGACTTAGAGAGTAACAAGTGGAAAATTGAGTGAAAAGAGAAAAACACGACATTATTACAATGACATGACCATGTTCTCGTGTAATAATGTCGTGTAGGGTTTGGACTAAGAATAGCTTCACCTGTGGACATTCTCTGTTCTAAAAAAACTAAACGTAATAATAATTTTATTGGCACGTAGCCGCTAACGAAATCTTTCCGTCAAACTACGATAAGTATTCTGCGCGCAGATTTTGTTGAATACGCTTGAAAATTCAAACAAGGTAAAGTTATACTTAGGTTAACAATACTTGCCGATATATGATAAAATGATAACAAAAAACAGCTAGAGTATTACACCAAGTTCGAGACATTAGTAACTAAGCAGGTTTTTCCCTCGGCTTCTCTCCCATGGCCCATGATGGTGGTGAAGGTGACGGTCTAGCTTTCCAAATTAAATTATTTTTGTAATACTATCAGGACTTCGTACACAACAAGTGAAACATTTTAACTCTTCTTTCAGCCTTCTTTCTTACCAATAGGCAATCCAAGGCTACCCACCTAAACTGGGACCCAAGCTGTGGAAAGATAGGCGATCAGTGGCAGCGACCTTCCGCTTCCAACCCTGGAGTAATCCACGGTCCGGAGGTTGTGAAGTTAGTTCGAAAGAGTCACCGCGGCCCTGGAACGCAAAGGGCATTAGGAGGAACGCGGATTGGTTTTTAATCAGTAAGAGTCTGACACTCCTCTCCACTCTGTCCAGAGCGGTAAAAGACTTTTGATGATTTCCCAGCCATCAAAAAGCTGTGGCTCTTCACCTTCTACCACAGAAACACTTGAAATCTCAGGAACATTTGTAAGCTGGACGTGAATTACAGTGGCGTATATGCATTATCATAAGCATAATAACCTTTTAACGTTCCCACTGCTGGGACACAGGCTACTGTTTAGGAGAGGGAATGGGCCGTAATCCATCACGCGGGCCTAATGCAGGTTGGTGAATGTCACATGTCTTCGAATCTTTGGTTCTAGGATATACCGGTTTCCTCACCATGTTTTCCTTCACCGTTTTGAGGGCAGTGGTAATGAAATTAATTACAGAAGGTAATGCGCCTGGCTCGGTTTGAACCCGCCACTTACAGTTCGTAAGTCGGGGCCGTTATCACTCAGCCACCACTGCTCTCGTGAATTACAGTGACGTATAATTATGGAAAGCTCTCAATCGGTTGCGCACGCGCACCCAGATAGCCCACTGCTACCATAACTTACCGACCCGTCGTACACCCAATGTTAGTGCGGTGCCCAGACTGCTTGGTGTTCAGAACATAAGCCCTTCGTTGGAATTCCGTAAATGCCCATACACTACTGCAGTTCGGGGAATGAATACCATCCATGTTGCAATTAACTCGCAAAGACGAAGATATAGTAAAGATAAACAATAAGTCCACGGGGCTCGAGGTCGGCGAGTTTTTAGTGACATCAGCAAACGATTTTCTATTCTTCACGCGACCAGAACGCTGGCTTTTTCTTCAGTTAGATAAAATCATTATTATTCAACGTGGCAATGCAATCATTATCCAGGCACTTATCCCATTTTTTTTTATTTCTCCTGATTATAAATACTTGTACATGATTTATAAATTAATATAAACTTTTTTTTGCACTTTTAAAAATACAATCTTAATATTTACAAAATGCAACTAAACAAGATATAATATAGACACTATATGTATATATATATATCTATATATATATATATAGGTATATATTTGTACATGCAGCACATGTGGAGTAAAAAGGAGAAAAGACTCATAGGGCATCGAAAAATTCGTCCACATCGCACATGCATCTTAGCTGGTAAGCCTTAAAAAATAAATAAATAAACTAAGATCGCTCAATTACGCAATACGCAGCCATAGCTCGTAGGCACCACAACAGACTCCAGTTAACGTCAGCTTGACAGTCCGATTGGCACAAGATTAATCGTCCGTTCCCCGGAGGAACTAACTCACCGCTCTCTGACTGTGATTAATTTTACTTATCAGTTAAGGGAATGGTGGAACCGACTTTTGATTACTTTTTTTCTGATGAAAATTAATAGTTCCCACAATTTGTTATATTCATTAATTTGACATTGAAATATATGAAGGCCTTGTTAAATTGCTTTGATGATTATTTTTAGGAACATTTTGTGACCCTTCTGTAGATTCTAGTTTACTTAATGAATCTTAAAGTAACGGATAAGTTTATTGCCATTCAGTTCCTGAGTCTGGGTGGCTAGATAAACGCTAAGAACTTCTTCCGCACTGATGCTGGGGGATTCAACCCAAAAATCGGATCCACTTTGTGTTCTAAATGATGCATTTGCTAGTATTTATAACGATATTTATCGCCAATAATAATAATCAATTGATTATTATTATTGGCGTTATAAATATCGTGTAACCTAATACTAATAAAATTTAAATAATAATATTTGATTTGAGTTTGTCAAGGAATATATTTGGTCCCCGATCTTGAATAGTGCCCCAAACTTTGACGAATTATTTTGTTTATCGCACATAATCCACTTAAAATATCACGCCTGTTTGCCCGATGGCTTAGATACGTACAAGTAATTTAAGCCCCTGCAATTCAATCGATTAACAAAAATTTAGAATTCTAGATCCCATCAAACTATTCAAACCTAACCTATCCGTGTCGGGGAGCCCTAAGTTCCCTGTGCCCTATGTTCTACTACTTGACTAGGCTAAAAAATCCGATAATTTGTAGAACCGTACACTGATAGTTCGCCAACCATGTTGTCCGTAATTCATGTCGGTTCAAATTTTGATGCGCAAAAAATGTATTCCAAATGTTCAGTTGACGATTCATCAAGAGTTTACAATCTGTATTCTCTCAGTCTCAGTCTAGAGTCTCATCATCATAGTCCTATCTTATCAGGAGCCTTCCAGGTGTTGTCGGTTCGACAGAAATTTCTTATTAATTTGCTGATTCAGCAATATATAAATTGATCATTGTGTTGAATACTTAAATACATTCTTGTTAATTTTGCATGCACCCACCAGTAATATTTTTAAACTACATGTTTTCCTAACTACATAATTTATTTTAAAAATATAATATA
This sequence comes from Hecatera dysodea, assembly GCA_905332915.2. Classification (NCBI taxonomy): domain Eukaryota; kingdom Metazoa; phylum Arthropoda; class Insecta; order Lepidoptera; family Noctuidae; genus Hecatera; species Hecatera dysodea. The sequence continues at coordinate 28,888,551 of HG995286.1, read as the reverse complement.
AGAGAAGGAAATAAACCACTTGCGAGGATGTTAAAAGGAATCTGGCAAGTTGCCTTCTCATTTTGTATCTACTACGAAGTAGGTACATTTACGAAAGAGGTTCACTATTTGTGGGAATTTATCCTACTGTTCTACTGCTTTACTAATCTCACCACAAAAATAATTGCAGTGTATGAACATGATTATAATGTAGATGGATGTTTGTTATTCTTTCTCGCAAATTCTATGAAATGATTTTGATGAAATTTTACAGCAAGTAGTCATCTCTAGATACGCATAATTTTTTTTCTAAAATGTCATCTTTAAAAATTATGTGAGTTTATATTATTGTAAATTGTAAAGTATTCTTCTTATGGAAAATTAGTATATAATTAATGAACAAATGTATTAACCTTATTTTTATGATGGAAATATATTATTTTTTTCATGTCGCAATATTTCAATTTTGCTTTTAGAAAATATTGACAGAATGTGTTACGATTTTCTAGATTTTTTAGTGCGATTAAAAGAATTTCCTGCAATTGCACTTGCGACTTTCTTCTAGTGGTGGTGCGATATGTACATACATATATATTATTATACATTTTGCATGATTGCTTAGTCAAAAAGTGTCATAGTTAACTAAATGTATATCAAATGCTGTACATTCGTGTAAGTTTTCTCATATAAACTTGGTCGGGGCCTTAACAATCGAGTGTAAGTACTATCAACTAGTTCTTACTCCAGTAACTTATTTCTAACTTAGTATCGTTACTTAGTGTGGAAATCTAGATTATTGTGTGGTGGACTTTAAATAAACTTTAAAAAACGCAATTTTAAACACTTTAAAAATTGTCCAACATGCGAGGTTCCGGGGCACTGATCAGGTGATGTTTGTCAGTGACAACTAAAACCTATGATTTAAAAATACTTTATTTCAAAGCATTATTTTGTTACGGAACGCGTGTGATAAAATCTATACTAATATTATAAAGCTGAAGAGTTTGTTTGTTTGTTTGTTTGAACGCGCTAATCTCAGGAACTACTGGTTCGAATTGAAAAATTCTTCTTGGGTTGAATATTACCATTTATCGAGGAAGGCTTTAGGCTATATATCATCACGCTTAAGCCAATAGGAGCGGAGCAGCGATAAAGAATGTTTTGAAATCGGGGATTCCACGGGGACGAAGTCGTGGACAGCAGCTAGTAATATATGTATATTACTAATAAATCAAATAAGAAAAATTAACACTACTAGCGCCATCTATCCGCAGCTCTATAAATCACCGGTGATCAGTTTCGAAGTAATGAATGGTACGTACCTATAGAGAACGTGCACGGCGTAGACTATGCCATCTAGTGTTGAAAATCTGAAACTTATAAGTAAAATATACTTGACATTGACGCGTCTGTGCTGCCACCTATAGTTTCTGCACGTTCCCTATAGTTGTTACTTTAATGTTAGTTCAGCTTGTTTTGCAAAGATGGCGTGTTAACATCTGTCTCCCTGACTCACCTAATGGTTGCTATCGTATTATAAGTCTTATCCTGATTATTTTAAGATAGCTAATTCCTGGCTTATTCAGATTTGACATAGACGGTCACTCTTCTTAAAACATCCTAGGCTTAAACTAAATAGGCATTCTATTTAATGCGGTAGGTTTTATCCAAAAATACTGTCACATGTACCTACGAATTATACTGTTTGGGAAATCATCTAAATGACTGCCGTTCTGGGCGGAATGAAAGAGTGTGTCAGACTTTTTACTGACTAAAACCCACCCAGAAACGCGACACAGGAACGCAAAGGAGGAATTAATTGCTCTTTGTGTTCCAGGACCGCGGTGACTCTTTCTAACAAATTCTGCAACTTAGAAATCCCCTATGCTTTGATATTTTAGTCAGCAACCATAAACTTCACTTATTTAACAGGTCTCTTTATAAATATAAACGGCCATCTAAAATCGTAATTTTTTTATTTAAATACCCTCACAGTTCTACCAACTTATCATAGTGTATTAGTTAACACCAATACATGAATCGCCATCTATTTTTACAGCTCGGTAACTTTTCAGGAATAATTTACCGCTTTGGGTCCTGCGTTAGTTACCTTCTAGGATACCTAGTGCTTTCCACGCGTCATCGTCTCTACCGCGAGATGCTAAAGTTGTGGTCGACCTCCCTAGATGGCGGTAGTTGTCCTCTTGAATCTCGCAGTTAAGATTTTCCGCCGCTGAATGACCCACCGTGATTTCCTTGCAGCTTCGCACTTCTCGTGTCAATCTGGCCGAGTGCGGACCTAATTGACACCTGGAGTGTGAAAGACCCTATCCTCCTGCATATGTAGTGACTGTATGTAGGTAGGTGTTCCATTGTTGGGTGCTGCCATTGTTGGATGCTATGGTAATAATGTTTTATAGTTTTTAGGAATGTTTTTTTTATTTGCATTGAGTTCAAGATAAGTATAAATGCAAAGAAGAAATGAAAGCGGACCTTAGGGTTTTAGTTAAATTGCGTTTTCCTATTTTATTTACTAATGTAAGAAAAAGTAGTGTGAAGGAAAATATCGTGAGTAAAAGTGGACTTCTGACAATGGGGAGGACATTTGCTCAGCAGTGGGAAAGAGTGGATAAAGAAGTTTTTTTTAAAACCAGTGTTGATAGCCCGCAGCATTCTTCGGCTTTCCAGTACATGCTGAGCTTTCCAACATTTGTTTAAGATGAGCTTCATACTTACGAACGTGCACTGACACTACAACCTATCTGCCTAGCCTTTCTTAGCTATGTTGGGGTGCAAGTACCAGTATTACTGAACCATGTTACACGGAGTGACTGCCTGACCGACCTTCATAACCCAATAGCTGGGTGACACGATACCACTTGGCAAGACTGGTGTCAGATTTCTTGACTTCTGACAGTCCTTTACGACTGTCAAAGATCTACAAATGACAGCCGGGACATGCAAGCATCAGCAACAGCTTATCGTGCTTTCCGAGACAAGTAGAATGTTACCACTAAGCCATGGTTTTTCCGATATAAAATGGTATCAACAAAGGTTATTTCCTGTTTATGTCGCCTCCGTATTGGTCATTGTTGTTTCCGGTGTATCTCCATAAAATCCGGGTCAGAGATTCCTCGCTTTGCGAATGTGGATTGGAACACATTTTCTTTAACTGCTCCAATAATAACCCCATGATTTAAATAAACATCTCCCTTAAATAAAAATTCCTGTCGCTATCAACTTTCCGGCTACCCTATCAAAAGTCACTTATTCAAACTAGACTGAGAGACAGCACTTTTTGAACGTCAAATTTTACATAAAGACAGTCCCCCAAAACGCCCACCCGTCACCAGTTCCTAGTGTTTTAGCTGGGAAGAAGAAGTGGCGCAATAAACTGGCCCCAGCAACACATTTGTCTGTTGCGTTTTAAGAACTTGAATTTATACAATATTATGCAAAGTCATGAATACATGACAAAGGTAGAAAAAAGTAATTAACCAACATGGAAACCATAAATCAATTTACTATAAAACATTGTAATGAGTAAATTGAGTCAATAGAGTAAACCCAAACGCCCAAACGTAATAGCTGTGTCACTTGACTTTTTGATAGCTTTTGTCAATGCCATACATTTTTGTCGTTACGACAATCGTGTACACCACGCTCAGCAAAGTTACTTAGTGCTTCGATAGTTTTTCTTCGGGTTAATGACATAAAATTATGTTTGTACATATTTTACTCGACTTATTTCAAAGATCTTCTCTATTTATCTGTTTTTCCGGTTTGTACATTTTATAACTTGTTAAAACTCAAAAGAAAGGTTTTATTCCCCGAAATTATAAAAATTCCGTTTGTTGTCTGTGTTCTCACACGTCTTTCCATAGCACAGTTGACATTGGCAGAATTGTTGACATCGCCATATTTGCCATTAAAAAAAAAAAAAAAATAGAGACAAGTAGAAACCTCAGTATGCTAAGATTGACACCACCCATCCGCGGACCGACCTCATCAAGCGTTGCTTAACTTTGCTTAAACAACCCTACTAAAGCTTAAAATGCAGCAGCTGAAACTGGCTGAAATTCAACAAACAATCATTCATTTTCATGAAGTTTGTTGTTTAGGTTTTACATCTCTATGGAAACATTCGTACTAAAATATTAAAGTCAGGTAGCAAGATAGGTACGTTGCATTGGTGCAGGGGCAAAATCAATACCGGTGGGGGGGTCTGCGACGGCGCGAGGCCATCTTTGATGCGGCTATCACAAAACACCGAGCGGACCAATGACGGCTCATCGGACCGCCCAAAGCTTTGAAGTATCTGTATCAGCGGTATATTCATTTCCAAGAAGCCGGCCTCGTTCTGCGTTGTTCGATATATTTCAATGCCAGTAAATTGTTGTGATGTTTCTTTGTTATGAAGCTATGATGGTACTGGTAATATAATAATATATACATATGTTGTTGGGCTTATTGCTGCAAAACTTTTTGAGTTATCAGTTGGCTCGTTTGGGATAGAACTTTCTTAAACTTTGACAAAAACTTTGACTCGGTTTTTACTGAAAAAGTTTGTCACTATTGAGAGATTCGTTTCAGTAAATGTTGATGGGTCCATTTCTACTAAATTATTCTGTAAAGTTAAAAATAAACTGTTAAGGTAGTGTTCTGCGGTATAGTGAGTTTTTAAGCGAGCGAAAAATTATCTTGGAACAGTTTTCTGGTTTTCCCGTACGGGCTAGATGCCCGTGGCTTTGGTGAACCTAGGTGACCGTTTTGGTTCCGGGATTACATTATACGAGCGTGAGACGAGAGAGCTGCCAAGTCTGAAGGTCTCGAAAGTCGCTAAGCCCTGGGCGCTGCGCAGGATTAGCGGGTATCTTTCTGCCTGCAGTCCAGTGGTGTGCGTCATGCTTGACGCAAATAAACTCTTTTTCTTTCTAACTTTTATGCTGTCATGGTTTTCACCTATGCGTTTATTAGATTCCGATCAGATTTTTTAAAACGAACGGAAACAGGCGTGTGTAATGTGTTATTTGTAACCGCTCTGATTTACGAGATCGGCGATAACATAAGTCAGACCTTTGCCCTTTGACCTTTTTTTGGTCAACGACTCAGCAGTGCCATTCAACGTGGTAATGCGGCCAGTGTTCTGGGCACTTTTCCCGTTGACAGCGATGTGGACGAATTTTTCGACGCCCTATGAGTCTCTCCGCCTCTTTACTCCGCTTGTACATATATATACTTTTTTCTATATTATAGCTGTTTAGTTGTATTTTGTAAATAGTTAGATTATTATAATATCACAACATTGTTAGTAATCATTATTTGTAATCCAGACCTTCTGTTCAGGAATATATACAGAGACATTCTTCACTCGAGTTTAGTTCTGAACTTTGATACTATACCTATTAGATTAACCTATTTACCACTATATAAATAATCTTTATCCTGTTTCACTCTTTTAATAATAATCATTAAATAGGTACTAAGTTACATATAGATAGCTTTGTACTGGATAGGGATTTCTGTGGACACAAGTGTTAGGTATAAAGTTTTTTGTCATTTACTCAGCAAAGTACCTCCCTCATGAAATAGTAGGTAGGAGTCTTAGTGTGTATTCATTTGTCACCCATCCGAGTTTTCCCATTTAATACACACATAGACTGCTAAAGTCCCAACCTTTTCTTTTTTTCTGGATGGGTAATCATTAAATGACTTCTCTCGCTCTGGGCGGAGCGGAAGGGAGTGTCAGACTCTTACTGACTAGACCCACCCGTGATCCTTCTTGTGAGCTTTGCCTTCCAGGACCGCGGTGACTCTTTCGAACAAATTCCGCAACCAAAATCTGCTACTATAACCCTTACTTTTCAATTCAAAAATTCAAAATGGCGAATTGATTTTACGCAACAAAAGCATTTGTTACGTAAAATCATTTCGCCATTTTGGTGGATTTTTTATTTTCTACGAAATGTCAGGAGCTATTGTTTATTTGCCCTAATTAATAAAACAAAACAACGAAAGTTTCGTAAAGGTGTTCTTGTAAGGTTTGTAACTGAAAGTTGATTTAATAAAAGAAAAGTTTCTACGAATTCATTACTCAGTCGTCAGACGCAACAATAGATGAACCCTGCTTACGTAAATCTTATTAAATGGTTTCACCCCTTGGAATCATTGTTTCAACATCGCACAAAAAAAAAAAAAATAAAGAACTTTGCTCCACACTAGGAATTTCTCCTGTGTCGTGGGTGCGTATACAAACATTTAAACTCGCATACACAAACACCCGGACCTAGAACAACTATCTGTATGTCATACAAATATTTGTTCCGTGCGGGAATCGAACCCGCGATACGCAGCATAGCAGCCAATCGCTCAACCACTGCGCCAACCGTGTTCCTGACCTTTCATGCTTTTTATCTTCGTCAATTTTTATAGATTTGATAAAGCAAAAATACGTGTCTAATATTTTTCGTTAATCTAACTGATAGTTCTAGAATCAACTTATAATCATACTTTTTTATTCAGGAAACATCCTTATTATGGCGTCAGCAAAATTTTAAATAAGTAGGGAGAGGGCGAGCGCCTTAATCATTTTACTCGATACCATGTTTACTATCCTACTAATGATTTAACATCATAATACATAAATGAAATAAAATTACATTATTATGCTTGCTTGCTGAGAACCTTTTAAAGAACAACACACGATACGATCATTTTAAAGCCACGGGTCGTTAAGATTCTGTAACATTAGTCGTAATGACCACTTGAACAACTGGCACTTGATGCGAATCTGAATACAGGGTCACGTGTCCAATTAAGGTAATAAGCGTGTTTCCGCGCAGAGGGTAACATTTTCACGTCATTATTGCTTATTATTATGAGGGGAGTTAGCCACCTGCCACCCCATATCAATACCGAGTAATGACAAAAGCAAATAATGGCGACATCCTATCCCACACTTACTCATATGAATCCAAAATATTAAGTCCTTGCCAAATGTTCAAAGCTCAATTAAATGCTTCACAAGCTTGTTTTAGATTGTGCTGTGTATGTGATGTGGTTTTAAACGGAAACGATATCAATCTCGGGAGAAATAAAATTCAAATTCAAAAATCATTTTTCCATAGCACTATGTTCGAAAAGAAATCAAATGCTCTGGATAAATCGGGAACACAGGCGTAAACAGATGTGTTGCGCTTCGTGTAATACCTGACAACACCTATCTCTGTTCTTCATAAGATCTTCACCAAACTAGAAAGACACCACCTTGAAATACTAAGATGCTCTTCCAAATCATCTTATACAATTTTATTTTTTCATTTTACATCGACAAGTGAAAATGAGGACATCATCAATGTAGTCAAAGCCACGCATTATTAGGGATAACTCAAATACTAGTCGTCAGATCTCAATCAAATTTAAATGGGACCACACGAACACCAAGCACCAGATTTCGAATATTAAAAGAATCATCAAAATCCGTGCACCCAGTAAAAATTTATGAGGTACCTAACGCACATTAAAAAAGATACAGTCGATTAATTTCATCAAAATTAGTTCAGTACTTTTTTTAATAAAAATAGCTGGAAAAATATGTCAACCTAGAAAATTATTTCTATTTTAATTTTTTTTTTAAAGCTTAAAAGACATAAAAAATGTTGTGTAAAAAACAGAAGAAATAGCCAATAACAACGACTTCCAAAATCAAAGTTATTTTATACTTTGTATAGGTATAAGATATGTACATAATATGTATGTACATATGATATTTTTTTTTTTTAATAATTAGTTTTGTAATAATGGGTTAATCCGTTGGTCTAGAGGTCAGGAGGAGGGCGACTGCTGAGTAGCAGATCCTGAGATCAGTCTGTGCTAGATTTTGTTACTTGACCCTATAATACGTCAAAGGGTAGCAATATTTTGCTTATTTGGTTGCACTTATCACCTTGTTTCTTCAAAAACATGTTTTTTCAATACATTTCACGTTTCGAAAGCTCTATATTGAACTGTATAGCGCCGTCTCTTTCTATCGCTCCCCCTACTATTTTTATTTTGGACAGTCAGCTACAAAATTGTCTGACAGTTTCAAAACGAACCTATTGTAGTTTAATAATAAAATATTTAACATTGAAATCGTAGTTTTGAGAACAGAAAGAAAAGGTATATCAAAATAAATTTTATTGTTAGTGTTATCTACCTTGAAATTTTAATGATTTATCTTTTTTTTTATTTTTTTCCCCTCAAAGTTTAGTCAAATTGTGTATGTCATAAGAAAATAAACTTTTCGCTGACAGTAACTAAAAAAAAAAACTTGCTACCACTTCGCACTTCGAGAAGGTAAAGTCGGTACAAAAGCCGCTGAATCAAGGTAATACAAACGCAAAGGAGATCTAATAGAGCTCAAAGTCTGACAGTTTTTCAAGTCATCACAAAATGAAGGCATGCGTTTAAAACTCGCGTGTCGTCACGTTTTTGTATACTTTTTACTATAAAATGACCAGCCCGCACTCTTGAACTTTGATTGCGCCTTACTTTGTATTTTTTATGGATTTAAAAAGACAAAAAAAAAAATTTAATTATCAATTTCAAAATATCCTAATGCATTCATAAAACTAACTTTGAAGACTTGTGGGAAATCATGATAGTCATGTCCACTCCAGCTACACCACTCTCGCCTGAAAATTGCACTTGGAAGAACTTTAGCGTAAATAAAGTTTAACTAATAACAATCATGAATTGTTTCCGATGAGAGAATACTCAAATGCGAGCCTATCAATTGTAAGTATTACTTTACGTACTCATAAATGTACGAAACTATAGTGAGCGTGACTGTACTTGCTTTGCTATCGATCGGCGTCATGGCGCCCATCTCAGTCGCCAGTTGGTTTACGGATACGTTAGCGAGCGGTTCTCGCTTTTCGGTATTAGTGGAGCTTATCGTTTTTCAGTTTCACCATGACCTGTTGTTCGAATCTTGAAACAACAATAACCCTTCGCATAGATCTCGAAGAGCAAATTCCGGTAGTCCAACCGCCTCCGGCTGGTGAACCAGCTGGTAATAATGGACAAAACCCAGTACCTGCAGAAAACGCAGCAAACAATGATGAACAACAGCAAAATGTTCCACCAAGACAAAATGTCAATAATGAAGACGGGCATAGCTTTTTTTTTGTAATACAAGAATTAAGTAAAGATGATTATGATTCAGACTCTGAACATCTGATCATATCGGATGACGAGCCGATTCCACGACCTGTGGCATTGCCTAGTTCAGTGGCAGTGCAAGAACTTGCGCCAATGCAAGAACCTGCGCCAGTGCAAGGACCTGCACCAATGCAAGGACCTGCGCCAATGCAAGAATCTGCGCCAGTGCAAGGACCTGCGCCAGTGCAAGAACCTGCGCCAGTGCAAGGATCTGCACCAATGCAAGGACCTGCGCCAATGCAAGAATCTGCGACTGTGCAAGGACCTGCGCCAGTGCAAGAATCTGCGCCAGTGCAAGGACCTGCGCCAATGCAAGAATCTGCGCCAGTGCAAGAATCTGCGCCAGTGCAAGAATCTGCGCCAGTGCAAAAATCTGCGCCAGTGCAAGAATTTGCGCCAGTGCAGGGACCTGCGCCAATGCAAGAATCTGCGTCAGTGCAAGGACCTGCGCCAGTGCAACAATCTGCGCCAGTGCAAGAATCTGCGCCAGTGCAAGGACCTGCGCCAATGCAAGAATCTGCGCCAGTGCCGCCAATACAAGAACCTGTGCCAGTGCAAGAACCTGCGCTAATGCAAGAACCTGTGCCAGTGCAAGAACCTGCGCCAGTGCAAGAACCTGCGCCAGTGCAAACACCTGCTCCTGCACCTGCAGTGCTACAGCCTGAAAACAACCCAGCACAAGAGAATATAAAGCCAAAATCGCAGGAAGAACAAGAAGAGCAAAATAAAAATCAAGAGAGGAAGGGTGGTTTCGGTCGCTCACTGTTTCGGCAACCATCAGTATACCGACAATACTACAAAGATATTGGTACGTTAAATTAGCTTTAAATGGTATTACTTAGGTTTATAGGTATGGTTGACATTTGAGGGGTTAAATAGGTAATATGCATTTTCCTGATGTTGAAAGAAAAAATAATTATTTACGAACAATTGTCGTTGCGTGAACAATTGTCAAACTTTGAAAATGAAATAGGATTTGACTGGGCAAATTCTCAATTCTGTTACTGGGTCATAGCAGTATTAATATTAGTTTTACTTGTAGTATATAAAGCCGCTATCGCGAATAATACTAATATACTATGATGTTCATGTACTCTGGCGTATTAAAAAGCAAAAGTTTTTAAGCTAATGTTCTAATTATCACTTTGGGAAATGAGCTCCACATATGATTGCACAGCGAAAATGTTTACTATGACTGGATGACGGTGCAAATTTATAAAAAACACTTTAAAGCGACAATTTTCATTTATTAAAACTAGATGAGGCCGGTGCATCCTAGCTGATTACTCTGAGAAGAAACACCGAAACAAACTCAAATGTAAAAGTCTCTTTTAATATCCATACAATGGTAAACATATTATGATCCATGATGATGATCTATCTCCTTGAGATGTAAATAGATTAGTATTCTCTAAGCCTTTAAAATAATTGTAAGGTTTTCACTCTAACAAATATCTCATTACTGCGACGTTGCCTGGGCTTATTCCTACAACATACTTTAGAGCCATCGCGAATAAATAACATTCAATAGTTTCAGCCGGCGAAGCTTGGCAAACTTAGAATGAAAATACTGACTGTAGAAAGATTTCTTCGGCCCAAAGTAAAAAATGTAGTAATTAAAACGTGTGTTTGTATAGAAGATAGCTATAATATTTTTTACAAGATTCTAGAGTAACGCCTGTTAATATTATCATCCTGATAATTTATGTTCCAAAGATTTTCGATTTTCGTCCAAACAGCCATGTCACGAATGTTGCTGTCATGTTTGTATATGTATGCTTTTGTTTGTTGGTACCTACATACGATAAAGAAAACAAACTTTTACTACATACCTATGTGCCAAGAGTTTATGGCCAGAATAAATTTAATTTAGTTAGTGACCAAATACCTGTCTCATTTAAATGACATTTATTTAATCATATTTAGATATCTCTAGCTCTTCGTATCTATAAATCCTAGAAGGGATTTATCCAATGGTATTTATTTCAAAGTTATTGAGGGAGAAGCAGGATTACCCATTCTCCTTAGATTTGATTCTTTCGATATTATATATTCTTAATCTCAACACTCGACTCATCATTGCAATGTTTTAAATGATAAAGGAAATATTGGATTGGCAGGAGAATCAACAAGTACCATCCAGTTAGCTAGGCAGTATGTAGTTGGCGCAATCGTCTGACAGGCATTTTTTTCAACAGCTTCTTCAAGCACCGGCGAGGCTCCCGAGAAGATAGAAGAAGCTACGAAGCCAAAACAAGATGTCAACGAAAATGAGGGTGAATCTAGTAATGAAACAGTTAATGACGATAAAGATGAAGCAGGAGAAGGACCAAGCAGTGCTAAGAGGAAGAAGATAGAAAAGGAGATGAATGATATTTACTGTATCAGTGATGACTCCAACGACGAGTAGAGGTAATATAACTTCCAACTACACCCTCCGATATCAGGCGAAAATATACATACGTAATATAATCACACAACAACAATTAAACCAAATTATGTGTGGTTTCTTACACTGACTGCTAAATTACAAATGCAGTTTTCGAGTACTACGAGTGAAAATTACTTGAATATTAATATCAATGCCAATAGAACATTTTTACTAGGCTTAGTGGTTGAGAGCGCTCTTTGCAGTTTATAAAGCGATAAACCGTGTGTTTGTAGGTTAAACTATGGTATCGAATAAGCATTTCTCTATAAAACCTTCACCCCCAGTTAAATTATTTAAGGGGATGAATGTTATAAAATTACTTTTTGATGCTCACATTCTCTAATTAAGTCATTCATGCTCTCTTCATGCTAGATCCTGGCGCTTTTGGCGGTAGGTTGTATGTCAGTGAAAGAAATAATTAGGATTTTAATTAAACAAATATATTATAATTATTTTTGTCTTGAGTGTACCGAGATTCCATCGTGCTTTGGAAAGCAAGTCTCTTCTTTGACAGATATCACGAATAGTCGGAAGATATATAAAGACACCCGTCTTGCCAAAGGGCATTGTGTTTTCCAGCCACTAGGGCAAGATAAGCAGATACATAAGATCTGACCTTCAGGTCAGATAAGCAGTTGTTCCACATAAAATACTGGTATTCAGCTATATCCAACCAAACTGAAAGCCAATACCAACATATTCGGAAAAGGCTAGGCAAATTGATTGAAGTAAAACATTCATCATTGTTTCCTTACAGATTGAAAGCTCAAGAAATCTGAAAGAGGCAGCGGCGAGAGGGATCTGGGAGAGGAATTTTTTTGTGATGCATATTGTGAATTTATCACCGGAAGATTTGGAATGAAATAAAGACATGGATACAATCCAGTCACTTATATATTATTAAGAGCACGGTCTCCAAATGAACGAGTAGCGTATCTTGGAGGCCTACAATTTTTGTGTAATATTTTATTATAGTATTTAACTTAACGTTTAAAGTAGTTGAGAATGATATATATGTATTAAGTTTGCGTTTTCTTTAACGTTTTCTTGGACAATACAAAATCAATTTTGTTCGAGTAAGTAGGTATATTTGATTGATTTTTGAGCCATCGCCACATTTGAAATGATTATTATGATAATAATATAATTATTATTGTGTTTATGATACTCAACTGCGAAATAATTAAATGCGAAATTGTTAAGTTTTAATTATTCTGTTATTTACATGAATTTTAAAATAAGTGAATTTATCTCGATGTGAACATGTTCGTTATCTATACTATTTGTCTATATTATGTGGTATAATATATAATAGGTAAATAATTAAAATAAAATTAACTTATTTTAAAGTAACTTTCACGATTTATTGGTTATCTTGTTAGACTTTTTGGCAAACTGTGAAATAATGTTTTTCTTCAGTGATAAACAATTAATTACAAATCACTTATTTTCTGAGATATCGTTTAAAACTGTGATCTATGTATTAATGTTGTAGTAAGAATTATAAAAAATAAGATAAAAAAAAAACTCTTCACCGAATTGGTAATTGCAAAAGGACAGTTGTCAATAAACAAATTAATATTGATAAGAATTGATTGTAACGTTGAAATGATTATTAAATAAATAAAGTCAACGTACGAACTTTTTTAAAATAAACTTATCCCGCTTTCCGTACTGGTTAGTTATAAGAACACTAACTCGTGCCAGCGACTTTACTCATGTGAAAGTCGAAACGTATTCTAAAGGTTCAAAGTTGACCCTTCGTTTGACCCAAGGTCTGGCATTTACTTCGGATAGAGGATAAGCATTGCCATACAGCGTGGAAATGCTGCCAGTCTTTTGGGCTCACTTCCAGTCGTTAGCGATGCGAATAATTTTTGTATGCCATATTCTAGTTATGTCTTGTCACCTGCGACCTAGACTGGAGTCAAGAGCATATCCATGTGACAATAAAATTTGAGTTAATTTTAATTTTAAGTGTATATAGTTAGAGTTAGAGTTAAATATTGAAGCAAGGGTCACTGGCCCACACCATGGCCCACAATCGTTTTAAAGACATGCGCCTGAGTTGTCTCCGATCTTGACAAACCTGTTTCGTCTTTCGTTTGAGACTGAAAAGTACAGATGGCTTGTAAGCAAGCAAAGGTTCAGCTCGTGCCCGAGAAAGGTAGTCGAGCTGATCCGGCAAATTACAGACCCATTGCGGTAACTGAACTGAATTGAACGCGTACTGAATGGTAAGCTCCTGACATACTTACGGCCGAAACCAATAACCGATCTATCACATATATCCATACTCCAGTATGTGATAGATCGGTTATTGGGTTCGGCCGTTAGAAGCTAACAATATCTTTAGTGACCGACAATATGGCTTCCGCCGAAATCGGTCAACTGGGGATCCTCTAGCATCTGGAATGAGGCCATCGAGACACAAGGAGAGGCAACAGCGGTCTCCCTTGACATCTCAAAGGCCTTCGACAGGGTCTGGCACGATAGCCTTATTGTTAAGCTTCCTTCGTTCGGTCTGCCCGCCGATTTATGTGACTGGATTACGGATTTCCTGACGAAACGGATTATCCGAGTGGTGTATGTTAGATGACTGCTCGTCCGGACTACTGGATATTAATGCCGGGGTTCCTCAGGGGTAGGTGCTCTCAGCAACATTGTTCTTGTTGCCTTAATATGATCAGCAGATCATTAATATGATCTGCTAAAACCCGGTACCTTTGGGTATGCAGAGGACGGCACTGATACTGTGAGATACGTGTCCGAGCTGGTGGATCGGGGATCCGTCTCTCCGAGTAGCTATGGTTGAGCGTTTGAATTTGTTCTTAAATGCTGTCTCTGAATAGGGCGAAACCAATTTTGTCAAGTTCAATGCCGCTAAGAACAGGTTTGACATTTTTCTTCTAAAAGGATCCAATTCCACCCAGCTCCATCTTTTCGAGTTGGAGCCGTGCTGATATCCAACCAACTTGAGCTTCTTGCTATTACTTTAACATTTATCCTCAATATGGGTCTCAACTAGCTGCCAAAAAAGAAGGCAAAGGTGAGGCGCTATTATATAAGCTAAGCATTGCCATTAAACGTGGCAATGCCGCCAGTCTCTTGGGTACATTACCAGCTGACAGCGTTGAGGACGAAATTTTTTAATCTATATTTTAGTTTGTTAGCTTATTTGTTAATTTTATTTAGATTTCTTCAAAATGAATGTTATTCGCATGTAAGTAAAACCAAAACCCAAGAGATTCCCGGACGAATCCTCAGTCCTATTCCGGGGAATGTTCCAGCTCTGTGCCAAGTTTCATACATATGAAGAGGTAAAAGACAGGATGATTTACTTAAGTATGGAGCAAGAGAGTCCATAATTACATATTTATCTCTGATAAATATACTAGTATTCGAGCAATGTCTCACTGGATAGTATGTACTGATGTAGGTCGGGATGGGGCACGCATATCTTGACACAGATAATGTATATTTTCTTCCTAAACTCTTTCGCTAAATATTTTGCATAAAGTACATACTATTTATCTTCTCCAGCTGAACCAGTGGACTGGAATTAGACTTAATTATTCTATATACAAAGAACAAAAATGAAAGAGAAATAAATAACGCAAACCTAGAAAGGGGTAATTATTTATTAAAAACAAAATTATGAGTTATTATACACGATTATCTTCTTTAAAACAATATAAACTCTCACAAGTCGCATTAAACACACACAAGAAATTTCGGAAGTTCACTTCTACTAATTTTTACGTAACGTTCGCATTCACACCTCAGTTCAGATACCGACTGAGATACCAATAGTGCTAATAGCTGGAGAGGGAAACCTTACGCCTAAGCTATCGCCACAGAAAAAGACGTCGGGAGTCGCAGAGCGATTCCCGGCCACCTAAGTCACAGGCCTGCGGATCAACCAGGAGAGAGAACAGAGCTAAGCCTATAGGCACCAAGGGACACTCTTATGTTATCAAATGTCCTTACTTTAGTATGGATCGTCAAATCGACGAGCTCCTTATAAAATAAAGCTCCTTATAAATATTAAAGTTCTAAGTTTGAGCTACTCGTTAACTGACAATTGCTTGCACTATCTGGACAGGTCCACTCAAATCTGTGTGGTAATTTCCTCAAAATACCTCTTCAGACATCAATCTATATGGTTCACATATGATTTGAAAAGTACAATTGTATGGACTTCAAGAGACACTGATCTCTGAGTTTGTTTCAGTGTTTCTTCTCAGGGTACTTTAGCTAGGAAACACCGGCCTCATCTAGTTTATAACGACCAAAAAGATTGACATGTAAAAGTGTTATTTACAACCTACTTACAAAATAAATATCATTTATCATTTAGGCTACACCCATTCACCATGCACTACAACTATATCGTTAATCTACAAATTAGAATTGCAAAGCATTTCAACTTATTACAGGGCAAGCGATTCAAGTGGTCGCAATCCCGATGGTAAGTGACGAAGGTCCCTTGCCACGTATAAATTAAAGCCCGAGCTCACCTTAGCGAGCATTTTAGAAACGGGGTCATTGAAATCTGTGAATCGATAAACCCTGACCTTGCTCAATACGACGCCACGAAGGAGTTTCATTGAGGGGTCGACGTCAATCCCGGCGGCATGTTAGCGACCGAATATATTACTCGTGCATTGTAGTAGATATACGAATGACAGGAAGGTAGTTTACAGAGCTTTATTACAGTTCTTAACTTACACTAAAACAATAATTAACTGCAGGAAACTTCTTGATGGAATAACTGTAGATCTACCGGCAGTATTTTAATTATTTTCTTCTGTAAAACTGGCCTCTTGTTACTTTTGAGTTGAAGAATAAAATTATCATTCGTCAATCCTTCCTTTTCCACCATCTTTTTATTCTATGCTCTTGCGTATAGGTACCTAATAGTTTTCTTTTTGTTATTCTCCTGCTCTTAGGGGCCATTCATAAATTACGTTACACGTCAACGGGGAAGGGAGGGGGTCGACGAAGTGTGACATTGTGTGACAAGGGAGTGGGAGGGATCCTACATTTTGTGACGTCACATTTCAAAATCTATTTTAATCTGAGTGTAAAGTAATACAGGAACTTTGAACTATTTACAAAAAAATGTACTAATATAAAAGCATCATTATGAATTTACAATGATCAACCACTGACGGTGAAGGAAAACATCGTGAGGAAACCGGCATGTCCTAGAACCAAAAATTCGAAGACATGTGACATTCACCAACCCGCACTGGGCCCGCGTGGTAGATTACGGCCCATTCCCTCTCGTTGAACGTTGAAAAGGCTGATTATGAACCACTGATACTACATTGAAAGAAAAAGAAATGGCAAAGAATGGTAATCTTTGACAAACTTTGGTAGATACGAATATAGCATAAGCATAATAAGCCATTTGATGTTCCCACTGCTGGGACACAGGCCTCCTCTCTAGGAGAGACAATGGGCCGTAATCCACCACGCGGGCCCAGTGCGGGTGAATGTCACATGTACGGGGCGGACGTGATCGACTGGACTGTAGGGTGGCCAGGGTAGGTTATCCTATTCTTCAAAAGTGGACTGTATGGTGACAACCCACCTAGGTATAAATGATCCAGACGCGTTGACGCTCCGTCTATAAGCTACGGGCCATGAGGATGCAACCCTTAACTGAATACTTGCTATACTTGCTGTTATTGACACAGTATATAGGGGTAGGTATAGAGGGCTTACCAATAAAGTCACAATAAAACACTATTTAACTTGTTCACTATTCACTTAGCGATTTGAAGGGTGGAATTCGCGACTATATGATTCTACATTTAGGTATAAGTTCAAACTATCTTGCAAATGACTACAAATTTAATAAACTTCCTATTTTACTATTGTACGGCGTAACTGTACCGTATCGACACCCAAAAAATCACCGTGTGTGATGAAGTTTATTAACACTAATTTTCACTATGTCTATCCTAGAATTTAGGCTATATCTAGGCTTAGGTCTATGTGAGTAGGGGTTGTCGTACCTCTATGGATAGCCCTCGGTATGCTCCATGCAGAGGAGACGAATTCACCCCTTCATCCCCCTCCATGTAGGGGTGGGATGCCAAAAACTATACAAAACTATTGTAGGCACGAAGCTATTACCTACTTGGGGTGAATTTACCGTAAAACTATGCTAGGAGGGCTATACAGCTATATGTATCTCTATAGATACGACAACCCTCTACAAAACTACATATGTTTCAACCCTGTCACTCAAGGGGTTGCAACTCTATAAGCGTATATGTTTCAGGGGGATAAAAATAAACAGTTTTATTTAAACCTAAATTACGGCTTTATGCCTGCATACACTATAGACATCTATATATCCCCTGAAAGGATTTTTCAAGGCGGTTCTATTTCAGACATTTAGAAGTCTAGAATCTAGACTTGTTTTTTCGGAAAAGGAAGAGGGTAGATGCAAAGTGTTTTATTTTGTGCATACCTTCACTAGGGCTATTTATCAAAAACTGTTGACCAATCACGTACCAGCACCCTCCTGCTCTGTGATTGGTCAGTGTCGCGTTTAGCTATGCGACTACCTTTGACCTGAATATTTCGGGTCTCAATTACCAAGCCCTTTCTATTTACCTATGTATGTCTGTCTGTGTGTGTATATACCTCGATTACCTTATATACCACCGATTACCTTTTATATACCTTTATATACCTTGATTACCTTCATATACCTTCGATTACCAGGGTTACCATGTGTTTACTGTTATGTGTAAGGGACAGGATACCCTACCTAACTATATTCTATTTACTTGGAAGAAATAAAGGCTCCAAGGGCTTATATACTGCCTCTTGAGAGCAAACAACTGTAACGAATGTGTTTTATTTCAATAACAAACTATATATCAACTATAGCTACCTATAACTATCTATACTATGCAGCTTTATCTGTTACAGCATTCTATGTGCTAACTAACTACCTATAACTACCTATACTATGTAGTCGCGGTTTTATTTATTTGCAACATTCTATGTACTACTATAGCTACCTATAACTATCTATACTATGTAGCTAAGACGCATCGTCGCGAACATCACATGTCTTCGAACATTCGGTTCTAGGACATGCCTGTTGTATGAGTATATTGAGAATTAATTTTACTTGCGAAGTAAAAAGGATGCGCATTTGCAATTTTTTTTTTTATGTTTTAGTATTTAAATGCGTATTTTAGGTCGTGTAAGTATCGGTTCATGAATTACCACAATCTAAAATGAATAAACGCGTGATGGGTGCCCATTATCTTAGTGGAGACGTGAATGCAAATGCATCACCATTGCATATGAACGAGGTCGACCTTGACCCACTTTGCCATTGGCCCACTTTGTAGGAGACCTTCCAGGGCGAAGCGACAGGATGCGAGCCCGGTCGATTTGGCGGCTCTTGGTGGCGGCCTACTTCCTGCAATGGATGTATTCCAGCTGAAACCATAATGATGGTGCTGATGTTAAAGGTAATTGAAGATAGAAAAGAAATAAAGAAAACTCGTTTATTCCGCCATAGATAACGTACAAAAAAACTTAAAAAAAAACAGAAAATAAACGTTTCAATTAAAACTAAAAAAAATGTCAGGACTGGGCACGACTGCCTCTGGTCACACCACAGACAAAACATAACACATTTAAACTCTAAGATTTCTGTGTAATCACACTATATAATAAAAATAAGTCGGGTTTTCCTTCCTGACGCTATAACTCCAGCACGCACGAACCGATTTCCACGGTCTTGCATTCGTTGGAAAGGTCTCGGGCTCCGTGAGGTTTATAGCAAAGAAAATTCAGGAAAAATTTCAACAGAAAAGCGGGAAAATCTTTTTTAATTTTTTTTTTTATATATGGCAAAACAACGTTTGCTGGGTCAGCTAGTACGACATAAAAACAACAACAGGTTGCTACTAATGAACACAAGTAACTTATAGAATCGATATGTACTAACAGTCTAACACCGCCTGATATAAAAATAAATATTGTGTCGGTCATTGTTGTGAGCTCCGATAACTCGCCCCCTCCCCCCCCCTTACAAAATATGGATGGCAATCAATACTGGCAGGTAACATACGATTGGACATCAACGCAAAGATCTAATTGGTCCGCTAAATGCAGGGCACGTGTAGACAGAAGATATGCAGACGCGCGGAGAGATATGATAGACAAGGATACAAAACTGGTTATTTTGCTGCGTCTGGCTTGCTCCTCGCACCTGCAGTGTTTACTATTGAAAGTTCCGGTTTCACGTACTCCGTCTGGCCTGGACTGTGTCTATATTATTGGTAGATAGCAAGCACGCAAAACGATGTATATGCGACAATATTTCTATAGCTTTACCGAAGGCAAAGACTGGCTGGTATTTCAAGTTTAATAAATCGAAGGTAGAAAAGGTTGAAACTGATACATCCTTGTTATTTTGGCTACATTTATCGGACTTCCGAAAACCAAAATTTATGAAAAAATGTCGTGTTGATGATTATTAATAATGTCAGAGAATGACAAAAGCAAAATCCATTTTATTTCACCAAGCTTAATTATCATTAAGTAGGTATTAGGGTTTTTTTCATAAGCTCAAGAGTCGAAACATGTGACATTATTACGATAAAACGTTTGCAAAAGCGTACCTTTTTATTCACGTGTACCTACCGCGAAAATATTTCTGAAATAAAGGCATTCAACATTTTTCCTTCATGTGACTGAATGATTCAAATGCTTTTGAGAGGTTTTAAGTCAAAAACGTGTATTTCAACGAAGAATGGTTTTTCTGCGTGACTCCGGAGCCCTATCACGTTGCTCGTTACGTGAAAGTTAACATCGAAACTGTTTCACAATAAGGCAACAAGTGACTTAGAACAACAACAAGGCTTTTGGTCTGGGGGGGGCTATCTTCGACCACCCACTTGGGGGATACGTAGAACCAAAACTCGGCCAAATCGACTCAGAATCCCAAGGTTAAGATTCCATGCAGGCAGGCAGCAGCAGTGGTGGTCAAGTGGTAACGGCCCTGAGGAAACCGGCATGTCCTAGACCCAAAAATTTGAAGACATGTGACATTTACCAACCCGCACTGGGCCCGCATGGTGGATTACGGCCCCTTTTTCTCTCCTCCTACTAAATTTGAACATTAAGTCATGCCAGATTTCTTTTATAATTTTTTTTTACATTAAATTGTCAGATTACTATTGTATGATATTTCTTTCAATGGGGTGTCAGTGGTTGACCTTTGGAAAGTTATGATGACGCTTTTAAATTAGTAGATTACCAAACTTGTTAAAATGAACAAATATGAAATCAATGATAGATCATCCTAGTTTTTATTTAAGCACGAGCTTATCTTTTCAGATAGCCCTCTCAGAGTTCGGTCAATCATGTTTTTAGCAAATAACTCAAAGTAACTTTCATCGAGTTATTTGGCGGGGAATGACTACAAGTACCAAACTTAGAAAGTGTTTATTTATTTATTTATTTATTATATACTTTATTGTACACCAAAAGTAACACAAAAAAGTAGACTTAAAAACTAAATCACATACAATGGGCAGTGTTGTTCACGTATTTTTGTCATTATCTATAGATGTTGCAGTTGTTTGGAGCCCATCCGTTTTGACCGACGTAGCAAATTGTTGCAGAAGTTCCGGTATCTCGTGTGAATGCTGTGTTGGATTATCGGGGTTAGAACATACGGGTATCTATAATTAATTAGTTTAGAACCTTCCTGACTTCTGTCTATATTCGTTTTCTATCTTGGACTGGCAGATCAAGATTTATGCTTATTTAGGCATGCCGCTTCTAAAATGCATTATTTTCATCTAAATCCTTGATATTATTAAGTAGTCCTTTCTAATAATATCTCTTGTACGAATTATCGGTCATGGCAATCGCATCAAAGACTACCCAACATGAGAGAGAATGTAAGGCTTACCGAGTCAGTCTACGATACTGAACAACAAGACTACCTACCAACGCACACAGAGCGATAAATGCATAGATGCGTTGGTAGTTCAGCGTGTGTTAGGTGATGGGGCCACGCAGTCTCGTTCTGTCCCTCGCCACCCCTCCAGGACCCAAATTGTATCGACCCAGCCATCGCGTCGTCTATCTTCGATTCCGCGTCCGGCATGAGCTTCCTGTGAGAACTCGCAAACGATTAAAAATTTACGACAGAGTTATTTGAAAGTAGCTTTTTCCCGCAAATTGTCTCCCGTGTCGAGCACTTTACGAGATATAAAGTATTCAATAGCATTGGTTGTGGCGTAGCAGTGCTAAATTTCCTGTAACGTTTTGTCACAGTTTATATCATGTCTGAAAAAAACACTTTTACGCCAGAACAAAATAAGGAGATGCGGGATAAATTATATTCAAATGGCGAATGGCGCGAACTCAAGCAAGATTAAACTTCACTATTATAATGTTACGAGTATGTATACAATTTTATGTATACATACATAGATGATTTGGTTTTCCATTTGTCTTCAGATAATTACAACAAGATACGTCGAGATATGTTTCATGATATTGAGAATCAACAGGATCCTCTATTCAGACGTCATTTGGAGATGTACCAGAGCAAGTTGGGCGCTACAGGTGAATAATATTTATATTATAAAATCTTTTCTTCAGTTCTTACTAGGTTCCTTGTTCCGCGTCAGAAATCATCCCAAGACAAGATACTTCAGGATAGAAAGAAAGATGTGCTATTTCATAATATAACCTATCTCTGTGACAAATTTTATCCATTTAGGCGTTCTATCGTGTCTGTGCCAAATTTTATCCAGATCTATTTAGGCGTTCTATCGTAATTGTGTACCAAATCATCAACATCATCATCTTCACCAGCCTGTTGCAGTCCACTGCTGGACATAGGCCTCTCCAATTGCACGCCCCTTAGATCTATTTACCACCATATTACTTAAATTTATTTAGTACCAAACATCAATCCTTAATAAGCTTAAAATAAGTGGTAAGTGCATTCATCGATATACATTTAATAAGTTAAAGTTAGATTTTCTTTTTGAATTTCAAGGAGGCTTTCTGAGAAGGGAATTTCCATGCCAACCTGTTGCTATTGTTTTGGCGCGCTACCGGCAATGTCTCAGTTTGTTTGTCTGTGTTTTGTTTACTACGGCCTCGCGAAACTTAGCGTGCTCGGTGTGACGTCAGAGTTGTCACATTTCCAATTTCAAGTATGCACGCTATGTACGAAGTAAATGTTACGCTTTACGCAAAGTGTAACAGATTATCGTAATACTTGAAAAGAAAATATTTTATATAGAAATAGAGAATAAAAATATCCGGTCCATACATTTATTTGCGCATGACTCGACAAAATGTAGGTAGATTATGATAATCTCTATTCAGTGTCGGACCCATACTAAAAAGTTATTCATAATGATGAGCACAATAATTAAGTGATCTTTTGACATTTTAATAATTGGGTTGTAACGTTCAATATATCGACATGTTGTGAATTCAGTTTTAAATTTATCTACTAGTAGTGCCCTGCAGTTTTACCCGCGTTGTTCCGTTCTCGTGGCAATACGGGGATAAAATATAGCCTATGACACTCCACAATGACGTAGCTACCTATTGGAGAAATAATTTTGAAAATCGGTCCAGTAGATCCAGAGATTACCCCTTACTACGTCACAAACTCACAAACGACTAAACTCTTTATAATATTTTAAGAACTTGAATTTATACAATATTATGCAAAGTCATTAATACATGACAAAGGTAGAAAAAAATAATTAACCAACATGGAAACCATAAATCAATTTACTATAAAACATTGTAAAGAGTAAATTGAGTCAATAGAGTAAAAACAGATTGACCTACATAGTCATCCAAAATAGATAAAGTGCCATTCTATGAGTGAAATGCCCAAACGTAAGGGCTGTCTCACGTGACTTTTCGATAGCTTTTGTCAATGCCATACATTTTGCCGTTACGACAATCTTGTACACAACGCTCAGCAAAGTTACTTAGTGCTTTGATAGTTTTTATTCGGGTTAATGACATTAAATTATAGTTATACATATTTTACTCGACTTATTTAAAAGATCTTCATTATTCGTATCCATTTTTCTGGTTTGTACATTTTATAACTTGTTAAAACTCAATAACAAGGTTTTATTCCCCAAAATTTTAAAAATCTTGATTTTTTGTCTGTGGTCTCTCACGTCTTTCCATAGCACAGTTGACATTGGCAGAATTGTCGACATCGGCATGTTTGCCATTAAAAAAATAGAATAGAATAGACATTGGCAGAATTGTCGACATCGCCATGTTTGCCATTAAAAAAATAGAATAGAATAGACATTGGCAGAATTGTCGACATCGCCATGTTTGCCATTAAAAAAAAAAATAGAATAGACTTGTCTAGAGCCACAGGTCCACCTTCTACTCAAAACAAACTTCTCATCTTTTGCTTGGCTCACCATACCATGAGACCAAGCACCACATGTCTTTTGGCGCAGTCTTCACGATTATTCGAACATTTTATATACTTCTTTATTTTTCACTAATCCGTTTGACCTCTTATGATTTACTTATGTTTTTTTTTCATGTCATCTTTACAGAGTACTTACAGAGCCGCCTGAAAATATATAATATATATGCTACCAACATGCGATGTAGGAACGCCTCCGTGAGTTAATAATAATATCGTAGATTTTATTTTAGTAGTCACTTTTTTATCTTTCGCTGTACACGCTATAAGTGCGTTTTAGTGGTGTTTTATAAATTGACTTTTATTTGACCTCGACTTTTTTTCGGATTCCTATAAAACTGCCAATATTTTTATTGTCATTCATATGGTTATTATAAATTTAGCAAAATATTTTTTCAATTTTTGTGTTTCAGCGAACGACGCCGTTGACGCGAGCACCAACGACAAACCTCAAGCGGAAGTTCCGATTAGTTCGAAAGAGAATTCTGATGTTAAGGATCTTTATCCATAACATCAGATTTCTCGTTTGAACAAATCAATAAACATTACTCTTTAGTAATGTTCATTAATCCGAGTCCAGATGATCAGCGTTCCCACAGCAACCATTTTCAATAAGGCAACACTGCCATTTTTATCATGTTTTAGGGGTTGTTGTATTACCTTCAAGTAACAGCAAATAATAATATATTTTTTTTTAGTAATTAAGAAAATAAATATTGTACACTTTCAACATGGTAGTCATCGTTCCCAATGAAAATTTCCAGGAGAATTTACGAATTTACATGGCGTTGATGTCTTTTTCAGTCATTTCGAATTTTTGTCACTGTCATTTATAATTACTGTTTGTCAACTTATAGTTATAACCAAAACAACTAAGTAACTTTTCAAATCAGTAGACAAAGAAAAGAAGCTAGCTACCGCTGGCTATATTTTGTCTAAATATAGAATCAAATCGATACAGATTAATAAGGTATTGATCGGGACAGGTAACAGCGCTTTGGTTGCCGCGATGCAATGATTGGGCAGCCAGATAGCAAGGTGGGCGATATAAACATGGCGAATGTTTTGCGAGACAAGGATGCAATGCCCGTCGCGCTTGTCTCGCAGATTTACGGCGCATTTGACAGGTGAAGAAGCCAGCTTAACTAAATAAAAATGGTCCTTATCCACTTCCTTAAGGCGTTTCCCTGACCAAATAACCTTGATCATTCGTTCCCTTTGCCGCCTTCGCATCCTGCGCACGACCTTTTATCATAGAATTCACACGATTTTGATTAAAAAAGATAAGCGATCTTTTGAAATGAAATAAAACGTGTATAATATAGATTTTTAAATTATCTATCCGTTAGTGTAATCTTCAAATGATTAGAGCGTTGCATTTAGCAACAGATGCATAAAATCAACAATTTTAGTCATTTTTTAAAAGTAGATTTTAAATTTATAAAAACATATTATAACGTGGAATATGATGATAAGACATCGAACATTAATAATGTGCTTTTACATGTAGATTATTTCTCATAACTAATAGTCAGTTAATAGTCTCTGAATAGCGAAGAAAAACGCACTATCGCAAAGTTTTGGTCGGGGTATCGCCTTAACTCATCTATTACTTAATGTACTGCATATTAGCTGTAAGTTTTATTCAAGTTAATCAAATTAGTTATATATATTATAATTAACTGCATACTCAAAATATAGAATATAATACTTATGGTGACACAATAGGCACCCTTATCGCTAAAAGATATTTTTTCAATACAACCTTTTGATGAATGTAAGGTATAAAAATAAGGTAAAGAGTATTATTACACAGTAATACAGTATTATAAAAAGAAAGAAAGGCAAAAGTTGTCTGTAAGAGATTGCCTTGTGCGATAAGACCGCCCATTGTACACTTGTTTTTATAAGTAAATATTTTTCCTGTTATTATTATAAGGTGTGCAATAAAATATATAATAAATAAATATTATTGCATTTATTTTAGGAATACGAAAGCTTAGCTATTTAAAGCTTCATCTCTCCTACATAAATGTATTTATTTTGCTGTGCCCGACAGGGTCCATAATGATCACCATTACTTTAACTTACCACCTAAGAACACATTTTGGAATGCAAATAAAGATTGAGTATTGAGTATTGAATAAATTCATCAAATTATTGTGAAGAGAAAATTAAAGATAGTAATGTAGCAGAATTAAGTGTAGGTAATATTTATACCCTTAAAGATTTGTCGTAAAAGCTGATGGAATGCATCAGCACATATAATCCCAAATTCTTACATTATCTTTTAGTTTTCTTCTAATAAAATATAAAATATACGAACCGTATTCTGATTTTTATTTGACCTGTTTTTTTTACATTTACACGCGATTTCACTCTTATTTAGAAAAACCTTAAAGCTGTTTAGCCACTGTTGTAATTTGCAGATTCTACGTCGATTAGTATCTACAAATCAGTCGCTGAACAACTCAAATATTTTTACAAGGCATCCTATGTACGATTAATGCAATACCTACACATTAGCTCACAAAATACATAAAGTATGTATTCAGTGCAATATTTATGAATTGATCTTCACAGCACAAACTTGGAGTTCCTTGCGCGTTCTTTTCTATAGTGATCTATGCTTTCAAACGTGCAAATAGTTTCATGTTTTTGACTGATCGACCTTGACAATTCAAAAATGCCTGTAAATGGTTTATTTCAAATAAATGCTATGAACTTTGGAGCAGTGGTGGCCGAGCGGTAACGTTCCCGACTTACGAATTGCAGGTCGCGAGTTCAAACCCGGCCAGGCGCATTACTTTGTGTAATTAACTTAATCACCACTGCTCTCCAAACGGTGAAGGAAAACATCGTGAGGAAACCGGCATGTCCTAGAACCAAACATTCGAAGACATGTGACATTCACCAAACCGCACTGGGCCCGCGTGGTGGATTACAGCCCATTCCCTCTCCTAGAGAGGAGGCCTGTGTCCCAGCAGTGGGAACGTTAAAAGGTTGATATGCTAAATGCTTTGAATCCAATCTCATTTAAATTCTACCCTCAATGGCCACAATGTCGCCTGTCCATCTCGCCGCAGGAACACCATCACTTCTTAATACATCACCTCAATTTTAACATTAAAGTAGTTATTTACAATGTGAGACTGCTGAACGATGAACTGCCACGGTTATCGATTTAATCACAGACTAATAAAACACGTGTAATTCCCTTAATTAATTTACTAGCAGCGCCCCGCGGTTTCACGCGCGTAGTTCCCGTTCCCGTGGTACTATGGGGATAAAATATAGCCTATGTCACCCGGGTATAGGGTAGCTTCCCAACAGTGTAAGATTTTTTCAAATCGGTTCTGTAGTTTCGGAGCCTATTCAATGCAAATAAACAAACAATCAAATCTTTCCTCTTTACAATATTAGTATAGATGACAAAATAATGGAATAGAATACTATCCATATAAGTTACAAAAATATAGATGAAGAAACATTAAATTATACGGTGGCACAATGGGTGGGGCCTTATTTTTTTTGTTACGTGTCCTCCCGCTGAATCCAAAACAGGTACTTCTCGAAACCCGTCTCAGGCGGAAGGTGAGAACGCCGTAGTGTCTCTCCAAACACTCATCAAAGAGGGAACTTATCGCCGCAATGGTGGCGTGCCCAGCGCTGGGATGCAACAGCCGCTGTCTCCACTCCTCCATGAGGGCCTGCCGGAGCTCCGTCCGCTGCGCAGCAATTCCTGTAAATTCAAATCGGTTCAGTCATTTCACAAAATAGTGACTTGAAAATTTGTATGAAATGCCATACGGCGTACACGCTCTTAACAAATGTAATTAAGGGAACCTATGACATAGTGAGACCGCTCGAATTAATCAAATATCAGTAACAGCCCGTCATTAATCGACGGCAATTGATTTTCTCCCGTTGTCATATCAACTGAGTAAGCTGGACTGGAGGAAGGTTCTTTTGAAAGAACCAAAGCTTTTTTTTCTAACTACAGGAACACGGGTGGGTTTTAGTCAGTAAGAGTCTGACACTCCCTTCCGCTCCGCCCAGAGCGGGAGAAGTCATTTGATGATTTCCCATCCAAAAAAAAAGAAAAAAAGAGGGGTAGGTATTAAGCGGGTGATTCCTAAATGGTACATGATGGAAATTCCACTCATACACACAGAAGGTTTTATGAATATTTTTATTGTGCGTAGAGCTAACTATTCGAATTCACGGATGGAACTTGTGTTTCCTGATAGCTATAACCTAAGAGTTTTCAAGTGAAGAATGAATTATTTACTTTCAGATAAGCGTGCATCGTCGATCTTATCGCTTATCAACAGGTAAGATAGTAGAATTATAAAATTGGTTAAAATATATTTAAATGACACTGTATAACTGACCTGGCTTTCAAAAATTGTGGTAATACATTTCATTTAGTTTATTGAGTTCAAGAAATATTTGTTAATAAGGGCTCTAAAGAAAAATAAATAATGATATACACAATCAAAACTTCAACTAAACAATCCCTGGGCAGCAAATATGTTCCGCAATCCTTTTGAAATATTACGTGAACGCAATGTTTGAGGGGGTGGCAATAAATACTATTTAATCCAGACCGAACCCCTTTTAACGAATCATAAATGTGTGTTTTGCTGTCTTCTCTTTTCAATGAACGCTTGCACTGTCCTGCTCTGACGCTCCGAACAGCTGGAGATAGTACAGTCAAACAGAAAAGTTAAATGAAATAAATCATGCTATTAACCCCAGCGTTTGGTACGGCAGTGTCTCAGCCAAGTTATAAGAGGCAAGACGCTAGCTCAGTTTTATCAAACTAATTTTATATAAAAAAAGAATAAATATAGAGAACAAAAAAAGGGCGAGCATCTCTTCCAAAAATCTCTAACTTGTGTACCCAAGTCGTTGAGGCTATGGAGCAGGATTTTGACAAGTATTTTTATCAAAGCTATAGCTTTCTGAAACTAACTAATTAACTGGAAGATTATAATCTTCCAGTTTATAATATAATAGAATAGAATAGAATACTCTTTATTATGTACACCATTCAAATTTTCTCTCATTTAGTTGGAAAATATCTAGTGGTATTTTTTATAACATTTTACACAATACCCCATAAAAGAAGTGTGTACTTTACCCAATCTGAACCGAGGTTGATTTAATTTGTTCCTGTATCTAGTATTGAAATTATGCCGTCGCTTATTTGACTAAAAATATGAAGATTTTTCCGAACATACAATAAGTTTTCGTATATCTATTGACAAGGTGACGTCATGATGTTAATTTCCTTAAACAATCAAATCACGCCGACAAAGGCCCTAACTGCTCTTTAATGCAAAATAAAAATAGACTCTGTGTCAGCAGCCCATTTCCTCAGCAAAATATCGTAAGACATGATACTATGATACATGGACAAAACAGCCACATTATTTGTGATTGAATCACATGTTACTGACCACCTCCCAATTCTACTCACTATTAATAACGTTCAGCTCTCGGGAAGATCGGTGCCGGCTAGCAAAATACCTAAAATTGATTACACCAATCTAACAAAATATATCGAAGCCCTAGATTTCTCGGAAGTGCTGAAAACAAACGACCCTAACTTAGCATCTGACACATTTACGGAAATATTGAAAACTGCTATAATTAGCCACACAACATTTAGAACAATCCCTAAAAAAGATAGAAATATTCGACCTTGGATTACACCTGGTTTACTACGGTGCATTCGTCACCGTGACAAACTTCACGAAAAAGCAAGGAAAGCGCCTGATAACCTAATAACCCAAACCTCTTACAAACGATATAGGAACTACTGTAATAACCTACTCAGGAAACTTAAAAGGTTACACGAACAAAATGAATTACAAAAAGCAAAAAATGACCCTAAAAGACTGTGGAACCAAATCAAAGAAATTACAAACACCAAAAGGCAAACCAACCCCCCTCATGAGTTATTAAGTACAACCCATGATAAACGTGATGCAGCTAACCTCGTCTGTAACTACTTTGCGAAAATTGGCCAAAAGTTAGCAACTATGATAAAAACTGCAGCCCAACCTACCTCATCACTTCTCTCCCCAAACACATGTCCTTCTAGCTCCTTTGTCCTCCTCGAAGTGGACAATACTGAAGTGGACTCCATTATTTCAAACCTAAGACTAGACTGCGCCACTGGCTGGGACGGTATTCCCGCCAAACTCATAAAACTTTGTCGACATATCCTCGTACCACCTATTACTCATATAGTAAATTGCTCAATGGCCACAGGAATATTCCCTGACACATGCAAGAAAGCCGTAATCCACCCAATACATAAGAGTGGGAACAGAGATAGTGTAAATAACTATAGGCCCATTGCTGTGCTATCTGTTATGTCGAATAATAGAGAAAATTATAAATAAACAACTAGTAAAATACCTACACAAGTATAACATATTGGCAAAGAATCAGTACGGATTCAAAAAAGGAGTATCTACTGAAGATGCAGTGTTAGACCTAACTGAACTTGTAGCAAGGAAATTAGATAGTCAACATAAATGCCTGGGTCTTTTTCTCGATTTAACAAAGGCGTTTGACACAGTTTCTGTACCCACTCTTATTTCTAAGTTGCATAGCATTGGCATACGAGGTATTGTTCATGATCTCTTCAAGACTTACTTAATAAACCGATAAATCTGTGTCAAAATAGGATCACAAATTTATAAGTGCTGATGAGATAATGTCATACGGAGTCCCGCAGGGTAGCGTCCTTGGCCCAACGCTCTTCCTTATCTACATCAATGACTTGTGCACTCTTACTCTACCATCTGCCAACATATTTACTTATGCCGATGATACAGCCATTGTAGTACATGGAAGGAACTGGACTGAGGTGAAACATAATGCTGAAGAATCCCTGAAAATAGTCATGGAATGGCTTCAAAAAAATCTCCTTACCCTGAACCTACAAAAAACAAACTTCATCCCGTTTTCAATTCATACTAGCACGAAACCCCCCAGCACATACTCAATCAGTGCTCACTCCTGTCTGGACACTGCAACTTGCTCTTGTATAACGCTCCCTTTAGTAACATCGGTAAAATATTTGGGAGTGATAATTGATGATGGGCTAAAATGGAACAAGCATATTGAGTCTACTACCAGCAAAGTCAGGAAAACAATTTACTTATTCAAAATATTAAGGCATTCTGCTGACTTAGAGACCCTAAAAATGGTTTACACTGCACTTTGCCAGTCCATCATCGGTTATTGTATTCTAGCTTGGGGTGGATCGGCTAAAACAAAGTTCCTTGAACTGGAGCGTGCGCAAAGAGCAGTACTTAAGGTTATGTTGCAAAAGCCCTTTCGCTATCCGACTTATAAGCTATATACCGAGCTCAAACTTTTAACCGTGAGGCAATTATTTATACTCAGAACCACTCTTTTGAAATATAGCCAGGTTCCTCCCCCAAATCCAAACAAACGTGGTCAAAGAATAGTTTGCCCGATTCCTTGTCATAGAACTACCTTCGCTAAAAGACAGCAGTATGTGTTGAGCTCTCTTGTTTTCAGAAATATTAGTAAGACCTTTCAAATAGCAAGATTAAGCAAACACGAAGCAAAGACTAAGCTCAAAGGCATGCTGTACCTCTTAGACTACAATCAAACTGAGGAATTATTATCTACTCACACATAACTCACAACATTCCATTCAAAATGCCTAACACAGTCTGTACACCAAGAAATAAAGCTAAAGTCCCAAACCTGACACCAACTTATTCACATACTTAGACTCCTCATATCATACCTCCATAACACAAATTCACCCAGTAACACAAACACACTCAAAACACACACACACACACGCACACACACAATGCAAATAAACCATACGATACGATTTTCAGGCACACACATACAGAATTCACCACACAAACATTTTCCTTTTTATTTTATTTTATAGTTATGATATAAACATGTATAATTTAACTGTTTAAATATTCCTCCATACATTTTTAGTTACGTCTTCAACCTTTAATTTTACCTATAAAAATATTTTGTTTTAACACTACATAATAATATACTCGTTTGAATAATATCAGCTAGACAACTCTCAATTTCCACAAGGTATTAGTGTCCAAGTGGCAGTAGAACACTGACTCACAGGTATTCCTAGTTTAGGAGTCAGGGTTTCAACTTTTGTGTGCCTTAACTATTGTGAACGTTGCTAGATATTAAGCATATTGTAAGGATGTGTATAAATAAATAAAGTATAAAAGTATAAAGTATAAAGTACTATGAAAGTAGTCAGTTTCACGGTATCTACATCAGTAAATTGACGGATTTATCTGACAGCATATGCTGTTGAACTTAGCCGTCAAGCAAGTGATGCTAAATAAGTACCCCGTTATAGCCTTGAGTCGATCCCCAAGAAAAATGTACTTTCGTCGAATTCTAGTTTCTCTTTAATCAATACTATTTCCCCATTACTACTTTTATTCAGTAAAGCAAATCTAATACACTTGATTTTTTCTCATTTAATACTAAATTATTAACAGAAAACCAGTATTGCACCTGCTGTTGGGCGTCATTTACGTCGTCAAGATTTTCGGAAATAAATAAACAGCGGGAATATTTGATGATATGTAGTTGTTTTTTTTAAAGATAGAGTATATAATTAATGTACACTAAAAAGAGGAAAGATAATTTACAGAAAGGATTACAAAAGATGATGAGCGCGATTGTACATTATAATATCGACCAGTGTCAGGCGTGCCGGCCGGTAGTCTGTCCAAACAGAAAGCAGCGGCCGGTATTGTACGCTCCCGGTTGTTAGTGACCAGTAAAAAAGTATTATAATTTAAAACATGTCGGGGCCATCAGCCGGGAAGGACAAAAGCAGGAGGAAGTACAACAGGAAGGGAAAGCGGACCCGAGACGTGACGATTCAGTGTGGCAAGTGGCTGCAACTTAAACGGGCTATCGGTAAGGGCATTGTTTTCAATTAAAATTATATACATATAAGTATCCCTTGATTGATATCCCTTGAATATGAGGCATAAGAAGAGGCCAAAGGTAAGGCATCTGAACAATACTCACAGAATAACCGCGCATCACAAACAAACAAAGGGAACCAAAACATCAACAAACAAAGGACACCGCTCCCACTCTACTTCAATAAAAGGGTGAATCAATGTATGATATTTAGTTTTATTGAATCGGAGGGTGGAGCTGTTGGGATGAATCCTACTGAAGCTGTGAATTATACTGATGTTTTTTTTGTTGTTTAGTTGTTAAAGGTAGATTTACTGATAATGTCCCGATGGTATGTTGATACAGCGACATAAAACAACTTACTTAGATGTTATTACAGAAACAGATTGTTACTTAATATTATTATATCAATGTCCATAATATGAGTAATTCATTAATTAGTTGCAAATTTTCATCGAAATTGAAAAATGACCTGGTAAAAAGATACCTACTACAGATGCAAAAGAAAAACTATAATATCCCTGCCCTCATAACCAAACCCTTTGCCAATTCTTCGGCCCCCCCGAGCAAGGGCGGGCTTACGCTTTGTATCACTTTGGTGCATAATACACAAACAGATTAACATGTTCTGTAACTCCTTTTCTGCTGCACATCAATGACCTACTTCAGCTTGGTATTGTTGGGTACGCAGATGACAGTACGGTTTCAGAGAGATACTTGTCCAGCACAAAAACCCGCGGTGATGAAGTTCGTTCCATGAGAGAGGCCATGGTAGAACGGAAAAAATTGTCCTTAAGTTTTGTCTCCCATTGGCGAGACGACAATCTAGTTTCTTTTAACGCCTCCAAAATGCAAGCGTATCTTTTTACCGCCAAAAGTAATCGTTTCGACCTAATTAACTCCTACTTTTCGGGGTACATCTGTTCTTGTAACTGATCGGCTCGAGCTTTTAGGCATGGAGTTGGCATCTAGTCCTAATTTCGGCACTACCATTGAGTAAAAAGATCGAACTGCGACCAAAAACAATATTATTATGTAATAAATGATGTATTTCGAACCTGAAATAGCACTAGGCGGGGCAGAAAAATCGCAGAATCCACTCTGTCTCGGAAATGGGAACAAATGTTTCCAGCATGGCAACTGCTGGAAGGCAAAGCTTGTGTGTAGGCGTCTCACCACGTACATGGATACATTTGATGGCCTGTTGAAGTTAGCTGGATTTCGCTAAATGCGCAAACCAGAGACTTAGGAAAGACCACTGATCATCAAAAGTCCCTTGGCTCAAATTACAGAAAAATATCATTTTAATAGTAAAATGGAATATATTTAATAACGAGCTTCTGCCCGCGACTTCGCCCGCGTGGAATAGTTACTCTACCCCCGATTTTGAAACTCTCGTCCCGATCGGTTTAAAATTGACTAAGTTTCATACAAACTTTCATCCCCTATTATATCCCCTTGGTTTAAAATTAATCAAAATCCTTTCTTAGCGGATGCCTACGTCATAACATCTATCTGCATGCCAAATTTCAGCCCGATCCGTTCAGTGGTTTGGGCTGAGCGTTGATAGATCACTATGTCAGTCAGTCAGTTTTGAGTAATATATATTTAGATATAATTACTTTTAATATTAGTATTTTTATTAATTAGGGATGTCCACCCTGAGCGGTTTTCGGCTAAGCGAAGTTTACCGAAGTCAGTCCATGGATGAATGGAGATCTATTCCATTCCGAGACTCAAACAAAACGTTTTTTATTTTCCACTTTATGGTAGTGATACCTCACAACTAAATTGACATTTCCCATAATGACTGGTACGCTATTTGCCGTTAGGAGTTGTAATTGTCAAAGTCAAAGTCAATTCATTTATTTCAACTAGACCATTAACGGCACTTTTGAACGTCAAAACATTTGAAAATAAAAATATAGTGACTCTAGTTGTCCATTCGCAAAAAGTAGATTCTTATGGAGAAGAACGGACAAGAAACTCCATAGTTACTCTTTTCAAATA
This sequence comes from Hecatera dysodea, assembly GCA_905332915.2. NCBI lineage: Eukaryota > Metazoa > Arthropoda > Insecta > Lepidoptera > Noctuidae > Hecatera > Hecatera dysodea. The sequence goes on along the minus strand of HG995286.1, from coordinate 28,853,449 downwards.
TGTATAAGTTTTACAATATTTTGTATACATTAGCCAATTGGTTATATGTGAGGACGATGCACCCGAATAAAACTAAGTACTATACTATTAACAGGTACACCAAAGAAACAACAGCAGAGGTAAAATTAATAAATTTGCTAGTCAGGGACATAGTACTCACATATTTACAATTTTTTTAAATCCTTGTTTTATAAAATTACCAAGAATGAATCAGTGTGTGTTAAATTAGCTATAAAAGATCAGTAACTACACCTGTATACATAGCAGTCGATAGATCACACATACAGGCCGACAAATTTGGCTTTGTCTACTACACCCAATATTGTCCTATGGAGCAGGACCAGCATGTTTCCAAGCATTCTTATCTTGAATATAATCATCTAGCTTGTAGTATGCTTGTTTACAAAGCGTGCTTTTAACATAGGTTTTAAATTTCTTTTCATTTAATTCTAATATGTCACAAGGTATTTTGTTGTAACATTTAACACTGTACCCCATGAAAGATGTACGTACTTTAGCTAATCTATATAATGGTTGATCTAATTTATTTCTATTTCTAGTATTAAAATTGTCACCTGCCATCAAAATTTCGCTGATTATAGACACCATCAGTGCTTATGAAGACTTATAGAAAAGCATGAAAGTTGTAATATGCTGCGCTGACCCTGATTATATTGAGAAAAGAGATGGAGAATGATGAATTGCTATTCTATATTTCATGTTCGCTTTCTGTTTTATCTCAGAAAAAGACGAGAAGCTTCGTGCCGAGGTAATGCAAGATGTTGAGAACGTTATTGCTGTTGTGGGATACCCTAAGCCAAACGAGCTAACTCCTGAAGGTTTGTAGATATTTGAATTGTATCCGATTCTTGTGTTCTGCAATAATCAAGTAGTAATCACGCACTACCGTCGTCGAACATAGGCACCTTGTTCGACGATACTACTTTCCGCCTCGCTGCTTCCCTTCGTTTAGGCGCATCTTGTTGCTCTCCTCATCGCTGTCACTGTGGCGAAGCTGTCAACAGCCTCGGGCACCACGGCCTGTCATGCAGCCGTAGTGCGGGTCGCATAGCACGGCACGCAAACATCAACGACATTATCCGACGTGCTCTTGTTGCCGTCGGCGTTCCTGCCGTATTAGAACCCAATTTGGCCTGGCACGCGACGATGGCAAGTGACCGGACGGTATGTCTTTATTTCCATGGAAGATGGGTAGGCCTTTAGTGTGGGACGCTACTTGTGTCGATACTCTTGCGCCATCCCATCTTCCTAACTCGTCGGGTTGTGCTGGTGCTACAGCTGCGGCTGCTGAGAACCTCAAACGGCGGAAATATAATAACCTAGTCGGTAATTATATGTTTGAGCCGTTTGAAGTTGAAACTCTCGGACCGTGGGGTCCGAGTGCTCATGCGTTATTTAAAGAACTTGCTAAACGTTTGGTTGACACTTCGCGTGACCCAAGGGCTGGCTTTTACTTCGGACAGAGGATAAGTATGGCCATACAACGTGGCAATGCCGCCAGTCTATTGGGTTCACTCCCAGTCGATAGCGATGCGGACGAGTTTTTTGATGCCATTTTGTAGTTTGGAGAATTTTAGTTTATTTTTAGGTTAAGTGTATATATAGTAAGATTTAAAGTAAAATAATCAACTCTTAAAATAAATATGGATAAAAAGTATCCTCTAATGTTTTGTTCTAATCCGGGACATGGTCTAGTCGTGTTGCATGTTTTATCCAAATCTGTTTAGCCGTTAAGACGTGAAGAGGTAATATATAAAAAACGTAGTAATGGTTTCCTTATTTATGATTACAGACGAACGTATACGGCTGGAAAATCGCCAAGGTCTTTGTAAGTATCAATTACCACTTCATTATGAGCCGACAAGGTGAGGAGCTCGTAGTAGCCGCGCGGTCCGATGTTCAAGGTAAAGCAAGCCTTGATGAGGTTGGTCCTTGGATGGATGACCATCCTAACGTGCCGAGATTCCTCCGTGCTCTGGCAAGCACGTTAGTCTGTTGGTCTTGACTGTCATTTGTACATTTTAGTCAGAAGCCAGGATATCTGACATTCTTGCCTTGGGATTACGAACTAACCAGTTTCTGTGTTGTGCAGATCAAATAGGCAGTCACTTCTTGTAACATCCTGGGACTTAACTGCATCCGGGTAGACTGGAAGCCCACCCAACATAGGTAGTTGGGGAAATGCTAGGCAGACTATTAGCCAGCAAGGTACAATCCATGAAACATACTGATATAGAGCATCCGATTCAATCGGAAGCCAATCCCAACATATGATTTGAAATAGGATTGAGTAAAATTAGTGTAAAATGCTCCAGACAAAGTGTCATTCTATCAACAAATGCGTTTGACGAATTACAAAATATTATACAAGGAATTGATGGAGGAGCTTGTGGCTAAAGAATAACAGCCACACAGGTTGATCTTCAAGGTTAAGCAACGCTTACCAAGGTTGGTCTGTGGATGGGTGACTGTCTTAACATACCGTTGCTCCCGGCTGTCATTTGTAGATCTTTGGCAGTCGTTACGGATTGTCAGAAGCCAGAAATTCTGACACCAGTCTTGCCAAGAAGTACCGTGTTCCCCAGTTATTGGCTTGTGGAGGTCTGGTAGGCAGCCACTCCACATTAAATACTGGTATTCAGCTGAATCCGGTCCCAATATATTTAGTTGGGAAAAGGCTGGGCAGATGATGATATAAGAAATTGATCGCGTGAATTTTCATTTTTTCAAGTTTTGACATTCACCATCGCTATGCCACCGCCAAGAGAATTTCGCTTCGTTAAGCCTCAGCAAAAAATACATGCCTGCTTGCGTCAATATGAGTAGTCTGTTCAAATAGAAGATACGACGTTTAGTAGGTATTGCAATTAAAGCTCGCACATGGCGAGTCATATATAATATAAGGAATTATTTATACGTTTCAGCCATCCATCACATTGCCGACCTGGCGCTCGTAGGTCAGCCTATCAACACCTGCAAGTGGCCAGTGTAAACTGTCAACGAATTGGTATTTTATATTTTTATTTATTAAAGTAACCATATGTTTATATTGTGTGGTTCCATGAATAGTGTATGGGACAAATATCTATACTTATAATAAATCTGTAGAGAGGTCAATTCTGTACAAGGAATATATTTTCAAAATAACTATCAGGGGGTGATTAGTGATCGATACTGGTGCCAAAAATGCAATCAGTAAAATTTTTGTCTGTCTGTCTGTCTTTCTGTCTGTCTGTCTGTCTGTCTGTCTGTCTGTCTGTCTGTCTGTATGTTCTTTATAGAAACAAAAACTACTCGACCGATTTTAACGAAACTTGGTGCAATTATTCTTCATACTCCTGGGCAGGTTATAGTATACTTTTCATCACGCTACAATCAATAGGAGCAGAGCAGTGAAGGAAAATTTTTGGGAAAACGGAAGAAGTCATCTACATAAAATTATCTAAAAAACATCCCGAAACAGCATGTCTATCTTTTGTCAATTTTAAACCGATCGGGCTGAGAGTTTCAAAATCGGGGGTAAAGTAACTATTCCACGCGGACGAAGTCGCTGGCAGAAGCTAGTAAATAATAAAAAGTGAGTTTATAATGGCCTTTGGGTACGCTGAGCGCAAGTGTACCTACTATTATTTCTGTTACTTTGTTAAATCAAATCAAATCGAATCGAATCAAATCAAATCAGAGAGAGGACACGTCAAAAAAAAAAAAACGGATGGAAATCAATATGAATAAAGTTGGGAAAAACTGCGATGATACATATAAAACATTACCCAGACAAATCGAGTCATAAAAAAATGAAAATAATTTGCACCAAGTACCTATTGGGAAATATGCGTCAAATTCCACAGGAAACGACAAATATCAGATGTGTTGCTGAGGAGTTTGTAGCGCCAGTTCTAAATAGTGCTCAATAGATAAACTGGGAATTTGTGTCGGGCGGGCTTTATAATAAAGCTGACATTCAAAAAGATTTTGTTGCAAGTGTAGTTTTGGGAAAAGGCCTTAACAGATTTAAATATATGGCAAGTGAGACTACCTCACTTGCCATCTATTAAAAAACATAGGCGAGGTACAAAATACCAATATTATTTTGTTAAAATTCCAGTGAGGAACCGAACAAACGGACGACGCACGCTATTCATCAGGAACAAACACATCGAAGGTCTAAAATCCGAACATCGAAAACGTAGATCTTCTATATTGTAATAATAGTTGTATCCAAATAATGGCACAATCGTCGTTAAAAGTCGAGAATCTTTCAAACGCGTTCAGAGAGGTTCTAAATAAAGAAGCATTTAATTAACAATCCCAGTGGCAATGACTAGGATAAAATAATATGCTTCATAAATACATTTTTCTGAATTAATTGTTATTTAGTAAGTATTTAAGGTGTCAATTTAAATTATAAGCTCGGAAATCATTGTGCCAGTTTTAAGAATCTTATTATTCAACTAGGTTTTGCAAGTAACTTTGTGTGGATATCGGAAAACGAATACATTTCCAAAATGATTTATTCAAAGTCAAAGTCCTAACGTTTATTTCAATTCGGCCATTAAACGGCACTCTTAAACGTCATCATTAAAAGTTACCATAATCAAGTGACTCTAGCGTCCATTCCCAAAGTTAGATTCTTATGGAGAAGAACGGACAAGAAACTTCATATTCTACTAGAATTTAATCTGTGTCTCAATCAAGGATATAGTATATCTAATATGGGCCAGCATTGTGGTACATCATACGCCAGCATAGGCCAGTATGTGCTGAATTTCAAAATAACTATTTTAACGTGTCAGACGGATCGAGAGTTGTTATACTGGATACGACTCCTATTGTAGGGCTTTTTCATAGGAGCCCTGAAACCAGTACCATTGCTTAATACGCTTACAATCAGAATCTGAAGTTGATGGAAACTAATGATCCATTCCTTTATTAATTTTGGAAAGTTCGCCTGATCGACAAGATTACCACATTATAAATATTATATAATGTTTAATTTAGCGCCAAGAATAGCCAGTATATTCTCTAAACATTCCCGCGGTTAAAACTAAGCTGCAGTAATCTTAAAGTGTGTCATTCCTCTTTGATTGGATAGCCCACTTTACATTCACTTCTAAAATCTTACAGAATAACACACCAGGCCATTGACCTTGTCAGACCTTACCTACGCAAGTAGAGCTTAGAGATTGAACCACGGATGCGATGGGGTAAATTATGTTTTTAATGTTTGTAGTCATTTTATATAAAAAATAGAATAAAATGTATACTTAACAACGTTAAAATGTTTGTATCAAAACCTCTAATACTATTTACTACACTTTTATATTATACAGTACTTATTCAATAGTTAAAAATGAATTTGGTTACTTTTATGTCCGTAGTATAAAAATGTATGTATTTGCATAAACTTAGTTAAAATTACAATATTTAGACTCGTATTCGTTTTAGAACACGAACTTAAAGTATGTAAGTTTTGAAATTAAGATTATTTCGAAAGACATAATCGGTTTTAGGATTCAAAAATGTAATAAAAAATATAATTCAAAATACAGAAAATTACAATAATGTAACCCAAACTATCAAGACTTTGGGTTGGGTTGGGACTTTGGGGTTTTGCATTATTGTAATTTTTGTATGGATCTCTATTTTATTCGAAAATAAAATATAACCTACGTTTTAACTTAATAGTGCTTTCTAATGGAACAAGATCTTTGAGCAAACAAGGAAGTGAATCTTTCCTCTTTATAAAATTAGTTTAAATTTATATATTAGAGATTATATGTTAAAGTATTCTTACGTCTCTGTCTACTTCTAGAAAACAGTTGTACCTACATATATAATGTTTCATAAAGAACCACTTTTCAAGTATAATTATTGTCCGTTTTTGCATGACCATATATGTATTCATATTAAATAATATACAATAAACTAAGACGGTATTTGTAAAGGAGTATGTGTAGTAGGAAGTCTGTAAACATAGTACGGGCGACCGAGGAGTTATGTAGAAATCGGTTATCAAGGTGTGGGCATGTGATGCAGGAAAATGAGGAACATGATGTTAGGAAAGTATGAATGTGGATGTTATGCAGGTTCGAGAAGACCAAAGAAACGATGGAAGGATTTTGTCAAAGATGATATGGCTTGAAGGAGGTGGCTATTCAGAATTCGGCATATATAGATGTCGGTTGTGATAAAAGCATGCGAATGATAGGTGTTTGTTAAAATAATGTTTTTTGTCTATTGTTGTTTGCTCAGGTACATAATTAGAGTAGTGTTCAAAATAGTTTAAATTATTAATGTATCTTGTTGGTATTATTTTCTTTCTTTACTGCTCAATTTATATGATGTGTCAATTATAGTGAATTGTAATTTTTCGGCTACAAGAATATTTACTGTTGTGAAAATTAAGATTGTGTTTGTAGTTACTAATATGTTAATTACTGCAGTCTTACAAAAGTCAGTGTTGTGAGAATTTCTTGTATAAAAATAATATTTCAAACATAGGTACCTACATTTTTCTGAATAAATAAATCTGAATGAGAAATGTTATTATCGTGTTCCTTTTTTATTCCTGTAGTCCAACTACCTATTGTCGCTGGCAAAATTTCTACATTTTTTATGTCTAGTTTTGCAAACGGACGACGGAGGAACCGGTCCCTTCTCGCATACTTATCTCACAGGTCTACGAATACTGTTGCGGAATTTGTTCGAAAGAGTGGTTAAAACTTGACATTTTTTGGTGTTGAGTCACAACGAATTCACATCACACCATTTGATTCTATAATAATTTTGATATCGAACTGAAGAGCCTCGCTGTCATAATTATTTGAGATACGCCTGAATTTTTTTTATATCATCTGCATAAGCAAGACATTCGCTTTTAATTTTTCTTAGCAAATCATTTACGAATATCAAAAACAATAATGAGCCCAGATTCGATCCTTGGGGTACTCCAGATGTTACTACAAATGGAATAAGAGTCGTACCCGCTCAGTGCAACCAGTTATGTACGATTTAACAGATAGGACGAAGGCCATCTGTAGAGACTCCCGTGAATCCCCATATGATGCATCTTGGCATGTAATATAAAATGATCAACCCGTTCGAAAGCTTACGAGAAATCCGTGTATATAGAATCTACCTGATGCTTAAAATTAAATGAATCACATAAATATGATGTATAGCACAATAAATTACAGTTCGTTGATCTTCCACTGATAAATCCGTGCTGTCGTGTATCTAATATGTACTTAAGGTGATGGTTTTAGTCAGGAAGTGTCTGACGCTGCCTTCCGCTCCGCCCAGAGCGGGAGAAGTCATTTGTAAATCCATAAAAATAAAGTCTATGAATACTCTTTCATGACACAGTGACTGCCTTGTTTTTATTCAAAAATATACTGACCTGCCAAATTCATAGCCCATTCCCTCACCTAGAGAGGAGGCCTGTGTCCCAGAAGTGAGCACATTAAAAGGCCGATTATGCTTATGCTACCAAATTCTACAGTTAAAGTATGTTCTAAGCTATTTTCAAGCCAACTTCCTCTGCTACAATTTAATTAGTGGCCATCATACCATGGAAAATAAAACTTCTATTAATATCAATAAATAACCATATGTAAGTATTCGTTATATTGATGGATTTGAGTCGAGGTAACGATTTGTGAATATAAGAGTTAGGCACTATCACTTCCTATTTTTAGTTGTTACAAGCATTTTACGTCTCGAATCCACATGTACAGCTGGTCAATGGATTTATCACCCGTCATATCATTCCTACGATGCACCAGGGCCCCAAATCTACTATTACAATAGTGTCAGAATGGTCTATCATTGATTTCACAATGTTTGATTTTGACAAGTTTGGTAATCTACTAATATTAAAGCGTCATTATGACTTTCCAATGATCAACCACTGACACACTATTGAAAGAAATGGCATAGTATGGTAATCTCGTACATAATGACAAATGCATGACAGACGCGTATGCAGTAATCTGCTAAAATTTTGATAGTTCCTTTGATCAGTGACTTACGTTTAGAGCGTCGTTGTGCAGTCATTTTTTTTTAATACCTCGGTTATCTAAAAGTATTACGAGACCATTGACCGACTAGATTAGACAGATTTAGCAGATTAAGAACTTTTAGCACAATGGCAATAGGATCGTGTTGGAATGACAAATTTATAAAAATACGAGTAGCAGACTTGGGGCCCTGCTCACCATAGTGAACATATAAATTATATTTATTTTGAAGTAGGCTAAACATAACACTTTTACACGTCCAATATTTTGGTAATTTTAAGCTAGATAAGACTGGTGTACCTTGCTGACCACCCTGAGAAGAAACACCGAAACAAAAAAAAAGTCAAAGTCTCTTATCCATACAATTCGTACTAGTCAAATCTTTCGAGAACCATATAGGTTAATATCCTACCATGTTAACATCATTCATAACAATGTCAAAAGTTTATCAAACTCGCCATATCTGAGGAAAAGGATCAACAAATAAAACAGCATAATTATTGTTTCACAACATATAGGTTTATTATGTGAGAAGAACCGTGTTCGACGTTAGACAATTTTGAGTTGTTGACTACTACATCAGAAGTACGTATATAGCGATCATCTTCACATATCACAAAATATAGACTAACATTGAAATCAACAATAATATCGAATAGAACACACAGTATTACTTGGTGGTACTTACAATAAGCGATACAAATAACATCTACAGACAGTACATTACAAACGAAATCAGTCTAAATAAATAATTATTACAAAAAAAATAACAAATCAAAGTATATATTCGTATGAAATTAACAATGTGTTTTTTTTTTCTTATGTTTGTGCTATCACTAATAACTCTGGCAGAAAAGTGAAAACCCAATAATCGTGTAAATACCCTGTCAACTGCGTATCTCTAATACCCCTTAGAAGAATTCTGTAAAGCAGATGAACAGTTTTCTTGCTTAATACACAACTGTGCTACGCAAGTTATACTCTAGTAAGTGCAGAACTGTTTAGAACAGTCAAAAGCATCACTATTCTGTAAACATCTTACTGTGAATACTCAGGTCGAGAGCTTACAGTTGCCAATCCAATGCTTCCGTAGTACCTACTGTTCTGTTAACAGATTACCAAGAAGCAGCAATGTAGTGAGTTGTCAATCGTTACAATCGAGATGAAACAACAGTTTACTTTCATCTTACTCCACCTAAGTTGTTACAATAGTCTGTTTATAGAACAGTACTACAGAAGCAATAGATTGACAACTTTCAGCTCACTACTTCAGCTATGATTGCTCGAGGAGATGTTGGCAAAATAGTTAGGCTGGGTGCTATGACAGTTCATTTCTCTACCACTTTACATAAAATATGCTGCACGGTGAGATTTTGATACATTACACTGGCTGATCCGCATTTATCAGTCTCGATATGGATTTTATCCAATTTAATTTACTAATTTTGATACGTATGTGTAATTTTCTAAACTGTGTTCTCAGTAATCATCATTATTTTTTCTTTATTTATCTTTTATACTGGATAAAATATTATGTCTCTAATGCATGTATTCTGTTGTTTGTGTTGAGTGTTTTACTATTTAGTATTTCTATTTAAACATTTTGGACTTTATATTATCCAACTGAAATCGGGTTTAAAATCGAGATTCATGACTGATGTTTTTTTTTTATTCAGGCACGTGTTCTAGAACGAACATAGGCCCAAATATTTAATAGATAAGGTTCTAATACTATTATTCTATGTTCCTTAATATCACCATTTTTAAATACTTACTAAGTGAGATCGCGGTTGAATAATTCGCCGAGTAAGAGTAGTTTTTTGTTTAATGGAGTGTCAACTCTACAAATTCGCAAACATTTGCATTCGCATCGACTGAGTTGCGAATACGAATTGTTCAGAATTTAGGAATTTGATTTTGTTCTAGTCTAACATACTTTCATCATTATATTAATCATCTGCATTCTCTTTTAGGTAGCAGTACACATTATTTTCATAATCTATATTTCAAAAATACCATGTACTTGATAACACTCCAAATGAAACAACTAAATAACGATATAATTTAAAACAACTGAAAATTGTTTAGGGTGTGGTTTGTGTCTATCTATGTAACATTTATGCACATTTAGAATACTGAACATCGATTGATTCTACATGGTAACAGAACCAAGTTTTTAACATGGCAGACAATACTTTGGTAGCTGTAGACACTGATATGAATAAACTGATAACTTATAATATCTACAAAATACTTTCGGAAACCGAGTCTTTGGACGGGACAAACATCGAACTAAATTTACTGAAGATAAAGAACGATTTACAAAGTAAAGAGTTTACTACTCAAACACACGTGGAGATTCTGTATCTCCTTCAAGTATGAAGGCTAGGTTATTTAGTATAGGTACCTACTGTATATGTGAATTTACTTCTCCTGACACTGTGACAAAGAGTTGCTGATCCGCTGCAGCAGCATAGAAAGCCGTCAGCGTGTCGTCATATCTTAATTTAAGAAGATACCATGTCTATGTAACGTGTGACGTTGACTTTGAAGCTTGGACTTGTCAAAATGGCGACGTGCCGTTGTATTATTAACAAAATGACACCCGATTGAGCGTAGGATATAATTATGTAGGTACAGCTGACAACTTGGATGTATGTTGGTCAACGTTTCTGATGAGCAGCGTAAGGTGTCCAGCGGCAAACCCTATTCTCTAAAAAGGAAAAGAATCAATGTTATCTTAATGTGGATCAGTTATTAACGTGACGATAATCTTGATTTATACAGGCTAAGAGACGGACATTGGATTTACTATGTCTTTAAGTTAAAAATCTCTGTTTTCTTTTAACAGCTTCGATTGATTCACGGCCATTACAACCATTTCATACAATTGGCGAAGAATGCCCGTTGCCAATAGAACGTACTCGAATACTTGATAATCAATGTGTCGATCTTCAGTATAAAGGACACACAATAAAGAAGGGGGAATAAGGCCCTATCAAGTTTTGTTAAACTAACAAGATACATACTTGTAATTTGAAAGTATACGAAGAGCTTCTTACGGTATATCTTCATGCAGAACGATATCGTGTTCAATATTGTCCACCGCTGCAACACAGAAAATGTTTTGTTTAATTTATTTATTTATTTGAAAAAAGAATCGTGACTTAGTAAAAAGGTGATAAATAAACATATTGGAGGAGATCATGGAAAATTGAACTGACTGTGTGAGATACTACATGGAAGAAAAAGAAAGTCAGTGTTAGTGTGATAATCGAAAAGGGAGAATAGAAGAATAAAACTTGTTGCGTCGGCCCCAAGAACTGTGAGACAAGTCCATGAGACGAGGATTACATATATGTTTTCAGTAAGATGAAATGTATGACATTAAAACAGTAATTAATAAAAATGTTAATGCATAGAGACGGACCCGGGGAATTTGAGAGATTGGGGATTGGCATGACAGAGGGGGAAATAGTACCACGGTTGAAGAGGAAGATCGGAAGACGCAAAAATATATTGTCTACCGCAAGTTACTAGGATAAAATTATAAGATGAGGATTACATATATATGTGGTTTTGGTATCATTTCAAATTTAAATATAAATGTGATATTCATGAAATTAAAACAGCGATAAATAAAAATATTTATGAATGGAAAGGGAGATGAAGGCATAAATAATTATATTAATGTAGAGGTATTGAGGATTAACATGGAAGAAAAGATAGTGAATGGTTAAAAAAGTAGAATAGTGAATTAAAACGTGTTGCGTTGATCCTAAATAACTTCAGACGAAGCTATGATACAGAGAATACAAAGTAAAATGAGATACAAGATATAAAAACACGGATTAGAAAAAAAAATGATGAATAGAAAAAGAGACAAAGCCATCGAGAGAACTGATTGAGTGTATGAGGAATATATAAATACATGCCGTTGAGATTCAAGGTAATACCAGCGTATTTTTTCTGTCTCTATTGAATTTGTGAAAAAAGTGGAAAAATGTTACTCAATTAAGTTGTATTGTATATCATTGTAATACTTGTTAAACGTACTAAAGAGTGATATATAAAACTAAACTGGACTCCACCAGTATCGTGAGTAATAAGTGAAAAACTTTTAAGAAAAATTGTAATGACTTGCGCCCCTGACCTAGGAAAAAAAAAACAAAGCTTCTTGGAAAGTAATAAATGAGATCAAATCCAAGTATCCAAATGAAGGCGTAAATCAAGTAATTTCAAATGACGATATCATAAATAATCCTCAAAATATTAATACAACGTGTTTACATACTATTTGTTTTCTGGAGGCAAAAGCCATACAAAATTGGATTGAATATGATATTAATCAGATGAAAGAAAAGCCAGCGAGTTATAGCAGAATGGTTAAAAAGGAAGATTAAAAGAAAATGTATCTACCCTAAGTTACTTGCTACAAGATAGGATTACTTATTCGGTTCAAATGAAGAACGCTAAATGTAATTTAAACTCACGTGTGCAGTTATCCATTGCGATCTGGTTGCAAATCGCATACACCTCTATTTCGGAGTTCCAAAACTCTGCAAGTAATAAATTACATGATTATTGCTTTTTTTCTCTACTTGCAGGATTACAATCACTAGAAAACCAAGAGTGAGGTCGTTTCAACTGTGGAACAGTCAGAAGATCAAGAGCTGTAGAATATTGTCACTGGCAGTTCTTGAACATGGATCTGTTCTTGTGCTGGTCGCTTTAGTTTTATTGGTCTCAATTCTTACTCTCGAATTGTTTGCTTTAGCCTATTCAAGGACAACTAGGATGTGCTGATTTTGCTCTTTTCAAATGCTTCAGGCTCTATTTCAAGTACACGTATTGTTGTAGCCTTTAGGGAAGATGCAATTACAGAATTCAGGAACATTTTAGATAAAATAGCATAAAAGAAGGGCCACTGCAGTGTTTTTTTTGTAGTTAATATTTTTAACAACTATTACGAATTAATATAACGTGAAACGGAACGTAAACAATCAGCGTCTAGTGACGTCACTGGTGTTATGACAACGAAAAGACGAATTTAAATTTTAATACATTACAGTTCATGATCTCTGGCAGACAGGAGTGACTTTATCATTCGTTTTCGCGGGAAAAGAAAAACAAATAGTTTGTAATCGCAACTTTGGCAATAAATTAAAGCGTTTTAATTTTCTAATTTTTATATGGTCTATTTTACATGGAGCTCTTTTAAATGAAAGCAAGATGAAAATACTGCATGTTCCCTATTCAAGGGGTATGACGATGTTTCTCTGCCTAATGGCTTAAGTTTCTATCACTATATCATTTTTTATAAACTAAAGAAACCTTCGCGAGTCAGATGCTCCTTAGCATATTGCACCATCTCCAAGAAAACGGGGTCACGGCACTTCCTCATCTCGTGGATCGCTTCCACGCGCGATCTCAAGTAGATTTCTGTAAAAGACAAAAGTTAAAAAGTTTATTTATTTATTTAATTTAAGGATCACCAACGAGTGTTACAAAATAATAAAAAACATGCAGAATTAAAAAATGGTACAGTTAACATTATCCTACATTGCACACTCAATTATAGGCAACCACAGCTTGCGTATAAACCGAGCGTACACGGCTCTAACAAAAATAAAACACAACGGAAACGTCAAATAATAAAAGTAGGTAATGTCAAAATTAGTCAAAATAAATGTGAAGATGTCAAATAAATTAAGTTATAGAAATACTAGCTGACCCAGCAAACGTTGTTTCGCCATATAAAATAAAATAAAAAATGTTAGGGGTGGAAAACCATTATCACTTAGGGGAATAAAAAAAAATACAAACATCCGAACTCCTCCTTTTTTAGAAGTCAGTTAAAAATAGATAGTAGCCGATTCTCAGACCTACAGAATATGCATATAAAATTTCATAAAAATCGGTCAAGCCGTTTCTGAGGAGTGTGGTAACTGACATTGTGACACGAGAATTTTACATATAAGACAATAACCTGCAGAAGTGAGCTTTAAGGAATTATTTAATGAAACTTAAAAAGAAACATAACCGATTTTACCTACATAATACATGGCAAAAATCTTAATGTAATGTAATGGATTTCCTCTTCAACCAGTTTATCGATACCTTTGGGTTCAAATGGCGTGTAAACCATTTTGCCGAAAATGAGTTATATTATTATATGTATATCTTTCTTCTCAGCTTTTTTTTCTTTATCGATCTGTATATTCGAAATATCGAAATTCACAAAAAAAAAATTGAATATCGATTATTTTATTTCATAAATCAGCTGATGTTTTTAAAGTGCTTTTTGCTAGAGATTGTAACTGGTTGGTAGACTAGACTATGTAAGATTGCGTCCATCGTAACAGTGAGATCTGAAGTAGGACCAAGGGCCAAGATTATGCAATATAGTAATGGTAGACAAGGCGGTGGCAGAGGAAACAAAGTTTCAGTTTAGCGAGAGATCGTATAAGGAAGCCTTCAGTAAGATGAGTGTATAAAATCTAGAGAAGAACATATAGCAATTGCTTACAATAAGACACTGCTCAAGCCTGTCCTACATTTGACATACAATCGCCCCCTTGCATTATAAATTGAAAATGCAACGGTACTTATCGGAATCGATATCACCATTGTGAATACATTACACGAACACCGAAAAACAACACTGATTCACATTTACTGTCTGATCTTTACATTTTCATAGAGGTACGCTGTTCTTTATAATGGATCTTTGCGAATGGATACTAGGCTTAAATGTTGTCCTACCAAAATACCTTTTAATGGTATAATTGTAATACATATAATGACATTCATCTGCTTTCCCAATCAATGACATGCTTTGGTTGCCATTAATTGAATATTGACAATGCTGTCCAATCCTCTGAGCTGGGCCACAAGTCTGCTATTTTTATAAATTTTTCATTCCAACAGGATCCCATTGTCATTTTGCTAAAAGTTCGTAATCTGCTAAATTCACGAAGCTCGATCATTGGTCGGTCAATGGTATCGTTATAATATTTCATAACCGAGCTATTAAAAGAAATGACTGCACAATGACGTTCTAATGGTAGGTCACTGACTAAAGGAACTATCAAAATTTTAGCATATTACCGCATACGTCTGTCATTATGACCGAGATTACCATTCTATGCCATTTCTTCAATGGAGTGTCAGTGGTTGACCATTGGAAAGTCATAGTGGCGCTTTTATATTAGTAGATTACCAAACTTGTAAAAATCAACCATTATGAAATCAATAATAGACCATTCTGACACTATTGTAATGGCAGACTTGAGGCCCAGGTTTCTAGATGACAGCGAAGTGGAGGAGTACTTCAAGACAAGTAAAAAGTTCTATCATTTGGAAACAATGCCACAGTAGCAAAACCTTAGGTTTTTTTTGTGGGTAGTGCTTACGACTATTTGCGTCCACTTTTGTGTCTGACGTCAGTCCAATAGTCACCCCTTTCACCCCTCTTTTGTTAAATGCAAAACGTGTTTATTGTAAAGACTTCAAGCCAAACAAAAATAAACAACAAAACGTTGGAAATTTTCGAGATTATTGGGAAAATCGACCTTTACCCAACGCTCTCAAAAATTTCCTCGTTTCACAACATTCCACGAACGGTGAGGAAAATACAGTAAAGAAAAAATTGCGAAATAAAAATTAAAGCAAAACTTGCGAAACACAATGTTTGTTTTTGTTCAACTCACCTACAAGACGTATAAGCGGGATTTTCTCGGTAGACTGCTGATTCTCGGTGTCCGGCGTCACTTCCTTAATTTCCTTTTCCTGTGTGTCTTTTTGTTCAGGGGTTGGGCTCGACATTTTGAAACGGATAATACTCTTTTTTCTCTTAAATCTGGTCGTAACACTGGCAGGACAGGACCGCGCGCCGTCCAGCAAACTCCGCGACTGCGCTGTTCGATCCCAATGTACTATCGCGCTTATAAATCTCTTCTCACTTTTAATTCCGGACAGCTGCTAGAAAATTCGTATGTGTTCGATATTAAGCTCGTTTTAATTAAGTGCAGTTACAATACTATAACTAGTATGTTTTTATTTGGGTCAGATGGAACGATAATTAATAAAACGGCTTCTTCTGGCATTTTTCTATAAATATTTTAATAGAAAATTTAATTTTACGAAATTTTCAGTTTACAGTTCGATCTCAAAATTTGAATATCTGAAAAAATAAACAAACTATGATAAATAAGCATGAACGCTTGACGTTGCGGTGAATTATAAACTAGCATACATATTACGCACGGGAAAAAAAATCGCTTAAAGTAAGTTTTCAAAAACCTGAGCCACTTAAACTGACTGCAAAACTGTGTTTTTAATATACCAATTCGTATTAAATCAGAAAATACAAATTATTGTTAAGTTTACTTCATTTAAAAGGAATTTCAAGCTTGCTTATGCAAGCTTATTTATATGTGTAAATACATGCATATTAACAAATTTATGTCCAAAAAGAACAATTACCTCCCTCCGTGTATTACAGATATACGAGAAATATTATAGTACCCGTTGTTTTTGCTGTAAAAGGTAGTTATGAATTTTATTTTAGAACTTGACAATGTCACTGATAGTTTTCAAGCTGACTGTACCCACATTGTTCGCGCGCATTCGGCACGATACACGGTGGGCTGAAAAAATCAACTTTCATAAACTTAGGGATTTCAATTTGCAAGTGCCGGATTTTTAGCCCAATATCGCTTCTATTAGTAATTACTATATTAAAAAATGACACCCGAGTTAATTCTGCATAAAAACTAAGGAATTATATTTTTTTACGAAAAATTTGTATGAAAAAGTTAATCATCTCGTAAACAGCAAGGAAAACCGTAATATCTTTACAGGCGGTTATAATACTAGTTATTTATGATTTTTTGACACATGGCATACAACGGTTATTGCTGCTAATTTTCTTTAAAAATCATTTAAATGTTTTTATTTATTTTTACATATGAAACGGTTCCTTTTTAACCGCCTTCTAAAAAAGGAGGAGGTTCTCAATTCGGATGTTTGTATTTTTTTTTATGTTTGTTCGCACATAACTCCGTCGCTTGCCAACCGATTTGAAAATTTCTGTTGGAAAGGGTATACTTCCCAAATGGTCCCATGAACATTTTATCGAAATCGAACAAGCGGTTTTCGAAAAATCAACAAAAGTCTAAAAAAATATCTACATTGTCTACATTGACGACCTTTTAGATTACTCTGCATTGGAGCAGTGCGTTTTTTTTACACCAATGTAATTGGTTCGTTTAGGTGGGGGGAGGGGAGGGGGTGTAGGTACCACTAAAAAGTGAAAAATAAAAAAACTTTTTACAAAAAAATACAACCGACTTTTCCACAAAAAATCAAAAAGTACAAAATAACTTTAATTTCGGAAGTCGGTGTTCAAGAAACGAAAAAGGAACCACAAACACCGAGTTCCGAAATTAAAGTTATTTTGTACTTTTTGATTTTTTGTGAAAAAGTCGGTTGTATTTTTTTGTAAAAAGTTTTTTAGTGTTTAAGTTGAGGAACACAGACTTTTAACAGCACGCATCACCTTATATTCCCGAAGGATAGTCAGAGGTTTATAGTACATCCACAACTACATACGTTTGAGCTACATATTATTATGTATTTATCAATACAAAATGATTTTTAAAACTTTATATACAGCCAAAATAACAAATTGTTTAGTCTTCTAGTGAGTCTGAAAACAAGTGATTTTATGTAATTACAATAATTTAATCATCAGATAAGTCTGAATACGTGATTAAATGATTGTTTATGATTTTTATGATAAGTAAGCTAATTTGTTGCTTAGTTGTGTTATGCATAAGCATAATCAGCCTTTTGATGTTCCCACTGCTGGGACACAGGCCTCCTCTCTAGGAGAGGGAATGGGCAGTAATCCACCACGCGGGCCCAGTGCCATGCGGGTTGGTGAATGTCACATGTCTTCCCAGAGAACCAGAACACAGTTGAGAACGGAGTTGTGTTATGAATTCTAAGAAATGTTTTTGATGATTATAAATTTTCATTAGCACATCTTTTAAAACTCTAATGACGGTAGTTAACTATCGACGTTTTGTAATAAAAGGGCTAAAATTTTGCTTTATAATTTATATTGTTCACAACTGTGGTACCGCTAACACAACATTTTTGCTCTGCGACTACAAAATCTAAAAATAATCACCATTTTAGACTTGTTTGTTCTTCTAAAAGTGAGAGTACTTTATTTTATCATGAAATATTGTTTGGTGCAGATGTAGCCCGCATAGGCGATTGCCTTTCTGTCGAAGATCGAGTAACTCTCAAACTATTTTGGCGGAAATTCACGCGAGCTGCTTTACAGAGGTGGCAGAAATCGAACCAATGCCTTGATCACTTCAGAAGACCGTACGAAAATTGGCCGCAAGCAAATATTGATTGGCCAAGATTTGTGCAAACTTTAGTTTATTAAGAACTAACTGTTGATGAGATACCAAGAGCAAAATCAGATGGGACTCTCTTGGAAGAAGCCACAGAGTCTCGAAACAAAGATTTTAGGAGGTTCCAGGCACATCATTCGCGAAAAAGAAGCAGGTGTTAGAATATTATATATAGTGTCATAGTTTTAATTATATAGTGTAATGTAATTCTATAGTAATTATTAAATATGAGCATTTTACATATTTTGGAATATGCTAAAGGCATACCTTGATTTTTAAGACATTATTTTAAAGTATAGAAGGTAATTCAATTGACATCCTATGATCGCCGAGTAGTGGGGTTATTCCTATTTAAATAGTTGCCGCACTGTGGCTCGCCCCTCAATTAGACCCAGCCTGTCCCTTGCTGCCCCCCCTCAATGACCCCGCTAAGCCGAGGCCCGTGTCCCACAGGGGATGCCCTTAGCGAGCGGCCATTTAGTTTTTAAGTAGTTTTAAGCCCCGGCTGGGGGCCTTAGAATCTAAGGCAACCACGGGATTGCCCGGTTGAGCAGTAACCAGCCTCAATGTGCTGAACTGCGAGTAGTCCATTCAAAAAAAAAAAAAAAAAAAAAGTGGCTCGCCCCTTCTTTGCTCGGCGAACACGGGACAGTACACACCTCATCATTCTGCTGCAAACTCGAGATAAGTACAAATTATGTTTGTTTTTATGTACTAGAATTATGTACAGTCGGTGATAGCAATTAACTGACCCCCTAAAAATTAAACGAATTTGAACCTTTTGCTTGTTAGCAGTAAGACAACCGGTTCAACGTCTACGAACAATAAAATAGTTATTCGAATTTGATCTTTAATACGCAGTGTTAAGGTAGGTATGACCTTGAATATTATTTTAATTTGTAATATAATACGTAATTTCGATCACATTAAGTATGTTTCGAGTGGGCAAGTGGTGACTGTAGTGAGCTGACAAATCGAGGTTGTGAGTTCGTAACCAGCGTGATTCACGCGTTAGTTTCTGTTTTGTAAATTTATTTTAAGTTATAAATAATAAATTATAACTTTAACACCAAGAAAAAAAAAGAAAAATGAACAGAAATAAAAAACCAAAATGATGGTAAAAACGATTATATTTTATAAAAAAAAATATTATAAGAATAACATAAATGATATTGATGACGACACGAAGATGATAATATTTACCTACTTACTATTTTACTAATAACGTTGTTAACTGCACTGAGTTTAATGTAGTGAATCAGCATGTTATAATATTTAGAAACTATAGGTATGTATTTCTATTTCATAACAATAACATCACCACATTAAATATCATTTAACTAAATAAAACGGCATTATACGTTGAAGTTCTACCTACTATATATCAATTTGTTTTGTGAGTAGTTATTTTAGTTATAAGGTTTTGACAAAAAACTAGGTATTCGATTAAAAATTATAACAATAGTTCATTTAACATACACACTGCCATACGTTAGTATTGTTTGTGACCAACACTGGTTACTCAAGTCATTTATAATATGCTTTTAATAGCGAAGTGGAGCACCCATTTTTTCTATTACTTGTTGCAAGCGGTCCCGCTTACCGCGCACCATATCCAACAACAATCACTTCCTCTCATGAATGGTTTTGGTCCAGGACGATCTTTTTGAATATTAAAACCACACGTCAAACGTCTTAGCCACAATCTGATTGTATTTCTCTGAAACAACACAATAAGCATAATTTTAGTAACAAATAGGTAAACATAATTTATCGATTAAGTTTGCAAATTACGTTTATCAATTTAGATAATATAAATCATATTAGACCTATAAATGATCTCAAATTAGACTCATAATGAAACATAGTTAATTGTCTATTATTCTACATTCACCGGCTTTTAAGCCAACTAACGAATTAAGAAATAAGTTCTATAATTATAAATGAAGCATAAAAAAGAATACACTTACCGCTATATTAAGTTTCGTAGCAATTGCTTTAATAACAACATTCTCCTCGTGAAAATAGATTATTTTGTATTTTAAATAATCACTCAACTCAACTTGGACATGACGATTAAACTATCAAAACTAATAACAATTAATAAAAAGGAAAAAAGCGTGGATTTTTACAATTTAGTAAGGCAAGGTAAAAATGTTCGCGCGTATTCACTGCTATTTGTGCATAGAATATCTTGTTCAATTTATTCTTCTACCCCATATTCCTAATGTCATATCTATAGCAGTTTTGGTAGAATACGCATATTGACGTCTAACTACCCACTTATTAAAATAGGTGAACAGTTATAAATAAATGACCTAATACCAACCTCTTAAAGCTCAAGTTTGCGTATCAAAATTATTTATTGTTTCTGTTCAACGAGTAGTGTTAGTCTGATAAACTCATACATATTGAATAACGTTTAATGTTTTGAGCATAGGGTGTAAAATCGAGTAATTTTTAGGGGGGTCAGCTAATTGCTATCACCGACTGTACCTTAAGTAATGTACGTTACATATTATTTTCTGTGAATATAATTATTTATGTGTGGTGTGACTTGGAACCTGAATGGTTATTTTATTAAAGATCCTATCAGAAATATGTCTTGTTTGATATTTTGAAATGATTACAGTTTAATTATATCCAAAATAATGTTTGTTTGTTTTATAAATATGAATACCCTTATCTAAATACTTAAATGAGTATACATCTATAATACAGAAGTATGGCATATATACACCTATATACAAACATATATATACATACATATATACACATATTTAAACAGATATATATACTTTATTTCAACACAGGCAAGATCCTAATCCAGCTTAAATACGCTTGTTGTTTCTTCGGATCCTTTCCTAAGTGCACAAAGGCCTTAGTTAGATGCCAAGAGAGCGAGCTTTTTTGATGAAACTCTCGACTAAATTCAGTTTCAGGAAAATGAGTTCGAGTTTTTGTATGTATCCAATCTGGAATCTGATTCAGAAAATTGGACTCCGATGACGAGAGTGATATGGAAAATGTTTAATATTTGATTTCATTTTTGCTATTTCTTAAAATATTTTTCTTGTTTTATATATTCTTAATATTTGGGTTAGTAAAATTCTTCATAACTAACAATGTTCTTAATTTAGTCAATAAAAGGAACCGTTTTATATGTAAAAATAAATAAAAAGATTTTGAGGATTAAAAAAATATAGCAGCGATAACCGCTATATAAAATATATGTCAAAAATCATAAATAACTAGTTCTATGACCGTAAGGAAATTACGGTTTTCCTTGCTGTTTACGAGACAATTAACTTTTTCATACTAGCATACATATTTTTCGTAAAAATAATATAATTCCTTCGTTTTTATGCAGAATTAACTCGGGTGTCATTTTTGAATATAGTAATAACTAATAGAAGCGATTTTCGGCAAAAAATCTCACTTGCAAATTGAAATCCCTAAGTCTATGAAAGCCGATTTTCAGCCCACCGTGCCCCAGAGGGTGACTTGGTTAAAGGTTTATTTTTGATACCTAACTGCACAGATTTAGTCAGGTATAAAGGTTGTACTGTTGCATATTATAAATAGAAAATGTCTTTGAGGAATGCCGAATACATTAACACATATATATATTTTTTGCCCGCGCTTCCACGCGCCGGTACAGTGATGCGAGGACTTTTGCCTCCAGGTCCCATGGTGGAGATCCGGCCAGTGCGCAAGCCGCCTCGTAGGAGATCGTGTGATAACCCCTGATGACTCTGATGGCCATCACCCTCTGCGGCCTCCGCAGAACTGTGATGGTACTTGCCGTTAGGTCAGCCGCCCAAGATCAGTTCTAACCTAACCTAACCTATTACTCAATTTCACTTGTTTGTTATGAAATTAAGCACATTTATTTACTTAGACAATATAATGCATTCATATTTGTATTGTACTCGTCAAGACCTTTATTTTGATACCTAACATGACATGATTATTTCGATAAAAAAAATTTCCTTCCCGCATATTAAATTGTATGAAAATGTTTATAGCCTTTGTAACCCGGAACTTTATAACTAATCTAATTATACCTCATTCATTAAAATCAGTAAATTAGGCGCTACTCGTAGAGTGGAACATACAAACATACATATATAGTGTACATACATACATAGACAGGACAGACATTGGCTTTGCCGTAGTCGGGTAAATAGAAGCATTAATATCGGTACATCAAATAAAAAGTTATGAGGTACCACACAAAAAACAAAAGTACAGTCGATGTGAGAACCTCCTCCTTTTTTTGAAGTCGGTTTAAAACACAGTCTGGTAGAAATTATGTTTGCCAACTCCCTCTCGTCTTTGACCACAGCATCCGGCCCGATTTAACATGAAGAGCCATAGATATAATAAACAAGGAGATATGCCCTGTAGCCGAAAATGTATCGGAACCTGTGTCTCCTGTTTTGCCCTACCACCCGGCAACTACTACGAATGCAGTTCAGTAAAAGCAATAGATACGCAGTCGCGCACACACCCGCATTTTTGAAATCGGACTGTACTACACAATCAATTATAAACCTTATCCTAATAAACACAGCGTATATTTACAGTACACCGTGCAACTTACTCACACAAAAACAACGCTGGGTATCGTTGTGCTGTGCAAAAGCAATTTATTTTACATATACGCTAGTGATTGACTTATCGATTCTGGCATTTATTACACACGCCATGCTGCCCATGTATAACAAATAAATAGCATGAATATGTTGACTATTTTAAGCAAAGGTCACTAATATATTATCTTAAACATGCCGATTACTATAATGCATTCGAAACTTTATCGAAAGTAAAATACAATTACCATAAAAAGTAAGGAAGTAGCACGAGGATAAGGCATACATACGATAATTCAAAGCCAAAAACACTTGAACGATTATTTACCAAAAATTTATTGCAATCTAAGAAAGTTTGGTACACTTTTGTAATATTTCATTCAACAATCGACATTGTTGTCGACAGTGTATCTGCACAATTACATCACTAACTCGCGGCAAGAAGCAGCGGCCGTACTATGCGATACATCGGCTTGCTAAAGTATCGTTTTGTGATTTTTACATTGCTCATCCAGTCACTTAGCGACAAACTTAGGTAGTGGTTAAGGAGCAGTGTATTCATTGTAATATGTTATTGTCGCTGTGACATTTGAAAACAAAAATAACATAGTATAAGCAAGAAATATTTTACGATTTGTTGTTTTTCATGATTTTAAAGACAAATATAGTAAAATACTTGTATTTTGATATGGTAAGTGATTCCATAATTAACAAAGTTTTGGTTTATGCTTCGGTTTTTACAAGAAAACACTGAACAACACGGCATTCTTATATTTTATCACGCTCACGGTCGTAAGCGCACTAGTTCGCGGATTCGACCATTGCGTAAGACATGCTCGCCCAGAGCATGTCGCGAGGACACCGACACGCCCCCTTGCCACTTCTCCTGTATTTTATATTTCTATGTGAAGAGCTAAGACTTGACACTGGCAGAGGACACATCCACAAATTTGAAACCGAACTATGCTAAAAGGTTCTTTGAACGACAAGAACCCTTATAAAATGATCCAAAATGAACTAGAGATACCAATATATAGTCGACACCAAATAAATGTGCAATAACGGTCATTGACAAAGTTAATTCTTAAAACAGAATCCATCGTGTTCCCTTATATTTACTAGTAATGGAAAACGATTCATTTTTTTTGTTCATGTACCTACGTAGTATCAAGGAAAGAGCAATGACCTTTATTGCACATTTATCTGGTGTCAACCATAGATTACTACTGACACTGTTAGCAATCTAGCGTGGCAGTGAGCTAGTCCATGATTTCGAAGGACTCATGACTGGTGGAACCCTCAAGAAATTAATTAAAGTTCTTGACTGGAATGCACCATAACTGGACGGACCAAAAGTGGGGATTCGTAAGATAGGGGGGGGGGGGGGTAAATGATAGAAAATAAAATGATAAAATCGTTGTAGACCCCACCAACATATTGTATAACTAGAGATCATTCGTCGCGAACATTAATTGCACAATATATTACACAGCCACTTGGTGCGTTTGTCGCAAAACTGAACACTCCATACTGTACAGACGGTCACAGGTTCAATCCTGGCATACGCACTGTTGAGCTTTTTTGGAGATACGAGATATTTATTTCATATTTTTAAATATTTTTTGAAAAACGTTACCCCACACTAGGATTTACTCCCGTATCGCGGGTGCGTTCACAAACATGTAAAGTCACATACACAAGACACCCAGATCCGGAACAATTATCTGTAGGCCATACAAACTTTTGTTCCGCGCGGGGAACCCGCGACACGTAGCGCAGCAGCTGAACACTCAACCACTGCGCCAACCGTGTCGTCGCTTTTTTTTGTACTTCAGAAATGGTATCACGATTAATGATGCAGGCCTTTGGGAGGTTTATAGCTGCCAACGAAGCAGTTCATAATCAGCCTTTTAACGTTCCCACTGCTGGGACACAGGCCTCCTCTCTAGGAGAGGGAATGGGCCGTAATCCAGCACGCGGGCCCAGTGCGGGTTGCTGAATGTCACATGTCTTCGAATTTTTTGGTTCTAGGACATGCCGGTTTCCTCACGATGTTTTCCTTCACCGTTTTGAGAGCAGTGGTGAAGAAATGAATTACACAAAGTAATGCGCCTGGCTGGGTTTGAACCCGCGACCTACGATTCGTAAGTCGTGGACGTTACCACTCGGCCACCACTGCTCTCGAAGAACTGCTCTCAACGAAGCAGTTAAATCTAGAAAATGACCAAGTTATTACCATCGCGTATGCGTTAACTTGGATGTCTTCCCTGGATGCAAGAAAAACCCACCAATCTAGTGCACTGACCCAATGAGGATAATATCCATATTTCTGTCATGATCAAGAGAGAAGAAGACAATGTCGTTTTGGCTATGTTGGTGCAACCGGAAACGCAACCAGGCCCCAAACTTAATAAGGCCTGTGTACCGAAAGCCCAAGGACTCGTCAGCCTGCCTAAGGAAATGCGCTATCTATGTGATCAGGTCTCCGTGCTTGGGACTGAAATACAGGAATTCCGGGAGGAAATAGCGGGCCTGAAATAATCTGTAATGCAGCGATCGCTACAGTGTCGAAAGACGCGTTACAACACAAGCGGAAATCGCGAAACGAGACTGGATATGTGGAATCCTCCCATCTGGCTGAATTACATCAAAAATCCGTAGTTAGAATCATCATTAGCCTAGCCTTTTCCCCAACTATATTGGGGTCGGCTTCCAGTCATACCGGATTCAGCTGAGTACCAGTATTTTACGTGAAGCTGCTGCCTACCAGACCTCCACAACCCGTTAACTGGGGCACACGGTACTTCTTAGCAAGACTGGTGTCAGATTTTCTGGCTTCTGACAATCCGTAACGACACCCAAAGATCTCCAAATGACAGCCGGGACCAACGGCTTAACGTGCTTTCCGAGGCACGGAGAAGTCTAACTATGTTAAGATGATCACCAATCTACAGGCCAACCACGGCAAGCGTTGCTTAACCTCGAAGATCGACCCGTGGACACAATATAATTATGTTACAATATTGGCACCAGTATATCCTGCCCTAATAAGTATATCATACAAATATTTCTATGAAACAATGCTCGGATATATTACTCACCTATTATAATTATGAATTTATATAAATCTATAACAGTAAGTAAGTAGTAATTATATTACTTACTATTTATTCTCTAAATATTCTTGAACACTGTTATAAAAAATCCACTAAAAGCTGTCACCACACCGCAGCGAACGAGAGCAGGAATCGTTCTGCTGTCCGGTATAACTGAGCCGCAAGGCGAAAATCCAAACCAAATTATGAAAAATTTGGGGGCGGAGCTCAGCGCACGGTGTGTTGGTAATCGCTAAGCGAGGAAGTCACGTGTTCAACGACCACACGGTAAGTTAAGCGCCGCGTGTCATCGCCATCCGTCTAGTAAGGCGCACAACGCGTGACTGCTTGGCACAGCGCGCGTCCCCCGTGGCCTTACTACCGCTGCCGATTTACAAAGGCCTGGAGTGGCCCATCTGAAAAAAAAAACCAGAAAGAAAATTGTTTATTTGGGTCTCGCAGAAAACAAAGAAAATAGTAAAAAAAAGCTACTAGAAACATAAATGAACAAAAGCTGTAGATATCAATTGTCCTAACCTAAATGTAAATGTGCGAGGCCAAAAAGGTTTATTTATTTATTAGAATAAATTATTCCTACTATTGTATTAAGTTAAGCACATTATCTTTATGGCACATGTGGTACTTATCTATTAGAAATTGTGACACTACACCTGTTTTAAGTTCAGGATTTTGTAATATGTTTGGTGTTAACAATTGTTGATGATCCTAATAAATAAAATAAAATAAAATTGTCACGGATTATCAGAAGCCAGAAAACCTGACTCCAGTCTTGCCAAGAAGTATCGTGTTACTCAGTTAATGCGTTGTGGAGATCTATGAGGCAGCCGTTCCACGTAAAATAGTTAATTGCAGCTGAATGCAGTTTGATAGGACCCAACTTTAGTTGAGAAATAGCTCGGCAGATCATGATAAAACTCACTGTTGATAGAAAATATCAAACTCATTTTGTATCGTTTCCTTTTACTGTTCTGTGTTTTTTTACATCACATTACACGTTATTCCTATATTGATACAAACTTTTCATGCTGTTATCGTATTTTATTTGCTCATTATTTTTCCATAGATATAATAAACAAGGAAATATGCCCCGTAGCTAAAAATGTATCGGAAACCTGTGTCTCATATTTTCACCTATGTACGTCAAAACGTACTACACAGGCAATTATAAACCTTATGTCACTAAGTAAAGAGTGTATTTACCGTACACCGTATAACTTCCTCATACAAAAATAACGGTCATTTCCGTTGTGCTATGCGAAAGCAATATTTTTTTTACATATACGCTAGTGTGAGTTAGAGCATTGGTAGCCGAGTGGTAGCGGCCCCGACTTACCAATTGTAGGTCGCGGGTTCAAACCCAGCCAGGCGCATTACTTTGTGTAATTAATTTCCTCGCCACTGCTCTCAAAACGGTGAAGGAAAATATCATGAGGAAACCGACATGTCCTAGAACCAAAAATTCGAAGACATGTGACATTCACCAACCCGCACTGGGACCGCGTGGTGGGTTACGGCCCATTCCTCTTCCTAGAGAGGAAGCCTGTGTCCCAGCAGTGGGAACATTAAAAAGGCTGATTATGCTTATGCTATACGCTAGTGATTGACTAAATTGGAAAGCTATCGATTTTTGCATTCATTACAAACCCATGCTGCCCCATGAATTATTTTAAGTAAACGTCACTAGTACCTATATTTATTTAGTTACTCTTTGCACTAACAGTTATTACCAACACCTGCAGACAGTCAACAATTATACATTATCATGATTAAATTAAAAACGGAAATTTATTAGAGTCCAATTGAATTAAAAAACCGAGTGAAATAATATGAATAGCATTAGAATATTCAAAACAAACAAAAATAAGGACAAGTAAAAAAAAAAAAAACAGACAGCACAAAAGATTTACCATGCCGACTACTATAATACATTCGAAGCTTTTGTAAGGAAGTAGCACGAGGATAAGGCATAGTTTACGATAGTTCAAAGCTAAAAACACTTTACCGATTATTTAAAACTTTATCAACTCTACAAGAGTTACGCTTTTGTATAATTTTATTCGTCAAGCACGCCTATGATAGCTTACTGACGTTAGTGTATCTGCACAAGTACATCAATAACTCGTCGCAAAAAGACTATATACATAATATGTACTTCCACAGAACTCTGCGCAGAATGAAAGCTGACGATGCTAAGGTTAATAAAACAAAAAAAAAACAGTTAAATTAATTAAAAATTACGCAGCTGCCATGTCAAAAAGTGGACTAAAAAATTAAAAACAAGTTCATTGCGTTGGATAATGTCGTTGATGCTTGCGTGCCGTGATATGCGACCCGCACTTCGGCTGCATGGCAGCCAAAGTGATGCCGTGGTGCCCGAGGCTATTGACAGCTTCACCACAGTGACAGCAATGAGGAGAGCAACAGGATGTGCCTAAACGAAGGGAAGCAGCGAGGCGGAAAATAGTATCGTCGAAAAATTATGTAAGTAACTGTTACTATATATTAAATGCGTTCTGGCTGTATTAGAACCTAGTGGCGTGGCACACAACGATGGCAAGAGATCGGACGCCATATCGTTATTCCCCTGGAAGATGGATAGTAGGCTATTAGTGTGGAACACTACTTCTAAACATACTCTTTTTGTCATACTCATTTCGTATCCCATCTTCCTATGTAGTTCATCGTGCTGTGCTGGCGCTGCCACTTCAGCTGACGAGAACTTCAAGCAGCGGAAAAATAAAAACCTTATTGGTAGTCATATTTTCGAGCAATTTGGGATTGAAACTGTCGAGTCGTGGGATCCGAGTGCTCATAAGTTGTTTAAAGATTTGTCAAAACGTGTAGTAAGCACTTCATGTGACCCAAGGGCTAGCTTTTACCTTGGACAAAGGCAGCATAAATAAGCATTGCCATACAGCGTAGCAATGCTGCCAGTATTTTGGATACATTGCCAGTATTTTGGTTGCCAGCGAAGCAGAGGAGTTTTTCAAGGCCATCTTTTGACTATTTTGTAGCAAACAGAGTCATTAATGAAGCAGATGATATTCAAAACGTGTTTTTACTATTAGACCATTAAAAGGCACTTAGGCACGCCAAAATTTACATTCAAGAGATTCTAGTATCCATTCGTAACGAAAAATTCTTATGAAGAAGAACGGACAAAACCTCCTCGACGATGTATCAGACAAAAAATGTAAATTAATATTTTTCAGTGTCTTGTGCTCGATTCGAACGGTTGACCCGTGTAATGTGTCAATTATTCACAACGGTGCTATCGATCCCGAAAAGAACCGTTGCATTCTCAATTTATAATGCAAGGAGGCCGATACTATGTCGAATGTAGGTCAGGCATGAAAAGTGTTTTGTTGTTAGCGTTTGATATGTTAGCAAACGGACAGCTAGTCTCTTCGTCATCATTGGCAGCCTTTGTTCTGCTTCCTGCTGATGCTGCTTTCATCTGTGCTATGCTTTGTACGAATATGTTCTTCTCTAGATTTTGTCCACTCATCTTACTGCTGGTAAACTGAGAGCTTTGTTCCCTCCTCCATCACCTTGCCTACCATTACTATTATATTGCATCAGACGCAAGCAATTCTCTAAGGGAACTGTTTAAGGAAATTAACATCATGACGGTACATTGTCAATATATCAATTAAAACATTATGTACGTTAGACAAAATCTACACCTCTTTAGTAAGCGAGGCGACAGACATAATTATGCTTCTAGAAATAGGGATCAATAAGTTCAACCAGGTTTCAGACTGGCTAAAGTAGCCACATCTTTCATGAGGTATTGTTTAAAATGTTACAATAAAATTCCTCCCCATATATTATAACTGAATGAAACGAAATTTAAATCTTGTATTAAACGCACATTATGCAGGCAAGCATATTGTAAGTTGGGAGATTACATTGAAGAAAATAACGTTTGGCTAAATGCTGGTCCTTCTCCACAGCCATTAGGGTGTACAAACTAAACTATGCCTCTAGCATTTGAAAACATTGTTGGATCTACTGAAATTTATAAGAATTGAAAAAAGTTTTGCATTATATAATTTCATGCATTAACGGCACATGTGTGAGTACTATGTACCATAAACTATATTTTGTATGTACCTGTGACTAGAACGTGCCCTGGCGGTTGGGAGTGTCATGCTCACTCAAAAGTCTCTCTGAAGGTGGTGTATGTGTTTCATTCATCATTTGGCTCCGTCAGCTGGGACGGGTCATCTCTCATTTGCCACGGTTTATTTTAATTACTTACTTTACTTTAAATTGTTCCTTTCACTTTGGATACCTGCATCATACACGTCTTTCTACATCATTCTCATATATAGGAATAACATCAAGAAGAACAATGTATCCACAACTTTGTAACAATTTATTGATTTAAAGAACGTCCGTGGAGTTTCTTGCACATTCTTCTCCAGAGAGATCTACGCTTAGGAATGTAGATAGCTTCACTTCTTTCGACCTTGACAATTCAAAAGTGCCTGTAAAGGGTTTAATTGAAATAAATGCCTTGAGTTTGAGTATGAGTTTGAGAAATTGTGTCTACCACTAATTTTACAAAAAAGATGTAATTTCTTCTTTACACACGTAATATTTTCATAGAAGAATTGGAAAGGGACTGTCATAATATATTTTTTTAGATAGTAGCAAATTCTCTAAGATAATAGCAAAACTTTCTGACTAATGAACTCCAGTTTATTTTGTCACATTCGCTACTTTTGAGATTTGGTAAACTTATTACTCGTACATTTGGAATTTCGGACCTGACGAACTGCACTATAGACGTCGTCAAGATTTGTGACCGTCGGTCTATAAATATTAATGATATGTCATCCGCTAATAATACCATCTTTGGTTGGTTTTGAATTAAATGGGGCAAATCATTAATGTAAACTATAAAAAGGTATGGACCCAATATTAAGCCTTGCGGAACGCCCAGAGACTATTCTATTATATTCTATTTAAGTATGCAATACATTAACAGTTTTTTATTAATTTGAAGAAAACTTATGGCTAGTACCTACATTTGAATAAGCAGTACAAGCAACTAAAAAATGAATTAAGGAAGTGGATACGGAGCAATTCTTTTCATCTGAGCTGTCTATACATTTGCGCACGTATGTTTATTTATTGGAGCAGTTAGGAAATGAAGTCATCAAATGACTTTTTTTGCTCTGGCCTTACTGACTGAAGCCCATTCATGTTCCACCTAATGCCCTTTGCGTTCCAGGGCCACTGTTACTATTTAAAAAAAAATCCACCACCCTGGCCTCATCTTCTATGTTGCCATCTCTTTGAAGAGCGCGTGAAATACAACGCCCGGTCGACCCGGACGTGATTGTTATCGGATGGCGACCATAACTCGCCGTATGCAGGCCCGCGCCTACAGTAGGCGGGAGTCGACATGCAACTCCCGACGCCCGCGGCGTCTTCTTCTGCTGCGGCGGCTGGGGCGTGAGCTTTGCCCCTCCCTCACGCGGCATTACTACTTCGCAGAAGGAGGTGACCGATTCGCATGCCTCCACGCTCCAGACCATGGATTGAACCAGGGCTGGAAGCGAGAGGTCGCCGCTTCCGATCGCCTCGACGAGGACACGGCGTTGCTCCACCCAAGCAGGGCAAACTTCCATCGTATGCCATGCTCCCTCGTGTCCTCCGCGTTATCCACAAAGAATTATCTGCGGCTGTATCGATTTGATTCTATAATTAGAAAAATATACCTTCCGGTTCGTGCCCTGTTTCCTTTATTTACGGATTTGGATAGGTAGGTATTAAATTGACAGCGACGATAAAATAATCACGATTGAAAACGTCTGCGAAGAAATTCAGATATAAAATAAATGTTTGATAGGTTTTCACATCAAAATTAATCAAATTAGGATGAAGCGTGTTTTATTGGAACGAAGTTCCTTATCGCGCGTTGTGAAAGGGGGCTAGACGGAAAAAATCATACGAAAAGTTGTAACGACCCTTTTTAACTGACTTCTAAAAAAGGAGGAGGTTCTCAATTTGGATGTTTGTAATTTTGTGTCACCATTTGGATGGAAGGGGTGAAGCAGCTGTTAGTGAGGTCATGATTTGGATGGGTGTGCTAAGCAATTGTTGGCAAGGTTGCGAAAGGGATGGGTGGAGTTGAGCAGCTGTTAGTGAGGTCACGATTTGGATGGGTGTGTTAAGCAGTTATGTTTGATATACATATATATATGTATGTGTCTATGTACATGTACATTTTTTTATTTCATACTAAAGCATCGACTACTTAGGTACAAACTATAACATCAAGGAAAAAGACAAATGCACAAAGATGTAGAGAATCTCGTGAGAGAAAGAAATTACAAAATACAATGTTACAAAACATAACTGCAGAGAGATCAGATGAATGTAGTGAGACTGATCTATTACCTAAAACTTTAAATCATCATTCAGATGCGTAAGGACAAGACAAGACAAGAACTTCATTCCATCCGGGTGTCCCTTTTATATTTATGGATGGGATAATAATGTTCCTGATAATATTTACGAAAGGTGGGTGAAATTAATTGACTTAATTAACATTATCGGTTCACTTCGCACTCTGCGTACTCTTCATACGCTACGGCCTACGACGGTAGTGGGTGCGAGCGAGATGAACCAACTCCCGCGCGGCCACAAGCAAAGCTCGCATCTCACAGTGCAAGTGCTACGCAGCCTTGTGCTACGGGCTACGAAAGCGTAGCGAACGATAGCAGTGCTACGAGCAGCACTTTCACGTATTTAGAGAGGCATCCTATAATGTGTACTGTAGCATATCGGCGCTAGGAAGCACAGGGTAAAATTCGTGACGGCCCGTCGCGGTCGTTCGTGTTCCACACGCGCCTCAAAGAGCCGTCTGCAAAGAAAACGGGGCCTCAAAGGGTCAGTGCCTGCTAGGGTTGCGGAATTTGTTCGAAAGAGTCACCGCGGCCCTGGAACGCAAAGGGCACAAGAAGGACCACGGGTGGGTTGTAGTCAGAAAGAGTCTGACACTCCCTTCCACTCCGCCCACAGCGGGAGACGTCATTTGATAATTTGTCATCCAAAAAAAAAAGTGTAAAATTTGTGTTTCTTTCATTACGAATAAATGCGGAGTGGTTCCTGTGAAACCTATGATAGTACCTAGATAAGAGCTTCAAGCGGCATTGTTAGCAGCGAAACTAACTAATACTATTGCTAAGGAACATAGATTATTTCCAATTCGTTGGCTCTTTTGGTGTGACTCCACTACGGTTCTCAAATGGATTCGAAACAATACGTGTACCTATAAAGAGTTCGAAGCGAACCGTCTTGGGGAGATTGATGAATTGACTCGTATTTATGAATGGAGATACGTTGAAACGAAGCTCAATGTAACTAACTTAGCTACATGTGAAACTTTCAATATCACTTTCTGTTCTGAGTGTCGCCGGTTCCTACATGATGCGTAATGGCCCAAGGCTGTCATCCAACCGGAAAACGTCTTCTTGGCTGTACCTTCTGCGAGCGTTAGCCGCTGTTTTCAAATTTGTTGATAGGTTAAAGGGTCTTCCTTTTTTTTGGATGGGAAATTATCAAATGACTTCTCCGCTCTAAGCGGAGCGGAAGGGAGTGTCAGACTCTTATTGACTAAAACCCACCCGTGATCTTTCTTGTGCCCTTTGCGTTCCAGGGCCGCGGTGACTCTTTCGAACAAATTCCGCAACCCTAGCAGGCACTGACCCTATGGGGCCCTGTCTTCGTTGTTGACGACTCTTTGAGGCGCGCGTGGAACACGACGCGCCGTCGACTCGCGTCTGGTTGATGGAGCGTGTAGAGCGACAGCTACTGAAAGACACAGAAGGGGAGTCGTTCACTGCGTCGGATTTAGCTGCGATTAGCTATGGTAAGGCGTTATCTATACATAAGTAGGTTACTTACTCTTTCACCGTTTTTAGACGAGCATGGCTTGCTGCGCGTGGATGGTTGCCATGGAGATGAGGAGGCCTGTTATATTGGATAGCCGGCACCCTGAGGGTCGACTGATTGTTTGGCTCTACCGTGTCAAAGTGGCGCATAAGTGCCGCCAAAATATAAACAGTACCGATAAAATTTTGCACTGGTAAAATCGTGTCTAAAGCAAAACATGTCAGTAGATCAACTGCAAATATTTTATAATGTGGCGTACATTTTTCGCAAATAGGTCGTTGGTCATCGGCAGGACATCGTATAACATCGCCGTGTTAAACATGAGGGGTCGCGGTCGGAGATAGCATTTTTAATGCCAACAGGCCTGTATAACCCAGCTTTGATTAATTATCCGTTTAATTTAGTAGTCAAAGTGACATCCGGGCATTTGATTGAACAGCTAGGTAAATGACTTTTTTCAATATAGTTAATATATGGCCTAGCCAGGGCATTTGGGAACTTCAGAATCCCGACACAAGTAAGTAGACAATATTTATTTAAATTGTTATACTAAAGCGATTATCAGCGTTAAGAACTCAGCATTTTGGGGAGACACGAATATAGACAATATTAATAGTTTTAGCGTCAACAGTCACATTAAAACGGGTCATGTGCATTTCGCACCACATACACTGCAAGGTGTTGAAGATACCCGTCCGCATACAGTAAAAAAATATAGCAAATTGAATAGTAACAAATGCACTTAGATGATCTTAAAATGCATTTAGATGGTGGCGAACAGTCTATGGTAGTATTTTGGCTAAACTGCAATGAGACAACAAAACAACCCATCCAAACATTTGCTGAATAGCTCTTTCCTTTCCCGTCTGGCTTTCTAAGTAACCTTCGCAAAGAGACAAACTTACAGACAGTACAGCTAGTTTATTGCAGTATTATTACTAAAACTAACATCATGTTTTGACTAACAGACCAAGTCAATTCAAATATACCAGCACATAGTTAATAAAAGTAAATGCTTTGATTTGAAGTACTTTTGCACTATTGACCTCGATATTTGCATTTTCAAAGAGTAAAATAATAGTTATGATCCGGCCGATGGACCATACAATGGGAGAATTATATTTAGTGTAAAAAAATTATATGGGTGGATTTGAAAGCGGTTGCGGTTTATCGCGTCTCGCGGGCTGACATCACCAGGGAAGGAAAAAAGCGGGAATAGGACTGACCTCGGAATACAGCGGCTCCTGGCTCTGGCGATGGTCCACGTGGAATCAGCGGTTCTGCTAGGATGACGGTCCGGGGGGGCCCCCGTGCTGTGGCGAGTTGTCGTCGCGGTGGTTCTTGTCGTAAAAGAGGGGCCGGCGTGGATGTGCCAGTGGTTTTTATACAAGGTAGGACATGCGGTGTGCGGGGGAAAAGGTGGGGCAAATGTCAGCCTAGCGAGATTTTTTTTATAATTTCGAAATGCGGGTTTGCGGAAATTATTAGATTGACGTTTATGGCGTCAACAAGTTATTTATTTATTTGCTTCTATTAATCTAGTCTTATTATTTCAAAATGAATCATTGTAGTTATGGGAGAGCATGAAATTAGATTCCATAAAAAAAGTTAAATAAGGAGCCAAATCTAATATAATCCAGATTTATTTATTGTAAAACAGATCATACATTACTGATACCAGGAATACATAATGTTGAAATACAATAATTACAACATCATTCATAAATAAAACTTTATAGACTTATTCAATAGAACAAACATAATGAAAGATGGTTAACAATTTACACTGAATAATAGGAGACGATTTATGGTTCTAAAAAATGTAACCCAGCTCTGGTAAAAACTTTTCATATCTAAGTAACTTATGAGTTACCATCACCGTCGCCTATTATCCAGTGACTAACATGTTTTTTTTTTTATTTGTATATACAGGGTGGAATTTTGTAATGCCACCTGGAGGGAAAGTACTCTTAATACTGCAGATACAACATTTTACTCAAAGGAAACATTTTTTTATTTTTGAATAGAAAGCAAACTGCATTCAAAGATTTTCGAAAATTCTCTTCTCCCACACCCGGGAATCGAACCGGCTAAAATCTGAAAAAATTATACCCTGTACTTTTAAAGATTTCCTGGTTTTCCTTTCATTTAATTTATCATGTTTGTTAGAGAGATTTCATCCTTATAATTGACCCTAACGATCGATGCAATAAAAGTACAGGGTATAATTTAAAACGAAATGGCGGATACTTCGTTGTATTTTTGTAATTTGGATGACCAAATTACAAAAATACAACGAAGTATCCGCCGTGTGTATCAAAATACTTGCGAAGATTTCCAAAAGTTTAAATCGATTCAATAGTGATAAAAAACACGTCTCAAAAAGTGGTCTTAGTTATTTATAAAAATATTTGAGTATTTGTTATTATTTAATTATAGTGCAACTTGGAATTATGTTAGACTTTAAGATTAAGTTATTTAAAACATGTTTGCATACAGTTAATGAATAGTGAATAAATCCTTACACAATTTTTAGGGCATAATAAAAGTTTACCAACCCTATAAGAAAGACAATGGTATAATGTATATTCTATTACAAGTTATTCCTACTATACAATGTCCACCGGAGCTGGATTGACTTTAGTACCATGTACTTTAAATTTCAATTTTAAAGCTAAGTATAATTTCAATTAAATTTTTGTTTTTTTTCTGCTCCCAGCTGTGAGAAATGAAGCATTTTCGTTCTTATTACTAGTAACACAGTGCTATGCACTTTCAAAACTTTTTGTTATCAAATTGGTAACAAAATTCTTTGTATATAATATTTTGTAACATTTGTCACTATGAACTATTTTTTTTTTGTTTAAGTCTCATTTACCTACTCACCTTTTCACTAATAAGTTTGATTCAAAATCTTCAAGTTCGTGTTTTTTTTTTATTATTTTATTTTATTTCGTATTTATGTCTGAGTACGAATTTAATTTACTTGACAGTCAGTTTTCAATGAGTAATTATTACAATAAGTGTGAAATATATCGAATTGAATGAAAACGAAATAGAGATAAGTAACGGCAAAACAGTCTATTCATTCAAAATCTCACCGTGTAAACTTAGGTAAAGTGAACATCAAGTGAGAACTGAACAAATCCAACCAAGATAGAATGACGATTCTCTTCACCTAAGTTTATACAGTGAAACGTTTACAGAATCGCACTGTTTAAAAAAAATTGGGCATCATTTGATCACTTCAACCTAAAATTGGTTTTACGAGACTATATTGTATAAAGTATATATTTTAATCTTAAACTACATCGAAACGCAACATCAATTAATTTAAATATAATTTATGTATGTACTTAAATTATATTTTAGACACAAAAAGACGCTAAGATTGATTGTATGCTTCTACCATCTTTTCATTTTGACAGCTGACCAAAAGTTTTGATTTCATTGTTTATAAAAATGATAATTCTATTTAGTCCACATGTTGGATTTTCAAAAGAAAGTAAGAAAAATATAAAGATAAGGCGCATCTGGGCTGGTGACGTCACGCCAGTTTATCGTCTCCATTTTTGGTTTAAAAAAAATTGGGCATCATTAGATCACTTCAACCTAAAATTGGTTTTACGAAACTATATTGTATAAAGTATATACTTAATTTAAACCTTAAACTACTAACATCGAAACACAATATTAATTAATTTAAATATAATATGTACTTAAATTATATTTTAGACACAAAAAGAAGCTAAGATTGATTGTATATTTCTACCATCTTTTCATTTTGACAGCCGACCAAAAGTTTGGGTTTCATTGTATATAAAAACGATAATTCTATTTAGTCCATCTGTTGGATTTTCAAAAAATATTGGACACGTAGCTTTTGTCGTTTCAAATCGTAAGAAAAATATAAAGATAAGGCGCATCAAAATTAAAGAGTGAGGACTGGTGACGTCACGCCACTATTAAAAATTGTAGCACGTAGTGACATCACGCCAGTTTATCGTCTCCATTTTTGGTTTACGCGAAAGAAGAAAGCCAAGTGCGAGTCGAACTCGGGCACGAAGGGTTCCTTACCAGTATCTATAAAAAGGGCACGTCAAAAGACACGTTTTTGTTTAGAAGCTCTCTTAAATATTTGGTCTATTTTTAACAATTTTTTTTTTTTAAAGTAAATATATAACTAAATATTCCATGAACATTTCAAGCGCCTGTTGCCGTTATCAATATTGAGCAAAAACGAGTAAAATAATCACGTTTGCTGGTTGAGAGCCCCCTTAAATATTTATTTTATTCTGTTTTTCAGTATTTGTTGTTATAGCGGCAACAAAAACACATCATCTGTAAAAGTTTCAACTGTCTAACTATCACAGTTCATGAAATACAGCTTGGTTACAGACGGAAGGACAACGGAGTCTTACTAATAGAGACTATAATCCTTTGAGTACGGAACTCTAAATATACAAACGCAATATTTTTTTGGAAATAAGTATATCTGATAGACTTTTTTTAGTAAAATACCCTAATGCACACGCGTGTTCTATTGTTTATCTATGAAACCGACAAATGATATTATATGTATATTATATAAGTATTTAATACATTTTTCGATGACTTTTCTCAATATAAACGGGGATCCTTTTTACTCCGCCGGAAAAAAGGCGGAATAAAGAGGATCAGAAAAGGAGAATGTAGAAATATGTATACATATCTAATACTAGCTTGTATATACTATCTAATAAGTTATAATTTAAAAATACATTTTTCTCGCTTTCTTATGTTCTTCATATTTTTTATGATATTTTGATAGTCTGTGCACCATAATATTGTACCCAAGTAATCACACTAAATCAGCGCTGTGTTATTTATGTTTTTAAATATCGCAACATATGTGTACCGGCTGGTTTTGGATATCACATCATTCAGTAAGCTTTCACTAATAAAATCTTATTATCTACCTACTTTACCTTAAATACTAATATACATTTTTAAATATTTCTTATAATAATATTACTACTAAAAATGTTACTAATAATTCAGTTTACGTTTTTATTCGTCTTGTGCGATTCTAAATTCTTTTTATTGTTCATTGAACAATATTATTGGCATTAATATATTTAAGTTAGTCTCTAATATAATCATATCGTTTTTAAGATGATCAGCAATTTGCTCCTTTTGTCTTTTCAGTGAAATATTTTTGTCTAAACCTGTCAGTGGCTCATTAACTTGGACAATTTCTTGATTTTACCTACACTTTCTTCGATACTACCTACACAAACAATTGAATAAACAGATAAAGATTGGCACACGTCAAGTTTCTAAATTATTGTTGGATATCAAGATAAATAAAAACGTGAAGATTTACGATCGTATTTAAGAAAATTATCCCAATATACGTTGAAATATCCTCTAAAAATGTATCAATCCCGTTCGATCAAATTAATACAAAGTTCTATATTTTTGGTTAATTGGTTAATTGGGTAATTGGGTAATGGTTTATGTGGTCAGGAGGATTAATTTCAATAAAACTATACCCAAATAAACAAAGACAAACTAATTACACCAAAACAACAATTAAATATTGTAAAACATTCTCCAACTCTAGAATCATGAATCTATGATTTGTAATAAATAATCAATTTGCTTAAAATAAAGTAAAATAAATTTAAAAAGAATGTAACACATTGGAGCATTCTTCTTAAATACATTTTAATACACCTGGGAATTTATATTTACCTTACTATAGTATCTAACTCTTTATTATATAAATTAATTATGTTTATATAATAACAATGATGAAAACAGAAATGAAAACATAATTTTGAAAGGTTTTTAATCGGGTTAATTGAAAACTCACCACAACGAAAATTCGCCACATTTAAAAATATTGGTTAACTTGACACAGTGACAAAATAATTCACAACAGGTATAGTAAACTCGTCACAGTCAAACTTGTTTTGAATGTACCGACAGTTATTAAAGTCTACTACTTCGTTTGCTATCGGTATTTTTAAAGTTGTGGCAAGTTTTCGTGAGACAGATAAGACTGTGGCGAGTTTACTACAATTTTTACTTGTGGCAAATTTTCATTATGGTGAGTTTACAATAACCCTTTTAATCGTATAGTAACTATAATTCGATCATATTATTATAATATTGACATTAAAATGTGAAGATATAATAATATTTTCATAATTGCATCGTTCAAATCTAGACTTGCAATTTGCACATCATCCAAGTAGATATGTTTCGTAAGTGTAAGATATGTTTTAATTACCAGTGCCTTGATAGGATTTGTTTACATAAACCATAATATTGGTACCTAAATGTATGATGAACTGATGAACATGCCAGTAAATAAATAAAAACCAATTTACATAATTATAACTTTCAATTTGATTGAATAAAGCTAATGAAGGACTTAAAAAAATTCAGAACTCGTACATATGTCGTTAAAAACCTTTTTCTATTTCGCTTACGAAGTACAACACCCCTTTGAGGGGAAGTTTTGAAAATAGTAAAACTTTTAAGTATCTTTTTTTTTTCTTTTTCTAGTATCACATTCGTTATTTTGCATCGGTATCTATAAAATTTTCTGCAGCCGATGGAAAATAATCTGTACAACTTCTTATTGAGCAAAGTTATGGCACTTTTAAATTGAATCTATTAAGTTAAAATGTTATATTAGTGATTGACATGAAGTAAACATGAAATTCTTAAAATACGCAGAATTAACTGCGTTTCTAACAATTTATGAGGATAAATATTTATGATATTGTTATCATCGCGTCTTTCACCAAAACACAAATTAAATTCCAATCTCAGGTTGCAGATCAAATTCTTCTTGTATAATATTTATAAACTTCGTATAAATGATCCTGTAAATATTTTCTTAATCTGAGTCCGGTTCTGACAAATCATAGTTCTCCAATGGATCCTCGACTGGGGGGTCTGTTAAAGTCGAATTGTCTATTTCATAGCTCCCGTTGATAGAAAGAGGATGAAAGTTCTTGCCCTGTTTCCCGTGGTAGACCATGAACTTACCATTAGGCAAGTAAGTATATCGGAGCGAGTTTGGATTGATCATGCTTTGGCAGTAGATTTCAAGTTCCTTTTCCTCGAATTCTGTAACGTACAATGGGCTTTTAAACAAATGTACATAAATGGCTGATTAAAGACTATAATAATGATATTGTTCAAAATATTTGGGAATAATGTTTATCACTACTTCCTCAATATCAAATGAATGGTCTTGCCTCTCCAATATGGCCGCCTAAAATATGGCTGGTGAGTTTTTTCACTACCCGTACAATGTCTCAACATGGGTTTCAATTATTGCTTAAGTAACAGATTACTGTAATAAGATAGAATACTATAAAAAGGGAACAAATTAAAAAAAACCCGACGCAAAATAATAAAAATAGTATGACCGTAAAAACCTAAAACAACTAAAAAAGATCTGTGACAAAATAGCCACAAGTGTACTCAGTGGCGTGCAGTGGTTCGAGTTAGGGTAGGCCAGAGAAAATGTCCAAAAAAAAAACACACACCACATTATTCAGGGTTGAAATGTAGTGTTATTTTTTTTTATTAGGCAATTTAAAAAAAGACAAAAAAAAACTCATTTCATTAAAATTCAACCCTGAATAATGTGATTATTTTTTAAAATTTATTAGGACATTTGCTCTGGCCTACCCTGACTCGAACCACTGCACGCCTCTGAGTGTACTAAAAGGTATTAGGTAACGTAAAACCTTACGTATAAACGTATGATTTTTTTTTTCATTAAATGTTTTCGCTTCGGGGGCCTTTCTAATATTATAATTAGCATAACATTATTTTAAAGTACATACATAACATACGCAGTTTATTTTTTTGCCTGATCATGCCCTAGATTGATAAGGATTCTGATGTGATTACAGGGCCTCAAGTCTGCTATTTTTTATGAATAAGTCATTCCATCACGATCCCATTGTAATTTTGCTAAAAGTTGGTAATCTGCTAAATTCATAATGTTCGATCATTAGTCGGTCAATGGTCTCGTAATAGAATCGTGGTAGAATGACATTGACGTATTGCCATTATTAATAAACCCGTTAGTAAAAATATTTTTTGAAAAACTACTAGTACATTTGAACATTAATTAATTCCAGATTTCTTTTATACATATTTTAACATAATTATTATTTATTGGTGTTCTATGCAATTTAAAGTTACCGCATACGTCTGTCATTCATTTGTCATATACATATACACATACGAGATTACAATATTGTATTGTACCTATTCTATGCCTATTTATTTATATATAATACCTATTTCTTTCAATGGAGTGTCAGTGGTTGACCACTGGAAAATCAAAATGGCACTTTTATATTAGTAGATTACCAAACTTGCAAAATCAACAATTATGAAATCAATCATAGACCATTCTGACATTATTGTAATAGCAGACTTGAGGCCCTGGTTTTTTTTTACTTTTGGTACATTGTCCACATTATTTTAATCTTTATTTTCAATAAAGCCATTTAACTTACCGAAAATTATTACTTTTTTATCTTTAGCTTGTCAGTCGGGAAACCACTTTAATGCTATAAAACCAAAGCCTATGTAGTCTAAATACAACTTATTGCTACTATTCATAATAAAACAAAATTACCTTCTACTGTTAATGCCTTCGCGATGGGAAGCAGGTAATTCCTTATGAAAACAACGTTGTATTGTTTTTTCATCCATTCAACAACTTCTTCGCGCACCTTTTTGAGGAGTTCTAAAAAAATCAATACCAGAATATTACAAGACGCATAAAACATACACTTAAAACAATTAACATATAGATACACTGTCAAAAAAACTCAGTTCTGCAGCATTTGCCGATAGAAAAATTCGTGGCTTAACTGGTTTAGAAACGGCCCGTTTAGTGTACTTTAGTTATTTTCATAGCGTGATGTCATATGGAATTCTGTTGTGGGGAAATGCCGCCGATATGCAGACAATACTTGTTTTACAAAAAAGAGCTATTCGTGCGATTTAAAAATTAAATTCCAGACACTCCCTCAGAGACAAATTTAAAGAGATCAATATAATGACTGTGCCCTCTCAGTATATCTATGAGAATCTCTTGTACGTACGTAAAAATTAACAATTAAAATTATTTTTTGCAAAAAAAAACCACCGACTTCAAAAAACCCTAGAGACACTAAAAAGTGAAAAATGGCACCGACTCCAAAAAATTAATAAATTTTATTATAGGTTAATCGTAGGTTAGGTTAGGTTTATTAATATAGGTAGGTTATAGAATTATTTTTAACCTTTTAGTGCTTCTAGGGTTTTTTGAAGTCGGGTGTTTTTTTTTTTTGCAAAAAATAATTTTAATTGTTAATTTTTAGTGACATATTTTTAATCTTTTAAAATATGGGTAGGCCTACCTAGTAAAGATGCTTTTCGTATAAGAAAACGGCGTGGACCTGAAACTGAGAATGAAAAAGGAAAACGCTGAAAAGAAATTAGAGAAAGAAATGCTCAACGCATTTCGAATGGGAACCCCGACCAGCGCGAAAACAGACTTGCAAAGTAGAGGACCTATATGTTACGTACGTTGAATTAGGAAAGTCAAGAAGGTAAAAATCGTCGTCTTAGTTTAATTCGTACTCATTGGCCACTGAAAGCAAAGAACATTACGATCATCGTAATATATCCGGAGAATGTTATTTTGAATGAAGAAAAATCCTATTTTTTTTTAAATATAATTATCAGTGGTTCACCTGG
Organism: Hecatera dysodea; assembly: GCA_905332915.2. Taxonomy (NCBI): domain Eukaryota; kingdom Metazoa; phylum Arthropoda; class Insecta; order Lepidoptera; family Noctuidae; genus Hecatera; species Hecatera dysodea. The sequence goes on along the minus strand of HG995286.1, from coordinate 28,809,587 downwards.
AAAGTGCATACCGTTACAATTTCAACAAACCCAAACACGGCTAGGATACATTGTCTTATTCTGGAGTTCCGGTGCCTGTCTCTTGGTTTCATCATCAGATCTGATGAACAAAAATACAAACATCCGAATAGAGAACCTCCTCCTTTTTAAAAGTCGGTTAAAAAACGCACTGCTCCAATGCAGAGTAAACTAAAAGATCGTTAATGTAAACAATGTAGATATTTTTTTTAGATTTTTGTTGATTTTTCGAAAACCGCTCATGCGACCATTTGGGAAGTATACCCTTTCCAACAAAAAAAGAATTTTTCAAATCGGTTGGCAAGCGACGGAGTTATGCGCGAACAAACATTAAAAAAAAAAATACAAACATCCGAATTGAGAACCTCCTCCTTTTTTAAAAGTCGGTTAAACACAATTTTGTCGTTCGTGGTTCGTTTCGATGCATTAGCATCAATTGTGTGTATACATTTTTCTAATAAACTTCCTGGCCGCATTCAAGAAGTAAGCATAAATAAATTCAAAGTATTTATAAAACGTAAGCTATGCCAGAAAGCATTTTACTCAGTTGGAGACTATCTTGAGGACAAGAAGGCTTGGGATTGAGCTGCTTCAGTTGTGTACATGGCCCAATATTTTATGTTGTTCTTTTTTCTTTGTTTTTCTTTTATATTTTTACACTTTGACATGTTTAAATTTTCTTTTAGTTTACTTTTGACATGAATGTTTATTTTTTAAAGTATTCTTTTTATTTTATTACAATTTCTTTTTTTGACATGAATACTTACTTTGTAAAGTATTATATTTTATTTTATTTATTATTGTGAATATGAGGACTTATTATTTGTTTTTTCCTCTTCAAGTATTTTTTTTAGCGTTGTCTGGCTGTTTGAGTTTTTTTTTTTTTTTGTGGCCTACCCAAATGTCCTTTCATTGGCATTGTTCGTCGAGTCGTTGAGCTCCTTATTGGTTCTAATTTGAGCTACTCTACTACTGACCGAGGCTTGCAATGACTGGACAGGTCTACTCAAATCTGTGTGGTTCTTTCCTCAAAACACTACTTCAGACACTGATTTGCATGGTCCTCATATAAAGTACTAGCTTCTGTCCGCGACCTCGTCCCCGTGGAATCCCCGATTTTAAAACATTATTTATCGCTGCTCCGCTCCTATTGGCTTAAGCGTGATGATATATAGCCTAAAGCCTTCCTCGATAAATGGTCTATTCAACCCAAAAAGAATTTTTCAATTCGAACCAGTAGTTCCTGAGATTAGCGCGTTCAAACAAACAAACAAACAAACAAACTCTTCAGCTTTATAATATTAGTATAGATTTTGAATGTGAGGACCATGTAGATCGCTATGTTAGGGGTTCATTTCATGTTAGTCTGGCGGTTTGAATTCTTTATGTGGCCTACCCAAATGTCCTCACTTTAGTATTGATCGTCAAATTGACGAGATCCTTAAAGTTCTAAGTTTGAGCTACTCGGTAACTGACAAACGCTTGCACTGTCTGGACAGGTCCATTGAAATTTGTGTGGTACTTTCCTCAAAATACCACTTCAGACATCAACCTACATGGTTCTCATTTGATTTGACCAGTACAATTGTATGGACTTCAAAAAAGACTGATCTCTGAGTTTGTTTCGGTGTTTCTTCTCAGGGTAGTCAGCTAGGAAATACCGGCCTCATCACATTATAACGACCAAAAAGATTGACGTGTAAAAGTGTTATTTAAAACCTACTTACAAAATAAATATCATTTATTATTTAATTATGGTACTAAAAATGTTCGTGATTCTGTGGCACTTGTTTTTAAACGTTTATTTACCTATGTACATATTATCTTTCTCAGCTAACTAGATTACTCAGCCGTTTTATTAGTGGCCTCAGTGACATCCCGGAAATTAATTGAACAGCTAGGCAAATAAATTGGTTCGATATGGTTTGATGATTTGCTTTGTTATTGAAATGAAATTTGAAGGGTCCACTGCAATAATGATGAAAGTCCATTTTTGTAAAAAATCTAAGTAAACACGTCATTCAGCCACTGCATATCTGTAGTTGGTAATGTCGTTAGCAAACTTAGCAATATTAGTTAAAATCCCGATATTTTAGATAGTGCACGCATCGATTGGATAAAAGGACGGTACTCAATAAAGTCCTGGTTTTTTAAAATAACTTTATATTATACATTTTTACTTGTTTCTTAAATAAAGCTTAGATAAGTAAAGCAAAAATATAATATCATTTAACAAAAATATGCTGTAAAAAATTAATAATGTATTATGTTCTTACCTTTAAACTCGACTTTCCTGTTCCTATTAATATAATTGAAATTATCTCAAAACGTTTTTGCAGTGGACCTTTCATTTGGGGACTTAGAAGCCTCGATACGAGTAGGAATCCCTTTTTTATGGATGGGAAATTTAATCAAAAAATTACTTTGTGGCCATTTATAATATGTCAATGATGGAATAAGCCTGTGAACCAATGTTTTATAGATGAAAATTAAGCATTTACTTGAATAAGGTTCCCAAATCTCTAATTCATAAAATTATTATATGCTATGAACGGCCTAATTTTCTACCAGCCCTTTGTAAATATTATAAGTATCAGACGCATTGGCTGAATGTCAGTTAGGCCTCGGATCAAACGGTGCCATTAATAAGAAGGCTAGGCCGCTAATTAAATATGTGATTTAGGAAATTGACTGCAGCATATCTGTGCTGAGATTTTGTGCAATCATTTCATTTAATTAAACAGTACTTTGCATTTACTTGAAATATATGTTGATAAGACAGTAACATGAGTGTTTTTGATCGCACGAGTAAAAGGACCAATATTTAATTATTTAAGTTGAGCGATTATCAGCACTAAGAACTGTCCCAGAAGCAATTGAAATTGATACTCAATACTCAATTGCATTCCATAATGTGCACATACAAAAGTTTATTGTTACTAGTAAAAATATAGAATCAATTATGAACTCCATCGGGCACAGCAAAGTTATTTTTTGCAAGAGGGAAATGAAGGCGCTTTTTGTTAAGAAAAAAATAAAATAAATATTTAACTAAAATTGTTTCATTAAAATAATATTATTCGCTTTTATGGTATTTCTATATTTGGTTTTAAGTTATAGCTTTTGTTTATTAGAAATTGTTACAATTTATTTTGTAAAGACATTTATTTAATTTATATTTTTGATGTATTCCGGTAACTTATTGCATATTTTAATGGACATAACAAATTAATGACAGGTCAGCAATAAAATAGTTTTAGCGTCAAAAGTTATATTAAAATGGGCCACGTGTGTGTCGCGCCACGCACATCCGTAGTTACCCGTCCTATTGTCAAACACAAAAGATAACAAACTTTACAACAACATTATAGAGTAACAATTGTTCTTAGTTGCAAGTCCTTTTAGCGCGGAACGTAAACAACATTATCTTATTCGAAATCTATTTATTGTTCTTTTAAATCTGACTTTTTAGAAACTTTCGCAAATAGACATGTTTACAGACAGTAAATTAAACACATCAAAAGTATCTAGGGATCAACATATATTTTTGCAATAACTTTTCTCCTGATTGATATTAATTAAAATTTTCTTTAAGGATTCATCAAATAAAGTGTTTTCGTTTGTCACAGTAACGATAAACCAAGTCACCTTTGCATTAATAAAGAAATTTGCCATTTTCCTAATAAAGGGATTTTTGACATTTGAACCACTAACATTAAAGTTCGAAAAAAAGACTGAAATAACAGTTTTCTTTAAAATTTTATTGGGTAACTTAAACAATTAATAATCCGTGTTTCTACCGCGAACACTAACAACACAAGAACATCGGTTTGGCATACTCAAAATGAGTTCATCCAAATCACGCTGTGGAATGGCCGCCCATGTTCGTTGCAACAACAAAAAAAGGTCTTCTTGCGACTGGATACCCTCCATATTCGGCAGAGCTCTTCGCTTACCTTGGCTGAGCGCCATGGAGGACGGTATCGCTGCACCACACGGAGACAAGACCGATACATTCAAATCTTAACTCGAAGAGCTCCAACAATAACCACCATGATGTTAGCCGTGAGGCTTCATCACTCTTCAGGGAACTTAATTAGCGACCAAACAGTCAGAAACCGCTTGCATGAAGTGAACCTTCATTCCCGAAGACCGCTACGGGTACCACCTATAGCAATGCACAATCGTAGGATTCGATATCAATGGGCTCTTGAACACAGAAATTGGGCAGAAGAACAATGGCGTTTCGTGTGCTTTTCTGATGAGTCTCGTTTTGGTATGAGACCGGATACAAGACGTATACGACACTGGAGAACCCCTGGACGCCAACAGCGATTAAAATCCTGCCAGGAAGTCCATCCTTATAGTGGTGGAACCATCATAGTATGGGCGGGTATTTGGATCGGCGGAAGAACTGAGTTGATTTGGATCAGAGGCAACCTCAACGCTCAAATTTATGCTGAGACGATTGTATCAGACGTCATCGTTCCTCTACAAGTGCAAATCGGTCCCTTATTTCAGTTAATGCATGATAATGCACGACCGCACACCGCAAGAGTTGTAAGACAGACTCTCGCCGCAGCTAACATCAATGTCCTGCCCTGGCCTGCTCAGTCGCCAGACTTGAACCCGATTGAGCATGCATGGGATATGCTACAGAGAAGAGCTCTGCCGAATATGGAGGGTATCCAGTCGCAAGAAGACCTTTTTTTGTTGTTGCAACGAACATGGGCGGCCATTCCACAGCGTGATTTGGATGAACTCATTTTGAGTATGCCAAACCGATGTTCTTGTGTTGTTAGTGTTCGCGGTAGAAACACGGATTATTAATTGTTTAAGTTACCCAATAAAATTTTAAAGAAAACTGTTATTTCAGTCTTTTTTTCGAACTTTAATGTTAGTGGTTCAAATGTCAAAAATCCCTTTATTAGGAAAATGGCAAATTTCTTTATTAATGCAAAGGTGACTTGGTTTATCGTTACTGTGACAAACGAAAACACTTTATTTGATGAATCCTTAAAGAAAATTTTAATTAATATCAATCAGGAGGAAAGTTATTGCAAAAATATATGTTGATCCCTAGATACTTTTGATGTGTTTATTTGCAGTGCTAATAACTAGCTTCATTTTCAAACTAATAGACCGAGATAATTAAAAAATGCCAGTATGTAGTTTAATTTAATGGCAAGGCTTTAATTAGTAATATTGCTACGGCATTTTATTTGTTTCTATGTTGTGGGAAAAATGTTACTATAAATTCAGCTTACCTATTTCATTTGCGATCACTTCTTCATCCAATGACTCATCAAGTGGAATTTCTTCCGTTTTACTGACTTTCACATTGCTCGTGTTTGCTTCTTCTTCACTTTTCCTTTTTCGCGCGTTTTCCGTCGATTCCATTTTCAAAGAACGTTCGCGCGCGTCACTTTGTTTACAAGGTAACTGCCGGAACGGCGGGACCAACCGATAACTTTCTTGCAAGGCGCTATATCGGGAGGCTGAGAGTGACAGAGCTATATTTATGAGTCGCGTATTGGAAGAGGACAAACGATACCTCCTGAAACCCTCTAGCGTGGGGTGTTTATTGATTCGTGAGTAAAAGATTTGTGCTCTAAAAGTTCTAGACGGAAATGGACCTAGGATAGGATAATATATGATAATTGACATTTATGATTAACGTACGAACTCTGGTTTCTATAGATTGGGATAAGAAATGACTGAAAAAAGTTACTATAAATATTTAAAAAAAAAATTGTCGTAAACTCGTCTTAAAAAAAATGCTTCCATAGTGGGAGACAGTTCAAAAAAGCTATTGATAACAAAATTGAGGGATATAGTTTGTTATTGCAGCTACCTATCTACCATCTCCATCCAAAATTTAATTACACCACTGGATTATCAAAACATCAAAGAATTTGAAATGCTAAGCGAGGACTGTGATGAATCGTGGGAGATGGAGGGGAGACGCCACCATTTTGAGGTAATTTTGCTGCGTTTTGAGATTTCCATTTCGTATAACTTTTGATTCGGAGAAGCTATGACGATCGTTTAAGTTTTAATCGTCAGTTTTCGTCTAAATCTATCGTTTGTATGTACAAAACTTTAGTCTAATATAGTATCAGTGAATATATCTATATGTTGTAAAAAATATTTAAAAAAAAAAACAAGTATACGCGTGAAATTCCAAATATAAATCAATCGTATACGGTTGGAAAGGGTTTCTCAAGAGCAATCAAATGATACCAATAACAAAATATGACCGAGTCTGCATCTGCATTTGGGGCGGTTGAAGTTATGAAAATATTACCCGTTACGTACACGTGGACACGTAAAACACACGGTCGTGCCCTGAAGCAGCCATATCCCACTTTTTTGTTTTTGTTTGGAAATGTAATACATACACATAAATACTTCATCTCGATATGAAAAACGAAATCATGGGTGAGTATTGTAGCTGTTGGGAGCTTTGTAATCTATATCTCTGTTAACGGAAAAGTGTGTAATCCGTCATTGTATACAATTCCTAGGAAATGTGTACAATTCCTTAAATATATAGGATCTAATGCACTCTTCCTAGGAAATCTATAAATTTCCTAAATAGCGATCGGAAAAGTATTATCCTGCAAAAATAAATAAGTTCTTCAGCTAAAATACTAGTGGGCCTCACATGTATCCAGATACATGTGAGGCCCACTAGTATTTTACTAGTATTTTAGCACTGTGACGCCAGAAGCTGCTTTGATGTCATATTTAGCCACATATGCGGTCTTCTTAACATATCGTTTAAAAAAAAAAAGAAAGACTATCTACTGCTCTTGTATTGTGATGACATAGAATTACTTAAATGACAGACTAATTACTTACTGAATGAAAGTTTTTATATGTATTAAATTATACATAGATTTTTATGTGTGCTAGATGGGGCTTTAAAAAGGAATAAAACAGTTGTATTTTGATGTTTTTATTATTAATAAGCCCCATGAATATTATATATTCTACGAAGTTTTTTTTTTAAGTGTTTTTTACAGCTAATTATGTCAACTTGAGCTTTAACAAAAAGTCTGATTTCAGTTCACAAATGTCTTTTATTTATTTTAGTCACAGAAAGCATTACTTTTTTATATATTTCCTAGTATAATCTTGGAATTGCATACGATTCCTAGGAAATGTCTACAATTCCTAGGTTTCATACATTTCCGGTTACATCTATACTAATATTATAGAGAAGAAAGACTTTTGCTTTATTTTATTTTTGTACCAAATAAGCTCCATAACTTATCGACCGCTTTCAAACATTTTTCACCAATGAAAAGCTACATTTTCTGCGAGTAACACAGGCTATTTTTAATCCTCGTGGTTGAAAGGGGACGGGAAATACGTAGGTGAAACAGCGGGGCGTTGCCAGTAGCAGATAAACCAAATAGAATAATTTATAAAAAGACTTAAACTAAGTAAGTACTTAAATAAAGGCCTAAACCTTATACATTGAGATTTATTTACTGTAAAATGTTACATGGGAATACAGACCATAATGCTTAGATTACTGACAAGAAGAACAACATAATTATTAAACAAAAGCACAATAATAATGATAATTAAAACTTAATTTGATTAATAGCTCGTGGCTAAATTACAACGGCTGAACGGGTCGATCTTCGAGGTTAAGAAACACTTGCCGAGGTTGGTCTGTGGATGGGTGTCCATCTTATCATACCGAATTTCCTCCGTGCTTCGGAAAGCACGTTAAGCCGTTGATCCCGGCTGTCATTTGGAGATCTTTGGCAGTCGTAACGGATTGTCAGAAGCTAGAAAATCTGACACCAGTCTTGCCAAGAAGTACCGTGTTACCCAATAAATGGGTTGTGAAGGTCTGGTAGGAAGCTGCTCCACGTAAAATACTGTTATTTAGTTGAATAAGGCTTGTCTGGCAAACCGGATTCAGCTGAATACCAGTATTTTTAGCCGAATCCAATATAGTTGGGAAAAGGAAAACTTTATTTATAAAAATTAAGGGATCATTCTACTCGTCATTAGGACCAGCACAGAAATCGCGAATACAAAGTCAGCTGCCGCATACCTTTCTGTGCGCATAACTCGAATAAATACGTGGTTATTCGAATAATTTGAAAGATTTCTACAAATACTACAAAAATAATTGGAAACATGAAATTAATAATCGGCCATCTTTAATTTATCGCATAGTAGGTATGCGTTGGTACGGGTAAGTGGGCTTCAGACGGTTCAATATCCTCCGGTTCGGACCCATAAGCATAAGCATAATCAGCCTTTTAATGTTCCCACTGCTGGGACACAGGCCTCCTCTCTAGGAGAGGGAATGGGCCGTAATCCACCACGCGGGCCCAGTGCGGGTTGGCACCCGATACTCTGTAATCATAACACCATACATTTCACATTAATTAAATACTTTTCTCAAATTGATTGACTCTGATGCGATTTCTGTGATCGATATTTCAAAAAGATGTTATTAGAAAATACGGCTACTTCCCGTTATGTCACATTCCCGATTGGACAAAATGTCAAAATTTTTAAAAACAACTGAACGCTAGTGGCGCTTGGTCAAGATTTTAATCTTCATACATTAATTCCCGATTCGTCAACATTTGAGAATGCCTACATTCATTCCCTTTTGGTCAACATTTTGTTTGGAAAGTACAATCAGGAACAAAAAGTAGTGCCTCCGTTCATGTTCTATCAACTTACTAGCTTCCGCCCGGGGCTTCGCTCGCGTCAAAAGTGTTTTGATTATAACTTTCAGTTTCCTCTAGTTCAGTATTGAATTCGTGATACTAGCGTATTGTTATCCCAGTGAACTCTTTGTATTTTGTTAATTAATTAGCTTCTATCTGCGACTTTGTCTGCGTGAACTTTAGAACTGGCTTCAGGAAGGCATAACATAATGAAAGTTATCCCGTGGTTTCGCAATTCAGTAATTTCGGGTATTTGAGGTGACCATCTTAACATAACGAGACTTCTCCGTGCCTCGGAAAGCACGTTAAGCCGTTGGTCCCGGTTGTCATTTAGAGATCTTTGGCAGTCGATACGGATTGTCAGAAGCCAGAAAATCTGACACCAGTTCTTGTCAAGAAGTACCGTGTTCCCCAATTAATGGGTTGTGGAAGTCTGGTAGGCAGCCGCTTCACGTAAAATACTGGTATTCAGCTGAATCCGGCTTGACCGGTAGCCGACCCCAATGTTGTTGGGAAAAGGCTAGGCAGATGATGATTTTATCCCGTTTCCGTGGGACGTGATCAATCTAGCCGTCCATTTGTTTGAAATGGTATAGTTTCCGGGGCTAAAATCGCATGGCGTTAAAGATTTACAAGTCCTAGAAGAACAGAAAGAAGAATATCGAAGTATTTCAGGGGCTGAAAATTTGAGAAGTAAGGATTCACGCTGGTACATGTGGCACACAGACCATAAACATGCCGTAGCATTTCTGGAGCTGGAATTGTAATTGAAGACTTACAAAGTACCAGGATACCGGAACCATAATAATTTAACATCAAGCTTTGATCCTTAGGAGACGAAAGAAAGAACACTGAGCCAGAAAGAATAAATGACCCAAACAGGTGAAACCGCGGGATACAGCTAAGAAATATTTCGACTTTAAGTTTTTAATATAAAGCTGAAAAGTTTTTTGTTTGTTTGCTTGCACGCGCTTATATCACGAACTAATGGTCCGGTTTTTAACATTCTTTCAGTGTTAGATAGGCCGTTTATCGAGCAAGGCTATGCTATATATCATCACGCTAAGACCAATAGGAGCGGAGCAGTCATGACAAATGTGACACAAACGAAGTTGCGCAGGTCACGTTGTCATAACCCATTTATTGAGGAAGGTTATATGCGATATAACATCACGCTACGAATAGAAGCGGAGCATCAATGAAAAAGGTTGCAAAAATGGTCTCCTACGTGACGCAGACGAAGTTGCGCGGTGAACTCACTAACTAGTGAGAGTCTACACTATATATTCTTTTATACGGCAAAACAACGTTTGCTGGGTCAGCTAGCTATATATTAAAAAACACCCCCGCAAAGTCCATATAAGTCTTGGTTACAGCATCTAGCCTTGGACTACCCAAGGCGTCATAAGTTTATTATTATTATTATTTATTTATTTTAAACTTAAAGGATTCTTCACAAAATCATTACAGGTTAAGATAAATGCAGCCGCGTAACAAACTTCTTTCTGACCCTGCTAAATCAACGAAGCATTCACACCAGATACAAAAACTTCTGCAACAATCTCCTACGACGGTCTAAACGGATGAACTCTAAAAAACTGCAACATCTATTTACAATGATAAGAATACGTGAACATTACCTGCTTCACACTCATGCTCCGCTGAATCACTCGACAAAAGTTACTTTGAGTCATTTGGTAAAAACACGGTTGACCAAATTCCGAGAAGACTATCATTCTATATAGACTACACGGTTGGCGCAGTGGTTGAGCGTACGGCTGCAGCGCTACATGTCGCGGATTCGATCCTCGCACGGAACCAATATTTGTATGGCCTATAAATAATTGTTCCGGGTCTGGGTGACTTGTAAAGAAGAAAGAAAGAAACATTTATTGCCAACACTATTGTTATAACATTATGAAAAAAAAAACAGATTCTTATAAAAATAACAGTTTTCAGTGTGGCAAAAGGAGCGGGCTCAGCTAATGCTGACCATTGAGTAGCATAGCCACAACGCTGGTCAACGCTGATTTACAGCCCGCTCCCTCTCTCATTACTGTAAGCTTGCAATAAAAATTACAACGACATATCACAATAAAAATGTCTTAACTAACCAATATGACAAATCAAATCAATACAAAAAAAAAAAAAAAACATAAATAAATAAATACCTTAACTAACCAACATTATTTATATTAGATTTTTGATTAAATACATAAATATAAATACCCATAAATGACATTAAGCCAACAGATAGACTATAGCAAATGTTAAATTGAGACCCATTCTAGGCAAAGACAGAGCAGATTCAACATTACATCAATCACGTTATAGACATTATTTGTTTGTGCAATATCGTTTTCCTAACTGCCGCCTTGAATACTGGCGGAGAGATGTTCTGTCTAAGGGGAGGTGGCAGGTCATTCCAAATTTTAGCCGCACTGAACTTGAAACTGCCTCTGTAAGAAGCCGTTTTGTGCTGACATACAACCAATTTATTAAGCAAATGACTACGAGTGGGTCGGTTTCGCTGATCAAAGAACACCTTATCAGAAAGGTACCCTGGCTTTCCCGTCCTTATAACCTTTTGCACCAGGCATGCCAGGTGCAATTCTCTACGCCCAGCCATTTTTAGAATTCTATTTCCATTTAAATACGGTGCGATATGCGCCCGTTTGGGAATAGTGAAACAGAACCGCGCACAGGCGTTTTGGACTCGTTGAATGGCTTGGGACGTTTTTTTTTAATAATCTCGGACCATATACCGTGTCGCAGTAATTAAACTGCGATAGCACTAGAGATTCGACAAGGGTGATCCTTACCTTTTCCGAGAGGCACTCTCTTACGGCCGAACCCAATAACCGATCTATCACATACTGGAGATAGAAAAACAAATGAAACAACAGAAAAATGAAGAAAAATTATATAGGTTTTCTGTTGTTTCATTTGTTTTTCTATCTCCAGTATGTGATAGATCGGTTATTGGGTTCGGCCGTTAGTCCATAGAGCACTTTAAGCCTATAAAAGGCGTTTGTCGACTTGTGTATGTATGCACCCACGATACAGGAGTAGATCCCAGTATGGGGCAACGTTACTTAAAAAAAATATTCTGAAACCCAAGCCTTTCTTCTTGCTGGGAATGATTGCCCAAACAAAAGCTATCCACACATTGTACATGCACCCCATACATGAATCTGATATATATAGTCACATATACCACCTCAACAATGACCGCGCTCGTGAGAGACGGAATGTAACTCAATATTACATAACAGTGCTATCGTTCCTCTAACCCAGTGGTCGCCAACATTTTAAAATGCAATCCAATTTCTTTTGAAATAATTTTGCTCCTCTTGCCTGTTTGGTAAGTCATAACCTGCGCATTTGCTCGCGTAATCTATACTAATATTATAAAGAAGAAAGATTTGTATTTTTGTATGTAACGAATAAACTCAAAAACGACTGAACCGATTTCAAAAATTCTTGCACCACTAGAAAGCTACATTTACCGTGAACCACCATCACCACCACCGTAACCTACATAGGCTATATTTCATCTCCATATTCCCACGGGAACGGGAACTACGCGCGTAAAACCGCGGGGCGCTGCTAGTCTAATATATAAATAACTCGAGCAAATGGGCGAGTTATGACTTACATTTAGATCAGCACTACCTCTGAATTACAAGCACCAAGTCATTTGGAGCGGTCGTGCCCTTGTTACCCTCTCAATCCACCACTTTGTTAATGAACTAACGGTTTACTTCGACGTAAACTATGCTTAGTGTTCATCATATTTTTTCAAAGTGCCAAATCATCATCTGCCGAGCCTTCTACCAACATTTTTAGTATAGGCTTCCAATCCAATCAAACCGGATTCAGCTGAATAGCAATATTTTGCGTGGAGGTGCTGCTTACCAAACTTTGACAACCCATGAACGGTACTTTTTCGCAAATATGGTGTAAGATTACCAGACTTCTGACATTTAGACTCGCAACGACTGCCAAAGATCTAGGAATGACTGCCGGGATCAAGCAACGGTTTAAAATGCTTTCCGAGGCAGGAAGGAATCTCGGTATGTTAAAAAGTCACTATGCTACAGACCGATCTTGGAAAGCATTGCTTAAAGTTTGACCTCGTCGACGTCACCAGGCTGCTAAGGGACATTACAAATCTCAAGGCAAGCCTGGCCGAGGTACAGTCCGAGTTGGAACGAATAAGACTATTGGTGAACTACGTGCAGAAGTTGAGTCGACGAGTCGGCGAGCGCCACTGCACAGTATTACAATATTACAGTAGGGAAACGCCTTTAATGTCGCGCGATGCCGCCGCCAGCGTAGGTACTTACGCTGCCACATGCAAGTATGGAAGGGTTGTCACTAAATGGGAAATAAAACAATTGTGATTGTTACTATTATGATGTAATCATTTATTCATATTTACATTCAAAATAATTGTGATTATTAAATTTAATATAATTATTTATTAAAAGTGTAAACCACATACGTAACTACATGTTATATAGGTAATAAGGATGTTTCCTGAGTAAAAAATATCTGATTATGTTTAGTCCGTCAGTAAGATTATAGAAAAATATTGTTCACGTATTTTTCCTTTATTAAATCTATAAAAACTGACGAAGATAAAAAGCATCAAAGATCAGGAATGGGGGCTTGTTGCGTCAGGGATAGGTAAAAATTGCAGCGAGTAGTGACGTCACACGAGTTTTCAACGCACTGTATCGTCTTCGTTTTTTTCTTATTATATGAAAAAAGAAAAAAATACGTGTCCAATATTTTATGAAAATCTATCCGACGGAGTTATCAGATTTTTTTAGTCAACTACCTTATTGTACAACTGTTTTACTTTTCAATTGCCGTCTTTGACAAGCTTCTATCCACAACTCGCGCCTGGAAAGTAAGTAGGTACCTATAAATTCAATAAACAAACACATACCTTTACAATAGGGTAGTTGCCTAAAAAAATATAATTAGTCCGTAAGATAGACTTCCCAAAAATATTGGACACGTATTTTTATTTTTTCACGTAAACAAAAAACGAAGACGATATAGTGCGTCGAAAACTCGTGTGACGTCACTCCATGCGACGATTTTTACCACGCCCTGATATCACAAGCCCCCACTCATGATCTTTGAAGCTTTTTATCTTCGTCAATTTTTAGAGATTTCATAAAGCATAAAATACGTGTCCAATATTTTTCGATAATCTAACTGACGGACTAAATAGGATCATATTTTTATTCCTCAGGAAACATCCCTATTATAATTATCAGACATAAAATTATAAGGAAAAGTAGCCAAAATTGTGTGCACAAGTCAGTTTTGTCTTAGCGGCGGCGGCGGCGGGGCGTCTGTTATATTCTATAAGTCTATGGTACACAAATGAAAAACCTAACAGAACAGTTTGTGCGCACCATTATAGAATGTAAGTATAAAAAAATATTACACAAAAAACACGCCCGCGCCTGCCCTTCGCGCTCGGTACCGCAAACTAAGCGTGTTTGCGGTACGCGGCCCGCGCCGCCCGACACCCCGCGAGTTCCCGTCCGTTGCTCTGCGCAAGTACATTCGTCGCCGTACTGTAGGAAATATTGTAATACTGTGGCCACTGCGTAACCCGCTGCTGAAATTGCACGCACTGCAACATGCGCCACCACCGTCGCTGACTCGACGCCGGCCGAGGTAACGACTCGTGTAGGTACAAGTACATCGACCGCCAGTTTTCATTTGCCAAGGAGAGCGGGGTAAGTCCCTTGTCTACCGCCACTACATCTCGGTGCATACCCACGTCGAAAGCTAGGAAATATTCCCTGAGACTGCATATCTCGCGATTGTGGAGAGTCTTAGCATTTAAAAAACCTTGACTTCCACACTTTTGCGGGATATACAGTCTCATTACCGACGACCGTGGGTGATGCATTCGATATGCAGTTAGCAGAGTACGGACCCGTCTATCCAGGGCGTCAAGTTCCGTTTGAGTCCATTTGAGTATGCCAAAATTACTTTTATTTTTATTTGACTTCAATATTGTACCTATGTATATACTTTTTTATTTTTCTCAAAGCGCATCCCAATCATTTTTGTATATATTTTTCTTATTATTTATTTATTTTTATTTAGAGCCTCTACGCTCGGTTTATGGTTGTTTATAATCCAGTGTGCATTATAGGATTAGGTATAGTGTACATTCTTTTTCAGAAACTTGTTTATTATTTTGTTCCTAATACTCGTCGGTGATACTTGAATTCAAGAAATAAATAGATAATTAACTTAGTCGTATTATTGTGCCTACACTCTATTTATAGTTTTGCTGCTATATAATCTTAATTGTGGGAGTTTAAGTCTGTGGATTTGCTGCTGTTCCTCCCAAGTGGGTGGCGGAGATAGACCCCCCTAGACTATAAGCCTTGTTATTTTTCTAAAACACGTCTTGCGTTATTTTCAAACAGCTTAGACGTTAACTTGCACGTTACCAGTAACGTGATAGGAACCCGCAGTCACGCAGCAAAACCATACTTTTTTTAAATACACGTGTTTACGTTCAACCCTCAGCAAACTGAAGTTTTGAAAAACTCGGGGTCCGTGAAGGAAAAATGTTGACTGCCTTTGTTTCAGATATTTTTGTGGTACACGTGAGGGGGAAATGTAGCTTTTTGTTGTGCTTCTTGACGAAATTTCAAAACTAGAGTCACATGTTTTGGCTGATGGAACACATGACTGTGTCAATTGTTCGCTATCTGTAAATTCCTTTCCTGTCATTCATTAATCTATGTATTACAATGTAGGACAATTATATTAAGTTGTTTACGTAACGGCATTGAATTCAACTGCTGAATTAAACTCCTCGGTCATTCGGATGCATCTTTACCAAAAGTAATTTTTGGCTAATATATTATGGAGGCAGCTTCTTAAAATATTTTAGACTAGGTGTGCCCGCGACTTCGTTCGCGTAGATGTAGGAAAAAGAAACACACAGATAAAATGTACGCACAGTCAATACCTACCCTCCATTATCTTACTCCTCTCAGAAATAAGAAAATAAAAAGGTTACACAGGGCACCTCTTCCATTCAAAATGCCGACCAGAGGCCGTATTACGAAGTGCCAATGCTATCATGATTCGTGTGAGGGAAAGAGATAGTGCTATTCATCTTGTGTAACTCCGTCTCTCTCTGACACAGAAATCATGATGGATTTAAGACGTCATAATAGAGCTCCAGGCCTGATATCTCTTCGTACCTCGAAACCAGTTGAGTCTTTATTTCGCACCACTTCAAATGAACTAATAATACTGACCAGTAACCCAAATTGAAACAATTTTCCAAAACGATTTTCTTTTACGACTTAAAAGATTTCATGAGATTAGGGTTTATTAATTTTGAGAATTGCATTGCTTCTCCATTATAGGTATAATGTAAAACCAAAGCAATTCTCAAAATATATAAGTATGAAACGGTTAATTATTGGTTTTGTTTAAAAAATCCTCGATTTACTTTAGCATAAGCATAAGCATAATCAGCCTTTTAATGTTCGCACTGCTGGGACACAGGTCTGCTCTCTAAGAGGGAATGAGCCACGCGGGACCAGTGCGGGTTGTTGAATGTCACATGTCTTCAAGTTTTTGGTTCTAGGACATGCCGGTTTCCTCACGATGTTTTCCATCACCGTTTTGAGAGCAGTGATGATGAAATTAATTACACAACGTAATGCACCTGTCTGGGTTTGAACCCGCGATTTACAAATCATAAGACGGGGCCGTAACCACTCGGTCACCACTGCTCCTTTACAATGCTACATATTATTAAGACCTGGCAATCCATAAGTTTACTAAGTCTGCCAAGCAGTTACACATGTGCATCAACAGACATGAGCGAACGATATTCAAAAGAAATTATATGAATAACGCCATCTATCGACCACATAGTAATTGTATGTTAAAATAATATTTATGTTGTTCATACGATGTAACGATGAGATAGTAAAATGCTCACTTTTCCTTTACTACGTATTAAGAGTTTCACAAATAATCATCAACAATATTTGGTGTTATTTTCATGCATTCTAAATAAAATAGCACTAAACTATTACTATTTTATTTCAATAGATGGCGTTGCGTGAATATGCTTCACGGCTTCACGCAATGAAAAGTAATTTCTTCTTGAACACTTTAAATTCAAATATATTTAGATAGAGTGAAGCGATTGCGATGAAACAAAAACTGAGTTATTCTTTCAGTTACGCACAATATTAATGTATAAAAGTTTTCTATTTAACTTTTGTACAACACACAAACAGATAAACAAACACACAAACAGACAAAAATGCTAGAAATAGGATCTTTCAGTTATCCTTTAACTTGCCTTTGGAAATTTTTCTAATATACAAAAACGACTCTTCTACAGATTTATTATATGTATAGATTTGCATGCATCTTAGAAAGCTTTGTATTTTGAACCAACATATTATGGAAGCGGCTTCTTAGGATATTTTATATTTGCATGCAACTTGAAAAGCCTTGTGTTTTTGGCCACATATAATGGAAGCGGCTTCTTAGAATATTTTTGATTTGCAAGTAACTTGGAAATCCTACTATTGGAATAGGACATAGATTTTAATCTTACGAGTATGTCCTTTTGGGATAAGTTTCAATGTTCATGTGGACGAAGCCGCTTTTAAGAACTAGTTTTATAATAACTACCAACTGCGAAAAGTGGGGTAAGGTTTATTCAAAATGTAAATCATATTTTGACTTTATTTATTGAATAAAATCTTTATAATAATAGAATCAATTCTTATAACTATTCATTAGTCTAATTAAAACCTAAGTTTTTTTTTAATTAGGTACCAATTCGGTGAAGAGCTCTTTTTTCTTAATTTTTCTAGGTCGTACTACAACAAGTTAATACAAAATATGTAGATAAGTTTTAAACTATATCTCAGACGGTTTATAATTTGTAAAAGTGTTTGCCTTACGGTTACTTAAGCATAATCTTAAATGATAAAATTTTAAATGTGGTATTGAATGGTACAAAAAGCAATCAAATATAAATATTTAACAATTACTGCGGAAAAACTTATTTTATGTTGTGTTGTCTAAGAAAGCCCTTAAAAATTAGCAAACCTTACTTAAAGAGATATATTTCACTCTCAAAAACTACTTTAAACGATAAGTTAGAAACTACAATAAAATACTACATGAAAATAGGATATTTGACAAAAAAATCTTATCAATCCGTTAGAGTCCAAAAAATATTAACACGTATTTTTTCTTTTTATTCACGTCAATACAAAACGATAACGGTTCAGTGCGTTGAATACTCGTGTGACGTCACTATTCGCTACAATTTTTAACGTCACAAGCCCCCACTCTTGAACTTTGATGTTTTTTATTCTTATCATTTTTAATCTATACTAATATTATAAAGCTGAAGAGTTTGTTTGTTTGAACGCGCTAATCTCAGGAATTACTGGTTCGAATTGAAAAATTATTTTTGGGTTGAATAGACCATTTATCGAGGAAGGCTTTAGGCTATATATCATCACGCTTAAGCCAATAGGAGCGGAGCAGCGATAAAGAATGTTTTAAAATCGGGGATTCCACGGGGACGAAGTCGCGGGCAGCAGCTAGTAGATTTGATAAATGAAAAAATACGTGTCTAATATTTTTCGATAATCTTACTGACGGACTAAACAGAATCATATTTAGTTACTCAGAAAATAGCATTGGCCTATTGTAGGTCTCCAAGTTGCGCTACTCGCTTAGTTGGAGATCAGTGTTCAAAAATTTACGTCAGTGACTAGATTGGTCTGTGTTTCATTCAAAGTCTTCTGTTGATTCTACTCCACAATACGCGTCACAAAATATTTCCTCATACGCCTAACTACGGTTATCCAGCGTCCTCTTTCATAGCAGAAGATTTGATGGTAATCTTCAGCTCCCAATCTGTAAGGAAACAATGACGAATGTTTTACTTCCATCAATCTGAGCCCTTTCAGAATATGTTGGTATTGGCTTTCAGTCTGAGCCGATATAGCTGAGTACCAGTATTTTATATGGAGCGACTGCTTATCTGATCTTAGGGCTTCCCTAATAGCTGGAAAACACAATGCCCTCTTTCAAGACGGGTGTCATTATGATCTTCCGATTATTCGTGTTGACTGCCAAAGAAGAGACTTGCTTTTTAAAGCAAAGTCAAGTTTAAATCGTGAAAGTAATATGACCGTTTTCCACCCCGAAGGGAAGAAAATTATTTCAGGAATTAGGATATAATAAGGATTAAAGATTATTTCAGGTCTTGCCGAGGCTTGACCTTTCGGAGATTACCTACCTTACCCAGAGTACACACATGCTTGCTACTTACGTTCATTCATGTTAGTGTGAGCTGCTGGCGGGCCTAGAGACGACCGCGCGGGGAGCGGCGCGGGGAGTGTCGCGACGGCAGGCGCGCGAGTGTAACTTGAACGCGCTCTCTTCAGTACCTATCTCCGAAAGCCGGCAAGAACTTTCTCAGGTCAAGCCTCGGCAAGACCTGAAATAATCGTTTTCTTCCCTTCGGGGTGGAAAACGGTCATATTTCAGTTCTGTGCCTTCGGCTTGACCTTTCGGAGACGTGTCTACCATCTGCCGGCGCTATTAAGCGTACTGTGACAAAGATGAGAAATAAAACCTCGGAGTTTGTTTTCAAACTCAAGTTGTTTTATTGTAATTATAATCAATCACTGTTGTACAAATAGATACAAATCAGTTCAGTCTTATTCGATCACAGCACACGCATCTCTTAACGATAAACTGCAATTTAGAATTATAGCTAGTAAGCATCGTTTAATGCTTCATCATAATTTAACTAACATAAAATGGCTCTTAAGCCTAATCATTTTAAACATAACAGGGATCTCACCCTTTCATATATTAAATAAACAAAACAAAACAAGAACAAAAATAGTAATAACAATTGAGATCTTTAATGAGATCATTTGTTCAGTCTTAAACTGCATTAAAAGAATCATTAAGAACATTTACATTTCTACCTCGAGGCTGCTGTACAGATTTACAGTAGTGTTTGAAAAAGTTTGTCGAACCTCTCCAGTTCCCTCGTTTCAAGATATCATCCAGCGGAACATTGTTCTGGAAGTCATTAGATGCTACAGCTGATCGAACTGAGCCGGGGCCGCAGTTTACGCCTATATCCTTAAAGGGTGTCTTCAGCCAGCCCGCAATGACGGTTCTGGAAGCTGCTTTAACCTTCCCTCGCGTTGTGATAAACAAATTATTCAAGCCCTCACATGCTTTTCTTCTACTGTTGCTAACTTCTATTAGGCAATTCACCCACTTTACTAAACTCAAAGCCATGTCACCTGAGCATGATAAATGCCATCCAGATTGACGGCTTCTGTCATTATCTGTTTTTGAACCAAATTTAGGCCAAAACGTTATCGAAGAATCTGATCTCTCACAATGCTTATCATCTATCATAAGGAGTGTGAGGTCATGTATACGTCGGCCTGAAGCTAGCAATAGAAGAAGTGCCACATGACGAGATATCTGAAAAATACTTTCCTTATCAGGTATATTCGATTTTAGCCACTGAAATATATCTTGAATGTTCCAGATCTGAGTCTTTGGCACTGCTGACATACATCTTTGAAGTTTTATGGCTTTGAGCATTGCAGCCACTAAAGGATGATTTCCTAGTTGTTTTTCTTGTGTAGGGTCCGCAAAAGTAAGAATTACAGACTTGTGAACCATTATTGTGGATGGCGCTAATTTTCGTACTCGAGAAAGGGAACCTAGGTAAGCCACCACATCAAGGGGTCGAGGAGTACTAGGTTTTCTCCCATTTTGTCTACACCACGAGACCCATTGCTTCCACGCGGATTCATAGGTACGCCAAGTTGAATCGCGCCATGCTGACTGTATAAGGTTAACGTCACTTTGATCTAAACCAGCTACTAAATCCGACCACCCCGTATCTTCCAGACCTCCAAAAAGAGATTTTCTACCTTCGGAGGAGGGAGGTTCTTGGATAAGTCGATTAGGTTCTCCATCAAGTTCGGTATCAAGTACGGGGCACCTAGGGCTCTGTGTTTGAGGTCGCTTCTCCAAAACACTGTCTCCCATCGAGGTACCACGATCAGAAACGTTCCGGAGGACTTGTTTAGATGTTGGAGCACCCGAGGGATAAGCGGTGGCGGGGGGAAAATCCATGCCAGCTTGAAGCTCCAAGTTCGGCTGAACGCATTTACGAAGAGAGCTTGTGTGTCTTTTGCGTCTATCGAGACATAAACCGGTACTACCTTCGATTGTCCTGAGGCGAAGAGGTCTATCTGAGGAATTCCCCATTTTCGGAATATCTTCTGCGTGATCTCGCTTTTGATGTGCCAGTCGGGCAGGACTTTTCCTCTGGATAAGCAATCGGCGATTGAATTGTAGCGGCCGGGCAGGTAAAACGAGTGCATGGTTGCACCTAGACTCTGAGCCAAGATCAAGATTTCTCTTGTCATTTCTAGCAGTGCAATAGACCTGGTTCCCCCTTGGTTTCGCAGATATGACACTACTGTCCTGTTGTCCGACTGAACCATTATCGATTGGTCTACAACCACCTCTTGGAACTCCCGCAAAGCTATTAGGACTGTGTAAAGCTCCTTTCTGTTGATATGCCATTTTAGCTGATCCTCTGCCCATTGGCCTGAAAGATAGTGGTCGCTCATCTGAATACCCCAGCCGTCGTTGGAGGCGTCTGTGCTCACAAACATCGTCGGTTCCGGTACAAAGATCTTTCCGGGATTTATGATATTTTGAGCCCACCAACAGCATTCCTGAAGGGCCTGTGGAGTCACTTCGACTTTCTCCCCGGGCCGGTCTTGTGACAGTTTTCTGGCCGCTCTTTGCATATGTCTGGTGTGAAGTCTTCCTAGGGGGGTCACAAGTGATGCGAACCCTAGCCTTCCGATCAATGCCGTGCCCGATTTCCATGACCACTGTTTTGTTCTTAGAACCTGGTTGACATCTTTTAAAATCCGGTCTATTTTGTCTTTTGGAAGTGTCTTTTGGTTTGTCGATACATTCCAAATAATTCCCAGAAATTCTATTTCCTGTGTGGCCTTTAATACTGATTTTTCTAAATTTACGCACCAGCCCATGCTTTGAAGAATTTCTGCTGCATAACGCATGTGACTGTCCAGCGTGTTTGGGTTCTGATGCGCAAATAGAAAGTCGTCCAAGTAAACTAGAACGCGTAGACCTTTTTCTCTCAGGAAACTTGCTACCCACTTGCTGACACTGGAAAAGGCTACCGGTGCAGTGGACAGGCCGAAAGGTAAGGATGTCATTTGATAAACCTGATTCGCGTAAGCGAACGCAAGAAATCTTCGATGACTCTTTTTCACAGGGATATGAAAATAAGCTTGGCTGATATCTAACTTTCCGAAATAATCCCCTACCTGCATAAAATCGGGAACCCGACTTTGATTTATCAGCCGAAATTTCGGGGGTTTGAGAAATTGGTTTAGGCGTCGTAAATCGAAGATTTGCCGTAGTTTTCCGTTTCTCTTGGGTATTAGAAATATTCTTGATAGGAATCCATTTGCAACCTCGCAATTCTCTACCACGCCAGACTTGACCAATAACTTTATCTCCTTGGACATAGCAGGGGACAGTTTTGTTGAAAACCTTTTTAGATTCTCGCGCAGGGGCACTGAAGGTGGTTTTGCTGCGAAGGGTATTGTGTAACCTGAAATAATTTTTAAAATCTTGTTTGGAGCTCCTAACTCCTGCCACCGAGTTTGGAAGTTCTCCAACTGTCCCCCGTGAAAATTGTCAGCATTTACGACCTCTCTGTACTTTCTTGTCCCTTCCGTGCCTGTCGGGATGCTTCTTTGACGCCTTAGAGTTTCCGATTCGACGGTAGTTTGCAATGCGCAAGGCCGTAGTGGGAGTCGCTGAAGTCGCTGTTGCTGAAGGGTGACTGCGACCAGTCGATTGATTGCTTCTGGAAGCGTGCGATGTTGCTTTGCGAAATGAGTTCTTACGAAATGAATGGATAGCCTCTCTTTTATTCATACTTGATGGGGCAAAAATCCCCGATGTACCACCGTTGTCCTTAATAAACGTGCTGAATAATTTTTCATCAAACAGGTGTGTTGGTGAAGGAGGTATGTTGTTGAGGGCGCTAGTGAGGAGGCCATTTTTAGGCCTGAAAGTTTTTCTACGAACCTCAATGGTTTCGGCCCTATGAGCGCAAACGTACTGTAGCAGCTGATCTGACACTGACTTGAATTTGGAATCCTCTGCCTCCACCAACCGCCTTAAGTCCGTGCTGATGTCTGGGCACTTTTTAATAATAACGTTGAGCTCGTCCGCTAACGCTTTGCGCTGGAGCAACAGTCCGTGAGTTATCGTGCCTAAAATTCCTTCCTGCTTTGTCACCCAAGGAGAGAGTCGCGAGGCTAGAGTTCCTAGCTCTGTGTTTACCTTTAGCGGGCTAAATGGCGAAGCGGCGTGTAAGTGCTTTTCTACGTCTTTATATCTGATGCGATTCCAACTATCAGTGCCCAGTCTTTGACATTCAATGCCTTCCCTTTTGGCTTGAGCCGACGGCTCCGGAACAAGAGGGTCTGCTTCTTTAGTTGTAGGTCGAAACTCAAGCTCTTTTTCATTTTGTTCGACTTGCTCATTTGGATATGAACCCCAGGAAGGGGCCTTCCATGATGGAGAGTCCGATGTTTCCGAATCTACTTCTTCTTCGCACTCGGAAAAGTCGTTCTCCTTGTCAGATTCAGAGTCCGAATTCTTGTTTTTGTTTCGAGCGATCATATCCAAGAGCATTTCCATTTTTTGTTCTAATGCACTAAATCTCTCTTCTTGAATTGACGTCACTCTGGAAGCAGGTGGAGATTCCAGTCTAGGAGTTTATGCCGCATCTCTCTATATTTTTTTTCTGAAAGGTGATCAGCCTCTGGTATGAAGGCGCGAGCTAACCCCACGGTAGGTAAAGCAAATACGAGCTTGCTGAGTACGTTTGGATCAATTTTCTCTCCAAAGACTTCTTCTTTAGTTGCCGTGGTAACCTCCCAGTGTGTCCATCCATCGGGGAGATGCTCTTGTGCCAAAACCTTCACCCGTTCTAAAATCACGTCATCTTCTTCCCTTTCGGCATGCTCATCTAAAAGCTCACCAAGCGTCACCACTCCTCCAAGCTGGGTCATCTGAAGCAAAGTGAAAAAGTTCACCAAATTGCTCACAGTATGATGCTACAGTTTTCACTAGCTAGCTTTGCCTGCCCACAAATTGATGGGCGGTTCACAGAGCAGGGCCGTTCAAAATCAACCGCGCTACCCAAATGTTTGACGGCGCTGCCCAGACAATGGGCCGCGCCGCCCGAATGTTGAGCCGCGCAGCCCAAGGTTTTGGGTCGCGCCACTCAAATGTTGGGCCGCACCGCCCAAGTTTTGAGTCGCGCCGCTCAAATGCCGAGCCGCGCCGCCCAAGTTTTGAGTCGCGCCACTCAAATGTTGAGCCGCGCCACCCAACTTTTGAGTCGCGCCGCTCAAATGTTGAGCCGCGCCGCCCAAGTTTTGAGTCGCACCGCTCGAATGTCGAGCCGCGCCGCCCAAGTTTTGAGTCGCGCCGCTCAAATGTTGAGCCGGGCCGCCCAAGTTTTGAGACGTACCGTCCCAAAGTTGCGTCGCGTTGCTCGGATTTCGTGCCGCAATGTTTGTAGAAACGATACATGCAACTCGCAGCGCGACTGCGCAACCTGTGCTATAGATAGTGGCTGGCCTGCCGACGTATCGCACATATCGGTCGTAGTTTGTGGATGGTATGTCCGACAAACAGTTTGTGGGCTCTGGTTACGGATAAGTTGAGCCCTTAAACCTCAGCTTAAGCTTTGCTCAGCCAGCTCACCGTTGGCCCGCACCTAAACTAAACAACTCACAAAACAAAATAGTTAAGTAATAACTTACCGTTATAACTGCTTTCACACAAAACGTTACAACAACGTTACACTTATTCTTATAAGAAGCAATACGTGCGCACGCTAGCGTAATGATAGCGTACTGAAGAGAGCGCGTTCAAGTTACACTCGCGCGCCTGCCGTCGCGACACTCCCCGCGCCGCTCCCCGCGCGGTCGTCTCTAGGCCCGCCAGCAGCTCACACTAACATGAATGAACGTAAGTAGCAAGCATGTGTGTACTCTGGGTAAGGTAGGTAATCTCCGAAAGGTCAAGCCGAAGGCACAGAACTGAAATATATTTATTTAATAAAAATCTTAATTTATTTTACTGATGTACAACATACTGCCGAAACCATCTAGCATGAAATGTGCAAGAATTACCTAAAAAAAGATAATGTGAGCAATTATATAATATATCCAGCCTTTTAACGTTCCCACTGCTGGGACACAGGACTCCTCTCTAGGAGAGGGAATGGGCCGTAATCCGCCACGCGGGCCCAGTGCGGGTTGGTGAATGTCACATGTCTTCGAATTTTTGGTTCTAGGACATGCCGGTTTCCTCGCGATGTTTTCCTTCACCGTTTTGAGAGCAGTGGATGATGATATTAATTACACATAAAGTAATGCGCCTAGCTGGATTGGAACCCGCGACCTACAATTCGTAAGTAGGGGCTGTTATTACTCGGCCAAGCTGTGAGCACTTAATGCCCTTTAATATTAATAAATTGAGGATGAAAAATCATTGGTTACACGTGTCACGGCTTATCGCTTTATAACTTGGAAAGAGCTCCCTCAACCTTTGGACCACTAAGGCTAGTAAAAATGTTCTATTGGCAGTGATATTAATATTCAAGCAATTTCCACTTGCAATATTTGAAAAATGCATTTGTTATTTAG
This sequence comes from Hecatera dysodea, assembly GCA_905332915.2. NCBI lineage: Eukaryota > Metazoa > Arthropoda > Insecta > Lepidoptera > Noctuidae > Hecatera > Hecatera dysodea. The sequence goes on along the minus strand of HG995286.1, from coordinate 28,783,990 downwards.
CAGTCAGTTTAAGAAACCACACATAATTTTGGTTGAATTGATGTCGTGTGATTATATGTATGTATATTTTCGCCTGATATCGGAGGGTGTAGTTTTTAACTGGCTTCTAAAAGAGGAGGAGGTTCTCAATTCGGATGTTTGTATGTTTTTTTTTAATGTTTGTTCGCGCATAACTCCGTCGCTTGCCAACCGGTTTGAAAAATTCTTTTTTTGTTGAAAAGGGTCCACAACATCCCAAATGGTCCCATGAAAATTTTATCGAACAAGCGGTTTTTGAAAAATCAACAAAAATCTAAAAAAAATATCTAAATTGTCTACATTGACGACCTTTTAGTTTACTCTACATTGGAGCAGTGCGTTTTTTTTACACCAATGTAATTGGTTCGTTTAGGTGGGGGAGGGGAGGGGGTGTAGGTACCACTAAAAAGTGAAAATAAAAAAACTTTTTACAAAAAAATACAACCGACTTTTCATCAAAAAAGTACAAAATAACTTTAATTTCGGAAGTCGGTGTTCAAAAAACGAAAAAGGAACAAACACCGAGTTCCAAAATTAAAGTTATTTTGTACTTTTTTATTTTTTGTGGAAAAGTCGGTTGTATGTTTTTGTAAAAAGTTTTAAGTTATATTACCTCTACTCGTCGTTGGAGTCATCACTGAAATTGTAGACATCACCCTTTGGCACTTTTGTCTTCTTCTTCTTAGCGCAGCTTGATCCTTCTCCTGTATCATATTCATCTTCTGGCTTCGTCTTTTTAACTGGTTTACGAGTACCCTTATATTTGATGACTCCTTTTCTTGGCTTCGTATTTTCTTCTATCTTCTCGGGAGCCTCGCTGGTGCTTGAAGAAGCTGTTAAAAAAAAGTCTATCAACCGGTTGCATAAGCTTAATCAGCCTTTTAATGTTCCCACTGCTGGGACACGGTCCTCCTCTCTAGGAGAGGGAATGGGCCGTAATCTTCACGCGGGCCCAGTGCGGGTTGGTGCTACCACAAACTGCCTAGCTAACGCCACGTTACTTGCTGAGACTCTTCCAATATTTACTTTGTAATTAAAAGGATATCCGAGTCGGGATAAAGAATATATAATATTGGAAGATTCAAATCTAAGGAGAATGGGTAATCCTGCTTGACCCTCAATAACGTTGAAATAGATGCCATTGGATAAATCCCTGCAAGGGGAATATTTATTATAGCATTTTTTTCTAGGGTTTATAGAAACGACAGGAGCTACAGAGATCGAAATGTAAGTTATTGAATCTCATTTCACAACTCTTTCCTATGGTAAAAACCCTATAGCTCGGGCTTTTAAATATTCTTTGTTTTGGAGTCCTATTATAATATAAACTCCCAAAGAACTAACTATATCACCAAAAGTATTTTCTATCTTTAAATTGGTGTATCTTGTTGATATTGGACTATGAAAACGTGTTTATTAGTCGTTTAAAAGCAAAGATTATATTTGAATAGCTGTGTCCAATCGTGTATATGTTATAACTATTCGATGCCATTTCTTTGTTCAAAATAAGTCATATGTTTAACGAACTTATTTGCAAAAATTACGACAGAAACAAAGGCTCTTCCAAATGGCATACCTCTTATTTCACAGCAAGGTGCCCATTCTCCTCTATGCACATGTTTCATATTTCTAACTTATAGGAAAAAAAAACACGAAGGCACAACTTAAAAATACCTTATTGAATAATGTTCACGCTTTTGCCTCGTGAAATATTTGAGAGATTTATTAACTACGTGAATCGATAAACAGAAAACGTATAACATCGATACAACTTGTGAAAAACGTTTTCAATTTTGGACTTTGTGGGCTGGCTTATTCGCTTTTCCTAAACTTATAAACATAATAACCCTAACAACAATCACAATCGTCTTTCAAAAAAATATTGTCTTTATTTATTTATAATTATATTTTAATTATTTAATTACATACATATTATAACAATACGATGATCATTTATCTTAATCGAATACGTTTAAAGGAAATCTGTTTTTGAACTAGTTCATATATTTTTAAATTAATAGCTGTATCTCAGAAAGCTGACAAAGTTCTAAATAAGCTGCAAAAAAAAGAAAAGAAAACATTTAAAGAAATATGATAACTAATTTTATTAATGATAACACAAAGACAGGCCCTTTGTGTTGAATGTGGGGAATGAGTGTGTGTGGAGGAAGATTTTAATCTAGAGTGGTACATTTAGGAGGATTTTCTTTAAATTTATTAAATTACTCAGGAAAGTGTGGAGCACAGTATTCGTAGCATAAAAAAACGAACATCTTTGATGCTTAAATTTCTTGTGGGACTCTTGTTAAAGGTTACAAATTCGTATTCTTGTGAATACAGTCATAGCTTCTGTCGTTTCGTCGTCGTTTTTGATAATACTTGTGAGACATGTCAAATAAGCAGAAATCTTACTACAATAATTTTATCTTTTCATTCTAGGGTTATCAAGCTTCGCAAGCTGGAAATAATTAATGGCATTTATTCGCTTTAGCTCAAAAAGTAAGCACGGGCAAGGACGCTTTGATTATATGTATATTTATTTGGAAGGGTATGTTAGAGAATTATGGGTATAAGTAGGATATATTCACAGAAATATTCGTCTTTTCGCTACAATAACAATATTTTGTGTGTTAGCTGCATGGTTTTCAAATGATTTGATCATAACATTTTTACTATTTGCGTGGATAGGGGTATAAAAATATATAATTTTACATGTGAGTTTGTTTCGGTGTTTTTTTTCAGCGTAGTTAGTTAGAAAACACCGGCCTCATTTAGTTTAGATAAACAATAAGTTACGTGAAAAATGTAGTGTTATTTGTAATGTAGTGTTGTGTCAAAGCAAGCATTTTCGCTATGCAATCATATGCGGAGTTTATTTCCCAAAGTGACAATTACAACATAAGCTTTAGAGTTTTGCTTTTTGATTCGCCAGAGTAGACCAACATCTTATTCGCGTTAACGATTTTTTACACTACAAGTAAAAATTCATCTTTATGTTAGTAATATTTTGCTAGTCTAACCCTACTTAATTTTCAGAGATTGACACTTGCCGCCTTTTTACTTACCACTAAATTAAATATTTTAAAAATCTGTAGTATGCTTACTGCCTACTATAAAATGTTTTTAATATTGTTTAAAGCTAATTAAACGTACCACTATCTTTGGTCTGGCGTCGGTACAGTAACTTTTGCCGGAACAGCGGGCGACTGCTACCACGCTTCTTCACTCGCTTTTTATTTGGTTCTGCTTGATCTTTTTCATCCCGTGGTTCAAGCTTTATCTGTTGTTCATCGTCACCTAGCTCATCATCCGATTCCACCAACGGATCAGTGTCTGAATCAATATCAACTTCATATATTTCTTGTATCTCATAAACCTTCTGCTCGCCGCCTTTGTTAATAGCCATTTGTTTTTGTTTATTATTTTGTATTTGCACGACGTTTTCTGTAGTTGTTGTGTTATCAGTATTAGAACTCTGTGGTTCGCCAGCCGCGGGTGGTTCGACCTCCATGATCTCTTCTTCAAGAATGATTTGAAGAATGATGGTCTCTACATTCGAGGTACAGGCCATAGAGAAATTGAAATTTCGGTACCGGTAAGATTCGCTAACAGCGGGAATCGAGAACCGCTTACTAACTTTTACGTAAAGTGACTGGCGGCGGGGATGGCGCCCGGACGCCGGTCGATACAGGTACAGTCACGGCCATTATAGTTGCGTACATTTTATGAGTACGTAAACTTTAGTTTTACAATTGATAGGCTCGCATGATTGTTGTTAGAGTTAACTTTATTTATACTGAAGTTCTCTCAACTGCAAACAGGCCAGTGGTGTAGCTGGAGTGGGCTCAAAAATTTACTTTTATGAATTTCTTACATAGAAAAAACATAAATCTAAAATCATAAGTCTTTTTTTTTCTTTTCAAACTGATAAATATCTACAAGCATAAAACGCAATCAAAGTTCAGGAGTGCGAGCTGGAGACGTCACTTTTTTGTGTTAATGTATTAATGAAATAATGTATTAATTTTTTTCAAGCTCTGTGAGCTCTGTTTTACATTTTTATTACCTTTATTTTATTTTATAAATTTTAGGAAAACTTACAGCTAATACACTACAATAGAAACTAACAATATGTAAAAAATGGCCATTTACAAGTTTTCACTTTGTGGCGGCTTAGTATTTTTTCCTATTTTTTTTTTATTTAGATTGAGTAGTTTTTATGCTTAAGTCTAAGTACTAAGCCGATGTAATAAATATATATGTATGTTTATGTCATCGGAAAATAGCAAACTTCATAAGATTATAAAATATCTAGTGAGATTCTAAACTTTCGATAAATTTTAAAATTAACATTTGGAAGACCTTTTTTCCGCATGAAAATTTGATAGTCCATAATCTCTAAAATCATTGCGAGAAATTGTAGAATAGCAAGTAACGAAACGTTAAGTATTACAATTTCAACATTCTAACTGACGATGGAGCTTATAATCTCCTAAAATATTTTATAATCTTACGCATTTTACAATTATCCGGTATATATTATGCCATAGCCAAAAGTATTTGTTTTTTTTTTGTTACATGCAGCGCGTCGTAACTTAATTTTAAAAGCAGAAATAATAAAATCTCAATAATAATACATAACTTTGTGTTCTCAAAATAAAGATTTCAATTTTTAATTTTTTGAACAAGTTTTCATTTTAAAACTGGCATAGAATTGTGTAGCTGTCTGTCCATTTTTGGTAGTGGTGGGGGAGCAACAGAAAGAGACGGCGCTATACAGTTGGAGCTTTCGAATGGTAATGTATTGAAGAGGCCTGTTTATACAGAAACGGGGTGAGCAGTGGTGGTAAATACAACCAAGTAAGGAAAACATTGAAAAAAGAAAAAAAGGCACATACACACAATGGAGATACAAATAAAAGGACCCTTAATTTTAAGATAATAACATTGTGTAACTCGCGGCTGCGCCAGATAGGTCCAGTTCAGCAAAATGCCAGACAACTAGGAGCTGCCTGTTGCTGGTTTTCAACTGAACCGTTCAAGTGTACGGATGTAAATCAGTTATAAATAAGGTAAATAGATACATACATATGTACATGTAAATATGTAGCGAACGATAAATAATAATTAAGTGTCTTGTGATCAATAAGTTTGTGTAAATAGCAAGAAATATTACTATATATACGAGGACAAGTAAATTATTAAGGACTAGCGACCCGCCCCGGGTTCGCACGGGTGCAATGTAGATAAGAATGTTTTCTCAACTATAATAGACATGTATTATACATATAAACCTTCCTCTTGAATCGCTCTATCTATAAAAAAACCGTATCAGAATCCGTTGCGTAGTTTTAAAGATTTAAGCATACATAGGGATATAGGGATAGAGGAAGCGACTTTGTTTTATACTATGTAGTGATTTACCTGGAAACTGAACTAAGGGCCCATTACACAACAGTCGCTCTCTTTCTGCCCTTTACACCAGAGATGATAAGGCATTCCGTAAAGTAACCGAAACTATCAGATATCCGAATTAAACAAAAACTATCCGCAACTTTAACCGAACAGAGTCCAAATAAGACACGTTATAAAAGGTTTTTTCCCCGCCTGAGCCGACACACTTGTTGTTTATTATTTCTATTGCTTAGTTACATGAAATCTAATATCTGTAACCGAAACTATCGGATTATCCGATATATCTGAAACTGGCATAATTTTATTTCTATATCCTTATTCGCATCCAGATCTGAAATTGCATATCCATAACATCCCTGCTCTAGACTAATGAAACTTAATCAATTATTTACATAATATTAGTTTCTGTGGCGGGTTCGCCCATATAGAAATTTAAAATATTTAAAACATTAAAATTTAAATGTTTTCAAATTTGAATTTTATTGGTTTTGGTTTTTTTGGATTGACGTTAGTTATTTTCTTATGATTACTATTATACCTATTCTATTTTATTACTGTGAAATCTTATGTAAATGGATTTCTATGGGCCTAGTTACCCAAATTAAATGTTTATCTTTTATTTTTTTATTAACAATGAAACATTTTTGATCATATATGACTGTCCTTAATAAAAATAGTCATACAGACGAATACAGAACTTTGTCCTTTTTTAAAGTTGGTTGGTTGGTGTGACCCAATTTTAAGACAGACTGCAAATTCATCGTAACTTCACAATTTAATACAGCTAGATATTAGCTCATCAGTATGAACAACTTTTACTATGGGACCAACACTGAACCCGCGAAAGATAAATCGATTGATTTAAAAGAGTGTCCGTGGAGTTTCTTGCACGTTCTTCTCCATAGAGGTCTAAGCTGTCTCCAGAGCCCAGCGTGTCCGAATAACGAGAATAAGATCTAAACAATACATTAGTCTACATTTTAAATGATTACAGACTCTTTGCGTATATTAATATAAACATGTATACAGTATCTACAAGATAATTATCTGAATAAACGGTGCCTCGTTTGATTTTTTTTAGGTTTTCATTGGTTGCTAAAAACCTTTTATGATTGAGCTGTGTAGCAATTGCAACCCTTTTGATATTTGTTTAAGGGATCAGATCCTTTCAAGAAACCTATTTCTTTTGCCATTATTTAGTATTGATATGGGAGTGGGGCAGGTGGCTAACTCCCCTAATAGTAATTAGCAATAATGAGGCAAAATGGAAACGTGCTTATTACCACAATTAGGCACGTGGCACTGTACTCACTTCCTCATCGAGTAGCATTTGTTTGGGTGGTATTAATTACAACTATTTACATTCCGGGTTTATATGTTTCAAGTAAACGTTTCGTGCTTAGCCATTTGAAATGTTCACAGCAAATAAGCAAAAAGAAAATGAATAAAAAGGCTTGCATCTATTATTATATTAATAGCATAAATAAATGAATGGTAATTCATATATAATGGAGAGGGCAATGCTCGAAGCTCAGAGTTTCCTTGCGTGATCGAATCAGGAATGATGATATCCGCAAGAGAACCAACATAGCCCGAAGGATCGCCAAACTGAAGTGGCCACCGCGTACCGGAAGACGAAGCGTTGAAAGGCGTCCCAAAAGGTGGACCGATGACCAGGGCCCCAAGTTTGCTATTACAATAGTGTCAGAATGGTCTATCATTGATTTCATAATGGTTGATTTTGACAAGTTTGGTAATCTACTAATATAAAAGCGTCAATATGACTTTCCAATGGTCAACCACTGACATTCCATTGAAATAAATGGCATTGAATGGTAATCTCGTACATAATGACAAATGAATGATAGACGTATGTATGCGGTAATCTGCTAAAATTTTGACAGTTCCTTTGATCAGTGACTTACCTTTAGAGCGTCGTTGTGCAGTCATTTCTTTTAATAGCTCGGTTATCAAAAAGTATTACAAGACCATTGACCGACCAGTGATCAACCATTATGAATTTAGCAGATTACAAACTTTTAGCAAAACGACAATGGGATCGTGAAGAATGACAAATTTATAAAAATATCAGACTTGGAGCCCTGTTGAGGGTCGCGGGTAGCCGATGGATGCGAGACGCACAGGACCGGTTGTTGTGGCGACACTTGGGGAGGCCTAAGTCCAGCAGTGGACATCTCTCGGCTGATATGACAAAGATGATAACAAAAATATATAAATTCATACTTAGGAACAAGGAAAATAATTAAAGCGCTCTAACTGTGTCTAGTTATTCAAAATATTGCCGTGCCCGAGTAGTGTTATTGTGGCATTATGGATTGCAATAAATCTGGAATTTGTTTTGTGATTTACCACGGTTGCAAAATTACTATTGCGTTTTGGTAGGCAGCCGCTTCACTTAAAATACTGGTATTCAGCTGAATCTGGCTTGACTGGGAGTCGACCTCAATATAGTTGGGAAAAGGCTAGGCAGATGATGATGACTTTGTGCGCTTTGCTCATTCATTTAAAAATAAACCACACCTATTCATACCTTTTTCCAAATTATATTGGGATTAACCTCGATAATGTAACTCGGTAAGTATGTAATACGATTCCAATAATTCTAATAGATATCATATAGGGGCCGCCAGAGTCACCTAAGTAAGATTATTCCAATCTGCTGGTACACTTTGGGGAAACACATATTACGTATTTTGACATACTTTGCATCTCCTCATTACATCTGACGATTGCTCCCTCACCGACCTGCAGCTGTTTAAATGTAAACTTTTTCTGATGTTTTATTATGTTTATTACTGTCCCTCCACCACCCACATACGTGACAGGAAGACCTACCAATGCCGTGCGGTCAACTGATGATAATCTGGCAAAACTTCTTATGTTTACTCTCGATGACAGAAATAAACTGATGTCGTTGTCCACAAACCCACTACCTTGGTTTATGACGCAGAACGCGGGGTGTGCGAAAGTTTCCAGTACTTCGGCAGCCGTATCTAATCTGATGGGTGGTTTAGTGAAGTTTAAGAACCACGCGTGGAAAGGTATTCCGAGGGATGTGCAGTGCGCGGCGGTCAGCTCCCAGACTTCTGTTATCATGGCTCCCATACAAATCCTGCGCAAATAATAATAATCAAAATTAAGTAATATAATTACTCAATAGTTTATTGCATTCTACATGTATTACATAGTTGGTATAACAAGGTAAAAGATCAATATGGGCCCTCGGGTCGGTCGGGCACAGCAAGATGAGGAGAGGAGAAGTGGGGTAAGTAACAATTTAAGGAATTCACTTTGCTACTTCGAAAAATTAGAAATGTTTAATCGTATGTATATAAATATATTTATTGTTAGGTCTGTGAATATTGGTATAGTTTATTTGTTATTTTTATTTCATGTATTGCATAAGAATAGTGTAGGTAATTATTATGAAATTCTTTGCAGGTATTTTCATATTAATTAAATAATGTTTTGTAAATGTACTGTGTATTTATTCATTTCTATATTATATATTTTAAATAAGTATTTCACAACATTTAGCGATGAAAGAGAATCATTTTATTTTGCAAACGATTGGCCATCTAAACACTACTTTACTGAGTAGTTGTGACCTGGTTTCCAGAAATAGGCAATTACTGTCCATTTCAGGTTACCTGGAAGAGATCGCGGAATGCGATAAGGCCGCCCATTGTACATGTGTTTTAGTTTGTAGTTTGCTTTTATTTTGTTATCCCTGATGTACAATTAAGTATATAATAAATGGTTTCTTAGATGGTTGCGGAGGGAGAACCAAGTCTTCTTCGTCTTCGGTGTCTGTTTTATTATTAATCGTCTGTCTTACATATCGCGGCGGAAATATAATATCTGAATCATCCAAATCTGAAACAAGCCTCAATCTTTTGTAAGGACGAGAAGGGAAATTTTGGAAAACTCCTTCTTCTGGTGTAACTTGAATTGATCTATAAGATACTGTAGAAGTGTCCGGTGTAGCTATATTTCTTAGAGATAAATTCATGGCATCAAAAACAAAACTTATGGGAGTGATTGATCTTTTAATTCCAGGTTGCACATTTATTTGTCCGATTTCAAAATAAGGACATATTGTAGTTGGTGTATAAGACAGACAACTTAGTCTTTTTAAATGTAAAGTATTCGGCTCCTTTCGACTCCAAGAGAGTTGGTGTATCTTTAATGTACCATTAAAGCTTTCATTCTACTCTTATCAGCAATGTTATGAATATCTTGTACATGTGGGTCACCAATTCCATAAATCTGTATTCCCTTATAGTTTTCTTTTAATCAAGGCATAAGAGAATCATAATCTGATACATATTTGCCCATTGCAACCGAATTATCATACAGCCTTTTAAAAGCTTTCATTCTACTCTTATCAGCAATGTTTTGAATATCTTGTACATATGGGTCACCAATTCCATACATCTCTATTCATTTACAGTTTTCTTTTAAACAAGATATAAGTGAATCATAATCTGATACATCTTTACCAATTGCAAACGAACTATCACACAGCCTTTTAAAAGCTTTCATTCTACTCTTATCAGCAATGTTTGAAATACCTTGTACATCATAATAATCATAATCAGCCTTTTAACGTTCCCACTGCTGGGACACAGGCCTCCTCTCCAGGAGAGGGAATGGGCCGTAATCCACCACGCGGGCCCAGTGCGGGTTGGTGAATGTCACATGTCTTCGAATTTTTGGTTCTAGGACATGCCGGTTTCCTCACGATGTTTTCCTTCACCGTTTTGAGAGCAGTGGTGAAGAAATTAATTACACAAAGTAATGCGCGCCTGGCTAGGTTTGAACCCGCGACCTACAATTCGTAAGTCGGAGCCGTTACCACTCGGCCACCACTGCTCTACATACCTTGTACATACGGGTCACCAATTCCATAAATCTGCATTCCCTTATAGTTTTCTTTTAAACAAGGCATAAGAGAATCATAATCTGATACATATTTCCCTGTTGCAACCGAATTATCACACAGCCTTTTAAAAGCTTTCATTCTACTCTTATCAGCAATGTTTTGAATATCTTGTACAAACGGGTCACCAATTCCATAAATCTGTATTCCCTTATAGTTTTCGTTTAAACAAGGCATAAGAGAATCATAATCTGATACATATTTGCCCATTGCAACCGAATTATCACACAGCCTTTTAAAAGTTTTCATTCTACTCTTATTAGCAATGTTTTGAATATCTTGTACATACGGGTCACCAATTCCATAAATCTGTATTCCCTTATAGTTTTCGTTTAAACAAGGCATAAGAGAATCATAATCTGATACATATTTGCCCATTGCAACCGAATTATCACACAGCCTTTTAAAAGTTTTCATTCTACTCTTATTAGCAATGTTTTGAATATCTTGTACATACGGGTCACCAATTCAATAAATATGTATACCTTTACAGTTTTCTTTTAAACAAGATATAAGAGAATCATAATCAGATACATCTTTGCCCATTGCAACCGAATTATCACACGGTCTTTTGATACATCCACCTACTCAATCAGGAGCTCCTTTTCCGGGACCTTTTTGACTGTAGTGGCAAATTATATTATTAACGTTATTTAATTATCTGCCTATGGAATTGGCAATAAAAAAAACATTAATTTATTACGGTCCTGAGTTGTAGGTCCATCGCTTAATATACTCTGTATCATCGCCTACTATACTGTATGTAACTTTTATAAGTTTGGACTTATTTCTTAGATTCTTTGTAAAATAGGTTTAAGAAATGAGCACATGTCATTATAGGGTCATGTTGCAAGTTTTCTGATATGGAGCACATTGATGTTGTTATAAAAGTATTTTCTTGAGTTTCTGGTCCACTGCTATAGTAAACGCATGTTTGAAGTGACAGTTGAGGTTTAGAACCACCAAAACGGGCAGATTGGACTTCAGCACTATATTTACAATTAGTTCTCCGAGAAGTCGACCTATAACAAACCTCGAAAAAACGATAGCTGTTGTTTAATGGTTTGTATTGGTCTAATTTGATGAATTATTTATTTATTAAAACTTTATGCACTAGTAAAAAACTGTACAAAGGCGGACATAATGCCATAGGCATTTTCTACCAGTCAACCTTAGGGTAATGCAGAGACAACATGGCAGGTGCAACTTAAATGAAAAACAAACGGAGAGGAAAAATATACAGTCATATATACATACATACATACATACAAATAAAATTAACAAAGGCGTTTAGAGAAACGAATCCAACGAATTAACGCTGTGATGATTCTTCCAGCTTTTTGCGAATGTGCTCACGCGCCTTCACTTTTAAGGACAACCGAGTAGAATCATATTAGTAACGTGCCTTTTTATAGTGAAATGGATTTGCTCTTAAATCTAGTCTAGGTCACAGGTGACAGAGACAAAGTCGACGATGGAATGGGCTTACCCAGCAGAAGCCTGTTCACTCTAAGTTTGAAGAGATTAGGGTTGAATGCGTTCGGAAACACTGACGCAGGCAGAGAGTTCCACTCCTTTGCTGTGCGCATTACAAAAGACTATTGACGACGTGCTGAATGTGTATTGGTAATTTCGAGTTGAATACTTTTATTAAATATCCTTTTGTTGTTTTTACAGTTTTTTTGACATATTTCTTACACTGTTTCGGTTTACCTTTGATCATCACTTCAACGTTTTTGACAATCCATCTCTCGTAAGTAATGTGGTAATTTTCATTATGTGTTTATTAAAGTATATTAAAGGTGAGTTTCTTAACATGGCAGCCCTCACGTGTTCTCTCTAGACATTTTGGGTTCAGTGTATCATTGCAGCAAAGTACTCTAGTCACGCGTGAAGCAGATCCATGAGATATAATTTTTGCCTTATGAAGAGATCGGACAATATGATCAGTGTTTTCATGTATCGCACGTTAACACGTATTTCTTGCAGATGCTTTAAATGTAAGAAACTCCGAAACAAACTCAGAGGTCAGACTATTTTAAAGTCCATGCAATCCGTACCTGGTCAAGTCATATGAGAACCATGTAGGTTAATGTCTGAGGTATCCTTTTGAGGAAAGTGCCACACAAATTTGAGTGGACCTGTCCAGACAGTGCAAGCATTTGTCAGTTACCGTGTAGCTCAAACTCAGAACTTTAAGGAGCTCAAAGATTTGATGAACAATACCAAAGTAAGGACATTTGGGTAGGCCGCTTTCGGAAACAATACCCAAAACGGACAGTATCTTCTAAACTTCTGATAAGAATAATCCCCGTTTTAATTTCAAACGATACCTACATGTAAATTTAACGGAGTGTCATTTAATAAACGAATTTGGCGTTTGATTTTCGTTCGAGTTACGGTCCCATTTTTACCATAATTTAATCTACTGCACTCATCTTGTATTAAATAATCATAGACAGCCTATCTCATATCCTTTTTAAATATTATTTTTAAAACCATCCATTTTCCCAATGTTATGTCTCTTTTTATCTAACCTTTTTATACGCATCTTATATATTTATAAACAAGTAGTGTTGTGTTACTTTAGAAAAAAAATAAAACTGTCATTCAAAACGCAAAATTTTGAGGTTACAATATGGCGCACCTGGTTTTAGCAAATAGCATCCCATTTTACACCACGCTAAACGATATCATTATGTATTTTTATACCAGTACTTACCGAAATATGGATGGAACAGAAAAGTTACAACGATTTTTACACAAAAGTAAAACAACACTTGTTTATAAATATTGCAAAAAAAAAAAATCACAGAGTGCTAACATGTATCGCTTAAAATTTTTACTTGAACTGACAGCTCGGCAATGTTGCCAACCAAAATAAATAAACTAAGGCTGCGTTCAATGGCAGTAAAATGGGATATTCTATTTAGTTCGACCACGGAAACGGTCTCAAACTTCGTAACAACATGTTTATGTCTTATAATTCATTTATATTGTGTGTTGATTTTACATAAAATAAGAACTTTAAGATGTTAGTAACAAACATATAGGAAAATATATTCACACTATTATTTTCAAGTATTTTTTAGCTTTAAGCAACGATTGGGCACGTCCCGTGGAAAGGCAAGTAAAACTAATTACTACGCTCCGCACCGCCATCTTTCTGTTTGCTGCGCCAGATCTTGAAGTTCAGATGTCAATAACATTATAATCTATACATCATCTGCCTAGCCTTTTCCCAACTATATTGGGGTCGGCTTCCAGTCATACCGGATTTAGCTGAATACCAGTATTTAACGTGGAGCGGCTGCCTACCAGACCTCCACAACCCATTAACTGGGGAACACGGTACTTCTTGGCAAGACTGGTGTCAGATTTTCTGGCTTCTGACAATCCGTAACGACTGCTAAAGATCTACAAATGACAGCCGGGACCAACGGCTTAACGTGCTTTCCGAGGCACGGAGGAAACACGGTATGTTAAGATGGTTACCCATCCACAGACTAACCTTGGCAAGCGTTGCTTAACCTTGAAGATCGACCTGTGCGGCTGTTATTCTTTAGCCACGAGCGCCTCAACATTATAATCTATACATATAAATAAAATTGGAGCGTCTGTTTGTAATATTGAAATAACCGCTTTTTACTACATGCATATATAATACTAGCTTCTGTCCGCGACTTCGTCCGCGTGGAATAGTTACTTTAACCCCGATTTTGAAACTCTCAGCCCGATCGGTTTAAAATTGACAAAGTTTAATACAAACTTTCATCCCTTTCGACCAAATTTGATTACCATAAAAACGTTTCTAGTGAGTTAATCTTAAAAGATAGACATATACTGTCGCCGACATTTGTTTAGATCATTTTAAGAGGAATAATTCTTTCCTACATATTTTTTTGATATCTTGAATCGTTTTCGCAGCTCACGCAACGGAAGCCCTCAAAGATTCCCCGTTTTTTCCACATTTTCCATTTTTTCGCTCCTATTAGTCGCAGCGTGATGTTATATAGCCTAAAGCCTTCCTCGATAAATGGTCTATTCAACCCAAAAAGAATTTTTCAATTCGAACCACTAGTTCCTGAGATTAGCGCGTTCAAACAAACAAACAAACTCTTCAGCTTTATAATATAATATTAGTATGTATATACGGTACAAACACCAAAATATTTTTTTTTTAAATTTTTGCCTGTCTGTCTGTCTGTTTGTTCCGGCTAATCTCTGAAATGGCTGAACCTATTTTGGCGGGACTTTTATTGGCAGGTAGCTGATGTAATAAGGAGTAACTTTGGCTACTTTTATTTTAGAAAAAAAAAAATCTTTTATTTTTGAAAAATAAAGTAATGTTGCAATGTCAAAGTACTGTCCAGTACCGCGCGCAGCTCACGCGCATGCCACCACTGTGCCGTCTCGTCGGACACCTTCCAACACTTCTTCCACCAACGAATCAATATCACAAAGAATCGGGGGTTTAGTAACTATTCCACGCGGACGAAGTCGCGGGCAGAAGCTAGTCTATACTAATATTATAAAGCTAAAGAGTTTGTGTGTTTGTTTTTTTGAACGCGCTAATCTCAGGAACTACTGGTTCGATTTGAAAAAATATTTTTGTGTTGGATAGTTCATTCATCGAGGAGGGCTTCAGGCTACCATCACGCTGTGACCAATAAGAGTGGAGCACCAATGAAGAATGTATCAAAATCGGGGGGTTAGTAACTATTCCACGCGAACGAAATCGCGGGCAGAAGCTAGTTTCACGATATGTCGCTTTTCATGGCAATCTGTTTGGGTAAAATATTTTGAACTGTAGGTTTTTCATTGTGACTTTACAGTGGTAATAAGCTTATGAGTATACATATGTACATATATTGTACACTTACTTGAGGAAACACAGTAGTCCAGGCAAATTAAGCTGAATATTAAGGTGACTTTGCAATAATTCTTAGCTCAGATTTTTTTCTTTTTACGTGTAGGGTATAGACGAGGAAATATGTTAAAAAGATTCCCGCAAAAAAATAAACGTCGTGTAATAATAAAGCATCTAATTTCAATAATAACTAGTTGAAAAAAATATTAATTGGCATATTTGTTTGGAGCATTTGTAGAGCAGAGTTTTTTGAAGAGAGCTCTTGGCTGGTGACTGACAGCTGCACGGGTCGATCTTCAATGTTAAGCAACGCTTGCCAAGGTTGGTCTGTGAATGGGTGACCATCTTAACATACCGAGTTTCCTCCATGCCTCGGAAAGCACGCTAAGCCCGTCCCGGCTGTCATTTGTAGATCTTTGGCAGTCGTTACGGATTGTCAGAAACCATTAACTGGGGAACTGGGGTTGTGGAGGTCTCCACGTAAAATACTGGTATTCAGCTGAATCTGGTTTGACTGGGAGTCAAGCCCAATATAGTTGGGAAAAGGCTAGGCAGATGCTCTTCTGGATCTTTTTCTTATACTGCAAGCTAAAATGAACTGCTTTCTTTTCATAAAATTACTTAATTAAATATCTTATTACGCTAACCAATAAAACTAAACAATATCTGTTAGTGTGAGGAAATAGGTATTTTTTATAAATATATATTTTTTCGATTCAGGCAACAATTTTACTAAATAACTACTAAACTAGGTTTAAATTTAACTTATATGCTAGATCTTAATTAATCAGAATACCATTAATCACATCGAACCAATTTTACAAAGTCTCGTATTTATTTTATCAACGACATTTTTGTGGGAGTGAAAATGTTTAATCCAGAAAAAATATATAATAATAATAATATTTTTTTCACCGTTCTGCATTTTGTCTCTGAAAACGGTGAAGGAAAACAACGTGTGGAAACCGGCATGTCCTAGAACCCAAAATTCGAAGACAGGCCCAGTGCGGGTTGGTGAATGTCAATTCACCAACCCGCACTGGGCCCGCGTAGTGGATTACGGCCCATTCCCTCTTTTAGAGAGGAGGCCTGTGTCCCAACAGTGGGAACGTTAAAAGGCTGATTATTAATATTTTGTTATTGATTAAGTTAGGACTATATTACATTGCATGGTTGAGTTACACATTTATAAGCAATCTCTCCGTCTCTTTCTCACAAACTAACACGTGCGTGGAGGCCCCCACCGCGGTTTCGACACAGGTGCCTCGCAGGTGCGAGGGTTCTGAGCGCGTGAGTCCCCCGGCGCAGTCTATACCACAAGCGATAAGCGATAGCGGAAATGTAGTTTGACAAGTGATTACCCGGGCCACTTGACAAGTGAATACCCGGGCCACTTGACAAGTGAATACCTGGGCCACTTGACAAGTGAATACCCGGGCCACTTGACAAGTGAATACCCGGGCCACTTGACAAGTGAATACCCGGGCCACTTGACAAGTGAATACCCGGGCCACTCCATAATAAACAATTGTATGATTGGATGTTCATTATAATAATAATAATAATAATAATAATAATTTATTTTCTTTCACAAGTTAAGTACTACATCTAGTGTTGAAGTGACCTTTTAGACAAAAATCGCCTGTGTTAGGTCCCTTCACTCTTCCGAAGCTTAAATTTACGTGGTGTACCAAAGATCTTGAATCTTAAAATCTTAAGAAAACATTTCAAAACAATTTTAACAAAAGAAAAGAAAAGAAAAAGTTATGCTAAATTTTGAATTTAAATAATGAAGAATAAAAATTAATATTATATGATAATGATATGTAATTTTGCATCGAATGATAATCTTATACATTAAAAAAATAGCAGTAGTAGTATGTGTGTTTTGTGTTGCGAGGTAAATTTTGATGAGATAAGGGAGTGGAGGTGTTGTATGAAGTATGTGTGTTGTGTGGGTGAGTGAGGAGTGAGTGTTTTTGTGAGTGGATGTTCATGTGGATAATAGAGCTATGATGCATGTTGCAAGAGGGCCTCGGTTTCCTCATATGTAAGTAGTTTAATCCATTTAGTTATAAGTATTTTGCACTCATAATATTTTTTGGTGTATAAATGTAGTTCTTTGTTTAATTTGTTGTACAGTTGGGATGCTCGTCTGTCATATTGCATACTACAGAAATTGGTTTTACTTTGTGGTATATGCGCTACAAGATCTTTCCTTCTTCTTGTTAGATTTCCAGCATCATAAGGCAATGTCTTGTGTTTTTTCAAAACAATTAAAGTAATATATAATTTTCTCACTGAAAGCAAATCACTTATTTGATAAAGTCTGTGAGTGGGGTACCTTCTCCCCTTAAAATGCATAATTTTTATTAGAGCTCTTTGAGCTCTTTCTACTTCTATAAATTTAGACTTGGCTGCTCCTCCCCATACAGGAATACAATACACCAGGACAGATTGCACTAAAGCGACATAAATTTCCTTTAATAGGTTTCTAGAAGAGTCATTATCACTTGTAGATCTAGATGGAACAATATGTCTTAGTGTCTTGAATATCCAGCTCAAATTTCTAACCCTTTTTACGACTTGTTCTAGATGAGGGTACCAGGTCAACCTCTGGTCAAGAATAACACCTAGGTATTTGGTCTGCGAGACCTTCTTTATAATAGAACACGTGCAGTTTTGGTTTTGAGGGTCGCCACATACGTGTACTTTGATAGTAAAGTCAGTCTTAGGCTGAGTACGATTGCTGATAGTAAAACATACGTAATTCGTTTTTGAGGTGTTCAGAGTGAGTAAGTTATTATTTAGCCATTGAGTAATTTGAGCCATACCTTTGGAAGCACTTTCTTTAACATCATCCCAAGATTTTCCATAAAATACAATAGCTGTGTCATCGGCATAAGAAAATACTTTAGCGTTAGATAAATTCATGTTACATAAATCATTAATATATATTAGAAAAAGGCTGGGCCCCAAAACGCTACCTTGAGGCACGCCATGTGACACTATTGTATCATCACTACTGTATTGCCCCAGTTTGACCCTCTGCTTCCTATTTGAGAGATAATCCTTCAGAAGGCCGAGTGGAGTTCCTCTTATTCCAATTTTTTCAAGTTTGCTCACCAGGATTGGGACAGAGACAGTGTCAAATGCTTTTTTGAGGTCTAAGAAGATGGTCAGACATTTGTCACCATTATCAAGATGATTAGTAATGAGAGAGGTAAGTGCAGTTACAGCATCTTCAGTGGATATATTTTGCCTAAAACCAAATTGCGTCGGGGATAGTAAATTATAACTATTGAGATATTTAAGAAGCCTAGTGTTTAATATTTTTTCCAGTATTTTAGAAATAGCTGGAAGGACAGATATGGGCCTGTAATTGTTGACATCGTCTCTGTCCCCATCCTTATGGACCGGAGTAATAGTAGATTGTTTAAGAGGGTCCGGAAAAATACCGTCACGAAAGCATAGGTTTGCAAGATGAGAAATAATGGGGACACATTCTTTGCTTATGAACTTTAAAAACCTTATCGAAATATTATCACAGCCAGGAGCACTGTCTGACTTCAGGCTCATCAATATTCTTTCGACTTCATTGGGGTCAGTGTCCAGAAGTACAAAAGAGTTAAGTTGTGTTGATAGTGGATGAACTGAGAGGTCATTATGATTTAGACTTGGCTGAATTTGCTGAGCCAATTGACTGCCGATATTTACAAAAAAGTTGTTAACATAATTTGCCGATTCAATGGGAGAGGGTTTATTATTTAACAGTTCGATGTTTTCACTTTTAGATTTGTTAGTGTACGTTATGGTTTTAATATTTTTCCATAGTAATTTACTGTTTGATATTGAGTTTGCTAGTAGATCTCTATCGTATTTTCTTTTTAGTTTTTTGATGAGGTTATTACAATGGTTTCTGTATCGGGTGTACGTAATTTTAATTATTTCATTGTATGGGTCAATCTTAGTTTTCTTTTGTAGTTTATTACGGTTTTTTATACATCGTAGTATTCCAGGGGTAATCCAAGGTTTAATTATACGTTTACTACTAGGGATCTTAGTATGAGTAGTATTAAGATTAATAGATTCAGTGAGCTTTGCAATGAGTCGGTCAGTTAGTAGTTTAGGGTCATTACAAAATAGTAATTCTGCTAAGTTTTGTTGCTGAATATGCTTTAGTGCTTCTTCGAAATTTAAGGTAGTTTTGGATTTATTTTTAATTTGCCTATGTTTTTGTTTGCGCAGTGATATAAATGTAGTGTAGTGATCAGTGATAGTAGTGTGTAGGATAGCGATTGATGCGGATACCTTTTTCTTATTAATCTTTAGCATGAAGTGGTCCAGGCAATTTCCTTCTCTGGTAGGAAGTGTATGCCCTGAGAGTATACCATGTAAAGACATCACATTTAAGTAGTTTACTCTGTTTCTAAATTCTTGAGATGTCTCCTTTTCTTTAGGTCTAATATTGATATTTATGTCTCCTGCTATTATTATGTTTTTTTGAGGTGTCAGTGTGTCCAGGTGAGTACTAAGAGAGTCAACAAAGTTCTCAGTTTTAGGATTCGAAGGAGAACGGTAGATACCTAATATATGATAATTAAATATTTCTACCTGAAGACAGGATGCTTCGGCTAACTTGATTTCTTTAACTTTTGGTTTTAGCGTGTTCTTGACATAGAAGATTACCCCAACATTTTGGTTTAACTGGCGAGTTGAGGCATAACAGAGATAATTGCTAAGCTGAGGAATAGGTTTATTCGAACTTAATCTGCATTCTGTTAGAATTATAATATCAGTTTCAAACTTCAGAGTAGATAAATGGAGCGCAAAATCATCAAAGTTACAGTAAACGCTCCTTATGTTTTGTGCAATAATAGTGAGGTCATTTTTTTCAACTGAAATGTGCTTAGATATCTCAGAAGAGTCACATTCTATAGCACGCGCAATTTTGATATTGTCTAATTCGTTTAAAGTTTGTAATGTGTCACCCATTTTTAATAAAATACGGTAGAATAAACGTTAACATCAAGATAAACGAAGATAAAAATATAATAAAAAAAATAGATAAAAAAGACAGTGGAATGAGACAGATATTGGAAGTGCTTTCGTAGCAATTGAGGAACAACTGTATTTGAATTATGATTCTGTAAGGATTAATGCATCTAAGTGTGTGTAGTTGAGTTACGTCATGAGTCAGTGTAAGCGTAATTATGTGTAAGGTATGTGTGTGAGATTTTGGAACAGTGCTATTGTATTTGAGCAAACAGTTTATAAGATTATTCACGAAGCAATCACAAATTAACAAGAAATAACCTACAATAAAATAAAAAACATACAATGAGCAATACCTGACAAAGTAAGGTATGGAAGCTAGGTAGGGCTTTACTACTCGAGTGAGGTTTCGCCGGCATTTGAGGGTAAAGAATACTAGTCAATTCTTTACTAATAGCTGATGCACTTGCTCTTCACTTCTTATAGTAATAGGTTGTGACTGTTCGTCTCTCTTTACATAAACCTTGCCATAGGCAGTCCAGCAGAACTTATAGGCTCCAGACTTGGCTAAGTCGCGGGCAAGGAAGTGTAAACGGGAAGCTTTAGGAGTCAGATGCTCTGCCAGAAATATAGGGGTGTCTTCCTGAGTTTTAAATCCCAAATGCTTGCAACATAGCTTTGACTTATGTTTTAGGTTGAAAGCTTTTCCCATTTTCATAATTTCAGCCCTCAGAAGTGTGGAGCTTGTTTCCACAATAATTGGGGAATTTTGAATTTCTGAGTTTTTTCCACGCACTCTATAAATATCCTTAATGTCGTATTTGCCGATCTTACAGTCTAAGTTTTGGGAAAGGCACATAGCCATCGCTATAAGGTCGTCTTTAGACTCATTACTTTTACGAGGAACATTTTTAATTACAAAATTCGATTTTCGAGTTCCTAGTTGAGTTTCTTCAAGTTTATCCTCCAATAGAGCGATGTACTTCCTATCCTCCTTGGCCTGTGTTTCTAGCATATTTACTTTTGTTTGGAGCTCCTCGTTCTTTGCAGTAACATATGCGATGGAGTTTTCAATGTTGGTATTCGATTTTTGGATTTCAGTCAATGTGAGAGAAATTTGTTGTATCTCATTAGCCTGTTTTCCTGAGAAGATAGTCATCATTTCTTTGATTTCCTTCTTAAATTCCTCCAGCTGCTCACATATCGTGATGTCTTCCCTGCTTCTCTTCACCCGTTGAAACACAAAATTTGGCGGCGGCGTCTTAAGCTCAGTATCCAGTAAACTAAGATCTGTTTCCGATGCTGCTTTATCAATAGGCGAGTTCATAATTACTGAGATCAATGAGTAAAAATCACTAGGAATTTAGAACGAAGAATAACTATGCTATATAGTCTATTGTTTAAATGTGCGCATACGCCTGTTGTATCACTTCGCAGGTGGTAATTGGGTCAAATGTCGGTAAGGGGCGGTTGCCCTAATTAGTTAATTAGTACCCCAATCACTTAATCGTTGGGTGTGGCCACTGAGACTCCACGGATGAAGGAGGTGCGCACGCACATTAATTAATATTGATTGGCTTCTTACGTGTCCTTGTGGGGTGGAGTCTTCGCAACTAGGAGGCACCTCAGGTACCAGGGGCGCACGATTGCAGGAGTAATCTTCGCAATGTCACCGTTGCGTCGTTAGTACAGGTATTGTAAAGAGCTCCTCGATGAATATGCTCTCCTATTTTTGTACTTGAATTAAATTTAATCAAACAATTTAAATTTATAAAATTAAAAATGCAAATAGTACTGGGGCACGTCAACACCGTTTCGGCGGTCCGGGGGAAGAGCAGTGTTCATTAATTTGACATAATGAAAAAAAAAAAAAGTAAATTTAACCAAGATACTATACTTGTGATTTTTGTTGGTAATAGGGCCAATTTAAACAAAGGAGAATTGCTCCAATATTATAGGACACTAAGTAGGTAACCTAAGATTAAGAAAAATTATGCTGTTCAGTTCACATTGCCATATAGCCAAAGTTTGCCACAGGAAGAAAATCTCACTAGATTTAATTTGAATATGACATTGCACAATGTGATATTTAATAATCATTTATTTACTTTAATGTTAATTTGTTAGAAAATTCTAGTTTAAGTACAAAAATTATAAGTCTGTTTCAGTCATACAATCTTGCAAACCTTTTCATGGATCCTACTAGAATAACTCCCACTAGTGCCACTTGCCTAGATAATATCTATACAGATGTTGTACCTACCCATACAAAAATGATTAATTTAATAAATTCAGATCACTGTGGATAATTTATCTCTATACCAAATATAAATAAAACAAAAACAAAAAAGGCTATCACTGTTAACCCAAAATCAAAGTTTCGTTTAGAAACATTTAAGGCTAAACTTTTAAATAAAATGCCAACTTTGTCAACGAATGATGACCCTAATCAATATTACAATGATTTTTTCAAAATGTATTGCGCAGAGTTTGATACAACATTTGTTCCCAAAACCATTTCAGTTAACTGTAACACTACCTTCAGTGACTGGGCCACCATTGGTATTTATAAGCGTAGAGAACGGCTTTATGAGTTGTATGAAGAAAGAACTTATATTAATACAGTAGAGTTTAACTGTCTTACATATATGTTAAGAATTATACTAAATTATTTAAAAAGGTTTGTTATGTAGCCAAGTCTAGGTACTTGGGTTCAAAAATTAAAAATAGTAGTAATGTGATTAAAACGACATGGAATATTATTAATAGCGAAACAGGAAGGTCTGTCAATCGAAGTAGTGATTATAGCCTTGCTATTATATTGAATCAGATTCGCAAGACGCCACGGCATTTGAAGATTTCTTTGCAGAGATTCCCGTATCGACAACTAAGTTTCTAGATTCATCACCCAATGCTGCAGAAGCTTTACTTAAAGAAAACGTTCCAGTTTGTGATGCTGAATTTAAATTCCAATATGTCACTTCTACTGATATTGTAAAGACGTTTAATTCACTGAATGTTAAAAAGACTGCAGATCTATGAGGTAATTCTGTTGACCTTGCTAAGTCTATGATACACATTGTAGCTTCTACTTTAGTTGTTATTTTTAATAATTGTGTAGACCGTCGTGAGTTTCCTGATCTAATGAAATATAATAAAATAATACCTTTATTTAAATCGGGTAGTATATCAGACCCTTCCAATTATAGACCCATCTCAGTGCTACCTACTTTTAGTAAAATATTTGAGAAACTGATTTTAAATCAATTGCAAAGATAATAATCTGTTCATTGCAGTCGGGGGCCCTGTAAAGAACTATTCAAAGGAACCGTCCCCCGACTGCAATGAAAAGATTATCTATGAATAACTTTAAAAAAGGATTAAGATGAGCTAGGGATATTATTAAAAGTAATAAATATCTACTTTCATGATCATAATCATAATAATTTATTTACATAAAATGTGGTAGGTACAATATGTGGTGATGACATGCAAATATTTAGTAAAAGTGTTTTAGTAACATCAAAAATATTTACACACAATTGCAGTACTTATAAAAACTAATTCGTCAGTTTTATACACTTATAAAATAACAATAAAAACAACAATAATAACAAAAAATAATAAAAAATACACAGAAAAAACAAAACAAAATATTCACAAAAAATAATAACAAAATATTACAGTAGTATGTAGGTATGTTTCAAAACGAAAAGGTTGTAAGGACGTAATATTAAAAATAAAAGTAAAAGACTACAATGCATTCCTGAAATGATATGATGAACATTTTTTTTTATTGAGAAATTCGCCCACTGAATAAAATCTATGAGAACCCAACCATTTTTTTAGAACCGTGCAGAATTTTCTATAAGGTAATTTTCACCATACGATATCGAGGAATCACTCGCACCACGTATTCTTACAGATAAAGATACGTGTTTACATTTGCATTTGTCCAAAGCTCAGTGTTTTTCATCAAACTCTTCTGCTAATACTAGGTTCGCAGAGCCACCTGTTGATATTTACTCAAAAAAAAAAGAAACGAGAATTTCAGGAAACTAGATTGTAACCATAACAATCTAATAATTAAGGCCAATAAGACTTGCATACAAACGTGTATTTGTTTCATAATATTATCAAAAGTTAGGAATCATTTATTTTGTTGGTACGCCATCGCCTAGGCTGTTGTGGCGCCCTCTACTCCCACGAAACCTATATCAAGAGTTTGTTCGTATGACCTCGTTTCCAGTCTGAAAGCTCAACTATATAGTGCTGACTCTGTCTATGTACCCGAGCTATTCGGCATTGGACAGTCGGATAGAAAACTGCTTCACATTAAATAAGTATAAAAATGAAACACATAACAGACTTTTTCATAATCTGAAGGTTATAACCAAAACAATCACTTCACAAAGTTTTAATTTTGAGGAGTACCAAAACTAAAAAGTGAGAAATTAAAACTGTTTTATAAAAACATCCAAACGACTTCCAATTAGTACTTTTTAGTATTTTTTTTTTGTAATTAGCTAATTTACGCCTAGGGATCCTTAAGGTCTTCACAATCCTAAAACGCGTTCTTTTGATACGCCTTGCAGGTCACATCTTAGACTCCTGAAATCTTCTCCTTACTCTACCGATTTTTACACCTACTCCTTTACGGTGCACGCGAGTTCATTAATCAGACGGTTTTCCAGGGCATTTCTTTAGACGAGAGATTACAATGTGGACCTCTTATAAAAAGTCTTGCTGGTCGTCTCAGCTCAGCTGCATATAATTATGCTGTTAGAAAGATAAGACAGTTAACAGACGTAGAAACCGCACGTTTGGTCTACTTTAGTTACTTTCACAGCATTTCCTTATACGGTTTTTTGTTGTGGGGTCGCGCGGTCGGGCTGCTGACATTGAATCCATATTTTTATTTTACAAAACATAGCTGTCAGGGCCCTTTATAATTTGCGTCGCCACGATTCTCTTGGATAACTTTAAAAAAGGTTTTATATTATTACATTCCCTTGCCAATTCATCTATGAAAATATAATGTACCTACGTCAGGAAAAATCGACATCTTTTTAGTAAAGTTAGTAACTGTAATTAGACTAATTAGATAAACCATTTTATAGATTAGTTAAAGTACAGACATCTTTCATGAGGTACTGTGTTAAATACCTTTTAACATATTAGAATTAAATGAAAGCAAAGGGTATTGCTCGTTATTGGCTTAACGTGGACAAGTTGCTATGCGAAAAGTATTTTTACGAAAAAATATAATTAAAACTAAAATGAATATTTTTTTTATTCTCGTTGCAGGAAGTTAAATATAAAAACAAGTCGTTTAATAAGTATTTAAGCCGATTGAGTCTAAAAAGCGTCGCCATTTTATGGTTGGCGACCGATTCGGTGTGGCCACATTAATAACAATTGTGATTTCAATCGATTATTAAAGATAATGATCGATTGCTAAAACTGAGTAAAAAGTATGTATTTTCTTAAAAATCTGTAATCAAGTTTTTTATTCAAAAGGTTTTATACTTATGTTCCTTTAATAACATTAAAAACAAACAAAACACTCGTCGTTTTAGGCCATCAAATCATTTTACATCCGATTATAGTATTAGTTTGATCGTTGTCAAATCGATTTTTTTTATTACCTGGCAACATTACTAACTGTCAATAATGACAAATCTAGACAACGAAATGGAAATATTATCTAAGAAGTGTATTGTGAATGTTGTTTCAGTTATGTTTGCGAAGTTTTTGGTTTTTGTTATAGTTATAATGGACTCTGATACCACTTCAATTGACGACCCGGCTTTACCCTTGGACACTGAATCTGCTCATGACGATAACCCTGGTGCTGTTTTGTTAAACGTGAAACCTTGAAGGTTTACCCTTATCTGGCAATTGCACTCTATTACGAGGAAAAATTCAAAGCAGGCACATAAGCCGAAAATTATATTTCGTATAGGTATATTATAATTAATATAATCTGCAAGGCAGAGAAGCAATTACTCAATATTGTTGCAATTGCCTTGTAGGGCGAAGAACGGTGGGTTGCTGTGCTCACGTTATGACCACAATAATTATGGTACTTAAGCTGGGCAAGGCATGAAAATAATATTAGGCCGCCTGCCCATTTTTTGGATGATATTTTATTAATTTACCATTCCGATTAAAAATATTAGTTTTATTTTTTTCCATTTAAATGATCTTAGGATATGTTACAACCGGATTCAAAATAAAATAATATCATGATTAAAAAGGCAAATGATTTATTTTGGAAAATAAACACTCATAATTGTAACTTTTTCAGCGACAAGTTTTAGCAATATACATGCTAAATATGAACTATTTTTACACTCTCCTGCAACCTTATTACTATAATTCATTTCTCTTAGGTACAAACTATTAAAAATCCTAGTCATTAAATATTATACTTAATGTTCATGTTGAGCCAAATTGCCCTAACAAATTGAGCAAGCCCTTTAAAACTTTTTTTAAAAGCACCTTTTGTAAACAAGTATATTACAAATTAGAAGATAACTTTGAAAATGAAAGCAAAATATCTAGTTTTAACTTGACTAACCCACTAATATTCGCGGAAATTAAAACTAGATATTTTGCTTTCATTTTCAAAGTTAAAATGGATTTCCGCAAAGTAACGCCTGACTCAATCAATTTTTTTTTTTTTTTTTTTTTTTTTTAAATTAGAAGATTACATTCAGGATAATAATGCTTAGAAACATGCTGGTCTTGCTCCATAGGGCAATAGACAAAATCAAAATGGATTCCTGTATGTATTAACTTAATGAATTCGCTTTTCTTTGTGTGTCTTTTACTTACTTTTTCTGTTCACTTACTGTTTCAATATTTGTAAATATGTGATTACCATGTGGTTATTTAGAAAATTAATAAGTTTACCACTGCAGGTAATACTTGGTTCTGTAACTTTTATACTTGGTCTATCGTTCTCAGATATACGAAGTATTTTTTTTATTGTAAAAACAATATTTGAAAAGTGTAACTATGGAGTTTCTTGTCCATTCTTCTCCTTTAAAATCCACCCTTGTGAATGGATGCTAGCGTCACTTAATTATATTAATTTTTAATGATGACGTTCAAACGGCCGTTTATTGGCCTAATTGAAATAGACGTTTTTACTTTGACTTTTTACAATTCTCGAGTTGAACACTAACAGTTATGAGCGTGTCTGTGCCTAGCTTTTCAACCACTACGTCAAGACAGCAGCCCGAGCCCGCGCTCCGTCAGTATTATTTGAGTAGAGCTTGCGGTCGGTTCTTAGTCACCAATAAAATCCAGAACAAGGAAGGTCTCTGATAGAACGCAACCATGCCGACCACGGTGGCGACATATCCTTCTTCTTCCGAGCTATCGGATCCCGACTCATCTTCAAGCATGGAGATACTGTTGAATCCTATTAAATTGAAAGAAAAACTGGCACAAGCTCTAGAAGAAGAAAAGAAGGCGGCAGCCAAAAAGGGAGATCCGATTCGGAATGATGGTAAGGTCCGGAGCGGCAGGATAGAGCGCCTCGAAAGGATCATCAGTAAGTATTGTGCACATCTAAGTAAATATTTTTTACAAATACGCGATATATGCATGGAATTTTACGGCTTAGCGGTGTGATCGCGAAGTTCCTGGCGAAGACGAATGAAGTTACTTTGCTCATCTATTACTTTTTTTTTGTAGATAATTAGGCCCATAACCCAAAACGTTAACTCCAACTGAACTCAAATTCCGAAAGTTTTCGTACTCGAAAGAAAATTTCAATATAATATGACAAGCTTTATTGATGTTTTCGTGTTCACTTTATAGTTGGAGTTTTGTTCGTGTATCCATAATTGTTATATAAACAATACAAACATGTCCAGCATTTATGATGATTGATTTTGGTACATAAATGGCGCCGATGCCCCTCCTCAAGCTGCGCATCCTGCATCGCGTCAACTATACAAATACCACAAACATAGCACAGCGATTTCTGCGAAAAGCTCGCTCCGACCTAGATTCACTTGGAAGCCTGAAATTTATAATCAATATCCTGATACTAGCCAGTTAATAATGCTAGCAACGGCGTTAGTCGTTGAGAAGGCATATTATACTAAATTTAGCCTTTTTAACCGACTTTTAAAAAAGGAGGAGGTTCTCAATTCGGATGTTTGTATGTTTCTTTTTTATGTTTGTTCGCGCATAACTCCGTCACTTGCCAACCGATTTGAAAAATTCTTTTTTGTTGGAAAGGGTATACTTTCCAAATGGTCCCATGAAAATTTTATCGAAATCGAACAAGCGGTTTTTTGTTAATTTCAATAAATGTTAGCAAATCTGTCGGAATAGCTGAAATCGCATGTTGGTTTATTGTTTACACCAATTTATACCACGTACGCTGTGATGGGTATGTTTAGCTGGGAGTAAACCACTAAAAAGGGAAAAAAAAAACTTTTTACAAAAAATAAAACCGACTTCAAAACAAAAAAAAAAAAAACAAAAAGTACAAAATAACTTTAATTTCGGAAGTCTGTGTGTTCAAAAACATGAAGCAACCAAAAACACCGAGTTCCAAAATTAAAGTTATTTTGTATTTTTTGGTTTTTTTTTGTTTAGAAGTCGGTTTTTATAGTCTGCACAGACTGACGGATGCAACGGCAGAGGCTTTAAGATATATCAATTAAATGTATAATATTATTCATTTGAAAAAACGAAGTCTGCAAAGAACTGCTCGGTGGATCAGCTTTGGGATATTACAGCGCAGTTTTCTATGGAGCACTGCAGCTCTACTATGGTGCCTTAAATCCATCATGATTCCTGTGTCAGAAAGAGACGGAGTTACACAAGACGAATAGCACTATCCCTTTCCCTCACACTGAATCATGATAGCTTTGGCTCTTCGTAGTACGGCCACTGAGCTTTTAAATATATACCTAAATAAAATTCCTATGCTATCCAGTCCGCCAGTCTGCGAGATTCAAAGAAAGCCTTGCGCAGCAATTTATGTTCTTAGTATGTATGTATATATGTTTACATACATACTATATAGTGTGTAACAAAATAAACACAATAACTGGTGGTAAGTGGTCATTATACTAATAATTATGAACAACTTTTACTAGACATGGGGCCAAACCAGAAATCGCGAAATAAAAATCAGCTGTTCAGTATATTTTGACAAGTTATGCGCATAGAAATGTATGGAGCAGTCGATTTTTTTTTTAAATGAAATTATTGTTAATAATTATGAGTACAATGACCCCTTAAGAGGAACTGCGTTAATTCTGTCGCACGTTGTGTAATATATGTACATATTATTATGTAAACATATAGACAAAATGTTACATCTTACATTAGTACTATGGTATATTCATGTGTAAATGTTATTTCAGAAGCTCGCAAGACGATGAGGGCTCAAGTAATACAGAAATTGAATGAGCATTTCCAGAAGTCACATGCACGCAGAGACTACGATAATTTCAGGCGTGACCTTCCACCAGAACGTAAATACTTTTTTTTAACATTGGTTTTGTTATTCCATAACAATATTTTATCATATCAAACTCAAAAGTAAGTATCATATGTATCACATCGTATCGTATCATATCATATTGTATCATATCGTATCATACCGTATCATACCGTATCATACCGTATCATACCGTATCATACCGTATCATACCGTATCATATCGAATGAAATAAATCGAGAAAACTAATGATATGCTGTATTTATTCACAGTTGACCTGTGCCTGGTCAGGTCCGAACGGTCACCAGAACATTATTGAACAAGGTATGTAAGCTTACTCTACGCTCAAATAAAAAAGACTGCTAACTTCAAGTCTTTTTCCTTGATGCCAATAGTCTAAACATACACTTTATTGTAACATACACACCTGTATTTCTTGAATTCTGGATAATATTGGCAAAGATCCAATTTAGTTCTTTTATTTACTAGATGTATTTTATTATATAGATTTGTTTAATTTTTACCGACATAAATACATAAAAAAATATAGTGCAATATATAGTATAAGTTTCAACAATAGATAGTGACCTAAATGTGTTAAATTATACCTGGTAATGTAATTTAAATTAATATTTGTATGCCACATACTGTGGCAAGACACAGAGACCCATTACTCTGTTATTTCTCCACCCATTTTTAACCGACTTCAAAACCTGGAGGAGATTCACAAGTCGATTTTTTTATTTTAGTTTTTGATATCTCATAACTTTTTTCTGGGTGTAACAATTTTGATGATTTCTTTTTACCAGTGTAATAACTACTAAGATTAAAAAAAAAAACTTAAATTAATGTTTTCATTTTTCATCTTTTCAGATTTCCAGCGCACTCAACTGAAAATCTTTGTTTTCTGTATCACCCCACGATACTCTCCTGGAGAGGCATGTTAATTTATCCCAACTCTCAGAGCAGAGGCGTATTCATTGGTTTAGTGTTGTTGTCTGTGTCACCCCGCTTTACTCTCACGGTGAGGCGTAATGCTGTTGATGTACCCCATGATACTCTGCTGGATAAGCATGTTAATTTATCCCAACTCTCAGAGCAGAGGCGTATTCATTGGTTTAGTGTTGTTGTCTGTGTCACCCCACTTCACTCTCACGGAGAGGCGTAATGCTGTTGATGTACCCCACGATACTCTCCCGGAGAGGCATGTTAATTTATCCCAACTCTCAGAGCAGAGCCGTATTCATTGGCTTAGTGTTGTTGTCTGTGTCACCCCGCTTCACTCCCACGGAGAAGCAGATTCATTTATAATAGAAATATAAGATTATTGTTGTGTGTGTTATAGGTTAAGTCTGAATTAGGTTTTATGACACCATTGCCAAATGGCAGGTAGGAAGTTTCAGTATACAGGGTTATTTAAAAACACCAACAACCTTTGAAGAGGTCATTGTACTCAGTATTAGGAACCACTTTTAATATGGTACCAAAACTGAAACAACGAAAAAAAAATCAGCTGTTACTTACATTTATGTTTGTAACTAATTAAAATGTAGGAAACAGCTGTTTTTTTTTTTTCGTTATTTCGCTTTTGGTCCCATAGTAAAAGTTGTTCATAATGATAAGTACAATGACCCCTTAAGAGGTTGTTGGTGATTTTCAAATAACCCTGTATAAAGAATGAGTTATAAGTAAGTAATCAAATTATAACGTAAATTAATTCATATTAGGAAGAAGGTTTGGAAGTTATATCATCATAGGAGAACAATGCTGACAGTCTGAAAGAGGTTTCCCAACCATCAAGTTACCATTTGTAACAGACAAGTTTGAATAGGTCAAAGTGTTACTCAAAATTACTAATGATTGAATATTGTAATCCACACCCTGAATTATATCAAAAGTAGAATATCCAGTGTCTGTTATAATTCCCGTAAATAGCCATAAATATAAAAAAGGTAGACAGTAGAATATTAATCGTTAGTTGAGGAATCTTAGCATAATTTATTGAAATTAATATAGAAATCATTAAATATTATGGAAATTACTTTTGTTGTTATAGTCTTGGTTGTTAAATATTTGGTTTATTAGATTTAATTGTTCTTTTACACCTGACTTATAAATAAAACTGTTGCAAAATTCTAGTATAATTTGTTTTATATACTACCAGCTCATTTCATTTATTTTAAAGTTATATACATAATATATAGTTATGTATTTTTCTGTGGGCAAGTGATTGTGTAAATCTTTTGAGAAAATTAATGTCTGTAATTAAAACCGTTACAAACAATAATTGGATTAGTTGAACATTGATCTTAGTTGTATGTATTATATGATTGTATTCGTTCATCATCTGTAATGTTCTAACATCTGTAATTTATTTACTAATAAAGAAACATAAATGTAGTCTGTTACTCTTTCCATCTTTACAATTTGTAGTGAATTTTCATCACTTAATATGTACCCCAATTCTTTTTTTTATCATTCTACTTTGTACCCGTACACCGGGGACAGTGGAATTGGCGTAGCTATACTGGCGACAGTGGCGACACGCTGGTTTTGGCGCAAGGGGGGTCGTACCAAGCGGCGGTTGAGTTGATGACACGCGGGGTTGCGATATTCGTTGTCAGAATTCGGCAACTGGGTCTCGAGGTGCCCACGTCCGAGGCCATGTGCCCAGATAACGCCAGGAGGAGTTCACATCGGCGTCGGGTTGACGATGAGGTACTTCCGAAGTTTTGCTCCCAAACTGAGGTGGGCCGGGGCTGCCTTCATGCAGCTCTTGCCCAATCTATGGGGTCCAAACACCTCCTGCCGTAGGCTGTATGCGGGGATCCTGCGGTCCATGGTCCTTTTGCGGGGCCCCAGTGTGGGCGCTGTCACTAAAACGACTGCCAGCGTGCCGCCTGGTATTGGCCCAGAGGTTCTTGGCCATTCGGTTGATCCGAGGATACCGCACGGTCTCTGGTGAGGCGGCGAGCCTCCTTGCCCGACTACTGCCGTGGGATCTGGAGGTGAGAGCCCGCGCGCACTTTTACGCGTAGCGCGTGGAGGCGCTAAGCAGGGGTGAAACCCTGCTGCCGCTGCAAATTGCTGCGCAGTGGACGGAGCTCCGGTGGGATCTCACGGAGGTATGGAGACAGAGACTGTTGCAACCTAGCGCTGAGCACGCCACCATTGCGGCAATAAGTCCCCTCTTCGAGGAGTGGTTGTAGTTACGCCACGGCGTTCTCACTTTCCGCCTGACTCAGGTGCTCACCGGACATGGCTTTTCCGGGAGGTACCTGTTTCGGATACAGCGGGAAGACACGTACGGGGGTCAACACTGTGTGGATCGCACGGAGTACACGGTGAAGCATACGGTAGAGGTCTGTCCTGCGTGGGTGGAGCAATGCCGTGTCCTCGTCGAGACGATCGGCGGCGGCGAGCTCTCGCGAACGGCCCTGGTTAAATCCAGAACGAAGATGCATGGGACGCGGTTGCCTCCTTCTGCGAAGCAATAATGCTGGCGAAGGAGGAGGTGGACCGCGTGCGGGAGAGGGACACCTCACGCTCCAGCCGCCGTAACAGAAGAAGCCGCCCCGGGCGTCGGGAATCACGAGGCGATTTCCGGCTACCGTAGGCGCGGGTCTGCCGATGGCGAGCTATGGGTGGCTCGCCATCCGATAACAACCACGCCCGGGTCAATGACACGGATGGGTTTTAGTCAGTAAGAGTCCGACACTCCCTTCCACTCCGCCCAGAGTAGAAGTCATTTGATGATTTTCCATCCTTAAGCGAAAAGTGATGAAACCATTTAAAACGATTTACGTAAAGAGGGTTGGTCTATTGGACCAACCCTCTTTACGTAAATCGTTTGCGTCTGACGACTGCGTAATGAATTCGTACAAACATTTCTTTTATTAAATCAACTTTCAGTTTGAAACCTTACAAAATTTTCCCTACCTTGTGTTGTTTTATATTAAAACATTGTCACGTTACATTCCGTAGAAAAAAAAAACCGCAAATGGCGATTTTTTTTTCTCGGCAACAGCATATTGAAAAGTAAGGGTTGTGACTTTAGTAGTCTATGTTTATAATAATTGATAAAGTCGGTCCCTGGATGGGTGACCAATAAATACTGAGACTCCTCCGGTGGGCCGGGTGCTAGTGTCTAGGTTATGAAGATCAGCTCTCAACGGTGCAAGCTATTAAACTCGTCCTTTCTCATAAAATAGCTGCCTTTTGTTTATCCACTCTTTTCCCAATGATGGGAAAGATCCTCCCTATTCCACATTAGTTCCCCACGATGTTTTCATTTACCTTATAAATATTTATACAAAAAAAAAAAAAAATACAAAGCCCAAAAATATGCCCCATTTTTCCTAAACTTTATTCTCCTCCTCCTCCTCCTTTCGTCCTCAATTTTATCTGCTGGTAATATGCCCAATAGACTGGCTTACCACGTTGAATAGCAACGCCTCCAGCCAAAGTAATAGTCAGCTCTGGGGTCACGGGAAGTGTCAACTAGCCTTTTCGATATTTCTTTGAAAATACTGTTAGCACAAAGGCCCCACGGTCCGAGGGTTTTAACACCAAATTGCTCGAAAATATATGTAGTACCAATAAAATTTTAAAATACAAGAAATAAATAAAAAATAAAAACTTTACTAAAAACTATAAAACATTTAGTATCACAGCATCCTACAATGGAACACCTACATACACAGTCACTGCATATGCAGGAGGATAGGGTCTTATACACTGCAGGTGTCGATTTGGTCCGCACTCGGCCAGATTGACACAAGCAGTGCGAAGCTGTAAGGAAACCGCGGTGGGTCATTCAGCGGCGGAGAATCTTGATTGCGAGATTCAGGACAAGAACAACTAACGCCATCTAGGGAGGTTACCGACAACTTTAGCTAAAGGTAACTAACGTACAGTTTACGGGCGGTGAAAATAGATGGCACTGCATATATGGTTGTTAACTTGTAAATTATGGCGAGCTGATTGATAAATGAAATTAATTTAATAAGTAAGTTGTAAATACCTCTATTTCACGTCAATAATTCTTGGCCATTATAAACTAGATGAGGCCGGTGTTTCTTAGCTGACTACCTTGAAAGAAACACCAATATAAACGCATAGGTCAAAGTCTTTTTTGAAGTTAATACAATTGTACTGGTATAATCATATGAGAACCATGTAAGTTGATGTCTGAAATGGTATTTTAAGAAAGAACCACACATATTTGAGTGGACCTCTCGGGTCAGTGCAAGCCTTGTTCAGTAGTCGAGTAGCTCAAATTAGAACCAATAAGGAGCTCAACGATTCGACGAACATTGCCAATGAAAGGTCATTTGTTTAGGCCACAAAAATACCCAAACAGCTAGACATTGTTAACAATACTTTAAGAGGAAAATGCTAATTATAACCCATATAGTCATCAAAATCACAATATTGAATTAATATAAAATATAATACAAAGTAAACACACATAATTATAAAAAATGAAAACATAAAAATTTTAAATTGTAATTGTGATTTTTAATATATATAAGATATATATTGAAAAATCAGGTTACGTCCATCACACCGATGGAAGCGAACTGAAAAATGTTGCAGAAGCTACTTGTTTGTCGCTGTTATGTTACGCAGATGAAGATGCGTGGGACAGTAGCATTGAGAATATTCTCTTTGACTGGTCGTGAAAATAGTAACAAGGCTTACTTTTCAGCAGATGGCAATATCTTCATATCTAATGATTAATTAATGAACAGAGGATTTGACTTTCGACGATCAAGGAATATGTTTTAGGGTTCCGTAGCCAAATGGCAAACAACGGAACCTTTATGGATTCATGTCTGTCTGTCTGTCTGTCCGTCCGGATGTCACAGCCGTTTTACTCGGAGACTATTAAAGCTACATAAATGAAAATTGGTAGGAAGGTGTAATATGGAAAAAAATAAGTGGCATTCCATGCATGTAACTGAAGCATGAAAAAATAAATTCCAACAAACAATCGTGTGGGGTATCATTTCAAAACGAAATACAGATTTCTAAGAAAGTTTTTTATTTAAGGCAATAGTTTTTGAGATATGTGCTTCTGAATTTGTAAGAAATGCGTCCCCCCTTAAACTTTTAAACTATAAAGTAGAAAATGCTAAAAAAAAAATTGAGCAAATAGAACTTTACAGACACTATCAACGAAAATTGGTTTGAACATTACAGCTAATAAACTTTTAGAGATATGAGATTTTAACAGTGAACTATGGAACCCTTCACTATGCGTGGTCCGATACGCACTTGGACGGTTTTAGAATATGTAATTCTTCTTTCAATGTCAAGAACTTTATTGTATAAATTGAAATAATAACCCTATTTTATCTTTTCGTTATTTTGTACTAGCGCTGCCGCTGCGGCTGCAGGAAACTTCAAGCGGCGTGAATATAACTATATTTTAGGGGTTGTTAACCCCATTTTACCTTTTGAAAGATGCTTAAATTGTTATAATTTATTAGCTTTCAAGGTTTCCTAATTAGAATAGATACTGCAATGAAATTTATTTTCAGTCTTAAAAAAACCGGGGCAAAGGTACTTTTTCACCGACATTAATTTTATTCTAGAGTGTATCTTTTAATACAGACACGTATAGGTATTTAATATAGGGGGTTTTACAGGTACAGATTGGAATCGGAAAATTGTTGTAGTAAAAAAAGGTTATTCTGTTTTGTTTTCCTTCGGTAAGAGAAATTAAAAATATATCTAAGTACCTTATAATTATTTTAATGGTAGTGCAGGAATGAAAGACGAAAACTTGGGAGACTACCGCAGGGAGATTTACAAAAGCTGATAAACTGAATAAAGATATTTCTAAAATGAGTTAAATAAAGGGCCCAATTCAATACATCCAGATTTATTTATCGTAAAATGTTACAAAAAGACATGATGCTTAAGATCTTAATTTAGCAACTATTAACATGAACTCTTAATAATTAATCATAAACAAAACATTGATCAGAATTAAAACTTAATACATTTAATAGCACAAACATAATAATAGAAAACGTTAACAATAAGTTTAATTTATTCGTTAAGGAATTAGATTGTAATTTTAATTTTAAAATTGTGTTACCAAATTGATAGCAAAATTGTTTATTCAAATACTTATTACATTTTTTTTTTGTGTAAGTCTCATTTAAACAATTTTATCAGTAAGTTTGAATCACAAGTTTTTTACCCTTATTATTAAATTTAATTTTAATTCAAGTAACGACTTCGAAGACAGGTGACGTTCACCAACCCGCACTGGGTCCGCGTGGTGGATTACGGCCCAGTCCCTCTCCTAGAGAGGAGGCCTGTGTCCCAGCAGTGGGAACGTTAAAAGGCTGATTATACTTATGCTTATGCAAGTTACGACTGAGTACGAACTTAATTATCATTTAACCCCGTTGGTTCCTAGAGAAGCTAAATGTTTAATGATGTATTTAAGTAAATGGTGTTTGTATGTACGTGATGGTTTGGGTAATGAGAATGACAGGAATTGACTGAAAAAGGAGACTAACAAAAATATAAATGACCAGTGAGTTCATTGGATAGCCACATAGGATTATAATTACGAAATTGTCGCTAAATAGACATAGATATTACAAAGAACGGTCCTATACAAATGACCTCAGAATATTTAAAATTTAATAATATAGGTTTACCGCTTATTTATAGAAGCTGAAGTTAT
This sequence comes from Hecatera dysodea, assembly GCA_905332915.2. Lineage (NCBI taxonomy): Eukaryota > Metazoa > Arthropoda > Insecta > Lepidoptera > Noctuidae > Hecatera > Hecatera dysodea. The sequence continues at coordinate 28,746,546 of HG995286.1, read as the reverse complement.
TCAATACTGAGGTTACTGAGAGATGAACAATAAAAGATGGACCAGTGCGTCAAGTCTCCTTCTCGGATACTCCTCAAGAAGAAGACATGTTCACTGACCCCAAATATATGAGGGTTTCCTGAAATGACGAACACTAGGTGGCAGCACTGAGGCGTCAGGTCCACACATCTGTCAAAACGCTAATGTTTAGTGACATTTGTTAAATTGACATCAACCTCATGTTACACGTTAAAGTCACGTTTACAATGAAAAGGACCTCTCGCCTATGTGGCGCCATCTGGTGACGTAAATGTTCCTAGCATCCGTCATTGGGAACTATGATCTAACAGCTGGTTTAATCCGAGTCCTCATGATCCGCGTTCTGGTTCGAAGCAATGGCAGCTTCAGCTCGGGGCTGGCCGTTGATGACCTCGTCCATCATCTCGTCAAGAGCTGTATCATAAAAGTTATAAACAATTTAGCTATATGAATAAGATAAACTATCATAAACTAATTGGCAGTTTTATAAGAATCCGATAGTAAGTCAGAGTCAATTAATTCACAAAAAAAAAAAAAATCCGTTAAAAAAGGGACTCTAGTTGTATTAATGAATTAGAAAGAAAGAAAGAATAATATTTATTCAGCACATACATGGTAAAAAAAAAATAGGTATGACAAAAACTAAGTGTGTGTCCCACGGCTGCACTAAATAGGTCCATTTGAATTGAAAAATCTACTGTATTATTATTTACTTACAGAGGCACTCCTGCATCACACGTTGGTTGCAGATAGCGTAGATCTGCAGGCGGTTCTTCAAGAACTCTGTAAAGACGCAATAAAAAGACATTAATCTATACTAAAATTATAAAGAGGAAAGACTTGTATTTTTGTATGTAAAGAATGAACTCAAAAACTACTAGACCGATTTCAAATCTTCAATATTAGAAAGCTACATTCACCCTGAGTAACATAGGCTATATTTTATCTCCATATTTTCATGGGAACGTGAACTACGCAGGTAAAACCGCGGGGTGCTGCTAGTATTACATAAGAGGCATAACGGATGGCTGAAAAATAAAGAAGTATAATAATGTACGAAAGTATCAAGTAGACCGCGCCGAATTACATTTTGAAAAGTGTTGAGGGGTATCTAGAATATTCGAGTGGATACCAAAATACCGAAGCCGAAGTATAAATCGGCCAAGCAACGGGTGAGAAGATATAGTTAGTAATGTTAACGTAAAAAATTTAGTTTTCTAAACTTAGACGACGTTTAATACCTAGCTCTCGCCTGTGACTTCGTCCGCGCGGATTTACTATCTAAGAATTCCAGAAAATTCAACGCCCCTTTAAGGGGGAGTTTTTGAAAATGTATCTTATGTAAAAAAATTAGAATCGCGGGTAGTTTTTGAAAATTAATCGAAACAATTTGTAGTAATGATCCTGTGGTCTCAGTGTGTTCTTCACCCCGTGCGTGGATTATAAAAAAAAAAAATCATTCGATTAGCTTCGGTTATACCACTTTAGATTGTTCATACAAAATTCTCGAAATAAATAAATGATAAATGACCATTTTAGGAGTTCCTTTTTCGAAAAGTCCAAATAAATACCTACATGCCATTTTATTTGTTATTATATCAAAATCATCAATGCTATCTTTATCGGACCAATAATTAAGTTTAACATTACTTTAACATCACCTAAACCACCACTTGGGTAGTTTTTAAAAACTAATATACTTAGTCAATATTTTAATTTATTTATCTCCATTTGCACCAAGGTTCAACATTAAAAACCTAAAATATAAAATTCTTCTATGCAAATATTTAAAAGCCCCTTTAGGGTTGTTATAAAAAAATAAGGCAACCCTTTTAATTTATTTAGGGCAGTATTCGTAAAAAGGTTCAAGTATATTCGCACAAAGAATATGTTTGTTCATAAAAAATACCCTTATTTCACCCCATTACGTGGGGAGTTTCCTAAAATACCTTGTTAGCAAACGTTTACCAACTATAAACTCTATTCCTGCCAAATTTCATTCATATACCTACGTCAAGCGGTTTTCGACATTGCGTGATTAGTGAATGAGTGAGTTGGTGACCTTTCGCTTTTATATAATACTAGCTGACCCGCGTAACTTCGCTTGTCTCACATTTTTCATGACTGCTCCGCTCCTATTGGTCTTAGCGTTCTGATTGAAGACTGAGATTAGCGCGTTCAAGCAAAAAAACAAAAAAATTGTCCAGCGTTATTATATATAGATACTAGCTGACACGGAAAACGTCGTTATGCCACATAAAATAAAAATTTAGGGGTGGACCACCCTTAACATTTAGGATGATGAAAAATAGATGTTGTCCAATTCGCCACCCTAGTCGATATGCGCGCTAAGATTCACGAAAATCGGTCGAGCCGTTTCGGAGGATCACCGTGGTACGAGAATGTTATATATAAGAAGATATTTGAAGTAACTGATATTCATCCTTAATTTCCAGCAAACCAGGAAACATTAAAAAATAATTATTAATCGATGCAGGTTCAGAAACAAAGAAATTACAGATAATATTGATTTCTATACAATATTGATAACTTCCGGCACGTTAAGTAAACACGGTGCGGCCGCGTACCGTTTGCATCGTGGGTGAAGGACCGCTTAGCTACATTGCATTGTCTTAGATAACGTGATCTATAAATTAATAAGTATATCACTTGAATGGAATTTCCAATTTGTTAATCCAAAAAGTAGTAGGTAATTGAACTCATTATTATACATATATGTACGTGTGAGAACAATGACCTTTTTTCAGGTATTCTGTTAATTCTATGTGCTGATGGTGGTCACCGGGGTGATTTTAGTGAAGTAAAAATCCCAAACTCACACTCTTTTCCCCAAAAGTCTAGGCACCTTTTGAAAGTTTCGCCACGAAAACGAAAAAAAGGTACCTATTTTGTTACAAGTTGTATAAAACGCAACATTTACTTCGTAGATAGCCAGCATACTTAATTTGTAAATACAGCAGCTCTGACGTCACACCGAGCACGCAAAGTTTTCGCGAGGACCATAGTAAACAAAACACAGACAAACAAACTGAGACCATTGCCGCGCCGAAACAATAACAACAGGCCGGCAAGAAATCAATCGCGCTCGAAGGCCTAAACGGATCTGCATGAAATTTTTAGATTGAGAGTCTAAAACAGCCCATAGACTACTTTATCCTGGGATTATGTTCCCTTGGGATGATTTCCGACGCACGCAAAAGTATCTATTAAGAATTAAAGAAAACGATAAATGTACCTGCAGCTCCCAACTTGCTCTTGTACATCTTAACATAACGCCTGAACAGGGGATCGCGTTGGTTTTCCATATCTTTAACGTACTGGTCACGCATCTCGTTGTACTTAACTGAAGACAAATAGAAAACCATTTCATTTATTTGTCAACATAAGATTGTGCACATAATATTATGATAGCGAAGGATAAAATCTTAGTAATACATTTTGTGCAAAAACATTCAACTTACTAATATCTTGCTTGACTTGGCGCCATCCACCGTTTCGGCAGACTTTTTGCAGGATCTCCTTCTTTTGGTCTAAAGTCAATGTGCCATTTACAGGGAACATGCCACACGACATAGTATGAACTTATAAACTCTGCACGATAAACCACTACCGATGGCTCAGGCTTCTTAATATCACGTAAGCTACACGGCACGGGAGCGAATTCGCGGGAAAAGCTAATTGCAAATAATCCAGTCCTAAAGTTAGGACAGGTCGCGAGTTCTCGCTAGAAGTTAATGCCGGACGCGGAATCAAAGCTAGGTGACGCATCTGCGGGGTCGATACGGGGGGTTGGGGGGGGGGGGGGAACAGCGAGACTGCGCGCTGCAGAAGCCAGACTGCTAATGCATCTATGCATTTATACCACATAGTATGTATTGGTACGAGCAGGTGGGCTTGTGACGTTTCCAGACTCACGACGTTTCGGTATCGTACGGTCCGCCGTAGGATACCGTGACGTCGTGGGTAAGGAGTCTCGATACGCTACACACAACAGTAAAGAAGAAGATCAGGATTGACTTCAACGTTGCAGCCAAATCAATGGGATGAAACTTCAACGATGCTCTACTGCCAGGACCAGATCTACTCTTCGAGATACTACTGAGGTTTCAACGGGGACCGCTAGCGGTGATAGCCGACATCAGACCAAGGAAATGTTTCTTTGAATTCGCATTTGCCGAAAGAATACAGGATGACATCGATTATCGGTGCAACCTCATCTCCGAGCACAGCAATTACATATAATAATATGAAGAACAAAAACGCAGCGGACTACAAATAACAGTATCCAGAGGCAGCAAAGGTGGTCGAGCTGAACCATTTTGTAGATAATTATTTGCATCTAAATTCAGAACAAGACCTCAGACGCGTGACAAAGTAGGTGGACTTCGTACATAAAAGGGATGCTTCGAACTCAAGTGATGAGAGTCAAATCAACCTGAGCTGATGCAAGACGACAAAACTGATACCATAGAGAAGACAAAAATAGACCTTGGTAAAAAGAATGAGAAGACACTGGCACTATGCTGGTTCACGAAAACGGACTCCACCGGCTTCAGGGCAAACCTCGAGGTAACTACCAAAGGGAAGTCACCAGCGCAGAGTTGTCGACTTTCGATCCACTGGGATAAGCATAACCAGTTCTCATCCAAGGCAAGAAGCTGTTTCAGAACATATGTCGTAATGACGTCAGTTGGGATGAAAAAGATAGAAGCAAAGGAGTACGCAGCATGGAATTTTACCTAAAGAAGGTGAAACTGCGAGAGTACTACAGTTGCGTTAAGGGTGAAGGTCAACGACTGCAAAGAAGATCGCACCTGGATAATAACGGAGAAAAAACATCAAGTGGCTGCAGCAAGGGAAGCTATGAGAGGGCCGCAGCAAGTTGAAAAAACTCGATATAGTCCTGAAAGAAGATCTCCTGTAGCCACCAGGGACTACATGTGACTCTTCGTGCTCAACAGCAAGGACAAGACAGTGCGGATCATCATAAAAGAGTTACATTTCCGTTTCAATGGCGATGAATGAAAATCGACTACACTTCTGGGTACTGGGACAAGGTTAGCGATCAAGCAGTTCAGAAACGGAAGAACCGCAAGGGAAGAACCACAGATCTGCAAGTCGCGGACATCATGCTAATCGTCGACCAATCTACATACCGAGATGCCTCGCGTAAAAGCACAACGTAAAACGTCCAACCATGTACATATGTTATGTAAGGGTTTTTTATAGGAGAACAATAAATAAAGGCTCCCAAGTAAAAATAAGCAAGAAAATGGGACCAAATTACGCCATCCTCGCCAAGGTAAATGCGGTCCATATAAAAGCCGAAAATCGGCTAGGCGAGTGCTGCTGAGCACTCGCAGGCGAGCGCCACCATCTGTCGCCTACACATAGGCAACCCAATTACGGGCGCGTATTTACACACACCGGAGTGCCCCCGCCGGCAGAGGGGAGAGAAAAGCCCTTGTGACCGCTCGCCACGTCCCACTACGGGGGTGCAACGACTGCCACAACTGGCTTAGCCGTAGTCACAAAACAGCCCTGGACGACAAGGAAAAGGGAGCCGATACTTGCGAAACAAGAAACCCCAGGAAAACTTGTTCGTGCCTCCTCCCGGTAGAAAGAGACGGGCGTTTCTTTTCCGAGGTGCACTTGCACATTGTAGGCTACGTGAGACAAGCGTAACCAGCACAAGAAAGATTAAGGAGCGTACGTCACCACTAGACGTGTGCTTGCCGTCCAAAACAATAATATTTAAGGGTAGGTACTCCGTCATGATTATTGATTTCACTGCATAATCGGCGCAACTGCCCCTCCCCGCACTGCGCATCCTGACAAGTATACACATATAAATACTATATATAGCACAGCGATTTCTGCGAAAAGCTTGCTCTGGCCGATATTTGCTTAAAAACCTGAATTTATAATCAATACCTATTTCATTTTATTTGGGAATGTAAATCAGCGTACATTGTAGATATACAGTATGCTATCTAAGTATAAGTCATCAGGGTGCCCAGGCTTCCCAATAACGACCAGTTGCTCCACTTTCCAACGACGTGGAAACTGGCCCCTCTTTAATCAAGCATGCGCTTAGGAAGCCCCGTAGTCGAGGCTCAAGAGCTACGAGGTCAGGATCTAAGCGTTTCCAGGTAAGCCGTCGGGTCTTGAGGTGGTATTTTTGGCAAGCGTTCGACGCCTTGAAGCAAAAAGACCCTCAGACCTCATCTGAGAAGCAGAGAAGATCGACGTACAGTGGAAATTCATGCCTCCTGGCGCGCAAAACATGGGTGGTACATGGGAGCGTTTGATACGATCCATTAAAATCACTTAATGCCACACTGAACGAAAGGCACCCACATGAGGAGGACTCCACAATCTACTCCTAGAAGCCGAGCACTTCTTTAACTCTCGACCTCTCTACACCTCTCCAACAAACTTGTAGACTTGTACTAGTACTTACACCGACCCCATTTCTTCATTGAGCGATCCTGCGGCGCTGCGAGAATAGGCAACTTCGAGGTTAGCGAGCTCGTGGGCAGATCCATATGGAAAACTACGCAGTGACTTGCTAACCACTTCTGGGAACGTTGGCTGCGAGAATACCTGCCTACTCTGCTGCCAAGGAAAACAAAGGGAAGAACGGCAGACCTACAAGTCATGGACATAAATGCTAATCGTCGACCAATCTACCGAGATACACCTGGCCTCGCGATAGAATCCTGCTGGTGTATACTGGGCCAGACGGGTGGACAAGGATCGTCGACGTCGAGACGCGTGGAGGTGTGCTGCAGGGACTCAGTTCCAGAGTGGTACTAGTAATCCAACCATAAGGTCTGAGAAATCTGGCTCAGATTTTTCATAGGAAAACAAAAAAAAGGCTTCAAAGTAAAAATAACTAGCAACATGGGACCAAATTACACAGTTCTCGCCAAGGTCATATAACGGCCCATATAAAACCTGAGCCGATTTCCGTTTCTTCGCCAATATCCAAGTGGATCGTGTTGCACACAAATGCGCATTCTGGGCTGCGTGGAATGAGCGTAAACAGCATAAGAAAGATTAAGGAGCGTACGTCAACCCAAGTGAGAGATTGTTCCAGGGCGACTGTACGGGCACTAAACGTGTGCCTGCCGTCCAAAACAATCATGTTTAAGCGTTATACAAGCATATCTGGTAGTCCGTCATGATTATTGATTTTTCTGCATAATCTGCGCAACTGCCCCTCCACACACTGCGCAACCTTTTTTGTGCGCAGTGTGTGGAGGGGCAGTTGCGCAAATTATGCAGAAAAATCAATGACAAGTATACACCTACAATTACTATATACCGGTATTCGCTTAGAAACCTGAATCTATAATCAATTACTATATAATTACTATAAATTATATTATATTTAGATATACAGTATGCTATAAGTAAATGTACACAAGTAACCATTCAATGGACCAAGGGACACAGCGAATCTCTAGAAGGAGTTCGAGTAAGGCAGCGATGTGACCTGCAGAACCCATCGTGCCACTCCCTTCTACTTCGCTGACGTTGCTAGAGAGATTGCCGCTCAGTCTTAGTAGAAATCCCAGAGGAGCGGGAGAAGAAAGATTAAGAAGCGTACGTCACCACTAGATGTGTGCCTGCCGTTCGAAACAATCATATTTAAACTTCAAACAAACCAGTCCGGTAGTCCGTTATGATTATTGATTTCGTTGTATAATCTGCGCAAGTGCCCCTCCTCGTTCTGCGCATGCAACGTGACCACTATACAAATAATACAAATATAGCACAGCGATTTCTGCGAAAAGCTCGCTCCGACCGAGATTCGCTTACAAACCTGAAATGTGTAATCAATTTTTATTTTATTTTTGAACACAAACAAGTGTGCATTTTATATTATATCTAGATATATAGTATGCCATAAGTAAATGTACACAAGTAACTATTCAATGGATCAAGGAACTATTCAATGGACACAGAACTCGCCAGAAGGAGTTCGAGTAAGGCAGCGACGAGACCTGAAATCTCATCGCTGCCTTACTCGTGCCACTTCTTCTACCCTTCTACTTCCCTGACGCTGCTAAAGAGGTCGCCGTACAGCACCCAGTCGTAGCAGAAATCCCAGAGGAGCGGTCCCAGAACCGAACCATGTAGGAGATGGGTAGATGTCAGCTATGTCCGTCAGGTAATCTTTGACCATGCGATGGAGTTAGATTAACATTCGGTGATACCGAAGTGCCTCCCTGGTGTAACTCTAAGACAGCGTGTTGAAGGTATTGGGAATGTCAAGAGACACCGCCAAGCGACTCTGCCCCGGGAAACCGCGTCTCCCGTCGTGAGGGCAAAATGCGCATGATGGCGTCCACCATCGAGCGCCTCGTGCGGAATCCAAACTAGTCCTCTGCCAGATTTGGTCCCACTCTTACCAACCACCAGACGAGGCGGTGTGCAATGACTGTTTCAAAAAACTTGCCCACCTCGTCGAGCAGCACGCTGGGCTGGTAGAGGTCCCGGCTTCCCAATAACGACCAGTTAACGAAGTGGGATCTGATCCCTCTTCAAGCATGCGCTTAGGAAGCCTTGTAAGCGAGGTCCGAGAGCACTAGGGCCAGGACCCAAGAACCTGACGAGTTTCCAGGTAACCCGTCGGGTCTTGGAGCGGTAATTTTGGCCTTCAGACTGTTTACCGCCGCTCTCTACCTCAGTAACCTCTGGAGTATCGTCACTGTCGTTGCCATCGTCGCTGTGGTCAGCATCGGCCACCGCAGGTGGAGGAGCCGTAGGTGGCGGAGCATGCTTCTTTCTCATAGGAAACAGAGCGCTCACCTCATCCTCCATCTGCTGGGGTCGAGAGGAGTTGAAAGTATAAACAATGTTTTCATTTGGTGAAACCGTTTAAAAAGATTTACGTAAGCAGGATTTGTTTATTTAGGTTATTGGTTGCGCAGTCGTCAGGCGAACCCACGCCTGACAACTGCGTAACCAATCCTTACAAACCTTTGTTTTTAAAGCAACCCTCGTTAGAAACCTTACAAAACCGCTTTACAAAAGTTTTCTTACATTTTATAAATTAGGGGAAACGGAAAAGCGCACGTGCCATTTTGAATGTTTTTGCCCGGCAACAGCAAAGCGAAAATTAACGGTTTTTATTATGACTTTTGGAGTCCATGAGTGTAATAATGGGTAAAGCCGGCCCATTGATTACATACAGAGACTCCTCCGTGTCGCGGGAAGTACGAAGCCGATAGCCCGGTCGTCATTTGTAGATTTGTGACCATCATTAGGCAAAAGCCAAAAAAATGTGAGACTAAATGTTGCACGACATTATCCAGTGCCATTATCCAGTACTTAAATAGGTTCCATGTCAAATTATGAAACTCAGCTGCAGCAATTTACACTGGAATCCGACCACAACACAGTTGGAAATAGGCTCGACAGATTGATGTGTTGTACATATTAATGTTTGTTCGACGAATTTACGTTCTTTATTTCAACTTCAACGTTTATGACTACTAGCGCCATCTATCAACACCATTATAGGTTAATAACAAATTGTAGCAAAAACATCAAAACTCTCTATCTTCAAAAACAGCTGGTACCTTCTCAGAAACGCTCACATCAACTCTTTCCCACTGCAAAGCAAAGATTATTCCTCCCCATTAGAGATCACGTTTCCTCACGATGTTTTCTATCACCGTATGTGAACCTATGTGCTTTTTGTTACTATTGCGCGCTCTTTCCCAACGTACCACTATCTCACCTGATGGTAACCGATGATGGTGATCGGAGATAGAGTACGCTTGCCTAGAAGCAACTTATTCACTCTTGACTTTTTTTTTTCAATGTACCTACATACACACAATTCAGTCAACGCCCAAAGATCCACCACAATTTCTTCTGGTTATTTATACTTATCCTGAACAACATGCATTTTTGTTTGTTTGCTCGTCTTGTCCCCTGCTGGGCAAAGGCCTCCTCCAAGTGCTTCCAGAAAAGTCTATGATGGTAAATAAATTAATAAAAAAATACACATATTTCTAAAAACTTTAAAACATTATTATCACAGCATCCTACAACGGAATACCTATATACACAGTCACTGCATATGCAGGAGGATAGGGTCTCTAACACTCCAGGTGTCAATTTGGTCCGCACTCGGCCAGATTGACACAAGAAGTGCGAAGCTGCAAGGAAAACGCGGTGGGTCACTCAGCGGCGGAAAATCTTAACTGCGAGATTCAGGATAAGGACAACTAACGCCATCTAGGGAGGTTGACATACATTGCGTAAAACGAAAGCTCAACACTCAATACTCAAAGCATTTATTTCAATTAATTATTTCAATTCAAATGTAATTCAGGTGCACGTTTATATTTATAATGAGGACCAACTTAATAGGTAAGTAGTTACAGGTTAAGCAGAACACTAGTTTTTATAAAAAATGTAGTAAATGTCGCCATAATCCCAGATAGGTACATTAAAAATGAAAACCTAGGTTTAAAAAAACAGTTTATAAGACTATAACCCGACTACAGAAAAATAAAAGTGATATAGAGTACCTAATTAAAACAAGTACAAAAATGATCACATGCTGTGCATGACGTTGGTATACGGGTGCCAGGCACTCCTACAAAATCATAATGGCTGACATTAACTTGACCAATTTTGTCTAGACTCCTCCGAGCCTCAGAAACACCCTCAAGCCGTTGTTTCCTGCTATCGTTACTAGATCTTTAGAAGTCGTCGACTGTGAGAATCCAGAAATCTGTCACTAGTCTTGCCAAGAAGTAACCTAATTACCCGGACGTGATCTGAAGTGACCTTTATAGGAAACACTTTTTTTTGGGTGGGAGATCATCAAATGACTTCTCCTGCTCTGGGCGGAGCGGAAGGGAGTTTCAGACTCTTACTGACTAAAACCCACCCGTGATCCGGCGTTTTGGGCCGCGGTGACTCTTTTGAACAAACTCCGCAACCCTAGCAGGCACTGACCCTATGGGGCCCAGCAGTGGCGTGCAGTGGTTCGAGTTAGGGTAGACCAGAGAAAATGTCTAAATAATTTTAAAAAATAACCTCATTATTCAGGGTTGATTTTTAATGAAATGAGTTTTTTTTTGTTTTTTTAAAGCCTATTAAAAAAAAAAACAAAAAAAATAACACCACATTTCAACCCTGAATAATGTGGTGTGGTGGATATTTTCTCTGGCCTACCCTAACTCGAACCACTGCACGCCACTGGGGCCCAGTCTTCGTTGCCGACAGTTTTTTGAGGCGCGCGTGGACGACAAGCCACCCATAGCTCGCTGACCGCAGGCCCGCGCCGTAGGCCGCTGCAGACACAATTTGACGATATAGGTCAAGTACACAATGTGACTGCGGTGCCCCTTTTTATAATACCTACGGGTGTTAGGGCGCCCCTAGTGCCCATCCACCTGTACTATGGGAGATTTGATGAATGCCACCGATGCTGCAAACAATGTAACCACCTACTGGGCATTAATCTCATGTATAAAATTCTCGTGTCACGGTGTTTGTGGTTGAACTCCTCCGAAACGGCTCGACCGATTTTCGTCAATCTTAGCGTAAATATCGGCTAGGGTGGCGAATCGGGCAGCATCTATTTTTCATCCCCTTATATGTTAAGGGTGGTCCACCCCTAATTTTTTTATTTTTTGTTATGTCGCAATACGACTTTTTCTGGGTCAGCTAGTAATATTATAGAAGTGCTTAGTCATTGACTCGAAAATAAGAAGACTTAGTTACAGCTGAATCAGGTTTGACTGGAAGCCGACCCTAATATAGTTGGGAAAACGCTAGGCAGATGATGAAGATTTAGAGCATAGATAAACACCTGATCTAACAGATATAAAAAAACCCCATGAAATTGTGATCAGACGCGGAGGAATTGGCGGGAAACAGCAAGTTGAAATTAAACCCTTAACTAAGCTCCATCTCTCTCTGTCGTGCCGAATGCGCGCGAACAATGTAGGTACAGTCAGCTTGAAAACTATCAGTGTCATTGTCAACCTCAATAAAATACATAATAACCAACTTACAGCAAGAACAACGTGACTGTGTATTTTATCCGTAATTCCCGGAAACAAGTCACGGTTATTCTTTGACATAATTATTAGTATTTAGTTACAAAAATAAATTATTATTTTTATGTCTAATTATTATATAAAATAATTACATAAAAAATAATTATACGTGTATGAGCAAGCGTGAGACTTCTTTTAAATAAAGTTCAACTTCATAATAACTAATATTTGGTTGGAGTTGGTATATTGAAAGCACCGTATTATATTAGTGTAGTTTTATTGGAAAAGTTTTTTGAGGATTTTTTTTCAGCGATTTTTATACGTGCGTATTTTTTATGGTAAATTATAATTCAACGCAATGTCAAGTGTTCATGATTATTTATCGTAGTTTGTTATTTTTTCAGAGTTAAAGAAGTGGGCTTTAAACTGAAAATTGCGGAAAATTAAATTATCTATTGCAATAGCCAGAAGATCTCGTCTTATTTATTTGATCGTTCTAATTAACCCAAATATACAAAGAGTCATTTAAAAAAATGTTTTAACTGCACTTAATTTCGTCGAACATTGGCAATATCTAATATACGAGTAGGTACTTTTTTATATTGACAAGTGTTTATGAGCGCGATTGTACATAGTATCGATCAGCGCAGTCGCGGAGTTTGCCGGTCGGCGCGGCGGTCTCTTCCAGCCAGTGTCACAACCAACCAGCTTTAATTTACTCCGTTTTTTAAATTCCGTAATATTAGTAGTTTCAAAATGTCGAGCCAAAACTCTGAAGAAAAACCTAATCTGATAAAGGAAATCAAGAAAGTGACGCCGGACACCGAGAATCAGCGGTCTCTCGAGAAGATTCCGCTTGAACGTCTTATAGGTAAGTTAAACAAAAACAAACATTGTGTTTCGCAAGTTTTGCTTTAATTTTTATTTCGCAAAATTTTCTTTGTTGTAATTTCTATTGTATTTTCTACACCGTTCGTGGAACGTTGTGAAACGAGGTTTTTGAGAGCGTTGGGTAACGTGACCTTTGAGTTGTTTAGTTTTGTTTGGCTTGAAGTTTTTACAAATAAACAAGTTTAGTATTAAACAAAAGAGGGGCGAAAGGGGTGAATATTGAATTGCCGTAAGCATTTAAATGTCAACCCACAAAAAATGATTACCCAATGTATTTTTTGTGACCATGCTATAGTTTACAAATACTAGAACAAGTACTCCTCCACGTTGCTTGCATCTAGACACACGCACAGGGGACTGACAGCTTTGTCCCGTTGAATGGCAATGCTAATTCTTTGAGCAAAGAACTATCCAGCACTCTGGTAACGCAAAGGGTCGATCAGCTGGCGAGGAATGACTTTGGAAAAGAGAGAAGCAAATTACCAAGCGTTGTGTTTCCAAACGGGTCAAAACTGTAATTCGAATTTCAAATCGTTCGTTTCTACAAACTGGTCGTAAATAAAAAATTAAAAAAACATTTGCTTGGTTGTGGAATTTGTTCGAAAGAGTCAAGAGCAAAGGGCACTAGGAGAAACACGGGTGGGTTTTAGTCAGTAAGATTCTGACACTCCCTGCCGCTCTGCCCACAGCGGGAAAGGTCATTGGATGATTTCCAATCCAGAAAAAAAAGGTGATCCGCTAGGGCACAGCAAATGTTTTGAATAGGCAGAAAGAGGTAGATGACTTTAATAATTTTCCTTGTGGTTTGTATTATTTATTTTGTTTTATTTGTTTGTTTGCATTATTTTATATCTTATGAAGTATTTCGATTCATTTACATCTATTAATGTAATATATAAATATTAATTTATGATTTATTTAGATTTACTTATGTTTAAGATAGCTTATTTGCTTAGTCGCTTAGTACTTGTTAATTCGTTTATTCACTTTAAAATTTTATAATTTTATTTTAAAATATTTAAACAAAAAATATAAAAAATAGTAGCCGGCTCTCGTTAGGACTCTGTACCTATATATTTTACTAGCACCGCGGTTTTACCCGCGTAACTACACGGGTGAAACCCGTTCCCGTGAGAATACGGGAATAAAATATAGCCTATGATACTCAAGGTGAATGTAGCTTTCTAATGGTGAAAGAAGTTTTGAAATCGGACCGGTAGTTTTTGAGTTTATTCGTTACATACAAAAAACTTTTTTACAAAAAATAAAACCGACTTCTAAACAAAAAAATCAAAAAGTATAAAATAACTTGAATTTCGGAACTCGGTGTTTTTGGTTGCTTTTTGTTGTTGAACACACCGACTTCCGAAATTCAATTTATTTTATACTTTTTGGTTTTTTTGTTTAGAAATCGGTTTTATTTTTTGTAAAAAAGTTTTTTTATTTTTCACTTTTTAGTGGTTCACTCCCAGCTTAACATACCCATCACAGCATACGTGGTATAAATTGGTGTAAACAATAAACAAACATGCGATTTCAGCTATCCCGACAGATTTGCTATCATTTATTGAAATTAACAAAAAAACCGCTTGTTCGATTTCGATAAAATTGGACATGGGACCATTTGGGAAGTACACCCTTTCTAACAAAAAAAAAAAAATTCAAATCGGTTGACAAGCGACGGAGTTATGCGCGAACAAACAAAGAAAATAAAAAAAAACAAAACATACAAACATCCGAATTGAGAACCTCCTCCTTTTTTAGAAGTCGGTTAAAAATACAAATCTTTCCTCTTTATATTATTAGTATAGATATAGATTTGTACATGATGCACAATATCGCCTGGTCCCAGGTTTTGATTAAAATAATAGCAATATATCATAGTGCAGTAGATCAAATCTTAAAAAATAGTAAAGATTATTAAAATGGAAAAGTATAAAATGAAAAAAGAACGTTTAAGAAACTGTAACCCGACTACGGAAAAATAAGTGATCTAAAAAGTAAGCTACAAGAAAACATTTCATGCTATACTGGCATGCACACACGGTTTTACCTTGACTATTTTTGTACTAGTCTGTCTGGTTAGATTTTTCATGTTTCGTACTTTTTAGGTACCGTAGAACGGTGTGGATAGAAATGCAGGGGTGTATAAAAACAAAACTTTAATTGGGATTTTCACTTAAATACCATATTAACAGTTTCTCTTAAACCATCCACTAGAAAAACAAAAAAATTGATAAAAAAATGGAGTTTTTCATTTCTGCGAGTAATATTTAAATAACGAGAAAATTCAAGTTTCGTTTTTATTCACCCCTGCATTTCTATTCACCCCGTTTTACCGTATATCACTTTGTAGACGGGTTTCAGCTTTTTTTACTTTTTTTTTGTTTTATTAAATCATTACAAAATAAAATAATTGTTTTATTTAATACTTTTATAATACAAATGTATTTGGTTGTGTTTTCCAGAAACCTACATAAAAATGAGCGTGGATGTGATCCTTGAGATGGAGAAGCGCCGCGACCCCGTCTTCTTGGAGGTGCTGCACTATGCTCAGGCGCATCTGACTCGCGAAGGTAACTTAGTCTTTAGAGTCTAAATTCGATTTCCACATGAGGTTAGCCATTGGTCTAAAGTTTAGATCAATGGCTAACCTCATTTGAAAATTGCGTTTACTTGACATAGAACCTTAAGTCTTTGGACAAAGCAACATCACATCGTAGTAGTCCTTGAATAGGCTACAGCAAACAATTAAACACTAGGGGTGGATTTTACCAATGAAATTGGAAGAGAACGACACTAGAACAGAATCACGTTCAAGAATTACCAGTGACAATACTCCACAGCTCTTAATGCGGATAAGTCTACTGATTTTTAAGTTCCACTAGTGAAATGCCCCCCTTGGTTTGTTATTGTTTATTAGCCTGTATGAAGAGGAAAAAACAATAATCATGTAATTTATTACTTGCAGAGTTTCTGTCCATCCAAATCGAAGTGTATGCGGCTTGCAACAAGATTGCAATGGAACACTGCACCCGTGAGTTTGCATTTTACATTTAAAGTTATTTTCTTGAACCAAATTACTTAGTAATCCTATCTAGCAAGTAACTAAGGGTAGACAAATCTTCTTCCAATCTCCCTTTCATTTGTTATAATCCGCTATCTTTTCGTTCATCTAATTCCTCACATACCAATGCATTTTTTTTCAATGGCTTTCGCCTACTGAAACTAGATATGTAACCATCCATTACAATTAACATCCTTTTCTTTCATGTGATTCCCTTTTCATTTTTTCTCTGGCTTTGCCTCTCTCTGCATTCATCAACACTTTTATTCATCACTCTTATAGTCTCATGCATATCATCACAGTTAGACCAGCCCCCCTAGCCAAGTTACAACCGTTTCGTGACGAATTCCGTTCTACAATCGCTAACGACTCGGTGTCAGCAACTGTAGAAAGCGATAAGTTGGTAGCCACGTTGACGCGCCTGAGTCGGCCGCTCGTTCTACAATGTCTGTAGAAAAACGACCTACCTATTCTTTAGTCTATGGCGTGCTTTCCTACAAACGTCAAACAGGTTAAAATGAACTTCTGTTGAAATATTTTAAACATTACATTTAATTTTAACAAAGGATGTAGTGTTGAACATTGTTGAAACGATAACATTGCTTTCTATCATTTTGAACGATTTGAACTTGGCTACGAATTTTCTATTCGTTTGGTCTAACCACCTGACTTAAACGTTGAGTTGATTTCATTCCGATACATTGATTCGTTTGCGACTAGCGTTAACGATTGCAAATTATCAACTTGCCTAAGAGGGCATATAAGTAATCTTATCTTACGGGCTTGCCTCATCTTGAGTTATTTGGGGCAGACATTTGCTTCTTCAATTCCCCTATCATTCACTTAATTTTCTTTCAAGTCATTTCTCATAAAATCAATCCATTTTTCGCTTGCATTCTTTGCTTTATCCCATTTTACTCATCATCTGCCTAGTCTTTTTCCCAACGATATTGGGGTCAGCTCCCAGTTAAGCCGGATTCAGCTGAATACCGGTATTTTACGTGGAGCGGCTGCCTACCAGACCTTCACAACCCATTGACTAGGGAACACGGTACTTCTTGGCAAGACTGGTATCAGATTGCTGGCTTCTACGAGTCCGTAACGACTGCCAAAGATCTCCAAATGGCAACCGAGACCAATGGCTTCACTAACTTTCCGAGGTACGAAGGAGTCTCGGTATTGATGAATTAATGAATTAATAAATATTTATTTCAAATTCAGTATGTTTGATTGTAAAATTTTCTGCATTTCAGCGGTGGACAAGATCGCACACCTCTTCGTACTGCATGACGCTGTCGTGTAAGAAGCTCTTTTTTAGAACTACAAGTATGTTATAGTTTCTTTTTAGTTTAAAACGATGCAATAAAGAAGGGGGTACCCTCCTCTTCTTTATTGCATCGTTATTTCCTTAATGTTGAGGGTCGTCGCATCGACTAAATTGAGTATTCGAGTCCATGACTTTGATCAGATCAAATATTCTGTTTAATGCTAGTGGTTGCAATGTGCAATGCTATCCACATCATCGGAGATAGGACAACGAGATAGTTAACGCTATAAAGAATTTATTTCGATCATGATGACACTAGTTACACTGACCAGGGCCCCAAATCTGCTATTTCTTATAAATTCGTCATTCCAACGCGATCCCATTGTCATTTAGCTAAAAGTCTGTTATCTGCTAAATTCATAATGGTCGATCATTGGCCGTTCAATTGTCTTGTAATACTTTTTGATAACCGAGCTATTAAAAGCAATGACTGCACAATAACGTTCTAATGGTAGGTCACTGATCAAAGGAACTGTCAAAATTTAAGCAGATTACCGCGTACGTCTGTCATTCATTTGACATTATGTACGAGATTACCATTCCATGCCATTACTTTCAATGGAGCGGCAGTAGTTGACCATTGGAAAGTCACAATGACGCTTTTATATTAGTAGATTACCTAACTTGTAAAACTCAACCATTATGAAATAAATGATAGACCTTTCTGACACCATTGAAATAGCAGACTTGAGGCCCATGACTGCAGTGACCCGTGGTCATGGAACGAGTCAGTCAAAGGGCATTAAGAGGAAAAGTCTAAATAAAAAGTCATAATGACGCTTTTATACGTAGGTATATGAAAATCTGACACCAGTCTTGCCAAGAAGTACCGTGTTCCCCAGTTAATGGGTTGTGGAGGTCTGGTAGGCAGCCGCTTCACGTAAAATACCGGTATTCAGCTGAATCCGGCATGACTGGGAGCCGACCCCAATATAGTTGGGAAAAGGCTAGGCAGATGATGAATGACGCTTTTATATTAGTAGATTGCCAATATTGTCAAAATCAATAATTATGAAGTCAATGATAGACCATTCTGACACTATTATAATAGCAGACCTTCAATTCGCAATGTTGTCCTAGCTTCGGCGAAGTGGAAGCTCTCGCAGACTGTGGTCTCTGGTGTGGAACGTATTTAATCTGACTAACCCAACAGGCTTCTCAATCTGGATTTTATTTTATATTTTTTTAAATAACATCAAAATGCAGAGTCACATATCAAATTCGGAACTAGTTGAAAGAAAAAAGAAAGAAAAAGCGTTTATTTACCACAAACAACGACAGTTATTGTTCTAAACTAAACCTTAAACTATAGTGAATAACACACATGATAAATAATCTGCAAGTATGTTATATTTTGTTGCGGAATTTGTTCGAAAGAGTCACCGCGGCCCTGGAACGCAAAGGGCACAAAAAGGATCACGGGTGCGTTTTAGTCAGCAAGAGTCTGACTCTCCCTACCGCTCCGCCCAGAGCGGGAGAAGTCATTTGATGATTTCCCATCAAAAAAAAAAGTTTATTATATTTTGTAAAGAAGAAAAACGGATATTATTTGTTCAATAGAGAACATGCAATATTTTCAATTTTCAAACAAAATTAACACGCTTTAATGTAGTGCCAAAATTGCGATTATTAAACTGACTGTTTTTCTTTTCTCGCGAAATAGGACAATGAGTCTCCTGTCTGCACAGAGATCATGAACAGTCATGTATTAAAATTTAAGTTAATCTTTTCGTTGTCATAACACCAGTGACGTCACTTGATTGTTTACGTTCCGTTCCACGTTATATTAATTCGTAATAGTTGTTAAAATCAATATTAACTACAATAAAAACATTGCAGTGGCCCTTCTTTTATACTACCTATTTTATCATTTCAATAACCAAATTTTCATGAATTCTGTAATTGCATCTTCCCTATTGTATAAAATAATTGTGCCATGGCCATGCATCAATCGATGCTGTTGATTAACAGAGATTTTAACTTGGAGACGTGTTAGTTCCAATGGCTTGACTTGAACTAAAATGGCAGTTGAGAGTATGCTCGCTTAAATGTTTCGCTGAATGGTGGCGTATGTGTTGGATCATTCGGTTCCCTTCAAAATGTTTGAGCTAAATGGTGCCGATACACGCGTCAGTTCGTGAACGGGCGCCGTCGGTTGAGACTGGTCACCTCTTAACTGCCACTGACTTGTTTTAATCTTTATACTTTGAATTGTTTTTATAGTTTCCTGTTTTTTCTTTACGTTTTCCTCACAATTAGAAGCGATCAAGGATATAACCAAGGTTATGTAATACAGAACACGATTTAAAAAAAACTGTACGTGGAGTTTTTTGCACGTTCTTCTCCATAGAGATCTACGCTTTGGAACGTGCAGATCGCTTCACCTCTTTCGACTTGACAATTCAAAAGTGCCTGTATAGGGTTTAATTGAAATAAATGCTTTGAGTTTGAGTTTGTCCGTCTCTTTGCCTGTATGAACCAAGATTATGGTCTCGTTAATAACTGGTCTATAGCATGAATTCTTTTCCTTTTCAGAGGATAAAGTTGGCCGCTGAACACCGCATGCTGCTCATCAGAAACGTTGGCCTGAATAAATCTAAGTTGTCGCCTGTACCTACATACTATACTCAATCGGGAGCCATTTTGTCAACAATACAACGGTAGGTCGCCATTTTAACACGACCACGCGCCAAAGTTAACGCCACACGTTGCATAAACGTTTCTTAGATTATAATACGGCGATAAGATATACTCCTTGAATAGCTTCTTACCAAACGCTGGACAGTAAAATTTGTCAATGTTAGATACTCTGACGGCTTTCTGTTTGGTTTCAGCAGACCATCGTTATCTGTATATAGTCTAGGGAAATAAATTCACAGGGCCTCAATTCTGGTATTACAATAGTGTCAGAATGGTCTATCATTGATCTCATAATGGTCGATTGTTACAAGTTTGGTAATCTACTAACATAAAAGCGTCATTATGACTCTCCAATGGTCAAACACTGACACGCCATCGAAAGAAATGGCATAGAATGGTAATCTCGTACATAATGACAAATGCATGACAGACGTATGCGGTAATCTGCTAAAATTTTGACAATTCCTTTGATCAGTGACCTATCATTAGAACGTCGTATGCAGTCATGTCTTTTAATAGCTCGGTTATGAAAAAGTATTACGAGATCATCGACCGACCAATGATCGACCATTATGAATTTAGCAGATTACGAACTTTTAGCAAAATGACAATGGGAATGACAAATTTATAAAAATAGCAGTCTTGGGGCCCAGGTACTATACTAAACAACCACATCACAATTGTAGTGAAATCGAATACGGAATCTCCATGTTTGTTGGAGCAGTAAAATCTGCACTGTAGATTTAGTTCGGTGTATGTCCCGTCCAAGGACCTGGTTGCCGAACGTCTTTTGTATTATACGTTATCACTATATTAATATCATTCCCCAGCCCCCCAGCCCAGTTGATAAAATCTGAAATCGTTAACGCTAGTGGAAAATGAATCAAACGTATGGGAATTAAATCATCTCAACTTTAAGTCACGTGGTTAGAATAAACCAATACCTAGAAAATTCGTAGCCAAGTTCGCATCGTTCAAAATGATAGAATTCATTCTTATCGTTTCTACAATGTTCAACGCTACATCCTTTGTTAATATGTTTAAATTTAATGGTTAAAGCATTTAAACAGAGTTTAAATATTAACCTGTTTAACGTTTGTTGGAATGCTCGACAAAGACTAAAGAATACGTCGTTTTTCTAAAGACATTATAGAACGAGCGGCCGACTCAGGCGCGTAAACATGGCTACCAACTTATCGTTTTCTACAGTTGCTGACACCGAGGCGTTAGCGATTGGAGAACAGAATTCGACACGAAACGTTAAAATTTTGTGACTTGGCTAGGGGGGCAAGGCTATCCAAGTATGGTCTATCATGTTAGAAACCAGGGTCTGTAACCATGTAGATTCAATCGATGTTCAGTGTTCTAAATGTGCATAAATGTAGATACTGTTACATAGATACACGCAAAACAGTAAGTTAAGTCGTTCTTTAGTTGTTTCAATTGAAAGTGTTTTCAAGTATATCGTATTTTTTAAGTATGGGTTATGAAATTATATATCATACGGTTATTTAAAGGAGGATGCAGATGACCAATGATACGATGAATATCTGTATGACTGGAACGCAATCAAATTCAAAACTTAAATGCTGAACGAATGTTTGACGAATAACGCTAATTTTAGTAGATAAATATTCGAGGCTGTCAAAAAGTATGAAAAATGTGGATTTTATGACAGATTGCGACTGTGAAAAAGTAAAAATGGATGTCATCTACGATGTCACTTAGTAGGTATTAAAGAAGGGGTGATATTATGAAACGTATAATATTAAATTATGAAATGTAGAAGACTTTTCAATTAAATATTTGGGCCGGTGTTCGTTCTAGAACACGTGCCTAAATTTAAAAAAAAAAATAACTCCGTTATGAAAATTCAATTTTAGCTGGATATTATATCCAAAATATATATTAAGAGATTCTGCAACTGAGTTTTACAAAATACAGTTATTAAAGTTATAAATATTATCAAGTATACAAGAAAAATAAATTATAAGATTTTTAAAAACTGTTTCGATAAGAAAATAACTGTTGTTTCCTGAGAACACAGTTGAGAAAAATTTCATGATTATATTAGTAAGTATTGAAATGAGTAAGTTAAATTGAAATAAAAAGAAAGTCAGTCTAGAGTGTTACAATCTCAGCGTGGGTAAAGTGATCGAGAAGTGAAGTGTTAATCTATTGCTTCTGTAGTACTGTTCTGTAATAGCACATTATGATACAAGTGAGCTAAGTTGCTCATTATACACGAGGCTGTTGGTTGCAGCCCGAGCTGCAGACGAGGACGTAAATCAGCCGAGTGTATAGTGAGCAAGTTGCTCACCGAGTTTCATATGCACTTTTTTAACACACTTGCGAGGAAAATAATAAACATGTTTTAATGCAAAATATTTACCACACAGCAACAAATGCGATACAAACGAAATATGAATATTATGGGAAATGACGCGCAAGTTTTTTTCCAAACGTGATTGATTGCATATAGCCATACAGCTTACTTCAAAATATGTATAATAATATTAATTATAATTTTAGTGATAAAGTGTAAATATTTTACAAAAATTAAGTACCTACCTATTGTGACTTATAAATAATTTGATATTAATAAATGTTTTTTTCGTCTTAATTAGGGACACATTTATTTATTCCAAAAATGTAAATGGATTTTCAGCGGCATAAAACCACTTCGTTGTTACAAAAAAATTGTAGTTAGGTAGGTACTAACTTAATTTTGTAGGGACAATTCTATTATGCACTAGTCATCACTAGTGTGTAAAATTATTATTTACGTTTGTATTCTAGTTCGGTTTATGACCCTAAGAACGATGAAATGAGACTCACTTTACGAGCAAGTGTGTTGAAATCAGATTATTGTGACGACTTAGGTGGAGTAAGATGAAAGTTAACTGGCGTTTCATCTCGATTATATCGATTGACAACTCACTACATGGACAATTCTTGATAATCTATTAACAGAAGAGTAGGTACTACGGAAGCAATGGATTGACAACTATGATCTCTTGATCTGAGTGTTCACAGAATAGTGATGCTTTTGACTGTTCTAAAAAGTTCTGCACTAACAAGAGTATAAATTGCGTAGCACTGTTGTGTTATCAAGCAATGAAACTGTTCATCTGCTTCACTGAATTCTTTTAAGGTATTAGAAATACGCAGTCGACTGCGTATTTACCCGATTGTTGGGTTTTTACTCTTCTACCACAGTTAATAGTGACAACAAGTAATACTGTATGTTCTACCTACTATAAATTATTGTTGATTTTAATGTTAATCTATGTTTTGTGATATGTGAAGACAAATAACTCCTCACTATATACTTCTGATGTCCGAAGTTTGAGAATCTCGGGGTTGCGGAGTTTATTCGAAACAGTCACCGCGACCACGGAAAACCAAGGGCATTAGATGGAACACGGACGGGTTTTAGTCAGTAAGAGTCTGACACTCCCTTTCGCTCCGTCCAGAGCGGAAAAGTCATTTGATGATTTACCATCCAGAAAAAAGTAATGTGAGAATAAAATAGTTTAACGTCAAACACGTTTTTTCTCAGGCATTAAATCTATATGTTGTGAAACAATGGTGCTGTTTTATTTGTTTATCCTTTTCCTCAGACGTGGTGGGTTTGGTGATGGTGACATGACTTTGTCATGATGATAGCATGTGTATGTAGGTACATACATGTTTATGTACGTATTATTATGTACAGATACATATCGTTATCGTTTTACTAACTATAATATACTCGTATTCAAAGTTTCAACTGTATGTATATCTTCTACATCTATCTTCAGTATAAATCAATAGAAGAGTTGATTTTGTACATTACAATGAAATTGCTAGGGTGTTGACGGATAGCTAGTGCATATTTTTCATTCAAAAACCCCTCGCAGTTCAACCAGCTCATCATGGTTAACAAGATAGCAATCGTACACGCAGCGCCATCTATTTTCGCAGCTTGGAAACTATTCAGGAATAATTTAAATTTGCCGCCCATAGTCCGGCTTTAGTTACTCTCTAGGATACCTATACTCCATTTATTATAAAATTAGAAATAAGAGGCTCTTAAAAGCAGAAGTACGAAACCTTTTGTTTTCAAGTTAAGTTCAAACAATTTTAATAAATAATGTATGTCATACATTATTTATTAAAATTGTTTGAACTGTGCTTTATTTGTAAGTATCAATGTATGGCATACAATAAAGCATATTTCATCGATTTACTCGTCATGATGCTTGAATAGGTACATGAAATTAAACAATTTTTATTAATAATCAGTTTACAGCCGACAAATTTAAAAAACATGAGTTGCCACAACTTAGAAAGGAATAGGTGACATTTTAGATTTGGTAGAGTTATAGTGCAAGGAAAACCTTCCCGGTACTGCCTCTGCTTCTTTTCGATTTTAAACATTGACACAACAATATTTTGTATAAAAACTAAATATAATTATATGAAAGCATTTTAATTTCAAAGGTAGATAGTTCAAATAAGTACAATATAGTGTGACAGCTGTTTTTTAAATTGAATATATTTAACTACACATCAATCTTGATTATGTCTATACCGCGAGACGCTAAAGTTGTCGTTGACCTCCCTAGATGGCGTTGGTTGTACCTATCCTGAATCTCGCAGTTAAGATTCTCCGCCGCTGAATGACCCACCGTGATTTCCTTGCAGCTTCGCACTTCTCGTGTCAATCTGGCCGAGTGCGGACCTAATTGACACCTGGAGTGTGAAAGACCCTATCCTCCTGCATATGCAGTGACTGTGTATGTAGGTATTCTCTAGCTAGTTGGATCTATGTTACCAAATATTTAATGATATATTTTTTTATTAATGTTTTTATTCTTTTGCATTTATTTTAAATAAACATACAAAAAAGAGATTGGGGTGGAACTTTTGGAAAATAATAATAAGAAAACGCAATGAAGCTTTGGCTTGATCGTGTTTTCCTATTTTTTTAAACTACCAACTATTAATATCTATAAATAAAAAGTAGTGCGAAGGAAAACATCGTCAAAAAATGTGAATTTTTAATAACGAGGAGGATTTTTGCCCAGCTTTTGGAAAGAGTGGATAAATAAAATGTAGCTTTATTAAGAGCACGGACAAGGTTAGCTAGCACACACCATTCTTCGGCTTTCCAATAATACTTTTTTTAAGATGAGCTTCCATATATATCTACTTAGAACGTGCACTGACAGTTTCACAACTATGTTGGGATGCAAGCACCAGTATTACCGAACCATGTTACACGGATTGACCTTCAAAACCCAATAGCTGGGTGACACGATACCACTTGGCAAGACTGGTGTCAGATTTCTCGTCACAGTCCTTCAAAGTCAAAGGTTTACAAATGACAGCCAGGACCTACACTTAACGTGCTTTCCAAGACAAGTAGAAACCTCAGCATGTTAAGATGGTCACCCATCCGCGGACCGACCTCAACAAACGTTGCTTAACTTTAATTAATTGACATTACTGACGTTCAAAACGCAGCAGCTGAAACTGCCTGAAATTCAACAATTCCTTAAAACAATTGTTTAGGTTTTACATTTACATGGAAACATTTGTACTAAAATATTCTCGAAATCCAGGCAGGTAAGCTAGGTAGGTATATTGCATCGGTGTAAGGACCGGCTGGACAACGTGGTAAAATCAATACCAGTTGGAGGTGTATTCAGCCGAACGGCACGACGCTATCAGGGCTCTCACAAAGCTTCAAGTGCATCAGTGACGAATGCACTTTCATGTACGTGTATCTGGACTGATATACAGGATTATTTGTAAAACACCAAAAACCTCTTAAGAGATCATTGTACTCATCATTATGAACAACTTTTACTATGGAACCAAACCTGAAATCGCAAATAAAATCAGCTGTCCCCTACATTTTGATGAATTATACGAACATAAATGTAAGGAACAGCTGATTTTATTTGCGATTTCAGGTTTGGTCCCACAGTAAAAGTTGTTCATAATGATGAGTAAAATGACCTCTTAAGAGGTTATTGGTGTTTTACAAATAACCCTGTATATTAGTTTCCTTGAATCCAGCCTCGTTCTGCGATGTACGAGAAAATGGCCGGCAAAATGTTTAACTGTTTCTTTGTTCCAAATTGTTATAAGCTTATGATGGTACCTGCGGGTAATAATAGATATGTCGTAGGATGTATGACCTTCGAATGTATTTACCTTATTGTGTGAGATCTTATTTCAGCCAATTATTAAAATAGATAAGTAAGTAATACGGGGCAATGGACACCCAAGGAATTAGCAGAACGAGCTGGAGCTGGTTTTCTTTAAGAATGTGAATGAAAAAAGAATTGAATGGAGGGAGTGCCAAGTTGTGGGACAGTACGGATCATTAGTAATTATAATGAGTTAGTAGCTAATCTGCTGTTAACATACTCGTAGATCAATTTCACAGCTGAAAGTCGTCGACTTCTGGACACAAGTCCAGGAGTCTACGTCTTTCTGCTGTATTCGAGCTGTTTCCCAGCTGTGTTTCCAGGTCATCCATCGGAGAAGTCTTAGTGTGTATTCGTTGGTCACCCATCCATGTACCGACTTTACCCTTTAATACACACATAGAAAGTGTAAACATTTCACTATTTTGTTACTTTTTTCTACAAACTGCGATTATTTATTTCGCCTTATTAATAGAACAAAACAATGTAGAGAAATTTCCGTTAGGCAAGGAGTTCTTGTAAGGTTTGTAACTGAAAGTTGATTTAATAAAAGAAAAGTTTATATGAATTCATTATGTGGCCGTATCGGCTATTTCCCGTTATGTCACATTCTCGATTCGTCAACATGTCAAAAGTTTTAAAAATAAATGAACAATAGCAGCGTTTCGTCAAGAGTTTAATCTACATCCATCGATTCCCGTTTCGTCACCCTTTTTTAAACTAGATTTTGTAGGGTGCAGTCTACTAGGTACAAAAGATACCAAACTCCATTCTGAGACTCTTGTATCCCCGACTTTCCCAGAAGTGGGTATAATGTCATTATAGTGTATGTATATTCCTTAATTATGTGCGTGAAATGCATGTATTTCCTGGGCACGTCCCGCAGGCTACAGTTTAATTGTTACAGTTATCGAACTATAAATCTTGAATTTTGTTCAAAACCTTTGGTAACTAGGGTATCAAGAATATCCTAATTAGGTAAGGTTGTGAACACAAAATGGACCCAGATATTTTCCATGTTTCATTTCACCGTTAATTTGTCACGCAATTTTTGGAAAATTTGGGCTATTCTTACAAGGAAAGAAACACTTGTGATCCCTGAGAGAAGATCCCTTTACATACATTAGTGATCACTTTTTTTATTTGTTATTTAATTTTTCTTGGTGGGCCAATCATCAGATGACTTCTGCCACTCTGAGTGGAGTGGAAAAGAGTGTCAAACTATTACTTACTAAAACCCATCCGTGTTCCTCCTAGTGCCCTTTGCGTTCCAGGGCTGCAGTGACTCTTTCGAATAAACTCCACCACCCTAGCAGGAACTGATCCTATGGCCCCGTACCAACAAAAAAAAATCTATACGAAAACCGCACGTTTGAAGGTATGAACCATCAAGGTATGTGGAAAATACATAATGTATATAAACATTACATATAATGACGACGTAGCGCGAATGCCGTCAAAAAATTTTGGGCCTGTATGTTGTACCAATACCGTTAAAGAAACAAATAAACCCGAAACATGGAAAAGTTCTTGGATGGAATTATCATATTTTAGAATTATGAATGGTTAAAATCCACAAGTACCAGGGAACTAGAAACACGTCGAAATATTTTCGGGACTGGAATTTGGGCAGTAAAGAATTACACATTTTCCGGGGATTCAATTTATTTATTTCTGGAGCCAATTTTAAAGTTCATGCTTTCTTCTTTTTCTTCTTCTTTTCAAAAGTAAACTTAAAATCATAGGACAGATTTCTCAGATATAACAATAATCTGGTACCACAAAATCAAAACCGATCTAGAAAACTTGCCCACGTAAACTGCAAAGTGATTATGATTCATGCGTGAAAAGCCACGGGCGGAAGCTGTGATATTTCTTTTTACTCCTGATCGTACTTTCCAAACAAAAGGATGACCAAACGGGAATGAGCACAGGCAGTCTGAAAGGTTGATGAATCGGAAATGGACGTATGAAGATCAAAACCTTAACAAAACAATATTAGTGTTCATTTGTTTTTAAAACTGTTGACATGTTGACGAATCGGGAATGTGACATGACGGGAACTAGCCACCGTATCTAACGTCAGACGCAAGAATAGATGAACCTGATATATAAAGATGGAGAAATCGTTTAAAAAGATTTACGTATATAGATACGTAAATCTTTCTCCATCTTTTGTTAATGGATGGTAAATCATCAAATTCTTCAGCTCTGGGCGGAGCGTAAGTAAGTCTGACACTCCCTGTATCAGACTCTTACTAACTAAAACCTATCAGTGTTCCTCAAAACTTCCTGTGCATTTCAAGGCTGCGGTAACTCGTTCGAACAAATTCTGCAACCCTAGCAGGCACTGGCCCCACCTTCTTTGCTGGCATCTATTTAAGACGCGCGCGTGGTACACGACGCGCCGTCGACCTCGGCCTGGACGTTATTGGACGGCGAGCCATCCAATAAAATTCTATCCATATAAATATAATAAAAATGTGAGTTTGATTGTTTATGAGTCACGCTTTCACACCCAAATCACTTAATTGATTTTAAATATTCTCTCACCGATAGAAGGTAAACATTAGCAAGTAACCTACGCTATATTTTAGCCGATGAAACCGCGGGACCCTTCTAAAACATAATAATTTTTTTTTTCTTACTAGCTAAGCAAAAATATTACAGGTCATCTTTGAATTGTATCGAATCGGAAAGTTGAGAAAAGGAGAAAAGTAAAAAAAAAAACTATGGCGAAGAACGTGACGTATTTAAATCCTCGCCAGTAGGTGGGTTAAAGGCCGTCAAGGAAGCTTGGGGAGGGGTTTCACCCAGGAGACTGCCCAGCGAGTTACGATGCTCATTGAGAAGGGGTAACTACCAGAGCGAGCACTCGTAGATCCTTTCTCGAGCTCTGCTAGCAGTGAGCCAGATGCCGATGGCAGCTCCGAACTGGAGCATAAGGCCAGGTTAGCGGAAGTCGTGCAGGCCACGATCCGCGATGAGCAAGCCAGGGGGGCCGCCCTCCAAGCGGGGATTCAGCGAGGCAGGGATTTCTCTCTCTTTTTTTATTGACTTTTCAACTAGTAAAACAATGTGTAGCAAAAACCAAGGAAAAGCAGCTTTTTGACTTTGCAAATATCCTAATTCTGATTTCCTTTTTTTTAATCTTGTATTAGATCAATTTATTCCTAAATGAAATGACACGTTTATTGAAATGAAAACTATGAAAAAAAGTTATGTTGTTTTTGTACAGAAGGTTTTTGTTTGTTGCTATACAAATTTTGCTTCCTTAGTTTTTGCTATGGAATCATTGATGCCTACAGCCGTACATCTCCAAACTTTCCTCGAATCCGGTCAGGATCACATTTCAATAGCCCCAGTACCCATTGGCGATATGTCTCGTTACCAAGGCTACCGAGCCCGTAACTATGGCAATAATATTGACGATCGAGATAATTAGTTCGAAGGGCGGCAATGTAAAAATAACGGCCTGAATCGATTTTTCATTTCACATCGACAAGAGTGAATAAGAACATCATCAATGTAGTCGAAGCCACGCATTATTAGGGATAACTCAAATACTAGTCATCAGATCTCAATCAAATGGGACCACAGGACAAGCACCAAGTCAACATAACAAATACAAAAAGAATCATCATAATCGGGACACCCAGTGCAAAGTTATGAGGTAGCACACAAAAAAAAATAGAGTCGACTTGAGAACCTCCTTTTTTGAAAGTTTGTTAAAAATATCTTGATTCTGATGCGTAAAAAAGTATTCCAAATGTTCAGTTGACAACTTTATCGATAGTTTACTTTTTCTTAAGATATTTTACTATCTTACACATTTTACAATATATACGCTTAATTGTTGCGAATCATATAAATATCTGGGCAGGAAACGGTGACTTAAAAGGCATGACACTCCTTGAACCCTTTTTTTTCTGCGGCGGAGCGGAAGGGTGTGTCAGACTCTTACTGACTAAAACCCACCCGTGATCCTTCTAGTGCCCTTTTGGCTGCCAGGGCCGCGCTGACTCTTTCGAACAAATTCCGGGACTGACCCTATGGGGTCCCGTCTGCACGCGGTCCGCTTCCACCTTTGCTAGCATTACCGCTTCGCAGTAGGAGGCGACCGCTCCCCATGCCTCCTCGCTCCGGACCATGGATTGAACCAGTGCCGGAGGTCGCCGCCGCCGAGGACTTTGACGAGGACACGGCGTTGCTCTGCCCAAGCAGGGCAGACCGCATGCTCCACCATGTCCTTCACGCAGTGTTGACACCCGGACGTGTCCTCCCGCTGGATCCGACACAGGTACCTCCCGAAACAGCCGTGTCCGGTGAGCACCTGCGTCAGGCGGAAGGTGAGGACGCCGTGGCGTCTCTCCAACCACTCCTCAAAGAGGGGACTAACGCCGCCATGGTGGCGTACCCGGTCACTAAGAACTCGTACCATCAATAGTCGTAATTACCACCTAAACACAGTTGTTTCGGTAAAACCCAACTCCTTATCAACTACTGTGCCACGTGTCTAATTAAGGTAATCAGCATGATTTCCTTTTCCCTCATTATTGTTAATTACTAAGAGGGGAGTTAGCCACCCGCCCAACTCCCCATATCAATATCAAATAATGGCAAAGTAAATAGTTACTTGGCGGGTCTATTTCTAAATTATATAGAGCCAAAAAAACCCCTTTGATAATTATTAAGAGATAGATCTCTTAATAATTATCAAAGGGGTTTTCTAACTGCAAACTATAGCTTATCCAGACTACCATAACACTCACACACGCAAACATAAAAAAATTCTGTGTCTTTTTGGACTTACAAAAGCCCCTTTTTGCTGTTTTATTATTCATATTATTTATTATTGATCTGAAAAAGTACCAAAACTTGTAGTAGTAGTTTTGCTGAAATGTTAATGTGACTACAACAATTTGCAATTGTGTTACTGTGAAGGACGAGTTCGCGTAACACGTGCTGCAGCTAAAGCCTAGTGGGGCACAATACAAGGCAACAATGCTTTAGACGTAAAACCTTTTTTGTGGATGGGAAATCATCAAATGACTTCTCCCGCTCCGTAACAAACAAAGGCACATAATGTTTCATTATATGTCTTTGTTTGTTTGTTTGTTCTTCTCCTAAATTACAGATCCACATCTAGTTTAGGAGTCAGAGTACCTGCCTATATATTTATTTGTGACCTTGTAATAAGAATATATGTTCATAGTTTTATGATGTAAATGCTTTTTTCATGTGTGTAATAAATTTTATTATTTATTTATTATGCTTATGCAGTACAAACAAAGTCATCAGCATGATTGTACAATGCTATCGCATTGTAATTGCATAGGTATATTGACGACCAGCACCATGTCATCGGTCCTCCCTGAGGGAGGTCTTCTAAGGACAAACCCAATGGATCTGAGACCTGTCAATTTGGTGACCCTCCTATATTCGTCAGATGTCTTTCGGTTGAAATATGTTTAGTGTTTTTCTTGAGGATGGTCTGTGTGGAGAAAAATAAAAGTTTATACACTAACACAGTAAAGTTTATAGTTTTACTAGCTTCTGCCCGCAACTTCGTCCGCGTGGAATAGTTACTTTACCCCCGATTTTGAAACTCTCAGCCCGATCGGTTTCAAATTGAAAAAGTTTCATACAAACTTTCATCCCCTATTTTATCCCCTTGGGGATTTAGAATTAATCAAAATCCTTTCTCGTCATAAAATCTACCTGCATGCCAAATTTCAGTCCGATCCGTTCAGTGGTTTGGGCTGTGCGTTGATAGATCACCATGTCAGTCAGTCATTCACTTTTGAGTTATATATATTTAGATTGCGGAGGTAAACAGGTTAAGGTCCACAGCACAGTATAAGATCGCAGAGTAGCGAATGATATATAGAAGGAGTAGACAGAAAGAAGGCACCGAGATTATATAAAGCGTAAGCGCGACAGCGGATCGAGCGACACAGTGGTCACTAGTATGTTAATGATGATGATGATGACGGTCTTGATGGTCATTGTTCGGAAGTTAATAAATTAGCACATTGAATAGAATAGAATAGAATAGAAAAACTTTTATTCAGGACAGACACAGCACAACGGTTACAAACTCAAAGGAGAAGAAAAGTACAGAATGCGCCGAGCGTGTCCGAACCGAAAGGGTTACCACCTCAGCATTTGCTGGGCGTCAGACACCCAGGACTGGTTTTCAGTTGGCACCCCGAGATACCTGTATAAAACTAAATATTAGTACTTAGTACAACCGCATGGTTCAAGCACGACGGGCGGCCGCGGCTTACGTGGCCCAGTTAATGGATTGTGGAGGTCTGCAGTGCTATTCTGTAAGAACTCACGTGCGAATTCGATTCATATCTCATTTTCGATTACACTTCGTAACTCACCTAAGGTGAAAAGTATTTGATATTCTGACTGTCAAGTTAAGTTCGCTTCACCTATGTTCTCACTTAGTGGCGCTAGTGTAGTTTTCATCAAGTTACAGAATACCAAATACAGTTTTCACCGCGGAATCAGAAGTGAGAACTGGAGTGAGTTCTTACAGAATAGCATTGCTGGTAGGCAGCCGCTCCACGTAAAATACTGGTATTCAGCTGAATCTGGCTTGTCTGGGAGACCCCAATTTAGTTGGGAAAAGGCTAGGTAGAAGACGCCGCACGGTTTAAAATAAAATACCTTTTAAATATTGTGTATCACACTGGCAGCGCTCCGCGGTTTACGCGCACTTCCCGTTCCTTTGGGAATACGGGGTTGAAATATAGACACAAAAATGATAGACACAAGTAATGTGGATATATATTGCTAAAAGAAATTTCAAAATCGGTTCAGTAGGTCCAAAAACAACCTCTCAAACTTAAATTACCTAAAATATTATTAGTATGTACTAGTATAGATACAATAATTTTGCGATAACTCCGATAGTTTGAATCCATAGCTACATTAAGGAAAATAACAAGGCCTTTGTCTAAGGGGGGTATCTCTGACCACCTCCCCCCCACTTGGGTGGAACAACAAAAAATCGACCAAGTACCTACGACTCAAACTCCCACGGATAATATTCCATAGCAGCAAAACTACAGATACGAGTAGACTGTAGGTTCGATAATACGACCAAATTAATTATTTATTACATACGAGCTTTTCTGCGAGTAGTATACAAGATTACAGTAATAAATGACTGAGTATATAGCATAGCATAATCAGTCTTTTAATGTTCCCACTGCTGGGACACAGGCCTCCTCTCTAGGAGAGGGAATGGGCCGTAATCCACCACGCGGGCCCAGTGCGAGTTGGTGAATGTCACATGTCTTCGAATATTTGGTTGTAGAACATGCCGGTTTTCCTTCACCATTTGGAGAGCAGTGGTGATGGAATAAATTACACAAAGTAATGCGCCTGGCTGGGTTTGAACCCGCGACCTACGTTTCGTAAGTCGGGGCCGTTACCACTCAGCCACCACTGCTCTGACTATGAAATGACTGAGTGGTGGCTCGAAAAGCTATGTTTAAAGAGGGCTTGAAAATTAACATCAACTTCTTGCCCTTATCCCATGTTACTTGGGCTCAGAAAAACTATGATGAACACTGAAATAAGCACAGACTATATCGAAGATAAGGGCTTATTCATTGAAGGTGGATTAAGGATTGCACGACCACTGTAAAAATTACTCGATGCTCATAATTCACAGGTAGCATTGATCTAAACAAAATGTACTTGACGTCCTATCTCTGCCATTTTTTATTTATTATTTATTTATTTATTTATTTATTCAAGAAGAAATTGGAGAGGTGTGTGTTGTAAAATGTTGGCGACCATCGGGTTGGGCGAACGATAACACTGTTTTTAACCGAGTTCCAAAAAAGGAGGAAGTTCTCAATTCGACTGTATTTTTTTTTGTGTGTGTTAACTCATAACTTTGCACTGGGAGAGAAAGAGAGAGAGCAGATATAAAAAAAAAAAAAGAATGTGTTTATTATCTTAAATCTATACAGTTCAGTTGCCGGGGCTTCCCAGAAAGTAATCCGAAGATACTTGTGATGGGATAAACCTCGCTCTTCCTTGATTAAATTAACAATATATTGGTTGTGCTAATTAGGTATAAGTTACACATTTCTTATAAAAACAATAAAAAGAAAAAGAAAAATGAAATTCGTGTTAATGGCACAGTGTTTAAACTAGTGTGTTTTGTATGAATGTGTGTTTAATACGTGTGTGTATGAGTGGGGGTGTGTTGGAGTGTGATGCGTGTGTGTGTGTGTGTGTGTGCGTGAGTGTGTGTGTGTTTGTGTGTGTGTGTGTGTGTGTGTGTGTGTATGTGTGTGTGTGTGTGTGTGTGTGTGTGATGGTGTCTGTATGCATGACGTTCAACCCAGAGTCGCCAAAAGGTTTTCCACGGCATCATAATTAAGTGTGAACAGCCATTCCGTCAATGTCTTCTTACACTCATATAGCTGCATAGGGTAAATGTTTAGTATGCGATTTACTTTATTATAAACGCGTGGGGCTTGAGTTACATTCTGGCGACTAGCAAAAATTGAACGTGCTGGGTATGTAGGGGCTACTATATCACACCGTCTTTTTTTAATTTTGTCATGGCTAAAGGGCAGAATTTTGTGATATCTTAGTACCATGTGTAGTATGTAGAGTTTTCTAACGGAGAGCAGCTTAGAGCTTGCGTATAGAGTTTCAGTAGGGAACCTGTAGGGCTTACAGTACATGACCTTAATCAAGGATCTCTGTGCCCTCTCTAGATCTATAAAATACGACTTAGCTGCTCCACCCCATACCGAGACACAGTATATGATAACGGATTGGGCCAGTGCGATATAAATTTTATTCTTTAGTTCTGCATTCATAACGTGTCTCAAAGCTTTGAAAACCCATATGAGTTTTCTTACCCTCCCAATAGTTAATTCGAGGTGTGGGTACCAGCTTAACCTTTGATCAACTACAATACCTAGGTACTTGACGGAATTTACCTTATGAATAACAGGGCAACTGCAGGTAGATTGGGTTGGGGTATGACAAGAATGTATTCTGATGTTAAAGTCCGGCGTAGGCTGAGAGTTTACGTATTTAGTGAAGCAGACGTAGTTGGTTTTTTGGGTATTTAGCGTAAGTAGATTCTCACAAAGCCAATCACTAACTCTCGCCAGTCCCCGCTCAGCCTAAGATATTCTCCGAGAAATTACGTTTTTACAGTAAACGGATCGCAATTTTTTATCATATCTGTATTAATAACTAAAAAATCATCAATTTTGAGATATTATGTCGAGCTTGTAGCAAAGTCTTCTCAGAATTCGGTCAACCATGTTTTTTACCAAATTACTTAAAGTAACTTTTGTCGAGTGATTTAGCGGAGCATGATTACAAGTATCAAGTTTTAGAAGGTGCTGTTCACGTGTTCTTTTCATTTTAATTTAAATACAGTAATGCCGTTTTTAAGAGTTCATTGGTTTTTAACTTTTTTTTTTCAAGTCGTTGGTTAACTTATTAGATGTTTTGCGCCTAGCAGGCTAGGTTAATTGCAGCAACCACGTTTATTGCAGGTTTTAACCTACGTAGCAGATTGTTGCAGAAGTTCTTGTACCTGCATTAGGGGCCATCCATAAATTATGTCACACGAATTTCATGATTTTTGACCAGCTGTGACAAGGATGGGGGATCCTCGTCATAGCTGGTCACATTTGTGAGACCTCTCTAGTGTAACGTCACATTATTTTACAATTTTATTCGTGTATTTGTTCGTGTTTTACTAAACACTTAGATTAAAATAGATTTTGAAATGTGACGTCACGAAATTTAGGACCCCTCCCACCGCCTTGTCACATTCGTCAACCCCCTCCCTCCCCCTTAACATGAGACGTAATTTATGGATAGCCCCTTACCAGGGTCATTTGAAATTGGTCACACTGCTGCATGCATCTTATGATACCTTGTGTTATCCAAGGCTTGATGATGTAGTTATTTCGACTTCTTTGGGCTTTATGGGAGTGTTTTTTTTAATGTCCAAGTAATGTCAACTACGGAGTTGGAGCGATGGTGGTTTAAAACTTCAGACCATGAGAAATCGTTTATGTCTGTGTCGACAGCATCTTTTTTAGGCGTGTCGCTTTTAAATTATACTCTCTCCTTGTCCGAGACGGTTTACAGTGTAGTCACGGCCTTGTTTGCCGACACTGCCACATATTTTAAAGCTAATCAAAGCAAAAAAATAACTCTGCTTGTTTCTGAACGAACCTGTCAAACTCATTACGGTTTTTGTGCACGGCGCTGTCACAACGCCTCTGCAAATAAAAATTGTTTTTTGTGTAATTAAGTGCATTTTAGCATTAAAAATGATATTTATAACGTCTAAATTAGCCTATTCAACTTTACATCTGCTCAAGATAGTATTTCAACGACATATAAGTCGAATTTGGTAATGGTAAGTAAGGTGAACATTTGTGTACCTACAAGAAAAGCAACAATATAATTTATTATGTTTGGCAGTTCTGGTGAGTTTATTTATTACCTATTCATATAAAATGCGAAGATAAGTATTAGATCATTAGGAAAAATGTAGAAATCATACTTTGGCATTATGTTCATGTTTGTTATGTTCCTTCTATTTAAATGTACGTTCATAAACGATTCGCAATCTAATTAAATTGAATTATCGAGAACTTATTGACTTCCAAAATGGAAAGGGAACGCGCGATTCGGATATGCCGCAAAAAACCGCGTTCGGCCGTTGATGGGACAAGTGTCAAAGTGAAAACTATTTCAAATTTTTTCAACGTCAACCGAACTTTACCAAACACGTTTCGTAATATCCATCAAAATTGCATGCAAATCTAAAATTTGTGATGGGCAAACGAAAAAATAAGGAGGAAGAAGCTGGAAAAATCAAACGTAAACTGAAAAAATCGCAGAAACGATTTAAGAAAAACGAGGAAACAGAAGAAGATGAGACGTCTTACACCAACAGACTCCCCTCCTAGAGAGAGGGCCGCCTCGGTAGAACCACCAATGATGAATTCTGACTTGGACTTGCCCCTGGAGATCTGAGGTACTTACTTAACATAATATATACTTAATAGTTACCTATTGAGATAGGTATTAAACTTCAAACGCATGGGTGTTTGTACATGGGTACCTTTTCTATTCACTACACCAAGTACCTACTGGCTTAAGAGCTACCACTTTAGCGGGTAGACAAAGCTAGATTCAAATAGTGAGCTATCACATACAGCGGATAGACATGCTATTACACATTATTCAATATTACACTTCAGAGCTATCACTTAGAGGATAGACCAACCAACAAAATACAGTGCTATCACACAGAGGATAGACCAACCAACAAAATACAGCGCTATCACACAGAGGATAGACCAACCAACAAAATACAGCGCTATCACACAGAGGATAGACCAACCAACAAAATACAGCGCTATCACACAGAGGATAGACCAACCAACAAAATACAGCGCTATCACACAGAGGATAGACCAACCAACAAAATACAGCGCTATCACACAGAGGATAGACAGCAAAATACTTTATATCTGTAGCTTACACTGCATATTAAACTTTCAGACAGTGAAGAAGTGGCCGAAGAACTTCTGGCCTTGGGTCTTGAAGGTGCGGATACCAATGAGATAAGTGAACCAATCCGTCCTTAGTTAGCATCAAGATGGAAAAATATTATGAGAGGTTTAAAGAAAGAAACCAGGGAAGAAATCTTTAAAAAATATCTAGACCCAGAAAATTGTAACACCACAGCACCTTCCTTAAACCCAGAAATAAAGGCAGTCATGTCAGATGCGTCTTTTAACAGAGACAACAGACTTGTAATAAGGCAAAAAATGACTGGGAAAGTTTTAACAGCTATAGGAAAGGCCATGACAATTGTCATGAAGGGAAACTTCAACTCGAAGCAGTTGATTGAGTACCTTAGTGATGCTGCAAAGATTACTACCGACATATATCATCAAGACTTGTCATCAAGGAAGTACTTTGCACTCGCAGGCACCAGTTCACTGATTAAGGATCCTATCAAAAATGAAAAGTCAGATGAGATGCTATTCGGAAGTACTTGCTCTGAGAAAATTAAATTAGCTCAAACAATTCAGAGAACTGGAGTCCAGATAAAAGTAAAATAGACAAACTTCAGGAGCCTGCTGCCACCTCATCAGAAACCTTGCAGCGGGCAAATACCAGTACCGTCATCCAGTAAAGCCTTACCTGAGAACACAGAAGAAGAGGCAGCCTCAGCAGAGAATACGATCTCCACCACGCTAACAGCGTCACAATTACAGGTGCATGCAGGCAAAACTAGATATTTTAGTTTGAACTGGGAAAAAATCACAAATGATCCTATTATCTTGCAGTGGATTAATGCACCTCCAACTGAAGCCCATGTGCAAAATTGGTCAGCAAATGATAGAATTGTTATTCAAAAAGAAATTAAAAAGTTCCTGTCATTGGGTGCAATTTCTTCACATATAAAAAATCAGTATGTATCCCCATTTTTTGTTGTACCTAAACCATACAGGTTTATACTCAACTTAAAGGGACTCAATAAGTACATAGACACCCAACATTTTAAGTTAAAGGATTATAGAACAGCTTGCAAGCTAATTGAAAATAGTTACATGGCAAAAATTGATTTAAGAGATGCTTATTTCTCTATTCCCATTTCTGACCACTCCAAAAAATATCTTGGATTTAACTTTGAAGGCAAGCTATACCAGTTCAATTGCTTACCCTTCGGATTATGTACTGCTCCATTGATATTCACAAAAATCATGAAATCCATTGTTACATACCTAATATAAAAATATAATAATGACATATTACTTAGATGACAGTCTATACATTAATAATGACAAAAGTACATGTGTTCAAATTATGAAAAAAGTATTTTTAAACCTAGTCAGGCATGTGACTATTTAGGATTTACCATAGATTCCAGGGATCTAACTATTTCAATACCTAAAGAGAAACAAGTCTCAATTCTTAAAAAGTTACACAGTTTCAAAATAAAAACTGTCCGTGAAATTAGAGAATTTTCCCAACTTTCAGGGTCTTTAGTATTACAAGATACCAATGAAGATTATGATGAAAAAATGTCCCTTATATTGACAATAGAACTTAATCAAACAGTACATATTCCAACTGGAAATTCACACAGATGCATCTCATATGGGCTGGGGTTCTGTCTGTGAAGGAAAAAAGGCTTCTGGGTCTTGGTCTTCCAAAGAGTTGGAGTTTCACATCAACTATGTGAAATTAAAGGCTGCTTTTATTGGCCTTCAGTGCTTTGCTAAGAATTTTCAAAATTGTGAAATATTACTCAAGAATGGATAATACAACAGCTATAGCTTATATTAACAAAATGGGGGAGTACAGTTTAAACATCTTAACAATATTACAAGGGAACTATGGCAATAGTATGAGAAAAGGAAAATTTGGTGTTTTGCTTCATATATTAATACCAAAGACAATTTTGAAGCAGATGCTGAGTCCAGGAAAGTAAATATTGAATGGGAGCTATCTGAAATATGTTTTGAAAAAATTAGGGGAACCTTAGAGGAGCCTGAAATTGATTTATTTGCATCTAGAATAAACAACAAATGTCAAAAATTTGTCTCATGGAGAAGAGACCCAGAAGCTTTAACAGTTGATGCATTCACACTGGACTGGAAAACTTTTTTCTTTTATGCTTTTCCACCTTTTTTTCCCTAATCTTAAAATGCGTTAATAAAATAATGTCTGATAGAGCTGTAGGCATTTTAGTTTTCCCTTATTGGCCTTCTCAGCCATGGTTTCCGCTCATAGAACCACTTCTAGTCAAAGATTTACTTATTTTCCCACCTAACAAATTAGGAACCCCATCCCATGTATCAGCATCTTATCCTGGCTGCAGGGCTGCTATCAGCGAAGCATTTATAAGGCGTGGAACTCCACTCCACTCTTGGGATAGTGCTAAATTCCCTTTCAATCAACACAATCACGCAATACAACTGTTGTCTCAAGTCATAGTGAAAGTTTTGTAACACTCACAATATTGACCTTTTGTACTAAAATTTCTAAGTGACTGCTTTCATAAGGGTGTATCGTATGGTTCATTAGATACCACTAGATCTGCTTTATACATGTTAATGTGGCTAAAAATACTTCAGATGACAGATTAAAAAGATTTGTCTAAGGGGTATTTAGGCTGAAGCCTCCCAACCCAAAATACAGTGTTACATCCGGGTTAGGTATTAGATTATCTAGTATCCAAGTACCCAAAAGAGAGTCTATCATTAGATATTTTAACAAGAAAGCTAGTCACAATTCTGGCGTTAACATCAGGTCATAGAGTCCAGACCCTATCACTATTAAAAATATAACATTTATAGCTGATGGAGTACAAATAAAAGTACCCGATAATAAAAAAAAAAAAAAAAAAAAAAAAAAAAAAAAAAAAAAAAAAAAAAAACCTCAAGTAAAAGTTCACTTCAACCCTGTTTACATTTAAAAAGCTATACTAGTAAATTAGAAATTTGTCCAGTACACACAATAAAGTAATATTTAAATGTAACTAAAGACACTAGAAAAGAAATATATAACCTAATAATTACATACAAAAAACCATACCATAAATGCCTCCTCTCAATCTCTAAGTAGATGGATAAAACTAACATTAAATGAGGCAGGTATAGGTACTTCCGTCTTTACTGCACACAGCACCAGACACGCTTCTACTGCAGCGGCAAGTAGGGCAGGTCTTAGCATAAATCTTATTAGAAGGATGGCAGGATGGTCAGCCACATCCTCAACCTTTGCAAGGTTTTATAATAGACCATTAACAGAAGACCCCTAGGTTTTAGTAATGCAGTTTGCAATACTTTAAATAGGATCTAGTACCTAATATAATTTTTCTATAAATATTAATTTATAAATACTTAATTGTAATGTTTTGTAATTTTCCAATAATTATTTTTAAATTACAGTAGCCTTTCATTCACAACTTGACTTTAAACATCTACACTGTAAACCGTCTCGGACAAGGAGAGAGTATAATTAGGAGATTAAACGAACTTACCTGTAAGTGAAGTTCTATCTCAATTATACGAAGCTCCTTGTCCGAGACGGGACTCCCTCCCAATGTTACCCTCCCTATAAAGAAAATTATTCGTTGTTCATGAAATGTGCTTTAAACGAAATGAGTTTGACAGGTTCGTTCAGAAACAAGCAGAGTTATTTTTTTGCTTTGATTAGCTTTAAAATATGTGGCAGTGTCGGCAAACAAGGCCGTGACTACACTGTAAACCGTCTCGGACAAGGAGCTTCGTATAATTGAGATAGAACTTCACTTACAGGTAAGTTCGTTTAATCTCCTAATAACTTCTAAAATGCATTTTTTTTTAGCTGATGTTTCTTGTAGTCTTTTCTAATAGTAAATTTTTGACGACTAATGATCATAGCAGCATCAGAGACTAATATGAGAAAAGTTTTAAATAATGTGAAACGGATGGCGTTATTAGTACGGCGTATGGAGTTTGTAACCGTAGGATGCCGAACTATCTACCATGGTTGCGGAATTTATTCAAAAGAGTCACCGCGGCAATAGAACGCAAAGGGCACAAGAAGGATCACGGGTGGGTTTTAGTCACTAAGATTCTGACACTCCCTTCAGCTCCGCAAGCATGCGCGTACCAACCGTAATATGCGCTAAAAACGCATAGATGCGTTGGTGGTCTAGCTTGTGCAGCGCGCAGTCTCGCTGTACCGCCCCCAACCCCCCGCAGACACCGGACTGTATCGACCCCGCGAATGCGTCGTCAGCTTGGATTCTACGTCCGGCATTAATTTCAAGCAAGAACTCGCGATCTGTACTGCTTTTACGACCGAATTTTTAAGAATCAGTTTTTCCCGCGACTTCGTAGCCTGAAGCATCGGTAGTGGTTTATCGTTTAGAATCTATAAGTTTTTACCATGTCATGTGGCATGTTCCCTGTAAATAACACATTGACTCTAGACCAAAAGAAGGCGTTACTACAAAAAGCCTGCCAGAACGGTGGATGGCGCCAAGTCAAGCAAGATATTAGTAAGTTGAATGTTTTTGCACAAAATATATTCCTCCGTGCCTCGGAAAGCACATTAAGCCGTCGGGACCAACGGCTTAACGTGCTGTCATTTGTATATCTTTGGCAGTCGTTACGGATTGTCAGAAGCCAGAATATCTGACACCAATCTTGCCAAGAAGTACCGTATTCCCCAGTTGTTGGTTTGTGGAGGTCTGGTAGGCAGCCGCTCCACGTTAAATACTGGTACTCAGCTGAAACTGTTATGACTGGAAGCCGACCCCAATATAGTTGGGAAAAGGCTAGGCAGATGATGAGTTTTCAAACTTTACTGTGTTGATAAATACATGAAATGGTTATCTATTTGTCTTCAGTAAAGTACAATGAGATGCGTGAACAGTACGTTACTGATATGGAGAAACAACGCGATCCCCGGTTCAGGCGTTATGTGAAGATGTACAAGAGCAAGTTGGGAGCTGCAGGTACCTACATATTTAATGTTTTCTATAGTTAAACAAAATCCCAGGATATATATGTGCTATTTCAGACTATAATCTATAAATGTGCCAAATTTCATCCAGATTCGTTCAGGCCTTCGAGCGTGATTGAGTATCATTAATGCAAATTTTCGCATTAATCAAAGTAGCAGTAAATTTTTGAAATTCCTTTTTTGAATTCAAGCAGGCCTTTTGAGAAGAAAGTTTTCTTGCCGGCCTGTTGTTATTGTTTTGGCGCGACAGTGGTCTCAGTTTGTTTGTCTGTGTTTTGTTTACTACGGTCCGCGCGAAAACTTAGCGTGCTCGTTGTGACGTCAGAGTTGTCGCATTTCCAACTTAAAGTAGGTATGCTAGCTATTTACGATTTTACAGAACTAACGCAATACTTAAAAAGGGGTCATTGTTCACGTATTATAAACAACTTTAATTAAGAGACTTATCCCGAAAAATAAAAAGTTTTAGAATCGGCCCCATGAATCTATGTTCGAATAACTCGACAAAATGTAATCTGATTTCAGTGTTAGTACCGTAGAAAAAGTTATTCATAATGATGAGTTCAATGACCCTTTTTCAGTTCTTGCGTTTATTCTATTTTAAGTTGTATGGAGATATAGTTCGCTGGGGTTAGTAAGAGTTATCTATGATATCTACTGGTGGGGTCGCGTGGGGTGAATTTTGCTTCCTAAATTAAAACGCATGATTATCTAAATTGGTGATACCATATGTCTATTACGACTACTGCTATAGTTATGTCAATACAATTACTTTTAATGTTTAAATTAATAGAAATGCCAGTGCATAGCGGACGTTATTCGCTCCGCAGTATCAGCTATATCGAAACTTTGTGTTCAAGGCAGTTTTAGTACATATACCGATATAGATACTTTTTGAAGTATTCAAATTGGATGTTCTATTCAGATGATATAATAATATATTAAACTATCACATTATCCAAAATAATGCAATGGTCAAGTGGTACTTTTTTTCTGGATAGGAAATCATCAAATGACTTCTCCCGCTCTGAGCGAAGCGGAAGGGACTGTCAGTTTCTTACTGACTAAAACCCAGCCGTGTTTCTCTTAGTACCCTTTACATTCCAGACCGCGGTGACTCTTTCGAACAAATTTTGCAACTCTAGCAGGCACTGACCCTATGGAGCGCCTTCTTCTTTGCTGACAAATCTATGAGGTGCGCGTGGAACACGACGCGCCATTGGCTCGGGCCTGGTTGTCATCGGACGGCGAGCCATCCATAGCTCTGCAGGCCCGAGCCTACGGTGGCTGGGAATCGCCCTGCGTTTCCCGACGCACGGGGCGTGAGGTTTCGATCTTCCTCACACGACCTACCTCCCCCTTCGCCAAAAGGTGACCGCCATCCCATTGCTCCTCGCTCCGGACCATGTATTGAACCAGGGCCGGACAACAAAGGTCACCTTTAGTAAAGCCTCAGGTCCACCTTTTTCTGAATACATTTCTTCTCACCTTTTGGTTGACCTACCTCTGCTTGGGCTTACGTCTTTTGGTATCCACTCAGCCACTCTGGATACAACAAGACCAAGCCTCTCAACACATTATAAAATGTATGTACTCCTGCGTGATCCGCTCGATTCTTTCGCACATTATATTTTGCAGCTATCCGTTATGTCTCTTTTGTTATACTAGCTGCTGTTCGCGGCTATCCCATGTGTTATTCCACACTGTAATCTACCAAAGTGCTAAACACGCAAACTTTCGCGTTTATAATTTTAGTTAAATATTTATTTATTTATTTTATCTTTATAGAGTTCTTGAAGAACCGCCTGCAGATCTACGCTATCTGCAACCAACGTGTGTTGCAGGATTGCCTTTGTGAGTATAGATAATACAGTCGATTTTTCAATTCATTCATACTACTGGAATCACGTTCCGTACCCAAAGGGTAAAACAGGACCCTATTACTAAGACTCCGCTGTCCGTCCGTGTATCTGTCGTTCCATCTGTCACCAGGCTGTATCTCATGAGTCGTGATAGTTAGACAGTTGTATTTTTCACAGATGTTGTATTTCTATAGCCGGTATCTCGCCAAATACTAAAAAACAGAATAAAATAAATATTTAAGGGGCTTCCATACAATAAACAAGATTTGAATAATGGTACGGAACTCTTCATGCACAATTCCGTATCGCATTTGCCCGGATTTTTTTTAAATGTAACTAACTATATACGAT
Source organism: Hecatera dysodea (assembly GCA_905332915.2). Classification (NCBI taxonomy): domain Eukaryota; kingdom Metazoa; phylum Arthropoda; class Insecta; order Lepidoptera; family Noctuidae; genus Hecatera; species Hecatera dysodea. The sequence goes on along the minus strand of HG995286.1, from coordinate 28,701,577 downwards.
CAAAAGTACCTTAAAAGGGTATTTATCTTTTTTAAATAAATTAATTATTTTTTACTTACTTTTCAGATTCCTATAACAGTGCTAATTGTTTATTTTGTATTGTTTCAGCGGTCGACGAGATGATGCTCGAGGTCATCAACGGCCAGCCTCGAGCTGAAGCTGCGATTGCTTCGAACCAGAACGCTGATCATGAAGACTCGGATTAGACTAGCTGTTAGATCATAGTTCCCAATGACGGATGCTAGGAACATTTACGTCACCAGATGGCGCCACATAGGCGAGAGGTCCTCTTCATTGAAAAAGTGAATTTAACGTCAATGTGACGTCGATGTCAATTTAACAAATGACAGAAAACATTAGCTTTTTGACAGATGCGTGGACCTGACGCCTCAGTGCTGCCACCTAGTGTTCGTCATTTCTGAACACCCTCATTTATTTGGGGTCCGTCAACATGTTTTTTTCTTGAGAAGAAGACATGTCGCCCTGATTTATCTATTATTCTTAATGTTAGTATATACTGAGGGTATTAATTAACTTCTATAAATGTGCGATAAATCTATATTATTGGACTTTCAATATTCTGAGGTCATTGTATACGACCGTTCTTTGTAATCTCTATGTCTATCAAGCGTCGTTCGTGATAACAATCCTAGTCTTAGGCTATCTAATGGCCTTCCTGAGGCTCTGACAGTGAGATTTCAACAGATTCTGTCACCACTCTAGCGTGGTGAAAGCGTCTGTCAAAACATCAAAAATGTATGACATTAGCAAACACTGTAAAAATATGACTAATCCCTTATATTTTGTCATTTCGACAGTCGTATTTACTGAATGACACTTTGTCTAGAGCCTCTAGTCATTTATATTTTTGGGTATATTTTCGATAGTTCATAGTTTTTCAGTCAATTCGATTTTTGTCACCTTCATTGTATTTAATACTCATTAATAAGTAACGTAAATAAATGATTAAACATTTAGCTTGTCTAAAAAACAACGGGGTAAATGTGAATTGAGTTCGGACTCAGTCATAAACTTGAAATATTAAAATAAAATAAAATAAAAATGGGTAAAAATAAATGTGATTCAAAATTAATCATAAAAATGTGTAAATGAGACTTACACAAAAACATTTTATATTGTTTGAATAAACAGTTTTGTTACCAATTAGGTAACAAAATGTTTTAACAGTGCATAGCACTGAGTGTACTGAGAAGTGAATATATTATACTTCTCACATCTGAAAGCAGAAAAAGTCGTTTCATAAATGATATACTTCATTGTTTAATTAAAATTAAACAATTTGATACCTTAGCGGATAAGTTTTACTGGTTAACGTTTTCCCTCATTAAGTTTATCCTATTAAATATATTAAGTTTTAGTCATAATTAATGGTGTGTTTATGTTTAATGATTATGTGTTCATGTTGTTAGTTGTTATATTACCATTTCAACTATGACCTGTTTTATCAATTAACATTTTACAATAAATAAATCTGGATGTCTTAGATTTGGCTCTTTATTTAACTCTTTTCATAAATATTCAGTTTATCTGCTATTAAAAATTTCCCTCAGCCACAATAGTCACCCAAGTTTTCTTCTTTCATATCGAGATGATGCCACTAGACCTGCTCTAAATTAAATAAATATTATATACTAGCTTGCCGCGCAACTTTCTTTGTCTCACGTTTTTCATAACTGCTCCGCTCTTATTGGTCTTAGCCTGTCGATATATAGTCTTCCTCAATAAATGGGCTATCTAACACTGAAATAATTTTTCAAATCAGACCAGTAGTTCCTGAGATTTGCGCGTTCTAGCAAGCAAACTTTTCAGCTTTGTATATCAAGTATAGATTATTTTTTAGTGATCCCAATCTGTATAAAATATAGTTTATAAATTACAATCCTGTTCGTACGTGCATGTTAATGTAATTTTGACATATGATTAACGAATGAACCAAATAATATTTTACCAAAATATACATAACTATGGCCTTATCTACCGACACATTCACATCATTTTGCAAAAAAGTTGCTATGAACGAAATTATTATGAACGCACTTTCTTCGATACTAAATGTGCCTCGAACGACCGAGAATGGGTCTTCTATCTTCCTCTCTCGTTGCAGGTACCTGGTCTGACTGTTCAATTGTTCATACTCATTAATATTCGTTTATTATATTGGGCGCTGGGAAAATGGCTCTTCCACACAACTTGTTCTCCCAGATACAATGGGAGGACAAGTTGTGTGTCTGACGCTCTGCAGTCTTTTATAGAATAACCTAATTACCTGTCATCGAATACTGGTGAGCGCACACGCTCTGCTTGCTGAGGGGAATGGGAGTCGGTTTTGTGGTTTCAGGCTCTCCCGTCATCCACCAGAAGCACTATGATGGATGACGCATCATTTAGACTCGTTATGCTTGGTTCATCTTATGTTGTCTTGTGAGTCACCGTGCTCGGAAGTAAATATCACAGCGAAAAAAGGAACAAGTTTTTAGTAAGGAGGGTTTGCTGTCGTTATTAGCAAAACAAAAACGATTAAAACAATCAAATCTATACTTATAATAAATCTGTAGAGAGGTCAATTCTGTACAAGGAATATATTTTCAAAATAACTATCAGGGGGTGATTAGTGATCGATACTGGTGCCAAAAATGCAATCAGTAAATTTTTTGTCTGTCTGTCTGTCTGTCTGTCTGTCTGTATGTTCTTTATAGAAACAAAAACTACTCGACCGATTTTAACGAAACTTGGTGCAATTATTCTTCATACTCCTGGGCAGGTTATAGTATACTTTTCATCACGCTACAATCAATAGGAGCAGAGCAGTGAAGGAAAATGTTGGGAAAACGGGAGAAGTTACTCCATTTTTTAAGCTTCCGTCGCGTGTGTAGCTTTAATGGTTAAAGTTACATAGAAATCATGTATTACGGAAATGTTCTACATAAAATTATCTAAAAAATATCCCGAAACAGCATATGTCTATCTTTTGTCAATTTTAAACCGATCGGGCTCAGAGTTTCAAAATCGGGGGTAAAGTAACTATTCCACGCGGACGAAGTCGCTGGCAGAAGCTAGTAAAAAAATAAAACAATTTATTTACATTTGATGTAAATAAATAAATAAACTTGCTTGTTTCCACCAGTGGTTTGCTGTTCATGTATTTGTTGACACATTACACACACAGGTGCGCAGTATTTTAAGGATATTTACTCCATCTTAATTTATATATATGTTTACTGTTTTTGTTTATTATTTCTATTCGATGATATTTATAGGTATATTATATTGATTCAAATCAATCGCCACGCGTCCATTAAAAGGTTCATTAGAAAACCAGCGTCAGACAGAGCCATACTGTCTGAAATATCGCTGATATGGACCTTTTTAGTGCAGCCGTGAGACACTCACTAATTTTTTTTTTTGCATGCCTTGCTTGAGTGCCAATTCTACTAATTTTCTTTATCGCAATTTGTTCAAAAATCTACGGAAATTGAGGCTTTTTGACAGTTTGCGACTGACATGTGATGATGAACACACGAATGAAAATTTTGTTAAAAATTAATAGAATTAGCTTTCGAATGGTATGATTTTGGTGCTGTGGTAGGACTCGTGTGGTGATGTGTCGACATCCTTGCAACATTTCATGTTCCAAGTATGGTTGGTTGTGCCGGCACTGCCGCTGCGGCTGTTGAGGCCATTACCTGATTGGTAATTACAGTTGAGTCATTTGGGTCGAAAAGATTGGGTCATAAGGTCAGATTTCGCCCTGAAGGTTCCTGATCGACCCTGCGTGAGGATTTTGCTCAAACAATTAGTACTGCCATTCAATGTGGCAATGCTGCAACGGAGCACGTTTCACGCCGGCGCAGTGATTGAGCGATTAGCTACAACGCTGCGTGTCACAGCTTCGATTCCCACACGGAAGCAATAATTGTATGGTCTACTGATAGTTTCTCCGGGTCTGACTGTTTGTGAATGTGAGTTTATATGTTTGTAAATACTATACAGGAGGAATTCCTAGTTTCGGGCAAAGATTTATTTAAAAAAAAAGAAAAGAAAAGTGATGATAGATATAACGAAAGTATTTAAGGTTCAAGTACGTGTTTGAGTACCTATCGCCGGAAATAAGGATTACTATTTGAAGTTTTTTGGATTATTATTGATTCTTTTTAGTGAATTTCACACTTTGATTTTGATTCGGCAATCAGGATTCTTATAAAAATGTGTAATAGCGTTTCTACAAAACCATCACAATATATTTTTATTTCGTAAGTAGGCAGGGTAAAAAACACTTTTACATATCAATCTTTTTTGGCCGTTATGAAGACTAGATGAGGCCGGTGTTTCCTAGCTGACTACCCGGAGAAGAAACACCGAAACAAACTCAGAGGTCAAAGTCTCTTTTGAAGTCCATACAATTGTACTGGTGAAGTCATATTAGAACCATGAGAGTTACGAAGCGATGATATTATTTGACACGGGAAGAGATGATGACAGCCATCGAAATGTTGCAAGCTGGTTCCAGCAACGTATTGTGGCTGTTCAAACTAGGCTGAGAGCCAGCACTTTTTGAACATCAAGCAGTCCCCGAGAACGCCCGCTCGTCACGACTCCCTAGTTTTTTAGCTGGGAAGAAGAAGTGGCGCAACAAACTCCCCAGTAATGTCGCTCTTGGTACTATACAGAGCATCATAAGCCGCCCCTGGACATGCTATTGTATCACAGGCAGCGTGGTCGAGAGATATGGAGCGACCAGTCTGTGAGATCGCATCACTACTTTGCATCACAAACAGTCTTAGCGGCCCTGGAACGCAAAGGGCACTAGGAGGATCACAGGTGGGATTTAGTCAGTACAGTCTGACACTCCCTGCCGCTCCGCCCAGAGCGGGAGAAGTCAATTGATGAATTTCCATGCAGAAAAAGGTATACATTAAAATAACTATATTGATTGACAATCAAATATAAATATAAAATATGAATACATAAGTAAATAAATAAACAGAAACATTTTTGTTTTTTTAGTTAATTTCATATTAATTACCTACACTATTCTGTTGCAATACATGTAATAAAAATGTTTTCACCAAATACTTATTGTTAAGGCTCCTAAAGAAAAATAAACAATAAACCAAACAATCAAAACTTTTGAACTACACAAACCCTGGGGCGCGAATCTGTCTCGCACTCTGTCTTTTGAAACTTTATGTGAACGCAATGTTTGAAGGGTTGTCAACAGAGACGATTGAATCCAGTCCAAACCCCTTTGAACGAATTTAAAATGTGTGTTTTGTTGTCTTCTCTTTTCAATGAACGCTTGTGCTGTGCACTGTCCTGCTCTGACGCTACGAACAGCTGAAAGTAGTACAGTCAATCAGAAAGTTAAATGAAATAAATAATGCTATTCGCCCCAGCGTTTGGTATGGCAGTGTGTCAGCCAAGTTTGGAAAGAGGCAACACGCTAGCTGACTTTTAAGGATACAAAATCCATAGGGTAACCACTGGAGCCCTCCTACTAAGCCTTTGCTGTCCGTCCATCTGTCAGCAGACTATATCTCATGACCTGTTATAGATTGACAGTTGACATTTTCACAAAGCAAGTATTTCAAGGTATTATGCTATAATAAAAAGTAGTCAACTGCTAGTTGGAACAGTGCACCAAGGGTTTTCGAAACTTACAGTCTATGAACATTAACCTGGAGTCACGAATGAATTTTCTGAATTGAATTAAATTTTAACAAGAAATAAGATGTCCTAACGGTACGAAACCCTTGGTTAGGGAATCCGATGTATTTTTACACGCTGTAAGCATCTTGGCTACGTACAACTTGGCCTGACCCTTTATTTCAGCGAAGCCAAAAGACAATAATTTTTATCACGTGATCTCTCTGAGATGAATAGATTTTTGTAGAGATGGTAAAAGTATTGAAAGTGAACGAGGTAACTAACATTACACAGATGGCTCGATCTTTCAAACTTAAAAACATGATTTTCAACTGTTTTTTTCAATTCCCTCTATAGAGTTTAAAAAAAAACCACATAGTGCATCAGTTTTCAAAGCTTACTAAATCGTCGGAAAACTCGGTCATGTGTGTTTTTACCTGTTGTTTTTCGAGCTGCGTAAACAAGTTAACTATTATAACATCGTAAACCAATTCTTTATTTTCCATCAAGTAAACTCTAAAAAGTTACTTTTCAGAGGTTATTATTTGACCTTGAACTCCTGGCAAACAACAATTTCAAAAGTTATATGACGGAGGATAAGCCTTCAAATCTGTAATTAGAGAAAGAAAGAGACTGAATTCTAGAAGTAGCTAATACTACAGACTTAAGTCTCTAATTATAATTTTGTTTGACTCTGTACTTCATCGTAAATTCTAACGATGAAAGAAAAAAAAAGAACGAACTAAAATTAATTACAAAAGATGATGAGCGTGATTGTACACTATAGTATCGACCCGCGTCAGGCGTGCCGGCCGGTAGTCTGTCCAAACAAGAGGCAGCGGCCGGTATTGTACGCTCCCGGTTGTTAGTGACCAGTGAAAAAGTATTCTGATTTAAAACATGTCGGGACCAACAGCCTGGAAGGACAAGAGCAGGAGGAAATACAACAGGAAGGGAAAGCGGACCCGAGACGTGACGACTCAGTGTGGCAAGTGGCTGCAACTTAAACGAGCAATCGGTAAGTGCATTGTTTTCTATTAAAATTGTATATAAGTATCCCATAATTATTATAAAAGGCACCAGGAGAGGCCAAAGGTAAGGCATCTGAACATTACAAACAGGCAAATCACTAGCTAACATCTGAATAAACAAAAAAATCTCTAGCTCCATTTCAATTAAAAGGTAAATCAATTATTGATTTTTAATTTATATTGAATGGCAGGGTGGAGCTCTTGGGATGAATCCTATTGAGGAAAAAATATATCAACGTTGAGAGAGTTGATACTGATAATGTATTATTTTTTATTGTTTACCAACCCGCACTGGGCCCGCGTGGTGGATTACGGTCCATTCCTGAGGCCTGTGTCCCAGCAGCGGAAATATTATAAGGCTGATTATGCTATTATTGTTGGATAAACAGGTGTACACCTACCATATAATCTGTTTGATAAAACTGATTTTCTGTAAGTGATACTTTCTTAGAGCATTTTGGCATGACCTGAAATTCCCTAATCAGCTGCATTTCTTTGTCACAAGAGGAAAATGTCACAAAGACAATGGAATACGAATACTTTTCCTGCTCCCAGGGGCCAACAATTGGCTGATGATGTGGAGCAAAGGCTAGGCCTTGTCACACTTTGCTGCACAATATACACGTAGAAAGCCATCGTATAAACCAGGCCTCCTTTTTATGAGATGGCGTGGGTGGTGGGAGTGGGATGCAATATTCGTATGTAATATACGATGTATTTCGAACTTGAAATGGCACTGGGCGGGGCACAAAATTCGCAGAATCCCCTCTGTCTGGGAAACGGGGCCAAAAGTTTCTAGGTCTCCCGTTATGTGACATTGATTGACCTATTGAGGTCCAGGCTAAGTAAGAACTACCGCTAGCGACGACCGCGAGGGTTAACCAACCCTTACCAAGGTCGGTGTGTGGATGGGTAACCATCTCGGAAAGCACTTACAGCCGTTGGTCCCGGCTGTCATTTGTAGATCTTGGGCAGTCGTTACGGATTGTCAGAAGCCAGAAAATCTGACTCCAGTATAGACAAGAAGTGCCGTGTTATCAAGCAAATCGATCGGTTGTGCAGGTCTGGTGGACAGCCGCTCCTCGTAAAATACTGAGATTTAGTTGAAGCAGGTTTTTCTGGGAGTCGACCGAGAATGGCTGAAATAAACCTCATAGATGATTTAGCCGGATTTCTTGAAATTAGGGAGGTCTTTTTTCCGGATCTGAAATCATTGGATGACTTCTCCCGCTCTGGGCGGAACGGAAGGGAGTGTCAGGCTCTTACTGACTGAAACCCACCCGTATTCCTCCTAGTGCCCTTTGCGTTCCAGGGCTGCGGAAAAATCCGCAACCCTATGGGTCTACGTCTTCTTTGCTGACGTATTTCTTAAAATCGCGCGCAGAACAGTACAGGCCGTCGACCCGGGCCTGGTTGTTATCGGACGGCGAGCCACCCATAGCTCGCTATCCGTAGACCCGCGCCTACGGTGGCCGGAAATCACTTTGCGTTTCCTTCGGGAAACACAGCCGTGCCCTAGGCATCTTCTTCTGTTGCGGCGGCTGGGCCGTGAGGACCCCTCTCCCGCGCGCATTCTGCCTCCTCCATTGCTAGCATTACTGCTTCGTGGAAGGAGGTATCTGCTTCCCATACCTCTTCGCTCCGGACCATAGATTGAACCAGGGCCGGAAGTAAGATGTTGCCGTCACCGATTGTCTTGAAATTAGGAAGGCCTGTGAACATTTATGGAGTTCCTTCGGCTGGAATCACAGGAGCATAACATGGTACTCCCTTTCTTCTCATAAAATTGTTTATCCGAAAATCATTATCCATAACACGTTTGCTATAAACTGCAGTAACCATAATGTTCGAAACCCCGAAATTTTGTTCAGCATAATTATCTTTAGTTCTAAAAGTATTCTGTCATAATATCGAGTACCATAATAATTGAATCTCCTAATTTTACCTGCCCTAAAGTCATATGTCCGAAGTATTGTGTTGAATAATGTGTATTATTCCGAATGTTCATTTATAATAAATATTTTAGTCCTAAAACATTTGCTACAAAATAGGTTTTGGTGACAGAAACGAATCGCTGTAAAACCAACTGCACGCAGTCTTGTCTGCCCTACCCCTAGAGTGTAATTTAAAATCGCGTAGGCGCGGAGGGGCGAGGCGGCCCGCGAGTTGAGGAGCAGGTGGTTGTAACACTCGCCGCCGCGACTGAGGCTGGCCGGCGAAGCCGGCCAGTAAGCCGAAGCTGCGGTGGAGAGCGTTAAACCCATCTGCGACGATAAACTCGCGTGGGACCGCCGGAGCCGTGACAGAAACCATGCCTGTTGCATGTTGCATGCTTGCTTGCATGCTGCGTGCTTGCTTGCATGTTGCGTGCTTGCTAGCATGCTGCGTGCCTGCTTGCATGCTGCGTGCTTGCTTGCATGCTGTATGCTTGCTTGCATGCTGCGTGCTTGTTTTGCATGCTGCGTGCTTGTTTGCATGCTGCGTGCTTGTTTGCATGCTGCGTGCTTGCTTGCTTACAAAAACCACATGTTCACAATCAACTGCTTTATTGAGTACATGTATAATATATTTATTTGTGTATAACAAAAAAATATATTGCAACATCAGATATTTTTAATTATAACAAATGAGAGAAGCTCATAGCAATTGCTTTGCTATAAGATCTAAGAATATTATTATTATAAATAAACATTATGTAATTTGAATTTAGGACTTATAACTTTTATTGAAAACGGTTTTATATAATTTGTATATTATTGATTGTAACATTTATGACAAACGGATTTAGGACATATTATATTTAGGGATTTCAATTTTATGGCAAAAGATATTAGGTGACATTGAGTTCGGGTAAGTTATCATTCGGACAAATGATGATTAGGACAAAAAAAGTTATGGCTCTTTAAATTATGGATAAAAAAAGTTAGGTGACACAATAGAGAACCGCATAACATATCAATAGCAATATAGAATATTGGTTTTGCTTTTTACTACTGTTACTTAATGAGCTTGTGTCTAAATAATAACAGTCGCACAGATCAAACATTGTGGTTAAATGACAATTACTTAGGTCGGACCATGGATGAGTTTGGGGATGGGGATTCGGACGATCTGTTACATATATAGACTCCTCCGGACAGCACGCTAAGCCATTGCCATTGCAATTCCCGGCTGTCATTTCAAAATCATGGATAGTAGTCACGGATCGTCAGAAGCCCGAAATTCTGACACCAGTCTAGCTGTGTTACCAGGTACTGGGTTGTGGAGGCCAGATAGGCAATATCTCCATGTTAAATCAAAATCAAAAGTCATTTATTCAAACTAGGCTGAGAGCCAGCATTTTTCGAACGTCAAATTTGACATAATGACAGTCTCCCGAAACGCCCACCCGTGTCCACTTCCGTGTTTTTTAGCTGGGAAGAAGTGGCGCAACAAACTCCCCAGCAACACATCTGTCTGTTGCGTTCTAAGAACTTGAATTCATACTATAGTATGCCAAGTCATTAATACATGACAAAGGGAGAGAAAAATAATAATTATCAAACATGAAAATCATAAATCAATTCACTATAAAACATTGTAAAGAGCAGATTCAGTCAATAAAGTAAAAACGGATTGACCTATATAGTCATCAGATAAAATAAAAATACTGATACTCAACTGCATCTGGTTACACTAAAAGCCCCAAACATATTTGGAATAAGGTCAAGCAGATTCATCGTATTTAATAATGACTGGTGTCCGAAAAGTTTTTTGAGAATCGGTTGTCATGGAATTTGTGTTTTTGCGCCATGAAAATGACAGGGGAAAATTACGTCAGGAGGAGAACTTTTATTGATATAAATAAATAATAAATTAATTAATTTATCTTCTCACCACATTATTTAAAGACCAGCAGCGCCCCGTGCTTTTACCCGCGTAATTCCCGTTCCCGTGGGAATATGGGGATAAAATATAACCTATGTTACTCAGGATGAATGTAGCTTTCTTTCTTTCTGGTGAAAGAATTTTTGAAATCGGTCCAGTAATTTTCGAGTTTATTCGTTACATACAAAAATACAAATCTTTCCTCTTTATAGTATTAGTATAGATTACATGGAGATATAGTTTAGTAATAATATTAGAATATACTACAATATTGTGGGAGACTGATGCCTAAACTAGGCTTATAACCTGGTGTATAGTACATCAGGTCTCCAAGCCGAGTAACAAGGTCAGAACGTACCAAAGCAGTACAACCATTAGTCGTGGCAAGTACAGTGTTGTGGGAAGTAAGTAAAATGAGGATGTGTTAGGGTCTGAGCTGGTGTGTATGAGCAGTATGTCTGAGTGTGTGTGTGTGTTTGGTGTTAGGTTCACGCGTAAATAGTATTTTATAGGGAATACATTATCAAAGGTATATAACTAGAAGGACTATGAGTTAACTATAAGGACACGTTGCTATCGTATGATAACTCTTGCAGCCAATAGGCAAGCTTAGTTATCAATTTAATTCTTGTGAGAGCATATAATTATATTGAAAAGACGATGGATTTTATTATAGGACGCGGAGGTATCGCCCCGCGATATTGAGTAGAATTGCAGAATGAATGACCTTTCCGGTTCCTTTATATTTTGTCGTCAAGAGGAAAAGTCAAAAAGAATGATGGAGTGGATGTGACTTGGGAGAGAATTTGAATGGCACAAGAGTGGACTGTGATAACGATGATATGGCTGAAATATGGAGATGAATACTGAGATGCTGACTTATATGTATAGAAATATGAAAAAAGATGAGCAGTCGTGGCCGAGTGCTAACGGCCTCGACTTACGAGTTGTAGGTCGCGGGTTCAAACCCAAATAGGTGCAATACTTTGTGTAATTAATTTCATCACCACTGCTCTCAAAACGGTGAAGGAAAACATCGTGAGGAAACCGGCATGTCCTAGAACCAAAAATACGAAGACATGTGACATTCACCAACCCGCACTGGGCCCGCGTGGTGGATGGCGGCCCATTCCCTCTCCTAGAGAGGAGGCCTATGTCCCAGCAGTGGGAACGTTAAAAGGCTGATTATGCTTGTGAAACAAGAAAACATGCTACGCTGAACCTGATTATATTGAGAAAAGAGATGGAGGATAATGAATGCTCTTCTATATTTTAAAGTTGGCTTTCTATATTATTTCAGAAAAGGACGAGAAGCTGCGTGCCGAGGTACTGCAAGATGTTGAGAACATTATTGCCGTCATGGGATATCCTAAACCGAACGAGTTAACTCCTGAAGGTATATATTTAACGGTATCTGTTTAAATCGCATGACCACTGTAATGACCTTATATAGTAAAGGTTTCATAATTTATGATTTCAGGTGAGCGTTTACGGCTGGAAAGACATCAACCTCTATGTAAGTGTAATTTATTACTTAATTATTAGAAAGAAAGAAAGAAACATTTATTGCCAACACTATTGTTAGGTTTAAGTCATTATTGTATATTATTTATTGGTATTAGTCAACAAGATGAGGAGCTCGCAGCTAAATAGCCACGTAGTCCGATTTTCAAAGTAAAACAATGCTTATCGAGGCTCAAGCCTCAGACGTGAAACTTTATGGCATAGGTTACATAACAAAATGTTTTATTTTTTGTATGTTTCAGCCATCCATCGTATTGCCGACCTGGCGCTCCTTGTTCAACCTCTGAACACCTGCAAGTGGGTCATCTAAACTATCAAGCATCAGGTCTGTTTTACTTACTTCTATACTACTTCTTCTGCTCAACTGAAACAGCTGGAACTGATGACTGGGCGATTGTAAAACCTGCATTCAAAAGGTGCTGGTATTGAGTTATGCATTACAGAGAGTAAATACCTTCGTTGAAAAGAGAGGTACCTCGGACCAAGCGCGGATCCATCGTTGTGGCACAGTAGTGGGCAAGATGGGTATGCCCACAACCTAATAGATTTTCGACGTCCGTGTACCGGCTATTCATTAACGATAGTGACTCAGCAGGTATAAATGAAAACCGACTCTAGATGGCCAAATGGAAAAGCGAATGTGTAAACAATTCCAGCATACCAAAGTCGGTAGCTCATGTCATTGACAGCATGCGAACAAGATTTGTACCCTACATAAGAAAAAAAAACATCAAATACTGGCAACTCTACTACTAGTACTCCATAGCTTCCGCAGAGAGAAACAATCTCTTTTCTCTATACGGACGCAGCCAAGATTTTATTTGGCAGAATAAAATCTTGGTTGCACGTTTCAATGGCAAAAAAAATATTATCCGGGCTAGACCTCTTAAATATACGCAAAGATGTGAACATTTCGCAAAAAAGAAACGGAAGCTTGAACTTGTAATTTAAGTAGGCACCTAAATATGCATAACGCTTGTAAAATATCCATTTAAAACGATTCAGTAGGTAGTTATAGAGTCTAAAATTGACACTGTGATGTGTAAACAAACAGAGATTTACTTTAGTTATTTTCAAGAGCAAAAAAGTAACGTCTTTTTATTCAATTACTACACGGGAAAACTATACACGGGAAATTGTACAAAATCATCGGCGTCATATATTTTATAACTTGTTTGTAGGAATGCATACTTGGGTAATTCTCGGGTAGCTGTGGCCACAAACTTTTTTGAGGGCTGGATCCGCCCCTGCCTCTGACCAGACGATCGTTGTGTCCGGTGGGAAACTGCCCGATAGTTGATATTCGTTCTGTTGTATATGTTCAATACACACGATAAACTCCAACACCGCGATGCAGAATTTCATTTCATCGTTGTCTGGACTTCTTTTTGCTTCCGTACAATATTTTGCTTCGTTAATTTATCTTGTGGCAGTATTGATACCGCTAATAAAACAAAACCTAATTTTGAAATTCTTTTTATATTATTGCACGTGTAATTTTGGAATAATGTTGAACAAATTATATAATAAATACATAACTCTCTGCTTAAGTTTATCGATCAACAATTACAGTTTTTTTTTTTCGTTTCATTCCAGTGAGGAATCGAACAAACTGACAACGCATGCTATTCATCAGGATCAAAATCATCGAAGGTCTTCAATCCAAACATCGAAACACTTTTAAAGTAATAGTTTTATTCAAATAATGGCAAAATGGTCATTTAGAGTCGAAAATCTTTCAAACGCGTTCGGAGAGGCTCCAGATAAAGTACCATTTAATGAGGGTTTTCTGAAACAACGAGCACCAAGTGGCAGCACTGAGGCGCCAGGTCCAGACACCTGTCAAAACTGTAATGGTTTTTGACATATGTCAAATTGACATCAACGTCATGTTTTCAAAGTCACTTTTTCAAGGAAAAGCACCTCTCGCGTATGGTGGCGCCAACTGTTTGCGTAAATTTTCCTGAAAACCCTCATTAGCGAATGCTATTGTCGAAATATCAAAATCCAAGCGATTGGTCACGTGGTATTTCGAAAGTATTGTGACAGTCACCTTCATCACGCTACCAGTGATACAAGACCAGTTGTTTAGAGCCTCTGGAATCGTTTCTTAAGGTTGTCAGCTTGTGGTGGAATACACTCAGCGATTACTGTTACAGTGTTATATGTTGCGACCATACTATATTACCATATATAGTATGGTCGCAATAATAGGAATGTTTCCTTAGTAAAAAAGTAAGATTCTATTTAGTCCATCAGTTAGATTATCGAAAAATATTAGACACGTGTTTTTTTTTTTATCAAATCTATAAAAAATTACGAAGATGCATGCAGCAGGGTTTGTGACACACGACGTGGTAAAAATTGTAGCAAGTAGGTTCGACACAAGAGTATTTATTTAACGCTCTATATCGAACGTTATTAATGTACTTGAAAAAATAAAAAATACGTGTCCTTTTTTTAGAAATCCACGTGACATGGTGTGGCTGCACTACAGTTTATCTAAATATGACAATGAACTAGGCGTGTGGTCGTTTTTTATGATTATAGACCATAGTCTTGGTTCCGATTTAAATGCTTCCAAAAACTCGAGCTATATGTCATTTGAACAATCCATGTCAATCGGCCGATGAGCTCGTATCACACGCTGAACAAACTGTACTGTAGCTGAAATTACAGCGGTAATAGTTTTCTTTGGCTGCCATCACAATATGCCATATCGACTGGCATTGTACAATTATTTTAAACCGTAGTCAGACCTCCGTGTTGTTCCAATTATGGCTATAATTATTTCCATGTCACGGGGGAGTGGCCGTAGCTTTAAATTAACAAAAGCCAACAAGCTCAAAAGTCATTAAGTTCCTTGGTGTGGATGTCGGAAAAACATTACACATCCAAATAAAAAAAGAATCTAGAAAACATATTCTAAGTGTCAATCAATTATATAATATCTATGCGTTTCATACTAATTCGTTTAAGATTTTGTGCGTGTATTCCATCTTAACAAACTTCATATTTATAATATTAATAAAATAGGATAGTTTTGAAGAGTCTCAATGAACACCTTTAGAGTTCTTCCTTATTGTAGAGGTTCACTCTGTCTGGAGCCCTGAAACCAGTACCCCCACCTCACAATCTGAAGTTGAAGGAAATTCACTATCAGTACCTAAATCCGACGACACGGTTGGCGCAGTGGTTGAGCGACTGGCTGCTGCACTACGCGTCGTGGGTTCGATTCCCGCATGGAACAAATATTTGTTTTGCCTACAGATAATTTATTCTGGGCTGTTAGTGTATGTGTAAATGCACCCACGACACAGGAGAAATTTCGATAAAGGGGCAACTTAAAAATAATAATAATAATAGTTAATATATTTGGAGATAATGAGTTTCCTTCAACTTGTTCAAGTGAAGTTCATATTCTCGATGAACATTTGTAATAATTTTAGAAAAAAAAAATAGGGTAAATTGTAATGTAACGCGTTAAATATTTTATGCTTCTTTATGATTCGAAACAGAGTTTAATATCAATACATATAACCTAGTTTAATTCGATTTTAACTCTACAATATTGAGTAAATATACTACATAATCTTTGTATATCTAGTATTATATTTAATGGGGAAAAAAGAATATAAACACTTTTCATAATAAAAAATATATTATGTATATAAACTCAATAAAAATTACAATATTTAGACTCGTATTCGTTCTAGAACGCGAACTTTAAAGTAAGTTTTGAAATTGAAATTATTATTATATATATGTATCGGTTCTGGGAATCAAAAACAAATACATGAATAAATAAATTCTTATAACTTATAACCAAAAAAAAAAGGTAAACATTTATGATAACATTATTATAAAGAAAAAAAAATACTGGTTGTATATTTAAGTATTTTTACGTCTCTGTTTACTTCAAGAAAACAGATGTACTTATAATATTTCATAAAGAATCACTTTTTGACTATATCGTGATTTTTTTGTTTGCATGACTAATACGTTTCTGTGGAATAATATTAACCTTTAATGTATAAAATAATATATAATAAAATAAGACAGTTTTTGTAAATGAGTATGTGTAGAAGGAAATCCGTAAACAAAGTACGGGCGACCGTACTTTGTTTACAGAGTTATGTAGAAATCGGTTATCAAGGTGCGGGCATGTGATGCAGGGAAATGAGGAACATGATGTTAGGAAAGTATGAATGTGGATGTAATGCAGGTACGAGAAGACCAAAGAAACGATGGATGGATTTTGTCGAAGATGATATGGCTTGAAAGGAGGTGGCTATTGGGAAGTCGGCAATTCGGCATATATCTATACTAATATTATAAAGCTGAAGAGTTTGTTTGTTTGTTTGTTTGAACGCACTAATGTCAGGAACTACTGGTTCGAATTGAAAAAATATTTTTGGGTTGAATAGACCATTTATCGAGGAAGGCTTTAGGCTGGGCATATATCATCACGCTTAAGCCAATAGGAGCGGAGCAGCGATAAATAATGTTTTAAAATCGGGGATTCCACAGGGACGAAGTCGCGGACAGCAGCTAGTTATAGATAAAGAACATAGCAGGATAGCGATAAAAGGTTGTTATAAAAATGCTTCTTTGACTGGTTATTTTTTGCTCAGGTAGATATTAGTGTAGCGTTTAAGAAAGTTTAAATTATATATTTAACTTTTTAGCGTTAATTTTATTCTTTACTGCTCAATTGAAATGATGTGTCAATTACCTATTGTGTATTGTAATTTTCGGCTACTTGGATAAACTTATTGTTGTGAAAACTTACGTTAATGGTCTGTGATTGTAGTTAAATCAAAAATATTTTGTTTTTGCTGCAGTATTAATTATATATATTTCTAATGTCAGTGTTGTCGAACGATGATGATTGTCTTCATATAATATTTAGAACATTCCTACATTTTTCTGAATAAATGAATCTAAATGTGATTTTTTGTTATGTTCCTTTTTTATTCCTGAAATGAATACCCTTTTGACACGCCAGTGTCATATATATGTGACGAATCGATACGCCACGCGCCAGTGTCATATATACATATGTGACGAATCGAAAGCTTACCCTGTACGCCAACGTCACAAATATGTGACGAAACATTGCGATGAACTTGTGACTTGGCGTGAGAGGGACGTCGATGCGTTTATGCTCTGGCTTTCAAAAGGTTAACTACCTTTTGTCGATGGTAAAAAAAGTTTATAGTTTCCTTACTTAGTGTCCAAGGCGTGGACGACGGAAATCCAGCAACAATGTTACAAATCCTGGTTCCTTGGACATACAGTGTCAATTGTAGTATATCTTTATAGAAGCAGATTGAGTAAACCCGGTTTTGTGTGTCATACAATGCCATCTTATAATAGTGATGGAATCAGATCTGTCTGCTCAGTATTGTCAGGCTGTTGTAAGCTATGAGTTTTTTGATGGAGGGAACCAAAATGCTTACTCATTATGCTTTAAAGGCTGATGAACACAGAGACACCAACGTCATGTATATATACAAAAACAGTACTAGATAATTTCGCTGCCTTCACGAACTCTGTACTGCACTGCTGGCGGTCACTTCTTCTAGTTTTTTTTCTCGTACACCTTAGTATCCATGAATATTTTACGTGTCTGCAGTACGTAGGTAAGTGATAAAACAATAATTTGTTTTATTAAAGAAACAAACTTTCCTACCGACGTCAAGTAAAAGAAAGTTTACTCAGAAATGTGGTAGTTATCGTAGAACTTTTCTATTCCGGCAATTATTTCGTCGTGGTGATGATAAGCTGGTCAATGGATCAATCAGCCATCATGATCTCATCATCATCAGCAGCCTGTTGCAGTCCACTGCTGGACATAGGCCTCTCCAATTGCACGCCACTTAGATCTATTTTCGGCTTCTCGCATCCAGTTTCTGCCAGCCGTCCTGCGCAAATCGTCACTCCACCGTGCCTGAGGACGTCCTACACTACGTTTGCCGAGACGCGGTCTCCACTCTAGAACTCGTTTACCCCAACGGTTGTCGGTTCTACGACTAATATGGCCAGCCCACTGCCACTTCAGCTTACTCATCATGATCTCATAGCACCAAGATTATTGCTATTATACCGCAGCTCCGGTGCAACCATATATAAAAGTACTCTGTGGGTGCAATACTGTCACTTTTGCAAAAAAGCAATTTTTCAGAAGTATCATTTAAAGATTTGGCGTCCCTTAAAGCGGCCTACAAACCTTAGAATAAAATAGAATAACATTTATTTGCATAAAAACACGGTATAAAAGATGGTACAAAGATTGATTACATAGCAGACATGTTTCTGCTTTCGTAACGACATTTACTCTCCCAAGTTGGAACTATAAGTACTATATATGAGTGAGATTATTGCATCAAGTGCAGAAGTACATTTGGTCATTTTATTTATATTTTGTTATTTTTTTTTATTTATTTATTTATTTAACAATTTATGTACACACATTTAATAAAAAGATAAGAAGGAAACAGAAAAATAGGTACAAAGGTGATGGTGATGGTGGTTTAATATTTCAAAAGTGAAAGTGTTACACCAGTGTTACCATATATGGTTAGCATAACCATATTTTACGTCTTTATCTTCAGATACGCGTCGCCAAACGATGTTCAGGGCCTCAAGTCTGCTATTACAATAGTGTCAGAATGGAGTGTCATAGATTTGGATAGTAGCTGTTTTTACAAGTTTGGTAATCTACTAATATAAAAGTGTCACGATGACTTTCCAATGATCAACCACTGACACTACATTGAAAGAAATAGCATAGAATGGTAATCTCGTATATAATGACCAATGAATGACAGACGTATTCGGTAGTCTGCTAGAATTTTGACAGTTCCTTTGATCAGTGACCTACCATTAGAACGTCATTTTGCAGTCATTTTTTTAATAGCTCGGTTATCAAAAAGTTTTACGAGACCATTTACCGACCAATAATCGACCATTATGAATTTAGCAGATTACGAACTTTTAGAAAAATGTCCATGGAATAGTCTTGAAATTAAAAATAGCAGACTTGGGACACTGTTATGTGACCAATGTGTTCTACCCACTGTCACAACAAAACGTATAGGAGATATAAAAAAAATAGCTTTACTTCAATGAAGACCTTACCTTCAAGTCTTCAGTCTTTATATTTTTATTATGAATGTGGCGACTCTCAGGGAGGAATTGGCGACTCTCAGGGAGGAATTGCATTGACATCGTTCGGCTGAAATAATGTATACTATCAAAGGTCATAACTAATAAGTCTAAAGAAAACGGTCATAAAAAAAAAACAGCTCAATGGTTTCAAATAAGTACAGATTTAATAAGCGAGTAGTTAGACAATTTTGAATCTCTGACTACTGAAATCAGAAGTATATAGTGATCGTGTTATTTTATTTTCATATATCACAATAACATAGACAAGTAAAATCATATTATATCTAGAAGAACATATAGTATTCATTGGTGGTACGTACAATAAGCGATACAAATAAAATCTAGGTATATGATACTCGTATAGACAATTTATTACAGACGAAACCAGCATCAAATATAAAAAAAAATAAGTTCAAAGTAACTTAATAACTAAATAAGAATTAAATTAAATGTAGTAGGAACATTAATATCAGAGTATCTATTAAGACTCAATTACACAGACACAGAGAAACTATTGGAAGTTCTAGTATGATTGTAAGGTTTAATTCGTAAGATTATTAGAACTCTGGTAGAAGAGTAAAAACCCAATAATCGGGTAAATACCCAGTCAACTGCGTACATATCTGTAATACCTTAAAAGACATCTGTTGACAGATAATCAGGGCCAAAAGTCTGCTACTACAATAGTATCAGAGTGGTATATCATTGATTTAATAATGGTTGATTTTTACAAGTTTGGTATTCTATTAATATAAAGCATCATTATGACTTTCTAACGATCAACCACTGACACTCCATTGAAAGAAATGGCATAGATTGGTAATCTCGTACATAATGACAAATTAATGACCGACGTATGCGGTAATCTGCTAAAATATTGACAGTTCTTTTGATCAGTGATCTACTATTAGAACGTCGTTGTGCAGTCATTTCTTTTAATACCATCGACAGACCAATAATCTACCATTAATTTAGCAGATTACGAACTTTTAACAAAATGACAATGGGATCGTGTTGGAATGACAAATTCATAAAAATAGCAGACTTGGGGCCCAGGTCAAGAGAATTAGAGTTGTCAATCCATTGCTTCTGTAAATAGATTATTGTGAAAACTTAGGTGATGTATCCATGAAGCATCAGTCCATACACACAGGTGTATGGATTAATATACAGGTTATATGAGTCCATCTATACTAATATTATAAGGAGGAAAGATTTGATTGTTTTTTTGTTTGCATTGAATAGACTCCGAAACTATTTGACCGATTTGAAAAATTCTTTCACTGTTATTTTTTATCCCCATACTCCCACGGGAACGGGAACTACGCAGGTGAAACCACGGGGCGCTGCTAGTTTAATATCATTTTTTATTTATCTGATACTTATGTAGGTCAATCCGTAAATTTTTGACATTATTGACTTAATCTACTCTTTACAATATTTTATAGTGAATTGATTTATGATTTACATATTGCATTTTTTTTCCTCTGTGTCATGTATTAATAACTTAGCACACTAATACATAAATTATTCTTAAAACGCAACAGACAGATGTGTTGCTGGGGAGTTTGTTGCGCCACTTCTTCTTCCCAGCTAAAACATGGGTGGGCGTTTTGGCTTTGAGGGACTGTCTTTATGTAAAATTTGACGTTCAAAAAGTGCTGTCCCGCAGCCTAGTTCGAGTAAATTACTTTTGTTTTATTTTTTTCATTTTTGGTATAATCAAGATGAAGTGACAGTCGCCTATGCTTTTTTCTTGCCTAAATAGTTTTACAAATCATAGATATAATTTATTTTTCTTTTATAGCTGCTACTATTTTATATCTCTAATGCCTCTAAATTTTGGATTTATATACAAGTATGCAACTGATTGGGTGAGCAGTGGTGGCCGAGTGGTAACGGCTAACGAATTGTAGGTCGCGGGTACAAGCATAGCCAGGTGCATTACTTAATTTCATCACCACTGCTCTCAAAACGGTGAAGGAAAACATCGTGAGGAAACTGGCATATCCTAGAACCAAAAATTCGAAGACATGTGACATTCACCAACCTGCACTGGGCCCGCGTGGTAGATTATTCCCTCTCCTAGAAAGGAGGCCTGTGTCCCAGCAGTGGGAACGTTAAAAGGCTGATTATGCTATGCTTATGCTATGCAACTGGAATTGTGTTTTAAAATCGAGATAAATAACTGTTTTATTTAGGCACTTTTTTTAGAATGAACACAAGCCCAAATATTTAGTTGATAAGTTTTAAATAACGACTAAGTGAGATCGCAGATGACCGATACCTGTGTTGTTGTGTAAACCCCAAAAGCCCTTCGGGTTTGGTAATTTTTGATATTTTGTTCGACCGATCGATGTGTTTTTTTTTAGTATTGCGACAATAATTACAATAAAGACTAATAGAGATTTACATATTATCAACTAAATAATTTAGTTGATAATATGTAAATCTCTATTGTTCTCCATAAACTTTGGACACACATGTAAATAGTTGTTCGATCTAAAATTGTATGAATGGCCTGGCCTTTAGCATACCGTTTTCGGTAGACTTGGGACTTAGAAGTTCAGCAATGCCAATTCTACAAAGGTGAACGGCAGATTTAGTACAACATACTTTTTTGTTATTCTGTTATAGAATTTGTACCACATGTAAAGGCAATTAAGCCATTCATTTTCACGTATGTGTACTATTTTTAGAACTTTCGATTAATTGATAGTATAAATAATAAGATTTAAATAAATAAACGTAATACAATCGTTAACTAAATGCAGTTCTGTTTTTAGAAGTTGCCATATGTAAAATAACACCAATATCGAAATGATAATTAATTATTAAGACATAGAAATAATATTCAATGTGATTAAACACTTTTATATTATACTTATGAGCGCATAATCGTTGCATAAAATCATAATAATTTACGGTTTAATGATAGGAATGATTTCTGTCATCAGTATTTTTTTGTTAATATGGAAATTATTTACTGACCGGTAAAAAAAAATCTGTCACTCAATTCAATTCTTTGATGTTTTTTTGGAACAATCGGTATCGGCAATCAAACAATCGGTACAATATACGGTTTAATGATAGGAATGATTTCTGTCATCAATATTATTTTCTTGGTTCTTAAAGTAATTATTTATTGACTGGTAAAAAAAATCTGTCACTCAGTTCAATTCTTTGGTGTTTTTTTGGATTGTTCCAAAAAAACATCAGAGAATTGAACTGAATGACATGGTAAAAAAAAACGTACTACAAACGTAAACTAAATGCAGTTATGCTTTTAGAAGTTGCCATATGTAAAATAACACCAATATCGAAACGATAAATCTTATTTAAAAATAGAAATAAAATTAAATATGATTAAACACATATATTATGCTTATGAGCGCATAATCGTTGCATAAAATTATAATAATTTACGGTTAAATGATAGGAATGATTTCTGTCATCAATATTTCTTGGTTCTTAAAGTAATTATTTAGTAACCGGTAAAAAAAAATCTGTCACTCAGTTCAATTCTTTGGTGATTTTTGGATTGTTCCAAAAAAACATCAGAGAATTGAACTGAATGACATAGTAAAAAAATATAAATAAAGTAATACAAACGTAAACTAAATGCAGTTATGCTTGTAGAAGTTGCCGTATGTAAAATAACACCAATATCGAAACGATAAATATTATTTAAAAATAGAAATAACATTAAATATGATTAAACACATATATTATGCTTATGAGCGCATAATCGTTGCATAAAATCATAATAATTTACGGTTTGATGATAGGAATGATTTCTGTCATCAATATTTCTTGGTTCTTAAAGTAATTATTTATTGACGGGTAAAAAAAACTGTCACTCAGTTCAATTCTTTGGTGTTTTTTTGGATTGTTCCAAAAAAAACATCAGAGAATTGAACTGAATGACATGGTAACAAACAAAACGTACTACAAACGTAAACTAAATGCAGTTATGCTTTTAGAAGTTGCCATATGTAAAATAACACCAATATCGAAACGATAATTACTTATTTAGAAATAGAAATGACATTAAATATGATTAAACATATTATGCTTATGAACGCATAATCGTTGCATAAAATCATAATAATATACGGTTTAATGATAGGAATGATTTCTGTCATCAATATTTCTTGGTTTTTAAAGTAATTATTTAGTGACCGGTAAAAAAAATCTGTCACTCAGTTCAATTCTTTGGTGTTTTTTTGGATTGTTCCAAAAAAACATCAGAAAATTGAACTGAATGACATGGTAAAAAAAACGTACTACAAACGTTGTTTGAGCAAAATTTGTTAACTTTTGTGCCAATAGATGGCGTTGTTAGTTGAGAGCCGAATCCTGAATCGCGGTGTCAAGATTCTCCGGCGATTGACTAGGGTAAATATTTTGTCATGCAAAAATGAAATATAGGCATGGAGCGCAGCGAACCCCACACATTCATGACTCTACAACAGACCAACTCACGCGACGAGCGTGCGGCGCGGACGCGCGTCTCGTTCGCTTACAGGGTATTCGGTGTTACACAATACAATGCCGGCCCAACTCACCCATCGGCCCCTTAGCTCGGAGCGTGACCGGCTCGATCTGGAAGCGAAACGAGCGGGGGTCAACCTTCTCAGCAGAGGGCGCCACCAAAGTCGGACCCTACGTCGCTGGTCGTCTCTCGCTGGGCCTCCCTCGGGTAACCGGGGGTCTCACCTGGCGGGGACTGACCGCCGTAGGGCCGTGAAACACGGCACTGCGAGGCAGTGCCGGGCGCTCCTGCTGACACACCCAGAACAGCTACACTTCTAGGCACGCTGCGGCACAACTGCCGCGCGCGTCAAAAGCCGCGCCTATATGGCAACCCGACGCCGCGCCCGTAGTAACGGGCGCGAACACCCCGACGCCGCGGGATCAAAGGCCTAGCCTACGCCCGCCGCCGCGCCCCCTTGCGGGGGCGCCGCGAAATTCTCCAGTGTGCAAAAATGATCTCAATATACGGTTGTAAGATAATAAAGTCGTTTCACTATATATCTTCATCCTTGCTAACGAATTGAGTGCTGCAGAAGTCTTTCTGTGAAAGTAGTGACGCCTAAGTATCGGGTTGTTCATATGGTCCTTCGTAGCCGGATCCAACATATCCGGAGGTGTGTGTGGTGAAGTTTTTGTGTATCAACCTTGGTCGGGCAAGTGGATCGCTTGCGATAGCTGACCAAGATCATAGCATCAGTGCAGTGCTAGTGGCAGCAGCATCAGTGCAGCGGTGACGATCAGCAGCAACTCTAGGAGCAGCAGCAGCAGCGCGAGAAGCGGGCTACTGCAGACGGTGCCGGGTGAACGGTATCGTCAGGAATCAGCGCAGCAGGGTGACCTCGTGAACCGGAGGAGGTGGAGTACGTGCGTGACGTGACGCAACGTCAATCTATCAGTGGACGACTCGTTAAGGTGGTATCAAACGAAGAAAAACCGTGAGTGACCTTTCAATAATAACTAAGTGCAATTTGTGAACCATTTGAAAATTATTACTTCGAACTAATTTTGGATTTTGAGAGTTTAATTTCGCATATAAACTTTAAAGTTAAGTGTTTTAGATTTAGTTTAATTTTCCTATTTGTGTTTTAAAGACTTGCAATTTACACATAATTTGTTTGTCTCAAAAGTGAATAATTCTGTGTTATTCTTGTATTTTATGTTTGGATCAATAATTGGCTGATTTCAAGTAGTGTGTTATTATTTGATTAATAGATAATTGATACTTTACTGTAAAATTATGGAATCTTTAAGTAACAAATTAGAAGATACTTGTTCAAGAATAGTCAAAGCTTATAATAATTTTAAAAAATCTCCTAAAGATCGAATAACCCGTCCATATATTAAAGTTAGATTGGAAAATTTAGATAAATTATGGCAACAATTAACAGACAGTCATAATAAATTATACGAAGAGTATGATCCGCAGGAGTTAAAAACATGTGTTTACGTTAAACAAGATTGTTATGATCAAACCGAAGAGGTTTACGTTCAATATAAAACCGAGTTAGAAACTATTTTAGAGTCATTTCAAGTGAAAGAAGAAAGCCAAATAGAAAATCCTAAACACGTAACAAGCAGTAGTAAACAGTGTCAAGTTAAATTACCAAAAATTGTTATTCCAATATTTTCCGGAAAATATACCGAGTGGGTAACCTTTCGAGATTTATTTTTGTCGCTCGTTCATCATAATAAGTCCATAGACAATGTACAGCGGATGCAATATTTAAAAGGGTACTTATCTGGGGAAGCGGAACAGTTACTTAGACATATTCCTATATCAGATACAAATTATGATCGCTGTTGGGAACAGCTTAACGCACGGTATAATAATAAAAGATACTTGTCACATTACATCTTGAAAAGGTTACTCAGTCAAAAGAATCTTAATAATGAATCAGCTGTTGGTCTTAAAGAATTAATTGATAACACCAACGATTGTTTAAATGCCTTAAGTAACCTTGGCATCGATGTGGGAAATTGGGACCTCATCGTTGTTCATATAATCTCCTTGAAGTTGGATCCAGAATCCCGAAAGCAATGGGAATTTAATATTACTAGTGAATCCTGCAGCGATGAGATTCCTACTTTCGAGCAATTTAAAAATTTCTTAACAAGCCGATATCGCGCCTTGGAATTTATGGCTGCGGGCTCTAATGCGGGTAGTAGTAAAACTAAAGAGATGCCAAAAGCTTTCCATGCGGCGACTAATGTTATACTGGAATGCAAATATTGTAAAGAAAACCATAAAATTATACATTGTAAGAAATTTATTAAAATAGATGTAGATGCCAAACGGGAGTTTGCTAGACAAAACAGTTTATGTTTTAACTGTTTAGGGAACAACCATTCGGCCAAGCAGTGTCTGAGTTCAGCCGTATGTCGTGTTTGCAAGCGTAAACATCATTCTTTGCTTCATCCCGCGGGTTTAGGTCATACCGATGAAAGTTCAGATGGTAAACACGAAAATGAGAAAGACGCAACGCAAAATGTTAAAACATCTGGATCGACTAACCCGGACACAGTAGCAACGTTCTTCTCGGCTAACCAATTACGGACCAATCAAGTTTTACTGGCCACGGTTCTAGTTAACGCTACAGCCAACAATGGTAGTTATCATACCGTAAGAGCGTTGTTAGATCAAGGGTCTCAAGCCTCATTTCTAACTGAGGCAACGGCACAGTATTTGGGTCTTAAAAAGATACCAGTAAGGGGTCAAATCTCAGGTTTGGAAGGGAATAATAAAATAATTTCGAAATTTATGGTGGAAGTTACACTTAAGTCCATACACAACCCCAACGTTCAGCTTAAGGTTGCCGCGTATTTACTAAAAAGTATAACAACCTTTCTGCCTGGCAAACAAGTTGTACCTGTGGATTGGGTATGTGATTTCCCGTTAGCTGATCCACATTATCACACACCAAACAGAATTGATATGTTGCTGGGGGCAGAAATCTATGGGCAAGTTATTCAGGAAGGAGTTAGGAAAGGACCTCAGGGTAATCTGGTAGCGCAAGCTACTTCATTGGGCTGGATTTTATCGGGTGTGGTGGACAAGTCACACCAACCACATGACAATGTCTTAGTTATGCATTCTCATGTGGAGGAAAGCGAACTAATGAAGAGGTTCTGGGAACTGGAGGACAATGTGATAAACGATCATAACATATTATCCGAGGAAGACAAACAGTGCGAACGCTTTTTCGCTGAAACAACGAGAAGAGACAGTGACGGGCGCTATATTGTACGGCTGCCATTTAAAACTCAAGATACCATCCCTACAGTAAGAAATTCTAAAAAGATAGCAGAAAAAAGATTATCCTCGTTAGTCACAAAGTTAAATAAAAATCCTGACATGGAAGATAAGTATCAAAAGGTGTTGGAAGAATACTTATTCCTGGGTCATATGGAAAAGGTACCTGAAAAAGAAACAAATAATTCTGAAGGAATTTACCTACCTCATTTTGCGGTTGTTAGGGAGGATAAAGATACCACACAAGTAAGGATAGTATTCGATGCATCCTGTAAAGGTGAAAACGGTGTTTCATTAAATGATCTGTTAATGATAGGCCCTACGTTACAGCCAACGTTAAGACATATTTTAATGAAATGGAGAACTTATCCAATATGTTTATCTGCGGACATAGTTAAAATGTACCGTCAGATCAAGGTTGATGTACATGACGTGGACTTTCAGAGAGTTTTGTGGAAGGAAAGTACAGATCATCAAATTCATGAATATCGTTTGTTGAGGGTTACCTTTGGTACAGCATGTGCCCCATATCTTGCTGTTAAGGTGCTTCAGCAGGTAGCCATAGACGAGAAGGAGAAATACCCTACAGCTGCTGTAAAGGTTAAAGAAGATTTTTACATGGATGACTTACTTACGGGCGTTGATACGGTGGAGGAAGGGATCTCGCTGTATTCTGAAATGAATAACTTAGTAGAAAAAGGAGGGTTTTCGTTACAAAAGTGGTCAAGCAATAGTGAGGAACTGTTGAGAAATTTGAAAACTAAAAACAAAGAGGCTACAGATGAAGGAAGAAAAATTAAAATAGATGAAGTTATGAAACTTCTGGGACTTACCTGGGATCGAACAGTAGATGCGTTCCGCTATACAGTATCACTGCCATCGACGAAGAAACCTGTAACAAAAAGAATAATTATATCGGATATATCACGTTTATTTGATCCACTTGGATGGGTTTCACCAACCGTCATAGTTGCAAAAATAATAATTCAAAAGCTATGGTTATCAGGTATAGGCTGGGATGATGAGGTGCCCGAAACAATATTAAAAGAGTGGCTTACTTACCGGGATGACTTGTGTCAGTTATCAAAGTTAGAGATACCTCGCTGGATCAAAACAAGACGAAATAACGTACTCGTTGAGTTGCATGGATTTAGCGATGCATCCAAGATGGCTTATGCCGCCGTGGTTTATCTTCGGTCAGTCAATGATCAGGGTCAGGTGTCTGTAAACTTAATAACATCAAGAACAAAAGTAGCACCCATCAAACAAGTATCGATTCCACGATTGGAGCTCTGTGGAGCAGTTCTTCTGAGTAGGTTGTTGGTTGAGGTAGCTCACACATTAAATATTCCGAAGGAGAATATACATGCCTGGACCGATTCCACCGTCGTGCTGGCCTGGCTTAATAGTCACCCGAATCGCTGGCAAACATTTGTAGCAAATAGAGTATCTGAGATCTTAACTACCTTAGACGCACAACAGTGGTATCATGTACGGTCTGGTGTAAATCCGGCTGATTATGCGTCAAGGGGACTGAATCCATCAGATCTCAACAAACAAACGTCATGGTTTAATGGTCCTACCTTTTTATATTCAGAAAACATCATTTATAACAAACCTAAAGACCTGGATACAGATTTAGAAACTATAAAAAGGGTACACTTCACAAGCACTGAAACAAATTTATTGGATCGGTTTTCAAACCTAACGAGATTAATAAGAGTGATTGCGTATTGTCGACGTATGTGGATAAAACGAAAAAAGGATCAAGGTGAAAAATCAGGGTTATCAGCGCAAGAACTAACGGAAGCATTACATGTTTGTATCAAACAGTGTCAAGTGGAGGGTTTTGGAGAAGAAATAGGAAAGATATCAAAGGACGGTAATTCAGCTAAGTTAAGAGGATCCTTAAAATCTTTAAACCCATTCATAGACGGGAATGGAATGTTAAGAGTAGGAGGTAGGTTAAGCAAGTCGGAACTAAGTGAAAATAGGAAGCACCCAATATTATTACCAAAAAAGTCAAACTTAACTAATTTGATCGTGGCAGACTCTCACAACAAAACTTTGCACGGGGGGCCTCAACTCATGTTAGCGTATTTGAGGACTAAATACTGGATTTTGGGGGCTAAGGAACTAGTCAAGTCACACGTTCATAAGTGCGTTAAATGTGTTAGACACTCGGCAGCTATATCAAATCAGCTGATGGGGCAATTACCAGCTGCGAGAGTAACACCCACTAGACCCTTTAAATGTACTGGTATAGATTACGCTGGACCTATAAACATAAGGACTTCTAAAGGTCGGGGTCATCATGCTTACAAAGGCTACATTTGCTTATTTATCTGTATGGCCACAAAAGCCGTACACATCGAAGCTGTGAGTGATATGACCGCTCAAGGCTTTTTAGCAGCATTTAGGAGATTTGTCTCTCGCAGAGGCCATTGTTCAGACATTTGGTCAGACAATGGCACTAATTTCGTAGGAGCATCAAAGGAGTTAAAGAACTTATTCTCTGCGGAGCAAGCTAATCTATCAAAAGAGCTTGCTGACTGTTTAGCGTCTCAGGGAACAAAGTGGCATTTTATCCCTCCATACTCGCCTAACTTTGGCGGTCTTTGGGAGGCTGGAATCAAATCGATAAAATTTCACCTTCGGCGAGTAGTAGGAGAAACCACTCTTACCTACGAGGAGTTGTCAACAGTCTTGACACAAATTGAGGCTTGTCTCAACTCGCGACCACTGTCACGGATGGATGATGATCCGGATAATTTAGACGCATTGACGCCAAGTCATTTTTTGGTAGGTGAGCCGTTAGTAGCCGTGCCGGAGTATAATTTCGAATCTTCTACAGTAGGTAGTCTACGTCGGTGGCAACTGACCCAACGGATGACGCAACAATTTTGGCGACGATGGTCGCAGGAATATTTAGTTATGTTTTTAAATCGATATAAGTGGAGTCGACAAACTCCTGAACCATGTATCGGTAATCTAGTGTTAGTAAAAGAGGACGGTCTGCCGCCTTCTCGATGGCTTCTTGGTCGTGTGGTTGCAAAACACCCTGGCAACGATGGCATTACTAGAGTTGTTTCTATATGTACGAAAAATTCTGTAATAAAAAGGGCTATTTCTAAGATTTGTATCTTACCTGTGATGTCCACGTAGGAAAATAACTGTATTATTTGTTTATAAGGTGTTATGTAATAATTTTAAGGTTTTTAACTGTATTAAAATAGCTATGATATTTCATGGTGGGCGGAATTATAACAGAACAATGTAACGGAAGGCCAAATTTTAAAAATTTGTCCTTGGTGGGCGGTATGTTTGAGCAAAATTTGTTAACTTTTGTGCCAATAGATGGCGTTGTTAGTTGAGAGCCGAATCCTGAATCGCGGTGTCAAGATTCTCCGGCGATTGACTAGGGTAAATATTTTGTCATGCAAAAATGATCTCAATATACGGTTGTAAGATAATAAAGTCGTTT
This sequence comes from Hecatera dysodea, assembly GCA_905332915.2. NCBI lineage: Eukaryota > Metazoa > Arthropoda > Insecta > Lepidoptera > Noctuidae > Hecatera > Hecatera dysodea. The sequence goes on along the minus strand of HG995286.1, from coordinate 28,671,048 downwards.
CACTATATATCTTCATCCTTGCTAACGAATTGAGTGCTGCAGAAGTCTTTCTGTGAAAGTAGTGACGCCTAAGTATCGGGTTGTTCAAACGTAAACTAAATGCAGTTATGCTTTTAGAAGTTGCCATATGTAAAATAACACCAATATCGAAACGATAATTACTTATTTAGAAATAGAAATGACATTAAATATGATTAAACATATTATGCTTATGAGCGCATAATCGTTGCATAAAATCATAATAATATACGGTTTAATGATAGGAATGATTTCTGTCATCAATATTATTTTCTTGGTTCTTAAAGTAATTATTTATTGACTGGTAAAAAAAATCTGTCACTCAGTTCAATTCTTTGGTGTTTTTTTGGATTGTGCCAAAAAAACATCAGAGAATTGAACTGAATGACATAGGTAGTAAAAAAATATAAATAAAGTAATACAAACGTAAACTAAATGCAGTTATGCTTTTAGAAGTTGCCGTATGTAAAATAACACCAATATCGAAACGATAAATCTTATTTAAAAATAGAAATAAAATTAAATATGATTAAACACATATATTATGCTTATGAGCGCATAATCGTTGCATAAAATCATAATAATATACGGTTTAATGATAGGAATGATTTCTGTCATCAATATTTCTTGGTTTTTAAAGTAATTATTTAGTGACCGGTAAAAAAAAATCTGTCACTCAGTTCAATTCTTTGGTGTTTTTTTGGATTGTTCCAAAAAAACATCAGAAATTTGAACTGAATGACATGGTAAAAAAAACGTACTACAAACGTAAACTAAATGCAGTTATGCTTTTAGAAGTTGCCATATGTAAAATAACACCAATATCGAAACGATAAATATTATTTAAAAATAGAAATAACATTAAATATGATTAAACATATTATGCTTATGAGCGCATAATCGTTGCATAAAATCATAATAATATACGGTTTAATGATAGGAATGATTTCTGTCATCAATATTTCTTGGTTTTTAAAGTAATTATTTAGTGACCGGTAAAAAAAAATCTGTCACTCAGTTCAATTCTTTGGTGTTTTTTTGGATTGTTCCAAAAAAACATCAGAAATTTGAACTGAATGACATGGTAAAAAAAACGTACTACAAACGTAAACTAAATGCAGTTATGCTTTTAGAAGTTGCCATATGTAAAATAACACCAATATCGAAACGATAATTACTTATTTAGAAATAGAAATGACATTAAATATGATTAAACATATTATTATGCTTATGAGCGCATAATCGTTGCATAAAATCATAATAATATACGGTTTAATGATAGGAATGATTTCTGTCATCAATATTTCTTGGTTTTTAAAGTAATTATTTAGTGACCGGTAAAAAAAAATCTGTCACTCAGTTCAATTCTTTGGTGTTTTTTTGGATTGTTCCAAAAAAACATCAGAAATTTGAACTGAATGACATGGTAAAAAAAACGTACTACAAACGTAAACTAAATGCAGTTATGCTTTTAGAAGTTGCCATATGTAAAATAACACCAATATCGAAACGATAAATCTTATTTAAAAATAGAAATAACATTAAATATGATTAAACACATATATTATGCTTATGAGCGCATAATCGTTGCATAAAATTATAATAATTTACGGTTTAATGATAGGAATGATTTCTGTCATCAATATTTCTTGGTTCTTAAAGTAATTATTTAGTGACCGGTAAAAAAAAAAATCTGTCACTCCGTTCAATTCTTTGGTGTTTTTTTGGATTGTTCCAAAAAAACATCAGAGAATTGAACTGAATGACATAGTAAGAAAATATAAATAAAGTAATACAAACGTAAACTAAATGCAGTTATGCTTTTAGAAGTTGCCGTATGTAAAATAACACCAATATCGAAACGATAAATATTATTTAAAAATAGAAATAACATTAAATATGATTAAACACATATATTATGCTTATGAGCGCATAATCGTTGCATAAAATCATAATAATTTACGGTTTGATGATAGGAATGATTTCTGTCATCAATATTTCTTGGTTCTTAAAGTAATTATTTATTGACGGGTAAAAAAAACTGTCACTCAGTTCAATTCTTGGGTGTTTTTTTGGATTGTTCCAAAAAAACATCAGAGAATTGAACTGAATGACATGGTAACAAACAAAACGTACTACAAACGTAAACTAAATGCAGTTATGCTTTTAGAAGTTGCCATATGTAAAATAACACCAATATCGAAACGATAATTACTTATTTAGAAATAGAAATGACATTAAATATGATTAAACATATTATGCTTATGAACGCATAATCGTTGCATAAAATCATAATGATATACGGTTTAATGATAGGAATTATTTCTGTTATCAATATTTCTTGGTTCTTAAAGTAATTATTTAGTGACCGGTAAAAAAAAATCTGTCACTCAGTTCAATTCTTTGGTGTTTTTTTGGATTGTGCCAAAAAAAACATCAGAGAATTGAACTGAATGACATAGTAAAAAAATATAAATAAAGTAATACAAACGTAAACTAAATGCAGTTATGCTTTTAGAAGTTGCCGTATGTAAAATAACACCAATATCGAAACGATAAATATTATTTAAAAATAGAAATAACATTAAATATGATTAAACACATATATTATGCTTATGAGCGCATAATCGTTGCATAAAATCATAATAATTTACGGTTTAATGATAGGAATGATTTCTGTCATCAATATTTCTTGGTTCTTAAAGTAATTATTTATTGACGGGTAAAAAAAACTGTCACTCAGTTCAATTCTTTGGTGTTTTTTTGGATTGTTCCAAAAAAACATCAGAGAATTGAACTGAATGACATGGTAACAAAAAAACGTACAACAAACGTAAACTAAATGCAGTTATGCTTTTAGAAGTTGCCATATTTAAAATAACACCAATATCGAAACGATAATTACTTATTTAGAAATATAAATAATAATTACTCAGATACAGCCACAAACCACAAGGTTTGTGGTTGCATCTGAGTTATTAAGCGAATTATCTTTAATGTTTAAGAACAGTGGGATGCTGCTCACGAGTGATGCATATTATTTGGTACCTTAGCTATGCTCGTCATGAGGGGCCGATCTGCCCCCGATTTAGATGAAGTTATACTAAGAATAAATTAATTATCAGTAAAATTAAATATAACAATGCTTACAAAAACAAAGTACCTATTTTTTATCTACAATCGACGGCCCATCAGAACTTCATAATAGTCAAACTGTTTCAGTCCGATGCTGAGCATCATAGGTATATCCTAATGCATCCCAACTGAGTAGGTACGATCCTCATCTCATTCTACATATTTAATGTTAATTAAAACACTATACAGATAGCGGCAAGCATTCTGTAACATTTACTTTGACACCAAAACAATGTTTATGTACCGACAAGTAACACTAGTACCAACATTACCTTAAAAATAAAAGTGGTTATAACTTCTACGTCCCAAGTTCTAAAAATCTAGGAATTTAAAAAGTGCTTGTCTGTCACATTAATTTTCGATTAAAACAAAAAACATCCCAAAACACAAAATATTATTATTAGCGGTACGAAATTCCCATACAACCCTGCCGTTATCCTCTCAAGCAACCTGTCAAAAAACCTGTAATCAACCTTTTAACGTTCCCACCGCTGGGATAAAGGCCCCCTCTCTAGGAGAGGGAATGGGCCGTAATCCACCACGCGGGCCCAGTGCGGGTTGGTTAATGTCACATGTCTTCAAATTTTTGGTTCTAGGACATGAAGGTTTCCTCACGATGTTTTCCTTCACCGTTTTGTGAGAAGTGGTGATGAAAGAAATCACACAAACTATCGCGCCTGGCTGGGTTTAAACCTGGGTTTTAAGTCGGGGCCGTTACCACACGACCACCACTGTTCTCTAAAAAAAAAAACAAAAAAGTCTCTAAAGAATAAAACCTAACTTTTCATAATAAGAGAGAATTGCGACTGAGATGCGAATGTTGCTTGAAAATTAGTACAATTTGCGCTCAGAGCTTCGCGTTCACTTCACTTAAATGCTGAAGGTGATTTAGGTAAGCTTTGGTGAAGTGAACACCAATTGAGCCGTCTATCCATTACAACAAGCCGGAATTACAGTTCACATTAGTTCACACGGTGAGACGCTGACAGAATAGACGCGGAGACGTCAACTAGGATGTATTTATTTATTAATTAACTAGCGACCCGCCCCTACTTCGCACGGGTGCAATGTAGATACTAATGTTTCCTCTACTATAATATGCATGTATTATACATATAAACCTTCCATAAGAATCAGTCTATCTATTTAAAAAAAACCGCATCAAAATCCGTTGCGTAGTTTTAAAGATATGAGCATACATAGGGACAGACGGCGGATAGCGACTTTGTTTTATACTATGTAGTGATAGATTAGCGTACAATTATTTATACAATACAATTCATAAAGTAATAATAAAATAAAAACAAGGCATACATCTAGCAATTTAAAATACAAACAAGAAAAAAAAACGAATTAAAATAGATGTATAGATATAGATTTGAACACAATGAATATTATATAAGACTTAGCTTAAATATTTGGTTAACATTTTAAATTAAATTAAATAAAGTTAATTGAGAGTGTCGTAGGTCAATATTACTGAACAGCGTGCATTGTCCTGCGGCGAACTTTGCCCTCTGAAAAAGAAATGAATTTATGTTATTCCTGTTAATACACGAATATACGCTTCGTTCACGTCGAGAACTAAGTGAAGTGAGAAATACAAACAAAGTGATGGACATTGGACCTCTCAAGTTGGAAATCTCAATTTTCTGCTTTTTTGGAAGATTGTTTTGACTTAAGTAAACTCACAAGCTCGCATAAACACACATTTATTTAGCAAGTTATTTTTTTAAATTATATTTTCTTTTTTATTTTATAACCTTTCATGGACCATTATTTTTTACAACCTACCTACTCATTAATTACTCAAGGCATGTCCACACAATTGTTATTTTATACTTTTAATGGCATCGGAACTTAAGATCCCAATATACATAGGGTTGCCAGGTCTTAAAACCGAAAAGCCGGACAAACCAGCCAGTTTGGCCGGACATTTGGGAAAAAAATTAATAGTCTTGGTTAAAACAAACAATTTTTTTATCATTTACCATAAAATCTTCTAAAATTCTAATGAAACAACAATAAAATTGAGTCAGCCAGTCTTCATTATTATTAATCATTCACTGTCCATTTCAATAATTGCAAAAGTATTTAATTAGTACACACGTAAGAAACAAAGTGAGCGAGAAAATGCTCAAATTTAAAAAGCCTATCAACAATCCGAACAGGCCGAACGCCGCGCGCCGTTTAATATGGACAATCAAACACAAAGCCGACACAGTCAGGCTTTATCCGAACACCTGGCAATGCTAAATATGCAGGTTCTACTAAGTTTGGGGCCCATCGTCCACAAGATACTAATCCATACTAATATTCTATAGGGGAAAGATTTGTATTTTTATATTTTTGTATGTAACGAATAAACTCAAAAACTACTGGACCGATTTCAAAAATTCTTTCACCATTAGAAAGCTACATTCACCCTGAGTAACATAGCCTATATTTTATCCCCGTATTCCCACGGAAACAGGACCTACGCGGGTGACACCGCGGCGCGCTGCTAGTATTAAATAAATAGTTACAGATGATATAAGTATGTTATAGTCGTAATATTATTTATGTATCAATGAACGAATTAACTTTATTCTTTTTCCTTCAATCATTTTCTTTATGTACATATTTTTAAAATATTTCTAAAAAAAAGTCATTTAAAAATAAAATATTGTAGTAGCCCACCGGTATCGGGAACAGGGTCCAAGCTACTGTTGGTCAGGGCTCCCGAGAGACGAACCTCCTAACTATACGAGCCGTGTTTAGGAGTAAGTACTGCTTTCTGGATCAAGCCTTTGATCCAGCTCGCCAAAGAGAGCCTCTTGAGATGTTGGACGAGGCTCTTGGCAATTGTGCCATTGGCCGTCACAATTATCAGCAGAATTACTGCTGTGCTCACCGGGAGGTGAGCACACCAGTTTAAAACCGCGAGGTTGTCGAGTGGGAACTCGACAACCTCGCGGGCCAAGTCAAGATACTTCGTTTGAGTTTCTTTCTCAGCCTTCACGAGGTTCTCGTCATGCGGGACTGCTATATCAACAATCATTGCGCGACGCTCTAGTCGGTCTATCACCACTATATCAGGCTTATTGGCAACAATAGTCCTGATGATAGACCGATTCTAATACAATGTGTAATTGCCATTTTCGAGAACAGGGTGGGACACATACCTATATTACAGTATTTCCGATTCCACAAGATTGTATTTAAGAGCAAGTAGCTGGTGGATAATCCTGGCTACAAGATTGTGCCTGTGTAAATAGTCTCCGTTAACCAGACTAGAACAACCGGAAATAATGTGGCGGACGGTATTTCCCGTAGTAGTTTGTCATCACAATTTCGTTCGCACAGAAAAACCTTTGGTTTTCCCGAAGTGGTCACCAAAACGTAGCCCGGCAACGGATGCTAAAAAGTCTACATCGGGCCCATGTAAGACCCGATAAAAGCGCCCGTGAAGCTCCTTGCTCTGCCATACCTACCTGCGATCATTAATATTTTATACCACAGGTTTGCGCCAGTTCTCATTAGCCAAAGCAGTATGACTCTCTTGTCCACCGTGGCTACATCTCTGTGCATACCCACGTCAGGTTCTAGGAAGAATTGCCTGAGACTGCGTACCTCGCGGCTGTGCAGGGTCTTGGCATTTAGGAGGCGGTAAGGCCTCCCTGTATTTTGTAGCAACAAAGAAAATGTAACTTTGAAGTACCTGTCATTTAAATGTATGTGAAGAGCTTCTTGCACGACAGCTTCATGCTGAATAAGGAGGTGTGCGATCTGGTCCACCGCTGCAATAGAGATAAGTGTTCTGTTATCTATACTATCTAAATATATATAACTCAAAAGTCACTGACTGACTGACATAGTGATCTATCAACGCTCAGCTCAAACCACTGAATGGATCGGGCTGAAATTTGGCATACAGGTAGATATTATGACGTAGGCATCCGCTAAGAAAGGATTTTTGAAAATTCGTCCCCTAAGGGGGTGAAAAAGGGATTAAAATTTTGTATGGAACTCCACACGAACGAAGTCGTGGGCATAAGCTAGTAATATTATAAAGAGCGAAGTGTTTTTGTTTGTTTCTACCGAATAAGTTCCGAAACTAGGTGCTGGGCTAGTTTTAACCATTTTTTCACCAATGGAAAGCTACATTATCAGAGAGTTACTACGGCTATAATATTTTATCCCCTTATTTTCCCGGGAACCTCAATCCCCAGGCGTCGGCAATTACACGGCGATTCCAGTCTTTACCCAACGAACGATACCCAACGTTCCAACAGGCTTGCCGTCCTGTAACAACAAGGCCCGGGTTGACGGCGCGTTGTGTTCCACGCGCGCCTCAAAGAGATATCAGCATAGAAGATGGGTCGCGCTAGGACCACTGCCTGTCAGGGTTGCTCAAGGGAATTCATTCAAAAGAGTCATCGTGGCCCTGGAACGCATCGTGTCTGTTCTCGAAGCCAATTTTAAATTGGCTACGTGTGAGATTTACTGAAATAAGTCGCATTAATGTTAAATTGTTCCCAGGCAATTGTCTTAAGCCCAGCAAAAGCTGAGGTGGTAACCCTTTCGGTTCGGGCACGCTAGGCGCATTCTGTATTTTTCTTCTCCTTTTATGTGTGTTTGTAACCATTGTGCTGTGTCTGTCCTGAATAAAAGTTTTTCTATTCTATTCTATTTTTACAGAATCTACATTTGTAACACTATAGACATCTGTTGCTAATCTATTTTTTCTTTTGTTGTCGTTTATCACAAACTGTTTAATAAAAACTACAAACAAGTATTACTATGCATAAACTTGCCTTGAGGGCAGGGGGTGGAGAAATTGGAGACATGCCATAACACTGATCACTTCATGATCTTCCTGAAGGAAGAGTTTTGGCCGGATGGTGTGCTGTATCGGCATTTCCGCAGCCGGCTACGCGCACGCGGCTCCTCGCAGCTTAACACAATGCCGTTCTGTAGTTTTAATAAAATATATATATAAAATATAAACTCATGAGTAGCTGTAGTGCAGTAGAACATTTAGGATATGTCTGTTTTAGGATATTTTGCAGTCAAATAAATCGTTTATTTGCTTGAATATGAGTAGCTACCTGAGATGACACATAATTGGGTATTTTATTACATATAAAAAACATAATTGTATTTAAACCGTCCGTTGGATTTTCAAAAAATATTGAACACGTATTTTTTAACATTTCAGATCGTAAAATTCTATAATACGTTCGCTGGTTATAATTTCCGAGCAACACACGAGCGATATACTATTAGCAAAAGCTTTTAAACAATACTTGTTTATTATTTAGCTGAATATATCAGTAAAAAAATTGTAGAACAGAAATAGAAAGTTTTTGATTTATAATTATGATAGATTTTATAATTACATAATAAATAGGACAAAAGCTAAGCAGATAAACAAATCCTGTGACACCAAGATGTAAGCTGTGCATAGTTTATGGTATGGTAAGTTTTAAGTCATTCGCAGTTGATTTTATTTTTATTCTCCAAATAAAGGAATTTTTTGTCTCCCTTCTTTCTCCATCTCAGTTTCTACAAACAGGTTTTTTTACTTATCAACATTAAGCGGTTCTCTCTGATATCTCATAAACACATGGATTTATCCTTAGAATATCCATGATAAGCGCATACAAATAACTGAGAGATGGTAATTTTAACGTGTTTTTCCAAGGCGCCTCGCGCAAAGTATTATGGCGGCCTACGCTGTAGCTACGACGTAGTAACGCTACGCTTGCTACGAGCTCGTAGCAAACGTCTACGACAAGCTTTTTACATTTGGAGCAATAAGCAACAAACTTTCTCAGTAATTAATCAAGTTCACTTCGAAAAACTCTGTTTTCCGTCAAAAACATTTATTTATTTATGGTGAAACTGGGACTCAGGAAAAAAAGATATATTTTCGCTTTTCCTGCTAGTAAAATTATCCTAAAACATATCTTGATATATTCAAACCACTTGTGTTTTGTTTTGATATGCTAACATAATATTCCAGTTAGTATTTCGCTGGTTCTATAGTTATAATAAGTACAAAAAAGGTTAATTGACAAGGCCACATTTCTGCACAGCTTTTCAAATCACAGCATACGCTTATAATCCGCGGATGTGCTCGCTTATAGACTAACTGATGGGGTAAAATATAGATTCCATTTTGTACCAAAACTACATTTGATTTCTTCAAAAACAGTTAATTTCACACTGAAGACCATTCGCAGCAATGACGCAAAAAACTTCGATGGCCAAAATCTAGTATAGTTAACATTCAATTGCTTTAAATATAAACTTACCTGTCCTTTAAATAATCTTGATTTATATTTTCCGCATTCTTGCTGATTTTATCATCCTTTGGCGTAACAATTAAAACATTATCTTGGCAAAGACAAATATTTTAATCCACAATGTCGCAATACTTGTCGTCACACCCAAGGGATGTTTTCTATCGACCATTCAAAGCTTTCACCCGTTACAGTCGATTTCACCCTCCGAATCGACTAAAGCCATATCGATTTTAAATTTTAAATTTCTTATTAGTAATAATATATTACTTCTAAAAAAAACTGTGATTTTTTTAAAGCAATTTATTAGCAATAAACTGATTTAAAATTAGTTGATGTTTTAAACTACGAAAATATAATCGAAACGGGATGAAAATTTTGCCCCGCCTCTACTAGTACGGGACGTGCCGGACAATTACTTTATTAGCAATAACAACTGTATTACTTCGACGATAAAGATCATTGTTTTATGATATCTGGCATTGATTATGGTGACCAGTACTTAAGGGGGAGTTGTGCTGGGTTAAAGTGGCTCGTGAACTTTTATTGCGCACTCAGATTGATAAAGTACTTTGTACTCGTTTTCTTGAGAATGGACTTAGAATTAAGGCCAAGTTGCTGTACGCACTGTGGTTACTTTTATTCTAGGCGAAAAAGGGTGTTTTTTTTTACTTTTTTTTAGTCAGTCCATCTTTTTTTTTGCTTAATGCCTGTTACACGACCTTGGCATCTGTTTTTTGCCGTTATTTTTCTTTCATTTTTTCCGACAAATCTATACTTATAATAAATCTGTAGAGAGGTCAATTCTGTACAAGGAATATATTTTCAAAATAACTATCAGGGGGTGATTAGTGATCGATACTGGTGCCAAAAACGCAATCAGTAAAATTTTTGTCTGTCTGTCTGTCTGTCTGTCTGTCTGTCTGTCTGTCTGTATGTTCTTTATAGAAACAAAAACTACTCGACCGATTTTAACGAAACTTGGTGCAATTATTCTTCATACTCCTGGGCAGGTTATAGTATACTTTTCATCACGCTACAATCAATAGGAGCAGAGCAGTGAAGGAAAATGTTGGGAAAACGGGAGAAGTTACTCCATTTTTTAAGCTTCCGTCGCGTGTGTAGCCTTAATGGTTAAAGTTACATAGAAATCATGTATTACGGAAATGTTTTACATAAAATTATCTAAAAAATGTCCCAAACTGCATATGTCTATATTTTATGGTTGACTCACAATAACATGTGTAACTGTGATGACCGATAGCTTAGCAGTTCGGCGCTTTCTGATTATTTGTATGAAACTTTGTCAATTTTAAACCGATCGGGCTGAGAGTTTCAAAATCGGGGGTAAAGTAACTATTCCACGCGGACGAAGTCGCTGGCAGAAGCTAGTTAGCAATATTTTGAAAAAAATATTATACAATACGTCACTGACCTGAAGTACTTCTGAACTTGCAATAATTTCAGTAATATAGTACTAATACATAGTTTCCACGTGGTGACGTAAATCTTATTACGATTTTGCTTCTTCTGAAAAAGTGCGTTTTTTGCAAAAGTAACAGTGTGGCACCACAGGCATGTAAATAGTTTGTAAGTGAAATTAACTTCTTATATATAAAATTCTTGTATCACGTTGTTTGTGGTTGAACTCCTCCGAAACGGCTCGACGATTTTCGTGAATCTTAGCGTGCATATCGGCTAGGGTGGCGAATCGGACATCTATTTTTCATCCTCCTAAATATAAAGGGTAGTCCACCTTTTTACTTTATTTTATGTGGCTAAAGGACGTTTGCCGGGTCAGCTAGTATTTTATAAAGAAGTATTTTTTTTGTAACTTAATTTTGTGTATATCTGAGAATATGTACGGATCTGATTTTGAAAATGTAATCACTGATGACCGTACCGTACTGACCTTAAAACATAACTGAGCGTGATAATCTCGGAAAATTGTCAATCCTTGAGAAACAGTACACGGCAGTGAACCCGTGGGAAAAGCTTGTCAAATTAAGTCCTAGATTTTGTTTAGGTCCTGCAGCCCTACCATGGCGTCTTAAATTCATCATGATTTCTGTGTCAGAGAGAGACGGAGTTACACAAGACGAATAGCACTATCCCTTTCCCTCATACTGAATCATGATAACATTGGCACTTCATAGTACGGCCTCAGAACTAAGGTCCGGATTCTGCTCTTGTTTTTCAGTTGTTACGATACTTACGCATATTTTAATACTTATTTTAATCCTTTCGGTGTCAGGCTCAGTCATTGTATGTAGTGACGACTCATTTATTACCCATACACTGAATTCTCGGCATCGAAAGTGTTACTTTGGTAACAAAGTAACACTTTTGCTGTGTTAAGGATTAGGGACCAAATTGTCATTGTATGTAGTGACGACTCATTTATTACGCACACACTGAGTTCTGGGTATCGAAAGTGCTACTTTGGTACCACTGCGTGCCAATCTCAGCAGCGAAAAATCAGCATCCCCACTGGAAGTCTCGTCTTTTGCTGTGTTAAGAGCGTGTACGCCGTATGGCATTTCATACAAATTTTCAAGTCAGTATTTTACGAAATGACTGAACCGATTTTAATGACTGTGATCATCGATCATTTTGTTATTAAACAAAAGCGTCCATTAATAATGTATTAACATAAGGTCATTATTATTTGGTGGTGGTAGAACCGACAACCGTTGGGGTAAAAGAGTTCTAGAGTGGAGACGGCGTCTCGGCAAACGTAGTGTAGGACGTCCTCAGGCACGGTGGAGTGACGATTTGCGCAGGACGGCTGGCAGAAACTGGATGCGAGAAGCCGAAAATAGATCTAAGTGGCGTGCAATTGGAGAGGCCTATGTCCAGCAGTGGACTGCAACAGGCTGTTGATGATGATGATGATAAGGTGATTTCCTAGAGTCTAGAGGATGCTAAGATCATTATAATAAACTAGCAGCGGTCCGCGGTTTCACCCGCCTAAGTTTCGATTCCGTGGGAATATCGGGGTAAAAAATAATCCTGGTTATAAACCATCTGTGTGCCAAATTTCATCCAATTCCGTTCAGTAGTCTTACAAACTTTCGCTTTTATAATATTAGTAGGATGGTTTTTTTTTAAATTTCTATGAGAACTAAATAAAATACTGTTCAAGTAATCCACTTTTATTAATAATTTGTTTTCAAATAGTACATGAGTAAAAAACTCCAACAGATCGTTTATTTTAAAAACACGAAAAGTTTTCCAAGTTTTTTTTTTCATCCTCAGTTTTCTTTAACTACGTACCTCATTTGACCGAGAATTATGTTACTTTATAAGTAAAAAACAAAAAAAAAAGTATCGACAAAAATCTTTCGCGTGAAAACTACCCATTAAGCCGGAAGCTGTACCGGAGGTACTGATTTATCGACGTCAGCGTAGCGCTACCTGGAGTTACTCTAGGCCCTCCACAGAGGTAACAAACGCGTATCCCAATCACTGACATTTGGCAACTTCAAGTCATTGAATGGACCTAGTTATTGAACCCCAACTTCAAGGCAATGTAACAAGTACTCAGCAATGGTACTTTGTTTTGGTTTATACTAAACGTCGCCTCGCGTAAACGTAAACACTCTTAGCGGTATTTACTATCAAAGATTATCGAATCGAGGTCCTGTTTAAGGAGTGACAGACAAAATACCTGGTATATTGTTAACCGAATACAAAGAATTGTGAATATTTGAAGTGCATCTAAAAAATCGATTCTATGTAGGTCAGTCTATAAATAGAATTCTCCAGGGGTCCCGCGATCCTGGTATTTTTTGTGTTATATTGCAGTTTTCTGGTGCGTGTGACTCTAGTGGCAAGTGAATGAACTATACTGAAACTATTGTGATATTCTTGTGGTTGTACGAAGAAAGTAGCGTTTTATATGCCTTTGTCAGTGTTAGTTACGACGTTTTGCGGCTGAAGGCTATACATTAACGCTGTTGCTAGATAAAACTGCTAAAAATATCTAAAAGCAACTAGTGAATGCAATAACATTGTGATTTTGTGTGCAGTGCGGACTTGGATGAATATTGTTGAACCTCATTTGCGGATTGGTAATATTAACAGTAAATAAAACAGCTTTCATTCCACATATAAGAAAAATTTAATAATATAAAATGTGTATGCTACATTATCTGCCCCATACAGGGCCCTGTCGGACATACATCGGAAAGGAAACGAAGATAGATAATAATAATAATAATTCATCGTTTACACTTACAATTATTATTATTATTTGTTTTGTAAACATTTACGATTAGTAACTATAATTAGTTTTTATATACAGTAACGGCTCATTGGAAATATAAACGCCATTACAGTATACTAGAAGATAATTTAATTTAACATTAAGTTTTTCAAAAGCTTCGCCCTTTTTAATACAATATTCTATCATCCTTTGATAATCATAAATGACTATCCAGTTCACATAATTTTACAAGCAATGTTTCAAAGTTTTATAAATAACGATTAATTTAGAATTTGTAATTAACACTTAAAAATAACAACTTACATAAAAAATCATTAGTTAGGTACAATTGTAACATGCATAATTGAAACGCCCAAAGCTTGCAAAACAATTCATAATTTTAAAAGTATCCTAAAATAATTTCATGAATTTAATATTTTTATTAATACTAAAGATCTCACTATTAAATACAATCAATATAAGGATTGGGTTTCATAAAACAGAACTGGTCTAATCATTATCTAGCTTGCCTAGCAAAACTGACCCGTGTTACCTATTCCTCAATCAAAACATTTCTGAAAAACACAGCTAAGGAACAAATATCTCCAAAAATGTTTAAAGCTAAATATACAAGCTAAAAAAGGTAACAATGATGTATTCTTTGCTCAACAATCCAGATTAGTTTAAATATCGTTTGAGCCCACCATCAAATATATAGCGGGGAATACCCCAATATCACAAATGTGAACTGTGGATAGTCAGAAGGTAATACAAAAAAGGCGCAGCTTTATGACTATAGTCAGAAGATCAGTGACGGAGTTTGGCAATTTGATGACGTAATTATTCTGACGTCACAACATGATCTTTGACGAAAGTCTTCATTATAAAAATGCTTGTAACCGACTGTGAACTAATTAGTGCGTTCTTTTCTTTTCAGGTATGTCCCAGTAACTACTATATTTAGAAGTTAGTGAATGTATATGTTTTCATAAGCTTTTCCAACTCAGTTAAAAATGTTTCCTAAATCGTTGTTTATATATGTAGCCTAATTTTGAATTTCATTCTCTAGTACAACCTTACTATTCAGTTTTATATTATTGAAATACAGTCAACCATTGTGAAGTTTTAAAAATAGTAGATATAAAATTACTTATAGTGTACGTATAATTATTTTAAATGTTAAAAAAGGTGTTATATAAACTATTCATTGTTGGTGATTTATTTTACGGTTGAAAAAGCTTAGGAAAACTATGCTTTGCCAATGTTTTAATGAATAATTCTTTGAGATATTCAATGTTTTGAATACATTAGCGAATGTGTATTTTCATGTATAGTATACGGTACTTCTTATTCGGCAGTCACTTCAAAACAGAAATATTTTAATTGTGATCATAAAAATAACAATATTTTATCCAACAGCCGGTTATAAGTTCAAAAATCTTACAATATTGATATTTAAAATGTCCATCCGAATCGGGAACACAATGGAATGTACTAACGCAGTAGAGTTTAACTTAATTTTAGCTGTACAAATAATGATAAAACGATAATAATCATCAAACAAGGTCTTAGCCAAATTAATTATTTTTTATTAAAAAATCACACTACGGAAATACCTTTTTAATGATACTGGGTTTAGTCATAAAAAGTCAAATTAGAAGAAAACTTTAGCACTTAAAATGATTTTTTATTCCAAAAAGCAAAAAAAAACCATTACTTATAGTACGCGTTTAGTTCGGAAAAGTCACGCTAGTTGACGCCACTGTGCAGGACGTTTTATAAGCGCAGTGGCGCCAACTAGCTTGTGTTGGTGTTTTCACTGCATTTCAAGATTTCCAAGGCCGAGCTAACCCGTCAGCCCGGGAATATTGATTGAAAGTAGGACACAGCCTCACGCATGTGTCGTAAAGGGCTAGACAGAAAGTGTGGTTACTGAAAACTTATCGTTCTTTTGAAAAGCGTTAAAATGCATTGCTTTATTGCATAGTCACCTGAGCTTAGAGAAGTTACTTGTTCAAAAATAAAAGATGTTGTTAAAATAAATACGCGTTTCGCGAATTTTAAAATTATGCATACAAAAAATGGGACATAATGTAAATTGTGCGTTTGTAGAGGTTTCTTTTACTTTCTTTGTTTTGTGACTTTTTTTTTGTTTATTTCATTCAGTTCAGGATAATATTTAGAAATTAATTATCTTCGAAAAGTGTTATTGCGTTTTATTTTTTGCAAAATGCAAACCAATTTTAAAATTCTTTCTCCAATGGAAATGGAAAGTTACGAGTACATTATCAACGAGTAACATACATAGGTAATTTAATTCCCATATCCCATCGGGAACGGGAAATACACGGGTGGCACTGCTAGTATTTTTTTAAAACAACTCAGCGTAACGTATTTGGATTTTTCATTATACTTTGACCAATTTTGAAACTCGAATTTTAGCATTTATAAACATAATAGGAATATTTCCTGAGGAAAAAAATATGATTATATTTGGTCCGTCAGTTAGATTATCGAAAAATATTGGTCACGTATTTTTTGCTTTATCAAATCTATACGTGAAAGTAGAAAAAAATACGTGTTTCTTGATTTCCAAGAAATATTGTACACGTATTTTTTTTTTCTGACGGACTAACTAGATTTTTTTAGTCAACTTCCCTATCAAAATATCTTCAAAAAACTGCGAAATCTTAAAATATCTGCCTTAATTTAATACATACTTTCAGCTACTGAATCTTATATGCTATTCTTGTATGTAAATGACGTTCCCGAGTCGGTGGAGTCGAAAATGTATATTAGGAGTTGATTCTAACACAGCCGCGTATGTTGAATGATGAAAATTTATCTATTTTTATAGTAGTCGATTGTATTTATACATATATATGTATATATAATTATAATAAAAGTATATTTCGTTTATATATTACGTTTTCTAATACAATAATAATGACATAGTTTGACATTCATATGGAATATTCATTTTGACCTCTCATACCCGCTGAAAGTTATTTGGAGCTAAATTTTCAAACCAATATTCTTTTGAGACCTTTATAAGGTCAAAATCTTAGTTTTTTTTTGCCTTTCGTCTGGTCAATGATTGATTAAAAAATTAAACTCACGTTCCAATGATCAGTAGACAATCAGTAGAAAAACTTTTCGTTCACAGCGGGTAATAATATGTATATAACAAGTTTCACAATAATGCAGGTATTCTAAACATCTACACAGTATGCACTAACCAGCCGTCGTGCATATTAAACCTAGTACACATAGACCATTCACGAAGCGGAATTCATACCATACAAATAAGATATATTTCTATTATGTTATAATTTTATTATTAAAGTATAATAAATTTATGAATCACATTATTTTTTTTAATGTTTCGTTTCTTAATTCTATGATTTCACGTTTGTTACACTTATACATCGATCTAGAAAAGAAATGCAGAATGATTTAATTATATTACTGGTTATGTATGATTTTAAAAGCTAAATTCGTACAGCTAACACTTGATTTTACGTATATTTCCTAATCTTTAACGTGTGTTTAAAAACACAGTTCTAACTGGTTGTGTTAGCCAGCTAAGGGCTTATACAGGTCCAAGCTCCTCAGAATGCGTCACGCTTTCAAAAAGTGGCATAAAAGCAACTTCCATTTTATGCATCAACCTGTATAATGTCATACCTTTGAGAAAATCAGCGTGAGCTTTAGTCACACGCGTATAAAACCCCCTGTATATGCCCGTGCAGTTAAATTACGTGTACTCAATAGCAATTCATAAAATCAATTGACAATGCAAATGGTTATGGAGATAATTTTCTTAGAAAGTGGATTTTGTTTGACTGGACATTTAAATTAAGTAGAAAATTTAGCTTAATGTCTTTCTAGTCCAATTAAAATGATAAAGTGAAATTGAGTGACTTAATAAAATAAAATAAAAAGTTGTAAACGTAACTTTTGAATGTCAAAAAGTTAAGTTCAATTAATGACTTTCGATTTTATCTACTTTGCGTGTGTCAAATAAGATTAATTTATTATTCTTTGTATTTTAAAAATTGACATTAATTTGTTATCATCGCTATTGAACACGTAATTCATTTATTGTCTACTGTCAAAACAAAACAATAATACATTTTAATAAAAACCATTTTGACAGTCGACAAACTATGCAGAAATAAAACTGAGATTTTCGAAATTAAATGTCCTACATACGTCAAATTAAAATAAGTAAAAACATTGATATATAAAATTGTGTAAACTTAATTGTAACTTTAACGGTGATTCAATAATTTTAATGTAATCAAATCTAGGTACTTGGGACGACAGAATATAATAAATGAATGAGCGTAAGTGAAAATGCAGACTTTCGCTAGGTTTGTGCTGGGTTACTTAACTGCAGAGATTTCACACGCACTCAACGATACATCGTAACTTTCTTATCCAATCAAATAATAATGAGTATATAATGCATATCACATCCTAGACTATATTTGTTCATAATTTTAAGCATGCAATAGGTTAGTTGACTAAAAAAAATCTAAATAGTCTGTCAGTTAGATTATCGAAAAACATTGGACAAATATTTTTAACTAATCTATAAAAATGACTGTCATTTGGAGATCTTTGGCAGTCGTTACAGATTGTCAGAAGCCAGAAAATCTGTCACAAGTTCTTGCCAAGAATTACAGTGTTCAGTCGACCCCAATATAGTTGGGAAAAAGGCTAAGGCAGATGATGATATAAAAATGACTAAGATAAAGAGCATCAAAGATCAGGAGTGGGCCTTGTGTCGTTTCGTCGTGGTAGAATTTATAGCGCGTAGTGACGTCACACGATTATTCAACACACTGTATCGTCTTCATTTTATATTTACGTGAGAAAACAAAAAATACGTGTACAATATTTTTTGGAAATTCATTTTTAGTCAACTATCCTAATACATAACTTGCATTTACTAATTTTATTCAAGAGTCAATCGAAACTCAAAAAAACAGATCCTTCGTTACATTCTTTCTCAGTCAATGTTTTATATTAATTACTCAAATTCAGTCAAAATTCATGTAAACTATTTGGCTATATTAAAATTTGTAGTGTCTTAATACTAATATTATTGTATTTTAACTTTCAATATTATTTAAAGTGCGTGTGATAACTCTGCATAGATACAATGCATATTATACTGTATTTTGTAGAACTTATCAAAGGGGAAGACTAAATTATTGGCCCCGGGAGGTATGTAAGTAAAACTGCACAGTTACTGACGATTCAACGAAACACACATGTTTTATATGACAGTTCATTATTGTTTACATTTGTGATGCATTATTATTATCTAGTAGCACAGTTAACTATGATATCTTAACTGTTCATAAGGAGTGTCGAAACTGCCGCAACTTGTCTATGTTGTTTGGCAGAGTTGTTGTATTTTATACTGCAGAGTTGTATATACATGCATATGTGATCCTGCAGAGATGTTACGCAGGTTAGTGTTGTCTATAGCAGTAACCAAGTGCTTATGGTAACTTAATTTAATTGTGATTTTTTCATGAGACAATAATAACAAAATGGGTTACTCCAGACTCCTATTACTATAAACATATTTGTTCAAATTAAGCAGTTAGCGATACGAAACTTTGGCGTTTCGTAATAATCCTAATTGCTTAACACAGCGTTTTGACAATTCGACAGCATCCATTGCTTGTTTTTGATACATAGTTGACGCGTTTCCAAAATATTTGGAGAGATGGATGTGCAGTTGAATTGCCAATATTCGGGCTATCGCTTTTCGAATGTGTTATGCAATTGGGATCGGGTACACACGAAAGTACCTGTATACAATGTTGGCCATCAACAAATAATAGCGGCTGTGTCCCGGCAGGCGACGACGGGGGCAACCAATGGCGAGCTAGAAATAGTGCTGTTCTTGTAAATTACTGAGATCAAGACTGAACACGCGTAATTCGACATCGATGGCCGTTGTCGCCCACCTCAGAATCTAGGCCACCACACACTTAGCGCCACACAAATTACAAAAATAAAAACAAAAACTGTACTTATAGTTGATATACATACTTCATTCTCACGCCACGTGTGTAAAAGCATGTCATAAATTAAACAGTGCAGACAATAATCATCCTTAAAACTAACGAAATAAAGGCGAGTTAACCGCAAAATATCGGAATGAAAGAGTAAAGAGGAAGCTTATAACTACTGAATAAAGTACAATTATACAAAATAAACACGAATCTGCGTCGGGACCGCTGGCCAGTCGCCGGGAGCTGTGAGCCCGCTGCAGGAGTCACTCCGCCGGTGCCCGACTGGCCGCGGTGCCGACATTACATCAGGTAACGCGACGCACTAAGCCTAAAATAATAAAGGTCGTGCTCGGCGTCGGTGGGATCATTAGCCGAACTCCCCAATAAATAATATGACCGCGACTGAAATGCATGCGGGGGACGCTGCTCCCCCGCTCATGGCACACGCGCGCCATCGCTAGGCGACGGCGCCAAAATACAAAGCTCACAAAATTACATAATACACAACGGCTATAAATCGAACTCTTAGCAACAAAGAACCGTAACTATAATTGCCGAAACATCAAGAGATTTTTCCCGAATAAAAAACTCGTTTAAACTTAAAAACAAAACTTTAAAGCATTTAGGTGCAATGAGTGTTGACTCGGCTACGACGTAGCGGCATTCTTTGGCTTGTCGCTGTATCTGCTCATCACAATCAATTCCGCGTTCACAACTCACAACAACCTATAAACGGAATTATAACATACGTGTAATTAAACGGGTGCGCGAGCGGTTTATCTGCGCTTGCGTTGCGCGGCGCGGGCGGGCTGCGCGGGCGCGGCGGCGCGGGGGGCCTCGGGCTACGCGTGGCGCTTCGCGTGCAGCGCCAGGTGGTCGGAGCGCGAGAAGCAGCGCTCGCAGTGGCGGCAGCGGAACGGCTTGGCGCCGGTGTGCTTGCGGTAGTGGCGCGTCAGCTCGTCCGAGCGCGCGAACCGCCACTCGCATCCTTCCCAGGAGCACTTGTACGGCTTCTCGCCTGAAACCAATTGGTGTATGTGTTAGTTCTGCATAATATGACCACATAAACAAAAGATAAACGTAATTTCATGCGATAATTTACAATTCTCCGGTGCCATAGAGGTATACGTGAGTCGAGCAGTGGTGCGGCCCCGACTTACGAATTGTAGGTCGCGGGTTCAAACCCAGACAGGCTCATTACTTTGTGTAATTAAATTCATCACCACTGCTCTCAAAACGGTGAAGGAAAACATCGTGAGGAAACCGGCATGTCCTAGAACCAAAAATTCGAAGACATGTGACATTCACCAACCCGCACTGGGCCCGCGTGGTGGATTACGGCCCATTCCCTCTCCTAGAGAGAAGGCTTGTATCCCAGCAGTGGGAACGTTAATTGGCTGCTTATGGTAATTACCATAAGCAGCCAATTAACGTTCGCTTTGCTATGCTTGCTCCCGCATGCGCGTCTTAAGACGCGCATGCGGGAGCAAGCATAGCAAAGCAAAATGTAAATAAATCGCTTGCGCAACGATTTTAAATGATTCCGTTTATATTACGTTTATACACGAACTTTTTTTTCGTCTGCTAAATTAAGTTGTTGTATCCGTCGTCGATAATATTTATTTTATTCCTAGTTACATTTATTTATTTACTAACTAGCTTCTGCCCGCGACTTCGTCCGCGTGGAATAGTGAATTTTCCCCCGATTTTGAAACTCTCAGCCCGATTGGTTTAAAATTGACAAAGTTTCATACAAACTTTCATCAACTATTTTATCCCCTTGGGGGTAGAATTAATCAAAATCCTATCTTAGCGGATGCCTACGTCATAACATCTACCTTTATGCCAAATTTCAGCCCGATCTGACTCACTTTAGAGATAGAAGATAGGTAGGTATCTATACCTACTTCACTTAAAAATAAATACCTTTAACTACTTATAACTAATTAATAAAATAACTACTAATTAATAAAAGTATCTACGCTTTTTACTAAAAAAAAAAGAACATAAATTAGCCAAAACTAACCTATCGGTATCTAAAAATCTATGCTCCTACTTCTACTACTACTTCACCTTTGATTATATAATGTCTACTTCACCCAAAAAGAAATATAATTGAAACTATTAATAATTTGTAATTTGAACGAATATTTAAACACTACCAAAATAACTAATAGTAATAAGTACCTACCTATTTTATAAAATAACAACAAAATAAATTCAAATAAACTATTTAAAGACTTAAAGTCGCGCTGATAAGCACGGTTTGTTAATACCTATCAATCATTGTCTGTCAATAAGGTCGAACGCTCTGAACGCATCAACAGCCAAATATTGAATGACGCTCGCGCGCTTTTTTTTTTTTGTGTGACCACTTGCAGTTCAGCACACTAATTACTTTACTGCTTAACCGGGCAATCCTGTGGTGGCTTCAAATGAATTTTAGGCCCCCAGCCAGGGTGACGCTCGCGCGCGGACCTCCCGCCCCCGTCGAGTGCGGCAACCGTGACACAAAAATAATCCTTACAGCACGGCGCGATGGCTTATTATTGTATTCATGTATAAGTTTGGTGTTTCTATACCGATTTCTATGATTCTTTTTATTGAATAGGTAATAATGTAAACTTTTAATTAGGGATGAGTGAGAGTATTATAAACGTAAGACTAAACAAATATAATCAGAAAGCTCCGAACTGCTAAGCTATCGGGAGTTACACGTGTTATTGTGAGTCAACCATAAAAGATAGACATATGCTGTTGTGGGATATTTTTTAGATAATTTTATGTAGAATATTTCCGTCATACATAATTTCTATGAAACTTTAACCATTAAGGCTACACACGCGACGGAAGCTTAAAAAATGGAGTAACTTCTCCCGTTTTCCTAACATTTCCCTTTACTGCTCTGCTCCTTTTGATTGTAGCGTGATGAAAAGTATACTATAACCTGCCCAGGAGTATGAAGAATAATTGTACCAAGTTTCGTTAAAATCCGTCGAGTAGTTTTTGTTTCTATAAAGAACATACAGACAGACAGACAGACAGACAGACAGACAGACAGACAGACAGACAAAAATTTTACTGATTGCATTTTTGGCACCAGTATCGATCACTAATCACCCCCTGATAGTCAAGATTCAAGATTCAAAGATTCAAGATTCAAAGCATTTATTTCAATTAAACCCTGTATACAGGCACTTTTGAATTGTCAAGTCGAAAGAGGTGAAGCTATCTGCACGTTCCAAAGCGTAGATCTCTATGGAGAAGAACGTGCAAGAAACTCCACGGACACTCTTTTAAATCATGTTCTGTATTACATAACCTTGGTTACATCCTTGGTCGCTTCTATATGTGAGGACAATGCGAAGAAACAAAAAGGAAACTATAAAAACAATTCAAAGTATAAAGATTAAAACAAGTCAGTGGCAGTTAAGAGGTGACCAGTCTCAACCGACGGCGCCCGTTCACGAACATGACGCGTGTATTGGCACCATTTAGCTCAACCATTTTGAAGGGAACCGAATAATCCAACAAACACGCCACCATCAGCGAAACATTTGAGCGAGCATGACATGCTCTCAACTGCCATTTTAGTTCAAGTCACAAAGTAAACTATAACTTATCACATGTAAATGGCTCCATGGTACTCACATGTACAATATTTGAAAATAAAATGCTTCTACATTATATAAAACTATGGTTTACAAAAACCAAGCAACTACAAGTAAAAAAAAAAAGAAATTATTTATTATCAAAGTAATAGGTAAGTATTATATAAAAAAAAAAGAATAAATCAATGAGACAGAAAAAAAAATGGGCGAGCATCTCTTCCAAATATAAAATCCTAACTTGTTTATCCAAGTGGTTGAGGCTGTGGAGCAGGACCGGCATTTAGCCAAGCATTATTATCTTGAATGTAATCCCCCAACTTATAATATGCTTGCCTGCATAATGTGCGTTTAATACAAGTTTTAAATTTCGTTTCATTCAGTTCTAATATATGGGGAGGAATTTTATTGTAACATTTTAAACAATACCCCATGAAAGATGTGGCTACTTTAGCTAGTCTGAAACCTGGTTGAACTAATTGATCCCTATTTCTAGTAGCATAATTATGTCTGTCGCCTCGCTTACTAAAGAGATGTAGATTTTTTCTAACGTACATAATGTTTTCATAGATATATTGACAAGGTACCGTCATGATGTTAATTTCCTTAAACAGTTCCCTTAGAGAATCACGCCGGCGGAGATTGTAAATGGCTTTGATGGCTCTTTTCTGCCGAATAAAAATTGACTCGATGTCTGCAGCCCGGCCCCATAACAAGATACCGTAAGACATTATACTATGAAAGTAACTGAAATAGACTAGTTTCGCGGTATCAACATCAGTAAATTGGCGGATTTTCCTAACAGCATATGCTGCTGAGCTTAGTCGTCCTGCAAGAGATGCTAAATGAGGACCCCATTGTAGCCTTGAGTCAAGCGTAATCCCCAGGAAAACCGTTTTATCGACGAATTCTAGTTTTTCCCTGTTCAACACTATATCACAATCACTACTTTTGACATTTGGTAAAGCAAATCTTATGCACTTCGTTTTCTTCCCATTTAAAACCAAATTATTAGCAGTGAACCAATTTTGGACCTGCAAAAGGGCGTTATTTACGATGTCAAGATTATTACTACGTCTATTTATTTTAAAAATCAAAGAAGTGTCGTCAGCAAACAAGACCATGTTTAGCTTGTTTTGCAATAAATGGGGTAAATCATTTATATAAACTAGAAATAAAAAAGGACCCAAAATTGAGCCCTGTGGAACGCCCATTTTCACGTTTAAGCCCGATGAATTAACACCGTTAATTTGCACTACTTGCTGTCTATCATTCAAATAAGATTTAACAAGGCTTAAAGCTGTTTTGCCCAGTCCGTAGTGCCCAAGTTTCAGGAGTAATGTTTCGTGATCCACACAATCAAACGCCTTAGATAGGTCGCATCTATGTGGCTATGGCATCTTGTGCCTCTTTCCACGCATTAAATATATGCTTCAGTAAGGTGACACCAGCGTCAGTAGTACAACGTCCTCTGGTGAAACCATACTGTTTACCATGCAAGATGTTATTCGTGTTAAAATGATAAAGCATTTGATTTAGCATCACTTTTTCAAATACCTTGCTGAAGACTGGCAACACGGATACTGTCCCCGTTTTTAAAAAGTGGTATTACTTTACTGAATTTCATTAGATCCGGAAAGACTCCTTGATCCACACACAAATTAAATATTAAAGCTAAGAAAGGGGCTACAGTCTCAATAATTGAGGTACAAATTTTGATAGACAATCCCCATAAATCTTCCGTCAGTTTAGTTATTTTGAAAATATATTCCCTGTACAGAATTGACCTCTCTACAGATTTATTATAAGTATAGATTAAGACTAGAGAGTCTTAGCTTAATTCCGATAGCGGTAGCGTGCCAAACCGCCAGGGTTGCGGAATTTCCCGGGCATCGGGAAACTCAGGGCGATTCCCGGGCGCGGGCCTGCGGATGGCGAGCTATGGGTGGCTCACCGTCCGATAGCAACCAGGCCCGACTTGACGGCGCGTCGTGTTGCACGCGCCTCAAAGAGCTGTCAGCAACGAAGACGGGCCCCATAGGGTCAGTGCCTGCTAAGGTTGCGGAATTTGTTCGAAAGAGTCACCGCGGCCCTGGAACGCAGAGGGCGCAAGAGGGATCACGGATGGCTTTTAGTCAGTAAGAGTCTGACACTCCCTTCCCCTCCGCCTAGAGCGGGAGAATTCATTTGATGATATCTCATTCAAAAAAAAAGGGTAGCGGAATTTGTTCACATGAGTCACCGCGGCCCTGAAACGCAAAGCGCTATAGGACAAGAATCAAGATACAAGATTATTACTTTGCTAAAATATGAGTACATTTGTTACATATTAGATGTTACTTAACAGCGTACAAAATAAAATTGAGTGAGAATATGATGTGTCATAAAATTATTTAATAGGTAGGTATAGGTATAATTTAGAAACGACCGGAAAATGAAAGAAAAGTAATGCTCCTACACCATTTTTTTAAACGCTAGTAGCTTTTGAGCACACCTAAGGGCAATGCATTCCATAAACGAGCTGCCTGTACACTAAAAGATTCATCGAATAAGGAAGTGGAATGCATAAGAATACTTTATTTTAGATTTATCGATGATCTCTAGGACGCGTGTTACTGCAAGCGTTCTTTAGAATAAAATGGAGTAGGAGGGGGGATATTGCAAAAAAGCCAGTTATGTAATACCCTCAACATGCATGTGTGTATCAAAATCAAAAAATCAAAAGTCATTTATTCAATCTAGGCTTAGAGACAGCACTTTTTGAACATCAAATTTTACATAAAGACAGTCCCCCAAAACGCCCACCAGTCACCCGTCAGTGGCGCAACAAACTCTCCAGCAACACATCTGTCTGTTGTCATCTGTATGTACAAATTGTAAGAGTGTGGCCGAAGGAAAAAGAGTATGCAAGGATGGAGCTGGTATCGTTCTATAGTCTCTACATAGAGAGTACAGAACGGTTCTTGCTGATACTTGCGCTGATTAGGTCATTGTAGTTACTAAAAGAGTTTGAATAAAATTTAATATTAACTAATTTTTCAGTTTTAAAAAAGTTCGCTCCCCAGCAACAGTACCAAATCAGTTTATCTTTTGCATTATATTTTAACACTAGCAGCGCCGCGGTTTTACCCGCGTAGTTCCCGTTCCCGTGGGAATATGGGGGTTAAAATATAGCCTATGTTACTCAGGGTGAATGTAGCTTTCTAATGGCGAAAGAATTTTTGAAATCTGTCCAGTAGTTTTTGAGTTTATCCGTTACATACAAAAATACAAATCTTTCCTGTTTATAATATTAGTATAGATGATAATACTAAACTAATAATGGAATAGGTTTTGTGTAGATAATAACATGGATTTTTGTATTCAATTTTTTTCTAAATAGTTTTGTGGTGCATTGTAATAAGAATCAAAGTGTTGTAATATTTCCGACATAGATAATTATGACCTTAGAAATGGTAATCAACTTTTAGCGCTTTTTTCTTGGGCGGTAATGTGTAATTCTGAAAGAAATAATTATTTTACCTATTCTTTGCATATAATATATAGTAAAAAAGAGAGATAACTAGATTTTGTCAACGACGATCATTTAGTACTTAGTACTCTCAGGAGCAGCACTTAGCTTTAAACCCGATCATTACCGAGATACAAAAATTGATATAAAAAAAACTCCACCGCCGTAGCTCTGCGTTGACGTCGTGGTGGTGCTTGCCCCAATGAACCTTAAATAAATCATACCTAGGGGCCAGACAAACAGAGATACAATCCGTATGGCAGTTTTGTGGCGTACTGTTGTGCTGTAGCCACCCCATGAACCTAATCTCCCGGAACGAGTCTTGTTCCTCATCTAGCCAATAAAGGTCAGCCCGAATGAACACTGACAAGGAAAAAGCTTTCACCTCTTTCTTGCCATAAGTGGCCGGTCTAAGCGCAGATTCGCTAGAGCAAACGTGTTCGGAAAAGGATGTATAATCCAGTAAGATGCTGGTAGGGATCTAGACAGTACTTTGGGGGTTTTCCTGATAGCCGTGGTATACCTCTAAACTCCTCTAGCACCTGAGGATATGTTACCTCTTTGGCGCTACGTTACTTTGTGCTAACGAACGTTTTTGGTGGCCCATTTATGGATTGTGCAAGTCAACCCCTGTCATTTAAAAGCTGCGCATATCGTCAGTGGTAAAGCAGGAGCCAATAGTTCTTCCATAGTATACGGCAATCAGTCCACTGAACCACTCAAACCCATCATCATCTGCCTAGCCTTTTCCCAAGTACATTGGGGTCGGCTCCCAGTCAAGCCGGATTTTCTGGCTTCTGACAATCGGTAATGACTGCCAAAGATCTCCAAATGACAGCCGGTACCAACGACTTAGCGTGCTTTCCGAGGCACGGAGAAGTCTCGTTATGTTAAGATGGTCACCCATCCACAGACCAACCTCGGCAAGCGTTGCTTAACCTAGAAGATCGACCCGTGCGGCTGTTATAATTTAGCCATGAGCTCCTGAAACCCATAGTCTCTTAAATTTTGTTTTCATATTGCAATAATCCTGCATCAACTGGGGATTATCCAATCTTCGAGGTGCATACAGGGATAACCGTCGGTGGTGCACCATGCAATTTAAAATGTCTAACGGGGCCTCTGCGGGTTGGCTTCAGACCGTCACACGCCTACCAAAGGACCGGGTTCAGGGCCCCGTGATATAGAAACCATTGATTGATAAAAATTAAGCCATTGTTACAATTATTTACTTTAAATAAGCTTAACTTTGTGTCGGTCTGTTACTATTACCATGTACATTCAACATTACAGTTGTCTCCAAAACTGCTATGTTGAATGTACATGGGGACCGGGTATATAGTGCGTGCGCGCACTCTTGTATGTCACGGCGCTCCGCGGCGTGCATTTACATTTATGTACATAACATAAAAATGTGACCTAATGTGTATCCCACTGCTGGGCAAAGTGCATCCCCATTCCTTTCCATTACGATTTACGTTTTCACGTATATTCGTAAAACTGCGCAAACTTATCTTATTTCCATCACAAGAAATAAACTAAAGTTTTAGTTAGTTGAAGGCAAGAAAACTATTAAATAGACAAATTAATAGTTTTCAAACTATCAAGTGGTGCAATACTTTCTTGAATGTATTGAATATAGTCACCATCATCTGCGTCGCCTTTTCCTAACTATATTGGGGTCGGCTTCCAGTCAGACCAGATTCAGTTCTATACCAGCATTTTACGTGGAAAGCCTGCCTATCTGATCGGTCTGGTCCCCACAACCCAGCAATTGGGTAACACCGGTAGGTACCTCTTGGTCACGTTTTGAATATTGTTAGTCGTATTTATTGATATACCTGAGCTTTACATTGCATGACCTAATATTAGTGCGCAAGCGTGAGAATAACTTGTAACCTTGACCTGAACCTTTATTATTTCATGTATTATGCAATTTGATAAAAGTACTTAAGCCCTTCCCACACCATATACCTACTAATTGGCGAGATGATTTTTTTATTTTATTACATTTACAGTTGCGTTAGCAATCGTTGTAGTAAGTAAATGAAATGGGCAACGAAATTTTATGGTGTAGAAAAGACGTTTTGTATCGGACTGCTTTTGTTTGCATGGGCTATCTATGATACTATTAGCGCCATCTAGTTTCGATCAAAGGGAAACAGTTCTTAAACGCAGAGCCTCCATAATTTTTGTAGCTTGAGCTTTCCCTAACCATGCAAACATAAAACAGCGCCATCTGTTGCAATTTTGTGCAAGTTTAAAGTCAGTGCAAGTGAAAGTGGAACAAGCTAGGTTTTTGCCAGTAGAAACTCCACTAGGTAGTGTTTAAATTTGTTTAACCAAACTCAGGTAGATAGCGTACCTGAGCCACAAAGCACTGTGCATAGTGTTCAATGAAAGCTAGACATGCTTGCTTCTCTAAAATTCCGCTAGATAGCGTTATTTTCAGAAACGTATGTAGTTTCGCTCAGATACATTATCTAGCAATAACTGCTGCGCGACCTAGTTTTAGTTTAGTACAAGTTGCAAGGACTGTCTTCGTCGCCGATTTCTCTAAAACTACCGCTAGATGGCGTTATTCTCAATTAGAGTGGATAACAGTTTGTTCCAGCCAGCAACGGTAGGTGGTGTAAAATAAAATGTGCTCGCATTGCTCTTGCTGTGCATTGCTCTTTGTTCGATATATTACAATAACAAGCGCTTGTCCTACTTTGTGGTTGACTTCCCGTAAAGAGTTATAGTAAAGCATTGTTGTAGAAATGTAACGCTTGATGCTCAAATGAATTATTTTTTTATGAGTCAAATATAAAGGTAAACTAGGCAAATAATGATGATCGTGCAACGATAAAGTATTTAAGAGATTCCGTCGAACTGTAAGAATGGTTTGTAGATATTGAATCGTACCTAAACTTCTGAGGGCCAATTCTACTATTTTTCATGCAACTTCCACATTCGCATCTTAGTCCCAAACTGTCAAAAAACCCTAGATTCCCATACATTTTTGACAGAATGCTACTGACATGCAAATGCGACCGTTACCGTATCGTAGAATGTTTTGTGGATATACCTACATATCTAAATCCACAAAACATTAACGCAGACTGACGGCATCACGCTAAAAGAAAATGACAAAATATTTTCATAATCATCATTTTATATCTTTGAAAACATGGTTTTGTGAGATGACTCACAAATTCTGAGTCATCCGAACGATTTCGTACATGAAATCGTAAGATTAAAACAATACTTTCTACGATACTGCAGTACCTAATAATCGATCAATTTTCTATCTCGATTTTAATCTTCGAATAAAATTATCTTCTCTTTTCAAATCAAGAACAAAAAAAAAAATCATAGAAGAACTGGGCGTTTGCCTCGCAGTCCGCACTGGCCAAAAATAAACTTCTGAAGAAATAAACAAAACGCTATGTAGTCTAAATTCAATTTCAATCATTGTGTTTCCACGTGGCGCGTTCATTGGACCACGAATATTCGCCCGTTACGGGAGCAAACTTAGTTGAAGACCACAATTTCACCCTTAAGGTCCTAGTAATAAGGTTGAAAAGTGGTTCAATATCAACTTTGGGGATTGTGCGGTAGAGGTGTATCGATCCGGGAACCGCGGACGGGATTAAGGGATTGTCAGATACTCGGATACTATCGTAGTATGCGTACCGCGTCGTACTACGGACTGAATGAGGTCAGCATTGTGATATGAAGAGCTCCTGTTATCTATGCTAATATTATAAAGAGGAAAAAATTGTATTTTTATATTTTTGTATGTAACAAATAAACGCATAAACTATAGGACCGATTTCAAAAATTCTTTCACCATTAGAAAGCTACATTCACCCTGAGTAACATAGGATATATTTTATCCCCGTATTCCCTCGGGAACCGCAACTACGCGGGTGAAACCGCGGGACGCTGCTAGTTGTATATACATATATCTGTCCTGTAATACGTAATCAACAGCTTCGAATAGAAAACCAGTTTTTAGTATCTTTCATACAAATTCACCATTAATATTGTCTTGGTTTTTTACGTATATGTATGTCTTTTTTTAGGCCTAAATATAATTTGGTATGCATGCCAGTTCACAATAAACACTGTTTCTGTTACATTTATTTTAGATTTTTTGATAAATCACTTATAACAATGCACATTAGTTTAGTTTTTGGCCTCTTATTGCAAGTGGAGTTTACCTGTAAATGATTTTTATTAGTAGGGATTCAAATATTATTTTTAGCATAAAACTAGTGTGAGCAATAAAAATGTTGTAAACAAAAAAAAATGTTCATGAATGATTGTTATGACAGGATTGAAAAGAACAAATAGGTGATTTAAATGTTAGAATAAATAATATTCAGCTTTTAGTAACGAAACACAAGTTTATACAAACAGCTTGGCAGGAAAATTCATAGCACATACCTATATCGTATTCATGGCCAAGCAAAATTTCGCTTTGGCAAATACCTATGTTGCTAGCATTAATAACAGAATTTATTTCAGTTCTTGTGTGGAAATCTTTTCACCAGCGGAATTTTTTTTTGAAGAAATCTCTTTGTCCTTACATTATTTTTATTTTACTCGATGGGACATCATCAAAATGAGTCCTCTCACTCTGGACGGAGCTGAAGGGAGTGTCAGACTCTTACTGACTAAAACCCACCAGTGTTCCTCCTAGTGCCCTTTGCGTTCCAGGGCCGCGGTGACTCTTTCGAACAAATTCCGCAACCCTAGCAGGTGCTGAATCTATTCGATCCTTCAGTTAGAATACCAAACAATTGAGCATGTATTTTTTATTTCGTTGTTGATCACAAGCACTTTTTACCCGAAGATGACGTGACCAGCCCCCTATCCTCAACTTTAATGGGCTTGTATCGTTGTCAATTTTTGAGTGATTTAATTGAATAGTTTTTCATCCAACAACATATTAGTACGGAACCATCAACACGAGGATTGATATCAATAAAGCACCTCAGCGGCGACCACAGTCACGCCTCCATGTTCCATAGGCTTTATTAAAGACAATTATTAAGGTTCGCTACTGCGTCAACCATGAACACGAGGCTTGACCACAGATCCATTAGCTTCAGGCAAATAAGAACCCAAGATACTAACCAGTATGGGTCCTCTTATGCGCCTTTAGGTGGGAGCTCTTCGTGTACACCTTGTCGCAGGCCGGGAACTCGCAGCGGTGCACGCGGCGGCGCGGGTCACCGGCATGCGGATGCGCATGGTGGCGAGCCACGGGAGCCTTCCGCGGCACCAGGTGCTGGACCACCACTGGGTTGGGAGTAATCTCCTCTGTAACAGTTTGTGGGAAAGTCAGAATAAATTCGGGCTAAGGGGACAAAAGAGAACAAGCGCAGTACTTAGTTGGCTTGGCAGTTGTTTTTTGCATAAATAGTGGTTATTTTGTTTGACGCTGTTGTGGATGTTCGTTATAGAATGAGATCCCAGAGTCTCCAGAACGTTTTTATTTTCTCACTTACTTAGTATGTGACATAGGATAGTGATGTGTGTACTTTTGGCATAAGCGTATCTGCTAGCTTGGGCCGACGGCTAATTTTATTGTGATGCATTTATATCTAATTATAAAGTCAAAGTCACACTTGGGAGAATGCAGAATTACTTACTTTTGCACCCTCCCAAGTGTACCAAACTAATGGGTTGTTGTCCATTAGTTTCTTACATTACTATAGGCATGCTTTTAATAATATGATATTAGTTCAAAATTTTTGCAGTCAGTTCGATTTGAGATTGGTGAGAAGTTTCCTTCTTTATGTTTTTATCAGGTGTCAATGATGTGTCATGCTGAATATGATCGATGTTACTAAACTATGCGTTCAAATAAAGTGTTAGTTAATTGATTACTAGGCAAAAATTTTACTAGTTACTGTCACCCCAATGTCAGACTCCAGATTAATATATAGTTAAATAATAAAATGATCCAGCAACTAATACCATAACATAAGACATGAACCCTCAAGTCCCTGACACCCGAGAGGCGTAACACGATTTTTTTTTTTTTGGATGGGAAATCATCAATTGCCTCCCCCCAATTTTCCTCCAAAGCGGAAGGGAGTGTCAGACTCTTACTGACTAAAACCCACCCGTGATCCTTCTCGTGCCCTTTGCGTTCCAGGGCTGCGGTGACTCTTTTGAACAAATGCCGCAACCCTAGCAGGCACTAGAGGCGTGACACCTACGAGTAGACATACCAGGGCTGGCCTCGTACTCGGAGTCGCTGGGCGGCTCGCACTTCACCGTGGTGATGAACGTAAACTTGGAGGAGGGCGGCGGCGACGGCGGTGAAACCGGCGAAGGTGGAGAGGCCGGAGGTGACGGGGTCGCGGTGCTGGGCGATGACCTCGCCCACTCCTCTTCCTGGGAGGGCTCGCGGCGCTTGCGGGGCTCCTCCCGGAGGTATCTTTCCATCTCGTAGCATGTCTGCAAAAGACGGTTGTGGTTAGGTTTTGGTCCTGTTGGTTTAAAGCTAGAGTCTTCGTATCAGTAATAGTTTGGCACTTTGTTTAAAGCTTTTATTAGAGCCAAAGTAAGAATGAACAGGCTTCTTCTGGGTAAGCTCATTCCATCGTCGACTTTGTTTGTGTCAGCTCTGATCTAGACTAGAGTCAAGAGCAAGTCTATCACAAAAAAAAGTTGTTAGTGAGATCTTTAGTCGTAGTGAGAGTTTTCGAAGACTACATGAATAAAAGTATCTATGTACGTAAAATTTGTTGTGGAGACTTCTAAGCTCCTAGGAACTGCCCTGACTTCGAATTATTAAACTTTTTATTTTTATTTTAAAACTTTTTATGTTCTTATCAGTGTTTGACGTGTTTAAATTCTGTAATGAAAAAATATTTTCCCCCTTAAAATAATAATTATTTATTGGTCGGTTAATTGGCAAGTTTATCAGCAAGTTGTTTTCTCTGTTTTAAGAAGCATTTTTCATACCTACTCGTACCGTACAAATTCAAAGATATTTTTTTTATTTTATCCAAGTTATCTCATCTGGCCCGCCATTAATCAGTTTTAAATTTCAATTTTCAATCTTAAACGCAACTAGCGCAATTAGAACTAAAATCCTATTACTTTATAACTTTTTACTTTAAAACTTAAATATTCCAGCAAACCACTTTGTAAATGAAATAGTTAATTTAATATAATTTGTGTGTAATTTTACGCCAAGTTCATCTAAGTTTGTAAGAAGTTGGCCACTTTAATTCCTGATGGAGTACCCAATTTCCTGAAAACTTGAACTTCTTAAGTAAACAGTGGAGGTAACGTCAGTAGCATGTTGAAGATGCAATCAGGTCTGAGTAGAGGGTTTGGATAGAAATTTCGAATGCAAGTTATTGAAGACTAAGAGTGCCTCACGATTTCACCCGTATAGTTCCTGTTCCCGTGGGAATACGGGAATAAAATATAGCTTATGTTGCTTGCTGATAATGTAGCTTTCTATTGGTGAAGAAATGGTCGAAATCTGTACAATAGTTTCGGTAGAAACAAAAAGTCTTTCCTCTATCTATATACATAAAAGCGAAATACCACTCACTGATTAATCACGAAATCTCAGAAACTATAATACCTACAAACTTATAATTTGTTGTAATTCTTCTGATGGATTTTACGAAACTCCACCCTAAGTCGGTAAAACGGGGGTGGAAATAGTTCCTAAGTATAATATAGCGAAGTGCAATATTATATATTGAAGATATTCGTATTACTTAGTGCATTGTAGTTGAAATGTTGTTTAAGGAAAACTATTGCCAATACCATTATATCATCAAAAATGAAAACTTACATCAAAGGGTAAGGCTTAGGTGTCCTACGTGATTATCACTTTAATCATGTTAATAATTATTCATTTATGTTAAAAATAGGTACCAAAGGAATAACCAATCACTATTGCGAAATCAAATTTCATAACAGCTATACCCCATTCACGATAAGATTAGACATTGAAATACATCTTTTTTACAGTCCGTTCAACCGATTTTGACTTCTGTTGCGTTGGCGGCATGACACATGGTAGCTGCAGTAAACAGTTGGTATTATAATCAGGTATAGAAGTAAAAAACGGTTGAACGGACTTTAAACAATTTTGTTCCAATGTCTAATCTTATTGTGAATGGAGTATAGAAAACCATTCCAAGTTCCAAAGAAGTCACCCAAAATGAACACATGGAAATGTCTACTTATAAGGTTTGTAAAAACTGGATAGGATGTTCCAAATGCGAGGATTTGTGGCATGAAGCCTGTACGAGCTCGGATGGTGAAAATATCTTAATTGTGTCCACTGAAAGTAGCGTGGAAATGAATTAATGAGATAATTTTACTTGAGCACTCTTGCCAACTCATATGTGTACTCTTATCCAATTGATCGTGTAAGAGTACGCAATTCTCACGTTTGACATTTCGTGTTACTTTATGAAGAATGTGTTAATTAAGGACAAAATAAGAGCTCAAGATTGTCTGGAGTTGTTCAATTGTAGAACACTTTTAACCATAAGTTTAATAACACACTTATATTACGTGTACAACTACGAAATTTAAGAGTAGACTGGTCTACGCTTTAAATTTCTACGAAAATGTTGAAAAATAAAACGAACT
This sequence comes from Hecatera dysodea, assembly GCA_905332915.2. Taxonomy (NCBI): domain Eukaryota; kingdom Metazoa; phylum Arthropoda; class Insecta; order Lepidoptera; family Noctuidae; genus Hecatera; species Hecatera dysodea. The sequence goes on along the minus strand of HG995286.1, from coordinate 28,635,616 downwards.
ACGTTTCGCAGTTTTATTTGAGAGAAATTCAAGCTTCAATTTTCATGTATATTCCATATTTATTTTAGTTTCCATTGAGTATAACTTTTTGTGCAAACTAACTCGTAAAAAAAATATACATGGCTAAAATTATGTGGAATATTAACCGACTTCGAAAAAGGCTAACTCACTCAGCATGTTTGTGTATATTAGGGTGTTAATCTAACAAGGGTGTTGTTATACCCAAATCCCACGGGAATAGGAATTACCGCGGGGCGCTGCTACCTAGTCATCAATAAAGACAAAATTCATCGATATCCGCAGCTAGGCATAATATACAACATGAAGTTGAAATTCCTATATATATTCCGCATTAACACACTAATAATCCAGGCATTTCATAGTGTACAGTAAGTTAATCAGACCATTATTTAACAAGTGCCACCTGCAGTAAAACATGACTGGAATATACGGATCTCGCTAGTAAAATATTACGGTAAATATAGTAGGAAATTATTGAGAGCACAGAAGTATTTTTGACAAGTATATTTCACTCATAAGTTTCGAATTAAACAACGCTAGATGGCACGATGAGCTCGTGGCTAAATTATAACAGCCGCACGGGTCGATCTACGAGGTAAAGCACCGCTTGCCGAGGTTGGTCTTTGGATGGGTGAACATTTCAACATAACGAGAGTTTTCCGTGCCTCGGAAAGCACGCTAAGCCGTTGGTCTCAGCGTCATTTGAAGATCTTTGGCAGTAGTTACGAATTATGAGAAGCCAGAAAATCTGACACCAGTCTTGCCAAGAAGTACCTACCGTGTTCCCCAGTTAATGGGTGGTGGATGGGTTCTGGTAGGCAGTCGTTCCACGTAATATACTGGTATTCAGCTGAATCTGGCTTTTCTGGAAGCCGACCCCAATATAGTTGCGAAAACTATATTGGCTAGGCAGATGATGAGATGGCAAAGGTTACCTCGTGCACGTTCTCCTAATCGGAGCGTGCAGGAACTAAAGATGGCAGCACAGTTGCGTCAGTGTCAAGTATTTTTGACATTTAAGTTTCGAATATGCAATACCAGATGGCATGGTCAACGCTGTGCACGTTCCTTATAATGCAGACTACGATAGTTAATTGGGTCTATTAATTCAGAGATGTTCTACAGTACTCGTTGTTACAGCCATTTTGTTTCCTGGCTTACAAGTAATTGGGGCTTTGCGTGTACGGTTAAAAGCTTTGTATATTTTTTTCTAAATATACCTTACCTCCTGTGAATTATTGTTTAATTTACATCTCTGTAGTTTAAACAGAGTGATTGTCATTTGGCCTCAATGAGCAAGCTTTAATCTTAATATTTATTTATGTTTATCTGTATTTAAAAAAGAAACATAGTGTTGCAGAATTGTTCGAAAGGCGTACTAGATTTAGGGTAGTTTAAACTTTCGTACTGGTTATATAGGGTAACTTTGAATCGCGAGGCGACTTTGATAAAAGATTTTTTGGTTTCAAACTTTCATTTTGCGGATACTGAACGCATCCTTTTTCTCTTTTTTTACGGTTGGCAGCATTGAATGTCACTGCCATCGCGTGTTCAGTTGCCAAAGAGTAAAATAATATTTATAGAGGGTCAGTTGCTGTAGACGGATCCGTGTCGATTTGCGAAAAGTTCATAAAATATGTTAGTTTTGTGTAATTTTAAAAGATCGAATAACGACGAAACTACGTGCCATCAAATACCCTATTGTATGATCACACCGCATTAATTAACAATAGAATCGTGAATTCAAGCTAAAATATAATTACGTAATTTCACAGTTTCATAATCTAGGACACCCTATAATACATCTATACTTACTAATATATAAATGTGAATGTAAGTTTGTTTGTTACTCTTTCACGCGAAAACTACTTAACCGATCATCATGAAACTTTGTATACATATTCTTGGAGGTATTAGAAGTAACATAGGATACTTTTTATCCCGGGATTATGTTCCCTTGGGATAATTTCCGACATTCACGCGGGCGAAGCTGCGGGCAGCAGCTAGTAACCTATAAAATAAGTTTAATAACGAATACATATTCATAGAACCAAATGGTGTCAGTTTGATGAATTAATATATGCAGTAAATTTCCCGATAACCTATCGCTCACATGAATTCGAAAAACTGAAACTGCGGAACCGGATACTGTTACGTTTCGTTTCATATTTACAGATCAATTTGAAAAACCTACATTAGCTATAGCGATAACAGCTGACCAGCGTAACTTCGCCTGTGTCATATTTTTCATGGCTGCTCCACTCTTATTGGTCTTAACGTGATGATATATAGCATTCCTGGATAAATCGGCTATCTAACACTCAAAAAATTTTGCAAATCGGAATAGCAGTTCCTGAGATTAGCGCGTTCATTGAATCAAGAGTCAAGGATTTAAAAATCAAAAAAAATCAAACTAGGCAGAGAACCAGCACTTTTTGAACGTCATATTTTACATAAAGACAGTCCCCCAAAACGCCCACCCGTCGCCACTTCCTAGTGTTTTAACTGGGAAGAAGAAGTGGCGCAACAAACTCCCCAGCAACACATCTATCTGTTGCGTTTTAAGAACTTGAATTTATACAATAGTATATAGTATAGCTAATAAAATAAAAATAACTGGAAATTTATGTTTGTATGGAAAATTTCAAATGGATCTAATTTAACTGTAACACTATTTTTCGAAACTTTTTAGACCTATGTATCCTGCTTACGTGTGTAAAGTTTCATTAAAATGAGTTTAGTCATTTCGGAAAATAGGGACATGAAAATTTGTATGAAATGCCGTTTGGCGTATACGCTCTTAACCGTAAAACAGTGATCCCCTAAAAATACCACACGACTAATTTTAATATTAAATAGAGCCCTTAATACAGTAATCCTGCGGTGCCAGCAGCATAAACACAGGTTCATTGACCTCCGTCAAGGTTAGAATTCTAGATGCGACTAACGGTTCAATTAAGGCCCAAGTTACGTTTACCTATGACAATTTCAATGCCAACCTTAACCTCGAGGTGTAATGTTGATAATCGCCTGACAAAGCGGAAAAGGGTGTCGAAGAATGATTGTAGGATTAACCCGTAGTAGTAGGTTCCTATTGTTAGAAAAAAATGCGATTTGAGCGATTGAATCTTTCATTGTGTTTGATGTTTTTTTCTTGTGTCTTGTGATTCATGTTTGATGGGTAATTGTTTTAAATTGTGGATGTTATTTTCCGATAAACACTGTCCATCTTCGATTTGATAAATAATCGCAAAACATTCGGTCTGATCGAGGAGTGTCTTTTGTGAGACGATATTTTTGCGTATATTTTTTTTTTTTTTTTTTGTGAAAAAGTTTTTCATACAATCTTAGATCTCCATTTTACAAATTAAAATCGCAACTTAACTGGTAGGTAAACAATTATCTATACATATAATAACATTGTAGAATCTCCGTGAACACTGAATATTTTTGCATTCAAATAGAAAATCCATAAAGAAAGTTTAGAAAAAGACATAGAACACAAAAATGCATTTTTTTCTGTATGTTTGTGGGAGCATGGCGCGAAATAAAAAACAAACATTTTTCGCCGATATTGATCTTAGCGTGATGATAATATATAGCCTATAGCCTCTTACCTTTAATCGAACCAGAAACGAGATTAGCACGTTCAAGCAAACAAACAAACTCTTCAGCTTTATATTTTTGTATAGGTACGCCATTAAGTTTTAAATCTCTAAACTGATCTCATGCCAGAGGATATCTACAGAACCAAACTACTGTAGCCCTACCACGACGTCTTAAATCCATCATGATGCGTGTGAGGGAAAGGAATAGTGCTATTTGTCTTATAGAACTCCGTCTCTCTCTGACACAGGAATCATGATGGATTTAAGACGTCATGGTAGGGCCGCAGATCCGGTTTTTTGTCGTCCAGGATGCTCAAAGCTACTTTAGATCCCCTAAATCAAAGTTTCCATATCATTGATCGCAGAAGCAAAACCACGTGTAAATCTAGTGATCTATAATTTCTCTATTCATTAGGCTCAATTTACACTGCCGCAGAATGTAATGGAAACTTTTTGCATTGCAAAATTTTATATAGCATAATAAACTATATGTCAATTGTCTATACTAATATTATAAAGGCAACATTTTGCCCCAGTTCTGACGATTAGATAATATACAGATTACAGGTACCTATATCGGCCAAGTAGTTGGCAAAAGAGTTAGGTAGACCATATTCACGTTTGTGAGTTTGTGACGTTGTGATCTCTGGATCTACTGAACCGATTTTCAAAATTATTTCACCGATAGAAAGCTACGTTATTGTGGAGTGTCTTAGGCTATATTTTATCCCCGTATTGCTACGGGAACGGGAACAACGCGGGTGAAACCGTGGGGCGCTGCTACTGAAATATACATACATACAAACTATAAATACGAGTCAAAAAATGGTCACGCGTCTTCCGGGAAATCCCCGCGTATTCTCGAGAATTCCCCTAGCTACTATCGGTCGCGTGTGTGGAACACGCAAGAAATTGGGAGTCGGTCGGGTCGGTCAAAGTGGTGCGGAAAATTCTCGAGCATTCTCGCGAATTGAAAGAAAGAAAGAAAGAAAAAGAAAGAAAAACTGTTTATTTGCGCCAAGCATGACGCACACCAAATAATTTAAAAATAAAGCTTAAAACTAAAACAAAAATAATCGTTAAAAGTTGGGAAGGTATGCGTCACATTTGCGAAAAACGGCTGTCGCTCAGCATAATGCTAGGACTCTTGTACGAGACAGAGTCGAAGCGCTGATTTTCAGCGACAGCCGGCACCGAAAAAATTACGTCTGCTGGAGCAGCCTATCCGGTCCTTATAGTGCGCCTAGACAGAACAGAATTCGCGCGCCTTCTCGTGTCCTGAGGCTAAAACCGCTTCCATTCCATTCCGTGGCGGTGTGAACTGAGCCTTAGTCTTGTGAAAGTCTAAGCAAACACTTTTCTTTCTAGATAGCTGGAACATTGCGTTACCTAGACAATCGTGGGAAAACTCTCCTTTCACATGGGAATCACGAGCAGACGTCACCTTGTTTATAAATATGCAACAAGATCGGTTTTACTTTAAGAAAGTGTAATAAGGGAAAATATTGATTAATAGGGAAAGTGAAAAGGTAAAAAAAACTACTATATTCCCTAAATAAAACAAGCAAATTATTTGAATAACGTTATTTTTATTTGAGTCCAAGTCTTTCATTGTTTTTATGGTTTACTAGCTGCTGCCCGCGACTTCGTCCCCGTGGAATCCCCGATTTTAAAACATTCTTTATCGCTGCTCTGCTCCTATTGGCTTAAGCGTGATGATATATAGCCTAAGCCTTCCTCGATAAATGGTCTATTCAACCTGAGATTAGTGCGTTCAAACAAACAAACAAACAAACTCTTCAGCTTTATAATATTAGTATAGATTAAAGTTTAAGGTAGCTGAGATCAGCATATGTATATAAAGTGTTATTTTTTGTAAATACACGAGAGCTCTCTTCCATAATTTTCTTTAAAAAAATATCCTAGTAAAATACCACACATATGTAAATTCCTTAGTTCAACCACTTAGAATATTATTTAACTTCAACATACATATTGATATGTTGCACTTCTTATTAGATTCTTCGCAGACTCGCTGTGCACGCGTTATCATCTCTCGTCTGAATCAAGTTTAATTGGCATTACTCCGGGACTATAAATAACTATGCTTGTGTTTGCTACACGTTCTCCTTTTATGATACTTGAAGAATTTCTAATGATATTTGTGTGAAATCTTATATATAAAATTCTCGTGTCACAATGTTAGTTACCATACTCCTCCGAAACGGCTTGATCGATTTTCATGAAATTTTATATACATACTAGCTGCTGTCCGCGACTTCGTCCCCGTGGAATCCCCGATTTTAAAACATTCTTTATCGCTGCTCCGCTCCTATTGGCTTAAGCGTGATGATATATAGCCTAAAGCCTTCCTCGATAAATGGTCTATTCAACCCAAAAAGAATTTTTCAATTCGAACCAGTAGTTCTTGAGATTAGCGCGTTCAAACAAACAAACAAACTCTTCAGCTTTATAATATTAGTATAGATACCTACAGTAGAAATATAAATAAGTCTGAGAATCGGCTTCTATCTATTTTTCATATCCTTAAATGATAAAGGGGACCCTTAAATTTTATTTTTATTTTTATGGCAAAACAACGGTTGCTGGGTCAGCTAGTAAGACGATAAAATAGTCTTCAAACACCTACTTACACTAGTATGTGGAACTGGGGTATAAACACTACCAGGAAGACTGTTTTTAAAGACCAACTCTTTATTGGATACCTACTAGCAGCGCCCCGCAGTTTCACCCGCGTAGTTCCCGTTCCCGTGGGAATACGGGGATAAAATATAGCCTACGTTACACGCTAATAATGTAGCTTTTCATTGTTAAAACGGACCAGTAGTTTCGGAGCTTACTTATTCGGTACAAACCTATAAATCTTTCCCCTTTAAATATTAGGTACTACACTTTATCCGCGACTTTGTTTGCGCAGATTTAATACAAAAATTTCCACCCCTGTTTTACCGTAAAATCAGTTCTTAGCGGATGTTTACTACACCCTATCTATAAGGAACCTGCCTATTTTTTTTGCCTGTTTTTTTTTTATCTTTGTAGCTGTTGTAGTTTCTGAGATTTCGTAATTAATCACTAATCAGTGAGTGGTATTTCGATTTTATATATATACACCGATTAGTATAGACTTGGATTTAAGTAGTCAGATATTTTTATTAAGCCTGCTGTCCATTCAAATTTTATTTCCATTAGTTAGAAGACCGAAAAGATAATCTCTTTTCAAAAGCAAATCTCTTAGAAGTGTTGGATTACTTTTTAACCAGACCAGAACTTTGGACGTGCAAATAGCTTCATGTTTTATTTTTTTTAATGATCAACCTTGGCAATCGAGAAGTGTTGAAATAAATGCTTTGAATTTTGAATCTTTAACTGTGTATTTGGATTGGCGGTGAAATATTTAGAACTTTTGTAAATCGCTGATAGAATTTTACTCGTTCTGCTGTACCCTTATTGATTTTTTGTCACCATATTCCTAATGCTCCGTATTTTATCTCTTTTTTTTGGATGGGAAATCATCAAATGACTTCTCCCGCTCTAGGCGGAGCGGAAGGGAGTGTCAGACTCTTACTGACTAAAACCCACCCGTGATCCGTCTTGTGCCCTTTGCGTTCCAGGGCCGCGGTGACTCCTTCGAACAAATTCCACAACCCTAGCAGGCACCGAGCCTATGGGGCCCCGTTTTCGTTGCTGACAGCTCTCTCGGGCCTGGTTGCTATCGGAAGGCAAGCCACCCACAGCTCGCCGTCCGCAGGCCCGCGCCCTTATTTTATCCCTTCAACCGACACCCTATTTTTCTGCCCTCTCAGCTGCTGTGCCTAAGTGTTGTTTATTTTCATAAAATACCCTATCTTTGCATAGAACGGAGCCTGGCAAATGGCGGCAGCCTTATCCTTATCGGCTAGGCTCGGGCTAGTATCGTTATCCGGTCACTGTTGAGTATTTTTATAGCAATGCCCTACATTGAATTTCTGTACTATTGTAAGGAGCTCGTGGCTACGTAATAACTGCCACACGGTTTGATCTTCAAGGTTAAGCAACGCTGGCCGAGTTAGGTCTGTCGATGGGTGACTAGACCTTCTTAACATAATATCGAGATTCCTCCGTGCCTCGGAAAACACGTTAAGCCGTTGGTTCCGGCTGTCATTTGTATCGATCTTTGTCAGTCGCTAAGGATTGTCAGAAGCCAGAAAATCTGACATCGGTCTTGCCAGGAAGTACCGTGTTACCCGAGTTGTGGAGGTCTGTTAGGCAGCCGTAATCCTGGCTTTTTAGCTGAATCTGGTCTGACTAGCCCAATCTCAATGTGGTTAGGAAAAGACTAGGCAGATGATGATATAAGATTGTTTGCGAGCACATTTACTGAATTATACAAAGGTAGAAGGTACGTATATCATAGTTCTAATTTTATATATTTTAACACCACAGTTGCAATCTATCGAAAAAAAAAACATATTTTTGACAAACTGTGGTTATAAATAAGATTGTGGTTCGACCCTTTGTTATCAAATCTTTGCACAGCCCAAAAAGTTGAAAATCGAATACCGGAAAACTCGCAATAATACTTAATTCTTTACGTACACACTTCCTTCTAAAATCGCTCTAAATATTATTTTGCGTGGTGATTCTTATACGACATTCACCAACTCGCACTGAGCCCGCGTGGTGGATTACGGCCCATTCCCTCTCCTAGAGAGGAGGCCTGTGTCCCAGCAGTGGGAACGTTAAAAGGCTGATTATGCTTATGCTACTTATACGTAGGTACTATCTATCTTACTCATTTCTGACATACCTGCTTCATTGAGTATCATAAACTAGATACAGTAATACTATACTAATTCATACATATTCAGCGCATTGCACTGTGCATACTCGGAAGGCATCGGACCAAACCGTTGCAGTTATTGACATCAACTGATTCCTTGTTTACCATGATATGAGAACCATGTAGATCCCCATGTCAGGGGTTCATTTCATGTTAGTCTGGCGGTTTGAGTTCTTTATGTGGCCTACCCAAATGTCCTTACTTTGGTATTGTTTGTCAAATCGTTGAGCTCCTTAAAGTTCTAAGTTTGAGCTACACGATAACTGAAAATGCTTGCACTGTTTGGACAGGTCCAATCAAACATGTGTAGCACTTTCCTCAAAAGGCCACCTCAGACATTAACCTGATGGTTCTCATATGATTTGACCAGTACAATAATTGTATGGACTTCAAAAGAGACCTTGACCTCTGAGTTTGTTTCGGTGTTTCTTCTCAGGGTTGTCAGCTAGGAAACATCGGCCTCATCTAGTTTTAAGTGTAAAAGTGTTTTACAACCTACTTCATCATCTGCCTAGCCTTTTCCCAACTACATTGGGGTCGGCTCCCAGTCAAGCCGGATTCAGCTGAAGCTACCAGTATTAACTACTTACAAAATAAAAATCATATAATATCATTTTCATATGTGTACGTTAAATTATTCTAACAGGAATACTAGGACCTAATATGCAAAACTATTTTGTCGAGAGAGTTTATAGAATTTGGATGTTATTTTGAACGCTTTTTCGATAAAGCACCTATTTCTATCAACAGAATTTTTGACACGCTATTTGTTTGTTTGAATTTTTATTTTTGCGAGAATTTTTAAATTTTTTCTCTTTGTTTTTAATTTGCCAATAAATAAATAAATTTGCGATCGGTACCTAAATGTCAAAATCTTATTAAGATAAAAAAGTAATGTTGTAATGGTAACTCAAAAACTTTACTCAAGAATCTTATTAAATATCGTTCGTTATGTAGGTATCTGTTTTGTTTATAAACTTTGTATGATTGTATATTTTGTAAAAAATCTTAAATGAAGAAATGTGGCTCTTGGTACTGTGTTCAGTCGAAATAAAAAATTTGGGTTTATCTTTCAATTTCACTCATAAAAACTGTGATGAAAGAATATTTAAAAATGTTACAATAATATAATTTATCGCTGTTCTAATAATATCGCGTCCTTGTCGCTCTACAAGAGGAAGTACACATTTATAAAATGAGTAGTGCGCAAGAAATTTAGCAAAACATGTAGATGGCAGCACTTTTATACAAATGTGCTTTGTGTTGTGATCCGTAGGCCATTGATTAACAGTCAACGGCATATTCATGAGGTGTCATCACAGCAAAAAAATGCATAAGGAACTTAGGTGTAACAACAAAGTAAAAATCATTTATGAAATCAAATATGTATTGATAAATTTATATTATAACAATCGCTTGGAATTGGTATCTAAGGCACAACCCACAGGCAAGCTTATGCCCATTTAAACAACATAAATAAGAATTAATAAGTAAACACTGACAAGCAAACAAAATATAGTTTTATAAAAACAAAACACGCACACAGCTTTGACAAAATGAATAAATAGGTACTTAATTAAAACAAAATAATACTAAAAGTAATAGGTACTGCAAGAGTGCAAGCACCGTTTCGTTTAGGTACTCTTGCGCTGGGCAATGGGAAATAAAATCATAAAATGTTTTTAATATAATCGCTCTGCATTCGCGTTCCAAAAATTGGTTAAACCTTCAATTAAATTCGCAACGATTAAGTTACAAAAGGGCATTCCAATTTCGAATTCGCCGTTTTATGATGTACAATAATATCGCAATGGCAGGAATTTAAATATTATATTTCATTTGCATAATATAAATGTCGCATTTTATTAATAAAATAATGAATTGAGGTTATTTTTCGTGGTAGGATGAAATACACGTGTATTCAATTATAGTATAATGTACAGTAGCTCTGCAGATAGTTAATTCGAATAATTAATGAGCATTTTGTTGATCGTTAAATGTAAAATTAAATTAGTTATGCAATTAATATTCCTGTGGGGACTGGAATTACGTACACATACCTAAATCAGGTTAGTAATTGGGTAAATATCAATTATTATTATACTTAGAAAGAAGAACTGCTGAGAAAGAAGACCCCAAGACTAAGGTCTTGGGGTCTTCTTCTCAGCAGCTCGGTTCCCGACATACATATGTAAAAACATTTTTTTTTATTAGATATCATGTTGCTGATAAAATACGTAAGTATTATGATAGCTATTTTTTAAAGACCGCTTTCTTATGTCTCTTTCCAATCTTTATCATCTAAATAATATCGTCGTTTTAACACAAAAAACACCTTTACTACATACAAGCTTATTCATACAAAAACAAAAGAGTTTTTGTTTGTTTGTTTGTACCGAATAAGCTCTGAAACTCCTGGACCGAATTTAATAATTTTTTAACCAATTGAAAGCTGCATTATAAGCGAATAACATAGGCTATATATTATACATTTATTCACACGAGAACGGGAACAAAGCGGGTGAGACCGCATAGCGCTGCTCGTATTCAACATACATATATCATACAGCCATATTTATTCTTCAGTTTAAAATATGTCTGAAAATTGACAAGCAGCCCTATGCAAGTAATTTAAGCAGTACCTACCTTGAATTAATGAAACCCTGCCTAGTAAATTGACTGAATGAATAATCAAAAACTTAAATAGAATAGAATATAATACTCTTTATTATGTACACCATATAAGTTACAGAAAGTGTATGTATGTGTATGTATGTATGTGAATAATGGGCGGCCCTATCGCTAAAAGCGATCTTTTCAAGACAACCTTTGAATGGATTTTAAAGAGAAAAGGAAATACAGTACTGTAGGTAGACTTAGGTGTACTAATTATGTATACAATAAATACATAATAGACAAATATATACAATCATAATTATGAAACAAACAGCATAGACTCCAAATAAAATCCATTATAGAAAGAGGTAGTGATTTTTTTTTAAAAGGACAAGCATTGAGCACGCCTTACCGATACGGGCAAGGCATTCCATAACCGCACCGCTTGAACCGTAAAAGATAACTTAACATGCAGTGAATTTACAATATACTTGTATCTTAAATTACTGAGGGTCCCAGTCCTAGTCACCGCGGCCCTGGAACGTAAAGGGCACAAGAAGGATCACGGGTGGGTTTTAGTCAGTAAGAGTCTGACACTCCCTTCCGCTCCGCCCAAAGCGGACGAAGTCATTTAATGATTTCCCTCCAGAAAAAAAAAGATCCCATTCGTTCCCAAACTCGGCAGCGGCGCGGCGGCGGCGGGCGTAGATAAACGGCCAATAGTTAGTTACTAACGGCACAATAATATTACACTCGTTTGCAGTAATATAATAATGATGAGATGAGACAATGTCGTTTACTAACAACAACTACTGTTGTTAACCGACAACAACTTGAGTTAATGATCTCTAATATATCAAAGCAACTACATTGTAACAGTCACCCGATTGCCAGCCATGCCATGCCGTGCCGTGTCGTCGGTTCAGCCAAAGCCACAGCCTCAGTCAAAGCCACAGCCATGACAACCAAGTACGCCACGGCAGCCACAGCAAAGAGGAAGTCAATTGACTAGCACGCCATGTCCGCGGGTAGACCTCACGCGATGGGCGTTACCGAGCAGCGATCCCCTCCTCGATTCAGAGTAGGGGGTAAAGTTATAAAAATGTCGCGCAGCGCATTTTGTTAAGCATTCCTGATCTAGAACCTAGCGTAAGCCGAAACTCTGTTCGATTGCAATTATAAAATAAATACCTACAATCAAGAAAATAGTTTTTCGCTATCCTCTGTTTCACTCAGAAGCGGGATGAAGCGAAATCGCGGTGACCTTCATGGACGTGGGGTGCGTCCACCCGGATGGGACCCCTCGAGCAACATCGAGCAAGATGAAGACTGCGATTGTACACCACCGCCCGCCAGAAAAATTCTGAAACACCTCCTACAAAATGAAGTTGACAAGGCCGTCCGCGAACTGGATTCAGACATCGGTATATCCAAAAATCATCGTGCTGCGTCCCTCATTCCTGAATTCGACCCGGATAGTGAAGATAGCACAATATCAGCGTGGTTAAGAAAAATCGATCAACTCGGCGACATACATCATTGGAGCGATGAAATAAAGGCATTCCATCTACAAGACAAACTACGGGGACAAGCTCGCAAATGGTACAACCGACTCGACGAGTATAATTATTCGTGGGACGAGTGGAAACAGATGCTGCTGCGTGCTTTTCCAAAACATCGTGACTACAGTGCATTGTTAGACGAGATGATGCAAAGACGGAAGATGCCTAATGAAACAATGACCAAATATTATCAAGATAAAGTATCCATGTGCTTCCGTTGTAAGCTATCGGACAGCGCCAGCGTCTCGTGCATCATTCGAGGCCTACCCTCATCTTTACAACCAAATGCACGTGCTTTCCAATGTGAACGCCCTGATGAACTATATGAAGAATTTCTCTGTGCCCTCGACGACTATCACGGCCCCGCATCAGAATCTCGCCTACCGAGTAAGGACCCTCGACCAATGCCCGCCGAAAAGAAGACTTTTACAGAGAATGATCCGTGCCCACGTTGTAAAAAGACGGGTCACATGTTGCGAAATTGTACGCTTCCCGATCAACGTGTGTGCTTTAAATGTGGTAAGCAAGGCCACATCGCTACCCGCTGCAATAATTCATCTACAAACGCTCTTCAAAAATCTACGCTCGATGTGAACAACAGCGTCAAGGATATCAAGCTAATACAAAACTACAATGACACCTACAAGAAAATAGCCAAGATCAACGGAGTCCACGTGAAGACCTACATCGATACCGGAAGCCAGGTGAACGTCATGACCAGTCAGATCTCCAGATTATTATCTCTCGACGTCATACCTACGAGTACGATCCTAAAAGGCTTCGCCGGCGGGTTAATTACTTCGCGTGGAGAAGTAAAATTTAATCTGGAAATTGACGGTATTCATGTTACTTGCGATGCGTACCTGACAGACATCGAGATGGGTGACATTCATTTACTCATCGGTCAACCCGTCATCAATGCCAGCGACATTTCACTCGTCGTAAGCAACGGAACAGCCACACTTATGCGTGAATCTGACTCCATGCCAAAGAAAGATGTGGTTGAAGAGCTCCACAAGTTCAAGATTGTAACAACTATGCGTGAAACGTTGCCACCAGGAGCTTCCATCATCAAGGTCCTGATACTGGGCAACCGACAAAACAACGATATCTGTACCGCGGCACGCCACTACGAGTTTCAGGGAGTTTCCTACTCCCTGCCGGCTACTCTTCTCCGAGGCGATAGCGGACACATCAAGGTCATCAACACCGGGGCTGAGGATATCGTGTGGGAGGCTGGCCAGGTCCTCACACGCGCCGAGAGCTGCGACGCATCATCATCATCCATCATTAGCCAGGTTAGCCAAGCCAAGCCATATTTGCCTTTAAAGCCTTCTGATTTGCCTATTTCAAGTGACTTGCCTAAAGTAACTGTACCGGAAAAATTACCTTTTGTTTTGTCTGTAGATAAAGATTCTGATCTGAGCATAGGTGGAGTTTTGTTAAACGACATAAAAATAGGTGATTTGAGTGAAATGGAACGTAAAGATTTAATGGAATTGCTAATTAGATTCAAACAAAGTTTCGCAGTTAGTACTAAAGATCTCGGTTGCACAAATTTAATTCAGATGCCAATTACGTTGACTACTAATAAGCCAGTATATCGACAACCATATAGACTATCGCACTGTGAACAAGAAATAGTAAAATCTAAAGTCTCTGAATTATTAGAAGCCGGTATTATTAAAGAATCAGAATCCAACTATGCTTCTCCAGTGATATTGGTAAAAAAAAAGAACGGGGATAGCAGATTGTGCATAGATTATCGCGCACTTAACGCCATAACCGTTAAAGACAGGTACCCGCTACCTAATATTGAAGATCATATTTCTAAGTTAGCCGGTAAAAAATATTTTACGTGTTTAGATATGTCTCAAGGTTACCATCAAGTGAAGCTAAAACCTGAGGATACTCATAAAAGCGCATTTATTTGTCAAGCTGGTCAATTTGAATATATTCGTGTTCCATTCGGTTTAGCCAATTCTCCGTCAGTTTTCATGCGTTTAATTAACAAGATAGTAAACTCCATTCATTTTTCTCAAAATGGCGGTAGTAGCGATTCATGCGAGATTTTGGCATTCTTAGATGATATATTAGTACCCTCGGTTGACGTTCAATCTGGTCTTGACATGTTAGAGGTTGTGTTAAATAAATTTGAAACCGAGAATCTGAAATTAAATATGAAAAAGTGTACGTTTTTACAAACTCGAGTAACATATTTAGGGCATGAAATTTCTGAAAATGGTGTGCAACCGGCAGAGTCGAAACTAACCGCCGTGTCACAATTTCCCGTGCCCAAAAATGTACATGAAGTTCGACAATTTATCGGATTATGTAGCTATTTCCGTAAGTTTATTCATAAATTTGCTCAAATTGCTCGCGCCTTAACCAATTTAACAAAGAAAAACGTTGAATGGGGTTGGGGTAGTAAACAATTAGAGAGTTTTAACGAATTAAAAAAGTGTTTGTGCTCCAAACCGGTGTTAGCGATATACGATCCCGAGCTAGAAACAGAAATACATACGGACGCTTGTAAGTTAGGCATAGCAGGTATATTATTTCAAAAACAAATTGATGGTACTTTAAGACCGGTAATGTATTTCAGTCGTGTAACTTCTAAACAAGAAAGTGTATATCACAGCTACGAGCTCGAAACACTAGCGGTTGTAGAATCATTGAGAAAATTCCGCGTTTATGTAATTGGTAAACATGTAAAAATTGTTACGGATTGTACCGCGGTGCGTTCCACTTTGACAAAACGTGATATTATTCCGCGGATAGCCAGATGGTGGTTGATGATTCAAGATTACGATATAAGTGTAGAATACCGGCCCGGTGAGCGCATGAGACACGTCGATGCACTTAGTCGAAATCCTGTTGACGCGCTTAATGTTAATCGCCTAGAGGTATCTGATTGGTTCTTTACAGTTCAGTATCAAGATGACAAAGTCAGAAACATAATCGATCGATTAAAATCTGGTTCAGCAGAGCGCGACTTAACAAAAGATTTCGTACTGATAGATGATAGGTTATACCGAAAAACTCTGTGCGGTAATCGTCTTGTAGTGCCGGGACCAGCTAGGTGGAAAATTGTTCAAATGCACCATGATGAAATAGGCCATGTAGGATTTAAGCGCTGCATTGAGCTTATTAAAAATGATTACTGGTTTCCGAAAATGACGCGGTTCATTCGGAAATATGTTGCGGCGTGTTTACATTGCGCTTACGGAAAAGGGGAGTACGGGAAAAAGGAGGGTATGTTGCATCCTATTCCTAAACCAACTGAACCGTTTAGAACAGTACATGTTGATCACTTAGGACCGTTCTGTAAGACAAAGAAAGGCTATGTGTACATGTTAGTGATAACCGATTCATTTACAAAGTTTGTTATTGCGGAACCAACTCGGACAGTAAACTCTATCGAGACGGTCAGGTTATTAAAACGAATTTTCGCTTTGTTTGGATACCCGGATAGAGTAGTGTCGGATCATGGAAAAGCCTTCACTAGTAGATATTTCAAGAAGTTTGCTACAGACAAACAGTTCAAGCATACTTTAACTGCTATAGCTTGTCCTCGAGCTAACGGCCAAGTTGAGCGTACCAACAGAACCATTTTGAACGCGTTACGAACTACCGACCCTAGTGAAGCCGGGCACAATTGGTCTAACAGTTTACCTGACGTAATCTGGGGAATAAACAACACTTTAAACGATACAACCGGGTATAAACCATACGACTTGATGTTTTCACGAAGTAGTAGGTCAGTATGTGATGTTTCTATTCCGGGGCGGGTAGTCGATTCGACTCACGTGAAACGCACCAAGGCTAGGCAGCGCATTGAAAAAGCCAGCGCTAAAATGAAACACCATTTTGATAAGCGTCGTAAGCCATGTCACACATACAAGAAAGGTGATTTAGTACTTTGGAAACAGGCTCCTACAAGTAGCGCGGCTAAAGTCAGTACCAAATTAGATGACCTCTATTCAGGGCCTTATATTGTCACAAAAGTTATTGGTAAGGACAGATACAGGATCAGAAGTATAAAAGGTTTGAGAGGATATAAGAGCTTCATGGGTTTAGTATCTGTTGACTCCTTGCGACCCTATCGAAGTGTAGCTCCTGTATCTGACAGTGCCAGCAGCTCTGATGAGCAGTTAGAGACAGAAGACCTGATTGACTTACTGGAAAGCTAATTGTGTTTATTTTCCCATTGCGGGAGCAATTGTTTCAGGATGGCCGACTGTAACAGTCACCCGATTGCCAGCCATGCCATGCCGTGCCGTGTCGTCGGTTCAGCCAAAGCCACAGCCTCAGTCAAAGCCACAGCCATGACAACCAAGTACGCCACGGCAGCCACAGCAAAGAGGAAGTCAATTGACTAGCACGCCATGTCCGCGGGTAGACCTCACGCGATGGGCGTTACCGAGCAGCGATCCCCTCCTCGATTCAGAGTAGGGGGTAAAGTTATAAAAATGTCGCGCAGCGCATTTTGTTAAGCATTCCTGATCTAGAACCTAGCGTAAGCCGAAACTCTGTTCGATTGCAATTATAAAATAAATACCTACAATCAAGAAAATAGTTTTTCGCTATCCTCTGTTTCAACATATATTGTTTCCTGTATCCTTTACGTGGATCTCTAATAATATAAATTGTTCAATGAGGATATTAAGGGTTGTGCTTGTTATGGGAATTGAATCATCGTGTTTAATTGAAATTTAAAACAAACTTATTAAGTATAACGAATTTATAGTAGTTTGTCAGATTTTATTTTAAGGTTAATAACTTTGTTATTATATTACACTAGCAGCGCCCCGCGGTTTCACCCGCGTAGTTCCCGTTCCCGTGGGAATACGGGGATAAAATATATCCTATGTTACTCAAGGTGAATGTAGCTTTCTAATGGTGAAAGAATTATTTAAATCAGTCCAGTCATTTTTGAGTTTATTCGTTACATACAAAAATACAAATCTATCCTCTCTATGATATTAGTTTAGATTAAAAAATGAATACAAGAATTTTAAATAGGTACTTCCAAAATTTTTAATATTATTTAGAACTTTTATAGAAAATTATGTTCATATGTATTTTTTTTATTTATTGGATAAATTTTGCACGTAATTTTTAAAATTCGGTTTTACTGTTATTTATAGGATCAATTTTGATAAAAATATTGCTGCATGTTTTTCGTCAAATGGCATTAAAACCTATAGTTAAATATCACCAAAAAATGCAGTTGCGGAATTTGTTCGAAAGAGTCACTGCGGCCCTGGAACGTAAAGTGCACTAGAAGGATCACGGGTGGGTTTTAGTCAGTAAGAGTCTGACACTCCCTTCCGCTCCGCCCAAAGCGGGAGAAGCCATTAACTTGATGATTTCTCATCCAGAAAAAAAGGTGGACCTTAATTAGTATCAAAAACATTTCGCTAAACAAAAAAAAATCTAGTCACAAAAATTTCTAAACTAGTTCCCAGTCAGCCTAGCGCCTGGCCACTACATACCGAGCATCTTTCCGCTGCGCACGAGTGACTTTCACAACCGCCTTTCTGAGTTTCTCGTGTTTCCTCCACAGAGCACTTAATCACCTCGTCGGTCACTGCTAGATAGAAAAACTTCTCAACATATTTTCTATCCTTTTTTTATCAAATGCCTGCTCCCGCTTTGGGCGGAATGGAAGACAGTGTCAGATGTTGCGGAATTTGTTCGAAAGAGTTACCGCGGCCCTGGAACGCAAAGGGCACAAGAGGAACACGGGTGGGTTTTAGTCAGTAAGAGTCTGACACTCCCTACCGCTCCACCTAGGGCGGGAGGGGACATTTGATGATTTCCCATCCAAAAAAAAGGGAGTGTCAGATTCTTAATGACTAAAACCCAACCGTGATCCTGCTAGTGCCCTTTGCGTTCCAGGGCCGCGGTGACTCTTCCGATCAAATTCCGCAACCCTAGCAGGTACTGATCCTATAGGGCCCCGCCTTGTATTTTCTTTTCTACCCTTGAAGAAAGTATCTGCCCAGCAGGTGGCAAAGATGATTGCAGCATCAATGGTATTCATTTAAACTCGATGATACAAATCATAAGGGCATTGAACTATGTTCTGGACAGAGGCACCGTACCGTACCCACATTTGGTGCAAATTGTATTATCAATAGCCTTTTTGAAAAACCTAGGTTTTTGAAACCTAGGTCTTTGATCAAAAACCGGAACATGACACATTTTAAACTCAATTTCATCATAAACTTGTAACAATCCAGATTTTTTATTAAAAACCTGAACTAGTTGGGGTTTATGATCAATCTGATATAATTATTATGTGCATTTCCGTTGACAAGGACTTAGGGACTTCCCCCGCTTTTGTTTCGCCTGCGCTCGCGCACGCCCCTCCTTTTCCCCGCTTCTTCAGTCACAAAGCACAACTCAGACGGGCAACCCGCGTTCATTTTTGCGACAAATAATTACGTTAACATAATCTAGTCTCTTGGTTTCCTGTAGATGCCATTTGTTTAGCACTAGCACAATATTAATGAGATTTATTCACTAAATTATATTTACGTAATTATTTGTCTTGTAAGTTTATGTATTTGTTATGTTAAAATGTTCCGGTTTTTGACCAAAAACCTAGGTTTATGAAAAATCTGCGACATACATACATACATTCTAGTCGTTGCTAGTGCTCTATGGTTTCTATGCTCCAATGTAATATTATCGGTTATGATTTGAATTGTAACAGTGTGCTAAAGTTATGCACAGTGTTACGGCTGGTGGCATAACTGGCACTATTGTTAATTCAGGTTCAACTAATATTTTCTTTATAGTATGTTTTTTCGGATAAAATTGGGCACGTTTTGGGGGACTGTTTTTACATAAAACAGACGCTCAAGGTGCTGGGCTCTCGGTCCTATTTGAATGAGTGAGTGAATGAGTTACTTATGATTTTGATTTTTCACTGATTCGATGCAATTGATTTAATCTAAAACTAATTAGGTATCTGAGTAATTTTCTATTGATTCAAGATTTTATTGAAGACTTTGAATAAGGTGTACCCAATCCTACACTAATTAATAATTAACTAACACCACAATTTATTATTGAAAAGAACGTAATTCTCTGCCAAATATTCGTCTTTGACTTGGACTCAAAAGTGTGATGAATGACAGATTTATACTGCAGTTAGTCTTAGGGTTGCCAGATCGTTCCCGATTAAACCAAAAAATACGCTTTAAATTCTATGCAAATGCCAATCGTTGTCCAGTGAGGCACGTCTGTGGTAATTATGGCCAAAATTAGTAAAAATTGAAAGAATTCCTTTTGGAAATATCTATACTAATATTATAAAGCTGAAGAGTTTGTTTATTTGTTTGTTTGTTTGAACGCGCTAATCTCAGGAACTACTGGTTCGAATTGAAAATTCTTTTTTGGGTTGAATAGACCATTTATCGAGGAAGGCTTTAGGCTATATATCATCACGCTTAAGCCAATAGGAGCGGAGCAGCGATAAAGAATGTTTTAAAATCGGGGATTCCACGGGGACGAAGTCGCGGGCAGCAGCTAGTAAGTGATAATTCGGTTCAGTTATTTTAGAGGTCGACTGGTGAAAATAAAGTTGTATTATTTATTTATGTAGGTATACAATTTATTTCTAAGAGAAAAATAATAACAGCGAGGACGACACAAATGTTCAGCTCATTAAATACTTTTTCCAGCAGACCTGTGTCTAAATAGCAGGATGAGCAAGGTAGACATAGTGTTTAAAGAGGTAAATAAGGAAACTTGAAATAGATCATACGAACTAAAATCAAATAAAGTATTCTTATACCTTAATCAAATTACAATGAATAATTTAGGAGCTAAACTAAAACAATACTCTTCACTACGTAACAAAATAGGTTGTAGGATTTAGCTAATTCACATATTTTTAATATGTGAATTAGCTAAATCCTACAACCAAAAATGCTAGTACATTTCGACACAATAAGTTGACTAAATAGATCTAATTAATCCGTCAAATAGATTTTCAAAAAATATTGGACACGCATTTTTTATTTTTTCACATAAACAAAAAACGAAGACGATACAGTGCTTTGAAAACTCGTATGACGTCATTTCGTGCTACTCATGATCTTTGAAGCTTTTTACCTTCGTCAATTTTTATAGATTTGAGAAAGCAAAAAATACGTGTCCAATATTTTTTGATAATCTAACTGACGGACTAAATATAATTATATTTTCCGCAGGAATAATTCCTATTAAGTACATACATACCATACCTACCTAGGTATAGATAACAATTAATTGTAATTTGATTCAAGTATAATAACACTTTATTTGTTTGTATTTTTTATTCGTCAATCGTGACCGATCATAACTGGTGTAGGATAAATTAAAAATTTTGATAAAAAAAAAAAAAACTGAATAATTTTGTACGCCAGTTACGGCAAAACCACGGCACCCACGATACAGGAGCAAATCCTAAACGCGGGCAAAGTTTCTAAAAAAAAATATGATTCCCTAAATCATAAGAATCCTAACAAGCTAAAACATTTTCAATTTAAAGCCTTTTGAGATTGAAAAGCGAAAACAACATTTTCAATTTTCAATTTCAAACCAGTCTCGCCTTGAGAATTTTCTTTTATTTTATTATACGCTATATTTCAAGCACAGTGCCTGCAATGCAACTTGTGATAGAACGCTATAAAGCTGCTATAATGCAATGGCATTACAGGACCTTTAGCCGGAAGTCGAGAGCTCTGAACGGATCCAATGCAATTATAGAAACACGACTAGGATTCTTGAAATAAGAAATGCTACAGACGAATGTTATATAATATTGCATTTTGAAATCTGTATTTTGTTATGAATTTTCACTTGTCTGCGTAGAAAATATGAGGCAGTTTTCTTCTTTGTATATTATAGCAGCGCCCCGCGGTTTCATCCGCGTTGTTCTCGTTCCCGTGGCAATACTCCGATAAATTAATAAAGCCTTTGACACTCCAAAATAAAGTAGCTTTCTATTGGTGAAATAATTTTGACAATAGGTTGATCCAGAGATTACGCCATACAACTTCACAACCTCACAAACTCGCAAACGTTACCTCTTTATAATATTTGTATAGACTAGCAGCGCCCCGCGGTTTCAATAAAATAATTATAGTCTTTCTCTTTTCTTCTCTGTCTTTCTCATTTGAGAGAGAGGCAAACATTAAAACACCGCTGATTATTAATTTTAATACTTAGCAGACAATCATAATCCAATTTAGCTGGTAACTAGTCTTGATTCAATTCAGATCAACGACTGTAGTAATGCGATAATATCAATGAAATGCTATTGTGTTTTGTTATTAATCAGATTAGTATCCGACGTGATACATTGATAATTAATGCTTTAGATAGCCGTCAAATTAATACAGCTCTATTTCACTGTAATGCAGCATTGCTCGGAAACACATAATGTATATGCATATAATTATGTAGATAATATTATTTTCAGTACGAACGGATGGCCTTTGTCTCCCACGTATTTAAACATTGCATTTTTTAAAATTCGAATTCGGAAATTCAAACGTATGTAGGTAGCCGTTGGTATATGGTATCTGTGTAGTGCGATTGTTTATTTGTGATTCAAGAATATAATGTCACTTGTGACTGGAAATCTTAACAAAATATAACTAGTTGGCTTTTGTTAAGTAGGTATTTACATACAGTCGCTCGTAAATAATACAGCCAGTGCGGGAACCAAATGACAGTATATTCTTGAATCACAGATACCCACGTGGGTACCCCATTGGGTGATTTATTTGATACGTATTTAACTCAACCAATTTTAGAATTTTGATAATAAATTCGTTAAAATGCAGTTTTCGTTCAAATTGATGGGTTTTTAACTAAGAGATATTTATTTTACCATACATCATCATCATTTCTCATCATCAACAGCCAGTTGCAGTCCACTGCTGGACATAGGCCTCTCCAATTGCACGCCACTTAGATATATTTTCGGCTTCTCGCATCCAGTTTCTGCCAGCCGTCCTGCGCAAATCGTCGCTTCACCGTGCCTGAGGACGTCCTACACTACGTACATATGCCGGAGACGCTTTACTACTGGTAAAACTAAATATCAGTCGAAAGACACAGATTAATGAAATTGTGTCCAATTATGTCTGAAATTTTTAACTAAGTATATATGGCCGAGATTTTAACTACGGATAAAATATCTCGCCCATAATTCAATAATATAACCTCAGCATACTTATTTTTGTTCGGTAGCTCAAAAGATGTCAACTGCTTTATCTTAATTTGCCATTTCTGTTCAGAAAAACTTCTCGTCAGGGCTCCCGTTTCTTATGTAACAAGTTGCATGTTTTCATTATGATCTATTTCATAGAGAAAAATAAACACTAGCTGTAGAAAATTATTTTTCCAAGAAAATAATTTATATTTCAAGATTGTGTTTCCTTTCCTCGTAGCTAAGCAATAACAGCCGCACGGGTTTATCTCCAAGGTTAAGCAACGCTTGCCGAGGTTGTTCTGTGGATGGGTGACCATCTTAACATGACTGAGTTTCCTCCGTGCCTTGAAAAGCACGCTAAGCCGTTGGTCCCGGCTGTAATTTTGTAGATCTTTGGTGGTCGTTACGGATTGTCAGACGCCAGTGAATGTGACTCAAGATATCGTGTTGCCCAGGTAATGACTTATGGTGGTCTGGTAGGCAGCCGCTTGACGTAAAATACTGGTATTCAGCTGAATCCAGTTTGAATGGGAGCCGACTTCAATATAGTTGGGAAAAGGATTAGCAAATGACGGATGATGTGACTTTCGAGTCAAAAATCATCTTGGAAAAATCAGTATGTCCTAATATATCTGTTAAATCGTAAGGTGTTCACGTGGTACACAGAGGCGCTCCCTTTCTCAGAATCTAAACATGTATGCTTAGGTTGTATCTACTTATTAGTAGTATTATTTTGGGTACATCGTCCTCACATGTAATCAACTAGCAGCGCCCCTCGGTTTCACCCGCGTATTTCCCGTTCCCGTGGTAATATGGGGATGCAATAATAGCATATGTCACCCGGGGATAGTGTAGCTGCTCAACAGTGAAAGAATTTTTCAAATCGGTGCAGTAGTTTCGGAGCCTATTCAATACAAACAAACAATCAAATTTTACCTCTTTATAATATTAGTATAGATTGATCAATGTATACAAAATATTGTAAAACTTATATTTTAAAAGAGTAACTATGGAGTTTCTTGTCCGTTCTTCTCCATAAGAATCTAATTTTTGCGAATGGACTACTAGAGTCACTATAATATTTTATTTGCAAATTGTGTTGACTTCCAAAGGGCCTTTTAATGGTCTAGTTGAATAGACATGAATGAAATGACTTTGATTTTGAGGATCTTAATTCTAAAGTAACAAGTTTTGTAAATCAACAAAACATTTTGCCGTAATCCGGCAATGAACACATGGCTGATCTAGTACGATTGGTACAATAATAGAGGTGACGCAGACTTTGACCAAACACAACAATTGAATTAAATTGTCAGAACCAAGAGTTTTGTAACAATGTTCCGACTGGAATAGGTATATCTATCTAGAATAGTCACAATTCTTTTCCGTCGTTTTGATTTTTAGTCACATAAATAAGTTAAGAATTAATTTGTTCATGTGATCGTGACTTAAATAACGGTATCCAAACAGATAATTAACTTGTTTAAACAAAACAAAAAATGTTTTAATTATTTTCCACATCTACTATGCAAATTTGACGCGCTGTGTCCATCGCACGGACAAAAGACTATTGTGTTCCGGACGATAATACTTTACTGGACAAAAACTGTTCGTTTTTTAAATCACTCAAAATCGATTTCACCAGCTTGTAGCCGATTTGACGCAAAGAGGTCATGAGTTTAGAAACCATTTTGTAGTGAAGCGGTTATTGGCGATAATTTAACTGTTCATTGTTGGAGTAAGCATTGATCAGTTTAGATAAGGTTGTTTAAGTTTGGGTGAACAGAACAGTAGGTGTATTTCATTGTGTACTTAAAAGTAAATTCGTTTTCAAGTATTGGGTTTCGTGTTACATGGCCTTCAGTGATTCAATCAACGGAACGTCAATTTTAACCATAATATAATGAAAAATTTTGAGCTCCGGAATGATAAAGGCCTGGCCACATCACGAACACGGGGACCGCATATACATTTTTTTTCTGTTCGCCTACTGGCTCAATATTTGTAAATGTATGAGTACCATGACCTTATTTAGAAGTTTACCTCTGCTGGTAATACTTTGTTCTATAACTAGTATTTTCGGTGCATAAATACACGTCCTCACATATATGAACTATTTTTTGTGTACCAAATATTGCGTCCTCACATATATGAAGTATTTTTTGTATACCAAATATTGTAAAACATTTATTTGAAAAGAGTAACTATGGAGTTTCTTGTCCGTTCTTCTCCATAGGAATCTACCTTTGCGAATGGACGCTAGAGTCACTCAATTACGATAAATGTTTAATGATGACGTTCAAAAGTTGATTTTGACTTTGACTCTAGGCTTAAGGAAACAAATAATTCTAATTAGGATTTGGCACATTACAGACAGCGAGTACAACATTATCCACAAGCCCATGAGACATTATATCATCGAGAACAATTATTTAAAGCTAATGTAATGCATTCATGGCCACAAATATTCTGGAATATTCGACACACGCTATTCCTGATAAATTCTCACGTTATCTAGCATAATATGATATTGAAAAATTCGTACAAAAACCCACTAGTTCGTTTCTCTTTTTTCCCAAAATCTTCAACCATACAACACATATTGCCTTTCATGTTAACTAAATTCAGTGTTAAAATGCATTTGAGCTAAAGTTATTATAATTGCCATGTAGCCAGTTTGCCAAATAACCCGTCCAGCTGATCTCAGTACCCGACACGGGAACTAAGGCAGAGAACTCATCAGATTGAACTAGTAACACAAAGTTTAAACCCGATTAGGTTCAGTATAGAGTGTAGAACTTGGTTCGGAGCGTGCAAATGTCACTTTGAATTGAAACTTTTAGTACAGCTGTAATTGGTTTTGGTATGTCGAAAATTGAGTTGGGGAATTCGAGATTCTCATTGTCATTCGAATTATGCATGTGAGCTGGGTATTAAGGGATAGTTCACAAAGACCGAATAGCCATTATTCACTGAATATGGGTTACTATTTGTATGAAATGATGTGGTAAGTAAGTTAATACTTAATCGTGTTGCGGAATTTGTTCGAAAGAGTCACCGCGGCCCTGGAACGCAAAGGGCACAAGAAGGATCACGGGTGGGTCTTAGTCAGTAAGAGTCTGACACTCCCTTCCGCTCCGCCCAGAGCGGGAAAAGTCATTTGATGATTTCCCATAAAAAAAAGAGGTGGTGTAACAGCCGGGCTTGCGGAATTTGTTCGAAAGAGTCACCGCAGCCCTGGAACGCATAGGACATTAGGATGAACACGGATGGGTTTTGGAACATTCCCTTCTTTGATGATCTCCCATCCATAAAAAGGCGGTGAACAGGCCCTTAACCTTTAAATTATCCTTTAGGCTGGCTACAGATCTTTCACGCACGAATTATGTTTAATCTTGTTCAGTTCAAATACCTACATGACGATTTTTTATTCAATATAATGTTTTTTAGAGACCTTGCACTATAACTACTGTTTAATCAAAACTTGACTCGGTCGTTTTAGTTTGAACTATAGGTAGTTGAAACTAAAACGATCGAGGTTGGTCTGTGGATGGGTGACCATCTTAACATAACGAGACTTCTCCATGCCTCAGAAAGCATGTTAAGCCGTTGATCCCGGATGTCATTTAGAGATCTTTGGCAGTCGTTACGGATTGTCAGAAGCTAGAAAATCTGACACCAGTCCTGCCAAGAAATGCCGTGTTCCTCAGTTAATGGGTCTGGTAGCCAGCCACTTCACGTAAAATACTGGTATTCAGCTGAATCTGGCTTGCCTGGGAGCCGACCCCAATATAGTTGGGAAAAGGCTAGGCAGATGAATTTATATCTAGACTAGACCATGATACGTTCTTGGTCGCCTTGCTCGAACATGAAGCAGTCTATACGAGCTATTTCGACAAAGGCAATGCCTATTGAGAAACTTTAATTTTACGATAGGTCCGTATATTTGTAGCCCGCTGTTCAAAGTCATGACGTCATTGACTACACATCCATTGAAGATAATATCTGGTTGATGAGTCACGTAGTCACGTGTAAAGGTCAGCTCACACTGGACGTGAAGCGACGCGACGCGACGATGCGATCTCGTGACTCAATTCGATTAAATTCGAATTTTAAATTCTGCGAGGTTTAGCAACCAAATAAAGAACTATTACGTACTTCTCAATAAGGTACACAGTTTAGTCTGTCAATTCCAATTTCAAATATTTTTTTGCGTTCGAATTCATTCACTGAAGAATAATTGTGTATTTAAAAAAAATAAGTTCTTTATGTCGTCGGTATCGCTATATTTATCACGTCGTCTCTTTGTGTGTACTCACCCTTACAGGTAGGTACATACACTGCCACTATAAATAGCACGTGCCACAGATAATTATAAACCATACACTTCGTTTGTTTACTTTGTAATTAATAGCTAAGTGTGATCTATTAACACTGTTTATAATAAGGTTCGTTACGATAGATCATCTTTTTAATGGCTTTAGACGTGCTATCAAAGAGTAGTTATTAATAGAAGTAGAACTTCGTTTTAATTATGAATGGGTATCTCTGGGTGAGGTAATAAATACATCTGCAAGCTGTGGTTTCGAAATTCTGCAGGATTCGCGCTGTATCAAATGTTAAAATTTACGAATGTTAATAAAAATTTAATTAAAAAGTAAAAAGTATATGTAGGTCTAGGTATACAGTACATTTTGCCTAAACTATTTAACTCTATATCGGAAAACCATATGTTTTTTGGGTTCAATTATTAAATATTTTATTTAATGAGTAAATGAAACGGAAACTTTAAAAACCACTTCCATGTCTCAATATACGTTTGTTATTATTACTTCGTGTTATTAGAGATTTTCATAAAAAGCAGCCAGCCTAACCTAAACGTATCCAGTGTCCCATTTATCTCTGTACCAAAAATCATCACAAACAAATCAACATTCAATATAAATAAAATTTGTCGTTAAAAAATGCGGAAGAAAAATTAATTGCTTTAGAGCTAACATTAGCTACAGATTAAAATATAAAAAGCTGGGTAGTGTTATTTAACATTCCCAGCGCATAAAATGAAGAGTGTTTCTAAACTAAAATGCACTCAATCATAAGGACGCGTTGTTATCGCGTATTTCTGTCGGTTACTCACGCAACATGGCGTCGAGACTCGTCAACCATGTAGGGTTGTCCAACAACATACTAAAAAAATAAATTAAACTGCACACTTTGTCTATCTACACTAATAATAAAGAGGAAAGATTTGTATTTTTGTATGTAACGAATAAACTCAAAAACTACTGAGCCGATTTCAGGAATTCTTTCACCATTAGAAAGCTACATTCATTCTGAGTAACATAGGCTATATTTTATCACTATTATTCCACGGGAACGGGAACGACACGGGTAAAAATGCGAGCGCTAGGCAGGGCGCTGCTAGACTTATTATAAAGTGGAAAGATTTGTTTGTTTGTATTGAATAAGCTCCGAAATCACTGAACCGATTTAAAAAATCTTTTCACTGTTGGGAAGCTACACTATCCCCGGGTAACATCTAGGCGGATAACATATATTTTATCCTCATATTCTCACGGGAACGGGAACTACGTGTGTCTAAACGCGGGGCGCTGCTAGTATTATAATATTTAGAAATGGTTAAGAGACATCAGAAGGCTTAAAGTCACCCAAATGGCAATGGAGGTGGAGAGGACAATGCTCGGAGTTTCCTTGCGTGATCGAATCAGGAGCGATGATATTCACAAGAGTTACCAAGCTTATCGACACAGCCCGAAGAATCGCCAAACTGAAGAGGCACCACCTGCCAATAGGAGCAGAGCAGTCAAGAAAAAATGTGACACAAACGAAGTTGCGCAGGTCAGCTAGTTAGATTATAATATCTCGATAGATTATGAAAAAATAGTTTTGTATTGAATACATTTTATCCAAACTCACTAGTTTCCAATATGTCCGTGTCTCATTAAGAAAACATAGTTTACAATTCCATGCGATAATTTACAATCTTAAGACGTTTGCAATTCTCCGCTGATATATAGGTATACGTCACTAATAAAAATAAAAATAATTTATATCATTTTAGTTTTTCTTCGTAAAAATACTTTTTTCAAAGCTATAAAGAGATAGAATCGTCTGAGGTGTGAGTAAAAGATAATTTCTGAAATCAGATGATGTTTTAAGATTTCGGAAATTGTTTAAAACAAAAGAACGCAGTGCGACAAAGAAAGAAATGTAAATTTTAGTTTTAATGAATAATAATTCTTTTTTTTTTGTACTTTGCTTAATATTTTTTAAGTAAATAGATCTTTTCTATTTACAGATTAATTAAATTCTGAATACCTAACAATTACTGTTGTATCACACTCGAGTGCCTATGTATATTAAATTAAGCATGATAAGTAGCCGATTTACATATCTTGAAATGGAAAACAGGTAATTTACGTATTCAACATTCTTTTCAAAAACTTAATTTCAAGATAACTTCAAAAACATACATTCTTACTGAATGTTTTTTTTTATTTATTTTTTGCAGCACTTGATAAGTGACACTGTATAAATCTCACTTATATTTTTTTTCCTGTTATCTTCTATTAATATATTCTTACTGAAAAATATGAAGTCCCGTTTTCAAAGCAATTATCAAGTACAGAGAGATTATTAACTAAAAAAAAAAACCAAACTGATTTCTAAACTCGGTCGCGGCAGCCCTACAGCAAATATAATCATAGGTCGCACTCGCCACTCAGAGAGACAGGACGAAAATATTTGTGCCATTCACACGAGCAGCTAATAGAGCATACACACTGGTTTCCAATAACGCTGCGAGGCTAACATTTCCCATTAAAAAGGGAAACACAAACACACACTCGTGCTGGCGTAAATGTTGCCTGTAACTGTTCGCATACTGCGTTTTAGGAAAGAGCAAACAAGTAACCTTAAAATCTATCATGAACGTTACTACAAATGCACAGCAGCATCTGTTTTATCCGGAAGCGGCTCAAATTACTGACCCATTGTTATTCAACATAAACATGAAAGTTCTAACAAAATGAATGCGTTTTAATCGTCATCACGCCAACTAGATCCAAATAAAATAATTTCTTTAACCAGACAGTTATTGAATCAACAAAAAATCTGTCAGTAAAAGTGTTTAACATCTGTTGGAACCACTTAAGTCTGTCGTTTTCCTATGCTCATCACCACCCACTTAAAGTTCAAGGTTGCCGCTGCATTTGTCGACAAAATACGTCTGCGCGCGCCGTCAAACCAACAGCTGTTGCAGCGATTCTGCGTTTTTTTTTTTTGATGCTATAGTTTATGTGCATTTTTAGGTCTTGTCGCGACCCTTATCTACGTTACCGTTTGAATGAAGTAGTTGTGTAAATGACAAACAAAGACATAAACGACGTAAAGACGTAGACAAAGGCCGCGACATCTAAACATTTGAAGATCAAACAGTTTTTCAGGAATGTACGTAAAGCAGATTTCTTGGGAATAATCTCCAGAGAATATAAATTAGCGGTTTAGTAACATCCTTGCACCAAAAATGAATCTATACACCCACGTTACTTTTGCTACTTGAGTAGACATTTCAAAGTAATCGCCTGTCGCTGCGATTAGCCGCCAGTGTGGTGACACCTTAACTACTAATCATCTCCCACTTACAGCGTCAAGGCCAACATTGCATTTTGCGACAAAAAAATTCGTTTATTTTGATAACAGTTGAACGCTATAAATATAAGTGTTCGTGTATTGCTAGAGGGATTACTAATGTAAGATATTCTATTGAAATACTCATAAATATGACTGACTAGTTCTGCTAAGGTTTTAAGATACGATGGATGTTTTTTGTAAAAGGAGAATGTTGCCATCTTTTGGACGCGTTCATGATAGCTGCGTTCCGGCGTAGACATGACTCATAGATAAGTTAGAAAGAAAAAACATGTTGCAATGGCCCCAAATTCTTTAGGAAACAGGAAATAATTCTTTAGGAAACAGGTAATAAAATCATGATTTAAGTCTAAAGAAAAATAAACAGGTTTAGCCCTACTTCAGTATGACTTTCTTGTACGTTCTTCTCCATAAAAATCTGCTTTTTGCGAACAACTAGAGTCACCATAATATTTTTATTTTCAAACTATTTTGACGTTCAAAAGTGCCTTTTAATGGTCTAGTTGAAATGAATGAATTGTCTTTGACTTTGCAAGATACGATTTTTGTAGTTTAAAAGTACCTATGCAGTTTCTATAAACGGAGGAAGAAATTTTTCATAAACAAATCTCCTACCTCTTACTGCATTTTATAACGTTTGAAGTAGAAATCGGTCATTAGCCCGCGTCTTGCGAATTACGATGTAGAACGATAATATTACGAAGAAAATGATTGGTCACGTCCCGGGCAACATTTTGCCCCAGTTCTGGCGATAAGATAATATACAGGTAGCTACTTATATCGGCCAAGTACTTGGCAAAAGAGTTAGGTAGACCGTATTATCTATACTAATATTATAAAGAGGTAACGTTTGTGAGTGTGTGAGGTTGTGCGTTTGTGAGGTTGTAATGGGTAATCTCTGGATCTACTGAACCGATTTTCAAAATCATTTCACCAATAGAAAGCTACATTATTGTGGAGTGTCATAGGCTATTTAGACTATTTTATCTCCGTATTGCCACGGGAACTGGAACAACGCGGGTGAAACCGCGCCTTATTGGAGAAAATGTTTACTACAAAGCTTGAGAATACCCATATTTTGAATATTTTAAATGCCGAAGTAACTCGGTATATCTATGTCTATGTGTTATCACTATGACTTCCCGTCTCAGTTTTTGAAAGGATGTGGATGAAAGTTGGTGAGTTAGGCTGTATTACTTAAATTGAAGTGGCCGTTCGTTTTTTCTTATGTATGGGAATCCGTTGGCCACTGAAGTTCGCGTCCAGGGCCCCAAGTCTGCTATTTTTATAAATTTGTCATTCCAACATGATTCCATTGTCATTTTGCAAAAAATTCGTAATCTGCTAAATTCAAAATGGTCGATCAGTGGTCGGTCAATGGTCTTGTAATACTTTTTAATAACCAAGCTAATAAAAGCAATGACTGCACAATGACGTTCTAATGGTAGTTCACTGATCAAAGGAACTGTCATAATTTTATCAGATTACCGCATATTTCTGTAATTCATTTGTAATTGTGTACGAGATTACCATTCTATGCCATTTCTTTCAATGGAGTGTCAGTGGTTGACCATTGGAAAGTCATAGTGACACTTTTATATTAGTAGATTACCAAACTTGTAAAAATCAACCATTATGAAATCAATGACAGACCATTCTGAGACTATTGTAATAGCAGACTTGAGGCCCTGATGGTAGATGTTCTGTCGGGGGAATGAAGTGTGGAGGGGGAGGATGGTTGAACTCCTCCGAAACGGCTCGACCGATTTTCGTGAATCTTAGCGTGCATATCGGCTAGGGTGGCGAATCGGACTAATCTATTTTTCATCCCCCTAAGTGTTAAGGGTGGTCCACCCCTAACTTTTTTTATTTTATTTGGCAAAACGACGTTTGCCGGGTCAGCTAGTATTATATTATTTTCAAACAAATCTCCGATTTCATAGGTAAAGATCAAATATTTCCAATAGTCAGAAACACACCCAAAAACTATGGAGTCTTTTTTTATTACAGCTAACTTAACGTTATAATTTATACAAGCTTTTATTTCATATTTAACAATCAAATATTTATACATATTATATTTTAAAGCACCGGTGAATTTGTATTAAATTTTGTAACGAAATTCTCTGTGATTATAAATTAACGAACTCTGTGGTAAAACAGTTAAGCAAAAGTATACATGTTAATAAATTAAATCACAAATGCACAAATAAAGCCAAGTGTTTGCTGTACGAAGTGGACTTGTAATGAAAGTGTTATGTATGTGGGAAACAACAGAAAAAAAGGAAAAGGAGAAAAGGGAAGGGAAGGGGGGGAGGAGGGGGGAAAGGTGTTAAACTCTACACCTAGGTAACGCACGTGTTTTGCACCTTTTTAGGGTTCCAAAAGGTAGCCTAATGGCAAGAAACGGAACCTTATGGATTCGTCATGTCTGTCTGTCTGTCCGTCCGTATGTCATAGTTTTACTAGGAGACTATTAAAGCTAGATAAATGCTGTTAACCTATTCAATAATTCTTAAATATTATGAAAAAAAAAATTAGGGCTGGCACTCCATACATACATATAACTAAGGGATGAAAAAATAAATTCCAACAAACATAATCGTGTGGGGTAATGTATCTAGAAATTATATAAATACAATAAAGATTGATACCAATCTTACTAAATCTGCAATTTTCCGGTCACATAATATTTCTGAAAATTTATTTAAAGAATCACTTTCAGTAAGTACACGAGTAAAATTGGTACCTACATACTTGCATAGTAAATTATTCTATAGGTGATTATACGCCTAGAAAATGAACTGAAAGTCAGTTATAGTTTTATTTAAGGAGCGTTGCTTACGCTGTCGCAAATTGTTAAAAACATCACTAATTGACCTACATTTTTACAAACATTTTAAATTGATTCGCGCCGAGATAATGTTGCGAGTTAAATTTGAACGCTATTAAGTACGAAAACTCGAATCGCCTTAAGTTTTAAAATAGATTTTCCGAGTTCTATTTTCTAGCTCAAGTTCTTAATTAATCATACTTTGTACGGTGTTTGTTGATCCAACAGTTTCTGAAGTTGGTGTCGGAAACTATAAGTAAGTAGTTTGAAAGTTGTTACGTTAAAGACTATGAAGTTTACCCATTAGTCTAAGCGAGGGACCGAGAATGAACTTTAAAAGGCCGTTGTTACTAAACGAAAGTTCAAAGCTCTCACTGGTTTTTTTTTTATGAAATTTATTTGAATTAGCAATTGATTTGAATTTTAATCTAAACTATCCTCACTAATATTATAAATGTGAAAGCGTGGATGTCTGTTACGCTTTCACGCAAAAACTATTTGACGAATCATCATGAAACTTTGCACACATATTCTTGGAGGTATTAGAAGTAACATAGGATACTTTTTATCCCGGGATTATGTTCCCTTGGGATAATTTCCGACATTCACGCGGGCGAAGCTGCGGGCAGCAGCTAGTAATATTATAAAGAGGTAACGTTTGTGAGTTTGTGACGTTGTAAGGAGTAATCTCTGGATCTACTGAAAGGATTTTCAAAATTATTACACTAATAGAAAGCTACATTATCGTGGAGTGTCATAGGCTATATTTTATGCCCGTATTGCCACGGGAACGGAAACAATGCAAGTGAGACCGCAAGGCAATGCTAGTTATCTATAAGAACGTTTCCCCACACTAGGAATTTCTCCTGTATCGTGGGTGCGTTTACAAACATTTATAAACTCGCGTACACATACAGCCAAATCCGGAACAACTGTCTGTAGGCCATACAAATATTTCCGTACGGGAATCGAATCACGAAACGCAGTGCAGCAGTCAATCGCTCAACCACTGCGCCAACCATGTGTTAAATTTGTAAAGTTTATAAAGAGGTCCAGGCAGAATACTAGTAAGTTGGACAGACACTACTAAGAAGGCGGTCTTCACTGCAGAATGCTGCAATACACGTCCCATGTGGTCGCGATCCCCGGTACTGGGAGAATCAGGATTTGAATTTATAGAGCGTTTTCCGTCACAGATCATGAAGTGTAATCAGCCTTTTAACGTTCCCACTGCTGGGACACAGCCCTCCTCTCTAGGAGAGGGAATGGCCCGTAATCCACCACGCGGGCCCAGTGCGGGTTGGTGAATGTCACATGTCTTCGGATTTCTGGTTCTAGGACATGCCGGTTTCCTCACGGTGTTTTCCTTCACCGTTTTGAGAGCAGTGGTGATGAAGTTAATTAAATAAAGTAATGCGCCTGTCTGGGTGTGATCCCGCGACCTACAATTCGTAAGTCGGTGACATTACCACTTGGCTACCACTGCTCTCTGATCATGAAGTGCTTTCTTAGAAAGTATTTATATTGCCAGTTAGTAAATGTCCCACTGCTAGACAAATGTTTGAAAATCTCAGATTCCTCTTCTATATTTTCTTAACCCATATCTGTACATCATAGAAGAACCTTTATGGAACATAGGCAGAAATAACACATTGAAATATCATAAAATACAAATTAAAATTTACTCAATGTTTGTACTTTATAGACTAACTAGCACCGCCTCGCGGTTTCACCCGCGTAGTTCCCGTTCCCGTGGGAATATGGTGATAAAATATAGCCTATGTCACCCGGGGATAGTATAGCTTCCCAAAAGTAAAAGAATTTTTCAAATCGGTTCAGTCGTTTTTGAGTTTATTCGTTACATACAAAAATACAAATCTTTCCTCTTTATAATATTAGTTAGATTCTGAGCAGGGAACAAGTTCAACAAGTTTTCCTTCACTTATGCACATCCCAAGGAGGGCAAAGAAAATGTTTTCCTCAGTAACCTCTTCACAATAAACGGGCAGCTCTTGTACTATAACGTCACTTCGTATAATCGCAGCTAGTTCAAAAGCCGCAGAGAAATAGGTTAATAACTCACGATAAGTAAACTGCAAGTAACGTTTAAATATTTACCTTCGAGTTAGTTTGTTGACATATTTACCTTAGATTTTGATGTTTTTTACTGAAGTTGGAAAAAGCGGGCGTACCATGACGTCTTAAAACGTGAGTCTTCCGAGCGAGAAAAGGGGATGGAGCTATATAGGATGTATAACTCTATCCCTCTTTCTCGGCCCGCAGGTTGTACTTTTGAGCAGTTTTAAAGTGAATTTGAAAACAGGATTTGTGCGTTTTGGTAGTTTTGGCAATACATATTTTGTTATGATATACACCAGACATGCATTAAAAAGTCAATTAGGATTCCTCAAAAATTTAACCATTGCCAATATTATTTATTACACAACGATTTTCCTCAATTAAAACTCTTCAGTTTAAAACATCTGCAGTTCTGTGATGCGGGCCCAGTGACTATAATGTATAGCTAAGACTAAGCGCTTCTAATGCGAGCACTTAAGAATTAATAGTACAAGGAGATTTGAAATGAAATCAAATGGAGAAGGCATTCGAATTGTTAAAACGTTTTTGGCTCTGAGAAAAAAGTAAAAAAATTCGTTAGGGTTAGGAATTCTTCGTGACTTTTGTAAGCAGTTTGATCAGAAGGCTTGACCTTT
Organism: Hecatera dysodea; assembly: GCA_905332915.2. NCBI lineage: Eukaryota > Metazoa > Arthropoda > Insecta > Lepidoptera > Noctuidae > Hecatera > Hecatera dysodea. Next base: position 28,599,532 of record HG995286.1, on the reverse strand, counting down.
TTTCTGGCCAAACAATCGGTATTCCCATTCAAGGTCATCAGTTCTTTGTGGATTTTTCTCATTGACAGCGATGCGGACGAACTTTTTGATGTCTCAAACTTTTTCCTTCTTCCGTTTTGTCCCCGTTTTTAGGCCGCTTCTTTTTTATCTTGTATATGGATATAAAAATGATCATTAAGTAATCGATTACCATTACATTTGTGGAGTTACGCTAGCTCACTTGTTTGTCGATTCTAAAATGACGATCAAGTCATGACCTTACCTATCCGCTCTGCAACGCAAGTTTGAGGTTAATTATAAAGCAGAGGATTTCCTCTGCCACAGACAGTGCCCAAAAAATCTATTGTTTACTGTTTTTCTGGCCGAAACGGTGAATTAAAGTTCAAATTATGTTCACAGCTTTTTTGTTGGCATTGAAATTTTGCAAGTCTTCTAGTGATGTCATTGTTTTTATTTGTGTAATTTAAGTCTAAGTAAAGTAGATTTAAAGGACTAAAGTATCTACACAAACTATTTTTTAATGACTGTGCATTTTTTTCATACGTTATTTTTCAATAATAGAAACGATTAAAGCAAAAATATAAAGAGACAGCTATTCAGTAAGGTATTGTGAAACATTAGGCGCTTTTTGGAATCCTAAATGGCTCATCCACGATTGGAAATTGAAAACCCTATCTATTCAAATCCTAAATACACTATGAATTTTGATATAGAGAGAACGCATTCTACAACTTATAGGCTAATTTATATCAGAAAATCTTTTACATTGAAAGCGAAACTGCGTGCAATATCACATCAAAGATTAATTTTCCAAACTGCCGCATCCAACCCTCGTAATTCCGTATCCGACACATTTTACTCTCGGTTCACAGCCGGCTCTAAAAATATGGCTGGTTAGAGTTTATTGCGCGAATACGGACGGATTGAGGCCAAACGTACGCGAGCGATCCGGCCCGACCATGTGTAAAAGAATATTTCTCAGTTGCCAATGAAATTCTGATATTCAACGGTGCAATGCCAGTCGGAATTTTCGGGATTAAAGTGATATGGAAGAGTGCTTCCATGAAAACTTTATTTTATTTTAGTATAATGTAGATACGTAGAGGAGCTCGTGGCTAAATTATAACAGTCACACAGGTCGATCTTCTAGGTTAAGCAACGCTTGCCGAGGTTGGTCTGTGGATAGGTGACCATCTTAACATATCGAGACTTTTCGGTGCCTCGGAAAGCACGTTAAGCAGTTGGTCCCGGCTGTCATTTGGAGATCTTTGGCAGTCGTTACGGGTTGTCGGAAGCCAGAAAATCTGACACCCGTCTTGTCAAGAAGTACCGTGTTCCCCAGTTAATGGGTTGTGGAGGTCTGGTAGCCGCTTCACGTAAAATACTGGTATTCAGTTGAATCCGGCTTGACTGGGAGCCGACCCCAATGTAGTTGGGAAAACGCTAGGCAGATGATGATAATGTAGATACGTCGTTTTGAGTTGATTTTTTATAAATCATTATTTAATGTTTCGATCAGTATCGATTGGATTTTCACTGAACAAACTGTCTTTGAGGTCAACGCTAAAGCTGGTTCGTTGATCGCTAGTGCTATTTCTGAGCATGGTCGATACACAGGTCGCGGCACTGGAACGCAAAGGGCACAAGAAGGATCACGGGTGGGTTTTAGTCAGTATGAGTCTGACACTCCCTTCCTCTCCGCCCAGAGCGGGAGAAGTAATTTGATGATTTCCTATCGAAAAAAATAAGGCCGGCCAATACAGTACCGATCATTTTAAAAGTTCTTCAAAAGGTTTATTACGAGACCTGTGTCTACTTGTGGAATTAATGTTAATTCCACAAGTAGACACAGGTCTAGTAACATCATAGGCATGTGCCTATGATGTTGTTTTAAAAATCTGCATTGTGACATTGGTTAGTCAAACGAAACACGTGTCTACATCTACGTATGTACATGTGTCTGGCCAAGAATTAACCAATCAGAATTCTGTCTACAATGATCTACGGCCACAATTCCTTCATTCAGTTTCTTCGCAATTTTAAATTCCTCGCGTCCGTTCCGTTTGGGTCTGTTACGTCAATCGCGAATGATCCATGTATGGTGAATAGACGTTCAGAGGTTTAGTGCTAACAAAATAGCAGATTACTGTGTCGTCTGTGGTTCTAATCAAGCATCGCAATTTACTTTACACAGTGCCGTTATCGAAGTTGTTCAAAAATATGTGTACCTCGGGCAGGCATTGCAGTTAGGTAGAAACAACTTTAAGAGCAACGTGAATAGAAGAATTCAGTTGGCCTGGGCAGCATTTGGGTAGCTACGTCGAGTCTTTACATCATCGATCCCACAGTGCCTAAAAACGAAAGTCTTCAATCAGTGCGTCCTACCCGTCATGGCATACGGAACCGAAACGTGGACACTGACGGCTCGTATGGTCCACAAGCCCAAAGTCGCTCAGCGGGATATGGAAAGGGCTATGCTCGGTGTGTCTCTGACGGATTGCATCAGAAATGAGGTGATCCGTCAGAAAAGCAAGGTCAACGATATAGCCCACCGGAATAGTAAATGGAAGTGGCATGGCTGGCCATATTAGTCGCAAAAGCGACAACCGTTGGGGTAAACGAGTTCTAGAATGGAGACCGCGTCTCGGCAAACGTAGCGTAAACGTAGGACGTCCTCAGGCACGGTGGAGTGACGATTTGCGCAGGACGGCTGGCAGAAACTGGATACGAGAAGCCGAAAATAGATCTAAGTGGCGTGCAATTGGAGAGGCCTATGTCCAGCAGTGGACTGCAACAGGCTGTTGATGATGATGATTTCAATTTACTTGACATCATTGTATCGGTGCTTGATGGCTTTTATCAATTTAATGTTGTGAAAAGATTAACCTCTATCAAAGATACTTTGAAGTTTGGACTGATAGGTACTTCCTAGACCGACCAATCTGCCTGCTTTACCGAACTATGTTTATGTTTCCTTAATCAATTATGTTTTGTAATCCTTAATCACAATATTTTCACATGACTGTTTTTTATTGTAATATTTTATGCAGTCTGTGTCGGAACTCACCAGTGCAATAAATAAAACAGTAGGAAAGTCAATCGCTGTTTAAAGTTTATTTTCTTTCTACAGAACACTTTGTCTATCAAAATACCTGCAACATTCCGAGATAATCCGCAAATATCTCTCATCTCGTAGATTGACATGCCGAGCGGACGTGGTTGTCTTGGCCCCGTTTGAGGGAAGCCGTCAGATACGTGACGAGTATTTCAGGCATTTCTGACCACAATGTAGAACATTTGACAGCTTACAATAAAGCTGATGTAGGTCCAATTTAAGCCACTTGTTAAGCAGTTTGTATTATTAATTTGGGCTTGTATAAATATTGCTTTGAATGTGGGGACGTTGGGGTGCATTGCGGGGTTCTTCTTTGGGGTTATGTCACACTTGACAAATACACTGAATAGCTTTCCTGAATATTTCGTTACCATGCTTTTGCATTATATTTTGCAGGATTAAAGCTTATTTTCTAATACTAAGATATTTTTTAATTGAAGAATAAATATGGGTCATTGACATATTTCACGTAAAAAATCTATCAAACTGTCATTTTCAGGTTTATTGAAAAAATTGGCCGTATATGTATCAAAAGAGACGATATAAGTTTTGTCCAAAATGTTTCTGTCAACCAAAAAGACGTTTGACTCTTTCGTCGCTGCAACAAACATTAAAACTTTTATAGATAAGTGGGTAGTTAAAAATAAAATCGCAATAGCTACCCACTTATCAAATTATTCCTTTGTAAACGAACTGAATCAATAGCGAAAACTTTGAAATGCGGGTAGAACTTTTATTTATACCGTTTTCTGCTGATAGACGAGCTTGAATACAAACTTCATCAATTGGAAAATAAAACAAACGAATTGAGACAACACAGTTATCCGAACATTTCAAACAATGACAACCAATTGGAAAGATTTCGCTAAATAACGTAAATTAAATCATCCTCCCCTCATCGAGGGGGTGGACAAACAATTACGCAATCAAGACCTCCTTTGAATTCCTATCTGCATTTTCCTTCCGGGATCGGTTTATTTCCCGACGTTAGTTATCCCGGGATAATCCCGGATTGAAAAGTGTAGACTGTTAAAGGTTTGTCTTATTTTTTTGTGTACCTGATAGGTCTACACGTTGTCTTTATCGTATTTACATGCTTTATAATTTAATTAAATCCGTAACACAATTCATTTGTTTTAACCAACCTCGAATATCAATTGGAAATCGGAAAATATATTGCAATCAATTGCACGTAACATTCCGAACGGAACTTTGAATGAGAATTCCAGTTGATGTTCCACATCTTTTCATAATTGTTATAATTATTGCAATTATGAAAAATGAAAAATATATCGAAATGTTCTCATTCATTATTGTTACACAAACTGCGTTTACGGTTTGAAAATATCATACTGTATTTCGAGGTAATGGGAACAATTCATACTATTTGGATAAATACCTTTCCGGTTAGCCGGATGATCCTACTTTATTCCGTTTTGGAGGATCCTGGTGGAAATTTTTCCTAGAACTGGGACAGTATTAGTAAAACTGGTCAGGTGCGAGAGGTACTCGCATACAAAGGGTTCCGAATGAATTTCGTTTTTGTAACTTTTTTGCTCCAAAGCATATAATTTTTACAGGTTTTCCTGTAATCTATAGACTAAGAACTATTTATTACATAAAATTGATTGAGTCAGGCGGTACTTTGCGGAAATTCTTTTTATATTTGTACTTAAATGAAAATAATATATCTAGTTTTAATTCCCGCGAATATGTGTGGGTAGCGACTCAACGGTCGGCGAGTCAACACGTCCCCTGAGGATGCCTCGTGGAGAGGCGAAACACGTGTCGGTATTGGTGTTGGGTTTTGCATTGCCTTCCTGCATGTGCATATTATCCTGGCTTTTGCCTAGTAATCTTGCATGTGCATAATATAGCGGGCGGGAGGGAGGTGCATACCTGCAACCCACACATATTCGCGGGAATTAAAACTAGATATATTATTTTCGTTTTCAAATATTTATTACATGTCTCAAAATTGTATTTATTTAAAAAGTATATTTTTTACGCTCCCAGTACATCAACGCTGAAACAGGACACTCATTTAAAAAAGTTCTCCCGTGCATCTGGTAGGATATGAAGGGTGTGCTTTACTATGAGCTTCTGGAATCTGGGTGGGTTCAAGTGAGACAGTGACTGGGGAACGTTACAGCCGGCAACTGAATAAACTGAGCGAAGAACTAGATTAGAAGAGGCCATTTACTGGGCAAGGAAGCAGGCAAATCATACGGCTACATGACAACGCTCGACAACACGTAGCTCGCGCACCCCGAAGACCCTCTTAAACCTAGGATGGGAAGTTCTCCCACACGCGGCGTATTTTCTAGACTTAGTCTCATCTGATTACCATTTTTTTAGGTCAATGCAACACGTCTTTGTGGATAAACAGTTCACAACACCGGACGAAGTACGTAAATTCATCGATGATTTTATCGTCTCGACATCTGCAAGTTTCTTTCACGACGGCATTCGAGTGTTGCCTGAGAGATGGTGGAAGGTCATAGAAAATGATGAACGATTATAATAAAACAATTATTGTATTGCCCTATAGGTCAGTTCAGTTTATAAAGCTTAAAATAAAAATTTAAAGAACTCCTAACGTAACACAAATTCGCGGCGGGGTAAATTTTAATTGAATCGGTTCCGTAATACCGGAGAAAATCAGTCAGCAGTAACAGACGGACAGACACACAACCGAACGGATCCTATGAGGGTTCCCACTTTTCTATATATAAAGGCTTGCAACCCTGAAAAAAAAGCTCCCAGGCACAAACGTGACGCGACAACGCGACTACGATGAAACGACGCCGACGCCTTTTCTGAGATTTTGGTATAACTCAGAGTAAGTGCCGGTCAATTTCGGTGAAAACTTGAAGTGATCCTATCGATGTCACATTGTTGCATCACACCTGTCTCTGGGAGCCTTTTAACTGTAGTTACGGTCCCACAGCTGCTCTCTTAACTTAAGCCATTTCTTTCAAACTTCCTAATGTCACTTCGCTGCTCCCACTAATGTGTAGATATTGCCTGCAATTTAAGTCTATCCATACATTTCAGTAGCCATTCCAAACTCTTGAAACTAAAAGTTAGTACTTCGAATAGTTCTATTCGAGTTTCAAGTCTCACTGTCTAGTACCTCTTAGGAGTTTAAAAGATGATATCTAAGCTGAAGTGCACGCTAACATTGCAAGTATTGTGGGTATTGTGAAATTTGTAGTTTTTAACGGTTGTGGGTTGCCACAATCGTTAAAAACTACAAATTTCATTCATAAAACGTAACGAAACAGTTGTGTTTCGTTACGTTTTATATTTATAACTGGTATATATGTAATTATATGTTTTATTTACGTATTGTAATAAAAATCAGTACACAAACATCAATATTTAGTTCAAGTATATATTTTATTTACCCTCGTCCGTGCGTCACTGCGGGGTGCCAACTGAAAACCAGTGCTGGGTGTCTGACGCCCAGCAAATGCTGAGGTGGTAACCCTTTCGGTTCGGGCACGCTCGGCGCATTCTGTACTTTTCTTCTCCTATATTTTGTGTTTGTAACCGTTGCGCTGTGTCTGTCCTGAATAAAAGTTTTTCTATTCTATTATATTCTATATCTAAAAGGGTACACTGTACTATCAACGGAAAATCTTTAATAACAGTATAGTTTACTTTTGGTATTTCATAGACAAGGGAACCTCTTTATCTGAATGGATGAAAACATGGCATACTTTTATTTGTTTGTTTTAGGTGTTGCAACAATTAGGCTTGTAATATTGAAAAACGAACAAAAAAGGTTCTCAACAAACAAATTTAAAGAAAAATAACTCTCTTTTGTTTTTCTTATTTTTCGGTGTTGGTAATAAGAAAGTTTTAGCTGAAGAATTCGGAAAGTATTTTGTAATAAACAGCGTTGGTTTGCGGAAAAATTACTCTCGTTTTGGGTGTTCAGTGCCCACCCAGCTTATTTCATTACGATTTTATTAAATTGCCAAAGATACCATAAGCGTGCCCAACATTTGCCTAACGTTGGGGCAAAAGTAAGCAAACTGGATTGTTAACCGACTTCTAAAAATGGAGGAGGTTCTCAATACAGATGTTTGTATGTTTTTAACCGACTTCTAAAAAATGAGGAGGTTCTCAATTCGGATGTTTGTATTTTTTTTTTATGTTTGTTCGTGCATAACTCCGTCGCTTGTCAACCGATTTGAAAAATTCTTTCTTTTGTTGGAAAGGGTATACTTCCCAAATGGTCCCATGAAAATTTTATCGAAATGGACCAAGCGGTTTTCGAAAAATCTAAAAAAATATCTATGTTGTCTACATTGACGACCTCTTAGTTTACTCTGCAAAGGAGCAGTACGTTTTTTTTACACCAATGTGATTGGTTCGTTTAGGTGGGGGGAGGGGAGGGGATGTAGGTACCACTAAAACGTGAAAAATAAAAAACTTTTTACAAAAAAAATACAACCGACTTTTACACTAAAAATAAAAAAAGTGCAAAATAACTTTAATTTCGGAACTCGGTGTTTGTGGTTGCTTTTTTGTTTTTTGAACACCGACTTCCGAAATTAAAGTTATTTTGCATTTTTTTTATTTTTAGTGTAAAAGTCGGTTGTATTTTTTTGTAAAAAGTTTTTTGTGTTGTTACTTATTGATTATGTTGGCATTAAAATATTGATAGGTACGTGTTGTATTTCGAAATGTTTTACTTTGATTTGAGATTTTGAGAAGGGCAGGTTACTGAGAAATAAGAATGCGTGGCTATTGGAATTCGATGAAGTAGGTAAACCAATTTTACTACGATTATACCTGTAAATTTTTATTAAATCAAGCCAGAACGGCTGAACAGATCTGGGTGAAATTCAGCATAGATGCAGATGTCTGGAATAACACAGATTTTTTTTATGTTACTACATAATTATTTCCAAATAATCTCAAATCGGCCCTAAGTCGTGAACAATGTATTTTCCCTGCATATATTTCCTACTCAAATGACAATAATAACCAAATCCTACTTTGAATCTCACGACACGTGCGACATGCCTATATGCGTTGGTGACAAAAGTCACGTACACAAAATATTTTTCCATTTTTCAATATTTCCGTTTGAATAAACGACTTTGCCAGATCAGCGTCTAGCTATGAGTACCTACATAAAGACATGATGTATATTTAATAAAATATACAGAGTTTGGTATCTGCCAGTCTTTTTGTTTTTGAGACAAATAAATAAAAAAAATAATTAAAGAATTATACATTAGGTAGGTACAGCATTTACAAAAAGTTGTTACATTACAGTCAAAAAAACGTATAACCCACACTATTATATGAAAAAAGCATATTATATGAAAAAAAGCATATTATTTGAAAAAAAAGCATATTATATGAAAAAAAAGCATATTATATGAAAAAAAAGAAAATAGAAAAAGAATACTATACCAGTGTACCGACGAATCGAAGGAAGCGGATGACAAAAGTATCCAAGTAACGGGCAACTTATAAGAAACTATGTGTCCATTTTTTTAAATTTGGAATGCGAGAGCGCGAAAACGTTAAAATCATTAAAAGGCTTTTTAACGTTCCCACTGCTGGGACACAAGCCTCCTCTCTAGGAGAGGGAATGGGCCGTAATCCACCACGCGGGCCCAGTGCGGCTTGGTGAATGTCACATGTCTTCGAATTTCTGGTTCTAGGACATACCGGTTTCCTCACGATGTTTTCCTTCACCGTTTTGAGAGCAGTGGTGATGAAATTAGTTACACAAAGTTAACGCCTGGCTGGGTTTGAACCCGCGACCTACAATTCGTAAGTCGGGGCCGTTACCACTCGGCCACCACTGCTCTTCCTTCCTTCTTTATTAACTAAACATTATTTTTACTGTGAATTTAATTCACAGCAACACAAACATGTCCTAACTCCACGCAAATCAATACTAAAAAAAAACTACACACAAGTCTCGTTCTCTCTCATATACACGTGTCACAACAATTTTAATAACAGGAAAAAGCAGAAAAGTCTACGACATGATAGTGTCGAAGAAATAACTTTAGAAAATAAATGTCATAAGTTATATTATGATGTGCTTTACGGCGTCGTAGTTCCACACAAGATAATTAGGTTCGTGTATCGCATGTCAGCCATTTTGCCTAACTAACCGTATTTTTGCGACGGAAAATGTGTTATAATAATTTTGCTTTACACGATGCAAACTATGCTTTGAGCTATAATATTTTCAGGTTAACATGTTTGTGCTGGAAATATAGAAATTGGGGCAGTATTTTAGATAATATTCTGGTTTACTGTAGCGTTTGTGTTACTAATGTGGAAAATAGTGTTAAAAAAATTAATATTATATAGGCAGGACATCTAAGTGGACATTGGTGATCTAAAATACGGGTAGTCATCATCTGCCTAGTCTTATCCCAACTATAATGGGGTCGGCTTCCAGTCATACCGGATTCAGCTGAATCCGGTATGATTGGAAGCCAATAACGTGGAGCGGCTGCCTACCAGACCTCCGCAACCCATTAACTAAGTAACTCTCTTACAAAAAAAATGAACCTATCATTTTACGTGTATTCATTGAGGAACCTTATTAAAAAACGGATCAATTTACTAATTTACGCTGCATTATACTGTTATTGTAAACAAGATAGGTAGACTACATCACACATACAGCAAGTCAGGGACAAAACTGTATGGCAATCTCTGGAGGAGGCCTTCACCTGAGGAGGAGTTCTTGTTCAATAACATAATATTAATTTATATATTTAATCGCTATCAAATTAAATACAATTAACATTGAAATATATACATAAAACTATATATTTTTTAAATAAAATACATATAATGCCTACCTACCTCTAAGTATTGGAATGAAAATAATATGGAATAACTTGGCCACGCACAGTTTGAAATTATTAGCTTGTTTTATTAGCTTTTAATTATTATTTTTTTGTGATGTTTTGTGCGAGTCCTAAACAATATTTTTTTTTCTTTTAATAAATACTAACAACAAAAGAAATATAATTTTAAAACATAATTGTTTAACTTGAATTGTAGTGTCATTTAATCTAATTTGTAAATGGCAAGAAATAAAAGGCTTTTGATTTTATTTAATACTGTTATTTCTGTCCAATTTCTTTACATAAAATATTTGTCTTTTTGTGGTTAATATACGTATTAATGCGATCACTAACCTTAATGGTTTTTTAATCTTTCAACGGCTTAGCTGTTTTATCAACAGTCATAGATAACTGTCTGTCAGATTCAAAGGCTCCAACACAATACAAGCCGCCCTTTGACAGTTCAACGGAGCTAAAGGCAAAATATCGAGCATAATAAGAAGCTTTGCGTACCTGCATGCATTGGCATTATGAATCGGGCTTTCAAGAAGCACGGGATATTAGAAATATTTGCAAATTTGGTCATATGCTTCGAAAATATGAAACTGAATTTTGGGAGATATTTTATTTATCTATTCGAATAATTTGAAGAGGAAAGATTTTTTGTTTGACTGTACCGAATGAGCTCTGAAACTCCAATTTTAACATTTTTTTTTATCAATGGAAAGCTACATTAACAGCGAGTAACATAGGCTATGAGTATAAACATCGCGAGGAAATCGGCATGTCCTAGAATAAAAAATTCGAAGACATGTGACATTCATCAAACCGCACTGGGCCCGCGTGATGGATTACGGCCCATTCCCTCTCCTAGAGAGGAGGCCTGTGTCCCAGCAGTGGGAACGTTAAAAGGCTGATTATACTTATGCTTATGAGTATAAAAAAAAAACTTGTAATTGATTGGAAAAATATTAGACCAATATATTACAACTCTGCCTAAGCCTTTGGGAATTATTTGTGTGATGTTAGAATTCCAGAAAACTTGTGTTCTATTACATTAAAAAAGGAAACGTTTTACTACAGTAATATGCGTGTAATCTATCTGTACTTAATTGGAATTCCCAATTAAGTATAGATAGATTTATTATTCACAATAATTTTTAAATATACGATTAAGTAAAACAAGTAAGAAAACTTTTAATTTAGCTAAAATTGCAACACAATTATAATAATATACATACATATTTACGTACCTACCTACCTACATATAGTTCCTTTTATTTTTATCAACATTTATTAATAAATGAAGTGCATTGCTCATTCATGAATGTGTTATTGTAACAAATATGAGTAGAATGAATCATCTGACCGCTACCGTCGCATCTCATGTCGCAAAGATTATAAAACAGAATGACCATTGTTAGTATTTAACAAAAACAGCAATCTGACTTTTGACCTATTAATTAAAGGTAATTAATACATTACCAGTGGCCAACGATGCGGAGGAATTTTCCGACGCCATTTTTTAACTATTTTTAGTTTTAGTTAGTTTAGTGTTTTTTTTTAAATTTAAATGTATATAATTATAGTTATAACTGCCCTGTATGTGAAACATAAATTAAATATTACACAGGCTTAAGGTGTCATGAAAATCAATTAACTACAAAGGACCTACGCAACCATTTAAACGGCATTCAAATAAGTTTTTAATTAAATATGAATCCGTCGAAACCAAATCAAGTATAGAATTTAGAAATGTGTAATTTAAGTTGATTTTTAAAATAAGTATTTATACATTTAAAAAAAGAACAAAATGTATTGGTTGCAACGGAATTTGAAATTAACCATATCAAAAAGGATTCTTGCATGAACATCTAAATTAGCCTTTATACAAAAAAAAAAAAGTTAAAGCATCGGGCTTATCTTAAGTCTTTTTGAAATAGCCTTTTTGACTCGTTAATTTGGCAATTCGAAGACATGTGATATTCACCAACCCGCACTGGGCCCACGTGGTGGAGGAGGCCTGTGTCCCAGCAGCGGGAACGTTGAAAGGCTGATTATGCTTATTTTATTATACTATAGCCTCGTTTATATTAAAAAGTTTGCATTGAGGCAATCTCTCTTAAATTTTGGATGTAGGTGTTTCTTCGTTATTTGACACCGACTTCTTTTTTCTATTATTTAGAAATCCGTTGTATTCTTTTGTTTTTTATTTTTCACTTTTTTTGTGGTCAACTGCGCGGCAACGGCGGCAACGGTGTGTTCTAAACCTAAAAATGGAATTTGTTAGAAAAAGCATCCCTACAGTTAGCGTTTGTTACCTTCAAAAAAGCCTACAGTATAACCTTCTAACATTCAAGAGCAGTTCAACTCATTCCCAGCACATTTATCAGCATTATAAACTTACTAACTGTTAAATAAGTTCGGTATGTAACAGTACAAAGCATCGTTGTGTTACTAACGTGTGTTTAGTAGTTAAACAGCATCTGTACTTAAACATTTGAAATCATTACTGAGTTCGGTGCAGGCGCTAATTATTTCTCTGCAGGGGCTAATTACGAGTACTTCGGTGCGTTCAAGCCGACGGGTATTGTTTGTATAAAGCAGACAAGGGCGATGCGGCTATTGCAACAGGTCGGTAACAATGCGACAAATGCTTTTATTATTATCAGGTAAGTATAGGGAACGTGCAGAAACTATAGGTGGCAGCACAGATGCGTCAATGTCAAGTATATTTTACTTATAAGTTTCAAATCTGCAACGCTAGATGGCACTGTCTACTTCGTGCACATTCCCCTAAACGGCGGTTGCAGGAAGTATAGGTGGCAGCACAGGTCAAATATTTACAACGTAAAAGTTTCAGATTTGCAACACTAGATGGCGTAGTCTATGCCCTGCACCTTCCCTATATAAAACCATTTTTTTTATAGGGGCTTGGCTCAACAACATCCCTGCTATAGCATAAAGGCAGTCCAGCCTGTTGGGAATCATTGCCAGGATAGGATAGCATTTGGGCTTTTGGATCGAGTTTGTTCATTTGCCTAGAGTTTTTATGAATGAGTCGCTGTTTTTTTTCATGTCTAGAAGTTTGTTGTTGAAAAAGAAATACTTGCTTCTTGTGTTAGTACCAAGTTCTGAAACGATTTATTATTACAACTTGTTGCAGTTTTCAATGCCGTTCTTTACAAAATGTCGATCCAAATTATTTAAACCTTAACCGCCTTATTCCAAAACAAGGTTTTTCTTTAAACCAGGTTTAAACCATTGAGCTCGGTTTTGTATTTCGAATCTTGATCATGTCAGAATAAGATTCAAATTACAAACCCTGGCTCAATGGTTTAAACCTGGTTTAAAGAAAAACCTTGTTTTGGAATAAGGCGGACATAGTTTGAAGAAAACGTTATTTTATTTTTTTGAGGAATTGGATCCAGGCCGCCAGGGCCGGATTGGTAGTGCCGAATAGGAGATGTAATAGAGGAAAGGAGCTATTCAAGACACAATACACTATTATTTTTCACAACATCATTAATACGGCATTGGAACGTCCCTGCACTTCCAGAGAAAACATTCTTGAAAACAACAAAAAGAAATACAGTTCAGATTTACATGAGTATGAATCGAACGTATAAATGCAACTGCCTTAAATAGTGACACCTATTTCAATTGTAGGAAGAACTAACTTATATGAATCAGTACATGAGCCAACACTGTCCTGAATCAAGCGATTCTAAGGATTTCATAGAAATTCGAACGTGTAACGCCACATATACCTATTGATATTTTATCTTTATGATAATGTTATGAACTAACTTTTATCCGCGACTTCGTGCGCGCAGATCCTGTTTTTCTTGTTCCCGTTCAGAATTTCGGGAAATCCTCTTTGTGCTCCCCTACACTCTCCAAGAACCTACATGCCAAATTTCAGCCTTCTACGACTTTACTATCGGCTGGGCTTTGTCTGTCAGTCACTGAGTAACAGAAGAGCTTTAACATACCTACATATTATTATAATATTAATTAACTATCCATGTAATAAGTTATCCATGTACATCAGCGTTCAGGTAAAGATTTATTATATGTATAGAATCTATAAAGGGGTAAAGTTTGTTACTTTGTAATGTTGTAAAGGGTAATCTCTGAATCTACTGAACCGATTTTGAAAAGTTTTTTACCATAGAAATTCACATTATTTGTAAGTGTCAGGCATATATTTTATCCCCGCATTCCCACGGGGACGGGAAAAATGCGGGTGAAATCGCGGGGCGCTAGTAGACGATAAGATTTAAGGCTGCAACACTCTTTTCTATAAGTCTACTTATACTCTCACGCTAACGTTGTCAGTCTGACTCTTTCTCAAAACGGAAGCATGATATCGTCAATACGTCACAGTATTCTGATGTATCTTGGTAGGTTACAAAAATCCTCTCTAGCAAAAATACCTCATGCAAACAGTTCTCCCTGGCGATCAAATACATATGTATTTATATACAAATGATCGAGTCTTATACATCTGTCTGCCTCTAGAGACGAGGGTACGTTCCTACGCGATTCATGTTTTTATGTTAAACGTTTTCTGTTTCCATTGCAAAGCATTAATAAAACGTATCCCAGATTTAATCTTCTAAGAAAAGGTATTACATTTGCCTTTAGTACCTACAAAAGATATTCTATTTTAGGGTGCAATAAAAGAGCCTTTTCGAACGATTGTTCTAAGGTTACTCGGTAATAAAATTGCATTCCTCAAGGTGAACTTAGATGTTAGGGTCAATAGATGATTTCCCATCAGTAAGTAAAAAAAACAAAAATGGAACGGGATCTTCTCGGAATTTCCCAGCGTGATCGAATCATAAATCGTAGAATTAACGAATAAAGTCAGATAATGAACGAAAAGTCGCCAATTTCGAGTAGCAGTTGGCACTAAGGCTGAAATGCTCGCAGAACCAGATAATGGAGGGGGTGAAACTGCGGGTAGGCCTATGGCCATTGGTGATGATGATGGACCTCTGAAAGACTTCGATAAATGAGCGTCAAATCGTTTACATTTTTGCATCCTTAAAGTTAAACGACTATTCCTGATTAAAACGACGCAGAGTTTATTAATTTTCTTGTGCATGTAGATCACTTCTGGACACACTAAAAGTCCAAACTCAAGGTTTGCCAACGTGCTATGGAGCGCAGTATACCTACTTGGTGTTAAATTAACGGATCGAATTCGAAACACGATACTGCGCTCAAAAACACAGATCGTTGACATGGCTCAGAAATCTGCCCAGCTTAAATGGGACTGGGCTGGACATGTCTGCCGTATGTCCATCGAGCGGTGGGCCTATAAAACACAAAATTGGTGCCCTGAAATCGCGAGACGGGGCCGCGGTAGACCACGAAGAAGATGGCGGGACGACTTGGATGTCTTCCTTGGGAATTGGCAGGATGTGGCACAGGATCGGGAAAAGTGGAAGGAGTGGAGGGAGGTCTTTGCCCAGCAATGGGAAATTTCAGGCTAGCTATAATAATAATAATGGAGACCACTTCTGATGTCACTAATAACGATAATTACTGAGTTTTTTACTGAAGCAAAGTCTCATGCTCCTCAGTTTTAATTATAAAAATAAAATCTAGCATCATTCCACGTTTGAGTTATTCTAATTAGCTAGTTGTTGAGCATTCATGAGGAGATTCTCATCTTGCCATCGCATCATGCTTGAAATTACGAGTGCATGTTCTGTACGTTTTGGTTTCAGCTCCAGAATCTTTCTTTGCCATAGAACAAAGAAAGTGAGGGCGGGGTTCTTTAAAATGAAAACTATTGAAAATCTCAGTAGTAGAAAAAGTACGGAACCCATCCCCGGCCTGGTTACCGAAAGACGTATAGTTTTTTTGTTTGTTTATGGTTTACTTTTAAAAACTGCATGTTTATTTCTGCTTTTTAATAACCTGATATTCATTTAAAGTTTTTATTCACGTATCGTATCACAAGGCAATTTTTGCCAGATCATCTTTGGATAAAACAGAAACAAGACCTCAAATCCTAAAACGTAAATTATACGTACCAAAAGTCAGTTAGGTGTCTTGCATAATGATTGATGCGCGTTTGAGATATATCACACGATAACAAACAATGATGTGATCGACCATATAGTAAGCTTGCCTAGAAATGTATATGCATATGTACGTTTAAAATCCAACTGATTTCAATGTCTCTTATATAATTATCACCGATCTATGGCCATTCATTACAATCAGCAGCAATGGCATCTTACGGCTCGGCCTATAATAACAATATTAAGATTTAGTCTATCCTAATTAACTTCATATAAAATTATAATTTGTAATACTCATTATTATTAACATTTAATTTTGACATACCTAACTATGTTCTCTCAATTCAATTGTATTAATATAAAAAGAAAACATCATCTTCCTGCCCTTATCCCATGTTACTTGGAGTCGGCGCAACACGTTTTTTTCTTCCATTCTGTCCTGTCACGCTATCACCATCACTAACTCCCTTTTCTTTCATATCACTCCTCACACAATCCATCCATCTTTTCTTTGGCCTACCTCTCCCTTTCCATCCATCCACATTTTTATTCATAACCCTTTTAGTTACATATGTTTCATCCCTCCTCTTAACATGACCATACCAAGACAGGCGGTTCCCTTTCAACTTTTCCGTCACTAGTGCCACTAATATAAAAGGAAATAATAATGTATAATTTAGGATGATGCGGGCAAGCGAATAATAATAAAATTGCAATGCTTGAAAAAGGCTGCGAAATCATAAGTACTAACATAACATAACACCAATATACACACAATTAGTCTAAATATATATAACTCAAAAGGGACTGACTGACTGACATAGTGATCTATCAACGCACAGCCCAAACCACTGAACGGATCGGACTGAAATTTGGCATGCAGGTAGATATTATGACGTAGGCATACGCTAAGAAAGGATTTTTGAAAATTCGTCCCCTAAGGGGGTGAAAAAGGGGTTAAAATTTTGTATGGATTGTCAGAAGCCAGAAAATCTGACACCAGTCTTGCCAAGAAGTACCGTGTTCCCCAGTTAATGGATTGTGGAGGTCTGGCAGGCAGCCGCCTCACGTAAAATACTGGTATTCAGCTGAATCCGGCTTGACTGGGAGCCGACACCAATGTAGTTGGGAAAAAGACTAGGCAGATGACGATGAGTTCGCAATAAACGTTTTGACTTTGACTTTGCTTCCTGTCCTAAGCTCATTCGTTTGCATAGACTACGAACACTCTATGACGTCTGCTTAAAGACTTGCCAATCAATTTGGTTATCATACTGTTTCATGATGGACCAATGGCGTGCCGATTTGATGTATAAATGTCGAGCATGTTTCTCGCAATTCATACAATCTGCCCCTTTAACATAATATACCGGTGCTTTTAAAAATTAATTTGATACTATGCATTAATGAATGCATAATTTATGTCCGAAATGCTAGCTCCTTGTACACTGCAGATAGCCGTTTGGTGATGTTTAGTTCCGATAGCATGAACTTTAACTATGTATTTATTATGTTCCAGTGGGTAAAGCCACTAACATAGGCTGGTTAAAAGTTAGAACAAATAATTTCTAACTTTTAATCAGCTCATGTCAGCGGCTTTGTGTTTGATACTACAATAATAAATTCAATTCAGATAAATCCTGACAAAAAGACGTCGACACCTATTTGTCGGAATTGAACTGACGCTATAAAGTAAGTCTATGTCTGGAAAGTTTTGATTAAAATTCAATAAAACTTGCAGCTGTAACAAACATTTCAGATTAAGCCAACTCCCGATAGCAGCATCGCCGTCTTTTCTTTAATCTACTACAAATTATGCTTCGAGAAAATCATGATAAATTTGATACTGAGCAGTAATACCTTGAGTAAACTCTCTTCTGAGAGATTATGTTCCTTTCCTTTATTCAATGTGGACGGAAAACATAAGGCGTAGTCTCTTTACCGCTTTATTTTAATAATATACTTAGGTATAGTGCTGTATTTTGACTGCTCTTAATATATCTATTACTTACAAGTCCTTGCAACCAATATTTATTTATTATTATCAATGCCAAGCTTCACAGCCTGGGTCATCGCCGTAAGGTCGCCTGCTTGTCAGTCTTCTACAGATCGTTCTTCAGCGAGTGTGCCCATGAACTCCACGTCCTCATCCCACCGGCCCCCTTCTACCATAGGACATCTAGACGCACTGTAGGTTGCCATCCCTACCTTGTAGCTATTCCATCAATTCGCACCAAGCGTTTTCAATCATCTTTTATAATGCGCGCAGCAAAGGAGTGGAACTCTCTACCTGCGTCTGTGTTTCCAAACGCATTCAACCCTAATCTCTTCAAAGTTAGAGTGAACAGGCTTCTTCTGGGTAAGCTCATTCCATCGTCGACTTTGTCTCTGTCACCTGTGACCTAGACTAGAGTCAAGAGCAAATCCATTAAAAAAAAACTGCCTTAAAAATGTGGTATTAACTGTCTTTTTCTTTTGTTCACAGACTATTAGTGCTTGACTGTGTTAGTGATCGACATTAAAAGTGCTTCAAGATCACCCGTGAAAAGTGAAAGGTCAGTGAACTTTTATCGATACTCGTGGTTTAACTTTAGTATTGGTTTCAGAAAATTGTAACCTACATTTCTCAGAATTTTAACTCTAACCAAAACTATCGGTAAACTACGTTTTGTGATACTGTGTTTAATATTATGTACAATATTTCTAAAAATTGTTTATACTATTCGAAATAACCAAAGGACTATTGCTGAGCTTGTTCCCGTTAAATGATCTAGGAAATACCGTAAACAAACAAAATATATGAAGAATAATAAGGCCCACTTTCGCTGCTCTGCTTAGCACTGGGCTAACGGTCTAGCCCAAGGCATACTTCACACATTTTGAGAATGGATTTGACAGGTAGTTAGCACTGGCTAAAACTGTATTTTTACCCGACTACAGCAAAACCAAAAGGAAGGGTAATGATTTTGGCAGTCTATGTATATATTTATGTTCCATAGTATTTTTAATATTATTTTCTTTGCATTCTTTTGTATTTAAGACTGATATTAATCTTATTTTGTGTTATAATAGGTTTTTTTTAATGTACTTTGCATTTAATTTTATAGTATGGTGCAAATTTGTATCATAGTTCTTACTTTTATGAGGTACTAGCTGTCCGCACAACTTCGTTTGTGTCACATTTTTCATGACTGCTCCGCTCCTATTGGTCTTAGCGTGATGATATATAGCCTATAGCCTTCCTCGATAAATGGGCAATCTAACACTGAAAGATTTTTTCAAATCGGACCCGTAGTTCCTGAGATTAGCGCGTTCAAACAAACAAACAAACTCTTCAGCTTTATAATATTAGTATAGATACGGTGCTAACCTATAATAAACTGTAATACTAACTTTAGTTAATAGAAAAACATTTGTATTGTAAATTGTACGAGTTTATAGTTTCTGGTTGGCCCTAAAAAAAAAATAGTGCCTAAACTTCTAAACAGATATTGTAGTTATTTCACAAGCCTTTCAAAAACAGTTATGTCAATAATTTCTAATGGTCTAAGATCCCAGAGTCACCTGTTCTTACGTATTTCTCAGTAACAATAAGTATATGTTATTATGTATGTACGATTCTATGCCACAGGCAGTTACAATGTTAAAAAAATGATAAACTTGTCTGTTTATAGCGTGTTTCTGAGACTAACCAAACAGTCAGTCCGGGCAGTCCGGGCTAACGAAATGAATATTAGCCTAAGTTAGTTTAGTAGATATCCAACTAGATAGGGAACGAGATAATTTGTTTATTTTTTCGCAAGACGCCCTAAGATTAGCTGTCTCCCTAGCTTTTAATAGCCACCCGCTTTTCTGCAATCTCCTCCTGCGCGATACTTATCTGTATTTATGTACATTTAAAATTGGAATTTAAAGTGGATAGCCGGAGGAAAATGTCCAGTCTCATTCTCACATCACTCATCTCCAGTCAAATTCGAAAATTGTTGAGCTCCTTAGTTTTTGGTTGAGCTACTCGATAGCTAATACATATGTATTAACTCTCCCTGGACAGGTCCACTCATTTTCTGTGCTGGCAACCTCAGTAGAACACCTCAGATATTATCTACGAGTACGAGGTTCTCATTTTATCCAAAAACAGTTTCATTGAATGGACTTTCATATCTGAGTTAGTTGCTTCGGTGTTGCTTTTCATAGTAGTCATTTAGGTAAAAGTAAATAAAGCTGACTACTTAGTAAATACATTAAAAACACTCCATGGAATAAACGTACTGATTTCTACGCTATTTATTTCTGTTAGGTTGCTCTTGTATTGTAGTTTTCGCAATTCGAGGCATATTTTCCTTTTGTTCGATTTCCTTTTACGGCAATTTTCGGGTTGGCGCTGTACGAGGCACGTGCAACGCCAAAAATGTTCGAAGTAAAGTTTTAATTGTTTTCTCTCTTCCCGTTTTCGGCACGTTGAATTAACACGTGAGGGGTAAATACCAAATGGAATATTTTTTTAGACTTTAAAGGGTATCGTTTGTGTAATTCATTTCATCACCACTGCTCTCAAAACCGTGAAGGAAAACATCGTGAGGAAACCAGCCATGTGACATTCACCAACCCGCACTGGGCCCGCGTGATGGATTACGGTACATTCCTTCTCCTAGAGAGGAGGCCTGTGTCCCAGCAGTGGGGACGTTAAAAGGCTTATTATGCTTTATGCTGAAGGGTTTCGTTAAACTTAAATTTAAACTTAAATTGGTTCTTTTGTTTTTGTAGGTTTTAGATGAAATGAGATGGTAATGTTATTGAAACTTATTCTGAAATAAAAGGTAATCTATACCAGGTAACGGAACGGAAGGAAACATATACCATATTTTTATCTGGAAACTATTTTTACCCATGAGCATTATTATTGAAACGTAACAAGAAAAATGAACGTGCTTATCAAAACATCACATTCCTCGTACGATTTTAAAATCTTCTGAATTATTTTGCTACACAAATAGAATAAATAATAATAACAATTTTTTATATCATACTTCCTCCAACCAGCTGTCGAGATAATTAGCGCTTCCGAGATATCGTAGTACTTAATTAATAGCGAGCGATATGAATCATATACCGTTGTTCCAGGTGAATAGGAGAAGTTTTTAAATCGATATTTGAATCTGTTGTTATTTTTTTTTTAATCTGAAGATACTACCCCGCACCGCCGCCAATTTGACCGCCGTCAATTTGACCGCCGTCATAACGATGCAGCCATGTTCGTTAGAAAGATCGTATGATTTTTAGTAGGACTGCATTTTTAGGCGAAAAATTCGTAAATTTTGATAGTCTAAGATCCCGCTATAGAACGACCTTCACCGAGATGCTTATATAATGAAACATATTTTATATTTAATTTAATATGTCAATAAATATAATCCATATGGGTTGCCTAGAAAATTTCAGTCCAGAGTATGTTTAATGAATAATTTAAAAAATATATTTTTTTAAACATTTCACCGGTATGATTATTACATAAATTCTATACCAATCGAAAGTATGAAGCCCATAGAATATGCAAACGTTAGGTTGCCTATTCTTTTCCGGTCACAACTATTGGGTTGCCAGGTATAAACAGGTAAATCTGTACTAGCATTTTGCAACGGTCTGTTTATTCAATGAAATTTAAATGAAATTAAAGATTATTTTATTCTGAACACGGTGGTATAGGGTTGGCTGCGAAAAATCAGTCCAGAATTGCGGTTGTCGAATTTTAAAAAGTAAAATATTGCTCCGAGTGAATGTGTGCGACTGAGAGGTCCCAACCGACCATCCCATGCGATAGAAGAGGACACAGCATAGCAGCTGTTTAAAGTCCGCCCACTTAAAGAAAGAAAGTGCGCATGCTATTTGGGCTTGGAAAAGAAAAGGATAGCGATAGACTCGTATATTCTATGCATCATTTTGGAATAGAGTGTCGCTATAAAAACAATTGAAAAAACGTGCTTCTATTTATTGTTGGAAAAATGGCAAAAAACTGTTTTTTTGTGTGGATCGGATGATGAAATAATGATTTTAATGATAAAACTAGGATAGCGACAGACTCGTATATACTATGCATCATTTTGGAGTAGTTTATTATTTAAATAGAGAAATAGTTTTTTTTTTAATCAATTAATTATTTATGTGTATATTTTTTATTTGACTCTAAAGTATATATACATCTTTAGTAAAAAAGAAGGTTATAGTGATACATATATAATACTACCCTGAATAAAAATATTGATTGAAAAAAATTAAAAAAAATTACTACATGCAAATTATAAATCTATAAATGTAAACAGAGAAATTGAAATCAATTGAAACTATTGGAAAAAATTCAAAACCCATAAAAGTTATTTTTTTTTAATCAAGGTACCTAATCTTGTAAATTTTATTTTTATTATAAGAAGACAAAACAAAAAAGCAAACAATTAAAAAATTACTTCTATTTATTGTAAAAAATTAAAAATACAATTATTATTTTTTTACGAAAAGCTAACTTTAATACACAGTTTTTAAAAGTTTCATCATTAAAACCAATTATTTCATCATCCGATCCACCCCAAAAACAGTTTTTTGCCATTTTTTCCAACAATAAATAGTAGCACTTTTTTTTTTTTTAAAGGACTACTCGCAGTTCAGCACATTAGGCTGGTTAACTGGGCAATCCTGTGGTTGCCTTAGATTCTAAGGCCCCCCCCAGCCAGGGCTTAAAACTACTTAAAAACTAAATGGCCGCTCGCTAAGGGCATCCCCTGTGGGACACTCGGCTTAGCGGGGTCATTGAATTGAGGGGGGCAGCTAGGGACAGGCTGGGTCAGATTGGAAATAGTAGCACGTTTTTTTCAATTGTTTTTATAGCGACACTCTATTCCAAAATGATGCATAGTATATACGAGTCTATCGCTATCCTTTTCTTTTCCAAGCCCAAATAGCATGCGCACTTTCTTTCTTTAAGTGGGCGGACTTTAAACAGCTGCTATGCTGTGTCCTCTTCTATCGCATGGGATGGTCGGTTGGGACCTCTCAGTCGCACACATTCACTCGGAGCAATATTTTACTTTTTAAAATTCGGCAACCGCAATTCTGGACTGATTTTTCGCAGCCAACCCTATACCACCGTGTTCAGAATAAAATAATCTTTAATTTCATTTAAATTTCATTGAATAAACAGACCGTTGCAAAATGCTAGTACAGATTTACCTGTTTATACCTGGCAACCCGATAGTTGTGACCGGAAAAGAATAGGCAACCTAACCTTTGCATATTCTATGGGCTTCATACTTTCGATTGGTATAGAATTTATCTAATAATCATACCGGTGAAATGTTTAAAAAAATATTTTTTTTTAATTATTCATTAAACATACTCTGGACTGAAATTTGCTAGGCAACCCATATGGATTATATTTATTGACATATTAAATTAAATATAAAATATGTTTCATTAAATAAGCATCTCGGTGAAGGTCGTTCTATAGCGGGATCTTATACTATGAGTTTTCTGTTCATCCAAACGAACGATATATCGTCGCCGTTTACGAGAAACAGTGACTTCAGAAATATCTAAGATACATTATATGGAAGGTTATCTGAAGGACAAAGGAAAATATGTTTTTTTTAGTTTGCGTGAAGATTTGTCTTCAGAGCATAAGGACGGGCTCATTCGCTCATTCACCAAGGTTTTAATTTTTCTTGCATACGAGAACCCGATGAGTATGCGCTTTGAAATGACATTCATTAAGAGTCACTAAATAGTTTGCTTGTCTATAAAATTATACAAAAACATTTTATCCATATTTTCACTTTAGATATACTTCATAAAGTCACTCAAAGGCTTTCGCTTGAGTGACTTAGTGAAGCATATCTACGTACGTGTATGTGTAGTATATATTGATAGAAAATCGGTTTAAAAATATTAACATAATTATACCTCATTGACGATAAGATTAGACATTGAAGTACATCTTTTTTACAGTCCATTCAACCGATTTTGACTTCTATTGCGTTGGTGGCATGACACATGTTAGCTGAAGTAAACAGTTGGTGTTATAATCATGTTTTTGCTTTTATTGCCATCCTTATGACTACGGAATAGAAGTAAAAATCGATTTAACGGACTGTAAACAATTTTGTGCCAATGTCTAATCTTATTGTGAATGGAGTATAGTCTACCACAACATTTTTAAAAACGCTGCACGTTGCAAAGCCTTTGAAGTAGAGATATTTCAAATTCTTCGAAACTTCGAAGTTCAAACGTGCTCATACATTTTAATCTACAACACACGCCGTCTTAAAACTTACATGCACAGAAACCCACCTCAATTTCAAATCTAGAACTGCTTACTCGTCTTAAAACTTATGAGGAAGTATTTCATTCCAAATCCCTCAAAATTCGAAATGTTTTCATCAAATATAGCATTGAATTGCGGTTTTGCACGTTGAAACTTCACAGACATCTTTAGCATTACTTCGTTAAGTTGTGTGGTTCACATACTGATTATTTGAAGCATTAAAGGACTTAACTCCTTCTGAGAAAAATGTAAGCTGTCGGTGTTTGCACGTAGGTAATTATCCGCTGAAATTCACGTCCGTTTAAACCGTGTTAACTAATATTGAAGATGTAATAAACTTGTTTGTAAGTTTATAGAAGGGTTTCTGGAATAACTTATTCGATTACACTCAGGAAACAAGATAGCACTTAACCATTATTTCTGTGCTAAAATGTTACGCTATCACTGAATGGAGCCGCGGGAAAAACTATTAGCAGTGTATTGATGCAATGACATTTTGATTTCTTAACTTATATTTATATACCCCGCCAGGATTGCGGAAATTGTTCTTAAGAGTCACTGCGGACCTCAAAAGGCATTTGGAGGAACACGGAGGGGTTTTAGTCAATAAGCGTCTGACACTCCCTTCTACTCCGCCCAGAGCGGGAGAAGTCATTTGATGATTTCACATCCTTAAAATAAAACTTGCGTTGATAATCCCCCTGTGTGTTTCAATCCGGTAAATTAATGTTCAACAATTGATGAATACCATACATGGCTTTCCAATAATTGAAATGGTTATGTAGTATTCGATAGTGTGTGATAATTTCGAGCTCATGCCTGATACATTTAGGTGTTTGCTAAACTTAATTATTTTGATGGGTGAGCAAATTTATTCAATGTGTTTCAGAAATACGTGGTCATATTTTAGGTTTAAGTTCTGATACCTAATTCAAAATATTAAAATTTGTTTGAACTATTTAGCTGTTTTTTGAGGTCGGGTTTTTTGATTAAAGCTTATATTTATTTTTTGTCATTACTGCCTCAATTTTATACTAGGTACAACAGAATATCTCCTATGTATATGACTACGCACTTCTGAAAACACTGAATATTAATTATATATTTTGAATTGATAATATAAACGACCACTTGGAGGCGTTCATGACAGTTTGGGCGGATATGGGGAGAAATTTACCCAGCAGTGCTACAATGTAGGGTAGGATGACAAAAATCGCTAATATTCTGGTAATATCAAAGAGAACGTGTTTTATTTTCACAAATTTGAAGATACTTAACCGAACTACCTACCCGTTTTACAAATAAAATAGCTTGCTTTTTGTATTGAGAGATATACAGTAATTTCCAAAAGTACGGCAACTATTCGGCTTTTACCTTAATTAAAAATGTCACAAAGGAAAATTAACCATGATCTAATTTCAATAAATTAAGGAATGGTAAATTAGTTTGAGTCCAGTACTGCCGTCATTAGAAAAAAGGTCGTATCTACAGAAAACGTAGTAATAAAGGGCTTGCTCAGTTTGTTAGGGCAATTTGGCTCAACGTGAACATTAAGTATAATATTTAATGACTAGGGTTTTTAATAGTTTATACCTAAAAGAAATGAATTATAGTAATAAGGTTGCAGGAGAGTGTAAAAATAGTTCATATTTAGCATGTCTATTGCTAAAACTTGTCGCTGAAAAAGTTACAATTATGAGTGTTTATTTTCCAAAATAAATCATTTGCCTTTTTAATCATGATATTATCTTATTTTGAATCCGGTAGTAACATATCCTAAGGTCATTTAAATGGAAAAAATAAAACTAATATTTTTAATCCGAATGGTAAATTAATAAAATATCATCTAAAAAATGGGCAGGCGGCCTAATATTATTTTCATGCCTTGCCCAGCTTATGTAACATATTGTGGTCATAACATGAGCACAGCAACCCACCGTTCTTCGCCCTACAAGGCAATTGCAACAATATTGAGTAGTTGCTTCTCTGCCTTGCAGATTATATTAATTATAATATACCTATACGAAATATAATTTTCGGCTTATGTGCCTGCTTTGAATTTTTCCTCGTAATAGAGTGCAATCGCCAGATAAGGGTAAACCTTCAAGGTTTCACGTTTAACAAAACAGCGCCAGGGTCATCGTCATGAGCAGATTCAATGTCCAAGGGTAAAGCCGGGTCGGTAAAGTGGTATCAGAGTCCATTATAACTATAACAAAAACCAAAAACTTCGCAAAAATAACTGAAACAACATTCACAATACACTTCATAAATAATATTTTCATTTCGTTATCTAGATTTGTCATTATTGACAGTTAGTAGTGTTGCCAGGTAATAAAAAAAAATCGATTTGACAACGATGAAACTAATACTATAATCGGATGTAAAATGATTCGATGGCCTAAAACGACGAGTGTTTTGTTTGTTTTTAATGTAATTAAAGAAACATAAGTATAAAACCTTTTGAAAAAAAAACTTGATTACAGATTTTTAAGAAAATACATACTTTTTACTCAGTTTTAGCAATCGATTATTATCTTTAATAATCGATTGAAATCACAATTATTATTAATGTGGCCACACAGAATCGGTCGCCAACCATAAAATGGCGACGCTTTTTAAACTCAATCGGCTTAAATACTTATTAAACGACTTGTTTTTATATTTAACTTCCTGCAACGAGAATCAAAAAAATATTCATTTTAGTTTTAATTATATTTTTTCGTAAAAATACTTTTCGCATAGCAACTTGTCCACGTTAAGCCAATAATGAGCAATACCCTTTACGACCTTATAGTATTTTCTTAATGTTGGAAATCGATTACATCGTTTTGTGTAGATACGTCCTTTTTTCTTATGGCGGCATAGTAGGTGCTCCTCAAAAGATATTGACCCAGAAATATTCCACCACTTTACAACGCAGTTCATCATGAATTATTAAAAATAATTTCCTCGTAAAACAGGAGAAAAATTAGTATCATTGATGCCTGTGAAGGAAGGGTTAGCTATGGTTTATAGAACAGTTACACGTTTGCCGCTCAGCTCTAGGCAATCACGTACTTACTCAACTTGCTGATATACCCCCAATTAATTACCTGTAAAATAAAAGAAAAACATATTATTATATTATTATCCTTAACGGGTACTAAAACTATAAGCAATGAAACGCGACTTATATGCAATTCGTAGATACACTATGCATTCTATATTGTTTTGAGCAATAAATGATATTTATTTTGCAAGTAGATTGTAAATAACACTTTTAAACGTTAATCTTTTTTGGTCTTTTATAGGGTTCCGTACCCAAAAGGGAAAAAGGGACTCTATTACTAAGACTCCGCTGTCTTTCCGTCTATCACCAGACTGCACCTCGTGAACCGTAATAGTTCGACAGATTAAATTTTCACAGATGATGTGTTTTTGTTGTCGCTATAATCACAAATACTACAAAATAAAATATTTAAGGAGGGCTCTCATACAAAAAAAAATAATTTGTTTGCCGTTTTTTATAGAAAATGATACGGAACCCTTCGTGCGTGAGTTTGACTCGCACTTGGACGGTTTTTTAATAGATTTTTGTGTATGAATTTTATAAAAGAACCAGAAGTAGAGGCTGTCCTTCCGGCAAACATTATGATGAAGACTAACAACTAAACCAGAGCAATATTTCTCATTTTTGTACAAATATCTGCAATTAGTTCAGCCAGCGGTTTGACATCCATGAAAGACGAAAATGATCCCAGTGGTACTTGGAGGATGAAAGGTATCTTGAGCCCTTAATCAGGACCTGGGGCCGTACCACGAAGTGCCAATGCTATCATGATATATGTGTGAAAAAAGGATAGTGCTATTCGTCTTGTATAACTCCGCTTGTCTCTCACACAGGAAGCATGATGGATTTAAGACGTCATAATAGGTCGCCTGGTCCAGAAGTATACCAAGTTTTTTTCTAACCCATTAAGATGTGGTAACCAACAGATAAACAAACAGAGTTACTTCTGCATTTATCAATATTTATATGTATGTCACCGGAAAAACGAAAACACCGTAACATTGCAAAATATCGCTTAAAATTGTAAACTGTCTGCTTCTTAATAAAACACGGATATATTGGAAACTATTGAATTTGGATGGGGATTTTTCTAAACTATTTTTTCATAATATATCGAGAACATATAAAGCAATAAAGATTTATTGAAATGGTAAAGGAAAACATCGTGAGGAAACCGGCATGTTTTATAGCCATGTGACATTCACCAACCCGCACTGGGTCCGCGTGGTGGATTACGGCGCATTCCTTCTCCTAGAGAGGAGGCCTGTGTCCCAGCAGTGGGAACGTTAAAAGGTTGATTATACTTAGGCTTATTTATGTACAGATGTACGAGTATGACTATCTTGGAGTCTGCAATTTTCCGTTGACATGTAAAACTCTTCCGTTACTCAGTGACTGAAAGGCAACGCACAGCCAAAACGACTAGTCAAAGAGAGCTGAAATTTGGCATGAAGGTTTCTTGAGGAGTATATGGGATCACTAAGAGAGAATTTTCCGAAATTCATACGAAAACAGGCAACGGCTAACGCAACTTATATTATACTAACAGCGCCCCGCGGTTTTACCCGCGTAGTTCCCGTTCCCGTTGGAATATGGGGATGAAATATAGCCTATGTTACTCAGGGTGAATGTAACTTTCTAATGGTGAAAGAATTTTTGAAATCGGTCCAGTAGTTTTTGAGTTTATTGGTTGCATACAAAAATACAAATATTTCCTCTTTATATTATTAGTATAGATTAAGTATTAAGTACAGACTATGGATTAAATTCCGTTTCGAATACTAACGAAACACCCACACAATGTTAACAAGATAATCAAAATCTACGTTGATTGACGTTTCAGAATCTCACGTGCCTTCATCTGCATTACAAAGCGATGCTAATTCTTCGTTCATGCCAGTAGGATGAACTGCATTCATCGCAAAGGGGGAGGGTTCCAAATTGTTGAGCTTTTCCATAAAATAGGAGAGAATGAGAATATTAATTATTCGTTCAAGACGGTAAATGAGCGTTTTTTTTTTAAGTTTGTTTCTCGTTTGCTTGTAATTTTAGGAAACTATCTCTGGTCGCGACTTCGTTCGCGTGGATGTCGGAGAAAAATGTTTCACATAAATAAGATGAACATACGTACAGTCAATACCCTGGATTATCTGACCGCACTTAGAATTAAGAAATTAAAAAGAAGGTTACACAGAGCCAGAGACAAATCATCTTTTTCGTTTAAAATGCAGACCACTCTTAATATTTCCTAGAACCTTTTTTTGGATAGTAAATCATCAAATGACTTCTCCAGCTCTGGGCGGAGTTGAAGGGAGTGTCAGACTCTTACTGACTAAAACCCACCCGTGATCCTTCTTGTGCCCTTTGCGTTCCAGGGCTGCGGTGACTCTTTCGAACAAATTCCGCAACCCTATAAGCACTGACCCTATGGGGCCCCGTCTTCTTTGCTGACGGCTCTTTGAGGCACGCGTGGAACACGACGCGCCGTCGACTCGGGCCTGGTTGCTATCGGACAGCGAGCCACCCATATCTCGCCATCCGCAGGCCCGCGCCTACGGTGGCCGGGAATCGCCCTGCGTTTCCTGACTCCCGGGGCGTCTTCTTCTGATTTCCTAGTACCTCGAATCAAATGTATTCTTAACTCCTGGCTAAATAGTACACGGATTGATGTGATCGGTCTTTGGATAGGTCTTTGTGATGATCTTAATCTACCAGGACTCTTCCGTGCCTCGGAAAGGACGCTAAGTTGTTGTTGTCTATTATTGAATCATCTTTGGCATTTGTTATGGATTGTCAGAAGTCACAAAATTTGACACCAGTCTTGCTAAGAAGTATCGTGCTGTCGGGTTGGTGGGTTGTGGAAATCTAATAAGCAGCCGCCCCACATAAAATACTAGTATTCAGCTGAATCCTGTTTTACTGGAAGCCGACCCCAATATAGCTGGGAAAAGACTAGGCAGATGATAATTAAGTTTAACTAAATAAAATAATTTGAAATGTGTTATTAATTCCAAATGCAAATTATCTTTAAATATATTCTACCAACACATTTATTGATCCATAAATTCCCGCACAAAAACAGCACAGCTACACTAGACTTGTCCTCACAGAGGCCGCGCATATTAGGCATAAACAAACAGAACAAATCATGACTTTGTTTACACTGGCTATGAATTATGACTCACTGGTTACTCATCAGTAACTAAACGTGCACATACATACAAATAGTACCTACACATGCATGTATACATAATGATACACGTATATGTATAAAGACGTAGTATGCCAGTTTGTATATGTATAGATGTAGTTATGTCCGCGAGTGTATGCCTAGGGTTGACTCAGATTGAAATAATACTTTCTTCGAATACTTTTTCTTTAGGGATGGAAAATCATCAAATGCCTTCTCCCGCTCTGGGCGGAGCGGAAGGGAGTGTCAGACTCTTACTGACTCAAACCCACCCGTGTTCCTCCTAGTGCCCAGAATTTGTTCGAAAGAGTCACCGCGGCTCTGGAAAGGTCCAGAGCCGCGGTGACTCTTTCGAACAAATTCTCAAGATTATGTGGCCTATTTACAGATATACAGATTTTTTTGTTTACTATTTTGTTTGTTTTGTGCGAGTCCCAAATAAACATTTTCCTCTCTTTTCTTTATTTTTTAATGATGTATGAAATTTAGAGTGAGTGCCATATGGCAGTGGAGTGAAGAGGAGATTCTTCTTCATGTTATTTTAGTTGTATGTTTTCTTGCAATACCGTGGTTCCTGGCATAAGTGTAGTGACGGTGATATAGGTACCTATAGATAAACATTCACTTAATTGTTCATCATAACAAATTACTCACCTACAGTAAAGGTTTTAGAAATAATAAATAGGGTGAGTAAACATTTGAGTGCAAGTGTAAACGTAGTGAGTGTAATAAAATAATAGCATAACATTGCGCCTGTATTCTCTTTTGTGGAATTATTAAGCTAGTTATATTAGCTTTGCAAAAATTCTTAATGCTGTTTTTTTCTTAAATCATGTGCTTGTTCTTAGCTCTTCTAGTAATATAAAAATTTAACGTTTATTATAACCCAGTCATGCAGAAAAAAATGCGTTTATTTATAAAAGCTTGGTCATTAACTAGGATAGCTTTTGCTCGGATTCAAATTTCAATTATTGCAGAATTAGCCTGAGTTTCGGCGCAAATCGTGTACAATATAGTTAGATGCCTATATTATTATGTACTGAAATCATCATCATCTGCCTAGCCTTTTCTCAACTATATTGGGGTTGACTTCGAGTTAAACCGGATTCAGCTGATTACCACACACAACTCATTAACTGGGTGACACGGTATTTCTTAGCAAGACTTGAGTTCGATTTTCTAGCTTCTGAAGTTCTGACAACCCGTAACGACTGCCGAAGATCTACAAATGACAACCGGGACCAACGGCTTAGCGAGCTTTCCGAGGTACGGAGGAAACTCGGTATGTTAAGATGGTCACCCATCCACAGACCAACCTTGGCAAGCGTTGCTTAACCTTTTTTTTTTGGATGGGAAATCATCAAATGACTTCTCCCGCTCTGGGCGGAGCGGAAGAGAGTGTCAGACTCTTACTGACTAAAATCCACCCGTGTTCCTTCTTGTGCCCTTTGCGTTCCAGGGCCGCGGTGACTCTTTCGAACAAATTCCGCAACCCTAGCAGGCACTGACCCTATGGGGCCCCGTCTTCATTGCTGACGGCTCTTTGAGGCGCGCGTGGAACACGACGCGCCGTCGACTCGGGCCTGGGGCCGCATTATGACATCTTAAAACCATCATGTTTTCTGTGTGAGAAAAGGATAGTGCTATTCGTCCTGTATAGCTCCGTCTCTTATTCACACCGAAAACATGATGGTTTTAAGAGGTCATAATACGGCCCCTGGTTGCTATCGGACGGCGAGCCACCCATAGCTCGCCATCCGGTGGCCGGGAATCGCCCTGCGTTTCCCGACGCCCGGGGCGTCTTCTCCTGTTGCGGCGGCTGGAGCGAGGGGCTTCCCTCTCTCGCACGCGCTCCACCTCCTCCTCCGTTGCTTAACCTTGAAGACAGACCTGTGCGGCTGTTATTCTTTAGCCACGAGCTCCTCCGAAAATAATGTATAGCCATTGTAAACTTTGTCTTTCTTTCGCTAAATTCCTGTTCGTACAAAAACGGCCCAATAGGGTAGTTAACTAAAATAATCTAATAATTGGTCCGTCGGATAGATTTTCAAAAAATATTGGACACGTATTTTTTTTTACACGTAAACAAAAAATGAAGGCGATACAGTGCGTTGAAAACTCGTGTGACGTCACTACTCGCTTCAATTTTTCCGAGCCGTAACGTCACAAGCCCCCACTCCTGATCTTTGATGCTTTTTATCTTCGTCGGTTTTTATAGATTTCATAAAGGAAAAAATACGTGTCCAATATTTTTCTATAATCTAACTGACGGACCAAACATAATCATAATATTTATTACTCAGGAAACATCCCTATTTTCGTCATCGGCATCCGGTACTCATCGTCCTATGCTCAGTTACAGTTGCAAGCCATACTCTTCACAATGGATCTCAGTACGTCACCCCCCTACCACTGTACTGGTGATAATTGTGGTGATATTACGATAATGCCCTCGGAATGCGTTCAAACAATGTGGGG
The DNA here is from genome assembly GCA_905332915.2 of Hecatera dysodea. NCBI lineage: Eukaryota > Metazoa > Arthropoda > Insecta > Lepidoptera > Noctuidae > Hecatera > Hecatera dysodea. The sequence goes on along the minus strand of HG995286.1, from coordinate 28,566,506 downwards.
TTTCAAAGAACCATGACGTCAACCTCCAGTGGGTCACAATGGTGTTTTGGTTACGGTCCTACCGTGCTTCGTGAAGCGGATCGCCTCTTTTGGTCTATTACATGGTTTTGAATAACGAAACCAGGGCTTTTTTAATATGGTGTTGATGGCTCGCGTTAACTGCATAGTCTATTAGCTTACTAGGTTCTGAATTAATGCTTCTATGATTGTAAATGTAAGTTATGAGCCCATGTATTTGATGTATGGGAAAGGTATTTACTGGCTTAATCAAAATCAAACAGATTTAACAGGTCTTGATAACAGTTACAGTTCCAGATTTTTCCCATGGATATATCTAAAGAGACGTATTGTGGTAACCCAGCCAGGTGCATTACGTTGTGTAATTAACTTCAACACCACTGCTCTCAAAACGGTGAAGGAAAACATCGTGAGGATACACATATCCTAGAACCAAAAATTCGAAGACATGTGACATTCACCAACCTGCACTGGGCCCGCGTGGTGGATTACGGCCCATTCCCACTCCTAGAGAGGAGGCCTGTGTCCCAGCAGTGGGAACATTAAAAGACTGATTATGCTTATGACATCATTATCATCATCAGGTGATGATGATAATGATGTCATAAGCATAACCTGCCTAGCCTTTTCCCAACTATATTGGGGTCGGCTTCCATTCATACCGGATTCAGTTGAATCTATTAGTATTTAACGTGGAGCGGCTGTCTACCAGACCTCCACAACCCAATAACTGGGGAACACGGTACTTCTTGGCAAGACTGGTGTCAGATACACCACCATACTAACACACAACACAACACAATACAACACCACGAGCAACACTATCAGCAGAATATTATAGTAGTGGAATACCTAAAATATATTGCGAGCATTTGATGAACGCCATGACCAAAAGGCAGATGTTTAACACACGCGAAATAGCAAAGCCTATATAATATTTTCATGGGGACATATCTGGACATTCTTGCTTAGTAATATTTTTATTTTTTTTGCCACCCGTTACCTGAACGCCAACATTTTACATCGAGTTTTCATTTGTACTACTTGTATATTCGACAGTCACAAGAAATTCGCAGTTCAGAATCAGTCACCTATCGAAGAAAGCAACAGTACAAAAAATTTGGTGTAATTTTTCTGAGTTCTGTCTGCGAGGTCGTATATTTCAAAGAAAGGCAGACACACAATCAATTCTGGCAGCGATCTGCATAGACGGAGTATACCTAAGAATGCAAACAATTATAAATTTATTTAGGCACGCAACAAGGGTGAACATTTTCCCAGTCAATCTATGTTAATGTTATAAAGAGGAAAGATTTGTATTTTTGTATGTAACGAATAAACTCAAAAACTACTGGACCGATTGAAAAATTTTTCAACAGTTACTTTCCCTGTAACTGTTGAGAAGCTATACTATCCCCGGGTGACATAGGCTATATTTTATCCCCATATTCCCACGGGAACGGGAACTAAGCGGGTGAAACCGCGAGGCGCTGCTAGTCTATATTTATACTAATATTATAAAGAGGAAGATTTATATTTTTATATTTTTGTATGTAACGAATAAACTCAAAAACTACTGGCCCGATTTCAAAAATTCTTTCACCATTAGAGAGCTACATTCACCCTGAGCAACATAGACTATATTTTATCCCCATATTCCCACGGGTACGGGTACTACGGGGATGAAACTGCGAGGCGCTGCTAGTATTATATAATCCAGTTACACATCATAATAATATATTTTCCCGGTCGAGATCGAGTTGGTTCCAGTCCAAAACTAAACACATCAAAAGTATCTAGGGATCAACATATATTTTTGCAATAACTTTTCTCCTGATTGATATTAATTAAAATTTTCTTTAAGGATTCATCAAATAAAGTGTTTTCGTTTGTCACAGTAACGATAAACCAAGTCACCTTTGCATTAATAAAGAAATTTGCCATTTTCCTAATAAAGGGATTTTTGACATTTGAACCACTAACATTAAAGTTCGAAAAAAAGACTGAAATAACAGTTTTCTTTAAAATTTTATTGGGTAACTTAAACAATTAATAATCCGTGTTTCTACCGCGAACACTAACAACACAAGAACATCGGTTTGGCATACTCAAAATGAGTTCATCCAAATCACGCTGTGGAATGGCCGCCCATGTTCGTTGCAACAACAAAAAAAGGTCTTCTTGCGACTGGATACCCTCCATATTCGGCAGAGCTCTTCGCTTACCTTGGCTGAGCGCCATGGAGGACGGTATCGCTGCACCACACGGAGACAAGACCGATACATTCAAATCTTAACTCGAAGAGCTCCAACAATAACCGCCATGATGTTAGCCGTGAGGCTTCATCACTCTTCAGGGAACTTAATTAGCGACCAAACAGTCAGAAACCGCTTGCATGAAGTGAACCTTCATTCCCGAAGACCGCTACGGGTACCACCTATAGCAATGCACAATCGTAGGATTCGATATCAATGGGCTCTTGAACACAGAAATTGGGCAGAAGAACAATGGCGTTTCGTGTGCTTTTCTGATGAGTCTCGTTTTGGTATGAGACCGGATACAAGACGTATACGACACTGGAGAACCCCTGGACGCCAACAGCGATTAAAATCCTGCCAGGAAGTCCATCCTTATAGTGGTGGAACCATCATAGTATGGGCGGGTATTTGGATCGGCGGAAGAACTGAGTTGATTTGGATCAGAGGCAACCTCAACGCTCAAATTTATGCTGAGACGATTGTATCAGACGTCATCGTTCCTCTACAAGTGCAAATCGGTCCCTTATTTCAGTTAATGCATGATAATGCACGACCGCACACCGCAAGAGTTGTAAGACAGACTCTCGCCGCAGCTAACATCAATGTCCTGCCCTGGCCTGCTCAGTCGCCAGACTTGAACCCGATTGAGCATGCATGGGATATGCTACAGAGAAGAGCTCTGCCGAATATGGAGGGTATCCAGTCGCAAGAAGACCTTTTTTTGTTGTTGCAACGAACATGGGCGGCCATTCCACAGCGTGATTTGGATGAACTCATTTTGAGTATGCCAAACCGATGTTCTTGTGTTGTTAGTGTTCGCGGTAGAAACACGGATTATTAATTGTTTAAGTTACCCAATAAAATTTTAAAGAAAACTGTTATTTCAGTCTTTTTTTCGAACTTTAATGTTAGTGGTTCAAATGTCAAAAATCCCTTTATTAGGAAAATGGCAAATTTCTTTATTAATGCAAAGGTGACTTGGTTTATCGTTACTGTGACAAACGAAAACACTTTATTTGATGAATCCTTAAAGAAAATTTTAATTAATATCAATCAGGAGGAAAGTTATTGCAAAAATATATGTTGATCCCTAGATACTTTTGATGTGTTTATATCTTCGGACGATCGATTTTCAACTCTACTATGTGTGACTGTGAATTCTCATTCGATGTGTTACCCTAAACTTTTGGTTGTCTTCATACCTTTTTTTTTGGGATGGGAAATCATCAAATGACTTCCCATCCCGCTCTGTGCGGAGCGGAAGGGAGTGTCAGACTCTTACTGACTAAAACCCACCCGTGATCCTTCTTGTGCCCTTTGCGTTCCAGGGCTGCGGTGACTCTTTAGAACAAATTCCACAACAGGGTGTCTTCAAGCTTAGTGTCAACAATTCTGAACTTCGTTATTCGTCAGATGAGATTCCGTCAGGTGGTCAAACGCGAAGCTATCATACTTTTAAAAAAAATAAGCTTAACTGAAGGTTCCAAAAAGATTTATTTACGGTAAATTCTCAGTAACAGTCGGTCTGAAGGCGAGAATCATGATTGTGTGAATTTCATTGTGAGAGAGAACTCACAGCGTATTAAGATATTTCCCCATTCGCAGACCACCCTCGTTTATAGATATTGTTCCACCCACTTCTGAGTATTGGCCTTTTAGCGCCAAGCTGTCTGAGCGAGTCTTTTCCACCTTAAAGAGTTTTTCCTCCTCACTGTATTTGACAAATTCGCAGGCATTCCCCAATTCTAAGAAATTAATCTATACTAATATTATAAAGCTGAAGAGTTTGTTTGTTTGTTTGTTTGTTTGAACGCGCTAATCTCAGGAACTACTGGTTCGAATTGAAAAATTCTTTTTGGGTTGAATAGACCATTTATCGAGGAAGGCTTTAGGCTATATATCATCACGCTTAAGCCAATAGGAGCGGAGCAGCGATAAAGAATGTTTTAAAATCGGGGATTCCACGGGGACGAAGTCGCGGGCAGCAGCTAGTTCAAGATAAGATGAAACTTGATACGCATACGCAAGATACTTAGTTGTAAAATGTTGTCAAGATTTTTTTCGAAAAAGTAGAGAAACAATGAGAGTAATTTCACTTAATCTCTCGCTCTTTTGAAAATGTTCCAGACGAACTTCTAAAGTTGATTACCAGAAATCGATGGTAACCAGGACAAAACTGGGTCAAAGGTTTAGAGCAAAAATAATCATTTTTTCTTTGCTTGGTATGCAAAAGACCATTATCAATGTAACCGACCATAATCTGCGATCCGAGAATATCTGTGACGCTTTCGCGATATTTTTGCTTGTTAAGGTAAAATATCGTGACTTGGTTTTTGAAAGTCTTTATTTAACCCTTTATTTTTAAAACTATTCTTCATGATTATAATTGGATAACTTGATAGATTTAAAAATTAGGCTTCGTATTTTTTGCCCACATCGCTTCAGCATAAACACTGTGCATTTTTCGCGATATTTTTGCTTGTTGAGGTAAAACGTCGTAGCTCGGTTTCTGAAAAATCTTAATTTAATTCGATCTTTTTAAAACTATTCTTCATGATTATAATTGGATAACTTGATAAAGTTAAAAAAGATAAGCTTCGTTTCTTTTGCCCACATCGCTTTAGCATAAACACTGTGCTTCCATACTGTACATAAATGAGTTATGCTGGTATGGTAAAAAGTTTAATACGATGTCTGGTATCGGAAAAGCCCGCTAGTTAGATTATCTCCCGCAGAGTGTTATAGACGTTTACTCCATGCATTTTGAACAGGAGAGTGAAAAATCGAATTATAGGTTTTTCTGTGTTCGGAAATTTATTGCATGGGAGATTCGAACTGAAAATAAAAATACAACAAAAATATTCATGTTTAATTAATCACTGCAGTTTTAAGCTGGCTTTTCAGTCAGTATTTTTTATTCTGAGTTTAGAAGAATATTCAATACAAACTGCTGCCCGCGGCTCGGTTCCAGTGACTGTCGAGAATTGTCCCAAGGGAACATATTTTCAGGATAAAAAAGTAACCTATGTGTTATTCAAGACTACAATCTACCTTCTGTGTTAAATTTCTTCAACATCCATTCCGTAGTTTTTGCGTAAATGACACACAAACTTTCGCGTTTATAATATTATTAAGATTAATAAAATATTATTACGAAAATAAGGATTTATAGTTATAATTATCATTGCGATTTCAACGCTGACATCATCACATCGCAATTAAAACGTTGTTCTATAATATTATGTTATGTAGGTATTACATAACAGAATATTATAGAACAGCGTTTTAACCAGAACCGTTTGCCAGTCCTAAAACCGATAAAATAATCCTTTAACAAATTGTTAACATTCTTTAAACTTCTGTAATTACTCAACCTATTTGATAAACAAACGCTCTAGATAAACTCAACAGGACAATTAGAGCATTTGTCTTTTGGGTAGTTAAAGACAACGTTTGAAGTTATAATGTGATACAGCTATGTTATACAATATATATATAAAAAAATGTCTTTAAAATAGAACTCTTTGTCTACACTAATATTATAAAGAGAACAGATTTCCCTTCCCCCCTTTTCACTCCGCTTGTACATTTATATTTATCTTCTATCAGCTTGTATATACTTGATAATAAGTTTTACTGCAAAATATATAGTTAAAGGGGAGCAGTGGTGGCCGAGTGGTAACGGCCCCGACTTTCCAATTGTAGGTTCAAACCCAGCCAGACGCATTACTTTGTGTAATTAACTTCATCACCACTGCTCTCAAAACGGTGAAAGAAAACATCGTGAGGAAACCGGCATGCCCTAGAACCAAAAAATTCGAAGACATGTGATATTCACCAACCCGCACTGGGCCCGCGTGGTGGATTACGGCCCATTCCCTCTCCTAGAGAGGAGGCCTATGTCCCAGCAGTGGGGACATTAAAAAAGGCTGATTATTATGCTATGCTTATATCATTAAAAAGTTAATTATTATGGTAATGAACCACTTTAACAAAATTATAGCTCAAACATTGAAACTAGTCACAGCGTAACACAGCTCAGTGTACCAATTAGCGCACCGATAGAATTCCAGCGATGCAGCATTTCACACGCCGCACTATTCGTCGGGGATTTAGTGATTAACATCGTATATCTGCAGTTAAATATTTAAACGTGTTTAATTTCAACGCTGTATGCGTAGAATGTTTGATTCTATGAATAACTAAGAGCGAGTTTTTTTTATATACGTGGATAACTCAAACAAAGGTTAGAATTGTGATTTAAAAACCATGAATATGGGCTTTTGTCGATCAATTTTTAATTATTGATAGAACCTAACCTGATAGATATGTTAAGCTCTAAATATTGCAATCGAAAAATGTAAATTTACGAAATTTTGGTCATGTTGCTTTTTTAAACCACTTTGGATCAAAAAACTCAAACACAAAAGAATATTCAAAAACCTTAGTTGTAGTTTTGAACCGAAAAGTCTACTACTCTTAAAAAGAGAATAAAATACAGAGATATACAAACGCTGTTTCAAAAATTCGAAATGAAATAGAAAAGGTTGTCATACTGAATATTGCTGGCAATTTTTATTTCTGTTTTGTATCGATCGCGTCGCTCGGTAAGGGGTTTTAAATTCAGGGGAGTGGAAATTAGGTCAATGTTATGCTTAGGGTGGCGTATTTATGTGAAACCTGTTTAAGTACTTCTTTCAAAGAGAGTTCTATAGATAACAGAATGTTAGTAAAAATTGTATATGGATGTTTTTGTTTGAATATTGAATTTAAATGGAATAATCGTTTGGTCGCTTTTTTGTATTTCAATAGACAGTAGTATATAAGATCAGCCCTTGACATCGAGTTTTGAATTCGATACTGATAATATTAACTCTTCTCGTGATTTTCCTGCTTTGTAACTACTAATCCACCTTTGCCAATGAACAGTAGTGTCACTTTATCTGTTTTAACTGTAAATACTGACGTCTGAAGTGCATTTTAATGATTGCAATAAACGTGTTGATTTTGTTTGTTTTTCCACTTTCCTTTTGTTTGAAAGTTAAATTGCCCTAACTAACAGTCGATTCGCATTGCTAACGAGACCGTCGCTCATTGGTATAGCTTTATTAAGAGCGAAATTAATTAGTGCTGAATAGTTCGCGCTCAAAGCAATGTACCAGGAGTACATGAGCGTCGAGGGAATAATTCATCTTAATGCATAAATCATAAACGTACACACTAAAGCTGCAGAAATAGAAGCTTTAATTAAATCAGTCACAGAGTATGATTTCGCTTAACAGATTTATTGTTGTGAAGTACATTTATCAGGGAACTAGTATTAGTTACCTAACACACTAATGTGTGAACGATTTCAGAACTTACAAACACGAGGTTTCTCAAAGATGTGGCCTCTCGATTCGGTTCTAAATAAATACGATGAACGAAAAAACTACTAGAAAATGATTTGTAATCATTTTTACTAAACATCTTACGAGATCAGCGTTACTTGGCAAACGTTCAATAAACAATTTAGTATATAGTGAAATCATTGAATTGCAAAAACATTTCTAATTTACACAGTTTTGGTGGTACGTTTTCCACGCATTTTTGGGTCAGTATTTAAATTAGAATCTAGAGAGAAAAGAATAAATAGTTCTCTATGAGTATGACGTTCTTGTATGAAATTTGGGATTGAGCCACGTTTGTCGATGTCGGATAATAATGACTCCAATATTCATCATCATCTGTTTACCCTTTTACCAACTATATTGAGTCTGGCACCCAGTCAAACCGGATTCAGCTGAATACTAGTATTTTCCAGATCGTTTCACCTATGTTCTCACTTAGTGGCGCTAGTGTAGTTTTCATCAAGTTACAGAATACCAAATACAGTTTTAACTGCAGAATCAGAAGTGAGAACTGGAGTGAGTTCTTACAGAATAGCATTGCTGGTTGTACACAATCCGTAATATAGTCCACTGGATTAGTAAGCTGAAGTGGCAGTGGGCTGGCCATATTAGTCGTAGAACCGACAACCGTTGGGGTAAACGAGTTCTAGAGTGGAGACCGCGTCTCGGCAAACGTAATGTAGGACGTCCTCAGGCACGGTGGAGTGACGATTTGCGCAGGACGGCTGGCAGAAACTGGACGAGAGAAGCCGAAAATAGATCTAAGTGGCGTGCAATTAGAGAGGCCTATGTCCAGCAGTGGACTGCAACAGGCTGTTGATGATGATGATGAATGACTGAAGCTTAGAGTGCTACCAGCTTAGCGTGCTTTCGTGGGGACGAAGGAGTCTCGGTATGTTAAGATGGTCACCCATCCACAGATCAACCTCGGCAAGCGTTGCTTAACCTTGAAGATCGACCAGTGCGACTGTTATAATTTAGCCACGAGCTCCTCAGCTGGGTAATATAGTGCCAATATTATCCAATTAAAATCTTTTCCTTAACAAGTTAACACCAGAATGCTGGTGAAATACCATCCAAATCAATCATATCCTGTGTACAAAAGGATTTCAAGTAGGTATTCATTATTGAGGAAAATCGAATCGTTATTATTGTTTTTAGGATAATTTTCCCAACACAATGTGTTATTTTGGTGAATTAATAATGTGTTTTTATAAATGAATCAGCTGATTGTATGAAACACGGGTAATATTGCTTAAAAAAATCCAAACGCAAAAACGTCAAAATACATTAATTAAAAAAACATCGTAATCATGATGAGACCAGTGGTGGCCGAATGGTAACTGCCCCGACTTACGAATTGTAGGTCGCGAGTTCAAACCTAGCCAGGCGCATTACTTTGAGTAATTAATTTCATCAACACTGCTCTCAAAACGGTGAAGGAAAACATCTTGAGGAAACCGGCATGTCCTAGAACCAAAAATTCGAAGACATGTGACAATCACCAACCCGCACTGGGCCCGCGTGGTGGATTACGGCCCATTCCCTCTCCTACAGAAGAGGCCTGTGTCCCAGCAGTGGGAACGTTAAAAGGCTGATTATGCTTATGCATCATGATCATATCAGCTGAAGACATCCACTGCTCGACATATGTAGAGGCCTTCCCAAGTGTCGCCACAACTGGTCCTGCCCCCCCAGCCAAGTTGATAGTCTGCAATCGTTAACACTAGTCGAAAAGGAATCAAATGCATGGGAATGAAATCATCTCAACGTTAAGTCACGTGGATAGAACAAACGAATAGAAATATCGTAGCCAAGTTCACATCGTTCAGAATGATAGAACGAATTGTTATCGTTTCTAAAATGTTCAACGCTACATCATTTGTTAAAATCTTTAAACTTAATGGTCAAAGCATTTAAACAGAGTTTAAAATTTTTACCTGTTTGACGTTTGTAGGAACGCTCGCCATAGACTAAAGAATAGGTCGTTTTTTAAAGACATTGTAGAACGAGCGGCCGTCTCAGGCGCGTCAACATGGCTACCAACTTATCGTTTTCTACAGTTGCTGACACCGAGGCGTTACCGATTGGAGAACGGAATTCGACACGAAATGTTTGTAACTTGGATAGGGGGGCTGGTGCATCTCGCATACATTGGCTACCCGAGACCTTCACTAGGATATCGGCCCACTTCGTGGGAGGCCGCACCAACTCTGCGTCTTCATATACCTCAACTTTAACCATAATGCCACGAACTGCTTGAAAAGTGGCAGAGTTTCTGATACAAGTATCATTCTTATATTTTAAAAGGTATTTTGTTTGGAATCGCCTCCTCGAGCCCTTTATTTTTACTGTGTCAAGGAAAATAGACACATCCTTTATCAGCATAAGTCATTGACGTCTTAAATGCCTCGTTGCATTAAGTGCGCTCAGTACCCATGACTGTGAATAAAGTAAATAAATACACGTCACACCTGTATAGGTTAAGCACAGGCGAACTTATCGTAGGTGAATTCCTACACACGTTAACCGAACACAGTACCTCCAGCTCAGTAACAGCGCTAGTAACCACAATGCTATCGCGGAGGTATAACACATATTTCAAACTGGCAGCCCTACGATGACGTCTTAAATCCATCATTATTCCTGTGTCAGAGAGAGACGGAGTTACACAAGACGAATAGCACTATCCCTTTCCCTCACACTGAATCATGATAGCATTGACACTTCGTAGTACGGCCACAGACTAACATTAACAAATAATATGTAATGTCACAAATATTGCCACATTTCAGGTTAAAATGAAGTATTTAAATATGAACGGCTTATAAGTGAAACGTAAAACAAACTGCATTCAGAACATTGTACATAAAAGTTAACAGTTTTGCAGCGCTGAAATGCGGGGTCATAATTTATTTAATCTTCTTTATAAATGGAAATGAATCGCTAAAATTTAAATACGTACGCGCATAACTTCAGAACGCTGCATTACATTGGTAATGCAGCCTTTCTGAAGTTATTAAATATACCTAATACGAATTATCCAATGATAATTCGAATTAGGTATATTTTTATTGTGTTCTTTATTGTCAGAACAAGGTGTATATTAAAAAATACGCTACGACCCTTAGGAGCTAGCCAGCCAAGCAACGTTATCATTCGCGTGTCAGATGCAATATGCCAATAAAAAATATGGGAATTGAGGATTTGCGACTGAAATACGAACCTTACTAAAATTAAGTAGATTTGGCACTCTGGTTGACATAAGTCAACGTTTACGTTAACACGATAAAGTATGTTAAAAACTCGCACCAGACTCCCAAGGATTTTCAACAAAAGTTTCTCATCGTTCCACGCGATTACACATAGTTGCAATAAAGTGGTAACCGTCCTGTAACGTATACACTGGCTTCATCCACTGTTTATCAGTCAGCGGGCTGCCATGTTGGGCGAAGCGCAAATAAAAAGTAATATTGTTCATTCACTATAGAGCAATAGCGGGCATTTTGGGGCAGATTGTGACCTTGTGTTTCAATTTTGTATTTATTTTTTGCAGAGAATAAACAATTAATATACTTAAACTTAACTTACAACAAACTAAAATGTAGCATAAAAAAATCGTTTTTAACGTTGTCAGCTGGTAATGTGCCCAAGATATTTGATTGCCACGTTGAATGGCAATGTTTTGCCTCTGGCCAAAGCAAAGGCAGCTCTTGGGTCACGGGAAGTGTCAACAGCCGTTTCGTTATTTCTTTGAAAGTCTGTGAGTACAAGGGCCCCATGGTTTCAACCTCAATGGTGTATTGGTTTTGTAAATAAATTTTAACTTTCTACTATAGATTTTATTCCACCCATAAAATACGCAAATGTTTTTGTCACCAATATTCGCACACGATCTCGCAAACCAAGTGTTGGTTGTATTTTTACTACATTATACCCAAACGATGTGCATCGCATTTTATTAAACTTGGGAATACATATTATATATTATATGAACAAAGAAAGCTATTCTTTAATATCAATTGAAAATATATTCAACCAATTACGCGACTCACAATTTGTCACTTTTGCGATTATGTTCATTTTAGAAAGTAAGCCTACACGACGTTTAAATTTGGTTGTATATTGATATTGATTAATAAAACAGCGCTTGGAATGTCATTCATGAGAGGTCGAGTCACGTACGAACGAATGACATGCAAATGACATGTGCAATTTGAAGACCGACCGGTGAGCGGTTGTTATTGGTTCATTCCATTCACTCATTCATTTATTGTTTGAGTTGTCCATTTAATCTGGGCACGACGCTACTAATTATACATGAAAGAGACAAGGGGAGGGAAGGCTATTGTTGACTTTTAATTAATTAGCCAGATATTTTTTTAAACAGAATTATTTCAGTAGCTTCAAACAATCACAAATCGACCGCCGACTGAACATACATACATTTTGATATAATTATATATTTTGTTCTAGTTATTTTATTTTCATAGCAGCACATTTCTGACCACATTTTTTTCTGAAAACCAAGCGATGAACCGTAAATCTATACTAAAACTATAAAGAGGAAAGATTTGTTGTTTGTATCGAATAAACTCTGAAACTACTGGATGGATTTAAACCATTCTTTCACCAATAAACAGCTACACGACCCCACGAGGCCGGGAACTAAGCGACTGATATCGTGGAGCGCTGCTAGTAATAGATAGTTAAAGAAATAGATCATAGGTTTGAATTGAAATGCGAAACTCCTAGCCTAGTCAGTACATGCAACTCTCGAACGGCTTGCATTTCAATTAGCCACTCTGCCACATGTCCATCAAAGCGGTCAATGCAAGCTACTGTGCACAAAACAGTTGTAAACCATACCGTTTCAATTAGAACATCACAAACTGATCTGCACAGAGAGAGAGAGAGAGAGAGAGAGAACTCTGACGAAGTGGCGAGTTGAAACATGTGCAAATGAATTGGGACTGTAAAGCCCGATACAATTGAGTTCCGATCCATTGATTACAGAGCAGATTCCAATGACTTACTGGATGTATCAAAAGGTCCTTTTAGCTTACAAATAGCTGTGGGAATTTCGTAGAGCGAGCTCAAAGAGGATGATATTGAATGGAAATGAGACGCTCGTGTGCCGGACATTTCAGTCGAATTCAGAGGATTATTTTCTGCTCTATGCTCACCTAGATGTCAAATTAATGTTGTGCAATAACGTTTTGATGTGTGATACTGAGACTGTTGATTCTGCATAGGTTCGGTAGGTACTCTGGATACGTTTATAGACATTTTTAACGCGTACAAAGCCGCTTATTACCGAACTTGTTATAGAAGAAAATTGATCATCATCTACCTAGCCTTTTCCCAACTAGATTGGAGTCGACTTCCAGTCATGCCGGATTTAGCTGAATACTAGTAATTAACGTGGAGCGGCTGTTTACCAGACCTCCACAACCCAATAACTGGGGAACACGGTACTCGTAACGTAATTCTGTTTACAGCGTCACACAACAACAAAAACATCATAAACTTTACGAAAAGTGCGCTGCAAGTGACATTTACAAGTATTACCATAAAAAGGTGACATTTGACTCAAGAGTTGTCATATAAAAATATATATAAATTGAGAAGGAATGTGCAAAAAATACAAAATTGCAACGACCATGGACTTAAAACCTACATTGAGTCATCGCGCAGATTTGCATGTGGTGAACACAGATGTGTACAGTCAACTTACGTCATTGTTAACACTCTTGACAGTGAAAACCGGTGTTTTGCTTCAAGACGCAGTCGCTGTGAAAGTCAAATTGTTAGCATAGACGTACAGTTGAGCGTACGCCGTCGGTTTGCCCGAGCAGTATTAATTAGTATCGATGCTGTTTCTGTTTATACAAACAAACCATGTCGTCACGCGTCTCTTGTTTGAAGAGATGCAAGTTCATTCGAGCATGGTTTCGCACTGTCTAGAATTTTTTCCGTATTATCTTTATTCAGCCAACGTTTGGTTTTTGTCACTTTAACTCTCAGTGGCTTTATATTTCCACGTATTACTTGTTGTGTTCAGAGTTTTAAGTACTGACTGTTTACAAGGAAACTTCTACTCTTTTAAGGGTTTGAACCCATCCCCTTCTTCTTGTTCTCGAGTCGATGGTTAACTCCTTGGATTTTTTGAGCCCAATAGGTGGCTACGTTCATAGTAGCGTCCGTGAAATTCGACTCGAGCAGTTGCGACTATTCCGAGCGGTGAAGCAGTTACCAGGCATTCACTGACTTGACGGTGCTCACTAGGACTAGTGTCTGACACGATTCCGAAATCGTTCGAAAGAGTTATTGTTGTGCTACAACACTAAGTACATTTGGAGGTGTTCCGCCTCCACTCTCCACTCCGGGAGGGTTTTCGTCAAAAGGAGTCTGACTTTCCCTTCCGCTCCATTAATTTCAGCGTCTGTGGCATTCATTGAATCCCCCAAAGTACATTTTCATGGCCACTCCTATGTGTAGCTCATGTTCTGACCAGGAGCACTGCACTCACATTGGAGTATCCAATGGGTCTATGAAGCCCCATTTCTCCAGGTTGTGTTTGCAGCGGCCTACATGTGTGCGCAACAAATTTCCTTCTACTTGCTTTGAATCATTTCATTATTGTGTCTTAATGTATAATCATGGGCAATTTATTCTAGTGATCTAGTCGCATAGAAAGTCTTTACTAATTGGAATAGGTTTTTGGCTGCACGTGTAAGACTTGTAAACAATGCGAGATTTAATTCATTTCGGTAATGAGAAAAATAAAATAAAAAGATTATAAAGTATCTGTTCCATAAATATTGAAGTTATATTCGCTAGGGAAAGATATTGTATACGTAAGGATTGGCGCTTGTTTTGGTCATAAATAACCTATACATCGTACGAATAGTTATGTATGTTGTTTCTTCCATATAAAGTGTTGAGCAAGGAATCCTTTGGCATTTAAATATTCTTAGTCATAATGGTCTTTGCCTATCGCGGGGTTCTTTCGAGGCTGAAGAGCCCACGATTAGCTCTAGAGAGCTAAATATAAATCTATACTAATACTACAAAGATGAAAGTTTTTTTTTTTATTTGGTTGTACCGAATAAGCTCCGAAACTACTGGACCGATTTAAACCATTCTTCCATCGATGAAAAGCTACATTATCAACGAGTAACATAAACTATATTTTATCCCCGTATTCCCACGGGAAATTTTATGTGGTCACCAGTCCTTTTGCCGATCGTGACAAAAAATAAGTCAGTATGATAAACATCTAAAATTTTGTTGCATTTTGACTAGTTTTTGCCACCGAAATTTGATTGCTACTTGATTGTTATGGCCTTCAGCATCTTGCAAATTTTGGATTTGTACGATTTACCTTCTGTTAAACTGGTGAAGACCGATACGAAATAATCCGTTAAATAATTACATGTAGCTCGGCTGATTGAATGAATGTTTTTTTTTTTCTAAATAAATAAAATAAAAACTATTGCTGACTGAATGATGAAAAATTTGTTCCTCTTAAATATGTTTACAATTTTGCATTATTTCGTCCCAAATGTAACCCTCATTCTGCATAAGTTTGTCTAAAATATAATCAGCATTCTGCCTAAGCCTGACCCATATTTGAGCGCCAAAATTGCCAAAAGGCCATCAAACTAATATATGCATTCCACAGCAACGCTGCCCAGGTATTCAATACAGCAACGTAGAATTTCAGGAATTCAGCCATTTTAGTCGGTTGCATTTATTTATTAGACAAGGAACAAAGTTGTTGGAACATAAATGCGAATATTTTATACTCTGGATGTGGCCTGTGGCAACAATATCGGTTGAGCGTACCTAAGCTTTACTCAGCAAGTTTTTCCATTAATTAAATACTAGTAAAATGGCTTCTAATAGATTCATTACACGCCTATTATACTCTTATTACCTCATTGAAACACAATATAAAAGCTGAACAACACTGTTTACATTTTTTTAAGTAAAATAAGTGTAGTTTCTTAATTAAAGACTGGACTTGCTTTACCTTGTTTACGGAAACAATTTTCTAGGTGCTTTATCTTGAAATTAACTTAGTGTTGACTTTTATAGAACGTCACGATTATCGAAGCGAGCGTGGTATTTCAAGTGTTTATTTACACCCAGGTTTCTGAATTAAGAATTTGAAGCTAAGAACTTGTAAAACTCTCCTTAATTTTGATGAGTTTAAAGCTTGGATACTCAATTCAGACACCGGAGTAACAGGTTGAAAAAAAAACACTAAAACGTCTGGGGGAAAAGGCAAGGTATATGTCTGATACCAAAATCCACATTAAGATAAATACTAAACAATCAATTTTAATGTTGGCAAATCAAACTGTATGCGCATCAATTCACGACGCAATTCCGATACTTGGCTATAACGATTTCCGACTGTCGTGCCAAATTGCGTTTAGTGGCTCGTGTGTAAGCCGCCTTACCGGTAAATGTTCAATGACGTAACCACAGCATATAGGAATGTCGCAAGTCAAGTTTGCATGCAAAAACAGAATGGTTATATTATAATCTAGGTTTAATATTCAATAACCATTATTGCTTTATTTTGGAACAAGTTCTGAGTCGCGCTTTTTTTTTGTTTTGTGGTAGCAACAGATGTTCGTTATTCAAATAAAAAATATGAATGGCGAATGTTTAATATTCTTTTGTGATTACGTTTTTTGTTTACGATGCTAGTTTTGTAACTCGTGCTAGAATGTACTGAAATGGAAAAATCGAGTAGCGGTTTCCGTGAAACTCTAATCCTAATCACGATTCCTAAGACCATAAGGATCTACAGTTGAGAGAATAGAAAACGTCCTATTTGATCTACATTAATATTATAAAGAGGAAAGATTTGTATTTTTGTGTACACTCGCACACTTGTTTGTAATGAACAAACTCAAAAACTAATCTGCCTATTTCAAAAATTCTTTCGCCATTAGAAAGCTACATTCACCTCGAGTAACATAGGCTATATTTTTTATTTTATTATATTAATATATGCACGTAGTAAAAAGCGGTTATTTCAATATTACAAACAGACGCTCCAATTTTATTTATATGTACACTCTGTAGAGACGGCGTTATTATATTATTATTATAGCTAGTCTGAAATGTCCCACTACTGGGCAAAGTCCAATCCAGCCATCGCTTTCGTGGTCTTCCGCGGCCCCGTCTCGCGACTTCTAGGCACCAATTTTGTGTTTTGTAGGCCCAGAGATGGCGTAAGCATACCTAATAACCACGACTATCCAAGTTTCTGGTTCCTGGTTCAAGACAGTGTCCCACAGTTATGACGCTGGAGCATATTTAAATCCTAAGGATGATTGCAGGCAGCTCAAATGCGGCAGTTGCGGGAAGGCTTATCAGCTGACATGCACACCTGATTCTTTGAATTCTAATTTAATCATTTAATTTAATTTCCATTTCAGTTCTTTTAACCATTAATCTAATATATATTAATCATTTATTTCAATTTAAGTATATTAATTAATTTATTTGCAATTATTTATTACTTAAATACATTAATTCGATCTCCACATGACTAACATAGTTTTATGATGATGTAATACTAACAAAATATGGACATTGAATTAGTATAAATTAAACAAATTTTATTACACTAAAGTGTTGCACTTCTGAACCGTACATGCTTAATAAAACCTAAATGTACTAGAAGTGTCTTCATTTAGTTGAATTTGTACTCTCAATAGACAGTCTTTTCGGGTCGTTTATATAGCAATCATAACAACAATAGAACTTCGCTGTCGACTTCTAAATATAGAGGTGGAAGTGCTCTGCCCGTTGCTGCTAACAACATAATAGTTGTAAAGTAACGTTCACACGCTTCCAGTGTTAAGGGCGTATACGCCGAACGGCATTTCATACAAATTTTACAGTCCTTATTTTCCGAAATGACTAAACCGATTTTAATGAAACTTTACACACATACGAATAAGCAGGATATATAAGTCTAAAAAGTTAGTTGAAAACATTTTCGATAAATAGTGTTACAGTTAAATTAGAGCCATTTTTAATTTGTCGTACAAACATAAGTTTACAATTATCATGTTTTAAATAAGTTATCTGAAATGTTTTTAACTACTTTTTTGACCTATTTATCCTGCTTATATGTGTGAAGTTTCATTAAAATCGGTTCAGTCATTTCGCAAAATAGCGATTTGAACATTTGTATGAAATACCATATATATATACACGGTGTATACGCTCTTAAGTGGGCCTAAAAATATCAGCGATACTGAAGTCTGCTAAATAAAATATATTTGCTCTTCTAAGTATTTAATCATTATTTTACAATGAATATCACATCGACGTTTTTCTCGTCGCTCCATCCATAGGTTTCAGGAGTTTGTATTTAAATAACAAGAAGGCTGGATATATATCAAAGCCCTTAACATATTTTACTTTTCGAAAATCGCTTTAAGTGATAAATTTTGCAGAATGTCTCTTTGGAGGTAAGGTTTCTTCGCGGGCCTGCGGATGACGAGCTATAGTGGCTCGCCGTCCCACAGCAACCAGGCGCGGGCTCGATGGCGATCGTGTTCCACGACGCGCGCCTCAAAGAGCTGTCAGCAACAAAGATGGGGCTCCATAGGGTCAGTGGGCACTGACCCTATGGAGCCCCATCTTTGTTGCTCTTCGAACAAATCGACTCTTTCGACACTTCGACTCTTTCGAACAAATTCGAAATGTTCGAAAGAGTCTCAGCGGCGCTGGAACGCAAAGGGCACTAGGAGGAACACGGGTGGATTATAGTCAGTAAGAGTCTAACACTCCCTTCCGCTCCGCCCAGAGCGGCAGAAGTTATTTGATGATTTCCCATCCAGAATAAAAAAGAAAAAAAGTATGATTTCTTGAAAAACACTTTTTCTTTCATATTATGTCACGCCATATAAACTATAAGTCCCGCGTCCTCAGGATGGACTTTTTTCCCGGGATAACCATTTAATTTATTGCTATTGTGTCGATGTCTACCGCGCGATTAGGTAAGATAAAATAATTCGCACCAACTGGTATTTGAATCTTTTATGCCAGGCTAGTTGCTTATCACATCATAACTTTGACAAAAGGGCAATGACTGGCTCCAGCGATCTTCATCATACTTATCATAGCAATTACTTACGAGTAGCCTGAATCATATCGCACAATGGATGTATGGAACACATTCCATACAGGTACATACAAATGGTAGCTATTGTATGCTCCAAACGTGATTTGACTGAAGATGACGTCACGATCGAATTTGAACTTTAAAATGATGCTCACAAAGTTGGAATTCTTTGGGTAGTCAAAAGGCTGGCTATAACTTTGTTTGAATGGTGTCTATTTTAGTTTTCAATGACGAAGTTTATTGGTACATCGGAAAGGCAAGTGTTTGGAAGTTTGCATAATGAAATGGGTATAGGAAAATACTTTTCGTTTATGCTAAGTGAGGTTTATAATTCGACCAACTCAATCAAAATATAGTCTCGGGTCTAATTTATTGTGACATCTCTGACACAGTACAATTACTGCATACAGACATGGGAACTGCCCTTCGATCTTGTAAAGACCACATGGCGAAAACTTAGGTGGAGTTGAGCTTAGAGTACAGTGTAATTCCACCTTCATTGCTTGATAACTTACCTAACAGGTCACTCCACGTTCACTGCGAATAAGTTGTCACGGTGAGTATTTTAGATACAGAATAGTACTACTGTACTGTAATAGTACTACAGTGCAGGCCAATTATAATGAGACCCAAGTAAGTAAGTAAGTAGTAGGACGCAGTGGTGGCCGAGTGGTAACGGCCCCGACTTACGAATTGTAGGTCGCGGGCTCAAACCCAGCCAGGCGCATTACTTTGTGTAATTACATTCATAATCACTGCTCTCAAAACGGTGAAGGAAAACATCGTGAGGAAACCGGCATGTCCTAAAACCAAAAGTTCGAAGACATGTGACATTCACCATGCCGCACTGGGCCCGCGTGGTGGATTACGGCCTATGCTCTCCTAGAGAGGAGGTCTGTGTCCCAACAGTTGGAACGTTAAAAGGCTGATTATGTTATATTATGTAAGTATGTGGGTACCGAACCGGAAAATGTATGTTTAGTAATTATGTATACACTTCACTCTAAAAATCCTCCTTTTTCATATTCAATACATTACTGTAGTAGGTACATAGCATATGGTTGTGGAACTTGTTCGAAAGAGTCACCGCGGCGCTGGAACGCAAAGAGCACTAGGAGGTACACGTGTGGGTTTTAGTCAGTAAGAGTCTGACACTCCCTTCCGCTCCGCCCAGAGCGGGAGAAGTCATTTGATGATTTCCCATCCAGAAAAAAAAAGGTACATAGAATTTTCTGCTGTAGCTGTTTCATATCCACAAAAGGTTATTTCATGGCTTTTACGAGTTCTGTAATTACCTATATCACATAAGAAGCATCGCAAAGAAATAAAACAAGCAACTTAATCATCATCTTCCTGCCCTTATCCCATGTTACTTGGGGTCGGCGCAACACGTTTTTTTCTTCCATTCTGTCCTGTCAGCCGTCACGCTATCACTAACTCCCTTTTCTTTCATATCACTCCTCACACAATCCATCCACCGTTTCTTTGACCTACCTCTCCCTTTCCAACCATCCATATTTATATTCATAACCTTTTTAGTTGCATGTGTTTCATCCCTCCTTTTCACATGACCATACCAAGATAAACGCTTCCCTTTCAACTTTTCCGTCTCTGGCACCACTTTTAAACTACCTCTAATGTACTCATTTCTTACTTTATCCAATCTCGTTACTCCACACATGCATCTCAACAAGTTAATAAAAATAATGAATAAATAATGTGAACTTTATTACATTTTATCAACAGCCTTATTCAACTCAGTCCAATTTTCTCTCCGGACTCTTTTTCGAAAATATCTCGAGATCAAAGTATAGAATTATAGATGTACGATCTTAAAGTTAATCAAAATATATTTCGAAAAAGAGTTCCTAAGAAAAAGCTGGACTAACGGCCGAACCCAATAACCGATCTATCACATACTGGAGACAAATGAAACAACAGAAAACCTATATCATTTTTCTGTTGTTTCATTTGTTTTTCTATCTCCAGTATGTGATAGATCGGTTATTGGGTTCGGCCGTAAGTTGAAAAAGGTTCTGGCATGCGCAGGTACCAAGCTTAATTAAAATCAGTTCATTCATTTCGAAAAATAAGGTCTTGGAAGTCTGTTTAAAACGCCGTGCTCTGTGAGTAGTAAACGTTTGCAATTTCGTCTCTGTTTAGCTGACAGAAATTCATCGTCATTTATGGAAAACTCACCGAGCATGAAAAACTGTCGTGACTTCCAATTCTTACGCATCTCCCAAGACCATAACTTCAAGGCAGTATATTATTGAAGTAACGTTACATAAGCAGGTAAAATAACGTTCGTTGTTTTAGTTAACTACGATATTGTATGTGTATGAGTATCGTAACTCCTAGGAAGTGTTGTATAAGACTGCTGTTTCAGTCTGTGGTGAGATCACCCATTGTTTTCCCCATACTATTATGGGAAACTTCATCTGTTAATCGTTAAGAAAATAGTTACACGTGTTTTTACATGGCATGTTGGATTTTGTCTAAAACACAAATCTTTCCTCTTTATAATATTAGTAATATTAGAAAGAGGAAATATTTGTATTTTTGTATGTAACAAATACTCAAAAACTACTGGACCGATTTCAAAAATTGTTTCACTATTTGAAAGCTACATTTACCCTGAGTAATATAAGCTATATATTATCCCCATATTCTCGCGGGAACGGGAACTACGCGGGTAAAACCTTTGGACACTGCTAGTTTGAAATATATTTAGTTCCTGGGCTGGTATGATGCTCGGGTGTTAGTTGCACCACTTCAGTTTAAGAAGCCGAAAAATAAGGCCTTCTTTTTCTTTTCTGGTTGGGAAATCCTCACAAATGTCTTCTCCCGCTCTAGAGTGCGTGAAGCGGAAGGGAGTATCAGACTCTTACTGACTAAAACCCACCCGTGTTCCTCCTAGTGCCCTAGTTTGCGTTCCAGGGCCGTGGTGACTCATTAGAACAAACTACACAACCCTTGCAAGCACTGACCCTATGGGGCTCCGTCTTTCCGATTTCTGATTTCAGTATTTAGAGTTTGACTGATTAAATAAAGTACGTCAAGTTTTCGGTCTAGAGTTTGACAAAAACTTAATGTGAGTGAAATAATGGAGTAGGTTCGGCCGTTTAGAATGTCCTTTTGTTTTGTAAGTTTTATAGTTTGTTTCTGTATTTCTTGGTCTGGGAATTAAAAGGATTAGATACTTAATAGAAATAGGAAAAGAAATTGTTAACCCCAAACGATTCCTACTGTTTCCTTATTATTTGACATGAAGAAGAAAAATATTAAGGCTGCGTTCTTCAGGCTGTATTCATATAATTATGCCACGAAGCACCTTGCCTAAGCCTCCATTGGGCGCATGTGATTCATTTAATGATGGTTAATTATTTAATGTTAGATTTTATCATGAAACTTTCCTTCCCAAAGTGTATTTGGGTTTTTTGTCTCCACCTTGCACTGATGACAAGCATAATCAGCCTTTTAACGTTCCCACTGCTGGGACACAGGCCTCCTTAGTTTCTCTAGGAGAGGGAATGGGCCGTAATCCACCACTCGGGCCCAGTGCGGGTTGGTGAATGTCACATTGTTTTCGAATTTTTGGTTTTAGGACATACCGGTTTCCTCACGATGTTTTCCTTCACAGTGGTGATGACATTAATTACACAAAGTAATGCCTGGCTGGGTTTGAACCCGCTACCTACAATTCGTAAATTGGGGCCGTTACCACTCGGCCACCACTGATGATAAGACATGAGTCAAAAATTTGACGGTACTGGTCTTGTTGTCTTAGACCTTGTAACAAGATGAATAGAACATTAACAACTCCATTCTAAATCCTTTTCAAGACGTCCACGGCCTTCGCACTTCACTAGACTAAGGCACCATTAAAACGGGTAAAAGCCCTTTATCAATGTCAATAAATAACAAGCCATATCTGTGAGTTCTACTGAGTGGAGGTTGAGTCGAATAATTTTCTCCATTCCTCTCAATCAAACCTTATTATTCACGTTCATTCGAAGCTATTTCTCATTCTTATTATGGGAGAGCTAAAAATGTGCATAACAAACTGAAGCACGGTCAGGAATATTATGAATGATCTTCTACTGTTTCTATTGAAAGCATAGGTAACTAATTGAAGAATTACACCACGATACCAATTTCAAAACAATAATAGAGAATCTTTCTTACCAAGAATACAACTTCCTAACAGTTAATATAAATATGTACTCACGAACCTTTTCTTAACCTATCAGAAAACGACTGCAAATACAATTTAGATTTTACTTTATATTTATTGTAAAAAACTATACAACTCATAAAATACCTACTAAAATTTGTTTTTATTACGCAATCATTTCAGACCACACGTTAAAGATTTTATTTTGAATGTCTACAGGCCATGTTTTTAAATTAAATTTCATGTTTTCCACCATTGCATTTAATACTCTATGGATGTCAAAAGTTTTACCTTCGGTCCAATCTCTCAACATTTCCGTTATGTTTTCTAAATATTCTATGTTCTGGTCACTTACATCATATATTCCATCAATGACATTAAACAATTCACGCAGAAGTATCACAGTTGGTTTCAAAGGATCTGGAGCAAATTCCAGAACTTTATCGGGATTCGTCAAAATCTCGTCTAAAAAGTCCAGAGTATCCCTTTTAATCATGTGGTTAGAATTTATTAAATATTTCACTGTCTGTCGAAATTTTACACTGGACGGTATGAAGATCTTGTGTTTTTCCAAGACCTCTGTTACTGGAACAAAGAAACGCTTCAAATCTCGTGCGGCTACGTTCATTAAAATTCGCAGCCAATCTACCAAATAGTCGCTATAGTAATATCTGTCTCTACAAATCTGTAAAGTGTCGCAGACGTTGTTTTCAATAAAATTCGAAGAAATTTTCATCTCTTGTCTTAAAATTTTCTCCTTCAACGTCTGTTGGTACCACGTTGTCTGCATCAACAATTTCCCTTTCAAATTCTTTATGTGATACCTCAACACCTTTTCTAGTATATAATTCGAGACATCCATAAAATCTATCATAAAATGATCAGTAATGTTGATTCGTTTCCCTTCTAACATGGCTCTTAGTTTGGTGTTAACTATCTCTGTGTACCTTTCTTCAATTTTATTGAATGCTCTTTTGACGTTTAAAATATCAGCTTGATACAGATCATAATTATTCATAACATTGAACCTAACATTCTTCAGTTGTTCGGTGGACACTTCTATTAGAACGTTGACGAATGTATCAAATAGAACAGAGTCGTTGCTTGATGCTGCGATATCTTCTGGTTCATAGTTATTAACATTTTGTGTGTCTTGTATTTGATGAGGCAGAATGTTGAAGTAGACAGAGTCCGCTGTTCGAGTTTTGGTAGTGCAGTAAATTGTATCTGAATAGAAAATAAAACTTTTAAGTTGCGGATAACTGCCTTGATAAGACTACATCATAATATAAATCCCACTTATTTGTAAAAGTAAGGCTAAATATTTAGTTCCTCTAATGCAAAACAGTAGCTGCAAGGATGCTTCTGTAGAAACTTCGATTTGTGTTTCAACGTCGAAACAATAACAACACAAAATTACTACATCAGTGGTTTTTAGACAAGACGCATACTATATATAAGCACTAAACCATCTTTTGTCACCTCAACAAGCTCGGCTTTGTCGGCACCGTTATCGATCGTCTACTTTGGAACAAACGAATCAAGTCAGGAAAAAACACTTAATTTGAATAGTACTGATTTCTTCTAAATAGTGCTTTGAGGTTTCCTTCATTGTAACCAACAGTGACCCCCCTTTTCATTTTTTGATTGGGGTGTCAAACGAATTAATTTGGATGGCGTAAATTTTCATATTGAGTCTTGGGTGAATTTTGTGTTTATAACGCGGCAACTTACTTTTTATATTATTTTTTGCTTTTTTTCAGAGTATCAAGCTCAATAATACAATATTGTGTAAGTTACAGTTATCGTTAAATAATACAGTTGAATAAGGAAATTGTGATGGTTAGATCGAAATATGACGTATACAAAAAAACGACTAACGCAAATAAAGAAATTATACGTCGTTCTAAAACCTGAATGCCCGCGGAGTAACTTTGAATCATCAAGATCAATGCAACCGAAAGATGTAGAAAGAAAGAAAAATATAGTCCTCACCCAAACGTAGTCAGTGCTTACGAGACGAGGAT
Source organism: Hecatera dysodea (assembly GCA_905332915.2). Taxonomy (NCBI): domain Eukaryota; kingdom Metazoa; phylum Arthropoda; class Insecta; order Lepidoptera; family Noctuidae; genus Hecatera; species Hecatera dysodea. Next base: position 28,541,475 of record HG995286.1, on the reverse strand, counting down.
ACTCTCCCCAATTGTAATAATCATAGATATTATTATAATGAAACTGAATTATCTAACTTTATTTTTGATGTACCGATTCGAATTCAATTTCTGTAGAATTGAATTTACTTCTAAACCCAAACACTAATATAAAGAAACACAAAGAAAAATCAATAGAAACTCACATAGCGAAAACGTTAGCAACACGACAATTTTCTGCATGTAAAACATGGTTACTATTGACGTTAAAAGTCTGAAAAACTATTTCAATTCGATTTATATCAGCTGTAAATTGTAAACTTTACTGTTGGCCTTTATTGGAAACGAGGGTGAAAATGAAGTAATGCAAGCAGTCGACTGCACGCCAGTTAGAAAATGTGACGTGTGCTGTAAACTGCATTTGGTTCATTAAACGGGGAACGAGTTATACAACCCTTTTTATAGCACGGCAACTCGGTATGTTGGTCATTGGCGTAAATGTTGGAAATCTATTTACATATTTATAAAACTTGCATGTTGTGATAGATGTATGTGTGACCGCGTCGTGCTTTAAAACTACGCAATGAAGTTTGATGTGGATTTTACAACAAAAAAAAAGACATTTATTCTAAGTAGATGCAGTAAGCTTATTGGTGTTCCGAACATATTGAAGATGGAAAAGTTACTAATGCCAGATATCCCTTTCTTAGGCAAAAGGAATAATTTTACAACCATGTTTTACAGTTCATAAATCGATTATTGCGTTATAATTAGGCATTCGATTGGTTTAAAATAGTTATTTAAAGAAGTATCAGTCAATCGTAATATATTCAAATATTTTTTTTTTATGAAAATTGGTTTTCATAAAACTAATTTTCATAAAAAAAATCTATGTTAGCTCTGGCAGTTTCTGCGATTTCAAAATCGTTATGCCTGTTAAAGGGAGTGGCTATTTGACCAAATTTTCTGATGGTAAATTATTAAAATTGATCAAAATACTAGCAAACTGCCCCAACTTTGCGCGGATTCATAATTATAAACACAAACCTTTTTCTGTTAGGGAGATCTGTTTTCAAACCCAAAGACTTTCAAACTGAGTACCGATTTTTTAGTTATGGAATAAAATTAATGTTTTGGTCATTAAAAACGCATTTTTACCAAATTTTCCAACAATATCTAAGCAATGTTTGCACTACGGATACAAAATTTCTCCATTAGTAGCTTTTACTATGCGTTAATAGCAGGCAAGCCAAGCGATACTAGATAAATGATTATGTTTATATGAGTTACTGTGTGGAACTTTCCTCAAAAGGCTACCTCAGACATTAAACTACATGGTTCTCATATGATTTGTATGAACTTTATGTCTAAAAGAGACTTTTGACGTTTCGGTGTTTCTTCTCAGGGAAGTCGGCTAGGAAACACCGGCCTCATCTAGCTTAAAATTACCAAAAACATATTTGACGTGTAAAAGTATTATGTTTAACCTACTTACAAAATAATTGCCATTTATAATTTATTGAATAATGACACTGAATGTCTTTATTTGTAACTATGGTAAAAACAATACTTCATTAGGACTAATTATTACTTATATAATAATAATTAGTCATAATAAAGTAACTCAACTGAATACTGACTTAAATTTGAAAATATTAATTGTATAAAAGTATAAAAAAGTGAGTCTACTTACCACTATAGGCCACTTATCTCCGGTCTACTTTCACTGTATTTTATTCAGAGAAATAAGCAATCTTAGAGGCTGCTAAGACACTGTAGAAACTTTTCAACCTACCTCTGAAGGTTTTGTCCCTAAAATGATACAGGATTCTGGCAAATCGTATTTAGACCAATCTGTATATTGGCCTTGTATCGGCTCATCTCTGGAATCCGGTGGATCAGCTAACTTCTGTGTTTCCGGTTCGACTCCGGAATTTGTTGTATCTCTTTGTATTGATTCCTCATCGGATTCCGATGTAACTATAAAACAATCAGGTAGTTCCTGTGTTTCAGATTCTTCTCCGGAATTAGGTATATCACAGTTTTTTAGTTTTACTGATTTAGAAGCGAGTTTAGTTATGAGTACAAAACAATCAGATTGTTTTTGTCCAACTGGTTTATCATCGGATTTCGGTGTGTCTATAAAACAATCCGGTTGCCCCTGTCTTTCCGATTTACCCCTTACCCCTTTTACGGACTTTGATGTATTCTGTTTATTCTGTTGTACTGGTTCAATAACTGGTTTTGATATAACTTTAGAACAATCAATTACATCCGGTGTTTTCGTATCTTTTCGGGGCTTTGGTGTATTCCGTTGGTTCTGTTTTATTGGTTCAGTCGCGGATTTTGATACGACTCCGGACTGTCGTGTATCTCGCTTGTTCTTCGTTGCTGGTCCAGCAGTGGATTTTGCTGTATCTATGCACCAATCTAATGGTTCATTTTCCTCCCATTGAGCTCTGGACCTAGTTGCATATCGTTTTCTCCGTTTTACTCCGGACTTTCTTTTATTCTGTTTTTTTCGCGTTACTGATTTATTCGCGGATTTTGATATGGCTCTGGATTTTTGTGTATCCCGCTTGTTCTGTATTGCTGGTCTATCAGTGGATTTTTCTGTATCTATACACCAATCTAATGGTTCTTTTTCTTCCCGTTGAGCTCTCGACTTAGTTGTATATCGTTTTTTATCTTTTAATGGTTTATCACCGGATTCTAAGGTACCACTGGATCCATCGGAATCTTGGGATGAACCTCGACGTTTCAATTTATTTTGTAATACTATTTCATCCTCAGATTCTATGGATTGATATTTCCCTTCGTCCCAAGATTGTAAAGATTCATCGGAAGTACTCGCACTATGATTTATTTCATTCCAAGATTCCGATGAACCTCGACGTTTCCGTTTATTTTTATTTACTGGTTCGTCCTCGGATTCCTCGGATTGTGGTGTATAATTAAGTTTCCGATTCATTCGATGTGGTGGCTCATCCCATGATTGTAAAGATTCAATGGACGATTCCGTTGTATTCACACTATGTTTCCTTTCATCCCAAGACTCTGATGATCCTCTACGTTTCCTTTTACTTTGGGTTAGTGTTTCATTCTCCGATTCCGGAGTAAATGTAAGTTTCCGATTCGGCCGTCTGAGCGGTAAATCCCAGGATTGCGATGCATTTTGATATTTCCGTCCTTCACTGCTTTTCGACCGGTCCCGATGATGACTTCCCGAATTTTTCCGCTGTCTCAACCCTCCCCTCTGTTTTGATTTGCCCCGGTTTTTATTATTTCCCATGAGCTAAGCCAAAGAAGGACTTACAACCTTCTTCAACTGTCTTAAAACATTTTTTTTTTTTGCGATGATCACTTTACCTGAAACAAACAAAAAAAAAAACTATATAAATAACATTCGAATCCTATTAGTACCTATTTTTGAGAGAGAGTCGCGTTTAATAAACTTTGAAAAAGAAATACTATTTGTGAGTTTTTGATGCCATTTTGTAGTTAGGAGAATTTTAGTTTATTTTTAGGTTAAGTGTTTATATTAGATTTAAAGTAAAATAATCAAATGTTATCTTACAAAATAAATACCACTTTGTGACTTATAGTTTTGTTCACGGGTTCGTTTCGAAGTGAAAATAAGCACACAGCGGGGTCGCGAGCCTGTCTCAGATAAGAACTGTTTTAAAAGCATTAGAAAATCACCAAATTAGAAGGAGAAAGAGAATCACCTGATTCACAATTTTCAAGTATGGTGAAACTGCATAAAAGTCAATTATTATTATAGCTAGCCTAAAATGTCCCACTGCTGGGCAAAGGCCTCCCTCCACTCCTTCCGCTTTTCTCGATCCTGTGCCACATCCTGCCAATTCCCAAGGAAGACATCTAAGTCGTCCCACCATCTCTTTTTTGGTCTGTCGCGGCCCCGCCTCGCTACTTCAGGGTACCAATTGAATGCTAGGGTTGCGGAATTTGTTCGAAAGAGTCACCTCGGCCCTGGAACGCAAAGGGCACAAGAAGGATCACGGGGGTTTTAGTCAGTAAGAGTCTGATACTCCCTTCCGCTCCGCCCAGAGCGGGAGAAGTCACTTGATGATTTCCCATCCAAAAAATAAAAAAGGGTACCAATTGAAGGAAAATACCGAAATATTACACTTTTACTTTTCGACTAGCACGTGCTGTCCGACTACTATTAACACTGTAAATATATTTAGTAAAATAAGCGATAACGCTTTTATTGAAGTTCCAACGTACTATCATCAGTAGCCTGTATTTATTTAAATGATTGATCTTCTTTCAGACAGTTAATTCGTTCTCTTGTATCTTCAAAATTCCAGACTAAAACTCAAAAACCGCATTGGAATGCGACAGTGGAATTGCCTACACGGCATCGCAAGTATATGTTGCACGCTGTTGCCGGTCAAATGTATAGGAAATAGTCGGCAAACCCGGAGATCACCGGACCCATGCCGGATCGGTTACGTATCCACGCGCCAATCGGCCCGTCCCGGCGGCGTGGCGCTGTGTTCGTTCATGTGTGATTTGAATATTAATATTGCCTTGTTTGCGAATAGTATTGATATTTTGAATAGGAATTCGATATTTCTGTGTGACATATGTTTATACAGTATGTTTGAAACTGAATTCGTTTGACTGGAAGCAGACAGACGATAATTTGGAAAAGGCTAGGCAAATTATGGTTAGCCAGCATGTCTTATTTAACATAATCACGTACTTAATCCTTTCTAGATCTCAGACTATTCACGGATCGTTTCTTTTGTTAAATTCATACCGGACAAAAGCCGATGTCTAGTATCTATACTAATATTATAAAGCTGAAGAGTTTGTTTGTTTGTTTGTTTGTTTGTTTGAACGCGCTAATCTCAGGAACTACTGGTTCGAATTGAAAAAATCTTTTGGGTTGTATAGACCATTTATCGAGGAAGGCTTAAGGCTATATAACATCACGCTGCGAGTAATAGGAGCGAAGAAAAAATGGAAAATGTGGAAAAAACGGGGAAAATTATTCATCTTTGAGGGCTTCCGTTGCGTGCGCTGCTAAAACGGTTCAAGATACCAAAAAAGTATGTAGGAAAGAATTATTCCTCTTAAAATGATCTAAAAAAATATCCATGACAGTATATGTCTATCTTTTAAGATTAACTCACTAGAACCGTTTTTATGGTAATCAAATTTGGTCGAAAGGGATGAAAGTTTGCATTAAACTTTGTCAATTTTAAACCGATCGAGCTGAGTTTCAAAATCGGGGTTAAAGTAACTATTTCACGCGGACGAAGTCGCGGACAGAAGCTAGTACATAGATAAAATTCGAACACGTTTCTAATATTAATTTTCTATAAAACGCCCTAAATAAATAAGTAGGCCAGACATTGGTCGAATCTGGCGCTGAGACTTCAGCCAATCGAAACCGCTAAAGCATTATCTATAATATCTGAACGCTCCGTTATTGGGAAATAGGGGATAGCATAACTTCTCACGGAAAGCAAACAGACGGCGGTGTACTGCGGTCTATACATACAGCAACCGTTGTTATTTTCAACCGACTTCGAAAAACGGAGAAGGTTCTCTCGGAACTTCGTTAACAATTTTTCTTACGAACTTTTTTTTACGGCGTGTTGTGATGATTGTTAAATGCGTGATATAAATAGTTGGTAGTCTTAGGTATATTATGAAAAGTAACTAAATAATTATATTTTAAATTTAATTTAATTACGATGAAATATAAATAATATTAGATAGACAACAGTGTTTTCTCAGGAATGCGAGCAAAGTAAGTGTTTGTACTTGAGTTATCGACTTGTAAGTCATTGAATAGAATGCCTGATTGTGATAATGTTCGGCTCAGCAGACAATCTGACACTTGAACGACTGTGAGAGGTTCTAGATACTAAGCTTACGTAGCCAGTAAAAGTTAGGTATCAATAAGGACCAAAAAAACTAAGCTTATTTTTTTACGAATGTGATTAATCTATACTACTATTATAAAGAGGAAAGATTTGTTTGTTTGTCTGTATTGAATAGGCTCCGAAACTACTGAACCGATTTGAAAAAATCTTTCACTGTTAGGAAGCTACAATATCCCCGGGTGAAATAGGCTATATTTTATCCCCATATTCCTACAGGAACAGGAACTATGCGGGTGAAACCACGGGCCGCTGCTAGTTCAATTATAAAGCTAATTTGATGATAAGTAAAACGGAGAGATGAAAAAATCTACTTTAAAATGTCCTAGAAAATATAAATACTAAAGTAGTCAAGTTTAAATTTCAATGCTCAGTTTCACAGTCGAAGAATCGAAACTTCCAAAAAAAAACTTACAACGTTAAAAAAGCGTAAGACAAACTTGAACCTCAAGTTATCAGAGTGCATACTAGTATTGCTACAAATCAGCCCAATGTCAACCATTTCTGGGAATGAGAAATGTTTCCTATAAAAACTTTTTACAAAAAAATAAAACCGACTTTTACACAAAAAATCAAAAAAGTGCAAAATAACTTTAATTTCGGAACTCGGTGTTTGTGATTGCTTTTTCGTTTTTTGAATACCGACTTCCGAAATTAAAGTTATTTTGCACTTTTTTGATTTTTTGTGTAAAAGTCGGTTTTATTTTTTTGTAAAAAGTTTTTTATTTTTCACTTTTAAGTGGTACCTACACCCCCTCCCCTCCCCCACCTAAACGAACCACTCACATTGGTGTAAAAAATAACGTACAGCTCCTTTGCAGAGTAAACTAAGAGGTCGTCAAAGTAGACAAAGTACATATTTTTTTTAGATTTTTCGAAAACCGCTTGGTTGATTTCGATAACATTTTAATGGGACCATTTGGGAAGTATACCCTTTCCAACAAAAAAAGAATTTTTCAAATCGGTTGACAAGCGACGGAGTTATGCGCGAACAAACATAAAAAAAAAAAATACAAACATCCGAATTGAGAACCTCCTCCCTTTTTAGAAGTCGGTTAAAAAGAGTTGTCGCCTCTTTAAAATCCATCCAAAGGTTGTCTTGCAAAGATCACGTTTAGCGATAAGGCCGCCCATTGTGTCACTCCTGTATTGTTTCTTCGTCTATATTTTCTGTATATATTTGATGTACATAATAAAGAGTTTTTATACTAATACTAGCTGACCCAGCAAACGTTGTTTTGCCATATAAAATAAAAATAAAATATTTAGGGTTATCGTAGACGGGTGAAAACTTACAGTTGTATGTATGTTGTATCACAAAGAAAAATAAAAACATTTTTCTTGTCTAAAAATTAAAAAATATATTTAGGGGTGGACCACCCTTAACATTTAGGGGGATGGAATTAGATGTTGGCCGATTCTCAGACCTACTGATTATGCATATAAAATTTAATAAAAATCGGTCTAGTCGCACGAGAATTTTATATATAAGATATTCTTTGTTTACTGTTGTTTCTGCCTCAACGTGAGCAAGCCAATCAGCGTTGCAAGTTTCGAAATTCTCTCGCACTTGAGCCCTGTTCTGGCCGTGACGTAAGCCTGATACGTTATCTCTGATAAAAGGCGTTATCAATTGTATAACAGTTATGACTCTGTGTTCTTGTTGTTTGTTTAACCCGTGTTAGACCAGGGTAGAAGCCTTTAAAAATAATAAAAAGTGAAATAAAATAATAGTAGGATAAAACCCATTAGAAAAGGAGGAGAACATTATAAAAATGAAAGGAAAAATAATTTACGGGCGATCTGAGGTCGGGAAGGGGGGGGGGGGTGAGGTTTTAAGGGTAAAAAACGGTTTATCTCGATTTCCGGCAAAACTAAAAGTCCTATGGAAAAAAGTCAAATGGCAAAGTTGTAGGTAATAAAAAGATCTAAAACTTTTGTATTCACACTTTTTTCACATAACCTCAAAATTTAGGAGAAAAATTCAAAAAACCAAGTTTTTGGTTTTTTATTTTTATCTTTTACAAAATTATTTTTTTTGTCACGAAATTTGGTGAAAACTTACCTTTTTATGTCCCAAATACGCTGTAATTTATTTGATTAGAAATATTTATTTTTTCGCCTTATTTTGAATTAATATCGAAAAAGCACCCTAATTTTCAATCAAAAATTCACCCGTCAAAATATCAGCTTTTTTCAAAAAGTTGGTATGCTTTCTGTTCGTTGAAATCTCTACTTTCCGATGGTGAAAAAAAATATATATGTTACTATAGTAAATCTTCTCAGAAAATACAAAAAATCTAAAAAAACTCGAATCGATTTTTTTAAATTATTATATACAATTTTGGTCTATTTATTAAAATTTACACTTTAATTACTCGAAAAACGTAAGATTACATGTCACGTTGATAAAAAAAACTGCAAATCAAAATATACTACTATAATTAACCAAGAAATAAGTTAATAAAATTAATATTTAATAAGACATCTACAATATTTAGAGAAAGTTGTAGAATATTCTTTAAATTATATGCGTAGATGCCTATTTATAACTATTTTAAGATAACTTATATACCTGAGTGACCTACGAAAAATTTTAGCCCATCAAAAGGTATTTCATAGAAAAGTGGGGAAGGGGCTAGGCGGGTCTGGGTCTTACTACATACATACCTACTATTTCGTAGCAGCTGTAACAACCGTTAGCCTAACCAGTATTCGAAATACAGTACAGTATACAACATCGTTTATAAAAATACACGTGCACGCTGAGTTTTCCCTTCCCCACTTTTCTATGAAATAACTTTTGATGGGCTAAAATTTTTCGTAGGTCACTCAGGTATATAAGTTATCTTAAAATAGTTATAAATAGGCATCTACGCATATAATTTAAAGAAGATTCTACAACTTTCTCTAAACATTGTAGATGTCTTATTCAGTCTTATTAAATATTAATTTTATTAACTTATTTCTTGGTTAATTATAGTAGTATATTTTGATTTGCAGTTTTTTTTTTATCAACGTGACATGTAATCTTACGTTTTTCGGATAATTAAAGTGTAAATTTTAATAAATAGACCAAAATTGTATATAATAATTTAAAAAAAATCGATTCGAGTTTTTTCGATTTTTTGCATTTTCTGAGAAGATTTACTATAGTAACATATATATTTTTTTTCACCATCAGAAAGTAGAGATTTCAACGAACAGAAAGCATACCAACTTTTTGAAAAAAGCTGATATTTTGACGGGTGAATTTTTGATTGAAAATTAGGGTGCTTTTTCGATATTAATTCAAAATAAGGCGAAAAAATAAATATTTCTAATCAAATAAATTACAGCGTATTTGGGACATAAAAAGGTAAGTTTTCACCAAATTTCGTGACAAAAAAAATAATTTTGTAAAAGATAAAAATAAAAAACCAAAAACTTGTTTTTTTGAATTTTTCTCCTAAATTTTGAGGTTATGTGAAAAAAGTGTGAATACAAAAGTTTTAGATCTTTTTATTACCTACAACTTTGCCATTTGACTTTTTTCCATAGGACTTTTAGTTTTGCCGGAAATCGAGATAAACCGTTTTTTACCCTTAAAACCTCACCCCCCCCCCCTTCCCGACCTCAGATCGCCCGTAAATTATTTTTCCTTTCATTTTTATAATATTCTCCTCCTTTTCTAATGGGTTTTATCCTACTATTATTTTTTTTGGTTTTAAAAATTATCGACCCTGGACTATGTAAACAACCGTGGATATAATATTGAATGAGAGGAAAGTGTTTCGGTCGTCTTTTGAGGTTATTTTGTAGGTTGTTTATAGACATGGAATTGTCTATCTTTGCAAGGGTACTAAAGAAAGGAAAGAGTGTACTTCCCAAATAGTCCCATGAAAATTTTATCGAAATCGAACTAGCGGTTTTTTTGTTAATTTCAATAAATGATAGCAAATCTGTCGGGATAGCTGAAATCGCATGTTTGCTTATTGTTTACAGCAATTTATACCACGTACGCTGTGAGGGGTAAAGTTTTTTTATTTTCCACTAAAAAGTGAAAAATAAAAAAACTTTTTACAAAAAATAAAACCGACTTCTAAACAAAAAAAACCAAAAAGTATAAAATAACTTTAATTTCGGAAGTCGGTGTTTTTGGTTGCTTTTTTGTTGTTGAACACACCGACTTCCGAAATTGAAGTTATTTTATACTTTTTGGTTTTTTTTGTTTAGAAGTCGGTTTTATTTTTTGTAAAAAGTTTTTTTATTTTTCACTTTTTAGTGGAAAATAAAAAAACTTTACCCCTCACAGCGTACGTGGTATAAATTGCTGTAAACAATAAGCAAACATGCGATTTCAGCTATCCCGACAGATTTTCTATCATTTATTGAAATTAACAAAAAAAGCGCTTGTTCGATTTCGATAAAATTTTCATGGGACTATTTGGGAAGTACACTCTTTCCAATAAAAAAAGAATTTTTCAAATCGGTTGGCAAGCGACGGAGTTATGCGCGAACAAACATTAAAAAAAAACATACAAACATCCGAATTGAGAACCTCCTCCTTTTTTAGAAGTCAGTTAAAAATAGCCCAACTACAAAATATTGCAACATACAGCGTGAGCATTATATCGATCGAGCGACGTACAGCTATCAATGAGCAAGGCATATTGCGCAGGATATTGCTATAATATCCCTGAGAATGTCGTCACCCTATATACAAACTGACCTGCAGTGCGATTCTGTAAACATATAATAAACTTTTTTACGATTCAGTAAAGTTAAGCGTAGTGGACATGTTGTGAGCTGTCAAACCATAATTACAAACTGGAATGACAGTCCAATAGGGATATTTCCTGAGGAAAAATAATAAAAAAAATATTGTATTTAGTCTGTCAGTTAGATTATCGAAAAATATTGGACACGTATTTTTTGCTAAAAATTGACGAAAATAAAAGCTTTGAAAATCATGAGTGGGCTTGTGACGTCACGGCGCGGCGTGGTAAAAATCGTAGCACGAAGTGACGTCACACGATTTTTTTGTCAAATACCATAGGGTATTTGACAAAAAAAGACGTGTGACTCTCACTCCACCTATGTTTACACAACGGAGAATGTTGACAGCATATACCGCTTGAATTTATTGTAAGATTTCAACTTTCAATTATAGGTTGAAAACATACAATAAATTCATAATTCAATATAGTTAAAATCCATCGTCACCAAGTCGAGAATGCTGCTAGGCGGAATTTGTTCAAAAGAGTCAACGCGGCCCTGGAACGCAAAGGCGTATGGGTTTTAGTCTGCAAGAGTCTGACAATCCCTTCTGCTTTAACGGAAGAAGCTATTTGATGATTTCTCATCCTTAAATAAAATACTATCTTCCTGTTAACATCTGAATTGATACGACTATGTTGATGAACTTTGAAACTTTAATCCATAGAATAAATTTTACACTGGGCATAAGCATAAGCATAATCAGCCTTGTAATGTTTCCACTGCTGGCAAACAGGCCTCCTCTCTAGTAGAGGGAATGGGCCGTAATCCACCACGCGGGCCCAGTGCGGGTTAGTGAATGACACATGTCTTTGAGTTTTTGGTTCTAGGATATGCCGGTTTCCTGACGATATTTTCCTTCACCGTTTTGAGAGCAGTGGTGATAAAATTAATTACACAAAGTAATGCGCCTGGCTGGGTTTGAACTCATGCCCACGTCATGTACGCTTCTAGCACATACTCGTAATCACCACGGACGGACCGTGTCTAAATATCCACGAGCGAAGAGTTACATGAAAGAACTTACTAACAGACACTTCATCGGAGCATTTTTTTATTGTGAGATGGATTTGCTCTTGACTCGAGTCTAGGTGAAGTTATCGTGCTCGAGAGGTTCGTTTTAGCTGAGCAAGTGCGTTTATGCATTCGCTTACTCATTAATTTATTTACTTAAGGTTCACCCACAGCACATACATACATACACATGCATGGTAGTAAATCATACGGTAATATTCTAAGATATATGCCAATTACGGGTAAACACAGCGTTGACAACAAAGACGCCAGATTACCGCTTTACTCGTCTTTTGAGTACGAAAACGCCAAATCAGACCAGCTTTTATTGGTGTTCGTGCTTATGTTGAAATCAGAGTTCTAGTTAAGTTGGAGTTCACTTATGGGCTTTTATTTCAATGGTTTTTTTTTAAATGAGGGTTGCTCTCTAGATGAACAATGCTTTTTCTATATCTATAAGAAATCTTTTGTTCTACTACTGACATAGTTAGATAATAATGTTATTGTAGCTTTGCTTTTATTATATTATATTTTTATGACTAATATAAGGATACACGCTTCACGTCAGCCGGATTTACGGTTCCCGAGAGGATTGTATACATACGGTATCCTATTGTACCTATGTACCAATATTTTTAATTGGATGGTTGACATCATTCGCAAACATTGTTAGTTACAGATTTTTCCTTATTATTACAGTTTTAATACTATTGTTTTCATACAGTCGATGCTAATATTTTCATTATGGTTTGGACTGTCCCTGGGTCTTATTTATTCATTGCTTTTTCGGCTTCTATATTTTAGCGTTATCTCTGTCGCACACGACGTATGTGACGTTTTGTTAGTCGTTGTTCAAGTGTCAGTTCAAAATTATATATTCATCAAAATCGGAGGGCATCCTCGGTCAGTACGACAGGTTTTCCCCTCAGAGGTTAAAACGGAGGGGGAAATTGTTTGTACTAAATCTGCGCAGAAGTCGCGAGCGAAGTGCTACTTTTTATATAATACAAGCACTTCGCCCGCGACTTAAAAGAAGGAATATTATGATAGATAGGCGATATATTATTAAAATATCATAATGGAGTATGAAGTTGGTCAGTTGGTCTGAAACAGTCAGCAGTCTGTTGAAATTAAATAAAAATCTGGCAATAAGCCTATTTGTACATACAGGTAGTTGATTGAGTAAGAGGAAAAATCAATATGAATACATGTGAAAGTTGTTATTTCTTGAAAGAGGACATAATTTACTGAAATCATGGCTTACAAAGCTGTGTAAGATGAATGACAAATATGGGGTAAAACGATACCACTGACCATTTGCGTCAAAAGCATGAAATCATCAAGCAATTTCCCATTGTAAGACATGTTTTTTTTTGGACCACTCGCAGTTCAGCACACTAAGGCTGGTTACTGCTTAACCGATCAATCCTGTGGTAGCCACAAACGAATTTAAGACCCCCAGCCAGGGCTAAAAACTTCTTAAAAGCTAAATGACAGCTCGCTAAGGGCGTCCCCTGTGGGACACGGGCCTCGGCTTATTGAGGGATTATTGAGGGAGGGCAGCAAGAGACAGACTGCGTCAGGTTATTATTATTTGGGGGACCAGACATGATTGTAGCTCTTAATCCTTATGTACTGACTATAGATGTACATATGTACAAATTCAACAGTACAACATAGCTCGGGCACAAGGAAGCTGTCGCCACGTGGCTATTATTAATACAGCAATGCTGGGCCATTTATAACCAATCTGAAAGCATACATATGTATGTGTTGATTGATCGCAAGAAGATTATGGGACTCTTTTACTACTACTCATTTTGCGGCTACTGAGAACGGGTTTAGTAACCAGCGGAGTATTATCAGTCCTCTGCTCTCCGGCTGTTTGACAGCGGGCCGTATCTCATGAACATGATTTCATTGATTATTAACAAACTAGCGACCCGCCCCGGCTTCGCACGGGTGCAATGTAAATACTAATGTTTCCTCTACTATAATATGCATGTATTATACATATAAACCTCCCTCTTGAACCACTCTATCAATTAAAAAAAAACCGCATCAAAATCCGTTTCGTAGTTTTAAAGATTTAAGCATACATAGGGACAGACAGCGGGAAGCGACTTTGTTTTATACTATGTAGTGATTTGGAACTGTCGACATTTTGCCAAGTGTTCAAAAGCAATTTAATGTAGCAATTTTATGTAATCCTATTTCAACAAAAAACATGGAGTGATGTCAAATCGTCAGCCGAGATTGGTCTTAAAAATATAATTGAATGGCTTGATTGCAATTTGCTTACATTAAATCTTAAAAAAACAAAATTTATAACATTTAGTATAAAACATAACTTGCAACCTACCGACTTTAATTTAAAAGCTCATTCCTCTAATTGTTCTGCTGCAAGTATTTGCGGGTGCCCTGTCTTATATCCTAGTAAAAGTATAAAATACCTTGGAGTCGAGATCGACGAAAATTTAAATTGGAAACAACATATTCTTAATCTAAAATCTCGCATTCGTAAACTTATACCGATTTTAAAAAAAATAAGAAACTTAAAAGACAAAGCTACGAACAAAACTGTCTATTTTGCACTGTGCCAATCGATAGTAACTTATGGTATCTCTGCCTGGGGTGGTGCTAGAAAAAGTACTCTTATAAAAATAGAAAGGGCCCATAGATGTATTCTAAAAGTGATAAATTTTAAAAAATTTAGATATCCTACAACTGCGTTGTACAAAGAGTTTGAAGTCCTAAATATTCGCCAACTTTTTATAAAAAAAATAGTCCTGAGACAACATATCTACGAAAAACCTGTTTCCAAATCTCTCAGAAGAGTGCATGAGGTATATGACGTCCCAGCATGCAAAACCACTTTTGCACAGTGTTTCTCTTATTTCTTGGCTCCTCTATTGTACAATCGTATAAGTAAAATTAAATCTCTTAAAGATACGACGATATTTGGGTGTAGAAAGGCTCTGGATGAGTTTCTGAGTAACCTGGATTATGAAAAGACTGAAAAACTTATACAAATATGTCAGTAACTATTTATTTATAAATATATATTTTATTTGAATACCTACAATTTATATAAACACATTGTATGATAATATATAAGTAACATATATAAATACATACACTATAAATAATATTTTATAAATTGAAGATTAGTACATATAGTAGTATTATACACACGTTCAGTAAATACATTACATTGACTTTCCGTTTGTAACGTGCTATGCTGAAAATAGTAAAAAAGAAATGTTTACTACTTTTCAATTTGTAAACAAGTATACTTATACAACTTTAGTTATGCTCTTACTGTTAATTTTATTATTTTAGTTTTAGAAAAAACCTTTTTTATTTTTTATTTTATTTTTAACACGCTTGTCTTAATATAAACTCTAAACGAATATTGTTTTGTGAAAATACTTTATTTACATTGAAATAACGTTAGTACTTGCATTGTCTGATTTCTTTGCATATACTACTTGTTTGCGCTAAGCTTGTATAGTCGCAATCGTCATCTATGATTCACAGCAAAACGAATGTATTTGGTAAAAAGTGTCTTAACGTATTTACATTATGACTACTATTCCATGAGCGAGAGTCTTACCTTGCCGTAACACAGTCTTTGACTAGCACGGGAGGTAAAGAACTTTTCTCTGTATACCGCCATTGGGCATTTTATTATTTTATCAAGTATGTGAACCATTGCTTTACTGATAGCATTATTATAATTTAACTGAGCTTCCTGCTCCCCTTGCTACTTGTGATAGATAAGTTCTAACTTAGTGTAGGTGAACGGAAGTGAGTGTGCCCTATACATGTGTAAATATGTATTACCGGTGTACTGTATCAACTTATTGTCAATAAACTTTTTATTATTATTATTATTATTATTATTAATTTTAGGTTGCACCTGAGTAAGGGAAGGTTCATATCTGACGGAACATGCGTCGCGTATTATCGGTCGCGTAACGCCAGAACAGACAAATGTATAGAAAACCACTTGACCGTTCACACTCGACGCACTAACGTAACATCGGTTGAGTGTGAACGGTCAAGTGTTTTGTTGCGCGAAGCCGGGGCCGGTCGCTAGTTTTATCTTGCTCTACGATTTATCTTGCTCGTCGTCGTTCCCTCAATGCTGAGGATCGCGACCACATACGACGCGTTACCAAGCCATGCGGTCTTCTGAAGCGTGGACCGCTCAGCACATGCTGCCTCCAACAGCCTTCTTTATGGCATCGGACCATCTTACCGGTGTTCTACTTTAAGCGTGTTTTCCTTCGACCCGCCCCAGTATCATGAGCCTTTCCTGACTATGCTTGGATTAATGCATAATATGTTTAACTAGCTTCTGCCAGCGACTTCGTCCGCGTGGAATAGTTACTTTACCCCCGATTTTGAAACTCTGAGCCCGATCGGTTTAAAATTGACAAAAGATAGACATATGCTGTTCCGGGATATTTTTTAGATAATTTTATGTAGAACATTTCCGTAATACATGATTTCTATGTAACTTTAACCATTAAGGCTACACACGCGACGGAAGCTTAAAAAATGGAGTAACTTCTCCCGTTTTCCCAACATTTTCCTTCACTGCTCTGCTCCTATTGATTGTAGCGTGATGAAAAGTATACTATAACCTGCCCAGGAGTATGAAGAATAATTGCACCAAGTTTCGTTAAAATCGGTCGAGTAGTTTTTGTTTCTATAAAGAACATACAGACAGACAGACAGACAGACAAAAAATTTACTGATTGCATTTTTGGCAACAGTATCGATCAGTAATCACCCCCTGATAGTTATTTTGAAAATATATTCCTTGTACAGAATTGACCTCTCTACAGATTTATTATAAGTATAGATAAAAAAAAGGATATTGCCGCCGAAATGGGTTAGGTCAGTTAAGTTATTTTTTATTTCAGCTTGTGGTACGGGCGTCCTAAGTTTGCGATCCAACTCGACCGGTTTTTGAACTATTCTTTCTGCATCAACTGTTTTTTGAACTCAACCATTTTTTGAACTATCCTTTATGCATCAACTATTTCCATATATAATTTGCCCTACACCAAAGTATGGTGATAAATGAACCCCAAAATATGCCAGTAAAACCACCCGAAAACATGATCAGAATTTAAAATACGACATATTATCGCTAATACAATTTTATTGGCACTTTCGACGTCTCAATTCAAGTACCACGGCGTCACATACTGTTTATAGTGGTACTAAAATCTATTTCTATGGCACTTTAGTGTCTATTTAGTATTTTATGAGGTTTATCCAAAATTTGGGACGGAGAAGCTCGTGGCTAAATTATAACAGCCGCATGGGTCGATCTTCGAGGTTAAGCAACGCTCGCCGAGGTTGGTCTGTTGGATGGGTGACCATCTTAACTTAACGAGACTTCTCCTTGCCTCGGAATTTCACTGACAATCTGTTTAAGCAACTCATACATAAGTTAGAAGTATTTATGCAAGTGTGCGGAGATCTTAAAAATAGGGCTTTGGCCAGCAAAAAGTCCCTGTATCCATAATCTTCAATACGGCGAACCATTTTATCCATTTCACCAACACATCAGCATCCTCTGTCCCCCAAACCCTTCACGCTACTTCTTAATCATTTTAATAATTACTAACCATAACCTCTCTTTTGTCCACAGACACCAAAATTAAAAAAAAAAACTTTTCCCCCTAGTGAAACAAAAACCAAAATGGCCGACACTCCCGAAAGCCGTAAATTACGTAGACTACGTAAACTCGTCCATTCTGTCTGCGAGGCCTGGCGTAAGTACAGATCGGATCCGGAGAAAGAGCCTTTATTAGAAAAAGAGGACACAGCGAGATGCATCAGGCAGATCATTACCACGTACGTCGAGTACACCCGTAGTAAGCGCCGTAACAAGCGCTAATCTGCTCACCAGCCATCGTTCACAGAATCCACCGCATCATCATCTCCATCTTCACAGTCATCGACAGCCGGGCTGCGTTCAACACACAGGACTTTATCGGTGAGCGCTAGCTTTAATTTTAGTATAGAAAATGGACCTAATATAATATTTTCCACGAGAGTTGTTGTAATTCACAATATGGTCGTTCAGGATAATGTACGTACATTCCATTATACACTTTTGAGTATAAACACACACCATAAAACTACATTGATTACAATTTTTAGGTGACAAAAACGAAGGTACGTGGTAAGATGCATCGATGTGTATAAAACTAAAATATGAGCATTTGGTAATACTAGGTAATATGCACGCATTCTTTTTTATGTGCCAAATTATATACTTATTAGCTCTAGTAAACAATGCTAACTTTAATGTTATAAAATAATGCGAATTTGAGTTTGTTTCTTACGATTTCATTCCTATGCTACTAAACTGATTTAATAATTCTTTCATCAATCTAAAGCTACGGTATCAGCAAGTTACGTGGGTTATATTTTTTATCCCCGTTTTCCCACGGGAACGGGAACTACGCGGGTGGAACCGGAGAACGCTGAGCTAGTTTTGAAATAATCGTCATCATCAGTGATGAAATTAGGACGGAAAAGTGGCGCCAGTGACGGAAATGTTGAAAGGGAACCGCTTGTCTTGGTATGGTCATGTGAAAAGGAGGGATGAAACGCACGTAATTAAAAGGGTTATGAATATAAATGTGGATGGATAGAAAGGGAGAAGTAGGCCAAAGAAACGATGGATGGATTGTGTGACGAGTGATATGAAAGAAAAGGAATTTAGTGATAGCGTGACGGCTGACAGGACAGAATGGAAGAAAAAAACGTATTGCGCTGACCCCAAGTAACATGGGATAAAGGCAGGAAGACGATGATGATAAGACTATAAAGCTTCAAAGTCGGCAATTAAAAAGAGAAGTCGGATAAGAACTCTGACGCCTATACAGCTGCCTTAGAAAATGGCGTTTTCGCGACAGAGACAGACATATTTGTTTAAAATAGCTAATAGTCAATGTTTTTTTTCGGTCAATTTTGATTCTATTGTCATACTATTAGTAATACAGTTTTGTATATCTATACTAATATTATAAAGCTGAAGAGTTTGTTTGTTTGTTTGAACGCGCTAATCTCAGGAACTACTGGTTCGAATTGAAAAATTCTTTTTGGGTTGAATAGATCATTTATCGAGGAAGGCTTTAGGCTATATATCATTACGCTTAAGCCAGTAGGAACGGAGCAGCGATAAAGAATGTTTTAAAATCGGGGATTCCACGGGGACGAAGTCGCGGACAGCAGCTAGTTTCTAGATAAAAAGTCTAGATAATAATTAGTTCTGTTGTTTATGCATATTACCTGTTAAAGAATACGGCAGGGCGAAATGTTTCCGCTTTTAAGCAATCCTCGAAGGATGAATATTTCATCGTTTTCCTCATTTTGAAAAATGATTGCTACCAATGAAAGTTGCGCTAGTAAGCGATTCTCGCTCGTTTTTGCGAATGTCCATAAATGTAAAGTATAAAATTCGTACTTTTTCTAAGTTTTTGAGTCAGAGTGGAGTATTATTCCACTTATCAAAACTACTATTTTGTATCCTATGTAAGTAATGTTGTACCTACTTTTTCAAATCAAACAAAACTTCGAACGTCATCTGTAGTCAAAGAGCCAGGTACGAGTCGACTCATTCATTTCCAAGTAAACTGACGGTCGTTTAATGAATGGTACCTTCAAACTGTTTGACTAGCTCGTACGGAGTATTTACTTGTGAGTCATGCCACCGATGTCTTATTTGTTTACTATCGTATTATCTACACGATTTGTCATTATCTTTGTGGATATATGTAATATTACGGCAGTACATAATGCAGAGTTTTATATGCTACGAGAAAATGTTCTTCAAATCAATAACTCATTTATCAATCATTGTTAACTTGTTAACATTTCTTCTTTCCAAAACAGGCCAGGTTGGACACAATCTTGGGCAGCTGCAGAAAATCTCAAACGGCTCAAATACAACAACCTTTTTGGGAATTATGTATTTGAGCCGCTTGCGGTTGAAACACTAAGGCCATGGGGTCCGAGCTCATCAACTTTTTCGTGAAATCAGCAAGCGGTTAGTCGACTCTTCACGTGACCAGAGAGCTGGCCTATTCTTTGATCAACGAATCAGCATTGCCATTCAACGTGGCAATGCGGCCAGTGTTCTGAGCACTTTTCCCGTTGACAGCGATGTGGACAATCCATTTTCGCTCGTAAAACTGTCAAAGTTCCAACAAAAAACAAACATCTGTTATTCCATTCACAGATAACAACAAAACAGTTATTTTTATATGCACTTGACCGCTTATATCAAGCGATAATGTGGGTACGCGACCAGGGCCTCAAGTCTGCTATTACAATAGTGTCAGAATGGTCTATCACTGATTTCATAATGGTTGATTTTTACAAGTTTGGTAATCTACTAATACAAAAGCGTCACTATGGCTCTCCTATAGTCAACCACTGACACTCCATTGAAAGAAATGGTATAGAATGGTAATCTCGTACATAATGGTAAATAGAAGAAAAGAAAGAAAGAAAGAAAACGAGTTTATTTGGCACAATCGAGACACACAAAATACACACTATAAAAACTTAAATCTAAAACAAGAAAAGAAATGCGTGTCCTGCGGCTGCGCCAAATAGGTTCAGTTCAGCACAATGCCAGACAACTTATTGCCTGACGCTGGTTTTCAACTGAACCTTTCTGAAGTGCACGGATGTAAATCAGCTCCGTGAGGTAGCAGATATTAAGGTAAATATATAAGTGTTCTGTGTTATGTAGATATATAAGAGTATGTGGTAAATTATAAGTTGTTATGAATAAATAATAAATAAATACACTAAACAGTTGGAGCAAGAAACATAGACAAAAGAAAAAAAAAAAAAAACATGAATTACCTACTTCATTATAACTATACCTGTAACCTATAAAATTAAAATTAGAGAACTGCACAGTGATACGTCCCGGAATGTAAACAGAAACCGGTTTTGCACGATTCCCTGCGCTATGAGACGGTGCTTAGCATATTACATAATCACTTTGTTATTAGCAGCGGCGAGTGATAGATGTCTTATGACTCAGCATAAAATATTTAAGTTTTTTTTTTTAAAGTGCGATTATATCGTGCCAGTGCATTTCAAACGTTTCACAGAAGTGAAAACACAGTGTCTAAAAGGATACTAACAGAAGGTGAGTGTCGTATCATATGGATACCCAATGGAATAATAAGAGAGGCTACCTAGATAACCTATTTTTTTTTTCTTTTTGTAGTTGCGGGTTGCAATGTATAATGTTTTCGTCGAGCCGCACATTCCTTGTCACTGCGAGAGGCTTGATGGTGATCTCGACACTGTACGCAAGTACCGAATTGCGAGTAGGCCAGGCATAAAGGGTGAGTGAAATCATAAAGTGTGCAATGTAAATGTAAAAAAACAAGCAAGTAATAGAATATGATTTTAATTGATAGTATTGTTCAATCAACAGGCCTCCCACATTCGACGGAAAGCGGGTGTCGAGGGGACATGACAGCCAGCAGCCAGCGGTCGCCGCGCGCCGCGCTGGCGCCAGCACCAACGGAAAACCTAAGCCACCCACATACTGTAGATATTTTTATATATATATATAACTTACTTCTTTTTTTTTTGTGCAACATGTTCCGCGACACGAGTAGATTCGACGTCATATCAGTGAAACATTCAAATGCACCAGATCTAGTTCCCGTTGCGCACCTATTAAAAACTGCCTTAAACGTTTTCTAAATGTGTATACTGTGTTTATTGCTCTGTTAGGCGGCGGTAGGTTATTCCATATTTTCGATGCTGCATAACGGAAACTGCTTCTAAATGCTGCTGTACTGTGGGGCTGCGACGCAAGTTGCTGCGAGCATTGCCTTCGTTCACATTCTCGTCTACCAGCGATCCAGCTCAGTTTCGTGTAGAGGTACTCTGGGGTTTTAAATTTAATAACACCGAATAAAAGGCAGGCCAGGTGTAGTTTTCGTCTCGACTTCATCTTAAGAATAAAGTGCTTATTAAGGTATGGAGTTACGTGGGATCTGGGAGGAATTTTATAACAAAACCGAGCACACGCGTTTTGGACTCTCTGAATGAGCTTGTCTGTGCGAGCCAGTAGCCGCGGTCCATATACCGTATCTGCGTAGTTAAGCCTGGACAAAACCAGACTTTCTACTAGTTGTTCACGAAGTGCTTCAGAAAGGTACGGCCTCATTTTATATAGAATTTTGAGGCGGTAAAAGCAGTTCCTTACTGAGTCGGCAACATGTTTTTCAAAACGAAGGTCTGTGTCCATACAAAGACCAAGGTTTCTCGCTTCATAGATTCTGTCAACCGGTTTGCCCATTAGTTCGATCTCAAGTGTTGCGGGTAGTTTAGCTAGCTGCTGTTTTGTACCAAGAACCATGAATTTTGTTTTATTAGGGTTTAATGACAGGCAATTTTCTTCCGACCAGGCGGATATTCTGCGTAAGTCATCATTTAAGTCTTTTAAAGCACTCTCATACTGGTCTGGATGGAAAGATATATAAAGTTGAACATCATCGGCGTATATATGGTACCGGCATTTCTGAATGCATTTAATGATATCAGCACAGTAGAGAATAAAAATAATAGGTCCCAATATGGAGCCTTGTGGGACACCTCTCTCTATACATCTAAGCATCGATCTAAGTGTGGTGCCATCCCCTAAACGCAGATCTACAAGTTGTTTCCTATCACTGAGGTAGCTCCGGAACCACTTCACAGCATCAGGGTCAAAACCGTAGTACGTCAACTTAGATATTAGAAGTGGAATATTGATTGCATCAAAAGCCCGAGAAAAATCAAGTAAAATCAGCAATGTACACATCCCCTTATCTTGGGCAGACAACACATTATCAGTTACATCAAGTAAAGCAGTAGCAGTGCTGCGCTGCTTTCTAAATCCTGATTGCAAATCTGGTAATATGTTGTTCTGTTCCAAAAAAAGTGTTAACTGGCGGCTGACGACTTTTTCCAGTACCTTAGACAGACACGGAAGAATGCTAATGGGTCGTAGATCTTTCAAGCTAGTTGGATTAGAGGTTTTAGGCAATGGCCTAACGGAAGAAATCTTCCATTGGTCGGGGAAAGTCGACGTCAAAATAGAGCGGTTTATAATATCCGTTATAATAGGTAAGGTGTGCGGCAGAGTCATAGAAATCATGTCGAGGGTAATGTTGTCGTAGCCTTCGGCATTACTTTTAAGGTTGGTGAGAATGCGCGAGATGTCAGCCTGCTCCACTGGAGCGATTGTAAACGTTGCTTCACCATACCTCTGATTAATATAGTAGGTAATAAGTTCCAAGCTTGCGGCGGCGTTACCAGGGACAGTCAAAAAATTATCATTAATTAAGTCAGGATCTGTGAAATGCGACGGAAGGTCTTGTCTTGAGCTAGTAGGCATTAAAGTAGATTTAAGATTTTTCCATAATAACTTTGGATCTTTAATTTTACTATTTATATTATGTTTGTAGTACGCCATTCTTTCATTGTACAAAGAACTCAATACCAGCGATTTTAATTCTTTGTAGTATTCACATTTTGATTTTGTTTTCCTGTAATTATTTAGTGCATCATCCCGTAACCGCATCATTAATTTAATATTGTCAGTGATCCAGGGATATGACTTCTCTCTTATAGTACATGTCTTGACCGGTGCGTGAACATCGAACAGAAAAATGATGTGATGGTTAAAAAAATGAACCATATCATTTACATTTTCAAACGCTGAAATATTTTCAAGGCACAATCCTAGTAAATCCGTGTTAAAACTGTCGGAACAAATGCTTTTAAGTGGCCTAAATTTCACGACGTATGGCTTAAACTTATCCCGCTTCACGTTAAATTCACCGATTATGAGACCATGACCGTTAATTGAACCAAAAGATTCCACTGACGTATTTCTGGCTCCTAAATCAGTACATAACAGATCAATGAGAGTTTCGCTGGTATCTGTGAAGTGAGTCGGGGCTGTGACCAGTTGAGTGAGGCTTAGGCTATTCAGAAACTCGTTAACCTTTCCCGTCTTTATTCCACTTGTGTCCAGCAAATTAACATTAAAATCACCGAGCAATATGTAGTGATCACAATACCCTAATGAGCTTATAGTATCTGTTAAGGCATCCAGAAAAAGAACGAGATCAAGCCAGGGTGGACGGTATGCGGTACCAATTGCAATTTTCTTGCCATTTACTGAAAGCGTTAGCCACATTTGTTCTACCGATTCGAACCTGGGATCGGTCGCAATAGCACAGATGCGCGCGCTCAGTCCCCGCCGTAGGTAGAAGCCGACGCCCCCACCACGGCCCGAGCGGACGCTCGTCGGCCGCGGCGTGTGACGCAGTCGGTAGCCCGGCACCACGGGCGCTCGCCCCTCCTCGCCCGGTCGCAACCAGGTCTCATTAATGGCCATGATGTCAAAACAGTGTCTGTCAAATAATTCAATGAAGTCGTCATGATTCGTTCCTAACGACCCGGCATTAAGGAAACCAACCTTAAAAAACTTGTCTCGCTTAGTCATCATAACGTTTGATAAAACATAAATCCGTCAATATTAAGATTTTAAACCATACAGTCATAACATTCTTATATGCTGTATAATATAGAATTAGTACGAATCTTAGTTCAACTGTAGTAAATATAATTAGTACTTTGTAACTGGTATAGAATATAAAAAGAATAAGACTTAGATTTGTAAATAATAGATTTGTAAGTATCGTCATGTTTATAAAAGTGAAAAGTAGTTTTGCTGTGAATTTGGATAAATAAATATAATACAGTGTAGTGTTGAAAGACTGATTTACACGTACGTTTATGTTGTGCGCCGCGTGACACACATTTGAGGATACAAAACAAATAAAATAGTAGTAGCAACAAACACAAAGTAATGAATCACTAGCTTTATAATAAGCGGCACACTCCGCTTTCAGATTTTTATTTAAATTCGACTGAACAGCCAAAGCGTGTTTTAACTTAATAAAAATAATTTGCGTTAGAAAAAAAACAACATAAACAAATAAAATCAAAGTAAAAGCTGCATTTTTAATTGGTACTAATGACAACTCCCTTGTGAAGTTTGAAAATGCGCTGTAAGTCTGCCTCACAGCGAATGTGGCAGGTGTTGTCCCCAGGCTTATACCGGGCAAGAATACGGCCGCGCCTTGACCACACAAATTGCCAGCCGAGGCGACTACCGGCCTCGCGGGCGCTCCGAAACAACTCACGATTTACTTTTGTGAGCCGCTCGTTCACATAGAAGCGCTTCGCAGGGCCAGGCAAATCGAGGTCGGCAGTGGTCATGCCGCGTCGCACTCGCGCCCCGTCCAGCAGCTCGTCTCGCAGGTCGCGGCGCGCCAGGCGCACGACGAGGAAGCGCGGGCGGGTCTCCACCGGCGCCGTCGCCTGCGTAGCGTTTATGCGCCTACCTCCGATTCGCTCCGCACTCACTATATCGCGCGCCTCAATATTTACACCTATCTTCGCAGCTACCAACATGACCGTGTGGGTGGGATTTTCGCCGCTGATCTCTGGTATGTTTGAAATCTGGAGATCATTCGCGAGCAACTCCTGGTCACGGTCATTAATGTCAGTCTTCAATTGCGAGATTATCTCTTCCACCTCCGACGGCGACGTTTGAGAAGCTTGGGGCTGAGCCGCCCTTTGTTCCATAACAGCGACTCTCTCCTCCAGGTGACTCATCCTGTCATTGGTGCAATTTAAAGATGATCTCAATTCTGACAAGTCATCTCGTAGTTGCTGAAACTCGGTCTTAACCAATCTTAAAAACTCCTCCTTGAATGAACTCAGCTCTGCCCTGAGGATATCCAGGTTGAGCTCCTGTGTCGCGTCGAGGGCAGTACTATTTATAGGGCTGGTGTCCAATAATGTTACGAGGCTTTCATCTTGAGTCGATGTTCGTCCCCTAACCGGTGTGTCAGCCCGATTATCCCTAGCAACGTTTTTTTTGCACTCGGGACAGTGCCAAGGAGTCGCTATTTGGCCAGCATTCGGTATCCCGACACAGGCCCTATGGTACCAGCCCCTGCACTTGGTACAGTTTGCAGCCTCTGTCGATGACAGGAATTTGCCACAGCCGCCGCACTTAGCCATTGTAAACAAAGATGTTTGTTTACGTTCTCAACGTCACGTACGTACACAAGTTTTGCGACAGATGGCGCAATATACAAGAAACACTTTTATGGCAGTTTTACCGTGTATATGGTGCGGATAAACACTATGGGGTTAGTCACCGTATGAAAATAAAGGTACGCACACACTAGATGTTAGGACACAGCAAATTTCTTTAAGTTTGTAAAAAATAGTTAATTTTCTGTTGGGTTTCGGGTAGCCGAACACTTGCCAAGAAGTAAGATATGGTTTTAAGAGTTTTATATTGTTATTCACAGCATACAAACACTAGATAACACTGTGATGTGTAAGTTACACTTGTCCGTAAAGTTTCTCAATAAATTTGTACTGAACTATTTGTTATTTATTATTTACTTGAGAAAAGTACACAGAGAGCTGATGGCTGATTGACATCCGTGACGTCACTCCTGATGAATGACAGACGTATGCGGTAACTTTAGATTGCATAGAACAATAATAAATTATATATAAAAGAAATCTGGCATGACTAAATGTTCAAATTTAGTAGTAGTTTTTTCAAAATCATTTCTACGAACGGTTTTTATAATAATGGCAATAAGAAAATGTCATTCTACCACGATTCTATTACGAGACTATTGACCGACCAATGATTGGCCATTATGAATTTAGCAGATTACGCACTGATTTAGATAGGTTTATGGAGAGGTTTACCGGTTTACAGGTTTATGAAATTCGAGGGTGAAGAACGGAATTTGCCGTGGATATTCTAACAAATAGATAGCTAGGTTTACGGCTTATGTGATGAAATTTGTCGTTTACTGGAGGATGTTTTGTATCGCCATTTTATTTGTTTTTGATGAATTTGTTTAAATTACCAGTCTGTCCACATATTGAGATGGATATAATTCGACGAATTATAGTTCAGTCAGGCAAACATGTAGGCACGTCGATTTTATAGAGGAAAAAAAAAATCCGGTCGTTTTATTCAATATGTATTTAACACAATCTTTTGTTTTAATTCGTTCGTACAGAAAGCAACATACCGAGTAAGTACAGATTCGTAATATTTAATAAGTATACCAGTCTTATCTCGCGTCGTTCAAAGATTTAATGCGCGAACAGAGGTATTTATTATTCAAGAACTTTCGTCGAGTCCGTGTGCGGTAACAATGAGTCACTAAGAGGTCGCGACCCTCCAAGATTGTCACTAACATGCTCTCCGCTCCCCTAATTGGTGTCCTCACGAAATTGAGAGCAAATCTTGAGGTCAATTATCATTTTATTATTTTGGAAGCGAGCTCATGGAGTAGGAACGCACATGTTTTTCTTTTTTAATCAGTTGTCTCTCCATCCAATTTAAATATCAGTACATACAGGGTTATTTAAAAAACACCAACAACCTCTTAAGTCATTGTATTCATCATTATGAACAACTTACGCGAAAACAAAACAGCTGTTCCTTACATGTATGTTCGGTAACTCATCAAAATGTAGGGAACAGCTGATTTATTTTCGCGATTTCAGTTTTGTTCTCATTGAAAATAACACTTTTACTCGTCAGTCTTGTCAACGTTGGCAATTTAAATTTATAACTTACAAATAAGATTATACAGGGTTATTTGAAAAACACCAACAACCTCTTAAGTCATTGTATTCATCACTAGCTGCTGCTCGCGACTTCGTCCCCGTGGAATCCCCGATTTTAAAACATTCTTTATCGCCGCTCCGCTCCTATTGGCTTAAGCGTGATGATAATTATATAGCCTAAAGCCTTCCTCGATAAATGGTCTATTCAACCCAAAAATAATTTTTCAATTCGAACCAGTAGTTCCTGAGATTAGCGCGTTCAAACAAACAAACAAACTCTTCAGCTTTATAATATTAGTATAGATTACAACTATGGGCAAAATAATTACGATGGGCAAAATCATTTGGGCGATGTTAGTTTAGGTGAATTGGGTGAAAATTAGCTTGCATATTTAGCGTGTAATTACTGCAATTTCCCTTTGTACACTCAAAGTGTGTATAATGGTCAGATATTAATGAGTTTCTATTTATATCAAAATGCTTGTTCGAATGGTACCATCAGCAAAACAAATATCGGAACGAACTGACGTTAAAAATGATTTGAACTGATGAAGCTTTACTTTAAAAATGGGATAAAATATTGTACAGAATAAGGGGAGTTGACTAAACTAAACTAATTAGTCCGTCAGATAGAATTCCAAAAAATATTGGCCAAGTATTTTTTTTCTTTTTTCACGTACACAAAAGACGAAGACGATACACTACGTTTAAAACTCGTGTGACGTCACTTCGTGCTACAATTTTTACCACGCCGTGACGTCACAAGCCCCCACTCATCTTTGAAGCTTTTTATCTCCGTCAATTTGTATAGATTTGTTATGTCAAAAAATACGTGTCCAATATTTTTCGATAATCTAACTGACGGACTAAATAGAATCATATTTTTATTCCAGGAAACAACCCAATCAGATTCTTGTCGTGTGCTGAGTTTGTTCTAAAAACCCTGTGATAAATTTATTGTTGTTCAGACCATTTTGAATCATCTGGGGCTTTTTAAAAACTGACAAGCCACTTCAAAAGTTCAAATATGTCGCATTGTCGATTATAGCCAAGTTCGTTTTGATAATAACGTCGATTGTTCGTCAAACGCGTACACTGTACCCGCAAAGTACCTATACAGTATTTCATACTAGAGAAGCCGTCTGCGCCCATTCTAGAACTGCGCCGCGTGCTGCTGCGCCGGCGTGAAACAAAAGAGCAACACCAGCCTGCCACCGGGGTTTTTGGCCTTTTGCGTTTGTCTAGAAATGGGACGTTTGGATAGAACGGTCTGCCTCGATGAAACTACTTCTGTTTGAGTATATGCTCCCCTGGTACAATTAATTTTGATATTTTATTGGTGCCGTATTTGTTTGTGGTAGTTAACTACTTAGATAGTTTATTAAAAGTATTCTGGTGTTGATTCTCGATGTCAATGATAGCTCTTTTCTTATCCAAAAAAAAAAAAAACTATTGACGGCTTCCAGTCAAATCTTCCTCACGGCACGGCATTTATGCTGAGTGGAAGCCTTTTTGCCACAACCACGACATGCATTTCCTTTATATGTATACTCTTATAATCACTTTTATTATTAATTTGTCTTGTTATTAAATTATAATTTGTCTTTACTAACATAATTTAAGTACTAATAATACTATCGTTTAGGTCGTACTGGAAAATCCATAAATGTATGTCGTTTTGTAGCAATTAAATACGTTTTCTTTCTTTCTTTCTTACAACCACGTTTCATTTCAGTGCAAAATGTATTGGATTGTCATAGGTTATGACAATCCAATACATTTTGCACTTTTTAACCATCGTTCAAATTTCGTTGTATGAATGTCACTTTATCCAAGCCCTCTTAAAACAAACAAGTCACTGTCCTTTGTACCTCCCCTTCAAGCAAACAATAATTAATTTCCTTCTCTATTTCTAATGAACAGTAATTATGGCATTACTCACTAATATGTACCGCTGATCTTTGATCCCGAGATTACCATTACTGAGGAGTCATGACTTTAAATAACGCCGACATTTGACATCCATGCATTCTGCACTGTTCTGATCTACGCGGTGAGTAAGATACAAGATCTTATGTTCCACCGACCGTTTTCGGTTAACTTAACAGTCGTGAAAAGTAATTATCCAGTTAAGTCAAAAAGTTTATTTCAATTAGGCCGCTAGAAGGCACTTTTGAACGTCATCGTTTACAGTTCAGAGCGTATACGCCAAACGGCATTTCATACAATTTTTCAAGTCGTTATTTTCCGAAATTACTGAACCGATTTTATTGAAACTTAAAAAGTTAGTTAAAAATGTTTTTAGCTAACTTTTTAGACCTATGTATCCTGCTTATATGTGTGAAGTTTCATTCAAATCGGTTCAGTCATTTCGCTAAATAGTGACTTGAAAATTTGTATGAAATACCATACGGCGTACACGTTCTTAAAACAATAAAATGACTGTAGTCTTCATTTGCAAAGGTAGATTCTTCCGGAAAAGAACAGACGAGAAACTCAATTGTAACTCTTTTCACATGAACGTTTCCGTATTCCTAGCCTTCGTATTCGCAAAATACGAATACTTCCAAAAATACAAAAATTGCGGCTCTTTTTTTAAGAATAGGAAGTTATCAAACGACCTCTTCTGCTCTGGGCGAAGCGGAAGGGGGTGTCAGACATTACTGACTAAAACCCATCCGTGTTTCTCCTGATGCCTTTTGTGTTTCGAGGCTTTGGTGACTGAATTGCCCCTCTGATATGTCTATACCATAGCATAGGAGACCAAATGATAATTGATATTTATTTTGTAAGTAGGTTAAACATGATACTTTTACACGTCCAATATTTCTTGTCATTTTAAGCTAGGTGAAGCCTAAATGATCATCTAAACCAATAAAGTTATGTTTGAAGCCTCTATTTTCATAAAAATTGATGGTAAATTTATTATATATATATTTTATTTGTAATTTCTTTCCCAAACAATATATTTTCTATTTTATTTATTTGTTGTACACCTACTACGGTGTTGTCTTTTTAACCCAAAGGTTGACTGGTAGAGAATGCCTTGTTGCATTAAGTCCGCCCATGTACCACTATTGTTCATAAAGTTGACATAAATAAATAAATTGTCTATATATACCTATACATATATAGATTAAATAGAATATGTATTGGTGAAAAGTAGGCCCCCCACAGTTAACTTTTAAAAAACGTAGCAAAAAACCAGGGATTATCGTTTATATACAAGCAACTTAAAGCTCTCAACTAACTATTATCACATATAGGTACACTAAAATAAAATGATAAATTGTTTGTTTGCCAAGTTGATTTTAAATGTTTTCTGTCGATAGTAGTCTGACTTTCAATTCTACAGATTCAAATGGAAACTCCAAACCTACAGTAGATATCTGAAACAAATATCATCTATCACTTTTGAACAAAACTCTTAGAGATACTTGTTTGTTCGAGGATTGAGTAAAACTTTAAACAATGTTATTAACCAAGAGCCAAACAATCCGTCTGCAAAACAACTTTCGTAATAATTTGAAACGTACGAATATGTACGACCTTTATGAAATTTCGATACGAAATATTATTCCGATTTCAGTCGTGTAGAATATTTTCTGGAACGGAAAATTCTTAGTTATATGTATACAATTTATACATATTCACATTCACAATTGATTTCAAAATTTGATGCTTAGTTTGAACGTATTAATTACATTAATAAGAATATCTTTAAAGGAGATTCGTCAAGAGCCTACTAAAACTCCATGTTACTAAATAGTTATCAACCTATCTTATTGTGGACAATGAAGTACGAGTGATATGTTCAGAAAAGTTAAGCGTCTATTAAGTATAATACAAGATATTCCCCGGCTTTTGGTAATATGATCAGAAAATCGCCTCCCAGGTCTGGTACACCACATTTTGCATCAATATCATAAACTAGCAGCGCCCCGCGGTTTCACCCGCGTTGTTCCCGTTCCCGTGGCAATACGGGATGAAATATATGCACAATAACGTAGCTTTCTATTGGTGAAATAATTTTGAAAATCAGTTCAGTAGATCCAGAGATTACCCCTTACAACGTCACAAACTCAAAAACATTACCTCTTTATAATATTAGTAGAGATGACACAGGCGAGATCAAAGGTTCATCGCACCATCGCACATCTGCTTAAATATGGCCCCTAGTAGGATACACCAATCACCGAAACGACACACCGCAGCGCTGCATCGCTTGAATGATAAAAATTGAACATTTTGAATAACCCCACGACGGTAAAAAACATAATTGAAATGAAAAAGAATTAAATAATTAATAAAAACCCCCGACTTACAGAATTAATGTAACCCAAGATTATCCTTCAGGGCTGCCATTAAATGAGCTAGTTTTGCAGATAGTGATGGCAGCCCCGACGGATATTCTTGGGTCATCACTGAAAACTGCATCAAAATTGGAATAGTAGTTTTGAATATAAATGGCAACATTGGTTTGCTCAAATATCCTTGACTGCAGCGCCCCGTGTTGAGTTGTCACCGTAATATATATCTAAGAACCAATCAAATCCAAACCTATCACTGAAAACCGCATGAAAATCGGACTAGTAGTACTGGATATAAATGGGAACATTGGTTTGCACAAAAAAAAACAAAAAAACATCCTCTCACCCCAAACGCATACACTGTCTCCGTTCCGTCGTGGGTAAAAATGACATAAATCGATTTTTCAGTCTCTTAGGTGCCCAAAAGTAAATAAGTCCGTCCTATGTACGTCACCCGATATTCACACTAACAAGGAAATCACATCACAGGCTTTTAGCCAGTTTCCTTTCAATTATATTCCCGCCTATCCTTTATATTACAAACGGCAGCTCTTTGACTGTAACTAACTTATAGCGCAGTAAAAGCGTTCCCCACCAGTCCTGG
Source organism: Hecatera dysodea (assembly GCA_905332915.2). Taxonomy (NCBI): domain Eukaryota; kingdom Metazoa; phylum Arthropoda; class Insecta; order Lepidoptera; family Noctuidae; genus Hecatera; species Hecatera dysodea. The sequence goes on along the minus strand of HG995286.1, from coordinate 28,509,169 downwards.
TAAAGTTAATGGAATATACCAGATTATTAGCTTTTAATACTATTACAGGAAATAACGTTAAAATATGAACACGGTCAAGTTCCAAGGTACTCTTTTAATACCTAAGCAAAAGCAAGAATATATATATATATGAAATACTAGCTGCTGCCCGCGACGTCGTCCCCGTGGAATCCCCGATTTTAAAACATTCTTTATCGCTGCTCCGCTCCTATTGGCTTAAGCGTGATGATATATAGCCTAAAGCCTTCCTCGATAAATGGTCTATTCAACCCAAAAAGAATTTTTCAATTCGAACCAGTAGGTCCTGAGATTAGCGCGTTCAAACAAACTCTTCAGCTTATAATATTAGTATAGATAAGATCTGTATTACCTGTGAAAACAAATTAAAAGGATTTGATTTGATATTTTAGATATTATACTCTCGCCGCAGTAGTTTTGCCAAGTTCCAATTTCACTAGGTAGTGAAATTAAATAGAAGTTGTCGAGAACCATCTTGAGAAGTTTTTCTTCAGCTGAAGAGTCAATCATAAAATTAAATATACTCGTAATAACGCTTTTTGAAACTTTTTAAGTTTTATTCTTAGTGCTTTGCTGCAAATACTTGGACTTTTGTCTGTTGTTGTTGTGTTTTGTGACAAAAATCCACGTAATATTCCTTGTTTGGTCTGGTCGATTTTCTTGAAAAGCAAGCAATGAATAAGTTTGCTTGTGTGTTCTACTAACTATTGCTCGTTAAGTTTGTAATTCGTGATCGCCTTTGTTGATGGCATTTCCGTAATTACTATTGGCAAATCTAATTAATCGAAGTCCGCTTCACTAACATCCAATATAATTAGATGACTATTATGTGAGCAAGCTGTGATTTAATTAAACCCGTTGGTCTATGGTGTGGGTGATTGTGGGGCTATAACATGATAGCGACGAACATAGTTCTAGAACTATGTTCGGCGTTGTTGGTACCTATACCCCATTCACGATAAGATTAGATATTGAAGTACATCTTTTTTACAGTCCGTTCAATCGATTTTGACTTCTATTGCGTTGATGGCATGATACAAGGTAGCTGCAGTAAACAGTTGGTATTATAATCACGTTTTTGCTTTTAATGCCATCCTTATGCCTACGGAATAGAAGTAAAAATCGGTTGAACAGACTGCAAACAATTTTGTTCCAATGTCTAATCTTATTGTGAATGCAGTATAGTTACCAGGACAATTCTCAACGATAACATTGCCAAATTCCAACTGGCTTTTGAGAACGGCTTCGACGACGTTAAAGTCTAAAATTTTTTCGACGTTAGAATTTAAAATTCCGGGATGAAGGATATCCTTTGTCCTTTTCTAGGATATGGTCTACTTTTGTGGCAAGTTCCAACCGAGTACCGTTAAAAAGTAAAAAAACACTCCTACTTTTGTATTTAGGCACACACATTATTAGTGTAGATGGATTGACACTTTTTTTGGATGGGAAATCATCAAACGACTTCTTCCGCTCTAGGTGGAGCGGAATTGTCACTCTTACCGACTAAAACCTACCCGTGATCCTCCTAGTGCCCTTTGCGTTCCAGGGCCGCGGTGACTCTTTCGAACAAATTTCGCAACAAACCGCGCCCGATGTTGCTTAACTTCGGTGATCGGACGAAAACCAGTATATTAAACGTAGTATGGACGTTGACAGATGGATTGGCACTTACACATTTATTTTAGCTTGTCACTATTTGCATTTCAGGTCGTCTAGAGGCTCTGGGGAACGAAGACAGAAACTACATAACGTTATCATTTTTTTCATTACAGTATGTAATAATATCGCATCAGTAGTTAGCTCTACAGAGCAACCATTCCAAAAACAAAACAATGGCGGCTACTAATAAACTTATAATCACTAATAAAGATCCGTTTGACATCAGCCTAAAAATACGAGTCTATTTAGCCGGCAGGGGCACGCATCAATTGCCCTGACCTGAATTGCCAGATCGATCAAGTGACAGCCAAATAATGTCACGAGCACTTTGCGAAATTCATAACTTTATAAATGTTTAAGTCACGAAACAGAAGCTTTTATGAAAAGTTTTATCAGGACGACAGATTTAATAGAAATAAAAGTTATCAAAGAATGGAAGTACATTCATGAGCTAAAGAAAAAAAAGCCGCTCGATCTTTAAAGTCGGGCAACGTTCGAAGAGATCAATCTGTTGATGGCTAAACATAATCTGTTGATGGCTAAACATAATCTGTTGATGGCTAAACATAATCTGTTGATGGCTAAACATAATCTGTTGATGGCTAAGCATAATCTGTTGATGGCTAAACATAATCTGTTGATAGCTAAATATCTCAGCATCCCGAGGTTCCTCCTTGCCTCCGAAAAGACGATAAGCCGTTGGCCCCGGCTATCACCAGTACATCTTAGGTGACCATACTCTAGTTAGGAGAAGGCTAGGCAGATGACGAATCAAATGAAGGCCGTGAAATTTCATTGAATAAAAGTCGTAATGGTGCCGAAGGATTTATGACTGCACAAAAAATGAAGGATCAAAATAATACAATACAGCAGTATCTAAGTAAGGAAATTTTAGAATTTTACTAGCTATGTCTGAGTTGCGAGGATTCTAGAAAATTTAGGAATGCACTATAAGAATCCAATTTGCCCTTTGTGTATGAAAGTGACAAAATACACGACAACGTTCCACGGAAACCATCATATCAATAGAACAATGCGAAAAAAATTTAATGAACATTTTTGTTTTCTGCACTCTGGTTATGCACGAACAAGTTTTGGATATTTTGTGTCATGTTTTTGTTTTTAGGATTATTTAGTTACTAGCTCTTGCTTTTGTCGCGTGGTACTTAGAATCTAGTATTTCTAAATGGTAAAATGTATCCTGTATTTTAAATTAGGCATCTTAGCAGTAGAGCGGTAAAAAAATAGTTCTTTACAATACCCCCGACTGTAATTAAAAGATGATTATTTATCTTGTTTTTAATTTTTTAGTTCACTTAATAAAAAACATGGGAGGCGTGATTTTTATTTTTAAATTATTTGTATTTTATTTCATACTTTTTATTGCTAGCTTTAGACGATGACAGTATTTTTTAATTTTAATTTAGTTTATCCTATATTACCCGGGACAACTCAACGCTTCTAACGATACCACATACATTGATATCAACCGTTAGCATTTAAGAAGTTATGGGGGAATAAAGAAACTTACAAACATACATACATGAACCCTGAAAATATAACACTCCTTTTTTTGGGCAGTCGTGTAATTATAGAAAGACATAATATGTAATATTAATATTTTACGAATTCTGAAGAGCTCGTGGCTAAATGATAACAGCCGCACGGGTCAATCTTCTAGGTTAAGCAACGCTTGCCGAGGTTGGTCTGTGGATGGGTGACCATCTTAAAATAACGAGACTTCTCCGTGCCTCGGAAAGCACGTTAAGCCGTTGGTCCCGGCTGTCATTTTGAGATATTTGGCAGTAGTTACGGATTGTCAGAAGCCGGAAAATCTGACACCAGTCTTGCCAAGAAGTACCGTGTTCCCCAGTTAATGGGTTGTGGAGGTCTGGTAGGCAGCCGCTTCACGTAAAATACTGGTGTTCAGCTGAATCCGGCTTGACTGGGAGCCGACCCCAATGTGGTTGGGAAAAAGGCTAGGCAGATGATGACTATTTTACGAATTCTGCATTTTTCGGGGTTTTATACATTCCCGATGCCCAAACTAAAAGGAATCCTCCATGAAATGGCTCTTTACAATAATTACCATGTCACTTTGTTTATCAGAGCCATCGCCTCTACAGAATCAATTAGGAAGACAATCATTTCACCACATGAACCTCTGTAGCCTCAGACAGCATCCGATAGCTTATCTAGATGATTGACTATTATGCTGCCCGACATGATATCTGCTCAGGTGTCTATGGCTGCGTGTAAGTGGCACAAGATGACATATTCTGTGGACTATATATACGTGTAGGAGGTGCATCTATGTATGTAGTTGCAAAATTTGACCGAGAGTTACCGCTGCCCTGGCATAGAGTACTTTTATATATAATTATGGAATTTTATATATATGGAATAGAGGTACAACTCAGCAACCAAATCCAACCTACACCGTTTTACGGTACTTGTAAAAATCTATTTTAATCCGTCACATAATTGCATAACAGTGCGTTTTAACGTTCTTAACATCAAACTCTAAATGCTGAAACTGGCTCCTTCTTGTCATAAGAAGAAAGTCAGAAAACGTGAAACCGATTTGTAGATGATGATCAATACTTAATTGAGGCCATGAGAACCATAGTGAAAAAACTCGACCAATAACCACTTAATTTTGACAGTTAATTAACACAGTATCACGCCATTAGTGTTCATGGCATATATTTAATTATTTTCCCGATTTCCGATAAGTATCCTCGATAAATATTATTGGAAATGTAGTGCCAAATTAATGGCGTGTCACGGTGAAGAGGCGAGTGGCCCGGAGCCGGCAAATCTAGGGTTAATTGTGTTTTGTGCTCAATATGGCACCCGGTTTCATGTTTATATAGTGTCCATTTAAACGTTGACTTTGTACAAATTATGTTGCTTTTAGCAACTCTGTGTGCAGATGGCTAGGTGCTAGAATTATTTAAAGATGCTTGGTAAAAGCTGTTAACATAAAAATAAAAACTGTGAACGTAGAATTTTATGAAAACATAAACTGTCCGCGAAGGTTGTACATTTTGTAACTCGAAGCGGTATTTTTGTCTCAATTCTGACGCCGAATTTTCATTGTTTTTCATTGCTTTACAAGATATTTAAATAATTATGTTTTATTTGAGTATTTATTTGAGGAAGGCCATGACCATTACAAAAGTTTGTATCAACAAACTCGTACGGACACCAAAACTTGGCCCACTGAAACTCATAGTGTAACTGACGAGATCCATTCTTTCGCCAGCCAGGCTTTTATATATTACACTAGCTTCTGCCAGCGACTTCGTCCGCGTGGAATAGTTACTTTACCCCCGATTTTGAAACTCTCAGCCCGATCGGTTTAAAATTGACAAAAGATAGACATGCTGTTTCGGGATATTTTTTAGATAATTTTATGTAGAACATTTCCGTAATACATGATTTCTATGTAACTTTAACCATTAACGGCCGAAACCAATAACCTATCACATACTGGAGATAGAAAAACAAATGAAACAACAGAAAAATTATAAAGGTTTTCTGTTGTTTCATTTGTTTTTCTATCTCCAGTATGTGATAGATCGGTTATTGGGTTCGGCCGTAAGGCTACACACGCGACGGAAGCTTAAAAAATGGAGTAACTTCTTCCGTTTTCCCAACATTTTCCTTCACTGCTCTGCTCCTATTGATTGCAGCGTGATGAAAAGTATACTATAACCTGCCCAGGAGTATGAAGAATAATTACACCAAGTTTCGTTAAAATCGGTCGAGTAGTTTTTGTTTCTATAAAGAACATACAGACAGACAGACAGACAGAAAGACAGACAGACAGACAAAAATTTTACTGATTGCATTTTTGGCACCAGTATCGATCACTAATCACCCCCTGATAGTTATTTTGAAAATATATTCCTTGTACAGAATTGACCTCTCTACAGATTTATTATAAGTATAGATTACACTGTCGATCCTCTTTAAACTGCACACTGTTTAGTTACTTAAGTGGAGAGAAGCTCGTGGCTAAATTATAACATACGCACGGGTCGATCTTCAAGGTTAAGCAACGCTTGCCGAGGTTTTTCTGTGGATGAGTGACTATCTTAATATAACGAGACTTCTCCGTGCCTCAGAAAGCACGTTAAGCCGTTGGTCCCAGCTGTCATTTGGAGATCTTTGGCAGTCGATACGGGTTATGAGAAGCCAGAAAATCGGACACCAGTCCTGCCAAGAAGTACCGTGCTCCCCAGTTAATGGGTTGTAGAGGTCTAGTACGCAGCCGCTTCACGCAAAATTACTGGTATTCAGCTGAATCCGATTTGACCCAATGCAGTTGGGAAAAGGCTAGGCAGATGTTTAGTCACCAAAGCAGCTTTTATAAAAAATACAAAACCAATACAGTTCGTATTGGTTTTATTTAACACCATCGAGAACATGAAGCGAGTTTCGTTTATTCAAATAAAATCGGAGTGAATAGAGAGCAAATCCGTTGCCATCGGAATGCGACGCTGTGTCGGTTGTGTGGATATTTTGTATTTTATCGCGAAATTTTAGAAAAGTTTGCACTATTGTTTTATTAGGGGATTTTAGTTTCTTTTAATCTCTCGCTCCAAGGTAAGCGATGTATTAAGTCTACGATGGAACTATCGAGCCTAGCAGATAAATGTGTTCGTTTATTTATTTTTTTTAAATCGTTGCCATACACTAGGATTTACTCCTGTATCGTGGGTGCGTCCACAAACATGTAAACTCACATACACAAGACGCCCAGACCCGGAAAAACTATCTGTAGGCCATACAAACATTTGTTCCGTGCGGGGATCGAACCCGCGACACGTAGCGCAGCAGCTGAACGCTCAACCACTGCGCCAACCATGTCGTCTAGGCTGGCGTTTGACCATAATCTCAGCTGATTAGAACAGATGATGTGGTCGACCAAGGACCATGCTTATCTAAAAGTAACCTGTTCACTCTTGGCTTCAAGAACACCAGGTTCCAGCTATTATGTCACACAGACTGCGCTACAGGGAATTTTACTCCTTTATCCACTACATAGTACAAAACAAAGTCGCTTCCCCTGTCCCTATATCCCTTTTTTTTGGATGGGAAATCATCAAATGACCCCTCCCGCCCTGGGTGGAGCGGTAGGGAGTGTCAGACTCTTACTGACTAAAACCCACCCGTATTCCTCTCGTGCCCTTTGCGTTCCAGGGCCGCGGTAACTCTTTCAAACAAATTCCGCAACTGTCCCTATATCCCTATGCATGCTTAAATCTTTAAAACTACCCAACGGATTTTGATGCGGTTTTTTTAATAGATAGAGTGATTGAAGAGGAAGATTTATATGTACAGTCGGTGATAGCAATTAACTGACCCCCCTAAAAATTAAGCGAATTTGAACCTTTTGCTTATGAGCAGTAAGCTTGTCGAACTATAACCACTGGTTCAACGTCTACGATCAATAAAATAGTTATTCGAATTTGATCTTTAATACGCAGTGTTAAGGTAGAAATGATCTTGAATATTATTTTATTTTGTAATATAATACGTAATTTCGAGCACGTTAATTGTGTTTCGAGTGGTCTAGTGGTGACTGTAGTGAGCTGACAAATCGTGGTTGTAAGTTCGTAACTAACGTATTTGACGCGTTTTTTTCTGTTTTGTATATTTATTTTAAGTTATAAATAATAAATTATAACTTTAGCAACAACAAAAAAGAAAAACAAACAGAAATAAAAAACCAAAATTATGTTAAAAACGATTTTATTTTATAAAAAAAATATTATAAAAATAACATAAATGATAGGTATTGATGACGACACGAAGATGATAATATTTACCTGCTTACTAATAACGTTGTTAACTGCACTGAGTTTAATGTAGTGAATCAGCATGTTATAATATTTAGAAATATAGGAATGTATTTCTATTTCATAACAATAACATCACCACATTAAATATAATTTAACTAAATAAAACGGCATTATACGTTGAAGTTCTACCTACTATATATCAATTTATTTTGTTAATAGTTATTTTAGTTATAAAATAAGGTTTTGATAAAAAACTAGGTAATCGAAATACTTCGTTAGAAATGATAACAATAGTTCATTTAACACACACACTGACACAAGTCATTCATTCAGAACACTGGCTACTCAAGTCATTCATGCTTTTAATAGCGAAGTGGAGCACCATTTTTTCTATTACTTATTGCTAGCGGTCCCGCATACCGCGCACCATATTCCAACAACAATAACTTCCACTTGCAGTTGAATGAGTAGGCAAAAATGGGTGTTCAGTATGCCTTCTAACAATTGCTTGATGACGTTCTGACACAGGAGTATACATAATAGGTTTTGGTCCAGGACGATCTTTTTGAATATTCCCTGTCTCTTCAAAACCTCTTAGCCACAATCTGACTGTATTTCTCTGAAACAACACAATAAGCATAATTTTAGTAACGAATAGGTTAACATAATTTATCGATTAAGTTTGAAAAAATACGTTTATCAAATTAGATTATATAAATCAAATTAGACCTATAAATGATCTCAAATTAGACTCATAATGAAACACAGTTAATTGTCTATTATTCTACATTCACCGGCTTTTAAGCAAACTAACGAATTAAGGAATAACTATAATTATTATAAATTAAGCATAAAAAAGAATACACTTACCGCTATATTAAGTTTCCTAGCAATCGCTTTAATACCAACATTCTCCTCATGCAAATAGATTATTTTGCATTTTAAATAATCACTCAACTGAGACATGATGATTAAACTATCAAAACTGATAACAATTAATAAAAAGGAAAAAACCGTGGATTTTCGCAATTTAGTAAGGCAAGGTAAAAATGTTCGCGCGTATTCACTATTTGTGCATAGAATATCTTGTTCAATTTATTCTTCTACCCCATATTCCTAATGTCATATCTATAGCAGTTTTTGTTGAATACGCATATTGACGTCTAACTACCCACTTATTAAAAAAGGTGAAAAGTTATAAATAAATGACCTAACACCAACCTCTTAAAGCTCAAGTTTGCATATCAAAATTATTTATTGTTTCTGTTCATCGAGTAGTGTTAGTCTGATTAACTCATACATATTGAATAACGTTTAATGTTATGAGCATAAGGTGTAAAATCGAGTAATTTTTAGGGGGGTCAGTTAATTGCTATCACCGACTGTACAATACATACATATTATAGTAGAGAAAATAATAGTATCTCTAACTACATTGCATCCGTGCGAAGCCGGGGCGGGTCGCTAGTATCCGTTATTTGAAACTATGTTGAAATCGATCCATGAACGTAATATTTATTTTAAAATGCAGGTACCTACACTTTTCAAACATTTATTTTTCTACTTTGTATAACTGTAACGAGAAATTCACTTAAGTTTTCAACGTAGATTCCCTTTCGCTGTTTGTGGGGAGAAACACTTGCCTCAAACGAAGTGCACACGTACTTATATTTCTGCCAAAGGAATAGAGTTTCCTTTGAAAGCACTCCTTCACAGTGAAGGCAAAAAGAAAAGAGCACTGCTGTGCTCAAAGAAATATTCTTAATAAATTTATGTTTTCAAATCGAAGTGGACTTCAACTCGATTTCAGTTTTTTTTGTTCGGTTTGAATAATATTTGCTGGTAACAATTTTTTACGAAAATAAATACAACACACTTCCAAATAAAGACGTTACAAAGTATAAAATAACTTAGTTAACGAACGAACCAACACGATCCCACTGTCATTTTATTAAAAGTTCGTAATCTGCAAAATTCATAATGGTCGATCATTGGTCGGTTAATCGTCTCGTAATACTTTTTGATAATCGAGCTATTAAAAGCAATGACTGCACGATGACGTTCTAATGGTAGGTCACTGATCAAAGGAACTGTCAAAATTTTAGCAGATTACCGCATACGTCTATCATGCTTATAATTATCATTGTGTACGAGATTACCATTCTATGCCATTTCTTTCAATGGAGTGTCAGTGGTTGACCTTTGGAAAGTCATAATGACGCTTTTATATTAGAAGATTACCAAGAAAATTACCAAACGTTAACGCAATCGAGTACGTTAAAAAACTTGCACTGAGCCATCAATCTAGTCAAAGGGTTCCCTATTAAGTGGTAGCCAGATTAGCGGTTGCTTCATGAAAATGGTACACTACTACGTCCAGTTGAATGAAAACCAAGCTTAACATGGTTATGAAAAGGCAAACAGATAGATGGTTGATCATGGTTGACCCTTCTTAAATATCGATGCTTACATAGTATAAAACAAAGTCGCTATCCGCCGTCTGTCCTTAATTTTGATGCGGTTTTTTTAAATAGATAGAGTGATTGAAAAGGAAGGTTTATATGTATAATACATGCATATTATAGTAGACGAAACATTAGTATCTGTTACGGCCCCGGCATTATCACCGGACGCCCGCGGGACTTTCTGTTGCCGTGCGGGGACTTCATTCGTGCCATGCCAGCCCGAATCCCTGCGCCGCGCTGCCCGAGCGCCCCACCACACGGACCAGTGGTTGCTTGCCTGTGCGGCGAAGCGGGTCCACAGCACAGCCGTCAGCCATGTTGATTTGATATTTTTGTACAAAAATATACGCATAATTGGAAATTCAGAATATTATTTCAGACCACAGACCCAGATAACACAGCGCTAACATATCTACATTGCACCCATGCGAAGCCGGGGCGGGTCGCTAGTTCTAAATAAAATAACTTCTTTTTACGTGTACCCAGTAAACACAACAGAACATTAGAAACTCGGGAGTAATTGGCGAGCGAGTGAGCAAGTGAACGAAAGAAAGAAGTATTGCCCGGCGAATGAAAGTATTGCTCGACGAATGAAAATATCGCTCGACGAATGAAAGTATCGCTCGACGAATGAAAATATCGCTCGACGAATTTAATTGCGCTCCGTGAGGACATCGACAAGGGAATAGGATAAACCGAGATTGTAGTGGATCTTGTTTATTATTTTCTAGTAGAATTTTACCAAAATTGATATTATTATTTTTCCGTTTGTTAACTAAGAGAATTTCTACAAAACCATTTCATTGATATCATCTTCGTAGGTTTCTTTCCGGGATATTTTATTGGTGTTCGTGTAAAAACGCTCGCCTTATATGAAAGAAGGCGAGGGCGAAGGCGATACACATACAACGAACTTACGTATATTTTATAGAGCAATATTTTCGGATTCCTTTGAAAACAGTTCCATTGACAGTGTCCATTTCCTCCCATGTGTGTTCACCTGAGCTTATAGATAGCAAAAGCCAGTCTTTGTGTCGAAAGTCTTTGAACTTCAAACGTGTGCCAACTTCAGATGAAACATAGCTCACTAGTATAGTAATAAAATGAGTTCCTTCCTTCTCTATTTCACCAGCTTTGAACAATATGTTTCGAAGAGCTTTCATTTCCTGCCCATCTCCTTTCTGTATACCTGAATGTAACATCTGACGTTCGATGTAGTGCACCGCAGAATCGAGAAATGAATATTGCTAAATCAGCTTCTCGATATTTACAATGTTATGTTTCCACACGAACGACCAAGTTGAAGCTGTCGGGTACAGGCAAGCCGACAATCAAAGCGTGCGAAATGTGCGGATTTCATTTTAGGCCACTTTGCCGGACGCCTGTGTCTATGGTTATTAAAAGAAATTTGGATAGCCTTTTTTTCTGGATGGGAAATCATCAAATGACTTTTCCCGCTCTGGGCGGAGCGGAAGGGAGTGTCAGACTCTTACTGACTAAAACCCACCCGTGATTCTTCTTGTGCCCTTTGCGTTCCAGAGCCGCGGTGACTCTTTCGAACAAATTCCGCAACCCTAGCAGGCACTGACCCTATGGAGCTGGACGGCCTGTGTCTATGGTTATCAAAAGAAATTTGGATAGCCTTTTTTTCTGGATTGGAAATCATCAAATGACTTTTCCCGCTCTGGAAAAAATCATTTGATAACTAACTAAAACCCACCCGTGTTCCTGCTAGTCCGTTTGCGTTCCAGGGCCGTGGTGATTCTTTCGAACAAATCGGCTTATCGTGCAAAAGAATTGTTCATTGTTACCCCCGCCTGAATGTATAATAGTTTTAACTCCTAGCACAAAAAGTATTTAAAAATATAATTTTAGCCTGTGTGCTATTATAAAGATGATAAAGTTAAATTATATTTATCACGTAAGTAGGTTAAACATACCACTTTTACTCGTCCAATCCCATTGGTAATTTTAAGCTAGATGAGGCTGGTGTTTCCTAGCTCATTACCCAGAGAAAATATCGATAAAAACTCACAGGTCAAAGTCTCCTTTGAAATCTGTACAATATGTACTGGTAAAATCATATGAGAAACAATTCTGATCATTGCGGAAAATTAATTACTATCCCAAATGTAAACAAAATAAAGACAAAAAAGATATCACTGTGAACCCAAAATCTAAATATCGCCTGGAAACATTTAAAAATAAACTATTAAATAAAATTCCATGTTTGTCAACTAATGATGACCCTAATCAACATAACAATGGTTTTTTCAAAATGTATTGCACACAATTTGACATTATATTCTTTGGAGGAAAGTGCCACACAGATATGAGTGGACATGTCCAGACAGTGCAAGCAATTGTCAGCTATCGTGAAGCACAAACTAAGAGCTTTAAGGACCTCAATGATTTGACGAACAGTGCCAAAGTAAGGATATTTGGATAGGCTGCATAAATAATAATTCAAACTACCAGACTAATAGAAAAGAAACCCTAATACGGCGATCTTTATGGCAATCAACGTTCACAAAACCTTGCACAAGAACCATGCTTATTTGTGTCTGAGTAAAGAACTATACAGATTTAAATGGACCTGTACATTAGATCCAAACAGGCAACCAATTTCTAAACTCAACTTGTTGTGCTGTCACTGCTGAGCTTGTACTACTTACCTTACATCTTTGTAGGTCGAAATCCGTGTATTGGCTGAAGACTCGAAATCGAAGAAATTCAAAGCTTGAGATTCCGTTTGGAACTGGCTGCCCGAGACAAGCCCACACCGTCTTTGAGTTGTGTACCTATACCCCGAGTTCACGATAAAAGGCACCTTGACTTTGGACTCCCTAACAAAATTTTGTTGTGTCAATTGAATGATCTATTCGAGCATAATTGGGTGGAATTGGACATGAAAAGGCAACGAGATCTGCCAATTGAATTTGATTAGGTGCATATACGTGCGCGTGCGCGGTAGCAGTTTTTGGTCGCTCCCACACAAATGCAAGTTTATTGGCCCGTCAGATAGATTTTAAAAAAAATATAGGACACGTATTTTTATCACGTTAACTAAAAATGGATACCTACGATACAGTGCGTTGAAAACTGGTGTGACGAAATTACGTGCTACAACTTTTACCACGAGGTGACGTCACAAGCCTCATTACTGATCTTTGAAACTTTTTGTCTTCCTCAATTTTTATAGATTTTTCATAAAATAAAAAATAGTTTTTGTAATCTAAATGACGAATTAAATAGAATCATATATTTTTTACTCAGGAAACATCCCAATTCCTCACAGTTGAACTAGGTAAAGACTTTTAAATAATAAATTAGTCATTTTGAAAGTTTCAGCAAAAAGCACGACCTTTAAATAGGATTCTTAGAAAACTTTTCAGGATTTTCCAGTATAATGTTGATCTACATTTGCTTGAAAACTAATATTTTCTACATTAAAAATAGGTTCCATGAAATAAAATGAATATCAAAATACAAAAATGCTCTGTTTTGGATAGTGTTTCACCGGGTTTCACATATTATATTGCAATGTTTTTAAAATTCTGCATATAATAATTAATGCTATACAAAAATAAAAAGACAAATCAATTCATATTATATTTATTTGAGCTGGTCAAATACCGGGAAAAGCTGCAGTCAATATGGGATTTGGTTGCGATAAAACTTTTATGGTGAAAATTATTAGTAGTATTTTTATCCACAAAAATTTAGATGTAGAGCATAACAATGGCTTAGTAACAAAACTGCGCTTTTAGCGGATACATAGTTGCAGTTTAAATAATATTATTTTTTGTATAGTTCAAGACTAATCTCATTCGCATCATGAAGTTTTGATACCAATGTTTTCCTTAAATTGCAACGTTATAAAATTTTTGTTCGTAAGCCATCAGATTTTGACGACACAGTTGGCGCAGTGGTTGAGTGATTCACTGCAGCGCTGCGTGGCGCGGGTTCGATTCCCGCACGGAACAAATATTTGTATGACCTACATATAGTTGTGCCGGGTTTGGCTGTTTGTGTATGTGAATTTATATGTTTGTAAACGCACCCACGATACAGGAGATATTCCTAGTGTGAGGCAAAGTTTAAAAAAAGAAAAATTAGCGGTGGCTCACTGTCTGCAAGTATCGTGTTACCCAGCTACTGGGTACTATGGGTCAGGTAGGCAGTTCATAATAAAATACTGGTATTCAAATGCGTCTAGTACTCGTAAGACTGGATGCGAACCCTGATATAGTCCAAAGGCTAGTACTAATGATGAACTCTGTTGAGTTCATTATCTTTTTTTTTTTTGTAGCATTTAAAATGTTTTTGTCTCACCAACTGATACTAAGCGATGAAGTGCATGCTTTTCAGTCTTGTATTTTACATAACAAAGCTGCACAAAAAAAACAACAACAACAAAATCTACAGAATTAAGAGAATGAAAATTAATTTTGACAGGACAACTTCTATGATAATCCATTTTTGCATCAGTTTGTTACACAAATTAAATAATATTAATTTGATTTTTAAATAAAACTTTGTTTTATTTTATTTTAAATGAAGGAATATTTTTTATGAACACTTACGCTGGCGCATTGAAGAGCTCGGGGTTAAGTAATAAAAGCGGCACAGATTGATCTCCAAGGTTATTCAACCCTTACCAAGGTCGGTCTATGGATGGGTGTCCATCCTAACATAGCGAGACTACTCCGTGCCTCGGAAAGCACGTGAAGCTGTTGGTCCCGGCAAAATCTGACACCAGTCTTGCCCAGAACTGTAGTGTTACCCGGTCGATGGGATGCGGAGGTCTGGTAGGCAACCGCTTCACGTAAAATACTGGTATTCAGCTGAATCCGGTTTGACTGGGAGCCAACCCAAATATATTTGGGAAATGTCTAGATTATAATAACCGTTACATTGTTGCAATTACATCAGACGCAGGTTTAACAACATTGTTTTTTTTTATATATAGTATGAGATTTTTACAAATAACATAATTTTGATCATAGAGTCACTATTTTGTATGCCTTTCGGCGAAACATAGGTTGGACCACACATTATGTATAAGATCATTTTTTACCCTTTTTTTTTTTCTGGATGGGAAATCATCAAATGACCCCTCCCGCCCTGGGTGGGGCGGTAGGGAATGTCAGACTTTTACTGACTAAAACCCACCCGTGATCCTTCTTGTGCCCTATGCGTTCCAGGGCCGCGGTAACTCTTTCGAACAAATTCCGCAACATCATTTTTTACCCTGTGTTCACAAAATGAATAAATGAAAACAAAAAAATCTCTGTAAATGGTTTTAGGACAGGAAAACAGTCGCTCTGATCAATCGCAGCAGCAAAATGGTTAGTCAGTAATCACCCTTATATATTCACAGGTACGGTAATCGATCGCCCTCGTGTTTCCCGCATAAACAGATCTGCCCCCACTGCCGGTGCAAGTAGCGTAATGGAAGCGGAACAGGTACAAAAACTATATTAGCAACCATACAATACAAGGGATCGTTACAAAGTTGCTTAAATTATGTTTGGATTCAGAACCTATGAAAAGGAGTGGTAATCAAACAGTTGATTTACAACATGTTGTAAAATAAAAATGTTTACTATCCATTTTTCACCAAAGGTAGTTCATGAGAAAGCATAATTATTTTTACCAACCCGCACTGGGCCCGCGTTGTGGACTACGGCCCATTCCCTCTCCTAGAGAGGAGGCCTGTGTCCCAGCTGTAGGGACATTAAAAGGCTGATTATGCATAATTATTTTTTGGTATTTTTTTTTATCCACAAACTCGAAACTCATTTATTTAATTTGTACCATTTACAGGCACTTTTAGATTGACAAAGTCAGTCAGTCAAAAGAAACGCCAAGAAGAAAGTGCAGGAAACTCCACGGACACTCTTTTAAATCAATAAATTGTCACAAAGTTGTGGATAAATTGTTTTTCTTGAAATCATTCCTATATGTGAGAACGATGTAGAAAGACTTGTATGATACAGGCATCCCGAGTAAAAGGAATAATAAGTATACTAATTCACTCAATATTGTACCCAGTGAGGTTGCAAAAGTTTCAGAAGTGCCAGCAAGTCGACATTTCAAAGCTGGCACCAAGTTATAGGACTTGGCCGTACTGCACAAAATGCAACGCATGGATGGCATCCCTTAATGGCAAAAGCCCTAGTTCAAAACAACGTCTACTTCAAAAGTGAATCTTTCACTGTTTTAGGTCTTCAAAAGATTATTCCAGAGGTCTCGTTTTACCTCTATGGTTGGTGCACTACACCTACACCTAATATAGACCTTACATAGAAACACCCTAAATACTTCGAACTTAAATATAACACAAAATTAAATAATAACTTCCCAGTCATAGAAAAACAAAATTGATTCGAGCGGGTGCAATTTTCTCCCTCGCAATTGTCCTTACACGTGCTCATCAAAGAAGGGTTAATTAATGCGATTAACTTGAAACATGGATCAAATAATTGGATATACACAATCATCCCCCATGGGCGTGGACTGTAATTTTAGTAAAAGTGTAAAAATAATGCTTTAAACGAGATCTAGTAAAGCACTTGATTTAAAAAAAGTATAATATCTCAGCCTAATACTAATCAAACTTAATCACAGACAGCATCAGCTTTTCGACCACTACCATAATTTTGGCGATTGCAATCTACGTGCTTTTGGTGCAACAAAGCGCACGGTATGGTTGAAATAATAATACCGTAAAAGTCCATCCCATACTTTTACGGTATTATTATTTCAACCATAGAGAATTTTCTCGTCCAATGTTCTCGTTCGATCCTCGCTCAAGCGTTCTTTTTCTATAAATTCTAAATCTATTTAATATCCCGATGTTGGCCTGGCTTTCAGGCTTATTCGATGAGTCCGTAGTTAAAAAGAATTTGGAATTTCATGTGAATATTTCCGCTAAACTAATATTTCAAGAATTTTAATTAAAAACCGATTCCCATCCATTTTCATTTTCAGAAAATGAGAATAGAATTTCCCGACCGCAATGTGCATTTTTCTCAACACAAGCTGTTTGTTCCTTTTCAGAGAAATTACCTACTATAAAATATTAAAAGGAAAACTCCTTTTTAATTTTCTGAAGAGTAAGCACTACCCACACTATTGTTGTTGGTATGAGCTTAGCAATTATCCAACTGTTATTTAAAACTAGCTGTGCCCGTGACTTCGTTCGCATTAGTAACGTAACATTGTCCCATTGGAAATTCAGCACATTTTAATTTAAACAGAAAGTATTGGGAATAAGTGTTTCTTGATGAGGGTTACAGCTTCGATGAAATTATTTTGGAAATTTGTGACTTGAGTGCCACTGCAAAGTTTTTAGGCCTTAAATTACCGTATGATGTATATAATATTATATTCTTAGTTTGAGCTACACGGTATCTGACAAATGCTTGCACTGTCTGGACAGATCCACTCAAATCTGTGTGGCACTTTCCTCAAAAGGCTACCTCAGACATTAACCTACATGGTTCTCATATGACTTGACCAGTACGGATTGTATGAACTTTAAAAGAGACTTTGACTTCTGAATTTGTTTCGGTGTTTCTTCTTAGGGTAGTCGGCTAGGAAACACCGGCTTCATCTAGCTTAAAATGACCAGAAATATTTGACGTGTAAAAGTGTTATGTTTAACCTACTTACAAAATAAATATCATTTATAATTTATTTCTACGGCTGTATTTATGGAAATACATATATCTCGTATCTTCCCCAAAAACCTAGACGCTGGTGCCTACTTGACAATTTCGAGGGGCCAAAATGGTTTGTTGGCTTAGCAAAGGCTCTTTTAGAAATATTCAGAGAGTGCAAAAACCATTTTTCCACCCAAGGATCGGTTTACGAAACAATAATCTTTAAATATTAAATTTTTGTTAGCGTCAACTGCCATCTGCCAGAAAACGGTTGTTTTTGAAGACATGAAAAAATCATGATAGCAGCATATAATAATGAATTTAAAAAGAAATTTATCACACCTAAGTGTCTTACCACTTGAGCGGCTTGGCTGGTATCGGCAATTATTATAAAACGGAACCCTAATACTACATAATATATACTACACTTGGCCCGACATACACCTATCCGCTTTTTATAAAGGAAAGTCGTGTACCTACTTATATATGTAAGAGCAAAGTAAAAGGCTTTTGATTACGCGTGTAGGTCGTCTTTGAATTGTATATTTCAGGTATATAAGTAAAGAATTCGTAAATTCTTCCCTTTTTACCAAAAATCTAGCTAAAACCATTGTAGTAAAAGCTTTCTGTTGTCATTTTAAACTTCTTACGATTTATCATTTAGGAATTCAGCGAATTCAGGCAACCAGATTGTTTTTTTCAGCCACTTTTACCAGCAAAAGCCACACAACCGTTAGTAATTCACGAACTCAAATCATCACACTTAACTGGAACTGCTCTCGAAACTCAGAGTAAAAATCCAAAAAAGTCACCAGAAAATTACAAATGCTTGTAGATTGTAAAATGGCTCGTTCTTCTTTTTTATCGACAATGAATTGGTGTTTCTCAGTTCTTCGAGTTTTTCAAGTGACAATATTTTGATTTCAGTGTTAGATTTTTTTTCTCAGGTGCATTTAATTTTCATTTGGATTATTTTAATCTTTGTTTTCATGCCCATAATGTTGTTCATTTTATGGTGATTGTCGAGAAAACAAAGTGACAGAGTGGTCCTTTTTGAGTAGGACATCATTATGAATTACTACTCTGTCACGGTATTTAATGAAAAATTAACACACGAAAATAAAATATTGGCTAGGGAAAGGTAAAGATTACTTAGTATTAAAATGTATAAAGCGATGAGGGTTTAAATTCAAACAATAAAAACATAATAATTCATACTCTAATACAACACAAAGTGAGATGAGAGACCGTCTCTTGTCGGTAAAAAAGAAGAACGACCCAAATACCGCGTGATATTGTAAAATACCGCGTGATATTGTAAAATACCGCGTGATATTGTAAAATATTCAGTCTTGATGAGACACGGATGCATCGAAAACTATTGTATATGGATGGGATAAGTTCTATGCCTACAAAACGATTTTTTCATTACATATCTAGAAATTATAAATCTAATATTTATTACAATCTTACAGGATTTGCAATTTTCCAGTGACAAATAATATTTATTTCCACCTGTTCATAAGGTTTCAACTTCCCGACAGGAATGAAAAAAAAAAAGTTAGCGCGTGTTTTTCAGATATGGTAAAAAGTTAACGCGTGTTTTTAAGGTGTGGTAAAATGTTAACGCGTGTTTTTCAGGTATAGTAAAATTTAACCAGCTTCTAAAATAGAATAACTTCAAAATCGAACACGTCGGATGCTGAACTTTAAAATTGAAAACGGTATAAAGTTCATGTAGTATATATGATTGTTTTGCAAGTTATTCAATCAACCTATATATTCGAGAGGGATTTAATGCACAAATTGGCAAAATTTAATTAGTAGATACTGCATCGGCTTGGCAATTATTTCTCATGTTTTCGTGATTAAATTATTTGTAAATACCGAGCTTATTTGTTTGGAAATCGACGAAATCGTTAATCTCACATTCGTGAAGTTTTATTGGATAAAAAATTGAGATTCTTCCGAACTAAGTATTGAAATTGCAATTTGTCTGTACAAAAAGTTGCATGAAAAAAAAAAAAAACGTTAATAAAATATTTTTATCATTTTGATCAAAGTTATTTCTCCTAGGTATCTTTTTTAAACGGCTGTTGAATTCTGAATTCAAACGGAAGCAACTGAATACTTCGTTTTATCGGCAGTTTTGCGAGGCGCAGTTTTATTATAAGTAAAAGCGTAAAATATTTATTAAAGGCAAATAGGTATTTAATTAAGCAAACATCCAAATTCCAATGATTGCATGTCACCCGAATGTATACCATGTACCTACAACAAATATTTAGTTTGGGTAATTTGATTTTGCAGGCCTTAAACAAAATTTCCTTATTTACGATTTGCAATTCCAGTAGATTCATGTCACAGCCAAATAGCTTAATCAGCCGTTGAACTGGATGCCTAACCTTTTCATTGAACGGCACCGTTTAATGAGCAACGTCAATGAAATCCAGCCAATGTATACATAGCATAAGCATAATCATTTCATGTTCCCACTGCTGGGACACAGGCCTCCTCTCCAGGAGAGAGAATGGGCCGTAATCCACCACGCGGGCCCAGTGCGGTTTGTAATGCATGTATACTACAACATTTTAAATGATCAGTTGGGTTGGACGCTTGGGCGCTCATAGAATAAGTTAACCGTAACAAGAAAATATATGAAATATTCAATTTTGGGAACTCCATTTTGAAACAACAATCAATTTCAACATTCTAACCGCGACGACTGAACCCCGCTCAGGCTATTTCTGTCTTCAGGCTTTAAAGGAACGTAACCTATCCGTTTTGGAGTGCCTTAAGGTCCCTATGCCAAAATAGATTCGCTGCTTATTCGGTAAAAAAATAATGATTATAACTGGTTGAATTTCAAGATTTCAAGTTTAAACAATACATAACATAATGCCTACCTATATTATCAAAAGAGTGATGGCCGAGTGATAACGGCCATGTTTCAAACCCAGCCAGGCGCATTACTTTATGTAATTGATTTCATCACCACTGCTCTCAAAGCGGCGAAGGAAAATATCGTGAGGAAAATGTCCTAGAACCAAAAATTCGAAGACATGTGACAGCACCCGCACTGGGCCCGCGCGGTGGATTACAGCCCATTCCCCTGTCCCAAAGAGGAGGCCTGTGTCCCAGCAGTGGGAACATTATAAGGCTGATTATGCTTATATGCTTATACCTATCAGCCAGGAGACAGCTCCAAAAACGCCTACATTCGACATTCACACCATTTTATTTAGGAAAGTCAACGAGAGTTCCTATACTGACCCCGACGGGGCTAGAATATGAACTGTGCCATGTTCGTACCAAAATTTGGTTCACAATAGTGCAATTATGAGATCAGTCTTGCATTCATCGTACATCCGACACTGGGCGGTCATTCACCCGAGCGCAGTACACTGCCGGCCAATCAGTGAAACTGATGGCAGTCTAGTATGAGTATCCTTGTAGGCTACAGATTTAACTGTGATTGATGTTCAACGCTAATCCTGTGGGAAACTTGGTGACTTTTTGGACTCGGTTATTATAGTTTTTTTTTTTCATTGTTTGTTTTTAAATTTAGATTTTAATTATCATATTTTGTACGCCATCAAAACGCCGGCAAAACATTGCTCTCAAATATGTTAACCTAAAACCTTTACGTAAATACCTGTTTTACAAAATAAATAAATACTCTGTATCGTGATTTATACATAATAATATATACTAGCATCGCCCCGCGGTTTCGCCCACGTCGTTCCTGTTCCCGAGGGAATATGAGGATTTAATATAGCCTATGTTCACTGGAGATAGTGTAGCTTCCCAACAGTGAAAGAATTTTTCAAATCGGTCAAGTGGTTTCGGAGCCAATTCAATGCAAACAAACAATCAAATCATTCCTCTTTATAATATTAATGTAGATGTATATGTCGCAGGTTTTTCATAAAATTATTTTCATAAATTTTTGATCAAAATCTTAATTTTATGAAAAACCAGCGACATTATGTATAGGTACAGGTGAGGTTTCAAAGGTGTTTTTCGACTTTGTTTCTTTCTTCTGAAATAAAGTTAAGGTTATTTTTTTTAGATATTATAGAAATTTTCATTGAGAATACTAAGACATTAATAAAAACACTTACTGAGTTATACGCACACACAATCACTCAAGTTTACTAAACTCGACTCGACCAAAAACAAACAATCCTAAAATGCTTGCGCCCCTTACCGGGCCCAATTGTGAAACTAAATAATTCAGGGCTACTCTTGGCCAATTTTATTTATTGACCCTCAAAATGTCATTAAAATCGGTCCAGCCGTTAAGGAGCTCAGTGCATACACACCCATGCCAATACGATGATTTTCATAAAGATAATAACATTACTAATTTAGCACGAGTTATTTTTTTTTCTTTACGATTTATTTTCTTCACATCAAAATCAACTCAAGAAATCCTAACGTATCGAAAACCTAATAAATTACCCAACCCGTCACCCCTTTCAACAAAATCCAATATTAAAACAAAATGTTAACAATAAAAAGTCTATGGCAATAACTACTCTGTGCAGTTCATTCACTATTTTCATTAATGAATGAGCTACGGGGTACGACAGACGACGGGCGAGGTCCCCGGTCGATGTAACTGCACCGTAATACGGCAGGTTATTTATAACAACGTTCTCGACTGATGAAAACTATGTAATACTGTTTGACTTACTTTTTTAGTCTGTGAACTTTTATTAAGTTTTAAGCGTGGTATAACACCTACTGTATTGTTTATTAGTACGGTTAGGGATGGAAGTTGATTTTAATTTGATTTCTATTAATACAATATGCAGCATAATCAGCCTTGTAATGTTCCCACTGCTGGGAAACAGGCCTCCTCTCTAGGAGAGGGGAATGGGCTGTAATCCACCACGCTGGCCCAGTGCGGGTTGGTGAATGTTTGTGTCTTCGAATTTTTGGTTCTCGGACATGCCGGTTTCCTCACGATGTTTTCCTTCACCGTTTTGAGAGCAGTGGTGATGAAATAAATTACAAAAAGTAATGCGCCTGGCTGGGTTTGAACGCGCACCCTACAATTTGTAAGTCGGGGCCGTTACCACTCGGCCACCACTGCTCAAGCATCTATTGGCTGAAGCCTTTTCCCAACTATATTTGGGTCACTTCCTCTCTTCTTCCAGTCAAACCGGATTCAGCTGAATACCAATATTTTATGAGGAGCGGCTGCCTACCAGACCTCCACAACCCATTGACTGGGTAACACGGTTTGGCAAGACTGGAGTCAGATTTACTGGCTTATGACTATGCGTAACGACTACCAAAGATCTAGTAGTTCGTAGTTCCTGAGATTATGGCGTCCAAATAAATAAACTTTTCAGCTTTATTTATTAGTATAGATGTGAAACCCACGTTACTAAATTCACATTACGAAAAAAAAATTTTTTTAGTGTTATGGCTCCATCGTTTAACTATCGATGATTTTTCCAATGTCGAGGTTCGGAGAGGTAATGATGATCTGTTCTCATTTACGATTGTAAAGTTTAGTCAGTCAATACCCAGTCTACCAGGATTTCAGATATACCGAACACAAGCAGTACCTAATTAAATGGAGAATCTCTATAGAGACATAGTAATATTCAATTTGAGGTTTGGTAATATCGTATTCCAAACCGTCAAAGCGAGATTAGGATCTGTGACTGCAATTGTTTTATTCAAAATCGGTTCCTTAACAATTTTGCTCTTAAAATTCATGTCGTAGTGTTTTGATTTAGCTTTCGTTTTATTTTAGCACTAGCATCGCCCCGCGTAGTTCCCGTCCCCGTGGGAATATGGAGATAAAATATAGCCTATGTTACTCAGGGTGAATGTAGCTTTCTAATGGTGAAATCATTTTTGAAATCGGTCCATTAGTTTTTGAGTTTATTCGTTACATACAAAAATACAAATCTTTCCTCTTTATAATATTAGTATAAATTCCTAGTCATTCGCCTAAATACCATTCAGGCTGGGGTTACGCTTGTTGATGTAATGCCTTTTTTAAATTATATTCTTCCCTGACAACCGTCTCGTTATCATTCACTGCATTTTTCCATCTAAATATAAATCCAGCCACTATTTATTTGGTCTCCCTCCTCTTCAAACCTGTACTTATAAAACCGCTCTTGCATCAGTTTGGTTGGCTGTCTGTCTGTGCGTTTGTCACCTCCATTTTTCTTTTTTTTTTCAAATAAACTAAACTCTTCATATTCAATTCCAAGACAAAAAAAAAAACATTTTAACTTTCCCACAACTGGTGCTAACTTAACATGTGTATCCGAATTGAGGGCCCTAGTTATTTAATCATAAGAGTTTTAATTCACGTTTAAGAAATTTACAGGCCTTATTTCAAAAATTTATAGGTTCAAAAAATGGGTCCTCAATCCAGATGCACGTCTACTTAAATCTCACGAAAGCACAACACTAAATCAAAACATCAAATTTAAAAGTTAACACGGAGTTTCGGAAAACCAGTCGTGTTAATGAATCATTCTACGATGTACACCAATAGGGTAGTTAACTAAAAAAATCTGATTAGTCCGTCAGATAGATTTCCAAAAAATGTTGGACACGTATTTATTCTTTTTTCACATAAACAAAAAATGAAGACGATACAGTGCGTTGAAAACTCGTGTGACGTCACTACTCGCTACAATTTTTACCGGGCAGTGACGTCACACGCTCCCACTCCTGATTTTGTATGTTTTTTTATCTTCGTCAGTTTTTATAGACTTGATAAAGGAAAAAATACGTGTCAAATATTTTTCTATAATCTAACTGACGGACTTAACAAAATCATATATTTTTTACTCAGGCAACAGTTGCGTTTCAAGAGCGACATACAGAACACAGTGCAACACCAACACCAGCCGACAGCGAGATGAACACTGACACAGAATCTCTCTGTGTCAGACCAGTGTTCGTGACACAGAAGTGTATGTAGATAACAAGTAAACACGTGATAGCATTACGTCACGCCAATGACCTTCAGACAAATAGAATACGGCCGTTGATACCGGCTATTTGAGTACACTTTCACTTTGATGAGCTCGCGAGCGAACGCGGCGTCGGTAGTGTTGTAGGACTGCTGATTGAAATTGCTTGCTTTTAATAGACGCCATGGTTAGCGTAGTGGTTGAGTGATTGGCTACTGCTCTACGTGTCGTGGGTTCGATGCCCGCACGGAACAAATATTTGTATGACATGCATATAGCTGTTCCGGGTCTGGCTTTTTGTGTATGTGAGATTGTATGTTTGTAAACGCACCCACCACACAGGAGAAATTCCTAGTGTGGGGCAATGTATTATTTCTTTAAAAAAAAACCCGAACCGAAAATAGGGATGTTTTCTGTGTCTTACTGGGTCACCTGCTGAAACCTGCCAGCTCCTGAAAGATGGCACGTTGGAACAAGTTTTTTGGAAAAAAATTGATTGAGTCAGGCGTTACTTTGCGGAAATCCATTTTAAATTTGAAAATGAAAATAATATATCTAGTTTTATTTTCAAGTTTTTTGGAACAGGTGAATGAAACCTCTGGAGGTCCCTGATCTCAATTTATTTGGGGGTCGGCGCAGCAAGTTTTCTTCTATACTGTATTAAGCAAACGTAGTGAATAATGCTCGTATCTGCTCTGTTTGAGAATAAAACTTCGCCTATATAGCAACACCAGACCGGTTTAAGTAATAACTTTTTGGTCTGGTAGTAGTAACAGCTATAAATAGATATTAATTTATTCGGTATGTCTCACCAAAACAACAACAACAATATAACCTATAGCCTTCCCCGATAAATGGTGTATCCAACACTAAAATACACTAATATATACTTATACGGTGTACATAGTGTTACGAGCTTCGGGTTTGTTACAATTAAAATCAGCCGATTCAATAACCAAAAATGTCACTTTATTTTACACCGCACTAATTACACTATAAACTCACTAATCACAATACACAATCGCACTATTAATCACTTGAGTTCGCAGTCGAAGATCGCTCTCGAAGTTATCACTTGTATCGCAATTCCAATACTGACTCGGTCGGTACATGCGCCGGCCTTATATAGAGCGCCGAGTAGAACTCCAGAAAGTTCGCGTACATATCGGTCGCGACCGACTAAGGTCCGAGTATTCTAGCATAGAAAAATCTCGAAGGTCCTTGACTTCAATAGTTCTGCTACTCGATACTAGATGGCGCTAGTGGTACCGAATGCCGCTATCATCCTAACTTAATTCTGGCGCGCAACACTGCCCCCTCCTAAGACATGCTCGTCCCGAGCATTATCAGCGCCATAATAACGCGCCAGTCGATCAACATGAACGATCTTAGGAGCGCTTCTTGTACCTTTCTGTATACGGTAGGTCACGTCATTGATCTTCGTCACGATCCGGTACGGTCCGTCCCATTTAGCTTGAAGCTTAGGAGATTTCCCTTTGCTGCGAACTGGATTATGCAACCACACTAGTGAACCTTCCTCGAACCCTTTATTGTTCATTTTGCGGTCATAGCGGGTTTTCATCTTTTCAGACATTTGCTGGCCCGATTGTCTGACGTGCTCATAAATGTCGTTCATTTTGTTCCGCAAGTCATTCGCATAATCGGTTATACTGCGTGGAGCATCAGGTGGTATTCCGGTAATCAGGTCTGCAGGCAACCGCAATTCTCTTCCAAAGTTTGCGAAAGCTGGTGTCACTGACGTGCTTTCATGAACGGCACTTCGGTATGACAGCAAAAACGGTTGTATATGCTTGTCCCAATCCCGTTGCCTGTTTGCCACAACTTTGGCCAGATATCTCTCCAATGTCTGATTAAATCGTTCTACCATGCCATCCGATTGTGGGTGGTAAGAAGTTGTCCTCGTTTTATAAGTACCCATCACTCGGCAAGTTTCCTGGAAAATTTGAGACTCAAAATTCCTTCCTTGATCACTGTGAATCACCAAGGGTACTCCAAAACGACAGAAGACTTCATGAACTATTTTATCCGCAACTGTTGAAGCTTCTTGGTTTGGTATGGCGAAGACTTCCGGCCACTTAGTGAAATAATCCATAACCACCATGAAATACTTGTTACCACTTTCACTCTCCGGAAAAGGTCCCGCAACGTCTAGGGCTATCCTTTCCCATGGTGCACCAACATTGTACAATTTCAATGCACCTCTGCTACGAGTCTGAGGTCCCTTTACAGCCGCACAACTTGTACACTTGCGACACCAGTCCTCGACATCGTCACGACAGTGGACCCAGTAAAACCGTTCCCGTATCTTCAGTAGAGTCCGTTTTACACCCATATGGCCTCCTGAACAACCATTATGGTACAGCTGTAGAACATCCGGTACTTTAGCTTTAGGGACAACCATTTGCAAATGACAGCTGTCTCCCCGAGCATTTTCCCATTTACGGCACAGGACTCCATCCTGAATCACTAAACTGTCCCATTGTGCCCAATAGCTTTTTGTGACGGAACTCATCGCTGAGACATCGCTCCACGTAGGTTTCGGAACACTGGCCTTCATCCACTCTAAGATCGGCTTGATGTCCAAATCATCCTGCTGTGCACGTTCCAAGTTTTCCTTCCACTCGTTACTAAGATCTGTCTTGATCATCCTCACAGGTACGACTTCTTTACCCTCTTGCCGAGTACAATGCTTGCAGTCTTCAGGGCAAGGTCTTCTTGATAATGCATCTGCGTTGCCATGAGTTTTCCCACTGCGATGTTCAATCACAAAGTCGTATTCCTGAAGTAGTTCAATCCATCTCGCAACTTGTCCTTCTGGATTTTTGAATTGCAATAGCCATTTCAGCGCAGCATGGTCAGTTCGTAAGTGGAATTTCCTTCCCAGCAGATATTTGCTAAAATGCTGCAATGACTTGACCACAGCAAGTAATTCCCGTCGCGTGACACAATAATTCCTTTCTGGCTTCGACAGAGATTTGCTGAAGTACGCTATCACAATCTCTTGATCGCCATTCCGTTGAGATAACACACCGCCAAGTCATATATCGCTGGCATCTGTGTCAACTATAAATTCCTTGTCCGTATCAGGATACCCCAAAATAGGTGTTTTGCACAGACGTTCCTTGAGCTCCTGGAATGCAATGTCGCAACTCTCGTCCCAGCAGAAATGTCGCTTCTCTTCGGTTAGCTTGTGCAGGGGTTTGGCTATGTCTGCAAAGTTTTTGACGAATCTCCGATAATAAGAGCACAAACCCAAAAATGCTCTGACCTGCGTCTTGTCTTTTGGAATTGGCCAGTCCTTGACTGCGGCGATTTTCTCTGGATCCGTGCGGATACCTTCTTCCGACACTACATATCCCAAAAAGCTAACTTGCCGTTTGAAGAATGAACACTTCTTTGGACTTAACTTGAGGTTTGCACTCTGGATCTTCATGAGCACGCGTTCCAAGTTTTGCAGATGTTCATCAAACGTACGGCCTACGATGATGATGTCATCTAAGTAGACCAGACAAGCATCGCCAATTAACCCGGTTAGTACAAGTTCCATCAACCTTTCAAACGTTGCCGGAGCGTTACACAATCCAAACGGCATGACTTTAAATTGCCATAGACCCTTTCCTGTCGAGAATGCGGTTTTCTCCTTGTCCTTAGGATCAATTTGAACCTGCCAGTAGCCACTTTTTAGGTCCAGCGTGCTAAACCACTTTACTCCAGTAAGCATGTCCAACGTGTCATCAATTCTTG
Source organism: Hecatera dysodea (assembly GCA_905332915.2). Lineage (NCBI taxonomy): Eukaryota > Metazoa > Arthropoda > Insecta > Lepidoptera > Noctuidae > Hecatera > Hecatera dysodea. Next base: position 28,480,820 of record HG995286.1, on the reverse strand, counting down.
GCAAAGGATAGCTGTCCTTCTTCGTAACGTCGTTCAGACGACGATAGTCAACACAAAACCGCATGCTGCCGTCCTTCTTTCTTACCAGCACAACAGGTGAACACCATGGACTCGATGAAGGTTCTATGACACCATCCTTAACCATTCCCTCAATCATGGTTTCCACTTCCTTTTCACGTGCTACTGGCAATCTCCTTGGCCGCTGACGGATAGGCAACTCATCTCCTGTATTTATTTTGTGTTGAACTAAATCAGTCTTCCCGATGTCAGCATCATTTGAAGAGAAAATATTGGCATACTTCAGTAACATTCTCTTCGCCTTGACCATTTCATTTTGAGACAGAACGCTGCGACAGTCGTCTAAAAGTGTGGTCACTTTCGTTTGTGCATCCTTGCTAAGGTTCCCAGTCGATACATATTGGCTTCGACGTAACCAGTCCACTTCCTCACATGTACCAATCAGCGTGCCCTTATCTATCATCTGTTCCTTATCACAAAGGTTCAGCACAGGTACTCTTGAGATGTCAGTGGCTCTAACCAAAGTACGTGCCACTTTCCATGGAAGGTCACTGTCTACCCTTTCCACAAGTACACACCGATGAGTCTGCCCAGGATTTCGAGGAAGCCTAACAGGCACAATCGTTTCCGATCTCGGAGGAAGAACAATCTTCTTTAGGCTGTACACCTTTCCTGGTAACGCCCCTTCCATGAAAAGTTCTTCTTGTCCACATTTCAAAACTCCTTGCTTAATGTCGATCTCGGTTGTATGCGGAGTCCCCAAGGAACCGACTTACTAGTTGGGAATTGACAACCGTGCGAGAGGCTCCAGTGTCTATTGTCAGCTTACATGGCGTTCCGTTGACCTCGCCCTTGATGATTAGGCTGTTCCCGTCATGGGTTTGTGAGATCGAAATCCTTGGGGCTCTCTGAACATCAGCCAGCACCCGCCCCGCAGTCCTGGCTTTTACTCGTTTCCCTGCAGTTGCTGGGCGGTACTGTTAACCGCCCTACCCTCTGGAGATCCACTATCTTCTCTATCTACAGTTCGCTTAGGGCAACTGGACCGTAGGTGGCCCCTTTCCCCACAGCCATAGCATCTAGGGCTGTATCCTTTAGACCGGTCGCGAACAGTAGCCGCTGCAACCTCCCTGACGCGATGGGAACGATGATCCTGCCGCACAGCTTCCACTTCCAGAGCATGAGCCAAGGCGTCCTTGAGCGTCCCGTGATGACCGAGCCTCACAGTAGCTCTGACCTCAAGGTCGCGGATGCCGTCAATGAATGCCTGCACCAGGTTCCCTTGAATGAGCGCAGGTACAGACTGGTATGCTTTTCGGACCAGCTTCTCCACCTCAAGGGCCCACTGCTGCAGGTTTTCACCGCTGCGTTGCACGCGATCCTTTAGCTGCGCACGAAACACGTGTTCTAGATGAGCGTCGCCATACCTAGATTCCAGCGCCTCAAGGAGCTGCTCGTAAGTCACTTCCTTGCCGAGAGCTTCCAGAACAGTTAAGGCCTGGTCCCGCAGACCTAGTGTGAGGGCAGTCATGGCCTGATTTTTATTCCACCCGTTCGCCTGCATAACGGCCTCAAATTGTATTTTGTAGGCCGACCAGGAAGATGTTCCATCGAACGGCGGCACTTTGAATCCCCGTGGCGAAGGTGTAGTAGCTACAGAGGTTGCAATTCCCTCTCCTACTTTTAGGTTATCCATTGCCTTTTTCATTTCAGCAATCTGGGTTTCAGCTTCTATCAGGCGGTTTTCATGTTGAATCACCTTATCTTTTACAACCTTCATTTCCTTGCCGAAAGTGGCATGCAGATCCTTGATGAGGAACATCTGTTCTTCCTGGCGACGCGCCTGTTCCTCCTGTCGGCGGGCCTGTTCCTCCTTGTCATACTGCAGCTGTTCTTCCAACCGACGGGCTTGTTCTTCCTGACGGCGAGCCTGTTCTTCCTGACGGCGAGCCTGTTCCTCCTTGTCACGTTGCAGCCGTTCTTCCAACCGAAGAGCCTGTTCTTCCTGACGGCGAGCCTGTTCCTCCTTGTCACGTTGCAGCCGTTCTTCCAACCGAAAAGCCTGTTCCTCCTGACGACGGGCCTGTTCTTCCTGACGACGAGCCTGTTCCTGCAGCATCATCATCAGAGCAGCAAAGTCTGGTGCTGATGATGATGCTGGAGTTACTGCAGACGAGCCGGCCTCCAAGGTCGGCAACTGTCTCTCCGTCGTCTGCGGCATTGCACCTCCAAAACGCCTCTGGTCCGTCTCTTGCTGGCGTTGACTACGGGTACGAATACCCTCCGTGTCGTCCTTTGGTAGAATCGGCATCTTTTAAATCCACTCTTCTGACACCAATTGTTACGAGCTTCGGGTTTGTTACAATTAAAATCAGCCGATTCAATAACCAAAAATGTCACTTTATTTTACACCGCACTAATTACACTATAAACTCACTAATCACAATACACAATCGCACTATTAATCACTTGAGTTCGCAGTCGAAGATCGCTCTCGAAGTTATCACTTGTATCGCAATTCCAATACTGACTCGGTCGGTACATGCGCCGGCCTTATATAGAGCGCCGAGTAGAACTCCAGAAAGTTCGCGTACATATCGGTCGCGACCGACTAAGGTCCGAGTATTCTAGCATAGAAAAATCTCGAAGGTCCTTGACTTCAATAGTTCTGCTACTCGATACTAGATGGCGCTAGTGGTACCGAATGCCGCTATCATCCTAACTTAATTCTGGCGCGCAACAATAGTAAAGAGTAGTCTATTCTATTCTCAAATAATATTTAAATTCGAACCAGTAATCCTGAGATTATCGCGTTCAACTAAACAAACAAACTCTTCATACGATTATATAATCCCTACTTAATATATAAATGTTTGTTTGTTACGCTTTCACGCGAAAACTACTCAACCGATTTCAGAAATTCTTTCACCACTAGAAAGCTACATTCACCCTGAGTAACATAGGCTATATTTTATCCCCGTATTCCCACGGGAACGGGAACTACGCAGGTGAAACCGCGGGGCACTGCTAGTATTAGAATATATTAAAGTCGATTGCAATCAGTCAAAACATGAAATCTAGGAATCATGTCAGTAGTATACTTCATATCCAGCTATATATCGGCTATGCAGAACTGCTGCGAGGCAATTTGAATTGGACATGGGCGCCGGGAGGGGGAACAAGGGGTGCACTTGCTCCTCCCTAGCTTTATTAAAACGTACAAAAATGTGAGAATTAAGAAAATAAATCTAAATACATATAACTCAAAAGTGATTGACTGACTGACATAGTGATCTTGGATCTATCAACGCACAGCCCAAACCACTGAACGGATCGGGCTGATATTTGGCATGCAGGTAGATGTTATGAAGTAGGCATCCGCTAAGAAAGGATATTGATTAATTCTACCCCCTAGGGGATAAAATAGGGGATGAAACTTTGTATGAAACTTTGTCAATTATAAACCGATCGGGCTGAAAGTTTCAAAATCGGAGGTAAAGTAACTATTCCACGCGGACGAAGTCGCGAGCAGAAGCTAGTCAGGCAATATAAGACAAGCTAGTTCTCAAGCTTCTGTGTATAGGATGACAAAGCTAGTTCTATTTCTGTGCAAATGGGCAAAAATTAAATCTTCCTATTCGTCATGGCGGCGTAAGGAAGATGCACCTCCTGGTAAATAGTTCTGCCGGCGCCCACGTTATTGGAAATAGGAAGCAGTTATTAAAAGCAATAAATCAAAGGCGATTTTAAACCAAAACTGAGGAGTTAGCAATTGTGTACCTTGTGAGGTGCAATAAAAGATGAATACCGCAACGTATCATCAAAATATAGACCCAAACAACACTCCTCTGCTGACCAATCTCAGAAAAACAAGCGTAGTGTTATTTGAATTTTTAAACTCAACGGATGATAATAACCTGTATTTTTTTTCAACACGATTCAAAGTAGTTTTTATCAAGACGGTCGAAATATACAAATATTTAGCAGCGGTGACTCATGTCGTGTGGAATGCCTTCACAGCGGCTGTGTGGTCATCGCGGACTGCATACGATAAGATATCTGTTGTATGGAGTTAAACTACTGTTGTTCAAGGTCTTTCGTCACGGGAATAGCAGGGCCTATATTTTTAAGGACCCATTAAAAATATAGGCTCACCGTTTGTATCGAGTTTTCTCATTTGAACAAGTAAGCAAGATGTATTTTTTTTTTTACTTATCAATCAAACGCAACAAGAGCATTTAAGACCCGACTGAATAGGAAATCTAGACACCTACTTAGCGTGTTGTATCTAAAGCAGCTGTCACCTTACGTCAGCAAACCGCGTCACCTGAAGCTTAATCATCAAGCCACAGATTAAAGATCAATCGGCTTCCATTAAACATTTTTAACCAATTTTCCTTCAGCCATTATCGTCATAATTGACCTAGAATTCTGATTACACCACTTTATATACATTGTAAAGACCACAAGCCATCTGGGAGCGAATGGTAAATAATACCAGCCGTTACCTCATCGTTCACCCAAGAGCGTAGGACTGGCCGGTTGCTCCATCCCTCTGCGATCGAGGCAGAGTGAGAGAGATGGGTGACCGTACCGGTTTGGGGACTACTCATCATTATTTTTGGTACCTATAGCGTGTGTATATCTGTGGTAATTTGTTAGCCAGCGCGCTTTACGAGTTTTTTTTGTGGTTATAAAGAGGATCTGTGGGAGGTGGAAAATAATATAGGTAGGCTCGGGCTTTCTTGGCCAAATTTAGAGTAATATTGACTTTTATAAGTACACAAAGCATGTATATATATCGTATATATAAAATTCTCGCGTCACGGTGTTTGTGGTTGAACTCCTCTGAAACGGCTCGACCGTTTCGTTTCGTGAATCTTAGCGTGCATGCTAGGGTGGCGAATTGGACAATATCTATTTTTCATCCCCCTAAATGTTAAAGGTGTTCCACCCCTAATTTTTATTTTCTTTTATGTGGCAAAACGACGTTTGCCGGGTCAGCTAGTAAGTAGTAATATATATAATTATAAAACAAACTATAGAAATAATAAGAATGACATTTACATATATTTTTTTAAATTCTGAACTCATAATTTCAAATTCATGGGACCGTCATGTAATTAGCCGCAGGTACTTAAAACAAGGAATTCTGGAAAAAGAGCTTCATACCCCGATCTATATAGGTATACCCAACAGTTCGAAGGAGTTTAGTTAATTTGACCTTAATCTAAATCTAAATTAGATCTCAATCTAAAATGCTATGCTCAACACATCGAACTTTTCCCAACGTAGAACGCAGACGGCCCGCATTCGAACTGTGAGTTAGCAGTTTGAACCCAGACTTTGAATAGTTGAAAACTTGCACTGAAATTGTCGACGATCGTGTATTCAATTGCAGTTCTGGCGACTGCGAACTTCGCTTTGAACTTTCCCCGTATGTGTGTGAGAAAAGCGTCGGTAACTCGCGTGGTCACTTTGAACTTTGGCTCAGAAATAGGACAGTTGACTGGAAAATCTAATTAGTCCGTCAAATAAATTTCCAAAAATTATTGGACACGTATTTTTTCTTTGTTTTTCACGTAAACTAATAACGAAGATAAGACCGTGCTTTGAATACTCGTGTGACGTCACTACGTGCTACAGTTTTTACCACGGCGTGACGTCACAAGCCGCCACTCTTGATCTTTGTTGCTTTTTATCTTTGTCAATTCTTATAAATTTGATAAATCAAAAAATACGTATCCAATATTTTTCGATAAACTAACTGTTGGACTAAATAGAATAATTATATTTAGAGTTAAAATATAATGATTCTATTCAAACACAAACAACAAAACGAAACATCCCTATTATATATATGTATAGATACTATATATCCCTACAATAAACTTGTTACTGACACATTCCATTCCACATAAAAATATACAAAAGCGAAAGGTCACTCACTCATCATGAAATATCCCTTTTCTAACTAAAAACAATATAAGAATCGCGTGTATTTGTTTTATATGAAAACCAACCCACAAAGGGGTGAAAAGGGGTGATAAAGTTTTTAGGGAATGACTTACTGCTTGCTTCTAATTTACATACTTGGAAATCGAAACTGACAAGATCAGCAAAAATGGCTAAATTATAATACATCGAATTGATTAATTTTCAAAATCAACCCGTTAAAGTCTATCCCCCTTAACGGGGCGTTGAAGTTTCTTCTTAGTAGGTACCTACTGACCGCGTGGACTGAAGTGCTAGTAACTTATACGTCTCATCTATGCTACTATTATTCTGTATGAATCCACCTATCAACCAAATCTGTGACGACCTACGTGCTAAAGGCTACTTTTTTTTTAAACTTTGCCCCACACTAGGATTTATACTCTTATTGTATCGTGGATGAGTGCACAAACAGTCAAACATGTTAACTCACATACTCAAGACACCCAGACACGGAACAATTATCTGTAGGCCATACAAACATTTGTTCCGTGCGGGGATCGAACCCACGACACGTAGCGCATTAGCCGAACGCTCAACCACTGCGCCAACCGTGTCGTCAAACGGATATTTTGATGCGGACTGTAAAATCTGCTGTAGGTAACTATAAATATGTATACGTTTTCCAATACGAATATTTACTCAGCTCAGTGGCGTAATCAATATACTAACACCAACATTATCGCATTACTAAAAATTCCAATACATTTTAAACACACGACATAAACTAAGTCCAATTTATAACTTTACGAACGAAACAAGTACTGAAGTACCTACTTATGTAAACTTCGACGGCCGATAATACCCGATCTCCCCCGAACACGATAACGTTCAAAATAATTTGAACTTGCATTAGTGGGAGTACGGCGCGACCCGAACGATTCCGAGGTCTGCCGAAGACACTATCACTATTCGGTAGGTCACTGTCAATTCGTATCGACCAGTTTCGCGAATGACATTGAGTAGCTACTCGTAAGTTCATTCACACGCAACGTCTGATTCAAATGGCTCAGATATTATGTTGCTGTACTATGGCGTAACGTTCCATTATATAATACTAGCCGACGCTCACAATGGACGCCACTCCATTAAAACATGGTCCCATATTTTTTTCTTACATCAAGATTTGAATATGGACGGTAATACGTTATAAAAGGCTACCTCGATTGTTATAATAGTAATAATAAGTTATTTCTATGTAAATTCACGTCTGAAGGTCAATCTTTCTGATATTGACGCGCGGTGGAGAGAGAAAATATTTTATTGATTTTGTTCAGTGATTCGAAGACAAGTTCTCACGACTGTAGACCCAATTCATCGGAGTTCGGAGCAGGCTTTGTTTTTATAATGCCTGCGTCAGTGAAATCAATACAACTAATTTGAATATTCCATTTTGGTCGCTTACACTCTTTTATAATAAAGGTTATAAGTAGGTAGTACGTTTTAAATAGACAAATAGTACCAGTCAGTCATGCCGAAGGGGTTATTTATTAGAGGATTATTCTGGATGGTGTGGTTACCTTTCCCTGCGGTTATGCAGGTCAGACAATATCAGGTCACGTTGGACATGGAGCTTGCTACGTAACAGATTAGGGCAACGTAAAATATGCAGTCAACAGAATAGGCATTCCTTTTCTGGAGAAATCAACAAATGACTTCTCCCGCTCTGGGCGGAGCGGAAGGGAGTGTCGGACTCTTACTGACTAAAACCCACCCGTGATCCTCCTACTGCCCTTTGCGTTCCAGGGCCGCGGTCACTGTTTCGAACAAATTTCGCAACAATCTCTGTCTGTTTCCTTTGGGTATCACCGCAGATTACTAGGGTTGAGAATGTCAGCAGAGTTCTGCTGAATGTGAAAACAAACTATGATGTCTACTTTAAATATTAATTATGAAATGTGCCCATATCATGGCACTACAAGAATCCATGCAGCTGTGGATGTCATCTACAGCTGCATGGATTCAAATCAGCAAAAATTCATGAGTAACTTTAAGATGGACGAATAAAGTGCGAACCGTACCTTTTGATAATTTGATAAAGGTAGGTATTAATTTAACAAAGCCAATTCGTTATTTCTTCTCTTATAACAGGAAACGTAAATTAAATCAAAATATACATACTTTTATCCTTGCTTCAATAAATTCGTTGTGACATTTTCCTCTTTCGTCTTTATGGTCGGTGCGATTTCCGTTGACATTTTTAAACTATGACGGACACTATGAATCAGTGACAATTCTTTGACATAATAAATCATTACGAAGGACTGTCCGTAAATAACGTCATCATAAAAATAAGTTAACAGCACAAATACGATTTCAATATGGCCGCGAAATTTTAAACGTATTTTTTTTTCTAATTTTAAAATTTAATCTCGACTAAATTATTATCTTGTTTATTCGCTAAAACAAATTGATAAAAAATATTTAAAAGAAGTCCGGTTTACAAAAATATTGTACGACACCATATTTAGTCAAGCCCAACTAGTGATGTGCAATATCACCAATGAGTCGGTATCGATACCGGAGGATCGACCGAAAGAAGTCCAGAAGAAATTCACCTAAAAGAAGAAGGAGGAAGAGGATGGCACGAAGAGTGGTACCTATTCGGGGGGATGGTAACTGTTTGTTCCGTTCTGTTTCCTACAGTATCTACGGAACCCAAGACCGGCATAGAGAGATTCGTCTTAGCGTTGTGGAGCGAATAGTAGATAATTGGAATCGGTATAAAGATTTTATAATTGGGGATCGTTCTTACGGATTCCATATGTATACTGCTCATGACTACAGGAGACTGATGTCAACTGACGGAGAGTACGCTGGTCATGTGGAACTGCACTGCGTCAGTGAGCTGTTCCCTCAGTACACGTTCAAAATCCACAGAGACTCTTGCTCTAGAACCATAGACTACGGCAGAGGACGAAATGTAAAGCATCTTTTATTTTCTGGATATCTCGATGCGGGCCATTATAGTGTATTAGAATATTATTGATTTTAAGTGCGTGTTGTTGTATTAAATCGGGGTGCGTGTTTTTTTTTTTGGTTCTTTTCTTCAGATGAAATCGATGAACGATAATCAATATTAAAAGTGAGTTTTTAATGTTTGGTTTTATTTGGCTATTATCTCTATGCCATGTCCTGGAATAGGATACCTTTTTCCCGAGAATATGTTTCCATGGAATGCTATGCATAGGCAAAGCGTTTCCAATCGTCTTTTGTAATTCACACAGCAAAGGAGTGGAACTCTCTGTCCTGAACGCATTCAACCCGGATCTGTTCAACGTTAGAGTGAACAGGCTTCTTCTGGATAAGCTCATTCCATCGTCGACTTTGTCTCTGTCACCTGTGACCTAGACTAGAGTCAAGAGCATACCCATCTGACGATAAAAAAAAAGAAAAGTATTTGGATAAATTTAACATCTTACAAAATTAAATGCAATGTTAAATCTAACATCAATGTATACAATTAAGATAAGTTCTGAAATATGTATAGGAAGAAAAAAGAACAAGATGTCTTCATGCTGGAATGATCCCACACGTATCACACTTGACGCGTCTTCGTTAATATTAACGTATACAGTACATATTATCTCTAAGATTGGCACAAATGTGAACATGATTTAGAATTTCTCTTCATACATTTGTATGAACGTTTCGTCCTCTTATGTGAGTCCAAGTTACAAATTTATAAAAACCGTTAAGTAGATAATATTGATGTTATCAAACACTTATCTTGGTTTCGCATTATAAAACCATTTTGACACCAATTCAATAGGTACTACACAAATGCAACAGTTCTTCACTGGAAACAACATTGTTTATTGCATTTGTAACAGACGTACGTAAGTTAAAACAAGACAAGTGTTTCATGGCCATCCGTTAGTCATATTATACGTTCCTACTATCGAAACTGCATGACGAACCGACAAGGTCAGCGCAACACTACGCCAACTTTTTAAAAATGCATTCTTGTAGTCACGATTATCTGTCAAACACGACACATCCGAACTAAAACCCTGTCACGAAACTCATAAGATTCAAAATAGGTTGACTGTCAAAGTGCTCCAGCCAGAATGTATTGGGTGAAGTAATTACTATGATCGGGTTGCAAACTTCATGGTTGGTGTCATTCTCGGCGGCTTAACGATTTGAATATAAAGGTGAGTGATATTCTCGCGGTCTTACCCAATGTTGTTTTGTTTTTAATTTATTTTTGTCTGATATTTTTTGCAAATCTAAAAATCTAATCTATTTTTCATGACGTCAAACTGATATTTGGTTGAAAAAGGGAATTAACAATAGATTTATTGAAACACCAATTGTAGAACTAAATTCATAGTAACTCAGTTTATTTCAGGAAAAGCATTCATTTCTACAACCCACAATCATTTTGAAAAGAAGATTGAATCCATAATAATTTAACATTCATGAAGCATCGGTCAGTTCGAACCACGGTCCAATATAAATAGCCATTCCACGACCTTTGATCCATTTCTTCAAACAAATAATAACTTGAAAATTTTACTCCAATATTACTTAAGCTATATTGTGATTGTGCTGACGAGCTGAGATTATTTCCTTTGGCTTAGGTATCTAAATTTTTAACCTATGATTTTTCATGGCTTATAGCTAAATGCAAGAACAACCTTTTAACCCGACTTCCAAAAAAGGAGGTTCTCAAGTCGAACCAAAAATTCGAAGACATGTGATATTCACCAACCCGCACTGGGCCCGCGTGGTGGATTACGGCCCATTCTTTCTCCTAGAGAGGAGGCCTATGTCCCAGCAGTGGGAACATTAAAAGTCTGATTATTATGCTAATGTGATTTCTGTAGTTTCATTAATAATAATCAATAATGTCCCAAAATATTTTAATTCAACTACGGCTTACCCCCGAAGAAATATGGCGCTCAATGTTTACCTGTAAAAAAGAACATACACAATTAATATAAGAATCTGTTTATGATTTAACATAAATATTGACTAGCTTTTCAGCGCAACCAGCGGTCAAATAGGTTGAATATTTTATGGACCTGTCGAGCGCCGGCAAGTTTAAACCACGAAAGGTTTTCAATAATTCAAGAACTAAGTATTTAGGTCAATACCTATAGACAAAATCTGTTCAATTGAATCTTGCTTATATTCAAGCTTTATAGACAAGATTTAACTAACCCAAGCAGCAAAATGTGGTCGAGTAATTGTCCTGGAACCACCATTTCATAGGACTATAAAGGAATAGTAAGCAATTACAACCACGGAAAAGGGCCCAATTTATAGGCGTATTTTACCTAATTAAATGTCTATAGTAGAATTGGTGAATACCACTTTTACCAATAACAACCTCATAGTTAGACTAAGTAAAACTATTTGCGCCCGCGAAGCTAACTATCAGCACATAATGGAACCAAACACGACAGTAACGACCTTATAGTTGGACTACGTAGAACTATTTGCTCCCGCGAAGCTAACTATCAGCGCTTAATGGAACCAAATACAACAATAATGTACACAGTGAATCTGTTACAAGCTCATACAAAGTGTTGTGAATTGGTAAATGTTACTGCGCACATTTGTAAAGATTAAAACATATCCATTTCTAATAAATATTATCTAGAATATAAATTATGAGTAGAGTGTTAGTTAACAATAAATCAAGATGTATAATGTGTTTGAATGTGCACAGCATGGCGCACGTATATTTTCTGTGAAGTATAATAAGTTTTTAGTCAAAATTTTGACGCGCCCCTTGAAATTTGCGTTTTCATTAAGTTGAATTTTAAAATAATGTTAGTTTCAGTAAGACATACAACGAAAAGTCGCCATTTTGACAAAGTTGGTTTTCCCAAATACATTAACAAACCGTTATAGGCTTACTTTGTTTAATAATGGTAAATATCAGAACCATTGCTTGGCCATATTGTTTGGAATTAGAGTTCCGCAAATATTTTTATAACCGGACGGTTCTTTTATATTGCTATTAGATACGTGGCTTATTTTAGTTCTTTTGTTTAGGTGTCAACATTGAAAATGGTAATGTTTTGGACGTCGATCGCTTTTTGACTAAAAGGGATTTCCGAGCTTTAAAAACCTTAATAATAGTAAAAACCAATGTATACTTGTACAGGACACCACGGATATAGTTTTAGATACTAAGTATATTAAATTAAACTTTTATAATCGTGTTAAGATTATAACAATTTTGGTTTATACCACTATAAAACCGCTCCATATTACTTATAATTGTTCCGTAAAGTGAATTTATAAACCATTATAAAACCGGGTTATAAATGCACATGGTTTCCGGTTTGTTTAGTTCTATTTGTCACTCTTATTGGCGTACTTTATTTATAGTAGTTCTATAAAGCTTCTTGTTAGCAATTATAAGTATAGCTTACCAGTTTATCTACTCTTGAGTGCATTTACACCCTCGCGATACTTTTATAGGTCACCCAAACTTATATTGCACCCTTAATTTCTACCTATAAGTGATTATAAGTTAATGTATAAGATCAGAAATACTATAAGGCCCAACTTACTCCATGCTGGCTATTATAAGCGTGGTAGTAAATACTAGAACCGTTAAGAGAATATTATAAGTGCTGGAGGCCTATAGCATCTGCACTATAGGATAATTTTGCTGCTTGGGAAGTTTATAGATATTCGCATTATGCTCAATTGCTCAGATCTTTTATGTTAAAACTAATAGGTACGTTTGTTCGTTTTGGTTCATCATGATTCTTGCTTGTTTACATAATTGGGGTATTTTGGGGTCGCACCAGTGGACCTTCTTTCATACACCTCAATTATATGGATAACTAGCAGTGCCTCGCGGTTTCACCCACTTAGTTCCTTTTACCGTGGGAAACCATGTAATTATTTGACTAATTACATCGTATCGATACAAATCCTTAGTTTCCAAGATTGTGAAGGCCAAAAAAGTCAAGTAGCAAACTAATTTTAGTGGCATGGAATGATAAAAGCTAGTCAAAAAGCAGGAACATTTTAGTTATTTTTCTTATTGAGCTGTTTTTTGTTACGATTGGCAAAAGGACTGTTCGTCGCACAGGCCAGCAGTGCTTCGCGGTTTCGATAAACTATTAGCCTATGTTCCTTACTGGTAATGTAGCTTTCTATTGGTGAAAAACTGGTTAAAATCGGTCCAGTAGTTTCAACACTCGACTCTTTATGATATTAGTAAAAATAGAGGAAATACTTCAAAACATGGATTTGATGGTTATCCCATGTTCCCATAGTTATATTCAAGCTTTGATTTTTAGGGAAATATTGTTTTGAGAACCAGATTACAGGGTCAATAGACGATCCAACATGAAACTCGCACTCTGTAATTTTTTACAGAATGAACATAAGTGTTACGACAGAACAATATTATTTCAAGGATCAGATAATTAATGACCAGTTATTTTAGAGAAAAAAAGAAAAAAGAAGAAAAGTAGCAGAGAAAGAAAGAAAGAAAAATGATTATTTAGGACTCGCACAAAACAAACAACAACATGAAATTACATAATTAAAAGCTTAATATTAAGTTTAAACTGTGCGAGGCCAAAAAAGGTCCCTATCCTACACATAACAAAGGATGTAGTTAGCTATCAGGACGAAGATTTCTGAACCTCAATACAAAACGTTTTCGTTCGCAAGTAGTATGACTCAGTGCGTTGCAAAATGCCAACATGCACCAATGACTAATATTTATTTAAGTTATTCTTGAACATATTTTTATGACCGGTTGTATGTAAATTGTTGATACTTAAGGCCAACTTAAATCTCAGTATTTGTCACTCTAAGACATATATATTAATTATAAATATACCTCTTAATTTGGTCTTACCAAAATTAAGAGTATTTTTTTAACCAAAATTCGAGTTACGTAAGCAATAACATAGCATAATCAGCCTTTTAACGTTCCCACTGCTGGGACACAGGCCTCCTCTCTAGGAGAGGGAATGGGCCGTAATCCAACACGCGGGCCCAGTGCGGGTTGGTATTGTTAATAAAATCTTAATCAAATATTTAAAAAAAAACATGTGTCAATCAATACATTCCCCATATCCCGACAAATCTAGGTCAGAACGTTCGTTAGACATTCAGCGAAGAAATTAAAAACTAAACTGTTCCTAGTTTTCAATGCGAAATTCAATTTGAGATGGACTGAAAATGACCGGAAAGCGGGTCACGGTTCTACGAGTAACAAATGGACACATGTTTAGCGGGCATTCATCTTAAACGTATGCGGTTGCCGTGACAGCGACAAATACTCGAATACGAGTCGCATTCGAATTCATTTCGCTCGGTAGAACCGTCGGAGGTAGCCTTTACAATAGAATTGTCGACATGTCAACTACTGTGTTGAAATTGTTTTAACATTATCTTGTTTCGGTTTTCTTTGAAAAACAACTACAGATTTCATCACTACAACTATTTAATACGATCCCAAATACATTCCAAAATAAACTATCCTATATCATATCAATCATAAGCACCTAGCCAAAGTAAGAGCTTGTTCACATTGGGTCAGACCGACAGTTTACCGTTGACCGACTGTCGGTTGTTGCTGTTCACACTAGACGTTGCCGACCCGGCCTAATGTTACGTAGTAACTATTTAGTCATCTGTGCTAATGTGAACACTACTGACGGTACGATCGTTTTACTACCCGGATCGTCACAAAACAGTCAGTCGTAGTTGACTTTTGTATACGAAGGACGACGAAAAGTTCTGTGTTTATTTCGCCCTCCATATTTAAACGTGTTATCTCTGCATACACGTCGACGAAACTATTCGCGCGAATGCCGCATGCCGTGAGCGGGGAATGAGCGGGTGGAATTGGCTCCGCATACTTGCCAGCACGCCAATATTATGCCGACCCGACAGAAATCGTGACTGAACGTCCAGTAAAAGTGTCGACTCCATTAGTTTTGTCGGGTCACCCATATGTGAACGGCGCTATTAAAATACATATGCCAATATTGATGCGACACGTTTGTCGGCTCGATAAAACTGTCGGTCCGACCTAATGTGAACCCGCTCTAAGCCAACATATTTTTTTTCTTCTACTTATTAAGAAACTAGCTGATCCGCGCAACTTCGACTGCGTCACCTAAGAGAGAGGGATCAAAACAATCCGCTTCTTCTAGTCTTAGCGTGATGTTATATGGCCTATAGCCTTGGTCAATAAAAGGGCTATGGAACACTAAAATAATTTTTCAAATCGGACCAGTAGTTCCTGAGATTAGCGCGTTCAACCAAACCAACTAACTCTACAGCTTAACATTATATATGTATGTTTGTGAAAAAGCTCGAACGAAACCGAAGCCAGTGTGAATGAATGTTTGACCGGAACTAAAAATAATAAAAAAAACCAGTCTCAATTGGGGCATGTGAGGCGAAGTCGGAAATTGGGGCACTCCGGCTGGGGTTAGGTAAAGCCGGGCTTCACCATTATTCCGACTTCATTTTGCCTTTTGAACTAAAAATGCACCGAGGAACGCATTGTTGAAAACAGTTTACTGGGTGAAAGATTTTTTTATACATTCTACTTTGCTTGATACCATAAAAATGTACGGTAAATTTTTGCTTCCTTATCGAATCTAAAGATCCCTGCAGGCGATGCGTTTGTATTTTTTTTTCTATAACAATGCGTCAACGAGTTTTTATGCAAAAACTTTGTCTCATAGACATCACAGGACAAATGCAGACACCGTAATAAATCTTTATCAGATAGTAATTTCTCGAATGGTGGATAGTTATTTTATGTTTGTTTAATTTAGCTTTTTGTGAAGTTATTCTGTGTTTTTCTCAGCTACAAAGGATATCTATAACACCGGAAAACTGCAAACATCGTTAGACTATAAAATTCCGCGTGATATTGTAATCAATTTTTCTGAAGACACGGATACATTGGAAACTTTTGAATTGGGATAGAATTTACTGTAGGTAATCAAATGGTTCTGTTCACAAAATATAGAAAGTTTAGTATATATATCATCCTTTATTAAAATACTAGCAGTGCCCCGCGGTTTCACCCGCGTAGTTTCCCTTCCCGTGGGAATACGGGGATAAAATATAGCGTACGTCACCGGGAATAGTAGAGCTTCCCAACAGTGAATGAATTTTTCAAATCGGTTCAGCAGTTTCGGAGCCTATTCAATACAAACTCAAATCTTTCCTCTTTATAATATTAGTATAGATTACAATGTTTGTACGTAATAATTTGTTGACCGCACATGGTCGATATGTTTACTTTGTTAAGCCGTCAATAAATTGAGGGTACCCGTATGTTTTGAATTATATTAAGAGACGAGCTTTCAATTTCAATAGACGATATAATAAAATATTATTCATTGAAGGGACGGTTTGAAAGCTACAATACGATAGCTTTGAAACTATTAAGTAGCCGTCTTGCCAGTGTATATTAGTTTCAACATATTTCAAACTAGCAGCGCCCCGCGTTTTCACCAGCGTAGTTCCCGTTCCCGTGGGAATACGGGGATAAAATATAACTTATATTAATTATTGATAATGTAGCTTTCCATTGGTGAAATAAAGGTTAAAATAGGTCCAGTAGCTTTGGAGCTAATTCGGTACAAACGAACAAAATCTTCTTATACATAACATTCTTG
Source organism: Hecatera dysodea (assembly GCA_905332915.2). Taxonomy (NCBI): domain Eukaryota; kingdom Metazoa; phylum Arthropoda; class Insecta; order Lepidoptera; family Noctuidae; genus Hecatera; species Hecatera dysodea. The sequence continues at coordinate 28,464,174 of HG995286.1, read as the reverse complement.
TGTCACGGACCACGGTGTTTGTCGGTAAACTCTTCCGAAACGGCTCGACCGATTTTCGTGAATCTTAGCGTGCATATCGGCTAGGGTGGCGAATCGGACAACATCTATTTTTCATCCCCCTAAATATTAAGGGTGGTCCACCCCTATTTTTTTTTATGTGGCTGAACGACGTTTGCTGGCTCAGCTAGAATTAGTGTAGAAATCGATGATGATAAGTATTAGGTAGCTACCTAAATGCTTCTTATGAATCAGTCATAACCGACACGGTTTGCGCAGTGGTTGAGCGATTGGCTGCTGCGCTGCGTGTCACGGGTTCGATTCCCGAACGGAATAAAATGACTTACAGCTAGGTTTTCCGGGTCTGGCTGTTTGTGTATGTGAGATTGTATGTTTACTCATTGTTCGCGACGATGCGTCTTAGCTACATAGTATAGGTAGTTATAGGTAGCTATAGTAGTACATAGAATGTTGCAAATAAATAAAACCGCGACTACATAGTATAGGTAGTTATAGGTAGTTAGTTAGCACATAGAATGCTGTAACAAATAAAGCTGCATAGTATAGATAGTTATAGGTAGCTATAGTTGATACATAGTTTGTTATTGAAATAAAACACATTCGTTACAGTTGTTTGCTCTCAAGAGGCAGTATATAAGCCCTTGGAGCCTTTATTTCTTCCAAATAGATAGAATATAGTTAGGTAGGGTATCCTATTCCTTACACATAACAGTAAACACATGGTAACCCTGGTAATCGAAGGTATATGAAGGTAATCAAGGTATATAAAGGTATATAAAGGTATATCGGTGGTATATAAGGTAATCGAGGTATATACACACACAGACAGACATACATAGGTAAATAGAAAGGGCTTGGTAATTGAGACCCGAAATATTCAGGTCAAAGGTAGTCGCATAGCTAAAAGCGACACTGACCAATCACAGAGCAGGAGGGTGCTGGTACGTGATTGGTCAACAGTTTTTGATAAATAGCCCTGGTGAAGGTATGCACAAAATAAAACACTTTGCATCTACCCTCTTCCTTTCCCGAAAAAACAAGTCTAGATTCTAGATTTCTAAATGTCTGAAATAAAACCGCCTTGAAAAATCCTTTCAGGGGATATATAGATGTTTATAGTGTATGCAGGCATAAAGCCGTAATTTAGGTTTGAATAAAACTGTTTATTTTTATCCCCCTGAAACATATACGCTTATAGAGTTGCAACCCCTTAAGTGACAGGGTTGAAACATATGTAGTTTTGTAGAGGGTTGTCGTATCTATAGAGATACATATAGCTGTATAGCCCTCCTAGCATAGTTTTACGGTAAATTCACCCCAAGTAGGTAATAGCTTCGCACCTACTATAGTTTTGTATAGTTTTTGGCATCCCACCCCTACATGGAGGGGGATGAAGGGGTGAATTCGTCTCCGCTGTATGGAGCTTACCGAGGGCTATCCATAAAGGTACGACAACCCCTACTCACATAGACCTAAGCCTAGATATAGCCTAAATTCTAGGATAGACATAGTGAAAATTTAAGTTAATAAACTTCATCACACACGGTGATTTTTTGGGTGTCGATACGGTATAGTTACGCCGTACAATAGTAAACTTGAAAATTTATAGAATTTGTAGTCATTTGCAAGATAGTTTGAACTTATACCTAAATGTAGAATCATATAGTCGCGAATTCCACCCTTCAAATCGCTAAGTGAATAGGGAACAAGTTAAATAGTGTTTTATTGTGACTTTATTGGTAAGCCCTCTATACCTACCCCTATATACTGTGTCAATAACAGCAAGTATAGCAAGTATTCAGCTAAGGGTTGCATCCTCATGGCCCGTAGCTTATAGACGGAGCGTCAACGCGTCTGGATCATTTATACCTAGGTGGGTTGTCACCATACAGTCCACTTTTGAAGAATAGGATAACCTACCCTGGCCACCCTACAGTCCAGTCGATCACGTCCGCCCCGTACATTTTCTGGTCCATCGGAGCCGGATATTTTGAAGATAGCCTGATCTAGCTATTTGGAAGTTGGATTTACCGAACCACGCAGCTACCCTGAAGACGCAACCCCTATTGTGAAGTCGCACCCCCTTGAAGAAAAAACTACCCTTCAACATTTCAAGACACGAAGGGTGTCCCTAGAAGCTGAATAGAAGTCGGACCTTGAAGAAATCATCCCTTCAAGAAAACTACCCCTAGGCAGATTGATGTTGAAAAATAGTGAAGCAACAACATAGAAGAAATTTAATCAAGCTGAACTTAGAAAATTTCGAACGACTTCACACTTTGAAAATTTTGAGGGGTTCCGACACTTAGAATATTTTTGAAGATTTTGAACTTGGAAAATTTTTTGAAGAATTTTGAACTTAGAAAATTTTCAACAATCCGGGACTTGGAAAATTTTTGAAGAATTTTGAACTTGGAAAATTTTCAACAACCTGACACTTAGAAAAGTTTTGATCAAGCGGGACATAGAATATTTTTGAAGAATTTTGGACTTAGAGAATTTCGATCGACTTCACACATAGAAGATTTTGAACAGTCTGGGACTTAGAAAAGTTTCAGTCAATCCGAACTTAGAAAATTTTTTGAAGATTGGGGACTTTGAAGAATTTTGAAAATTTTTTGAAGAAATTTTTTTTTTGGAAACTTGGATTGAAGTTTCACCTGAGGCTTACCAGTGGACTACCGAATAGTTTTGAAGATTCATTGAAGACTTCAACAATGCCGATCACGAGGTCGCATGGCAAATCATCCGAGGCGTGGACAGTTCCGATACAGGAACCAGCCGAGAGGGTTCCTGCTATCCATCATCAGGTGCCGCCGCGTTCGCCTTCATCGTCTGGGACGGCGCGATCGATGCAGCAGCGCAGTGAAGACGTGTCTCCGCCTGCTGCCGCTGAACGAATAGAACAGATAGAAGCTTCAGCAATAGAACGAGTACCTGCACCATTGCCGACAACAGTACAGAAACAGATGCCATCGACCTCAAGGAAGGGAACCCGCTTTGAGACGACTTCAGATAGTACAATGAAGCCGTCAAATAGAAGAGATAGCCGAGTCTTGCCAATGACTACCCGGGGTGACGCCCGTATAGAACATAGACGTCCGCCGTCGACCATTGACAGGTCACCGCGGTCATATAGAAAATTACAGAAGGCTCGCGAAGACTTATTGAAGATTAAGTTGGAGCTTGCCCAGTTAGCACTTCAGAGAGCCGAACAAGAGTCGGACGAAGAATATTTGGACGATAGAAACTCAAATGAAGAGTACGTGCGTTCCTGGCTGGAAGAGGCGCCTGAACCTGTTCCTGATCAGAGAGAGACCAACGCCGCCGAGGGGGACATCCGTGATAGTCGACAGCAACCGCCCCCCCCTGTGGACTTCGAACCAATAGTGGACTCTCGTCGAACGCACATAGATCCAGATAGTGCTAAACAGATAGAGCCACCACCTATGAAGAAAATAGAAGACGATAGGAGCGAGGATAATTTACGTCCATTCGTTACGGACCTTACGGCTGCTATAGCATATATATATATAGCATATATAGCACACGTCGTGCGACCGTTGCTTTGAGTGTAGTCTGTCTAAATCAGTCCCTAAAATTAAGTAAAATAAGTGGTAATTTGCTGCTAATCTTCGCAAATTTTTGTTGTGACATATACAGTGACTCTTGTGGAATCCAAATATACATGGTTATTTTAAATCAAATACAGTTTAATACCAGTACTTGCCAAAATATCTATTAAAACTTTAACGATATTGAGTGTTCAAAGTGACCTTGTGGCTTCGTGAACAAAGGACCTCATTAGTAACGAGCTCATAGCAAGTCACACACACAAGAAACTTTTAAATATTGGTGCCAAATTTCAACACTGTCCACAAAGTCACCGTGGTCGAGTGGCCGGCGAAGGAGCTTCTTGTATCGCAGGAGTTACTCAAGGTGCCGTCGGTTCGAATCCCACAAACCGCGATTCTTTTTCCATTTTCATAATATCTTAATTTGAGCAAAAATTGCCAGATTGAGTATTCAAATTCAAAGTCAAACAATACTATGTTCCATTCACCCGACAAGAAAAAATTCCATTCGGATACTGATTTGACGACTGGTTCCCCAATGAGTGGTGAACAAAATGTGTCGGTCCGTAAACGTAAACAACCGGATTCTGAGTGGACACAGGTTATAAATGAGTTATCAACGGAGTTGAAGAATACAATAAATGAGTGGCGACGGGATTTGGAAACAAGTATTAATGTAATATCAGAGAATGTGGTATCAATGAAAGTCGAACTTACTTCCCTTAATCAGATCACTTCAGATTTAAGAAATGACATTAATTCTCTTCGATCAGAACAATCGGTCCTGCATCAGAAGGTAAAAGAGTTGGATGTAAAGTATTCAAATACGACGGAGCGCATTAATTCCCTTGAGGACTCGGTCCAGTTTGTTGCTGACGCGCAAACGGACATCAACAAGAAAGTGGCCCAGCTCGGTAAAAACATTCAAGACACCATTTATTTGAAGCCTATTGTGACAGAGCTTGCGCAGAAGATTGATAACTTGGAACAGAGTGCTCGAAATTGCAATATTGAGATATGCAACATCCCTGAAAGACGTAACGAAAACCTCATAACCATATTTCGAAATATTGGGGCCACAATTAAGTGCAATGTTCAACAAAATGACGTTATTTCTATTCATCGTGTCCCACATGCGCAACAGCAAAACAATAAGCCCAAAAACATCATAGTTAAATTAGCTTCACGTATACTACGTGACAATTTTCTTAGTGCCCACCGGTTGTGCAAGGGACTTGCTACGGATCAAGTTGGTATTTCAGGGACTGCATTACCGATATTTATGCATGAGCACCTGACCCTAAAAAACAAACAATTATTTCGTGAGTGTCGAGACGTTGCCAAAAAACACAATTACAAGTTTGTTTGGGTTAAGCATGGAACCATCCTTGTCCGTGAAAAAGAAGGGACAAGATCTTTTGCAATTCGGACCCTGCAAGATATCACTAAAATCAAACCTGGCTACGCTGCACCGATTGACAACCAGGGAGCTGTATCTATCGGAAATTAGCTCTTTAGTTAATAATACATCAAACTTCGGTATATGTTATAGTCGTTTTTTACAGCTCTGGGAGTTTTTATTGGCTTGTATATTAAAGGCTTTAGTTGAACACTCCATAACCTGGATTGTGGGTCGTTTGTTATGGTTGATCCATTTTTTTAATTGTTATGTTTTATTTTATATATTTTGTTCGTATTCTCTTGACACTTTATTGTACAATTATGTCCTGCTGGTTACGATAACGTTAGTAACGGTTAATGCATTTATGATAATATTGTTTAGAGTTTTACGCTACAATGACAGATAATTTAGTCATATATTACCAAAATTGCAGGGGATTCCGCACAAAATTAAATATTTTGTACATGAATATTCTGGCCAATTGTTATGACATAATAATTTTGACTGAGACCTGGCTGACGCCTGAGATATCAGATAATGAGTTTATTGATGAGCGTTATGCAGTACACCGGTATGATCGTGATCGCATTGCCACCAATAAAAAAGATGGAGGTGGTGTTCTCGTGGCTGTACTAAAGCGTCTGCATTCAGTTAGATTAGCTCCGCAATTCGCAATCCATGCCAACATTGAGCACATCTTAGTGCAATTGCCAAGCTCAAGTCGAGGCAAGTGCCAAATTATTGCTGCAGTATATATACCACCAAAAACACCAGAATTTGCTTATGCTGAATATTTTGAACTTATGCAATCACTGCTTAGCGGCACAAACATTGATAATTTCTATGTAATAGGTGACTTTAACCTACCAGAAATCGATTGGATTGCTTGTACAGATAGTACTTCACTATCTGCTCATACTTGTAGACGTAACTCTCCCGTTTGTGATCAAATGAGTGAGCTTTTATCGTTCCTCAACTCTTATCAATTCAATACAATACGGAATCTAAATGGTAGAATACTGGACTTGGTCATTGGTAACGGTGATTGCAATGTTTCTAGAGCCCCAGACTATTTGCTACAGATTGACGGCCACCATCCTCCACTTAATGTCTTTATCTCTCTAAGTATTCCTTACAATTCGATGACCCGCAAGATCATAAAAAAATATAATTACTACAAAGCAAACTATGATAACATAAATGAGGATTTAAAGGAGATTGATTGGGAGGAAGTTTTAGCTGATCAAACCGTTGACGATACCTTAAACATATTTTATAACATTGTTTTCTGCATCATTAAAAGACACGTTCCACTGATTAGCTGTAGATCTTTCAAATTTCCCGTTTGGTTTTCAAGGTCGCTTATTCATATTTACAAAAATAAAGCCAAAGCTTGGGTAAAATGGAAGATGTATCAAAACATTTCAGACTACGAGCAGTTTTCCATTTACCGCTCTAGATTCCAAGTTGAGTGCAAAACCTGCTACAGAAATTACATTGCCTCCGTTGAGGATGGTATCCGTACTAATGTTAAGCAATTTTGGGCGTTCATTTCTACACGTAAATCCTCTACAACCTTCCCTTCTATCATGCATTATAATAACCAGTCAGCCAATAATCCAGAAGACATATGTAATCTGTTCTCAAGGTTTTTTAATTCGGTATACGAGCCATCCACTTCAATTGATGGTATTTCATCGCAGAGCATAGATTATTCTGAAACTTGTTCTCTCCTTAGTAACATTAATTTTACTGCCGATGAAATATTAACTGCGCTAAGAGCATTAGATCCATCTAAAGGCCCGGGACCAGACGGTCTACCAGTTGTCTTTATTAAACAGACCGCCGTTAATCTGTGTTTACCCTTGTGCATTATTTTTAATTTATCTATTTCACAAGGAGCCTTTCCCCAAGTGTGGAAACTCGCAAACATAACTCCTGTTCACAAGTCGGGACCTAAACAGGATATTGAGAACTATCGTCCTATATCGATACTATCGGTTTTGTCAAAGCTTTTTGAGAGACTTGTTCATGATAAAGTTTATCCTCTATTACATAATATCATAATTCCACAACAACATGGATTCGTCAAAAAAAGGTCAACTACTACTAACCTGATAACTTTTGTTGACTACCTATTTAACAGTATGGACTCTCGTATTCAAGTTGATACGATATACACGGACTTCCAGAAAGCTTTTGACAAAGTGGACCATCAATTGCTGTTGAGTAAAATTGCCTTTAATGGCATTCGTGGCAATCTATTGAGGTGGTTTTCCTCTTACGTTCTAAACAGATCTCAGAAAGTTGTGATAAACGGCTTTAATTCTGCGACCCTTAATGTTACTTCCGGTGTTCCTCAGGGCTCGATACTGGGTCCTCTTTTGTTCATTATGTTTATTAACGATATAAGTTCATGTTTTCAAAATTCTAAAGTATTACTTTACGCAGACGACCTCAAAATTTTTAAGTCGATTATTAATTCACGTGACTGTTTACTTTTGCAGGAAGATTTAAATAGATTCTCTGCATATTGTGTAAAAAATAAACTTAAATTGAGCATAACCAAATGCCATTGCATTAGTTTTACTAAAAATAAAAGCCTAATTAAATATGAATATTCATTGAACAATATAGATCTGGTTAGAGAAACAGTGGTTCGTGATCTTGGAGTTTTGTTAGATGATAAACTGCATCTTGACGCTCATGTTGCTAAAATTGTGAACAATGCTTATCGTATGTACGGTTTCGTAATGAGATCTGCTCAGGAATTTAAACGCCCTGGTACTTATTTATATCTATATAAAACTTTGGTCAGGTCTCAGTTGGAGTATGCGGTACCAGTGTGGAATCCCTTCTATGAAAAATACTCTAATATGTTAGAAAAAGTACAACGTAAATTTTTAAAGGCCATGCATTTCCGTTGTTTCCGTACGTATGCATCTTACAGTGACTTACTTATTAAGTATAAACTACAAAATCTTAAAGCTAGACGTATAATGTTGGAATCAGCATTTCTGTTTGATTTATGTAACAACTCATATGATTGTATAGATATAAGTAATAGAATAAGTTATGTAGTACCCAGAACTACTATGTGTCGGGGTGTTCGCGTGCGGCCGCTGTTTGCTGTAACACCTTGTCGGTCAAACGCAGGATCGCGAGCACCCCTACGGCGTCTTACTACTCAGTTTAATAAGATTTTCCGCGATATTGAGTTTTTTGCTGTTTCCGCTGGGAAATTTAGAAGTATTGCGTTTAAAGTTATAGCAAAATTGATTGAGTAATTGAGTTAACGTAACAATCGTACAATCATAATTTATATCTTAAATTTTCGATTGTACCTACTATGTCCCTCTTTATTAGTTTTACCTGTATATGTTTCAGCTTAGTTTTCTATCGCACGCCGTTTATGTTTGTTTTTCTTTTTTATATTATGTGGAAAATGTTGTTGGTTATACATTTATATTCCCATTTTAGTTTTAAGTTCTGTGCCATAATATTCTAATGTATAACCGTTTATTTTCCCAAATAAAATAAAATAAAATAAAATAGCATCTTTAGTTGACAAGAAAACAGAACAGCAGTCACAGAATTTCTCCTCGGCGTCGAAAGTCATTATGACTTTACCGAACTTCAGTGGTGCGCATACAGAATGGTTGTCATTTCGAGCCATTTATGAAACAACTCGAAAATATTTCAACGATGTCGAGAATACAGCAAGACTTAGAAGAAGCCTGCATGGACGCGCTTTAGAAACAGTTAGTTCAGAACTCATCGGCCATGCAAGACCAGATGACATCATGAGGGAACTCGAGCTGCAATTCGGCCGACCAGATTCGATAGCACAGGCCGAAACAGATAGATTGCGAGGACTGACACGATGCAGTGAAAATCCAAAGGATATTTGCTCATTCGCAAGCCAAGTGAGGTGCGCTATAGTAACGCTGCGAGCATTGAAGAAGGATCATTACCTGATCAACGCCGAGCTCATGCGAACCTTGACAGAGAAGCTACCGAACTCGATACGTGTACAGTGGTACCGTATATATACAGAAAAATACCAGTCCTTGCCAGACTTGTCGCTGTTTAGCGAATTCATTACCGAACAAGCTCGATACTGCAGCGCTTTCGCTCCTGCTGAAAACATCAAGACAGAGGGCTCATCCAACCTACGCACACCGCAGCAGAGGACTCACACAACAACAGAGAAGTCAGCAAGCAAGTGCCGACTGTGTGAGAAGGATGGCCATATAGAACGCGATTGCTCGAAGTTCAAGAATAGTAATAGTAACAAGAGATGGGAAATTGCGAAGAATCTAAACCTGTGCTTCCGTTGCCTGAAGCCAAGAAGAGAGCGGCATAAATGCAACGCGAAGAAGTGTGACGTCAAGGGGTGTACAGCCACGCACAGTCGGCTACTTCATTACGACAAGAAGCCTGCTGCGGTGGCAGCCGAAAAGCCCAGACAGACCGAAGTCAAAAAGGAGCCCAAGGAGACAGTCGCCAGCTCAAGATCATCGTCGAATCACGCCTATTTAAAGATCATCCCGGTCCGGGTCATTGGACCGGCGGGAGAGGCATCTACGTTCGCCCTACTCGACGATGGATCGACCGTATCGTTGATCGATGAAGACATCGCCGACCAAGTCGGAGCCGAGGGCAAGATCGACCCACTGAAGATTGGTGCGATCGGTGACACCATGATCGACACTCCTTGTTCGAAAAGAGTCACAGTGACACTCGCGAGTCAGCATAGAAATAGGGTGCCGTTCAGAGCGCGCACCATACCGAAGCTTAATCTCGCGTCACAGACAGTCCGTGAAGAAGATGTCACACATTGCAAACATCTCATCGACTTGAAAGAGCAGCTAGTCTATGATGTTGGCGCGCCCAAGATTTTGATTGGCCAAGACAACTGGCACCTTCTCCTTGCCAGTGAAGTCAGAAGAGGCCCCAGGCACCAGCCAATAGCGTCACTTACAACGCTTGGATGGACGCTACATGGCGCGCACACTAGAATACTCGGTCAGCAGGTGCATTACGTCAGCGCATGCAGAGAAGATAGAGAAAATAGAGACGATAGACTGAACGAGCAACTTCGTGAATTTTTCGCACTCGAGTCCCTAATAGTTAATCCTCGGCGTCCAGATTCTGATCCAGAGAAGCAGGCTGAAGACATCTTGAAAAGACATACCAAACAGTTGACAGATGGGCATATAGAAACAGCTATGTTATGGAAAAATAACAACTTTGAAATGCCCGATAGTTATGGGACAGCACACAAGCGGCTGATCTCTATAGAAAAGAAGCTCGACAAAGATCCGAGTCTTCGAAATAAATATATAGAACAGATGGACTCGCTCCTTTCGAAAGGGTACGCAGAAAAAGCGCCCAAACAGACCACGCCAGGAAGAACCTGGTATCTGCCTCATTTCGACGTCTTCAATCCCATGAAGCCGGAGAAGTTTCGAATAGTACACGACGCCGCAGCTAAATCGAATGGAATGTCGCTGAACGACTTCCTACTTACAGGACCGGACCTGTTACAGTCGCTGCCTGGCGTCATGATGAGGTTTCGTAGATATCCGATAGCCATTTCAGGTGACATTACCGAAATGTTCATGCAGGTCAAAGTACGACCTGAAGATAGAGACGCCCTCCGATATTTGTGGAGAGGCAATAGAAGAGAAGGAGCCCCCGACGAGTATCGAATGACGTCAATCATATTCGGCGCGGCAAGCTCACCGTGCACGGCCATATTCGCGAAGAATTGGAACGCGAACCGGCACATAGAACAGCATCCAGAAGCAGTAGAAGCAATAGTGAAGAACCATTATATGGACGATTATCTGGATAGCTATAGAACAGTTGAAGAAGCGACACATATAGCAACAGCGGTGAAGAAGATACACCAACAGGCTCGTTTCGAAATAAAGAAATGGGTATCGAATGACATCGACGTCATACAGAATATAGAACCGTCGCTTATAGAGACAGAAGTCGTCGACATCGGCGACCATACAGAAAAAATTCTTGGCCTAATATGGAGACCAAGAGCAGATACGCTGGGTTTCAATCTGAGCCTAGCCCGATTACCGAGTGGCGTATTACAGAAGGAAGTGCCCACGAAGAGAGAGGCGCTGAAAATAGTGATGTCACTATACGACCCACTCGGCCTAGCCTCACCCGTAACGATTCGCGCCAAACAAATACTCCAAGAAGCATGGAGAAGAGGAGTCGACTGGGACCAGCCGTTCGACACAGACTTGGCCACAGCATGGAGAAGTTGGGTTCAACATCTACAGAATCTTGCCCAAGTCACAGTACCAAGATGTTACCCAGGATATAGCGACGCCATAGAAACGCAAGTCCACGTTTTCACGGACGCGAGCGAAACTTCGTACGCCGCAGCGGTGTACTGGCGTATCTCTACAGAAGATGGCAAGACTCACGTGAGCCTCGTCATGGCCAAGGCAAAGGTGGCGCCACTCAAGCTCCAATCGATACCCCGACTCGAGCTGCAGGCCGCGGTGATGGGGACCCGCGTCGCTGCAGCTGTTATCCGAGAACACGGAGTCAAGCCGGCCTCCGTGACATACTGGTCAGACAGCAAAACCGTGCTGACCTGGATCAGAAGAGGAGCTCGAGTTTACAAACCGTTCGTCGCGCACCGCATAGCTGCCATAGAAGAGCATAGTAGAGTCGAAGACTGGCGATGGGTGCCCACTAAGAAAAATATAGCAGACGCCGCCACTCGTGATGTACCACAGCACTTTGATTCGAGACACGAGTGGTTTTGTGGCCCCAGCTTCCTGTATGAAGAGTCGACAACATGGCCAATAGAAAAGCCTCCACTAGAGGAACAGACGGGTGAGGAGCGAACCTTAGTCGCTATAGAAAATATAGATAGAAGACTCACAGAAGTCATACCCGATCCAGCAAGATTTTCAAAATGGGAACGACTGTTGAGAGCGACGGCGACAGTACTACGCTTCGTCGCCAAATGTCGGCCGCCCAAAGAAAATACGTTCTATAAAAGAACGAGGAAAAATATAGAAGCGGATCCGGATTGGAGGAAACGTACAAAGACGGCAGTGCCCCCTCCTACAGCATCAGTGACGTCCCCAATGACGTCAAAATATAGTCAATTAATAGAAGCCGAATACCTCCAACAAGCGGAGAGGTTACTCGTGCAAGCTGTACAGCAACAGACGTTTTCCCGCGAGTTAACAAGTTTACGTGAAAACGAAGAAATAGACAAGGACAGCGCCCTACGACCGTTGCAAATAGAATTGAAGGATGACGTCATACGCCTCAGAAGTCGTATAGATAGAATCGACAAAATAACAGAAGACGTCAAGCGCCCACCCATATTACATGGCGACCATCGTATAACTCAGCTCTACATAGACTGGACACACCGCAGCTTACAACACAGTGGAACCGAGATGACCATCAATGAAGTCCGACAGCATTACTGGGTCGTCAGAATGAGACCCACAACGAAGATGGTAGTGACACGTTGTTTACCGTGTCGCATTAGGAAGGCGTGCGCACCAGTACCAGCTACAGGCGACCACCCCAGAACGCGTCTAGCTCATCATCAGAGGCCGTTCACATTCACTGGACTCGACTATTTCGGTCCGCTATCCGTTACAGTCGGTCGCCAGCATCAGAAGAGGTACGTGGCTCTATTTACGTGCCTGACCACCAGAGCGGTACACCTGGAAATCGCCGCAAGCCTCAGCGCAGACTCCGCGATACTAGCACTGCGCCGCTTCGCTGCACGCAGAGGATGTCCAACAGAAATACATTCAGACAACGGCACCAACATGCACGGTGCCGACAAAGAGCTCCGAGACGCCTTCAAAGAAGAGGCAAGTCGCCGAGGCATAGTATGGCGCTTCATCACTCCGTCAGCGCCTTTTATGGGTGGCGCATGGGAGCGCCTAGTCCGATGTGTGAAGACAGCATTACAGACTATACTTCACGAAAAACACCCACATGAAGAGGTGTTACACACACTGTTGTGTGAGGCCGAATATACGGTCAACAGTCGACCACTAACCCATGTTTCAGTTCACAGTGACGATGACGAGTCCATCACGCCGAACCACTTCCTCCTGGGTGGTTCAGCCCGGCTGCCGACGCCTGGCGTGTTCACAGAGCACGACATCGACAGCAAGCGCCACTGGCGGCGCTCACAAGCACTCGCCGACCAGTTCTGGCGCCGCTGGGTACGTGAGTACCTACCCGAGCTCCAACACCGGCGGGAGCCCCATAGCCGTGGCCCTAATCTGCAGGTGGGTGATCCCGTACTCATCGCAGACGGCCAGCTGCCTCGCAACACGTGGCCGCGAGGCCGCATAATCGCAGTTTTCCCGGGCGCTGATGGAGAGGTCCGGACAGCTGAGGTGCGCACATCCGGCGGCACCTTAAAGCGTCCAGTGAAGAAACTTGTCCCACTACCAAAGTAAGACAACAGCAGGCGATGCTGCTCCCACAGCTCGCCAACCAACAGATAGATGGGTGACGCTGCCAACACGCGCAGCTCGCCCCCCGTGCGGGCATATCCGGCCCGCTACCAACTTACTTTCAGCGGACAATGAGAGTGTGATGCTGCCCACCGGCGCAGCTCACCTCCTGCGGACATGTTCGGTCCGCATTCGGCTCGCATCAAGCGAGCAATAGCCGGCGATGCTGCTCTCACAGCTCGCCAACAATAGATGGGTGACGCTGCCTACATGCGCAGCTCGCCCCCCCCCCGCGGACACATTCGGTCCGCAATCGGCTCGCACCTAGCGGGCAATAGCCGGCGATGCTGCTCACACAGCTCGCCAAATAGATGGGTGACGCTTCACAGCTCGCCCCCCGCGGACATATTCGGTCCGCAACCGGCTCGCATTCAGCGGGCAATAGCCGGCGATGCTGCTCACACAGCTCGCCAACCGATAGATGGGCGACGCTGCCCGCAAGGCGCAGCTCGCCCCACTGCGGGCGTATCCGGCCCGCCGCCGCCTTGCTTTGCGCAGGCGACACAGCAGGCGATGCTGCTCTCACAGCTCGCCAACCGATAGATGGGTGACGCTGCCCGCAAGGCGCAGCTCACCCCACCGCGGACATATTCGGTCCGCATTCGGCTCGCATCAAGCGAGCAGTAGCAGGCGATGCTGCTCACACAGCTCGCCAACCGATAGCTGGGCGACGCTGCCCGCAAGGCGCAGCTCGCCCCACTGCGGGCATATCCGGCCCGCCGCCGCCTTGCTTTGTGCAGGCGACACAGCAGGCGATGCTGCTCTCACAGCTCGCCAACCGATAGATGGGTGACGCTGCCCGCAAGGCGCAGCTCACCCCACCGCGGACATATTCGGTCCGCATTCGGCTCGCATCAAGCGAGCAGTAGTAGCGGGCGATGCTGCTCACACAGCTCGCCAACCATAGACGAGTGATGCTGCCCGCAAGGCGCAGCTCACCTCACCGCGGACATATTCGGTCCGCGTTCGGCTCGCATCAAGCGAGCAGTAGCCGGCGATGCTCCCACAGCTCGCCAACATAGCGAGTGATGCTGCCCGCAAGGCGCAGCTCACCTCACCGCGGACATATTCGGTCCGCGTTCGGCTCGCATCAAGCGAGCAGTAGCCGGCGATGCTCCCACAGCTCGCCAACATAGCGAGTGATGCTGCCCACTGGCGCAGCTCACCACCGCGGACATATTCGGTCCGCACTCGGCTCGCATCAAGCGAGCAGTAGCAGGCGATGCTGCTCACGCAGCTCGCCAACATAGCGGGCGATGCCGCCCACGGGCGCAGCTAGCCCCCATTGCGGGCATATTCGGCCCGCCACCGCCTTGCTTTGAGCAGGCGATACAGCAGGCAATGCTGCCTACACAGCTTGCCACCGCAGCAAGCGACGCTGCGCGCATTCGCAGCTCGCACAGACACCGGCCCTCCGGCCCACAGCTCGCACATTTGCGAGAGCCTACGCAACAGCCTTGCGACTGCAGGCGACCCACAGCAGGGAAGCGGCAGACCGGCGACTGCACAGCTGCGTCGAGCACCGGCATCGAGCACCGGCGCCGCGCAGCGGGCGACGTGGCTACAGGCGTCGCTCACCGGGTTTCTGCAGCGCCGCGACGTCATCGCACCGAGTCATCGCTGCACTGCACGGCGGGAGAGATGTTCGCGACGATGCGTCTTAGCTACATAGTATAGGTAGTTATAGGTAGCTATAGTAGTACATAGAATGTTGCAAATAAATAAAACCGCGACTACATAGTATAGGTAGTTATAGGTAGTTAGTTAGCACATAGAATGCTGTAACAAATAAAGCTGCATAGTATAGATAGTTATAGGTAGCTATAGTTGATACATAGTTTGTTATTGAAATAAAACACATTCGTTACAGTTGTTTGCTCTCAAGAGGCAGTATATAAGCCCTTGGAGCCTTTATTTCTTCCAAATAGATAGAATATAGTTAGGTAGGGTATCCTATTCCTTACACATAACAGTAAACACATGGTAACCCTGGTAATCGAAGGTATATGAAGGTAATCAAGGTATATAAAGGTATATAAAGGTATATCGGTGGTATATAAGGTAATCGAGGTATATACACACACAGACAGACATACATAGGTAAATAGAAAGGGCTTGGTAATTGAGACCCGAAATATTCAGGTCAAAGGTAGTCGCATAGCTAAAAGCGACACTGACCAATCACAGAGCAGGAGGGTGCTGGTACGTGATTGGTCAACAGTTTTTGATAAATAGCCCTGGTGAAGGTATGCACAAAATAAAACACTTTGCATCTACCCTCTTCCTTTCCCGAAAAAACAAGTCTAGATTCTAGATTTCTAAATGTCTGAAATAAAACCGCCTTGAAAAATCCTTTCAGGGGATATATAGATGTTTATAGTGTATGCAGGCATAAAGCCGTAATTTAGGTTTGAATAAAACTGTTTATTTTTATCCCCCTGAAACATATACGCTTATAGAGTTGCAACCCCTTAAGTGACAGGGTTGAAACATATGTAGTTTTGTAGAGGGTTGTCGTATCTATAGAGATACATATAGCTGTATAGCCCTCCTAGCATAGTTTTACGGTAAATTCACCCCAAGTAGGTAATAGCTTCGCACCTACTATAGTTTTGTATAGTTTTTGGCATCCCACCCCTACATGGAGGGGGATGAAGGGGTGAATTCGTCTCCGCTGTATGGAGCTTACCGAGGGCTATCCATAAAGGTACGACAACCCCTACTCACATAGACCTAAGCCTAGATATAGCCTAAATTCTAGGATAGACATAGTGAAAATTTAAGTTAATAAACTTCATCACACACGGTGATTTTTTGGGTGTCGATACGGTATAGTTACGCCGTACAATAGTAAACTTGAAAATTTATAGAATTTGTAGTCATTTGCAAGATAGTTTGAACTTATACCTAAATGTAGAATCATATAGTCGCGAATTCCACCCTTCAAATCGCTAAGTGAATAGGGAACAAGTTAAATAGTGTTTTATTGTGACTTTATTGGTAAGCCCTCTATACCTACCCCTATATACTGTGTCAATAACAGCAAGTATAGCAAGTATTCAGCTAAGGGTTGCATCCTCATGGCCCGTAGCTTATAGACGGAGCGTCAACGCGTCTGGATCATTTATACCTAGGTGGGTTGTCACCATACAGTCCACTTTTGAAGAATAGGATAACCTACCCTGGCCACCCTACAGTCCAGTCGATCACGTCCGCCCCGTACACTCATGACACAGGAGACATTCCTTGTGTGTGTCGATATCAATTTACGTAGCAACCTTACTAAATACATTATGTTCTGAAACTCCATGTATCACTAATTCTCAAAAGTTGCTAACCTAGATGAATAGGTTAGCAACGTTTGTGGATTAGATGCTAAATGAAATTTCATGGATTGGATGTTGAAAGTCCAACGTTTGACCCATTGTCAGTAATTTCTAGTTTCGCTCGCGTTTTAGTTGCAAATTATAGCTAGGGAACATGCTCTCGCCATAAAGACTGCCTCCTGTGTCTCCTCATGGTCATACAGATCAATCGTTGACGTTAACTCGTCAAGATATAATAAAAAAATCTCACTTTTGCACTTAGAATTTATAGTTCGAATCTTCAAACCAATTCACAACATTTTTTTTTTTAATAAAGCTTTGCCCCACACTAGGATTTACTCCTGTATCGTGGGTGCATTCACAAACATGTAAACTCACATACACAAGACGCCTAGATCCGGAACAATTATCTCTAGGCCATATAAACATTTGTTCCGTGCGGGGATCGAACCCGCGACACGTACCGCAGCAGCCGAACTCGCTCAACCACTGCACCAAATGACATGAAACACAATGAAACAATAATGATGAATTTGTTTTCCTCTAAGTCATCACTATGAAATTATTTTTTGGTTGGCCCAATACATATTTTCTCACATAACTGGGCAAAATTTAGAACAAGCAAGTCTTTCTTTTATTATGTATCTTATTGATACCTAATGCCTAAAAAAAACAGACGGAACATTGGAAAATAACTGTAGTACATATAGGGAACGTACACGGCGTAGACTATGCCATCTAGTGGTTTGAACGTCACAGCTTAGGTATATCACTACGGAACCCTTCACTATGCGCGGTCCGACACGCACTTGGTTTTATAAGTTAATTCGCTACACCACATACAATACTGGAATCAAATTACTCACATCAGTAAATGTTTGTAGAATAATGCAAAAGAGGATTAAAACAAAGTACCGAGTCAACATGACAGCGAAATATTACATGTATTTTACTACTCGCCTTTTAATTTAATTTCATGTTCTGTATTAAATTTTTTTATGTTTTTTTGGTCTGAGTGGAAGCCTCGGCTATTATAAGCATAGCATAATCAGCCTTTTAACGTTCCCACTGCTGGGACACAGGCCTCCTCTCTAGGAGAGGGAGTGGGCCGTAATCCACCACGCGGGCCCAGTGCGGGTTGGTGAATGTCACATGTCTTCGAATATTTGGTTCTAGGACATGCCGGTTTCCTCACGATGTTTTCCTTCACCGTTTTGAGCTAGTATTAAGTGGAAACTCCAACAACAGGTTTTTTTTACCTTTTTTGTAACGAACTGTTTTAGTCTCTAACTGACTTTAGCGACTTCACAAAACTTTGTTTCTAACTTTTATTCATATAAATATAACTCAAAGTGTAGCAGTCTTATAAATGGTATTATGAATTGGTAAACATAATAGGTATTGTTACTCACAGCAAAACTTTTTCACAGTAGAAACTCTTGAATCTTCGGAAACTATCTTCGGTAATATTAACTAGAGCAAAGTTTTATTGAAACGAAAATACCTCTTCAGATGATTATTAATGATTACAGAATAAAATAATACAGCAGATCAACTCGCTAGAGTTTCCATTTGTGTCTAACTTGTTTCTCCAATTGTCTTTCTTGATTTGGAACATATACTCAAGCGCAGCGCGCGTTTGTGTATACTAATGATTTAAAAAAAAAATGTAAAGATGGAGCACGCTTGCCTAGCAATTAAATATTCACTCTTGACTGGGACTTAACAACGGACCTGAAACATAGACTCTTCCAGGAAATTCTAACGTTACTATTACGTAAAGTAACTATGGTCTGAAAAAATCTCGAATCCTACATAGGCCACACAAGTGCGGAAAAATCTAGTCATAAATAAAAAAACAGTGACGTAAACACTTCGAAAAGCGACAGAAATATACACAAAATTACGCTCTCATAAATTCCAACGCGAGACACACCACAGAATGTGACATCATTCGAAGAAGTATCGCCTGCAGCGTTCGCAAGCCATCCAGCGTTTGTGCACCTACAAAGTTGACCTACTGGACTTATTCAGTCTGTGGCTCAAATCTCGGTGCATTCAAAATATAGGTTAATTCGGTCCTGGCGATGGACAATATCTACTTAAAAGTTATGCACAGTTGATCATATCTTCGAAATTAATGCTGGTTTATGTTTGCTCGTAATGCCTAGGTACTATTATCTGAGATGAGGATTCTGTAGAGTCATTATCATCATCATCATCATCAACAGCCTGTTGCAGTCCACTGCTGGACATACGCCTCTCCAATTGCACGCCACTTAGATCTATTTTCGGCTTCTCGCATCCAGGCAAATCGTCTCCCCACCGTGCATGAGGACGTCCTACACTACATTTGCCGAGACGTGGTCTCCACTCTAGAACTCGTTTACCCCAACGGTTCGCGGTTCCATGACTAATATGGCCAGCCCACTGCCGTACTTCTGTAGATTGCTGGTGCAAATAATAACGCAGATCGAATTTCTCTCCGTATTTGGCGTTGCGAAGATGTTTTATATTTTACTACCTGCCGCCCGCGTCTAAGGCGAAAATCATCCCAAGAGAACATGTTCCTTAAATAAAAAGTATTGTATATATCCTATTTCAAGGCATGGTCTACCCGGGTGCGTGTTTCTTCTAAATCCGTTCAGCCGCTAAGAAGTAAAGAGGTAACAAACTCATATTTTTTTTATTAAGTTTATTGTATTTACCTTCGTCCGTGTGTCACTGCGGGGTGCCAACTGAAAACCAGCACGGGTGTCTGACGCCCAGCAAATGCTGAGGTGGTAATCCTTTCGATATGGCACACTCAGCGCAATTCTGTACCTACTAATATTTCTGTTACTTTGTTTGTGTCTGAGCCGAACAAAATGGCTTCTATTCTATTCTATTTAACCCTGTATATTTGCCGCTACACATTTGTAGCGATTTTACTTGTACTCACATACCATTCGGAAATCCCACACAATTTCATAAGAAGTTATCAATACAAATATACGTGAGCCCAAGTTACAAAAGTGCTTATCCTTTATTCGACATTGGCGCAGGACATAAATGCATCGACTGTTTATCTATACTTCTATACTAATATTATAAAGAGGAAGATTTGTATTTTTGTATGTAACGAATAAACTCAAAAACAACTGAACCGACTTCAAAAATTATTTCACCTTTAGAAAGCTACATTCACCCTGAGTAACACAGGCTATATTTTATCCCCATATTCCCACGGGAACGGGAACTACGCGGGTAAAACTGCGGGGCGCTGCTATCTCAAATAAGTTGCAATAGTGAATCATGTCGCACGGTACCGCTTTGGTTCCAATGAAGGAACTTTTGTTGTGAGTTGTGACAGCAATCGTGTTGTTGAAATGAAGAGTTTATTGTAATGTACTGAGAGTTTGTTTTGCAACTTCCGGTTACTGACAGATCAGAGCACGCAACTGATGAGAGTAGTGTTTGTTTGGAAATTATTCGACAGATCGATTATTTTCTAAAAGGTCGTTGTTTAATCTGCCAGGGTCGCGAAATTTGTTCGAAAGAGTCCCCGCGGCCCTGGAACGCTGTTTCATAAATGCGGCCTGTCTGCGGGAGCCTTAACTTGACAACTTTATCTGATCGATAGTAGGTATTCTTGCTTGATTTATCTACTATTTAAGAGCGTATACGCCGAACGGCATTTCATACAAATTATAAGTTCTTATTTGCCGAAATGACTAAACCGATTTTAATGAAACTTTACACACATAAGCTGGATACATAGGTCTAAAAAATTGAAAACATTTTCTATAAATAGTGTTACAGTTAAATTAGACCCATTTTAAATGTTCCATACAAACATAAACCAGTTATCTTTTTTTTAAATAAGACATTTAGAAGATCCTTTTAACTAACTTTTTAGACCTACGCATCCTGCTTATATGTGTGAAGTTTCATTAAAATCGGTTGAGTCATTACGCAAAATAGTGACTTGAAAATTTGTATGAAATACCATACGGCGTATCTTCCTTATTTTCATGAAAATATTCAAACACACATTTAAAAATAATGTGATAGATACAACCACTGTTAGAAATAGCGTTAATTGCTCTCAATTATCAATCCTAATTCTGTCAACATGCGTACAGATAATGGCATATCCTCTCAAATTACAGATGTTCATTTCAGTAGCCAACTGTATCAGCTTCCATAGGAATAGATAATTATTATTGAATTAACTATGTAGTTTTTTTAGCAGTATTCATTTTTACGTGTTTCACTTTTCTAGTAATAATAAATGTATTAAAACGACTTTTAAAATTTAAAAGTCGTTTTAATACATTTATTATTACACGCTTATGTACAACTAATTAATACATTTATTATTACAGCTTATTTACAAACTTTCGTGTACTGCCTTACTAACATTATTTAATAATGTTAGTAAGGCAGTACACGAAAGTTTGTAAATAAGCTTTTTTCGTTATTGGCAAGATCAATTTTGATGATTCAGAAACATTACGAGAGTTATCCCCGATTAGTAAAGCAGGTGTTTCCTTGCACCTACAATAACCCAGTTATCTACATTTAAATCCCATGTAGTAGAGGCATATTGCCATCTAATGTTAAATGTTTTCTATACAATCATCATCATCATCAGCAGAATGACGTCTACCGATGGTCTCCCCCAAGGGGCACCATATCGACCAGTCCTTTGCGTCCCCCGTCCATCAGTCCAATGCTATGGGTTGGAATATATCGTTAGCTTTCTGCTAGCTGCTATATAGCTGAATTCCTGTGTATTATTATTACTATGTATTCGTGTATTCATTTTAAAATCTTATTAGTTACATTTTTAAATATTTAAATAAAAAAAAATAAAAAAACATTTAAAAATATAAAAAATAGTAGCCCACCGGTATCGGGAACAGGGTCCAAGCTACCGGCGGTCAGGGCTCCAGAGAGAGGAACCTCCTAACAATGCGAGCCGTGTCCAGAAGTACCGCTTTCTGGATCAAGCCCTTGATCCAGCTGCCTAACGAGAGCCTCCTAAGGTGTTGGTCGAGGCTCTTGGCTGACACGACTATCGGTACAATGATTGCTGAATCCACATCCCACATGTGGACAACCTCGCGAGCCGAGTCAAGATATTTAATTTGCTTATCTTTCTCGGCTTTCACGAGGTTCTCGTCATGCGGGAAGGTTATGTCTACAATCATTGTACGCCTCTCGATTCGGTCCACCACCACTATTACTATGTATTATTATTATTATTCCCATTTGATTATATTCCCAAACTCCGAGCATAGCCTTTTACTCCGCCCTTTGGATGACTTTAAGCCTTCTGATGAGGCCATGATGGGCCATGATTGCCATCACCCGGACCACAAATTCACATGTCCTAGAACCAAAATTTCGAAGTGTGACATTCACCAACCCGCACTGGGCCCGCGTGGTGGATTACGGCCCATTCCCTCTCCTAGAGAGGAGGCCTGTGTCCCAGCAGTGAGAATGTTAAAAGGCTGATTATGCTTATAGTTATTGCCCGACCCGGGAATAAACTTAGTAGCTCTTGTATCTAATACTACAATAACGAGACACTTCACCAAAAACACATAATAAATTGAAAAGCGCGCAAGCAAAACGTCATGTATTGCTTAAAATTATTGTCCTGCTGCCCTACCATGACGTCTTAAATCCATCCTATCATAATTCCTGTGTCAGAGAGAGACGGAGTTACACAAGACGAATAGCACTATCCCTTTCCCTCACCTGAATCATGATAGCACGGCACTTCGTAGTACGGCCACTATTTTCTTACAACTTCTCACATTCTAACACCTTAATAAAATAAGCGTAAACACACTGTCTCTGAATCCCACAGAAGAGTATAAAATATTATTTATGTTAAAATCGAAACAGCTATTTAGGTGCGATATTGCAGTACTCCTAGGCTATTACCATTGTTTTAGCGTAATATTTCCTTTAACCGCAAACGGAACAATGGACAATTTATTTAACTAACTGTTATACACCAAACAGGAAAGATATTTTAGTTATTAGTTCGGGATTGTTCAACTATGAAACGAATGATACATATTTAAATGTGGCAATGTAACTGCAGTAACCAAAATACGGGGAAAATACAACTAGTAATGTGAACGTACCTTACAGAATGGCGATGATTACCTACCTTCATCAGTATCGGCACCACCGCGGTCATAGTTTGTTTGAATGCGCTAATCTCAGGAACTACTGGTCCGATTTGAAAAATTCTTTCATTGTTAGATAAGGAACGTGCAAAAACTATAGCTGGTAGCACAGACGCGTCAATGTCAAATATATTTTAATTATAAGTTTCAAATTTGCGACGCTAAATGGCACAGTCTACTTACTTCGTACACGTTCCCCTAAACGGAGGGTGCAGGAAGTGAAGGTGGCAGCACAGGTCAAATATTTACAACGTAAAAGTTTCAGATTTTCAACACTAGATGGCATAGTCTACGCACGTTCCCTAAAGCCCATCTATCTATCTGGTTTTGGATTCCGCTCTTAGTACTAGTATTGGACGATTGTGTGTGAGCCATGGCGGCCGTCAACCCTATAGCCCATTTATCGAGACAGGCTATACAGTATGTTAAATAACAGAGGGCGTTCCCTTAAATTCGTTAATCTATATCATTAATAGATTCAAATAAAAATATCAGAATAGAAAAATAAGCATAAAATAATCCGAATTACAAAAAAAAAAAAAATAGTTTAGCGCGGAATAGTACCTACTCGTAGTAGAAATGCCCAAACCGGCAAGTACGCGTGTACAAAGTGTTTCTTTAACGTATCAATTTAACATTTTTAGTGAATATTTAAATATTAAAAAAAATTAAAAACATTTTGTTTTCGAATGGTAATATTTTTTTCATCATAAATGAATGCTTTACTATTGCGTGTTAACGGGAACGCCCTCTGTTAGTTAACATACTGTATATCTTCACGCTAAGACTAATAGGATTGGAGCAGTCATGACAAATGTGACACAAACGAATTTGCGCGGCTCATCTAGTGACAACTTATGAATGCGTTACCTGCACTCAGAAATGGCAACATGTAAATAACTCGCGTACATAGGAAAGTTGAAGGTTTATGTGTGTGTTTTCGTTTTCATATTAGGTAAACGAGTTTTAGCTATATATACTTGCAGTTGCTCTCTGCCTGCGTCTGTGTTTCCGAACGCATTCAACCCTGATCTCTTCAAAGTTAGAGTGAACAGGCTTCTTCTGGGTAAGCTCATTCCATTTTCGACTTTGTCACCTGCGACCTAGATTAGAGTCAAGAGCATATCGATCTGACAATAAAAAATAAAATAAAAATATGTCAATCCTTGAGCAATTCCGCCAATCACGCCATCAGTTAAGGCGATACCCTGACCAAATAACCTTGAGCATTCGTTCCCTCTTCGCCACACCCGCAAAATTCGTAGCGATTACGCTCAGATTTTATAGTAAAATCTATATAAAATCAAATTTTCGAGTTAAATAAAAAATAAAACTAGCAAAATGTTTATTATTAAATTACCTATCCATTACTTTAAGTAGCAAACCAAAATAATGGTTATTTTACGAGGAGATGCATTTTAAAAATAATTCTTTCTCATTTCTGTCGTTTCGTTGCGGCTCTATAATTAAACATTGCGATTTAAAAATAAAAAAATAAAACTACCATTTTGGAGTCTAGATTATGTAGAAATTTAATGTATTTTTTATTTGTTGATATTTCTAATGGATAATGAGAAGATGGCTCCTAAAAACTACACAAAAAACGGCTACCGCTGCGTTTTGCACGGGGACGCGCCTTAACTAAGTTTATTGTTGTTTATTGTTTATATAACATCTATAGATAACCCCGGGTACCAACATGCATTTCGAACGCAAACACTTATCATGAAAAATATTCGTTGCGTTATCTCTTATCAAACGTAGTGATAAGTCGGTGTAGTAATCAGCTGATTGCGGTGACAAACTGTTTCTCTTTATTATTAGATCATAACGTTTGACGAACCGTGACATTTCTTTTTTTAATTTTTTTTACATTAAACCATCATGTCATTACTTCATGACCGTATTTTGCTGAAGCATTGGTACAGTAACAAAGAAAGAAGGAAAAGGCGCACAAAAAAAAACTAAAAAAAAAACTTATAAAAGAAAACAACTTATCGGCTAAAACTAAAAAACTGTGTCAGGACCGGACATCAACTACCACGAGTCTCTGATCGCACCACAGACAAAACGGAACACAGTCAGTCTATGCTTAGTCTATGGTGTGACATCCCTAGTAAGGGATAATGACGTCCCTGGGACATTATAAACCGTTATACTGATGTTAAATGACACTTCAGACATGTCCATTATCCGGATGCAAGACGTACAAACGTCGATATGCCACCGATAATGGTGGACATCTCACTTTTACAAACAGTTAAATTCTTTGCCGGAGCCTATGTTTTGTGATGGCTACAACTTGACGAATACATAAACAGGTTTATTTTAGGCGATCGTCACTCACTTCATCGCTTACTAGAAGTTAAGATTGTTCAAACGCGAGCATATCCATAGTTAAAAACAGTATCAGTCAAGTTATACAATTCACGCGAGCATTAGTTGTATAATTAAGGGTAGTTATAAAAGCTCCAACAAAAAAATAAGAATTGTCCTTACTCAAAATATTAAATCTACTGCCTAAAATACTAACTTTCCGACTACTTTTGTCCGAATAAAAATCACGAAACGACCGAATGTGATACTGAAATCTTCTAAAAATAAACATGACTGTTTATTGCTATAATACTTTTCTACCAGCATAAATTACGTTCTACTGAAAACTATGCTTTGTAATTTTTACCTTTACCTGCCTACTATTCATTCATAAATTACCTTTCATATTTCAAAGACTGTGGTGCTATTTTAACTGTAACATTATACTGAAATTATTATTCTGAGTGGTTATACAGAAATTTATAAAAAATATAAAAATGTACTTGTAACAATAACTTTTACTTGCATCATATATCATGAATTTTACTTACAACAGGTATGCTTCGATATCGGTAATTCTCCTTCGGTGTAATTAATAATATCAGTAATGTAAATATATTAACTCCTACTGTTATTTTATCATAACGCTTTTATCCCTGAACATAAATATTTACCAAGTGTAATAAAAAATATATGTGGGTAGAAGATGATATTTATAGTTTTAATTTGAGGGTAACTAGTAACTGATTCCCACCTGCGCTAAGATAGGTCGACTAAGCCCCGCTTGGCGGGGCTCCTATGTCTAGGTGGTTTAAAAAAAATAACCACTAACGACTTAATGATTTTCGATTAAATAAACAATCAATAATTTTATCGGAGTTGAAAATTTAGGTGAGCTTTGCCGCACCCTATTTTCATCATTATTGAGAGTTAAAAATTTTGATAACCAACAATAGATTAAAAAGTTCATGCAAGTTGTAAAAATATGATTATTTTGACAAAACCTCTGTTGTCTACCGACAACAGAGGTTTTGTCAAAATAATCATATTTCACTTACTAATGTTGTCGAAGGTTCAGTATTCTATCCGGAAGTTTAGTTTTGTTATTCGAAGATCCATTTTGTTTTAGGGGAAAATGTAATTTGAACATGCTCTTATTTGTTGTTAAATTGGATATTTTTTATGGTTTTGTTTTAGGTTTTTTGTCGGTAATTCATCATAACGCTGGTTAATTAGAATAATAGTCGACCACAGATTGCTGGAGATCAATTTGTTTTTCGGAACCATTATTATTTCCCTATAATTAATTGTGAACGAAATAAAAAAAGAAAAAAAAGCCTAACTTAATATGAACTATTGACATGGAAGTAAACATAAACTACAGAGCGCCACGTGCTCCGTCTCGACCGGCTTTTTTCTTTTACATTTATACTCAGAGTGTTACACGCGCACCCGTTGTGAGTACTACGCACTTGACCTCTTTCAAGGACACTTCCATTAAAGCTAGGCAGGGCAAACTTTCTGGTTGATGGGCGAAAGGACTTTGTCCCACATTCTAAGTTCAAACAACACTACATAGAATTCTCTAAAAGCTGTTTAATATCTTGAATGGTGAAATTATTATTGTCCCGCGGTTGCTTGGTATTCGAAGGTCAAATTCAGTGGCGCACTGCAGCCACTGAATTATTGTGGTAAGTACAGAAGATTTGTTGTGAAATGGACAAAGGAATCTTGGGAATCGCCAAACTAATCTCTTTATGCGGCTATGTCAGAATATGTAGGTATGCAAATAAAATAATATGAATTGTCATTGATATTCATTTACGCATAGACCAAAGTTTCTAAGCAATCGTTCAAGTTGGGGTGTTTGAAAATAATCACTTGAAAAAAAAAAGAACACAAATCTCGATTTGTAAATCCCAAAGTTTTTGGGCTGTCAGGTTTTCAGAAATTCGGAAGTAAAACCATAAAGACAATATTTGTGGCTAGGAACGTTATTACGACACTTGTGAAATATTCGAGTAGTTGAAAATTCACGAGCGAAAACGCTTTTTTCAAAATGGCAATTGTTCAAACGACTTTTTCCGCTCTGGACGGGGCGGAAGGGAGTGTCAGACTCGTACTGACTCTTACGTGTTCATCCGTGTTCCTGCAAAATACTCTGTGCGTTCCAGGCCGCGGTGACTCTTTCCTGTCCGACGGGGCTCAAGCGGGCCCCGTCTGCCATGTTGACACATCTTTGAAGCACGCGTGAAACATGACGCGCCGTCAACCCGAGCCTGGTTGTTATCGAACGGCGAGCCACCCAACGCTCGCCATCCACATACCCTCGCATGCAGTGGCCGCTATTTGCCCTGCTACTGCCGACTAAGTACCTGAGCTTCTTCTTTCTAGACGAAAACCGATTTTGATATTTCGTGGTAATAGGGTGGTTGACTAAAAAAATCTAATAAGTCCGTCAGATCGATTTCCAAAAAATATAGGACACGTGTTTTTTCTTTTTTCACATAAACAAGATTCGAAGACGATAAAGTGCGTTGAAAACTCGTGTGACGTTACTTAGTGCTACGATTTTTACTACGCCGTGACGTCATAAGCTTTGAAGCAAAAAATACGTGTCCAATATTTTTCGATAATCTAACTGTCGGACGAAATATAATAATATTTTTATTCCTCAGGAAACATCCCTATTAAGATACACGTGCATAGTATTTAATGTTTCATACTGTAAAGATTTATTATTGCAATTGGCATTCCGGATAATCGCGACTACGAGTTCCGTATGTTCGAAGTCTAAATAATTGAGTATACTTCTTTAAACACAACTCAATCATGTACTACCTGTTTGCAAACCCACCCATTGTTATTTCAAGTACCTATCCAATAAAATTGGAGTATATTTGCACGACCCAAATCTTTGGCACAAATAAAATCAACGAAATATCGATCGACTCCCGCCTGACTGAGGTAACGCTCCCCTTTTAACCCTTTCGTTTTGAACTTGTACGCGACAAAGTACAAAGTATATGTATGTTTATCTATATACTAGCAGCACTCCGCTGTTTCACCCGCGTAGTTCCCGTTCCCGTGGGAATACGGGGATAAAATATAGCCTATGTTACTCAGGGTGAATATAGCTTTCTAATGGTGGAAGAATTTTTGAAATCAGTCCAGTAGTTTTTGAGTTTATTTGTTACATATAAAAATAGAAATCTTTCCTCTTTATAATATTAGTCTATATATATAAAAGTGAAATACAACTCACTAATTAATCACGAAATCTCAGAAACTATAACACCTACAAACTTAAAATTTGACAGGGAGTTTCCTTATAGGGTGAAGACATCCGCTAAAAAAAGATTTTACGATAAAACAGTGGTGGAAATTGTTTGTACTAAATCTGCGCAGACGAAGTTGCAGGCGAAATGATAGTGTAAAATATAGTTAGCAACTCTGAGTGAATTCTGTTCTGAGTGAGACTCATCTATGGTGTGACTTAAAACACAAGTCCATCTTTGACGACTTGGCCATTTTAGAGTATTTGTTTCAGCAATCATGTATGTAAGTGTAATTTATATCATTTCAAGTTACTAGCTAACCCGCGCAACTTCATTTGTGTCACATTTTTCATTCATGCTCCGCTCCTATCAGTCTTAGCGCGTTGATATATAGCCTATTCGCCTATAGCCGCCTATAGCCTTCCTCGATAAACGGGCTATCTAACATTGAAAGGATTTTTCAAATCGGACCAGTAGTTCCTGAGATTAGCGTGTTCAAGCAAACAAACAAACTCTTTCAGCTTTATAGATTAGTATATAGTATACTGTATAGGTTCTATACTAGCGGAACAGTCTGTATTTCCTTCTATATCCTTTACGTATTTTTCGAACAGAGGTAGGTAGAAACTACTATATCAGATGCTACATTTAGTAGGAATAAAAAGGTAACACGAGGCGGTGCCATTTATTGTCAACTATGGAATAAGTTTTCCATTCGTTGTCGCATTGTCGCAAAAGATGTTTCTACAAAAATAAGAATGGAAACACATTGATCTTCGATATCATCTGCCTAGCCTTTTCCCAACTATATTGGGGTCGTCTTCCAGTTATACCGGATTCAGCTAAATACCAGTATTTAACGTGGAGCGGCTGCCTACCAGACCGCCGCAACCCAATAACTGGGGAACACGGTACTTCTTGGCAAGACTTGTGTCAGATTTTCTGGCAATCCGTAAGGACTGCCAAAGATCTACAAATGACAGCCGGGACCAACGGCTTAACGTGCTTTCCGAGGTACGGAGAAGTCTCGTTATGTTAAGATGGTCACCCATTCACAGACCAACCTCGGCAAGCGTTGCTTAACCTCGAAGATCGACTCGTGCGGCTGTAATAATTTAGCCACGAGCTCCTCAAACACATAATCTTCGATATTCAAAAAACATGTTTTTGACTGTTTACGTTGAACGTTATGAAAAGATAAGACGAAATAATTTTTCATTTTATATAATTCACACCTCATGTATCGTGTAACCAGTATTTACATTTTTGTCTAGACTAATCAAGTAATGGCTGGTTATTTACATTCTAATTTTAGTTTCGAGCGCCAGGGAACGAATCTCGCGCTGTGTTTATAGAAAACGTAAATTCAAGGTGGTTTTCGAACGTGATTTTTACTCGACCGTTTCACGGTTTCACAGAATGGTTGGTTTATACTGCGCCAAATCAAATATTTAGTGACAGCTCGCAGACGTGAATGGTTACGAGAATGACAATAAAATGAGATAAATCTAAACATCAGACAGGTCAATTGCCGCTGGTAGTGTATTTGAATGAAATTAAGAGCTTAAAAACTGGACAAATGCGTAGGTATGTACTATTGTAGATACATATTACAAATAGTTCAATTTTTAACGAGCTTTTTCCGAAATTGAGTTTCCAAAACCTATAATCAATTACGAGTGCATAGTTTTCAGTTTTTTCCCTGTACTTGCAGTATAAGACGATATAACTTATTGTTCTAGGTCAACGGAAAGCACTCTATAAATTTAGATTCCCTCGAGTGTCGAAATAATACGTTTTTTTCGGCATAAATGGCCCTATATTTTTTTAAGTTAACTTAGTTTGATTTTTTCACAGCTTGAAGGAACTGTTACACCTTCACGCGTTCTCGATATAAAGAGTCTCGGACAGACAGACAGACGACCTTCCGTTTTTCCTTAGGGGCCGGTACCTAATGGGAACTGAAAACCAAATAGTAAGCATCCGCTTTCCGTCTATCTGACGAGGCGTAGATGAACCGTTACAGGTAAACGATTGAAATTTTCAGAGTGCCAATAAATGCCAATCACATCGCTAGGCAGTAAAAAAACAAATAGAAAAAAAAAATAAGCAAATTTATCAGTATAGTTTAAACGTGGGAGTCCAAAAAGGTTCCTATCTCAGCATAGGCTACGATATAAAAAAAATATATCACAGCGTTGGTATTCTGATAGATCGTCCAGATTATTTATATTTGTACTCTGTACGCATTTATCAGGGCTTCAAAACCTGGTGAGCTAGTATGAGCAAAGCGTCTGCTGACGGAGCCTCCAAATATATTTGCTGGCAAATGCTGAGTTGGACTCCCATTTGGTGCAGCTTGGAGACTCACATCGCTCGGTGAATGACACTCCTTGGATTCATGTCAATTTTTTTTAGTTTTTTTTTGTATCTGTAGTTAGTCTGGCACTATAATATTCTGCCTGCCTTTAAATGTAGGTATTTATTGTTATCTTAGCATAAATAAAATCTAGTGTTATGAATGATTCATGTGATTTTGCTTTTGTGACAGGTTATATGAGTTCATATAATATTGTTTTATTTTTATTTTTGATGACTGGTCAATCTGTTTTTACTTTATTGACTCAATCTACTCTTTACAATGTTTTTTAATGAATTGATTTATGATTTTCATGTTGGATCATTTTTTTTTCTACCTTTGTCATGTATGTAATTACTTTGCATACTATTGTATAAATTCAAGTTCTTAAAGCGCAATCTGGGAATTTGTTGCGCCACTTCTTCCCAGCTAAAACACTAGTAAGCGGTGATGGGACGGGGGCGTTTTGGGGGACTGTCTTTATGTAAAATTTGACGTTCAAAAAGTGCTGTCTCTCAGCCTAGTTTGAATAAATGACTTTTGATTTTGTGTCCTCTGTTCTTGGACTAAATAAATGTTTTATCTATCTATCAAATGGAACATTAACATTATTAACTACAGTACAATCTACTTAACTACCTATTGTTTGCGTTGGTTTAGTGTTGACGCGGCCGCACCCCACAATTTCGCCAGAGCTATAGCCTGATTAACGAAGTTTTTGAACACGCTGCGATCTATGTGTTAATTAAAAAGGAATAAATTCAGTATTTGTTAGCATATAGCCCTTTAACGTACTCCCTACCCTTGCTTTACCAGGAATCTTGCTCGTTCATAAGGTTCAATCTGTAGGTAGATACCTACATATAATAAAATCGATAGACGTTATGACGATAGATATATAATAGACTCGACGTGTCTGTACGTTGAGTATTTTTGCATGAAAATAACTGAGAAACATTGGAATGACGGAACGCAAAAATGCAATTTTTGAATTTTTTTGTCTGTGTAACTGTTTGTCTGTATGTTTGTGGGAGCATCACGTAAGAACCACTGATTGGATTCGAAATCTAGATACTTAGACATATTGAGTGTTATCCGGAGTTTTACATAGCCTTTATTTCATAAAAATCAACTCACAAAATCAAAAGATCTTGAATTTCTAAGTTTATTAAGAAACTTCATAGAGGTATATCATTGCGCTAAGTCCTGCACGCATCACGTAAAAAAAAACCAATTTAAATTTATTTTATACATAAGAAATCATATAAATAAGATCTCATACCAATATGAGCTAAGTATCAATGAAAAAATCGTATCTTTTCTCTCTCTTATATGACGCAGACAAAGTTACGCGGATCAGCTAGTATTAAAATAAAAATTAAGGTACAACGACCTAGAAGTCACTGTCCTGTTTACTACCTACTTAATAGTCTTGATAGAAATTTTCGTAATCAAAGGACCAGCAGTGCTATTCTGTAAGAACTCACGTGCGAATTCGATTCATATCTCATTTTCGATTACACTTCGTAACCCACCTGAAGTGAAAAGTATTTGATATTCTGACTGTCAAGTTAAGTTCGCTTCACCTATGTTCTCACTTAGTGGCGCTAGTGTAGTTTTCATCAAGTTACAGAATACCAAATACAGTTTTCACCGCAGAATCAGAAGTGAGAACTGGAGTGAGTTCTTACAGAATAGCATTGCTGAACTGAAATGTCACATCGTCAACCAATTGCATACGTTTTAGAGTTTCGACAATCGCAAACTCGATGAAGTATAAATTCTAGTTCTCAAAACGTCGACAGTCGTGTTTCTGGGGAGTTTGTTGCGCCACTTTTTCTTCTCAGCTAAAACACTAGGAAATGGTGACTGTCTTTATAACATTGAATTTCAAAAAATACTGGCAGCCTAATTTCAATAAATACTTTTTTTTTAAATCTGACCTTGATTTGAAGTGGATGGAACGTAAACTTGAACCCAGTCAAATGAACGGAGCATTCTAGAAAAAATTACAAAGGACTAATTTATTGTTCCGAGTTCAGAAGCCTTTGAAAAGTTTTTAATTGAATTTTACGTAATAAGAAGTTAAGAATTCCGCCTTTGAACGGAAGTTTCTGAAGTATTACAGCGCCTTATTAAGTATGTAATATCCAGTGATTGGCAAACGTAGTGCTATTTCCCGGGATTTAGTGACCTTTATCTTAGCATGGATATGCCTTCTGAATCCCGGGATCCGTAGTTACTATATCAAACAGCATCGCGTAGGACCAGCTTACACCGGGAATGAGTTATTTCATACTAGCTTCTGCCAGCGACTTCGTCCGCGTGGAATAGTTACTTTACCCCCGATTTTGAAACTCTCAGCCCGATCGGTTTAAAATTGACAAAAGATAGACATGCTGTTTCGGGATATTTTTTAGATAATTTTATGTAGAACATTTTCGTAATACATGATTTCTATGTAACTTTAACCATTAAGGCTACACACGCGACGGAAGCTTAAAAAATGGAGTAACTTCTTCCGTTTTCCCAACATTTTCCTTCACTGCTCTGCTCCTATTGATTGTAGCGTGATGAAAAGTATACTATAACCTGCCCAGGAGTATGAAGAATAATTGCACCAAGTTTCGTTAAAATCGGTCGAGTAGTTTTTGTTTCTATAAAGAACATACAGACAGACAGACAGACAGACAAAAATTTTACTGATTGCATTTTTGGCACCAGTATCGATCACTAATCACCCCCTGATAGTTATTTTGAAAATATATTCCTTGTACAGAATTGACCTCTCTACAGATTTATTATAAGTATAGATGTCGTCGTGTAGGTATATGATATTTAACTCATGATATTTTAAACAGTTTAACTTAATTTAATACATATAATATTGTACGTTGGAAGGCATTTTTGTTTTCTAACGAAATATCATGAAGAAAACTTGGGATGCATTGTTAGAGATTCTATTCATGGCATTTTATCACTTCATAGTGTTTATATTAAAGCGAGTGGTACTTAATTATAATGAGACAAAGAAGCTGATACCAATAATTCTATAATAATGAAACTTAACGTGTAATAGTTCCCATTGTACTGCTTTTATTTTGTTATTAATTTTTTTTTTATTCTTATATTTATTAAATATTTAATACAGGGTGAAATTGAATAGATGCGACATATTTAAATATACAATAATACGTGTTGTCAAGAAAATTTAGAACATACCAAATGTAAAATTAATGAACTTTTATCACCGCTATGAATGGCAACGTTTAATAACGCGAGTACTCCACAACGATCATTGAGCACTGCGATTAGTTGGACGAGATTTTTTGATACTTTAATTTTTCTTATTTATTTTCCATATTAATTATTTTTCTGCAATACCGATAATTCGTACTTAAATAAAGATATTAACATCGATGGATCATTTTAAAACGCCAACCACGTAACTTTTTTTAACGATTTAGATTGTAGAAAAAACAGTTTATAATTACTATGTTACTGTAAACTGAAGCTCCCATTTCATTTTGTCGCATCTATTCAAAGTCATCCTGTATATGTTTATTATTATTGAAGATGGAATTACAGAAAACAAGATACATATTACAAGGAAAACTCGAAGAAGGAGAAGAAGAAAACAATTTGATTGGCACATAACAGATACACACTATGTAGATACAAATACAAGGAAACTTATGTAATTTTAAAACAATAATATTGTGTGACCCACGGTTGTGCGAAATAGGTCCAGTTCAGCAAAATGCCAGACAACTAGGAGCTGTCTGACGCTGGTTTTCAACTGAACCTTACGATCTAGTGTAAGGATGTAAATCATTTTTGTAAGGTCTTAAATATACAAGTAAGTAAATATGTAGATTATGAAATGTTTAGTGAACGACATAATAATCGCCATCATTACGCCATGTAACATAGTTAGTAATAAATTGCGAAGCACTAGAAGTGTCCAATTAACTAAATTCAACTTGTATAAAACTGTTTTTCTTAGTTTAATTTTAAACTAGCTGTACCCCGCAATTTCATCCGCGCCTAACTTATAAAACAGTACAAATATCAATTTCATAGCGTTTTTTTTTCGGTCAAAAAATACAATCTTTTTCATAAATATTAGTAGTCCAAATTATATCCTATAATATCAGCGATCTGCCAGTGAAAGTTCCGTCAAAATTGGTCCAGACGTTTCGTAGATATACAGTTTAATACAGACGCTAAGACAATCTAAAAAAAAGTTTTATTTATAGATAAACATCATAATTTAATTTCATATGAATTTAATAGAAAGCTGTTATATTTATATTACAAAATTTAACATGTTTACAGATACAAGCACAAACAGAACAGTAGCTTCAAGTGTACTCGTCCAACTTCTGATATTCCCACTCCAAACTATGAAACAACTTGGAATTTAGTCCCCCCAGTTATCATTGTACATTAATGTCACAAGGATTTGACAGTTCTGACATAGTCCGTGCCTCCCCCTCCACCTGTGCTCACCTAACAAAGTTACTGCTAACGTGTTCGTACAAATTTCGAAATGTTTGCGAAGCCCGATCCAGTAATGATCGCTCTGTGTGATTTTCGTAATGTGTACTATTTTTAAGAACATAGCGAACTTCATTTGTTCATTAGTGAAAACTAATGAACATTTGTGAACACTAATGAGCTTGCATTATTATTTTGCATTGTTATTTCGCTTCATTTGTTTGTTAAATCTACTATTTCGTATAAACCTGGATTCAGAGATACAATATTTCAGTTGTAATAATGAGTAGGTACCATTTCTTATAATGAAATCGGGTGCATCTTCTTTCTGTCAAACCGCCGCTAAAATCCGCGGAATTAAAGTGGCGGTTAGAAGGAATATAATTATGCCAAATAGCCATATTTATTTATTAGCTGTCCGCACAACTTCGTTTGTGTCACATTTTTCATGACTACTCCGCTCCTATTGGTCTTAGCGTGATGATATATGGGATATCTAACACTGAAAGATTTTTTCAAATCGGACCAGTAGTTCCTGAGATTAGCGCGTTCAAACAAACAAACAAATAAACAAACTCTTCAGCTTTATAATATTAGTATAGATTCTTCAGATTTTTTTTTGTCTGTAAAGTCGGTTTACGGACGATAGTTTAACGTGACAACGTCAAAACATTGATGCAATGATCGTGCCTCTCGCTCACTCATGCAGCGCTCTCGCTCCGATCGTAACGTCACAATGCGCGTAACGTTACAATACGTCATCATTTTTCGTGCGTGCAGCCGGCGTTCATCGTTTCATTAGATGTTGTCACATAAAAAATCAGAGATTAAATATTAGGCCTTAAAAAACATTATTTCATTACTTAACTCCCCGACTTGACATTCCCACTTTCGAAATCGAAGTAAAAACGACTTATAAATTTGTTTTATTTTTTTGTTGCTCTTAAACACACAAACCATGTACCACCTAGTTGTTAATTTAGTGTTTTGTAAAAGCGATTTTGACCGTTACTTTTACTAACCGCATATTTTTTGTTTACAGGTAAGCATTGCGCGCAATTTTCTTCGAGGGTAAGCGAACCTTATAATCTTGCTTGCGAACGTCATTACAAATTCAAATTGATTCCAATGTGTACATACTTAAACTCAAACATAACATCCCCAAATCCGATTGGGGATATATCCGATAGCAACAAATTAGCGTGAAAAATAACTCGAAACTTTAGAGTTAAGTTTACCTGTGCAGGAATTATTCTCGCCTTAACTAAGTCGCTTTAACTAAGTACGAGTAACACGTTGAATGCAATTATAACTTTTAAGCGTACGCGAGTGCGCCATTGTCCGACAAACATACCTACTCATATCGTGAGTTTTTTCAGCTTCAGTTAACGGCATTAAGTCACATATACGAGGGCCAAATTCTACTCATTTTTAAGCAATATTTGCATTCGCATTGCGGTCGCATTCTCTCAAAGATGTAATTATGGACATCATTCATCGCCCAAAAATTTTTGGCTAGATGAAAATGCCAACAACAAAAAAGTCTTCCGCAAGAATCCGATCTTCTTTTATTTATTTTATTTACTTTCCTCTTTCATAATTATACTTATAATATAACTAGCTTCTGTCCGCGACTTCGTCCCCGTGGAATCCCCGATTTTAAAATATTCTTTATCGCTGCTCCGCTCCTATTGGCCTAAGTGTGATGATATATCCTAAAGCCTTCCTCGATAAATGGTCTATTCAACCCAAAAAGAATTTTTCAATTCGAACCAGTAGTTCCTGAGATTAGCGCGTTCAAACAAACAAACAAACAAAAAAACAAACAAATAAACAAACAAACAAACTCTTCAGCTTTATAATATTAGTATAGATATTATAAAGAGGAAAGAGGCTTCGAAACCACTGAACCGATTTAAATAATTCTTTCACTGTTGGGAAGCTATACTATACCCGGGTGATATATTTATTTTATCCCCATATTCTCACGAGAATGGGAACTATACGGAAGAAACCTCGCTATCTCGCTATCTTTATAATATAATAATTAAACCCAAATCAATGGGGGTAGGTATTTCATCTGATGAAAACTTTGTAGAATTGGCCTTTCCATGTTTATAGATCGAAACTACGAGTATCTAACTCACCGCTAGGTGGCCTCAGTTGGTATCACCACTTCAACAATTGTTCACTAATGACGATACTTTGCATTAGATCAGGGCCTCAAGTCTGCTATTACAATAGTGTCAGAATGGTCTATCATTGATTTCATAATGGTTGATTTTTACAAGTTTGGTAATCTACTAATATAAAAGCGTCATTATGACTTTCCAATGATCAAACACTGACGCTTCATTGAAAGAAATGGCATAGAATGGTAATCTCGTACATAATGGCAAATGAATGACAGATGTATGCGGTTATCTGCTAAAATTCTGATAGTTCCTTTGATCAGTCACCTACCATTAGAACGTCATTGTGCAGTCATTGCTTTTAATAGCTCAGTTATCAAAAATTACAACGAGACCATTGACAGACCAATGATCGACCATTATGACTTTAGCAGATTACGAACTTTTAGCAAAATGACAATGGGATAGTGTTGGCATGACATATTTTTAAAAATAGCAGACTTGGGGCCCTGGTAGCAGTTGATAACCAAACCTCTAACATCTCTTCGTAAGCACTCAAACAATAAGCTATTCCATCGTTTGTCATAGTAACTTAATAGTTTGAGGATCAGGGCAGATATCGCGTCAGGATGGATTACTTGATACACATTGTCGCCGTCCCCTTAACACTTAGCACTTGGGTACCGTCTGCAACTTATAGGCATGATAGTTCTGGTGCCAAAGAGAGAATCAGAGCTGTACAGGATATATAGCATTATATTTTTTACACAACGGCATCATCTGGTGTAAATGTTTTCTTGTTTTAATCTTTATACTTTGAATTGTTT
Source organism: Hecatera dysodea (assembly GCA_905332915.2). Lineage (NCBI taxonomy): Eukaryota > Metazoa > Arthropoda > Insecta > Lepidoptera > Noctuidae > Hecatera > Hecatera dysodea. The sequence goes on along the minus strand of HG995286.1, from coordinate 28,425,716 downwards.
TTATAGTTTCCTTGTTTTTTGCATTGTCCTCACATATAGAAGCGACCAAGGATTTAACCAAGGTTATGTAATACAGAACATAATTTAAAAGAGTGTCCGTGGAGTTTCTTGCACGTTCTTCTCCATAGAGATCTACGCTTTGGAACGTGCAGATAGCTTCACCTCTTTCGACTTGACAATTCAAAAGTGCCTGTAAAGGGTTTAATTGAAATAAATGCTTTGAAATACGTCCTAGGAAAGTATATTTTTCCATACCACTTGTTCTGCGTGTGGGTTTCAATAAATAATGACCTAATGTACTGTAGCGACCCTAGCGATGCGATTGCTGAATTGCATTTTTTATATTGTACGGGAGCGCCCGCGCCGGGCTCGCCAGTCGCTTACATACCACCGCCTTGCCACGTCCTAATATACCGTATAACTATAGTCAAGTATTGTGAACCTTTATTAAATATTTGTTGAAATTCATAACATCAACTGGACCCATATAATAATAACACGCACAACGGTACCTTTAAAAAATTGAAATCTTCTAAATGAATTCTAATAAATCCTTCGCTTTATTAGAAGTTCTAGATCTGAAGGTTCTCGGTACAAGTTCATGGTTGAAGTAATCACTAAAGTGTTGCATGTCTGAGGCCCGTTTCCCGAAGTCCTCTGTGGATAAAACAATTTCTGTGAACTTCTTTCATCTATACTAATATTATAAAGCTGAAGAGTTTGTTTGTTTGTTTGTTTGTTTGAATGCGCTAATCTCAGGAACTACTGGTTCGAATTGAAAATATTTTTTGGGTTGAATAGACCATTTATCGAGGAAGGCTTTAGGCTATATATCATCACGCTTAAGCCAATAGGAGCGGAGCAGCGATAAAGAATGTTTTGAAATCGGGGAATCCACGGGGACGAAGTCGCGGGCAGCAGCTAGTAGTGAATATTAGCTACGTGTGTACCATGAGTATCTGTATAAGAGGCTTATATTCCTGAGCTTCGAGCTACTCGAGAGATGTATTTTAACTCAGCAAGCGCGTTTACGCATTTGCTTGCTCATCTTTTGAGCGAAAACATTAATTTATGATAAGTTTTATTGACGGTTTGATGCTCGGATGAAGTTCTCTAACTTCGTCCGTCGAGTTGACTTGGAGTTTATGTTTTGGAATGTTTGGCCTTAGTCGTTCTAGCTGCCTGAAACTGAATTGAGTGGCGAGTGATATTATTGCAGTTTATGCAGGGAAACGTATGAAATTAGAGGGACTTTTTCGTAAATGATATTGTTGCGAGGTCGTTAGTTTGTTTAGAATGTATCAAACAAATGTATTATTTACTTTTTTAAATTTTAGAATTAAATATAATTATGGGGCCAATTCTCGTTTTAAAAGCGGCGTTCGCATTTCATTGCAGTCACAAAATATCAAATACGCCGCTAATTCCCCAACCTTTTGACATGTTTCCGCATTGATCCCTGAAATGATACTGCGACCTGAATTGTAACGCTTTTTAAGCACTAAAATAGCCATCTTATTTATCTTTTGAAACAAGAAAATGTTTTTATAAAATACTAGCAGCGCCTCGCGGTTTCAACCGCATTGTTCCCGTTTCCGTGACAATACGGGGATAAAATATAGCCTATGATACTCCACAATAACGTAGCTTTCTATTGGTGAAATAATTTTGAAAATCAGTTCAGTAGATCCAGAGATTACCTCTTACAACGTCACAAACTCACAAACGAAACCTCTTTATAATATTACTATATAGATTGACTAGTTCTTCGTATATATTGGTGGATGGCTTGAAATCCTCAAGTACTGGATATTCAATTCCTGAAATATTAATTCTCGCCACATTTCTCATTCTACCGTCAAACTATCGTCGCGTTCGTCCGCAGTCAGCTCCAATGTTTCTCTTCATTCAACCGCGGAATGTGGCGTCCGTCCGTGTTTACAAACCAACCAACAACCGATCCCGTGTGTAAACTGTAAACTTGTGAACTGAATGATACGTTTACACTGATAGTTTGTTTTCACATTCGGAAACGAAAGGTACGTATTTATAGAAGAAATTAGAATGGGAATCATTAATTTATTCGACACACACAACACAACAGCCACAAACATGGAGTAAAAATGAAGAACGGTACAGAATAATACCTAGATATTATGTATATTGTAGAAATAGCGCTGAGCCTAAGGTTTTTTTATGGATGGGAAATCATCAAATGACTTCTTCCGCTCTGGGCGGAGCGGAAGGGAGTGTCAGAATCTTACTGACTAAAACCCATCCGTTTTCCTATTGATGCAATTTCTGTTCCAGGGCCGCGGTGACTCTTTCGGATAAATTCCGCAACCCTGGTTGAATACTGAAAGCGTTACCATCTCCGCGCTTGCTGGGCGTCAGACACCCAGCACTGGTTTTTAGTTAGCAGTCCACAGTGACCTACAGTAATAAATGAAAAAATGATTTGAGAGCAGTGGTGATTAAATTAATTACACAAAGTAATGCGCCTGGCTGGATTTGAACCCAGCTACCTACAATTCGTAAGTCGGGGCCGTTACCACTCGGCCACCAGTGCTCTCAGTTCGGTTTTATAATTCACGCAAATCAAAAAAGCTCTTTTTTATCCAACACTTGAAAATTACATCAATGTATCCCATGCATCTCGTCACAGTCCAAAACGACGTAAAAGTCAGAACATCGACTACTACTAATTGTTCCAAATTAACATTAATTAACGTAGCGCTATGGGCTCGCTGTGATGAAACACTTGTACCTACGGTTAGAGTGAATGTTATTTTTGTCGGTTCAAAAGAAAAAAAAACAGCGGATCGCGTAGGGGAGGGTCGGGAGTTCAAAAAGTTTTTTGGGAGGGTAGGGTGAAATGGGGTCACTGTTTTGCAGGTGTGTTAAACAAGGCGTAGTTATGGCTAATTAACTGTATGACAGAAATAGCGGTCCCCTATGTCGAGGTGCCATACACAGGCAGAATAATGGAAATTTCCCTCATTTTAGTTATTAATTAGTTGAAAAGTAAAAGTACAATGGTATGAGAGTTGCATGTATTTTAGGTTCCTAATAAATTTTCAGGTGTGGGTGTTTGCGTAGTGGCCTTTGCGTTCTAGGGTATTTTTTATAGCTTTTGACTGATAAAGTAACAATATTATGTAGGCAATGATTTTTCTGCCTGGGTTACGGAATTTGTTCGAAAGAGTCACCGCGGCCCTGGATCTCAAAGGGCATTAGGAGGAACACGGATGGGTTCTAAGACTCCCTTCCGCTCATTTGATGATTTTCCATCCACAAAAAAGGTGTTAAGTTACGTAGCTTAGAGGAAATATTTTCGTTTGAAATATTCTCACATTATTATCTCGGTCTATGTAAAAATAGCCTCTAATTTGTCAACCTTTTTATCTGTTTTTTTGACATTTATTTTCTAAGTGAGTCCAAATTAGTGCAATATTTAATTGCATTAATAAAAACATTGTTGAACACCAAATAAAAAAGACCAAGTGCGAGTCGTCTTACACGAAGGGTTCCGTACTATAAATCGAAAAAGAAATGGTTGCTTGTATGTGAGCCGGTTTGATATAATTTTTAATATTTGCCGTTAGAGCGGCAGTAGGCACACTCAGTGTAAATTTTATATTAATAATGCAGTTAACACCTTTGAAAAGCAACGCTATTTTCCCAGCTGAAATAACACCCGTTTATGTTAATAATATAAGGTAATTTGCAGCTCGCTTTTCCCATTACTGGCTGCCGGGCGACAGAAAGCGGAATTTTAATGATAACCGACATCAGAGACTAGACAAAAGACTGGTATGCGATAACACAGAATAAAGGGCTCTTTCTATTTAGACGTTTGGAGTTAGTCTGCTGCGGTGCTGCAGCGGTGCGGGTCGCGTACTGCGCACGGATTTTTTCAATACAATTTTATGCAGTACAGTAGAAAGAAACTATTCGAATGCCGATTAACCGAATCGCCAATCTTGATTACCAGCTACCAGTCTATGTCCGATTATCCGAATTTTCGATAATCGGACATAGACAGATAATCATATTTTTTTGTCATCTCTCTTTTTGTTTTTCTTTATTTTTAACCACGACGGAACGGAGACAGTGTGAGAGGATGTTTGTTTGTTTGTGCAAACCAATGTTCCCATTTATCTCCAATACTACTAGTCGGATTTTCATACGGGTTTCAGTGATGGGTTTGGATTTGAATGGTGTTTGTTCTTAGATAGATGTTACTGTAACAACTCACCAGGGGGCGCTGCAGTCCAGGATATTTGGGCAAACCAATGTTGCCATTTATTCAAAATACTGTTCCAATTTTGATGCAGTTTTCAGTGATGGGTAAAGGTTTGTATAATATTATTTGACGTTTACGTTACATAGATCATGCCTGTGTACTTCATGTTCTTTTTTGCGAGTTTAATTTTGTTCTTATCTAAACAATCATACCGATTAATTTCAAACTGCATTTACACATTGAAAACCGTCAACATTCACGTCGTGTTCATCACCTTTTTTTACCATATTTCCAAGATTTCTTTAAAAGGCCAACTGAACTAAAGTGTACAACACAAAAATCATCACTACATAGTATAAAACAAAGTCGCTTTCTCTATCCCTATATCCTTTCGTATGCTTAAATCTTTAAAACTACGCAACGGATTTTGAAGCAAATTTTTGCGATTGAAGAGGAAGGTTTATATGCATATTATGGTAGAGGAAATATTAGTATTTACATTGCACCCGTGCGAAGCCGGGGCGGGTCGCTAGGATTTAATAATAAATGAAACGAAAACCAACTAGCTAAACATATGGTTCTGATAGAACGTGTTTACGCTTGCCAAACGCATACAACGCGCAAGCCCAGTCTGCTACAGATATTATTCATGTATTCGTTACTATTGTTTTGATGAATGACCATCGGGAACCGATCCAGTAGGTGTGAAAACTAAATGCGCGGCATTTCAACTAGTACTTGATTGGATTCCTTTTTCAAACGAAGCTTAGTTTGGCAGTTTAACACAATAGTTGACGTTTTCAGGGTTCCGTACGCAAAGGGTAAAACGGGACCTTATTACTCCGCTTTCTGCCTGTCTGTCTTTATCACATGAACCGTCATAGTTTGACAGTTAAAATTTTCACAGATTATGAATTTATGTTACCGCTATAACAAAAAAAAAACTAATAAAAACAGAAAAAAAATAGTTTTAACGGAAAAAAATTGTGATTTTTTATATAATGGTACGCATTTTGGCCAGTTTTATTTTATTGAGTTGTGCGCTCGTCTGTCACAGCTACGATACTATATAGTGGCCTCAGAAGATTGATGATCCTTTGTATACAGCATGATCCATTTACGGCAATTGTGTGCATACGACCTATGGCAAAAAGGCAAGCGAATTGACCCGTAATTGATACCTGAAATAGGGATGTTTCCTGATTTAAAAAATATGATTCTAATTAGACTGCCAGATAGATTATAACAAACTATTGGACACTTATTTTTCCTGTATCAAATCTATAAAAACTGACGAAGATAAAAAGCATCAAAGATCAGGAGTGGGAGCGTGTGACGTCACGGCCCGGTAAAAATTGTAGCGGGTAGTGACGTCACACGAGTTTTCAACGCACTGTATCGTCCTCATATTTTTTTTATGTGAAAAATGAAAAAATACGTCTCTCTATTTTTTGGAAATCTATCTGACGGACTAATCAGATTTTTTTAGTTAACTACCCTATTGTCTCCGAATTTCTCGACGAAATTTCGTGTCGCGCTTGGACACAAACCAGTTGTCTGTAAACGGGTCTTACTGCCACAAACACGAGTTTATGACGATAGAAGACGAAAATCCCGTAGTCTACTGACCGCTAAATTGTGTACAGCACACAATTTAATGGCTTGATAGCTTTATAACATAGGTAACCCTTGCCTAACTGATTCAGTTTCAGTTTAAGTGAATATAATAACCAATCTATCACGACGTGTAGGTTGGTATCAGGTTGGGATGTTCTCACGATTTACGTTGTTATTTTTTCTTGTCGATAATGTTCGATATTGGCTTTATTTATTTTTCCTTCATGCATTCTGTTTATAAGCAACTGGAACCGCCTCGCGGTTTTACCCGCGTTGTTCCCTTTCCCGTACAAATACAGGGATAAAATATAGTCTATTATCATCATCTGCCTAGCCTTTTCCCGACTATATTGGGGTTGGCTTCCAGTCATACCGGATTCAGCTGAATACCAGTATTTAACCTGGAGCGTCTGCCTACCAGACCTCCACAACCCAATAACTGGGGAAAACGGTACTTCTTGGCAAGACCGGTGTCAGATTTTCTGGCTTTTGACAATCCGTAACGACTGCCAAAGATCTATAAATGACAGTCGTGTTCTACCAACGGCTTAAATACCTATAGTCTGTGATACTCACAAATAATGTGGCTTGTAAAAGAATTTTCTAAATCAGTTCTGTAGATCCAGAAATTACCCCCTACAACCTCACAAACTTTACCTTTATTTATATAAAATTAGTAAAGATGTATTTTCATATACCTAGTTATACATAAAAAAATATTAATATTTTCCACATGCCTCTTGCCAAGACCTTGAAACTCTGCCGACCCACAAGTCGTAATGGAGCGTGAAGACCGCAACTAACTCTCAGTCCAAACAATAACTATTTACCTATAAACTGGGTTTAAAAATAACTATGTTTACACAGTGTTTCCGGTACTAAAGTGTTGGTACACACGGTTCGAGTCAACTAAACTAATTGGCTTCGAAATACGCTGATGTCCTTTGTTACTCGATTTAACCTACTTTAGCGTTTAGACAGGTGCGACAAAGCAACAATTCGACTGCGATGCGATGACATGTTATCATAAAAGTCTAATAAAATTGCTCTTCCTATAGAACAATTTTTATGGAAGCATTATTCACTCGTAATCTGCAGCCTCACGGCGGCGCTTAGAAGCCATGAAAAACATTTTATATTTCACAAGGCTTATTTTTCTGAAGGCTCCTGTTCTATTTAATCTCACCTGAACACAGCGGTAAAGCAATATAATTATTTATATCGTTAAAAAGCTGCGGTAAGCCGTTTAATATTATTTTATTAATTGAACCAGGAGTTGTCATTTCGAAGCGTGTTTTCAGTATCTACTTATGTAGTTAATTAAAGCAATGTTGATTTAAAATTAAGCTAATAAAGTGTATTTACAACAGTTAAACTTTCCAAAAGTTCATTTTCGAACATAAACACTTGAATAATTTTACCGCAGATCGTGAAGTATGATGTTGAACAATGAGTATGAAATTAATTAAGTATAATTGGATTTATGGGAAAAAGATGACTGAGTCTTTTAATTTTTATAAATTGGTAGGTATAGTATAATAGTTATTCAACAACATATAATAGTTATTAGTAGTAAGTGCTGAGTATTCTTGTGCTACTTGATTCAAGTACCTAATAGAACTTATAATAGGTAGGTTTTGAACTCACAACCTGTTAGTTCAAAATTTGCGCCCTAACTGCTAGGCTATTGCCGCACGAATGTAACCTTTATATTACTTTTCTTTTGTTATAACACTGAAAAAATATTTTTTTAATTAATTGCTAACTAAATAATTATAATCACAACAAAAAAGCATCTCCAAAATTTTATCCCACAGTTAATACTTAGCTAATTAATATTCATTTCAAAATAAAATATTCACACATATCTATGATGAGTTTATAATTAAATGAAATAATATTTTTAAGGCCATAATTCCTCGTTAATACCGTTGTTTAATTAAAATACGCGTGTGTGAGTGGACCTTTACCGGCACAGTATTTAAACAAGCGTGTGTGAGTGGACCTTTACCGGCACAGTATTTAAACAAGCGTGTGTGAGTGGACCTTTACCGGCACAGTATTTAAACGGTCGCAGCGTTGATTGGAAAAGTTCATTTTTAGTATGAAATACGTTTTTCGTTACGAATCGCAATGTTTTACCAATTTATTTGCTTAAAAAACAATCAGCAATGCTTATTGTCGATACAGCTCAGCTTGTATCAACTTTAAAGGTTTTAATATGATTTTTATGAATGGTATAAAAATTACTGTGCTGTATAAGGATCATTCTTTTGTTATAGATATTTCTTTCGTAGGTAGCAATAATACATTTCTTAGAGAGCATGTATTTAATATTAATATGCACTTAAATATAGCCCATTTAAATGTGAATGTGATAAGCCAAGCAGTAGTATAATAAAGATAACTACTGATATCAGCTATATTAAATAATTCAAAGAAATTATTATATTGTCACACTATTGTTGTATCAGTATTGGAGCGCGTGGCTAAATTATAACAGCCGCACGGGTCGATCTTCTAGGTTAAGCAGCGCTTGCCGAGGTTGGTCTATGGATGGGTTCTTAATATACCGAGACTTCTCCGTGCCTCGGAAAGCACGTTAAGCCGTTGGTCCCGGCTGTCATTTGGAGATCTTTGGCAGTCGTTACGGATTGTCAAAAGCCAGAAAACACTGAACTCTGACACCACTCTTGCCAAGCAGTACCGTGTTCCTCAGTTAATGGGTTGTGGAGGTCTGGTAGGCAGCCGCTTCACGTAAAATACTGGTATTCAGCTGAATCCGGCTTGACTGGGAGCCGACCCCAATGTAGTTGGGAAAAGGCTAGGCAGATGATGACTATTATTGTATCAGTTTTCGACCTATTGCGTTTTGTGATGAATTGTTAAGCTATTTACGCATAGACTGCTAGGGTTGTGGACTGGCAGGGTTTTCTTTTTTTGACGGAAAAAAAATATACATCTTCTGTTCTGGGTGGAACGGAAGGGAGTATCAGACTTATACTGACTAAGACTGCAACGCTGAGGGCATTCAGAGGAACACGGATGGGTTTTAGTCAGTTAGAGTCTGACACTCCCATTTTCTCCACCCAGAGTGAAAGAAGTAATTTGAAGATATCTCAGCTACATCTACACTAATATTATAAAAAGGAAAGAATTGTATTTTTGTGTGTATGTATGTTTGTAATGAATATCAATAAACTCAAAAAACTCTGTGCCGATTTCAAAAATTCTGTCTCCATTATAAAGCTACATACACCGTGAGTAACATAAGCTACATTTTATCTCCATATTCCCACGGGAACGGGAACTTCGCAAGTGAAACCGCGGGGCTATGCTAGTGCTTAATAAAAAGGTGTTATCACTAGAGTAATGAGATTTCTCACATTTCAATTATGTTAAGATTGGCGACAGTTATGTATGAATATGTCCAATGCATCTTTGGTTGTCAAATAGCTTTATTCTTGGTACTAACAGTGGTTATTTTATTGTGATTACTCTTAAAATGCTAAAGAAAAAACATCGTAAGGTAACCGCCGCGTAGGTACTGGATACTGGAAACAAAAATGTGAAATCCACCAATCGGCATTGTGTTCGCATGTTGTATGTCGCCACACATTAACGCTTTGCTTGAAAATCTATGCATTTTCAACTTACAATTTTTTATATTGTAATTATAAAAATATAATAAGTATATTTCCTAGCAGCACTCCGCGGTTTCACCCACATAAGTTTCGATACCGTAAGAATATCGGGGTAAAAATTATCTAAATGTTAATCTTGGTTATAAACCATATGTGTGCCAAATTTCATCCAAATCCGTTCAATAGTTCTTGCATGAAAAAGTAACAAACATCTATCCATACTTACAAACTTTCGCGTTTATAATATTAGTAGGATATCATTTTTGAGTACCTATACTGCGCTTATGCGCTACACTTCTAAAAACATCTACCCTCGTTTCTAAAATCGTAAAAGTCGACGAAAGAATTACTCCAGATGGTAAGATATAAATGCATGCACCTGTATAGTTCCCGCTTCCGCAATTGACACCAGATGCTTCAATATTGTACTATCTTAGATCTCGAAACTATTTTACATGGACTCTGGAGCTTCACCATATGAAGATTATATATTTATGAATGTTTAAAAGAAAAACTAACGAATTAAACAAAATAAAAGCAACGCTAGCATCGAAAAACTGCGATAAGAACATATAAACCCCCTCCGGTGTCCATGTTATTCTCTGACATAAAATCTCAGTATCCATTGTGGCTGTCATTGAAGCTAGAATTGACTTTTTACTTTAAATGTGTTCTGTTTTGTCTGTGGTGTGACCAGAGACTCGAGGTAGTCGTGCCCGGTTCTGACATTGTTTTTAGTTTAATTGAAACTTTATTTTCGGTTTGTTATTAAGTTTGTTTATTTTATTTTTTTGTGCGTCATCTATGGCGGAATAAACGAGTTTTCTTTCTTTCTTTTTCCTCTGACTGTTGCCACTCCACTGCAGTTGCATTATGGAATATACTTTACTCCTTTAAAATTCTCTTTGAGTTCAACAGCAACTTCGTCCAAATGTGGGTAGTCCCACTTCTGATTTTATTTTCAGATAAATGTTTTCATTGAAAGATGCTGTTGTACAAATACCTTTTTAAGGATGTTGATTTTATCCTTTTCAATTAGATCTTTCTTTAAACTATAAAACTTTGTAGTTTAAAACAAGTCACGAGTAGAATTCATGTGATTTAAAGCTTCTGACAAAGGGGCGACGCGCCAATGTTCCAACGCTTTTTATACAAATTATTCAACAGATTATGTCACCCGCCGAAGACCGATTCAAATAAAAAATATGCATTGCATTGTCGCGATGTCCCTGTATGTAGGCGCCTTTATATCGGACCGAAGAATTCCTTTAGAAGCATTCCTAACTCAAAAAAAATGACCCAAAGCACATTGCGCCGCGGTAGGCGGGGCTTACCGATTGCGCCGCTCACGTGTTTAGTTACACGGCTTATTCGTTACATGGTAATTTAAACCCAAATACTTGGGAAATAAGGTCAATTTTTAACTGTGCATCGTATTAGCAATAATGTTGTTGGTGTGGTTCGGCGAATTAGCGACGAGGTTTCGATGTGTGAGTTTTTTGGATTTTTGGGTCACGATTCGCGCTTAGATCCCTTGAAGTAATGCTTCCATGTTTTATTTGCGTTCACTGCTTTAAGTGCAGTGGTTGAGCTGCCGGCTATTGCGCGAGGTTCGCCGATCTATGGCACCGACCGTGCCAAACAAACATGGATTGGTTTTGCAAACCGTACCCATACCGCACAGTAGTAATAGGTACGGTCAACAACAAAGTCAATAGAAACTTCGGTCTGCGTTTTCAGGTGAAAATATTTAATTTGCGATAATCCATTCCGTTAGTCGAGAAAATTGCTTTTTATAGACCGACTATTTTCTATAGTATTTTTTCCTTTTATATGATGTAGGTAGTTAAGCGATTATGGCGGTTTTTCTTGGAACGATATTGTGATTAAATTATTAACACAAAAGATAGTGAGCATTTAATAATATAATCTGCGTAAATTTCAGATTAGAAGATTGTTCAGTCGAGAATTTAATTCGTGACCAGATCGGGGTTAGGCAAATTAATTTGTCATTACATTTAATTACTGAGGAAAAAAATACAGTTTTGATATTACAGACATTTTTAGCAATATTTAGCAAACATTTTCATTTTGCATATCAATCAAGTTCTCTGAATGTACATCCACGCAAACCCGGTGTTAAGCAGGAAAAAAGTATTTTAATAAATCGACTATTAATTTGGTCTAGACTTGTTAACAACTGACTCTCATTAACTCGGCAACAGCTAACACACGACATAAGAACCTACAAAACACAATAATGATAATAAAAAAAACAAACAAAAGTCAAAAATATGTTTAACACAAATAAAAAATATTTTTTATAAACCATAGCGTTGCATGATAAAGCGACCAGCATGTAACATAAACACAAAACTCAGATAAAAGTTGCCAGTTATCAACACAAAAAAAAAAAAACAAAACACAAGTTGTAACGTAAACAAACTAAAAATAATCGTTAAGGAATGCAGCGTTGAATAAAATACAGGCAGTACCTACAGCAGAAAGCGAAACTGAATATCGATATATTGCCGTCGAGAGTGAACGTCCCTACGTAGGACAACAACAACATAACATGCTCGGTTCAAACTTCCACGAAGCATAAACCCGCGACGAACCCGGGACCTGAAGTACCCTGGTTCCACGGAACATATTCAAAACACTCTCGAGTTTTACACAATCGGATCCACGCACCGGGACGCTCAACTACTCCGTACTTTATTTATAGTAATGGCGTAACCGCACAAGGAATGTTAACCACTCAAACGATTTATATAACGCAGAGCCTTAAAGTAAAGGAGACTCCAGTCCATGATGAGAATCGACCAATCCCAACACGCATGCGTAAAACCGTTTGAAAGCTGTCATCCGGAGTCGGCTCGAATATTCGAATTGTTAAACAATTCCGCTCAGCCTCAGGAGACCGCGCTTAGCAAGCTGCCTGATGACTTAAGACCGCTCAGCGCTTACCTGTTGCCAGTAGTCTTCCAGGGATAGCTTCCACTCGAAGTAGCCGGTATCGGTGACGTCCTGCAGTTCGCGGAATAAGTTACCGCTTGGTAGCACGTCCATCGCACTTACATGTGATGCCGATCGAACGAAATAGTACGCGCGGCGCGACGTGACCTTACCGTGGCTAGCGGACGACTACTAACCCGAGTATGTCTCTGGTAGAACTCTGCCCCGCGCGCCCGCCCCCGCAACTCACAGAGTGTGTATATCAGACAGAGAGGGCATCCGATACCTTTCTCTTTTTTTCGTCCTTTATCCTGGTCGTGATCAACCAGGATTTGTAAGTAGTAAGACAAGTCCCTCGCGAGATTTACAGTTATTATACGTCACTGTCCAATTTTTGTGTGACAGGAATAAACCGTTTACTAAATAGGAATCGATGTTTTATAATTCTAATTGTAATCCTAAGAAGGATCGATTTTTGGCTCGGGAGTCTTGGGATGGAAATATTTCGTCTTCGTTTTATGGCTCCTAAAATATTGGGTAGTAAAACAATTTCGCCCTTCGAGACAAGTAAATATTTGTAAAGAATTCTATTTAGAATCTTACATGCTCAACTTGAAGTTACTTTGTGTGTGTACAACAACTTATCAAACCCTAGACTAATGTTACCTAGGTGTCCTAACCAGTATAACTAGTCTATGATCCGCGCGTAAAACTTTACAAGAAGTTTGGATTGCAAAGTGCACACTGGAATAACATTGATATGGAATATACAAAACGAACTAAAATGACAGGAAACAACTGTTTGAGTGTACTTCTTCGGGAGTTAAGCTCTCATTTTTGTCGTATCAAAGAAAAAAAAATAGTTAATTTGTTCCAAAAAAAAAACGACGAAAAAAAATCACAAGAAAATGTGTACCTACCCTAAACAATAATCTAACAAAAAAAAACTTATTTCTTTGTCGCGTACTTGATAGGCCCTAATTCGCAGGAATATTCCAAATAAAATAAATCATATTTTGCCATGGCAACCAGAGAAATAAGAATCTTTGAGGTATTCCTCAATGTAGGGATTAATTTCAAAGAGATTTTTTTAGGTTGTTGCCCAATTAGAGATAAATAAGCCTACTTATCAACCCACGATGGAAAAAAAAATAAAGTGATACATTTTATAAAGGTATATTTTATCAAAGTGACAATAATAAGTGAGAAAAATACTAACGGCCTCATTACCAGGTGGTAACAAGAATCTTTTATATCTATATACATATATTTCATCACATACAATTACATACATACTTACAAATTAATCAAATTGAAGTGAAGTACTTTTATCAAAATAACAGATTTTTTCCAAAATGCAAATGAGATGCCTACTATAATATTTCATTATACTATAATACAGATGAATTACTTCATTTGTACTATAATACAAATGAAGATACATAATACAACGATATACTTTTTTATCAGATAGGCCATGATACTTTTAGAAAAAGGATTAGAGTTCCGCACTAAAAAAAAAAGGAACCAACATGAAATATTAAACAGAAGTCGTTTGCAGAACCTATGACAATATACATTCGAAGCAGGTTTAAAGCCTAAAAGATAAAAAAGTGAAATAGGGTAGTTGACAAAAAGTCTAATTAGTCCGTCTGATAGATTTCCAAATAAAAAGCGAAGACGATACAGTGCGATGAATACTCGCTACAATTTTACCACAGCGTGACGTCACAAGGCCCCACTCCTGAGCTCTGATGCTTTTTTTTTTGTAAAGTAAAAAATACGTGTCCAATATTTTCTGATAATCTAACTCAAGGACTAATTAGATTTTTAGCCAACTACCCTATTCAACTTAATCGTTAAACCAGTGAAGCTCAAAAATCCGACCTAAAAGATTGACTGACAGTTACAATGCTAAGTCCATTATAAATCGACCTACTCTTCCCAACCATCTCGGCTTCCCGTCTAACCGGAAAATCGGATGCAGATTATTACCATTTCATTTTAATAAAGCAATTCCTTTTTTTTATAAGGATAGCAAATCATTAAATGACTTCTTCCGCTCGGAGCGGAGCGAAAGAGAGTTTCAGACTTTTACTGATTAAAACCCATCCGTGTTCCTCCAAATGCCACTAGCGTTCCAAGGCCGTGCTGAGTCTTTTGTACAAATTCCGCAACCAAAGGTGTACGCATAGTATAGTTATTGTAGTATCTACCAGCTAGGTCGGCTTTTGTTTCATCATTAATCTAAACCATATATCCATGTGGACATTTACTAATTAGTGGTTTGTCAGGATTGCTCTGAGTTCGGGCTACCTCCAAAGATACGACCAACGAAGAATAAGGACGATTTGGGATCGTTCTATGGAACTCTTCTCTTGGAATCTCTGATAAACATTAAATGGAAGACGATGTTAGCGTAATGTTACGCTAGCCTGTCACTAGAAGCTCTGTCTATGGCCTATTTGAATACTCAACAAACTTCAAACTTATATTTTAAGTAAACTATTAAAAGATTCTTTTAGACTGTCGAGGACATACCTACCGACAGTCAAAAAGAGAAAGCTAGTTGCAAGTTCCAAATCTTTACGGAAAAGAACGTGCAAGAAACTCCATGGGCATTCTTTTAAATCCTCAAATATGCACATACAAATGATGGCAGCGTGTTGAAATTATTTGTTCATAAAATTAAAAATAATACTAAGAGGTTGAAACTTTACCATGCACATATCAATCCGAAAGAGAACCATAATTATAGGGTAAAGTGTGAGGTGTGTGTTTCAGGAAGGAGCCACACAGTTTTGAGTGGACCTGTCCAGACAATGTGAGCGTTTGTCAGTTATCTTGCAGCTCACTTACATAGAAAATTAAGTGGCTCAGCGATCCGACAAACAATATCGACCACAGTAAGAACATTTACACAATCCGCATAGTGTACTCAAACTGCCAGTGTAGTCATGAAATCAACCCCAAAAATAACAAACTTGAATGATTTTTGTTGGTACAGAGTAACCTCCGAAACCACTGGACCGAATTTAACCATTTTTCACCAAAGTAAAGCTACATTGTCAGCGTACCCGCTGATAATAGTCTACGTTACTACATAACCTATAATTATTTTATCCCCGGTATTCGAGATTCGACATTTTATGATGGTCTCCCATCCACAGAACGATCTTGGCAAGTGCTGCTTAACCTTGGAGATGGTCCCATGCGGCTGTTATTATTTCGCTACGAGCTCCTTGTGTATAATTCAGTAACATTTTTCATTATTTATCCATGTATACTTTTATATTGAAAGTATTATACCGAATATAAGAGAAAATATAATTTGATTTATAAAAAAACGTATTATACACTATCAATATACAATACCCTATTGCCAAGCGATAATAAAACGAGACTAGAAAGTAAATATAAAGATATGATCTTCCTGTCGTTTTTCATTTATTTGGGGCTGAAACACGGGTCTTCATCTCTTTATTCCACGTCTTTATTTGTTTTTACTGTAATTTATACGTAAAGAACTAATTTCGGAATTCATTATTCAAAATCTTAAATTCTCCCCCTTCGCTATTTCCGTAACTTCAATAGGTCATTTCATTAATTAACTGTTAACGTTTTAACTATAAAAATGCCTTTTCATTCATGTACATGTATAAAGCTTCAACTAAACTCAATCAGTCATTCAGGTTCGGAGATAATTGACTGTCACTGACATACACACACTCACCCGATTTGTGATAAACGGAACCCTAAAAACGTTCCATTAATTTTTATTACAATTATCTGACAAAAAATACACGCTAGCCAAAAATATTTCTACCACGATATTTGCCACAATTTCTCGCTAAAAGCTATCAAAACCCAGGAATTATAAAAGCCTAGGACAAAACAGCGATTCTATAACATTTCAGTCAACATCAAAGTCCAATTCATGAAACTGAATCAATTACATTCAAACGGGAAGTTCCATTTAATTGGTTTCGAGGGATATTGGACATTGATTCGTGGTTTCCCAACTATTCAGATGCTTGGCAAGCACGAATCAAATAAAAGCGGTTTACACAGAATTTATAACGCACGTTGTAATTCAGTGTTCTTGGTTCCAAATATAAATTATATAAATTACTTTCCTCAGTAATATGATTGTCACAAATTTAATAAAATTATTATTAAATTTCTCTAAGAATTTTCTTTAAAATCAATCAAATGTTACGGCCTGTTCAAGAACCAAAAATTCGAAGACACGTGACACTCACCAACCCGAATCGGTTCAGTCATTTCGCAAAATAGTGACTTGAAAATTTGTATGAAATACTAACGGCGTACACGCTCTCAACTTAATGTCAGACACAGATCTGCATGGTTCTCATTTAACATATTGTGAATGTAACGACTATGTAGATCGCCATATTAGGGTCTCATTTCAGTTAGTCTGGCAGTTTGAGTCATTTATGCGGCCTTCCCAAATGTCCTTACTTTGGTATTTTTCGGCAAATCGTTGAGCTCTAAGTTCTAAGTTTGAACTACACGATTACTGACAAATGCTGTCACTGTCTGGACAGGTCCACTCACATCTGTGTGGCACTTTCCTCAAAAGGCCACCTCAGACATTACTAAAAATAATTTAAATTTTAGACATTACCCAACTAGCACACTAGTGGAAATAGCAACCTATTTTGCTACTTTTAGCTGTACAGTAGCGCTTTAGGGGTTCAGAAAGTGGTTTTAAGTTCTACTATTACTTCCGTAACTGCTTATAACTGTAAATATTACTAGGGGTAGCAGAAACTGAATCAAATGCCACTCTAGGTTTTATAAGAGTTCATTTTACAACCCATTGCCGTCTTATAGCTTTAAACGAGAGTTAAAAAATGTATGTTAAAGGTTAAAACTGCAAAAAAGCTTCTAATGCCGCTGCTGTACGCTTCGGAACTGCATAAAGACATTAATTGCAGACTTTTTAACGGAACTGTATTAAAGATATATTTATCACTGTTCTGCCACTGATAGTTTCATTGCACAAGTGATTTGTACTTTTGCGCAGACTGAAGTAAGAAGTTGATCTACTGTTTTACGAATAGCGACATTAAGGCTTTACAATAGAAGCAGGAGACTAATGGACATTGCCTACTCATTTGGATACATTCTGTTATTTTTTATTGGAGAAATCACATTTTATAAAATATTTGAGCCAGTTTAAAAGAAATATGGATCTGAAACCATGGAAATTCAAACAAAGAACTGGTGGATATCGCAAGAAAGTAGAGTTTATCAGAATATACAGAAATTAAAAAAGGCAACTGTGTGTGAGAATTCTGTAATTGAAATATTAAATAACACGTAAGTTTTTTTCAACTCAATTACGTGAGATTAATTTAGCTTTTTAATTAAATAATTTAGATTCATTGGAAACAAACAAAAATAATGCGCCAAGTTCAACAAACACACAAGCGAGGGTCCCGTAGATTTTGTTTTCTCAATTGCTAATAACGGACCAGTTATAGAGAGGAAAAGTAAGTTATAGCTTGGTTTGGCATATTATAAAAATAAAATATTGTAAAATAACCTTCCTTGTGTATTTTTTTGCTTTTTTCTTCTAGACGGGACTCGGACAGCGATACTGAATACCTAGGTATAAACTAGAGTAAGTATGTATGTATGTCGAACGTGAAACAAAATGGAGCTATCGCAAGCAAATACGAATTTGGGCTGTGAACCACAAATTTGGTCATGTAGCTAAGAATTATTTCAAATTTTAAACCAATTTACTCTTAACGCTATGCTAGAGATCCACGCTCACTACTTAGTACACCAAGAGAAGTTACAATAAACTTCGCCGATCCAGGTGAATACTGACACAACATCTTGAAAAATAGCATTATAAAAAGTTTAGAAAATTCTAAATTCCCGTATGTAAAAAAATGCACAAAGAATTAAATTTTACATTTCAATGATTTTATTTTATGTAATCAAAGGGCAGATAAATATTTTTTAACTATTAAAAAATAAATGATGAAGGTGATATGTATCAAAGTTGTAGAAAATTAGATATATATTTGTTGTAAGAAATTTGTTAATTTAGTTAATCTTCTCTTATCTAAATATTTTCAAAAGCAAGCAAGCAAAGCATCAGTTTTAAGTTCAGGATACGTGTGTTCGACGTGTGATGTCGCCTATTGTATAATTGTATTGGTAAATTGAAATAAAAAAAAAATTGAGATAAAATCAATTTGTTTTATTGGCAAAGTGGCCCATAATTGACATTATTAAAATACATAAACTAGGTAAATTCTTAAATAACAACAGTATAAACAATATTTGCACAACATTGTGTCTTTTCATGTGTCTGACACGATGAATCGAAATAAACCAAATATTTGAATAATATTTGGAGTTGAAACTTTTTTTGTTCGGCCAGTGTAACACTCCATGTTTTGAAATTGAAAACAATATATCTAGTTTTCCACTCCATGTTTTTCTCACTTAGATGGGCAGATGCAAAATACTTGTTTATTTTGTTTTTCATTATAAGTTTGAATTATTTTGGAAGGCATTCTGAAAACATGGTAAGACATAGTAAATATTAAACAATTGAAAGAGCAAAAATATAGAAGCAGCTACAAACGACCATATACCGTATTTTAGGGTTTTCAACGAGTTCTACCGATCTCTAAACAAATAAGCATTAGTGTGGTTCGATATCTGCAGTAAGTTCGAAATAAAAGTGATTGTAAAGACTTGAACTGCATTAGAGGTACAGGTATTACTTGGACCTTCAGAAGAGTGAAACTTAACTCTTTGACGCGCAGAGAGGAAGTATCAAGGTTGAAGTTGCAAGTTAAAGCTGCTTCTCATAGACGCCATGTTGACAAGACAATTTTTTATCATTACTTGAGAAATTTATAGGTTTTTATCACAATTTGTAATAAAATATAACTAAATATAGAACCAGCAACTTACTAAATACAAATGTAGTCAAGTACTTATGTAATTTCAATGTCGTGTAGGTATGTGATATAATAATATTTATATAATAATATTTTACATATTTTACGATATTCTGAGATAATTATTGAGGCGCGTTAAAAATACTCCAATAATATCAACTATATGCACGATAAACTGATCTGCGTTTTTGGCCACTTGCTATAAGTACAAAATATAGCTCAAAAACACTTACCTTCATTTCACTTATTATTTATTTGTATTCAGTAATGTCTGACTCAGGAACAACAGATGTATTTAATAAATGAGAGAAAAGGTGAATGATCAGTGATCCTTTATTCGTTCAGTTAAACCTGTCATTCATTCAATAAGCTCCACAAGAGCTTTAGTGTGGTGTTAATTATTAGTTGCAACTCCTGTAGCGCTTTCATGCCACTATTATGAAGTTCTACTGGAACTGTAGATTGCAAAAAGTTGTGCCCCTTTGGCTGCGCAGGGGCTGCATAAGGTGTGCAGTGCACGCTCTGGCGCTTGAGCTTGGCGTCTTTAGTAATAATCGGATTAGCTCCAAAGCTCTTAAGCAACACTTTGTGCTAGTTGGGTACTATTAATAATTTCGGAACTCGGTTTTTGTGGTTGCTTTTTTAAACACCGACTTCCGAAGTTAAAATTATTTTGTATTTTTTGGTTTGTGTAAAAATCGGTTGTATTTTTTTTTATTTTTCGCTTTTTAGTGGTACACCCCTCCTCCCCCAACCTAAACGTACTAATCACATTGGTGTAAACAATAAACAAACATGCGATTTCAGCAATCCCGAAAGATTTGCTATCATTTATTGAAGAGTTCCGTTTCCTATCTCTGTTCTTCATCAGATCTTCACCAAACTATAAAGAGACCACGTTGAAATACTAAGATGCTCTTCCAAACCATCGTACACAATTTTATATTTTCATTTTACATCGACAAGACGGAATGAGAACGTCGTCAATGTAAACTAAGCCACGCATTATTAGGGATAACTCAAATACTAGTCGTCAGATCTCAATTTAATGGGACCACACGACAAGCACCCGCTTTTGAATATAAAAAGAATCATCAAAATCGGTACACCCAGTACAAAGTTATGAGGTAACACACACAAAAAAAATAACAGTTGAATTGAGAACATCCTCCTTTTCTGAAACAAAAATAGACGCTCATATTTCTATTCAAACGAATGAATTAAAATCCCTGTTCCATAGAAAACTTTTGTAATTTGTTGTTGTCATGGTATTAACATTGACCTTTTAGAGCTTGAACTTCACATTACTTTGTTAGTAGATACTACTACTTATTCTATTTTCTGTTTACGTGGGAGTTCGTTTGAATTCATTTATATATGAACAGTAGCAATTTATGCGCAGTTTTGACTAAAATTACTAAATTATAACAGCCGCACGGGTCGATCTTCGAGGTTAAGCAACGCTTGCCGAGGTTGGTCTGTGGATGGGTGACCATCTTTAAATAACGAGACTTCTCCGTGCCTCGGAAATCACGTTAAGCCGTTGGTCCAGGCTGTCATTTGAAGATCCTTGGCAGTCGTTACAAGTCGTCAGAAGACTGAAAATCTGATTAAATGAACAGGAGTCTAGAATTTACTTAACTCATGGTATTCATTTGTGCTCCAAAATGGTTAACACCCTGCATAAAACCAAAACTTAGAATCAAACCTAAATCTCAATATCACAACCACTGCCCAAAACCCTACACAGTCCAAATGCCATAATATTTAAGGCGCACAATAACTCAGCAATTCACCTCTGCATACAGAAATACAGAATCAGTAAGCCAGTTCAAGGCCACACTCCTCGATGACCACCGATAAGTTCCACGTGCCAAAAGTCATAAACAAAAAGCTACACAGTGACGCATTCCATTGTCATTAAAATCGGTATAAAGAAAACACGCAGCGGTTATAAAAATAAAACTGTGACCCTTATTGTCAGAGTGTATCAACATGGCCCCGGGCGGACACTGTCGTGGAATGGGCTTTCGCACGACCCCTCTGTGTCACTACAGGGTTCCCACCCCGTTAGGTACGTGATTACTAAAGTTATTTTCTGCGACTTCACTACTCACCTGGAACTTGGAACTTCGCGTGCCAGACCGGTACGTGTGGAGGTGGCGACGTCCGGCCCTACTTGCTGTGCTTGCGGCCAGGACCAATCTACTGGCGAGAGCTCCTCTCACTAGGGCTTTGCGTGTGGTGAACGAGGTTCACGAGAGGGTTGATGTATTGTGTTGTAGCTTGAGTGAATTCGCAAAAGTAACATTACATATAACATGTTATTTAGATCTAAGTTAAAAGTTAGAATGTTATGTAACTTCTTAGGATGTAGATTAAGGTTTCATATGTAAGGCCACACTGTCGCATTGGATCGCTGATCTGTAATGGTAGCTGTAGGTAAGATTACATAAATAAATAATAAATACTTTTGCGAAGACACGTTTTTTAGGATTCTGTAGCCAAATGGCAAAAACGGAACCCTTATAATTTCGTTTAAGGATGGCACTTCATACATGACTGTGACTGAGGGATGAAAAAATAAATTCCAACAAATATAATCGTGTGGGGTTTCATTGGATAGTTCTTTCAAAATGAAAAAAAACTGCCTAAGTTTCTAAAAAAGTTTTTTATTTAAGGCAACAGTTTTTGAGAAAATCGTAAAAAATGTGTCCACCTGTATATTTTAAATTATGAAGTTGAAAATTCTAAAATAAAAAATTGAGCAAGTAGAACTTCACAGACACTCCCAACGAAAATTGGTTTGAATATCACAGCTTACATACTTTTAGAGATATGAGATTTTAACAGAGAACTACGGAACCCTTCGCTATGCGTGGTCCAACTTTTGGTTTCTTTTTTGTAGGTGTGAAATTATCAAATGACTTCTCCCGCTCTGGGCAGACCGAAAGAGAATGTCAGACTCTTACTGACTAAAACCACCCATGTTCCTCCTAGTGCCCTTTGCGTTCCAGGGCCGCGGTGACTCTTTCGAACAAATTCAGATAAGTTTTTCGAAGAAACCTTTGCACTGATCTAAGCTATGCGTTGTCTGGCAGTGAATGTATTTAAGAGTGAAAAAATAGGGGTGTACTTACTTTAACAGTATTATAAAAAGAAAAGTTGACTATTTAAAAAAATATCTCTCATTTCGAAACCGAAAGAAATCGTATGTGAAATCAAAAGCCGACTTCAGCTTCTTGAATATCAGAAATAGTCACGACAGTTTGTGATAGCGATGCAACTTGTGGGTAGTTCGATACACACAGAATAAGGCTGGTCGTAAAGCCGAGACGGTAAAAAATGTGACATTGCAAATGCAAAATATTATGCTTTGTTAGACTTACAAGTTGAAAAAAAATGTAAAATTTGAAATGGGGTATAAAATTAATTATAGGTATGTGTATATAAAGATCCGTGAATGTGTAATTTTCCAAATGTTAGATGCTATGTATCTATGGTAATCTGAGGGTATTTAAGTTGAGAGTGAGTAGGTTACTTCTAGGAAAGCGTGCTCCATTGTCAACAAAATCATCGCTTACCATCAGGTGAGATACGAAAACGCTGAGGTGGTAACCCTATCGGCTCGGGACGCTCGGCGCATTCTGTAGTTTTCTTCTCCTTTAATTTGTGTTTGTAACCGTTGTGCTGTGTCTGTCCTGAATAAAAGTTTTTTTTCTATTCTATTTTATTCATTACTTTAAAAAATGTTTTATGAAATCATAACAATACCAGCAATTCGAAAAGCGATGTTAACTGCACGATAAAATACCATCGTAGATAATAAACTTACTCAAAAAGAAAAGAGGAAAATGCCATATTGAACATTCCAAGTATTAATGGAGACAGCAATAAAACCATTGAATAAAGGAGGAATGCATTGTGTGAAAGATAATATGGCTACTACCTAGAGAAGGGATGAAAACTAAGATTATCATAATTATATTTGAGATTTATCTACATCAGTTGTAACAACATTATTTCATAAATAATTATCATAGTTATATTTGTGGTTTATCTACATTAGTTGTAACAAGATTATTTAATAAATAATTAAGTTTAACTTATCAGCTGAAATTTACCAAATTTAGTTCTTGTTCATCTGTTGCCATAGCACGACAAAGATTGCCGCAATACCCGCGGTACAAACGAAACAGAAGAAGTTCAGGGTCACTCGGGTGTGGTTGTGAATGTCGAAGGGAAGGATCAATCTGAGGATAGCCCCATGAGATCCATTCCTAGCGAAACTCCTCATCACACTTCTGCCAGACTGGTTCGAAATCCTTGCCAGAGTAAACAAGCATAAGACCGTGAGATCAGAAGTGGTGGGCGAGAAGTGGTACGTGTTGTTTCGGCTCAAAATATATTGGAATGAGAACAAAATTGTGCACTACATTGTTTTTACAAATAACTTAGGCCTGAATTTTCAACAGTCACATACTTTTATCAAAAGATTTGTTTATTCTTCTGATAACAGTTATGTGACTGTAGCGGAAATATGTATAAAGAAATCAAAACATAATATTTTTTCATTTGATGATTTAACTATTTTTGTAAGTAGTTTGTAAATAACACTTTCATACGTCAATCTTCTTTGGTCGTTATAAACTAGATGAGGCCGGTGTTTTCTAGCTGACTACTTTGAGAAGAAACACCGAAACAAACTCAGAGGTCAAAGTCTCTTTTGAAGTCCATACAATTGTACTGGTTAAATCATATGAGAACCATGCAGGTTGATGTCTGAAATGGTAGTTTTTGGAAAGTACTACAAAGATTTGAGTGGACCTGTCCTTTGACCGTTATCTCGTAACAATTTCCTTCTCCTAGCGTACTTCTCTTATTATCATCTGCCTAGCCTTACAGAACTACATCAAAATGGGTAGGCCTCCAGTCAAACCAGATTCCATTATTCTGCTATACCTACTTCTCTATTGCTCTTTATATTCATCGCTTTCCTCGTGACATGCTTTTCATTCCACCTCACCATTCCCACCATCATATGCCTCAACGACCATACCATGACTTCCAAATTTAGACTCAATGAACTGTCAATCTTCTTCTTAAACTCATTTCTAATTCAATCCATTCGCCTAATAGTAAATAAGCTTTTATTTGTGTTAAAAAATTCAATGTATTTTTAAACTCAAATACATGTAAATGGAAGTCCAATTAGAGTTGTATTCTATTTGCACTTGACAGTTAAACGGAGTGACGTCTGACTTAGAGTAGTCTTTCTTAGGTTTATCTTGCATTTGGCTGGAAAGTTTGCAGAGGATTCCCTTAGTGGCTTAAGCTTTGTCCGGCGCGTTTTAACGAGAAAAGGCAAAAATCTGCTCCAGATATTCGGGGATAATTATTTAGACAACGTGACCAAGTGCGAGTCTGATTTATAGGTTCTTTTTGTTGCGGTTTATGTGATGTAACCCTTCATAACATAAACTAAAAAAATTTAATCTTGCCTTAACTTCGTATTTCCATAGCCGCCCACCATCATCTGCCTAACCTTTTCCCAACTATATTGGGGTCGGCTTCCAGTCATACCGGATTCAGCTGAATCTGGTATTAAACGTGGAGCGGCTGCCTATCAGACCTCCACAACTCATTAACTGGGTAACACAGTACTTCTTGGCATCACTGGAGTCAAATTTACTGGCTCCTGACAATCCGTAATGACTGACAAAGTTGTACAAATGATAGCCGGGACCAACGGCTTAACATGCTTTCCGAGACACGGAGGAGTCTCGTTATGTTAAGATAACCATCTTAAACGCTTGCCAAAGTTGGTCTGTGGATGGGTAACCACCCATCCACAGACCAACTTTGGCAAGCGTTGCTTAACCTTGGAGATACTGATAAAAAATCGGTTTTTATTCGAAGCTTTCTAAAAATCAATTCATTTGCCTCGCAACGTTTCCACTAAAAATACAACATCCACACTTAATTTCATTCATTTACGTTTAGAGAGCTCCGTCACATTTTATGTTTTTTACCGTTCTGATTCCTGGTAATTACTTCAGCCGACGAACCACTCCCAGACCGGTGAACCATTTAAAATACTCGGATGAATTTATTCAATGAAACGCAATATTCAGTAAGGTCTGACATTTGCAGCTTTCAAACATGACTTTGTTTGATTTGAAATGGGGATTTATTTGTGAAAATAAATATTTGAGATTTATTTATTTGAATGGTGTTTTTCACCTAATTGGCAGCTTGCATCGATTTTCATCAATGAAAAGGTTTTTTTTCACTGATATAAGGCTTCTGTGATGGATTGAAATCACGTCTGGTCTTACGACTGCGAAGATTAAATTGAAGACCATCAATTAGTCATAATTATTAAGCTTATACTTATTTATTTTGTTGTTGTTTGTTTTGTGTGAATCCTAAATCAACATTTTTTTTTCTTTCTAGTCCAGAAACAAGACAGCAAGCTATTGAAAAATGGTATGTATTATTGTGTATCAAAATGTAGATGTACCTTGTAACACCATCTGTACTACAAAGTATATAACTATTACTAAAAGATATTTTAGATTATTGCAAACTATTAATAAGTTATATTATGTGAAAAAACATGACTACGAATTATATTGCTAGTGTGCCAAAGTTTTGTACGAAAGAGTCAAAGGTCATTAGGAATACCAGACCGAGTCGTCGGCGGGTTCCACGCACATAGAGTCAGCATAGAAGACGGGGCCCTGCTGGGGTCAGTGCCTGCCAGGGTTTCGGAATTTGTTCGAAAGAGTTACCGGGGCCCTGGAGCATAAAAGGCATTAGGAGGAATATGACTAGGTTTTATTCAGCAAAAGTCTGACAGTCCCTTCCACCCCGCCCAGAGTGGAAGAAGTAATCTGATGATTTGCCATCCATACAAGGAGAGGGGATCCGTCAGAGAAGCAAGGTCATTGATATCCGTCGGAGAGGCCTATGTCCAGCAGTGGACTGCAACAGGCTGTTGATGATGATGATGACAAAAGGAGATTTACGAAAGTTATGTTTAGCGGCTCAAAACATGTTGGTGCTAGAAAGTATGGACAAGTAAATCAAACCAACTTACGAAGATTCCGAAGTAAAGATAATAGACGACGCTAAAGCGAAGAAGACGAAGTTATCATAACAATCGAAACAGCTGTGTACCTGCACACCAAGAACACCAAAAGCTCGGCCTCAGAATGACTTGTAGACCATATTCGATGACTCTGGTTTCTCCAGAAAAATAAGCTCGCTGCAACATTTAATACGAGTATAAATAAGACTTGAAATATGTGACTTGATGGCTATCTATACGTGTATGTCATTAAAAAAGCTCAACGGTTAAATTGCACGGGATTTACAGTAAAATAGCAGATGTATGGCATAGCATAGCATAAGCATAATCAGCCTTTTGATGTTCCCACTGCTGGGATACAGGCCTTTTCTCTAGGAGAGGGAGTGGGCCGTAGTCCACCACGCAGGCTCAATGCGGGTTGGTGAATGTCACATGTCTTCGAATTTTTGGTTCTAGGACATGCCGGTTTTCTCACGATGTTTTCCTTCACCGTATTTTGAGAGCAGTGGTGATGAAATTAATTACACAAAGTAATGCGCCTGGCTGGGTTTGAACCCGTGACCTATAATTCGGGGCCGTTACCACTCGGCCACCACTGCTCTCAGATGCATGGGTTGGGTCATTATAGTTGGCGAATTTAGCAGATCGTTATTCTTCAATGATTATGACAATTGAATAGGGATTTCGATAAATGTAGATGTTATAAAGCAAAAATTACACGGCATGGAGGTTAACAGTGATTTTGAAGGTAGCACAGCATTCGCAGCGAGAATATTATAAAATATTCTTGTAGTAACAGTAACTAAGCCAAAGTAATATGTCGGTCCGACAATGTTAAGCAAAAATTGAAACTAATGTTTATATATAAAAATAATACACTAATAAAAACGATCAGATGTTACAAGTTCAAAAAGGGTGGACATGATAGAAATCAATGACAGCAGGTAAATGCGTATTGAACGTTGTTTTCATGAATAAAAAGTTTAATAAGACCGAATGGTACGCGGAACACGTGCACACGTGACTGTGAAAACTTTGATAAAGTACATGACATTAAAGTCGTGTTTACTAGAAAACGGTGTTCCAAAGAATTAAAAAATAAAACCAACTTCTAAATAAAGACACAATATAAATAAAGATACAAAGTATGAAATAACTTTCATTTCCGAGTTCGGTGTTTTTGGTTCTTTCTTCGTATTAACACCTGTAGTGTCTTTATTTAGAAGTTGGTTGTATTTTTTTTGCAAGCTTTGTGTTTTTAATTTTTTAGTGGTTTCATATCGTAACAGCCGGTTATAAACTGGTGTAAATAATAAACAGACATGAAAATATTTTAAAGTTAGATAGAAAATAGCATTCAAACGGTTGAAAATAAATTCATACATCAGTGATGTTGAAACGGTGACCTACGGAATCCCTCAGGGTAGTGTACTGGGCCCTACGATGTTTTTAATATATGTCAACGTTCTATGTCCTCACCCTCTTAAACTCCCTGGTTTTGTTCTGTTTTCTCTTACGCTAATGATACAGCCCTTGTAGTTTACAGCAAGGATTGGAACACTACCAAATTTATCATCGAAATAGCCCTTGAACGTGTGAGTGATTGGCTACGAGAGAATGTCTTGACACTAAATACTAATAAGTCCTTGGTTATCCCGCTCTGTTCCGTCCCCATCATCCATGCCGCCCAGATTGTTATCTCCTCCAAAATTCACTCCTGTCAAAATTCAACTAACTGTGTTTGTCCATCTATATCCTCAGTTCTTGTTACAAAATATCTCCGCGTGTACATTGATGCCCACTTAACCTGGCGATCTCATCGTCAAAAATGGGTTAGAAGTCTCCTTTATGTTTTTAAGAACTGGAGAAATTCGGCAGACGCGTGTTTTTAAATTGGTACATCATGCTCTTTTCCAAAACATACATGTTGAGGCTGGAAATTGCAAGACTGATAGTTTTCCCTAAACCACTAAAACTGATAAGAAGCTGAACAAAAGCCAACTCTCCCAATTAGTACACAACCTAAAAGCACAACAGACTACATTTCCCAGTAGATACTGACTCGCAAGTCTAGAGCAGCTAATGAAACCTTTTAAGAGTAAACAAACAAGCCTTCAGTACCCATTAAGAAGTTTGCATCTGCTTGCAATAGACCGTTTGAAAGGAAAGCATAAACTATCTAGACTTGAAGCGTTTCCTTAAGGCTTATTAAATATTTTATACTTACCTACTAGCTTTTTCCCGTGGCTTCGATTGCGTTTTTTTTTTTTTGTAGAAAAGTTTTATTATTTTTCACTTTTTAGTAGGGACCCCACAGCTACAGCATACAAAGTGTACGTTTTATAAACTAGTGTAAACAATAAACAGATATAGGTACGATTTCAGCAATCCCGGAAGATTTGCTATCACGTATTGAAGAGTCCCGTTTCCTATCTCCGTTCTTCACTAGATCTTCACCAAACTAGAAAGGGATCACCTCACAATATTAAGATGCTCTTCCAAAGCATCGTATACAGTTTTTAAAAATGAACTTACCAGCACCAGCTTTCGAACATAATAATCAAAATCGGTAACCCAATAAAAAGTTACGAGGAGAGAAATTACACCAACAAAAAAAAAACATTCCACTTGAGAACCTCCTCCTTTTTTGGAAGTTGGTTAAAAACCTAGCATGACAACCGTTTCCATCTATCTCTGTTTTACAAAATTGATCAATACGTGACTTCAGCGACGCGTTCATAATATGCATTGTCCTGTTGAGTCTGACTATCAATACAACGCTTCAAGTAGGTACTAAGTCTAGAAAGCAGATATTTGAAGTACACTATTCTTCAATTTATTTTACAACTTTATGGAGATAAATAGGAGGGAGACACTTATACTGCGATAACAGATATTCACGCTCTAGAAGTTGCAGTCAACAGCTAAAGTTAGTTAATTCGCTAATTTGTATTGCATGATTTTTTTCCGTCGTCCTATTCCATTCCTGGATTGGAACGAGAAAACCGCTAAGATTTTTAATACATATTTCCTTTTCCATCCACTTGAAGACTGCAGGAAATTTGCACCTGTATAGAGAGCAGACTTTTAGATTACATCCGCCTGCTGGTGACAGCTTTACACTTCATCGAAAGATTTTTTAAAAGCACCACTTTCAATTAACGCAGTAAACGTCATATTATTTTACCATTTTTTATTTACATTTTGACGTGACAACGTCTAAACGTCATATTATTTTACTATTTTTTATTTACATTTTGACGTGACAACGTCTTGAACGCCGGTTGCACGCACGAAAGTCATGAGTCATTGTCACGTTCCACCAGAGCCGAGCGTGCAAGCGAGAGCGCGAAACAAGCGATAGAGAGGCACGATCGGCTCAAGCGTTCGACTTGTGACGTATGCAATTTTTCATAAATGTTTAATTGTGACGATATCACGTTAAAGCGTCCGTAAACCAACTTTACAGATAAACTTTTGTTTTTTTTTTATGATTGAGTTATTGTGGTCAAGTGACCGCAGTATCATCTGATGGAAAGCAATGATAAAGACCAACAAGTTGAAGTTATCAGGCAATACAGACACCAGCAGGAGTTTTTTTGGTAAACCAATGTTCAACTTAGCTGATGGGTACTTAAGTTCGGTTCCGATTAATTATTATGCATATTAATTTTCTGATAGGGAAACATGTTTTTATTTTTTACAGGATGGGATATAATCATCAAATGTCTTCTTCATCGGCTCTAGGCGGAGCAGAAGGGAGTGTCACACTTTTACTGACTAAAAGCCATTCGTCTTTTTAACCGTTTTATTCGTTTTTTATTAAATAATTTCGTGGATACCTGTGTATGTTATTCACGAAATTATTTAATTTTAGTTAATACTATTTCTTTGATTTCCTTATAAATCTAATATAGCAATAATGCAGCATTTTGCATAGACTCCAAAAAAAGAATTGGACTGTATTTTTTGTGTGTGTTAGCGAGTACTATTTACATATGTTATCCCTAATAATGCGTATTTAATTGGCCCCGACAAAATTGGATGATGTTCTCATTTTCACTTGTTGATGTATAATGAGCAAATAAAAAAGCAAAATACGATGGTCTGGAAGAGCATCGTAGTATTTTGAGGTGGTCCCTTTCTTGTTTGCTGACATTCTGATTGAGAACTTCGAATAAAGGCATCGGAACTCTTCGACCAATTATAGCAAATCTTACGGGATTGCTGAAATAGCATGTCTGTTTATTGTTTGCATCAGTTTACACCGTACTCAGGGATGGAATAGTAGACGGTCTGCAAGTCGGAAACAATGCACCAACATACACAATACACATAGTACATAGACATCGTATCTTCTCAAATGTATTAGTACTGTCAGCAGAACAACAATCTTACAAAGCCTTCGGCAGAATTTGAAATCGATTGCCTCATGAAATAGGTACCAATGAAAGGTAACTTTGCGAAAATACATAGGTATCTTGTCTAAAAGCATGGTTTGGAAATCAATGGAGCTTTTGGAGTTTTATCGTGTGTGTATGTAAAATAAAACGGTTTCAAAATTAGTTTTTTTTCTTCTAATATTATGTTATCGAACTTAAAAAAATTACAAATCAACAGTATCTTCTAAATCATCATACAACATTTTGAAAAAATATTTTTGCTGTTCTAATCGTCACAAAAGTTTTGTATGTTACATTAGTCTATTATAAGTATGTTTTTAGGTAAATTTATTTGTGAATATTTGTTTGTATGTATATTTTCATGTAATTTATGAGTTTGAGTGTATTAATGTGATCACGCCACTAAAACCTAGCAAGAGTTTCTTGACAAAAACATAACCCGCAAAACGCAGGCACATTCCATGCTTTGTTTAACTACAACAACAACAACAACTCAGCTTATCCCTCCCGGAGAAAACCGTGTTGCTATATTATGTGCCTGTATTATGTAGCTGATTAATATAAAATTCTGATCAGTAGAAGTAACTACGTACCTACTAATGTTACAAAAAGCACCACATAAAAGTGGTTTCCTTTTTGGAAGGTCAATTGTAACGTGACATTGAAATATTATTAATGTTTCCCCTTGCATGGTTGTTGGTTTCCCCTTTCCCATCGCCGGTTATTAATATCAAAGGTCTGTCGAAAATTTAATTATGAACTAGGAGCGTTGTTCTCCCCATGGTGGGCACGACAAAGCGATGTTTGTTTTTTTTTTACAGGAACTGTGTTCGCGACGATGCGTCTTAGCTACATAGTATAGGTAGTTATAGGTAGCTATAGTAGTACATAGAATGTTGCAAATAAATAAAACCTCGACTACATAGCATAGGTAGTTATAGGTAGTTAGTTAGTACATAGAATGCTGTAACAAATAAAGCTGCATAGTATAGATAGTAATAGGTAGCTATAGTTGATACATAGTTTGTTATTGAAATAAAACACATTCGTTACAGTCGTTTGCTCTCAAGAGGCAGTATATAAGCCCTTGGAGCCTTTATTTCTTCCAAGTAAATAGAATATAGTTAGGTAGGGTATCCTATCCCTTACACATAACAGTAAACACATGGTAACCCTGGTAATCGAAGGTATATAAAGGTAATCAAGGTATATAAAGGTATATAAAGGTGATCGGTGGTATATAAGGTAATCGAGGTATATACACACACAGACAGACATACATAGGTAAATAGAAAGGGCTTGGTAATTTGAGACTTGAAATATTAGGTCAAAGGTAGTCGCATAGCTAAAAGCGACACTGACCAATCACAGAGCAGGAGGGTGCTGGTACGTGATTGGTCAATGGTTTTTGATAAATAGCCCTGGTGAAGGTATGCACAAAAATAAAACACTTTGCATCTACCCTCTTCCTTTCCCGAAAATACAAGTCTAGATTCTAGACTTCTAAATGTCTGAAACAGAACCGCCTTGAAAAATCCTTTCAGGGGATATATAGATGTTCATAGTGTATGCAGGCATAAAGCCGTAATTAGAGTTTTAATAAAACTGTTTATTTTTATCCCCCTGAAATATATACGCTTATAGAGTTGCAACCCCTTGAGTGACAGGGTTGAAACATATGTAGTTTTGTAGAGGGTTGTCGTATCTATAGAGATACATATAGCTGTATAGCCCTCCTAGCATAGTTTTACGGTAAATTCACCCTAAGTAAGTAATAGCTTCGTGCCTACAATAGTTTTGTATAGTTTTCGGCATCCCACCCCTACATGGAGGGGGATGAAGGGGTGAATTCGTCTCCGCTGTATGGAGCTTACTGAGGGCTATCCATAAAGGTACGACAACCCCTACTCACATAGACCTAAGCCTAGATATAGCCTAAATTCTAGGATAGACATAGTGAAAATTAGTGTTAATAAACTTCATCACACACGGTGATTTTTTGGGTGTCGATACGGTACAGTTACGCCGTACAATAGTAACATAGGAAGTTTATTAAATTTGTAGTCATTTGCAAGATATTTCGAATTTATACCTAAATGTAGAATCATATAGTCGCGAATTTCACCCTTCAAATCGCTAAGTGCATAGTGAACAAGTTAAATAGTGTTTTATTGTGACTTTATTGGTAAGCCCTCAATACCTACCCCTATATATTGTGTGAATAACAGCAAGTATAGCAAGTATTCAGCTAAGGGTTGCATCCTCATGGCCCGTAGCTTATAGACGGAGCGTCAACGCGTCTGGATCATTTATACCTAGGTGGGTTGTCAGCATACAGTCCACTTTCGAAGAATAGGATAACCTACCCTGGCCACCCTACAGTCCAGTCGATCACGTCCGCCCCGTACAAACTGTTTTTGAAATCACGTTGCCGAATATTTGCATCGTAACGTCTGCAGGGCGTTTATGTTACCTTTATGAATTTTATGATAGTCAGATATCAGCTATTTTGGTAATTATCCATTCATGAAACGTAATTTTCAAAATACTCTGGAGTTCAGAGCTCTTCGTGGGCGAGTCAGGATTTGTTCTTATCGCATCTTAAAAAAAAAACAAATTGAGACTATTTTTCAAGAACCCCAATAAGCAGAAAACACAAAGGGATACTTAAAAACAGAAATAAGTAGCGGAAGCCCAGTTTTGCCTAACTACACATAGCAAAAAATAAAAACATCGAAGTTGGCAAGTTCCGGAAAATATACATGCAACAAGATTAATATTTATCCAATTTGGCCAGATCTAGTAACCATACAACAAAAAATAAGTCTAACAATAATTAAAAATACAAAAAACCCCGACATAAAAACCTAACTTACCTATAAAAAATAAAATATAATAAAAAAGTCTCAATCTTAAAGTACCAAAGTATGTATTAATAATTCTAAAAAAAAATACTACACGTTGGGGGACCGCTCCAAACCTAACAATTTAGTTACAAATAGTCTATTACCTAACCAAACAACCCTCTTTTTCGTGGGGGGTTAAAAATAGGTAGGATGAAGCAAGTTGTTTATATTTAATGTGCTCAGAAGTAAACATTGAACCTATGATGGAATAGAGTGCAACCAATGCCAGAGGTGAGCACACGAGAACTGGGCCCCAAGTCTGCTATTTTTATAAATTTGAAAATGAAAATAATTTATCTAGTTTTAATTTCCGCGAATATTAGTGGGTTGCAGGTATGCACCTCCCTCCCGCCCGCTATATTATGCACATGCAAGATTACAAGGCAAATGCAAGGATTTTATGCACATGCAGGAAGGCAATGGTGGTAATGGTGTTGGGTTTTGCTTTGCCTTCATGGAGGTGCATACCTGCAACCCACTAATATTCGCAGAAATTAAAACTAGATAATTATTATTTTCATTTTCAAATTTGAAATGGATTTCCGCAAAGTGACGCCTGACTCAATCAATTTTATTTTTATAAACTTGTCATCCCAACACGATTTCATTGTCATTTTACTAAAAGTTCGTAATCTGCTAAATTCATAATGGTCGATCATTGGTCGGTCAATGGTCTCGTAATACTTTTTTATAACCGAGCTTGCTTTTAATAGCAATGACGTCCTAATGGTCACTGATCAAAGGAACCGTCATTTTATCAGATTACCGCATACGTCTGTCATTCATTTGTAATTGTGTACGAGATTACCATTCTATGCCATTTCTGTCAATGGAGTGTCAGTGGTTGACCATTGAAAAGCCATAGTGACGGTTTTTTATTAGTAGATTACCAAACTTTAAAAATCTACCATTATGAAATCAATGACAGACCATTCTGAGACTATTGTAATAGCAGACTTGGGGCCCTGTACTTCTTTTCTCATCACAGTAGTAGCTGCCTAATTGGTTTGTCTAACCCTAACCCTAAGGTTAGGCAGCTACTACTTTCATGATTGCGAAGATTAAAACATTGATTGCTTTACTTATATCCTTTTTGCCCACGGAATGCATCATCAAAAAGTGTCCATTATCCCTTTTGCCCGACTACCGGGCAAAACGCACAATAGGCATTTTTTTGTAATAAAAAAATATGTGTAGAAGTTGTTTAAGTTTCAAAGTTTTTACTAGCATTTTCCAAAGATTATTAACTTTGAAAATGAAAACAAAATATCTAGTTTTAATTTCCGCGAATATTAGTGGGTTGCAGGTATGCACCTCCCTCCCGCCCGCTATATTATGCACATGCAAGATTACTAGGCAAATGCAAGGATTTTAAGCACATGCAGGAAGGCAATGCAAAACCCAACACCATTACCGACACGTGTTTCGCCTCTCCACGAGGCATCCTCAGGGGACGTGTTGACTCGCTGACCGCTGAGTTGCGACTGAGCATTTAGTTTTTTTTTTTTTTTTTTTTTTGAATGGACTACTCGCAGTTCAGCACATTAAGGCTGGTTACTGCTCAACCGGGCAATCCCGTGGTTGCCTTAGATTCTAAGGCCCCCAGCTGGGGCTTAAAACTACTTAAAAACTAAATGGCCACTCGCTAAGGGCATCCCCTGTGGGACACGGGCCTCGGCTTAGCGGGGTCATTGAGGGGGGGCAGCAAGGGACAGGCTGGGTCTGATTGATATTATTTAGGGGATTTAACGCTAATGGCTCAGCAGCGCGGGCTGGCTCGTTAGGCAAAAGTCGGGGAGGTGAGCATTTAGTACAAGGCACCCCCCTTTTATACACTGCCACCGTTGGTTATTTGTGTACAACTACCCGCAAACATTCGCAGTAAAGGGGAAGAAACCAAATTCGTCTGGTCATTCAACAGTGCAAAATTATTATTATTACTATGTTTAAAAATCTCTAATTGTTCCAAAACACACAGCCGGAAACCCTTATCACAAATATGTAGTATATTAAAACTATTGTTGTCGCGCAAAGAATGGCCGGTATCAATTAAATGTTTCGCGAAATTCGATTTGTCCGAATGGCCATTTCTATACGCGGCAACATGTTCCCCATACCTTATGTCAAAGTTTCGGCCCGTCTGACCCACATACACCCCGTTGCATTCATCACAGACCAGCCTATACACCCCAGACTTATGTAGCGTTGCGTATGTGGCGTGTGTTTATGTAGCGTTCAGAACGGACCAGAATATACGCCGTATTTGTAACGGAAAAGATATTTTAGAAAATAGTAAAAAGTCTGGGGTGTATAGGCTGGTCTGTGATGAATGCAACGGGGTGTATGTGGGTCAGACGGGCCGAAACTTTGACATAAGGTATGGGGAACATGTTGCCGCGTATAGAAATGGCCATTCGGACAAATCGAATTTCGCGAAACATTTAATTGATACCGGCCATTCTTTGCGCGACAACAATAGTTTTAATATACTACATATTTGTGATAAGGGTTTCCGGCTGTGTGTTTTGGAACAATTAGAGATTTTTAAACATAGTAATAATAATAATTTTGCACTGTTGAATGACCAGACGAATTTGGTTTCTTCCCCTTTACTGCGAATGTTTGCGGGTAGTTGTACACAAATAACCAACGGTGGCAGTGTATAAAAGGGGGGTGCCTTGTACTAAATGCTCAGTCGCAACTCAGCGGTCAGCGAGTCAACACGTCCCCTGAGGATGCCTCGTGGAGAGGCGAAACACGTGTCGGTAATGGTGTTGGGTTTTGCATTGCCTTCCTGCATGTGCTTAAAATCCTTGCATTTGCCTAGTAATCTTGCATGTGCATAATATAGCGGGCGGGAGGGAGGTGCATACCTGCAACCCACTAATATTCGCGGAAATTAAAACTAGATATTTTGTTTTCATTTTCAAAGTTAAAATGGATTTCCGCAAAGTAACGCCTGACTCAATCAATTTTTTTTTTTTTAAAGATTATTAAATAAAGTACAAATTAAATATAAGAAAACTCCAAACAAACTCCAAACTCCGTCCAAAGAACTAGTTTAAAAAAAGGTGACGAATCGAGAACGAATGTATGAAGATCAAAATCTTGACCAAACGCCACTTGTGTTCAGTTGTTTTTAAAACTTTTGACATGTTGTCGTATCGGGAATGTGACATAACGGGAAGTAGCCCATATGCTGATAGAGACCTTTTTTGGCCTCGCACAGTTTAAAAATTCAAATCTCATTGGCGATGAAAAACTGGTGAATGCCAAGCTTCACAGGCTGGGTCATCGACGCAAGGTCGCCTGCTTGTCAGTCTTCTACAGATAGTATTTCGGTGAGTGTGTCCATAAACTCTGCGATCTCGTCCCAACCGGCCCCCTTCTACCATAGGACATCTAGACGCACTGTAAGTTACCATCCCTACCTTGTTGCTATTTCATCAATTCACACCAAGCGTTACCAATCGTCTTTTATAATGAGCACAGCAAAGGAGTGGAATTCTCTGCCTGCGTCTTGTGTTTGCGAACGCATTCAACCCTGATCTCTTCAAAGTTAGAGTGAACAGGCTTCTTCTGAGTAAGCTTGTAACGATGTCGTTGCGTTTTCAGTCTCGTGGACTTTAAACCTCCACGATGACTGAAAACTCCTTACTTTTATTGTAATGAAAAGAAAATGTCTAGTTTCAAAAATATTTTAAATTTCGTTTTTTTATTGACTGCTCAGATTTTTCATTCAGTCCTATCAAATCGCTCAACCAGAGCACAATAAATAATAATTTCAATAGTTACCAGTTTAATAACATGTACCTAACAGTATTAGAAACCCGGGTTTCTTTAGTCTAATTATAAAAATAAACAATCAAGTCACAAATCAAGTTTATTATTACAATAATACCATCCTACACACTGTAGACGAGTTGGGAGGTGGGAGAACCTCACATCTTGTGACCCAGCGTCACATTGGCTCTCCGACGACCAATCTCGTCACAAGCTCAATCCATCGTCGACTTTGTCTCTGTCACCTGAGATAAATTAAAAAAAAAACTTTTTTTATTCTTTATTTGTCTTGTGCGAGTCCTGAATAAACATTTTTCTTTCATTCTTCCATAATTTGATATCCAATTACTTTTATTACTCATCTGCATCCGGTTACAATGGAAGTTGAATCCAACATAGTTCGGATAACGCTAGGCAGATCAATATCTACGAGCCCATACTCGAACTAAATAGTACTTTTGCTATTCCATAGCAATCAATCACATATATGAATTATTTAACGTTAAACGTTCACGATTGAATGTTCTAGTAACTGCCTCTCTAAGCCGTATGGCATTTCATACAAATTTTCAAGTCACTATTTTGCTAAATAAGAACCGATTTTAAAGAAACTTCGCACATACAAGCGGGATACATAGGTCTAAAGAGTTAGTTAAAAACATTTTCGAAATGTTTTATTTAAAAAAAGATAACCGGAAATTTATGTTTGTATGGAAAATTAAAAATGGCTCTAATTTAACTGTAACACTATTTATCGAAAAAAATATCAACTAACTTTTTAGACCTATGTATCTTGCTTATGTGTGTAAAGTTTCATTAAAATCGGTTTAGTAATTTCGGAAAATAAGGTCTTGAAAATTTGTATGAAATGCCGTTCGACGTTCGGCGTATACGCTCTTAAAAGGCATGAATAAAATAAATGGTGAATCAGTTGACAAATGATACAGAAGCCTTTTGATTGACAGCCATAATAATAGAATATAATAGAAAAACTTTTATTCAGGACAGACACAGCACAACGGTCTGTCAACAAACACAAATTAAATAAGAAGAAAAGTACAGAATGCGCCGAGCGTGCCCGAACCGAAAGGGTTACCACCTCAGCATTAGCTGGTTATTGGAATCTGTGAAGTTTATACGCTAAATTTTTTACACAATTTTTCATTCAAAAGTGTTTATTAACTTAGCACGTATGAGTTTCTAAATATACCTGTTTTTTTATTGGTACGTTTTTTCAGCGGTATTTTCGCTAATTGTCTACTGATTTTAATTATTCTTCTTTTGTTTGGAAGAATATTATTATGGTGTTTTGTGTCATTTCAATTTGGTGAAGATCTGATGAAGAACTTCGGAGATAGGCAATGGAATTTTCCAGTAAATAAGAGCAAATAGTCTGGGATTACTGAATTTGCAAGTCTGATTATTGTTTACACCAGTTCAGAACATAACGTCGATACGATGTGAAAGGGTACGCAGTTGTGTGTAGGTACTGTAGGTTACCCTGTTATGCACTTTTTATGGATGGGAAATCATTAATTGATTTTTCCGCTCTGTGCGGATCGGAAGGGAGTGTCAGACTCTTACTGACTAAAACCTATCTGTGTTCCTAATACCCTTGCACACTTTTTTTCTTTTGTCTTTTGTGTTTTTATATTCTCCGTTAACTCGCACTCTGTGTCAATATTTATAAATATGTGAGTATGATTTATTTCTTTAGAATGCTAATAAGTTTTATTAGTAAGACTTTATTACTGTATCTAGTGTACGCGAAGTGCATCGTCCTCACAATATTAGATTAAATTGTTTTATACCAAGTATTGTAAAACATTTATTTGGCAAGAGTAACTATGGCGTTTCTTGTCCGTTCTCCTCCATGAAAATCTACCTTTGCGAATGGACGCTAAAGTCACTTTATTATTTTTACAGTAAATTTTGACGTTCAAAAGTAAATTAATAGTATAAGTAAAGTTAATAAAATTGGAATTGCATTGAATCAGAATTAACTATGAAAACCCTTTGTATGACAATCTTTATGTTTAAAAGCGAGATGAAAATAAAGCATTCGTTCGCATTCATTATTGCACCTTTTTATTTAGCACAAGATAATTATTAATTTTAAAATTACTAATTAGCGTGCAAGTATCAATTTATTTGTCATTGCTAAAATCAGCGTAAAAATAAGTGATATATTTTATAAAAACCCGTATTTATTTACTTATTAGCTTCTGCAAGTGTTTTCGCCACGACATTCTAAAATCATCTTAACTCTTAAGTCGCGTTCCAAAACTTTCTGTGTGCAAAGCTTCATCTAAGTTCGTTAGTGAGACGAGACGGAACTGAAGAGGTATTTAACAGACACTGAGTATCTACAGCGAATATAACATTAGTCTGAATATATGTATAGAGCGGATAATTGTAAACTGCTTATTAAATATCTTGAGAGATTGTAAAATCTTGATAAATTGTCAACTGTATATACATTCTTATCATAATCAAAATTAAAATTACTGTATAAAGTCGTATGATAACTTAATACATTCTGATAGAAGCTTCGTCCTCAACTACAACGGAAAGATTATTAGGTAATAAGCAGGCGTGTTTGGTTGCGAAATTTCATTGAATGAAAATATAAAGGGGTGGGATCCTGGTGTCCTGAAACACAGGCTTTTAGCCTAGCTTAGGCAGCAGTCTCCCACAATATATACTTACCTGAATTATGTATAACCATTGAATCTGACCAATGTATATTGTGGTGAGAAAATAAATATATTATTATTTCGTTTATTTATCTTATATACATATTTATTATATTTCTATAAAAAAATATATATAAAAAACAGTAGCCCACCGGTATCGGGAACAGGGTCCAAGCTACCGGTGATCAGGGCTCCAGAGAGAGGAACCTCCTGACAATGCGAGCCGTGTCCAGAAGTACCGCTTTCTGAATCAAGCCCTTGATCCAGCCGCTTAACTTGAGCCTCCTAAGGTGTTGGTCGAGGCTCTTGGCCGTTGCCTTGGCTATTAAGCCGTTGGCTGATACCGACTATCGGTACAATGATTGCTGCGTCCACTTCCCACATGTCGACAACCTCGCGAGCCAAGTCAAGATATTTGATTTGCTTATCTTTCTCGGCTTTCACGAGGTTCTCGTCATGCGGAACGGTTATGTCTACAATTTTTATTATTATTAACTGAGCATTTGGATTTTACGCATCAGAATTTGATAGTCAATAATCTCTCAAAGTAATTCCGAGAAATTGTGAACCGGCTGTAAACTGACGACATGTTGGCGACCTAACAGTGTACAATTTATGGGATTTTCTGACCTAGCCAAGTCGCGGAACATAGGGCACAGGGAACTTAGGGACCCCGACACGGATAGGTTAAGTTCGAATGGTATTCATGTTAATTTTTTTAACCCTGCCGGCAAAAAAATGTGTTTGTTGAAATTGTAATACATAATGTTTCGTTGCCGGCTGTTCTACATTTTTTCGGAATTCTTTCGAGATATTAAGGACTATCAAATTTTGATGCGTCAAAAGTTCAGTAGACTATTTATCAAGAGTTTACTATCTCTCAAGACATATTATGATCTTACGGAGTGTGCCATTTTCCGGCGCTATGTATAATGTGCAGTCTAATCGGCTGATTCAAGCATATATTTTAGCAGAGTTCAATTTAATACAATGGCTAGAATCCGTCCCTTAGCAGCATTTTGAAATTCATCTCTTAAATGCGTTACAGTTGAAATACCATTCATCCATCATCATCTGCCTAGTCTTTTCCCAACTATATTGGGATCGGCCTCCAGTCAGACCAAATTCAGCTGAATACCAGTATTTAACGTGGAGCGGCTGCCTACTAGACCTCCACAACCCAATAACTGGGGAACACGTTACTTCTTGGCAAGACTGGTGTCAAATTTTCTGGCTTCTGACAATCCGTAACGACTGCCAAAGATCTACAAATGACAGCCGGGACCAACGGCTTAACGTACTTTCCGAGGCACGGAGGAAACTGGAAACACCATCCATTCATATGGATTGGTAAAACTGAAATGTTCTGGTGCAAGAAATCTTAATCAATTTCGTGCGTGTGTGTAAACGGGTAAACGGATTGTCTATTCGCTTTGTATTTGGGTCGTGCAAATTCGTAATATCGGCCACATGGAAATTGTGCTGCACTACCAGCCCAGCAGCCCTACCATGACGTCTTAAATCCATCATGATTCCTGTGTCAGAGAGAGATGGAGTTATATAAGACGAATAACACTATCCCATTCCCTCACACAGAATCATGATAGCATTGGCACTTCATAGTACGGCCACTGCACTCAGATTTGAAACGAGATATGTACCTACAGATTTTTGTATGAAATATTTGATTATTCGTACATCACTACATAATATGTCAGGAGGCAGAACAGCATATTTTGGCTACCTATGAAAGATGCAGTATCACACAAAGGTTTGAAGGAAACAGCTACATGTACCTACCACATAATTATCTCCAAAAATAGTTAGGTAAGTAATTATGGTAACTCTAGTAAATATGGACATAAATGCTTAGTTACCTTCTTATAATGAAAACCCAGTTAGGTCATCTTGCGCAATGCTATCTTTCATTTCAGAGTTAGTCAAGCCGAAAATACGCTTACCGTACCGTACAATGCGTGAACAAAAGAATAGGCTTGTGTACGTGCACAATAGATGTGTACGCTTATCCGCCATCTATAATAAATGCTTTATCTTATAAGCGCGTCTTCGTAAGTTTCTGTCGCTTTATTCTTGAATGTACTTCTGCAATCAATGTTTCGGTGTCGAACATCGCGAGATACACGTCTGTACTCATTGAACTTTCTCGGGTTATTTTACCCGCGGCGCACCTGGGGGGGGGGGGGGGGGGCAATCTAATGCGCTACTTCTTCTTCGGCTTCTTGGAGTTGGAAAAGTACGTAAAAAAACTACTCACTTTTGTCACAGGCTGTTCTGTGTGTACAAATGTTACGTAGAATACTGTTAGAAATTATAATTATTCCTTGGGCCAATGCACCTACTTAAAAATGATACCTATACTGGCCCTCGTAAATAAAAATAAAACATTTTTTCAGGAATTTTCTATGAGTCTTTCAGCGCTGTAATTTCTTTGTGTATAGCAATTTTGAAATTATATACGATTGATTTTCTAGAGTAAATGACATCTGACTATTTATTCCCAGCCAATTCCAATTTTAATGTAATTTATTTATTTAGTCAAAACTATACAACAAATCATGTATTAATTTTGTCAATGTCCCCCGGGAGCTGGACATCAGTATAAGAAACGGACAGACAGACAGTAGACAGAGTCAAAATCAAAATTCATCTATACAATTTAGGCTGAGAGCTAACCCTTTTTGAACGTCAAATTTCCCTAGTCCCAAAAAAAACGCTCACCCGTGACCACTTCCTGCTATTTTAGCTGGGAAGAAGAAGTGGCGCAACAAACTCCCCAGCAACACATCTGTTTGTTACATTTGAGAACTTAAATTCATACAATAGTTTGTAAACCAATAACATAAAACAGAGAAAAATAAAATAATAGCCAACATGGAAATCATAAATCAAATCAATATAAAACACTGTAAAGAGTAGATTGAGTCAATTGACCTACATAGTTATTAGATGAATAAAAACACTATTATATGAACTCATATAGCCTGCCATAAGCCAACTTATAGAGAAAGAACAGGATACATAGATATATGGAATTCTCTTTATTATATACTCTTTGTTTTGTGATGTTGTTTTGCGTTCGACACAGCGACAAGTATTCTTAACGTCTAAATATTCATTAAAAGAATAGTATGCCTTCGAACAAAGGTTAGATTTACTTTAGCTTTAAATTAGGTAAAAGACAGGTCAAGAAAAGAAAGAGGAAGTTTATTGTAATACCGATCCCACAAACGTGTCCTTATGACGAAGTATAATTGGGAGCAGAATGAAAGGTCTCCTAAGTTATCGTAACCTTTTTTTAGATATCCGATTAATGAAACAAAGCGTATATACACTCAGCTACCAATATTATACTCTTGCCACCTGAGAAAACAACATGAACATCAGACTTCCGGAGTTGTGCGTAACAAATAAACAGAAATAAAACGACAAACAGGCAGAAAACAATTATAAAAATCACGGATTTTTTTTCTACAACAACTCGTACCTACTAGATAAGTATCTCAGCTTTAAACCAATAAAATAAAAGTAATTTGATAAAATTAATGTTCCTAAGCTCGTAGGTACTTCAGTTCAGAATTTTGTACGTCTGAATTAAAATTCAAAACCTTTTTTGTATCACTCGTGTGTCTGTCTGTCCATTGGCTACATCTATAGTGGAAAGCGCCATGTCAGATTACAAACAATTTTACTTCGAAGTAAACAGAGTCACCAAACTCTTTATTGGGGGAGATCCAGAAAAGTAACATACGAAGCTATTGATAAATGATAAATGATAAATGATAAATGATTTATTTTTGTAAGTAGGTTGTAAAAAACACTTTTACACGTCAATCTTTTTTAGGCCGTTATAAAAACTAGATGAGGCCGGTGTTTCCTAGCTGACTACCCTGAGAAGAAACACCGAAACAAACTCAGAGGTCAAGGTCTCTTTTGAAGTCCATACAATTGTACTGGTCAAATCATATGAGAACCATGTAGGTTGGTGTCTGAAGTGGTCTTTTGAGGAAAGTACCCCACAGATTTGAGTGGACCTGTCCAAACAGTGCAAGCATTTGTCAGTTATCGTGTAGCTCAAACTTAGAACTTTAAGGAGCTCAACGATTTGACGAACAATACCAAAGTAAGGACATTTGGGTAGGCCACGTAAGGAACTCAAACCGCCAGACTAATATGAATGAATGAACCCCCGACGTA
Source organism: Hecatera dysodea (assembly GCA_905332915.2). Lineage (NCBI taxonomy): Eukaryota > Metazoa > Arthropoda > Insecta > Lepidoptera > Noctuidae > Hecatera > Hecatera dysodea. The sequence continues at coordinate 28,381,202 of HG995286.1, read as the reverse complement.
GCGATCTACATGGTCCTCATATTCACAATACGTTATATGAGGACCATGCAGATCAGTGTCTGAAATGGTCTTTTTAAGAAGGAACCACACCGTTTTGAGTGGACCTGTCCAGTCAGTGCAAGCCTTGGTCAGAGACAAGTAGCTCAACTTAGAATCCACAAGGAGCTCAACAACTCGACGAACAATGCCAATGAAAGGACATTTGGGTAGGCCACAAAAATACTCAAACAGCCAGAGAACGTTAAAAAAAATACTTTGAAGGGGAAAATGCTAATAATTACCCATATAGTCCTCATATTCACAATAGGGAATAAAATTAAAATAATAAAAAAAAATGATACTTTACAAAGTAGGTATTCATGTCAAAATAAGAAATTGTAATGAAATAAAAAGAATACTTTAAAAAGTAAACATTCATGTCAAGAGTAAATGAAAATGAAAATATAAAAATGTCAAACTGTATAAATATAAACAAAAAGCGCACAAAAGAGAACAAAACAGGAAAAAAAAAAACATTAAAACATTGGGCCGTGTACAAAACTGAAGCAGCTCAATCCCAAGCCTTCTTGTCCTCAAGATAATCTTTCACTGTATAAAAAGCTTTCTGGCATAGCTTACGTTTTATAAATAATTTGAATTTATTTATGCTTAGTTCTTGAATAGGGCTAGGAAGTTTATTATAAAAATGTATACATTGGCATCGAAACGAACCACCTATTTTTTTGAGCCTGGTTTTAGGAACGACATAATTGTGTTTGTTCCTAGTATTTATGCTATGGATATCACTGTATTTTTTAAACAGATTAATATTTTTATGTGCATACAAGAGGTTTTCATAGATATACTGGGATGGCACAGTCATAATATTAATCTCTTTAAATTTGTCTCTGAGGGACTGTCTCTTTCTCAATTGATTATGATAATCTATATAAAATATAAATATATAAATAATTTATCTGACATACACAATTATTTCAAGACAGCAGAGGAAAAATAGCTGTACGAAGTTGTTTCTAAAAATAAGACAAAAAATACTAAACAGGATAAGACAAGACTAGATCAACTATGACCTCCATAACAAAATCTGAAGACAGAGAGGTAGAATACGAGTTCCTACAGCAGAAGAATAATATGTATATTGAAATTTAATTAACACAAAATTAATGATTTTACAGAGAAATTTAAAGACTGAAAAAGTCTGAAAATGAAAAGGAAAACAATATATCTAGTTTTAATTTCCGTTCCGTTTCCGTTTTCCGTTTTAACTAGATATATTGTTTTCATTTTCAAATTTAAAATGGATTTCCGCAAAGTAACGCCTGACTCAATCAACTGAAAAAGTCGTCAAAATAGTCTAGCTAGTAACAAAACATAATTCTACGCTTGTAAAATGAGACATGCCAGCAAGCCAAATTACTGACAAAAAGGAAATTTGTGAGAGTTTTATCTAATGTATCAAAAAAAAAATTGAGTAAAGTTCACCTGTAAAATTAAAAAATCTTTTCATAATAATCAAGCTTTACAAGTACCCGCTAGCAGAAGAGACAGTACGGACAATCTACCACAATTTGAATCTGCTACTATAGCAGAGTTACTTAAAATAATTGAAAACTTAGATGTAAACACAAGCCGATATTAATGAATTAATAGTACAAAAATATATTAAAGATCAAATAGCGGAAAACTTAACTGTTTGTATATTAATAGGCATCTAACAGAAGGACATTTTCCTGAATTCTTGAAAATAGTCAATTCCATATATGTATAAGTCGGGAAACAAATCAGACATAAGAAGGGTCTGATTTAATATGAGAATTTTGTTGAATACCTACTGACCTATATCTGGATTAACAATAATATGAAAGGTAAGGTGTTTGAAAAAATATTACAAAACCAACTTAGTGCATTTATAAAATCAAAAAAGTTGTTATATGAAAAACAACATAAGTTTCAACTGAAGTCAAACACGGTAATAGCTACAATCCAATATTGATAGTAAGAAAATTACACAGGGGGTGATTGTAGATTTAAATAAAGCTTTTGATACTGTTAGTCACGATATACTTTTAATAAAACTAAATCATCTATGTGTCTCAGGATCCACTTTTGAAATCTTAAAATTATACCTTAGTAATTGTTACACATTATTGTAAAAATAACTACAGTTTTAGTTTTTCATAGTTTACTTATTAACTATTTTTTTATAAATAAGTTAAATTTAAGCCCGCGCATTAGGTATACACCTGTAACGATAGTTGAAAGGGAGATAAAAATAAATAATATCAAATTGTGAAAAATCGGTGAAGTCTAAAGTGAACATCGGCAAATTACCTACGGAGTCCCCAAGGCTCAATCTTTGGCCCATTATTATTTTCTATTCTACATAAATAGCTTCCATAAAATCGGCCCAAAGGGGAACATAGCTGAACATATCCAAAACGAATTATTTTATATTCGTAGCAAAATACCAAAAGATCCGTCAGCACAGTAAAAGAGTTCATAAAGTATAATATCTTGGTTTTATACTACAGGTGCACTCAGAATTATAGTGAAGCATTTTCCTAGATATGTGCGTTATACTACATTTGTCTATACTAATATTTTAAGAGGGAACATTGTTTGTTTGTTCCGAAACTATTAAACCGATTTTAAGAGCGTATACTCCAAACAGCATTTCATACAAATTTTCAAGTCGTTATTTTCCGAAATTCAATTTTAATGAAACTTCACACATATAAGCAAGATACATAGGTCTAAAAAGTTAGTTGAAAACATTTTCGATAAATAGTGTTACAGTTAAATTACTCCCATTTCTAATTCTCCATACAAACATAAATTTCCAGTTATCTTTTTTAAATAAGATATTTCGAGAATGTTTTAACTTACTTTTTAGACCAATGTATCCTGCTTAAATGTGTGAAGTTTCATTAAAATCTGTTCAGTCATTTCGCAAAATAGTGACTTGAAAATTTGTATGAAATTCCATACGGCGTACACGCTCTTAACCATTTTTACAACAAAAGATAGATTAATTATCAGCAAGTAACATAGGCTACATTTTGTCCTCGTATTACCATAAATATATAATATAAATATATTCTCAAATATTACAGTTCACACACATACACACACACACAAAGACGCGCGCGCATGCACGCACAGTTATAACCAAAAAGAAATATTCTAAATAAATCAAAAAGAAATAATCATAGTCATAAATTTATTCACAATTATTAACCGAAAAATTAAACGTATAAACAAATATAATAAATAACTAAAGTCGTATATATATATATATATATCGTATAAATAAGTATATGTACAAACAAAAGCTATTTAATAAATCGCTTGCTTTGCACTATGACGTAGGTCTTAGTAAACACGCAACAACTAAATATTGCATCCTACGGTCCTACCCCCATCGCTCAAAGCTACCTGTTCCTTATTTGTCACCTTGTTTATTTTAAATATAGAATAGAGAATAGATATCTATATACCTTACCTTACCTTTCTTGGAATATATGTACCTACATGAACATAAGTTGTTAATTTATATAATAGAATCCATGTACATCCTGCCTGAATACAGCATGCGAATGTAATAAAAAGTTGGTAGAAGGCAGTACAAATCCTGCACAGAATAGTAAGACTTATCTAAAAGTAATTCTGTCAAACATTTCTTAGATTTTTATAATAAACATAAGCTTAATCAGCCTTTCCATGTTTCCACTGCTGAACACTAAGGACTTATTAAATACTTAAAATAAAGATTGTTACCCCATTGTCACAGAAAGATGTCAATGGTATATTAAGACCTACAATTTAATATGTTTTGAAAAGGAATCTAAACCTAAAATCGTATTATAGCCTGTTATGTGATTTTGGCGGTTACCGACACGTGTGGAATAAGGATATCCTAAATATAAAAGACTAGCACCACCCCCGGTTTCACCCGCTGCCGCGCTGCTGGGACACAGGCCTCCTCTCTAGGAGACGGAATGGGCCGTAATCCACCACGCGGACCCAGTGCGGGTTGTAATGGTTTTTTGTGATGGTAGGTTTTTAATGTCGTTTGGTATTTTATTAAAGATTACATGAGTCATAAGAATCACATTTCTTTTCAATAAGCTAGTTTTAAATGCGCTCGTACATGATTTTCTACTTGTTATGCTAAAACGATGCATTTTTTCGTAAAGATACACACATAATACACACGTAAAAGTATTGGTATAATTCGTCATAATTTTTATATAATTAAGAAAATAATGACGGCTGTAAATCAGTTTCCACAAACAGGTTTTAGTTTATTCAATATCGTTAATTAGTCCGTATTATATAGCAGTCTTATAATATAAATGAGAATAGGTACGTATTCTTGACTGAATTTCGGTCAACGGACGGATACCGTCCAAATTCAGCCCAATAGTGCACAAAAGCTTGCGCAAAAGCACGTGCTTCCACTTCGTAAACCACGTGCCACAAGGCAAAGCCATTAGACTGACGCCTTAAGCTATAAGAAATATAATGTTTATAGGTACCTACATAAGAGAGAAACGGGCTGATTGACATAATTATGGATAAACTCCTATTCCTTTTTTATCCATGCAGGTGAGCGCTAAGAAGGTGAAATTCAATCTTTAAGGGGGTGAAATGGAGGAAAATTGTTTCATCAAGCCCGCGTCTTTTTCCGCACGTAGGTATAAGGGAAGAAGTTGCTTGCGAAGTACCTACTAAAAATAGGATTCCCTTAATTTATATTATTGGAATTACGATAAGATCAACTGTGGAACCGCAAGCTGAAAACCCCACCCGGAAAACGCTGATGTCATAATCTGTTATTAACATAGAAAAAATCTCGCAAAATTAAAATTGAGACTCATTACATTACGTAGGAAGATAGACTTGACTACTTCCAATATAAAATACGATTACGGCAACCAACTTCAATTCACATAACCAAATATAATTGACCTATGTATACATCACGGAAGCGATGCACCGATTGGTTACAAGCGATCGATGGACAGGTAACTGACGCGCGATTTTGATGTTTAAGTCAAAGGACTCGATTGCCTCACCTAAACCACGCCCAAAATCGATGCAGCAACGATCCGGTCATAACATCTCCGTTGTTAACAAAGCCTTAAAAAATAATAATAACAAGGAAGCCTTAGTTAAAATATAAAAATAGATCGAAAAAACTTACATAAAATAATGTGAACTGCACTGGAGTCGGCTCACACTCGTTCGCACCGTGTTGCATTCGCTGAATGACTGACGCTTCCTTGGTCATGCGCTAGAGGGAGCTAGGTCAGCTAGGGCATACGGCAACGCATTGCCGGCTTGTAAACAGACTATGTACCTACGTACCTATGTAGGTAGTACTCGCAGGGCTCAGAGCAAAGGGCATTGTTTTGTTTTCATCTCGATTTTATTAACGTGCATCATTTTTTATTTACAGCGTATTCCAGAGCTGCGTGGTCTGTTGATAGCTGATATATGTGTGTAAACAACTAAGTCTCCTTTTTCAAATGTTCGACCGCTAAAACGATTTTTCCGATGAGTCTTCCCCCGCTCTTTTTTCCTGCGGGTACGTTAGCAAATATTTTTATCAGCAAATTATAACAGCCACACGGGTCGATCTTTGAGGTTAAGTAACGCTTGCGTGATTGGTCTGTGGATGGGTGACCATCTTAACATAACGAGACGTTAAGTCGTTGGTCCCGGCTGTCATTTGGAGATCCTTGGCAGTCGTTACGGATTGACAGAAACAATAAAAACTGACACCAGTCTTGCCAAAAAGTACAGTTTTCCCCAGTTAATGGGTTGGGAGGTCTGGTAGGCAGCCGCTCTACGTAAAATACAGGTATTCAGCTGAATCCGGCTTGTCTGGAAGCCGACCCCAATATAGCTGGGAAAAGGCTAGGCAGATGATGATGAGCTTATGGCATTCCACCAGTTTTTACGACAAATCTTTTACGGTTCAAGCGGTGCGATTATGGAATGCCTTGCCCGTATCGGTAAGGCGTGCTCAATCTTTGTCCATTTTTAAAACAATGGTCAAAAATCACTACCTCTCTCTTTAATCGATTTTATTTGGATTCTATGCTTTATGTTTCATCATTTTATTTTATTTAATTATTGTATATATTTATATATTATGTATTTATTGTATGTAGGTATAATTAGTACACCTAAGACTACCTACAGTGCTGTATTTCCTTTTCTCTTTAAAATCCATCCAAAGGTTGTCTTGAAAAGATCGCTTTTAGCGATAAGGCCGCCCATTGTGTCATTGTGTCATTATGTAATGTTTTCTTCATCTATATTTTCTATAACTTATATGGTGTACATAATAAAGAGTATTCTATTCTATTCTATACTACATGTTGCGGAATCGTTCGAAAGATTTGCCGCGGCCCTGAAACGCAAAGGAATCACTGTTGGGTGTTAGTCTAAGAGTCCAATACGGGATCCATTCTCTCTGCACAGAGCGGGAGACGACATTTGATGATGTCCCATCCACTAAAAGGTGTAAACAAACCTACTATTCGTAACTAAACACAAAATAAAATAAGAAGTAGCTAGGTACGCCTGTGAGGATCGCAGCAGGCTTTCCGGAAACTTTGCGGAAACCGCTTGCATGGGAAAATACGCGAGTTTTTATAGGTAAGTACATATAAAGCAGAATATCAATAGCAACAGTAATACTTATTGAGGTGTAGGTCATTGGACCCGTCTAGACAGAGTGGTGAGTTGGAGCGCAGGCGCGGGTAGGGGGGAGTTCGGGAGCTCTCCGCTCTCAGGGTCACTGGGTATTTGAGGGTAGTGGTCAGTCTATACGTCTGACGGTTGATTTGGTCAGCGTTCGCGGCGTCATCGGTGTTTTATATGATGCTGACCCAGCAAACGTTGTTTTACCATATATAAAAAAATGAAAAAAGATTTTCCCGCTTTTCTGTTGAAATTTTTCCTGATTTTTCTTTGCTATAAACCTCACGGAGCCCGAGACCTTTCGAACGAATGCAAAACCGTGGAAATCGGTTCGTGCGTTCTGGAGTTATAGCGTCAGGAAGGAAAACCCGACTTATTTTTATATAGTAGATAAACGTAAATATTTAGATTATTTTCCACCTATACTACGAGTATAACAATCAAAGCCCTGACGGTAAGCGATGCACTGTGTAGCAAAACTTGCTACAAAACTTTCGTCTGAACCTTTTTTTTTAGTTCTAGCCGGATAGATTTTTGGGACTGGAAAAAGAAGAGTTTTTTAGACTTCAAGAGGATTTTTTTTTTAAAGAAAAGTTTGAGGATTATCGGCGATGATTTATTTAGAGTTTTACCCATTAATAGTTTTGTTCTTCGGCATCCACATCTGTTACGGTCCTTTTGGCTTTAAACAACTTAAAATACTAATACACTAAAACGCTGTATTCTCGGGTTCTGTGTCTCGGTTGCACAGGTTTTGTCAATGTTAGTCTATAGAAGCTTCTATGCATGTGTGCCTTTCATAAGGTTCATGTATGTATGTTTGTCCGTGTATATCGCAAAAACTATAAGTTGGATTAAAAACTTTAAAAGGTTGGAGACTTCACGGAGTAAGGAAACACAGGATCAGAAATTAGATAAGTAAGTATGTAATGATAAACTCAGCACTGATTTGTGCAGATAACAAATTGTTAGTTACCTACTATTAGATCACAAGCACAGTAAGTATAACTTTATGATATTTAGAGGATAACCAGCATAATCATGGGCGTACCCAGCTTCTGGGGGGGGGGGGGGGGGTCAAGTTAAGATTTTTAGGTCAGATCGTTCGCGGCTGTTTTTTTTTCATACACACTACATAAAAACACCTACATGAAACGTTAGGTATATGTAGTGTGTAGGGCAAAAAGCCTAATATATATATATAAATAATAAATGGGACCACATGACAAGCACCAGCATTCAATTGTAAAAAGAATCATCAAAATCGGTCGATCGGAAAAAAAAACAAAAAAAAACTGTCGAATTGAGAAACTCCTTCCTCCTTTTTTGGAAGTCGGTTAAAAACGTGTTGTTGGCTTAGCAGCGTAATTCTAAAACAGCATTATGTACGTTGTATCAATGCTTGCATGCTGTATATAAGCATAAGCAGCCTTTTAATTTTCCCACTGCTGGGACACAGGCCTCCTCTCTAGGAGAGGAAATGGGCCGTAATCCACCACGCGGGCCCAGTGCAGGTTGGTGAATTTCACATGTCTTCGATTTTTTTATTCTAGGACATGCCGGTTTCCTCACGATGTTTCCTTCACCTTTTTGAGAGCACTGTGGTTATGAAAATAATTACACAAAGTAATGCGCCTGGCTGGGTTTGAACCCGCGCCCTACAACTCGTATGTCGGGGCCGTTACCACTCGGCCACCACTGCTCTCTGCATCTTGCATGCTGCAACAATCAAAAAAGATTGACGTGTAAAAGTATTATTTAGGGCCTACTTACACAATAAATATCATTTATCTGTGGGGCTCTAGCTAAGGCCGGCGCCTTTCCAACAAAAAAATAATTTTTCAAATCGGTTGGCAAGCGACGGAGTTATGCGCGAACAAACATTCGAATTGAGAACCTCCTCCTTTTTTAGAAGTCGGTTAAAAAACATGGATTTTCAAGATTAATGCCACAAACACTTAGTGACTGCGCTTGAGATTTATTGGTCGATATTGCACAGCTAACCACATTGGAAATTGTATCCGTTTAAAGTCGAATGTCATGTCGTTCGGAATCATAGGAATCCGAGGAATCAAAACGTCTTCGCCTCTGTACTTCCCTTTCAAAATTGTAGCTTCGATGACATTGTTCATTAATTTCTTCACCGCAAGTCACACATATGTATAAGCAGGATACGTAGGTCTAAAAGGTTAGTTGAAAACATTTTTGATAAATTACACCCATTACAGTTTATTTACAGTTAAATTAGACCCATTTTAAATTTTACATAAAAACATAAATTTCCAGTTATCTTTTTTTAAGTAAGACATTTCTATGGGTCTTCACTCACAACTCCAGCCCCGGAAAAGCTTCGACATGTTTAGGGTCTGCTGGTACACGTAAATCTTTACCTCTCAAATGTCCAGCCCCTGAATTATTTCAACATGTTTCTTTCTTTCTGGTCTTTATTTAGCGCATGCAATGTTAACCCCGGAAATAGTTGGTCATGTTCAAGGGTTCGCCCCGGCTTCGCCTGTATGTGCTTTTTTTTCAAAAAAATCTTTCATAAGAACCTTCTTCTGACAATAACACCCAACAAAAAAGAATTTACGAGATCGGTCCAGCCGTTCACGCGTGATGCCGTGACCAAGGGAAATAGGGAGTTATTTCAATTTGATAACACGAACACACTAATTACTGCATGATACACTATCACATCACACAATCATTAAACTGCATTATGCACATAAAAATCAAATTCAACCAACAAAACGCGACGTCCGTCCCCACCAAAGTCCGTAAAATATAATAGTAGTGATCAGAAATTGTTGGTTCTCAAATGTCAAAAACAAAAACAAAAGAATTCTTTTAAATTAAATTTGATTTCTGAATGACGGGACGAACATAAAATGTTTCGACAAGGGGTAATAGTTTCTAAGGGAAAGCGAAATTGTTGTTTTAACTATATTCCAAGCATGTTTCTCATATTTACTCACCTTTCAAACCTTCACTGGACTTCCACAAATAATTCAAAACCAAAATGAGTCAAATCAGTCCAGCCATTCTCGAGTTTTAGCGAGTCTAACGAACAGCAATTGATTTTTATATAATGTACCTAGATATACTAGCTGACCCGGCAAACGTCGTTTTGCCACATAAAATTTGCCTTTGTTAATTTTATTTGTACCTATGTATGTATAGTATAGTGTACGGAGAGGAAAAATATACAATCATAAATACATAGATGTATTTATGATTGTATATTTTTCCTCTCGTTTGTTTTTCATTTAAGTTGCACCTGCCATGGTGTCTCTGCACTACCCTAAGGTCGACTGGTAGAAAATGCCTAAGGCATTAAGTCCACCTTTGTACAGTTTTTTTACTAGTGCATAAAGTTTTAATAAATAAAAAAAAGAAAATTAGGGATGGACCACCCTTAACATTTAGGGGGATGATAAACAGATGTTGTCCGATTCGCCACCCTAGTCGATATGCACGCTAAGATTCACGAAAATCGGTCGAGCCGTTGAGGAGTTCAACCACAAACACCTAACCACTAAACACGAAAATTTTATATATAAGATAGATAGATATATCTGGATATAGTTACGAGTAGATATAAATTACGGCGGGCAGACCTGTCAGCTGCAACTGCTCGTGGTGCAAGTTTTCTTCTTCCATACCACAATAGCACGCACTATCCTCACAAGCAGTCTTTACCTATAACACCCGTGAAAATCCGGCACAACTCAGTTGCACCCGAGTCGCGTCACCACATTCTTGAAGAAATGATACTGGTCCTGACTTTTCCTGTATCATCTCATCCCAGATGCCACGCCTTCATCGATCCAGCTCACGTCTACACGGTTCAGGGCGATCGGAGCTTCGGTCGCGGCCTCTAGCTCCTACCTATGCGAATCATCTCCAGATCAGCCGGAAAAACACCACCCAACACTGCCAGCACAGCCGTACTGGTAGACTTGTACACCTTCGTCAGCAGAATCAGGCTTTGGTGATGCATCAGAGCGCGCTGCAAACAGCGTAGTGTCGCTTTTTAGTTTGAAAATGCGAGAAAGCGGAGTCCAGTGGCGTGCAGTGGTTCGAGTTAGGGTAGGCCAGAGAAATGTCCAAATAAATTTAAAAAAATAACCACATTATTCAGGGTTGATTTTTAATGAAAAGGAGTTTTTTTTTTATAAATAGCCAATAAAAAAAATCACCACATTTCCACCCTGAATAATGTGGTGTGTTTTTTTTGGACATTTTCTCTGTCCTACCCTAACTCGAACCACTGCACGCCACTGGCGGAGTCCAGGGTATCGACAGAGCCGACACTCTGGACATCTTCCCGAAGCATTCTGCCGCACGCTCCCCTATCGATAGCGCGTGTTGTGCAAAGGACAGACTTGTACCCAATACCATCGTCGAGGTAATACTCTTGATCAAGTGCCCGAAAAGCTGTAAGTACAGTAGGGGGCCTATGGTTTTCCCTCATCGTCATCAAAGCTCACTTTGCAGAGGAGAGATCGAGCTGGTTTCTAGCACCAAACTCCGGGACCATGTTCAGAGGCTTCCTATTTTAGAGAGCCAAATTGTGTGACGTGATTCGGCTTGCGACTCACGGCAAAGAGGAATCAAAGAGTTGTATAATGCATACATGTGTGAAAAAAACTGTAATTGTAATTCGGGATTTGGACAAGATTATCACATTCTACGCGTGGGTAAATATTTGGACCACGTGGTGATAATAGCCAAAGCAAGTCTTACAGAAACAGGTTCCACAGAGTCACCGATAAAAACCCCGACTCGTCGGCAATGTTAGAGTAGTAAGGTAGACCCTACCACAGTTTTAGTATTTCTGTAGCTGCTTCTAATGTTTAGCATTTCTGATAATAGTCAGAAGTGAGAGGTGCTCCCACGTCGTCGCCCTCAAAACAGAACCCAAAAACAGTAGTCCAGAGCAACCCTAATAAAACGGCAAATTCCATTAAATATTTCATTTAATTTCAGAAAAATTCTTACGCTTATGAGTATCCAATTTTAGGAATGTTCGTCCTATAGCTAACTTAAATAACTAAACGTAGAAAAAGCTGCATAACTAAAACTAAAAACTTGAGTTACCGAGAGATCTGTAGATTTAAATAAACAATAATAGTCTTATCACAAAAATAAACTTAGCAAAACATTGGAAACATGTTTTTATACAACACTCGTACATAAGACAATAATACAGTATTCTAAATTCATGTTTATAACTATATTTAAGAACTATTTCATTCGATTTTAATTAATTTTCGAGGTTTACTAAAACATTAATTCATAATTCGCAATTTCGCAGTCGCATAATAGGTACATCAATATAACAGCAAAGTATATAATACTACATTACCAATACATTAAAAGTTTTAGTCGGGAATACCCGCTTAGAATACATAAATAAATTCGTACACATTGATTTCTAACAGTCAAACATCAATATTTTAATTTAATTAATAAATATTCGGGCCATTATTGCCCTTAAAAACACCCATTAATGTCAGTTATAAAATTTTCTAATAGAACATGCAAAGAGAAATATTCAAGACCAAGGAATCTGACCATTGGAACTACCAGTGACTGAGACAATGTTTCAATGCACAGATGGTAGGTGGCAAGGAGAAACTAACAAGAAATGAGGAATGTAGGTTGATTTTTAACATTCTGAAGTGTCTCATAAACACTATAAGCCACATCCATCAAGATCCTTTGTATGGGAATGTACTGTAATGATCACTAAACCTTTAGGCTATGTCTGCACTGACTCATGAATTGCTCACATAGCCAAACAGAAGCTTAAAAAAGTGTTATTGATAACTTTGACAGTAGACTTATGCCAGAGGACTGATCTTCAGAAAAACTTAAAACAAAAATAATGACTGGTACTGAAAAATTCAGGGGAAGAAACTTAAAGACCAGACAACATCCCACTGGTATCACCATTCTGAACCTTGGCTATTTCTTCTTTGAACTTGGCGATGGTTTCCTTGGCAATCTGTAGCCTCTCCTTAAGCTCGTTTATTTCACTGCGAACCTTTGGTTGGGCTGTTACTATCTTTTGTAACTGTTTTTCTTTCTTTTCTTCAACTGTAACAAAAATACATTATTTGCCTATGATGCCTATAGTAATAATACATGCAATGATATTTATTTTGTAAGTAGGTTAAACATAACATTTTTATTATGTTTTTATTTTATTATGTTATTATGTATTTACACATCAAATATTTCTGATCATTTTAAGCTAGATGAAGCCGTTGTTTCCTAGCCGACTACCCTGAGAAGAAACACCGATACAAACTCAGAGGTCAAAGTCTTTGTCTACAAATTATTTATCTATACTGAATTGATACCTATGCGGACAGCATTAAAATTGGTTGTGGTGTTTTAAAAAATCTACTACCAGAGCATCATTATAATGATCACTCCAATGAAATCACTAGCATTGTCATAATCATCATTGTTAGCCACTAAATCTAAAACATCCTGTCAGGAAACACTTACTATATAATAGATCATACCTGGTATGTATACATACATACATATTATGTAGAGATTTAGATTTAGTTTTATTACTTATTAGCAAATTTAAAAGTCATTTATTCAGATTAGGCTGCGAGCCAGCACTTCCTTCTAAACAAAATATCAGCCCACAATAATTTTCTAGCTGGGAACGTGACATGCCATAGCAAACCTTCAAGCAACAAAACTTGAATTTCTACATGTTCTAAGTAATTGACATTACATAAAATTATTTGCCAAGTGTTGCCATACTAACAAGAAACTAAAGTCAGTAAAACTCGCACTGCAGACATTGCATAGGCTTTATGAAATGGCAACATTATCCAAGACACAGTCGCTGATACACAATCATATAAGCTGTTGTTTTAAAAGTTGTATAGAACTTACAATTTGTATTATGGATCCATGGCCCGTTGGTAATCGGCTTGATGCTATTAAGTAGATGCTGCATCAGCATTGTAGGTTCATGGAAAACTATCTCATCGTATGACTCATTGACGAGCACACGACCCGTTTGGGGTGGACCTCCCACAGTCAGTGGTGATTGAAAGAGCTTTAGGATGTGATATAAGGTCACCTGAAAAAGAAGGTTTTGTTAGTGTTGATAGGCTTCTGTACCGTAACTCTGGAGAATAACTTAGGCCCAAATTTTAATCACTAGAAATACAGTAAAAACAGTGTGCTCAAATGCGTGTCTGTGCGAGATTGATTCAAAATAACCTGACCTTACGCAAACTTTAATTGTGAAAAAAATTGTTGAAAAAAATGAAAAATAATCACCCACACATGAATACAAATCGTTATAAACACTTACAGGCCTCTCATTAGGATCGAGAAAAAATATCTTGATGACAATCTCAAACTCGCCCCATCCCGTCTCGGTAATCTCGTATGGCATCTTGGTGATAATCCTGTTCGGGTTGGAGTAACTCTCGTGAAGCTTGAAGTGCACCTTCTTGACATAAGCAGACATGTCCTCGTTAGCGAACGGCTTCACATAGACCGTCCATTGATGGGTGTGGCCATCTTCTTCGCGTTTCTTTCCAAAGGATCGGGCTATGTTCCCAAATACTACTGGTTTTACTACCACAAGGCCCTGTAATCGTTGAAAGTCGTATTTAAACTTGCACGGTGTAGTGTTGAGTATTGGACGAATAAATTGGAGCGCGGCGTAGCTGCCGACCGATCGATAAATTGAACAATACGTTTACGGCTATCAGTGAACTATGCAGACATTCGGAATTTAGCGACGACAAATAGCATTTTATGTTAATAATAATCACTTTCTAGCGGTAGGTGGAAATAACTAGCGGCATTTTATTACTAAGATTTACCAAAACCACAAAGGATATTTTGTAGCCAAAGCTTTTAGGTACCTTTCGTACAAAATCTCTTACCTTAACTCTGCCCCCAGAATCGGGGCCAAAGTCATGGAAACACATATCTCTCTCTTTTCCCGTTTTGCCCGCCAGCTTGAAAGTTTTAATTTGCCGGTTTTTTAAACAAATACAACACTAATGAACGAATACCACAGTTCCATCCGAAATTGCGAGTAATTTTCGCGTTTTGCTGTCACTTTGACACATGGAATTTTTAGTTGAGTGTTTGGATCCTAGTCTTTTAAGCCTCCTATGACGGAATAAAAGCTTTACTGTTATTTACTCGTAAATTATTCAATAGAATAACAATTCAGTACCTGGTAGTCCAGTCAAAGTAGATATCCAAGATTATTATAGTTTGCAGAAAATGTGAATTGGTGCGAACGTTTGGGACGCCATTTTAAAAACATAATACATTTCCTAACTTTATTCCTATTCCCTTATTTTTGTGTAAATTCGGTTGTATTTTTTTGTAAAAAGTTTTTTTAGCTAGCCAGTTATTCTCTTGCAAGATCCAAGTTAAGAGACAAAAGAGTTGGCTTTATTCCTATAAAGATATCTACTTAATTGATTATACAAAGTCTGACTCTTGAGGATACCTTCCTAATTGTATTTGCTGAAAAACTACTTATTTCAAAATTATTGTGGGTAGGTACCTATTCTTAGTAGAAGGTAGGTACTAGAATTATTATTAGGTATTATAATTACCGAGGCAACTTATGGGAAGTAAACAATGAGAGCTCAGGAAGGTCATACCAACCTTCCTGAGCTCTCATTGTTTACTTCCTACGTTTTTTTTTTTGGATGAGAAATCATCAAATGACTTCTCCCGCTCTGGGCGGAGCGGAAGAGAGTGTCAGACTCTTACTGACTAAAACCCACCCGTGTTCCTTCTTGTGCCCTTTGCGTTCCAGGGCCGCGGTGACTCTTTCGAACAAATTCCGCAACCCTAGCAGGCACTGACCCTATGGGGCCCCGTCTTCATTGCTGACGGCTCTTTGAGGCGCGCGTGGAGCTATCCATAGCTCGCCATCCGCAGGCCCGCGCCTACGGTGGCTGGGAATCGCCCTGCGTTTTCCGACGCCCGCGCCCGGGGCGTCTCCTTCTGTTGCGGCGGCTGGAGCGAGAGGTTCCCTCTCTCGCACGCGTTCCGCCTCCTCCTTTGCTAGCATTACTGCTTCGCAGAAGGAGACGACCGCTTCCCATGCCTCCTCACTTCGGACCATGGCTTGAACCAGGGCCGGACGTGAGAGGTCGCCGCCGCCGACCGCCTCGACGAGGACACAGCGGTGCTCCGCCCAAGCAGGACAGACCTCCACCGTATGCTCCACCGTGTCCTCCGGGCGATCCACACAGTGATGACACCCGGACGTGTCCTCCCGCTGGATCCGACACAGGTACCTACCGAAACAGCCGTGTCCGGTGAGCACCTGCGTCAGGCGGAAAGTGAGGACGCCGTGGCGTCTCTCTAGCCACTCCTTAAAGAGGGGACTTACCGCCGCAATGGTGGCGTGCCCAGCGCTGGGTTGCAGCAGTCGTTGTCTCCACACCTCCGTGTGATCCCGCCGGATCTCCGTCCGGAGTTTTACCCCGGCGTAGCGCCTCCACGCGTAACGCGTAGACGTGCGCTAGGGCTCTCGCCTCAAGATCCCATGGCAGCAATCCGGCAAGGAGATTCGCCGCCTCGCCAGAGACCGTGCGGTATCCACGGATCAGCCGGATGGCCATGACCCTCTGGGACGCTACCATGTGGCGCGCTGGCGGTCGCCTCAGCGACAGCGCCCACACCGGGGCCCCGTAAAGGGCCTTGGACCGCACGATCCCCGCGTACAGCCTCCGGCAGGAGGCGTTTGGTCCCCCTAGGTTGGGCAAGAGCCGCTTGAAGGCAGCCCCGGCCCGCCCCAGTTTAGGAGCCAAACGTCGGAAGTGCTCCGCGAAGTTCCACCGGCTGTCCAGGACGAAACCCAAGTAGCTCATCGTCGACCCGACGCCGATGCAAACCCCTCCCACAGTTATCTGGGATCCCAATGGTGGCCGGTTCCGAGGGCCATGAAACACATGGCCTCGGACTTGTGTAGGGCCACCTCCCCCGTCGTGAGGGCTCTCACGCGCATGATTGCGTCCACCGTCGAGCGCACCGTGCGGAAACCAAACTGGTTCTCCGCCAGATCCTGAAGTAATATTTTTTACTAGCTGCTGCCCGCGACTTCGTCCCCGTGGAATCCCCGATTTTAAAACATTCTTTATCGCTGCTCCGCTCCTATTGGCTTAAGCGTGATGATATATAGCCTAAAGCCTTCCTCGATAAATGGTCTATTCAACCCAAAAAGAATTTTTCAATTCGAACCAGTAGTTCCTGAGATTAGCGCGTTCAAACAAACAAACAAACAAACAAACAAACAACCAAACAAACAAACTCTTCAGCTTTATAATATTAGTATAGATTTATTATGTTCGACATGAATACTTTGTAAAGTACATTATATTTTTTACTAAATTTATTTTTGTGAGTGTGAGGACTATGTGGGTATTTTTTTATTTCGTTCTTTAAAACATATTTAATGATGTCTGGCAGTTTAAGTACTTTTGCTGCCTACCCAAATGATCTTTCTTTGGCATTATTCGTCGGGTCGTTGAGCTCCCTATTATTTTGTAATTTGAGTTGCTCGACTAGGTACTGACAAAGGCGTGCACTGAATGAACAGGCCCATTCAAATCTGTGTGGTTCTTTCCTCAAAAGTCCATTTCAGATGCAGATCTGCGTGGTTCTCATATAATATATTGTTGTGTATGTGACTATATAATTCGCCATATTAGGGTCTCATTTCAGTTATTCTGGCAGTTTGAGTCATTTATGCGGCCTACCCAAATGACCTTACTTTGGTAAATAGTTCGTCAAATCTTTGAGCTCCTGTTCTAATTTTGAGCTAAACGGTAGGTAACTGAGAAATGCTTGCACTATAGCGATAGGTCCACTCAAATATGTGTGGCAATTTCTTCAAAAGGCCACTTCAGACCTACATGGTTCTCATATCATTTGACCAGTACAGATTGTATGGAATTTAAAAGAGCCTTGACCTCTTAGTTTGTTTCGGTGTTTCTTCTCAGGGTAGTCGGCTAGGAAACACCGGCCTCATCTAGCTTAAAATGACCACCGATATTGGACGTGTAAAAGTGTTATTTAACCTACTTACAAAATAAATAGATATCATTTATCAAACAAGCGTAGATCCAAACTTCGAAATCCCTGTGATAAAACTATCGACATGTAATTCCAAACTAAAAAGACAGGTAATACCTATCAATGGTGTAATTAAATGGGACAATTGAAAATAGGATCGTACAGTCGGATGAAGGTACCTTAAACAGAAGCAACGATTTAACATCGTTCACACTTTTACCCTTTGCAATAAGGGTGATTTTCGAATGGCAAGGTGACTATACTAACATGCAGCTGGCTGTGTCTGTACGTACAAGCGTTTGATAGCAGATTAGATCAGTTTATATTGACCCGCATTTATTGAATGCAACATCTAGATTATCTAAAGCGTCCATTGATGAAGTGTTCATTGAACACGATAGATAGTATCCAGTGGATAATGTGAACATTCAGAGGATAAAGAGAGGTACTTCTTGGCAAGACTGGTGTCAGATTTTCTGGCATCTGACAATCCGTAACGACTGCCAAAGATCTCCAAATGACAGCCGGGACCAACGGCTTAACGTGCTTTCCGAGGCACGGAGAAATCTCGTTGTGTTAAGATGGTCACCCATCCACAGACCAACCTCGGCAAGCGTTGCTTAACCTCTAAGATCGACCCGTGTGGCTGTTATAATTTAGCCACGAGCTCCTCTGAATGCTGACTCTAAATCTAGTTGAGAGAAGGCTAGGCACATGTTGCAGATGTCTCAAATGCTGATAGGCCATGAAAAAAAAAGCTGGAATGGCGTTCTACCTTCCTTTGTATAACATAAGGCAGGGATGGCGAACCAACGGCACGCGTGCCAGTGATTTTGCTTATTATTAAGAAAGAAAAATGTGGTAAGTAAATGCTATCTCTCATTTTTCCACATATCTCAACTTGTTTCCACATCTCTGAAAGAAAGAAAGAAAAATGTTTGTATAGAACTCGTACAAAATAAAACAAGAAAAAAAAAGCTTAATAATATTAATTTTAAACTGTGCGAGGCCAAAAAAGGTCCCTATCTCAGCATGAGTTTTTTTGTGGCCTACCCAAATGTCCTTTCATTGGCATTGTTCGTCGAGTCGTTGAGCTCCTTATTGGTTCTAAGTTGAGCTACTCGACTACTGACCAAGGCTTGCAATGAATGGACAGGTCCACTCAAATCTGTGTGGTTCTTTCCTCAAAAGACCACTTCAGACACTGACATGGTCCTCATATAACGTATTGTGAATGTGAGGACCATGTAGATCGCTATGTTAGGGGTTCATTTCTTGTTAGTCTGGCGGTTTGAGTTCTTTACGTGGCCTACCCAAATGTCCTTACTTTAGTATTGATCGTCAAATCGACGAGCTCCTTAAAGTTCTAAGTTTGAGCTACTCGGTAACAGACAAATGCTTGCACTGTCTAGACAGGTCAACTCGAATCTGTGTGGTACTTTCCTCAAAATACCACTTCAGACATCAACCTACATGGTTCTCATATGATTTGACCAGTACAATTGTATGGACTTTAAAAGAGACTGATCTCTGAGTTTGTTTCGGTGTTTCTTCTCAGGGTAGTCAGCTAGGAAACACCGGCCTCATCTAGTTTATTAAATAACGACCAAAAATATTGACGTGTAAAAGTGTTATTTACAACCTACTTACAAAATAAATATCATTTATCATACGCTGAGATATTTATAAAATAAATTAAGACCAAAGCGCTGGTGTTGTTGTGCAACCTTTTTTTCACATATCTCAACTTTTCTCCACATAATATCTCATATTTCTCCAAATTTTTTCTTCCTTTCCATAATTATTTTAGGGATTTCCCATTATATTATCTAATTAATTATCTAACAATAAGATAAGGTATAAGATTCGTTTCTGGCACGCCATCGCCGCTGCCACCTGCATGGTGTCCGGGCATGTTTTCAAATAGGTACGTAAACAGCTACGCA
Organism: Hecatera dysodea; assembly: GCA_905332915.2. Taxonomy (NCBI): domain Eukaryota; kingdom Metazoa; phylum Arthropoda; class Insecta; order Lepidoptera; family Noctuidae; genus Hecatera; species Hecatera dysodea. The sequence continues at coordinate 28,361,445 of HG995286.1, read as the reverse complement.
TTAGGTTTTACATAAAAATATTTAGCTAAATTATATTAAGTGTCAAAAAACACCTTTTTTTCATTTACATTGTTTAGGTACGTGAGACCGAGCACGTGCGTGAAATTCTTACAGTTGAATTTTAAAAAAACTTATATAGCGTGGAAAGTGAGCGAGGAAAAGCAATCTAACGCAAGGAAAAGAACCTGAACCTATCTTATTCGTCTCCTCTAAACTACTAACACAACCTGTATGGTTGGCTGAGACAATTTAATCCGTTCCGACCCGTTTTAACCGTCGAAAATGGCCGCCTCGACGGATTTTATGGGGTTGATTTAATCAATCTGTTTGTCGCTGGCATTAGCTTACGCGCCATGGTTTTGTTCTTAACTAGGTACCTCGCTGCTGTGTATCTGTCACCGGCAAATTGTAAAAGCCGTAAGATTGTAAAATATCGCGTCACATTGGAAACTATTGCATTTACATAGGATTTATCCCATACAAAACGATTTTTTAAAGTAATTTTCTACACTATAAATATAGGTACAAAGCTGAAGAGTTTGTTTATTTGTTTCCTTGAACGCGCTAATTTCAGAACTACTGGTCCGATTTGAAAAAAATATTTCAGTGTTAGGCGCCCATTTATCGAGCAAGTCTATAGTCTTAGCGTGATTATTTATAGCTATAAATCATCACGTTAAGAGACTAATAGGAGCACAGCATCAATGAAAAATGCTCAAAAAACGGGGAATTAGTAACTATTCCACGCGGACGAAGTCGCGGGCAGAAGCTTGTTTAATAAAGATTTATAACAATATTATGGAGTCAACAGTTTTCCGGTGAAATATCTGTGTCAAACGATTTCGTAGGTACATAATTTTGTGGCAGAATGGGAAAGGACTATTGAAACGATTTGAAAATGGAACTATATTTGGAGTAGCGTCGTAGTAACTATTTATTAATCTGTGGTAGCGTTTAATTGCAAACGTTCGGAATAATACGTGTCGTATGGTATATGATACATTTATGTACCCCTTTTGTGGTGGAAAATATGGGAAATATTGTACACCAGGCGTCAGATTCAGACACCTGTCAAAACGCTTGTTAATAATTTAAATTGACGTCAAAGCTACGTTATAAAGTGGCCGCCAATGGAGGCGTGAATTTTACTGAAAACTCTGTTGTAGTTTTTTTTTCATTTGATTACCAGATAGTAGAAGCTAAGGTGTTGCTATTTAAAAAAAGACAAAAGTCATTCATTCAAATTAATTTTTCTTTCTCTTTTGTGACGCAGGCGAAGTTGCGCGGATCAGCTAGTAGGTAACAACACAGGCTGACTTTTATAACTCAGACATTTTATTGCTTTCTGTTTTCGAATAAATTCCATCAATTTTCGACCGGTATTCGTAATACATTATTCTAATGTTACAGTCTCCATTGTCTCCTAGTAGATGAAATGCAAGAAAAAAACGTCATGTCCTAGGCGACCACTGAAAATCAGGTTTCCCCACGGCACGGCATTTACGCTGAGTGGAAGCCTTTTTTGCCACAACCACGACACGCATTTCCTTAATATGTATACTCTTATAATCACTTTTATTATTAATTTGTATTGTTATTAAATTGTAATTTGTCTTTACTAACATAATTTAAGTACTACTAATACTATCGTTTAAGTCTTACTGGAAAATTCGTAAATGTATGTCGTTTTGTAGCAATTAAATTAAAAAAAAATATATAATATCTGCTTTTTGTTAATGTGCGAGTTTCGTGATCAAATCAAATTAAGAATCTGTTTGTTTGACTTTGTTTCAAAGTATTCTTAGTACCTAACCGGTATTTTAATATTGGTGCTAGTACGTAGGTACTTTCAGGCTAACATTTTCATGTAAACAGTATTTAAATAAATAAAAAAAAAACTGCTTATGGATTCAAAAACAAAAAATAAAACCCGGCCGCTTGTTGAAAAGTCACGCTCTAAAACAAAGGAGTAACAGCTACAAGGAGTACAAATTACTTCTCGACCAAATTAAAATAGTAGGCCATTTAAACAGACACTTTTTATAAAACACTGTTAAGTACGTATATTCTTCATTCTAGAACATTTGGTAAGATTGGTAGCCCTCCACAATATTGGACAAGGTTAGTCAATTTATTTATTTATTTAAAGACTTGGGAAGACTTACAGCTAAATATAATGGTGATATATGTATAAAAGATTGATAATCTGACAGCCAATTATTAATAGGTCTTCACGTCCAGAACTAGTATGGTATAAATGTACTAATGTATGAACACAATATCATAAAAAATGCCAAAAAATATAAAAACAATAACATAATTAAAAACGTGTAGGTGATCATCACCTAAGAATATGTAAAAAAATTAAGTGATTGCGACACGTTATTTCTCATGAAAACCAAGACACAGTAAAATTCCTTATTTCTACTGTGACCAAGATGTTAAAAATTAAATTTACATAAAGAATAAAAACAAAGTAGGTACACATAAACGATTGAAGCTCTAAAGAAATCCATTAATAAAAATGTTTTTGCTGAGATCACACTAGTTTAATTTTAATTTGATGTAAGTAATAAAAACATTTCCCCGAATATTGGTGAAGCTTAAATAAATATTGACTGACATTCATGGGAGAAACATTGCTCGGATAAATTTGTTTTAAAAAATGTTTTCCCATTTTTTGAAGCTCACAGAGATTTGTGGATTTTAAAAATGGAACTGGTGGTGTGAGCTCGTTTTTAAAAATAAGATTAAGGTAACTACTTAATGCCTCGTAAGCGTTCATTGAAAATAAATAAAATTAATCCTTTGATTGTATATTGGCTATATTTTAATTTTCCTTTTAGATTTGCTTAGCTATCCGTAGTTAGTTATACTCCATTCACAATAAGATTAGACATTTAAACAAAACTGTTTACAGTCCGTTTAACAACCAAAAAAACAAAATTACAACCAAAGTAACAGTGTGAGATGGGCCGATGGGATGTCTGTGTCGTATGGACTGGACTGCGGGGTGAGACAGGGTGGGATAACGTCACCTAAATTGTTTAATCTGTATATAAACGACCTAATCGTTGAACTCAGCAGCAAGTAAGTCGGATGTCGCGTTGATGACGTCAGTGTCAACAACATCAGCTATGCTGACGATATGGTGCTGCTGAGTCCCACGGTTAGGGCGATTAGAGAGATGCTGACTTGTTGCGTGGGCTATGCTCGAGCGCATGGTCTAATTTATAATGTCAAGAAAAGCGAACTCTTGGTCTTTAAGGCTGTCGGTGCTAAATGTCCTGAGTATGTGCCCCCGATTAAACTAAATGGGAATGACGTACTTATTGCGAGTGTACAAGTTCAAGTACTTGGGGCATTATGTAACCGACGACCTTAATGATCAAGTGGATATTGAGAGGGAACGTAGGGCGCTGGCAGTCCGATGTAACATGTTGGTTCGTTCGTAGGTTTGCACGCTGTAGTAGGGATGTCAAAGTAACGCTTTTTAGAGCTTATTGCCAAGTATTTTACACGTGCAGCCTGTGGACCGACTACACTCAGCGGGCTATCAGCGCCCTACGGGTACAATATAATAACGGGTTCAGGATGTTGATGGGGCTGCCCCGTTTCTGCAGTGCATCAGGTATGTTCGCAGAGGCACACGTCGATGGCTTCCACGCCATCGTCAGACAGAAATCTGCCTCTTTGCTCTGCAGAGTGCGGGGGAGCTCCAACACCATTCTGAAGACTATAGCGGGGAGGTATGAGTCTCCTTTATTAGGCGATGTTGTTCGAAGATGTATTTCGAACAACCGTCTTGTTTCCAAATAGATAATAAGTTTACTAACATAGGTATAAGTTATCTTCTTTTGTTTTGTATTTACTAACCCATATGGATGATGCTTATCCGAAATAAAGATTTTTATTTTTTTATTTAACCGATTTTTACTTCTATTCCGTAGGCATAAAGATGGCATTAAAAGCAAAAACGTGATTATAATACCAACTGTTTACTGCAGCTGCCATGTGTCATGCCACCAACGCAATAGAAGACAAAATCGGTTGAATGCACTGTAAAAAAGATTTATTTCAATGTCTAATCTTAATGTGATGGGGATATAGTATTCTAGAAGGCTTGTGAAAAATAAATATTATTTCTATTAATGTTCGAAAATGTGGATTGATGGATATGTGTAACTCTCTGATTTAGATAGATTTTGACAGAGAGATAGACTACCTATAGTCTGGCATAATACAGAGGCTATTTTTAAACTCGTGAGTATGCTCCTTTTAGCATAATTTCCAACATTAGCTCGGGTGAAGCCGTCGGTAGAATCGAGTATTTATTCACTGAACCAGGTACCTTTATCACATTTACTAGATGTGTCCATGTTATTTATCATGAAACAAGTTGCGAAATTAGTTCGAAAGAGTTTAACACTCCCTTCTGCTCCGCCCAGAGCGAATGAAATCATTTGATGATTTAGGCAATGATTCTCAGCAGCAAAATACACGATTACTTTGGGATATGTCACAGGAGCGAAGTATTCCATTTGAGGATTTCCAATCCTTAAACAAAAACATAAAATATCAATCAACCGAGTAATTTCCTTGCGAGGAGGTCAGTACACCCGATTATCGACCACAAAGCGGACTTGATTGCCCCCGTGTCATCTCTAGGAACGACATAGCTATCCTAGTAACTGGATCAGCACTATTGGTACTAGATCGGCACTTCGTTAGAACAATTATTGGTCCAACGATGAACTGTTCACTGAAATTGAAGTTACATTCTGTTGAATATAGATCTATGTATATTGGTTTTGGGTACATAATACAATTTGTATTGGTACGTTGATATTGTTAGGGCGGGTTGTTTCACCGACACTTAACGCACGCGTAATCGTCAAAAATGGCGCTAATCATTGTTAAAGCAAAAAATGGGTTGTTTCACAGAATGTCAGCGTCAACGTACGTAAAAAATTAACGATTACGGTAACAGATGGTGTGAGCACTGGTTAACGTAACTTTAGTTGCGTCAAATAGTAAAACAACATGGACTCTCTTTTGTATTCGCCTGTTTGGTCTTTAATCGACGATAGTTCTTCATCTGATGATGATTCAAATAGTGTGGAAAGAAAGAAAAAAGTCTTTAGAACATGTATTAATAACACTGGTCAACAAAATTTCAACTTTGTCGTGCCACATGGACTTTTTTGATATTATTTACTTTAATTGATGGTTGTAAATAAAAAAAATATAGTTAAAAAAATTGATACCAAAGAGTATTATTTTATTGAGTGTTATAAAATGTGGAAGAAAAACAATGACTTCGTAAATTTCAACCAGCGCTTCAAAGCAAGCCTTTTCGTGTTTGGAAAAGTTTACAGCCCGTTCTCTGGAAATAAAAAAACCACGTGAAGTTATTTCAACAATTATAACAAACGAGTGTTTGTTAGATTGTAACGTTTCACAAATATTACTTACTTAGGTGAAAAAGTATCCATTTTACGTCAGAATATACTAATACTTTTCAGTACCTATTGAAGAGTTCAGTCTCTAAAATCACACGCGATAGAAAAACGTACACAATAACCAAAGAGTACTATATGTCTACGACAATAACACAACAATTTTACTGACAGGACAGACCAAATTTGACGTGAACGGTCAAATGTTGCCATATTAGATAAATCTCCCATCGATTTTTATTGGGAAAACATGTTGCTTTCTACTGGCAACCCTGTTAACTATAACATCCAGTTTTTTATGCTATGAAACAACGCTTCGTATTTAACGAACGTTAAAGATCTTTCGTAATCGTTACTTTTTGACGTACGTATGTTACGTTAACCAACTGTTTGATACAACCGGCCCTTAGTCTCTAATAAATTTGTAGTGGCAGTCATTGACCAGAGCAGTGGTGGCCGAGTGGTTACGGCCCCGACTTACGAATTGTAGGTCGCAGGTTCAAACCGAGCCAAGCGCATTACTTCGTGTAATTAATTTCATCACCACTGCTCTCAAAACGGTGAAGGAAAACTTCGTGAGGAAACCGGCATGTCCTAGAACCAAAAATTCGAAGACATGTGACATTCACCAACCCGCACTGGGCCCGCGTGGTGGATTATGGCCCATTCCCTTTCCTAGAGAGGAGGCCTGTGTCCTAGCAGTGGGAACATTAAAAGGCTGATTATGATTATAATCTTTATAGGACAAAGTTTGAAGAGTTGAATGATACCTACTAAAACCCCAGGCAAAAGTGTCTTAATGAATACGAATTGTGTTTTATTCTGTTCTCTCTGCCCAAAAAACATGTAGCCACAGTGACGCCTAAGCTGTGGAATCTGATCGAAAGAGTCACCGCGGCCCTGGAACGTAAAGGACACTAGAAGGATCACGGGTGGGTTTTAGTCAGTAAGAGTCTGACACTCCCTTCCGCTCCGCCCATAGCGGGCATCATCAAATGACTTCTATTTGATGATTTCCCATCCAAAAAAAGGCACACAAGCATATCACTTCAGATGCTCTGTGAAATAAAATTTTCGCTATTTTCTCTTTGAACGCTCTCGACACAAAACAAATTCTTATCACTCAAGCAATGCACATTGAAGAAGGTTAATTTTTATTTCATTTCATTTAAATTATCTTTTTCAGAAAAAATAATAAAATGCATGGAAATGGTAAAAAAATATATATAAAACCACTAGCAGCGCCCCACGGTTCACCCGTGTAATTCCCGTTCCCGTGTGAATGCGGAGATCAAATATAGCTTATGATACTCGTTGATAATGTAGCTTTCCTTTGGTGAAAAAACGGTTAAAATCGGTTAAGTAGTTTCGGAGCTTATTTGGTACAAACTATCAACCAAAAGAATTCTTTCCTCTTTACAATATATAATTATGTTGAACCTATACTCCATCTACACTGATATTAAAAGAGAAACGATTTGATTGTCTTTTTGTTTGTTTGTTGGTTTGGATTGAATAGGCTCCGAAACTACTTGACCGATTTGAAAAATTCTTTCACTGTTGGGAAGCCATACTATGCCCGGTTGACATAGGTTATATTTTATCCCCATATTCCCACGGGAACAGGAAATACGCGGGTAAAACCGCGAGGCGCTGCTAGTTATTATATTATAGATTACACATTTCAACAAACTTTTTACAGTTTGTTCAACCGATTTTTACTTTATTCCATAGGCTATAGGATGGAATTAAAAACAAAAACGTGATTATAATACCAACTGTTTACTGCAGCTGCCATTTTTCATGCCACCGATGCAATAGAAGTCAAAATCGGTTGAACGGACTGTAAAAAAGATTTATTGGAATGTCTAATCTTATTGCGAATGGGTTATAGCTTAGTGGTGGTTGCTTCTGCCGGCCGACCGACCAAGTGCAAGTCTGACTAGAACCCAAAGATTTTAATACAATTCTGACCTTCATGTTATTAGTTTATCTTATCGCTGCTGTCTACTTTTTAAGAAAGAAAAATGTTGATTTGGGACTCGCGCAAGACATAAGTACAAAAAAAAAAAATTTTTCAATCAACTTCTAAACAAAAAACAAAAAAAGTAGAAAATAACTTTAATTTCGGAAGTTGGTGTTCAAAAAACGTAGAAATACCTAACCAAACACACCGAGTTCCGAAATTAAAGTTATTTTTAGAAGTTGGCTGTATTTTTTGAATAATTTTTTATTTTTCACTTTTTAGTGGTTGGCGCCATGTGCATCTGGATTGAGGGCCCATTTTTTGAACAATACATACAATAATGAAGTGAGGGCTCTAGATAATACTGCCATAAATCTGTAATGTCGTATTCTACAGATGTGGGAAGTCCTTAAAATATTTAAGAAATTCCTGACTAAAACTCAAATAAAAATTATTAATCCAGAGATAGTACTTGCTGAGATGAAGGCTATGCCACTTTATGCACGCGTCTGGATTGAGGACCCTAGTTATTTAATCATAACAGTTTTAATTCACGTTTAAGAAATTCATGGCCCTTTGCTTTAAGTATTTACTATTTATAACTAATTTCCCTATGAGTCTTATTTCGTTTCGTAATGGTTCAAAAAATGGGCCCTCAATCCAGATGCACATGTTGGCCCCACAGCAAAACGTACCTATCACAGCGTACGTGTCATAAACGGGTGTAAACAAACATAAGATTTTAGCAATCCCGAAAGATTTCCGTTTCCTATCTCTGTTCTTCATCAGATCTTCACCAAACTAATAAGGGATCACCTCGTAATACTAAGATGCTCTAACACACTATCGTATACACTTTTATTATTTCATTTTATATCATACCAGTATTATACGTAGAGCGGCTCCTTTCCAGATCTCCACAGCCCGTACCACAACTGGGTAACACGGTATTTCTTGGCAAGACTGGTGGTGTCAAATTTTCTGACTTCTGACAATCCGTAATGTCTTTAAAAGATCAACAAATGACAGACGTGACCAACGGCTTCACATGATTTCCGAGGCACGGAAGTATCACTGTATATCAATATGGTCACCCATCCACAGACCGACCTCGGCAAGCGTTGCTTAATCTTGAAGATCGATCCATGTGGCTGTTTGTTTAGCCACGAGCTCATCTTAAAACGAAAGAGAGGTGAAACGTAAAAAAATATTACACAGAAATATTATTATAATATACGGTAAAGTTTATTTTTTAATTAATTTAATTAAACCTTTAAAGTGAGGTAGCTGTCCACAGCCATTTTGAAAAGCACCCGCACATTTTGCGGTATTTTCATTGACATTGTTTCACGGCGGCTGCATAACTGACGTTCAGTCTAGACACAAGATATTCCACTACAATTTAAAATGAATATTCATGTAGTTTAAAGCAATTTTATTTCATGTTGTAAATGCAATTTAGGAAAATATTTGTATAAATAAAAGCTTCTGTAAGCTATGTTTGTTAGTTTAATCATAAACCGTGGCAGTTACAAATGGTTTTATTTACAAATGTAGGTTTAAAAATAAAAACAAAACCTGTTAAATTGCGGGTCTTCTCATCCTACACGATAACCCTTATTTTATGTAATTTTGCTTTCGATACGTTAAATCCATTAAGTTCTAATAAAAAGCAATAGGGATGATTCCTGAGTAAAAAATATGATTGTATTTAGTCTATCAGTAAGATTATCGAAAAATATTAACTAAGAGCTGTGGTGGCCGAGTGGTATGAATTGTAGGTCGCGGGTTCAAACTCAGCCAGGCGCATTACTTTGTGTAATTAATTTCATCACCACTGCTCTCAAAATGGTGGTCCTAGAACCAAAAATTCGAAGACATGTGACATTCACCAACCCGCACTGGGACTGCGTGGTGGGTAACGGCCCATTCCCCTGCGGCAGTGTCCCAGCAGCGGGTGAAACCGCAGGGTGCTGCTGGTCTTTTATATTTAGGATATCCGTATTCCACACGTGTCGGTAACCGCCAAATTCACAAAACAGGCCATAATATGATGCGTTCCTAACATATTATTAGGGCAAAAGCAGTAACTTGATCCTACACTTTAATTTTCTTTGTCCAGAATTACCAAATAAGTTAAAAACAACATTAAAACATTACATCTCAAAAGATCTCCCCTTAAAAAAACCATTGACATCTTTCTGTGAAATCAAAATCAAAATCAAAAGTCATTTATTCAAACTAGGCTGAGAGACAGTAGCGTCAAATTTTACATAAATACAGTCCCCTAAAACGCCCACCCGTCACCACTTCTTAGTGTTTTAGCTGGGAAGAAGAAGTGGCGCAACAAACTCCCCAGCAACAATCCTCCAATCCCCCCAGTGACAATGAGGAATAAGCTTTATTTCAAGTATTTAATAAGTCCTTAGTCCCCTTCAAGAAAATATTATTGTACTTACTACGAGTACGACTGATGGGAAATATCGTTCAAAACACGTGTGGCCTGTGTACATGGTAAAATGCTTGGGGTGTCCATTCGAGCATAAACAATGAAAAGTAGTCCAAGGACTTTTTGGGGAAAAAATCTTGCCTGGCCAACTTGTAAATCGTATTTGCAAGCGTGTACGCCGTATGGCATTTCATACAAACAAGTCACTATTTTGAGAGACTGAACCGATTTAAATTAAACTTCACACGATATATAGGTCTAGAAAGTTAGACATTTAACATTTACACTCTATTGGAAGAAATTGCATAGAATGGTAATCTCGTACATAATGACAAATTAATGACAGACGTATGCGATAATCTGCTAAAATTTTGCCAGTTTCTTTGATCAGCGATCTACTATTAGAACGTCGTTGTGCAATCATTGTTTTAATAGCTCGGTTATCAAAAAGTATTACGAGACCATTGACCGACCAATGATCGAACATTATGAATTTAGCAGATTACGTACTTTCAGCAAAATGACATGCTCTTGTTAGAATGACGAATTTATAAAAATAGCAGACTTGGGGCCCTGGGCCATCTCGAAGGTTAAGCAACGCTTGCCAAGTTTGGTCTGTGGATGCGTGACCATCTTAACAGTTTCCTCCGTGCCTCAGTAAGCACTATAAGCTGTTGGTCCCAGCTGTCATTTGTAGATCTTTGGCAAGAACTACAGTTAAAGAGGTGAAGGTTTTGAAGGTCTGGTAGGCAGCCGCTTCACGCAAAGTACCAGTATTCAGCTGAATCCGGTATGACTGGAAGCCGACCCCAATATAGTTGGGAAAAGGCTAGGCAGATGATTCATCACCTGCCTATTAGTCGTTAAATACCCAGAAGTAAAAATTAATGGAGCTGCCAAACCCTTAGTGTGCAAGACTGACATGTCATAAAAATAGGTTAAACTTACCAAGTTCTAAGCTTAAAATGCACTCAAATAGTACGCTAGTCATGTCAATTAAAATATATAATAAATTACCAGTAATAATTAAAGAACAACAAAAAAATAATATATTCACAAATAAATTAAAGCAATTTTTAATGTTATTACAATATAAATGAATATTTTAATGATAAATTTTAAATTAGGTAAGTACCTACATGTTTGTCGTTTTTTTTTATTTTGTTTTGTATTTATTAATTTACAAATAGTACACTCTTCCTCTCTCCTACTTTGCTGTGCCCGACAGGGTCCACAATGATCATATTTTTGTAAAACCTACCACCTAAGTTCACATGTGGAAGCAATAAATGTATTGAGTATTGAGTACTGACTCGCGTTCACTTACGAATAATTTTTGAATGACATTTGACCGTTTACTAACTCTTACGGACTAGTACAAAAACATAAGTATAAATACTATATAGGTTTACAAATAATGGAAAGAGTGTTTTCGATGAACTGGAACCCGATGTGGGGGTGGTGTGACGCAGACAATGTAGTTATTGCGGAATTTGTTCGGATGGGTCACCGCTGACTTGGAACGTAAAAGGTATTTGGAGGAACACGGATGGGTTTTATAGTTAACGAGCAGCGCCCCGTGGTTTCACCTGCGTTGTTCCCGTTCCCGTGGCAATACGGGGATAAAATATAGCCTATGACACTCCACAATAACGTAGCTGCTCTTTCTATTGGTGAAATAATTTTGAAAATCGGTTCAGTAGATCCAGAGATTATCCTTTACAACGTCACAAACTCACAAACTTTACCTCTTTATAATATTAGTATAGATAAGAATTTGACATTTGCGGTTTTAACGCTCTTTTGTACGTCGAAACTCGAATCCCATCGCGTCACCGCGCCGACAAAGAGGGTCTTCCAATTTCGCAGAACAAGTTAACGCGATGATGTCGTATTCCAGCGATGATCATTTCATAATCTGTATAAATTACAAAGAGTCATCGCAATTTTCAATGATATTACTTAAAGGCAGTATTTTCAGTCATTTGAAGTGATAACCTACATGAGCAGATTTCAAAAATATAATTTACCAAATCAATGACAACTACTATGTTACTGTTATGTTATGTATGACAACTATCTACTAAATAATAATTCATGGCTACTTAACTGGTGAAATAGGCCACTACCGACATATTATTAGCTACATCACATTCCGCGCATCAATAAATAATAGCGAGCGAAACAAAAGAGTTCCCACACTACTGGCTACCCCGGAAACGCAGCGAGCGTAACGATGCGACATGAATGAACTAGAGCCGGTCGTCCACTGCCAGTAGAATGCAGTGCTGCGGTCTAAGGAATTAAAATGTCAAATCAAATCATTTTTATTTGTCAGCACTCAGCACCCTTATGCGTTTTATTAAGACGCTTTGTGGGTTCCAAGTGCCATCACAGGTCTGATGATGGAAACCATAGACAGTTGAGGGAATTCCTTAACGATTTACAGAAGTTCCCTATTGTTGGGCTTACTTTTTGTTTACACCAATTTATACCGTGTACGCTGTCATGTAGGAATAACCAAAAACACCGAGTTCCGAAATTAACTTGACTTTGCATACTATTGTATAAATTCAAGTTCTTAAAACGCAATAGACAGATGTGTTGCTGGGGAGTTTGTTGCGCCACTTCTTCCCAGCTAAAACACTAGGAAGTGGTGACGGGTGGGCGTTTTGGGGGACTGTCATTATGTAAAATTTGACGTTCAAAAAGTGCTGTCTCTCAGCCTAGTTTGAATAAATGACTTTTGATTTTGATTTAAGGTCATTTCATACTTTTGTTTTTTTTTTTTTATTTGGAAGTCGGTTGTTTTTTCTTCGCATTTTTTTATATATTTAAAAGAGAACTATACTCTGTTTACTATATCACTAGACAGAAGTTAAAAAAGGCTCTTTTGGGGCACACTTTGTTATAAAAGTATTACAAACATTACTACAGTCAAGATTGATGTGGAGTTAAATATAGTCAATTTAAAAAACAGCTGTCACACTAAATTGTACTGATTTAAACTATCTACCTTCTGAAATTAAAAGGCTTTTATTTAATTTTATTTAGTTTTTATATAAAACTAGCTTCTGTCCGCGACTTCGTCCCCGTGGAATCCCCGATTTTAAAACATTATTTATCGCTGCTCCGCTCTTATTGGCTTAAGCGTGATGATATATAGCCTACAGCCTTCCTCGATAAATGGTCTATTCAACCCAAAAAGATTTTTTCAATTCGAACCAGTAGTTCCTGAGATTAGCGCGTTCAAACAAACAAACAAACAAACAAACTCTTCAGCTTTATAATATTAGTATAGATATGGTCGTGTCAATGTTTAAAATCTAAAAGAAGAAGAGGTGGACAATACACGGATTCATAACCCTTTTGGTATGTAACCAAAAGGGTTATGAATCTTTTCATCCCTTCTTTTCACGTGACCATACCAAGACAAGCGGTTCCCTTTCAACTTTTCCATGTCTTTTGCCACACGTGGTTCGCTTTTTTGCAAACCACGGATTTCCGAAACGAACCAACAGTTTTCAAACTGCATAGCTATCAAGCGTAGCCTAGCCGTGCGTAGCTTCCGTAAAACCGTGAAGCAATGCCACAAAATTCCTACAAACTAACTCGGTTACCTAACTGGTTATTGCATTCTGTTGGTAAGACAGTTTGGTTGATAATGCATGTGCTTAGCGTCTGTATAAGCCCTGAGCACTAAATTAGGGGTTCACTGTTTTAGGTAAAGAAATATCATGTAGTTTTCTTATGTCTATACTAATATTATAAAGAGGAAAGATTTGATTGTTTGTTTGTATTACATAGGTTCCGAAACTACTGAATCGATTTGAAAAATTCTATCACTGTTGGGAAGCTACACTATCCGCGGGTGATATAGGCTATATTTTATCCCAATATTCCGAAGGAAACTGGAACTATGCGTGTGAAACCGCGAGCGCTGCTAGTCTTCTATAAAGTTATGAGTAGGATAAAATTCGGTTAACAGCTGTTACTGTGTTTCTGAGTATACAAAAAACTGATAGCCAGTTCCTTTTTACGCTCCTAGATGGGTCTCTTCAAAAACTCCAGTATAGATTTTACTTTATTAATTTTGCATTAGTCCCAGTTCTGTATTGAACATTATTTTTTGAAAAGTACGTCCTGAAAATGTTTATGGACATGTAAAAAAAACGTCGAATCGTGACTTTTTTAAAAACTAGAAATAAGCAAAACGTTGGCGATTAATGTCATTAAAAAAGGAAGAAAAGCTTGCTAAATAATAACAGCCGCACGGATCGATCTTCGAGGTTAAGCGACGCTAGCCGTGGGTCTGTGGATGGGTGACCATCTTAACATACCGAGATTCCTCCGTGCCTCAAAAAGCACGTTAAGCCATTGGTCACGGGTGTTATTTGTAGATCTTTGGCAGTCGTTACGGATTGACAGAAGTCTGACAATCTGATACCAGACTTCCCAAGAAGTACCGTGTTACCAGGTTCATGCGTTTTGGACGCCAGGTAGGTAGCATCTCCACGTAAAATACTGGTATTTAGCTGAATCCAGTTTAACTGGAAGCCGACCCTAATATAGGAAAAGGCTAGGCAGATGATAGTGAAACATCAAACAAGGTTATTTATTTTATTTTACATATTTAGGAAAAAATACAGATACCTAAACATTTTCTAATGATTATAAGTAACAAAATAAGGCAAATTAAAGTTTTCACAGAAATATTCGAGAAGGTCGACAGTGTTTTAAGTAAAAACAGCATCATTAGTAAAAATATGTATGTTTCGCCTAGCGTAAATTGTAAATGTTTACGATATATTTACGAGTCCGCCTTTGTACAGTTTTTTTTTACTAGTGCATAAAGTTTTAATAAATAAAAAAATACAAATAGCCCTTTTCAATTTTGAAATTCTGTTACTGAAAACACCGATGTCAACTCTTTTTTTTTAATGGATCGCTCGCTGTTCAACACACTAAGGCTGGTTACTGCTTAATCAGGCGATCCTGTGGTGGCCTCAAATGAATTTAAGGCCCCCAGCCGGGGCTAAAAACTACTAAAAGCTAAATGACCGCTTCGCTAAGGGCATCCCCTGTGGGGTACGGCCCCCGGCTTAACGGGGTCATTGAGAGGGGCTGGGTTTAGTTATGATTATTTAGGGGATTTAACGCTAAAGGCTCAGCGGCGCGGGCTGGCTCGATAGGCAAAAGTCGAGGTGGGATTCGATGTCAACTCTTCGGGGCAGACCATATTATACGGATGATTTACTCTTATCAAGTATGAATTTAGTCTGCAATTTGTTCCTACAACAGGAGTAAACAATAGACAGAGATTGCGCAGAAAAATAGAGGAAACCTGCGCAGTCCAATGTTACTCAGCATCCATCAGATAACCCTAATATCATTGAAAACTTTTTTCACTATGTAGTTTAAAAATACCATATATAACCAATAACCATTAGCACTCGACCGTATCGCCATACTAGAACATACTCGTACCAACAATGGCTAAATTACTATAACGTAGTAGATTAAATGCATAAAAACAAAAGATAGGCTGGCTCACTGCCCGCCCCGGAAGCGTAGTGCGCGTACAATACAGTATGAATGGTCAGGCGGCGTGCACTATAATATCGCACAAGTAGATGTAACGGTCGCCGCGCGTAGAGTAGCTTGCGATGCAGAGAGAGCAATACCTACCTCTTTGATTTAAACGTCTTTCAAAAAAGGAGGAGGTTCTCAATTCGACTGTATTTTTTTTTGTGTTACCTGTTTGTTTGTGGACCTCTACATTTTGGGACATCTATCCCATATATAGGTTAATTGACTAGTGCATATAAATTTCATTTGGGATAGACGACCCGCTGAAACACTTCTTTGATTTTTAAAATAAATAGACGTAAGTAGTTAATAATCTTGACGTCGTAAATAACGCCCTTTTGCAGGTTAAAAATTCGTCTATAGAAGTTTGGATGTGTCTGTCAAAAGTGTAAAGAGTATTTTGAATTAAGAATATGGAAGATCTGCTACGTTTTTTTTTTTAAAGAAGGTGGGCAACGTTCTTTAAAAAAAAACACACACTCGGAATTTATCTTGTATCGTGGGTGCATTTACAAACATACAATCTCACATAGGTACACAAACAGCCAGACCCACCACGACTACTACGCTACTAAATGACTGGCATATAGTAGCGCTTTTATAAGGTAGATGCCCTAAATAAGTACGAAGTTAAATCTCAAACCGTGTTTTATTCATAGTACCTACGTAGTACTACGGGCCAGGTGCCCTAGTGCAACAAAACCTATCTGCATACAAAACCCACACCTTTATTCCATAAAAGTTGGTAGAAGCCATGGAGCCAGGGTCCTACGATGCAGTAGTTAAGTTAAAGTTTGAGATCTCAAGCCACTTGAGGCGCGTTAGTGATTTAATTACAACTATGTCGCATTTGTAATCACTTGATCACAAATCAATTGGAGTTGACTAAAATATCGAATTAGTCCGTCAGATAGATTTCCAAAAAAATATTGTGCAATTATTTTTTCATTTTTCTCGTGTGACGTAACTACTCGCCACAATTTTTACCACAACGTGACGTCACCAGCCCCCGCTCCTGAGCTTTCATGCTTTTTATCTTCGTCAAATAAAGATTTGTTAAAGCAAAACGTACACGGTGTACAATATTTTTGGATAATCTAACTGATGGACTACGGGTTTTCAACGTATCCTCTTCAATTTTTGTTTACGTGAAAAAAGAAAAAATACGTGTGGTCCAATGTTTTTTGGAAATCTATCCGACGGACTAATTAGATTTTTTAGTTAACTACCCTATTAAACGCGCTAAATTCTAATATTAGAATTTAAAGCGTTTCTCCCGGCTTTTCCATAGTGATAGGATATTAGAGATAATATCTCTGGTTCGGTTGCTATGGTAACGCCGCCGGTGTCGTTTCCATGGCTACTTTCGCCCAAGCGGAAAACCGCCCAACGGCCTCGAGATATTATTTTTCTCAGTAATAATTATGATGAATGAAAAACCCAGGGATTAAGTATTAGCGACTATATTTATTTTTACAGATTTGCTTGGAAGTGTTTCTTTTTTGTTTTCTTCTTACAAAATGTCATGATAATTTGCATCCAAATTCCCTGACCCTATCAACATTCCGGCTCTTTTAACTCACTTCTCAGCAAAGTTACTTAGTGCTTTGATAGTTTTTATTCGGGTTAATGACATTAAATTATAGGCAGGTATAATACATATTTTACTCGACTTATTTAAAAGATCTTCTTTATTTATATCCGTTTTTCTGGTTTGTACTATTTTATAACTTGTTATAACTCAATAACAAGGTTCTATTCCCCAAAATTCTTTCTCTCAAATAAAAATCTTCATTTGTTGTCTGTGGTCTCACACGTCTTTCCATAGCACAGTTGACATTGGCAGAATAGTCGAAATCGCCATGTTTGCCATAAAAAAAATACAATATCTATTCTTCTTTCACCTCGCCTCTTTGTCAGTACTCGGATATTCTTTTGGTTTGTCGGTTTCATTTGGTGTGCGTCATGCTTGGCGCTAATAAACAGTTTTTCTTTCTTTCTTCTTTTCCTGAGGAAATGGTTCCTCAAGTTTTTCTGGGAACTATCGTCAGTAGATAAATCACACACCGTGATGCTTTTCTGAATATCATCCTCCAAGAAATCCAATTCCATGTACGCAACCTAATTGTCTAATAAAAAAAAGTATTGTAATACGTCGCATATTCAATCATTATAACTTGTTTTGCTTGCGTGGTGAAAATATAAGCGATTTTATGAGTACTTATTACACCTTTGTGGTGTCAATTCCCTCAAACCACAATACATGACCTATATATATACTATCTCACAAAATACCACGAAATTCGATTAAATACATACTTACAAAGTTAGCTGTGTATTTCATTGAAACTAAAATTTCAGCCAAAGATTTCAAATTATATCTAATCCTACAGACCTGCAAATATTCTCAAACGTCTCAACCGCAACCTGCGTCGCTAAGTAATGTTCTATCTCAGTAAATATTAAATGATAAACTCCAACTAGTTTCTATACCGAACGCCAGATAAATGTGCAATAACGGTCATTGACCCACCTTTTTGTCCGTGTACCTACGATATCAAGGAAAGGGCAATGACCTTTTTTGCACATTTATCTGGCGTTCGGTATAGTTTTCCATCTCATAAAGAATTAGTGTGGCTTCAGTTCGCCCACAAAAACAGCTTAGCAACGGTAATGCCATTATGCAGATGACAATGCATTCTCAACCAACGTGACACTTTTCTAACCAGCTTCTCCACTTTTCTGTAGCCATGCCAATACTTACCACAGCCATGCCAAGAGTGGATCTGCGGATGACCAGATATGGGTGGCTCGCCGCTCACCGTCGCCGTCGCTCAATTTCTATATTCTAGATAATACGGGATGGAGGAGATTTGCTGCAGGCTCTCTGATAACAAATGCGCAGTCCAATTATTGATTTTGATTAGCTCAATAGTAATTGAACTGCTTTAAACCTCATTGTTAAAGTTAATGAATGGATTGGATTTAAACTTTGACGAAGAGGTCGGCGTCAGGATTTTGGAATTGGTAAAGCGAACAAGATTGAATAACATGTAGAATACGAAGAACAACAAATTTATAACATTACCTACTGGCTGAAAACCAAATTTGCCACTGTCGATAAAAAAAAAAATGTAGCCCGCCGGTACAGGGCTGTGTCGTTTGCAAAACTCACGCAATTAAAAAAAAGACTCATATCTTTTTATACTACCCCCACTTCGGAGTGGAATAAATGTTTTAAATACTGGTTCGCGCATGCAAAATTGTATCAAATATTAGATCGTCTATACTTATTTAAACGACACAACTAAAAAGATAGCCCTCGTATCGCGCTTGACCAGCGGTCAAGGCTCCAGAGAAAGGAACCTCCTCACAATGAATATTAGTTTAAATCCAAAGGATTTAAATAGAACTAGATCATGATATGTGCCTACACTAAGACTTTAACATACCACACAAACATTAACATCTAGTAATAAGTAAGTTGAATCAATGTTAAATAATATCAAGTAACAATATAGTTAATGTTTGTAAAGGCGATAGTCGCCTGTGTAACGAAATAAATCATCTGATTTGTATTCAAATAGAATAAGATCGTTTGTATACTGTAACGTAAACCACATATTGTACTAATACATACCTTGAAAAATTAAATCAATCAATTTGGTGAACGGAAACCACGTGTTCAACATAAATTAGTAAACTGTCGGGAAATTACTCTTTTAAAAATGCATTAGATGAGATTAAAAAATTTGACATACTAGCTTCGCTCTCCTCTTAAAGATTGGTGTTTTTTTTTAGAGTACCGCGTGGTACTGTGATTTTTGCAGAAATAAACTCCCACAGACTAAAAACTTTGACTCTTTTCAATATTAGCTTACGTATACTTTATGTTGATCCGATCAATACTGGTTCAACAGTTTCAGGCAGCAAGTGTGTGCCTAAGCAAAACCGCACGTCGAAACTAGTTTCGTGACAATGTTTGAACATAGCTTTGACCTAAACAAGGACAAACTATTAGAACAACTTATTAGAGGGGAGCTGACGGGTTGCTTGAGCAATCGCAAAGCGTCTAGGGCGAAAAATTAAAAGTTTAGTTGGTGCGGCTAGCCGAGAAACGTCGAAAATATCTCAGAAAGAGAAGAAGTTTCAGATAGGACCCACGTGGTCAGGGTGCACATTCAAATTACAAAAAGGATACTTTTTAACGTGATCTTCAGTGCCGCTCATTTCATTTAATTGGTTGTTCGTGCTTTGCAATAGTCAAATTACCGGGAGTATCGATTTAGATGATTATTTTAAAAAAGTGGTGCTTGTCCATTTAAATTTGATTGAGATCTGATGACGATTACTTTTGAGTTTTCCCTAATAATGCGTGGCTTCGACTACATTAATGATGTTCTCATCCACTAGTCGATGTAAAATGAAAAAATAAAATTGTATACGATCGTTTCAAGGTGGTCCCTTTCTAGTTTGGTGAAGATCTGAGGTAGAAAACGGAACTCTTCAATAAATGATGGCATATCTTCCGGGATTGGCATGTTCATTTATTGTTTACACCAGTTTACGTACGTTGTATTGGCAGGCGGGGGGGGGGGGGGGTACCTTAAAAGAAGAAGCCAGTGTACAAGAAAGGATAAAACAACCAATAACACTGACTTCCGAAATTAAAGTTATTTTATATTTTGTGTTTCGGTTGTATTATTTTGTAAAACAAAATTGTTTTATAGTTCATTCATTGTGTGTATTCGTGGGTACAAAATAAACATTTAAAAATCATAGATGTTTTCTGTTGTATATCGTTTTCATTGTATAGACATGAGTGAAGGCACCCAATATCGGATGCGAGTTTTTCACAGGCGACAATGACGGGATTTAATCTCAACTTTAGAGCGAATTCGCTAATTCAATTAATAACTGAATTAAAAGTAGGTAGTTGTCGTAGTCGTTGCAGCTAGCTTGAATATTAATACGGAGAGACATCTGGCCATAAAACAGAAAAATTGAGAAGATTCACTGCATTTCTACAAATCTACACATCCAAAGCACTGACTTTCCGATAGTACCTTTTACAATTTATAGTAATATAAAAAAGTATTAACCAACTTCAAGACTGTAATTTACATAATTAATAACTATTTAAAAAGGGATCGTAACATAATTAGCCTTTTAATGTTCCCACTGCTGGGACACAGGCCTCCTCTCTAGGAGAGGGAATGGGCCGTAATCCACGTAGTGGGCCTTGTGCGGTTTGGTGAATGTCACATGTCTTCGAATTTTTGGTTGTCATGACATGCCGGTTTCCTCACGATGTTTTCCTTCACCGTTTTGAGAGCAATGGTGACGAAATTATTTACACCAAGTAATGCGCCTGGCTGGGTTTGAACCCGCGACCTACAATTCGTAAGTCGGGGCTGTTACGAAACGGCCACCACTGCTCTCTGTGCCTCCACGCGCCACGCGTAAACTTGCGCGAGGTCTCTCGCCTCCAGATCTGACTGTGCGGTATGCCCGGGCCAGCCGGATAGCCATGACTCCCTGGGACGCGTTCAGGTGGCACGCTGGTAGTCACTAACGGACCAAGGCCATGGACCAGACGATCTCGGCATACAGACTCCAGTAGCAGGAATTTAGACCCTTAGATTGGGCAAGAGTCTTAGACTGGAAATGCCTATCTATGTTATTTCAAACCATTAAATTTCCATTACTGTGGCAAATTTGATCAAATCTGGCTTCGGTACACTAAAACTACAATTCTAGCTTTCAAACACCAATTCGTCGATCAATCGTGATCATAGATCTGTTTGGGTCAAACGGACTATTGATTACGTTCGTTCCATTGTGGTTATCAAAGGAATTGAGAGCTTGTCTCTGAGGATTGCATTCAACACGGCACTACGGTCGGTAATACCTTTGAGTATTCAACGAATCGCGAGCCAGGAGCATTCGGCGGCTGCTCCATTCTGTCAAAGGAATTTAAACCCTGTTAATGTTAATAGATTACGGGGACGTGTGTAATCTACGTTTTCGGAGGTAAACCGTTTATTTTATGGTTCCTAGTGCTTTGGTTTTGTACGGTTACATTCAGTTAGTTTGTCGTTGAATTGAAGTTTTAGCTTAAATACGTTTCGAAATGCTATTGCATTGGATGTAATCATAATATGTATTTATTTATTAATAAGTAAGTAACTCTGTGTATCTATCTATAACCTCTTCAAGTCGTAACGACTGAACGAATTAAATGAAACTTAGCTTACAGGTAGATCATGGAACACTTTTATTTTATCCCGGGAATATATCCCCCTTTTTTTCTGGATAGGAAAATACAAATGACTTCTCCCGCTCTAGGCGGAGTGGAAGGGAGTGTTAAACTCTTACTGACTAAAACCCACCCGTAGTCCTTTTAGTGCCCTTTACGTTCCAGGGTCGCGGTGACTCTTTCGAACAAATTCTGCAACCGGAGTATATCCCCTTGGCATAATATTTTCGGCTTTTACACGGACAAAGCCGCTGAAAAAAAAACGTAGTTTATTAAACAATCACTTCCTCTCATGAATGGTTTTGGTCCAGGACGATCTTTTTGAATATTAAAACCACACGTCAAACGTCTTAGCCACAATCTGACTGTATTTCTCTGAAACAACACAATAAGCATAATTTTAGTAACGAATAGGTAAACATAATTTATCGACTCAGTTTGCAAAAATACGTTTATCAATTTAGATAATATAAATCAAATTAGACCTATAAATGATCTCAAATTAGACTCATAATGAAACATAGTTAATTCAACTTACGAATTAAAAAATAACTATAATTATAAATGAAGCATAAAAAAGAATACACTTACCGCTATATTAAGTTTCGTAGCAATCGCTTTAATACCAACATTCTCCTCATGCAAATAGATTATTTTGTATTTTAAATAATCACTCAACTCAACTTGGACATGACGATGAAACTATCAAAACTGATAACAATTAATAAAAAGGAAAAAAGCGTGGATTTTTACAATTTAGTAAGGCAAGGTAAAAATGTTCGCGCGTATTCACTGCTATTTGTGCATAGAATATCTTGTTCAATTTACTCTTCTACCCCATATTCCTAATGTCATATCTATAGCAGTTTTGGTTGAATACGCATATTGACGTCCAACTACCCACTTATAAAAATAGGTGAACAGTTATAAATAAATGACCTAATACCAACCTCTTAAAGCTCAAGTTTGCGTATCAAAATTATTTATTGTTTCTGTTCAACGAGTAGTGTTAGTCTGATAAACTCATACATATTGAATAACGTATAATGTTATGAGCATAGGGTGTAAAATCGAGTAATTTTTAGGGGGGTCAGCTAATTGCTATCACCGACTGTACGTATGATAATGTTGATAGTAGGACTCGTTTTATGTAATAATCTAATTTTCCAAAAAAATTGAAAAATGTCATTTTTCCTTTTAATCGACGATGTATTTACAGTGCAGCATTTGGTGTAGGAAGAATTTTCTTGCTTCTCTTTATTTTGAACTAGCTGACGCCCGCGGCTCCGCCCGCGTGTATGGCGGAAATTATCCCAAAGGAACATACTCCCGGAATTAAAAATATCCTGCGTGTTATTCTAGATTATAATCTACCTCTGTGCCATATTTCATACAGATCCGTTCAGCCGTTCTAACGTGAAAGAATAACAAACATCCAAACTTTCACGTTTATAATATTACCACAGTATTACATTGTAATACTGTGATATTACTTAGTATAATAATATATACAGGCATTTATTTTCGCTATAATTTAATATTCGTAGATATTTATATATAAATATATAGGTATATAGGTATGTCTATGAATGTATGATAAAACATGTTGTACCTACTGTAGAATTTGTGCACTGGATCCTACCTATGCTGATCTCTCTCTATCACTCAAAGGTTTGCTGGTAGAAAAGTCAACTTTGAGTTAAGCTCGCCTTTGTACATGCCCTTTATTGTCTTATATGATATTAAGTTGTTTTACGGCCGAAACCAATAACCAATCTATCACATACTGGAGATAGAAAAACAAAAGAAACAACAGAAAAATTATATAGGTTTTCTGTTGTTTCATTTGTTTTTCTATCTCCAGTATGTGATAGATCGGTTATTGGTTTCGGCCGTTAGTGTACAATAAAGAATTAAAGAAGAATGCAAATTCTCCAACGAAGTTATTGTCCGTTTAAAGTGTGCACCAAACCTTCCTTCAGCCTTCATTTCCTGGTGACATTTAGAATGAATGGAAAGCAATCAGTCTATGCGTACAACAGAAACAACGGCTGTGATTCCGCCTCGAACAACTCGTGTCGAGCGGTGTAAAATAAAGATAAAACGGTCGTGGATTAAATCCACAACCGTTTTATCTTTATTTTACACTGTGTGTTTATTTAACTGTTCCTGCCGTCTCTGCGTAACTGTAACATGGTAATGTATGTATCCGAGCTATGTATATTAGGGATGACCGTAGGATTCAACATAACTGCAGTGCAAGGGGCACCGCCCTGGGGCCCCATAAGATCAGTGCCTGCTAGGGTTGCGGAATTTGTCCGAAAGAGACACCGGAACGCAAAGAGCACTAGAAGGATCAAGGTACATTTTCCCATCCAGAATAAAAGGGCTACGGAACCCTTTATGTGCGGGTCTGCTCCCACTTAACCAAAGCTTTTGTTCTCCATTCACTTTTAACGTGGACGTATTTCTAAATCATTTTGTATCATTTCAACATGAACGACGACCTGTAACCATACCTTTGCAATTATTTTATCTTATCGATTTAAACGACAATAGTTGAGTGTATGAACGTGCAACCAGGCTTATCTTCTTGAACGACCAGCTTTGTCGATTTAGAAAAATGCCTGTATATAGTTTGAGATTTTTAAGCACTTTGAGGAAAATTTCTAGAAGTACTTATGTGACATGTCAAGAATAAGATAGATGTCTAAAGTATAAATTAACTATTAGCAGCTCCCTGCGCTTTCACCCGCGTTGTTCCTGTTCCCATGGGAATACGGGAATAAAATATAGCGTATGACACTCACAATGTGGCTTTCTATTGGTGAAATAATTTTCAAAATTGGTTCTGTAGATCCAGAGATTACCCCTACAACCTCGCAATCTTTACCTCCAAATATCTACTCACGATTTCTAAGAGAAGAAAAAATCAATGAGTCACATATTTATCGCAAGTCATGTAATGTGATTGGCTGTCGTAAAACGTGGATATTCAACAAATCATAGCAGCTAATGCACGATAGAGCAGTGGTGGCCGAGTGGTAACGGCCCCGACTTATAAATTGTAGGTCGCGGGTTCAAACTCAGCCAGGCGCATTACTTTGTGTAATTAATTTCATCACTAATGCTCTCAAAACGGTGAAGGAAAACATCGTGAGGAAACCGGCATGTACTAGAACGAAAATTCGAAGACATGTGATATTCACCAAATTGCACTGGGCCTGCGTGGTGGATTATGGCCCATTCCCTCTCCTAGAGAGAAGGCCTGTGCCCAGAAGTGGGAACGTTAAAAAGCTGATTATGGTTAACGCACGATTGACGATTCGTCACATTAATATTGCAATAATTTTCGTTGCCTATAGAACCCTGAGTGTTCTTAATACTTTGAAGAAATATTCACAGATTAAGATTATAGAAGAAGATTAGAGGTCGTGTTTTATTTTGTTAAAACTAACATTATATACACGCACCGAGTCTTATTTATTTACTCCGACCACGCGGCAAAGATACCTACTAACTTGTTTTTTTTTGCATTTTGGTGGGAAACCTCATGAATAAAATATCCATCGTCTTAGAAAGATGGACGGTCATGTCGGACTTCCGTGGCTAAACTTTTGTGGTCATCCTCAGGAATTTGCGAAGATTATTCCGGTCTGAAGTCCAAATCTCGTACTTTAAAAAAGTTTCAAATTCAAGTGGCCGTGTCAGCTCAACTCTCGGCTACAATAATCAATGTGAAAAAAAGTTAAGGTAAAAAGCGACCTTTTCTAATTTGACTTCCGATTTCTAAAAATAAGAATTTCGTTTTAAGTTGTTGTGTGGGTATTGCCAAACTGTACCTTCTTTTTATGGATGGGCAATAATTAAATGACCAAATACCAAGCCCAACCTTAAAAAGTAAAAAGGTGAATGTATTAAAATTTCTGAACTCACCAAACACAATATTGAACGATCAAACATATCGGTACTAGAGTTTGAACTTAAAAATCGTTATTTTGACAAAAAATCGTCAAGGCCGAGGCCGCCGAGTATTTAGCATAACTTTTTCAAATAAAGCTGGCCATTCGAGGCGCGATTGGCTAAAGTATTCGCAATTGAAATTAATATAATATTTTTTAATTTCACTGTTAATTATTCATTTGGGATATTTTCGATTAACATTCAGCCTCACCTATTTATTGTGAAAATATAATAATTTCTCTTTCATGAAACGAGCTTCAATTATAAATGATTAAAGTGCTTTACCCGTAATAAGCAATTTTTAATTTGATCCACTTTTAAAGATTTAAACCATCATTTTAGATCACACATAATATGTCAATAAAAGTTGCGACTAAGACAAAATAATTTCAAGGTTATTAGTTCTTTAATACATTGCATAATCTTTCCCATAGAACCGGTTCTTGACCTTGATGTACATATGCCCGATTAATTGGGTTCATTCAAATTTCAATGGTTTAGTGTATCTTTTACCATTTCACTATTTTGGCCTGGGTTCGGCAGGTGGTCGAAATTAATGTATTCGCGATACATGGATGAGATAAGATAAATAAATTATTAGCATAAAATCCACCAATGTACCATCAGGCGCCTGCCGATTAATACCTACAAATAATGCTACTCATTTTACCTATAAACTAATAAAAAGTCGTCTCAACAAAATTTGATCGATTGAAAGAGTGGAACTATGAATAGGCGGTTTTAAATCTGTCATGTTCTTTTTTTGAAGTTTTTTTTTTTATGGATGTGGTGTGGATTGTTGACATAAGCGCCGGATTTAAAAATAAGAACGTATCCTAATTTGTTCCTAAGAACCCGTTCGGTGTGAGATATGATTGGGACCATTCTGCCTTACAGCTAGGTAGGAGTGTTTTTTACTGCAGTAAGATATTGGTCTATTAGAGCGGGCACGTCACCATTGTGGCGATAACTCTCCTCTTTGTGGAGTGGTTGGAGAGCCTCACCTTCCGCCTGAGGCAGGTACTCACCGTACACGGATGTTTCGGGAGGAACCTATTTTGGATTCGGTAGAAGGACACGTCCGGCTATCAACACTGTAGGTATGTGTCGAGGACACGGTGGAGCATACGGTGGAGGTCTGCCCTGCTTGGGCGGAGCAACGCCGTGTCCTCGTCGAAGCGATGGCGGCGGCGACCTCTCGCGTCCGGTCCTGGTTCAATCCATGGTCCGGAGTGAGGAGGCGTGGGAAGTGGTTGGCAAAATTGGAATTTGGATGTAAGAACGAAGGGAATCATTACATTCTGAAAGACAAAACTGTAAAAATCTATGTGAAAAACAGGTAGTGACGTGATAGTATATTGGTGGTATGTCAGTTCTTGCATTTATTTCTTGGACTTTGGACTTCTTGAATTATGAAACTCAGACTTTGGACTTCTTGAATTATCACAAACATAAATATAATCACAAACATACAATGAACCCTGAAAAAAAAACAATCCTTTTTTTGGGCAATCGTGTAAAAATAGAATTGTATTTTTTCCGTTCACCGATAGTTTCTTGGAGATACTTGATAGCAGTAGTAAAAACGCTATAGAAAGGTGCACTTTATGCCCTTTTCTTGGTTCAAGAAGTAATCTATGCATAAGCATAATCAGCCTTTTAATGTTCCCACTGCTGGGACACAGGCCTCCTTTCTAGGAGAGGGCCGTAATCCACCACGTGGGCCCAGTGCGGGTTGGTGAATGTCACATGGCTTTGATTTTTTGGTTCTAGGACATGCCGGTTTCCTCACGATGTTTTCCTTCACCGTTTTGAGAGCAGTGGTGATGAAATTAATTAGGTACACAAAGTAATGCGTCTGGCTGGGTTCGTAAGTCGGGGTCGTTACCACTCGGCCACCACTGCTGCAGTAATCTATGGATACTTACGAAATAAAATATAAGTAATTACTATTTTAAATCATTGTGCAATATACTGTAAACAGACACGATATGACGAAACTCCTTTAAATAGATTTATCTTCTATCAAAGAGTTATCAGGTTTTAGCCTAAGCAATAAAATATTAACTTTTGTATAGTGAATATTAATGATCTATAAGAGTTAAGAGTAGATCTTGGTTGAATAATAACAGCCACATGGGTCGATCTTCAAGGTTAAGCAACGATTACCGAGTTCGGTCTGGGGATGGGTGATCGTCTTAACATACCGAGAATCTTCCGTGATCCGGGAAGCTCGCTAAGCCGTTGTTTCCGGCTGTCATTTGTAGATCTTTGGCAGTCGTTACGGATTTTCAGAAGCCCGAAAATCTGACATCCGTTTTCCCAAATATTACCGTTTTACTTAGTAATCTACTTAATCCATCCGGTTTGACTTGTATGATCTGAAAGGTGGAAGGGTGTTTTTTTTTTAACTTTACTTATACGTTAGTAAAGTTAAAAAAAAAACACTCTATACGGTCTATTACATTTATTCAGCTTTTTTTTGTCCTAATGATAAAATTGCGAAGAATTGAAGTGACAAATTGTAACCATAAAATGAAGGCACATAATGATAATTATATGCTTCTATGTCAGGCATATCACTAGGCGGAAGAATCCATCCACCACATTATTTCCGGTTGTTCTAGTTTAGCTAACGGCTACTATTTGCACAGGCACAATCTAGTAGCCAGGATTATACACCACCAAATTGCTCTCAAATACAATCTTGTGGAATCGGAAGTACCGTACTATAGGTACCTATGTGCCTGACCCAGTTCTCGAAAAGGGCAATTGGACGTTGTATTGGGATCGGTCTATCATCACTGACAGGACTATTATTGCCAATAAGTCTGTCATAATGGTGATAGACAAACTAGAGCGTCGTGCAATGATTGTTGATATAGCAGTCCCAAATAACGAGAAGCTTGTGGAGGCTGAGAAAGATAAACAAACGAAGTCTCTTGACTTGGCTCGCGAGGTTGACAACATGTGGGATGTGAACACAGTAGTCATTGTGATGACATTTGTGACGGTCATTGGCATAATTGCCAAGAGCCTCGACCAACATCAGAAGAGGCTTTCGTTGGGCAGCTCGATCAAGGGTTTGAGCCTGAAAGCAGTACTGGACACGGCTCGTATCGTTAGGAGGTACTGTCTCATGTGCCCTGACCACCGGTAGCTTGGACCATTTTCTCGATACCGGTGGCTTTTTTTGCTAATATTCAAGTTTGTACCAGTTGTACAGTATCCGCTAGGAATATGTTTAAACATATTATATAACTATTACTAGGTTTGTTTGTTACGCTTCTGCCCACAACTTCGTCTGCGTGAATATTAGAACTGGTTCTGAAAAGAAATCTGTGACCTAAAAAATGTATAATCCTACTAATATTTGAACGTATAACCATGTTTACTCCCGGTACTAGAGAATCTTTACTGCTCATAATATATTTCCAGTGCGTGAAAAAGTTGGGAATATTTCTGGTCTCCTGGTTCTTGTGAATCTCTGGCTCTGAATTTCGAGTTCCTTCTCAGGTTTCGTTAAGCCATGTCATTTATCGGGATAAAAAGTGTTAAACCTGTCTGCCAAATTTCATCAAAATTCGTTCAGCCCCTTAAGATTAGCGCGCACAAACTCACGAAAAGTTACAGATTTAATAATATATTTTGTTGCGATATAAAGATACGAACCGTCAAATATCAAGACTCGCGGCGCCATCTAGTACCGTTTTTAGTAAACGCAAACACTAACGTAACGTTGCCTACTAATGCTCTTTAGTGGCTCACCGATGCTCGTATTAATTATGATTGAACTATTTATCTTGACTTTTATCCCATTAATGCGTAGCTAACTAATTGTGTTATTTATATTTATTTAACTGATTTCAAAAAAGGAGGAGGTCTTCAATTCGTCTATATTATTATGTATTAAATTGTTTTTTTTTTAATGTATGTTCACCGATATTTCCGTCAATTATAGACGGATTTTAAAAAAAATGTTGCCAAATTCATTCCTAGTTTAGTTTATATGTGTATTAACATATGTATATACATACTCACACAGTTTACAAGTTGAATTACCTGAAGAAGTATGTATATATTTGTTCCTTTTTGATAGCTACAACCTGGGGTTCTTTAGTCAAGATTGGATAGGTTACTTTCTAAATGAAAGAAAGAAACTAAATTTATTTGGCACATGCACAAAATATCGTAAAAATAAAAGGAAACTTAATCAGCATCTTCCTGCCTATGCCTTTATCCCGTGTTACTTGGGGTCGGCGCAACACGTTCTTTTCTTCCATTCTGTCCTGTCAGCCGTCACGCTATCACTAACTCCCTTTTCTTTCATATCACTCCTCACACAATCCATCCATCGTTTCTTTGGTCTACCTCTCCCTTTCTATCCATCCACATTCAACCTTTTTAGTTACATGTGTTTAAGGAAACTTATTATTATAACAATAACATTGTGTGACCCGCGGCTGCGCCAAATAGGTGCAGTTCAGCAAAACGCCAGACAAACTAGGAGCTGCCGCTCGGTTTTCAGTTGAACCTAACGCTGTAGTGTAAATCAGTTTAGGCAAGGTCAGGGTAACCTGATCAAAATCAATCACCAATCATGTGGTACACAAACACGAACTTATCAATATTAATAAATGAAAACCCTCCCAATGTTTTTTTTTTTTGATACAGTACACTTCCGCGGTCTTGGTGTTCCGCGCCTTTGTTTACATATTAAAACTGTTGACAGGTTTTGAATTTCATTACAGTAGGTTCTCCTTCATTGAACATTCAGTTTTAATTATTATAATCTCTGAATCCTATGTGAGTTCATCTTTTTTAATATTTTTTTATTCATCTTAGGCATTGCAGTCCGTTTTTATTCTTATCATTACCCATTAATTTAGGAATTTAGATTTACGTTTCAGAATTTTACAATTTGTTTACACACTGTGCTGCATGGCACTCTCCCAATTTTAGAATACATGGATAGCTGTGTTAGGAGGTAATCGTTGAACTGCGATCGTTAACGCTAGTCGAAAACGAATCAAATGTATGGGGATGGAATCATTTCAATGTTCAGGTACGTAGTCAGAACAAACGAATAGAAAATTCGTAGCCAAGTACACATCGTTCAAAATGATACAATGAATTTGTTATCGTTTCTACAATGTTCAGCGCTACATCCTTTGTTAAAATGTTTAACTTAATGGTTAAAGCGATTAAACAGAGTTTAAATTTTAAACTGTTTGACGATTGTAGGAACGCTCGCCATAGACTAAAGAATAGGTCGTTTTTCTGAAGACATTGTAGAACGGGCGGCCGACTCAGGCGCGTCAACATGGCTGCCAACTTATCGTTTTCTACAGTTGCTGACACCGAGGCGTTACCGATTGGAGAACGGAATTCGACACGAAACGGTTGTAACTTGGCTAGAGGGGCAGGTATTGATCCCGGGTAACAGGATCCGCAGTGTTTCCTTCACCTTTTCTGATATTTCTGTTTTTTTTTTATTTTTTATATCGTTCCTAGAGATCGTGATTAAACAACGTGTGTTTCTTTCATCTTTTGACTCCTTCAGCTGGGAGTGGTCATCAACTGCCTTATTTTAATTAGTTATACTATGAATTGTTCGTTTTACTCCGTTTTAAACTTTGTAACAATTTATTGATTTAAAAGTGCCCGTGGAGTTCTTTGCACGTTCTTCTCCTTAGAGTTCTACGCTTTGATACGTGCAGATAGCTTCACCTCTTTGGACTGACCGACATTGACAATTCAAAAGTGCCTGTTAAATAGTTTAATTGAAATAAATGCTTTGAGTTTTAAAGTACATACAGTAAAGTAGTTTTATGTCTTGATTTGAAACTTTGAACGAACTATCAAAGACAGAACGGGAGGTGGTGCAATACGGGCTCTGAACCACCAATGCATTGCTCCACAAGGATTACTACTGTACTGTACTAAACCTCTCTTGCAATTGCATACAAAAACATTCCTATCGAAAAATATAAAAATATTTATTGCAATAAAAAATACCCAGAAGCATTCCTGATGGATTTAATTTTACCGCAACCAGCGGCGAAGTATTTACTATGCAAATAAATTCAAAATGGCGGGTTCGATACAATTTTTCTGTATTCAATACAGGACGCTAGATCTAGGTCAAATAAAAAAGGAAGCAGTCATGCAACATAGCTTCTCAATAACTCGAAAATATTGATAGAATTTCTCCGTAGCAGTGACGAGAATTGAAGCTGGTGAATGGCAATATTTTTCACTATTACTTATAAAATGTTTAATATAAGATTTAGCATAATCAGCCTTTTAACGTTCCCACTGTTGGGACACAGGCTTCCTCTCTAGGAGAGGGAATGGGCCGTAATCCACCACGCGGGCCCAGTGCGGGTTGGTGAATGTCACATGTCTTCGAATTTTTGGTTCTAGGACATGCCGGTTTCCTCACGATGTTTTCCTTCACCGTTTTGAGAGCAGTGGTGATGAAATTAATCACACAAAGTAATGCGCCTTGCTGGGTTTGAACCCGCGACCTACTATTCGTAAGTCGGGGCCGTAACACTCGGCCACCACTGCTCGCTAATATAACATTTGCTTGTAATAAACTAGTAGCACCCAACGGTTTCACCCGCTTAGTTCTCGTTCCAGTGGGAATACGGGGATAAATTGACAGCTTATGTCACCCAAGGATAGTGTATCTTTCCAAAATTGAAATAATTTTTCAAATCGATTCAGTAGTTTCGGAGCCTATTCAATGCAAAAAAGCAAACAATCAAATCTTTCCTCTTTTTAATATCAGTATAGATAAGCGACCGTTCAGAATTCCAAACTCTGGGTCTCTGACAAAGTCTAAGGAAATGGAAAACTCCATAACATTGACTGACCTGGGAAAATTGCCTAGGATCATCTGTTACTGTCCTGCATCTGTTTCATCTGCCTAGCCTTCTCCCAACTACATTGGGGTCGGCTCCCAGTCAAACCGGATTCAGCTGAATACCAGTCTTTTACGTGAAGCGCCCAAGCAGCAAAATGTGGTCTAGTAATTGTCCTGGAACCACCATTTCATAGGACTATAACGGAATAGTAAGCAATTATAACCACGGAAAAGGGCCCAATTTATAGGCGTATTTTACCTAATTAAATGTCTATAGTAGAATTGGTGAATACCAATTTAACCAATAACAACCTCATAGTTGGACTACGTAAAACTATTTGCGCCCGCGAAGCTAACTATCAGCTCATAATGGAACCAAACACGACAGTAACGACCTTATAGTTGGATTACGTAGAACTATTCGCTCCCGCGAAGCTAACTATCAGCGCTTAATGGAACCAAATACGACAATAACGTACACAGTGAATCTCTTACAAGCTCATACAAAGTGTTGTGAATTGGTAAATGTTACTGCGCACATTTGTAAAGATTAAAACATATCCATTTCTAATAAATATTATCTAGAATATAAATTATGAGTAGAGTGTTAGTTAACAATAAATCAAGATGTATAATGTGTTTGAATGTACACAGCATGGCGCACGTATATTTTCTGTGAAGTATAATAAGTTTTTAGTCAAAATTTTGACGCGCCCCTTGAAATTTGCGTTTTCATAGTTGAATTTTAAAATAATGTTAGTTTCAGTAAGACATACAATGAAAAGTCGCCATTTTGACAAAGTTGGTTTTCCCATATACATTAACAAACCGTTATAGGCTTACTTTGTTTAATAATGGTAAACATAAGAACCATTGCTTGGCCATATTGTTTGGAATTAGAGTTCCGCAAATATTTCTATAACCGAACGGTTCTTTTATATTGCTATTAGATACGTGGCTTATTTTAGTTCTTTGGTTTAGGTGTCAGCATTGAAAATGGTAATGTTTCTGGACGTCGATCGCTTTTTGACTAAAAGGGATTTCCGAGCTTTAAAAACCTTACTAATTGTAAAAACCAATGTATTCTTGTACAGGACACCACGGATATAGTTTTGGATAAGTACTAAGTATATTAAATTATACCTTTATAATCGTGTTAAGATTATAACAATTTTGGTTGATACCACTATAAAACCGCTCCATATCTATACTAATATTATAAAGCTGAAGAGTTTGTTTGTTTGTTTGTTTGTTTGAACGCGCTAATTTCAGGAACTACTCGTTCGAATTGAAAAATTCTTTTTGGGTTGAATAGACCATTTATCGAAGAAGGCTTTAGGCTATATATCATCACGCTTAAGCCAATAGGAGCGGAGCAGCGATAAAGAATGTTTTAAAATCGGGGATTCCACGGGGACGAAGTCGCGGGCAGCAGCTAGTTACTTATAATTGTTCCGTAAAGTGAATTTATAAACCATTATAAAACTAGGTAATAAATACAAATATTTTCCGGTTTGTTTAGTTCTATTTGTCACTCTTATTGGCGTACTTTATTTATAGTAGTTCTATAAAGCTTCTTGTTAGCAGTTATAAGTATAGCTTACCAGTTTATCTACTCTTGAGTGCATTTACACCCTCGCGATACTTTTATAGGTCACCCAAACTTATATTGCACCCTTAATTTCTACCTATAAGTGATTATAAGTTAATGTATAAGATCAGAAATACTATAAGGCCCAACTTACTCCATGCTGGCTATTATAAGCGTGGTAGTAAATACTAGAACCGTTAAGAGAATATTATAAGTGCTGGAGGCCTATAACATCTGCATTATAGGATAATTTTGCTGCTTGGGCGGCTGCCTACCAGACCTCCACAACCCATTAACTGGGGAACACGGTACTTCTTGGCAAGACTGGTGTTAGATTTTATGGCTTCTGACAATCCGTAAAGACACCAACGACTTAACGTGCTTTCCGAGGCACGAAGGAGTCTCGTCATGTTGAGATGGTCACCCATCCATAGACCAACCACGGCAAGCGTTGCTTAACCTTGAAGATCGACCCGTGCGGCTGTTATAATTTAGCCACGAGCTCCTCCATCCATCTTTACATAGAAAAAGTCTGAATATTCTAGTAGAATTCTGGTTTTGGCTGAAAACCAGCGCTATGGCTCGGTCTCGTAAATGAATCGCAACATTATACTGAGCTAGGGCCGTTTTACCAACCTGTTAAAGTCACTAATTTTGTTTTTTTTTTATGGAATACGTCATGCTTGGCGCAAACAAACATTTTATCTTTCTTATTACTGTGCGTATGCGATAGAAATATTGCCTGAGTAAAAAATAGGGATTATGTTTAGTCCGTCAGTTAGATTATAAAAAAATATTGGATACGTATTTTTTCCTTTATCTAATCTATAAAAACTGACGAAGAAAAGAAGCTCAAAGATCAGGAGTTGGAGAGTGTGACGTCACGGCTAGGTAAAAATCAAAATTCCGCAACCCTAGCAGGCACTGACCCTATGAGGCCCCGTCTTCGTTGCTGACAGCTCTTTGAGGCGCGCGTGGAACACGACGCGTCGTCGACCCGGGCCTGGTTGCTATCGGACGACAAGCCACCCATAGCTTGCCGTCCGCAGGCCCGATCCACTTTAAATCTCTGTTGCTCATCTACTACGAAACTTATGGATAAAATGATTTATCTCTTCATATTTATTTATACAGTTGAAAGGAGTGGCAAAATTATGTAATCTATGCCCTGGAATCTCCCATATTATTATTATACAATTTGCCTAGAATAGAACATAGGATACATTTTATCTCAGTAACAGGTACCTATGTTCCCTTGATATAATTTTCGCATTTAAAGCCGAACAAAGCCCCTGATAGAAGCTAGTTGCAAATAAAAATTTTGAAAAATTAAAGCGCATAATTGTATGCACCATTAAAAAAATTATAGTTTTTTTTTCTGGTAACTATCATTGTGTAGGTTGGTTCCTGTTTGCATAAGTCGGTCCAATTATCATCTTCAAAATAATTTTCAACATCAAACGGAAATCGAACTATGGACAGTTCGGTTCACGTTACATAGTGCGCATCTGCAATACTTTAGCTGCAAAGAATGAAATGCTATTACTTGTTACACCGACGTGTAACAGATTACAAAATGCCAATGCGTTTTGCAGAAGTAGGTACACACATTCGCAGTACTGCTCATACGACTGAATGTTCTAAAAATTATGCCTGTCTTTTGGAATTGGTAGTCAGTTCAATAGTTTCAATATCTATTACATAAATCGCCCATTAATCATAATAAAATTTTGAATAAATTTTTCTCCTAAGTCTCATATGACTTAAAATAAAGATTATAAGCCCATAAAACTCGGAGCAAATAAAGCAAAACCATGAATTATTTTGGCGACTTTTTCAGATCAATCGATTTTGAACCAAATTCCAGAAAGTTTTGAAAATAAAAACTCTTTTCAAGCTGGTTTACACAATTGTTTGCCCCCTTTTCAAACGATTCTAGCAAGTTCTTTTGTCTAGAAATATGGCCCAGATATTGTCGGGCACAGAGGGACAAAGAAAAGTATGAACGCAATGGACACTACTATCAATACTGTCCTACTCTTTGTATGTAAAAAGTAAGTACCCATCTAACTAATACACTAGGTTCTTTCAAACAAGTAGGTTTACCTGTTATGGAGTGGATTCTTCATCATGGGAAATTCACACAAGAGAGTTTATACAGATTTTTCATCAAAATATTCTCCTTTGCATTTTATGACCTTTTTTTACTAATCTTGGCATGCGAGCTATTAATTTATTTATATTCTCTTGCGAGATATTTCTCCAGCTTTCTTCTAATGCATTCCACATGGCCTGCTGTGAAGAAGGACATTGTTCCCGAACGTTTCGGTCAAGCTCTTCCCACAAAAGCTCTATAGTCTATAGGGTTAGGGTCGGAACTTTGAGATAGTCATGTTTACCAACACTTTTTCCGCCTGTTTCTCGTCTAATTCCGAACTGTGCTTTGGATCATTATCTTGTTGGAAAATAAATCCTTTGCCGATTAACTTTAGTCCGGAAGGAATAGCATTTTTTTCCAAAATTACTTTATACTGCTCCTTTTTCATAATTCCGTTAATTTGGACCAGATTTCCAGTCCCATAGCCTGAGAAACAATCCCAGACCATAACAGATCCACCACCATGCTTGACAGTCGGGACTACACACTAGCATCATCTTTTCTTCGGCACAACGTCGAACGAAAATTCTTCTGTTTGAACTGAAAATTTCGTATTTAGATTCGTCACTCCAAATTACTTTTTTGAAATCTTCTTCGGTCCAGTCTCGATGGGTTAGGGCCCATTGCAACCGTTTTTTCTTATTTTGTGGCTTTAGAAGTGGTTTTCGAACAGCAACGCGACCAAACAACTTGGTGTCTCACAATCGTCTTTTCACTGTAGACACTGACACAGGTTTATCCCGAGATTTGTTGACTTCAACATGAATTTCTGGGGCTGTTAGGCGTCTATTTCGCTTGCTGGTTACCACAGTAAATCTGTCTTCACTAGAAGTCGTAGCTCTTGCTCTCCCGCGATCTTGATTACCTACTGCCTACTTGTTTGTAACGCACAATACTGCGATGAACACAAGTCTTCGATAACTTGACTTGAGATTGTAAACTCACGTTCAGATTTGTCTTCATTATGGAGAACAACGATGGCAGATCGCGTTTCAATACTAATTTTGCAAACTTTTCCCATTTTAGAGACGTCTTGATTGTAGGAATCACAGAATCAGACTAACTGTGGATATTTGTAGATAACCATGAAAATATCGAGTTCAAATAAACATTGAAAATATTTTAATAATTTATAACAATCACATTCTAAGTTGATGTAAAATAAAAGAAGTGTCAGTTGCGGTAATGAGGAAATAAAAATTTCACAATCGAATTATCGGATTAGCTCCTCCGCGGCTCACATTGAAGTTTGGAAACAATGCTTGTTTATTGCCCTTTCCTTAGCTTATATATATCAGGCAGGCAATCTTTATAAAACAATAAAATCTGCAGGTTTTTTTTTTAATGGACCACTCGCAGTTATGCACACTAAGGCTGATCACTGTTTAACCGATTGTTCCTGTGGTGGCCTCAAATGAATTAAAGGCCCCCACTCAGGGCTTAAAACTACTTAAAAACTAAATGACCGATCGCTAAGGGCATCCCCTGTGGGACACGGGCCTCGGCTCAGCGGGGTCATTGAGGAAGGGCAGCAAGGGACAGGCTGGGTCAGGTTGATATTATTTTGGGGATTTAACGCTAATGGCTCAGCGGCGCGGGCTGGCTCGTTAGGCAAAAGTCGGGGGGGGGGATCTGTAGGTGTGTATTTACTAATAACAAAAGTTTTTTATTAGTGGTCTCAAACTTTTGACTGGTAGTGTATCTACACAAATAAATTAGTATAGACAGTTAGGAAATTACTCAATACTTTATTGCATTCCATATGTATTAAATAGATGGTATAATATATATAATTAGAATAGATATATAATTAGAATGTCACTTCGGTGTAAATGCGTCCAGTGCATTTCTACAGCTGGCGGGGTGCGCTTATACTACGCGCTGCGCCGGTCACGGTACAGTGAAAGCTTGTTCACCGACCGGCGAGCAAGGTAAATATCTTTACGTAACACATATAAGAAATGCATTTACCGTGTTTTCTTTCTAAGAAAATCGTTTGTTTTCATTGCTAATAGCGTTTGTTTGTTTTATTGTGTTCAATTGTTTTATTGTGTTTGTTACTGTAAGTATAATGATTTTTTATGCGCGATTTTTCAAAATTTGAAAATGCGAAACGGTTGCATTAACCGACATAAGAAATGGTGGTAACAGTTGAGGCT
The DNA here is from genome assembly GCA_905332915.2 of Hecatera dysodea. Classification (NCBI taxonomy): domain Eukaryota; kingdom Metazoa; phylum Arthropoda; class Insecta; order Lepidoptera; family Noctuidae; genus Hecatera; species Hecatera dysodea. The sequence goes on along the minus strand of HG995286.1, from coordinate 28,322,981 downwards.
TACTGGTTGCTGATGGTCAACGGTCAATTTACTTTGTGTTAATTTTATCAACACTGCTCTCAAAACAGTGAAGAAAATTTGGTTCGCAATCAATTATTCAAGACATGATCCATAATATCTTCCTTCAGTCTTCCCAACCAGTCAGAATATTATAGGCTGATTAATTATACCAAATACTTACCCGAAACATTTCTTAGATGTTTATTTTTGTAGAATTTATTTCGAAATAAGCAGCACCTTCGTGATCTTCTCTAAGTGTGGTTTATTTTCTTGTGTTTTGCTTAAACGTAATTTAATAGGTTTTTATGGGTATTTGCTGGGCAGTAGGTAATTACTTATGAAATCACTTGTTATTTTTAAGTGCTCCTTCAGCTAAAAATATCTTGAGAGATTTCATTTCGTTATTTGTTATCCTACAATTTCTCGGAATGATGTGATTCTGAGAAATTGTGGAATAGATAGATTATTGAATATCAAATTCTGACGCGTAAAAAGTATTACAAATGTTCAGTTGTCAATTTATCGATACCTATTACAATCTCTCAAGATATTTTATAATCGTACGCATTTTACAATTATCCGTTGATATATTATGTATAAGCTATCAGAGGGCTACTTTTGGTGGCGCTTATTTAGTATTAGAATATTTCAAAAAGTTATGTAACGTTCAGTATATATTACAACACACTCTTCAACTTTCGTTTAATATTTATATTCTTATTTAGTACAACGTTCTTTTGATGTATTTATCATTTTGTATAACCAAGATTTGATCTAATTTCTAACTTAGGGAACACGGAAAGGTAGGTTCGAATAGGATTACAGGAGTTAGAGTGAACGAGCAAAGCGAGCAAGCTTAACTCCCGTAATCCCATTCATGTAAGGTTCATTTAAGGCGATACACCGACCAAAACCTTGCGAAAGTGCGTTTTTCTTCGCTATTCAGAGACTATTAACTCATTAGTTATGATAAATAATCTACATGTAAAAGCACATTATTAATGTTGTCAATGTCTTATCATAATATTCCACGATCTAATTTGTTTTTAGGTGTTATAAATAAATTTAAAATATACTTTTTAAAAATGACTAAAATTGTTGATTTTATGCATCTGTTGCTAAATACAACGCTCTAATCATTTGAGGATGACACTAATGGATAGATAATTTAAAAATCTATATTATACACGTTTTACTTCATTTCAAAAGATCTCTTATCTTTTTTAATCAAAATAATTCCAAAAATTGTATGAATTCTATTATAAAAGGGCGTGCGCAGGATGCGGGCGGCAAAGAGGAAACGAATGCTCAAGGTTATTTGGTCAGGGAAACGCCTTAAACGTTGCAGACAGAAATAGGAGCACCACTCAACGGTGCTTCGTCAACTTTCCCACGAATGAACATTTAATTAAATTCCATAAAGTTATCAACACAAACAATCACAGACTGCAACATAGCTGTAAGTAAGCAGGTCACACTCACTAATTCCGTGCATGAGTTCTTTGGTCACTTGTTTTTTGGCATGTCATGTTGACGGCTTGATAGAAATCTTATACAGGGTGGGCAAATCCGATGTATAGGACTTTTAGTTGAAATGTGGGTATGTTTTTTCATTTAGTAGGAATGTCCACATTTTCTATGATTATATTACCTATATAGGCTTTGAGATGTTGTGTTGTCATCTGCCTAATCTTCCCCTTTTAGCTAAATAATAATGAAAGTATTCCACCTTACTATTTATTAAACAATTAAGTGCAGCTTAATTCCTGATTTAAGTTGCACTTAATTGTTTAAAGCTAAAGTATTGCAGATGCTGACTAACGGCCGAACCCAATAACCGATCTATCATATACTGGAGATAGAAAAACAAATGAAACAACAGAAAACCTATATAATTTTTCTGTTGTTTCATTTGTTTAAGAAACGTGAACCGAACTATCCATAGTTGAATTTCCAGTTGATTTTGGAAATTAAGACTAAAATGATAAAAATTAAAACTAATTTCGCAAACAGGAACCAGCCCTGAAACGGCCCCCAAAAATGGCTTTTCTCAAAACTGTGACAGTTTTGAGAAAAAGCCATTTTTGTCGAAACTTTGCTTGTAATTTCGGGAAAGTTTTATTTAAAACTGCCATCTGCCATCGGCTTCGCTCGGCGTGAGATTCGAAAATCATACAAAGGGATCATGTCTATTATCTACTGACATAAATAATCTCATCATAATTAGTCACTCTTTTTAAATCGAAATGTTTAGGATCAAGTATAATGCGGTCAGCATGCCAAAGCAAACTTAACTAATGATAAAAATTTATACTGTTCATATTGTATAAGGTGACCAAATCGAACGTGTACTTTTCTTCGCCACCATTTCAATTTATGGCCGAATTTTGTAGTTCTTTTTTGTCTTTATTTTAGTTAAAGAATAGGGATGTTTCCTCAGTAAAAAATGTGATTCTAATTGGGCTGTCAGTTATTATTAGATATTAAATTATCGAAAAATATTGGACACGTATTTGCTCTAGCAAATATATTAAAATGAGAAAGATAAAAAGCATCAAAGATCAGGAGTGGGGGCTTGTTTTTTGTTTACGTGAAATAGGTAAGAAAAAATACGTGTCCAATATTTTATGGAAATCTATCTGACGGATTAATTAGATTTTTTAGTCAACTACCCTATTGCGATTTTGTTTTACATAGTTTTTATGGCCAGGGCTATTAGACTTATTTTAGTAGTATAGGTAATACGAAAGTTCATACACAGATTGTAAAACGACCGACGATCTTTTTTTTCCCAAATCGGTGATCTAAACGAGATGTACTAAAAAAAAACACCGTTGGAAGGAAGAGCATCCTCTATTGATACACACAAGATAATTATATCTATACTTATATTGTGTGATCAGGAACCCAGATTTCCCAGCAGTGGGACAGTATGTACAGGATGAGTCTGCTTGTATCTTCTCTTCTTTGCGTCTAACTGTTTTATTAAATACTACCTATAAAAATATCTAAGCGTCTTTCAAATCAAATCAAATAGATTATTTTTTCCTCTGTTCGTGTCTCCGCGTACTTCTTTAAAGCACGCAACGGATTCAATAATAGGGACTAATAGTGCTAAACGACGGCGTTTGGGTCGCTAGAAAGAATAAAACTATTAGTTATAGTCTCAATTTCAGACTGCATTATTTTGTTCCCGAATACGATGTTTTGCCTATAAAAAAATCTAAACTTAAAGTTTTAAAATTGAATTAGGATGAGCGCCAGAACTTTTTTAACTCTCCAAATCTCACGTCCTTTACCACTTGCTAGTGTTTTAGCTGGGAAGCAGTAGCGGCGTAAGAAACTCCCCAGCAACATGTCATTAAAAAAAAAATGAATTTATACAATAGATAGGTAGTAGTTATAAATTTATACAATAGATAGGTAGTAGTTATAAATTTATACAATAGATAGGTAGTAGTTATAAATTTATACAATAGATAGGTAGTAGTTATAAACGAGGCCTACTAGTGCCAGTGCCTGACTGACAGTTAACAGGGAAGCGAAATTTCTTGGAAAGTGTCAACGCGGCCCTGGAATGCAAAGGGCATTTGTAAGAACACGGATGGGTTTTAGTCAGTAAGAGTCAGACACTCCATTCCTCACCATCCAGAGCGGAAGCAGTCGTTTGATGATTTCCCATCTTAAAAAAAATAATTGTGGGTATCTATATAATATTTATGTATTGAGTTTTCATAATATAATTCAGCTGAATCCGGTTTTTCTGGAAACCGACCCCAATATATTTGGGAAAAGGCTAGGTGGATGATGAGGTTTGTAAGTTTGTTACATAATATCGTAGGTAATTGTCATTCCCGTTTGAATCTTGCTTGACCCTACTGCTTACTGACTTTTAACCCGCCGTTACGTCACAAAATAAGGAACTATTACTTATAAGTCTTAAATTACTATACTACTATTTTACTGTACAAAGTTATTAGCAATAAAATGCTGTGAAGGAAAATAAGATCCCAGCTCGTACAACACTCCACTAGAATAAAACTTTATTGAAATAAGTGCCATCTATGAACAGTCGCTTAAAGTTCCGACCTTCTGTTTTAGTAGATCGAGTAGAGAGAGAGAGAGCTTTGAAAGTTTATGTATATGTGTGTGCTACCAACGAATAGATGGCGTCTGTTCACAAAACATAAGCAGCCTACTCAAACCAGGTTATATTAATATAACATTGTCAAAGTGGGTCATGAAGATTGATTCTACAGCCGGTTAATAGATGGCGTTGTTTCAAAATCTGTGTGTTACAGGCTGCCGGTATTCGTATGAAACTTGGCACATGAGTAGGTAGACCATGTCCCGGAATGAGACATATGTAGGTAGGGCTGCCATCATCGTAATTGCCGACGCCACACATCTTACAAACCCCGGAAATTTGGTGAAATAGTTTTTTTTTCTGGACTGACACAAAAAGCCTCTTAATTAAATAAAAAAAATGTGTACAGTTTAACTTTTAATCTATTACAGGTTTCCCCGGACGTCCTCCAAACTAGCACAAATCCGGGGAAACTCGGACAAATGGCAGCCCTAGACATAGGGATACTTTTGGACATCCATAATGGATAACAATGCAGCGGATGGGTATTGGGTATAATACTCATAATATCCAACTTTCACGATGGTGAAACGACTGGCTGGAGCCAGTAAAATAAAGTCGACACAGCAAGAGCAACATCCATGCAAGTCTGTAGGCGACTTGTGTTAACTAGGTACCTACATTGCAAATTGCATGCTGCTAAATTATGAATTTCTGTCTTTCCACTAGTACTTATTCGGTCTTACTAATAAACCGCCAATCAAAACGTCTTTTATTCTTTTATGATTTAAAAATAAGAATCTTTATTTGTAGTTATTATTACAAACAATACCTACCTACACACTTAATATTAGGGCCGTCCACTTTTATCGTAAGAAATTGTGTATTTTTTTGTGTTTTTTTTTACTTAATATACATAATTACTCATCATGATCATGTCATATCGTAAACTTTTACATGCGTGAACTTCCTTCATTACGTAGGTAAATCTTTAGCCAATTTACATGCCTAAGGGAATCGTGCAACTTAAGTAGAAAAGTACCTACCTATATAATTATAAGGTTCACGAAGAGTGCTTCTCTAGTAATTTGATTTTCGATTTATCAGCGTCAAAGTCGAAGCAAATTAAGTTTAGAACACTCCATAATATTTCGAAGGAAAGCATTCAATTTACAATCATTCTGTATTGGTCGTATACCTACTTTTGACATTATTGTAGGTATATACGGTCCAGCACATACATATTTGTTGATAGTTATGAGTATTACATATTCATTTGTATGCCACTGTTGCTGAATATTGATATGGGAATAGTAGAACATTATTTTCACAGATCAACAGCTTTTAGGAACACGTTACAACCAACGCCATCTGTTAGCATAAAATGGAAGCTGTTAACGCCCGATGAGCAACGAACCCTGACATATTCAAGTTCATAGTTAAATCGGCTATTGATAGATGGCACTGTTTATATTTCCTTTAGGAAAATGAACACCGGTTTTGTGTTGATACTGACCAAAGTACAACCAATTTTACTATTTTCGTGTCTTAAAACTAAAATAAGAAGTTCAATGGACTATTGGCTAGTATAATTTTCTCTTCAAAGCCTTGTTAATTTTAATTCCATTTCTAATCGAATATCGTTTGATTTTATACAGAACATCACTTGCAATTTCGGAAGCGTTATTGTTCAAGTGTCCTATTACCTCTTATGATGATAAACAATATTTTTTTTGGTCAATTGGTCGTTCTGTGGATGGGCGAGTATCTGAACATACCTACCAAGAATCTTCCGTACTTTGGTAAGCACGTTAATAGCAGCGGCTTTAACGTCGGTCGTTTGTCAAATGATAAGCCGGAAAATCGGATTCCAGTCTTGCCAAGAAGTACCTACCGTGTTACCTTTTTAAAATAAATACATTATAATTTATAACCATCCGCACGAAGCCGGGATAGACCGCTAGTTATTTATATTTTGGAATAAATAACACAATTTTACAGTACCTATCAATAGTTGGAACACAAGGAAAATAGAATCATGGTTCAACAATAAAAACAAAAGAATTGAACTATTAAATGAGAATGTCCTATAACCTAATCCAAAAGGTACTAGTACCGAGCCGGCAGAGGTACGCCCGTTAAGTACCATTTGGTACCGTTTAGTACCGAACTAAACGGTTAAGTCCACAGAACAGATAAAAGAGGTAAGTCACTACCTAAATATTTTTTATGACATGCGTCATACTTGACGCAAATAAAATGTCTTTCATTCTACATTAAAAAAAAACTATCTACGTAATAAAACTGCGCGGAGTGGAGGAATGGGTGTGTCTAGTGTTGCCAGGCGTCCGGATAAAGCCGGACAGAGTCAGGCTTTTTGGCAGTGTGTCCGGCCAAATTAGACGGTTTCCGGCCTGCGGGCGTACCATGACGTCTTAAAACGTGAGTCTTCCGAGCGAGAAATCGGGATGGAGCTATATAGGGTGTACGACTCTACCCTTCTTTCTCGCTCGGAAGACTCACGTTTTAACACCTCATGGTACGCCCGCTGTTCGGCTTTTGTTAGGTTTTTTCAATTTGTATTTTTTTTTTACACTTGATATTTGTTAGTGTCCGCTACGCCCCTATTGCTGGCGCAAGGGAACCGACTAGCACGGTTTCTTTGAATATTGCGATAGTCGTAATTGCTAACTACTATTATTTATTGAAATTAATATTCAATAGCTAGAGATTCACTTAATTATGATACATTTTAATGATGACGTTCAAAAGTGCCGTTTAATGGCCTAATTGAAATAAACTTTTTGACTTAGAATAAAATTAGTCATAAAAAAGTGATATATTCAATTTAATTGGGGTTTCATAAGAATTTAGAAAGATTTTATGGTAAATCAACAAACACCCTTGATTTACTTTTAAAAAAAGTGTTATATTACAAAATATATAAAAATAAGAGTGTCCGGCCTTTTTACCCAAATTTCCGGCTAAACTGGCTGTTCTGTCCGGCTTTTCCATTTTAAAACTTGCCAACCCTAGGTGTGTCTCATAAAGTTCCACGAAGAGGGAGCGAGTCTACAAACATTCGTAACGTAAACTACTAACCTATTTTCCCACTAGTCACGTGCAAAATAACGTGCGTTCGCTGCAAACACGTGACTGTTCCCCTTCAGTCTCGGTACCGACACTGTAAAGTGTTATTGGTGACTTGACACGCGAACGCACGTAACTTGTATGTAAGATGTTATGCGCTATTTGGTGGATACGCCTCGCTTAGTATTACGTGGTGCATTTTGCCTCGCGACTGATTTGGTACCAAAAACATGGCGAATGATTTTAGCAGAATTTCTCGGAGCATATTTAATTTGTATTTGTCGATGCCTGCGCGACTGATTTGGTGGACAAAACCTGTCTTTCGATTGTAGCAGTATTTGCGAAAACTTTTTATTTCAAAAGAAGATATGCCTTAATCTTACAGCTAAGCGAGAGTTTGATATTTTGTATTAAGAATATAATTTAATCTGAATAATTTGTGAAGATGACCTACTGGTCATCGATATAGCTCACCGGATTAGTAAGCTGAAGTGGCAGTGGGCTGGCCATATTAGTTGTAGAAGCGACAACCGTTGGGGTAATCAAGTTCTAGAGTGGAGACCGCGTCTCGGCAAACGTAGTGTAGGACGTCCTCAGGCACGGTGGAGTGACGATTTGCGCAGGACGGCTGGCAGAAACTGGATGTGAGAAGCCGAAAATAGACTTAAGTGGCGAGCAATTAGAGGCCTATGTCCAGCAGTGGACTGCAACAGGATGTTGATGAATTTAGTAGTACATGATGATGGACTACTGGCAAAGCTACATGTAGATAGTTTTATGAAAAGTGTATTTTATTGAAGAATGTTAATACGCTAAATGCAATTTTCTTTCTAGATTTTGTTAGTTTGCTATGTTAGGGAGCAGTGGTGGCCGAGTGGTAACGGCCCCGACTCACTAACTGTAAGCCGCGGGTTCAAACCCAGCCAGGCTGCATTACTTTGTGTAATTAATTTCATTAACACTGCTCTCAAACGGTGAAGGAAAACATCGTGAGGAAACCGGAATGTCCTAGAACCAAAAATTCGAAGACATGTGACTTTCACCAACCCGCACTGGGCCCGCGTGGTAGATTGCGGCCCATTCCCTCTCCTAAAGAGGAGGCCTGTGTCCCAGCAGTGGGAACGTTAAAAGGCTGATTATGGTTAACGCACGATTGACGATTCGTCACATTGATATTGCAATAATTTTCGTTGCCTATAGAAGCCTGAGTGTTCTTAATCCTTTAAGAAATATTTACAGATTAAGATTATAGAAGAAGATTATAGGTCGTATTTTATTTTGTTACAACTAACATTATATGTATACACGCACTGAGTCTTATTTATTTACTCCGACCACGCGGCAAAGATACGTACTACTAACTTGTTTTTTTTTGCGTTTTGGTAGGAAACCTCATGAATAAAATATCCATTGTCTTAGAAAGTTTGCTGTGCTACAATAAAATTAATGTCTCTTGAATTTTCTAAATCTTGGTATATTTTGGTTGTTTCAGATGTGGTTAGCAGCACTAACTATAGTAGTAGCGGCCTGCTTATACTTATACTTCGATACTCATAAGCCTAAGAAATTCCCTCCCGGCCCCAAATGGGTCCCAATCCTTGGTTGTGCCAGCGAAGTGTACAAGCTTCGAGAGAAAACTGGTTACTTGTACAAAGCTGTGAAGGAACTCTCTCTAGCTTACTCCAATGATGGATCACTACTTGGTCTGAGAATCGGTAAGGATAGAATCGTTATGGTGAACAGTCTAGAAGCCAATAAAGAGATGCTTTTCAATGAAGACATCGATGGCAGACCAAAAGGAATCTTCTATCAGACCAGAACGTGGGGAGAGAGGCGTGGAGTTCTACTTACTGATGGAGAGTTATGGAAAGAACAAAGGAGGTTCCTTTTACGGCACTTGAAGGAGTTTGGTTTTGGAAGACGAGGAATGGAGGACATCGCCCGGTTAGAAGCGACGCACATGGTACACGACGTCTTTGAGATCGTCGGTGACAATGACGGCAAAACAGCTGTTATTCAAATGCATAATTTTTTCAATGTTTACATATTAAACACTCTGTGGACGATGATGGCGGGAATCAGGTATAAGCCTAGTGACCCTCAGATGAAGGTGCTTCAAAGCCTTCTTTTTGACTTATTCGCCGCAGTAGATATGGTCGGCACGGTTTTCAGTCATTTCCCTATCCTCAGCATCGTGACTCCTACTCTCTCAGGTTACAAAGCCTTTATTAGGACGCACAAGAGGATATGGATGTTCCTCCGAGAGGAGTTGGCGAGACATAAAGATCGATTTGATCCATCCCAAGAGGATAGGGACTTTATGGATGTGTACATAAGAGTTTTGAAGGAAAAAGGAGAAGTGGACACGTATTCTGAAGGCCAACTGGTGGCCATGTGCATGGACATGTTCATGGCTGGCACGGAGACGACCAGCAAGAGTATGAGCTTCTGCTTCAGTTACCTGGTCAGGGAGCAGGAAGTACAGAAGAAGGCTCAGGAAGAAATTGATAGAATCGTCGGCAAAGATCGGATCCCCAACTTAGATGATCGTCCTAAGTAAGTTATGTTCATTCGTTAAATATATAGTGCACAAAACTATACAGGGTGTTGTTGTGCGTTTTATTATTATGGGTCCAGCTAAACGATACGCGAGTTTAGGTTATACTGAATTTTGATAAATATTTAATAAAGGTTCACAATACCTGACTATAATTATACAGTAAATTAAGTCGTGGCAAGGCGGTGGTGTGTAAGCGACTGGCGAGCCCGGTGCGGGCGCTCCCGTAGAATATAAAAAATGCAATTCAGCAATCGCATCGCTAGGGTCGCTACAATGTAATAGATGTCTAACTCTAAACACGCAATAAAGGCTTTAATTTTAATCTGTTCCATCTTATACATACATAAATTGAATTGATTGAAACTACAAAGCTTAGTTACTTTGCTTTAGGTAAAAAAAAAGAATAGCCATAGTAATGTCTTCATCTATACTTATAATAAATCTGTAGAGAGGTCAATTCTGTACAAGGAATATATTTTCAAAATAACTATCAGGGGGTGATTAGTGATCGATACTGGTGCCAAAAATGCAATCAGTAAAATTTTTGTCTGTCTGTCTGTCTGTCTGTCTGTCTGTCTGTCTGTCTGTCTGTCTGTCTGTCTGTCTGTCTGTCTGTCTGTATGTTCTTTATAGAAACAAAAACTACTCGACCGATTTTAACGAAACTTGGTGCAATTATTCTTCTTACTCCTGGGCAGGTTATAGTATACTTTTCATCACGCTACAATCAATAGGAGCAGAGCAGTGAAGGAAAATGTTGGGAAAACGGAAGAAGTTACTTCATTTTTTAAGCTTCCGTCGCGTGTGTAGCCTTAATGGTTAAAGTTACATAGAAATCATGTATTACGGAAATGTTCTACATAAAATTATCTAAAAAATGTCCCGAAACAGCATGTCTATCTTTTGTCAATTTTAAACCGATCGGGCTGAGAGTTTCAAAATCGGGGTTAAAGTAACTATTCCACGCGGACGAAGTCGCTGGCAGAAGCTAGTGTCTTATATAAATGTATCTTTAGTTGTTTGTATTTTTTTTTTAAATTTGGGTATGCTCTTGACTCTAGTCTTAAGTCATTGCTGACAGAGATAAAGTCGACGATGGAATAAGCTTACCCAGAAGAAGTTAATTCATTCTAACTTTGAAGAGATTAGGGTTGAATATGTTTGGAAACACAGACGCAGGCAGAGAGTTATTTTTTGTCAAATAAAGCATTTTTTCCTGAGATGACTCATTCTTGACCATAAAAATGATTGAAGATGCAATTCCCACCTCTAATCTCTCACTGGCTAGACTCTTTTGAGTTGTATATTGCTTGACTAATTTAAACAATGACTTAACGAATTGCGTTCGATCGTGAGGGATTGGTCGGAGAGGTCATCATACCGGGAGGAATGGAAGGCTATGGAGACCTCTGCGCAGCAGTGGAACAATATAGATTGAAGAAAAATGTGTTGTATATTAACTATTTTCTCTCATTTCAGTATGCCGTACAACGAGGCGATTGTCCACGAGTGTGTACGACATTTCATGGGTCGAACGTTTGGTGTGCCACATCGTGCTCTAAGGGATACGTGGCTGGCTGGTTACTTTATACCAGAGGTAAAATATACTTTCTTCTCAATATTCAAGTGATTGAAGAGCAGTGGTGGCCGGGACTTACGAATTGTAGGTTGCGGGTTCAAACCCAGCCAGGCGCATTACTTTGTGTAATTAATTTCATCACCACTGCTCTCAAAACGGTGAAGGAAAACATCGTGAGGAAACCGGCATGTCCTAGAACCAAAAAATCGAAGACATGTGACATTCACCAACCCGCACTGGGCCCATTCCCTCTCCTAGAGAGGAGGCCTGTGTCCCAGCGGTGGGAACGCTGAAGGCTAATTATCCTATGCTTATGCTATTCAAGTGATTTATCGTAGGAGTAGGAAAGAACTCTGATACTGGACGTTGGAAATTGTGCTGTGTATATGTGTGGCCTGTATCTTCAATATTCTATTCAGTTAGACTTTTGCAGGGTTTGATCCTATAGTAATAGACTTTGGGATTGATTGAGAGATCCCTATGTGTGTCTGTAAGAACTACTTCTTCAATCATAATCTTTTAAGTGCAGTTTTTTAAGTTAGCATGGGATTCGAACCTATGCTTACAAACTTCGGGGTGATTGAGGGATGCTTACGGCAATACAATTAATTTATTTGTCTTGGGGATTTAACGAAAGTCCTGCGAGCCTGTCAGGCCATCTAATCTTTATTAGTTTGAATAGCTATGTTATGTTTGTTTTGCGGATATATTATCAATATACTTACTGCTTTAATTAACTGGAACCTTTTCCCCATGTTTCAGGATACGATGGTTCTGAGCAACTTCACGAATATATTGATGGACGAAGTCATGTTTCCTGAGCCGTACTCCTTCAAGCCGGAACGATTCCTATCCGAGGGAAAAATCTCTTTACCGGATCATTATTTTCCGTTTGGGTTAGCCAAACATAGATGTATGGGCGATGTGTTAGCTAAATGCAATATTTTTATCTTCACAACGACGATGTTGCAGAGATTCTCTTTCCTGCCGGCTCCTGAAGAGCCTTTGCCGTCTCTTGATCATGTAGATGGAGCCACGCCTTCCGCGGCCCCTTTTAAAGCACTATTAGTGCCAAGACAATAAGGGTTACTAAATAGCGCACACTACGTGGTACCACTATGACGACTGATCATCTGCTAAATGGTCATCTTTTCGAACATTTGGTAAATTGGCGTAAACGAAAAGTTTAAGTCAGTATTACGTTTTCAAAGAAACCGATCTCTTGCCGAAGTGGCGCCTTTATCTAACTTCGTCTGTGTCACATTTTTCATGAATTCTCTGCTCCTATTGGCTCCCATTATATTATTATATACCCTATAGCCGTCCTCGATAAATGGGCCATTTAAAGATTTTTTAAATTGGAACAGTAGTTCCTGCAAGTTAGCACGTTCAAGCAGTTAGAGAAAAACAAACACTTCAGCTTTTTATAGATAGACTTGTCCTGAAGTGATTTTGACTGCTGAACATAAATTGAACGCAATTTAGTTGCACATATTTTTGTAGAGATTTCATGTTGATCAATATAGCTGAAATATTTTTGTAAAGATTTCATGTTGATATATGTATATAGCAAACATATCTTTGTAGCGAATTAGATCAGTAGTTTGTAATGTGGACATCGCTGTAGTAGGTATTAGTAAAATGTTTTTTATTATATTCTATTGTTGTATGAGACTAAAGACTCTCTTTACGATTATTGTACTCGTATTTTCTTGTATTTATATCTTGTTGTAAATAATATTTTGTAGGACTTTAGATCAGTTTTGCGTCGTATTTCTATTTGCTGGGATATTAATCTCTTTTTGACTATAGTTATGTAGAGTTAAAAGTTATTTTGGAAATAGGACGTTACAGTGTAACAGAGCAATAATGCAAGTAATAATTTACCCCAGTCTGAATACTATCGAAGTTATGCTATATCATTTTTGATACTCTGTGGTTTGGTATCAACTTTGTATATTCAAGAGAGATTCATGACTGATTTTAGGATTAGACCCTATATTTATTTATGAAATTCAAATAAAACGAATTATATTTTCATGTACTATATTTATTGAAGAACTTATATTTAAAAGTGTTTTACCTAGCTGTTGACATTTCATGTTTTATATAATAATTATATGTAGATTCATCTCAGACATTAGGTCACATGTGTGCTATTCAGGATTCCAGGTTATATTATGTTATTATAATTTTCTGCTGTTTAAAAAATATAAATGTGATTTTGACGCCTAACGTCAATGTAGATTGAACAATTATATTCAAATAAACATATTAATCTTCTTAAGGAACTGTTTATTTTAATTACCTTGACCAATTTTGAAAAATACGCTTTATCTGTAGATTTAATTTAAGCTAATATTATAAAAAATAACAGGCAGAAGCGTAAATCAATGTTTTGTTAGCTAGGGAAGCAACTTTGCTTTTTTTATGGGAAATTATCAAATGACTTTGCTTACTAAAACCCACCCGTGATCCCCTGTGCCCTTTGCGTACCAGGGCCGCGGTGACTCTTTCGAACAGATTCCGCAACCCTAGCAAGCAAGTATGCCTGCCTGTATGTTTATGTCGCAGCCAACTAGCTTAATCTACCGTTTAATTGGTGGCCTAGCCTTGTTATTGAACGGCGCCGTTTAAACAGCGGCCTAAGTGACATCTCAGCATTTAGTCGAATAGTTAGGAAAATGGCTTGGTTCAATATCGTTAATTGACTTGCCTAGCATAACATAGACACAAAACAACAAACCACAGAAACAGACAACAAGACAAACAACAGACTGGCATTGGGAAACAGAAAAGCTTATTTGTTGCTGATTTGACGAATGAATCTAAATTACAGGGGCAAGTGAGAAATATTGGTTCAGAGCACACACGTCAGTGTCTTTGCGGGAATCAACAGTTATCAGAAACTTCCAGACTTCCAAGGAGTTCCGGTTGTCAAGAGAATTATGAAAGTAGCGTCATACCTAAATTATTGAAGCGATTACGTAACTCTCTGTGAAAATCAACGCTTTAGTCTCCGCTTGGTTCGATCTCTAGCCATCACATTCTTAATGACAGGAGTGACCCAGGGAGCCGGAACATACTTAACTCTGATTAGACGCAAAGGGTGGAAGAGCAGTGGTGGCCGAGTGGTACCGGGCCCGACTTACGAGTTGTAGGTCGCGGCTTCAAACCTAGCCAGGCCCATTACTTTGTGTAATTAATTTCATCACCACTGCTCTCAAAACGGTGAAGGAAAACATCGTGAGGAAACAGGCATGTCCTAGAACCAAAACTTCGAAGACATGTGACATTCAGCAACCCGTACTGGGCCCGCGTGGTAGATTACGGCCCATTCCCTCTCCTAGAGAGGAGGCCTGTGTCCCAGCAGTGGGAACGTGAAAAGGCTGACTATGATTATGAGACGCAAAGGAGCGTGTTGGTCATCTACAGGGTTATTAGTAAAACACCAACAACCTCTTAACAGGTACAATGGTACTCAACATTATGAACAACTTTTACTATGGGACCAAACCTGAAATCGCGAGAAAAAATCAAGTGTTCCTTACATTTATGTTCGTATAACTCATCAAAATGTAGGGGACAGCTGATTTTTTTTCGCGATTTCAGCTTTGGAAATTTGTTCATGATGATGAGTACAATAACCTCTTAAGAGGTTGTTTGTGTTTTACAAATAACCCTGTAAACGTAGTATTTGACTTGTTGATAAACAAACACTCAAAAACTGCTATCCAAACAACGCTTCCAGCATCAAGCAGCAATACCTCCAGATCTATGCCATTGTAGTTCCGTTAAAAATATATTGCGGTATGGACATTGAAACAAAAAAGAAATGTGTTAGACGTGTTGGCCGGATGTTGCTTAGTCCGCTAATCAAACGGCGCTGTTCAATGAAAAGGCGACATCTATATTTTTGTTGCTACGCTGAAAAAAATCCTAAATAACTATTCGATTTAGGGATCCAACCCATTTGCACTTATGACTGGTTACTTACCTATAACGCAGACCAACGAGTCTACCAGCTTTAAATATTAAAATGGGTGTTATAAAAACGATTATTCAATATGCGGTTAAACTAATTTCAACAAGTTCAGTTCATTTTACTATAGTTATAATTGTCAGTTTCTGTCTATTCACTTGTTGTATCTGTTTAAGGTACATTTAGTATTACCCAAAAACTATCTAATTGTATCATAAAATATTAAGTAGTGGAGAAATTATCGAATTATTGTAATTATACACACTCTATGGTTAAGCAAAGATAAGAAATCGAAGTATTACTTTTTCCTGCCAATTTAGATGGCACCAGTGTTGTCTAAACTGTACAGCCTCGTATTCATGAGTAACAGCAGAATATGGGCAGCTTTTGCTAATCATTATTGCCCGTTATAGACGGTCGACGACGGACGGACGGATGACAAGTGACATACGAAGTGTTTGAGATTGACTGTTCATGTACAAATGGGTCTTGACTTTCGGGTTTATCACTAGCCGTTATGACTGTCAAAGATCTACAGATAACAGCCAACAGCCAAAACGTGGCACTTAGTCACGCTAGAGCTTCGATTTGTAATTAATGGTTACTTATCAGCGGAATGGCTTCAGCTTAACTTGTTTAAGACCTTGTAGATCAAGCCCCAAGAGCTTATTTAACCACATAAAAAGCGCATATCAATCCCATATATTTTGAACTCTTTAACAATCGAGACTGCTGATGGAATGTGACTTTGTTCAGGCCTTCAGATGATAACGATCTCATAAAAAAGTTTTGCCTGCTTATCACTGCACCAACGCTGCTCAATTTGCTGTAGTACTATGAATACAAGGCTTTTGATTACTACATATTTAAAGAATTTTACATCATTTGAAAGACTTGATGTTATTTATTGGAATCAATCAAAGGTGTTGTAAATCGTTGTGTTGTGCTGTAATGATGTTGACTTAATGATTTGAAAATTATAATGTACATCTACAGCATCTAAATTGTTTTATTTTTAAATTAATTGCCCATCACCATAAACCTTTTACCTGATATATCCATTGCTGTGCAGAGGCCTCTCCTATGAGTTGCCACGTCGACTGGATCTGTGCATCTCGTATCCTGCGAATTATCAGGTTTCCCAGGTCTCCGGTCCAAATTGTGTACGATATTCCATCATTATATTAGTGTGGCACCTAGCTCATCGTGCTGGCACTGCCGCTACGACTGCGGACATATAACCACCGCGCGTATATTTCCACCGCTTGAGGTTCGATGGAAATATAATAACCTTGTGGATAGTTATATTTCCGTCGTTCGGGTCCGAGTGCTCCAAACTTATTTAAAGTTATGTCAAGACGTATAGTTGACACTTCCCGTGACCCAAGGGCTGGCTTTTACCTTAGACAAAAGATAAGCATTGCCATGCAGTGTGGCAACGCTGCCAGCCTTTTGGGTACATTACCAATGGCCAGCGATGCGGCGGAATTTTTAGATGCCATCTTTAGACTATTTTTAGTTAGTTCAGAGTTTTTTAATTAAGTGTATCATCATCAACAACAGCCTGTTGCAGACCACTGCTGGATATAGGCCTCTCTAATTGCACGCCATTTAGATATATTTTCGGTTTATAATATAGTAATAGAACATTATAATAAAAGTTAATGTCATCTATATCGCTGTTGAATTATAAACGTCTGCCTGCAATATTGTTTAGAGTGGAAAATCCATTCATGGCCTTAATAAATTCAATTGGTTGGTGAAACTTCTCATTTTTTGTGTTACTGTTATTAAGTTTCATTTGATTTTGGCTACAGACCATTTATTATGTGGCACAAGCTCGAGTCTCAGCAGTTGAAAGCAAATAAGATGGATGTTTTTTTCGTTCATTTATTTTTGTGTGTTTGAAGAGTTTGAACTTGTTACTGATTTGAAACTTCGAATGGTATATAGGATCACTTTAATAATATTTATAATAATTAATACTTACACATTTGTAATTCTTCCTCATTGTCTGGATAACTGCTTGATGATAAGGAACGAGGAGCTTCAAAGGAAGAAAACAATAAAAACAACTTCATTATGAGTGTATGAGTTTAATGGATGAATTACAATACTAATTTTAAACCTAATTACAACATCAAGAGAGAAGAAAAAATGTTCACTTAAAACTAATACAATACCAACAGAACTTTCCTTTACTATCATAATTTGCAATCAATTTCAATTACAAGACGCAATGGAACGCAAACGCAAACCTCGAATTCCTTTAAACTTCCCACTCGACCTCATATGCAATCATTACAAAGATGTTTCCTTCCGATAATTTCGAACTCTAACCATCATTCCACTTAAAAACTAAAGGATACCTTCACATAATCGCTTTAAACTAAGCAATGAGCTTATTCATTGAGCCAACTCTCAACCCGATCTTGCCTGATGGTAAGCAATGGATGAGGTCTACGATGGAACGAGCCAGCTCGGAAGATGTTCACACTTGCATTACACTGGCAGGTTATAGTTGGTAAGGAACACAGACGCTGCCAAAGAGTTCTATTTTGGTTGTGGTTAAAATTGCGGCGCATAAAATTGTGTAGGGGATGGGCTGAGTATGAGTCGGATGACAACCAAGTGCACACTCGCCAAAGTACTGTCGAAGACCAATCAGCAAATAATGTTCCGCCAATGGCCCAGTTAGGTCAGACGGTCAGATGAGGCACCAACGCCTCGTTGCTTATGAGCGATTGTGCTTTGTGTCCCACCAAGTCAAGTGCAGCAAGTTTGTTTTGTTATTGTTTTAAAGCATTATGTGTAGGATCTGGAAGAACTAATGATTTGTGCAATATTTGACTGCGGCCACTAATTTCATTTTACACCAGTTTACCTCCTCGACAAACGATAGTAATGAACTACACATCCAGCTATACGCATACCAGTTTCCGTTTCTGTTCCCTGTCGCCTCCATCACATAATACATTCAATTCGTTACAGTTACATTTCATTGTCAATCCACGTATTAGTCTTAAATAACTATTTTGTTGTTGATTCAAAATTACAGACTAAGATCTACCACAAACGGACTGTTTCGGCATACAAGTGCGTAGGCAGTGGGACTGCAGATGGTTTTTCATAAGCCAAATCCAATCCGTTTATGGCTTACATAAATGGCTAAAAATACACACAGAATTTTAAATATGACTATATTTAAATGACTGACATACATTTTACAATCTATGAGTTTGGTGTTGAAAGCATGGCGAGTTCTATGCACAAAAGAAAAATTGTGTAAAATCAAACTTTGTAAAAATTGGGTTTCACACAATTTTCCCATTGTAGCAGATACACAATCTAACCCTTTTATCTTGAACCCGGACAACAAGTAACAATTAGGGGGTTCCAATAACAGCTTTCGATGGTAAATATTTTACATCCGGTCTTATGTAATTGATAGTAACTATAATAAATATTGCGTAACAGCAAATATTATATATTACTGCAATTGCTGCCAACATTCTCATTTTCTACCAACCGGCCATTAGTTGTGCCTCCTTCAAGCTGATGGATGAGCACACAAGCTGTTACAGTGTTCAGTCGGATAACGACCACATGGTCTCGACTAGCATCCACTGGAGCAGTCACAACTAATAAGGTCCTCACAAAATCAAACGCACATGCAAATCTTCTATTGTTAACAGTTATGAATGTTAAAATACTTAATATTAACAAATTGAACAAATAGCTTAATGCCGAAAAAGGTGTGTTGCATTTAAGAAACTACATATATTAATCTACCAAATTATACATACAAACTGACTCCGGTTTAAAATCGGTTGTGGAAAAGTGAACTTAAATGTAAGCATGTCAGTCCTACCGACCTAAATTTATCTAATAAATACATAACCTAAGTCCAATAATGTCCGATATAAATCCTGCCTGTCCTCCAAACGACGAAAGTTAACTTCAACGTTATTTGATTCTCTTAAGAGTCAAACAGATCAAGATCTCTAAAGGATTACTCTTAAAACTATGATGCAGCGAAAGGTGAAAATATGAGGTGACAATGAATGAAATGGCCCATTAACTTATAGAAAAACAAGAAAAGGTACAACTCAATTAACCAAGATTAAAATCAGAAACATATATGAAAAGGGCCAAAGAAACATAAACAACATATGTGAAGAGAAGAAGAATATGGCACTTAAAAACAGAAGAAGACACTGAAGTAACCAAGGAATCACCAGGGACACAAAAGAAGGGTGTGTGGTGATCAGCAGTAATCCAGCCCTACTCCGCCGGTGACGCTGCTGTCGCCACCGGCCACATGTAGAACTGAAGAACTAAAGATAAGGCGAAAAACCGCAGGGGGTTTAGTTCTGCTGGTCACTACTCTATTGGAATTGTCATAATCGAATCGTAATTTTGGAAGCCTTGACCTTTTAAAACTGTAACTAAATCAGCAACCCGAAAAGAAACCGAATGCCGGTTTTTGCAAGAGAAATGAAAGTGTTCTATTGGAATTTTAATTATCGAATCGTATTTTTAGAAATCAGAGTTTAAAAAATTGTAACTTAATCAGAAACTTAAGACGGAGCTTGAGCCACGGTTGTTCTGAATAGAAAGAGTACTCCGTGACCAGTAGAACTATACCCCCTGTCGCCACCGGCCACATGTAGAACTGAAGAACTAAAGATAAGGAGAAATTAAACCAAGACTTGAATAGCGGCAATCATGATGGTAATTTTGAGATTTTCGCAAAGTCGCGTAAGTCGGAACTATAAACTTGAAACTCTAATGAAATAATTGAATATTCTCTGAAAAGTTGCGATGTCGGCTTGCAAAAGATGGATGGGCATATAAACTTTGCTTATGTGTACGTAGCAATGCGAGCACAAAGTTGGTAAAATTTAGATTATATCGTGTAACACTTTAATCTGGCTAAGTTAGTGAACCGCCAAATATAAGTATTTGAATCGAATCCGCGCAAACTGTGTAACCCTTAACGAAGGTAGATTAAAAAATGAAACCGGATTTGTACTATTGCAAAAAGTAAAACCACCATATAAGACAAAACTTAATTTCGTTCAATACTGTCTCGCTTATAAAGAAATGAATTCAATCAAAACTAGCGTTGTTCAGACGAAAGCGGTGAAATTGATGCTTTTCAGTGGCAGTGGCGAAATACAGTCAGTTGACTGTATTTGTTCTAACAGATATGCGTGGAGCCATCAAATACGGTCAACTGACAGAATAGTCCACAGCCACAGTCTCCTTGAATACCAACATAGCGATCAGCGGGGTCAGCCCACGACCAATCACGGTATTGCGCCTGACAGATAGGATGTTGCTGCCACCCAGCACAACACGCGACTGCATAGGACCGTCGCACACAAACTGTCGCCGAGGTTTTTCATGAAGAGACTTGATACTATTGCCAGTAACTGCAAAACGTCCATAGGTGCTCATGGTCGTTCTAAAACATCAGTAGATAAATAAACTGAAACAGGAACTAAATACGGAACTTAAATCACGGAGGTTCTGATATGGGTACTCCGCAATCAGCAGAACTAAAGCTCAGGCCGCCGGTGACGCTGCTGCCGCCACCGACGGGTAAAAATACAAACAGTCTGTGAACATAGCAATTGAAGAGCTGTGGAAACCAGATGAACTGTCTGTGCAAAACGGAAATAATCCGCTGAAGTTAATTAGTGAGCAATCAAATAAGAACCCAATTCTGCTTCCTTTGCGTTTTTTTAATCTAAGAAAAGAAATTACGGTTAAAAGAAGAAAACACTCTGTTCGTGTAATTTATCACGGGTAGTCGGAAAAGAAACATTTCAGAAAAATCTACTTCACAGCGGTTATTAACCAGTCGAGTCGACTTCATAAGAACCTTTCGCCCTATCTCTGCTAGAATCGGTCTCGGCTGGTAAACATTCCCGCAGCGTCTCGTCATAAGGAAAAATACATGCCTGAATTTTTAAAACTGTAACTGAATCAGAAACAAAGGACGGAGCTTGAGTCACGGAGGTTCTGAAGAGTAAGGGTACTCCGTGACCAGCAGAACTAAACCGCAGAGGGTTTAGTTCTGCTGGTCACTGCTCTATTGGAATTGTCATAATCGAGTCGTATTTTTGGAAGCCTTGACCTTTTAAAACTGTAACTAAATCAGCAACCCGAAAAGAAACCGAATGTCGGTTTTTACAAGAGAAATGAAAGTGTTCTATTGGAATTTTAATTATCGAATCGTATTTTTAGAAATCAGAATTTTAAAAATTGTAACTGAATCAGAAACTTAAGACGGAGGTTCTGAATAGAAAGAGTACTCCGTGACCAGTAGAACTAAACCCCCTGTTGTACCGGCCACATGTAGAACTGAAGAACTAAAGATAAGGCGAAATTAAACCAAGACTTGAATAGCGGCAATCATGATGGTAATTTTGAGATTTTCGCAAAGTCGCGTAAGTCGGAACTATAAACTTGAAACTCTAATGAAATAATTGAATATTCTCTGAAAAGTTGCGATGTCGGCTTGCAAAAGATGGATGGGCATATAAACTTTACTTATGTGTACGTAGCAATGCGAGCACAAAGTTGGTAAAATTTAGATTATATCGTGTAACACTTTAATCTGGCTAAGTTAGTGAACCGCCAAATATAAGTATTTGAATCGAATATGCGCAAGCTGTGTAATCCTTAACGAAGGTAGATTAAAAATGAAACCGGATTTGTACTATTGCAAAAAGTAAAACCTATGATATAAGACAAAACTTAATTTCGTTCAACACTGTCTCGCTTATAAAGAAATCAGAAATGAATTCAACCAAAACTAGCGTTGTTCAGACGAAAGCGGAAAAATTGATGCTTTTCAGTGGCAGTGGCGAAATACAGTCAGTTGACTATATTTTGTTCTAACAGATATGCGTAGAGCCATCAAATACGGTCAACTGACATAAGTTTCCACAGCCACAGTCTCCTTGAATACCAACATAGCGATAAGCGGGGTCAGCCCACGACCAATCACGGTATTGCACCTGACACATAGGATGTTGCTGCCACCCAGCACAACACGCGACTGCATAGGACCGTCGCACACAAACTGTCGCCGAGGTTTTTCATGAAGAGACTTGATACTATTGTCAGTAACTGCAAAACGTCCATAGGTGCTCATGGTCGTTCTAAAACATCAGTAGATAAATAAACTGAAACAGGAACTAAATACGGAACTTAAATCACGGAGGTTCTGATAGGGTACTCCGCAATCAGCAGAACTAAAGCTCAGGCCGCCGGTGACGCTGCTGCCGCCACCGACGGGTAAAAATACAATCAGTCTGTGAACATAGCAATTGAAGAGCTGTGGAAACCAGATGAACTGTCTGTGCAAAACGGAAATAATCCGCTGAAGTTTATTAGTGAGCAATCAAATAAGAACCCAATTCTGCTATTCACTTCTTCTGCTTCTTTTGTGTTTTTTTTTAATCTAAGAAAAGAAATTACGGTTAAAAGAAGAAAACACTCTGTTCGTGTATTTTAATTGATCACGGGTAGTTGGAAAAGAAACATTTCAGAAACATCTACTTCACAGCGGTTATTAACCAGTCGAGTCGACTTCATAAGAATCTTTCGCCCTATCTCTGCTAGAATCGGTCTCGGCGGGTAAACATTCCCGCAGCGCCTCGTCATAAGGAAAAATACATGTCTGAATTTTTAAAACTGTAACTGAATTCAGAAACAAAGGACGGAGCTTGAGTCACGGAGGTTCTGAAGAGTAAGGGTACTCCGTGACCAGCAGAACTAAACCCCCTGCCCCCCACGCCGATGACGCTGCTGTCGCCACCGGGGGTACGTCATAAAGCTGCTTACCTTCTGGACTTTCAACAAGCTGACGTCATATCAGCTGTAACGATACATGGAAAGTCAAAACGTATTTATCAGGTGACTTTTTAACCGCCGTTTTGCACTACATTATCTTTATATCAAGTATCTCGTTCTGCAAAACTGGTTGAATGTTGTTTGAATTTCTTTCAGTCTTAGAAAACCCTGAACTCGATACTGTGGTACAACTTGATCGAAGGAAATGATATCAGATAAGAAGATAATCCTAATTACATTTGTGTGTATTTTTAATCTATTAAATAACAATACTGATTTGAAATTGAAAACAATATATCTAGTTTTAATTTCCGCGAATATTAGTGGGTTGCAGGTATGCACCTCCCTCCCGCCCGCTATATTATGCACATGCAAGATTACAAGGCAAATGCAAGGATTTTATGCACATGCAGGAAGGCAAAGCAATACCCAACACCATTACCGACACGTGTTTCGCCTCTCCACGAGGCATCCTCAGGGGACGTGTTGACTCGCTGACCGTTGAGTTGCGACTGAACGGTCAGCGAGTCAACACGTCCCAGCGGGAGGGAGGGAGGTGCATACCTGCAACCCACTAATATTCGCGGAAATTAAAAGTAGATATATTGTTTTCAATTTCAAATTAGAATGGATTTCCGCAAAGTAACGCCTGACTCAATCAACAATACTGATATTACCAGGAGAACACAACTTGAAGTTGATTATTTTTAACATCTTATGTTTCACTCAGATTTGGCAATCTGAGTGAAACATAAGATGTTAAAAATAATCAACTTCATAGCGGTTTTTAGTCAGCCGAGTCGGCGTAATAAAAATTCTTCACTTTTCTGTAATCGGTCTCGGCTAGTTAACTTCCGACAGCGGCTCATTGTAAAGAAAACCGAATGTCGATTTTTGACAGTGAAATAAACCTGGTCTATTGGAATTGTAATGATCGAAAAAACCAAATGTCGGTTTTTGACAGTGAAATAAAACTGTTATGTTTCAGGAACCGCCATTCGGTTTCCTTCGGAATTCTGATTCATAATCAGAGCCCCGGAACGAAACCAAATGGCGGTTTTTGCAACAGAAATAAAACTGTTCTATTGGAATTGCAATGACCGAATTGTATTTTTAGAAATCTGAACTTTTAAAACTGTAACTGAATCTGAAACCCGATAGGAAACTGAATGTTGGTTTATGCAAGAGAAATAAAACTGCTCTATTGGAATTATAATGATAGAATCGTACATTTGGACATCTGAACTTTTAAAACTGTAACTGAATCAGAAACTCGAAAGGAAACCGAATGTCGGATTTTGCAAGAGAAATAAAACTGCTCTATTGGAATTGTAATGATCGAATTGTATTTAGGAAACTTGAACTTTTAAAACTGTAACTGAATCAGAAACCCGAAAGGAAACCGAATTTCAGTTTTTGCAAGAGAAATGAAAGTGTTCTATTGGAATTGTATGGATCGATTCGTGGTTTCGGAAACCTGAACTTTTAAAACTGTAACTGAAACAGAAACCCGAAAGGAAACCGAATGTCGGTTCATGTAAGAGAAATAAAACTGTTCTATTGGAATTGCAATGACTGAATCGTATTATGAAAAACCTGAACTTTTAAAACTGTAATTGAATCAGAAACCTGAAAAACAAATCGAATGTCGGTTTTTGTTGTTTTGCGAGAGACAAAACTGTTCTATTGGAATTGTAATGATCGAATTGTATTTAGGAAACTTGAACTTTTAAAACTATAACTGAATCAGAAACCCGAAAGGAAACCGAATGTCGGTTTTTGCGAGAGACATAAAACTGTTCTATTGGAATTGTAATGATCGAATTGTATTTAGGAAACTTGAACTTTTAAAACTGTAACTGAATCAGAAACCTGAAAGGAAACCGAATGTCGGTTATTGCAAGAGAAATGAAAGTGTTCTATTGGAATTGTAGGTACTCCCTTTCTTCTCATAAAATTGTTTGTCCGAAAATCATTATTCCTAACACGTTTGCTATAAACTGCAGTCACCATAATGTTCAAAACCCCGAAATTTTGTTCAGCATAATTATCTTTAGTTCTAAAAGTATTCTGTCATAATATCGAGTACTATAATAATTGAATCTCCTAATTTTACATGCCCTAAACTCATATGGCCTAAGTATTGTGTTAAATAATGTGTATTATTCCGAATGTTCATTTAATAAATATTTTAGTCCTAAAACATTTGCTAAAAGTAGGTTTTAGTGACAGAAACGAATCGCTGTAAATCCGACTCCATGCAGTCTTGTCTGCCCTACCCCTAGAGTGTAATTTAAAATCACGTAGGCGCGGAGGGGCGAGGCGGCCCGCGAGTTGAGGAGCAGGTGGTTGTAACACTCGCCGCCGCGGCTGAGGTTTGCTGGCCGGCGCAGCCGGCCACCAAGCCGAAGCTGCGGTGGAGAGCGTTAAACCCATCTGCGACGATAAACTCGCATGGGACCGCCGGAGCCCCGCAGCGCCGGAGCCGTGACAGAAACCATGCCTGCTGCATGTTGCATGCTTGCTTGCATGCTGCATGCTTGCTTGCATGCTGCATGCTTGCTTGCATGCTGCGTGCTTGCTTGCATGCTGCATGCTTGCTTGCTTACAAAAACCACATTTTTACTATCAACTGCTTTATTGAGTACATGTGTAATATATTTATTTACGTATAATAAAAAATTAAAATGCATCATCAGATATTTTTAATTATAACAGATAAGAGATGATTTTAAATAAACATTATGTTATTTGAATGTAGGACTTATAACTTTTATTGAAAACGGTTTTATATATTTTGTATATTATTGATTATAATGTTTATGACAAACGGATTTAGGACATATTATACTTAGGGATTTCAATTTTATGGCATGAGATATTAGGTGATATTAAGTTCGGGTAAGTTATCATTCGGACAAATGATGATTAGGGAAAAAAAAGTTATGGCTCTTTAAATTATGGATAAAAAAGTTAGGTGACACAATAGAGAACCGGAATTGTAATGATCGAATTGTATTTAGGAAAGTTGAACTTTTAAAATTGTAACTGAATCAGAAACCCGAAAGGAAACCGAATGTCGGTTTTTGCAAGAGAAATGAAAGTGTTCTATTGGGATTGTAATGAATGAATCGTGGTTTTGGAAACCTGTACTTTTAAAACTGTAACTGAATCAGAAACCCTAAAGGCAACCGAATGTTGGTTTTTGTTAGAGAAATAAAACTGCTCTATTGCAATTGTAATGATCGAATCGTGTTTTCGGAAACCTGAATATTTAAAACTGTAACTGAATTAGAAACCCGAAAGAAAACCGAATGTCGGTTTTTGCAAGAGAACTAAAACTGCTCTATTGGAATTGTAATGATCGAATTGTATTTAGGAAACTTAAACTTTTAAAACTGTAACTGAATCAGAAACCTGAAAGGAAACCGAATGTCGGTTTTGCAAGAGAAATGAAAGTGTTCTATTGGAATTGTAATGATCGAATTGTATTTAGGAAAATTGAACTTTTAAAACTGTAACTGAATCAGAAACCTGAAAGGAAACCGAATGTCGGTTTTGCAAGAGAAATGAAAGTGTTCTATTGGAATTGTAATGATCGAATTG
Organism: Hecatera dysodea; assembly: GCA_905332915.2. Taxonomy (NCBI): domain Eukaryota; kingdom Metazoa; phylum Arthropoda; class Insecta; order Lepidoptera; family Noctuidae; genus Hecatera; species Hecatera dysodea. The sequence goes on along the minus strand of HG995286.1, from coordinate 28,296,208 downwards.
TATTTAGGAAAATTGAACTTTTAAAACTGTAACTGAATCAGAAACCTGAAAGGAAACCGAATGTCGGTTTTTGCAAGAGAAATGAAAGTGTTCTATTGGGATTGTAATGAATGAATCGTGGTTTTGGAAACCTGTACTTTTAAAACTGTAACTGAATCAGAAACCCTAAAGGCAACCGAATGTTGGTTTTTGTTAGAGAAATAAACTGCTCTATTGCAATTCTGCCCTCGTAATAGCAAATGCAGTAATCGACATTTTTACGATTTTCCGTTTTTGACATAAATGACCTATGGAGACTTTCAGCTATACGAGGTTTTTTTTATTTATTTTTTTCTACGACTGGAACATGGTGAAATAATAAAGAAAAATGCAGTATTTCGTGTGAAATTATCTGATATTGTTAGTATAAATGCAGTAATGATCATACACCAGATTAAAATGCAGTAATAACTTATTTAGTACCAAATTAGAATGCAGTATTCATCTAAATACTAGTAAGAAACGCAGTACTCGCATTTTGGCTGCGTTTTAATTTTGTTCTTTCGTATATTTGTTTATCACCATGTTATCTAGGTAAATGCAGTAACCGGTTCATACTGCGTTTGACCCTAGTATCATAAACAAAATTATGTAATTACGGTATTTAGTTTTTGCGCATACTGCGTTTTACTTTTGTGCCTCGGTCTTTGTTCGTCAGTCGTGGTCGTGTTTCGGCCGCCCATTTTGCTTGTGTTTTGTTGTATTAACATGTGGGTTATTCGGTAAGTTGATATTTCATTACATTTATTTAAACGTCTTTAATTATAACGTCGCGAGTGTGTATTGATTATTGCTTTGTTGATTGTAATCTCAAATACCTATTGTAGCGTTGCAACCCTCGGGATGCAACGCCAACAATTAACAGAATGTGTGAGGTCCGCAGTAGGTCTGTGTGTTCCTACCTAATGTGTTATATAAATGTATTAATCAAAAAGGAGGTCCAAACTATATGGTGGCGACTAAGGCCTTTTTGAATTTTGAGAAACTCCTGGCCGTCTCTATGACAAAAGTTATTTTGTCACAGTGACGGCACCGAATGACAAGACGAAAAAGAAAGTTTTTTAATGCCGTGGACACGAGTACAAATAAAAAAATATAAAAACTAAAACGCACAATACGAAAATAGCATAAAAAACAACAAAAACAAAATGGCGGAGTAGCGCAGTTGTAGTGACGACCACCCGGAGCGCAGCCCGTCACAGCGTCGTCCCGTCCGCCCGTCGCAGCGTCGTCCAGCCCGCACGGAGCGCCGGCCGACGCGCACCTTCGGCAAAGCACCTCGACGATCCTCTTCTCTGCGCGTCGTCGCAGCGTCGTCCAGCTCGCACGGAGCGCCGGTCGACGCGCACCTCCGGCAAAGCACCCCGACGACCCTCTTCTCCGTCCGGGGAGTATCAGCTCGTCGACAGCCGCCCGGTGTCGAAGCAGCGCGCGACACCCAGCTGGGAACCCACCTCTAGCAGCAAGCTCCGCCAACCAGCACGGTCACACCTCCACAACGCAGTCCCGAGTGGTCTGCACGGTCGTTTGGGGACACCGAGCAGATGCGAATCCGGCGGCACCACAGAGTCAAACTGCGGCGCGCCCGGCAGGGAGCAGCCGCGAAGAAAAACAATAACAAGACGGAAGCACACACCGCACAGGGCACTTTTATTGATTAACCAATATATACAAAAATAAAAATTATAACCGAACCCAACTCGTCTTTACACGACCAAAATCAAGACTTGAATGCCTATAAAAACAATTCAATTTTTTACATTATAAAAAACAAAATAATGTAGTTTTCTATTCTAGATTTTGAATTTTAAAATAAAGTTTTTCTTAAGCCTATCTTGCCTACATTTTCCAAGTGGCTAGTGTTAAAATTACAAATAAGGTGAAACCAAAAAATGGGGCGATTCCCGCCACACTATGTATGTACAGTCACGAATAATTGTAATGACCTTGTAACTAAGTAATCTCCCACCGAGTACCTACTCAGGTGCAATTCAAATAACTACAATAAAATAAAAACTTCTATTGAATAAGTAATCACTTTACCAATTAGGTACTAATGTTTCGTGTACTATTTTTACGTTATTTTATGGAATTCTGAAAGGTACAGAATAATTTAGGTATTTTATGATGTATCTGTTCCCTGTGCTTTTCTGTGATTGAGTGAATACCTATAATTTATTCTGTTTATGTTTATTGCAGATAAATGTCTTCAAATTATTTCCGTGGTCGAAGATTTGTTTTATGGTTGTGAAAACCGAAGAAATTAATATTAAAGAAATAAAAGACACAGAGTTAAAACCATGTAGGTACACTTGTGGAAACTGTTACTTTGGATATAGAACCCGTTTTGTGATATTCATGGTGTTGGTAATCTTTGGGCGCATCCATTCGATTACAAGTGCTATAATCATATTTAAATCCACCAGTTGAATATGATTTATCATTCAACTTGCCGGTTACTCAATAGGAGGAGCAAATAAATTGAAATGATCACTATTAACAAGATACAAGCATTAGCTTAGTATGTCATGAAAAAATGACAAAATCACTTATGGGCACCCTGGCTGCAGATATGTAACCGTTAGAAGACCAAAATCATATTTTAACACCACCCGCCGCTGAATTTAATGTCTCGATAAAGTTGCCGCTAGCAGCTGAATTTGAGGAACCAATTAATTTTTTTAATTATTCCTATTCAAAAGACGAAAGTTACAGTTTTTTTTTTGTAATGAAGGAATCTCAAGCTCACTTGTAGTAACTCAAAAGGCTGTTGAAAACACGCCAACTACAGATAAAGAAGAAGAAATTGAAGATGATAAAAATAGTGATCAGACCAGAGAAGAAGAAGAGAATAGTACTCTATTCTCTTCTTCTTCTCTGGTCTGAACACTAAAAGTTAAATATTTAGAGTCATTGTCAATTCCTGATCCCGTCAAAAACATTCTTCCACGGGGTATAACAGAAGCAAGGAAAACGGCTATTTTTTCTACGCTCCCCAAAATTATACCACAAAATAGATTACCGTTTTGGCATAACCTCCACATCAATGATTCTTCGACTGATCTTCTGACTACTTTAGAAATAGAAGACTGTGATGAAAGAACATTTATTATAATAACTACGAAAAGACTGTTACAGTGCCATTGCTAATTATTTGTTTTAGCAGTGTTCCATTTAAATAATTTAAGGGGAAAGCGAATGAAAATTGATCTCATTTTACTAGCTGCTGCCCGCGACTTCGTCCCCGTGGAATGAAGCGGAGCAGCGATAAAGAATGTTTTAAAATCGGGTTAAAACATTCTTTATCGCTTTTCCGCTCCTATTGGCTAAAGCGTGATGATATATAGCCTAAAGCCTTCCTCGATAAATGGTCTATTCAACCCAAAAAAAAATTTCAATTCGAACCAGTAGTTCCTGAGATTAGCGCGTTCAAACAAACAAACTCTTCAGCTTTATAATATTAGTATAGATTACTTACTAAATGAAAGATGATGATTATTATAACTTTAGCTAAGCACCGTACCAAGTACAATACTTTTATTATTCTTATTCAAAGAGACTGTTTAGATTATAAAATAAAAAGATTTTTATGATTAATCATGCTTTTTTTTCTATATAAATGTTTAATCAACTCGGTTTTACACTGCATTATGCCTATGATTCTTTATTTATTCAGTAACTAACTTTGCTAGCGCTTAATGCAGTCAGTGTGTTTCCTAGATATAAATGCAGTAACAAACGCGAGTACTGCATTTCACTTCACTACTCTGATGTATTATAAATAGAGCCACAAGGTTTAAGTGCAGTATTCGAGTTTCTAAAGACCTGCATAAGAAAAAATTACTTCATTACTAAACTTAACGATACTTTGTATTTTCATTTACCTTTTCCGTAACAAAACATATGAATTTTATATCAGTTAAAGTAGAGATTAAAAGAAAACACTTAACCGCGTTTTTCTCGAAACCGCCATTTTGCAAATACTGCATTTGCTGTTACGAGGGCAGAATTGTAATGATCGAATCGTGTTTTCGGAAACCTGAATATTTAAAACTGTAACTGAATTAGAAACCCGAAAGAAAACCGAATGTCGGTTTTTGCAAGAGAACTAAAACTGCTCTATTGGAATTGTAATGATCGAATTGTATTTAGGAAACTTAAACTTTTAAAACTGTAACTGAATCAGAAACCTGAAAGGAAACCGAATGTCGGTTTTGCAAGAGAAATGAAAGTATTCTATTGGAATTGTAATGATCGAATTGTATTTAGGAAAATTGAACTTTTAAAACTGTAACTGAATCAGAAACCTGAAAGGAAACCGAATGTCGGTTTTTGCAAGAGAAATGAAAGTGTTCTATTGGGATTGTAATGAATGAATCGTGGTTTTGGAAACCTGTACTTTTAAAACTGTAACTGAATCAGAAACCCTAAAGGCAACCGAATGTTGGTTTTTGTTAGAGAAATAAAACTGCTCTATTGCAATTGTAATGATCGAATCGTGTTTTCGGAAACCTGAATATTTAAAACTGTAACTGAATTAGAAACCCGAAAGAAAACCGAATGTCGGTTTTTGCAAGAGAACTAAAACTGCTCTATTGGAATTGTAATGATCGAATTGTATTTAGGAAACTTAAACTTTTAAAACTGTAACTGAATCAGAAACCTGAAAGGAAACCGAATGTCGGTTTTGCAAGAGAAATGAAAGTGTTCTATTGGAATTGTAATGATCGAATTGTATTTAGGAAAATTGAACTTTTAAAACTGTAACTGAATCAGAAACCTGAAAGGAAACCGAATGTCGGTTTTGCAAGAGAAATGAAAGTGTTCTATTGGAATTGTAATGATCGAATTGTATTTAGGAAAATTGAACTTTTAAAACTGTAACTGAATCAGAAACCTGAAAGGAAACCGAATGTCGGTTTTTGCAAGAGAAATGAAAGTGTTCTATTGGGATTGTAATGAATGAATCGTGGTTTTGGAAACCTGTACTTTTAAAACTGTAACTGAATCAGAAACCCTAAAGGCAACCGAATGTTGGTTTTTGTTAGAGAAATAAAACTGCTCTATTGCAATTGTAATGATCGAATCGTGTTTTCGGAAACCTGAATATTTAAAACTGTAACTGAATTAGAAACCCGAAAGAAAACCGAATGTCGGTTTTTGCAAGAGAACTAAAACTGCTCTATTGGAATTGTAATGATCGAATTGTATTTAGGAAACTTAAACTTTTAAAACTGTAACTGAATCAGAAACCTGAAAGGAAACCGAATGTCGGTTTTGCAAGAGAAATGAAAGTGTTCTATTGGAATTGTAATGATCGAATTGTATTTAGGAAAATTGAACTTTTAAAACTGTAACTGAATCAGAAACCTGAAAGGAAACCGAATGTCGGTTTTTGAAAGAGAAATGAAAGTGTTCTATTGGGATTGTAATGAATGAATCGTGGTTTTGGAAACCTGTAATTTTAAAACTGTAACTGAATCAGAAACCCTAAAGGCAACCGAATGTTGGTTTTTGTTAGAGAAATAAAACTGCTCTATTGCAATTGTAATGATCGAATCGTGTTTTCGGAAACCTGAATATTTAAAACTGTAACTGAATTAGAAACCCGAAAGAAATCCGAATGTCGGTTTTTGCAAGAGAACTAAAACTGCTCTATTGGAATTGTCATAATCGAATCGTATTTTTGGAAGTGACTTTTTAAAACTATAACTAAATCAGAAACCTGAAAGGAAACCGAATGTCGGTTTTTGCAAGAGAAATGAAAGTGTTCTATTGGAATTTTAATTATAGAATCGTATTTTTAGAAACCAGAACTTTAAAATTGTAACTGAATCAGAAACTTAAGACGGAGATTGAGTCACGGAGGTTCTGAAGAGAAAGAGTACTCCGTGACCAGCAGAACTAAACCCCCTGCCCCCCACGCCGGTGACGCTGCTGTCGTCACCGGGGGAACCTCATAAAGCTGCTTAGCTTCTGGACGTTCAACAAGCTAACATCATATCAGCGATAAGAATACATGGGAAGTCAAAATGTATTTATCACGTGACCCTTGATAACCACGTTGTCGCATAAGTATTCTCTTTATGGAAAAAATCTCGTGTCTTATAGACGCGTAAACTAAGGCGGTTGGGACATCCTTTAAGAGAAATCGAACGTCGGTCAATACAATATGAAAGTTGTAAGTAATCTATGCTGTTAAAAATTGATGAAAAATAACGTATGAAATTGAATGTGTTCCAGCCGTCAAACAAGTCTTGCAAAAAAGCAATAGTGTAAGTAAGCATTGACAAAGTAGGAAGTGCTCTGCATCTTTTAAGAGACATCGAACGCCCATCCACTCAGAATATGGTCGTAGATAGCAACCTATGCAGTTGAACATTGACGAAAGTTAGGGTTCTCTGTTTATTACCAACTACCGAACACAATAATCTCTCGGCAACGACTTTGGAATGTCAAAAATACGAAATTAACATACCATCACTACGTGATATGAGAAAAAAATATGAAAATATTCAGACCAAGACATCACTCACACCCCTGGCAATCGAAATATTTGTGGGTGAAGGCATGCAGCATTGACAAATTTGGACACTTCCTGCATCTTTTAAAAGAAATCGATGTCGAAAGGAACAAAGTACCATAAAATGGTAATATTTATCAAAATATGATATCATTGCAAGTTATAGAATCGAATTGTTATCAATTCTTATAATTCATCGTACCTAAACATCGAAATCTAATGAATTGTTAAGTCGAAATAGGTGAAGCTATATGCACGTTCCAACGCGTAGATATTTATGGAGAAGAACGTGCAAGAAACTCCATGAACATAGAAAATGAAGATAGAACCATGAAATGGTAATATTTATCAAAATATGATATCATTGTAAGTTATTGAATCGAATTGTTACCAATTCTAATAATCCATTGTAAATGTCGAAATCAAAACCGCAATTCGAAAAAAGAAACGACGTTATATCTTGAGTGTTAGCATTGATAAAGTACGAAGAGCGCTGTATCTTTTAAGAGACATTGAACCCCCATCTACTCAGAATATGGTCGTAGATAGCAACCTATGCAGTTGAACATTGACGAAAGTTAGGGTTCTCTGTTTATTGCCAACTAATGAATACAATAATCTCTCGGCAGTGGCTTTAGAATGCCAAAAATACGAAATTAACATACCATTACAATGTGGTATGGGATAAAATTGTGAAAATATTCAGACCAAGACATCACACCCCTGGCAATCTAAATATTTGTAAGTGAAAGCATGCAGCATTGACAAAGTTGTATACTCCCTGCATCTTTTCAAAGAAATTCACCTCGAAACAAACATAGTACCATAAAATGGTAATTATTTATCAAAATATGATATCATTTCATGTTATTTCGTATTGTTACCAATTCTAATAATCCATCGTAAATGTCGAAATCAAAAAGTCAAAAATCGTAAAGTTGGACACTTCCTGCGTCTTTTAAAAGAAATCGATGTCGAAAGGAGCAAAGTATCATAAAATGGTAATATTTATCAAAATATGATATCATTACAAGTTATTGAATCGAATTGTTAATAATTCTAATAATCCATTGTAAACGTCGAAATCAAAACTGAAATTCTAAAGATTATGACGTCATATCGTGAGTGTTAGCATTGATAAAGTACGAAATGGTCTGCATCTTTTAAGGGAAATCTACTCCCCCATAAACTTTCTACATCTGCCACCTCTTGAAAAGCATACTGCTGTGTTCGTCATCGAAGATAGCCACCAGCTGAGATAGATTCACCTCTAAGAGATGGCACAGGTTCCCACGAGAACTAATTTATCATACGAATAATGGTAGTATGTTAAATTAGTGTGACAGCTGAATTTTTTTTCGAATTAAAAACTATCAAACGTATTTGAACAATCATTTGTAATTGCTACTGACTGACTAAACTCATCTCTCGGAAACAGCTAAATTATTCCCGAAAATTATCAACATTTCTAGTTGATATGGAAACCAGGTGTACTGCGCGCAACACTAAGCAGTGTTGCGCGCAGTACACCTATTTCTGGACCTGAGCCTCTCGGCCAGAGCGTCAGAAGTTGGGACGCTGGCTGCCCCGGGCATCTTCAGCATCCTGGCCTCCTTCGCCTTCTGGCCCGAGGCCTTCTGGTTCGCCACTAGCGGGGGACGCAAGATGATGCCCTCCAGGGTGGAAAAGCGATCCCGGAAGGCGGCCAGCTCCAGCCGCACCAGGTCCGGAACCTGGTTCTCCGCAGGCGTGGGCTGGCTCTGCCCGTGCTTGCGCCTCCCTTTGGGCAGCCCAGGTGAACCGGCTCCTCTGAGCCCGGCCAAGTCTGCTTTGAGCTTAATATTCTCCTTTTGAAGAAGCTTCTTGGCAGCCGCCAAGCGGGCGATCTCCGCCCGCAGCTTAAATGTTGCGTCCGATGGAGGCCCACGATAGCTGGCCTCAGCTGCCGCCAGAATGGAGGCCGCCGCCGCGCCTAGGGTCTCTTCAGGGCCACGTCACGAACCGCAGCCCCAACGGCCTCCGCAAACCTGAACGTCTGACTTTCCGCCCGAAGACCCAGAGAGAGTAGCTCTGGAACTACTCGCTCCGGGTAGTCGCCCCTCTTCGGCGAGCTTCACAGCTGAGTGGCCTCCTGGGAGGCGAGCCGCCTCGCCTTTCCACCTCAGCCTTACTCCGGGGTGAGGCCATCTCCCCTTCGGAAGACGACCCCTGGTGTCGTTCTCGTCTGGGACGCTTGCGAATGAACTGATAAATTTCCAAAGCCGCTGCAATCTTCCCACTAGCGCTTTTCTCCCTGATCGCGCAAGATGCGGGGTCAGAATTCGACACCGCAACTTTTCTGCGCTTGAGCCAAGGTTTCCTCAAAAGTTTGGAGGGAGCTTTCGCCCGAGCGCCCGTTCCATGCCTACCCAACAGGCGTTTTCAAGCGTTTTCAAATCAAAGCGCATCAGATCCTTAAAGGAAGCTGACCCGCGGGAGACTCTTCGGCTCTTGTTTCAATTGGCAAACGATGGTTGGCATACGTTGCCAACCCAGAATACGGGGGCTTCACGCTTCCAAAGGGAGCGTGGCGGATTCTCCAGCTGAAGCGCAGCTAGTACCGCCCTGGGGTATACATTTACGTCTACCATTTCCATAATGATCCTTTTAAAGGGTGCGGTCCCTGTCTCCTTCGCCTCTTCACGGGCCCGTGAGAGCGGGGCCTCTCACCCTCTGCTTGCTCATTGCCCTCTCAGTCATCTTCTGATGAACACACGCGTACGAGAGAGTAGCGAGAAAGTTTCCTTCCAGTGAAACGCACATCGTCCGCAAATCCGAACACTGTTCAGGTCTCCGAAAGGTGTGCCCTTCGCGTGTCCCTCTTGGACTGGTCCGTCACCTTTCGAGCATGAGTAACTCCACTGGCAGTAAGCTTATGAATGCCTCTCAATGATCTTGGAGCTCTCCAAGATCATTGAGAGGCATTCATAAGCTCCACCAAGACGGCAACGTAGGAACACCCTCGGTGGGCAGAAGCACCTTAATGCCATATACATACATAGAATAAATTAATGAAAAACAGTGGCATGTTTGCCTTATGTCAAGTGTTCGAATGAAACAGTGACGTGACAGAACAATGATTGCTTCGTGCTAGTATGTGCATACTAGCACGAAGCAATCATTGTTCCGTCACGTGTCACTGTTCTGGTTTGGAACTCAATGCCATACACGACTATCGGTGGATGGAATACACTGCCGTATGACAACTATGACCTGTTCAGGACTTTCTTGCCATATAGTGACTATCACTGTTTAGAGTATGCTGTTACTAGACCATTAAATGCCAATTTGGGCTATTTATTTAGAATAGAAAATCGTGAAATTAAAACTTCACTAGGAAAACCATCGTTTTACGTGGAATACAGTATGGGGCTGAAGCTGTCGCAACAATGTTATTATAAGCAAAATAACCCAACGTAGGTGCTTGAGAAAGAAATGAACATGTCGAAAGAATATTTAAAAAGTTTGGAAATGGTTGATGAAAAACATGCCCTGATAGGTAACGTTTCGAACGACATGAGGTCAGCCTCATGTCGGATATTGTAGGAAGTTGATTTAATCTTTTGTATATTTGCAGTCAGCTGCAAATGTACAAAAGATTAAATCAACTTCCTACACCCTCCACCTCTTTAAAAGCATACTGCTGTGTTCGTCATCGAAGATATCTAACTGAGATAGATTCACCTCAAAGAAATGTTAGAGGTTCCCACGAGAACTAATTTAACATACCATATTAGTGTGGCAATTGATTTTATTTTCAAAATGTGTAACCATCAAAAGATTTGAACACTCACTTGTGATTGATACACACTTAACTCATCTCTCGGAAACAGCTTAAGTATTCCCGAAAATTATCGAGGTTACTAGTTTACACGGAGACCGGGTGTACCTCGCGCAGCACTCCTTGGTTTAAGTCACTTAATTTTCAAAGAAATCGAGATTCATTCGAATCGAATTTCGAAAAAAAGAGAATCTTTTCCTGATTTAGATCGTATGCAATCAAAGGCTTTAGACAAAACGCCATTCTATCAGCGAATGCGAATGTCAAAATGTTTACAAATCTCTGTGCTCAGTACGATTCACTTTCTAGATGAAAGTCCCTAAATAATGAAAAAGGAAAACCAGGAGCTGTGAAGCAACAAGAAAAGCAACAAGAAGCAAAAACACAACGACGACGCACAGAAAGTGCGTCGTCGTTGTTTAAATACAACCGTGACTGTCTGTCAATTGAATGGAAAACAGCTACTTCAGTAAAATCCGAATGATCACATGAATGCACAGATGATTACTTGTCGAAGGCTCCGGAGCATAAGCCTGCAATTTTATTCTAACTGTATTGTGATTGTAAAAGTATTACTCAGAAAATCGATTTTCTAATATAAAACTTGAAGTTTGGAAATTAGAACATGTTTCTTCGTAATTAACAAAACTAGTTTATTATTTATTCCGTTGTTGGCTTAGCGACAGGTAATACTAAGTTGTACTGTCCTAATTGTCCCAATGCATTAGGGATGGGGGGATAGTCAGAACAGCAGGAGATGGTTATAACCGCCATCTGTCGGCCGCCAGAGCCTCGTCGGTAGCAGCAGGGTGCGCCGCGAGCAGGAGAGGATGGCTTGAAGAAACTAGATGTCTAACGCTTCTCCCTTACACCCCAAACATAAAAATAACGAAACTCAAGGGAAATATCATACTAAACTAATACAGACAAGAAAAGACATTATAAGATGAAGAGATTAGTAGTGTGAAATAGATTAAAGATATCAAATCTTTAATCTATTTCACACTACGAAAATGATTGGGACACAAAATAAACATTAAACAACAAAAGATACCTACGTTTCAAATAAGGACAAAAAAAGAAGTACACAACTGCACAGTAAGAAAATGAGAAGTAAGACACTTAAAATAATAAATGGTCGCCAGTTGTCCCTAATTTCAACTTACTACAGTACAAGGAATCAGAACTTTGATTAATTTCTTATTTCCAAGTTTTTGTTCCGAGATGTCCAAACAGCAGGAAGCAGTATGAAAGTGTTACTTATTGATAATAAGCCTTTAAGAAGCTTAAGATGATTGATTTAGAAGATATAGTTTAAATTAGAAAGAAGGAAGTTATACATGAACAATTAGAATATGTATTAGAAATCGGAAAGAATACATTTATAGATGAAAATCTTGAAAGTTATTGAAGGAATAGTAGAGTTCAGATGAATAAAATGAATTTAGACGAATGTTAAATCAAAGAGAACCAGACGATGATAAAGACAAAGTTGAAATTGAAATCAAGAAAGACTAAGCCAGAAGAACGATACTAGTAGATTAGGGACGATGGTAGAAAGCGGCTATCCAAGTCTTGTCGGGTGGTTGCTTGGCGAATAGCAATGCCAGACTTCTGCGTCTTTGGGTACGAATGTGACTTCTGCCTAGCTAGATGGATATACCGCCACCTGTCGGTAGCCAGAGGCTCGCTAGTACAGGCGGGGTGCGCCGCGCGCAGGTGAGGTTGACTTGGGCGAACTGGTACTAGTCCGTTCAACCCTAGCACTCCACATTGATGCACCGCTTCAAAAGAACAAACCTACTGCTAAGCAACAGAAGATTAGATCAGCGTCCTACATCTTTCACTACTTCTACAGCATACCACTATGTTTGTCCTCGAATGTGCTTCTTCATGGAATAGATTCAACTCAAAGAAATAGCAGAGATACCCACGAGAACTAAATGAACATACCACAAAGGTGCGTATAATATGTAACAATCAAAAGTAATTGTTACAGAATAAACTAATCTCTTGGAAACAGCTTCTAATCTGCTAATTCCCGAAAATTATCAAAATTTCGAGTTGACGTGGAGACCAGGTGTACGTCGCGCTACCACTCTTTGGTTCAAGTAACTTAATTTCCAAAGGAATCGATATTTTTTTTTTAATCGTCACCTGATATAGATCGTATGCATGCAAATGCTTTGGACAAAACGCCATTATATCTGCGAATGCGAATGTCGAAGTTTTTACAAATCTCTGTGCTCAGTATGATTCACTTTCAAGATGAAAGTCCCGAAATAATGCAAAAAAATAAACTGGTTGTTGTGAAGCCTTTCTGTGCGTTGTTATTTTTTAAATACGACCGTGAGTGTCTGTCAATCGAATGGAAAACAGCTTTTTCAGTAAGATCTTAATGATCACATGAATGCACAGATACTTACTTGTTAAAGGCTCCGGAGCTTAAGCCTGCTATTTTATTCAAACTGTATTTTGATTGTAAAAGTAAAATCCAGAAAATCGGTTTTTTAATACAAAACTTGAAGTTTGGAAGTTAAAACACGTTATTTCATAATGAATACGACCGTGACTGTCTGTCAATAAAATGGAAAACAGCTGCAGCCAGCAACGGAATAAATCAATACCGCAAGTAAACTGGTTATTTGCGCCAGTGATTTATTCCGTTGCTGGCTAAGGAATAGGTAATAATAAGTTATACTGTTCTAACTGTCCCAATGCATTAGGGATGAGGATAGTCAGAACAGCAGGAGATGGTTATAACCGCCATCTGTCGGTTGCCAGAGCCTCGTCGGTAGCAGCAGGGTGCGCCGCGAGCAGGAGAGGATGGCTTGAAGAAACTAGATGTCTAACGCTTCTCCCTTACACCCCAAACATAAAAATAACGAAACTCAAGGAAAATATCATAATAAACGAATAAAGACATTAAAAGACATTTTAGGATGAAGAGAGTAGTAGTGAGAAAAAGTTTAAAGATTTGATGGAATTATGGAATGTGAGGCTTGCAACTCCAATAGATGAGTCATTAGCATATTGATGGACATATTGATGTGGCATTTTCAGCTTTCGCTTCGCTTAAAGCTGAAAATGCCACAAAATTTCGGGGCACCAAACATGAACCAATCAGAAATCAATATGCTAATGACTCATCTATTGAAGTTGCAAGCCTCACATTTCATAATGGTGACGTCATGTTTTATTGCACTGAGCCTCAGTTTGCCAAAAGTTCTAGGAACATAATCGAGTATTTATTAGTATTATTCCTAAAGTCACATAGTTTAAGGTCATGTTCAAGATTTTGCTAAATTAAAATATCATACACACATTTTAATGAGTGTAAACATCGCAGCACCCAGCTGCGATGTTTAAAATTAAACTAATCTTGAACGTCATTTTCAGATTTCATTGTCAGTAGGTCTTTTTTTTTTTTTTTTTTTTTTTTTTTTATTTATTTATTTATTTACAACTAAAGAAGATATAATATAGAATATATATGTACAAGCGGAGTAAAAAGGAGAAAAGAATCATAGGGCATCGAAAAATTCGTCCACATCGCTGTCAACGGGAAAAGTGCCCAGAACACTGGCCGCATTGCCACGTTGAATGGCAATGCTGATTCGTTGACCAAAGAAAAGGCCAGCCCTCTGGTCACGTGAAGAGTTGACTAACTGCTTACTGATTTCACGGAAAAGTCGATGAGCACTCGGACCCCACGGCCCTAGTGTTTCAACCCCAAACGGCTCAAATACATAATTCCCAATAAGGTTGTTGTATTTGCGCCGTTTGAGATTTTCTGCACCTGCCGCAGCCACCCCAGCACAACCCGCCGTGCTAAGAAGATGGGATGGCGCAAGGGTATCGACACATGTTGCATCCCACACCAAAGGCCTACCCACCTTCCAAGGCATTATGGTCATCCCATCTGGCCTCTTCCCATCGTCTCGCGCCAAACCAATTGGTAGGTCTTTTAAAATGGAAACAAAATATTTTTTTTTTCTAATCTTTGAGCGCCCGTAGCTCGAAAAGCGGCAGGGATACAATAACATTTCTTTGTCATTTCTGTTTGAGACTGACGTGTTCTTGAATACCTACTAAGTTTTATTTTGACTCACGCTCACTCATTACATACCCTCCCATACAAAAAAAAAATACAAAATATTTTTTTTCTCGGAAATAGTAAGTTTTTAAAAAAAAACGCAAGTAGAAAAAGTTGTTTGTAATCAAAAGAGGAATACGTAAAAAAAAATCAACTCAAAATATACACACTGACTCACATCTATTCCTATGTCCATAGTTTTGCCAAAGTGGACCAGTGTGCGGCGGCGTACTGTGGTTGGGTGGAACAGGTATGTCAGGGACGCTCACGGGAACGCGAGAAGGGCTTTTCTTAACTGGGTGTGTAATGGAAAACCTCGAACGGGTCGGCAGTTTGATGAAAAAACTTTAACTTTCGTTTGAACGCTTTTCTTGTCTCCACAAGAAAAACGATTAAACGAATGTTAAAGTTTTGTCAGGATAATGAGGAGCAAGTTAAGATTAATATTTTGGCTACAGAACATAAAGCCAAGCATTTCCAAAATTTTTGGAATACCACACAAAAATTGAGCCCAAAGCCTGCGGTTCCGGTAAGCGTTGATGGCATAACTGAATCTGTGGAGATTGCCAACATGTATAAGAAGCATTTTGGAGTGACCTCGTGGCTATAATCGGAGAGACGGAGTAATGTCGCTGAGAGTGGACTGTCTGGTATTCCGATTAGTATCTCATCAAAAGAGATACGAATCATCATACAGTCCATGACCAGGGATACATCTCCGGATCACGATGGCCTAAGCATAGAACATTTCCAATATGCTGGGCCGTATCTCCCGAGAGTCTTATTTATGCTATATAATCTTTGTGTGAGGCACTCTTATCTACCAACTGATATGATGAAGACATTGGTTGTGCCCATAATCAAGAACAAGACCGGCGATGTCTCAGACAAGGATAATTACAGGCCGATATCATTGGCCACGGTAACAGCGAAGGTTCTTGACGGTGTGCTTGAGTGGAAAATAGCTGGACAACTAAATCTACATAATGCACAATTCGGTTTTAGAACTGGACTGTCCATGGAAACTGCTATTCTGGCGCTTAAGCACACGGTCAGGTACTATACTGATAAGAATACACCTGTGTATGCTGCTTTCTTGGACCTCTCCAGGGCATTTGACCTGGTTGATTATAATATCCTATGGTCGAAATTACGTGAGCAAGGTCTGCCTAATGAGCTTATTAAGCTCTTAGACTACTGGTATGACCATCAAATCAACCAGGTCACTGGTATAGGATGCTCTATTGATGGTGAGATTATTAATAGTATCAGTTATGCAGATGATATGGTGCTGCTGAGTCCCTCGATTGATGGACTAAGACGGATGCTTGGAATATGTGAGAGGTATGCCACGTCTCATGGTTTACTGTACAATGTCCGAAAGACTGAGCTTGTAGTGTTTAGGGATGGTACTAAAAATAAATAAATTTAAAAAAAACACCTTTTAACAAATTCATCAAGTACACGATGAATACATTTTCAAATCTGTTTAGGATAGTTAGATCATATTATTATTCAGAAACAGCAAAATGAATCACTGACAAGCGACCTTCGCATTTTTTTTCCTTAATTTTTCACAAAAAAGTTTCTAGTAAAAATACTCTGATTTTGAAACGCGGCCCGTTCCAAAGTCAAAGTATTTTTACTAGAAAAACACTAATATTCACTTTCTAGATGAAATTCCCTAAATAATGAAAAAAAAAACCGGGTGCTGTGAAGCCTTTCTGTGCGTCGTCGTTGTTTAAATACAACCGTGACTGTCTGTTAATCGAATGGAAAATAGCTACTTCAGTACAATCCGAATGATCACATGAATGCACAAATGATTACTTGTCGAAGGCTCCGGAGCATAAGCCTGCAATTTTATTCTAACTGTATTGTGATTGTAAAAGTAATAGTCAGAAAATCGATTTTCTAATATAAAACTTGAAGTTTGGAAATTAGAACATGTTTCTTCGTAATTAACAGAACTAGTTTATTTGCGCCAGTGATTTATTCCGTTGTTGGCTTAGCAATAGGTAATACTAAGTTGAACTGTCCTAATTGTCCCAATGCATTGGGGATGGGGGGATAGTCAGAACAGCAGGAGATGGTTATAACCGCCATCTGTCGGCCGCCAGAGCCTCGTCGGTAGCAGCAGGGTGCACCACGAGCAGGAGAGGATGGCTTGAAGAAACTAGATGTCTAACGCTTCTCCCTTACACCCCAAACATAAAAATAACGAAACTCAAGGAAAATATCATACTAAACTAATACAGACAAGAAAAGACATTATAAGGTGAAGAGATTAGTAGTGAGAAAAAGTTTAAAATTTGATGAAAATGATTGGGACACGAAGTAAACATGACGCGGTGGCAAATCGAGAGTCACCGTGTCGTGATCACTGCGAGTGCCTCTTCGTTGTATATTTATGCCATGATGGAAAAATGAGGAAGATTTGGTGATGATGATGTCGGAAAGTTATCCAAAATGTCGAAATTTAATCTCAGAAAATATGGTGTTAAATAGTTGACAGTAGAAGGAAACTAAACATTAAACAAGAAAAGATACCTAAGTTTCAAATAAGGACAAACAAAAGACTACAAAGTTGCAAAGAACAGTAAGGGAAATAAGAAACTTAAAAATAAATGGCCGCCAGTTGTCCCTTATACCAACTAACTACAACACATGGAATCAGTACTTTCATACTTTGGGTAATTTCTTATTTCCGAGTTTTGAATCCTAGATGTCCAAGCATCAGGAAGCAGTATATAAAATGTTACTTATTGAAAATGTTGTGGCTACCTAACCTTATCCCAACTTTTGATGAAATATGGAATGGAAACGGCAGAGGACAGAATAGGGTGTGGTAAACATTTTAAGGGTTTAAGAAGTTTCAGTTGATAGATTTAGAAGATAAAGTTTAAATTAGAATGAAGAAATTATAGATGAAGATTTTTATGACGAGCGAAATCTGAAAGAATTTTTTATAGATGAACTATTACAATATGTATTATAAATCTTAGAAATCAGAAGAAATACATTTATAGATGAAAAACTTGAAGTTATTGAAGGAATAATAGAGATCAGATGAATTAAATAAATTTAGACGAATGTTTAATCACAGAGAAAGAGGCGATGAAAAAACCAAAGTTGAAATTGTAATAAAGAAAGACTACGACAGAAGAACGAAACTAGTAGATTAGGGACGATGGTAGGAAGCGGCTATCCAAGCCTTTTTGGGTGGTAGCTTGGCGATCAGCAATGCCAGACTTGTCTCTTCGGTCACAAATGTGATATTTGCCTAGCTGGATGGATATACCGCCATCTGTCGGTCGTCAGAGCCTCGCTAGTACAAGCGGGGTGCGCCGCGCGCAGGTGAGGTTGACTTGGACGAACTGGTTGTAGTGCGTTCACCCCTTGCACCCCACATTGATGCACCGCTACAAAAGAACGAACCTTCTGAAGCGGTCGCATCAGTGGTATTATATAAGTAAGTTTATCGATCTTGGTGCTGGCATGAAACATCTGCTTAAGGTTCTTCTTATACTAGAATCTAACAGAGATACAATTTCTTCCCTCGATAAAGAACTAGAGATGGAACTAGTTGAATCTATATTTTTAAGATGACTCATAATTTGAGAGAATGAAGCAGTTTTAAGGATGTAGGTGTAAAAATTACAAATTCTTGAGTTGAAAATCAGGTCAATATTTTACATTTGAGGGTTAGTCACTAGTGAGAAAACAATAGCACCATCCCTTTTTATAATTATTTCCACGTGACCGTTACGGAGATAGTATTTTCTGTGAAAAAAAAGTTTATGTTTCAAAAGATAACAAAGATAAGATAAAATGTTGTCATGGATTATGCTCAGATTTAGATGAGTTGATTTGGTTTTGCTTGAATAATTGATCAATCTTGCGTATTTTTATATTATGCCCATCCAGTGCAAAGGAATTATAAATAAGCGTTCGCCTTGGGGGTTGATAGTGAAAAGATTATTCTCGCTGCATCATAATTTCGTTAAATTTCAGTGTACTGTTTGTGACCTATAAAATTATAACGTAGAAAAATGGAGGTAAATCGACAATCATTGGTTTTTAAATGTATATGTCTACCTAAGTCTTAGGTTATAAAATATTTGGTTTCTATACAATTATTTGGTTTGATAATTATAAGTATAGCTAATTTTATCATATCGACTTCACAAATAACACGCTTCCACCTATTTTTAAATTGCACACAATAAGTTAAGCTCTGCCAAATGTACAGGAATACTGAATAGTTAAACTAACATGGGTAAGAGATTAAATTAAACATTCCTTAAATTATATCTCGACAACTTAAAATACATCTGTGCCTAGGTTGGCTAAACAGTATTCGGTGCATTTGTAGAGGCTAAAACTGATATAATAGTAACGTTTTCATTATAAACATGTTCGATAATTTTCAAAATCCATAACGCCGTACTCAAAGAGGAGTTTCGAGAAGTATTTCGCGTTTTTTCATTTGAAATTAGCTTAATATTACACAAAATTGGAATATATCTCGGATTAAAAATAATGTAAACTGACTAAATAGTTTTTTTTTTAATCTACTATATTGTCCATATCTCACATTTAAATTTTTAAATCACACCGAGACAGCCTTGTTGACTACTAGTATCTACTTACAAGCTTTGTCATAATTTACTCCACATTTTAAATAGAGGAGACGATAAGTTATAATATGTCAGTTCAAGGCAGCCTCGACAGTGTACAGTTACGCCACAATAAATCCAAATAACAAAGTGACACGTAATGTATATGCTTATACTTAAACAATATTCTCATCTATCGTTGATACACTGAATATTACGATAAACATAGAGATCCAATAAAGCTACTCGTAAATAGACAAAATTACAATAACTCATTCATAAAGCGAAGAAATACAACAAACACCAAATTAACCAAACACTAACTAAACTAGAACTGTAACTACTCCTTAAGACACAATTCCTCGATGACCATCGATTCCATTTACAGAGGCTCTAAACCTTTTGTTGGTGAACGACATTCAATAGATGAACTTAAAGGTTAGATTGACTACAAGAAAGGGCCTTAATGAAATATAGGTGTTAAAAAGACATTAAGTTCTAAAAAGAACGACACTAAAAATATCATTTCTGTCCGAATGGTGGGACCTCAGTCCGCCGATAAAGTTACTAGATTAATACACTAACTAGAATAAAATTAACTGTACAAAGCTTTCAAAGACATTTTTGCATAGCCACATAACACCAAATTGAAATGGCTCGGTCTCGATAAGGGCACAGAAGATATGTCGTTCGTCAGCTCAATGCAATTTAAACTGTTTAAGAGGCTAATAAAAAATCGGGTTTAAACAATACTTTTATCATATATTTGTATATCTTTAGTATTTGTCCTAACAGTTGTAAATAAAAAAAAGTAGTGAAATACAGTATGTTAAATTACAGAGGGCGTTCCCTTAAACTCGTTAATCTATATCATTAATAGATTAAAATAAAACTATCAGCATAGAAAAATAAGCATAAAATAATCCGAATTGACAATAAATTCGAAACGTACTGTTTAAAATAAAAATAGTAGCAGGGAATAGTACTCGTAGAAGCAATGCCCAAACCAGCAAGTACGCGTGTACAGAGAGTTTCTTTAACGTTTGATATGTTAAAGAAACACTGTACACGCGTACTTGTACATTAACATTTTTAGTGAATATTTTAATATTAAAAAAAAGCATTTTGTTTTCGATTGGTAATGTTTTTTAAATCATATATGGATGCTACACTATTGCGGGTTAACGGGAACGCCCTCTGTTAGCTATCATACTGTATAATAATATGCATGTATATTTGTAGATATCTAATTTGACGCATTGTAAATCGACACCGTCTTCTTTCATTTGGCCAAACCGTATAAAATTTTACTGATTGAAGTAATTTTTTTTTTAAATGCATTTAAGCAATAATGTCATTTGATATAAATAAAAGTTTATTTAATTTTGAAATAATACGATTATTGAATAAGTTCAAATCACACTAAAGTGAATTCAAATAATCTTGTTATTCACTATAAGATCTAACTATATAAAAAAAAATATAATATATTTTTTTTCTGTTTTTTATTTTTTATAAAAAAACAATTCGTTTTGACTTATCCGAGAAATTAATTATAATATATATATTTTTTTGTTTTTTTTTTTTAATTATTATTACGAAACAATTCATTTTGACTTATCCGAATAACACCAAAATAATTGAGAATATCTTATATTACGTATAAATTAAGATATGAAGCGAAGGTAATCGATGTTTAAATTTTATTTGATTATTTAATTCATGTTTACTCGAAACAAGAGTGGCATGATTAAAATAATATATTCGTTTTCAGTATTGGTCTAAGGATTGAAGGAAATTTTGGGATGAGTTTTCAACTTTTTCATGACGGATGGATTTATGAAGTGCTTTGCAGATATAGGATTTATAACTGTAATGAGCAAGAGTATATAAGTAATATTGTTATAACAATCTTAGTATCGTGAAAAACAGTTTTATTTTAAACTGTTTTTTAAATTATTAATAAGAGGATCTATGCTTTATAATTTATAAAGCGAGGTATATTGGGTTGCATCAAAAGGTACATGAAG
This sequence comes from Hecatera dysodea, assembly GCA_905332915.2. NCBI lineage: Eukaryota > Metazoa > Arthropoda > Insecta > Lepidoptera > Noctuidae > Hecatera > Hecatera dysodea. The sequence continues at coordinate 28,275,081 of HG995286.1, read as the reverse complement.
TAGGTAGCGAGGTTTAGAGCTTTTACTACATCTATCAATCATGTATGATAATTTTGAATTTATGTATCAAGTTTACGGTCTAACGTAAATTTAAACTTTCTAGTGAAAAACAAGAACAACACAGAAAGTAATTAGCATTATTTTTTTACTTTGTCATCATCATCTAAGCCTAACCTGTTCCCAACTATATTGGGGTCGGCTTCCAGTCACACCGGATTCAGCTGAATACCAGTATTTCACATGGAGCGGCTGCCTGCCAGTAAGTACCGTGTTACTCGGACGATGGGTTGTGGAGGCACAACCCATCAACCGGGTAAAACGGTACTTCTTGGCAAGACTGGACCCACATTTATTACTTATATTACTTTTAATCTATAATAATCTTCTCTCTTAAGTCCGTTAACCTGAATTAATAGCAGCATGCATATAAGCGATTAATTACTTTATTTCCTATTCAGTAAATATTTTTAAATCTAAGATCTTATACTTATTTGGTTACAAAAATATTTTTAACATACATTTTTAAATTATTTAATAAGGATATTTTATTAAAAAAAAATCATTTAAGTTTTTAACATACATAACTAAAGAATCAGTGTGACAATAACTCTTTACTGAACAAAATATACGAAAAAAAGAAAATGGTGGTGTCCTGCTGTTTTGTACAAATGGGTTTATTTTTTAACTAGTGCTTCCATTTATGAATTTATAATAAAAGATTAATCGATATCACGTGAATTTTAACATTATTTTTTGTTTAAAACGGTGCTTTTTAAATTTTCTCTGTCGGAGTAATTTCCTTGCTTACCCCACCTTTCACTTACATTATATATTTATTTTATGATTGTATCTTTATATATTTATCTATCTAATACTATCCTAGAAATATTATATTATATTTATGTTTTTTTCTGTATGGAAAAAGGTATTTGCAAAGGGACAGGAACAAGCTCCTATTATTATTTTTTCTATTTCTATGTATTTTGATATTAGTTTTTATTTTAATATTCTGTAATTGTTTTGATTGAGAAATATATTTTCATTACATAAGTATCATGTTATGGTTAAAAATGTATTTTTTTTTCTTGTTATTTCGGGAAGGGAAACTATTAGAAGAACACCTTTAGCTTATTTTTGGTTTGAAATTTACATGCAAATGTTATAATTAAGCTAACCTACATGATTACGCGCCTATCGTACTATCTATTTATCTACACATTCGAATTAATTTGGAAAATTAAGCATTCCTTAAAGTTCGGTTAAAGCCCTCGTACCTACTACGCATAAAACATGAAAATATCACGTAGTACTAATATTAGACACAAATTTTATAAATTGCATCCATACCAAATCATCTCTCATACAATAAATACAATTACACAGATAGAAATAAAATTTCTACAATACTTATTATAAACTAATTAATAAGTATTTAATAACCTAAGAATAAAAATATAATTTATTAAAATTATTCGAGAAATGACCCCACCTTACTTTCCAAAAGGCTTACTTGAAGAATATTGTCCAAAGTCATACGAAATGTAATTGAACATTACAGCAGTGAAGAGCGGTTTAATGCACATAAGCTATTTTGAATGACAGATCTCATCCTGATCATGGCAAAATGGTCCATGAAAGAGAATCTAATCACCTGTAGCTGACGACATTAACAAGAACACTAGAAGATAAAGGAGATACCCAAAAAACTCACCTAAGTCTGGAAATAATTTACAATGATCGTCTGGTATCATACAAAGATATACATAAAGCTAATAATATTACTATAATAGAAACAGCAGTAGATCCTTGAACAAAAAGAAGAAAGAGAGAGAGGAATATCGATGTTTAGCTCAAAAATCCATACCCCGCAAAGCGCACGAAACTCTTTCAGCCCAGGAACTGTATTACCATCTCCCTTAGTTAAGTTCTAGTATTCTACAAAGCGCGACGTAGCGCGTTTCTTAAATTCTTAGACTACTATAGCTCACTAAAATGTCCAAGTTTGAATGTACACTTAATGATTTAGATAAAACTCTGGATATAGTAGCAAAGTTAGTAACAATTATATAGTAATTGTTACTAACTTCGTAACAAAGTAACAATAATATAATTATTATAGTAAATAGCAAGTAACAATGAGTGAAGCACCACTCATGTCATGGGAATAGGGAATAGAGAAGAAAGGGAGAGAGTATTACGAAGAACCAATCTTGAAGGAGTTCGAAATCACAATATATCTTTAGTGAAAACGATGCTTGTAAAAATGATGACCAAAGATCTTTTTACAAAAGTATAGAGAAAAGCGACAAAACTGAAAGTAATGTTGTCCAGATGTAAGAGCCTCAATCGAGGCACAGCTACTCTTATAGCACCTCCTTAAGCTCAAGGACTTAACATTTTGAACGGGGTTCTAAACTATCTACTCCCCGAAAGCGTAGCATTCCTGGCCACACTCTCGGTATTTGGAAGACGTATTGACCTTTTCCAATTCAAAATACAAAATTTACCAGTACATATTTTTATATAATTTAAAGAATAAAGAAGAATCTAAGAAAATTTAATATTATCAGCATATACATTAACGTTAGTCATTTTTTTTTATTAAGAATTTATTACGTGCTATGGTGTAACTGTATGTTGTATAAAATTTGTTGCGTTCATATTATAGTGTTTACAATATTTGCTTATACGCTAGATACATGTCCTGTCTATATATACGTATTTGGTAGCCGCTCCTACCTTGTACCGCTCACATGATGGGTGCTCTGATCAGGTTGCGAAGAATCCTGTCCCACGGTGTCTTGGTCATCTGTCACCTACCTGCTACTGGAGGCTGGTACTCCTTCAGTTCGATCTGAAATTAAAAAATACGTTTTAAAAAAGTGCACTTCTCTGTAATAAGTTTTTCTATCCTGAGAGGTGAACACTGAACAAGTAGCATCACTAATTTCGTTTGCATTTTTAGTTTTTGCTTCTACAACAAAAACAGATGCTGATCTACAGCACATTGCCATCTATTATAGACATTGTAGTTATGTGAATGTTAACACCAGTAGCAAAATACAGATGTCGCTGTGTGCGCTATTTATTTTTTCATAAAGTTTTATTACTGTATAAATGGTCGGATGACGTATCGTGAATATTTTTGGAGATCGCCCACAAGTATTTAGGTCAGATGATAAACGATTATATTCGCACGTTTTGCGAAGATGCGATCAACATGTTGCAGAGTTATTTTGTATAAGAATCTTCGAACGATAGACGTTTTAACTGGTGGTAATATTTACTATCGAATGAATTATAATTTGCTACCTCGTCGTCAGCTTCCACGTGTTAGCTGATCTTATAGGTATAAGTTATTTTTGTCATGTAAAAGTAGCAATAAAACTGTAACATCTGTGAACTTTCATAGTCGAAACGAAACAGCTCAAAAGAGCTGTTTCGTTCCGAGTCAGTCATACTAATTACATTAGTGTGTTTTAGTACGAGTGACGTCATACACACATTAACATTAGGTGTTAAAAATTGTACCTAACGTAATCGTTACTAATTTTTAATGTTATTTTGTCGAAAACGGTTTCGCAACAACTCTTTTCACTACTCATTTGATATGAAACCTTATACTAATCGTTCTGAATGTTGTTTTATGGAAGACTAGCAGCTCGCCCTGGTTTCGCACGGGTATTAAACAAACATTTCAAAGTTATAATTTTTTACACACTCCCATACAAACGTATTTTCTCGTTTTTGCGTGTATGGTACCGTCTAACCGAGCGGCAGCGTGAGCCATGCGACATTTATCAAATAACTTACATTTTTAAACTTTTGATATATTTCGAATGGAATGTCCAAATTTAATAATTCAAAACGTTATATAAAGGTTTTGAAGCAGACTTAAATATGAAGTCATTTATTTTAATAAGGATTAATTCTAAAGTAGAAATAAAAGAGCTTTTATAGCGCTGTGGCATTTATGCATTTTTTTAAATGAAGAAACACTTATTGTGTTATAACTATAATAGTTATACATATACATATGCCGTTGCGATATTTTTTATAGATAATTACGTGGTCTGCAAAGACGTAGTACATTATTTTGTTCTATAATCAATAGTTTTCGCAGCGCACGCGATGTAAGTTTTTTTTGTAACTTTTTCACACCTTGGCCTACATTATTGGAGTTTTAGTATAGACCCAAACTTTAAAAAAAAATATAGCCTATGTTCACCGAAGATACTATAGCTTCCCAACAGTGAAAGAATTTTTCAAATCGCTCAAGTAGTTTCTGAGCCTATTCAATACAAACAAATCTTTCCTCTTCATAATATTAGTGTAGATTAATCACAAAAAATTGCTCACCTCACTGAGTATGACCCAATAGCTGCTGTTTCTATTCACTCTCAGTCGGACTGCCGAGATGGATCCCATGGCCATGTCTCCTTCAGCAAGACCAAACTCATCAAATGCGCCAATGGGAGTGTAGGAGACATTGTATCTAGCCGGTAGCACTTCCACAGTGGTATCATAGAACTTGTCTTTAATATGTTCTACATTCCCACTACGGAACGTGTAGCTGCAACAATGAATTTTAAGAAAATTTAGCGAAGTGAATATTTATTAGAGTTGGGACACCGGTACAAAATCTAAATATTCAGGTCTTTTTGTCATCATCCACATGGTCGCTTCATGTGTCAGCGGTTCATGTTTCATCATTTCGTTAATTATTGCAAATGTAGTTTTTTGGCTGGCTAGTTTTATTAGGGACCCGCGTAGTTTCCGTTCCCGTGGTACTATGGGGATAAAATATAGCCTATGTCACCCGGAGATAGTGTAGCTTCCCGACAGTGAAAGAATTTTTCAAATCGGTTTAGTAGTTTCGGAACAAACAATCAAATCTTTCCTCTTTGTTATATTAGTATAGAAGTATAGATTCCAACAATTTTTGTCTATTCAATTAGAATGTCTGTGAAGTATCGAATGACTGTGTCAAATTGGTTTTTACGGAAAAACTGACCCCCAAGATATCTATACTAATATTATAAAGAGGAAAGATTTGTATTTTTGTATGTAACGAATAAACTCAAAAACTACTGGACCGATTTCAAAAATTATTTCACCATTAGAAAGCTACATTCACCCTTAATAACATAGGCTTTATTTTATCCCCGTATTCCCACGGGACGGGAACTACGCGGGTGAAACCACGGGGCGCTGCTAATCAATAATATAAAAAATAGAAAGTTTAGGTTATACTCACTGAGAGAGAACAACAGGCTTTTTGAACCAGAATTCAACGAAGTTTCCCTTTCTCGGCTTCTCGCCCCAAAAGAATGTATGTCCCTGGTAGGCCGCTTTCAGACCATGGCCAGGATATTCACGAATATCGGTCTTAACAGCCACAATTGGTGGGTTTGACAAGTGCGGGTAAAACGTTGGGACAGCCCCAAACTGCGAGTCCTGAAATTAAAAAAAAAAACTAGGTATGTAAATATACTCATTTACATTCAAAGCAAAACTATTGGCAGAATTTAATACGTAACTTATACAAGTGTATTCCATAGGAAGTTATAATTCAGAAATGTATACTGAAAATAAAAAGTCATGGAACTTAATCTGCGTACACTTTGAAGTATCTACTAACGAAGTGTAGTGATGGTAGATATCTGCCCGAGTTGTACGGTGTAAATGGTACCCCAGCATTTATATAAATCTTATATATTATACTAGCTGCTGCCCGCGACTTCGTCCCCGTGGAATCCCCGATTTTAAAACATTCTTTATCGCTGCTCCGCGCCTATTGGCTTAAGCGTGATGATATATAGCCTAAAGCCTTCCTCGATAAATGGTCTATTCAACCCAAAATATTTTTCAATTCGAACCAGTAGTTCCTGAGATTAGCGCGTTCAAACAAACAAACAAACTCTTCAGCTTTATAATATTAGTATAGATTTATTTCGTTATATATGTATGTTTGTACTACACAGTGTCCTAGCACGTCATACTATATAAAACTAGCTGACCCAGCAAACGTGGCTTTGCCATATAAAATTTTAAAAAATATTTGGGGTTATCGTAGAGGGGTGAAAATTTAGGTTTGTATGTATTTTTGTATGTTGTATCATAAAAAAATAAAAAATTTTGTTTTTATTTTTTTATGATACAACATATCATAAAAAAATAAAAACAAAAAAAAAATTCGAAGAAATAAAATAAAATGTTTAGGGGTAGAACACCCTTCACATTTAGGGGGATGAAAAATAAATATTGGCCCATTCTAAGACCGACTGAATACGCATATACAATTTCATAAAAATTGATCAAGCCGTTTCGGAGGAGTATGGTAACTAATATTGTGACACGAGAATTTTATATAAGTATAATAATAAGATATTACATAGTAAATTGAAAATCGCTTAATCTTCTGTGTAGTACAGAATTCTTATTTTACTTTAAAACGTTAAAGTATTGCGCAATATGTGATATAATCTTGCAGTAGGGGGTGTTTTAGAAAAGCACTCAAGAACAAATGTCCAGCAAGGCGAACAAGGTCACTGATGTCAGCTCGCTTAAACTCATCAAAAACATTAATGAAAACTAACATAGCTAAAGTTTATTTAATTTTATCTTTAGGTGTTACAATGCATAACTATGGAAATTAATTAATTAACCATATTGAATAACCAATTAAAATTGTCAACAGTCTTTGACAGTTGTATAAATATTATTTATACAATTATAACAAAATATTGTGCAGTGTGTCAATTTGTACAAAATACCTCAGGCTATTTAAATCATTCTAAAACTAATACGAAAAAAAAATGTAAAACTATAAAATTATAACAAAATATGGCGCAGTGTGTCAATTTGTACTACAAATTTGTACAAAGTACCTCAGGCTATCTAAATCATTCTAAAACTAATACGAAAAAAAATGTAAAACTATAAAATTATAACAAAATATGGCGCAGTGTATCAATGTGTACTACAAATTTGTACAAAGTACCTCAGGCAATTGAAATAATTCTAAAACTAATACGAAAAAAAATGTAAAACGTACCTTAATCTTTTGAATCTTTCCCTTGAGTGAAGAGTAAAGCCCAATATGTTGAAATAGGGACAGCTTATACTTTGGCCGAATCTGGGTCTTTGCTACTGAACATTTTTTCTGAAACAAAAAATATATACATATATATTAGTAAATTTTTAAATCTGTAAGGGGGAACACATTGAGGCATTTAGTATTCTTAGGCGTCGACCACACTGTCCCGCGCCGTAAGGCAAAATAAGGACTGATCAAACTGAGCCATCAACTGAGAAGTAACCCGGGTATTTTGGTCCATAGTTTAACCATGGGTATAAATTATGGGCATCTAAATTACAACAATAAAAATGGTCATTTTAACATTTAAAATGGCCAATGGTCAAATATAAAACTATTAGTTACTAATTTTAAGTGTGTACATACAATGGTTGAGTATGTACTGGTCAAAATACGCGCCCTTAATTGAGAGACTCGAAGTGGGAGAATTTCACACTGCATCTTACGCGTTCTTTGCCTAAGTGTGGCCAGAGCTTAATTCAAGTCCTGGAATACGTGATAGTGTGAACGACGCCTAAAAATGTAACCACAACTGTTCACAACGCAAATTTATCAAATCATTTACGTTGCAGTTATTGTGGTGTTTTTTCTGCGTACACCCACAGCACTATAACCAATAACTTGGTTACAGCGTTTTTAAATGTACGGTTATCTATACAAGGCTAAATACACTTTTGGTAATAAAATTTGGATATATATGAACTGATTTTCATTTAGCTATTAAAAAGTTATGCATGCCTATTATCATAGAGGAGTAAACGCACCTGACTTTGTTTTTGAATTTTTTGAATTATTCTCGTAGAACGGGCTATACAGGTGCAACCGACCGAACGGAAAACCTGAGAATAGTTATTCAAATCACTACATAGTATAGAACAAAGTCACGTTCCTCTGTCTGTCTGTCTGTCCCTATGTATGATATTATATATCTTTAAAACTACACAACGGATTTTGATGTTTTTTTTTATCTCCCGACGCAAAAAGAGAAGTTTGTTATAAGTTCAACGTGTCTGTCTATCTGTTTGTGATAGTCGTAGCTCCCAAACGGATGAACCAATTATGTTTAGTTTTATTTTTTAGACAGGATTATTCAAGAGGAAGGCCTATATGTACAATACATGCATAATATAGTACACTGTTAGTATTACACCCGAGCAAGTCCGGGGCGGGTCGCTAGTTATAATTATGAACAAGTTTTACTAAAGGACTACGTACTCATAGAAATGAAATCGTAAAAAAATCGACTTCCGAAAAAGCACAGCTGATTTCGTTTTCGAGTATCCCTTTTCAAGTTTTACGTTTTATCCTCTACACTTTACAAAGAAATACAACTTACCGAAGTTTTTTCAATAGTGCAAGTGCGGTCAGCCAGGTAACTCTCGAGGAGCCAGTCAATGGGCATGTTTTTGTAGAACAGCTGTACGTAGGTGATGAAGTGGATCAGGTCGGCAGAACGGAACAATTTCCCAATGCCACCGACATGACAATACTCGATGAAGAACCATCTGGGGTTGGACACAGTAGTCGAAGCCGTGAACTGTTTGATTTCCTGGGGAAATAATACTATATCTTACAACTACATAATTGTTAATCTTACAGCTATATAAACGCGAAAATTTGGATGTGTGCATGTTTTGTTACTCAATTACGCAAGAACGACTGAACGGATCTGGATGATATTTGGCACAGCGATAGTTATGGTAGTGAGTATGTTTCCCTGGATCAATTGTCGACTTCACGAAGGCGAAGCCGCTGGTAGAAGCTAGTCAGAGTGGAAAGAGTTCAGCAATATCCGATTAGTTAGAAAATCTAGGAGCAGTCGTGGCCGAGTTGTAACGGCCCCGACTTCCGAATTGTAAGGTCTCGGTTTCAAGCCCGGCCAGGCACATTACTTTGTGTAATTAATTTCATCACCACTGTTCTCAGAACGGTGAAGGAAAACATCGTGAGGAAACCGGAATGTCCCAGAACCAAAAATTCGTACACTGTGACATTCACCAACTCGCACTGGCTCTGCGTGGTGGATTACGGCCCATCCGTGTGATCAGTCCCAGCAGTGGGAACATAAAAAGGCTGATCATGCTTATTCTATACAACCTACAAGTGTAGCATTATCATCGGTTTAGCCTTTTCCCAAATATATTGGAGTCAACTACCAGTGTAATATCGATGTATCAGAATATTAGTATTGTTTTGACTTTGAGATTTTCGCATTTCTGTCTACCGTTAACGATTTTCATTATTCTACGACCGTGATAATCTGCTGAACATGGTCTGAGGGGCTTGCTATGAAGACGGGGCCCCATAGGGTCAGTGCCAGCTAGAGTTGCGGAATTTTGCGAAAGAGTCACCGTGGCCCTGAAACGCAAAGGGCACAAGAAGGATCACGGGTGGGTTTTAGTCAGTAAGAGTCTGACACTCTCTTCCGCTCCGCCCAGAGTGGGAGAAGTCATTTTATGATTTCCCATCCAGAAAATAATTGAATCTCGCTGTGTAGGTAATGGATTATCCACCATGACCAACACGAGCCCTGCTTAATAATCGTTGCTAATATTACTTTCAAGCGAGAAAATCCCACGACACACATGCGAACATGTTGCGTGTTCACGTCAGTAGGTAATCCTCAGAGAAACGTGCAAGTTAGAAAAGGCTTTGAAAAGCTAGAAGCTATATGAAAATCCTCTGTAATTCCTCTGACACACACACAGGCATAAACGAAACAAAGCGCCAGACAAGACTTGTTAGTTTGTGTCTAGGTAATTTAATCAAAAACACGTCAATTATTTCTTCCTATTTTTCAAGAAAAATGGATAATTTTTCAAAAAATATTGAAAATAATGTTTCATACTTTGCCCTCTTAGTGCCAGGGTAATGATTATCTTCTATTTGATAATTGACATGAAAAACTTCAGAAATGAAAACCTCTATAATTGACTATATCAAAATGTTAATCTAATTAGACAAACTAAAGTTAAAATTGCTGTGAAAACTCTAGGCATTTATAATGATGGTGATTATCTAGATATAGCTTCATCAAAAGTACCGAAGATAAGAGACCAAGCTGATCCAAACAAAGTCTATCCACGATAAAATTGATTGAGTCAGGCGTTACTTTGCGGAAATCCATTTTTAATTTGAAATTTAAAACAATATATCTAGTTTTAATTTCCGCGAATATTAGTGGGTTGCAGGTATGCACCTCCCTGGGCACGCCGCCATTGCGGCGATAAGTCCCCTCTTTGAGGAGTGGTTAGAGAGACGCCACGGCGTCCTCACCTTCCGCCTGACACAGGTGCTCACCGGACATGGCTGTTTCGGGAGGTACCTGTGTCGGATCCAGCGGGAGGACACGTCCGGGTGTCATCACTGTGTGGATCGCTCGGAGGACACGGTGGAGCACACGATGGAGGTCTGCCCTGCCTGGGCGGAGCACCGCCGTGTCCTCATCGAGGCGATCGGCGGCGGCGACCTCTCGCGTCCGGCCCTGGTTCAAGCCATGGTCGGGAGCGAGGAGGCATGGGAGGCGGCCGCCTCCTTCTGCGAAGCAGTAATGCTAGCGAAGGAGGAGGCGGAGCGCGTGCGAGAGAGGGAAGCCCCTCTATCCAGCCGCCGCAACAGGAGAAGACGCCCCGGGCGTCGGGAAACGCAGGGCGATTCCCGGCCACCGTAGGCGCGGGCCTGCGGATGGCGAGCTATGGGTGGCTCGCCGTCCGATAGCAACCAGGCCCGAGTCGACGGCGCGTCGTGTTCCACGCGCGCCTCAAAGAGCCGTCAGCAAAGAAGACGGGGCCCCATAGGGTCAGTGCCTGCTAGGGTTGCGGAATTTGTTCGAAAGAGTCACCGCGGCCCTGGAACGCAAAGGGCACAAGCAGGAACACGGGTGGGTTTTAGTCAGTAAGAGTCTGACACTCCCTTCCGCTCCGCCCAGAGCGGGAGAAGTCATTTGATGATTTCCCATCCAGAAAAAAAAAAAAAAAAAAAGGTATGCACCTCCCTCCCGCCCGCTATATTATGCACATGCAAGATTACAAGGCAAATGCAAGGATTTTATGCACATGCAGGAAGGCAAAGCAAAACCCAACACCATTACCGACACGTGTTTCGCCTCTCCACGAGGCATCCTCAGGGGACGTGTTGACACGCTGACCGTTGAGTTGCGACTCAACGGTCAGCGTGTCAACACGTCTTGCATGTGCATAATATAGCGGGCGGGAGGGAGGTGCATACCTGCAACCCACTAATATTCGCGGAAATTAAAACTAGATATATTGTTTTAAATTTCAAATTATTCTATCCACGATGTCAATCACTGAACTCACCTGGATGTAGTTTTTCTTGGCGATGACGTCATCTTCAAGCATGAGATAAAAGGTGCCCTTCGATTGCGCGTAGGCCATCAGGTAAATGTTGTCCAGATTCTGTTTGGTCCTCCATTTGACTCGTTTGTGTGAGTCTCCTAATGTTACAGGAATAGTCTCAAAGTTTGGGTAGTAGGCCGATGAGGGTGATATGACTTCGATAAGCCCATTATCCACATGTTTCGGGAACCTGTAAAAATATTTAAAAATTGGTTAATATTTTTTTGAAAATTTTTATTCGGGTTGCGCCAGTGACAGAAAAGTTGAAAGGGAACCGCTTGTCTTGGTATGGTCGTGTGAAAAAGAGGGATGAAACGCATGTAACTAAAAGGGTTATGGATATAAATATGGATGGATGGAAAGGGAGAGGTAGGCCAAAGAAATGATGGATGGATTGTGTGAGGAGTGATATGAAAGAAAAGGGAGTTAGTGATAGCGTGACGGCTGTCAGGACAGAATGGAAGAAAAAAACATGTTGCGCAGACCCCAAGTAACATGGGATAAGGGCAGGGAGATGATGATGATGTAAATGCTCGTGTACAGTAAGGTATCTTTGAAGTCAGGTTGTCTATGCTCAAATGCATTTGTTCTTAATTCATTTAACTTTTGGATTATCAAGAAGACGGTCATTTAAAAATGTAAGCTATGGGCACGTTCCAAAATATATTTGTATGTAAAAGAACGTTCAATGTATTGCTACAAGCAAGCAAGTGATATCCTGTTACGCTTGAACACTATACCTAACTAATCTGTGTGTTACACTTCATTACTCTTTAAACCTCCAGAATTGAATATCGAGTACCGTGCTAGCACGGGTGAGTATTGGTGCAGTGCAGTGAGCTGGTATAACACCATAAGAGTTCTATGTGATTGGCTGGCGAATGGGAACGCTCCTAAAATGATCCCAGATCACTTCTCTTACATATATATTTTATCATCCATCAGCGACGAATGCTCAAACCCACGCAATTTTTTACACTAAATAAAACTCATCATCATTTGGTCGCTATCACCAAAAGCTAACCGCTTATAAATCAAGTCAACAAGTGGAAACTAAAATAAGTTCTTTTCAATTTTATAGACGTCCATTTGTTGCAAGCTTTCCCATTTCCAACCCAGTACAAGTATTAAAATTCAACACTGCACCGTATTCAAAGTCAGAACAGCGGGCCTACCATGAGGTGTTAAAACGTGAGTCTTCCGAGCGAGAAAGAGGGATAGAGTTATACACCCTATATAGCTCCATCCCTTTTTCTCGCTCGGAAGACTCACGTTTTAAGACGTCATGGTACGCCCGCAGTTTCCCATCGCGTCCGTTAGTGGCAATATGAACAGAAGGCAAATAATATTGCCTATACTACGAAATATATCTGCCTATACAATTAATATCGGCTTGAAACGGAAACCGAACACAACACTGAGCTCAACTGGTGTAACTGGAACACGTTTCATTATTTGTTTTTACGAGTAGTGGTTGTATAGAACTTAGATTAATACCGACGTGTACATTCAGGGTAAAAGTTATAGTTCTGTCTGTCTGTACGTTGTTGTTGCTCGCAGTTTTTACCGAGCTTACATTGCCAATGAAAATAAGTTTTGAAGAATTTTATGTATACGGATACTATTTGTTAGTGTTAACACAATAGTGCGGCCGTAATAAAAGCGCATTGTATTGGAAAAGTAGTTACCAAGAACACCGTAAAAACTGATTTTTTTAAGACTCAACCCGACTACGAACAAAATAAATGTTTCATCAGTATTATTATGATATGTTCGTTCCTTCAATTTCATTCCAAAAATTTGGAAATATATTTATTCATTTGCGTCTTACTAAAAGCACGCATACAAATCTCATGAAGTTTTTAAAATCAGATTAGTAATTTAGGAGCTTAGAAGGAACAGATGAACTAACACAGAACCTGATTTGTAACCCTGTAGTAATGTGAGCAAAGGCTCGGATAACAAACACTACTGACAATGATTGCGTCACAAGTCATTAAGTTTAAAGTACCTTACATTCGATTTTTTTTGTTTACTTCAAAAGGATACCTATGTTGCCAGGACGAAAAAAAAAATGTTCAACCTAGTTTTGCCACTATTGTACCTATTTTGTATTTAAACAAAATTGTGGAAATAAAATTATCCAATGAGTAAAATGTGAAACGTATTTCCTTGCAAGCAGATTGTTTTCTGGTAAACACTTTACTGTTATTAGATCTAGAAATCAGGACGGATTACTGCAACTGCTCGAGATAATCCTTTTAAAGCCTGGCCTTAATGTTTTAATCCAGCCATATTGTCTTCTAATTTCGTTTTACTATGAAATACGCTATAATGGACAATGTTAAGCGAGAATACTTTGTTGATATCTACGTCATTGGTTAAGCGCGACAAAGAATAGGATACAACTTAGACGGTTAGCTGCATTTTAAAGTTGCACTGCAAAAATACTTCTGCAGAAATTCGTTATGAACATCTTTTGTGTCCTTGCTTTTGTTAAAAATAAGTATGATAAAACTAAAATTACTCAAGTAGTTTGTACAGTCCACAAAAAAGTTAAGAATTTCAGAAAAAACTATCCCAGATAATTGAAAAGTCCTTCACTTTTATTCTTGTATGTTTACACATGTTTGAGCAAATACTATAAAAAAGGCCAGCCCTCTGGTCACATGAAGAGTCGACTAACTGCTTACTGATTTTACGAAAAAGTCGATGAGCACTCGGGCCCCAACTTTTTTTTGGTCAACGAATCAGCATTGCCATTCAACGTGGCAATGCGGCCAGTGTTCTGGGCACTTTTCCCGTAGACAGCGATGTGGACGAATTTTTCGATGGGTATGAGTCTTTTCTCCTTTTTACTCCGCTTGCTTGTACATATTATATATTCTATATTATATCTTGTTTAGTTTTATTTTGTAAATATTAAGATTTTGTTTTAAAAGTGCAATAATATGATAAATAAAACCTTTTGTCATTTTGACAATCACATTCGCTGATAGAACGGCATTTTGTCTAGAGCGTACGCTCTGTACTTATGTATTTTGTCAACTGTCTGTACATTATGTATGTTCTAGTAATACTTACATGATTTCTATTTGTCGGGCTGTTTTGAGGACGTACTCGAGATCAGTTTCGCCAATCATGACAACTATAAGGGTGCCGTTAATATCAGCTGGAGTCAGGCCACTGACAAGGTGCTGTAAAAAAATACAAAATTTAGTATCGCCTGCAAATGATGACTATAAGTATCGACAAGAACTTTGACTTAGAATAAAAACTACAAAGTATTTTAATTCTAAAATAAAACTTTTTTTCAAAAAAAAAAAAATATAAAATAACTTTAATATCAGAATCTTCGTTGAATTCGGATCTTCGTTTCGTTTTTTGAACACCGACTTAAGAAATTAAATTTATTTTATACTTATTGTGTTTTTTATTTTATTATTTAGTATGCGCTTGTATTTTTTTAAATGGTTTTTATTTTATTTTTCATGATGACACCCTACATCTAAACGTACCTACCTATCACAGCGCGTACGTGTGGTACGGTGTAAACAATAAACAGTCACGCGGTTTCAGCAATCCCGGAAGATTTGCTATCATTTATTGAAGAGCTCCGTTTCGTATCTCCGTTCTTCAACAGATCTTCAGCAAACTAGAAAGGAACTTCCTCGAAATACTAAGATGCTCTTCCAAACCATTCTTCTTATTATTTTACACCGACAATGACAGAATGAGACCATCCAAGAGAAGCCACATATTATTAAGGATAACTTAAATACTAGTCGTCAGATCATACTGACATTTAAATAGGACCACTTGACAAGCCAAAATAAGAATCATCCAAATCGGGACACCTACTAAAAAGGTATGAGGTAACACACAAAAATAATACTTGAGAACGTCCACCTTTTTTGGAAGTTGGTTAATAAAGATGACATACTAACACAATAGCACATAACTAGACAACACTTATGAGTCCAGAATGTAACACAGAACACGATATTTGCTAATTTGAAAATGAAAATTATATATCTAGTTTTAATTTCCGCGAATATGTGTGGGTTGCAGGTATGCACCTCCCTCCCGCCCGCTATATTATGCACATGCAAGATTACAAGGTAAAAGCACGGATAATATGCACATGCAGGAAGGCAAAGCAAAACCCAACACCAATACCGACACGTGTTTCGCCTCTCCACGAGGCATCCTCAGGGGACGTGTTTGAATTTTCATTTTCAAATTAAAAATGGATTTCCGCAAAGTAACGCCTGACTCAATCAATTTTACAATATTTGCTGATCAGTAGCAAAAAAATATAAACTGAACCGCACTGCCTAAGGACAGTGCATATGTGTGTCCATTGCTTCATTGTTATACTGGCGCTCCAGTTGAAAGATAAACATATAAAATAAACAATAACAAAGCATTGTATTCGTTCTTAAGTCCCAAGTGTCACAATGGTTGTTGAAATAATAACATGATGAGTACTGTTTTCCTTGATCCTAATCAACGATTGAATTCAAATATTAGAGCTTGACTATTAAAAACGTTAGTAGTTGAGTTTAGCAGTAGTGTTTCGTGAGCATGTCTGTGGCATCACAGGCCTTTTAGGAAACCAGCGCAGCATAATTTTGGAATGCTGAGAGTCTTTTTGTCTCACCTGTCCCCCTAGCCAAGTTAACAAACAAACGTTTCGTGTCAAAATCGGTAACGCCTTGGTGTCAGGAATTGTAGAAAACGATAAGTTGGTAGCCATGTTGACGCGCCTCTCGTTCTAAAATGTCTTTAGAAAAACGACCTATTATTTAGTTTTTGGCGAGCGTTCCTACAAACGTCAAACTGGTTAAAATTTTAACTTTGTTTAAATAAGCATAATCAGCCTTTTAATGTTCCCAATGCTGGGACTCAGGTCTCCTCTCTAGTAGAGGGAATGGGCCGTAATCCACCACGCGGGCCCAGTGCGGGTTGGTGAATGTCACATGTCTTCGAATTTTTGGTTCTAGGACATGCCGGTTTCCTTACGATGTTTTCCTTCACCGTTTTGAGAGCAGTGGTGATGAAAAAAATACACAAAGTAATGCGCCTGGCTGGGTTTGAACCCGCGAGCTACGATTCGTAAGTCGGGGCCGTTACCACTCGGTCACAACAGCTACTCACTCAGTCACCACTGCTATTTGTTGTTTAAATGCTTTACCATTAAATTTAAACAATTTAACAAAGGATGTAGCGTTCAACATTCTAGAAACGATAACAATTCATTCTATCATTTTGAACGATGTGAACTTGGCTACGAGTTTTCAATTAGTTTGTTCTAACCACGTGACTTAAAGTTGAGATCATTTCATTCCCATACATTTGATTCGTTTTCGACTAGCGTTAGCGATTGCAGATTATCAACTTTGCTGGGGGGACTGGTCTTTTTATGTTACTCGATTATCATTACCTAGTTACTAAAATTAAGTTTATTTCATTGATGTGCGAATAGATAGCAATAACTGCCAAGACTTCTCTGTTCTTGTAAAAAAAATATACCAAACTAGTAAATGATACCCTATATCGTGGAAATAACGCCGAAAATACGCTAGTAAGATTCAAAAGTACTTACGGTCAGAGTTATCATAAGGTAGCTTTCCTTATCCCTCTTGACTGTTGGGATACCCACTACAGTATCGCAGAACTGCTTCCCCCCCCTCATGTGGTAGGCAGGTTTCAAGCTGTACGGGTCATTCATCAGATGTGGCAAGAGTTGGTACACGAATGGAATCCTTAGTTGCTGGATATGCTTCGTGAAGATACCAGCTGCCGCTTTGGATCCTGATGATGGATAAGATTATGAAGTTATGTCATTTAGAAGCGCTTTTAGAGGACTGATAATAATACATAATGACCATGACCTTTCGTAGTAGAGCGTACAGTCTGAGATAAAGATAAAGGTCACGTGCCCTGTTGATCCTTGATAAGGCATTCCAACTTGCCACCTCACGTTCGGACTGCAGAAACCGGAGGCCCAAATATATGCTATAGTTGACAATTATATTTCTGCAGGTGAAAACATTCAGTCGAACATAAATCAAGCAGTTTCCTCAAAAACCTGGAAGTGCTATATTGGCTATAAATGACAGACTAGTGTTCTTATAAGGGGCCTGTTTTTTCATGAATCGAACACACTCCAAAACAGCAACTTGATCTTTAATCAACCATAGTCGTTAGCTTGACTGTAAAATAAGTGTAGTAATATTGCGAAATAATCTGTAGATCTAGGTTCAAAGTACATATGTATCTGGAGAGTTAATAGTCTTTAAAATGCACTGTACGCAAGATCTAGGACGTCAGTATTTATCGGTAACGAATGTCTCTAGTGGCATGATTTGTTTGAACGAAAAGTGGTGTCAATATTATCCTTGCTTGCAGTTGTCTTAAGTAGCGTTTTCGTGGTACGTGCATTACCAACGACAAAAAAAACGGTAAAAATTCTTACGCTACTTTTCATTCGTACCTATATCAAAACCAGCACTCAATGTTTAACAAACAATTACCGGATAAGATTGGTAATATTACAATAACTTGAATTAGCGTTGAGGTTATGCGTGTAACGAAATTTTAATCTAAGTTATTATTGACGCAATCTTACTTACGTAAGTGTATATTTTCAGCATTCTGAATTATAATACCCGAACAAACTGTACCTACTTATATATATTTTTGTTTAATGACAAGTACATTTCTACAAATACATAATATAGAAGAGTTTCAGTAACCATGGAAATAGTTTCATTGCCACACGCTTCGCTAATTAGCACATTGCATGTACTAATTTAATTGTCGTGCCTTTGCAAACGTTTCGTAATAGCATAAAATTGTTTATAAATAAAGTATGTACTATTTGACCTAATAGTATTTTCAATTTTGTGGTTTGATAGTTCGATTCCCAGTCGGCTAAAATTATATCTGTAGTTATTGGAAAACTCTTTAATATTCTTCTATACGTAAATTGTTATCATTCTGCTTTGTGTCTTTGACTTTTTAGGATCTTTCGGATTTTGTCACTTGTAAGAGAGATTTTTCTAATACCTCATGAAGACATGAAGGTGTTTGGAAGTTCTACATTTCCTTTACTAAGTGCTTCAGCTGTTTTATGGCAAAATTTGTCTCATATCATACGTTGCGGATCCAGATCTTCAGCTGTATATTAAGTTTTGCCTCTCCGGAAGGCATTGTATATAGATTCACAGAAATTCTTCCAGACCTAGAGGACTTTATGATATCTAATACTGTGGATAATACTTCTCAATTATCTACGTCGTCACTATCTTTAATAAACCTGAATTGCTGAACTGTTTGTATTTTTAGGTTCATCTACCCAATTATTGTTTAGGAATGGTTGTGTTTGTTGAAACAAAATGGAATCTGAGAATCCATATCCAATATTGTATGTAATTTACAGAAATCGACTGATTCTACAGATTATTTCGCCATGTTCCATAACTTAACAGCAACTATTAACATTATACGACTTACCAGTCATATTCTTGAGGAGCTTAAATACTGCAGGAGTGACGGTAGACGATGAACTTTCAATAGCAGCCAAATTGTTTGTGGAACTGTTACCACGGTCGGAAAACATTTTGGCCTGTAGAAAAATATTTCGACTTGTTGAAAAACATTTAGACAGGAGGTTCAGTAAAGATGTTTCGTTCGTATAAAAAATGTAAACTTACTGGCATAGTGTAGGTGCAAAATTGCTGTGCTACACCAGGTAAAGAAGTTATTTAATCTGCCCTTCTTGTCAACAGTTTCCCTAGTTCAGGAAAACCACCGGTATTGAGAAGGGGTTCCTAATTCCTATTCAATCATTTTAGTTTAATTTGCACATACGTTCGTCTCTCATATTCTGCGTTCGACTAATCAAGTAATTTTAACTACCACACCTGTCTGTATGTCAGTCATTCAAGACCACACCTGCCACAAGAGGTATTTTTAAAAAAAATACAAACAAGGAAATCAATTACATAATAGAAATATTAAAAATCTCTAGTGAAGAGGCAGGCAGACAGAAACTGTGACTGTCTGCAGTACCATGTGATTGGCAGAGCCTGCCTTCACGGAACAAGACTCCAAGTTATTACTGAAAAATGGCAAACAAACTAAAAACAATAGAAGAACCTCAGGATCGAACTGAGGATCTATTGAGGGGAACTGAGGTCGGTTAAAACCAGGGTGATGCTGATGATGTTGGTTGCGAACCGATCCAAAAAAACAAAACAATAAATGCAAACGTTTGCGTTCAAACATATTGTAGAATAATTGATCTTCTGATGCTGTACACACGTATCATTCTGTTAGCAGCAGCGTGGTAAAGGCGATCGTTGAAACGACAAAAATAATAGGATTGACAAATGTAATGATCAATCCCTTGGCATATCGACAGTCGAATTCAATGGTTTTATGTCACTTAAGCCTACAGCCTCAAGTAGATCATAAAATAGTTAAGTATTACCTGTAGATTGATGATATCTTCCTGCCTTCCTCTGTACTGGGCTTCTAAGAACTGCAGACGAGACTGCATGTCTGCTAGGATTTCTTCCATGTGATCTTCGCGTTGAAGTCGAGCTAGGAAAATAAAGGTGGTAAGAATTAATTTAAATATATAATGGCACCAATAAAGGTACAGTCAAACCAATGCGTCCGTTGTGGTCGCAGGGTGTGAACCAGCGGGATAATTTGCGTAATACTCAACAAAATAGGGTATTTTACTGTAAAAATCTAATTAGTCCGTCTGATAGATTTACAAAAAATATTCGACAAGTATTTTTTCTTTTTTCACGTCAACAAAAAATACGATACAGTGCGTTGAAAACTCACGTGACGTCACGTCGCTGGTAAAAATTGTAGCAACGTAGTGACGTCACGTGAGTTTTCAACGCACTGTACCGTCTTCATTTTTTGTTTACGTGAAAAAAGAAAAAATACGTGTCGAATATTTTTTGTAAATCTATCAGACGGACTAATTAGATTTTTACAGTAAAATACCCTATTCAAATCAGTGTTACGCTACTCAACCGAGGTTAAATAACAAATATTTCATACATAGTGGCAACCTTTTTTTTTGTAAGGACCACTCCCTAGCCCTGGCTGAGGTCCTTAAATTCATTTGATGCCACCACAGGATTGATTGGTTAAGCAGTAACCAGCCTTAGTGTGCTGAACCGCAGTGGCGTGCAGTGGTTCGAGTTAGGGTAGGTCAGAGAAAATGTCCAAAAAAAAAACACACCACATTATTTAGGGTTGAAATGTGGTGTTTTTTTTTAATAGGGTATTTAAAAAAAAACTTATTTCGTTAAAAATCAACCCTGAATAATGTGGTTATTTTTTTAAATTTATTTGTACATTTTCTCTGGCCTAACCTAACTCGAACCACTCCACGCTACTGCAGTTCAGCACACTAAGGCTGGTTACTGCTTAACCGATCAATCCGTTGGTGGCCTCAAATGAATTTAAGGCCCCCAGCCAAGGCTGAAACTACTTATAAACTAATTGACCGCTCGCTAAGGGCATCCCCTGTGGGACACGGGCCTCGGCTTAGCGGGGTCATTGAGGGAGGGCAGCAAGGGACAGGCTGGGTTAGTTTGATAATGGCAACCTAACAGCTGACTCGGATTATAATAAGATAACATTGGCAACAAGCGGGCCTCACATTCTCAAAATTATTATTTTAACCGCGTCCTTTATTACGCTTTCAAGCTGGTTTTATAAAGAACTGGATAATAAGGGTAGTTGACAAAAAAATCTAATTAGTCGCTAATTAATAAAATAGATATCCAAAAAATATTGGACACGTATTTTTCTATTTTGATGTAAATAAAAAATATACGCGATACAGTGCCTTGAATACTCGTGTGATGTCACTACTCGCTACAATTTTTATCATGACGTGACGCCACAAGTCCCCACTTCTAATCGTTGATGATTTTTACCTTCGTCAATTTTTAAAGATTTGATCAAGCAAAAAATATGTGTCCAATATTTTTCTATAATATAATCAAACTAATGGACTGGACTGGAATAGATGGACTAAATGGAAGTACAAACGTATTTTTTATTCAGGAAATGTCACTATTGTGTACAACATCCTTTGGATGATGACAAAAAGTGTGTTACACAATTCCGAATAAGCATGTTACCTCCACCACCAACGTATGTAACGCGTTACTACTGGCTGTACGTTTAGGCTCTATCCTTTAAAGCAGGGGTTTTCAACCTTATTCGAACCACGGCCCTTTTAGTATGAAGAAATATGTCGCGACCCCCCCCCCACCCGTTGTTTTTTTTTGTAACTAATATGGAATCCAATACATTTACTTATTTAATACATTTACTTATTTTAAGAGTTACGGTTCGATAAATACATATTTAATACTTTTTTACATCGAATGCGTTTTCGATGCCGGCCGCCCCGTCGTCGCCGTTTGAAATTGGCTTTTCTTTCTGACTTATTTGAGCATTTAAATATATTGAACAAAAGTCTTCAAGGGCGGGATGAAAATGTCATCACTGCCAAAGACAAAACTCATGGCTTTGTAAAAAAAGTAGACTTGTGGTTATCGTCTCTGAATTAAAACAATTTAGATTCATTTTCTGCGACACAGTCTTTCATTGAAGAAGTCGGGTGTGAGATAAACATCAAGGATTTTTTTTTTATATTTATTTATACCTGGTATGATAATGGTCTTGGAAAAGTTAAAAGAAGAACTGTGTCGTTATTTCTCACTGCAAGAGATATCGAGGAATACTGGGCAAAGGTGGAGCAATCGTTTAAATTTGGAAAACGATTTTAATTCTGAGTGTAGCAAAAACGCATCCACGATGGGAAAAATTGGTGAATGAAAAACAAGCGCAACCTTCGAATTAACGGTCTTCATACGTTTATTTCATTTTTTTATTTAATGATAGAAAAAAGATTATGATGGAAAAGATCTCAGAAGTTATTATTTTTTCTTCATACAAATAATTAAGTATGTTTTTTAGTTAACATTATTCTTAATAAATCTTTATAAATGTTATTGTTTCTTTTTTACTGCTGTAGCTTTTCCAACCTTTAGCAACTCCACTATAAAAGCTTCGCGACCCCCCTGGAGAGGCTTCGCGACCCCCCTGGGGGTCGCGACCCACAGGTTGAAAAACCCTGCTTTAAAGCGATCATCGCACAAATACACGATCAACACCATCGTTTATGATATGACTATACAGGATTATTTGTAAAACATCAACAACCCCTTAGGGGTCATTGTACTCATCATTATGAATAACTTTTACTATGGGACCAAACCTGAAATCGCGAAATAAAATCGGCTGTTCCCTACATTTTGATTATTTATACGAACATAAATGTAAGGAACAGCTGATTTTGTTTTTCGTAAATTCAAGTTTTGTCTCATAGAAAAAGTTGTTCATCATGATAACTATAATTACCTCTTAAGAGATTGTTGGTATTTTACAAATAACCCTATAATATATATATCCAGCCTGTTAACGTTCCCACTGCTGGGACACAAGCCTCCTCTCTAGGAGAGGGAATGGGCCGTAATCCACCACGCGGGCCCAGTGCGGGTTGGTGAATGTCACATGTCTTCGAATTTTTGGTTCTACGACATGCCGGTTTCCTCACGATGTTTTCCTTCACCGTTTTGAGAGCAGTGGTGATGAAATTAATTACACAAAGTATTGTGCCTAGCTAGGTTTGAACCCGCGACTTACAATTCGTCAGTCAGGGCCGTTACCACTCGGCCACCACTGCTCTCACAAATAACCCTGTATAGTAAAAACTCGTCATATACAACGTATTACAGAATACTTTTTTAGATTTCAGTATTGATCTCATAGTAAAAGTTGTTTGTAATCATGAGTACAATGACTTCCTTTCAGGTACTGCGTTTATTCTGTTAGATAATATACATATATTAATTATTATTAATATATATATTTGATAAATTATTCATAATTATTAAATGATCGCTCTCTGTTACTACAGCCCATTACACGGTCAATCTTCCGACATAATAGATATATATTTTTTTCCATAGGATAAGATTGATTGACCGAACGCTGTATGGATTATTTGAAAATCTGGACGTCTTTGTATTATATAATAACACAGCGTGTTCGATCTAGATTTACCGTGTAAACATAGTCAAATTAAGTTATACACAGGCATGTAGGTACGGTCAGCGAAAAATATTAACAGTATAAGTGTGAAAAGAGAAAAATGTTCAAGTATAAGCTTCAAATCAACAAAAACGTTGTAATGATAATCAATTTATGTCGCTGTCTGTACAATTATTGCCATTTCGGGAAAAGTTATTTTAAAAATCAGCATTTAAAAGTAGTTAGTACAAACATTATACATCCCAGAAGGATCATATAGCAACGAAAAGGTGATGCTTCCGAGAGTCTGGGTTCTTCTGTCTTCTGTCCTCGCGGCGGCGAGTTAATCCGTTCTGGCCCTCTTTAATGTTTTTGAGAATCAGACGGTAAACATAAAAAAGGGACCAAAAGGGAAAAAACTCAGCTGAAGACCGACGATCCATCACATTTCTACCAGGGACGCTGTCGTTGTGTGCTCACTACCTCTGATCCAGCTCTAGTCCCATATACATATGTATATGTTGATATGGAGGAGCTCGTGGCTAAATTATAACAACCACACGGTCGACCTTCAAGGTTAAGCAACGCTTGCCGAGGTTGGTCTGTGAATGGGTGACCATCTTAACATACCGAGACTCCTCCGTGCCTCGGAAAGATTGTCAGATGCCAGAAAATCTGACTCCAGTCTTGCCAAGAAATACTGTGTTCATGAGTTGTGGAGGTCTGGTAGGCAGACGCTTCGCATAAAATCCTGTTATTCAGCTGAATCCGTCATCGAGTTCAAGTGTTTCTTGTAATCCACAATGTGTATTACAGGTTGTAGGCCAATAAGTTCGGTAATAATTATGAACCCTATCGGGCACAGCAACATTTAAATAGAGGAGAGAAGAAGAGCTTTTTTATTTTGCCAAATACTAATATATGTTAATAATAAATTAAATATTAAGTTATTATACCTATTTTTATAAAGTAAAAATCTGTCATAATCATAATAAAAAACAGTATCATATATATATATATATATATGATTCGTTTATTTATTCTATGTATTTTTTTATTTAATTATGTATATATTAGATACTGTTTTGTCATCTTTAATGATTATGACGGATTTTTTATTTCAATGTCTCTATTGAATATGTTATATTATACAACTTTGATGTACGGATATGTTTCTGTGAGTCTCATCGAGGACATAGCAAAGAATCGCATAAGCATAAGCATAATCAGCCTTTTAATGTTCCCACTGCTGGGACACAGGCCTCCTCTCTAGGAGAGCGAATGGGCCGTAATCCACCACGCGGGCCCAGTGCGGGTTGGTGAATGTGAAAAAAAGCTTTTCAATGAAAGTGACATTGTAAAAAACAAAGTTAACTAGCATATAACCTTTGTTAAAAATACATGACAAAATACTTGTTTATATTTTAAATATAGGCATACATTTAATATCAGTAACTACTTTATTAACCACTAGCAGCGCCCCGCGGTTTCACCCGCGTATTTCCGGCAATACGGGTATAAAATATAGCCTATGTTACTCAGGGTGAATGTAGCAGTAGGGTAATGTTGAAATCGGCACAGTTGTTTTTGAGTTTAATCATTACCCACATACACACACAAATGCAAAAATACAAACACTCCCTCTTCTTATAATATTAGTGTAGATTCACTTTATATAATCCCACAAGGTCTATATAAATTACCTAGTAGAAGATAAAGAAAAAAAACTTTTTACAAAAAAATACAACGGACTCGGAACTCGGTGTTTGTGGTTGCTTTTTCGTTTTTTGAACACCGACTTCCGAAATTAAAGTTATTTTGCACTTTTTTTGATTTTTTGTGTAAAAGTCGGTTGTATTTTTTTGTAAAAAGTTTTTTATTTTTCACTTTTTAGTGGTACCTACACCCCCTCCCCTCCCCCACCTAAACGAACCAATCACATTGGTGTAAAAAAACGTACAGCTCCTTTGCAGAGTAAACTAAGAGGTCGTCAAAGTAGACAAAGTACATATTTTTTTTAGATTTTTCGAAAACCGCTTGGTTGATTTCGATAAAATTTTCATGGGACCATTTGGGAAGTATACCCTTTCCAACAAAAAAATATTTTTTCAAATCGGTTGACAAGCGACGGAGTTATGCGCGAACAAACATAAAAAAAAAAAAAATACAAACATCCGAATTGAGAACCTCCTCCTTTTTTAGAAGTCGGTTAAAAATGGAATGTCTTCATTTCATGTCATTACAGAGAGTTAAATGTCTTTTTTGATTTGATCGTCAATAAATATTGATATCCTACACATGTGCGTAGTTAACCTAAACAATTTGATTTGGGCTTGTAAAACTGTCAATAGCGTAGTAGGTATGGTGCCACTTGGATTGCTCTGTCTTAATTTGCACAGGTTCAAATTATATACAGCAAAGGAGTGGAACTCTCTGCCTGCGTCTGTGTTTTCGAACGCATTCAACCCTAATTTCTTCAAAGTTAGAGTGAACCAGGCTTCTTCTGGGTAAGCTCATTCCATCGTCGACTTTGTCTCTGTCACCTGTGACCTAGACCAAAGTCAAGAGCAAATCCATTTCACAATAAAAAAATAAAAATATATACACAAAACATTCTCGTTTATTGCTCTATCTTTTAGTGGAAACCGTATTAAAATTGGTTCCGTTTTTGAGTAGTTAGCGGAAAAATAGAGAGGCAAACAGCGATTTTGTTTTATACCATTTACAAATGATATGATGATCTGGTGTTCTCAGCAGCAAAAATGGCTGCATAATTTTAATTAAAATAGTAGTTATTAATTTTCCAAAACTACCTTTTTAAAGAGGTTGTCGATGAGAATGGTGAAGTCACTACTGTACAAAATCCCAAAGACGAAGTAGCGGGCATATTTATCCAGATTATCTTGATTATGTAACTTTTAAGATAACAGTAGATTATAAAATATATTTTTCTTTTAAGAGTGTATTAAATTTGGTTAGCAAAGAAACCTTTTAACGTGAGGTGTTGAGTAAATTTTTTATTTAATTATTCAAGATTGTAAGGTGCAACTTCACATTGAAATGATTCTGTATTGTGATGATGTTCACAAATCGTGTCATTAAATTGATAAATAATTAACTAAATGTTTTTACAGTTCTAAGCAATTATATAGAACAGGTCAGTGTAGTAAAACGAACAAGTGTTTAACGTTTGTTTTTGTATACACAAAAACAAACGTTTAACACTGGTTCGTTGTTAAATAACACAAACATATTTTTACTTATATGAAAAAACATATTTTTTGCGTTGTTTATTTTAAAGTCTGTATATTACAGTGAAAAAGCAAGAATATGAAGCCTTCAGCGGATTTAGTTAGTCAAGTATTAGCAACACAACAAGTCACGAACTAGTTGGTACAGTGTAGTGGTCTCGCGAATGTTTAAGCTAGACGAGGTTGCTACATAGGTATCTGAATAATCTCTAGGAATCTATTTTTTAAGCTATTGCATAGCTTCTATCGCGGGCCTTGGGCGTGGCAACCGAATCCAGAAATTCCGTAACGAAAATAACCTAACACCGCTACGTCATTCGATTAGGCCCCGCCTTTTTAAAATGGTCAATTCGTTACTGAGCTATTATGTCGGTGTATTCCCGTTCGTCCCCTCGACTTCGTCCCCCGAGGGGGACGAACGGGCATTTACAAAAATAATATTTAATTTGTTCCCGATCGTCCCAATCCTAATTCAAGAGGGGACGAATGGAAATATGTTCTTCGATTAGTGCCATTCGTCCCACTAAAAAGATTTGTGCAGTAATTTACTGACCCTATTTATGTGTTAAAATAATGAGTCAACTTTTCTAATTACTTACATAATGTAAAACGTAAAATCTTGCCACCATACACATAAGCAACTGTGACTACAAAAAATAGTGACTTATACATATTTCAAAAGGAAACAACATGAATGGTAAAAAGTCTGTTTGTAGTGTTTAATTGTAATATAATACAGACTTTTTTTTTATTATAAGCTTTATACACTGATTTTTTTATCATAATTTTTTAGTTATAAGGAGAAATTTATTCTTAATTAAAAAGAATATTATATATAAGAAAACTTTTTACAAAAAATAAAACCGACATCTAAACAAAAAACCAAAAAGTATAAAATAACTTTAATTTTGGAACTCGGTGTTTTTGGTTGCTTTTTTGTTGTTGTACACACCGACTTCCGAAATTAAAGTTATTTTATCCTTTTTTGTTTAGAAGTCGGTTTTATGTTTTGTAAAAAGTTTTTTATTTTTCACTTTTTAGTGGTTCACTCCCAGCTAAACATACCCATCACAGCGTACGTGGTATAAATTGGTGTAAACAATAAACAAACATGCGATTTCAGCTACCCCGACAGATTTGCTATCATTTATTGAAATTAACAAAAAAACCGCTTGTTCGATTTCGATAAAATTTTCATTGGCCCATTTGGGAAGTATATAGTGAGTTATCGCAAAGTTGATTCTGTGATTTTTATTCCTTAATAAATGACTGATATTTAATTCAAATTTGTTTTTTTTACCAATTTAAACCACCAGTCTTATATTATTTGGTGGGGAGCAATAGAACCAAAAAAAAGAATTAATAAATTGTTCCCATTCGTCCCCTAAAAAATTTAGAGGGACCATCGGGAAAATAAATAACGAATTCCCGTTCGTCCCCCTCGGGGGACGAAGTCGAGGGGACGAACGGGAATGCACCATTATGTCGCCGTCACCGAGCCGACCCGAACGTCTGCGTTCGGAAACAATCGGTGGGACAAAGTTAAGTGAAACGTATGTGATTTACATTAGTACAGTAACCCAGGTGAACGAATCGATACCATATCACAATGACGCAGAGTACTAAATATATAATTGCATAAGTTGATAAAAAATGCTATGCAATAGCTTTACAGCGGCAGTCCCCGAGTGCCACATGTATTTTTTTTATAATATTATCAACTAGGATTAAAATATTATGTGGAGGTTTGCAGCAGGCCTTAACCCGTTGAGCTGATCCGTGACATCATGAAGTGGCAACCGCACGCTTGATGCACATCATACCTGTCACTTGTAAGTGCTGAATAACAGGCAATGTATTACATAATTTTGCCTTTTAAACAGAGCTTTAGCGACAAAGTAGATAAATATAGGTCGGTTGCACCCGGCCGTAATCATGGCACATCTTGTTTTAGTCAAAGTAATTTTTATAAAACAAAAAACAACTATGTCTTTAGTCGTAAGTTAGAGATTGAATTTGACTTTGATTGTTTATCGTTATTGCTGTTAAAATTTAACTTTTCCGACCCTTTCTCATCACTTTTACAGGTATGACAAAACTAAATGTGACATAGTTACTGCCGAGTATGGTCGATGTCCTTCCTGAAAACAAGGCAAACGAGTGGTTAAATGAACTACTGCGCTGTGTTTCCTTGCCATTCAGAAATTAATCAATCTTTGTTAACTAGAGATAAGAAAGCTTTGTGGTTATCAGCTAGTTAATCGGTATTAGTTTTGCGTCCAACATTTTGTTATAATTATAATAATGGCGATTTAGTGCCTGTAATTGCTAAAAGTGCCCACATCACAAATTTTGTCGATAAGTGGAGGTACAGTCACACAAGAAATGTTTTATTGTTAGCTCTCAAACGTTCATGGTACATTTTAGAAAGTCTAATTAGTACCATAAACGAAGCTATTTTAATCTACCCTTCGTTATCTACGTTATCCTATGGTACATTGATAACGTTGCCTTTCGAGGGTATAGAAATACAAGACATTTAATATCAGAAGTCTTTAGGCAAAGGGAAATTCTGTAAATGATAACGATTGTCGAGAATATAAAAAATATTGAATTGAAAATCGCAGATTCGCAGATCGCGTATTGGGAGCAGTGGTGGCCGAGTGGTAAAGGCCCCGACTTACGAGTTGTAGGTCTCGGGTTCAAACCCAGCCAGATGTGCATTACTTTGTGTAATTAATTTCATCACCACTGCTCTCATTCCGGTGAAGGAAAACATCGTGAGGAAACCGGCATGTCCTAGAACCAAAAATTCGAAGACATGTGACATTCACTAACCCGCACTGGGCCCGCGTGGTGGATTACGGCCCAGTCCCTCTCCTAGAGAGGAGGCCTGTGTCCCAGCAGTGGGAACATTAAAAGGCTGATTATGATGATTATGATTATGAAAATCGTTGTCGTTGATAAATTAGTCATAGAAGTCTTAAAATCCACATGCACAATTTCTAATAGGGTTGTTAATAATAATAATGCTGACCATTATCACGAAGCTACCACAAAAGAACCTGTTCTCTTAAGATAAGTCAGTGTTCACAATTTCAAAGATTAGATTCAAGAAGATACGAGTACGATTGTTTTACTAAATGGTTAAATAATTATATTAAAAAAATAATTGAGTGAGAGGTCTGAAATCGTTTCAATAATAGTTCAAGTACAATAATACATTTCAAATATATTAGTACAAAACCTTAGTAAACTTTAAAAAATTATAATCAATTGTTTTACAAATACATTTTTGAATAACACAAAAGATCATTTTGACAAAAGTAATTGATTCACATAATTAAACAAACTACAACAATTATTAATTTTCCTTTTATTTCTGTTAGTTTTTTTAGAATTTTTTTTTTCTTGTTTTTTTTTTATTTTTCTTTTTTTTCTTGTTTTTTTTCTTTTTCTTTTTTTTTTGTTTTCATTTCTCTTTTTTGTATTCTTTTCTTGTATTCTTTATTTGACTTATTTTTTTTCTCATATTTTATCTATATTTTTGTTTTGTTATCTTTTTTTTTTGTTTTGTCATGACATTTTTTAAATTCTTCAAAACAGTAGATAATATAAACATAACAAGCGAGTAAGAAACAAATTAATTACCTACTAGGAAAAATCGAGAGGTCAGAAAGTATAATTTCGACTTATTCATCATAGTTACTAAATTACTAAGGTTGAGATTAACAAACTGTTCGTTGGTTTTGGAGTAAACATAGACCTTAATCTACGAGCAACATTCAACATGAAGATAATAAGACAAATACAAGGTTCTCATGGATCATTTTACCAAAAAGAATTGATTCATAAAAATAATACAGTATTTTGTAATCCTCTTACAAACTAAAACAATTATTCTTTTTACTTCATTCTGATTCACTTTTTTGTTTCGTATTTTTTTTATTATTGGTTTCACCTTTTTTGTCTTTTCTTTTTTTTTCGTCTTTTTTTGTTTCTTTCTTCCTTTTTTTTGTTTCTTTTTTTAATTTTTTTTTCATTTCTCGTTTTTTTTTCTTTTTTTGGTTACTTTTTTTTTTTGGTTTCTTTTTTTATTTTGTTTTTTCCTTTTTTTGTCTTTTCTTTTCTTTTTCTTTTGTTTTGGCGTTTTATGTATAAACATATGACTACAAATAACATCCTAGAGAACATGCCAAGACCATATGGGATGGAATGAAGAGTAGTATCTGAAATGGTCTTTTGATGAAAGAACCACACAGTTTGAGTGGACCTGTCCAGTCAGTGCAAGCATGTGTCAGAAATCGTGTAATTCAACTCACGTTTCGACGAACAATACCAAAGAAAGGACATTTGGGTAGGCCACATAAAATACTCATACTGTCAGACAGTAAAATATAAAGATCCAGCCACATATAGTCCTCACAGTCTCAATTATAACATTATTATCATAAATTTTCTTTACATCACACTTATTTTTGACCTCAACGATTTTACATATTTTATTACATTTATATGATTACAATTATTTAGAGGAGACAGCTGAAATATTACTAAGCTAGTGGTGCTTCTTCTTCTTTTCATCTCGATGGTTGTATTTCGTCTGACCAGTAATTTGCGACCTGGACAGCTCTAATGTTGGCTTCCCTTGAGTCCCGGATACATTAGGATGGGTCGATGTAGTCTTCAGTAATAGTTCGGTCTACACATTTTGCAACACTGGTGACAGGTCGTGAAAAAACGATCTCGTCAATGAATTAAATTAAAAATATTAATTAATTGTGTATAATACTGTGTTAAATCTATTGTTTACCTTATAACTTACGTATTAATGTGACAATCAGTGTTTG
Organism: Hecatera dysodea; assembly: GCA_905332915.2. Classification (NCBI taxonomy): domain Eukaryota; kingdom Metazoa; phylum Arthropoda; class Insecta; order Lepidoptera; family Noctuidae; genus Hecatera; species Hecatera dysodea. The sequence goes on along the minus strand of HG995286.1, from coordinate 28,243,379 downwards.
TGCCGTGTTTTTTGGTATGATAATTTCAACAAATCGATAATTCGATAAATCTTCTACCGGCTGTCAAAGTTTGGATTGCGGATTTGAATTCATCAAACCCGGGGAGTATTTTATTTTATAATATTGCTTATGTTAACATATTTTTTACAGACTTTTCAACACCTCTGAACACTGCTCAGAATTCTGAGCTACGTCCAGTACACATCGGCACCGTTTATGTGACACTTCTTTGATTTTTAAAATAAATAGACGTAGTAATAATCTTGACATCGTAAATAATGCCCTTTTGCAGGTCCAAAATTGGTTCACTGCTAATAATTTGGTTTTAAATGGGAAGAAAACGAAGTGCATAAGATTTGCTTTACCAAATGTCAAAAGTAGTAATTGTGATATAGTATTGAACAGGGAAAAACTAGAATTCGTCGATAGAACGGTTTTCCTGGGGATTACGCTTGACTCAAGGCTACAATGGGGTCCTCATTTAGCATCTCTTGCAGGACGTCTAAGCTCAGCAGCATATGCTGTTAGGAAAATCCGCCAATTTACTGATGTTGATACCGCGAGACTAGTCTATTTCAGTTACTTTCATAGTATAATGTCTTACGGTATCTTGTTATGGGGCCGGGCTGCAGACATCGAGTCAATTTTTATTCTGCAAAAAAGAGCCATCAAAGCCATTTACAATCTACGCCGGCGTGATTCTCTAAGGGAACTGTTTAAGGAAATTAACATCATGACGGTACCTTGTCAATATATATATGAAAACATTATGTACGTTAGAAAAAATCTACATCTCTTTAGTAAGCGAGGCGACAGACATAATTATGCTACTAGAAATAGGGATCAATTAGTTCAACCAGGTTTCAGACTAGCTAAAGTAGCCACATCTTTCATGGGGTATTGTTTAAAATGTTACAATAAAATTCCTCCCCATATATTAGAACTGAATGAAACGAAATTTAAAACTTGTATTAAACGCACATTATGCAGGCAAGCATATTATAAGTTGGGGGATTACATTGAAGATAATAATGCTTGGCTAAATGCCGGTCCTGCTCCACAGCCTCAACCACTTGGATAAACAAGTTTAGGATTTTATATTGGAAGAGATGCTCGCCCTTTTTTTATTTTTTGTCTCATTTATTTATTCTTTTTTTATATATAATATTAATTTGATAATTAATAATTTCTCTTTTTTTTTTTACTTGTAGTTGCTTGGTTTTTGTAAACCATAGTTTTGTATAATGTAGAAGCATTTTATTTTCAAATATTGTAAATGTGAGTACCATGGAGCCATTTACATGTGATAAGTTATAGTTTACTTTGTGACTTGAACTAAAATGGCAGTTGAGAGCATGTCATGCTTGCTCAATTGTTTCGCTGATGGTGGCGTGTGTGTTGGATCATTCGGTTCCCTTCAAAATGGTTGAGCTAAATGGTGCCAATACACGCGTCATGTTCGTGAACGGGCGCCGTCGGTTGAGACTGGTCACCTCTTAACTGCCACTGACTTGTTTTAATCTTTATACTTTGAATTGTTTTTATAGTTTCCTTTTTTTTTTTTTTTTTTTCATTGTCCTCACATATAGAAGCGACCAAGGATGTAACCAAGGTTATGTAATACAGAACATAATTTAAAAGAGTGTCCGTGGAGTTTCTTGCACGTTCTTCTCCATAGAGATCTACGCTTTGGAACGTGCAGATAGCTTCACCTCTTTCGACTTGACAATTCAAAAGTGCCTGTAAAGGGTTTAATTGAAATAAATGCTTTGAATCTTGAATCTTGAATCTTGTAAGTGTCTTGATCATCGCAGTTCGTAGTTGTTTTGTAACGATGAATTTTTGAGGCGTATAATTTTTGAGGCGAATAATTTTTGAGGCGTATAATTTTTGGGGGGTATAATTTCTTCACATCTTCAACTGCTGCGCTCGATGGAATTATCCACCTATCACATGAAGAATGAATCTACAGGCTTTATTTATAATATCTGCAAAACCAATAAGACAATACTTCATGCAAAAAGTAAATACTACGAAGACTGATGTATAAGCGTTGTTTGCAACGGTGCTCTCTCGTAAACATAATACATAGTTATAGTTATGCAATGTAGATTCTAATGATTTGGAAACCAATTATAAAGTTTGTGTGTTAAGATCAAGCTAGGGTGTTGCACTTTTTATAAAAGGTTAGGTTAGTTTGGAAAATTCGAACGTTTTTTTTACATTAGTCTTCATTTAAACAATTTTTAAAATGTCATCTCTATACAATACTTTGTCTAGAATTTGTTCATTTTAATTCTTGCTGAAGATAGCAATTGGTAAATAAGTATGTCTGTTGGTATCCATCATGTTAGTATAATACGAAATATAAAAAATAAACAGTATCATAATTTATTTAACAATTGCTTTTCGCTCACTATACTATTTACAGTTCCAATAGGATTCATTCGGATGTATTTCATGTCTAATAGATTAATATGTGAAGCTGCAATTTTGCAGCAAAATCTTATTCAATCTGTAACTGGCACTTCGTAGACGGAACTTGGTTATAAGAATGTTCCTTAAGGATCACAAAAAGAAAAGTTTAAAAACTATTATGAAACGATTTCAAGTAGATAAGTCATATGATAAAAGTATCGTTTTGACAAACAAAATATTTGAAATTGAGCCACTGTTATCGTAAAAATAAAACATACTGATTCTAGAAACTTTTAATTTTTTTCTAAGTAATCATTTTTTAAGTTTTTACATTCTGCTAACACCTATCAAACAAGGGAACTACCCCATCTCACCATTTAAAATTTTGTACAAAGAGATACCACAGATTTTTGATACAATTCAAAAATCTGTGGTCTAAAGAGAGTCTTAAGAGACTATTTCATAATTTCAACTAAATCTAAACACTTTAAATAATCACCATCGACTTCTTCGTTTCATCTTATGAAATAAAAAAAGCACATGGAATTGCAAATGGCCGCCGCGAACATTCACAGTAAGGTGCCCTTTAATCAACAATATGAACTATATCCACTAATTGCAGACACGAGGCCATTCCGTACATTAAATACTTAAACAGAATCTAATAACAACCCCTAACCATACAGACTAGTTTGTGAATTCATGGAAGATTTTCACAATTCTTGCCTGCCAATGCGATATTATTTGTCAAATATTGATGAGTGTCATAAATTCACGGCAGATGCTGCCAGTAACGACGACGTCAGAAAACGACGTAGAAAGAAATCTGATAACTGAGTAAACCCCAGTTTTGGATGTTGAAAGCTTATATAATTAGAAAATATCCATATTACATTGAAACTTTCAAGCTTCCACAAAGTTGAAAACCCATTCCATAATATGTAAGGGAATTTCTAATAACGCATTGGCGTCACATCGGATTCCCGTGACACATACAAACAATAGACGCATTCCCACTGCAATTCTTCTGTATACGAGACTGGGAATCATTTCTTGGACGCCATTCAAAAACCTGCGCACTTATAAATACAGAGCTGGAATAATAAATTCCATCTGCAGTATTGAAGTGCTTGAATCTTTTATTATTTTCAATCTCTCTTAATAGTCAAAATGTCTTGCTCTTATTATGTATTTAACAACAGGGTAGTCGGCTAGGAAACACCGGCTTCATCTAGCTTAAAATGACCAGAAATATTTGACGTGTAAAAGTGTTATGTTTAACCTACTTACAAAATATATATCATTTATCATTTATCATTAACAAAACATTTTGACTTCAAAAGTAATTTAGTCATTGGTGAGTTCTGACAGACTGACACCTGTCAGTTATAGCGATCGGATAGAGATAGACAGTTGCATTATACCCAAACCTATGACTACTATTATCACAGACAACGACTCATCATATTGAGACCTTCCTCAAGGAAGAGTTTTGGCCGAAGGGTGTCGTGTATCGGCGATTCCGCGGAAGACTACGTGACATCACGCAGCGTAACACGACGCTGACACTTTGTGTAAAATAGTGTAATGTTTTTGTTTTATATAAATATGTATGATCTGTAAGGTATATGTAGGTATATGTTATGAGTCTTTGTTACCCGAAATAAAAGATATATTATTATTATATTATACTACTGACTATTACTGGCAAGAAAACGCACCGTAATTTTTTAAAATCATGTTGAGCATAAAACTAGAATCAGTGAAGATCCCTGAAAGCATGTAAAGGATGAACACGTAAAAGAGAACAGTACAACAAATTACAAAAGTTATAACAACAGTGTACAATGTTGCTATACAATTCCAAAGTCCAACATTTTTAACTACGTTGAATTTAATTTGGTTATGAATCTTATTATGAAAAATATAACATGTTAGAATATCAAAGTTCATCATTGTCTTGTTGAAGATTTGTCTATGTATCGTCATTTCTAAAATCTACCTAATCTTTATCAAATAATACATCTTCATCATAGCTTTCATTATGTCCCAGTCTAATGCTTATTTACTGTTAACCATCAGATTCTATAGTTATTTTCTGCATGTTCTGTCTTTCAGATACGTAAGATTTCTTTCACAAACTGTCCCCGGATTTCTCAATTTTAAGTGATTTCGCCCTTCAAGCTTACTGCTGTAGTGTTAACCAGAGGTTAGTGCTCAAGAGTGGGCTAGTTGCCAGATGAGCATCTGCATTATTACATCAAGATCTGGCTTGCTACGGTTCTACAAGTTCACTTGAACGTTATCAAAATCAAAATCAAAAGTCATTTATTCAAACTAGGCTGAGAGACAGCACCTTTTGAACGTCAAATTGTACATAAAGACAGTCCCCCAAAACGCCCACCCGTCACCACGTCCTAGTGTTTTAGTTGGGAAGAAGAAGTGGCGCACAAACTCCCCAGCAACACATCTGTCTATTGCGTTTTAAGAACTTGAATTTATACAATAGTATGCAAAGTCCTTACATGCCAAAGGCGGGAAAAAAAAATAATTATCCAACATGGAAATCATAAATCAATTCACTATAAACAGTGTATAGAGTAGATTGAGTCAATTAAGTAAAAACAGATTGACCTACATATTCATCAAAAATTACACAAAAAAAAAGTGAATAACCTGTCATAAGCTAACTTATAGAGAAAGAACATGATAAATATGACATTTTCTTGCGTTAAACACAGCGACCAACTATTCTTATCGTCTAAAATAATAGTCATTAATTTAATAGAATAGTTTGCCTTCGACTTGTTACTCATATCACAGCGAACGTCATTTGTTTTTCCAAGATGGCGGCACTCTGATTCCTTATTAAATGCGAAGCTTTTTAAAAGACATTAAATTATTGTGATGATGGTATATTTGGGGCGCATTCCATAAATCTTTAAAAGATATGAAGCGACCAGTATCAAATATAACCGAGGGTCTATTAAATGTTTTTGACGTATAGTAAAGTTACATGAAACGTTCACTCGTTTCGCACTGTAAGTATAGTATCTATTTGAATTGGTTACAAATTGTGTGCGTCGCATTAATTCTGGACTATTTTCAGGACATTATCTAGCGTAAGTAACTTTGGCCTTGTGTGCTTTTGAAGCTTGAAATCAATTTCATGGGGTCGAGTGTTGTAAGTGAGCGGCTGAATAATTCGCCACAGAGCAGCTAGGAAAGACAGAGGTTGGGGCTGTGATTTTTTTACTTGAAAGTATCAAAGTTAGCGGAATCGTCTATCTGTGTAAAATGTTTGCGTTACGAATAGTAGGTATTCTAAATGATACACGTACATTTAGCTTGTAAATTTTTTCAAAACAAAACAAACCTTATTCTCGAAGATAGAGTAATATTACCTTACTATCAATATAGTAATACGTCAAACAAGTAATACAAAGAACCTGAGTGTTTTTTCGATAATTGATTAAGCCTTACAGTCAGTTCTTGGCACATACCTCACGTTAAAACAAGTTTCTTTGCCTTTACGATAAAAAACATTTAGAAAATTTTCACCACGTACATAAAAATTACGTAAAATCAAACTTTATATTACATCACAAAATATTTTCAGTTAGATAAGAAAAAATAAAATAAACTATCCATCTATGTTTTTTTTTAATAGATAGAGTGATTTAAAAGGAAAGTTTATATGTATAATACATGCATAGTATAGTAGAGCAAACACTATCTACATTGCACCCGTGCGAAGCCGGGGCGGGTCGCTAGTTATATTATAAAGAGGTTACGTTTGTGAAGTTGTGAGTTTGTGACGTTGTAAGGGGTAATCTCGGGATCTACTAAAACGATTTTCAAAATTATTTCACCAATAGAAAGCTACGTTGTTGTGGAGTGTCATAGGCATATATTTTATCCCCGTATTGCGACAGGAACGGGAACAACGCGGGTGAAACTGCGCTGCTAGTGAAGATATAAAAGGAAAATTAATATTTTCCTTGAATAACTGCAGCATGTGTAGGAATGGGTAAAATTACGGTATTCCATCAGTTGTCCGATACAGTTCTAATCACTGGTTGATTGCCGAGTAAATGACACGTTATGTCATGTACGGTAAAAATTATCGTGGAAATCAGTTCTTGGACTACAGTATCCGTTTTATTATGGAGTATGTATGTATGTATATAAGTAATTATAAACTAGATATTTTTACTTTAAAATACTGGATTTATGATTTCGATGCTCAAAAATGTAAAGGGGTTAAGTATTTTTAAAGTATGTGTCAAACTTATTTTCTCTACTGCCCACTTTGAGAATAAATTATTTTTTTGCGCCCCAATTTGTTCTCCTACTTAAAAACCACTATAACTTCGAATTAAATAAATTATTCTGAGCTATATTATCGCCCGGAAGACACGGTAGAGCATACGGTGGATGTCTGCCCTGCTTAGATGGGGCAACGCCGTGTCCTCGTCGAGGCGATCGGCGGCGGCGACCTCTCGTGACCGGCCCTGGTTCAATCCATGGTCCGGAGCGAAGAAGCATGGGAAGCGGTGACCTCTATTATGTACGGTGATTATGTAGGGACAGAATGTTTTTTTTCTAAAGTGTCACAGCGGCCATGGAACGCAATTTGCGTTAGGAGGAATACGGATGGGTTTTAATCAGTAATAGTCTGACGTTCCCTTCCACTCCGTCCAGAGGGGATAAAGACATTTGTAATTTCTCATCCATAATAAGGGGAAGAATTACGATGATCGACAAATCTTTAAACCATTATAACATTGTATTAAACTTCATGTACAAATCGCTATGGAATTCTTTCATATCAATGTGAGAAGAATAGCTGAAGCAAGCTATAAGTTTTCATTTGCTTTGTTGAACGCCCTAATGTCAAGAAACATTGGTTCAAATTGAAAAACAATATACATATTTTGGTGTTTAATAGCCCATTTATCGAAGAAGGCTATAATAGGTTATATTCCTTCACACTGCGACCAATATGCACTGAAGCATCAATAAAAAATTTTGCAAAAGTAGGTTTTATTTTTCTTGCTTTTATATGATAAGTCCCAGCTATCTAATAACGGACGAAAAAGTTAGCAAACGCTAATACAAACTTTAGTATTGAAGCAAACACCGACGTGATTGAACATTTATTCAAATTATTGTGAACAAAAGGCCACCAGTCTTTTGTGGTGCCGGCGTAGCCATTCAAACCGGCAATTAACACATGAAAGGAACGTAATCGGCTTCAAAAATAATTGATACTCGCCACAAATTAGCCGTAGGCGTAAAAACGATTCAACTACAAACAACTGTTGATACAATTTTCTATTCAAAGTAATAACAGTTTTAAAAGACAACAACAGTTTTAAAGGTTGAATACAAATAATTGATTTACCAGAAGGTATTGAGGTACGCACATGCAATTAAAAAGGCAGGGCGATAGAGTTGACCAATCAAATGTTATTATTTTATTTTTTTAATCAGTGTTTTTGATAGTTGTAGAAATCAGGCCACCTAAAGCGAAGAAGTGGTTGATGTTGCTATGCGTGCTGGAATCCTATATTCGTCTACAATGATAAATGATATTTATTTTATAATAATAAATAAATAATAATAAATAAATATCTTGGGACTACACACACGGCTATCTGATCCCAAGCTAAGCAGAGCTTGTGTTATGGTAACCAGACAACTGATATACATACTTATATAATTTATAAATACATACATATTATAGATAAATCACACCCAGACATAGAACAAACAATCATGCTCATCACACAAAGTTTGTCCTGGGTGGGAATCGAACCATTTTGTAAGTAGGTTAAACATAAAACTTTTACTCGTCAAATATTTCTGGTAATTTTAAGCTAGATAAAGCCGGTGTTTCCTAGCCAACTACCCCAAGAAGAAACACCAAAACAAACTCAGAGGTCAAAGTCTCTTCTAAAGTCCATACAATCCGTACTGGTCAAGTCATATGAGAACCATGTAGGTTAATGTCTGAGGGAGCCTATGATACTTATATATAATGGAATACCTTTACTATGGAGAGAGACTCAGCTGGGGGATTAGTCGGACTGTGAATAAGGGCGATGAAGAGTATTTATTTATACATTTATTTAACTTATCTGCGCATAGCCACAGCCTTCATAAAAACGAAATAACTTAAGCGACTGTTAAAAGACACAATAGCCTTATTGGCTTTATTTATTTAGAAACAGTACTGCCACATCACAAACATTTAACATTGAATATTACTCAAAACTATTTAATTAATGATAAATGATGATAAATGATATTTATTTTGTAAGTAGGTTAAACATAACACTTTTACACGTCCAATATTTCTTGTCATTTTAAGCTAGATGAAGCCGGTGTTTCCTAGCTGACTACCCTGAGAAGAAACACCGAAACAAACTCAGAGGTCAAAGTCTCTTTTAAAGTCCATACAATCCGTACTGGTCAAATCATATGAGAACCATGTAGGTTAATGTCTGAGGTAGCCTTTTGAGGAAAGTGCCACACAGATTTGAGTGGACCTGTCCAGACAGTGCAAGCATTTGTCAGATACCGTGTAGCTCAAACTTAAAACTTTAAGGAGCTCAACGGCTTGACGAACAATACCAAAGTAAGGACATTTGGGTAGGCCGCAAGAATTACTCAAACTGCCAGACAAACTGAAACAAGACCCTAATATGGCGATCTACATAGTTCCCATTCATAATATGTTATATGAGAACTATGCAGATCTGTGTCTGAAATGGTCTTTTGAGGAAAGAACCATACAGATTTAAGTGGGCCTGTCCATTCAGTGCAAGCCTTTGTCAGTAGTCGAGTAGCTCAACTTAGAAACAATAAGGAGCTCAACGACCCGACGAACAATACCAAAGAAGGGACATTTGGGTAGGCCGTAAAAGTACTTAAACTGCCAGACGTCGTCGTTATATATACTTTAAGGAAAGAAAAAAGAAAATAATACCCATATAGTCCTCATATTCACAAAATAAATTAAGTTATGAGTAAGTAATGGCCTGATACATGTGACAATAATGGCGTACCTACATAACATTGGCAATTCATCGGCTCGAAGATGAAATACAATAATTAATTAAAAGAAAAAAAGAATACCTAATGAAAATATACATTGAAACCAGCTGTTGGCTTGACCGTTATATCGCGTCGTTTTGTTTAAACTCTTTAAAACTTGATTAAATAATACTTTTTGATACTTTTCGGTATGACAGTTAAATTATTTAAACAATCACAACTGGTTCTCATTTCTCTTTTTAATCAATTTCAAATCTCCCCCAGAATTCGAATTAAACATGATCGAATCTGGTATTCCTTTTTTAAAACTATCGAACCAAATATCGCAAAATTATCATAATAATGACAAATATACCAACATACAGTCCCTGTCAATGAACTTTGTAAGGTATACCAGTTTATTGTATGGCATAATAAAAGCACACATGTCTTTTGGCGTACGCACAGTAAAAATATGGAACAGTATGGAAACTAAGCCCATTTGTTGAAATAATTACCTACGCTCCAGTAGAGAGTCAGGGTTGTCACTTTTAATGTTTGCAATAAGTGTTTTATTGGAACGAAGTTCTTTAACACGGCTTGCGGTAGGAGTTGACTGGGAGAAATAGTCACGCGAAAATGCGTTAATGCATGTTATTCCATGCGACTTTCTTCTTTGGTCAAAATGTAAATAATGCCATTGTAAAAAAAAAATACAAACTGAATATTGTTTATCATTTCTATGCCATTTTATTCCATTTCAATTATACCTAATATCTGCCCTAAAATTTTGATGAAGGATTTCTGTATGTTGAAAAATTATTGTTACTTATTTTGTGAAGTAAGTACGTTTCTATGTGTATGTTTCGAAGGCTAAATTTCCTTTGACTAGAATATAAAGTAGTCGTAAAATTATGGTCATTTATTTTTTCATACTCATAAGGATTAATTTATTTCATATGTTATATAAATTATAATCCAATATAAATTACAATTAGTCTTCGGTATAAGGATTTAATACTAGTATTAAAAATCTGTGCTTGGGTACACAGTTTTTGCAAAACAAAAACCTGAGCGGTCCATCTATAGCCATTATAATAGCGTAGGTATTATCTATGAACACGGCACCCGCCACTGAGCGCACCGCGAAAGTCCCTTAGGGGCCTCGTAGATGTGCGCGTCTGTGTGAGTGTGACCGTTTCGACCGTTTGTTCGTAGTTTCTATACTGTTCCATATTTCTACTGTGGCGTACGGAAGGGCAAAACACCGGTTTTTGCGCCAATTTAGGGTGCTCCATATGGCCAGGTGCTGTCTGGATGGCGAATGATACTGACGTGTTTAAATCTGGGAATAATAATTCTCTTCGAAATGTGCGCACAAATTAAAGGTGTACTTTTGAATGTTTGTTAGGCATTTGATCGAAGATTTGCTGGATTTGGTTAAAGGAGACCTTTTTTATCTCAGTACAAATTTTCACGCGGTGGAACAGCTGTTCAAAAATATAATTATCTTTAATTCAATAAATTGTAATATTATGTAGTATAAGGAATCTGTCTACGTCTGGTTTCATTGAAAGCTACTTCTTCCTTTGGATCGAAAAACGCAATAATTATAAGTTTACGAAAAATCTATATCAAGGTAAGAATATTTACTACTCATTAAGCCGTAGCCGCTGCCAGGGCTGCAGAATTTGTTCGAGATAGTCACCGCGGCCCTTTTTTTATTTGGATGGGAAATCATCAAATGACTTCTCCCGCTCTGGGCGGAGCGGTAGGCAGTGTCAGATTCTTACTGACTAAAATCCCCCGGGATCCTTCTAGTGCTCTTTGCGTTCCAGGGCCGCGGTGACTCTTTCGAACAAATTCCGCAACAGTTACCGCGGCCCTGGCACGCAAACGGCGTTCGGAGTAACATAGAGATAGGTTTTAGTCAGTAAGAGTCTGACACTCCCTTCTACTCTGAGTGGAAGAATCCATTTGATGATTTCCGATCCACAAAAAAGTCGTGATAGCTAAAGTAATTAGATATGTATGTAGTACCCATATATAGAGTTTTGTCACTCGTAGAGGCTATTGAATAATATATTAATGAAAATTTTTAACCTCGGAATTTACTTTATTAGGTAATCTAAATTACTGTACTAGACAGTTAAATTTTAATTTATAATTCTAATTAATATTCTGTATTGAAAAGTGCCATACAACATAATTATGTATAGGTTGCCTTGACACTAGAACTTTGTAATGTTGAAGTTTGTTGTTCCAAAATTGTATGATTGTACCGTTCTCTGAATTCGATTGGTGACAGTTGGAACCTTGGTAAAGTTTCGAGTTAATGGGAATTGTTATCAAAAATGGTTAAGCAATTACGAGGTTACACGCATCATGATAATAGTAACCCAGGCATATAAAGTATTATACACTAGCTTCTGTCCGCGACTTCGTCCTCGTGGAACTTTAACCCCGATTTTGAAACTCTCAGCCCGATCGGTTTAAAATTGACAAAGTTTAATACAAACTTTCATCCCTTTCAACCAAATTTGATTACCATAAAAACGGTTCTAGTGAGTTAATCTTAAAAGATAGACATATACTATCGCGGACATTTTTTTTAGATCATTTTAAGAGCCATTTCACAAAATTTGAACGCTCGAGTTTAGGTAAAAATGCTAGCATATTGTATGTGTGCGTAAGTTACCCACACAAAAACCGAGCCGACAGTGTAGCGCGAGTGTCGAGACGGACTAAACAATCTTGAGCTGCTAACATCGTAATGCACATTTGTTCGCGAGTTATTAAAAAGTGATTTCATTTATGCAGTAGAATTAAGGATTTCAAGGCCCCAAGTGCTATTACAATAGTGTCAGAATGGTCTATCATTGGTCTCATAATGGTCCATTTTGACAAGTTTCGTAATCTACTAATATAAAAGCGTCATTATGACTTTCCAATGGTCAACCACTGAACACTCATTGAAAGAATGGTAATCTCGTACATAATGACAAATAAATTACAGACGTATGCGGTAAGTAAATCTTTTACGGGCACTTTTGCATAATTAAGGGGTCGGTAAGTCAGAGAACTAGTGAGATTGTAGTTTTCAAAACGAAAATTTACATAAGGAGAAAAACCTGCAAGAAGCTCTTAGTTACTTTATTCAATCATGTTAAATATTTCAAATATGTTAGTTTCAACATTCGGCTTTGTTTTGTATTGTTATCTATACTTCTATACTAATATATAAAGCTGAAGAGCTTGTTTGTTTGCTTGAACTCGCTATAAACTCAGGAACTACTGGACCGATTTGAAAATTTCTTTCAGTCTGAGACGCTAAGGCCAATAGGAGCGGTACACCAATGAAGAATGTTTCAAAATCAAATTAGTAATTATTCCACGCGGGCAGAGTCATCATTCATTTTGCGCCCTCACTTTAAAAATAAAGTGAAATAGCGATATCAATTCGGTAGAATCCCCAAATTGATTGAGTCTGAAAGTTCATCAAGTTCGTTAATTGATTCATTAAGTCCGTGGTCTAACGCTACAGGTCCGTTCTTCTATAAATTGTATCATTTACTGCTAAATAAACTATGATATATAAATTTGTAAAAATCCCCTAAACCCAAATTGAAAATTAAGGAAAAAACTGGATAAAGCGAGTCAGACTCGTGTTATTTCGATCGAGTTTTGATTTTTTCCGGGTTCTACGGAAGTTTATAAACTATGAAAGCACTCTCATTACTCTGGCAAAAATAAGCAAATTAAATTGAAGGGCAAACTTGTTGAAATAAATTGTAATTGCAAAAAATATATCATTTAATAAGAGAAAACTACAAATTCCCAATTTTCTAACTTTTTTTCTGTAAGTACAGAAAAAGTCAGGAAATTGTAGTACTACAGTACTGTAAAATCTATCTTCATGCCAAATTTCATGACTCTAGGTCACCGGAATGTTCCCTATTGGTTTTGATTCCTTTGCGGGCGTCAAAATATGCACCATAACCGGCCTTATCTCTAGATTGCATTGTCTTAGAACTTGATTTTTTTCACAGCTCCAAGTTAGTCTCAACATATTTGAGGAATTCATATTAATTTTAGCTTTATTCCTCCATAAGTTCCTGAGAAAAAGGGTCGTGACAGACGGACAGACTGGCGGACAATAAAATGATCCTATAAGGGTTCCGTTATCTGGGTGTCAACACTGTGTGGATCGCCCGGAGGACACGGTGGAGCATACGGTGGATGTCTGCCCTGCGTGGGCGGAGCAACGCTATGTCCTCATTGAGGCGATCGGCGGCGGCGAACTCTTGTGACTTGCCCTGGTAGAATCCATGATCCGGAGCGAGGAGACATGGGAAGCGATGAACTCCTTCTGCGAAGCAGTAATGCTAGCGAAGGAGGAGGTAGACCGCGTGAGGGAGAGCGAAACCTCACGCTCCAGCCGCAACAGAATAAGAGTGTCGGGAAAGGCTCCGTAATAAAATAAAATATTTACGATTGATTCCGAATGGTTCACTCAATCGTCCAACAGTCAACATTCTTTCTCCTACAATATTAAAATAATAATGTTATTTGCTGCTCAATAACCGTATGCTTTAAATCAAGAGTTGTTTCTTAAAGATACAATTTCTATTACCGGATCTAACTTTTTATATGTACCCAGCACAGCGTCTCTTCTATACTAATATTATAAAGCTGAAGAGTTTGTTTGTTTGTTTGTTTGAACGCGCTAATCTCAGGAACTACTGGTTCGAATTGAAAAAATCTTTTTGGGTTGAATAGACCATTTATCGAGAAAGGCTTTAGGCTATATATCATCACGCTTAAGCCAATAGGAGCCGAGCAGCGATAAAGAATGTTTTAAAATCGGGTATTCCACGGGGACGAAGTCGCGGGCAGCAGCTAGTCTAATTATAAAACCAAAATTTCTAATTAAAAAATAAAACATGGCTATTAAATTTCGATACCTACAAATAAATTGAAATAGTAAACCGTGGCTTTCAAACTTAAACCTAAACCATTTATTTTAATTAACCTTGTACAGGCAATTTTGAATTGTCAAGGTCGGTCAGTCGAAAGAGGTGAAGCTATCTGCACGTTCCAAAGCGTAATTCTCTATAAAGAAGAACGTGCAAGACACTCCAGTGACACTCTCTTAAATCAATAAATTATTACAAAGTTTGTTATAAATTGTTTCTCTATAAGGCAGCTAAATAATTACGTTTCCATTTATGATACAATGGTGTACAGAACTTTTGCTCCCCATTGCTTAAACTAATAAACCAAATAACATCATTATTCTACAGAATACGATAATCGTATTCTACTTTAAAAATCATTTTACTAAAAATAATAGCGAGTATCAAAACGTAGTAGTCGTATTATAATAATGGGTTTACAACACGCGCGCTTGAAGATCGGGACGCGGAAAAAAGTGACACAGGTCCTACCTCGACGGGCGTTTACGCCGTACTGATCGGTGACCTTTTTTTTTTTTTTTTTTTTGAATGGACTACTCGCAGTTCAGCACATTAAGGCTGGTTACTGCTCAACCGGGCAATCCCGTGGTTGCCTTAGATTCTAAGGCCCCCAGCCGGGGCTTAAAAAACTACTTAAAACTAAATGGCCGCTCGCTAAGGGCATCCCCTGTGGGACACGGGCCTCGGCTTAGCGGGGTCATTGAGGGGGGGCAGCAAGGGACAGGCTGGGTCTGATTGATATTATTTAGGGGATTTAACGCTAATGGCTCAGCAGCGCGGGCTGGCTCGTTAGGCAAAAGTCGGGGAGGGTTTTGACGGGGGCGTCGCGATGGACCTCGTCGGCGAGGTCGGAATACGGAACGCGTTCTGGGTTTATTTTTTCTAAGAGTGCTGGTTTCCCTACTACTCTCTTGGGTCAGGGTGATGGGGTCATCGGGCTCAACAAGAGTATGCCGCGGTCGGCGGATCTTGCTGATCTGGGAGGGGGTGTATCGGGTGGCCGATACGATAAGGGGGTTTTGGTGCTTTTCAGCGGACTCTATGAAACGCTTGGAAATACGTTTCATGAATTGTTTGATGGTGGGGATACGGAGGTCGACATGGAGACGCTCATTTCTAACGTACCACGGGGCTCCCGTAGCCTTTCGGAGAAAACGGTTTTGGATGACCTGCAACCTATGGATTTGGCGGGGCTTAGCGTGTGCGAAGGCTACACACGCGTAAGTCATTATTGGACGTATGCACGTGGTGAAAATGCGTAGTTTGCCTTTCAGGGATAACTTGCTGCGTGCGTTCAGCATGTAGTGAAGCCTACTGAGAGCGAATGCGGCACGATTGCGCACCGTCTTAATGTGCTCTCTGAAGGTAAGCTTCCGATCGAGGATCACGCCTAGATATTTAGCTTTCTCAACCCAGGGGATCGGCTTGCCAAATAACGTGATCGGACTGGGACGGGGGGGGAAGAGACGAGTCTTGGGCTTGTAAAACAAGATCGCCTGACTCTTCTCTGGGTTGACTTCCACTCTCCATTTCCGGAACCAAGCGCCTAGTGCGTTTGCGGATCTCTGGAGGTGGCCGGCTATTGCCTTCTCGCTATTGCCGGAGCAATATATCGCCGTGTCGTCAGCGAACAGAGCTAGCTGTGTCTTAGAGCTAGTGGGAATGTCGCTGGTAAATAGCGAGAACACTAGGGGGGAGAGAACACCGCCTTGGGGTACTCCGGCGCGAATGGGATGTGGGGACGAAAGTGCACCTTCGATTCGGTACTGAAAGGTGCGGTTCGACAGATAATCTCGTAAGATGAGCACGAGACGATCCGGCACACCGAGTTGGTATAGCTTGTATATCAGCCCGTTGTGCCAGACCTTGTCGAAAGCTTTCGCTATATCGAAGAACAGGGCTCCCGTAACGAGACCGCGCTGGTATTTGGCGCTGATATGTTCAACGATACGGTAGACCTGTTGGACGCAAGAGTGGTTTGATCTAAAACCAAACTGCTCATTGGGGAGGAGGCTCTTGGCTTCGACAAAGTCCTTGAGACGCTTATGAATAAGCCTCTCGTAGATCTTACCTAGGACTTTGAGCAGACTGATGGGACGATAGCTGGACGGGGAGGACTTGGGTTTTCCAGGTTTGGGGATACCGATGACGGTAGCCTCTTTCCACGTCTGTGGGAACATGTTGTTGGACAGAGCGCCATTGAAGATGGCGGTCATTAACATGATCAGAGTAGCCGGGAAGAGACGAACCACTTTGTTGGTGATTCCATCGGAGCCCGGGGCTTTTCTGGGTTTGAGACGGCCGATGATCTCCTTCACCTCATCAGGTGTGACGGGGGGGAGGGGATCATCGGGGTCCTCTACTGGTGGGAGGGAGGCTCTACGTTCGACTTCGGCATTCACCATATCGAGATGAGCCTTGTCTACTGGTTGGGAGCTGGGGGAGCATTGGGACTCTAGACTGTCGGCCAGGCATTCGGCTTTGTCCTCGTCATCGAAGGCGACGGTGTTGTCGGGACGCGTGAGCGGAGGCATCGAGGCAACCTCAGAGGCGCGTAGTTTCCTCTGGAGTTCCCAGAATGCCTGATGGGTGGGTTCGAGGTCGCCCAGCAACTTATCCCAGCGACTTTCACGCAGTTCAGCGATGCTGTTACTTACTTTACGCTGTAAGTAGCGCATGTGAACCTTGTTGGCTTCGCAGGGAAAGGCGCTGTAGGCACGGACAGCCGCGTTCTTTTCAGTCACGAGCTCACGTACCTCGTCCGGGAGTTTCCAGTGGTGATCACTCACCACCGGAGACTCCTTAGAACATTCGTTCAGGACAGATTGTACGTGATCCGTGAGTGAATCGATCGCGGCTGTCGTGTCTGCGACAGACTCGATTAGGTCGGGGATCTGGTCGAGATGGGGTGACGTGGTAGCCTTCAGCTTTTCGCTTACTTGGCGCCAGTCAGTGGTCATTCGGGTGGGAGGAGTCTGGGTAGGGTCCATCGGCCCTGATCTAGGAGCAAGCTCCAGGATCACGGGTCTATGGTCCGAGTTTAACTCGTCATGCGTCTCCACAGAATGTAACCGAAGGTTGACATTTTTGAGGAGGGCGATGTCAAGTACATCGGGGGAGTGGGAAGGAGAGTGCGGGTAGTGGGTGGGATGCATTGGAGCGATGACATCGAAATTCAGGACGTTGCACAGTTCGAACACTACCTTGCCTCTCGGGTTGGTCGTGTGACTGTTCCAGGAAGGATGTTTGGCGTTGAGGTCCCCCGCCAGTATGACGGAGTCGCTCAGGCCAAGAAGTTTAGTCAGGTCATCTCTCATAGCGGGAGTGTCCACGGAGTTGTTGGGTGGGACATAGGCTGAGATGATCGTGACGGGTTGGTGTCCTGTCATACCTAGCCGACAGACTGAGACCTCAAACTTTTCGAGGGAGGGAGGGTCCATAGGAATGCAGTATAGGGACGATTTATAGTAAATTAGGGTACCTCCTAAGTGGCAGCGGGTCCTATCATTGCGAACCATGCGATAGTTGGCAATTTTGGGGTCCCGATGGGTAGGCTTTAGGAAGGTCTCTTGTATTAATAAGATGTCTAAGTGATGGTCGCGGAGGAATAAGGCGATCTCATCACGTTGGGCTCTAAGGCCATTGGCATTGAAAAACCCTATCCGGAGGGCTGTCGGTTTGAACCTACACGTTACTCGGGACTTATCCATTATGGGTGGGTAAGGGTTGTGTAGATTTGGACGTGGTGAACTACGTCACCGAACTCGCGAAAAACTGCTGAGTGGTCACCTCTGCAGTTTTGAAGCGCCTCGGCCATGGCTAGGGCGCGGGGGGAGTAAAAAGCTTGGTATGTGACCAAAATGATGTTTTTGGACACATCACCAGCTGGAGTAGTGGCGGCTTGCGCTGAGGCAGGGGCAGGGGCTGGGGCTGTGGCCCGGGTTGCCTCTGTCAAGGGGGGGCGTGGGAGCGCTACGTCCATGAGGGCCGGGATGGTTTTGGTGGGCTGGGTGGTAGGGGTGGCCTTAGGGGCCTCTGTGGTTTTGGGGGCAGGAGCGCTGGTCCTCAAGGCCGGAAAGTGGGCCTGGTGATTGAGAGCGCTCCATGGGCTGGGGCGTTGTGGACTGAGGGCTGTGGTAGTTTTTCCTACCAGTTGAGGACATTCCCTCTGCTGGCGATCGCTTGCGCGCTTGGCTAGCTTGGGGGCGGTGGGTTTGGGCGCTTTTGGGCAGCCACGGTAGTTGGCCGTGTGGCCAGACTTGCCGCATAAGACGCAGCTGGGCGGCTCAGCGCACTGGGACGGGTCTTTGGGGCGAGTGCAGTCTGAGGTGCCGTGGTCACCCAGGCATTTCACACATCGTGCCTTCGCAAAGCAATTCCGCTGGGAGTGGCCGTACAATTGGCAGTTGTGACACTGGCCAACGATGCCACTCCTGCGGGGCTTTTCGATGGATAGGCCTGAGAGGCCACAGATGTGGGAGATGTTGAATATGGGGTGATGACCGTCTGTCGGATCGCAGACGACCAGAATCATATTGTATGATTCTCCACCTCGGCGGTGCATTCGGTGCACCTCTGCTACGGGGATACTCTGCGACTGAAGGTCGCTGAGAATTTCAGCCGTGGGGATTTCGCGGGGGACGTTTTTGACCACCACGCGTGTCTGACGGTCCTCGGGGAGAGTAAAAGAGTGGAAAGGGATTTTCCTGCCCGAGAGGAGTTTGTGCAACTCTCGGTAGTCCTTTGCGGTCGGGACCGTGACTTTGATGCCCAGCTGAACAGCTCGGGCATTGGTATAATTAATTTGCCTGGCCTTGCAGGCAGTGGACACCTCAGTCCATTTGGCCTTGTCGTGAATGAACACGGGTGGCGGAGGTTGGACCTTTGGGGCTGAGGTTTTGGGGACTGAGGCCTCGACCGCCATCGGGCTGGCGGATCGGCTTGCCTGCTGGGAGGACCCAGCTGCCGAGGAGGGGCGGGATTGGGGGGCTGAAGACGGGGGGGAGGGGTGGGTGGGGGCGGCCTTTTTGAGGGCCTGCTCAGAGGGTGGGGACTTCTTCTTCTTCCTCTTCCCTCCGGCTACGACCTGGAAGTCGTCTTCGGAGGAAGAGGAATCAGATGGCTCAGAGGGCGCGGCAATGTCCATTTCCTCTGGGGAGGATGAACGGGAATCGGTGGGGCTCTGGTTCCCGGTAGCGGGTTGGGTGGTGGCGGCGCCGACTATTGTATTAAGGACAACAGCCGGTTTCGCGGAAGTCGTGGGGGCTGGGGCAGGGTTTTTGGTGATGGGTACCTGTTTGGGTACCCAGTTCTTGGATGCCTGCTTTTCAGTAGGCGGCGGGGAGAGAGGGCTCTCAGGGACCTGACCTTCTTGCTGCATGCGGGCAAGTTCGCTGCCAAATTTGGCAACCAGGTCCTGATCCCTGCAGAGCGCCTCTACTATCAGATCGCCATATTTG
This sequence comes from Hecatera dysodea, assembly GCA_905332915.2. Lineage (NCBI taxonomy): Eukaryota > Metazoa > Arthropoda > Insecta > Lepidoptera > Noctuidae > Hecatera > Hecatera dysodea. The sequence goes on along the minus strand of HG995286.1, from coordinate 28,223,485 downwards.
GCAGTGATTCCGGTGTCCTTGAGGACGGTGTCCTTGACGAACTCTAATAAATTAGCGTCCGTCATGGTGGGGGGGGGGGGGGGTTTAATTCCTATCTAGCATCCGGGAGCAACGTTTCCGCGACTCCCAGCGCTTCCTACTTCCTAACTCCCCGGGTGGGATATCCCGGGGATGTGTACCCTCCCTGTCGGGTGTAGACAGGGAGGTGAGTGCCTAGTTTTGTGTGCCCTAAGCTTGTAAACCCACTGCCGATCTTATTGTGCAGTGGGGCCCTAGGGTCAGAAGACCGGTCCGGTGTGAAGGGGTTGAGACACCCAACCACACCGGGTGAATGCTGAAAGAGAGCGGGGTTAGACAGATGGCAGCGACTAGGGAAGCCCCCAAGGCCGCGTACCAAAGCCCTTCCGATTTGACTTAGCCCTGAAGGGGCTTGGGCCGGTGTATCGGGTCAACACCCCTTGGCTTCGTTGGCACCGTGAGGTATCCCACCAAGGACCACGAAACTGTGGATTTTCCCAGAAGGGGCACTATTCGTTTTATTGACCCTCCGAAATAGAAACGGAGTCGTCCACTGCCTTGAAAAAGGCGGCTTCGGATAAGGATTGTAGTCGGCGACCACAGGTGACGTCACGACTGGAGCGTGACGAAACGAACACACACGACACTGAGCACGATAACGGGAGAGCAGCGGAGAGCGGCACGTCCGTCGCGGGCGGGCGTCGGGAGCGGAATGATCGGTGACCGCTTGCGCATCGTAATTTATTGCAATTTAGAGTAGTTTTAAAAACGATGTTATTTCTAAGTGAATAAAGCAATTGTTATGAAAACATAGAAACATATTCTTCAAAGAACATAGTTTACGGTGATATGTATATTTTCTTTTAAATTATATTTATTATGTTAAAAAAATAGCGATAAAGTTTAGATTAAAGTCGTGAAAATTGGACTCGGTTTTAATTTTTTTACTAATTAATGTAATCAAGAATCGAGAAAATAGTACGCAATGTAACGACAAAAAGATATGTCTGATGCTTACCATATTTTTTTTACCCAAATTTATAAATGTTTTTGATAGATTTTGGAATCCAAAATTGTATCTGCGACGATTTTTCAGTAATCGAGTTGTGGGAAATTGATCACTACATAGAAACTAAGTTGGTTTTTGAAAATATGGTACTTTAAATAACAATACTAAGGACTGATCTATCTTATACGTGTATTTTAGATTTTCAGACTATTACCTAAGATCGTAAAAAAGACGACTAAAATCTTAAAAAACTACGCGAAAATGTGAAATGGCTCTTAAGAGGTTCTTGTTCTTGAACCGGTTTCGCAGCGCACGCAACGGAAGCCCTCAAAGATGAATAATTTTCCCCGTTTTTTCCTCATTTTTTCTTCGCTCCTATTACTCGCAGCGTGATGTTATATAGCCTAAAGCCTTCCTCGATAAATGGTCTATTCAACACAAAAAGAATTTTTCAATTCGAACCAGTAGTTCCTGAGATTAGCGCGTTCAAACAAACAAACAAACTCTTCAGCTTTATAATATTAGTATAGATAAAATTCTCGTGTCACGGTGTTTGTGGTTAAAATCCTCCGAAACGGCTCTACCGATTTTCGTGAATCTTAGCGTGCATATGACTAGGGTGGCAAATCGGACAACATCTATTTTTCATCCCCCTAAATTTTAGGTAGTCCATGGTTAGTTTAAGGGTGGTCCAACCCTATATTTTTTAAATTAATTTATGTGGCAAAACGACGTTTGCCGTGTCAGCTAGTAATATTATGAAGAGGAAAGTTTTGCTTTTGTTTTCCAACCAATTATAACCAATTTTTTACAAGTGTAAAGCTCCATTATCAGTGAGTAATATAAGTTATATTATATCCCCGTATTCCCACGTTAACGGAAAGTATGAGTGTGAAACCGCGGGGCGCTGCTAGTCTATACTTAATATCTATTCTAGAATACTAAAAACATTAGTTAAAAACATTTTCGAAATGTCTATTTAAAAAAAGATAACTGGAAATTTATATTTGTATGGAAAATTTAAAATGAGTCTTATTTAACTGTAACACTATTTATCGAAAATGTTTTCAACTAACTTTTTAGACCTATGTATCCTGCTTAAGTGTGTAAAGTTTCATTAAAATCAGTTAAGTCATTTTGGAAAATAAGGACTTGAAAATTTGTATGAAATGCTGTAGGCGTATACGCTCTTAAGGGAATTACTTATAAAACAGGTAAATTATCTTATAGTTAGGACTTACCATTAGCTGACGTGAATATGATTACGGTGAACACCACAAACAGCAACAGCAGAAGGCATGTAGCTATTCTCTTTCTCGGTGCAAGAAATCGGCTGATTCGACCCAATGTAGTATTAGGATGAACCATGTTGAAACTGGCAAAAAAAAATAAAAATTAGTCACGCTATAAACAAACGAATAATACCGCGCTAGCTGAAATTAAGAAAGTACCTAGAAAATATATCGCAAGCTGAGCATTCGAAAAACAGTCGCCAAGAAATAAGATACATCATTAAAATCGTAGATAAACATTGTTAGACTAGACAATCGTGGTAAATATAAAAAAGTTAAAGTATCAAGTCTCTTAAGTTCGATACCCTATAAGTATTTCCCCATCCCCCCTTTTTACTCCGCTTGTACATTTGTATATATTTTTAGCTTATCTAGTGCAATAATTATAAAAGATAATTATATTTCCGAACGGAGCAATCAACGTCAGTGTCTTAAGCATTAATACCAGTGACAATATTCAAAGTTGCACTTTTTAAGTGTTTTTATACACAAAAGTAGTTGTCAAGAAGTCGACACTTTCAGTACCTAATAACAAACCACTTGAAACCAAGCGATCTTCAAGTCAAAATCTTCAAATTTTCGTCCAATGAAATCTTTAAACTGAAAATTTTCAATCTCTCAGCGATAATTAATAAAAAACCATTGTCTAAATACATGTAAAAAAGTGTTGCCTTTCAAGTATCAGCTTAACTAATGTTCTAATATTTCCCGCCCATGATGCCAAGGATGCCATCATGATCAGATGTGCAAAAGAGTCGAGCTAGTACACAATGATAAGCCAATCCCTCAGCACAGCTAAATCATGAGACAATGATGCGCGATAATACACATGCCAGCAAAAGAAATTGTGAGTCAAAAGTTGAAACTAAACATTTAAAACCCTAAAATGTAACCAAAAGTAAGTGTACACGTGATGAGTGTTTGTGTGCGTGTATTATTATGTAAGTGTGTATTATGTAAGTGTAGCGTGTGTGTATGTCTGAGATGAGTGTGTGAAGTGAGATAAATACTTTAACAGTTGAAAGATAGCAGTATAGTTAGATCCGAGCTATGATACTCAATATTTAATAAAAACCGGCTCGAGACGACGGTGAAACTACTTAGGCAAAATTGAATTGCAAAATTGCTTTTATGAATCAACTGACCAAAAGTTAGTCTACTATGGTGAATGAAGAGATTATAAGGGGCACCACAGACTTATTTCATTCCAATTTTATGGAAAAAAAAACAGTTGTAAATAAAAAATAAAAATGACTCGCTAGTAAAAACTGAGTTTTGCAAACATTCGAACTTCAGTACTGATTATCTCAATTAAAAAGAATCGATCAAAATTTCTAATAACAAGTTGTTATACTGTGCATTAAATCATTTATCGAATTACGAATACAATGTATAAAACAAATATACCTAAATATCTTTATCGAATAATTTTGATTATATGATTAATCATTAAGACTTACCATTTGTTTTTAAAATATTGTCTTAACATCGCAAGAGAGCTATCTGAAGGTACATCGTTTCAAAATTGGCACATAACACGCCCACAAATTTGCAAATATTACTATAACGCACAATTTATAGCGCTTCGACCAACCACTTAATAAAAATTAACACTAAAATTGCGATGACTATCGTGTGATCAAAGCCTAAAATGATGAGAAGTAATAAAAGCAGAACTAAAAATTCTTCTAAAGGAGACATTGTCTTTTGAGATTGCCCCAGTGCACTAAATCTTTTTATTACAATTTGACTGATTTTTCAGAAGTCCACAAGAACTTTCCTACACGGCTTCAGTAAAAAGACTGTGAAATAGTGTCGATTCCAATAAATCGTTCCGACAAAGCTATGTTTAACATCAACGGACATAATTTCGTATGAATGAAGACAGACGTTTACCTGGCCGTATAATTACCCCTTTGAGAATTTATTGTATGCATATTCTATTAGTCTGCAGAAATTGCTATTATTATGTGACAATTATTTTAAATATCTTTTTGAATTTTCTATGACATTTCAACGACAAATTGTGTATTTTAGACGTCATGCCATAGAATTTCAGATCTATAAAAAATAAGTCAAATATTTAACTGCCACATTATTTTTAACCGGCTTCTAAAAAAGGAGGAGGTTCTCAATTCGGATGTTTGTATTTTTTTTATGTTTGTCACGCATAACTCCGTCGCTTGCTAACCGATTTGAAAAATTCTTTTTTTGTTGGAAAGGGTATACTTCCCAAATGGTCCCAGAAAATTTTATCGAAATGGAACGAGCGGTTTTTTGTTAATTTCAATAAATGATAGCAAATCTGTCGGGATAGCTGAAATCGCGGGTTTGTTTATTGTTTACACCAATTTATACCACGTACGCTATGATGGGTATGTTAAGCTGGGAGTGAACCACTAAAAAGTGAAAAATAAAAAACTTTTTACAAAAAATACAACCGACTTCTAAACAAAAACAAAAAAAAAAACAAAAAGTACAAAATAACTTTAATTTCGGAAGTCGGTGGGTTCAAAAACAAAAAAGCAACCAAAATCACCGAGTTCCGAAATTAAAGTAATTTTGTACTTTTTGTTTATTTTTTTTTTTTTGTTTAGAAGTCGGTTGTATTTTTTGTAAAAAGTTTTAATACAAAGAGCCATTCAAGTTACATTTGTTAAGACACTAAACTCGTAGGTACACACAAATAATAAGAAAAAAAAAAAAACATTTTTCTTAGCTGTAATCGGCAGCTTTGTAAACAATGTCTACATTATGACAGGTCTACAACTAATGCCCTGTCGCATACAGACTCTCCATTCCTAGACAGCGCAATAACAGTGGGTTACGTATTACCCAAGTCAACAGACAGTTGTCGATGCATTAAATTATACAACACTAGATGCTGCCCGCAGCTTCGCCCGCGTGAATGTCGGAAATTATCCCATGGGAACATAATCCCGCGATAAAAAGACATATCCTATATTACTTCTAATACATCCAAGAATTTGTGTACAAAGTTTCATGATGATCAACTTTATATCAATCGATATCAAAATTTAGGAAATTAGGGGGTGTTTTTGGCTTAGGTTGGACAGCGTTGCAAAATCTAGTGCTCCTTAAAAATACAAGAACTAGCCTTCCAAAATCAAGAATGTATTGGTAAAATAAACAAATGACCTCTGAGTTTGTTTCGGTATTTCTTCTCAGGATAGTCGGCTAGGAAACACCGGCTTCAAACAGCTGATAAAAAAAGATTGGAAGTGTAAAATTGTTACGTTTACCTACTTACAAAATAAACATCATTCATCAACGAAATTAAGGAATGAGTGCCTTATTTATTTTCCAAAATTTCCAGTTCTAAATAAACTAACACGAAAACTATCGAAAAATAGACACAGTCGTTTTTATCATACGGGATCGAAGATGGATTTTCCGGACGTGCTTCATCGAAAATAACTCGCAATGGAAAATCCCTCTATTCAGTTCTGTATAGACGAAACAAAATGGTAGCCTAATGCAATAAGTAGCTGTCACCGGCTCGAGGCCGCTGGCACCCCTCTAACGGAATAATAAATGATGAAATTGCATTCATGATTGTTAATTCCCTCAGCTCAAATAGGTTTCAGGGTATCTGGAAATTAAAGAGATATAAACCAAATGCGACTCTGTTGCTGTTTGCAGAGAGAGAGAGAGAGAGAGAGAGAGAAAGAGCAGTGGTGACCGAGTGGTAACGGCCCCGACTTACGAATTGTAGGTCGCGGGTTCAAACCCAGCCAGGCGCATTACTTTGTGTGATTTACTTCATCACCACTGCTCTCAAAACGGTGAAGGAAAACATCGTGAGGAAACCGGCATATCCTAGAACCAAAAATTCGAAGATATGTGACGTTCACCAACCCGCACTGGCCCCGCGTGGTGGATTACGGTCCATTCCCTTTCCTAGAGAGGAGGCCTGTGTCCCAGCAGTGGGAACGTTAAAAGGCTGATTATGCTTATGCTTATGCAGGCGTCAGATTTAAAATGGCATCCAAGTATTAAGTTCACCGTATACCGCGCGCACCATTTTCCACTTGATACTTATCCGTCAAAACAAATATTGTCAACTCAAAAATAAAGGATTTTTTATTTTCCATATTTTACGCAGCAGACTGTATTAATCACCCATTTCATGGAGATAGATGTATTTGAATAATATAATTGGTTCGCCATCTTTGCGTGCCTGCCATATTGGATTTAGAATCATGTAATTCATGCGTTGTTATCCTAATGTGTACGCAAAATTTCATCTCAATAGTTGAGGTTAACATTGTTTTAAAATTCAGTTGCAAGAATTGAACCAAACATATATATTAAAAGGCAAGATAAAAAAACGGCACAAAAGTTGAAAAAAAACTTACTAGGAGAGAAGTATTATCTCTAAGAGAGGGAGTAAACTTTTATAATCCACAAAGTTTTCCCAACGATTTTGGGAAACGCAGGGCGATTTCCGGTCACCGCAGGCGCGGGCCTGCGAATGGCGACACATCGCGTGTCGTGTTACACGCGCGCCTTAAAGAGCTGTCAGCAAAGAAGCCACGGCGGAGCCCCATAGGGTCAGTGCCTGCTAGGGTTGCGGAATTTATTAGAAAGAGTCACCGTAGTCGACGGCGCGTCGTGTTCCACGCGCGCCACAAAGAGGCGTCCGCAACGTAGACAGGGCCTGCTAGGGTTGCGGAATTTGTTCGAAAGAGTCACCAAGGCCCTGGAAAGCAAAAGGCACTAGAAGGATCACGTATGGGTTTTAGTCAGTTAGAGTCTGACACTCCCTTCCGCTCCGCCCAGAGCGGGAGAAGTCATTTGATGATTTCCCATACAGAAAAAGAAAGGATTTGTATGTAAAAAAACATATAATAGATTTTAGAGCAAGTCAACATTTTTTATTTGATGTTGTTTTAGGCTATCGTGAATGCAGTTGCTGTTTAGTAGCTACATGAATTACTGTACTATTGAGTACAGTAAACTAGCATGTCTTATCAAAGTTGCAGTCGTCACAATTGCTGAACAAGTTTAATTATGTATGTTACTGGCGCCGATACTCTTGCCGAGTACTGTGTACTGGGTTGTGGAGAAAATACTGAAGTTAAGCTGAATCCGGTTCCAATCAATTAATATGGATCATTGGTAGGTACATAATACAGGTCTTAAAAAATTAAATTGTGAACAGTTACGTCCCGCCATTTTTTTTCCTGGATGTGATTCATCAAATGACTTCTCCTGCTCTAGGTGAAGCGAAAGGGAGTGTCAGACTCTTACTGACTAAAACCCACCCGTGATCCTTCATGTGCCCTGTGTAACTGTTGTATGCCCTTAGAGCATAAAAAATTAAAATTACAATACAGTTAATAATTAATAAGATTTTGCGTACAATGTAAGAAAAGGATAAAATTAAAACGGAACGAACTATGGTAGGTAGGTACACGTCAGTGGGCCACTGAACGCATCATGACAATTTTACCGATTTTAACAATGTTTTCACCAATAGAAAGCTAACTTATCAACGAGTAATACAGGCTATATTTTATTGCCGTATTCCCACGGGAATGGGTACTACGCGGGTGAAACCACGAGGCGCTGCTAGTACATTAAAAAACAAGCAATATTCCAAAGTATGTCATTACTAAGGGGAACCCAGTAATTATGGAAAAGTTGTAGGTAAATATTGTAGTCCACTTCGAAACTTTGTATTCTAACTTCAAGAAACTTATATATTCAGCCCTGACGACCGGTTTTGAAATCAACTTCAACTACACTATTACTATTGTTATCTAGAAAACTAATTTAAAATAAAAGAGATAATTTTGTTGTGTTTGTATAACTTTGTACTGGTCAAAATAATTTCACGGATAGAAAAATACTCTAACATTGAGGGTATTTTTATTCCAAAGAAATGAACGGTTTCTGTTAACCAGACTACGAGAATAAAACCGCGTAAAATCTTAAATGTATAAAATGAAGCAGTTTTGATGACATCTCACTAAGGGCGCTTTCAATTTAGACGTTTCGTGTCGGACCGCTGCCGCACGTTTACCGTGCCGCTGGTTATATCCCGCTGCCGGGCCGCTGCAGTGCGTTAGCGGTCCGGCACCAAACGCCTAAATTGAAAGCGTATTTGACTGCCGTGCGTTTGTATCCTAGTGATGTGACATCAGTCAAGCCATGGACTCTATTCTGTATTTGGATTTGTATTAATTACTACAAAAAGAAAGTTATGTATATTTTCTTATTATTATTACATTACAGATGATATTTCTGCATAATATTATATTATTTTAAATTATTATGTAGAAATATCATCTGTAAAAAGATCGCTATTATATGGAAGCATCAGAATCTCCACTTAAATTAGAGGCGGATGAGATTGCTCTAAGTTCATCCGATGCGGACTGAACCTGACTGTTTGTCAATGTCTGTGTCTGAGATCCTGGAGATTGATTTGAACTTTATAGTAATAATAAATAATTAAATGAAAATTTTATGGAATTAGCTCTGACGTCTATTCATCGCACTATTCAACACTGAAATGAACACGTGATGTTTGTGCGGTTGCCGTCCTGTTGTCGAGCGTACGCGGTACCGGTGCCGCACTGTTGCCGCACCGCGCGTTTTGTATGGAAAAATACGACCGTCCGTGCGCTGTACGACTAACGCACCGCTTCGGCACCGCAGCAGGCCGTTAAGAAACGCATAAATTGAAAGCGCCCTAAGACTAACAGCCGCATGGAAAAATGAGAAAAACACACTCGAAAACTAAAAAGATGGCTTGCTTCTCTCATTTAAAATTAGGCAAAAGTTAGATCGCAGACAACCCTACTCAGGCAGTCAAGTCAAAGTTATTTAAAAAAAGAAGAAGAAAGTATAATAAAAACAATATGGATAGGATTGATCAGAATACCAGCGATGTGATATGTTTTTTTAAATATCGCAGCATATGTTGAGATAGGAACCTTTTTGGCTTCGCATTTATGTATATACTGATAGCTTTTGTTAATTTATTTTAACTATTAGTTTTATTTTTATTTCGTTTGTTTTGTCCAAGTTGGGACTTGGACAAGACAAACGAAATAAAAATAAATTATTTTATTTATTTCAACTAGACCATTAAATGGCACATTTAAACGTCAAAAGGTAGGCAAAGACCTTGTTACTTTTTATAGAGCATTGTTTATTTTATTACTCCCTGCTAGCAGCCAGAAAAAAATTTAAAAACGTTTTTTTTCATTCGCATTTTACCTGTGTACGTCTGATCTACAATTTTTCAGGACTGCCGATATATTTGGAACGGAATTAAATTGTGTTATGTTTAACTACAGGAATATTATTATTCAATTCTCAAACATTGCACTCAGGGAACTTAAGTTTTTGCCAAATGCAATACCAATTATTGCATGGCACGCTGCAATATTTGCCAGACCCAACGGATAAAAGTCACGAATTTATCATCTATGAAAAATCGTTTACCTAAGAATAATCCCTTCTATCCTTGCACAATGAGCACGTGAGTATCTAAGTTTTCAACTTCGTGACTTGTTAATGGCAAGATGGTTTCCGAAGAAACTTGGCTTACGGGTAGACCATGTACTCAAATAGTGAAAAGGATTCTTTTCATCCCCTATTATGTTTCCTTAAATTAATAAAATTCAATTTTGAAGCTTGCCAAGCCACGGCAGGTAGCAGCTAGCTTCTCAATCCAATAGCTTAGATAATAATAATTATACCAGTCATTACTACAGTGTATTTATTTATTTAACACTTTACGCACACAAATGTACAGAGGCGGACTTAAGGCCTTAGGCATTTTCTACCAGTCAACATTTGGGTGATGCAGACAATAATTGTGGTAGGTGCAGTACGAAAAAAAAAACAGAAACGCGGTTAATATTAAATCACCCGGAGTACAAAAAAATAAAAAACACTCTCTCTATCCCTGTGCAAAATTTCATCTAAATCCGTTAAGTCGTTCTGAAGTGATTGGGTGGCAAGAATAAAAAAAAAAAAGATTTTTTTGACGGCTACCGAATACACATACCTACACGCACGTGTTTATAATAAATTACCATTTTTTTAATCTTAATCTTATGTCATTTAAAAATAAATTATTTAACATCCTATTATATAAGTGTAACTCAACAAATTATTTTTGTAATGAAAAATGTGATGCAAAATTTAAATTAGACGACGATTTACATTATTGTTCCAAATACTTGAATATCATTTGATGTTTTGTTGTGTTTGGTGTCTGTAATAATTATTTATGTTTTATTTTATCATAATTGATATTGTGTTTAGTAATCCTGAGGTTGTATTTAATAATTTTGACATTGTATTTGATAAAATTAAACGTTTTCTTTATCCTGTCCTTTTTTCAACATATTTAAAATATTTGTACGCTGGAAATAATAGAATATAATGGACTTTATATTAAGTAGTTATAACACTTTGTAACAACAACATTCTAACATTTTTTTTTAATTTTTTGTTATTACAAAACAAATATAAAAAGGTAAAATACATCCATCCATGTGTTCATTCAAAATTTTATCATTAACAGTACCTAGTAAGATTTTACAGTCGGCGAAGTACCTACAATCGCCACGTTATCGATTTTTTTGTTGTTTTAATGACCGCCTTCGTAAAAGATTAATTAATTTAATAGGTATACTTGACGTTTCATTTTTCGAAACTTGTACCTATAAATCTTAGGCCGGTTAGCACTAGAACTTGTGTAGGTAAATGTACCAAAAATGTGATGATCTCATAATCATAATCAGCCTTTTCATGTTCCCACTGCTGGGACACAGGCCTCCTCTCTAGGAGAGGGAATGGCCCGTAATCCGCCACGCGGGCCCAGTGCGGGTTGGTGAATGTCACATGTCTTCGAATTTTTGGTTCTAGGAACATGCCGGTTTGCTCACCATGTTTTCCTTCACCGTTTTGAGAGCAGTGGTGATGAAATTAATTTCACAAAGTAATGCGCCAGGTTGGGTTTGAAACCCGCGACCTACAATTCGTAAGTCGGGGCCGTTACCATCACTGCTCTCTGATGACCTCTCAGTCATAGTACTGAGGATTTGTAAAAAAAAAATATCCAGTAAAATTATCCACTGACCTCGCATGACAAATACTTTCTTTCGGATGAGTAGTCAGCCTATACTGGTGACGTCAAGCCATTGCCAAACCGTTTGTTTTCCTCAATGAATACCGATTATGACTGTCTATTATTTACATTCAACCAATAGTTCTACTATCCATCACAGCTATTATGACACGCCATATTTGAAACAGGAAAACAAATGAAGTATATCTACCATTTTATTTTTTTATGAAGATGATAGAAGTCATCTAATGACTTCTGCTTTGAGTGGAGCGGAAGGGAGTGTCAGACTCTTACTGACTAAAACCCACCCGTGATCCTTCTTGTGCCCTTTGCGTTCCAGGGCCGCGGTGACTCTTTCGAACAAATTCCGCAACCCTAGCAGGCACTGAGCCTATGGGGCCCCGTCTTCTTCGCTGACAGCTCCTTGTCGCGCGACGCGCCGTCAACCCAGGCCTGATTGCTATCGGATGGTGAGCCACACATAGCAGGCCCGAAATCTGGGTCCTTCAGATCATAATCTGGGAGGTCAAATTGGCTGTGGCTACTATTGTGGCTGTGGATCTAGGGGGGGGCAAACCGGGGCACTTGCCCCGGGCGGCAGTTTTATGGGGGCGCCAAATTCTTGAGACCAGAATTCGAAATATCGAACAAATAAAGCCTCTTTTCCTACAATGTCATAGGTTTTTATAAAGTAATCGAATCTCGAAAAAAGAGGAAAGATTTGTATATTTGCGCTAGATACATTCACCCTGAGTAACATAGGCTTATATATTTATTTTATCCCCGTATTGCCACGGGAAAGGGAACAACGCGGGTGAAACCGCGGGGCGTTGCTATTTAGATAATAGAAAGTTCAAATTTATTAAAGGATTATATTATTTTAACAAATGGTCACAAAAATGCTACTCATTGGCAGTTTTAAAAGTTTTTCTCAAACACCGAAGGGAGGGGGCGCCACTATCAAAATCTTGCCTCAGTTCGAAAAAATCGTAGATCCGGGGCTGAAATTACAGGAATGGCGTTAGAACGAAAACTGACTTCAACATAGTTGGGAGCGGCTAGGCAGATGAATGACGCCTGTTTCCTGCCTATAATGCTGGGAATGCACGACTTAACCCATGATGTGCAGGACGTTGTGATAATAACAAAGAAATATATTAAGAATAATTTTGTTATATCAACATGTTAGATATTGTTATTCATAATTAAGATAGACAAACGTCATGTTATGAAAATATGTTTCTAGTTGGTTGACATAACTTCTGATGTGAGTGTTATTGATTACAATTTAGACTCTTTATTGTGAGAACTTAAATATTGTAAGATCTTTTACCTTCATCCCAACTTGGCGTCAAAATTGGGATGAAGGTAAAATGACAGATCAGTAGAGAAGTCGGGCCCCCCTCCCCATAGGGTCAGTGCCTGCTCGGGTTGCGGAATTTGTTCGAAACAGTCACCGCAGCCCTGGAACGTAAAGGGCACAAGTAGGATCACGGGTGGGTTTTAGTCAGTTAGAGGCTGACACTCCCTTCCACTTCGCCCAGAGCGGGAGAAGTCATTTTATGATTTCCCATGCAGAGAAAAAAAAAGGTAAAAGATCGAGACAGAAGTTTAGTTTCAAACTACATTATTTACTAAAATTAAATTAATTTCCGAGTAGTAAGTTGGATATTTTGATGTCGTCAATACCTAATGGAAATAAACTTCCTCCACAGTGTATATTTGTTTCATTACTCATCCGCCAGTCCACCTAGTATTTTGCCAAACATGTTGGGGCTTCCAATCTATTTATGTGGAAGTGGAAGCAGCTAACTACATTTTACATGGAGCGGCTACCTAACCTCCAGCACCCAGTAACTGGGTAGCACTTGTGTCCAATTTCTTGACGTCTGACTACCAACAACGTAACAACTGCCATCCGAACATGCTAATCCAATCTCGGTGCATTGAGACGGTCACCCATCTTCAGACCGACCTTGGCAAGTGTTGCTTAACCTTGAAGAGCGAACTGTGTGTTATTATTTAGCCAGAGCTCCTCCATATTATATACTGCAAAAAAGGTACTGACCTTTTACGAAGCTAATTATTGCGGCTAGCACACAATCGTAACCTAGTTCAAGCCATTACTCACAATGAATCAACATTTACCATCGATTTGCCTCCCCGTTGAAGTTTTATAGTAAACAGACGAAACATCGCATTTTTGTAGCAACACAACATTAATAGAATTTATAAACAAAGAAACAAAACATCATGTTTGTGTTCCCTGAAAGTTAAGTAGAAGAATACCATCAGAAGACCCATATTTCGCCAGTCATATTTATGACCCACTAGTAGCGCCCGGCGGTTTCACCCGCGTTGTTTCCGGTCCGAAATAATCATTTTGACAATCACAGAAAGATATAGGTATAATTTATATGTAGATGGTATAATAAGACATATTTTTTGTGTTGTATTCGTCCAGACCTTTATTTTGTTACCATAGGTATTTTTTTTTTTGAGTTACTAATTTACTTGTAAATTCCCGCAAAACTTGGTGAAAATGTTAATAATACCACATGTCACCCGGAAAGTTTTAAAAAACTGTGCCTGATTCGTCAACATCAGTTCAGTATGTTAGGTTAGGTTAGGTAGATAGTAGCTAGATTGGAACGTAATTACATACATACATATGTACATAGACAGCTAAAACCATTACCCCTCCTTTTCATTTCGCCGTAGTCGGGTAAAAACAAAGACGCGTTCTCGTAGGTTATAATGGTACTTAAAACAGGTAAAAATATCTACATTCTATTGTACATAACCAGTTTTTTTCTTTGTCATATTATTACAAACTATCAAACTTTTCAGTCATTTAATCAATATCAAATGCAAAGAAGAATCGACTAACGAAATCTTTTCAAGTTATTGACAATTAATTTCTACCAAACTAACTCTCACTTGCCGATTTTTTATCCTGATCGTAAAGTTCTTTTTCATTCAAAGACTTTTAATCCTATCTTAGTTCAAAGCTACTAGACTGGAAATTGCAAAGCCTTTCAATAATCCACTTTATTCATTCCGCGGTTCCATAACTGATGTGTTCAATTTCATTATCAAATGCAAAGAAGAACCTACTAACTAAATCTTTTCAAGTTATTGACAGTTAATTTCTACCAAACTAACTCTCACTTGCCGATTTTTTTATCCTGATCGTAAAGTTCTTTTTCATTCAAAGACTTTTAATCTCTCTTTTTCATTCAAAGAATTTAAATCTTAGTTCAAAGCTACTAGACTGAAAATTGCAGTCTTTCAATAATCCGCTTTATTCATTCCGCGGTTCGATAACTGATGTGTTCAATTTCCCCGTCATGAGATCTTAAAATGGAATAATAATTCCGTTTTATTTACCGAGCTTTGAAACGTCACTAACTTTTTAATTAAAACTTTCTGCATTCGTTTTTCATCACAGAATAATGGAAACGTCTAGTCCATTGGTGGGTCTCTTGATCTTCTTTCAAACTGCAATTTCATTTTAGGACTCGAAGTTTTTCTTCATTTATTAGATAGTTGCAGTATTTCTAATTTCGAACTGCGGGCGTACCATGACGTCTTAAAACGTGAGTCTTCCGAGCGAGAAAAAGGGCTGGAGCTATATAGGATGTATAACTGTATCCCTCTTTCTCGCTCGGAAGACTCACGTTTGAAACGTGAACTCTCAATTGATTGAAATGGCTAACGTTATTAGTTTTCTACTTTAACGTTAACATAAAATGAATACCTATGAGGGTCGATAATTCATGAGAAAGACTTAATTCAAAGAACACCTTGCTAATTTCTTAACTGAAATGACATGTGCAGGAATTTAATGTTGTACAAGCATGTCCCTACAATTTAATATAATAAGTACTAACCTTATAATTATTAACCTAACCTTGTAGTTATATCTTGTATGTGAGGGTTAGTTCCTTGATCGAATAATTTTTAGTATGTTTCGATGTCATCGTTTTGTATGATTTCCTGAGGGAATTTAAGTAGGCCAAGCATACTATTAATTTATACATATTGAGTATATTGCTTTGGCATATAAGTGGCTATCACAAATATAATGTTAACGCGCTCGAGTATAAAAGACGTATAAAACCCGCATTAAGGCCACAGGTAACGAGGGATCTTGCACCGATGCCAGTGCTCAGGACTTGTCTGGTCATCTGGGAGCGTATTAAACTGTAAATGATAACTTAACTGCAGTTCCCTTGCACTGCCAATTGAGCCAGATGGACACCGAACAGTTTCGCTAACTTGATTGTTAAGTCATCCATTTTTTTTTTTTGTAAATCTGTGGTGGATATGAATGTCATAGTATCATAGTCGTTTGAGTTTTGTTGGGAATTTTACATGGTGTGTATTAATAGGAAAAGTTATATATTGAAATGTCATCACTACATAGTATAAAACAAAGTCGCTATCCGCCGTCTGTCCCTATGTACCTATGCTTAAATCTTTAAAACTAGCAACGGATTTTGATGCGGTTTTTTTTAATAGATAGAGTGATTGAAGAGGAAGGTATATATGTATAATACATGCATATTATAGTAGAGGAACCATTAGTAATCTACATTGCACCCGTGCGAAGTCGGGGCGGGTCGCTAGTTAGGGATAATTTAATGAGACTCGGGTGTGATACATGAGATAGAAATCAAAGCGTAAAGGGGTGTCAAAAAAGCCGAAATGATGTTACAAAGCGATAAAAACTATCAAAAGTTCGATAATCAGTGTTATTACCGAAATGTCACTTGGACAACCCCAGACAATTTGCAAATATAATGCAATTCATTCTATAGCACGAATTGCTTTGTTTAATAATACTTTACGTTGTTCAATTCAGTCACAAACTGTTATCTTGTAACAAAATTAGGTATAATCGCTCTCTAGTACCTCGTTTCTTTTGAAAATTACTTTATTTACATCGATTTATTTCATTGCGTGTTGCGCCTTCTGTAAACCGGTAACGAGGTAGAAGGAAATGGCATAATAATAGTAATAAGTCTCGTTACGGGTTTTTACGTTTAATTTTATTTATCCACTAAGCTGTGTCTTGTAGTTATTTAAATGTTTACTTATCTACTGTCGCTGGCTTCTTTGTTTATTTCAAAAATTTGCAAAGCAAGGATCGGGTCATGTAGTTTTTTTTTTGTCTGCGTAAATGGCTTTGGATTTATTGTCTGTACAATGATCCACCGATTTTGGAATTCAGATTTTGTTGCTTACTATTCTTTACCACTTTATAGTCTTTTAATTAGGGAACGTTCTTAACTCCGCATTATCTAATCCAGAACCATAGTTGACAGGAGTAGATGAGACATTATTTTATCGTATTGGAACAATTCTCGCTTTTTGGACTAAATGAATACTTTCTACTTTCAGATGCTATCCTATCGCCATACTACAAAGACCAGGAAGGACAGGGCCAGTTCGGCTGGCCATGGATGGCTCTTCACAAGGCCAGGAGCATGTCCATGACCTCCAGAGGCAAGAGGTTCGTCGCCAGCGAGTGCTGCGATAAGGCCTGCAGCATCAGCGAGCTGATCTCATACTGCTGAACAGTACTTTACTAATCGTCTTGCTGAAGAAATATACTGGAGATTTTGCGTTTATGATGTTAATTAATTTTTTAGTCTGTGGTTTATGGTAGCTTCACGTTTGTAAAATCTTACGGAGATAGCTTAAGTGTAGTGGGCATATACCTGTTAATACTTGCATTAAAGCTGGAATGCCAGTTCATTTCAAGTTCTACCTAAGTTTTCATGGAGAGAGTTTATAAAGTATGTAGCTGCTGACCAGCTGGTTCAATGCTGATACGAATTATATTTGGTAACTTGCAAATGACGCGATTTCGGTTCGGTTAGTGTATTATGCAATCATTGTTAAGCTTCCTTTGTAGATACAAGACAAGACTGAAATGGTCAATTACTGAGACCTACTCTTCGGACAGTGTTTATCGAATTGATTCAAGTGCCTCCAAACACGGTGTCTGCATCTCTAGACACTTGCGCATCCGGTCACTTGTGGTAATCAATGCAGTTTATGTAAATTGCCCGTATGTGTCTCACACTCCCATTTTCTTGTCAATATGACTTGCCTGTTGTATTGCTAGGCAATTGATAAAATAAAATCTTTGGTATTTCGCTAGTGTACCTACACTAGGTTTATAACTTCATGGTTAGCTGCATTCAGTAAATTAATAACAAAACACAAAGAGGCAAAATCATAAAAAGACTATCGAATGCAAACGAAGTGATAACAGATTCTTTTTTTCATGTGAATGTATTACGCCAGCTTACTCAATTCTATGAAGGGAATTAAAACTTTTGATTTTATTGGCCAAAGCATGCATATAAAGTATGCATACACAGGATAACTGAAAATTATGTAAATGAAAAGACACCTAGTATCAACTCAGGTGAGTTCAGGCATGTTTTAGAAACACAAGTCAAGTGTAATTTAAAAAAAAAGAGCCGCTAAGCGTTCAGCCGAGTCACGAAAGCATGTCTCACACGTACAAGTTCAAAATTAAATAAACGATACCAAATTGTTGAATATAAACTGACTCAAGGGCGCATGCACGCACATGTAAGTACCGACTTGTGCATGCACTCACACGCACAAGCCATTCCAAATAAATGAAAGAGACTGATGCCCACTCAAGGCAACATAAATGAAATTAATGAGTTAAAAGCATAGTCAAAACTGACAGATGATTGCGTGGACGCACGTGAAAAAGTCAATTCAAATGAAATTAATAAGTCAGACTCGTTGTCAAGGCTCACCTAAGAGCGCTTGCACATGCACAGCATAAAACACAAGTTAATAATTTTAATAAAATTGTTGTGTCAGATGGATGAACAGTCAAAATTGATATAAATTTGCGTGTCTAAATTGTCTAAATTGATATAAAAGTCAAGTAAAAAAAAAATTAGCTTCAACGACTGACTGAAAACTGACTGTATTTGACTTTGACTTTGCCTTTGGTTTTGACTTAACTTCGTTTGTATTTGGCTTTGACTTTGGCTTTGACATAACTTTGGCTGTATTTGGCTCTGACTTTGGCTTTGACTCTCACTTTGGCTTTGGCTCTGACTTTGGCTTCGACTTTGATTTTGGCTTTGACTTTGACTTTTACGTTTACATTGACTTTGACTTTTAAATTAACTTTGACATTGACTTTGACTTTTAAATTAACTTTGACATTGACTTTGACATTAAGTCACTGCAAATGTACCCAGTATGAAGTAAATTTTAGTCAGATTGATTGCGATTTCAAATTATTAGCAGCAGTATAAATAATCGTAATAGAATATTATTTTCTGATAACAGTATGGTAGGTAACAGTTATTGTTAGCATGACCGCTCTTGATAGCGAAGGAGATGTTGGGACGACTTGGATGCCTTCCTTAAGATAACTAGTACCGTGACTCGTTCAATTAGAGATCAAATAAACCCTTAGTTTTTCACCTCCTGGTTTGAAAAATTGATAGGAGTCGAACCCATCATCATTAAAAATCAATTTCCGTACTTTTTAATCCTCACAAAGTCTGAGATTCGAACATAGGACAATGGCATAATAATCATTTAAACATGTCGCAAACGCATAGCACAGAAAAAAAGAATGCAGTGCAAAAAGCAGGAAATCGCTAAGCAAGTGAAAATATTATTCCAAATTTTGCAGAACAGACACGTCATTGTGAAAATTTATGGCATTGGAAAAAAAAGATGACGTCCTGAAAATCATCAAGTTTGTATTTTCATGCAACGGAGTTACCGCGCGTACGCATTTATCTAATCGAATGACAGATTTTTAAGAAATCATAATGACGTATTATCAGAAAAAAAGGCTTCAGTTATTTATGACAAAATGAGTTTATTTTGACAGCCGCGCTAGATTTTACTTTAATTATTTTGCCTTCCCACTAAGTCCTTCTTTTTGAGTAGGTTGGTTTTTGTATATTTTGTTTAATTTTTTTTTACGTTCCACTAGATTTTTTTAAGACTTTATCAGTAGTGTAGTGTAGTCCAGATTTTCTTTTACTGAATTTTCAGTAATAATATAAATTTCAATAAAAGACATTTTAATACAATCTTTTTAACGAAAAATTTTAATTTGTAAAATAAGTCTCAGCTTTAGTCATTTCCATTTTTTTTGTGACAAAGCATACTTTTGAGAAAGATTGGTTCTTTTTCCCAACATTCTCTATTTCGCTATTTCGAAATAATATCGAAAACACATAACTTGATTGCGGTTAAGCCAACAATTTTCGGTACTTTTTAGAGTTTGCCAGTTAGATTAATGTGGCATTTTTCTCCGTTTTAAGTTTAAATGCTCGTCTTAAAAAAAATACTCGATCGAGATGATGAGAAGATAAAATTATAACTGCTGTGTAGTTTTGTCAAAAATTTTCAAATTTTATCCGTTTTGAGCACAGATAAAGGTTTTTATAAACCAAATAAATTCCTGATCGCGGTCAAGTAAAATTCAAGTCCAATTCCATTTAGTCTTTAACTATCAGAAAATTAACCAGCGTATTAATTTGATTTAAATTATCTTTTAATCATCATTTTTCAAAAAATGAGACTATGCAGTTTAATAACTTGCGATCTAGAAAAGTCCTGTAATTTTTTTATCTTTTCTTTTTTTTTTGTTATACCAGACAAATGTCTTCAGTAAAATGCTATCTGGAAAAAACTGAAACAGTTTTGATTAAAATCGCTGTCTTCTTCGAATTAAATCAAAGTCTTCGATTTAATTCGAATCAAGTCTTTCGATGACGCAAAGTTTTTTGTAGTATATCTTTGCGTCGCTGAATTATTTATTTTTAGCTAGAAAATAAAGACGTATTTTTTGGCTTCATATATCCTGGGAAAAGTACCATTTTTTCCCCCTTTTTACATTTTAAATATTTTATCAAAAAATGTGAAATTAATTTTCTAAGTTAAGGCTATTTTATACGGATTCGAACCATAAGTAATAATTTATTTTCCGATGCATGAGGTTCCCTGATGATAAGTTCTTTGTAGTTCATTAAACGTTTTGGAATGGAAAAGTCCTAATAATCTTCGGACCATTATTTCTAATGGTCCGAAGATTATTAGGACTTTTCTAGTAGACCTTAAAGTTCTTGATTTAATGCAGTTGAATCTTTTATTGGACAGACCAATTTTGTATTTTCCTTATATAATTGCGTCTTAGATAAGTTCTGAATTTTGTTTTATTCGGAATTTAAAGTTCTTTATCTTCCATGTTTCCTAGGGGCGCAATATTTTTTGCGTAGTTCATAAATAGCGCCCTGGAAAAAATACTGAAACCTCTTTTTACATTTTTATTTCAGTCTTTGATTCAAATTCTAATTTGTAATGTTCAACTAGAAAAATGCGAAGTTCCTTTTCAATAATGACGGTATTTCTTACGTACTCGAACCGTAAGTACTACCTTATTTTCGGACGCATGAGGCTTCTTGATGAAAGTTCTTTGTAGTTTATTAAACGCGTTTTGGAATGGAAAAGTCCTTATATTCCTCGGACCGTTAGAAAATCTAGTAGACCTTAAAGTTCTTGATTTAATATAGTTGAATCTTTTATTGGAAAGCCCAATTATTATTTTTTAAATTGTTTTTATAATTGCGTCTTAGATAGGTTCTGAATTTCTGTTTTATTCGGAATATAAAGTTCTTTATCTTACATCTTTACTAGGGGCGCGATTTTTTTGCGTAGTTTATAAATGAAACCTCTTTTTACATTTTTATTTCAGTTTTTGATTTAACTTCTGATTTATAATGTTCAGCCGGAAATATGCTAAGTTCCTTTTGAATAATAACGCTATTTTGTACGGACTCGAACCGTAAGCACCAATTTATTTTCCGTTACATGAGATTTCTTGATGATAATTCAGATTGTCGTTTCTAAAATATGTTTAAGGAAAAATCCTTAAAATCCTATTAAGGCCGTAATCTAACTATTCGAAGTTTTGCCGCTTTATCTACACGTAACTTAGAAAATGCTGCTTATAAAATACGTTCCTGTGAAAAATAAAAGACAACAAAATCGCCGCTGCACTGCATCGCCGGAAAAATATTTTTTCGCATCTGTGAAACCTGTAAAACGCTCTATTCCTAAGGAAAAATGCGGAAAATGTAAAACTAAACGCTATGCCGGAGATAAATCATTTTTATTTAAGTCATATTTTGTAAATGTAATAAACTTAATCACATTTTACTTTTTCTGACTCAGACATTTTCGCGATTCGATTTTAATAAGATTCGCGATATGAGTATACATTTTGCGAAAGATATATTATTATAATTTAGAAGGTTTTAACACGCGCTGCCATATTTCGCAATGTAATTCCAAAATAATAGACGCAGCATAGACGCAGGCAATCATTTAATTTTACTTATTCCGCATTTACGAGAAAACCGCAAGATGAACTCTGGACGCTCGCAGAAGTAGTAAAATAATAAATAAAACACATATACCACCCCAAAATAATAAACAAAATACAGAAAATGATTTTACAGCATAAAATAAAATAATAGTCGCGAAAATCCCAATAACCTCAACAAAACCATGCATTGCGATGACGAAAACAGAATAAGCAGCAAAAATAAACAAATAAAAAATAAAAGTCAATTTACTTACCGAAATCAGGTGTCACTAGTCTTGAATGTACATTTTTACGCGATAAGATACCCGGGTTTTTTAGTGAAGCTACAGTTTAATTTAGAAAGAGGTTAATATTATTATTTTGGCAAATGAACACTTAGAGCGCGGAGCGACGCGGCGCGGCCTCTAGCCGCGAGGGATAGGCGATTACTGTTTTGCCGACCGTGTTTACTACGGAGTCACGATGTTACTAGTTCGAATTCGCGGAGTCCTGTGTCCCCAGAGCCATGAAACCCAGTTTTTATAGCCAGGGGGTGGTTAGGGAGAAAATTACGCATGCGCACAGGATTGGGATGACGATGTGGAATGGGGTCGGGACCAAGCCACGGTACAACTTGTAAATCTGTTTTTTTTTTTATTTGTCTAATTTTTGAGATGATTTAAGGGTTTATTAAATCAATAAATCAGTTAAAAGTAAAATTCAAATTATTTTTGACGGTTTCTTACCTTGTTATATTTTACAGAATCATCCCTTTTAAAATTAATTCAAGTTAAGTAATTTATAGTACCAGTCGTAAGGCGACTGATTAAACACTTTTAGATAAATTATAAGACTTATTGTATTGTTTATTCGTTGGAAATTCTTCGCTATTACGATTAAATTATTTCGAACATGTTTAATCGTTTTATAATTTTATGGTAAGTTCATATTTTTCCGTATTTCTTAATGACAGCAGCATGACCACCCTACCCATCCCTACTCCTTCAACTCCCCCTCCCACATTTATCCCCGCCCACGCAGCAGGAATATTCCTGGAATGCAATTGCGCAACAATTTGCACCCTATGAGCAAAAAAATTACGTGTGTACTTTTACTTTGTCTCAAAAAAACAAGAAAAAATATTTATTATAATAATGTATTCTCATAATAATCCCAAGATTCATAATTCAGATGTGACGAAAACAATATTCATGTGAAATTTATGAATTTTCGGACTTAGAATCTGCGTGAATTGCTACGAGAAAATGATTGCAAATCATAAAATTTCATATTTTTGTTAATTTTCTAACAGCAAAAATAAATAGTATTGTAATTTCATGAAGTTTTGCTGGAAGATCGTGAAAATTTCTGATCTTTAAATATTTTCAACAGTCCGTCGGCAACTGAAAAATGCCGGTAAAAAAATAACTGAAATAGATAATACACTAAATTATGGTTTTCTGCGTTCAAAATAATTTTACTAACAAAATAATGCGATTTCAGCAAAAAAAAAAATTGATTTAACTGAAGTAACGGTATCGATCTCTCTAATTAAATTATAACTTCTATTGCCGCGGAAATACACACTTAAAAGTACGAAAAATATGTTTGATAGTGCCCAAGTTTTGTGTTAAAGATAACAGCAATAAAATTAAGATTTTTTTAATTCAAAACCTTTGACTTTCAACTTTGATTCAAAAAGTTTTTGAATGAAGGTGAAAGATTAAATAAAATATCAAAATTTACTATTTATTTAAAATGAAATAAAACAACATTCCCCGAATAATAAACGAGTAAAAATTGATTAAAAAACTTAGCATCTCTCATACGCGCGGGACTTTATATTTTTAATAAAATAAAAAACAATTATTTTAATTAGAAACATCTCTCTAGTCATCAAAATCTAGTATTTCAGTAAGCCTAGAAGAAACTGCGGCGATAAAACGCTTTTCATGAATTATTTCATTTGCCGTCGGAAAGTGTGTTTCTCTAAAAGAATCATTATAATACAATAAAATGAGGATAAAACCTAATGGTTTAACCTTTGCCAACACACGTTTTTCTTCAGTTTTCATTATACGTTAATATCACAGATAAAAATTATTGACTAATTTCCAAACTGGTTTTTTGAAAATACTAGTTTTTTTATTACTTCGTTCTATCTGATTGGGCTCCAAACATAAAGAAAATCTTTCAGTCCTTGTTTACAAATTTTACAATGGATGAATGGATGTTTGAATTTGAAATTACCCGTTTCAACTCAACAAATATACAGTTTAGCCTAGTTTAAATTATTAGAGGCATGTTTTATCAATAGTTTGATATTAGGTATAATAGTAATCCGATTAAACACATAATCATTGTATTTTTTTTTTACATTGCAAGTGCAGAAAAACCTCATATGACTTGCGAAGTGGTCGGTGTATGAAAAACATAGGTTTTAATTTGCTGCCATCTCGAATAATTGGCAACAGCAATACGTCTTTCCTCAATATTCTTTTTACTGGGTTTTATGATTAAATATATTAGTAGAATAAAATCAATTTTGTCATCATTTTCTCTCAATATGTATCCTTTTCACAAAGGAATTATTTATCAATGGTTTAGTAATATTGATGAACATTTCCATGTGATTTCTATTTTGTGTGTACATCATTATTTTATGAATGTCTTTAATAATGGTTTTGTTGCTTTAAATTCTTAATTGTATCTTCTAGTTTGCAACAAACTTACATAAATTAAATGTTAGGAAGAGGTTGGATTGGCTGGTGACTTACTTTAAAAAAAGTGGAAATACAGTTTCGAATGAGTGAATTCGTTAACTGATAGAAAGCTACAATATTAATGAGTCCCTAGGCAACATTTTATCACATTTTCTGTGGGACACGTTATGCGAACAAAACCGCCGAAGGACACAGGAAACCGTACTTTTGGTTTTAGGTTTCCTGTTTTTTCAATGAGGATAAATTAGGAACGTATAACTGTTCATACGTTCCTAATTTATCCTCATTGACAGCTTCGTGTTTCAACACGTTTTCTTGCTATCTAAATGTTATTATGGTATTCATGATTATTTGGCAGAGAGTGTAAGAACATATTGTTCCTAGTATTATTGTTGTAAATGTGACATGAGATTGATGCACTAATTAATTATCTATTATTATTACTTTGACATTAATCTATATCTATACTTATAATAAATCTGTAGAGAGGTCAATTCTGTACAAGGAATATATTTTCAAAATAACTATCAGGGGGTGATTAGTGATCGATACTGGTGCCAAAAATGCAATCAGTAAAATTTTTGTCTGTCTGTCTGTCTGTCTGTATGTTCTTTATAGAAACAAAAACTACTCGACCGATTTTAACGAAACTTGGTGCAATTATTCTTCATGCTCCTGACAGGTTATAGTATACTTTTCATCACGCTACAATCAATAGGAGCAGAGCAGTGAAGGAAAATGTTGGGAAAACGGGAGAAGTTACTCCATTTTTTAAGCTTCCGTCGCGTGTGTAGCCTTAATGGTTAAAGTTATATAGAAGTTATGTATTACGGAAATGGTCTACATAAAATTTTGAAAATGAAAACAAAATATCTAGTTTTAATTTCCGCGAATATTAGTGGGTTGCAGGTATGCACCTCCCTCCCGCCCGCTATATTATGCACATGCAAGATTACTAGGCAAATGCAAGGATATTAAGCACATGCAGGAAGGCAATGCAAAACCCAACACCATTACCGACACGTGTTTCGCCTCTCCACGAGGCATCCTCAGGGGACGTGTTGACTCGCTGACCAACACACGCCACCACACGTCCCCACACGTCCCCTGAGGATGCCTCGTGGAGAGGCGAAACACGTGTCGGTAATGGTGTTGGGTTTTGCATTGCCTTCCTGCATGTGCTTAATATCCTTGCATTTGCCTAGTAATCTTGCATGTGCATAATATAGCGGGCGGGAGGGAGGTGCATACCTGCAACCCACTAATATTCGCGGAAATTAAAACTAGATATTTTGTTTTCATTTTCAAAATTAAAATGAATTTCCGCAAAGTAACGCCTGACTCAATCAATTCTACATAAAATTATCTAAAAAATATCTCGAAACAGCATATGTCTATCTTTTATGGTTGACTCACAATAACACGTGTAACTCCCGATAGCTTAGCAGTTCGGAGCTTTCTGATTATATTTGTTTACTCTTACGTTTATAATACTCTCACTCATCCCTAATTAAAAAAAGTTAACATTATTATTTGGCATGCAGGTAGATGTTATGACGTAGGCATCCGCTAAGAAAGGATTTTGATTAATTCTACCCCCAAGGGGATAAAATAGGGGATGAACGTTTGTATGAAACTTTGTCAATTTTAAACCGATCGGGCTGAGAGTTTCAAAATCGGGGGTAAAGTAACTATTCCACGCGGACGAAGTCGCTGGCAGAAGCTAGTTTACAAATATATCTTGACATTCTAACTTAATACATGACATCTTAATCTTTAATTATTCTTATGACTGATATTTGCTAATGACTCAATATTATTTGCTGCGTTGAAAATGCCAAAATTGTGTTATTTATTAATCATTTGTTCTGGTGCATGTATTATTTTGTATAAAAATGTTGTGATACAGGTAATATGGTTGGACTGCACTCTTTGTTTTTAACAACTTTATGTAATTATCCATATTAGCAAATAAACGATTATGATTATGATTTCATATCGATGGCTTCCGACAGCGATCATTGGTTAAAACTACGAACTCTAAAGGATCGAGAAATGTCAGGGATTCCTCAGTTGAAGCTCATTTATTATATACTTCCGAAATAGTTATAGCTTATAGAAAATCCCTATTTCTAGGCCCTGATTGCGTGTGGAATTTGTTTGAAAGTGTCACCACGGCCGTGGAACGCAAAGGGTATTGGGAGGAACACAGATTGGTTTTAGTTAATAAGAAGCCATTTGACGATTTTCCGTCGATAAAAAAAAAAGTCCAATGGATAACACAAGCCATGTTTAGAAGCTATTTAGACAGTAACTTCGATGATGCTTTGCTTGATCGGAATACATAAAAACCGACCAACTGCGTGTCGGACCACGCATGGTTAAGGGTTCCGTAGTTCACTATTAAAATCTCAAACCTCTAAAAGTATGTACCTAAGCTGTAAACCAATTTTCGTTGGAAGTGTCTGTGAAGTTATATTTGCTCAACGTTTTTTAGAATTTTCAACTTCATAATTTAAAGTTAGAGGGAAACATTTTTTTACGAATTAGGAAGCGCATACGGTCTAAAACTATAGCCTTAAATAATTTTTTTTAGAAACCTGTATTTCATTTTGAAAGAGCTATCCAATGATATCCCACACGATTATGTTTGTTGTAATTTATTTTTTCATCCCTCAGTTACATGTATGGAGTGCCACCCCTAAATTTTTGTTTTTTTTTCTATAATATCACAGCACTATTGAATAACGGTGCATAGGTTGCACCTAGCTACCAATTTTCATTGATGTACCTTTTATAGTCTCCGAGTAAAATGGCTGTGACATACTAACGAACAGACAGACAGACATGACGAATCCATAAGGGTTCCGTTTATGCCATTCGGCTACGGAACACCAAAAATAGCAACACTTCCAATTTTCTTGTAAGGCAAGCTGTGTCCCTTTGCATTCAATCTGTCAAGTCTACCAAGATGGTCGTTTGTCTCCAAGAAGGACATATATTATTTAGTGCAAGAAAGATTTTGCATGGGAATCCATTGTGCTATTCTTTTTTGGGCGGTTACGCATTAGGAGCTCAGTGGTGTGAGAAAACCACCTAAATTTCGGCGACGAGGAGCTGAATTAACATTACAAAAAAAACCGCCGGCCCAAACAACGTACAAGGGTGAACAAACCATCAATGAAACTTATCTGTTCTGTAACATCTATTATGTAAAGTTTAGCGAAATTCTGGGCATTAAGAGAAGCTTAATGATCATTTATGTGTCTGTGATGAAGTGGTTTTCTTTTAAATTCTATATTTTGTATATTTCAATAAGAGTTTATTCTTGTAGGTGCTTTATCTAACAAAGAAACGTTGTAATGACTTCTAACAACTTCTTTAAATGAATAACAAGTGCGCGCACCGAGGTTTCCGGTCGAGTCTTGATTTTTTCCTAGTATACATGAGATAATGACTGTATATAAGGAAAATATCAAGACTCTTTTAAAGTTTATGATCTTTCTTAGGTACAGAAGATCATAAACTATAAAAAAAGTAACGTAATGTCTGTAACATTAACTGAACAAAAGGTAATGTTTGTCCTTAAGATTGAAGGACAAACATGACCTTGTTGAACAAAATGTTCTCTCATAAATCAATGTATGTATGTATGTCACGGTCAATTCTTCAACCGAAAATATAAGTTTGTAATTGCAGAAAAAATGTTTTTTCATATGAAAAGACTAAAGATTCCTGATTTTCAGACTTTTTCCTGAAAGTACTTGTACTATCTGTTTGCCAAATTTCATAGTTATTGGTCAACCGAAAGTTCCCTATAAATTTTGAATCCCTTAAGAATGTCGAAAAGAACGGCCGTATCTTGTTTCTAATTAAATTAGAAGTTTGATTTTTTCACACCTTCAAGGACTGTTGACCTGAGTATATGGTTTAAATTTCAACTTGATTCCTCTACTCGTTCCCGAGATAAAGGATATTTATAGACAGACGGACAGACAAACAAACAGATGGACAACAAAGAAATCCTATAAGGGTTCCGTTTTGGCCTTTTGAGGAACGGAACCGTAAAAATCATCAAATCCGACAAACACATGATAATTAATACAGAAAACAAAATCAAAATCCAGTCGCAGAAAGAAGAAAAACATAGAACAGCAACGCAAGCGCAAGGTCAACCAAATTTAAATAATATCAGCTCTGATGGAGATTATCTGGAATAATTGACCGTTAATCTCACAAACGCTGGCCTCGTAGCACAGACTGAAAGGGAATCGTAGGATGAACTGAAATCAACAGGCCAGGAAAACTAATAGCATGTGTGCAGATGCGCTGTTTCCAGTGACTGCCGCCGGGAGTGGGGAGACACAAGCGTGGACCGTCAGTAACGCTCCAGAGCTGAAAGTGGGAGGACCTACGTCGCCGTTCCACGCGACCACCAAACTATTACGAAAATCACGAATAAAACATCATCCCATATATCAGGGAGCTGGCAACAGCCAAGGGGGTAGAAAAAGGTCACGTTGTAAACAGAAAATCTTATAAATGAGGTTTCGTAATCAGTTTTTTAACTTTTTCTGAGAGGTAAACTACCTGTTGCTATAGAAACAGAAGCCTTAGCAAGTTTCTTCACAATTTCTGCGTCATTTGCTACAAAGTTGATTACGAAAAAGGCGAAAACAAAAGAAAGGGAAAATCAACCCTTCCTTGCTTACGTTCGAGGTTTTGAAATGTTCCTTTGTTTATTTAAAGCACATGAAAAGCTTCTGGTTTCGTAAGTCTCAAGAGTTTTTGTGAAATCAAAAGCTAACGAAATCTGGTAGGTAGCTGTTTTGTTTTCGACATCCCCCTCGTCGAGTTGCGAAATTCATGTTTTTTGTAACAAGCATTTATACTGATTCATGGGTTGAGCAATGGGGAGTTAATCATTGTGCTTGTTAAGTAAATTAACAAGATTTCCTCTATTCTCCACAGTAAAATTGCGAATCAAAATTTTAACCGAAGATTGCCAAAACAGTGTTAACAATATCCCACTTTGAAACAACGATTTCAGGACTTTGAAAGAACGTGTTTTGAATATACAAGAAATTCAAAACCTTTATACTTACTTTGTTTTAAAACAGGTTTCAGATAAATGCTCCAAAAGGAGGACAGTAGAACACTTTTCACTCGATAAGAAATACTTTGTTGATATCAGTAATTTAATTGTATGTTAAATGTGATCAAATGCACTGCGGACGGTTCCTCCTACTGGTTCGTCTATACTAGTATTATAAAGAGGAAAGATTTGTATTTTTGTATGTAACGAATAAACTCTAAAACTACTTAACCGATTTCAAAAATCCTTTCACCACTAGAAAGCTACATTTACCCTGAGTAATATAGGCTATATTTTATCCCCATATTCCTACGGGGACAGGAACTACGCGGGTGAAACCGCGGGGCGCTGCTAGTCTTATATAAACACGACAAACGGACGTATTGTTCTTCAGACGCACTCGAAGAGAGTTAGAAAAGATGAGTAAACGATAGTGATAAGTGAGGTAGTAGATCAAACTTGAATAAAAAATCCATTACTTGTGATAATGTGCTTACTCCGTGGTCTAGTACAATGAAATAACGTAGTTGATACGGAAATTTGTGTTGTCTCAGTTATTCTGTGCTATGTTTGTAGTAGTAATTACTGAAGCTCTCTTTATCTCTACTACTTTGCTGAAGCCAACTAGATCTAATATATTTATATTACATAACATATGTGTTGGCGATGGGTATTTGGTTGCGCCACTTCTCTTTCCCATTTACAACACTAGGAAGTGATTCGTTGCTTTCGAGTGAGTTTCGTTGTTTTAGGCTACGTTTATTGCAGTGTCCGTGACATTAATTAAATCCCCCAAAGTATAGGTGCCTGGTCACGTGGGACACTGGACAATTAACATCATGACAGGCGTGCATGTGGGGAGGCCCTAATATGCCATTTATGTAAAAAAAATAAAGTTCAATAAGCATTACGAGTAATTTTTGAACTATAAAGTTTCGGTTCCAACATAATTTAAACTAATGTCTTTTGTACAAATCTCTGAACAGACAAAATTAAGTTCAAATTAAAAAAAAATGTGTGCAATTCACACGGGGTAGAAGTGAAACCTTCAAAAATGTTGGCTTAAAGATAATGAGACGAAGCGACAGTAAAAAGAGACAGACACATGAATTTATATGTCTGTCTCTTTTTACTTTTTTTTTTCCTGTGGCAACACTACAGCTAACAGCTGTTTTATAGTACTCCTTTGAAATTTTAATTTAAAATATTTAATTCCTTTATTTGTAAGGCCTATTTCCATTTATTTTTCAAGTTAATAGAATGTTAATGTGTATTTCGTGTTAGATTTGTATAACTTTGTGCAATAAAGTGTTAAAATTGTAGTGTGAATCGGTGACAGTTGAGAGGTTACCGGCTCAAGTGAATTGTTGCATTGTCATCTTGATATCAGGTATAATACTTTGTTTTACTTGGTTTTATAAAGTTTACGGCTTATTAACTTACATTGTACACCTTTTGTACGGCTACTTATTGATGCCATCGATCTCTAAATCGTAAACATAACCTTAGTTAGTTTGGTTACAGAACTTCTTAACTTTGTATCTTTTAATTTTTCCCTCGCCTAAATATATTTTAAACTTTTGCCACAACTGCCTAGTCTTTTCTAATTTATTTTCTTTTCCTTTTTTAATCATGCCTATGACTCGTAGCGCCTATGCTCGCCAAGAAGAGTCTAAACTCAATCTGGCTTTGAGCGAACTAAAGGTGTCCAAGGAGTACTGTGACAAACTAAATAAGGAAATGGATGACAATGAAAGGGTTCTCCTTGAAGCCCATGAAAAGAATAGGAAGTGAAATGGCTCAGTTATACAGTCAATACACTGAGGCCATAGAAGACCGGGATAGGCTCCAGCTTGTTGTGGACGGATTTAGCCAGTGTAGCACAGAGTATGAACAAGCTCTGGACCACAAATATTTATTGCAACAACAGCTGCAAGAGGCTCAAATTCAAATTTCACAACTGGAGATGGTAAATCACAACATCACTGCCTCGCTAAATCAAAGTCTCTTCAGCGAGTTGGTGCCTATTGCCCCATCAATGGTTCCTCAATTTAGCCCTTCCAATATTATAGATTTGACTAGTGACGATGAAATTAAATCAGTTAAACCTAAGAGATTAGTCACTAGCAAAAATAAACTTAAAAAATATATAAAAATCAACAAATATATTCTTAAGACTAGGAAAATGGTTAAAAAACAAAAGTTCTTCATCAAAAATGTAAAACTCAATAGGGAAAGGCTAAATTTATTAAAACAATTAGATATTTACTCATTAAACTTAGAAAAAAGTACAAAAAAATACCAAACTGACACTGAAGACTTGCAGTGTGAACTTGACCGTCTACAGCAGAAGTTAAATTCAATGACGATCAAATATACCGCCTCTGAAAACCAAATGAGGGAATATGTGTTGGCAATGAATGAATTAGTAAGTTCACAACAAAACAACTGTGAGCGGTGTCAATCACCATCTATTACCTCAGTGCCGGATCATTCATTGTCAATACATGATACAGCCTTACCGCAGTCTCGTGCCAGTTTGCCAATAGAAATTACTAATTGTATATCACAGCAAATTTTAAATAAAGAAGATGTTATTTATTGCGATGAAATAGGTAAGGACTTAGGCCACTTTTTGACAAGTGAATACCCGGGCCACTCCATAATAAACAATTGTATGCCTGGATGTTCATTATTTGACATAATGAAAAAAATTGTAAAAAGTAAATTTAACCAAGATACTATACTTGTGATTTTTGTTGGTAATAGGGGCAATTTAAACAAAGGAGAATTACTCCAATATTATAGGACGTTAAGTAACCTTAAATTAAGAAAAATTGTTATGTTCACATTGCCATATAGCCAAAGTTTGCCACAGGAAGAAAATCTCACTAGATTTAATTTGAATATGAAATTGCACAATGTGACATTCAATAATAATTTATTTAATTTAATTGACACCAACAATATTATTGGTGATAATTTTTATTTGACAAAAGATAGGTATCTTGTAGACAGATACTATCTGACAAACTTTTGTAGGAGACAGATAGCTATGTCGCTATCATATTATTTTAATATTACAGCCAAGAACTTGGCTAAACAATTTGCTTCTATTGAGCAATGCCATGACATTATAAATAATTCTGCCAATATTTTGGCAACAAATACTGACCCAAATTATAATTTAAATTAGAAAGTAGGACAACAGAGATTATCTCTAGCACCAATGCCAATAATAATTCAAATAATGTTTTAAAATCAATAAATACTATTAACCTGGTGCATCAAAATATTCAAGGATTTATGAATAAGGACTTAGAAGTTGAATTTTTCCTTAATTTTAACAATATTGATATACTCTGTTTAACGGAACATTGGCTTAAAAGCCATCAGTTTATGTTCAATTATAGTAATCACCAGGTTGGTAGTTCGTTCAGCAGAGAAAATGCTATACATGGTGGCTCATTAATTTTAATAAATAATAATCTTAAATTTAAGGACCGTAAGGATATAGTGAGCCTCTCTGTTGAGCGGATTATTGAAATAGCCTGTATTGAATTGGAGCAGTATGTTATATTAAGTGTGTACAGACCACCTTCAGGATTGTATGATAGTTTTGAAACAGTAATGGATGAAGTTTTGCACAAAATTGGTAATTCAAGCAAGTCTATCATTATCTGTGGTGACTTTAATGTTAATTTGTTAGAAAATTCTAGTTTAAGTACGAAAATTATAAGTCTGTTTCAGTCATACAATCTTGCAAACCTTTTCATGGAGCCTACTAGAATAACCCCCACTAGTGCAACTTGCCTAGATAATATCTATACAGATGTTGTACCTACACATACAAAAATGATTAATTTAATAGATTCAGATCACTGTGGACAATTTATCTCTATACCAAATATAAATAAAACTAAAACAAAAAAGGATATCACTGTTAATCCAAAATCAAAGTTTCGTTTAGAAACATTTAAGGCTAAACTTTTAAATAAAATGCCAACGAATGATGACCCTAATCAATATTACAATGATTTTTTCAAAATGTATTGCGCAGAGTTTGATACAACATTTGTTCCCAAAACCATTTCAGTTAACTGTAACACTACCTTCAGTGACTGGGCCACCATTGGTATTTATAAGAGTAGAGAACGGCTTTATGAGTTGTATGAAGAAAGAACTTATATTAATACAGTAGAGTTTAACTTATATGTTAAGAATTATACTAAATTATTTAAAAAGGTTTGTTATATAGCCAAGTCTAGATACTTGGGTTCAAAAATTAAAAATAGTAGTAATGTGATTAAAACGACATGGAATATTATTAATAGCGAAACAGGAAGGTCTGTCAATCGAAGTAGTGATTATAGCCTTGCTATTGATGACAGTATTATTGAATCAGATTCGCAAGTCGCCGCGGCATTTGAAGATTTCTTTGCAGAGATTCCCGTATCGACAACGAAGTATCTAAATTCATCACCCAGTGCTGCAGAAGCTTTACTTAAAGAAAACGTTCCAGTTTGTGATGCTCAATTTAAATTCCAATATGTCACTTCTACTGATATTGTAAAGACATTTAATTCACTGAATGTTAAAAAAACTGCAGATCTATGGGGTAATTCTGTTGACCTTGCTAAGTCTATAATACACATTGTAGCTCCTACTTTAGCTGTTATTTTTAATAATTGTGTAGACAGTGGTGAGTTTCCTGATCTAATGAAATATAGTAAAATAATACCTTTATTTAAATCAGGTAGCACATCAGACCCTTCCAATTATAGACCCATCTCAGTGCTACCTACTTTTAGTAAAATTTTTGAGAAACTGATTCTAAATCAATTGCAAAGATATTTTAATAAACATAATCTTTTACATAATAAGCAGTTTGGTTTTACAAGGGGTCGTTCAACAACTGATGCCGGTGTTGAACTTCTAGGACACATTTATAATGCATGGGAGGACAAATGCGATGCTTTGGGGATTTTTTGCGATTTGTCCAAGGCGTTTGATTGCGTTCTCCATGAGACATTGATCAGGAAATTACACTATTACGGAATCAGGAACGCCTCTCTGGATCTTCTTACTTCATACTTGAGTGATAGGATTCAGAGAGTTGATGTCAACGGTAAAAGATCTCCTGGATCTGTAATCATGATGGGGGTCCCCCAGGGCTCAATTTTAGGTCCCTTCTTGTTTCTCATTTATATTAATGACTTGCCGTACCTCATAAAAGACAAACACGATATAGTGTTATTTGCAGACGACACGTCGCTTTTGTTTAAACTAAAACGCCAGCAGATAGTTACTGACGATGTAAATTCTGCCCTTGCAACTGTAGTTAACTGGTTTAATGCTAATAATCTTTTACTAAACGAGAAAAAGACAAAATGTATAAAGTTTACCTTACCTCATGTGCGACAAGTGAACACTGTTGTATCGATAAAGGGTGAAGAGTTGAAACCCGAAGATACCACAGTGTTCTTAGGCATTACTTTAGATGCGAAGCTGCAGTGGGGCCCCCATATAGACAAACTGTCAAAAAAGCTCAGTTCTGCAGCATATGCTGTTAGGAAAATTCGTGGCTTAACTGATTTAGAGACAGCCCGTTTAGTTTACTTTAGCTACTTTCATAGTGTGATGTCATATGGTATTCTGCTGTGGGGAAATGCCGCCGATATTCAGACAATATTTGTCTTACAAAAAAGGGCTATTCGTGCAATTTATAAATTAAGTCCCAGACAGTCCCTCAGAGACAAATTTAAAGAGATTAATATTATGACTGTGCCTTCCCAGTATATCTATGAAAACCTCTTGTATGCACATAAAAATATTAATCTGTTTAAAAAATACAGTGATATCCATAGCATAAATACTAGGAACAAACACAATTATGTCGTTCCTAAAACCAGGCTCAAAAAAATAGGTGGTTCGTTTCGATGTCAATGTATACATTTTTATAATAAACTTCCTAGCCCTATTCAAGAACTAAGCAGAAATAAATTCAAATCATTTATAAAACGTAAGCTATGCCAGAAAGCTTTTTATACAGTTAAAGATTATCTTGAGGACAAGAAGGCTTGGGATTGAGCTGCTTCAGTTTTGTACACGGCCCAATGTTTTAATGTTTTTGTTTTGTTCTCTTTTGTGCGCTTTTTGTTTATATTTATACAGTTTGACATTTTCATTTACTTTTGACATGAATGTTTACTTTTTAAAGTATTCTTTTTATTTTATTACAATTTCTTATTTTGACATGAATACTTACTTTGTAAAGTATCATATTTTTTTTATTATTTTATATCAATATCTCATTTTGACATGAATACTTACTTTGTAAAGTATTATATTTTTAAATTTTAATTTTATTCCCTATTGTGAATGTGAGGACTATGTGGGTTATTATTAGCTTTTTCCTCTTCAAGTATATTTTTTTTTAACGTTGTCTGGCTGTTTGAGTATTTTTGTGGCCTACCCAAATGTCCTTTCATTGGCATTGTTCGTCGAGTTATTGAGCTCCTTATTGATTCTAAGTTGAGCTAATCGACTCTGACCAAGGCTTGCACTGACTGGACAGGTCCACTCAAAACTGTGTGGTTCCTTCTTAAAAAGACCACTTCAGACACTGATCTGCATGGTCCTCATATAACGTATTGTGAATATGGGGATCATTTAGATCGCTACGTCAGGGGTTCATTCATGTTAGTCTGGCGGTTTGAGTTCTTTAGGTGGCCTACCCAAATGTCCTTACTTTGGTATTGTTCGTCAAATCGTTGAGCTCCTTAAAGTTCTAAGTTTGAGCTACACGATAACTGACAAATGCTTGCACTGTTTGGACAGGTCCACTCAAATCTGTGTGGTACTTTCCTCAAAAGACCACTTCAGACACCAACCTACATGGTTCTCATATGATTTGACCAGTTCAATTGTATGGACTTCAAAAGAGACCTTGACCTCTGAGTTTGTTTCGGTGTTTCTTCTCAGGGTAGTCAGCTAGGAAACACCGGCCTCATCTAGTTTTAAAACGGCTAAAAAAAAAAAAGATTGACGTGTAAAAGTGTTTTTTACAACCTACTTACAAAAAATAAATCATTTATCATTTATCATTTATCATTTACTGTCGCTATTTCGTTTCATAAACTTTCAAATCACAACGATGCTAATTAGATGTTTTCACTTAAAAAAAAAGCAACCTGAGTTTTCTCGTAGCAGAAGCTGGGATTTTTTTCTTAGATATACGAGATGAGAAATCATCCACATGTTTTTTTTTTTAATGGACCTCTCGCATTTCAGCACACTAAGGCTGGTTACTGCTCAACCGGACAACATCCACATGGTAACGATTTCAGTGCTTATAAACACATCACAGAACGCTAAGAGCGGATATTTGCGGTCAACTTGATTGGTCGAACGAGCAAGTTATTTTATCAGCCGTAATATCCTTTTGACCAGGACCGAGAGGAAATTTATTCATCGGTAGTTCTTTCTAGAAGATACTCTCATATACTCATTTACAACTCTGCAATTACATAGCATAATTGCATTATTTACCATGCTTCGATGTCAGAAAATGTTTTGTATTGTAAAAATTGAATTTAAGATGAGGTCATAAAGTCTGTTTAACACTTCCTGAAAGGGTTGAAAAAGAAAACTTTTAATGCACTGACGCAGTACAAAAGCCATCATTACGACACGGTTGGCGCAGTGGTTGAGCGTTTGGCTGCTGCGCTACGTGTCGCGGGTTCAATCCCCGCATGGAACAAATGTTTGTATGGCCTAAGATAATTGTTCTGAATGTGGGTGTCTGTGTATGTGAGTTTTCATGTTTGTGAACGCACCTATTATACAGCAAACCGTCTACGTAAACTATCACGGTGGTTGGGTTTTTCTGTTAGGAAAATCCAAGTATTGATTGACAAAAGGGGTTGGGTAACCCGACATGTTGTGACTGATAGGTATTATTTTTTACTTACGATATGCTCCAGTTTTTCATGGGTACTTCTATTAGAATGGTACCATTAAAATCCGTTGCGATATTGAGTAGAAAAAGACGGTAAAACCGACTGCGACTTTGTTTTATACCATGAAGGCCTAAAATCAAAAAAATCAAAATCAAAAGTCATTTATTCAAACTACGCTGAGAGATATTACTTTTTGAACGTCAAATTTTATATAAAGACAGTCCCCCAAAACGCCCACCCGTCACCACTTCCTAGTGTTTTAGCTGGGAAGAAGTAGTGGCGCAACAAACTCCCCAGCAACTCATCTGTCTATTGCGTTTTAAGAACTCTTCTATTTTTCAATACTTTTACTTCTGGATTAAATGTGATTATTTGCCACTTTCTGTATTCCATGGTGAATCTTATATCGTGTAAGAGAACTCGAGCGATTGGTTTTTGGAACTGACTGATACTACCTTCCTAGATTTAAGTAGGTACCGTTATTTTAAGGATGGGAAATTATAAAATTACTTCTTCTGTTGTTGGCGAAGCGGAAGGAAGTGTCAGACTTTTACTGACTAAAACCCATCCGTGTTCATCTTAATGCCCTTTGCGTTCCAGGGCCGCGGTGACTCTTTCGAACAACTCTCGCGACCGTGGCAGACTGTTAAATACCTAGTACAGTTGAATCCGCTTATAATGATATCGAAAGGAAGTAAAGAATACTTCATACTAAGCGGATGTCATAATAAGCATAATCTTAGAAATTAAACAAATTCACATCTATGTGAGGTATTTCGTGTAATAAGGAAAAACACAAAAAAATATATAAGTTGATAGTCGCTGGTTAATCAAACTACAACTAGTCTGAAACTAATTAGGAATCGCGTTTCTCTCCTAATTGGCTATAACAAAACATGATTTCTGTAAAATAAGTCACAATAAGCGAAATGTCAACAAACGAAGTCATTATATCCATACTTTTTGTAAAGGTTTTACTTCATATTAAGCGCTTGGTCAATATAGGCGGCGTCATAATAAACGGATTTCACTGTATTAGGTATCCTTCTCTACTCAGTATCTAAATATATATAACTCAAAAGTGACTGACTGACTGACATAGTGATCTATCAACGCACAGCCCAAACTACTGAACGGATCGGGCTGAAATTTGGCATGCAGGTAGATGTTATGACGTAGGCATCCGCTAAGAAAGGATTTTGATTAATTCTACCCCCAAGAGGATAAAATAGGGGATGAAAGTTTGTATGAAACTTTGTCAATTTTAAACCGATCGGGCTGAGAGTTTCAAAATCAGGGGTAAAGCAACTATTCCACGCGGACGAAGTCGCGGGCAGAAGCTGGTACATTGATAAAACCACACTGAGTTTTGTTGCCACACCTGTGTTTCTAGCGAAATAGACAGTCAAAACTGTTCAGCTGCATCCTCTTGGACTGGGAGCTAGCTCCACCTGCAAGGTTAAGCAACACTTGCCAAGGTTGTTCTGTGGATGGGTGACCATCTTAACATATTGATATTCCTCCATGCCTTGAACAACACGTTAAGCCGTAGGTCTCGGTTGTCCTTAGTAGATCTTTGGCAGTCGTTACGGATTGTTAGAAGCCAGAAAATCTGACACCAGTCTTACTAAGAAGTACCGTGATAGCCAGTTGATGGGTTGTGGAGGTCTGGTAGGCAGCCGCTCCACGTAACTTACGTCAGTGATATCTGGTTTGAATGGGAGCCGACTCCAATTTAGTTGGGAAAAAGTTGGGAAACTTCTGTAATAGGTAATATTGAAATTTACCATTAATTAATGATAGATTCCGATATTATTACAGAAATTTATAACTATTTAATTTTTTTAATGTTTCTATAAAAATTAAAAAAACATTTAAAAAATTAAAAAAATATCCGTAGCTCACCGGTAACAGGAACAAGGTCCAAGCTACCGGTGGTCTGGGCTCTAGAGAGTGGAACCTCCTTACAATACGCGTCCTATCCAGGAGTACTGCTTTCTGGATCAAGCTTTTGATCCAGCTGCCCAACGAGAGCCTCTTGAGATGTTGGTCGAGGCTCTTAGCAATGGCCATTGGCCATCACGATTATCGGTACAATGACTGCTGTATTCACGGTTCACATGTAGACAACCTCATGAGCTAAGTCAAGATACTTATTTTGTTTATCTTTCTCAGCTTTCACGAGGTTCTCGTCATGAGGAACGGCTATATCAACAATCATCACATGACGTTCAGTCAGTTTACTACCACTATGTCGGAGTTCTTAGCAACAATAGTCCTGTCAGTGATGATAGATCGCTCCAAGTACAACGTGATATTACCATTTTCGAGAACTGGGTGGGGCACATACCTATAGTACTTCCCATAGTTATTATTACTGTCCGTCAAAGCCCTTACGATAACAATCTGTCCTTTATGACAGCGATACTCATGCAATCAAACTTCACAAAGGGGTTCCATGTAATA
Source organism: Hecatera dysodea (assembly GCA_905332915.2). NCBI lineage: Eukaryota > Metazoa > Arthropoda > Insecta > Lepidoptera > Noctuidae > Hecatera > Hecatera dysodea. The sequence continues at coordinate 28,183,410 of HG995286.1, read as the reverse complement.
CCTATATATGTATTATGGCCTCGAATGCACTATATAATTATGGAAGAGATGCAAACCGTTTCGTAGGTACCTACTGGTCGAAACGTTGGCAAACAGTGTAATTTTGATGAATTGTTTTGATATTATGTGTTATTGATAAAATATTATATTTATAAAACTAGCAGCGCCCCGCGGTTACACGCGCGTTGTCCCGTTCCCGTGGCAATACGGGGATAAAATAAAGCCTATGACACTCCGCAATGACGTAGCTTTCTATTGTTTCTATTGGTGAGATCATTTTGAAAATCGGTTCAGTAGATCCAGAGACCCTTACAATGTCACAAACTCACAAACTCACAAACGTTACCTCTTTATAATATTAGTATAGATAAACAGTGAAAAAACACATAATTGCCTCCGGTAAAAGTAACTAATTCAATGTATTCATTTACACCTCATTAAAAAAAACAAGCGGCTGAAAATATTATCTGATGTTTAGTACTTTAGTCCGAAGAATTTATGTAGAACCGAACTCAAACTCAAAGCATTTATTTCAATTAAACCCTTTACAGGCATTTTTGAATTGTCAAGGACGAAAGAGGTGAAGCTGTCTGCACGTTCCAAAGCGTAGATCTCTATGGAGAAGAACGTGCAAGAAACTCCACGGACACTCTCTTAAAACAATAAATTGTAACAAAGTTGTGGGTACATTGTTCCTATATGTGAGAACGATGTAGAAAGACGTGTATGATACAGGTATCCAGAGTGAAAGGAACAATTCAAAGTAAAAATACCTAATTAAAATAAACCGTAGCAGCTGAGAGATGACCCGTCCCAGTAGACGGAGCCAAATGATAACTGCTAAGCAGTTGTTGCTAAACAACTTTTGCTTTATTATGTCCACTTCATCCAGTGCCAGTGTTTTCATTCTAACACACCCATGTAAGTGTACAAGGTGAACATTTCCTGAATTTTGCCACCTGAACAAATACACTAAAATGTTCACTTTATTACCCGAAATAGGTTTCAACGATCTCATATTAAACTGAAAACACCAACATGGGTAATACGAGCACTGAAGTTTTTGATGACGACAAAGTTATACAAACTATGTTAGAGCAGGAACATCAGTTACATAGCATAGCATAGCATAGTCAGCCTTTTAACGTTCCCACTGCTGGGATTCAGGCCTCCTCTCTAGGAGAGGGAATGGGCCGTAATCCACCACGCGGGCCTAGTGCGGGTTGGAAACATCAGTTGCAAGCTTTTTATTCTATGTATTTTTTTTATTTGATAATATTATGTTAAACAGTTGTTTTAGCTGACTCTTACTGATTAAAACCCATCCGTGTTTATCCTAATGACCTTTGCGTTCCAGGGCCATGGTAACTCTTTCGAACAATTTCCGCAGCCCTGGCTAAATAAGTGGGACTACTGTTTTTGGTTTCAATGGAATTTGAAATGAACACTGCATTTTGCGAGTCGATTGCCTCTATCGCTATTTGTTTATCTTGATTTTTTAATTAAAATACATAAGGTCCAATCAAACATGGGATAAAATCAAGCCTAAAATATTTGTCGGACACAAAGGTAATGGCCCTTTGTGTCTGACAAATAGTTCAGGTTTCAATGAGTGTCTCGTCGAAACATGTGTTGTTAAACTTTCAAACAGTTCGACAAGCTTTATGTATTGTTCAATAAAATGATTCGTAAATAGTTCAGCAAACTATTGGTTTTTCACGTCCGTGTTATCATTGTTAAACCTAGGAAATGTGTCACAGTGAAATAAAACTATTATTTAAATACTATTTTAAATATGTTCAGACATTTTATCGGCCAGACAACATGTTAGATCAATCACAAAGCTTTATTTAGGTCCCAATAAAAAGTGAAATCTTATTTTAATTCTGGTGTAGAGTGCCCTATAACTTTATAAAAAAACAGAGATACATTAGCATCGTTTCCTTCCGTTTCAGTCAATACAAAGTTTATCTGTCTGAGATTGTTTTGTAATAAAGAACACCTATTGTACAGTTGTTTTATAAATTTTTGTCCTGTGCATAATAAATGAGGTGTATAATAAATGTAATAAAAATAACACTGACTCTTAATAGATTCAGTTTTCAGTTAATATGTGACAATGAAATTAAAAATATTTTTTATAATTAGATTTCTCAATGGTGTATAAGCGATATCATGCTCCATCTTATGAACAGCGTAATTGTTGACTCATTATTTGTTTGCATCAACTGTTAAAGTATTTCCGTGTATACTTTTATTAATTTGAGTATATATTATGGTATTATATTGTATGTATAGTTTATATATTATCTTTGTTTTAATTTAATATTAATCGCGTTTCCGTTTTTTTTTTTAACCGACTTCTAAAAAAGGAGGAGGTTCTCAATTCGGATGTTTGTATGTTTTTTTTTATTGTTTGTTCGCGCATAACTCCGTCGCTTGTCAACCGATTTGAAAAATTCTTTTTTTGTTGGAAAGGGTATACTTCCCAAATGGTCCCATGAAAATTATATCGAAATCGAACAAGCGGTTTTTGAAAAATCAACAAAAATCTAAAAAAATATCTACGTTGTCTACATTGACGACCTTTTAGTTTACTCTGCATTGGAGCAGTACGTTTTTTTTACACCAATGTGATTGGTTCGTTTAGGTGGGGGAGGGGAGGGGGTGTAGGTACCACTAAAAAGTGAAAAATAAAAAAACTTTTTACAAAAAATAAAACCGACTTCTAAACAAAAAAACCAAAAAGTATAAAATAACTTTAATTTCGGAAGTCGGTGTGTTCAACAACAAAAAAGCAACCAAAAACACCGAGTTCCGAAATTAAAGTTATTTTATACTTTTTGGTTTTTTTGTTTAGAAGTCGGTTTTATTTTTTGTAAAAAGTTTTTTTATTTTTTCAAATTGCACCTACCACAATTATTCTCTGCACCACCCAAAGGTTGACTGGTAGAAAATGCCTAAGGCATTCAGTTTGTCTCTGTAAACTATATCTTATAATATTTACATTGGAAAAGACTGACATTGACTTTGACTTTGACTTTGTTGCAATGCCGTCTCTTGGGCACATTACCAGCTGACAGCGTTGAGGACAATTTTTTATGGTATATTTTAGTTTACCTTTGCTTGACCATAGTTTGATATTCATCCGGAATATTCCACAGTTGTAGGTACAACGGAATGTGAGCATGTTTACAAAATCAAACTGTCTACGTAAACATCGTGAAGTTTAATTAATTGATTAAATTTAATACCGTCTGGGAGCAATGAGTAGCTGGGTTTTTCTTTCTGGAAAATCCAAGTATTGACCGTAATTCAAAAGGGTAAACCGATCTGTTTTGACCGCCCGTTTGGACTTCATTATCTTATTAATTATTACTAGCGTCGCCCCCAGCATTTCACGGGTGCCATGTTGTTTCACGAACCTTTATCGCTTATTGATACCTATTTTTATAAGTGGAATCTTATTAAAATCCGCTAAAGTTGAAGTAATCTGAGAAACAGACAGTGACGTTTTCTACTATAGAAAACTTCAATTTCTTCTTCAATAGCTTATAAATTATAACTTTTATTTGAGGAATAAATATGTTTTAGCAAAAAACATTTTTACAAAAAATAAAAAGAAAACCACAGCTTCTAAACAAAAAGTGTAAAATAACTTTAATTTTGAAAGTTTATGTTTTTGTCTGTTTCATCGTTTTTAGACACAGACTTCCGAAATTAAAGTTATTTTAAACTTTGGTTTTTAGACATCGGATGTATTTTATTTTTCACTTTATAGTTGTGATGACCCTAACGTACCCTTCATAGCGTACCGGTGTGTTATAAACTGGTGTAAACAATAAAAAAAACAATCGATTTCAGCAATCCCTAAAGATTTGCTATCATTTATTAAAGAGTTCCGTTTTCTATCTCCATTCTTCATCAGATCTTCAACAAAATAGAAAGGGACCGCCTTGAAATACTAAGATGATCTTCCAAACCATCGTATACAGTTTTTTTTTTTTCATTTTACATCGACAAGAGGGAATGAGAACATCAGAAATATAGTCGAAGCCACGCATTAATAGGGATAACTCAAATACTAGTCGTCAGACGTCAAATTTAAATGACAAGCACCAGCTTTCGAATATAAAAAGAATCATCAAAATCGGTAAACCTAGTAAAAACTTATGAGGTAATACACAAAAAAAAAAAATAGAGGTGACTTTGAAAACCTCCTCCTGTTTTGGAAGTCAATTAAAAAAAGAAAAAATACGTGTCCAATATATTTTTGACATCTATCTGACGGACTAATTAGATTTTTTTAGTCAACTACCCCAACGTTACTTCTTACAGTATCCTTCTAAAATATTTGAAGGCCAATTATAGTACTCCAAACATGTTCAAATTCAAGTTGAAAAAAAAATCTCAACCACGATAAAATTGATGTCAACATTTTTGAAAATTAGAAACGTTCGTGACATTACCTTGAAACTAACAAACGAAAACGCTTACGCCTCTTAAAAATAAAGAAATCCTCCTTCCCGAAAACCCCTCTGAAATCACATCCTAGGTTATATTTTACGTAATGATAATTGCAATCTAAACGTTAATTATTAGGTAAATTCGCCTCTTAAACTGAATTAAATATATCCAAGGTAATAGCACAACTTGCTCTAACGTCTTTTTTAACTGGAGAGACATAAGTCACACGAGAAGAAAAGGGGTCCTGTTTTCTCAGAGCAAAACAAGACAACCAAGCAGGTTTTGGTTAACAGTAGACCAAATCAAGGTTATGCAAGTATTTGCATCTCAATTTGTGCGATTCTTTTTAATGTGTTTGACCATCCATACCGAGACCCCTGGCCGTTGGTCCCGGCGATCATTATTTTATAGGTCTTTAATAATAATCGTTACTCAGAAGTACCTGAATCTATCACCGGCCTCACAACAATATATTATGTAATCCAGTAACTAGAGAACAGAATTTGGATATGCAATCGTTCCATGTCAAAAACCTTAACTCTTTATATGTGTGTAGATTTAAGTAATAATGGTAAAGTTACTGCTGCTTGAAAACAACATATGAGTTTATTTTTTTTTTTATTTTATTAGGATCTCCAACAAAGAATACACCTTACATGCTATTTTATAAAGGACAATAACAACATTCCATGTGTTCCCTCAATTATAGGAGACAAAATCATGCTAAGTTAAAATTCAAATTTTATAGTGTTATTAAAGTTGATGATAAAATTAAAAAGATAAACTTTCTCTCTATACTTACAGATGGATAAAAATACCAAACAATACATTACTAGGCAGGTAGTTAAACACTTACATTTACATGTCATTTATTTTTTTACGAATTAGTGACTTATAATGGCACAGAGTATTTGAAAAGATGTCTATGTCCTCCTTTGAGATTTGGAAACTATAATATTGTTGCTTTCAAGAAACACAAACAAGAAAAATCCCACTCCATGTACACTCAATGAACTTATTGGTCGTAGAAATACGCTGAGACAACAGTGACATCTGTTTGTTACCACGTAAGTGACAAATTTGGAGTTGCTATGGATACCAAGTGCGTTGGGTATATACTACTTACGCACTTTTTAGGCAGATGTCGCTGCGGTGAGTTTTTTCAGGAGAATGGCTTTCAGTTGTTGTGCTGAAGAATTTTCAATATTGATACTTTCAGGCCATATGTTCGTTGATCAGAGACCTGGACCCAGGGCTGTAATGTTAACGATTGTAATCATAGTTAAATTGCGACTTTTATTTAGGTAGAGTATACAATGATAGAAGTAATTCTAGGAGTTAAAGGACTCATGAAACCTTTTTACAATGAAATACTAATTATTTTTGTTTAGAATTCGGTTGTATTTTCTTGTAAAAATTGTTTTAACTTCCAACTTAACATGCCCATCACAGCGTACGTCGTATAAATTGCTGTAAACAATAAACAAACATGCGATTTCAGCTATCCTGACAGATTTGCTATCATTTATTGAAGAGTTCCATTTCCTATTTGTGTTCATCATCAGATCTTCACCAAACTAGAAAAAGAACACGTTGGAAGACTAAGATGCTCTTCCAAACCATCGTACACAATTTTATTTTATCATTTTACATCGACAAGAGGAAATGCGAACATCATCAATGTAGACGAACCAACGATAACTCAAATACTAGTATCGCAATCAAATTTAGCACCAGATTGCGTATATAAAAAGAATCATCAAAATCGGTACGCCCAGTACAAAGTTATGAGGTAAAACACACAAAAAAATATACAGTCGAATTGAGAACTTCCTCCTTTTTTAGAAGTCGATAAAAATGAACTACTTTTACGAAATATTAAAAATCTTTTGATTCACAAGCGAGACAACCGACATTTCTACAGCAGCTACGTCGCGAAATTGACTGTCAAAACATCAAAAGATAAAGGCATTAAATACGCTTTCAAAATGTCACATGACCAATCCCCCATATCTGTGCATTTTGACAATTCGTAACCAAGTACCATTATATCATGGTACTTGGTTTGGATAGAGCCTCAAGTCATTATGTTTGTACCTATAACACGATTTTTAAGTGGCATCAGATAATATTTGAAGATTTCTCGGGAAAAACAAAGAATGTAATGTTTCAGTACAACTTTCTGCTACTAAGATTCAGTGCATCCTCTACATCAAAACAAAGCTGAGCTGAAAGAAAGTTAATACACCAGAATACCTCCAAAATCTAAGAATGTTAGAAACACATGCAAATCAGACTGAAAAATTTGGATAGATCAACAATTCGTAAAATTACATTTAAATCTTATTGGAATCCTAGGCCAGTTCAAAAGTTTAATCTATCAAACAGCGAATCCATCAGTCCCTAGCTTCGGGGAAAAATCTCATTGGAATCCTCGGCCAGTTTATTTTAATAAGTACAGTGACAGACAACTATGACAATATACATTACATAAATCTGGAGTCCAAATACATGTGTACACAGCATTCAATGTCTAACATGCTTCATTAGTGACAGTTTTGGTTAAATAATATGGAGACGTTATTAAATAAAAAAGTTGAAAAATCGAATTTTTCAAACAGGGGAATTTATCAGTCCCTAGATTCAAATGAAATTTCAGCCCCTTTCATGTAAGTTTAACCTTGGAATTTTCAAAGCATAGCGCTACGTCTCCTTTTTTTTCTGGTTGGGAAATCATCAAATGTCTTCTCCCGCTTTGCGTGGAACGGAAGGGACTGTCAGACTCTTACTGACTAAAACCCACCCGTGATCCTTCTTGTGCCCTTTGCGTTCCAGGGCCGCGGTGACTCTTTCGAATAAATTCCACAACCCTAGCAGGCACTGAGCGCTACGTATCCTCAGTTTACTGTCTAAATGTTTCAGCAAGCGACGCATTTCGCCCTCACAGATGCCTTTTCGTTCATGAATATGAACGAAATAACCCAGGCAGTAGTTATCCTGTTTTAATCCCAATATTTACCGTGACAGCTCTTACGGCTTCATATGGATACGTCTAATGGACGTACGGATTTACCATATCGGGATAAGGCCCGACGAATTAGTCAGATAGCCGACAGTTGGCTCATTCAATTATTAATATCAAGCTTTTGACTTTTTTTAGAATTAAGTTGCAACGAATGGAGAAAAAGATGGTACTTAACGCTGTCAAGAGGCGAAAACTTGAATATCTTGGCCACGTTATGCGCAGCTCGAAATATGACCTGTTGCAACTTATAATTCAGGGGAAGATACAGGGGAAAAGAAGTCCATGCGACCTATTATGACGTCTTAAATCCATCATGATTTCTGTGTCAGAGAGAGACGGAGTTACACAAGACGAATAGCACTATCTATTTCCCTCACACGAATCATGATGGCGTTGGCACTTCGTAATACGGCCATAGGAAGGAGAAGAACATCTTGGCTTAAAAATCTGCGCCAATGGCACAACAAAAGCACACGTTCCTTATTTAGAGCTACTGTGTCGAGGGTCCAAATTGCCATGATCGTCGCCAACCTTCGATAGAAGATGGCACTCAAAGAAGAGAAGAGTTTAAGACTCAAATTCTGTGCGAAAAATGTTAGATCTTTTGGATCCTAATGGACGCGTCGGATTAAAAACGTGAAAAACGTGCAAGCGAGGGGGTTAGCTTGAATCAGCCGTGGTGGTCAAATACGTAACGTATGCTTGCAACGAACGATCAGAGAAGCCACTTTGCAAAAAATAAGTTCTAATTTTAAATACCTGTCAGGTTTTTTTTCTTTTTTTTTGAGTTAGTAGTGGAAGACAAAACGTGATATTTCCAGCCGACGTCTGCCCCTGATTTTTATTCACCATATACTTTTATCCCATTAAGACGAAAAAAACAAGAAATGTAACAAAACTCAATCAAAAGACACTTCGTCAATGGCTATCTGCCCTTCGAATTAAATTATTTCTGAACTGGATTTTCTTAACTGAGGTACTCGCATCGATACTTGAACAAATATAGTAAAAAAGACACGCTGTTGCTTTGTATAATTTTAAGATATTTAACCCTCTTCATCTTATTATCTCACGAAAAACTGAAAGGATGCGAATCACAATAATACTGGACATAAAAGATACTGTATTGTGCGGGACCCTAAACGGGACAAATGTAATCATTGAACACGCCACAGCTGTGTGATCAAACGGGCAGTTACTGCGCAGCAAGAACCAGATCGAAACAATCCATTGATCTATATTTCAATTGATAACAAACTCTTTGCGATTAACTCAGAATGAATCCTTGGCTTCACTATTTTTATAATCCTCGACTCCCTCCGTGCAACTCGATTAGGGAAGCTACACGTTGAGGGTTGGAATGGTTCATTATTGATCCTACGTTGTTATTACATACTTCGTTCAATATCCCATTCGCATGAATGCAGATTTTATCTGAAAATATCTGCAATGTTTTTATTTAGAATTGGTTGTTTGAAATTGAGTGGAGCAGAGATATCGAATTCGCTAACAGATTTTTTTGTTAATTTGATATCCGTGTTTGTATTTGTACTCGTGTTCAGGGTGGGAATGGAAGGTTTATTCAATGAGCTATGCAACACTTAATTACATGCAACATTGTAAAGGAAAGTACCTGCACAGTTTGCGGTTGGATCCCTAAATTACCTGCCAGATTTCCGTTGTTTAATATTAGCAAATAATTGCGAGGGAAAAATGCAACAGTACATTTTAGTCACGTTGCTTTGTGTTCACTTCCAATAAAAAACAGCAAATTAAACAACTGGCTTGAGCACACCAGTTGTTTAATTTCACACAACATTATATCATTAGGGGTGGCGTCAGGTTGGAATCGAGAACAATTCACAACAGAAGCACTTCGCATGAACACAGCGCAATTATGTTGTCGAAGAGCGATATTTACGTAGTATGCTTCTTTCGTAATAAGTGTGTGGTTATTATTTATCTTTTCGTTTGTTTTAGTAAAGCTTTTGTATTATAATGATACTGGTTCATGGTGGCTGCGCTATAAGGAATTCTCCGCTCTACTTCCGTGCACTTTTTTTCTGGATGGGAAATCATGAAATGACTTCTCCCGCTCTGAGCGGAGCGGAAGGGAGTGTCAGTCTCTTACTGACTCAAACCCACCCGTGAACCTTCTAGTATCTTCCTTTACGTTCCAGGGCCGCGGTGACTCTTGCGGACAAATACTGCAACCATAGTACTTCCTTGCCCTTAGATATTGTTTAGACCATAATATAGACCTAATATTACAAAGAAGATTTTTTCTTTGTTTGTTTGTTTTCCGAATAAGTTCCGAAACTACCGCACAGATTTCAACCATTTTTTCACCAATCGAAAGTTAAGATATCAGCGAGTAACGTGGGCTATATTTTATTCCCGTATCCCCCCGGGAACGGAAATTATGCTGATAAAACCTCAGAGCGATGCTAGTATCGTATAAAATAACACCCGTTAATTGATAGGAAATTTAAAAAGCAGATAAGTCATACAAAAAAATCGCAACCATTTGTGGTCATCAAGTCTTGTTTTCGAGGTAAATGCCAATCAATTTTCAACTACCGTCATTTTACGCATATTAGAAATAGTTGACGTTTGTAGTGTTTCGTTTTGTTTTTATTTTATTACGAAAACTACATGACAAAACTACGTGCCTAAGTAAGCAGCATAATATGCATCAAATTCTTAGAAAAATTTTAAAATGTCACTTAAAATATATTTTTTTCTTTTTTCAAAGTGTTACTTCAAAATCAAATTACGTTAAAAAATCAACGCAATTTGAAAATTACAAAAATAAAATAAAAAATATTTTAACATTACATATTTGGTACATTCTCAAGAACAGTTTATTTTCAGATAAATACAGCCCAACATACAGATTAGCGTTAGGATGAAATTCAAGGAATTCCATAGACCACAGCCAAACTAACCACAATAATTAATTAAACACAGACTGATAATTATTTGATGAAACATCACCATTCTAAATTGAAATACCGAATCTATGTGGAATTCAATTATTAATATAATGGACTGCACCATTCCAGGTGTTAGCTTGGTATTTCAGCCGCATATTGCATAGGAATTATTATTGAATTCTTTCATGATTTCCATGAAAGTAGGGGCAAATTGACAAAGGTCTATTGTCTAAGTAGATTTATTATTCAGTCGACGTTGAGCTGAACGCAACTGTAACGCTGACTGCTTTAAAGCACTTGAAACTCAAAGCATTGCGAACTTGTGCTTCATCAAACAACAGTTGTGCTGATCCTTTGATGCTCAAACGTTACAAAGTGCTTCGGAATGGTGCATCCAGCATACCGATGCGAAGCACTTTGTAATGTTTCGGATTTTTTTTATTTTGTACCTGAGTTAGACGATGGAAAATTGTAAATGTGAAGTAATTGAAACATTTATCAAACTGTACGGAAAGGAAACAAAATAACGAAAAATTAGGTGTTCGTTCTATTGTTTGCAGCACAAACAAAAATTACGTTATTATTTAAAATAAATAAAAATTTAATTAAAAAAAAGACGGTAAATCAAAGTTATATAAAAAATAATTTGAAAAAACGGTCAAGTGCGAGTTGGACTCGCGCACGAAGGGTTCCGTACCAACATCTATAAAAACGGCAACAGTATCATCATCATCCGTGAAAATTCCGTGAGACTGATACAGCCTGGTGATATAGACTGACAGACAGACTGCGGAGTCTTAGTAATAGGAACCCTAAAAATGATGATTCTATAAATAGGCCAGTCACCGTAGACGGTGCGAGCAGTGGTGGCCGAGTGGTAACGGCTCCGACTTATTAATTACTTATGGTTCAAACCCAGCCTGGCGCATTACTTTGTATAATTAATGTCATCACCATTGCTCTCAAAACGGTGAAGGAAAACATCAAGAAGAAACCGGCATGTCCATGTGATTTTTTGGGATATTGTTAGCAGATATTGAGCATCAGGTTAGCTGGATTACCCTTATCATTGATTATATTATAAACACTTATTAATTTGTGGTGTACTCGTATGTCTGTCGCAGAAGTCAGATGAGGTCCCGTGACCATCTTCTTCGCTTCTTTAGCCAGTTTTCCCTTTTAGAAAGTCCTGTGATTTACGAGGCACAGATTTTTCAACTAGAACGTTATTTATCAAGTTAGTCTTTTTTGATTACATGAAAAAAAAATAGATACGGGGTCCAATATTTTTTGTTAATCTATCTGACGGACTATTTTTTTTTTTTTTTTCAGTACATTACCTTTTTTTCTGTCGACGCTTGCAACTATGTGCTTACCTTGAATTTTTTAAATTAAATAACATAAGTACTAGATGTATATGAGGAGATAGATGTTGTTGTAAGTCATGAAGCAGCATAATGCTTCTTCACATCTTCGAAATCAATTCAATTCTATCTTACATATAAGATAAGATAAGATAAGATAAGATAAGATAAGACATTTATGTGTAGAAACATGAGTATACTTACATATAAGGCATGCCGGTTGTTCATAAACAAAAAGATGCGTTATGTTCGGCCTTTGTGGCATACAAATATATAGGTAAGAAAAGTCATTCATAGGTATTTAAACAAGGCTAAAAACCTTTTTTTTTTTCACTCATTCTCCATTGAGCGCCTAGAAACGTATAGCAACAATACTCACTAAAACTAATTGCTATATGTTGCGAGTAGGCGAGAAACATGTTTCTTGTAGTTCCTTACAACCTGTTTATTTGTAGTTTTATGGCCGAAACCAATAACCGATCTGTCTCCAGTATGTGATAGATCGGTTATTGGTTTCGGCCGTTAGTGGTTGCTGAGAAAACTGATGGCGAGTTTTTGTTTCGCCATTTAGACATAGAAGAAACCTCAAAAGATAAGACAAACTATGATCGTGATCGTGATATTCCTTAGCAGGTACGAGGTGAACGACGACGCCTCTTTATCATGGACTAGCAGCACCCTGCGGTTTTATCCGCGTAGTTCCCGTTCCCGTGGGAATATGGGAATAATATATAGCCTATGTTACTCGTGGATAATTTAGCTTTCGAATGGTGAAAGAATTTTTAAAATCGGTCCAGTTTTTGAGCTTATTCATTACAACACTACCAGTGTTGGTTTTTGCTTTGCCTTCCTGCATGTGCATTTATCCTTGCTTTTGCCTTGTAATCTTGTATGTGCATAATATAGCGGGCGGGAGGGAGGTGCATACCTGCAACCCACACATATTCGCGGAAATTAAAACTTGATATATTATTTTCATTTTCCTATTCATTACAACCAAACAAACAAACAAAGTTTTCCTCTTTATAATATTAGTGTAGATTTGGAAGGTTACTGTAAGGACAGCATGAATCATCAGTCATGCATGAATGTCATGCAGTAATTACATAAAGTTGTAAAAAAGAAAAAGCACAGTCCCACCATGTTACGCCTTGAGGCATACAAATATCAAGCTTTTGCTGTATTACAACATTTATAAACAAAATAATACATGCACCAGAAATGAAATAAGTAACACAATTTTATCATTTTCAAAGCGGCAAATAATATTGAGTAATTAGCAAATATTAATGTCATAAGAATAATTAAAGATTTAAGATGTCATGTAAGTATTATGTGAAGATGTATCTTTAACAAAAAGGGTGATGCATTTATTTAGGTACCTATGTTATGGACCAAGTAATTAAAAGGACGTTAGAAAACTCCATTTTTAATAAATTGCCCAAATATATAGATATATTCAATGCTTTTCATGATTTGAGCTCTTCAATCTACTTTTAAGTTCAGATCTGTGGCCGTACTACGAAGTGCCAATGTTATCATGATTCAGTGTGAGGGAAAGGGATAGTGCTATTCGTCTTGTGTAACTCCGTCTCTCTCTGACACAGGAATCATGATGGATTTAAGACGGCATGGCAGGGCTGCTAAACTTAAAAGTAGATTGAAGAGTTAACTAACTGAAAGAGCAATTACAGTATAGCAGAGTTTATGAAAGAGGAAAATTTTCTTTTTTGTGTCATACCATTCGAACCCAACCAATCCATGTCGAGGTGCCCTACACTTCCAATGCTCTATGTTCCTCTCTTCTTTTCTTGCTTTATTGAACCAAGCCATTTGCCTAGTTTTTCAACTAAATGCCGGGATATCCCTAGGGCCACTGATGAAAAGACGCCGTTCCCCCCTGCACCCCGTGTCCATTTTACTCCATAAAATTCTATCTACTTTTGCGAATGGACGCTAGAGTCACTTTATTATGTTAACTTTAAATGATGGCGTTTAATGTTCACTTTGACTTACCTTGATATTATCAAATTGCATTAACCACATAGAAATTATTCATAATGATGATGTGATAAAGAATTTCAAATTATAATTATTTACTTCGCCCTAAGTAGCTTATCATTATTCATAATGCCCAGGTATTATGAAAAATGCCCCAATATATTACTTGGTCCATAACAAATACACTTACTCAATTACAGAGGTGCAAATCTCGTATACAAATCTCGTATAATTGAGCGCTCGTATTCACATCCCTAAAATTTTGAAAAACCTCAGATTTGAACACTTTTTAAGCATCATGAGGAAAGCAAATTTTACGTTGAAAGTCGAAACGTCAGCGAATTCAAAAGTGTTCACAATAACACTCGAATTTTATTTATATGACTGATAAATTAAGCTTGCAATCATCGGCCAAAATCCCTGTAATAGGGTGTATTAAATTTGTGATTCCTTTTAACTGGTCGGCATCAACAGAGAGTCAGAATTAAGCCGCAAATAATGATGCAAAACGCTACCGTTATTAACGCATACAAATTTAAAATGTTCAACACGATAATACTTATGGTGCTTCCGTTTCAAAAGGAACCATCCATTTTAACATGTAAAATGAAAATAAAAATACGGTTGAAAAGACGAAAATCCTTTTGATGACGTAATAATTGGCGTTTAAAGTGCGATTTATATATTTCACCCATACCCAATATCCAAGTATAATATTTTGGCCATTGATACGGGGAAAATTATTTTATCATTTATTTGAATGAAACTCTTTGATATGCTGTTCCATGAAACGCTTTTATGTTGAGTCATTATTAGCTCAAATTACCCCTTAAGCCCTCTGCACATGTATCTTCCAATAACCCAAGCTTTTTTTTTCTCTGGATGGGAAATCATCATATTACTTTTCCGCTCCGGGCGAAGCAGAAGGGAGTGTCAGAATCTTACTGACTTACTGATATAGAAGCACCAAAGGATGTAACAAAAGTTATGTAATACAGAACATGATTTAAAAGAGTGTCCGTGGAGTTTCTTGCACGTTCTTCTCCATTGAGATCTACGCTTTGGAACGTGCAGATAGCTTGACCTCTTTTGACTTGACTTGACAATTCAAATGTGCCTGTAAAGGGTTTAATTGAAATAAATGCTTTGAGTATTGAGAATTGAGTATTAACAAATCTCACTCGTGTTCCTCGTAGCCCTTTGCGTTCCAGAGCCGCGGTGACTCGGTCGAACTAATTCCGCAACCAAGCATGCTAACTCTGTTCTAGGGCTGTCTGGGCGGAGCTGAAGGGAGTGTCAGAATCTTACTGGAAAAACTCACCCGTGTTCCTCGTACTGCCCTTTGCGTTCCAGGGCCACGGTGACTCCTTCGAATTAATTCCGCAACCCTGCCAAGCGAGCCACTTTGCCTTTCAAAAACTTGACTGTGGTTGGCTTTTATTTTAACCAAATGTGACTGTATATTATTATTTACCAGAATTTTACACGTAGTGACTGCCTATCTGACATACTCTTTCTGCACACAAAGAAAACTCACAAGTACTAACTTGCGTGCTACGTGTTTCTATTCACAGGCAATACCTAGGACACTTGAACATAATCATTGACAACGCTACCCACTCAAATCTCGTCCAGAAGGCAATTCACGCCATTAAAAACCGTTTAAATTTCGTTCGCAATGTAATATCAACTCAGCACCAGAACGCACCGTGAAAATATGAGAATTGACGCTGTCCGTAAGATTAGAGTTATTATTTTTACAGGCACTTTTTCCTAGTCGTTGTTAAAACTGTACTCATATAAATGTTATCGGTATAGAATATCGGCGTTCCGACCCCAGAGTAGTCTAGACATGTTAACCACATCTATGTCTTAATGAACACAATTCAATATCAACCCCATCGAACTGAGAACCGAAACATTTAATTACAAAGGAATGTACGATGGTATTTTGATTAAAATCTGGAAATGCCACATCCTGTTAATTGTGCGTTTGATTTCGTTGAACGATACATGTGTCGATATAGAATATTGATTTAAGTGACCTGCGGGTAATTGAGTTTATACTACCGTTCAATTATAAAAAAAAAACATAGGTTTGTAGTCTACTAAGCGTGCCTACAGACTTTTTACTGTGTAATGAACTCAAACCGAACAAGTAAGTTGCACTCGACCGGATAGAGTTCTCGGTCACTGACATAGGGTCGATAATTAAAACTAAAATAAGCAACGTGTATCTACAATTAAAACTTTCTTCGTCTCAGGTTGATTTCAACATGGCGTACGAGGATCACGCGTAATAGAGGGGGACCTTACTACGGGACTTGCATCTCTAAATCTGTCTAGTGCAATGAAGAAGTTAAATTGAGAAAAATTGGTTGTCTGTTAAGTCGATAGATAACAAAACATTGATGAAATGATCGTGACTCTCGCTCGCTCGTGCAGCGCTCTCGCTGCAATCGTAACGTTACAATGAGCATAACGTTACAACGAGTCATCCTTTTTCATGCGTGCAGCCGGCGTTCATCGATTTATTAGACGTTGTCACGTCAATAATATTTGACAGCATGAGATTATTGTAAGTTTGTACTAAAGGTTTAGTAGGTAGCAAGCCCTATGGCTTGATACCTACTAAACCTTTAGTACAAACTAGACATTATATGCTGTAAGGAAAAATAAGTAAATAAGAATCATGGTAATTACTGGCTAAAATGGAAGATTTTTAAATAAAGTTATGAATTTGATGGAATAAAGCTGAGCTGCAACCATCAAAGGACTGTTAAAAAAATGTAACCGGAAATCGAATGCAATATATTATTTGATAAATCAAACACTAAGCGATGAAATTTACCATCCCTTTGAGTGAGATACCGTGAACAGGGATTGCTCCTGATGCCCGGGATTTCGAGGGGGTGAGGTTGGGAGGGGGCGGTGGGTGGCGCAGCCCCGGGCGGTGCAGTGGGGTCAGTAATTTGAGCTCGGTTCCTAGAATGCCTGAGAAAATATTGCTGACGTTACATGTAGAATTAAAGAGTAAACTTTATGCAGGTACATATATCATTTAACTGTTTCACATTGTAAATAATATTGCGAAATATTAAGAAGATTATTTGTTTTTATCTATGACAATAATAGGGGCAGGAAATAAGGTACACACACAGACAGATGAGTTGATTATACACAAAAAAGATTTGAATTGTTACCAAAATCATGTGCAAGTGCATGTGCTTTGCAACAAGGTAAGGGTTTCGATATTTGTCGAACATAATGCATGTGAAAAATTATATTGAAATTGAAGGCCCATGAAAACATGAATGAATTGTGTGTGGAATGATCGTGAAAGGAAAGGAGGATGATTTCTGTCATCACAATTGGGTATTTTACTAGTTAAAAAAATGAAAATAATATATCTAGTTTTACTTTCCGCGAAAATTAGTGGGTTGCAGGTATGCACCTCCCTCCTGCCCGCTATATTATGCACATGCAAGATTACAAGGCAAATGCAAGGATTTTATGCACATGCAGGAAGGCAAAGCAAAACCCAACACCAATACGCCGACCGCAACGGTCGGCGAGTCAACACGTCCCCTGAGGATGCCTCGTGGAGAGGCGAAACACGTGTCGGTTTTGCTTTGCCTTCCTGCATGTGCATAAAATACTTGCATTTCAAGGTTAAGGAACGCTTGCCGTGGTTGGTCTGTGGATGGGTGACCATCTTAACATATCGAGTTTTCTCCGTGCCTCGGAAAGCATGTTAAGCCGTTGGTCCTGGATGTCATGGTTATGCGAAGAAGTACCTACCGTGTTACCCAGTTATTGGGTTGTGGATGTCTGGTAGTTGGCCGCACCACGTTAAATACTGATATTCAGCGGAATCCGAAGGTAACGTTTGTGACATTGTAAGGGGTAATCTCTAGATCTACTGAACCGATTTTCAAAATTATTTCATCAATAGAAAGCTACGTTATTGTGGAGTGTCATAGGATATATTTTATCCCCGTACTGCCACGGGAACGGGAACAACGCGGGTGAAACCGCAGGGCACTGCTAGTGTCTATATGTTCAAATCCTGCCGAGAACTTTGTTAGCGCGACGTAGAATTCTCGTGACGACCTTTTTTGTTCTTTTAGCGCTACATAATAATATGTACACCCGAGAACCTAATATTGTAAGCAATTAAAATTAGGTAAGAATAGAACCCCATTTCTTAAGTATATTTGACAAATATACATAATCAACCTTTTCACGTTCCCACTGCTGGGACACAGGCCTCCTCTCTAGGAGAGGGAATGGGCCGTAATCCACCACGCGAGCCCAGTGCGGGTTGGTGAATGTCACATGTCTTCGAATTTTTGGTTCTAGGACATGCCGGTTTCCTCACGATGTTTTCCTTCGCCGTTTTGAGAGTATTTGACAAAACTTATGAGAAAACTCATGACATGATGTTGGTGGAAAAAACAATATTACAGTTTGCATTATTTTTACATATTTTTAGTTTTTCACTTTATAACAATATCATAGTAATAAAGATATGCATTTTGTTTTACCGGTGGCTAAAAAAAAATATACGATTAAGTTTATATAAAAAAGTTCTTTACTTACATTATTTGATTCCTTACTTCGCGCTAGTGTAAAAATAATTATATCTCAACACACTAGCGCCAGTATTATTTAACACTGCCCGGGCCGAACTATCCTAGATAAAAGCCAGGGGCGAACTACTGTGGGCAAAAAGCCCGGGGGTTGCACTCAGCCGCTTCGGGCTCATGACAGCTTAATTTAATTTAATCCGTGTTTAGTGAAAACATTATTTAACTTTCATGGTCGATGCGGAAGGTGGAGAGCATAATGTTTTGGTATTGTTTCAGAGCTCGTGGCCAGTGCCGAACTGCGGTGACTGAGTTTATTCATGTTTTAAAACTAAATTAAAACTTATGCTGAGAAGGTTGTTTTTTTTTTAATAAAAAAATACAATGAACTTCAGATTTAAAATAACTTTAATTTCGGAAGTCGGTGTAAAAAAACCATCGTATACAATATATATATTTTTATTTTTATTCGACAAAAATAAGAATGAGAACGTCCTCAATGAAGCCACGCATTATTAGGGATAACTCAAATACTAGTCGTCAGATCTCACTCAAATTCAAGAGAACTACATGATATGCACCAGCTTTCGAATAAAAAAAGAACCATCAACATCGGTACACTCAGTAAAAAGTTATAAGCTGGTTCAAAAATCAAAGAAACAACCAAAATCAATCTAAAAAAGTTTTCAAACTAGTATAGTAATACTGCTTGGTTTATCATTGGAAATAGTGGCTTATCATAAAATAAACTACCATTTTCCGAAGATCATAAAAAACAATATTCTGTGTGTGCGTGACAGGCCACATGCAACACTATAAGGAACAGGGATAAATACTCGAAATAATCTCGGACTAAATAAAACTACATACTTAATTGTTTTATTAACAAGTACGCATTTCTTACGTCCATAATAAGTTTCTGCGCAGTTTCTATCTTGTTTACAGACACTTTTGAATTGTCAAGTCGAAAGAGGTAAAACTATCTGCACGTTCCAAAGCGTAGATCTCTATGGAGAAGAACGTGCAAGAAACTCCACGGACACTCTTTTAAATCATGTTCACATAAATTAGGTTACATCCTTGTTGCTTCTATATGTGATGACAATGCAAAGAAAAAAAAAGGAAACTATAAAACAATTCAAAGTATAAAGATTAAAACAAGTCAGTGGCAGTTACGAGGTGACCACTGTGACCAGTCTCAACCGACGGCGCCCGTTCACGAACACGACGCGTGTATCGGCACCATTTAGCTCAACCATTTTGAAGGGAACCGAATGATCCAACACACGTGCCACCACCAGCGAGACATTTGAGCGAGCATGACATACTCTCAACTGCCATTTTAGTTCAAGTCACAAAGAAAACTATAAGTCTTTCTCATACTTTATTTATCTCCTTGTTACTAGTAAACAACTATTCAAGGCGCATAAAGGTATTCTAAGAAAATCCTTTTATAGGTATCAAGTTTGATTCTATTGTATTCTTATGGCAACAACAATGATTTAAAGGTTCCAAGTAACCCTTTCAATTCTTAATGGGGTTCTTGTCATTTATCCATAATATAAAATAAGCTTTTACCATGGTGCCGTCGGTAGGTATACCTGAAATTTTGTCCTAAACTTTTTTTACTTACGGAATTGTGATGTTTCCTCCATGGCTGCAGGTTGGCGATAGTTTGTCGATAGAACTTTGGTACTGTCTAGTTAAAGAATCAAGAGTATTTTGAATCATGAATGTGTAAAATATGCGCTGTTTTATATGACAGTCATGTAGCAGCGCTCCTAAAAGGCATCTGCCCTAAATAAGGACGAAGTTAAACGCCGATCGGTGATTTATTCATTAGAATAATAAGTAATATTAAAGGCGAGGTTCCTTGGTGGACAAGGCATTTTCTACATGCGGTATAATCAGCCTGTTAATGTTCCTACTGCTGGTACACAGGCCTCCTCTCTAGGAGATGGAATGGGCTGTAATAAAGAAAGAAAGAAAGAAAGAAAAATGTTTATTTGGGTCTCGCACAAAACAAACAAAAAATAAAAAAAACTAGTAGAAAACTAAAGTAACAAATGCTATACCTACATGGAAATAGAATTTTATATAAATTTGTATCTAAATGTAAGTGTGCGAGGCCAAAAAGGTTCCTATCTCAGCATATGCAGCGATATTTAAAAAAAGAAAATATCACAGCGCTGGTATTCTGATAGGTCCTGTACAGATTACTTTTATACAAATTATGCCACGGATACACTAACGGAACACATACTAAAGTTAAATATATATAAATACAGAAAATAATGGTTTAACATGATACATAAAGGAAAAAAATGATACATACACACAATAGAAATAGCCCAAAGCCCAATGGCCCATAACTCCAGTGTCATTTGTCGGCGTCATAGACAGGACAAATGGTGGAACGCGCGGGCGCAAGTTCGAGGCTATGGTTGGCTGTCAAAATTAAGGAAAGATAAATAATTATATTATTATAATATAAGCATGCGTTAAGCGTTAAAATGTAATTAAATATATATTATTGAGTAGTAGCGGAGTATATTGTGTAATGTTTTGTTGCAAGGATTTAAGCTAAGAGCAATGAACAATATAATAATGCTAACTGCGTGCTGACTGCAGACCCTGGGTAAGTTCATGTAGTTTCCTTTTGAATGCGTAGTAGGTGTTGTTTGAACTTGAAACTGAATGTACCAACTGTTTTTATAGCACGGAACGGTGGCGGCAGGTCGTTCCAACAACGCGAAGCTGCGAACTTAAAACTCCCACGGAATGCAGCAGTTCTATGCGGCAATGACAACAAGAGGTAAGCAGATGCTCTAGTTTTGACTCTGTTGATATCTCGCGACCAAGTCAATTTATTATAGAGATAGTCTGGTTTTCTTGTGAGAATTATGCCAAATAACAGGGTAGCCAGATGGAGCTTTCTTCGATCCGACATTCTCATCAAATTACCCTTATTTAAAAATGGGGTTATGTGAGCTCTAGGAGGGACATTAAAACAGAATCTTGCGCAAGCATTCTGTACCCGCTGGATCAGCCTTTCGCTCCTACCAAGAATGCATGCCCCGTACACTGTGTCAGCATAGTTCAGCTTGGATAAAACCAGTGACTCACAGAGCATGACACGTATATCCACATTTATATAGGGACGGACACGGTACAGTAGCTTGAGACGGTAGAAACAGTTGCGCACAGCCTCCATGACATGAGTCTCAAAGTGCAGTTGCTCATCGAATACCACTCCAAGATTACGGGCTTCCTGCACCCTTTCTATGGAACACCCATCAATCCTCAAGTCCAAACTTATATTACTAACTTTACCTAAAAATTCTCTGGTACCTGTAACCATAAACTTGGACTTAACTGGGTTCAAAACCAGGGAATTTCTTATTGACCAGGCCGAAATCCTATCCAAGTCCTCGTTCATTCTGTTTACAGTGGCGGTAGCCTGCTGGGGATGCAATGGCAAATACATCTGCAAATCATCCGCATATAGGTGGAACTTGGAGTGAAGCAGGCAGTTTGCAATGTCAGCACTGTACAGGATGAAGAGCAGTGGACCAAGGATTGATCCCTGTGGCACACCTCTATTCACGCACTTAGAAGCAGAGGACTTAACAGCTCCATCACCATCACTAGTAACCTGGACCAACTGAGTTCGGTGAGTCAAATAACTTTGAAACCATTGTACTGTCTCCGGCTGACATCCATAGTAAGACAACTTGGACAGGAGAAGTGAAGTATTAATGGAGTCGAACGCACGTGAAAAATCGAGCAGGACAAGCATGGTACCCATGCCTTTGTCTCTCGCTTCAAGAATGTTTCCGACCACATCAAGAAGGGCTGTCGCTGTGCTGTGTCCCTTGCGAAAACCAGATTGAAAAAGTGGCAATATATTGTTCTCCTCAAGGTATGTCCGAAGCTGATTGGAGACAACCTTCTCCAGTACCTTGGAGAGACAAGGCAACAAACTAATAGGGCGAAGTTCTTTTACACTGGTAGGATTAGGTACTTTAGGAATGGGTCTAACTATAGCTAATTTCCACAGGTCCGGGAATGAGGAGGTGGTGATGGAACGATTGATGATAGCTGTTATAGTTGCAAGTGTGCGAGGAAGCGTCATCATTAACATCTCAAGCGAAATCGAGTCACACCCCTGAGCATTGGACTTCAGACCACGCATAAGCCTCAGCACCATGTCCTCCTGGACCGGCTTAAGTTGAAAATGACACTGGCTAAATCTGTGGTGTTCAAAGAAAGATAGGTCGGCAGTAGTAACCACCCCACTACCCGGTACATCCAAAAAATGTTCATTAATTTTATCTGGATCACTACAAAAGTGTGGTAAGGTGGGCTCTGACTTTTTAGAAATAGCTATGGAGGATTTTATATGACTCCATAACTTCTTTGGCTGATTAATGTTTAAATTTATGTTAGTTTTGAAATATGCACACTTCTCACTTTCGATAGCCGCCCTAACGATGGATTTGAGCTCCTTATATGATTGAATCTTTGTTGGTGATTGAGTAGCTTTTGCCCTAATATGACTCTTGTCTCGCAACTTCATCATTTCCCTAACCGTTTCTGTTAACCATGGTAGGGTCTTATTTTTAATCATAATTCTTTTAAGTGGAGCATGTAAATTAAATAAGTTAAGTATATAATTATTAAAAGTCTCTACCATTGAATTGACATCTTCCAGGCTTTGAATATACTCCCAATCCATCTTATTCAAGTCATTATTAAAATGGTCGAGCAGTATGTCTTTAAGGGGCCTGTAGGTGACCCAATGCGGTGAAGGCTTCTCTATCTTAAAATTAAATGTAACTGATATAATTGCATGTTGGCCGAGCTCAGGTATGTGAGATACAGAAACTTCACGTACCTGGGCATCAGTGCACACAATGTCAATCAGAGTCTCACTGTGGTCCGTAAAGTGTGTAGGTTTTGTAATGATTTGATTCAATTTACAGGAGACTAAGAAGTTGTTCAGTAGTTTGGTTTTGTTTTCCAAATCATTTAACATATTGATATTGAAATCACCCACCAAAATGACTTTGTCTGTGCTAGCTAAAGAAGAGAGAGAGTCTGTAAGCGCATCCAGGAAAACATTGTAATCCAACACGCGGGTCCGCGCGGGCGGCGGGTGGGGACAGATTGGGGTCGAGTTTAGTAAACCAGTCACAATTTTTAATGGAATAAATAGTATCCTGTGATGGGTATCTCAGGTAGAAGCTAGATCTTGAGTGTACTTACACACAGTTCTCATACTTCTGAGAACTGTAGGATAAGAAATCAGGTTGCACCGACCCCAAATACTCGTAAATTGGGATTAGAATAAGATAATGATGGTACAAGTAAAAATAAATAAGACGATTATAGGCTACTTGTTTTTCCATCTACCTTTAATTCATTAAAATTGGTTCGGCATTTCTTGCGTCAAAACTTATTAAACAAACCCATTTCAAATATTGGGCATAGTAAAACGTATGTTACTATATTAGTAAACCCAAGCTAAGCCTTTGAACAGATAGTTCTAGTTATATTGAGCCCGTACCGAAATACGAAGCAGGTCGATACGTTTGTTTTGTCGGGAAAGTAACACACTGGTATCAGCAGACTAGTGGCAAAGCAAACAATTTTATTAATACAGTGATGGATAGGCTGGATAGTGGATGTCTATTCGAGCGTAAAAATCAACAGACATTTTTGTTTTGTGCAATTTGTGGTCCAAAAAGCAAGAGGCGCTTTTTTAGCTTTTCACGCTGCAAGATTTTGAGACACTGAAACGGGAGCCTATGTTTATCAATTAAATTTATGATTGAATAGTTTTAGAAAGTTTGTTTTCTGAATAACAATTTGCTTTTTGAAAAAAATCTAACAACAACAAACATCCAGACCATTCTTTGTCTATCCTCTTGGATATGCGGCACCATTTCAGTAAGAAGCAGACTGCACAGTTGCAGGAATGAGGTTGTAATTGTCAGTCCTTTTCTTTTCTTTTAGTTTCAGTCATTTGGTAAAATCATTAAATGACTTCTCTCTGCACGGAAGGGAGTGTCAGACTCTTACTGATTAAACCCACCCGTGTTTCTCCTAGTGCCCTTTACGTTCCAGGGCCGCGTGAATCTTTCGAACAAATTTCGCAACCCTTAGCAGGCACTGACCCTATGGGTAATTGTCACGTAGGTTTAGGAAAGAGAAATGTTTCACTTTTCAAAACGTAATGAGCATGTTATACCAAATCTATCAACACCAAATAACATTGGTGGTCTTCCAAAACTACATCTATCAACATCAACTAATACTTTTAAACCGTTTAACTAAAACAAACGTTCTGTGGACAATATTACTGGCCCTGCTCATTGGCAATTAGGTTATACAATTCTCTAGGCTATATAAATCATTTTGGACTTTCGGCAGATCCTTTCATTTCTTATTCGATCATCATCATTTCAGCCGAAAAACATCGGCTGCTTGACATAAGCCACCCCACACACTGTCGTCATAGAAACCAGTCTTGTTCGTTTTGCATCCATCACCAACCCGCGACCCTCAGGTCATCGATCCACCTTGAGGAAAGCCTTCCCACGCTTCGTCGAATCGATCATGCAAGTCATATTTCAGTATCCTGTTAAGATCATGGACACACGCAAGTCTTTTGATGTGCCTTTTAAAATTACTGCAACCCACGCCAGATACTTTTCAACTGGACCCCAATATTTAATAAACAAAACACTGCAGAGGACATGGATGTACCTAGCTTCCTATTCCAATACTATATTTTTATCCGTTTCGTATTTTATCTGGCTGGCCGAGTCTAAAGTACACTTAAGAGCACTTGTTCGAAACGGAATTATTTGTTTCAACTGGGTGTACTATTGTAATTTCAATGCAGACACTGATATTTGATTTTTCATTTTGTTTATGAATTTGTCTGGGCACCTATATCTATTCAGTCGATATCAAATGATTTTGTAACTATACACTATTTGAAGAGAGTCCATGGAGTTTTTTGCACACTCGTGTATGTAGGTCCTACTCTTCGGAACGTGCAAATGCCACAGTGGAGATGGGGGGCGGTAAGCGTGTTTTGCTACGGAACATAGTTACTGCTATTGCTGGCAGCGTGGCAAAATTAACTTCATCATTTTCAATTAAAGTACCTGTATTATGGTCTATTTGAAATGGATGCTAAAGCAAAAGATCAATAAAAAAAAAACAAATCTAAAGATTAAAAAATGTATTTTTTTTATTTTATTTATCCAATGTACATCTTTACAGGATGACCCCAATACAACAGTGTATTTCAAAAATCACAACCAATAAAATTAGAAAATCAATTTATGGCTAACATTTAAAAACCTATACTTGAAAAATAGAAAACAACATTAAAATCCTTTAAAATCTTATTAAAAATTTTAACTGACAAAATTCAAGAAAACTCTTGAGAATTCACTTAGATTGCACGTTCAATTCTCTCATGCACTTTATTTTGTAGGTACACGTACTGTCCGGGTGAGAGGTGTTGTTGACAGCAGGTTGGTTTTAGCAGAAGGCACGGCCAGCCGTGGCGGTTGCCCTCACGCACAGCTTCAGGGCCCCAATTCTGCTATTTTTATAAATTTGTCATTCCAACATTCCCATCCCAGTCATTTTGGCAAAAGTTCGTAATCTGCTAAATTCATAATGGTCCATCATTGGTCGATCAATGGTCTCGGAATACTTTTTGATAACCGAGCTATTAAAAGAAAAGATTGCAAATTGACGTTTTAATGGTAGGTCACTGATCAAATGGAACTGTCAAAATTTTAGCAGATTACTGCACAAGTCTGTCATTATGTACGAGATTACTATTCTATGGCATTTCTTTCGATGGAGTGTCAGTGGTTGACCATTAGAAAGTCACAGTGACGCTTTTATATTAGTAGATTACCAAACTTTTAAAAATCAACCGTTATGAAATCAATGATAGACCATTAATGCATACGGTGCGAGTGTATATTCCCGGCGCGCTCTGATTTCGTTGTACCCCACCATAACCATACCCAGTACAAATACAAACAGCGTAGTAAAAAGTATTTTTTATGACACGCTATAGCATCTGTGGTACGATCAACGTATGTCGCGAAATAGATCTGTATTTTTTTAGCCTATTCCAACCCACTGCTGGTCAAAGGTCTCTCTTTCTTCATTCCATTCTTCCCGGCTCCGTGCTGGCATGCACCAATCTTGTCGATAGGCATCAAGCTTGCCCCGCTATCTTCGCCTGGGTCTGCCGCCTATCTACAGGTAGCCAAATATCTTTCCATTTACAGCCTGCAGTCTACTACTGATAGTGGATCTCCATATTAAACCATTTGTTGGAAATATAATTACATAATACACAAAGTTGATACGACGAAGGGGCTTTCCTTTAAACTACATATACTAGGTACCATTTACAAGCTCTGTACCAAAAATCAATTAAATACGAACAATAGTTTAGTCGCAAATGATTTTTAAGTTTTTGCCCCGTTTGAACATGATGTATATTCCTAACAGCTGATTATGTCTATACGCATAGGTTATGCCCCTTAAAACGATAAATCTGAGTAAAACCTACGATGCGTTGTTGCCGCTCTGACGCAAGTCACAAGTACTACCAAACGACGCGCGACAGTACCGTTTGTCACCTAGGTATCTAAGGTCAGTTAAATTTATTTACACAGGGTGGTTGCATTTTACTCTGAATTGTAAGCTAATTAGTTAGTTCGAAAAAAAAAACTCATTTTTGGTGCTTTTTATTTTTATACCGTATCGAATTAATACTAAACACGTATAGTATACGTAGTGTAATTTAACGCCCCTCTGTCATATCAACTCTGTATTACTTTAGCTCATACCGTCGCACTGCTGAGCAAATCCTCAACTCTTTACAGTTGATTTCTCTTACAATCCGTTTCTCAATGTTCTGCCAAGATTTGAATACTAAACAATCCGTCTAGTAAAACCAATCCATACTTGAAAAGTAGGTATAGACTAAACTAATCTATCGGTTTAACTTAGTTACTGCGCGGTGTCGCCCCAGCGGCGGTCTCGGTTATTATATTATTAAGCTCGTCGCGCGAAACGGGTGGCAACCAGAGACGGGGCGGTTATACCATTAGCCACTAGTCGGCTTTTAAACTTAAAAATGAACAAGCTTTATTCAAATGTATCTTAGAAAAATCTTTCATTTGATAGATTATATATCTTTTAAATAGCATCATCCTTGGGCATCCATCATATTGGATTAAGAGTCATGTCACTTAGCTGACCGAGCTTTGTCCTCTAAATCTCACTGGTATGCAAAATTTCAGCTCAACCAGTTGGGAATAACTGTTTTAGAAATCGGGAAACATTTCTATGCTTTCCCGATTCTTTTTTTGTCTATTTGGTAACCCACGTAAAGGTGTATTCTTTCACAAATTCGACTGGCTTGTTGTTAAATGATACATGGTTTTTTTATTTAGTTAGTAGGTTGTAAAAAACATTTTTATACGTCAATCTTTTTGGCCGTTATTAAAACTAGATGAGGCCGGTGTTTCCTAGCTAACTACCCTGAGAAGAAACACCGAAACAAACTCAGAGGTCAAGGTCTCTTTTGAAGTCCATACAATTGTACTGGTCAAATCATGTGAGAACCATGTAGGTTGGTGTCTGAAGTGGTCTTTTGAGGAAAGTACCACACAGATTTGAGTGGACCTGTCCAATCAGTGCAAGCATTTGTCAGTTATCGTGTAGTTCAAACTTAAAACTTTAAGGATCTTTACGATCTGACGATCAATACCAAAGTAAAGACATTTGGGTAGGCCACATAAAGAACTCAAATCGCCAGACTAACATGAAATGAACCCCTGACATAGCGGTTTACATGGTCCTCATATTCACAATGCGTTTTATAATGATAGCGTCTTCTGATGTGTTTTCCATGGTTTTGGTTTTGGAAGTGTTCATCGTCCACTTTTGAAGAATAGGATAACCTACCCTGGTCACCTACAGTCCAGTCGATCACGCCCGCCCCGTACAATTTCCCATCCAGAAAAAGAAGTAGACGGGTCTGAAGATGGGAAGACAAAATAAACATTTTAAGCAGGGAAAACATGGATTAGGAGAGCGTAAAACAGAACAAAGTGGAAAAACATAGAGGCCGCCTTTGCCAAAGTAAAGCAAGCAGATGGGAATGCCGTTAAATTAAGATTAAAACTAATGTAAAAAATCTGAATTTGGATCTCTGAATAAAGGCTTACATTATAATTATTATTATATGTTTTTTTTTGCTACTTAAAATACATGGAACTCTTTATTGAGTTCTTCTCAAACTGCGGCAGCATAAAACGCTCCCCTGCTAAAGTTAACCCTGTTAAGGCTCCGTAGGACTGGATTGTAAGCCTTTGAAATCACCCCTTGTATTCAGCACGTCGTTGTTTATTTACGACTAGCTTCTGCCAGCGACTTCGTCCGCGTGGAATAGTTACTTTACCCCCGATTTTGAAACTCTCAGCCCGATCGGTTTAAAATTGACAAAAGATAGACATATGCTGTTTCGGGATATTTTTTAGATAATTTTATGTAGAACATTTCCGTCATATATTATTTCTATGTAACTTTAACCATTAAGGCTACACACGCGACGGAAGCTTAAAAAATGGAGTAACTTCTCCCGTTTTCCCAACATTTCCCTTCACTGCTCTGCTCCTATTGGTTGTAGCGTGATGAAAAGTATACTATAACCTGCCCAGGAGTATGAAGAATAATTGCACCAAGTTTCGTTAAAATCGGTCGAGTAGTTTTTGTTTCTATAAAGAACATACAGACAGACAGACAGACAGACAAAAATTTTACTGATTGCATTTTTGGCACCAGTATCGATCACTAATCACCCCCTGATAGTTATTTTGAAAATATATTCCTTGTACAGAATTGACCTCTCTACAGATTTATTATAAGTATTGATTCACAACTACGAAGCTGTCCATATTTTGTTTTTGATGCTTGCTGGCTCATAAAGATTTGTGTATATTGACAGCTATGAATGAAGAAACAATTACCGAAATTTATTAACAATAGTGTAGTACTTACTGCTGTAGTTTTGCGGAATTTCCGCGGCCCTTGAATGCAAATGTCATTTGGATGAACACAATATATGGGTTTTAGTCAGTAAAAGTCTGACTCTCCCTTCTATCCAGAGCAGAAGAAGTCATTTGATGACGTACTGACACAGTAGTAGGTACATCAGCAAAAAAAAAAAACATAATCTCGATAACTATAGAATAGAATAGAATAGAATACTCTTTATTATGTACAGCATATAAGTTACAGAAAATAAAGATGATGAAAACATTACATAGGGTGACACAATGGGCGGCCTTATCGCTAA
This sequence comes from Hecatera dysodea, assembly GCA_905332915.2. Classification (NCBI taxonomy): domain Eukaryota; kingdom Metazoa; phylum Arthropoda; class Insecta; order Lepidoptera; family Noctuidae; genus Hecatera; species Hecatera dysodea. Next base: position 28,153,615 of record HG995286.1, on the reverse strand, counting down.
AAGCTACAGCTACAGTTACATACATATTATTTACAAACAATATAACATTAAAAAAAATCTTTTTAAAATACTTAACTGGCTGTGCACCGTAGTTTTTTCCGCTTGAATATGTATTACCATTACAGAGGTCTCCGCAACTAACAAATGGACATTTTTCGGTACTCTGAGTTAGGACAGCGCCTTAATATCCGATTTGATAGCTCGGCTTTAGTAATCTCGTTCGATCGATTATTCATACTCAGTTATACGCAAAAAGAATGGGTTACAATAAAATAAAACTATTTTCAAACAACGTTAACTTTTGAATTCGCTGCTAAGCATATATTTTTTTTTTCCATACCAAATTATCTTCCAAATACCTGCCGGTGTCTGCAGTCTTCAATATTGGTATTGCAATCAGAACACCAATTTTCGTACTTAATGGCCAATAGGTGAACAGCTTTCTAACGGTGAAAGAATTTTTGAAATCGGTCCAGTAGTTTTTGATTTTATTCGTTACATACAAAAATATAAAAATACAAATCTTTCCTCTTTATAATATTAGTATAGATAGATTTTAAGTAGAAAATATTTAGTCCTCTTCCTCTCTCCTCATTTCGCTGGGCCCGACCGAACCGAGGGTCCATATTGATTTTTTACCTTGTTATACATATGGTATGCAATAAAATGCTCAAGTATTGAATATCTAAACAGAAAACTAAAACAAGCCTTACATTTTTCAGTTACAGTAAGCTGTCTAAATCGACACTGATATATAGGCTAAACTTGATCACCTCCCGCCCATGTTCTACCACTCAAAATTTCAGTCTGCCAAGTTGTGCTAAGCGCTGAATTTTTCATCAGTAGAAGTTTTAAAATAGATCTCGTGTACCTAATAGCTCAGCGGACTGACTTCATATGTGGGATCGTGTGGTGAAATAAAAGAATCACTTCTTCTCTAAACCGTATATTTAACAGGAATTTAATTATATTTCTTAAATCTTAGCTCAAAGACGTCTGTCGTCCTTCCTACTTTTTACACCGACCCGCCATAATCCTTTTTCCCATTCCTCTCTCTTTCACTCTAATACCCTTTCACTCACACCTATGCATACGCTCTGTTTCACTCATCATACATACCTGTCACAAACACTTAGGGTCAGCGGAGATTAAAAATGAGCTTTTGTCTATACTACTATTGAAGACACGGTTGGCGCAGTGGTTGAGCGTTTGTCTGCTTCGCTACGTGTCTTTCGGTTCGATTCTCGCACGAAACAAATATTTGTATGGCCTCCAGATAGTTGTTCCGGGTCTGGCTGTTTGAGCATGTGAGATTGTATGTTTGTAAATGCACCCACGACACAGGAGAAATTCCAGTTTTTTTTTTAGAAAATTTTAGTGTGGGTCAACTTTAATAAAAATGTATATATATTTGTATAAAGCTGAAGAGTTTATTTGTTTGCTTGAACGCGGTAATCTCAGGAACTACTGGTCCGATTTGAAAAACTCTTTGAGTGTTAAATAGCCCATTTATCACGCAAAGACCAATAGGAGCGGAGCACCAATGAAGAATGTTGCAAAAATGGTGTTATATTTTCTGTCTCTTTTATGTGTCGCAGACGAATTTGCGCGAGTCAGCTGTTGGAACATAAAACTTGGAGTCCCTTACCAGTCACGTTCTAGGGAAAATGCATAGAAGCTCTGGACAAACAGTCATTTGATGAGCGAGGGCTATTGTCATAGCACCACAATATTAATCTCGTTAAATCCCGGCAGCGTTTGTCAATCAAGTTTTAAAGTTTTGACAGTTACCTTCATTTCACTACCACTGGTCTCTAGGGCCTCAGAAGGACCATTCTCGTACTTAAGGAGTCTTCAGAATGAAGTACCAATGCCCCCAGGTACTTGTAAAATGAGCAAGATTATAAAATATCTTGAGAGATTACACAACTCTTGATAAATTGTTAACTGAATGTTTGGATTATTTTTTTACGCATCATAATTTTTAACGTTTTGACAGTTATCTTCGCCTCGCTATCGCGCGTCTCTATGGCCTCAGAAGGACCATTCTCGTACTCAAGGAGTCTTCAAAATGAAGTAGTAATACCCCCAGGCATTTGTAAAATAAGTAAGATTATAAAATATCTTTAGAGATTACACAACTCTCGATAAATTGTTAACTGAACGTTTGGATTATTTTTTTACGCATCATAATTTTTAACGTTTTGACAGTTATCTTCGCCTTGCAACCGGTCATCTCTAGGGCCTCAGAAGGACCATTCTCGTAGTCAAGGAGTCTTCAGAATGAAGTACCAATGCCCCCAGGCAATTGTAAAATCAGTAAGATTATAAAATATCTTGAGAGATTACACAACTCTCGATAAATTGTTAACTGAACGTCTGGAATATTTTTTTACTTATTTTTTTTTTAATTTTCCGGTTTCAGTGAAGTTACTAAAACGGATTTTCCGGTTACAGTAATATCATGTTAGTGATATACAATATCAATAGCAGTGGCGTGCATCCTAAAATTATTTTTTTTCCATAATATCACAGCACTATTGAATAGCGGTTCACAGGTTGCACTTACCTACCAATTTTAATTTATGTAACTTAATAGTCTCCGAGTAAAACAGCTGTAACATACAGACAGACGGACGGACAGACAGACGAACATGACGAAATTATAAGGTTCCGTTTATGACATTTGGCTACGGAACCCTTAAAATGAGAAACGTTCCTATGATCTACGCAAATCAAAAGTATTTAATGTTGTCATAAGGAGTTGAACTAAATGTGTTAAACATGGGTCTGCAAAGATTAACTACGATTCTACGAATAGCCTTACCAAATCGCTGGTTATACCAGTAGTTATCCTACTACCCACCACCTTTGGTCACCTCAAATGCAAAAAACTTTTCAGGTTAGAACAGGATTTCTCTGTAAAAAACATCATCGGCCTAGCCTTTTCCCAACTATATTGGGGTCGGCTTCCAGACATATCGGATTCAGCTGAACACCAGTATTTAACGTGGAGCGGCTGCCTACCAGAACTCCACAACCCAATAACTGGGGAACACGGTACTTCTTGGTAAGACTGGTGTCAGATTTTCTGGCTTCTGACAATCCATAACGATTGCCAAAGATCTACAAATGACAACCGGGACCAATGGCTTAGCGTGCTTTCCGAGGCACGGAGGAACCTCGGTATGTTAAGATGGTCACCCATCCACAGACCAACCTTGGCAAGCGTTGCTTAGCCTTGAAGATCGATCTGTGCGGCTGTTATTCTTTAGCCATGAGCTCCTCAGCACATAACTCTCTGTAACAAACATGCGTTGTAATATCTCATGCATTACATTTACATCGGCACCCATTCTTACTCGTCACACTGGAACTCAGAATCACAACGAACAGAAGCAAATTCAAAGGAAAACGAAGAGTAAACAATTAACTAGCGACAGTCCATCAGTAAGACACATAAAATAAAACTAAAAAGTGCCAATAAAAACCAAACTGACACCACTATGACTGCACCAAAAAGGTTCATTAAACCATTTGATTGGTCTTACTACAAATCTAGAAAGGCGAATGATGGAGCAAACAGTTAAAACAATAAAAGAACTTTCTTTAGCAAAACCAAAGTATTGAAATATACTAAACTTCTATGAATTTCATAAAACAATGGTTGTTCTAACTTAATTCTATACTCAAAAATGGCCAAACATATGTAGGCACCTACCTTAACTTGACGAACGATCGATCGGAGGGGTGTGACGTCCGAGTTTTAACGTACTTAATCATAAATATGACTAGACATGAATGCAGACAAGGTACACCATCGCAGGGGAGGCTAACAAAAATACGTACCTAGGGGTATAGTTGGGAGATGGAGGGTGAGCACATCAGACGAAAAGGGGATCCCACCAAAAACGTTCTGTAAAAAACTAGCCAAGTCTCGATGGAACTGCTTGTTTATCTCTAAAAAGTAATGAAATCTAGACAAAGTCGTGCCAAATCTAAGGTTCCTTACTGCGGTTTCTTTATTATTTATAGTTAATGTTGTGTGGCTTGGCCGTTGAAGGGCACACAATGGTACACAACCAGGTGCTCCATGACACCATTGCACTAATCTGTCGCCAGAACCGCTACCCATTGACGATGGAAAATTTCAGCTTTCTGAGTTTATGGGAAGTACTAGTTCTATTTTGATGATCATGAGTGAGTGAGTGTCATAAATGCGAAACTTTGCTTTCGCTTAATTTCGGAACTAAATGATCTACATACTTGAAATTTTGGGTTTAAAGTATGTGATTATAGCTTACTGGATGACGAAAATCTCTGGTCTTATCCAGAAGTTCTCAAATAAGGTCCTGACATGGCAGTGTTTGCTTTGCGCTTGACTTGGTTATCGAGAATTTGCTGTAGGAATTAAGAGCCTTTGTTTTTTAAAGTTGAATGACTACTGGAGGTTGAGATGTGAATGTGATATCTCAGTTTCCTTTGAAGTTATAAAACAGTTGCAACTTTCTAAACAATCATCAACTGCCTAGCCGTTTCCCAACTATATTAGGGCTGGCTCCCAGTCAAACCGAATTCAGGTGAATATCAGTATTTTACGTGAAGCGGCTGCCTGTCAGACCTCCACAACCCGCCAAATGGGTAACATGGTACTTCTTGGCAAGACTGGAGTCAGTTGTTGTCTTTGCACCTGTGCAGTGTTTTTTTTTAATTTTATTTATTAGCCATTTGTGTTTTTTTTTTAAGTTTTCTCTATAGTAGGTTTTTACGGTTTATCACGACTGATGCAGTTGAGTGCCAGTATTTTACATGAAACCTTTGGCAAGACTGGTAACAGATGTGTGAAGGCAAGCTTGGCGCCGTGGTTGAGGGATTGACTCTGGCGACCTGTGTGCGGGTTCGTTCCCGCATGGAACAAATATATATATTTTTTTTTTGTTTTATTAATTAGTGATAAAAATACAGACCATATCAAGAAACATCACAAAACCTTGATAGGTTTGTCTGGATGTTGAAACACCTTAAAGTAGCCTAAATAATAACACATTTGCATAATAATGAGCCTAGTTTTACAACATACCAAATATTATAAAACATTGTGAGGTAGATCAAAAAAAAAAACAAAAAATAAAACACCTTACAATATAAATACAGTACGGTTAGGCAGTAGCCGCGCGTCGTTACTGATCGAATGAAATTTAAACAGGATGATGCATTATAAAAGAGAATCAAAGAACTTTTTGTATTTGTTTTTATAATTTATATTTGTTATTTCCGATTGAATGTTTGTTGGAATATCGTTAATTAGAGTAGGTATTAAATAAGCGTTTGTACGTTTCCCATAATAGTTTTTATATCGCGGTACTACCAGTTTTGATTGGGAGGCCAGTCTTGTTGCTTTACTATAATTGAATTTAATTTGCAGCTCTTTGTTAGTGAACTGTTCTATTATTAACGCCTTTCGTATTTTAATGTGTATTGGCAAGATTTTACAGTATTTAAATAAACTTGTTACGTCATCACCATTATAAATTTTAATTTTAATATTATGTGGTATTATTATTTTTATTAAACGAAGCTGCAAGTTGTATATTTTATCTAAATAAGTTTTAAATGTTCTGCCATAGCTAGTGATTCCATATGAAATTATTGACTCTGCAAGTGCATTATACAGGTTAAGTAATATTTTGAAAGGTACTTTGTATTTAATTATTGCAAATTTGGCTAACATTGCTCGCAGCTTATCGCATATGGCATCAATGTGACAGCCCCAGTTAAATCTGTCATCAACAATTAGACCCAAATATTTATAGTTGGTAACCTGCTCCAGTGACGTACATTTGCAACCAGGCGTAGATGATTGCTCTTCATGCAAACATTGATGAGTGTGCGCAATTATTTTAATTGGCCTGTCAGAGTTGACTAAGTGATTGGAACGGACGTGGATAGTCTTAGTTTTACCAGCATTTAGCACAAGTCCAGCATCATGCGACCACTTACATAAATTAATAAAATCATTTTGAATCAGTTGCTCAGCCTTTGATAAGTCTTTATCTGCTGCTACGAGACAAGTGTCGTCTGCGTATTGATAGACTGAGCAATTGTGTATAACGTTCTCCATATCATTCACGTAGACTAAATAATGCAAGGGTCCCATAACCGAGCCTTGTGCTGTTCCCGTAGCTGTGACAACTTCATCACTGAACTCATTTCCAATCTTAACACGGGTTGTTCTATTTTTTAAATAGTCTTTGCACCAGTCTAATAGCGGGCCTCGAACTCCCGTATTGTCAAGCTTTGTTATAAGTGTATTATGCCTGAGACTATCAAACGCTTTGCTAAAATCAATAAATAACAGGATAACATGTTTTTTATCATTTAGATGTTGATTTATTTCATCTGTGAACTTAGAAAGCAGCAATGACGTTGATTTATTAGGTTGAAAACCAAACTGCGAATCCGATAGCACATCGTGTTTTATGTAATAATTCTGAATTTGTTGGCAAACGTATTTTTCTACTACTTTATCTATGACTGGTAATATCGTAATGGGCCTGTAACTGTCATAGTCGCTATGAGAACCATTTTTATAAATTGGTCGTACGACACCAGACTTTAATTCCTGAGGATATTTCCCTACTTGTATACTAGTGCATATTAACTTAACTATGGCCTTAGCTATTTTATTGCTTAGGAGTTTTACGTCAACGCATCGAATGCCATCTATACCAGCTGATTTATTTACATTCAGATTTTTTATAATAGTTGAAATATTACGAACGTTAGGACTTTTAAATAAGATAGACTTATTAACTGGGAATACGTAATCTGATTCAGGAATAAGTTTTTTGTTGCATTTAGGCAATATTTTATTTACGTTTTCGGTAAATCCCCTACTGAAATTATTAGCTATTACACTTATAGTTACATCATTTTTCTTGAATGCTCTGAGTATTGCCTCGTCTACCGACTTACAAATTCGACCAGAGATAGTATTTAAAATGTCCCACATTTTCTTTTTATTCATTTTATTTTTATTTATTAGGTTAAAATAATATTGGTTTCTAGATTTTTCTATTGTTTTTTTAGTTTGATTTCTTTGTTTATTGAATTGCAATCTAAGTATTTTATTACTTGGATCCTTTTTCCACTGACTGAAAAGTAAATCTCTTTTGTGACACATACTCGCTTACGAGACGCAAGACCTAGTAGACGTGTACTTTGCATTTACTAATGATGTAATATTTGGAAAACAACATTAACAATTAATATTATAAAATTATCTGCAGTGTCAGTTCACAAGTAAAGTGTGTCGCGTGTGATTTCACTAGTTTGTATATTGTGCAATATGAACTAAACATTTTATAGTATTTGTGTTAGTTATGGCTAACCATGAAGCTAGCCCTTTCGGGCGTAGCCAACTTTTACGGCGTAGTCCTCCGCCGACTCCAACCCAACCTGAACCAGTTCAACCTAGGGAGCAAACACCACCTCGAGCTCCACCCGCGTCGTCTTTTGAGCTACCAGAAGAAGTTATTTCGACGTCAGAGGTCCAGAAATGGATGGGGTCAATAGACGGCTTTCTCACTGAGGTCTGCACCATAGTTTCGGAGGGAAAAATGAACAGCGATCAAAAGCTCCGTGTTTCCGCTCTTTGCCGCAAGGTTTCCAATGGGACATCTCAGATGGCCGTCCTCTACCAAGCGTTAAAGCAGAAAACTATTCAAGCATACAGCACAGTACTGCACTTAAAGGATCAGCTGGAACTCGCAGAATCTGTTAAAGAGATCAAAAAGGCGGTAATTAACAAATTAACACCTTCTGATATAACCTCCTCTTCTTACGCCTGCATGGTAAAAAAAAGTTCCGAAAGCTTCATACGTCCTGCAAATCTGAGTTCTGTGGCCATCTATCCCTGCGACAAGACTAAATCTAGCGAAGACACGAAGTCACTTGTGCAGAAAATCATATCGCCTGAAGAACTGAAACTTCATGTCCGTGGCCTAAAGAAAGTTAAAAACGGGGGTGTTCTTATTAGCACCGAAAGCAAAGGCGATATCGACAAGCTTAAGAATTCCACAAAGCTGGTATCGTCAGGCCTCACAGTCGAAGAAACTCCTAAAAGGCGACCTAGGATTGCTGTCGTTGGAGTTCCAGTAGCTCTGACTGAGAGAGAAGTATTTGACTGCATTTACGAGCAGAATCTTTCAGGAAAATTGGCAAACACTACCCGGGAGTCCTTCCTTGCTACCGTAAAACTGAGCCATAAATCGGGTAAGAAGGGTCTTCCTAACTGCAATTATATTTTAGAATTACCCGCCATCGTCAGGAAAGTCCTAATAAACCAAGGTCGGATATTTATAAATTGGACATCATGCCCCGTGAAGGACTTCACAATAGTCACAAGATGCTTCAATTGCCAGCAGTTCGGCCACGCAGCCAAGTTTTGCCGAGAATCCAATCCTACTTGCAACCACTGTGGAGAGACTGGTCATTCCCACAAGGAGTGTAGCAGAAAATCTTCTCCAGCTCAGTGTGCGACGTGCAAGCGTTTCAAGAGGAAGTGTGACCATCAGACCGGTGCCGTAGACTGTCCGGCGCGTAAATACGCCGAGGTTACTTACATCAACTCAATAGACTATGACGGCGCCAAAGAGCGCCCACGATAAGTTGATTTAGTAGCACTTAGTTACAGGTACTTAGAATTAGTTTATATTTTATTAACTTAGTTACTAGTAGTAATGACCAGTCAGCTAATCGCTGATTTGGATGGATTTTCTGTGTCCGAAGCCAATACTTGTAATGTACAGGACTGTAAACTCCTTCTTCCTTCTGGGCAAAATACGCTTACGCTGCTTTCAATATAAATATTCGTAGTATTAATCGCAACATGGATGGGTTTGAAGTTCTATTACAAAGTCTTGCCATTAGCTGTGATGTTATTGTCTTAACTGAATGTTGGCTGTCTGCTCAGACAACCAATTTACCATCCCTTGACGGCTACTGCACTCATAAAACAACTTCAAACATTAACCAAAATGATGGTGTAGTGGTTTACCTCAAAAATAACTTAAAAGCACTTGTAGAAGAGCCCAAAGTTCAAGATAGTAACTGTTTAATCATTAAAATTTGTCCGGATACTGTAATTATGGCCATTTACAGGCCACCGTCTCAAAACATTGACAGCTTCTTGGATTTTCTTGATGTAAATCTAAAACATCTATCAGCTTTTAAGAATATTGTAGTAATGGGTGACATAAATATTAATATAGTTTCCGGGAGATCTGATACACATGTACATAATTACTTAAATATTTGTTCATTTCATGGTCTCTTACCAACTCATTACTATCCCACGCACCAAAGCGGGTCATGTTTAGATCATTTCATCATAAAAACAAAACACCCTAACAAAACATTGGTTACTAATTCTTCGCTTACGGATCATCAAGCTATTTTACTAACAATACAAAAATCTTCACCTAGATTAAACTGCATGCGAAGCTGTATAAAAATTAATATGACTAATCTTGAACGTGACATTCGCGGTATCGACTTTGACCCTGTTTACAAAACTAACGATGCAAATATTTCTTTACAGTATTTCATACATTCGATGCAACATGCAATAAGCAAAAACACAATTACCAAAATGATGCCTAGACGGTATAGCTCTATCAAACCGTGGATCACTCCTGGTCTCGTTCGGTGTATACGACATCGGGATAAACTACACCAAAAGTCGAAACTTGCACCTGACAATGAAATACTTTCTGTGTCATACAAAAGGTATAGAAACTTTTGCAATAATCTTTTAAAAAAAATTAAAAATAAATATGAGAAGAACGAATTACAGAAGGCAGGCAAAAACAGTAAACTTATTTGGAAATTTATTAAAACAAATACTTTTCGATCAAAAAATCCTGAACCCCCACTCGAATTACTGTCAACAGACTTAAACCCAGTAGAAGCCGTGAATAAAGTAAACAGTTTTTTTGTTAACGTTGGCAAAAACTTGGCTAAAAAATTCTTGAACCATAATAATCCCCCCCACCAAATATCGGCTGCGAATACCCTTACGAAAACATCTAAATCTTTTGTTTTATTAGACACTGATGCCAATGAAATTTTAAGAATAATAACAGGGTTAAAGGATAACTGCGCTGTGGGATGGGATAACATTTCTAATAATATACTGAAAATTTTTAAACACCTTCTTGCTCCTCCATTAACCCATATTTTTCAGTCCTGCTTATCTAACGGTATATTCCCCAAACTGCTTAAAAAAGCAGTAGTTACGCCAGTGTTCAAAGCGGGAGATAAGAACTGTGTTAATAATTATAGACCCATTTCAGTACTAACAGGACTCTCAAAAATCTTAGAAAAAATTATAAATAGCAGATTAATAGACTATCTTGAAACTAACAAATTGCTTTCCAATAATCAGTTTGGGTTTAGACCTAACAGATCAACTAACCAAGCAGTTCACAAGCTGTCTGAGTACATTAGTACGAAACTAGATAAGGGCATGCACATTATTGGGATCTTTCTGGACCTCGCCAAAGCCTTCGACACAGTTTCTTGTTCTATTTTACTGCACAAGCTTGAAAAACTTGGGATAAGAGGGGAGCAACTTCTATTATTCTCCGATTATCTTAGAGACCGTCAACAATGTGTTAAAATAGGGCAGCACACAAGTTCTGACATGGAAAATAGTTGTTTCGGAATACCTCAAGGTAGTATCTTAGGGCCCACATTATTTTTAATTTACATTAATGACCTATGTAGTTTAGACCTTCGTCATGGGCTAATATTATCATATGCGGATGACACGGCTCTGTTGTTTTCTGCTGAGTCTCGAGGTGAAGCGTATGAACATGCCCAAAACGGATGTAATATTGTATCTAATTGGCTTCATCAAAATCTTCTAACATTAAATATAGATAAAACTAAATACATTTTATTCTCAATGAGAAACATTAATTTACCGCTTACTAACCTTAATATATTCGCACACAATTGCAAGCATGCTGACATTGCTTGTACTTGCCCTAGTTTAGTTAAAGCTGACTACATAAAATACCTAGGTGTTACGATTGACACAAATCTAAATTTCCGTAAACATATTGAGCTGCTGTGCACAAGAGTGCGTAAATTAATATATATTTTTAAACACCTACGTCACATAGCCGACTATAAGTTAATTAAACAAGTATATTTGGCTCTGTGTCAATCTGTACTTACGTACTGTATTACTTCATGGGGTGGTGCTGCAAAGACTATCTTACTTCCTCTAGAACGTGCTCAAAGAGCAATACTAAAGGTTGCAACCTTCCGACCTTTTAGATTTCCCACACACGAGTTATACACAGCATGCAAAATACTAACAGTACGTCAACTATTTATAATGCACATCATACTTCATCAGCACTCTGAGCTTCCTTTTGACCCAGTATCTTCAACCAGGAGGAGGAAAGATTTGGTTTGCATAAAACCACAGACAAGACATGCATTTGCCCATAGATTTTACGTATTTTTAGGACCTTTTTTATACAATAAGCTAAACAAATTGTTAGATATATATAGCGTAAATTACATTCAATGTAGAAAATTGATATCAGAGTATCTATTCAGACTCAATTACACAGACACAGAGAAGCTATTGGAAGTTCTAGTATAATTGTTAGGTTTAATTCGTAAGTTGTTATTCTTTAATTTTTGTATTCATGCACCATAAATGATTAGTCTTGTTAAGTGATGACCTGAAACACAGGTTTTATAAACCTAGCTCAGGAAAGTCGCTAATCATACATAATTGTAGGTTTAAAATAAATTTACCATACGTCCTGAAATATTGATAATTTAGTTAAACACATAGTTATTTGTTGGATACTAACATAATTATTTTATTTAAGATTACTTGTGGCTATTAATCTGTAACTATATTGTGTAAAAGATTTTTAATAAAGATTATTATTATTATTATTTTTTTTTTTTTTTATACTATTAATTTTACTGTTAATCCACAACTCTTTATTCCTTTTGCTGTTGGTATTAATTGTTTTAGAATACTTTGACTGCTCATAACAACACTCAAAGCTATTTTTAATGTAGTTATATATTTCTAAAGGGCATTGCATATGGTCAACTGCATTCCAATTAATGGCTTCCAACTTTGGCTTTAATTTAGTGTAATCAATTAATTCTTTCACTTTTGCAACATCCTGTGCAGCATTTTTAGCTCCGCCTCCAATGCAAGACAAGACAATCATGCGGTGGTCTGCCATAACAGTACCGAGCGCTGCCGAGTAAAGGTCCAACGAGCGCGATCTAACAAAAATGTGATCTATACAACTTCGAGTGACAATATCATTTCGGCTTTCGATTCTAGTGTAATCTGAAATTGCGCTCGTTAGGCCACACTCGGCCAAACAACTCGTGTAGAAATCCCGAATGTTATCTTTTAATTTCAGATCGATATTGATATCCCCCAGTAGGTATAAATCTGAGTGTTTGAAGGCGTCTCCACATAACAGCTCCTTCAATTCTTCTACAAACAAGTGCTTACTATCTCTGGGAGGTCTATACAGTGCACAAATTGATGTCGTGTAGTGATATGATGTAGTCAAATATCCAATTAAGTATTCGGAGTGTTTTAGTGAAATATTATTTATAATTTGAAAGTTATTGGTACATTTAACGTACATCACGATGCCACCACCTCTACGCTGTTCCCGCAACGCATTGTACATTTCGTAGCCATTTATATTGAAGAATTGAATGAGATTACTGTTTTTAGAGATACCTACCTCCGTCAGAATAACAACATCAATAGAAATTTTAGAAGAATTAATTAATTGAAGGACTAAGGAAAAATTCTTAACTATTGAGCGAATATTAATATGAACAATAGTAAGTTTTTGTTTACAATTTGGAAGGTAGTTACCAAAATCATTTAAAGTTGAACATTCATGGAATTCTGATACTTCCGGTGAAGGAACTGAGGCGATCTAACTATTATCGGCAATTAGTTACCTGAACTGCCATTTTATCAATATCACTACAGTTCCTAATGACAACTGGTTTATCGTTTTCGATTTTGCGAACCAATACTCTTCCATTCTGGAACCAGATGTATTTATAAGTATCCTTTAATGTTTGTTTAGCTTGCCATAGTAACGACTTATTTGCTTTGGTAAGAGCGTATCGAAACAACACTTTTGATTTAGCTAAGTCAGGACTGACCTCAGGGACTACATCTTGAACCACAATTATTTCCTTCCGCGCTAAACGTATCCACTGATCCACCTGCTCCTCTTGTTGTAACATCACTTGAATAACTCCTTCTTTACCATTCCTGCTCTTAAGCCTTTTGACCATGGTAATCTGACGTTTTTCAATATTAAGCTTTGAGGCTATCTTAGTGGAAATGATGTCCAGATTTTCGTTCTTATTGTCAGGAATACCAGTGATCTCCAATACATTGGCCAGTTTTCCTTGCTCAATGCTACTGATGTGTTGTTCCAATGCATCAACTTTCAATTCCAGGTGTGTGTTTTGGTTAGTGAGGTATGTGTTTTTCTTTTCCATTTCTCTCACTTTCTCTGTAAGAATTTCTAGAGTAGAATTTATAGCATTCATTCTTAAGCAACAAGTACTAAGTGATTCATTCACAGACGCAAGTTCCTTCTTTACTGCTTTCTTAACCTCGAGTGAAATATCCCGTAGCAATTTATTCATCGCAGCACTGTTCCCTTCCAGCTCACTCAGATTATCATCTTCATTTCCATCATCTTCTGGAATCACGAAGGACTTGTGATGATGAGACTCCTTGTGACATTCATCACATGTCCATTCTAGGTTCTCTGCATTCCGCAGGGCTGACAACTGCTTGGAAGATAAGCCTGTGCATATTTGATTAGCGTGAACTATTTTGCCACATTTGTTACACTCAAGCCCGGGTGATTTTTTTGTAATCGTTTTTTCACAATTATCGCATTTAGGCATTTTTGCGTTTGGGGGTATGTGTTAAATAAAATATATTTGACTACTCTGTACGACTGCTCGACAGTGAATGACCTAATGATACTTTTTCGAGTCTGAGTGTTTGTTTTGTGCGTTTGAATGTTTGTAAACGCACCCACGATTCAGGAGTAATTCCTAGTGTGGGGCAACGTTATAGGTAATATGTTTGTTTTTTTATTAGCCCATTCTGTCTCACAGCTGGACAAAGGCCTCCCCCAAGACCTTCCAAGAATTATTCCACCACCACCACCTCGTACCAGAATATAATAGATTACTCTTTATTATTTACACAATTATCTAAAGAAAATCCGGTCCTACGAGTGTTTTAGCCACCTTTCTTTGGCAGGGGATGGTGGAACGCAGAGGTAAGCGGCTCATTGGCGACGAAAAGTTGGTAAATGCCACGCTTTACAGCCTGGTTCATCATCGCAAGGTAGTCAAAAAGTGATATTCTCAGCCTAGTTTGTTATAAAAACACTCGCTTTTTTTTTAATCTTCTTGATTCATGATTGTACTTCGGCGAGTGTGCCCATGAACTTCACGAACTTATGCCACCGGACCCCTTCTTCCATAGGACATCTAGACGCACTGAAAGTTACCATCCCTACCTTGTTGCTATTCCATCAATTCACACCAAGCGTTTCCAATCGTCTTTTATAATGCGCACAGCAAAGCAGTGGAACTCTCTGCCTGCGTCTGTGTTTCCGAACGCATTCAACCCTAATCTTTTCAAAGTTAGAGTGAACAGGCTTGTTCTGGGTAAGCTCATTCCATCGTCGACCTTGTCTCTGCTACCTCTGGAATTCACATGAGTCAAGAGCAAATCCACCTCTAATAAACAAAAATAAAACATTTGAATTTGTGTGACCCACACATGGACAATTTACGTACCTATATAAATAAATAAATTTTTAGTATGAGTTCATTTTTTGTATCGTATCGAAAGGGATACTCGGGGTCTATCCTTTTTTTCAAATTTTAAAATAAATAATTTGGAAGTTATAGCTCCGAAATACCTGACCCAAAAATAATAATATTCATTAAAAAATACCGCTTATCCACATCAAATACAAAAAAAATCACATCGATACGAGTATTTTATTTAAATACCTACGCGGTACTTTGAATCACGGACTATGTCTGACTGAATAGTTAAAATAATTAAAATCGGCATTTGAAAGTGCAACCACATCAAACGTGTAATTATGAATAATTAATTAACTGTGAACGTTTATATATGTATGTACGAAAATAGAGATGAGTTAATTACTGGATGGATTTATATATAAATCCGAGCTATTTTGATTGAATATCATCAAAGATAATTGTCATTAATCATAGTAAATCAAAATAGAGTAGGACAATTGACTATGTCGGTATTGAATGTGAAATGAAATACTTATTCCACTAAACCTTTAACGAAGCGTGCTGATTTAATTAAATAATATTGGTACTCACAGACCATCGTAGACGTGAAAATTTCGATGTCAAAAAATGAAAAAACAACCAAAAATACCGTCTTCCGAATTTAAAGTTATTCCTTTTAAATGATTTTTAATCAAATATATAAATTTGCTTTCAAGTACCTAACTGTAACAAGAATAATATCTATATGCGTTTCGATGGTAAAAAGAGCGATTCAATTTTATGTTTGGCCCAGTACTCAGACATGGCAACACCATTCGCTAACGGAGCCATACGTTCCTCATATATAAAGGTAACAGGGCGCGCGGTGCAAGATAAAAGATGGGCCATGGACTGCGGAGCGATGCAACAGAAACACTGAAGATCAGAGGAATCCATAATATAATATCGTATCAAAGAATCATCATCTGCCTAGCCTTTTTCCCAACTATATTGGGGTCGGCTCCCAATTAAGCCGGATTCAACTGAATACCAGTATTTTACGTGAATTGGCTGTTTGCCAGACCTCCACAACCCATGAACTGGGGAACACGGTACTTCTTGGAAAGACTGGTGCCAGATTTTCTGGCTTCTGACAATCCGTGCTAAAGATCTCCAAACGACAGCCGGGACCAACGGCTTAACGTGCTTTCCGAGACACGTAGATGTCTCGTTATGAATAGATATTATTATTCGTATTAGATAATAAAAATATCTATTCGCGTAAGCAATACATACAGGCTACCTACAGACTGCCTACAGTACTGTATTTCCTTTTCTCTTTAAAATCCATCCAAAGGTTGTCTTGAAAAGATCGCTTTTAGCATTAAGGTCGCCCATTGTGTCACCCTGTGTAATGTTTTCATCTATTCTTTATTCTTTATATATCTATTCTTTCCATCTATTTTTGTATTTTTATATTTTTGTATGTAACGAATAAACTCAACAACTACCGGACCGATTTCAAAAATTCTGTCACCGTTAGAAAGCTACATTCACCCTGAGTAATATAAGCTATATTTTATCCCCATATTCCGACGGAAACGGGAACTATGCGGGTAAAACCGCGAGGCGCTGCTATTCATCTATTTTTTTTTTCTGCAACTTACATAATTATATGGTGTACATAATAAAGAGTATTCTATTCTATTCTATTCTACACTTAAGCATCTAACTCGTATCTTCAATTGACACACGTCCACTGCTGGGCATACCCTTCAAGTGTCACCACTATAACCGGTCCTGTGCATCTCGCATCCATCTTAGGGAAGGTTCATATCTGACGGAACATGCGTCGCGTATTATCGGTCGCGTAACGCCAGAACAGACAAATGTATAGAAAAACACTTGACCGTTCACACTAGACGCACTAACGTATCATCGGTTGAGTGTGAACGGTCAAGTGTTTTTCTATACATTTGTCTGTTCTGGCGTTACGCGACCGATAATACGCGACGCATGTTCCGTCAGATATGAACCTTCCCTTACTCGTACATCTTGTTTCAACGATGCAAAAGGATTCATATCTCACTTGATAGTAAGCAATGATGGTCGATAATGGTGCATGCTATGGGCATGTTTCATATTCGCTCTCGAATTAATTACCCGTTGTTGTGGACAGCAATACCTACCTTAAAAGGATACCATAATTATATTTTGGTTTCAGCTTTTAGGTTGTTACGGAACTAAATCAATTACGTTGTATTGATGCACGGCGCGTCTGTCGCATCATGCGGATCCACAGCATGACGTTAATTTCAGTGGTCGCCTTAATTACAACGTATGGAAAATCCATTTAGTAGGTACTGGTAAAACATTGTTTTTTTTTTACTTCATACAAGATGGATATTTTTACCCACGAAGGAACGGAGATAGTTTGGGGTGAGGGAATGTTTGTTTTGTTTGTCCAAACCAATGTTCCCATTTATCTCCAGTACTACTAGTCCGATTTTCAAGTGGTTTTCAGTGATGGGTTCGGATTTGATTGATACACGTTCTTAGATATGTGTTAGGGTGACAACTCATGAGAGAGCGCTGTATATCTATATGTAGTACAATATTCATAATAAAGTTTGAAAAAACCAACGACGGTAAAATCTAATTGAAAAAGAATTAAATAATTAATAAAAACCACCGACTTGCAGAATTCAGAATCGACTTGCAGATATCAGGAGCACATCTTGCTCCTGATTTCTGCCGGTAGATTATATAGTTTAACTCCCTCATATTTTATAAATTTCCTGCCATATTACGTCCGCGGGGCGCGCGTCTGGTTAGAGTTTCTTTGGCTATATTTGGATGTTTTCGTGGTGAAAGATAATTGTGTGTGAATGGTTTTGTCACGAGGTTTTCTAATGAGAACGCAGGAATTGAATGTGTAAAGTTGATGAATGCTCATTAGTTTGATGTTTATGTATAGTTCGGATGTAGGTGTGTAATAAACGTTGTTAAAATAGTAGCTAAAATACCAAAACATTACATAAAGAGCAAAACCTCACCCATTTAAAAGATAGTTATTAAAAAGTTCACACGTAACACAAGCTCTATAATTAGGTTCATCAAAGGTATTGTATCGCCCGAGATTCGAACCCACTGCCCTTTCGTAATGCATTACGTAACCCATTGTGAGATGTGATGGTCTCAGCTTATTGTCGCAGTTATGGGCATAGACCATATGGGCACGGAATTTGTAATTTCTGTTTGTCTGTTGAACTAAAAAGATATTGGTAATGGCATTGTTTTAAAGCTTGTTCGGCCATAAATGGAAGACTTGTTACATCCTACTATCTTATTTGGAGCGTTGTATTTTTTTCGTTCGGGGAGCAGTGTGGTGGCCGAGTGGTAACGGATCCGACTTATGAAACACAAACCCAGCCAGACGAATTACTTTGTGAAATTAATTTCATCGCCACTGCTCTCAAAACGGTGAAGGAAAACATCGTGAGGAAACCGGCATGTCCTAGAACCAAAAGTTCGAAGACATGTGTTACATTCACCAACCCGCACTGGGTCTGCGTGGTGGATTACGGCTTATTCCCTCCTCTAGAGCGGAGGGCTGTCGGAACATTAAAAGGCTAAATTATGCTTTGCTTATTATTTTCTTTTCTTTTTATTGTTGAGCTAGTTTTTCGTGTGGCTTTGCTTACGTTGTTTATCCCACAGGAAGCATGTATTTTATACAACAGGCTACTGCCTCTAGCAATCAGTTACTAAATATTTTTAATGGTGGAATGTTTGTAATCGAACCAAATGCTACAAGATGGTAAAAAAAAAAACTTTACTACAAACATATAACCCAAATCAATGTGCACACACCTAAGTACGAATATAATAAAGTTTAAATAAATAAATAAAATGTCTGCTAACTTATCACTCTGGAACTAATTGATAGACCGTATGCCTTTTTACGGATGGAAAATCATCGAATGACTTATTCCGTTCTGGGTGGAGCGGAAGGGAGCATCGCACTCTTACTGACTAAAACCCGTGTAACTTCTAATGCCCTTTGCGTTCCGTGGTGACTCTTTCGAATGAATTTCACAACCCTACGAGGATAGAATAGAATAGAATAGAATAGAATACTCTTTATTATGTACACCATTTAAGTTACAAAAAATATGGATGAAGAAAACATTACATAGGGTGACACAATGGGCGGCCTTATCGCTAAAAGCGATCTTTTCAAGACAACCTTTGGATGGATTTTAAAGAGAAAAGGAAAATAGTACTGTAGGTAGTCTTAGGTGTACTAATTGTATATACAATAAATACATAATAGATAAATATATACAATAATAATTATGAAACAAAATGCATAGAACCCAAATAAAACGATTAAAGAGAGAGGTAGTGATTTTTGACCATTGTTTTAAAAATGGACAAAGATTGAGCACGCCTTACCGATACGGGCAAGGCATTCCATAACCGCACCGCTTGAACCGTAAAAGATTTGTCGTAAAAGCTGGTGGAATGTATCGGCATCTCTAGCCTCAAGTTTTCCGATGACCTCAGATATCTATTATGTGTGTCATGAAGGAACTTGAAACGTTCTTTAAGATAAAAGGGGGTTGTAGGATTGAACAGAATACTATAGAGCAGAAATAGAATATGAGAATCCCGGCGAAGACGTATGGGAAGCCACTTGAGCTTTGTGCGAAATTCAGAAATATGATCATATTTGCGCAGGCCAAATATAAATCTTATGCAAAGGTTTTGAAGACGCTCAAGTTTATCTAGTTGTGCCTGAGTGAGATCAAGATAACTGACATCAGCATAGTCAAGGATGGGAATCAGAAGGGATTGTGCAAGCGCAGTTTTAGTGGCAGTGGGAAGAAAGTTCCGCAATCGTCTGAGGGACCTGGCAGATGCATAAATTTTGCGGCTAACGTGCTGGAGCTGTGGACCCCAAGACAGATATTTGTCGATCCAAACCCCAAGGTTCTTAACCGTCTCACATACTGGAATAGTAATTCCGTTAAATTGTACCTGGGGAAGTTGTGACCAATTTACCTTCGGAATCGTCCTAGAGCTACCAACAACAATGAACTGGGTCTTCAACGGATTTACCTGAAGACCATTTGCCTCACTCCACTCACAAATTGTTGCCAAATCCTTGTTCAATACATTAATTGCATCAGCCAATTCCGAAAGGGGAGCTTGCTTGTAGATTTGTAAATCGTCTGCATAGAGGTGGTAGGAAGAGAGAAGTTTTTTGGAGATAGCATTTATAAATATTGCGAAGAGTAAAGGAGATAAAACGCCACCCTGAGGTACACCGGCAGTTGTATAACACCAGGAAGAGTTAGATTCTTCTATGCATATACGTTGCCGGCGGCCATACAGGTAACTGCGAAACCAGTCAATCACTGTTGGAGATATGTTAAGCGAGCGTAGTATGCCAAGCAGGATATCGAAGTCGACAGTATTAAATGCATTACTAAAATCTAGTAAGCAAAGAACCGTCAGATATCCTCGTTCCATGCCTAGCCGTATGTCATCGGTAACTTTCACTAATGCTGTAGCTGTGCTATGACCGGGGCGAAATCCGGATTGAAAAGGATTCAGCAGATTATTCTTACAAAGAAAAGCGCTTAGCTGATTAT
Organism: Hecatera dysodea; assembly: GCA_905332915.2. Classification (NCBI taxonomy): domain Eukaryota; kingdom Metazoa; phylum Arthropoda; class Insecta; order Lepidoptera; family Noctuidae; genus Hecatera; species Hecatera dysodea. The sequence continues at coordinate 28,133,084 of HG995286.1, read as the reverse complement.
GGACAAGGCGTTCAATGACTTTGGAGAGGAAAGGCAATATGGAAATAGGACGGTATTCAGAAAAGGAAGTAGGATTTGCCGTTTTGGGTAAGGGAGTGATGTTGGCCTCTTTCCAAGCAGATGGAAAGACCCCATGGGATATTATATATAGAATGTAGGCCTGCACTCTTTACCTTATATTTTATACGATTTTATATTTGATTTTACCTTATATTTGATTAATATTACATACGTTACATTACGTTGTATACTTAGGTACTAAATGCTTGAACTGTTCACAGAATCTGTACGTTAAAGAGGCAGAAGCTCCTCGTTTAAGGAGTTTGTTCAAGAAACTACCATCACTAATTTGCGGAGTATCGGTGCTAGTATTATAAAGGCTTGTAACGTGTTCGATCACAATGGCCCTCATCAGAAGGGTTAAAGTTACCCCAAGGACAATGGAGAGGGCAATGCTCGGGTTTTCCTTGTGTGATCGAATCAGGAATGATGATATCCGTAAGAGAACCAAGGTTACTGACACAGCCCGATGGATCGCCAAACTGAATTGGCAGTGGGCAGGGCAAATTGTTCGCAGGGGCCTAAGTCTGCTACTTTTATAAATTCGTCATTCCAACACGATTCCATTGTCATTTTGCTAAAAGTTCGTAATCTGCTAAATTCATAATGGTCGATCACTGGTCTGTCAATGGTTTCGTAATACTTTTTGATAACCGAGCTAATGGTAGGTCACTGATCAAGGGAATTGTCAAAATTTTGGCAGACTATCGCATACGTCTGACATTCATTTGTCATTATGTACGAGATTATTTCTTTAAATGGAGTGTCAGTGGTTGACTACTGGAAAGTCATAGTGATGTTTTTTTATTAGTAGATTACAAAACTTGTAAAAATGAACAGTTATGAGATCAATGATAGACCATTCTGAGAATATTGTAATAGCAGACTTGAGGCCCTGGACGGATGTTGCGGAATTTGTTCGAAAGAGTTACCGCGGCCCTGAAACGCAAATGGCACAAGAGGAACACGGATGGGTTTTAGTCAGTAAGAGTCCGACACTCCCTACCGCTCCACCCAGGGCGGGAGGGGTCATTTGATGATTTCCCATCCAAAAAAAAAAAGGCCCTGGACGGATGATCGATGGGGCTGTTCTGGAGTGGCGACCGCATACTGGAAGGCCACCCACAAGGAAGACCGATGACCTGGTGAGGGTCGCGGGTAGCCTGATGCCAGACGCCCTGGACCGGTTGTTGTGGCGACACTTGGGGAGGCCTATATCCAGCTGTGGACGTCTTTTGGCTGATATGATGTTGATGATAATCATGATAATAAAGGTACATTGTAACTTTAACGTTTTAAATTCGTCACTGACTTTAAAAAGATACGTAATAATGTAGAGGAAGTTCCTGTTTGTTAAGTTAAATTGTTTAAGTCTATAATTTATATGTAATGAAAAACGCGGTTTTAAACGCGTAATTCCCGTTCTCGTGGGAATATGGAGATAAAATACAGCCTAGGTATGTTGCTCAGGGTGAATGTCGCTTTTTGATGGTGAAAGAATTTTTGAAATCGGTCCAGTAGTTTTGAGTTTATTCGTTACATACAAATACAAATCTTTCTTCTTTATAATATTAGTATAGATAATTATAGATTATGTACATTTATGGCAAATAATATTCTAGGTGACTTAGCAGTCATATTTCTTCACCTTATTTCGACTCAGTTGTGGGCAAAGGCCGCTCTCAAATCCTTCCAGAAATTCTTTTCCCGAGCCACTTCAAAGCAGTCCATGAAATAGACATCTACGTTGTCTTGCCACCTCTTCCTAGATTGTCTAATACACTCATTAACACTAGTAATAGGTAACTACTATAGGGTTGTCTGTAATATTATTAAAACAGCTTTAAATCACATTTATGAACAGATGCATCGTCGAAACGCATGCGATTTCTGGATTCGCTGAGTGTATAGTGAACATTAGTTAAATATTCCTGAAATGTGGTATTCCTGTGGTAATCAGTTCCTCAATCTAGGTTTTTGCGATTATTCAAACTGAACCCATGTCGATCAGTTAGAATTATTTAATCTTGACTCTAAAAATATTAAAAAAGCATATTGTGTGAATCTATTTTACAAGATTAATTTATTTAACTTGCAATGTATATTTATTTGTTCGATCTTCAACTAATTTTCCAATTATTATTATTTTAACAAAAAATGTGTATTTTAAACACATTCCATGAATGGCAGGCGAAGTAAGAGCGAATGTTGAAACAAAGTAAACTAGTTATCCAACCCGGCACCGCCCGAGGTCAAATATTAATGGAAAATAATATGAACTCCAATTACGTAACGATACAAGTATTAATTTATGGTTGTCAAAGAAAAAGATCATTATTTACAATAAAAAATACTCCGTAATTGGTGTTCGAGAAAAATGAGATGAGCTGACTTAATTATTGTTCGCTTATTGAGTTCTTGGATGACCAATGCGCATGTTTACAATACTGTATTTAATATTAAGAAGGTTTACGTACGTCCAAATGAGAAAGATGCCATTGTTTATCTGTTAGTGAAGGCAGACCAATATTTTAGTCAGCTGGTAGAGATAACAGTCATCATCTTCTTGTCCTTAATCCATGTTACTCGGGGTCGGCGCAACATGTTTTTTTTCTTCCATTGTGTCATGTCAGCCGTCACGCTATCACTAACTCCCTTTTCTTTCATATCACTCCTCACACAATCCATCCATCGTTTCTTTGGCCTACCTCTCCCTTTCCATCCAACTACATTCATATTCATAAACCTTTTAGTTACATGTGTTCCATCCCTCCTTTTTACATGACCATACATACCAAGACAAGCGGTTCCCTTTCAACTTTTCCGTCACTGGCGCCACTTTTAATCTGCTTCTAATATACACAGTATTTAAACTCAGTACTTCTAATGAACAGTATTTAAAATAAATAAAGTGCATTTATTTAAATTCACACCAATACATTTTGCAGGTGTACATTCAATGATTCAATTAAAATGAAAACCACAATTCGGTCGGCCTTTGCTAGCGTATGTGAGACAAGGCAATAGTCAGTTTGTTACATTGTCTGACAATACTCATATTATGCCGTGTTTCGTGTTATTAGAATTTGTAGGGGGGCTTTATTACTGAGCGTGGGAGAAAATAATACTGCTATTAAGCTTTCTGCCAGGGGTGTTTCAATAAATTCACTGTCCACCCACGTCGGTTTTGTGAAAAACTATCAACCGGACCTTCCAATATGCACGGCTGATGGTTTCCAAATAAAACTCTCTGCAACTTCATTTTCATTCATCCTTTTTTTAAAGCAATTCATTTCTGTAGATTCAAATCGGATTAAACAAAATATTTTTATACGTCAAACAGAAAAATTAAATAAAAAACTAGACGAGATCCTATCATAATTTATTTATTGACGCCGCGGTATGCTCATACAAAAAATACAAGCCAGTCACATACAAACGGCTGTCAAAGGACTAAATGAAACAGAACTCAAAGTAATGAATATTGTAACTTCAAAGGATGTAATCAAAACTGATTCACGGATTAATCACTACGTCTACCTCAAAGAGGATCTAGCCAAGCCATACGCAACAAAAACGCGGGCCCACACAGAAATAAAATCTACGGACGTGGTCATGTTCTGCGTGTGGCATGCAGACAAAATATTAATGGACCATTTGGGCTGCATGTCCATATTAGCGGACTAAGCGAGGAAAGCTAAGTGGTACTTAGTGCCTGTCCATTTAATCGAAAATGTAGTGAAATTCGATTGGCGTTTTCCCGAAATTTCTACGCTGCAATAGATACTACATAAGCCTTATGCAGGGTTTTTGCACCCCTATGCTTGCTACATATTTTTGTATTTGTATTTCTATCTCGGCATCCGCTACTCGTACTGCCAATTTTGGTTTTTGGATTTGTTTTAACAAACAACGTCTGTTTCACCGTCGCATTTTTTTTCTAAAAAATAACGGCGTTTTTCTTGTTATTTTTTGTATCGTTGAGTTTCGTTGAAATAATACACGTCTGTTATATGTCTAAAAACTTGTATATTTATACTTAGCTTGGATATGTAAATTCCTAAATGAAAATATGATATATGTACCTGTTGTAATAGTCTGTCAGTTAGATTATCGAATAATATTGGATACGTATTGTTACGGTAGTCAACTACCGTATTTATAAGGTACAGTTTTTTTTTTATTTGACTATTATCGCTATAAGGTGACCAACTAAAGATTATCTTGTTACTGGAAAAATACCAAGAGGCAAAATTTATATTTGCTAGTCTAACCAAATCCGAACAACATTGAACATAAAAGCCTCAGAAAGCGTTGAAAGGGAACAATGGTCTCCCTTGTCTAGCTCAAATGAAGACATCGTCTAAATAAATTCCGTTCTCTCACCATCTCTTTTTGTTCGAATTAACCAAGCATAGGTAAGATAATATGGTTACTTGGTAAAAGCTAACTTAAATTACTACACGTGTAGGTATCGCGTTCTCTCGCCCTCTCTTCTTGTTCGGACTCACAAGCATAGAGTATAATAATATGGGTACTTGGTAAAAGGTTACATACATTACTATAGATGTAGATATCGCATTCTGTTTAATGATTAGTATTCCTTCCAACCTAGATGTAACCACGTTCAACCTCCGCGCTGTGAAGAGAGATTAATTGTCCTTTGAATTCAGTGGTGTACACCTTTTATGAATCAACGTTATTGTTCCACTATGCACTATGGTTCCGCATCGCAAACAGTGGACTTGATTAAGTATATTCACGTGTGAAACGTGCACCTCTCAATATTCATTTCTTGCAAATAAGCCAAGTGTAACTATATTGATGTTTGAAACCACATTTAGACTCTATTTCATTAACCAGAGTTATCTTAAAACTCCGGGTTGCCAATCCGAATCCATCATAATTGGGTATTTTACTAGTTATAAAAATAATAATAGGGAAGATGCAATAACAGAATTCATGAAAATTTTGTACATCTGTATAAGTGTTAATAAACAATTTGCTTAAAAACTATGTTAGTAAGTAGGAACATACACAATAATATAATATTTATCATTTAAACTCTTCCCGTCACTATTACCACCCAGTGAGTCTGGTTGGGACAGTCATGGCGAGAAGCAATCATTTGCAAGGCCTTTAAAATATATACTTATTATTGAAATGATAAAATAGTATAAAATAAGAGAGATTTACCACACTAAAAACATTGCAGTGGACAATGTAGTAAATATTGATTTTAACAGCTATTACGAATTAATATAATGTGATAAGGAACGTAAAATCAGCGTCTAGTGACGTCATTGGTGTTATAACAACGAAAAAACTAACTTAAATCTTAATACATGACAGTTCATGATCTCTGGCAGACAGGAGTGACTCATTGTCCGTTTTCGAGAGAAAAGAAAAGCAGTCAGTTTACAATCGCAATTTTGGCAATACATTAAAGTATATTTATTTTTTAATTTTGTTATGGTCTATTTTACACGGAATTATTTTAAATAAAAGCAAGATGAAAATGTTGCATGTTCCCTATTCTATTTTGTCCAGCCGTTGAATTTTCAAAAAATATTGAACACGTTTTTTTTGCTTTATCAGATCTATAATAATTGACGAAGATAAAAAGCATCAAAGATTAGGAGTGGGGACTTGTGACGTCACGCCGAGGTAAATATTTGAGCGAGTAGCGACGTCACCCGAGTATTCAACACACTGTATCGTCTTTACTTTTTATTAACGTGAAAGAGAAAAAATACGTGTCTACTATTTTTCGAAAATCTCGTTTGACAGAATAATTAGATTTTTTTATTATACTACCTATATAATATTATTCATCTTTTTTCTACTTGTGCGATTACTTTATTAAGTACCTACATATAAAGTTTATTTTATTTTGTTATTGTTTTTTGTTTTGTTTGTTTGTTGTATTGTTTGTTTGTTTTTAATTTGTTAAAAACTACTTCTAAACACCGCTAGTTTTCAATATTATCTACTATTACAGACTTTATTAAGTTTATAATAAATAATAGTAAAGAAGTCACTGAAACATATTCAAAAAACATTATATCGCTCATGGGTGAGTTAAATCACAAAGTAAGCGCAAGATTAGCTGACGAAGAGCATACAATAAGAAAATACGGAAGGGGTAAATAAAACAAAAACAGAGAAAATTGATAGAATTCCGGTTCGAGGAAAACCTAACACTTCTCAACTCAATGTTCCGCAAAAACATCATAATAATTGCACTAATTATTTCAGAATGCATTTTCCTGAAAGTAATTTTATGCCAAAGAAATAAGGGTTAAATTAGATTGAAGCATACTAATCCATGTAATGCAATCTGAGAAGCAATGAGTAGATAATGTAACAAAGTCCTAACTCCATAACAATGGTGTTTAGTCTCGTCATGTAAATGGGTAATTCTATATCATACAGTAACTTAATTTTAACTATTTGGATGAAGTAAGTAAAGCGTAGCTTGATTTATGCGACTGTTATCAGAATTGCTGGAAGCTGATATTTGGCCTTATACTATTTTTATTAATACGTTAAAATACATATTATTATCAAAATAACAATCAAACCAGAAACTTTTGAACTATCATCGATTGTTTAAAGTTGTTTTGATAAAGTCTAAATCAGAATAATAATATGAAAATGAGAAAATAACATTGCAAGCATCTTCCATCATATTGAACTGTAGAAGCTTTAATTTGATGACCTTTTCTTAATTGCCTATAAAATGAAAACAAATTTGTTGGCAATAAAGCAAGGAAACTCCGAGCATAAACTTTTCTTTTTTTCTTCACTTTGGGTGTCTAAGCCTTCTTATCTCTTTGCCCGAGATTCTAAAAAAGAACTTCCTAAGTCTCTGTCCACTCACTATTCTTATGCCAAAACTCCCGTAAACTGACCCCTTTCGAAATTGAACATAACGCAGGGATGCATTTGATAGACACAAAGTCATTAGTCGTTTATTAAATAGCAGCAATTTGAGTACACCCCGCTGGTATTGACTGGATACGGACAGCGCTTAATTGAAATATTATCTCTATGCTTGCTAACAACATCAATTTTCTGAATGTTGGGAAATTTAATCATAACAGTTTGAATTATGATTAGTGCGGTGGTTTTGGTTACAGGTTAGCAGGAAGAGTTAATTTATGTTGTTGTGGTGATTCAAAGGTTTAGGTTAGGTTAGACACTAAGATTTGAATGAGTTACCGCAGTCAAGGAACCAAAATGCCATTTGAAGGAACGTCTTTGGAAGATTTTGTGGATTTCCGGCAGTCGTTATTTTACCTTGTTGATTATGTGCCTGGGCCTAGAACTGTGCTTCAGCCCCATATGAATGAGTTTCTTATTAAATCTTAGATTACATTGACTTCCAGCTTGCTTCAAACCCCACATTGTTTTGCGCAATAAACATGAATGGCAACCACGGCACATCCAATTTATGAAGCATGGTCTTTACGCGTGCTTTGAGTTTTGGATCTACTTTTAAGTCGAAATGTACCAATAATTTTGTCTAAAACCTCAAGTTCTTCCAAACTAAACTATTTCTTCCCTCCAAGATAAAAATAATACATACGAGTATAGTATCTACCACACGCAGGTCGACTCTATTTACACTGATTTCAGCAGTGCGTTTGACAAGGTGGACCACAAAATCCTCTAAAAGAAGCTTGAACATTTCGGTATATTTGGCGAATTACTCCTTTGGTTTAAATCCTATCTTACAGAAAGACAACAAAGAGTGGTTGTAAAGGGTTATGAGTAGCAGGTCTATTTCTCTACATCTGGAGTCCTCCAAGGTTCATACCTGGGTCCAATCCTATTTTTAATGTTCATCAATGACATTTTTTAGCAATTACACATAGCAAATGCTCTATTTTCGCTGATGACTTAAAAATCGACTTATGACGTGCAACTACTCCAGACTGACCTCAACGCCGTTCACGATTGGTGCCTACAAAACAAGATGACCCTCAATGTGAAAAAGTGCTACAACATAACATTTACTAAGAAACGGAGACCATTACCAACGTCTTACTCAATAAATGGGGTAGTACTGAAAAACCAGACACGGTACGTGACCTGGAAGTCAAACTCGACTCTAAACTCTCATACACAAACCACATCGACAACATCACTGCCAAAGCTGCAAAAATGTCTGATTTTATAAAAAGAATATGTTGAGATTTCCAGGCCATCTCAACCCTAAAAGCACTCTTCAATACTCTTCTGAGAAGTCTATTGGAATACGCATCCCCAGTTTGGAACCCCGCTTATCGTGTCCACGTAAACAGGATTGAATGGATCCAGAAAAGCTTCACCAGATATCTCCGATTTAAAAGTTCTAGCCGTCCACGAGATTCCTCTTATGGTCAAAGAATCAGTCATTTCAAAATGCACTCACTCGAACACCGAAGATACGTAACTGACCAAATCCTACTTTATAAAATAGTAAACGGCTTGGTGAGTGCTTCTGATCTTTTGGCGAAACTAAGAATAGCTGTAGGTACCTCGACAAAAAGTTATAAGATCTGATCGCGAAACCATAACTTTTGCCACCATTACTAGTCGTACTAACCTTGGTGGCACCGTACCCATGAACCGTCTTATGAGGAATTACAATAAAATCGCAGCACGAACCAATAGCCTCGACATCTACTCTTACCCCTTCCGTCAGTACCGGAGGAGACTTTTTACCACCACCGAGTCTCAAGACGTCTGTGTGACATCAGTCACCGCGTAATCAATTGCATCCACTTCCATTTTCTCTTTGCTGTTTCAATTTTTAATATGATTAATTCTGTTTAAGCATTTCTATATTTTTACCTTGTACACGGCTTATTTCTTATCCATTTTTTTTTTATTTAATTTATATTTTTTGGTCTGATTTAATTTATTATTTTTAATTAAATTTATTTATTTTGTTGAATAATTTTAATTATACTCGTAGAATGCTATCTTACTTGACCCTTTATTTTTCTGAGTTTATTATTCTGACAATGAGATTGCTGTTTATTTCTGTAAGTGACGATCTCACTATGCCTAAAACGGTTTGTTATTGTTGTATGTTTTAGTAAGTAAGTCGTTGAAGTACCACATCAATAAATAAATCGTCGTATCCTACGAAGAGTGCCCTAACGAACATAAGGGCTTTCTTTTTTTATTTCATAATTAAATTCTGCTCATCATACCACATATAACCAGTTAAACAGAACAATTAAAAACGCGACAGATTATTAAATAATTAGGTTTTCTAAAAAGCCACAAATTGAAGCACTAAGTTCTTAACGAAGAATAAAGTCACAATCGTCGCCGCGCCCTTTTTCTGCGCGAGTAGCGAGGGTGCACGGGCGCATGAAGAGCGGCGAGAGTAATTTGTTTTCTAAATAAATAACATTTTTGTCAATACCAATAAAGTTGAATATCAATTAACAAATTAACCGTTATATTTTATAATTACGTTGGTGGAATTGGTTGGAAAATAAGACTGTTTAATTAAGTGATTTTAATTACTCATTTTATTTTCTATACATACATAGAAAAAGACCCTCATGGTGTTTGTGGCCGTGTTCTATGGAATGGCTAAATTGTGTATGTATAAAAAAGACTACGCCTAATTACGTTTGTGTCGTTCTTCTACGTTCAAATTATGTTTTTGTCTCTTATTCTTTCTGTGATGCATTTGAAATATGCACATTGTTATTTTAAGGACAATATTTTATGCTCTCATGATCTTAACCCTTCTGTACAAATTTAAACACTTAGTACACAATTTTATGTTTTTGCTGGTATAGGGCTTAAATGCAATTAGGCTTTTTTTCTTCTGCTTGAAAACTGATATAAAAGCATTTGTGGCCGTATTCGTAGTATTTCCTACGAAAATGATACTTACGTTTATTTCATTGCTTTACTTTTTTCCTTAAATTTTAGAAGAATTCTGTTTAATATTTTATGGCTATGTTAAGTTAATCACGAAATAATAATTTAAGCAAATCTGTTCGATCTAATTCATATAATAAATAGGCTATTACGGAATTTCAGCAGTTGTCTCTGATAACAGTTTTTTTTTTCAGCCTATACTTTTAAAAAAAAAGAGACAGAATTTTTAATCTAAGAAAATATTATAACCACCTTGAGCTTAATACCGTAAATCATTTTTTAATAATATTCTTCACTTTTATCTACCTACAATACTGCAAAACTAGTTAAGCATGATAAATTAACGTTTTAAAATCTCATTTCTTAGTTTCAGGACGTTGAAACAACATGAACCAACCTAACCAAAATGAAAGCGCAAGTGTGAGATTGTAATTTTTTCCGAAAAAATAATTTACAAAACCCGGAACCAAATAAAAGTGAAAGAACCTCCATCCAAACCTGAAATTGTTACTGATATAATTGTCGCATTTATCTATTTGCCAGTTAGAAACGATATAAAATGAACTCACACCTTATGCTGAAAATTTGTTCGTTGCAACGGCTGATTTAGTTTTAGATAGTACGACTTCGAGTTTCACGACTCCCACTCCGCTGTCATCAGCTGTAAGTTCTTTCTAAAAACGAGGTCCAGGTAATATACGAACGAGAAATCCTGCAGAATGGAAAGACTTAAAAACGAAAGGCGCTGAAAACTTCGGGCAAAGCTTTTATAAATAGGTAACTGTCCCCGAAAAGAAAATGGAATCATCATGCAATTGTCCAAAAAAAATTTTGAACAGTTGGAAGAAAATAAGAAAGTTTATTCATTCATTGTTACATTGATAACATTACGACTAAAACATAATTATACTATAGTAACTATATATTAGTATCTTGTGGACGTTGGGACCCAAACTAGGTAGAACCTGTATCTTGGGGTCCTGAGTTGTGATTCCATAAACAATATAAGTAACAATTGTGTGGACATGTCTTGAGTCGGTTAATTAATGAGTATGTAGGTTGCTGTAAACAATGGTACATAAAAAAGTTTTAAAATAAGAATGAAAATATAACAAAAACAAACAAATTAACAAAAAAAAAACAAATAAATTAACATAAAGATGTGTGTAATTAACTCGTGAGTTACACAGGTGTTCTGTTTGGTATTTGAGATATTTATTTGAATTTGTGTTTTTTTTTATCGCTTGACAGGAATATAATCTGAATTAGTTTATAATTTTCTCTGTATATTCGTATGATAGAAGGGTAAGATATTTAATTAAAGTTTTTTTACAGGAAAAGCTCTTCAGGTCTTTGATATTGCAGTTTTTGTTAATTTTGTTGTAAATATTAAAATGAGAGTAGAAGGTTTTTTTTAAATTGTTTCTGGGAAATGGGAAGTCTCGAAAAACAGTGGGATCTTATACTAAAGTAAGTAAAGAGCCATAATCCGAAGAAAATTAAAGTAGAAGGTTCCAATAGATCTCAAAAAAGAATCTATGGTATGTCACAAAATGTTGTTGTTCCGTCCATTATCTTTAATTTGATTTAATGACTGATTGCGATTTTATTCTGTGTTCGACACTTCTTCTTTTTGTTAATTTCGATTCACTTTCTTAAACAAATATGCTACGAAAGCTTATTCATATTAGTGAAGTGAAGCTTATTCATATAATTCAGTTTGTTTGCAATTAAATATTAAAATTCTATATAATTATAATTTTTTAAAATAAATTTACATGTTCCCAGTAATTAATAAATAGTTATCATAAAGAAATTCTTATCATATACGAATAAATACCCACATCAGAATAGTATGAAAAGGACATAAAGGCGATTGTGACCTCAACATTTCCGGAGATAAAAGGCATAATGTAACTTAATACTCAAGTTCAGCCGTACGTCGCCGTAACACAACAGAGAATAAGGGTTTAAGGGACAAAATGCGTATTAAATATTAAGTTAATTTATTGAAAATACTCCTAAAGCAACCAGAAGATACCAATACATATTATTTGAAACAACCAATACATATTTGTTCATATTTACTTGAATTAAACACAAAAAAGTGTCTCCTAAAAAGTAGCTATTATGCAGTTACGCCCCTATTCGTAGGATACGACGAAATAGTATCTAACAAGGGCATCACATCGGTCTTAAAGAAATGAAATTCTATATTGTTTGAAATCTCCTACACTAAGAGAATTTGAGAGGCAATATAGGAAATGGAGTTGCATACAGTGTATTTTCTAAGACTAAAGTCAATCGTACAAGATGGTTCGATGGAAGTTCAAACAAGGTAAGATTTAATCTGTTCTTCGAAATGAATAATACTTTAAATTGCTTAGACGGAAGTGCTGCAGCAATCTTTTAAAATATCAGGCAGTAATTTTGTGATGTCTACCACTTCTTGCAACACGGATAATGGAAATTAAATTGATAAAATCTAAAAACAAATATGCTTGTCGGATGTCAGATTTTTTTGTTACAAGTATCTTACTTATATTCTGACTGTATAAAATTATTGTAATTTGAGTTGCATAGTTGAGATGTATGTAACTTGTTTTTTAAATACAGGGTTTTCCTTCAATAAAAAATATTTAGAGAGAGACATTATGCAAGAAACAAAATAAACAGTTTCATTTAAAAATTAAACAACAAGAGAAGCAATTGGTTTTATTTACTACGTTGTGCCAATTTTAAGTGATTGAGTCTTCTTCATGATTCTGGTTGTAAGTTAAGTTTTTTTTTTGTTTTAATCTGAATGGCTTGAGATTTTCTCGAAATAAAAATGAAAAACTAGCACGGTTTTTTGATAATTACACGACTGCCCAAAAAAGGAGTGTTATGTTTTCAGGGTTCATGTATGTTTGTTTTTGTGAGTTTCTTTATTCCACCATAACTTCTGAAATGTGGTATCGTTAGAAGCGTTTAGTTGTCCCGGGTAACATAGCGTCGCTGTAGAATGAAGAATGTCAAAAAATCTTTTTTTTTATGAAATATTTTTTTAATTTATGAATAAAAATTGTATGAAAACCACGTAATTTATATACGGCGAAACCGTGAAGTTGATAACATAAATAAGTCCTTTTTATCATTCAAAACATGAGACACATAAACATATTTTAACATAGACGAAATTAACCGTTTTTTTCGTTTTCTGCGAAGTTTGGATTAGGTATAGGAAATACGAGGTTATCATTCTACAGTGATGATAGGTCAGTGTTTTTTTTTAAATACTAATGCGGAGCCATGGTTCATAAATAAAAATTAAAAAAAATTGACTACGCATACTATCATAGTCTCAAGCTGTCTTAGGGCATAGCAAAAAGGTACAAACACTCCTGCCGGCAGTCAGGGGACGGTTTCTCTGGATAGTTCTTCACAGGTGCCAGGTTTTTAATTTTTTTTTATCGGTATTGCTATTGGGAAAAGAAGTAGTTACTAAACTAAAACTACCTGCGGTCCTTTTTGTGTGGACGGATATTTTCTCATAGACTGCCAGAAATCTATGAATGAAGGTTTGGTTTTTGGTGGTCAATAGTAACAATACATCGGCATAACACATGTCTGCTCTTATACGGAATATTTTTACAAGTTCTATGGAGTTATTGTAACGATCAAATGAACTTTTCAGATGGATCACTAGCTGTTATGCGCAGTCAAGCAATAAAATATTGTAAAACGACGAGCCAGTCGAGAAACCTCACAAAAGTTTTTGAATTCCTCTGTTTAGTTCAGTGTTTGTACGGGTGCTTAGGGGAAAATTTAATTAACATTTCAATTTTTTTTTTACTATCTACTGCGCAGAACGTATCTCGTTTCTCCAGCAGGTTCCAGAGTATTTCAATCTAGAATTTATGTTTCTAGTTAAGAACTTTGACTAATAATACTGAACCTGTTTTTATGTGGTTTTACTCAGTAGGTAAGTATTTACTAGGCTCATTTACTTGAATCATGTTACTGAATAACATTGACATCCTATGACTGTAAAAATTACGCCTGCTATGTCAAAGATGTTTGTCCATCTTGTAAGATGGACAAAAATCTTTGCATTGCAGTCGGGGGATCTGTAATGAACTATACAAAGGAACCGTCCCCCGACTGCAATAGATATATATACATACATAAGCATGGTTTAAAAAATCGTAGTAATCTCTGCACTAGCACCGTCCGGCTCTACCAACTTTGAAGGAAACCAAATGATCCAACATGCACCGCTATCAGCAAGACTTTCACAACACGATCGTTACAGCTTTTTTTTTAATTTAAAAAGCTCCATATCAAAGGGTTGTTAAATGATAAATTATTTTTATTTTGTAAGATGAGGCCGGTGTTTCCTAAAGGAACACCGAAAAAAACTCAGAGGTCAAGGTCTCTTTTGAAGTCCATAAAAGTGTACTGGTCAAATCATATGAGAACCATGTAAGTTGGTGTCTGAAGTGGTATTTTGAGGAAAGTACCACACAGATTTGATCTGTGGACCTGTCCAAACAATACAAGCATTTGTCAGTTATCGTGTAGCTCAAACTTAGAACTTCAAGGAGCTCAACGATTTGACGAACATTACCAAAGTAAGGACAAGGCCACATAAAGAACTCAAACTGCCAGACTAACATGAAATGATCCCCTGACATAGTGATCTACATAGTCCTCATATTCACGGTTATATGAGGACCATGTAGATCGGTGTCTGAAATGGTATTTTTAAGAAGGAACCACACAGTTTTTAGTGGGCCTGTCCAGTCAGTGCAGAACTTGGTCAGAGTTAAGTAGCTCAACTTAGAACCAATAAGGAGCTCAACAACTCGACGAACAATACCAATGAAAGGACATTTGGGTAGGCCACAAAAATACTCAAACAGCCAGACAACGTTAAAAAATACTAGAAAGGGAAAAGCTAATAATAAACCATAGGGAATAAAAAAATAATAAAAAAGATAATACTTTACAAAGTAAGTATGTATTATGTTAAATTCACAAAGTCGGTAGTGATATTAAGCTGCATCCAGCTTGGAAACTAAACATAGAAACTTAATCGGAAAAAGGCACTTCATTTCAAATCAATTACAATTTATCAATCTATTAATAATCCAAAATTGAAAATATCAATGCAAATGTTGCCGTTCAAACACAGGCGGTCCAAATTTGTTGTGTTGTGGGCTTTCAAACTGAAATCAATGTAAATACGAATTGATGTCATCGA
Organism: Hecatera dysodea; assembly: GCA_905332915.2. NCBI lineage: Eukaryota > Metazoa > Arthropoda > Insecta > Lepidoptera > Noctuidae > Hecatera > Hecatera dysodea. The sequence continues at coordinate 28,117,885 of HG995286.1, read as the reverse complement.
GCAAATATGTACAGAACATTTTGCTTTGATGTCCGTAACCCCTAGATTTACAATACGATATGTTTTGCTAATGTCAATATTGACATAGAGCTTCCACGGAGCTGGGATCACTGCTCCGGCATAGACTAAAGACTAAAGAAAAAAAAATGGCAACATAAACAAGGTAAGTACCGCGAGCTTAGACGTTGCCCCCGTTTTTATTATCACCTTGCTACCGATTAGTACCGATACTCAGGCCTTGATTTTTGTTTATAACACGTCCACAATACGTCATTGCTAGAGATGCCGTCATGGGAGCAGTTGTGGCCGGGGTGGTTACGAATTTTTGGTCGCGGGTTCAAACCCAGTCAAGCATATTACTTTGTGTCATTAATTTCATCAAGACTGCTCTCAAAACGGTGAAGGAAAACATTGTGAGGAAAAACCGGCATGTCCTAAAAGAAACAAAAATTCGAAGACATTCACCAACCCGCACTGGGCCTGTGTGATGGATTACGGCCCATTCCCTCTCCTAGAGAGGAGGCCTGTGTCCCAGTAGTGGGAATATTAAAAGGCTGACTATGCTTATGCTAGAGATACTCATACTTATGAGCTGATAATATTTGTGCTAGCGAAATCTGCACTTAGTTCGAATATGGACGGCTACAAGAGAAGAAATGGTTTTATAACTTTGAGAAAAATACGTTACATCTTTAAAAGGAGAAATAAGAAAACATGTTGTACCGATCCTGAATAATATAAATTGGGATAAGGATAAGATAAAAATGCTAATGGTTCAATGTAACGGTCAATTGTTGTTCTTATAAATCACACTCAAACAAAGCACTTTCAAGCAAATATCAATGTCAAAAACTAGTAATAGTATGCGTTTTGAAGGGAAACCAGAGTTCTAGTAATAGTATCGGGAAATCAGGATTGTTTTTGACAGTTGCGACTGACGCGAATGTGAACGCTCCTTATAAATGTAGAATGGGCCTTTGGATTTGGCTTTTACTGCTAATGGCAAATTATCACATGCCGATGGATAAGGCAAGTAAAGAGCGAAAGTTTTGATTCTGGAAATTTGCTGGATGCCTTATAAAATCATAAGTATTATATTAATTTAAATGATTGGAAGAATAAAAATAATTAAGTCATATCCCGCTTTATTATGCACATGCAAGAAATAACGTGTTGACTCGCCGACGAGTGCATATAAACTTTGCTTTTGCCTTGCATTCTTGCATGTGCATAATAAAGCGGGCGGGAGGAAGGTGCATAACTGCAACCCATAAATATTCGCAGAAATTAAAACTAGATATATTATTTTCATTTTCATATCCCAATGTTTTATATAGTCACTTAATGAGTTCTTGCAGTAAGTAATCCGACGATATTATACTTTTCTTTTAGTTAACCTTTAGTTTAATTTTACCACTACCATTTTTTTCTTTTTTAGCTACAATATTTAAGCTACATTTACAGTTTCATCTGCTTTCTAGCTTCATATAATGCATGCTGTGAAACTCTATAATTGGCTTCAGAATCCCATATGACATTGTTACCGTATCTTGAACATTGTAAAATAAAAACCTGTTGAGTTTGAAAATGAAAATAATATATCTAGTTAGGTGGTTAGGTGGTAGTGGTGTCTGGTAGTTATTATTTTTTTTTTTAGCTGTTGAATTTCCTATCAATAAATAAATAAATAGTTTTAGTATTCGCCGTGGAGGTGTTTCGTTGGTCTGTGGTCTTTACGCACGGATGATCAAACGATGATGACGAACTTCAACTGACAGTTTCAATATTTGTATGTTGGTTGCACTGCGGCTTGGTGGATGCACTGTATGCAATATATTCGGCTCAAAGGCTCGCTTTGTAAATATTTCAGTGATCCAAAAAAGGGTTTGTTTTTGTAAAACATCGTTTTTAACATTGGTTTCACAAAAAAAATGTTTTAAAAAAATAATAATAACAAATGTTTTTTTTTTAGATAATTATCATTTAAAAATATAAAATATGAAAAACGTGAAAACTTATTTATTTAATCTTTATGTACAGTGGTACATGGGCGGACTTAATACAACAAGGCATTATCTACCAATCAACCTTTGGGTTAAAACACTACATTGTAGTAGGTAGTACTTCATATTATTCCGTCTACAAAATTAGGCATGAAAATTTTGTGATATAAGCAATAGTGATTCTAATTTAAAACATAATTATAACTTTCGAATGTCAAAGAAAAACAGTACTAAATCTAGAATTGTGAACATTTTGAATAACATTTGCTCAAGAAAATAATTAAATTACAATTTGTCTGGTATTTGAAAGGTGATATGTAATCACCTTTCAAATACCAGACAAAAGAAATTAAATTACAAATATCAATAGCTAAAAAGAAATAATTGTCTTATTTAATTTTCTAAGCAGGCTCTTCGCACGGGTGCAATGTCTATATTATGCATGTATTATACATAAAACTTTCCTCTTTAATCACTCTACCTATTAAAATAATCGCATCAAAATCCGCAGCGTAGTTTTAAAGATCTAAGCATACATAGGGACAGACAGACACCGGGTAGTGACTTTGTTTTATACAAGCGTGACTAGTGATGTATCTATGTATGTGACTTTCGAGTTTGTCCTAAAATTAATAAATTCCTCAACAGTGTAAAACCAACTTGCTAAAGTATATCAAAGTATTCAATGATAAATGAAATACTAACAGATATCTCACCTATCTGTTAGTAACTGCAATCGTAATGCCGCTTGACGCCACTTACCATATTTAGAACAAATCGTTGCCGCTGCAAAGTTGCAACAATTTATGCCAGGTAGAAGGAATTGAAGAATCGACCACATAAGTGCCACGTTAAGGAATATTTGTCATGCTATCATACCAACTGCACTATTAGTTAAGTTCCTGTCTGGCTATATAATGTAAATAACTGTTTTATAATATTGGAAAGTGATTTGAGATAGTAGACATTACATGATTAATAATAATAATAAATAAATAAATAATAATAAATATCTTGGGACAACTCACACACGGCTATCTGATTCCCAAGCTAAGCAGAGCTTGTGTTATGGTAACCAGACAACTAATATACATACTTATATAATTTATAAATACATACATATTATAGATAAATCACACCCAGACACAGAACAAACAATCATGCTCATCACACAAAGTTGGTCCTGGGTGGGAATCGAACCCACGACCTCCGGCTTAGCAGTCAGGGTCACTAACCACTAGACCAACAGGCCCGTATTAAAAGCAAGAAGTCATATAGGTAGGATAAGGTGGCTCGAAATAGGTATGGCATTAGCAAGAACTAAAAATAATTATGATAAACAATATAACAAATATAATAAAAGTTGCTCAACTTTCAAATTAAAATTAAAGATGTTTTTATTTAACTTTCGAAATCAATTGGAAGCTGTTCTTGCTGACATTTCAGCCATTTGAAATTAGGTAACGCGTATTGAGAAGAGCATTGTTACAACCTTATGCAATTTTACGTTATTATTTTTTTCATTTAACTATTGTTCTTTTTAGTTTATGAATTTCGAGGAAGCAGACCGTGTGCGGGAGAGGGAAACCTCACGCCATAGCCACCGTAACAGAAGCATATGCACCGGGCGTCGGGAAACGTTGGGCGATTCCTGGCCAACGTAGGCGCGGGCCTGCGGATGGCGAGTTATGGGTGGCTCGCCGTCCGATAGCAACCAGGCCCGAGTCGACGGCCGCGTCGTGTTCCACGCGTGCCTCAAAGAGCTGTCAGCAACGAAGACGGGACCTCATAGGGTCAGTGCCTGCTAGGGTTGCGGAATTTATTCGAAAGAGTCACCGCGGCCCTTGAACGCAAAGGGCACTAGGAGGAACACGGATAGGTTTTAGTCAGACACTCCCTTCTGCTCCGTCCTGAGCGGGAGAAGTTATTTGATGATTTCACATCCCGAAAATAAATATATACCTTGTGTTGCCATGTATATCTATTCCCTACCTCACCGCCTAAAATGGGAGAAGTATTTTGAAGTTTTCCCCTCTCCAGATCACGAACCATGACAGGGTCAAAGCATTAGCAATGCGGCGATACAGTTTTTCGACAGTAATAATTTGAAAGTTAGGTCACAATTTTATTTTCAGTTGTAACGATGTACACTCTAAAGGTTTTAATACTAATTGGCTTTGCTTCATTAGTCTTTATAGTTCGCTATTATATAAGTAAAAATTACATGAAGATGATTTTCGACTAAGAAAAACATACCGAAGTATCTAATAATATGGTATTTCGGTTTTGATGTTGTTTTCGGTCTGTGTGTTTGAAGATATTTGAGAAGTTTTCAGTATCCATTATCTTTCCTAAATTTTAATATTCCTAAGGTAAAATTTCCCGATCAAAGTCGAGCTGATTTTTTTTTTAAACAAAGTTCATTCTAATCTTGACATGGTTTTTAAATTCGTATTTTACGGGTATCTTTTATTAAAGTCAAAAAGTTTATTTCAATTAGGCCATTAAACGGCACTTTTGAACGTCATCATTTACGTTAGTAAATATAATTTAAATCTAGTGTCCATTCGCAAAGTTAAATTCTTATAGAGAAGAACGGACAAGAAACTCCACGAACGGACAAGAAAGTTATGTTATATTATGTGAGTACCACGTACTCACATATTTACAATTAATATTGAAACAGTGTTTTGCTAGTACTCTGATAATTTATGTGGCGACCAAGTTTTGGAAACAGGGTTTTAGAATATTTCTTTTTATTAAAAACACTGAAATAAAAAACTCTTAACTACCTAACTAAAAATAAAAATAGTCAAAAGATGGCTGTGCTGGCGCTGCCACTGCGGCTGCAGAGAACCTCAAGCAGCGTAGTTATATTTTCGAGCCGTTTGGGGTTGAAACTCTCGTGGTCCGAGTACTCATAACTTATTTAAAGATTTGTCAAGAAGTTTAGTTGACACTTCGCGCGACCCAAGGGCTGGCTTTTACCTTAGACAAAGGATAAGCATTGCCATACAGCGTGGTAATGCTGCCAGCCTTTTGGGTACATTACCAGTGACCAACGATGCGGGGAAATGTTTTGACGCCATCTTTTGAATATTTATAATCAATTAAGAGTTTTTTTATTGAAGTGTTTTTAATAAAGAAGGACAACAACAACAAGACACTGTGACTATTATCAAGTGCTTAGAATTTAGTCGAAATGCTTTAGAAGGTGAAATACGGGAATTATCAGAGGACTAGCAAAACACTGTTAGTTAAGAATTTTTTTATTAAAAACTAAAAATGAAAATATATTTCTGCAAAAACTGATTTTCATATTTCATTCAAACACAATTCATAATGTTTTCTAAGGTTTCTTTCTATCTTCGTACCTTATATTAATCACTATTTTGTATGAATTCATCTCAAGTTCTAGCGTTTCTGAATCTGCTGATTGGTGTCTGGGTTGAGCATGGTTGGGGCTTTCTTGAATGGGTCTGTATGTAAACATGTAATTTTTTACTTTTATTTATTTTTTCTCCATTTTTTCATCTGTGTGTATTTGTACCTGTGCTGTTATATGTTGTAATAAAGTCATGTGCGTCTATTTGAGAGGAATCAAACTAGTTTTCTTTCTATTTTCAACTCAGTTGGAGGTATTTTTTTTTTATTCGACATATTTATTGTCCCACTAACGTTCAATGTTCTTCTTCAAAAAATAACGGGGAAGGTGACTGACAGTGTGGCCCTTTTCTGTGTACGTTGTCTTTTCCAGCCGATCTAACTTTCCATAATATGTAAACCTGTATTTTTAGAAGTTTATTTATCAATCATGCATCAACGACTGAACGGGTTTGTATAAAATTTGGGTCACAGGATACTTTTAAAAATATATTAAACAAAACACGGCAAACGTAGTGTAGGACGTCCTCAGGCACGGTGGAGTGACGATTTGCGCAGGATAGCTGGCGGAAGCTGGATGCGAGAAGCCGAAAATAGATCTAAGTGGCATGCAATTGGAGAGGCCTATGTCCAGCAGTGGACTGTAACAGGCTATTGATGATGATGATGATGTTGAAACAAAACACAATGCTATAAACGATTCTCAGTCATAAAACTAGCGTTTAGGCCTTGGTCAACAAAGATAAAAGTTGAAAGGGAACAGCTTGTCTTGGTAAGGTCATGTGAAAAGAAGGGATGAAACGCATGTAACTAAAAGGGTTACGAATATAAATGTAGATGGATGAAAAAGGAGCGGTAGGCCAAAGAAACGATGAATGGATTGTGTGAGGAGTGATATGAATGAAAAGGGAGTTAGTGATAGCGTGACGGCTGACAGGACAGAATGGAAGAAAAAAACGTGTTGCGCCGACCCCAAGTAACGTAGAGCAGGAAGATGAAAATGGCCATCAGAGATAAAAATAGGTTGACAAAACCAGAATTCCTTAAATAGACGCTCGCTATTACGTCACAGTAGTACCAGAGACTCCAACTATGCTGATCTACCGGTGTGCGCTAGTGTTGTACCCCTCATGTACTTACAATAAGAGCTGCCCGGCGTTGCGTAAATACGACTTAGAATCTTGAATGCATTGCGTAAGTACGCATCAAGGAATACGTCTTTCTGTACAAGTTTATAGATAGTAGCGGATTATTTCGTGAAAAATTTCTCATAGATAATGAATAATCTATCTACACTAATATTATAAAGAGGAAAGATTTGATTGTTTTTTTGTTTGTTTGTTTGCATTGAATAGGCTACTTGACTGATTTGAAATATTCTTTCACTGTTGGGAAGCTATATACTATCTTCGGTGAATATAGGCTACATTATATTCCCATATTCCCACGGGAATGGGAACAACGCCGGTAAAACTGCGGGGCGATGCTAGTTGATAAATAACTGGGCGACTACTGGGAGTTTAGTTTCTTTCTGTAGTAGCGAGCTAGTCGACTTATTACTATCGTAGTTAGTGCGAAAATACAAAGATCATTCTCTAGGTATCATAAAAATATTATTAAAATTACTTCAGTATTTAATTTGAATTAGACTTTTTATTTTTTCCCCTTTTATCATCCCAACTACAGATATTGTGTTTCTGTAGTAGCGGGATAATTAGTACGATCGTAGTGCGAAAATGCACAGATCATTGAATGTTCTTTGCAAAAAACAAAGCTGAGTATCATGAAAATATTATTAAAATTACCCCAGTATGTAATTTAAATTAGTCTTCTTATTATTTATTTTTCACTTTTTTGTTCACCCCACTATAGATGTTGTGTTTTTTTTTTGTATCTGGAGTATACCCCTCAGATATCTTCACTCACTAGTCGCTCGCTCTCACCGCTCGCTCCGCTCATCTTCAACGGCATGTAATGTTGATTCCATTCACGACATTCGCACAATTTCTCCTCATCGACGGTGTTGGGATTACAGAAGTACAGCTATTAACACAAGTGTTACTCCCTAATGGTTATTTTTATTGTCTACATTTGTCGTCTCCCGTCTTATCCTTGCTAATTTGGTTTTTTTTTTCTTTCAAACTGACTTCTCTATGTGCCGTCATTTCCGTACTAGGCACAAAGATATTGTAATTAAAAAAAAAAAGAATCTTTGAAATAATTTTATAGTCTGTAAGAAACAACTGAGTTGAAAAATCTTACAATTATACATTCTATCTCTTTATGAATAACACATAACTTAAGTTATTATAAAAGCAGCGCCACGCGATTTCACTCGCGTAGTTTCAGTTCCCGTGAGAAAACGGGCATAAAATATAGCCTATGTTACTTGTTGATAACTTAGCTTTACATTGGTGAGAAAATTGTTAAAATCGGTCTAGTAGTTTTGGGGCCTATTCAAAACGATCAAATCTTTCCTCTTTATAATATTAGTATAGATGAACTAAATAACAAGATTTTGCTTTTTGATTCGGAAATAGTAGCTATATGACAGCAAACAGAATAGACATAGATTCAGCAAAACAGGTCAGTCTGAGGTAAAATCTAAGATTATCTTCCATTTGGGACGACTACTGAGCTAAGTTATTTTCATAATCTAGGCTGTTTGAAGACGAGAGAAAAGACTAAAGGTTTGGCAAGGGTAATGTAAGTCAGAGAGGAATATTTTCAATTCCGATTTAATAAAAATCTATTTAGAAAGCAAAAGAAAAGGCAAAAAATGGTACAATATAAAAGCCAAAAAACCGCAAAATCAAAAATAAATCTCAATACTATAAATCATTTTCTGATTGATAGATTTTAATTCAGTAACTGTAACTGGTGAAGCTAACTAGTAAATACGTTTTCAAAACCTTTTTTCTTTCTTTTAATTTTATTTCCGACTATCATTATTTGGTCCACCAAAATTGAAAGCCGAAGCCAGACATGTATGTAATTATCGCTCTGTTAAGCTATGCCTTTATAATCACCTGCGTCTGAGGTGGGGAGGCAAATAACTTAAGCTAAATTTAATTTCATGATTCCTAACTCGCTATGTTGTGCTGATGCTACCGCTGTGGCTACTAAACTTCAAACGACATAATATTATAACCTAGTCGGCAAATATATGTTTGTGCCGTTTGGGATTGAAACTCTTGGACCGTTTGGTCCAAGTTCCCATGAGTTATTTAAAACACTTGCTAAACGTTTACTTGACACTTCGCGTGACCCAAACGCCGGTTTTTACTTAGAATAGAGGATAAACATTGCCAAACAACTTTGCAATGCCGCCATAGTTTCGAAGATGTGCGCTAATAAAGAAATAGATAAAAAAGCAGTTAAAAAATAAAAGGGGGTATCTCATTCTCGTTAGTTTTTTTTTTACAACTTTTCTTACAATGTACTGATACAATAAATTCTGCCGTATTACTAAGTATATGTTAAGTAGGCGAGAGCGGGGCCAAAAGTTCCCGGGGTAAGATGTTCCGACGGCAATAACTTTGTAAGGAAAAGAGATAGCAACACCAGCAAAATGCCGTCTTTTGGGTTCACTTCCAGTCGATAGCGATGCAGACGAATTTTTTGATGCCATATTGTGGTTAGGAGAATTTTGGTTTATTTTTATTTTAAATGTATAATATATATCGATATACAATTACTTATGCATTTTATGTTTAAAATTGTAAATGTGATTTTCAGTAATCTGGTAAAAAGAAGTTATCATATGACTACATCGTGTAGCCATGTAAAATCGATTTCACTAAAATTATTAAAATACCTAACAGGTTTTATTTTTATTTTTACGAAAGTACGACAGCAAGTTTCTTCTTCCATTCTCCTCTCAAGACGGTCACGCTATTATTCACACCCTTTTCTAGCATCAAAAATGTCATCCATATTTTGGCCATCCATCTTCCACTTTAACCATCATTGTTTTGCTGTCAATGTCAATCTAACGCACATCGTAACAAAACAAAACAGCACAAAAAAAAAAACAATACTATACCTACTTAATACTTTTAAAAGTTCTAATGGCATAACAGTTTTGTGATCCCCTGTACTGGCGATACGATCATGTAGTTGCGTCACGCGACCTCTTGCTTCCGACAAGTGTGAGTCTTCCCTTAGACGTAACGCTGACCTGAGACGAAAGGTTACAAGAGTCGGTGCGAAACTGTCATCACCATCCATCACCTTGCTGCCTGGCAAAATGGCCTATAGACATCCTGAAACTAGGGATCCTGAACTTCTTGACTATACAAATAACGCATAAAAAGGAAAAAGGCTAATAACGAGAATAGATTTAGCAACTACAGCACCCCTCTCACTGGGTTAACATAAGAAAATCAACAGCACTCGTAAAGCTGTGCATGCTTTACGAGTTAAGCTTTTATTCTACGTATTTTGAAATGGCGCTGCTGTAATGGTACTTTTCATTAGATACTATAAAAAATATGACAAATTTACTGCACTATTTTGGATGGACTTGAACCAGGGTAAAACAGCTGGGAAATAAAAATTATCAACTTATTGAAGGAAATAAGTATTTTTTATTAATTTATACATGGTGTACATGATACATTGCACGCAAGAAGGTATCATTACATTTCAAAACATTTATTAAATACAATTCAATGTCAAAATAGTCTATAACTAAAAATAATCAGTCAGTAAAAATATGAATTTCTGTCATTAAAATTTCAATTTCAAATTACAATTATTCCAAAAGATACAATAGATTGCACAAAATTCCAAATTCGTTTTGGTAGAGAAGACAATAATTTAATTTTGAAAATGAAAATAATATATCTAGTTTTAATTTCCGCGAATATTAGTAATAGTAATTTAGTTTTTAATGTGTCATATTTACCTCCACTTTCAAATTTATTAAGAATTTGAAGTTTAGCTGTCTCGACTTAAACGTGACAATGTTTCCAATATGTTACGTTGTATTTTTTGTACCTACCACGGGTTGGTATAAAACAGCTTCGTTTCTTGTAATTAAAGTAGCATTTACCTGAAAACATTAGTCGTACATAATCAGGTTCCCAAGTAACTTATTTCATTGTAGTTTGTACATTTGACTTTGGCCTGCACTTGATAGGAGGACTCGTTCCTTGAACTGTATTTTGTCACTAGACTCTTCGGTTAACACTTTCTTACAATAAATCCAATTAAACAGGTTTGCGTAATAAATTAGATAAATAATATTGTAATCAAGTTAAGATTGTTTACATTCCAAATGTCATTCCGTCGAACGTCACTGTCTGTCAGTTAGAGGCGACATCTGGTGGTTGCCGATTCACAGTTGAAGTTTTAATCGATATTTTAACATGACATTGCTAACTCTCGAAATAATATCGTAGGGAACAATCCTTAATAATTTTCAGCTTTCGGCAATAAAAATCATAATAAACTAAATAACCGTAAGCGGAAGTCATATCCATTTTTTTAGTATAGACTTCTATCTGGAATGTTCGCTGTCAAATAAATCTATTTTTAGTCTGTGAATTGTCTTTAGCATAATGTAGCAAGGTCGTAGATTCTTAATTTCCCCATTTAATATTCTGAGTTAATTACCCCAATCAAGATAAGTTTTGGTATTTGAAATTACAAAGAATTTGTTTTTCGGTCAGGATCCTGAAGATTCTTATTGTTTCAGCGTTTAAACGTCAATCTGAACAGCTGTTAGTGATTTTCAAAAGTTAAGTGTCTTAGTGTAATATTGATCTTCTAGTCATTTTACCCGAGAGGAGGGGAGATTTTAGAAATGCTCCGTCTAGTTCCGGTTGGCCTTGGACTGCCTTGTTATAGAAGGGCGTTGGTGTTAATTGGCGTCCATTTACCCTTGAACCCGCTTAAGAGAAACTACAAATCTCATCCCATGTTTTAAAAAGGTAAGGATTTGTTCGTAATAGTGCGTGGAAGTGGTCTGTAGGCCCTCCCCTGGTTGTTATAAGGATATTGTCGTGATCCCTGGATATTTATTACAGGATTCCTAGTTGCGCAAGCACAGACAGCTTTCCAGCCAGCCGAGGATCTCGCAGTCAAGTGCTCTCTTCCCAAGCCAACCGTGAGTATTTCCTCGCTGACTATTAATCAGAGATGTGCCATAGGAAATTCACCGTGTTTTTCACAGTATTAAATTATTGCTTAGGGAACGCAAATAACACCTGTTGTGGAGTTTATGGATGCCACGTGGGTAATCCATATTCCTATTCTCACCACTCAGGCCAATGTTTGGCCTTCTAGTTGTCCCAGCTCCATCACCTCATGGTGGTAAATTAGTTTTCCCTTTTATATTATTAGGCCTCCGTATTGTCGATTCCAGGAGAGGCACCTCGGGAGATTCGTCTCGCCGCCAGGATCTAGACGAGCACCTGGGGCCTGGACGCGAGACCCGTTCCTCGAGTCCACCGGAAGCCTCTCACGGAGACGACTGTGCGGCTGGCGGACCCGTCAAGCGATAGCGCAGGCGGGACGGTTTTTTATTTATTTTTATTTTCTTTTATTCCTACTTCTACTTTTGATATTTATTTTCATACGGTTCCTGTAAGAACCAATTGGTTACCTTAGTCCGGTTTTCAACAGTGGAAACCGGCCCTTATCCTATTTAAATTGAGGATCTTGGATTCGACATTCCACATTCATCTGGAAGTATATTGGACACCTCCGTCGGCTCCGGGATCTGGGACTCTTCAAGTCCCTCGCGCCCATTTATCTTTACTTAGTATCTAGTACAATAACTGGAAGGAAGGTTCTTATTCTAACTTAATACTGAACTTGTAGAATTTAATTATCACCCTCAAACGGAACAGTACCTGTGCTTATCTCTAGCTCCCCACGACCATAGCTCCTCCTACTGAAGTTTGAGCTGGCTGGCAATAGTAGGTTTGAGTGTAATTAAAGTAAAATTAATTATTATTGATTAACAATATACATTGTTTACTACAGTTGTTGTGTAATTTCATTTTCACCACCAAACCACTAGAGGATAATTTTTAAAATTGTAACAAATAAAATAAAGTAAGTCATAGAATCCATATCCTAAATACAGAATTTGTATATTACATTCAAGTCTTTCTAAAAGCCGAGTGACAATACCACCCGGCTTTTGCCAAAAATTTTGAGTTTATTACACGTTTTCCTACGTAATTGGTAACTTTTTTTTTTTTTTTTTTTTTTGGAATGGACCACTCGCAGTTCAGCACACTAAGGCTGGTTACTGCTCAACCGGACAATTACTCAGCTTCGTAAACCTTATACTCGGCTTTGTAACGAAACCATAGCGCGATTCAATTCGACGCCAACGCCATCTATCGAGCATAGGGTTCAACATTCGTGTGCTGAATAAGTTGTAATTTTACGGCGAAAAAAAATATCCTGGGTTGCGAAATAATACAGCAACAATTCCTGGTGACATATATATTTTGTGTAGGTGATAATTAAATTGTCAGCAACGACAAATAGTCTCATAGTCACACGTCTTCTTTTTTAAATTCCGATTACTAAACCTCTATTTTTGTACTTGAAGAATTGACCGTGATTTACGGTAAATGTATGGTAGAACATTTTATCAAGTTCTACGAAGTTAAGTTTGTCCTACTCAGATATATTTTCTGAAGAATAATGTTCGCTGCTTTCATACTTCAGTAGGTAATGCATACGTGGAAAAACTCGCTCTCATCGGGGTGTTCTAGAGAATTCGACCAGAGTAGTATGCAATGATTATGGTCAGTGTTGGAACACGCTTGCATATGAATATATATAAGAGATAATATGCTATTTCTAGCATATTCTCTCTATTATATTTATTTACATTGAAAATTCAATTGTTTTTTTTTTCTTCTAATTGCACGAGAAAAGCTATAACAGAAAATATATTTCTATAAATGTACAAGCGGAATAAAAAGGGGAGAAGTGGTAAGAAATCATAGGGTATCGAAAAATTCGTCCGCATCGCTGTCAATGGGAAAAGTGACCAGAACCACATTGCCACATCGAATGGCAATGCTGATTCGTTGACCAAAGAAAAGGCTAGACCTCTGGTCAGATGAAGAGTCGACTAACTACTTCCTGATATCACGAAAAACATTCTCTCTTGATTTAAAAATATACCCAGATAATTAGCTGACGGGAAACTCACGACTCAGTCAGGGAATTCCGCACCTGAGCACAATAAAATAATTCCCCGTAAGTTTCACGCATATGGGTGGGACTTCCGTCTTAATAACAACAGTAATATCAAATCACGAGCCAATTAGTTTCTATTTCTAATAATATTGTATCCTAGTCTTGAACTGTAAATATGATTTCTCATAACAACCTCATTATCAGCAGGATGGTATCTAATGCTCATTTCCTCGGTAAAACAGGATGGGGAGAAAACAATCCTATTATTACTAATTAGCGAGAAATAAGAAAATGTTTTTCTTCACTAGAATTTTCCATTGTTTGCGTCTTAACGATTACTTATAAACATAGTTTTCATGGATATTTTGTACTCAGGTTCGTTTGGTTGAATTTGAAAGTCGATCCTTCTTTTAGTTATTGTTTTGTACTGATATTGTACTTTTAAAAATATGTATTAGGGATAGGTATTATTTGTATATAAGTTATCAGTACCTGTAGATACTTCTAATGATAAAATATACTCCATACAGTCTGAGAATTTTCGTATAATAGTTAATTGATTTGAGTACACATATATTAATTATTGTATTTTATTTTATGTTTAGTATATGTACATATGTATTTATATACATTTCACATTTCATTATCTTTGTATTAATATCATTTCAATCGCCTTTCTGGTTTTTTATTATTCATATTGCACCTACCTCTTAAACTGTGCATTTTTGCACCCAAAGGTAGACTGTTAGAATAGAATAGAATACTCTTTATTATATAAACCATATAAGTTATAGAAAATATAGATGATGAAAACATTACATAGGGTAATATAGGACACAATAGCCTTATCGCTAAAAGCGATCTTTAAAAAAAAGTCCTAAGGCATTAAGCCCGCCCCTGCTCATCTGTGTACATAAAGTATTAATTAAATGTATAATTATATATAAGTTTCATAAATAAAATAATCGAACAACCTGACGCTCCAAACAAATGACATTCTTTCAGTGGTCGCGCGACGAAGGCAAATGTTAAAATAACACAACTATAATAGAGTAGTTGCCTAAAAAAATCTAATTAGTCCATAAGATAGACTTCCCAAAAATATTGGACACGTATTTTTATTTTTTCACGTAAACAAAAAAACGAAGACGATATAGTGCGTTGAAAACTCGTGTGACGTTACTCCGTGCGACGATTTTTACCACGCCCTGATGTCACAAGCCCCCACTCATGATCTTTGAAGCTTTTTATCTTCGTCAATTTTTAGAGATTTCATAAAGCAAAAAATACGGGTCCAATATTTTTCGATAATCTAACTGATGGACTAAATAGGATCACATTTTTATTCCTCAGGAAACAACCCTATTATATAGGATTGACAGACGCTGTCGAAATTTCTCGTCATAATTATTTTGGCATTTCGACAATAGCAGTATCTAATAGAATTAGGATAAAAGCCGGATAAATAATAAATTATATTTATTTTCTAAGTAGGTTATAAAAAACTCTCTTTCACGTCAATATTTCGGAGCCATACTTTTTGAAATTACTTTCTTTCTCTCAATACAAAAGGCAAACTATTTTATTTGTAAAACGGGCAGGTTCAATTTATAGCCTTCGAATTTGTGAAAGTAAAAACAATGTCTTTGATATTACCAGAATATTAGCGATTTTTGCGGACATCCATCCCTTTTTGGGAATAGTTTCCTAATGCATATAAAAAAACGTTTAGGATAGTGTCAAATTATAATAGAATGAATAATAAATGCTTGAACAAAACAATTAGTATGAGAATAAAATAAAAGTGAATTTATAATGCAATAATTAAATTGAGCAAGCAATAGTGGATGACTATTGCTTTTAATTAACGTATATTTTAAATATGAAATTGAAATATGGTATTATGTATTTAATTTAATATGATTTAAATTGTTAATGTAAACTTTTGGGATTAAATGGCTTTTTTATTATTATATTATATTCCCTTTATTCATTAAACTTACTTACTAATTTAATTTTTTAAATATTATATTATTATTATTAAGGTAATTGCTCCTACGAGAAAAAGGAGTGTATACAAGTCCTCCAAAAACTTTGATCTCACCTTGCCTTCCCATGCAATACAATAGGGATGTTTCCTGAGTAAAAAAATATATGATTATGTTTAGTCCGTCAGTTAGATTATAGAAAAATATTGGACACGTATTTTTTCCTTTATCAAATCTATAAAATCTGACGAAGATACAAAGCATCAAAGATCAG
The DNA here is from genome assembly GCA_905332915.2 of Hecatera dysodea. Lineage (NCBI taxonomy): Eukaryota > Metazoa > Arthropoda > Insecta > Lepidoptera > Noctuidae > Hecatera > Hecatera dysodea. The sequence goes on along the minus strand of HG995286.1, from coordinate 28,102,064 downwards.
GAGTGGGAGCGTGTGACGTCACTGCCCGGTAAAAATTGTAGCGAGTAGTGACGTCACACGAGTTTTCAACGTACTGTATCGTCTTCATGTTTTGTTTACGTGAAAAAAGAAAAAATACCTGTCCAATATTTTTTTGGAAATCTATCCGACGCACTAATTAGATTTTTTTAGTTAACTAATTACCCTAATGCAATGCACAGAGACATGCAACACGGTCAACTTAATGGTCGTTGTAGTCTCTCGATTTATGAATAAAATAACATGTGATTCATTCGCGAAACTAAAGTAGGTAATCGAGGTATCTATACCTCTTTTTTTTTCTGGATGGGAAATCATCAAATGACTTCTCCCACTCTGGGCGGAGCAGAAGGGAGTGTCAGACTGTTACTGACTAAAACCCATCCGTGATCCTTCTAGTGTTCTTTGCGTTCCAGGGCCGCGGTGACTCTCTCGAACAAATTCCGCAATCCTAGCAGGCACTGACTTTATGGGGCCTGTCTTCTTTGCTGATAGCTCTTCGAGGTGCGCGTGGAACACGACGCGTCGTCGACCCGAGCCTGGTTGCTATCGGACGGCGAGCCAAGTAACTATAACCCTGCTACAACTATCCTGGTTTTACTCTACACTTTCTCTAATTTGTCAGATCATCAGAGATACGGGGTTTTACATATGGCACACTACAGCAAAAAGGGAAAGTTGGTGAAGCTCACGGGAGTCAACATTAGACACGGTAGATATCCGGAACGGAGCCTGATATCTCACAAGATCGTGTATCTGAACCGCAAACCGCACATAAAACAAAGATACAAAACAATATAACTTGAGATACGGTCTACACTTATTTGAACTTCCTTTTGGCTTTCAATAAACGGGAGAAATACAGAACAAAAAAATCTCAGAGTATTTCTTGAAGAAATAATAAAATTTATTTAGCACATATGTATGTACGGTACAATTATTACAAAAATGATTGCGCTGTGAGCGTCTTGTATATCGCTGAAATGGACCTTATTTCAGCGATATACAAGACTCTCACAATCAATCCAAAATCGAGATCTCTTTAGGCAAAAAACTTGCAAGAAGTTAGAAAGAGGACTATTACGTAGTAACGGTTTGGTTGTATAAAAAAGAACGGAAAGACATACCATGAACGAAATTGATTACTATCTTAAGCGAACGTGTATTCCTCCCCGACTTTTGCCTAACGAGCCAGCCTGCGCTGCTGAGCCATTAGCGTAAAATCCCAAAGATATCAATCTGACCCAGCCTGTCCCTTGCTGCCCCCCCTCAATGACCCCGCTAAGCCGAGGCCCGTGTCCCACAGGGGATGCCCTTAGCGAGCGGTCATTTAGTCTTTAAGTAGTTTTAAGCCCTGGCTGGGGGCCTTAGAATCTAAGGCCACCACAGGAGTGCCTGGTTAAGCAGTAACCAGCCTGAATGTGCTGAACTGCGAGTGGTCCTTCAAAAAAAAAAAAAAGAACGTGTATTATTTTGCCTTTGGATCCCTGAGATTATTTTGGTGTTTCCCTTCTGGGTAGCCAGCTAGGAAACACCCGCCTCATCTCATCGGCTCTAATCTGCTTTAAACAAGTACATAGTTTATAAAATGTCCCTAAATTATATTTATATATTTCATTTTAGTATTGTGTTCCGTTCGTCTAACCGTGGCATAATTTGTATCAAAATATAAAAAGTAATCTGTACACTTATAAACATTTTTCTTTCTCTTTCTAAATATTTGTCCCAGGTTTTTTTAAGAGCGTATACGCCGAATGGCATTTCATACAAATTTTCAAGTCCTTATTTTCCGAAATGGCTAAACCGATTTTAATGAAACTTTACACACATAAGCAGGATACATAGGTCTAAAAAGTTAATTGAAAATATTTTCGATAAATAGTGAGTGTTACAATTAAATTAGACCCACTTTAAATTTTCCATACAAACATAAATTCCCAGTTATCTTTTTTTAAATAAGACATTTCGAAAATGTTTTTAACTAACTTTTTAGACCTATGTATCCTGCGTACATGTGTGAAGTCTCATTAAAATCGGTTCAGTCATTTCGCAAAATAGTGACTTGAAAATTTGTATGAAATGCCATACGGCGTACACGCTCTTAAGCTTTGATTGTTCGTGCTTCAAATAATGAATATATATTTCTTTTTTTATAATTTAACAACAAATTTATAGTTTTTATATTTTTCCTTTACTTTTAGTATAAGACGATATTAGGTACCTGCCACATTTCATAGTTCTGGTTTAGGTCAAAGGAAATCTTATACATATATAAAATTCTACGGTGTCTGTGGTTGAACTCCTCCGAAACGGCTCGACCGATTTTCGTGAATCTTAGCATGCTTATTGGCTAGGGTGACGGATTGGACAACATCTATTTTTCATCCCCCTAAATGTCAAGGGTGGTCCTTTTTTTAAATCCTATTTGACAGAACGACATTTGCCGGGTCAGTTAGTTATCCTATAAAATTGATTCCCTTGAGAGTGTCGAAATAAAGATTTTTTTACGGTATAATCGCCCGTATCTTTTTTTTTACATTAACTTAAAAGTTTGATTTTTTCACAGCTTCAAGGGGACTTGAGTATATTGATCTTTAATTTCTACTCGATACCTCCATGCGTTCCCGAAAGAAAGGAATTTTGATAGACAGACGGACGGATGGACAATAAAATGGTACTGTAAGGGTCCCGCTTTTTTCATTTGAGGTACGGGACCCTAAACATAAGAAAAAAAAGCTACACGTAAATGTTTTACTTAAAATATTGATATGTTTATTATTTATTAAATGCTCCATCGTAACCTTTTCAGTACTTCCTAGAGGTCGATAATGACTGTCTGGGTGATGGTGGCGTGTTACGTGTTTCCAGCTGCCCTACCATGACGTCTTAAATCCATCAAGATTTCTGTGTCAGAGAGAGACGGAGTTACACAAGACGAATAGCACTATCCCTTTCCCTCACACTGAATCATGATAGCATTGGCACTTCGTAGTACGGCCACAGGTCTAGTCGCCGTTTTTAAATTACCTAGTTTCTTGGACTTTCTGTTCTGCTAGTGCATTGTCTAGTTAGTAACTAGTGTTATTTAATAAAATCCTTATATAATTTGCAGACAATGGATAGCTGCAAACCGTTTTTTTTTTTATATGAAAACATTAACGATGCCGTCGTTGTACATCTATGAGTCGTCTTTGTTTGTTAACAATAATTTAGCGTAAGAGCGTATACGCCGTAAGGCATTTCATACAAATTTTCAAGTACTTTTTTTCCGAAATTACTAAACCGATTTTAATAAAAACTTTACACACATAAGCAGGATACAACGGTCTAAAAAGTTAGTTGAAAACATTTTCGATAAATGGTGTTATAGTTAAATTAGATTAATTTTTCCATAGAAACATAAATTTCCTGTTGTCTTTTTGTAAATAAGACAATTCAAAAATGTTTTAACTAACTTTTTAGACCTATGTATCCTGCTTATATGTGTGAAGTTTCATTAAAATTGGTTCAGTCATTTTGCAAAATAGTGACATGAAAATTTGTATGAAATGCCATACGGCGTATACGCTCTTAACTTTACCTGGGCCCCAGACTCCTAAATTGGCAAGTCTCTGTGACCTCTCGTAAAAGTGAAAACAACTATTGTTGCCAGTCAGGCAGACAAGCTAGTTAAAGTCTAGTCTAGAATATCTATATATATATATATATATATATATATGGTGTTTCTTCTCAGGGTAGTCGGCTAGGAAACACCGACTTCATCTATGTAGCTTAAAATGACCAGACAATTTGACGTGTAAAAGTGTTATGTTTAATCTACTTACAAAATAAATATCATTTATGTACGTGTTTCAATTAAATTTACAGTTAAGATAATATATTTTAATATATTAATGTGACTCTATTGTCCATTTGCAAGGTAGATTCTTATGAGGACTACTGAAAAGAAACTCCATGATCACTCTTATCAAATTAAACGTTTAAAATACATATTTGTTAGGTATACACTAACTGATTTACGTATATTACAATGTGAGGATGATGTACCTACCTAGAGGAGCAAAGTAATACCAGAGTACATAATAGCAAATTCCCTTAATATTTATTTTAAAACAAATATTGCTTCATTCCTAATGACGCACGAACGAACTTTTCTTAAGAAAAATCAGCACCCCTAGTGACGCAGTTTTGCAATATTTAAGCGAAACAAAAGATTTTTTTTCTTTTATTTTCTAAATTAATGTGAAACTTTCATAGCCAAACGAAAAATTTCAAAACACTTTACAAAAGGGTTTTAAAACTAACTTTGGTTGGCTTCCTACTCGCGTGGCACCTATTGTTGTGGTATTTTCAACTGCCTCGCTTTTACGTAGCCAAGGGGGAGAAACAACGTGATTTCTTTAATGAAGCAAGTGTCTAATTAGCTTCCATATTAGCTTAATTACTTGTTTCCTTTAAAGAACTCTCACTGTTTCCGAACTGTGGGAAGATACATGCGTTCTCGGAAAAAGATAATTGTTTTAACAATAAATAAGATTAGCTTTAAATGAATACTTAGTTGAAAACAAAGTAAGACTATTAATTGCAAGAAAAAAGTAACTAACCAGGATATGACAAGTACACTTTATTGAGGAGCTCGTGGCTAAAAAGTAACAGATTCTTCCAGGTTAAGCACCGCTTGCCGAGGTCGGACTTTGGATGGGTGACGATAGACAATCTTAACAAACCGAACCTGCGTGACGTGAAGCATATAGGCTGTTTTAAGATATTTGGCAATCAGTCTTGCTTTAGACGTGTTGTTTTACTCAGTAACTGGGTAATGAAGATCAGACAGACAGACACTCCATGTAAAATGACGACACGATTGGCGTAGTGGTTGAGCGTTCAACTGTGCTACGTGTCGCGGGTTCGATCCCCGCACGGAACAAATGTTCGTATGGCCTACAGATAATTGTTCCCGGTGTGGGTGTCTTGTGTATGTGAGTTTACATGTTTGTGAACGCACCCACGATACAGGAGTAAATACTAGTGTGGGACAACGTTTAAAAAAAAACTGGTATTCAGATGTATCCGGTATTAATGAAGCCGACCCTAACAAAGTCGAAAAAAAGGCTAGGCTAGATTGTTATGAAGAAAACTTAAGCTCGTTGTTTACCATCAATTCGTCATTATAATATCGACCGAAAAACGTCAACAGATAGACAAAACTGCATCGCCAAAAAAGATTAGGTATTATAATCGTAGAAGTTTGACTTATCGTTTGCTAGCCTAACAACATGGATTTACAAGTTTGTATTGGCACACCAAAAATCAATCATTTTACCTTATTTAGTAGAAGATAATTTAAGGAAGAGCTCGTGGCTAAATTATAACAGCCGCACGGGTCGATCTGTGAGGTTAAGCAACGCTTGCCGATTAACTTTTTAAACCTATATATCCTGCTTATATGTGTGAAGTTTCATTAAAATCGGTTCAGTCATTTCGCAAAATAGAGACTTGAAAATAAAGATGGCCAAAATGTACCAGGTGATGAAACGATGGCGTCACAAAATGCCATAAATATGAAAACAACCCTTATGGTCTTAGAAAATACAATACATATCTCTATAAGAAGCCACAAAAAAAAGATATCCATTTATTTTGTTTTTGTTACTTGTTTTCTACACTAAATACACGTCATGCAAGTTGGATCAATGTAGTCTGTTGTAGTTTTTATTGAATTTTTTTTTTATTGAAAATTTGGCCGATAGGTCACAAAATCTGTCGTCGAAGCAGACGAGACACCACGAGTAGGCTTGACAGGTCGCCCATTTTGACATTGATATCCTATTTTTTGGCTAATTCTGTGAGTGAAATCGAAATAAAAAATCGAATCGAAATAGAAAACGAGATCGCTAATTACCCGCCCCGCTTAGCTACACTTTTAGGCAAGGCCGCAGTCGGGTAAAGGTAATTGTTGATTCTAACCTCAAAAGGATTCTTGATGTTATTATGAAAAATCGTGGCTATTTAGACATGATTTTCAAACGGGATGGTGTTTACAAAATAAATACAATCCAATCTAAGTATAGTTTGTTTTGGAACATGAAAAATAAAAAATAAACTCCTATAGAAATTTCTCTCTTAACAGATTCCCCCGTAATTATCTCTTGGTATCATAATAAATAATTATTTTTACGTTAATAGCCAACAGCAATTTAATTTAACGTTAAACTAATTATCCGGACCAACCTCAGTGTGTTCGGGCTTATTTATTTTACTAATTTATTAATGAACTTACCTGTGGCATGATTTGCCGCTAATGCATTGTGCTAAATTGGATACATGTGGTGGATGATGTTATTTTATCACTAATTACCGTTAATTACCGTGTTTTTACTCGTCAGAAAATATTTTAATTATGGAGTATTTATTTCAAGCTGGTTAATGATAAATCATTTTATTGCACGGGTTTGCGGTTGCGGATCAATTAATTTGCAACAGAAGAGTTAGTTAGCGACCGGGCCTCGACCGAGTCTGCTATTACAATAGTATCAGAATGGTCTATCATTGATTTCATAATGGTTGAGAATGAACAAGATTGGTAATCTACTAATATTAAAAGCGTCACTATGACTTTCCAATGGTCAACCACTGACACTCCATTGAAAGAAATGGCATAGAATGGTAATCTCGTACATAATGACAAACGTGTGCGGTAATCTGCTATAATTTTGACAGTTCCTTTGATCAGTGAGCTACTATTAGAAGACATTGTGCAGTCATTGCTTATAATAGCTCGGTTATCAAAAAGTATTACGAGACCATTGACCGACCAATGATCAACCGTTATGAATTTAGCAGATTTACGAACTTTTAGCAAAATGACAATGGGATCGTGTTGGAATGACAAATTTATAAAAATAGCAGACTTGGGGCCCAGGTATAGACTTTATCATATTCAACATTGCTTTATAAATCAATTACATGTCAACCGCTGAAGGTATTTGGATGTTTGAAACACATGCATACTACTCACTGGGCCGCTTGGACCGTTGAACTCCTGCTCGCATGTAGGCTTAATAAAATTCTAAAGTCGAGCAAAAAACTTTATTGCGTTTATTTATGACTATATTTATAATAGTCTCTCGATAAACGCACTATCGCAAGGTTTTGGTCGGGGTATCGCTTTAAGAGGTATTGCATTTATTGCGTTACACGTGGTATATGGAAATGATACGTTAACTCTGGTAGTAGGCACGTTTCCGAGTGTTTCACTACCGATCTATTGTAGTCAGTCAAACAATAATAGTTGCTTTTTTGACAGACAGACTGCCGTGCCTCACAAAATTGCTTCTAGCAATTCAAATTATTCAAAGGCTTGTCGATACTTTAAAGTAACCTTTAAGGCAAAACAAAGGGTTTCAGTATAACGTTACAATTCCTTATACATTCGTAATGTGACTAGTTGATTGAACAGCACGCAAACCCCGTGAACACAAAAATAATTTTATTTCAAAAGGGCACTTGGTCATGAAATGTTTGGACTTTAAAGATACCTTGCTTTTTCAGTTTCAGTAGATACGTGTTTAAAGTTTGACGGGTAGTACAGTCGGTGATAGCAATTAACTGACCCCCTAAAAATTAAACGAATTTGAACCTTTTGCTTGTTACGAACGATCGAACTAGAACAACGTTGGAACTGGTTCAACGTCTACGATCAATAAAATAGTTATTCGAATTTGATCTTTAATACGCAGTGTTAAGGTAGGTATGTTCTTGAATATTATTTTAACTTGTAATATAATACGTAATTTCGATCACGTTGAATATGTTTCGAGTGGTCTAATGGTGACTGTAGTGAGCTGACAAATCGTGGTTGCGAGTTCGTAACCAGCGTAATTGACGCGTTTGTTTCTGTTTTGTATATTTATTTTAAGTTATAAATAATAAATTATAACTTTAGCAACAACAAAAAAAAAACGAACAGAAATAAAAAACCAAAATGGTGGTAAAAACGATTTTATTTTATAAAAAAAAATATTATAAGAATAACATAAATGATATTGATGACGACACGAAGATGATAATATTTACCTGCTTACTAATAACGTTGTTAACTGCACTGATTGTGAGTTTAATGTAGTGAATCAGCATGTTATAATATTTAGAAATATAGGTATGTATTTCTATTTCATAACAATAACATCACTACATTAAATATCATTGAACTAAATAAAACGGCATTATACGTTGAAGTTCTACCTGGTCTACTATATATCAATTTGTTTTATGAATAGTTATTTTAGTTATAAAATAAGGTTTTGACAAAAAACTAGATATTCGAAATACTTCGTTACAAATTATAACAATAGTTAATTTAACACACACACTGACATACGTTAGTATTGTTTGTGACCAACACTGGTTACTCAAGTTATTCATGCTTTTAATAGCGAAGTGGAGCACCATTTTTTCTATTGCTTGTTGCAAGCGGTCCCGCATACCGCGCACCATATTCCAACAACGATCACTTCCACTTGCAGTTGAATGAGTAGGCAAAAAAGGGTGTTCAGTATGCCTTCTAACAATTGCTTGATGACGTTCTGACACTGGAGTATGTAACATAGTAGGTTTTGGTCCAGGACGATCTTTTTGAATATTCCCTGCCTCTTCAAAACGTCTTAGCGACAATCTGACTGTATTTCTCTGAAACAACACAATAAGCATAATTTTAGTAACGAATAGGTAAACATAATTTATCGATTAAGTTTGAAAAAATACGTTTATCAAATTAGATTATATAAATCAAATTAGACCTATAAATGATCTCAAATTAGACTCATAATGAAACACAGTTAATTGTCTATTATTCTACATTCACCGGCTTTTAAGCAGACTAACGAATTAAGGAAAAAGTATAATTATAAATGAAGCATAAAAAGAATACACTTACCGCTATATTAAGTTTCCTAGCAATCGCTTTAATACCAACATTCTCCTATTTTAAATAATCACTCAACTGAGACATGACGATTAAACTATCAAAACTGATAACAATTAATAAAAAGGAAAAAAGCCAATTTAGTAAGGCAAGGTAAAAATGTTCGCGCGTATTCACTGCTATTTGTGCATAGAATATATCTTGTTCAATTTATTCTTCTACCCCATAGTCCTTATGTCATATTTATAGCAGTTTTTGTTGAATACGCATATTGACGTCTAACTACCCACTTATTAAAAAAGGTAAAAAGTTATAAATAAATGACCTAATACCAACCTCTTAAAGCTCAAGTTTGCGTATCAAAATTATTTATTGTTTCTGTTCATCGAGTAGTGTTAGTCTGATAAACTCATACCATATTGAATAACGTTTAATGTTATGAGCATAGGGTATAAAATCGAGTAATTTTTAGGGGGGTCAGTTAATTGCTATCACCGACTGTACTTGCCTTGATGGGGTATAATACACTCGGGAGAAATAAACTGGAATCACTTAATAGAGCATTGCTCAAAGTATTTTTTTACAATAACTATGCAATGAACTCTGAATATCATAACCAAACATTGAAATAAATAAAAAAAAACGTCACCATTGAACGTGAAAAGTGAGTTTTGATGAACTGTCAGTCACAGAATTAAGCAAGTGTAAAAGTGTGGCGAGCGAACTATTGTTGGTGTACAATAAAGTATAATTATTCTATACATCGGCTACTGACCACACAAACAGATGCAACGTGACCCCGAAACGAGGAAGCGAATTAAAGAGATTGTTGTAGAATTATCTAGCACTGTACCTTATTCTATGAAAAATAGTTGCTCTTGTCTTTTATAGCTTTAATACCTATCTATCCTTAATATGCAGATAGCTTCATCTCTTTCGTCTTGATAATTCAAAAGTGCCTGTAAAGGGTTTAATTGAAATAAATGATTTGAATTGAATTGAATTGAATTGAATAATATGTACACGACCCGCGTAGTTCTCGTTCCCGGGGCACAGCGGGGATCAAATATAGCCTTTGTTACTCTATGATCATCATCATCTGCCTAGCCTTTCCCCAACTATATTGGGGTTGGCTCCCAGTCTAACTGGATTCAGCTGAATACCAGTATTTTACGTGGAGCGGCTGCTTACTAAACCTCCACAACTCATTAACTGGGGAATATGGTACTTCTTAGCAAGACTGGTGTCAGATTTGCTGGCTTCTGACAATCCGTAACGACTGCCAAAGATCTCCAAACGACAGCCAGGACTACCGGCTTAGCGTGCTTTCCGAGGCACGGAGAAGTCTCGCTATTTTAAAATGTTTTAAGACTAAAATTGCAAAAAAAAAATTGGCAAATTAGGATGCACTATTTGTACACACTCAATTTAATATTATATCTACCAGTTGATTTTTTGTGCAGGTACTTAAACATGTAAAAAATAACGTAACATTCAACTGTTACGTTATTTTTTAAACGAAACTAGTGTGCAAAAATTTTTTTTTTTTTTTTTCTAAATATTCTTACAAATTATACGAACATATCCAGCAGGAATCTTCGTTTATTAGATATCAACATCCGAGAATCTACTGTTCGCGACGATGCGTCTTAGCTACATAGTACAGGTAGTTATAGGTAGTTAGTTAGTACATAGAATGCTGTAACAAATAAAGCTGCATAGTATAGATAGTTATAGGTAGCTATAGTTGATACATAGTTTGTTATTGAAATAAAACACATTCGTTACAGTTGTTTGCTCTCAAGAGGCAGTATATAAGCCCTTGGAGCCTTTATTTCTTCCAAGTAAATAGAATATAGTTAGGTAGGGTATCCTATCCCTTACACATAACAGTAAACACATGGTAGCCCTGGTAATCGAAGGTATATAAAGGTAATCAAGGTATATAAAGGTGATCGGTGGTATATAAGGTAATCGAGGTATATACACACACAGACAGACATACATAGGTAAATAGAAAGGGCTTGGTAATTTGAGACTTGAAATATTAGGTCAAAGGTAGTCGCATAGCTAAAAGCGACACTGACCAATCACAGAGCAGGAGGGTGCTGGTACGTGATTGGTCAACAGTTTTTGATAAATAGCCCTAGTGAAGGTATGCACAAAAATAAAACACTTTGCATCTACCCTCTTCCTTTTCCGAAAAAACAAGTCTAGATTCTAGACTTCTAAATGTCTGAAATAGAACCGCCTTGAAAAATCCTTTCAGGGGATATATAGATATTTATAGTGTATGCAGGCATAAAGCCGCAATTTAGGTTTAAATAAAACTGTTTATTTTTATCCCCCTGAAACATATACGCTTATAGAGTTGCAACCCCTTGAGTGACAGGGTTGAAACATATGTAGTTTTGTAGAGGGTTGTCGTATCTATAGAGATACATATAGCTGTATAGCCCTCCTAGCATAGTTTTACGGTAAATTCACCCCAAGTAGGTAATAGCTTCGTGCCTACAATAGTTTTGTATAGTTTTCGGCATCCCACCCCTACATGGAGGGGGATGAAGGGGTGAATTTGTCTCCGCTGTATGGAGCCTACCGAGGGCTATCCATGAAGGTACGACAACCCCTACTCACATAGACCTAAGCCTAGATATAGCCTAAATTCTAGGATAGACATAGTGAAAATTAGTGTTAATAAACTTCATCACACACGGTGATTTTTTGGGTGTCGATACGGTACAGTTACGCCGTACAATAGTAACATAGGAAGTTTATTAAATTTGTAGTCATTGTCAAGATAATTTGGATTTATACCTAAATGTAGAATCATATAGTCGCGAATTTCACCCTTCAAATCGCTAAGTGCATAGTGAACAAGTTAAATAGTGTTTTATTGTGACTTTATTGGTAAGCCCTCTATACCTACCCCTATATACTGTGTCAATAACAGCGAGTATAGCAAGTATTCAGCTAAGGGTTGCATCCTCATGGCCCGTAGCTTATAGACGGAGCGTCAACGCGTCTGGATCATTTATACCTAGGTGGGTTGTCACCATACAGTCCACTTTCGAAGAATAGGATAACCTACCCTGGCCACCCTACAGTCCAGTCGATCACGTCCGCCCCGTACATTTTCTGGTCCATCGGAGCCGGATATTTTGAAGATAGCCTGATCTAGCTATTTGGAAGTTGGATTTATCGAACCACGCAGCTACCCTGAAGGCGCAACCCCTATTGTGAAGTCGCACCCCCTTGAAGAAAAAACTACCCTTCAACATTTCAAGACACGAAGGGTGTCCCTAGAAGCTAAATAGAAGTCGGACCTTGAAGAAATCATCCCTTCAAGAAAACTACCCCTAGGCAGATTGATGTTGAAAAATAGTGAAGCAACAACATAGAAGAAATTTAATCAAGCTGAACTTAGAAAATTTCGAACGACTTCACACTTTGAAAATTTTGAGGGGTCCCGACACTTAGAATATTTTTGAAGATTTTGAACTTGGAAAATTTTTTGAAGAATTTTGAACTTAGAAAATTTTCAACAATCCGGGACTTGGAAAATTTTTTGAAGATTTTTGAACTTGGAAAATTTTCAACAACCCGACACTTAGAAAAGTTTTGATCAAGCGGGACATAGAATATTTTTGAAGAATTTTGGACTTAGAGAATTTCGATCGACTTCACACATAGAAGATTTTGAACAGTCTGGGACTTAGAAAAGTTTCAGTCAATCCGAACTTAGAATATTTTTTGAAGATTGGGGACTTTGAAGAATTTTGAAAATTTTTTGAAAAATTTTTTTTTGGAAACTTGGATTGAAGTTTCACCTGAGGCTTACCAGTGGACTACCGAATAGTTTTGAAGATTCATTGAAGACTTCAACAATGCCGATCACGAGGTCGCATGGCAAATCATCCGAGGCGTGGACAGTTCCGATACAGGATCCAGCCGAGAGGGTTCCTGCTATCCATCATCAGGTGCCGCCGCGTTCGCCTTCATCGTCTGGGACGGCGCGATCGATGCAGCAGCGCAGTGAAGACGTGTCTCCGCCTGCTGCCGCTGAACGAATAGAACAGATAGAAGCTTCAGCAATAGAACGAGTACCTGCACCATTGCCGACAACAGTACAGAAACAGATGCCATCGACCTCAAGGAAGGGAACCCGCTTTGAGACGACTTCAGATAGTACAATGAAGCCGTCAAATAGAAAAGATAGCCGAGTCTTGCCAATGACTACCCGGGGTGACGCCCGTATAGAACATAGACGTCCGCCGTCGACCATTGACAGGTCACCGCGGTCATATAGAAAATTACAGAAGGCTCGTGAAGACTTATTAAAGATTAAGTTGGAGCTTGCCCAGTTAGCACTTCAGAGAGCCGAACAAGAGTCGGACGAAGAATATTTGGACGATAGAAACTCAAATGAAGAGTACGTGCGTTCCTGGCTGGAAGAGGCGCCTGAACCTGTTCCTGATCAGAGAGAGACCAACGCCGCCGAGGGGGACATCCGTGATAGTCGACAGCAACCGCCCCCCCCTGTGGACTTCGAACCAATAGTGGACTCTCGTCGAACGCACATAGATCCAGATAGTGCTAAACAGATAGAGCCACCACCTATGAAGAAAATAGAAGACGATAGGAGCGAGGATAATTTACGTCCATTCGTTACGGACCTTACGGCTGCTATAGCATCTTTAGTTGACAAGAAAACAGAACAGCAGTCACAGAATTCCTCCTCGGCGTCGAAGGTCATCATGACCTTACCGAACTTCAGTGGTGCGCATACAGAATGGTTGTCATTTCGAGCCATTTATGAAACAACTCGAAAATATTTCAACGATGTCGAGAATACAGCAAGACTTAGAAGAAGCCTGCATGGACGCGCTTTAGAAACAGTTAGTTCAGAACTCATCGGCCATGCAAGACCAGATGACATCATGAGGGAACTCGAGCTGCAATTCGGCCGACCAGATTCGATAGCACAGGCCGAAACAGATAGATTGCGAGGACTGACACGATGCAGTGAAAATCCAAAGGATATTTGCTCATTCGCAAGCCAAGTGAGGTGCGCTATAGTAACGCTGCGAGCATTGAAGAAGGATCATTACCTGATCAACGCCGAGCTCATGCGAACCTTGACAGAGAAGCTACCGAACTCGATACGTGTACAGTGGTACCGTATATATACAGAAAAGTACCAGTCCTTGCCAGACTTGTCGCTGTTTAGCGAATTCATTACCGAACAAGCTCGATACTGCAGCGCTTTCGCTCCTGCTGAAAACATCAAGACAGAGGGCTCATCCAACCGACGCACACCGCAGCAGAGGACTCACACAACAACAGAGAAGTCAGCAAGCAAGTGCCGACTGTGTGAGAAGGATGGCCATATAGAACGCGATTGCTCGAAGTTCAAGAATAGTAATAGTAACAAGAGATGGGAAATTGCGAAGAATCTAAACCTGTGCTTCCGTTGCCTGAAGCCAAGAAGAGAGCGGCATAAATGCAACGCGAAGAAGTGTGACGTCAAGGGGTGTACAGCCACGCACAGTCGGCTACTTCATTACGACAAGAAGCCTGCTGCGGTGGCAGCCGAAAAGCCCAGACAGACCGAAGTCAAAAAGGAGCCCAAGGAGACAGTCGCCAGCTCAAGATCATCGTCGAATCACGCCTATTTAAAGATCATCCCGGTCCGGGTCATTGGACCGGCGGGAGAGGCATCTACGTTCGCCCTACTCGACGATGGATCGACCGTATCGTTGATCGATGAAGACATCGCCGACCAAGTCGGAGCCGAGGGCAAGATCGACCCACTGAAGATTGGTGCGATCGGTGACACCATGATCGACACTCCTTGTTCGAAAAGAGTCACAGTGACACTCGCGAGTCAGCATAGAAATAGGGTGCCGTTCAGAGCGCGCACCATACCGAAGCTTAATCTCGCGTCACAGACAGTCCGTGAAGAAGATGTCACACATTGCAAACATCTCATCGACTTGAAAGAGCAGCTAGTCTATGATGTTGGCGCGCCCAAGATTTTGATTGGCCAAGACAACTGGCACCTTCTCCTTGCCAGTGAAGTCAGAAGAGGCCCCAGGCACCAGCCAATAGCGTCACTTACAACGCTTGGATGGACGCTACATGGCGCGCATACTAGAATACTCGGTCAGCAGGTGCATTACGTCAGCGCATGCAGAGAAGATAGAGAAAATAGAGACGATAGACTGAACGAGCAACTTCGTGAATTTTTCGCACTCGAGTCCCTAATAGTAAATCCTCGGCGTCCAGATTCTGATCCAGAGAAGCAGGCTGAAGACATCTTGAAAAGACATACCAAACAGTTGACAGATGGGCATATAGAAACAGCTATGTTATGGAAAAATAACAACTTTGAAATGCCCGATAGTTATGGGACAGCACACAAGCGGCTGATCTCTATAGAAAAGAAGCTCGACAAAGATCCGAGTCTTCGAAATAAATATATAGAACAGATGGACTCGCTCCTTTCGAAAGGGTACGCAGAAAAAGCGCCCAAACAGACCACGCCAGGAAGAACCTGGTATCTGCCTCATTTCGACGTCTTCAATCCCATGAAGCCGGAGAAGTTTCGAATAGTACACGACGCCGCAGCTAAATCGAATGGATTGTCATTGAACGACTTCCTATTCACAGGACCGGACCTGTTACAGTCGCTGCCCGGCGTCATGATGAGGTTTCGTAGATATCCGATAGCCATTTCAGGTGACATTACCGAAATGTTCATGCAGGTCAAAGTACGACCTGAAGATAGAGACGCCCTCCGATATTTGTGGAGAGGCAATAGAAGAGAAGGAGCCCCCGACGAGTATCGAATGACGTCAATCATATTCGGCGCGGCAAGCTCACCGTGCACGGCCATATTCGCGAAGAATTGGAACGCGAACCGGCACATAGAACAGCATCCAGAAGCAGTAGAAGCAATAGTGAAGAACCATTATATGGACGATTATCTGGATAGCTATAGAACAGTAGAAGAAGCGACACATATAGCAACAGCGGTGAAGAAGATACACCAACAGGCTCGTTTCGAAATAAAGAAATGGGTATCGAATGACAACGACGTCATACAGAATATAGAACCGTCGCTTATAGAGACAGAAGTCGTCGACATCGGCGACCATACAGAAAAAATTCTTGGCCTAATATGGAGACCAAGAGCAGATACGCTGGGTTTCAATCTGAGCCTAGCCCGATTACCGAGTGGCGTATTACAGAAGGAGGTGCCCACAAAGAGAGAGGCGCTGAAAATAGTGATGTCACTATACGACCCACTCGGCCTAGCCTCACCCGTAACGATTCGCGCCAAACAAATACTCCAAGAAGCATGGAGAAGAGGAGTCGACTGGGACCAGCCGTTCGACACAGACTTGGCCACAGCATGGAGAAGTTGGGTTCAACATCTACAGAACCTTGCACAAGTCACAGTACCAAGATGTTACCCAGGATATAGCGACGCCATAGAAACGCAAGTCCACGTTTTCACGGACGCGAGCGAAACTTCGTACGCCGCAGCGGTGTACTGGCGTATCTCTACAGAAGATGGCAAGACTCACGTGAGCCTCGTCATGGCCAAGGCAAAGGTGGCGCCACTCAAGCTCCAATCGATACCCCGACTCGAGCTGCAGGCCGCGGTGATGGGGACCCGCGTCGCTGCAGCTGTCATCCGAGAACACGGAGTCAAGCCGGCCTCCGTGACGTACTGGTCAGACAGCAAAACCGTGCTAGAAAAGTACATTTTAGTAAAACCTCACTTCCTTTTGAAATTTTGTTTGATGGGAATATTTCGTTTTGAATCAGTCTAAACCAGAGTTCTACTAATTTTAAAGCAACGTCTGCATTCGTATCTCCATCTCAATCTGCAGAAAATGCTTCAATTTCCATACACTTAAGACAGATTTTCGTTTGACATGATTTTCGAATGACAGATACAACGAAATTTAAGAACAGGTTTTGGTGATATGAGTAAAATAGAGATAAAGATAGTTTTATTTGTCATAACTTGCGCATATTATATGCGAGCATGCAGGATGTCATAATATTCAGTATTTCGTACGTACTTGTTTCACCCGTAAGGCGCACAAATTTATCTAATACTTCTAATTAATTTACAAAAATCAAAATTACTAAAGTCAAAACTAAATGTCACAATTCAGGTACATAATAGTCAGTCATTCATTAAATATAGGTATATTATTGACTTTGTTTTGTTTGTCAAAAAAGATATGAATTGAACCGCCACTCGTCCTTTGAAAGGTTCATTAGAAAATCAGCGTCAGACAGCATCAGTCTGTCTGACATATCGCTGAAATGGACCTATTTAGTGCTGCCAATGGACAAACAGTTAGTTTTTGTTATACCTATATTATTCTTTTTTGTTATTTATATGTGCTTGTTACATCTATCTGTGCTAAATAAATATTATTATATCCATCTATTCTATATTATGAGATAGAATTCAGATATTTGAAATTGAAAAACTTATTTTCTGAATATCATTTACTACATTTGCAGTCAAAGAATCATGTGATATCAAAGACTCAAAAGCTTTCAGGAAAAGTACTTCAAAGTTTATGCCACCATCAGCGCGGGTAGAAGCAAGATAAAACAATTATTTTAATTAGCTAGCAGGTTTAATTACCTAAAAAAAAAAAAAAAAAAAAAAAAAAAAAAGGTTTAATTACCTACTTGACATACTGATGTTTGTCGTATTTCAACATTAAAATATAATCATTTGTTTAAGCTTGTTTCTTGAGCTGAAATGCGAGATAAACGCATTAAAAAAAATATACGCCAGATCCAGCCTAGTAAAAAGAGGGTTTTGCAATATTACATTACACAAGGAGGGAAAAGTAGTGTTTGTGGTTGTTCTATACACAGATGAGGGTGGTGATTTGGGGTCGCTTCTATCAATATTTGCCAGTGTTATTAGCCACTATTAATTTCCTGTGAAATCGGCAACTACGTTGTACTTTATTCAGTTTTTGTCTTTTATTGCATACATTTTTTATGATTAATTTAAATGTTGGCACAAATAGAAAATGACTACGATAGTGTATTGTTGAAAGTCATAAGGGCAGAGAAGGATACACCACTACTTTTGTAACACTTATTTTAATAAGTAACAACTTTAAGTTGCTAAACTAAGTATAAGCATAATTAGCCTTTTTAATGTTTCCACTGCTGGATCACAGGTCTCCTAAGAGAGAGAATGGGCCGTAATCCACCACGCGGGCCCAGTGCGGGTTGGTGTCACATGTCTTCGAATTTTTGGTTCTAGGACACGCAGGTTTCCTCACCGACCGATTTAAAAAATTCTTTCACCATTAGAAAGCTACATTCACCCTAAGTAACATAGGCTATATTTTATCCCCATATTCTCACGGGTACAGGGAATATGCGGGTAAAACCGCGGGGTGCTGCTAGTTCATTAGAATAATGAGTAACACTATGGGCGAGGTTCCCTGGTCCTACAATATTATTCAATGATTGCATAAACCACAAACTGTTTATCTGGAATGTGCTGGAGGGGAAACCGCGTACAGTTGAACTGGTGAAGGTCGTGGTAATTCACTGGATGCCAGCCACACTGGACTGGACGATGTGACGACACTTTCGGGAGGCCTATGTCCAGCAGTGGACTTCTTTCGGCGATAATAATGACGTTCTTATTTATGTCGGAATTAGGAAAATTATATTTTAAAAATGCTATTCCGTTACTGAGTGACTCATAGACAATGCACAGCCGAAACTACCGGTCGTAGAAAACTGATATCAGGCAAGTAACTTCCTTGGTGAGTGTTGGGAAGCACAGCAGAGAGGATTTCCCGGAATTCCTACTGGAACGGAATATGTACACAAAGTCGCGGGCAAAAAGCTAGTCGAATATGAAGCTCTTTAAGTTAATATAGCCCAATCACGCGATATCAGGATAAAGTCTTATTTGTCCTTAAAAACTTATCCTTTCTCCTGTTCTATTAGGTATTTTTTTTTTCTTCATACATTCATCGGCACAAAATCTTAATTTTTATCAATAGGATTTCCTGAAAAAGACGAGAAACATTTCCAAACCGATCCTACCAACCTAAATATTTAATCTAAGAATACCTGACTCGATAACATGCAAGACAAAGTTGATATTAAATTGGGACCCATACTTTTTACTAATGGCCTTTTGAATACAAATGTACTTTAAAAAATCACCTAAAACTATACTATTATCATTTATCTAGAATTATTACATCAAAATTGAAACAAACGCAGTAGTATAAAAAAAAAAGTTTTACAACAAGCGGCCATGATGATTTTCGACAAAGCAAGCTCCGCCCACCGTGACTGTTAAAAAGGGCTAAAAGAATAACGCAAACATAAAGGGAGCACCCTCGTACACAATATTAACACCCCACCCTTACAATAACATCTGCCAAAACGATAATAGAAATTATCTATACTTTTAATATACATTTATAAAGCTGAAGAGTTTGTTTGTTCTCAGGAACTCTCAGGAACTGATGGTACGATTTGAAAAATTATTTCAGTGTTAGATAGCCTATTTATTGAGGAAGGCTATAGGCTATATTATATCATAACCCTAAGCTAAATAAGAGGAGCAGTAATGAAAAATGTGACACAAACGAACTAAGGCGAGTCAGTTAGTAGTACATGAACTTTATTTTTATACCATAAGCTCTTGTCAATGGGGTCACTAGAGAACGGAGGTATATCGGGACAAAATAATATTTTAAATTCCAATAAAGGTTTACTTGCTTTTCGTTTTTCATCGAAATCGTTTCAGCAGTTGAGTCGAGATTGGCTAACAAATATACGGATTTAAAATTTTATAACATTACTAGCTGCTGCCCGCGACTTCGTCCCCGTGGAATCCCCGATTTTAAAACATTCTTTATCACTGCTCCGCTCCTATTGGCTTAAGCGTGATGATATATAGCCTAAAGCCTTCCTCGATAAATGATCTATTCAACCCAAAAAGAATTTTTCAATTCGAACCAGCAGTTCCTGAGATTAGCGCGTTCAAACAAACAAACAAACTCTTCAGCTTTATAATATTAGTATAGATTAGAATAATAAAGAAGACCACTTCAACTGATTTACAGGTAATCTTGACTATTGTTAAGTTTTATAAATCACTAGCAGCTCCCCTCGGTTTGATCCGCGTAATTCCTGTTCCCGTGGGAATACGGGAATAAACTATAGCCTATGTTACTTGCAGTTTTCCATTGGTTCCTAATACTGGTTATTATCAGTCCAGTAGTTTCGGAGCTTAATCGGTACAAAAAAATAATCCTCTTTATAATATTAGTACCTACTAGCAAAACGGCCAGTTACCTACTGTTTGAATGACAAATAAAATATGAAAAGGGATGGAGCTATATAGGGTGTATAACTCTATCCCTCTTTCTCGCTCGGAAGACTCACGTTTTAACACCTCATGGTACGCACGCAGAGGCCGTACTACGAAGTGCCAAAATGCTATCTAATAATGAGGGAAAAGGATAGTGCTATTTGTCTTGTGAAACTCCGTCTCTCTCTGACCTTGGAATTATAATGGATTTAAGACGTTATGATAGGGCTGCTGGTTATCTCGCAACCTCTTCTTTTTCAGGACTGTAGATAATAAAAGATCCCCTTAAAATTCGAATTTAAAATTATTGTCAAGATTTGAATTATGGAACGATTTACATTTTCAGGGTCGAATTTTGGTTTCAAAACAAATGAGGGCTACTTCTGTTTTTTATTTTATTTTTATTCTTAGCTTGTGCCGTTCCACTGCCGAGCAAAGACCGTTCCAAGTCTTTCAATTCTCCAAGTGATTCTTTACCTGCGCTACAGTATGTCAGTCCCTGCAGTTCGCGTCCTGTGGCCGTAATACGAAGTGCCAATGTTATCATGATTCAGTGTGAGGGAAAGAGATAGTACTATTCATCTTGTGTAACTCCGTCTCTCTCTCTCTCTCTGACACATTATCTCGCAACTTCTTCTGTGCTCGGCATCGTATATCTTCCATTAATTTATAATTACTTTTTTAACCGACTTCTAAAAAAGAAGGAGGTTCTCAATTCGGATGTTTGTATTTTTTTTTATGTTTGTTCGCGCACAACTCAGTCGCCTGCCAACCGATTTGAAAAATTCTTGTTTTGTCCCAAATGGTCCCATGAAAATTTTATCGAAACCGAACAAGCGGTTTTTTGTTAATTTCAATAAATGATAGCAAATCTGTCGGGATAGCTGAAATCGCATGTTTGTTTACACCAATTTACAGAACGTACGCTGTGATGGGTATGTTTAGCTGGGAGTGAACCACTAAAAAGTGAAAAATAAAAAAAAGTTTTTACAAAAAATACAACCGACTTCTAAACAAAAAAACCAAAAGTGCAAAATAACTTTAATTTCGGAAGTGTTTAGAAGTCGGTTGTATTTTTTGTAAAAAGTTTTTTTTTACTTCTTCACTGTTCAGCGCCGTTGATTATTGGTCATGTCCAGAATCGCGGCATATGCTGAGCAACGACCGAATCTTGCTTGGATGCGACGCACAAACTAGATTTAAACATTTATTTATTTAAAACTCTTATACTATCATTACAGGTTTAGAAACCTAATGCGATAGCCGAGACTACTTATAATATTAACTATTTTAAATAACACTAATAACACTTATATAAAATTACACAAAATTTTGCTTTCGTAACATATTATATACAAACTTATTTTTGCAAGTTCACTAAAGTAACACGAAAAAATGTCCAACCTATTCTGAATTTCGTTAACAGTACGATTAACAGTTAACACAACAGTTAACAGAACATATTTTCAAGCAGAAAATAAGTAAACAGTCTACTTTTAATTGCATTGTTTGTTTTGTTATTATGTTGTCACTGTCTGTCGGTATCGGATGTCACGCCATAGACAAAAGCTTAACTGTGTTCTGTTTTGTCTGTGGTATGATCAGAGACTCTTGGTGGTAGTCGTTGTCCGGTCCTGACATAGTGTTTAATTATAGTTGATAAGATATTTTCTTTGTTTAAGTCTGTTTATTTATTTAGTTTTTTTTTTGTAGGTAATTTAGTAATCTGTGGTATAGGTAGGTGCTAAAACATTGGTGAACTTTACATGTTCTCAAGATATGTTTGTGAAAAGGTATGTACATTTAACAAAATATTCAGTTCGCAGCATTTAATACATTATACATGATTTTCATATACATTGAATATACAATTTGTATCATATTTTTTATTTATGTTTAAGCTGTGTACTTACTTCTTTAAGTGACAAATTCACCATAGTAAATAATATTAGGGGTTAAAATATGAAATTGCCGATTTGTACTGAAAATCTAAATTGTTTATTTTTTATTTTTTAACAAATGTATTTAATAAAAATAGTTACCATTATTATCTATACATTGCTGCCATCTAATAGGAAGATCATTTATGCCTTTGCGATAGAACTCTGAGGATCTAGACTGCACAAACTGTGTGAAAGCATTTTGTACTGCCTCCTGGGAAGAAAACTTATTGTCACGTAGATAATTGTCCAAATCACGAAAAAAATGGTAGTCCGTTGGAGCAAGGTCTGGCGAATAGGTACGGAGGATGACGAATGGTTTCTAACTGCAGTTCCTGAAGGGTCAAAATGGTTTCTCGTGCTGTATGAGGTCTCGCGTTGTCATGGAGCAATAATGGTGAAGATCGATTCATGAGTCGGGGCTGTTTTACTGCTAGTTTTGCCAACATTGTTCGGAGTTCGACACAATAGACATCTGCCGTTATTGCTTGACCAGATCGGAGAAAACTATTGTGAATAACACCATGCTGAGACCACCAAACAGTTACCATTACCTTTTTATTGGTAAGTTTTGCTTTAGGACACTGTTGTGGCGTTTGACCTGGGGTCAGCCATTGCATTTTTCTTTTACGGTTATCATAAATAATCCACTTTTCATCACATGTCACAATTCGATCCAATATTCCTTCATTTCTGTACCGATTCAACAAGGCAACACAAGTTTCAACACGCGTTTCTTTCTGTAGATCAGTCAAATCATGAGGCACCCATTTTTCGTATTTTTTTATTTTATTGATTTGGCGCAAATGAGTCAATATTGTGGGTAAGGTAACGTTAAACCATGCCGTTAATTCCTGGGTAGTTTGACTAGGATCGGCTTCCACCATCTCTCTTAATTCATCGTTATTCGTTTAAACCAAAATCGCACGGTGCGTTCATTAGCAGACCCCTCTCCAAACGCAACATTGATATTGCGGGCTGTTTCTGCCGCGTTACTTCCGCGTCGGAATTCGTATTCAAAATACAATCGAATTTTTGCAGTATCCATCTTTCTTGTATAAGTTGAATAACAAAAACAATTGAAAGTCGATATTCAAATATTTCAAAAGAAGAACATTATAGAAACCATGTGAAAAAAGTTTCTTTCGAAAACCTCAAACCATGAAGATTCTATGTCAATTCAAAAAACCTATTACAATAAAACGGCAATTTCATACTTTAACCCCTATTATATAAATGGTTATGTTCTCTTATGTTATATACTAATAAATAAGTCGTTGGAGTACCTTATATATAAATAAATTTCAGGAATCACATTCAAATGTTTTTCTACAACGATGACGGAGAATCAGGATGAAATATGGCACAGAGATTGATTAAAGTCAAGAATAGCTTTATAGCCGTACATTCCCTTGGGCATAGCAATTCCCCTGGGAAAATTTCCGACATTCACGTGAGCGAAACTGTTGGCTCTTAGAACTGTCTCGAAATTGCATTCAGGAAGATAACTTTATAAACACATAATTATTTATAATGTTAATAAATCAACAATACTATCCCACGGGTTTTTTAAAATTAACATTTTATATATTGTCAATTCATGTTTCCTGTTATTGTTTGTAATTTGTGATTAAAACGCATTCTGAATATCAACAATTTCCGCGATATGAAAATACCTTTTTTATGTCAGTACATATTTATATATAAATAGTTATATGTTAAATTTAAAAAACACCCTTTGAAATAAAACGACTAAGACAAGTGTAAAACAACTTTGCCAGAACATTTCCCATGATCTCATGGTGTAATATAATAATTTTGTTATGGTGTTAATAATATAGTGGTGTAATATTATCATTTTGTTTGATCAAAGAGCTCTTATGGCTCGGGTACCATCCGATTGCATCATCAGGTCAGCTCCATAAAACAATACATTAGTAATGCACTAGCTGTCTCTAAAAAAAATTAAAGTAACTCAATAGAATATTTGCCTATATAAATCTATTTAATCTGTCAGATAAATGTCCAAAAAATATTGGACACGTATTTTTTGCTTTATAAAATCTATATAAATCTGGAAAGATAAAAAGCATCAAAGATCAGGAGTGACTTGTGACGTCACGTCATGGTAAAAATTGTAGCGAGTACTGACGTCACACGAGAGAGGAATCAGATTTTTTAAGTCACATACCCTATTACAAGCTTAATCAGATGCATATGCTTATAGAATTGGTATCAATTTGTAGCCACACATGAACACATGAACGCAAGCTAATAACGGAACAATATCGCCTTTCTTGTGGGATTCATGTTTATTTATCAAATGTTCGTATCAGCTTGCTGTTCTATCTGGCAGGAAAAATATTCATTACTTCTCTAGAAAAGGTGTAACTAGTTAAATCTATAATTAATATTATAAAGCTGAAGAGTTTGTTTGATTGGTTGAACGCGCTCATCTCAGGAACAGCTGGTTCGAATTTGAAAGTTCTTTTAGTGTCGGGTGGACCATTAATCAAGGAAAGCTATAAGCTATATAACATCACGCTACGACCAACTGAAGCAGAGCATTCATGAAAAATGTGATGCAGACGAGTTTATTTGGGACTCAAACAAAACAAACAAAAATAAAATAAAACTGCTTGTAATATAAATTAACAAAAGCTAACAATATTAGTTTAAATGTGCGAGCCCAAAAAAGTAAATAATAAAGGTAATATATCACAGATTTAATTGTACTTTTGTGATCTAATGTTAGTGATGTAATATTGATTTAATTTTGCCGTATATACGCAAAAAGGCATTAATGATGTGATGATATTTATTTTGTAAGTAGGTTAAACATAACACTTTTATACGTCAAATATTTCTGGTCATTTTAAGCTAGATGAAGCGAGTATTTCCTAGCCGACTACCCTGAGAAGAAACACCGAAACAAACTCCATACAACAAACATTATACCTACTATTACAAAATTTTGCAATAACAATAAAATACACAATGTATAAATGATCAAAATCGTATTAAGTCATTGTATTATTATTTGTTTAAGTAATACCTACATATAATATTCTAATTGAAATTCAGTCGATCATTACAAGATGCTTATTTATCCGGCCCCTGTACTACTACAGTACTAGTTAGTTTGTATTAATTGAATAAAATAGACATATAATATAGATAGCCATTAATTCAGTTATTGTTAGGTCGTTTAAAAGTGTGGTATTTCGCTTCTAATCTGGATTTATGTCTAGTCGAATGTAATCGTCATAAATAAAATACTCTAGACTCGGCCGGGTCGGGTCGGGACGGATCTTTAATTCTCTAGACTCGGTTGGGTCGGGTCGGGACGGGTCTTTTAAGCTCCTCTATTTTATAGGGTTCTTGATGGCTTTGTAGACAGGGTTGTCTGTACAACCCTGTCTACAAAGCCATCAAGAGGACGAGACAGCAATTTAGCTACCTAAAAACCCAAGTACGATCCGTGAGAAAGGCATTAACACCAGGGCATTACTGGCCTTCATTGAGAAGCTGGGTAAGATCAGATGACTTTGTACCTAAACATATACATTACTTTGTCTAATTAATTTCATCACCACTGCTCTCAAAACGGTTAAGATAAACATCGTGAGGAAACCGGCATGTCCTAGAGTCAAAGTTCGAAGACATGTGAGATTCACCAAACTGCACTGGGCCCGCGTGGTGGATGACGGCCCATCCCGTCTCCTAGAGAGGAGGCCTAAGTCCCAGCAGCGGGAACATTAAAAGGCAAAAATACATGATTTAACGTAGACTTGCGGACAGCAGCTAGACTTGCGTACCTACAACTTGACTAACGAGGATCTCATTCATAAACCTACTCCAAAACTTGTGTTCCAGTATATTTTTTACCTAAAGCAGTCACTCAACAAATCACTGACAATAGTTTGAGGATGGCAGTTATAGTTTCCCATCATTGTTGGGAGATTGACAATCGAAAGTACCTAAGTTCAAGTACGTCGGGTTCCCACGCGTGGGGCACAGATTAAGGCAATAAGCAGAAGTGTTATCATTAGTGATTTCCGGTCGGGATGTGATTTAAGAAAATGACACCGTTTATTTTCAGTACATCGTTGATTTGTTTACAATCATAAAACATGTATTGTCTGCGCATATGGTAATTTATAGCAGTGATAGTTATAAACGTTATTTATTTGACTAAAGCTTCAAATTCATTTTAAGGTTTAAGACCATCGATATCACTGATTTAAAAAAAAATCTTTTTCTACCTAGATAATCTTGCCTCCCATCATTTACCTATATCTTGATGGCCAGTACAGAAGTTAAATCAGATTTATTTAAATTCTCATAACTCTGTCATACGGTAACATTCCATTAATGTATTCGCACCGATTATTTATCGATCACTACCTACTAATTCGAAAGAAGGTCAACTTTAGGAATACTAGTTAAAAAAGCTACTGGCAAGAAAAAGAAAATAAATAATAGCCCCATCTCCTAGACAAAATTGTCGTGTCTCCATTAATTACCTATTACTCTATGTCTTCTAGATAATTGTGGGAACAGAACGATGTAGGAAGTGAATGACGAGTGACCGAGCGAAGATTTCTAATCGATTAAAAATCGAGATTAAAAGTCGAGGTGTGTAATCGATTTATTTGCAAAATACACAACAAATAGCCGACTGTTATCGCAGACTTTTTATTTGGCATCGAGCATTTGTTTTGTGGGTCAGTTGCTAAGAAATTATATTGAGATGTCATAATGAAAAATTGTCCTCAATATAGATTGATTATGTTTTGTTTAAAATTGAAGATTTCCTGTCTGGTTACAAAACTTGATTTATACACATAGAGAACGAACACGATATGTGAGAGTTTACTTTGTCGATATGTTAAAATGATCATTGTTTATTTGGATGCTGAGAAGTACTGTCTCGGAAAAACTGCAAGACGTCTATTATATATATAATTATGTATAATAATAACTGGATAAATTCTAATGGAATAAAAGGAAGGGGTATTTGGCTCCGCATAAGGACTTAATAATACTAAAATAATTATAGAATAATGAAGACAGATTTAATTTTGATAGATCTTTTACAATTTATTTATTAAGCTAAAAATAGTTGAACCTGGCTATTATTCATCTTATAGGCAGTCGCGCTTAAAAACCAGCAAAAAAAAATACAGTATCGCGTAGTCGCCAGTATCTTGAAGACATTCAAAAACAACCGCTGGTAGTCTGGTTTACATACAGGAATCTCCTCATAATTTCCACAGACTGTACTTCTGGGAATTAAGTTATACGATTGGCTGTAACCAAGAACTTTTGGCACAAAGATCGCGGAGTCTCCATCTCAATTCCCACGTTATACCGCTGACCTCGCCTGAAATCAATATAGGTAGGTATGATAAAATGATAGTAAAATAAATAAATAAATTTATATGTATATCAAAATATAAACAAATGTATACATAAATTATATAGAAGAAAGATTCTTTGTTTCTTTGTGCCGAATAAGCTCAGAAACTGCTGAACTTACAGGATACCGTACCTCAAAAGGAAAAAAACAGAACCCGAGTTGATATCAAAACCATATTCCTCTTCAGGTCTATATTTCTTTGAAGCTATGAATAAATCAAACTTCTAAATGAACGTAAAAAAATATACGGCCATTTATGTTGCAAAAAATGGTTTGACACTCTGGAGCGAATGAAAATTGACAGAGTACTTTGAATGATGAAATTTGGCATGATGATATATGTACATACATATGATGATATAAAAAATGAAATAAAACATATAAGAGATGAAAATTGGGAATTTGTAGTTTTATCGTATGAAAAATCTTTTTTTTACTATTAAAAACTTTTCGTTTGAAGAATTAACCGTGAGCACATTAATGTATGAACATTTTGTTCAACGAAAAAGTTATGTTTGTCCTTATTTTTTTTTTCCAGATGGGTCATCAAATGACTTCTCCCGCAGTCATCAAATGACTTCTCCCGCTCTGGGCGGAGTGGAAGGGAGTGTCAGACTCTTACTGACTAAAACCCACCTGTGATCCTTCTAGTGCCCAATGCGTTCCTCGGCCGTGGTGACTCTTTCGAACAAATCCGCAACCCTAGCAGGCACTGACCCTATGGGGTCCCGTCTTAGTTGTTGACAGCTCTTAGAGGCGCGCGTGGAACACGACGCGCCGTCGACCCGAGTTGTCCTTCAATTTTAACTTTTATTGTTTACGAACTTCCGCAGGTAACGTA
This sequence comes from Hecatera dysodea, assembly GCA_905332915.2. NCBI lineage: Eukaryota > Metazoa > Arthropoda > Insecta > Lepidoptera > Noctuidae > Hecatera > Hecatera dysodea. The sequence continues at coordinate 28,073,522 of HG995286.1, read as the reverse complement.
AACTAGGAAATAAATCATGACTCAATTGGATTCCTTGGTGCGCGTATCTGACTGACTCGTACTTTTGCAGTTTGTATCATCATAGGCTATATTTTATCCCCGTATTCCCACGGGAACGGGAAATACGCGGGTGAAACCGCGGGGCGCTGCTAGTTAATAATATACATAAACTAGCTGACCCAGCAAACGTTGATTTTCCATATAATTTTTTTTTAATATTTCGTGGTGGGGTCTTTATCATTTAGGGGTATGAAAAATAGATGTCGGTCGATTCTCACACCTACCCGATATGCACAGAAAATTTTATAAAAATCGGTCGAGCCGTTTCGTTCAATTTTAATATTAGAAGATTATGTAGCTAGGACTTCGTTTGTAACAGCTTCACGTATATATACATGCATACAGGAGTGGATCTTCCTCGTCAGATAGTGATGTAAACGAAAACTCTTAAAAGTAAGCGTAGGTACTATAAATCAAATTCGATGTTGCAAAACATCTTCGAAATTTTCAGATGCACCTCTCTCGTTCTTAATAACTTGAAACTGTTTAGCATAATATGTTATTGAAAACCAGTCAAGTACCGTCGACCTTGCGTGATTAATGTTCCGTACTGTTTCTTTTTTTTTTTCGACGTAAGTTTGTATTTGTAATGCATCGTAACTCGAAAATTGCTTGACTGATTAACGTGGAGTCTTTTGCTGTTCCCAAGTAAGTAAAAAATATATCCGTTGAGAAAATACGATTGTTCTTACAACATTTCAATTATGAGTTCGTTGAAGTTCAGATTTTCTTGGATCAGAAATACTTTAGTTTTCCACAATCTTGCATCACTGACTTATGCGTAGGATAAGGAATTGATTCAATGACACTAGTCCACTATTATGCTTCCTAGAACCACCACCCCTTCAGAAAACTCAAAGCTAGAACAGATAAAGAAAATCTTCTTTTCGGGCAAATAAAACTAAAATATATGAGTCGTGTAGAGAATTTGTTATTGTACAACAAAATACAGTTCCACTACTTTTTTCATTTTTTTCTTCAAATAATCCTCTGGGCGGAGCGGGAGGGAGTGACAAACTCTTATACTACTAAAGCCCCTTTTTTTCTGGATTCGAAAACATCAAATAACTTCTCCCGCTCTGGGTGAAGCGGAAGGGAGTGTCAGACTCTTAGTGACTTAAACTCACCTTCGTTTCTCCTAGTGCCTTTTGCGTTCCAGAGCTGCGGTGACTCTTTCGAACAAGTTTCGCATCCCTAGCAGGCACTGACCCTATGGGGCCCCATCTTCTTTACTTCAAATGCTCTTTGCGTTTCAGGCCGCGGTGACCCTCGAGGAAATAGTTACACTATTGATTTACAATAAACGATATCTACTACTACTCTACTTGACTACCTTTGGAGGGACTAAAGTAATTAAAAATGAAAGAAATTTGTATAACATAAAATACAAAAATAAAGATGGGATAATAATGGAAGAGACTAGAAAAATAATGTTAAACTATCAGTTGCGGAATTCTAAAAGATGTAAAAACATGCTGTCAAAGTCGGACAGTGTTATGTCATCAATACGATAGACAATCAGACAGATATATTATAATGAGAAGACTTAATGCCACGGACACAACCTCGTCCGGTGCAATACATAAATTAAATTTCGCACTTTCAAAAATACACCCACATCTTTTGAACGGCTGCACCCATTTCGATGGCACTTAAACCAACTTATAGCTAGAAAAACAAGTATTTTTTTCTTCGAACATCGCATTCAAATCTGTCCAGTATTTTAAGAGTTATAGCACTTAAACAACAACCGAATAATGCTTGAAGCAAGATTTCGCCTGCGCTTCGCACTGGTTATATAAAGCGACTTTCTTTGCAAAGGTCGCGGGTTCAATGGCCGGGTCGTGCATTGAGGTGATCTCTCGGGTTAACGGGGACGCCTGTCGGCCCTATTTATATTACGTATTGTATCTTTACGCTGGCTGAATATGTGGAGTGAACAGAACTGTAGGAGTTTGCTACTTTCACTCTCAATTCCGAAATTATTTTTATTTAACAAATAATTTCGGAATTGAGCGATACATTTGATATCCAGTTTGCAGTTTTCAGATAAATGAGCGAGAAAAAGAGTTTTTTTTTCTAATTCTGCCTGCTATATTTGACACCGTGTTTTTTTACAGTTTCATTTTTTATGTATATTATTATTATACACTTACACTACATTTATTTTTCTTTTGTTTTTTCAAAACTAGCTATGTTAAACGTTTCGATTGCCATTTATAAGATATCACTCTAGCGACGACCGTCTCGTGATTTTATGTAAGTCCGTAAATTCACACGAAATCCTAAGCAGAAGATTTGTGTCAATAGCACCACTATTGGCAGTACAAGTACCTACTCACTTCGATCTCAATTAGCCGACTAGTATACAGAGTAGCTAGAGTTTCACCACAGATGAGTTCCTCCACGCACTCTTGCGCAACGCAATAGATCGCTCGGACAATGAGAACTCGAGTTTGTTTTGAGCCAAATTAACATTGTTTTTTGTTGTTCATTGTTTTTACCAACCCGCACTGGGCCCACGTGGTGGATTACGGCCCATTCCCTATCCTGGAGGGGAGGCTTGCAGTGGGAACGTTAAAAGGCTGATTACGTTTTATATAACATTGTTTTTTTACATTTTCGTCGCAAAGTTCTTAAATTAAAAGATGCGGGTTTTTGGACCCATAACCTATTTGAAATGTCTATGGTATGGTTTAATGAGGTGTCATCGTGAAAGCAATATTATTATTAAGTTCAAAGACAAATGACACTTACTACCTAAATATGTGAATATTAATCGGTCGCGTCATGATATGTTAATATTATTTCTCTAGATTCAATGGTTTTCCGCTACTGTTTTGCTGTAAAACTTTCTTTCCTTTTATTCTGCATGACTTTTAAACGAATTATTCGGTTGGCTAGGTGATCACCTAGGATGAAAACTAAGTTGACTTAATCTCAGATTGTGGAGGACGTCATTATGTTAATAGCTGTTAATAATTTTTAACCGACTTCCAAAAAAGGAGGAGGTTCTCAAGTCGACTGTATTTTTGTTTTTGTGTGGGTTACCTCATACCTTTTTACTCGGTGTACCGATTTTGATGATTCTTTTTACATTCAAAAGCTGATACTCGTCATATGGCCCCATTAAATTTGAGTGAGATCTGACGGCTAGTATTTGAGTTATCCCTAATAATGTGTGGCTTCGACTACATTGATCAAGGTTTTATTTACTCTTGTCATTGAAAAAAAAAAAAACTGTTGATGATTTGGAACAGCATCTCAGTATATCAAGGTCCCCTTTCTAGTTTGGTGAAGATCTGATGGTGAACGTTGATAGGAAACGGAGTCTACGATAAATCATAGTGAACCTTTCGGCATTGCTGAAATCGCATGTTTTTTTTACTGTTTACACCAGTTTTTAACACGTACGCTGTGATGGGTTACATTTAGCTATGGGGTGTCACCACAAAAAAGTGAAAAATAAAATTACTAAAAAACCGACTTCTAAACAAAAAAAAGTATAAAACAACTTCAATTTCGGAAGTCGGTGTTCATAAAACAGAAAAACAACCAAAACACCAACATCAGAAAAAGTTATGTTTTACGTTTAGTGTTTTTATGTTTGCAGCAATTAAAGTTGATTTTATCTGATAAGTGTTCACTTACCAGATGAAATTACGACATTAGACGAACGAAAAATTTTTAATAAGGAAGGAACTTCGAATTTGAAATACGCTGAACTGGCGTACTTTGAATGAGGAGTCTCTTCCTAATTCAAAATTTTCAAACATTTATACTTTTTTATTATTCAACCTTTTTACTCTTGAAGTTTAATTACCATCTCCTTTAATTGAGTAACGGAACTGCAAGGTGGCCTAACTGATGCTAGCGATAACCCCGGCCTATTACGACATAGCTGCGCCTGCGCCGGTCACGTCCACCGATGGACTATCGCACTAAAGCTCAGGGCATGACCGCCATGTAAATGGCATCGTGCTTTTCCTTTTACTGGCACTCATAAAATTCCTGATGCATTCTCCGCTAGGTGAAATATTTTGGAAGCATCTTAAAACCAGCTCTCTTCTTCTTAACCGACTTCCAAAAACGGAGGAGGTTCTCAAATCGATGGTAATTTTTTGTTTGTGGGCTACCTCATGACTTTGTACTGGGTGTTCCGATTTTGATGTTTCTTTTAATATTCAAAAGCTGATGCTTGTCATGTGGTTCCATTTAAAGAGTGTGATCTGACGACTAGTATTTGAGTTATCCCTAATAATGTGTGGCTTCGACCACGTTGGTGATGTTCTCATTCTGTCATTGTCGATGTAAAATGAAATAATAAACTGATACGATACTTAGTTCAGAAGAGCTTCTTAGTATTTCGAGGTGGTCCTTTTCTAGTTTGGTGAAGATCTGATGAAGAACGGAGATAGAAAACATAACTCTTCAATAAATGATAGCAAATCTTCTGGGATTGCTGAAATAGTATGGCACACGTACACAGTGATGGACACGTTTAGCTGTTTACCACTAAACCTTGAAAAATAAAAAATAAACTTTTTTTAAATCAAAAATTTTGATTTAAAAAAAGTTTATTTTCAACTGACTACTAAAGAAATAAAATAAAAAACACACAAAAAGTATAAAATAACTTTAATTTCGGAATTAGGTGATCAAAAAACGAATTAAAGTTATTTTATACTTTTTGTATTATTTTTTTTTTTACCTATCATTAACTGCCCTTATCCATTGTGGACAAAAGCCTCCTTTAAAAATTTAGAATAAAAAAACTGCCCTTATCTAAAACTATTTTAATAAATTCTTCTTAGCGTCTTTCCCAGTCGTCTAACTCATTATGGCGTCAAAAATACAAATAATATGGGTGATAAAAACGTACAAATAAATCAAAAAATCAAAATCAATCGTAAAATGAATCAAATCAAATCGCTTTTATTTGTTAACACATGTACAGAAATACAAATTTTATATTTAATGAAGAGAGCGCTATGTTTTGCCAAGAGACGTATAATAGTAACCCGCCAGCACAAGATTGCAAATGAAAGTTTAAAAAAATATGCTTAAACTAGGGCTGAGATTAGCGCGTTCAAACAAACTCTTCAGCTTTATATATTAGTATAGATTTTAGATTCCTGCATAATAATAATTACGGTGTTCAATTTATTATTATTAACATTTAAAAACATTATTTAGCACCTTAATTATGTCTGACCTAAATAAGGATCTCTTAAGTCTATAATTATTAAATATCAATATCAACGGTAAATTTCAGTTCCAAATAATTCATCATTTAAGTTAAATTAATGGTTTTAGTTAAATTGTCAAAAAATATAACTATCTAATCCAATAAGGTAAAATGATATAATCCAATGATACAAAAAAAAATGAAAAAAAAAAAAAACAAAACAAAAAAACACTGTATATAAAATAAGTCTATGGTTGACACCAGATAAATGTGCAATAAAGGTCATTGCCCTTTCCTTGATATCTCTTCGTAGGTACATGGACAAAAAAAATGAATGGTTTTCCATTACTAGTAAATATAAAGGATCACGACGGATGTCGATTCAATATACCTAGCATTAATTCATTATTTCTGTTTTAAGAAATTAAAGTTCTCAATAAATGTAGGTGGGTCAATGACCGTTATTGCAGATTTATTTGGTGTCGACTATAGTTGTCAATTGTTGGCGACACGTGTCAAGAGAGCCGCGCAGGCGCAATGGTGGCCTTGAGTATCCAAGCAGGCATTTCGGCGACGGCGTCCTGACAACCGTTGCCACGGAGACACGTAGCCTGGCGTCACGTTCACAGCGTCGCCTCCCGATGTACATACATACGTCAGCAAAGTTATGGTGCTTTTTTAAGCAGCTCGTCAACTCGTACACACCAAGTACGGGTGAAAAATTCCCGCTTGAGATAATTTTTCGAACTTCACTCAGGAAATCAGTTTTACATGAATTCGATAGTGTTGATGGTGTTTTCAATCGTAACGTTAAGTAAAAAAAAAATGTTGGTTTTTACAACCTGTCATCGGGATCACCAGATTAATCCCTTGTCTCAAATTTTTATTTTTCCTTTTCCGTCACAAACTTGATGGCTTACAAATATAATTTTGTGAAGAAGTAAGTCAACCAGGACCCCAAGTCTGCTATTACAATAGTGTCAGAATAATAATAATAATATATAATAATAATCCATGTAAGTGAAGATGTTGACGACGGGGCTATTACCGTGAGTACCCAATGCAATGAGCGATTGAGGAGCGCTTTGGAGGATGCTTTCCGAGAGTATCGTTCCACACCGCCTGGGCTTAGACCTCGTTTGCCACGTTTGCCCATGCATAACAAAAATAGGGCGCTGGTGTGTGCTCTAGATTCACAACTAGAGAACTGTTTTAATAGCAGCAAAGACCTCGCCGATACCCACTCGATCTTGTACTGTGCGGCTGCAGCAGCATGTCGTGTAGCTCATGTCAAATTTCCTAACAGTGACAGAGCTGCACGACCAGCTGTACCAGCTTGGCAGTGCAGGATCGAGCGTCGTATCGGTGAGGCTAGAGCACTCATCGGCAAACTTATCTGCTTCAGAGAGGGCAACACTCGTCGTAGAGTGATGCGCTTTGTGAGGCGGGCATTCTCGGGGACTGATATTAGTCCTCGAGACTATCTGACCCGCGTCACAGAGCGTATCGACTTCCTGAAGCAGAAAGTCTATGCATGGGCAAGCCGTATACGTCGGTACAAGCGGCGAGTGGAGCGATATACTCGGAATCGCACGTTCCAAAGCAATGAGAGGTGGGTTTACAGGGCTTGGGAGCGACCGGACCAAGTTGTGACTGATACGCACCTACCGGATGATGACGCCATGTGTTCATTCTGGCGCAGCATCTGGTCGGTGCCTGTCAGTCATACCGAGGGGGATTGGACCCGGGAAGTCGAGCGCACGTGCGATCCGATACCAGAAATGGGGGCAATTACCATCAGCCCCCAAGATGTAGCACGTGCAGTCCGTCCGTTGCCTAACTGGAAATCTCCAGGGCCGGACGGGCTGCACAATTTTTGGATTAAATGGTTTACAAGATCGCACGCTCGCTTGGCGTCTCAGTTCCAGTCTGCCTTAGAGTCAAGGTCGCTGCCCCAGTTCTTAACTACAGGAATAACCCACCTGCTCCATAAATCAGGTAGTACTGCGGAACCCAAAAATTATAGACCGATCACGTGTTTACCGACGGTCTATAAAGTTCTTACATCCATTTTGAGAGCAAAGATTAACGATCATATTGAAAGTAATTCAATAATGTCTACCTCTCAGAATGGATGTAGGAACGGGGCCCGCGGTACTAAGGAGCTGCTCCTCATCGATGTTGCCATTAGCCAACAGGTTCGTCGTTCCCGAAAGGATCTGTCCACATGTTGGATAGACTATAAGAAGGCCTATGACTCAGTGCCACATACATGGCTCATGAGGGTGCTGGAGCTGTATAAAGTTAATACAGTTCTACGCACCTTCCTGATGTCGTGTATGGGGCAGTGGAGGACGGTCCTTCACTATCCAGGATGTCGACAGACCCAGGCGAACAGTGAACCGATAAGGATCGAGCGTGGCATATTTCAGGGCGACAGTCTGAGTCCACTGTGGTTTTGTCTGGCCCTCAATCCTCTTAGTACACTGCTGGAGGGTTCGGGCCAAGGCTACCGGTTGAGAAGAGGTGGTCAGGTTATATCGCACCTCCTTTACATGGATGACTTGAAGCTCTTTGCCCCCAACAACTTGCAACTGATGAAGCTACTGAAGGTAACAGAAACCTTCAGTAGCGACATCAGTATGGAATTTGGTGTGGACAAATGTGCTGTCATGCATGTGAAGCGAGGTGAGATTATGGAATCCGTGGGAACCCAACTCTCGGATTCCATATACCTTAGATCCCTCTGCTCAACCGAAACATACAAGTATTTGGGTATGTCGGAAGCGTTGGGCATCAATGCTACTAGCGTGAAACAATCGTTGAAGGAGCGTTTCTTCGGCCGCCTGAACAAAGTACTAAATAGTCTTTTATCAGGCGGAAACAAGGTGCGCGCCTTTAACGGTTGGGTCATGCCGGTATTGATGTACTCTTTCGGCATACTCAAATGGACTCAGACAGAACTGGATGCCCTGGATAGGAGGGTCCGTTCACTGCTGACCGCAAATCGGATGCATCACCCACGATCATCGGTAATGAGGCTGTATATCCCGAGGAAGTGTGGGGGTCGAGGCTTCTTAAATGCTAAGACCCTGCACAACCGCGAGGTATGCAGCCTTAGGGAATACTTCCTTGAAGCCGACGTGGGTATGCACCGGGATGTGGTCGCAGTGGACAAGGGCTTCACCCCGCTCTCCTTGGCTAACGAGAACTGGCGCAAACCTGTGGTATTAGATACTAATGATCGCAGGGAGGTATGGCAGAGCAAGGAGCTTCACGGGCGCTTTTATCGGGTCCTACATGGGCCCGATGTAGACTTTCTAGCGTCCGTGGCCTGGCTGCGTTTTGGTGACCTCTTTGGGGAAACCGAAGGTTTTATCTGTGCGATTACAGACGAAGTTATGATGACGAACAACTACCGGAAATACATTGTGAAGGACGGTACGGTTGACATATGTCGGGCATGTCACCGGCCGGGGGAATCCATCCGCCACATTATTTCCGGTTGTTCTAGTCTGGCTAACGGAGACTATTTGCACAGGCACAACCTCGTAGCCAGGATTATCCATCAGCAACTTGCCCTTAAATACAATCTTGTGGAATCGGAAGTACCGTACTATAGGTATGTGCCCGACTCAGTTCTCGAAAATGGCAATTGCACATTGTATTGGGATCGGTCTATCATCACTGACAGGACTATTGTTGCCAATAAGCCTGACATAGGGGTGATAGACCGACTAGAGCGTCGCGCAATGATTGTTGATATAGCAGTCCCGCATGACGAGAACCTCGTGAAGGCTGAGAAAGATAAACAATCGAAGTATCTTGACTTGGCTCGCGAGGTTGTCGACATGTGGAATGTGAACACAGCAGTCATTGTGCCGATAATCGTGACGGCCAATGGCATAATTGCCAAGAGCCTCGACCAACATCTCAAGAGGCTCTCGTTGGGCAGCTGGATCAAGGGCTTGATCCAGAAAGCAGTACTCCTGGACACGGCGCGTATAGTGAGGAGGTTCCTCTCTCGGGAGCCCTGACCACCGGTAGCTTGGACCCTGTTCCCGATACCGGTGGGCTACTATTTTTTATATTTTTAAATGTTTTTTTTTTTTAATAGAAATATTTAAAAATTTAAGAAGTATGTATAGTAAATAAATAAATGGAATAATAATAAGTTTATTGTTCTTCTCTCACATAAAAATATACAACAGTATAAAAAAGAAAACAAACAAAACATTAACGATAATTGTTGTGATCTATGTGAGAGACTGGTTTCCGTACTAGGAGACCTGTATGACAGATAACCAGCCTCTCCAGACTCCGGACAATAGGTGACAGCTGTATTCACATCAGTGAGAAGTGATAATTAAGAGGGATTAAGCTAGGTGCAGTGAAATTGTTGCTGTTGTGGGGGCACAAAGTGGGTGAGAGGAACTAAATTGAATGAGTGAGTAATTGAGTATGTGTGCGTGAGCACGTGTGCGCAAGTGTGAGTGCGAGTGTGTGCGTGCGTGTTCGTGTCTGTGTTGGTGTGTCAGAATGGTCTATCATTGATTTCATAATGGTTGATTTTGACAAGTTTGGTAATCTACTAATATAAAAGCGTCACTATGACTTTCCAATAGTCAACCACTGTCACTCCATGGAAAAAAATGCCATAGAATGGTAATCTCGTACATAATGACAAATGAAAGACAGACGTATGCGGTAATCTGCTAAAATTTTGACAGTGCGTTTGATCAGTGACTTATCTTTAGAATATCGTTGTGCAGTCATTTCTTTTAATTGCTCGGTTATCAAAAAGTATTACGAGATCATTGACCGACCAATGATCGACCATTATGAATTTAGCAGATTACGAACTTTTAGCAAAATGACAATGTGATTGTGTTGGAATGACAAATTTATAAAAATAGCAGACTTGGGGCCCTGGACGCGCATTTGAAGGGCTGGTTTGAAGTTACATAGATCAGAGGAGCGTGCTAAACTAAGAATGCACCAAATTCCTCTTCCTCAAACTTACTCATCAGTATGAGGAGGACGACAGTGGCCGTGCGTGGAAGAACAGCGTAAGTATCTTCACGAACGCTTATGCAACGTACGCAAGTTGCATGGTAAATACGATTTTATGTCTTTAAAATAAAGTTGTTTACCTTTGGAGGATAAAATGAAGATGTTTATGTGGCTTGTTTGGTTTTGGAAACCAATAGGCATACTTAATTAATATTTAACATTTATTTCATCAGCCTTTTTGATATTTTTAGCGACAAGATTTCTTTTGCTGAACTGTGTACACCTTTGGCTACCTGTGGGATCGGTGTTTGGACAGCTTGGATCCAACGGCTGCAAAAGCCACGTTTTCTTAGTTGATCGGTTTTGATTATCTGTAAGAGTTTGATCAGCGTACTTCTTCGTTTGTAATTCCATCTACCTTCCATTTTACTCCAAAATATTTCTGTCCTATTCCTTTTAAGGTGATTCTTAAATATATATAGACTCAATATAACAGACTGACTGTGTGTCCATATTTATTTCCTCGACTTCTGAACCAATAATTTGATGTCAACTATTTGTCAAACTCTACCTTAGTCTGTGAATCAGTCCAACTTTGGCATTCAGTAAAAATGAAACATGGCTAGTATATTTTTTCTGGTTGGGAAATCATCAAATGGCTTCTCCCTCTCTGGGCGGAGCAGAAGGTACTGTCAGACTGTTACTGACTAAAATCCACCTGTGATCCTTCTAGTGCCCTTGGCGTTACAGGGCCGCAGAGACTTTCGAACAAATTCCGCAACCCTAGCAGGCACTGATCCTATAGGACCCCGTCTTCTTTGCTGACATCTCTTTGAGGCGCGCGTGGAACACGAAGCGCCGTCGACTCGGGCCTGGTTGTTATTAGATGGTGAGCAAACCATAGTTCGCCATCCGCAGGAGTATGGTGGCCGGGAATCGCTCTGCGTTTCCCGACGCCCGGACATGGCTAGTCCTTACTGGCAGGTTATAAGTCAAGCTGGTTTAAAAATTGTTACGAAGTAAACTAGGAAAAGTAATCAACGAATACTAACATGTTTGCCATTTGTGACGGCACACTGTTAAAAGCAAACAGCACCCGTTTTTAATATTTGTAGTGCAAATATTATCACCGTCGTATTGTAGTTCCTCTTGAACACCTTTTGGGCGCCATCATATTAAATCTTCGGTACGATCATATAGCCATTAGTTTTTCTTGCTAAATCATTTAGTCATCATCTGCCTAGCCATTTTCTCAATAATATTGGTGTTGGGTTCCCAGTCAAACCGGATTCAGCTACCAGTGTTTACCAGTGTTTGACGGTACTTCTTGGCAAGGCTGGAGTCAGATTTTCTGGCTTCTCATAAATCCGCTAAATCATCAGTATGGATGGCTAAAAAAATCTTGTTCGATTGATCTGAAATTTTGCAAACATAGTTTAGCTTAGTGTCATTATCAGCGAGTTACATAGGCTATATTTTATTCCCGTATTCCCACGGAAACGGGAATTACGGGAGTGAAACCATGGGACGCTTATTCTATATAAGAGTATCATAGTTATACGGGCAGTAACTCCGTACACTGAGATGTAGATTGTAGATGGATGAAACACGGAATGTGTACAGGAAATAAAATCACTGTTTTGTGTCAAAATCAATCAAAATCAAAAATGAAAAGTCATTTATTCAAACTAGGCTGAGAGACAGCACTTTTTGAACATCAAATTTTACATAAAGACAGTCCCCCAAAACGCCCACTCGTCACCACTTCCTAGCGTTTTAGCTGGGAAGAAGTGGCGCAACAAACTCCCCAGCAAATAAACTCCCCAGCAAATGAATGTCCTCCGTAAATGATTGGCCGTTTATTCATAAAAACATTAAATTATATAATACATAAAGTAGGTAATTTGTGTGCGTGGGCGTGATAGCCTAGTCAGTGAATGTACAAAAATGATCGTCGGATTAGCAAATGCTTGTTCAGGTAAAAACTAAAACAATACATATCCTGTGGCGCTGCTCGTACAATAAATAGTACTTAAAAGTAGTATGCTATTCGACAGTAATTAAACTTTCCATCAGTTAAAGAGGCTGGGAAATCAAAGATACCTCCTACAAACAATCGGCTACTTCCCGTTATGTCACATTCCCGATTCGACAACATGTCAAAAGTTTTAAAAACAACTGAACGCTAGTAGCGTTTGGTCAAGATTTTTATCTTCATACATCCATTCCCGATTCGTCACCTTTTTTTTAAACTAGTTCTTTGGACGGTACAGTCAACTACAAAAGTTACCAAATTCTTTTTGACGCTCTTTTTATCACCCGATTTTCGCAGAGGTGGGTATATTGTTTTCTTAGCATATGTAAAATCCTAAATTATATACGTTACATGCGTATCATGTCTGTATCATGGCAATAAGTTTGATTGCCATGTCCAGCTTTCATCTATTTACCTTTGAAGTATAGATAGATCGATAGTCCTAACCTTACTGAGATTCAATCAGACTGCGGAAGTGCAGAAAATCCAACAGCACAGTTTTGTGGTGAGCTGTAGTGACCCCACGTAGAAGTCTTGTTTTTCATCACTTCAGGATATGTTGTCTCCTTCGACGCTTTGACGCTAATTTGCTAGCTAACTTTACTGGGCCCATTCACTATATAAATGTGTAAGCCACTCCCTGTCATATTTTCCCTGAATATTTGAGTGACATTTGTTAGGTAGAGGCCGTAGCCTCTAATAGTTGTTGGTAACCATTCCACTTTAACCAAATTTATAGTCGGATTACTATTCGGCAATTATAATATTTTCCATTTGAAATGTCCGACGAGGCCTCTGTTAGTCGGATTTGGCCCTTCCTTCTACCAAAGGCCTCACCCCCCCTGTACCAATATTGTCAAGAACATAAAAATAAACCAGTCCAAAACATGCAAAGTATTTCCGGGGGAGACTAGAAAAATGTTGAAATATTTTCGAGGCTGGAATTTTGGGCAGCAAACAAACTACCAGGATACTCAATACTCAATACTTTATTCCTTTTTTTTCCTTTGTTTTTTTTTACCAGAATCATGAAGATATATTTCCGGGGCTAGAAGTACTACCCGGTTACTTTACTGGATTTTTCTTGGGGCTGGGACAAATATTTAATCAATCTATGACCCTTAGGAGTTGAGGAAAAAGCAAAATAGCCAGAAAAAAGAAATAACGCACCAGCCTCAAATACCCGAAATTACTGAATTGCGAAACCACGGGATTAACTTTGATAATGTTATGCTTTCCTGAAGCCAGTTCTAAAGTTCACGCAGACGAAGTTGCAGACAGAAACTAATTAAGAAAATACAAAAAGTTCACCGGGATAAAAATATGCTAGTATCACGAATTCAATACTGATCTAGAGAAAACTGAAAGTGATAATCAAAACATTTTTGACGCGAGCGAAGCCGCGGGCGGAAGCTAGTAAGTAGATAGAACAAAAATGGAGGCATTTCTTTTTACTCCTGATTATACTTTCTAAACAAAATGTTGACCAAACGGGAATGAATGTAGGCATTCTCAAATGTTGACGAATCGAGAATGAATGTATGAAGATCAAAATCTTGACCAAACGCCACTAGTGTTCAATTGTTTTTAAAACTTTTGACATGTTGTCGAATCGGGAATGTGACATAACGGGAAGTAGCCAAACAATCAAACATCTTTACCCGTATACTTTATTTGTTCAGAAGACTTCTTCTTCGAGTCGATGGGTAACTCCTTAGATTTTTTGGGCCTAGTAGGTGGCTACTTTAATTACAGAGTCCATGGCATTCATTAAATCCTCCAGAGTATGGGCACTTGAACCCAACTTGAACGAGTTCTAGAGTGGAGACTGCGTCTCGGCAAACGTAGTGTAGGACGTCCTCAGGCACGGTGGAGTGACGATTTGCGCAGGACGGCTGGCATAAACTGGATGCGAGAAGCTGAAAATAGATCTAAGTGGCGTGCCTTTGGAGAGGCCTATGTCCAGCAGTGGGCTGCAACAGGCTGTTGATGATGATGATGGGCACTTGGGAAACTCCAATGTGTGGCAATGTTCTGAACAAGAGCACTCACATTGAATATCCAACGGGTCTATGAAACCCCATTTCATGTGAGAAGACTGGGATCAATTCATACCTATGTAAATGCAAGTATTTTCCAACATAAGTATCCTTCTGTCTTCGTGCATAAGATACTTAGCAGGTTATCTTCAAAATCTACTTAAAGACACGAGACAAAGCTGTAACAAGAAAGTTGCCTTATCAGTGACCATCGAGCAGTTTACTCAACTCTTTAATACTTGCTCTTAGATAGGGATTTTAACCAAATCTAGCTCCATCTCAAACATGTTTGTGTCGCTAATTGATGTTGCGTGTTTATTTGTTTTGTTCTGAGACCTCTTCGTGCCTTGGAAAGCACGCTAAGCATTTGGTCGTGATGGTTTTACCTATGACTTACGGTGAGGCGTTCAAAGGGGCTGTTTTATTGTAAACGATAACGAGGCATTAAAAAGTGAAACTAGCGATAAAAGTTTTACTAATAAACTACAACAATGATTAATGAGTAAACCATTATACATAATAAACGAATACATACATAGATGACTAAATCATAATACACAATAAAGGAATACATACATAGATGACAAAGAAATATTTTACACACAAACAGACATGTGTATATGAAGATAACATAATATGATTCGCAAGCCCGTCACCATTACATCTGCACATTATATCCATCCTCTGCATCTCCCGAGAGTCAATCAACTAGGCACTAGTTGATTGACAACTAAACACTACTAGACAGTCAAGATAACTCGAAGAATCTGCGAGAAATATTGAACTGCCTTAAAAAACGAGCAAACACATAAAAAACGCACACGCTCATGTACACACAAAACGAACAAAAAGCAGTTGAATGAACTTGAATTTGAAACCGGTTTAGCAACAACAAAAACACTAGTTACAAAAAACCGTGACTCAAGTAGTGTGATCTGCGTAAGAAACGTTTTGCGGTTAACCGTAAGACGCTTGCGGTTAAGCGCCATATCGATACTGAAATCGAGAGTGTTTTTATTAAAAGGCTGATGATTTAGTCTGCCATGTTAACTTTATTTTATAAAAACTGGCCAGGAGCGAGTCGGAAACGCATGCAAAGGGTTCCGAACGAATCATTACGTTCACGAACATTTTTGTAACATGTTAATTTCTCGAGCAGATCTAAACCGATGACGGGAAATGACGGCTCTGTCAGGAGTACTGGATAACAAAAATTGTATGGAGAAGAAGTGCAGAAAACTAATTTGGTTTTCAAAATAATGCTTAAAAATACATTACATTATTTAAAAAGTAGCCTAATTTCGACCACTGGGCGATCACTCACTACTTTTATGATTAATTAACAACAGCTACAATTAAAATCGAAGCGGCCTTAAACACAACAAGAACTGCGTCATTATTTTCACAAAGACCGAAAACACCACGCTTATTTAAATTACCGTGTACTGCTCTTAATTTAAAAATGCGGGTAACCGAAAATCATAATTATGCACGGAACATTTTAATTTTCTTACTGCCCGCAAAAGTAACGACCTGCTTCAAATTCCCAGCTCACTGCATGTCAATAGCACAGGTTAATTTTCAGTTCACCCTTTTTTCCACACCTCAAAACAAACAAATTGTTTGTTTTGAGCGGTGTGGACTGGCTAGATTTTGACGTAAAACTAATTATTCTTGTATTCGTCCGGTCAATGTTGGTGTAGGTTTTTGACATTTTGGGAATTGCAATCGGATTTTAGAAAGTTTTGCAAAACACGACATTTGTTTCAAAATTCATTTGTTGTTTCACACCCTAGACCAGCTTTATATCTTTCAAAGATATCTTTAGTTGGTCAAGCTCTTTAGCAGTTTGAATTCTAGAACATTCGGGAAAAATAGCATTCGTAACTTCACCTACGACGCTACAAATTATCCAGCAAGACGTCTTTTTTGTGTTCCAAATTCGAACACTTATCGAATCATCATTAAACGCTCAGAAACGCAAACAGTAGTCCAAAGTATGACTGTAGCGAAAGTATGACAAAAATCTGTACGTAAAGAGAGTCATTATATTATCTTTAGTAGTCGATTGCGGTCTGTGATGTCGTACAATGACAAATTACTTACTATAGGCAATTGTTGTCTTCTTACATAATGTAATTATTATTGCATTTGTCAATATGGGTATACCTTAGGGTAGTTAGTTAGTTGCGGAATTTGTTCGAAAGAGTTACCGCGGCCCTGGAACGCAAAGGGCACAAGAGGAACAGTGGGTTTTAGTCAGTAAGAGTCTGACACTCCCTTCCGCTCCACCCAGGGCGGGAAGGGTCATTTGATGACATCCCATCCAAAAAAAAAGGGTAGTTAGTTGTGGTGTTTCGGGTCAATTTGGTGAAAACCTATGATTAGCACATGATTTTATTAGTTCAATAACTTATAAATCATTTAGGAAGTTGCAGCCAGTGGAATATTTCAAATTATGATGGAAAAATTTAATGAAAATGTTTGCTGTTAAGCTGTTAATCCTTGTTGTTTTTAGCAGATCTTTGACAGTCGTTATGATAAATCAAAAGCCACGAAATCTGACATCAGTCATGTCAGAAGGTATCTTATTACCCAGTTACTGGGGTGTGCAGGTCAGTAGGCGAATGCTCCATGTAAAAATACTTTCACTCAACTGCATCCAGTTAGACTACCTACCCCATCATATTTGAGAAGAGTCTGGTAGATTGAGATGAGTTGTCCGCTCCAAGATCCCGTGTGTCCGCACATGTTATCAGAAACCGTTATTGTCTTTTACCTATGTTGCATTATATATTACTCAATAATAGTAACACAAGACCGATTAATAGATGTTAGAAACAGTGAGCGATATGGCATGTCTTTTATATTTGCGTCTGTGGCTTATTGTATAAGTTCAAGTTCTTAAAACGCAATAGACAGATGTATTGCTGGGGAGTTTGTTGCGCCACTTCTTCCCAGCTAAAACACTAGGAAGTGGTGACGGGTGGGCGTTTTGGGGGGACTGTCTTTATGTAAAACTAGCTTCTGTCCGCGACTTCGTCCGCGTGGAATAGTTACTTTGACAAAGTTTAATACAAACTTTCATCCCTTTCGACCAAATTTGATTACCATAACTCACTAGAACCGTTTCTTGTGAGTTAATCTTAAAAGATAGACATATACTGTCGCGGAAATTTTTAGATCATTTTAAGAGGAATAATTCTTTCCTACATATTTTTTGGTATCTTGAACCGTTGTTGTTGTTTCGCAGCGCACGCAACGGAAGCCCTCAAAGATGAATAATTTTCCCCGTTTTTTCCACATTTTCCATTTTTTCTTCGCTCCTATTACTCGCAGCGTGATGTTATATAGCCTAAAGCCTTCCTCGGTAAATGGTCTATTCAACCCAAAGAAATTTTTCAATACGAACCAGTAGTTCCTGAGATTAGCGCGTTCAAACAAACAAGCAAACAAACTCTTCAGCTTCATAATACTCGTATTAGTATAGATTTGACGTTCAAAAAGTGCTGTCTCGCAGCCTAGTTTGAATAAATGACTTTTGATTTTGGCAGCAGTCAGTTCACTTTAGAAAACAGATCTCTTGCAAATTGGGAGCACTTTGCAAGTAAAGAGTTTCCTCTTTTTTATTATAATCAGCAAAATGCGATTGAATAGGGATTACTTTTCAATGACCAGTCAAATTTAGGTAACTACTGAAGGGCACACTGCAATAATGATGAAAGTCCATTTTTGTAAAAACTCTAAGTAAGCACGTCATTCAACCACTGGATATTTGTAGTTGGTTATCTCGATAGCAAACTTAGCAATATTACTTACAATCCCGATATTTTAAACCGTGCACGCTTATACTCGATAAAAAGACGGTACTTAATAAAGTCATGGTTTTTAAAAATAACTTTAAATATAATAATATATTTTTTACGTTCTTACATAAAGCTTAAGTAAAGAAACATCATAATATCAATAATCAAAATATGCTGTAACGAATATAACTAACGAAAATAACGAATAATGTATTATGTTCATACCTTTAAACACGACTTGCCTTTTCCCATTAATACTGTTGAAACGCAATTTTCTCCAAACGAGGTAACAAAGACATTTACCGTTATTGTAGTGGACCCATCAACTGGTAATCATGCCATTCATTCATACTTATTGGCTTAAAAAAATTGGTTGGTAATTCTATTGAATTACCAACCAATTTTTTCAAGTCACTGGATAAGTATTTCTCCCTGTACACCAGAATGTTCAAATCCACAACAGGATAACATACAACTAACATCATCATCTGCCTAGCCTTTTCCCAACTATATTGGTGTCGGCTTCCAGTCATACCGGATTCAGCTGAATACCAATATTTAACGTGGAGCGGCTGCCTACCAGACCTCCACAAACCAATAACTGGGGAACACGGTACTTCTTTGCAAGACTAGTGTTAGATTTTCTGACTTCTGACAATCCGTAACGACTGCCAAAGATGTACAAATGACAGCCGGGACCAACGGCTTAACGTGCTTTCCGAGGCACGGAGGACACTCGGTATGTTAAGATGGTCACCCATCTACAGACCAACATTGGCAAGCGTTGCTTAATCTTGAAGATCGACCTGTGCGGCTGTTATTCTTTAGCCACGAGCCTCTACAGACAATTCGGGACAATCCTTACCTATCAAAGCGTCCAAAAGCCGGAATGTCCACCTCTTCATAATCTTTGACATACTTGCAGTCCATTGTGTTCAGTCCTGACGCATCTGATATTGATACTGTTGAACAGCTGCATTATTAATTTACCCCCGAGATGTAAACTGACTGTTTCCATAACATAGGAATGATTGACGTCTAACTGTATCGCTGACACAAAGGGTTCTTCCATGGTCAGGTATGCATTGCTCTGATTGGTTGACAGGGTATCTGGGAAAACCTTGGGGTGTCTGTGTAGCCAATAGTGTTGTCCGAAGAGGATAGTCCACGTGGACTGCCGAACCAGTAGTGTATTGTGTGTTATATTTCTGTCCAAGTTGACAGTGACTACGATGGCTTCTTAGTACGACTTGACTTGATAATATATTACCAATTACATACAACATTTGTCCGTTATATTTAGGCCGCAAGTTGTTTTGTCCCAAGTATGAAAGTCATTAGTTAAAATATTGCTCTCAAATATAATTTTACAAAAGAAGCTTTCCATATTTTTTTATGGAAAACTTCTTTTGTAAAATTTATTTATTTATTTATTATTTAAACATATTATTTATTTAATAAAGTATACTGGGTGAGTTTTAATTGACTAACTATCTTTCGGAGACAAAATATCCAGTTGCTTATTTCAAAAACATTTTGCAAGGCCCCAAACCTGCAATAAAAACATTTATTGACACAGAGATTTTTCCTGAGTTAATGTTTCCGATATGAAATCAAAGTGAGAACTGTCTTTTTCACAATTCAAAGATACCTTTGTTTAATTTTTACTACTGTAAAATGATTTCCACCTTTCTGTATATCATGTATGCGTGAAAGAACGCAGACAAGAGAGGTCTCCATCCTGCCATAACGATTGAGTAAGCCCAATTAAATATAACGTAAAAGTGTTTGCCGTCTTCTAAAAAAAACATGTTTTTGATTGAGTTTCATTTCGACTGGCTTACGGGGTTTTTGTTAATTATTGCCATAACGTGATTTAGGAGTTAGCATTCCATTGGGTAATGAGAAGTTTTATTAGGTAGTATTATAAAATCAGTGCGAGAAGTTATGTAATTTGAGGTTTTGTACCTACGATTCTTCATTTATTTATTGGCGTCTCCGAGCCCGGCCCAGAAAGCGGTGACGGAATGACATAGACGCGAACCATGAGAACTGGTTCGAAGCGGTGAGCCAGCCTTTGCGGTGTGCATCCAGATCATTTCACCACCAGTGTATGGCTGATACGGCGACGCCGTCCTTGCTCTGGCGCGCATTGCGTGGAGACTTTTACCCAGCGATCACAATATATGCCATTCAGCCGTCCCATTTCAGCCTGGCAGCATTTTTGCTCACGTCTTCTATGCTACCTAAAAAGTCTTCATAGCATCGAAATAAAGACAACCGTTAATTACTTCACTTCATTCATAGATTTGAACGCAACAACAGCGGGCTGCTTGATAACTAACTTGTTTGGAATGTTTTAGTCATGTTTGCGATCTATCGTGTGTACAATTTCTTGTTTCTTTTTTAACATATATACCGAGAACTCATGTGACTTAGGTACTTAGAACGAATCTGGCGATTATTTTTTTATTGATGAGATATCATCAAATGACTTCTCCTGCTCCGGGCGGAGCGGAAGGGAGTGTTAGACTCTTACTGACTAAACTCTTAGTGCTCTTTGTGTTCCAGGGCCGCGGTGACTCTTTCGAACGAATTTCGCAACCCTCACTTCGCGGTTTAGGAGGTGCCAAAGAAACATACATACGTTCTTATTGTCGAAAATCATTACAGTCGTACTGGAGCAGTCGACTAATAAAAAGAAACTGTTCTTCTAAAATCCTACGATAGAAGTTATCATTAAAAGTTTAAAATCAAAATACCTCGTGATCAGTCATACTGCTGCACTTACAAAAAAGATTTCTCATCAAGCTACACTTGTGATAGAATTATTTAAAATACTGAAGATAAGATCTAAGTCAATAGTACTTCAGTATTGGCTAACCTTTTTGACCAATCAAAAGATTGCAAAATGTTGTCGTTTTCAAAAATATTCAAATGTCTTCAATTCTAATGGTTGAGTACGCTCCAAAACCAACGAGTGAGGTCAAAAGAATCAGAAAGTTAATACTTAAACTTATGAAACGATCAAGTCCATGTTGAAATATGTCTCAATGAAAATCCTAGCCAAAATGAAGGGAAATCGCAGGATTTTTTTTGCAAGTTTTCAACTGCTATTGTTAGTGCGGAAGTTGCTAAGAAAATAATAGAATTGGCGTTCTGTAAAAACTGATAGTACAATAGGGATAATTACTAAATAAAAAAAAAAACTATTTAGTCCAGTGGTCATTAGTCATTTATTCATGAACAAGTAATTTGTACCTGAATTTACACACAAAAATTACATTACATCTGAATTTACATACATATACCTACACACTAACAGTACATACACTAAAATGAATTTCAAAGATTATATCAACAATTTCAAAATAATAAATTCAAATGTAAATAAAACAATTTGGCCAACAAAACAAATATTGAAATAATAACAATTAACTAAATATAAATTTGCATAGATTGATAGAATTGATTAAAAATAATAATATGAAATGCATAGTTGGCTTAATAATCTGAATAAACAAAAAAAAATGACGTCATCAAAAATTATTGGACATGTAATCAAACCTATAAAATAAAACGAAACAATCTATGGCGAAAACAAAGAACATCAAAGATCAGGAGTGGGGTCTTGTTACGTCACGTCGTGGTAAAATTTATAGCGTGTAGTGACGTCACAGGACTATTCAACGCACTGTATCGTAACGAAAAAATGCATGTAAAATATTTTTTGGAAATTTATCTGCCGGACTAATTACAGTTTTTTTAGTCAACTACCCTATTTGATACCTTTGTACATTAAATATAAAACTGAAAGATACAGTAAGAAGACACAGAAATTCAGAAGGTAACCAAGCTAAAGGATGCTCTAAATTTCTCTCAAAGTCCAAAATGGAAGTGGGCTGGTTCATGTGGCGAGATATGATGACAGTCGGTGGACAATCAACATCACTAAATGGAGTTCTAGAGTGGAGACCGCGTCTCGGCAAACGTAGTGTAGGACGTCCTCAGGCACGGTGGAGTGACGATTTGCGCAGAACGGCTGGCAGAAACTGGATGCGAGAAACCGAAAATAGATCTAAGTGGCGTGCAATTGGAGAGGCCTATGTCCAGCAGTGGACTGCAACAGGTTGTTGATGATGATGATGATGATGATGAAATGGAACGGACCGTTTGGCGTTAGAAAGAGAGGTCATCCCTGCGCTCGATGGCAGGATGAGATTGGGGCCTACATAGGAAGAGACTGAATGACCATCTCCAAAATCAGAACAAAAAATTCTTTGGAAGAGACTTTTGCCCTGACTGTCCACAAATTAAACATGCATGATTATATAAATATTATCATTTCAATTATCTTATTATAAAATGGTTAAATTTGAATAACTTACAACTGGCAACCCATAATTTTTGTGGAAAATATATCTAAGTATACTAATATTATAAAGCTGAAGAGTTTGTTTGTTTGAACGCGCTAATCTCAGGAACTACTGGTTTGAATTGAAAAATTCTTTTTGGGTTGAATAGACCATTTATCGAGGAAGGCTTTAGACTATATATCATCACGCTTAAGCCAATAGGAGCGGAGCAGCGATAAAGAATGTTTTAAAATCGGGGATTCCACGGGAACGAAGTCGCGGGCAGCAGCTTGTTATATAATATAAATGAAATGTTAAACTTTAAATCTCTGTAAATTCAAGGTTCCACCACTTTCTCTAGCCCTTTATAGATCTTTATATGAAAAACCCCGTCTATTAGCAAAACCAACTAAAATAGGAGATCTAAAATAAGAGGTATGTATTATTTATGATCGTCTAGACGAGGTAGAAATAACCTTCCAGACAGTTTTCCCTGAAAATCCTATGGAGATACAAGACTCGTGTTTTTGTCATGTGAAATTTTAGATATTCAACATACTGAGTTTATGTTTATAGAATTCTACACGTACCTAGCTAATTTATTGGGTTTAATTTCTAAGTAATAAGGAGCTTATGGCTAAATAATAACTCACATGGAGCGATCTTCAAGGTTAAGCAACGATTGCCGAGATTGGTCTGTGGCTGGGTGACCATCCTAAAGTGTCGAAATTCCTTCGTGTCTCGGAAAGCACGTTAAGCCACTGGTCCCGGCTGTAATTTGTAGATGTTTAGCAGACGTAATGGATTGTCTGAAGCGAGAAAACCACAGTGTGAGAAAAAAACAGTCTCGCCAAGAAATACCGTGTTACCCAGTTAATGGGCAGTGGTAGTCTGGTAGGCAGCTGTTCCGCGTAAAATACTGGTATTCAGCTGAATCCGGTTTGACTGGGAGCCGATTCAATTACAATTTTTTATCTACCTATGGTGTGTAAATCTGTGTGTGCAAAAAACAACAAGTTTTCTTTCTTCTTTTAATTAGTAATTGGTTTATATATTTTGAAATCTGTGATTCCCTGTTTTTGTTATAATATTAAATTTAGTATCCTTGGTGGATGCCTGATTCAATAAATAAATAAAGTCATTAACACTTGTGAAGTTCGATGTCCACAGAACTCAGCATATGGTTCAAACAATAATTTGTTCATAATCAGCCTTTTAATGTTCCCACTGCTGGGACTCAGGCCGCATCTCTAAGAGAGGAAATGGGCCGTAATCCACCACGTGAATGTCACATGTCTTCGAAGATTTGGTTCAGGACATGCCGGTTTCCTCACGATGTTTTCCTTCACTGTTTTGAGAGCAGTGGTGAAGAAATGAATTACACAAAGTAATGCGCCTGGCTGGGATTGAACCCACGACTTACAATTCGTAAGTCGGGGTCGTCACCACTCGGCCACCACTGCTCTTGCAATTTGTTCGAGTGCCCGCAACTTGCATTCGAGTCGACACTACATACATTATAACGTCATGTTCTACCCATGTACTAAGTTCTGAGCATTGAACGCACAAGTGTTAATCAGAGCCTACTCATAATTGAAACCACCTTTGTTACAGCTACCACAAAATCTCTCAGGAAACTCAGGAAAAATACCGGTGGCATTTTGCAATGCAATAGACAAGTGAAGTCTTTTGAAACGTACGTACATACATGCGTTGCAACACAGTTTAGTGCTATATCGTTTATTTTATGTTCGTTTCATGGGCCCTACTGGCTAAGCGTACGCAATGGGGACATCAGTGCAATTGGCCTTAGCTTTAATGGCCATATAGGTTTCGTTGCCTATCCTTAGGTCGTGTGGCGCAATTTCTTGCATGGAATGCCGTTTTTCCTGTATCTGCTCGGACTGTATGAGGATCTTCTCGTGTCTTGAAAACCTCACATTAATTCGAGGAGATTGCTGTCTAGTATTATCACTTTTTCAATCAACCTATAAAATCGGCCAAGTGCGTGTCAGACCACGCATATTGAAGGGTTCCGTAGTTCACAATTAAAATTATAACATTTTTAGTTGATATTTTGACTGCGCCAATCTGTGTTGTTCAAACTAATTTGAGCGTATTACTGAAAATCACATATCTCGAAAGTATATTATATAATAAGCTGTGATATTCAAACTAATTTTCGTTGGAAGTGCCTATGAAGTTCTATTTGCTCAATTTCTTTAGAATTTTCAACTTCATAGTTGAAAAGTTAGAGGGGGTGGGACACATTTTGTACGAATTAGGTAACACATTCGCAAAAACTGTTTCCTTAAATCAAACACGTTTATAGAAACCTCTATTTCATTTTGGAAGAGCTTTCCAATGATAGCTCACACGATTACGTTTGTTGGAATTTATTTTTTCATCCCTCAGTTACATGTATGAAGTGCCACCCCTAGAATTATTATTTTTTCCGTATTAACATAGCACTATTCGTCGATCGTTCGATCGTTCACAGGTTGAACCTACCTACAATTTTTTATTTATGTAGCTTTAATAGTCTCCGATTCAAACGGCCGTGGCATACAGACAGACGGACAGACAGACGGACATAACGATATTATAAGGATTCCGTTTTTGCCATTTGGCTACGGAACCCTATAATTTCACGTAGTTATTATAATACGAATTAGTTTTAGGATTGACATAGCTACCTATCTAACTTTTCAATTCTAATAAGAATCTTTACATTATTTTAACATTAATATATTTCTATTAATGTATTTCCCATAATACCGAGTCTATACTATATTCCGAAAAAAAAGTCCGATAATTACCTACAAAAAAAAATCGTCTACCTATTAATAAATATTCTAATTCATTCTACTTAAATTACCTTTGATGTTTTTATAATTTGTATCTATACTTTTAACATAATATTTCAATCGCACCGTTTCAATTAATAAAATCTTCCCCATTTACCTCATATTTCTTTGAAAAGGATACCCCTAGTCTGCCACGAGTCACCATAGAAAGCTAAATTAAATAACTCACCAGTCATTTGCTAACTTAATTACTTTTCAAAGGGAATAAAAAGCAATTCAGTTCTACAGAGGGCTTAATCAGGAGAACTCAATCAAAACGAACAACATACAGTCCATTCATCCTAAATTACAAACATGATTTTAATCAATGGAATCCCATAAAGGTACTTAACTGAAAAATAGTTATAGGTACATTATTTGATGTACAAAGTGGCAATGCCGCCAGCCTTTTGGGTTCACTCCCAGTCGATAGCGATGCGGACGAGATTTTTGTGTAGTTAGGAGGATTTTAGTTTATTTTTAGGTTAAGTATTTATGGTTATTAGACGTAGAACGGACAACCGTTGGGGTAAACGAGTTCTAGAGTGGAGACCACGTCTCGGCAAACGTAGCTTAGGACGTCCACAGGCACGGTGGAGTGACGATTTGCGCAGGACGGCTGGCAGAAACTGGATGCGATAAGCCGAAAATAGGTCTAAGTGGCGTGCTATTGGAGAGGAGAGGTTCAGCAGTGGACTGCAACAGGCTGTTGATGATGATGATGATGATGTTTATGGTAGTTAGATATAAAGTTTACTATTTTTATTGAATTTTGTAAATCAATTGAGGAGTTGAATTAGTCCATCAGAAAGACTTCCATAAAAGAAATTAATATCTAACTTTTTTGTACACATGCTTTTCAGAACCAAGCATCTTGTTAAATGGGGGTTTTATCCATGAAAGTTGTGGATTGCATTGGCATTTTCAGTCACAAGTTTTCTGATGACCTTTCAAATTATGCTAGCACAAGAACAGAGAAACTGAAACCGGTTCTTAAGGAGGAAAAGAGGGAGAAGAGGGGCGAAATGAGAAAAAGGAGATCGTATACGATCTCCTTTTTTTTCCTTTTTTCGCAAGGAGCTCAAGAAGGATCACGGGTGGGTTTTAGTCAGTAAGAGTCTGACACTCCCTTCCGCTCCACCCAGAGCGGGAGAAGTCATTTGATGATTTTCCATCCAAAAAAAAGGGTAGAGTTACCCAGTCGATCCTCGAAACTACGCACACAGAACTGCCCATGGTGAGTACATATGTCAGTATTTATTTAATGCATGAGTAGGTTTATCACTAAAAGCAATTTGGGTTTTCAAAATACTAATTTGAAAACCTAGCTCTAAATTTAATATAAACACATCAAAAGTATCTAGGGATCAACATATATTTTTGCAATAACTTTTCTCCTGATTGATATTAATTAAAATTTTCTTTAAGGATTCATCAAATAAAGTGTTTTCGTTTGTCACAGTAACGATAAACCAAGTCACCTTTGCATTAATAAAGAAATTTGCCATTTTCCTAATAAAGGGATTTTTGACATTTGAACCACTAACATTAAAGTTCGAAAAAAAGACTGAAATAACAGTTTTCTTTAAAATTTTATTGGGTAACTTAAACAATTAATAATCCGTGTTTCTACCGCGAACACTAACAACACAAGAACATCGGTTTGGCATACTCAAAATGAGTTCATCCAAATCACGCTGTGGAATGGCCGCCCATGTTCGTTGCAACAACAAAAAAAGGTCTTCTTGCGACTGGATACCCTCCATATTCGGCAGAGCTCTTCTCTGTAGCATATCCCATGCATGCTCAATCGGGTTCAAGTCTGGCGACTGAGCAGGCCAGGGCAGGACATTGATGTTAGCTGCGGCGAGAGTCTGTCTTACAACTCTTGCGGTGTGCGGTCGTGCATTATCATGCATTAACTGAAATAAGGGACCGATTTGCACTTGTAGAGGAACGATGACGTCTGATACAATCGTCTCAGCATAAATTTGAGCGTTGAGGTTGCCTCTGATCCAAATCAACTCAGTTCTTCCGCCGATCCAAATACCCGCCCATACTATGATGGTTCCACCACTATAAGGATGGACTTCCTGGCAGGATTTTAATCGCTGTTGGCGTCCAGGGGTTCTCCAGTGTCGTATACGTCTTGTATCCGGTCTCATACCAAAACGAGACTCATCAGAAAAGCACACGAAACGCCATTGTTCTTCTGCCCAATTTCTGTGTTCAAGAGCCCATTGATATCGAATCCTACGATTGTGCATTGCTATAGGTGGTACCCGTAGCGGTCTTCGGGAATGAAGGTTCACTTCATGCAAGCGGTTTCTGACTGTTTGGTCGCTAATTAAGTTCCCTGAAGAGTGATGAAGCCTCACGGCTAACATCATGGCGGTTATTGTTGGAGCTCTTCGAGTTAAGATTTGAATGTATCGGTCTTGTCTCCGTGTGGTGCAGCGATACCGTCCTCCATGGCGCTCAGCCAAGGTAAGCGAAGAGCTCTGCCGAATATGGAGGGTATCCAGTCGCAAGAAGACCTTTTTTTGTTGTTGCAACGAACATGGGCGGCCATTCCACAGCGTGATTTGGATGAACTCATTTTGAGTATGCCAAACCGATGTTCTTGTGTTGTTAGTGTTCGCGGTAGAAACACGGATTATTAATTGTTTAAGTTACCCAATAAAATTTTAAAGAAAACTGTTATTTCAGTCTTTTTTTCGAACTTTAATGTTAGTGGTTCAAATGTCAAAAATCCCTTTATTAGGAAAATGGCAAATTTCTTTATTAATGCAAAGGTGACTTGGTTTATCGTTACTGTGACAAACGAAAACACTTTATTTGATGAATCCTTAAAGAAAATTTTAATTAATATCAATCAGGAGAAAAGTTATTGCAAAAATATATGTTGATCCCTAGATACTTTTGATGTGTTTATTAATATTAAATTTAGAGCTTATTTTGTGTTATTGAAAATAAAGCTGATTGAATGCGTGAAATGGATGGGTGCACACGAGGAAAGGCATAAAAGTCCTGTATGTTTGGATTTTTGTTCATCAATAACGTTTCGATGTCTGTTCAGTCATCATAATGTGATTGTGTTCTATTTTTCATCATAATTATTATATCCGAACGCATATGATGAAACATTGAAAACAGGTAGAGCGTTACCTGAACTTTGTTTTTTTTTTAAATCGCAATTTAGTCTCGCTTAATGTCTGAATGTCCAGCGAGCAAAGCCGTTTGAAAAGCTAGTTTACCAGTGAAAATATGTTTACAAAATATTAATTAGAAATTCTTCACAAATGCCTAACGGTTCAGTTGTCATGAATACTGACACAAAATTTTCATTTCGCAAATTAATTATAATAAATTATTTAATAAATGTAGCCATACCCATTGCAAGCGGAGAAATGTAAAGTATAATTAAGTTCGGCATGGAAATCTAATTTAATCGTTGCGACTTAGCATCAGTCAATTAAAATATACATATTATTTTTTATAATATCATTATAATATTATTTTCAGTCTTCACAAGACTTCTCCGTGCCTCGGAAAGCACGTTAAGCCGTTGGTCCCGGCTGTCATTTGGAGATCTTTGGCAGTCGTTAAGGATTGTCAGAAGCCAGAAAATCTGACACCAGTCAAGCCAAAAAGTACCGTGTTACCCATTTAATGGGTTGTCGAGGTCTGGTAGGCAGCTGTTCCATGTACAATATTGGTATTCAGCTGAATCCGGCTTGTCTGGCAGATGATGATGATGATTTTCAGTCTTTCCTTATTTACGTGGCATAATAGGGATGATTCATGTGCAAAATAAATACTAAATAGTTATAGAACAAATATACCGTTTTTTGCATGATATCTATTAAACTTTTCATAAATGAAACCGTGTTAAAAATGGTACATTTTTTACTTCGACGAGACGAACGGGAAATTTCAACACAATGAAACGTATTAAATAAAATGTGTGTATGCTTCAGACATGTTATGAATCTTCCCCGTTAAAATAATTGAAACTTGGAATATTGTCGTAAAGCAGGCAGACATGACAACTAACATCTCTCAGAATTAAAATAAATTACACGTTCTCATCACATTATTGACCCACGCATTTAAGCGGTAGCATTTGCCGCCAAATTCCATTGTGTGTAATGACTAAATAATATTGAATGCCACACAGCCTCAGCATGTTTTGGTTGAACAACACAATTCTTGCGGCGTACGAATACGTCATTATTGAGCTATCACAATAGGTACTTGTCATGAATGTCATTGAAGATAATCGCGGTCACAGCATGGAGGGATTCCCCAATATTTCGTACCTAATTTTTTTATAGTTT
The DNA here is from genome assembly GCA_905332915.2 of Hecatera dysodea. Taxonomy (NCBI): domain Eukaryota; kingdom Metazoa; phylum Arthropoda; class Insecta; order Lepidoptera; family Noctuidae; genus Hecatera; species Hecatera dysodea. The sequence goes on along the minus strand of HG995286.1, from coordinate 28,043,840 downwards.
CCTTTTTTTGCATTGTCCTCACATATAGAAGCACCAAAGGATTTAACAAAAGTTATGTAATACAGAACATGATTTAAAAGAGTGTCCGTGAAGTTCCTTGCACGTTCTTAGAGATCTACGCTAAAGTAAAAGCCAGCTCTTGTCACGAGAAGTATCAACCAACCGTTTCTATATTTCTTTGAAAAGGTTGCGATCACAAGGGCCCTTTGCTAGGCCAAAATGATCTTGCTGTGCGTTGACAGTCGTTGGAGAAAAATGATTTTATATGTAGTTAATAAAAGTTATGTAAAATAGCGTGTGCCTGCGGTTTACGAAAATCTTTTTTCAAAAACATTACTAAAGTATTCAACAGTTTTGACTGCAATAGGTAATTAGAACATATGTATTTATGATCGTCTTATGTCCTCAGCCTTTACCTAACAAGAATTAGAATGTTAATATTTCGTAAATCCAATTTTATACAACACTTGAAGATTGTAATCGTCAATTGCAAATACACTCTCAGACATTTTCGTCAATTAAAAATAAACTCCCAGACGTTTTCGATTTTTAAAAATGATAAGTCGATTTATCCGTTAATTTTAACAAGTAAATTGGTTGAAAATAAAAATTGGAAGAAAATAATAAAAGCAGACGGGAGTTTTCACTTCAGTGGATTCTTCCAATCGAATGATTTGATCGGTATCAAATCAACTTTACTATAATACGTTCCGCCCTACCTTCAGAAATTAAATAAAAAATCTTTGCAAAGGCTATCGCAGTCCCTTTGCTTTGAGAGCTCAGCTTTATTAAGCAGTAACAGCGCCCCGCGGTTTCACCCGCGTTGTTCCCGTTCCCGTGGCAATACGGGGATTAAATATCCTATGACACTCCACAATAACGTAGCTTTCTATTGGTGAAATAGTTTTGAAAATCGGTTTATTTGATCCAGAGATTACCCCTTACAATGTCACAAACTCACAAACGTTACCTCTTTATAATATTAGTATAGATAGTTAGGTATACATTTTGTTATGAAACGGGGTGTAAAGTCAAGTGAAAACGATTAGGTAGCTGTTTATTTTGTACACTAGTCCGTTAATTGATAAATTATCATCACTAGAAAAGAAGAAAATTCGTTTCTTCTCGATTCGGGTTCTCAAGTCGGCAGGTATGTTTATTTTTCTTTTACGTATTTACAACGATTACGCCGAGATTTCTGATCCGTATTTACGTTCAGTTTCGTCGGGTAGTTTTTATTTTTTGAGCTTTTTTGTTAATTTCAATAAATTATAGCAAATTTGTCGGGATAGCTGAAATCGCATGTTTGCTTATTGTTTACACCAATTTACACGCTACGCTGTAAAAGTGAAACAAAAACTTTTTATAAAACAAAAGTACAACAGACTTCTAAACAAAAAGTACAAAGCTAATTTAATTTCAGAAATCACTGTGTCCAAAAAACAAAAAAGCAACCAAAAAAACACCGAGTTCCGAAATTAAAGTTATTTTGTACATTTTGTTTTTTTTTAATTAGAAGTCGGTTGTATTTTTCTATTTACGTTGGAATCTGCTTCCAGTATTACCCGGTGCAATTAAACACAAGTAGTTCACGGAGGGACTCACGAGGGGCTATCCAGTTGGTGTCCACAGTCCATTAATTGGGTAGGTACACAAGACTGACTTGAAGAAGACCACTTGACTGGACTGGCACTGAACTTAAATCTGATTGCGTTTAAGAAAACTTAATTTTGCTTGAATGCCAATATTGATCTCGCTCGTACAACGGATTTCACCAGCCACATTTTGATAGCATTCACGAAGACCAAGTCTCTATGGATAATGTAAAATTTATCACACTAGCAGCGCCCCGCGGTTTCATCCGCGTAGTTCCCGTCCCCGTGGGAATACAGGGATAATGGAACCTATGTTACTCACGGATAATGTAGCTTTCTATTGGTAAAAAAATAATTAGAATTAGTTCAGGAGCTTATTAGGTACGTACAACCACAGGTACAACCAAACAAAATATTTCCTCTTTATAACATAATATTAGCGCCCCGCGCTTTCAACCGCGTAGTTCCCGTTCCCGTGGGAACACGGGGATAAAATATCCCTATATTATTAATAGGAAAGAGGAGGAGAATGTAGCTTTCTAATAGTAAAAGATTTTTTGAAATCGGTTTAGTAGTTTTTGAGTTTATTCGCTACTTACAAGAATACAAATCTTTCCTCTTTATAATTAGTAATTTAGTAATAGGGATGTTTCCTGAGTAAAAAATGTATGATTATGTTTAGTCCGTCAGTTAGATTATAGAAAAATATTAGACACGTATTTTTTCCTTTATCAAATCTATAAAAACTGACGAAGATACAAAGCATCAAAGATCAGGAGTGGGGGCTTGTGATGTCACGGCTCGGTAAAAATTGTACCTAGCGAGTAGTGACGTCACACGAGTTTTCAACGCACTGTATCGTCTTCATTTTTTGTTTACGTGAAAAAAGAAAAAATACGTGTCCAATATTTTTTGGAAATCTATCTGACGGACTAATTAGTTTTTTTTAGTCAACTACCCTATTAGTATAGATATTAGTATAGATAAAACAAAATGCGATTAAAATTTGCATCATTATGCTAGCGAACTACTGAAATCATAAGACCAAAAAGTTTTAATTAATATCACTAAACGTAGCCGTTTGCCGAAACTGTGATACGATTTCGACTTGATCATCTACTGTGTAAAGTAGATTGTTTTGAGTATGATTATTAAATTCATAATTATTACGAATGTAATACTGTGTATCTTTAGTAGGTAGACATTTCAGGTAATCTAGTAGTGCACACAATTTAGTGGACCTGTCTTGTTCCACAGTCATTTGTTTGGTGCTTTCCTAAACATACCAAGGTCCTACGTGGTACCAACTAATATGATAGATAGATAGATGAATGAATGAATTATAGTACTATTTACTGTATATTTTATAAGTATATTATATAAGTAGTATAAGTATATATATTTTGATTTGTTAATTTAGTTTAAGGCTTCATATTCTCTTCTTCTCTTGTTCTTACACACTATTGTCTACATTTCTTTTCGTTTATCCTTTCGCAGGTCTGCTGGAAGAAATTCCGTTTGAAATAAGCAGTTCCTTTGCACAAAAATTGTAATGTTGTCTCTTAATTATTGTATGTGTGTACATAAATAATAAAATAAATAAATACATAAATAATACATTTAAAAGCACAATATGACGTATCTATTATAATACACCAAAAAAAATTGTATATGGTTCCAAAAGTACAAAATATCTTCTCATAATGATGTCGGAACGTCTCGTAAGTACCTATGAAGGCTCTCACACAAACCGCTACACGTCTTCATTCTCTATGGTTTCCGCTAATCTGACTGAATCAGATGTATCGTACCATCGACACGCTAACTGTCTGCTGACAAGGCGTAGTGTGATTTACGCGACAGTTCAAGTAATACTTTTATCGCGCAGATTCGCTCGATGCTCTAGTGAGGTAAGGCTTACGCTGTTTTGAGCATTTTGTACATCGCTGTGCTCGTGCAGCCTGTGGGCTCACTGCGCAAATAGGGATTATAATCCATCCGAGGCGTGTTCTGGGTGGTGATGGGGCTACCCCGGTACTGTAGTGTCTCGGGTATGGTCGCAGAAGCGCGCATGGTTTTTTTTCACGCGATTATGCGAAAGCGCGCGTTGTCAATGGTGAGCAGAGTACGGGCCAGCTCCAATTCTGTACTGTGCCCGTACTACGAAGTGCCAATGCTATCAGGATTCGGTGTGAGGGAAAGGGATAGTGCTATTCGTCTTGTGTAACTCCGTCTCTCTCTGACACAGGAATCATGATGGATTTAAGACGTCATAGTAGGGCTGCTGGTGATGATTGTTGAAAGGCTGGACTGTCCGTTCATTCAGTATTGTTCTGACAGACATTTACTGGGGAAGAAATGTTGAAATTATGATTCAAAGATTTTAATTATAGGTAGGTAGTTCTTTTTTAATTTGATTTGTTTTTGTAATTTAGTTTATTGATTTTAATTTAATTTATTGTTTTTAATTTAATTGATTGATTTTAATTTAATTTGTTGATTTTAATATAACCGTATTGATTTTTACTTAACTTTTTATTTCAATCCTTTAGCTATGTGTATTGTGATGTAATGTTTAATTGAAATAAATGCTTTGATTTGATTTTATGTAGACGTTTATATCGGAGATGTATAGAAATACGAATATCCTTCAATACTTAATCAAAATGTCCACCATAAAATATGATTTATAGCTGAAAACATTGGAGTTATTCCAAAATGTTACGGGCATTAATTTTAATTTACTCGTATATTTCAAAAAGGCGTGGTTTGTTTTTTGCAGAGACCTAAAATGCTAACGCAATGTTTTATTATAAATGTTTACACATTTTTAATTAAATATATACAGGGCCACCGCAGATTTAAATAAATTAGCTACGATTAGTTATTCAACCTTTACTCTCAAAGATTTATCTCGTAAAGTTAACTTGTAAAGTTTAAATTAATTATTGATGATAGATTGGAATTTCTGCTGGAGTTTATTTTTCTGTCGACTGTCTGTAAATAATATGTCGTCATGTTTTATGATTTATTTCGTTTGAAATTATTTTTAATTTTAGGTATTATTTGTTGAGGTCAATCTTGAAATAATGATGGAGTGGGAAAATCGTAAGACTACGGTTAGATTTTATTCGTTGTACAGATATCTTATTTTTGTATCGCGTAATCAGGATGCTCCAGAATTAAATTGAATCTTATAATATCTATGTAATTGCAGGGCTGTCGACTAATTAATTAAATCAATATATAAGTATTATTTGTTATCTATAATAATATTATAAAGATAGGAAAGATTTGTATGTAACGAATAAACTCAAAAACTACTAGACCGATTTCAAAAATTCTTTCACCATTAGAAAGCTACATTCACATCGGCTATATGTTATCCCCATATTCCCGCGGGAACGGGAACTACGCGGGTGAAACCGCGGTTCTTTGATAGTTTATAAATGTATAAAACAAACACAGCATTAAATTTTCACGCAGACATAGATATTATTTTGGGAAAAACACCGTGATAACAAACCATTTATGCAGGCGTAGATGAAAACCGATCTTTTATGTGTCAAGCAGACAAGGCCGTGCATTGTTCTCTTGTTTTTATTTACGTGTTCCGCTCTGTACGCTGACGTGTTCCGGGCTTTGTAGCCGACTGCTTGAAATTTAAGTTTAATATAGGTACAATAATGAGACTGGCTAAATAGAGGCTGCTAAAAAATTAGCCTATGATTGGGGTATTATCTACTGTTGGAAAATCTGTTATTCCGTTTAGAGCACAGAGGCTGGCTGGTTCGGATCGAGTGAAGACAAATTTTGCTATTATGTATTTTGAGTAATTTTTTTTCGGATGTGAAATCATCAAATGACTTCTCCCGCTCTGGGCGGAGCGGAAGGGAGTGTCACACTCTTACTGACTAAAACCCACCCGTGATCCTTCTTGTGCCCTTTGCGATCCAAGACCGCGGTGACTCTTTTGAACAAATTCCGCAACCCTAGCATGCACTGACCCTATGGGGCCCCGTCTTCGTTGCTGACGGCTCTTAGAGGCGCGCGTAGAACACTACGCGCCGTCGACTCGGACAATTAAACTTTAGTAAATATTGTATCTGGAAAGTATTTCTGTAAATCCATTCGCCCCAAATTGTAGACATATTGATTTCTGATCTTTCCGTACTTCGAAAAAATCGTTTTGGAAATCGTGGACAATAGGAAAGTTTCCAGACTAAAAAAAAAATTGTATTTAGTCCGTCTGATAGCTAGTCTAAAAATATTGGACACGTATTTTTTTCTTTATTAGATCTCTAAATATTGACAAAGATAAAAAGCATTAAAGATCAGGAGTGGGGGCTTGTGACGTCACGTTGTCGCAACTCGTAGCACGTAATGACGTCACACGAGTTTTCAGCGTACTGTCGCGACAGTACGCTGAAAACTTCCCTGTATTCATCATTTATCATTTATTTTTTTCATCAATTGTTTCATCATTTAAAAGTTACATTAGCAGCGGTTAATGTAGCTTTTAAATGATGAAACAATTTTTTGAATAGGTTTAGTGAATTGAGTATGAAAGCGTAACAAACTCACATTCGTATTTATAATATAAATTACTAGCTGACCCGGCAAACGTCGTCGACGTTTTGCCACATAAAAAATAGGGTTAAACCACCCTTAACATTCAGGGGGATGAAAAATAGATGTTGCCCGATTCGCCACCCTAGCCGTTATGCACGCTAAGATTCATGATAATCGGTCGAGCCGTTTCGGAGGAGTTCAACCACAAACACCGTGACACGAGAATTTTATATATAAGATAATAAAAGATAATATAGGAATGGGTCCATGGCCAAGTCTGCAAATAAACAGGAACAATACTGACACAGATACTTTAAATTAACACTTTATTTTCTATCCGCGTATCAGTATTGTAGATTAAATTTATAGTATCATAAAATAACCGAATATACATATATTTTAGCTATGTTATTAGTTTATCGAATTCTTTGGTTGAGTATGAATATAAACCAAAATCAACTTTAGTGTCTGAGAATAAAGCTTGAAAATTACTTAAAGTTGGTGGAAAAGCTATAAAGTTTTATGTTCGTGATAAAGTGAGTTTTATGATACTAAAGTTAAGATCTAAAACTATTTGAAAATTAGTCAAAAACTGCCAATAAAAGACAGTTATTTCGTGTAACTTTGAATCCAGTTGGAATATTTATTATGTTTTATTGTTTTTTATTGTATTCCTCATTGCATATGTGGGTTATGCAAAAGTTGATGTTATGTATGATAATTATGATAAATGTAAATTAATGCATATTTTATCTCAGCATTATCTCGAGATTGTAAAGGTGGGCTCACACTAGGACACTACGCAACACGATGTGCAAACACTGCCTTTATAAAAAACTAGCTGCTGCCCGCGACTTCGTCCCCGTGGAATCCCCGATTTTAAAACATTCTTTATCGCTGCTCTGCTCCTATTGGCTTAAGCGTGATGATATATAGCCTAAAGCCTTCCTTGATAAATGGTCTATTCAACCCAAAAAGAATTATTCAATTCGAACCAGTAGTTCCTGAGATTAGCGCGTTCAAACAAACAAACAAACAAACAAACTCTTCAGCTTTATAATATTAAGGCCCTGTTTCACAATCATCAAATAAGGTTTATCTGACAGATAAAATATAAACTGGCCAAATTAAATAACCAATTTAATATGGCATGCATTTTAAAATAGCTACTATTCAATTTGTTTGGTTCATAGGTTTATCTGTCAGATAAGGTTTACTTGGCAATTGTGAAACAGGGCCTAAGTCTATATATTCAGTGAAATTGTTCGAATATACCATTCGGAATTCGATTTTGTTCAAATTTACAGAGTAATTCTACAAATTTTTAAGAAAAGTTCATATTCGCTACTCAGTCGCTCTCTGTCTGTCAAAAATGCATAGAAATTGAGTTTTCTTTTTACTGATTGCGACTGAGATACGAGTGCGCTTCCAGTCAAACCTTCCATTGGAATCTGCTTCCAGTCAAACCTGATTCAGCTGACTACCAGTATTTTATGTGGAGCGGTAGCCTACCAGACATCCACAACTCACTTGTATCCCGTAGATCCGCTAGATCCGCCGGAGCCGCTGGATCCGCGCACCGCTGCATGTTCGCGGATATTTACACTATTACACACCTACAGCAATGTTCAGCGGTGCTCAGTGCTTCAGCGGCTCTATTTCGACGACATAATTTTGAGCAACGAGTTAAAGGTATTTCGCCCGTGGTCTCGAGACGGTAAAGGCCGCCGCTGCACATCGGCATCATCAAAACCTCTCAAAGTATTGGTAGTCCAATACTTTGAGAGGTTTTGACATAAAGATGGCAAGTGACCATTTTTACTAACTTTTTTAAAATAAATTTAGACGCTTGAATACTATCTCACCTACTGGTAAGCGATGATGTGGTCGAGCTTTGACACGCTCGTCGAGAAACTAACTTATTAATTTTTGGTTGATGTCTTCCGTACTATACTGGTGTTACGTATTGTGTGTATATTTGTACTAAAAAAAATATAAAAAATCGAAATAAGAATAAAAAATTAATAATTACAATCAAAGATAACATTCAAATGAATTAAAAATTAATTATAAAGTAACGTCAGATAAAAAAATAATAATAATATCAATAATAATAACTGAAATCAAACCAAAAGTATTAAATACTAAACGTTAAACTTATATTTATAAACTAATTATATTGATCCTTGTTTAAAAAAAAAACATAAATATAACACTAAAGCTGTTCGCTCACACCGCGGTATTTTTATAACCGTCGTAACTTTTAAAGGATTTACATGCTCATAACCCAACTTGATTATAAAATTGTTTTCGTAAATAAGGATTTATATCATGTGAAAAACTAACGGGATGAAGTATTTAAGTTACATTCCCCAAATTTATCAGTATTGACATTTAAAGCTTGGACTAAGTTAGTTATTCCCTATTAAATCCAAAATGCAGCTCAATTTTTAAGTGATCCAGTGTGTTCTTACCTTTTTTTATAAACGCGTATGATAAAATGTGGATTTTTGTGATCATAGACAATAAAAATCAATTTGAAAAAAAAAATGTGACTTAGCCCTTCATGTGTTTCGATTGCTAATTTGAACAAAAAGCGGTTATTGCGATTTTAGTACAATATTTAGACATATTTATGGCTACGCGGAGTTTTTTTTGGATATTTTAAAAAGTACTGTAAACTTGTTGTATATAATTTATATCTATCATCAACTGTTTTTGCAGTGCACGCTAAAGGATGACTTTCATAGGAAAATATTAGTTACCTTGGGCAACAATCAACATCACATTTCAGCCAGTTTATATGAAACGTTAACATATTATAAACTTAGCTTTCCCCATGAAAAATCCCATCCATTGGTGAAAACCGTATGAAAATCCGTTCAGTAGTTTTTGAGTTTGATGCGAACAGACAGGCGGACGGACGTGGCGAGGCACTTTGTTTATAATATGACTAGCGACCCGCCCCTGCTTCGCACGGGTGCAATGCTCATACTAAATATACTACATAATGTCTGTATATACAACGTAAATAAGCCATTATTTCCCGTAAAAAGTAATGGATAAAAAATGGTTATTGTGAGTTATCCTTAAGAGGTAGACATATATCATCATGGACTTTTTGTAGACCTTTGTAAGATGTACTTACAATACTGTAGTACATTATTTTGATCTATCTCGTAGGGTTCAGCCAGTGTTGCAAAGTAATCGCAAAAAATGTGTTTATTTACGACATCACATTAGAAACCTCTAAAAGTATCATATTGATACTATATTATGCATGTATTGTACATATAAACCTTACTCTTAAATCACTCTATCTGTAAAAAAACCGCATCAAAATCCGTTGCCTAGTTTTAAAGATCAAAGCATACATAGACAGACAGCGGAAAGCGACTTTGTTTTATAATATCTATTGAAGTGATTTTAATCTAGGGTCAGAAATCAAATAGTTTAACTTACTTTCCGAGCAAAATGTATGCAAGCAGTGTGTGTAACAAACTCAAACTCAAAGCATTTATTTCAATTAAACCCTTTACAGGCACTTTTGAATTGTGAAGTCGAAAGAGGCGAAGCTATCTGCACGTTCCAAAGCGTAGATCTCTATAGAGAAGAACGTGCAAGAAACTCCACGGACACTCTTTTAAATCATGTTCTGTATTACATTACGTTTAATACATCCTTTGGTGCTTCTATATGTGAGGACAATGCAAAGAAAAAAAAAGGAAACCATAAACAATTCAAAGTATAAAGATTAAAACAAATCAGTGGCAGTTAAGAGGTGACCAGTCTCAACCGACGGCGCCCGTTCACGAACATGACGCGTGTATCGGCACCATTTAGCTCAACCATTTTGAAGGGAACCGAATGATCCAACACACGCGCCACCATCAGCGAGACATTTGAGCGAGCATGACATGCTCTCAACTGCCATTTTAGTTCAAGTCACAAAGTAAACTATAAGGTATCACATGTAAAAGGCTCCATGGTACTCACATTTACAATATTTGAAAATAAAATGCTTCTACAGTATACAAAACTATGGTTCACAATGACCAAGCAAATACAAGTAAAAAAAAGAGAAATTATTTATTCTCAAAATCTATACTAATATTATAAAGCTGAAGAGTTTGTTTGTTTGTTTGTTTGTTTGTTTGAACGCGCTAATCTCAGGAACTACTGGTCCGATTTGAAAAAATCTTTCAGTGTTAGATAGCCCATTTATCGAGGAAGGCTATAGGCTATATTTTATTCCCATATTCCCACGGGAACGGGAACTACGCGGGTGAAACCGCGAGGTGCTGTTAGTAATATTATAAAAAAGAATAAATAAATGAGACAAAAAAAAGGGCGAGCATCTCTTCCAAATAAAAAATCCTAACTTGTTTACCCAAGTGGTTGAGGCTGTGGAGCAGGACCGGCATTTAGCCAGGCATTTTTATCAAGGACTAGCTGCTGCCCGCGACTTCGTCCCCGTGGAATCCCCGATTATAAAACATTCTTTATCGCTGCTCCGCTCCTATTGGCTTAAGCGTGATGATATATAGCCTAAAGCCTTCCTCGATAAATGGTCTATTCAACCCAAAAAGAATTTTTCAATTCGAACCAGCAGTTCCTGAGATTAGCGCGTTCAAAAAAACAAACAAACAAACTCTTCAGCTTTATAATATTAGTATAGATATAATCTTCCAGTTTATAATATGCTTGCCTACATAGTGTGCGTTTTATGCATGTTTAAAAAACAGGCTGTACCATCTTTAAAAATAAATTAAGAACAAGATAACTGCGTAAAATCTTTCCTTAGTTGGCTAAGAATTTAATTAGCATATTAATTACACTATCTCTACCTACCTCGGTGTTGCCAGTGGTATTCTGCGACGTACAAGTAGGTAAGTATCATGTTACGAAGTGTCGACATCTTACATGTCTGCTCATCCTTTTATCTGTTGATAATTACGTGAAATTATTACATCATTCCTAATTAATTATTGGTGACTTCAAATCCGTGACAATGTTTCCGTAGCGACTGTATAATTATTTCATTTATTTATTTTTTGTACAAACTTGTTACATTTTTAAATATTTCTATAAAAAAAAAATTAAAAAAATACATTTAAAAATATAAAAAATTGTAACCCAGGGCTAACAGGGCTCCCGAGAGAGAAACCTCCTAACTATGCGAGCCGTGTCCAGAAGTACTGCTTTCTGGATCAAGCCCTTGATCCAGCTAGCCAACGAGAGCCTCTTAAGATTTTGGTCGAGGCTCTAGGCAATTATGCCATTGGCCGTCACGACTATCGGCGCAATGACTTAACGTGTTCACATCCCACATGTTGACAACCTATCCTGTATAATTATTAAAATTATTTTGGTAAAAGTAAGTCAAACGGATATACGGAATAGACGGAAGGGGTGATCATGGCTGGGGATGAGATCAGGCGCTGGAACAACTGCTGTACAGCAGTGCTGTCCGTGCTATCGGGCGTCACAGCACTAACTTCACAACGCTGGACTGCTCCAAAGAAATTTCTAACGGGAAAACGAGACAAGGACAGCAGAATGATGATGGTTAACATTGTAGTAGTCAAAGGTGAACATTTGAAAAAGGTTAACGCAAACTCTTGTACACTGCCTTGCGTTCTGACGGTTCGGCTGCGTGGTTCATTATTCCTGAATTCTACTTAACTAACTTACTTACTATCTTCATCATTATAATTATCAACATCTACCATATGTCGACTTCCCACACTATTGAGCATACGCCTCTCCTTTGAAGGTCACGCTTTGGTGGCCAAGTGGTCAGGCTTTGGTGGCCCCGTCTTACGAATTGTAGGTCGCGGGTTCAAACCCAGCCAGACATATTGCTTAGTGTAATTAAAATTACACTAAGCAATTATTGAACAAAAATTTCATCACCACTGCTCTCAAAACGGTAAAAGAAAACATCGTGAGGAAACTGGCATGTCCTAGAACCGAAAATTCAAAGACATGTGATTGTGTGACATTCACCAACCCGCACCGGGCCCGCGTGGTAGATTATGGGCCATGCCCTCTCCTAGAGAGGAGGCCAGTGTTCCAGCAGTGGTAACATTAAAAAGGCTGATTATGCCTCTCCTTTCCTGTGCCATGTTCCTGCATCAGCCTCATCCAGGTACCACCAGCGATCGGGTAAGCTAAAAACTTCCTAGCATAAAAAAAGTAGACAGTTTTATAAAAATTAAGCTAGAGTTTGCTTGTTGTTGTGCTTTGTGAGCTTGCCAACGCAGCTCAGAAAAGTGGGAATCTTATTTTGACACCCATCAAGTTTACAGATGTATCTACAACGTGTAAATGATTTTCGTCACGCCACATGGCTTTTAGGGTCGTCACAACCTGCGCGAGCGCCAGTAAACGATCCTTCTACGGTATCTTTACTAGCTTCCGCTATTAAGGTCGAAGATTAAATTTTGTAACTGGCTTTTTATTAAATGTTTGACACAACTGACGCAGTTGCAAAGTTCTGATTCTTTAAGTGAAGACTGCGTGACGATGGATAATGAGTCTAGAGTGCCATTTCAATAAGGTGCATCTGCATGTTGTTCGTCATCTTTTCGCCCTTGCCCCTATCCTATGTGATGTAAGGATTGGCGCGACACGTTTTCTTTTTACTTTCTCGCCTGCCCACCGCTAACATTCATTGCCATCATTATTCCACTTCATAAATCGTTTCTTAGGCATCCCTCTCATGCTCGCTCCAGCCGCCGCAACAGAAGACGCCCCGGGCGTCGGGAAACGCAGGGCGATTCCCGGCCACCGTAGGCGCGGGCCTGCGGATGGCGAGCTATGGGTGGCTCACCGTCCGATAGCACCAAGCCCGAGTCGACGGTGCGTCGTGTTCCACGCGCACCTCAAAGAGCCGTCAGCAAAGTAGACGGGGCCCCATAGGGTCAGTGCCTGCTAGGGTTGCGGAATTTGTTCGAAAGAGTCACCGCGGCCCTGGAACGCAAAGGGCACGAGAAGGATCACGGGTGGGTTTTAGTCAGTAAGAGTCTGACACTCCCTCCCGCTCCGCCCAGAGCGGGAGAAGTGATGATATTATTTTTCTATTATCCTACAACTACATTGGATCCTAGCTATTGATAAGACTGCGAAACTTGGAAGAAACTTCAATGACAAACCAAAGTCTTGTTCTTCTGTCAACTGGAACTAATCAGCAAGGCGTTAGCATGAAGCAATGATATTACCCACCCAGCCAAAACATTCGGTAAAATTGCTGATGCTTCAAGGAGTGCAAGAACGAATGAAATATCGTCATCAGTCTAGATATGGTGATTGATGACATCGATAACCTTCAAAAACCATTAAAATTATATAAAACCAAATATATATCAGCGTAGTTATCGGGTTATCCCCTCGCACATAATATTAGAAGTTGGCGCCACATTAATATGCATATTACATGTATAGAATTTTATATTCAAATTATATGACTATTCTCGCTTGCAGTATAATCTTTTTCTTACAAAACTGTTGTTGTTTGGGTGTGTCGAATTCTTGTGATCATGTGAAAGTAGTTTTAGTGAGCGTTATGCTATGTTAATTGCTCAGCTCGGGTTTAGACGCAACAATAGGAGGATTAGGAGGTCGTGGACTACTTAATAGTCCGTTTAGTGTTGTGTTAATTCCTAGAGGGTATTGAAATCAGACGGTCTGTTCTGTCAACATCTGACCGCGTGATTAGGTGGAGTGGGCACGAAGTGAACTGTTTGTATGGATTGGCAGCTCCCCTTAAGCTAAAGTGGTACTCAACACGTGATTTTTAATGGAATAAATGGTTTTGTATTAGCTAATGCATCTTATGGTAATTTACCTAGCGTGTACAGACTGTCCCAATGCAGTATGATTTCTGTATTACTTCTTGCCAATTCCTAAGGAAGATATCCAAGCCGTCCACCATCATCTTCTTGATATGATTGAGAAGAAGTTAGTGGCAGCTGCATATAAATGTAATATGAAGCTGGGCATTAAAACAATGATAAAGATGGAAGAATGGTATGGAATGCTCGTCTTTATGCGGGTTCGACCAAAACATTGAAAGGTATCATGTCAAATAGTAAAACATTTACCATTTATGAAGTACGCTATCGAATTAATAGGTCAGGTAAGTCTTAAAGAAAGAGTTAGAGTAGATCTACAATAGAAAGAGCTGACTCCGAAGATGACTGACATTATCTGAGTCTTCTTTAGTTCTTCTTTCATTTGTCGTTCAAACTAAGAAGTTTGAAGGACAAACTAAAGAAGAAAGAAAGACACACAGAAAGAAAGAAAATGTACCTAAAACTGAGGCACACAACACATTTACAGGATACATACCTACAGTAAAATTACTCTTCTAAAAACTTATTCCAAAGCTTGTATCCAACGACCTTCAAAAATGAAGTTTTGAAATAAAAATATTTGCACTAATCTGACGAAATAACTTTTAGTTTTTTTGACAGTAATTATCCTCCCACACTAACCACTTAAGGGAAATGTGTTTCTTAATAATAACAGAGAACCGATACTTATGAAGAATATTGTAGTAAATCCAACGGCGGATTATGCTAAACATGACCGTGTTTATTGTTATTATATTATACGTAAATTAGATTATAAAAGCTTTGTGTGGTGTGGAAATATGTGTTAAGCATACATGGTCTTTCTTATTTGATGTTACAATGCTGATTTGATCTTGGTTGGCATCTGATACGACTCTGAAGACTGGGTATTCTATGAAGTGATAAGATCATTCTGGAACATTATCTAAAAACTTGAGTTTTCTATATTACGTTTTCTCATTGAAAATATTATCGAACAACATGGAATAGTGTTGTAATTCTTAACAGTTCATACAGTAAATATGCAACGTTTTCTGAACAAGCTTGCTCATAAATTAGTTATTGAAGATTTATCATCCAAATATGAACTGAACCAATGAAACAATGGATAAACTTTGATAGATGATATGACCAAACGGTAGACTTCCAACATGACTATTAATAGAGAATTTTCGGAGAAGGAAAAATTTGGCCAACATGGCAAGTCCAACTTTAACGTCTCTGAGTATACGCCACTCTTTACTTGCACCAGTCCTCAAGTTCTTGAGCCAGCTACAGCCGAGATTTTACCCGCGAACGCAACAATGTCACCCGCCAATCGCATGTTTCCCGCAATAATTTGACGAAGATTTTTTAAGATCGACATAATTATGTTACAAGAAGATCACGTGATTTTTTTACTGTCATATGGATATGCTCTTGACTCTAGTCTAGGTCGCAGGTAACAGAGACAAAGTCGACGATGGAATGAGCTTACCCAGAAGAAGCCTGTTCACTCTAACTTTGAAGAGATCAGGGATTAATACCAACATTTTGATAAATTGACATTTATTACGACTATCATATGTTTATCCATAGCCCAAGGCCAAGAGAACAATGAGGATTGACGCATTGAACAAGCTACCGTACAATACTCTAGTACCAAATAAATTCCATTAAATATTTATAGAAAGCGCTTCATAACGTGATCATAATATAAACCAAATGGTTGCATACCACATAATGATGTTTATGTGGCATTGCTCAACGTGACGTAACTATACTTAGTTAGGTAACAACATCTGTCCATGTAATGCCTAGTATCTAGTGTTCGATGGTTTTGTGTTATATTATGGATGAGGTCACAAATGGATAGTGCATCTGTTCAAATTGACAGTACAATTTGTATAGATACCTTTGTACAGTAAAACAAGCTGTATTGTACTCAGGTATTGTGTAAACACTGCATTCTTGAAATAGTGATATTAAAAATTATATTGCTGAAATGATTGTATTTAATTGATTATTATTGGCATAACTATTATTCCTCAGTTTAATGGTGCTAATATGAAATAATAAAGTACCTAATAATAGTGCTTAATGCATGCTTGTAAATGGCTGCTTAATCATGAGTACTGACATAACATAACACCAACACTGTACACTTAGTTCAAAATAAACGTCTTATTATTTATATTGTGAATGAACATGATAAGTTTTTCTTATGAAATAATTGGATAAGAAATCATTAGGTAGTTAATAAGCACACTCTCATTTATATCCACGCATACGTGCAAGCTGAGTGTTTAGCAAAAAAACTTGTTCGACTGTATCTAAGTATTACATTAGACATAGACTAGACTAGGCCAGCGGCTTCACTTGCATGAAAGTCGAAAAGTAAATAAATTCCCGGAATAAAAAGTATCTTTTGGCCTAATTCAGGTCTTGATAAATTTCATACGAATTCTTTAAACATTGAACAGTTACAATCGGATTTATAAAATAAGTAGGTAATACATATCTTGTAGGAATACATTGGTATCATAAAACTGTATTTGAGTTTCATGCATTAAAATTTCATAATAAGTTTCAAACAAGATATATTAAGTTTTACAAAGCCGTTTTTTTGTGCATGAGGTGTTAACCTTTAATTAATTGTTGCACTTGTAAATGTTACCATAGTCTTTAAGTTAGAAATGTATACAGTAAGTTAACTAACAGAGGGCGTTCCCGTTAACTCGCAAGAGTAAAGCATCCATATATAATAATAAAAAATATGAACATTCGAAAACAATATTTTTTTTTTTAAATATTAAAACATTCACTAATTTTTTTAAATTGATACGTTAAAGGAACACTGTGTACACGCGTACTCGCTGGTTTGGGCATTGCTACTACGAGTAGGTACTATTCCGCGCTACTATTTTCATTTTAAACATTGTTTTTTTTTTAATTCTGATTATTTTACGCTTATTTTTCTATTCTGATATTTTTATTTTAAACTATTAATGCTATGATTAACGAATTTAAGTGAACGTCCTCTGTTATTTAACATACTGTATGTGTAAGCAAATGTTGGTTAACCTAAATAAATAAATGCATGACTCGAAACCTAACCATTGATAACGTCTCTTCTTCATCATTTTGCTTATTTCGGTTGATTGCTTAGTATTTCAGCCTTTTTGTTATCTTGATTGTCTTCGTTCTGTATTTCAAAGCTATTATCAAAAACTGAGGCTACTAGTCTAGTAACTTTATTTTTATTTACATTAGTTTTTGTTTCTAAAGCGCTTAAATCAAGCGCCATGTTTGTTAATTACGACCTTTCGATAAGTGTGAAATGAAACCACGACAAAGTTTATTCACGGTAGCGTGGACAAATGTTTGTCGGTCCAATATTGAACTTGCATTATGTCCCTTTTGTGGTTGGTATACCGGTTTTGGACGCGACTCGGCTTGTTTTTTTTTTCTTTCTCAAGTTTATCTCTTCTCTTTGATTTCTTTATTTTCATCGTTTGAGGGATCTTCGTCTCACGGTATTGTGAAGGTTAGTCTTTTGTTGTCTAGCAGACACGTGTTTTCAACTGCTTTTTTTTTGGATGGGAAATCATCAAATAACTTCTCCTGCTCTGGACGGAGCGGAAGGGAGTGTCAGACTCTTACTGACTAAAACCCACCCGTGATCTTTCTTGTGCCCTTTGCGTTCCAGGGCCGCGGTGACTCTTTCAAACAAATTCAGCAACTCTAGCAGGCACTGACCCTATGGGGCTCCGTCTTCTTTGCTGACGGCACATTGATTGATGAGCCGTATATCCGCAGGCCCGCGCCTACGGTGGCCGGGAATCCCCTACGTTTTCCAACGCCTGGAGCGTCTTCTTCTGTTGCGGTGGCTGGAGCGTGAGGTTTCCCTCTCTCGCACGCGTTCCGCTTCCTCATTCGCTAGCATTACTGCTTCGCAGAAGGAGGCGACCACTTCCTATGCCTCCTCGCTCCGGTCTTTTCGACTGATGTGGTGCAAAGATTGACATGTAGTACCGGCCTCATCTAGCTTAACATGACCAAAAAAGATTTTACATCTAAAAGTGTTATGTTTAACCTGCTTACAAAATAAATATCATTTATTAGTACAAGTTTTTAGGAGTGAAAAAATTAAGCAAAAGTCGATTTACTATGTAAAAAATGACATAGATAAATGAGGGCATTATTTGATAAGAAACTTAGGAATGCTAATGAAGAATGATAAATGTCCTTGTTACCTCGTTATGAAATAATTGCGTTTCAATTGTATCAATGGGAAAAGGAAAGTCGTGTTTAAAGGTATGAATATTGACATTTTGGTTATTAATATTATGTTGTTTCTTTACTCAAGCTTTATTTAAGAACTAAGTAAAAATATGTTATTTAAAGTTTTTAAAGACTTTATTGAGTACCGTCCTTATATCTGGTATAAGCGTGAACTGTCTAAAATATCGGGATTGTAAGTTATATTGCCAAGTTTGCTAACGAGATTACCAACTACAGATATCCAGTGGGTGAAAGACGTGCTTACTTATTTTTTTTTTACAAAAATGGACTTTCATCATTATTACAGTGGGCCCTCCAAATGCTAGCCACTGAATAATATTGTAAATAAATAAACTATTTTATTTTTTTATTACTATTTCAAATGTTAATACATCGTTATAATGTTAAAGCAAAATATAAATGAAAGATCGAAGTAAAGTGTACAACAAATTATTGCAAAATGACTTTACCAACATTTAAATAAATCTACCTATTCATCTAGCAAAGCAAATTGTAAACCACAAACAAACACACACACGCATGACTATTCAAACATTTATCGAATACGTAAAACCAGTGAAAAATACACTGTCACCTTGACACTATTAAATGGGACAATCCAAGTGACCGCCCGTCGAGATCAAGCAAAGACAAATATAAAAAAAAAAACATACTGATAATGCACATAGGGTACAAGAAGACAAATTTACCAGAGACCGAACTTTGTCGGTGTGACACTTTGTGGTGATAGTCGACAATGAGACAACCATTGCTATTTGTGACGTAAACAATTAATCTAAAAAATCATCATCATAAACACATCATCAACAGCCTGTTGCAGTCCACTGCTGGACAGAGGCCTCTCCATTGCACGCCAGTTAGATCTATTTTCGGCTTCTCGCATCCAGTTTCTGCCAGCCGTTCTGCGCAAATCGTCACTCCACCGTGCCTGAGGACGTCCTACACTACGTTTGCCGAGACGCGGTCTCCACTCTAGAACTCGTTTACCCCAACAGTTGTCGGTTCTACGACTAATATGGCCAGCCCACTGCCACTTCAGCTTACTAATCCGGTGGGCTAAATCGATGACCTTGCTTCTCTGACTGATCAGCTCATTTCTGATGCGATCCCTCAAAGACACACCGAGCACAGCCCTTTCCATACCCCGCTGAGCAACTTTGAGCTTGTGGACCATACGAGCCGTCAGCGTCCACGTTTCGGCTTCGTATGCCATGACGGGTAGGTCGCACTGATTGAAGACTTTCGTCTTTAGGCACTGTGGGATCGACGGTACAAAAACTCGACGTAGTTTCCCAAACGCTGCCTAACTGAATTCTTCTATTCACCTCGCCCTCAAAAAAGCCTCATCTAAAAAATAAATTTATTCAATTGCAAAAGTGATGTACACTTCGGTATACTTTAACCTTCGACAGTAAAAATGACGCATGAATCATGCATTATATAATATACACCTACACGTCAGTAACAAACAAAACCAATATAACATGGCCTAAGCTTTTTGTTAATCTCCGTACTGTTCAAGATCATCTCAAGGTCAGAATGGCGTGTGTTCTGTAATCACTATACTGTGCTTGAACTCACTATTGATGTATGCTAAGTCAAATTGTGGTTATGTGATTTGATACCTCCCACGCCTCCCGTGTATATCGTTACTACCCACAAAAGTGTGGTACAGGATAATATACTTTAAATTGGACACTTTTATGTGAAAGGCACAAAATCACAACTTTGTGGTTTACCATAACTTACGCGGGAAGCATCAATTGCCTATACAGTATCATTTGAAATATAAACCGCAAATTACACAACAAGGTTTGGGCTCTGTTTCTTTATCTACTCCGTGCTAAGGGCCGGTAACCACGGCTCAACTAGTTGAGTCAATAATACTGTTAGTTGTAGTACATTACGGGCTCGGCATGTTAATAGTGTTTACGGTTATGCGTATGGTGCCATGTAAATATACTGAGCAGAGATGCTTTCACACCTCTTTTGAACGTGGTGGCTTAACAACGGTGCGCCCAGTCTCCACAAAACTGAGGGTTATCTCTACTAATTTATTAAGCAACTTTCGCATTCACGTCTCAGTTGCAATCTGTCAAAAACTCCTCTGAATTTATACTCGACTGCCCAAAGAAAGGAGGGTTACGTAAAATATTGTATTTTTACTGCAAAAATAAGCCCGCCTTTACTAGACTTTCAGCAAATCATTTACAAAGCTGTTAATCCATGAACAACATCTATTTTATAGGTAAAATAAAGCATTTGTCACTGGCCTGCCATAGATCCGCCAGTATCAAGCCACTTTGCCAGTTTTAAAATCTGTCTCTGGCAGATGCCTGAGAGTGTTACTCGACTCTTTTAGTGCCCATTCACGCCACTGGGTACCACTACCCGTTACATCAAAGGCGATCAGTATCAAAAGCTGAAAAACAGCTTTAAAAAATAAAAACCTTGCTTTCATCGAATTAAAATTGTTTACTTTTTTTTCGAACTTGTATTTCGGCAACTGTGACGCAATTCTCATACTATAAAGTAGGATTCGCTTTGGAATCGTAGTCATTGACTGTCATGTTTGACACTCGTAAATTTCCCTTCATTTTGGCCGTTTTTGTACTGGTACTATCGATGAGATGTTCCAGTTCAAGTATTGGTGTTTTTGTATTCTTTAAGTTCAGTATTTGAATTGTGTTTTCTGACTCAATCATTACCGTATTTTTATGTAAGACTCAAAGTCTAATCTGTCTAATCCCCGAGTTCTGAATTAAAAGGCCTAGAGATAAAAGTAGGGCTATACCCTAATTTATTTTAGAAAACAGCCCTAATACTCAAACTCAAAGCATTAATTTCAATTAAACCTTCTACTTTTGAATTGTCAAGTCGAAAGATGTGAAGCTATCTGCACGTTCCAAAGCGTAGATCTCTATGGAGAATAACGTGCAAGAAACTCCACGGACACTCTTTTAAATCATGTTCTGTATTACATATAATATGTACAAAACAATTACCCAACAATTTTCACACTGATAATCGCCGAGATCAAATTGCGACTTGAATTTGAACATGTTTTACGTTTATACATTAATACTAACAACAAGTTGAAATTCAAGTCACATTCGTGTGCGGTATTTAATTCTACTTTTAAACTATGTTTGTAAGGGGCAGGCAGACCGAGCTATAAAGTTTTAAAATATTTAACGAATATTAAGGAATGACCCGATGATCGTACAGTTCGAAAAAACTTTTTACAAATAAATACAACCGACTTCTAAACAAAAACACCAAAAAGTACAAAATAACTTTAATTTCGGAACTCGGTGTTTATGGTTGCTTTTTTGTTTTTGAACACAGCGACTTCCGAAATTAAAGTTATTTTGTACTTTTTGGTGTTTTTGTTTAGAAGTCGGTTGTATTTTTTTGTAAAAAGTTTTTTATTTTTCACTTTTTAGTTGTTCACTCCCAGCTAAACATACCCATCACAGCGTACGTGGTATAAATTGGAGTAAATAACCCGCAACAACAGCGATCCCGACAGATTTGCTATCATTTATTGAAATTAACAAAAAACCGCTTGTTCGATTTCGTTAAAATTTCCAACAAAAAAAGATTTTTTCAAATCGGTTGGCAAGCGACGGAGTCATGCGCGAAAAAACATTAAAAAAAAAATACAAACATCCGAATTGAGAACCTCCTCCTTTTTTAGAAGTCGGTTAAAATACGATGCCTTTCCATGGCCATACAAGAAAAAGAGAGGAAGGAAACCAGAGAAGACATGAATGACGTAAGTCCAAAAATACATGAAAGAGACCTATGAATATAAAGAAAAACGAGTTCCTTAAGAAAACATGGCGAGGCTTAAGTAAAATAAGATCGAATGTTATAAAGAACCTCACGTGTTTTATAATAAAGGAAAGCATTCCTACACGTGGCGGGATTAACTCCCGCGTATCACCAATTACGAAATAAATTTCAATTAAAAGTGGGCGACACAAAGCTGTTGTCGAATGAAAATGTTATGGTAGGTACCTACAAAAGTAAGAGCTGGTTCACATTAGGTCGGACCGACAGTTTACCGTTGATAGACTGTCGGTTTTTCCTGTTCACACTACACGCTGCCGACCCGACCCAATGTGAACACCACTGACGGTACGGTCGTTTTACTGCCCGGATCATCACAAAGCCTCCATATTTAAACGTGTTTTCTCTGCATACATGTCGACGAAACTACTCGTGCGAGTGCCGAGAGCAGGGAATGAGTGGGTGGAATTGGCTCCGCCGCTTCGCGCCGAAAAATGTGAACGGCGCTATACTTGCCAGTACAACAGTACATAACAATACCTGACAGAAATCGTGGCTGAACGTCCGGTAAAAGTGTTAGCTCCGTTAGTTTTGTCGGTTCGCCCATATGTGAACGGCGCTATTGAAATACATAATATGCCAATATGGATCCGACACGTTTGTCGGCCCGATAAAACTGTCGGTCCGACCTAATGTAAACCCGCTCTAAAGTGTAATACATTTTAAGTCCCTCATTAGCGGAAAATGTTACGTCTGTTCGATGTATATTTTCGTACAAGTTAAAAATAACCAGTTAATGGTGTTTATCGAATAGCATTTAGCACCCAAGTGTTACGTTTTGCTCAAATATTGTCATATGGGTGTTTGCGTAAATTCACTTTTATTTTTTTGTAGTCTCAGTTGAATGGTTGAAAGGGAATTCAAGGTATACAGCACAAGGACATGATGAATGATTGTGTTAACTAATAAGCATATTTCTAGCTAAAATACTAAGATGTGTGGTGGGGGGTTTTGGGGGACTTTATTCGTTTTTAAATACTCGCCCAGCCTAATTTGAGCAAACTGTGACTTTTGATTTTGATAGTTCTTGCTGGCCTGCAAGTACCTATTAATTGAAACATCAAGTTTTTGACATGAACATAATTATAACTATCGAGAAACAGCTGAGCTTTTTGTAAAGTCCAATTTGTCAATTTGGCATTGTAAGCTTACAAAAAACTTTTTACAAAAAAATACAAACGATACAAAATAACTTTAATTTCGGAACTCGATATTTTTGGTTGCTTTTTCGTGTTGTAGTCACGCATTATTAGTAATAACTCAAATACTAGTCGTCAGATCTCAATGGACCATACGACAAGCAACAGCTTGCGATTATAACAGAGGTACCTAAATTAAAAAAAAAAAAAAAAAAACGGTCGTAATGAGAACCTCTTTTGGAATATAGACTTCAAGGAAGAACGCCTCTGAGCTCAAAGTACAAGCTGGATAATCACTACATAGTATAAAACAAAGTCGCTTTCTCTGTTCCTATATCCCTATGTATGCTTAAAACTTTAAAACTACGCAACGGATTACTATGCGTTTTTTTTTAAATGTATAAAGTTATTGAAGAGGAAGGTTTATATGTATAATACATGCATATTATAGTAGAGGAAACATTAGTATCTACATTGCACCCGTGCGAGGCCCGGGAGGGTCGCTAGTATAATAATAAACACTGAACCGTACAAGATATACATCACGACACACCCATTAAAGTATTGTAACATACACACAGCAACTTATCCACATTATATCACTTGTGCAGAGAAAGTGGCATGCAGAAAGCAGATCAACAGAACATGTTACTATTTTTAACCTTACCGGCCGGTTTGGGGAATACTTCTCGCGTTGCTACAATTTTTAAGTTACATCATTCTCTGCGTACACGCAATTAAATGAAGGATTTGTTATTTAACATGACATAATGGCAAACTGGTAGATTATATCAATTTTTAGGGTTACGTGGGGGAATGGTGAGAACGATTTTTTATCGTGTTTTTATCGGTGACTTATCATGGAATTTGAGCAGATCAACAGGGTTTGTGTCAGGAATTCTTCTGCAGGTGGGATGCAAATGTTCCTAACCTTCTTCTCCTTTGTTGTGGTATCTCATTATTTTCCTTCAAATGTTATCTGCAGTGTTAGCAGCTATCCCAAGATATGTACCTGCTTTTCCGTCTTTTAATGTATGCATATATATATATTATGTTAAGCGAGTTCTCTTTTTGACTAAACAAACTGTCTGCCACTGCATGTAAGTTGTCTATTTACTTCTTTTTTAACGCGTATCTTATGTTCTTTTTACGAAAGGAAAGTTTAGTAAATGAGGAAGCTTTTTGCAAATAAAAAAATACAATTAAAGCCCACGACAATTCGGGGCGGATCGCTCATATTCAAAAAAATCCTGAATTAAAACAGCGCCCGGTAACGAATTATAGATTCAAACTGGTTATTATAATCATTAAACAGTTCTAATAAGTACGTACTACTTTTAAATGAAATAATGTTACCTAATTAAATTAGTGTGCGCACTAATAAATTACTAATTGGCTTGTTATTGAATAGCAATCGTTACCGTTTTATTCTAATAATTTCTTGTTTAACGTACATATTTCATGCACATTTTCACTAATATTAGGTAAATACAAAATTAATTCAGAAGCGCACTGTTTGATTTTAGACGCTTTGAAAGTTTAAACAATATGAAACATAGGTATATTTGTATGTTTTCTAGTGTTTGGGCAGCAATGTAATGTTACAGATATGCCTAATGCATCTAGTAATCTATAAAATGTAGGGTTAGATAATTCTATAAAAATACCAACAATAAATGAATACTTACCATTTGGGTTGCTTATTTTTCTTATCCATAAGAAAAACTTTATACAGAAGCTGTCGGTTATACCTTCAATAAATAAATGTTCATAAAAATACACATGCATAATTCAAACAATACATAGTATTTGAAACGACCCCATAAGTCTTTCGAAAAAGTAACGGGATCTATCAGCTATTCACGCCAATTAAAATACGTACGGAACCCATAACTGTTTGTAATATAGGGACAACCAATGCAACTAAGTACAAGGCTAAACTAATCATGTTATGCAAACAAAATAGTTATAGAATATTTGACCAATAAGCTCTTGCTTCACATAAAGTAACTTAACATCGAGTACTTTGGAGAGACAAGAGTTTTCAAGTACATATAAGATACAGCACGATTACACCACAGTTTTCTATACAGAAGTATTACTTAAAGATGCTTTCATTGCAAAATGTTTGAGTACCCTTTGACTATATGAACTTCCAGTGTTTTGTTTTGTGTGCACACCGTATTGAAGCGAGTCTTAGGATGTTGAAATGGTTCCAGTTTAAACAAGTGTTTCTTTTTTATGGATGGGAATTCATCAAATGACTTCTACCGTTTTGCGGAAGGAAGTAAACTGTTATTGACTAAAACTCACTCGTATGACCAATGCTCTTTACGGTAAAGTTGCCTTACCATGACGTCTTAAATCCATCATGATTCCTGTGTCAGAGAGAGACGGAGTTACACTAGAAGAATAGCACTACCCTTTTCCCTCACATACATCATGTTGTATTTAAGACGTCATGGTAGGGCTGCATGGCCGCAATGACTCTTTCGACAAAAATCCGCAACCATAGCAGGCATTGACCCTAGCGGGCTCAATCTTAAACAAGTACATATTACACATAATATACCTCACTTGTTTGCGGTTTTCAGTAATATACGCGTAGTACACATACTAGCATCGTTCGAATTACTGAAAACCGCAATGATATTGTAATTACGTATGTAAATTATGGCACTGTTTAAACACCCTTTTCATACCATTAGGTCCATAATACAATTATGTTGATAGAAAATTCTAGATGGAATAGCGCGTTATGGAGCGATTTATAGCTAATGTTGGGGCTACTGCGCTTTAATTTGTTGTGCGTCGGAGATTTTCGCGGAGTATGGCGTATCCGAATGTTCGCTATTATGCGCTCGCGAATAGCATCCCTGCCCCCAAACGTTTCGTGACGAATTCTATTCTCCAATAGGTAACGACTCCGTGTCAGCTCAACTGTAGAAAACGATAAGTCGGTAGCGATGTTGACGCACCTGAGTCGGCCGCTCGTTCTAAAACCACCTATTCTTTAGTCTATGGTGAGCGTTCCTACAAACGTCAAACAGGTAAAAATTTAAACTCAAGCATTCAAACAAAGACTTCAACTTTATACATATATGAAGTTTCTTTATAGATCAGGGCCCGGTTCAGCAAGACAAATACAAAAAAAATATGATGACAATCCAACAAAAAAAATACCACAGTGGGGCACGATTAACCTCGTAGCTTATATTAGTCACTATCTACAGCCTTAGATATTCTGAGAAAATATGTTTTTTCTAAGGATTGCAAAGGTTGATTACAGTAGGTGTGACTTGCAAATAGTCATCATTGGTCAAGGAATGCTTTTAGGAATGTTGTACGTGTGTTTGTAACAAAAACCCGTTGTTTGGCCACACCACAGTAAGCTGGTTTAAACGAACCTACATACAAAATTAATAGGTATATAATTGTGTAATTATTTTCATCACCACTGCTCTCAAAACGGTGAAGGAAAACATCGTGGGGAAACCGGCATGTCCTAGAACCAAAAATTCGAAGACATGTGACATTCACCAACCCGCACTGGGCCCGCGTGGTGGATTACGGCCCATTCCCTCTCCTAGAGAGGAGGCCTGTGTCCCAGCAGTGGGAACGTTAAAAGGCTAACCTAACCTCTTTTTTTTAGAATTACTTTAGTCTTTTTTAACCTATTGTGCATAGGGAATGCTTGTGATTAATTGCATTCTTCTAGACCCAGTTCTTGAGGCCGCGTGTTGTTTATCAGATCAGTATCTGCCTAGGTATTTTCACTACTATATTGGGGTCGGCTGCCAGTCAAATCGGATTCAGCTGAATACCAGTATTTAACGTGGAGCAGCTGCCTCCACAACCCAATAACTGGGGAACACGGTACTTCTTGGCAAGACTGGTGTCAGATTTACTGGCACCTGACAATCCGTAACGACTGCCAAAGATCTACAAATGACAGCCGGGACCAAGGGCTTAACGTGCTTTCCGAGGCACGGAGGAAACTCGGTATGTGTGGTTGTTTAGGTAAATTGAAAAAAAAAGAAAAGAAATCTTAACCAAGTTCCAGTGAAACTGTAGAAATTAACCATCAAGGTTTCATCTTGTAATCCAAAAACACACAATCGTATCTGAACTCTCATATTTGTTTACATACTTCAGAAATTGCCGTCAAATCCTAATAACCTTACATAATTCGTGGGCTTGGCACACAGTTCATGCATGCTGGACTTTGGACTCCGCGTCAACAGGCAATGTTATGAAATACTTTAATGGTGCAACTCTCTCAATTGCTGTAGTTCTCATGGATTGAACTTTGGACCTGCCTATTTTTTCAGCTGTTACCTACTTAAGCTGTAACATTAGATAACTTACTGCTGTAATTATGTGGCAATATACCCAAGATATTCAGCTTTTTGTTTCTGTTATTAGTATTTAAATAATAACAGCCGCACAGGTCGATCTTCAAGGTTAAGCAGCGCTTGCCAAAGTTTGTCTGTGGATGGGTGAGCATCTTAACATACCGAATTTCCTCTGTGCCTCGGAAAGCACGTTAAGCCGTTGGCCCCGGCTGCCATTTGGAGATCTTTGGCAGTCGTTACGGATTGTCAGAAGCCAGAAAATCTGACACCAGTCTTGCCAAGAAGTATCATGTTCCCAAATTATAGGGTTGTGAAGGTCTGGTAGGCAGCCGCTCGCTCTCTACACGGGTGAAACCGCGGGGCGCTGCTAGTATACGATATAAGGTCCAGGTAAAATAAGAAAGATGCCATTTGGACTTGGTGCCAGACTGGTTGGACCCGAAAATGAACAACGCAGCGGTCGTCTTCAATCTTCAACTGGCCTTGTGCCAAGTGTGATTACTTTGCACAATATGAAAACAACTAAGTATCAGTTAGCTAAGTCACGCCCACCAACTTATCTTGAAGACGATTATCAGTAAACTCGTCATAGAATTTGCAATAAATATTGATAGGTAATCTTTTGAAAACAAAAGTATTAATATTTATGATCATTATAATGATGACACATTACTAGCGAACGATGATTCAGTACATTTCACAGCAAATCACGCGGTGAATGATGACATTACATTAAGGCTGATTCATCGTGATCTTTACCAATAGCTAATGCGTAGAACATTTTTATGTATTGTGTAAATTATACCTACTTCAAAGTTCGATATATTCTCTCTGTCTCTATGAATTTCTAACTCTCACTAATCTATACTTAATATTATAAAGAGGTAACGTTTGTGAGTTTGTGACGTTGTAAGGGGTAATCTCTGGATCTACCGAACCAATTATCAAAATTATTTATTTTCACCAATAGACAGCTACAATATTGTGTGTAGTGTAATAGGCTATTTTACTCCCGTATTGGCCTGTGTCCCAGCAGTGGGAACGTTAAAGGCTGATTATGCATTGCCACAGAAATGGGAACAACGTGAAATGTTATACGGTTATGAAAAATGGAACCGCGGGGCGCTGCTAGTATAGACCTATGGGCGTGAGTTTATATGTAATTAAATAGTGTGTACCTACGTACATAATTAGTAGCATTTGTGTTTCATTACCATATTAATAAATCAACAACATGATGCAAATGAACTCAATTATTTGTAACATAAAGTTGAACAGCAAACATAACATTCTAAAACTACTTGAACAATTTTGAACGGAACCTTTCCAGCAATTAAGTAAGGCGAGAGGTGTCAGCAATGGCTCTTGTGACACTAGTGTAAGAACTCGTAAGTGCAAGTCACGGTAAAGGTATGCACATAATGAAAAATAAATTCTGAACTGATATTATTCTTATGTTATTAAAAAAAAATGATAGCCACTACTTTAAAAAAAGAACACAAGAATTAGTTTTGTTTTCTTTTTTTAAAGTAGTGGCTGTCATTTTTTTTAAGGAGGCCAGAATACAATCTTAGAATTATCTATTTTTTTTTAAAGTGAGGATGCATACATACCCGATAATGATTAATAATAAGTTGGGAGTGGCCCCTGAAAACGTGGAACAGCTATAAAATTAAATGCAAATACTGCTGCCTTGAGATAAGTGTGGAAGGTAATTAATTGTTCATCTAATTTCTTGAATAAATTAAAAACTGTTTATGTATCAGCTAAAAATATAGTTAAAACCCTCACAATAAGCCCTTTTGTCTCAGATGTCTAAATAGTTTGAAAAGGTTTTTTTTATATACATAAATCCCAGTTTTTTCACCAGAAGTAGCCCTTCATATGTATACCAAAGTTTAACAGAATTGGACCAGTACATGCTGAGAAATTGGCAGTGACAGACGGACAGACACATAGATACCCGAGTGATCCTATAACGGTTCCCCCACACTTAACATTTATGTATTTACGTTACGGGTCTGTGTAACGATATTCAACATAATTGTTCAAGACGGTAAGGAAAAAATTGGGTGAGACAGACGGACAGACAGACACCTGAGTGTCTATCAGCGTTCCGTTATTTGCATGTGGTCGGAACCTTAAATACTAACTGACATTATTCAGCTGGTGTACCTACTTATAATGCGAAGAAAGTTATAATATATTTATAAATCAACTCATATTTCATACTTTAAATTTTTCTGAAAATAAAAGTTGTGGACGCGGTACATGAATTTTGTAATGATTATAGCTTATTTAGCACTATAAGGAATATTGCGCGAAAGATTTTCTTAACAATGAAGGTCAATGGCATGTTGTTTTATTCATACGGATGGTTTTTAGGGTTCCGTAGCGAAATGGCAAAAAACGGAACCCTTATGGATTCGTCATGTTTCCGTTTGTCTGTCTGTCCGTCCGTAGGTCACAGCCGTTTTACTCGGAGACTATTAAAGCTACATAAATAAAAATTTGTAGGTAGGTGCAACCTATTAACCACTATTCAATAGTGCTGTAATATTATGGAAAAAAATCATTTTAGGGGTGGCACTCCAAACATGTAGCTGAGGGATGAAAAAATAAATTCCACAAACATAATCGGGTCAGGTATTAACATCACAGCTTATTATACTTTATACTTTACTATACTAAAGCACATTATACTTTTAGAAATATGAGATTTTAACAGTGAACTACGGAACCCTTCACTATGCGTGGTCCGACACGCACTTGGCCGGTTGTTTATCAAAAGTCATGTTTGTCTACTTATGATTTCAGTAACCTGTACGCAAATATGATAAGTTGCATTGGGTTTGTTTTAAAACAAAATTGATCAGTGGTGCCATGGGTAACTGTGGGTGGTACACAATTCCTGAACTATACAGAAAGAAAGTTTTTCTGTGATTCACAAGAAACTTTATTTTTTATATATTTTTTTAATTGTCAGATGGATATGCTCTTGACTCTAGTCTAGGTCGCAGGTGACAGAGACAAAGTCTACGATGGAATGAGCTTACCCAGAAGAAGCCTGTTCACTCTAACTTTGGAGAGATTAGGGTTGAATACGTTCGGAAACACAGACGCAGGCAGAGAGTTCCAAAGTTACTTAGTTTTATATTCGATATTATAACGTCATAAATTGGGTCCTATTTAAATCTTAACTTAGGTAAAGCTATTTCAAAATATACGATAATAATAATACATGATCAATAGCAGCGCCCCGCGGTTTCACTGTCGTAGTTCTCGTTCCCGTGGGAATACGGGGATAATATCCCGCACATGTTACTCGTTGATAATGTAGCTTTCCACTGGTGAAAAATGGTTAAAATCGGTTTAGGCGTTTCGGAACTTATTCGGTACACAAAACAAAAAAATAGATATTTCGGCATTATAATCTAGAAAAACTAAATTTGCAGTGTTATTATGAATACAAATCTACACTTAATTATGTAGTTGAGTTTGTGTTTTGTTTCACGTTCGCTTAGTTACAGAAGCAAACTGTGACCTACTGTAGTTAGAGCAGTCTACGTACCAATCAAAAACGTTTAGTCTCCACAAATTGTAATTACGTGTGTGTGTTGAAGAAATAGAAATAATTAAATATTTATGTATTACCAAACAAATCGGAAAAAGGGCATTATAATAGGGATGTTTCCTGAGTAAAAAATATATGATTATGTTTAGTCCATCAGTTAGATTATAGAAAAATATTGGACACGTATTTTTTCCTTTATCAAATCTATAAAAACTGACGCAGATAAAAAACATCAAAGATCAGGACCGGGGGCGTGTAACGTCACGGCCCGTTAAAAATTGTAGCGATTAGTGACGTCACACGAGTTTTTTTTTGTTTATGTGAAAAAAGAAAAAATACGTGATCGATATTTTTTGGAAATTTATCAGACGGACTAATCAGATATTTTTAGTCAATCATAGTCAATCATATTTGCAGTCTTCGAATTGCAATAAATCTTAATTAAATAAAAATATCTCGGTGTATAATGAAAAAAATGATTTTTATAGAATAAATCCCATCCAAATTCAATAGTTAAGTACCAATTTTCCTAGTTTTACGGTGTTTGCAGTATTTTCATTGTGACGAGCATTTATTAAATTTCGATCAACATAAAACAAGCAAATAATATTGGCTCTATATTAATGGAAATGTCACAGAAAAATTGCAAACACCGTAAGATTGTAAAATGACGCGTAAAATTGTGAACTATTTTTCTATGATGAGATTTATACTATACAAAACGATTTTTTCATAATACGTCAAAAAATTATAATCTAAAAAAGATTTATTGCAATCTTACGATTCTGCAATTTTCCAGTGACAGACACAACAGCGTCTACCGTCACATACACAAGCCCTAATAACAAAAGTATTGAGTACTGAAGCACTCACAAAGTATAAATCGACACAAAACACTCAGATGACCGCGGCCCTTTCACTCAGCACAAATACATTATTATTATTACTGATGACGCCCAGCACAACAGCAATCTTTAGAATTCCTTACAACATTGCTTTGCAGTAGCTACCGCACAATCGTTTCGAACGGACGCGTGGTAAACGTTATCTATCTCATTTGTTAACGAGTTATTAGTTTTCGAGTGTCGGGTTTGACCTTGAAGCGGAATAGTAGAATACATCGTTAGCGAAATGAACAATAAAATATTTGTTTACAATGGAGGATAATAAGGAACTTTTTAGTGATAATGTTGAATCGAGGAGTGTTGTTTTGACTAGCAGCAACAATTCTATAACGGATCAAGATGTGAGGGAGCAATTTGATATGGATGTGGCGACAAATGAAGCTTCAATTAGACCGATAAAACGAGACAGAGAAGAGGACCAGGTGGATTGGAGATTAGTACAAAATAAAAGTAAAAAGGCCAAAGAAAACAATATTGAAATTTATATTTCATCGAAAGAAAAGTTACCAAGGCAATTTGCACTTGCAAGATTATTTAAAGAAAAAGGGATTATGGATATAACGAAAGTTAAATATATAAATAATTACAGGGTACGTATTGATTGTAAAAACGAGTTGAGTGCCACTAAACTACAAACTTGTAAAGACCTTATTGACATGGATTGGAGATTTAGCAGACCGGACTTCAAAACCTACTCATACGGTGTGATCAAAGACGTAGATCTCGATCTATCTGACGACGAACTAATGAGTTGCATAACTTGCCCTGAGACCTTTGAGTTGGTTTCTGTGAAGCGGCTACAGAGGCGTAATAGTAATGACTCGCCGGAAGATATGTGGGTTACAAGCGAAGCAGTTCGGTTGTGTTTCAAAGGGGATATGTTACCAGCATACGTTTATGCAGACGGTTTAAGGATTAAGGTGGAACCATTTGTATTCCCTGTCTCACAATGCTCTCGTTGTTGGAAGTTCGGGCATACGGCAAGAGTGTGCCCATCTAAAAAGACTTTATGCCCAAAATGTGGTAGTAATCATCCAAACTGCGACACACAAAACTTTAAATGTTTGAATTGTGACGGGCCACACATGGCATTATCTAAAACATGCCCTGCTTTTTTAAAAGAAAAGAACCTCAAAAATCTCATGGCAGAGTTCAATTGTACCTATAGGAAAGCTTTACTGTTATACGTTGCACCATCTCCACGCAGGGACGAGAGAGAACATATTAGAACCACTCCCACAGCTGGTGTATTCCCTGAATTTCAGTCTAGCCACATACTCACAGGTGTATTCCCTGAACATCAAGCCCACCTTACAGAAAGATCAAGCTCACCTTTATATGCAGAGGTAGTAAAAACGGAAGCCCTGATCCATAATCCACGCACTCATAATCATAAAGTCCCACAAAGTGCTAAAAGACACGAAAAAGCAAAGGCGCCTAAAGACGATGACTGGTCAAACTGGCTACCAACAGAAACGGAGCAAGCAAAGGAATCTAACAACAATCCCGGGGAGTCTAGAGAGAGAGAGGTGCATTTTGATGAGCTTTTAACTAGACTGAAAGATATCGTTTTTTTGAAGAGATGTACAATAGCCGAAAAAATCCAAATGGCAATTAAATGTTGTGTAGAATGGCTGATCTTAGTGGTTGTTGATAACGTATCGGATTGGAAAATGATGAAGAATTTACTGAATTTTTTTAATGGACCACAACAGAACTAACATCAGACTAAACATGATACAGTGGAATGCTCAAAGCGTGAAACCTAAACTAATTTTGTTGGAACAATTGCTGAATCAAGAACATATACACATTGCTGCGTTGAGTGAGACATGGCTGGACACTGAAAATAACGTGAGGCTGAGTAACTACACAATCTACCGAAAGGACAGGTTTGATGGCTACGGAGGGGTTGCAATCCTTACCCACAAGTCGATAAAATCTCAACTGTATGAAGTCCAACTCAGTAACCAAGGCATAGAATTAGTTTGTATAAAAGTATTTAATTGTGGATTGATACAAAATATTTTGTCTATTTATTGCCCACCTTCGGTTAGAACATCTCAAAACGACTGGGATACTTTGTTTTCTATGTTTGCAAAAAATACGTTAATTCTAGGAGATTTTAATGGGCACCATTCTAATTGGTCAAATAAGACGGATAGTAGAGGTATTCAAATTTTTGAAGCGGTAATGGATAATCAGTTTATTTCTCTAAACAATGGCAGCCCAACTCGTTTAAAAATGGTTAACTTCGAATATCAAAAGTCTTCACCTGATATTTCTATAGTATCATCTGATATCGCCTTGCATTTAGACTGGTCAGTCATGAATGAAACATTAGGCAGTGATCACAGAGTTATTAAAATTATTTCAAATATTCAGGCTATCCCTTCGTCAATAGTTCGTAAAAATTTTAAAAACGCTGATTGGACTTCGTACACTGAGCTACTCAACACCCTTTTTTCAGATTTTACATTCTCTGGAGACTTACAGACTGACTATGACAAATTCATTAATCACATCAATTTGGCCTCCGATGTTTGTATCCCTTTAGTCAAGATAAACCACAACCCCGATAGTAAATTTTTGCCTAAACCTTATTGGAAGCCTGAGCTATCTAAATGTGTGGCTGAACGTCGACTAGCGTTGTCTACATTTAGACGTAACCCAACCCCCCAACATTATGAAATACTAAAAAACAAAATTCGCGACTCCCAAAAATTGATTCGCATAGCTAGAAGTAAAGGGTGGGCTGATTTCTGTTCTTCATTGGATTCTTCTACATCTCAATCAACCGTATGGCGAAAAATGAGATGGCTGAAGGGATACAAATACTCAAACCATCATGTAGACAAACAAAAAGCTACTGATCTACTCTTCAGCTTAACACCAGATTCTGTAACCCCGAGTGACATGATCTTTGACACAACTAACCCAAAACTTGATGTTATGATAATCCCCTCAGAATTCCAGAAATGTATCCGATCAAAAGATACATCACCTGGAGGTGATAATATTTCATACTCCATGATTAAGAGGTTACCACAAAATTGTAAACAGGTATTAATTAAGTTATATAATAAGATCCTAATTTCTGGGTTTGTTCCTAAGCAGTGGCGCGATATTGTAATTGTGCCAATCCCCAAACCGGGACGAGACTCCCAAAGTTTTTCATCCCTTCGTCCTATTTCAATGATCTCATGCGTTTGTAAGGTTTTTCATAACATTTTAATGAACAGATTAGAGTGGTTTATTGAGAAACACATGCTTTTATCAAAAAACACTACAGGGTTTAGAAAATGTCGTTCTACTGTTGATAACTTGACAGCTTTAGTATCTCATATTCAGATTGGTTTTTCCAAAAAACATATTACAGCAGCTGTTTTCATAGACATAAGCAATGCATATAACTACGTAGATGTCAGAAGCCTACTAAAAATCATGCAACAAATTGGTGTGGGATCTAGGATTTGTACTTACATCTGGAATTTCCTTAAGCTGAGAAACCTTGAAATTACAATAGATAATCACAAAATAAATCGTACATCCGGTCGGGGATTGGCACAAGGCGATCCACTGTCACCGTTACTCTTTAATATAGCAACCATCAACATTTGTAATAGCATTGATGGGGACGTGTTTCTGTCGCAATACGCGGACGATTTTGTGTTGTACACCACTTGCAGGGATGTCTCTACGGCCCAACAGCGTTTACAGCCCGCATTAAATAAAATGACAGATTTGTTCTTAAATTTAGGTCTGGAGATATCTTCCACGAAAACCAACGTTTGCGTTTTTAAGAATGGTACAGCAAGAGAGATCGTCAATTTGAAAATTAATGGGATATCGCTGCCAGTGGTACACAATGTAAAATATTTGGGGGTTTGGCTTGACCGATCACTCAGGTGGGCTAAGCATATAAATGAGACCCGAGAAAAGGTGTTAAAATTATTAAATGTGTTTAAAATTCTGGCGGGGTCTGGATGGGGAATACATCCCAGGCATCTGAGACGGTTATATATTTCTATAATTCGAAGTAGAATCGACTACGCTTGTTTCCTATACGACAACAGTTGTGAAACTCACCTTAGTAAATTAGACAGGGTCCAGAACGTTTGCATGAGGGTTATCGGTGGCTTTATTAGAACTACAGCCATACACGTCATGGAAAACGAATTAAATCTGACACCTTTAAAGTTTCGTAGATATTATCTAGCGGGTAAATATTGGCTCAAAATAAAATCATACACGGATAATAATATCATTGCTGTGTTAAAAGAATTACAATTACTGTGTCAACAATCACATTGGCGAAGAAAAGTACCACTGTTAATAAGAATATACGAGTCCCTAGATCTACTACCTGTCTACACAAGCCCAAACCTTGAAATGTTCTCATTAGATACCTGGGTTCATAGGATAGATCTATCTCAAATGATATTTCCTCAAGTTGATGGTTTGGTTGCGGCTAAAAAGTGTTACCAAAACACTAAACTGATTGAGTTGTGCACTGTGCTTTTAAATAATACCTACTCGAAATTCTATAAAATTTATACCGATGGATCCAAAGATAAAATAGGTTCTGGAGCAGCGTTTTTTGACCCACAAACCAATCTTGCAGTACAATTAAAGGTAAACGCAAAATGCAATATAATGTACACTGAACTAATTGCAATAGAAGAAGCATTATCGTACATTGACTCGTTTGATAGTGGCAATTATGTGATTCTTTGTGATTCGAAAAGTGCTCTTCAACATTTAATTCGGTGTACCACAAATTTTCGGGGCACTCCGATAGCATATAGTGTGATTAAATCATTAAATAAGCTTATTTCTAAGAAAATTAAAATTGTACTTCAGTGGATACCGGCTCATGTTGGCTTGGAGCACAATGAAGTAGTTGACCGTCTGGCTAAGGATGCATGCGAAGACGGGTTGGTTTGTCCATACCTTCCTGTGCACAGTGACTTTTTATACGCAGTAAGAGAAGATTGTAATAAAATGTGGCAGGAGCACTTTGATCAGAGGTCACTTAGCAAGGGAATCTGGTATCGGACGATCCAACCTTCACTTTCTCGAGGCCCATGGTTCGACCAGGCCAACATGTGTCGTTCAGAAATTGTAATGGCTCTTCGGCTTCGATCGGGACATATACCATTGAACAGTTTTGCGTTTCTCATGGGTAAAGTCACTTCTCCAAATTGCCCGGAGTGTAGTACAGTAGAAGACACCTACCATATTCTGATGGAGTGCGTCCGGAACGAAGCCGAAAGACGTTTAATCTTACCCATTTCAATGGATGTTGGTAAATGTAACAGCATTCTTGCGTCACCATTGTCAAAGGATGCAAGAACCTTATATAAATTAGCTAAAATAGGATTTAGATCGTAAGAATTATCTGGTTATACCGATGAGGGTGGCATAATCAGTTTGTGATTAAACCCTCTATAATTAAAGAAGAATAAAAAAAAAAAAAAAAAAAAACATTGCTTTGGTGCCCGAACAAAATGGACACGATAGGTAATATTTACATCAGAATGGATGAAATGCTTGTACGCACATAATTTTAAAGTAATCATTACAAAGAGCTAAAATTGTTTGTAATCGGTAATACCTGAAATATATATTTTCCCGGATATAAAATATATCTATACTAATAATATTATAAAGAGGAAAGATTTGTAGTTTTGTATTTTTGTATGTAACGAATAAACTCGAAAACTACTGTGCTGATTTAAAAAATTATGACACCATTAGAAAGCTACATTCACCCTAACTAACTTAGGCTATATTTAATCCCCGTATTCCCACGGGAACGGAAACAATGAGGGTGGAACATTGGGGCACTGCTAGTGTTAAATATGATAATAATTAACGGTGAGTACTCACAGAAATAACCAAGTTAATAGTCAAGATTATTCACTAGCATCTTACTTTGAAATACCCAACTTGTGGATTCTGAGGTACCTACATTAATTCTAAGTAAGGACGTCATTCAGGCACTGGATATCTGTAGTTAGTATTCTCCCTAACAAACTTAGCAATATTACCTAAAAATCCGATGTTTTAGACAGTTCACGCTTATATAAGAAAAAAAAACTCAAATTTTAAAATAATTTTTAAAAACAACTCTAGATAATATATATTTTTAATTAGTTCTTAGATAAAGCTTGAGTAAAGAAACAATATAATATCAATAATACAAATGTGCTGTAACAAATAATGTATTATGTTCATACCTTTAAGCTCAACTTTCCCGTTCCCATTAATACAATTGAAACGCAATTATCTCAAAACGAGGTAACAAGGACATTTATCGTTATATTTGCAGTGGACCCTTCATTTGTGTTTGCAATTACAATTTGCAGCAACAGTTTTGCGAGAGTCACACCTGATCCACACACATCAAACAGAAAAAAAAGAATGCTTTAGTGCCACAATGGAAAGATCCAGTAAGGTTTCGATGTACGCAAGTTGACGAGACGAATCTTTAAATCTGTGGGTTACCTTTCTACCAACGGAAAATCCCATAAAACATTTAAACATGGCAATTACTCAAATCAAATATGTTTTGCCACGCCTTTATGGCCCGTAGTTTTATATGGCAACTTAGAGAACAAAGAAACGATATATGAAATGTGTGAAAGATGATAATTGCTTGAAGATGTGAAAAGATGTATGGAGGAAGATTTTAGGCTACCCCTACCTCAATATAACTTGGGATAAGAGTAAACGGATAATGACTTTTTTCCCTCTGGGCGGAGCGGCAGGGAGTGTCAGACTCATACTGAATAAAACTCATCCGTGTTCCTCATAATGTCCTTTGCGTTCCAGGGCCGCGATGACTCTTTCGAACAAATTTGAATAGAAGACGAGGCCTGGGCCAGTGCCTACTGTCCCTAGCAGGCCTCGTCTTATATGCTAACAAAATACAATATACTGGCATCTTTTTTTAAAATCTGATTTAGATGAAACCCTGTGGACTGTTGTTCCGGAATTTATTTGAAAGATTCGCCGCGGCCCTGGAGCGCAAAGGGCATTAGGAGGAACACGGATCGGTTGTAGTCAGTAAGAGAATGACTCTCGCTTCCACTCTACCCAGAGCGGAAGAAGTAATTTGATGAAACCATAAAAAAAATAAGTATAGTATATAATCAGCCTTTTAACGTTCCCTGTGCTGGGACACAGGCCTCCTCTCTAGGAGAGGGAATGGGCCGTAATACTCCACGCAGGCCCAGTGCGGGTTGGTGAATGTCACATGTTTTCGAATTTCTAGGACATGCCTCACGACATTTTCCCTCACCGTTTTGAGAGCAGTGGTGATGAATTTAGTTACTCAAAGTAACAGTATTTGAACCCGCGACCTATAATTCGTTAGTCGGAGTCGGTCGTTACCACTTGGCCACCACTGCTCAATATAAGTTTGCAAAAAATAAGTAGATATATTCTGTAGAAATCTCACCGAAGCGGGATGTTCGAAATTAACATTCACGTTATGTTTACTTTACTTTCGTTTCGACCGCGAAATTTTACTGAATAAAACTGACTTTAATTTAATCATTGTTTCCTACTCATTAGATCACATTAAGATATCAATGTTCCAATGATATATTCCATAGCAAGTTGAGGCCACAACCGCAAAAAACACGTTAGTGTTAAAACTAAAAAAAATGATAGCTGATCTTTCGGGATTGCTGAGATCGCATGTTTATTTGTTGTTTACACCAATGTGATTGTTACGTTTAGATGGGGGGAGGGGGTGTATCACTAAAAAGTGAAAAATTAACTTTTTACAAAAAATAAATAAATAAATACAACCGACTTCTACACTCACACTACTTCTGGATGCGAGAAGCCGAAAATAGATCTAAGTGGCGTGCAATTGGAGAGGCCTATGTCCAGCAGTGGACTGCAACAGGCTGTTGATGGTGATGATGATGACTTCTACACAAAAAAAAACCAAAAGGTCCAAAATAACTTTAATTTCGGAAGTCGGTCTTCAAAAACGAAAAACAACCACAAACACCGAATTCCGAAATTAAAGTAATTTCGTACTTTTTGTTTTTTTTGTGTAGGAGTCGGTTGTATTTTTTTTTCCATATTTGAACTATAATACCTATTTTGTATTTTTACTTTTTGTTAGAAGTTCGATTTTTCACTGCTTCAGGGAGTAGCAGGCACATTTCAAATTGATTCCTTCTCGCATTCCTGAGAAAAAAAGGGTCTTGAAAGATAGACTGAACTGAAAAAAGAAATAGAAATAGTATTTATTTGCATAAAGATTGGTGTACAAAGTTGTAAAAAAAAAAACATTATATATAAGTTTTTGATTATATCATAGCATGCAAATATGATTTAAAAAATCCCGTCAATAAATTCTTTTATACTATAGAAAAGGTGGTAAGGGTTTCGTTTTAGCCAACTGAGATACGGATCCCTAGAAACGTGACGGTGATAAGCAAAACAAGTATAAAATGTAATAGAAAATGTGAAACGCTTGCTTAAAATAATTTGGTCACTTTGCATGCCGCAGTATTACCGCTGCTCGACAGATATGAATGGACTCTCGCTTGGAGAAACCATGTGTTTGAATAAGTATATCATCAAACTGTTTTACTATGAGGTAACTATTTTGCTTCAAGGTAGCTCAATGGCCCTCTATTTAAATCAGGAAACAGGCTTTATTTTGCAGCTTCGGTGAATTGGCGTGTGCCACTGGAACCGCGTATTTTTTCTGCAATTTAATACCTAGTATATTGCAATCAGTGATATCTTAGCTTTTTATGTGGTTAGCAGTAGTAATTTGGGCAGCACTGAATTTAATAGCAGCAGATGTTATGCGTTGATAAACGACTACATCAATAAATCAGGGGTAACTTAACTTTTTTTATTTAAATAGATTTGCTCTTGACTTTAGTCTAGGTCACAGGTGACAGAGACAAAGTCGACGATGGAATGAGGCTACCCAGAAGAAGCCTGTTCACTTTAACTTTGATGGTTGAATGCGTTCGGAAACACAGACACACGTCTGTAGTAGACGTAGTGTACACGTCCTACTAATATTATAAACGCGAAAGTTTGTAAGTAAAAAACTACTGAACGGAATATTTTTTACCATGATATTCCCACGGGATCGAAACTTATGCGGGTGCAGTATAAAATATGACGTCATGCTGAATACGAGGGGTCAGTGCTTGAGGGCTGTTTTCAAAGGCTTGTCAACCGGGAGTTATTTTTAAACTAGAACTAACATTAGAAATAAGTACTTACTAAGACTATACTAAGAATAAAGTAACTGTTATTGTATTGTTAAATTTTATAGAAATAAAAAGGCTTTATTATTATTATTATATTAGATGTTTGTTCATGTCAGAATGCCACACGAACGGTGGTTGCTGAAAATCAGTGCCGTTGATTGTTGGACTTGTCCAGAGTCGCGGCATATGCTGAGCAGCAACCGATTCTTGCTTGAATGCTACGCACAAACTAGATTTATATATATTTTCAAGTAGACAGTGAGTAAACTGTCTACTTTCAATTTCATTGTTTGTTTTTGTGTTTTCACGCCATAGACAAAAGCTTAACTGTGTTCTGTTTTGTCTATGGTGTGACCAGAGACTCGTGGTAGTCGTTGTCCGGTCCTGACACTGACACATGGTCATTGTTG
Source organism: Hecatera dysodea (assembly GCA_905332915.2). Lineage (NCBI taxonomy): Eukaryota > Metazoa > Arthropoda > Insecta > Lepidoptera > Noctuidae > Hecatera > Hecatera dysodea. The sequence goes on along the minus strand of HG995286.1, from coordinate 28,002,035 downwards.
TAGTCGTTCTCTTCTCTTCTTCGTCATTCCCTTACTGCTTAAGATCGTGACCACATACGATGCGTCTCCAAACTATGCAGTATTATTAAATGTGGATAGCTTTGTAAATGCTACCTCCAATAACGTTCTCTGTTGCTGTTGTACATCTAGATGTTTTATAAAGTCGAGTAGTATAAACCAACCCTCATTGGCTTCGTCTGGGGGCACGTGGTTTGACGATGATATATCGAATTTAAACCCCTACCTATGTGCTAATTAGGATTGGCTTTCCACCGGCCCCGCGTGGAGATTTTGTTTTAAAACGCTGCGCACGGTAAAAGGTTTCCATTAAAACTGTGCATTGAATTATCAGGAAAAAATAATTGCATATTGTCACAGGCCGAATCAATTAACAAAAAACAAAAATCGAATTAACCATAGTTAAAAACAGAAATGATGTAAATGATGATATGTCAAACAGATAAAGTGACAAATCACTGTGTTCTGTTGTCAAACTAATTCGTTGAATGAATAATTGTATCATTAATTTAATTTAGCATTTGAATGATGAATATCTCGGTGATTCCTTTAGGATTTTGCAGTTTTTCGGTTAAAATACGTTAGCTATTGTTCTGAAAATAGATAGATTCCTGGGCCGCGGTGACTCTTTCAAACAAATTCCGGAACAACCCCCCGCAGGGTTTTATCTGTGGCAGTACGTATGTATTGGACCATGTTTTTCAATACTTCTTAAAAAATCCAACTCAAGTTCTGCTCCGGTTTTTTGGGCACACAATAAATCATTGTTATTCCTCAGTTTCTTCTCTTTCAATCCTGAAAACGAATGTACATTAAATCTTTTGGAAAATAATTACTCCGAGGAATCTAATTCTGCAACACGCTAACCCTTATTAACTAGTTTCTTTCTTAGATTTCAACTAATATACACAAATTTGTCTGTTTAGAAAAAAAAAACAAAGTAATTTTCGATTTTCGACCACCCTTCGTTAATTGCTAGAGAATGCCTAAATAATCAAGTCCATGCATGGAGTTATAAATTAACAATAGGGTAGTTAACTAAAAAAATCTAATTAGTCCGTCTGATAGATTTCCAAAAAATATTGGACACGTATTTTTACTTTTTACACGTAAACAAAAAATGAAGACGATAGAGTGCGTTGAAAATTCGTGTGACGTCACTACTTGCTACAATTCTTACCGAGCCGTGACGTCACAGGCCCCCACTCCTGATCTTTGATGCTTTGTATCTTCGTCAGTTTTTATAGATTTGATAAGGGAAAAAGTACGTGTCCAATATTTTTCTATAATCTAACTGACGGACTAAACATAGTCATATATTTTTACTCTGGAAACATCCCTATTGACTAACAAATTCTCCAGTCATATTGCATCTGACACATGCCCAAATCATTACAAAACTCACTAATAAACCACCACCACCAAAGCACGTGACCGACATGTTTTGCATTAACGAACTATACGGTATCATCAGACCCGGTGTAAACTCATTTTTTTGACGCGTGGCATACCAAAAGAGAACTTTTCATTGAAATCAAGTGTGTCCAGTGAATGTCACATCTACTGGACACACTGGATTTCAATGGAAACTTCAACTTTGTGATGAGTGCACATCGCGTGGGAAATATTAATGGTGTCCTCAAAGAGTAAACAAATGCATACTGATTAATGTTGGTGCCAATGGTATTTGACTTGCACTAGCACTGACGCGGGGCATCCGACGGGTTCTTGTAATGACTGCCTCGTTTTTACCCCCGACGCAAAAAGAGGGGTGTTATTAGTTTGACTTGTGTGTCTGTCTGTGGCATCATAGCTCCCGAACAGATGAAGCGATTTCAAATTAGTTTTTTTTTTAAAGGTGACTTATGTGCGAGTTTTCTTAGACATGTTTGATGAAAAGTTGAACCGTTTAAAAGTTGTGGGGGGTGAAAGTGGGAAGAATAACCGAATGAAATATACTCGGGCACCCGGGCGGGGTCTCAAATTGGTTAATTTAATTTTTGTACAATTTTTACATCAATATTTTTTGTCAATGCCAAATTGTCACTGATGTGCTACCTCATGTTTTATTAGTTATTAGTAGAAACTAGTGCTGGTCCAGATCCAGGTGGACCATCAGAAATGAAGAATAAATTAAGAATAAGATGATAATATTGCAGCATTAAACTGCACGCAGAAAAAAAATGGAGATAAATGTTTTGTTTTTTTTTTAGAAGATAGATGAGAGTTGTCCGTTGCTTCAATACATAGTTTATAACTACGCGTTAAAATAATGTTTGTTGGTTTGCTTGCTTTCTAAATGAGTTTTATTCATATTTCTTTTTTTAATTAAAATACACAATCTTATTGGTGAGGGTCGAACGTGCATTTTCAGTGTGTGATTTGCATCTAATTATTTTGTTTGCAAAACAATTAGATGCAAACAAAAACAAAGTAAGTAATTATTGTAACTTTAAAAAACTGTTTAAGGATTTACGAGGTCTTTACCTAATGAAACTGACAGATATATATTATAGAAATGAAAACCAATAGCATCTCATTCAATAATTGCCATTTAGTAAACATTTCTTTGCCTAATTCGCCCTACGATGGCTGATATTAATTCTTCTTTGTTCCTTAAACTCTAAGTCTATACGGAATATTGAGACTCAGTAATATTTATACTTTACTTCTAAAGTTTTGTAATCGGTTCCGCAAATTTTAACCATAATTATGATATCTACAACTAAACTCAAATATACCACATCCTTCTGCACGCAAAATACGCGCTTAGTCGTGGAGTTGCGGAAACCAGCCCACTTTTACATACATACATACATACCACATCCTTGTAAATTACAAGGATGTGGTATGTATGTATGTATTTACCTTGCTATTACAAGTTGTAATAGCAAGGTAAATCTCTCCGATCAAGCGCTCACGTAACCACGTACCACCACAATTTTCATAATAACCGCTATACAATAACAAAATCCAAGCCAAGAAGAAACTTTGCCATAGACGAACGCGTGATCGAAACCATGGGGAAACATCTCGTAAAATTTGATACTGTTATGTAATGACTTATCTACTATGTAATTAAACTATGGCCGGTACATAGTTCACTTGAATGGAAGTTGTTATGTAAGCGAAACTTGAAGGTTTGTCGGTGTGTTGAAGCCTCTTCCGGAGGCTGTAGTTGTGAGGTACTTACTTATTTATTTTATTTTAAAGAAGGCTTACAGACTAATAAACCAATAACACAAAGACTGCAACATTAACAAATAGCTTTTTTTTAAAGGTCCACTCGCAGTTCAGCACTCTAAGGCTGGTTACTGCTTAAACGATGATTCCTGTGGTGGCCTCAAATGAATTTAAGGCCCCCAGGCTTAAAACTACTTAAAAACTAAATGACCGCTCGCTAAGGGCATGCACTGTGGGACACGGGCCTCGGCTTAGCGGGGTTATTGAGGGAGGGCAGCAAGGGACAGGCTGGGTCAGGTTGATATTATTTTGGGGATTTAACGCTAATGGCTCATCGGCGCGGGCTGGCTCGTAAGGCAAATAACGGGGGGGGGGGGGGACGAACAGCTAATAACAAGCCTCCACATACAGCTAAGGAAAATAGTCGATATAAAAGAAAATACATACAAGTTAATATAACCAGTTAAGAGAGCAGTAGATAAATTAACTGTCGTTGTAAAATAACTGTGCCAAAAGCCGTCTTAAGGTCGCCACACTGGTGCAAAACAAGTCGACATTAAGGTTCCTAGGAAGCCTATTGAAACTAAGAGCACTTCTTATTGAGAAAACGTTCCGCCTATAATTTGTTATGGCGAATTTTATAATTTTATTATTATATGTCTGTATCTTCGCTTGCTTATACCGCTTGCTTATGCTTTATTACCTTAGATACTTATTTTTTTTTTCATGTGAAATCATCAAATGACTTCTCCCGCTCTGAGCGGAGCGTAAAGGAGTGTCAGACTCTTACTGACTAAAACCCACCCGTGTTTCTCCTAGTGCCCTTTGCGTTCCAGCATTAGCATAAGGATAATCAGCCTTTTAATGTTCCCACTGCTGGGACACAGGCCTCCTGTCTTCCAGGTTCCAAGGCCGCGGTGAATCTTTCGAACAAATTCCGCAACCAGACCATAGAAACCATGTTAGTTTACTACCTATAATTAGTAGGAATTTGTCCCCTTCTATACCAATATTATAAAGCGGTAACGTTTGTGAGTTTGTGACGTTGTAAGGGGTAATCTCTGGATCTACTGAACTGATTATCAAAATTATTTCACCAATAGAAACCTACGTTATTGTGGAGTGTCATAAGCTATATTTTATCCCCGTATTGCCACGGGAACGGGAACAACGCGGGTGAAACCGTGGGGCGCTGCTAGTCTTATATAATAGCTTTCTGTTATCCTGATGTATGTTGTATTACTCGAACTCCTTTCACAAAATTGTATTTTTTTAAAGAAAATATCAGAACTGTCGTAGGATAAGTATTATGTAACGCAATTTGACACAGACACGCAATTTTTACAATGTCGAACTATTGTTACTTCCCTCTTATAGCCCAGACTCCTTCCGCCTTATTCCAAAACAAGGTTTTTCTTTAAACCAGGTTTAAACATTGAGCCAGGGTTTGTAATTTGAATCTTATTCTGACATGATCAAGATTCGAAATACAAAACCGAGCTCAATGGTTTAAACCTGGTTTAAAGAAAAACCTTGTTTTGGAATAAGGCGGATTATGTTTATATTTGTGTCATCGCAAAATCGCAGACTTCGGAAGATTGTCATAAATGTTTATTAGTTTATAATTTCAAGATATGAAAAAAAAATCGTTTTGTGTACAATAAATCTCATCCAAGTACAATAGTTTATAATTTTACGCGATATTTTTCAAATCTTAAAGCGTTTACCATTTTCCGATGACGAACTGTAGTCTTGCAAATTGGACATCTTAATAAATAAATAATAATGATACCTAAGACACTCAAATTATAAAGTCTCGCTGGTCTAATATTCAATGGACGAACGTAGAGTCATAAGTGAAATTAAATAGTGCAAACAAGACATACATACATAGGTCATCATCTGCCTAACCTTTTCCTGTCTATATTTGAATCGGTTCCCAGTCAAACCGGAATACCAGTATTTTACGAGGAGCGGCTTCCTAACAAACCTCCACAAACCATGAACCGGGTAAAACGGTACTTCTTGAGAAGACCGGTGTCAGATTTTCTGGCTTCTGACAATCCGTAACAACTGCCAAAGATCTACAAATGACAGCCAGGACCAACTGCTTAGCGTACTTTCCGAGGCACGGAGGAAACTCGGTATGTTAAGATGGTCACCCATCTACAGACCAACTTCAGCAAGCATTGCTTAACCTCGAAGGGCGATCCGTGAGGCTGTTATTATTTAACCACGACCTCCTCCATTCATACATAGGTCCACACTGAAATATTCTCACCATAATTAGAGCCCATTACAAAAAACAAAGTACAAAACCCGCCTTCTGGCGCAGAACCCACCTTCGGATAAATGTTGATATCTCTTGAATTCTGGCTGTCACGGTCGAGTTTATCAAATGCATAATATGACACTAGTAGGTACGTGATTACTTGCATCGACTACAGAACCCTTCAGCGTATATGTGTGATCCCATGAACTCTCAGTGCGGTTTTATCAAATTACGTATGCACGCGTTTGGTCATAAAAATGCAGGATCTAGTGCTGTTTGAATGCGTTGTCGTAATGGGCGACAAATAGAACGGCAAACACGAAAATTAACGGAAAAGTTTAATGACTCCGAAAAAAAAAGATGGCGCATTGAATAAATTTCAAATTAAAAATTAAAAATCTAAGTCACTATATAGATATAGACTTAGATTTTTAATTATTAATTGTCAAACGACTCGCGACCACTGTCTACGAAAGCATTTGAATGTTATAACCTAAAGGGTGGAGACCTGGCGTCCTGAAATACAGGCCTCAAGCCTAGTTTAGGCACCAGTCTCCCACAATATACTTACTTTATCCATTTGCTCCCTAAAAACCATGTATTTTATGTGTATTGTGGTGAGAAAATAAATAAATTATTATTCCCTTTATTCATTTTACTTACTCACTAATTTACATTTTTAAATATATCTTAAAAAAAAAAACATTTAAAAATATAAAAAAGTAGTGGTCCGCCGGTATCGGGAGCAGGGTCCAAGCTACCGGTGGTTAGGGCTCCAGAGAAAGGAACCTCCTCACAATACGAACCGTATCGAGGAGTACTGCCTTCTGTATCAGGCCCTTTAACCAACCGTGTAACGCCAGCTTCGACAGATGGTCGTCGAAGCTTTTGGCCATTAGGCCATTGGCCGTAACAACAATCGGCACAATGATAGCCGAGTCCACATTCCACATATCGACAACCTCGTGTGCTAAGTCGAGATACTTGATCTGTTTCTCTTTCTCAGCTTTCACGAGGTTCTCGTCATGTGGGATGGTAACATCGATAATCATTGTGCGGCGCGCTAATCGGTCTATCACCACTATATCCGGCTTATTGGCAACAATAGTCCTATCAGTGATGATAGACCGATCCCAGTACAACGTAACACGGCCATTCTCGAGAACTGGGTCGGGCACATACTTGTAATACGGTACCTCAGAATCCACAAGTTTGTATTTCAAAGCAAGTTGCTGATGGATAATCCTGGCTACTTGGTTATGTCTGTGCAAGTACTCGCCGTTAGCCAGACGAGAACAGCCAGAAATAATATGTCTGATGGACTCACCCGGACGGTGGCATGCCCGACACACGTCAACCGTCCCGTCCTTCATAATATGCCTCCGGTAGTTGTTCGTTAGGATAACTTCGTCCATAATTGCACATACAAAACCTTCAGTTTCTCCGAAAAGATCACCGAAACGTAGCCAGGCCACGGACGCTGAGAAATCTACATCGGACCCATAGAGAGCCCGATAGAAGCGCCCGTGGAGCTCCTTGCCTTTCCACAGGTTTGCGCCAGTTCTCGTTAGCCATGGACAACGGGGTGAGTCCTTTGTCAACTGCGACCACATCTCGGTGCATACCCACATCAACTTTGAGAAAATATTCTCTGAGACTGCACGTCTCGCGGTTGTGGAGTGTCTTAGCATTTAAAAAGCCTCGACCTCCACACTTCCGCGGGATGTACAGTCTCATCACTGACGATCGTGGGTGATGCATCCGATTTGCGGTCAGCAGTGTACGGACTCTCCTATCCAGGGCGTCGAGTTCGGTTTGAGTCCATTTGAGTATGCCGAAAGAGTACATTAGTACCGGCATGACCCAACCGTTGAAGGCGCGCACCTTATTTCCGCCCGACAAAAGGCTGTTTAAAACCTTTTTCAGGCGTCCAAAGAAGCGCTCCTTCAACGATTGCTTCATGTCGGCAACATTAATGCCTAACGCTTCCGACATACCCAAATACTTGTAGGTTTCGGTCGAGCTGAGGGATCTAACCTGTATGGAATCTGAGAGTTGAACTCCCTCAGATTCCATAATCTCCCCTTTCTTTACATGCATGACTGCACATTTGTCCACACCAAATTCCATCCTGATGGCACTACTGAAGGTTTCAGTTACCTTCAGTAACTCCATCAGTCGCAATTTGTTGTGGGCAAAGAGTTTCAGATCATCCATGTAAAGAAGGTGAGATATGGCCTGACCACCTCTTCTCAACCGATAGCCTAGGCCTGAATCCTCCAGCAGTGTACTTAGAGGATTCAGAGCTAAGCAAAACCAAAGTGGACTCAAACTGTCGCCCTGAAATATTCCCCGTTTAATCCATACAGATTCATCATTCCCTTGAATCGGTCGACATCTTGGATAGCAAAGGACCGTTTTCCATTGCCTCATACATGACTCAAGGAAGGTGCGCAGAGTTGCATCTATTTTGTACAACTCCAACACCTTCATGAGCCATGTATGTGGCACAGAATCGTACGCCTTCTTGTAATCTATCCAACATGTCGACAGATCCTTGCGGGTGCGACGAACCTGTTGGCTTATGGCCATGTCTATGAGGAGTAGCTCCTTAGTTCCGCGGGACCCCTTCCTACATCCATTCTGAGAGGAGGACATAATGGAGTTAGTCTCAATGTGTTCATTAATTTTCACTCTCAGGATGGATGTAAGAAGTTTATAGACCGTCGATAAACAAGTAATTGGTCTATAATTCTTAGGTTCCGCGGGACTACCTCTCTTATGGAGCAGGTGGGTAACGCCAGTTGTTAGAAACTGTGGTAGCGACCCAGACTCTAAAGATGACTGGAATTGTGATGCCAGGACCGCGTGTGCGCTGCTATACCACTTAAGCCAAAAGTTGTGCAGTCCGTCCGGTCCCGGAGATTTCCAGTTCGGTAACGGACAGACTGCTGTGGCTACATCTGTTGGTGTTATACTGATTTTTTCCATTTGTGGTATAGCTTCACACACGCGCTCGACACCACGCATCCAGTCACCTTCGGTATGACGGACGGGCACCGACCAGATGCTTCGCCAGAATGTACTCGTGACGATATCATCCGGGCGGCATACGTCCATCACACTTTGTTCAGGTCAAATAAAGCTCCCAAGCTCTATATACCCACCTCTCATCGCTCTGGAACATGCGATTCTGCGAATACCGGTCAACCCGCCTCTTATACCGCCGAATACGGTTTGCCCATGCGCAAACTTTCTGCTTCAGGAAGTCGATGCGCTCTGTGACACGGGACATGTATTCTTGAGGGCTGATTTCAGTCCCCGAGAATGCCCGCCTCACAAAGCGCATCACACGTGGTCGTGTATTGCCCTCCCTGAAGCAGTATAGTTTGCCGATGAGTACCCTGGCCTCATCAATACGCCGCTCGATTCTGCACTGCCAAGCTGGTGCAGCAGTCTTTGGTCGCGTAGCTTCGTCACTATTTGTAAACTTGACGTTTGCTACACGACATGCCGCAACAGCCCCGCAATACAGGATTGAGTGCGTATCAATGAGGTTCTCGCTGCTTTCAAAAATGTTCTGAAGCAGCGAGTCCAACGCACACACCAGCGCCCTATTCCTTTTGTGCATAGGCAAACGTGGTAGTCGGGGCCTAAGTTCGGTCGGGGTGGATCTGTATTCGCGAAGCGCGTACTCCAGCGCGCTCCTCAGTCGATCGTTGCATTGGCTACTTACCGTGACAATCCTATCATCCACTCCGTCACAAACATTAATGGTCCGCGATGTGATTGCGCCACTAGATGGCATCGGTACCACGGTCTGTGTCGAAGTCGAAATGATAGGATTGTCCAGTACCTCTGAGCGCAGCCTATCAAGTGCGGCATCGTCCAACCTGTGATTACGTTGAATGACCCGCACCTGATCCGACAATCGTTGGGCCGAGACGTCGACAGTTGGTTCCAGGTCCTGAAACAGAGACAGCATCCTAGCACGGTACGCAGTGAGGTTAGTTCCCCCCTCTGTAGACCCGTAATATGCGCGCATGACGTTCTCATTTATAGACTGAGTCCATCTCATGCGCTGCACACAACCACCGGCAGCGGGGACCCGGCTCGGGGCCCCTAGATCCCAAGCTTCTCGGTGGCCGGCCTCTCCCCTGCCGACGTACAGGTGTTGGCGACGTCGGCGGGGAGAAATACTCGTCGCTCGAGCTCGACGCGACTGCAGCCGCCGGTGACACTGGAGATCCGTTGTCCGGCGGCGGCGAGGCGGAGCTGAGCGACGGGTCCGGGGATGGTGGGCGTGCGCGTCGCGATGCTGCTCTCGTAATCATTCCATTATTTGTATAAAATCCATCGTAATTTAATTTTCATTTTAGTACCATAGGTGACATCTGTCATCTGTCCGGGTCGCATTATGTTTTTCTATTTTCTTCATGTTTATGCCGTATAGGAGTTTTTAATATATTTGCTATTGCTTATTATTTGGGTAAATGGAGACTATTGCGCTTATTACAGGATGGCAAATAGCTTTATATATATTTTATTTAAATAACGTGGATGAAGGATACGTTGACATGACTTAGAGAGTTGCCAGCTATTATAAATTATTATTATTATTTCATTTATTTATTTTTTGTACATACTTGTTACATTTTTAAATATTTCTATAAAAAAATAAAAAAAACATTTAAGAATATAAAAAATAGTAGCCCACCGATATCGGGAACAGGGTCCAAGCTACCGGTGGTCAGGGCTCCCGAGAGAGAAACCTCCTAACTATGCGGGCCGTGTCAAGAAGCACTGCTTTCTGGATCAAGCCCTTGATCCAGAAAGCAGTTATTATTATTATTATTATAATAAAACAAACGTTGTTCTGTTCTTTATAAAAACTTTTTTCAGTTACTCAGAGAAAGATTTCAAAATATTATGTAGACCTTTCTTGTGTAAGTAAACGGGAGATTACTACTATTATCAGGCAAATAATTTCATAAATGAAACAGTTTGTTTCATTATATGACCTCCAGATGCTATTTTGAAATTTATGACGAAAGGAGCCACTTTTTTTACGATGGCTAGCATAAACTAAGTCCCAATTTTTGAAGCCTTACATACTTTTATGTAACATACATCAAAGCTTCTGTTGTTATACATAATATTTTAAGCTACCTTATAATCGAGTAACAAAGAGGTCCATCTTCAAGGTTAAGCAACACTTGCCAAGGTTGGTATGTGGATGGGTGACCATCTTAACATACCGAGTTTCCTACATGCCTCGAAAATCACGCTAAGCCGCTGTCATTTGTAGATCTTTGGCAGTCGTTACGGATTGTCAGCAGCCAGTAAATCTGACTCCAGTCTTAGCAAGAAGTACCGTGTTACCCAGTTAATGGGTTGTGGAGGTCTGGTAGGCAGCTGCTACACGTAAAATACTGGTATTCAGCTGAATCCAGTTAGACTGGGAGCCGACCCCAATATAGTTGGGGAAAGGCTATATTTGATCCCCGCTGTGCCCTACGCGGGTTGTATACATATTAAGGATAGATAGGTATATGTAAGCTACAAAAGTTGGGCCCATAACCTCTAAAAGTTATGCATTTTAGACTCACCGCTGTGGGGTATCTTCTTCATCAATAGGATCCTTCTTTAAAAATAAAACAAATAGAAAAAGATTAATCTTTCCCTTTAATCTTCTACCCTTAAAAACATTTTCTAAAAATCATTAAAACATTCTATTAAAATTTCCTGCTACTCTCTAGCTACCAGCTAGCTTTTATTTCTATCAATTCCAAACTTCAAAACATATTTTTTAAAAAGCTTTCAGACATTACTTTTTCTAAAACATACCATAAACTTAAAACAGCCAGTATGGCCATAGATAAAATTCTATATTCTAACATCCCCTCTGAATTTTATATTATTTCAATTAAAGTAACACCTCCTATATAATCCTCATCACCTACCTACTTAAAAACCCAACTTAATTAACCCACCCAACTTAACTAAACACAACAAACAAACTTTAGAATTAATTAACCTAAACACCTTACATAACTAACTTACATTTAAAATTTCAAATTAATTCTCCAACAACCTTACATTCTAATATAACCACATAACACATTACATCACTCAATGTCCTCTAAGTATCACTCACTATACATTGTTTCAATCTCAAAAACTTTGTCCTATCCAGTGGCTTAGTCAGTATATCTGCCAAATTGTTTTTAGTTGCACAATAATAAATTTCTAATAAATTTTTATCTATCTTTTCCTTGATAAAATGATATTTAACATCAATATGTTTAATTCTTCTATTCAAAATTCCATTTTTAATCAATACTATAGCTGATTGGTTGTCAACAAACAATTGTGTTTTTGGTATTTTATTTGTCAACTCGTAGATCAAACTCTGAATGTATAGGAGGTCTTTTATACATTCGGCTGCAGAAATATATTCAGCCTCAGTACTGGAAAGAGCAGTGACTGACTGTTTTCGGGAGCACCAATGAATTGGACCACCACCATAAAATACTATAAAGCCAGTCGTACTTTTCCTAGTATCAGGATCACCTGCAAAGTCTGCATCACAATATGCTTTCAAAGTCAAATCGTTACCACGAACATACTGTATACCACAACTAACTGTATTTTTAATATATCTAAAAAGATTCTTAATATTAGCAAAGTCATTTACGTTAGGATGTTCTTGATGCCTACTACAATAACCCACATGAAAAGCTAGATCTAATCTTGTTTTATTCACTAAATACAACAATGAACCAATCAATTGTCTATAACGATGCACATCATCAACTCCCACTTTCCCCTCTTGATGTGTATCGACTAAAATATCTGGATAACTATTATCTTTTAAGTTTTCATATTTAAATTTTTCCAAAATTTGATTTATATAACTTTCTTGATAAATCTTAATAAAGTTTTGTTCTACTTTAACATCAATCCCTATAAACTTTTCTATCTCATCAAATTTCCGCATTTCAAATTCTGTTTCTAATTTATTAATAATTTTATTTAAATCAATTTCATTTTTACCAATTAAAATACCATCATCTACATAAATAGCCAAATATATTTCATTTTCTTTATTAACAAACACACATGGATCTGATTTTAATTGTAAGAGACCTAATTTCTTCAAAAACTCCGTTAATCTCTTGTTCCACATAAGTGGTGCTTGTTTTAAACCATATAAACTTTTTTTTAATTTACAAACTTTATTCTCTTTATCTTTTATTTCATATCCTAATGGTATTTCCATAAAAATCTCTTCATCCAATTCTCCATACAAAAATGCTGTTTTTACATCAAATTGTTTTAATTTAAAACCTTTTTGAGCTGCAATCGCCAACAATAATCTAACACTAGTAGTATTCACCACTGGACTATATGTCTCCTTATAATCAATATTATATTTTTGTAGAAAACCTCTAGCCACTAATCTTGCCTTATATCTTCCACCAGGCTTTATTGTAAATATCCATTTACTCGAAATTATTTTCCTATTTTTTGCTTCATATTTATTCACAATTTCCCAAGTTTTGTTTTTCTCTAGTGAATCTTTTTCCTCATTGATTGCTTTATTCCATAAATCTTTATCAAAACTATTAAGAACATCTGTATAAGTCAAAAACGAAGTCTCTAAATCATAATCTTTCAGCCTAGCTGGCAATTTTCTTTCTCTTCTCGGTAAAATCCTCAAACCATCATTAATTATTGGTTCAACTGCATCCTCAAACTCATCACTAATCTCAACTATAGTATCATCTCTAACTTCCCCTCTCAAATTATTATTTTCTTCATCATTAACTCTAATGTCCTCAACACTATCCTCAAAAATCTCATTGTCTTCTTCACTAACTATAACATCTTCAACATTATCTTCAATACTTCCTCCAACTTCAACTTCATCAACTTCTTCATCATTAACTTCAACTCTATTTTCAAAAATTTCTCCATCACCAACAGCTTTATCATCACCTTCATCACGAAAATCATCTACTCTTTCACCACGAACACCATCACTACTAATATCAACTCTAATCTCTTTAAATAAATTCTCTAAATCACACTTTTTAACTCTACAATTACACATTCTCAAATATTCCGCAACATCACTCTTACTATTATTAAACACCACATCTCTCGAATAACTAATTCTAAAACTTGAAGGATCCCATATCTTATAACCATTGTTAGTAAACCCTACTAATAGCCCTTTGCTACTCCTGGAGTCAAGTTTATGTAACTGAAAATTATTTTTATAATATGCTAAAGATCCAAAAATATTCAAATGTTTTAAATTCGGTATTCTATTAAACCACATTTCAGCTGGTGTTTTATTATTTATTGTATTTGCACTCCTGTTCAATAAATAAGCTGAAGTTAAAACAGCTTCACCCCATAATTCTTGTGGTAGCTGCATGTCAAAAAGTAAAGCTCTTGTTCTTTCCATTAATGACCTGTTTAATCGTTCCGCTTTACCATTCAGCTGTGGAGTATAGGGAATAGTATAATCAATGTTAATCCCTTTGCCACTACAGTACATTTTAAATTGTTTGCAAGTATATTCACCCCCATTATCGCATCGGAATGTTTTAACTGTTGTTTTAAAATGATTTTCCGCCAAATTAATATAGTTTATAATTTTTGATAATGCCTCTTTTTTATTTTTTATTAGATAAACTTTAACAAAATGAGAATAATCATCCAAGAACGTGATAAAATATTTATAACCATCCCATGTTTCTGTTTCAATTGGACCACAAATATCACTATGAATAATTTCTAATGGTTTACTAGCTCTCTGTCTATTTGTTTTAAAAGGTTTTCTACACAATTTTGATTGTGTGCAGACTTCACAAATATCAATCTCCTTTACCCGGCCTCCGTCTATGCCTCGAACAATTTCCTTTGTTCTGTTAATTGGTATATGACCTAATGCACGATGCCAGAAGTTAGTATTTATTTGAAAGATGTTTACTGACCTTGAAAGTACGACTGGCTTTGTATTTATACTCAAATAATACAGACCGTCCTGCTTCAATTCACCAACCTCTATGCATTCAGAGCCCTCACTTTCGATTTGACAGCTCGTTCTGAAAAATTTTAACATATAATTATCATCAACTAATCTAGATACCGATATCAAATTCTTTTTCAATTGTGGAACACATAAGACATCTTTGAGCACTATATTTTTTGAATAAATATTTCCCATGATGTTAACATTGTGTAAGTTACCATCCGCAGTCATTATTTTATAATTTATGTTCTTCTTATCTTTAAGATAACTCTCTGATGTTACTATATGACTGCTGGTTCCTGAATCAATTATGAATTCAATTTCCTCTTCTTTAGAATTATCTGAATAAAAGTTACTTACAGTTTTCTTTAGGCAGAACTTTGAGTAGTGAGAGTTATCCTTACAATATATGCAGTTATATTTTGAATTACAATCTGCATATCGATGTCCAAATGTCATGCATTTATAGCATTTATTGATATTGTTTTGTTTCGCTTCATCATTTACTCTGGTTCTGCAGAATCTCGCTATGTGTCCTTTTTTTCCGCATTTAAAACAACTCTTTACAAGAAAGTTGTTTTCAATTTCTTTTACATTTTCCTGTTCAAAAGTTGTTTTTGCTTTTTCTTCTTTTGTTTCTATATTTTCTTTTCTCATTTTAATTTCCAAATTTATTCTTGATATTAAATTTATTAAATTTTTATCTCCTCTTGATGTTGATTCCCACGCTGTCCTGAAGTGTACTAAATTCTCTGGTAGATGTGATAATATTTTTGTCATAATTTGTTGATCATCAAATTCATATCCCAATCGTCTTAATCTTGTCGCTTTATTTTCTATTTCTGCTATATCTGACATTATATCTTTATTTTCCATTTTAAACTTATAAAATTCTTCCAATTCTTGTGAAATTTGTGTTTCTTTATGACCCAAAAATAATCTATCAAACTTCTCCAAAATGTCCCTACTTGTTTCACAATTAATTGCGTATACCATATATTTTTCACTGATTCCGCAAATTATTAATAATTTTGCCTTTGCATCCTTTTTCTTAAAATCAGTTATTGATTTTTCAGCATTCTTCTCCAAAACTGTTTCCAAATCTTTTGATGTTAACAGTATTAATAATTTTTGTTTCCATAATATGTATTCGGTTTCGCATTTTAATTTTGATAAATTTATTTCTTCCGCCATTTTTAAATTATTTCAATTTCATTTATTTTTCCAAAAAAAAATAAATTTTCCTCCACACGTTTTTCAGGCTTCTCTATCTCTCTTTTTCATTTGTATTCCCTACCACAACGGTGGCGAAGGCCCATAACCTCTAAAAGTTATGCATTTTAGACTCACCGCTGTGGGGTATCTTCTTCATCAATAGGATCCTTCTTTAAAAATTAAACAAATAGAAAAAGATTAATCTTTCCCTTTAATCTTCTACCCTTAAAAACATTTTCTAAAAATCATTAAAACATTCTATTAAAATTTCCTGCTACTCTCTAGCTACCAGCTAGCTTTTATTTCTATCAATTCCAAACTTCAAAACATATTTTTTAAAAAGCTTTCAGACATTACTTTTTCTAAAACATACCATAAACTTAAAACAGCCAGTCTAGCCAGTATGGCCATAGATAAAATTCTATATTCTAACATTATGTAGACCTTTCTTGTGTAAGTAAACGGGAGATTACTACTATTATCAGGCAAATAATTTCATAAATGAAACAGTTTGTTTCATTATATGACCTCCAGATGCTGTTTTGAAATTTATGACGAAAGGAGCCACTTTTTTTACGATGGCTAGCATAAACTAAGTCCCAATTTTTGAAGCCTTACATACTTTTATGTAACATACATCAAAGCTTCTGTTGTTATACATAATATTTTAAGCTACCTTATAATCGAGTAACAAAGAGGTCCATCTTTAAGGTTAAGCAACACTTGCCAAGGTTGGTATGTGGATGGGTGACCATCTTAACATACCGAGTTTCCTACATGCCTCGAAAATCACGCTAAGCCGCTGTCATTTGTAGATCTTTGGCAGTCGTTACGGATTGTCAGCAGCCAGTAAATCTGACTCCAGTCTTAGCAAGAAGTACCGTGTTACCCAGTTAATGGGTTGTGGAGGTCTGGTAGGCAGCTGCTACACGTAAAATACTGGTATTCAGCTGAATCCAGTTAGACTGGGAGCCGACCCCAATATAGTTGGGGAAAGGCTATATTTGATCCCCGCTGTGCCCTACGCGGGTTGTATACATATTAAGGATAGATAGGTATATGTAAGCTACAAAAGTTAAGTGCAACTATTTTTCATAGAATAAGTTCCAAGTACTAGATAATTCTAGAACAATCTCTTTAATTCGCTTCCTCGTTTCGGGGTCACGTGGCATCTATTTGTGTAGTTAGTAGCCGATGTAATTAATATAGAATAATTATACTTTATTGTACACCAACAATAGTTCGCTCGCCACAATTTTACACTTACTTAATTCTATGACTGACAGTTCATCAGAACTCACAGGCTAGACGAACATTCACCAAGGTGGTGGAATTACCACAACCATGGTGGCCTTTTTTTTGGATGGGAAATAATCAAATGACTTCTCCCGCTCTGGGCGGAGCGGAAGGGAGTGTCAGACTCTTACTGACTAAAACCCACCCGTGATCTTTCTTGTGCCCTTTGCGTTCCAGGGTCACGGTGACTTTTTCGAACAAATTCCGCAACCCTAGCTGACACTGACCCTATGGGGCTCCGTCTACGTTGCTGACGGGTCTTTGAGGCGCGCGTGGAACACGGCGCGCCGTCGACTTGGGCCTGGTTGCTATCGGACGGCGAGCCACCCATAGCTCGCCATCCGCAGGCCCGCGCCTACGGTGGCCGGGAATCTCCCTGCGTTTCCCGACACCCGGGGCGTCTTCTTCTGTTGCGGCGGCTGGGGCGAAAGAAGTCAATTGAAAATTTCCCCTCGTTAAAAACAGATAAACACTTAGGTAAATCAGAACTTCATATGTAGATTGGCTCATTCTAAAAGTACGAATTTTTATCAAAACCTTGAATAGGTAGTTGACTAAAAATATCTAATTCGTCCTTCAGATAGATTTCCAAAAAAAAATGGACACGTATTTTTTCTTTTCACGTAACCAAAAACGAAGACCATACAGTGTATTGAAAACTCGTGTGACGTCATTTCGTGCTACAATTTTTACCACGCCGTGACGTCACAAGCAAAATAAAAAGCTTCAAAGATCATGAGTGGAAACTCATGATGTTTGAAGCTTTTTATCTTCGACAATTTTTATAGATTTGATAAAGCAAAAAAATAAAAACATGTTAATCACAAATACATATATCTACTAACTAATTACCTATTCTATAATTATCTCTGACCCGCTAAACTCTACCGGTTCAATTGGCCGACCATTTGGCCAAATTATTTAGGTAACAGATATATACTATGATGTTTTTTTTTTTATAACTACTATATAATTATCGTTTATAACGATAACTATAATTTGTGGGTGAAATTGACGAAATCAGAAAGTGAGTTTTACGCAACCATCACTTTGGAATATTTACGCGAATGTAAGTCGTGATATTGGTAACCAATTTTGCCAGTTTGTTATGTGTTTACTGCATTTTAAATGTTAAATTTGCCTCCGCTTCGAATGAAGCGTTAAAGTTTTATTTATTAGGTTCATAAACAACATTTTTAATACAATAATGTTTGTATTTTTTTACCTTATTTGCGACCTTTTCAATATTTGTGTAATATCTACTGTGGCACAGAGATCATTACAATTTGGTACACACCTGTTTGCACAAATAAACAACTTAAATTCATTTGAGGCCACCATTGGAAAGTCTGGTTAAGCAGTAAACAGCCTTAGTGTGTTGAATTGCGAGTGCTACAAATAAAAAATAAATAATGTCCTTTGTGTTCTAAATCACCTTTGCTCTGGCACCAGAGTGTGAGTGTGTCAAGTGACTAACATCTCCCAATAGTTTATCACCACCAATAAGGTGGGCGTCTGATTAAACCCTCCATAATTAAAGAAGAATAAAAAAAAAAGAAGGTGGGCGTCCAACGGTCAATCGAGCATCACATCATTATCTACCTAGCATTTCCCCAACTATATTTGGGTCGGCTCCCAGTCAAACCGGATTCAGCTGAATACCAGTAATTTACATGGAACGCCTGCCTACCAGACCTCCACAACCCATTAGTTTTAAAACACGGTACCTACTTCTTGGCAAGACTGGAGTCAGATTTACTGGCTTCTGACAATCCGTAACGACTGCCAAAGATCTACAAATGACAGCCGGGACCAACGGCTTAGCGTGCTATCCGAGCCACAGAGGAAACTCGGTATGTTAAGGTGGTCACCCATCCAGAGACCAACCTCGGCAAGCGTTGCTAAATCTTGAAAATCGACCCGTACGGCTGTTACTCTTTAGCCACGAGCTCCGCCAATCGAGCATGACAATACAAAACAAAAAATGCTATTAAAAATATCTAGGTCAAAAACACAGCCAATATATCAATGGCTTTTATCTTCACTGGATCTGACAAGTAAACCAGTTTTCGATACGCGTACAATTCAAGCTACGCACGCATTATGAATAGTCTACACTGACACTGTGACACAAGAACCTAGGTAAATGTCTTCTGTGAGAGTAAACTGGATACTACAATCTTCGACCCGAAACTGACTAAAACTAGTTTACAACCACTTATGCTTTCATAAAATGACTAACGCAATGTTAGTACCAACATAAATCACTGGAGAACAATTTTTTATGTCATCATTACCTAGTTTTTAGTCTGAATAAATATTGTGTAGAAAATAAACGCTTTATTCAAGGCTTTATTTATACTATGGAGATATTGCGCAACAGCACTAGGCGACAAGGCGTAGGAACTTGAGTAGGTATGCTTTGCGCTGAGTACACTCAGTGTACTTAAATATATATACATACTAGCAGCGCCCCGCGGTTTCACCCACACAAGATTCGATCCCGTCGGAATATCGGGGTAAAAATCCTATATGCTAATCCTGGTTATCTATTCTAATATTATAAAGAGGAAAACTTTGTTTGTTTGGTTGTAATGAATAGGCTCAAAAACTACTGAACCGATTTTAAAAACTCTTTCACCATTCGAAAGCTACGTTATCCACGAATAACATAGGCTATATTTTATCTGCATATTCCCACGGGAACGGAAACTACGCGGGGTAAACCACGGGGCGCTGCTTGTATACCATATGTGGGTCAAATTTCATCCAAATCCGTTTAGTTGTTTTTGCGTGAAAGAGTAAAAATTATCCATCCATACTTACAAACTTTCGCGTTTATGATATGAGTAGGAATATTAATAGGATTCCTATTTCATTCTTGGCTTTCGTTTGACCACCGTCTCATCTGATGGAAAGCGATGATGTGGCTGATGACTCTTGACTTAAAGGCCCCTTGGTTACGGCTATCAGGAAATGTAGAAACTCCTCAGCTGTACGCATAGTGATAGTACAATGCCAACACAATAATGTCTGTAAACGATTTTTAAAAAGTACCCAGTTTTTTTTTTGTGTGTGTAATATAGCCAGCAATCAACTTCTCTCCCGCCTTTTTTTTTTGTTTTGGATGGGAAATCATCAAATGACTTGTCCCGCTCTGGGCGGAGGGGAAGGGAATGTCAAACTCTTACTGACTAAAATCCACCCGTGATCTTTCTAGTGCCCTTTGCGTTCCAGTGCCGCGGTCACCCTTTCGAACAAAACCAAAACTTCCCAAGCTCCCGCCTTCGATTCGATTTTATTCTTTTTCAAACTAGATTTGGACTTTTGGTTTCACCCGCGATATTTCGATAGTGCATGTCATAAGCCAACAATTTACTTGATTTTTTTGGAAAGAATCACCGCGGCCCTGGAATGCAGTGGACATTCGGAGGAACATGGGTGCATTTTAGTCAGTAAGAGTCTGACAGTGACAAAAAGTGACTTTCAATTTATTTATATTTGTTTAATAAATATTTAATTCTCATGTAATTACCTGATTTTAAAGTTATATGTACATGTTTATGTTCTGGATTGGGATACATTACCTACCTACTTATAACCCAAGAGTTCACTTCAGATGATTTTCGACTAAAAATATAATTAACTAGCTGCTCCTCGGGATTTCACCCACAGAGTTCCCGTTCCCGTGGGAATACGGGGATAGAATAAAGCCTATATTACTCACTAATGTAGCTTTCCATTGATAAAAAAAATTGGTTAAAATCGATCCAGTAGTATCGGAGTCTGTTCAATGCAAACAAACAAACAAATCCTCTTTATAATATTGATAAAACTAGTAAGAACCCAAACACTTCGTATTTATCACTAAGTCCTCACGCACTTTTAAAACGATTTACATCAGAGAAAGTGACTTTGTCGACAGTCAATCAAAAACCACCTAACGATTACGACTCGTCACAGGTAAGGTCAGTAGTAATGGCAGTTTAGAATACATCGTTTCACTTTTGTTTTTGTTTGGGAGATGAAAATCTACGCTAGAAATGTTACATTGTGGGTTGATGTTCAGATACCCATTAACTTAGAACGGTTTAAGAAAAACTTTGTCTAGTTTTTCAAGTCCTTTCAATGAATATAAATAGGCTATGGAAAACGAAAATTATTGATTTTTGTTGACCTATGTATATCCTTATTTTATTTGTATGAACTGAATGAAAATACAAACCCTAAATGTTAAGTGAGCTTGCAACAGTTATAATGATAGTTTACATTCGACAAAACTGCACCCAAATCGGTTACGTTAGTTGTTTGAAAGATTAGTGCGCAAAAATGCACAGACAAACAGAAAAAAAGTAAAAATCATTGTTTTGGGTTCTATTGCGAAGCTAAAGACAGTTTTTCTCAAATATCTTACACATCTCTGTAACAGCGATCAGTTACAGATCTTACCTTAGCTAATAACTCAAAAATATAAATGAAATAATACAAAACATTACTTTAACTCTGGCTTAATTTTATTATTGTAATTAAGGTATTTTACTGAAAAAATCAAATAAGTCCGTCAGAGAGATTTCCAAAGAAACATTGAATAGGTACGTATTTTTTCTTTTTTTACGTAAACAAATAATGACGACGATAGAGTTCGTTGAAAACTCGCGTGACGTCACTACGATATTACAATTTTTACAAGTCACGTGACGTCACCGGTACCCACTCTTTAACTTTGATCGCGCTTTATCTAATTTCTATCGATTTAAAATGACAAAAAATAAGTGTGCGATATTTTTTGAAAATCTAACGGAGAAACTAAATAGATTTTTATATGTAATACATAAAATACCAGTTATCAAATGATTGCGCGGCAAAAAAGAAACACAAATTACATGAAAAATAAGGAGAACTTAAATTACAGTGGTATATTTTTTTTCATTCACATTATTTTACATTGATTCAAAAATAATTACTCTAGAAAAGTGACATATATTTTTAAAAATATGCTGTGTGGTGACAGACATCTTAAATAATTCTAGTCTAAAAATATCTAAAACGGACAATAGTGACGTTTCCTGAGGAATAAAAATATGATACTATTAAGTGCGTCAGATAGATTATCGAAAAATTTGGACACGTATTTTATGCTTTATCATATCTATAAAATTTGACGAAGATAAAAAGCTTCAAAGATCATGGGTGGGGGCTTGTGACGTCACGGCGTGGTAAAAATCGTAGCATAAGTGACGGCACACGAGTTTACAACGCACTCTATAGTCTTCGTTTTTTGTTTACGTGAAAAAATACGTGTCCAATATTTTTTGAAAATATTTCAGACGGACTAATTAGATTTTTTTAGTCAACTACCCTACTACGGAGAGACGCATCAATTGTTAGCCTGAGATTTGATACAACCTGTCACGAAACACTATTCCTATACAAAGCTCAATAACCTGAGATACGTCTCACCATTACATCGTCGCTCGCATATCATCACAGAGTACTTTTACATATCATAGAGGCGTAACATATTTTCAGTTTCTCAATCTTTTACGATATAAATTTTGTGTTGTGATTGTTCGTATTATACACAGAATACATTACAACAGGATTGATACTTTGTGACAGCGAAAAATATTCGAATTGATATATGCTGGGGGACTCAGTTAAAGTTTGTAATTAATTACGTGTAATTGATCACAAGTAATTGCACGACAAAAATGTAAGATACGCCAATATGGCAAGCGAGCGACGATTTATGTAGTACTTAGGTACTACTATAGGTAGACTGTATTTACGGCATATACACAACTTGTCCACTATTCATGTAATTACCAGTACCAGTGCTAAGCCACAATGCCAAAAGTTCAATGACCCCGTGGAATATCATACCATTGTTTCACAATGGGGTAGTTGACTTGAAAATCTAATTAGTCCTTTAATAAAAATCACATTTGCTGTATAAAAGCCCCCCTTAAATATTCGTTTTATTTTAAGTTCATGAGATGCAGCCTGGTGACAGACAGACAGACGGACAGCAGAGTCTCAGTAATGGGGTACCCTTTTGGAACGGAACCCTAAAATTTATACCAATTTATAAAAAGTAGTATTAAAAATGGTTACTTAGTAAATACAACATTTACAGTTATAAATGTTGTATTTACTTGTTTAAATTTAATATAAATAATGCCAGATCCATTTTAATAAAAATATGGTACAACTTTAATAAATTAAATCAGGTATATCACAGCACATCATTAATACATTAAATTATAATTAAAATCAATCAAATTGGATTGGATGTGAAGACAAATTATCAACTAATACAAATTAATATGCAGTCATCTGAATATTTAATAATATTTGTTTATTTTTTCGACATTTATACGAACGAAGTCGCTGGCACAGCTAGTATACAACGGCTAACTACTAAAATGAACGATATAACTAACACAATATTCGTGAATATGGATTGTAGAACTCGAGCCTATGAAACTTGATTTTATGAAAAAACAAGCTTCAATTGTTTTGAGTGGATTGGAACCACAAATTCTTTTTTTCGCAAACTAAAATAACAGACCTTTGATAAATGACAGTTTTCAATTTCATTGAAAGGCGGAAAAGTACACAGAGGTGGCTTTATTCTTCTTATTTCAATTACTCAACCACCTCTGTTCAATGTTAGTTTTGAACATTGACTCAGCACTTGGCCCATTCACGCGCGGTCCGGTTAAAATAATGATTTAGTTGCATCGTACACGCTTAGGACACAAACATTTTGTAGCTAAACATAATGTAGCTCAAAAATATTGTAAATAAATCAGATTAGAATTTACTCACTATGTACATATTTTTATGTACGTTCACGCCGATAACATTATGGCCGTACGTACATTGGTCCTTCGAGCCGGATAAAATCCACCCTAATTCTGTGTTTTGAGCGATAATTCTGTCCCGTCTTTGTAAACCCTGTAGTTATATTCTCTAGACTCTTGGGCACCCTATATTATATTTATTGGACCCTAATAACTTGAGGAGATTTTTCCAGTTATTGTTGCGAACTTGTTAGTTTCGGTAGTACTATTAATATTATCACTAGAAAACCTTGGTTGTACAGTAGCGATTGTATAGGTATACGTTTATGGATTTTCATCTTCGATACCTTTTATTTTGGCTTGGATTTTTTGTCTTGGGTACGGCTGGGAACAATATTATTGTGTTATTTCTTCAGTGTAATATGACGCTTCTGATATTGATTACGTGATTCTCTCAACAACATCCCTTCATACGAGATAGTTCTTCCAATGGCAGTAGCTAGGAAATTTATCATTATCATTTATCAATCGGGAATGTGACATAACGGGAAGTAGTCGATTTTTCGTCCCAGTTTTTTCTTAATAAAAAAGGGACCTAAGAATCGTACCCTCTATTGAAAAATCAACGTATAAACACATCGGTATTTATTCGTTGATTTTTAAGAACCTAAAAACATTCATTAATGCTGTCATTCATATCTCGAGGCACTAATCGAGACCAATGGATGTACAAAGCACGTAAAAAACTTTTCATTGGTTCGTACCAAAAAGGTGAAAACAAGACAATGGAACCCGTGGAACAGATCGATACATTTCGCCTCAGTGATTCAAAAAACAGTAAGTTATTAGTGCCGACTAACGTTTGTAGGTCTTTGATAGCGGTCAAAGCAAGGAAGTCAACTGGTAATTAAGTTTTTTTTTTTCAGTACACCGTTTAATAATTTCATTACAGGGGCCGTACCACGAAGTGCCAATGTTATCATGATTCAGTATGAAAAAGGGATAGTGCTATTCGTCTTGTATAACACCGTCTCTCTCTGACACAGGAATCATGATGGATTTAAGACGTCATGGTAGGGCTACAGGGCTATAGGATTCGACACTGTTGAATCGTTTTGTCGGCGTTTTACTGGCCGCCACTTATGATTTTGGATTCTCTCTAGTTAGAACTAGTGTTCCATAAATAAAACGTCACTGGTAAAGAAAAGAACCTTCTCTACGTTCTTTACAACAATTTGTGAAGGGCTTAACATTATTCTATTTTAAGGCGAGATCCATCCTGCATTGATCGTAACTATTCCATTACGTGAGCTCCATTTTAACTGGTTTTACAAATGCTTTCACATATTCCTGAAACCGGGGGAGGTAGTAGGATCGAAATGGAGGACGAGTGGGGGGGTTGTTGCGTTGTTGCGCAGAAATAGGCGTGTCTATTGGATGAGCGAGGTGGCTACCCCTCCCCTGCGATACCATTAAATCCTCCTACGGATTTCAGCCAGCTCTCGTCGAATGATCTGAAAGTTCGACCCCCGTTGCAGGAGATCAGGAACGCCCAAGTTTTTTTTTTATTCTTATTTTTAAATTACTTTATGGAATGCTCATGCTGGCGGTGTCAAGCTTATGGGGTATTTAGTATATAAATGTGGTATAGATTTGAAATATTGCCATACGCGAAATGACTACAACAATGGACACTTTATGATTACTCTTCTGTCCATATGTCATTTTTTTTTTTTTTTGTAATCAGCTCTCATGCCAGCGCAGCACAGTGCGGCGCAGTGTCAGTGTTGTTGCATGCGTATGTTGTGTTTTGATGTTGTTGTTGTGTTGGCATGTGTTGTAGTTGTTGTTGCTTCTTCATCCAATGCAAGCACGTATACAATTGACTCATATAACCAAAGGGAAATATTTTTACCACCATGTTTCCAAAATCGATTATTGCGCTATCATTAGGCATTCGATTGGTTTAAAATAGCTATTCAAAGTCATATCAACCAATCATAATATTATATTCATTTTTTTTATGAAATTTCTTGTTCTACCTATATTGCTTACAAATCTATCACGTTCGCGTGAGCAACGTCTTATAACGTCGTGTTGATATAATTATGAAATGGCGCAACGTCATATGACGGCCTCTAGATTATCACATTTATTTTGACGGAACGTCTTTGGACGTCTATTTTATGGGCAAATTCCTATGGCGCATCTACTTAGCGCCGCAATACGTTCGATTTTCCAAGCCACAACTGCCGCATGACCAAAAAAAAAAATCATCTTTCTAGTTTTGTACGCACACATGCAAAGGTAGCGCGCACAAACTCACAACGTCTTATGACGCCCTCTCTTATACCGCTAACCCCACTGCTAGCAGACCTGCGCGCAGTGACACGACCTAACGTTTGTGTACTGTGAACGCCGTGCAACCTATCTGGATTACGTAATATTTTATCATAAAAGGTTAGTAAATATTATAAAATTCTTTATTACACTTACTTGGTATAAGTATCCACATGTTTTTGAGCAACAAACAATGTCATAACTAACATGAATTTGATATAATTTCGAAAGAGAAGTTCGTAACGGTTTTTCTGCTTTTTTTGCATTTGCTTATTTTGAACAGTGAGAATATGGTAATAATCATAAAATAAATGGTGCTATGGTTTTTATAATAACGTAACATATAGTTACATTGCTATTTGCTTTAGTATAGGTGTAATATTGCATTGTTATTGATGGATAAGGAAGAACGTATCATGAACCCGTAAGTACAGCTCCAATGCATAATTGTACGTCTAGCTCGAGCTCATCGTCATCATCTGATGTGGACCAAACCGAATCTCTACAGACTGATTCTGAAGAATGTCAAGCTGTGACACGAATTGAAAATATTCCACGTAGTTACCATGATTCTATTACTTCATATAAAGAAGAATGTTAAAAGTTTTTGATTAAACTTATACTTATTCCTACATATCCAGTTGTATCATTTCAATTTCCTTAATTTAAGTTCACGCCTATGAACGTAGTGTCGTTTAGCTTGGTAAGTTAGACCTACGTGGTGGCGGCAACGTATATATTTATATATATAGACGTTGGACGTGAAATAACGTTGCGCCACATAACACAGGTCTAAGACGTACGTATGACGGCGGGACGTCTTTAGACGTTGCTTAAATTTGTATGGGAAAAAGGTGTGCCTCAGTACGAACATTCAGAAATGAGGTTGCTCACGCGAACGTGCTATCTTATATTTGTAAGCAATAAAGGAACAAGTAACGGTTACATCCAATACAATATTTTCTGGTAGTTTATTTAGAGTGCTAACTCGCCAACTTAATTTGCTTTTTCCTTTTCTACAGTGATTTTATTTTACGTGCTAGTTATTGATTTAATATGCAGAAAAAACAACCATATCCAAAGTGATAATTTATTTTCTAAGAGCGAGTTTTTAATCTCTAGTAGCGTATTATAAAAAAATGGTTAAAATGAATTTTTGTCGTCGTCAAGTGATCTCTTTAATTTGGTCGTATCTTCTAACACCCAATGTTGACGCCCTCACCCAGGCTTTTCATGTACTACATCAAAAACCCATTATTTCTATATATAACACACGACTTTATCATACTCAATGCATGTATGTCCCCTAGTAACACAGTTGGACATCTGCCTACCCATTTAAGGCAAGAGCGTGAGCGAAGCAATAGCATTCTGTTTTAGTGGGACGCAAATGTGACATCTTTAGTTACTGGATATATAGACTTGCTATCTACGATTTCATCGATGCGACATTGGATTTTTCTGCTGGCATTTAAGTTGATGCAAATCCCCCGACATACGAATTGTAAGTCGCGGGTTCGAACCCAGCCAGGCGCATTACTTTGTATAGTTAATTTCATCACCAATGCTCTCAAAACGTTGAAGGAAAACATCGTGAGGAAACTATGTCCTAGAACCAAAAATTCGAAGACATGTGACATTCACCAACCAGCTCCGGGCCCGCGTGGTGGATTACGACCTACTGCCTCTCCTAGAGAGGAGGCCTGTGTCCCAGCTGTGGGAACGTTAAAAGGCTGATTATGATTATGTGTATGTTATGTTAAATGATGATCAAAAGTTATCCAAAACCATTTTTATCTAACGTTTCGAAATATCGATCACAGCGGTAGCTGATCCGATCAAAATCCCCCAGTCGCCCACGATAAGAGGTACTTTATTCAAATATGGCCACCATGTCACCATAAATATTGTGGGCGTTGAACTTCTTAACCTTTGCTTGGTGATATTAAGCCGTTACGGTGTTTAGGACAAATTGATGTTGCTATTAAGTGATAGTTAACATTAATTTCGAAGTGAGAAATATATTTCTGATGATGGTTATATTTATCATCTTGGGTTGAAGTGCAGTGACAGATATCTACGGGTCAATGGCTTTGTCTGTCAGGGTCTTGCCGGAGTTTGTAACGGGTTTAGTTGTAGGTCAAATGTAACCTTTTTTTAGTTTTTAATACTTGATGACTAAGTGAACTTTTTTCTACCTAAAACGTATTGGATTGCAATCTTTTTTCTTTGCCTAAACCAATTCAGTATTCGCAAAAAGAAAACAAGTAAAGGGTATTTAGATTTTGGATAAAGAGTTAGATCAGTTTTGCTTATTAGCAAATTGCAACTAGAAAAGAATCTAAAAAATCATTAGCTTGAAATGTCTCACTGCTGGACAAAGATCTACCTCCACTTCTTTCATTGTGTCCGATTTTGTGCCACATCTTGTCAATTCCCAAAGATGACATCTAAGCCCTCCCGCCATCTCGTTCGTGGTCTGCCGCCTGTCTCGTGTTTTCAGGGCACCAAATTAAAAAAAAAAATAATGAAAAGGTTCTGAAAACAAATTCTCGACATTCTTCGACGTTGTATTTCGTCCTAGTTGCAAAACTTCACAAAAATAGTTACCGTTGTGAATCTATATCTGTACTTCTATACTAATATTATAAAGAGGAAAGATTTGTATTTTTATATTTTTGTATGTAACGAATAAACTCATAAACTACTGGACCGATTTCAAATTTCACCATTAGAAAGCTACATTCACCCTGAGTAACATAGTCTATATTTTATCCCCGTATTCCCACGGGTACGGGAACTACACGAGTGAAACCGCAGGGTGCTGCTAGGGTTGCCGAATTTGTTCGAAAGAGTCACCGCTGCCCTGGGCTACGCAAAGGGCACAAGAAGGATCACGGGTGGGTTTTAGTCAGTAAGGTCTGACACAAAACCTCGAAGACATTTGACATTCAACAACCCGCACTGGGCCCGCGTGGTGGATTAGGTGCGGCCCATTCCCTCTCCAAGAGAGGAGGCCTGTGTCCCAGCAGTGGGAACATTAAAAGGCTGATTACGCATCCAGAAAAAAAAGGGTGCTGCTAGTGATTTAATAAAGGAAATACTAATACACTACATGACGCACTCCATAAACTTTCCCCCACACCTACATACATTCCAAACTTTATAGGTACTAAAACAATTCAAATGAAATCCACGATCGCGTCATTTACTCCACAGCAACTGACCACAACCAGGTAATGCGTTAGCGAAGCGCATAGCGAAACTTACAAGTGTATAATGGTGTTGTGTAATAGTACTTTAGTTACTGCCGATGACGTGAGGGCGAGGTATAAAGATAGGTTACACCTGCTTAAGTGTTTTCCGGGACAATATGTGTTGTATTAGAAAACTAGTAGCGCCCCGCGTTTTCTCCCGCGTTGTTCCCGTCCCCGTGGCAATACGGGGATAAAATATAGCCTATGACACTCCACAATAACGTAGCTTTCTATTGGTGAAATAATTTTTAAAATCGGTTCAGTAGATCCAGAGATTACCCCCGTTCAACGTCACAAACTCACTAACGTTACCTCTTTATTATATTAGTATAGATTAGCATGCGAGACGTCGTGAGAAGTGTCCCTTTTATTTGTTACTAGTTGCTGCCCGCGACTTCGTCCCCGTGGAATCCCCGATTTTAAAACATTCTTTATCGCTGCTCCGCTCCTATTGGCTTAAGCGTGATGATATATAGCCTAAAGCAGGGACGGCGAACCTTTATAGGAGATCGAGCCATGTTTTGTAAACATGTATATTGATATGGCCATGGCGTGCCAATATCGAATCTTGCCTTAAATTATATTATGGACAAAACATGGAAAGAAAGAAAAATGTGGATAAGTTTGAGATATGTGGAAAAATGTGAGATAGCATTTACCACATTTTTCTTTAATTTTTTTAAGCATAATTAAAGCTGATCTTGAGACAATCAATTATTAATTTGGCGTGCCCGAATTATTTTGTAGCGTGCCACTACTGGCACGCGTGCCGTTGGTTCGCCATCCCTGAAACCTTCCTCGATAATTGGTCTATTCAACCCAAAAAGAATTTTTCAATTCGAACCAGTAGTTCCTGAGATTAGCGCGTTCAAACAAACAAACAAACAAACTCTTCAGCTTAATAATATTAGTATAGATATTATTGTCACTTTTATGTCACGCTTTTCGTGATACTAGTCATGTCATAGCAGGGTATTATGTTAGGGTTATTATGTCACGGGAGCACCATGATATAATTTGTGCCCAATTTGGGGCCCTTGGGCACATCTATTGTATCCGCTATTAATTATGTTTCTATTCCTCACTGTATGAAATGTTTGTTAGTAAAGGTGGTGTGGGGTGTGTGTGCGCCAGTAAATTCAGTTAGATCTCAATCAAATTAAAATGGGTCCACGCGACAAGCACCAGCTTAAATACAAAAATAATCATCAAAATCGGCACACCCAGTACAAAGTTATGAAGTAATACACACAAAAAAAATACAGTCGAAAAGAAAGAAAACAAAAACAAAGAATTGGAAGTTGTTTAATGCTTTCCGGTTTAACGTTTAGGATTTCCAACAAACAACAACAAGAATACAACTTACATGCTATTTTATAAAGGACAAGAACAAAATTCCATGTGCTCCCTCAATAATAGGAGACCACATCATGCAAAGTTAAAACTAAAATTAAAATTTTATAGTATTAAAGTTCATGATAAGATTAAAAAGAAAAATTGAAGGAACATAGTAGAAAGATCTATAGGTACTTACAGACACATAAAAATAACAAACAATACATTACTAGGAAGGTTGTTCAACAGTTACATGTCATTTAATTCTGTACGAATTAGTGACTTATATTTGCCCAGAATATTTCCCACTCGAATGCTCCGAACTGCTTCAAAACATAACTTGACCTGTCATGGCCTTGCCTTGACTTTCCCTCCTAATAATCTTTTACCAGAGCAACATCACAGATGAAGCAAGCCCCATATAAAATGGTGATAGCATCTGAAGACTATGCCTGTGATGTCGGTCACGCTAACACGGCTACGTGCAAATTTGTCACCGATATGAATCAGTACCACGTACAATGACGAAGTTGCGTTGGCTCACGATAATTAAAAAAATGTGTCTTGGTACAGGTCAAATGACAACAACTTAATGAATGCAATGATAGTCATAGGCACCTATGTATTCTTTTGTCATACGCTAACTGATAAATAATTAGTTAGCCCTTGGTATAAATGAAGCAGGAGATGAATGTGTTTGTCTAAATAGAAATTTGTTTGACGTTATTGGCGGTCAAATTCGATACAATTGTTTACTAGCTATCTAGGTCGTTTATAAATTATAGCTCATGATTTTATTCTAACGTATAAGCAATATCACTGTAAAGTTTCATCAAAATCTGTTCTTTAGTTTTTGCGTTTATGATTTACGAATATTCACCATCGCAAAACTTTGCGTTTTAAATAGCAGTTCACCAAATGATATTCCAGCAATTTCCACCAAGCGTTTCCAATTGTCTTTTATAATGCGCACAGCAAAGGAGTGGAACTCTCTGCCTGCGTCTGCATTCAACCGTGATCTCTTCAAAGTTAGAGCGAACAGGCTTCTTCTAGGTAAGCTCATGCCATCGTCGACCTTGTCTATGTCATCTCTAATAGCTCAGAGATCAGAGTCTAATCTAGTCAATTATATAAGATATTCCATCTTTTACAATATCAATATTCTTAAGGCTATTATATTCTTCAACATAATTCTCGCTTGTGTTAGGCAGAGGTGTATCGATAGAAAAACGCCCATAAGATAATTTATAGCCAATATCAGTAGGAAAAAGACGCTATCGTATTGCATAATACTGTTACTTACGAGTATGACTTTTCACAGGTGGCCCATCACTTTCCTTTCTTAAAAGGATCTTGATTCACAAAGCCTTAGGACAGCTTACTCATTACAGTAATTACGAAAGCAACACTAATTGATATTCACAATTTCGCACAGGACTACTCATCAACTCACTTTGTTGTACTTGGTTTGAATACCAATTACTATTTACTCATCATTTTCGCGCCCTGCACCTATCAGTCAGCAATTCAAATGTGAACTATGGTGATTCCGGCTTCGCTTCGGAACGATTCAACTCGAATTGAAATCGGAAATTGACGTCCGATGTAACGCCTGCAACTATCATTGCTTTTGTGTTCGAGACTCACTAGTAGGGATCTGTTGCACAAAATACGAGTTGAAATCTACGGGATAACTTCAGAAATGTAATCGAAATTAGAGGGGCGTATTAAACAGGTTGTGAGAGATACTGCCCTACTTACTGTCGAGATGATTGGGGGAACTTAACGCGTAGTTTGGAAGTTGATAGCGTGATAGACCCGTACTTTGGAAAGCACGTACATACCTGAAGCAGTTGACGAGGAACGATAATGCACCTGAGTTTACGCGCCCAGTTTTACACTAAATATAATATCTCCATAAAAGTCTAAAGTGTGTTGAGATTGACCCCCACGAGGGAAATTCGGGTGGGTGAATTTTATTAGTCAGAATTGTCATTTGTTTACGTCGATGATAGCATTAACTGACACGCTTGATATGTATAAAAAATAAAGAAAGAAAATAATAGATAAAGAATACAATGTTCAAGCAAGGGGTGCCTCCGTAGTGTGTGAATTACGCTAGTGAAGAAATGAACACCTTTTAAAAGACAAAACACTGACGGATAAAAAGACATTGACCTACCAACGCAGTGAATACGAGTGTCAATATTATCCTTATAAGGAACTAAATGCTGTTTCAATTAGCACTTAATGTGTGTTTAAATTAACACCAAGTACTTGTGGGTTACACAAGTGAAAACTAAAGTGTTAATGCGTTACACAGAATGTGATGCAGCTTATTTTGTAACTTGTTCTTACCCATAACTTACCCATAGGAATCAATGTATAAGAATTTAATAGAAATCTATTTTTCAACGCACACACTACACAACTATAGAAATTGCTAAGTAAAAAATAGTAGAACAGTGACATGAATGGAAAAATGATGAATAGAATTGAATTTTTATTGAATATAATTCAATAAAAAATCAAATATATCCCTCTAAGAAGACGCCCCGGGCGTCGGCAAACGCAGGGTGAGTCCCGGCCAACGTAGGCGCGGGCCTGCGGATGGCGAGCTATGGGTGGCTCACTGTCCGACAACAAGCAGTCCCCGAGCGGCGACGAGTCGTGTTCCACACGCGCCGCAAAGAGATGTCAGCAAAGAAGATGGGGCCCCACAGGGTCAGTACCTGCTAGGGTTGTGAAATTCATTTGAAAGAATCTCTGTGGCCCTGGAACGCAAAGGGTATTAGGAGGAACAGGGTTGGGTTTTAGTCAGTAAGAGTCTGACACTCCCTTCCGCTCCGCTCAGAGCGGAAGAAGTCATTTTATGATTTCCCATCTATAAAAAAGATTAGAAACGTTTCTTGTTTTGTAATCTTCCCTTAAAAGAATATGAAAAGGTGGTAAGAGTTCAGACCTACCTACTAAAAGGTGCTGTCCAACTGTCCATGAATGAAAACAACAAAATTTACGATATACCTTGCACTTATGTTTTGTTTCCTTACACACCCATTTGTCGGCCATAAAACATTTAGATTCAGGCATAGCTGGTGAAATGGCTGTATAATAGATAATTTACAATCGGGAAGGAGTTTTACTATTAGTCTAAAGTGAACTTTCACCCACGCCGACGACACTACTCCTTAATGTATGCGTAGGTACTGCGTGGATTATATCATCC
Organism: Hecatera dysodea; assembly: GCA_905332915.2. NCBI lineage: Eukaryota > Metazoa > Arthropoda > Insecta > Lepidoptera > Noctuidae > Hecatera > Hecatera dysodea. The sequence continues at coordinate 27,968,041 of HG995286.1, read as the reverse complement.
ACATCCATCCGGACTTTCATTGATAGCCGACAGTTAAGTAAAAAGGCAAATGCGAACTTTTTTTTACTTGGTAATCTACGCCATCTTTTCTTATATATTTTTTTAAACCAGTACTTTAATAGAGCAACAGCCTACCTGACCTCCACAACCCAGTATCTGGGTAGTACTGTATTTTTTGGCAATACTGGTATCAAATTTTGTGGCTTCTAACGACTGTCAAAACAGCCGGTGCCAACGGCTTAATGTGCTTTCCGAAGCGCAAAGGAACGACACCATCTTTGTTTTGTGCCAGCCATATTTCTTTTGAAGCCTTTACCAACTAACGCTGCATTACGAACTCTCTGAAAATCTTATATCCTGAGAAAGCACAACTCGTAAAGTCTTTCATGCAGCAATATCTTTGACAACTCTCTTTACTAAGAATTTAATTTCAGAAATAGTCGTACTATATTCCAGCTTTGACGAATTTTATTTGCATGAAAAAGTTCCGGAAATCTGTGTTCTTGGAAATCCTCTAACTATCTTTCTAGAGGCTTTATGAACTTAATCAGATCTCTGCGGTCTCTCAACTATACAAATAAATAAAAGTGTGTATATGTTTGTAATATCAATTAACATCTGTGGCCGTACTACGAAGTGCCAATGCTATCATGAATCAGTGTGAGGGAAAGGGATAGTGCTATTCGTCTTGTCTCTCCGTCTCTCTCTGACACAGGAATCATGATGGATTTAAAACGTCATGGTAGGGTATATATGTAAGTTTTTATAAGTAATTATCTACTTATAAAACTATTTTCGTTTATTTTTTTATATCTTTAGGTTTTCCGTCTAACAGTAGGTTGTTCAACACTCCAAAATGGCTGGACCAACTGACGAGACTTTCACAGGACGATTTCTGGAGACATAAGGAGTAACTTAAACTACTTTGTTTATATTTTAATATTTCGATATTAACACTACTTTTTTTATAAAAATAATTAGTTTTCCAAAATAAATAAGTTTCCATGCAAAAAAAATGAATTGACACTAGTACCGTGTTACAAATTTGACGTGACCAAATAAGCGGGCAATACATAGTGTTAAAATATATATCCTGCCTGCTTCAGCTTTCTAAATGCATCTTTACTCTTTGAATTTCAACCTTGACGTAGCAAATTAGTGCGGAGAAAATTAATATCCTCTTGACGCAGCCGAAGCTCCAGGAAATCGACTTCTTATTAAAAGTTATGACTAATGAGATTTCTCGACTAAGGGAAAGAAACTGAAGGAAAAGTAAAGTAGCATTATGTCATTGACTACATTAGCTTTCATAGTTTTTTCTTTCTTTCTATTAGAAAATATTGCATCGGTTATGACTAATACGATTTCTCATGAAATTTGTTTTATTTTTTTTCTTTTCAACAAACTTTTATTTTTATTGCAACGTAGCCTTTTTCAAATTTCATAAAAATAAAAAAGTAAAAATAATTAATTGCAATTTCACTTTTACTTGCTGAGGTTGAGCCTGTGGATGGGTGACCTGATACTCCTCCATGCCTCGGAAAGCACGTTAAGCCTGAGATCTTTGGCATCCTTCATTACGGATTGTCAGAAGCCAGATAATCTGACACTAGACCTACCAAGAAGTGCCGCTTTACCCAGTTAACGGGTTGTGGATGTCTAGTAGGCAGCCGCTCCACGTAAAATACTGGTATTCAGCTGAATCTGGTTTGACTGCGAGTATAGACCCCAATATTGTTGGTGAAAGGCTAGGCAGATGATGATGTTTTATCTAACAGCACTAAAGTTTTAGCTATGATTCTTTGGTTTCTTCACTCAATGGTATCCACCATTGAATGACTTAGTAATAGTAGAAAGAGCTAAACTTTCAGAAGGTTAGTAAATAAACTGCTCGAACTTTGACTGTAAATAGGCAACATGCAATATTTTCATCTTACTTTCATTTAAAAGAATTCCGTGTAAAATAGACCATACAAATATTTTAATTTCTTATTAGTTTTTTAAAACTACTACGCTTTAATGTATTGCGATTATAAAGTGACTGTTTTTCTTTTCCCGCGAAAACGAATGATGATGTCACTCCTGTCTGCCAGAGATCATGAACTGTCATGTATTAAAGTTCGCCTTTTCGTTGTCATAACACCAGTGACGTCACTAGACGATGATTGGTAACGTTCCGTTTCACGTTATATAAATTCGTAATAGTTGTTAAAAATCAATATTAACTATAATAAAAGCATTGCAGCGGCCCTTCTTTTATGCTATTTTATCATTTCAATAACAAAATGTTCATGAATTCTGTAATTGCATCTTCCCTATTTAAATTGTATTTCAAATTTCAATCTTCATTCTGTTTGAAACGAAATCATCAACAATAGCAATAAATCAACACTTGGGTAGCTAGTGCAGCTATAAAAAAAAACATATGAAGAGATGTTCAAACGACTGCCCGCGGTAAGCAAAAAAATAAATAATTTAGATTACAATGTAAGATTTTTTAAGTCAAGAGTAGAATAAAGCTATCCGGTTTATTTGGCACACACAATGTTGATATAAATAAAAGTAAACTTAATTTTAAACCACTAACACTGCGCCCGCGGCTGCGCCAAATAAATCCAGTTCAGCAAAATGCCAGACAACTAGGAGCTGATTGACGCTTACTTTCCAACTGAACCTTACGTTGAAGGAGTTTTACGGATGTAAATCAGTTGTGTAAGATGTTAAAAATCGTTTATTTTGGAACATAAAACAGATACAATCATAAATATAGTTAAACGATGATAACTGATCAGAGATCAGAAAAGTTTATTTTAAACCATATTATGTATATTATACTAGCTGACCCAGCAAACGTTGTTTTGCCATTTGAAATAAAATTTAAAAAATGTTAGGGGTGGACAAACCTTATCACTTAGGGGTATCAAAAATAGATATTAGCCGATTCTCAGACCTACTGAATATGCATACAAGATTTCATAAAAATCGGTCAAGCCGTTTCTGAGGAGTATGGTAACTAACATTGTGACACGAGAATTTTATATATAAATAAGTAGTTAAACATAAAAACGAAATAAGAGAAAAAAAAAAAACAACAATAGTGTAGTGTAGTTTAAGTGCGACTGTGTGTGTGTGTGTGGGTGTGAGGGTGTGTTTGTATGTGCACTGTTAGCGTGTACGAATGTGACCGAGTTACATTTTCCATAAGTTTTTCAGTTACATCATAAATGTGACTGATTTTAGCGAAGTATCGAGTCTTTTCTTGCATTTATTTTTGTATGTATACAGGTAAATAGATTATATGTTAATGTGTAACAAACTATACAAAACAATGTTACACATGACAAACATATTGAAACAACAAGCACGAATGTCATCTAGTAAATTATATAAAAAGTAATGTAAAAGTAAATTGACGCAAAAAGCGTTCGGCAACACGGCCAGAAACCAGTTTCGTGGTCGACTCTCAACCCCGACGCACTGCTATCAGTCTGCTTAGTGCTTGTTACGTAACCAAGACTGCGAACCTATCAATACTAATATTATAAAGAGGAAAGATTTCATTGTTTTTTTTTTTTTGTTTGCATTGAATAGGCTGCGAAACTACTGAACCGATTCTTTCACTACTGGGAAGCTACACTATCCCCGAGTGACATAGGCTATTTTTATCCCCGTATTCAAACGGGAACGGGAAATACGCGGGTGAAACCGCGGGGCGCTACAACTCAATAATAAAAAGTACATAACATATGAGAACCTTATTCTATCGTCGAACAATAAATAATAATTCATTAATTCATAGACTCACACAACTTCCTCTGCCGATAAATGTTGGCAGTTTGACTGGTTTACATTCAAATAAAACAATTACACATTCGCGCGTAAGTAAAACGAATCGTTTTCTTAAATACCAACTGACTGCACTAGCGGTCTCGACCTCCCGTCAAAATTAACGTAATTACTGGCTTTCTCTTAGATAGTTGAGCGTCCCATTGTTTTAATTACGTTACTTGATTACGTATATAGCAGTACTTGGTTTGATACATGTTGGTCTTAAATGGCTGTTACTGGTGAGTTACGCTGATTTTTGGGGCTCAGTAGCGAACTGAGCAGAATGTTGTAAGATGCAAATAGTGGCACCATTAATAATATACATTTATTTCTCCTCACAAAAACAGACCTCACATAATTACAATGTTACTTATATCTATTTAAATACAGGTATGTGCGTAGTCTAGAATATGTGAGGAGCTGGTGCCTGAGGTAGGCATGAAAATACCTGTATTACAGATCACCAGGTCCCCACGGAAAGAACAAGACCAGTTGTATTTGAGTGGTACTGATATCTTGGCACTTTTTGATATAAGGAGCATTTATACATTAGGAGAAACTGGGGTAGATTTATTCTTTATTATATTAGTTATATATACACTTAACCTAAAAATAAACTAAAATTCTCCTACAAACTACTACAAAATGGCATCAAAAAACTCGTCCGCATCGCTATCGACTGGAAGTGAACCCAATAGACTGGCGGCATTGCCACGTTGTATGGCAATGCTTATCCTTTGACCGAAGTAAAATCCAGCCCTTAGGTCACGCGAAGTGTCAACCAAACGTTTAGCCAACTGGGGTAGTAGTTAAATTTTGACCTCACCGCACCAAGAAATCATCATCTGTCTAGCCTTTTCCCAACTATATTGGGGTCGGCTTCCAGTCATTCCGGCTTCAGCTGAATACCAGTATTTAATGTGGAGCGGCTGCCTACCATTACCAATCCATTAACTGGGTAATATCTTATCATCTTGGCATGACTGGAGTCAAGATTTAGTGGCTCCTGACAATCCGTAACGGCTGTCAAAGATCTACAAATGATAGCCGGGACCAACGGCTTAGCGTGCTTTCTAAGGCAATTTTTTTTACGCTCCACGTAGAATACTGGTATTCAGCTGAATCCAGTTTGACTGGGTGCCAACCCCAATATAGTAGTCAATTGTATCGTAATATAGATAGAATGTATTTAATTATACACCAATAATAGTTACAAAACTCTTTAACGCAACCAGCAAGAAAATTATCCCAAGAAACTTCACCCCCATACTCAAATTCGGAGATTCTTATTTAATACACCAACATTTCTGACGAGTACTTCGGCATCCTTCTAATTTTCAGCTAACTAAAAAAAAATCCTTCTTATTTTCCGGTTCAATTGAGATAATTTATTGAACGTAGTGGTTCCCGGGTAAAGCTTCACCAAGATGCATCTACGAGTATTTTCACAACCGCTCAAACAAAGATAATTCACCAATTCGGCTTCATAAAACCTGGATTGATTGTGAAGATTTGCATCTCAACGCTGTGTGTCTTATTCAAGGACTCTTGTTGCTTAAGCGGGTTTATCATGAACCCAACAGATAAACAGTTCATTTATCACTTAGTGTGTTTTCCTATATCCACTTTCACATCTACGTAGCCTTTTCCCAACTTTATTAGGGTCGACTTTTGGTCAAACCGGGCTCAGCTGAATACCAGTATTTATTTCAAGGAGTCTTGTTGCATACCTCAGAAACGAGAGAGGGACAGATTACATCGATGCTACTATGTTTTGCACCCACCTATCACCCAGATTTAATATCGGCAGGGTCATGAGTCCGGCTACTAAAAGGAGTAATATCCGTGGCGGAAATCTAAGTGAATTGCTATTGCTGGATGCGCTATAATTAGTTCAGCTCGTGGAGCATGTGCAGTGAATGTATGTATGTATGTAGATATTTGTACCGTTATACGAATTATTTCAGAGGTGCATAGACTTGTGCTATCGATGATTTACTCCTAAATCTTTTACACTTAAGATGATCGATCGATACTACTGCGATAGACAACATTGTACTGAAAATCACAAACGCTTTGTGAAAGAGTTTGGCGGGTTTAGTGTAGTAAATACACTACAGGCAAAAATAATACAGGTGCTGGATATTACTAGCTGTCAATAATACACATTGAGCTAACTACAATAAATATAATCTCAGTTATGAACATAGAATTGGCTCAGTTTTTACTTTTGATGTTAAAAAGTTCATCAGATTGCGAGGCGAGCCAACTCTAGAACGCCTAACTATACAAACCCAACATCTTGGTAAAAATATGGCTTGGGCGTTAATTAAATATTCTTAGCTGATGTTCCCTCAGACAACTATAGTTCAACATAAGATCATAAAACCATCCCAATCAAAACTATATATTTAAAGCGAAAGGGTTCATTGTTGCGGAATTTGTTCGAAAGAGTCACCGCGACCTTGGAACGTAAAGGGCACAAGAAAGATCACGGGTGGGTTTTAGTCAGTAAGAGTCTGACACTCCATTCCGCTCCGCTCAGAGCGGGAGAAGTCATTTGATGATTTCCCATCCAGAGAAAAAGAATCATTAGGTTTTTTACATATTATTTTAAAAAGCTGCGGGTGGTGTGCGATCCGATGTTCTGTACCAATGGATACAAAACGTTTCAAATGCATTCGAAATCCAATAACGTAATTCCGATCGTTTTGATGAAAATTGACACGACGCGTCTAATAATTCCTCAAATACTCTGCACGCTTGGAGCATTGAGAACCGACAAATTCATTTACAGGTAGGGTATAGTACAGTACATAGATGTGCCTGGATGTTGCCATGGCAACACGGCCGCCCCGACCCTAGGGGAGGCAGACTTCCTAATTGAGGGTGCACACGACTCCAATATTTATTTGTGCACTGAGATGTGATCCCTTGACGCATCATGTTGCTCGGACTGTGTGGGTGAGGCAATTAATTGGAACTATCGTGTCTATTGTAGGACGAATTATACAACCATTTGGCGACGTAACTGTGTACTATAACAACAGAAAGTTGCATGCAGTTATAAAATTTCACATTCAACCCTGATCTCTTCAAAGTTAGAGTGAACAGGCTTCTTCTGGGTAAGCTCATTCCATTGGCGACTTTGTCTCTGTCACCCGTGACCTAGATTAGAGTCAAGAGCATAAATCCATCTGACAATAAAAACTAAATGAAAATGGAACTGGATATTATGAATTGACGATTTTTAACAGACTTAAAAAAGGAAGAGGTTATAATTTATTTTTGTATGTTTTTTCAGGTATAACTCCGACATATGATATGTAGATGGACTTGTAAAATTGTTTCCGGAATGGTCTCATTTAAATTTATTTATGATCCGATGGAGAAATTCAGAGATAGTCAACTTTATAGATATGGACCGGTTGGAATTTTTTGGGTAACAAAAAAAGAAAACAGAAAACTACAACTCTCGTATGGTTTTTATTTTTACACTGACTTCCAAAAAATATATAACGGGTATTTTTTTGTAAAAAAGTTTTTAGTTTATAAAGAGGACGCTCTTTTCAAGTTAGTAACTTGAAATTGAAAACAATATATCTAGTTTTAATTTCCGCGAATATTAGTGGGTTGCAGGTTGCACCTCCCTCCCGCCCGCTATATTATGCACATGCAAGATTACAAGGCAAGTGCAAGGATTTTATGCACATGCAGGAAGGCAAAGCAATACCCAAAACCATTACCGACACGTGTTTCGCCTCTCCACGAGGCATCCTCAGGGGACGTGTTGACTCGCTGACCGTTGAGTTGCGACTGAGAAATTAGTACCTGCAACCCACTAATATTCGCGGAAATTAAAACTAGATATATTGTTTTCAATTTCAAATTTAAATGGATTTCCGCAAAGTAACGCCTGACTCAATCAATTTTTTTTTTATTTTTTAAGTTAGTAACTATTGGGCATTTAAATAGTCGTGCAGCCTACCTCATTCACGAACAATATAAACTCAATTATATCAATCAAACTGACACTTAACGTTCAATTACAACACCATTCATATGACGTACGGCATCATTCATGACTGGGAGTACGCTAACAGAATAAATCAAAAGCCTTCATGAGTGACGACACTTACGAACTGAGTACCTACCAACGTCAGGACATATATATCCTTACCAAACAATCTAGCTACAACATCTCTACTAAACGACTTGTTTGACAACCGCGGAGTGGAACCAGCTTTTTTTTTTGACATGACCACTCGCAGTTCTGGGGCCGTATTATGACCTCTTAAAACCATCATGTTTTCTGTGTGAGAAAAGGATAGTGCTATTCGTCCTGTATAGCTCCGTCTCTTTTTCACACCGTAAATATGATGGTTTTAAGAGGTCATAATACGGCCCCAGCACATTAAGGCTGGTTACTGCTTAACCGTGCAATCCTGTGGTGGTCTTAAGATTTTAAGGCCCCCAGCCAGGGCTTAAAACTACTTAAAAACTAAATGACCGCTCGCTAAGGGCATCCCCTGTGGGACACGGGCCTCAGCTTAGCGGGGTCATTGAGGGGGGGGCAGCACGGGACAGGCTGGGTCAGATTGATATTATTTAGGGAGTGTGACCAGCAATAAAAAATAAATAAAAAAAAACAACTAGATAGTAGGTACTTAACCGAATCAGCACGGCAAGCTAAGCCACGTTTATACATAAGTAATTCTAGTTATTGGTTGGAATCTGTTTTTTGTGCGAGCGAATTGACTACTTTTTGTACCTATTAGTACTTAGTTTTGTTTGGGTGCATCGTCCTCACGTATTATCAATTAATTCATGTATACAACATATTGTATAACTTATATTTGAAAAGAGTAACTAGGTATGGAGTTTCTTGTCCGTTCTTCTCTATAAGAATCTACTTTTTGCGAATGGACAAATAGAGTCACTATAATATTTTTATTTTCAAAATGTTTTGACGTTCAAAAGTGCCTTTTAATGGTCTAGTTGAAATAAATGAATTGACTTTGACTACAAAAAAAAAGTAAATTCGGAAGGTACCAACTCGCGAGCACGCTCGAGTTCCACACTCGCCACAAGTCTTCCGAAACAACATGAGAGGACCAATTTGACTGCGATGCGAATAACGGTGCTTGAAAATGACTGGAATTGGCGCTGAAGTGTTGTTTATTTCTGATGTAGGTACATTATAAATTTTATTTTTTATTTTAAATGCAGTCCAGCTTATTAATCTTCAAAACTTCGAAGCTAACCCTTCGCTAAATGCGTCCGTCCGTAAGCGGGTTTCTCATGAACCCAACATATAAACAGTTTAATTTTCACTTAGTATGTTTTTCTATGTCTACTATCTCATGTGCCTGCCTATTCCCAAGTATAAGTATTGGGGTCGGCTTCCAGTCAAATCGGATTCAGCCGAATACCAGTATTTAACATAGAGCGACTGTCTACCAGACCTCTATGAGGAGCTCGTGGCTAAAGACTAACAGCTGCACGGGTCGATCTTCAAGGTTAAGCAACGCTTGCCAAGGTTGGTCTGTGGATGGGTGTGGCCATCTTAACAAACCGAGCTTCCTCCGTGCCTCGGAAAGCACGCTAAGCCGCTGGTCCCGGTTGTCATTTGTAGATCTTTGGCAGTCGTTACGGATTGTCAGAAGCCAGTAAATCTGACTCCAATCTTGCCAAAAAGTACCGTGTTACCCAGTTAATGGGTTGTGGAGGTCTGGTAGGCAGCCGCTCCACGTAAAATACTGGTATTCAGCTGAATCCGGTTTAACTGGGAGTTAACCCCAATATAGTTGGGAAAAGGCTAGGCAGATAATGACTGTCTACCAGACCTTCACAACCATTTAATTGGATAACACGGTACTTCTTAGCAAGACTGGAGTCAGATTTTCTGGCTCCTGGTAGTTCGTAACGATTGCCAAAGATTTACAAAAGAGAGTCAGGACCAACGGCCTAACGTGCTTTCCGAGGCACGAAGGAGTCTATGTTCTACGTCCACTAAAATAGCAGATAACAAAATCTAAGTTTATGGTGCGGTAACCTTAGCGGGCGAGTCTGCATCGCATTTGGCCGATTTTTTCCTAAATACAACTCTAAAGAACTCTCATTCAAGCCAAAATAGCTCCATTACTCACTAAGCAGAAGGTACACCGATGCCATTCATGACGTGGTATTTTTTTTTTTTCTAAATCCTCATAGATTATCCTGGTTTAGGCCTAGACCACACCGGAAAAATACGCAACCTTATTCCAAATTCTGACCATCACTTTTGACCACGTGCTAAATGTTGGCCAAGTTCACAGCGACGAATTGTTAAGCATTCCAATCAAACTATATTGTTTTGTAATACGACTATTTAGAACTTAAGAGATGCCGCACACTGGGCTTGAATTATTCATTTTTGAGTAACAGTCGCCTTGGACAATGGTGTGTGAATGTTGAAACGAATGGAATAATTTCATTGTTCTACGATGTTAATGAATGGGTATTTTTTTATATTTATTAAGATTGGAATGTTGTTTCTTACAAGTGTACTTCATCTTTGACCACATGCTTACCATCAGGTGAGATAGTGGTCAAACGTCGACCTATCAATAGAAAAAAAATACACGCACAAATCTACTATATAAAAATAAGTCGGGTTTTCCTTCCTGACGCTATAACTCCAGAACGCACGAACCGATTTCCACGGTTTTGCATTCGTTGGAAAGGTCTCGAGCTCCGTGAAGTTTATAGCAAAGAAAATTCAGGAAAAATTTCAACAGAAAAGCGGGAAAATCTTTTTTAATTTTTTTATATATGGCAAAACAACGTTTGCTGGGTCAGCTAGTTGTCTATAAAAATGTATTCTAGAAAAGGATAAGAACTCATTGGTCAATAAAAAATGCAGCAGCAGCCAATAAGAAAGGTTCCCAAAATACTGGCAGCACTAAATAGCAATGTTTTTTTGCTGAATAAAAAGCCAGACCTCAGGAAAAAAAAAGGTCTCGTGCATCTTGTTATTTGATTATTGAGATCATTTATTTCTTGCATGCCTGTTTCATACTAAAATACGTTGAAAAACAATATAAATCATCATAATTTTTATTTATTATCATTTATTCATTTGCAAACATGGGTAAAAATATAAATTAATGTTTTGTTCTTAAATGAATTAAACTATCACATGGGTACTGTAGTATTATATTATCTGTGACATGGGTATGCAAATATTGAAAGTAGGTACAGGATAGAAAATTAGATATTTTAGCTTTTTCAGTCACAGTTATGAAATTATTATAGTAATATTAAAATGTCAAAATAAAACTAAAAACAAAAAAATTAAATAACAAAAAAAATTCAAAGTATTTTTTTTAAACAGAAATTTAAACTACAGACAAATATAAGTTAAATTCGAAACAATTCAAAAAGCAATTTAATAATTATGTAGTTCATTTCAAAATAATACATCACAGTCTGATTTAAAACTAATACAAATCAACATGTAACTTAAAGACAAAGGTCCCAGACAACAGTGTGTCACAACTCTATGAGAACATTTAAGTACAGGAATATCATAATGCGGCTTTAAACTAAATTATTATAATTAACCTTTACTATATCACTACCGCGAAAAGGCCTGTTTCCATTCCTGCTAAAGTTCACGATATTGCACTGCTTTCTTCGTCACAGCCATCCAGACAACGATATTTTTTTACCCGTCATTAATTCCTAAAATATACTTGAAAGGTTTATAACAAATAGACGAGTTAAATTCTAATAGAGAGCAAGACAAACAAGCAACAGATCAATTTAATAGGCTTATAATAGAATATTGTTGTGCCAATCCTTGTGACAAACAAATCAAATGCAATCAATTATGTACAAAGTCGCGCTTTCAAAATGAATGCTCACGCTAAAAGCCTAATCTACATAAATTAGTTTAATTTAGTAGAGACTGGGCCCCAAGTCTGCTATTTTTATGAATTTGTCAATCCAACACGATCCCATTGTCATTTTGCTAAAAGTTCGTAATCTGCTAAATTCATAATGGTCTATCATTAGTCGGTCAATGATCTCGTAATTATTTTTGATAACCGAGATATTAAAAGCAATGACTGCACAATGACGTTCTAATGGTAGGTCTCTAATCGAAGGAACTGTATTTTTTTTAGTATATTACCGCATACGTCTGTCATTCATTTGTCATTAGGTATGTACGAGACCAGTCTATGGCATTTCTTTCAATGGAGTGTCAGTGGTTGACCATTGGAAAGTCATAGTGACGCTATTATATTAGTAGACTAGCTGCTGCCCGCGACTTCGTTCCCGTGGAATCCCCGATTTTAAAACATTCTTTATCGCTGCTCCGCTCCTATTGGCTTAAGCGTGATGATATATAGCCTAAAGCCTTCCTCGATAAATGGTCTATTCAACCCAAAAATAATTTTTCAATTCGAACCAGTAGTTCCTGAGATTAGCGCGTTCAAACAAACAAACAAACAAACAAACAAACAAACTCTTCAGCTTTATAATATTAGTATAGATTACCAAACTTGTCAAACTGGTGATTTGATTTGAAAAAAGAAGTCTGTTTAACCTACGTGGTTTCGAATATCGATTTGCTGTTTAAACTAGCCAAATGGCAAAAACGGAACCCTTATAATTTCGTCATGTGCGTCTATCTGTCCGTTCGTCTGTCTGTTGCAACCGTTTCACTAGAAGACTATCGTAACGTGTGTGTTCTAAATTTTGAACTATGGAGTTGAAAATTCTAAATAAATTGAGCAAATAGATCTTCACAGACAATTCCAACGAAAATTGCTTTGAACAATGTGTTGTTCAAACCAATTTTCGTTGGCCTGTTGCGTTAAGCTGTGGCTTGACACAACAATCAATAACAAACCACTCTTAGCAGGTCATAAAAATATAAATACGTATACAGTTAACATATCAACTAAACATTGTATAATCTTAACAGTGAACTACGGAACCCTTCTATATGCGTGGCCAGCACGCACTTGGCCGGTTTTTTATTATACGCGCTATCGAATTCCTTATCTCAACACCTATCGACCAATAAAACAGATTTAAAATTATAAACATTCCTCAAGGCTCAGCTCTAAATTATAAAACAAAATATACACGTTTAGGTTAATTTTTAACCAATTTAAATGGGAGTTTTATAGTTACTTCCCAACTATAAAACTCCCATTTTCAGTGCCAAAGGATGATTAATCACAAGTTTCCTTCAATGCCTTGAAGAGAAAACTCGTGCAGTGCACAAAGTAATCAAGTTTCTGTTAAAAAGTGTTTTTTTTTTTAGTTAATACTTGTTCAGATCTAGGTGTGTAATATTTTAGCTACCATTCTCATTTTTACCCGGGGAGCAGTGGTGGCAAAGTGGTAACGGCCCCGACTTACAAATTGTAGGTCGCGGATTCAAACCCAGCCAGGCGCATTACTTTTTGTAATTAATTTCATCAACACTGCTCTTAAAACTGTGAAGGAAAACATCGTCAAGAAACCGTCCTAAAACCAAAAATTCGAAGACATGTGACATTCAGCAACCCGCACTGGGCACGCGTGGTTGATTACGGCCCATTCCCTCTCCCAGAGAGCAGGCCTGATCTATTCCCATCCAGTAACAAGAACTAATACCATTTGGTATTAGTTTATTTCCGAATACATTTTCTATTCCCAACGAGTACCACATTTAAAACCAATACCAAAATAAGTTTGAAGAAATTAGGTACAGTCAGTTTCAGTAAAATTAAAATGCTTTTAGTGATTTTAAGTAATGTTTAATCAAGATTATATTGAATTTTTCTTTTATTTTGTCATTTTTAGAGATTTAGAGACATTAGATACTTTTATTTTACTATTCCAAGTCCAACAATTATAATACAAACAGTCAAATATAGGATAGAAGGATAGAATACAACTGGATAAATGGCACAGGGCAAAATTTAAACGTCTCATCACATTCGTAAACTTTAATTTTTGACATTTGCGCTAGTTGATTTGGATGGGCCAAAATATACAAAATCTCGGAATTGTAAAGGGATTTCTACTTCATCCACTGATTTGCACTTTATTTTAGACAACATCAGCTTCCTTTTTTCTTGCTTTATAAAATTTTGTTTTCGTGTTTTGAAATGATGGGATATTTTTCACCAAATTCTGTTCAGTTTCAGAGAATTGGGATTTAAATGTGTTATATCCTTGGTATTGGGATGAAATCAGACTTTAATACCGTTTCTCGTAAATTATTCAGCTCCTTCGCCATCAAGTTCTTTACTTTATCGGGCTCGCAGCTATGATTTTTCTCATTGGAAATATTGCCATCCTGCCGAGACAGCAATATATCAATAAGCAAAACCAAACCACCTTTTATTTTTATAAACGTCAGTCCTTCTGGGTTTCCCGAAGATGTTGAAGGCATTATCAGCTTCATCAGCCATTTCTGTGATAAACATATATGTACATGTGATGAACAAATATACCTACATATAAAACATAAATAGGTATTGCTCACACATTAAACTCTATCTTTGCTTCTTTTTAATTAGTTCCTTACCTACTATGATAATACCTATTTAAAAAATAAGAACACACAAGATATGTAAATAGCAATTACTCTACCCGTCGCAGGCAGGGAAATGTACTGAACTGAGTTGTCTGTCTGAGAACAAGACTTATTTTGCACTCAACTCTGATTGGTTGCTTCGAATTACAAAACAATAGACAAAAATTGACCCCTTTTCGCAGGTAAAATGAAATGATTCATTTGAACTGCTTAATTGTTAGTTTCGAAAGTTTTAGACTTTTTAGCATTCAATTACGATAGTATAGTATGTATGTAAATGTTAGAAAATAAAATAAAACTTTGTGTAGCTGAGTGTACAAAAAGTCACGTTTTGGTATTCGTTAGTAATAGATTTGTTATTACAAAAAATGTGGTACTCGTTGGGAATAGAAAATGTATTCGGAAATAAACGAATACCAAATGGTATTAGCTCTTGGTATTGGATGGGAATAGATCGCAGGCCTGTATCCCAGCATCGGGAACATTAAAAGGCTGATTATGCTATCATTTTAACCCAACCAGCAAGCAAGTTTTCATTACGCAAAGTACTTTTAACTATAGAATTTATGAGATTTATGAGCCGTAACCCGATACTTTCGTTAAATTATTTTCTTATGAGACTCGCCCATTTATGTAATTATACGATTTATGTACGTATGTAAGTAGTCCAATTTAAAGGTGCTGTGGTCATTTTTATATGAGATGCGAATTCTCTGCGCGAATTAAGATTCTTTGTGTTTAAGTAAAAGATTATTACAAACATGTACCTAATGTAATATGATTGTGAGTTTGCAAATTAAGATGGTAATACTTCTTTCATTATTTACAGCTTAAATAAAATTTTATGCTAATATTGGTACACAGACAATCGTTCAAGAATCAGTATAACCATATGACGTGTAACAGAATCCTCTTAAGAGGTCATTTTACTCATCATTATGAAATAACTTTCGCTATGGGAGCAACCCTGAAATTGCGAAAAAAAATCAACTCCCCCATAGATATATATATGTACATATATGTGCACATATACCTCGACAAAATGTACTGAACAGCTGATTTTATATTTCATGGGTTATAGTAAAAGTTGTACAATTATCCTTTAAGAGGTAACTTCACTACGTTGTAAATAGCACCCTTCATAACAAATCAAATACATACACATGTACAGATTGTTTTTGAAGTGCGAGGGCATATAAAATGTTGTATCTGAAATACATTAGAGAAGTTCATTAGTGTCCATAGTAGTTCATATGAGGTCCAGTAGATTAAGAGAAAATTGTCTGTGACCGTCGAACTTACGGACAGACAGACAAACACCCGAGTGATTGTATAAGGGTTCCATGTCTTACGGATATTCGAAATCTTCAATAAAAGTATTTGGTGGAATGGTACGATAAAAAAATACTAATTAAGTTACTTTAACAAACCTAACCTGATTCAATTACATTTTAGTTTATGCTATTTTCGTAATATTTTCTTGTTTCTGGCTTAAACTATAATTATAATGAACACAATAACTTTTGTTACCTATATAAAAAGTGGTTACATTGAAAATAACAATAAACTCAAATAATTATTCATGATATGTCATCCCTCTCCTAGAGAGGAGGCCTGTGTCCCAGCAGTGGGAACGTTAAAAGGCTGATTATGATGATTATGATATGTCATTTAATGATACATTTGAAGTGTAAATGCAAGTTAATGCTTGCATTTACACTTCTACTAAAAAAGAAAAAAAAAACAGGTTAGTTATTAAGGCATGATTCCCTTCATTCTTACTCCAAATACACAGCACTAACGGATAATTGTGTCAAACACACAAAACTCTATTTTGACGTCTAATAAATCGATGAACGCCGGCTGCACGCATGAAAAAGGATGACTCATTGTAAGGTTACGCTCATTCTAACGTTACGATCGGAGCGAGAGCGCTGGACGAGCGAGCGAGAGGCGTTAGACTGTCGTCCGTTAACCGACTTTACAGATCGCATTTTTTTTCGCCATCTCATCGCATAATGAGATGGCGAGCCACCCATCACTCACCATCCGCAATCCTGCACCTACGGTGGCCGGGAATCTGAATTTTTTTGAATCCTCCAAAAAGCAGGCAGATTTAACTGTTTCCATATTACACTGACATTTGACGTCCTTGGTTTTGCCTTTCGTCTTTAGTTTCCTCTTTTTTTATAAAATCGATGTATACACATATTATATTATAAATCTGAAGTCTAAGACTTGTTCGGTTGAATACGCTAATGTCAGGAACTATTGGTTCGAGATAATTTTCTTTATCTATTTTGAAACATTCTTCATGGGTGCTCCGCTTCTATTGGTTTAGCGTGATGATATATAGCCTATAGTCTTCCTCGATAAATGGGTTATCTAACACTGAAAGAATTTTTCAAATCGGACCAACAGTTCTTGAGATTAGTGCGTTCAATCAAGAATACAAACATCGTCTAATAAATCGATGAACGCCGGCTGCACGCACGAAAAAGGATGACTTATTGTAACGTTACGCTCATTGTAACGTTACGATCGGAGCGAGAGTGCTGCTGAAACAGACTCTTCCGCTTTATATATTAGTATAGATTTAGATTAGAGTTAGAGAAAGAAAGAACATCAAAGGAAAATGTTGCAGATTAAACGGTTTTTATTTCTCACGCAGGTGACGCAGACGAATCTGCGCGGGTCAACCAGTAACAACATAAAGACAAAGGACAAACATGAATCGTTAACTACATTCTCTAACACAATGCAAGTAACAAGTCTTAGTATGTATGTTTGTGGTGGCATCACACTAGGTACCACAGAAAACAATGATCCTTGATCTCAACACAATGCGGCTAGATTAGTTGGCTCTGCTACTAACTAACCCTTTGTGTCTGTACGGAACCATACATATTATATGTACCTACATAATATATGTATTTACACAGATTGGTTACCCATAGATTTGTACTGTAAATCTGTGGTTTCAACACAGTCCTGATACTGTCGTAAATGAAAAAGATAATTGAAATAAAAGAAAAACAGTTTATTTGCGCCAAGCATGACGCATACCAAAAAAAAAAAAAAAAATTACAAATGTTAATGCAAGTTGGGAAGATATACGTCACATTCGCGCTAAATGACCGTCACTCAGCGTAGTGCTGGGACACACAGAGCTGCAGTGCTGGTTTTCAGCGACAGATGGCGTTACCAGAATGACGTCGATCGGAGAAGAATAAAAAGTAATTAAAAAGAACAAAATAATAATTATATATGAGTGAAAATATACTAAATAGAACGTAAACTAAATAGACTAATAGAAGCGCCCACAACAAATATTATCTGTGCACATAAAGTAATCAGTGTTACTGAAACGCATTAGCCTGGAACAAGTAATTTCCCATCAAAGTAAATCTAAAGCGAGATACACTAATTAATTGAAGTTCATAGATGAAACTGTAAACCGAGTTATACCAGCAGCCCTACCATGACGTCTTAAATCTATCATGGTTCCATTTAATTTTCAGAGAGAGACGGAGTTACACAAGAAGAATAGCACTATCCCTTTCCCTCACACTGCATCATGATAGCATTGGCACTTCGTAGCAGTGGCGTGCAGTGGTTCGAGTTAGGGTAAGCCAGAAAAAATGTCCAAATAAATTTTAAAAAATAACCACATTATTCAGGGTTGATTTTTAATTAAATGTTTTTTTTTTTAAATAGCCTATTAAAAAAAAAAAACAAAAAAAAATAACTCCACATTTCAACCCTGAATAATGTGGTGCGTTTTTTTTTGGACATTTACCCTAACTCGAACCACTGCACGCCACTGCTTCGTAGTACGGCCACTAGAGTCAGATACAAAAAGTTTCACAAAGAAATAGCCTAGAACAAGTTTTATTCATGTACATATATGTCAAGTAAGAATCGTTTATATTCAGTATTGTGACGTAGTGGGAGCCAGAGGACGGGCGTCGTCACCGAGAAAGGCCTTAGAAATGCTGACGTGACGACTTAGAGGCGGGGAGGACACCTCGCCGGGAAGAGTGGAAGGCTATGGCTAAGACCTTTGTCCAGTCATGGGACACAACAAGTTGGGCAATAATTGGACAATTGATCGCCAAATGGTCGAAATATTCTGAGGTATTTTTTACTCAACATCACCGCCGCGTCGTTCTCGTGTATATTAATTAGCCTATAGTAAAAGGAACTCTTTACAATGTCAAATAAAAACAATTGGCATTCGTCCAGACGCAAAGTGAAATTGTCATTGTGAAAAACATGAACAGCTTTTAGGTAGAAGTGAAATACCTCGATATTATACCGAAAAAACAAACTATATCTAACTCCAGTCTTGCCAAGAATCTTGAGAAAACGGGCATAAAATCCCTAAGCCTTTGTTAATCGCTGATAATTTACCTTTCCATTGCTGAAAAAAAGCCTACTTATAATATTAAGTAAAGATGGGCCAACGTATAAAACGTACTGGAGATTAAAAAAATACAGATGAGACTAATCCATTTCGTAATCAGCAAAAAGGGTAAGAAAAATATAACGAAAGATATTAAAAAAAAAACTCTTTTGTAAAATCCTACCAATAAAATAAGAACATCGATTATTTGATAAGACAAATATAACGACTAGTTCAACTGAAACAACAAGTGTAAAAATTATTGACTAAATACGATGTTAAGACAAAACCCTAAGTTAAGTAAATGTACGTTAAAATTAAAATTAAGGAGTTTGATCCTGTTGCGGAATTTGTACGAACTAGTCACCGCGGCCCTGGAACGCAAAGGGCACAAGAAGGATTACGGGTGGGTTTGAGTCAGAGTCTGACACTCCCGCTCCGGCCACAGCGGGAGAAGTTATTTGATGATTTCCCATCCAAAAAAAAGAATAACAATAAGGAGTTTGTTCCTCGGTTCTGTCTTTACCGAGGAACAAACTCGCATTGTAAAAGTATCCTAAATACTTGTATGTGTACGCGGCTCCGGGCGCGGACACTTCCAGACAGACCTCAAGATAATTTGTGTGTGTGCGACTTTGTATAAGCTGTCTCCAGTACAGGCTGACCTCTCAGTGTACGGAAATCCTATACAGTGCAAGATTGGCTTATACTGGGACTGTGTGACCATGTGTACTTGGGGTATTTTAGAATACGGTGTCCGTAGCTCCTCAAACAACTATTCGTGCTGGTGTGACTGTTTCAAAATAGTGCATAGTGACTGGTGTTAAGGTTGGTTTTCATACGAATATTTGTTTATTAACAAACGTTTGGCGAGCAAAATTGTAAAGAGAAGAAGCTACATGTATTTATACTAGATAACGATATAATACGGATGTTTCCTGAGTAAAAAATATATGATTATGTTTAGTCCGTCAGTTAGATTATAGAAAAATATTGGACACGTATTTTTTCCTTTATCAAATATATAAAAACTGACGAAGATACAAAGCATCAAAGATCAGGAGTGGGGGCTTGTGACGTTACGGCTCGGTAAAAATTGTAGCGAGTAGTGACGTCACACGAGTTTTCAACGCTCTGTATCGTCTTCATTTTTTGTCTACGTGAAAAAAGAAAAAATACGTGTCCAATTATTTTTGGAAATCTATCTAACGGACTAATTAGATTTTTTTTAGTGGGTGCGTCAGATTCGTATTGACTAAAACCCATCCGTGTTCCCCCTAATGCCTTTTGCATTCTATAGCCGCGGTGACGCTTTCGAACAAATTCCGCAAAAATATTAGGATACCCCCTTGAGTCGAGGTATGCTCCCTTAATCGCTGCTTCGAAACTCTGAGCCACCCTCCCCACAGTCCAGATTTGGATAGAACCCTTTGTGATTATTATTTGTTCCCAAACATGAAAAAAGAGCTTCGTGGAATGAAACTCACCCATGATGAAGAAGTGAAGTCGGCTTTTTCTGCCTATTTTAAAGGCCCTGACAATTTTGTTTTTTTTTTTTTACGATGTCGTAAACAAATGCTTTGAAAGGTTTGAGAACTGTATTAGGTCATTACCTAATACACAATAATAATTAAACGTGAAAATATTTTTCGTTTTCAATATATACTCCATTGAGTATATATTGAAAACGAAAAATATTTTCACGTTTAATTTCACTCCCCTTCCCTTTTTATTCCCCGAACTTTTTAACCTCCCCTCGTTCGTTTCTACGGCTTCATGTTGGCAACACTTTTTCGTAAGTTCTATTTGAATGATATGGTTACGTAAAGCTTTAGTACTCACATTTATTAAAACGTGAGGCCTAAAGGTTTACGATATTTATATTGATTTGATATTTGAAGTATTCTATACTAATACATAAGCTGAAGAGTTTGTATGTTTGCTTGAACGCGCTAATCTCAGGAGCATTGAGAGCAGTGGTGGCCGAGTGGTAACGGCCCCGACTTACGAGTTGTAGGTCGCAGGTTCAAACCCTGCTAGGCGCATTACTTTGTGTAATTAATTTCATCACCACTGCTCTAAAAACGGTGAAGGAAAACATCGTGAGGAAACCGGCATGTCCTAGAACCAAAAATTCGAAGACATGTGACATTCACCAACCCGCACTGGGCCCGCGTGGTGGATTACGGCACATTCCCACTTCTAGAGAGGAGGCCTGTGTGTGTGTTCAAGAGTCTGTAGTGCGTTGTTATGTTATTTTTTGGAAAAACCTTTTAGTTTAATCGACTGGACAGATTTCAACTCTCTCTCGACTCGGCTCGAGTAGGCAGTTTCAGAAATGTAACTCAATAACAAAATCAACACGTAGGAAAAATAAGCCAATCAAAACCTCGATTACAAAAAACGACTTAAAAGTTCAAAAACGTCACATTTTGATCAGTCTGGTGTAGTTGCTAACAACCAAACTGTCATTAAAATAAAATAATCGCTACCAACTAAATCACACTGCTTAAAATGTGACTCTTCGGAACTTCTCGTTTTCCGGTTCTTTCTATTGCCGTTGCCATGGTAATCGAGTTGACTGGACATACTTCGTACTGTCTTAGGATATGAGAGTATATTGTTGATTATTCACGAGTCAATGCTTCAGACAAAGCAAACTGATTCAAGATATTTGTGTCTCCCGTTGACTTACTGGAATAAATTTGATTAAACAAATAAGACAGTGATATTGCGACGTAGAATTTGGTGTTGGAGTATTGTCATGTAGATACTGTATTTGTGATCTCATAATTCTAGTAAACATCTAAATTAATGAAGTAAATAAGTACAATGTTTATAGGTAATGTTTGTGAAAGGTTATCTTTGGAAATGTAACCTACACAATTGTTTGTTAATTTGTAGTAAAAATCTTTTTTTAACTGAGTTCAAAAATGAGGAGGTTCTCAATTCGGCAGGTATGTTTTTCTATGTATGTATGTACAGTGATTATGGCGAGATTTCTGGTCCGATTTACGTGTTTGTTTTTTTTTTAATTCGATGAAGAATAGTTGCCATTTGGTTCCATAAGAATTTAGTTCAGTTTCATCGAGTACTTAGTTTTTATTTTATGAGCATTTTTGTTAATTTCAATAAATGATAGCAAATCTGTCGGGATAGCTGAAATCGAATGTTTGTCTATTGTTTAGACCAATACATACCACGTACGCTGTGATGAGTATGTTTAGCTGGGAGAGAACCACTAAAAAGTGAAAAATTAAAATTAAAAAAAAATACAACCGATTTCTAAACAAAAAAAAAACAAAAAGTACTTTTAATTTCGGAAGTCGGTGTGTTCAAAAAACAAAAAAGTATCCAAAAACACCGAGTTCCGAAATTAAAGTTATTTTGTACTTTTTGTTATTTTTTAAAATTTAACGTAGAATTGGCTTGTGCCGCGGTAATTCTTTCTAAAAATTCTGAAATCCTAGCAGGAAATTCCGCAACACTAGTGGGGTTCAAGCACTTCTCAGTATAAATTAATTAAAAACTGGTATATACATATAACTAGAATGACAATGCGAAAATATACTACGGAACGGCTAATGATGCAGCAGAATTTGGCATCAGAAACTTTGCTGCGAAAGAAGACAGCATCAATCTAATTATGGTAATCTGATATGTCAATGTCAAAGTCAAAACGTTTATTTCAATTAGGCCATTAAACGGCACTTTTGAACGTTATTAATATGCATTAACAAGTCACAACATTATATTCAGTACATAAAATCTTGTTTGAAAAACATTCATACTAAACTATATTCATCATCTTCCTGCCCTTATCCCATGTTACTTGGGGTCGGCGCAACACGTTTTTTTCTTCCATTCTGTCCTGTCAGCCGTCACGCTATCACGAACTCCCTTTTATTTCATATCACTCCTCACACAATCTATTCATCTTTTCTTTGGCATCCATTCATCCACATTTATGTTCATAACCCTTTTAGGAAACCATATTATTGAATACACATTACACGCGCAAGTGGCTTCAAGAAAAGGGGAGTGAATTATTTTTATTAAATTGTGTTAAATAATTGAAAGCTACTGATTCCAAATCTTTTTTTTTTTGTAATTTTGATTCGGTTGTTTTTTTTTTTGTAAAAAATAAACACTTTTAAGAGCCATTTCACATTTTCGCGCAGTTTTTTAAGATTTTAGTCGTCTTTTTTACGATCTTAGGTAATAGTCTGAAAATCTAAAATACACGTATAAGATAGATCAGTCCTTAGTATTGTTATTTAAAGTACCATATTTTCAAAAACCAACTTCGTTTCTATGTAGTGATCAATTTCCCACAACTCGATTACTGAAAAATCGTCGCAGATACAATTTTGGATTCCAAAATCTATCAAAAACATTTATAAATTTGGGTAAAAAAAATATGGTAAGCATCAGACATATCTTTTTGTCGTTACATTGCGTACTATTTTCTCGATTCTTGATTACATTAATTAGTAAAAAAATTAAAACCGAGTCCAATTTTCACGACTTTACTCTAAACTTTATCGCTATTTTTTTAACATAATAAATATAATTTAAAAGAAAATATATATATCACCGTAAACTATGTTCTTTGAAGAATATGTTTCTATGTTTTCATAACAATTGCTTTATTCAATTAGAAATAACATCGTTTTTAAAACTACTCTAAATTGCAATAAATTACGATGCGCAAGCGGTCACCGATCAGTACGGCGTAAACGCCCGTCGAGGTAGGACCTGCGTCACTTTTTTCCGCGTCCCGATCTTCAAGCGCGCGTGTTGTAAACCCATTATTATATTACGACTACTACGTTTTGATACTCGCTATTATTTTTAGTAAAATGATTTTTAAAGTAGAATACGATTATCGTATTCTGTAGAATAATGATGTTATTTGGTTTATTAGTTTAAGCAATGGGGAGCAAAAGTTCTGTACACCATTGTATCATAAATGGAAACGTAATTATTTAGCTGCCTTATAGAGAAACAATTTATAACAATCTTTGTAATAATTTATTGATTTAAGAGAGTGTCACTGGAGTGTCTTGCACGTTCTTCTTTATAGAGAATTACGCTTTGGAACGTGCAGATAGCTTCACCTCTTTCGACTGACCGACCTTGACAATTCAAAATTGCCTGTACAAGGTTAATTAAAATAAATGGTTTAGGTTTGAGTTTGAAAGCCACGGTTTACTATTTCAATTTATTTGTAGGTATCGAAATTTAATAGCCATGTTTTATTTTTTAATTAGAAATTTTGGTTTTATCATTAGACTAGCTGCTGCCCGCGACTTCGTCCCCGTGGAATACCCGATTTTAAAACATTCTTTATCGCTGCTCGGCTCCTATTGGCTTAAGCGTGATGATATATAGCCTAAAGCCTTCCTCGATAAATGGTCTATTCAACCCAAAAAGATTTTTTCAATTCGAACCAGTAGTTCCTGAGATTAGCGCGTTCAAACAAACAAACTCTTCAGCTTTATAATATTAGTATAGAAGAGACGCTGTGCTGGGTACATATAAAAAGTTAGATCCGGTAATAGAAATTGTATCTTTAAGAAACAACTCTTGATTTAAAGCATACGGTTATTGAGCAGCAAATAACATTATTATTTTAATATTGTAGGAGAAAGAATGTTGACTGTTGGACGATTGAGTGAACCATTCGGAATCAATCGTAAATATTTTATTTTATTACGGAGCCTTTCCCGACACTCTTATTCTGTTGCGGCTGGAGCGTGAGGTTTCGCTCTCCCTCACGCGGTCTACCTCCTCCTTCGCTAGCATTACTGCTTCGCAGAAGGAGTTCATCGCTTCCCATGTCTCCTCGCTCCGGACCATGGATTGTACCAGGGCAAGTCACAAGAGGTCGCCGCCGCCGATCGCGGACATAGCGTTGCTCCGCCCACGCAGGGCAGACATCCACCGTATGTCCACCGTGTCCTCCGGGCGATCCACACAGTGTTGACACCCAGATAACGGAACCCTTATAGGATCATTTTATTGTCCGCCAGTCTGTCCGTCTGTCACGACCCTTTTTCTCAGGAACTTATGGAGGAATAAAGCTAAAATTAATATGAATTCCTCAAATATGTTGAGACTAACTTGGAGCTGTGAAAAAAATCAAGTTCTAAGACAATGCAATCTAGAGATAAGGCCGGTTATGGTGCATATTTTGACGCCCGCAAAGGAATCAAAACCAATAGGGAACATTCCGGTGACCTAGAGTCATGAAATTTGGCATGAAGATAGATTTTACAGTACTGTAGTACTACAATTTTCTGACTTTTTCTGTACTTACAGAAAAAAAGTTAGAAAATTGGGAATTTGTAGTTTTCTCTTATTAAATGATATAAAATATTTTTTGCAATTACAATTTATTTCAACAAGTTTGCCCTTCAATTTAATTTGCTTATTTTTGCCAGAGTAATGAGAGTGCTTTCATAGTTTATAAACTTCCGTAGAACCCGGAAAAAATCAAAACTCGATCGAAATAACACGAGTCTGACTCGCTTTATCCAGTTTTTTCCTTAATTTCAATTTGGGTTGAGGGGATTTTTACAAATTTATATATCATAGTTTATTTAGCAGTAAATGATACAATTTATAGAATAACGGACCTGTAGCGTTAGACCACGGACTTAATGAATCAATTAACGAACTTGATGAACTTTCAGACTCAATCAATTTGGGGATTCTACCGAATTGATATCGCTATTTCACTTTATTTTTAAAATGAGGGCGCAAAATTATTGATGACTCTGCCCGCGTGGAATAATTACTAATTTGATTTTGAAACATTCTTCATTGGTGTACCGCTCCTATTGGCCTTAGCGTCTCAGACTGAAAGAAATTTTCAAATCGGTCCAGTAGTTCCTGAGTTTATAGCGAGTTCAAGCAAACAAACAAGCTCTTCAGCTTTATATATTAGTATAGAAGTATAGATAACAATACAAAACAAAGGCGAATGTTGAAACTAACATATTTGAAATATTTAACATGATTGAATAAAGTAACTAAGAGCTTCTTGCAGGTTTTTCTCCTTATGTAAATTTTCGTTTTGAAAACTACAATCTCACTAGTTCTCTGACTTACCGACCCCTTAATTATGCAAAAGTGCCCGTAAAAGATTTACTTACCGCATACGTCTGTAATTCATTTGTCATTATGTACGAGATTACCATTCTTTCAATGAGTGTTCAGTGGTTGACCATTGGAAATTCATAATGACGCTTTTATATTAGTAGATTACGAAACTTGTCAAAATGGACCATTATGAGACCAATGATAGACCATTCTGACACTATTGTAATAGCACTTGGTGCCTCGAAATCCTTAATTCTACTGCATAAATCACTTTTTAATAACTCGCGAACAAATGTGCATTACGATGTTAGCAGCTCAAGATTGTTTAGTCCGTCTCGACACTCGCGCTACACTGTCGGCTCGGTTTTTGTGTGGGTAACTTACGCACACATACAATATGCTAGCATTTTTACCTAAACTCGAGCGTTCAAATTTTGTGAAATGGCTCTTAAGTGCTATACTTCCCACCTAAACGTGCCCATAACAGCGCATAAATTGGTATAAACAATAAACAAACATGCGATTTCAGCAATCCCGAAAGATTTGATATCATTTATTGAAGAGTTCCGTTTCCTATCTCTGTTCTTCATCAGATCTTCACCAAAGGGACTCCTTGAAATACTAAGAGGTTCTTCTAAACCATCGTATACAATTTTATTTTTTCATTTTACATCGCCAAGAGTGAATCAGAACATCATCAATGTAGTCGAAGCCACACATTATTAGGGATAACTTAAATACTAGTCGTCAGATCTCAATCAAATTTAAATGGGACCACGACAAGCACTAGCTATCGAATATAAATGAGATAACACACACACAAAAAAAAAACACGCTCGACATAAGAACCTACTCCTTTTTTTTAAGTCGTTTAAAAAGGAATGCAATGAGGTTTGATAGAGTTAGAAGTGTGAAAGAAAACAACATGACCTCAAATCGAAGTTAAAAGAATGATGTTTAATTTTTCAGATTTAAAGTTATGTACATCATCTACCCAGCCGTTGCCTAACTATGTTGGGTTCTGCTAGGGTTGCGGAATTTGTTCAAAATGGACACCGCGGCCCTCGGGTGGGTTTTAGTCAGTAAGAGCCTGACAATCCCTTCCATTGTACCCAGAGCGGGAGAACTCACTTGGTGATTTATCATCAATAAAAATAAAATGGGTAGGTAGGTAAGCTTCTAAATCAAATCAAATCAAATCAAAATCATTTATTTGTGAAACATAGGTAATAATAATGACATAAGATCTTACAAATTAGGTAGTGCGCTATGTTTTGCCATTTGGCATACAAATTGTCATATACATAATTAATATATAATATAGTTAATTTTTGTTTTTGAGTATGCAATGGCAATATCTAATAGTACAAGCACATGCATGAAAATTAAATTAAATTATTCATAAAAATCAATTTCATTTCATGTCAAAATTTTAAGTCAATCTAATAAAATTAAAGAGAAGAAGTTAATGTCAAAAAAAAAGGGAAAAATTATATATAATATTAATGTCAGCATTATTCTAGCCAAACCGGATTCAGCTTTGTTATGTAAAATTAATTAATTAATTAATATAATTCAAAAATACAAAATCCTTATTTGATAACACAAAAATCTTCATTAATGCTTCTCAGTCAATAACGAGCTAGTAAAATGTCATAACTTCAAACTTTTTACACAAAATTGAATAATAAGTTAGATAGAAATTAAGTTGCATATGTAATAACAGACTTTCTACATAATACTAATACCTGTTAGATGAAATCATCGTATTATAATTTTCCATTCTAAGTAACTCTAATGTTTCTGAACTCATTGTAACTTCAGTTCACTTAAGTAAGTTGTTTGCGATCGATAACTTTCCATGCATTCCATAAAAACTCGCAAGTTGTTATTCGTGATGAATTTAATAAGAAATCATAAGAGGATTTAAAGTTTTCTATTGAAAGTGAAAATACACTCACTCAGTTTCTTTAAACTCTGATTTTATCTCACAAACGCATATCTTGATTCATTATGAGTAAAGTCGATTCAGTTGTTTACAAGACTAAGTAAATAGCGCGAGTAGTAAACGATCTTAATTTATTTACTTACACAGTTAAACAGAAACTCATTAAATAGAAGAAAACATCTCGAGTTCAAATAAAACGGAATGATGATCGATCGATCGATCTTACAAACATTGAAACCAATACACAAACTTGATTTATCTAATAGTATGTCCTTATTTATCGATTCTACGGATTTACTAGAAACTCATAAGTCCATATTGAGTAAAACGATAAAACAAAAGTTCATTGACGATGTTTAGTATCGGAAAACGAGAATTTTCAAGCACGCCTGTGCTTGACAGTTTCTTGCTCGTAAATAACTAGTTTGTTATTTGATTTGATTACTCTTCGTGAATATTACATTAATATTCATGGTGTGATACGAACTGATAATATTATCAATAACCGCCCTTGACTTGACCATTAAAAAAGTTCTAATGTTCAGAAGTTTTTTCATGAATCAAGAATCAATCAATCATTTTTGGCTAGAAGTATTTTTTTTACTCCTTTCTAAACTATACTTATAATAACACTACAGTTTTGTATTTCTAAAGTATTCCTAACTAAAAACCGTTATAATCACACATTCACTAAGACCTTCTTCAAAACCGTTTCGTAAAAACTTAAGTATACAAACTAAAAGAAATGTAAAAAAAAAAATCGCACAGGAGAATTCGCAAGAGCAGTTATTCGCATGATAAGAAAACCAAAACAATAATATTTGTGCGCACGCCGCGAGCCGCGTTAGAAACCGAACCCTCCCCAGCGCCTGAGACACTTAGCCGCACATCACGGCCGCAGGAGCAGGAGAGGGGCCCCTTGATAAAAACCTGCGCACACGCAGCATCGTCAGTCGCGGCGGACATCATACCAAAATGAGGACGCTGACTATCACGGTGGGTGCAGTGTGTGACAGTGTTTTGTGCTCTCTCGATTTTTTATTGATAAAAGTGCTCGATTAATGTTACGAATAAAACATTCGCGGAATTATTTTTACGTATATATTGGTGTTTTGTAAATCTGATTCATCGATATCCAATCGCGATTTTAGTTGCAAATCGATCAAATGTATCGATCGTGAAAATAAATCGCAACAAAAAATATTACAACGATCGATCTTCTAAAAACGACCTACAAATTCATAAATTAATGTTTTCTTAAACAATAATCCGAATAATTGACCAGAGCCTCGTTAAATAACATTTACGTTCATACGTAACAGCCTATCATTCATGTTCGATGTGCGGGCGCAACTTCAACTTATGAAAGCTCAGTACCGATTTCTAAAGTTACCCATAACATGCATAAAAACAACATTAGCATGAAAACACCATCATTATTCATTAAAATAATATTCATTGTGTGCACAACATTCTTTCAAATGAAGATTTGCATCAAATATTGTATTCTAGTGCCTGATGTGAATTATAATTAGTTAATGCGTTAAAGCCTCCAAATTTAGATACCTTACATAAGATTTACAATAGAATAAAAACTTCAAATTAATTCCGTAAAAGTGAAACTAGTAAAAATACATTAACCGTTAAATACGAGGCTTAACTTTTAATTGTTGGAAAGTAAGTTGTGGAAATTAAAACTAGTTTGTTTGTTGCAGATATGGGTGGTGCTGGCATGCGCCGCATCGCTAGCCGTGCCGATACAGGAGACGGCAAAGGACACTGAGTTGTCTCGGGATAAACGCTCCCCTGGAGGCTGGCACTCTCCGCCGCCGGAGGGAGTGTGGAAGAAAAAACTCGTATGGAAAGAGGAGTGGAAACAAATCTGGAAAACAGAAAAGAAACTAGTCTGGAGAACTGAATGGAAAAAAGAAAAAGTACCAGCATGGAAAACTGAAAAAGTTCAACAGTGGAAAGAAGAACAAGTTCCTGCGTGGAAAGTAGTTCAGAAGCCAATCTGGAAAGAAGTTCAGGTGCCCATCTGGAAGGAAGTTCAGGTTCCGGACTGGAAAAAAGTATGGAAACCAGTTTGGAAAGAAATCCAAGTCCCCCATACCAAGGAAGTACAAGTACCAGCTTGGAAGCAAATCCACGTCCCAGAGTGGGTGAAGGAAGGAGTACCCGGAGAGAAGTACCTCGGTAAGGATGACCACGGTTGGGAGTACACCAGTCACGACCTGTGGAGGAAGAAGATGATCTGGAAGCCAGTGTGGAAGAAAATCTGGAAGACTGAGCACAAACAAGTGTGGGTGACAGAGAAGAAGCTGGAATGGAAAGAAGAGTGGAAGCAGATCTGGAGGACAGAGAAGAAACAAGCGTGGGTCACTGAGAAGAAGCAAGCGTGGGTTGAAGAGAAAGTACAGATTTGGAAAACCGTTAAGAAAGAAGTCTGGGTACCCGTCCAGAAGAAGATTTGGGTAGAGAAGTGGAAGCAGATTCAGGTACCCGACTGGAAGACTATCGAAGTGCCAGCATGGAAGAAGGTATGGAAACCAGTCTGGCAAAAGGTCTGGGTACCCATCCACCACGAACATCACGAAGAGCACCACGGATGGGACTAAGCTTAGGTAAAAAAACCTTCCTTGTACATATTTTTTAGTCATTTGTTAACTATTTGTTACCGTCATATACCAATTTTTGTAAATATTTTATGTCGATAAGTGCCAGGCGTACGCGAAGGTAAATCTTTCCTAAAGCGAGTGTTAAAAGTGTTCTCTTTTCGAAAATTGCGATGCGACATGTATTTAGCTTTGCGTGCGCCTTCGGAAGTGATTTTTACGTAATAGTTTCATACATTTGAACGCAGTTCACTTCCTCCTTGGAGTCTATTGTTTGTGGGCCAACAATGGGCTTGATCCCATGGTCGCTTCACTCATGGATACTTCTAAGTTCTTCACTCTCGAAACAATATAAACTGCGCTAGCTTATAACGTACTTTTTTACACAAAACTTTTTGTTTGTCTGTTTATATTCTTTCAAAAGTGGTCAAAGAGGCTTTATGTTATTTGTTTTGTTATGTCTGTTGAAAGACATGTTTTAAATCGACTGCCTCGTCTCCGCTGCTGATTTAAATTGTTTATAATTTTTGCTTTCACATCAAATCTAATTGACTGTAATTAAAATATACTGAATCAATTATGCAATTTCGATCAGCAGTGAAGTGGAAATTGAAATAACATTAGATGTCTTTTCGAACAAAAAATATTATCAAGATGTTTTTTCTGAAGTGAAAAATAATCGAAATTGACATAGTTTTGTAGACATAGTAATGTTAGTTCAATAAGCTTAATGAGGATGACCGGGACACGAGTTCGTGTCCCGGTCGATGTAAAGTACAAGTTTGTTTTGTTTTAATTTTTAGTAATACACGAGTTATGAATAATGAAGTTTTAGTTTCATTTTATTTTACCTTAA
This sequence comes from Hecatera dysodea, assembly GCA_905332915.2. Classification (NCBI taxonomy): domain Eukaryota; kingdom Metazoa; phylum Arthropoda; class Insecta; order Lepidoptera; family Noctuidae; genus Hecatera; species Hecatera dysodea. The sequence goes on along the minus strand of HG995286.1, from coordinate 27,936,700 downwards.
CATTAATAGCAGAACAGAACACCATTAAATGCAGATTCATATTAAAAGAAATTTGAGTAACACAACACAACATCTTAAATATTTCGGATTTAATCTCAAACTCATAATTTGATACCTACATATCAGAAAGTCGTTTCTACTAATTTTTAAACAAGGTTCACATTCGAATTTCAGTCGCAAACTGTCAAAAAAGCCTCAATTTCCCTACATTCAAAAGAAAGCGAATTTAAAAAATAGTAGAATTTAACAAACAAACATCTATTGTATCTCCGTCGACCTGAACAACTAGAATGGTTGTTTACCGTTCAGAAAGTGAAAACAACCGTACATAAAGACACACATACACCATTCAAGTCTACGCGGTGAGGCTATTTATAGCCCATTGGCAGCGGCACTACACCGGCGATCGAGAGGTCGTGGGTTTGAACCCCACCTCTGCACCGCCGCCGACGTGAACGGACTCCTAGAATAATCTTACGTGATTATGTAAAATATTATGTTGCTAACTAGGAAATACAAGCAATACTAAATTAACCATCTACTAAAATCTTAAGAAATGAATACAAGCGTTTACCAAAGTCTGTCAATTTGATTAATACTTCAATACCAATAATACAATATTATATAATTCATACTTTGTTAATGGTGTGTGTACTCCAACGTGTTATTGGTTTTTCTGAACTATTTAATCATAATGTTCCGTAAGGGTTTCGTTCTTAACCGACGGAACCCTTCTGCTGCCCAACTAACTGTCTGTGAATGAATGAAAAATGTTTATTTTGGGACTCGCAGAAGACAAATAAAACAGTAAACAAAAAAAAAACTATAAAATAAATTGGCTCTCGATACCAGTTGTGCGAGGCCAATAAGGTTAAAAGGATACCTATTTAAAAAATATATATAATTATCACAGTATTCTGATAGGTCCTGTACAGACCTTATGTTTTAGACCTTGATACAAATTATGTCACAGAAACATAATAAATAGACATTTTTTTTACAGAGTATTTACATGTTATTTACAGAGTATCTACATAACTATGTACGTTATTGCCGTTTATGGTACGAGTCGAATTCGTACTTCGACGTTTTTTTTTTTTTTTCAATTTTTCCAGCCGGTAAGAAGACTTTGACTAAGTAACTTTCATTTACATTTGTTCTTAGTTAAAACACAAACATACGTATGTATAACCCAGATAAGTAAGATTAGGGCAGCGTTAAGTCATATTTCACTTGTCACTTTCTTTTCACTGTCTGTGTCTTCAACAAATGACACTGGAGTAATGGGCCATTGGGCTTACGGCTATTTTAAATTATTATTATATATATGTATGTATATTTTTTATTTTTACATTATGAATTTTGTTAAAAATATTATATTCTTTGTGTATTTTATAATATTTCATTTTAGTATGTGTTCCGTGAGTGTATCCGCGGCATCATTTGGATCAAAGTTAAAATAATCTTTACAGGACCTATTTGAATACCAGCGTTGTGATATTTTTTTTTAAATATCGCAATATATGCTGATATAGGAACCTTTTTGGCTTCGCACAACTAAAGCAAAAATGTAAGCTTTTTTAAAATTTATTTAACTATCAGTTTTATTTTACTCCTCCACGTATATTTTATTCAGCTGAATCCGGCTTGTCTGGGAGCCGACCCCAATATAGTCGGGAAAAGGCTAGGCAGATGATGATGACTATCAGTAATATTTTGTATTGTTTTTTTGTTTGATATTGTTTGTTTATATATTTGTCTTGTCCCAAATAAACATTTTTCGTTCTTTCTTTATTTATATATTTTGTTTCCACCGACAAAGCTTGGTAGTAGCCGAGATCTCTTTTCATAAAACTCTGTTTTATGGTAAAAATCCCATCGAACTCGAAGGGTTTGTATATCAGGAGTGTACGCGAGTAAGAAAATTACCGCCAAAAGAATTGGAGTCTGTTTGGCAGTTGGGTTCTGTAGATGATCCGGGAGTTTATATTTGTGGGATCAGTATTCTGGAATCAAACTCCTTTGTGCAAATAATTTGGCACGACAACATAGAAACTAAATTATATAAACTTAGTACTTAGTACTGAATTATGTAAACCACAAGAGCCCGAGGGAAAATTCTACTTATTGTAAAGCAATACTCACAATCGCATCTCAATCGCAATCCGTTAAAAAACCGGTCAAGTGCGTGTCGGACCACGCATAGTGAAGGGTTCCGTAGTTCACTGTTAAATCTCATATCTCTAAAATTATATAAGATGTGATGTTCAAACCAATTTTCGTTGGAAGTATCTGGGAAGTTCTATTTGCTCATTTTTTTTTATAATTTTCAGCTTCCTAGTTTAAAAGTTAGAGGGGGATTTTTTTTTTACGAATTTAAAAGCACATATCTCAAAAACTATTGCCTTAAATAAAAAAAAAAATTTAGCTATCCAATAATACCCCACACGTATTATGTTTGTTGGTGTTTATGCACGGAGTGCCACCCCTAAAATTATTTGTTTCCATAATATCACAGCACTATTGAAGAGCGGTTCATAGGTTGCACTAACTACCAATTTTAATTGATGTAGCTTAAATAGTCTCCGCGTAAAACGGCTGTGACATACAGACAGACGGACGGACAGACGGACATAACGAAATTATAAGGGTTCCGTTTTTGCCATTTTATTACGGAACCCTAAAAAGCCTCAATTTCCATACGTTTTTGACAAATTGGTCTTGTCATGTTATCCATGTCATCATTTGTATTGGTCAGTCATGAGCAGGTGAATGTTATTGGTACCTTCCAGTTATTTATTGATGTTCTAGATACTAGGGACGGGCCATAATTAGGTTCTAACTAGTTGCAGCTGGCAGTTCCGTCCACGTGAGTTAACTCTGATTTATTCGCTTCTTTTCGGCGTCTCCAGTTTTCCATGTATCTCTGTACCAAATTTTAACAAAATCTGTGTTGTGATTTAGGGGTCAAAGCGTAACATACTCACTACCGCATTCATGATGTCATTTAGGATTATTATTGTTACCTTTCGTTCAGTAGTTTTGGCGAGAAAGAGTAAAAATCATCCACCAGTTATTTGACCAGTACATACAATTGTATAGACTTCAAAAAGAGACCTTGACCTCTGAGTTTGTTTCGGTGTTTCTTCTCAGGGTAATCAGCTAGGAAACACCGGCCTCATCTAGATTTTATAACGGCCAAAAAAAGATTGACGTGTAAAAGTGTTTTTAAAAACTACTTACAAAAATAAAATAATTTATCATTTTCATTTATCACCGTAACCAACTGTTACTATGTACTAATTTGAGATAGCAATTTCTGCGGGCGTACCATGAGGTGTTAAAACATGAGTCTTCCGAGCGAGAAAGAGGGATAGAGTTATACACCCTATATAGCTCCACCCCTTTTTCTCGCTCGGAAGACTCACGTTTTAAGACGTCATGGTACGCCCGCAATGCCCAGAACTTGATCTATGTGTCAAACAATATTTTTTTATGTGCCCACAACATGTCGTTACATATAGCAACGAAACGGATGCGAGTTGTTCCATGTAAAACATTGGTATTTATTTGCGTAAAGGAAGTCCTGTCCAGACCTCAATACAGTTGAGAAAAGTTTGATTTTGAGTCCTACATACTCTAATTATGTTTCACGCACTACCGTCGTCGAACATAGGCACCTTGTTCGACGATACTACTTTTCGCCTCGCTGCTCCCTTCGTTTAGGCGCATCTTGTTGCTCTCCTCATCGCTGTCACTGTGGCGAAGCTGTCAACAGCCTCGGGCACCACGGCCCGTCATGCAGCCGTAGTGCGGGTCGCATAGCACGGCACGCAAACATCAACGACATTATCCGACGTGCTCTTGTTGCCGTCGGCGTTCCTGCCGTATTAGAACCCAATGGCCTGGCACGCGACGATGGCAAGCGACCGGACGGTATGTCTTTATTTCCATGGAAGATGGGTAGGCCTTTAGTGTGGGACGCTACTTGTGTCGATACTCTTGCGCCATCCCATCTTCCTAACTCGTCGTGTTGTGCTGGTGCTACAGCTGCGGCTGCTGAGAACCTCAAACGGCGGAAATATAATAACCTAGTCGGCAATTATATGTTTGAGCCGTTTGGGGTTGAAACTCTCGGACCGTGGGGTCCGAGTGCTCATGCGTTATTTAAAGAACTTGCTAAACGTTTGGTTGACACTTCGCGTGACCCAAGGGCTGGATTTTACTTCGGTCAGAGGATAAGCATTGCCATACAACGTGGCAATGCCGCCAGTCTATTGGGTTCACTCCCAGTCGATAGCGATGCGGACGAGTTTTTTGATGCCATTTTGTAATTAGGAGAATTTTAGTTTATTTTTAGGTTAAGTGTATATATAGTTAGATTTAAAGCAAAATAAATGGTACATCATTTCTCTAATAATTTATTAGTACGACTGTCTGACAAAAATGTTCTAATTTTTTTTTTTCTACTTAAATAAAATATTAAATGCTGTCATTTGGTAGTAGCTCTTTGGTTACTTTCAGCCCAAATAAGGTTGGAAGGGGGGAAAACTCATAAAAATACCGAAAAAAAGAATGTTAACTGTTGAAGTTGGTTTAATTGGATTTTAAATTATCTCCGAACGCACAGGAAAGAACGTTAATTGTATCTATACTTGTGTGGAATTTATTTATATTTTGTTCCGCTTATTTGCTTACATAATATATCCATGACTAGCAGCGTACCGCGGTTTCACCCGCATAGTTCCCATTCCAGGGATAAAATTTAGCCTATGTTACTCGCTGCTAATGTAGCTTTCCATTTGTCCGGCAAACTCCGTCCAGCATAGTTTGGGAGCTTATTCGGTACAAACAAACAAAAACAATATTCTCTGTTTATTATAATAGTATAGAATTATATATTTACACAAGTAAAACATCTACAGTAGGAACTGTTAAATATTCAGTATTTTGTAAGAACAGACTTGCAACACGGAAAAAGGGGAAGGTAACTAAGTAAGCTTAGGTAACTAAGTAAGCTTTTGTTAGTCTTACTAAACAAAGCTTAGAACTGACAATAAGTTAATATGTAAGCACCAAAATAAACACCATTAAATAATGTTTATGTCTTCCTCACAAAAGCTTTGAGACGCGAAGCTTTTGTGTTGTAGTTTATGTTAAGATGACTTAGTTTTTAGGGTTCCGTGACTTTTTTTTCTTGGTGGTAAATCAAATGACTTCTTCTGCTTTGAGCGGAGCAGACTCTCGCTGACTAAACCCCACCCGTGTTACTTCTAGTGCCCTTTGCATTCCGGGGCCGCATTAACTTTTTCGAAATAGTGCCTTAAGCAACCCTAGCAGGCACTGACCCTATGGGGCCTCGTCTTCTTTGTTGATATCTCTTTGAGGCGCGCGTGAAACACGACGCGCCGTCGACCCGGGCCTGGTTGATAACGGACGGCAAGCCACCCATAGCTCGCCATCCGTAGGCCCGCGCCTACGGTGACCGGGAACCGCCCTGCGTTTCCCGACAGGGTTCCGTACCACAGTCGGCAAAAAAGGTACCCTTATATGATCACTTTCTTGTCCGTTTGTCTGTTAAGAAGCTTTATCTCAAGAACGCGGGAGAAATCAAGCTGGAAATAATATCAAATACTCAGGTCTGCTACCCCTTAAAGCCGTGAAAATATCAATCTTCTAAGTCAACGCAATCTAAAGATTTACTCGGTTGTTTTGCCCGTTTATGCTCGGTTGCGGAATTTGTTCGAAAGAGTCACCGCGGCCCTGGAATGCAAAGAGCACATGAAGGATCACGGATGGGTTTTAGTCAGTAAGAGTCTGACACTCCCTTCCGCTCCGCCCAGAGTGGGGGAAGTCATTTGATAATATCCCATCCAGAAAAAAAAATGTTCCATTTATGGGGAATATTTCAACGCTCGCAACGGAATCAAAAGAGTGCTTCTTCTGTTTATAAACGTCTGTACGTTATCGAAAAAATTAAGACTCGATCGGAACCCACGGTGAGCGGGTCAGTCTCGCACTTGTCTTTTTTTTTTCTTTATAACAGGTTATCAAAATATATTCGTGACGAAATTATTATTATTAGTATTCCCTTTATTCATTTTACTTATCTACTAATTTACATTTTTAAATATAATTATCTTTAAAAAACACGCATAAAAAACATTTAAAAATATAAAAAAGTAGTGGTCCGCCGGTATCGGGAGCAGGGTCCAAGCTACCGGTGGTTAGGGCTCCAGAAAAAGGAACCTCCTCACAATACGAGCCGTATCGAGGAGTACTGCCTTCTGTATCACGCCCTTTAACCAACCGTGTAACGCCAGCTTCGACAGATGGTCGTCGAAGCTTTTGGCCATTAGGCCATTGGCCGTAACAACAATCGGCACAATGACAGCCGAGTCCAGATTCCACATATCGACAACCTCGTGTGCTAAGTCGAGATACTTTGTTTCTCTTTCTCAGCTTTATTAATGTAATTGTTATTTATAAAGTTATTATATTATAGTTATTATAGCTAGCCTGAAATGTCCCACTGCTGGGCAACGGCCTCCCTCCATTCCTTCCACTGTTCCCGATCCTGTGCCACATCCTGCCAATTCCCAAGGAAGACATCCAAGTCGTCCCGCCATCTCCTTCGTGGTCTGCCGCGGCGCCGTCTCGCGATTTCAGGTTAAGTATAATAAAGTTATAAGTAAGCAAATTACAATTTGAACCTTTTCTTATGTAATATTATAAAGAGCTATAATTATTTATTTACTATAGGTATATATAATATTTATCATCATCTGCCTAGCCTTTTCCCAACTATATTGGCATTGGCTTCTAGTCTTACTGAATTCAGTTGAATACCAGTATTTAACGTGGAGCGGCTTATATGTAGAAATATACTTTGAATCTAACTATATACACTAACCCAAAAATAAACTAACCTAACCACAATATAGCATCAAAAAAAAAAAACTCAAAAGAAAATGAACCCAAAAGACTGGCAGCATTTTATTTTTAAGATTAATTATAAGTAGTATGCTGACAAATTTTGTGAACATACATATTTATATTTTTTTAGTCTATATTATTTTATATATAAGTACTCCCAAAGATGTATTTGACAATATCCAATCACAGTCTCACTAAATTCATTATAAAAACTCGAAACGAACCGTAGTTTTCCGTCGTGCCCACAATTCAGACTCAATAACAATTAATTGAAACCGAACCAGACAGCTGATGTTCCTAAAATACTTCTCTTGCTGCACTGAGTTTCCGAAAAACTCACGAATATTCCCGACAATTCCCGAATGGATGCGACGAGCGATGGAGAAGTACAGGAAAGTGCACTTAGAACCATTTTAATTATTTATAATTGAATTTAGCTTTGTCTAAGTTGAATAGATTCGCGGCTATTCGTGTATCGATTTAAGGTTTTGTAAGTAAATGGAGGCAAGTTAGTTTGTTTGCAATATGTGAGCGCCGGATAAGTTACAGTACAGCGTTGCATGATGGGTACTGTTGTTGCGGAATTTGTTCGAAAGAGTCACCGCGGCCACAGTAAAAATATGGAACAGTATGGAAACTAAGCCCATTTGTTGAAATAATTACCTACGCTCCAGTAGAGAGTTAGGGTTGTCACTTTTAATGTTTGCAATAAGTGTTTTATTGGAACGAAGTTCTTTAACACGACTTGCGGTAGGAGTTGACTGGGAGAAATAGTCACGCGAAAATGCGTTAGTGCATGTTATTCCATGCGACTTTCTTCTTTGGTCAAAATGTAAATAATGCCATTGTAAAAAAAAAAATACAAATTGAATATTGTTTATCATTTCTATGCCATTTTATTCCATTTCAATTATTATACCTAATATCTGCCCTAAAATTTTGATGAAGGATTTCTGTATGTTGAATAAAAAAACTTTTTACAAAAAATACAACCGACTTCTAAACAAAAAAAACCAAAAAGTACAAAATAACTTTAATTTCGGAACTCGGTGTTTTTGATTGCTTTTTTGTTTTGAACACACCGACTTCCGAAATTAAAGTTATTTTGTACTTTTTGTTTTTTTTTGTTTAGAAATCGGTTGTATTTTTTAAAACAAAAAAGCAATAAAAAACACCGTGTTCCGAAATTAAAGTTATTTTGTACTTTTTGGTTTTTTTTGTTTAGAAGTCGGTTGTATTTTTTGTAAAAAGTTTTATTATTTTTCACTTTTTAGTGGTTCACTCCAAGCTAAACATACCCATCACAGCGTACGTGGTATAAATTGGTGTAAACAATAAACAAACGTGCGATTTCAGCTATCCCGACAGATTTGCTATCATTTCGCCTATGCCTATTAACATTGTCGGATATGCATTTTTGTCATTTTCTTTTTATTTCACGAATCACTCTCAAAGACTCTCATCTTTTAGTATCTGCGACAAAATATATATATATATGTTTAGTTTTTAAAATACCTACGCTAACATTGTCAGATATGGCCCGATCACCAGTTAACAATGACGGATGTCAACTCACGACAACGTTTGCGGGGTGCGCGCGGCGGCAGCGCGTGCGGTTCTGCCAGTACGGACCATGTTACACGGGCGAACGCACGCTGCATGATAGTTTGTTACTAAAGCAAAATTATTTATCGTTTTTTGTTCTTAGCAATAAGAATAATGTTTACTAGGTCCGCACGCTTAGTGAAACTGGCTACTAAGGAATCTGAAGAACATGTTACGTATAGAAACAAGAGTATCGATTTAAATATTTTTACTTGTGCTGATGTAGATGAAGAAACAGGTAAATATTAATTGTTATTTTATTACAAATAAAGCTTTTCTTATTTAATGATAGTTGTTCAAGAATTAATTAATTTTATTATGAGTTTTATTTTATTGTTAATTATTTATGTAATAGTTCGGTTAAAATAGTAGGATGTGACATAATCGACATTGTTAACTGACTTTAATGCATTAAAATATGTTGGTAGTACCACAACCAACATTGTTAATCGTTTTTTGTGAGGTGCAGTATGTCGCAAGTACCAGATCCGACTTTTTTGGTCGTTTTGTTGTTTGTCCAATTTGTCGGATGTGTTACTTCTAACTTTTTAAACGGTATGTATTTTGAAAGATTTTGTTGGATGTGGTACATACCGCTTTTTTAACCGTTTAACGATAAATAAAGTATGTTGGTTGTGGTATATTTTGTTAGTATATTGCTAATACAAAAATACATTTTGTCGCTTTTTTACTTACACTGTTTTTTTCCATCATCTAATATAATATTCACACTGCAAGGTATACAGAAATGAACTTTTTTATTTATTGCTAGTCTATTTAATTACTATTTAAATTTATTCAATTATCATATTTTTTTCCCAGGCAATAGAGAATCTCTATTGCCAAGTGGTTTCCAAAATCAGTTGATTAAATTGAGAAGATTGAATTGAAACTAGATTCACTGCCAAGGAGATCAAGGGTATCATCACCACCATGTCTAGAGAAAAGTCTCCAGGTCATGATGGTCTGAGTATCGAGCATCTCAAGTACGCAGGTCCTCATTTACCAAGAGTGTTGGCAATGTTCTTCAATTTTTGTGTGAGTCATGAGTATTTGCCCGGTCAGATGACTAGAGCTATTGTAGTACCTATAGTTAAAAATAAAACAGGCGATATCGCGGATATAAAATACTATAGGCCTGTTTCCCTGGCTACGGTGATAGCGAAAGTGCTTGATAGTCTGCTTTATGTTCAACTTAATAACTACGTTAAACTGCACGACAACCAGTTCGGATTCCGAGCTGGGCTGTCTACTGAGAGTGCGATCTTGAGTCTAAATTGGGATGTCAAGTACTACACAGATCGAAAGACGCCTGTATACGCGTGCTTCCTCGACCTATCCCGAGCATTTGATCTGGTCTCCTACAGCATTCTTTGGAATAAGCTTGAGAAAGCTGGAGTTCCATCAGAACTAATAAGCACCTTAAGATGCTGGTATGGTGGCCAGATCAACCAGGTTCGATGGGCTGGGTCTTTGTCGGAGCCGTATGGATTGGAGTGCGGTGTGAGGCAGAGGGGGCTAACCTCACCTATGCTCTTCAATCTGTACGTCAGTGAGCTGATTGAGACGCTCAGCAGAGAGCGAGCCGGCTGTTACATTGATGGAGTATGTGTGAACAATATTAGTTACGCCGATGATATGGCTCTGCTAAGCGCCTCAGTTTGTGGCCTTAGGAGGTTGGTGGCCATCTGTGAAGACTTTGCCAAGCTTCATAATTTAGTCTACAATGCGTGTAAGAGTGAGGTCATGGTTCTTGGTGCCGGCGGCGGACGAGGTCCAGATACTATTCCACCAGTTCATTTAAATGGAACTCCGCTCACAATGGTATACAAGTTTAAATACCTAGGACACGTCTTGACCGCGGGCATGAAGGACGATGAGGATATTGAACAAGAGCGAAGGGCGCTGTCGGTTAGGGCAAATATGATAGCTCGCAGATTTGCGCGTTGCTCACGAGCTGTTAAGGTACCCTTGTTTCGTGCATACTGCACTCCATTATACACGTGCAGTCTGTGGGCCGACTATACGCGGAAATCGTTCTTCGTGTTCAATATAACGATGCGTTCAGGATATTGATGGGGTTGCCTCGCTTCTGCAGTGCAACAGGGATGTTTGCTGAAGCTCGAGTTGATTGTTTTTATACAACGATGAGAAAACGATGCGCTTGCGCCAGCCCCAACCTTATTCTGCGCTGTGTGGCGAGCAGACTCGATTGCATGTATGCAAGCTTTCCACCTCGGTGGTAGGCGTGTGGTAGCTCATATACATATTATATTCATTGTTTTAGGTTAAGTTATTATAATAAGAACACTAACATAGGGATAAGAAATAATTTTTAGTAACACAGTTTTGTCACGTTACTTGAAAATAAAGATTTATTATTATTATTATAAGATTTTTGTTTAAGGGTCAGTCAAACGTTCCTATTTTTTAATAATTTTGGTCATTTTTATTAATTAACTAGGTTTTAGTTTCATTTAAGGCTGTGCATGACAGGCTGTTTTGTTTTTATACTCCTGGAGTTCTTTTTTATTATAAGCTTTTTGTTGTTAATAGGGCCGTATAAGTGATACTGTTTTATTTGTAAGCTCCTAGAGTCTTGTTTTTATTCTGTTGATTTTTTAAATAAATATCTGATTACAAAGATTTCTTTAAATGTGTTTTTTTTATAATATCACTTTATTTATACGACAAATTTTGGTCTAGTATTTACGGTAAACAATGACGTATATGGCACTTCCAACAAATAATTAATAAGTTTGTGCACGTAACATTGCCGTATGTGGCACTTCCCACAAATAGTCAATTAGTTAGTACACGTAACATTGTCATATGTGGTAGATCCGACAAAAAATAATTGATTTAGTACGGTTAAAAAAGTCATTTCTGACTTTTAGCATATTTAAAAAAACAATAACAACTTTTTATTACCATGTACTTAAGCTCATAAACATGTATAATAATTCAGTACATTTTTGTAAACTTAGGTCGTAAATTAAAAAAAAATCTGCAATTCAAACTTCGACACGCTCTCTTGTAAAGTTGCCAATTTTCACATCCGACAATGTTAATAGGCATAGGCGATTTATTGAAATTAACAAAAACCCGCTTGTTCGATTTCGATAAAATTTTCATGGGACCTTGTGGGAATATATACCCTTTCCAACAAAAAAAGAATTTTTCAAATCGGTTGGCAAGCGACGGAGTTATGCCCGAACAAACATTAAAACGACTAGAATATAATGTTGTCGTAAAATTATGGTCATTATATTTTTTCATACTCATAAGGATTAATTTATTCCATATGTTATATAAATAATTATAATACAATATAAATTAAAATTAGTCTTCGGTATAAGGATTTAATACTAGTATTAAAAATCTGTGCTTGGGTACACAGTTTTTGCAAAACGAAAACCTGAGTGGTCCACCTATAGCCATTATAATAGCGTAGGTATTATCTATGAACACGACACCCGCCACTGAGCGCACCGCGAAAGTCCCTTAGGGGCCTCGTAGATGTGCGCGTCTGTGTGAGTGTGCCGTTTCGACCGTTTGTTCGTAGTTTCTGTACTGTTCCATATTTCTACTGTGCCGCGGCCCTGGAACGCAAAGGGCACAAAAAGGATCACGGGTGGGTTTTAGTCAGTAAAAGTCTGACACTCCCTACCGCTCCGCCCAGGGCGGGGTCATTTGATGATTTCCCATCCAAAAAAAAAAATAGTGGGTACTGTTAATTATTTTGGTTATTTTACTGTTAAACTGAGCTTTATGAAAACTTGTATTTACAGCTTTTGAATATTATGGTTGTTACTTACATGTGTTTTTTTAAAAATAAAGTTAGTAATTCTGAAAAGTATAATAAATAAAAAAGCCTTTTATTTCTTCCAGAAAAAATACTAGTTTATAAAGTTAATTGTTTTGTTAGTGGCAAATAATAGTAGTTACAATAATTTAGTTAGTAGTAATAGTTTTATAAAAGTACTTAATTCAATTTACAAAATAAGAGAGCAAAAAAAAACATAATATTAAATAAGTGTAGGTAATTTTATTTACTCATAAAAATAAATGGGTACTTATCAACATGTTTTGTAAATGTGAATTTCGATATTCTTTTTCGACTTGCAGCTATTAATTAGAGTTTACTTGGTTTTACTGATGAGTAAAAATTGTGATTTTGCCCATTTAGTAACTATAAATAAATCGTTTGGTGAATAAACTAAATCTATGCTAGTAAATATTTTAATCACAACCGCCTCAGACATCATTTATCACAGAAAGAATTCCAAAACTGTACTAAAAAGTTGATATCTTTTTACTGAAAAAAGTATTCGAACCGTTGTACCTTTGCTGCACTGCACCTGTCTGTAGGAGCCTTAAAACAAAAAGTGCCACTGGCAATGTTCACTTTCAAGTAAGGCTAATTATATTTAGGGTTCACAAAAGCAGCGTAGGGTTCTGTCTACCCCGTCCACTTCCGAATAGCCGGTCGGCGATAGGGTGAATTGCTCTTTTGTGATTGAGTTGGAACGGAAAATTTTTCCCTGACGTTTTTCTGTTTCTTTTATTGTAGTGAGTCATTCCTATGAGAAAGTCGACCGTTGTGTTCCAGCAAGAGTTTGCTAAAGTTAAATTAAAATTTCCTCCTTCATTTTAACAGTGTAAAGCTGCCTTGTTTTGCACGTTTTACTTGTTTTGTGTCACGTTGTTTTTCCCCTTGCTTACTATTCATATTATAAATATTTCTCTCTGTATAAAATATTAGCTCACCGGTATCAGGAACGCGGTTCCGTATAAGTGGTCGTGGTTTTGGTGGTGCACGTTAGTAAGTGAGGTTCCTCCTAACAATGCGAGCAATAGAATAGAATACTCTTTATTATGTACACCATATAAGTTACAGAAAATATAGATGAAGAAAACATAACACATGGTGACACAATAGGCGGCCTTAACGCTAAGAGGATCTTTTCAAGACAACCACTGGATGGGTTCGCTTTTAGAGTTGCATCCTTGATGTTGGATAAGAGCGTCCTAAGGTGTTCGTTCGTCTGATTCGAAGACATGTGACATTCACCAACCCGCACTGGGCCCGCGTCTTGGATTACGGCCCATTCCCTCTCCTAGAGAGGCCCTGTGTCCCAGCAGTGGGAACATTAAAAGGCTGATTATGCTTATGCTCCTAAGGTGTTGGCCAAGGCTCGTAGCTTAAGCCATTTGTATTGGCTGACACGACTGTCGGTATAATGGCTACTGAGCTGGCAAGAAGTTCTTCCGGGTTTAACTGGCTGACTAGACTAGGTTAGACCGTCTATAAACAAACCTTTCAAATAAAAAATTGTATTTTTGTATGTAACGAATAAACTCAAAAACGACTGACCCATTTCAAAAATTCTTTAACCATTAGAAAGCTACATTCACCCTGAGTAACATAGGCTATATTTTATCCCCGTATTCCCACGGGAACGGGACTACGTGGGTGAAACCGCGGGGCGCTGCTCGTATATTAATAAAAAAGTTTCTTAACAGCTTTCAAGGTGTTTTAAAGGATGATAAATCTATACAAATATTTAAAGCTGAAGAGTTTTTTTGTTTGTTTGAACGCGCTTATGTCAGGAACTACTGGTCCGATTTGTATGATAAAAGTGTTACGCGTGAATGTTCGTGTTATGAAATTGGTGCCTTTTAAACCTTTCACGGCCTCATTTTTTATTATTATTATGAATGTGGCTTTTTTAAGTCTTACTTTTGAATTCGGCTTTTTTTCCCTTCAAATACATTTTTTTCTGGATGGGAAATCATCAAATGGCTTCTTCCGCTCTGGGCGAAGTGGAAGGCAGAGTCAGACTGACTCAAACCCACCCGTGTTCCTCCTGCCCTTTGTGTTGCAGAAATTCGGTGGATCTTTCAAAAAAAATCCGCAACCCTAGCTGGCATTTACCCTATGGGGCCCGGTCTTCGTTGCTGACATGTCTATAAGTCGCGCGTGGAACACTTTTTTGATTGTTATCGGACCAGGGCCGGAAGTGAGAGGTCGCTGCCGCCGATCGCATCGGTGACGACAGGCGTTCCTCTGCCCAGACAGGGCAGACCCCCACCGTATGCTCCACCATGTCCTCCGGGCGATCCACACAGTGATGACACCCTGACATGTCCTCCCGCTCAATACGAAACAGGTCCTTCCTGACACAGCCGTGACCGGTAAGTACCTTCGTCAGGCGGAAAATTGAGGAGGAGCGGACTTATCGCCACAATTGAGCGTGCCCAGTCTCAACAAATACCTTTTTTTTGGATGGGAAATCATCAAAAGACTTCTCCCGCTCTGGGCGGAGCGGAAGAGAGTGTCAGACTCTTACTGACTAAAACCCACTCGTGATCCTTCTTGTGCCCGTTGCGTTCCAGGGCCACGGTGACTCTTTCGAACAAATTCCGCAACCCTAGCAGGCACCGACCCTATGGGGCCCCGTCTCTGGTGCTGACGGCTCCTTGAGGCGCGCGTGAAGCACAACGCGTCGTCGACTCAGCCTGGTATCGGACGGCGAGCCACCCACGCTCACCGTCCACAGGCATCAGCCACTGTCCACAGGCATCAGCCACTGGACTAAAACGCGATCCTTCTTGTGCCCTTTGCGTTCCAGGGCCGCGGTGACTCTTTCGAACAAATTCCGCAGCCCTAGGTCTCAACAAATACCTACTATTCCTATAATTCTTGTAGGAGTTAACATTGTTTGTTTGAATATTTAATACGCCTCTTAACTGTGCTTAGCGGATTTATGAATCTTTGTTTTTTTTTTGCGTTTTATAACGAATCGTGCTCCCCCGATACAAAAACACTATGATTATCCACTTGAGATGAAAAATATCAAGCATTTTCTACAAAATAACAAGACTATTATGGACCAATTAAGCAGCTTATTGCTTCTCACTAAGCTCCTTATAAAAAAAAATGGAATATATTATTGTAGGCCAGATTTTACTGGATACCTATAATGATGTTATTGAAGTCGTTTCAGAGAACCTATTCTGAATGTTTATTTTTTTTATTTTTTGATGGTTTTGTTCTAGACTCTAGTCTAAGTCACAGGTGACAGAGACAAAGTCGACGGTGGAATGAGCTTACCCAGAAGAAACCTGTTCACTCTAACTTTGAAGAGATTAGGGTTGAATATGATAAAGGGGAGGAGGAGACGAGTAAAATTTGAGATAGACAAGGTTAGTATTATTAATAATAATTATCATTTATTATGAATATCCATTAACTGATTGATAGATACCTATCAAACAGTGATTAATAGGTATTCAAAGTCAAAGTCAAAACGTTTATTTCAATTAAGCCATTAACGGCACTTTTGAACGTCATCAATAAAAAATATCATAAATTAAGTGACTCTAGTGTCCATTCGCAAAGGTAGATTCTTATGGAAAAGAACGGACAAGAAACTCCATAGTTACTATTTTCAAATCAATGTTTTACAATATTTGGTAATACAAAAAATACTTCATATATGCGAGGACGATGCACCAAGTATACAAGTTATAGAACAAAGTATTACCAGCAGAGGTAAACTTCTAAATATCTCATGCCCATGGTACTCACACATTTACAAATATTGCAATAATAAAAAGGAAACAAAAAGTACAAGACAAAAAAAATGCATTCATAAATTTAATTCACACATATTGTATTACAGAACATCCAAACTTTATATGGACTGTTCCTCTGAAGGAAAACCACAAAAGCTATTCGATAAAAAGTATGTAAAATCAATTCATACATCTTCGACTACAGGCAGAACAGTTATATTGTGCGTGCAAGCAAAATGTTTAATCAGATATGCAAGGAGTATGATTTTGATCCATTCACAATTAGTATAAATTCAGCCAAAAGGTGCTTAAGCCTTAAATTTTTCGAGTAGCGGTAGTTTATATGTATTATTTGTTTCAGTTTAATATTATTATTTTCACTAGTTGCAAACCAAGTATTTGTGTTGCTTTTTACTGGTTGTTGTTTTTGTGCTCACACTACACATTAATTATTGTGTGTCTACACGTGAGGACTTGTAATTGGCTTTTTGATGACTATGTTTCCATTTTTGTCTGTTTTTGTTAGCTGTAAGTCCTCCATGTACATAAATAAATAAATAAATAAATTTACTTAGCCTTTTTAACCGACTTCTAAAAAAGGAGGAGGTTCTCAATTTGGATGTTTGTATGTTTTTTTATTTTTTTTTATTGTTTGTTCGCGCATAACTCCGTCGCTTGCCAACCAATTTGAAAAATTCTTTTTTGTTGGAAAGGGTATACTTCCCAAATGGTCCCATGAAAATTTTATCGAAATCGAACAAGCGGTTTTTGAAAAATCAACATAAATCTAAAAAAATATGTACATTGTCTACATTGACGACCTTTTAGTTTACTCTGCATTGGAGCAGTGCGTTTTTTTTTACACTAATGTAATTGGTTCGTTTAGGTGGGGGGAGGGGAGGGGGTTTAGGTACCACTAAAAAGTGAAAAATAAAAAACTTTTACAAAAAAATACAACCGACTTTTCCACAAAAAATCAAAAAAGTACAAAATAACTTTAATTTCGGAAGTCGGTGTTCAAAAAATGAAGAAGAGTTCCGAAATTAAAGTTATTTTGTACTTTTTTTGATTTTTTGTGGAAAAGTCGGTTGTAATTTTTTGTAAAAAGTTTTTCTAAACTATGTTTTTAAGTGATAGATCGCGTTTCGCTACAGTATCACCTGATTGAAAGCTTTGATGCGGTCAATAATGAAGAACTTACGCACTCTTGACTAAAATACCTACATTCAGACAATCGGTGCCAATTATTTGAGTTTGGATAACTTTCTAGTGAGTAGCAATATTGTTTTAAGCATAATCATAATCAACCTTTTTAATGTTCCCACTGCTGGGACACAGGCTTCCTTCTCTAGGAGAGGGAATGGGCCGTAATCCACCACGTGGGCCCAGTGCGGGTTGGTGAATGTCACATATCTACGAATTTACGGTTCTAGGAAATGCCATATTCTAATGCAATATTGTTTTAACTACAACAAAATATTAAATTGACTAGACTAGGTAAACAATAGGCTCTAACACGTATGCATATATCATTACCTAGTTATCGTCACGAAATTAAATCTCCTTGCACAGCAAGCACGTAATACTTCGCAGATTAGTTCTCAGCGATTGAGCAACTAATGATAAACACGCTTTCACAATTTATATGATTTACTAGCTTTTAGACCCGACTCCGTTTGTATTTAGTTAGCTCTATTATTTGATGAGTCACTTTGAAGGTAAATACGATGGTTGAACCAATCAGAAGTAGCCAGGACAGAGTTTGTGCGTAAAATTCGGAAAGCGCACTGAGTCTTTTTTTGCCGGTTTGGAACGTCCTCATGGATATCCATCGCCTGAGGCGGGCGAAAGGGTCTGTCAGACTTTTATTGATTAAAACCCACCCGTGTTCCCCCTAACGCCTATTGCGTTCCACGGCTGCGGTGACTCTTTCGAAAAAAAACCGCAACCGGCCGTCACCTAATTTGTTAAATAGATAGCGCATTTGAATATTAGACTTCCGAACAATCATCTTCATTGATAAGTTTCGATTTCATTAAGTATTTGACGAGATTAGATCAATAGCCGAAAACAAATCTAAGGAGCTTAACAGTTCCGACCGTTACACCGATCTAATTCACATTCCGTCATGCCGTTTGAATCAAATGCGTCAGACAAATCAGATTTCACAGTAGCGTAAAGTACCCTTAACTATAATCTTTCAAAGCACCTGCAATCTGCACTAGAACATTCGCAATTCGCCCCTCTTGCTCAAATGTTGATGAGAGCGATCGCAGAGGGGTTCTCGCTCTGTGATTTTAATGACTAATTAGTGCGACTACTTTACGCTTCAATACCTTTTGATCGGCTGAACTTATTGCATGTCCCGTAACGATCTGTTGATTTCTCACTTCGTAGCATTTCTCGATTAGAGCAATTAGTAGTTGTTATGAGAGATTTTGAGCTTGGATTGGACCGGATTATACAACAAATTAAAAGCTGGGAGCTTCTTTCATTGTACCCTACGAGAATATACCCTATATTACTTTTTGCTGCTTATGGTTCGGAACCCTTCGTATGCAAGCCGAATGAGCACTCGGCCAGTTTTTATTTGTAACTTTAATTCTTTTTCTGCCTGTTACTTCCTCTCCAAATAATGATTATTGATCATTAACTCGGAATTTCGGAACAAAAAAAAACGGAAACACTGCAACGCTACTTGGCAGCAGCTAGAATGCTATGGTTGGACTTTTCGGTACTAAAGTTTACATATTCGCAAAACTTCACCACAGACTTGATAAGGGGTGCCGTATTACCCCGCTACTAGATTATGTAGGTCAAATAAGTAGTCACTCCATGCAGGAATCATCCGGTTAGTATGGAAGCCGATACCAAAATAGTTGGGACAAATTGATAGTTACCGAAATATTAATTATTATTATACTTTTAGTATGATAATAATTAAATAACGACTTTTAGTATTATCAGGGATATAAGGGACCTCCGTAACCATAACCGAAACTATCGGATATCCGAAACAAAAACTATCCATAACTGTAACTGGAACTATCGGATATCCGAAACAAAAACTGTCCGTAACCGTAACCCAAACTACCGAATATCCCAAAGAAAAACTATCCGTAACCGTAACCGAAGCTATCGGATATCCGACACAAAAACTATCCGTAACCGTAACCGAAACTATTGGATATCCGAAACAGTAACTATCCGTTACCGAATCTATTATACAAAAATCAGATAATGTCGGATAGGGGCGGATCCAAATAAGACACGTTATAATAGGTTTTCCTGCCCGGCCGAGCACACTATCCACGCGCGTCTATTGCATAGTTGTTTATATTTTTATTGCGTAGTCCGATGAAAATCTAATATCTGTAACCGCAACTATCCGAAACTACCAGATGCCCCGAATTTGTTTTATATCCGTATCCGAATCCAGATCCGACATTACACGAACATCCCTGGGTATTACTAAGTATTTTCCCACTTAAGATGAAATATAATATAAAAACAAAATTGCTTAAAAGCTGCAAAATAAAAGGATTTTTACAGAATTCTGACGCAGTTTCTTTCTCCTTGTTAAAACAAACAATATTATAAAATATTATTTTCTAAAAGAATTTACCTGTAATCTCTTAAATTCTCATTGTTGTCGATTCTGAGAACCTCTTTATTTCTAAACGGTTTGTGTCGACGGAAAATGTAGAAAATTTCTCAGTAAGCTTCTTATTTATATATGAACACTCTCACAATATTATTATCTGCAAGAATATAAGAATATAATGATAAAATAAATAAAAATACTAGGAATCAATTATTTTCTCATCTGTTAAGTTGTTTGAGAGAGTCATGAGGGTTTCTAAAACTCATAACATAAGAACGTAGAGGTGAACTGCACTCTATATAAGTCGGTATTACTTTTAAAGGGGCTGGAATGAAATTCCTATTAACACAAAATTATGGCACAAAACCAAATTATTTCAAGGGTTTCAGAAGTAATATCCTCTCGGTGTTTGTAGATGCCTGTAATTTACCATCTCCCTCTCGGTTAGTTTTTAGATGCCGGTAGTTTATTTTTCAACCTATATTGTCCCACTGGTTGGCAAAGGTCTCTCCCATAGCCTTCACCTCTTCCCGGTGTTGTGTCCTCTCCGACCAATCCATCATGAACGCCTCCAAATTGTCACGCCAGCGTTACTTAGGCCTCTCTTGGCGATGCCGCCCGTCCTCTGGCTCCACAGAACAGAAAAAATCTGTGTCTGGCTCCCACTTTGTAACAACTCTGACCCATCTGTCCTGATGCATCCTGCATATGTATGTGTCCCACCCAATCCCACTTCAGACACCGAATTCACTTACAGGAATGATTAACACACTGAGTGGACTGATCTGCTTCTGGAGGGAAGTCGGCTGGTTGGAGTAACGGCCGCCGTGGCTCACGAACAATGGTCCAATACTACTTAGCACTAAGTGTGGAAACCAAATCCTAATAGATAAATAGATCGCACTTCAGCTTGACAGATATATGTTCGTATATCTCATCAAAATGTGATGTATGGCGTATGTTGAATAAAATGACCTCTTAAGAGGTAGTTGGTGTTTTTCAAATAACCCTGTATACTTGCGAACACGGCTGCTTTATAATATGTATCTTAGATAGCGTCAACACTACTTTTATGAAGATAAATAACGTTAAGATGGACACAAAGTTTAAGGACTCCTACCTTACAAAAACTTTATCTGTAGTCGTGTTTACGATTCATAAAAACATTTGACCTCGCCATCTTTTACGGATTAGTCCTCTACACTCAGACAGGGGTGGACACGACGGTATCAAGAGACTGTAAACATATAGTACGGTTGGGTCACCCGTATCTCCGAACAATTCTTACGCCGACGACCAAATCCTTTACCCAGACATCTTTGAAAGTTCGGACATTCGATTCAGACATTTAATTTTGTCTGTACAGATTCTGAACTCTGAATAAGATATTTGTTTTATGAATAGGGAAGATGCAATTGCAGAATTTATAAACATTTTGTTATTGAAATGATAAAATAGGATAAAAGAAGGGCCACTGCAATGTTGTTACTGTAGTTGATATTGATTTTTAACAACTATTACGGATTAATATAACGTGAAACGGAACGTAAACAATCAGCGTCTAGTGACGTCACTGGTGTTATGACAACGAAAAGACGAACTTTAATTTTAATACATGACAGTTCATGATCTCTGGCAGACAGGAGTGACTTCATCGTCCGTTTTCGCGGGAATAGAAAAACAGTCAGTTTATAATCGCAATTTTGGCAATACATTAAACCGTATTATTTTTTTAACTTTTGTATGGTCTATTTTACACGGAATTCTTCTAATATTGCATGTTACCTATTGCCTTCCTCTATGGAAGCAATTTTAAAGACGTACATATTCTTAATTTTAAAAATCGAATGGACCGGCCACACGATACTGACTTCCAGAAAGTTCTATAAAATATTGCGCGTGCAACAAAATCTGTGCAGACAATTTAATGTCGATGTAATAGAACTTTTTTATTCAGAGTTCAAAATCCGTGCAGACGGAAGTCTGTATTTTGTGGACTGTGGATGGATCCTCTTTAGTGGAGGTAACCGTGATGGAAATTACGTCAAGAGTTTAAATCTCACGGGATGCACAAAAAGGCAGTTAACTAAAAAAAATTTAAATAAGTCTAATTTAAACGGATTAATTTAAACTTTTAATTTAAAATTTAAAAGTTTAAATTAGTCCGTCAGATAGATTTCCAAAAAATATTGGAGACGTATATTTTCTTTTTCACATAAACAAAAAATTAAGACGATACAGTGCGTTGAAAACTGGTTTGACGTCACTACCCGCTACAATTTTTACCGGGCAGTGACGTCACACTCCTGATCTTTGATGCTTTTTATCTTCGTCAGTTTTTATAGATAAAGGAAAAAATACGTGTCCAATATTTTTCTATAATCTAACTGACGGACTAATTAGAATCATATTTTTTTAATCAGGATACATCCCTATTGCAGCCTCTATTAAAATAATCACCTTTCACATAAACCCGAGGGTCAAAGGCCAGCTTAGACGTGTTGCTGACTGGTTTCCACAGGAAATCCTGCGTTTACACAACCGCTGACCCGCTTATATGCAAGCGTGATGTTCAACCAGGAAGGAGTAGTCTTCAAGTGAAAGTTCCATCGGAATCGGTGAAGCAGTTTTCTAGATTCCGACTATTATGTGAATTGACATGATTGTTTATTATAATGCAGTGCTTATGTCAGTGGGAAAAGATTACGATATTTTATATTTTAATTTGTCTGCGAGCGCGGTTCATTTAATTTGCAACTAAGTCTCGTGAATAGTTTTTTTTTTGTTAGTTTTTGACTTTTTGACAAATAACTTGAAAACGAATAAATTAGACAGAGTGTTCATAAAAAATATTAACAAAAGCACCCACTGTCTCTTCACCACCAGGCCAGTAACAGCACAAAATACTACATTATATTACATACCGTTGTACATTAGCTGATCTCCAAATATCGAAATGACGTTTTTTGAAAATATTCACCGAATACAAACACGTTTTTATTTTATTTTGTTAGTTGTTTTCCCGTAACCGAACCCGGTAAATATAATCCCTCAAAATTCCAGTAAACTGAACCAGGTAGTGAAATACTCAAACAAATATAAAACTACGAGTAAATGGTGCAATTTAAGCTTCACAGAATAAAATCAACCATGGTTGAAAATACCAGACAGAAACATACGATATTTTTACAAAACAAAAGAAAGCTTTGCCGTTCATATTACACGTTGCATTGGTACGAGATATCAGAACGTTTTATAAAAACTGATTAATAAAACTAGGGACATGTAAGTGAGAGAATTTATTCCCTACCTGTCCGAACCTATACTCCATTCACAATAAGATTAGACATTCAAACAATTTCTATTCCGTAGGCATAAGGATGGCATTAAAAGCAAAAACGTGATTATAATACCAACTGTTTACTGCAGCTAACATGTGTCATGCCACCAACGCAATAGAAGTCAAAATCGGTTGAACGGACTGTAAAAAGGATGTATTTCAATGTCTAATCTTATCGTGAATGGGGTATAAAGACCTAGTAAAATTATCAATTGTAATGTGACACTACATCGTTTCTCAAAAACCTAAGTATACCTTCATTAAGAAACAGTTTTCCAGTGCAGTAAGCAGTTGTTATCTTATGCGCTTGCTTATAAAGAAATATACATAGCATAATCAGCCTTTTAACGTTCCCACTGCTGGGACACAGGCCTCCTCTTTAGGAGCCCGAATGGGCCGTAATCCACCACGCGGGCCCAGTGCGGGTTGGTGAATGTCACATGTCTTCGAATTTTTGGTTCTAAGACATGCTGGTTTCCTCACGACGTTTTCCTTCACCTTTTTGAGAGCAGTGGTAAAGAAATTGATTACACAAAGTAATGCGCGTTGCAGGGTTTGAACCCGCGACCTACAATTCGTAAGTCGTTGCCGTTACCACTTGGCCACCACTGCTCTGCTCTGCTCTCCTATATAGAAATACATGAGGTTTAAACTTGTCATGTCGGTGCTGACTATATGGACCGATACGGGTTTATTATAATATTTATGGTTTGTAAATTTGACTATTAGAATATCAGCGTCAGGTATATTTGCCTGTCACATGCTGAGTTGGACTCCCATTTGGTGCCGCTTGGAGACGCAAATTGTTCGGTGATGACACTCCTTGGATTAATGTCAATTTTTTTTAGTTATTTTTTATGTCTGTAGTTATTCGGGTACCAAGTATAATATTCTGCCAAAAAATTCCGCCAATATTTTAAATGTATTTACTCATAGCTTACTATTGATAATTTCTAGTGTTATGTATGATTCATGTGATTTTGCTTTTGTGTGTCCTCTGTTCTTGCACTAAATAAATGTTTTATCTATCTATCTATTAATCTCTGCGGAACGATTGGAGATGTTCACCATCTACTTATGGAATGCACTAAGACTAAGAAAAAGAGAGAGACACTGTTGAGCAGAATAAAAGTAAACAAATATGATATTGGTCCATATATAAAAGTTTTAGCGCAACCTTCACCTAAAATAGCAAACCTACTTACTGATTTGCTTAAAAATTAATAATGTATTGGTAGCTGTAACACAGAATTAATTTAAGCTATGAGGAGGCTGACATGCCATTGTGGATAAAAGACTCCTTTAAAAATTTAGAATAAAAAACTTTTTGTTGAGTTGTTGACAGCGCACGAGCAGGTCGCGCCGCTAACGCCCCGCCACTCCGCCATCAAGCGCACTCGCGATCGGACGCAACGTAATTTAGTGTTCTCAATAAACTCTTTGTAAAGTAGGTACCAGTCTCTTTGAATTTAATTTCTCAACTCATACACTATTAATCTCTCAATGTAATTCCGAGATTTTTTGAACTGACATAAACTGACGACCAATCAGTGTAAGGTTCTACAATTTATTGGATTTTCTTGCTTAGCCAAGTAGCGGAACAAAGGGTACAGAGAGCATAGGGCTCCTCGACACGTCTGTGCCGGAAACTTGTTTGTTTTTTTTTAAGCTAAGAGCGCTAAGCGCATAGGTAATTCATAAAATCCCTTTCATTTTGTCGTTTCAAAAGCATTCGTTCCATCTCATTCGCTGTCGAGTGGACGAATTGTTAAAAATGCGAAGTGATTATGGACCTGGAGTATTTTTCGATTCTGAAATAATATGTGATTGTAGAATGTGTTTTACATTTACGATGCTAGAATTTAGAATTCATTCCGGAAATGTTAAAGTAGGTATATTGAGCAGGGTCTGCGGATCGCGAGCTATGGGTGGCTCGCCGTCCGATAACAACCAGCGGGCGTACCATGAGGTGTTAAAACGTGAGTCTTCCGAGTGAGAAGGAGGGATAGAGTTATACACCTTATATAGCTCCATCCCTTTTTCTCGCTCGGAAGACCCACGTTTTAAGACGTCATGGTACGCCCACAGGCCCAGATTGACGGCACCTCGTCGTGTTCCACGCGCGACTCAAAGAGATGTTGTTGTTCGATAGAGTCACCGCGGCCCTGGATAGCAAAAGACACAAGGAGGAACACGGGTGGGTTTTAGTTAGTAAGAGTCGGACACTCCCTTCCGTTCCGCCCAGAGCAAAAGAAGTCATTTGACGATTTCCAACCAGAGAACAAAGAGGAGTGGAAGAAGTCATTTTACGATTTCCCATATCAGACGTAAAAAAGAGGTACATAGAGCAAGGCACAACTACTCACTCTGAGTGAGAAGATTGCAAAATTGCCGCTGCCTGGAAAAGTTATACGCTAGTATTTTTTCCTTATGTGCTCGAGTCCCTAGTTTCACTAGTTATAAATGCTCCACTCGGGAAAACGGTTTGCAATCCTGTCATTCAGCCATTGTAAGTACTCCTGATGCTTTTCTTAGTTATACGAATGTATTTCCATCTCCCGTTTGTGAGTAAGCGGTTAACGGACGAAAGAGGCTTATTAAATAATACTCGACAGTATTATATTCAAAATTTTGCGAAATCTATACTAATATTATAAAGCTGAAGAGTTTGTTTGTTTGTTTGTTTGAACGCGCTAATCTCAGGAACTACTGGTTCGAATTGAAAAATTATTTTTGGGTTGAATAGACCATTTATCGAGGAAGGCTTTAGGCTATATATCATCACGCTTAAGCCAATAGGAGCGGAGTAGCGATAAATAATGTTTTAAAATCGGGGATTCCACGGGGACGAAGTCGCGGGCAGCAGCTAGTGCGTCATATGCAATCTCTTTGACTGAATTTTCAAATAAAATTCGTATGCGATTGATATCTGTTTAAGTCCGAACGTCCAATACCGGCTCAGTATTGAATGAAAACTATTGTTAAAAAGAGTTTTCATTTTATCCTTTGAGAGTTGGATTACGGTGTTTCTGTATGATTGCGTGTCTTTTTTTTAATAGCATGCCATGTTTTCAAAAATGAAGTTTTTTGTTTTTGATTTCATAAATAAATATATCATGATTTGCTAAATAGTCAGTGTTTAATATCAGACAATACAGAGTCAGACGAAAGCTGTGCGATCGAGTTGTTTGTAGTCGGAACCGGCAAGATTAAGATTCTAACAATTATGTTACGTTGTGGTCTCCTCCTCGTATGATGAAAGATGATAGTGTATACAACTTCACATAATTGAAGTCGAACCTTACTTACAGGTAAGCTCGTTTGACTTCCTAATTTATTTTAATACTTCAGTGGTGTTTATGAAGTCGCTACCAAAACCAATGAAGATTCAAATTTTTGTTTTGTTATTTTTGGTCACAAAAGCTCCTGGAATTATGAAAAAAATGCCAGAATATCTCAACTTATGACCCATTCCGTCAAGCAACTTAGTTTAGATACAGGAAATCCTATTTCTTAAGATTTTCTACTTATTTAATTCACATGTTAGTTAAGGTAATTATTTTATGTATTTATTATGTTAAGTAATTATGTTTAACTGAGATAAGTTTTATTGTAAGCTTTCAGTAATGAGTCTCAGTAAATGTTGAGCAGTGTGGTGCAGCATATGCTCAATATTTACTGAGCCCGCTCCTTTTGCCACACTGAAAACTGTTATTTTTATAAGTAATCTGTTTTTTTTTCTGTTCATAATATTATGACTACGGTGTTGGCAAAAAATATTTCTTTCTTTCATTCTCATAAACTTTGAAAACGCCGCCTCGGTTTTAAAACATTATATTGTACTAGCTGCTGCCCGCGACTTCGTCCCCGTGGAATCCCCGATTTTAAAACATTCTTTATCTCTACTCCGCTCCTATTGGCTTAAGCGTGAGGATATATAGCCTAAAGCCTTCCTCGATAAATGGTCTATTCAACCCAAAAAGAATTTTTCAATTCGAACCAGTAGTTCTTGAGATTAGCGCGTCGAAACAAACAAACTCTTCAGCTTTATAATATTAGTATAGATTAATAACCACAAACATTTTTTTTAATCACTACTAAAAACAAAAAGCAAATGCACATAAAAATACAGCAGGAAGACTAAACGAGCTGTCTTCATGTATTACCTAAATAAATCACAAATCATCATAGTGTTAATTAAGTAATTAAAAACGATGAGCACTGTCTATTGTTCTCGCGTTCAAAAAGTTGATTTTATCTGACTGTGGGCATCTGTTTGTTTTTTGCATCGAATTGTGTGTCTTTTGAAATAGCTGATTCAAACGACGGTTATAAAATTGTCGTGTTTGTTCACAAAAAACGTTTTTAAAATGTTTTGTTGAAATAATAAAAAACAGTTGAAAAACAAGCTTTTTTGTATTCTTCTCAGCCATAGATATAATAAACAAGGAGATATGCCCTGTAGCCGAAAATGTATCGGAACCTGTGTCTCCTGTTTTGCCCTACCACCCGGCAACTACTACGCATGCAGTTCAGTAAAAGCAATAGATACGCAGTCGCGCACACACCCGCATTTTTGAAATCGGACTGTACTACACAATCAATTATAAACCTTATCCTAATAAATACAGCGTATATTTACAGTACACCGTGCAACTTACTCACACAAAAACAACGGTGGGTATCGTTGTGCTGTGCAAAAGCAATTTATTTTACATATACGCTAGTGATTGACTAAATCGGAAAGTTATCGATTCTGGCATTTATTACACACGCCATGTTGCCCATGTATAACAAATAAATAGCATGAATATGTTGACTAATTTTAAGCAAAGGTCACTAATATATTATCTTAGACATGCCGATTACTATAATGCATTCGAAACTTTATCGAAAGTAAAATACAATTACCATAAAAAGTAAGGAAGTAGCACGAGGATAAGGCATAAATACGATAATTCAAAGCCAAAAACACTTGAACGATTATTTACCAAAAATTTAATGAAATCTAAGAAAGTTTGGTACACTTTTGTAATATTTCATTCAACAATCGACATTGTTGTCGACAGTGTATCTGCACAACTACATCACTAACTCGCGGCAAGAAGCAGCGGCCGTACTATGCGATACATCGGCTTGCTAAAGTATCGTTTTGTAATTTTTACATTGCTCATCCAGTCACTTAGCGACAAACTTAGGTAGTGGTTAAGGAGCAGTGTATTCATTGTAATATGTTATTGTCGCTGTGACATTTGAAAACAAAAATAACAGAGTATAAGCAAGAAATATTTTACGATTTGTTGTTTTTCATGATTTTAAAGACAAATATAGTAAAATACTTGTATTTTGATATGGTAAGTGATTCCATAATTAACAAAGTTTTGGTTTAGGCTTCGGTTTTTATAAGAAAACACTGAACAACACGGCATTCTTATATGTTATCACGCTCACGGTCGGAAGCGCACTAGTTCGCGGATTCGACCATTGCGTAAGACATGCTCGCCCAGACCATGTCGCGTGGACACCGACACGCCCCCTTGCCACTTCTCCTGTATTTATATTTCTATGTTCTCAGCAGACCTCTTCGTTTCAAATCTATGCAAATCATTTCATTTGATACATAATGGTGTGTATCTAGAGAACTAGCTGGCCATCATTGGGAATCCGCCATCTTGGATTTAGAATGATGCATTATCGCACTTTACAAACCGGGTATCGTCATCGAAGCAAAATATCAGCTAAATGGTTCGGATAACTGTTTTCAAACTTAGTTCCAAGGTTTGACACCTACTTACCTTTTCATGGATGGTAAATCAATAAATAACTTCTTCCGCTCTGGGCGGAGCGGAAGGGAGTGTTAGACCCTTAGACCCTCACTGACTTTAGTCCCCAATCCATCAGTTTTCTTCCTAATGCCCTTTGCGTTCTAGAGCCGTGGTGACTCATTCGAACAAATTCCACAACGATAAATACTTACACAGCTGCTCACTAACATATAAGATAAGTTAAATCTTTATTTAACAAATACCTTCACCAGACCCACCAAATCATAGTGCCATAATAAACAGACAGGATTTTTGTTTACGAAATAATACCAGGTAACTAAAATGTAGAATAAATAGGATCATTCAAACTCAAAGTATTTATTTCAATTAAAACATTTACTGGCATTATTGAACTGTAAAATTCGGTCAATAAAAAGAGTTG
This sequence comes from Hecatera dysodea, assembly GCA_905332915.2. NCBI lineage: Eukaryota > Metazoa > Arthropoda > Insecta > Lepidoptera > Noctuidae > Hecatera > Hecatera dysodea. The sequence continues at coordinate 27,907,427 of HG995286.1, read as the reverse complement.
AAGCTATTTTCACGTTCCAAAGCGTAGATATCAATATAGAAGAACGCGCAAGAAACTGCACGGACACTAATATATAAATCTTGACCATACCTCCCCCACAATCTATCTAAATATATATAATTCAAAAGTGACTGACTGACTGACATAGTAATCTATCAACGCACAGCCCAAACCACTGAACGGATCGGGCTGAAATTTGGCATGCATAGGCATCCGCTAATAAAGCATTTTGATTAATTCTACCCCAAGGGGATAAAATAGGGGATGAAACTTTGAATGAAACTTTGTCAATTTTAAACCGATCGGACTGAGAGTTTCAAAATCGGAGGTAAAGTAACTATCCCACGCGGACAAAGTCGCAGGCAGAAGCTAGTCATGTTTATAATGAGTGCATGACTACTAGAGTACTTAGTCGTCATGTACAACGTACAAAGAATTTACTAACATACAGTCTAAAATTGCCTCTGAAATTTGAAGAGTAATTGTAAACACGTGGTAAACACCCCACGAGCACCGCGCCAAAAAAGAAATGATACCGCTTCAGTTAAACGGTAGGTTTACAGATTTTTCGCTTCCCCATAGCCGAAAATGTTTCGGTAAATTTTGCTCAAAGAGCCACTGCACTTTGTTGAGCCCAAAGTCGTTTAGCGTTTTGTAAATAAAAAGTACCTTTGCATATCCCATGGCAATCGAAACTCTAGGTACTTTTGTTTTTTTACTTAGTCAGCACAGCGCCGAAACATATCCATCAAGGTTTCGTTTAAACATTTACTTTGCCTTAAAATAAACTCTACATAGCAAAAAACGAAGTCGCTTCCCGCCGTTTATACGCTTATTTCTTTTAACGCAACAGAATATGTTAATGCGGTTTCATTAAATGATAAATTGATTCAAGAGGAAGGTTAATATGTATATTACATATTATGTTTTATTAAGGTTTTGTGTGGCGAACGGTCATGGGACTTTCAGATGAAAGTCCCATGACCGTTCGCCACACAAAACACAAAACCTAGCAACGTGCAGTGGTTCGAGTTAGGGTAGGCCAGAGAAAATGTCCAAATAAATTTTAAAAAATAACCACATTATTCAGGGTTGATTTTTAATTAAATGAGTTCTTTTTTTGTTTTTTTTTTAAATACCCTATTAAAAAAAAATAACAAAAATAATTACACCACATTTCAACCCTGAATAATGTGGTGCGTTTTTTTTTTGGACATTTACTCTGGCCTACCCTAAGTCGAACCGAACTGGAAGTCACTGCACTGGTAGGCGACAGGGTCAATGTTTTGGTCGGTTATTGAGATTGGCACTTAGAGTACATCAATACCTATAAAAAAGTCCGCGATAGCGTTTGAATTATCTTTTGGGGTTGTCAAACAATAACCGCTTTTATTATATTCACATTTGATATAAAATATTACTTTATTTGCAAAAGTGTTTTCATCAATATAGTATAAATCCTTATCTAAATAAATATGTTAGTCATCTTGAGTGTTAAGTTTATAGCTGAATTGCCATTCACAGAATTTAGTTGGATTGAATAACTTAGAAGACATCTCATAATTAAACAGACAAAACGCTGAATAAAAAAACTGTCACACCGACATTTGGGTGGACGCACTACTGGTTTGAGTGGAATAAATATTTACACCCGTGTGAAGCCGCGGCGGGTCGCTAGTGTGGAAATCCTACTAATATTATAAACGCGATTGCAGGATTAACATATAGGATAATTTTTACCCCGATATTCCCACGGGATCGAAACTTATGCGGGTGAAACCGCGGAGCGCTGCAAATAAAAATAAAACTCACCATGTCAAGCCATATTGTCAATTTTGAGAGTAAATTACATCATAAAACAGCAGATTACTTTGCTAATTTGTTAGAAACTGCCAAGACCCAAGTATAAACACTAGTCTAAACACAGTTTCCAAATACAAACAAAACTCCTATCAGAAAAATGATAGCAATTAGTACGACGCCAAAACATTGCATCATGTTTTAATTGAATACAGAGATGGCCGCCGGCATACCTCTGGGGGACGAGGGGATTTTCCCTTTGACTGGCCCTCCATCATTCGATCCCCTAAATGTCCACAGCAGCATATTAACTTTCCAATGACCACTAGCAGCATATTAACTTTCCACCACTACGCGGTGATCAAAGGAAAAAATGAAAATATTGTCACATATAATATACGTATGTTAGATAGGTTATACTATTGATTAGATAGTCTAATAGTTGTGCACTTAATAATATAATAATAAAAATTTTTGCCGTGCCCTACAGGGTCCATAATTGTACTTAGCTTTAAGCACATTGTAAGATCTTCAGACATTATGGAATGCAAATAAAGATATGAATATGAATATGAAAATATTGTTTGTCTTATAATTATTCTATAGCACAAAATTTGTAAAAAGGTAAACAATAAGGATACTTGTGATGGGGTTACCTCGCAACTCCCCTTGGGTTGCTATCTACAATAACCAGGCTGTTTTTTAAGTCGTATCGTTTGCGGATCCGCAATTATTAAAAAAAAATGGCTTTTTTATCTTTTTTAATTTAGAATTCGAAAACAAAAGAATGTTTTTTGGTCGGTCGAATAGTTTTATTGTAGCATCTATTAAAAGGTGACAAGTCGGTTGTAAAAATAGAAATATCGAAGAAAAATATGCGTGCGACAAATTTCAAAGGGTATAAACGCGACTTCAGTGCTTTGAGGAGATCACTTCTGTGTTTAGTGATGCAGTATCATGTCTTAGGACTGTAGAACGCTGGTATTTAGAATTTCAACGTGGACTCTTTAGCTTCAGTGACAAGCCACGTGAAGGTCGTCCAAAAACCGCCACGACGCAAGAGAATATCGTGCGGCAGCTAATCGTCGAAGATCGTCATGTGACATACCGTGAAATAGAGGCAGACGTGGGCATTTCAGGGACTACTATCCAAAAAATCATGCACGAAGAACTCGGCCTAAGAAAGTTGATCTCTCGTTGGATACCACATTTGCTTAGTAACGAACGACGACTTATTTTAGGACATAGTTTTTATCGTTCGTTTATCACTAAATTAAAATGAATTAGCAATAAAAAACCAAAGTAGTTACATAATATAACATTTCCACAAATGCTTGCAATATATTTTAGACATCACCATGTAACGATTATAATGATATAAATTGATTAACTTACCTATCTCCACGGGGCTTCCGTTAATACGAGATGCAACGCCAAAAACACAGATTTTTAGTTCTTAAATATCAAATTGTCATCGTCAAAATTAGAAATGCGTTCCAGGTTAGTATTTTTTTAGTGGCAGTTTTGAATTGACGGGATTATTTAAACCAAAAAACACGATTAAATATCATGTCATAATTTTAGGTCGCTGGGTCGTAATATAATCAATTTAAAAACTGTCTTGGGACGGAGTGACAACATATTTTTGTCTTTAAATTAGGTCGTTGGGCCTTAAAAGGAAGAGAGATTTAGGTTCTAGTATGTTACAAAATTACTGTGGTATATTCTAGTATGTGTTGTGTGTAGGGGAGGTGGATGAGTGCGGTGTGGTTTGAGTAGGTGTCTGTGTTGTGATGGATTGATGTATGTTATGGTTGGGTACAGGTTCTTCTTTAGATTATTCTGGATAATAAAAGCTGACTTGAAATTCTGTAAAATATAGTTTTTTCATTTTTATAGTGTATGAGTTGTTTATTTATTTATTTGACTGACTTTCAAAATAGGAGGAGGTTCTCAAGACGACAGTTTTTTTTTTTTTTGTGTGTGTGTCATAACTTTTTACTGGGTATACCAATTTTGATGATTATTTTTATATTCGAAAGCTAGTGCTTGTCGTGTGGTCCCAATTAAATTAATTTGATTGAAATCTGACGACTAGTATTTGTTCTATCCCAAATAATACGTGGCTTCTAAACATTGATGATGTTCTCATTCCCTCTTATCGATATAAAATGAAAAAATAAAATTATTTCAAGGTGCTCCCTTTCTAGTTTGGTAAAAATCTGATGAATAACAGAGATAGGAAACGGAACTCTTCAATAAATGATAGCAAATCTTTCAGGATTGCTGAAATCGCATGTTTGTTTATTGTTTACACCAATTTATACCACGTACGCTGTGATGGGTATGTTTACAACCGACTGAAGCTCTCTGAATTGTATGTGCTATATTCTTTCACCGGCGGCCAAATAGAACATCCAGATTTTGAAAAAGAAACATTTTTTAATAGTTTTAACAGATTTTGTTTGGCCAGAGGGCAACATCAACATTGGCCTTCGCATCTCAGCCGCCATTTATCAAAAACCCCTTTCCCCCCACAATTTGACATATTGCGACTGTTTGATACTAGGAGTTTTTGGCAGAAATATGCCAGAAGTAGATAACTATTTACGTGCTGTAAGATTCTCTCGAAAATCTTTTGCTTCCTAATCAAATCTACGAAAGTTACGTGAAACTTAATCAAATCATTTTAAATGAAAGATGAAGGACCTATTGCTGTATTGGGTATATGAATATGAGATAGTGTAAAATCCTGCTTTCAGGCCAAAGTTTAAAAGTGCTTCAGGCTAAATTAATTATCATAATCATATCAACAAGTATTATTAGTACTTGCCGAGGTTGGTCTGTGGATGGGTGACCATCTTAGCATAACGAGACTTCTCCGTGCCTCGGAAAGCACGTTAAGCCGTTGGGCCCGGCTGTCATTTGGAGATCTTTGGCAGTCGTTACGGATTGACAGAAGCCAGAAAATCTGACACCAGTCTTGCCAAGAAGTACCGTGTTCCCCAGTTAACGGGTTGTGGAGGTCTGGTAGGCAGCCGCTTCACGTAAAATACTGGTATTCAGCTGAATCCGGCTTGTCTGGGAGCCGACCCCAATATAGTTGGGAAAAGGCTAGGCAGATGATGAAATCAACAAGTATCCATCAGCTCCCCGCGACCCTCATCAGGTCATCAGTCCTCCTTGTGGGAGGAATTCCAACGCTGCGTCATCTGTTACGCGTTGTTATGTTAACATACCCATACGATTATGTTTGTTGGAATTTATTAACCGACTTCTAAAAAAGGAGGAGGTTCTCAATTCGGATGTTTGTATTTTTTTTTTTTTTTTATGTTTGTTCGCGCATAACTCCGTCGCTTGCCAACCGATTTGAAAAATTCTTTTTTTGTTGGAAAGGGTATACTTCCCAAATGGTCCCATGAAAATTTTATCGAAATCGAACAAGCGGTTTTTGAAAAATCAACAAAAATCTAAAAAAAATATCTACATTGTCTACATTGACGACCTTTTAGTTTACTCTGCATTGGAGCAGTGCGTTTTTTTTACACCAATGTAATTGGTTCGTTTAGGTGGGGGAGGGGAGGGGGTGTAGGTACCACTAAAAAGTGAAAAATAAAAAACTTTTTACAAAAAAATACAACCGACTTCCACAAAAAATCAAAAAAGTACAAAATAACTTTAATTCGGAAGTCGGTGTTCAAAAAACGAAAAAGGAACCACAAACACCGAGTTCCGAATTAAAGTTATTTTGTACTTTTTTGATTTTTTGTGGAAGTCGGTTGTATTTTTTTGTAAAAAGTTTTTTTTTTAACCGAATTCTAAAAAAGGAGGAGGTTCTCAATTCGGATGTATGTATTTTTTTTTTTATGTTTGTTCACGCATAACTCCGTCGCTTGTCAACCGATTTGAAAAATTCTTTTTTTGTTGGAAAGGGTATACTTCCCAAATGGTCCCATGAAAATTTTATCGAAATCAACCAAGCGGTTTTCGAAAAATCTAAAAAAAAGATGTACTTTGTCTACTTTGACGACCTCTTAGTTTACTCTGCAAAGGAGCTGTACGTTTTTTTTACACTAATGTGATTGGTTCGTTTAGGTGGGGGAGGGGAGGGGGTGTAGGTACCACTAAAAAGTGAAAAATAAAAAACTTTTTACAAAAAAATACAACCGACTTTTACACAAAACATCAAAAAAGTGCAAAATAACTTTAATTTCGGAAATCGGTGTTCAAAAAACGAAAAAGCAACCACAAACACCGAGTTCCGAAATTAAAGTTATTTTGCACTTTTTTGATTTTTTGTGTAAAAGTCGGTTGTATTTTTTTGTAAAAAGTTTTTTATTTCATAGATCATTGGATAGCTATTTCAAAATGAAATCGAGATTTTTAAGAAGTTTTTTTATTTAAGGCAATGTTTTTGAGACATGTGCTTCAAAATTCGTAAAAAATGTGTGCCACCCCCCAACTATGAAGTGCAAAATTCTAAAAAAAAACTGATCAAATAGAACTTCACAGTCACTTCACTTCACACAATGAAAATTGGTTTGAACATCACAGCTTAATATATACTTTTAGAGATATGAGATTTTAACAGTGAACTACGGAACCCATCACTATGCGTGGTCCGACACGCACTTGGCATGTTTTTATACTAATATAATTAGCTGTCGATTATAGGATGATCGAATTAAAAAATTAATACTGATATTAATCATAATTGAGAACTGTAGGCGAAATTTTCTTGTTTATAGATATTTCAGGGGGCGGTGCCTTCAGAAGAACCGCCCACCAATACAAAGCTGGGGTGGATTCTGTGTAAACAAACGTTATTAAAAAAACTCTTAGGTGCTTACTTATAATATTATTCAATAATATATAACAGATATTAGTGAATAAAAAAATCAAAAATTGTAAACAAATCAACAACGCAGATATATGTAAATATTTCCCCAAAAATTCGAGTTATTTACATTCCATAACATTTGTACGATCTACTTGATTAGTTAATAACAATAAGTAAAAAATATGTATATACAATTCAATATACAATTTAACGATGCCAGAAACTATCCTAAAAAAAAGTATCGAGCATACATTATTTTATCATGCACTGAAAGAGGGGTGGCATGCCAGTCACCACCCCGCGACCAGGAAGCGAGGACGTTTAAAGGCCTCTTTTATTGTCAGTTATCGTATATTATTCAAGTTATTTGAAGTTAAAAAAAAACTATTTTTAAAATATTTATGTTTTTTTTAAAGTGTCAGTATTTTTTCATTCGCACCTAAAATGAGTTCCGAACAGCAGTCAGACAACATGGTTGTAAGTATATTTTAGTCTATTTGTGTTACGAAGCTGACTAAGTTCAAGAAAAATCCAATGAAAGGCTCCTGCAGACAGACGGCTTGAAAATGCGATTACCAGATTTTTTTATCTGTAGGAAACTTTATTTGAAAGGTGTTTTCGCATTGTTGCGTCGCGGCCGCGGTGTCGCGCCGCATGCCGTCGCTTTCAATTTAATTACACGTACCATACAAAGCTATGTTCTAGCAATTAGGAACTTATCTAAAAGGCCATTTGGTTGGAGTGTTTTCTTAAATTTAAGCACTCGATTCTTAAGGGCTGAAAATACCTGTTGCGGAATTTGTTCGAAAGAGTCACTGCGGCCCTAGAACGCAAAGGGCACAAGAAGGATCACGGGTGGGTTTTAGTCAGTAAGAGTCTGACACTCTCTTCCGCTCCGCCCAGAGCGGGAGAAGTCATTTAATGATTTCCCATCCAGAAAAAAAAAAAAAAAAAACGGGTGGGTTTTAGTCAGTAAGAGTCTGACACTCCATTCCGCTCCGCCCAGAGCGGGAAAAGTCATTTGATGATTTTCCACCCAGAAAAAAAGGGACTGATATTACTCGTATATGATTTTTTCTCGAACAAAGTTGGAGGAAGCTTGTGAGATGGTTTTACATGAAAATTATCTAGGTTCCTGTCTGTTTTATATTGCTTACGTAACAACTGGTCTATTCCTCATGAACTGCACATTTTTCGGGTAGCCGGTAACGTTTCAGGAATACTTCATTTGCGCGTACAGCTGATGATGATACTGAATGATAAGCCCGGCCGGATTCTGTGTTTCCTTATACTACAACCTGGGGTTTTATGTCAACAGTGTTTTTTGTTTCTGTAATCAATTCTGTATATTCTGCCCACCTAGCTTAGCATTCGCTTTACGTAAAATTGGCCGACTCGAAATCGGATTATAATTTTACGTGGAGCGACTGGACTATCTAATACTGATCTACACAACCCAGTAACTGGGTAATTCTTAGCAAAACTGGTGTATTATTTCCTGATTTCTTGAATTGTACTCTTTGTAGTATTATTATCGTTTTTTAAATTCTGTATTGTACACCATAATACCTTATATACATTTACAGTGATTCCAAAAGGGCATATACTTAGGCGAGCTTAACTCAAAATTGAGTTTTCTCTCGGAAAAACTTTGAGTGATAGAGAGAGATCAGCATAGAGGGTAGGATCCAGTGCACAAAATTTTATAATACTACATATTTTATCATACATATATTGACATACCTATATATAATATTTAAAATATATAAACATATATATCTACGAGTATTATGTCATAGCGAAAAGAAATGCTCTTCATACAAGCCTGCAGCAACTAAGCACATGCAACTTTTATTTTCAATGTTGACAAAGTATGTTATTGTATTACCTCAATTGTTATCGTGTATCGTGGTATTCGATTACTGGCACTGGCACTATGCTGTGGTCTTGTGCATAATGATATGGCATTTGCATAGAAGTGGCAAAAAAGAGTACCTGCAGGTGCCCCAGCGATTTATTATCTACGTTGTCTTAAAAAAACAGCTTACCGCTCAGCTTCGCCGTTCAAGGAAGTCTTGTGTACTTGCTTAAAACTGCAGCGATCTAGAATGTGCTTTGCCGCATACTTTTTTATTGCGTGAGCAGAAATTTCACCCTCCATTAAAATATTGTCCACATGTTTCAAGCTGTAGCGATTTAGAGTGTGCTTTGCCGCACACTTCTTGCCTGGGCAAAAAGCTTCATCGTTCAAGAAAATCTCGAGCACATGCTTCAACCTTTAGCGATTTAGAAATTTCGTGCCTGAGCGCGAAACATTATTGTTCAAGGAACTCTTGTGCACATGTTTCAAGCTGTAGCGATTTAGAGTGTGCCTTGTCGCATACTTCCTTCTTGTCTGGCCAAAAAGCTTCATCGTACAAGGAAATCTCGAGCACATGCTTCAACCTTTAGCGATTTAGAAATATCGTGCCTGAGTGCGAAGCATCATTGCTCAAGGAACTCTTATGCACATATATCTAGCTGTCGCGATTTAATGTGCTTTGCCGCATACTTCTTGCCTGGGCAAAAAGCTTCATCATTCAAGGAAATCTCGAGCACATGCTTTTTCGTGACTTAGAAATTTCGTGCCTGAGCGCGAAGCATTATTGTTCAAGGAACTCTTGTGCACATGTATAAACATATATAGCTGTAGCGATTTAGAATAATTATGCATTGTTTTATAGTTCCTTTTTGCCTGTGCAGCTTCGAAGTCCAAGGAAGTCTTGTGCACATGCTTAAAGTTGCAACGATCTAGAATGTGCATTTTCGCATACTTCCTTCATGCCTGAGCAGGAAGCTTCGTCCTCCAAGGAAATCTCGTGTACATGCTTCAAGCTCTAGCGATTTAGAATGTGTACTGTCTCGTACATCCTTTGTGTTCAGTCAGTCTTAGAGAATAAATTAATGAATAGTCTAGTAGGACTAAACCAATCCAGTAGTTTGGTAGGTCACGGGCATCTAAATTGCACCTAGCCCGTTGGATAAGCCCCAATTGATAAGACAAAAGATGTTGCCATGTATTATGTAAAAAATGTGCACAGCATACATAGTAAAGGTAGACTGAATTTTAGCTGCCTCTTCTGCTAAACCCTTCATATACAGGCGTGTTGCTTTATTATGCTACGCGTTTTAAAGTCTTTTAGTCTCCCAAATCACCAATTATTTTAACAATATCGCCTTCCATTCATCAGCGAACAGATCCAGGACTTGATTCAAGGAGACCGCTGATTGTATACTTCGTTCGCAGGATAGGTGAAGTACGTCGCGCTATCGTACAATAACTTGGCACCACAAACAATTTATGGCGTTGGGCCCAACTGTAGTAATCAAAAACAAAAACATCACATAGCTCCCAATCTAAACAAGGTGCGTGTAAATTCAAAAAGATGTTCTGTTCCACATTCTGTTTTGCAATTACATGTTTTTAAATAGCCGGCTTAATATTGGTAACGTACAGGTCAGAAAATGCTCAATACAAATTATTCAACTTTCAGTTGGTACTAGAAATGTCAATACGAGCTTTTTCACGATAACAATCGTTATCTATGTCACCACTGTACGGTTAGGCCGACCGCTGTCAAGTCATTCCAAGAAATTGTGAACCGACATACACTTGTAACGATGTCGTTGCGTTTTCAGTCTCGTGGACTTTAAACCTCCACGATGACTGAAAACTCCTTAATTTCATTGTACAAAAAAGAAAATGTATCCATTTTCAAAAATATTTTGAATTTCGTTTTTTTATTGACTGCGCAGATTTTTGAATCAGTCCTACCAAATCGCTCAAGCAGAGCAATACAATTATAAATTTTCAATAGTTACCAGTGTGATCACATTTTATAATATTATGTAACAGTTAGAAACCCGGGTTTCTTTTGTCTTACTATAAAATAATAAACAATCAAGTCACCAATCAAGTTTTATTATTCCACTACTATCATCCTACACACTGTAGACGAGTTGGGAGGTAGGAAAACCTCTCATCTTGTGACCCAGCGTCACACACTGATGACATGTTGGCGACCTATCAGTGTACGGTTCTCAAATTATCGGATTTCTCGCCTAGCCAAGTAGCGGAACATAGGGCACAAGAAACTTAGGGCTCCGAGACTCGGGTAGGTTAGGATTTTTATTTTTTTTAAACACTGCAGAAAGAAATAGAAGACCCGTGCAGCATGCCATCGTCATCGGTTATAATGTTGAAATTGTAATATTTTACGTTTCGTTGCTCACAATTCTAAAATTTCTTAAAATGACTTTGAGAGAAAATAGATATCCGATGCGTAAAAATTTTTCCTAATATTCAGTTGACAATTTATCAACAGTTTACAATCTCTCAAGATATTTTATAATGTAACGGCGTTTGCCATTTTCCGGTGACATACATATATACGTATATATATACATAACAAGGTTTCGTGATTAAAATTATACCGGTTTCGGATACGGTTACGGATACAAAATAATTTCGAATTAGCCGGTAGTTTCGGTTACAGATTTTCATATAACTAAGCAATAGAACACAGCACACAACCATGCAAGTGACGCGCGCGGGTGGTAGTGGGCTGGGCAGAAAAATATCATGAAGTGTCTCATTTGGACTTCGCTCCTATCCGATTTTTTTTTATTGTACCACTGGCAGTTCAGCACTCTAAGGCTGGTTACTGCTTAACCGGACTTTCCTGTGGTGGCCTCAAATGAATTTAAAGCCCCCAGCCAGGGCAAAAAACTGCTAGAGCGGTCATTTAGCTTACAAGGTAAATTACCACACGCTAAGGGCATTCCCTGTATCACACGGGCCTCGGCTTAACGGGGCCATTGAGGGATGGCAGCAAGGGACAGGCTGGGTCGGATTGGTATTATTTTGGGGATTTAACGCTAATGGCTCAGCGGCAAGGGCTGCCTCGTTAGGCAAAAGTCGGGCAGGGTGTGGATGGGGGCATCGCGATGGACCTCGTCGGCGAGTTCGGTATACGGAACGCGGTCTGTGTTTGTTTTTCCTAAGAGTGCCGGTTTCCCTACTACTCTCTTGGGTCTGGGTGATGGGATGAGGGTGTATGCCGCGGTCGGCGGATCTTGCTGATCTGGGAGGACGTGTATCGGGTAGCCGACACGATTAGGGGGTTCTGATGCTTTTCAGCGGACTCTATGAACGTTTCATGATCTCTTTGATAGTGAGGATGCGGAGGTTGACATGTAGTCACTCATTCAGAAATCAGGTTTGGATAACCTATGGATCTGATGAGGTTGAGTGTGTGCGAAGGCTACCCACGCATAAGTCATTATCGGGCGTATGCACGTGGTGAAAATGCGTAGTTTGCATTTCAGGGATAGCTTGCTGCGCGCATTCAGCATAGAATAAAGCCTACCGAGAGCAAATGCGGCACGATTGCGTACCGTCTTTATGTGCTCTCTGAAAGTAAGCTTTCGATCTAGGATCACACCTAGATATTTGGCTTGCTCTACCCAAGGGATCAGCTTACCAAACATCGTGATCGGGCTGGGGCGTGGTGGAAAGAATCAGAGACAAATGGAGTCTGCGGCTTGTAAAACAAGATCGCCTGACTCTTTTCTGGGTTGACTGTCACTCTCCATTTCCGGAACCAGGTGCGTAGTTCGTTGGCGGATCTCTGGAGGTAGCCGGCTATTTCCTTCTCGCTATTGCCGGAGCAACAGATCGCCGTGTCGTCAGCAAACAGACCAAGCTACGTCTTGGAACTAGTGGGAATATCGGTAGTAAACAGCGAAACACTAGGGGGAGAGGACACCACCTTTTGGAGGAGGATACTCCGAATGGGGTGGGTTGATGAAAGCGCACCGAGTTAATAAAGCGTGTATCAGACCGTTGTGCCAGACCTTGTCGAAAGCTTGCGCTATGTCGAAGAACAGGGCTCCCGTACCGAAACCACGCTGGTATTTAGCGCTGATATGTTCAACGATACGGTAGACCTGTTGGACGCCAGAGTGGTTAGATCTAAAACCAAACTACTCATTGGGGGCTCTTCGCTTCGACGTAGTCCTTGAGACGCTAATAAATAAGCCTCTCGTAAACTTTGCCGAGATCTTTCCACGTCAGTGGGAACATGTTTTTGGACAGAGCGTTGAAGATGGCGGTCATCAACATGATCAGAGTAGCCGGGAAGAGATGAACCGCTTTGTTGGTGATTCTATGGGACCACCCCCTGAAATTATTTGTAACTTTTATATGGGATTCAATTACGGTTACGGATAGTTTTTTGATTCGAATATCCGATAGCTTCGGTTACGATCACGGAGCTCCTTTCATCCCTGGTTTGGGATATTCATAATAAACAATAGATTCATTCTTTTGTTTCAGGGCAATGCGCAACGCCTATGTTCTTACCTACAAACAGTCATTCAAAAGGTTAGTATGAAATAATTTTATTTGAATTACTCACTATGTTTCTTATAGGTTTTTTGATAGTCACCTGTAACATTATACACATGCACTAGGTATAGATATTTAAAGGCCATTCCGATTAAGGCGTGCAGTTCTAATATTCGTCTCATTTTAACCGACTTCCAAAAAAGGAGGAGGTTCGTAAATCGACTGTATTTTTTTGTGTGTGTCTGTTAACTCAGACATAACTATTTACTGGGTGTAAGTACCGATTTTGATGATTCATTTTATAGTCGAAGCTTGTGCTTGACTGAGACCTGACGACTGGGTAGTATTTGAGTTATCCCTAATAATGAGTGGCTTCGACGATATTTTCATTCTCACTTTTCGGTACTCTTCGCTCTTCTACTTCTTTTTTTTGTGTGATCCTTAATGTAATTGTGCGAGGCCAAAAAGGTTCCTACCCCCAACCAGCTAACTACCCCCAAGCCATCTGCTATAAGTACCTACTGTTAGGACGGGTTTCAGATATAAATCCTTTGAGATGGACGTAATCAATAATATATTAACATTGTCCACTTTATTCACTTCATTGTCGATGAAGGAAAACATCGTGAGGAAACCGGCATGTCCTAGAACCCCAAAATTCGAAGACATGTGACATTCACCAACCCGCACATGGCCCGCGTGGTGGATTACGGCCCATTCCCTCTCCTAGAGAGGAGGCCTGCGTCCCAGCAGTGGGAATGTTAAAAGGCTGATTATACTTATGCTATTATAAAAGACTAAGCAGATGATGATAATTTTAATAGTCTTTTTACATGTTAGATGCCAGTCGATTCGATCCACGTGGATGCCTTCACCTTTGAGGATGAAAGCCAATCGATAAAAATCGAGACCATCAGATTTGACAAGAAGGATCGTCCCACGGAGGTAAACATTTTCGTTATTATTTCTTGATGTTAAGAAAGCACAAAAACGTTGTTTTGTAGTTTTTTGTTGTAGTTAGTTTGCAAATTTATTAATTTTACCTCTGCTGTCGTTACTTTTTTGTACCTGTTAATAATAATAATAATAATAAAAAAGAGTAACTATGGAGTTTCTTGTCCGTTCTTCTCCATAAGAATCTACTTTTTGCGAATGGACAACTAGAGTCACCATAATATTTTTATTTTCAAATGGTTTGACGTTCAAAAGTGCCGTTTAATGGTCTAGTTGAAATAAATGAATTGACTTTGACTTTGACACAAAAACGTTGTAAATAAACAATGTATACGATTCTACTTGTGTACTGCTAACACTAAAGTGATAACTAAGAAGTTAAACATTAAGGATTGAATCGTATAAAATAGATAAACAAAAAAAAACACTCCTGCCATGTAAACTGGGGGACCAGTAAAGAACTATTCAAAGGAACCGTCCCCCGACTGCAATGAAAAGAATATTATCTACCTTGTTTTTAAATTGTGAGTTCACTTTTTGAATGTCAGGAGTGTTTTTGAATTATTTGTTTTACTAAGCAAGTTTGAGACGATAATAGATGTATCATACCTAGTCGTAATTTTTATGAAATAAAATATTTTCGTTATTATTTATGATCCATGGCTACCCATTTTTATTTTTTCAAATTTTCACGATATAATTTTCACATACATTGATATTGGTTACGCCGTTTAGAAGTTATGATAGAATAAAGAAACTCACAAACATACATATGTACATACGTTAAACCTGAAAAAATAACATTCCTTTTTTGGGGCAGTCGTATAAAAATAATCAAGCTGTATATTAAGATTCTGCTAACTATAAAGTAATAACAGTCAATTATAAAAACCTACTCATAATCTTGTAAGAAACGGTCTCTCAATGGTACGGAAACCTTCAAGTGTGAGTTGAGAACAAGTTTACTTATTATATATTATTTTTCAGAGGCAAGGCACAGAGACCACAGGCTCTACAGAAAGAGAGCAAAGAAGTGCTCAATCTCCATCAGAACCAGGCAGTGCTTCTCCGGAAAACCAAAGCTCGACGAGCCCCGAAGCGACACCATCCCTCAACGAGGCGTCCACGTCACAGGTTCGATATTTCACTAATATAAATTGCAACCAAATTTGAGCATAACTTTCTGTTAAAGAGCGAGCGAAGCGAGCTCAAGAACTTGGCCGCCCTGACTCAAGAAAGAAAGCAAATTGAGGGTATTAAACCGTCATTTAAATCTCATATAAGTGAACTGTATCATGTTCTTATGAGAATAAAGAATCTTTAAACCTATCCACTTCGGGTTAGGCGAGGATAGACGTAACCTTAGGTTTGCCAAGTCACCCCTACTATCGAGAGTTCGTTAGTACCTAACGTTAATTTTGCAATGACTACTACTTGAAATAAAATAAACTATTTGACTCATGCTAAATCTTATAACCATTTATTTAGTCGAAAAACAAAGTCAGATCTGAGGCCTAGTCTACCTATGGGGCCCCATAGGGCCATACCCAATAACTTGTACCTTTGGTAATGATTCCCGAAACGTGTTGAATTAGACAATAAAGACGACACTTGCTTTCAGAGAACTGCGAATAATAAAAAGCTACTCTTTGTCAACGTGGAAAGCTCCGCATCAGCGGAGTCCACCCCGAGACAAGTTCCTGCACCGCGACGAGAAGGCAAGGCAAGGCGGGGCCGGCCTTTCAATAAAAGGCGAAACACACGATCTCGTTTTAGTGCGCGTAACTCATCAACGGGCAATGAAGGAACGGCAAGCGATAGTTCAGCGCATAGAGATAGATCTCCCAGCCGATCAGAATCACAACCAGCTGCGCCTGCGCGATCGAATGTGGAGCTACGATCTGATCGGGACAATACGTTTATAACTAAATATAATATAAAAATTAATGGGATTCATATTAGAAGATGTAATAGCAGTCATGATTAAACAACGTTCGAAGATATCAGCGAAAACACACATCGCCATCCGAGAGCAAAATGATAACTGCGACTATCTTATTGTTATATTTCGTTTATTTAGTTATAAGTAGGTACATATAAATTACATTTTAAAAACATTTAAAAATAGTAGACCGCTGGTGTCGGGAGCAAGGTCCAAGCTACCGGTGGTTAAGGCTCCAGAGAAAGGAACCTCCTCACTATACGAGCCGTATCGAGAAGTACTGCCTTCTGTATCAGGCCTTTTAACCAACCGTGTAACGCCAGCTTCGACAGATGGACGTCGAATCTTTCAGCCATTAGGCCATTGGGGTTAATGACAATCGGCATAGTGACAGCCGAGTCCACATTCCACATATCGACAACCTCG
This sequence comes from Hecatera dysodea, assembly GCA_905332915.2. Lineage (NCBI taxonomy): Eukaryota > Metazoa > Arthropoda > Insecta > Lepidoptera > Noctuidae > Hecatera > Hecatera dysodea. The sequence goes on along the minus strand of HG995286.1, from coordinate 27,891,077 downwards.
TGTGCTATGTCGAGATACTTTATTTGTTTCTCTTTCTCGGCTTTCACGAGGTTCTCGTCATGTGGGATGGTAACATCGATTATCATTGTGCGGCGCGCTAATCGGTCTATCACCACTAGATCCTAGTTAATTGGCAACTTATTATTATATTATTGTTAGTGTTATGTAATTTTTAGGATCTGGTAAACCATCTGCTAGCTACTGTAAGTTTTTCGTAATGTCTATGCAGTTATTTAACGAAGTTACAAAATGTTACAATTTTATTGTAGTAAAAGATTTCAACAAACCTTGAACTACGAAGGCAAAGTGTTAGTATAATGTTGTCGAAATGTATTCAAACTTGGTAGTACGTACTGTCATAGAATTATGTTCTCGTGAATAATATTCGACTAGATAGCTATTGACAAAATGATTTATTGTATTTTAAAACTAACCAGTCGCTTTTTATAAAAAAAACTCCCCCGACCCAAACACTATTAGGTATTTAAAATTAAATAATGCAATATTTGGTTCTGGTCGAGCTGGACGGAGAATAAAATGTTATAAAGAAGAAAGATTTGATTGTTTGTTTGCATTGAATAGGCTGCGAAATTACAGAACCGATTTAAAAAATTCTTTCATTGTTTAGGAAGCGACACTATCCTCAGTTGACATCGGCTATATTTTATCCCCATATTCCTACGGGGTGGGAACTACGCGGGTGAAACCGCGAGGCGCTGCTAGATTAATATACTCTTGTCAAAGTAGATAAAAATATATTAGTAACGAGGCCATAAAAAGGCACTTTTGAAACGTTACTTTATTATTTTATTTTCAACCTAAAATAAAATATTATAGTGATTCTAGTTGTTCATTCGCAAACAGTAGATTCTGATGGAGAAGAAACTCCGTAGTTACTATTTTCAAATAAGTTTTGCAATATTTTGTATACATTAATTTGTTGATTATGACTAATATATAAAGCTAAAGAGTTTGTTTGCTTGAACGCGTTAGTCTCAGGAACTACAGGTCCGATTTGAAAAATACTTTGAGTGTTAGATAGCCTATTTATCGAGGTAATATATCATCACGCTAAGACCAATAGGAGTGGGGCACTGAAGAATGTTGCAAAAACGGAGTTATTTTTTCTCTTATGTGACGCAGACGAAGTTGCGTGGATCATCTATTAGTAAATAATTCAAAACATCAACAAGTTTGACTCTGTCTACTACACCCTAGATGGACCTATGGGGCAGAACTAGCATGCATTCTTATGGGGCATTTCAGATCAAGCGATACTTCTAGTAGACGTGGATGTGTATGTACACACATTCTTTTTTTTTCGTATGATGCTTTATTGCTGAGTTATGAGCTTTTAAACATCTACTAATGACTATAGGATAATGTTTAATATATTTTAATTCAAGGTATACCATACCATAAGAAGTTCAATTACCCAGATCGTTTATTGGACGCATTATAAATTAATTTTGTCCGAATAAAGCAGTCCCTTGTTGCCAAATAAAAGGAGATAATTATTTTTCTCATGCTACGCAGTTTACGTTCCTGGGATTAAATACGTAGGTTTTATGGATACCTTAAATATTTTTCAAATAACAATAAGGCATTGATCGGCGTGTTCCTTATTTATTTGCGAGGGTATGAATGGGGCATAGACAATTTATATATGTGCAAAATAAGACAAAGAAAGTTTTGTTTTTGAATTAATATATTATCGGGCGCAATGCCAAAACAACCGAATGCGTACGTATGCCATTTAACACGTCGGTATATCATTTAACGTTAATGATGTGTGGGCCAACCTACCAGAGTGTTCCGGTTGCATGTATAAAAGAGTTATTTCTATAGTATTTTCTTTAAGGGTTTTAATTTTAATAAATATTAAAAAAAAAACTTTTTATTAAAATTATCATCCTTTTGAATTAATATGAGGTCAACGGACCCTGTCTTCTTTCAGGCAGCATCTTTCATACAGGCGTATCTTCTTCTTCATACGTATTTTTTGCCCATTATGTTAAGTTTTCAAGTTTTTTTACCACTCAAATCTTGTTTGGCTAATAAATAAAATTTTGTATAATTTTTTTTTTAATTATTATGCTTTATATGTAACTTTGGAAGTACATTAACTAGCAGTTCGCCCGCGACTTCATCCGCGCGGATTCTAATCCTCAGTTGTGAAATATTAGATAATAATTATAACTTTTATTATTCACTTGGGCCAGTATTTATGCCAACTTTAAAGTTAATTGGTTCAAGCAATAATATTTTCTAACTTTAACACCCAAATATCGATTTAAAATTTTCATTTCCGGTCTAAGAGGCATATGAAAATCTTTATAGTTCGATAAAAAAAATATAAATATCAACTTTTTATCTATAAGAAACAATACTGACTTTAGTCTTGCCAAAAACTACCGCGTTTCCCAGTTATTGGGTTGTGGACGTCTGGTAGGCAGCTGCTACACGTAAAATACTGGTATTCAGCTGAATCCAGTTTGATTGGGAGCTGACCCCAATATAGTGGGGAAAAGGCTAAGCAGATGATTAGATTAAATTAAATTCTCAATTTCTCTAACAATACTTTACACAATAATTAAGATTTTCTCTAATATTCGTTTAGGATAACGCTCCTTTGATATAATTCTAACTTTGCAAAAAAAAACATTAATTGATCTAACTTTTGAAAAAGAGCACGCTTCGCTCGCTCTCTCCTATAGGTATATAGGTTGGAGGACGGGAGCTAGAGTGAGCGAGTAAAGCGAATAAACTAAGATCCTTACGTGCCAATATTTGTGTGTAGTCTCCGTAATTACATATGTATATGTATTATCGTACATTATCTCTCTAACAATAGCATTTTAATTAAGAAGAAAATAAAATACTGAAGTAAGTAAATGTAAACTAACACTTTTTTCTTGTTTCGATATTGAATTCATATTAGTATATTCCAAGTAAAAATGTATAAGTACATCTGTTATTAACTGGTTTATGTATATAATTATAGTTAAGTCGTAGAATCAAGTCATTAAGTAATTATTTTCAATTCTCAATTGTGTGTATATTATTTAGAATTGAAGGCAATTTTTTATACAGCAAGTGATTTGAAACCATGTGATTTTTTTATGACAAGCTTGGCTTGATATAGGCCAAAGCGAACCTGCTAGACAGTCAGATGGCTATCTTAGAGAGCCTTAAAAACAGTCGTGTTTCTTGAATGGTGTACGCGTTTATGAAAACATTCGCATAGCTATAACTTTACTATTTAAATCTATGATTGTCGATTAGATTTTACCTTAAATTTTAATATTTTACAAAATTCATTAAATGTCTCATTTTATATTTATTCAATCATTTAAGTTAGAATATAATATTTGAGTTCCTATTATACCTACTAGTCAATTCTTAAAGATATTCTTTATTAATTCTAAGTCAATTTTAAAGATATTCTTTATTACTTCTAAGTAAATTTTAAAATATACTTAATAGGTATGTAAATTAGTATTAATATAATATTAGAATTCAATTCATTTTTTTTATAAAATAAAATAAATAAAATGTCAAGTTTTTTTTATTTATTTCTGACTTAAATCTTGAGACAAAATCAGTAATAAATATGTTTCCTAAATCAAAAATATGATTCTGTTAAGTCCGTTAGTAATGTCATCGAAAAATAGTGGACACATATTTTTTGCTTTAACAAATCTATAAAAAATGACAAAGATGAAAAGCATCAACGATCAGGATTAGCGGATTGTGACGTCACGTCGTGGTAAAAAATGTAGTGAATTGTGGCCTCACACGAGTGTTCGACGCACTGCAACTGTATCGTCTTCATTGCAGTCGGGGGACCTGTAAAGAACTATTCAAAGGAACCGTCCCCCGACTGCAATAAAAAAATATCACCTATCTTGTTTTTAATTTTTTAGTTCACTTTTTGACATGGCACGCGTGTTTTTTGCTATATAATAATTATATACAAAACAAGTCATGTTTATATAGGAGATTTTAGAGACTTTTGGATAAAAATAGTAGATATACTGTGCAGTTATAATAAGTCAGTAATCGCGAACCCGCCTTGGGCAATGTTCCCATTCCTTCTTGTCGATGTAAAGTTAAAAAATAAAAGTGTATACGATGGTTTGGAAGAGCATCTTAGTATTTCAAAGTCCCTTTCTAGTTTGGTGAAAATCTGATGTAGAACTGAGATAGGAAACGACTCTAATTAATGATAGTAATATCATATAATCTTTCGGGATTGCTGAATTCGCATGTTTGTTTATTTTTTATACCAATGTGATTGGTACGTTTAGATGATATGTACCGCCAAAAAGTGAAAAATAACTTGATTTTCGAAACTCGGTGTTTTTTGGTTGTTTCTTCGTTTTTTTTTTTTACACTTTGTATTTTTTGTTTAGAAATCGGTTTTGTCCTTTTTTGTAAAAAAAAATATTAATGAGCTTCTTAACCTTTCTCACAATTAATTAATTTCTTTGAATTTATTGATTTAAATGTTATTTATTGTTTTTAATTTTATTGTATTGATTTTAATTGTATTTATTTATACTAATTTAAATTTGTAAATTACCTGAATAAATGAAAATTTATTTATTATTTGTATTTCATTAGTTTTGATCATTATAAAGTCTAAATTGTAATGTAACAGGTCAGATATCGAACACCACACTACAAGCACCAGCTTACGAATACAAAAGAATCATCAAAATCATTTTTAAAAAAATACAGTCGGATTGAGAACCTCTTTCTTTTTTTGGAAGTCGGTTAAACTTGAATAGACGTCATTGATTGATCACAGTAAACACACCCTTGAACTTGGCGACCATAACATTGAATGGTAACCCCTACCTTGAACAAGTTCACGAGTGAATGTCAGTTTATATTTAGGGAGGGACCCTTTTCTCCGGGTACAGTCACCAACTAAAATCCTATTTTAACGATAGAGGTAATATTATATTATACATGCGAAAGTAAATGTTTGTTTGTTAGCTTTTACGCCTGAATTGCGAAACAGGTCTTGATGATTTTTATTTAGAGATAGATGGAACCGTGGAGACGGATTTTTGTAAAAGATTAGTAACGCCAGCGATCATCAATCATCATCAACAGCCTGTTGCAGTCCACTGCTGGACATAGGCCTCTCCAATTGCACGCCACTTAGGTCTATTTTCGGCTTCTCGCATCCAGTTTCTGCCAGCCGTCCTGCGCAAATCGTCACTCCACCGTGCCTAAGGACGTCCTACACTGCGTTTGCCGAGACGCGAGAACGCCAGCGATGCTACGGGAAAAAGCAAAGTTTTTAGCCGGTCATGTGCGCAATATTCGAAAGGATAAAGATAAAAGAAATGATAAATGACCTTAGGAAAGAACTATTACAAAATTGAAAAAACAAAATATTTTTTTTTTTGCTGATCAGCCCGCTCTTGACTTCAATATCGCCTGATTAAGTGGTCCAACGAAGTATCCAAACTAATGAGGTTTAAAAAACAGTAAGTATGATAGCATAGCAGTGAAAAAAACATTGTCCAACCGTGGAGCCTCTGCGCACACTTAGAGACAAACTGTGGAAGACAAAACGGCAAATAACGCTTGAAAAGTAGTATAGCAAGTAGTAAAATGCTTAAGAAAGGATGTATGAATGTTTGTAAGGCCTCTGCCTCGAATTATGCGGGCAACGCATATTCTGTGTTGTTTTCGAGAACCGGTCCATTTGATTTTACGCATAAGATCCTGCCGCTCCCGCGCCACTGTCGCCGCCGCACCGCTGCCCGTAAAATTCGAGGCAGAGGCCTTAGGTACTCAATCATTCAATAAAATTTGGCGCGAGAATGTTCCCGTGAGTTAGTAAGTTGGTAACCATGTTGACGCCGTTCGTACTACAATGTCTGAAGAAAAACGACCTTTCTTTATTCTATGGCGAGCGTTCCTACAAACGTCAAACAGGTTAATATCTAAAATGCTTTAACCATTAAGTTTAAACATTTTACCAAAGGATGTAGCGTTGAACACTGTAGAAACTATAACAATTCAATCTATCAATCTGAACGATGTGAACTTGGCTACGAATTTTCTATTCGTTTGTTCTAACCACGTGTCTTAACATTGAGATGATTTCATTCCTATACATTTGATTTCGTTTTCGACTAGCGTTAGCGATTACAGATTTCGACTTGGCGAGGGGGGCGGGTCTACGTTATACTACAGCGAGTTTCGTAGCCAATCATCTAAAGCCGGCTTTATGTTCTCGACTGTACATCTCGTCTAGCCCGAGACACCCCAATTTGGCCGCCGTCTCAAATTTCAGCTTTGTTTTGACGTTTAGCATAAAATTCCTGAACTTGAATTAATTATAGGGAGAGGTGAAGGGTAAAGCATGTCGAATCGATTTCTACCGGTGTTAATTTAGTACGAATGCCTAGTCAAGTAGAATGGATGAAAACAGACTTTGCACTGTTAATTAAATACATAAAGCTACATAATTACTGTTGGTCACTGCTGTTGGTAGTAGAAATATTTTAGGGTTAACCTGAGTAAAAATACTTGTGGATTCATATACAGGGTTATTTGTAAAACACCAACAACCTCTAAGAGATCATTGTAAAAAAAAACCAGCTGTTCCCTACATTTATGTTCCTATATCTAGCTCATCAAAATGTAGTGGACAACTAATTTTTTTTTTCGACATTTCAGGTTTGGTCCCATAGCAAAAGTTGTTCATAATGATGACTACAATGACCTCTTAAGTGGTTGTTGGTGTTTTACAAATAACCCTGTGTACATAGTATCTCTCGATAACATTCAGCATTTTTTAGCAATGTATTCTGTTAACATACATAACATACTCGTATATTCCATTGCTTCTATGTTTGAAAAGCCGGTAGGTGCGGTAGCCGGTAGCCCGAAATAGGGTATTTTACTGTAAAAATCTAATTAGTCCGTCTGATAGATTTAAAAAAATATTGGACACGAATTTTTTTCTTTTTTCACGTAAACAAAAAATGAAGACGATACAGTGCGTTGAAAACTCACGTGACGTCACCGCTGGTAAAAATTGTAGCAACGTAGTGGCGTCACGTGAGTTTTCAACGCACTGTATCTTCTTCATTTTTTGTTTAAGTGTAAAAAGAAAAATACGTGTCCAATATTTTTTTGTAAATCTATCAGACGGACTAATTAGATTTTTACAGTAAAATACTCTATTGTGACCACCAGTGACTTTTTTCACATAAAAATAAAATATAAATACGATACAGTGCGTTGAAAACTCGTGTGACGTCACTACGTGCTACAATTTTTACCATGGTGTGACGTCACAAGGTCCCACTCCTGATCTCTGATGCTTTATATCTTCGTCAACGTCAAATAGATTTGAAAAAGCAAAAAATATGTGTCCTAAATTTTTCGATAATCTAGCCGACGCGGCGACGGATTAAATAGAATCATATGTTTTTTACTTAGGAAACATCCCTATTCTAGATATCACTGAAACTAAAGCATCTAGTAAATACTAGTTTTGACGAGAATAAACGCGTTCTTAATAAAACTGTTTTTGTTTCAGTATCAATCTTACAGCCCCCAATCTATGATTTCAATGGTGCGTCTTCACGCTAAACATTTTCACTTCGGTAGGTAGGTATTCACCAAATAATTAATTTTTTTTTGGATGGGAAATTATCAAATCTGAAACTAGCCGCAACTCGAAGTCTGCCTTGAAAACCGTCATGTGGTGGCTGGCCAAAAATCTCACTCTAAATGCTAATAAGACCAATTTTATCGCTTTCTCTAGTATTAAGTCAAGTCAGCCCCCTGTAAACTGAAATTCGTGCCCACACCTGCACAAACTTACTCGTACATTGTGTCTGTCATCAACTAGAATAAAATATCTCTCTCCCAGTATAAAATACACACAACATACAACAGCAACAACAACATATTGCCTCAACTGTAGCTCGTGTAAGAAAACTTATTTACATTTTTATAAAGCACAGAGGCGCGGCCGATTTTAGCTGTTTACTTACTGTCTACTTTACGCTCGCTCAGTCTGTTCTAGAGTAGTAATAGCAAAACACGCATTGATTGTTATAACTTTTTATTATTTATTATTATTAATTTATTAGAGGATGTCAGATTGTTGTATAGAAGGTACCTAATTCACGTGCGACAGGGAAACGCCTACTATTGTGTACCCTATAAAAACCTATGACATCACATTAAACGATTATCGTTGATTTAACGGCCTCATTATTTTGCATCGGTGTCTGATCTTCAGCCATTGAATCAAATTGGCAACCCTAGATCTCATTCCTTACGGTCTGGGGCGGTGCCTGTAACGCTGTGATGCTACGGCTTGAACGAGTCCTGAAGGTGCTGGCAAAGAAACCTATCTGATATCCGACATCCTCCCTCTATACCCTCTGCCAGGTCCTCACCGTCAGACAGCTCTTTACCCTCAAAACTATTCCTCCCAAACACAACCTACTTACTTTTGATCCTAAATGCTATTCTGAACGCCGCTCAAATAGGATCACTGAACCTCGTAGAACAGTAATTGCAAGTCGTCAATACAAACACACAAATTCAAAATTAAACAAAAGCTTACACATCTACTAATTGACCAAGAGCAAATGTAAAATGAAACTTAGCTCCCGGATAAAATCACTTAATTATAATGAAACTTGTGGTAGTGTAAAATAGGCATCACCCCCTCACACACCCCAACCTAACCACACTCCACACACATACCACTATCACTCCTCGCACACCTATCAACACACACACATTCACCCTACACTCAACACAATAAAATCAAAATACATCCCAAATCACATGTCCTGTACTGTTTACTTTTACTTTTATTTTTGTTTTTAAGAGCGTGTACGCCCTATGACATTTCATTCAAATTTCAAGTCACTATTTTGCAAAATTGCAGAACCGATTTTAATGAAACTTCACACATATAAGCAGGATACATAGGTCTAAAAAAATAGTTAAAACATTTTCGAAATGTCTTATTTAAAACAAGATAACCGGAAATTTATGTTTGTATGGAAAATTTAAAATGGGTCTAATTATTATATTAACCGTAACACTATTTATCGAAAATGTTTTCAACTAACTTTTTAGACCTAAGTATCCTGCTTAGATGTGTGAAGTTTCATTAACATCGGATCATTCATTTCGGAAAATAACGACTTGAAAATTTGTATGTAATGCAGTTTGGCGTATACGCTCTTAATATCAATGTACTTAATCTAAATTAATTACCAATTAAGCAGTTTTTGCGTGGAACATCATTCCATATTGTATCTAGAGAAAGGCGTTGCTAGCTGCTCTACAGTTTATAATTTGCAGCGATTCATCGTTTTACTTTTGTACTCAGTCTTTTGTTATGGTTTCGAAAAAAAACTATTAAGATGAAGTAGAAGGTCGGTATCGGTAGAAGGTTAAGCGCGTGCCAGACAATTATTTAAAAAGGAATACCTAGCTGTAGAGATGAACAACAAATAATTCTACCATAGCATTTAAAAATCATTTTAAAAGTAGGAACTTATAATCATAATTACAATGTCATGCAATACCATGTGATAGCTAGCCTTTTGTTACCAACTTCGTTACAAAGCCGACAGTCTATTTCCATTGCACCCACAGTTCCCGTCAATGGGGTGGCGTCATTCTTATGCAATCATGTATGATGCCATTATCAATAGTTGGGCCACTGTGCAACGCAGGACAGTGGGAGTTAATCCCTGAAACCTAAACGTATGTGAAGTAAAGATAAAATTTGTTTCAGCTGATAAATTTCTAAAAAAAAAAGTATGTTCAGCAAAAGGCACTTTTGGTAAGAATTTGTGCACCAAAGAAGAAGAATTTATGTTTATATCTGGGATATTCTAAGATGCTGCTACGGATAAGTATAAGATTTTGTCAGCAACATTATAATATGGCACATTATTTTCTTGTCATTCTTGTCTCGTAGGTAAGGAGCAGTGGTGGCCGAGTTCAAACCCAGCCAGGCGCATTACTTTGTGTAATTAATTTCATCACCACTGCTCTCAAAAAGGTGAAGGAAAACATCGTGAGAAAACCGGCATGTCCTAGAACCAAAACTTCGAAGACATGTGACATTCACCAAACCGCACTGGACCCGCGTGGTGGATTACGGCCCATTCCCTCTCCTAGAGAGGAGGGTTGTGTCCCAGCGTTGGGAACATTAAAAGGCTGATTATGCTTATGATTATTATGAGGTAAATATCACATCTTTTCTCGATGAAATTTGAATCTCTGCAATACGAGGCCTCCACACAATTTTTTACATCTACAAGTGAGAATGGGAACATCATCAATGTAGCCGAAGCCACGCATTATTAGGGATCAATAAAAAACTAGTCGTCAAATGTAAATTTAAATTGGACCACTGTAATGACAAGCATCAGCCTGCGAATATAAAATAATCATCAAAATCTGTGCACCTAGTAAAAATTTATGAGGTAACACGTACAAAAAAAAATACAGTCGACTTGAAAACCTCCTCTTTTTTTGGAAATCAGTTAACAAGAGCAATTTTAGGGAATAAAAATCTGTAATGTATACCCTACCTTTTTATTGTGTAGCCATTGCATCGCGTAATTGGGGAGGATCATTCGGCAACACAAAACCATTCAAATTAGCAGAACAAATTACGAATCTCTGTTATCCCTGCATGCGAATTACTTAGTTCCAATTAGTTCTAATAAGGGGAAATATACCATCTCCATGATATGTGAGATTATAAGTACCCTTTTCGCGAACAAAACACTACAGCAATTATATAGATATCGCGAGCGGCCCTAATTGGGTCCACACAATGAGAATTCAGGTGAGTCACGAACAATATGCACCGCGGCGATCCGGCTTAAAAGCGTTGCTAGGCAACAATATGCAATTGGGGGGAAATAATTGAGTATACACGCGCCGAATGGGGATTTTTACCGTTTGAAGTTTTCCCTGTCATATTGTTAGTTTCCATTCATTAAAACTGGACGAGACATCTAGATTAATAGGTTTCAATGACGTCACGGATATTGTTTGAACAAAATGGTGGACTTATGGAGGGAGCGAGTGGAATTAACTATTTTTTTATTGAAGGGTTTCGTGCATCGGATAAAAGGGCACGGAATAATAGGACGCTTGCAGATCAGTAACAGATTATATTTTCGATTGGTATGGTTCAATGGAATGGAATGTTATGGTGCAACTTCAAAGAGATTAAATATGAAATACAAGTTGCTGGGGAGTTTGCGGGTTTTGAAGTCTGGAACAAATCACCTACATGCCCAAAAAATATCGCCTCATTAATTTTATTTCGGCGTATAGTTTGCAGGTGGTTCTCGCTTGCTACTAAAACGGGTTAATTTTAGTGCGAGTATTTAATTAAATGTAGGTTGTCATATCATAATAATTTTATTAGTCTGCAACACGGAAGGTGATTTCAGTTTATTTCAATTTTGTTTTATATTCTCAATCTTGTATCGGTCTTTTTAGTGGATTGCTTATAAATTGACATTTTTGCCGTCGATTTTTTTAAATTATTTATTTTATTTTGAACTATTAGTGTCCCAACCGGCACACTCCTAAGAATGAAAAACAAGAAGCGATTGTGTAACATTTACATTTTGTTACAATCGCTTCAGCGGTTTAGGCATGAAAGAAAAACAGAGAGACAGAGATGAGTGCGCCATTGTACTAATCCCATAATTTGTAATAACAAATGTATCCATTTTTTGCGCGTTATATGTACCTACAACAACAGAGCTACTTTCGCATTGATCATATTGGATTTGATTTTCATTTTGGGACGATTGAAACATGCCAAATAAAAAAACTTTTTACAAAAAAAATACAACCGACTTTTACACAAAAAATCAAAAAAGTGCAAAATAACTTTAGTTTCGGAACTCGGTGTTGGTGGTTGCTTTTTCGTTTTTTGAACACCGACTTCCGAAATTAAAGTTATTTTGCACTTTTTTGATTTTTTGTGTAAAAGTCGGTTGTATTTTTTTTGTAAAAAGTTTTTTATTTTTCACTTTTTAGTGGTACCTACATCCCCTCCCCTCCCCCCACCTAAACGAACCAATCACATTGGTGTAAAAAAAACGCACTGCTCCTTTGCAGAGTAAACTAAGAGGTCGTCAATGTAGGTAATATAGATATTTTTTTTAGATTTTTCGAAAACCGCTTGCTCGATTTCGATAAAATTTTCATGGGACCATTTGGGAAGTATACCCTTTCCAACAAAAAAAGAATTTTTCAAATCGGTTGACAAGCGACGGAGTTATGCGCGAACAAACATAAAAAAAAAAAAAAAAAATACAAACATCCGAATTGAGAACCTCCTCCTTTTTTAGAAGTCGGTTAAAAATATTTAACTGGAAGAATCCGATTGCCATTTTTCCAATAAATCAAACGATTAGACCAGACTAGAGCTGTCAATTCTGCGTTAAGCTTTAGTGACTTCTTTGGGGCCCTCCTATGACGCGCCACTTTTTTTTGGGTTGGAAATCGTCAAATGACTTCTCCCGCACTGGGCGGAGCGGAAGGGAATGTCAGACTCTTACTGACTAAAACCCACCCGTGATCTTGTGCCCTTTGCGTTACAGGGCCGCGGTGACTCTTTCGAAAAAATTCCGCAACATGACGTGCCACCATCATGGTTCCTTGTATAACTCCATCTCCCTCCCACATCGGGATCATGCTAATTTTAACGCGAATATTAACGATTTCATCCGACGAGCTCTTATCACCGTCAGCATCCAATTGTATTAGAATCCAATGGCTTCGGCAATCGACAGTGGCAAGAGACCAGATGGCATGTCGTTATTTCCATGAAAGATGGTTAAGGCATGGGATGCTACATGTGTCGATATTCTTGCGAGATCCCTTCTTCTTAGGTCATAGTGTCGTGCATTCCTTGCGCTGCCGCTGCGGAACTGAAGCGGACGATATTTGACGGGCCTGTTGGTCTAGTAGTTAGCGGCCCTGACTGCTAAGCAGGAGGCCGGGGTTCGATTCCCACCCAGGACAAACTTTGTGTGATAAGCATGATTGTTTGTTCTGTGTCTGGGTGTGATTTATCTATAATATGTATGTATTTATAAATTATATAAGTATGTATATCAGTTGTCTGGTTACCATAACACAAGCTCTGCTTAGCTTGAGATCAGATAGCCGTGTGTGAGTTGTCCCAAGATATTTATTAATTTATATAACTTGTTAGTAGTTATGTTTTCGACCCGTTTGGGGTTGAAACTCTCTTGTCGTGGTGTGGGGATGCTGTGTTATTGAAACAACTGTTCTCGAGCGATTACCTTTAATTACTGACTAAAAGTACAAGTGTGTTATATATTGATAGAAGACATATTACATATATGGATAGGGTCATGGACATGATACTATAGGTAGTTCATATTTCACCTCAGTGGGGTCCGAGTACTGATGTTGACACTTTGCGTGACTCAAGGGCTGGCTTTTACCTTTAACAAAATATAAACATTACCATTCAACGTGGCAATGCTGCCAGCCTTTTGGGTACATAACCAGCAATGCGGAGATATTTTTCAACGCCATATGTTCATATTACTGTTTTTAGTTTTACTTAAGAGGTTTTTTTTTTTAATTATAATTAGTAGTTATACATAATTAAATAACTATGCCATTTTTAATACATTATCGTTTATACAAGACAGTAAAGTCCTGCCTTACAATAGGGATGTTGCCTGAGTAAAAAATATATGATTATGCTTAGTCCGTCAGTTAGATTATAGAAATATATTTGACACGTATTTTTTCCTTTATCAAATCTATAAAAACTGACGAAGATAAAAAGCATCAAAGATTAGGAGTGAGAGCGTGTGACGTCACGGCCCGGTAAAAATTGTAGCGAGTAGTGACGTCAACGCACTGTATCGTCTTAATTTTTTGTTTATGTGAAAAAAGAAAAAATAAGTCTCCAATATTTTTTGGAAATCTATCTGACGGACAAATCAGATTTTTTTAGTTAACTACCCTATTGCCTATGTTGATATACTCAACAAACTAGTGAATCAAACAGCACCAACATACATTCATTCACTCTATTTGAATACCCTCTCGTATACTTGCAACCCTGTAAGAGATATCGCACAAACTTTTACCAACCAAAGGTGGAAACTATTAGGTAAATGAAGCAGTGATACCGCCAATGTTTTAGTCAGTATAACTTTCTTAATTAGCGGTATATTCACAGTACTAACATTATTAGTTAACTCTTGGGGAGATTGCAGGAACGTGGGGTGGAACGGTCATCCTTGGGGTAGATTAAGTAGGTTGCACACACGCAGTTACACTGGCAACATTCTGATTATGATACTGCTCAGAGCATCAAATCTATACCTACTAATATTATAAAGCTGAAGAGTTTGTTTGTTTGTTTGAACGCGCTAATCTCAGGAACTACTGGTTCGAATTGAAAAATTCTTTTTGGGTTGAATAGACCATTTATCGAGGAAGGCTTTAGGCTATATATCATCACGCTTAAGCCAATAGGAGCGGAGCAGCGATAAATAATGTTTTAAAATCGGGGATTCCACGGGGACGAAGTCGCGGGCAGCAGCTAGTGTTTTTATAATTTGCCCGCTGTTAATTTCTGTGTAAAGTCATTGCGGGGTCCATTGTTGAATCACTTCTCTGGGATTCGTCGACCTTCATTGACTCAGCGTTTTTCTGGTGGTTTCACCGTTAATCATTCTCTCAACATTTGTAAGGCGAAAGTGTCGTGTAGCGAGCTAGACCCAGTAAAACATCTAAAATTAAATTAAAAATTGAAAAAACTCCCGACACTAAAACCTAAGTTCCCTTTAAAAAGGAAAAAAAACTCAATCTTAAAGTACCTAAGTATGTATTCATGATTCTAAAAACAAATACGTCGCGTTGGGGGACCGCTCCAAACCTAACAATGTAATTACAGATAGTCTATTACTTAACTAAACAGCGCGGTTAGATTGAGTTCTTTTTTTATGATTTTTTACTTTTTGAAGGTACATACTTATAAGAACACTCTCGATTAAGTCATCACCAATATTCTCTTTCAGTGCACATTCATTTGAGACCCCACTCGAGTATATTTGCAGACATTCAGTTATTCTTCCCCGCTTTCACCCCCGACAACATTTAAACGGCTCAACCGATTTTCATCAAACATGTCTAAAAACACTTGCCCGTAACTCACCTTTCATACAAAAAATCCTAAATTGAAATCGTTTCATCCGTTTGCAAGCTACGGAGCCCCAGACAGACAGACAAACAGACAGACACGTCAAAGTTATAACACCCCTCTTTTTGCGTCGGGGTTTAAAAATCACCAATTGCTTCCTGCTGCCACGTTTTCATTTGACACTAATTTTATTATTCCCAACGAATTGAAAGTCTCAGGACATGTCGGATTTAAGGCCAACTCATAGTCAAAAACGATCAATTTAATGGAACTAGATGAGATACGCTAGGAAAGATCGCAAGAGATGAAGATTTTATAGAATACTAGCATCGTCCCGCGGTTTCACCCGCCTAGTTCCCGTTCCCGTGGGAATATGGGGATATAATATAACCTATGTGTACCGGAGATAGTGTAGCTTCCCAACAGTGAAAGAATTTTTCAAATCGGTCAAAAAGTTTCGGAGCCTTTTCAATGCAAAAAAAAAAAACAAAATGAGAACAAACAAACACAATGAAATCTTTAGATAGATGTAGATTTATAATTTAAAGATACATTTAAAAACATTTGTAAAACAACAACTGCCCATCCTTAAAAATAGTGAGATTAACATATACATACCTAACTGATAAACTGTGCACTTGACATAACATTGATAACAATAATGACGCTTATCATTCGGTGTTGGTATCAGTAACCGCCTTGGAAGCAGCGCAACAACTTGTTTCAAAATGCCTTGCTTAAAAATTTTAACCAATTTACCTCGCAGTCAAATTCCTAAAGATTTTGTTTGTAAAATCATTCCACTGCTATCAAGAGTCGTGAGGAAGCCGGAAAATGTGAGTATGCAGAGAATTTCTATAGGTATAATATTTGTTTATGTGATAAATTGATAATATAATATCATCATGCTCATGCGAATTCTCTAAAAAAAACTATAATTATCTTTAAGAGTACTGCTTAGCGGATTTTAAATGAATTGATTAAAAATAATCTTTTTATTTATACTAAGCATGCTTTTATTTCTTAAGAAAAATCTTGAATTTATCGTAATGAAAAGTGGTGCCCGGTCGGTCTGGGGCGTGTATGACCTTATTAAAGTAACAATGCGAATTATTAATTAAAAAATATATAAATATTTGACACAAACGATTGCATCAATATCTATACTTATTTCTTCACAGCGATAACCACCGGTCAATTATTATTTATCAAAACGGGGAAATTAGAAATGTCTTTCACAGATTTCGACTATAACACGAATGCCATTGTACCTCAAAAATATATAAATTACTAAGGAGACTGACACTCCCTTCCACTCCGCCCAGAGCGGAAGAAGTCATTTGATGATTTCCCATCCAAAAAATAAATAAATAAAGGAAGTGTCAGTCTCTTTCTGACCAAAATTCACCCGTGTTAATACTGCCGCGGAAAACCTAGCAGTCATTGATCCTTAGGGGGCTCGACGCGCCTTCGACCCGGGTCTGGTAGCTGCCGGACGGCGAGCCACCGATATCTCGCCATCCACAGGCCCGAGCCTCCCGACAGCCGGGGCGTCTTCTTTTGTCGCGGCGGCTGGGGCATGAATTTTCCATCTCCCTCACGCGGTCTGCCTCCTCCTTCGCTAGTACTTCTTCGCAGAAAGAGTTGTAAAATGTACATGTGACTTAATTAGGCTTATATTGTTAACAGACTGCTAGGTTAGCTTATTTATTTATTTAAGGAAAATCAAACAGTAGCACAATAACAAATAGTCATAATGGCTTAAATACTTATTACATTTTAAAACAATTATGCTACCCACTACGTTCTCCACAGATTACAATTAAAACAATTTAAAACTAGCTAGTAACACAGTAGAAAACAAGTACAAATATATCAGTCACTGAGCTGGAACTAAAATTTGGATATTTAAATTTATATATTTATCAAACAAATAAAAAAGTAAAGAAAGTAAAGTTGTGTGCTTACAATATAAAACCTACGGCATTATACAGCTATTTGCTGCTCCTTTAGCGTTGCTCGGATTTGCTTCTTAAAGGTTTATATATGTCGCAGCCAACTAGCTTAATCAGCCGTTTGATTAATGAAAAGGCTAGGTTTTCCTCCTGCGCCGTTTAGTTTGCGACATATATAAGAGGCACAGGCAAGTCCTTCAATGATATCGAACCTAAGATGTCACTTAGGTCGCTGAAAAATATGCGCAGTTCAATAAAAAGGCTAGTTGGCAGGCATCAAAATATCCCGTACGCTTCGCTGAGGGAGGAGCAATGACCCTACAACAATCATACTAGCACATCATTTGGTCCGTCCGGCCGCCGCCCCAGCGCGCAGTGCACTAAGCTGCCGTCATCGCCAGGGCGCGCGTCGAGCGGCGCGGCGGCGCCGGGCCTCCGCTGGCGTCCCGCGCCCGCTCTGACGGCGACTGCTATTAGCATGAAGCGACAACATCCCTGCTCTGAAGTCGTTCGGGCACTGACGTTGTATGACCACGCCGCCAGTATTAATAATTATGAATAAGCACTACCAGCGCGCACGCCGTACCTACGTCATCTTCGGGTGGCGCCGGCATTGGATCGAGTATCATCGGAGAAAACTCTCCACCACCACCACCATTTGTGCGATGCCCCGCGGAAATAAAGCGATGTTCGTCCAATAAATCATGCCCCTGGCTCGGCCTTAAATTCATTTGAGGCCACCACAGGAAAGACCGGCTAAGCAGTAATCAGCCTTAGAGTGCTGAACTGCGAGTGGTCCATTTAAAAAACATACCATTTCAACCGTCGACACCGAAGAATCTCTATCAGCGACCTGTAAATTGGTTGCTCTAAAGTGGCTGTGACATACCTATACAACGTGTAATAAAATAAAAACAAAGCCTCTTACGGTGATTTTAATCATTATTATGAACAACTTTTACTATTGAACAAAACCAGAAATCGCGAACAAAAATCAGCTGTTCAGTACGAGTACATATTGTCGAGTTATGTGTACAGAAATGTTTGGGGCAGCCGATTTTTTATTTATATCGAATATTGTTCATAATTATGAGTAGATTGATCCCTTGAGAGGTATTGCGGATATTATAGTAAAACATTTTAAGCGATAATTTACAACTTGTTTCTACTGAAATCTATGTGACACAACATAAAATTGTGATATTGAAAAGCAGGGCTTTTAGATACTTCTAGAATGTTAGTACGCCCAATAAATTGAGAGTTCCGGCTGTTTTCATTTAGGATCTTCCAGTACCTACAAGAACCGGGACAGCACAGATATTCGTGTCTGAAAGATAATTAAAAGTGTTGCCTTCACTTGTAAATGAAAACACAAAAATATGTTAAAAAACATTGACAACATCTCTAATCGTATTAAAAAAGCCGCGGTCTATTTCTGCCTATATATCCGCATACTTTTTCCAAATTGCAGAACATTTATTTTCAAACGGTTTCCACAAACAGAAAGTATAGCAAACGAGAATGGCTTTTGATGTAGTTAAGTTGCACCCGTGCAAAACCGGGCTGGGCCGCTATTGCCACATAAAATCAATATTAAAAACAAAATGTCCCTTCGAAGCAATAATTTAATTAATTTACTTCCCTTTACTGAGAAAGGAAGAAACGTCGCAAAAACTTTTCACTGCTGTTACACCATGTCTGATTATAATGCTTTTATGAAAATTTAATTAGCCTTCTCGGAAAAGTAAGTTACTTTCTGATGATATTTTATTTTATCTTGCACCGTGGCTTTGATTTTAAATAAGAAACATTTCACTAAAATATTGTCAATGGATTTGCCAAGTCGGTTTCTAGTCGGAAAAATGGGGTATTCCATGAAGCACACCCAAACGAAGCACACCCAGACTTCGTCCGATCGAATTCGTTCGTTCGTTCGTTCGATCTTGTCTGGGTGTGCTTCGTTTGGGTGTGCTTCATGGAATACCCCGGAAAAATAAGTTGAGAATTTTCGATTCTACATCAACAAGAGAGCATTGAAGTTGATTTGAATAGTTTACTATATATACATATACATTCTCGATTCAAATAATGGATGTTAGAAATGGGTGATTAGAATTTTTGGAAATGATTTATATGTAGAAAACACTCATTGAAATATAAAACCTCAAAATGAAAAGACCAGAGAGGAAAAAATGGTTTCTGAATTGAGATAGAAAGATATCAAACTATGTATAGATGCTTCCAAAGTTTATCAGCTACTGAAATTAAAGTAGAGCATTTCAGTTAGTTAGGGAACGTGCACGGCGTTGACTATGCCATCTAGTGTTGCAAATCTGAAACTTTTACTTTGTAAATATTTGACCTGTGCTGCCACCTATACTTCTTGCACCCTCCATTTAGGAGAACGTGCACGAAGTAGGCTGTGCCATCTCGCGCTGCAAATTTTAAACGTATAAGTAAAATATACTTAACATTGACGCGTTTGCGCTGCCACCTATAATTTCTGCACGTTCCCTATACAAAAAATTGGGTGACAGGAATAATAAACAGAATATTCCTCCGACCACAATATGTTTCATCAATAAAGATTCAAAGACTTATTCAATAAATCAACAACTAGATCACGAGCTTATAATCTTAAAGAGAATCAGACGTTTGCGGAAATCCAACAAAATGTTATTCAATAACCAAGTTGAGTTTCACTGCCTTCAAAAACTTTATCTGTTATCAACTGTACCAAAGATATATCTGGTATTGGTACGGCTGTCAGCAGTACTGCTGCTTTATAATAATGTAATTGGGAAAACTTAGGCTTAGTGAAAATGAAATGAGCTGACAAAACATCCAACCAAAGTGGAATAACAGTTTATTTTAGGCACACTCCACCGACGTATTTGATTTTTGTCACTCGATTGCATCATCATCATCAACAGCCTGTTGCAGTCCACAGCTGGACATAGGCCTCTCCAGCTGCACGCCACTTAGATCTATTTTCGGCTTCTCGCATCCAGTTTCTGCCAGCCGTCCTGCGCAAATCGTCACTCCACCGTGCCTGGGGACGTCCTAAGCTAAGTTTGCCGAGACGCAGTCTCCACTCTAGAACTCGTTTACCCGTCGGTTCTGCGAGTTATATGGTCAGCCCACTGCCACTTCAGCTTACTAATCCGGTGGGCTATATCGATGACATTGATTCTCTAATGGATCACTTCTGATGCGATCCCTTAGAGACACACCGAGCATAGCCCCTTCCATAGCTCGATGAGCGACTTTGAACTTGTGGATTATACGAGCCGTCAGTGTCCACGTCTGGGCTCTGTATGTCATGACGAGTAGGACACACTGATTGAAGACTTTCGTCTTTAGGCACTGTGGGATCGACGATGCAAAGAATCGACGTAGCTTCCCAAACGCTGCCCAGCCCAACTGAATTCTTTTCACCTCGCCCTCAAAGTTGTTTCTACCTAACTGCAATATCTGTCTGAGGTACACATATTTTTGAACAACTTCGAGAACGGCAACGTGAATCGTAATCGGTTCCGGTAGAACATTTCCGTTGAACATCACCCTGATTTTATCCAAATTTTTGTTGGGCTTACTAAGGTACCTGAGGTAAATAAGGCCCAGGGGGTAATAAGGCCCACATTCCAAATTTCGCGGAAAAACATTTCTATGACACTTCACTGTTTACGCACACGTGCACAATGTCGGTTTGAATGTTTCCGTATGGGTCCGGAGTCGCTAGCGCCGCCATCGTGCTAGTGACGTGCGATGCGTTGATGAAATGACTGGCTACTGTGCAATTTTATAATCTTACATATGCCAAAAAACTGTAAGTATTTTCATTTAACTCAATAATTGACTAATAACGCTGCATTTAGTATCGTAAGTATGTCTTGTACAAAACAATGGATATAGTTTTTCCCAGCCAGAGAAAGAGTTTTTAGGTTTATTAGGTTATTTTGTAAAAACGTGGCATAAGGTTAATAAGGCCCATTATAACGGTACTTGGGCCTTATTGGCCTCTTAATATTTGAGTATCAGATTGAATTTTTTTGCGTTCTAGGTCAATGTACTGTGTGAATTGTACAGACAATATATGTGTAACATTGTAACATATTTTGATTAAAATGTCTCCAAAGAGAGCTTTAGTGGACAGAAGACAATTTACGGGCCGCTTTGGCAGCAATATAACGAGGGCAGCTGACGCAACGAGCAGTAGCTGAACGTTACAACTTTCCAAGACGCACTCTCCGAAATCACATAAATTCCAAAAGTACTATTACGCGCTTATGTCGTAGATCCATATTGACAATCGATCGATCTTGTACAACGCATTATACGATTTGCTAACATCGGTGTATGTGTTACTCCAAAAGTCATACGGAGACAAGCATTTTTATTTTGCGAGAAAAATGATATTAAGCACAACTTCAATAAAGACTCTGGCATTGCGGGCAAAGACTGGCTTAAAATCTTTTTGAAAAGGAACCCAGAAATTTCCAAAAGTCAAGCCCAGTTTATGAATCCAGGCAGAGCACAGAAATTAAACCATCCTATTGTTGCTCAGCATTTTCAAGAAGTAAAAGACCTATATGAAGAATTAGACATTCTACAGAACCCGCAACGACGCTTACAACTTATTTCTAGGTAAATTTAGGACGATTTACTGTAAAAATTAAAATTTTACTGCAAATTTTTATATGGGCTTTAATGTACTACCGTAGTATAATAAGGCCCCTGAGAAGGGTTTTTAAAAAGTATATTTTCCTATTAAAAATTTTGCTTTTCTTTATTGTTTTACACCATTTATTACAGCAACATGTACAAGCTATGTAAACAATATGTTTTTGACACCCTATACGCATTATACTCAGATTTAAAGCAATATTTTCTTAGGTGGGCCTTAATTGCCACCGGTACCTTATTTGTTTACACCAATTTATACCGTGTACGCTGTGATGGGTAGGTACGTTTAGGTGAGGGTGGGGTGTATGTACCACCAAAAAGTGAATAATAAATATGAAATAACTTTCATTTTGAAAGTCAGTGTTCAAAAACGAAGAAATGACCCAAAACACCGAGTATTAGAAGTCGGTTGTTTTTTTTTTAAGTTTTTTTTATATGATACTAGCTGCTGCCCGCAGCTTCACCCCCGTGAATGTCGGAAATTATCCCAAGGGAACATAATCCCGGAATAAAAAGTTATAGATATATAATATCCTATGTTACTTCTAATACCTCCAAGAATATGTGTACAAAGTTTCATGATGATCGGTTGAGTAGTTTTCGCGTGAAAGCGTAACAAACAAACTTACATTCACATTTATATATTAGTATAAATTAGATAGTTTATGCGGCATTCAAACTAAATATGTTTATCGATTGATATTCAGACCTGCCGAATACCCAGCTACACATTCATAGACACAATGAAAATATAGTAATTTCTTAGTCAATATTTCAAATGCTTTCAGAATTTCATCTGCGTGGTGTCAGCCGACTGTGACATTGCTTTCGGCGGTCAGTCAACGGTTCCAGGCGCTGTGGCGACCCTGGAATCCATAGGACACCTAGGACTGGAAGAAAATAAGGTCATCGGTTCCGAAGTCACTGCTTTTATTGAAAAGGAACTTGGCATCGCACCGGATAAGTAAGTATTTTATGTAACAGCTCTGGATACGTCTTGAGCTCGAGAGAAATTGACATCCTATCTATAGCGCTATAATGATTGTTAGAAAGTCAAAAATGTACCGCCTCTTTGCCGCTGGGCAGTCGTTACGGATTGTCAGAAGCCAAAAAATCTGACACCAGTTCTTACCAAGAAGTACGAGTACCGTGTTCTCCAGTTAATGGGTTGTGAAGGTCTGGTAGGCAGCCGCCTCACGTAAAATACTAGTATTCAGCTGAATTCGGCTTAACTGGGAGCCGACCCCAAAGCGTCGTATCGACGTTGCGCCCGTTTGTATGTGGCTCCACGTTACTAAGCCACTTCAATGAACGCGAAGTGTTCATTCGATGCGGCGTACATTATTTCAGCCCGAATTGACATCATCACATCATTACTGCAGCGTGTTTCAAGAAGCCAAGAACCTAGTGTAGCCTACACTAGGTCATCGTCGTTGCGACGACGCCATCGGGCGCGAGAAGCACTTGGGAAATAATAGACCAGGGTAGAAGCCTTTAAAAATAATAAAAAGTGAAATAAAATAATAGTAGGATAAAACCCATTAGAAAAGGAGGAGAATATTATAAAAATGAAAGGAAAAATAATTTACGGGCGATCTGAGGTCGGGTAAGTTTTCACCAAATTTCGTGACAAAAAAAATAATTTTGTAAAAGATAAAAATAAAAAACCAAAAACTTGTTTTTTTGAATTTTTCTCATAAATTTTGAGGTTATGTGAAAAAAGTGTAAATACAAAAGTTTTAGATCTTTTTATTACCTACAACTTTGCCATTTGATTTTTTTCCATAGGACTTTTAGTTTTGCCGGAAATCGAGATAAACCGTTTTTTACCCTTAAAAACTCACCCCCATCCCCTTCCCGACCTCAGATCGCCCGTAAATTATTTTTCCTTTCATTTTTATCCCCTCCTTTTCACATGAGTTTCATCCTACTATTATTTTTTTTGGTTTTAAAAATTATCGACCCTGGTCTATAATTATGATGGCCACATTTTTGCTGAAGCTGCGTAAAATACTCAGCTTCAGCGAATTTTTACTCCTGTTGGAAGAGACTCATTATTCTTGTTATTAATCTCAGTATCAGCATTATCTTCGTTATTTCTCCCTTCCGCTCCGCCCAGAGCGGGAGAAGTCATTTGATGATTTCCCATCCACAAAAAAAAAACTGTTATCTTTTTGTAAACCTTGCCCCGCACTAGGATTTCTCCGGTATCGTGGGTGCGTTTACAAACATATAATCTCACATACACAAACAACTAAAACCCAGGTCAACTAAATGTAAGACAGGGAAAGAATTCCCAAAACATTTGAGTAAATAATATAATATTTATATATGATTTTGGTTTTAGCTGTTATTTTTTCTTTTTATGCTTCACTAGCGACCCGCCCCGGCTTCACACGGGTTCAATGTACCTAGATAGTAATGTTTCATCTACTATAATATGCATGTATTATACATATAAACCTTCCTCTTCAATCACTCTATCTAATAAAAAAACCGCATCAAAATCCGTTGCGTAGTTTTAAAGATTTAAGCATACATAGGGACAGACATCGGGAAGCGACTTTGTTTTATACTATGTAGTGATAATGTATATAAATCAAATCATTCGTTCCAGCTTCTTCCTGTCATTCTACGACATCAAGGGTCAAGACATTGTCAGAGGAGGGATTTCTAAAGATTTTATTAAATAAAACTCTATTTGAAACTGTAGGCTAACTTCAGGATATTCTTAGCAAAGTGGTAACACGTTCAAGAATCAGCAAGAAAATCGATCCACCAGAAAAGTGAAAAGAATCCATCACACTGATGTAAGTATTGTACCTAAAACTCAAAATTAAATCATAAATAATAATCGCATCATCCTACAAATGTATTTTCTAGTTAAAAATGAGAGTACATTAAATAATTTATCTGTAAACAGTAGTCATCGACTTGCTAATAATGAATGATATTATATCATAAAATAAATTACCAATTTGAAGTAAAGATTTTATTTCCTTTCGAGTTTTATTTTTATCCGAATGAACGGAAAATGAAGGTGGAAACGTAATTAGTGTCTTTTTGACAGTCCACGAAATAGAAAGAAACATTAAATAATGTGACACGTAACAGACTTGCATAAATGATGACACAGTGATCGGTAAAAGGTGAACTAAATTTAATAAAGTTCTAAAAAGAACAGCGATAAAGTGGAGATGATTTACGACAAAATATTTTTTACCAACTAACAGGTTTCGGAACATTACTTAACTACAACTAAAATTTATAAATTAAAACGACTATTGAACACATTTCCAGTTTGTGTTTAAGAAAAAAAGAATACACACGATTTGTATTGTTAAAAAAATATAAATATATTATTTAATCATCTTGTCTTCGTTCGAACTAAGTAAGCGCGGAAGCTATAAATGTAATTTACATACCAGCTTCAATATTTTATATGACAAGGTAAAGATAAGAAAAAAAAAAGCAATTTTATAGCTTTTCATACTATTTATTCATTTCTTTATTTTGTACAGACTTTGCTGTCAGTCCATCCGCCTGTCTGTCACCAGGCTATATCTCAAGAATCGCGATAGCTAGACAGTTGAAATCTTCACAAATTATTTATTTCTGTTGCCGCTATAACAACAAATACTAAAAACAGAATAAAATAAATATTTAAGTGGGTAAAACCCAAGATGGGAGCATCTAAGGTTGCGGTATTTGTTCGAAAGAGTCACCGCGGCCCTGGAACGCAAAAGGCACTACTAGAAGGATCACGGGTGGGTTTTAGTCAGTAAGAGTCTGACACTCCCTTCCGCTCCACCCAGAGTGCAATGTACTTAATAAGGGTTCCGTACCCAAGGGGTAAAGTCGGTACTACTGTTGTTTACCTACACAATGGTACGGAACCCTTCGTGTGCCAGTCTGACTCGCACTTGCACGGTTTTTTAAAAACGTTTTCCTTGTTTTTGAAGTCGGTAAAAAGTAAAATGAATTTGAATAGTTTAGTGTATTAAATAACAGTATTATTAAATGTATAAGTGATATCCCGAAACTCCTAAAAAATATTCCGAAAACAGTTGTAAGGAAGTCTCCACGTTTTTTCTTTGTTGATATAATTTATTTTTGCTTATCATTCGTTACCGAATGAATTATTAAAGTGCACTGATTGACCTCTGATTTTTCGATTTCCTTAATGGTAGGCATAAGCTTCTAAGAGTACAAAAAGCAGCCCGGAATATTTGAAATTATTTTGAAACTTGTGTCAGATTTTCTTCTTGTTTTGGAAAAAATAACATATTAATTCTTTGGACAGGAAAAAATATAGTATTGGGAGAAAGTATTTTTCAGCATATTTTTAGCATATTATTTTTTTTATATACCTTTGGAAAAAGGCTTTGATCGCTAAGCGTTTATCGCAGCCTATTTGTTTATCGTTCTTTGTTGCTAGTCGATGATACGATTAATCAGATTATTACTTCTAGGTATTGCCGCCTACAAACAAATACATACATTAATACCTACTCTAAAAAAATGCCCTTTATAATATTAGTTTAGATTTTCTTTGGATCTCTATTACTCTTAATAACTTGGAATAGAATACCCCATCTTAATATATTAAATACTAGCAGCGCCCAGCGTTTTCACCCGCGTAGTTCCCGTTCCTGTGGGAATACAGGGATAAAATATGTGATTTCAAGGGATCACCCATCCACGGTCCGACCTTGGAGGCATAGCTTAACCTCGAAGTTTGACCCGTGCGGCTGTTATTAAACTAAAAATATGTAAAGTTACGTGTATGTGTGTCTTTATTTACCTATGAATGTTCCTTGGGCCAACATTTTTTCCGGACTATTAATAATTATATGAGATTTCCTTGGATTCTTCTTGGTCCAAAGACCTATTAAAGGGTATTTGTTAACTGACTTCTTATTACTAGAACTCCAATAAAGCAAACACTGAAGGAATGTAAAGTGTTCGGTGTTTGACGTGCTTACTACTAGCGCCATCTAGTTCCACGATGGTGAACTATAATTTATTTTTGATTTGATGGTGAACTATGTTATAACTATGCGAATTAACTATCTCGAAATGGTTTTTAAACCAATATAACTACAAATGCTATACTATTGTATAGGTAACTACTTCTCAATACAGTGAAGATTATTGGATATACGGTAGGTTATGTATAGTAGGTACGGTAGGATTCATTGTACAAAGGGAATTTTAATTATTTGCTTACAAACTGCTTCTAAATGTATTTTTATTTAATAAAATTATAATACAAAGGTGTTACCTAATACTAAACTCGCCAAACTTTTACGTTTGTTGGCGAGAGGCGATCTTTTAATCGTATACAGGGTGGAATTTTGTAATGCCACCTGGAGGGAAAGTACTCTTAATACTGCAGATAGAAAATTTTACTCAAAGGAAACATTCCTTTATTTTTGAATAGAAAGCAAACTGCATTCAAAGATTTTCGAAAATTCTCTTCTCATCCGGGAATCGAACCGGCTAAAATCTGAAAAAATTATACCCTGTACTTGTATTGCATCGATCGTTAGGGTCAATTATAAGGATGAAATCTCTCTAACAAACATGATAAATTAAATGAAAGGAAAACCAGGAAATCTTAAATTAATTTAATTATTTACAAAAAATAGTAAAGTAACTAATTAGTTGCTCGAAATGGGCTCCATTCTCTCCACCATTTAACTCGTTTCTTAAGAGATCCAGTATTTCAATATACTTGACAGTGTTTAAATGACCTTCGTACACGTGGACTAACACTACATTATTTCTCATAATTCCGAACCAAACGTTGAAAGAAAATCTTACTTGATTGTTAGTTTCATGAACACGAACAGGATTCACTCGAGACCAATAGTGGTTATTGCGGCGATTGTATGTACTTACTTACATGCCATTATTGCTGAAGTTGGTTTCGTCAGACCATACAATGTTACTCAAAAAATTAGGGTTTCAGTCAATTTCTCCAAGCATGTTTTCACAAAATTGTAATCGTCTCTCACGATCCCCAATATGCAATTTTTACACCAACCGACCTTCACGATAGCATTTATACTTATACTTTTTCAGCACTTTAAGTACGCGAGTGTGGGTTGTTCCTAATTCATCGGCAGCATCTCTACTTGAAGCTTTCGGAAATGATTCAAAGTGTGTTAAAACATCTAGTTCAAAATCGAAATAGTTTTGCTGAATAGTTTGCCGTCTCTTCTTGAAACCACCCGTCGTATTCTTTAAATTTTCTACTATTCTTTTCAATATGAATCGAGTTGGTGCCTGTCGGTCTTGATATCTCTCTCCATACCACCGCAGAGCTAGATTCACGTTTTTGTTATTTAAAAAATAAGCTTCCATTAAATCAAACTGTTCTCGATAAGCCATTTTCACCGTGAGACAAAATGAGAAATGAGTTGTAAAAACAATCAAATGTGAATAAAAACTATGACAATCTAATTTTCAAATTTTAATCTAACATTCCATTATTTAAATTACCTCATACACGCAGCTACGAGTATATCGCAAAGGAGTCTGCATTACAAAAGATTTTGATGAGAATTTGTAACTTCAGATTTCCTGGTTTTCCTTTCATTTAATTTATCATGTTTGTTAGAGAGATTTCATCCTTATAATTGACCCTAACGATCGATGCAATAAAAGTATAGGGTATAATTTTTTCAGATTTTTGCCGGTTCGATTCCCGGGTGTGGGAAAAGAGAATTTTCGAAAATCTTTGAATGCAGTTTGCTTTCTATTCAAAAATAAAGGAATGTTTCCTTTGAGTAAAATTTTCTATCTGCAGTATTAAGAGTACTTTCCCTCCAGGTGGTATTACAAAATTCCACCCTGTATAACAATGAATCGCCTTATGTACATACATACCTAATACTTACTTAAATTTTAGGTATTTTTTTTTTTAATTTTGTCCTTTACATACTAATTTTTACTTTTTCTAACTGACTTCCAAAAAAGGAGGAGGTTCTTAAATCGACTGTATTTTTTTGTGTTTGTTACCTCATAACTTTTTATTGGATGTACCGATTTTGATGATTCTGTTGTGTGTGTGGCATGTGGTCCCATTTATCATAAAATTTGAGTGAGATCTGTCGACTAGTATTTGAGTTATGCTTAATAATGCGTGGCTTCGACTACATTGATGATACCTATTAAAAAAAAAATATATAGTTATATTTTTTCCCCAAAAAACTACAAACGACAGCTAAACAAAAAAAAAACACACAAAAAGTGCAAAATAACTTTAAAATCGGAAATCGTTGTTTGTTCCAAAAACGAAGAAACAACCAAAAACACTGACTTCCGAAATTAAAGTTAAATAGTAAAAGTAAATCTAAATTATAATAAACTAACAGCGCCCCACGGTTTTACCCGCGTGGTTCCCGTTCCTGTGGGAATACGGAGATAAAATATAGTCTATGTTACTCAAGGTGAATGTAGCTTTCTAACGGTGAAAGAATTTTTGAAATCGGTCTAATAGTTTTTGAGTTCATTCGTTACTTACAAAAATAAATAACTTTCCTCTTTATAATATTACTAGCTGTCCGCACAACTTCGTTTGTCACATTTTTCATGACTGCTCTGCTCCTATTGGTCTAAGCGTGATTATATATAGCCTATAGCCTTCCTCGATAAATGGGCTATCTAACACTGAAAGATTTTTTCAAAGAAAAGTAGTTCCTGAGATTAGCGCGTTCAAACAAACAAACAAACTCTTCAGCTTTATAATATTAGTATAGATTATAGCTTTTAGTATAGAGACTGGATATCCTACTGAGAACATGCTAAGGAGATCATGCTACTAGTATTTGACCAGTAGCATGATAGTGTTGTCTCCATGAGTTTGCTGTGTGTAGGCACTAAACCACTGAACCAGTGTTGCGGAATTGGTTCAAAAGATGTCTCTTTCGTTTCTAGGTCTCTTCGACTGACTGGTCCCAAGGCCCCAAGCCTGGACGTATGCCACATTGGGCACCCGTTTCAACGGCACCTGAGGTATTCCACATACAGCACCTATCGATATTTTTCGCAGGTGCCATTATTGGAATAGTAAAATTTTATTCCACAAACGGCATCTACGAACCAGTAGGTACTAGTGTTGGGACGTTTACTTTTTATAAGACGTCAAAATGATTATTATTTTTTTGTTTTTCATTTAATGTGTATTCAGTAGCTATCAAAATCTTAATCAAATCATGCCGGTCATTGAAAATTTAAACTAAGCGAACCATTACGTGTAAACGCCAATCTATGTACATATACTACAATTATAAAGAGGAAAGATTTGACTTTGATAAATAGCTTAGAATAATTACCTAATATTGGGTCCCTCCCCGAGTTTTGACTAACGAGCCAGCCCGCGCCTCTGAGCTATTAGCGTTAAATCCCCAAAATAATGTCAACCTGACCCAGCCTGTCCCTTGCTGCCCTCCCTCAATAACGCCGTTTAGCCGAGGCGCGTGTCCCACAGGGGATGCCCTTAGCGAGCGGCCATTTAGCTTGTAAACTTAGTTTTTAGCCCTGGCTACGGGCCTTAAATTCATTTGAGGCCACCACAGCAAAGTCCGGTTAAGCAGTAGGTAACCATCCTTAGTGGCTTAAAATATTTTTTTTTCAAACAGCCTAACATAGGTAACTAGTCAGAACTATTGAGAACACTACAGATCAAATAATTCTATATGTCTCTATTTGTTGTTTATTTCCTCAAAAACCGACTTCAAAAAGGGAGGAGGTCCTGTATTCGTCTGTTACATGTTTTTTATTTTGTTTTATCTTGTTGGGTTCTAAGTAATAATTTATAATGATGTGTGCCGTAATATCATCCAAATACGAGTAGCGTCAAGGGTTACAAAAATCCAGTCATACACTCATCCAAACTTACAAAGTTATACATACATATTTAAGTGTTACTGTGATATACAGCGCCGTTCAATGAATCGGCTAGGCTGCCAATCAAACGGGTGATTAACTTTTGTGACATATACAGACGGATAAGTCTGATAGAACTATATTGCCTAAAGACTTCGTTTACTGTCAGGGAAATAAGTAAAAATAAAGTAATTGAGTTCCTATAATTAAATTTATTTAAATCTTTGAGCTGATATATAAATAAAAAACAATATCTGGAGCGTCCTACATCAATCGATCGATCGCCAGTCAAATAAGCTTCTTGGTGTAGCAACAACTTTAGATCGATGTCAACTGATCTATTCTACGATCCATCGAAGCCATGGACCACCAACGATCGATCGATTGCTGTGGTTACAATCTGAAACAGTCGTTTGGAGTAGAGAAAGAGACAAAACACAAACGGCAATGTTTTCTTACTCTATCTTGTCTTTAGTTAAAACATCGTCCGTGGCTCATAACAAAACATTAAAACCGGATTCCATACATTAACTGTTTCACACTGAAAGTTATTTTAACTATGAGATGTTCTAAAGGCGATACCCCGACCAAAACCTTGCGATAGTGCGTTTTTCTTCGCTATTCAGAGACTATTAACTCATTAATTATGAGAAATAATCTACATGTTAAAGCACATTATTAATTTTCGAAGTCTTATCATAATATTCCACGTTCTAATATTATTTATGTGTTATAAAAAACATTTAAAATCTACTTTAAAAAAATGACTAAAATTGTTGATTTTATGCATCTGTTGCTAAATGCAACGCTCTAATCATTTGAGGATTCTCTCTAACCATAGGAGGTTATTTGGTCAGGGAAACGCCTTAATCTTAAAAACTAACAGAACTACAACTTATTTGATCATATTAAATACTCAACTATTACTACCTTATACTAATCTATATATATAAAAATCAATGCCACTTTTCGTTGTAATTCCATAACTCAAGAACGGGCTCACCTATCCAAACCAAATGCTTAGGATTTGGTCGGCATATTTAGTAGATGGTTTATGTGAAGTTTGCACAAAATCGGTCGAGCGGTTCCTCATTTGTCACATTTTTTGTAATAAATGAATTCAATAGAAACTTTTTTCACAGAAACTTTTTTGAAGTTTTGTTGACAGGACAAGCACGTTGTTATGTCATTCATGCCGTCAATTCATTTTGGACGTGGTTTGATTAAATCATATTATCAGCGATAAATTTTTTCTTTTCACATAATTGCATTTGCAGTGCATTCATACAAACGGTGAGTCCTGAATTTATGTATACTTTTCTAAGTTGCCGTATATGATTTCACATGGCATCATATGCGACAGCTTCTTGGGAATTTGTTTTTTTTTTTGTTCTAATTTTTTTTTTCGATTTTTAAGCGAAAACATATGTGCATACGGGAAAAATGCCACCAGCCAGACGAGCAAATATAGGTTACGAAATATTAATCCACCAAAACTGTGTAACGGAACCAGATTGGCAGTGAAAAAGTTATTGCCAAATTTGATTGAAGCTACGATCTTAACTGGTAAATCAAAAGGAGAAGTTGTTTTGATACCGCGTATACCTATGATTCCAACTGATATGCCTTTTGAGTTCAAACGTTTACAATATCCTGTGCGTTTATCATTTGCGATGTCCATCAACAAGGCCCAAGGTCAAACACTTCACGTTTGTGGTGTGAATTTGGAGGAACATTGTTTTTCACATGGCCAGTTATATGTTGCCTGTTCCAGAGTCGGTACCCCCAGCCGTTTGTTTATTTATGCTCAAAATGGAAAAACAAAAAATATTGTTTATCCAAATGTTTTGGATTAAGTGTGTTGTAAATAGCTAGCAATTGATTTCGATTTTAAATAAAATATTTTTTTGATTAAATAAATGAATTTGATGTTCCGATTTGTTTATTTTATTTCACTTTATACGTAGCGAAGCACGTACCGGGCCGCTAGTTGATTTATAGTTTTATAAACACAGAGCTTAAAATTATACTGGATTAATCGAAGATCAGCGCATATTACTCCATAAATAATACTGTAATATGGTTTTTTTAAGTCCCTATTGCGTTTTATGTCTCAATGCATAGTATTTTTTAAATTTTTATAATGTAAGCTTAGTTAATATTATTTTTATGAACTTGTCTCCAGTAAGTGAAAGCATACATTTAATAAATATTTAAATACTGTTTATGTGATACATTTTGTGTGTACTTTTTTTGGAGATCCTTAGTAAATAAATCATAAGTTAATCAACGAAACAAATTTCATTATCATAATGACTCGTTTCCTGGTTATAAACGTCATTAATAAAAGACGTTACTTTTAATGACACCGGATACATGCAAATACAAATATCTTTGGTGATAAAGCCGCGAATGAAACATTTATTAAAACAACCAACTATAACATAGAACACTCACGAGACACTAAGCATTTCTGACATTATTCTAACTATTATCTAACTATATATCAAACATCCAGTTCCGGTCAGCCGTTTTGGCTTGATTGAGTAACAGAAAGGTATCTATTCAAACATTTGTATTTATAACAGTAATTTATAATATGATTGGCATAAAGGTCGCTTTGACTAACGTTACGATTTGTTTTGTATTGAGAAAGATAGTGTTTGCATTTCATTCATTAACATAAACAGTTTGAACGGTAATTGAGTGCGTTCCTTCAAATAGGTTGTTCTAGAGCTCTTAATAATAAACTGATACCTTTCTAAGAGTCCGAGAACGAACAAATCCTTAGTCTAATAATTTATAATCAGTGTTATTTTACTCACTTAGAATGTTGGTCGACCTATTATTGGCGACTGTATAAGTCTGATGCTTTTGTTACTATTATCTTATGTAATGCTGTATACAGAAGCTGTTGGTTTGCCTTTAAATAAATAAATAAAATACGAGTTTCTATTGTTTTGAATAAAAGCGAGTTATAACAAAAAAATATCTTTTTCTCTTTCATTTCTTTTGTATAACAAGGTTTACTCGAAAAAAAAAGTACTTAATCTTGCTTCCTTTTGATTTTCCTTACTCATTCGAGACTCCATTGTTCACCCTCGATATTCTTCCAGATCTCACTGCGAGCCCTCTCTGCAGATCGCAGAGATTCGGTTATCTCTATCTCCTCTACATCTTCTTCCCAAGGAACGACTTCATGTACCACGTCCACAACCAGGGCTGGTTCTTCACTTATCTTAAGCTTAGCTGCTTGTTTTTCAACTTCATCCATGACACCAGCAGCCTCCGATTCTTCATCTGTGTCGACCTCAAATTCAGCATCAGGATGCATACGTTTCAGTTCAATCCTCTCAGCCCTAGTCTGCCATCTCTCCAGGTTCTTCAAAGCCATGGCATACATTGGTCGAGTGGTTGGCATAATGCGGTTCAGCATGCCGTAACAAGGTATACAGATTTGGCTCAGGAAACCGACCTATAAGGAAAACAAATACTTAATTAAAATTTGAATAAAGTTAGCCGTCGCGGGACAGATGTGAAACATTGAAATTATTGTACATATAATATGGATAAAAGGATATTTTATTAGGAAATTAATAAGGCATGAAAAATATTAAGAGGGCCACACAGTCGCTTGCGCAAGGCGACGCGTCACCATCCGCAAGTGAATAACATCGAATGCAGTCTGGTGACCAATGTGTAATGGTAAGTCTGTATAAGATTTAAAAAATATATGTTTTCTTGACAATCCTCTTATTTGAGGTTCACACGAGAATAGGGATGTTTCCTGAGGAAAAAAAAAATAGGGTTCTATTTAGTCCGTCAGTTAGAATATCGAAAAATATTGGACACGTATTTTTGCTTTATCAAATCTATAAAATTGACGAAGATGAAAAGCTTCAAAGATCATTAGCGGGGGCTTGTGACGTCACGACGTGGTAAAAATCGTAGCACGAAGTGACACCACACGAGTTTTCTACGCACTGTATCATCTTCGTTTTATGTTTAAGTGAAAAAATAACAAAATATGTGTGCAATATTTTTTGGAAATCTGTCTGATGATTAGATTTTTTTAGTCAACTATCCTATTTCGTATGAATTTCGAATTATTTTTTCGTACTATTTCAAGGTATTGGGAAACCCTCCAATACCTCTAACCCGATGGAGATTTCTCTAAGCCTACACTACCGCATCACTGCATAATCAGCCTTTTAACATTCCCACTGCTGGGACACAAGCCAGCTCCTCTCTAGGAGAGGCAATGGGCTGTAATCCACCACGCGGGCCTAGTGCGGGTTGGTGAATGTCACATGTCTTCGAATTGTTGGTTGCTGCTAACATGCTGGTTTCCTCACGATGTTTTCCTTCACCGTTGTGAGAGCAGTGGTGATGAAATAAATTACACAAAGTAATGCGCGTGGCTGGGTTTGAACCCGCGACAAGTAATTCGTTAGTCGGGGCCGTTATCACTCGGCCACCACTGCTCCACTGTGTACCTATGAAAGATTCAGTATTATCGCTACCGAACTAGTCAGTTTATCGCGTACCATATTTCCCTGCTACAAGATTGAACTGCATTTTGAATGCCTCAAAATTATCAAACGCGCCGATGGATTGGTCTGTAAGGGACAAGCAACTAACCAAGTCAAGACATTGGATCTTCATAAATGGGTGGCGCAGACGTGTGCACTATTGCGATGCAAGTCGATGACTAAGAGAACGATGACCGTATGTGGGTAGATATTACATAAGTTCAGTTTGAATTTCGAGAAGAAAAAAAAAACAGAAAATCAGTGAAGATGACTAGAATCTAACTTATTCGTTACATACATTACGAATACCAAACAATAATATACATTTTTTTCTTTTGATACGTCAACAAAAATGAAGACGATACGTAGATATTTCGCGTGACGTCACACTTTCAAACACGTCGAAGTTTGTGACGACAAACCCCCCCACTCCTGGACTTCGACTCGTTTTTACTTTGACAATATCTTTTATTGTTACGAGTACAACAGAAAATGATCTACAAGCTAAAACCACATTTTTTTACCCAGTAAACATCTCCCTTTGTCCGAACTTAATTGCTTGCTTCAAACAGAACAAATTAAAAAGCAAATAAACTCTTTGCAGAAAAATGACAGTATTATATTCTCACACAGCAAATTGTTCATTAGCTTGTCTCCTTTTACTCTGATAGATATCGTTTTATTTAATTTAATGGAAAGGGTGGCACGTGGAACGCTATCCGGGGGTGCAATATCGATTTGAAATCACAGTTTTCTCAGCATATTTCGATTGCTACTCGTTAAAATATCAAATCATACGGAAGTATTTCCGATATTTTCATTCGAAGCGTTTTATTTTTTTCTGATATTAATTGGTCATGTAAAAATATCGTTTCGTTTTAATTGTGTTGCACGCGATATGCACACAGTGGATATATTTTGTTTTTCTATAAGCGCAATTTTATCATAGGATCGTTCTTCTTTAGCATAACACGCGGAATGTGTTGTTCATCTTTTCTTTTCCCAATACATGTGATACATTATTATGACTGTCGGACATACATAACAAGACATTTTAAAGGTGAAAAATATTATTCAACTTTAAGGTTAAAAAAAATCAAAAATCATTCAATCGACATTTTGAAATGAAGATCAAAAATTATTCTGTTTATGAAGCTAAGCTATAATGCTATAATCCACATGATTCGAGGCTTCATAACGGTTTCATCATGAAATTCTCGCGTCTAAGCACCTTTAAAAATTACGTTCCCTTCAAAATGTTTGGGCTAGGTACATAAACGATGCCGACACACGCGTCATGTTCGTGAACGGGCGCCGTCGGTTGAGACTGGTCACCTCTTAACTGCCACTGACTTGTTTTAATCTTTATACTTTGAATAGTTTTATAGTTTCCTTTTTTTTCTTTGCCTTGTCCTCACATATAGAATCATCAAGGATAAAACCAAGATTATGTAATACAGAACATGATTTAAAAGAGTGTTTGTGGAATTTCAAGCGTGCGTTCTTCTCCATAGAGATCTACGCTTTGGAACGTGCAGATAGCTTCACCTTTTTCAACTTGACATCTCAAAAGTGCCTGTAAAGGGTTTAATTAAAATAAATGCTTTGAGTTTGAGTTTAAACTATAGTACCAAACTTAGAACCTAACTTATTGTTTATCTTTTCGCACTGAATTTGAAGTCTATTCCACCAAGTTTTCTATACAGATTGTTGTAAGACTTTCCTAGAATGCACCAATTAGTTGTAAACTTGACTTGAAGAAAAAATATTTAGTTACAGCAAACGCGACTCGCATTTATTACGCAGCATACCGTGTGCTGAGTAATATAAGCTTCTTATTGTATTTTTTTTTTTTTTGAGATAGTGTACTTTAATACGTTGTTTATAACATACAAAATAATATTCAAATATGCATCTATCTATAGTTATGTAATCCACAACTGCGTACTACCAACTGAAAACCAGCATTAGGAGTCTGACGCCCAGCAAAAGCTGAGAAGGTAACCCTTTCGGTATGGTCACACTCAGCTCGTGTTATACCATTTTTCTCTTTTTTAACCGCAGACGCAAAAAGAGCTGGGGTGTTATAAGTTTGACGTGTCTGTCTGTCTGTGGATCCGTGGCTCGCGAACAGATGAAGCGATTTCAATTTAGTTGCTTTTTGTATGAAAGGTGAGTTACGGGCGAAAGTTTTTAGACATGTTTGATGAAAATCGGTTGAGCCGTTTAAAAGTTGTGGGGGGTGAAAGCGGGGAAGAATATTTGAATGTCTGCAAATATACTCGAGTGGGGTCTCAAATGAAAGCGCACTGAAAGAGAATTTATTGATGATGACTTAATCGAGACTGTTCTTATATGTATGTACCTAAAAAAAAGTATAAAATAAAAAAATTAATTAAAAATTTTAAAAACCCAAAAGTAAAAAATAATTTTAAAAATGTATTAATAATTCTACAAAAAATAGGTCACGTTGGGGGACTTCTTTTCATTAAAATCAGTAAATAATGCTAACCTGGCTAGAAGGTTGTTGATCAGGCTTGTTCCGGTCCATCATAGGGATCGGTTCCTTGCCTGCGGCTCTCTCCTTGTCTCCCTGGTCATAGAACTCTTCAAATATGACCTTCACTGTCTTGATCTGGATGTCCCAGGGTTTGGCTGATGCTGACAGATCTGCCGCTGTCATGGATATTGCCATGGCTAGTTCGCTAAAATAAAAAGGAACCAAAATTAGGAAAACTTAATTGCAGTGAACATAAAGAAAGAAAGAAAGGAAATGAATTTATTTGGCACACACAGATACACACAATGTAGATAAAAATAAAAGAAAACTTAATTTTAAAACAATAATACTGTGTGACCCGCGGCTGCGCCAAATAGGTGCAGTTCAGCAAAATGCCAGACAACCAGGAGCTGCCTTACTCTGGTTGTCGGTGGTGGCGTGAAGTGAGCCGTCAATACATTCAATTAAGCTGAATTATAGTTCACCTATATATTACGCCACTGAAGTACTATGAAAACATATTGCAAATAGCAAAAATAGCTCTGCCTACTCCCATTATTGTTAATACGTTAGCATATGTCAATTACACCAGCAGGAGAGCAGTGGTGGCCGAGTGGTAACGGCTCCGACTTACGAATTGTAGGTCGCGGGTTCAAACCCAGCCAGGCGCATTACTTTGTGTAATTAATTTCTTCTCCACTGCTCTCAAAACGGTGAAGGAAAACATCGTGAGGAAACCGGCATGTCCTAGAACCAAAAAATTCGAAGACATGTGACATTGACCAACCCGCACTGGGCCCGCGTGGTGGATTACGGCCCATTCCCTCTCCTGGAGAGGAGGCCGGTGTCCCAGCAGTGGGAACGTTAAAAGGCTGATTATGTTATGTTATGTATATGTCAATAACTGCTTCTGAAAATGTCAAAATTAACAACTCTTATCACGTTTAGTTTAAGTTAGAAGTATTTTCAAAACAACTCACATATGACTTTGCACTTCCCAGTTAAAATTATTGATACCGCCTTTGTGGAGTTCTGTGATCTTTCCCAGGTTGGGGAAGAAGACAGCCAGGTCGGTGGCGAGAATGCAGTGTCTGATGTAGCCCAGGATCTCTTTGTAGTCCTCGCTCGAGATGTGCGAGAATATGTTGTGGCCGTCCTGTGAAATAATGTCGTAATACAATGTAATATTTTTTATTGAGCCTGTGGTTAAGTGACAAATACAATATATCTATACTAATATTATAAAGCTGAAGAGTTTGTTTGTTTGTTTGTTTGTTTATTTGAACGCGCTAATCTCAAGAACTACTGATTCGAATTGAAAAAATCTTTTTGGGTTGAATAGACCATTTATCGAGGAAGGCTTTAGGCTATATATCATCACGCTTAAGCCAATAGGAGCGGAGCAGAGATAAAGAATGTTTTAAAATCGGGGATTCCACGGGGACGAAGTCGCGGGCAGCAGTACTATATACACCCCTAGTTTTTAATTAGTACAAATACTTTAAGGGCTTATTAGAAAAGGTCTTTTTATTATTTAAGAAAAGTCTCAAAAAATTATGTTCATAAACAGCAAAGTTTTAGCGTTTTTTATATCCTAAAATTATGGCTATTATTTAGGCTATTGATTTATGAATGAATAAATGACGATTAAATTAGAAAAACACTGTGCGTAGTATTTTCTAGTAGCAATTGTTATGAATGTTGATTCCAATCATTAAAAAACTCCGTGGACAATTTTAGGTTTTTATTTTTTAATTTTAGACTACACAAATAAGATCAGTAACGGGTACGGACAGAGCCCTGTTTTTTTGTACTAATTAAAAACTAGGGGTGTATACATGGTCAGGAGGGCAGGAGCTCTGACCATCGCCAACGGAGCTCCAGATTTCTCTTGAAGCGTTACCATTACATGAAAGTGTACAAAATAAGCATATTTTGATTGAGTATTATTCAAAAATAGAAGCAGGTATATTATTTAACAAATACTAACTACACTCACTACAAAAGCATACCTACAAAAAAAAATAACTCTTAAACGAAAAATGAGGCGTTAAAAAAATTCGTCCACATCGCTGTCGATTGTCGAGTGCCTAAAAGACTAGCGGAATCATAAGAAACCACGAAGTATGGCAATGCTTATCCTTTCTAAGGAAAATCCACTCCAGATTAGAATTTCAGTTACCTGTTGCAGTATAGTGACGGTGATATTGAAGTGATGGTGTTCAAGGGTGGATGTGGTGTACATAGCGGCGAGGGGGGAGGCAATCTCGCTCATGTACTTGTTGGTGTAGCCGCGGTGGTCCAAGTCGTGGCAGAGACAGGCCACGAACAAGGCAAGACGCTGGAAAATGCATGAAGATACTTACGTAAATGGTTGGTATATTTGCCAACTAGAGAGAGAGAGACTATCAAGAACTTTTTAAAAAAAGGAATGGAATTTGGAAACTTTTTTAAATATCATACAAAGCAAAAACGCAACATTTAAGTTAAGTAATAAAATAATGAAATTAAAAACAAAGATCCAAAAGTAGTAGTAGAAATCCTGAATGAGCTTGGTACATAAAAGAAAAAATGTCTCACCATATTTTGATTAAAGCGCTTCCGTTCATCATTCATCAGCATAACGTACATCGAGTGAGCAACCGTCCATCCATGATCGAAGTTATGGTACGGTACAGTTCGGTAATTCTTCTTTACTGTCAGTACGAAACGCGTCAACGTGCTGATGTCGAAGCTGTTCAGGGCGAACAAGTTGCTGAACATCTTGATAACACCTTTGCACTTTTCAATTTCATCAAATTTGTATGGGTCCAGGTAATAGTCATTCAAGTTTGCCTGGATAGGTGTTGAGTCGCACAACATGGCTGTTACGTCACTTTCCTTGCAGGTATTATGGTAACTGAGGACTTCTAAAGCGACCCTGTACTTCTGTTCCTTTCTCATGATCCTGTCGTATAATTTGGCATGGTGTAGGGCTAGACCAAAGAACGTGGAGAAAATTTCGAAGTGTACTTCGTCCTCGTGTCCGAAACTATCGCCATTTCGTTTGTTCACCATCTGGACGACGCCGATCACTCTGCCTTCGACCTTGATTGGCATACAGAGAATGCTTATTGTCTTGTACCCCGTGGCTTCATCCACTTCTCTGAAATAAAAAATAAATAATCAAAAAGCTACCGACAGAAATAGCGGTCACAAACTTGTTCAGATCACAAAAATATAAAGGGTATAAACACTTATACAAATATTTCAGTGATTTACTCAATCAGCTTCAGTGTTGTACATAAACACAAAAAAAAATAGATCAAAAGAATCAATACAATTTGCAATCAGATACCGGACTACATAATGAGAAAATGGGACCGAACAAAGGACATAAGAATATATACTAAGGTCAAAAATTATTTTAAAAAAAAATCTATTTGAAAATGCTATGCGAGCCAAAACAAAGGTACTAGGCTTACCTATTGAACCGGTAATCAGAGTACGCATCAGGAATATTCATAGTTTCTCCTGACAAGGCCACGTGGCCAGCTATGCCTCTGTTGATAGGCATTCTGATTTCCTTCTTCTCCAAATCTCTATCATATCCTCGCTCGAACTTCAGGTCGAACACTGTGGAGACCAGTTCAAAGTTCCTGTAGTCGACCAGGAACAGTGAAGCCCGGTCAGCGTTGACCAGGCGCTGGGCAAACTCCAAGATCCTTTTGATTAGCTGGTCAAGGGACACCATCTCTTCGAATATAGCTCTGAAATGCATCGAAGTGAATTGTTTTATTATTTGTATTGGTATTTCGTTGGGCAGTTTAAATCTGATATTGTTTTTGCGGAGGTAATCAGTGTTATGGTACATTGTAATTGTTCGAATGCAGTCTGTGAGTAAAGTGTAGTTTAAGTGCTGTTTTTTTATTTATCATTTTATAATCAGGGACATTTTTTTTTAGTTTGATTGGCTTTATTATCGTTGCGGTGTAGGCCTATCTCGTTGTGTTGTCGTTGAGTTGACGATAACATCAAAGTCTTTGAAAACACCTGGATAAGGGGCGTACGGAAGCGAATATTATCCCAGAAAAGGAGAGGAGGCATATACCCTGTAGAATGTGATCCAAGGTTGAAGTGATGCTGTGAAAGTTCTGTGCAAAATACACGAAACTAGTGATTAATTAACATAGCATAACAAAGTTTAACAATATTCGCTAAGCAGATGACATGGTGCTGCTGAAATTCACAAACAGCGGATATAGGAATCTGGTGTCTCAGTGTGAGGCTTTTTCAATGTCGCACGAGCTTAACACATACAAATACACAAAGAGTGAACTAATAGTATTTAGAACAGGTACAAACTGTCCCGCAAATGTTCTTCCTGTAGTGCTTGATGGTGCAGCTTTAAAAGTAGTGCAGAGGTTAAAGTATCTGTGTCACATAGTAACAGGTGGTAACGAACATAGTGAGTGAGGTTTTGGAGGTGAAGAAATAAGCTCGCTCGCGTTGCATCAAACAGGCAAAAATAATTCTTATAAAGGTGTTCTGCCAGCCGTCTTACGCATTTGGCCTGCGGGTGTAATAAACGCTGCAAACAAACACAGCCCTGCCGGTGCTATAACTCTTGTTGGGTGCTGTTGGGCCTACCGTGACTTTGAAGTGCGTTTACTATGTTACGGATGTCTTTCGAGCCATCATGCTCAAGAAACTCTTTGCTGCACCGTTAATGAAGCAGCAGCAATGGCATCTTAATTGCTATTGCTGCACGTTTTAAATATCCTTTACTAAATTATCAGCACAGCCATATATTATTTAGATATGAGTGTTAATACTACTGACATAATATTTAGGTACAATTAATATAGACATAATTAAAATCATGTGATTTTATGTTTCTGTGAAGTGTGTGTTTTTATTGAGGTGTCTCTGAAATAAAAAAATAAAATAAAACTTGTGTAACATTATATGTTTAACTAACCAGTTTTTTTTTGTATGTAAATTAAAAACAAACAAACAAAATGTATACAATACCAAAGAGATCAGAAAATAATGATAATAATAATAGCAATGAAAAATACGATAAAATGGATATAAAATTTGACGAATAAACTGAAATTCTGGCACGAATACAAAACACAAACCGAACATCTTCGGGTTCGTCGTTCAGCTCCGCTTCCAAACCGCTCAGACTCGTGCCAGCTGTGAGTCCAGAAAATCCACTCGCTGCAGTTGCGTCGGGTTCAACTGAAGAATACTTCTTGATGCCTTCGACTAGCTTGGGACCTTGTGGCCCGGCGGCCACTGACAGGGGCCCAGCTATCGGTGTTAGTGTGCAGCGCATGTGATTGACACAATTAATTATCGCAAATGTCATTCGCTCATACTTTGGGGCTACAAAGAGAACTAATCCGAATGCGTACCGAAGTCGGATGCTCTCTATGTTTAAAGTACTTAAGTCAGCTGTCAACGTTCAGCTCAACAATTATCAGATCAAGTGTGGGTCATCATATGTTGGATGACGCTGAACTGAATGAATATGCTTGGAGTCACGAAACAGCCGCGGCTCTCCGCGTGCTTCGCCACCGCGTTGCAAATTCAACCCAGTATTTAACCGCAACCCGACTGAGTTGGTGAAGATGATGATGACTGATGATCCATGAGTAGCGATTGAGGAACATTTTGCAGGATGCTTTTCGAGAGTACCGCTCTATACGGCTTGAGCTTAGGCCTCGTTTACTTCTTTTGCCATTTTATGTATAAATAATAATGTTTTGTTAGCAGCAAATATCTTGCCGGTACCCATTAAATTTTATGCTGTGTGGCTGCAGCAGCATTTCGTGTAGCTCATGTCAAATATCTCAACTATCTGATAGAGCTTCACTAGCAGCTGTACCAACTTGGCAGTGCTTTATCGGTCGTCATATCGGAAAGGCTAGAGCTCTCATAGGAAAACTTACGAGTATATGTTTCAAGGAGAGCAACACTAGCCATAAAGTTATCGTTGTTTTAGGAATTATAGGTATTAGATTAAATGATTTTTGATTACATAGTTTCAAAGATCCTATTCTCGTTTGGCATCTCAATTCCAGTCTACCTTAGAGTCAGAGTTTTCTAACTACAGGAATAATCTGCTCCATTAATCAGGTACTACTGTGGAACATAAAATTATAGACCAATCACATGTTTACCGAAGGCCTATAACATTTTTTCATTCAATTTGAGAGCTAAGATTATCCTTAGCCATCGCATCGTAAAAGTAATCCTATAATGTCAGCTTCTCAAAATAGATGTAGGAACAGCAGCCCTATTATGATGTCTTAAATCCATCATGATTTCTGTGTCAGAGAGAGACGGAGTTACACAAGACGGATAGCACTATCTCTTTCCCTCACACGAATCATGATAGCATTGGCACTTCGTAATACGGCCACTGGTCCCGGGTACTAAGGAGCTTCTCCTCATCGATATTGCCATTTGCCAACAGGTTTGTCGTTCCCAGAGGGAAATTTCGATATTTTAGGTATATTATAACAAAACTCAATTCCAAAAACATGCTTAATGCTCAGGTGTTGAAGCTGTACAAAGTTGATGTAGCTCTGCGCACCTTCTTTATGTTATGTATGAGGGCAGTGGGGTTCCTACCCTCTGCCCTCATAGATAAGATATGAGCAGAATCATTTCTTCCCTATCCAGAGATTCGAAAAAATCATGGGAACAGTGAATTGATAAGGTTCAAGCTTGGCATATTTCAGGGCAACAGTCTAAGAGTCCACAGTGGTCCTTTTTTTCAGCTCAACTTTGAAAGGGTTACATTGCTGGAGGGCTAGAGCCAAAAGCTAATGGTTAAGAGGTGGTCGGGTTATATCACACCTCTTGTTAATGCTCGAAACTCTGTGCTCTCAGCAGCTTGCAACTGATAAAGCTACTGAAGATAACAGATTTTTGTTTGTTTTTTTTTTTTTTTTAAGTGCAATTTTGGACGTAGTTATGATGACGAACAACTACCGGA
This sequence comes from Hecatera dysodea, assembly GCA_905332915.2. NCBI lineage: Eukaryota > Metazoa > Arthropoda > Insecta > Lepidoptera > Noctuidae > Hecatera > Hecatera dysodea. Next base: position 27,846,277 of record HG995286.1, on the reverse strand, counting down.
TAATACATTGTAAAAAATGGTATTGTTGCCATATTTAAGGCACGTAGTCAGAGGAATCCGCCACATTATTCCCGGTTGTTCTAGTAAGGCCATCAGAGACAATTTGCACTGGCACAACCTAGTAGCTATGACTATCAACCAGCAACTTGCTCTTCAAGACGTCTTGTGGGTTCGGGGCTCCCGTACCATAGTTATATGCCCAATCGATCACGTTGTATTGGAATCGGTCTTTCATCAATGACAGAACTATTATTGCCAATAAAACGGACATAGTGGTGATAGGCTAATTAGAACCTCGCGTAATGTTTATTGATATAACAGTTCATCCATAAGTCATGACGAGTACCTCGTGAAAGCTGAGAAAAATAAACAAACTAAGTATCTTGACATGGCTCGCGAGGTTTTCGACTTGAGCGAAATGAAGACAGCAGTCTAAGCACCGTTGATAGTGACGGCCATTTTAGCCAGGACCCTCGACCAACATCAGCGCAAGCTCTCGTCGGGCAGCTGAATCAAAGACCTGATCTAGAAAGCAGTTCTCTTAGACACGGTAGGTATTGTTCGGAGATTCCTCTGTCAGGAGCCCTAAGTAGCTATAGCTTGGACCCTGTTCCCGATACCGGTGGGCTACTACTATTTTTGTACATACATATTTTTGTTTTTTTTTTTTTTGTTTAAATATTTTTAATAATTGAAATTTATACGTCAGGAAAACTGAATGATAACAAGATATCATTTTAATCCACCAGCGGTGACGCCAATTTAACTCATTCTTTGGTCTCACGGGGATTTTCAAATCGTTACAAGTTTAGGTGCGTGAGGCTTATATAAAAAAAAATGTATTACTAGGATAAAACCTAGTAATACATTTTTTTTATATAAGTTACAGTCAGATTATTAGTCATTATACAATAAGACTTGACACACTAAAAATTTACACGATTCATCGTGAACCGAAAATGTTATGTTTATTAGGTCAATAAACAAAACATTTTTCCACTATTTTTTATACATAGTGGTAGTTTATTTACAATACAAATTTGCAATAAATAAAAATAGAGAAATAAGGTTATGGCTCTAACAAAACAAAAAAAAACAGAAGTCTTCTCGAACGTCAGTGCTCTGAATCAGCCAAACAGATTAAACATAGTATTGCCTATCACATGCTCAAAAATATTCGGTCTTTACCTATGAAGTTGCCATTGGTTGGATGTGGAATTTTAAATTGGAATAAACTTTGTTTCCTTTGGTTCATCTTTATCGCTTATTATCACCATATTCACGCCCTTTGCATGATATTTAAGAAGAATCGTTATATTTTTGCATATGAGTTAGAACGTGGAAATTATGCGTTTCAAAGGGCACGCAATTCCATTGACATATAGGAATCGCTAACGAACGCAATGTGCTCTATTTGCGATGATTAGGTGGCCCGTAAATGATAACTTCATGGGTAAAAGGCAAATAAATGAATTATTATTATTATAAAACCCTAATAGTTATATTATTTACACGTGACATACCTAAACACTTTGCTTTAACGTTTGAAGCAATTGTGCAGATGTTTTTTTGTGCAATATCATGCAAAAAGCATAAGCAAACCGAAGACATAGTGGCCTGGAAGCAGAACATTAGTCCCAGAGAGAACCCATCAAAAATATGCAGGCCTGGCACAACCTGAAGGTCATGACTGTCCTGCATATCTAAATAATATAATGTTAGAACCAAAACGAAGTTCACCAAACTGGTAACACATACTTGACAACGTCCAAAAGGAAATCGGACATGTTCCTCTCTCTCTTCTTGTCGAGGTACAGGTTACAGTAGTGCAGTGCCAGGCTGCTGAGGACCTGGAAGTTAGAGCTGATCTCTTCGTCCACATCCTTGAACCTATCCTTCACGCGCCACATCTCAATCACGTAGCCTGTCTTCCCGTTCTTCGTCAAAATCGGCTGGTACATTACGTGGTTTGCTTGTTTCTGAAATGAAGATGTTTTTTTAGCATAAGCAAAAAAGGTACATAAACTCTGTTAACAATAAAAAATAGATCGTAGGAAAATTAAGACATTTCTGTACTCAAAGGGCACGTGAAGCCGTTGGTCCAGCTATCATTAGTAGACATTTTTTGGTCAGTCGTTACGGATTATAATCAGAAGCAAGAAAATATCACACCAGTCTTGCCAAGGGTTATTGGTTTTTGGAGGTAAGATAGCAGGACGTTCCGCATAAAGTACTTATTTTTAGGTTTCAACATTATCCTACTAGATTAGAACTCAACCGTAGCATAGTTACATGGTCGAAAAAAGGTAAGATATTAGTTGATTTTTTTCATCTCCATTAGTTCAATGAGTCTAAATCAACTCTAAAATTGGATCAACAGCTGTTTTGAGAATCTCACCACGTTTTTTCCCAAAGACTTGAAGAGTGCCACAGGCGTCTCTGGGAACCTGGCAAAATCATCAGCTCTGGATAGGCGGCGACAACAGGCGGTCTTAGCCACTTCGAGTACCTGGTGCACTTGGTCGGCTGAAGCGCGGACCAGACTGCTGGTCACTTGAGATGACTGGAACATATACGAAGGTGAAATTAGAAGAGAAAAAATACCTGAAAAATGACTATTTTTAATTTCATCACCACGCTTTGACAAAGTTATAGTTTAACAAGAATATTTTTATTCTTGTTACTATTGATCAATAGTAACAAGAATAAAAATATTCAGTAGCCAGCAGCTTCGCACGCGAGAATATTATCGCAAGGGAAACATACACAGGGATATATACATAAATGTGAACATACTTTTTAGATAAAACTCTACACTTTAATTCCAAAAAATGTTGTCATTTATGTCTATTTAACAATATTTGAATGATAGAATAATAAGAGATGTATCGACAGCTATGTTTTTGAGTCCGAATTTGAATAGTTATATATAGGTAGGATAGTGAAAGACTATGATTAGTTGAATAGTTTATGAGGAAAACAATATTACGCCAATTCAAATCAAATACGTTTATTTCTGTACACAAATAAAAAATGAATGACAGACAAAAAAGGTGAATTAGGAAGCAAGGAGGTATGAAGAAAAAGAATAAATAGATATATTGGATTAGAACAGGAAGAAAAAAAAAGTAATAAAAAAAATAAAAAAAAATAATAATAATTTTTAAGTAGGAAATAGTAATTAGAATTTGTTAAATTGCTAGCCCTCTTCCTCTGTCCTTATGTTGCTGTGCCCGACAGGGTCCATATTGATATTTTACCTTATTATACCATCTATTTAATACACATGGAATGCAATAAAGTATTGAGTAATGAGTATTTGATGAGGAGAATATTGGAAACCTCAGTCCACTGACATAAGTTGTAAAACTAGAAGCATAGTTTTCAAACCTTGACCTCGATCACAAAGAACTGGACGAAGCTGGGATGGTCGGGATACAGCTTGTAGATGCGATAGGCGTCCACCCCTATCGAGCTGGTGATGTAGCCGGTTAGCTCCATGATGACAGCATGCTCGTTGGGGTCATCCCGCAGAGCTCGGATAAGATCCTGACAAACAAGGTCACAATATCAATAAAAGATTTGAATTCCTTTGATGCCATTGCAGTTTTTAGTTGAGAGATTCAAGATTCAAAGAATTTCTTTCAAATAAACTATTTACAGGCACTTTTGAATTGTAAAGGTAAGGTTTTTTTGTTGTTATTGTGTTAACATTACTCCTACAGTTTAGGTTCCATTCTACTGAATCATTGTTATATTTTATTATTAATACTATTCCAATAATAATTACAACAAGTACGCCCAATAAATACTAAGTAGAAAACAAAAAAATATTCTCCTCTAATAATTGTAGAATAACTGTTTACCGTAAAAATCTCCCTCTTGCTAAGCTCTTCTGTATTTCTGAAGCACCTATGGTTCAATGTTAAAGGAGCCACCTGTAGAAAAATTACAAAAGCATGAAATTCAATCTACTAAGCCATGACTTAGCTAAAATTGTGCCTAAGCCATCACCATCATCAGCCTATTCCTAATAAGGATAAAGTCTGTTTCCATGGTAGCAATATTCTACAACTTATGACTGCGGACCCTCTGGTAAAACTGGTTCTTTGACTTTCAGCCGTTTTAGAGTAAAATTCGTAAATTAAAAAGAAAGTACAGGACAATTTTTAATATATATTTGGGTGCACCTCGGAGACCACAGCGAAGGTGGTGTGACGATCAGATAACGTTTGCTGGCCAGACTTAGCCACAGATCGCTCTGGATAGAGAGGAATGTAAAGAGATATGATGCACTGCAATTGGAGAGGCCTATGTCCAGCAGTGGACAGCAACAGGCTGTTGATGATGATGATATTTAGAATGCACGGCTTCAATGTTGGTCCAATGCATTGTAGAAATTTAAAACCATTTATAATGAATGAAAAGTACAATGAATTAACATTGCAGCTATTGCATTTATTCTGTTACACGATATAGATTACAGCAAAAAAGAAGCACGTCTATCTTTTTACCAAAACTTACTGAATTTGGTTCAGCGATTCAGTAGTGAAAGCGTAACAAACAAACTTACTTTCGCATTGATAACAAAATTATTCGTTAGGATTAGTCTCCAACTACTTACGAAACTCCTCCTGGTCTTTTTTTGCAGCCACTTATCAACAACCTCGGCAGGTATGCGCTCGAAAACGTAGGCGTCCAGGAAGTCCTTGTTTTTCTCCAAATAGCCAGCCACTTCTTGTTCCTCAGCATCTGCTATCAGCGAGTATCATTAAGTAGGTAAAATAATGAATGCCATGATATAAAAGGCAACTATGAAATACTGCACTCCATAACTCGAATAGCAAATTAATTAGGAGCTCGTGGCTAAATTATAACAGCCGCACTGGTCGATCTTCTAGGTTAAGCAACGCTTGCCAAGGTTGGTCTGTGGATGGGTGACCAACTTAACATAACGAGTTTCCTCCGTGCCTCGGAAAGCCTTTGGTCCCGGCTGTCATTTGTAGATCTTTGGCAGTCGTTACGGATTGTGTCAGATTTACAGTTAATGGGTTGTGGAGGTCTGGTAGGTAGCCGCTCTACGTTAAAAACTGGTTTCAGCTGAATCCGGTATGACTGGAAGCCGACCCCAATATAGTTGGGAAAAGGCTAGGCAGATGAAGATATATTTATTGTCATAGCGGCAACATCAGAAATACATCAGTGGAAATTTCAACTGTCTAACTATCACGGCTGAGAAACAGCCTGGTGACAAACGTACAGACAGACGGACGCGGGACGGACAGGGGAATCTTAGCAATAATCCCGTTTTACCCTGTGGATAAGGATCCCTCAAAACAAAACTCTTTAATGAAATAATAAACAAACCTTTGAAGGACGTCATTGATCTTGCCTTGCTCCGCTTCGGCATATTTCCTGAAATATTCAATAAATGAGAGAATGTTATAAAATTGCAAATCAACTTCGGAAATCTGCACTATAGTTATTTTCCAATATTTACCTACTTAACAGAGTTTTTCACGCGGATTAAATTGTTTCTGGCATAATAACCAGAATATTTTTTCTTTTTATCGATGACTAACAAAATCTATCTATAGACAAAATACTTTACAAAATGTATGGGAAAAGTTTCTTGCGATTTGTGACTTTTTGAGTACTCCAAAGATGGTTGGTCCAGTAGATTTTTTTTTATCAGTATTAGAAAAAGGATCTATTGGCATAAAAAAATGTGTAAATTGGCTATTTTCTTGCTAAACGTCACTTTTTTTTTATTGTGTGAATGAGGATGAAATTCCATAAAAATATATTGATAGTCGACCATTTTCGTGTCTCTGCAACGGACAAGGTTTAATAAAGTTTCCACCCTGTATAGCAATTATTTGTAGCAAATTGATCGAACTATTTTGTGCTGAAACATTTTTCGAGTTGAAAATATTTTATAAATGTTCCCGAGAAATACCTGTAATCATTGGATTCAGTTTCCTGTGTGATTTTCCAATAACAACGAAATTTTATGTAGGTAGACTGACTAAATTGGTTTGGGTTTAATTAGAGAAAATATGAAACGCAATAAAGCTATTCAAATTGCACGTTTCGAAATTGATACTTATTGTAAATTTTATAAGCTACGGGTATCGCATTCAGAATTTATTTATATATAAATTTAAAGTGGGTGTCGGACCACGCATAGTTAAGGGTTCCGTAGTTCACTGAGTTAAAAATTCATGCTACTAAAAGTATATAATCTGTAATGTTCAAACCAATTTTCGTTGGAAGTGTCTGTGAAGTTTTATTTGCTCAATTCTTTTTTTTTTGAATTTTCAAATTCATAGTTTATAAGTTAGAGGGGGATGGACATTTTTTACAAATTCAGAAGCACATATCTCAAAAACTATTAGCCTTAAATAAAAACTTTTTTAGAAACCTCTATTTTATTTTGAAAGAGCTGTCCAATGATAACCCACACGATTATGTTTAAGGCGGTACCCTGACCAAATAACCTTGAGCATTCGTTCCCTCTTCGCCGCACCCGCAAGATTCGTAGCGATTCCGCTCAGATTTTATAGTAAAATCTATATAAAATCAAATTTTCGAGTTAAATAAAAAATAAAACTAGCAAAATGTTTATTATTAAATTACCTATCCATTACTTTAAGTAGCAAACCAAAATAATGGTTACTTTACGAGAAGATGCAAGTTAAAAATAATTATTTCTCATTTCTGTCGTTTCTTTGTGACTCTATAATTAAACATTACGCCTTAAAAATAAAAAAATAAAACTACCATTTTGGAGTCAAGATTATGTAGAAATTTAATGTATTTTTTATTTGTTGATATTTCTAATGAATAATGAGAAGATGGCTCCTAAAAACTACACAAAAAACGGCTACCGCTGCGTTTTGCTCGGGGACGCGCCTTAACGGAATTTATTTTTACATGTATGAAGTGCCACCCTAATTTTTTTTTCCATAATATTACAGCATTATTGAATAGCGGTTCGCAGGTTGTGGCTACCTACCAATTTTCATTTATGTAGCTGTTAAGTATGTGTGCGTGTGTCTACGCACCGATCAGTATAACAGCAATAAACGTCAGTGCGTTACCAGCAAACAGTTGTATACACAAAAATGAATTCAAGTCAGCCGCCCTACCATGACGTCTTAAATCCATCATGATTCCTGTGTCAGAGAGAGACGGAGTTACATAAGACGATAAGCACTATCCCTTTCCCTCACACACATCATGATGGATTTAAGACGTCATGGTAGGGCTGCAGGAGATAACAGTTAAACACTATAAATATCTTTTACCAGAAACGAAGTTCCATCCATATAGGACTGAACTTAGTTTCTGGCTATCGCCTGTCTTATGTCTCACGCACTTACCTGGGGCTTTTTTGTCAATCTTCACTGCAGACCAGTCCATGTAGATGGATTGTTTCTGATAACATCCGGTGTGGAACCGAGACCAGCTCTTCTCTTCTTTTGGACCCCGGTAAATGGACAATTGGAGTCCTGTTCAAGTAAAGAAAGAAACATTTAAATGACAAACCGTCCATATCTATACTAATATTATAAAGCTGAAGAGTTTGTTTGTTTGTTTGTTTGAACGCGCTAATCTCAGGAACTACTGGTCCGATTTGAAAAAATCTTTCAGTGTTAGATAGCCCATTTATCGAGGAAGGCTATAGGCTATATATCATCACGCTAAGACCAATAGGAGCGGAGCAGTCATGAAAAATGTGACACAAACGAAGTTGTGCGGACAGCTAGTTTAAGATAAGTCCATATTCTCGACCAGAATCATTCGGAAAGTTGGTAATGGTGCAATACAGGTCTATAATGATCTGAATGAAGGCTTATTCTGTCAACTTCTTGCCTTATAAAATTATGTGGAGTAAGCGTAAACTGGCATCCTATATTTTTGGAAAGATAATCAGCTCACTTCATCTAAGCTTACCCGGTAGATGTTAACAGATTCGCACTGCAGTTCAGTCCCCGCATGGCACAAAATCGGAAAGCAGTCATCGTTTCAGTAGGAAGACTTCGAAAACCTACTACTGAACGTCACCCAACCAAACGGTTGCTTACATGCAACGCATTTTTATAAACATCACCAGACGGTCGATTCTGTATAAAAATCTAACTTTGAAAAACTAAAATGAAGTCAGCTGCCATTCCAGTTATTAATTGATGCTATGTATTGACTTTTACTTATTACACCAAATTTTCAACGTGATATTGTTATAGAATAGACGGGCTGGTGTTCAGATCTTAAAGATGACAATTGCTATTCGTCTTGGTAACTCACTCGGTTGTCTTGATATTCGCAGAGTGGTTAGTCCTTGTTAGCAGCTGGATGAGAGTTTGTCAAAAATCGAGATGATGCACGTCTTTGGGGAGGCCTAAATCCAGCAAAATATTGCAGGCTGATGACCTGACTCAAAATTGCATTTTTTGGTAAATGAGCAAGAATCTTTAAAATGTTTAAATTACTTAAATAAATAAATACATCCCAAGACCTATGTATTTAAACTGTCCCTTTCACAATTATATTTTGGAATAATTTTTATCACTTGGTCTTAGATGAGAGATGGGTTTTTTTACGTTCAGTTTATAGCAGAAATACAAGTAACAGGAATTTTGATATTATATTTGAGAGATATTATATTTGAGTTTGAGTTTTGAGTTTGAGTTTATATTATAATTCGGGGATGCACGTTAAGATTCTTATACTCGTATCTCAGGCCCCTGACTCAAGGTAGGGGACTTAAGAGTTTTAGTCAAAAAGAGTTGGACATAACACTCCCCTCTCCATATTCTGGTGGGTGTCCGTGAGGATTTCCCAAAGGTGACAGAACTGATTGTGTAACAAGAAATATTTAGCGCTTTTTTTTTCAGACCTCAGAGAAAAAACTAATAGACATGAATGAATATATTGTTGCGCGCCACAATCAAGTAAGGAAGATAGCGGCATTCGGTACCACTAGCGCCATCTAGTATCGAGTAGCAGAACTAGTGAAGTCGGGGACCTTCGAGATTTTTCTATGCTAGAATTCTCGGACCTTGGTCGGTCGCGACCGATATGTACGCGAACTTTCTGGAGTTCTACTCGGCACCCTATATAAGGCCGGCACATGTGCCGACCGAGTGAGTATTGGATTTGCGATACAAGTGATAACTTCGAGAGCGATCTTCGACTGCGATCTTCGACTGCGAACTCAAGTGATTAATAGTGCGATTGTGTTTTGTGATTAGTGAGTTATAGTGTAATTAGTGTGGTGTAAATTAAAGTGTCATCTTTGTTTATTTAATCGGCTGATTTTAATTGTAACGAACCCGAAGCTCGTAACAATTGGTGTCAGAAGAGTGGATTTAAAAGATGCCGATTCTACCGAAGGACGACACTGAGGGTATCCGTACCCGTAGTCAACGCCAGCAAGAGACGGACCAGAGGCGTTTTGGAGGTGCAACGCCGCAGACGACGGAGAGACAGTTGCCAACCATGGAGGCCGGCTTGTCCGCAGTAGCTCCAGCATCATCATCAGCACCAGACTTTGCTGCTCTGATGATGATGCTGCAGGAGCAGACTCGCCGCCAGGAGGAACAGGCCCGTCGCCAGGAAGAGCAGGCTCGTCGTTTAGAAGAGCAGCTGCAGCGTGACAAGGAGGAACAGGCCCGCCGCCAGGAGGAACAGACCCGTCGGTTGGAAGAACAGCTCCAACGTGACAAGGAGGAGCAGGCGCGCCGCCAAGAAGAACAGATGTTCCTCATGAAGGATCTGCATGCCACTTTCGGCAAAGAAATTAAGGTTGTAAAGGAAAAGGTGGTTCAGCACGAGAATCGCCTGACGGAAGCTGAATCACGAATCGACCAAATTAATCATCGGGTTGACAACGTGATAGTTGACGTGAGGAAAACGCTGGACAACCTTAAAATAGGAGATGGAATCGCAACCTCTGTAGCTACTACACCTTCTCTACGTGGATTCAAAGTGCCGCCGTTCGATGGAACATCTTCCTGGTCGGCATACAAAAAGCAATTTGACGCTGTTATGAAGGCGAACGGGTGGAGTAAGGACCAGGCCATGACTGCTCTCACCCTAGGCCTCCGCGACCAGGCCCTCACTATCCTGGAAGCCCTCGGTAACGAGGTAACTTACGAGCAGCTGATTGAGGCACTGGAAGCAAGGTATGGCGACGCTCATCTGGAACATGTGTTTCGGGCGCAGCTAAAGGATCGCGTGCAACGCAGCGGTGAAAACCTGCAGCAGTGGGCCCTTGAGGTGGAGAAGCTTGTTAGAAAAGCATACCAGTCTGTACCTGCGCTCATTCAAGGGAACCTGGTGCAGGCATTCATTGACGGCATCCGTGACCTTGAAGTTAGAGCTGCCGTGAGGCTCGGGCACCACGAGAAACTTAAGGACGCGTTGGCCCATGCACTAGAGGTGGAAGCTGTGCGGCAAGATCATCGTTCCCATCGCCTCAGGGAGGTTGCAGCGGCTACTGTTCGCGACCGGTCTAAAGGATACAGCCCTAGATGCTATGGCTGTGGGGAAAGGGGCCACCTACGGTCCAGTTGCCCTAAGCGAACTGTAGATAGGGAAGATAGTCGATCTCCAGAGGGTAGGGCGGTTAACAGCACCGCCCAGCAACTGCAGGGAAACGAGTAAAAGCCAGGGCTGCGGGGCGGGTGCTGGCTGATCTTCAGAGAGCCCCAAGGATTTCGATCTCACAAACCCATGACGGGAACAGCCTAATCATCAAGGGCGAGGTCAACGGAACGCCATGTAAGCTGACAATAGACACTGGAGCCTCACGCACGGTTGTCAGTTCCCAACTAGTAAGTCGGTTCCTTGGGGACTCCGCATACAACCGAGACCGCATAAATTTGGTGACGGCCACCGGTCAGCGCATACCCGTCCGCGGAGAGAAAGAGATGGAGTTGAAGCTAGGAAACAGGATCTATCTTCACAATGTTATCGTGGCTGATATAATGGACGATTGCATCCTGGGCCTAGACTTTATGAGGAAGAATTGTTGTGAGATCGACGTTAAGCAAGGAGTTTTGAAATGTGGACAAGAGGAACTTTTCATGGAAGGGGCATTACCAGGAAATGTGTACAGCCTAAAGAAGATTGTTCTTCCGCCGAGATCCGAAAAGATTGTGCCGGTTAGTCTTCCTCGTAATTCTGGGCAGACTCATCGTTGTGTGCTTGTGGAAAGGGTAGACAATGACCTTCCTTGGAAAGTGGCCCGAACTTTGGTAAGAGCCACTGACATTTCGGGGGTACGTGTGCTGAACGTTTGTGATAAGGAACAGATGATAGAAAAAGGCACGCTGATTGGTACTTGCGAGGAAGTGGATTGGTTGCGTCGGTGCCAAAATCTATCGACTGGGAACCTCAGCAAGGACGCCCAAACGAAAGTGACCACACTTTTAGATGACTGTCGCAGCGTTCTGTCTCAAAACGAAATGGTCAAGGCGAAGAGAATGTTACTGAAGTATGCCAATGTTTTCTCTTCAAATGATGCTGACATCGGGAAGACTGATTTAGTTCAACACAAGATAAACACAGGAGAAGAGTTGCCTATCCGTCAACGACCAAGGAGATTGCCGGTAGCGCGTGAAAAGGAAGTGGAAAGCATGATTGAGGGAATGGTTAAGGATGGTGTCATAGAACCTTCATCAAGTCCATGGTGTTCACCTGTAGTGCTGGTAAGAAAGAAGGACGGCACCATGCGGTTTTGTGTTGACTATCGTCGTCTGAACGACGTTACGAAGAAGGACAGCTATCCGTTGCCAAGAATCGATGACACGCTGGACATGCTTACTGGAGTAAAGTGGTTTAGCACGTTGGACCTAAAAAGTGGCTACTGGCAAGTTCAAATTGATCCTAAGGATAAGGAGAAAACTGCATTCTCGACGGGAAAGGGTCTGTGGCAATTTAAAGTCATGCCGTTTGGATTGTGCAACGCTCCGGCAACGTTTGAAAGGTTGATGGAACTAGTACTAACCGGGTTAATTGGCGATGCTTGTCTGGTCTACTTGGATGACATCATCATCGTAGGCCGTACGTTTGATGAACATCTGCAAAACCTGGAACGCGTGCTCATGAAGATCCAGAGTGCAAACCTCAAGTTAAGTCCGAAGAAGTGTTCATTCTTCAAACGGCAAGTTAGCTTTTTGGGATATGTAGTGTCGGAAGAAGGTATCCGCACGGATCCAGAGAAAATCACCGCAGTCAAGGACTGGCCAATTCCAAAAGACAAGACGCAGGTCAGAGCATTTTTGGGTTTGTGCTCCTACTATCGGCGATTTGTCAAGAACTTTGCTGACATAGCGAAACCCCTGCACAAGCTAACTGAGGAGAAGCGACATTTCTGCTGGGATGAGAGTTGCGACATTGCATTCCAGGAGCTCAAGAAATGTCTGTGCAAAACACCTATTTTGGGGTATCCTGATACCGGCAAGGAATTTATAGTTGACACAGATGCAAGCGACACAGGACTTGGTGGTGTGTTATCTTAACGGAATGGCGATCAAGAGGTTGTGATAGCGTACTTCAGCAAATCTCTGTCGAAGCCAGAAAGGAATTATTGTGTCACGCGACGGGAATTACTTGCTGTGGTCAAGTCATTGCAGCATTTTAGCAAATATCTGCTGGGAAGGAAATTCCACTTACGAACTGACCATGCTGCGCTGAAATGGCTATTGCAATTCAAAAATCCAGAAGGACAAGTTGCGAGATGGATTGAACTACTTCAGGAATACGACTTTGTGATTGAACATCGCAGCGGGAAATCTCATGGCAACGCAGATGCATTATCAAGAAGACCTTGCCCTGAAGACTGCAAGCATTGTACTCGACAAGAGGGTAAAGAAGTCGTACCTGTGAGGATGATCAAGACAGATCTTAGTAACGAGTGGAAGGAAAACTTAGAACGTGCACAGCAGGATGATTTGGACATTAAGCCGATTCTGGAGTGGATGAAGGCCAGTGTTCCGAAGCCTACGTGGAGCGATGTCTCAGCGATGAGTTCCGTCACAAAAAGCTATTGGGCACAATGGGACAGTTTAGTGATTCAGGATGGAGTCCTGTGCCGTAAATGGGAAAATGCTCGGGGAGACAGCTGTCATTTGCAAATGGTTGTCCCTAAAGCTAAAGTACCGGATGTTCTACAGCTGTACCATAATGGTTGTTCAGGAGGCCATATGGGAGTTAAACGGACTCTACTGAAGATACGGGAACGGTTTTACTGGGTCCACTGTCGTGACGATGTTGAGGACTGGTGTCGCAAGTGTACAAGTTGTGCGGCTGTAAAAGGACCTCAGACTCGTAGCAGAGGTGCATTGAAATTGTACAATGTTGGTGCACCATGGGAAAGGATAGCGCTAGACGTTGCGGGACCGTTTCCGGAAAGTGAAAGTGGTAACAAGTATTTCATGGTGGTTATGGATTACTTCACTAAGTGGCCAGAAGTCTTCGCCATTCCAAACCAAGAAGCTTCAACAGTCGCGGATAAACTGGTTCATGAAGTCTTCTGTCGTTTTGGAGTACCCTTGGAGATTCACAGCGATCAAGGAAGGAATTTTGAGTCCCAAATATTCCAGGAAACTTGCCGAGTTATGGGTACTCATAAAACGAGGACAACTTCTTACCACCCACAGTCGGATGGAATGGTAGAACGATTTAATCAGACATTGGAGAGATATTTGGCCAAAGTTGTGGAAAACCGGCAACGAGATTGGGACAGTGCCACATACAACCGTTTTTGCTGTCATACCGAAGTGCTGTTCATGAAAGCACGTCAGTGACACCAGCTTTCGCAAACTTTGGAAGAGAATTGCGGCTACCTGCAGACCTGATCACCGGAATACCACCTGATGCCCCACGCAGTATAACCGATTATGCGAATGACTTGCGGAACAAAATGAACGACATTCATGAGCACGTCAGACAATCGGGCCAGCAAATGTCTGAAAAGATGAAAACCCGCTATGACCGCAAAATGAACAATAAAGGGTTCGAGGAAGGTTCACTAGTGTGGTTGCACAATCCAGTTCGCAGCAAAGGGAAATCTCCTAAGCTTCAAGCTAAATGGGACGGACCGTACCGGATTGTGACGAAGATCAATGACGTGACCTACCGTATACAGAAAGGTACAAGAAGCGCTCCTAAGATCGTTCATGTTGATCGACTGGCGCGTTATTATGGGGCTGATAATGCTCGGGACGAGCATGTCTTAGGAGGGGGCAGTGTTGCGCGCCACAATCAAGTAAGGAAGATAGCGGCATTCGGTACCACTAGCGCCATCTAGTATCGAGTAGCAGAACTAGTGAAGTCGGGGACCTTCGAGATTTTTCTATGCTAGAATTCTCGGACCTTGGTCGGTCGCGACCGATATGTACGCGAACTTTCTGGAGTTCTACTCGGCACCCTATATAAGGCCGGCACATGTGCCGACCGAGTGAGTATTGGATTTGCGATACAAGTGATAACTTCGAGAGCGATCTTCGACTGCGATCTTCGACTGCGAACTCAAGTGATTAATAGTGCGATTGTGTTTTGTGATTAGTGAGTTATAGTGTAATTAGTGTGGTGTAAATTAAAGTGTCATCTTTGTTTATTTAATCGGCTGATTTTAATTGTAACGAACCCGAAGCTCGTAACAATATATATACCTATAACTAGCTTCTGTCCGCGACTTCGTCCCCGTGGAATCCCCGATTTTAAAACATTATTTATCGCTGCTCCGCTCCTATTGGCTTAAGCGTGATGATATATAGCCTAAAGCCTTCCTCGATAAATGGTCTATTCAACCCAAAAATAATTTTTCAATTCGAACCAGTAGTTCCTGAGATTAGCGCGTCCAAACAAACAAACAAACTCTTCAGCTTTATAATATTAGTATAGATATATTTTATGTTGAAAATGACTTAAGTTTACCTGAAAAGTTGGTGGTATCTCGACGGATCGGAGGCAGTAGGCGAGGCGAGCGAAGGTCGGGAGATTTCGCCCTCAACCTCGAATCGCATCTTGATGACGAAGGCTGTGCAATAAAACATACTGATCTGATAGTTACTTAAAAACATAGCATAATCAGCCTATTAATGTTCCCACTGCTGGGACACAGGCCTCTCTAGGAGAGGGAATGGGCCGTAATCCACCACGCGGACCCCGTGCGGGTTGGTGAATGTCACATGTCTTTGAATTTTTGGTTTCTAGGACATGCCGGTTTCCTCGCGATGTTTTCCTTGACCGTTTTGAGAGCAGTGGTGATGAAGTTCGAATTCGTAAGTCGGGGCCGTTACCACTCGGCCACCACTGCTCTACATAAAAACATTGTTTACGTTAATATTCCGCTTGTGTTAGCTTAAAGTTTGAGTAAAATTGTTACAAAAACATAATTCGCACATATAAATTGCAGGAATCAAGACAATTGCCATTGCATTACAGACTTCGATTGACCAGGGATGCGAACCCAGAACTCTCGCTCAGCAACCATAAACAAAGCTGAGCATCAACAAGTACTAGAAACTAAAAACATTATTGCAATTATATAATTTCCAATCATCATCATTTAATAACCAATCTTACGCTTAATTATGTAATATTGCTTTGTACACTTATCAGGCGTTGAAATAGTTAAACATATTTACTTGAACCATCACCTTCTCCTGAGAGCATTGAATTTAGACTTCTTTATCTAAACGATCACTATAAAACTAGTATTCTGGAAATAATCCAGTTAGCATCATATTGTATTTGTTTGATTTTAATGTTCTATGCACGCAAATGTACAGAGCCACCTCTTTATATTTGTCTGACCCAGCCTGTCCCTTGCTGCCCTCCCTCAATGACCCCGCTAAGCCGAGGCCCGTGTCCCACAGGGATGCCCTTAGCGAGCTGTCATTTAGCCTGTAAGCTTAGTTTTTAGCCCCCAGGGGCTTTGAATTCATTTGGGGCTACCACAGGAAAGTCCGGTTAAGCAATAACCAGCCTTAGAGTGCTGAACTGCGAGTGGTCCATTAAAAAAAAGTCTTAATGCCATAGGCATTCTGTACCAGGCCAGGCCCTGGCGAGCTATGAGTCGCTCGCCATCCGACACAACCAGGCCCGGGTCGAAGGCGCGCTTCAAAGTTATATCAGCAAAGAAGACGGGACCCCATAGGGTCAGTGCCTGCTAGGATTGCGGAATTTGTTCGAAAGAGTCACCGGGGCCCTGGAACGCAAAGGGCACAAGAAGGAACACGGGCGGGTTTTAGTCAGTAAGAGTCTGACACTCCCTTCCGCTCCGCCCAGAGCGGGAGAAGTCAATTGATGCTTCATCCAGAAAAATGGCATTCTCTACCAGTCTTCTTTTCAACCAAGTAAGTCGATCTTTGGGTGAAAAGTAGTGGTAGGTGCAATATGTAGAAGAAAATATGATTGATATTTATTTAAATAAGTTATAAGTATTAACTGTATATACAGTATTAATTAAACTGAAATTAACAAAATTACATTACCTACCTAAGGGTAAAATATTGTTAATTGTAAAGCATTGGCGCTGTAACGAGGCAACTAAGAACTTCTTGCGAGTGTGTTTTAAAAATATAATTCTTTTTGTTTTTTGTTCCAATAAATATTAAATCAATATTAATCTATACTAATATTATAAAGCTGAAGAGTTTGTTTGTTTGTTTGTTTGTTTGTTTGTTTGTTTGTTTGAACGCGCTAATCTCAGGAACTACTGGTCCGATTTGAAAAAATCTTTCAGTGTTAGATAGCCCATTTATCGAGGAAGGCTATAGGCTATATTTTATCCCCATATTCCCACGGGAACGGGAACTACGCGGGTGAAACCGCGAGGCGCTGCTAGTAATACATAATAACTTTAAAGATTAATCGATTGACATCCTGATTTCACGGGGGTGCGCCATCCATGGAGAAACAGGCTGCATTATCAATTCATCTTGTCATGCAAGAATATTCACAGCTGTTATTCAAGATTGTATACTATTATCTCGTCTCACTAAGCAAATTTTGCATAAAGATCGATCGATCCAAAACGCTTATACTTAAATACTATTAGTTTTTCCCCTTTTATGGCAACTGTGCCGGATGCAACGAAAATATTTCTATTGAGAAACTATCGTTACAATAGAAACCATTAGCTAGGTAAAACGGTACTTCTTGGCAAGACTGGAGTCAGATTTACTGGCTTCTGACAATCCCTAACGACTGCCAAAGATCTACTTATGACAGCCGGGACCAACGGCTTAGCGTGCTTTCCGATGCACGGGGAAAACTCGATATGTTAAGATGGTCACCCATCCACAGACCAACCTTGGCAAGCGTTGCTTAACCTTGAAAATGCGACCACGAGCTCCTGCATAATGTAAAAGAAAAATAACAACGCACCGGAGTAAACACGTTTATCGTCAACAACAAAGGTAATCATATATTGTACGGGAAACCTCGACCAATCACACAAAGGCTGCGATGCAGAAGATCACACATTGCAGCGATGATAAATGAAGTAAATTAACTATATCAGTGCGCATTGTCATTTGATTTTCGTTAGGGAAGTGCCCCCTATGTTTTTAAAAGACCTTCATCGGTATGACTCTTTAATTTAATTAATTAGGTAAATTGTATGAAAGGAGGAGCTCGTGGCTTAATTATCAGCCGCACGGGTCTATCTTCGAGGTTAAGCAACGCTTGCCGAGGTTGGTCTGTGGATGGGTGACCATCTTAACAAAACGAGATTTCTCCGTGCCTCGGAAAACACACTAAGCCGTTGGTCCCGGCTGCCATTTAGAGATCTTTGGTAGTCGTTACGGATTGACAAAATCTGACACCAGTCTTGCCAAGAAGTACCGTGCTCCCCAGTTAATGGGTTGTGGAGGTCTGGTAGGCAGCTCCACGTAAAATACTGGTATTCAGCTGAATCCGGCTTGTCTGGGAGCTGACCCCAATAAAGTTGACTAATTGACTATGGTGATGTGTGCTACTATGACCTGAATGCAGATCTCCTCAATAAACTTGACCGCCTTCTTAATAACTTCAACCAATATGTCTTCAACCTCCGCAAGTATAATCCTGAATCCGCGCTCGATCTCTATTAAAATGGTTTCCCATTCGTCAGCGCAGAGTACTGAGGTTCTTGACTAGTCTGTCTTATTTTCTTAATAATCCTTCTTCTCCTTCTTTTCTAACTTCACAAATTCAATTTCTTTGCGCTGCCCACGCCCCACAGTAAAAATCTTCGCTCTACCAATAATCGTCTTTTACGATGTCCCTCACACCGTTCTGGGTTTATTCACTACTCTTTCTTTGTCCAGGCAATCTTCCTTTGGAATGCGCTCCCTCTGAACATCAGGACGGCAATCAGTCGGTTATCCTTAAAGGTGAAGGCACGTGAGCACATTTGCAAGAAGTTGGTAGAATCATCACAGCGTTAATTCGTTGGACCCGTTTTTCTCAACGTCGTTGTTAATTTTATTTGTATGTATTTATGATTATATTTTTCCCTCTCTGTTTGTGTTTCTCTTGAGTTGTAGGTACCTGCGATGTTGTCGTTGAACTATAAGGTCGACTGGTAGAAAATTCCTATGGGCATTAAGTCCGCCTTTGAACAGTTTTTTTACTAGTGCATAAAGTTTTGATAAATAAATAATAAAATGTTTGCTATTCATCACACTTTATTTTATCACTTTCAAAGTATGCTCCTGCAGAAACGATACTCTTGTGCCAACGAATAATCTAGTGAACAAAATATTTTATAAACGTTTTCTTCTGTTCGTTTCAGCTGTCCATGAATCCAGATTTTTAAATTGCATAGATTTCAGTCGAAACATGTCCGTTGCTGGACAAAACCCTCTCCTAAGATTCCCAAGGCATTCCCGTGACCTTCACGAGGTCATTGGACCATAATGTATTAATTTTACCTCATAACCCACTCACCCATAATGTTCTGACATAATTACATGTTGGACCATCTTTATAGACCCAACTTCCTTCTTGTATTATTGTTAGACAATGCAAACAGCGATTAGTTGCCATAACTCTTTTGTTGTACAAGCCATATACAAATAATAGCACGGCCAAAATGGCGGATCGATTTATTTGAAGTAATGAATTCGGAGGCATGGCCGGCAGTGTAATCTAATTAAAATGTGTACGTTGGAATAGATGGGCTGGGATGAGCGAAGCGTGGAATGTGTTTTAAAAATAGTGGGAAAGTAAAAGAAAATTGACCTATGAACCATAGTTCATAGGTCAATTTGGCATGGCTTTTTACAAATGTTTGTAAAATACCATTGGAAAGCTACAAGCTATGATAGTGATAGATAATATTTATATTTTAAAGAGATTGTAAATAACAATTTTACACGTCAATCTTTATGGTCGTTTTAAACTAAATGAGGCCGGTTTTTCCTAGCTAACTACCCTGAGAAGAAAAACCGAAACAAACTCAGAGGTCAAAATCTCTTTTGAAGTACATACAAACAACAAATCATAATATGAGAACCATGTAGGTTGATGTCTGAGGTGATCTTATGAGGAAAGTACTACACAGATTTGAGTGAACCTGTCCAGACAGTGCAAGCATTTGCCAGTTATCGTGTAGCTCAAACTTAGAACTTGAAGGAGCTCAACGATTTAATGAACAATCTATTATAATTTTATAAACAGGAAAGATTTGATTGTTTGTTTGTATTGAATAGACTCCGAAACTACTGAACAGATTTGAAAAATTCTTTGACTATTGGCAAGCTATACCATCCCCGGGTGACATAGGCTATATTCCAGACTAACATGAAATAACCTCTAATAGGGATGTTTCCTGAGTAAAAAATATATGATTATATTTAGTCCGTCAGTTAGATTATAGAAAAATATTGGACACGTATTTTTTCCTTTATCAAATCTATAAAAACTGACGAAGATACAAAGCATCAAAGATCAGGAGTGGGGGCTTGTGACGTCACTGCCCGGTAAAAATTGTAGCGAGTAGTGACGTCACACGAGTTTTCAACGCACTGTATCGTCTTCATTTTTTGTTTACGTGAAAAAAGAAAAAATACGTCCCCAATATTTTTTGGAAATCTATCCGACGGACTAATTAGATTTTTTTTGTTAACTACCCTATTGCCCCCTAATACCCCGTATTGTGTATGTGAGGATCATGTACATAGCGATGTATGTAGGTACATGGCCCTCACGTAGGTAGTTTCTATGAGGACCATGCAGTTCATTGTCCGAAATGGTCTTTTGAGAAAAGAATGACACAGATTTGAGTGGACCTGTCCAGTCATTGCAAACCTTGGTAACCCAGTAATCGAGTAGGTACTTTTACAAACAATAAGGAGCTCAATAAAATTGATTGAGTCAGGCGTTACTTTGCGGAAATCCATTTTAAATTTGAAAATGAAAACAATATAATCTAGTTTTAATTTCCGCGAATATTAGTAAAACTAAAAACTAAATAAAACTAAAACTAGATATATTGTTTTCATTTTCAAATTTAATAAGGAGCTCATACATAGACTTATACACTATGACACAACTGAATTACAAAAATAATTTTTCACGTAACCTTTGTTTGACAAAATTGGGGCATTGCAGAACAAAACAACTGTTCCCTCTCCTTTGTCCAGTTATGCAAATAATAATACGCTAAGGTGAAGATTGCCTGATTTGTGAAAGGTAGAATCATGTTTTAACTTCGAGTTAGTTCTAACTCAATGCCAAATGTTTCATACAAAATAAGCCCCCATTTTGTATGAAACATTTGGCATTCAACCGCATTTTAGCCACTAACACGGAGTTAAAAAATTGCTGACTTGTGCAACAAGGCCTAAATATACCTAAATATGTATTTGAGCATATTTGTATTTAAAAAGTTCGTTTGATTGATAATTAACAACTGAAATAAATTTGGACCCTTAATAAAAAATATTCTTTAATGTAAATATTCTACGAGTATTTAATAAACATATCCAGTAGTTTCGATACTTTATTTCGTACTCATAAAGTAGTGCTTGACCTATATTATGATGTTACTGAATAAATAAAACTGGCGTTTTCGATTAAAAACGAAAATTTACGAATGATCGAGTTTCACAGAAAACCTTTCGTAACGTTTAATTTCGAAGAACTGTAAAATTGATGAAATCACAGAAAATGATATTCAATTTTTTTACCTACATTTGTTTTATTGAAGATCAGAATTAAAATAGCAGCGACCTTTATCTATATAAATAAAAATGAATCGCCAAAATGTATAATGCCATAATGTATGTATGTATGTAATGAAAGAAAAATTACGCTACGCTCTTAAGAGCCGAGCAAAAAAAAAACTCCTTAAAGGACGGGTGAAACCAGGTGAAATCGTGGGGCACAGCTAGTTCATTATAATTTTACTAAAAACTAAATGTTGAACAGATCTTTTATTGATACATTCATCAAGTTTATATTTTTACTAACCTATTTCTTTGAAGCTTTCAAATAACCAATCTCACTTCCATTAAAATGCAAAAATTTGCTATCCAATTACGCTAGAACGGCTGAACCGATCCGGATGAAATTTGGCATCGATATAAATTATAGTCTGGTTTTTATTTGAATTATTACCTTATCCCAAGAGTAAGTCTCTTGGCGATGATTTCTGGCAGTCACGTGGTCACTAGCAGAAGTCATTATAAATAATAATATCTTATATAGAGGAAAGCTCGGAGACGAAAATAAAACCAAATTGAAAGACTGTTTGTCAAGCTTATCTTACTTTGAAGTATACGAATGCCACCCCACGAACGCCTTCAATAATTGCCTCCACGATACAATTGTTATTTTTTTTTTTACAAAGTATGCTTTCCCATCATTAAAGTTAAAAATAGGAACAAGCGAGAAGAAAAACCGATGCCTATAGCAAAAAAATATAAAATGATATTGTATGACAAAACGAACCCTAAATCTAAAATAAATATAACATTAGTACCTACAGATGACAAAAAAAAACAACTTACTCGAATATTAAAAAAATGGGCTAAAAAGTCGGTACACTCAATACAAAGTTATGAGGTAACAAACTTAAAAAACAAAAAAACAGTCGAATTGAGAACGTCCTTCTTGTTTGGAATTCGGCTGAAAATAATAGTTTAACAAAGCAAAAGATGCAAGCAAAACAGAATGGAACTTGATTAAAGCAGATGTTAATAATAAGATAAGTTACGCTGACATTATCATAACACAAATCAATAGCGAAATTTATGAGATCCCTAACCATTTTTGTGATCGATTCAATAATTATTACATCCCAACTATATTGGGGTCGGCTTCCAGTCATACCGGATTCAGCTGAATACCAGTATTTAACGTGGAGCGGCTGCCTACCAGACCTCCCTACCCAATAACTGGGGAACACGGTACGTCTTGGCAAGACTAGTGTCAGATTTTCTGGCTTTTGACAATCCGTAACGACTGCCAAAGATCTACAAACGACAGCCGGGATCAACGGCTTAACGTGCTTTCCGAGGCGCGGAGGAAACTCGGTATGTTAAGATAGTCAGAGTCACCCATCCACAGACCAACCATAACACTAAAAAATTAGACCCAAAAGCATCACTGAATAATCAAAATACCAATTTTACAATTCCTCAGAATCCTTGAAGCATTTCCCTAACACCAATAGATGAGACGAATATGTAATGTAAATTCTTTATTTATAAAATACGTAAGAGTAGAGGAAACATTAGCATCTACATTGCACCCGAGCGAAGCCGGGGCGGGTCGCTAGCAATATTATAAAGAGAGATCTCAGCATAGACTGATCCGACAAACACAAACACAAATTCTTTTACCAATAGAAAGCCACATTATTTGTGAGTATAATTTTATCCGCGTATTGCCACGGGAACAGAAACTACGAGGGTGAGACCGCGGTGCGCTGCTAGTGGTCTTATAATTTGGGGAAACTCAGTAGACGTGCAAAGAGTTTTCAAAGGACAAAACTATGTATGTGGGCAATGAAAAATATTATGTTTGTAAATATAATTTTATACCTGTTGCCGTTATCAATATGGAGCAAAATCGAGAAAAAAATCATTTCCTCGTCGACGTTTGTTGTATATGAGCCCCCCTTGAATATTTATTTTATTCTGTTTTTTTAGTATTTGTTGTTACAGCGGCAACAGAAATACCTCATCTGTGAAATTTCAACTACCTAACTATCACGTTTCATGAGATACAACCTGGTGACAGAGGGACAGACAGACAAACAGACGGACAACGGAGTCTTCGTAACAGGGTCCCATTTTGCCCTAAAAATACAGAACCTATTTCGTTGTAGTTCCATCTAAATCATGAAACGAGATTATATTAAAACGAAGTAATTAATAAATAATATTTACATCTATGTAAATACTTATCCAGGCAAGTTCTGACTACTTCTATTTTGAATCACGAAACTAATTAATTAGTATGCAATCAAGGTGAAGCTATAAGACGAAATAATTACTAAACGACACCCTTATAAAAGTCAATAGGTAACTAATAAAGAAGAGGTTATTTCTCTATTATACTTATACTAATATAACTTCAGTTGATTAATAATGAACAGAAGGCCAAGTTCGACCAACAGAAGAAGTCGCCCCGGGCGTCGGGAAACGCAGGGCGATTCCCGACCACCGTAGGCGCGAGCCTGCGGCGGACGGCGAGCTATGGGTGGCTCACCGTCCGATAGCAACCAAGCCCGGGTCGACGGCGCGTCGTGTTCCACGCGCTCCACAAAGAGCTATCAGCAAGGAAGACGGGGCCGCATAGGGACAGTGCCTGCTAGGTTTGCGGAATTTGTTCGAAAGAGTCACCGCGGCTCTGAAACGCAAAGGGCACAACAACAGGGTTTTAGTCAGTAAGAGTCTGACACTCCCTTTCGCTCCGCCCAGAGTGGGAGAAGTCATTTGATAATTACCTATTCAGAAAAAAAAAAATCCACCCTAAAAGCCTCATATTCACTAGGCAACATTTGACGCGCGACATAATGCACAACATATTACTCATCATGTTGAGCAGCAACGAGAAACTTTTATTTAGTAACATTTTCAATGTTGCGCGCCTGCTGACATCACCGCGCGTTGATGTGTGACGTTTCTTGGGCGTCACGAGTGACACGGGGCTTAAATGTTCCTACGTTAAGACAAAAATCGATGAATAGATCTGCCTAGCTTTCTCCGCCGACCTACAGTCTAATCAATGGCCGCTGAAAATTAGTCATTTTAATCATTTCACATACAGCGACCGTATTTCAAATCCCACAACTCAACAATATGCAAGATTTTCTGGCTACTGAATCATCATCATCTGCCTAGCCTTTTCCCAACTACATTGGGGTTGGCTCCCAGTCAAGCCGGATTCAGCTGAATACCAGTATTTTACGTAAAGCGGCTGCCTACCAGACCTCCACAACCCATTAACTGGGAAACACGGCACTTCTTGGCAAGACTGGTGTCAGATTTTCTGGCTTCTGACAATCCGTAACGACTGCCAAAGATCTCCAAATGACAGCTGGGGCCAACGGCTTAACGTGCTTTCTGAGGCACGGAGAAGTGTCGTTATGTTAAGATGGTCACCCATCCACAGACCAACCTCGGCAAGCGTTGCTTAACCTTGAAGATCGACCCGTGCGGCTGTTATAATTTAGCCACTGAATTTGGCTACTTAATACCCTTGACTATTAAATATCTATGAACGACATCGCGACAGTCAGGACTAATGACTTAACGTCCTTTCTGAGGTATGAAGAAGACCTGTATGTAATAGATCGACACCCATCTACGGAACGGCTCGACAAGCGGTGCTTAAACTTGAAGTACCCATATGGCATGTATTATTTGGACACGATATCGTCAAAAAAAATTATCAGATAAATCTAACTATTTCAAAAAATTAATAACTGGAGAGGACTGAAGACTGACCTACCGTAACACAGCATCATAATAGTTTTCAAGTTTTCACAAGACCGAAAGAAAACATAGCAACATTTTGGGTGATGTGTAATATCAGTGCAAACAAACATAAATCAAATCATTAGCTTAGGCATATAATAAATGTTTCTAAACAAATACATTTAAGCATAACTTAGGCTTATTAATTCTGCAAGCTTATTGATATCTAATTGATTTCTTTAGTTGTTAGTTAATTAGTTACATGTGTTAATTAAGTTGTAAGTTAGGTACATTTGCGCTTGATGACAAAGCCCTAGTGCCGCTACGCATAGCTATAGACTATGATTTTGGAAATGAATCTTGTTTGATTAAATCCTAATTTCTACGAAGGTAACCATTGACTAGAAACATATCATTTAGCTAGAATTCAATAATACCTTATGAAATCGCATAACACTTAATTAGGAGCCGCAAATCAAAACATAATAAAACATCTGCACAAGAAACATCACGCAGAAAATCTTACGATGGGTTAGGCAGGGGTACTGGTACCGCTCACCGTCATTTTAAGGTTGGGAAATCATCAAAAGACTTCTTCCTTTCTGGGCGGAGCGGAAAGTAGTGTCAGACTCTTACTGACTAAAACCCATACGCGTTCCTTTTCGTGTTACCCTTTGTGATCCAGGGCCGCAGTGACTCTTTCGATCAAATTCCGCAGCCCTGGTAGGCACTCCAGGGCTCTCAACGCGCCGTCGACCCGGGTCTGCCCCTACGATAGCCGGGAATCGCCCTGAGACTCCCGAACCCCGGAGCGTCATCTTCTGTTGCGGCGGCTGGGGCGTGAGATTTGCCGGTCCCACACACAGTCCGTCCTCCTCCTTCGCTAGCATTACTGCATCGCAGAAGAAGGTGACTGCCTCCCATGCCCCCTCGCTTCAGACCATGGATTAAATGGGCCGAATGCAAGACTTTGCCGCCGCCGATTGTTTCGACGAGAACACGGCGTTGCTCCACCCAAGTAGGGCAGACCTCCACCGTGTCCTCTGGGCGATCCACACAGTGTTGTCACCCGAGCGTAATAACCGAAACATTCGTACCCGTGGGGCAATATGAGTCAGGGGGAGGTGACAATACCGTGGTAGGGGTACGTGTGGCGATAAGTCTCTCTTTGAGGAGGCTCTCCTCAAAGAGAGACTTATCGCCACAAAGGTGATGTGCCCAATAAAATCTTCCTACGCAACTTATTTTTGACACACAATTGCCAAGCAAAACGACGATACCACAATGCTTTAATAGGACATATTTTTAGAAGCTTATACATCATTATCGTGTCTTTTCGTGTAACAAAAAAAAAATCTTTTCGTTTTTCCTTTTCTACCATATTACCTATGTATATACAAAGCAGAAATGTCAAAATGAAAGCGAGCATTGTGTGTTTTACAGTACATAGCAATAGAAAGTTTCAACATATGAAG
This sequence comes from Hecatera dysodea, assembly GCA_905332915.2. Taxonomy (NCBI): domain Eukaryota; kingdom Metazoa; phylum Arthropoda; class Insecta; order Lepidoptera; family Noctuidae; genus Hecatera; species Hecatera dysodea. Next base: position 27,819,870 of record HG995286.1, on the reverse strand, counting down.
CAATGTAACTGAAATTTGATATTATTGTAATGGAATATGCGATATGATGGGTTCAGAAGTCTGGTGACACGTGAAGGTTATTATAAACACACGAACACAAAGGTTCTACAGAATAGCTACCTAGAAGGTGGTCTATGTATGGACTTGCATCAAAAGCTTCTTTAATGGCGTGCAATATCGATTGTTTCTTAATGAGGGAGGGTTAGAGATGACGTACTTGTGTATTCAGTGTGATAGTAAACAGCATTATCAATAAATAAACAACAACACAAGTAAACAAACCTTACTAAAAAAAAAAGAAACAAGAGACTTATAAAAAAAAAGAATATAAAAGTGGGTGTTTTTGGTATTTTCTTCTTTTTTTGACACCGGCTTCTGAAATTAAACTTATCATAGACTTTTTAGTGCTTTTTTATTTAGAAGTCTTTTAGAAGCTTTTTTATTTAGAAAGTATGAAATAACTTTAATTTCGGTAGTGGTTGTTTTTGGTATTTCCTTCGTTTTTTGACACCGACTTCCGGAATTAAAGTTAAGTTATTTTACATTTTTTTAGAGCATTTTTATTTAGAAGTCGGTTGTTCTTTTTTTTTTGTTAAAAAGTTTTTTAACTATTTAGTGGTACAATACCCCACAGCTAATTTGAGATTATTCCCATGAGTGGTTGAACTATTTACTATTAAGGAGTTACTTTGTGTGCCTTCGTAGATCAATCCCACCAGCTTATAGTTAATATCTGCTCTGCTTTGGGATTGAAATAAACCTAACAATATCTCACTTTACTAAATTTCATCGATTTTAAGTTGGAAAGATCACTACCTATTTTATCTTTTAATTTCATCGTCCAATCCAAATTATCCAAATATATTTAACTAAACTCAATGCAAAAAGAATCATCGAGAACGGTTTATAAACAATAAAACACTATGTATGCCCAAAAACATGGTTGACTTGCACATATCTGTGTACCCCTTCACAGCGTACCGGCGTGATGTTATCTTAGAAACTAGTGAAAACAATAAACAGACATGCTATTTCAGCAATCCCAGAAGGTTTTCTATCATTTACTGAAGAGTTCTATGCTATCTCCTTCTTCATCAAATCTTCACTAAACTAGAAAGCCACCTCGAAATATTACGGTGCTCTTCCAAACCTTCATAATCAGTCTTTTTTTTATCGACAAAAGTACGTTGTCAATTTAGTCGAAGTCATTTTAATACGCATTATTAGGGATAACTATAATACTAATCATCAAATCTCAATCAAAATAGGGGGGCTACATGACAAGCACTAGCTTTTGAATAATAAAAGAATCATCAAAATCGGTACACCCAGTAAAAAGTTATGAGCTAACAGTTAACACTCTAGTAAAAAAAAAACAATCGAATTGAGAAACTCTTCCTTTTTTGAAGTTTGATAAAAGGGCCCAGTTCCTGAACAGAACAATAATACATATCTCAAAGTCATTGTGAAGTATTGAGAATGGATTACTTCACTTCAATCAAATTATTTGAATTAATTATACGTTACGTATCTTCAATATTACTTATTAGAAAATGTGAAACAAATCACACTTGAAAATAACACAACACTGCTTTTGATTCATGAAAGCTCGAAAAACAACGAGGGAAGTTTTTACATAAAGAATAAATTGCAATGCAAGTTTACTATCACATAATTAAATTATAGTAACACCATAACTGAATTTTATTGTCCACCAATTTTGCCACTATTAATGTACATTTTCACAACAAAGGCCTGATTTTTCACGGTTAAATAATGTTATTTGCTGAATAAAACTAACTTAAACTGTCAAATGGCACTTGTTATTCCTCAAAATTAATGAAGAACATAACAATAAAAAAAACCGAATGCCCGAACAAATTAAGTGAGAAATAAAAATAACTTTTTTAACTGTCTCAATATGCAAAGTTTCCTTTCTTTTTGGGCAGTATTCAAAGTCAAAGTCGAAGTCAATTAACTGAATTAAAAAAGCACTCTTACACGTGAACATAATTATACATAAATAATAATAATACACTGATTCTAATTATCCATTCGCAAAAATGTAATTTTCGCGGTATCTCATTAAAAATAAAAACAATAACGATGGAAAATTTTAATAAAAAAATTAATAAAAAAAACTTATGCATAAATAATAATAATAATACACTGACTCTAGTTGTTCCATTCGCAAAAAATGATTTTCGCGGTCTCATTAAAGAATAAACAATAATAACAAAGGAAATTTAAAAAAATATATATTTATTTTCTTTTAGATTATTAAAATTTTCCATTGCATACATAATAAAAGTTAATAAAACTACACATACCTTAGCAATATCCTTCGTATCACCATCTTCAGTACCCGACTTCATTGTAGAACTTTAATGATAAATATTTTATCACACACACGTTCGTTATGGGACTCCGTAGAGGTAAAATGGAGTGATCGACGAAACGCTGGAGCACTCGGTTTAATTGTTACAGGCATTCGTTTGATGTTCGACGTTTTGAAAAGTGTCTAAAGGAAAACTTGTTTTCTTGCCACTAAACTTTTGATTTGAATGTTGAACTGGTAATTGACTACATTTAATAATAACTGAAGGAACTTTAGTAGATATTTATTTTAAAATATGATAATATGTATAAACCCTGCTACAAAATAAGTAAGTTTTGCTAAATATATGGAATAGACGAAAAGTATTTTTCTGGGAGCCATTTTTTTATAGTAATTTTGTTTAACGAACCGCTGGTATCTGTGCTTCAATGACACATTACCGCTCGCCACGATAACCGCTATTGTTTTGACGGCGTTCATAAACAAAGGCTCCCATCAAATTAGTTTGCAATCAATTAATGGGCCCGTACATTAATAGATTAGAACTGTGTAACATTGCTTATAGAATATAGTGAGATTCGTTTAATAATAATAATAATAAATTCCATATTTACAACACATAAATATGGAATTTATTTCTGAAATAAATTTAGTTAGTGTCATTAGAACTTATCAACTATGTTAGTACACAAAAACAAAGATGTTAGTAACATAAAAACTTAAAACTATATTAGTAGACATTTACAGTTACAGGGGCATGTAGCTGACTTAAACACTTCATTAAAGGACAATCCAGTTTGTTGGCAATGACACTCAGGTGGGTGGTTGGTGCTGGCACGCACCCTGTGCAACAAACAATGATGCTGCTCGCTTGCGCCTGATTGCAGCGAAGCTGTCAGTCTGGGCGTCCGCGAACATCCCTGAAGCACTACAGAAGCGTGGCAGTCCCAACAGCATCCTGAATGCATTATTGTACTGGACGCGAAGAGCATTGACGGCTTTTTGAGTGTAGTTAGTCCAGAGGCCACACGTGTAAAACACCTGACAGAATGCTTTAAAAAGTTTTGTCTAATAAGTATCGGATTTTTTTTTTTTAATTTTCGCCTTCTTAGTAGATTATTTTTACTTAAATTAAAAATATATAATGTAAGTAATTTTCGCGTTGGTTTTTGACTAGACTTTGGCTCGCGCGCCAAGCGGTTGTAATGTTTTTGAGGTTCTGTTATCGTTTAATATCGGATAATGACCGTCAGTGCGCGAAAACTCGACTTTCCCATTTGCACCGATGCTTACGTTTCGTCTCGAAAAACACGTGTTGCGAAGCCCCGATACTTTTCCCAAATTTAACTGTCACGGGCCCAAGATCTTTGAGTCACAAGCAAGTCACCCTTTACGAAGTCGAATTAATGTAATCATAATAAGGATTATTAAAAAAAAAAACTAACCCTATTTTTGATAAGCAATTTATTTAAATTCAAAATCTCTTTAGAAAATATTAAAGAAGAATAAGCAAAAATATGCTGAAATGAAATCTCACCATAATATATGCTTAGTTTATATACTGAATCGAAGATTCTTATTCAAATTCAAAAAAGGCCGTTTTTTGTTTTATGTTAATATAATAGGGATCCAGAAAAGATTTTTAAACCATCTTGCCTATTCTGCGTAATTAAGCAAAAAATACGGAGCTATACAAAACGTCTTCAAAAATTTAGCACTCGAAAAACGAAGAGATAATATAGATTTAATTTTTCTTTTTAAAATACTTCATAGTAAAATAGACTGCCCCCAGTTGTTAAGTAAGTTTAATTTTAACATACCCTATATATCTGCATCACTCTATAAAGCTATTAAGTCCCCCATTCCGAACAACTGTATCAGGATCCAACTCCCCCATCCCCAGACTTTGCAGGCTTATTAATAATTGCGATGAATCAATATATATTTTGTCCACATCACTTCAAAAATTCAAGCGCCAAATCCTTCAAAACTAACCACCACACTGACTTTTTTACCTTTTTCTCTTGTCATTTTACATCTGCTGTGTTTCTAAAACTACCCACTGTTGTTAAAAGTGTTATTTCTGCACTATTATTGTAATTTTATTATTGTTATATTTTTTTTTGCATGCTGTGACTATCGCATCATTTTGTACACTATGCTTGTATCATATTGCTTGTATTATTAAGATACACAGTGTAACAATTGTAGATAGGCAAATAAATCTATACTAATATTATAAAGCTGAAGAGTTTGTTTGTTTGAACGTGCTAATCTCAGGAACTACTGGTCCGATTTGAAAAATCTTTCAGTGTTAGATAGCCCATTTATCGAGGAAGGCTATAGGCTATATATCATCACGCTAAGACCAATAGGAGCAGAGCAGTCATGAAAATTGTGACACAAACGAAGTTGTGCGGACAGCTAGTAAATAAATAAATAGGGATGTTTTCTGAGGAATAAAACAAATGATTCTATTTAGTCTGTCAGTTAGATTAATAATCGAAAAATATTGGACACGTATTTTTCGCTTTATCAATTCTAGAAAAATTGACGAAGATAAAAAACTTCAAAGATCACAAGCAAAGAGTACAAGCTACATACTCCTTCCCACCAACTTCGTAAGGTCCATGACTCATTTGTGGGGCTCGGTATCCGTTTTTACAATAAACTTCCGCTTTCTTTTCTTGACCTGCCTTTTAACTCATTTAAAGCTAAAGTTAAATCTAACCTTTGTTCGAAGGCATACTATCTATTTAGACGATAAGAATAGTTGGTCGCTGTGTTGAACGCAAGACAATGTCTTATTTAATTTTATCATGTTCTTTCTCTATAAGTTAGCTTATGACGGGTTATATGAGTTCATATAATATTGATTTTCATTTTTGATGACTATGTAGGTCAATCTGTTTTTACTTTATTGACTCAATCTACTCTTTACAATGTTTTATAGTGAATTGATTTATGATTTCCATGTTGGATAAATTATTTTTCTACCTTTTTCATATTGTATTAATGACTTTTCATACTATTGTATAAATTCAAGTTCTTAAAACGCAATAGACAGATGTGTTGCTGGGGAGCTTGTTGCGCCACTTTTTCTTCCCAGCTAAAACACTAGGAAGTGGTGACGGGTGGGCGTTTTGGGGGAATGTCTTTGACTGAATTTGACGTTCAAAAAGTGCTGTCTCTCAGCCTACTTTGAATAAATGACTTTTGATTTTAATTTTTATCATGACTAGGGGATTGTGACGTCACGGCGTGGTAAAAATCGTAGCACGAAATGACGTCGCACGAGTTTTAAACGCACTGTATCGTCTTCGTGTTTTGTTTACGTGAAAATAGAAAAAAATACGTGTCCAATATTTTTGGTAAATCTATCTGACGGACTAATTACATTTTTTTAGTCAACTACGCTATTTAAATTGAAAACCTGGACAACTGTACCTTATTGCTAAATACTATCTTCTAGATATAAGTGATTGGTCAAGCAGATTTGGAGTTATTGTCAATTTCAGTAAATGTCAGGCTATCCTTATTGATAGTACATATTTTCTACGTCACTTGGACATCAGTTAACAACTGCCGCTTACTTTCAACAATACCGTCATCCCTCTCTCGCCTCACGTTTAAGACTTAGGCCTAAACAAGTAAACATTGATGTGCCTGCTATGGTTGCGGAATTTGTTCGAAAGAATCACTGCGGCCCTGGAACGCAAAGGGCACAAGAAGGATCACGGGTTGGTTTTAGTCAATAAGAGTCTGACACTCCCTTCCGCTCCGCCCAGAGCGGGAGAAGTCATTTGATGATTTGCCATCATCATTTTCCTGCCCTTATCCCATGCTACTTGGGGTCGGCGCAACATGTTTTTCTCTTCCATTCCATCCTGTCAGCCGTCACGCTATCACTAACTCCTTTTTCTTTCATATCTCTCCTCACACAATCCATCCATCGTTTCTTTGGCCTACCTCTCCCTTTTCATCCATCCACATTCATATTCATAACCCTTTTAGTTTCATCCCTCCTTTTTACATGACCATACCAAGACAAGCGGTTCCCTTTCAACTTTTCCGTCACTGGCGCCACTTTTAAACTGCCTCTAATGTACTCATTTCTCACTTTGTCCATCCTCGTTACTCCACACATCCATCTCAACATTCTCATCTCCGCTACATGCAAGCTATTTTCATCAATCTTTTTCACAGCCCAACATTCTGATCCATACAGGACGACAGGTCTTATCACGGACTTGAAAAAAAAAAGCCTAAACATAGATGACAAGTTAAGTTGGAATAAGCAGATTGCCCCGGTTAGCCAGAGAGTAACTTCCACACTGTGATCTCTCAAAAGATTCAAGCAGTTTCATCCTTCACTCCATAGTCCATTTATCATAGCACTAGCTGCTGCCCGCGACTTCGTCCCCGTGGAATCCACGATTTTAAATCATTCTTTATCGCTGCTCCGCTCCTATTGGCTTAAGCGTGATGATATATAGCCTAAAGCATTCCTCGATAAATGGTCTATTCAACCCAAAAATATTTTTTCAATTCGAACCAGTAGTTCCTGAGATTAGCGCGTTCAAACGAACAAACAAACTCTTCAGCTTTATAATATTAGTATAGATTAGAAAAAAGAGGCTCGTAGAAGCAAAATTACGAAACCTTTTGTTTTCAAGTTCAGTTCAAACAATTTTAATAGATAAATTTATGTGCTTTATTTGTAAGTAGCAATGTATGTTATACAATAAAGCATATTTCATCGATTTACTCGGCACGATGCTTGGATAGGTACATGAAATGAAAAAAAAAATAGTAATAATCAGTTTACAACCGACAAAATTAAAAAATACGTGCTGCCACAACTTATGAAGGGAACGGGTGACATATTAAATTTGGTAGAGTTATAGTGACATGGAAAACGTTCCAGGTACTGTCCGCCTCTGCTTCTTTTAGATTTTAAACATTGACACGACAATATATTATATAAAAACTAAATAAAATTATGTGAATGCCATTTAAATTCAGAAGGCAGATAGAGACGTTAAATCAGTCCAATTTAGTGTGACTGCAGTTATTTAAATTGATTATATTTAACTCCACATCAATCTTGACTGTAGTAATGTTTGTAATACTTTTATAAACAAAGTGTGCCCTAAAAGAGCCTTTTTTTAAGTTCTGTCTATTGCTATAGTAAACGGAGTATGGGTCCTATCACTTGTCATAATATCATAAGCATAATCAGCCTTTAAATATTTCCACTGCTGGGACACAGGCCTCCTCTCTAGGAGAGGGAATGGGCCGTAATCCACCACGCGGGCACAGTGCGGGTTGGTGAATGTTTTTGGTTCTAGGACATGCCGGTTTCCTCGCAATGTTTTCCCTCACCGTTTTGAGAGCACTGGTGATGATATCAATTACACAAAGTAATGTGCCTGACAGGGTTTGAACTCGCGACCTACAACTCGTAAGTCGGGGCCGTTACCACTCGGTCACCACTGCTCAATCACTTGTGCTTCTTATTATTTACTAGCTGTCCGCACAACTTCGTTTGTGTCACATTTTTCATGACTGCTCCGCTCCTATTGGTCTTAGCGTGATGACATATAGCCTATAGCCTTCCTCGATAAATGGGCTATCTAACCTCCTCTGCATGCTCTTCACTATTATCAACGTTGGGTCGTTCTCACAGACTTAACCTTCGAGCATCCAAAATCATTTTATAAATGTATTTTATAATGGTATTATTTGTATTTTCTTTCCGAAATGAAATTCTATTTGAAATTTAGTTTATTTGTATAAAAAAGTAACTACTACTAATATTGCATTTTCGTAAGTTGAATATAATAACTAGTTAATTTGTATAAAACAACTCAATTTTGAAAGTAATTAGGTTGGTACTCGTTAAATTAATAGATGGTGATGTCGGTGATAAAACATTGGACAGTAAAAAGGATATACAGGCTTGTGGCTTGCTTGTCGGAAAAGCCGACAATGCAGCTATATTTATAGTCAGCGGCTAGTCGACTAAAAAGCACTGTTTAGTCGGACTATTAACTTTATGCATTTAATATGTTTAGTCGTACTAGTAGTGTATTTGCAATTTTCTCTTACCCACCACGAGCAATAATAGTCAGTTATTGATTGCAGTCCACTTGGGATTCAACCCTCACACGCGATTTCTACTTCCATATGACTCAAATTGAATTAAGTAGGTAGCTATGTTAGCCATTGACATTTTTAAATTAAAAAAAAGAATTGCTGGTCTGTCTCGCGCGCCGAGTGTTCCGATCGAGTCTTGATTTGTCTATATCATCGGAAGATAGCAAACTCCGTAAAATTATAAAATATCTTGAGATATCTCAAATTTATAAGTACTAAAAATATTTTTTTTTTGTACAGTTTTTTATTTATTTATACTATAGTTCTCACCAACCCGCACTGGGCCCGCGTGGTGGATTACGGCCCATTCCCTCTCCTAGAGTGGAAGCCTGTGTCCCAGCAATGGGAACATTAGAAGGCTGATTATGCTTATATTATATATAGTTCATAGAATAATAATTGTAAAAAGCGTAAGATTATAAAATATCTAAACTGTCGATAAATTGTCAACTGAACATTTGGAATACTTTTTTACGCATCAGAATTTGGTTTTGAAATTGTGTACCGACATAAACTGCCGACATGTTGGCGACCAGTGTACGGTTTTTAATTATCAACATGGGCACCAAGGATGTTAGGTTTTTTTTAAACCCTGCAGATAGAAATGAGGCCCGCGCTGCGGGCTCCGTCGTTGGTTAGAATCTTTCATTCTGAAAAGTGTAACGAAACATTATTTAATCCATAATGTTTCGTTACACTTTTCAGAATGACTACGAGAGATTATAGTCTGTAAAATTTTAATGTTTAAAAGCACATTAAAAGGCTGATTATGCTTATGCTTAAATCACCAGGTCACAAACAAACTCATATTTGCATTTATTATATTATTAGTTATTGCGCAGGAGGTGGTCAGTTGTCGTGATGTGGATGTTAGTTGCATGGAAAGGCACAATGATGGAGAATTTTTAGATTTAATTAAATATATTTTACAATATGATAGATAGATAGATGATTTAGAATATGGATAATGCTCGTAGATCGTAGAAACGAGATAGAAGCGAGTCTTGAATTCATAAAATACATCACTGACTAGCGTGCCCCATGAAGTCTGTGTCACGAGTTCGAATCACGAAATTCATTTATTTTTTTGCATTCATATTTTGGTAACCCTACCACAACTCATATATGAGTTGTAAAAATATAAACAAAAAAAAAACAAATAAAAATCGTTATTCTCAATCGAATTTGAACTCAAAGAATAATGGTCACTTTGGACTAGGAAAAAACAGAAATTGGTACCGAGATGAGACTGTCACTAATAGGCACTGCATAGTTAATATAGTTATTGGATATCTTCATAGATTTTTAAAAGCTGGGGAAATAAAGTTCATCTTTTTTTTAAAACACCATTTTGTTTATCAGAACGCAGTATAAAATATCTAACTTCGAATGCATCCGTTTTTCTCAAGTCTATGATGAATCTGATGATCTTCCATTGTAATAAAAAATACCAGGCAATGTCAACTGTATAAACTCACGCTAGTTATTATACTAAGCTAAACAAAAGAATGTGATGTTCTTGTTTAATAATGCAATGAATTAAATAGAAAAACTAATGATTTTATATACAAAAATATTGACACTATTATTGATAACGATACTGTCATAAAATGATCGAAAATGTCCGTCCCTATTTTTGACAAGTAAAGAAAAACTGTTTCTGCGCTGATCGTGTGTTGTTGTGGTTGCTGTTAGCAAAGAAAAAAATTCGAAGTACTATTATGTTCAAATAAATAACCATAACTGGTAGACTACGATTAGTTCCGGTATTAGCGATGAAAATATATAAACATAACCTCAAAAACATAATTCATATTTATTTGACTCTCCGACCTTTTAAAAATAAATGAAAGGCCGCACTTATTTACATTAAAATAGACAAATGAAACGACATAGGTTTTATCAAGTTACGTTTTGTTAGATTTTACTAGTCCAAGCATGTTAGCCGAGTGGCCATTGTTCTTTGAACATAGAAACCATCAAACAGTCCTGAATCGCGCAATTAAAGTTTTCGCACTGCTTTGCATGGATACCTTAACAGTTTTGATGTACATCGGGGGTCCGTAATATCGAGGGGAGCCAGTACTCGCCAAGCTGGTCTAAATTGGTTCACTCAGATGTGAGAGAATTAGCGCAATACATCACAAAGTACTTCTGATAATACCAATGACCCCCCTTTTTAACCAATTTAAAAAAGGAGGAGCTTCTTAATTCGAATGTTTTTTTTTTGTGTGTATTACTCATTACTTTTTACTGGGTGTATCGATTTTAATCATTCTTTTTTAAATTCAAAACCTGGTGGTCCCATTTAAATTTTGTGAAGATTTGCTCAAGAACTTCGTAGATAGGCAACGGAACTCTTAAAAAAATAATAGCAAATCTTCCAGGATTGATGAAATCGCATACCTATGTTTATTTTTCACACAATTTTTTAACATAACATCACGCCAATACGCTGTGAAGGGGTACGCATATGTTTTTGGGCAGAACTTATTGCGATGGTTTATGCACCGGTCTTGATGACTTTTTGCATTGAGTTTAGTTTAATATATTATTGAATTCGCATTGGATGTTAAACTTCAAACATAAACTAGTGATCTCCTCAACTAAAAATCAATTAAATCTAATAAAGTGATATATAATAATATTATTTAGTAAATAATATTATTTAGTATGTATTAGTATGATAATTATGGATTGTATGTTATATTTAAACAGTATTGTTTTCGTTTTTCCTACTCAATACTTTTACACACAATGTCTACATCTCTTTTTACTCGACTCTCCTATCGCAGGTATGCTGGAAGAGATTTCTATAGAAATAAGCATCACTTTTGTACCTATTTTTCTGTTTCCTTCTTCTATCTTTTTATTAAATGTCGGTACATAAATTGTTAAATAAATAAATATATTTTTTATGAGAATGCCACAGTAGATATGAGCTGGTCTATTATCTATGAGTTGGTCTCGACTTGATCCTCGAAGGCACACAAAGTAACTTCTTAACAGTAATTAGCGCTTTACTCATAATAGGAATAATTTCAAATATTTCAATTTAGTTTTGGGGATCACGACTACTGAAAATAGAGTCGTTTTTAGAACCCCTCCTTTTTTAAGCCGTTAAAAAGGGGGGTCATTGGTATAATCAGAGGTACTGCGATTGATTGAGCTAATTATCTAATTATTTACCGCCAGTATAGGTACATCTGAGTGAGCCAATTTAGACCAGCTTGGCGAGTACTGGCTCCCCTCGATATTACGGACCCCGATACACATCAAAACTGTTAAAATATCCATGCAAAGCAGTGCGAAAACTTTAATTGCGCGATGCAGGAATCTTCGAGCGTTTCTTTGGATGTCGTGTAAAAGATCAATTTCGAATGAGAATGGCTATTTTTATTTGTTTATTGTTATATTATATCACTAAATTATGTTTGTGGTAAGGTTAAATATGTCTCAGTGTACAAAATGGTTTTTACAAAAAAAAAATACAACTTACTTCTAAATAAAAAAAACACCAAGTCGGTGATTTTTATTTAGGCCATAACTGATAGTTAATCATTTGCCCTGCATAGCTATACTAATATTATGAAGACCTTGACTTCTGAGTTTGTTTCTGTGTTTCTTCTCGAGGTAGTCAGCTAGGAAACACCGGCCTCATCTAGTTTATAACGGCCAAAAAGATTGACGTGTAAAAGTATTTTTTACAACCTACGAGTACTTATAAAATAAATATAACTTATTATTAGAAGAGGAAAGTTTTGATTGTTTGTTGGTATTGAATAGGCTCCGAAACTACTGAACCGATTTAAAAAAATCTTTTACTGTTGGGAAGTTACACTATCCCCGGATGGCATAAGCTATACTTTATTCCCACATTCCCAAGGAAACGGGAACGACGCGGTTGAAATCTATACTAATATTATAAAGCTGAAGAGTTTGTTTGTTTGTTTGTTTGTTTGAACGCGCTAATCTCAGGAACTACTGGTTCGAATTGAAAAATTCTTTTTGGGTTGAATAGACCATTTATCGAGGAAGGCTTTAGGCTATATATCATCACGCTTAAGCCAATAGGAGCGGAGCAGCGATCAAGAATGTTTTAAAATCGGGGATTCCACGGGAACGAAGTCGCGGGCAGCAGCTAGTACTAAATATTCGCAGACGAAGTCGCGAGCGAAGTGCTAGTTCCTAACTAAATTGGGGTCGACTTCCAGTCAAACCGGATTCCATTGAATAACAGGAATCCAATTTCTGACTTTTGACAGTCCGTAACGTCTGCCAAAGATCTAGAAATGGCACCTGGGACGAACGGCTCAACGTGTTCTCCTAGGCCAAATGATAAATGATATTTATTTTGTAAGTAGGTTAAACATAACACTTTTACACGTCAAATATTTCAGATCATTTTAAGCTAAATGAAGACGGTGTTTCATAGCCGACTACCCTGAGAAGAAACACCGAAACAAACTCAGAGGTCAAAGTCTCTTTTAAAGTCCATACAATCCGTACTGGTCAAGTCCACCACCAGAGAACCATGTAGGTTAATGTCTGAGGTAGCCTTTTGAGGAAAGTGCCACACTAATTTGACCTGTCCAGACAGTTACCGTGTAGCTCAAACTTAGAACTTTAAGGAGCTCGACGATTTGACGAACAATACCAAAGTAAGGACATTTAGGTACCAAAGGAAGGACTCCCTGTATGTTAAGATGGCCACCCATTCACAGACCTACCTTGGCAAGCGTTGCTTAATCTAGATGATCGCCCCTTGTAGCTGTTTCTATTTAGCCACGAACTTCTATCGTAACTGATTAGCATAGCCTTTTTTAACGTTCCCACTGCTGGGACACAGGCCTCCTCTCTAGGAGAGGGAATGGGCCGTAATCCACCACGCGGGCCCAGTGCGGGTTGTAACTGTTTGTTATGACAAATCTAAACCAGCTGGTGTACTAGGAATTTCTACCGTATCGTGGGTGCGTTTTAAAACATATAAATTCACTTACACAAACAGCCAGACCCGGAACAACTATCTGTAGGCCAAATAAATATCTGTTCCGGGCGGGAATTGAACCCACGACAAGCAGCGCACCAGCCACCGCTCAACTACTGCGCCAATCGTGCTGTCGAAATCAAGTCCTACTTGCATTAAAAGTTTTATTTATCACTTTTGATCAGCCGTGATCGATGAATTTTACTATTCGCTGATAACCTGATAATAATAATTATTATCATGAAAACAAACTAACTGATTGATAGCCTATCAATCAAGTTATCAAGGTCATTTTCACGAAATCAGAAAAAAAAGCAGTAGAAATAGATATCTATCAATAATGAGTACGACCAATGAAGTACAAGTATGTATTGATTTTCTGATTAGAACCAAACATTAAAACAGATGGTAGATTTTAGGTAGGATTTTAAACAATTATTCAAAAAGTTTTTGCTATCACAAACTAGTGATGTGTCAACGCGAATTGTGTTTATTCCAAGTTGGCACATCACTATCACAAACCATTTTGAAGAAAATTCCACAGCCTAGTGATGCGGTGGCGGCACAGCGGCGGCACAGCGATAGCGCGGCTACGTCACCATCGCACGGTGGGCTGGAAGGCCACCGTGGGTGCAAAAACCCAAAAATACGGTGGGGTGCAAAAACAGGGCGGTGCCACTGCGTCATCCTTAATACAAAACGCTATACCATTAAAGGTCATGGCACATTATACCGGCACCGCAACTGCACAGCTGCGGCACGGCGCCGCGCCGCCGCGTCGCGTCGTGTACGCTGTGATGGGTACGTTTAGGTTGCACTAAAAAGTGAAAAATCAAAAACATTTTACCGATTTCTTAACAAAAAAAAAACACAAAAGTATGCAATAACTTTCATTTCGGAAGTCGGTGTTCAAATAACGAAGAAACAACCAAAAACACCGACTTATGAAATTACAGTTATTTCATACTTTCTTTTCGTGTTTTTTGTTTAGAAGTCGGTTGTTTTTTATTTATTTTTTTGTAAAAAGATTTTTCTTCGGGAGGAATATTGATGATTGCAATTTAAACCGAGACATTATGAAGAAAAGGAGCAAGTCCTAGACGTGATCAATCGCAGTTGTGTTCGGGGTGACAGCAAGCTTGCACCTCGCGGACAACGCGTAGTTAGTGCGCTGGCAGCTAGCCGTAGCTTAAAGTCGAGGTGACCAACGCGCGACGCCATCCTGCAACTGTACTGTTGCGGTACCGGTATAATGTGCCATGACCTATAGTCGACACCAAATAAATGTGCAATAACGGTCATTGACCCACCTACATTTATTGACAACCTAAATTCTTAAAACAGAAATAATGAATTAATGCTATATTGAATCGACATCCATCGTGATCCTTTATATTTACTAGTAATGGAAAACGATTCATTTTTTTTGACCATGTACCTACGAAGGGATATCAAGGAAAGGGCAATGACCTTTATTGCACATTTATCTAGTGTCAACCATAAACATGACACGTTGTGCCGCCGTGCGGTAGCTGCAAGCGCGCCTTGTGACTTGGGAGACGTGGCGAGAAAGAATGATGCGCTGCGGCGCCGGAGTGCCGCTACAGCAACATTGTTCGTGTATCAAAAGTAAATAACTATGTGCTACAAATATTGAACATTTTTCTTTCATACGATGGTTACCTCATATTGATATTGATTTCCTGATATCTCCAGTGCAAGAAAGACCTGGAGTGTCTCTGCATACTGAGTTATAGATTTTGTGGCGCTGCTGCCGCAGCTGCGCCTGCGCTGAAGTAAACGCACCTCGATACATGCCGCACCGCTCGCGCGCCCGTGTAGTACCCGAAAGCTTCAATAGGCTTCAGTAGTGGACTAAAAGAAATCTGATTAGTCCGTCAGATAGATTTCCAAAAAATAGTAAACAGGTATTTTTTCTTTTTTCACATAAACAAAAAATGAAGACGATACAGTGCGTTGAAAACTCGTGTGACATCACTACCCGCTACAATTTTTACCTAGCCGTGACGTCACACGCCCCCACTCCTGATCTTTGATGATTTTTATCTTTGTCAGTTTTTATAGATTTGATAAAGGAAAAAATACGTGTTTAATATTTTTCTATAATCTAACTGACGGACTAAACATAATCATATATTTTTTACTCAGGCAACATCCCTATTCATTACGGAGCGGCACCGCACTGCATCGTTAACACATCGTATAAACCTTAGCCTTCTACGGTCAATGATGAGAATATTGACCCTCTACCTACTCTCCCATCAAAAATAGCACGAACCTCAAACAAAACTAACTCTTTTTAACTCGCTGAAAACCTCAAAAAAATAGAAAAACAAACCACGCATTTTTAATCTGTTACATTGTCCAAATGTCGAGTCAAAACTCTTGAATTGTCAAACGTTGACCCACTGAAAAATAACCAAAAAAAAAAGAAACCTAAATTAGTGGAGTGATGGCAGGATGGTCATTCTGATCGATCACAACTGGACCCCCCAACTGGCGCCGCCACCATGTTCCACTTAATATGGTGGGATATGACGCAAGTGATTCCATGACCCAACGTCAGAAGTTGATAGTTGGCTGCCTATCCGGTGTGACCACCAAGTTCGTCGTCCAGCCCATGGATGTGATCAAAATAAGGTCGCAACTCCTTCGTAAGCCCAAGAAGAGGTTTGCTACCTATAGAATAGCGAGGAGGATCTTTTGGGAGGAGGGCATCACCGCATTCTGGCATGGACATTGTCTAGGACAGGTGTTGGAAGTTTATATGATGGTTAAATCTGTAGTCTCTACGGATTGAACTCTTTATTGTACACTATACCGAACGCCAGATAAATGTGCAATAAAGGTCATTGCCCTTTCCTTGATATCTCTTCGTAGGTACATGGACAAAAAAGAATCGTTTTCTATTACTAGTAAATATAAAGGATCACGATGGATCGATTCAATATAGCATTAATTCATTATTTCTGTTTTAAGAATTAAGGTTGTCAATAAATGTAGGTGGGTCAATGACCGTTATTGCACATTTATCTGGCGTTCGGTATAACAGCGCCCCGTGGTTTTACCCGCGTATTTCCCGTTGCCGTGGGAATATGGGGATAAAATATAGCCTATGTTAGTCGGGGTGAATGTAGCTTTCTAATGATGACAGAATTTTTGAAATCGGTCCAGTAGTTTTGAGTTTATTCGTTACATACAAAAATGCAAACATACAAATCTTTCGTCTTTATAATATTAGTATAGATATAGATAATAATATGAGGTTTCACAAGGGTAGTTGATTTTTTATGAAGCTTTTATGCGGTCATGAGCGCCTGTTAGCCAGTTCGTTCAGTGCTTTGACGGGTAGGTATCATATCCACGTATTGAAGTGATCTATATGTAAGGCAGTGTGAATTCTTCCAGACTTATATATTATTATATGACTCGCCAACTGGCCTTAAATCCGGTAGAGTTCAAGAAGGAAACAACTTTTACTAGTATTGGCAGTTCCAATAGCTGCATAACATAGTTCGTTAAGGTATTATCCATATACAGCGTGCAACAGAATAAACGCAATGCTTGAAAACGCAAAGCTTGAAAACGACTCGTGTTGGGGAATTTTAGGGATTCTTCAAGAAAACTCAAAATTGCTGTTAACTAGTCGAATGTATTGTTCCGAATGAATGGTACAGATGAAGTGTAATGACGTAAACGCGAATTGAACCCTACATCCAGTTAACGTGATGTGAGACGTTGCGCCGTTGATTTGCTCAACAAAAACGAGCAGGCGTTGATGACTCGAAGCCAAGCTCGAACATGCCCCGGGACCTTGAAAGCAGCAGGCGCGCTTTCAAGCAGACGCAGAATCAACGGGCAGTGGGCAGATCCTGTTGAAGGCTCTTCTGACGACACCAACGGAAGTTTTGATGTCTGCCACGCGAACAATTCCATCAGACCCTGGATGGACGGCTATGACTCTTCCCAGTCTCCATTTGAGAGGAGGCAGATGGTCCTCCTTTATAACGACCAAGGAGCCCAACTTCAACGTGTCTTTGCAGGCGCGCCACTTGGTCCTTTGCTGCAGCTCAGACACGAACTCCTTGCTCCAGCGAGCCCAAAAGTGCTGGCGTAGCTGCTCAATCCGCTGGAAGCGTGATAACGAAGAAGTGGAGTGGTTCTGGAGATCTTGCTGCGGAAGTGACGTTAGCGGCCGGCCAACAAGGAAATGGCCCGGAGTCAGTGGGGTGAAGTCCGCTGGATCGGAGGACAGTGGTGTCAGTGGACGTGAATTTAAAATCGCCTCAATCTGGACTAATGTGGTGTTAAGCTCCTCGAACGACAAATGACAATGTCCCAACACTCGCCTAAGGTGGTACTTGGTCGACTTGACACCCGCTTCCCAAAGTCCGCCAAAATGAGGCGTATACGCGGGGATAAAGTGAAACTTAATTCCGTCATTAACCAATCGTTCGCTCAAGGAATCGCAGTTCGATTTAAGGAACTTTGAAAGTTCATTGCAGGCACCGACGAAAGAGGTACCGTTGTCGGAGTAGATGTCACTGGGTTTTCCCCGTCGCGAGATAAATCTGTACAAAGCTAGTAAAAACTTATCGCTGGTTAAGTCGCTCACCAGCTCCAAATGAATAGCCTTGGTTGTAAAACAAACAAAGATTGCTATATATACTTTTACCAGTCTACATCCGCGACCTTGCCTACTAGCAGCCATGATGGGACCAGCATAATCCACACCAGTAGTCTCAAAAGGATACCCACCCGGAAGGAGGCGCTGCTGCGGCAAATTACCCATTAAAGGAGAAACAGTTCTACCCGACATGCGACAACAACGCACGCAATTACGATAACAACTCTTTGCTAAGCCTCGTCCACCTATGGGCCAGTATGAATCTCTGATCGAGGCTAGCAATAACTGGGGGCCCGCATGCATTAACTTCATATGTTCATATTCAAAAAGTAATTTTGTAAATCTATGAGTGGACTGTATAAGAATAGGGTGTTTTTTATTAAAAGAAAAAGTAGAATTGCTAATCGTCCTCCAACACGCATTATTTTATTATTATCTAAAAATACGTTGAATTTTATAAGGGTGCTTTTAAACGGCAATTTCTGATTATTTAGGAGTAATTTATACTCGGGAAAGGACTCAGTTTGGCTTCTAATTATAACAACATTTAATGCATTTTGCAACTCTGATTGTGATATAAATTTACTAGCAATAGGAATTTTCCTACATAAATTAATAAATCTTAAAACGGTTGCTACACTACGAATAAGCCTTAAATAACTAGAAAAACGATTAAAATCTATCATTGTATCACATGGACTATTCGTACTAACACTAGCGCTCAATACGGCATGAGATCGAGTTTCAGGCAGCTTGTCTAACTCTAAAGATTTATGTCGGGAAGGCCAATGCGATTGGATTTGTTTTAAGAAACTGGGACCACTCCACCACAAGTCCGATGATTGCAGAACACTAATATCCACGCCACGAGATATTAGGTCTGCAGGGTTCTTGTCGGTTGGGATGTGTCGCCAAGTACAGTGCCCTACCTTATCTAAAACTTCAGCAACGCGATTGCGTACGAAAGGCTGAAGCTTAGAAGGCAACATCTGCAACCACCCCAACACGACGGTGGAGTCAGTCCAGCAATAAATGTGGCTGAACTTAAGTCGCAGTGAGCACATAACCTTCTCGCATAAACGAGCTCCTACTACGGCGCCACACAACTCCAGTCTTGGAATTGTGGTCGGCTTAATTGGCGCCACCCTACTTTTAGCGGCCAACAAACGAACCATGTATTCACCCTGATCATTGGTACTACGTACATAAACGCACGCGCCATACGCACGCTCAGATGCGTCGGTGAATACATGTAGTTCCAGCGTAGTACATGCGTCACATTATAACGTGTCGTGGAACACGAAAATTACTTAGAAGCGGTAACGCCTCAACAATAACATTCCAGCTTGCATGAAGTGCTGGACTCAGTGGCTCGTCCCATGACAGTTTGTCTAACCACATACGTTGTAAAAATATTTTCATTAAAATTACGAAAGGAGATAAAAGTCCAAGGGGGTCATAAATACGTGCGATTGCAGAAAGTACGTCACGCTTAGTCACAAATTTCTTATTAGGTAACGTTGAACTCGAAAACCCGAATTCATCGGAAATAAAAAACCAGTTAAGCCCTAGTAACTTATTGGGTTCATTAGATTCCTTATCCAAATTTAATGACAATTGAGAATCTCCGGTGACTAATTCAGGGACGTTAGACCTCCATTTTCTAAGTGGCATACATGCAGATGCAAGTGCGTTAGTAACCTCTGTACGGATGAACATAACTTCATTTAAATCGTCAGCCCCAGTCAGCAGATCATCAACGTAAAAATCGTGTATGATGACGTCAGCGATTTTATCTCTGCTACCCGGGAATGACTCACCTACAGAACGCGACGGGTTATTCAAATTGTTTTTGTAATCCATCCCTACTTGCGTGAGGCAGCGCGTAGCTAAAAATGGTGCACTAGCCGTGCCATACGTCACAGTATTTAATTTATAAATTTTAATAGGATCGCACTCGTTATCGCGCCACAAAACCTGTTGTAGGTGCCTATCTGACGGGTGAACGTATATGCATCGATACATCTTCGCGACATCAGCTGACAAGACGTACTTGTGTTGTCGAAAACGCAACAGTATAGATATGAGATCGTCTTGCACGGTCGGACCCACCATCTGCACGTCATTGAGGGACACTCCAGACGTAGTAGCACAACTTGCATTAAAAACTACGCGAAGCTTGGTAGTTGTGCTAGATTCACGCCTAATACCGTGATGTGGGATGAAATATCCACTGGGACTGCCACTAACCTCTGTTTCAGTCATATGTCCTAAACTCTCATATTCAGACATGAAATCACGATATAGCTTACCGAAATCAGGCTTGGACTTCAGTTTGCGTTCCAGAGAATATAGGCACTTAGAAGCCCTTTGAAAGGATTCTCCTAAAACAGAAGGATTTTGTTTTAAAGGGATACGAACACAAAAATGACCGTCTTTCAATCGGGTCGTGTTCTTTACAAAATGTTCCTCACATAATTTCTCCTCAGGTAAATAATGTGAGGATTGTGAGGTAATCTCCTCCAAGTTCCAAAACTTAACTAAATCGGTATGAATTTTATTTAAATCACCGCTATTAGTGGAACCGGTTTGATTAAAATTACAAAGAATATTACTCGATATTGACTTACCATTTTTAAAAGTAACAGGGCCAGAAACAATCCAGCCTAACAACGTTTCGCACAACACTGGTTTACCTACACCTAGTTTGATTTGCTGTGAGCCGACCAAGTCCCAGAAGAGATCAGCACCTATTAGGACATCTACTTCTGAAGGCTTGTAAAACTTGGGGTCGGCTAAACAGACGTTATCTGGAATATTCAAGTCTGAGATGTCGACTTCGCGACTGGGCACAACAGTCGTTAATGATGGCAAAACAAAACATTTAAACTTTGTTGAATAACTATTGTCTAATGACGTCATTGTTACATGACATGTTTTGCCTATGCGAGAACTCACGTTATTAATGCCAAAGACCGAACCATTTACCTCACTAGTATGTAAGTTAAGCCGCCTACATAAACGTTCCGTTATAAAACACGATGTACTACCGCTATCAAGCAGGGCTCGCACTATGTACTTACGATCATTACGATCACATAACTTGATAAGAGCGGTGGACAATAACACACCGTGTTGTTTACACTCACCACAAGACGAACTAAGATCCGCGGATAAAGTAAAATTATTAGCACGTGAATCAGTGCTAGCCACGGCGTCAGTGGGCGATGTCGTTGGTACGGAATGGGACGAGCTAATGTGTGATTTGTTGTCTCCACTAGAATTTGCAATAACTTTGTGGTCCGATGAATGTAATAAAGTGTTGTGTCGGCGCTTACATATCTTGCATCCCGGCTTTTTACATCGGTTAGCAAAGTGACCTACACGAAAACAGTTATAACACACTTTGTAATTAGGTATTAATTTGAGTCGAGCGTCGATACTTAGAGAAAGGAATTGTGAACAACAACTTAAATCGTGATCAGCCTTACAGTGCGGACATAACTTATTTAATTCCCTGCTGGAATTAGAATCCTGTGATACAACCATAGATTTCACCTTGGAATGGGAACTAGACTTATTGGGAGTGGAATTAGTTTGATTTCGAGCAATTTCTAATGTTTCTAGTAAGTCTGCGCGAGTGCGAAGGAATTGAATCAACGCATTAAATGTTATAGTGCTATCTTTGTCTATACGACCTTTATGCTGCTCCCACTCACGAAAAGATATCTGATCTAGTTTCCTACTTACTAGGTATATAAATCAATAAAGTGTCCCAATACTTGACGGGCTCACCTAAAGATTCCAATGCACGAAGATTTTTATTAAGCTGGTCAATTAAACCCTTTAAAGCGACAGAAGACTCCTTTCCAATAGAATTTAAGTTAAATAAGGATGAAATATGTTTCTGTATCAACAACCTTTTGTTGTCGAAACGATCGCAAACAATCTTCCAAGCTATATCGTAATTATTTGCGGAAAACTCAATTGCCTGGATCACAACAGCAGCAGATCCTTCCAGAGAGGCTCGCAAGTAGTGAAATTTATTAACTTGATCGATTTCGTCATTATTATGAATGAGGCTGGTAAATGTATCACGAAATTCCAACCAAGAACTATAACAACCATCAAACTTAGGTAGCTGTATCGTGGGCAACTTAACTGGCTTACGTTGACTGATACGAGTACATTTATCGCTAGTCATCGACTCATTATCATTATTGTACTTACTTATTAACTCCTGCGATCTAGACAGCGCTTTGTAGTACAATGACTCAAATTCACCACGCTCAGTAAATTGAGATTTAACATCTTCTACGAGACATTCTAACCGCAACTGTACCTCATCGTATTGCTCGTATAAAGCCTCGATTCTTCCCATTCGTAACTGTAATTCCTTGAGCTCACAACTGGTTGGCTCCTTGTCACTGAAAGCATCAAGGAAATTCATGAATACAGTTAGACGTCCCTTATAGCTTCCTCGTTTTTTAATTAGTTCTCTTTCTTCGGTCATGATGGGAAACGAGTGTCGTCAACCTGTAATTGATACAATAACAACTTAAATATAATTTATACAGAACATACAACTTGCTAACTGCTAAGGTACAATAACTGCTATGGTTAACAATTTTACTATGTGAATACTGTAAATAGTCAAATTACTACTGTAAATAATATTAATATTGCGTAAATACAAAATGCAAATTTAATTTGTACTCTAAATTACGACTCAAACCTAAATGATCAATTACGTTACATCGGAATTAAGATGAACACATTAATGTACTATTTATTAAATGACTAGTACGGTTTAGCTATCAATCTAACACCAACATAAATAACTACACCAAAGAATTGCACTAATTGTATTACGTAACAACTATCCATATGGCAGATGGGTAAAGGTGCGTTATAATATTCAAGTAAATCACTAAATAATACTACTTATAGCCTCTGATATTACCTGAATGAGTGTTGGGTGATGATATTTTACGTTAAATATACTTAACACCGTAAATGAGCATATGTTTCCTTTGTCCAGAATCACGTTGCCGGCGTATAACCTCCACGGCAAATTCCACGAAAACAATTCAAGTGTCCAAATCCAATGATTTTTCATAAATCCACTGATGTAATCCCAATCCGGCTCGAAGGACCAAAATGTTGGGGAATTTTAGGGATTCTTCAAGAAAACTCAAAATTGCTGTTAACTAGTCGAATGTATTGTTCCGAATGAATGGTACAGATGAAGTGTAATGACGTAAACGCGAATTGAACCCTACATCCAGTTAACGTGATGTGAGACGTTGCGCCGTTGATTTGCTCAACAAAAACGAGCAGGCGTTGATGACTCGAAGCCAAGCTCGAACAACTCGACTATCGCCGCCCTCATTATGCACAACTGAAAAACTGATTTTTTTTCCGCGGTTTCGTGGTAGGTCTGATAGAAAAAGTTGACCATAATTATGAGTACAAAAAGCTCTTTTTAGATATTGCGTTTATTCCAGTACACGTTGTACAAATAGGCACATCAACATTAGCTGTTTCCCCTTGGTTTTGCGTTCAAATACCTACATAGTCACGCACACCGACTATTTTTTCTATCGGATTTTCCTAAAAAACATCACAATAAGGTCTGAGTATGTCCTGACTAGGGTGCCCTCATATCAGCTTAGTAAATCATTCATACATCATCTCGTCATAACTGAACCATACCAATGCAAATAACTTTCCAATATTAATTAATCCGTTTTCCTAGGCCACTGGACACCTCCCAGTCATTGGTAAAATCACTGATAATTTATGGCCTAGCTGACAAAGACAGCTAGACCGCCTAGGATTTAGTGTTTGTTAGTTGGTTAGCATGAGTTGCGAATAAAAGCAGAGGATCGGTCCGAGCGCTATCCTTCGCGGTTCCACTACGGTAAAAATTAACATAATATGTAATACTTAAAATCTATCATAGAAAATTATGTTATAATAAATTATGGTGAATGAAAACAAAATCTTCGCGCATAAACAGTGAAAGATTTCGAGATATTTCTACGGTCGGATAGCCAACACAATTTGATATAACAATCAAGAAAAAATCGTATTATGACATAGTCTCAAAAATGATACAAATTCACCCACGGCTTTTAGTTACGGCACACACTTCAATAAAGGAGGTTGGATACTATCACCAGTGAACTGTATTAAGTACAATGCCGAATATTCGGCAGCCTTCGGCCGAAAGCCTAGTCGGTCGACTAAGCTCTTGGTAGGCACAATTGGCGGCATCGTCAGTAGCCTGCCGTAACAATATCCATATCTCCATATCTGATGTTTCAGCTTCACTCCATACTAGGCGTAAGCAGCCAGTTCTACGTGTACGAGGTCACCACAAAGCTGGCTAACACTGTGGTGCCGCGGAGTTATCAGTAAGTTAAAAATTAAATTTTATAAATAGAATAGAATAAAATAGAAAAACTTTTATTCAGAACAGACACAGCACAACGGTCACAAACACACATTAAAAGAGAAGAAAAGTACAGAATGCGCCGAGCGTGCTCGAACCGAAAGGGTGACCACCTCAGCATTTGCTGGGCGTCAGACACCCAGCACTGAAAATATTTTAGCCTTTGTTACCTGGAACATTTTAACGAATCTATTGATACCTCATTCATCAATTCAGTAAATAAGGTGCTAGAATGGAACATACATACATACACGGCTTTGCCGTTAACCCAGCAGCATCTTAATAACCCAGTAGGGTAACTACTGGGTTAATTTATGATTTTATTTATATTTTAATATACTTATTTATCTTATTGTCGTAGTTACACGCACCCTTATTTTCATCCTTATTAGTTGTCTTGCCCAGCGATGAGACTGTATGGTCGTTGGTCATGCCGAACATTTCTATCGACTTGAATAAAAACGTGTTTTGAGAAAATGTTCCATTACCACAATAAGTGTCCACTTATAATATGACATAACAATCATTTCAGCTGTTTGAATTTGATTATTGTATTTCATCAACCAGTCGACTGCCGACGTTTCATTGCCATCACAGTTTTGATAGGCGTTTAAGCGAAGGTAATTATGAATCATAATTAAAGCTTCGATGGCGAAACGAGCTGGATTCCCTAAATAAGAACAGCGGGCGTACCCCGCCCGTCTTCCGAGCGAGAAACAGGGATAGAGTTATACACCCTATATAGCTCCATCCCTTTTTATCGTTCGGAAGACTCACGTTTTAAGACGTCATGGTACGCCCGCTGATCTTTAGCAGCTTTTAAAGAAGTGTGAATAGTGAAAAGAGAGCAGGAAAGCCTAAGCCCTGATGATGGGGCCTAATTCGCCGGGGGGCGAACAAAGCAAGCACTGACCCTCAGTCCCTGTTAGGGTTGCGGAATTTGTTCGAAAAAGTCACCACGGCCCTGGGATACAAAGGGCACTAGAAGTATCACGGGTAGTTTTTAGTCAGTAAGAGTCTGACACTCATTTCGTTCCACAAAAGGCCTAAGCCCTGCAGTGCATAAATTCTTTCTTTCTTCCTGTTCCTAGGCACATAGAAAATTTCGTTTGCGGTCTCTTGGCTGGGTGCGTCTGTACCACATTAGTTATCCCACTGGAAGTAATACGAGTTCGGCAGATTTTGGTGAAGGACCAGTACAAGAATCTTTTTCATGGAGCACAGACTGTGTACCGATACGGAGGGATCAGGGCGTTTTATGAAGGACTCAGCGCTTCGCTGTTACAGGTTAGCTCCTGATTTTCATTTACTATTTTAGTTTCACATTATATGAATATTACAAAAAGAAAGTATTAGGTAATACGTGGTTCCGGCAGTTTTTTCCGGACTAGGAATTTCTCCTGTATCATGGGTGCATTTGTATGTAATGTATGTATGTAAAAGCGGGCTGGTTTCCGCAACTCCACGACTAAGCGCGTATTTTGCGTGCAGGTGGGACAAATGTGTCATTCGATCCACCCCAGCTCCCTTAGGAAGGCCAGCATATATGGGTGCATTTACAAGCATACAAACTCACATACACAAACAGCCATTAGTTGTTGTGTGAATAGTGATATTGATGTAAATCTATAAAATACAAATATGTCTCGGCGTCACGGCAGTGGTGGCCGTGTAGTAACGGCCCCGACTTACGAATTGTAGGGCGCGGGTTCAAACCCAGCCAGGAACATTACTTTCTGTAATCAATTTCATTACCACTGCTCTCAAAATGGTGAAGGAAAACATCGTGAGGAAAGCGGCTTGTCCTAGAACCAAACAAATGAGTCACTATAATATTTTTATTTTCAAAATGTTTTGACGTTCAAAAGTGCATTTAATGGTCTAGTTGAAATAAATGAATTGACTTTGACTTCGAAGACATTTCACATTCACCAACCCGCACTGGGCCCGCTTGGTGAATTACGGCCCATTCCCTCTCCTAGAGAGGAGGCCTGTGTCCCAGCAGTGGGAACATTAAAAGGCTGATTATTCTTATGCTTATGCTTATGCTCATCAAGATCGTGCTTCGGGTTCAACTCGGGGGCAACACTGCTGTCAACATGGAAATCGAATTCGAGCCCATTTTCCTTTTTGCGAACCCGTAAACTATGAAAATTTTCCGCGGATCCCATCTTGGATATTAACCGATTTAAAAAGGTGAAAAGATTCTATAAACTTCTCTAAACATTTTTTCCGAAGCATAATTAAACTTTTGGGACATATTAAGGTATCAAACTCATTAAAATGTCGAGACCTCAAGTTCGTTTCTCTTTTCAGATGGGCCCACAAGTGGGCATACAGTTTGCCACCTTCAACTTCGTGCAGCCCTTACTCTTGTCAGTCATCGCCGAGCCCTGTGCTCCCGAGGATTGCAAGAACAACAAGCACAAAATAGCAACGCTCGCCATAGCCAGCTCAGTAGCTGGTTCCGTCTCGGGTTTTGTGTCCAAGACAATCACATACCCATTTGATTTGGCCAAACGGAGATTGCAAATCAATGTATGTACCCTCATTCTTACTATTTTTACTACGATGATATGAAAGTACCTTTACCTGTTGAACACTGACCGCCGTTGTGTTATGAAGAAGTCGCGCTGAGTCACAGCACCGCAAAACACCTGCAGTAACACAACATGCATTAATATATAAAAGTATGCGTTGCTATCATTTTATGAGCAGGCGTATGTCCAAATATTTGAATCATACACACGCCGACATGCCAGCTAAATTGGACGACCTTCGATAGGAGGTAGCGAAGTCTGGACTTAAAATTAATACCCGGAAGATTCAAAATATGCTTACAGGTGGAAAATGCTACACCGCTGCTACTAGTCGGTACAGGTGCAATGGAACGCTTCCACAACAAAATTCACTTACCTCAGGAGCGTCTGAATAAGACTTCATTTCACAAATCGCCAAATCCCGAGCACTCTTCGCACAGTTGAGACCTATTATGCAATCACGGAAACTGTCCCGAAGGGTTTAACTCAAAATCTTCGGGCCCAATGTAAATCCCTGCTGACAGTTCACGTCGAATCTAGGTCTTCGTCAACCGAAGTATTCGTCGCATTCTCGGAATTTACTGGCCCGAGTCCATCTCTAACGTAGATCTGCTGGAAAATTGGGACATAAGCCCGGTCAAGCCAGATCAAGCGTTTCTAGTGGTGATGGATCGGTCACACGCTCCAGAGGGATTCCGATCATATTCCCAAACAGGCTCCTGACTGAAATCCTCAAAGGAAAAGAAAGCATGGCCGTCCCCGTCAGATCTGGCGACGTACCGTGCTGGCAGAAGCGACGAGCATCGTATTGACGTGGAACGAGGTGAAGCAGTGGTGGCCGAGTGGCAACGGCCCCGACTTACGTATTGTAGGTCGCGGGTTCAAACCTAGACAGGCGCTTTACTTTGTGTAATTAATTTCATCACCACTGCTCGCAAAACGGTGAAGGAAAACATCGTGAGGAAAACGGCATGTCCTAGAACCAAAAATTCGAAGACATGTGATATTCACCAACCTGCATTGGGCGCGCGTGGTGGATTACAGGCCATTCCCTCTCCTAGAGAGAAGGCCTGTGTCCCAGCAGTGGGAACATTAAAAGGCTGATTACGAGGTGAAGCTCAAGACCGCACGCGATGGTGGACTACTGTGGACGCTGCCTCATCATATGAAGGATGCCCAAATATCTCACGCATATTATAATTATACAGCCCAATTGTGACAGGCCTATGTTTACGGGCTCAGGGGATAGGGGAAATAGTCTCGTGAGCTTATGGGGACGTCGACTGCCAACTACTTTTCGTTAGAGCATTACTGGTAGACTTATAACCGATCTATCACATACTGGAGATAGAAAAACAAATGAAACAATAGAAAAATTATATAGGTTTTCTGTTGTTTCATTTGTAAAAACAAATGAAACAACAGAAAACCTATATAATTTTTCTATTGTTTCATTTGTTTTTCTATCTCCAGTATGTGATAGATCGGTTATTGGGTTCGGCCGTTACGAGTTGTAGACCGTGGGTTCGACCCGAGACAGGCATTTTTTTTTTTAAAGTGTCGTCTCGGACCGTTCCCGTTCTTTTCATAATGGTGTCTTTTTGACTGGTAGTCTTGTCATGCTTCTTTATCATATCTGATAATCAAATGTCAGTAAATATAGTAGATTCTTCTTATTATAACTTACTTTTAAAGCAACATAATAAAACGTAGACAACTTTTTCCGATCCGACAAACAGCTATTGCATTTCTGGTCATCAAGAACGTCTTGTAACTTTTTTTTTCCCGAAGCAGGAAAACTAGTGATGTAACCAAGTGGGTATATAGTAGACTTGATTATATATTGTACTGTCATACAAACATTGTATTTATTTCTGATGCCGGAAACTTTCCCGACTTCCTCGGGTTTAATCATTATGTATTACCAAGTGTTAGACTAATCTATGTTCTTAGTAATGTCAATTCCATCTTAAAGAAAGAAAGAAAGAAAAATGTTTATTTGGGTCTCGCACAAAACAAACAACAACAAAAAAAACTACTAGAAAAATAAATTAACAAAAGCTGGAGATAGAATTAAAGAATTTTCTAAAGATTTGTACCTAAATGTAAATGTGCGATGCCAAAAAGGTTCCTATCTCAGCATATGCTGCGATATCTTGTGACAACGACACCATTAAATGACCGTTTTTAAGAACTCGCAGGCATAAAACTATACGCTAGATACTGAGGCTAAAGCTGACTTTCTAATAATGCTGGATCGAACAAGGAAAAATGCACGACAACTCTGACTCAGCCTCCCGGTTTAGCCGAAAAAAATAATGCGACGATCGCAAATTCACGCAATGATCGCATTCCATTAGGAAAACAAAGAGACTTTGTGCCGCTCTCAACTTTTCAATTGAATTAAGATAAAGACATGGGCATCGATTGACTAAATAATACCTACATTTGTTCCAGACCCACAGGACGAGTTTGAAATACAAGACTCCAACGCAAGCACAAAGTCTTATCAGATGTCACAGACTTATCGACTGCCTTACTCTTGCTTACAAGAAGGAAGGGTTCAAGGGCCTGTTCAGAGGTTGGGCAGTGACTGTGTACAAGGCCCAACTCACCAGTGTGGCCGCATTCACCTCTTATGAACTTCTGTGTTTCGCAGCCAGAGAACTATACCCCGTACAGAAATGAAAATACCGCCAGTTTCATTTTTGGATTTATAATTTCGTTACGAGCACTTCCTTCGTTCGGAAGCTACTTAGGAAGCTGAACAGGAAGAATCCATGTTTCGGCAATTTTTTTGTCTACATGTTGATGATTTCTGGTTTCGCTTTTTGGAATCGCTGATAAATATGTTAGGTAATAATTCTTATGAGTGTTATGCCCGGGATACACGTGGCTAATCTTTCAAGCTAGAATAACAAGCAAGAAGGTTTTACCGAATCGTGGCTAACCACATCGGCTTGGTATGTGCTAAGCTAAAATAGGATTGTTTACACGATGCTCGGAATGGGACACCACGGATTTAGCCATGGCGTAAAATAATTCGAATTTACACTAGCTTTGATTGCAACACGATGCTAGTTTACAACCTATGATAGTAAAACAAGTAGCCCAAAAATAGAACCTCGTTCTATTAAAGTATCACTAGCTTGCTATCTTCCTCACTAACAGACGATACTGCTGTTTCTCATTACTTACATACCTACTTGTCAATAGTTTAGTATAGGCTTGGCAGCTTGCTAGCTCATTAACACTATCTTGCTTTTCTAGCTTACAAAATTAGCTTCGTGTACCCCGGGCATTACCGAATTGTTAATTCAAGTATAGAATCTTCCTAAAAGGTTATAATTATACTATGTTATGTAAGTCGGGTTATAAAATGTTAAAAGTTTATTATTTTCTAAGTAATGTTATTTTTGAAGATACTATTTTTTTATTTATTTTCGTCCACTCGTATGTGTGAAAATATTAAATTATTGGGAAGTACTTACATACGTATTATGGTCTTGCGTATGAGTTTAATCACTTTTGTAACGGGATTATTACCTAATCAATGTTTGCGAATTCATTTCATCAACGTTATGGCAATTAATGTTCTAATACTATTGGTATCTGGAGAAATTGTAAGTACATTGGTACCTGTGTTAACTGTTATTTAAGTAAAATATACCAAGTTTGTGTTGTGTTTTAATTTAAATTAATTACACACTATTGTAAATGTGTCGATAATTCTTTATGTTGGCGAAAATCTCTTTTACGTACATATTTTTGTCAGAATGACTCGCAGATATTTCAGTATTTTCAGTACCTACACACGGAATTTATTATGGAGTTTCGGATAAATATGATAAATGAAACAAACATGTTGGTAAAAAACTATAAACACATCATTTTTATTCTCTTTGGTTCTTAACAATAACATGGTTTATATCTACGGTAACTATTATTAATACAATTTGAGATTTAATTTTTTTAACATCTTCTGGTTGTCTGGTATATATGTCTTTTTCTTTTTCACGTTGTATGGATTTCTATTATATTCTCAACATATTATATCACATTTTACAAGAATTTTCATAATGTTATTTAAGCAGAGGCGAAGGATACATTTACCTCAATAACAATTTTCATTCAAATCAAGGTAATGGCCATTAAAATTAAGTTCCTATGTATAAAGAGTCGGTTTTATTTAGCATACGTCATGTTAAAGTGGCAAGAACTGTCATTAAGAATTGATCACTCATAGAAATGACCAGTTACTGAATAATGAGCTAAGTTTAAAAAATCTTTTATCGTAAAGTTATGTTGCACAAAACTACAAAAAAATATTTTCACCATGGTCTGGACGACATTTAAATTAAGATTTAAAGTTTGTCGCCGAAAAACAAGGCTCCTCGTCACGTAATTTAACGTATGCTAAACATGTATTTTCTGATTTCCTCGTCCAAACATTGTTATGTTTGATTGCTTCGGTAAACTTCGGGGGAGTTCGGATGACTTCGTAAACTTCCAGTGGCTCTGTTTATTACGATGTGTGGTTCCTATCCTAAGTAATCTGGAAACAAAGTAATTAATTGGTTAAAACTATGCATAATGTAGGTAAGATTAGGTTGATCGGGGACTGTATCGTCCACGCTGAACAGTCCCTAGAGTTGTGGTGATGCTGCAGTGCACCCAGACATTGCTGAAGGAGGAGGACGCCTGGAGGCGGGCAAAGAAAAGGGAGCCCAAAATTGGGCCACGCTGGATGGGTCGCGAATTTCATGCGTAGTAGTTTTCGCGGCCCAATCATCAAGGTGAAAGTAGGCGCACAGGCGAAGTTTTTAGTAGGTGCAAGTCCCACATAACCACGTCGTCTTTCCGGACGGCATGGCATGTGTTAGGCCATTTATTCGCCCAAAAAAAGGACATTAGTTTTTGTATAAATATTTTTGCACTTGTTTGTATAAATCGTCGACCGATGATCAACGTTTGAGAGTAAACTGTCTCAGCCTGATCTAATCTACCTAACTTAACATCTAGCCAATTTTGTGCCATAAAAGAGCAATGGCTTCCTCCTACATTATCACATTCTTCTATCTTCTGCTAAAGCGGGCCAGTAATTTCGATGAACAGAAAAGCAGTAAGGTATCTCAGCCTGTCCTTCATTCCTATTGCATTGCTCTATGACGCCATTCACATTACTTTGTGCGCTACTACTTTGTGGGTACTACTTTAAAAACACATCCTCACCTTAGACTCTAAAACAAAAGACGCTCATCAGTGCCAGCCATGTGACAGCGACTCGCTCTCCCATCCGTGGTGCTGTTCCTCATGCACAGGGACGTAGACCTTCTTCTCGACCTCAACGTGCTTCACCACCGGGACCGGCACGTGCTTGTACACCGGCACGGGCACGTGCTGAATCACAGGCACCTCCTTGATGACCTGGACTTCTTTGACAACAGGCACGTGCACCGGGACGTGTACCTTGGACACATGGTGGTGGTGGATGGTGTGGACCTTGTAGGGGACGTGGATTGTGACGTGTTTGTGGCTGTGGAAGAACGGCGTTGATTAGGTCGATATTGCTTTAAGAATATAGTGGTGTTTCCATGGAAACTTGTCATGTTGTTGGCACGCTGGGAAACGTACAAGAATGGAAACTTGGTTGGGCATCGAACCCACAGTTATGATTGGACATCGTTGGACATGTGAAATGAAATATTGTAGGTAATCTTTCACTGAATTTCAGTTCTATTATCATATAATATTAATAAAGTGATTTTTTTAAATTAAGTAAGTACTCGGTTAGAGAAGTATCGGGCCAATAGAATATAAATAGGTTTAACATCAACATGAAGAAGTGCTTTTGTAACCGTGTGATGAAACCTTAACAATAAAACCTAAAGTCACTATGAGTAATACAAAGTAGTACCTTCCAATATGCAAATAGAATTCAAATTCAATAGTAATAAAACTTGCCAGGCGCTGTTATATCATGAGCTGCTAGTCTTGCAAACTAATGAGAATACAAGATATTCCTTTGAACAACCCCTATTAGGGACTAATGACCAAACACTAAACAAATTCAATTTGCATCAATAAAACTGGCTAATTGGAGACTCAGGTACGAAACTTCTCAAATACTTTTTGACAAACATAGTGTACCTAAATAATCACAGATTTATAAAATGTCTACTGTCAGCAAAACTTTGGTAGAAAATACTTAAAGTTGGTTTCTTTGGACTACTGTGACCCGAATCTGATCCAGCGATGAGTTTACTAGTATTTTCAATTGCAAAAAAAAATACAAATTATAATCCCTCTAAAATTATTTTCATTAAAATTAGAGATCAAATAAAAAGCAACCATTCCGACTCAAAAACATTCTGTTCCTATTATAATAAAAACCGGAATCAAATTCCATAGAAGTCAGGACAAAACACGATTCGCATAAAAATCAATGAAAAAACGTCGTTGCAACATAGAAATCAATTCAAGATGGCGTCAGATTAACAGATGCCACGCGCGGACTGCGTCCAATGCGTACAAATAGTGCGCTTTCCCGATACTCCGCGCATAGTGGATAACGGGGGAAACACACCAGTTGTCGGTGATGCAACCAGTAATTGGGGTGCGACGACTTTGAATGTCTGACGTAAACTTCGTGATTGTGCACCTGGGCTTACCTGTCATGTAACCGTATGATGCTATAAACTATAAATGTAAGTCCACACGATACAGACAGACTTTTGTCTGTACATATATATGTAGGTACTTTGAACTCTGAATTAATAAAAAAACAATAGCACCGACATTCGTCTGCACAGACTATACACAAAATTCTATAATTAAAACTTATTGTATGGAAGTCAGTATCGTGTGGGGAATCCGTAAAACACGCGTTTGTGCACATGTGTTGATCTATCATGTAATGCATGGCATTATTACGTTTAAAGCCATGCAAATTATGGAATTTGCATGACTTTTGGTGATGTATATGGCCAGTACGTGGAATTCAATACCTACGCGATTGGTTGGACTTAACAATGTAAAACGCTAACAGTGAGCTACTCTGGCTCAATGAGTTTATCGTATCTGTATGCAAAATTGAAGACCAATTTTATACTTATTTTGAGGGTGATCTATTCATCATGCGGTCATAATTGTCAAGATTTGTATGATCGTTTCAATTCTATCTTCGCTAAAAATACTCCCATATGGAATCAGCAAGCGAAACAAAACAAAACATACATTCACATAAATGTATATTTAAGTTCCGAAACATGCACTATTATTGAGTTACGGTGAGGAAACACGTGTAATTGCAGACCAACATTATAATTGTTATTATTTCAAAGTTGGCTGCAGCGAATAATTGCGTTTGCAACTTACCTAAATAAATTAAGATACGAAATTAAATTCCACATACAGCCATGAAAAGCTCATGCATTAATTGGTAACCCTATGCCGTTTGTGTTCTATATTCGAATAATTAAGAACAGACCGGAACAACTTGCTTTTAGTTTTATTTAGAGTAAAATAATATTCCAAATTCGAATACAGGCATTCGAAGCTGGAAAGGCCCCTAAATAGTCAAATATTGTTACATAATTTTGTTCTTTATGAATGCGCGTTGTCGCATAGTTCCGGTTGCCCATCTGTTGGTGCCTTAAATAGATAATCTAGACTCTTTATTACATACATTTAAGAGGATTTAAGAAAAGGTACCGAACATTTACAAAAAAATGGTAAAAAAATCGATCGGTTCGCCTATGACTATGCCTATGAAAGCGTCAATTGTGAGGGGTTTACTTTTTTTTACGATTAAAACAAATAGTTTTGAATTAATTCAAGATATTAAATGCAAAATGACCCTACCTCCTTATCTTCTAAACTACTGATCCGAAAAAAATTGAAAACATGCAGATTACAGGAAAACTTATAGGTAAGATATCGACAGCGTTAAAATAACATGTAATAAAAGTGTGATCGTTCGGAACGTTTTACACGAGGTCCTCACTATGCCCATCTATAAAACCACCTGAAGATTTTACAGTTTGTACTTGGAACGCTATATCAATAAATAAACACTAATTTGTTTCTACGGCTCTATGTTGTATAGGTTGGAATAATGAAACAAATTTTTCGAAAATGTCGTAAGTACCTACTTGTGAAATAAACGTAAACTTGAGACATGGAAAAGTTTAAATGTTTTTCCATTGATGACATTTCTATGGTGTCACTTGTGGGCAAGTTAAAAAATACCGGCCGAGTTGGACTCACCATGAGTTCCGTACCATTATCTATAGACAAAAATCTCACATTTGTTATATGGAAAATATTTACCACCCTCCCCCCCCTCAAATATTTGCTATATTTTAATTTAATTATTTATTAATAATAGTATTCTGTGAATATTTTAATTTAATTATTAATTTATAATAATATTCTGTGAATATTTAAATTTAATTATTAATTTATAATAATATTCTGTAAATATTTCAAGCGTCTACCCGTTGCCGTTATCAATATCAGGCAAAAAACCGTTGTATGGGATATATATGGGATATATATATATCAAATAATTAATTCATACTATTTTTATTATTTGTTATTATAGCGGCAACAGAAATACAAATCATCTGCAAAAATTTCAACCGTGTATCATGGTTTATGAGATTCAGCCTGGTGACAGACGAACGGTAAAACGGGACCCTATTACATGGCCTCGTTTTACCCTTTAGTTACGGAACCCAAACAAACAGGGAATTCGGTATTTCTCAACACAAGTGCGTCAAGGCACAAGTTACATAAACAATTGCCGAAACTCGGAACTGTTGCGAAAGTCCCCCACAAAAAAATTGAAAAATGAACAAACAAAACTTTTTTCCTTTCTCTAACGAAATTTCGAGAATATGAAGACTTACTAAATCTAACTTGTATGAAAATTTCCCCACTTGTAAGTCTGTTATTGGATTTGTTCTTTGCACGTTGCCAGCCATGATTCGTGAAACCTTTTCTAACTACATACTTCGATGTCCCATTGCTAGCAATCGCCATGCAACATGTTTAAATTATAACTCTTTATTATTATTTATAATTTAGTTACACACACACACAGTACGTTATTAAACACACATCATTACACACATTATTATATTTAGATAGACACTTCTAGTGCGGAGCAAAATTGACCTCTAATTTTTCCAGCTTTTTTTTTTCAACCAACTTCTGTTTACATCCAAAAAGGGGGAGGTTAAATATTTTTTTTGTTTCTTTTGTGTCTGCTACCCCATAACTTTTGTACTGGTTGAACCGATTTTGATGATTTTATATTCGAAAGCTGGCCAGTGCTTGTCGTGTGGTCCCATTTAAATTTGATGGAGATCTGACGACTAGTATTTGAATTGTCCCTAATAATGCGTGGCTTTGTTAGCTTAGGGGGACATATAAAAAAAAACTTTTTTAAAAATACAACCGACTTCTAACACAAAAAAAAACAAAAGGTACAAAATAACTTTAATTTCGGAAGTCGGCGTTCAAAAAACGAAAATGCAACCACAAACACCGAGTTCCGAATTTAAACTTATTTTAATACTTTTTGTGTCTTTTTTTGTTGTAATAAGTTTTTTACCGATAGCCGGACGTGATTTTAGTTCACACTCAGTGCAGTGTCTTAGGCGGCGGTTCTATCTGCAAACAAGTTTAATTACACTGCTTGGCATGATCGAGCGACTGATTACTTTATCCTCGATAACACGTAATGTATGGCGAAATTCATACGAGCTTGATGCACTTGGAAACGTGGCCTCACAATGAGAGATAATATTCTAGTTAATCTAGTACCTAATAACATTTCCAAGAAGAAAAAGAAAGTAAGGATTTTCTCGTGTGGGGATCAATGTAGATTTTTCCTCATGAAATCTTCCGTGAAGCATTTTTTTACATACTGCGGATTATGTTTTAACTGCGGAACCTTTTCAACTACATAATTTACCTAGAACATATACCTATTAAAAAATTGGCTTAAAAATGTCTAAAGCTTTTTTTTTAAAGAGGGGTAGTCATCAAATGACTTCTTCTGTTCTGGGCGGAGCGGAAGGGAGTGTCAGACTCTTACTGACTAAAACCCATCCGTGATTCTCCTAAAGCCTTTTGCGTTCCAGGGCCCTAGCAGGAAGATAGATATATATATTAAAATTCTTAAGATAAATAAGAGCATTTAAATGTAGGTTGTTTAAGTGGTAAACCAGCTCATATTAATCAGCATGATAGTGAAAGTCTGCGAGTCATGCATACCAAATTGTTGCAATGAGCAATTACCTATTAGCTCATGATCGAAGCTATTTAGATAAACGTGTTACGAATCATTGAGCTTTTAATAATAATGACCCATTTATTTAAACAGCAGCCCGACCATGACGTCTTAAATCCATCATGATTCCTGTGTCAGAGAGAGACGGAGTTACATAAGACGAATAGCACTATCCCTTTCCCTTACACTGAATCATGATAGCATTGGGACTTCGTAGTACGGCCACAGAACTAGAATAATTTGTCAATAAACCTTTGACTGCATTAATTCCGTAAATTGTAAATAATACAAAACTTTTAGACAACGAACGTTTAAATGTTATAGTAGCCCATTTCCACTACAGAGCAATTTTATAAGGTGACACATTGAAATACAGTATTCCTTTACGATTCTAGAATATTAAAAAAAAACAGTCGTAAAATAAAGCAATACACAGACACAATAGGCTGTATGGACAGTTTATGTTACATCTACCAATTACATCACACAATGGAACGCCTTATAAAATTACTATTTTAAAATACTACAATAAAAGATATAACTAAAATAAATACCAACCTTATCTTCTAATCGAAACAAACAAACCTGAATGATTATTACGCAATTGTGCAATAATGAAATGTAGGTAATACTTCTTTCGATCGTAATGAATGTTTATGGGACTCGTACGGAACTTTAAAAAAAGAATGTTGTGAAGACAGCAACGAAAGTATCGACGAACAAAAAGATATTGATAGAACCATTTGCTGCGTTCAAAGAGGCGCGGAAGTAAAACAATCTATTGAATCGATCACCAACTAATTTGCCGTCGATTTGTAGCTGCTTTGTATCATCTGTTAAAGGTCAATGAGTGAAAGATTATGCTATTAGTAATTCTATTGTTTTTGCTGGATGACCAAAATGGCCACATTTCGGAACGAAAACTGTTCAACATGAATTTCGCGATAATTTGCGCTTGACTTGTGATGCGTCGGTAAAAATTACTTTCAAGAAATTTATGAAAGTATGACCAAGAAGATATTTTGTTAGCAAGCAAATAAACTGATCACTGTTTATTTTTCAATTTTTCTGTGAATAAGAGCATTTTGACTCCGTCCGTGTGTGTCTTTTTATGCTCAAGCAATCAAATAACTGTAATAGACAAATGACGAAGAACAATTTTATTAAACAAATTAAAATGTCATATTTTTTTTAATAACCATGTACGAATATTTTGCCATTTGCTTTAAAATATAAGTTTTGCAAGGCTTATTCTAAAATCGTACTTTTTTAATGCTTTTGCTAGTTCTCACAAACAAAATGGTTGAAATTCAATTGCTACACAAAACCAATCACTCAAAAGACACATGTGCTGTATATCTACTATAAATCTACGACAGCGGAAAATAGTGTCAAAACACAAAAGCAAAACTTCAAAACGTAACCACAACGAATCTTGACATTTCTAGTAAGTAATTGCGTTCCTAAAAACTATCAAGGTAAGACCACACTAGATGGAACTGAACTACATTTGTAGCAAACGCCATTTTATATTTTCATGAAATTGTATGAGATACGCGGTAGCAGAAAAGCGCAGTACGCCATAAGTTTCAATTCGTATTGAGTGGTCGACTGCAGTGTGGTCCAGCCTTAACGTGCATATTGGTCATATTTGTCATGACCGTTATGTAGTGTGCGTTGTCGATGCTTTTGTGTGAATTATAAAGGCAGTAATTTTTTTCCGGTCTTATTCAATTAAATAGAGAGTGGGCACTGTGGTAGCGCCATTCAGATAGCGGGGATGATGTAAAAAATATTGCTTTCATGACCAAAATAGATGAATTAAATATGGTGAGTGCAATTTATTGTATCCAAGATCTCCTGATTGTAATAATTATTTATTAGATTATACTTTCTGAATATTTTAGTATAGAATAAATCTCATTCAAATTCAATATTTTTCAATATAAAAAAATAGTACATAATTTCACTCGGTATTTTGCAATCTAACGGCGTTACAATTTTCCGAAGACATGATTACGCTAAGCAAGATAAGAGCAAGATGTAAACGAAACTAATTTTCACATTACATTTTTAATTCAGATATTATATATTACTGGGATTAATATGGGGATAAAATATAGTCAGGGTGAACGTAGCTTTCTAATGGAGACAGATTTTTTTAAATCGGCGCAGTTGTTTTTGAATTTATTCATTACAAACATTTCCTCTTTATAATATTAGTGTAGATGTAGATGACAACAAAATAATAAGTATCTACGTTCCAAACA
The DNA here is from genome assembly GCA_905332915.2 of Hecatera dysodea. Classification (NCBI taxonomy): domain Eukaryota; kingdom Metazoa; phylum Arthropoda; class Insecta; order Lepidoptera; family Noctuidae; genus Hecatera; species Hecatera dysodea. The sequence continues at coordinate 27,780,171 of HG995286.1, read as the reverse complement.
GCTAAAAAAGCTCTTTCACCGCTAAACGCTTACAATGTAACCACAAACCAAAACACATCACTATTTGCTTACAGGCAACGATTTTTAACAGTTTTTTTTCCTTCCGTTCCGAACAGGGCTTTGACTATAACCAAACAGTTATTTTAAACTTTTGATTGGAAACTCGTTCGGTTTGAAATTGGCGACACAGAATCTGTCGTGTTCGCAATTTCAGTGTGTCACCGGCCTCCGTGGCATTGATTAATAGAAGAAATTCGTTATCGGAATAATTGATTATTCTACATCAATTGAAGGGATTTGATCCCAGTTTCCTAAACGATGTGATGGCTTGAATAAGGCTTTTCCCAACTTTATAGGGCCCGCTTGCAGTCAAATCAGATTCAGCAAAATATGAGTTTTTTTTTTTTCAAATTTTCTGGCTTCTGTCAATGCGTAACGACTGCCAAATACCTATCTACAAATGACAACCTAGAACAACGGCTTAGCGTGCTTTCAGAGGCACGGAGGAGTCTCGGTATGTTAAGATGGTCACCCATCGACACACCGACCTTGAGAAGTGTTGCTTTACCTTGGAGATCAATGTAATTTTAGATATAAAACAGTTTTTGTAGGTAACATTATATTTAAAACGGGTTTGACCATGCTAGGTATGATCAAAAACACGTTTTATTGTAACCAGAAATTGCGAAAAAAAAAATCTGCTGTTCCCTACATTTTGATTAGTTATACGAACATAAATGTAAGAAACAGCTGATTTTTTTTTTTCGTGATTTCATTCTTGGTCCCATAGTAAAACTTGTTCATAATGATGAGTACAATGACTTCTTAAGAGGTTGTTGGTGTTTTAAAAATAACCCTGTATAGTAATTAATCGCTTTTAGAGCATCATTTTGTTCTACAATGTCCGGGAAGTGGTCGAACACTCGTCTGTTCGACAACTTTCCGGATTTGAAGTATCCTAGGTTACGTAACGGCACTAACTGGACTAACTGGTCTAGCAAAGTGATACAGATTGTTACTAAGGTGATACGCCTCGTGTTGGGTACAAACATCGCGACTCACTCTCACTAGTATAAGCGGTAATGTTTGATTTTCGAGACGTTCAAATGAAGGGTCCACTACAATACCGATAAATGTCCTTGTTACCTCGTTTTGAGATAATTGTGTTTCAATTGTATTAATGGGAACAGGGAATTTATTATTAATATTATATTGTTCCTTTACTCAAGCTTTATTTAAGAACTAAGTAAAAAATATAATAATTAGAGTTATTTTTAAAACCAGGAATTTATTGAGTACCTTTTATCTAACATAAGCGTGCGCTGTCAAAATTATCGGGAATTAAGAAATTAAAAAAAATGGACTCATCATTATTTCAAATGGAATTGTGATTAACGGTGAGGGTTCTTGGTTCCAAAATCAAATCGGAAAGTGTATTTGAATTTCGAATTTGAAATTAGCTATTTCCCAAATTAGTGTTTACACAGGTCTGGCAGATGTGATAATGCTCAGAGGAGGGTTATGTCCAGCAGGGGAACAGAGAGAAATCATATTATAACATATTGTGAATGTGAGGACCATGTAGATCGCCATATTAGGGTCTCATTTCCTACCGAAATGTCCTTACTTTGGTATTGTTCGTCAAATCGCTGAGCTCCTATGTTTGAGCTACTCGGTAACAGGCAAATGCTTGCTCTGTCTGGACAGGTCCACTCAAATCTGTGTGGCACTTTCCTCAAAGGCTACCTCAGACATTAACCTATATGGTTCTCATATAATTTGACCAGTAAGAATTGTATAGACTTTAAAAGAGACTTTGACCTCTGAGTTTGTTTCGGTGTTTCTTCTCAGGGTATCGGCGGGTATTTCCTAGCGGACTACCTACTTATTACGTCTAATCGGACTAGTAATCAGAAAAGTGTTATGTTTAACCTACTTACAAAATAAAAATCATTTATAATAAAAAACAATGTGATATAGTCATCTTCTTTACAAGATGAGGCCTGCACTATTCAGCCTTCCAGGAAATATTCATAAGGTAATTTGTTCAACCCAAGATTCCAACATGTTGCGGAATTTGTCCGAAAGAGTCTCCGCGGCCCTGGAACGCAAAGGGCACGAGAAGGATCACGGGTGGTTTTTAGTCAGTAAGAGTCTGACACTCCCTTCCGCTCCGCCCAGTGCGGGAGCAGACATTTGATGACGTCACACACACAAAAAAAGGCTCGAACATAAGACCTTTGCAACCAGAATGGTCAGTTACCAACATGGACAGTTGGACTTTAAAGTTCCATACAAGTGCTTATTAAATACTTTTCATGAGCGTTTAAGTATGCCTTACACAATCAGATTGAGTAGTACATCTCAATATTATTATGGTAAAAAAATATAAGTACTTATAAGTACCTACTTATTATGTAAGTACAGCGAAGTACTTCCTTTTACCAAGTTGTAACCGTTCTTACCAGTTTTTAATGACAAATTGGTGTGCTTAATTTACTCACAAGTAACAAAAAACTCAAAGATATTTTGCAATTTTACAAGTTTCATTTCGCATTCCACAGTTGCTTAAAATATCAATGGATCTTAATTGGAATAATTATTTAGTTACATGCACACTGATACTCAAAATATCTTTTTTTTTTGGATGGGAAATCATTAAATCACTTCTCCCGCTCTGGGGGAAGCGGAAGGGAGTGTCAGACTCTTACTGACTTATGTAAACCCACCCGTGATCCTCTAGTGCCCTTTGCGTTCCAGGGCCGCGGTGACTCTTTCCAACAAATTCCGCAACATACTCAAAATATCTAAATCAATACATATTTGTAAAAGCTAAATTTAGAAGTAATGAGTCGATTACGCAAATTGTCTGACACTATCACAGGCCACAGGGCACATACGCGGTAGCAAACTAATTAAGAATGTGAACACTACATCACAGCATAGGTATTTATTTAATTGCAGGTGCATTCTAAGTAGGATTTATTATATAGAATGAAGCTTATTCAAAACTGTTAGATCTTTGAACCTTGAACGACCCGTTGAGACATTCAGAAGAACTTATATAATTAACAACCAACAAGACTCACTTTATTTAACTGTAATATGGTAATATAACCTTAATTTCATAAATAAGTGGAAGAGATTTCTATAGAAATAAGCATCACCTTTGTACCTATTTTTCTGTTTCCTTCTTATCTTTTTATTAAATGTGTGTACATAAATTGTTTAATTAATAAATAAATAAGAATCTACTAAAAGAGGAACGATTCACCAATAGAAAGCTACATTCACCCTGAGTAACATAGGCTATATTTTAACCCCGTATTCCCACGGGAACGGGAACTACTCGGGTGAAACCGCGAGTCGCTGCTATTTAGTAATAGTTTTTGAGTCATGGATACTTGATAATAAATAAATACTATGCTATTCTTAAAGATCAGTTTTTATTACTTTTAAAGGAAAATAATGAATATATACTATGTCTGTCAAGTCCATGCCTGTTGTTAACGGACACAGTCATGAACACGGCAGACACGAGCCAATTGCACTTCCCTTATTACCGTACATTACATAACGTGACGGCAATACATAATAAGATTATTTATCGATCGCCTGAGAAACTACCAGATGCTTCGATTCCTTAGTTGCGTCAGACATCGCTTAAAGTTACATCTGAACACTTACTTAAGTCAGCTTATTTCCAAAATAAAATAAAAATTTAAAGGTCACCACATCCTCTTAACAAAATAGTTTACTGAGGAATTCGGAAAAATTGGCACATGATAACGGAAAACTACGGGAAGAATGGAGCGAGGCCTTTGCCCAGAAATTAAAAAATAAATAATAATAAGACAGCACAGACTTGTACACTTTAACAGTAAAAAAAATAATCCTCGATTTCAGGATACATGTAAGTGACGAGGATGTCGTTTATTTTGAATTTCGAATTTCCATATATTTTTTAATAAAAAATTAAATCGATACAAGTGATGATCAACGGACTGTCAAATATTGGCTATTACTATCGCTATTGACATCGCATTAGTTTTGCGATATATCTTTTTCCAGGAACACGGTTTCAGCAATAGTAATTTTATCTCACTGGAAAAACAATTCTGACAGGAACCATAAATAACTTATCTATAATCTGATAACAATATAAAAGAGGAAGGTAAAATTAATAAGTAAATTCTAAAGAAATATTTGAGCCGATAAAATCAACTTTCTTTTTTCATTAGTCTCTTGGAGTTGTTTTTAGAAAATATTGAAACAATATAACAATTTGTATTCACTGGGCGACTACGGAGCAACTAGTTTTTGACATTGTGCGGTCAACTGTTTTATGTCTTCTGTCAGATATGTCACACTGATTGCTCTATGGAAAACAAAGAGTCGGTCACGGTTCTTGCTCTACTGTATGAGTTAATATGTTGTCTTCTATGATGAAACCAAAGAGCAAATTGTGTTAAACAATAATAAAATTTGATACAATAGATGTAGAAACCATTTTAGTGTGAATGCTTGTACTGTCTAGACAAGTCCACTCAAATCAGTCTGGGACTTTCTTCAAAGGGCCACTTCAGACATCAACCTACATGGTTCTCATATGATTTGAACTTGTATAGACTTCAAAAGAGACTTTGGCCTCTGATCTTGTTTTGGTGTTTTTCTCAGGGTCAGCTAGGAAACACCAGCCTCATCTAGTTTATAACGACCAAAAACGATTGAAGTGTAAGTGTTATTGACAACCTACTTACAAAATTAATTTCATTTATCATTTGGTGTTTTCCAATAGTAACGAAATAGACATAATTAATATTGTCAGAGTGATTTAAAAGCTATCCCAACTTCGGTCACAAACTACCAAAATAGGTGCTCTCTTCCGAAATCAACCGACAATGCATGTTTTATATTAACTCGCAACTTTACGTCTCAACAATGCGACTTATTTCCGCCAAACCACTTGAAGTATTGAACTCTAGTTGAAGACGAGAAAATAAACCGCCTGTTACACTACACACACAATAAAGTGATTTTGTTCGAAAGAGACACAAACGTTCCGTAGACACGGCTATAGTTTTCCATTACAAACTGACCTCATGTTTTGTACACTTTCGGTACATTGAGAGGTCAGCTTCGAATGGAAAATAGTGGCTTGCATTGTTTCTGTCGGTAAAGTGTGTGATGATACTTTATAAGGTTAACGAGCGAAAAACGCAATTGTACATTTACAAGTCCTGACAGATATTACGATACTCTTGTAGTAATTTTCCACTGTTATACAGAGAAAATTATACAAAATAAAGCTGTAAAGTTAGCAACAACACTAACGACCTTTTTTTTAGCTTTATGTATTTCTAGGGATATGTCACCGAAAAATGGCAGACTATGTAAGATTTCAATGAATCTTTATTAGATTATTGTGGTATTCTGTTTAGTACTGGTTTAAAATAAATGTGCGTACCTAAAAGCGGGCGGTGACGGCAACCCCGAAAAAGTGAGTTTTGACACTAGCTGTCATTCACTAAAAAGCGCGGGTCTTGTGATCTCTGAGCGTTTATGTGCCCAAGTAAAATACGGTGTTTTATTTCTAATATAAACATATTGATTATCATTATTTTGTTGGTTAGAGAGAACTCCACAGATTATCATTGCAATAAATCTCACCCCCGTAGAACAATATATTCGGGAAGGCGATGTCGTATTGTCGCGTCCGCCTGTGAGAGCCGTGACAAACAGCAGGCATACTGTTACCGAAGAGCTACCCGGTGAGAACCGTGTAGACTTATAGCTATGTATTTTTTTAAATCTTGCCCCGAACAGAGCCTCAAGTCTGCTATTACAATAGTGTCAGAATGGTCTATCATTGATTTATTTTTCATTTGTAATTAATGATTTTGACAAATTTGGTAATCTACTAATATAAAACCGTCATTATCACGTTCCAATGGTCAACCACTGACACTCCATTAAAAAAAACGGCATAGAATCGTAATCTCGTACATAATGACAAATTAATGACAGATGTATGCGGTAATCTGCTAAAATTTGGACAGTTCCTTTGATCAGTGACCTACTATTAAAACGTCATTGTGCAGTAATTGCTTTTAATAGTTCGGTTATCAAAAAGTAATTCGACCATTGACCGACCAATGATCGACCATTATGAATTTAGATGTTTACGAACTTTTAGCAAAACGACAAAGGGATCGTATATATACTTATATAAATTATAGTTTATATAGTACATTTAATAAAGTAACTATTACAACCGCAATATATGTACCTAATCCAATCAACGATGTAGCAAGAATTTCACTATACTTGTTGAATAAAATATAAAGTGAGTAGGTATCCATTGCTAAATACTCGTAAATTATCTATAATCAAATAGTTGCATTGGCATTTATTTATGTTGATGCTATTTACTGGTGTAATTTCAAGTCGTAAGCTGTCGTTAAAAAGACGAACTCATTCTCATGTTGTTCTTTTTTTTAAAACGACCCAAACGTTCCTGGTCAACTGCCTATAAAGAAGCGCAAATGATTATGTGTTTCCTCATATAATTCTAGCTTATATTTTAAATCTTGACAAATTCGGACTCACAACGTAACGACCTTGACACTGATGCAACAGAATTTAGAGATCTAACTCTATGTATAAATCTAACTACCTATGTTCGAAGATTGAATGAACGCGTTATACTAAAAAAAAAAGAACAAGGAATTATAAAAAAGTACAAAATTCGAATGTACGATCTGATTTTGTTCTTTTTTAAAAAGAACAACTAATTCGAACTATGAATGACAGGTATATTTTGTTTTAAAACAAGAACAAAATATTGAACGATGAATGAACAGTTTTGCCGTAAAAAAAAACAGCGCAAATCGTTCATTTCATTTTATTGCTTTACCGCTGAACTTGAGATAGTTTGGTTACATCACTGTATCTACATTATTTAAGTTTTTTGTTTGGATAGTAAACAACAAAGTAACAGCAATGTATGGGGCTACTTTTTATTTGATTTTTTTGTGCAACCCATTGAAACGGCTAGATTGTAGCAAAAAAGTGACAGCTCGGGTCATGATGAACGCACTAATATTTATAGAAAAAAAGAGTTAATTATATGCTATTAGCCCGATTGAATGATGGATTTACTTTTAATCCTAACGCTGCAGCACGGTGTTAAATATATAATTATTTTGTTAAAATGAGGGTACTTACTGTCCGCCGCCACCGGGGGTTGGGGAAGCGACGACCACGGCAACCACGAGGGAGATAAGCTGTTGAATTTAATGGTTTGCTTTTAGTAAAATAAAAATGAAAAAAGAACGGTTTTGAATTGAAAACGGAACATGATTCACTTCATTATTGAACAAGGAGTCTTAAGCACAAGAATTAAAAAAAAAATATCTCAAATTTAAATCTTTGTGTAATGGTCATAATGAACTTTATTTAAAGGACGAGAAAAAAACACACAATTGTAACTATAATTCATTAATAAAAGAAAACAGAACTATCGCTTGATTTCAATTAAAAAAAAAATTTTTGACAGCTAAATTGGCGCGTAAACTATTTTGACAGATAAAAAAAAAAAGATATTTTCGAACAACTCACAGCGAGTTTGGCGTTCATCTTGCTGGGTTAGCTGGACTGATTCCGTATTACACTTTGCCTGTCAAGACTGGCTTACTTTCTACTCCTCTGAGCGTATTACAAGCTTATATACTCGTTGGTTTGCGAGTCCAATAATTGCATAATCTAGCCCCTTGGTCCATCCCTACTAGCCCGTTTTACCCGGCGAATTTAGAAAGGTAGCACACACGTTGAGATTGGATGTAGAAAGGCTACTTTTCGATTGGTTGCGGTAATCACAGGTGGGGTGAGACATCGAGAGCGGTCAGCAGTTACTTTTCTTTAGTTCTGTGTTTTTTGAAGTGACAAAGTGAAGTTATCTGTGTCGATAAAGTGCTTTAGAAACGTAAAGTTTTATATAGAACGAGTTGTAAAAAGTTCTAGCCTATAACTTAGTTTTAAGCTTGTGTGTATGATTAAATATTGTAATTAAACCAATTAGGTATGTAATATTATTATGTACATTGTTTATCTGGTTAGCAAACTAGGATGTTTACAATATTGCTAAACTGAAAATTTCTCGAACAGCTGTTTTATAATATTAATGAATCAGGTTTAATAAACTGTTCAGACAATTTATCGAGAATGTCTATTTTAATCTCTTCTAATTGATATCGTCTAGACCAGGGATGGCGAACCTTTATAGGAGATCGTGCCATTTTTTTTTTTAAATATGTGTATTGATTTGGCCATGTCGTACCAATAACGAATCTTGCCTTATATTTTATTATATAATGGACAAAACCTACAATAATATGGAAAGAAAGAAAATATGTGGAAAAATGTGAGATAGCATTTACCACATTTTGCTCTCAATTTTCTCATCATAATTAAAGTTGACCTTGAGACAATTAATAAGTAATTTGGCATGCCCGAATTATTTTGGGATGCGCGCCGTTGGTTCGCCATCCCTGGTCTAGATTTTCACACGTTTTTTTATTTTATTAAAATGTACGTTTAACTGCCATTATCTTCCCGCGTTTGTTTTTTTAAACCATGCTCTTATTCATTTTCAAATATGTTCGAATATTCCATTTTCAAACTTGATGATAAAATGCTCCGATTGCATTGGAGAACGCCATGATCATAAACGATTTGCTTAGTTCCAGGAAACGCAACGTTTTCTTGTAATATTTTATTCTGTCTTTCATTTTCTGCTAGATTATATCCTCTTTTTGGAAGCACAGTACTAACCTGACTGTATCTTTAATATTTAGCATAATCCATTTCTGTTTTCCTGCTCTTTTGAATTTTACGTCATAAGTTATAATGTTAATATGTTTAGGACTTTGAATATAATCAAAGGTTTAGGTATAATTTACCTAATATTAAGTATATTTGTATAGTGTCTAAGTCGTCGATTGGTCATGATTCTTTGTTCAGTTCTATAAATTATGCGCTGCGAATACTAATGAGCTAAAAGCGACTGTTTTTTTTTATTATAGTGATGTGTACCTAACTATAGCTTGTGTTTTTTTTTTGTCATTCCGCTATGTACGTTCGCTTTCGTTTTATGTTGAAGCCTATTTTAACTGCTTATCGAAACTGGTCCTGGTGTAAATTTGCCTGTTTATTTTGTTTGATTATTTCCTTCACCAGGAATTCATACACCAGGTGTATTTATTATTCACGAGTTCGCCATCATGGGCTCCCAAAAAATGAGTTGCGCGTTGGTCCAAAAATAAAGTAGGTATAGTTTCTTAGCATTTCAAACAATTAAATACCCTGAGGAGCAATAGTAGCCTACACGTAGGTTCTCAAAAACTTACGGAATCTGTTCGAAAGAGTCACCGCGGCCCTGGAACGCAAAGGTCATTAAGGGGAACACGGCTGGGTAGTCAGTAAGTGTCTAACACTCCCTTTCGCTCCATCGAAGTTATTTGATGATTTCCCATCCATATAAAAAGGTACTCAAAATCAAAAACGACAGAATAGATACTTAAGCAAAAGTAACCAAGAGCTTTGTTATGCGCGCTAATCTATAACGCGTATTTTATTAGGTAAACTAAGCGTCAGTGTTGTCAACCCCAAAGAATTAAAAAACATCAACTCGCCAAAAAAAAAACAGTAGGTAAAGTAAAAAAGGCAGATTTTATACTTTTGCTCATATAATTAAACAATAAACAATTTTCTTAGTTACCAGAACTCACATGCATTGTTATATTCATAATAACAACAACAAACAAAAATCAAAGTAAAATCATTTAAATTTTTCATTCGGTATTTTCAAACTCACTATTATTTTTAAAATCATACATATTTTTGCTGAATTTTTTCATGTGCCTTTCTGTAGCTTCAAATGAATAGCAATCGGTTATTTCGGAATTAATGTGTAAATACTCCTTTAATAGTTGTAGTCGATATTCTGCTGCGTAATTTGGTGGTGCTAATCGCCAGTTGAAAAACAGTAAAAATAGAAATGAAACAGAAAACATGGACATCAATGTGAAAACAGCAAATCTACTGTTAATGCAGTAGCAACCCTACTGCATTAACAGTAGATTTGCTGTTTTATTGTTTTGTAACAGTGCTAAGCGTTATGGTGCCCTATGGATTAGGGCATATAAGTCGAGACGTATGTACTTATTATTTGTATAGAAGTACTCTCCACATCTAATAAGGTGTCGTTAGTGTGCCAGCAAAAAAGCACGATTTTTGGGTATAGCCCTTTTTTACGTTGCTATCTTATAATTGTACCAACAGGACAATTATTCATGTTGTTCGGACGTTATTTGGCACAGATCGTCGAAACTACTATTTTTTAGTTTAACTTTTAAATGTTTTGTACTAACAAATTGGATTGTATGATCTGGATAAATAAACTTTTTTTATTATATCTAATTATTTACTGGATACGTCCAAAAAAGATTTTAGAAGTAAACAAGGAGTTTTAAATCGTAAGAAACGCAACAGAGAGTTGTTGGTGAATTTGTTGCGCCTTGCGCCACTTCTTCTTCCCAGCTGAAACACTAGGAAGTGGTGAAAGGTGAGTATGGGGCACTGTCTTTATGTACAACTAGCTGCTGCCCGCGACTTCGTCCCCGTGGAATCCCCGACTTTAAAACATTCTTTATCGCTGCTCCGCTCCTATTGGCTTAAGCGTGATGATATATAGCCTAAAGCCTTCCTCGATAAATGGTCTATTCAACCCAAAAAGAATTTTTCAATTCGAACCAGTAGTTCCTGAGATTAGCGCGTTGAAACAAACAAACAAACTCTTCAGCTTTATAATATTAGTATAGATTTGAGATTCCGAAAGTACTGGCTCTCATCCATCAATTTGAATTTGTACAAGTTCCTAACAGCTGGTTACTATATTACCAACATAATCTGGATGATGAATATAATTCAACCTGCCAGGACCATTAGCAAATAAAGAAATACTTTCATTAAATTGATAGGCACAGTATGGACTTAAAGTATCATTGTCACGAGTGTGAGTAATGGTGTTCTTACTGCCGCAACACTATTTGATACTAATTTGACGTTTGATAAATGTAAATTGGAAAGTGATATTAGTTCCATACGATGGATACTAGTGTAGGTGACATTTTTGCGAAACTAAAACTACTTATATAGGTAGTACTTAGTGAGTGAGTCGGGGCGCTAGGGTTAGTGCCTGTCAGGGTTGCGGAATTTCTTCGTTTCCTCCTCCTGCTGATACTGCCATTTAGGGCATTAGGAGGATCACGGGTGGGTTTTACTCAGTAAGAGTCTAATACTCCCTTCCGCTCAGCCCAGAGCGGAAGATGTCATTTGATGATTTCCCATCCTTAAAACGAAATAAAGGGATAAACCAGTGACCAAAAACGCTGACCATAGATATTATAAATATTATTTTTTATATTCCTATGAGGCTGACAGACATAGGGGTGATCCTAAAACGGTTTGGTTTTATCATACGGGCGTTAACACTTAAATAATAATTTATTTTAATTATGTTGGCAATACAATCGGCGTTGCCAAAAATGGCAAAGTCTGTTCTCAAATCTCTCCTCTTGCCACTTTTTGTGTTTTAGCTGGGAAGAAAGTGTGGAATTAAATTAACAAGACTGTCTTGAAAATATACACGTAAGTATATCTCATTATTGCCATATCGATATAATAGGAAATATGCAAAAAAAAAAACTAAACAGTTTATCTAGAAAAATATAATGAAAATAGCATCGAATTACCCAAAAAACAAACGAGATATAACTATTACAAACAAGTATAATTTATTTATTAATACTTTATGCACAAGTTAAAAAAAAACTAAACAAAGGCGGACTACCATAGGCATTTTCTACCAGTCGACCTTAGGGTAGTGCAGAGACAACATGGCAGGTGCAACTCGAAAGAAAGACAAACAGAGAGGGAAAAATACAATCATATATAATTATGTACATCCATATAAATAAAATTAACAACGGCGTTGAGAAAAACGAATCCAACGAATTAACGCTGTGACGATTCTACCAACTTGCGAATGTGCTCACGTGCCTTTATCTTAACGATGTTTACTGTAACAGCTGTAACGTTCGTATTGGACTTCTGATTCTAATTGTCAGGTTTGAGGCTTTATATCTTATTTTTTTTTTTTTAAGTATTTACTAGAGCCAATAACTGTTTTATTTTGCGAATAAAAATTGCATGTTTATGCTCTATTAGTATTACGAGAATAAACATGCGAGAGAGACGTACTACGTACTAAAGCCAGTTTGTTATTTTTAGGGTTCTGTAGTCTACAAGGAACCCTAATAGTTTCGGTCTGTCCGTCTGTCTGTCTGTCCGCGATTTTTCTCAGAGTCTATGGGGACTAAAAAGCTGTAATTGGGCATGAATGCACATATTAATGATGCCGACAAAATGGTAGAATAAAAAATTAAAAAATATTTTTATGGTAAACGTCAAGAGGGGATGTTTTTTTCTACCCTGCCGTGGTGTGTCGTTGGATAGGTTTTTCAAAAATATTACGAGTCTTCAAAGATCATTTTCCGATTTAGGGATCCGTTTGTGAAATATGAAGTTCTAAAGTGGAAAAAATCATTAGAGTCCAGTGTCCCCGCCTTCTACCGGCGAAACGGTTGCTACTGGAAATGTTAAAATTTACGAGAGTAGGATATATGCTGAATTTAAGAGGAAAACTATCACGGCTAAGAAGGCTTCACAAGTTAATGACTAATAGTCGATCAACTAAAAAAAATGTACTCGGAGAAATTTAAAGGAAATTTTCGTTAAAATTGCTTTGAATATAAACGAGATGACGTTGTTAGTAGTATAAAACACGTTATACGTGTAAATTCATTGACCATACTAAAAATATCTAAAACTAGCGGTTTGACCCGGCTTCGCACGCGTTGTTATTGTTTTCAAATTAGCGTGTGTTATTTAGGGATAATGTAGCATTCCTTCTAATGGTGAAAGAATTTCTGAAATTATTCCAGTAGTTTTTGAGCTTACCTAGAACTCGAAACTGGTCACAGTATTAAACAACCAAAACAGTATTTAATTAATTTCACATTTTTATGGGCAACTACGGAACCCTCTATTGCGCGTGGCCCAACACGCACTTGCCGGTTTTTTGAATATATCACATTACCAACCTACATACAGATATTTCCTGTTTCTTCTATAAATATTTAATTTATAAATTAAATCATATAACAGTGATACAATTTGTTTATGCAACCAGAAAAAAATATGTAATCATGTAGTTAAGTAATATTACTTAATAGTGAGGTCATTCTTAAATATTATAAAATGCATTCTTACAATCTGTCTGAATGCACCGAGGTACATAAGTACACTCACGATTCTTTCTTGTTTATCATAATTATCTTGGAAAATAAAATGATCTGGATACCTTTTAACCCACCCAGATGATCGTTATTCGTAACATGAAAATAATTTTCCGTTAAATGAAAGACATTTTTTTCCTGAACCTTCCATAAAGATCTAGTTAGCTCAACAATGGCTCAAAATAGCTTGGCTACAGTTTTTAATGCTGTATTCATCTAGGCTTTGTTATCGGATGAAGAAAAGGAAATTTATTAAATTGTGAGGGATTATATTTTTTATACTATATTAAAATATCACGCTAATATACATTTTTATTAAACTTTTCCCCACACTAGGAATTTCTCCTGTGTCGTGATACAGTCTCACATACACAAACAACCAAAAACATTATATAATTATATTGCCGTCGTCAACTGGGTACAAATTCAGATTACTCTGCCACCGCAGAGTTTAGTCAGGAAACAGCAGCTAAACTACGAAAAGCCCATCACTATGCCGTAGGTCTAGCTAAGTCTACACATTGGAACGCGCCTTCCTAATGGTTACGTCATCGACCTCCTAATTACCATGGATAGTGTCACTACAGACGGACAGTCGCCGACTGACCTGCCAACATAGTCGAACGGTACTTACATCATTTACAAGATGGGTGTAGAACAGTATACAGTGCGCTCATGGTTAGGGACTTTCTGCGCTGTGTTTTGCGATGCTCTATTATATCTTATTTACTCGACACTGAAAGCTCTTCATGCTCTTCAAATAAACAAATCCAAGTACCTATAATTGTAATCCAAGTATTTGTTGCGGCGATGTGTTTTTTTTTTCGCTCACACCATACAATACTATTATAATGTGTATATATATTATACGAGAGGATTTGAAATTGGTAGTTTGGTGACTATGTTTTGTTTTTGCTGCTGCTGTAAGTTTTCCATGTAAAACTAAATAAATCTTTCTCTGCTTGGCAAAGTTTTAATAACTCACAGCTAGGACTGAAATGGCTTTCTGTGTTGTTTGTAACAAGACATCGGTTCAGTTAGGTCAGCCGGTTGTATTTTTTTTTTCAAAAACACTTGGCGGGCAGTATATTTATTTAATCAAATAAAACACGTTATTTATTAGCTGCCAGAAATAGTTTCCTTCAAGCCTGAAAACTGTAAAGTTATCTTCAGCAGGCTCAAGTTCGCTTCGCAGTACCCACTGTTTTGCTGCTTCTCTCTATATACGGATATACATACTAGTTGACCCACGCAACTTCGTCTGCGTCACATAAGAGAGAGAAAATAACAGCCTTCGCTACATTTTTCATTGATGCTCCGCTCCTATCGGTCGCAGCGTGATGTTATATAGTCTATAGCCTTATACTCTAAAAAAGGTTTTTACTTTAAACTTAGAAATTAAAATTATCTTTTAATTTTGTGAATCGATTTTCATGAAATAAACGCTAAATAAAATCTGGGATAACATTTAATAATTTTAAGTGCCTAGATTTCAAATATGATCAGTGCTTTTTGCGTGATGCTTCCACAAACAGATAAGCTATCAAACAGAAAAACAGACGAAAAATTCAAAAATTGCATTTTTGTTTCTCATGTATTTTCTTAACTTTTCTCTTTTATTTCAACGCAAAAATATTCAATGTATGGACATGGCAAGTCTACGATTTTATTGTATGTATAGATTTGAATTTATCAACGTGGGCATCGAACGTAGTAGTGATATAGCAAATTAATAAAAAAGTCGTTGATATAAAGTCATCATTTTTGCTATGCCTCTATTCGCCAGTAAGTCTACGGGCATGTGGATCCGTGTCGAACTGCTTATTCCACGAGACAAATTACTAGTTGTTACATGCCAACCGACAAGGCACAACACAATATAGTATGGTGTTGATTAGTGATCTACTACATTGCCTCTTTTGCACCATAGTAACGTCGTGCGGTTGACCGTAATTTGACAAGTCATGGTTACAAAGAGCATAGACCACAGGTTTAATGACCTTGTTTCAATGCCCGAGCCATTTTTCGGATGTTTCATGTGATCACGATATTTTCAGGTCACAGTATATAGCATTTTCCCAAATATGCTTGGGTTTGGATTCAGTCCAATTGAATGTAGCTGAGTATTTTTTTTTTAGAAGGAGCGACTGCCTATCCCATTTCCACATCACAGAAACACCGGTCTAGCCAAGGAATATAGGTAGTGTTACCCAATACTGTATACTAAAGATGCCTAGAATAGTAATTTGGCCGAATACCGAATATTCGGCGCGGTTCTTGGCCGAAGAACCGAACATTTGGCAGCCGAATATTCGGCCACACTTAGTACTTTCCGCGGGCGACAAGTCACAACTCGTCACCGTACGAGTTTAAAGTTAAAATACGAAAGTATAGCTGTTTATCACGACTTCACACCAAAACTGCTGAACCAAAGAAAAAGGAAGGACCACCTTTGGGATGGCTCAGCTATTTACCAACTTGTCGCACTTGACTCGGTTAAACGCAGTGCTAAAAGGCGTTGCAATTATTTGGTGTGCGTCATGCTGGCGCAAATAAACAGTTTTTCTTTCTTTCTTTCTTTCTTTCTTTCATTGGTGACGAAAAACTGGTAAATTCTTCACAGCCTGGGTCGTCGCCGTAAGGTCGCCTGCTTGTCTGTCTTCTACAGATCGTACTTCGCCGAGTGTGCCCATGAACTCCACGTCCGCATCCCACCGGCCCCCTTCTACTTTAGGACATCTAGACGCACTGTAGGTTACCATCCCTAGCTTGTAGCTATTCCACCAATTCACACCAAGTGTTTTCAATCATCTTTTATAATGCGCACAACAAAGGAGTGGAACTCTCTGCCTGCGTCTGTGTTTCCGAACGCATTCAACCCTAATCTCTTCAAAGTTAGACTGAACAGGCTTCTTCTGGGTAAGCTCATTCCATCGTAGACTTTGTCTCTGTCACCTGTGACCTAGACTAGAGTCAAGAGCAAATCCATTTCACAGTAAAAAAATGAATATTTTTCCCACTTCAAAACTTGTAACATTTTAATAAATTTAATATTTTTGTTTTATTTTATTGCATAGTTATAATAAATGCATTTGTTTTATTTATCCGTTATTGCGGTAGGGTAGACTAAGCCTAATTGCCTATATGGAGAACACGCCTTTGAAGATTTCCATCACTTTACCACAGTAGAAATATGGAACAGTACAGAAACTACGAACAAACGGTCGAAACGGCACACTCACACAGACGCGCACTTCTACGAGGCCCCTAAGGGACCGTCGCGGTGCTCTCAGTGGCGGGTGCCGTGTTCATAGATAATACCTACGCTATTTTACGACAAAATTATATTCTAGTCGTTTTAATGTTTGTTCGGGCATAACTCCGTCGCTTGCCAACCGATTTGAAAAATTCTTTTTTTGTTGGAAAGGGTATAACTTCCCAAATAGTCCCATGAAAATTTTATCGAAATCGAACAAGCGGGTTTTTGTTAATTTCAATAAATGATAGCAAATCTGTCGGGATAGCTGAAATCGCATGTTTGTTTATTGTTTACACCAATTTATACCACGTAGGTACGCTGTGATGGGTATGTTTAGCTGGGAGTGAACCACTAAAAAGTGAAAAATAAAAAAACTTTTTACAAAAAATACAACCGACTGCTAAACAAAAAAAAAACAAAAAGTACAAAATAACTTTAATTTCGGAACTCGGTGTTTATGATTGCTTTTTTGTTTTAAAAAATACAACCGACTTCTAAACAAAAAAAAAACCAAAAAGTACAAAATAACTTTAATTTCGGAAGTCGGTGTGTTCAAAACAAAAAAGCAATCAAAAACACCGAGTTCCGAAATTAAGTTATTTTGTACTTTTTGGTTTTTTTTTTTTGTTTAGAAGTCGGTTGTATTTTTTGTAAAAAGTTTTTTTATTCAACATACAGAAATCCTTCATCAAAATTTTAGGGCAGATATTAGGTATAATTGAAATGGAATAAAATGGCATAGAAATGATAAACAATATTCAGTTTGTAAATATTTTTTTTTACAATGGTATTATTTACATTTTGACCAAAGAAGAAAGTCGCATGGAATAACATGCACTAACGCATTTTCGCGTGACTATTTCTCCCAGTCAACTCCTACCGCAAGTCGTGTTAAAGAACTTCGTTCCAATAAAACACTTATTGCAAACATTTAAAGTGACAACCCTAGCTCTCTACTGGAGCGTAGGTAATTATTTCAACAAATGGGCTTAGTTTCCATACTGTTCCATATTTTTACTGTGACTTTACTGTGAGACTATAAATAACTGTTATATTAATCTAGAAATAGGAAGTCTTAAGTTCCGCGTCAATATAATTAATATTGAGTAGAGGAAGTCAAATCCGTAATGGTTCCTAATTGATGTGTAACTTGTGTGCTTCACATATACTATGTTAGCTTGAGTATAGCTATACCCCATTCACAATAAGATTAGACATTGAAATAAATCTATTCTTTAACGAACGATCTATTCTTCACCGATACTTAAACATATTCTAAACATGATTAGTTAAAAGTTTTCTTATGACACAGTAATTATGCACAGGAACTGATTCCAGGATTTAAAAGAACAACCAAATATACACATTTTAACATTTATGTAACCTCGTAATGGTAAATCAGTATTTCAGTCTGGATACCAGTGTATCCAGCTGAATCTGGTCAAACTGGAAGAAGACCCCAATACAGTTGGGAGAAGGCTCAGATGGTATATCGTGTACTTTTAAAAATATGGCGTCAATAAATTCAACCTTATCCCCTTGCTGCCCTCCCTCAATGACCCCGTTAAGCTGAGGCCCGTGTCCCACAGGGGATGCCCTTAGCGAGCGGTCATTTAGTTTTTAAGTAGTTTTAAGCCCTGGCTGGTGACCTTAAATTCATTTGAGGCCACCACAGGATTATCCGGTTGAGCAGTAACCAGCCTTAGCGTGCTGAACTGCGAGTGGTCCATTAAAAAAAAAAACAACCAGACCCGGAACAACTATCTGTAGGCCACACAAATATTTGTTCTGTGTGAGAGTCAAACTCGCGAGACGCAGCGTAGCAATTAATAACTTAGTAAATAAATTTAAATTTTTAAATCTCATACTATATTTATGTCAACATGCATTCATTAATAAATTAATAAAATTACATGAGAGTAACGCTCAATCTTTTTGAGGTAAGATCATGTGCGCCACCGGTTCTGATTTATATGTTCCTCGCTCACAGGTATTTGGCTGTTAGTAGACACACACGCAAGCCCTTCCCCCATTTCAAACTTTTCAGTGGTAAAAAAGACTTTTAAGATGTTTGTGTTTTAATTTGTCGAGGTTTTTTGTTTTCTAAGTTTTTGGCTATTTCCTTCGGCAAGTTGTTTAGAATGCTAGTATACTTCCTCCCTAGTATTTACTTCTGAGGCACTATTATATTTATTTCAGATCAATACTCCTTCGTCGTTCACACTTATATAAGTCTTTATTTATTTATTTAATACTTTACGCACACAAATGTACAGAGGCGGACTTAATTCCATAGATAGGCATTTACGAACAGTCAACTTTTGGGTGATGCAGAGAATAATTGTGATAGGTGCAGTTCGAAAAAAACAAAAAAAAAAAACAAAAACGCGATTAATATTAAATTAATACAAAGATAATATATAAACTATACATACAATACAATAGGTACTATAATATATTCTCAAATTAATAAACCTATACAAGAAAATACTACAGTTGATGCAATACAAATAATGAGTAAAAAAAATAACGCTGTGACGATACTACTGCCAACTTCTTACGAACTCGCGAACCTTAATTTTGAAGGTTAATCGGTTGGTTGCCATCCTGATTTCCTGTCTTTGTCTCAAGAGCCGAGGTATTCCATGAAGCACACCCAAATGAAGCACACCCAGACGAAGCACACCTAAAGTATTCCACTTAGCACACCCGTAGGTGGGCTTCAAATAAAAATTTAAAATATTTAATTTCCTATTCCACGAAGCACACCTACGAATATCACTCGCATAGTGCGGGGACTAAGAAATATAAATGTCGATGGAAGAAAATATTTATTATTTAAAAGACTAACTTAAATTTCTAACATCATTCAGTTTCATTATAATAATGTGACACAATATTTGACATTTTTGTAATCTTACTATTTAAAATCACAGATTGTTTCATAATTAAAAAAAATCTTTCCAAAAAAAATTTTAGTTTTTAACTATTTTTCTATTATTTTCCTTTTTTGTGCTCTTAATAAAATCACTGATTGTTTCATAATTATGCAATAAAAACTTGGACAAATATCAAAAACATTGTAAATATAGTTTTCCATAGAGATCTATGTTGAAGTTTTCTTATAGCTACCTGTTTAGTGAATAATAAAAATACTCTACTTTAACATAAAAAATCACAGATTGTTTCATAATTGCAATAAAAACTTGGACAAATATCAAAAATATTGTAAATATTGTTTTACATAGAGATCTATGTTGAAGTTTTATTATAGCTACTTATGAAACAATCTGTGATTTTATTAAGAGCACAAAAAAGGAAAATAATAGAAAAATAGTTAAAAACTAAAAAATTTTTTGGAAAGATAATTATGAAACAATCTGTGATTTTAAATAGTAAGATTACAAAAATGTCAAATATTGTGTCACATTATTATAATGAAACTGAATGATGTTAGAAAGGAGATAGCCCATTTTCCCTATATATCGGGGCCTACGTGTTACAGTCATGAAATTGGTGTTATTTTTTAAGTTAACATGCCTAGTATACTGTCACTTAATTTCAATGAAATTGACAGTGTGTATTCTGAGATTTTCTAATTTGAATTTATGGATAAAGTGAGGTTAGAAAATGGATTAAGTGACAAACAACTATACAATTAAATCAAAAATCATGCTTATTTAGCTGGTTTGGTATACATTATAGTTACTGGTAATTCGTTTTACGTGTGATTATGACCGAAACATGATATTTTTGTAGTATGTATCTACCTAGATCATGTTTTCAATAATATAACACTGTGCAACAATGTCAAAGATTAATTGGCTGCAAACAGTTTTGTTAATTAGTTTTGTGATATTGTGTTTGCAATGGTCTAACTAAGAGTTTAAAAGTCTATACTGTACAGTAAATGTAACACTAAAAAAGGTTAACACTTAATTAGGTGCCTACCGGGACTGAAAATAAAAAGGAACACAGTTTTTCTATATTTCATTTATTCATCTTCATAAACAACTAATATATTATCAAGAAAGTGTGCAGGAGGTGATATGTGGTCTTGATACCTAGCCCAACTCAAATACCATATTATGGACATAATATGTCCGCAACACCCTACTGTATGCCTACCAACAATACAATTGCAATAATATTGCATGATTGCTTGCCTTCCAGTCAGAGAGCTGTCTACTAAAATGCAAATAAAATAAATCTTTCTGCTAATATGTCTTGATTGTATTTTTCCTCTACATAAAGATGTAGTATTAGAAGTAGACAGCTCTCTTATCAGGTCATTATCAACCTCTCTGCACACTTCTATTACATAGCAATCTGCCCTTACATGTTCCCCGTAATAGGAACGTGCCTGTTTTATTTGGTACGTTCCTAGAGCTCACCCAGCAAGAATGACACACCTCACTTTGAGCTCCAACCTAAAATAAAAGGGATATCATTAATATTACCACTTTTTCACTATAGCTAAGTGTTCAATGAAATCATAATTATAAGATTATCATCTGTCTAAAACATCCCACTCATGGCCCCAAATCTGTTTCAGATACAATTGAAGGGAAATCGTTACATTCCACTACCCAGGCAAGATGGTTATATTATTTTAAGAAATACAAATAACTGCTGTATAAATACAACTGTAGTTATTTGAATGATACTTACAGTTCTGGGTAAAATCCATTCTGATATAACATTTTTTATCCTTTGTTCACGTTCAGGATTGGTTCGGAGACGGTGGGACCGTGCATTCCTTAATGAACGTCCACAATGAATACACACATGAATGTGGCCTCGAGAAGTAGGAGTTTCTTCTGTTGCCTCAACTGATAATAATGCATCAACTGCCAAATCCCAGCAAGCTAGACAAATATGATGGCATGAATCCACCTTGAATATAAATAATAGCTTATTATTTATTTTCGAAACATAAGTACCGACAACTTAAATAATTGCATGTGGGACAAGTATCTAGGTATATAATTCTATTTGGGCACTACTTACTTACTGTTTGTGGAGAAACCCATGCGCGTACAATCGATAAGATTGATTCTTCATTCAAAGGACGTCTGCCCGTTATATTACAACGAGATGTATTAATACCGCAATTAATGCAGTTATCCATTGTTAATATCGAAGTCCTTGAAAACAAGCCGTAGTCAGTCAGATTAGCAGATAAAAAGTCCGTGTTTGAGCCGCAGTACAATAGTTGGCTGTAACGCGTAGGCCCAGAAACGGGCATTCTCCTTTAAGTTAGTCTTTTAAATAATAAATATTTTCTTCTATCGACATTTTTATTTCTTAGTCCCCGCACTATGCGAGTGATATTCGTAGGTGTGCTTCGTGGAATAGGAAATTAATTATTTTAAATTTTTATTTGAAGCCCACCTACGGGTGTGCTAAGTGGAATACTTCAGGTGTGCTTCGTCTGGGTGTGCTTCATTTGGGTGTGCTTCATGGAATACCTCCAAGAGCCTACCTTTAGTCCAAAAGTAAGTTGCTCCATTTATCTGTAAAATAATAAAGATTATTTTGATGAAGTTGCATAATCTATACTAATATTATAAAGCTGAAGAGTTTGTTTGTTTGTTTGTTTGTTTGAACGCGCTAATCTCAGGAACTACTGGTTCGAATTGAAAAATTCTTTTTGGGTTGAATAGACCATTTATCGAGGAAGGCTTTAGGCTATATATCATCACGCTTAAGCCAATAGGAGCGGAGCAGCGATAAAGAATGTTTTAAAATCGGGGATTCCACGGGGACGAAGTCGCGGGCAGCAGCTAGTACCTTATAATATTCCGTAATATCTGTGTTAATCTCACCGAAAGCATCTATTATGTCGTGAATTACCACATACCGTTCAATGGGCTGTACTCCCAACCTTTAGCTTTACTGAAATGTCAGTGGATACTTCAACATCTCCATAATCCTTATTATAAATACCTCATTCTTCTAAAAATAATAGCATCGATATTGCACAGTATGTGAGCATTTCGCGTATTTCCATATCACGTTAAATAATTCATTACTGATTTGGTCATGTTAGCTTGTTTCGATTCTTTACTGAACTTTAGTTTTCATCATCAGATTTTGGTAATACACATTTCCTAGTACATATATAATTATGTATGTATATACATTAGCATCGCCGCATGTAGTTCCCGTTTCCTTGAAAACACGGTGTTGAAATATAGCCTTTGTTACTTTATTATAATATGACTTTTCATTGTTGAAAAATGGTTAAAATTGATCCATTAGTTTCGGAGCTTATTCGGAACAAACCAACAAAATAATCTTTACTTTTTGGGGTTCCGTAGCCAAATGGCAAAAAACGGAACCCTTATGGATTCGTCATGTCTGTCTGTCCGTCCGTATGTCACAGCCATTTTACTCGGAGACTATTAAAGCTACATAAATGAAAATTGGTAGTTAGGTGCAACCTGTTATCCGCTATTCCGGATAGCTCTTTTAAAATGAAATAGAGTTTTTGTAAACAGTTTTTTAATTAAGGCAATAGTTTTTGAGATATGTGTTCCGCATTCGTAAAAAATGTGCCCATTCTAACTTTTAAACCATGAAGTTGAAAATTCTAAAAAAGAATGAGCAAATAGAACTTCACAGACACTTCCAACGAAAATTGGTGTGAACATCACAGCTTATACACTTTTAGAGGTATGAGATTTTAACAGTGAACTACGGAACCCTTCACTATGCGTGGTCAAACACGCACTTGGTCGATTTTTTTATAATATTAGTATAAATACATATGTATATATTATCACCATTCTTCATATGTCTGCAAGATAACAAAACAATCAATTTATACATATATTCATTTAACATTTTATTATGGGAATGGGAAATCATCAAATGACTTTTTCCGCTCTGGGCAGAGCGGAAGGGAGTGTCAGATTCTTGATTGAAAAAATGAAGAATTAATATTGGCGTTCCAAAACTACTTCAGAAGGCCAATTCTCACACTTAAAAGGCGTCAAAAACAATTAGAAATATTATCTCGGCGAGAATCATGTCAAAGAAAAAAAAAAAAAAAAAAAAAAAGGGTAATTAGAGATAGACTTTGTCTGTTTGTAACTGCGATGCGAATGGAAAATACGTAAAATATCCCTCAGATGATCAAATTAATTAATTACAAGCAACTCGTGACAGTGCAGTGGTGGCCGAATGGTAACGATCCTGACTCACGAATTACTTTATGTAATTAACTTCAGCACCACTGCTTCCAAAACGTTGAAGGAAAACATCGTGAGGAAACCGGCATGTTCTAGAACCAAAAATTCGAAGACATGTGACATTCACCAACCCGCACTGGGCCCGCGTGGTAGATTACGGCCCATTCCCTCTCCTAGAGAGGAGGCCTGTGTCCCCGCAGTGGGAACGTTAAAAGGCTGATTATGATTATGAACTCGTGACATTCTCCTCACCCCAGAAACATACATTTAAATGATTTTGAAAATGTCACATAAAATGAGCTTTCTGTTTCGAAAATGTTCCTCTCGACACGAATGTTTCAAAATGTCAGAACGAAATGGGACCGGTTTAGTCTTCAACGCTTCCTAGTGACCTGCTAAGAGCTAGCTGCACGCAGACAACAGGTTTTAAGGTAAGCAGCCGGTAAGTAGGTTTAATGAAATCCATTTTGATGATGAAATATGTTAAAAAAAGAAATTGATGAAGCTTGATTTTATAAGCACAGAGTCAGGATGTTGGGTTGGGACTGTGTGGATTCCTGACAGTAATCATGATCTTAGGGGGCGTTCAAGTATTACGTAACGCAATTTGGGGGGAGGGGGTGTCTCGTAAAACGTTACGATGCGTTACAGGGGCGGGAGGGGGTCTTTCTTACAACACGTTACGTAACATTGCTTTTTTTTTAAATAAAAAATTATGGAATCAAAACTCCCAAATAGGCAACCCTTTTCATTTACGTTTTGCGGGGAATCCCTCGATTGTATTAGTCTGGTCGTCATTTTTAATTTATTCTCTTTTAAGTCAATTAAAACTATACCAAAGATACTATAACATAACTTTTTGCGACTTTAGGGTAAAAATCGTCACTTGAGTGTTACGTAACGTTAAGAGAGGGGGAGGGGGTGCAGAAAAACGTTACGGTGCGTTACAAGAGGAAAAGTGGGGGTCCAAAATCTTCAACTTGAACGCTCCCTTAAGTAATATTGTGAAAAGATAAGATAATGTGTTTTGTTAACTGCATAAAAAGGATGTAATGATGCGATTATGAATAACTCATAAAATCTATAGTAAAGTTGGGTTTTCATAAACTACTTTTATCCACGGGTGAAAGCTATAGTTAAAACTAGTTCAATATAAATAAAACTTAGTCGTTTAAAATATTGTGCTTCACTTATGAATAAATATGATATTGATGTCATCATATCGCGGTGGCAGGCGTAAATGACGAGCGTGAAGTCATAATATGATGAATTTTTAAGATGTCATGGTAGGGCTGTACACTTTTTCGTGAACTATTTTGTGTTATTATTATTTTAGCCAGAAGCTCTAGCTATTTTTAATCATTGAATTAAATCAACAGTCTGCAAATGGTTTTTATTAAAATAATAACCGATAAACTGAAAACAATACAATTATAAAATTACAATATCATGTTTTGTTTTATTTATTGTAATTTATACAAACCTTCCTACCAAGTTTGCATAGTTATAAGTTACATGGAAAAACAGGTTATCGTGACCTTTTTTTTAAGGATGGGAAATCATCAAATGACTTCTCCCACTCTGGGCGGAACGGAAGGGGTGTCAAAAGCTTACTGACTAAAACCTCCGTGTTCCTCCTAATGCCCTTTATGGTTGGCCATAAAGGGCATTAGGAGGCCGTGGTGACTCTTTCGAACAAATTCCGCAACGAGCGTGAGGTCATGGGTTCATTTCTAGATCTGACAAAAAGTGTTTCTGGGTATAACGATGATTAATATTTTACCTGTGTACTTGACTAATCTCTGTTGTGATTGGCCACTTGACCGAAATCCGGTGAAAGAATTACGATATATATACATATTTATTTTGATGTGTAACGTATTTACGTGATATTTCGTTACGATTTCACTTAGTTGGACCTGAATAAGTGTTATTTATTACGAGCTCAGATCGCTATCTGACCGTAATGACCGTAACGCGTGGTGGTTAGTATTTAAGTATATATTCACATTACTTACTTAGTTGTTACGGTTTATCGAATTAGTGGTAAATGTCTGATTAAATTTCGTAATGAAAAATGTATAGTAAAATAATGGTAGTAATAATTATTTTTTCAGTAAAACTCTTTGAAACTGGGTCCGATCTCCATCGCTTTTAGATCGGCAAGGAAGTGTATTTTCCGGAGTAGCTTACGGAGAAGTGTGGCGACCAGCGCACGTATTTTCTATCAGGCGGATCGCCAGACGAAACCCACGACAATAGAACGCCACGCTGAAAAAACCGTGAAACATTTCATAAAAATAAAATAAGTTACTCGCGGGGAGGCAAGGGAAGCGGTCACCGCCTTCTGCGAAGCAGTAATGCTAATGAAGGAGGAGGCGTAACACGTGCGGGAGAAGGGTACCTCTCGACCCAGAAGAAGAAGGCGTCTTCGCCTCGGACGTCGGGAGTCGCAGTGCCATTCCCGGCCACCACAGACGAGGGCCTGCGGATGGCGAGCTATGGATGGTTCATAATAACCAGGTTCTGGTTGACAGCGCGTCGTGTTCCACGCGCGCCTCAAGGAGATGTCAGCAAACAAGACAGGGTCCCATAGGGTCAGTGCCAGCGGAATTTGTTCGAAGAGTCACCGCGGCCCTGGAACGTAAAGCGCACTAGAAGGATCACGGGTGGGTTTTAGTCAGTAAGAGTCTGACACTCCCTTTCGCTCCGCGCAGTGCGGGAGAAGTCATTTGATGACTTCCCATCCAGAAAAAAGGTCCATATTGATATTTCTGTGAATATTAGGTACTTACTGTACGGTCTACCAAACTGTAAATTAAACTGGTTATTCACAACCAGTTTCTGTTATAATCCTGATGCAAGAAACATAATAATTTGTCTTTCTTTCAATTAATAAATTGATGCAACTAAAAGTATTATTTAATTGTTATAAAATTATATTTCTTAATTAACTATTACATTATTTGCTGCATTATTACATAATAGCTGTAAACTAGTTTATTGAATTAAAAGAAATAAAGTTCCTCTGTTTCAGTTTGTAAAGTGTTCCATAAAATAAAAGTAGGCATATTTTTTGCGATCTTACTGATACTGATTCAGTTTTCGACACCGTCGCCGAGAATATGGAATTTGATCGCTAAGTATTGCGCCGAAATTCGTAATATGGAATTTGATCCATATTGCGCCGAAATTCGCAATATGGAATTTGATCCATATTGCACCGAAATTCGCAATATGGAATTTGATCGCTATTGAAGTACCTACAAGAATTGGCCTTCTAGACAAATCTGTTACTCATCAGCTTATTAGGATTTTCTCAGAAGCGTAATCATCCCTTTTTATGGATGGGATATCATTAAAGTACTTCATCCGCTCTGGAGGGAACGAAAGGAGCGTTGGACCCTTACTGACTAAAATCCATCCGTGTTCCTCCTAATGCCCTTTGCGATCTAAGCGGCGGTGACTCTTTCGAACAAATTCCGCAGCCCTGTCAGTAGTTACCCCTGAAATGATTCCTTAGAGCTAACATCGTTCTAGAATCACATTGACTGAAGCCTATGAGAAGATTTTGTGAAAATAATCTAAGATTAACAGCGAAGTGAGCAGTGGTAACCGAGTGGTAACAGCCCCGACTTACGAATTGTAGCGGGTTAATGTTCCCACTCCTGGGACACAGGCCTCCTCTCTAGGAGAGAGAATGGGCCGTAATCCACCACGCGGGCCCAGTGCGGAATGGTGAATGTCACATGTCTTCGAGTTTTTGGTTCTAGGACATGCCGGTTTCCTAACGATGTTTTTCTTCATCGTTTCGAGAGCACTGGTGATGAAATTAATTACACAAAGTATTGCGCCTGGCTGGGTTTCAACCCGCGACCTACAATTCGTAAGTCGGGGCCGTTACCACTCGGCCACCACTGCTCTCTGATTGGCATCCTACAAATTGGATGAAAGGCACGGTGAGGGTCGCGGAAACCTGCTTGATGCAAAAAGCTATGCCGGTTGTCTACTATCGGTGGAGCCCTATATCCAGAATAGAAAATGTCTCGGCAGCTATAATCATAATAATAGTAACCCACGATATTCTACAGAATCATTCTGTTTTTAAAGAAGCCACTATATGAAACCGTTACAGTAAAAACTTTCGCAAAAAAAAAATTAAACGCACAAAAAAATATTGGAATGAAATCCGAAACTTAATGATCAATTAAATGTATCACAGTGAAAGTATTTTTCTGTAACACATCCCGATGTAGTACCTAATAATCCGAGAAAACATTAAAATAACATAAAATGACGCCAGTATATAAGCAGAAGTGTACCTTGAGCCCTTAGCCATTTGAAGGACAAAATCCAATAATAGGTTAGATATAGAATCAATTTGTGTCGTTGCTTTGAACATGTAGCCTATCTCATTGAAACCACGCATTTTTCCGGTATATAAAGTAGCTTATGATGTTATGACACCCAGCGGTATTAGGTACCCTTTATAAGCATATAAACAATCCCACCTATTTCAGTATTGATTAAGAGTGTTACGGAGTGATAGGGAAATTATCCTAGTACAGTATACATATAGGTACTTTTTCTACATTTTTCCTGCTAGGGTTGCGGAATTTGTTCGAAAGATTCACCCCGGCCCTGGAACGCAAAGGGCACTAGGAGGATCACGGGTGGGTTTAAGTCAGTAAGAGTCTGAGATTCCCTTCCGCTCCGCCCAGAGCGGGAGAAGTGATTTGTTTTAACACTTTTAACATTTAGACGAAAAAAAGGACGACGTTATTGCCTGCGATGGCTTTGATCTGTCTCCGTTGCTTGGTCAAAGTGAGGTTCAAAATTCGAATCACATTATTGAACTTTAGAGTTGAGGAAAAATTATTGGGTTACAATGAAATGCAGTACAATATTATTGCCCGGTAGGCCATACTAGGGCCATTGCTGAGGACGTGCGACCTGCTCCTAACTGCGGGGACTACCAGCGCCGCGCGCGGCCAGCCATCCCTCGTCATGGTGGGCCTACAATTTGCATGCAGCAAGTGTGAAAAGTCGAATATACTCCTTAGGAATAAATGTGTATTTGGCGTGGGCTTGCTTAAATCTCTTACTCCATTCAGGAATTTTGTATTAATTCTCGAGTCCGTCAGTGCATTCGAGATTCAATATCACATACAGTGACATAAGACACTCCCGTGGCCGTACTACGAAGTGCCAATGCTATCATGATTCAGCGTGAGGGAAAGGGATAGTGATATTCGTCTTGTGTAACTACACAAGACGAATAGCACTATCCCTTTCCCTCACGAAAAACGAAAAAAATGGAGAAATACGGAGTTTCGTATTTCTCTGACACAGGAATCATGATGGATTTATAAGACGTCATGGTAAGGCTGTACACTTTTTCGTGAACTATTTTGTGTTATTATTATTTTAGCCAGAAGCTCCAGCTATTTTTAATCAATGAATTAAATCAACATTAAATGGTTATATGTAAATAATAACTGATAAACTAAAAACATACAATTTACAATATCATGCTTTGTTTTATTTATTATAATTTATACAAACCTTCCTACCAAGTTTGCATAGCTATAAGTTTTAAGCAGATGTAAATCACATGGAAATACAGGTTATCGTGACCTTTTTTTAAGGATGGCGAACCATGAAATATCTTCTTCCGATCTAAGCAGAGCGGAAGGGAGTGTCAGACTCTTACTGACTAAAATCCATCCACACATTCTTCCGTATGCCCTTTGCGTTTCAAGGCCACGGTGACTCTTTCGAACAAATTCCGCATCCGTGGCCTCTATTATTGTGACCTTGATCTTGGCCTATTTGCTGATCTCGAGATCCTCCAGGTTAACTTACATAGCTTTTAACTGTTGCCTTGGAATGTATATCGGGTTATAGTTTTGTTCGCGACGATGCGTCTTAGCTACATAGTATAGATAGTTATAGGTAGCTGTAGTAGTACATAGAATGTTGCAAATAAATAAAACCGCGACTACATAGTATAGGTAGTTATAGGTAGTTAGTTAGCACATAGAATGCTGTAACAGATAAAGCTGCATAGTATAGATAGTTATAGGTAGCTATAGTTGATACACAGTTTGTTATTGAAATAAAACACATTCGTTACAGTCGTTTGCTCTCAAGAGGCAGTATATAAGCCCTTGGAGCCTTTATTTCTTCCAAGTAAATAGAATATAGTTAGGTAGGGTATCCTATCCCTTACACATAACAGTAAACACATGGTAACCCTGGTAATCGAAGGTATATAAAGGTAATCAAGGTATATAAAGGTATATAAAGGTGATCGGTGGTATATAAGGTAATCGAGGTATATACACACACAGACAGACATACATAGGTAAATAGAAAGGGCTTGGTAATTTGAGACCTGAAATATTTAGGTCAAAGGTAGTCGCATAGCTAAAAGCGACACTGACCAATCACAGAGCAGGAGGGTGCTGGTACGTGATTGGTCAATGGTTTTTGATAAATAGCCCTGGTGAAGGTATGCACAAAAATAAAACACTTTGCATCTACCCTCTTCCTTTCCCGAAAATACAAGTCTAGATTCTAGACTTCTAAATGTCTGAAACAGAACCGCCTTGAAAAATCCTTTCAGGGGATATATAGATGTTTATAGTGTATGCAGGCATAAAGCCGTAATTAAGGTTTAAATAAAACTGTTTATTTTTATCCCCCTGAAACATATACGCTTATAGAGTTGCAACCCCTTGAGTGACAGGGTTGAAACATATGTAGTTTTGTAGAGGGTTGTCGTATCTATAGAGATACATATAGCTGTATAGCCCTCCTAGCATAGTTTTACGGTAAATTCACCCCAAGTAGGTAATAGCCTCGTGCCTACAATAGTTTCGTATAGTTTTCGGCATCCCACCCCTACATGGAGGGGGATGAAGGGGTGAATTCGTCTCCGCTGTATGGAGCTTACCGAGGGCTATCCATAAAGGTACGACAACCCCTACTCACATAGACCTAAGCCTAGATATAGCCTAAAATCTAGAATTAGCATAATGAAAATTTTAGTTAATAAACTTCATCACACACGGTGATTTTTTGGGTGTCGATACGGTATAGTTGCGCCGTACGATAGTAACATAGAAACTTAAAGAAATTTGTAGTCATTGTCAAGATAATTTGGATTTATACCTAAATGTAGAATCATATAGTCGCGAATTTCACCCTTCAAATCGCTAAGTGCATAGTGAACAAGTTAAATAGTGTTTTATTGTGACTTTATTGGTAAGCCCTCAATACCTACCCCTATATATTGTGTGAATAACAGCAAGTATAGCAAGTATTCAGCTAAGGGTTGCATCCTCATGGCCCGTAGCTTATAGACGGAGCGTCAACGCGTCTGGATCATTTATACCTAGGTGGGTTGTCACCATACAGTCCACTTTTGAAGAATAGGATAACCTACCCTGGCCACCCTACAGTCCAGTCGATCACGTCCGCCCCGTACAAGTTTATTAGTGCGTTTAATGACTCCAATCATCTCGTGCAACAGTAACTTTCACAATAATGCACTGGTCGAAGTTTCAAAGCCTCATATCTATAGGTGGGTGTACCATAGAAGGCCACTCTAAGAAATAAACAGTTATTCGTTTATTTACTGGATAAATGAAACTAACAAATATTTAAGTAATACTTTGTTTTATTACGTAACATATAAAGCACTTTTCTAAATTGAAGATTTAATTAATCTTGATTGAACTTAAGCTTCATTGAACTCTTACACGTGGCCTTGCTAGGAACGAAGAAGGCCCTTATAATAAATCATCAACACAAAAGTTTTATAAATAGCGATTCAATCTACAATAAAAAGAAGTGCTATTTTAACGTCGTCGATTCCCGAAATCAATGAAGCGAAGGACCGTACTGCCAAAAGAGTAGCGCGGGCGATTCGCCGCCGCGTCTGTGATTTTCAGTACGATGGGTGTTTGTGTAAGTAGAAGGAATTTGTCATCATATGGCAATAACTACGACATTTTAATAATTGGCCTTCGAAGGAACATGGCCTTCCATGGTCCACCCACCTTATTTGTAAGTAACAGATCCTATTTATTGTTGAATACCTGCGATGCATTATTTATTTTTAAAATATCGCAGCACATATTGAAATTAGACCCTGTTTGGCCTCGGACAGGTATTTTTTAGTCATGTTAGTTTTTAATCTCTTATATTATTTTTTTGTTTGTCTATGAATAAACATTTTCTTCTTAGTTTATTTTCTTTGTTTACCTGACCCGATTTAGTCTCAACGTTGTGTGCAAACAAAATTTCGCAACTAAACAGACTATCATCTAATTAATGATGTTTGGTTTCACCGCGAAAACATTCAAGCCGCGAAAATATTCAAGTTTTATTACATAACAAGAACAGTCTAGAAAAAAAATGTCTGCCGATTACAGCAGTTTCAACGACCTTCAGTTACCCGAATTATCCAACACTTATATCTGCGTTAGTCGCAATATAAAAATTATGAATGCGATGTGTCGACACGAGAGAAAATGAAATCATTTCACAACTGTACAATGTTCGAATTTGTGCAAAGGTCACGGGTACGTTTTATTTGGCCGGACTTGTAATTTCTTGCGAGTGAATGTAATGTATTTTCGAGGTAAAATTCACTTCTTATATCTATAACCTATAGGTTATTGACCTGTGTTTGGTTTGTAGATGAGAAACAAGTGTTGAAAAACAATTTAATTTAATCGTATTTTATCAAGTGAGTGTTTTCATTTTGCACTGCAATTCCATGAAATACTAGTCAAAGTTTGTCTTTAATAATACTAATATACCATTTATTTCAGGTAAGAAAGACCCATAAAACCTTACATACTAAAATACATCATCATCATCAATCCGCAGAATCACCGATACGCGACACCCTTCGGCCACAACTCTTCCTTGAGGAAGGTCTCAACATGAGGTATTCCGTGAAGCACACCCAAACGAAGCACACCCAGACTTTAAGTGTGCTTCGTCTGGGTGTGCTTCGTTTGGGTGTGCTTCATGGAATACCTCCTCAACATGATGAGTAGGAACTCCACCACCCACCACGAACTACTTGAAATTCGTGTCGTGGCGCGGCTCCAACTTCTCTACCCTTAAGGTCCTGCTGGTCTTCGCTAGAACGTACTCCACGATCTCCTCAATCTTCGTGGTGAGATTTAGCCGTGACATACGCACTCAGTAGGTTGTGTTCCTGGGTCCTTTGGGATACTTGATGGTTCTAGAGAGAGTTAGATACCTAGAGTTTACTCTTTTTATATCTACATGTTCAAATAGCATCAAAATCTTCTCTCTCATCAAAGTCTCATACGGAATATGCGGAAAGAGATTTTCCGCATATTCCGTACGATACTTTCTACCAGCAAAATGTGTCACCTCATAATATTATTTCATTCACTTCCATTTCCTTATATGTTTAGACTTTTTGCTATTCATATAATTATTCTTTACTGCCCATTGTATTTAGCAAATAGCTCCTAAACTCATTTCTTTTTAATTTGTATCAGTATCAAACGATATCAAACGTGTAGATTAATCATTAAAGGCCGCTCTGCACTTTTGCTCAGCACTTCTTTAAGTGACGAATTCACTATTCCTAGGTGTACAGAGGCGTAGGTACTTTATGCCTTAGGCATTTTCTACCAGTCAACCTTTGGGTGATGCAAAGATTAACAGTGTAGGTGCAATACGAAACAAAAATAAAAACAGAAACGTGATGAATGTCATTATTTTGTTTTTTATTATTCATTTTTTATGTGATTCTTATTTGTGTCTATAGGTATTTTTAGTTAGTAAATCGTTGACGCAGTGCGTTGTCAATTAATAAATAAATAATGTTTTTTTTTGTTGTACCTTGATTTACACGTTCAAAAGTGCCTTCTTATGGTCCTATTGAAATAAACGTTTTAACTTTGAATTACATTTGATCTTTTTGATAATCATTATTGCTGATACCTACAATGAATAAATATATTATGACTTAGTCTTTCCTAAAGTTTGGTTTACTTTAATTAGCAATTGATGATAGTGTTACTCATATTAACAGTCGTTACGAAAGTGATTCTAAAATTAAGTTGTATAACAAATCTCCATTCTATAAGCAGTTACAGTCTCTGCTTATAGAATGGAGACTGGGCCTATGCATACGCATAGGCCCAGTTTTGATCGATTTGACATTGAACAAAAAAATGGCGTCAGCCAAAATGGCGTAATGACAGCGGAGTTTTAAATAGCTTACACAAGTACGCAGATGATTGAATTCTAGGAACGTTTAGGGAAAATGCCTTTTATATTGAAATAAACTTCGAGAATGATGGCGAAAAGGTTAATGCTTACGGTCGTGGTTCAGTTATATTACGCAAGTACGCATACATCAACTTTCAAGGATACCATTTTATTGGGCACTGCGGACACAGAGACATGGTGCATCAAAAGTCGCGAAAGCAAAAAGATCGACGCCTTCGAAATGTGGGTTTGGCGAAGACTTCTTCGTATACCATGGACTGCCATGAGAACGAATGAGTCCATACTGGTAGAACTCAATGTCACCAAACGGCTTTCTGCAATATGCCAGGAACGTGCCCTTAGCCTTTTTGGGCATATTATGCGTTCTTCCAAGCATAATCTGGAAAGGCTCTTGATATTGGGCCGGGTCGAAGGAAAGCGCGCTCAGGGTAGAACACCGGCAAGATGGTCCGATGCCATAAAGAGGGCAGTTGGTGGCAGCATGTACAGAGCGGTCCGCGCTTCAGAGGACCGCATGGCTTGGAAACGCGTCGTATGTGGTCGCGATCCTCAGCATTGAGGGAACGACGAAGAAGAGAGATTATAGACTAGCAACGCCCACCGGTTCCACCCGAACAGTTCCCGTTCCCGTGGGAATATGGGGTAAAATATAGCCTATGTCGCCCGGGGATAGTGCAGCTTCCCAACAGTGAAAGATTTTTTCAAATCGGTTCAGTAGTTTCGGAGCCTATTCAATATAAACAAACAATGAAATCATTCCTCTTTATAATATTAGTAAAGATAACAACTACTTGACTTTAACTTGATAACAACTTAACAAAAAAAAAAATAAGTACCTAGATCAGACAATTAATTAGTCTATAAGAGGACGTTGACCTAATCAGCAGTTTAAATAGGAAAAATAAAGAAGGAGAAGACGGTAAAAAGGAAGTATATAATTCTGAGGGCCAATTCTATAAACTTTTAAATAACGTTCACTTCTCAGACGCAATTTGTCAAAAACACATAAAAATACAGTACGATTTTCGACACACACGATTGCGAAATTTGTTTATTTTGAAGATTTGATCCTCTGTGTTTTATATAGTAAAACTAGCTGACCCGGCAAACGTCGTTTCGCCACATAATTTTTTTAGGAGTTTAAATATAGATGTTGTCCGATTCGTCACCCTAGCCGATATGCACGCTAAGATTCACGAAAATCGGTCGAGCCGTTTCGGAGGAGTTCAAGCACAAACACTGTGACAAGAGAATTTTATATAATAAGATGACTACCAACCTGAGCTCTAAAACCATTGACTAAATATCTCGATAGCTTGGATTTCGAGTCTCAAAAATATTTGACTAGTGTCATACTATTGGGCGAATAATAAGTTTAATTTGTTTTAGACTTCATATTTCCAATGTTTTGCAAATATCAACTGAGAATTAAAATCATCGCTAAATGTAATTACTAATCGCTGAAACTTAGAGGTCAACGTATGATAAGGCTGATAAAATCATCCACGTAATTTCTGGAATAGGGTAGTTAACTAAAAAAATCTAATTAGTCAGTCGTATAGTTTTCCAAAAAATATTGGACACATATTTTTTATTTTTTCACGTAAACAAAAAATGAAGACGATACAGTGCGTTGAAAACTCGTGTGACGTCACTACTCGCTACAATTTTTAGCGAGCCGTGACGTCACAAGCCCCCACTCCTGATCTTTGATGCTTTGTATCTTCGTCAGTTTTTATAGATTTGATGAAGGAAAAAATACGTGTCCAATATTTTTCTATAATCTAACTGACGGACTAAACATACCTAATCATATATTTTTTACTCAGGAAACATCCCTATTGTCAGCGGCTGTCACACACGCTGTCTCCACGTGAACTAGGGCATCCAGCAACCAATAATCGGCTGTCAATCACTAGAGTGTGACACTAAATTATCTGTGACCACACTGACCGCATTTTCGTCACACACACACACACATGTTGTCGATATATCATTACGGTCTAGTAACACAATCTGAATATACGTAACCGTTATGTCATTGGTGGATGTTGTTTACTGTATCGACATGCTTTATGTGATTCAATGAGGGTTTATTTATTTACCGAAATATATGTACATACGATTTGGGTATTTTATTTTACCTAACTATTACTATATACCATAAACGCTTAATTAAAAAAAAAACTCTTAACTAACTAAAAATAAAAATAAAGTCAAAAGATGGCGATAAATTCCTCCGCATCTCTGGCCACTGGTAATGTACCCAAAAGTCTGGCAATAAAAACAATATTGAATTGAATCAAATTATTTACTAATAATAACGGTATGTTTTACAAATTGGAACACTTTTGATTTTAGAAATTGGTAAAGAATAAAGAAATATTTAAGTTTTCTCTGATTGTTGTGGATCAAAAGTATTTTGACATTGACAAAAGTTTCTTTTTTTCTAGCTATTTTTTATATTTTTTTAGACACTTCATAATAAGTAGCATTGCCAGTCAACATGGCAATGCGGCCAATGCTCTGGGCATTTAAGCGATGTCGACGAATTTTTCGATGCCGTATGAGTGTCTCCCCCCTTTTACTCCGCTTGTACATTTTTTTTCTATATTATAGCTTGTTTAGTTGTATTTTGTAAATAATTAGATTTGTACTATCATTATATATTTAATTTCTTTATAGACAAAGGAATCATATCATTAATGTTAGAATATTGATTTATTTATCATTTACTTAATTGTATATCGAAATCAAATGAAACCAAAACGCATTTATGTACAATAGCCGTTCCCGTGGGAATATGGGGATAAAATATAGCCTCTGTTACTCAAGATGAATGTAGCTTTCTAATGGTGAAAGAATTTTTGTAATCGGTCCAGTAGTTTTTGAGTTTATTCGTTACATACAAAAATACAAATCTTTCCTCTTTATTTATCGCATTTTGCAATCTCTTCTAAGCAATTTGAAAATGACAGTTTAATTGCTTTTTCATAAAATGATGCTGTCATTGTTGTGATCCCATTCTAACGAGGGATATTTCATTAACCAAAGCTACACTACCTTATTTGTTTCATAGTGTGGTAGTTTGCAGTTCGCAAAACCTCTCAGTGAAAAGTACCAGGCAATCAGAAGCGAACAGAAGCGTAGAGGCACGGTGCCATAAAGTATGTTGGTACATAGTATGTATATCATCTCGACGTTACCGAGCGCTGTGTTCCGGTGTTATGCAATAGTAGCAAGGTTGGCGCACTCTCCGTATATTTTACGCACTTGTGGCGAAATACACATGCTTTGTGTAACAAGTCTTTGTATGCAGAAGCTGTTTTTGATTCAAAGTTTTTCGAGCTTAGTAATTGATTGTTTTATAAGTTTGGAAATGTTGCACAAATGGTGGCCGAGTGATACTGTCGTAATTACTTACTTGGTTGATTTAAACTACCTTTTCCCACCTCCGCTGACTCGAGGTGACCCGTAGAGGCGGGCTGGCACCAGCCGGGGATTATGGATGCCGCAAACGTGCCCGCGATCCCCGGCGTGGGTGAGAGATGGAACACAGGGTGGTTTTAGTTAGTAAGAGTCTGACAGACCCCTCCATTTGGCCTAAGGTGGAGGGGCCTGTCATCATGAGGATTTCCCGCCGTAAAAAAAGGATTACCTTCTACCAAGAAAAACATAGCAATAAATGAGACAAAGCAGCATTATTGTTTTCGAATGTGTACTATAATCATTATCCGTAAAGGATAGCAAAGTCGTTTGGTCAGGCGTTCGATTCCCCGGTAGGGCAAAGTGTAGTTGGGTTTTCCATTAACTGATTCTCAATAAAATATAAATCTGACCTTAATATGTGTACTAAAAGAATCTAATTAGTCCGTCAGTTAGATTATCGAAAAATATTGCACACGTATTTTTTGCTTTATCAAATCTATAAAAGATGAAGATGATAAAAAGCACCAAAGATCAGGAGAGGGAGCTTGTGACGTCATGCAGTGGTACAAATTGTAGTACGTAGTGACGTTACACAAGTTTTCAACGCACTCTGTCGTCTTTGTTTTTTGTTTACGTGAAAAAAGAAAAAATACGTGTCCAGTGATTTTTAGAAATCTGTCTGACGGACTAACTAGATTCTTTTAGTCAACATATTAAGGTCAAATAGAAATTGTTGTGTATAGGATGATGCCAAAAGGTTCTGGAATCGCACCCACCGTGTACCGGGAGACATAGCTTTATAAAATTCCCTAGTGGAGCTATGACCTGATGAAGGCCATTGGAATATCCTGGGTAAGATACGAACAGAACATGTTGTTATGGCGATACTTAGAGGTCTAAGTCATTGTTGTGGTTATGTCATCATCATCTGCCTTTTCCCAACTATATTGAGGTCGGGGATATTAATAATGACGAAAGTTGGATAATTCCGATGTACACTATGTAGTTCTTTTCGGCTCATGGTTGTGGAATTTGTCCGAAAGAGTCTCCGCGGCCCTGGAACGCAAAGGGCATTAGGAGGAACATGGATGGGTGCTAGTCAGTAAGAGTTTGACACTCTCTTCCGCTCCGCCCAGAGCTGATGGAGTTACTTTATGCTTATACATCCATAAGTAAGGTCTTTTCGGATCCAGTCGGGTAATAAATAAATTTCTAAAACTTATGTATGCAGTTGACACCTCCTCTTACATTATGAAGTCTATTTGCATCCAACAATTCGCGTTCGGCATTACTTAGAGGATTCAATACATGTTGCCACGTTTCATGACAGAGAGATCCTAATCTAGGTAGATTTTCTCGAATCTCTTTGACAAGAATGAAAAAAAAACTGTTACAAATTAATTGGAATATTATTTTGTTTTAATCAGCTTTTTATTGGAAACCCTTGCAGTTACAGAGGATACATAAAATCCTCATGATTTGGTCATGAAGATGCATAAAACTTGGCCGTGATATTAGGGAGGTCATCGTATAAGATTTAGAATTATTTATAACTGCACATCGTCATCCAAACCCAACGTGTGTGCAAATTAGCGAAACTTTATTAAAACTCAATAGTTATCATTTAGATTTTGCAAGTTAACTTTAATGAACACCCCCAAGTATCTGGAATTACTGCCTCTGTGCGTTGCTCAAAACAATTTGAATGCTATAAACTATATATTGTGGTAAGTATACAATTAGAAAGATAATTTTATTGACTTTCAACATCTTTTAATATCATATGCAAAGATGTTGCTGAAAAAATAATTTATCCTTTTTACTAATTCAAGCTATGATCTACACGCCTATGCCAATAGAGTAGTTGACTAAATAATCGAATTAGTCCGTCAGATAGATTTCCAAATAATATTGGACGCATAATTTTTCTTTTTTCACATACACAATAAAAGAAAACGATACAGTGCGTTGAAAACTCGTGTGACGTCACTTACTGCTACGATTTTTACCACGCCGTGTCGTCACAAGCCCCCACTCATGCCATGCCATCTTTGAATCTTGGAAGCGTTTTTTTTTCGGACGTACTGAATCTTAAAAAAGTCTTCCAACTTTTATTGCTCCTGCATCCTCTGGTAATATCACTGTGTGAAGAATTTTAACTAAAACACCTGTACGAAGATATAGCCTTTGACGTGCAAAATCTTCACAAGAGATTTTTTAATATAGAGAGTTATTTCTTAATGGGTATCAAGATGCGTATTGCATAGCTTATATTATTGAAAAATAGCAATCCTACCCGTTTTTTTTTTTCTTGATGGGAAATCATCAAATCACTTCTCCCGCTCTGGGCGGAGCGGAAGGGAGTGTCAGGCTCTTACTGACAAAAACCCACCCTTCCTTCATGTGCGGTTTGCGTTCCAGGGCTGCGGTAACTCTTTTGAACAAATTCCGCAACCCTAGCAGGCACTGACCCCATGGAGCTCCGTCTTCTTTGCTGCGCGCGTGTAACATGAAACGCCGCGTCCTCGTCGACCAGAGCCTGACCGTGAGCTATACCTACCGTCAAAAATCATTCATTTATGGGACGTTGGCAATGGCATTACTTTTCCTTACATCTTCAACATTCATACTGTATATTATTTACTCAAAACTGTAATTAATTATAAAAAAAAACTTCTATCTCTCTATCCTCTATTTCAGACAGAGTCCATTGATTACTACAAAACTTAGAAACTAGTGTTAATATATAGCTACCGGAAAAAAACACATCAAATTAATTAACTGCGCCACAGTGGCTGGCGCGCACCCGGCGCATCACACAAACCAACCTAAACCTTTTTCTTCCGTCTATTGGTGAAACCCCGGTTTTCTTTTGTAAAGTGACTTGCTCATGCTCGCGACATTGCACGCGGATATCCCGTCTTTTCTTGCCCGTTTATAAAGCATAAGTATGAGCATAATCAGCCTTTTAATGTTCCCACTGCTAGGACACAGGCCTCCTCTCTAGGAGAGGGAATGGGCCGTACCTAATCCACCACGCGGGCCCAGTGCGGGTTGGTGAATGTCACATGTTTTCGAATTTTTGGTTCTAGGTCATGCCGGTTTCTTCACGATGTTTTCCTTCACCGATTTGAGAGCAGTGATGATGAAATTAATTACACAGAGTAATGCCTGGCTGGGTTTGAACCCGTGACCTACAATTCGTAAGTCGGGCCCGTTACCACTCGGCCACCACTGCTCATTTCCAAAGGAATTTCGGAAAACCCCCTTTAGTGCTCCCTCCCTTCCTCCACACTTCCCAAGGAACCTACTTGCCAAATGTCAGCTTTCTATGACTAGTAGTTTCTCAAGAGGAGCTCGTGGCTAAAGAAAAACAGCCGCACAGGTCGATCTTCAAGGTTAAGCAAGGCTTGCCAATTAAGGTTGGTCTGAGGATGGGTGACCATCTTAACATACCGAGTTTCCTCCGTGCCACGGAAAGCACGCTAAGCCGTTGGTCCCGCCTGTAACTTGTAGATCTTTGGCAATCATTACGTATTGTCAGAAGCCAGAAAATCTGACACCAGTCTTGCCAAGAAGTACCGACCCAGGTCTGGTAGGCAGCCGCTCTACGTTAAATACTGGTATTCAGCTGAATACGGTATGACTGGAACCCGACCCCAATATAGTTGGGTAAAAGGCTAGGCAGATGAATGTCTATTGATTCTTTTAACATTAGATTTTATCGTTATTGGTGTTATCCATAATTTTTAGTATTTCTTACTCTGTGTTCAGGAGGTAAAGTTACCATACCCCGAATGTAAGTACAGACTCAGAGCCCACATAACACATAATGAGACACCGCACAGTGATTCAAGTACTTTTGCTATGTGGTTACCATTATCAACCGGTTATCCAAAAGTGTCCAGATTCGTTTCCGCAATATTTAATGGGTTCTCAAGAGCGAATCCACTCGAAGTGAATGATATAATGAGATCAACGGGACCACAAAGAAATGTGACGTGGTTTTAAAAAAGCATTGCGTATGTAAGGTTGCTGTCTTGGTGCTGGTTGGAGCGGAGCAATAAGCGAGAAACAAAACCATCATCAAAATAGCCGAAAGATAGCAAAATGACAGAGACAAAGAAAGCATCATACGTTAAGGTTAACGTATGGTGCTTTCGTCTGTCATTTTGTGCAAAATAGCAGGGGAAAATTGACTTAGAATAGTATTCTATCAATTTCGCTCGGCTATTCTGCACGACATGTGGTTACGATTTTAAGAGTTGAAACTAGCTCTTGTTGATTTTCATTGGTTACATCCAGAGCTAGAACCGTTATAAACGTCATTAACCACATAAAAGTCTTGCTGTACGTCACCACGTCCACTTTTACCTACAAAAGGAAAACTACTGTCCTCACCATAGATATAATAAACAAGGTCCTCACTATTACCTTTCATTTTCACTTTCACTCACTGATGTTTACGTTCATGACAGACAGTTGTGTTGTGTACAAATGCTGCCATAAATACCTAGCCATAAAAATGATAACAAAATTAACCCATACAAATTGGAAAGATATCATGCGTCACAACCGGTATCGCGCATTCTTTGAATTCCAGCCCAATCAATCCATAAACCGCTACCACTCATGGACTCGCCACCGCTGCCGCTCGCTGCACAGCCCTCCCAGCCTAAGCTACCTATCACATTACCAATCTATATTCCTCACCAAAATCGCAATACATTGAACATCGCTCCGTAACGGAGTTACGTAAATTTGTACATTCGGTGTTCGAGGACGGGAGTCACGTACACACCAGCAGGTGACCATTTCTCCATCGCGAATGCGCATTTTAATGAAATTAGATGAAAATCCGATTCTGATTCGTACCGTGTGTGATTGTCGCGAAGGATTATGTATGAGAGGTGTGACTGTCTGTCTGTGTTGCTGATATTACCTATTCATGTTGTCTAGGGACATGTTTTATTGCTCAACCACAGTTTTAGACATGCGTGTTTTAAGAAACGTAAGTACCAAAACATATGCCAAAAGTAGTAAAGTTGGTTGCGGAATTTGTTCGAAAGAGTCACCGCGGCCCTGGAACGCAAAGGGCTCTAGAATGATCACGAGTGGGTTTTAGTCAGTAAGAGTCTGACACTTCCTTCCGCTCCGCCCAAAGTGGGAGAAGTCATTAGATGATTTCCCATCCAGAAAAAAGTAGTAAAGTTAACTTATTGTTATCGAAGTACTGTTTGGTTGATTTGTCTGAGATTTTGGATAAGTAGATATACATATATTAAACTTTGCAAAACGATGACGATTGAATTTAAATAAGCAAACCTATTGAAACCAAAGATATTT
Source organism: Hecatera dysodea (assembly GCA_905332915.2). Classification (NCBI taxonomy): domain Eukaryota; kingdom Metazoa; phylum Arthropoda; class Insecta; order Lepidoptera; family Noctuidae; genus Hecatera; species Hecatera dysodea. The sequence continues at coordinate 27,737,233 of HG995286.1, read as the reverse complement.
TAATTTTCAAAAAGTAAGGGAGTTCAATGCAAACTCGTTGATGAAAAGCAATTTCAAAAGCTTAAATGTATTTTTTGAATGCGCCATTTTTAACAAAAGAGCGTTGATATTATCTCGATCTCCGGACGGTCGATTCCATACTAATAACCATACTAATAGGTACATTGAATAATGAGTTTCTATAATCCTGTAATAAAGAGAGCTCTGTTGCAGATCTCGTAGATAATCTGAGTAGGTCTTTTGTGTGCTTTTTTTTTCTTTTATACGCTAAATGGAGGGTCGCATTTGGACTCCCCTCGCTCAGTTTCAAGTTAACGCCACAAACGTGCCACAGACGTGGCGCTGCTAGCGTATCGTTGCTATGCATCTTTTCCTCACTATAAATCCATCTATCCATCTATCTCCAACATACATACAACATGACTTGACCAGTACGGATTGTATGGAATTTAAAAGAGACTTTGACCCCTGAGTTTGTTTCGGTGTTTCTTCTTAGGGTAGTCGGCTAGGAAACACCGGCTTCATCTCTCTTGTGAAATGTGTGATGAGTACCTATTCCGTGATCGATCTTACTTTTCAGTTCCCAACTTGTCTGCCGACCATTTGAAGCGTCTACTCGGTGAATTGCCAGGGAAACACTTGTTATTTTCCCAACTAAAAGACAAGAATAAGTTATTAAAACAAGAAGATGCTGAACTTATACATACATACGTATAAGTACAATATCGTCTTGTTTTATTAACAATAGTTTTTAGTAATAGTTATTTATTAGAACAGGCTGAAGTTTCCTTTACAAATATTAAACTACTGGTAACACAGAATGATCCTTAGGTTTGTTTTATTCGGTTCGGTTTCACCCGCGTAGTTCCCGTGGGAATACGGGGATTAAATATAGCCTATGTTACTCAAGGTGAATGTAGCTTTCTAATGGTGAAAGAATTTTTGAAATCGGTCCAGTAGTTTTTGAGTTTATTCGTTACATACAAAAATACAAATCTTTCCTCTTTATAATTTTAGTAGGTATAGATATAACTTTCAGTATATATCACGTTTCCCAATTTTTATTTTCTTTAGTAGGTTTTAAGATTGCTGATTATAACAATTAAACATAAGAAGCTAAGTAACAACAGCCAGGCTTGATCTTCAAGAGGTTAAAGCAACGCAAAATGTTTCCGCTGGACACCGGCAAGGTGTCCAGCGGAAACATTTTATAGAACCCCGATACTGATGGTATCTTACATAATAGACGATGACAATTATAGTAGGTAGTCAAATAATCTCACCATGCTACCATAAATACTGCCAGAAACTGATTTCAGCTAGCTATAGTTTTATTTCAAACAACAGCGCCATCTATCCCCATAATTTAAAACTTTTTCTGTAAGTTGACAATCCTACTCATTCGTCTAATAGTACTTCTTTTGACGACAGATGGCGCTAAATTCCATTTTATGAGAGTTAGACAGCCAGAACGTATTGTTTTGAAAGTTCCGTTCTAAAAAGTAAAGTGCAAATTATACTATTGCCAAGCCTACGCTGATTGTTTGTCTCCTTGTTACATAGGCTTTTATAACTTTACCTTTTATACTTTATATTTATATTTTATATTCGAAAACTGGTGCTTGTCGTGTGATCGATACACGACAAACACCAACTTTCGAATAAAAAAGAATCATCAAAATTCAGTACAAAGTTATGAGGTTTATTGTTATGAGTACAATCGAATTGAGAACCTGCTCATTTTTTGGAAGTCGGTTGAAAATGACTATGTTACGTTGTAGGTACCTACTGGGATTAGGGAAGGTTCATATTATCTAGGTTCATATCACACTCGACCGATGACACGTTAGTGCGTCGAGTGTGAACGCTCGAGTGTTTTTCTATACATTTGCCTGTTCTGGCGTTACGCGACCGATAATACGCGACGCATGTTCCGTCAGAAATGAAGTGAACCTCGTGAAAGCTAAGAAAGAGAAACAAATCAAGTATCTCGAGTCGACATCCTCGTATCCTAAGTCGAGATTCTCGGCTTAGCATACGAGGTTGTCGACTTAAGGACCGTAGACTCGGCTGTCATTGAGCAGATTGTCGTAACAGCTAATGGCCTTTTTTTTCTGGGTGGGAAATCATCAAATGACTTCTCTCGCTCTGGGCGGAGCGGAAGGGAGTGTCAGACTCTTACTGACTAAAACCCACCCGTGATTCTTCTTGTGCCCTTTGCGTTCCAGGGCCGCGGTGAATCTATCGAACAAATTCCGCAAAAGAGCTAATGGTCTGATGGCCAAAAAAGACGACCACCTGTCGAAGATGGCGTGACGCGGTTGGATAAAGGGCCTGATACAGAAGGCAGTACTCCTCATTACGGCTCGTATTGTGAGGAGGTTACTTTCTCTGGAGCCCTAACCACCGGTAGCTTGGACCCTGCTCCCGACACTGGAGCATGACATTACTATTTTTTTTATATTTCCAAATGACTTTTTTGAAAGAAATTATTCAAAATGTAATTTATTTATTACATTGTAAATTACATTTTGAAAAACTTCTTTAAAAAAAGTCGTTTGAAAATAAAAATAAATAAACGAGTCAATGGTAAAACTTTTATATCAGTACCTACTCTTACTAGTAAAACAACTTTTTTTACGAAAAAAATCAACCGTCTTCTAATTTCAGAAGTCGTTGTCAAAAAACGAAGAATTAACCAAAAACAACGAGTTATTTTTATTTTAAAGAAGCCTGTATTTTTTTGTTTCAACATCTAAACCTTTTTTTAAGGAAGCTGAAGGGAGTGTCAATCTCTTACTGACTAAAATCCATCCGTGTTCCTTCCTATACCCGTTCGAGCAAATTCCACAACCCTAGCAGGCACTGGTACTAGCGGGCCCCGTCTTCTATGCTGACATCTCTTTGAGGCGCGCGTGAAACAAAACGCCCCCGTCCGATAAACGACGCGTTTTAACCCGTCGTTTATCGGACGGCGCGCGGCGAGCCACCTGTTAGGGCACACGATGCGTTGCGGTGCCGCACCGCAAAGATTTCACCGTGTCAGTGGACACACGAGCAGTGCGGCGCCGTAACGTTGTTATGTCGCAGCGGCAAAATCAAAACGAGCGACTGTGTGTCCTTCTTTGTGGCGCAAAACAACTGAGCGGTGCCGCTCCGACGTCGCAACGAATTCACCCCTCCCCGCCTCGTCTTGGTGGTTGCAAGTCCGGTGCGGCGCCGGAGCGCATCGTGTGACATGTCACAGATATTTCTATGTAAAACGACGCAGCGACACCGCTCCGGCGCCGCACCGCCACCTCAACGCATCGTGTGCCCGTGCTCTCATTTGCGGTGCGGCGCCGCAACGCATCGTGTGCCCCCGCTCTTACGCGCCATTCGCAGACCTGCGCTTACGGTGACGCCCGCGATTCCCGACCCCCGGGTTATTATCTGTGCCCGGGTCATCTTCTTCTGTTGCAACGGAAAGGAAGTCAGTGCTGTGTTTTTGTTTGCACTTTCTTCTATCGTACGCTTTAGGTGGAGACGAATTTATTCAACTACAAATGAATGAATTGAAAATAATAATTTTTAATAGAACACATGCTAACGGGAATTACTATAGGAAAAACCTTGATCCAAGCAAGTTGCTTGCAAAAAACAATCAAATAAACATTGACATGTTTATTTTACTTACATACATTACATATATACTTATACCTATATACTTAGGTATATATACTTTGGGACCAATACTGAAATCGCAAAAAATCGGTGTTCCTTACATTTATGTTCGTATAACTCATGAAAATGTAAGGAACAGCTGTTTTTTTTCGTGATTTCAGGTTTGTTCCCATAGTAAAACTTGTTCATAATGATGAGTACAATGACCTCTTAAGAGGTTGTTGGTGTTTTACAAATAACCCTGTACATATTTGAAATTTTAAACATTTTCTGATAAAGTTCCAAATTTATAAGGCAACGAGTTTTTATGTTTGAACAATGTTCGTGAAGTGTCCTCTGGACCTTTTTGTTGGACGAATATCTAATATTATAAGTACCTAAAACTAGCTTCTCTTTCACAGTTTCATGAAAAGTGTTTCATATTCCAAGTTGAAATGGACCCTACGTCCTAATCCAATCAAAATCAATCTACGTTAAATAACTCTGAAAATAAACAACCTCTTGATTTTGCTAGCCGTATACATAAACACACACCTGCGGGCGTACCATGAGGTGTTAAAACGTGAGTCTTCCGAGCGAGAAAGAGGGATAGAGTTATACACCCTATATAGCTCCATCCCTTTTTCTCGCTCGGAAGACTCACGTTTTAAGACGTCATGGTACGCCCGCAGATACCAGGTGATTATTGTTTTTTTTTTTTTTTAGTTTTGATGTCCAAGATAATCTTGCATTTAGACGATTGACTCTTCTTTAGTGACTGCTCTCTGGTTCAACGTTTCAGTGAACGCTTGCTCGCTCTCCTCCTTTTTCTGCGGAATGGAGTTTTCTTCTTCTTTTTCTTCTTCACGCCTTCTTGAGGATCTTGCACTACGCAATCTTGACTCTGCAAGCCACTTGGCCCCTGTTTTTCTTGGCTTTTCGGAACAATCAAGATATTTTCTTGTATCTGAATTTTGTTCTTACAACGGGGGGGTGGACTTTCTAAAAGCTTTTCAACTAATTTCCCCTGGGGGGTAAAAATTAGATAAGGTTTTGGCCCACTGCCCACGCTGGGAACGCTGCCCCCCGCGTTTGTCACGCTGGGTACACTATCTAGGTATGCCCCATCACCTGCGCTTGCCACATCACCTGCGGTTGCCACGCTGCCCACGCTTGCCACACTGCCCACGCTTGGCACACTATCTGGGTACACCTCATTGCCCGCGCTTGCCACACTGCCCGCGCTTGCCACACTATCTGACCATACCACATTCCTCTGGATTGAAACACTGACCGGAGTTGTCAAACACGCCAGCTGTTCCGGAGTTGCCAGGTAAACCCGAAGATTTTGGCCTGTCGACCCAACTAAAACAAAGGAAAAAATAATTAAGTAACTGTTTTAATTTCTTACTAATGAAAATAAGAGAGGGTTAAGCACGAGTTTCTGCGTAATTGTATCGAAAACATAATCGTATCGCCGGCGACAATTTATGTATGAAAAATTGATCAGCGCCATGTGTGCGTATTTAGAACGAATTAATCCGCAGCACAAGTTTCTAGCATCCATCTGCGTATAGATTTTACGTATAGCGTTCTGTAAATTCACCAAATATATGGAATTCGATAGCACTAGTTTTACAGTTTCGTCTTTTTCGCTAGCCGGACGCTGGCACGTCCGAAACTATCTCACTTACATTTTTTGTTGAGACAATAAATCATCTCTTTAAGTGATATTTCAACCGATTTCCACAAAAAGGGGAGATTCTCAATTCGACTGTATTTTTGTTATCCCTCATACATCATAATTTTGTACTGGGTGCACCCAGTTCCGTCTTTACCATAAGGGCACAAGGGGTACGTGCCCAGGGCCCCGCTTCATAGGGGGCCCCCAAATTATTATAAGCACGGTCTATAATAATTTGGGAGCTTAGGAAACGGCCAATTCGGACCGTAAACTAGCTTCTGACAAACTTCTGTCAAACCTATTCCAGGCAGGATGTAAACAATTTCGAACTCAATCGCAAGAAGAAATCTTTGAACATTTTGGAACTCGCTAGATGAAAAAGATTTTGAAAAATTGCCATTACATAACATTTTTCAAAAAACAAAAAAGTAACCAAAAACACCGACTTCCGAAATAAAAGTTATTTTGTACATTTTCGTTTTTTTTTTACTTAGTAGTCGGTTGTATTTTTTTGTATAAAGTTTTTTAATAGATAGAGTGATACAAGAGGAAGGTTTATAAGTATAAAACATGCATATTATCCTTACTAATATTATAAATGTGAAAGCGTGGATGTTTGTTACGCTTTCACGCAAAAACTACTTGACGAATCATCATGAAACTTTGTACACATATTCTGGGAGGTACTAGAAGTAACATAGGATACTTTTTATCCCGGGATTATGTTCCCTTGGGATAATTTCCGACATTCACGCGTGCGAAGCTGCGGGCAGTAGCTAGTAGTAGATAAAACATTAGTATCTACATTTCACCCGTGCAAAGCCGGGGCGGATCACTAGTTAAGTATAAATTAAAGTGGTTTTTTTTTTGCAGTTTGAGAATCGTACGTACTGCGCTACTGGGCACATTTTTCTTAAAAAAAAAACTGTTAAATTAAAAAAAAAAAAACTAAATTATACGTTCAGCCTACGCCTAAGGATGAACACACACCTACTCGCAACGCTGTGCGGCATTTAAAAACCGCGGTATAAAAAACTTGGTAACTAAATTCTGCAAATTTTGAAAAAATCCTTGCGAAGTACGTATTGATGCACCTACTTAATAATATCATCATCTGCCTAGCCTTTTCCCAACTATATTGGGGTCGACTCCCAATGAAATCGGATTCAGCTGAATACAAGTATTTTACGTGAAGCGGCTGACTAGCAGACCTCCACAACCCATCAAATAGGTAGGACGGTACTTCTTGGTTAGACTGGGTGTCAGGTTTACTGGTTTCTGACAATCCATAACAACTGCCAAAGGTCTTCAAATCACAGCCGTTGGTCCTGACTGGCTTAACCTGCTTTCCGAGGTACGGACGAATCTCGGTTTGTGAAGATGGTCACCCATCCACAGGCTGACCTCGGCAAGCGCTTAACCTTGAAGATCGACTTGTGCGGCTGTTATATTTTAGTCACGAGCTTCTCTATTGATGACTAATATAAATATATGACTTCTAAAATTGATATTATTATTCCGTTTCATTACGTTTTGATAAATACTTTTTTTTAATCAAATTAAATAAAAATCATTTTTTTTTTTAATTAAAACGTTGCCTGCCCCTCACTAGGCATTTCTCCTGTGTCGTGGGTGCGTTTACAAACATACAATCTCACATACACAAACAGCCAGACCCGAAACATACAAATATTTGTTCCGTGCAGGAATCGAACCCGCGACACGCAGCGCAGCAGCCAATCGCTCTACCACTGCACCAGCCGTGTCGTCAAAACATCATCACGTTTAATTGATAATATTACTAACGGAATGATTAGGTAGGTACGTGGAAAGTTTTCGTGAACAGTAATGTAGGTAGGTATACTATATTTATATTCCACCTAAATCACATATTATATATGTATAGCATAATCAGCCTTTTAATATTCCCACTGCTGGGACACAGGCCTCGTCTCTAGAAGAGGGAATGGGCCGTAATCATATTTCTATGGCCGTAATCCACCACGCGGGCCCAGTGCGGGTTGGTGAATGTCACATGTCTTCGAATTTTTGGTTCTAGGACATGCCGGTTTCCTCACGATGTTTTCCTTCACCGTTTTGAGAACAGTGGTGATGAAGTTAATCAACTAAGTAATGCGCCTGGCTGGGTTTGAACCCGCGACTTACAATTTGTAAGTCGGGGTCGTTACCACTCGGCCGCCACCGCTCCCACATATTATTTAGAGGTAACTCAACATAACTATTAAACATAATAAAACAATTAGCCAACTATTAAAAATTAGCCAAAATCGCGTATAAAAAAACAAATTATTGGGAATCACATATATTATACTCGTATTGTGCGCGAAAGTAAATTACATCTTTTGTTCCCTAAAATAAGGTTAATTGTTTTTTTAAATCGTACATGGACTTCTGATCTTTCACATTTTGAGGCAATAAAATATTTTCTAGGCACCCTAAGTGCAATATGAAGGGTCCACTGCAATAACGATAAATGTCCTTGTTACCTCGTTTTGGGAGAATTGCGTGTCAATTGTTGAATTGTATTAATGGGAAAAGGAAAGTCGGAAAAAAATATTATTATTTAAAGTTTATAAAAACCAGGACTTTATTGAGTACCGTCCTTTTATCTAATATAAGTGTGAACTGCCTAAAATATCGGGATTGTAATTTGTTAACGAGAATACCAATAGTCCAGTCATTATAAGCATTCAAAACCCCAATCTGCGGAAAAATTCCTAGTGAGCTGAATTTTTTATACACCTTTATTACGGCGTTATAATTTAGAAGATGTGAAAAATCGACATTGATATCGTGCCGGCTAAAAAAGTTACAGAGGTCAAAAGGTCCCGAAAATCAGTTTTTCGTAAATATCTCGCGATCTATTGCTCAGAGGCTAATAAAGGTTATTATAAAAATTGTTTATCGTGCAATTTTCTACAAAAAATGTCTCTTGCATTTTACTCTAAAATGAACCGTTTTCGCAGTAGACTAGACTGCACTCACATCCGGTATTGTATACCGCACGGCGTATACCAAGGCGTAAATTCTATTGTTTTTTTTTCATGTTTGTAAGTGTGTTTTCAGTAAAATCTACTACATGCACAGTCACATAGTAATATAGTAATACTAGCATAGACAATATATTTCGTGCCCGTGAATGCCTCAAACGACTTCCACTGGCAGATGTTCCTTTTTTTTATAGGTCCACTCGCAGTTTAGCACACTAAGGCAGGTTACTGCTTAACCGATGATTCCTGTGGTGGCCTCAAATGTATTTAAGGCCCCCAGCCAGGCCTGGCAGATGTTCCGTATTTTATTGTTCCTTTATTCCTGCAACTGCCTGTCGCGCTGTGTTTAGCTCAGTTGAAAATTATTTTTTGAGTGTTAAAGTCGTTATTTTAGTAGTATTACCCTTAAACAGTTTTCATAATGAGTGATACATTTTTTATATGCAATGAATTATTATCAGATCGCGATGTAGTAGAAGTAAGGCGTGGTCTACAGGCATTAAAAAATGCTATCGCTAGAGGTGATGTAATTGTCATAAAAATTATACGAAAAAATTGAGTACTTATAGCGGTTTTTAAACGACGCCAAGAAGAACCGAGTACATCAATATCTCCGCGTAAGAAAAGAATCAGCTTTTTTGATTTCAACATGTTTGGTTTGTGGAGAAGAAGCGAGTGAAGTAATTAGGTTTAAAGATTCTTTATTCTCATAAGAACATGATACAGTTCATTTATATGAGACTTAAATTTTAACACAAATTTATCGTCATCGAAGCATGCAGATTTAGAATAAGTAAGTTACATCTAATAACAACAAAACAAAGCAAAAGTGTCGGTAGTTACATTTAAAACAAGTTAGTACAGCTGGCCAATATGACACCAAGATACCCTCATAAGTAGATATTCAATTTGTGAGGAACACAAAACGAGAAGCGAACTAATGAATGTGTTTGTGTGGTAAACTGGTAACATAGTGCGTGTATACGTACATTTGCTTGTATATACCTACTATAGTCTCGGCGTAATTGAGAGACTAAAAAAATACAGACGCGTTATTAGAGAAGTGGGTACTCTTACATTTAAAGATATATTAAAAGCTGCAGAGGCGCGCGGTGATAAATATGGAAGAAGTATAAAGGATCGTGTGAATTTTGAGTATGACTTGGTATCTGTTGAAGTTAAGTATCATGATAAATGTTTCTCCAATTTTTGTTAGTCAGTGGAAAGGGTGACACAGGCCGTCCATTGGAAGAAAATATTAGAATTGCCATGGAGAATGTTTTTCATTGCAAAGAAAATAATGACGATTTTCAATTCACATTGGCTGAGTTAAAAACTGATTTTCGCGACCTTTTGACCTCTGTAACTTTTTTAGCCGGCACGATATCAATGTTGATTTTTCCTTTTGATTTTTCATCTTCATTATAACGTCGTAGGTAATAAAGGTGTACTTATACAAAAAATCAGCTCACTAGGATTTTTTCCGCAGATAAAGCCTAAAATGACTGGACTACAACTACCTACAGATATCCAGTGGCTGAAAGACGAACTTACTATTTTTTTTTACAAAAATGAACTTTCATCATTATTGCAGTGGAACATCACATGTTTTGCTTGACTGTATCAGTGTTGTATTTTTTAATTTTTAGGTACGGTACGTGCCGCAAGTGCTTTTGTAGGTTAAGTACTAAGTTCGCCATTCGCATTGCCATTCGCAAGAATTTCGCAGTAACAGTGTTTTATGTTATTTTATCAAACATTCAAAATAGAGTTAATTAACGCACCATTCACTTCAAACTATTCCAGTCGCTATTAGATTCTCTGCCAAAATAAAAAAAACCATCGTTCAACTAGTATTTTCGAGTTGCCGCAAACGTTTTTAGAACTCGTGCCAGGTACCAAAATATCATTCGCTGTAGCCTGTCATCATATCGATACTATTTCGCAAAAAAAAACTTGTAAAAAATTTGGTACTTATTAGAATCGAAGATAAATCTAGTTTCGCAAAGATTCACTATCACGAAGGTCACTGTCAGATACGATAGCAAACTTTGCACAAAGTGGGTCCAGGTCCAAACATAGCAGATCAATTTAGTACTAAGTACTAGGAATAAATAGGGCAGAGCAGTGCAGTGAACGCTAGCCTTTCGATGATAGTACCAGAGAAGTAAATACACAAACACAATAATTAAAAGACGAATAACATAACTAATTTAAAATGTAATTTACGTACCGTACTCGAAATTATCCATATTAAATAGCATCCACCAGCACTTCACCACACAACACATGTGGAACTGACCAACGTTTAATAATGCTGGTACAATATAACGAACGAGGGGAAAGTACCCACTATCATTATCTCCAAAGGGTTGAATGAATGTTCGCGATGGATTGGCGAAACACTGATTTGAATCTCACCTTTTGATTGGCGGTTGTTTTTTAGGGAGCCGTTGGATCAATACTGAACAGTAGGGTGATTGAAGGTCATTAATAACCGATCTAGTAATGCAGACCCTTTATGCTACCGTCAGAGCTGCAAGCATGCGGCTAGGCGCAAATATTTACATCGTGGTTTGTTTGCAAACAAGATCTTGCATTCGATTTTCTTTGCATTATTTTGTATTACATTTAAGACTGATATTTTAATCTTATTTTGTGTTTCAATAGATTATTTTTTTAATGTAGGTACTTTGAATTTAATTTTATAGCATGGTGCAAATTTGTATCATAGTTCTTACTTTTATAGGGCATGCGGTGTTAACCTATAATAAACAGTAATACTAACCTTAGTTATTAGAAAAATATTTGTATAGTAAATTGTACGAATATGTATATACAGTTGTTGGTTGGCCAAAAATAAAAATCTATACTAATAACGCGCTAATCTCAGGAACTACTGGTTCGAATTGAAAAATTCTTTTTGGGTTGAATAGACCATTTATCGAGGAAGGCTTTAGGCTATATATCATCACGCTTAAGCCAATAGGAGCGGAGCAGCGATAAAGAATGTTTTAAAATCGGGGATTCCACGGGGACGAAGTCGCGGGCAGCAGCTAGTAATTAAATAAAGATCTTATTTAGAACTGCAGCCGTAACTCTTTTGAAAGAAAGTTCAGTTCTTAGTAGGGGTTATAATAATAAAATTAGGTATACTGGTCAACATAAAAACACTTTGTGCAACAAGAAAACTTTAATAAAATATGTTTAAAACATGTTTTAAGCATCAGGATATTTTACTAAAACATACCAAAATAAAGCCCACTTTTTTAAGTAAACTAATGTTGCAGAATTTCATTTTGTGTTTTAAAAAGGGATATTTTTAAATGCACTTCTTTCTGAATGCATACCAGAAAAAGTAATAGGTACTTAATAGACTACTCACACCTGTATTTAATAACTATGGCTCACACAGAATACCTGTCCTTAACCTTATAACTATACAGTATTCCCGGTAGTAACAATAATGTTTCTGAAAACAATCCGTTGTCCAGAATGTGCAGTCAGGCAGTTTTAACCAATTTAGAAATTCTTTGTATAAAGTGGTTTGGAAGAGCATCTTAGTATTTCCACGTTTTCTTGTTTGGTGAAGATCTTATGAAGAACAGACAGAGATGATAGGAAACGGAACTCTTCAATAAATGATAGCAAATCGTTCGAGATTGCTGAAATCGCATGTTTGTTTATTGTTTTCACCAATGTGATTGGTAAGTTTAGGAAGAGGGTACCCAGTAGGTACCTACCAATAAAAATGTTAAAAAAAAAAACTTTACAAAAAAAAAAACAACTGACTTCTAATTTCGGACCTCGGTGTTTTTTGATGTTTCTTCTTTATTTGAACACCGACTACCGAAATTAAAGTAATTTTGTAGGTACTTTTTTTTTTTTTTTGTTTAGATGTCGGTTGTATTTTTTTGTTTTGTAAAAAGTGTTTCAATTTCAAACAAACAAATAAATCTTTATTAATGACCAAGAAGTTTTAAATTAGTTGGTGATTGGAGCCTCCCTTGAAGCAAGTAATGCCTGTGTTGGGAGACTCAGCTCATCTACAACAATAAAAAAAAAATCTAGTAATAACTTAGATGTAAACCTAGTTTGTGTGGGATATGCATTTGTGTTTTTGTGGTTTGTGCGTTTTGTGAAGTTCATTTTGGTGAAGACCTGATGAAGCACTTCAAAGTAGCAACTGAACTCTTCATTATACGATAGCAAATCTTCGGGGATTGCTGAAATCGCATGTCTGTTTAATGTTTACACCAGTACAAGATTTCTGGGACTAATAATAGATTTTAAATTTAATTGGACAATCAAATAAATCAAAGGTAAAAACCGGCCAAGTGCGTGTTGGACCACGCATAGTGAAGGGTTCCGTAGTTCACTGTTAAAATCTCATATCTCTAAAAGTATATAAGCTGTGAAGTTCAAACCTCAAATTCCGACAAAAATTTTCGTTGGAAGTGTCTGTGACGTTCTATTTGCTCAATTTTTTTAGAATTTTCAACTTCATAATTTAAAAGTTAGATCATTTAGACATCTCAAAAACTGTTCCCTTAAATAAAAAACTTTTTTATAAACCTCTATTTCATTTTGAAAAAACTATCCAATGATACCTCACACGATTTAACCGTTTGCATCTACCTACCAATTTTCATTTATGTAGCTTTAATAGTTTCCGAGTAAAACGGCTGTGACATACGGACGGACAAACAGACAGATATGACGAATCCATAAGGGTTCCGTTTTTTGCCATTTGTCTACGGAACCCTAAAAACAGAAGAGATGTATTAGATCGATGTTTAGACTGTAAACAAAACTAGAACTAGAAACAGTAATAAGTTCTTCCTTTATAAAGTACAATTCTTATTTCTTTCAGCGTTTGTCCGATGCTGTGCCTACTGCCTACAAATAGACGTGATAATTTCAAACTCTGTCTTCACGGCGTTAAAACAACTGATATGCGTAAGAGTATCTTTTGCATGGCTCCAAGTCTCCCGAATCAGACGTTTCATTGACCGCCAAGCCATTTCATTGCACGGCGATGTTCAATCAGCGGCTTACGTGACCTCCCAGCATTTACTTAAGCATGTAAGATAAATGACTTGGTTCACTATCGTTTAGTGACTTGCCTAGCCAAATAGCGGAACATAAGGCACAGGGAGCTAAGGGATCACGGAGGTTTGGAGACAGCGACTATCGCAACCCAATGCTGGGCACGCCACTATTGTGGCGATAAGTCCCCTCTTTGAGGCGTGGCTGGAGAGACGTCACGGCGTTCTCACCTTCCGCCTGACGCAGGTGCTCACCGGACACGGTTGTTTCGGGAGGTACCTGTGTCGAATCCAGCGGGAGGACACGTCCGGGTGTCATCACTGTGTGGATCGCCCGGAGGACACGGTGGAGCATACGGTGGAGGTCTGCCCTGCTTGGGCGGAGCACCGCCGTGTCCTCGTCGAGGCGATCGGCGGCGTCGACCTCTCGCGTCCGGCCCTGGTTCGGGCCATGGTCCGGAGCGAAGAGGCATGGGAAGCGGTCGCCTTCTTCTGCGAAGCAGTAATGCTAGCGAAGGAGGAGGCGGAGCGCGTGCGAGAGAGGGATGCCCCTCGCTCCAGCCGCCGCAACAGAAGAAGACGCCCCGGGCGTCGGGAAACGCAGGGCGATTCCCGGCCACCGTAGGCGCGGGCCTGCGGATGGCGAGCTATGGGTGGCTCGCCGTCCGATAGCAACCAGGCCCGAGTCGACGGCGCGTCGTGTTCCACGCGCGCCTCAAAGAGCCGTCAGCAAATTAGACGGGGCCCCATAGGGTCAGTGCCTGCTAGGGTTGCGGAATTTGTTCGAAAGAGTCACCGCGGCCCTGGAACGCAAAGGGCACAAGAAGGATCACGGGTGGGTTTTAGTCAGTAAGAGTCTGACACTCCCTTCCGCTCCGCCCAGAGCGGGAGAAGTCAATTGATGATTTCCCATCCAGAAAAAAAAAAAAAAAAAAAAGTGAGCTAAGGGATGCGGGCCTGCGGATGGCGAGCTATGGGTGGCTTGCCGTCCGATAGCCACCAGGCCTGAGTCGACGGCGCGTCGTGTTCCACGCGCGCCTCAAAGAGCCGTCAGCATCGTAGACGGGGCCCCATAGGGTCAGTGCCTGCTAGGGTTGCGGAATTTGTTCGAAAGAGTCACCGCGGCCCTGTGCGCGGTGGGTTTTAGTCAGTAAGAGTCTGACACTCCCTTCCGCTCCGCAGAGAGCGGGAGAAATCATTTGATGATTTCCCATCCAAAAAAAGGGGATTTAAGGGTACTCAGACACGGATAGGTAAGTTTCGAATGCTGCGTCTTCATTTTTTGTTTACGTGAAAAAAGAAAAAAATATGTGTCCAATATTTTTTGGAAATCTCCGACGGACTAATTAGATTTTTTTTGTTAACTACCTACCTACCTATTGTATGGACTTTAAAGCAAGTCCATACAGCACCTTGTCTGGTTTGGTAAGGGATCCGTGTTTCGCAGGTTTAGTTTTGATGTTGGTGGGCGATTTTTAACTATCCTTATCCATTCTTTCCTTTCCCAATATAAGCAAGGCCCAAAATTAAAAAAAAAAAATAATGCGTCTTACAACTCGTAGTATTATTTCGGTAGTGTCTATAAAGTTCTTTTTACGATCGGTATTACCTATATCGGTAAATGCTGAGGTGGTAACCCTTTCAGTTCGGACACGCTCGGCGCATTCTGTACTTTCTTCTACTGTAATTTGTGTTTGTAACCCTTGTGCTGTGTCTGTCCTGAATAAAAGTTTTTCTATTCTATTCTATTCTTATTCAATCAAAAAGGCCCCCGTGACCATATGACACTATATTTAATCCCATTGATCACATTGATGCAATATCTATTAGATAGGTACCTATTTCTAGTTTCTTATATCACAAAAGTATTCAAATAACGTCTACTCAATCTTTTCTACTTAATTCTATCTTATCAAAGACAGATGGTGAAATATTAAGTAAAACAGCTGGTTGATACGAGTCCATTGCTGGTTATTCCAATCCGGTGTTAGTCGTCAAGATGTCTGAATTCCTTTTCTTCAATATTATTCCACAAGGTCCTCTCAGTTTAACCAATATTTGACAGGGGGCGGTTGACTCAACTCGGACGCTCTTCGGGAAGATACCAGATCATCCGCATCACTTATGTCATACTTGCCCTTCATCCGCATTTTCATTTCCGAAAATTGCTTTGCATGCTTCCTCATCAAGTTCCTAAAACGGTGCTTTTCTAGTATCAGGATCTAGAAAGAAAGTGTATCAATATAACTACTAGACTGGTCACTTACTCACTTTATACGAGGGATACGGTTGGAGAACTCTACGAGCAAGCGCGAATTTTGCGTACAGTTTTGATCCGCCCCAGCTCTTCAAGAAGTGACTGCATCGCGCTGGTGTTACTGACAAGGAGCTAGGATGGATCGAATAAAATAAGCGCTTGGACGGAGACTTGCCCTCATTGACATAAGTTACGCGTTATTCAGCGTAAAGTCGACAAGATCCACTGTCAGACAATTGTTAGTCAGTGGATCTTGTCGGACTTTACCCTAAATTTAACGGTCCATATTTCAGAAACTTCTCGGACCTTTTAATCTTACATGGCTTTAGCACAGACATAATTGTGTAACTATCATAAAAAATATAAATGTTAAAATAGTACTTAAAAGATTAACTAACCGTACATGTAGTAATGGCCACCACAAAGGACATGCAGAGTTCTTTGTCGGTAACCAGAGATAACCCTCCAAAGAAATCACCGTCGATCAGGTGACCCTGTTCCCTGCGGTTTTTGGAGTATACTGCCAAAACTCCGTTGTCAACGATCATCAGGCCCTCAGCTTGCACCCACGCCTGGATAAATTAGTATTTACTTTGGATTACTTAGGTAGTGATTCTGAAAAAGCAAAATAGATGGAACTTTCATTACAACTAGACTGAACTGGATACTGCATTCGAAAGCATAGCTTTGCCTGTGCATAGCTATGCTTTTGAATACAGTATCCAGTAGTATAATTCTGTAAGTATAGTAATGTACTTACTTCTACAACGATTGCATTGCTCAAATATATTTCCTCTCTTAGCAGCAGGACGATCTCCTCCAGAATTGGCAGAGCAAAGTCAGAGAAGTACGGGATCCGCATCATGAGCTTCAAGTAGCAACTCAACTTCGCTTCCTTCTTCAGTACGTATGGCAGCATCCTGTAGAGCTCGTTATTCCGCTCCATTACTTTATAGCGGGTAGGCCTGAAGTCAAAGTACTGATGAACCTTAACATTCAAGTCGTCAGATAACTGACGAACCGCCAAGATGTTTAAAACCTTCTTCCTTAAATGCATCGACTTATCTTTCGGGTACACATATGGACTAAGTACAGCATAACACTCCAATAAAGTCCAAGCGTAAAATATTTTACAAAGAACGTAACCAATTAATGCGGTCATCCTATCCAGATAAAAGATTTTCTCTGCAATACCAAAGCTATGTAGCTGAAAAGATTTTAGGATCCTGTTGATATCTAAACCCAAGTAATAGTTGTTAGTCTTGGTGACGCCGTAGTACCCGTACTTGAGACCCGCTCTGACGCCCAACATGGACTTTGAAATGACTTCGCCTCTACGCATGAATACAATCAAAGTAATAGCGTCACTCAAATCGTAGAACTGGCACATGGTGGAGAAACTAATGGCCCCGATCCTTAAAAACTTGAAAAACTTGTTTCTACTAGATGAGCGACGTTTCTTAGTGTAGTATGCGGATGTTTCAACAACCCTGAACAGACTGAAGGCACTGAGTATCTTCAGGGCACAGATAAATCTGTTAGCCTTACATAACCCACACGTTATATTATTTCCGTATCTGAGTAACATGAGCCAGTGCAGCGGCATGGCAGACGCGACATGTATGAACAGTTTGTTCGTGCAGTAGTTCATTAGGCACTTTTCCGTGTCTAAGACAACCCTTTTAGCTTCGTCTTCAATGTACCCAGTCTTCATGTTGACGTATAAATCTGCGATGATAATTAGTTCGCAAAAAGCCCCCAAGTAAAAGAAATATATTGGCAATTCCTCCAAGATAAAAGAGGACGTGAATATGAATATGATCTTGTTCATGATGAAGATATGCAGGATTAGGAAGTCCCAGAAGTTCCTGAAATGAAACATAGCATTATAGTTTAAGTTAAAGTACTTTTCAATTAAAATGCTATACGATTGTACAAAAAGACCTAGTCCTCATAAAGCCTTTTTTTCTGGATGGGAAATCATCAAATGACTTCTCCTGCTCTGGGCAGAGCGGAGGGGAGTGTCAGACTCTTACTGACCAAAACCCACCCGTGATGCTTCTAGCGCCGTTTATGTTCCAGGGCTGCGGTGACTCTTTCGAAAAAAATCCGCAGGCACCCTAGCAGGCACTGATCCTATGGGGTCAATTGGGGTCCCGGCTTCTATGCTGACAGCTCTTTGAGGCGTACGACGCGTCCTCGACCCGAGCCTAGTTGCTATCGGACGGCGAGACACCCATAGCTCGGCATCCGCAGGACGACGCTTACGGTGGCCGGAAATCGCCGTGCGTTTTCGGACGCCCGGGGCATCTTCTTCTGTTGAGGCGGCTGGGGCGTGAGGTTTCCCTCTCTCGTAGGCGGTCTGCCTGCTCCTTCACTCGCATTACTGCTGCGCAGAAGGAGGTGACCGTTTCCCATGCCTCCTCGCTCCGGACCATGGACTGAACCAGGGCCGGACGCGAGAGGTAGCCGCTGCCAATTACTTCGACGTGGATACAGCGTTGCTCTACCCAAGCAGGGCAGACCTCCACCGTATGCTCCACCTTGTCCTCCGAGCGATCCGTACAGTGTTGACACCCGGACGTGTCCTCCGGCACTTTCGGGACTTTCGGAAGGTACCTGTTTCGGATTCAGGACACGAAACAGGTACCTCCCGAAAGTGCCGTGTCAGGTGAACACCTATGCCAGGTGGAAGGTGAGAACGCCGTGACATCTCTCCTACCACCCTCAAAAGGGTGACTTATCGCCGCATTGGTGGCATGTCCTTGTCCATCATATAAAATTACCTCATAAGGTACCATCGCGTCCTAACTGGTACTCTTACCTGAACATGCTCATCGGATGTATGCGATGCCTGTACTTGCGGAACTGCCTGAATCTTTCTATCTTCATGGCATGTGAGCTATTGTAGAAGCCTCTGGCTCTCCCAGAGGTGTATGAGAGTAGGAAGAGGTCGTGCCACCATCGCAAGACACGCGATCCGCAGCCGCCACCGACGATATCCGTTTCCAATACGTCCTTTTCGGGAGCAACCACGCAAGTGTGGTAGTAATATGAATCGTGAAACTCATGGTTATGGTGCATTTTTAATCATCAACTTGTTTCGCATATAACAAGGAAAAATAATATGTCATTAAGTTAAGTGTCATGAAATCATTACAAATAGGTACTCTGTGATGCCATAAAGGTCGAATGTCAATATCAAAATCTATACAGGTCAACACAGAAAAATAAAATTGTTTGTTTAATGTTTTTGGTGGTTTTTTGCACCAGAGCCCGATGTACGGGATACGGGGTAGACTTTCTTGTTGGCCATGATAACTTGTAACCAGTAGGTCGATTTTTCTCAATGGTTCAAAAAAGCTGAGGATTTAAACTCCTTCGCCTAGACCTACGCATAGATAGCTCTTGATCGATTATTTTCGAGAGAAGGTAGGCATGCTTTGAGAAAAATTGTAAACAGTTATAGACAGACATTTAAAGAAGAAATACATCATTAAGAACTGAATATAGATAAGACTTTATTTTTATAAAGATTTCCTAATGATGTATTTTTATTTAACATAAGGGTGTATCCGAAATGTATTGGCAGCCATATTGCAAGAATGCCCGCCGCCATTGTTGATAAAATGTCACGCTGACAAAAGTCAAATAGTAGCCATTTGGGGCTGTACTGCTGTAAAAGTTTTAGTGTTTGCTTCAATTACTGTTTTTGTTTGGAAAACCGCAACTATAAAGTTACAAAATGCCGAAAAATATTACATCTGAAGTTCGCGAGATAATATTGAAAGTAAAGGAGTTCATGGACGAAGAGAAGCGAATGCAAGTGCCAATTATACCTCTGAGTAAAGTTTATGTTCGAGTATCAGCTGCTACAGGTTCGTAGACATGTTATTTTTTTTATAATAACTAGCCTTATGAAGATGGAATCATATTTTATAACATGTATACGTCTTCAAAGAGTATTTAAGTACATATTTTTTCCACTTAAACCGTTAAGAATAGCATTTGCGCTTTGCATTGTTTAGTTTACATGCGACTGGCCTTTTAGCGTCTTTGTTTGACAATACTAATAATGTATCTATCATCTATCGTCGAAACCATTCGCCGAGCCATTTAAAAGTATCAGAAAATGAAGATAAAAAATAACATATACCTCCCAATCACTGGTATTAAATACATCAATACCTTGACAGAAGTATCTAGTTTTGAACTAAGATGGACTTTAACACTTACTGCAGAACTTAACTTGACTGCCCAAAGCTCCATATAATTTTGAACATCATTTTGGGCATCTAATTATTTAAAAAACTCATATTGGCTATTATTTAATTACTAATGCTAATAGTTTGCACTTAAAACATCTACAAATAATGAACCTCTGCAGTAATAATATCTGCTCTAAAAAAAAACAAGCAAGCAATTGCAGGAATAATACGAGGAAAATACTGTATCATCGTTCTTTAATGTCTATTGCGAATGTTTATATGGTATGTACTTATGTCAGCTATATTTTTTTTATCATGAGTACCTAGTTCATGAAATTAAATTATATAGGCATTTTACAACGGCTCTCGTGCTTGGCTTGGCGTGCTCTACAACTATTTACATTGCTGACTAAACCTATATACTTAAACCTTAACTGATATGTTCTGTTAAAATCCGATGATGCAGTTGTATATTCTCAGGCTCAAACTCAAAAGAAACTGAAACTACATCATAGATTTTTTTTAAATTTGTGCTTTTTTTTTAAACAAAAATGGTTTTTGTTAAAAATGAGCTCTTTCCTCTTGTTTGCCATGTTTTGTTACTTCCAAGAATTTGATCCCAAGTATTGAAACATTCAGATCCAGGCTATCTTTTTTGTTCAATATCAATTTGTTCGATTCCTGGCTAGAATTGCTTATTTTTCCAAAACCCTATGTTGTAGTTTTAATTTTCACCAAAATCGAGGTTGAATATCATTTCAGTATTTTTCATAATTCCTCATAATTTGGTTTTGGCTACTCACACACTCTTTAAAACAACCTGTTTAGCATAAGATAAAATGTAAATGTACAAATTGCCTGTCCAACTGACAAGCCATGTAGAACAAATCACCACACTTGCAAGGTTCATAAATAATCATCACCAAACTTGGCACTTTCAGCCTTGTTCACTTATACTCAAATTAATATATAAACTTCATATGCCAAGACTTCCTTAGATAATTAGTACATAAAGGACTACAAAAGTCACATTGGTACTTGAATATACAGTAAGCCCACGAGTAAACAGAAATTGATTGAGATACAATAAATTGATACCTAATTACTTTATTTTAACAAGCGCATATGCTACCACTAGGTGCAGGTCTGTCTGAAGGCTTACTATTATAATGTAAGCATCTGTATTTGTTAATTTATCACTACTCAACTGCTAAACAGATTTGGATGGGAACATTTAGAATTATAGACAGAGTCTTGCTTGATTAAATATAAGATACTTTTTATCTCAACTTTCAGATGAGAGCCACCTGCGAAAGATTGTGTTTAATTACAATAGTTTGTGGTGTATTTATTACAGCACTTATAAGTCCCAATTAAAGGACAGCATGAACCTATTTAAAACCTTAAAGAAATTAGTATGCTTGCTATTATATATTCTACATAATGTTTGATAGAGACTTACTTTACTATTACTTTACTGACGGATCTTTGCCAAAATCGGTGTTAATACAGTGTGTTGCTAAAGCGTTGCCATTGCATATAATCTGAAAACCAAAAGCAAAGCAGTTGCACTGCGAGGTTGCTGCTTGCTGGCTGCTGATTGGTAAAAGGTACGGTTCAAGCAGTGCGGTTATGGAATGCCTTGCCCTTGTCGGTAAAGCATGCTCAATCTTTGTCCATTTTTATAACAGTGGTCAAATATCACTACCTCTCTCTTTAATCGATTTTATTTGAATTCTATGCTTTTTATTTCGTAATTATTATTGTATATTCTATTATGTATTATTGTATATATAATTAGCACACCTAAGACTACGTATAGTACTGTATTTCCTTTTCTCTTTAAAATCCACCGATAGGTTGTCTTGAAAAGATCGCTTTTAGCGATAAGGCGTAAGCGTAATATTTTCTTCATCTATATTTTCTGTAACTTATATGGTGTGCATAATAAAGAGTATTCTATTCTACTTTAACGCGAGCAAAGCCTCGAGGTAAAGCTAGTCCATACTAATAATAGGAATGCGAAAGTACCTCTATGCGTAACAGCTGAGCGGATTTGTATGAAATTTGGGATACGGTTAGACCATATCTGGGAGTAGGAAATAGGATATTGTTTGTCCCAGACAGAACCTAGTTCTGAATAAAAGTGGAAATTAATTAGGTACAGTCAGTGGCAATATTCGATAAGCAAGTACAAAGTAACCAGAGTAGTCAAAACTTAAAACATCAATAATTACTGGAATAGCTTAGGCCACAAAACATAGTAAAGAAATCAATGTTAAAAAAAATGTTATTTGACTAGAAAGTCAAATAACATTTTTTTTAACATTAATCGCGCACAAAATGCTTTTATTTAAAAATAATCTTCTCCAATAGAAAAGTTCGTATATGTTTTCGAAGAAAAAAAAAACTATCAAAAATATTTCATTACGACTTGATTGAATTTTACTGCGTTGAGCCAATGACTAAAATTCAGGACTCTCGTATTGACGTGGTTTCTATAATATTAAAAAGGTCCTACCTAAGTGCACGATGTGCGTAATAACAAAAAAAAACTTGTAAGTTTTGCCGCTTTCAAACGAATTATTAGCTGAATGGCTCATGATTCAATAACTTTTACTAAAACTTACAACTGTTGTTAGACATTTTGTCACAAAATAAAATAAATATTAATGACATAAATTCATGTGAAAGCCTGATAGCTCTGTGCGATGCATCTTATTAATTATAACAGTCAAGTGATGAAAGTGTAATAATTGCTAAGTATTGCTAAAATTACCCTTTTTTAGACCCAGTCTGGTTTTTTTATATATTCATTATATTGATTATATTATCTAACATTGAAAGTAAGTAAGAAGGTATCTGAATAGTCACTGAGACTTTTGTTGTTTTAAGGTGATGAACGACTTTTAGATGCTCATCGAATTTTGTCGCTGACTGTACCATATACGATATTCGTGAATGTTAAATGTAATTTCATGTTACGCGAATTTACTTAACGCACATATAGTTTTTAATAGCTGCAGTTAATGGCCTAAGTATAACCTCCGGGCTGCTATAATAGTTGAGCTGCTTAATATTTTAAGTTGAGCTACATGATAGCTGGCAAATGCTCGCACTGTTGGGACAGGTACTCTCAAATCCTAGTTCTCATATGATTTGACCATTACGTATTGTATCAATTGTATGATTATAATAGAAAATGTTACCTCGAGATTGTTTCGTTGTCTTCTCAGGGTTCGTCAACCTCTCGTCTAGTTTAAATAGATTTATAAAAGTGTAATTTATAACCAACCTGCAAAATGAATATACCACCTGATCCCGAGTTTCGGGGTCGCTGAGTCAGAATATGGTGCCAGAATAGCGAAGATAGTTCGCGTTTTTACAAAAAAAAAATACAACCGACTTCTACACAAAAAAATACCAGCACAAAATAACTTTAATTTCGGAACTAAGTGTTTTTGGTTGCTTTTTTCGTTTTTTAATACTTTGTCGGCTCGAGTTTCAATCCCTGGACACAATGCTCAGCAGTAGTCCTTGCGACCACTGGGACCTTCTACTTAATTAATTCGTTTGCTATATCTTTTACAGGTGTATCAGAACGCACAGTATTAAACATAGTGAAAGAAGCCAGACTCGTGGAACAAGGCCTGCTGGACCCTGAGACTCTGAAGAAAACACCCAAAAAACGTGTGCGAACCAAAGGCAAGATAGAAGTCGACGAATACGACCTACAAGTCATCCGCAGAAAAATCCACGAGTTTTACACTTTCAAGAAAGAAGTGCCCACTATCAACAAACTTCTACAGATTTTAAAAGAAGAGATTAACTTCAAGGGCTCAAGAGAAACGCTCAGGAAGATACTCAGGAAGAACGGCTTCCAATTCAGAAAAACAAAGAACAACAAGGACAAGGAACAGCCACCGGAAACTACGTCATCAGTCCCGCCGATGGTGGCGCCATACATACACACAATGTTCAGCCACAAGAATATACAGTCCTAGACTTTACTTGTACATTTTCGAGGTTTAGATGTAGGTTTGAGTTTGTTTGTGCTCACAAAACATATTCCTACAGAGTTTATAGTTGCAAGAAACAGCTCGTTACTAGTTCTTGAGCTAAAAATAGACTTCTAGAATCGTTATGATGAGCGACAGATGGTCTTACACTACGTCTTTCAATTGCAATCTTCATGCAATTGGACTAACAATGCACTGGACTGGTACCAGATGTATCTATTGTGTCCTGCTTTGCATTTTACTGACAAAAGTGCTACAAAAGATTTTCTTTATACCACCATGGATATTTGTGAGAAGTTCTATATACATTATTTACCTGCTGTGGTATAGTGGGGTTTATATCTACAGACGGAAGCTCGTCTTTTTTTTGTATGTGCGTATTGCGTCATCGTTAAATACTGTACACAAGTTCCAATATACTGAGTTAGTTTCCCATTGAGGCTATGTTAAATCTCATGTCAAATAGTTTATTATAATGCTTATTTCGCGTCTGACACCACATTACTAATTAGAAAAAATGAAAATCTATTGTTTTCACTATCATAAAATACTTGTATGATAAAATATTCATAGGATGTTGTCATAATTTGTGTAAAAGTTATGCAATGTCTTATAAAGGATAGATATCTCAAAAAACACCCTGAACTGTACATTTGTCAAAATATCTTGTAAGATATACCAAATTATTTGTAACAAGTTCTTATGAAGCTGTATTAGCCTTACGGTATGCTCGTTCTACTAGTTGTAAATAATTATTCTATGTGGTGATCTAATACTAAATTAAGTCGTAGATTAAACGGTTCAAATTGTATAAATTTGGCAGCTTATATGTTATTATTAAGATAGTTTATATAGAAGAACTGTAATCAAGGACTATAATTTTAAGTGAAATCACATTTATATTTAGCAGTGTCAAAAGGTTAGTTACTTTATTACAAGGTATAGTGCCAATAATCCATCTATACTAATATATAAAGCTGAAGAGTTTGTTTGTTTGTTTGAACGTGCTAATCTCAGGAACTACGTTTTGAAAAATTATTTCAGTCTTAGATAGCCCATTTATCAAGGAAGGCTATGATTCAAAATCGAGATATATCCACGGCGGACTATTCCGAAAATACTAATACGAAATCTTTTCAAAAGTTACACTGTGGTTGTAAATGTTTTTATATGTGTAACGGTTTTGTAGCGGCATGGTTATTGTTTTTCATGGGAATTATCTGGTAAATCAATATATTTGCGTAGCTTTACCCAAATTAACTGGGTTCCGCTTCCAATGCAATCGGTGGCAGCTGTATACCACATTTTACTTGGTTCGACTGCCTGACTGAACATGGTATCAACTCGAACAAATTATATACATATACCTTACATATGTCTTGAAAAAAAATTATGGATGGCAGCATAGGAAACAATTGGGTAGTTTACTAGATATATGTAAAAATCATAATTATATTTAGTAAATCCGTTGAATTTTTAAACAATAGGAATTAGGTACTTTTTGTCACTTGAAATCGTAAATAATTATCTATACTAATATTATAAAGCTGAAGAGTTTGTTTGTTTGTTTGTTTGTTTGAACGCGCTAATCTCAGGAACTATTGGTTCGAATTGAAAAATTATTTTTGGGTTGAATAGACCATTTATCGAGGAAGGCTTTAGGCTATATATCATCACGCTTAAGCCAATAGGAGCGGAGCAGCGATAAAGAATGTTTTAAAATCGGGGATTCCACGGGGACGAAGTCGCGGGCAGCAGCTAGTATAATATGTATAAAGAAAAAGCGCATCAAAATTAAATAGCTGGGGCGTCAAAATTAGCACTTAGTGACGTCATGTGAGTTTTCAACGAAACCATAAATGAATACGAATTCATTTTTTGTTTACGTGAAAAAAAAAATACCGAGTCCAATATTTTTTGGACTAATTAGATTTTTTCAGTTAAATACTTTTTAGTGACTGTTAGTTTCATAATAGGGTATTATGAAACTAATAGTCACTAAAAAGCGTTATACCTACTGAGGGAAAAAATGACTAGTTCAACAGCCGGACTTAGGGAGGTGTCATTTCTTTGTATGGGATTACGTATCTGTACTGTCATATTGTACTATATTATCTGTGCTCATGTGCAAGAGTGACCGTCATAAGATCGGGCTGTCTTAAGAGCGTGTACGCCGTATGGCATTTCATACAAATTTTCAAGTCATTATTTTGCGAAATGACTGAACAGATTTTAATGAAACTTCACCCATATAAGCAGGTTAAATAGGTCTAAAAAATTAGTAGTAGCAAAACTTTTTCAAAATTTCTCTTTTAAAAAATGATAAAAGGAAATTGATTTTTGTATGGACAATTCGAAATGGGTCTAATTTAACTTTAAAACTATTTATAGAAAATGTTTTCAACTAACTTTTTAGACCCATGTATCCTGCTTATGTGTGTAAGGTTTCATTCAAATTGTTTTAGTCATTTCGGAAAATAAGGACTTGAGAATTTGTATGAAATACCGTTCGGCGTATACGCTCTTAAAGTGAATTCTCTGGTAAACAAAACATCGACTGGCAGACGTGAAACTTGTCGCAGCGTTAGGAGCACAGTTTTCATACAAACGTCCGTCAGTAGTTTCGTATAAAAAAAAAATACGAACTGTAGGTTTGTACAGCTTGATCTCGTAGTATTTTTTTTTAGTAGATTTAGACTGAAGCGAATGTATAAATGCCTTAGAATATTTGGAAAAAAAGTATGTGAATATAGCCTCTCATAGTTATCATACCAATTAATATTAAATGTCACGTAATCCTAGTTCTTTTGTATCTTAGAAAATATTTTATATTAATGTTAGTGTCAACTTTTAAGCACAATTTTTAAATAGTTATTTTATTAATTACGATAATTTTCTTACCTCCATTTAATATGAATAATGTCAATAAAATCGAGATAGATAAAGACGAGACAAATTTATATTCAAAATATTCGATTCTATTACGTAATTCAAATTTCATTTATTTCAACCCTTTAGGATCATATCATACATTATTTTATTAATTTTGTTAAAATAAAAATAAAATTTTAAAAATAATAAAATAAAAATGGTTAATAATACGCCTGCCTCTGAGTCATTTGCTTGTTGTGTTGTTGTTGTAATAGAATCAAATATTTTGAATATAAATTTGTCTTTACCTTGCACTTAAAATAAAATGTAGGTACGTTTGTTAAAGTTAATTAAATGGACCGTCACATTATCATGGCCCCATCGACTATCACTCGACAGTGTGTTCTGCGAGCAATGTGCCCTGCTTCTGCCACTACAGCTTGGTGATCCTGCGGGCTATGTCGGTAACCATGATTCTCTCGGGACATCACCATTCCTGTCCCGACCCTTTTACACGCAAATTAAAAGGCATTATTTGTAGAAATATTCCAGAAAAATTGTTTTCAACCAATAAGTAAATGCCAATATGCCAATAAGTAATAAGTACATGAATAAAATAAAACAGCAATCTAAATTCTCATGAAATTAATTAAGTAAAACTTAACGTGGAATTCTAATTTTCTTGCATTTTTTGCAAACTTGAGTTTGAGAACGTAAATTAAAAAAAAGCAATATTTGGTTAAGCAGTAACCAGCCTTAGAGTGCTCAACAGAGTGTGGTATATTAAAAAAAAAACGATGGACGCTTACGCCTTAGGGCACCCACACAACCAACTCGCAACGCAGTGCGGCATTTACAAACCGCGGTATACTACTAAATGTTCCAAATTATGAAGAAGAATAATTGCAAAGTATATATTGATGTAATTATATCATCATCTGCTAGCTAGTACAGTCAATGAAGGTTTACCTCCGATTTCGTTGAATCTCCATCGATTTTCATGAAAATTGGTGAGTAGGTGGGGGATACCTTAAGAAACAAAACTAGCATAGTGCCAACTTGCGCTTTTGCCCTGGGGGTGGATGCCACGCCTTCTCGGGGGTGAAAATTATTTTTATAAAATAATCCCAGAAATCGATAGACAAATTCTAAGCAAAATTTGTTCTATAAAATTTTTTGAATAAATCAATACTTTCTGAGTTATCAAAGATTGTGATTTTTCGTGGTAAAAATACATGTTTTAAAGTGTTTTTTTTTTTATAAGGGTCATTGTCAAATTTTGTGCAGGTAACCGTGGCTTAAAATTATAAACTTGAAAAAAAATAAAAATACTTAAATATGACTTTTCTTCGTATCAATGCCTGTTAAAACTAATGAACTTTGTGTGTTACAGTCGGCCGCGATGTTTCACCAGTGATTTATGATTTATTCCAGATTTTTCGAGTTAGGGTGTAAAAAAATACAACTCTGTTATCATAACGTTTTAATTTTTATTATAAAATTAAACAAATCAATGCCAAATATTTTGCCATTAATGTTAATTACAGTCTTTTATCTTATAATCACACGCAGAATCACAACCGTTTTTCTAAGTTTAATAATCATTTATTTAAATTCCAAACAACTCTGTTACTTCTAGAATTTTAGTAGACATTCAATTCTACCTAATGACTCTAAATATTCATATAGTAACTGCTAACTATAACATATGAACGTATAAATATCTAACAAATTAACGTATTTTTTATATTACCAAATTATATTAAATAGCTTCCCATAAAAATCTAAAGTATGTCTTTCAATCTTTGGGACATAAAAGTAACGCTTCAAAAAAAAACCATGTAACTTTAATAAACTTGTACTCAGAAAATAGTTTAGTTCATATCAGATAAAAGTTCTGTTTCTGGCGGTATTGTGTGGCTGGGCCGTCTGAGAATACATGCAGGGTATTAACTTTCGGAAACACTGTACAAAACGATAATACTTCTATCCTATTTTCTGAACCACGGCTATAAATCACTCCTGTATGCAAGGATACTTGATTACGGGAGCCTCCAAAACCTCCTTCTCAGCAGGCGTCAGAGGCATCTCGAAATCGCAAAGAAACAGTATCCTGTAACAATGATTTTATGTTTATTAAAATATACGTACTCGTTTTATTTATACTAACCATGCATATAAATTACTTATGAAAAATCGTTTATTAAAAAAAAAGTTTTGATACATTACATTTAATTTTAAAAAAAATGGCATATTCAACTCCACGCGCTGGTAACAGAGTTGCATAGTAACAGAGTAGTAAATTATACATTCCATAACTCACAAGTCACAAAATAAAGCGAATAGTACACTGTTTCTTTCATATTTAGAATATATACCTCTTTGATAACATACTGAACTTAAAATAATGAAAAAATACGCTGATGTACTTACGTAATAGGTAGGTAACAAAGTGGATGCACAATAAAAACACGCAGCCTGTTCAACGCCTCGCGGGCGACTGACGCCTCCTATACCCCTCCTCCCGATGTACTGGTCAACCACGATTAATGCAGACATCCCGTCCAAGCTAGTACAAACTTTAAGCAGCGCCATTTCTATATTAAATTGCGATTAACTCAGTAACACAGTATTCCAGACAGTTTCACACAATGCGCGGGACGAAGTTTAAAAAAAAATATTAATATAATAAATTTTCATATTTACAGTTTTTAAGACATATCGTTTAAATGTTAACAATACTCTGTTTATGATAATAATTTATTTAAGGTGGGTTTTTTATAGAAGAAAATGAAATAATTTGATCTTTATTATAACAGAGTGCAACCAGGGACATACAGAGTTTGGAAGGAAAACCATTCTGTTACCAGAAATTACCACAATGTTACTCTTAAAAAATTAAAAAATAAACAAAACTGAGTCTTTATTTTAGTAATCAATGTTTATTAATGCGAAGTATTTTGAATTTAATGTAAAATTTGTAAGAGGTTGTGTTATTATTACTAATAATAAAATAATACAGTTGAGGGACTAGTTTTCCTGCGCAAAATTTGACAACGACCCATAAATAACTCAAAAGCTAAAAGTCTATAAAAAGATGTGTCATTACAAAATTTGAAGCTAATAAAAAACAAACAAATCCCGACTTTGAATAACCTTGTAATATTAATTCAAAGTGAGAGATGAGATAATTTTATGTATATTTTTTCGGCGAGTAAATAAATCAAAAATAATTTACGACTTATTCTTCTTGAACACTTTAAAGTACTTGGAAATAAAAAAACCTTTAAGGTTTAAAAGTTAATAGCATCAAAATTGAGCAAGCTATGATAAAAATAAGACGACACCTTCGAATTGATGACCTCAAAAATTTTGCCCGATTTAATATGCTTATTTTTGAAAAAGTATGATTTAATAAATACAATTTTTTCAAATTTTAGTAAATTTCATTTTCTTTTAAAATGACTTCAAAAATATTGGAAATTCGTAAAAAAAAATGATAAAGAACGAAATTTGAGTTCTTTTTTAACAAAGATTTTGGTTATATTTTTATAGGATGAAAAATAACCGGACCCTTTAACCCATTTTCTTTAAAAACATAAGGGCTTCAAACAAACTTATTTAAGACGATCTTATAGCTAAAAAAAAAAAAAATTGATTGAATTGATTGATTGATTGAAATCCTTGCATTTGCCTTGTAATCTTGCATGTGCATAATATAGCGGGCGGGAGGGAGGTGCATACCTGCAACCATATTCGCGGAAATTAAAACTAGATATATTGTTTTCAATTTCAGATCTTATAGCTCTTGAAATTACCTTTCAAATGGTTTTTGGATGAACCTGATATCTTAAAAATTAATGGAGATAATTTAGTAAAAATACAAATTATTGTTTTTTGGAAACTTTTTTGGTGAACAGATTTGGTATGTATGCATACCTACATACCTACCATATTCAAGGAAAACGTGTCAATAGGAACATGCTACATACACATGTATGGGTGTGTGTATGTGTATTTTGAAGATAGAGAAAGTGAAAGGAACGGTAAACATCTCCTCGAATACGTGGTGGGGAATGATGTTGTCTATTGAATATTTCAGTATAGTTTGTGAAGAGAGCTGTGATGAGCAATAATAAAAATGTATTTACTTATTAATTAAATAAAAGATGAATAAAAAATTGCATTTTTTTCTTAATTAATAAATAAAATTTTCAAGTCAAAATATATGTCACAAGTCAAAAAATATTAAAAGTATATTTCTAACTTTAATTTCTAATTGTTTCATCACTTTTTGCACAAAGGATAGTTTGAAGAATGTGAATTGAATATTATTAATAGTTTGAAATATATTAATAAGATTTATCTAAACTATTAAAAAAAATCTAACTAGGTAAAGCTGATAAAAAAATATTCATTATCATTGTAATTATCATGACAAGGGATAGTTTTGAGGGGTGAAAAATTTTGCAATAAATAAATATATTTAGTAAATAAGATTTCACTTCAGTAATGTAGGTACTATTTAATAGGTTAAGTTTTTGAAAGCAATTTTTACAGTGCTTCTGCAATAAGGGGGTAGTTTAAATGGTTGAAATTTCACTGACACCCAAAAATTATATCATAAGTATGAAACAAACTTTTTATGTTATGTTAATATGCGATTTTAAAACACAGAAATAGAAAAATATTTTTTCATGATTTTCGATCTAAGGAGTGTTTTGCTATAAGTGTTGAAAAATTAATTAAAACCGTAAATCATGCACTTAAGCCAGAATGGTTAAATCAGCATTTTTTTCCATTTTTGACAAAAGGGGTGGATTTCACCCCTAAAAAGCAAAAAGCGCAAGACGAGCATATGTCACTTTTGAAGTAAAGGGTAATACTCAATTCCAAATTTTCATCCAAATCTATGGAGGTTCAACGAAATCGGAGATTGTTCATTGACTGTAC
The DNA here is from genome assembly GCA_905332915.2 of Hecatera dysodea. Classification (NCBI taxonomy): domain Eukaryota; kingdom Metazoa; phylum Arthropoda; class Insecta; order Lepidoptera; family Noctuidae; genus Hecatera; species Hecatera dysodea. The sequence goes on along the minus strand of HG995286.1, from coordinate 27,705,540 downwards.
TCTTTTCCCAACTATATTGGGGTCGGCTCCCAATCAAATCGGATTCAGCTGAATACCAGTATTTTCCGTGAAGCGGCTCACTACCACAACCCATCAACTGGGTAACACGGTACTTCTTGGCATGACTGGAGTCAGATTTACTGGCTTCTGACAGTCCTTAACAACTCCCAAAGATCTACAAATGACAGCCGGCACTAACAGCTTTACATGCTTTCCGAGGCATGAGGAAACTTGGTATGTTAAGCTGTCACCTATCCACAGACCAACCTTGGCAAGCGTGGCTTAACCTTGAATGTTACAATTTCGCCACGAGCACCTCGTGTAACATTTTGCAAAGTATGGCCGGGAGCATTCTATTAATATCATGTTATCATTATGGACTGCAAGAATTTTGGCTTTTAATAGTCTAGTATGTAACAAAGATGTAGTACCCAGTTTGTATCGTCCCATTGCAGTTTAAAGGCATCTCCATTTACCAAACAAATGTTACGTTATTGTGCCTCCAGTAAGTAGTAGAATTAATGTACTTCAAAACTTAGTGATTTACGAAATATCTAGCTGTTACAGTTATTCCTATAAGATAAATTTAAATTAAGTTATAATTTTGTGTAAGTATTATTATATAGGTAATTTAGTTTTTAAATATAATAAAACTCCGTTACGATTGATTAAAACTTGACATTTATTTATTTCTCAAATAATATTACAAGATTTTTTTTGTAACAATTCTCCGAAAGTATTCACTACGAAATTACGAGGAACGTGTGTTTGTATTTTAGTTCTATCCGCATGTTTTAGTCGAGAGAAGCTTTATTGCTACTTGTGCGCATATCTATTTATAATTCTACGATCGAAAAGACACTGCCCTCCGTTACAGTGGAGTACTCCAGCCAACAATAGGAATACCAATTTAAAATATATCTGAAGTTAACATTTAATTGAATTCCTTGACTAATTACTCTCCTCACTTACTTGGAATGTGTTAAATTTATATTAGTAACTTATGTACAATTTGCTTTTACTTTTTTGTTTTCTCGTAGTATCGTGGTGAATGCGATGCTATCTTAACTTTATCCTATGCACTGTTGATTAAAAGAAGAATAATTTTACCATCAGAGAAACGACAGAAAGATATAGTTAATAACTCGGGTCACACTCAGGCATTCCAAAATACCACCGTATTCAGATTGTAATTTTCCGATTACAATCTCACAAAAGTTATTATAGTTTTACCTCACAGAGAACACCAAGGTTGTAATAAATTTTGATGACCGTAAACTGTCCGACATATCGTGAACAGATTAATTTAAACACAAATCCCATACAAACCCAATATTTCACGTGTCTTACTGAATAGAAACTGTTAAAAAGCTTGGTATTGGAAGATTGGATATATTTTTATAGGTCCATCTGATTCTTGCAATTATTCAACAGTGCACTCACAAAACGTTACCCCCAACAATAATATACAATATTATAAAACAATAACGTCCAATTTTAAAAAAATCTAAGAAATAACAAAGCTTAAATAAATAACTCGCCACTAACAATATTATAGTGTCATAATATTAAATCATACAATTATACTGTGTACAAATATGTAATAATAATATACTTAAACAAAAGTTTACATAGAGGAACCTAGCGAAAATCTATAACAAGCACATTTCTACGGCAATTGAGCTTGAATAAACTCCCTATCAAAATAATTCTATTCGTCGACGCTCTAACACTTAATCAATATATCTCACTACATTGATTTGATATAACAATACGTTATGTTTTACACGATAACTTTATCAATATAAGCACAAAATAGATACGGGGATACATTGAGAGCGTGATGATAAACTTACGAAGGAATGCCAGCGTGCCACGCTTTTTTATTGTCAGATGGATATGCTCTTGACTCTAGTCTAGGTCACAGGTGACAGAGACAAAGTCGACGATGGAATGAGTTTACCCAGACGAAGCCTGTTCACTCTAAAGAGATCAGGGTTGAATGCGTTCGGAAACACAGACGCAGGCAGAGAGTTCCACTCCTTTGCTGTGCGCATTACAAAAGACGATTGGAAATGCTTGGTGCGAATTGGTGGAATAGCAACAAGGTAGGGATGGTAACCTACAGTGCGTCTAGATGTCCTATGGTAGAAGGGCGTGGAGTTCATGGGCACCGAAATACAATCTGTAGAAGACTGACACACTATTAATTAACTGATAGTAATTTGATTAGCACTTACGGTGCCCAGAAGTCAGCATCTGGGAAGAATAATTTGTATGTGGGCACACGAAAAAATCATCGTTCGCCCCCATATGCCAAGTGTTATGGAATAGCAAAAAGGACACCGTGGCGGGCATATGGAGGCTGACCAAAGGATGTTATCTATGGAATCGTCTGAAGCAATGGAGAGGTGATGAGAAAATGTAACTCGGATGCAACATTTTGTTCTATTCTTGATGAGCCTTTTTTGGTTCACTCTGGAGCCTATGTCCTTGTTTTGGAAGTTTCTAGTATTAGGAAAGATCTTCATTCCTTGGGTGTGTGTAGTTTCCAGTTTCGTACATATTCCATAGTTCCCAGTTTGCCATCACACTGCACATAAAACGTACCTCCGATACCAACATTTTGTGATTGAAGTGCATTGTTTAAAACTACGAGTTTTAAAGGATATTCAGCTTTACCGGCTATTAGAATAACTATGTATCTGGAATATAAGAGTAATGCAATAAAACATACACGGTACTAGAATCTATACTCCATTCACAATAAGATTAGACATTCAAACAAAACTGTTTACAGTCCGTTCAACCGATTTTTACTTCTATTCCGTAGGCATAAGGATGACATTAAAAGCAAAAACGTGATTATAATACCACATTGTCATGCCACCAACGCAATAGAAGTCAAAATCGGTTGAACGGACTGTAAAAAAGTTGTATTTCAATGTCTAATCTTATCGTAAATGGGCTATAGATTATTATAGACAATTATACAAACATTTTGACAATATGCGACAATCAATTATATATTTTTTTAATTTGTATGAATCCCTTAAAATCTGTCTATATTTAATTTCGTCTAAACCAAAGTTTTAGGCCTAATCAGGGATTTATTACATTTTTACAATACAAGTGCTGCTTATGGGTTATGAATACTATGTGAGTACAGCAATAATATCTAAGCGTGCGTTATTTGATAATACATCATGTCATACATTATTACAAAATAATATATATAAAATTACTTTGACATAGTACATAAAACCAGGTGCGTGCCCAGGACGTGGAAATACCGTGGTCTGTCCGGAGCTAATAAACATTGGTGAGTATACAGGGTTATTTATAAAACACCAACAACCTCTTAATGGGTCATTGTACTCATCATTATGAACAACTTTTACTATGGGACCAAACCGGTAATCGCGAAAAACTACAAATCTATACCAATATTATAAAAGTAAAGATTTGATTGTTTGTTTGTTTGCATTGAATATGCTCCGAAAATACTGAACCGATTTGAGAAAATCTTTCACTGTTGGGAAGCTACACTATACCCGGATGACATCGGCTATATTTTATCCACATATTCCCACGGGAACGGGAACTACGCTGGTGAAACCGCGGGGCGCTGCTAGTTTTATATAAACGATCTCGTTCACAAGCGTCCGTGTCTATGGACTTAATATTGTACCTTCACGTCCTGAGTACAGGCTTGGTTTATGTGAATTAACCTTTATCAAGCAAGAAACGACCATACACTTGGCCTACAAGACAACTCAGACTGCCATGAAGCAATAACCGCATTTTGCCTTACACCTTAGCCAAAACTAACAAAAAAAAAGTAGGAAGTCACACATATTTATATAATAATAATATAAACTTCAACACTGTCTGGTTTCAAAATGCCAACACTTATGCGGGCCGACCTTAAACGAAAGGTGATCATCCACAAATTGAGTTAAAAAATGTTGCAGAATTTAAGTACAATGTTACATAAAAGAACAATCTTAAATCATAATATTATATTGCTATTTTAATATTAAGTGTTTTTTTTTTATAGATGCCAATTTTAACTAATACTAAACGAAACCCAGATGAACGCTTTGTCTGGAATGCACTATTTTATTTCCAAGGCTCAGAATTGAACTGAGCTTAAGAAAAGTTCAACTTTATCTAGGCATTCATATAGATGTCATCTAGTGTTAGTGAAAATGGGAGTCAGTCCCGACACGCTACAAGTAGGAACGGGCCCCCAACGTTATGTATGCCACCGTAAAATTACAAACTTCGTAAGCAGTGACGTAACTATAGGGTGGCAAGGCTGGCAAACTGCCACGGGCCCCCGACCCGAAAGGGCCCCGGCCGGAGACGACGTCTAAGTTCCGGCGAAATTCTCGGAATGACTTCGAGAGATTATAGACTATCAAATTTTGATGTGTAAAAGTGTTCCAAATTTTCAGCTGACAAATTATCGATATTTTAAAAACTTAGGAGTCCCCATCATGATGGGGTATAGTTACGCCACTGTTCATAAGAATGTCTTGAGAGATCAACTGAACATTTGCATCACTTTTACGGAAACAAAATTTGATAGTTTATAATATCTCGAAGTCATTCAATTGAAAGTAACCTAACCTATCCGTATCGTCGAGCCCTAAGTTCCCTGTGCCCTATGTCCCTACTTGGCTAGGCCAGAAAACCAGATAAATTGTATAGGTCGCCAACGTGTCGTCAGTTTATGTTGATTCACAATTTCTGGGAATGACTTCGAGAGATTATAGCCTATCAAATTCTGATGCGTAAAATGTATACCAAACGTTCAGTTGATTGAATTGAATGAATTTATCAAGAGTTTACAATCTCCCAAGATATTTTATAATCTTACACATTTTACAATTATCCGGTGACATTTATAAGCACGTCGAGATCTTATCATATTTTTTTAAGATACATTTGTAAGGGTTCAGGGCGACGGCGACGGCGCCACTATCGCATCTCTGGTTGTATAAGCGGGTCTGCCCCGCATGCTGCGGGAGCATTGATTTCGTTGCTGTGTACCTACCGTGCGATTGTTTAGGGGGCGTTCAAGTATTACGTAACGCAATTTGGGGGGGGGGGGGTAGTCCCGTAAAACGTTACGATGCGTTACAGGGGCGGGAGGGGGTCTTTCTTACAACACGTTACGTAACATTGTTTTTTTTTTTTAATAAAAAATAAGGGAATCAAAATTCCCAAATTGGCAACCCTTTTCATTTACGTTTTACGGGGAATCCCTCGATTGTATTAGTCTGGTCGTCATTTTTAATTTGTTCTCTTTTATGTCGATTAAAACTTTACCAAAGATAACATAACTTTTTGCGACTCTAGAGTAAAAATGGCCACTTGAGTGTTACGTAACGTTTAGAGAGGGGGAGGGGGAGTACAGACAGAAAACGTTACGGTGCGTTACAAGGGGAGGAGGGAGGGTCATAAATCTTCAAAAATTGCGTTACGTAATACTTGAACGCTCCCTTAAACTTGTGTGAAGTTGAAGTTTGCTCATCACTGTTCACTGTTCACTACCTGAGTTCTCACGGTGAGATGACAGAATAGAACAGCACCCATAAACCATTCCATGAACGGCTGTCTACGAATGGGCAACACAGGCGAGGTCCGTGGCGAGCAATGTATTACTAAATATGTATACACACAGTTTGACAGCGAGGCTGTGGCACCGTCTACAGGAGCGACATTGAAAATGAAATTGAAATTGTCAAAATGTTGATCTTAAGGTAAATTGCTCCATATACAGAGTTGATATGACAGAGGAGCATTAAATTACACTACGTATACTATACGTGTTTAGTATTAATTTGATATTGTATAAAAATAAAAAGCACCAAAAATGTTTTTTTTTTTCGAACGAACTTAGCTTAAAAAACAGTACCTAAAACGCAAACACCCTTTGTAAATAAATTTAACTGACCTTAGATACCTAGGTGACAAAGCGGCACCGTCGTCGTTTGGTTGTACTTGTGACTTGCGTCAGAGCGGCAACAACGCATCGTAGATTATACTCAGATTTATCGTTTTAAGGGGCATGACCTATACGTATAGACATAATCAGCTGTTAGGAAATATACATAGTGTTCAGACGGGGCAAAAACTTAAAAAATCATTTGCGACTAAACTACTGCTACTATTTAATTGATTTTTGGTACAGAGCTTGTAAATGGTACCTAGTATATGCAGTTTAAAGGAAAGCCCCTCTGTCGTATCAACTTTGTATGAATAATATTTGATTGATCTCCTATTTCACGAAAGGGCCAGAGTGAAGCTTGCTATATCATGCGTATTCTATAACTTACGGGACTAACTTGACTTTCTATACATAAGCTAGGGTATATTATATTAGATAGTCACAAAGATCAATTGACGACGAGTGCTAAGGAATATACAGGAATATAAGAAGCGACTTCAAGAAGATTTTACAAGTTTACATATTAAGAATAATTTTACAACAACAATTTTATTTTTTTACAATATTGCTAAAACGTACCAAAATGCTTGACGTCATACGTTCTTTATGTATGTTTATTAAGCAAAGATTGGCAAAAATTATTGTATCATTATTGCTATCTTTCATTTTTTTTTTTAATTTAGGAGTGAAAGTTTTTGGAAAACACGTCTGTGTTGTCACGTGTCTTCAGCGTGACATGATTTTGGCAATTTGTGTGTCACAAGATGATTATTATTTGCGATGTAAAGACTACAATTCATGGTAATGATGAATGTTTTCTTGTCTTATTTATTTATGAATAGAGCGACAAAACTACTTCACTTTAAACCTACAAAGTTTAAAGCTTCGTACAAATTACTGTTGTTTACCCCTAACTTTCATAGCTACGCAAAAATATTTTACATGATTGTGATTCTTTGAAGACATAACTATAATACGTCATGTTTTACGTTAATGAGAGGTGCTTGGTGCTAAATAATTGCATTGTATAGTCAACATAGACACAAATAACATATAAAAAGCTTAACACGAAATGATGTGTCGGTCGATGATAGCACAGTCAAATTCACCATAATGGAATGTTAGTTTTTTTCTGGACAACGATCAATGGAATGTTGTTGTATCCTTTTTGGTCTCGCAGTCTTTTTTTTTGTACTGTGCGATTTGCAATAATATATAAATACATTTTTTTAGTAATCATAACCAGTTCTTTTATACAAATATCAGAGCCTCAGACCATAATCCCATATGATCTCATGATATTTTCAATTTAAAAACGTGTTTTGCAATTGTTGTTAGTTGCTCAAATAAAATTTGACACCAAAAGCTTATTTTCATAGCTGTATTACCAAAGCATTTACTGGCATACGTTGATAAAGAACCTTTTTTTGTATGATGATAGACAAAAAGTCCTGTTCCTATGACTTTGTCCTTTATTAAATGAAGTAGGTGGTACTATACCCTATCTGTTTAGGTAGTTAACTAAAGGTAAACAATCTTGGTATGTCTTTTTATGTAAAAATATTTTTTAAAGTATGGATATTACTACTTATACAAATCAATTATCTATAATTTTAGAAAATCTGAAAGTATTTCATGTTGTAAAACGTATTTCACATTTTTCAAAAACATTTTTCGTTAAAAGACATACCAAGATTGTTTACCTTTAGTTAATTACCTAAACAGATAGGGTATAGTACTATTAGTACCTATACTACCGTGCCATCACCGCCGGCGGGGTAGACAGGCAAATAAATACACAAACTCTGACTGTTGAACGGTTAACACAAGTCGTTTTCGTCGTCCGATTTCGTGGCGTAGGTCACCGGGGCGTATGGGGACTCTTCGACCTCCTCGTTGGAAACTTCCTGTAATTTAGAAAAGGTGTTACGTGTTTATATTCATCTTAATATTTTTAGTTTTATCGCTAATATAAACTAAAAACCAGTTATTCTGTCTATCACTTGAAATATTTGCTGGGGTACTAAACATGCTAACTAATCCTAGCCGAATGTCCTTACTTTGGAATACCAAAGTAAGACGTGTAAAAGTGTTATGTTTAATCTACTTACAAAATAAATATGATTTCATTTAATTTCATTTCAATAGTACTGACGCACTCAAAGTCATCGAGGTGAAGTGAGTTTCGAGTTAATTTCGCCTTTTTACGTGAATTATATTATTTAATTGATGTAATAAACGCGGTAAATAAAACTCGGGATAGTACTTAAAATTATTAAGAACCTAGCATTCGAATCCAATGAGTGGCTTTTCCACAAATGCACAGAAAAACAAATAAACAGACAAAAAATACATTTTTGGGTTCTGTGTTTTTTTAACGTTTCTCAGACATTTTAATTCAAAAATATTTAATGTTACACGGCTAGTCTACGATTTTGTTATATGTATAGAACTTAACTAAACATAAACCTAGTTAAGGTTTATGTTTAGTTAAGTTTACTAAAAAATCAAATGTAACGCACAGCTTAAATAGCTTGAAATAATTTTTATTAAAAGTTTTAGAATAAAGGAAAGAAAGAAAGAAAAATGTTTATTTAGGACTCGCACAACGCAACAGAAACAAAAACAATTAAAAGTTTATTATGAATTTTAAACTGTGCGAGGTGACGAGGTCAAAAGGCCACCACTAATACAACAGCGCCGGTGTTAATGCTGTGTGGTGAATGTGTTAGCATACAATTTTTGAAAGTATATTGTATTGTTACCATTGTATTGCTGAATAGAACACAAATTTAAAAAATAAGTATGCTGAGAATACTTTTTTTATAACAGGCAATTGGGTTTTAATATATTAGTGAGAAAAATCATTTTATTTTTCGGAATATTTTGCGTGGGAGCATGATGCTTATTGGTTAAGGCAAATAGATTAAAAACTTAAGCGACTCGATTCTGTGGGGTACGGATCTCGGCTTAGGGCGTCCCGGGGGGGGGGGGGGGTAGCTAGGGACGGGCTGGATTGAATAAGGATTATTATTTAGGAGCGTATTTATAACTACAGTCTCGCACGCGCGCCCGCATGACGCGAGGCGCCTGCCGCGCGACCTAGTCGCGGACGTTTGACGGCCCATCGCACCGCATTGAAGCTTGAGTAGGCCGCATCACTCAACACGCGGCCCACTCAAACAATAAGACTCCACTCCATACGCAACTCGCACGGTTGTTCTAAGTTAATATAGGCGAGTCGCGCAACGTACACACAACATGCATCTCTCGACACTCGCTCGAACTCACGTACCGAATATTGGCGGAGTGGAAGCGCTATTTGGTGCAAACGCATTGGGCGGTAGTACTCACACTACACCAGAGATGGCGAACCAATGGCACGCGTGGCACGCTACAAAATAATTCGGGCACGCCAAATTAATGATTGTTCTCAAGATCAGCTTTAGTTATGTTTAAATTAAGAAAGCAAAATGAGAGAAAAATGTGGTAATTCTCACCTTTTTCCATTTATCTCAAACTATTTTTCACTTATCTCAATTTTTTCCAAACTTATCCACATTTTTTCTTTCTTTCCATATTATTATAGGTTTTGTACATTATATCATTTAAGGCAAGATCCGTTATTGGCACGCCATGACTAAATGAATATGCATTTTAACAAAGAATGGCACAATCTCCTGTAAAGGTTCGCCATCCCTGCACGGCACGGCCGCTCACACACACACACAGTGCGGCTCGACGTGCGCGCGACGCGGTCGGACGCTACATGGTGGTGCAGGCGCGTCAACAAGCCGGCACCTCTGTCGCTGGTCGTTCCTCGCTGGGCCTCCCCCAGGTCACTGGGGGTCTCACCTGGCGGGCTCCGACCGCCGAGGTGTCGTGAAGAAGCGCTCACTGAGCACAGTGGCACGACAACGCCTGCACTCCACACAACAGCTATACACACGGGCCGAACGTTGCTAAGTTTTTTAACCGACTTCTAAAAAAGGAGGAGGTTCTCAATTCGGATGTTTGTATGTTTTTTTTTTTAAATGTTTGTTCGCGCATAAATCCGTATTTGAAAAATTCTTTTTTTGTTGGCCTTACCAACAAAAAAAGAATTTTTCAAATACGGATTTTTTTACTTCCCAAATGGTCCCATGAAAATTTTATCGAAATCGAACAAGCGGTTTTTTTGTTAATTTCAATAAATGATAGCAAATCTGTCGGGATAGCTGAAATCGCATGTTTGTTTATTGTTTACACCAATTTATACTACGTACGCTGTGATGGGTATGTTTAGCTGGGAGTGAACCACTAAAAAGTGAAAAATAAAAAAACTTTTTACAAAAAATAAAACCAACTTCTAAACAAAAAAGTATAAAATAACTTTAATTTCGGAAGTCGGTGTGTTCAACAACAAAAAAGCAACCAAAAACACCGAGTTCCGAAATTAAAGTTATTTTATACTTTTTTGTTTAGAAGTCGGTTTTAATTTTTGCAAAGTTTTTTTTTTCAAGTAGGCCTTCGCCCGACACAGCTACGTCTTTATAACTATCTATAAAGCAACACAAAGACGAGCTCATATTTACGGGCTGAGGGGCGCACCCGCGGCCAGGGGGCATAGCCCCGTGAGCGACTTCTACACGGAGCACGGGCTGGCTCGAGCGAGGGACGGGGTGGACATTGACGGGGAGATCGCGGCGGCGAGGGCGGAGGGCCGGCTTGCGACTACCCCCAGAGAAAAACCTTTTGGTGTTTTACTTCCACTACTACAGTTTTATTTTATACTAGCTGCTGCCCGCGACTTCGTCACCGTGGAATCCCCGATTTTAAAACATTCTTTATCGCTGCTCCGCTCCTATTGGCTTAAGCGTGATTATATATAGCCTAAAGCCTTCCTCGATAAATGGTCTATTCAACCCAAAAAGAATTTTTCGATTCGGACCAATAGTTCCTGAGATTAGCGCGTTCCAACAAATAAACAAAGAAACTCTTCAACTTTATAATATTAGAATAGTATAGATAAGTATACTTTTATATTGTATGAACACCGCTAACCCTCACTTAATATTATACTGTTTTTTTAAGTATTGAAACCTTGTAAGGCAACCTTACTTAATCGTCAAGGCACACAATAGATTTTTAATGAAATAATGTACGAAAAGCATCAGGCTGAATTACGGTTACTATAAGAATGTATCCACCATATTATGGAGTTTCTTGTCCGTTCTTCTCCATAAGAGTCTACCTTTGCGAATGGACGCTTAAGTCACTTTATTATCTTAACTGTAACTGATGACGTTCAAATGTGTCGTTTAATTGCCTTACTGAAAAAAGCGTTTTAAATTTGAATGCTCAACTAAATTTCGACAGATATTATAATGCACAAGTGTGTGCGCCCTGTCCCTTTATCGCCACCATCCAATGGCGATACACTATTATACCCCAACACACACGAATATTATAAGGTACAGAATAAACTGGTTGCGGAATTTGTTCGAAAGAGTCACCGCGGCCCAGGAACGCAAAGGACACAAGAAGGATCACGGGTGGGTTTTAGTCCATAAGAGTCTGACACTCCCTTCCGCTCCGCCAAGAGCGGGAGAAGTCATTTGATGATTTCCCATCCAAAAAAAAAAGGCACCGAATAAGCTTCGAAACTTCTGGACCGATCATAACCATTTTTTCACCAATGGAAAGTTACATTCAACTCGTGGCTAAAGACTACAAACCGCACGAGTCGATCTTCAAGGTTAAGCAACGCTTGCCAAGGTTGGTCTGTGGATGGATGACCATCTTAACATACCGAGTTTCCTCTTGCCTCGGAAAGTAAGTAACTAACTCGTTGGTCTCGGCTGCCATTTGGAGATCTTTGTCAGTCGTTACGGATTGTCGGAAGCCAGAAAATCTGACTCCAGTCATACCAAGAAGTACCGTATTACCCAATTTATAGGTTGTGGTGGTTTGGTAGGCAGCCGATCCACGTAAAATACTGATATTCAACTGAATCAGGTTTGACTGGGAGCCGACCCCAATATAGTTGGGAAAAGGCTAGGCAGATGCTGATGGAAAGGTACATTATATATTAAATACCAGTATTCCCATGGGAAAGGGAAATGCGCGGGTGAAACCGCGGTGCTTTGCTAGTTTTTTTTATAAAGGGAATCTCAGTCCCCCACACTCAATCTAAGTATGATGACGTAAGGGCATTAGCCCTTGATGGCGATGTACACGTGACTACTGGGCGTAACCGTAAAATGTATTATAAGGGTCACTATCGACTCGAAAAGAGGAATGTGAAACTTATAATCAGCCTTTAAACGTTCCCACTGCTGGGACAGAGGCCTCCTCTCTAGGAGAGGGAATGGGCCGTAATCCACCACGCGGGCCCAGTGCGGGTTGGTGAATGTCTTCGAATTTTTGGTTCTAGGACATGCCGGTTTCCTCACGATGTTTTCCTTCACCGTTCTGAGAGCAGTGGTGATGTAATTAATTACACAAAGTACTGCGCCTGGCGGGGTTTGAACCCGCGACTAACAATTCGTAAGTCGGGGCCGTTACCACTCGGCCACGACTGCTGGAACTTTATGTTAGTAAAGAATGACACATACAGCGGTGGTGGTTGCCGTCGCATTGGGGCTGACATACGAGGGGGCCGCATTCTCGCGCACGGCGGCCCGGGGGGCGGGCTCCATGGCCTCGGGCAGCGGCACGGTGGCCGCCAGCCGGGCGTACTCCACGTCCATGTTGCGGATGAAGGGGCTGGCCAGCGCGCGCTTGGCCGACTCCCGGTCTTCCTCGTCGTACGCCTGCAGGATCTGCTCCAGAGTCTGCATCTCCGCCACCTCGCAGTTACTGCCCCATTCCTGGAAGGTTGTGTGGAAAAAATTAGTGAACAGCCCAGTAATGGGAGTGGGTTTACTGTCTTACTAGGCAATTGGTTAAATGTATAAAGTAGTAAACCAACTTTTCTTTTCTTTTCTTTTAAAAGAAACGTTGCCCCACACTAGGAATTTCTCCTGTATCGTGGGTGCGTTTACAAACATATAAATTCACATACACAAACAGCCAGACCCGGAACAACTATCTGTAGGAAATCGAACCCGCGGCACGCAGCATAGCAGCCAATCGTTCAACCACTGCGCCAACCGTGTCGTCAAACTACAAAAGCAACGGTGGGACAGTAGTTTCGGACACAGGTAGGCACTTCCCTTTGTCCCACGTTATCACAATTGCTCTCAAGATGTCGATCGTGGTGGAACCGTCAGTCACGTGACATCCACCAGGAATCCCGCTCTGGGCTCGCGTGGTGAATTACGACCCGTCTCGTCTTACGCAGAAAGCAGTGTCTTAGCAGTTCTTACAATCAATGTCTCGCCTTTTCCCAACTATGTGGGTGGAGGTACAGTTTAACCGAATAAAGCCGTGTTCCAGTATTTAACATGAAAAATAATCATCAAAATCGGTTCACCCAGTAAAAAGTTATGATGTAACACACAAAAAAGAATAAGGACGTCTTGAGAAACTCCTCCTTTATCGGAAGTCGGTTAAAAATTAATCTTCAAATGCATTATTAGTCAGCAACCGGCTTAGCTTCCGTGGCTTATCGCAGAGGAACCATGAATTGTGGCCATTAAAACTGTCAAATATTTAGAACTTTAGTTAGTACAACCCACCTTGTAGGCCTTCTCGGCGGCCACAGCGTCGCCCCGGGCGAGCTGCACGAGCACGATCGCAACGGTGAGCCGCCCGATGGCGCCGGTGTTGCCAGACTCCTGGTGGAAGCCGATCTCACGGCGCAGGCTGTCCACGGCCTGGTCGTACCTGGAATAAGCGGATGGCTTCATCAGCGTACTTCTGCACAATATGGCTAGAGTAAAAAGGTTATTAGACAACTTAATTGTGCCTCGTACGTTTCATTTCTATCAAGACTTACGGCAATGCGCCACCACTTCATCATCATCAACAGCCTGTTGCAGTCCACAGCTGGACATAGGCCTCTCCAATTGCAAGCCACTTAGATCTATTTTCGGCTTCTCGCATCCAGTTTCTGCCAGCCGTCCTGCACAAATCGTCACTCCACCGTGCCTGAGGACGTCCTACGCTACGTTTGCCGAGACGCGGTCTCCACTCTAGAACTCGTTTACCCCAACGCCACTACAGCTTACTAATACTACATCGAGAAACGAGTACCCTGGACTGGACAGGTCCACTCAAATCTACATGGTTCTTTCCTCAGAAGATCACCTCAGACATCAACCTAAATAGTTCTCATATGATTAGTATTTATGAAATGGGTAGTATATCAGATGAGCGGAAAAAAACGTTCATATTACCATTGCAGCTTGACAAGAATGCGGGAAGCCTTGCTGATGTACTCTGCGCCCTGGTGCTGGCTACTCTCGGTCTGGAAATATACGATTTATGGTCTAAAGTCAGAGCGTCAGGTCCATATTCTTGAATAGCTTTGAAACAGCTCAACATTAAATGCAGTCGTTGCGGATGTAGCACTTTTGAAGGTAAGAAGTTCGTCTCTATACAGTGGAGATGAGGCCCGCATAGTCTCCCTTTTTATCAATTTTGGGTAATGAGCCTGCAAAATGGTTTCATTGCCGAGACAAAGGCCTTCTCTATATGAGAAGGAAAACAGTTTGTGCTGTAGAGGAAGTAGAATAGAATAGAATACTCTTTATTATGTACACCATATAAGTTACAGAAAATATAGACGAAGAAAACATTACATAGAATTACATTAATATAAGTAGAATGGCATAGAGGATCTAGGTAACCAAAGAAGTCAGAGACGGGGCCCCATAGGGTTGCGGAATTTGTTCGAAAGAGTCACCGCGGCCCTGGAACGCAAAGGGCACATGGAAGAGCACGGGTGGGTTTTAGTCAGTAAAAGTCTGACACTCCCTACCGCTCCACCCAGGGCGGGAGGGGTCATTTGATGGTTTCCCATCCAAAAAAAAAAAGGTAACCAAAGAAGTGACAGTCTACTTTTTGACACTGTAAAAAATGCACATCCGAATATCATAATTAGGCTATATTGTTTCCCCTGTTAGAACCCTTTCTTTTTGTGAAATGGAATGTTTGGATTGATGGATGTCACACGTGTTTTTCGGTCTAGTAGTTTCTTCAAGATGTTATCCTTCACCATTTTGAGGTAATGCTGAAATAAATAACACAGAAATGCACTTCGAACCCACGACAATTAGCAATTCCAGTTACCTCAGGATATCGCCAACAAAGTGCGTACTACTTAGGTAAGTAGGTACTTACCAAGCTCTTAAAGAATATATTTTTATTATTGTTTATAAGTGGGCTTACTGCATAGCAAAACATTCCTACAAACTGCTTCACACAAGCACGCGACCCTTGTTCAGGTGCGATCTATTGATGAGGTTACAAGACAAAACTTTCAAATGTATCAAGTTAAATACTAATGTTTACAACTAAAGTTCGTTAGTCATACATAAATACTTCCAGAGTTCATTCTAAATGATGGTGCTGGTGTATGAGAACTAAACGCAGCAAGACGTGCATAAAAAGCGACTTGGTTTTATAATATCTATTTAAGAATAATAATAATAATAATGTTTATTTGGAACAACTCAAGATTACAGATTACACAGGAAAAACGGAGATATGTAGCTACAAAAGTAAAATACTGTGGCGCCGCTATCAACGCCCAATTCAGAAAAAATACAATCATAGACATTGTTCTAGATTAACTTAAGAGAGAGAATATAGATAATATTTATCAGTAAATGTTAATACGTAAGCGTCTATATAATTATTAAGGCGATAATTAATAAGGCCTTGTTCGTCAGTACTGTTGCAGGCACCAAGTTATATATATGACATCAGTCTTACCAGTCAATACTCACGAATCTCAGTTAAGGATAGGTACTGTAGACACAACGCGCGGCCAGCAGGTACATATAGATCAATATCAACAGGCTAACAGTTAGTAGGCATAATTTTGGTTAGGTTAAATATGTTAATACGTGAATTAACGACATTCGACACCTCAATATAATACACAAATCGGCTCTGTTGGATCTTGAACGCTCAGCTTAGCTCTGAGAGTTAGAACTCCAAGAGCGCGTCTTTATTTCGGCATTTATTGAGAATACGCCTAGTTGATTTATTTATTTATTTTATTTATTTATTTATTTTATAAAAATTTTGTGAACACAGGGTACAAAGATGTTAAGTATATATAAAAAAAAATGTTTGGTCCATCCTATGTTCCGCCGCAAGGCATACAAAATAGTGTCGCTAATCTTAATACAATCAAAATTAATTATAGTAAAATACAAAATCTCATAAAATGCAATGTCAGTAAATGAAATGAATACAATAAAATAAAATACAATGTCATTACAATTGTCAAAATTAAATATTAAAAAATACAATGTCAGCAAATAATTCAATAATTAAAAATAAATTAAAACTATAACCTTACCAAAATCTCTTACTATGTCGTACAAATTAAAATTGTCGAATTTAAAATAAATTGTAAATTTTATCTTATCAAAACTTGTCATTAAGATATTCATCGACAGAGTAATATGCCTTGTCATTCAATAATTTAAAAAGCTGACGTTTGAAATTGCTTACGTTGTTAGCTAATATAATTTGAGTTGGTAATTTATTATATATTTTTGGAGCCATTGCATATATGCTTTTATGGAAAAATTTTGTTTTTGTGTATAGCAAGTGCAACTTATTTGAACGACGTTGACTTTCAACAGGTCTATATAGATGCATATTGTTTTTTACAAAAATACAGGCTTCATAGATATAAAGTGATGGTACAGTCAATATTTTTAAGTTTTGAAAATGTGGCTTGCATGAATCCGTCCGTTTTATTTTACATATAGCTCGAATGCATTTTTTCTGTGCTATAAGTACTTGCTCGACTTTAGCACAATTGCCCCAAAATATCAGGCCATATCGCAAAGTGGAGGCAACGTAACCATGATAAGCTGCTAAGAGAGCGGTCATGTTTGCAATTTTACCTAGCATACAAAGAGCATAGGAAAACTTACTTAGTTTCCCACACACATTGTCAATTTGCGTCTTCCAAGACATATCGTTATCAATATGTAGGCCAAGAAATTTTGTTACATTTGATTCAAGTATTGGATCTCCTTTATAATTGATTTGAAATTGTGATTGTATTTTTTGTCTAATTTTGAAGTTCATAATTTTAGTTTTGGTAAGATTAATTTTAAGATTGTTAACTTTTAGCCAGTCAATAATCGTAACCAGACTGGCGTTAATGTCATTTTCTATTATTTATTTAAATATTATATATTTAAATACCTTCATAGGTGTAAGATAAAGTGAAGGAATGATCATGATGATATGGCAGAAACTAGGTGATGAGTAAGTATCAGGCCGTCTTCTTTGATTCTTGATTATAACTACTAAGAATTAGCACTAAGAAATGGAATAAGGGACCATCCATAAGTTACGTCACACGAATTTCAATATTTTTTACCACCCCCCGTCCTTGTCACAGCTGGTCACATTTGTGAGACTCCCTAGTGTGACATCACATATTTTACAATTTTACTCGTGTATTTGTTCGTGTTTTACTTAACAATTAGATTAAAATAGGTTTTGAAATGTGACGTCACGAAATTTAGAACCCCTCCCACCCCCTTGTCACACAATGTCACACTTCGTCGACCCCCTCCCTCCCCCCTTACCGTATGGATGGCCCCTAAGCTAGCAGGTATACGGATCCTAAAACCACACTCTATCCCACATATTCTGTCACTGAGAAAAACACAACGCCTGGTTTGTGGTTTCGATTTACAAGTTTATTTGGGTGATTCATGCTTGGCTGTATTTATGGGACATGCGAAATTAACTAATTAAAAATATATTTAAAATTAATAAATAAAAGTAGACGGTATTTTTACTTTATTTTAGGACAGACGAAGAAATGAACCTCTAATAGGTTAGCATACTGACAAGAGACTTGAGAACGAAGCGGGATGATGTTCTTAGTTTCTTTAACTTTTATCTCATCAGTCATCTAATTTCTTAATAACTCACCCAACGGGCGTTCAAGTTCATGGTAGGAAAATGTCAGCTGTACTAATTTTTCAATCCCTAAAAGCTTATTTAGACTAATGGAACCATTTATTTTTTAATAATTTTCATATTCTAAGCAATACCCATTAAAAATTCTTAACTTATTTCAAACTAGCTGCTGCCCGCGACTTCGTCCCCGTGGAATCCCCGATTTTAAAACATTCTTTATCACTGCTCCGCTCCTATTGGCTTAAGCGTGATGATATATAGCCTAAAGCCTTCCTCGATAAATGGTCTATTCAACCCAAAAAGAATTTTTCAATTCGAACCAGTAGTTCCTGAGATTAGCGCGTTCAAACAAACAAACAAACAAACAAACAAACTCTTCAGCTTTATAATATTAGTATAGATATAAAAAGATATATATATAAATATATACTAACTGCTGCCCGCACAGCTTCGCCCGCGTGAATGTCGGAAATTATCCCAAGGGAACATAATCCCGGGATAAAAAGTATCCTATGTTACTTCTAATACCTCCAAGAATAGGTGTACAAAGTTTAATGATGATTGGTTGAGTAGTTTTCGCGTGAAAGCGTAACAAACATCCACGCTTTCACATTTATAATATTAGTAAGGATTTCTAGACATCGTAGAAGCTCACTGTATGCATGTAGGTATATATAAATATTCCGTTTTATCATGGACCCATTACTAAATGAACATCAATAACTTACTACATTAGAGACATACAAACTGTACCTAATATGTATTTACTATATAACATATAGAATACGGTTATAATCAAAATTACAATTTTATTATTAATCTATTCTATCATATTGTCGTACAAATTCACTATTACCGAAGACATCGGGAGGGTCAGATATCTTCTAACAAATAGGTACATACTCGTATACTAAAAAAAGAAAAACTTTTCCATGTTAAGGATTCTAAGTATAGATTCACCCATCTTTCTTAACTCATATTATCTAAACTTACACTCTCTTACATATATAACATTCAGTCCTTTCTTCAGAAAGTACTGAATAATTACATACTAAACTTATCAATATAATCTATACTAATACTATAAAGCTGAAGAGTTTGTTTGTTTGTTTGTTTGAACGCGCTAATCTCAGGAACTACTGGTCCGATTTGAAAAATCTTTCAGTGTTAGATAGCCCATTTATCGAGGAAGGCTATAGGCTATATATCATCACGCTAAGACCAATAGAAGCGGAGCAGTCATGAAAACTGTAACACAAACGAAGTTGTGCGGACAGCTAGTAGTGAATATAAATATGTACTTATCTTGCACCAGAGCGTCGAGGTGAATCGAAAATTTTAACAAAAATAAAAACCTTTAAGCCAGAGCGAAAAAAAAATACCGGCAGACACGAAAACGCCAAAATTAATTATAACATCAACATGCAAACTACTTAAGTACAATGCAGTAAGCCCAGAATAAATAAAAAAGGGAGCATAGGTACAGTAAAATCCGTTTATTATGACGCCGCTTATAATGACCAACCGCTTAATATGAAGTAAAACAGAGCTCATTTTGGTGTACATATTCTTTTAAAAAGTGCGGATATAATGACTTCGTTTATTGACATATCGCTTATTATGACCTATTTTTCAGAAATTATGTTTGGTCATTAGGTACATTATATAACCAAACATGATTGGGGACGTGATACCGAATTTATTCCTCACTTTGTTTTCATAGATCTACGACTATCAATATACAATTTTATTGTTTATCTCCTTATTACAAAAAATACCTAAAAAAGATGGGAATTCGCTTAGTTCCTAAGATTACGCATTTTATGACGTCGTACGACGTATGACGTATTTTTCACTTCCCTTCGATGTTATTATAAGCGGATCCAACTGTACCTAAACACTGGAGAATAGGGTAGTTGACTAAAAAAATCTAATAAGTCAGTCAGATAGATTTACAAAAAATATTGGACACGTATTTTTTCTTTATTCACGTAAACAAAAAACGAAGACGATAATGTGCGTTGAAAACTCGTGTGACGTCACTACTCGCTACAATTTTTACCGGGCCGTGACGTCACACGCTCCCACTCCTGATCTTTGATGCTCTTTATCTTCGTCAGTTTTTATAGATTTGATAAAGGAAAAAATACGTGTCCAATATTTTTCGATAATCTAACCGACGGACTAAATAGAATCATATTTTTTTTACTCAGGCAACACTCAATTAGGCAAGAATTAGTTTGAGACTTACAGAGGAGGCGTCCGCGGCTTGTTGGAACAGCTTGACAGCTAGTTCGGGGTTCCTCTCCTCAATGATCTTAGCTGCCTTGTCGAGGACGCTGGCCGCGCTATCGCCCGAGCCGTGCTGCTGGTACAGGCTTGCTGAATCAAGAGCCAGCTTATAAATCTGGAAGGAAAATACGTCCATTCAAATAATAATAACTTAATGGGAGAAGATTCAGCTGGCTTGAAAGATCAGTTAGTTGAAAATTACAATAAATACACTTTTAATTTAATTGCACCGGACTTCAAAACGGACATCGATAAATTACAAAAACTTGACCGCAGGTACCACCTGTACAAACAAATTGTTATACTGCCTGAGAAATTAGTAGTCTAACATATAGCCACATTACGCCAATTCGCGTGTTGCCATTTCAAACAACTGTTTAAAAATTACAGTTTTAATTTGACTTAACATGCTAAGATAATACATTTGTAAATAAATAACACCCCGCGAATTTTTAACGCATAAATAAAAGGAGTACATTGGAGTTGATTATAGTGAGTATTACAGCAATGTTTTGCCGCCAGAGTGCAGCACTAGCGCAAACCGTAACAATTTTTTGACAAGTCGTTGAAAGCGCGGTTAAAATTGCAAAACTATAATAATAGTGAAAAACTAGTTTAAAATGGGAAAGAGAATATTTTAATGTCATAACGCATCAGTGCTGCACATTTGGATGTAAGAATGAAGGGAATCGTTAATTTCCGAATGAAAAAAATGTATGACAACTATGGGAAGCGACAACACGTTGTAAAAATTTTTTAAGTCAGTGACTGCATTTATGTTTCTAATTTTGTGTTTTAGTGAAGCGAATTAACAGGAGTGTATTATTGCATTCAGAATAACCAACTTTTATACTGCAAAAGTTATTGCTTTAAGCCTCAAAGACAAATGAGTGAACATGCATTTATTAAAATTGAACTAAATCTGTCTTATTACAAAAAAAAAAAAAAAACAAAATAAATCTTGGTTTGAACCTGTACCATCAAGTCCAGGCTTATCTGCAAAACCATGGTTTAAAAGTGTCCGTACCATTACCTTAGTACCATCATTTGAACTTTTGTCAAAATATGAACCACAGATTATTATTTATTTATTTAGAATAAGCACACCAACAGCACAATCACTTAAAGTTAAAATCATATAACATTTAAAATTGGTATTTCAGTAACCATGCAAATAACAGGTATGCATGACATTGACAATATGAGTATTAGAGACAAAGAGAAAAAATAAAGTGTGTGTAAATTCTTAAATCCAGAACACAAAAAAGAAAACAACAATTTGAGCTAGGTACATACACGTGAACTACTCACACTGTTTAAGTATGGAACGCCGGTATGAAGCGAAACTCATCGAGAATATATCAATAGGGTAATCTGTCAAGTTGGACCTTTCATTATATTGCCCTGCCATACGTGTCAAGGGGCTATTAAAAGTGGTATTCAACGTAGTTGTAGGTAACTCAAACATAAGATAATGACGCTTACTACGTTGACTGGGCCTGAAGTTAAAATAGTTTACTAATTGTGCATCTATGGAACCATACCCAACCATAATTTTATGGAGAATTAGTAAGTCAGAGTTGTTACGTCTTTCTTTTAAGCTAATCATTTTAAAGTGCCTTAGCCTATCATTGTAATCAGGTATAGCTTTTCTAATCCCATACTTCCTACATAAATACCTTACAAAACGGGCCTGAACAGATTCAACGATGTTAGTATAAGTTGAATAATAGGGAGACCAAATAGTGGAACAATACTCCAAACAGCTCCTTACTAGTGCATTGTAAAGTAAAATAATGCTGCTAGACTCACGAAAAGGTTTCGACATACGGATTATAAAGCCAAGCATTATTTTAGCCTTAGTCACTATACTATCTATATGGTCGCGGAAAGATAGGGATGTATCGAACAGGACCCCCAGGTCACGGATGACCGATACTCCGACCAGTACTGATCCATCAATACGATAATCAAATCTAATGTAGTTGATTTTATTCGTGAATGTAATTGTCTGGCATTTTTTTACATTGAGCGTCATTCTGTTATTAAAGCACCATTGTTGAAGGACGTCAAGATCTCTCTGAAGCCTCAAACAATCACGTTGGTCCGATATCCTACAGTATATTTCTAAATCATCAGCGTAGGCTAAACATTCGCAGTCTATTAAATCTAAAAGATCATTCTAAAATACCAAAAAAAAAGCAAAGGGCCCAGTTTAGAACCCTGTGGAACGCCAGAGCCAGGAGAAAAAGGCAACTATTTGAGAACGATTAATTAAATAACTCTCGAACCACCGCAACAAGGAGCCATGAATACCAGCGCAATTCAATTTCATAGAAAGAATTGAGTGATCAACGCGATCGAAGGCTTTTGCAAAATCTGTGTAAACAGCGTCAACCTGACCCCTGGCTTCAAAGGTGTTACTTATGAAAGTAGTGAAAATAAGTAAGTTAGACATAGTAGAACGGTTAGACACAAAACCATGTTGCTTCGAACTAATTATATGACGGAGATGGGAGTAAACTACATTGTATATAATACCCTCAAACATCTTTGCAAATTGATATATGATAGAGATTGGTCTATAGTTAGTGACATCATTCATACTACCAGATTTATGTATGGGGATAATGTGTGAGATTTTCCATAAATCAGGAAAGGTACCTTCCTTAAGGGACTTATTATATATAATCTGCAGAGGTGTAATAAGAGCATCAATGCAGAGACGAATAAAAATAGGAGGAAGTCCATCCGGACCAGCTCCTTTATTGAGATCCAACTTTTTAATACTATCTCTAACGTCACTTTCAGTAATGCCAATAGAAGACATACTGTAATTAGACGATGAGCAACCTTGAGACGAGGTACTAGGCTGTTGATTAACACCGTACACAGATGCAAAATAATTTGCAAATAGATCAACCACACCATTAACACCCTCACCAACACGATCACCCCACGAAACCTGGTCAGGGACACCTCTGAAAGATTTTTTAGACTTAGTGTAACGCCAAAACGCTTTTACATTTGTTTTTAATTCACACTCAATTCTTTCTATATAATCCTTAAAACACTCATCCATAGCTCTCCCAGCTCGCATCCGTAGGGAAACAAAAGTATCATAATCCCGAGGGTTGTGTACCTTTTGAACCGAGTCCTATATTTATGCTTTTCTTTAAGAAGTTTAATCATCGAAGTTGAGAACCAAACTGGATAGCAATTATTTTTAGGTTTACCCTTAGGAGTGTATTTCTCTATATTTTCCCATAATAAAAAAAGGTCAGTACAAAATCGTTACAACTCAAATGACAATAATCTTCCCAATTTACCAAACGTAAATCACGAACACAAGCCTCATAGTCTGAATGAAAACATATTTAGACGGTAAAATATTATAATTTAAATTTGAAATTTAAGTTTTAGTAAGAGCTAATTCTAGTGGTGGATGATGTATGTCTGGTTTACTGATGGGAAGTGCAGAAGAAACAGAAAGACTGGAGTTTTCATCCGCCAAGACAAGATCTAGGATACTATCATATACATTGCAGACCCTATTCATTTGAACATAGCCGGTGATGTTGAGAAAGTCCCTCAATGCTAAACACTTAGGGTCACTTATTCCTAGAAAGGGAAAATTAGACTGATGCCATTTCACATTGGAGAGATTAAAGTCACCTATAATCAAAGTGGTGCAATCCATATAACGTAAGCAAATTTCTTCAGCCCTGGCCAAGAATTAAACAAAGATATGGCAAGGTATATAATAAGACGGTAAATATACAACACAAATATTCATACAGACCTTACCAGCACTTATACATAACCACATATCCTCAACGGAGGTCTGCCACTCAGTCTTATTAACAAAATTATATTTATTACTAATAGCTACCAATATCCCACCACCATAATTTTTAGAGTACAAATCCTTAAACTGAGCACTACGATCACGGCGTACAACAGTATATCTTAGTCCAAGTATTCAGAGGATAAGAACGAGTCATCCAACCAAGTTTCTGTGAGGCATATTATGTCGTAGTCAGTACTTAAAATTGACATAAGAATTTCATGTGACTTCGTGTTCATGCCTCTCACATTCTGATAAAAAATCGAAATAACATCCATTAAAATAATAAAAAGGAAAAGCAAACACGAAACTTAGGAACTAAACTAGCAATGCATAATAGTTAAACAATTTTTTCTAAACACTGTTCATCCTTAATCAGAATGGTACCTGAGTTTTCACTTTTACATACAAAAATTTTAACGTAGCGAACCCAGATAAACTTATATGATTTTTCCTTGGCCTTAATACGTGCAGTGGCATATAAGGATTTGTATACCGGAGAAAGGTGTTCGGATACGTAAACTGGCTCCTTGCTACCACCGTAACCCAAGAGACTTGTGTTCAATTTATCATCAGCGTGGGACTTATTATATCTAGTTATAGCAGAATACAATTCGTCGCGACATCTAGGACTACGCAGCTTCACTATTACAGAGCGCGGGCGAGACTTGTTGTTGTTCATACTGGCCACTCTAACGCACTTCATAACATCACAGTCTTTAAGCGCATACGACACAACATTTGCCAACTGAGTTACGACGGTCGGTAACACTTCATTCTTGTTTTCAGGTAATCCGTGAATTTCCAAGTTCGCCTCACGCATATTCTGATCAAGGGTGTTTACTTGCGCTTTCAGCTGAACCATAGTCTTTTGCATTTCGGAATTTTGTGAGCGAAGTTCAGTGTTCTCACGTTGTAAACCTTTTTTTTATGGGAAATCATCACATGACCCCTCCCGCCCTGGGTGGAGCGGTAGGGAGTGTCAGACTCTTACTGACTAAAACCCATCCGTGTTCCTCTAGTGCCCTTTGCGTTCCAGGGCCGCGGTAACTCTTTCGAACAAATTCCGCAACCCTAGCAGGCACCGACCCTATGGGGCCCCGTCCCTGGTGCCGACGGCTCCTTGATACGCGCGTGGAACACAACGCGTCGTCGACTCAGCCTGGTATCGGACGGCGAGCCACCCACGCTCACCGTCCACAGGCATCAGCCACTGCGCAAACGTTGTAAACCCTTGAGTTCAGCTTTTAAGTCGTTAACTTGAGAGATGTCAAAGGATCCAGATAGCTTCAACTCATCAATCTGTTTCTTTAACCACTCTGCTCGACAAGATTTTGACATTTGACACACTAGCTGAGTCGACGGGGTGTTGCATGTTACGTCATGAATTTCAGAAATTATCTCAACTTTCAGCATCTTAATTAACTATGATAAATTTGTTTCTGCAGCAATTTTATACGATAAGTTATTGAGAAATATCTTAAATTACAACTTAAGATCGTTCAAATCACATCAGTCAACTTAAAAATGCGTCTAAAATACGCATTACCACACCCTTCCAAAAGATAGTCGTCATATATTTGCTAAAATTATATAAGTAAACAATCTTCTCGCTTGCTAAAAAGAGGCAAAACCGCAAAATCAAGACATATCATTATATTTGCGGTGTTTCTTTGTCATTTTCTATACGCAAGTTAATTTAAAATACGGTTCAATTATGACCAAAAAATACTACTTTTCAACTTTGATGGCAGTGGTGTTCGAGGCTAAAAAACATGAAAATTATGAATTCCAGAAACCCAAACTCCACTTGAGGAGTAGTGGTTTGTTCATCTTTTGATTATTTGACGAATTCATCCATATTTCTAAGGAAATATGTAGCGGTAATGAAGTTTTTTGGTATCCAAAGTCAAAGTTTCGCGCCAACTGTGTTTATTTACGTTTTTATTTCACACAAAAATCACACACTCACATGTAAATACTATTATCACATGTAAATATATTTATTTATTAAATATGTGCATTAATAAGCTCTATAAAGCAAAGAACCACTCATGTCACGCATACTTACACATTTGAAACGATTCAGATGAAATTCGGTGGGTAATAATTATGAATTCCCGCAACCCAAACAAGATTCCGGCTCGCACTTTACTTACCCGATTTTTTTCATGGAATTTGATCGCAGATTCGTGATTAGGAACCCTATAAACCATGAAAATAACACCCTTCACAAAAAACTAGAAATATCTAGTCGGTGCCATTTTCACTTATAATACTTACTCAAATTTATTGAGATAGGTTATATACCATGTAGAATTTGGCCTCAATAACCTTTTTTAGAAGATAGTTTTAGAACCTTAATGTGAAAATATATTTTGTAGGTAAGTATGTGTAATTGTAATAAAATGCATTTTTCCGTGCCCTGCATGGACATATTAGATATTGGGTTTCAGGAGCAGGATGACAAAATTGAAAAGTATTTTAAAAAGCAATATTCAATTTTCATAACATTATATAAAAAAAATCTGATACCATTACTCACTCTAGATAAAAAGTATTTTTTAAATACCAGTGTAAATTTGTCTAGCTAGACCTACTTAACATACAATACATAAACTATAAGCTTGGTATTTCGTACGCAACCAGCTGTAAGTATCTAACATAAACCTCTCAGTAATTTAAAAGCAATAAAATATTTTTCATTCTTATTTTGAATAACATAGACAATTCTGCGCAAATTAACCTTGGGTCCGATAATCTGTTGATTAGATTTATTTCTTTATTGTAGAGAATCCTATTTGAATTACATAAGAAAGCATAAATAATAATTATGATTAATGCTTATTGTACTTTATGTCTTAAACGTATTTTTCCTAATATTTCAGTAACAAATTTAAATTAATCGATTAGGTTGAAATAAAAAATAAATCGTTTCGCATAATCGTTTTGGTACACCCTAACAATAAAAAAAAAACAATAAGAATGATGGTTGATGGCGATTATCACATTTATGCACTTCGATTTTATTTATGAAAATTAGTAAACTTGTGGGTTAAATATTAAAGAATTAATGGCGCTAAGATATGATCATTTTATCTTATTGTTTTAATTAACGCTCATACATAAGATTTTTTAAGTGGCTCTATCAAAAATGCAATTATTAATTAGGGTGTCGTATGACGTAACTCTGAGGTCCAATTGGTACTACAACCGAGCCGGCGGAGGTTTGCATGTCTTGTACCAATATTGGTTCTACTACCGAACTATACGGTTAAATCATCCATTTCGAATCTAACAATAAGCTCGCTAATCATATTCTTTACTTCAATGCGCAATGTGTTCCGAATTTCCTCACGTATAACAAGTCGTATATCACTAACCTTATCATCCTCGCCTTTCGAGCTATTCTCAATTGTCTCAGAGGTTGATTTATCAGGTTCATGCTGAGATAAACAGCTTAGACAATTCCACTAAGAACTTGCAATTTTACTTAGCCTTTTAAACGCTGTTGCACTCAGGTTAACGCACAGGTGATGATAGAATTTATCGCAATTAAAACATGTTATTTTTTCATTTTGTTTAATCGGTAATCCACAAGTATCACAGTTATACATCTCCAAGTAAACAATGAAACACCCAAAGCGTACGATAAATCCAAAAAGAGGACGTTGTTCGGTTCATCGGGCTCGAACTCGAGATACCCCGCGCTTATTTGGTAGGCGTCAATGATATCCACAGAGCCAACGGTACATGTAAGTTTGGTGTGAAATTCTGGATCAAATGTCAACATGAAGCCATCACCACAAGCGGTAGATTGAAAATAATTTTATACTGACAACTTAAAATATAACTTTTGATCAATCACCGTCACAGTACACTTTGATTTTCACTATTTACAAATTTAAATCACTATAATCGTTTAGAAAATGATGTGATTGAAGCTCATAGGGTTCCGTTTTTGTGTCTAGACAGCACGTATTCGGAATAATAACTTATACTTTGTTTTAGAATTAAAGTTACGGAGCAAAATTTAGCGTGACCGTACTATTTGACGTCTCGATGACAGATGCATATTACAAATATCATTCGTTCACCATGATATCGTTATATTGCAATATTCCGGATGCGCAGAGAAGGAAACATTTCGATAATAAGCTAATGATTTAATGATGTTTAGGAGTATTAAATATGTTAAGAATTAGTTATTTTGCATTAACATAAACATGACGTCAATTGCAGCTTTTTTTTCTCATTACTTTCATGTCGTATTAATCTATACTAATATTATAAAGCTGAAGAGTTTGTTTGTTTGAACGCGCTAATCTCAGGAACTACTGGTTCGAATTGAAAAAATCTTTTTGGGTTGAATAGACCATTTATCGAGGAAGGCTTTAGGCTATATATCATCACGCTTAGGCCAATAGGAGCGGAGCAGCGATAAAGAATGTTTTAAAATCGGGGATTCCACGGGGACGAAGTCGCGGGCAGCAGCTAGTAACAAATAATACACCAACGTAGGTACGTCTAATGAAACGTTACATTCTCGCGCGTTTTATGAATCCATCGTAGCTATCAATAGGCACAAAGTTCATTTCACGTTGGGATTTTTAATTTAAAGAAGTATTGTATTGCCTCTTGTTGTCCAATTGTGAAGAAGACTAACATCTTTCTTAATATTACGTAACTTCTTATAAATGTTAATATTTATGTGAATCCAATTCTCAGACCGTTTTTTCTTTTGTTGATCCAACAAAAGACAAAACGGTCTGAGAATTGGAGTACCGAGGAAAAAGTAAGTCAACATGATTATTAATTCAATGAAATTCTCGCTGCCAATCGCTTAGTAAACCTATACGTTTATCTGAAATCTTCATCCGATAATTCAGTCAAGGGATTGATCCGAAGACGAATTCTGTTGTCGGCGTGGCGGTTCTAACAACTCAGCGGCTTCAATATCCTCAATATTCATGAAATCGATAATGCTCGCATCTATTTTTGGGTAAAATCAACGACGCTCCAAAGACAATAACAAAGACGCTATAACCTGAAATGAGAAACTGACAGATACCTACGGGTTAGACTATCGTTAAACTAGGGGTCGCCGAGGTTAAGCGTTAGACCATGATTTGGTCTATGGTTCATCGCCACATTTTGTACCCCACGTTTTGTAATATGATTTTTGTCTAAACCGTAGTTTATAGAACTTTAAACCATGGTTTTTAGTTAAACCGCTTTTTGTAATAAGACCGAATAGGTTCTGATTTGTAAGTTTGATTGTAGTAAGTTTATCATGTTTTTCTCACACCGCATTCCTCATCGTCAATCATCCTCAACAAAACAAGTTTTTTTTTTTATATTTACAAGAATTTACTATTTACGCAGTTTTTTGCGTAATATGGGATGTTATCAATTTTACTATTCATAAGTTAGGATTAGATGGTGCTTTACAAGAACTTATTTTGATATTATCTCATGTCACCTAACTGTTTCCCATACCCATATTATGTTCTTTCAAAGTCGTACATTCTATCATTCGATTTCTTTGGGCAACGGATTTTTGGGGCCACTTCTGCTATAAACAATCGGACTAGGCAAAAAGTCGGATGGTTACCACACGTTTTGAAATTACTTTGTCTCTCAGTACAAAAAAAAAATACTTGTTAATCGGGGAGGTACTATGTTTTATTATCCTCAAATTTGTGAAAGTAAAAAGCGATTTTTTTCTTTGAGTTTTACAGAACGTAGGTGATTTTTGCGGACCTCTAAATTTTGTGACGTATAACCCATACAGGGGATAGTTGCCTAATCCATATAGATTAGAGATCCATATAGAGAGAGGACTTTTATCTCGCAAAATGTTTGATTGCGCCTTGCCTTCAAATGCAACCGCACAGACACATGCGGAGGTTTTGAGACTTGGGTCTTATGAGATTTGAACTTTTTGCTACCATATGTTATTATGCAACTTGAACGTTATGAGACTGAAAGGCAAAATGGTCAACTTATCACGTGACTCATTAAAATCGAGGCCACTTTACCCCTGAGGCAGCTATCCCGGTTTTACCTAATAGGTAGGCTAATGACCTCAAATATCAATATGGACACGTCACCGGAATCCCGACAAAATTTATATAAAAATGAGATTACTAAAAGGTTTTTACATCATCATCGGCCTAGCCTTTTCCCAGCTATATTGGGGTCGGCTCCCAGTACAACCGCATTCAGCTGAATACCAGTATTTTACGTGGAGCGGCTGCCAGACCTCTACAACCCATTAACTGGGGAAGACGATATTTCTTGGCAAGACTGGTGTCAGATTTACTTGATTCTGACAATCCGTAACGACTGCCAAAGATCTACAAATGACAGCCGGGACCAACGGCTGTCATTATTAGTCGCCAAGTCATTATATATAGCTCCTCGCCTAATATTTCAATTGACTGGTATAGTTTATTTGCTACCTAAACGCAGCTGCTAGTTTTTAGTTTTTATAAAACCCTTAAGTTTGAACCTTACATAATATAATAGTCCCGAAAATATTTAATCGCTGGCAAGTTTTTTTATTTGTTGCAAACATTTAGTCGACTTTTAAGTTATTAGTCACTCGGAAAATAATAAGCTTTTAGAAAACAGAAACAATCCCGGGATTTCCGGCATCTCAATACAATGAAGACGTGACACATAATAGCAAAAATAACTAACTACTCCGATTGTTGGTAATTATAATCTTATTATATATACGAGAACCATTTGATCATCGACTTATTAATAAACAACTACATATTCAGAAGTAAGACAATAACTTGAAATATATTGGATGTCGTCTATTTTCGTCTATTACCTATTGCTGGCCGTGCCAACAGCAAGAATATTCACAGCAATAGACATAACATGTTAGCAATACGTTGTCCAATTAATCGATGTATTGAATCGTGTAATGACCAGCGGGGTTACCCCCACCTAAGTCGCAGCTCGCTCGCGCTCCTTTGTTTCACCTTAGCAACGAAGGGCGGGCCAGCCACCCTGGCGCTGTACCATACTAACGATGCGTATTCATTACTAATACCTTCAAGCTTAACAAATAATATCGGATTCTGTTTACTAATCAACTCATCATGTTTCTGGCCTGTTTACTCTGGTCGACACGTCAAATTTTCTTCCATTCCTTCATGTCCAGGTTCACGGACCGGCTTCATCTAGCTTAAAATGACCAGAAATATTTGACGTATAAAAGTGTTATGTTTAACCTACTTACACTCCGCCACCACCGTTACCACTCTGCCACCACTGCTCCTCCATTCATGTATAATAAGGTAGATATCAAAGTCCTGTTTTGGGCAGGATTGTGGCTCTGACCTATGAAATCCTGGACCACGTTCTCAGACTAGACAGAAAATAGGGTAGACTCACCTCTTCGGGCGTAGCAGTTTCCTTACAGACAATGATAGCGTTTTCCACAGCCCTGGCCGCGTGGAAGAGCGAGTTGTTCTTCTTGTAGCACTCTGAAGCTTTCAGGTAGCAGTCTTTCGAGTTCACCACATCTTTGGCGATACGGTAGCATTGCGCTGAAAAAATATCACCATGTAGAAACTGTTTCTGTGTAATAAAACACAACAAGTCGAATTCGTTGCACCATTATAAGTCACTAGCAGCGCCTCGCAGCTTCACCCGAGTTGGTCCCGTTCCCGTGGGAATATGGGGATAAAATATAGCCTATGTCACCCGGGGATAGTGTAGCTTCCCAACAGTGAGAGAATTATTCAAACCGATAAAGTAGTTTCGGAGCCTATTCAATGCAAACAAAAAACAATCAAATCTTTACTCTTTTTTTAATGGATTTGCTCTTGACTCTAGTCTAGGTCACAGGTGACAGCACAAAGTCTACGATGGAATGAGCTTACCCAGAGGAAGCCAACTTTGAAGAACTTTATAATATTAGTGTAGAAGAACGACTCTGGACCGATTTTTATCATCTTTGATTACGTTGTCTACGCCCCGAATAACTAACCGAATTTGAAAAATACACTTACATATATTTTTGTAGATTACTAAATAAAATGTATAATTTTGTAAAAGGGCGGAGACCTGGTGTCCTGAAATACAGGCCTAGAGCTTAGTTTAGGCACCAGTCTCCCACAATATTAAAATGTTGTCTGACTTAGATACCATCAAATGTGTATTTTGTAATATTGTGGTGAGAAAATAAATTTTTATTATTATTATTATATAATTATGAGTAGGTACGAATAATTTTCTCATACATCCAGAGAATTGAGTTAGGTAAATAAGTTAACACAATATTTATTGATTTTGAGGCGAAACGAAATTCGCCTTGGCAGCTACATAGTTTTCAATATAAAAGCCGCTTGTTCATCAGGGAACTCGGGTGCCAAATTAACTTCACACACTACGTAAAGCCAACTGTCACAAAACAAAATGTTTTGACTACAGTCACAAACTTATTTGTGACAAAATTCAAAGAATCTTCTTCGAGACAGGTTCTGATTTAAATAAACCAATTCATTTCCATGTCTTTACACGAAATCACTATATATCCCTACTAATATGTATATAAATGTGAATGTAAGTTTGTTTGTTACGCTTTCACGCGAAAACTACCAACCGATTTCAAAAATTGTTTCACCACTATAAAGCTACATTCACCCTGAGTAACATAGGCTATATTTTATCCCCGTATTCCCACGGGAACGGGAACTACGCGGGTGAAACCGCGGGGCGCTGCTAGTATATATAGGTATATATATACACTAAGGAGGTCATTATACCTACTCTTATTCTATCCTGTCAGTGAAAGTTTTGTAAAATAGGTCCAGTGATTTGGGAGATCCCGAAGTTTGAGTGGAGTATTAAGTACGGTAGTAGTTGTCTGACTTTTTTTTTACACAGAACTCTTCTAACAATTCTAAAATAAAAGTAGCCTAAGTTACTCCCATTATGATATCGGTTATCTGGCTTCGAAATCGGTACAGCCGTTTCGAATATTCAAACAGACAAACAAACAGTTGTGTATGTTGTTATTTTGATATAACGTTTACGTTAACCAGACGTTTCAATTTTATTTATTTGTATGCATGTATGTTTAGATGCGAAGATAAAGACTTACCGGCCCGGCTAAATTCGTCAGCTGCCGAATCATGGTCCGCTTTCCAACGAAACATGGATGTCCTCATACTGTCAACGACATATAGATTAGATTACAACAGAAATATTATTAAAAGGCACTAATTAACAACAGTGGCGGAACGCGAGCCATTAACTTAAAAAGAAAAAAATATATGATGAAGCAAAATAGTTAGCATAATTGCTTAGCTACAAAATAATATTATAATTTCAATGTCTGATGAAATGTAACGTAAGTCGCATAATAGAATGAAAGCACGAAATAATAGTAGCAGATTCTTAATTCAATTTATAAATGTGTCAGCGGAAAATGACAGACTCCGTAAGATTATATTAGACTAGAAATTGATTTCTTTTTAAATACTTTGCCACATCGCGAAGCAACGCAAAAAAATAAAATCTTTGTACCGCTAGAATTTTTAGGAAGCTATGAAAGCAAGCGAATTAGGGTTACGTTATCGTTGCTAGGATTGAGGAAATTGTTCGAAAGAGACACCGCGGCCCAGGAACGCAAAGGGCACTAGGAAGAACACGGGTGGGTTTTAGTCGGTAAGAGTCTCTCTCACACTCCCTTCTGCTCCGACCAGAGCGGGAGAATTCATTTGATGATTTTGCGCTTAGACTCAGTCTCGTACAAGAGTCCTAGCATTATGCTGAGCGACAGCCGTTTTGCGCAAATGTGACGCATACCTTCCCAACTCTTAACTATTATTTTTGTTTTAGTTTTAAGCTGTATTTTAAATTCTTTGGTGTGCGTCATGCTTGGCGCAAATAAACAGTTTTTCTTTCTTTCTTTCCCATCCAGAATAAAAAAGGAAATAATAAGTTTTGCTATCGTGTCACGAAATTGTTAGAAAGTGTCACCGCGGCCACGGAACGCAAAAAGTATTTGAAGAGACACGGTTTGGTTTCAGTCATTATCATTATTCAAAATAAGCAAATCAAGAACCGCCCGCCCCCTTTTAGTGCTTAATACTTGAATGACCCCACATTCAAGTATTAAGCACTAAAAGGGGGCGGGGAGTTCTTGATTCGCTTATTTTTGATGACATAGGGGATGGGGGGAACCGGGATGTAATTTCGTCAGCAATATTGATTTATTTTATTTTTCAGATTTTAGTCGATTTGGGTTTGAACACATGGCAATCTGACGAGGCTATCAACGCCCTAATAGCGAACTTAATTTCAGACTTGAAATTCCTTATTTCTAGACTTATTAACTGCTGCTTCATGATCATGAACCAATAAGGAAACCAAAACAGATTCAATAATACTCATAAATATGTCTACGTAAGCATGGGGCGGGGGGTAAGAGCTTTACTTTTGATGACGAGGCGGTCAAAAATGTCAAAAATTCTGCTTACGTAATACTCGAACGGCCCCTTTGATGATTTGCTACCCACATAGAAGCCGTGCAATCGTAGGATTGAAAGCACTTCTATTTTATTTTAAATTTCGCCATATTATAGGACCATTAATAACATCTTATTCATTTTAGAAATGACTTGGTAAGGGGAAAGAACCTTTGTGGTATAATTACCCGGCCGCTAACAGATTTTTTTTGCGTACTAACTCGCATCGTAATCACAAATAATAGTCTTTAATTTAAAAAAAAAAGTGGTTTAATCAAGCCAAGAACTGTTATTTCAATACAATCTACTGCATAAATATGCATGTGTTTAGGTCTCATCTCCAAATATCTCGCTAACGCTATCGCTCGTGTCACTTTAGGACGTAACTATGATTTTTTTGTTTGTGCGAGTGTACTCTACCCATATCAAATACGGATGTTATCACGCGCGCCGCAAAAATGGCGGCTGGTGCCCATGCCAGGTCCCATCGGTTCAAAAATGTTCGAACCCCTTTCATACATTTCAGTCAATGACATTATTTTTCAGTATCATTCAGGTATGTTTATTCTGATGTTGTTTTTTCTATAATTTTGCCAGATTGAACAACGACTGTGATATGAGAAGGGAATATGCAAAAATCAGTGAAAAGCTCACTGATTTTAGCATATTAACATAAAAATGAAATAACACTAAACAATGAAGGAACAGCAACTTTTGACAACATAAAAGTAAATTAATAGGGTAGTTAACTAAAAAAATCTAATTAGTCCGTCGGATATATTTCCAAAAAATATCGGACACGTATTTTTTCTTTTTTCATGTAAACAAAAAATGAAGACGATACAGTGCGTTGAAAACTCGTGTGACGTCACTACTTGCTACAATTTTTACCGGGCCGTGACGTCACACGCTCCCACTCCTGTTACTTGACGCTTTTTATCTTCGTTAGTTTTTATAGATTTGATAAAGGAAAAAATACGTATCCAATTTTTTTTCTATAATCTAACTACGGACTAAACATAATCATATATTTTTTACTCAGAAAACATCCCTTTTGCGATATTGCGATATTTTTTCTATGGCTCGGCAGCTTTGTAATCACCTATTAGTTAAGTGGGTACCAAAATCGTGTGACGCAGTGTTTTTTTTTTGCAGCTCCTGAATTCCTAACTTAGAAAAGTAGAAAAAATCACAGGGTGAATTCTACAACGTTTTTCAGACAAAAAAAAATCATAATTGGTTCTCCAGTCCTTAGTAGGCAATAACAGTATCATCATAATAAAATTGTGTTCATTTTAATTTCTGAGAGTAACTTCTGAGAACTAAACCTAGTTGGTACATAATAATCGCTTATTTGTTTGCTCGTTAGATGTTATTCATAGGAAAATCTGTAGGTACATTAATTAAGCCCACATTCATATCGAATACTTGTGTTTAATATTATTGAGTTCCCAGAAAGCTACACTCTGGTTTACAAAATCATTGTCAACGCCATTTGTAATTCTTTTATAATTTACTAGCAGCACCCCGCGGTTTCACCCGCATAGATCCCATTCCCGTAGTAATATGGGGATAAAATATAGCCTGTGTCACCCGAGGATAGTGTAGCTTCCCAATAGTGAAAAAAATATTCAAATCGGTTCAGCGGTTTCGAAGCCTATTCAATACAAACAAACAATCAAATCTTTCCTCTTTGTAATATATGTATAGACTAGAGCCTGCCTCCAGTTACGTTATTATGAGCAAGCTGGGTAACAGACAGAGTCAGACAACATCATCTTCCTAACTAGGCTCTTCCGGTCAGCTTCCAGTCAAATCGGACTCAGCTGAATACCAGTATTTTACATGGAGTGACTGCAAACCAGACCTCCACAACCCATAAAGTGGGCTAACACAGATAGATAGAGTCAGACATCATCTTCCTGGTATCTTTCAATCAAACCGGATTTAGCTTTAATTTAACATGGAGCGCCGGCCTACCAGAACTCCACAACCCATAAACTGGGTAACATGGACAGATAAGAGGCCGACTACATTATTTTCCTAGCATCATCGGTTGTCCAGTCTAACCGGATTCAGTTGAATACCACTCTTTTACATAGAGCAGCTGCCTACCAGAACTCCACAATCCATTAACTGGGTAACATGGAGAGATAAGAGGCATACTACATTATTTTCCTAGCATCATCGGTCATCCAGTCTAACCAGATTCAGCTGAATACCACTCTTTTACTATTGTGAATTTGGTTACCGCACGCTGTGGCGGCCTTTACCGTCGTGAAGCTACGGGCGGTAGATATTAGCGAGGCCCCGGGTGAAAGAACTTTGTGAGGCCCTTGTTCTTTTTACAATGAATAAATAATATTTTTGAATTTTTGGGGATATTAAAATTTTAAATAATATCAAATAGAGCTAAGAAATTGTCTAGTGAAAAAATTGCAAAGCAGAAAGCCCATCTTGTGTCACTTCTCTGTGTCTTCCCGCTCACTTCAAATCTAATTTACTATGAATAACGATCTATAACAAACATCTAAAACATGTTATAAAATGTAAGTTATTTTATACTCGGGTTGCGTGAGGCCCCTGACAGAGCAAGGCCCCAGGCGGTTGCCCTGCTCGCCACCCCCTAAGGCCCTAAGGCTGGGTATTGAGTATGGTAGAGTCAGTAGTGCTGACTCTACCATACTCAATACCCAAACAAATTTCGATGTCATGTATGTATATTGATTCAAACCAAGACTTCTTACTTAATGAAAGCTTCAATACAAAAATGTACTCTTTGTTATGTCTATTAAACACAGGTTATTGTCTTTTTCACCAGTTTAGTGGCTATTCATTCAATAATAATTTCATTTTATATAGTAATTTGTTACTTATTTAAGTGATATACGTAATAAGCCTCGGTACCTACATCATATAGGCCTATATTTATTTACTTACAACAGCTAGATGGATGGATCAGAGAATCATATCATTATATGACCCTCTGAATGACAAAAAGTCACTAAAACAGAAGTGGAAAATACTTATTTGCTACATGAATGACATGAACTTAATTATTTTGGTAAAATTACAAGCAAATCAATCAGTTCTAACGATATAAAAGAAAAAAATTGGTATTTTCAACTTACGCTCTTTCAGCAGCCCTGCAGTGTTCCTGCGCCTCCAATATTTTGGCATTAGCCGCCATCGTGAATTAAGCTTAGCGAAACACTGGATATTTATGAAATTTGAACTTAGCTCTGTGATGGTGTGTAAGAAATCAATATAGACTGGACGATAACTTAACACAAGCAACTGAAGCAACTATCTTTCATTTGCTAATGATTTGCATTTGACTGTTTGACGTTTTAGTGACGGCCAAGACAATGTTACAAATAAAAAAGTTCAATTTCTACCATTTCCTACTATTTTCGCGCCAAATCTTAAATCGAATAACTATCTATCGTTATTTAATAAAGTTTACTTTATTTTGTTTTATAATGCATTATCACAGCACAATAATTAATTAAATTATTATGATCTTATAACTTAAGTTAGTATCTATGTACCTAATCAATATTTTTCAACTTTCCAATATAAAAACAGATACCTAAACTTATTAGATTAGAGTCTATATTTTCAGTCTAACATTAAGGTAATATAATCAAATATCACTCGTAGGTATTTTATGGCAGTATTTTTTTGAAGTCTCTTTTTTTTTACATTTATTTACGATATTATATTTGTAAGTACATATTATTACATGTAACAAAATGTATTTCATGGCCTAAGACCTATGCTAGAGTAATGTAGTGAAATGTTTTCTTCTTCTATCTTTTTTGAGATATAATAAAGAGTATTCTACTTTGTGATTTTGTTTTTACTATATGTAACTTAGTTTCATGTTAACTTCCCAAAACCTAATTTTAGTTGTAATTATTATTTTGCCTTATTGTTAATATTATGTATTCTTGAGTTTTATGTTAATACTATTTCATAAATCCGCTTTCACACACCCATACAAGCACATAGCACGATTGCTCCATAGAGCCATTTGTTTCAACCATTGTTTATAGTAAAGTTTTAATGTTTCATTTAAGATTTGCCAATCTTATAATAAGGAAAGGCTAACCTAAAAAACTCAGTTTTATTATTATCTTTGTACTAGAACTAGCCAACTAGGACACCAAAACTAAGTTATTTTTCAAATTAGACAGCACCTTTGGAGGAATACGCCAAATCATCTCTGTGTGTTCGTAAGCTTTACTGAGCACCAATTTACCAGCACTTGCTTTTCGATAAAATATTGTGAT
The DNA here is from genome assembly GCA_905332915.2 of Hecatera dysodea. Classification (NCBI taxonomy): domain Eukaryota; kingdom Metazoa; phylum Arthropoda; class Insecta; order Lepidoptera; family Noctuidae; genus Hecatera; species Hecatera dysodea. The sequence continues at coordinate 27,666,603 of HG995286.1, read as the reverse complement.
ATAACATATAACACAAATGGTATCATAATCGTAATACCCAGCAGACGGAACGGCATGCGCCGTTTATGTTTAGATCCGTCGCAGACGCAATAATAAGTGCAAAAAGTACCGCACGTTTAGGGTTGTCCGATGAGCTTACTAATATTTTCATGTATAATTTGAATAATTACTGTGTTTTAACACCAGTGTGTTTATCTCATTTCTTCTTATTTTCGAGAAGATTATAATATCGAGCCATGCTTATACCAATTAAATAAATTATAAAATTTGCTTAATTCTCACTGGACATTGGTTCAAGATTTTGTAGTTTGTTTATTGATCATGTGCTTACTTTGTCGTATACCATATTTTACTTTTCTTTTTTAACAAAAACACAAATAATGCGACCTTATATAACACAGTTTACAATGCCTTCCAGACCAACTGGCATGGACAGTTCTATCATATCTCTAGTTATTTCAGTACCGAATATCGTTACCTATTGACTTTGTATAGCTTAACCTATCTTCTTCAGTTCCTTCAACTTTCTATAAATATTGAATACTAGCAATTCGCCAGCAACTTTGACCGCGTTGATTTAGTTGGCACCCCAAGAACTTCAAAGCCCCTTTTACCCCTTTTAAAGGGTTTCTATAAGTAGTTTAGAAAATTAAGTAGGTACCTACGACGACTTCTCATGTGCCAAGAATGTATTGTGAAGTTAATAATAGGTACGTTTCGTGAACCCTAAATATAACAGCGGCGGTAGTTAAAAGGACCAAATAGATTGGTGTTTATAAACGCACTGAGTGGGTGGAATAAAGCTTGCATTGTGCATGTAGGTATTTAGATGAAGTCGTCTTTAATTAATTTGATCATTTGATATGCTGGCAATTTATTGTGGAACTTGCAGAGATTCCTACTAACTTATCAGAAACTTATTGAAATAGTTAATATTGTAAAAGACATTTAAAGATTGGAAAACCTTAACGAAACATTTATCATTATAATCCGCCTGATTACCTAAAGTTTTATGACGACATAAAAAAAGCGAATAGGTACACAGGTTTTTTTTTACACTGTTGGTAATTTTCCGTCCATACGTAGCAAAAAAACATTACATAAAACGTAAAATTACAAAGAATGACTCATCTCTTATTTTTTACAATATACTAAAAGCAGAACCCTCTTACTATCGTTTCTTTATTCTAAAACACTCGCAAAAACACGCACAGCGTACTCCAACTACAGTTACTTGCAGGTGTATCAAGCGGCGCGTGGTAGAAAATGGTAATAATATTGTAATAACAATAGTAACACTGTCGTGAGATTGCGCCAGATTGCGCGCGCACCCTATTCTGCCTATTTTAACCCGCAGAGAAAACGAGGGGGACTGGATTGAAGCTTTAGAAATAACGGTTTCTTTATTTTACTTTCTTATCAAAGATGCCGTAGCCCTTGAAGTGCTGGGGTACCTGCTATTACTTAATTAGATTTTTCCTGCATTATGAAAGATGAAACCAAAAAAATATCTTCACTGTAGGTACCTACCTACATTAATTACCTACCAAGATTTATGTTTTGTCTATATATTTGATTTTATATATGAAAATCTCCCATGTTTAGTTTAAAGTTTGCAAAATTGAGAGCAAACCTACCACAAACAATAACGAGAAAGGCTTAGGTATTTCTTTGTTAGTTTTACGCACAGGTTTTACGTGCAAGTTGAGACAAGCAGAGTATATCGAAAAATAGTCAACTCCGTAAGATTTTAAAACATCTCCAGAGATTGTAAACTCGATAAATTATCAACTGAACATTACCTAATTATGGAATATTTTTTACGCATTAGAATTTGTTAGTCAATAATTTCTCAGAATGACTTCGAGAGATTACAGCAACATCTTACGCATTTTAGATACAATCATCAGATGACCTATTCATACCCTCTCTGCGACGATAAATTGAAGTTGAAGAAAATTATGTAGGTATAGCATTATTTAGCATTTTCAATATTCTCTATACCTACATATAAGTAGAGATGAGTAGTCAGGTAGGTAAATTATGCACCTAAAGTCCAGAAATGAACGAAAAAAAATGCAAACGGCTCTAAATAAACACACACAACTACATTTAGATAACATGAACGTTGAAAACCCCTGACACTCCTTTGGCCGTGTAATGCCCGGGCCACACTAACGAGAAATGCCATAAATTATTGCCATAATGGACGTTAACCTTAGGTGTAGCCACGACTTAACGCGATAATTTGACAACGGCATTGCCGTTCAATCAAAAAATCAAAGAGATTACGCGAGAATTAATGCGATGCAGCAGCCACACCTTTACGTCAGTGTCAGTGTACACTCATTATCGTATAATCATGACGACACTTTTAGCGCAGTGGTTGAGCGTTCGGCTGCTGCGCCACGTGTCGCGGGTTCGATCCCCGTACGGAAAAAATATTTGTATGGCCTACAGAACATTGTTCCGGGTCTGGGTGTCTTGTGTATGTGAGTTTACATGTTTGTGAACGCACCCACGATACAGGAGTAAATCCTAGAGTGCCGCAACGTTTAAAAAAAAATCTCATGAAATATAGAACTTTGTCAACGTCCATCTTGCTTCAATTCAACTAAAATTAACGCCGTTTTTAGCGCCAATGATGGGCATTCACGTTGACATTTCAAGTGTAGCCACCCACTTTAGCGCGTTAAAATTATCGCAGTAAATATCGCGCTAGTGGGCATTGACGTTTGTGGCTCGGGCATAAAGAAGCGTCACCGGTCCTTTTCAACACAGACACCAAATTGATAGCGTTATCAAATTCAGTATGTTTAGTAGGACAATTAAACAACGGTTTACCAGTATACTATCGTTTACAGTGCTATGTACATATACCTACTACACAGATAATATAATCCTACTATTTATGACTACCTACTCCATTTTTGTTTGCACAGCAATCTTTTTTCCCACGGGCCATTTCTCGGCGTTTAACTCTGCCCTTACAGATAAGCTAAACTAAAAAATGTACGCTCTACATAAATTTTACAAATGAAGGGACCAATGCAATAATGATGAAAGTCCTTTTTTTCTAAAATACTGAACAAAATCATAATTCGGCCACTGGATATAATACAGGGTTGGGCAGTATTTGAATTACTTGTTATTAAAATTCATATTTGAATTACCTACAAATGGGCACGCCAACCATTGCGGCGATAAGTCCACGTTACCCATTCGTCAACGCAGAGCGCTGAGGGCCTTGACTAGTCTGTTTTCTTTTCTTAATAATCCTTCTTCTCCTTCTTATATAACTTCACAAATTCAATTTCTTTGCGCTGCCCATAGTAAAACTCTTCGTTCTACCAATAACCGTCTTTTACGATGTCCCTCACACCGTTCTGGGTTTATTCACTCCTCTTTCTGCGTCCAGGCAATCTTCCTTTGGAATGCGCTCCCTCTGAACATCGGGACGGCAACTAGTCGGTGGTCCTTTAAGGTGAAGGCACGTGAGCACATTCGCAAGAAGTTGGTAGAATCATCACAGCGTTAATTCGTTGGGTTCGTTTTTCTCAATGCCGTTGTTAATATATGATTGTATTTTTCCCTCTCTGTCCATTATTTTATGTTGCACCTGCCATGTTGTCTCTGCACTACCCTAAGGTTGACTGGTAGAAAATGCCCATGGCATTAAGTCCGCCTTTGTACAGTGTTTTTTTTTTACTAGTGCATAAAGTTTAAATAAAATAAAAATAAGTCCCCTCTTTGAGGAGTGGTTGGAGAGACGCCACGGCGTCCTCACCTTCCGCCTGACGCAGGTGCTCACCGGACACGGCAATAACGCTCGATGGCTTCCGTAAGCCATTTTGGCTAACCTTTTCTATAGGGGGAAATCCTAATGAGTTTCCTTCACCCTGGGACGGGCTGAGGGGTCTGTCCGGTCTGTCAGACTCTTAAAATAACTAAAACCACCCCGGTGTTCCATCTTCCACCTACGCCGGGTATCGGGGGTCGATATTAAGAATTATAAATGTAGATAATCAAATAAAGATTTATCACAAACTTACGGAGTTTGCAATTTTCCGGGGGCATATACCACTGCTTTAAAACCAACCAATCATTAGTGTAAATTGTCTTATCTACGTCACATTAAAGAGTAGAAACATATTTGAAGACCTTCACAAGATCAATTGATCTCGCAAGAGTCTTATGGCATGCTTTATTAACCGACTTCTAAAAAAGGAGGAGGTTCTCAATTCGGATGTTTGTATGTTTTTTTTTTTTTTTTTTTTTTTTATTGTTTGTTCGCGCATAACTCCGTCGCTTGTCAACCGATTTGAAAAATTCTTTTTTTGTTGGAAAGGGTATACTTCCCAAATGGTCCCATGAAAATTTTATCGAAATCAACCAAGCGGTTTTCGAAAAATCAACAAAAATCTAAAAAAAATATGTACATTTTCTACATTGATGACCTCTTAGTTTACTCTGCGAAGGAGCAGTACGTTTTTTTTACACCAATGTGATTGGTTCGTTTAGGTGGGGGAGGGGAGGGGGTGTAGGTACCACTAAAAAGTGAAAAATAAAAAAAAAAATTTACAAAAAATAAAACCGACTTCTAAACAAAAAAAACCAAAAAGTATAAAATAACTTTAATTTCGGAAGTCGGTGTGTTCAACAACAAAAAAGCAACCAAAAACACCGAGTTCCGAAATTAAAGTTATTTTATACTTTTTGGTTTTTTTTTGTTTAGAAGTCGGTTTTATTTTTTGTAAAAATTTTTTTTTTGTTATATACCTATATCACTACATAGTATAAAACAAAGTCGCTTTCTCTGTCCCTATATGTATGCTTAAATCTTTAAAACTACGCAATGGATTTGTATGCGGTTTTTTTTAATAGATAGAGTAATTGAAGAGGAAGGTTTATATGTATAAAACATGCATATTATAGTAGAGGAAGCATTAGTATCTACATTGCACCCGTGCGAAAAGATATACAATAAAATAAAATTATCTTTATTATGTACACCATATAATATCTAAGTTACCAGAACTGATTAGGTAAAACATAATATAGGGTGAAGAATTAAAAAAGGAAGCGAATCATAAGAAGTGGAGCATACCGACTAAAACCCACCCGTGTTCCTCCTAATGCCCAAGTGGAGCACACCAAAGAATATCTTTGCTAACCTAATTACGTATCTACTACTACTAAAACATGCGATTTTTTCTGTCTGTTATGGAACACTTTTTTTCACAAACTTTTGCCTTCCTGGGCTACATACATAGGTACTAGTGATGTAACGAATGTTTGATTTTTCACATTCGCGAATGCGAACCCGAGTATTTATCTTCAACATTCGCGAATGCGAATGCGAATGCGAATATTAAAAAAAAAAAACAAAAAAGCGCGCGTAAAATGTTTGACAGGTTTGTCGTTTCGTGTCGGCCATGTTTAAATTCAACATAGCCGAGCCGATATTGGTTAATTGAATGAATTTAGTCACAGAAAGTTCATTCTAAAAGTTTTGTTTTGTTTTGAGGTTAGTTTTATGTTATTTATCAAATTTAACTGATATTTAAGGGACAAAGTGGCATAAAAACATGAGTAAAGCACACATCAGCGAAGTTTGGACGTATTTTACAATATGTGATCCTCAAAAAGGTTAATTGCAAGTTGTGTAATAAAAAGTACTCGCGCAAAGGCAGGACCACTAGTGCTATGAGAAATCACCTGGAAGCTAAACACAAAAATGAATATGAAGAATTGAAAAAAAGAGAACATGAAAAGCAAGATGCTGCTAAAATTAATTTTTTGGCGTCCTCTTCGCGACAATGTACCAAAAGTCCAAAACTTGACCTTAAGCAAATTTCTTTGAGGGATTGCGTTGAAAAAAATAAAAAGTGGGATAACAACAACACCAAGTCTTTGGTGTTGGATAATTTGATTGGCGAAATGATCGCACTGGAGGACTACCATTTAGTTTTGTGGAATGTCTTGGATTTGTGACATTGATTAACCAAGTATGCCCTTCATATGATTTAAAAAGTCGGCAATATTTTACTTCCTTCATTTGTGAGAAATTATACGGCAAGGTAAAAGATAAAATTCTGGAATTAATCAAATTATTTGAAAAATTAGCATTAACAACTGATATCTGGTCTGACTCTTGCTCTGGAGTGTCGCTGATAAGTTTCACTTGTCACGGAATTACCAATAATTTTGAATGCAGAAGTATTCAATGATGGGCGACATACAGAGAAAATATAGCGGCAAAGTTAGAAACTATGTTGTCATCGTGGGGAATTCCCAAAGAAAACGTATTATGTATTGTTAGAGATGGTGCATGGTGGCACTAACATGAAAAAAGATATTTCTTTATTAATGATTAAAAACATTGATTGTTTATCGCACCAAATCCAACTTGTTATTAAAGAAGGGCTTAAGTCACAAGAAACTATCATTGCAGCCATTAACAAATGTAAAAAGATAGCAACACATTTTCACCACTCTGATGTTGCTCAAGGCGAACTTGTTAATCTACAAGAAAAGCTTAATCAACCAAAGCTCAAGATAATCCAACAGTGTGTTACGAGGTGGAATAGCAGCTTTTACATGCTAGCACGCATTTTGAAAAACAAAGATTCGCTGTGCCTTTATGCTTCCACCAGCAACAAAATTTCACAACTAACTTCAGAAGAATGGATAATTGTGGAAAAATTGATTACATTACCTTTTGAAGAAATAACTCAAGAACTAAGTGCAGCCAATGTTTCCATATCATCTGTGATTCCGTTATTGGCCACTCTGGAAAAAGTGATTGATGAATTTGAATATAATGCATCTGACAAGTGCATTTGGAACACTATACTTATTTTAAAACAAGAAATGAGACACAGATTTTCTCATTTAGAAAACGACATATTATTTGCTACAGCAACGTTTATTGATCCTAGATACAAAACGAAATTCTTCAAAAATCCTTCAACAAAAGATCAAGTCATGAAAAATATTTTAGATTCACTTGGAGATGAGGACTTAAGTTTGCCGACATTTTCAAAGCCAAATCGTCCTAAAATAAGGAATCAGGATAATGCAAACTTGGGCTCCAGTACCAGTCTTTCAGAAAAATCTGTGACATTAAAAGAAACTATGAAAATGATGATGGACTCAAGTGAAAGCGAGGAAGAATTAGATAATGATATTTCAAATCCATTAGAAGTATTAATAAAAAAAAAATGAATATGTTTTGGATAAACGTATTGAAAATGAGGAAGACCCACTTCTTTGGTGGAAAGTTAAGTACACGTTGTTTTGTTTTTTAAGTTTATATTTCATTCATTATAAATAAGTATATTTAATTCCTCAGATATATAAAGTGGAATGAAAAAATATACATTTAAAGCCAAAGGTTATAAATACTTATTACAATAGATATTTAAAGTTTAATAATTTTGTTTCAAGTAATTGTTTAGTTTTTTAGTAAATAGAAACTGTAAACTTTATTTAAAAATGATAGTAAAGTAATAATATACTACTAAATAAATGCAAACCTAACATAGTTGTAACAAGGCTGATTAATGTTAGATTTGATCAGATCTCAAGTTCTTGTCTCATAAATGAGACTTTAATGTAGAATGTAGAAGGATGATTTAATAAAAATATCTAAGTGTTAATAATCTATTGTATTATTATTTCATATGCATGCATATAATAATTTCCTTTTTGATTATTACAAACATTCGCAAAATATTCGCAGTAATTTCTCGAATGCGAATGCGAATGCGAATATTAAAAAATATGCGAATATCCGCGAATGCGAATGCGAATATTCGTTACATCACTAATACATACCTACGGTAAAATAACACGTTACATTTAATAGTACCTTTTTTAGGGATGGGATATCATCAAATGTTTTCTCCCGCTCTGGGCGGGGCGGAAGGGAGTGTCAAACTCTTACTGACTAAAACCCACCCGTGATCCTTCTTGTGCCCTTTACGCTCCAGGGCCGCGGTGACTCTTTCGAACAAATTCCGCAACCCTGGCAGCATTTAACAGTACCTACAGAATGGAGGAAGCAAACATTTTGGACGACACCAAGTAACATGGAATAAGGGCGGGAAGATGCTGATGAATGGTATAGGGAACGCGGCCCTGGAACGCTAAGGGCATTAGGTCCTGCTAATGCTCTTGCGTTCCAGGGCCGTGGTGTATCACACTCTTACACAACCGTGTTCCTAGTCCTACACGGTTGGGTTTTAGTCAGTAAGATTGTGATATTTCCTTCCACTCTGCCCAGAATGCAAGAAGTCATTTAATTATTTCCCATCCATTAAAAAGGTACTATTACGCCTGAAACACAGGTTTAAATTAACCTAGATCGGGCGAGTCGCTACCTAACATTGCAATTCTGGACCACCATTGGTTACTTGCATCTTTAATAATAATATGTTAGTTTTAACTTGTTTTTAGGCACTATAATCTATGGGAAATTTTATTACTTTTTGACTGAATGTACACTTTTTTGTAAACTTTTTATTTAAATAAATTACAAAAATTACATTAAATGTGAGTTAATTACCGTAGTATGTAGCCCAGGAAGGCAAACGTTTGTGTATGGCTGCATGGGCGTAGGTACCCTGGCAGGGGAGGGAAGCTGCCCCCCTGGAAATAGTATATAGCTTATAGTAATAGTAGCAGAAAATGTATGAACTCTCCTAATCAATAATCAAAGTATAAACGGGGCCTTATGTGCTAACTTTTGAATAAACCGCTCAGTAGACACTGGCACAATGCACGGTGCAATTGCCATAAAATACCGCGCAGAGAGCAATTGCTACAGTCGCCGCGGTGAAGATGGCGGACGAAGATTAAATTTTTTTACTAACTACCTATAAAGCAGGATCATTTACGGCTGTTTGCTCTATACACTACATTGTCTTGTCTTATGTAAGAAAATCTGACTTGTCCCCCTCTAGGCCAGAGGCTGGGATACGCCTATGTATGGCTGTATTAGAGTATGCATTATATAAGTACGTATTCTTATTAACTATTTGAGAAAGAGTAAATGTCAGATTACTTCAGCAGGTTCCGTCAATTATTCAGTCGGATGTTATTATTCAGTGAAAGACTTTTCATTTAAAATGATTTGACTTTAGATAATGACTAATATTATTCATTACATATATGACATAGATCAATAATAATTGCAAATAATAGCTCTTATAATTTACTGAATATCTGCTTTTTTATTTTATTTTTATTTTTGACATTTTTATTTTTCTTTTTTATCTATAATATTGTATCTGATTTTAATTGCTGACATTTTAAATTTTAATATTTTATAAATTATTGTAATAATTTGCACGCCGTAAGGTAAAATGTAGCTGATCTCATAAAATTATGTCCATCTTATACTGTGTAACGATGTCGTTGCGTTTTCAGTCTCGTGGACTTTAAACCTCCACGATGACTGAAAACTCCTTAATTTTATTGTTATGAAAAAAGAAAATGTATCTATTTTAGAAAAAAATTTGAATTTCGTTTTTTTATTGACTGCGCAGATTTTTTCATTCAGTCCTACCAAATCGCTCAGGCAGAGCAGAACAAATCATAACTTTCAATAGTTACCCTTACCAGTGTAATATCATGTAACGGTTAGAAACCCGGGTTTTTTCTTTTCTTACTATAAAAAATAAACAAGCAAGTTACCAAATCAAGTTTTATTATTCCAATACTACCATCCTACACACTGTAGACGAGTTGGGAGGTGGGAAAACCTCGTCACAACTGTACCTACATTTGGAGCTAATAAAATTCTGATTCTGATGCTGGTTAGTATTGGCATCTACGAAATAAATACGAAGCTACTAGAATATTATACAATACAAATAACAGTTCCCTGGCGGCGCCGAAGTTAGCCGATGCAGCCCGAACTTTATGCCCTTTTAATAAACCAGGTCGTATGGTATTGATTCTAGTAAAAATAGTTGGATATTATTAATTGCGTAGCGGCGTAGCACCAAGCTCGTAGCTAGTTTGCTACAGGACTACGCCAGCTACGAGCGCTACGAAAATGATTGAATGAGATTGGTTTATCTGAATAAATCACATTTTAACCAACTTCAAAAAAAGAGGAGGTTCACATGTCGACTTATTTAATTTTTTTGGGTGTAACTTTTTACTGGGTGTACCGATTTCGATGATTCGTTTTACATTCAAAAGCTGGTGCTTGTCATATAGTCCCATTTATTTTAATTTGAGTGAAATCTGACGACCAGTAATTGAGTTATCCTTAATAATGCATGCCTTCGACAACATTGATGATATTCTCATTCTCTCTTGTCGATCTAAAATGAAAACAAAAACTGTATACGATGGTTTGGAAGAGCATCTTAGTAGACGAGTATCACGGACACATAAACTCGAAATCAGGAAAAATAAATCAGCTGTTCCCTACATTTATGTTCGTATAACTAATCAAAATGTAGCAACTGATTTTTTTCGCGATTTCCGGTTTTGTCCCATAGTAATAGTTGTTCATAATAATGAATGCAATGACCCCTTAAGAGGTTGTTGGTGTTATACAAATAACCCTGTAGATAGAACACTACCCTATAGGGGAATCAGATGGTGTGTTCAAGTTTGTAAAGGGAAGTACGAAAACCCGTGCGGACGGGTGAAGTCGCGGGCGATATGCTAGTGTAACAACAAATTACTGAGACCGGCACATTTTCTCACGATTCTAAATAGAATCAAATAAGTCTAACTTGAACAGTTGAACACAGCAAAGCTCAAATTCTATTTAGGCAAATTACCTGTCAGAGAAAAACCAACTCTATCTTTGTTTCGATAAAGTTGTAAACTCCCCTGTCCAAATTCTGAATGGCCGATGGTTATCAAAATAATATGATTTATTGTATTATATTCCTGTTAAACGACGGGGGGTCACTGTATACGCACGTGTTTTGCAAAACTCCCTTACATTCGTAACCCTTTTTTTCTTCTACAACAGGTAATTGTTCAGAAGTATTTGTGTCATTTTGTGTCATGGTATTTTACCCGACCGCAGCAGAGAAAAGAGGGAAAGTTTTGTTTTTTAATAGAATTTTTATTTCTGTGAGTACAACTAATAAATAAACTAAAGTAACAAAACCCTAATTTTATTTTTCATATAAGCATAATCAGCCTTTTAAAGTTCCCACTGCTGGGACACAGGCCTCCTCTCTAGGAGAGGGAATGGGCCATAATCCACCACGCGGGCCTAGTACAGGTTGGTTGGTAAAAAGTATAAAATAACTTTAATTTCGGAAGTCGGTGTTCAAAAAACGAAGGAAGAACCAAAAACACTGAGTTCCGAAATTGAAGTTTTTCATTTTTCTCTTTTTAGTGGTACACCCATTACAGCGTACAAAGTATAAATTGGTGTAAACAAACATGCGATTTCAGCCTTAGAGAAAGATTTGCTATCATTAAATGAAGAGTTTCATTTTCTATCATCTCTGTTCCTCATCAGATCTTCACCAAACTAGTAAGGTACCACCTTGAAATACTAAGATGGGCATCTTAGTATTCCAAACCATCGCATACATTTTCATTTTTTCATTTTACAACGACAACATCGAATGAGAACATCGTTACAGCTTTCGAATACAAAAAGAATTATCAAAATCGGTACACCCAGTAAAAAGATGAGGTAACTCACAAAATAAAATAGGTACAACCTCCTCCTTTTTTGGAAGTCGATTAAATTAGGTACTAATTGAATTGTGACGAATTCTAAGTTAGTTTCCAATGAGCAAGACACTGTATGTCCATAGAGATAGAACGGAAGAGTTGATGACACAGTTGGCGCAGTGGTTTAGAGGCTGGCCGCTGCGCCATATGTCGCGGGTTCGATTCCTACATGACCTGATAAATATTTGTATGGCCTACAGATGATTGTTCCGATTCTGGCTGTTTGTGTATGTGAGTTTGTATGTTGGTAAACGCACCCACGATGCAGGACAAGTTCCCAGTGTGGGCAATTATAAACATTAAAAAAAAAGAATTGCTAATTCTGCCGCCAGGCTTTTGCTGCGTTCAGGTTTAGTGAGTATGGTGGAAGCCACTGTTATTAAAATATTTAAGGAACGCAGAATTCTAAATTTACAACAATTTGAACGCAAACTAGCTCCGTAGATTCAAAAGCTAAGATGTAAATGTACGTACATCAATAGCTTTTAAATCTACGGAGCTTAGGTTCAGCACTGCAACCATGAGACATATATCCCGAAAACTTTGAAACTGTAGTTGAAAAAGCCCTTGACGTGACTGGCCTAAATACTGACTCGTCATAAACAATTGCCAGTTCAATTTATCACAAGTCACGCAGGTATTAATAAGACTTTAAAAGTCAAACGTGCATCGAATCCGATCAATAACGCCGTCAGCTAACAAACTCGTAATCTATCACATTCGACCGATAATTACTAGTTACGGTACAAGAAGGTGACCGCTCTATCACTAGTGAGCGACCCTTCAGTCTGAAGCTAAACAATAGCGTACCTTGACTTAGCCTACCGATAGTTAACAGTGTGGCGTGGGAATCGAACTGTTCGGGGCTAGGGGAGTGCGTTCACACGTGAAGCGTCACCTGCGCTGGGGCACTCCGCCCCGGTAATAATATGCGAGCCGCGGCTAGAGGGGTGGCTGCGACGTTGGCGGAGAAATTGCGTAAGAATTACATTCTGCTAAATAATAATAATGAATGGAGGAATTGCTCTCAAATAGTCTCGTTTTTATTATCAACTAGCAGCGCCCCGCGGTTTCACCCGCGTTTTTCCCGTTCCTGTGGCAATGAAATAGAGCCTATGCTACTCAGGGTGAATGTAGCTTTCTAACGGTGAAAGAATTTTGGAATTCGGCACAGTAGTTTTTGAGTTCACACACACAAAAATACAAATCTTTCCTCTTTATAACATTAGTGTAGGGGTCGCGTTTGAGCGCTATCTCATCTAAAAAAGAAAAAAAAAAGAAAATGAAAGCGATGACGATGACTGTTCACTCTCTCTAGGCAGGTTCCCTACCGGAGTCTGTGTTTCCTGATAGCTATATCAGGAAACACAGACTCCGGTAGGGAACTTCGGAAGGACCACCGTGTACCATCTCTTGCGGATTTGGATGCGCCTTAATACAGGTATGTGCCCGACACAGTTCTCTATTGTGGCAAAACCACTGACAAGGATAAGCATAAGCATAATCGGCCTTTTAAAGGTCCCACTGCTGGGACTCAGGCCACCTCTCTAGGAGATGGAATGGGACGTAACCCGCCACGCGGGCCCAGTGCGGGTTGATGAATGTCACATATTTTCGAATTTTTGGTTCTAGAACATGCCGGTTTCCTCACGATGTTTTGAATTACCTACATACCCTGATTGCAAAGTCATATTTATTTTGTTTTGATCACTTCTAGTTTTTGTGTTACAACTACTACCAAGAATATCCCTGCCCTTTACCGTTTTTTTTTATTTTTGAATAAAGTAGCTTTTTTCAGTTCACAAAGTTTTTTTCGTCTTTTATAAGGTGGAAAACCTGTTCAAGTTTAGTGATCGTGAACACAAAAAAGAAATTTAAAAAAAAGTGAGCGTTTTTGGCAGTTTCAAAATAAAAGGATAGTTGAGTAACCTGCCGTGGCATCTGCTACATAACTAATATTTTAAAATAAGAGCCTGTATTGGAACCACCTAAAAACTTAAGTTTTCACCTCAAAGCTCCATTTGAAAACAGTGCGTGTCTAAATCATTCTAATTTCAGTAATATAAAGCTTTCTTGTGACACACAAAATGTGTTTTTAAGACCGGTGTAATCAAATCTTGACTGAGCTCGCGATTATTTCGACAAGAGAGATGTAGACCCAGCCACCATTGTAAATATATCAAAATAATATATCATAATATTAAAATAATATAGGTATCATAATATTAAAATAATATATCATAATATTAAAATAATATATCATAATATTAAAATAATATATCATAATATTAAAATAATATATCATAATATTAAAATAATATATCATAATATTAAAATAATATATCATAATATTAAAATAATATATCATAATATTAAAACTGCAGCTCATTTCTTCAACCATTGGCGGTGAGATTAGTTGTTCAAAATATCGAGTGAACGATTTGAGCATTCTCGCAACGCCATTTGCTACTTTAAATGCTGTAAATATAAGATTATCATCCGAATGGCCAATTAATCGAAGGAGTATAGAGTTGTAGCAACTTGAACGTTACTAGTATTATAATAGATATTAGTCATTATTCAGCTTTTCCCAAGTCGGTAGAACCTCAATCATTCGAAATATTTATAGTAATATAGTTATGCGATTGCAATCACTCGACTCTTTGATTGTGTGAATGCAACTTAGCGCCCCTCGCACAGCTCGTTGTTGTATTTGTGGAAAAAGAAATGAAAAAAATGTAGTTAATCTACAATACCTATATTATGCTATCAAATTTTACAGCCATTATAACAATAGCTAATTCGTGACCTATCAAAGTTAATTCATAGGTCTAACTTTTATTCTTGTCAATAATTTGTGCCGCAAGATTTTTTCTTCTTTTAATAAGAAAGAAAGAAAGAAGTAAGAAAAACTGTTTATTTGCGCCAAGCATGACGCACACCAAAGAATTTAAAAATACAGCTTAAAAATAACAATACATCTTATCATCACAAATCATTCACTCTGCTTTTAGCCGAGAAATGAGGTTTCCATATTACGACTTCAAGAAGCTCTATTACAGACTACAGTTAGTTTAGAGTTCCTTAGCGCAAAATGTTCAATTATTAGAACAAATAAAAAAACTTTGCTACAAAAAAACAAACTTGACAACCGACTTGTAGACAAAAAAAAAACATAAGAAGTACCTATATGTATAATAACTTTAATTTCGGAACTCGGTGTTTTTGGTTGTGTCTTCGTTTTATGAACAACGACTTCCTTTTTTAGAATTCGGTCTAAAATACTATTGTTTACAAATTGAAGCCGGCGTAACATAACTTATGACCCTGAAAAGACGAAGCCTCTTTTAAAAGCTAATACCTATACATTAGTACAATATATACAAGCCGAAGCCTCATTTAAAAACTATACATTATTTATTAATCTCTTGAGGAAAGAACCACCCAGATTGGAGAGGACCTGTGCAGTCAGTGCAAACTGTATTTTTATCTAATCATCATTTATTTTAACAAACCAAAAATGTTCAATACAGGTGGATATTTATGTTGCGGAATTTGTTCGAAAGAGTCACCGCGGCACTGGAACGCAAAGGGCACAAGAAGGAACACGGGTGGGTTTTAGTCAGTAAGAGTCTGACACTCTCTTCCGCTCTGCCCAGAGCGGGAGAAGTCATTTGATGATTTCCAATCCAAAAAAAAAGGTGGATATTTATGTAGGTAAGTGTTGTTATATGGGATCATAACACACTCAATTCCATAGTAAGAAAGGAAAAGTGATAAAAAAGTTGGGTTCGGCTTGTGCCGGGCTCACTCCGGGCAGAATTCGAAGGTGAGCGCCAATCGACACACATTACCAGTACCTGCGTACAGCTAGTTTGTGTTCATTTACCGGTAAATGATATACTAGCAGCGCCCCGCGGTTTCACCCGCGTAGTTCCTGTTCCCGTGGGAACACGAGGATAAAATATAACCCATGTTACTCAGGGTGAATGTAGCTTTCTAACGGTGAAAGAATTTTTGAAATCGGTCCAGTAGTTTTTGAGTTTATTCGTTACATACAAAAATACAAATCTTTCCTCTTTATAATATTAGTATAGATTTATTTATTTAATTAAGGTTCAACAACAGTTGCTACAGATATTATACAGATATGATATAAGTAATAGTTTCTTAAATCTAACTGCCGACGACACCGTTGGCGCAGTGGTTGAGTGTTCAGCTGCTGCGCTACGTGTCGCGGGTCCCATCCCCGCACGGAACAAATGTTTGTATGGCCTACAGATAATTAATTGTTCCGGGTCTGGGTGTCTTGTGTATGTGAGTTTACATGTTTGTGAACGCACCCACGATACAGGAGTAAATCCTAGTGTGGGGCAACGCTTTCAATAAAAAAATGCACATTGCACAACCAATTACAGGCAAACACCACATGCAAAATGCTCTTTGCAATTAAAGTTTAATTTTAAAGACTTGTGTTTTAAATGTACTTAAATACTAGATAATTATTATTAAATATTTATTCAATAACTAATCATAATAATAATAATATAGCTTTATTTGAGTCCATACTGATTACAGTGATAAGTTCATGCACATATAAAAAAGGTAATAATGAATTGACTTGATTAAACATTTAAAATTTAAAATTTTATGATTAAGCTTCATGCATTCATTTCTTTTGATAAATTCATATTCTATCGCTAATATTGTGTTTTTAATATGCTTTAACTATTAGGTAGAGAGTTCGATCTCAAAGAGGCCCACTGCCTCATAATACCTTCAAATACTGTAAAAGTAGCGAAACACATCGAGTTAAAAAAAAACATTTACGCGTACTAAAACTCGGGAAGCTGACATAACAAGTCTAGGACTAATCTCAGTATCAGACCTTTGCTTACTCCTAATTGATACTTAAATATTTTACATCAATTATTTTTTAAAGATTTTGTAATATCTTTATACCATAGGTGTATGGGAACAACTCTTTAATTTGACTAGAACTTCTCCCGCTGCTTTGGCTGCGTGGATTTACTAGGTACAAACGATTTCTCTCTTTTGACCCTCTTAAACGTTGATTTTCTATTATTAGAAATTCAACTTTTTTTCTTTTCACTTTTTCTTTTCTTTTTTTTTTTCTTAGACCTGATGGTCTTCTTAGTGCTCACGTACATCATAAAACCGGCCAAGTGTGAGTCGGGCTCACGCAGGAAGGGTTCCATACCATAATTACTATGTAACTTTTACAAACTTTTATTTTATTCGTCGTTAATTTCAACTGTCTACCTATAACGGTTCATTAGATGCAGCCCGCTGACAGACAGATGGACGAACAGCGGTGGCTAAGTAATAGAGTACGGAGTCGTAAAAAGAAATCCTTATGCAATTAATAAGTATCGGCTGCCCGTTAATATGTCAGTTTCCCTTTTATATTTAAACAGATTTATATAATATTGCTCTTATAGCGGGAATAAAATTATATTATGTGATAAATTCAACCGCTTACCTATTACGGTTCGTGTGATAAGGAAGGACAGCAGACGCTTAGTACAAGAATTCCGTTAATCTAATAATAATCTTAGCAAACACTGCGGTACCTCTGTATTAATTTTATCCGAGCCACCCTCGAACATCCTCCAAGCAGAGTCAACACAATAACGGTACCTTTCAAGAAACTAACATTGAACACAAAGCCGTAAGGAAAATAATAATAAAACAAATCAATAGTAAATGATTGTTCGCCACCCGCCGCAACCGTGTGTCCCCCACGTCTCGAAGTTCTCACGAGTTGCGCTCACGCACCTGGCTTTAGTACCGCCGCCGCCACCCCTGTACCACTATCGTAGACAATGTGAACGTTATTCTCTTCGAGCTAAAGTTGGTATTTAAATAACTGTCAACACACTATAGGTGCCGCTATTTTTCATTTGTATAGAATATGACGTAGGATGTATGACGTCATGGTGTTTTGAAGTTTTTTCGAGAGCGCGTGGCGCGATCCCGTTGGAATGAGTGGAAGTGTAAGAAAAATGTAGTGGGATGCTGCATACGGCGGGTCGGAGAATCATCTGCGCACTGTCATTTGTTTTATCCCTATTTTCAACTGACTTCCAAAAAAGGAGTAGGTTCTCAATTCGACTGTAGTTTTTTTTTTGTATGTTACCTCAAAACTTTGTACTGGGTGTACCGGTTTAGATGATTCTTTTTACATTTGAAAGCTGGTGCTTGTTGTGTGGTCCGATATAAATTTTATTGACATCTGACTACTAGTATTTGAGTTATCCCCATAGATGTATTTTATATTTCTATGGTTATCCCTAATAATGCGTGGCTTAGTTTACATTGATGACGTTCTCATTCCCTATTGTCGATGTACTCGTAGTTCAAATGAAAAAATAAAATTATTTACGATGGTTTGGAAGAGCATCTTAGTATTTCAACGTGGTCCCTTTCTAGTTTGGTGAAGATCTGATGAAGAACAGAGATGATATGAAACGGACCTCTTCAATAAATGATAGCAAATCTTTTGGGATTGCTGAAATTGTACTTATGTTTGTTTATTGTTTACACCAATGTGATTGGTATGTTTGTACCACTAAAAAGTGAAATATGAAAAAACAAAAACATACAACCTACTTCTACACAAAATATGTAACTTTAATTTCGGAAGTCGGTATTCAAAAAACCAAAAAGCAACCACAAACATCGTGTTCCGAAATTAAAGTTCTTTTTGTTTTTTTTTTGTTTGTGTAGAAGTCGGTTGTATTTTTTTGTTTAACGAATATTGTGCGGCCGATGACCTGGTGAAGGCTGGCTGTCAATGTGGTGACTCTTGGGAGTGGCCTTTGCCCAGCAGTGGCCGAAAGGTTAATGATGATGATGGATTGTCAAACGCAGTAACTGTTGGTTTTGTTTGGCTGTTGCCACCATCCACTTCACTTGCGTTTTATTAAGCTGTCTACACAGCAATTGGTTAATGTATACAAAATATTGTAAAACTTATACATATTTGAAAAGAGTAACTATGGAGTTCCTTATTGTCCGTTCTTCTCCATAAGAATCTACTATTTGCGAATGGACAACTAGTCACTATAATATTTTTATTTTCAAACTTTTTTGACGTTCAAAAGTGCCGTTTAATGGTCTAGTTGAAATAAATGAATTGACTTTGACTTTGAATCGGGCTGCTAGTGTTACGTAGCGGTCCGTACTCCGTAGCACGAGGAGTTCGTAGCCCGTAGCCTTGAAACACATTCGTAGCATCTCGTAGCTGTCACACGGCATTTTGGCAGGATCTTTTTGACTAGATTTTTCTCGTCCTACTAAACTTGGGGTGTGGCGTCGTGTTGCCTTGTTACTAAGCTCTGAAAAAATACTTATATAAATGTTTACGTAAGCATTGGGTAAGAGCTTTGCTTACTTTTGTTGACGAGGGGGAGGGGATAACAAAAAAAATAAAAACTCTTACGTAATACTTGAAATGAAACAAATTTTTTTAACCGACTTCTAAAAAAGGAGCAGGTTCTCAATTCGGATGTTTGTATTTTTTTTAAATGTTTGTTCGCGCATAACTCCGTCACAGATTACTAAATAGTTACTACTCCGTCGCTTGCCAACCGATTTGAAAAATTCTTTTTTTGTTGGAAAGGGTTCCCAAATGGTCCCATGAAAATTTTATCGAAATCAAACAAGCGGTTTTTTGTTAATTTCAATAAATGATAGCAAATCTGTCGGGATAGCTGAAATCACATGTTTGTTTATTGTTTACACCAATTTGGGTGAATTGCGCAAGCAAAAAAAATACACGGCAAACCTGAGAACGGTAGTGCAATGTGCTGGTTTTTTATTTTATATATTTTTTCTCAACAACGTAAGTACTTCTCTACCTTGGCAAAAAAAATTATTGATTTGTACCCACTAATATACCAAAAAAAAAAATTTATAAAGTGTTATTTTATCATCACGGTGGCCTGTCCTGAACCCAATTCCGCTCATAAAATACCTTCCCCTGCCAATACATTCATAATATGGATTTAAATCGATTTTCTAATCATTAAATTATAATATATTCGATCAAATAAAACTATTTTTGTTTGTTTATCTTCTTTCTCATAGATTTGACAGGCAGTCAACTTTTGTCTGGAAAAAAGTTATCATTTCAGAGGACAGTAAGTTTTAGTAGAATAGCCATGTCAACATTGCGTTGTTACGCCCCTCTCACCTTTCCTCACTTCGGATCAGCCCGGATGAAGCTCTCGGCGCGAACGCACCGGTCCCAAAGCTTGCGGTTTTTCCGCCAAAAAAGTAAGTTTATCATTTCAGTAACATGGGGACAAAAATAGTTTCATTTCGGTGACTGTTATAACTCGTGCTAGATCCGTTTAATTTGTTTCAAAATTGTGTATTAAATTCGCCGTAAGTACTGTTTTGTTTGAGTAGTGTTCATATTTTTTTAATAATTTTATTTCGGAGTTAAATGTAGAACTAACCTCTATTTTATCATCTCAGTGTTATCATTTCAGTGGATTCGGTGGACTGTTATACCAATTACAGTCCACCGGAATGAAATGTATCTCCGAAATGATAAAACCATAAAGTTTTAGAGATCCTTGTCTCAAATACAAAATCATAGTTTTGTAATGTAAGTGTAGATTAGATTATTCGGGTGTATTTGTTGTGTAATATTTGTGTTTAAGATATATAATATACACGTATTTCTATGTAGCTAGTACATGTATATATTGGGTTGGTTGGAAAGTAATGAGCGTTGCAAATAAACAAAACAATTTTAAATTATATTTTTAATTTACAATTACTTGTCTTTATAGTAGATTAGGCAAAGCATGGATACCCTCAGCGTAAAAACTTGAGAGCCGTGAGGCAATAAAGCTTTCGAGGAAATCTGCTAACTGTGCTCTATCATCAAATTTTTTGTCCTGTATATGATTACTGAGAGAGCGAAACAAATAAAAATCGGTTGGCGCTAGATCGGGAGTAAGGTGGATGTGGCAGTAGCTCCCATTCACAATCCAATAGCTTCTGACGAACGACTTTGGCTATGTGCGGCCGAGCGTTGTCGTGAAGGAAGTATATCTTTGAGTGTTTTGTGTGTACGGTTGCCTAGATAAGTGTGAGTCGGTCAAGCTGCTGTTCGGGGTTTTGAACATTATGGTTACTGCAGTTTATAGCAAACGTGTTATGGATAATGATTTCCGGACAAACAATTTTATGAGAAGAAATGGAGTACCATTAATGGCATAACTTACAAATGCAGCCATCATATTAATCAGAAACTTTAAGCTTTCTTATCGTGCTTCGTTCACTCTTTTGAAAATATATCAAGTAAATTAGTAGATATTAGTTCATAAACAAACAAAAATATTTATTTATGGTTACCAGCATTTACGATAAAGTTTTCCAACATTTTCACACAACAACAACCAGAAAAATTAATATTAATAAATAATACAATAATATCATTCTTTGAGGTTATTGTAACCTCAAAGAATGATATATGTAATACTAACTGTAATATCTATATATTAATGATGATATTAAAATAACTGTCTACTGTCCTGTCTCAGTGTTTATCTAAAACTAGCTGCTGCTCGCGACTTCGTCCCCGTGGAGTCCCCGATTTTAAAACATTCTTTATCGCTGCTTCGCTCCTATTGGCTTAAGCGTGATTATATATAGCCTAAAGCCTTCCTCGATAAATGGTCTATTCAACCCAAAAAGAATTTTTCAATTCGAACCAGTAGTTCCTGAGATTAGCGCGTTCAAACAAACAAACAAACAAACTCTTCAGCTTTATAATATTAGTATAGATTTGTGGAAATCAAACCTAACAAAGTACGGAACCCTGGCTGCCCGGCACGGTTGTTCTTAGCTGTATCATTTCGGTGGATTTATTTCATTCCGGTGCACAGTTTATCATTTCGGTGGTCATTTTTATCATTTCGGTAGACACTTTTCATTTCAGTGGACTCTTAAAAATTCATCCTTAAATATTTATGTAAGTTTTGATGAAATTTGATGTCCACTCACGCACAATGTTATAAAATATGCTAAAGTTTTATTTGTCACTAAAATATGTAGATAGCATTGAAATCAAAAAATCCCACTGAAATGACATATAAAAATCTCTTGTTGAAATTGACCCATTTATAACACGTACGCTGTGATGGGTGCGTTTAGCTGGGAGTGAACCACTAAAAAGGGAAAAATAAAAAAACTTTTTACAAAAAAATACAACCGACTTTTACACAAAAAATCATAAAAGTGCAACATAACTTTAATTTCGGAACTCGGTGTTTGTGGTTGCTTTTTCGTTTTTTGAACACCGAATTCCGAAATTAAAGTTATGTTGCACTTTTATGATTTTTTGTGTAAAAGTCGGTTGTATTTTTTTGTAAAAAGTTTTTTATTTTTCACTTTTTAGTGGTACCTACATCCTCTCCCCTCACCCCACCTAAACGAACCAATCACATTGGTGTAAAAAAACGTACTGCTCCGCTTGGTCGATTTCGATAAAATTTTCATGGGACCATTTGGAAAGTATACCCTTTCCAACAAAAAAAGAATTTTTCAAATCGGTTGACAAACGACGGAGTTATGCGCGAACAAACATAAAAAAAAAAAAATACAAACATCCGAATTGAGAACCTCCTCCTTTTTTAGAAGTCGGTTAAAAATAAAACCGACTTCTAAATAAAAAAAAAAACAAAAACTACAAAATAACTTTTTCTAAATAAGACACGGAAGTATTGTAATCTATTGAATTTGCATGAGATTTATTCTATACCAAACGATTTTTTCATAATCCCTATATCGATAAATTATAATAAAATAAAGAGCAATAATTATTCAAATCGGCTCAGTGGTTTCGGAGCCTATTCAATACAAAAAAAACAATCAAATCTTTCTTGATTATAATAATTATATTATTATAGACTTGCATCGCGCCGTGGATTCACCCGCATAGTTCTCGTTCCCGTGGGAATATGGGAATATAATATATCCCAACGGAGATAGTGTAGCTTCCCAACAGTGAAAGAATTTTTCAAATCAGTCAAGTAGTTTCGGAGCCTATTCAATACAAACATACATTCAAATGTTTCCTCTTTATAATATTATTATTTTTACAGATTCCACTTTATAATATTAGTGTTGATTGACGTATACCGGAATCTGACGTGGTCATTGCCAAACGTATTGGCGTTTCGACATTCACTACCTTTTTGTCTAGATCCCGTTATTCCATTGACGTGCGATTGATAGGTCTGATTCTACTTAGGTACATATTGCATATTGGGTTGTATGCCCACGACATCGTCCTCATTTCTTACAAAAAAAAAACTACAGATTCTTTTCATCAGTGAAACAGTTTTTGTGATCAGATCCAGGCATTATATAGAGGAAAAATTAGACTTAATAGCTTCATATACAAACGTGTTTGATTATAATTACTATCCAAGTGTTTTGTTACAGATAAACTCCAGCTTACCATACCAATTATGTTCATGTCGTTAAATCAACATCGCCCACAGCCCGACTGCCTCCGGTGCTGGGCGGAGCCCTCACTTTTCTTGCGCCCATCACCACGCTCTGGTGCCACCCACAGCAATGGTCTGCCCGCGATGACATCAATGTCTCCTGTCCATCTCGCTGCCGGACGACCCATGCTTCTCCTGTCTTACTGCATCTGTCAACCCCGCGCCGTTCCCAGTGGCGTGCAGTGGTTCGAGTTAGGGTAGGCCAGAGAAAATGTCCATATAAATTTAAAAAAATAACCACATTATTCAGGGTTGATTTTTAATGAAATGAGTTTTTTTTAAATTGCATATTTAAAAAATAAAAAAACACCACTTTTCAACCCTGAATAATGTAGTGTGTGTGTTTTTTTTGACATTTTCTCTGGCATTGATTGTGTTTATTATATCAGTCTTATCGGCAGTCCCCACTGGTCGCCCGGCAAACCCCACGAAAATCTACGTCGACGAACGAACAAAATCCTCAAACCATTTTTCACAATATTTCTATACTAAATATTATGTTAAACATGTACAGCATTTTATTTATTTATTTTTCAAGTAGTTAATTAAGTGTGTTGAAAAACGTCTTTGATGTACGTGCGCATTTGCCATAGCAGTTTCTCAGCTCGATAACGCTGCACAAGCTTGATTGGTGATTAAGCCAAATACGGTGAGACCTTTACAATGTTTTTATTTTAGTCCTTATTATTTTATTGGACTAGTAAGCAAAACATAATGATAAAAGCCGTTCGACAAAGAAATAAATCCTTACAAAAAAAAACCTTAAACCTCACGGTGTTTATACAAAGAGGGAAACAGAGCAATTTTCGTATTCCTATGGGAGTGAAAAATCACTTTCTCTATGAATACTTTTTTTTTTCACTTTTCAAACCCACTTGTGTACCTATGCGTAGCAAGTTTAATTAAAATCGGTTCACTCATATCTAACAATAATGACTTTGATAAGTTTGCTTGAAACACCATAAGCAAGAAAACGCTCTTAAAGGTATTATTCCAAACTTAAAAAAAAACCGTTAGTGGGAGGTGTCGCCAGTAAGCCAGGGCGACACCTACTAAGAACGCCGCCGCGCCGGCGCACGCGCACCCCTGCTTTCCCACGAGTCCCACATCTGTCCACTCCCCAACATCTTAAGAATTCATTTTGCTTCTCTCCCTGCACTGATTTCATCGGACCCCAGCCCCATTCGGCGGCAAGTTTTCAAGGGAGTCACATCTCGCTCGACCAGCTTTCCGTCTGGTTCGGGTAGGTTCGGAACCCGACTCGGAACTTGTAGTGTAGTGAACTCGTGCGCATGTTCTTGAAATCAGTGACGAACTTTAATTTAAGAATGTTTTCTGCTGTCAAAATGGAACGACAGAATTTTGGGAGTTTTGACAGGAGTCCGCCAAGTGAGTTCTAGTATTTTACCTTTAAATTAATGTGTTAATTTGACGGTTCTTGTGACAGTGAGATGATTAATTTTGGTGCAATTATTTTTATTCCACGGAGATAAAAGTTTATCCTCATTTTGTTTTCATTGTTAAGTAGGTAGATTAGATATTTATATATTTTTTGTATGAAAAGAAAGAATACCTAGTTTCAATCTGTTGGGTGGTTTTATGAATAAAATGTAGTGGCATTTTAAAACAAGCTTCTCGGGGGGCAGACTGGCAGAGCCCCCTCTACCCTTTAGCAACGTTATTGGCGAACCGACGGAATGACTTTTATTTGTATGTACATATAAATGTTCAAAAGAAAATGAAACTTTTCCGAGTTGGGGTGCATGAATTTTCGAGCTGCCTTCGCTCGGTCTTGTATTCTGAACTATTCTGTACAAACTAACAAAAGACTCCTTTTAAGTATACACGATCAAAAGAAAATAATACTATGAAGTTTTCTGCATTTAGGAGTGATACCTACTCAACCTGTCTGTTCTTGTCACGGTCGGGTGTCAACCCTAAACGGATGACAAAACTGAAGTATACCGCGTAGTAGCGGCGGGAAGCGGCGATAGGTATATATTTATTTATAGTTTTAGATTTGTGAAAAAGGTTCTAAATCCATCACTCATCTTCATTTTCACCAACCCTCGCGGCCTCGGTCAGGTACTATCATAAAAATTTCCTCACCAGCTTTTTGCCAAATCTCTAAGTAAGTATCTGTAACTGTATGATCAGGGAGTAACATGACATACAACAGCAGTGGCGTGCAGTGGTTCGAGTTAGGGTAGGCCAGAGAAAATGTCCAAATAAATTTTAAAAAATAACCACATTATTCAGGGTTGATTTTTAAAGAAATGAGCTTTATTTTTGTTTTTTTAAATAGCCTATTAAAAAAAAAAACAAATAAAATAACACCTCCTTTCAACTCTGAATAATGTGGTGCGTATTTTTTTTGGACATTTCCTCTGGCCTACCCTAACTCGAACCACTGCCACGCCACTGCAACAGTGCTGTCTTGTCACTGTCGGTGATTTTATTCAGGATTGCAAATGTGACTAGAGTTTCTTTTTTATGAGATGGATATGCTCTTGACTCTAGTCTTGATCGCAGGTGACAGAGACAAAGTCGACGATGGAATGAGCTTACCCAGAAGAAGCCTATTCTCTCTAACTAGTTTGGATAAAGATGGGTTCACACCCAGTTATAAGATTTAAGCCCGGTTGATTACATATCAATCTATAGGGGTGTGTTTAAAACTAGAACTGGCCTAAGCACAGTTGTATACCTCATCTTCACCGTGACACAAATTAAATAATCATAGTTGATATCTAATCGATGAGGTATCCATGGTACCTACGCAAAATCATAGATGAAAGTAGTTTCTTCGTACTTGTAGTTTGAAATAATCTATAAACATATATGTATATCTATACTAATATTATAAAGAGGAAAGATTTGTATTTTTGTATGTAACGAATAAACTCAAAAACTACTTGACCGATTTCAAAAATTCTTTCACCACTAGAAAGCTATATTCACCCTGAGTAACATAGGTTATATTTTATCCCCGTATTCCCACGGAAACGGGAACGCGGGTGAAACCGCAGGGCGCTGCTAGTCTTATATATAAAATTATCGTGTCACGGTGTTTATGGTTGAACTCCTCCGAAACGGCTCGACCGATTTTCGTGAATCTTAGCGTGCATATCGGCTAGGGTGGCGAATCGGACAACATCTATTTTTCATCCCCCTAAATGTTAAAGGTGATCCACCCCTATTTTTTATTTTATGTGGCAAAACGACGTTTGCCGGGTCAGCTAGTAATCTATATATATCTTGTATGTACATAATTGTAAAATGCATAAGATTAAGAAATATCTCCGGGGCGTCGTCCTCGTTTAGAATGTTGAAATTGTAATAATTAACGTTTCGTGACTTGCAATTCTACAATTTTTCGAAATTACTTCGAGAGATTACGACTATCAAATTTTGATGCGTAAGAGTGTTCCAAATGTTCAGTTGACAATTTAGTTACATATATCTCAAGATATTTTATAATCTTACGGTGTTTGCCATTTTCCGTTGACATTATAACAATGAATCCCTATTTCCCCTGGTCACGGCATCACGCGTGAACGGCTGGACCAATTTTGGTAATTCTTTTTTTTTTGTCTGAAGAAGGTTAATACTATAAAAGGTAATTTTGAAAAAAATACATCTGAACGAAGTCGGGGTGGGCCACAAATAGTATGTACATTAAAAAAATGAATCACTGTTTCCCTTGGCCATGCCGTAACTTGAGAATGACTTGAACGGAACTTTAGGGATAACTCAAATACTAAATACTAGTAAGTAGTCAGATCTCAATCAAATTTTATGAGGTAACACACACAAAAAAATACAGTCGACTTGAGAACCTCCCCCTTTTTTGGAAGTCGTTAAAAAGAGAATTTCCTCGTTCGCCAGCTCCCACTACACTGCGATACCAAGATTCCTTGTTCCATCTGATCTGAGATTTGTTTAGGTAAATAATTATAAAACTCATAATAGGAGCACGATAGGAGCATTTTTAGAATTGAAACTCCGTTTTGTATCGTGCTGGTGACATTCAACCTAAGGGTGATAGGGCAATAACAAGGCGATCTTTACCTATTTATTTCCATGTCCTCTAGATATTGTAATACCTACCTATGTACGAGTACATAACATAATAGTTGGCGCCGGCCGCATGAAAGTAGATGAACTTAGTAAAGTTAGCTTTCTACTGGACTCCACAATTCCACATCAAGACAGCTAATTAAGCACTTCGAGCTCTAAGAAAGGATTATCGTTTGACCCTAGCCTTATACTTGCATTACCAGCTACTAACAAATTTACTGCTCACCGAAACTCCGCTGCATTCGTCAGACTACATACCTATAATGACGGCGAGTATTCACGACTAATATGTTTATTAGTTAACGGATGTCGGAACGTACGCGCATGCGTTCGCGTGGATGCATCGCAATGTTTTCGATGCGCGTGCGCAGGTGTGCGGGGGCGGAGAGGCAGTCGCGCCGGCGGTGTGCAGCGAGGCGGGCGTGTGTCGCGTGTGAATGCCCGACGCTCGCGCGCGGGGGCGGTTGGACCGGTCGCACGACCCGACGACCTTACGTACCGTTCACTCACGCACCTCTTGTGCTAAAACTAAGTGCATCAAAAAAATACACACCAAAGGATTGAATCATTTTGCCCGTTTTGGATAGATGCATCTGATTTTCAACGTTGGAAACTGCATTCGAGACATCTTGAGATATGTACGTATATTTTTTTTTTATTGGACCAGGTAAAGGTGGCTAGTAACCGGTAGTAGGCATAATAACTGTTTTAATAGATGACTTTGGATATTCCTTCATGTTAATGTTGGTTCGCAGTATAAACGTTTGAGCAGTACTAAGGTGAGAGGGTTTTGAATGCATTTTGTAGCACGTTTGTGAAACAAACATTGTATTTAGACCAGTCCCATGTGTTGTTCTTGTTGCCAACTCAGGCAATTAAATAATGTCAGCAAAGAGGACGGGCCCCATAGGGTCAGTGCCTGCTAGGGTTCCGGAATTTGTTCGAAAGAGTCACCGCGACCCTAGAAAGCAAAGGGCACAAGAAGGATCACGGCTGGGTTTTAGTCAGTAAGAGTCTGACACTCCCTTCCGCTCCGCCCAGAGCGGGAGAAGTCTTTTGATGATTTCCCAGGCAGAAAAAAAGGCATTAAATAATGATTCTGAAATATTATAATAAGCAACTTATTAATCAATTGCTGAATGACTGTGCTACTTTCTGATACTTATACGAAATAAAAAACAAGCAAAAATAGCAGAATTGATTTAACCAGGTAAAAGCGTTATGTTATTTAATCTATATTAATACTATAAAGTGGAAATATTTGTTTGTTTGTATAGAATAGGCTCCGAAACTACTGAACCGATTTAAAAAATTCTTTCACTGTTTGGAAACTACACTATCCCCGGGAGACATAGGCTATATTTTATCCCCTCGTTCCCACGGGGACGGGAACTTGTTAAATAAAACCTTTTTTCAATATGAATACCTAGCTACTCTTAGCTTACCAAAGTATTAAAAAAAAAATCTTTAAAAAAAGTTGAAAAGAAATGCGTGGTTCCAATTATAAACATGTGAATTCCTTAGAGCGGGGAAGCAAAGAACATGTCATTATTAACACCTAGCACTTATTTATATTACGTCGGTATATAGGCCTGGTACTCGAGATAATTGCAGTACTTATTACTATGCTCGCGAGTGTAAAATAAGATGATTTATTTCTGTTCCGTTTGTACCTGTGTTCATAATTACACGGGGCTGTGTACCTATGCATATGCTTTCAGCTTAACATACTTATTATTTTCTAAGCCAATCGAGTAAAACTTAACTCTAATGAGACAACTGAATTTCCAGTTAGAAATCTGATAGCACAAGTCGACTACGACCTTTAAAACTTTTAATCTTTGAAAAAAGGTGGGTTAATTCTAGGGATGTTATGGATATGCGATTTCGGATCTGTATACGCATGCAGATATAGAATTAAAATTATATCGGTTTCGAATATGTTTAGGGATACAAAATTAACCGGTAGTTCGGAAAGTTGCGGTTACAGAAATTAGATTTTCATATGACCTGTAGTATTATATTATCTGTGATATGACTAAGCAATAGAAATAATAAACAACCACACAAGTTACGCGCGCGGGTAGTACCTAAGTCGTCTTAAACCTACCTTGTCGGATTTAAGTTTTGGTAGTTTTTGTCAAGACTGACATACTGACATTCGCAACAAAAATATAATTTCTTCCCTAGGCCCGGTAGATAAATAAACCAAAACGGCATTTTCACTAATACCGGCCCAGATTTACCAGATTTCATACAGTACCACAACATTATCAAAAGACTTACCTAAATAAGCGGCCTAACTCCCAATTTTATAGGTAAACTAACTACCTGAGCAGCGCAACTTCAAAGAGAGTCCGTTTTTACACCATTTTTCAATGATGCTCCGCTCCTATTGGTTGTAGCGTAATGTTAGCCTATATATTGCCTTTTATTCTTTTTTCCATAGATAGACTATTCAAAGAATCATTTTTATTTTTTTATTTAAAAAAATGTTGCCACACTCTAGGAATTTCTCCTGTGTCGTGAATGCGTTAACAAACATACAATCTCACACACACACAAACAGCCAGACCCGGAACAACTATCTGTAGGCTATCAAATATGTGTTCCGTGCGGGATCAAACCCACGACACGTAACGCAGCAGCCAATCGCTCAACCACTGCGCCAACCGTGTCGTCAAATCTTTAAATTCGAACCAGTAGTTTCTAAGATTAGTGCGTTCATTCAAACAAACAAACTCTTTAGCTTTATGAATTACCTTCTGTGCGTTTGTTGCCTCTTCACGGCTTATCGAAGAGATTTGGAAAGCACGTGACACAACGGTAGACTACGTGTTGTTTGTTAGATTATGACATACATACACTTTTTGTCCGAGAGTATCTATAGGTAACTTTTGGGATAATTTCCAACTTACACGCGGATCACGGGTGAAGCCTATGACAGAAGCGAGTATGCCATAATAGGGATGTTGCCTGAGTAAAAAATATATGATTATGTTTAGTCCGTTAGTTAGATTATAGAAAAATATTGGACACGTATTTTTTCCTTTATCAAATCTATAAAAACTGACGAAGATAAAAAGCATCAAAGATCAGGAGCGTGTGACGTCACGGCCCGGGTAAAATTGTAGCGAGTAGTGACGTCACACGAGTTTTTTACGCACTGTATCGTCTTCATTTTTTGTCTACGTGAAAAAAGAAAAAATACGTGTCCAATACTTTTTGGAAATCTATCAGACGGACTAATCAGATTTTTTTAGTTAAATACCCTATTACGTAAATAAGACGTTACGTTTTTTTTATGGGTGGGAAATCGTCAAATGGCTTATCCGCTCTGAGCGGAACGAAAAGGAGTGTCAGACTCTTACTGACTAAAACTCATCCATCATCAGGTTTCCGCAACTCCACGACTAAGCGCGTATTTTGCGTGCAGGGGGGACAAATGTGTCATTCGATCCACCCCAGCTCCCCAAGGAAGGCCAGCAACGCCTTCGTGTTACTAACAATCTCACAGAGGGTACCTGGGTTTCTGAAGTACTTAGCCCTGTAACCTGCGACTACGGGGCAGCTTAGAAGCAGATGTGCTGCTGTCTCATCCTCCTCCATGCAGGTTCTGCAGGCCGGGCTGTCAGTGACTCCTATGGCATAGAGGTGTTTATTAAAAGACCCGTGGCCAGTCGTGACAGCTGTGACTGTACGAAACTGCTGTTTGGACAGTCTTAGGGCTTGTTTTGTGAAACGGCCATCAATAGAGGGAAGTGCCTCTTCGGCCTGTCTACACTCACCATGGTTAGCCCATAGATTGTGATGCTTGTCTCTGGTGCGTTTCCTTACCAAAGTGCGTAGGTAACCGAAAGGGAGTGGCACAATGGGTTCGGGACCCATCGCTGCCATACTCGAACCCCTTCTGGCGAGTTCGTCCGCTGCATCGTTGCCTCGGGATTCGCTGTGTCCCTTGATCCACTGAATATAGTTCTACTTTGTTTTAGTTTTACTTTGTTGTATCTACCAACCTGGTTGAACCATTGGGATCAGCCCTTGTTGAATTATCTAAATAAGTACTAATATTTAGCAAATTGATTGTTTTTATTTTATTCGATTGCGATTTTAAAATAGTAAGGGACCATTCAAGTTTTATATAAGCATTAAAGGGGGGCGGAAGGTTCTTGATTTGCTTATTTTTGATGACATGGGGGATAGGGGGATCCGGGATGTGATTACGTCAGCAATATTGATTTATTTAATTTTTCAGATTACAGTCGATTTAGTAGATTATGGTTTGAACACATGGCATTCGGCGAGGTCTTACCCACTGGGCTATCAACGCCCTAATAGCGAACTTAATTTCAGACTGAAAATTCCTTATTTTTAGACTTATTAACTGCTGCTTCATGAACCAATAAGGAAATCAGAACAGATACAATAATACTTATAAATATGTTTACGCAAGCATGGAGAGGGGGGGTAAGAGCCTTGCATACTTTTACTGTCGAGGGGGAGGGGGAGGTCAAAAATGTCAAAAATTCTGCTTACGTAATACTTTAACGGTCCCTATGTATCTAATGAGATGAAATTGGAGATGGACAACAAACTGGGATTAACCCGATTATTTAGTACAATCGGGGTTGAACTAAATATTAATAAAATTTAAAATTGGATTTATTTAAACCCAATAAACGGCTGTAAATTAATTTCTAGATGCAAAAGATTTAATACTTACTTCACATTGAATCCAAAATTTGAGCAGCGATAGCAATAATTTGCGAGTTCATTCTAATATTGGCCATTATTAAATATAGGTTCTCATATTATTTCTTCATACGTGCAAAATTTTATGGAGGCTATCAATTTATACCTATAGTGTTCCTTTTTTATATACAATTTGATATCTAACCAATGAAACTCATAAAACGAGTTGCTCGAAAAAAGTGGTAGGAAACGGCTCACTGCAAATCATCTAGGTAGCGCGTTTTGCATTTGCTTGCTTATCTCTCGAACACGAAGATCACTAAAAAAAACTTGGAAATCGGTTGATTGTTTGAAACCGACTTCCGAAAATAAAGTTATTTTATACTGTTTCATGGTTTTTTTTTTAAATTTTGATATCCATTTTTATTATTTTGTAAAAAATAAGTATTTTTATTTTTCACTTTTTCGTGCTCCACACGCCACACGTAAACTTACCCCTTCACAGCGTACCTACATGCGATTTCAGCAATCCCGGAAGATTTGCTTGAAATTAATTTTCATTTAAGTACTTATTGATATTTTCCGTTTCCTTTCTCCGAAGCTCTTCATCAGATCTTCACCGAACTATAATAGAATGGACCTTTTTTGTCTTATCTTGAAAATGAGGTCATCATCAATGCAGTCGAACATAATTAAACTCTAATTATTAGGGAAACCTAAATACCTCTTCCTTTTTTGGAAGTCGTTTTAAACATCGGTATACCCGATAAAAAGTTATGAAGTTAACATACACAAACAAAAATTCAATCCAATTGCGAAAATCCTCATTTTTTGAAGTCGATTACGAAATTAGATCACTTTTATTGACAGTCTGATGCTCTGATGAGTTGCCGAGATTACGTTTTGGAACATGGGCCGTATTGCTGTATCAACTTACGATTGTCCTATAAAACCGTTAATTTATCTTCTAGATTAACTATGTACAGTGGGAAATTAGAGATGTTCTCGACAGTGCTATACGAATGCAAACGCAGCTTTATGAATACAAGAATTGACCCACTGAAGTCAAAAAAAAAAAATGATTGAGTCAGGCGTTACTTTGCGGAAATCCATTTTAAATTTGAAAATGAAAACAATATATCTAGTTTTAATTTCCGCGAATATTAGTGGGTTGGTGGGTTGGGTAATGGTGTTGGGTTTTGCATTGCCTTCCTGCATGTGCTTAAAATCCTTGCATTTGCCCAGTAATCTTGCATGTGCATAATATAGCGGGCGGAAGCGAGGTGCATACCTGCAACCCACTAATATTCGCGGAAATTAAAACTAGATATATTGTTTTCATTTTCAAATTCCACTGAAGTCATCATTGATTGAAATAAAATTGTATCTACCTCTACGTATATAGTATACTATCGAGATACACGTGAAGTTTCCTATAGGCCGAGCAAACACACGAGCCGTCAAAGCCACGCTTCAATCTAGTCGGAATACCGATAATTAGTTTGAAAGCCTTTTCTGTCCTATGAATGCTGTATCTGACAGAAGCTGTTAGGTACGATGTTCAGAGCCAATCACGTTTCATGCCAGTTGTTAGATATAACATTATTCACTCGCGATTTACCAACAAGGCTTGTTGATCAATTGTGTATCAATTCTTCTCTCCACTAAGTACTGTTGTGTTCGCCTCTGTCTGGTTCTTTGCTTACCTACTTCTTTTGAGTCACGCTACGCATTTTGGATACGGTCTACACTTACTGAAACAGCGATAGACTAGGAAGATTGTGTATTTACGTAGTTATTTGTGAGTAATCGTGCGAAGCTGGGACAGGTCGCTAATGTTATAAGGTAGGTGTCTGAAAGTCCTTAACAAACTAACAGCTGGTCAATAAGCCGTAGGAATAGGATTAACTATATAACTTTTGATACTTTACTCACCACAAAATTATCCGCAACCATTATTTAAAATATTACAGACATAGATATAGACGTACCCAACGTGTATATGTAAGTCTGTAATATTTAAAGCGAACGGCTTTTATTTTAGCTAAAACCTCTCTTAAATATTATTGTTTTCTATAACCGCCGTTTCTAAATCCGATTTTAATAACAAAGAGAACACCCATTGGATAACCTTAATAGACATTTTCCCCATCAATATAAATCTAAATATTACATAGGAACGATCATTCTTCTTAACATTAACATTCCCAATATAACTCCTCCCCATTCGGGTACCTATCTTTAACGCCTCTTAATAAAAAAACTATAAGAAAAAAATCTGTTGTACGAGTGTTCGTTCCCTCTGTTCGGGGTTCCTTTATTACCATTCTAAGACACGTGATTGGTCCAAAGTTTCTTGCCTAGTACCAATAGAAGCAGCGGGATAAGATGGGACCATTTGTACAAAGACAGATGCGTTAAAACCTGCATATGGTGTACTATCTTTATTTGCGTGACTTGTAAATTACGCTTAAAAATATCACCTGCCCTTTGGCGAGACGTCGCAAAGCTTGTTCATAAGGGAAGATAATTACGGAATAAATTCAGTTTGTATCTTAATTGTTTTAATATAGTGACTATGCCGATTGATATGTAAGAATGCGCAGTTACCATCATGCTTTTTTAACTTTTAAATATGGCGCCAATTAGTAATTGCAAGATACGTAAATGAACACTCTTATATCAGCTCTGATTTCCAAAAGCTAGTACATATTTTATATAAATACCTACTTTTATTATGATTAAGATTTATTTATGTACCGTATGTTGTAAAAATCGATAATAAGTTCCACCCCTCAAAATTCCTACATGTTTTTGTGATGGTCTACTAAAGCCCACAGCCTTGTTAAGTTGTTACCCGGCTCATGGTCGGTAAACTTATACATATATGTATACATATGTACCTTACCTATTGCATGAGGTCCACTCTTTCTACGAAATATAGTCTACAGTTACGAGTATTATAGTCTACTCAAGAAGGACATAACAATCAGCGCTTGTCAACAGAATTGTCCATTCTTTATCAATTTAAACAACGCCCAGAAGAAATCCTTCAAAATTTCGTCTTTCATTTCTGCGATGGTCATGTTGCTTGTGCTGAAATCTGAAAGGTTTTGGGTAGTACCTATCGATTATTGTGGAGATGGGTAAAAGTTTGGTGGTCATCTATATATAAGAGATGGTTTTATAGGCAACTGAAAATCAGGGTTAATTCGGATCGATAGCCCATCTTTATTTTCTTGGCCTTCATTAGAATATAGAAACGATTTCTATCGCAGCAAATTCCCTCACCACTACCACGACGTAGGTACCTAATCCTCAGGATAGCTCCTGAGGATGAGGTACTTCGTGGTAGTGGCGAGCCCTGAGCATTAGGTACTAACGTCATATCCACTAATGAGCTGCCACCACACAATGGCACGTCATAATCATACCTTTCTGAGCAGAGACATATCACATCCTGAATGCTATTTGACGGTAGTTCGTGCAATTGCTGCCATTGCTATATAATGCATTATCCAAGTATCTACTCTTTATAAACGCAGTTCAGTTATGCATCAGCGCTGAAAAACCGAAATTTGTTCGCATCAAGATCGACGCAGTTCCAACATAATTTTAATAGGAAATTAAATGAATTTACCAATGTATCGTCAATTACGTAAGAACTTCAGAATCAAGATTTCTAGGAACCAAATACGAGTAGATGTTGACTCATTGCTTGAACAGTGCGTTGCTATAGCAATAATACTGTTACGAGCTTCGGGTTCGTTACAATTAAAATCAGCCGATTAAATAACCAAAACTGACACTTTAATTTACACCACACTAATTACACAATAAACTCACTAATCACAAAACACAATCGCACTATTAATCGCTTGAGTTCGCAGTCGAAGATCGCTCTCGAAGTTATCACTTGTATCGCAAATTCAATACTGACTCGGTCGGCACATGTACCGGCCTTATATAGGGCGCCGAGTAGAACTCCAGAAAGTTCGCGTACATATCGGTCGCGACCGACTAAGGTCCGAGAATTCTAGCATAGATAAATCTCGAAGGTCCTTGAATTCACTAGTTCTGCTACTCGATACTAGATGGCGCTAGTGGTACCGAATGCCGCTATCATCCTAACTTAATTCTGGCGCGCAACACTGCCCCCTCCTAAGACATGCTCGTCCCGAGCATTATCAGCGCCATAATAACGCGCCAGTCGATCAACATGGACGATCTTAGGAGCGCTTCTTGTACCTTTCTGTATACGGTAGGTCACGTCATTGATCTTCGTCACAATCCGGTACGGTCCGTCCCATTTAGCTTGAAGCTTAGGAGATTTCCCTTTGCTGCGAACTGGATTGTGCAACCACACTAGTGAACCTTCCTCGAACCCTTTATTGTTCATTTTGCGGTCATAGCGGGTTTTCATCTTTTCAGACATTTGCTGGCCCGATTGTCTGACATGCTCATGAATGTCGTTCATTTTGTTTCGCAATTCATTCGCATAATCGGTTATACTGCGTGGGGCATCAGGTGGTATTCCGGTGATCAGGTCTGCAGGTAGCCGCAATTCTCTTCCAAAGTTTGCGAAAGCTGGTGTCACTGACGTGCTTTCATGAACAGCACTTCGGTATGACAGCAAAAACGGTTGTATGTGCTTGTCCCAATCTCGTTGCCGGTTTTCCACAACTTTGGCCAGATATCTCTCCAATGTCTGATTAAATCGTTCCACCATTCCATCCGATTGTGGGTGGTAAGAAGTTGTCCTCGTTTTATGAGTACCCATAACTCGGCAAGTTTCCTGGAATATTTGGGACTCAAAATTCCTTCCTTGATCGCTGTGAATCTCTAAGGGTACTCCAAAACGACAGAAGACTTCATGAACTAGTTTATCCGCAACTGTTGAAGCTTCTTGGTTTGGAATGGCGAAGACTTCCGGCCACTTAGTGAAATAATCCATAACCACCATGAAATACTTGTTACCACTTTCACTTTCCGGAAACGGTCCCGCAACGTCTAGCGCTATCCTCTCCCATGGTGCACCAACATTGTACAATTTCAATGCACCTCTGCTACGAGTCTGAGGTCCTTTTACAGCCGCACAACTTGTACACTTGCGACACCAGTCCTCAACATCGTCACGACAGTGGACCCAGTAAAACCGTTCCCGTATCTTCAGTAGAGTCCGTTTAACTCCCATATGGCCTCCTGAACAACCATTATGGTACAGCTGTAGAACATCCGGTACTTTAGCTTTAGGGACAACCATTTGCAAATGACAGCTGTCTCCCCGAGCATTTTCCCATTTACGGCACAAGACTCCATCCTGAATCACTAAGCTGTCCCATTGGGCCCAATAGCTTTTTGTGACGGGACTCATCGCTGAGACATCGCTCCACGTAGGCTTCGGAACACTGGCCTTCATCCACTCCAAGATCGGCTTGATGTCCAAATCTTCCCGCTGTGCACATTGTATGCTTTCCTTCCACTCGTTGCTGAGGTCTGTCTTGAGCATCCTCACAGGCACGACTTCTTTATCCTCTTGCCTCGTATAATGCTTGCAGACTTCTGGGCATGGTCCTCTTGACAATACATCTGCGTTGCCATGAGATCTCCCGCTACAACCTTCGACCACCAAGTCATACTCTCCCAATCGCTGTCCGCGATTGTCAGCCGCTCTACCTGCTAGAGGTCGGCTATCTGCCCTTTGAGCAGTTCGCTTAGGGCAACTGGGCCTCAAGTGGCCCCTTTCACCACAGCCGTAGCATCTAGACCTGCGCCCTTTATAATGGTCATGAACTGCAGCTGCTGCAACCTCCCTGCCATAGTGGGAACGATGGTTCTGCCGCACAGCTTCCCCTTCTGAAGTTCGCCTAGGGCAACTGGACCGTAGGTGGCCCCTTTCCCCACAACCATAGCATCTAGGGCTATATCCTTTAGACCGGTCGCGAACAGTAGCTGCTGCAACCTCCCTGACGCGATGGGAACGATGATCTTGCCGCACAGCTTCCACTTCCAGTGCATGTGCCAAGGCGTCTTTAAGCTTCTCGTGGTGCCCGAGCCTCACGGCAGCTCTAACTTCAAGGTCGCGGATGCCGTCAATGAATGCCTGCACCAGGTTCCCTTGAATGAGCGCAGGTACAGACTGGTATGCTTTTCTAACAAGCTTCTCCACCTCAAGGGCCCACTGCTGCAGGTTTTCACCGCTGCGTTGCACGCGATCCTTTAGCTGCGCCCGAAACACGTGTTCCAGATGAGCGTCGCCATACCTAGCTTCCAGTGCCTCAACCAGCTGCTCGTAAGTCACTTCCTTGCCGAGAGCTTCCAGAACAGTTAAGGCCTGGTCCCGCAGACCTAGTGTGAGGGCAGTCATGGCCTGATTTTTATTCCACCCGTTCGCCTGCATAACGGCCTCAAATTGTATTTTGTAGGCCGACCAGGAAGATGTTCCATCGAACGGCGGCACTTTGAATCCCCGTGGCGAAGGAGTAGTTGCTACGGAGGTTGCAATTCCATCTCCTACTTTAAGGTTGTCCAGCGTTTTCTTCACGTCAGCAATCACGTTGTCAACTCGATTATTCATTTGGTCGATTCGTGTTTCAGCTTCCGTCAGGCGGTTCTCGTGCTGAACCACCTTATCTTTAACAACCTTAATTTCTTTGCCGAAAGTGGCATGCAGATCCTTCATGAGGAACATCTGCTCTTCCTGGCGGCGGGCCTGTTCCTCCTTGTCACGCTGCAGCTGCTCTTCCAAACGACGGGCCTGTTCCTCCTGGCGGCGGGCCTGCTCCTCCTTATCACGCTGCAGCTGCTCTTCTAAACGACGGGCCTGTTCCTCTTGTCGGCGGGCCTGTTCCTCTTGTCGGCGGGCCTGTTCCTCCTGGCGGCGGGCCTGCTCCTGCAGCATCAGCATCAGAGCAGCAAAGTCTGGTGCTGATGATGATGCTGGAGCGGCGGTGGACGGGCCGGCCTCTAAGGTCGCCAGCTGTCTCTCCGTAGCCTGCGGCGTTGCACTTCCAAAACGCCTCTGGTCTGTCTCTTGCTGGCGTTGACTACGGGTACGGATACCCTCCGTGTCGTCCTTTGGTAGAATCGGCATCTTTTAAATCCACTCTTCTGACACCAATTGTTACGAGCTTCGGGTTCGTTACAATTAAAATCAGCCGATTAAATAACCAAAACTGACACTTTAATTTACACCACACTAATTACACAATAAACTCACTAATCACAAAACACAATCGCACTATTAATCGCTTGAGTTCGCAGTCGAAGATCGCTCTCGAAGTTATCACTTGTATCGCAAATTCAATACTGACTCGGTCGGCACATGTACCGGCCTTATATAGGGCGCCGAGTAGAACTCCAGAAAGTTCGCGTACATATCGGTCGCGACCGACTAAGGTCCGAGAATTCTAGCATAGATAAATCTCGAAGGTCCTTGACTTCACTAGTTCTGCTACTCGATACTAGATGGCGCTAGTGGTACCGAATGCCGCTATCATCCTAACTTAATTCTGGCGCGCAACAATACATATTTACTGGTAGGAAATAGTGTCTCAATCCGTTCTTAAGACATTTGAACTGACCCTTCCATTCAAAATAGATATTTTTATTAATATATGTACTGTTGTCGGCAGGTTGGCGAGCAGCCCCATTCGGGGTGGCGGGCGCGGGCCCCAGCGAGCCGGCGATGCGTGCAGGTAGCATGGAGCCGCTGCCGCCCGCGCACACCCCCATCTACGAGCACAAGAAGCACCGGCTGTCGCGCCTTCTCGACAAGCTGGCCGTCCAGCTCAACAACAACAACAACTACCCTACGCCGCCCTGGCTCGTCCACGACACGCCACAGCCCGGAGACGACGACACCCCCTTGGACCTCAGCGTCAAATCTCCCCGCGAGACCACAGGGCTGTTCAGCTGCCACGCGTGCGGACAAGAGTTCTCGATCTACGACCGGCTGGTGAAGCACATCGCGTCGCGGCACCGCAGCAAGCCGGAGGGCGTGCGCGCCTACGAGTGCGAGGTGTGCTACCGCAAGTTCGCGCGCTCCGACATGCTGACGCGCCACGCGCGCCTGCACAGCGGCGTCAAGCCGTACTCGTGCTCGGCCTGCGGGCAGGTGTTCTCGCGCTCCGACCACCTGGCCACGCACCAGCGCACGCACACGGGCGAGAAGCCCTACCGCTGCCCGGCTTGCCCCTACGCCGCGTGCCGCCGCGACATGATCACGCGCCACATGCGCACGCACAACCGCCGCCCGCAGCCGGCCTGAACCAATCACCCATCGTAACTCCACATTATTTGAGACTGATTTTTTCATTCCAAAGTTTAACTATTGTTTTAATTGGTGTTTCGCTAGTAAGAGCCCTTCAGAGGCGGCTTTCGTTTAGACATATCTCATTGCTGCGCAGAGTTGACTTGACTGCGATTGTGTGTTGCCAGTTTGCGATTTTATCTTTTGTCTATGCCGCAGCGCTGTCAAATAATCTGCTATGCGCAATGCGATGTGTCAATAGACTTTTGAAATGTTTCGCGGTATTTTTGTTTGTTTTTAGTTTTTATTGGTTTCTATTCCAATGTGCAGGGATAAGATTCAAAAGTCTAAATGTAGTTATGTCGGTATTTTTGTACAATGATTTTGTAATATTTCTGTGCCATTGATATGACCGCTTTGTAATATTTGCGCTGTTAATATTTATCTTATATGTATGTCGAATAATTTATGGTACGCTATTGACAAGTTATGTTTTAACGAACAGGAAAACAAAAGTTTGCAGGTAGTTTTAGATACCAACACTGCAGTTGGCCTGCCTACACTGCTGGTTGAATATCGCTATTGGTACAAAGTACTAACTCATCGCTTTTGGAAAAAAAAAACAGAAAAGTTTGAAGGAGATTCTTTTATAATTTGCTTGGTCGCAAATTACTGTGAATAATATAAAACGTAACTAAGTTGGTATTTTCAGGAGTGTAAGCAAACTTAACACTATTATTTCATTACGGATATGTAATTTTTTGAATAGTTAAATCATTCAAAGTTAAAGTTTCATCCTAGTTATAAGATTGTTGTGAGCCGCTGGTTCTAATTAGACTAAGTATTTAACGTAACTTGGGTACTTTTAAACTTTCCGTTTTAAAAATATCTAAAGTCAAACCGTTTTCAAATCAATACACCTATTAAAAAAAATGTTATTTGATATTATTATTAACATTCCGTTTTTAAATTGAACATAAAGATAGTAAGTATTTTTCGTTTAAATTGTCACGTTCCTAGTTTGTCCACATAAAAATAACTCGTACAATTTTGAAACGTAGAAGTACATAGTTTGATTCCTGTGAGTATACAAGTACACTCGCGAGCAATAAACAGGATTCACTTCAGCGCGCGATGTTTAACTAAATCGGTCGTCTCTCTCATATCGAAGTGCATCGCTGTCGTCCAAATCCTGCATCCCTACCATGACGTTTTAAATCCATCATGATGTGTGTGAGGGAAAGGGATAGTACTATTCGTCTTGTATAACTCCGTCTCTCTCTGACACAGGAATCATTATGGATTTAAGACGTCATGGTAGGGCAGCAGATCTCCGGACTAATTTGCTGGATTAGGATGACGACTGGAGTGGTTTCCTTAGGTGTCGTTTCCATTTTCTTTTAGCTTTAGTGTTCCCAGTGACGTGAAACAGTAGACTGATGATCAATTATCGTAAAAGTTTTTAAGTTCCATGACATAGCCTAAAATATTAGGTTATGATATTAATGAAGTTAAAATCTAAAAAATTACGTTCCTTTCAAGTCAATTCAAGTGTCATATACCACAATCCATAGTTGATCATATGTAAATTGTAAAAATTGGTTTTGAGCAAGGCGCGATGAAGTGATTCCAGTTTATTGCTCGCGAGTTTACTTGTGCAAAAAGGTCTTAGGCCTTAATTACTTAACACAAAATCAATGGTAAAATATTTAATTTTGTAAATTAATCACCAATAACTGCCAAGCAGACGAATTTATGAAACGATAGAGTAGTAATGAGTCAAGAATTTTCCTTCGAAATCGTTGTTTAAGAATGGTGATAGAAGCGTGTTTAAAATGTGGTGCTACTTATCCTTCACTTGGTAAACGCTCGATATCCACCTCTTAAAATTAAAATATAGAATAGAATAGAATAGAATAGAAAAACTTTTATTCAGGACAGACACAGCACAACGGTTACAAACACAAATTAAAGGAGAAGAAAAGTACAGAATGCGCCGAGAAGAAATATGGCTACTCGGGTAGTCTGTCGGGTCTCAACCCAAACCCAATTTACATGAGCAATCAATGTTACTCATTTGCTGGGTTTTCCCTTGTTTGCCCATCTCTAGGAATGTTGCCGATATAAATGGTTAAAGTTTTTTAGTACCCAATTGCATTTTACAACGCCTTGTAAGCATGCTACAACTATCGTTTCAAAACCTAGGTTACTGACTGTTTCGTTTGTTATTATTCTACTTCTTTGTCTTCGCCTCTTCTTAGGCGGTTCGGCTTTCTTATTTTTTATTATTTAATATAACTGTTTGATGTAATATTATGTTTTCTCGTGTTATCATGTAGGTATAAAGCCTCAGTGTATATAATACACATTAGATCATTTATTTATTATTACCGTGTAATTGCCTATTCTTAGTGTTTGAGTAAATAACTTTAAAATAATGTTTTATGGAGTGTTTTTTCCCGGTTTTTGTAGTCAATAGAAAAAGGGGCGCATTATATTTTTTTAAATTTTCTACGATGGAAAATGTTCAACATTTCCGATATTTTTTTTTTAAATATATTTTGAGTTTGCTTCTAATGCGTCCTTTCTTCTTATAGTGACTAAATTTATTCATTTTTCCATATTTATGATTAAGAACCCGATTTTTTGTAAATAAAGAGATGGATTCAAACCCAATGTTCAGGTTTAAAAAATTAGGGGTCATAACGTCGTGTGTTCACACGACGTTATGACCCCTAATTTACAGTTACATGTAACTAAATCCTCGTTACTAAATTCTGTATCTATTTCTAAGCAGGCTTTTCTTTTTATCTTTTATTGTTATGTTTTATTTGATTTCTAGTGTTTTCTTGCCCCATTAGTTACGTACCTACTCATTGTCAGCAGCTCTATCAACAGTGGCGTAGCTTGCCCTCGACGGGCCCTGTATCAAAATGTGTTGAGGGGCCCCCAACAGCATAATGTTTTATAAAAGAAACGAAAAATGCTCGAATTGATTTTAAAAAATAACAATATTAATTTGGAAACAAATAATTTAGTTTTTTTTTAACTAATCTGAATTATATAGATATTATTAATTCGGTGTATTGTGATTTTTAAACTAAATGTTTGCACAGCATAGAGCAGTTATATTAAAAAAAATGTTAATAACCTATAAACTATTATGGATAATGTTTTAGGATTTTTTGCATTCATACATTGCTGATACGGCGGTAGCTACGCCCCTGTCTATCAACATAATTATGGATATCTTAAAACGGTTTAGGTACTTATAACTTTTAAGTACAGCCGGTCTATTCTGTCAACATCAACATCTTACTGTGTAAACTAAGGTGGAGTTGGTGAACATGTTGTGAACTGTCACTTCATCTTGATTTACTGATTCACAGC
Source organism: Hecatera dysodea (assembly GCA_905332915.2). Lineage (NCBI taxonomy): Eukaryota > Metazoa > Arthropoda > Insecta > Lepidoptera > Noctuidae > Hecatera > Hecatera dysodea. Next base: position 27,622,914 of record HG995286.1, on the reverse strand, counting down.
TCACTTCATGTCGTGAACTGTCACTTCATTTTGTTTGTACTGATTCACAGCTCACTTCATGTCGTGAACTGTCACTTCATCTTGTTTGTACTGATTCACAGCTCACTTCATGTCGTGAACTGTCACTTCATCTTGTTTGTACTGATTCACAGCTCACTTCATGTCGTGAACTGTCACTTCATCTTGTTTGTACTGACTCACACTCACTTCACGTCGTGAACTGTGACTTCATCTTGTTTGTACTGACTCACACTCACTTCACGTTGTGAACTGTCACTTCATCTTGTTTGTACTGACTCACACTCACTTCACGTCGTGAACTGTCACTTCATCTTGTTTGTACTGACTCACACTCACTACACGTCGTGAACTGTCACTTCATCTTGTTTGTACTGACTCACACTCACTTCACGTCGTGAACTGTCACTTCATCTTGTTTGTACTGACTCACACTCACTACACGTCGTGAACTGTCACTTCATCTTGTTTGTACTGATTCACAGCTCACTTCACGTCGTGAACTGTCACTTCATCTTGTTTGTACTGATTCACAGCTCACTTCATGTCGTGAACTGTCACTTCATCTTGTTTGTACTGATTCACAGCTCACTTCATGTCGTGAACTGTCACTTCATCTTGTTTGTACTGACTCACACTCACTTCACGTCGTGAACTGTCACTTCATCTTGTTTGTACTGACTCACACTCACTTCATGTTGTGAACTGTCACTTCATCTTGTTTGTACTGACTCACACTCACTACACGTCGTGAACTGTCACTTCATCTTGTTTGTACTGATTCACAGCTCACTTCACGTCGTGAACTGTCACTTCATCTTGTTTGTACTGACTCACACTCACTTCACGTCGTGAACTGTCACTTCATCTTGTTTGTACTGATTCACAGCTCACTTCATGTCGTGAACTGTCACTTCATCTTGTTTGTACTGATTCACAGCTCACTTCATGTCGTGAACTGTCACTTCATCTTGTTTGTACTGACTCACACTCACTTCATGTTGTGAACTGTCACTTCATCTTGTTTGTACTGACTCACACTCACTACACGTCGTGAACTGTCACTTCATCTTGTTTGTACTGATTCACAGCTCACTTCACGTCGTGAACTGTCACTTCATCTTGTTTGTACTGACTCACACTCACTTCACGTCGTGAACTGTCACTTCATCTTGTTTGTACTGATTCACAGCTCACTTCATGTCGTGAACTGTCACTTCATCTTGTTTGTACTGATTCACAGCTCACTTCATGTCGTGAACTGTCACTTCATCTTGTTTGTACTGACTCACACTCACTTCACGTCGTGAACTGTGACTTCATCTTTTTTGTACTGACTCACACTCACTTCACGTCGTGAACTGTCACTTCATCTTGTTTGTACTGACTCACACTCACTACACGTCGTGAACTGTCACTTCATCTTGTTTGTACTGATTCACAGCTCACTTCATGTCGTGAACTGTCACTTCATCTTGTTTGTACTGACTCACACTCACTTCACGTCGTGAACTGTGACTTCATCTTGTTTGTACTGACTCACACTCACTTCACGTCGTGAACTGTCACTTCATCTTGTTTGTACTGACTCACACTCACTACACGTCGTGAACTGTCACTTCATCTTGTTTGTACTGATTCACAGCTCACTTCATGTTGTGAACTGTCACTTCATCTTGTTTGTACTGACTCACACTCACTACACGTCGTGAACTGTCACTTCATCTTGTTTGTACTGACTCACACTCACTACACGTCGTGAACTGTCACTTCATCTTATTTGTACTGATTCACAGCTCACTTCACGTCGTGAACTGTCACTTCATCTTGTTTGTACTGATTCACAGCTCACTTCATGTCGTGAACTGTCACTTCATCTTGTTTGTACTGATTCACAGCTCACTTCATGTTGTGAACTGTCACTTCATCTTGTTTGTACTGACTCACACTCACTACACGTCGTGAACTGTCACTTCATCTTGTTTGTACTGACTCACACTCACTTCACGTCGTGAACTGTCACTTCATCTTGTTTGTACTGACTCACACTCACTACACGTCGTGAACTGTCACTTCATCTTGTTTGTACTGATTCACACTCACTTCATGTCGTAAACTGTCACTTCATCTTGTTTGTACTGATTCACAGCTCACTTTATGACGTGAACTGTCACTTCATCTTGTTTGTACTGATTCACAGCTCACTTCATGTTGTGAACTGTCACTTCATCTTGTTTGTACTGACTCACACTCACTACACGTCGTGAACTGTCACTTCATCTTGTTTGTACTGACTCACACTCACTTCACGTCGTGAACTGTCACTTCATCTTGTTTGTACTGACTCACACTCACTACACGTCGTGAACTGTCACTTCATCTTGTTTGTACTGATTCACACTCACTTCATGTCGTGAACTGTCACTTCATCTTGTTTGTACTGATTCACAGCTCACTTTATGACGTGAACTGTCACTTCATCTTGTTTGTACTGATTCACAGCTCACTTCATGTTGTGAAAGTTTACACGGTGAGAAGTTTACAGAATCGCACTGCTGTTCCAGTACCTGAATACGCTTGTATTAAATAAATGGACGTATTAAGTCAAACTGAATGGAAAGCGATGTTAGTAAAATTAAGGAACTTACAGCAACTGGAAACGATTTACTATTCTGCTCATGTTTAGATTGTATGACATTTTCTGTGGGTACTTACTTATTTTGAAAATTCTTCAACTTAATCACGTCTGAGTTCCAGATTCCTCTAATCTCATATTATGTTAGACGAGAATCGCTGACACAGTGCATTTTTTTTTACATTTAACCGTGTCTTAAAGTTCGGTCGATACTTATACATACATATGTACGTTCTACCGTCCGTCTAAGACATTAGCAGTTGACCTTTTTTTTTTCTGGATCGGAAATCATCAAATAAATTACTTCTCCCGCTCTGGGCGGAGCGGAAGGGAGTGTCAGACTCTTACTGACTAAAACCCACCCGTGATCCTTCTTGTGCCCTTTGCGTTCCAGGGCTGCGGTGACTCTTTCGAACAAATTCCGCAACCCTAGCAGATTAGCAGTTGACCTGATAGCCGTTGTAATAGAGGCGGTTTTTGTTTTGGACGCGTGGTTGACTTTACCTTCTTTGTTTTACCCGACTACAGCGAAGCCAATAGACAATGTTACGATTTAATCTGTCCAAATAATTGTAATGTAATTGCGTTTATTCCTCCCTCTTAATCTACTGACTCAATTTTTGATTCATAAGATGGCAAGTGGATAGGTACATTTTAAACGACAAAGTCAGTGAGAATAATTTAAACATCGGAAAAAGTGGGAGTCACTGCAATTGATTTTGTTGTCACATCAACAAAAACCTCTTCTACATACGCCGAATTTCAAGCTCAAAATATTAATAACTAGCAGCGCCCCCCGGTTTCGCCAGCGTAGTTCCCGTTCCCGTGTCAATATGAGGATAAAATATAGCCTATATTATTCAGGGTGAATGTAGATTTCTAATGGTGAAAGAATTTTTAAAACCGGCACAGTAGTTTTTGAGTTTCTTCATTACAAACATGCACACACCCAAAAATACAAATTTTTCTCTTTATAAAATTAATTAATTAATTAGTAATTTAACTCGTAGGTACAATATTGAAACACCTGTAGGTACTGTGCGGTAGAAACAATTTTAGTACACTCTTAACTATTACCTATACGCGTTTTAGGTTTAGCTCTATCGGTCAGTCTGAATATTATTCGTTTTTTTTTTTTGTTTGTATTCGGGTGAGTTTTTAACTCTTAGTCTGTTTAACAGTTATTTTCCTACCTATATTATTTATTTAGTTTTTTTTTATCATTTTTTTTTTCGTTGTTTATAGCATATTCTTACAACATAGCCACTGGTTGTTGTAAATAACTTTTATCACACATTTGGTATCTCTTTTGTTCCAACTGAATTTTGTAGCTACCATTAAGTTGGTTCATTAGGTATTGGTACCAAAACCCAACAATTTTGGTTAGTTTTCCCCAAAACTACGCGGGTAACTCTCTGAATGATAAGTTTGACCTGACTTGGAGGGAAATGAGAGAACGTGGTGTTTTTTTAGATCTAAATCTACAGTATTCATGTTGGTAAATGTACAAGCAATATCTGAAGGCACAATACCTACTTAATTTTACTCTTGCTATGAATCTGTACATAATGTAACTATCTAATTTTAATTAATATTGTGTGCTACCTATTTTGTTTGCAACATTCACGTGCATGCTTTGTTATACTTAATATTTAAGTTAATTAATGTCGTTATAGTTTTTTTGTTTGTTTCATGCTTCGGTCGAAGCAGTGGCGTAGCTATCATGGGAGTCGCCAGGTGCGGATAATGTGGTGTCACCCCATAAATTAACCCTGCTAAATAATTATGGGTGCGCGTTTTGTTTTTCGGGAAACTGCTGAACCTGCAGCACAAATGTAACACCACCCCCGGAGGTGCTTCATTTGTTCTGCAGGTTTTATTTTATGAATGAATGACGTAAGAAACATCACATCACACTTATAAACATTTGAATTTGAAACAGGAAATTTGTATACCTCGTCGTGAATAGTTTTGATTTTGCTCATCCAAACTCTAATAAAATTAAGTTGTTGAATTGACACAAGCTCAAGAACGAAGGGAAGGTAGAGCGAAGCGACCCCGAAATTTATTGCATCCCGCCTCGGAAAGGTTTCATTGCGTCACTCGTTTAGGAGTGACACCCGACACCGTGAAAAAAAGTCAAAGAACGGTCGAATGTAACCCCTAAGCCCCTAAGGTTGTCACACAGAGCAGGCCGCCCCCCATGCCCCTAACTACGCTACTGGTACGAGTATTAAAATAATTTGAAAATGACTACGACTTTCCTTAAAAGGAATTAAAAAGAAAATGGTTTTCTAAAGACTTCAGTTGGATGTTTTTTTGTGTTATTGTATCGATTTTAGTTATGCTCGGCAGATATTTTAAATGTAAGTTTTAGACATCTAAAAAATCGGTTTGTTGAGTTTTAGTTGTATGAGAAAATGTAATGTGTTGATACTGAAGCTACTTAGGTTTAATTACATTATTTGTCTGATAGATAAGCCACATGCGCAGACGACGCGACATTAATGGGAGAAAAAAAGCGCTTGGCGCGAATTCCGCTCGCATACCGTATGCGCGGTTAGATGCTGTATACTCGGTTTTGCAAGCAATCACAAGTGTGCAGTAAGTACACTACTTCGTATACTTTTTTGGACCAGGTCCATCTAATAATATTGAACCTTCAACACGCACTTTTTGATTTTCTCCCTCTAAGTAGGTTAGCTTTGCGCTAGTATACGCGCTGTCTTTAAACTGGTCATAAAAATGTTTACTTGACAAAAACAAAAGAAAATTACCTGCTCTCTTAAATTACCTCTCTATTAAAGAATATGAGTTTCTAGAAATTGAGACAGTTTTAAGTATTTTACGCAGGAGAAAGCTACGAGTACGCACTTACAAAATTATTTTTAATTACTTTGTTTATTCTAAAAAAAACGGTGGATGCCAACGTAAAGCGTTGACAAAAATCTTTTTTGATAAAACGGCCCTTATTTAAACTCCGTAGGTACGTATGGCCACTTTAAAGTCAGCGAGTCTACTACTGTCTATAAATTAGTTGTTATTAGAATTATTTATAATTAAAAATAAGTTTTACTGTGATAAAAAATATTTTTGTTTTCAATCTGCTGTGTTTTAGCAATATTTATTGTGTAGGATATAAAAAATAAACGGATCTACTTAAAAATGCTGTTGTTTTATTTTCAAAGGAGCTCATGAGTAAATATTAGAGACGAGCTTCTGCCCGCGACTTCGTCCGCGTGGAATAGTTACTAATCCCCCGATTTTGAAACATTCTTCATTGGTGCTCCACTCCTATTGATCTTAGCGTGATGGTATATAGCCTTCCTCGATAAATGGGCTATATAACACTGAAAGAAAGAAAACAAAAAAAGAACAAATCGGACCAGTAGTTCCTGAGATTAGCGTGTTCAAGCAAACAAATAAACTCTTCAACTTTATATATTAGTTGAAGAGCTTTATGCCGCGTTTCCAACCGCTTCCCAAGCCTCGCTCCGGAATATGGATTGAACCAGGGCCGGAAACGAGAGATCGCCTCGACGGCGACGAGGACACGGTATTGCTCTGCCCAAGCAGGGCAGACCTCCGTCGTTTGCTCCACCGTGTCCTCCTGGCGATCCACACAGTTGTAGCGACATTTCTGGCGTCACATAAGAACCAATCCTGCATCGCGCAATCAAAGTTCTCCGCGCGATTAGAACATATACGACAGCCCGAAATCATCTATGGGGCAGTTGCCCACCAGACATAACAACCCGTCTGGCCGGTGGATCCTCCCTTTTCAACGGAGGTTTGCGGGACTTTACTCTCTGTTCCGCATACCTCCAAACTGGTGACCCTCGACAAAGAACGTCAGCGCAGCCTTCGTGCAACTACTACTTCGTGACGTCATCATCACTTCTTTCAAGCTTTCGAGCAGCAAGCAGCCATACAGCCAGCACCCACGGCTATAAAGGGTATCCTGACCACCAGCATGCCTACTTGGTCATACCTGGTCATCACCCTCAGCCTCATCAGCGACTTTGGTGAAGCACACTGAACCTTCGGCCAGTCACATGAAGAGCCATGACGAACCTCTCCTGGTCGACGCAAGCAGTTAAGCCACTACGTCGCACAGCACCGCTCCGACTCACTGGAGCCAGCAGCACTACTCCGACTCACTGGAGCCTGCAGCATCATCCCGACTCACTGGGACATCATCACCCCGACTCACTGGGGCATCATCCCGACTCACTGGGACAGCACCACCCTGACTCACTGGGGCATCACCGCAGACAGTTCCGACTCACCGAGAACTATGCGGCATTCGGTTCCGACCCACTGGAACCAACCTACCACTGGCCTGGCACGCATCAAGAAGCATCAAGAACCATCGATCTCCGATCTCCGGAGGGGAGTGATGTAGCGACATTTCTGGCGTCACATAAGAACCAATCCTGCATCGCGCAATCAAAGTTCTCCGCGCGATTAGAACATATACGACAGCCCGAAATCATCTATGGGGCAGTTGCCCACCAGACATAACAACCCGTCTGGCCGGTGGATCCTCCCTTTTCAACGGAGGTTTGCGGGACTTTACTCTCTGTTCCGCATACCTCCAAACAGTGCTTTGCAGTTCTGACACCCAGGCGTGTCCTCCCGCTGAATCCGAAACAGGTACGCCTACCTCCCGAAACAGCGATAGTCTGCTTAGGACATACCTACTTTTACGACTTAAATGCAGAAAAATAGAGATTCAAGAGAATGTAACACTCAAGAACGAGCGTAGCGAATTCGACTATCTTACCACCCACAATGAATAAGTTTTGTTTCAAACATGGGAATTTGGCGCCCAGGGCATGGACCCCGGTGTGCCCCACCCCCCTAAATCCGGGCCTGTAGGTACGTACTTACCAGTATCCTAGTTATCAACATGATTAGATTATGGTCTATATTCCAAACCAAAATCGACAGGTCGACGGAAGGCTGCTGAAAATTAAGAAAAACCATTCTAGATATTTACAAGACAAGACCCTGCAGAGTTTGGAGTACTTACCTATTATTAACATCTAAACTCGATAGGTACCTACCCTATCACTGGCTAAAATTCCCATATAATTAATGCCCGTGCCTTCGGGCTTATGCTGTTGTTGTCTCGGTGTCTTTCGATATGAACACAGCTAATAGTAATAAAACAGTCGTCAAGACAGACTTTTTTAAATATTTGTTTTTCTGTATTTATTTTATAGTATGAGGTTTAATTTAGAATTCTGGAGTTCTCTGGAGACCATCATCCTGGTTGCAGCACCAGCAGGTCAATGTGATAATATCGTATTGCAAGATCATATAATAACCTGCAAGAGATTTACTCATTAAAACTAATATGTATATTGAACCTAAACACGATATGTCTGCTATAAGTTTTTGAGGAGTTGGGTTCTCTGGAGACCAACCAGGATTTAGTGCCTACCAGGTCAACGTGACCGTAATGCAAGATCATAACCAGCAAAGTTCTACTACGACTCATTGAAACTAATCTTCCTATTGAACCCAAATACTATATGTCTGCTGTGAGTTTTTGAAGAGTTGGGTTTTCTGGAAAGGTACCATCCTGGTTGCAGCACCAGGTCAACGTGACCTTATTGCAAGATCATAACCTGCAAGGTAGGTACCTAATAATTGAAATGAATCTATTGAACCCAAAATTACGATATGTCTGCTGTGAGTTTTCGAAGATTTGAATTATCTAGAGACGATTCTGGTTGTAGCATCAGGTCAAAGTTATCAAATATTTGTCATTTAATGATTATACTGGCACGCGTGACGCACTTAATCGAGTAATAATAGGCCAAAAAGAATGCCTTAAGTAGGTACTTCATTTTGGAAAAGAGCTGATACTCTTACACTGCTGGACCGATATTAGCGACCAAACATATCTCTAATCTAATCCAAGAACCACCGCAAGGAAACTGGTTTTCAAATGAAAAAAGAACCGCATCGAAATAGTTCCATCCTTTTGATAAAAACATGCCAAAGACACACATACACCGTGTGTGTATGTGTCTCTTTGGCATGATAGTCTCAAAAGGCTCTGCTGTCTGTGTAGACATCGATGTCAAACTTATAACAGGTTAAAAACATGAACCGATTAAGCAATAATCAACCTTAGTGTGTGGAACAGCGAGTGGTCACGTCAGTAAAAAAAATATGTATTAGACAAGCGAAATTTGCTCAGTGCGTCCTACCCGTCATGGCATACGGAGCCGAAACATGGACACTGACGGCTCGTATGGTCCACAAGCTCAAAGTCGCTCAGCGGGCTATGGAAAGGGCTATGCTCGGTGTGTCTCTGAGGGATCGCATCAGAAATGAGGTAATCCGTCAGAGAAGCAAAGTCATCGATATAGCCCACCGGATTAGTAAGCTGAAGTGGCAGTGGGCTGGCCATATTAGTCTTAGAACCGACAACCGTTGGGTTAAACGAGTTCTAGAGTGGAGATCTCGTCTCGGCAAACGTAGTGTAGGACGTCCTCAGGCACGGTGGAGTGACGATTTGCGCAGGACGGCTGGCAGAAACTGGACGCGAGAAGCCGAAAATAGATCTAAGTGGCGTGCAATTGGAGAGGCTTATGTCCAGCAGTGGACTGCAACAGGGTGTTGATGATGAAATTTACTCAAAAGGCAATCCAGCAAATCCGGGGCAAGGAAGATACTTCAAGCTCACTTAGCTCGGCCTTGAAAATCTATCCTTTTCGAAGCAGAATTTTGAAGATACACCCCCCTGAAAACAGTCCTGCCGGCGCCCATGGTTTTCTTAGATCCTGGTCTATACTGAACAGGACTCGTTAAGCTACTGAAGAAATCAGCAATAGTATCTCGATATTTTCCGGTTTAGTATGCCCCGGACAATGCATGTACCTCGTGTAAGCAACTTACTGTGGAGGTCAGCTAGGCAATCGCTCTACGTAAAAGGATAGGCAGATGATGACTTAGAACCCGGTCAATAATATCCAAATCCAAATATAGCTGGTATATTTAGGATTCAGTAATAGGTACCATCCATTTTTTTTTCTGGATGCGAAATCATCAAATGACTTCTCCCGCTCTGGGCGGAGCGGAAGGGAGTGTTAGACTCTTACTGACTAAAACCCACCCGTGATCCTTCTTGTGCCCTTTGCGTTCCAGCAGGCACTGACCCTATGGGGCCCCGTCTCCTTTGCTGACGGCTCTTTGAGGCGCGCGTGGAACACGACGCGCCGTCGACTCGAGCCTGGTTGCTTTCAGACGGCGAGCCACCTATAGCTCGCCATCCGCAGGCCCGCGAATAGGTACCATCCTGCGAAGTGTTCTGAAATCAACATACCTACTGTAAAAACTTAGCTGCTAGAGGGAGCTGGAAGTGACCTGTCATTCCACCTCAACAGGTTCTATGACTGCACAGCGTACACAATAGTAACAACCAGCAGCCAAGACCACTTGTGATTCCCTACAGTCCAATTCCAGTCCTGCGGGAGGTGTAGGTAGTGGTAAACGTAAACACAATGCGTTTAAATATGTAGGAAATTTAAGCTAGACTAAAAGTTCATAAGGTAGGTATTTAAATCTTGGTTTTCCGCATGACTATTATAACCCTAGTCTTTATTTCAAATCTAGACTTCAAGTCCAAACACCAGATCTACCCGTAGTACAAGCATCCTTTTTTTTCTGGATGGGAAATCATCAGATAACTTCTCCCGCTCTGGGCCGAGCGGAAGGGATTCTTCTTCTTTCTCTTACTGACTAAAACCCTCCCGTGATCTTTCTAGTGCCCTTTGCGTTCCAGCTACCTGTAGAATTCAGTAATTTCATCGTAATTATCTACGTAAAAAGGCTCTAGTCAATATTTCCAAGTCCAAACACAGCAGGTCTATCCATAGAGTAAAACCATCCTTGATTATCTACCTATTTAAAACATGGTTAATTCTTGGTGGCTGTTGGACCCAAACCCATAGTACTACCCTTTCAACCAGCTGCACACGTGGGTACACTGCAGGTATATAATTATGTAAAGTTCAGTAATATCATTCTGGTTACCTACATCAATAGATCCTGGTAATTACTCCAAGTCCCACCCAACACAGCAGACCAACATGTACAGTAAAACCATCCATGATATCTACCTGGGCAATGCTGGTATACTCCCAATGGCCACCACTGAAACAGGCACCAATGGTGGCCGTTACATCAGTGCAATTTTTTTTGTCCCAACGGCCTTCAGTGGCAGACGTTGGAACATTCCAAATAATATTTGTCTCAACGGTCACCACTAATAAATAGTAAAATGAATGAAATTATATTAAGTACTAAAGCGAATAATATGACCAATCACAAATTGTTGAATTAACGTTATCTAGAAATTCACCAGATATATGTATGTATATCTGTTAGCAATCTGTTAATTAAATTATAGGTACATTTGCTATAGTTAAATTACATTGACAAAACACTGAAAATAAATATTATTTTTAATGTCCCAATGTCCGTCACTGATGGCCCTTGGGACAATAATTAATGAGTTATTCTAAGGGCCACCACTGGTGCCTGTTTTAGTGGTGGCTGTTGGGAGTACACCGCAATGCTGATGATACCGCACTAGACACTTGTATGATTAAACCCTTATCTATCTGTGTAAACCCTGGTTTATACTCCAATAACGCAGGTATCTGTCTATGGAGTTGAGTAATACCATCCTAGTTATATAAATGACAGGTCTCTGGTCAACATTTCAAGTCCAAACTCTTCAGAGCTAGAATAAAACTGGATCAATAATCCAATGATACTGCACTAGACACTTCTATGATTAATTGGATCCCAGTGAATAGGTACTCACAAGTCTAAACACAGTAGGTTTATGTAGAGTTCAATAATCCTGGTTATCTGCAGGATTGGTTAGAGTGGATGTACTTGTACAGTATCATCCTTGTTATCTACCTAGTAGTAGTTGGCTAGGAAACACAGGCTTCATCTAGCTTAAAAAACCAAAAATATTGGATGTGTAGAAGTGTTATGTTTAACCTACATACCTAAGTACAAAATAAATATCATTTATCATTTACCAAATTCAAACCCTCACCAGTAATGTTAATGCACCAAGCCCAAGATCGAGGAGACTATGCTACCTTTCAACCTAAATTAACAGACCCTCGTCAGTTAATGGTTGCAAATAAGAAGACTATTTAACTTACTGAATGGACCCCAAGACCTAGATTGATGAAACTACAATTTACCCATTGAACGGACCCTCCTACTTATTTCATCAGGCTTATTTCTATGACGAAGTATACCCAGATCCTATCATCATTGCCAGCCATCACCCAGTTCCACCTTTGGAATAGCCTTGCATATCTTTTTAGTATGACCCTTAGGATCTCTCAAGGATCCTTGATATTGCCTTCATAGATCAGTAATTCTATAGGAAAGGAATAAAAAAACTGTTGTTTATTCATACACCATTTATTAACCACAAATGCATTTGAAACACCAATTACATAGATAGATACTGATTATAATGTTTGAAAGTAAAATACTAGCAATGATGTTAACACACACATTACTAATATTTTTTTAAACTAGGCAATAGTTCAATGGATCTGGTAGTTGAGTGCAACTTCATCCAACCCAGTCAAGCATTGGGCTATTGCTGCATCGAGCTGCTACACATAAAAAACCATTAAAGTGTTAGCCCTAGTGGCAAACATACAATATCAAATGTAATTAAATCTTAAATTCAATGTTTTCAGGGTATTCCTGTATCAGATTAACCATATAATATATTAAAGGAATTCCTGTTAATTAAACTTTGCCCTATTGGCCTACATATAATGACAAGAAATTATGTGATATCTTAAGTTAAAAACCCACAATAGCCCAAACCAGCCTTGGGCTATTTCTTCCTCAAAATTTACTTATTATAATTATTATATAATTAAAATAGGTACCCTATTGGCAACATGCAATTTAAGAATAATCATTATTCTTTAAATAAAATTGACCCTAGGTCAATTTGAGATCCTCATGAAAATTTGGATACTTACACCTAAAATCTTATTAGCAATAGTGATAAATAATAATTTGATTATTTTCTATAAGTAGTATCAAGAAATGCTGTCTTCCAGTAACAACGGAACAGTTACAATCCTCAGTAATCCTGCTTGTAAGTATTCGAGTATTCATTGAAATTACACATGGGAACTATATTTGTACGTTGTTTTGATATTGATCTGTAGTGATCCTATGTATAAATATGCACATCAATATTAAAAAAGTTTTATAAAAAAACCAGCCAGCAATTTCTTTCCACAAAACAATGATTTTTAGTAATAGTTTTTGTGTCATTTCACAAGAAAAGGTACCTTATGGTTGCTTTTAGTTTAAAGGATGTAATATTAATATTTTGTCCAGACATTTATTTTTACATTCCAAAAGCTGTTTGCAGAACCAAGAGCTAGCTAAGTTGCTTTAGCTTGCATGACTGAAGTAATTGTTCACTTTTATTTTATTCATGATTGAGTTTTAAAATATCCTTTATCAAAAATTATTAGAGGAAGAATTGTGCAAAATTACACATTCCTTTAGTCAGTAGTTTTAGTGGTATGATGATTTGTCAGTCAGTCATTATCTCCTTTTATATTATTAGATTAGACTATGCTTAACCTTAATCTCTCCTGATGGTAAGCAAGCAATCTATGACTCTAGTTGGAAGGAAAAGCGTGATGATGGTAGAGTTCTGAGAACCCATTGCCTGGGCTCTGCACGCTGTTGGAACCAACACAACACGCTATTAATACCACAAGTATTGTGGTAAGTACTTTTAAAAAGGACCACAAATATCTTTTACTTTATTTATTTTTAAGTTGTAGTCATAGTTATACTATTTTATTTGTAATGGATTCTTAAAAGTTATAGTATAATTATATTATCACATCAGACATTGAATACCCTTGTTTCCCGAGTATAATCTCTTAAAGGTTATATTAAAAATTTGGAATCTTGATTGCAAAAAAACCTTGGAATAAAAAATATTGTTACCTATAGAATATTTGCAGTCAGTATTATTTTGTTCACATAAGTAAATAAAGAAATAATTTTAATCTCCTGATGTCAATTTCTGGTAGTATTTATTGAGAAAAAGAATTCCTATAAATACTAATACTTTTTCTTAGCCCAGTGCAACTTTCAATGATAACTGAGTATTTTGTATCCCATGAAATGCAAAATTGAAACCTTGCCTGAAATTGACTATTTTGAGATCAATAGTAATTAATTTCAGATCATAAGCATTTGTATTTCTCCACACATGGCAACAAGGTACCTTTACATTGTTTCAGACTTATCTTAGGCAGAGTATTACATAAGAATCATTTAAAATGATTACTCTCAAGAGTCTACTATCACCCAAATGCTGGCCTTTTTATAAAAATCCAGATAAGACTTATTTGCAATAATAAATAGACATTCATCTTTTTTTAAATTCCTCAGGTATACACAATCTCGAGTATGATTATGTATAACTAGTAATTATACTAAGTATATTAACTCCTCCGACTCAGTTATATATGTGACACTGAAAGGTACGGAGATCACGTCAATAGTACAATGGGTTCAAAGAAACCTCTTATTGAACTTAACCATTGGCCTATAGCCGCTTAAGTACACAATAAATAATCGTAAAATCTCGTTTATGCAGTCTTTCATTTTCACTAGGCCAATCCAGGCCTTGATTTAATCACATTCTGTATTATCAGTCCTCACTTTTCCACATATCACGCTTAGTAGATGCCATACAAGATAGTATTCTCAAACAACATTGGGTTGATTCCAACTCTATTATTGTCATGAACAAGCTTCCTTTTCTCAACCATCACAAATGGCACCATTGAAGCAGGGGTGCCATTTCGGGCCCTATCCTAAAATGCCCTTTGTTTGACCCGTTGTCTAATGTAACGCTCGGTCTTGTTATCTTCGAGTACCTTGCCAGCACTCGGCAGAGGAATCCAAAAGTCCAATTTTAGAGCTTGGGCCAGCCCGGGTGGGATGCAATTGAAGAGGCGTTGCGCAGAAACAGATGCTGCTAATACCTTTGCAGCATTAATCAGCAGAGAGTTGTTCCACGAGGATGCATAAGTCAGCCGCATGGAGGACTGAGCAGCTGTGGAGCACACCATAGGAAACAATGTGCGGTGACGTCGGAGATCAGTGAACGATATTCCTTGTGGCTCACGGTTCAGGTAAAATTCAAGTGTACCATGAAACATATCCACCATTACACCAATGATGGTGCCCTTGCAGAATCCAGGGCAATCGTCAACTACTATTGCATCATGGCAAATAGCTCCGGTGTAAGACAATCCATAGGAGTTTGCATTACCTCCAAGGCCGGTTGTATATTCACGTACTGTATCAGTAACATCCTTGGTACCCACGCCCACCATGATGTCAGTGCCAAATGGCTGGGTAAGCATCTTAATCTCCCAATAGTAATGCACATTATGCTTAATGGCCATGTTTCCCTTGGCTATGGCAGTCCCAGAGCTATAGAATGGATGAAATACTACTTGCTTTTTATCTTGATAGAAGTCCACCCACTTCGGACCACGCCAAGGAGTCTCCCAGCGCCATTTCACGATGTTAAGTTCCTCTCCGCAGCCGCAGTCTGGATTGCCGGGTTCCGTCTCGTCATCGCCGTTCCAACAGCGGCAAAATGGTTCCGGCATCGTCTCGTTCACCCACATTTTTCCTTTAGATTGGTTTTCAGCCATTTAGATGAAATTGTAGCCACAATTCATAAATCGCCTCGCGCACATGTACACTGGGCTAAACTACACTGACCACTGAGCCTCCTGAGCTAACCAACACAGCGCGTCGGGCGTGGTCGCCGGGTGCCGGGCACGGGGTAGCGGGGTTGTTGAAGGGTGCGTGGGGCTAGGGGAAAGGCCCGGTGCATGAAAGGGTGCAGGGGTGCAGGGTACGAAAATCAATAACGCGAGTTTACCAACTCTAACTATTACAGTATAAACAGTATTGGGGTTCTCATTTCACATTCGAATCAATCAATAATATGCTACGTTTTGATCGCCGTCAAACTGGTCATAACTATCCAAACGTGATCCAAACAAAACTGATATAATACACCATTATTTTATTTTAATTTCACTCATAGACTTTTTCCATAACTTTTCAGCTTTTTTTCTTAAAACCAAAACAACAACAGTGAAGTCCATAATTTGGAATGATATACCTATTCATAGATCGGGTGGGGCATGGGGGTTGCGCCAATTTAGCCCGCGAAATTCGAATTTTCTTATGTCATTTCGTATTTCTGCTTTTTTGCATTGGCTTGTGTTTTTCAAAAAGTAATTCCACATAGCAAATATGATTTCTCTTGCAAGTCTTGTTGCAACCCATTCGAATAATGTACCTACTAGAAAACTGAGGCTACACTTTGTATCATTTAGAACGGTATGAAATGTTGTTTTTTTTTTTTTTTATAATTTAATGACCTGGTAACAAAGACCTTTAGGTCAAGTCTTTATTTGTTGCACTGATTTGCACTTCTTCACTTGCAGCTTTGCAGTACTTTGGTTGGAATTTGCACTTTATTTTAAATGGATTTTATAGTATTTTTGATATATTTGTATATGGGTTTGTAGCTGTTTTTGTCTTTTAATAACTGTTCAAGTGGCGGCGGGCGGGATTCAAAATCACATTTAACTTTCACTTCACTTAATTCAATAGCTAACACTAGTCTGTCAAGTAAGAAATTCTGACATGAGAAAATGAGATGTTCTACAGTTCCTTCAGTATTTTCACAAAACGGACATATATTGTTTGAAATAATATTCAATCTTGCAAGGTGTGACGGTGCAGTATTATGGCCAAAGCGCAGCCTGTTTATCGTGGTGATAAAATCTCGGCTTGCATCCTCCTTCAGTTTATCGTACCAAGGTTTAATAGGTAATCTTTCTTGAATGCTTCCATACCACTTTCCTTTCGTATCTTGATCTTTTTTCCATATTTCATACCACAACTCATAAATGTTTTGATTAATGCTTTGTAAGAAATCAGTCATAGGGATGTCCATTGTATTTTTAACATCAACAGAATTATAACCCTCATATGCGGCTTTATCAGCCATTTCATTGCCAGTGATACCACTGTGAGAGGGTACCCACAGGAAGGCAATTTGTATATGTTCAAGATGATATTGGTAAATTATTTGTTTAATGAAATAAAGAATAAAGTTAGACTTAAATGTTACTGTAAGGCTACTTAAGGCCTTTATCATGCTTAAAGAATCAGAAACAATTAAAAAGTATTTACAGTTACTTATTTCACGTATACATAGTAATGCCTGATACACCGCATATGCCTCCGCTGTAAATATAGAACAAGATTTATGCAGAACAAAGCTTTGAGAGAATTTTCTGTGTGGATCATACAATGCTGCATGAACATAATCACTACTCTTGCTACCATCAGTGTATAAAGTATAATAACTATTGTTTTGTTCTAAAAATTGTAGCATATCTAAATTGTTATTAATTGTATTTTCAAACACTTTTACAGGATGTGAAATACATTGATATGTGAAGGAGTAACATGGCCATGGAAATTGTTTTCTAATATTGGAACAGCTATTGTCTATTTCAAGTAAGATGTTGGACAACATTGGGGAAATACCATTCAACATATCAACTTTTGTCTGTGTCTGAAAATTTCTGTGAGTAGAAGGTAATATTTTATTTATTATCTCTCTGTTATTTGATGATATTAATTTGAGAGAATATCTTTGTGCAAGTAATAGCCTTCTTAAACTTAAGGGCATGATTTTAGTCTCCACTTCCATGGCCCTTATGGGAGTGGAGCACATTGCGCCAGATATTATTCTCAAAGCCCTATTCTGCATTATATCTAATTTATTTACATGTGTACTGTACATATAAGCTAGTGAGCTATAATCAAAATGGCTTCTAACAATTGCTTTGTACAATAATGATAATGTTTTGGGGTCTGCCCCCCATGATACACCAGCAAGACATTTCATTAAATTTAAACCTTTTAGGGCGCTTTTGGAAATGTGCCTAATATGTGTTTCAAAAGTCAATTTTTGATCTATTATTATGCCCAAAAATTTCTTACTATTTACTCTAGGAATAATTTCACTGTTGTAAGTAACATTAGTTGTGGAGCTATCATTGCCAAAAATCATTACACTGCTTTTAGATGGGTTGATTTTTAGGTGTAGTAAATCATTATAATATATAAATAATTGATTTAAAGCTATGTTCACATTGTCAATTGCCACTTCTAAATTATAGCTGCTGCTGTATAAAACAATATCATCAGCAAATTGCAGAATATTTACATCAGTATTATTTACAAATTTACAAATTTCACATGTGTAAATATTGTACAGCAAAGGAGACAGTGTAGCACCCTGCATTGTACCTCTTGAAGCAGATTTTGGTCCAAATAGTTTATTGTTATGTCTTACATATAGTGTCCTGTTATTCAAAAAGTTAAAAATCCATTTACATAACTGACCAGGAATACCTAATCTTGACATAATTTGGACAAGTATAGCAGGATCTACACTATCGAAAGCACCTTGAACATCTAAGAAAGTACAAACTGTGTGTAATTTTTTATTCTTTGCATTTTTCAGGTCAGAGATGAGAGAAGTAAAACTATCTGCACAGCTGCGGCCACGACGAAAACCATACTGAACATGTGGAATGATACCATTGGATTCAACATACCAATCAAGACGAAATTTAATCATGTTTTCAAAAATTTTACCTAGACAAGATGATAATGAAATTGGTCGATAGGAACTAGGAAGTTGCGGAGGTTTCTCTGGCTTGAGTATTGGAACAACACATTGTGTTTTCCAAGATTGCGGGATAGATTTAGTATACCAAAGCAGATTAAGAACGTTAAGAAATATCTTTTGGGCCGATTCGTCTAAATTTTTAATCAATAAATAAGGGTAGTCATCCAAACCAGGAGTTGTATTTCGTCTACCTTGCAGAGCCATTGTAAATTCGCGCCATGAGAAGGAATCTAATAAAAATTTTGAATTTCGATTATCATTGTTTAAATCAAAAAGGTTTTTTATATCATCAGAATCAGTTAAATTTGTGTTATCAGATAATTTATCTAAAAATGGAATAATGAACTCATCTCTATATGATTTATTGCCAGGTCTTATACCTTTGAACATCTTTATAAGATTCCAGATCTTACTTATTGGAGTAGTTCTATTAAAACTATTACATAAGTTGTTCCATCCAACTTTTCTCTGTTCCGAGATGGTTCTTTTTTTCTGTGCATCTTTTCTCTTGTAATTTAAATAGGTTTCCAAACTAGGCTCACTTCTATATAGTTTCAATGCATCATAGGAAGCAACAACGCTTTTTTCACAAATTTCATTCCACCAAGGAGCTGGGGGTCTGCTTTTAAAGTTGTTCAATTTAGTTAGCTTTGGGATTGTTAATTCTTTTAGAGTATCTAATCGAAAACAGAAATCATTATAAGTTAGAATAGGATCATGTAGTTTAAGAGTCAAATCATTAAATATTGTTTTAGAAACTTTTTTGAATGTCTCCCAATCCGCTTTTTTATACAAAAACTTATCAACTGGAGGACTAATGTCATATCTATCTATGAGTAATGAAATTTCTGTTATAGTTGGGTAGTGATAACTTCCCATGGTATCATCATGCACAGACCACTCACACAATGATGCAAGACTAGAACTAATGAAGCTAACATCAATGGCAGAAGGATTTTGTCCTGGCCGATTGACAGTTGTATAACTGCCGTCATTTAAAATACATAGGTCTAAGTCATCGATTATATTATACAAATCCTGACCTCGACTCTTAGTTGATAGACATCCAAATGCAATGTGGTGGGCGTTAAAATCACCACTAATAAATATAGGTTTAGGAAGATCTTTAATTATGTCGTGCAATCTATGAATTCGTATGTGCGCACTAGTTGGTGGGCAGTATACACAGAGCACAGTTAAACTGCCGCGTACCGTGCATACAGATAAAGCTACTGTTTGAATATTTTCATAAAATTGCGTATTTATTATATTATATTTAAGATATGGTCTGATTAGTATTGCTACTCCGTTATGAGCGTTACTCGAATTTTTGTTATAAATATTGTATCCAGGTATCCTAAAATTGTTATCTTTAAACCATGTTTCGTTAAGTAAGCAAATATCAATATTTTGTTTATTTAAGAATTGTAACAATAAGGGTTTTTTACTATTAGCACTCTGAATATTATACTGAGCAATACGTAGTTTAGATAGAGAAGAATTTGGATCCATTACTTAAGATTTTTAATTAATGTAGCTTTAATACTTTTTAAAGTAGTAGGTGTATTATCTCCCTTATTACCCAATTCTACCAACGTCTGTACTAGGGCCATAAGTACATCGTTGTTGTCAATAATTTTATTTTTGATGTCTTCACTAGGTAAGACATCATTTGATTTATTTACATCATTCACAGATTTATTTACATATGTAGTATTCTTATTTACAGAGGTATGTACAGGCTTATTTACAGATTTATTTACAATATTATGTACAGGCTGCATTCTTGGCGGCGCTAGCGGAGGGAATTCTGTAGTGTCATTTATTTTCTTGGTCAGGGTAGCACTTGCATAAGTAATTTTCGTTTTCTTTTCAATTATTTTCTTCATTTTAATCGGACATAATTTTGAAATTGCTAGATGGGGCCCACTGCAGTTTACACAACAGACCTCATTTGGTTTGTCACATTCCTTATATAAGTGCTCACCTCCACAAATAGAACATCTTTGCTTGCTATTACAAATTCTTGCTGAGTGGTTAAATTTAAAACATCTAAAACATTGTTGTAAAGGGGGAACATATTCGAAAACCCTATAAGAAAATAAGTCATATTGTATACTGTCTGGCAGTATATTGGAAAGAAAAGTGATGCTTACTGTTTGCAGTGGGACACGTTCTTGGCCAACTTTTTTAGTGAATCTTCTTACTGCGATAATTTCATAAATTGATGATAATTTTGTATATAATTCTTTATTTGAGATGTTTGAAGGAACAAATCGTATGATGCCAGTTTTTTCAATCTGTGCAGCTGGTATAAATGCTCTCATGTTGTGCTTTGTTAAGAAATTAGTATTATTAATAAAATTATTAGCTGTATTGTACTGTTTAAATATAATAGCTATTTTATTAGCGTTTACTCTTTGAATTGCCGTCACACCTTTTATTTCATTGGAAAAAATATGATTCAAATAAATTGGGCTCTTGTTGCCGATTCTATCCTTGCCGTTTGCTTCAATAAATACCTTAAACTCTGTGTTATTACAGTTTTCGGGATAAAGTCTTTTATAATTTGGCTTGAGGTAAGGCATAAAAGGGTTCATACGCTCACCGCCGCCGCCTTCGCCACAGTCCATTTCCTTCATTTCGTTTGTTTCCTCAGCCCGAGGACGTTTATGAGGGGCGGGCGGGTTATCCCCGCCCCCCTCGTTACCCACCATTTCGGCGAGCTACCGTATATAATTTAACAGCTTTTTAGTCACTTTAAACCCAAAAATCCTCCGAAAACAATTAAAAGGAATTTTGAAAGAAAATTTCAAACCGCGCTTTTTCGAAGTTCCCGCCAGAATCTTCATGAAATGTTGAAATTGTAAGAAGTAACGTTTCGTTACTTACTATTCTCCACTTTCACGGAATTACTTTGAGATATTACATTTTAAATGATGTACCTATAAAAAAGTGTTTCAAATGTTCAGTTGACAATTTACCTATCGATAGTTTACAATCTCTGCCTATATTTTTTTTTCCGCTTTTGGCAACTGAGCTGCGGATATTTTATGTAATTATGGATGTCAAATTTGAACTTTCTAAAGTCATCTCAAAGTGAGTGGTTAGGTTTTTGATGTGGATGTATTCCAGTGAGTAAAAATATAAAGATTTTTGACGTCTATATGTCACCGTTGAGCTGTTTATGAATTAATAATATTAGAATTAATAAATCTAAAATAGATTTTCAATAATGGAGGTGTCAAAAGCGGGTCCAAATTTCGTGTAGTACTTAAAATACATGATGCTGCTCGCCAGTTCTTTTTCTTGAATTTGGCTTGACATGCTGCCGCGTGCCTAGATAAAATACTTTACTAGATTATTTGCACTTATTTTGAAAATAGTTTTCAAGTTACCTACTCTTTTACACGTCCATTTTTTTTGTCAATTTTGATGAAAACTGTACTTACCAGTTTACTACATGGAAAAGAAATACCGAAACAAAGTCAGAGGTCAAAAGATGATTTTTTTTAGTTATGAAAACAATGTTGTAAATACTAATTGCATTACCATGAAAAAGACGTAAGAGATCGATTTTTACGTGTTTCTGTTACTATATGCATGCACAAATAAGACACATTGCTGAGTTATATTAAAATATTCTACATTCTATAGTGATAGTCGAGATTTGTGCGTCCCGCCTTTATTTCATGTAACCAATAGGTGGCCCTTCGCCATTGCTTATCAAAAGTTGGCCAGCCTGTGGTAGTGTTTTAGTATGTTGCAAAAACGTTTACGGAATATTTTTATATACAATCTTAATTTGCAAGAAACATAAATATTTAAATCTACTTCATTAACCTTTAATTAAATAGCACCACATAATTACATGGTGCCACAATTATAATTTTAGCATAGCAACACCAAGCGCTAGTTTCCTTTGGATTTCAGAGTTCGGTCGCAGTTTGTAGTTCTCGCTGCCGCCATTTTGGCGTCACTATCGCACCGTGATAGTCTAATTGATTGAAACGCCCTCATTGAGAAAATATAGAAGCTCCACCAAGATAGGGTAAGTGTGCTGTTTCATTTATATAATATGACAACCAATAATGATATAATTACATTTCCACGGGATTAATAATCAATCCGATAAACTATGAAAATGACCAGTTTCCTTCGTTTCCTTGTGGAATCTAATCTTTCTTATACCTAGAGTATTGACTGACGCTAGCGCCGTCTACCTCTCGGTTAAACTTGGTTTACAATCTGTTTGTGGCGGTCTTTTGCCTGTAACTGCATATTTTGTTGTGGTTCATCGTTAAATTACAATTATAACATGTAGTGCAAGAGAATATTGTGGAAAGTGTTGAACACGTTAATAAAATGGCGGAAGATGGTATTATAGGTACTGCAGGTCGATGTAGGTTTCTTTTGTGATAGAAATCAATATTTTTGTGATAAACTTCGTAATAATTATTTTCACCAAAACACAAAACGAACGTATTATACATGATAACGTAAATAAAAATAACAACTAATCTGTGATCTGATAATTTTAGTAATTCCTCAAACAATACCATACACTGGTTGACCTGCTGTGAGAATGGTCAAGGGAATGACAGTGAACAAAACAAATTACTGAGCAAAATTGCAGCAAAAAAAAATGAACTTGTTTGTTTTTTTTTTTTTCAATGTATTTTATTGTAATCTCTGACAAGACAAGTGCCAACTGTTGTATTTTTTTATGATTGTGGATAGCTACTTTCTTGGAATGTCCATCACCGTTAACATGATATTATGATGAAGGAAAATATTTGATACAATCATGATTTTGAAATAACAAAGTGCATCAAGAGGCAAATGCCAAGGGGTCACGACCAGCTGGTAAAATTGATTGACTTCAAAACAGCATTTTAAATTTTCAATCACAGTTTCCGGTACTGTCATCTGCAAACATTTATGCTATGACTTATTTACATACAACTGGTTTCCTTTAAAAACAGTTTGACATAATAATTTACTATTCTTCTTATAATATGTTCCAATTTTTTTATAACAAATATATAAATGTTCTTATAATGTAAAACATCTGTTGGTCAGTCACCATTATTCAACAAGGATGACTGTAAAAACAGTTTGGCATAATAATTTACTATTCTTCTTAGAATATGTTCCAATTTTTTTATAAGAAATATATAAATGTTCTTATAATGTAAAACATCTGTCGGTCAGTCACCATTAAACAACAAGGATGACTGACCTAGGTTTTTATAAGGTAATGAAGTACAGATATGGAGCAAAAACTGTTTTAAAGTATTGCCTTCTTGAAGTCGACAAAAATATGAGAATATAAATATTCTTAATCAGTAGAGATAGTGATATTTTGAGTCTATCATGGTATATTACCTATTTTATTTACAATGAAATTATATGAAAATGTAAGTAGGTTGAATACTTCTATTATTTTGAACTATTATCTTCCTCATATGTTTGAATGATTATGACCTAATGAAATTAACCTGTAAGTTGGTTCCTCCTTTCATTTAATTTCTTTTGCACAGCAAAAACAACAAAGTAGATAAATTTATATCTACTTAATCTTGTACATGTACGAAAGAAGTATAATTAACTATTTATTTCTAACTTTTTTGTTTAGTCTTAAATCTGAACACAATGTAACACAATTAAGTTTATTATGACTATGGGGATAAACATAGTAACAAATAGAACAATGAATAAAATGAATTTGGTAAGATACTAAATTCGTTATTGTGAGTTAAATGGTAGTAGAAAATATTAATACAGATTACAACTGATTTCTCACTAAAGTAATAAAATAGGGACTTTAGAAAATTAGCATCTTCTGCAATGTAGAGCGGTGTTTGGCTGACTCTGTTATCCATGACACCCAAACGCAATGGACCAAATGGAAGCCGTAACATAGGGCTAGCAGTGTCAAATATATGTGGCCAGCTTACGAGGGTCACTTTTACAAAGTTTTATGTAACATAGCCATAATTTTATGTAACATCTTAGTTGCAATCTGTCAAAAAACATCATTTTTCATACTTCTTTAAAAGAGTGTGGCTGAGATGTGAACATTGCTTGAAAATTAGTTGAATTTATTTATTTATTTATCACTGATGGCGGAACTGACCTCAAATTGGAGAGTGCAGGTAATGGAGTTGTAGGGACAGTCATACCGGATTCAGCTGAATACCAGTATTTAGGAGCAATATAAGTTTGCAAATATACTAAGGCATAAAGCTATACATAAAACTAACTCCTTAGAAGTGATTTTGTGGATTACATTTTTTTTTTGTATGGACCTCTCGCAGTTCAGTATACTAAGGCTGGTTACTGCTTAACCAGACAATCCTGGGGTGGCCTCAAATTAATTTAAGGCCCCCAGCCAGAGCTTACTACATTGTTTGACAACATCCCTCCTTTTATACTAAGTGTGTAAAGTTATGGCATAATATAATGTTTTGTGGTGTTGGTGTAGTAGGTGTATAAACAAAGACCAGAGAGTGTCCACAATAGGGAAGATGCAATTACAGAATTCATGAACATTTTGTTGTTGAAATGATAAAAGAAGGGCCACTGCAATGTTTTTATTGTAGTTAATATTGATTTTTAACAACTATTACGAATTAATATAACGTGAAACGGAACTTAAACAATCAGCGTATAGTGACGTCACTGGTGTTGTGACAACGAAAAGAACAGCTCATGATCTCTGGCAGACAGGAGTGACTTCATGAATCGTTTTCGCGGGAAAAGAAAAACAGTCAGTTTATAATCGCAATTTTGGCAATACATTAAAGCGTATTAATTTTATAATTTTCATTAGGTCTATTTTACACTGAATTCTTTTAAATGAAAGCAAGATGAAAATATTGCATGTTCCCTATTGTGAAGTAAGCAGATATTATTCAGTATCTCATCAGATGATGGGGCACGCACAGTGTTGTTAGTACTGCTATACAAATGGTTCATTATACTAATTTTTAGTGCAACACTTGATAATTATCATTTTTGGTCTAAGTGTGGTTTGATTTTGTGTGTTGCTGAAAGCAGTATCATCAAAATAGGTAAACAATGGCTGGTAAATATTTCAAACATCGCTAGTTTCGTGATGGGATTTCTTTGACATGAATATTCATATTAGGTTTATTATGAAAAAAGATTTTAGATGTTCTAAATTTAGAACATCTAATCTTACAAGCATTTACCTGATCTGCAAGACAGCACAATGGACATGGATATATCAAAACAAAACCAATGTATTTATACAAACAGATAGCAGGAATGCAGTGAAATAATATTTGACAAATCTGTAATGGCCCCCCATCTTTTCTGAATTCAAGTCTGTAATTCAGTTACTGAACCAGAATGTTTAAAATTAGTACTCACTTATACAATTTTAAACATTATAGTCTTACTATTGAATTGGTATGTACATATGTAGGTCGGGTGGGCATTTGGGGGACTGTCTTTATGTGAAATTTGACGTTCAAAAAGTGCTGTCTCTCAGCCTAGTCTGAATAAATTACTTTTGATTTTGATTTTTGTATATTATCACACATTTTCAGATTTTTCCAGTTAGATTATGATATCTCATGATGATCATGTATTTCAAACTTAATCTAGAGGAGGGTTCAAAATTAGGACATGTAGCAGTGATCGTGATGTCACCTCAGCTAAGCATCTTTTGACTATATCTTTGTGTACTGTCTCATTGTAGGTACATATGTTTTTTGCTTGAACACTAACCTGAAATTATAAGTACACGTTTTGTATTTCTATATCCAATACGAAACAGAGGAAATTTTGTTATATATACTTTTTATGATAACAATACAACATGAAGCTTGTATTGCCTGAATGGACAGGACACCATTTCCATGTAATGGTTGCTAGATATTGGCCATTAACTGCACACAAGCAATACTACAGTTTCACTTACATTGTTTCTGCGGTATAAATTAACTTTAACGTAAAGTAAGGCCAAATATGTTAGACAATTTAAATATGACAGATATATGTAGTCTGATATGATATTCAGTATATTAATGCTTTGTAGCATATTACCCTTTTAAGGTTTTAATTCACCTTAAAGCTCAGAAAAGGTAAATTCAACAATTCATTTGAACACTATACTTTTCCCTATGTTCTGTTAAAATTTGTGAAATGATGAAATATACCATCAACAAAAATTACAATAGTCAATACTGTTGACTGTGGTGATTTCCTCTTCGATTAGAGATGAACAAGCAAAGACATAACGGGCTTGCTCAGCTAAAACTCATCTTTAATGTAATGTCGATTAGACAAGCTTTTTCATAGCAGTTTTAGTGCTCTTGGCGATGTTTTGGAATATGGGACTTTAAAAATGGTTATTATTGTGCTTTTAAAAGAAATAAAACATTAAAATGACAGCCTCTAAATGGGATTAAATGTTCCTTATAGGGAGAGAAATTTAAAGTTTAGTTGAAGAAAAAACCATAGGAGGTACTCACGATAATAACTGCGTCATATGTTTCTTTTTTTAACCAACTTCAAAAAAAGGAGAAGGTTACCAATTTGTCTTTAGTTGATCAACAAATAACTCATCCTACTAAACAACTTTATTAATTAAAGTATTTTTTATATAGAGAATTACATATTCACGAATAAGTATACTTTAAAAGTGTAAATCAATCTGTATAGTAGGTAAATAAAATGTAACTATGATATCATGTTTTCAAACACTGCAAATTTTTGGGTGTAGGTGCATGCTTGCAGCTCCGACGCTTGCATAGTAGGCCTGCATTATTGCGTATCGGTTGTTGATAACCTTGAACCACCCTCCTGTCCAGTATTGATCCAATAGCTCCCTTAATAGCAGCCGCCAATCAGAAGGTGAGATTTAAATCGTATGTTTTGCAAATCCATCGCGAACGTGGAACCCTTTTGATGAGTTAATAGGAGTTGGTTGTCTGGTGTCTCAACTTGATCTTTATATTACCTATACTACTAAACGTTGACCAGTCGCGCCTGCACGCGCTAGTGGACGTAATCGCTGCTTACAATACGGCGTTTTGCAACTTTGGTATGCAAATTACGTTTTAATTCGTCTTTAATTTGTTTATTTACGTTTGTGTATTTTGTGTCGTCTGTTGGGATGGGTTTCATGAATGTTGTGATACCTTAGCGTTTTCCCAAACGCCGCTCCATCGTACTCCTAATATTGTTTCCAAAACAGCCGATTTATTGAGGAGTACCTACTCAATTAATCTGGCAGTTTTGATCTGGAACTAGAACCAATCTGGTTTCGTAATCGAATCTAATGGTGAATAGCGAGTGAAAACTAGTAGTTATTTCCGTTTATTCTAATCCAATCAGGCGCACTGATTACACTTGTTAAATAATATCTTGTTTTATATATAACTTTTTGACGACGAAAGTAACGAAATTGATATGCATGTGTTCTATACATGCATATCATATCATTTTTTTTCTATTGTCGATTTCTATTTTTTACTTACCCAAAGTTGTGCTTGTGACTAGTTGGAGTTTATTTTTTTTTACTCAAGCTATACATACCTAGCTTGTTATTTATTTAAAATTTATGTACAATAGTGGTACATGGGCGGACTTAATGCAGCAAGGCATGTTTTCTGTTTTGCGAACCCCTTAAGTCTTAACGTTTTTACTATTTTCATTATTTATTGTAACAGTCGCAATAATAATAGATAGTAAAACATATTTGGGTGAATAATCAAAGGTATATCTATTATAGGTTTAAAGATTAGGCACACAGCCGCACTGACGGAAGTTGGAGGCTTATTTATCGGGTTCCTGTTATTACCCGGGTTTGGGAGCATAATAAATATCGGGTTTCTCACTTGTTTTGTAATTAAACTATTTCCAACAATTGCATTTAAGAATTTTCTCTGAAATCGTCGGAAGTATGCATAACGAACATTTGGATCGTTTTTTTTTTGGATTGTCGTTGGTCCATTACTAGAGGAATCAATTCGAAAAAATATGAAAGTAGGTAGACGAATAGCAATTTTTTATTTGACAATGACTTGCTCTTACAATTAGATATTATCCGTTTTCAACTTTAATATTTATGAATTAAACTATGACAGTTTCTTAATTTCCATGAAAAACAAGATTTGATAACTTGCAGCTCGGGTGTAAAAATCGTGTAAACCATTGTTATTATAGAAACGAAAACGATGATTTAATTTGTTTTTTTTTTTTAGCTTGGCCGAAAGGCCAAAGTGTTCCAGTTAAGTTAGAGTCTCCGGAACAGCAGGAAGACTCGGCAAGCTCAGACAGTGTGGAGGCGTTTCCCCCAGCACCTAGTGTACGGGGGGAAGTGGTTCCGTACGGGCAAACGAGCCAGGCAAGCCCGGGCGGTGAAGCAGGCCCAGCCCAAAACAAACAAAACACGTTAAAAACGTGCCTTGTTATTACTCCCGAGGGGAAAATAACTACAGAAACTATAGACAATCCATCCACTCATGATAAGAACGAAATACAAATCAAAGAAAATACCGTGATTGTTCGAAAAAACAGTCCAAGTAGCCAAGATCGCTCTCGGCAAGTTAATCAAGAAGGTTTGACAAACAATACCATCATGGCGCCACCTTCGAAAAAGGAGAAAAACAAGCAAGAGCTAATCCAAACATACTTGGACCAAGGAGCAGTCATTTCAGGTGAGAACGTTGTTGAAATGCAAGTTTAAAGGACTTACGAATAAACCAGTTAGTGTGGTTTTCAGTGAGATTAGACAACTGAAAGATATTCTATTCAGGGGGTTAATCATTTTCAAAGCGGGTTATTAAAGTTTTTCTTTATTTCATTCCTAAAGTTAATGCTGCAACGGATGAGAAAGGGTTGCCGACTGGAATGGTTGAGTATTATGTGGATGAAGAAGGCAAGTACTACTACCAGTCAGCCGTCGAGGGACAGGCCTTGGTCATGAACAACGAGGATGACAATGAAGAAACTGAGGTAGGTGGCACGGCTTAGTATTTTGTTTTTAAATATATTGTTCTTAATTTAGCCTTCCTTCCTTCTACAAAAATGATTCATTAAACTATATGATTGGTTGGATTCAGGTTTCACAATTATGAAAGAAATATGCCATAGGAATTCTAAGTAGGTATGCTATTATACATGCATGTACATGTACAATAACTATGGAGTTTCTTGTCCGTTCTTCTCCATAAGAATCTACCTTTGCCCATTCGCAAAGGTAGAGTCACTTAATTTATGATAATTTTTATTGATGACGTTCAAAAGTGCCGTTAATGACCTAATTGAAATAAACGTTTTGAGTTTGAGTTTGATACACTCCACACCATTCAAGTCTGAAGGTTACGATGGATGGAAGTCTGAGAAGAGATCTAAGATTAGTAGTAAATAAAGCATAACTTGACAACACTGTATGGGGAGTTTAGGCATACAATAATGTTATGGAAGATGAATTGGTCACGATTGCAAATACTAGTGTTAATAACCATGAAGATTTTTACCTTTTTTTCCATTATATGAACATATTGGCTTTGTAGTTGTTTTTCATTTATTGAATGACAGTCAACTCTGTTTCTCGCTGCTACTGTTGGTTTATTCAACAGGAATCGTGCATAAAAATGTTTGTTTAAGTAATCTGTGGGACTCGGGGGTATTGAGACTTTCTGTTAGTTAACTTTTTTTTTCTTCGTAATTGATTCAGACCAGTACTCGCCAAGGTACATATTTGAAAAAAGGTATTTTTTCAAATATATTTATAGATAAACCAAAAATAAATTTTACCTTCTATATATAATGTACTATAGAAAAGAAGATACAATTTATATGGGAAGTATACATAAGTCTAAGCATTATTTAAAATTGACAGGAGGCAGCTGAATCATCAGATGCTATAATGAATGATCAAGAAGAAGAGGAGACATACCAGACGGTCACCTTTGTCCCTTCAGAGACCAATGGTGAAGTCAGCTATGTACTAGTGGTCCAAGACGAACCCAAGGGAGTGGTCGATATTGATCTGAAGATGGACCAGGTACGCGGGCAGATTAAGGTGTTTATCATTCATTTTATTTACTTCTAAGTGTTCTCTAACATAAGTCTTCTGCTTCTGGATGATAGGAACTTATAAAATGGCTGCATACAGCTGTTTTTGCTTATAATAGTAATAAAACAAACTTACATGTTCTTACATGTAAGTTTGTTTTATTACTATTATAAGCTTATTACTATTATATGTATATTATATTATAATATAATATTCCTGAAGACTAGGCAATTGATCCTTCAGTGATTGCAGAAAATTGTCTTTTTTTTTTAAATCTGATTTATTTAACAAAAGCTAACCTGGAATATTATATATGAAATATTTGTTGAATAAGCTCACATATTCTATCACCAGTTTTTCTATACTTTGACTCTTAACAAATTCATGATAAATAAATAACCAGTTTGATTACATAAGCAAAGCACACAAAAACATTAAGTTCTAACAAGCTTCTCTTTTTATTCAGCCTCCATTGCTGATTAAGCCACTGTTCATTGCTTTCGGCTTACCCAAGAAATTGCTGAAATTGATATGAGAGTACTATAACAAGTCTCGTGGTCTGTCACCATTGACAAAACGAGAAGCTCAGCTTTTTCTTGTAAGGCAGTAATTTTTAGTTAGCTTCATGTATTTGAGTGTGCGGTGATATTTTAGTCGGAGGCCGAGGAGAAAGGCAATGAAGACGTGTACAACTTTGAAGAGGAGGAAGGTGAGGAGGAGGAAGAAGAGGATGATGAGGAGGAGGCGGCTGCCGTGGACGGCAACAAGACCACCAAGACTCCGCAAAAGGCACGCACTAAGCACGTGCGGCCGCACTTCACCTGCAACTTCTGTGACTACACTAGTCATCGCAGGTAACTCAAACTCTG
This sequence comes from Hecatera dysodea, assembly GCA_905332915.2. Classification (NCBI taxonomy): domain Eukaryota; kingdom Metazoa; phylum Arthropoda; class Insecta; order Lepidoptera; family Noctuidae; genus Hecatera; species Hecatera dysodea. The sequence goes on along the minus strand of HG995286.1, from coordinate 27,591,484 downwards.
AATTTAAACTCGGAACCATTACAGGCACCTTTGAATGAGGATTTCCTGAAATTACGAGCACCAGGTGGCAGCACTGAGGCGGTATGTCCAGGGTCCTGACAAGATTGTAATTGTAGTTCCTAAAAAAATTGTATTATCCAAGATGTGGATAACGTCGTGAGCTACACATATAATTATTATACGTTTTAAGTTTTATTATGCTTAGTTAAGAAAAGTGTGTTGGTTTTCCCAAATAAAATAAATAAATAAAACGATAGATTATTTTGATTCTTTAAGTTGATATCAGCAGCATGTTTACATACATCAAAGTCACTTTTTCAATAAAAAGGTTCGCAGCTTATCTGGCGCTAATTGGTGGCGTGATTTTTCCTGGAAACCCTCATTGTCATGGTCGGGCAATCGAAGAGATGAAGCTATTTGCACGTATCAATGCGTAGATCTCTATGGAGAAGCTAACTATCATCATCAATATTTCAGACTGTAGTCTATTGCTGCGGACTTGTTAAGCTTCATTGCTTCTGCGATTTTCTGGTGTTCGCCACTGTTGATTCTGGCTTTCAGGAGTTGCAGTGGTTGTGGTTGGCTTATCCCAATTGGGCTTAACGTTGCATCATCAGCAACACTATTAAAATGTATGTGTTATTTCTCCAGATACCTTCTTCTGCGTCACATGAAGTCCCACTCGGAGGACAGGCCGCATAAGTGCAGCGTATGTGAGCGCGGCTTCAAGACCATGGCTTCACTGCAAAACCACGTCAACATGCATAACGGCGTTAAGCCGCACGTCTGCAAGTACTGCACCAACGCCTTCACTACCTCGGGTGAGTTCAAAGACTGCTGTCATTGTTCGGTCGCTACATGCCGTAAGTATTGTACCATTGTGGGGGCTACCATGCATGCTGCCACTGCTCAGGAACCAAAAATAAAAAAATATAATACTGTTAAATCTGATTTATAATGCCATCGGGCTTCCAGTATACCCGAAGCTTCCAGAAACATTCTGAGGTGTAAACATATCTCAACCCCGTAAAGGCTGATTTCTAATCCAGCTGTTTGTTCGCAGGCGAGCTGGTGCGTCATGTCCGCTACAAGCATACGCACGAGAAGCCGCACAAGTGCTCGGAGTGCGACTACGCCTCTGTGGAGCTGTCCAAGTTGCGGCGCCACGTCCGTTGCCACACCGGCGAGAGACCCTACCAGGTGAGCTTACTAGTGTTCTTACAGCTTTTTGGTCCTTCGAGCCGGATGAACCGGCGGAGTTGAGTTAGGACTCCGCTATCTGCGCTTACAATTAGATTCTCATTCGGTCTGTTGATCTTGTGCGGATGAACAAGTGGGTGGACTTACCGATTTTATGTCTTTTCTATCTAAAATTGTATGTCTGAATCATGTTGTCGTCCCCAGTGCCCGCACTGCACGTACGCTTCGCCGGACACGTTCAAGCTGAAACGCCACCTGCGCACGCACACCGGCGAGAAGCCCTACAAGTGCGACAGCTGCAACATGTGCTTCACGCAGTCCAACTCGCTGAAGGCTCACCGGCTCATCCATAACGGTGGGTATCTACGAACATAGCAACATCATCATCATCATTATCATCACACGGACAGATACTGCAGGGGCAAAAATAGAAATAAGAAAATATTCAAATTCAAACTAAATTTAAACCCTAGCCGACATTGGGCTTCTTCTCAAAAGCAATCGAATGTTACACACGGACAGACACGAATGATATCCATGACATAGCCAAAGTTCAGTTTTTGTGTGACAAATATGTGTTTACTTTGTTTTATGGTATTAGTAGTTTTTGTTAATTATCTTTTTTTTAATTAGCGTAATTGGTTTCGTCCATTGTAAAATCTATACTAATATTATAAAGCTGAAGAGTTGTTTGTTTGAACGCGCTAATCTCAGGAACTACTGGTCCGATTTGAAAAAATCTTTCAGTGTTAGATAGCCCATTTATCGAGGAAGGCTATAGGCTATATATCATCAAGTTAAGACTATATATCACCAATAGGAGCGGAGCAGTCATGAAAAATGTGACACAAACGAAGTTGTGCGGACAGCTAGATATAATATGGAAGAAAAAAACATGTTGCGCCGACCCCAAGTAAAATGGGATAAGGGCAGGAAGATGATGATGATATAAGAAAAAATAATGACATAGCACCGAAAACCACTAGGGTTATCCATCGATTCAACCACCATTTCCTTGTTTAAATGCAGTATCCGAGAAGCCGGTGTACGCGTGCGAGCTGTGCCCGGCCAAGTGCGGCCGCAAGACGGACCTGCGCATTCACGTGCAGAAGCTGCACACGTCCGTAAACCCGGTGAAGTGCCGCCGCTGTGGCAAGTCCTTCCCCGACCGCTACTCCTGCAAGCTCCACAATAAGGTCTGAAACATGGCGATATACACAATAGACTTAGCTTTTGATTCAGGCACTCTTACTCTACTAATCTTCAACTTAACTAGATTTCTAAACATATAAACATGTTCGATCTAACACATATGACTTAGAGTCGTATAGAAACAAAAACAGCAGTCTGATAATTTTAGTTATTAACCATTTATTTAATTCAATTTTAAATCTTATCTATTTAAATCTTAAAATAATGAATTCAAAATTGTAAAACACACGTAATTATAAATACACATTAAAAAAAAATTGCTGTTTGTAATAATGAAACTACTTTTCCTAATTACCGTTAATAAGTCAAAAGTCAGATTGCTGTTTTTGATTCTATTATGTATCTGTTTGATACCATTTATAGTTTAATCAGCTGTTTTTAATAAGTTGTATATTGTTCACAGACCCACGAGGGCGAGAAGTGTTTCAAGTGCGACCTGTGCCCGTACGCGTCCACCACGCAGCGTCACCTCACGACGCACATGCTCAAACATACTGATGAGAAGCCGTTCATCTGCGACTTGTGCGATCAGTCATTCAGGTGGGTGCATACAACAAAGTCGGCCTTCAATGTTCCCATACCCTAAACAGGCCTTCTGTCATGGTAGGGCAGCAATAGGGATGTTGCCTGAGTAAAAAATATATGATTATGTTTAGTCCGTCAGTTAGATTATAGAAAAATATTGGACACGTATTTTTTCCTTTACCAAATCTATAAAAACTGACGAAGATAAAAAGCATCAAAGAGCAGGAGTGGGAGCGTGTGACGTCACGGCCCGGTAAAAATTGTAAAGAGTAGTGACGTCACACGAGTTTTTTACGCACTGTATCGTCTTCATTTTTTATTTATGTGAAAAAAGAAAAAATACGTGTCCAATATTTTTTGGAAATCTATCAGACGGACTAATCAGATTTTTTTGGTCAACTGGATGTAGTAAAGAAGAAAACTGCTATATACCCTCATATCAACAACACATAAATCATTTCCTGACCTCATTATTAAACTACCATTCTGGTCCAGGCAAAAGCAGCTGCTCCGTCGCCACCAGAACTTGTACCACAACCCCAACTACGTACCAAAGCCCCCTAAGGAGAAGAGCCACACCTGCCACGAATGCCAGCGCATGTTCGCGCACAAGGGCAATCTGATCCGCCACCTGGCTGTGCACGACCCCGAGTCCGGCCACCAGGAGCGCGCGCTGGCCCTCAAGATTGGCCGCCAGAAGAAGGTGCCGTTCATCGATGGAAAGCCAATGAGGGTGAGTACTTTTCTCTTTGGTTGGCATTTTGGGCGTCCTTACAATATAACTAGATTTAAACGATTATTTCCATAGACTAATTTGTACATTATTTGATGACGGCTTCAAATTTCACTTTTTGAAATACATAGCACTGGTTTCGCGTGCTTGATGGGCAGTCCACACGATACAGATTTCCAGAAACTTCTATAGAATGTTATCTGTACAACGAAAGTCGGTGTGATCGATTTTTTTAATCAAAGTTCAAATTCTATATCATGTGGACCAACTATAACATACGTACTTTTGTTCTAAAAACCATTGATATTTTATTTTAATCATTATATGGGCGTATTAATTTAATTATTACTAAGCAATCATTTTAATATTGCTTCGTTTCGAGGCCGTAGTTTTAACACGATCTAGTAATCGCTTTTTTGCGTACTAACAACTTTTATTGTCACTTCGCATTGCTCCTTGAGTAATTTTTAGTGGATACCTTTAACCCAAAAATAACGCGAGGTATTCAATTAAATACAAATTTACAACTGCGACACTGCGTGCTTTATTGCGATTAAGATTCTTACTTTCATTTGTATGTGCTGATGCTTTGTAACCTCGGCAAAAATTTGAGAAGATGGAAAAATGGAAGAATGAATGCATGGATGAGTGGAAGGATGGATGAGTAGATGCGATGGATGGATGTATGCATGGATGGATGAATGGATGGATGAATAAATAGAGAAACATAAAATAGAAGGCGCAGCCACGGGCGGCAGATAGTATCTCTAAATGTTAGCAATGCGAAAAATCTCTTTGTAATTACACTACAAGCAACAGCAAGTTATGCATTCAGCTCAATTTATTTCAATTGTTTAAATAAATGTTTTTGCTTTTGCGTTTGTTTTCACACGTTTATCCATAGCAAATTTGACACTGGCATATTACAGAGTATTCTATTCTACTGTCGAAATCAGCACCAAGAGGAATAAAAAAAAAACGATTAGAATACCTCTGGTACTTTGAGGAGAGACCAACTTTTAATTATCAGAGGGATGACTATCGGCTTTTTAGCCACGGCCAGTCAGTGTGAGCCTTATAGGTTTTTGAACAATCATCAGTATTCAGCAATCATTTTGACGCTGTATTTGAATCTAATTTTGTTATCCTGAGCATGTTGGCTCATCCTGTTGCAAAGCGTTAAATAGCTAGCTTTGGGTTACGCGAGTATTGACTTTACGACATTTCATTGTATTTAGTAAATATGAAAAATAACCATACAATTATAAATGCGAATGTGAGTTTCTATGTCAGATAGATGGGTTGGAGATTGTTACAGTCTACTTGTTGCGAGAAAACAATGCTAGTTTAATACCAACAGCAATATCTAATACATACAGCATAAGTATAATAATTTATTTCATTGCCGCAATTTCTTGAACTTCTAGTTGTGATGAATTAGCAAAGGACTTTGCGAATAACAGTTGTTTTTTTTTTTCGTTGTTTTTTTAGGACTCATAATCAGAGCTCGCGGCATAAGGCTTATCATGCTCTCTAGTCGCCTCTTTTATGTTTTTGCTTTTTTGACATTAATTATGTGCAGACAGCAATTTAATATGTAGAAAGCGATCGCATAATATTCCTTGCGCTACAATTCTAATAATACTAATTGCTTTGATTCTGAATGAATAACATTTACAATCATTTTATGACTATTATGCTTTTGGTGTGTAAATGTTTCTACACGAACATGTAATAAACAATCACAATGTTTGTTCAGGATCTGCGCGTGGTGGATTCAGCGGACGCCGAGAGCATGTTGAAGTTGGGACTGACTAACAACGAGCTAAAGCGCGGCGAGCTGTTGACCGTGTCTGATGGAAATGGCCAGCAGTATGTTGTGCTGGAGGTAATCCAACTCGCGGACGGTACCGAGCAGCAGGTGGCCGTCGTGGCTCCCGACTTCATGGATGAGGATGAGCCCGGTGAGTAGTTGTTGTTATAGGGAATGTGCAAGACGAAAACAACTATAGGTGGCAGCACAGAAACGTTACTGTCAAGTATTTACAGCGTAAATTATTGCAACGCTATATAGATGTCGCGGTCGGTCGGCTGTGCACGTTTCTTAGAACTCTGGTCATCCAGACTAATATATGGAAACACTTTGCTAGTTTTGCAGTTAAATACTGGTAGTCAGCTGAATCCGGTTTAACTGGAAGCTGACCCCAATATAGTTGGGAAGAGGCTAGGCTGGATGATGACTTTGCTAGTCTTGCGGCAAAGTGTTTCCATATATTTATATCTTGTTTTTTCCCCAACATTCTAATTATAAAAGCCTATTGGACAGAAGAAGAAGAGGAAGAGCAGGAAGAGGAAGAGGAAGAGGAGGAGGAAGGGGAAGAGGGGGAGGACAGGAGTTTCGCCATAAAGGAGACGCGCGTAGCTACTCAGAGCATCAAGCTCGAGAAGGAGGTCGACACGTGCTTCGGTTTCGACGTGAGTAGCCGTAGCTTGCCTTCCTATAGATTATAGTATTTGTCATCGCATCATAGCAAAACGACCAATAGGGTAGTTAACAAAAAAAATCTGATTAGTCCGTTTGATAGATTTCCAAAAAATATTGGAGACGTATTTTTTTTTTCACATAAACAAAAAATGAAGACGATACAGTGCGTTGAAAACTCGTGTGACGTCACTACTCGCTACAGTTATTACCGGGCCGTTACGTCACACGCTCCCACTCCTGATCTTTGATGCTTTTTATCTTCGTCAGTTTTTATAGATTTGATAAAGGAAAACATACGTGTCAAATATTTTTCTATAATCTAACTGACGGACTAAACATAATCATATATTTTTTACTCAGGCAACATCCCTATTACACAACACTGCGGTATATTTTCATTTCTTTAGTTAGTCGTTTCCTCACAGCTGAGAATGGCGACGACATTCGACTCACTACACTATATTCTACGGAAAAATATTGAGATCTGGAAATGCCTTTTTTGGCCGGCCTGAGTGGATCTTCGCAATAGCGTTAATTAGCCAAATAATTCAACAATGCTTATGCCATTTTCTTATTCAGCTGCTAAAGTTTGATTCATAATTTTGTTTGGAATTTTGAAACTTCTGAATACCAGCGAATCTTCACCAAAGGCTCAGATCCAATTTTGACAGGTAATCCATGCCATTGGACGTGTGGATTTTCAGATGAATGCAAAATTATGATCTCTTTTAGGAACTACTCTAAAACAAGAAGTTTAGAAATATTATAAATAAATTAATAGTACATTTAACTCAATTGCCCAATCGCTGTTTTCAAAGTCGTCTCTAGAATCTTGTTCAGGTGGTGGAGAAAATTTAGACTACGGTATTAATCAGTGATACTCAACCAAGCTTCTTTATGACTGTGAAAAACATTCACCACTCTGGATGGGATGAATGTTTTAACATATTATATGGTGTAAAAAGACACATGACAGAGTCGGAACGAAGTATTCTGCTGCAACATGTTTTGGAAAGATAATCGAGCGCAGAGTAACGCACAGAAATTAAACGTATGTGCTTACATGTGTATTTTGACTTTTATTTATTAACTATATATCAATAAAAGTAAAGTTAATAACAATTACAAAAATTAAAGCAGATTTCGGGGAAAAACGTAAAAGCAAGTAAACTTCTATTTCACTGCCCTAGTGAATACATCGAAAAATAATAATTATGTGTGTCTAGGGTTAGTGATCGGTTGTGTTATACACCTGGTATTATTGTACTTTAATTATAATTTACTAGTTGGCGCCCGCGTTGTTGGCGGATATTATCCCAAGGGAACATACTCCCGGGATAACAAGTATCCTATATGTTATTCCAGGCTATAATAATCTACTTCTGTAAAATTTCATTCAGATCCATTCTGACGAGAAAAGGTTACAAACATCCATACATACAGACTCTCGTGTTTATAATATTGGTAATCATTAACGTTATAACTGTCGAGATTTAAGCATACCATCAGTGAATACGCTGAAGGTAATGGAATGGTGCTTGCTGCCGCAGTTCTCTGCGCAAGGGTATGTCTAAAGCGAATGTAAAACTTGATGTCAATACATTACAAATGGATTGCTGATCCGGTCAGCTTGCAGCGCCTGTCGTGAACGAAGTTGAATCATCATCTGCCTAGCCTTTTCCCAACTACATTGGGGTCGGCTCCCAGTCAAGCCGGATTCAGCTGAATAACCAGTATTTTACGTGAAGCGGCTGCCTACCAGACCTCCACAACCCATTAACTGGGGAACACGGTTGAATATCGCTGGTTAATACTACTTAATCTGTATTTTCTAATATAATCAGCCTTTAAATGTTCCCACTGCTGGGACACAGGCCTCCTCTCTAGGAGAGGGAAAGGGGCCGTAATCCACCACGCGGGCCCAGTCCGGGTTGGTGAATGACACGTCTTCGAAATTTTGGTTCTAAGACATGCCGGTTTCCTCACGATGTTTTCCTTCACCGTTTTGAGAGCAGTGGTGATAAAATGAATTACACAAAGTAATGCGCCTGGCCGGGTTTGAACCCGCGACGTACAATTCGTAAGTCAGGGCCGTTACCACTTGACCACCACTGCTCCAATAATTTCATAGAAATATAAAACTGTAGTTTGACTAAAGAGTCGCGCTCCCTTTGTAATTGAATTCCTAATTCGATTTCATTGTTTATAGCATTACTTTTTTGGGGTAGTGCCGGGAGAGATGTTCCAGTAGTATAGGTGCCCCGACTGTCATTAGTCTAGTTTCGCGGATGAATCGCACGCTATTTTATTTATCTATCGGGATACTTTCCAACTAACAACCAAGTGAACAGTGTCTTATGTGTCTGCGATTGTATGGGAATAGACAAAGACAAAGAGCGATAATTTATTTTCGGGATAGATTTTTCTCAGCGGGTCGTCTATCCTAACGTTATTTATATGATAGATATCCAATAACGTAGAGGTGAGACAAATTGCTAATACTGTAGAAATATCAAAGACGATGTGCGTTCACTTTTCATAAATTTGTAGATAGGAAACCAAAGTAAAGTGCTTTGGTTTACAAATTAAATGTTTTGTAATGGGAGATATAAAATAATTTCAAAAAGTGTGGCATCTATCCCGGTTTTACCCTATAGGCCCGCGTTTGACCACTATCTATCCTGATGATGGTAAGGGATAATGTGGTCGACGAAGGAACTCACTTGCCTAAAATAAATGATAAAAACTCGAAATCTATGTAGTTAATAAGATCTCACACAGTTGAATGCTTCAATAAATTCGTAAAAGAATTTCGAAGAAACTGTTTGTATTTCTATGAAGCTATATTGAAAACAAACAAGTCGCTGTATTATTCTTTATTTTATATTTATCTATACTTGTTTTAGCATGCATTCGATATCTTTATTAAACGTTATCGTTGAATATCCTCCTTTGATGATTTATAACTAAACATTATGTAATTCTATTTATGTTTTGTTTGGAGTACACCCCCCATTTTTAATTCCATTCACGTATTTCAGGAGGAGGAGGAGGAAGAGGAAGCCGATGAAATTAATTTAGCAGATAATTGTATTTTACGTTTAGTTTAAGTGTTGTATATGTCGACTGGCTATCGGCATGGAGGGACGTTTGTCCAACGAAATTAAATTAATTAATGTTCCACGCGGGCTGGTCGCCTCGACTCAGGTAAACAGGAGGCGAGATGCGGTACATAGCTCATAGGATCTTCTCATTATAAAGGTGTGCGTGTTGTGTTTAATGTGTGTTTCTCTCATTTATTTTTTTTACATATTTATTATACGTATTATTGCACTACTACTACTACTCCCAAGTTCGGTCGAGCATACAGTCATTTTACTGTTTTTCCTTTAATAAAGTAACTTGAATAGGGGAGATAGGGGCTGATTGTTTTCACGTAGGTCCACTTGCAGTAAAAACTTAACTCGGAGATAGATATCAACTAAAACCGAGGTTTGTTCACGCCGCGGTGCTCTAGTCGTCTTCGACTGAGGGTTGCAGGGGTGAGCGGTGCGTCATGCTACACAAAACGTGCCGCGCATTTCCGTCTGCCAGCTTCCACCAACCTTGCTGTCATGTTTTACGTGTACCAGGTTCCACTTCATCCGAACAGTCGAGAAACTCTTTATTATCTTGCAAAATGATTAAGATTAGATAAAGTTTAACCTACTTTGGTTCCAACCAGGCCCTGTCTCCTCTACAAAAGTTGAGTCGTCATCTTTTTGGACATAAGTTAACACCACGAAAAAAATTGACAAATAACACGATGTTAATGAATAAATGAAATACCGAATTAACGATGTCTGTGATGACGTAGTATGTGTAGTACACCTGTATCGTTTCGTGATATTGACTGTCCGAAATTATGATTAGTATCGTGATTAGCTTAGCTTTATAGTATTATATTTTCTCACTTGCTTTATATTAAACTGCATACGTTAATTGCATTGCGTAGTAGACCGCGATTCTCGTCTCTTGTCACTGACGCGAGCGCCTCCACTGCCCAGAACTAACAAGGCGGGTCACCTGACGTACCACACTAAGCCCTCACAATAAGTCATTCTCGATCGATTACTATCCCAGCAGCCATGCCGACAGACCACGAACGCGTCGATTGTACCAAAAAATTAGATCGCAATCGATTGTAAAATTGAGGCCATCAACGAAAGTACGTAACTAGGTATTATGAATAATTTATTTGATAGCTTTATTTAGAACCCAGTATGATAAAAGAATTGCGAGGTACGTACATGTTTATTATTTTTTGCTTGTGTCAATGTGACGTAGGTACGTGTTGGCGCCCAACATGACGGGTGTTGCAAGCACTTACCCCGTAATCTATCGACGTGGTTACGCACTTTCGTTGTCTCATCAATGTACAGTTATTTAAACAAAATCATGAACATTACATTCCGTTTGAATACGGAAATAAAAAATTGTATTGAAGAACTCGAAGCTAGCGGCTCACTGAATCATATTTTGTGTTATTTAATGGATATAAGAAGCGGCGATATTGAAATATGGTAAGCGATGTTTTACTCCGTTGTACAGAAATTATCACACGTTATAGCTAGATGAATGTGTCGTAAATTGGTGCACAAATCGATAGATTTCCGGAGTCTGTCGAACAAAATTGGTAACGCACAGCCGCCAGCTTCCTGCACTACATATATTATACGTTATAAGCAGAGAATATTTGAGTATATTCGAGCTGCTACCCACATTTTCAAGATTATGTAATCTGCAGTATCTGTTCGGACCAGCTCGCAATGTGCTCGGATATTCAAAAAGTCGTCGTCATAATTATGAAGGAAACACTTTCAGGTTATTAAATGTGTGTCTATAAAGTATCTTATATTATTGATAATTTCGATTTAAAGAAATCTAAATAGATAAATTAAGTCGTTAGAAGTTTAATCAATAAAATATAATTGTATATTCCTAATACTTCTTTTGCATCCTAAACGATCGAACATTAATTTTGAACGTGGTTTCTTTATAATTTATGAAGGAGTAAAAAGTGAGTTGCTCTGATAAATCTTTAATAATGTTATTAGTTAATTAACGGTAGTTTTAGGTAGTGTAAGATGTAAAGAAGCATAACTCAGTTATGATGGGTATTAAAAGTGAGGTTTTCGTGGACGGGGCTGCGGCGCGAGCCAGCCTCGAGCGCCCGCCCTGCGGCCTGTAATCCAGGACATAATCAACTTTCAATCTTGTGTACTATTACTTTGCTTATTATCAGTAAGATTTACGTCTATATGTTGTACCATACCTTCTATTTAGTCTCATCAACAATCTTAAAGTCAGATGTTAAAACCAAGTTGTAAAAATCACTGCATAAAAAGTAAATAGCAACTTATTTTTTTGTTTTATTTTATTTTATGTAAACTCTGAATCACTGGTTATGGTTCGTATGTCTGCTCTGCAAGCATACGTTGAAACAGTAAAGGTAGGGATGTCCGATTGTTCACGACGACTTTCGAAGATGTCGCGAATTTATAGCATGTGTTCCGCCCTGTCCTTACTATAGGCATCATGTCAGCAAGACTGACCTTATTACACACATTGTCTACGTTCCAGGTAAATGTTCTGGTGTTACTGCGAATTTATGTCAAACTCGTACACTCAAAGCAAAAGCAGGGTTATTTTTAATTTACGAGTTTTTTTTCTATGGGCTTATTAAACAACGAACAGGGATCAAATTAAAAAAATCGAAAATACAATGCTTTTATCGTGATTTGATTGCACCCTCTGAAATTATCAGGGAATTAAAAATGACCCTGTGTCTGAAACCTTAAAAAAGAAATCTGCTGTTGGTCAAAACGCAAACTACTAGATGAAAAAAGTCGCTGAACGATTCATCAAACTGCAAGAGCACTAAACGAGATTGATTATTCGTTTATGCATTCGGAACTTGGAAATTTCGCATTGTCCTCCGAAGTAATTTGGTAAACAATATGTTAAACACTATTGAATAAAGACTTTTACAAAAGAGCTTTTGATTACGTTTATTTTATAATATAAGAGTACTGATAAGGATAGATAGGCTACGGGAGCAGACCGAGTCACGGCTTAAAGCATGTCCGCCACGCCAGCTGTTCGAGCTCCTGCTTCCAACCTTGTGCGGAAAAAAAAACTAGTTACATTTGGAATAGTAACTAAGGCAGCACTGCGAAGGGTAAGAATACGAATTTTGTACTGGTACCGATTTCTGCGGCATGCAAGCTAGCGTAGTTTGTAAATATTTTAGTCCCATCATTTGAAACTAACGGTTTATTCTCTATGACAATATGCAACTACTCTCTGTTGTGTGTCTATCCTTTGTTGCCTAAGGCCTATCGCATACGTAAATATTTTAGTCGGAACAACCATTACCTCTAATGTAGATAAACTAGATAGTTTCCACATCGATCACTTTTTTTTATTAACTAGTCTTGGTATTAGTTGACTACCGATAGCTCGAATGTGTATTGCCTTATGTATTGGAGCGCACTATCTTCGACTAAACTATTTGATCGTCATAATTAAGCATCGCGACCAGATGATAGATTTGAAAATTTTAATATGCGGTAGGCTTTACTGACAGCTTGTACAGAGTCGAGTCGCGCGTTGGCGCCGACGAACGTATACAGACCGCATCGCGTCGTCAATAGGGTAGTTAACTAAAAAAATCTGATTAGTCCGTCAGATAGATTTCCAAAAAAAATTGGACACGTATTTTTCCTTTTTTCACATAAACAAAAAATGAAGACTATACAGTGCGTTGAAAACTCGTGTGACGTCACTACCCGCTACAATTTTTACCGGGCAGTGACGTCACACGCTCCCACTCCTGATCTTTTTGATGCTTTTTATCTTCGTCAGTTTTTATACTTAGATTTGATAAAGGAGAAAATACGTGTCCAATATTTTTCTATAATCTAACTGACGGACTAATTAGAATCATATTTTCTCATTCAGAAAACATCCCTATTGCTCGAAGCTAGCAAGCCGTGGGGATTTAGAACTCTCTCTCTAAATGTGTGCCTTTTTGAGTACTAAATAAAGTTATTAAGTACTTACACAGTGTCTCGGTGTGAAGCTCTTACTTGATGTTTGTTGTCATGGTGAATAAAGCAAGTCATAACCAACATGCGTTTATTTTTTCCTCGACAGCTCTTAAACTGGGTGTGATATGAGGGGAAGCGGCCAGTTTCCAAGTTTCTAAATAAGAATAAAGTTAATTTCAATGTTTATAATCGCTTGTATTTAATTTTGATGCTCGTATGCAAACGGGTTTGAGAGGGGTAGGGTTACGCCTACCTAGTCATATAGTCAAAAGCAATCTGGGAATTAAACTTGAGGAGATTGTCGACTGCCCCCTTATTTCGCCCAAAGATTGGTTCAATTTAATAAGCTATGTATTACCTGCCTATTTTAGACACCAGAGGAAGAAGAGTCATCTTCTTCCGATGAAGAGTCTTCATCTTCTTTGGATGAAGAGTCCTGCATTTTGTTGGAAGAAGGTTCTTCCTCTTCGGAAGTAGAGGTAGCGTCGCCTCCTCCGCAGCGAGAGGCCATGGTGTACTCCCCGATACCTGCGGTACGTAACTTTGCGGAGCATATCATCGTGAAGGCGGCCGCTCCCTCGCTGCCTACACTTGGCAATCAACCAATGACGCCAACTTACCCTTCTATTGAAATTATTTAGCTTAGATATAGGCACAAGCGTGCTTCATTTTCGACCACATCATCGCTTACCATCCGGCGAAATAGTGGTCACATGCATGCCTATTAATAGTAAAAAATGTATAGATTTATTTATTAATCGCGACGATAATCAAACAATGTCACTTTTAACACTTACAAACTAAGTAAGAATGTTATTTTAATGATTTCATTCATTGTAATTATATTGTGGAATACTATTGTAGACATAAAGAAAAAGACATCATTTAATGTGCCATTGCTGTGAACTTTTTATTACAACAAAAAATCAATCGATCAAAACTAGCATAGATTAACTCTATTCCTTTTTTATAAAGGTAACAACAAAGAATGATTTCAATAGGAGGGTAAGTCGGCGTCATTGGTTGATTGCAAAGTGTAGGGAGCGAGGGAGTGGTAGCCTTCGGGCAGGCATTCTCCCGATTTAAATCTGCCTAGCCTTTCCCCAACTACGTTGAGTGTTGCTTCCAGTCTAACCGAATACAACTGAATACCAGTATTTGACCAGCGCCTACCTGGCCTCCAAATCCCACACACCGACATAATGGGTAATACCGGTACCCTTTTGCAAACCTGGCGTCAGATTGTTTTACTTCTGATTATCCACAACGACCACCGGACCAGCCTGGATCGTTTTTCGTGTTTATGTTAGCTAGTCATCCATCTTCAGATCGTCCTCGGCAAGAGTTGATTGTAATATCCCTTAATCGGGCACAATAACCTAAAGTTCCAAATCTGGGTGGAACGGTATCGAAAAATATTGTACATGTATTTTTTGCTTTATCAAATCTATAAAAATAGACGAAGATAAAAAGCATCAAAGATCAGGAGTGGGGGTTTGTGACTTCACGTCGTGGTATAAATTGTACCGAGTAGTGAAATCACACGAGTCCCCCAAATAATAATAACCTGACCCAGCCTGTCCCCTGCTAGCCTCCATCAATGACCTCGCTAAGCCGAGGCCCGTGTCCCACAGGGGATGCCCTTAGCGAGCGTCCATTTAGCTTTTAAATAGTTTTTAGCCCTGGCTGGGGGCTTGAAATTCATTTGAGACCACCACAGGATAGATCGGTTAAGCAGTAACCAGCCTTAGTGTGCTGAACTGCGAGTGGTCCAAACAAAAAAAAAAACACGAGTATTCATCGCACGCGATACAGTGGTATAGCCCTCGTTTTTTATATACGTGAAAAAAAAATACGTGTCCAATATTTTATGGATATCTGAAAGACTAATAAGTTTTTTTATTCAACTATCCTATTAAAAGTGGCTAAAATAAAGCGATACAACCTTTTTTGAAGTCTGTGTTTAGATTTTCATTTATGCTTTTTAATAATAATAATAATAATAACTTTTGGCTTAAGTGGTATAGCAGCGCACACGCGGTCCTGGCATCTCAATTCCAGTCATCTTTAGAGTCTGGGTCGCTACCACAGTTTCTAACAACTGGCGTTACCCACCTGCTCCATAAGACAGGTAGTCCCGCGGAACCCAAGAATTATAGACCGATTACTTGTTTGTCGACGGTCTATAAACTTCTTACATCCATCCTGAGAGTGAAAATAAATGAAAACATTGAGAGCAACTCGATTATGTCCTCCTCTCAGAATGGATGTCGGAAGGGGTCCCGCGGCACTAAGGAGCTACTCCTCATAGACATGGCCATTAGCCAACAGGTTCGTCGCTCCCGCAAGGATCTGTCGACATGTTGGATAGATTACAAGAAGGCCTACGATTCTGTGCCGGTTCTCTATTGTATTACCTAACTTTTTTATCCATAATTTAAAGAGCCATAACTTTTTTTGTCCTAATCATCATTTGTCCGAATGATAACTTACCCGAACTTAATATCACCTAATATCTCATGCCATAAAATTAAAATCTCTAAATATAATATGTCCTAAACCCGTTTGACATAAATATTACAATCAATAATATACAAAATATATAAAACCGTTTTCAATAAAAGTTATAAGTCCTAAATTCAAATTACAAAATAATAAACAAATAATATTCTTAGAACGTATAACAAAGCAATTGCTATGACCTTCTCTCATTTGCTATAATTAAAAATATTTGATGATGCATTATATTTTTTTATTATATATTACGTAAATAAATATATATTATACATGTACTTAATAAAGCAGTTGATTGTGAACATTTGTGGTTTTTGTAAGCAAGCAAGCATGCAGCATGCAAGGAGTCATGCAGCATGCAAGGAGTCATGCAGCACGCAAGCAAGCATACAGCATGCAAACAAGCAAGCAGCATGCAAGCAAGCAGCATGAAAGCAAGCAGCATGCAAGCAAGCATGCAGCATGCAAGCAAGCATACAGCATGCAAGCAAGCATACAGCATGCAAACAAGCAAGCAGCATGCAAGCAAGCAGCATGAAAGCAAGCAGCATGCAAGCAAGCATACAGCATGCAAACAAGCATGCAGCATGCAAGGAGTCATGCAGCATGCAAGCAAGCATACAGCATGCAAGCAAGCATACAGCATGCAAACAAGCAAGCAGCATGCAAGCAAGCAGCATGCAAGCAAGCAGCATGAAAGCAAGCAGCATGCAAGCAAGCACGCAACATGCAGCAGGCATGGTTTCTGTCACGGCTCCGGCGCTGCGGGGCTCCGGCGGTCCCACGCGAGTTTATCGTCGCAGATGGGTTTAACGCTCACCACCGCAGCTTCGACTTGCTGGCCGGCTTCGCCGGCCAACCTCAGCCGCGGCGGCGAGTGTTACAACCACCTGCTCCTCAACTCGCGGGCCGCCTCGCCCCTCCGCGCCTACGCGATTTTTAATTACACTCTAGGGGTAGGGCACACAAGACTACGTGGAGTCGGATTTACAGCGATTCGTTTCTGTCACTAAAACCTATTTTTAGCAAATTTTCTAAGATTAAAATATTTATTATAAATGAACATTCGGAATAATACACATTATTCAACACAATACTTAGGACATATGACTTTAGGGCATCTAAAATTAAGAGATTGAATTATTATGGTACTCGATATTATGACAGAATACTTTTAGAACTAAAGATAATTATGCTAACCAAAATTTCGGGGTTTTGAACATTATGGTTATTGTAGTTTATAGCAAACGTGTTATGGATAATGATTTTCGGACAAACAATTTTATGAGAAGTAAGGGAGTACCTTCTGTGCCACATACATGGCTCATGAAGGTGTTGGAGTTGTACAAAATAGATGCAACTCTGCGCACCTTCCTTGAGTCATGTATGAGGCAATGGAAAACGGTCCTTCGCTATCCAGGATGTCGACCGATTCAAGGGAGTGATGAACCGATATGGATTAAACGGGGAATATTTCAGGGCGACAGTTTGAGTCCACTTTGGTTTTGCTTAGCTCTGAATCCTCTAAGCACATTACTGGAGGATTCAGGCCTAGGCTATCGGTTGAGAAGAAGTGGTCAGGCCATATCTCACCTTCTTTACATGGATGATCTGAAACTCTTTGCCCCCAACAATTTGCGACTGATGGAGCTACTGAAGGTAACTGAAACCTTCAGTAGTGCCATCAGGATGGAATTTGGTGTGGACAAATGTGCAGTCATGCATGTAAAGAAAGGGGAGATTATGGAATCTGAGGGAATTCAACTCTCGGATTCCATACAGGTTAGATCCCTCAGCTCGACCGAAACCTATAAGTATTTGGGTATGTCGGAAGCGTTAGGCATTAACGGTGCTGACATGAAACAATCGCTGAAGGAGCGCTTCTTTGGCCGCCTGAAAAAGGTTTTAAACAGCCTTGTCGGGCGGAAATAAGGTGCGCGCCTTCAACGGTTGGGTCATGCCGGTATTAATGTACTCTTTCGGCATACTCAAATGGACTCAAACCGAACTCGACGCCCTGGATAGGAGAGTCCGTACACTGCTGACCGCAAACCGGATGCATCACCCACGATCGTCGGTGATGAGACTGTACATCCCGCGGAAATGTGGAGGTCGAGGCTTCTTAAGTGCTAAGACTCCATAACCGCGAGATGTGCAGTCTCAGAGAATATTTTCTCGAAACCGATGTGGGTATGCACCGCGATGTGGTCGCAGTGGACAAGGGACTCACTCCGTTGTCCATGGCAAAAGAGAACTGGCGCAAACCTGTAATACATACTACAGATGACCGCAAGGAGGTATGGAAAGGCAAGGAGCTCCACGGGCGCTTCTATCGGGCTCTCTATGGGTCCGATGTAGATTTCTCAGCGTCCGTGGCCTGGCTACGTTTCGGTGATCTTTTCGGAGAAACTGAAGGTTTTGTGTGTGCAATTATGGACGAAGTTATCCTAACGAACAACTACCGGAGGCATATTATGAAGGACGGGACGGTTGACGTGTGTCGGGCATGTCACCGTCCGGGTGAGTCCATCAGACATATTATCTCTGGTTGTTCTCGTCTGGCTAACAGCGAGTACTTGCACAGACATAACCAAGTAGCCAGGATTATTCACCAGCAACTTGCTTTAAAATACAAACTTGTGAATTCTGAGGTACCGTATTACAAGTATGTGCCCGACCCAGTTCTCGAGAATGACCATGTCACGTTGTACTGGGATCGGTCTATCATCACTGATAGGACTATTGTCGCCAATAAGCCTGACATAGTGGTGATAGACCGATTAGCGCGCCGCACAATGATAATCGATGTAAGCATTCCGCATGACGAGAACCTCGTGAAGGCTGAGAAAGAGAAGCAAATCAAGTATCTTGACTTAGCACACGAGGTTGTCGACATGTGGGATGTGGACTCGGCTGTCATTGTGCCGATTATCGTTACGGCCAACGGCCTAATGGCCAAAAGCTTCGACGACCACCTGTCGAAGCTGGCGTTACGCAGCTGGGTGAAGGGTCTGATACAGAAGGCAGTACTCCTCGATACGGCTCGTATTGTGAGGAGGTTCCTTTCTCTGCAGCCCTAACCACCGGTAGCTTGGACCCTGCTCCCGATACCGGCGGACGACTATTTTTTATATTTTTAAATGTTTTTTTTTTTAATGTTTTTTTTAAGAAATATTTAAAAATGTAATTTATAGGAATATAATATGAATAAACGGAATAATAATAATAATAATTTCTTTATTTGTATTGAACGCAGGTGTTACAATTATGGTGTTCGATCATATTTATATATGTATACCCAGTACATTCTGCCGGTTGGCATACAAAAATACAGATTAACTTACAGAGTATAAAAAACTAGATACAGAGTTACAGGTTTAAGCAAAAATTACAATTCATCCTTTATAAAATCGGCAACAGAGTAATAACATTTCTCTGTCAGCAACGATGACAATAGTTTTTTAAATTTCATTAGAGGCTTATCCTTAATACAATTTGGCTTTACTGCTTAATGTTGAATAATTTGTAATTAAATAAACTATTTAGTCGTAATAATAGACTAAGAGCACCTTAAGCGAGGTCCTATTCACAAGCTTAATCATAAAGTTAATTATTTATTTTATAAGGACGACGCAAAACCAATTTACTAAAAAAATGCCCTCGGCGCAAGCTTGCAGGGCCCTGAGTCTGCTATTACAATAGTGTCAGAATGGTCTATCATTGGTTTCATAATTGTTGATTTTGACAAGTTTGGTAATCTACTAATATAAAAACGTCACTATGACTTTCCAAAGGTCAACCACTGACACTCCATTGAAAGAAATAGCACAACAACTGACTGACAGACGTATGCGGTAATCTGCTAAAATTTGGACAGTTCTTTTGATCACTGATCAAAGGAACTAAATTAAAAGCAATGACTGCACAATGACGTTCTAATGATTAGAACGTCATTGTGCAGTCATTGCTTTTAATTGTTCGGTTATCAAAAAGTTTTGCGAGATCATTGACCACCCAATGATCGACCATTATGAACTTAGCAGATTACGAACTTTTAACAAAATGACAGTGGGATCGTGTTGGAACGACAAATTTATAAAAATAGCAGACTTGGGGCCCAGGTGTGCGTACGTTCAAAGAACATACTAAGACCACTGTATCCCAAATACTCGTATATTTTTACCGATTTTGGTTTCTGAGAGAGACACAGGCGTGAAGTGTAGTTAATTATTTACTCATATTTTTTACAGATTCACCCTAACAACGTTCGTATAACGTACACAAAGAAAACAGAAATACCAACAATAGAAATCGAGTGTGACTGCGACTTGTGTACTAATAAGTAATTCAGAAATCGGCATTATTGTAAAACAGTGATTTGGAGTTTCCTTAATTAAAAATGATGTTTAAGAAATTTGTCAGAATTAGGATTTGATTTGAGTCCAAAATTTAGGTTTTTCAATATTTGATATTAGAAAAACCTTTTTTTTACTTTAGGTAAATTCAATTTGTTTTGGTTTCTTAAAAATTGTTTATGTTTGTATGACAAATGTAACGGAGTGCTAACCGGCCTGTTCTCGAGGTAAGGAAATATTATGTTTTGGGACAGAGTTCAGAGAATATGCAACTTAAATGTTTAGGGTAGAGTGGGCATTTTGGTATGATTAATTTCTTTCACGACTTATTTCTTGTGCCGAATATATAGATGGCCCTGTAAAGGCCTCGATTTCTAGAACAGCAATCCTGCATGAATATTGATTTTAAACTCTTTTTTATTATTATAGAGTGGTCCAACTATAATTAAGTCTATTAAGTCTATAAATGTCTTACGGCCGAAACCAATAACCGATCTATCACATACTGGAGATAGAAAAACAAATGAAACAACAGAAAACCTATATCATTTTTCTTGATTTTTCTGTTGTTTCATTTGTTTTTCTATCTCCAGTATGTGATAGATCGGTTATTGGGTTTGGCCGTAAGTAAGTAGCAGTAAATTAACTCTTTGATGGCGACCAAGCCCTATCCAAAAAGTCTTTATTAAAAAAAAGTCGGGTTTCCTACACCATAATAACTCAAGCACGGCTGGATCGATTTTTATTAAATTTCTCATATAAATAAAAATATATGACAAATAAAACAAAGCACAAATGAATTCTGTCGCTGTGCAAAATTCGCAGGGACAGCTAGTAGAAGAAATTGTTTGTTTTCCAGTCTTGCAGTCTTTACGTAATTAAAAAGAAACAATGCTTGATTGTTATTCTAGAATACGGACCTAAATGTTTATTTATGAATAAAACCATATTTAATAGATTAAGATACCAGATTGTAGCGGTTCGTATTTATGTGTCTTTTCTCAATATCTAGGTGTTAAATGTGTCAAGCCCAGTAGGTTGTCGACAGGACAGCGTTTTACCCTTTCAGATGCTTATTATTACATCATATTATAGATCTATTGTTATGTAAAACATAGTTGTCAATACTTTTAGTTTCCAGTGCAATGTAGTGATTTTCTGTGTTTATGATCTCTTTATGTGTAGGTAAGTGTATTTTATTGATGTAATACAATTACAGGAAAAAACATAATTAATTAATATGTAATTAGAGTGGCTCTTTACGGTTAGGCCATTCTATCGGGACTGCGAGGGATCGTCCTTTATACACGTTAGGTTCGAAGCGGTTCGGAAAAAGCGATATATCACATCACAAGGGGTTATATATACTGCGAAAAGCTTATTGTCTTTCTTTATAATTATCAAGGCGTTCAATTTTCCTGAATGAAAAAAGAATGGACCCGTATTTAAAGATCGCTGACACTTTGGATCAAACAAGACACGTGGTTTTGGTGAGTGGGAGTTTGAAGTCTAAAACATCACTAGGTTAAAAAGTTGCTAAAAACATAACGTGATTAATGGACAACCCCTAAGATGAGAGAGAAACTGTATAATATAAAATATAACAGAAGAACACTAAATTTGATATTTTCTACGACAACTGGATTCTTTGGATTTGGAACCGTCACGGTGGCCGTATCAGAAAGAGCCACATAAATAGTATTAGTATTTAAAAAAAAATAGAATAGGATATTTTGGAATTAATGAAAAAAAAAAAGTGGTTTTAGTCGTAGGAAAGTTTAACTTATTAAATATGTAATAGGTTTTCAGTTCAGTGTGAATTTATCTGAAGTTCATTTGTTTTACCTTGTCCACAAAATTAACACTTTTGGAGCCCAGAACTGAGCATGTGTGGCAAATACCTAATCAATTATTTGTGTGCCCAGAACCCGATCCAAGCTTTTTAGCCACATACCACAACGTGTTGTGGGCACACAAACAAAGTGTAGAACTCATATCCTAAGTTCAAAGCAATGAAAGTTTTCCATCACTTTTTGACAGCTGCCCTAGAATGTAACTGTTCCAGATAACGTAAAAGATATCTTTGAGATACGTTTTATTTTCTTTCGGAATATAAGAATGTCCAGAAATCTGCGAACTACACGACATACGCTAAAGTTTTATGCATATGTATGTTTTATGCTAGAAGTTAACACCATTTTTTCTGGTGGACAAGGGATATCTAAAACTATAATTGTGTTATGTATTCATAAAATTAATTATTGTAAGGAATGCTGGACAGGGAGTATCGAAGAGATTATTGCATCGAGATTGAGGTTCGTGTACGTAGGTACTTAAGATTGCGTATCGGGAAGTATTCAGTCCAATGCTGTGTAATTCACTTTGATGTTTTCTTAGTAATGTAACAGTACTGTATTGATATTCTCTTAATAAATGGATGTCCGTATGTTTTGTTGATTATTTCCGTTGCTCCAGGTTGAAAAACATAACTTAATGGGTAAATACCTTAGTAATATCCTAGATGACCGACACACACTCCAACAAATTACACACGCGTAAGCAATAAATAGCATACACGCACAGAATAGGCATCATTGCCTTTTGTTTGGTACATGGTTATGCAGACGTCAGTGGCGGCCTGAGAGGGTGGCGAGCAGGGGAACCTGCCGGGGCCTCGCTCTGTCAGGGGCCTCGCGCAATCCGAGTTCAAAATATGTATCTTACATTTTATAAAATGTTTTAGATATTTGTAATAATAAATTAGATTTGATGTGAATAAGAAGAGAGAGAAGTGACACAAGTGGGCTTTCTGCTTTGCAATTTTTTCATTTGAAAATTTCTTAGGCCTATTTGCTTTTATTTAAATTTTATTATTAAGGGTATTCCCAAAAATTCAGAAATACCTTTTTTATAATTTCAAAAAAAACAAGGGCCTCACAAAGTTATTTCGCTTAGTGCCTCGCAAATATCTACGCCCGTGGCCTCGAGACGGTAAAGGCCGCCGCTGGCAGACGTGATAGGTTTGTTATTAGGTACAAATTTGTCATAAAACACAAAGTTCGAATTTAATTTTCGACTGTGAAGTTTCGCTCATAAATTTCATTGGGACTAGGAGTTTCAATCTATACGTTTATAGTAATACTAGCTTCTACTCGCGACTTCGTCCGCGTGGAATACCTAGTTACTTAACCCACGAATTTGAAACTCTCAGCCCGATCGGTTTAAAATTGACAAAGTTTCATTCAAACTTTCATTCCCTATTTTATCCCCTTGGGGGTAGAATTAATCAAAATCCTTTCTTAGCGGATACCTACGTCATAACATCTACCTGCATGCCAAATTCGATCCGTTCAGTGGTTTGGGCTGTGCGTTGATAGTTTGATAGATCACTATGTCAGTCAGTCAGTACACCCTTTGAGTTTTATATATTTAGATTATATAGAGGAAAGATTTGTACCGAATTAGTTTCGTTCCAGCGCACTGGAACACTAAGGGCGTAAGGAGGAACATGATGGGTTTCAGTCAGTAAAAGTGACACTTACTTCCGCACCGCCCAGAGCTGAAGAAGTCGATACATAAAAAAGGCTACGAGACTCCTTTAACTAACTTTTTGCTTACTACGTTTTTGATGAAAACTGAAACTGCATCGGTTATTGGAAAAAATATCAGTAGGGTAAATGTTTACCTGGGCACGCCACCATTGTGGCGATAAGTCCCCTCTTTGAGGAGTGGCTGGAAAGGCATCACGGCGTCCTCACCTTCCGCCTGACGCAGGTGCTCACCGGACACGGCTGTTTCGGGAGGTGCCTGTGTCGGACCCAACGGGAGGACACGTCCGGGTGTCAACACTGAATCGCCCGGAGGACACGGTGGAGGTCTGCCCTGCTTGGGCGGAGCAACGCCGTGTCCTCGTTGAGGCAATCGGCGGCGGCGACTTCTCGCGTCCGGCCCTGGTTCAAGCCATGGTCCGGAGCGAGGAGGCATGGGAAGCGGTCGCCTTCTTCTGCGAAGCAGTAATGCTAGCGAAGGAGGAGGCGGAACGCGTGTGTGAGAGTGAAACCTCACGCCCCAGCCGCCGCAACAGAAGAAGACGCCCCCGGCGCCCTGCGTTTCCCGGCCACCGTAGGCGCGGGCCTGCGGATGGCTCGCCGTCCGATAGCAACCAGGCCCGAGTCGACGGCGCGTTGTGTTCCACGCGCGCCTCAAAAAGCCGTCAGCAAAGAAGACGGGGCCCTATGGGGTCAGTGCCTGCTAGGGTTGCGGAATTTGTTCGAAAGAGTCACCGCGGCCCTGGAACGCAAAGGGCACAAGAAGGATCACGGGTGGGTTTTCTTCAGTAAGAGTCTGACACTCCCTTCCGCTCCGCCCAGAGCGGGAGAAGTCATTTGATGATTTCCCATCCAGAAAAAAAAGGGTAAATGTTTTCCTACTACTTATACTTACGAGTAACTTTTTTTTTTTCAAAAATCTCTAGCTCGTCATCAGCTACCAGCCTTTATTCCTTGGGGCTACTTGGAATTAGCGCAACACGCTTTCTTCCTCTATTATGTACTAACCGAAAGTAATTAACGGTAGGTAAAGTCACGAAAAAAAAACTATCAATATTAAGTAGGTACCTATATATATATGAAGCAAAAACTTTGTACCCGTTTTTACGAAAATTAAGAGGGTATGAAATGAAACTACCAAGTTAACCCAGCTTATGCGTTAATGATTTATATCTAAGATTGTAGAATAATAGGAAGAGTAATAACAGCTCAACGATTTGATTAACAATACCAAATGGAGGATCCACTGCAATAATGATGGAATGTCCAAAAACATTTAATTCTTAACTATTAGGTAATACCATTCGGTCACTTGACTATGTTGTTAAGAAATCTTGCTTACAAACTTAGCAATAGCGCCTGCAGTCTCGAGATAAAATTTTAATACATATTTTTAATATTTTGGCTACACAGGTAGAACGCTTTACATACAGGTGTTCATGGCAATAACGATAAATGTCCAGCGCGACCGCTTCGGACCATTGACATGAAAAGTATGGACTGGAAATACCTACAAAAAAAGGGTGCATACCCATAACTCATTAGTCTCATAAAATGGCTGCCATTGCTAGGGATGTATGAATCAAGGAACATACTATAACGAGTATCGATACTTGTGGTAATTGGAGGTCCAATGAAAGATCCCAAGCTCCGTTTAATACTGTAGTTCATTGTTAATTACATGGACTTACAAAATATCTCTATGTAGGTACACACAATGGCGGTTCACAAGCAAAAGGGGAAGAGGAAGTTGGCGTTGCCATATATCTAACAAAATATAAACTTATTTAACATTGCTATATACAATATTTTACAACACCCTCCCTCAATGTTAAATCTCCACACAAAACATTATTACTTGTACTTTTTGACTATTTGTTACACTATCAAAAGAAATAAAAAGCCAATACAAACCCAAACAGTTTTTGAATTTCTCGAACTTAAATTTACCCAGAGGTCTAGTTAGAACATCTGCTACTTGATCATTTGTGCTTATGTACTCAACACTAACAATATTATTATTTACCTTATCGCGTACAAACTTTAGTTTAATATCAACATGCTTTATTTTGTGATGGAATTGCGGATTTTTACAAAGTTTAATTACAGACTGATTGTCTTCAAATAACTTCACACAAACATTTTTACTTTCAAAACATTCAAATAGGTTTTTCAACCAACAAGCTTCACTAACTGCTGAACTTAAAGCAACATATTCTGATTCGGTGGAAGATAAAGCAACTGTAGTCTGTTTACAAGATGTCCATGAAAAAACCAGTTGAACGTCTATCAGCTTTGTCACCTGCCCAATCAGAATCGACAAAACCAATTATATCTTTAAACCCATTTTTCTTGAAAACTAAACTTATATGCAATATGCAAGCTACCTTTTACATAACGTAGCACTCTCTTGAGAGCTATCCATAAATCATTACTAGCACAGGACTGATACCTACTTAAAATACTTATAGAAATACATAACCAATTACTTTTCTACATCTATGTTCTATTTCTTGACTCTCTGACTTCTCTTTTTAAAACACTGATCGAATTTTTCTTCCATGGGTGTCACAGCCGCATTACAATCAAACATATTACAAGAAATCAACAACTATTGAAGGTAAGTACTCTTGTTTATTACTATAGTTCCCTCCCTTAAGTTCTGCCTTATATGCATTCCTAAATAATGACTAATTTGACTCATATCTTTCATTTTAGTGTTTGTTTTAATAGTCTCTTTACATTTTCTATTTCTTTATCAACATTAGATGTTAACAACAAATCATCAATATATATGAGTAAGTATACTTTACACTCTGTAATTATTTTCATATAAAGACAGTATTCATAATCACATCTCACAAAACCTAATTTAGTCATGACATCATGAATTTTTTTATTCCAATTTTTGGGTGAATCTTTTACGCCATACAATGATCTTTTTAACTTATACACATTATTATTTTTCTCTCCAACAAAACATCCTTTAGGCAAAGATACATAAACATCACCATACAAAAAGGCACTACAATTACAAACATCTAATTGATGTGTAGGTAAGTTACCTATATTCATTACAGAAGGCTAAAAATAATCTTACAGATGTTAACCTTGCTACAGGACTACAATATTTTACAACAATATTAAATGCGAGTTTTACTATTTATCACGTTTGGATCATACCTAATATTATGTACCTAGGTACTTACTTATAGTCCATTGTAATTGTAACAGAAAAAGAGGAGTAGGTTATCTTACCTTCTGTTATCTATGCAAATAAATTATAAGTATTAAGTGTCTGTTATAAGATATGTCTGTTTATGACACAGGATTATTTATGTTATTGTTTCAGCGGAGTAACTAGTCTCGGACGGAGACTATTACGGCAACGGTAGGTACCTACAACACTACCTATTTCATTATGACATACCTGTTTGTAAACAAATGAATGAATTAAAAAATATCAATGTTACAAGGAAATAAAAAAAGTCAAATTCATGATCGCGTTACAATAGTGATCATCGAATGTGTAGGTATTATTGTTTGTATTGATGCATGTAGACCGGCAACTAATCTGTGCAAAGACAATTGAGGTTGATTTTTGATACTTTCTTGCACCACAGTTCACAATACAACACACAGGCATATTGAGTTTCTGTTTTCCAACATTTACATGCAGTTTTAAAAGTAAAATCCTTGTAATTTTCTCACAAAACTCAATAATAAACAACCATTTGACAGCAAAACTACCATGAACTCGTCGCTAATGGCTGCTACGTCACGACAAAATGTTGCCATAATGAGAAACAACTTGAAATATAGTTGTCGCTTTTATCAAATAAGATTATCTCACTAGAAAGAGTGAGACAACGATATTTCAAGTTCTGAATCACATTTCACCAATTTCACTCATATTTGTATAAGCGAATGTCTCGCACTGACCGCCATCTTGCTGTCAAATCAGCGGCGGTCCTGCCACGCCAATTCTTTTGTCAGTCTTTGTGGGTCTGGTGTTCTGTGAGGTTATATCATACGGATTTTAGTGTTTTCTTTCTTATTATAATGACTGAGAACAACGAAATGATTAGAAATACGAAAAAAAGAATACAGAGAGGCAGAATGAGAGATGTTTTAAAGAAACTTCGACTCCAAGGACATGAAATCGGTGATGACTGCAAGTGTAGTCGTTTTAAATGTTTTGAAATTATAAGTGCAGAGCAGAGGTCAAGAATAATAAGACAATTTAATAGTTTTGCGAACAGGTATGATCAGGATAATTATTTAAGCGGGCTTATAACCGTATCTAATGTACGACGTCGTCGTCCACGATTAGGTGAAGAAAATGCGAAATTACATAATAAGTCATACTCCTACAAGATTCGTTTGATTGAGGATGATACTTTCGAGTTACCGGTGTGTAGAAAAGCTTTTATATCCTTACATGGTATCACTGGAAGGAGACTTCAATTTCTTCAGAAATCATTGACTCAGCATGGCATTGTCCAAAAAGATAAACGGGGGATAAATGTTAAAAGAAAGCTTTCTAAACAAACTACTGATTTGATGTACAAGCAAATTGACACTATAAAAACAATTTATGGTAAAAAAGGCCAGTATAATTTACAAGAGAGTCAAAAAATACATCTGTCCGATGAGTTGAACTTGTCTAAGATTCACAAAATGTATAATGAAAAGAATCCAAATAACAAAGTATCATACGAAACATACCGCAGGTTTATCAAAAAAAATTTCAACATATCATTCGGTTATCCCAAGATGGATGCATGTTCGACTTGCGATGAATTTCAAGCTGAGAAAAAAGATTTTGTAATTAAGATTGACATGATAAAAATAGAAAAGCTCGATTGAGGCGAGGCGAGATGTCACAACAATAGCGATTGCAATGGATTTCTCAAAAAATCTCCCTGTAGGTACCGAACATAACTACAAACGATGTATATTACAATAGACAGCTGAGTTACTATATGTTTAAAGTTCATGTGCTTGCTGATTCCTCATCTTATTTTTCCGCTTACGATGAGAGTATTGGAAAAAAAAGGATCAGACGATGTGAAGTGTTTCATTTCATATTTAATGAATTGGAGGTACAGGTCAAGACTAAGAAGAAATAAAAATTATACTATCTTTAGAATGTTACACTATATAGTTCACTGCTGCAATCGCTTAGAATCTGTCACAGTTATATTCCCGATAAGAGGGCACTCTTACATGGAGTGCGATCGTAACATAACCTACTTCAATCAAAAGCCGAGAATTGAAGAATGAGCCGAACATGAGCGTGGAGCTCGACAGAGACCGAAACCTTTCAATGTCATCGAATGCTCACAAGAGGGCTCACATTCAAGGGCTAGACTGCATTTCTGAAACCGTTTTACAAAAAATACTTGTCCTTTTCCCATATGACCTGTGGCCGTAGGTACTACGAAGTGCCAATGCTATCATGATTCAGTGTGAGGGAAAGGGATAGTGCTATTCGTCTTGTGTAACTCCGTCTCTCTCTGACACAGGAATCATGATGGATTTAGGATGTCCAGAAAGAACACCCGCAGCTCATGTTTCACATAAATTTTAATAATAGTCCATGGGAATCAAGTGTGGTCATCACACCAGTGTCTTTTCGGTCTATGAAGGCAGTTAATGAGGGCGAATTCAAATACCTGGTTTTGGATAAAGAAAAGCTCCCTATATCAACAGCAAAAATTAACGACCTGCAAAAGTTCCTGAAAAAGTTCTGAAGGCCTGAAGCGAGACGTTATTTCGATGAACTTCCTCATGCTGCAAATATTAAAGAATCAGAAGTTGAAGTCCTAATATAAATAATAAAAATGTGCTGTAACAAATAATGTAAGTATTACGTTCATACCGTTCTTAAACACGACTTTCCTGTTCCCATTTAAACAATTGAAACGCAATTATCTCAAAACGAGGTAACAAGGACATTCATCGTTAATGCAGTGGACCCTTCATTATGATACTAACATTAACAACAATAACAATAAACAACATTTTATTATCTTCAGGTCTGAGTTTTTTTTACAACGTTTATAAATTTAAAACCCAATTATCTTAAAACAAAGGACATTCATTATTATTTCAATGGACCCTTTTTTTTTTTTGGATGGGAAATCATCAAATGACTCCTCCCGCCCTGGGTGGAGCGGTAGGGAGTGTCAGACTCTTACTGACTAAAACCCACCCGTGTTCCTCCTGTGCCCTTTGCGTTCCAGGGCCGCGGTAACTCTTTCGAACAAATTCCGCAACATTGCAATGGACCCTTCAAATGTCCTTACGTATTGTTTGTCAAATTGTTGAGCTCCTTAAAGTTCTAAGTTTGAGCTACACGGTATGTGACAAATGCTTGCACTGTCTGGACAGGTCCACTCAAATCTGTGTGGCACTTCCCTCAAAAGCCCACCACAGACAACCTACGTGGTTCTCATATGATTTGATCAGTACGGATTGTATGGACTTTAAAAGACTGACCTCTTGAGTTTGTTACGGTGTTTCTTCTCAGGGTACTCGCCCAGGAAACACCGGCCTCATCTAGCTTAAAATGACCAAAAATATTGGACGTGTAAAAGTGTTATGTTTAACTTACAAATAAATAACATTTATATATTATTTTACTATTCTTTTTACTCTATCATATGCTGTTGGCTAGGTTAAATTTCTGGGCACCATGAATCGTCTCCTTAGCCACAGTTAAAATTTATATGGAGGAGAGCAGAAAGCTGGCTTTTTTATAATAATGGTTAAAAAATACAAAACATTGGTCGAATTTTGACCACTAGTTTTGTTTAAGATGTGTTAGGTACTTAATTACCTACTTCCAAGAATTTGATCCGATAAGCGGCACTAAATATTAGTACCTACATACAGTGTGTTATTTTTCCAAAACAATTCGTTTTCCGGTAACAAAAGGATTCGTTTTCCGGTTAGGAAAATGTATAAAAATAAAATTGTGGAATGGTTTTTCCACCTGGAGTCTAGAAAATATTCTGGATTTGTTAATGTTTGATGACTATCGGCTTATTCATGTGCGAAGATTGCCCGCTTTTTCAAGAAACTTATGAATAGCTATCTAAAATATGGAGATGTCCTGAGAGGTCACCTCTATCAATGGATAGAGATGTCCCCTATTTCACGGGACTTCAAAAATTACTGGCTAATGATGGGGCCTGGCAGACATTGGCACGTCCAGAAGTGATGGCCTTGCAGACATTGGCATGTCCATAAGTGATTTGTGGTTTCGAGGTGTGAAAAGTGTTGCTAGTAGGGAGGATTAGGTATCTAACTATGTACTCAAATAAAAAGCGAAGACCATTTTGCTATAAGCGATTTTATTTTAGCGAATACACGATATAGACACATAATTATGTTAAACGGTAAAATACAGACAAATATATGCCGCAGGTTAATTTTGAAAACAATACAGTCCAAAAGTTTTTAGATTGTTATAATAAATATACATAAAGAGACAAATAAATTCACATAATTTGATGCGATTTTGCAAAAATCACAGACCTTAAAAACGAACACTGCGAAAAACCAATATTTGTGTAGGTAGTAGGTCCGATCTGGTAATCATGCCTCTTCTGATTGGCAGAAGTTTAAATGTTCGTTTTTGAACTAGTTACACACTTTGGGTTATCGTCAGACGGAGGAAGAACAGGAAAGATTTGAAAGATGTCATTGATCGCCATATTCATTGTCAGAAGCCAGAAAATCTCGACTCCAGTGTTTCCAAAAAGTACTTTGTTACCCAGTTAATGGGTTGTAGTTAGAGCTATAGTAGGCTTCCTCTAAAATACTGGTCTTCAGCTGAATGTGGCTTGACTGGGAGCCAACCCCAATAGTTGGGAAAAGGCTAGGCAGATGATGATCGTCATATTCACGGCATACAGAGCAGCGCTACCGCATGTGCCCGTTAAAATTTGAAGTTCTTAGACAACAGTCACAGCACGTTAGACCCCGTCCTGTGTAAAGTTAGAAATATGACGTGATTTGACGTCCAGAGCAGATCAGAGACGGGACGAATCGCGCTGTGACGTCATGTTGGGTATACAGGATGTTGTGGGTACGAAAAACGGAAGCATAGAGGAAGATGGTCTATACCTCAGGTTGCAAACTCTGTTGCAACAAGGGTTAGGATGCCTAGCTCTGTTGCAAACGCGACGATGTTTGAAGAGGCTTGGTTTCAGCTGTGGACATCGATAGGTGGATGACGGCAATAGGTTCGCCTACATATATATTGGACCTAAACATAACTGCCGAAATATAGGTGTCTCATAGAACCTTAACACCTTTGAATCCTTTCGGCGAATGTATAGTGGAGTTATGTTAGTTCCTCTCTCTCTTCTTTTGAACCTATTACCGATGATTACAGGTCATGAGAGGAGTGGACAAGCCTTCTTCCTCTACTCCAGGTTAGGAGAATAAACACTGTTTTTGTGTGTTGTTTAAAGACGGCATGACACCGTTTCCTGTTGTTCCTGTATAGGAAATTTTTGTCATTTTAGTCTAAGTCCGTGCGACCTACTTTTTGATGTTGAGGGTTTATTCGCAAAATTATAAATAATGTAGTAGACAAAAATTCGATCAAAACAACATTAGACGTGGGTAATGCTAATTTTGAGTGATCCGCTAGAACCAAATCTAGTATTGATAGCAAGAGGCAGGTGATGCGTGTTACCCAGAAATATTATAAATCAATGAAAAATACAAATAATTTTAAAATGACCTGCGACAGTGACACGACACATGATTTACGACAATGATTACCATCTAAGGGGTAAGCAGAGAGGGCGGGGCGCGCGGGACATTCTTTTGACAACTTCGTTTAATATATGGCAGTGTGTATGAAAGGTCCCGCTGGTTTGTTTTCGTTCAGGATATCCACTTCTTAGACAACAATAATTTCTTCGAATTAAATGCGCCAGAAATAGTTTCTTTTTTTATCCAAAAGCCGCGATGTAATTTTCTTTAGGCCTCATTTAACCAAAGTTTCAATTTGATTAAGGTCTTTTTTTTTTCAGAATTTCGAAAAGCGGATACCCCGATTACATAAGATTACTACATTCCTTCTGGAACAATCTACGAAATAATATTGGAAACAAAATAAACAATAAATACAAAAGGTTTTGTATTTATTTTCACGTTGTACTTTCCTTCCCTCATCTGCTTAGCGGGAAAAGACATAAACCACACTATTGCTAAGTAATTAATATTAACGTTTACTTAAAACTATTGATTCATGTGATGTATCCTTTAAAATTAGAGATATTCTTTCACCAAACAGCAAGTTGTAAAATACACCGCCCCAACTGGACAAGTCTTTTTCATAAATTCAAAGGAGAATAGACAACTAAACGGAAGCTACTTCTTGCTTCAGGAACGATAATTTTTTTACGAAATATTTTATGCCTAAATTTGAAGGCAGTAAAATAAACTTAAACGTTGCGTGAGGTTCCGTCGTGTTGGGTGGTGACTGTTGGTGAAAATCCCATCTGTCACTTTTGAAAAAGATCTTTAAGTCGTAAGTGTGCAAGATCTCGCATCTCCAATTTAATGAACGCATAATACGTGCCATTTAGAAGCTATGAATTTGCTCCTATAGTTCGCCCAGTAAATAAGTTTCAGCATACGCCTTCACTTCACCGTGAATTTTCCAAGATTTACAATCTCGATAAGGAAAAAGAGGTAGAGTATTTTGAAGATAACGAATATAATAATCGCTTATTATATTCGTTATCTGGGGGGGGGGGGGGGGGCAAAGGTGGGAGAGAAGGAAAAAGGGAGACTTGGGCTTCCGGCACCCGTTTACGAGCTGTTGTCAGAAAGGAAAAGTAGCGATATATGGATAATGAGTTATAGGTGTTCAAGCGTGGCTTCTTAAGGAGCAAATTATCGATTAGATCCAATATAATTAGGGTGAAAGTTAGTGGAAGAAGAGTAAGTGATAAATGAAAGGAAGGGGAGAGAAGATGAAAGGACGCACATCCAGAAAGTGAAAAGAATGTTAATAAGAGATCAAAGATAGTCAATATAATAAGGGGGAAAGGTGGGGGACGGGAAAAAAGAAAAGGGAGATTTGGGCTTCCGGTACTCGTCACTCACCGCACGAAACAGCAACACAAGGTCGCAACGTAACTGCGGTCTTCTGTGAGAGCGTGGTACTTCCCCGGTCGAGCCAGCCCATTTACGAGCTATTGTCAGAAAGTGACAACAGCTAGGCTCTCCCACGATAAGACTGAAGTCTTTATAGGAAAGGAGAAATAGGAATAAAGAGGGATAGGTGGACAAGTATGGCTTTCGAAGAAGGAGAATGAATATAATAAGAGTGAAAGGAGGTGGGCAAAAAGTGAGGAATAGTTTAAAGGAAGGGATGAATTATGACTTGGGCTTCCGGCACTCGTCACTCACCGCTCGAAACGCAGCAACACGAGGTCGCTACTTGACGGCGGTCTTCTGTGAGAGCGTGTTACTTCCCCGGTCGAGCCAGCCCGGTTACGAGCTGTTGTCAGAAAGTGACAACAGCTAGGCTCTCCCACTGTAAAACAGTCACTTATTTCACTAAAAATACCCCCAAGATTATTACAGTCAACTGTAGTAATATTGTGGGTTTTTTTAGTGAAATGTGTTGTAAAATGAGGCAGGAATAGTAAGGGTGGGAGCAGAAGGTGGTTGTGGTACTCTTCAAGCGATCAGTTGTTGCATTCTCAGCTTAATGAACGTGTAAGGCATAAGATTTAGGTGCTATGTATTGCTTCTGCTGGTGTTCCATGTTCTGACCAATAAGTTTTAGCAAATGCCTTCACTCCACCGCGAATTTATTACGTTATTCAAGCATGGCTGAAGATCTCACGACTAACTCGACCCGATAACGATAAGAATTACAGTTAAATTAACATCAAGCTGCTCGTTGGTGGTGTCTGCGGAATTTGGTGCTTTGGCTTGTTCGTGTTTTTCGCCAAACCAGCTTCTTTGGTTCGCATAAAGATGCCAACCAAATTAAACAATTCTATGAGTTTTATAGTAAAGTTTAGCTGTTAAAAGGCCCGCTGTTCCAATAGTTCAGTGTAATCCTATAATTTATCTTTGGAATATATTTTAAGTCACTGATACGGGGTCAAATTCCCAAAGTTGAGAGATGTTTGCTTGATGGTAAGATCGAAAAAATTCAAGTAACAGATGGGATTAGAAGTAGTCACAGTATCAATAGAAAAGAAGTTACTTTTAAAGGTATAGTAAGAAAGGAGTGCCCAATATTCGTATCGCTAAATACAATTGTATAAAAACATGAGTCGTAATAGCTCGATGTTTCGAAGTAAATAAATACTTTGGCCTCGAAGGCCCTTACACTATTGCAAGTGGCAGCCACTTGCAGCAAACTATCAGTGTAAAATTTTATATAAATTATCCAAAGTTCGGCTATCCAAAAATAACAGTTTATACCTTGTTTTGTCAGTTTCGTAAAAACATATGTTTTCAAATCACACTGAATCGTATTTATCGCATATTGATTTTTTTGGGTACACTGATAGCCTCTAAATTATCTTAAAACTAGGCGCGGGTGTTTCACCGCTTACATCTAATCTTAATAATCTTCGGTTTATTTGGGTGCACTATAGGCGCGCCTCTTTCGAACCCGCCTTACAGTATTTCTTTTTTATTACATCTTGTAAATCACAGTGACTTACGTCTACCTCATTAACACCCTTGACCGCCGCGTTCCTTTCAATTCTCATTCATATACAACTTGTTACCTTTCCATGATCTCTTTAATTCTCTCATTTAAGAGAAACAGAGTAGTCCCGTTCAAACCAAAAATCTTTTGTCACCATGGGGTGGCAAAAAGTTACCTTTTCGACGATTCGATCAAGACTAACCACGGTGATGATTCCTATGTCATGCTTCTTCACAATAAATACGCCGATAACTGACTCAAGTCGATTACACCTTCATCTTCAGAGTAATTACGCCGACTACTCTTTAAATAATTATGTAATGTTCGTCTTCCCTTGTCATTCTTGATACTTATTAATTTTATGTTTTTCATTCCCTATACTTCTTACAAATAATTCAGCCAAAATCTCCATTTTTTTTTCGAACATATGTTCGTTCTACATCCGCCGCATTCTCGCTATGGTCGATTTGTACTCCCAAACGTCGAATAATTATGCCTATAAATATGCTAAACTAATTCTAACAAACGTACACACGTGATAAATTCTAAAAAACAATTATAACGATAAGTTAACAGTTTCAAAGATATATTGAGCATCCGGCACTCGTCACTCACCGCTCGAAACGCAGCAACACGAGGTCGCTACTTGACGGCGGTCTTCTGTGAGAGCGTGGTACTTCCCCGGTCGAGCCAGCCCATTTACGAGCTGTTGTTAGAAAGTGACAACAGCTAGGCTCTCCCACGATGAGCGATGAGCTTTGAGAGTCAAAGTTGAATCAGTAAAAAGTTGCGCTTCCGAAGAACGCAATTAACTAGAACTAGAAGTCATAGTAAATGAGACCCGTTCACAAGTGACCAGTTCTCGCGTTCTCAGTTTAATGAATACGTAAGACGTGTTATTCAGAAGCTGTTAGTAATGTTTCTGTTGGTCTTTTGTAATCTGACTATCGAGTTCCAGCATACGCCTTCACTCCACCGTGAACACAGATTATATTTAGTTGGCGTTTTCATTACTTATGCTCAAGATGAACGCCTTGAAAGTGGTGAGGAAGGAAGATATTATATAGACATCTAAAACTTTGTTTTGTACTGTTTTAGGGAAAAGGTCTATATCTTGAAGGAAAAGTGAAAAGCTTGGTAAAGGGGAAAAGTGACGCTGCTGGTTTATAGATTTCTTAGGGAGGAGTAGGTGGAAGCTTGCAGTGGTTGTTAGTTGTCAGCTAGTGACAACAGCAAGGATCTCCCACTGTAAGACTTTGAAAAGCATGAAGATAGTGAACACTGAGGGAAGTGCGGGAAGTTGGGCTTCCGAAGGAGAGAATTATCGATGAGAATGAATAAGATAAGGATAAAGGTAGTTTTGGAAGAATGAGGGAAGAATAGAGGGGGAGCAGGTAAAGGAAGACTTGGGCTTCCGGCACTCGTCACTCACCGCACGAAACGCAGCAACACGAGGTCGCTACTCGACGGCGGTCTTCTGTGAGAGCGTGGTACTTCCCCGGTCGAGCCAGCCCATTTACGAGCTGTTGTCAGAAAGTGACAACAGCTAGGCTCTCCCACGGTAAGACTAAGAGTAGAGACTCTGAGTCTTTGAAAAGTTTAGCTTCCGAAGAAGATAATTGACAAGAAATAGAAAATCGTTTCGTCATACATGAGAACTGTACCAAGCGACCAGTTCTCGCATTCCCAGTTTAATGAACGCGTAAGGCGTGGCATACAGAAGCTATGTATCGCTTCTGTTGGTATTACATGTTCTGAGCTTCATGTTTCAGCATACGCCTTCACTCCACCGTGAATACTGAGTGTGTTTAATTGATGTTTTCATTATTAAGGCATGGTACACACGCACACCGAAAGGGGTGAGAAAGAACAGACGAGGAAGATAATTGATATACTTGGGTAAAAATGGGTGCGCAAAGAAACGAGGAATTTATGATATGAGGGGGTGAAGGAAGACTTGGGCTTCCGGTACTCGTCACTCACCGCACGAAACGCAGCAAGACAGACAAGGTCGCTACTTGACGGCGGTCTTCTGTGAGAGCGTGGTACTTCCCCGGTCGAGCCAGCCCATTTACGAGCTGTTTTCAGAATGTGACAACAGCTAGGCTCTCCCACTGTAAGACTAGAGTCTTTATACGAAAAGTAGAAAAAATGAATAGGGTGAAATAGATGAACGAGTGTGATGAAGCGAATTGACATTTAGAATGAATAATAAGAGTGATAGGAGGTGGTCAAAAAGTAGCGTAATAATTAAGAGCGGGGGGGGGGGAAGAGGACTTGGGCTTCCGGCACTCGTCACTCACCGCACGAAACGCAGCAACACAAGGTCGCTACTTGACGGCGGTCTTCTGTGAGAGCGTGGTACTTCCCCGGTCGAGCCAGCCCGGTTACGAGCTGTTGTCAGAAAGTGACAACAGCTAGGCTCTCCCACGATAAGACTTATGAGTCTTTGTAGGGAAAGAGAAATAAAAACAAGGGGAAGGAGAGGTAACCGCACATCAAAAGAAGCGACAGTAGAAGAAATACATAACATGAGTTATTTAAAGATGGAAAGTTGTAACCTCATAAATGAGAATCAAACTTAAGCGTTCAGTTCTCATATCCTCAGATAAATGAACACGTAGGGCGTGTCTTACAGAATCTGTGTTTTTGCTTTGAAGCTCTGTCATGTTCTGATCATCAAGTTTCAGCATACGCTTTCACTCAACTGTGGATACTGAGTATTTTTAATTGATGTTATCATGATTAAAACATGGTTCAAGATTAAAGCTCTGAAAGAAGGAAGCATAAAAGATATTATTTAATTAACTAGCGTCTGCAGCAAGGCTCTCCCACGATAATTATGAGACATATGAAGTCCGTGAAAGGAAAATAATTATTTGGAAGGAAATTGACAAACAAACTAAAAAAAAATACAAAAGTATATGCAATTTGGGAAGATATGCGTCACATTCGCGCAAAATGGCCGTCGTAGTGTCGTGACACATGTACGAGACAAAGTTACAGCGCTGGTTTTCAGCGAAAGTCGGGGCAATGGAGAAGAATTAAAGGGATAAAGGAAGACTTGGGCTTCCGGTACTCGTCACTCACCGCGCGAAACACAGCAACACGAGGTCGCTACTTGACGGCGGTCTTCTGTGAGAGCGTGGTACTTCCCCGGTCGAGCCAGCCCGGTTACGAGCTGTTGTCAGAAAGTGACAACAGCTAGGCTCTCCCACGGTAAGACTGGAGTCTTTATAGGAAAGAAGAAAAAGGAATAAAGGATAGGTGGACAAGTGTGGCTTTCGAAGAAGGAGAATAAATATATTAAGAGTGAAAGGAGGTGGGCAAAAAGTGAGGAATAATGTAAAGGGAGGGGTGAATTAAGATTTGGGCTTCCGGTACTCGTCACTCACCGCACGAAACGCAGCAACACAAGGTCGCTACTTGACGGCGGTCTTCTGTGAGAGCGTGGTACTTCCCCGGTCGAGCCAGCCCGGTTATAAGCTGCAGACATCTAGTAAATAAACCTAGACTATAATTATTATAAGCAAAAGCGACCACTTCTCACATCCCCAGTTTAATAAACGCGTAAGGCGTGTCTGTAAGGCAACTTTTTTTTTATTTCTGCCCGCAGGTCTCTTATATTCTGACCATTGTGATTCAGCATACGCCTTTATTCCAACGTGGATACTTAGTGTGTTTAGGATGTTTAAGTGTGTAAAATCGTTCAAGATTGAAAATTTATCGCGCAAGTAATGAGAATGATGAAAAGACTTAGAATTGATTATAGAAAATGTGAATGGTGAAAAGAAGAGGCGTGAAGGAAGACTTGGGCTTCCGGTACTCGTCACTCACCGCACGAAACGCAGCAACACGAGGTCGCTACTTGACGGCGGTCTTCTGTGAGAGCGTGGTACTTCCCCGGTCGAGCCAGCCCGGTTATAAGCTGCAGACATCTAGTAAATAAACCTAGACTATAATTATTATAAGCAAAAGCGACCACTTCTCACATCCCCAGTTTAATAAACGCGTAAGGCGTGTCTGTAAGGCAACTTTTTTTTTATTTCTGCCCGCAGGTCTCTTATATTCTGACCATTGTGATTCAGCATACGCCTTTATTCCAACGTGGATACTTAGTGTGTTTAGGATGTTTAAGTGTGTAAAATCGTTCAAGATTGAAAATTTATCGCGCAAGTAATGAGAATGATGAAAAGACTTAGAATTGATTATAGAAAATGTGAATGGTGAAAAGAAGAGGCGTGAAGGAAGACTTGGGCTTCCGGTACTCGTCACTCACCGCACGAAACGCAGCAACACGAGGTCGCTACTTGACGGCGGTCTTCTGTGAGAGCGTGGTACTTCCCCGGTCGAGCCAGCCCGGTTACGAGCTGTTGTCAGAATGTGACAACAGCTAGACTCTCCCACGATAAGACTAAGAGAAAAGACTGAGCCTGAAAAGTTGGGTTTTCGAAGAAGATAATTGACAAGAAATAGAAAATCGTAACTTAGTGCATGAGTGCTGTGCCAAGCGACAAGTGCTCGAATTCCCAGTTTAATGAACGCGTAAGGCGTGGCATACAGAAGTTATGTATCGCTTCTGTTGGTATTTATTACATGTTCTGAGCTTTATGTTTCAGCATACGCCTTCACTCCACCGTGAATACTGAGTGTATTTAATTGATGTTTTCAGTATTATGGTATGGTACATTGACACTCCGAAAGGGGTGAGGAAAATCGAATTTGGAAGACAATGGATATAGAAAAAAAGAGGGGGGCACCAAGAAATGGGGACTTTATAAGTGTAGGAAGACTTGGGCTTCCGGTACTCGTCACTCACCGCACGAAACAGCAACACAAGGTCGCTACTTGACGGCGGTCTTCTGTGAGAGCGTGGTACTTCCCCGGTCGAGCCAGCCCGGTTACGAGCTGTTGTCAGAATGTGACAACAGCTAGGCTCTCCCACGATAAGAATATGCCTAAAAAGTTGAGTTTACGAAGAAGGTAATTGACAAGAAATAGAAACCGTAACATCGTGCGTGAGAGCTGTACCAAGCGACCAGTTCTCGCATTCTCAGTTTAATGAACGCGTAAGGCGTGACATTCAGAAGCTATGTTATGCTTCTGTTGGTATTACATGTTCTGAGCTTCATGTTTCAGCATACGCCTTCACTCCACCGTGAATACTGAGTGTATTTAATTGATGTTTTCATTATTAAGGCATGGTACACATACACAGAAAGGGGTGAGAAAAAACAGACAAGGAAGATAATTGATATACTTAGGTAAAAAGGGGTGCGCAAAGAAACGAGGAATTTATGATATGAGTGGGTGAAGGAAGACTTGGGCTTCCGGTACTCGTCACTCACCGCACGAAACGCAGCAACACGAGGTCGCTACTTGACGGCGGTCTTCTGTGAGAGCGTGGTACTTCCCCGGTCGAGCCAGCCCATTTACGAGCTGTTGTCAGAAAGTGACAACAGCTAGGCTCTCCCACTGTAGGACTTCATGAGAATTTTTAAAAATCAGAGAAATCAAAGAGAGAAACATGAATATTGAGGAAAGGGGCAGACTTTAGGGTTCCGAAGTAGCGAATAAACGATGATAATGAATATGATGGTAAACGGTAGTGTAGAAAAAGGTAGGGCTGAATGAAGAGGAGCAGGAGAAGGAAGACTTGGGCTTCCGGTACTCGTCACTCACCGCACGAAACGCAGCAACACAAGGTCGCTACTTGATGGTGATCTTCCTTGACAGCGTGTTATTTCACCGGCCGAGTCAGCCCGATTTCGAGATATTGTCAGAAAGTGACAAAAGCTAGGCTTTCCCACGATGAGACTAAGAGTAGAGACTGAGTCTGTGAAAAGTTGAGCTTCCGAAGAATATAATTGACAAGAAATAGAAAATTGTTAAATGAGATCTGTACCAAGCGACCAGTTCTCGCATTCCCAGTTTAATGAACGCGTATAGCGTGGCATACAGAAGATATGTATCGCTTCTGTTAGTATTTATTACATGTTCTGAGCTTTATGTTTCAGCATACGCCTTCACTTCACCGTGAATACTGAGTGAAATTAATTGATGTTTTCATTATTAAGGCATGGGTACATTCATGCTGAAGGTAGCGAGGGTTTAATCGAACTTGGAAGAGAATGTTGTAAACGGGGGTGGGAAAAGAATGGGGAATTTATGAAGGGAGGGGTAAAGGAAGACTTGGGCTTCCGGTACTCGTCACTCACCGGTCGAAATGCAGCAACACAAGGTTACTTGACGGCGGTCTTCTGTGAGAGCGTGGTACTTCCCCGATCGAGCCAGCCCATTTACGAGCTGTTTTCAGAATGTGACAACAGCTAGGCTCTCCCACTGTAAGACTAGAGTCTTTATACGAAAAGTAGAAAAAATGAATAGGGTGAAATAGATGAACGAGTGTGATGAAGCGAATTGACATTTAGAATGAATAATAAGAGTGATAGGAGGTGGTCAAAAAGTAGCGTAATAATTAAGAGCGGGGGGGGGGGAAGAGGACTTGGGCTTCCGGCACTCGTCACTCACCGCACGAAACGCAGCAACACGAGGTCGCTACTTGACGGCGGTCTTCTGTGAGAGCGTGGTACTTCCCCGGTCGAGCCAGCCCATTTACGAGCTGTTTTCAGAATGTGACAACAGCTAGGCTCTCCCACTGTAAGACTAGAGTCTTTATACGAAAAGTAGAAAAAATGAATAGGGTGAAATAGATGAACGAGTGTGATGAAGCGAATTGACATTTAGAATGAATAATAAGAGTGATAGGAGGTGGTCAAAAAGTAGCGTAATAATTAAGAGCGGGGGGGGGGGAAGAGGACTTGGGCTTCCGGCACTCGTCACTCACCGCACGAAACGCAGCAACACAAGGTCGCTACTTGACGGCGGTCTTCTGTGAGAGCGTGGTACTTCCCCGGTCGAGCCAGCCCGGTTACGAGCTGTTGTCAGAAAGTGACAACAGCTAGGCTCTCCCACGATAAGACCAGAGAAAGGCCAGAATAGAATAGAGGGAGGTGAAATTTAAGTGGAATTTGGGTTTCCGAAAAAGAGAATTATTGATGAGAATAAATATGTTAAGGGTCCACGAACAGTGAGGGGTAGAAGAGTGTGAAGGTGCTAGGTTTTATCACGTTAAGAGTTTCAGAGCGTTCGTAGGGCAAGCAGCGAAACCACTAAAAGAAGGGAGATAAGCTAGTGAGGGTGGGGTTCTTGAAAATATTATGTTTGATAAAGCAGCAAGAATTGTAATGAAGAGTTTTTTAAGTTCTTCAATTTTGTTTAATTAGAAAGATTTTGAATTTATCACGGTGTACTTGGCGTGAACCCTTTGGGGTTCTTTTTTATTTATTTAAAAATTACTTTACGTTTAAATTTTATTTAGAGGCAAAAAGTTTGATCGAAATTTCTATGGGCAAATTTGTATACACTCATCCAAATAACTACATAGCGTTTTTGTCGATTAAAACACCAATACCAATTTGTCACACTTTTAACAATTTTTCACCCTATGAAGCTAGTATGCTGTTATCAACGAAACGCAATCTTAATCATGATGACCCAAATAACTTCCATTTTCTACCCAGCGAGACTATATAGTTAATACCACACAGACCAATTTGTCACACTAAAACAGCTTGATTATATGTATGTTCCTGTCACTCAAATTTGTCACCTGATAAAGATAGTATGTTGTCAATCAAGCGCAATTCAAATCAAATGATCATCCAGATAACTTCATGTTTCTACCCAGCTTTTTAAGTTAATAGGTACTACAAATTACACGGAGTTGTCACTACATACTTATATGATTTTGTCACTCGATTAACTTATATAGAGTTATCAATTCTAATAAAACAAAATCAATTTTAATCAAATCATGTATGTAGTAATCTTGCTGAGATGTTTTCTGTTTCTGCCCAACAAATAAATACTTTATGCCTCGTTTACTATCTGGTCTCTCAGATGTTATCCAAACCAGAACTCCTCTCAAATTAGTCCAACATGTTTTTTTTTGCCAATACCTAATTAGTGAAATTTTGAAGCCAATGGGAATTTGGACGTAATCACCGGATTTCGCCAACAACCTGGTGATCGCAGTAAGGTGTTGGTAATACACAAGAGGAAGCTGCTGCCCATCCCCTTGGAGTTTCCTTAGTCGCCTCTTACGACACCCACGGAAACGGGGTGGTCCTATTCTTGGCCGGGGACCACACGGCCGAACTAAATGAGCAGTATAGCAAAGCGTTCATTCAACGAAATCGTCGTGTGAACTGAACGTTTTGCTGAGAACGATTGACTGACAGTTTATCGATGTCGTGAGTAACATCTTGTCACTCAAAAGTTCCACGCGCTCCTAAGAGTCTATCAATCACATTTTAATTTGTGACTGTTAAAATAAACTATTTTACTCGAGCTAACAGCTCTCGGTATCCGTGGATGACCGTCCAACTTCTTAAGTATCTACACACCTATATTTCCGGGACCTCTGGTCCCTATATAAATTCAAGTTTTTGAAAATAAATCACACGTATTCCGTGCTCAATTCTAAAAGTGAAGATAAATCTAATAATTGTAGAAAACGTCTTAAAATTCTATTGAAAAGCCGTATTGTTTTGTAACAATTTCGCGTCTATGAAACATTTTGCCGAAAGCGACGGTCAATGGTGTTAAAAAGAAAAATATAATATCGTTTAACAATAGTTTTCGTATAAAAGCGTTCGCGTACTTCCTCGTTAATCTTAAACCTCTAAACAGGCCACACCCTGTGTACTCACGTATATTAACACATTCATTTTTAGGCTTCTCGCCATTTCCTATCTGGTTAAGTAGTCCATTCTCATACTTCGCGTGCACATGCAAGGCCTGGAATACACATGCTCCGGAAGTATTTAAAGTTTTTGTTGTTGTTGGTTCATTTATATTGCACGTTTTTGTATAGTTTTGTAGTTTGTCTATTCCAGGCCTGATGGCAGCGCCCCCTTACAAAAACGTGCAACTGGTTTGCTAAATGAGGTTTAGGCTCTGCAGCCGGTAGTTGTAGCACTCGGGGTGGTCGTGGAAGCGCGGCCCGGCCAGCATGCCTTCCAGGACCTCTTCGTTGTCCTTGAGCGCCTTGTACATCGGCTGCCAGGTGCCGAAGTTTAGCTCCATCAGCTGATTAGCCGTCCTGGCTATCTTCAGAGTCTCGCGAATCCAGTCCTTGATTGCTATCGGCTGGCGCTCACTACGAAGAAAAGATGAACGTCAGAATATACCGATGAATAACTGGTTCCCTAAGCAAATAGGGTCTCTAGATCGTACTGCTGAGGGCTGGTCTGATGATGAAGCTTTACTCTCAACAGTTTACGTTGAGACGATTCAACTTCAACTTTTTTGCAAATCTGACAACCGTAAGGGATCTGGCCAGTTCAACAAACCTTG
Organism: Hecatera dysodea; assembly: GCA_905332915.2. Taxonomy (NCBI): domain Eukaryota; kingdom Metazoa; phylum Arthropoda; class Insecta; order Lepidoptera; family Noctuidae; genus Hecatera; species Hecatera dysodea. Next base: position 27,546,694 of record HG995286.1, on the reverse strand, counting down.
GCCACATTATGTAATCATGCGCGCGCGCAGGAAATGTTCAATAAATCAATCAAGTGACATTACAGCGAGACTAAGCCCTGGTTTCCGGTGTGGGGACTTTAAACAACTTGCCGCTAGCTCTGGGACTTATGTACGAATGAAAATATAAGGAATGCAAAGACGTTTTGACATAAAAAAAAACTTACTCCAATTCTGGATTGTCCAAATATTTCATGATTCGACCCAACATCAGGTTGGCCATCTTTCGAATTTCGTTCGTTACCTGTTAGAAAATAAATTCTAATATGAAACATGGATTTCTCTATGAGTGAAATATTATGTGAAGGCTGTGTGAAGACATACCTCGACGCTGAACGATCCATACTGGTATTCGAAACTCTGGATGTTCTGTTTTATCAGGTCGATGCTCTTGGAGTACTCACCTAAAAATATTTTATCGGTGTGATTGGGAACTGAGTGCGTTCATCTCATAAGAATGTTCTACGGCTTATTTGCAATTATTTGACCCCGATATGTCAGACGAAACAAGGCGACAGCAAACTCAGTATGGTCACCCATATTGAGGTTTTTGTTTAAAGAAGAGAAGAAAAAATACCTAATTGCTTGAACTTAGCGACGCTTTATTTCATCTTTTTACACGATGTAGAAAAAGTGGAGTGTTAGGTTAAGGCAGTGGTTCCCAAACTTATTTTGTCTACTGCCCACTTTGAGAATAAATATTTTTTTAGCGCCCCCATTTTTTCACCTATTTAAAAACCACTATAATATAAAAATTACAAATCACCCCCAGGCCTCTACACAACGCCCCCATTTTCTTTCTGGGTCTCTTACCGCCCCCCTTGAGAGCTGCAGCGCCCACAAGGGGGCGTTATCGTCCACTTTGGGAAAGACTGGGTTAAGGCAATGTGTTGCTGAATTTGTTCGAAAGAGTCACCGCGACCCTGGAACGTAAAGGACACAAGAAGGATCACGGGTGGGTTTTAATCAGTAATAGTCTGACACACCCTTCCGTTCCGCCCAGAGACGGGAGAAGTCTTTTGATGATTTCCCATCCAAAGTTTAAGGCAATGTGAAGAGCAAAAAATGCAGGTCACCGAGATGAAAATGCTAGGTTGGGCAGGTGGTGTGACGAAGCTATATAAAGCATAAATAAGTACCTCCCTGGGTCCTTTAAAGTAGCTGAAATACAGCAAAAATGAGGGAAAACTACGCGCGCTCGGTGACGTAATGCGCCGTAATGAGGAGTATATGACCAGACAGGTTTTGGCCATTAAATGAAGGCAAAATAGGTTGCCTAGTGAATACCTGGACGAGGGCAATTCACAACGATATGTTGAAGATGAGCTCAGCGCCAGAAATGACGCTAAAACGCAAAAGTTTGGCGAAAACGTATCAGGGCAGCTGACCCCGAAACGGGGAAAAAAAAATGAAATGTGAAAATGGGCTTGAAGGATCCATATGAGGTAGAAATAATTGCATATAAGCTTAGAACATTACATTTGGAGAAACGCTCTCAATAACCAATCACACTGTAGGTTAAGCTCTGTTTTCGTGGCTACCAAGGCAAGCAATAGTTCTAATTACTCAAGAATGTACTGATCATTTTGTTTTGCTTTCTTACCCTAAGTTATTCACCAAGAAAACAGAGCTTTTTATTTTATTTTATTTGTTAAGCCTACCTATAGCAGCATATAACATGGCCTGGTCATCTGAGGCTTTCCGCAGTATGTTATGATGGCGATACAGGACTTGTTGCATCAAGCGATAGGCGCGCACCATTCGATCGCATCGCTCTTCTTTGGATTTTGCGCGCATGGCTACAAAATAAATGATAAGTTTGTAACTCAGCTTGGCGTAGGCGGAATGAAAATGACAATCTTGCAATTCCTGGCTGAATAAGGGACTCTGTTTTAGTTTGACTATTAAAACATAATTTTATTAAAAAAATATATCACTTTAAAAAACACAAGTTAGTTTTAAAGAAGTTAAGAAAATTCGTTTCATAGATTTTAATTTTTTTTAAACAAGTGGGATTTATGACTTTTTAACAGACTTCAAAAAAGGAGGTTTTTAAAATAAGGTTCACATAAAACATTTTTGTTTTAAGGTGCCTAAAGACGAGCAGGGGCGGTGTTATTTACAGTATTGTACAGAGATTATAATTCTACTGTCTTTAGGCACCTCAAGTCCAACACAACATAAAATAGGACAGTAGATAGGTGTTCACTATCTACAAGCGATGCGCTGGCGCATATCAAATTAAAATAAAGGACTCATAAGTATCATCTAAAAAGTAGCACTTTATTTTTCGAACAAAAAGCATACAATTTAAAATCAATGTTTAACAAAACGCAAATCAGTACAAAAATATTCCAAAAAAAAAAAAAACTAAAAAAATGAAGCTGGTTGTCGTAAGATACCGGTTAATTACCATACTAAGGAAGGAAAAGATACCAGAGAACTGTGCCACAATTCATTACTTGGCATTTCATACCATAGAGAACGTGCTTGAACACGTTGGCAACACTGAAGTGTCAATGTATAGTGTATGTATTTAGAAGGTAAAAGTTACGATCTGGCAAAGCTAGATGGCACAGTTAACGCACTGCACGTTTCCCTAAAGGCAGCGTGTAGAAACTGTAGGTAGTAAAAAAGTCAGTGTCAAGTATTTATGAGGTAAAAGTACTGAATTTGCAACACTAGATGGCGCAGCCAACGCCGCGCACGTTCCCTATGGTGTTAATCTCGTGGTCAATTTTCCTCTGTACCTTGGTACCTTGGAGCGCAGTCAACAGCAGTTGCAACAGGAAATGGGAAGACATTCACGAAAACATAATACTTATATGATACCATACCTTCGTGGACGTACTCGTGAACTCTGAAGAAGAGGTAAACTATATCTCGCACCCGGACCGGCTTATGGCACCGCTTGCAGTAGACTAGCACAGAACGTATAAGAGAGAGTAGTAATTGTTATTGATTCAAGACTGGACAGCTAACACGATGATTGCAGAGCGCCGCGACGGGTCGGCCCTTCGGTCGTGTGCGGCTGTTTACAAACTCATTTGCACAAGATGGCGGAACGGCACCACCGCTTCAACATTAATAGCCAATGACACATCAAAAATTGTCAATTTAACAAACTTTTCGATGCGCTGCGGTGCCGGATTGTCCCTACTTATGCCAATCGATGTTCCTTTCGAATTAAAAAAATCCCTTTTATATAATTTTGTTTCTATGTCGTCCGCAGTAACAAATGAGTCCTTTCCGCAGTCAACGTGTTCATAGGGATTCTCTATTTCAGTTTCGGGAAGGAATCCTGAAACTGAACTAGGTAGTTCATTTGATTACAGCATTTTTACAAACACAGGATTAGATCATAGTTTTTTTGTTAGGCGCAAAAAGGTTGTTCCTTTTTGCACAAGACACCATCAAATATTTAGTTTTGTAATTGTTTTTTTGCTCAACCCTATAAGTTAGCCTACATACGACAATTTTCTACTACGAAATCGATTATCAGCCAAGAACTGTTCTTCTGGTCTATCGTTTTGAATCGCTCAGTGATCACCTACCTCTCTTATATGTTCCGATACGATATATCTTAAATCTAATGAGTATAATATTATATCGCTATACCTAAAAGCCTTTTCCCAGCAATGGGACGAAATACAGATAATAAAAGATAAATATTGTTATAAAGCGGCCACACCCATTGTTCTTTGGGTGACCAGTATCCAAGATTCTTAATGACCAGAAGTAATAATAATAAAATTCATAAAAAAGGGTAGAAACCTCATTCAAATTAAATTGACGTTCCATTGACAAACTGGGACCGAGACTATTTAGGGGTTACCAGGTTGACCAAACAACAAAATGTATTAAAAAAGTTAAAAATGCGGCCAGGCGGCAAAAAACGCGTAAGGACCGAAAAGAAAATGCCTTTTTACAGCTTTATAATATGAGAGCTAAATAGATAAATATAAAACCTATAATGCAAAAGCAACCGTAAGCTGCCTCTGAAAAATTAGTTTTAATTTCGCGAGCTCTATCTGTGTATGTTTTCATTCTAAAACCGACACACGACAGCGCACGATTAAATATAGTTAATAACACTAGGCGGATCTTGGGCGCGCTATTGTAAACATGGATACGTTACCTAGTGCGTGCATCGCTTCAGCCGTTTCTGCAGCGTTCTGGGCCTTTTGCAGCGGGAACTCATTTGGACATTGGTGGCAAGACATGCGGGTCCCCACCCAGGTAACGGGGCCCTTGCATGACGAGCATGCGTACGCAGAGAACAGCGACTGTGGTCAGGGCATCAAAACACCATACATAAGGGATGTGCATCGATCATATCGAGCCTCTAGGCACCTCATTACAGGCATTGGATGTCATACTAGATCTGTTTTTATGTCTCAACTTTAGACGAAGACGCAATCAGTAGTTGTCTCTGTCAAAAACGTAGACTTTGCCTTACTAACTTCAGAGAACTTACGTCACTTTCTAGTCCAGAACTCCGTGTCTAGAGGCTGTACGGTCGATGGGGCTGGTTGGCTCTAAAAACTGTCTAGCTTACTTCAACTTCGTTTACCTACAGTGGGCCAACAAATCAAGACTACAAGTGCCTAGAATCAACAATTTCTTGTATTGTTCAAGTTTAATTGCCAACTAAATTAATGTTTTAAGGGTACAAGTTACTGTTTGTTACTCTAACTACCCTATTTGAAGCAGAAGACGGTGTGAAATGCGATTAAAACTCAATGACTGTGACACGAAGCGAGTCGCTGCGCAGTAGCAGTTTAAGTGATAGCGGGTGAGGGGTGAGGTACTGCGTAGCGAGTAGCTTCAGAGCCGCCATAAAGTTTGGCTCCTACTCTACTGATACTTACCACAAAGTCCTTCCTGGTCTCGTCAAGACAAGCGGGGCACTTGCAGTGGAACCCGTACTGGGTGCGCAAAATTTCGCGTCGCTCTTCGGTGGACTGACGCGCATAATGCGGTCCATAGCAGTTCAGAATCTCGCCTCCTTTCGGGAGCTCGCGAATCACTTTCACGAATAGGAAGTTTTTGTAAAACCTGTACACCGAAAAGCAGTGTTGTTGAATGTAAACAATAAAGGATTTTTTCAAGAAATAGAGTTGGGAAACGCCGCGCCGGCAGACGACTAGCGAGGCCAATTCTTATAATAATCATAGGCGTCAAGTAGAAATACGCGTTCGTTTCAGCTGTCACACGCAGAACAGGGTATTTGACTTTTAGCTAAATTATAAATGAATGAAATATATTACTATAGTAATACCTTTTTTTTTGGATCGGAAGTCGTCAAATGACTTCTCCCGCTCTGGGCGGAGCGGAAGGGAGTATCAGACTCTTACTGACTAAAACCCACCCGTGATCCTTCTTGTGCCCTTTTATTGAACTAGCAGCGCCCCGCGATTTCACCCGCGTTATTCCCGTTCCCGTGGCAATGCGAGGATAAAATATAGCCTATGACACTCCACAATAACGCAGCTTTCTATTGGTGAAATAATTTTGAAAATCGGTTCAGTAGATCCAGAGATTACCCCTAACAACGTCACAAACTCACAAACGTTACCTCTTTATAATATTAGTATAGATGGCGCGTTCTTCTTTTTTTGTGACAATGGTCAGTCTCTCACCTCATTTTGTGTTATATTTGAGTATGAATTATTGTTTTTATTGTGTGAATTTACATCCTCATCGCTTTATACCTTTTAATACTAAGTAATCTTTACCTTTCTGTAACCATTTTTTTTTTGCGTGTTTAAATTTTTCATTAAATACCGTGACAGAGTAGTAATTCACAGTTATGTCCTACCCAAAAAGGACCACTCTGTCACAGTGTTTTCACGACAATCACTATAAAATAAACAACATTATGGGCATGAAAACAAAGATTCAACGATCCAAATGAAAACTATATGCATACGAAAAGAAATATCTAACATTGAAATCAAAATATTATCACTTGAAAAACTCGAAAAACTGAGACACACCAATTCATTGTCGCAAAAAAAGAAGAACGACCCAGATGTGTCTTAAGTCATTTCTAGCAGCGGCCGCCGCGACGATTCCGAGCTGTCAAGATATTCTGTCAAAGTACTTACACATTGGTAATGTTGGGTTCGCAGGAGTGGTTCATCATGGACACGGTGGGGTACACGCCAGTGCCCACCCTGCGCCAGGGGCTGGCGATGCCGGCGTTGCTGGCTACAACACAAGCTTGAACCGGACATGGTAATGAGAGCTTGTACTCAGTCTCAAGTGTGTTCAGCGGCGTGAGTCTTCCGAGCGAGAAAAAGGGATGGAGCTATATAGGGTGTATAACTCTATCCCTCTTTCTCGCTCGAAAGACTCACGTTTTAAGACGTCATGGTACGCCCGCAGGTTAGTTAAAAATGGTATTGGATTTTTTATTTCCATTTTTTTTTGTTATCTCTACACATTTTTTTTTACATTTGACATTGTTTTTTTTTTGCTCTAATCAACTTTTTATAACAATTAAATCATCATCATCTGCCTAGCCTTTTCCCAACTATCGGGGTCGGCTTCCAGTCATACCGGATCCAGCTGAATACCAGTATTTTATTTATTTTATGACAATCAAATAAATGGAATAAAAACCTGTGACAGCGATTAGTACAGGAAAATTATGAATCACAAATAATTTACTTTAAATTTCAAACTTTACCCCAAAAACTTTTTTAATTGTTGTATTACATATTAATTACGTTAATTCAATTTAAAATAATGATAATAATAATCACAGTCATGGTAGCTTAGCCCTGGTCCCGACACCGGCGGGCTACTGCTTTTTGTATTTTTAAATGTTTACTTTTTTTTTTAATTGTAAAAAAAAATAAAAATATAAAATTATATGTATAGTAAAATAAATAGAGAAATCACAATCATAACTATCCTTGTATTTTAATATTAAAAAATGTAATTTATATATCTTTGTGTAATGAATAAAGGGAACCACAAACAAATTATTAAAAAAAAAACAAGTATCAAACTTACTTGGTATTTCTTTCTTCGACCCAGTATTGAGTTCCATAACGGTATGCGCGTTGGTAACTAGTTGACCCAAGGTGCGGAAGATCAGTCCAGCGCATAGTAGCTTCATTTCGTTCATGGGGAGTGGGTAGCCCACGCGTTCAGGAAAGTAGTCGAAGAAGTCCGTATAGTTTTCCAAATACAGAGTTAACATGGTCGAAGACTGCAGAGGAAAGTCAATTTAAAGGGAATGGCTCTAAGTATATTTTTGTTGAAGGGATTGCTACATGGCAAAACAGTTTAGAATAAAAAAACCCTGTCGATTCAATTATGTGTCAATGTTTTTTTTTTTCAAATATAGTACAGTAACCGGCATGAGTCGTGAGCACAAACTGACACCTGCGCAGTAGTTAATTTTCCGGTCTCTTTGGCGGAATGAAGAAGGCAGGGGGCGCCGAGGCTGCACGCGATTGGTTCTACTATTCTATTGGTACTAAATAATTTTGGCCGAAAGTGTACATGCGCGAGCTTGCCCCCGCTACTGCCCATCTGTGCTCACGACTCGTGCCGGTCATTATACCATCTTTAGTTACCAAGAAACTAAAAAAAAACAGGATTTAGTTGGCGCACATTGCAGATCAAAATCCTCTTAACTACTATTTTGCCACGTAAGACAGTAAATATAACAAAAAAAAAAATGAAAATCCTCACCAGAGCATATTGGATACAGTCCGTGTTAGCGTTAGTGTCGAAGTTAGATGAAAGATTGAACATGCTGTAAAAAGATTCATATTCCTTCCTGTAGATGCGTACATTGTCGACCCTGGCGTACGCAGCCATGAGTTCGGCGGCCGTCGTGGGGTCATTGAAGTTCGGGGGCAAGGGAGGGAATCCCTTATGAGCGTATTTCAGCATGACCCTGAAAAATACGTAGTATCACTCCACCACCAAACCTTAATGTTATAGATCCTCCTAGTCCTAATTCGTTTGTTTTTAGGGTGGGTCAGATAATGTTGACAACAGACTGTACTTCAAAAAGAATACACTCCAATTTCAAACTATTTCATCTACTCAGGTATGCGAACCAAATCTTTGGACTCAAGATTTAGTCGCTAATACGAGGTTTAATAACAAAATATTCCATACATAACGGCCACGGGTTAAAACTAACTCGGAGTTAAACAAAATAACGCTGGTTGGCGCAAGTGAGACTTAGCCAGTCAAATTGACAGTTACAGCATGTTATTTAGCAAAATTAAAATCCTTGACTAGAGTTTTTTTTCGTTGCCAAAGTAGAGGAAGGTTCCTACAAAAGAGTTAGTATAGGGAACGTGCACAGCGTAGACTATTCCATCTAGTGTTGCAAATCTGAAACTTTTACGTTGTAAATATTTGGCATGTGCTGCCACCTATACTTCCTGCACCCTCTGTTTAGGGGAACGTGCACGAAGTAGACTAGGCCATCTAGCGTTGCAAATTTTAAACTTATTATTAAAAAAAAATATTTGACATTGACGCGTCTGTGCTGCCACCTATAGTTTCTGCACGTTCCCTATACTACCATTTGAAGCTCTTCTACAGCGTTTAGATCGTCATCAGGGTAACAGACCGTTTAATAATTAAGTATTGTGAATGTGAGGACCATGTAGATCGCCATACTAGGGTCTCATTTCAGTTAGTCTGGCAGTTTTAGTTATTTCGGCGGCCTACCCAAATGTCCTTACTTTGATATTGTTCGTCAAATTGTTGAGCTCCTTAAAGTTCTAAGTTTCAGCTACACGGTAACAGACAAATAGTAACAAACAGAAAAAAAAACCCAATTATCTTAAAACAAAGGACATTCATTATTATTGCAATGGACCCTTCAAATGCCCTTACGTATCGTATTGTTTGTCAAATTGTTGAGCTCCTTAAAGTTCTAAGTTTCAGCTACACGGTAACAGACAAATGCTTGCACTGTCTGGACAGGTCCACTCAAATCTGTGTGGCACTTTCTTCAAAAGACCACCTCAGCCATTACCTAACCTACATGGTTCTCATATGACCAATACGATTAGATTCTATTTAGTCCGTCAGTTAGTTTATCGAAAAATATTTGACACGTATTTTTGCGCTATCAAATCTATAAAAAATTACGAAGATAAAAAGCTTCAAAGATTGAGACTTCATTAGTGGGGGCTTGGGACGTCACGGCGTGGTAAAATACGTGGCACGAAGTGACGTCACACGAGTTTTGAACGCACTGTATCGTCTTCGTTCTTTGTTTACGTGAAAAAAGAAAAAATACGTGTCCAATATTTTTTTTTGGAAATCTATCTGACGGATTAATTCGATTTTTTAGTCAGCTACCCTACCCCGACTTTGATATCTGAGTTTGTTTCGGTGTTTTTCTCAGGGTAGTCAGCTAGGAAAGCATCGGCCTATTCAAGCTTAAAACGACCATAAACGACTAGACGTAAGTATAAAAGTGTTGTTTCTACTAACAAAATAAATATCATTTACAGAAGCTAGCTTAGAAAAAAAAATCTTACCTGAATGCTAGATGCGCTATTCCTATGATAGGAAAAATGTTAGCCCTTACTCCGGCGCACTCCCAGCGATGGTAAGTGCTCTTGCTGAGATAATGGCACGCTTCGTCGCAGAATACTACGCGAGAGCAATCGAAGCACCTGTCCCAATGATTACACAACACATGAGGATGGCAGAACACTGTGTGAACATGATCATAGTATGTCAGTCATACAGCAGTAGAGACGCCATTGTTTGTTCGTTGTCATAACCATAGTTAAAAGAGGGTATTTTTGTGTACTATTACACAGTATGTTAAATAACAGAGGGCGTTCCCTTAAATTCGGTAATCTATATCATTAATATATTAAAATAAAAATATCAGAATAGAAAAATAAGCATAAAATAATCTGAATTAAAAAAAAAATGACAATAAATTCGAAAAATCCTGTTTAAAATCAAAATAATAGCGCGGAATAGTACCTACTCGTAGTAGCAATACCCAAACCGGCAAGTACAGAGTGTTTCTTTAACGTATCAATTTAACATTTTTAGTGAATATTTTAATATAAAAAAAATATATATAATTTTGTTTTTGAATGGTAATATTTTTTTATCTTATATGGATGCTATACTATTGCGGGTTAACGGGAACGCCCTCTGTTAGTTAACATACTGTATATAAAAAACACGAATTTATACTGATTTCTAAAATATTACGTATTGACAAAAATAAATAAACTCAGGGTAAAATTTTGAGAGATTACACGTTTTTTAAATTATTCTCATATTTTTGTCGCGTGAAACGTTTTCCCGAAGGCGCAAATTCACTATGTCTGTCTCTGTGACTTCTAGTGACGTCAAACGCAATTAGTACTGCCTCTGTTTATTATATATTTAAAGGCATTCTTTGAAATAATAAACTATTTTTGAAATACAATTTTTTTTTTAAATTTTTATTGAAATATCAAAACTTTTTTTGAAATTTTAAAACTTTTTTATAATTCTTATTTTCCTAAGTTTTGAGTAATGTAATAAAAAAAACCAATCAATAATACTCTATCATCACGCAATTTCTATTAAAAAAAAATTAAGATGACACTCACGGACAAGTTTTGGTTTTAACGGAAACTTTTGTCAATGCCGTCTCTAGTGGTCTATGGATGCGTCTAATGCTCTATGGTTAAAATACTTGCCCAATACTAGCGGGGTCGCTGCTGCAGCAAAAATCGCAATAGTACGGATGGGGCAGGTCTTTGTCCGGTAGTTTGACGGAAGCGAAGGGTTCTTCAGCGAAAATCACATCCCCCCTCTTTACTGGGTCCTTGACGATTACATGGCGCCCGTATTCCTCGTTACGGCTGTAAAAGAACTTGGGCTCAGGATCTAGCTTACTTTTAATCAACATTGGCCTATAGTATTCCATCGTCGACTTTGTCTATGTCAACTGTGACCTAGACTAGAGTCAAGAGCAAATCTATTTCTCAACAAAAAAAAATAGTCGAATACTGGTACTTAGTTACATCCAATTTGATTGGAAGCCGACCCCACTATAGTTGGGAAAAAGCATGGCCGAAACTTAGCATTTTTTTTTGACAATATTCACCAGCTCTCATTTATATATTGACATTTATTTGATGAGATTTTATTGACATATGCAATTATGTATTTCTTAGAATTGAATTTATTTTTGAATTATATTCAGTTGGATTTTTTTTTCCTGTCTTTATAATGTAGATTTAAATTGTTGTGACATTTAGTGTTAAAACCATTGTTCGACACAAATGTAATTTTGTTGAAGTATGAATAAATAAATAAATTTACTTCAAACTGTGGTATGGTAGTTTGGTAAGCAGACAAAGACTAGGTCTTACTGATCCCTGAATCCACAAACAGAAGCTTCTATAAATATGTGGCGCAAAGAACAGTTGGTTCCGATCAGTTATTTCGTCCATTGTAAGAGGGAAAAAATATGGTTTGCTAAACTAATACAAAGACGAGGACCACATTACAAAAGAATGGCTACCTCTGAAAATTGTCGTCAGGCAAACATCTAACAAAAATGTATTTACTAAACAATGTACTTTGTATGGTGCTACTGATTTATTTTTGAACTTTGAATTTAAATTGTTTTCATGACACCCTTAAGAAATGGTTGTATTATTTTCAATTCAGGTCTATTCATAAATATTTGCTTAGTTTAAATGTTGATTAGCAGATTGTTTATTCAAATTTTGTATGGAGAATTTGAATTCAAAATTCTGTATAGGAAACATATGGCTACATTAACATATACAGGGTTATTTGTAAAACAACAATAACCTCTTAAGACGTAATTGTACTCATCATTATGAACATTATGAACAACTGAAATCAGCTGTCGCCTACATTTTGATGAGTGATACGAACATAAATGTAAGGAACAGCGGATTTTTTTTTCGCGATTTCAGCTTTGGTCCTATAATAAAAGTTGTTCATAATGATGAGTACAATGACCTCTTAAGAGGTTGTTGGTGTTTTACAAATAACCCTGTATACATATATATTCTCACGGTAAAAAAAAGGAACATGATGTAAATGTCGTTTCGCACGTTGAGCTGCCTCGATGACTGATGATGACTGTCCCCCCCGCCCCGTTCAGGTGTTGTTCAGAGCTTCGCTGTGAACCGCTCCTTGAACGGGGCAGGGTGGTGCACGCAGACCACGAAGCCACGCAGAACGTCTCCTTCCATCAGAGTTCATATGCCTACTGAATTCATTACCCCAGACTTAAACTCCGATTTCAGGTAACTTATAAATCTTACAAAGCTAAATGTTTCATTTTAAAGATTGTGGTCCATGTCTAATGATAAGGAAGTAAGTACCAGCAGAAGATTAATCTGTCTAATTTCTAGTTTCCCCTGTGTGATCGATTTTGCAAAATTTGGACGAAATAACTGGTCGTGTTGAACTAATAATCATGTTCTCAAGGCTTTGAATGTACAAAATTCTACTTATTTCTTCAGTGAACGTACTAAATTTGGTAACCAATCCAAAACCAAAACAAAACAAAATTCATCCTTTTTCACATGGATGTATCAAAAGTAATGAAGACTACATATATGTGAATACCGGCTAAAACTATAAATGGTGTTTCACTTACACTAGCTCAACAGCATTGCAAGCATTCCTAAAGTGAGGATTCTCTCCCAGGAATAGTTCTGGCAAGTTCAGCTCATCACTCGGGACATCATATCGGAGATGGAGCAGTTTCTCTTCGAGCAATGCGTATGATTTGTCAAATTCAACTGCAAACATTTGCTTGTATGAATATTGGCTGACAATAAAAAGTTCCATTAAAAAAAAAAGAATTTATATAAAAAGGTTAAAACCTTTGGATATTCCCCGCAGTCGCACGCTTTCATTGTGCCTGACCGCCTGCCGCATGGCTTCAATACAATTTTGTCTCTGTCCCATCTCTAAGTAGCATTCAGCACGACGTAGGTACAGTTTGTGCTGAAGATCTGGTGGGTACTTATGGTTAAGGGCGCGCTGAACATCGCGCAAACTCTCCTGCAAGGGTGAAATGTGTGAATGAAAAGAATAATAAAACCATTTGGATATTCAAAGGCTATGGAACTGCCTCCCGGTAGCTTCTAGAGGCGGGAGCATTAGGCATATTGAGCTCACTACATTCAAAGTGATCAGTTTCTATAATCAGTGCCTTTGTGTAAGTAAAAGAAGTCACGTAGTGTTTACAGTGCCACCTCTAGTACCGGCTGTCGAAGCATCTCCATGTCCCCTGAGGAATATTTGAATTTGCTAAGTATCAAAGTTAACCTACCTTATAACGCTTCAATCTCAAAGAAGCAGCTGACCTATTAGCGAGGGCCACAGAGTAAAGAGGGCTTTCCTTGTTAGCATACAGCACACTCTTTGTGTACAGCTTGTGGCTCTCGTCGAACAGCTCAGCTTTGAACTTCACGTTGCCTCGCTGGCGCCACAGAAGCGAGATCTCATCGCTTTTCCGCGGGGTATCATCATCAGCCTGTTGTTTATCGTAGCATAGTATCATTTGCCGTATCCATTCCGTGTAGATGTGCCTAAAGAAAAAAAAAAGGTTGAATAAATTGTTTTACCGTCTATGGTGGTGATATCTGCTTAAATAAAACTAAAATGTAATATAACTAAATTACAAAATGAGTAACTTCGCAAACACTTGACTTCGCTTGCTGCTTAACATAACACTGTCGCATAATATCACAATATGTGCATGAAAGATTGTTATATAAATGTGCTTGGGGTGTATCTACATTGTAGTGGCAATGACTACACAATGCTACACTATAGTATTGTTTTATTAAAAACCCGCATGAATAATGGTTATCTAAGATGTACATGTGGTATATCTGCTCTGCTCTGTGCATTATATTATAACATTGTTGTATTAAAAAAAAATAAAAACAAGCATGTATCATCGTTGGCTCCGATGTGCATGTGGTATATTTCTATCGTGCATGTGATATATCTTCACTGTGCGTGTGACATATCTCCACTGTGCATGTGATATATCTCCACTGTGTATGTGATATATCTCCACTGTGCATGTGATATATATCCACTGTGTATGTGATATATCTCCACTGTGCAATGGTATATCTCCACTGTGCATGTGATATATCTGCACTGTGTATGTGATATATATCCACTGTGTATGTGATATATCTCCACTGTGCACGTAATATATCTCCACTGTGCATGTGATATATATCCACTGTGTATGTGATATATATCCACTGTGTATGTGATATATCTCCACTGTGCAATGGTATATCTCCACTGTGCATGTGATATATCTGCACTGTGTATGTGATATATATCCACTGTGTATGTGATATATCTCCACTGTGCACGTAATATATCTCCACTGTGCATGTGATATATCTGCACTGTGCATGTGATATATATCCACTGTGCACGTAATATATCTCCACTGTGCATGTGATATATCTTCACTGTGCATGTGATATATCTTCACTGTGCATGTGATATATATCCACTGTGCATGTAATATATCTCCACTGTGCATGTGATATATCTCCACTGTGCACGTAATATATCTCCACTGTGCATGTGATATATCTGCACTGTGTATGTGATATATATCCACTGTGTATGTGATATATCTCCACTGTGCAATGGTATATCTCCACTGTGCATGTGATATATCTCCACTGTGCATGTGATATATATCCACTGTGTATGTGATATATCTCCACTGTGCAATGGTATATCTCCACTGTGCATGTGATATATCTCCACTGTGCATGTGATATATATCCACTGTGTATGTGATATATCTCCACTGTGCAATGGTATATCTCCACTGTGCATGTGATATATCTCCACTGTGCATGTGATATATATCCACTGTGTATGTGATATATCTCCACTGTGCAATGGTATATCTCCACTGTGCATGTGATATATCTGCACTGTGTATGTGATATATATCCACTGTGTATGTGATATATCTCCACTGTGCAATGGTATATCTCCACTGTGCATGTGATATATCTGCACTGTGTATGTGATATATATCCACTGTGTATGTGATATATCTCCACTGTGCAATGGTATATCTCCACTGTGCATGTGATATATCTCCACTGTGCATGTAATATATATCCACTGTGCAATGGTATATCTCCACTGTGCATGTGATATATCTCCACTGTGCATGTAATATATCTCCACTGTGCATGTGATATATCTCCACTGTGCATGTGATATATCTCCACTGTGCATGTAATATATATCCACTGTGCAATGGTATATCTCCACTGTGCATGTGATATATCTCCACTGTGCATGTGATATATCTCCACTGTGCATGTAATATATATCCACTGTGCAATGGTATATCTCCACTGTGCATGTGATATATCTCCACTGTGCATGTAATATATCTCCACTGTGCATGTGATATATATCCACTGTGTATGTGATATATCTCCACTGTGCAATGGTATATACGTCCACTGTGCATTGAATATCTCCACTATGCATGTGATATTGTAACATTGTTGTATAAATTTATTAACAACCCGTATGGATCATTGTGGACTAAGATGTGTATGTAGTATATTGCCACTGTGCATGTGCTATCTTTCCACTTTGCATGTGGTATATCTTCACTATGTATGTGCTATTGCTACTGTGTTGTATTGTTTTATTAACAAACCGCATGGATCATTGTGATCTATGATGTGCATGTAGTGTTTCTCCACTGTGCATGTGATATTTTAACATTGTTGTATTTATTTATTAACAACCTGCATAGATCATTCCTAATGTATAGTGTATGTGGTATTTCTATATTTCACTGTGCATGTAACAGTCTCCTATAGAAGTTAAAGTTCACATTGCACTGTTCCATAAATGTGAATTTAATATCATACACTGTGCATGTGATACCTTTTTTAGTACCATTCATGTATTATTTAAAAAGTGTATCTCGCATTGTCATAATAATTAAATGTGACACACATCTAATATTCATTTGCATAGGCGCTATTGTCTTTTTTTTTAAATATTAGCATTTTGCAGTATAAATATGTACTAGACGTACGCAGCGCATGTGGTATTGTCATATTGTTTTTATTTTTGTATTATGTCTCCATCGTTTAACTATCGATGATTTTGCCAATGTCAAGGTTCGGAGAGATAATGATGATCGGTTCAATAAAGTGCATGTGCATTTGTGATTGTCATGAATATGATAGTTGACATTTCTTACTGTCAAATCATTGTCATATTTTAATAATAGTGAGATGTAGTATTGTCGCGGGAATATGCATGTTTTAATGCTCAGATGACATGAGAATATCCTAAGTTGAGTGTTGCAATTTGTGTGTGATATTTTGGATTAAAATTTTCTTACAAGTACTTAATACCAATTTTGAAAAGTAATGTGAAATTTCTTATTGTATCTATTTAAACATATTGTAGACTGTGCGGGAATCAAACCCGCAACCTGTCTCGCAGAAGCACTTTTGCAATGGCGCGGCGAAGCTATTAGCATAACATAACATCTAACTTATATTAACTTAAAAATTATAACGAAGTTGCAAAAGCGCAAAATCGCCAATCGTCATCTGTCTCCCTCGCACCAACAGTTGTCCTGTATGCACTAGGTAGGTAGCCTGGGTCCTAGATGACCTGCGCGAGCTGTATCGATCGCCACACGAAGTACGCCGAATTAATAAGTAGTCCTGCAATTAAATTATGTACTCACCGGATTCCTTGGTGATTAAAGATGTAAGTCAGCGTCTCGATCGCACCATCTGGTCTGCGATCTATTTTCTTCTCTTCAAAAGCGATGATGCATAAAAGAACCTCCCATTGTTTCGCAGGATCTTTTGGTAGACCATCGCGGTCCATCATGGATCAGGTTCTCATAATATGCGCCAACCGATAGTAGTACAGTGCTGAAGCCATCTTCCAACCAGTCACTTGGATTAAACACTTATTTGAGAACTGAGAGCTGGGAGCTCACGGGAGCTTCAAGAGAACACGACCAGCTAGCTGAGGCGCCGAATGAAGACTGAAGCTTGGAACCGGGGCGGCACTGCGGCAAAATACCGCAGCCGGCTATACAATTTCTAGGGAAAAGCAAAATATTGATCTGTGACAGATGCGCGTTTCAGGACCGCTCCGTTCTACGCATAGGTTATTCGTTGTGCGCATGCTTAGTAAGGGGCGGGGCAGCTGTCGCATTACATAAGGTAGTCGGAGCACTAGTTATAAGTACTATAGATATCCTATCATGGCCGCCCCCACGGACCGCACCCAATGGTTTATACATCGCATTAATATTTTGTTATAATTTTTATGTTTTAGTTTTGGTTCTTAGTTTGACAGTAGGTTTTAGAGAACTAATGAGGCAATGGATAAGGAACATGAGCCAGCATGGTCCAATGTGTATATGGCCAAAGGCCATTAAGTGTCGGTCCGTATTTGGTCTAAATGACAGAAGAAATAGGCGGCAAAACTTAAAAATGTTTTCTTCGAAAAGTTCAATCTATAATTCTAACACTTTTCGTTCATAAGAATTCTATCGTAAAAAAGATTTTTTTAATCCAAACAATTTTCTTGAGCTTCCACTGAAACTTAATAATTTGCGTACGAAAAGATTAAAGTGTATACATAATATTACGAAAACCATAAAAAGAAACAGAATATAGAATAGTAGGAAAAAGAAAAATACTTAATGCCGATTTGTTTCAAGACCAACGTATCAAGGTAACGTACTAGTTAAAGAGATGAGTCGAGGCTCTGGAATCTGGATCTCTCGGATTGGCCGTCTTGATCTTCCTAATTACCTCAATCAAAAGTTGCTTTTTTGAAATAATATCATTTTAAAAGCAATCGAATAACGCGGCAATGATTTTTTTGATAATATACCTACCTACTTGAACTACACCTAGTATAAACAGTATTTTTTTTATATTGTTAAATAAATTGGCACTTGAACGGCAAAATTATATTATTTCAATTATTATAACATCCAGGAAATATTACTAACTACCAGGGAGAAAACAAACTAACAGAGTTTATGTTTGTATGGAATGAAAAACAATGACCACGTGTGACCGGCGCGGCGGCGGCGGCGGCGGCGTAACCAACTTTCGTAACCTGAAAGAAAACACAAACGGGGCAGCTATATAGGCATAGGGATAGGTTTTCCCTTCCACAGGCTGTCAACTTCGTCAACACAGTAGGTAGGTACCTAACTGCTTACCGAGCGAAAGTAATCTTTAAAAACAAAATATTTAACAATGCCTAAGTAGGTATGTTGACATTTTGCAATAGGTAGGTACACCGTAAAATATACAAATCATGGATAGCAAAAAAAAGCACAGAAGATTGTAGGAAATATACCAGTGTGTTAAGCCACTACATTGTTTGCATTCTTCACTAATCCCAGTATATTAGTTCCAAAAACAAGACAATAGATGGCGTTTGGTGTTCATTGGTATCTTTCGCTTCAACTCAAAAGGTTTCGCTTGGCCAGGTTTAAAGTAGTGGAGTTTCGTATGAATGACAATAACATGTTTCAGAATCCGCAACCGTATGTCGTCTCTCCGGTAAGTTTGCTTGTTGTGGATAAAATAAATTAATAAAACAAACATAATTTCTAAGCTTGTGATTCAGTCAGACAGAAATCATTGGAAATAGAATTGAAAATCACCCGGTTTAATTAAAGGATTTTGTCACATTCACTTTGCGATTTTGAGTCAGAAGAAGAGTAGAATTTGCGTTCCAGAAGGCTGACGTCTTAAGAAGTAAACAGCGTCTTTTAAATAAAAAAAGAACTAACAGGTAAATGTTTGATATTTTTATTTTTGTAACACCACACGCCTTGTTAGTTGCCTAAGTAGAGGGTACACAAGAATAGCAAACGCGTCAAAAGACGTCTAAGTACATAAAATCATTTTCTCAAGGGGAAAATTATGAATACAAAGACTATTTTTGGAATTTTCTTGTAACCTCCTACATACGTGAGTGGATTGGAATAACAATGGCGTCATTCAAGTTATATAAATTCACAGAAAAAATGTTATGAAGAAATATCTTTGACGAACCTTTGGAAAATTTTATATAAATCCCTTATTTTTGGAATCTTTCTCGTTTCATGTAACCACCTACGCCAGAGGGTGGTAGGTGGAATGACGCCATTGCTATTCTCATACCGATGGCGTCAATCCAGTTATATAAATTCACAAAAAAAATATATTAGCACTCGAAAAACATTTGGAAAGTTTTGTATTAGGTACTTAAGCAGTTTCAAGTGCCCAATGGTGGCGCAAAAATAGTGACATCGTTAGGAATGAGAAAAAAGTTGCTACAAAATCAATGGGCCGTCTTAACACAAGCAGCGGGCCCCTGGGCACTCCTGAGTCCGGGGCCCTTTTGAAAAACTGAAAACCGGCCAAGAAAGTGGCGGAGCACAGGTAGCTGATTTCCGTAGGTATGACCACGTAACCGTAGGTACCTACTACCCAGTGGAGTATTTATAATATAAATATTTTAACAATTAACAAAAAATGTTGTTACGTAATGGTAATTTTTCTAAAAGAGAAAGAATGATGGAGGAGCGAAGCGAGCTCGAAAATAAAAAGCAAAGCATTGTGAGCACTATCCAGGATCCAAATGCAAGCTAAGAGAGTTTAGAACACAGAACAGATAAATAGAATATTTTGCACCCATTGTCGAATAGGTAGCTAAAACACTAGGAAGTGGTGACGGGTGGGCGTTTTGGGGGACTGTCTTTATGTAAACTTTGACGTTCAAAAAGTTCTATCTCTCAGCCTAGTTTGAATAAAAGACTTTTGATTTGATTTGATGTAGATTTGCTTGCAACATTTTGTTTAATTATGGAGGAAAACTTGAAAAGAAAATAAAATTTCATCTTGTGAGCGAAGCGAGATCGGAACTCTGATACTGTCGAAACAAAGTATGTAATGTATATTGAAAACTATAGATCGATAGATTCAAGAGTTAGGAAAAGTTGCAGCCAAATTAAGCTAAGTAAAATTTTCTTTTGAGGATTAAAATAAAACAAAAAATTACTTTGTTGAATCATTCTTAAAATCTTTCTTCACCTAGCGAGTTCCAAAATTTTCGAAGATTTCTTGTTTCCACCGAGTTCGAAAACGTTTACATCCTGCCTGGAATAGGTTTGACAGAATTTCTTCGGAAGCTATTTCGCGGTTCGAATTGGTCGTTTCCTGAAGTTCTTATAATATAATTCGGAGGCCCTCAATAAAGTGGGGCCCTGGGCATTTGCCCCTTGTGGCCTTTTGGTAAAGACGGAACTGTGCCCTTTGTATTTTTTATGGACGTCGTTCGACTATCCTCCTATGGACACCATGAACCAAAACAGACCCATCCCATAACAAGGATAAGGGAAAGTGCTTCTTGCATTCCATCACCTTAATTCACGATAGGAAGCTATTAACCCACAATTTTACTTCCATAGTTAGTAAACACGGCTGAGAACTTTATTACACAGACTTAAGAGTCCACTCGACTGCGTTATAAAAAAGCTAGTTTGTAGTCAAACTGTTTTGAAACAAACAAAAAGGAACTTTATGAAAATGGAATAAAGATAAATTTATAAATCAGCAGCAACTTAGTTCAGGTTTTCTAGAATAGCCCAATGCCCTGTATATAAATTAAACAAAAATAGGCCTTGTACAGAAGGAATAAGGTATATATGAGTCGTAACTATAAGTTGGTCTAGTGATACTAGAATGGTTTATGGTCCCTAATGGTTTGATGGACAATTGTTAGCCTTTAACGTTTTTGATAGTAGGTAGCTATGTTTGATACCTGGTGTTGCCTGTTCTTTATGTGTATCTTAAAGAAAGTTGGTGGTTTATTTATCAGATATACCTAAGCTCGTTTGTACGAAAGGCTTAAGAAAAACAACTACCGACGCGAAGTAGCACAGATATTATACTTTTTAGAGCTGGTAAACTGATTGTTCTGTGTCATGTTAATACAGTAGCTCAAGATACCATAGTTACCTACTAGATTTGATAGGTGAACAATGGCAAACCGGGAATAAAAGTTGATGTGCCTAACCTATTGCCAACTACATACGGATTCGGCACCCAGTCTAACCCGATGCAGTACCAGTAGATCAACTGACCTCCACAACCCAGTAATAGGGTAGTTAACTAAAAAAATCTGATTAGTCCGACTGATAGATTTTCAAAAAATATTGGATAAGTATTTTTTTTTCACATAAACAAAAAATGAAGACGATATAGTGCGTAAAAAACTCGTGTGACGTCACTACTCGCTACAATTTTTACCGGGCAGTGACGTCACACGCTCCCACTCCTGATCTTTGATGCTTTTTTATCTTCGACAGTTTTTATAAATTTGATAAATGAAAAATACGTGTCCAATATGTTTCTATAATCTAACTGCCGGACTAAACATAATCATATATTTTTTACTCAGGCAACATCCCTAGTGGGTGAAGAGAGGCGTCTTTGTGTCTTCTAACCACCAGTTCTGACTGCCAAAGATATTCAAATGACAGCCACCAACAACTGCTCTACGAGCCTTTTTTATGGTGGGAAGTCATCAAATGATTTCTTCCGCTCTGTGCGGAATGAAAGGGAGTGTCGGACTCTTACTGACTAAAACCCATCCGTGTTCCTCCTAATGCCCTTTGCGTTCGACGAGGGCTGGGGTAACTCTTTCGAACAAATTTCGCAACCCTGGCAGGTTAAGAGCCTAATTACCTATGTATAGCGTTGCCAGGCGTCCGGATAAAGCCGGACACAGTCAGACTTTTTGATTGAGTGTCCGGCCAAATTAGACGGCGTCTGGCCTGTTCGGATATTTGATAGGCTTTTTAAATTTGAGCATTTTTCACTCACCTTGTATCGCTTCCTACGTAGTGCGTACTAATACATGCAACTATTGAAATGAATATTGAATTATTAATGATAATAAAGACTGGCTCACTCAATTTTATTGTTGTTTCATTAGAATTTAAGAAGATTTTATTGGTAAAAATGATAAGAAAAAAACAATTGTTCGATTATATTAAGACTATATAATGTCTTTTTGACCAAATGTCCGGCTTAACTGGCTGGTTTGTCCGGCTTTTCGGTTTTAAGACCGGGCAACCCTACCTACGTACTTTATATGGCGACGTAGCTAAATGAACTTATTTCGTTGAAAAAAAAATGTTGTGTTGTATTACAGATTTCATGATGAATGAACAAAAGGACGAACGATTTTTTCTTTACTAAACAACGACTTAAAAGTGTTTGAGTGAAACATTTCTAAACCTTTCAGAGCCGGATGTCATTGACTTTTACTCGCGGTACTTTTGGTGCGTAGTGCCATGATAGTGCCAAGATAGTCCACGTGATTGGAATTCCACTCAGGTGGCACTTTGATAGTTTAAGGCTTAAGTGGCATTATCTTAATGAAAGGCAGCATTTGAAGGCGTTCGGTTATACTGAAGTAGATGGGCTTTTGGGCAGGTTAGTATTCGGGTTTTCCAAACAGTATCTTTTTTTTTGTGTTAAATTTTTGCTCCTGCTGAAGTGCGAGTAGCTAGCCGAATGGGTCTATATATGTACTTGTGTTTGGTAGCTTTTATAATTATTAAAGTTTTTTTAGCCTGGATCACCTTTACTGCTTTTGTTCTGTCTCTTTTGTTACCCATAGACCATCAGCGTTGATCAATTTGGGTGTCACCAATCAATTATATCTAACAACTAATTTGCACTAGATATTGTTTAGTTCGTGCGCGAAATTTGAACTAAATAATTGATGATTGAATAAACGTACACTCGTGACCATGAATTAAATTTAAAATTAATATGCCACAGGAACTAGGATGTTTGTTTGCGTAGAGGTGAAATCAATAGGACACAGTGCCAAAAGATGTAGTTCTAGATTGCAACAATCTGAAGTAGGTCGATGACATCGATCCTTCAGATTGGTTACATACGTGGTGCGTGGTAGCCGGACGTGCATCGATCGATTGAGTTTTGTGACGAACAAAATGGACTATCCTTTTGCTCGAGGCAGGAACTCACATGAAGAACACACTCGCATGAAGTCTTAGTATTTTGCCCCACGAGGGCTCGCGGTGTTGGAATCAATAGTATAGTTAAGACTGTAAGTTCGATTAACCTTACTATTTTTTTTTTTGATGGGAAATCATCAAATTACTTCTCCCGCTCTGGGCGGAGCGGAAGGGAGTGTCAGACTCTTACTGACTAAAACCCACCCGTGTTCCTTCTTGTGCCCTTTGCGTTCCAGGGCCGCAGTGACTCTTTCGAACGAATTCCGCAACCCTAGCAGGCACTGACCCTTTGGGGCCCCGTCTTAGTTCGAATAACCTACTAATATTATTAAAGTTTGTTTTGACACCAAAACGGTTGAACGGATTTCGATGAAATGTTGCATACACTTAGTTTATTATCTACATTAACAAAAAAACATTGGGACGCGAGACCAGGGCCTAACGTTTTTTTTTATAACAGTCACCAACGGAGTGAAGGACCAAACCAACATTTGTGCTGACCTTAAATTTCCAAAACTACTCTTCAATGAGGGTAGAGTGGTCGTTAAAGTTGTACCTACTTAAAATGCGCGGACGAAGTCGCGGACAAAGTTCTAATAATTATATCAAAGGAGTGGGAAGAAAGCGAACATATACCTATAACTAACTCCGACCAAACCAAAAATATTTTCTCACCGTACCACGTGCTTTCGCAAAAGACAATTAGGCCAGGTAAGATTGCGCAAAGAAAAAAAAAATGCTTAGTGTCGAGGAACATTCGGTCGGAACGAAGGAATGGTAGGTAATTTCGTAATTAATATATTTGTTCAGTTGTGAAAACAAACATTTTATTGTACATAATAAAATTCATCTAATTCATTATAAACTTCATCAGTACATTCTCCATCCGTACATCCAATCATAGTAATAATTTGTTTCGCGCACCTATGACTGGGTGGGTACAGCTAGTAAATAGCATACGCGCTATGGATAACCGTCTGTCTACACCAAAACCAATCGTGACGAAAATTCTTATACTTTTTTTCGCCTAGCCCCCTTCCGCCAAGTCCATGCCGTCCAATAAGGAAGTTCGTTCCAATAATTTTCTAATAGTATACAGGTTCTTTCCCGTTGACAACACTGTGGTCGATTTTTTCGATACCCTTTACCCTAAGTTCTTCCCCTCCGCCTCACATCCCGCTTGTGCATTTTACTAGACTGTTTATTATTTATTTATTTTATTATTTATATACATATACAATAAGTAAGAGACAACATTACAATTTTTGCACAAAGGAACTGCTTATTTCAAACGCAATTTCTTCCAGCAGACCCGCGAAAGGATGAATGAAAAAGAAATGTAGACAATAGTGTTTAAGAACAAGATAAGAGAATATGAAGCCTTAAACTAAAGTAACAAATCAAAATATAATAATATACTTTTTTATAATTTTATAAAAAATGAGTTTAAATGCTTTAATAAGTTCGCTTTTATGTGCATTGTACCCATCTGTAAATAAATTACCAAGACACTTTCAAAAAACTGATTTGGGTTCTATAACTGACAACTGAAACTGAACCAAGCATTGGCGCCAAATATTCCTTTTATATTGGACTAGCTGATCAGCGCAACTTCGTCTGCGTCACATTTCAAATAAATGCTTCGGTCCTATTCAATCTGACCCAGCCTGTCCCTTGCTGCGCCCCCTCAATGACCCCGCTAAGCCGCGGCCCGTGTCCCACAGGGGATACCCTTAGCGAGCGGTCATTTAGTTTTTAAGTAGTTTTAAGCCCTGGCTGGGGGCCTTAGAATCTAAGGCCACCACAGGAGTGCCTAAGCAGTAACCAGCCTTAATGTGCTGAACTGCGAGTGGTCTTTTAAAAAAAAAATAAAGGTCGCAGCGATGTTATAAATCCTCGAGAAATGGGATATCCAACACTAGAAGAATTTTTCAATTCGAAACAGTAGTTCTAAACTGTTCAGCTTTATAAGAGTAAAATCTATACTAATACTAGCTGACCCAGCAAACGTTGTTTTGCCATATATAAAGATTTTCCCGCTTTTCTGTTGAAATTTTTCCTGAATTTTCTTTGCTATAAACCTCACGGAGCCCGAGACCTTTCCAACGAATGCAAAACCGTGGAAATCGGTTCGTGCGTTCTAGAGTATTAGCGTCAGGAAGGAAAACCCGACTTATTTTTATATAGTAGATAATTATAAAGAGGTAACGTTTGTGAGTTTGTGACGATGTAAGGGGTAAATCTCTGGATCTACTGAACCGATTTTCTTCAAAATTATTTCACCAATAGAAAGCTACGTTATTTTGGAGTGTCATAGGCTATATTTTATCCCCGCATTGCCACGGGAACGGGAACAACGCGGGTGAAACCGCGGGGTGCTGCTAGTGATATATAATTTTAGTATTAGTATAGTATAGATAAGTTCAGAATACGAGTGGTTGTGTTGTTTTTTGATGGGAGTGGTATCCTAAATACCTTGCTGCCTAACTAATACGTGTTATTTGTTTCATGATTAAGTTGTCTTTACCCACCAAACCGCTCTGGGTCCGTTTGGTTATGACGTCCCCTCTCCCCTACACAGGAGGCCCGTGTCCCAGCAGTGGGAACATTACAAAACGGCGATATCAACTTGGACAAGGACGCTATCGTGTCGGTCCTCCACTTGTAAAGAATAGGAACTGCATCGGACGCCATCACGATCTCTAGGTTGCGTAACTCTGTCGAATCAATTCTCTCTAGAAAGTGAATTAATATCGATTCTCGTTTCAATTTGGTTTCTATTTTAAAGAAATTTCTTTGATACACTTTGTAAGTTAATGAGGTAACTTGTTTTGTGAAAATAATATTATATACTAGCTGCTGCCCGCGATTTCGTCCCCGTGGAATCCCCGATTTTAAACATTCTTTATCGCTGCTCCGCTCCTATTGGCTTAAGCGTGATGATATATAGCCTTCCTCGATAAATGGTCTATTCAACCCAAAAAGAATTTTTCAATTCGAACCAGTAGTTCCTGAGATTAGCGCGTTCAAACAAACAAACAAACAAACAAACTCTTCAGCTTTATAATATTAGTATAGATTTTGATTCTTAATTTTTTTTTTTAAATCCGACTACCTGTGCTAACTGTTGGTTTTTGGAGATCAGATAGACTATGTATAGTCGGGAAAAGGCTCGACAGATTGAATGGTTGTTACGTTTTTTTGATTCAATTTTAGTATTTACTTTTTAATCTGATTGTATTAGGAATAAGGTGGCCTTCGTGGCTAGTACTACTTCCTAGAAGCCTTCGTAGAAGATGCGTTGTCATGGATAAATCAAAATGTCTCATGCGTCAAAAATGTGGTTGAAACTTCTTAATATTAAAAAAAATGCAACTTTACAACAGACTATGGTCAATGGTTGGTTATGGATGTAGTTGTCACTTCAGCGGACGACCTCATGCAGAAAATCCTAGCATTGAAGCTCCACATCTACAAATCTGATTGATCTGCCAAACATGATAAAACTTGTAGAACTGGGGAGCTGTCGTAGCTGGTCAATCTTCAAGGTTAAGCAACACTTGCCAAGGTTGGTATGTGGATGGGTGACCATCTTAACATACCAAGTCTCCTCCGTGCCTCGAAAAGTACGTTAAGCCGTTGGTTGCAGCTTTCATTTGTAGATCTTTGGCAGCCTTTATGGATTGTCAGAAGCCAGTAAATCTGACACCAGTCTTGCCAAGAAGTACCGTGTACCCAGTTAATGGGTTGTGGAGATCTGGTAGACAGCTGCTTCACGTTAAATACTGGTATTCAGCTGAATCCAGTTCGATAGGAAGCCGACCCCAATATAATTGGGAAAAGGCTAGGCAGATGTTAAATGATAAAACTTGTAGAACTACTTTCGTAGCACTCTGAAGTTAGTAGGCTCGTAGCTTCTTATAAAAGACATCAACGCTAATACTAGTAGGTATAAGTAAACTTAGCAAGTCATATTCTTAAAGGATTTTATCGACGGAAATAAAAGGTTCTTTTTTTAAATGCCGTTACAAAATTAATAACAACATCATACTTTTATTGTTTGATCACAAAAACCGAAGATGACTGAACAAAACCAAACAAAACACACACTGAACAGCACATCAGTATAATCAGCTCCTATAGATACGTTGAAATACGCTGTCAGAGGTCCAAATCTCCTGACGTTATCAGTAGCCTACTAACCGATAATTACCGATACAGCTAGGTAGGTATAACAAACACGCCGGCCGTGAAGAACGCCATATAATCCGACTTAAGCCGGTGTAATTAGAATACCAAGTTACGCCTACTAACCCAATTATTTTGTGTTTCAAAACACGTATGGAATACCCTGGAGAGCCAGAAATTGGTTATTCAGCGCGCGAAAGCTCCGCGGGAGGAGCGCGGGGGGAGGGAGGAAGAAAGTACCTGCGTGCGCACGCGCACCTGTTGTCGCGACGCCTGCTTAGTCGCTCTGTGACAAACGGCACCGCTGCACGCGCCATGACCGCGCGCCCCACGAAAACGTCGCGAGTGTTTAATATTATTACAGTGTGAATTATCAAAATGGATGTTCTGTATATCTGTGTTATCCTGTCCCTCCTTCAAGGTTTGTTTTTATTTATTTTTTTATCATCGTATACCTATTCAGTGTTCACTGTACTACTTTCTTGGGAAGAGTTGTGTTGTGATGAGATTTCTCTACTTTTTTGTATGTTCTTCTTGGTTATACTATTGTTTGTATTTGGTTGTTATTTGCAATGGTTTTCCGCTCGGTTGATGGTGAATGTGGGGTAATTTACTATGGGTATTGAGGTCGCCATGATGCCTGTCACAGGTGACTGTCTGCGGTTTGTGTCTCAAACTTCATGGGACGTGGGTTCGATGATTGCGCTAGGCTCAGTTTACATATCGTGTTTTCTTACTGTTATTCCAATCGGAGTGATCATTAATATATTGCTTATTGAGTGGCAAAAATTACCACTTACTTTATTATCGTCCCAAGTTTGGAGGCAGAATATTGTGCGATGGTACGTTTTCTTGCTGTAGTACAAACGTATTTGGGGCTCCAAATAAAATACAAAAGCTTTACTCGTATAATCATCCCTTAACCACTTTAAGAAAACATTTAATCAGCCGTAGGCTAGCAAGTCTTCTATCAATCAAATATTTTCTTCTGTGCCCTTGAAACTATAAGACCCTTCGCCCCCCCTCCCCCTCCCTAAGGTTCACAAGACCATCGTCTATGCTCAAACGACTCTTTACTTATTGGCGGAGTTTGCTTTCTTTCCGTCTTTCATTTCTGAGTAATGTAGGTCAAATATTGTTTCGCGTCTCTCTTTTTAAATTGCTCAGTTTGTATCTGAGAGAAATGAGAATATCGCGTTTGTCTTTCAATTGCTTTAAATTAACGTGTTTTATATTAAAGAAAAAAACTTAACATATATAAAGTCAAGACTAAAATTAAAGGATTCATTCAGTTTAATGTCTAATCAGTTTTGCTAGAATAAGTACAAATGAATGTACAAAAAACTAAGAATATGTGATCGGAATTTTTCTGTCATCTTTCCTAATTCCTATCATAAAAACCAAAATCAAATTTAACATCTTCGGCAAGAATGTAACTTTAGCAAACAATTTTCTGTTCTACAAGTCAAACTTGTCTGCAGTCCTGCTTTCTCTTTGGGGTTCACAAGATACAACTGCGCCAAACTCGGCCGATAGCACCAAAGATACTCAAATAATCAGATTTCCACAATAATTATTATTTGCCAAGCTCCTTTCCAAATATTCATTATGGGGTTCATCATTAATTATAACCGCGAGTAGCTGAATGCCTTATTTTACCCGAAAAAACTACTTATCATCAGATTTCTTCGCACCTCATTTTCTGCACTCTTAATAACACTGGTTGTCAGATTTTTGGGATTTACATTACCCGTTATGAAAATGACAAATTTGAGATACATAATCCTTCACATGCCACCGTGTTACATTTCCGAAAGTATCAGTGACAGCCGTGAACTTGATCGTCATTGCCCTTTCCAAGTATTCTTCTACAGACGATGCTCTTAACCACAACATTGCATAAAGTCATGCAAACACTGCACTAACCCAGTTCCCTTCTTCCATGTTACGTTGTTTTGCTCCATTATGTAGATGCAACAAGAAATCTCCCGCTATCGGCGCACGCGTCACCGTCGAGCAGACGGGCTTACAAGACGCGAACGATAACCGTTTATTAGGACGCTTTGAGCCGTGACAAAATGGATGCGTAATCCACATGAGTGCAGGATTGACGGTAAACTGTCAATTGTTGTGTAATACTTTATGAATTTATTTGTGGAGGATGAAAGTGATGTGTTGATAAGATTTATTGAGCTATTGAATCTTCTAAACCGACGCCACTTGGTGGTAAATGATAAAGGTTTATCCGTTTTTAGTATCTCAAATGTGTATGCGGAATCTACCCCGGCGCCATCCGCTTGATTGTAAATGACAAAGGTGGATCGTTTTAAGTATCATACTCAATTTTTTATGCGGCAAATGAGAAGTTCCTACAATGTAAACACATTATTAACATACACCCAACTTCCAGTCTGCCTGCCTGGGTTGCAGAATTGATTGAAAGAGTTATCGCGGCCCTGGAACGTGGCGGGCGCTAGGAACCACACGGGTGGCTTTTAGTTTTAGATCTGACACTCCCTTCAGCTCCACCCGGAGCGGAAAGACTCATTAGATAGTTTTCCATCGAAATCTATATACTTACTAATATTTAAATGTGAATGTAAGTTTGTTTGTTACGTTTTCACGCGAAAACTACTCAATCGATTATCATGAAACTTTGTACACATATTCTTGGAGGAATTAGAAGTAACATAGGATACTTTTTATCCCGGGGTTATGTTCCCTTGGGATAATTTCCGACATTCACGCGGGCGAAACTGCGGGCAGCAGCTAGTAATTAAATAAAAAGGCTGCTACTGAGAAATTCCTAGTGTAAACTGCCCGACGACGTCACTTTGCTCACATGTTCAAAATTATGAATATTCCCTTCTTCTTTTACTTTTTTATCATTTTCAATGGATTTTGTACAACCGTTTCTTTATCTTGTGAATATTGATATATTCAGGATTCTTTCTTTATTCTTTGTCCTTAAAATTTTGTTCCTGATTCTGAACATTCCAAGCCTGGATTTCTTGTCTGGCAGGGTTATCAGCAAGTTTTAATGTGACTATTAATTTCTAACCTTACCTCTGCGGTAACTGGAGCGTGAAGCTGCTGGCGTGTGTGTAAGTGGACATGTCAGCCGTCATCGTTTAACACCACGCTAACTAATATTTCCCGGTTGACAGTTAACTCGAAGAAATATTCATAGCATACTTCTATTAGCTGTTGCGAACTGATTACCTACTATGTGTATCCCAATATTTTCTATCTGTATTTAGTTCAATGATTCTAACAATATTGTCGTTTGTTACAAAGTTTTGCTTTTCATATAAGACTGGCATGATGTACCTACTTAATATTTAAAAAAAAATTGAACTGCCGTTGTTTTTTTATGCTATTGTTTCTATTTGCGTTTTAGGAACATTCTCATCTTTAAAAAATATATTATTTTTCTTCATTTTGAATTCTGAACATGCTTCACCATATTAATAATGTGAATAATAACATATTGTTGTATGGAACAGTTGCATAATTCAGTGACATAACTGTCAGCGCCTCCCCAAGTTCCTTGGGCCTGAACCGGAAGTGCGCTTCTCCCTCGCTTCCGGTGGGGACAACTGACCCGTTGTAACCGAACAAATTGGGAGCTCGTATATTTAGGTATAGCATGTTGGAATATTAGTCTGTATTTTTTTAATTATTATACTCCTAATTTAGACATTGCAAATTAATCATATCAAAAAGATCGTACTTTCTGAAAATAAACTGGCACTAACAAAATCGACTCCAAGTAAATTTGAAATACGATCTGGAATGAAGATGAGATTGCAAAAGCGTAAAAAAAACAACTTAATATTCTGACACCAGGTAAAATGAGACAAGGACAGGGAAATAATGACCAAGAGACTACGAAAGCCATTACAGGCACCCTTTGAAGCAGTTCCAAAGCTGAAGAAGATATAGTTTCAATTTACATTTCCCAGACGCGATAAAAAGCGTGCGCAATGAAATTTTTACGTCATCATAACATGAGACTCGGCTATGCGTATTAGTCACATCTCTAAATAATGCGTTGAAAAAAGCTGTCGCAGAGAAGCGTGGTGGATCCCAACAAAATTCCTTTTAAAACCTAACATTTCTGACATATTTCTTTACAAAAAACGATGGCACTCTCATGATAAAGGATCGATTATCGTAAGCCAGTGTGTCTGAGCAAGAATGTTGGTTTTTTGTTCGTATCCCCGGTTACCTTTGTGTTGATGACGACAAAAAATGATGTGTTGTTGGCGTTCCGTTTCCTATGTCGAAGTGGCGATGCGATGCCGTAATATTTATGGGAATTAGAGAATGGTGTTTGACGTGTGTGCACGGTCAGTACGGTGAAAAATTTATGCAAATATGCAACATTTGGTTATGCAACATCGGCATTTTCCATAAGCACAATCATTTAATGTAGGTACTTGTAAACTAAATTAACGTTATTTTCACACTCAACCTCTTTGGTTTTATTCATAATCCTTCTTCTAGATATTGTTACTATAAAGTGTAGTAAACGACAATCGTGGAATTGTCAGTTTTGTTGTACAATTATTCATCTTCAAACCAGCGTTACAAGCTGATCATTTTCAGCCCATTTTTCTGATCTTTATCTGTTTCGAGTCGCCACAGTGACTCTCTTTTCGTCGTCAACTCATAAGCACACTACACACACTATAGTACACTAACTAGTAAATACACTAGTTTCTAAGATTTTTTGTGCAATAGCCAATATGTTGTAGCCAATAGCAATAATGTTTACATTTTTAAATTTATTATATTAGTCTCCATAACCTAAGGCTGAGCACCTTAGGTCACGTGGTCGTTCACCGATTGGCAAAAGTTCCGCTTTGGAGTTTGCCAAAGAGCGATGGAACGCAGAATTCTGGGCATAATTCATCCATGGGATTTTGTTAAAAAAAACAAGTACACATAAGCTGGGTTTGTGTTCCACTGTCCATTTACAAACTGTCACCACGACATGTGGTTTTTCAATCAGTGGCGGTACCTTCATATAAGCCCAAAAGCCCGGCATGCCTTACTAAAATGCTCGATAAAGAATCAATATCAAACCCGAACTATTTAAAAGTTCGCGCGCTTATTACTTATCAAAATAACACAAAGTATCTACCTATGCCACACTACTACACATCGCGATTGTCCGCGCGCAGAGTTTCGCATTTGCAGCATCTACCTACATATAGCTATCTCGCTTACACGTACGGGCTTTTGCCGGGCTTTCAAATACTATTTCTGTCACTTTCGCACTTATAGCGATGTGCCGTATAACGAGTTAGTACCTTGTGCGTCTACAAATCGATCAGTATGGAAGATTTAAGCCGTGCATGCCTATGAAGTTGCACGCGTGTCGTCCTTGCCAACTCTGCAGTGTTGCCGCTTTAGCGACGTTGTGAGATCTTGGAGATTTTTAACGAGTTTGGAGACTTCTTTTAAGATTTAGCAACAATAAAAACTAGCGACTTTTTAAAATAACGAAATTAAATATTCAAGCAATATCTTAAAAATAAAAAAATTGCGACATCTAGCTAGATTTTTCATATACCTGGCGACTTTTTTTGTCTATATGACAACACTGCAACTCTGCGTAAGTAGCTCCTGACACCCGAGTGCAACTAACTTCATTTTCATTTGCTTGAGTTTTGTTTTGTTTTGAAAAGTTTTGTTGTTAAAGTTTTTAGTGTGTTTTCTTAGATTTTCTCAGTGATACAATTGTTTTGGTGACTTACCTACAACAATGGAGGTACTTATTTATACCTTGTGAGGATTTAAAATGCGTTCAGGTTTTGATTGGCGAAGATAAGGTAAAATCTTTAAACTTTGCTCAGAAAACAGTTAATTTCTTCATTAAAACCGACGCCTAATCTGTATATTTCTCAGACTAGTAAATCGCATAAAAGAAAATTTAATAGATCAGTGTATAAAACTAGTTGGATTGTTGGCTGTTCGCACACTAATAAGGTGTATTGCTGGTGCAGCATATGTTTTTCGAATGAAGATTCCGTTTGGAATACATCTGGTTATAATGATTTAAATAACATATCTGGCGCCATTAAAAGGCATGCAAACTATTTCGACAAACAAACAAAAGCCTTGTATTCTAGTCCTGATCTGAAAGATCGTAATGTTTTCGAATTTATTGATTTCATTCAAGAGAATAACCTCGAAGATGCCTTTCCCGAGCTGTTAAAGTTAGCGTATCTTGTTGTAACTATTCCGGCTACAAGATCTTCCGCGGAACGTGCTTTTTCGTCTCTTAAAAGTATCCATACCTATCTGAGAAATGCACAAGGTCAAGAGCGTCTTTCCGAATTATTAATGAAAGCTATTGAAAAACAGTTGTTGGTAGAATTAAAACGACCACCAACATTTTACTCTGATGTAATTAAATCATTTCTTAAGAAAGATAGACGATTCCAATTAGAATATAAATAATATATATATACATACGTAGGTACCTACATACCCAGGCGAAAACTGACCTTTCTTTTTTTGAAATCGGTTAAAATTTTATTGGGCTTGCCTTATTTTGAAACCCTAGGCACGCCACTGTTTTCAATGCAGCTAACAACTCAAGGCTAATATTTTCGTTTGCACCACAGTTGAAGCCTGACCCGGTACGTGATAGCCCCAGCACTACTTTCACTATCCCAATAGAGAACTAGACGCAGTTTAATGGCATGTTTTCGTATACTTTGCGGGCACGTAAACAGCCAAGTGCGAGTTCGGAAGGTCATTGGGGTAACGGCTGCGCGTTACACTAGCAATTTTATATTATAGAGCATTTTATTTTTACTACGTGTTCTAGACATTAGTCTGCATGAAAGTGTGAAATAAAACATATTAGTAGGAGCGGAAAAATTATCATTTTTGCACAGTAGCCTAGCTACGAGTACGTAAGCTAAATTGCTTGGTATCCTCACAGAACAGATATTTATCTGTTCTGTGGGTATCCTGTTCCAAACTCCCCACACGCTAGTAGCTGATTTGACTTCCTTTTATGAATGCTTCTTTTTTTGAATTTTTCAACTTTTTAATTGAGATAATGCCATGGAAACCTCTTTTTGGATTTTTGACAAGTTGTTGAGGACTGCAATAGAGATGTGTGGAAGAAATATCTCACTTCTCGAGCTCGTGGCTAAATAATAACCGCAGAACGGGTCGATCTCAAAGGTTAAGCAACGTTTACTAGGGTCATTCTGTGGATGGGTGGGTTTGTGGATGGGACCATCTTAAACTACCGAGACTCCTCCATGTCTCGGAAAGTACGTTAAGCCGTTGGTCCTGGCTGTCATTTGTAGATCTTTGGCAGTCGTTATGGGTTGTAAGAAGCCAGAAAAAACTCCAGTCTTGCTAAGAAGTATCGTGTTTCACAGTTGATAGGTTAGGTAGGCAGCCGTTTCACGTAAAATACATACTAGTATTTACCTAGAACTTGTTTACCACCAATACAGTTGGGAATAGTTTAGGCAGATGATGATGATGATGATGAGAAATTACACAAAATGTGAAAAGGGGTCATTGTACTCGTGATCATCATGGGCTCATTCGAATTGTGTAAAAATATGGGTCGGTTGTTTTTGTTTTCGTTTTTAATCTGTTACATTTTGGTAGGTAAAGCCTGGAGTATCATGAAGACTAGGCTCATATTAGGGAACTTCGGCTGAACGATAATGCGGCCAACGCTCGATGCGCTCGCCCCAACCCTTCTGACAAAAAAACCTACCATAACGTTAGGTACGTTACGCAATTACGTCATGGTACCGGGTTTTCTTGTTGCAGCAAGGTTTTTCCAATGCATTACTAGTAAGACTACACGAAGGAAGTGGTCGTGCTCTGATAAGCAATTATACCTACGATCTGTACTGATTGGCTGTCGAATGACTGCCTACTGACCGATTACATGCTGCTAATTGTACACCACTTCCCGAGTGGGCTTATGCGGGTGATGTAAAACAAGACGCGATTATGAAGTGTAATTGTTGTCACCTGTCATTTTGCCAAGCGCGGTGATTATTTCCCTTATGAAAATTTAGGTATTTGTTCATGATCTACACGATCAAGTAACAGCCATTGCAGAGAAAACAAAAGGAATATGTTATAGAACGCGCGACAGTCAGCGACGGCGAGACGCGTCATGTTTGAACGGCTGCCGACAATTGATACTGGTCATCTCTTAACTGCCATTCGGCTTATTTTCATATTTATTTGTTGAATTGTTGTAAGCTCTTTTTTTCTTTTCTTTGCATTGTTCTCACATAGAAGGAGAAGGTAACCAAGATTTTTATAAGACGAAACATGATTTAAAAAAGTGTCTTATAAGTAACGGTTGCCGAGGTCAGGCCGTGGACATTTATGCCCATCTTTGACAGTCCATATAGTTGGTCAAAAAATGTGGCATCAGTCTTGCCAAGGGATACAGTGATAGTTAGATAATTGGTTGTCGGATTTAGACAGCAATCGCTCCAGACAAAATATTGGTATTCAACTGCATCCAGTTATTGGTAACCAACCCGCACTGGGCCCGCGTGGTGGATTACGGTCCATTCCCTCTACTAGAGAGGAGGCTTGTGTCCCAGCAGTGGGAACGTTAAAAGGCTGATTATGCAACTGCATCCAGTTACATTGGAAACATACACCAAAATAATTGGCAAAAGGTCACATTGATACTGCTGTTTAAGTTGAAAACAGCAGAAAATTCTGAAAGCCGAATTTCGGTAAAAAATTGTCAGTTCATGTATATTGTGCCTTGCCCACTACCGTGCCTATCACACATCGTAATAGAAGCGCATCCACAATCAAGCCGCTATCGAATGTCAGCCGCCGCCGAACTTAGGCAACTTCCCTTAGAAAACGGTAGCTGTCGAAACTTTGTAGCGCACGGTAATTACAATTTAACTGATGCCAAGGCGATGTTGCACAGTTACGAAGATCCCTGAAATACCTAACGTAACCTATGTATGTTGTGTTTTATTTATGTAGATAGATAGGTTTGTGATAAAACTAGGTGCGAGCGGGGGTTTTTAAATGGAAAGACTTTTTTTTATGTCAATATATGTACGTACCGGACCGGATTAGATTGTAAGTAAAGCTACGAACAATAAATAATAGGATCAGCAGCCCAAGCATGCAAGTGAAAACAAAATTCACCCTTCATAGTTTTTTATAGCATTGTGAAAATCAAATCAAATGCCTCTACATGTAAAGTTTTTTTTTCTTTTAGTTAACAGCCGTTAAACAGACTTATATTTTAAAAATACCCACCCCACCTTACTTACATAACAACCCCACGAACAGAAAAAAGCAACTACCATCAAGAACAAAATTATTTAACAGTAAAATTTCCCCACCTTGATTCCGGGAACTGCTTCTATGTAGCTCAGGCCTCAGGACTCCGATCCTATCGATCACCCGTAGAAGCCCTAGTGCGCATGACGATGCCTAGCTTTGTCAGGGACAAAGACTTGCAGGTTGCAAGGTTGCAGTGCGCAGTTGCAAACGCTATCGATTAAATTATTAAAGGACGAGTTCATTAGCCAGCCCCGCCCGGGTTATAGAATTTTCTTTGTTCTCAAAAATTGGATTTTAAGCTGGATTTTGGCCAAAATTAGAACTTAAAGTGTCTCATAGATCGCCTCAGATATCGTTTAAGCTAAAAGTTTTATTCAAAAAGGCTGCTTTGCAAAGTTATAGGCCAGAGAACGTTTAGGGATTTTCCTTTGTTCTCGGAAGGAAGTTTAAGACAAAGAAAGGGAGTCAGTTTGGACTAAATAATTTCCTCCTAGAAAGGGGACGCTCTCCCCTTTAAAAGGATTAGTAGATTTAGTGTTGAAACCGAGGTTTTATTAAGCACCATTTTTTTGCATATTTTCTTTGTCTGCTAAGTTTTGGAATTTTAAATGTAAAAATGAGGTCTAGGTGCCTTTATTTATCTCTTAAGATGTCAGGAGGGCTAAACGCTGTCTGAAACGGCATTAAATTTCAAACAATGCAGTTTTGTCGCGTGTCTTTGTTCTCAAAACTGCCTAATTATAATGGTTAGAAAAATATTTTTGGGTCTGAAGGCAGTTTTCTGAACAGATTGGGCTCCCCGCATATTCTTTAATGAGATTGGCAGAATAAATACTAAAAATCTCAGTCCTTAAAAAGAATAATTGTTGCGGGCGTAATTTCCTTTGTTGTCAAAAGTACTAGTACTAGTTTTAGTATATTTTTGGGGAAAATAATGGTGGAATTTCTTCACAAACATAACGAAATGATATGGGTCTTTTTTTGGATGGGAAATCATCAAATGACTTCTCCCGCTCTGGGCGGAGCGGAATCCCGAGTGTCATACTCTTACTGACTAAAACCCACCCGTGATCCTTTTAGTGCCCTTTACGTTCCAGGGCCGCGGTGAATTTCACGGGTACTAAAAGTTATTTTAAAAAATCCATTTCGAACCGAAACTTGAATACTAGTGTCAGTTCCTTTGTTCTTTATGGTTTCAAAGTAAGAGTACGTTATTTTTTTTTAAGATTTCGACTAGTTGTGCTATTTCTTACTGACATAGACACCGCATAGTACATTGCTCGAGCACTGAACCGTTTTCCGATATTTTTCGAGAAGCTTTACCTACCTGTTGCGGGGCGTGATTCTGTTTTCGAAAATACGAGAAGTAGTTTTTTTTTTCAAGAAAGAGCCTCGGTGTAAGGTGATCTGGTTGGTTCATTAAAAATTTATTCTCATCGCCTCCCTTCACACAAGCAAAAAACTTAAATTGAGGCTTGAAGTGAACATGAGATAACTTCAAGCGCATATTTAGTACTAGCTTTTTTTCATGACTATGTATGCGCTTACCCCGTTTTTCCCCGTTCCCATAGGAATGTTGGAAAATATTTAGTGCTCCCCTACACTCCCCAAGCAACCTACATGCCAAATTTCAGCTTTCTATGACCAGTAGTTTCGCGGTTTTACAAAAAACCGGCTAAGTGCGAGTCAGACCCACGGAGGAAGGGTCCTGCTCCATTACCTTTAAACTGACTGACTGACTGACATAGTGATCTATCAACGCACAGCCCAAACCACTGAACGTATCTTGGCATGCAGATAGATGTTATGACGTAGGTATTCGCGAAGAGAGGATTTTGATGAATTCTGCCCCCAAGGGGATAAAATAGGGGATAAAAGTTTGTATGAAACTTTGTCAATTTTAAACCGATCGGGCTGAGAGTTTCAAAATCGGGGGTAAAGTAACTATTCCACGCGGACAAAGTCGCGGGCAGAAACTAGTTTAATATAAAACAAAAACTATCGACGAAATGGTACAAAAGTGTATAATGAAATAACCCTGATTGTTGTACCATTACATCGATTCAAACATGTGGCAGTTCCGACCGTCCTAGTCTTTGGAATATGTACTGACATTATTTGAAAAAGAAAAACACGTATCCAAGTTATCATAGACAAGTAATGTTGTTTTTGTGTCCCACGGATCGATTACAGCGTGTTACTAAGAAGGTAGAGCACCCCTCGTTGCCAATAACAACAAACAGAGATAACAAATCTGTTTTATATTCGTTTACGGAAATTATTACTGATAAAATAATTTCCAATTAACTTCGGATCAGTGCTCTGACGTAATACCAAGCTACATGTCACAGGGCCTTAGAAGAAATAGTGTTTTGTCAGACATTCTAGACTATTAGATCATCCACCATCATTTCATGAGGACATCCATTTTTATGAGGACTGCTAAACATAGAATTGGGAGATTTTGTTTATGAGGACTACAATAAACGCATAACCAAAAATAATCACATTAATTAAATCATATTTTTAAATATACTTAATACAAAAAATAATACATTCAGTTGTATTAAATAAATAATACTTTTTATTTTGTGGGAGTTTTACCAAGACTGCTCCACTTTCATAAAAAAAAAATCCTTTGCTTAAAAATCAGTGTCAGCTGAATACAGATCCACCTCGTGTACTGTGTAATTTCCGATAGAAAAACACATAATCAACACATGACATTTGATCCGAACGAATGTTCAAAACCAGTGACTCAGTTTTCGTTTTTTTAAAAATAATCAAATGGTGTTCAAAATTAAGTCGCGATATCGACTCAGCAACGGTCAATGTCAAAAACTTCACACAAATTAGAGGTATTTTGACAATAGGGTAAAAAAAAAAAAAAAAAAAAAAAAAAAAGGTAGTTGACTAAAAAATCACAAATATTGGATTCGCTGACCGTGTTGGTCGCAACTCAACGGTCAGCGAGTCAACACGTCCCCTGAGGATGCCTCGTGGAGAGGCGAAACACGTGTCGGTAATGGTGTTGGGTTTTGCATTGCCTTCCTGCATGTGCTTAAAATCCTTGCATTCGCCTAGTAATCTTGCATGTGCATAATATAGCGGGCGGGAGGGAGGTGCATACCTGCAACCCACTAATATTCGCGGAAATTAAAACTAGATATATTGTTTTCATTTTCTGCGATACAGTGCGTTGAAAACTCTTGTGACGTCACTACTTGTTACAATTTTTACCTCGAGGCGACGTCACAAGCACGCACTCCCGATCTTTGATTTATTTCATCTTCCTTAAAATCTTACAGATTTGACAAAGCAAAAAATACGTGCCCAATATTTTTCGATATTCTAACTGATCGACTAAAAAGAATCATTCTTAGTTCTTAATTCTTTATTGTACACCAAAACAACTTATATTATACATAATAAATTGCATGTACAAAGGCGAACTTAACTCAAAGTTCTCAAAATCATTTTTATTTTACTCGGAAAACATCCTTGTTACCGACCGCGATGCGAATGCTAACGTTGTATAAAAATAGTAGAATTTGTCTTCTGATCGCGCTTACGACCGCTACATAAAAAAAGGCAGACATTTTTCTAATTAGCTATCTTTTCACAATACCTGCGACCCATCTATCGAAGCGTGAAGTCTATATCCTGTCAACGAGCTTGTTCTGAGCTATTTATCTGCTGAGGGTACTTGCTTTCCGCTCAGCTGGATGGCTGGGACGTTGTGCAGTGGGCGAACTGCCGGGGGAAGACGCTCGTATGCTCCAATGAGCTAACGACATTAATTTGCTATTTCTACGATGTTTATTTTTAGAGCAGATTTTTTCAATAGTCAAGCACCTAGCTTTGAATAATAAATATGGCAGTATTTTTAAGATTCTCAATCCTAAATTGGAAATACAAAAATGATCTCAAATAATTTGATATAGGTAATGTATGTACTGGTATTTTCAAATTAATATTTTTTTGAAAATACACTATTTGAAATTATTTGAGATCCTTTTCAGCAGTGTGTGCTGAATAGTAAGAAAGGAAAGAAAGAAAGAAAATGTATTAAATTGCTACAAAACGATATACATTCATGGATTTTCCAGTAAAACCTAAACGATAGTATTAGTAGTACTTACTTAAATTATGACAAATTAAAATTAAATTAAAATAAAATTTATATTAATTATTAGTAAAGACAAATTAAAATTTAATAACAAAACGAATTAATAATAAAAGTGATTATGTGAGTATACATATAAAGGAAATGCATGTCGTGGTTGTGGCAAAAAGGCTTCCACTCAGCATAACTTCAAACAAGAATCTACCTACATAAGTCTGCTT
Source organism: Hecatera dysodea (assembly GCA_905332915.2). NCBI lineage: Eukaryota > Metazoa > Arthropoda > Insecta > Lepidoptera > Noctuidae > Hecatera > Hecatera dysodea. The sequence continues at coordinate 27,505,701 of HG995286.1, read as the reverse complement.
GGAAAAACCTACGCCATTGTTGCTTACGCCATTTCAAAACCGTGCCGCTCGGACCGCGAGCGGTACATGCAAGTAAAAGTATTTTTTGTTAAGATGCCAAGTGAAAGTATCATAATTAAGTTTAGTTATCTGTTATTTTGTAATTCGTGACGCCATCTACAGTCCGTTATGAGAAACTCATTGTTTGAACTTTAGACTTAACATTTTTAGGTATTGCACGTGAATTCAAATCCAAGAAAGTATTTGCCCACGGGTTTTGAATGACGCGAATGAAAGCGTTTTTGCTTTTTATGCGCTAAGTACCTATTCTTCATTTACTATAGCATTAGACAGAAGATAAAAATGACTCTTTTAAGGGCACACTTTGTTGTATAAGTATTACAAACACTACTGCAATCAAGATTGATGTGGATGTGTGATAAATATAATCAATTTGAATAACAGCTGCCACAATAAATTGTACTTATTTACCCTATCTACCTTCTGAAGTTAATTTAAGGCTTTCATTTAATTTTATTTAGTTTTTATATAAAACATTGTCGTGTCACATTTGACAGAGGCCTCCGCTCTAGGAGAGGAGGCCTGTGTCCCAGCAGTGGGAACGTTAAAAGGCTGATTTTGTTCCGGGGTATTATGGCACAGTTCCGTAATATAAGTCTAGTCGGGGAACAGGCCGTTCACGTAAATACAGTGAAACTGCAGTCTGCGGTGATTGCAGGCTGTAACATCCCGTCAGTGAGTGACAATGATTTCCGCAAACTGCTGCTTTACGAGAATGGGAAAATGGACTACCGACTACCAAGTAGCTGTCAGAAGTAAATTGTGTTTTTTTTTTCGGGTTCGGTACCTACCCAAAGAGTAAAACGGGACCCTATTATTAAGACTCGGCTGTCCCTCCGTCTGCCTCTCTGTCCGTCTGTCATCAGACTGATTCAGGCTGAATATTTCTGTTGCCGCTATAACAACAAATACTAAAAACAGAATAAAATAATTTTTTAACAGCCCCCGTTACATACAACAGACATGACTTTTTTTGCCGTTTTTATAGATACGGAACTCTTCAAACCCGAGTCCGACTGGCACTTGGCCGGGTTTTTTTATTTTGTTTTGTAACAATCCTAGGTACTACGTAGCAATTTACCCTATTAGGATTCTAACTTTAATATAAAAAGAATTATAACATTTTGATAATTTGGACGGCACGGTTGGCGCAGTGGTTGAGCAATTGACTGCTGCACTGCGTGTCGTGGGTTCGATTCCCGCACGGAACAAATATTCGTATCTGGCTGTTTGTGTAAGTGAATTTATATGTTTGTAAACGCACTGACGATACAGGAGAAATACCTAGTGTGGGGCGACGTTAAAATACAAAATGAAATGAAAAAATAATAAGCTTGGGAAGAGGTGGTCCTCAATATGTAAAATGAATCCCGCAGTTGCTAAAAGTTTGTTTTAATTACGGTATCTTTCAAGCTTTTAATGTCCCTCAAATCTGAACAGAACTACAGCCACGCATCAATTTATAACATAACATTCACAGTACCGGAATCGATACATTCGACGCGCCCGTAACATCTGTCTCATCGTCCGTTCACATAACACGAATCAATCGCGTGGCTCGCTCTCCACCGCCGCGCAACTTGGCAAGCGACCTGATTACGACCCAACTAACTGCGCATTGGACTTATAACGGTCCAAGAATGCGGCCCCGCCCGCTAGCTAACACCTCACATATTACAGATTTCGGAATTTATTTAAATGGGACGGCTTATATTACAATTTTACAACTGTTGTTAGATTCTACGGATGTTTCTGATCTGAAAGGGCTTTTTGTAACTGTTTTTAAGTTAGATTTTAAGTATATAGTAGTAAAAAGTCAGTCTAAAGGCAGCATTTCTACATAAGAAATACTATAATGCAAAGTATTTCTTATTAAATGCCCCTTAAATTGATTGTTAAATTACCTACTCTAATAATGTAGACACACCGTTTAAAACACGGAAAGTATAATTCCTTAAACATATGGGTGGCAGGACAAGAGTCCCGGTCACATCCCTGAAAGCGATCTTTGAAAGACAAGCCCTTAAAATATGGCTCGAATGCCGCCAATGGCAAACTTAACCTAACCTTCTTCAACTGCATGTAGTCGGTACCGGTACACCGGTACACCGCTGCATTACGCCCCTGCATCACCGCTGCATCACGCCCCTGCATCCCCGCTGCATCACACCGCTGCATCACGCCCCTGCGTCACCGCTGCATCACGACCCTGCATCGGTCGACACGGAACCTTTCTCTCACTTTCGTCGAATGAATCATTTCGGTGCCGTACATAGAAAAAAACTGTCACAAAAAGTAATGAATCACGCGTTTCCTGATTTCTCTGCAATAAACTTTTTTATTTATGGTCAGTTAAGTTACATGTCTATAATAAAAACATGGCGAGGAGAGTACAAAGATTAAAACTGAACGTCCTTTGAAATAATTCTACCTTTTTTTTTGGATGTGAAATCATCAAATCACTTCTCCCGCTCTGGGCGGAGCGGAAGGGAGTGTCAGACTCTTACTGACCGAAATGGTTCTACCTACCTGTGAATGTTTTGAATGAAATAAAGTTTCTTGTATGTTGGTACGAAGACACAAAAGCATTAGTAGATTTTGGATAGTATAAAAATCATCGTCCCGCTCTTATACTAGAATGGAAATACTTTTTATTGTACACAGTAAAAAAATGCATTAGATGCTTTAAAAATACTTCCAAATAAAAACACTAGAAAGTATAAATTAGTTTTGGAAGTAGTGAGGGACACTTACAAAATTTAAAATCATTTTATTCGTTCTGTTTTTATTTGGAAGTCGGTTGTATTTTTGGTTCAATGGTTTTATTTTCTTTTTTTTTTGTGGTACTCCACAACTTAACTGGCTTGGGGGGAAGGTTATGTTATGAACAATAAACAGACATGCGATTTCAGCAATTCCGATCCACTTGCTATCATTTACTAAAGGGGTCCGTTGCATATCTTCGAAGTTCTTCATCAGATCTTCACCAACTTGAGATATGCTACTCCGCGAAATACTCTTTTAAAATTACTAAAATTGCTTCAACAGCTTCAACTGTACCTATCAGAATTGAAGATTTCCTTCGATTTCCCCAGGATCCCATTATCAGATCCTGACCTGATAGCCATGGCACACATGGGAAGTATATTGTTTCAAACTACGCCCATAAAATTTGAAGATTGCTCTTCAAATTTTTTCATCATCATCAGATCGTGACTTATCATTAGAGCAACATGAGGTGATGATTACCAGAAACCAATATCTGAATTGCGTTACACACTATACAATATGAGGGTTCCCGCAATTTTCCCACATCAACAGATTCTGATTTGGTGATAATGGGACTACCTCGAGAGTATAGGCTGGCGAATAAAAAAAAAATGAATATCAGTCCAAAATTGGCACAATTCGTAAGTCGAAGCCATTACCACTCAGCCACAACTGCTCTTAACTAAAGCCCTAATGAGACTTTTGAAATGTCTTGTTGCTAGACACTAACCACCAAAAAATCAACCACCACCAACCAACCACCTGCAGACGCTTAAACTGGATTAGTAGAAAAGTTAAATTAACTTAGTACATTATTTAAGTCTAGAAGCCAATCATCCCTATCTCATTAGCTGAATCAGCTAAACCCGGCCGAGCCGACCCGAATGACTTCATTGGGAAAATCTAAAGTTTCTCACACACAACCACCACAGAACAAATATCAACTCTAACAGATTTGTCGTAAGGTAGTGATTGCTGTGTGGTTGTGCAAGCTTTCACATCGCTGATGGGATTGCGTCAAGAGATTATCTTATTCATACTATGAAAGTTTTCTCAGAAGGCGTGCGGAAGCGTTCATGGCTTGTGTTTAGTTTTCATGCCAGACTGGTGCATGCAGGTGGTGAATTCGCGTGATCATTACTCATCTGCTTCAATGCTTTTCAGTAAGCAACCTATTGCGCAGGCATTTTTATAAGACGGTACCGAATTTTAAGCTTTGGTCAGATGTTGCACGGTAGTATTATAATGTTCAAAGCAGATTTATTTTTTCCAAAAATTTAAAAATTCAAAGCATTTATTTCTATTAAACCCTTTACAGGCACTTTTGAATCGTCAAGTCGAAAGAGGTGAAGCTATCTGCACGTTCCAAAGCGTAGATGTCTATAGAGAAGAACGTGCAAGAAACTCCACGGACACTCTTTTAAATCATGTTCTGTATTACATAACCTTGGTTGCATCCTTGTTTGCTTCTATATGTGAGGACAATGCAAAGAAAAAAAAGGAAACAAAATAGCACTTTTACAGATACATACCTCTGTATTTAAAACTCCGGGTTCCATGCCACCTCTTCGATTTTCAATAAAATCTTTTAGTTCCACAATATCAATTTGAATATAAACCGTACATTTGAATTCAACCTAAAAGCATATTAATATTAACTGTTCTTATAACCACGTCATGGCGACCGGTCCACAAGGGCAGGGTTACATAATTATATCGATGGTCACTTGGTCGCCTGACGGTAACCCTAAGAGAAACCACCATAATTATTATACCTAAGCACTAAAACTGTGTTTATGTCTAGTAATAAAATATGCCCATGCGCCTAGATCACAATCCGGGAGAAACTAGACACTTGACTCCAAAGGTATTTGAATATCTAATAAGTTTTATGGGTCTGCATACATTAGACATAGGAATGTACATATGTATGTATTTATTACTTTATTACATGGCAGTGTGAATACAATTAATTAAGGTCTGTGGACCCAGGAACGGTCATAGGCTTTAGCTTTTGCTGAAAGCTGGGAATTTCACACAAATATAAAGGTGTCATCGCTGGTATTTCATCTTATTGCTTCACAGATCGCACACCATACAGTGGCTTAGATTTTTACCATATCTGCAGCCCTACCCTACCATGACGTCTTAAATCCATCATGTTGTGTGTGAGGGAAAGGGATAGTGCTATTCGTCTTGTGTAACTCCGTCTCTCTCTGACACAAGAATCATGATGGATTTAAGACGTCATGGTAGGGCAGCAGGTCAACGTTACACGAACTTTTATGTGCTTTTATTCCATGCTCGCTATAACTACTGTTACCATAATCTGCCCATCCTCTGCCCTTCTTTTTTATTAATCAATTGTTAACTGTTTATATAGATTTGGCCCAGTAAGTGCCATGCTGATAGCAACGTTACTAGATCTAAATAGTGCAGGGTTTAGGCATTGGTAATGTTCTGAACATGGCGAGCGCACCCACTTTGGATATTGGGTTTTTGAAGCCTTCTCTGAAATTTACTAATTAAGGATCCATGTCAGACAGTACACAGTAGTAAGGACTGTTTTATCTAGCTATCAAAGAAGGTGCAACAACTTGTTACTTCTCTGGCTCGTTTTTGGCACTCTGCCAGTATTTCGCGATGTACAGCTCGAACCAGCATCAAATTGGCACGATATGACAACGTTAACACTGCAATAAATGTGCCTTGTTGCATGCTGATGTGCGGTTCATGCAAATTAAACGGTTGAAGTGCAATGCTGACGTCTGCGGTGAGAACCACAATTGAGGATACTTTCCAACCGCTGACACTTGTGGCTGCCAAACATGGGTGAGCCTACAGATCCGTCTGATATGACAAAATCTATGACTGTCTACTTAACTTATGCTGATCGTATTACAGCCGGAACGATTTGTCAAAAAGCAAGTGTTAACCAAACAGTGGCCTGATTCATTGTGCAGTTGTAAGGCCAATCATGCGTAGACTCTTCCGTTCAGATTGATTCCTGAACCTTTGTAATAGGTCTTTCTTTTGTTCAATCCTGTAACCACTCAATGCTGTGCTGTGGTATCAGGCAGTGTCTTTGAGCTCTCAAAATTAGGTGTCAGTAACACGATAATTTTCGGGATAGTCTAACTTACAGATGAAATCAATCTGCTTCTAAAAAAAAATAACTTAAATCGCGAAAAAAAATCAGCTGTTCCTTACATTTATGTTCGTACTAGCTTCTGCCAGCGACTTCGTCCGCGTGAATAAGTTACTTTACCCCCGATTTTGAAACTCTCAGCCCGATCGGTTTAAAATTGACAAAAGATAGACATATGCTGTTCCGGGATATTTTTTAGATAATTTTATGTAGAACATTTCCGTAATACCTGATTTCTATGTAACTTTAACCATTAAGGCTACACACGCGACGGAAGCTTAAAAAATGGAGTAACTTCTCCCGTTTTCCCAACATTTTCCTTCACTGCTCTGCTCCTATTGATTGTAGCGTGATGAAAAGTATACTATAACCTGCCCAGGAGTATGAAGAATAATTGCACCAAGTTTCGTTAAAATCGGTCGAGTAGTTTTTGTTTCTATAAAGAACATACAGACAGACAGACAGACAGACAGACAGACAGACAGACAAAAAAATTACTGATTGCATTTTTGGCACCAGTATCGATCACTAATCACCCCCTGATAGTTATTTTGAAAATATATTCCTTGTACAGAATTGACCTCTCTACAGATTTATTATAAGTATAGAAGATAACTAATCAAAATGTAGGGAACAGTCTTTTTTTCGCGATTTCAGGTTTGGTCCCATAGTAAAAGTTATTCATAATGATGCGTACAATGACCCCTTAAGAGGTTGTTGGTATTTTCCAAATAACCCTGTATACACATGCATCCTTGATAAGATATTGGGCATTGCAGCATCAAGGTGAATGTACGATTGTAACGTTTACTCTATAATATGATACTGAACGTTGCACACAATGTTATAACAAAGCTCCTTTGTGTACAACTTGTACAAGGGAGCTTATAAGATAATATAATGTCTGTTGTCATTTTAGAGTCCTGTTTGACAATGGATAATATTGTTTAATGGTTTTATTGTACCGCTTTAGCCTACTTAGATTAAAGCTAATAAGTTATACTACAACTGACTTTAATATATTTCTTCAAATAAATCCATATTCGCAATTTTTTCAGTACAGACAATAATGTAGTGAGGGCCCTAGTAATACCGCCATAAATCTGTAATGGCGTATTCTACAGATTTGGGAATTTCTTAAAATATTTAAGAAATTCCTAACTAAATTCTCAAATAAAAATTACTAACCCAGAGATAGTACTTGCTGAGATTTAGGCTATGCCACTTTATGCACGCGTCTGGATTGAGGGCCCTACTTATTTGATCACTAGCTGCTGCCCGCGACTTCGTCCCCGTGGAATCCCCGATTTTAAAACATTCTTTATCGCTGCTCCGCTCCTATTGGCTTAAGCGTGATGATATATAGCCTAAAGCCTTCCTCGATAAATGGTCTATTCAACCCAAAAAGAATTTTTCAATTCGAACCAGTAGTTCCTGAGATTAACGCGTTCAAACAAACAAACTCTTCAGCTTTATAATATTAGTATAGATAACAGTTTTAATTCATGGCCCTTTGCTTTAAGTTTTTATTATTTTTAGCTAATTTCCCTATAAGTCTCATTTCGTTTCGCAAGGGTTCAAAAAATGAGCCCTCAATCCAGATGCACATTTAACTGTAAATTAAATATAAAATATTGAAAAGAGTTTTTCTATACATATACATACCGGAAATTCGAACCAACGTATAAGAGACATCGGCATTTAAAATAAATGTGCCCTATGCAAAACAGTCATAAGGAACATTTCGGCTTTTTGATTAAATGTCCTTTACGTTAATTGATAATTCTGGTATCGATATGTGTATAAATAATAGTTTGAGTAAATAAATAACAAAATACCTACTAATTTGTTTGATTGATATTAAGATTCGTTTCTGGGAAAACCTTTTTCATCTCCAACACGTTGATATTAAAACTTAAGCCCCAGAAAAAAGATCGTAAATCTAGGGATTACCTTCATCTACATATGGCAGTGTTGCCACTTTAAGCCCTAAATACTTTAATTCGCACAAAAGTATGCAAGTACCTTGCATGCCATTGTGCGATAAAAAGTTCTATTTGATATGACAAGCTACTTGCATACTTTTGTTCAAGTCACAAAGTGAATTACAACCGTTACTCCGCGCTTTTTAAAACGCTACATGGGAGTTTTGAAAACAGAAAGTCTAGAAAACCCTTATCAAAATCGGGAAAATCTTCGCCACACACGTACGCTCCCCTGCCGAGACGTAAATGATCTAATCTCGATGACTCACAGACGTCACGGTGTCATCGACCCCACCTGCGTTGTGACCCACTAACTTTTGTTCCACGGCCGCGGGGTAGAAAGTTTTTTGAGAAAGGCGCCGCGATGACCTTGTCGCGAGGAATGCTGTAGGTGTGTTTATTCATTTAAATAAATATATGATTTCTATACCTATAACTTCTTTTTAAATGTATGGAATTGAAATGTTGTTCTGAATGTCATTTTTTCCTTTATTACGCATTGTTAGGATAAAGAGGCGATCAGCAAAAATCTGTTTTTAGCAGCAGCGGGAGGAAATAGAGATTATTTTTGTTTTTCCTTGCCTCCTAGCTTTCATTCGATTGTTAGTCCATCTGTCTTTTCATGATTATCATCACTTGCCTAGCCCTTTTCTAATCATATTGGGGTCGGATTCCATTCAAACCGGATTCAACTGAATACCTACCAATATTGACGCGGAATGACCTGAGTTTGGGTACCTCCTCTGCCGTTCATGTCTTGTCTATACTTCTAAATATATATATAACTCAAAAGTCACTGACTGACATAGTGATCTATCAACGCACAGCCTAAACCACTGAACGGATCGGGCTGAAATTGGCATGCAGGTAGATGTTATGACGTAGGCATCCGCTAAGAGAGGATTTTGATTAATTCTACCCCCAAGGGGATAAAATAGGGGATGAAAGTTTGTATGATACTTTGTCAATTTTAAACCGATCGGGCTGAGAGTTTCAAAATCGGGGGTAAAGTAACTATTCCACGCGGACGAAGTCGTGGGCAGAAGCTAGTTTCATATAAAAATCTTCGAACTAAGGTTTGTTTTGTTACAAAAACGATCATGCTTCCTATTTAATGATTACGTTTCAAGTAAGAAAGAACGCGACACAAATCTGTGACACATGTGCGTGCTGGATGGTGAAGATGATTATTTTCTCTGTGAGCTGGCGGCAGCGCGACACTGCCGGGTCAGGCACGCTTTCTTAATCAAACTAATAGTTTCGGAGACAACTGTCTCACATTATCATGATCAGCCGTTAATGTTCCACTTCCTGGTTTTGCGTTACTACGCGGTATTAAAATATAGGTGTGATTGCGTTTCATGTTTTTTGTATTATCTATACTAATTATTAAGAGGAAATATGTTCTTGTTTGTATTGAATAGGCTCCAAAACCACTGAAGAGATTTGAATAATTCTTTCATTGTTCGGACTATATTTTATCCCCATATTGCCACGGGAACGGGAACTAAGCGGCTGAAACCACGGGGCGCTGTTAGTTTTTTTTGTATATATGAAATTAGGTATGTTCTAGTAGGACTATACTGGTCATGGCCTTTTCCCTAATATCTCTTTATTGGCACCTGAATAATAAACTATTCTTTTTTTGGGAAGTGAAATCATCAAGTGGCTTCTCCTCTCCCGCTCTGGGCGGAGCGGCAGAGTGTTAGACTCACTAACACCCACCCGTTTTCCTACAAATGCCCTCTAGGTTTTCCAGGTAGTAGGCAGGCCGCGGTACATAAAGCCGTCGTGAATCGACATTGATAGTGGTATATTTAATACATACATATGTATAAGTCGAAACAGGACTTACCTTTTTTTTGGATTAGACGTCATCAAATGATTCCTTCCGCTCTGGGTGGAGCGGTAGGGTGTCAGACTCTTACTGACTAAAAAACCCAACCGTGTTCGAAAGAGTCACCGCAGTCCTGGAACACAGAGGGCACTAGAAGAATCACGGGTTATTTAGTCTGTAAGAGTCTGACACTCCCTTCCGCTCCGCCCAGAGCGGGAGAACTAATTTGATGATTTCCCAACCAGGAAAAAAAATAAAGGCTTATCTCTTGAATCTGTATTGATTTGGCTCATGGGTAGATTGTATCCTTGATTGAGAAATAGAACACTCTTTATTCCACTTCTCTTAGGATAATTTTTACTTGGATGCAGCTGCTTACAGAAGCTATCATCAGAATATCCTGCCTGACTATGTTAAAATACTGGTTTGGCAGCTTTCTGTAAAATACGAGTATAAATGGTTTTTTTTTCAGCTTTCACAAGAGATATTAATCAAAGCATTTCCTAATTTGATGATTTCCCATCAGGAATTAAATGGATTACTTGATGCAAGAAGCACGTCCATGCGGCGTCGTTTGGAAGTGATGATAAGACTGTTCACTGTTAATCTTAAAATCGAAATAAAAGATTTGACTTGGCCTCTGCTCAGCTGGCGATAAAAAAAGGAGCTAAGATCGACTTGATAATTAAGATCATGTAATAAAACTGGTGTTAGTTTATTGCAGTTAAAACTAGAGAAACTACACACATTTTAATTCCAAAGCTCATTTTCCACGAACAGAATTTAATTTCAACACACACATAGGTATCATCAAAGCTTTGCAGTGGAAAATAATTGCCAACCGTTCTAGGAAATGTTGGCGGGGGTGGCTTGTGAATCAATACCAGCCTCCACACCGGCTCCCATCACCCCATTTCCATGGAAACCTTTCATGGCTGGTCTGGGTTTAGCGAGCGGTTATAACACAAGCGGAAGCGGGGCGATTTGGTACAAAGCGAGTAATAGGTGCAAGGCGTGTTTCCTTGGGGTAACATGATTGACGATCGCTCGCGGACCAGGTAGCTCTGTCTTATCGTGAAAGACGCTGCAGTATGGACGCAAACGGCTGTTCTAAGTTGTTCGTGACCGCTTAAGCACCCGCGCTCGCTTCTCACTCAGACCGAGGCCTTACTTAGCTCGCTAGATAGGTATAAAGTATACAGGTATTTGGCCCCCCTGTATCCATGGTTACTCATCTCCGCCATAACTCTCTGGTTGCATAGTATTGATTGATGAGTTGCGGCTGGGCGGGGCTCTCGCAGCCTGCAAATTATTGCGTAATGTTCGGGGTAGTTGATATTTTAATTGTACCTATGCAACCTTTTTCATTGCGTCGTCGTCATCGACATGTGACATTCACCAACCCGCACTGGGCCCGCGTGGTGGATTACGGCCCATTCCCTCTCCTAGAGAGGAGGCCTGTGTCCCAGCAGTGGGAACATTAAAAGGCTGATTATGCTTATGCTATGCGTGATTTTTTAGAATTCCGTACCCAAAGAGTAAAGCGGGATCTTATAACTAAGACTCCGCTGTCCGTCCGTCATCAAGGACCATCTCTCATGAACCGTGTTAATTAGTCAGCTGAAATTTTCACAGATGATGTATTTCTGTTGCCGCTATAACAAGAAATACTAAAAAACAGAATAAAATAAATATTTAAGGGGCCCATAGAGCAGACACGATTTTTTCACCGTTTTTATAGTCAACCAGCTGTCCCGGAAAACGTCGTTTTGCCACATAAAATTAAAACAATAATTTAGGGATGGACCACCCTTAACATTTAGGGGGATGAATTGAAAAATAGATGTTGTCCGATTCGCCACCCTAACCGATAAATCGGTAGAGCTGTTTCAGAGGAATTCAACCACAAACACCCTGACACGATATTTTTATATATAAGGTTATATGGAACGCTTCGTGCTCGAGATCGACTCGCACTTAGCCGGTTTTTTAAGAATTTTTCTCGAATATTAGATTTCGTTAATTTTAATAAAATGCTAAAACTGAGGAGCCGAATGGCACGGAAACTACCTTCGGATAAAAATTTGCGACGTCAGTAATAGAACAATACTTGAACTCAAGTAGATGTAGGCAGGAAACCAGGGTAGACGTGGAGCTGGCGGCTGTAGTAAGGTTGAGACTGAATTCAAAATGTCAAAATTCAAAGCATTTATTTCAATTAAACCTTTTACAGGCACTTTTGAATTGTCAAGTCGAAAGAGGTGAAGCTATCTGCACGTTCCAAAGCGTAGATCTCTATGGAGAAGAACGTGCAAGAAACTCCACGGACACTCTTTTACATCATGTTCTGTATTACATAACCTTGGTTACATCCTTGGTTGCTTCTATATGTGAGGAATGAAGAAACCAAGCCTTGAATGTTGGTTAGGAAGAAAAAAATCTAGGACCACCAAAAGCGTGTTGGGGGAAGCACAAACCTTGGAAGCGTAGCACAAAGGAAAGGAGGCAAACCCAGCATTGGGTCGTTCTAAGCTGAGAAAATGATAATGAAGATGAAATGTTAGGAAGCCGATACTATACGATAATGTAGAGGCTGCAAAAATCGAGTTAGCTCGCTTTCGCCAATTTCGGACCGGCCTATTCGTAATGCTTCACGGACAAACACGATTCGTCTCGACGTGCCATCGAACGGCTTTCGAAAGTTCCACAATATAAACAAACAAATGTAGCTCACTATTATATTAAAGGATTTTGTAACTGAAAGCTTTAACAGATAGTATGGTGTTAAGTCACTGTGTTGCAACTTTACGTTTCGTCTAAACGTGACTAAAGTTTTTGTATGTATAAGACAAGATAGCTACGGTTTGCACAATTAATTGCTACGTATTGAAGCATCGTTCTGATTCTGTGAGTCAGTTTTAAGTAAATATGTTTAGCGCTAGATAATTTTAATTATTCTAGAGCAAGAGCATTAGGTAAGTTTCAAAACGACGACCTATGAGGCCGAGCGAATATCTGAGTATAATTAGGTAATACAGCACTACTAGGCAATGACAGTCGGGACCAATAGCTTAATATGTTTTCCGAGGCACGGAGGAGTCTTGATATGTCAGGTTAGTCACCCAGCTACGGACTAACCTTGGACCCGTACGGCTGTAGCCACGAACTCCTCGATATAAGAAAAAATAATTAAACACGAAATTAAGTAACTGTACTTTCAGACTGATCCCTCTATATTTAAGGCTGTGAACAGAGGCACCGTGCATAGGTCCAGCATCATGGCTAAACCGGCAGCTGTGGACAGGAGCACCTTCGTCATGAGCTGACGCTTCAGCGGCAATCCCAGGCAGACGAGCAGCTCGGCTATCGCTTGCGTCGCCTCACTGGCGTGCTTCCAGCGGTGCCAGATAGCACCCGCGTTTACCAGCAGGAACGCTGCACCGGTACTGCATAGGTACGCCTGGAAACACATAAGAAATTTTGTCAAGAAGGTGGTGTGGACGCTGTCACACATACCTAATGCAATTCATGAACGCGGTCTTAAGACTTTAAAGTAGTTGCAAAAAATATGTATCGACAAATTTGTCAATAAAATTGGAATTGACTGTTATTACTCGTACAAAGCGTAATAAACATGCACGGAGCTTGTTGCGTCCAATAAAATTACACAATTACATTACGTCTTTAAGGAGGGATGTTCGTATGAAGCGTCCACTCTGAGAGCTTTGAATCCGAATTTGAGTTTCGGGTTTTTATCACGTGTCCAATTGGAAATGTTCTGAATTCAGATGGAGTTAGAATCCAATTCGCAACTCTCCTGCAAGTAGTACAACTGCTACTTCATACCGACATTTCCCAAATTCGGAAACCATGTAAATATCAACAAAGGCTTACACGGCGCGGACGGCCCGTCGCTGAAGATAAGAGAAAGACAAAATCTAATCACGGACGTGGAATTTACGCAGGAGATGGTCTGAGAGCTCGACATATGTAAATACCTGCAAGGCCGTGCCGCTGCAGCTGTCTGCGCCCGCACATAGCGCCAGACCAATGTCAGCTATCAGATACGTCACGAGTATCCCCCCGGTCACCGACTGCTCCCATTTGAACACCTTCAGTGAGCGGACGTGCATCGTCAGCACAGCTACCAGCAGCATCATGATGATTAGGCGCAGGCTAAGGACTGAGATCCTCTGTAGGCTAACTGTAGACTTCTCTACAGGCGCCGGGGTCGTAGAAGCAATCTGTTACAAAAGAAATTAGGCATGTTATTTTGAACATGTAGGTTCCAAAGAATACATTGCTGTGTGGTTTCTGTTTCTGTTTGAATTATGTTAATTGCTCAGTGTCTCAGTTAATCTCAGCCTCGTGTTATCAAGGACCACATCCTGAAGATCCTGAAGTTTCTAAAAAACACATTCAATATTTAAAAGTTGTTTACAAACTGCACATGATGGGACATAATCAACTCTGAGTGATGGTAACTCTGAGTGCACATTATGTCTTTTGGTCTGCAGATTCGATTGCCCTTTGGAATTCGGTAAACGTCAAACGATCAGTGGCCGTACTAAGAAGTGCCAATGCTATCATGATTCGTGTGAGGGAAAGGGATAGTGCTATTCATCTTGTGTAACTCCGTCTCTCTCTGACACAGGCACCATGATGGATTTAAGACGTCATGGTAGGGCTGCTGGTCTAAATGAACAATCTACGCAGTCCAGCTTCAGCTTCCTCAATTTAAACCCTCTCGTATCCGGTATGCGGTACAGAGAGTGAAGTCCAACAAAACCTCTATTGAAAACGGAGGATCCGCCGATCGGACGGTTGTTCTTTATATATGTTGTTTAAACTTTATGTTATAGTTTCCTTTTTTTTCTTTGCATTGTCCTTACATATAGAAGCACCAAAGGATGTAACAAAACTTATGTAACACAGAACATGATTTAAAAGAGTGTCCGTGGAGTTTCTTGCACGTTCTTCTCCATAGAGATCTACGCTTTGGAACGTGCAGATGGCTTCACCTCTTTCGACTTAACAATTCAAAAGTGCCTGTAAAGGTTTTAATTGAAATAAATCCTTTGAGTATTGAGTTATGTCCTGTGGGTAACTGCACGATAGTTGATATACGGACTGTTGTACATGTTCTAATCGAACGAAAAGCTCTGATTCGATGCAGCATTTCGTTAGTAGTTCGCTGTTGGCGGGATAGATGGCGTAGCCGTACAGTAGTACTAAGCCCTTATGCCAGTACAATGGCCAGAGCCAGAGTAATTCGTGCTTAGGTGCCCGAATTAGAGTAGTCTTTCGTACCCCCAATACAGGCTAAAGAGACAGTGTAATTGCGCCGTTTTCGTATAACAACCTGAGATATATGTGGATATTTTTTACCGTAAAACCTATCTACTATTACATATGTATATATCAATAATCTCAGGCAAATACATTTTGGGAATACATTCATTGTGAGCGAGAGACCTATAGCTAAAGAGTAGAATTCCCTACCGGACCTCACATATAGCAGCAACAAGGATAATGTTACCAAGATTTGTATAGTACATAATATGATTTAAAAGAGTGTCCGTGGAGTTTCATGCACGTTCTTTTCCACAGCGATGTATACACGCTTTCAAACGTGCAAATAGCTTCATGTTTTTACTGACCCAACTTGACAATTGAAAAGTGAATTCAAATGGTTTATTTGAAATAAATGTTTTGAATCTTGAAACAGTCCACTAAACCACCCAAAGCCCCAAACCCATAGCCTCTCAGATGAGAGGCTATGAGTTTTTCCATATATTGTTGTACTTGCCATACATACAGGTATAATCGTCGGTTGGAGACTCATAACGGGGCCTCAACGTGTTGATTTTGGTCCCTAATACGTACGCCTATCAAAAGCCGGGACCCCAGTGTACCGAGAAATGTCCAAGACGTACAAAAATACCAACTAACTTCGGAATTCATTTTATTTGTAGTTTTGTTCTCACGATTATATCCAGAGGGTGTCAGTGATCGAGCCACTCATTTTCTATTATATAATAATATCGGCAATTTCGCGCGTGCGGCGCGTGTTGCTTGACAGTTGCGTGACAGGCAGAATGGTCATAGAGCCAGACTTAGATTATAGAGTGATTTTACTCTTTGGATCGAGTTGAGAGTTTGGAGTTTGGACAGAGTTGAGTTGATACGGCGCCTTTTTTGAGTTGACGAGATGTCAAGATTTAGAACCGAAAACTTATGTGTTTTAGTTTTTAATCTATAAGTGGTTGTAAACAGTTGCAAACGAAAATGCTTCGTTCGCCAAGTCGACTATTCGGAATGGGATCAAATCAAATACATCCTGCTATCCCCGAGATTTGCGCCGTCTTGCTAAACCCGATATGATGAATTGCTGGAATACATTATTGGAAAAATACCCGTTTATTGAAGATATCATTTTACGACGCCATTCAACCACTTATTCCTAAATGTTGGTTCGGTAAATTTAAATTTATTAATAAACTGGCTACCTCCGCCATATTTCGACTCCGCTTTGGGTTTGTTTGCACTCCAGTTTTTATGGCTAAAATCCACGTAAGAGACAATTCTTTATATGAAAGCGGTCTGGAGGAAGGTACCCTGGAGGCGCACTTGCTTTTCTCCTGCCCTCGATTAATAATAGGGATGTTTCCTGAGTAAAAAATATATATTATATTTAGTCCGTCAGTTAGATTATAGAAAAATATTGGACACGTATTTTTTCCTTTATCAAATCTATAAAAACTGACGAAGATACAAAGCAGCAAAGATCCGTAGTGGGGGCTTGTGACGTTACGGCTCGCTAAAAATTGTAGCGAGTAGTGACGTCACACGAGTTTTCAACGCTCTGTATCGGCTTCATTTTTTGTTTACGTGAAAAAAGAAAAAATACGTGTCCGATATTTTTTGGAAATCTATCTGACGGACTAATTAGATTTTTTTAGTCAACTACCCTATTCTCCTTTACGACTAATGTTCCCAATGTCCCTTCTGATGTTCCTCGCTTGATTAACATTCCTTTATTCTCTTTATCTTTAGCCTATAAAATTCAGTTTTTAACCGACTTCTAAAAAGGAGGAGGTTCTCAATTCGGATGTTTGTATTTTTTTTTTGTTTGTTCGCGCATAACTCCGTCGCTTGTCAACCGATTTGAAAAATTCTTTTTTTGTTGGAAAGGGTATACTTCCCAAATGGTCCCATGAAAATTTTATCGAAATCGACCAAGCGGTTTTCGAAAAATCTAAAAAAAATATCTACATTGTCTACATTGACGACCTCTTAGTTTACTCTGCAAAGGAGCAGTGCGTTTTTTTTACACCAATGTGATTGGTTCGTTTAGGTGGGGGGAGGGGAGGGGATGTAGGTACCACTAAAAAGTGAAAAATAAAAAACTTTTTACAAAAAAATATAACCGACTTTTACACAAAAAATCAAAAAAGTGCAAAATAACTTTAATTTCGGAAGTCGGTGTTCAAAAAATGAAAAAGCAACCACCAACACCGAGTTCCGAAACTAAAGTTATTTTGCACTTTTTTGATTTTTTGTGTAAAAGTCGGTTGTATTTTTTTGTAAAAAGTTTTTTTAATTAGCATAATCAGCCTTTTAACGTTCCCACTACTGGGATTCAGGCCTCCTCTCTAGGAGAGGGAATGGGCCGTAATCCACCACGCGGGCCCAGTGCGGGTTGGTGAATTTCACATGTCTTCGAATTTTTGATTCTTGGACATGCCGGTTTCCTCAAGATGTCTTCCTACACCGTTTTGAGAGCAGTGGTGATGAAATTTATTACACAAAGTAATGTGCCGGCCTGGGTGCCTACAATCTGTAAGTCGAGGCCGTTACCACTTGGCCATCACTGTCTCTCTCTCAGTTTTATTTACTTAATAGAAATTTACTTGGTGTTTTAACACTTATATGTAACGTCCTAAATGTATTAACCAAAAATGTATTGTCATTTAGCATGGTGTGTATCGGAGTCATCCATTATTCACCATGCTTCCAACCTTGCTTCGCAACAAAACTGACCAATAGTCGTTAAACAGCTATCGTAAATGAGAACCGATCATCATTACCATCTCGAACCGTGGCATTGGCAAAATCATCGAAAGTTCATTGATGGAGCCTGAACTTAAAAAAAAAGAGTGGTTGTAGGTACACGAAGCGATTCTGTTAATTTTAAATTAATAGACTGATGGTTCAAATTATAATAGTTATGTTGTCTTAGTCGCTTCTGATTTGTTAATTTTCAACAGATTGTGCCTCAGATCTGTAAAATCAAATTTCCAACAGATTTTGATCTGTAATGTATGAAGTGTTTTTTGTGCCTTTTCCGTTAGTTCCTTTACTATACCGTCCATTAGTATATTGATTTCGTATCCTGCTTTAGCGCATATAATGTCCTCATTGGTTTCCAGAAAATTACAGTTATTACTACTATTCATATTGCTTTAATAACAAACAAAACACACACACATACACACACACCCTCACACATACACACACACACCCTCACACACCCCCACACACCCCCACACACCCTCACACACACACCTTCACACACACACACGCACACATTTTTCTTTCTTTCTTTAATGATGATTTAACCATATGTCTCTTTCTTCCAGGGTTATTAGCAACGACATGTCATTTCCCTGGTGCGCCGGCGCACTCTAGGGTGACGTTCAGTGAGGAGGCCCTGGTGGAGGGCGCCGTAGCCTCCTACGAGTGCGAGCGGGGCTTCGAACTCCTGGGGCCCACCCGGAGGATATGCGGAGCCAACGGGAAGTGGACGCCTGATGGCATCCCTTTTTGTGGTAAGTGCTGGATAGTTATATAATAGAGTAGAATAATCTTTATTATCATCATCATCTGCCTAGCCTTTTCCCAACTACATTGGGGTCGGCTCCCAGTCAAGCCGGATTCAGCTGAATACCAGTATTTTACGTGAAGCGGCTGCCTACCAGACCTCCACAACCCATTAACTGGGGAACACGGGTACTTCTTGGCAACACTGGTACTGGTGTCAGATTTTCCGGCTTCTGACAATCCGTAACGACTGCCAAAGATCTCCAAATGACAGCCGGGACCAACGGCTTAACGTGCTTTCCGAGGCACGGAGAAGTCTCGTTATGTTAAGATGTTTACCCATCCACAGACCAACCTCGGCAAGCGTTATTTAACCTAGAAGATCGACCCGTGCGGCTGTTACAATTTAGCCACGAGCTCCTCAGAATAATATTTATTATGTACACACAATACAAGTAAAAGAAAAGTTCGATGAAGAAAACATTACATAGGGTGACACCGGCGCTAAAAGCGATCTTTCAAAGATAACATTTATGCTCAACGACGATCGACTCGAAAAGATGATTTGAGTAGGAAGGCATCGAGTGATTGCCAGTCAAATTGTGCAGTTCGTGAAAAACGTTTAGAGGCTATTTCAAGTAAGGTTCATTTCGATTACAAACGATCAGCCAGCATCGAGTAAACAGTCGATAAAATCAAAAATATAATCATTTGATGAGCGCTCGCTCTGTATACGGCCATAATAAAATGATTTTAATGATCGAAATGCACGGCGAAACCATTGTAAATAAAAAAGTAATTAATACTAATCTACGAACATTACCTACTCACGAGGTAACCCAAACAATAACCCCACATAATACAGCTCTGCAACCGAGCAGCGGCGCGAACATTTAAATTAATGATAAATCAACGAAAAACCGTGACGAAATCGTATATATTTCAATGGAATAATAGAATAAACTCACAAAGGGCATAGATTATACTTTCTTTGCGACTTTGAGAGCTGTGGGACCATATGACAAAGAATCTTCCGCTTTTTAAACGCCATTCACAGGCATGAGAAGTGTTTTCACGTAGAAAGTAAAAGTCGGTCATGGGTACCGAACAGGGGTGTGCGGTATTGTAATTGAATTTAACGTATTGTGCATTGTTGCGATCAGTTTAATAACATTTTGTTAGAAGAAATGTAGGAGAAGAGAAATTACGACGTCGGTGTTCTGTGTTGTCATTTTATAACAGAGACGCATTGTATTGCACGTCAATGTACATAGTTATTACAATTATTAGGCATTATTTTTCTATTTTTACAATAGGGTTTTATGCTTATAATCAGTAGATACGTGGCCGGACATGCATACGCGACTATTCCAAAATAGGGATCTTGCCTGAGTAAAAAAATATGATTCTATTTAGTCCGTCAGCTAGATTATCGAAAAAAATTGGAAACGTATTATTTGCTTTATCAAATCTATATAAAAATACGAAGATAAAAAGCATCAACGATCAGGAGTGGGGGCTTCTGACGTAACTACGTGGTAAAAATTGTAGCGCGTAGTGACGTCACACGAGCTACAATGCACTGTATCGTCTTCGATTTTTATTTACGTGAAAAAGAAAACAATATTTTTTGGAAATCTATCTGACGGACTAGTTAAAATTTTTTTAGTCAACTACCCTATTAATCATGTTCTAATTGCAATGTTATACAAATCCTATGTAGAATAGCCATTATATTTTAAAACCAAATTGACCTATCAAACATTTCGGTACCTACATCTTATTAGTTTGCATCAAAAAAATATGTAACATGGTAGATATAAAATTAGAATAGTTGGCAGCCCTATTGCCGCACCGGCACGCGTCAGCTGCGCGTGCGACTGAAGATCAGGGTTGTTGAACCTGCGTAATCCTCCTATTTTGTTTGTAAACCTTTTAAAGGTCAACTGAAAATAATTGTTAGATACCAAGCTTTTCCTTAGAAACACATAATATTGTGACAAAATATTCCTTGTTTTTTTAACAAGGTATATTATAACACACACTAGCAATTTATCCAGTATCGTGTGTATGTTATCAAACGTATAAAACCCCATACACAAACAGCCAGTCCAGGAACAACTATCTGTAGGCCATGTAAATGTTTGTTCCGTGCGGGAAACGAACCCGCGTCACGTAGCCTAGCAGCCCATCACTTAACCACTGCGCCAACCGTGTTGTCGCACCGGGAAGATAGACATATGTATCTTTGTAGGATGTGTATCATGAAAGTTATCTTTGTAAGAAAATTCATAGATCTAACTTATATTAAAAAGCTGTAAAATTTTGTCTTTCGGAGAACTGTATCGATATTTTTGTGTTCTCAAAAAAAAAAAAATACAGTTCCTGAGATTAAGGGACTACGCGAGTAAAGTCGCGGAATAAAGCTAATTTGATGATTTTACCTCATGCACTTTTGCTGGCCCATTATGCAAATTATTTTTGTCATGTTTGTTATATTATCGTATACGTACTCGTACTTTCGTGAAAATAAATGAGTTTCAACTATCAACTTGGTTTTTACCATCACGCGCCATCAGTGGCACTGCCGTTATTTCGACAGTAATTAACGTTGAGGGTGGTAATTTTCAGGATCCCTCCTACCCTTGGGTAGAAGGGTAAACCAACGGGTTGAACGGAGTGCTGAAACCATAGATCAGCAACATGATAAACCGCAAATGAATCCTAATCAAATTCCCTCATAGAAGTTAAGGTGTTCGAGCACATTTGTAGCATAGCATAAGCATAATCAGCCTTTTAACGTTCCCACTGCTGGGACACAGGCCTCCTCTCTAGGAGTGGGAATGGGCCGTAATCCACCACGCGGGCCCCGTGCGGGTTACATTTATAGATGACAGTAGTATCTAATCGTAGTAAGTAGTATGTAATCTAGTAGTATTCATTTTTTTCGTTTGTGCGTTTAGTATTTATTATATTATGTTAGTATGTATGTATGTACCTAGTAGTAGTATACAGGGTTATTTGTAAAACGCCAACAACCTCTTAAAAAAATCAGCTGTTCCGTACATTTATGGTCGTATAACTCATCAAAATTTAAGGAACAGCTGATTGTTTTTTTCGCGATTTCAGGTTTTCCCATAGTATAAGTTGTTCATAATGATGAGTACAATGACCTCTTAAGAGGTTGTTGGTGTTTTATAAATAACCGTGTATATATATTTGTATTAGTTTAATATTAGTCGCGTTTCTAGTGTTTCTTTTTCATATCGAACCTAGTTTTTTGGATGAAAAATCATCAAAATGATTTATTACGCTCTGGGCGGAGCGTAAGGGAGTGTCAGACTCTTGCTGACTAAAACCCACCCGTGTTCCTCCTAATGCCCTTTGCGTTCCAGGGCTGCTGCGACTCTTTCGAACATATTCAGCAACATGATATTGCACCCACCATTATTATTCTCTGCATCACCTAAAGTTTGACAGGTACAAAATGCCTGAGTTAAGTCCGCCTCTGTACATCTGTGTGCGTAAAGTATAAGATAAATAAGAAGTCTATACACAAAGTAATGCGCCTGGCTGGGTTTGAACCCGTGACCTACAATTCATAAATCGGGGCTGTTACCACTCGGCCACCACTGCTCTTTGTGTAATTAATTTCATCACTACTGCTCTCAAAACGGTGAAGGAAAACATCGTGAGGAAACCAGCATGTGCTAGAACCAAAAATTCGAAGACATGTGACATTCACCAACTCGTACTGGGCCCGCGTGGTGGATTACGGCCCATTCCCTCTCCTAGAGAGAGGAGGCCTGTGTCCCAGCAGTGTGAACGTTAAAAGGCTGATTATAAGAAGTCTATGACAAAAGCAATCAGTGTTGCTGGCGGACATTCTGGCCTGGCATTCCGCACGTCGGCACAGCGCGAAGGTAGCTCGGCGCTCCAGTAACGGTCACACCGCTGAGAGCGTTATTAGTTATTACTTTGTATCCCGCTATGTTGTGCTCATCTGTACTGTTCAATTATACCACCTGTGGCTTAGGGATTCGTGTGCTGGAAACCGAGTTATTATACTACCTTTAACCGACTTCAAAAAAGGGGGGTATTTTTTTCTTAAGTGTGTCTGTCATTTATAAACCGATTTGATTTTTTTTTACGTGACATGCTACAATACTTTCCAATTGGTCCCACATAAGTTTTATGAAAATCAGCTCAGTAGTTTGGTTTTTAAATCGAAGTAGCTGGAATAAATATGTCATCCATGTAAACGGAATTGCGTAGAGGTGTTGTTGGTTACGGGGTGCCGCTAAAAAGTGAAAAATTTGAAGCAAAAAAAATAATACAACCGGCACCCAAATAAAAAAAAATTAAAGACGGCATTAAAAAAATAAAAACGGAGCAACAACCAGAAACACCGACTCTCTATAGTGAGTCAGCTAGGTACTTAGTAGGTTATAATAATCGAAACATTTAAAATTACTTTCGACACTTTCACCACTTCTAGCGTAATTTATCGGCCTGTTGACTACCCTAAATAAATCCTGACTACCTTATTCACACACATAAATTATTTATTTCTCGACTAAGCACAATATTATTTATTGTTCGCCTAATATGCAAAATAGGTCGAAAACAATCAAATTCCCACTACACGGCGGCGGTAGAACTGTGGAATAAATACCTCACGACGATCAATTAAAATTTGTATGTGAATCACGCTATGGCTCACCTATCTGACCCTAACTCAATGGGGTCTACAACCTACAAACAAATGACATATGATTAATAATCGACGGTGCTGCCAGAAAAAAAAAATATATATGCGTATTTTTTTCGTGGCAACGGAATTCTAATGAGTTGTTCCTTGTTTGATTATCGTATAGGTGTATGATACAAGAGCTAACGGTACAATTTTATTATTTATTATTGAAAACTAGCTTACCAACGGTTTCACTCTTAATTGGGTATATTATTATAACTAGCCTGGAATGTCCCACTGCTGGGGAAAGATCTCCCTCTACTCCTTCAATTTTTTCCAATTTTTGCAATATCTTGCCAATTCCTAAGGACGACATTAAAATCGTCCCGCCATTTCCTTCGTGGTCTGTCGCGGCGGTAATACGGTTAGTGTATTTCCAAAAGATATTGTAAAAGTATTTTTTTCTTTTTTCACGTAAACAAGAATCAAAGACAATACAGTGCATTGAAAACTCGTGTAACGTCACTACTTACTACAATTTTTACCATGACGGAACGTCACAAGCCCCCACTCCTGATCTTTGATCCTTTTTTAACCGACTTCTAAAAAAGGAGGAGGTTCTCAATTCGGATGTTTGTATGTTTTTTTTTTTTTTTTTTTTTTTTTTTTTTTTTATTGTTTGTTCGCGCATAACTCCGTCGCTTGTCAACCGATTTGAAAAATTTTTTTTTTGTTGGAAAGGGTATACTTCCCAAATGGTCCCATGAAAATTTTATCGAAATCAACCAAGCGGTTTTCGAAAAATCTAAAAAAAATATCTACATTGCCTACATTGACGACCTCTTAGTTTACTCCGCAAAGGAGCAGTACGTTTTTTTTACACCAATGTGATTGGTTCGTTTAGGTGGGGGAGGGGAGGGGGTGTAGGTACCACTAAAAAGTGAATAATAAAAAAACTTTTTACAAAAAATAAAACCGACTTCTAAACAAAAAACCAAAAAGTATAAAATAACTTTAATTTCGGAAGTCGGTGTGTTCAACAACAAAAAAGCAATCAAAAACACCGAGTTCCGAAATTAAAGTTATTTTATACTTTTTGGTTTTTTGTTTAGAAGTCGGTTTTATTTTTTGTAAAAAGTTTTTTTATTATTCACTTTTTAGTGGTACCTACACCCCCTCCCCTCCCCCACCTAAACGAACCAATCACATTGGTGTAAAAAAAACGTACTGCTCCTTTGCGGAGTAAACTAAGAGGTCGTCAATGTAGGCAATGTAGATATTTTTTTTAGATTTTTCGAAAACCGCTTGGTTGATTTCGATAAAATTTTCATGGGACCATTTGGGAAGTATACCCTTTCCAACAAAAAAAGAATTTTTCAAATCGGTTGACAAGCGACGGAGTTATGCGCGAACAAACAAAAAAAAAAAAAAAAAAAAAAAAAAAAAAAAAAAACATACAAACATCCGAATTGAGAACCTCCTCCTTTTTTAGAAGTCGGTTAAAAAAGGATCAAAGATCAGGAGTGGGGGCTTGTGACGTTCCGTCATGGTAAAAATTGTAGTAAGTAGTGACGTTACACGAGTTTTCAATGCACTGTATTGTCTTTGATTCTTGTTTACGTGAAAAAAGAAAAAAATACTTTTACAATATCTTTTGGAAATACACTAACCGTATTACCGCCGCGACAGACCACGAAGGAAATGGCGGGACGATTTTAATGTCGTCCTTAGGAATTGGCAAGATATTGCAAAAATTGGAAAAAATTGAAGGAGTAGAGGGAGATCTTTCCCCAGCAGTGGGACATTCCAGGCTAGTTATAATAATATACCCAATTAAGAGTGAAACCGTTGGTAAGCTAGTTTTCAATAATAAATAATAAAATTGTACCGTTAGCTCTTGTATCATACACCTATACGATAATCAAACAAGGAACAACTCATTAGAATTCCGTTGCCACGAAAAAAATACGCATATATATTTTTTTTTTCTGGCAGCACCGTCGATTATTAATCATATGTCATTTGTTTGTAGGTTGTAGACCCCATTGAGTTAGGGTCAGATAGGTGAGCCATAGCGTGATTCACATACAAATTTTAATTGATCGTCGTGAGGTATTTATTCCACAGTTCTACCGCCGCCGTGTAGTGGGAATTTGATTGTTTTCGACCTATTTTGCATATTAGGCGAACAATAAATAATATTGTGCTTAGTCGAGAAATAAATAATTTATGTGTGTGAATAAGGTAGTCAGGATTTATTTAGGGTAGTCAACAGGCCGATAAATTACGCTAGAAGTGGTGAAAGTGTCGAAAGTAATTTTAAATGTTTCGATTATTATAACCTACTAAGTACCTAGCTGACTCACTATAGAGAGTCGGTGTTTCTGGTTGTTGCTCCGTTTTTATTTTTTTAATGCCGTCTTTAATTTTTTTTTATTTGGGTGCCGGTTGTATTATTTTTTTTGCTTCAAATTTTTCACTTTTTAGCGGCACCCCGTAACCAACAACACCTCTACGCAATTCCGTTTACATGGATGACATATTTATTCCAGCTACTTCGATTTAAAAACCAAACTACTGAGCTGATTTTCATAAAACTTATGTGGGACCAATTGGAAAGTATTGTAGCATGTCACGTAAAAAAAAATCAAATCGGTTTATAAATGACAGACACACTTAAGAAAAAAATACCCCCCTTTTTTGAAGTCGGTTAAAGGTAGTATAATAACTCGGTTTCCAGCACACGAATCCCTAAGCCACAGGTGGTATAATTGAACAGTACAGATGAGCACAACATAGCGGGATACAAAGTAATAACTAATAACGCTCTCAGCGGTGTGACCGTTACTGGAGCGCCGAGCTACCTTCGCGCTGTGCCGACGTGCGGAATGCCAGGCCAGAATGTCCGCCAGCAACACTGATTGCTTTTGTCATAGACTTCTTATAATCAGCCTTTTAACGTTCACACTGCTGGGACACAGGCCTCCTCTCTCTAGGAGAGGGAATGGGCCGTAATCCACCACGCGGGCCCAGTACGAGTTGGTGAATGTCACATGTCTTCGAATTTTTGGTTCTAGCACATGCTGGTTTCCTCACGATGTTTTCCTTCACCGTTTTGAGAGCAGTAGTGATGAAATTAATTACACAAAGAGCAGTGGTGGCCGAGTGGTAACAGCCCCGATTTATGAATTGTAGGTCACGGGTTCAAACCCAGCCAGGCGCATTACTTTGTGTATAGACTTCTTATTTATCTTATACTTTACGCACACAGATGTACAGAGGCGGACTTAACTCAGGCATTTTGTACCTGTCAAACTTTAGGTGATGCAGAGAATAATAATGGTGGGTGCAATATCATGTTGCTGAATATGTTCGAAAGAGTCGCAGCAGCCCTGGAACGCAAAGGGCATTAGGAGGAACACGGGTGGGTTTTAGTCAGCAAGAGTCTGACACTCCCTTACGCTCCGCCCAGAGCGTAATAAATCATTTTGATGATTTTTCATCCAAAAAACTAGGTTCGATATGAAAAAGAAACACTAGAAACGCGACTAATATTAAACTAATACAAATATATATACACGGTTATTTATAAAACACCAACAACCTCTTAAGAGGTCATTGTACTCATCATTATGAACAACTTATACTATGGGAAAACCTGAAATCGCGAAAAAAACAATCAGCTGTTCCTTAAATTTTGATGAGTTATACGACCATAAATGTACGGAACAGCTGATTTTTTTAAGAGGTTGTTGGCGTTTTACAAATAACCCTGTATACTACTACTAGGTACATACATACATACTAACATAATATAATAAATACTAAACGCACAAACGAAAAAAATGAATACTACTAGATTACATACTACTTACTACGATTAGATACTACTGTCATCTATAAATGTAACCCGCACGGGGCCCGCGTGGTGGATTACGGCCCATTCCCACTCCTAGAGAGGAGGCCTGTGTCCCAGCAGTGGGAACGTTAAAAGGCTGATTATGCTTATGCTATGCTACAAATGTGCTCGAACACCTTAACTTCTATGAGGGAATTTGATTAGGATTCATTTGCGGTTTATCATGTTGCTGATCTATGGTTTCAGCACTCCGTTCAACCCGTTGGTTTACCCTTCTACCCAAGGGTAGGAGGGATCCTGAAAATTACCACCCTCAACGTTAATTACTGTCGAAATAACGGCAGTGCCACTGATGGCGCGTGATGGTAAAAACCAAGTTGATAGTTGAAACTCATTTATTTTCACGAAAGTACGAGTACGTATACGATAATATAACAAACATGACAAAAATAATTTGCATAATGGGCCAGCAAAAGTGCATGAGGTAAAATCATCAAATTAGCTTTATTCCGCGACTTTACTCGCGTAGTCCCTTAATCTCAGGAACTGTATTTTTTTTTTTTTGAGAACACAAAAATATCGATACAGTTCTCCGAAAGACAAAATTTTACAGCTTTTTAATATAAGTTAGATCTATGAATTTTCTTACAAAGATAACTTTCATGATACACATCCTACAAAGATACATATGTCTATCTTCCCGGTGCGACAACACGGTTGGCGCAGTGGTTAAGTGATGGGCTGCTAGGCTACGTGACGCGGGTTCGTTTCCCGCACGGAACAAACATTTACATGGCCTACAGATAGTTGTTCCTGGACTGGCTGTTTGTGTATGGGGTTTTATACGTTTGATAACATACACACGATACTGGATAAATTGCTAGTGTGTGTTATAATATACCTTGTTAAAAAAACAAGGAATATTTTGTCACAATATTATGTGTTTCTAAGGAAAAGCTTGGTATCTAACAATTATTTTCAGTTGACCTTTAAAAGGTTTACAAACAAAATAGGAGGATTACGCAGGTTCAACAACCCTGATCTTCAGTCGCACGCGCAGCTGACGCGTGCCGGTGCGGCAATAGGGCTGCCAACTATTCTAATTTTATATCTACCATGTTACATATTTTTTTGATGCAAACTAATAAGATGTAGGTACCGAAATGTTTGATAGGTCAATTTGGTTTTAAAATATAATGGCTATTCTACATAGGATTTGTATAACATTGCAATTAGAACATGATTAATAGGGTAGTTGACTAAAAAAATTTTAACTAGTCCGTCAGATAGATTTCCAAAAAATATTGTTTTCTTTTTCACGTAAATAAAAATCGAAGACGATACAGTGCATTGTAGCTCGTGTGACGTCACTACGCGCTACAATTTTTACCACGTAGTTACGTCAGAAGCCCCCACTCCTGATCGTTGATGCTTTTTATCTTCGTATTTTTATATAGATTTGATAAAGCAAATAATACGTTTCCAATTTTTTTCGATAATCTAGCTGACGGACTAAATAGAATCATATTTTTTTACTCAGGCAAGATCCCTATTTTGGAATAGTCGCGTATGCATGTCCGGCCACGTATCTACTGATTATAAGCATAAAACCCTATTGTAAAAATAGAAAAATAATGCCTAATAATTGTAATAACTATGTACATTGACGTGCAATACAATGCGTCTCTGTTATAAAATGACAACACAGAACACCGACGTCGTAATTTCTCTTCTCCTACATTTCTTCTAACAAAATGTTATTAAACTGATCGCAACAATGCACAATACGTTAAATTCAATTACAATACCGCACACCCCTGTTCGGTACCCATGACCGACTTTTACTTTCTACGTGAAAACACTTCTCATGCCTGTGAATGGCGTTTAAAAAGCGGAAGATTCTTTGTCATATGGTCCCACAGCTCTCAAAGTCGCAAAGAAAGTATAATCTATGCCCTTTGTGAGTTTATTCTATTATTCCATTGAAATATATACGATTTCGTCACGGTTTTTCGTTGATTTATCATTAATTTAAATGTTCGCGCCGCTGCTCGGTTGCAGAGCTGTATTATGTGGGGTTATTGTTTGGGTTACCTCGTGAGTAGGTAATGTTCGTAGATTAGTATTAATTACTTTTTTATTTACAATGGTTTCGCCGTGCATTTCGATCATTAAAATCATTTTATTATGGCCGTATACAGAGCGAGCGCTCATCAAATGATTATATTTTTGATTTTATCGACTGTTTACTCGATGCTGGCTGATCGTTTGTAATCGAAATGAACCTTACTTGAAATAGCCTCTAAACGTAAACAAGAATCAAAGACAATACAGTGCATTGAAAACTCGTGTAACGTCACTACTTACTACAATTTTTACCATGACGGAACGTCACAAGCCCCCACTCCTGATCTTTGATCCTTTTTTAACCGACTTCTAAAAAAGGAGGAGGTTCTCAATTCGGATGTTTGTATGTTTTTTTTTTTTTTTTTTTTTTTTTTTTTTTTTTTATTGTTTGTTCGCGCATAACTCCGTCGCTTGTCAACCGATTTGAAAAATTCTTTTTTTGTTGGAAAGGGTATACTTCCCAAATGGTCCCATGAAAATTTTATCGAAATCAACCAAGCGGTTTTCGAAAAATCTAAAAAAAATATCTACATTGCCTACATTGACGACCTCTTAGTTTACTCCGCAAAGGAGCAGTACGTTTTTTTTACACCAATGTGATTGGTTCGTTTAGGTGGGGGAGGGGAGGGGGTGTAGGTACCACTAAAAAGTGAATAATAAAAAAACTTTTTACAAAAAATAAAACCGACTTCTAAACAAAAAACCAAAAAGTATAAAATAACTTTAATTTCGGAAGTCGGTGTGTTCAACAACAAAAAAGCAATCAAAAACACCGAGTTCCGAAATTAAAGTTATTTTATACTTTTTGGTTTTTTGTTTAGAAGTCGGTTTTATTTTTTGTAAAAAGTTTTTTTATATCTCCGTCATATTGTATAGATTTGATGAAGCAAAACATATCATATTTGTTTACACACGAAACATCCCTTTGTCAAAAATTTCTTTCGGGAGGGTTTCAGCGGGGTAAAAAGACACAGTGGCCGTATTACGAAGTGCCAATGCTATCATGATTCGGTGTGAGGGAAAGAGATAGTGCTATTCGTCTTGTATAACTCCGTCTCTCTCTCTGACGCAGAAATCATGATGGATTTAAGACGTCATAATAGGGCTGCAGGTCCTAATGAACGCCTGAGGGAGGACGTCACCATCGAGGTGCAGTGCCGCGAAGATGGTGTGACAATCTGAACTTGTTTGCGAGGCAAACTTGACCACAGATTACACAAGCTAAGGTACAGGTGCTCGGGATGAGAAATGGGAGGGTTTTGCGCAGCAGTGGGACACGTGACTTCGATAACGAATTACCTGCTTAAAAAACTATCCTAATCTAAAACATGGTCTATCCATGTTCCAAGTCATGATTGATAAAAAAAGCATCCAATCATACAGAACTTCACACTAGTAGGTAGCGGTAAATTTTGACCGTCATAACTATGATAATAACAGACCAACGTTTGCTATTGAACTTGACCTCCAAAAGCCCGTTCGTCACAAATGCGCAGGCGGCAGATCTCAAACTAGTCCCGAAGTGGATTCAGATTCATTTTGATCTACTTAATATTAAGTGTGGGAGGAGAAAGACCGAATACCTTGTAGACAGATATACATAGACTACAAATATAAACAAACAGCCAGTTTTTGATCAAGTGAACTCAACCAACGGTCATAAATATTCCGTTGAGGTAACGATAAAAAACAAGCCAGAAAATAAAATAGCTGTTGAAGTAGATAATGAACATGATAAAGTTTCAGGCTCCCGATTTTCTCTAAATCCTTAGAACCATACAAAAGTGTGGCAAATGCATTCGAAGGCCTCTGCCTAACTACTAAAAGTGTTCCCAAACCATCTAAGGACTTATAGCGCACACTCTCTAATATTAATAACTTTCAATTCCCACCTATTAAGCTTAGTGCACAGCAATCCTAATAGACTCTCGACAAAAGACTTCCGGCGCAGGTAAGGCCACAATTAGCATTGAATGCCACATGTCGCCGTGTGTCGGTATATGTCGTGGCAAGTCATTGTTGTAACCGAATCGAATGTTGGTGTCACTGGGCGGCCATTGTCCCGGTGGTTAGCGGGTCGATCAATTTGTATGGCAGACACGTAATGGAGTTATACATGGCGAAGTTGAGTGGTTTGTCAAGTGGTTAGATAACCACTTAACTTGGTCTTTTTCTTTTGGTGGTCTACCGGCCTGTACAGAGAGGAATTGAGTTCTTCTAGTGGAGGTTCTTGGTCGAGTAGGGAAGATAGAGATGCAAAAATATTTTTTTCATACCACTTGCTCAAAAAAGTGACATTCTATGCCACAAAAAGCGAACATAACAATAGTCATTTTTAATCTGTTAAAAACAGGGAAAGAAAATTGTACTGAATTTCATTCATCCTCTAGGGGGAGAATGTGATTTAAATTTGAAATAGGTACCTACTTACCGAAATTTATACTAAACTACATCTGTGTTTACACCATTGAGTTTGTATATAAAGCATTATACATCTTTTTGAAAAAGGAATACGCATTTATTATGCAGTTATGATTATTAAATAATATTACGAAAACCGACGAGGCCGTATGAGCTTGATGCCTTTGCTTTTCCGACAAAAAAATATTAGTCTAGGAACTTGCCGCGTTTTTGTTTTCTTCAAATACATGAACCTTAAATTTATTTTAATTAATTTTTAATAAGTTAATGTTGCGACTTGCCAAAATTAAAAAAAAAAGTTAATGTTCTAAATTTTACTTTTAATTGTCATTATTTTTAATAAATGCTTATCTCATATTATTATTGTGTTAATTTTTTCGCAAATGGTACGAAAAGTAGAGTATTTTCCTCGGTGATAAAGCTGTCTTAGTCTTGGCGCTACACTCAGGTTTTTAACACCCTCGCTACGCTCGGGAGTAAACCTCGAGTCCTTCGTTACGCTCGCGATTTAAATCGTCACCCGCGACAGAAGACACTACTTTATCCCCTTGGTTAATAATCTACTATTATGGCTTCGGAACGTGCTACATAAATTAACCAATCAACTCAGCCAGTCGCAGTCCGGGGCAGGACATAAACTTTACCACATTTTAAACATGCATGAACGTATTTTTATTTATCCGTATTTCGTACACTTATATGTACGTAAGATTCAGTTGAAAACCAGCGTCAGGCAGCTCCTAGTTGTCTGGCATTTTGCTGAACTGGACCTATTTGGCGCAGCCGCGGGTCACACAATGTTATTGTTTTAAAATTAAGTTTTCTTTTAACACGAAGGCAACTGAAAACTAGTTTACATAATAAATAACCACGTGCCGGCGCCGCATTGTTTAAAAGTTCAAAAAATAAAAACACGTGTCCAATATTTTTGAAAATCTATTTGTCGGACTAATTAGATTTTTCAATAAAATACCTTATTCTTCTTTGCCATCATCTCAATAGCCACAAAAGAAGAAGGAAGAAGAATAATGAATTAATGATTTGTAGCAGCCCTAGCATCTGGTTGGTGGCCGACTTCTGGTTACCTGAACCGCGCGTAACATGTGACGTTCGGTTGTTTTAACGGTTTGTCTACAACTACAACTATTTGTTCAAATGTACACCGTTGTTAAGGTGTGTTAACACGGGCTACTTAAATTTCAGTGAAAAAACAAATGATATACTCGCACTCACAGAACAGAAAAAAAAAAACAGTTTTTTTTCTGTTCTGTGCTCGCACTTTACCTATCTGTTGGATAGTGACGATGTGGTCTAGGGTGGAGTATGTTTACCTAGAAGTAACCTATTCAAACTTGATTTACAGAACCACAAGTTGCAGATATCAGGAAACAAATGCTCTGGCAGGGAATTTATTTAAAAGGTCGGCGTCCTTTCCTTCCATATTTCTTGTCGTGTTTTTCAACCAAATTATCGTTGATACAATACAACCGTCGTTTCTTTGGATTTTTCCTGATAGCAAAGCAGATTAAATTCGTACTCAAAACTTTCCTCAAGGCAATTCCTCATTTTTTTTAATTGGCGCCAATATAAGCAAAGAAGTTTAACATCGAGGAATAAACTGCAATCGTTGTTAGAGGTACCGCCAGAACAATACCACACAGAGATGCGGAGCGGCGTAAAAAGTTAAGCAAATCTGTACTGACCTATAGATACTAATATTATAAAGTTGAAGAGTTTGTTTGTTTGGTGAACGCGTTATTCCTGGGAATAGCGCGTTCACCAAATAAACAAACTTCGAATCAGTAGTGTCTAAACACTACTGATTCGAATTGAAAAATCAGTTAGTAATAGTATTAAACTTTGCCCTACACTAGGAGTTTCTCCTGTACAGAGGGGACCTAAGTTTAGAAACATACACAAACGGCCAGACCCGGAACAACTATCTGTATCTAGCAAATTCAAAAAACTCAAAGCAGTTTCTTCAATCAAACCATTTACAGGCAGTTTTGAATCGTCAAGGTTGGTCAGTCTAAGAGATGAAAATGTTTACATCCTCTGTCCAAATTCCTTATTAAAATCAATGAAATCCAAGTCTAAATTCATTAAGTTGGTGTAGCGGTACAAGTAGCGCCATCTTGCGTACTATTTTAAAACCAAATGAATCGCACATCGCTGGCTTAACTTCCAGGCCTTATTATTTTCAAATTTTCTAATATCACTTGAACGATCCAATATATATACAATACTATATATAATAAATAAATACTATATGGTGATTGTATGCCATAAACAATGGTTTTTTTACATAATTATAGATACTTATACATCGAATAACACTTTAATTATGGAGCCGATACTAAAATCGCGGAGAACAAGAATCGTTCATTCGACGTACATTTCCGTGCACATTACTCGGCAAAATGAACTGAACAGCTGATTTTTACACGTTTGGTCCCATAGTAAAGGTTGTTCATAATGAGTATTATGTATGACCCATAATTCCCCCATTTAGGTATTGTTTATTCTGGTACACGTTGAATAATGTATTAATTTACTACCGTTCTATTTATTAATAATATCAGATAAGAGTTTTTCTTAGGCAGCAGTGGTAGCCGATTAGTAACGGCCCCGACTTACGAATAATTGTAGGTCGCAGGTTCAAACCCAGCCAGGCGCATTACTTTGTGAAGTTAATTTCATCACCACTGCTCTCAAAACGGTGAAGAAAAACATCGTGAGGAAACCGGCATGTCCTAGAACCAAAAATTCGAAGACATGTGACATTCACCAACCCGCACTGGGCCTGCGTGGTGGATTCCGTAATCCACCACGCAGGCCCAGTGCGGGTTGGTGAACCAATCAATTTTGAGATATATCGAACTTGTAGAAAATGAGCAATATATCAGGTAGTTGCCCACTAGACACAACACCCGTCTGGTCGGAGGAACTTTCTTTTTCAATGTAGGTTTGCAGGACTTTATACCCTGTTTCGTATAGGTATACCTCTATAGTTAATATTCTATTTTAATTCTAAGTTTGCCTGAAAACTCACTCTATCATAAAATAGTATACTAGTATTCAATTTCAAATTCATCAAGTCGAATAACAAACAACGCCATACTATTTCCCGAATAAATATACCCAGTTGGAAAATACACGAAGCAAATCATATTGCATTGAAAATGAATTCCTAGAAAATTTCCATCGCCCCTGCAGTCTTTTCAGCTGTTGAATTCTCATGAAATTTCACTGTGGGAGGAGGGAGGTACGCCCACTGCACCGAAACACAGCACACACACACACACACACGTGTATGTGCTTTTCACGATATTACGTGCATAATACAGATACAAACATGTGTAGAGTTCCCAGGATTTGATTGCAATGTGTGCATGGCTCTGACCAATCACAGACAACGTTTATAGAATACTGAGCCTTTAGTAAATATCGATCCAAGTTCGTGGAATGACCGGTTATTACGTAATGCACTGATTTTATTTGTCTTTGTTGTCGATGTCATATTTTGCAATTGGAGCTCGCAATGGAAACGACCGTTTCGGTGGTCCAGTGGTCTCAAGCACGACTGCTTATCGTTTGGTTACGGGTTCCCAAGGGGGTTTTCCGAGAGGGAGGCGATGTATTTTTGTACCTGGAGATCGAAACCAAACCCTAATTCATCAGGTTCACGGGCAGCAAGAATGTCATCCAACATCCATTTGGCTGCTAATCTGTAGTAGGATATATACTGCCACAAATACTAACGTAAAGTATATACTACACCAGATACTAACTACAACATAAAAATCTCGGATCGCGGTATCTGAGGTTTCCGTGCCATTTGAACATCAACAACCACCAGACATCCTGTCTGACCGGAGGATTTTCCCTTTTCAATGGTGGTTTGCGGGATTCATTCCCTGCTGTGATGTGCACATAAATCGGCCAATACTCCTACCAAGTTTCCTCCTTGTATTTCATGCTTCCCTGGCTCTGGCGAGACCTGGTTGGCGCCGATCTTATGAATTTCATCAACCACCCACCCATTAATCTTGTAGATATATGTCAAGACTCTCAAAAACCATTCAGATAAAGCTCTGGGGAAAAAGGGATACTGCTATTCGCTATAACTCCGTCTCTCTCTGACACAGGAAGCATGATGGATTTAAGACGTCATGGTAGGGCTACTGGTCCATCAGCACGTCTTGTCAACTGTATCTTGATCCCTAGTCCTGCTACACATTTTGATTACTTGACCCAAAGTTCCATCATCAGCTGGCCGGATATTCGCGCGACTCGTGACTCGCGAGTGGCGAGAGTGTAAGACGAGTGTGAAGTGGACCAACACGGGCTGGCGCCATTGACGCGAACCGTACATAGTAAACACTGCGCCGGCGCACAGGGCTGGCGAAAATACTGGGGACTTGGAAAAGCGTGTGCGAGAAAAGTTTGCCGAGGTAGTATCTCTCGCGATGGCACCAGCTACGTTTAGGCACATCTCGTTATGACGCGAGATACTGTGAGAGTACAGTTTTATCGCGCTTTTTAGTGCCTATAATTATGCATCTGAAAAAGAAAACTGTAATATAGTGACTTCAGTATACTGCAGTTATATACATATGTATATTTATTTATTATATACTAGCAGCGCCCCGCGGTTTTACCCGCGTAGTTCCCGTTCCCATGGGAATATGGGGATAGAATATAGCCTATGTTACTCAGGGTAAATGTAGCTTTCTAATGGTGAAAGAATTTTTGAAATCGGTTCAGTAGTTTTTGTGTTTATTCGTTACATACAAAAATGCAAATCTTTCCTCTTTATAATATTAGTATAGATACATATAAAACAGTAGTATAGTGACTTCAAAACTGTAGTGTAGTTACTTCAAATCGCATTGTTTTTGGTAAGTTCATACAAAAAAACAATGCGTTTTTTTTTACTATCCAACGTGGTTATGATTCTACACTAGTTTATTAACTAAAATTGATATTTTGTTTATCCGACACTGTGCATCAAGCTTAAGGTGTTTTTTTTCGGAAGGACTCGGGTGCACAGTTGAGCCTTCTCCAAAACCTTGCCTTCAAAATGTACAGAACGAATTGAATCAATAACTTCAATTAACCTATAATTAATGCCTATAAGTTAACAAACAATTGTAATGCCGGCAGCCCTGCAATTAACGGCGACCAGAAGTGTGCCGCAAGTTGTCAATAACGGTGTCGGCAGAGAGCCAGCCTGCGCCGGCGCAGGGCCCCGCTACTGCCTCCCCTGCAGTAGCGGGGCCCTGCTTTTAGCAGATCCATATTTGACCTATAATCTGCGAGTTCTAGGCTCAGAAGTTTCGGAGATAAGGGATATGGTAATTTTTATCTAATTTCTCAAACATATTCAAACTATATACAATTTAAACCCATAAAATAAGCCCCTTCACAGTGTTCACGGTACAGCTTGAAAAACTTCTTTTCTTTTAATTTTCTAGTTTTCCCCCAAAAGTGACCCTTATCATAACATTAACATTTCGTCCGTGTCTGGATCATAAAAATTCATATACATATATGTGTACCAAATTTCAACAGAATCGGTCCAGTAGGTTGTAAAAAAAATTGGTAAACGGATGTCCAGCGTTTCCTTCACGTCAGCAATCACGTTGTCAACTCGATTATTCATTTGGTCGATTCGTGTTTCAGCTTCCGTCAGGCGATAGACCCGAGTGTTTTTTCGTGTTGGAACCCAAAATTTTACATTAAGAAACAAACACTTCACCACTTCCTAGTGTTTTAGCTGGGAAGAAGAGGTGTATTCTTAACTCGACTGTATCTACAAACGTCGGACCGATTACTGAAACAAAAACACGTAAATTCATTGCAAATTAAGCTACAATTTGTGTTCACCATATAACCAAGTCCGTGACGCCATCCGAGTTGAAAGTGCAAACATGTCGACTCACACATTTGTCACAACTGTCCCTTTCCGGCGACAATTTAAACTGCATTACCCCAAATATGATGTGTTATCTTATGATCTTTATCGCAGGTGTGTGGAACATGCTCGCTTTCATTTCCATGACTGCATTTGATGTTGGAGATAAGAGTTTTAAGTTGATAATGATTTGCAGGTTCAAATTGTTGATGGCAAAATTTTTTTTTTACTGATTTAAAAAGGTAATAAAAAAATCAAAAGTCATTTATTCAAACTAGGCTGAGAGACAGCACTTTTTGAACGTCAAATTTTACATAAAGACAGTCCCCCAAAACACCCACCAATTACCACTTCCTAGTGTTTTAGCTGAGAAGAAGTAGCGCAACAAACTCCCCAGCAACATATCTGTCTGTTGCGTTTTAAGAACTTGAATTTAATACAATAGTATGCAAAGTCATTACATGACAAAGGTAGGAAAAAAAAGTATCCAACATGGAAATCATAAATCAATTCACTATAAAACATTGTAAAGAGTAGATTGAGTCAATAAAGTAAAAACAGATTGACCTACATAGTCGTGCGGGTCGCGGGTACCCGATGGATGCGAGGCGCACACCACCACGGTACCGTTTATTGTGACTTGGGAGGGCCTATGTTCCCGCCCCAGGGTGGAGGACATCCATGAGGATTTCCCCCTTATAAAAAGGCCTACATATGTTCGGTAGTGGAGGTCTTGCGGCTGATATAACGATCATACAAAACTGTCGCTGTGTCTATTAAGCTTAAGCAAATTTTTAACTCGAAATAAACTGTTGGTTGCTGGGAGACGGCTCCCTTTATCTCAATCCCGTAAGCTATCCCGGGAGTGTCACCGCGGGATAAACCTGGACTATTAAAAAATCTGTGATTATGAGCGGTCGAAATCTAACACTTAGCAGAAACTGGCCAGGCGCGAGTGCAACTCAAATGCAAAAGGTTCTGAATGAATTATATTTTTTAACATTTTACTAAAAACCATATACTTCATTAAGGGCTTCCTGTTATCTATAGGTAAATAACTATCATCTACATTTTTACAAAATGTTAGACTCAATAATTTCAGACATGAGGTTGTCAATTTCTTCGAAAAGGAATATCTTAAAATTATGAAAAAAGAAGAACTCATAATAAGCCCTCTCATTTCATATATTTATACGGTACAATTACAAATCATAAACTTTATTTTTCTCATTTGCTCCCGAAAAGGTGACCCCATTTTCAATATTTATTTATTTTTACGTTTCCTGGGTGAAGATTGTATGTAACAGATTTCTACTGAATCAGTCAAGTAGATTCGAACAAAACGCACTGCTCCAATGCAGAGTAAAAGTAAAAGATCGTTAATGTAGACAATGTAGATATTTTTTTAGATTTTTGTTGATTTTTCGAAAACCGCTTGTTCGATTTCGATAAAATTTTCATGGGACCATTTGGGAAGTATACCCTTTCCAACAAAAAAAGAATTTTTCAAATCGGTTGGCAAACGACGGAGTTATCCGCGAACAAACATTAAAAACAAAAACAAACAAAAAATACAAACATCCGAATTGAGAACCTCCTCCTTTTTTAGAAGTCGGTTAAAAATCGGCTATGACAGACAGCCACATAGACAGATAGATAAAAATCCGAATGATTTACAGCTAATCACAAGATCAACGCTCTCGCCTCACAAACGGCACATAATATTTCTTAGATAAGGAAGTCTGTGAAGTTTCACCAACTCATTTAAAAAATAAATATAATGAGCCCGTCTTGCAACTAATGATATAATAGTAACCTAACCTAACCCTTTTTTTGCGCTGGTTAAAAATGCGTTACGCATAACCCAAAATTTTTTTTCGAATGCACCGTGCACAAAACTATGAGCCTTAAGAAAAGTAGGTATATACAGTATGTTCAAATTATAGGCGCGGACGCTGGCACCCTAAACACGAGTTAAATTTTACATTGGGTACCAGAGTTCATCGATAACACTCTTTCCCTGGGTTGTAATGCTGCATAGTGTTTATAAAATATGTGTTTTTATTTATTTAAAATTAATGTATAATAGTGGTACATGGGCGGACTTAATGTAACGTTCTCTACCAGTCAACCTTTGAGTTAAAAAGAAAACACTGCTAGGTGTACAACAAATAAATAAAATACAAAATATATACATTTTGTATACCTAACTGAACCTAAAAAAAAACAACTTTATTTTTATGTAGATTTTACTCATAGATATCTAAAATATTGTGTTTCCTTAACATTTCATTGGCGCTACGCGGCCTACATTATTTCTATAATAAAACAAGACTTTCCTAAAAATAAACCGTGACATTTTAAACACTTGAACTTAATCGCATACCATTTTAGCACTAACGCGAAGAAAATTGTTTAAATTGTTTTGCGAGAGGAAATTATTTTTTATTATTTCTGTTCATATGTGTCTACGGTACTATTATCAAGATCGTTGTAGAGAATGTTCGTTTTTGTTGCTATACAGTTTTACGTTGAACCGTTACCGCGACTTATTCTTCATTCATCTGCATGACGTGCCGATGTCATGACAATAATGCACTGATAAATGAAACAAAATCTAAAGGATCATGACTTTCATGACAATCTCGCAAATGGTGTGCGTTTGCGGGATTGTCATGATCCTTTGGATAGATCTTAAGACAATTTTGATCTATAACATCGACGACAAATCAGTAAATCTTAATTCTTAATCTATACTTAATATTATAAAGAGGTAACGTTTGTGAGTTTGTTAGGTTGTGAGTTTGCGACGTAAGGGGTAATCTCTGGACCCAATTTCAAAATTAATTCACCAATAGAAAGCTACGCTATTGTGGAGTATCATAGGCTATATTTTACCCCCTTATTGCCACGGGAACGGGAACAACGCGGGTGAAACTGCGGGGCGCTGCTAGTAACTTAATAATTATATAACTACAGCGACTAATCAAAGAAAAACAGCTGATTATGGAGACGTCGTCCTAGGGTTCTTGGACCTGCCAGTAAGAGTGTGACACTCCCGTGCACTCCGACCAGAGCCATTTTGTGATTTCGCAAAAAAAGCTTGTATGGACCCAAGGGCGTTGCAGAACTCAGAGATACTAACCACGTGACGTTCCAGTAACACTAATCAATAGGTCCTTTTAATTTTGGACTTTTTAAAAATCATTATCACTACCGTAAAACTGGGAGGAGAGAAATGCAGGGGTGAAAAACCTTTTTACAAAAAAACACAACCGACTTCTACACAACAAAAAAAACCAAAAAGTACAAAATAACCTTAACCTCCAAAGTCGGTGATCAAAAACGGAAAAGCAACCACAAACATCGATATTCGAAATTAAAGTTATTTTGTACTTTTTGGTTTTTACATCGACAAGAGGGAATGAGAACGCGCGTCGCCAGTGTAAACTAAGCCACGCATTATTAGGGAAAACTCAAATACTAGTCGTCAATCAAATTTAAATGAGACCACACGACAAGCACCAGCTTTTGAAAATAAAATGAATCATCAAAATACCAGTACAAAGTTATGAGGTAACGCAAAAAAAAAAAAACAAGAAAATGAAGTCGAAAAACGAAACTCTTATTGGGATTTTATTTAAATACCATATAAATAGCTCCTCACAAATCATCCATTAGAAAAACAAATAACTGATTCAAAAATTGCAGGTTTTCATTTCTGAAAACAATATTTAAATCACGAGAAAATTCAAGTCAAAGTTTCGTTTTTATTCACCCCTGCATTTCTCTCATGTTTATCCATCCCATTTTACCCGGTAATATATGTAATATCATTATATTTGGGCCTCTTTGTAACGCCATAGTCTATGTTATATTATAAACTTGCAAAAAAGTACACCGGATTCCGAACTTTAAGTGTTAGATATAAAACGCTTTTTGTCGCGTTCCGATCGAGCGCGCGGCCACTTTCCATCTCGAGCGCGCGGGACTTATGCTTCTGCCCCAGTGGCAAATATCATATCGCCGTGAATTTACACAAAAATTGAGCTTTAAATTATTTTTAAAAAATAGGTCATACATGAAAACAATATATTTTAACATAGCACGCACTTTACAACTTTTCATTAAAAAAATATTTCTTACTCACTTAAGTAAATTTAATACTGAAAAATAAAAATTCTCTGACTCATCTTACGTAGACTACAATGACTCTTTTTAGGCTCCGTACCCAAAGGGTAAAAACGGGACCCTATTACTAAGATTTCGCTGTCTGTCCATCCATCTGTCTGTCACCAGGCTGTTTCTCAAGAACCGCGACAGCTTGATAGTTCAGACAACTTATGTATGTATATCACGTGTGTTTATTTACTCGTAACTAAAACAATCATTGACTGTGACTCGCACAAAAGATCTTGGTAGAAGTTTTTTTTGTTAGAAGAATTTACTAATTTGAACAAGATAACAAACGCAAGTAAATCAAATATCGTCGATGTTATTGGTCAAAAAGATAAGCACAAAACACGACACTTAAAAAGCTTTTCAGAAACGAAACATTGGAGAAGCAAAGAATAGCAAAAATATCTAGAAGTCGTCATCTGCCTAGCCTTTTCCCAAATAAATTGGGGTTGGCTTCTAGTCAAACCGAAACTAAATACCAGTATTTTAAGTGGAGCGGCTGTCCACCAGACCTCCGCAACCCATCAACCGGGTAAAACGATACTTCTGGCACGGCTGGTGTCAGATTTTCTGGCTTCTGACAATCTGTAACGATTGCCAAAGATCTATAAATGACAGCCGGGACCAACGGCTTAACCTGCTTGCATGTTAGGAAGGTCACCCATCCACAGACCAACCAAAGCTAGCGTTTCATAGCGTAAATCGATGCGTACGGATGTCACTGTATAGACACTAAACATCTTCATAATAATATAAAAAGTTTACTGGAGTACAGTAGAACGCCGATAATCCGAATTAATTGGGACCGGGTTGATTCGGATAATCGAAAATTCGGATAATTGGACATAGACTGGTAATAAAGAAAAAAGAACTGTCACACATAGAATAAACTTTATTAAGTTTAACAAACACAGTTCTACAATAACTTGGTTAAAAGTAAAAGTAAGTAATTTATAAAAGTAATTTTATAAAATTATTTTTATAAATAAATTACGTTAATAAAATTACTTGGTTTTACTTTTTTATATTACACTTGTCGCTTAAGACCGATTCGGATAATCGGCGTTCGGATAATCGGCGTTCTACTGTATTAAAATCATCATATTGTCAGGTCGAGGAAGGGATGACTTAAGATCCATTTCACAACCGCCACGCATCTTTTACGCCCATTTCTTTCAATAATTCTTCATACAATCCAGTTACAGTTCACTGGCTCTGCAGTTATCCGTCCAACCAAATTCATATTTAAATGCGTTAGTACACCTTACTGTGATTACTTTAAGATTTATCATACCTTGTTTTTTTCTCCCGCTCTGGGGGGAGCGGAAGGCGGTGTCAGACTCTTACTGACTAAAACCCATCCGTGATCCTTCTAGAGCCCTTGACGTCCCAGGGCTGCGGTGACTCTTTCGAACATATTCCGCAACCCTAGCAGGCACTGACTCTATGGGGCCCCGTCTTCTTTGCTGACAGCTCTTTGAGGCGCGCGTGGAACACGACGCGCCGTCGACCCGGTCCTGGTTGCCTGGTGGCCGGAAATCGCCCTGCGTTTCCCGAAGCCCGGAATCATCAAATCACATCTCTGTCCACCATTTTGCAATGTAAGCGTGAAGTAACTCGAAGTTATTCAGAAGCTCAGATTGCATCGTGAGAAGCCTCACACGTTTAAAAGTAAATTAAACCGTAGGCAGTCATAACATTTACGCCTTTATTTCGTGAAACTAAGAGTGATTATTGGAAATAACATATGTACGGTCGAGTGTACGAGAAAGGC
The DNA here is from genome assembly GCA_905332915.2 of Hecatera dysodea. Lineage (NCBI taxonomy): Eukaryota > Metazoa > Arthropoda > Insecta > Lepidoptera > Noctuidae > Hecatera > Hecatera dysodea. The sequence goes on along the minus strand of HG995286.1, from coordinate 27,462,109 downwards.
TGATCAACTGAGAACGTGCGTAGTGTCCAAACAACATGGCTATGTCTTTTCTTGCTGGAGTAGGGTACTTAAGAACAGTTTTGTACGACCGAGGAGATTTTTCAAGCTGAGAATTCTTAACACAGAGGTGTAAGGGGAGAAAATAACGTGGATGCAGTCTTGGAGGCCTGTAGTTTTTCCGAGATAGAGACGAACATATTTAAGATGGCCGTTCTACATATGTTATAACCTCTCGTCATAAGGCGATCGTCTTAAAAACCCAGTCCCACGCTCTGCAGTCGCGTTTACAGCCTGTAAACCAGGCTTCTAGGCCCCTAATAAATCAAGGCTGTAAATGGACACTAATGGCATAAATAAAATGACACCCACCAGATCAAATCAATGACTACTAAAATGACGCATCATTTCATCTCAAAAACTCCAACAAAAACTAAACACTAAAATAATATAATATCGTTCAAGCGAACACCGTTAGGGCAGCGTGAGTCGATGGTTTGCGCAATTATCGACAGTTATCGACAACACACCACCACACCGAGACATGTTAATTTACTGCACAGCCATAGTTCCGTTATTTGTCAGGTGTCACCAAACGAGATTTTTGGCGGGTTTTTTTCGGATGAAGATCACAAATTGATTCGTAGTGGATGTAGTAGACACGTAAAATGGTTTAGTTTTTTTATGCATACAAAAAAGGCAGCCAGATAACGTAGCCTTACCTACTATAGTTAAAAGTGCTCCATGTTTTCCTTTTCACGACGGAATCCTAAAAAAGACAGCGTTGGCGCGCGCCAGGCAGAACGGGTAAAGGGGGATGCATATTATTAAAGAACAGCGATAAACGAGAAATTGTATATAATTCGTACAAAAGTCGGGGCAGGTCAGCCGTATAAAATAAATCAATGGCGCACATGAGATATAGAACTCGTTGATAGCAATAATAAAAAGTAGTAAACTACAGCTAACCTGATAATTATAACAAATCAACTTAACATGGCGGCGCTAACAACCACTGCCAGTAAGTCACACCCACCGGGACTCGAACCTGGGACAGTAATAGCGGCTACTAACAAAGCTATGAATATACCAATCAATATTAACGATCGATAGACTAACGGTACTTAGACCTACTAGTTCGCCGACATATTAATTGGTATGTAGTTTACTTGAATAACTTAGAATCGACAAAAGTTATTCAAACGGTTCCTAGTTAACACGGTGAATAAAGTACTCGGGCTGTCATCTATACATATAAATAAAATTGGAGCGTCTGCGTGTAATATTGAAATAACTGTTTTTTACAACATGCATATATGAATATACCTATACGGTAAATACATCAAAATAACATTTTTTACAATTTTTGTCTGTCTGTTTGTTCCGGTTAATCTCTGAAATGGCTGGACCGATTTTGACGGCACTTTTATTGGCAGGTAGCTGATGTAATAAGGAGTAACTTAGGGTACTTTTATTTTAGAAAAAATAACACTACCCATCGATTCTACGGGCACGATGTGGGAAATAATATATTTTGGTATGCTTCTGCGAAACTGGTGATAATGAGGACGCCAATTTAAAAACCATTAAAAACTCTCTGGTCCATTTGGATTGATTAAGATTTTTTACTGTATTAGGTTTTTAGATTACTTTTTATTTTTTAATTCCCTGACGAAATTGCGGCCGGACCCAGGCGATGCTTGCGGAGCGATCTCTACGCACATCGATACCATTTTACCACACTTTCCCAATCGGGATGAAGTGAAAGAACAAAGAGATGCCTTTCCCCTGCAGTGGGACAGAGCCATTTATTCAAACTAGGCTGAGCGACAGCACTTTTTGAACGTCAAATTTTACATAAAGACAGTCCCCCAAAACGCCCACCCGTCACCACTTCCTAGTGTTTTAGCTGGGAAGAAGAAGTGGCGCAACAAACTCCCCAGCAACACATCTGTCTATTGCGTTTTAAGAACTTGAATTTATACAATAGTATGCAAAGTCATTACATGCCAAAGTAGGGAAAAAAAAACAATTATCCAACATGGAAATCATAAATCAATTCACTAGATTGAGTCAATTAAGTAAAAATGGATTGACCTACATAGTCATAAAAAAAATACACAAAAAAACAACAATTATAATGAACTCATATAACCTGGCAGCAGGCTGGAAGTAGATCAATACATACTTAAATAATAATATTTTTCAAAGATTAGTTGCTTCTTCTAATCAATAACACTTATTGTTTGCTCTTTACTATCTAATGAACCCCACCTGTCTTCCACAGTTCTCAACGTGGCCGCTGGCAAGGCTCCAATGCAGGTCTCCACGGAAGCCGGCGGAGTGCCCCAGCGAGCCCTAGACGGCAGCACGGCCGCCAGCTTCAACGCCGACACCTGCACCCTCACGAAGGCTGAGAGGGTTCCGTGGTGGTACGTGAACCTTCTGGAGCCCTACATGGTGCAGCTTGTGAGGCTGGACTTCGGGAAGCAGTGTTGTGGTGAGTAAATTGATGTTTTTACTAATCGTGCTTAGAAAGAAAGAAAAATATTTATTTAGGACTCGCACATTAAACAAAGATAAATAAAAATGAAATAAAAGTATTATTAATTTTAAACTGTGCGAGGCCGAAAAAGGTCCCTATTAAAGACCCTAAATTTTAATTTTTTAAATATTGCAGCATATGCTGCGATACCACAGCGCTGGTGTTCTGATAGGGCCTGTGATGCCACGGATACACTCACGGAACACATACCTACTAACAGCTGCTTCGAAGTTACGGACTATTGTGAATTTCAGAATAGATTTCAGTTACGAAACGGCCCTTCCTTGGAATTCACTTTGACGTCATGAAAGTTAGCTGACGCAAATCAAATTCTAAAGGAGTCTTTTCTAGAGTAATATTCGTAGTAGTAGGGATATGACGTCCAACGGATGTTTACACAATGCTTCAGACTTTGTTAAGTTTGAAAAGCTTTCCATGAAACTCAAAAAAAGGTTAATGGAATGCGCAACTTTACCCGACCCTCACTTGACCTTTTTTTTAATAAAGTTGGGTTGCGCAACGCTCTTAGCCTACAATCAAATAACGAACGATTCTTAGTAATAAAATATTATTTAGATGAAACAATTGAAATTTTCCGAAAACGGAAACATTTCACAAGGGTCGTTACTGAATCAACCCTATCGAAAAGTTTATAAGTTTCTTTAGACTTTTGCAATGTTTAAGAACTTTGAATCAACGTCAATGAAGGGTTAAACCGTTGCCCAATTCAACGGGAATAGCATTTGGTTGGTTAGTTGGGTTACATGCGTCCCTACGGCATACCCACAGCTATGACGCGCGACCCTAAACTTGGCTGAAGCACATCAAAGTCTGGAGGATTCATAACTTTTCAAGAGGGGCGATGTCGGTCATGTAACAACCGCGGGCTATTACGTCATGCTGATACAATACCCAGGATTTTTTTTTTCATTTTTTCAGACTTTTTAGAAGCTTTACGTCAACGAGGAGGGTTAGAGCGTTGTGCAACTCAACCCGACTTACGTTTGGTTTAAATAAATAGATTTGGTTGCGGAACAATCTTACCATTCTATGACGTTAATGGAAAGTCTGAACTTATAGCTAAAATTGTACTCACTGAAAAGGAAACTTACATGACCATTTTATTTACGTAAGAGGTTATATACGTTATAGCAAAAAAAATATGGCTTCTATACATTCGAATATTTTTTAGAATTTTACATTATGTTATTTTTTACAGTTTATCAAAATTATACATTCAAAATTAAACTGTAAAAAATAACATAATTCAATCTTACCCCAGGATAACTCAACGCTTCTACCGATACTACATACATCGATATCGGTTAAGCCATTTAGAAGTTATGGTAGATTAAAAAAACTCACAAACATAGATTCATACATAAACGCTGAAGACATATCACTCCTTTTTTTGGCAGTCGTGTAAAAAGCTGAAACTTCCATAAATGTTTAAAGATTCGAATGGATGAATTTAGAATGGAATGGTATATTTATGATCGTTTTAGTGGAGTTAAGTTGCGCAGCTTCCTTACGTTCCAGTTCGCTATGACGCACATGGGGAAAACCTCTGTACTTTTCTAGCTTAACATCAAAAAAGTCTGAACAAATTGGAAAACTGCTCAGTAGGGCTCACGATCGTAATGGATGTACTTCAAAGAAGGAACAGTTATGAAACACTTCCATTGACAAAGCTCCCTTAGCTCGACCTTTCAGAAAATTTCCATCCTCCGACTTTGCTTGGCTTCCCAAACAAAGTCTTACAACGTTAGTAGTTTCAGGTAAAGGTCGATGTTGGTAATTGCGTAACAGCTATATTAACAGTTATTGGAATTCTTTCGAGTTTCTTCAAACTCCATCCAAGTTATGATTTGATCTTTCAAGAACGTCTAATAAGGGTTTGGATAATGTTGCGCAAACCAATTTAACTCGCATTTGATCAGTTCCAATAATCAGCCTTTTAATGTTCCCACTGCTGGGACACAGGCCTCCGGTCTAGGAGAAGGAATGGTACGGCCCATTCCTTCTCCTAGAAAGGAGGCCTGTGTCCACCACGCAGGCCCAGTGCGGGTTGGTGAATGGCACATGTCTTCGAATTTTTATCTTCGAATAGCACATGCCGGTTTCCTCACAATGTTTTCCTTCACCGTTTTGAGAGCAGGGGTGATGAAATTAATTACACAAAGTAATGCGCTTGGCTGGGTTTGAACCCGCGACCTTACAATTCGTAAGTCGGAGCCATTGCCACTTGGCCACCACTGCCCTGGTAGGTTGAATATAAGTCAAAATCAAAATTACAGACATACATAAAAAATATAGTTTATGGTACATAGTACTCACACACGTGCTGTTAATGCATGAAGTTATATAATGCTAAAAAGATTGAGTCTAAAAAACTTATTCAATTCTTACAATTCTTCAGCTGGTCCAATATTTTTTTCAAATGCTAAAGGAATAGTTTACAAGCATTGCAATTATCATCTAAACTGTAAGTGAAGGAAAAATGGTTGTTTGTAAAATTATAACATAGATGTTTTTTATGATGTTTTTAGAACTGTTTGCCCCAAAATGCATAAGAAAAAAACATTAACCATTAGGTAAATTTACAGTAAAATGTTTGCTGTTCAACCCACTGTTTTTAGAATAAGACGTACTAGTAACTAACTGAGCGGAGTACTAGGAATAAAAATGTTGGCCTCGGTAGACACGCGGGCAGCGGTTGTAGAATCACAGTAATCAACGTTCCTAACAGTTTTCTGATTTCTTTGTGGTGGCATCATCTAATTTTAAAAGTTTAATTCAAGCGTACCTACGTCAAACAGAAACGCGGGGTAATAAGAGCGTTGCCTAACATAACTCCTTTAAAATAAAAACAATAATTTATTCAGTTTATTAAATCTCATTATTTTGCCTATTTAGGTATACTATAATATTTAGACTAGGCCGTACTAGTTTATCATGGAGTGTGCTTATTTATATCAGGATCAACTACTTTGGACTACGCTACATCAATTAATCCTATCACATATAGGAAGAACTAGTTTAGCCTAGGCAAAACTAGTTTGTCCTGAAATCGGGTTTGGCCGGTTACGTATATACTCGTATAAACTAATCCCTATTTCCCGTCGTCACGGCATCACGCGTGAACGGCTGGACCGATTTCCTTAATTCTTTTTTTGTTGTGTTTGTTATTGTCAGGAGAAGATTCTTATAAAGATAACTATGAAAAAAAATACACCTGAGTGAAGCCGGGGCGGGAGCGTTTTTACCGAGCCGTGACGTCACAAGCCCCCATTCCTGATCTTTGATGCTTTGTATATTCGTCAGTTTTTATAGATTTCATAAAGTAAAAAATACGTGTCCAATATTTTTCTATAATCTAACGGACGGACTAAACATATTCATATATTTTTTACTCAGGAAACATCCCTATTTGATGTGCATCAGCTTAGTTTATTGATAGTTCGCGATTACACTGTAAGAGCGTCGTGCAACATTTCTCTTTTAGAAACCGGTCAAGTGTGAGTCGGGTTGAGTTGCGCAACCTTCCTTTGGCGTTGACAAAATATTCTTAACTGAGCTGAAACTTTTCCTCTGAGGTTAATGAGACCAGCTCAAATACTGTTATAATTATTAATTTACATAATAATGGTGTAGATAAATTTAGGATGGATCTGTTTTGACGTCACGAATGCTTCTAAACTTAGCTGTACTTAGAAAACGTAACACGAGGGTAGATGTTGGTGATGACGATATAGCAGACTATTTAGTACGTCATTGCCTACATCAACCCTTCTGAAAAGTTCTAAAATTTCGTAACACTTTCTTAACTTGTCTGAAACTCCACAAAGCTTAAAGAAATTAAAAAGGCATGAACACGTAACTGGCCTTTAGTACCCCATTTCGAAATTTTCCATGAACATCAGAAGTGGGAGTTTGCGCAATTCAAACCGACCTTCATTCTTCTTCTTCTTCATTTAGAATAGGGTTGGGTTGCGCAACGCTCTTTCCTTCCTTTGACGTTCATGAAAACTTTCGAAATAGGTTACAGAAGGCTAGTTACGTGTTCGCCTTTTTAATTTCTTTAAACTTTGTGAAGTTTCAGACAAGTTTACGTCAATGGCAAAGAGGGGTAGGGGCGTTGCGCAAGTAGCACCCCAACGCTAACAGAAACCGGTCAAGAGCCAGTTGGGTTAAGTTGCCCAACAAGAAAACTTTTATGAAGGGTTGATATTGGTACATGCTGGTTGACGTAAACGTAAATTTCTTAGTAAATTAAGTTAGTACATACTTATATAAAGATACTGAAAAGAAAAATGTATTTCTGTTACATAATACTTACCCCTGGTTTATGAGCTGAGGATTTGAATTGGAACCGGCCCATTATCACGTAACGTACTGTGTTCGTAACTTTAGGTGAGAGGAAATTAAGAAAAACAGAGGAATTCTATACATACACATATATTATCACAATATAGGCGATATTTACGAGTGGCCTTGGCTCATTTTTATGGCTTGACCTTGAATATAGCTTCATCATCTGCCTAGCCTTTTCCCAACTATATTGGGGTCGGCGCCCAGACAAGCCGGATTCAGCTGAATACCAGTATTTAACATGGAGCGGCTGCCTACCAGACCTCCACAACCCATTAACTGGGGAACACGGTTCTTCTTGGCAAGACTGGTATAAGATTTTCTGGCTTCTGACAATCCGTAACGACTGCCAAAGATCTACAAATGACAGCCGGGACCAACGGCTTAACGTGCTTTCCGAGGCACGGAGAAATCTCGTAATGTTAAGATGGTCACCCATCCACAGACCAACCTCGGCAAGTATTGCTTAACCTCGAAGATCGACCCGTGCGGCTGTTATAATTTTGGCACGAGCTCATCGGCTTGAACATAGCTTATATTTAAAAAAAAAATGGATAAAATATGTGTTTTAACCCATATTTTATCCATTTTTTTAGCATTTTCTTATTGAAGGAAAAAAAGTCAAAGTTAGTACAGTAAAGCTGAAAACACACCATAATTATATCTCTCTGACTGTAAGTCACCGTGAGTTTGTGCTTTTATCAAGATGTGGCGGTGGCTGGTCCACTTGCCTCCACACCGTGGCGAGGTGCTAAACGCTCATAATCAACTACCTGTCTACGATAGATAACCTCCTTGTTTATTCTGATAAACTCATACATATTGAATAACGTTTAATGTTAAGAGCATAGGGTGTAAAATCGAGTAATTTTTAGGGGGGTCAGTTAATTGCTATCACCGACTGTACATAGTGACGTACCTACTACCCAGTTATTAATCCGTTGTTTTCATTAAAATCTGAACTGAAGGCCAAATTCTCAAAAAATGATCAAATTCAAGTCACAATATCAACTTTTGATAACTGGTTTTGTGAAAGTCTCAAGTCGCAATGTCAAAAACTTGTACAAATGTAGTGAAATTAGGAAAGTCTTTGACAGTTTGCGACGTCGAAGTGAAGACTTCTTAAATCCATAAGAATCGACCTTCTATTAAGGACCTGGTATGCAAGTGATTAGCCAAATTCTGTATATATCATTCGTCATGTCTTTTCTTAACTATATTGGGGTCGACTCTCAGTCAAACCGGTTTTAGCTGAATACCAGTATCTTACGCGGAGAGGTTGCCTACCAGACCTCCACAACTCATCAACTGGGTGACACGGTACTTCTTGGTACGACTGGTATTAGATTTCCTGGCTTCTGACAAGCCGTAACGACAACCAAAGATCTGCAAGTGACAGCTGGGACCAGCGGCTTAACGTGCTTTCCGAGTATCGGCGGAATCTCGATGTGTTAAGACAGTCACCCATCCACAGAACAACCTCGGGAAGCATTGCTTAACCTTGAAGATCGATCCGTGCTATTATTATCTAGCAAACAAATTACTCAGTATAATGGATTTAAAAATTGCAACTTTAAGAATACCAACTTAAAGAATTTCAACTTTAAAAATTACAACTTTTAAAATTTCAGGTTTTTTGTATAGCACCGTCCGTAGTACTCATATCGTCTGACATTCTTTTTACAAGTTTTTATTTATCTAGCCCTGTTTTGGGTCACCGCTTGCTTTTAAAACAGTTATCCCTAACTGATTTAGTTGAAACGTTTGGTTTGAATGACGCATGGAAAGCAAAGTGACATCATTCTAAATGCAATATGGAAATTCCCAAAAATGGCAGATCAATATTTCTAAGGCAGGCACTACGTATGGGTATCAAATAAAAGGGTTTTGAATAGGAATAAAGGAAATCTTCACCGGAATGTCGCTCTTATTATTTAGGGAATTTCATGAGGAAACGCACATTTCCTTGTGAAAAACCCACACTGCGCTTGTGTTATGGACTACAGCCTACTCCCTTTTACACGAGTAAGCCTGATGACCATGATATTTAGGTACATGAGATATGTTTCATCACAACTCTTTGCCAAAAATCTTAACTAGAAGTTTACTGAAGGAACAATGTCCAACATTGACGTCAAAACCGAACCACTGGTGCAGCTTAAACAAGAGGTCATTTCGAAAATGTAACTTAAAATCTAAGCAAAAGGTTCACATCAATTTAACTAATGTTGGAAAAGATTTGCTCATGCGAACACTTCAGTGCTGCCATCTAGTTTAGTTTATTTGGGAAAACCCTCATGTGTTGGAAACGGGGTCGAAAATACTCATCAACCTAGCCTAGTATGGGTTCTTGATAGATACAGCAGGCAATAAAGTTAGACGTAAACATAATACAGGGTGTTCCAGAAGTTCGTCGTCATATTTAAGGTGGTTGTAAGTAGTTAAGACACATTTGATTAAAGATAAATAGCAAAGAAAACAAAAAAGTGCCTTGATTAAAAAAAAATCATGCATGTAGCGAATATAAAGTTCCATACAAATGCTTTTTGAACTAAAGTAAATGCCACCAAGTGTAACAAACTGCTTAGTTCGTTACACTTGGTGGCATTTACTTTAGTTCAATTAGGTACTTTGATGTTTTGTTTTATTTCTTTAATGTGTATCAGCCAACTAACATCAGCTAGGGTCCTGCCAGGATTATGGAATTTGTTCAAACGATTGACTGCGGCCCTGGAACCATGGGCGTAGCCACGGTGGGGCACGGTGGGGCACTTGCCCCACCCTGACTCTGATCTGTAAAGTGCCTAACCAAAACCCAAAACGGCTGAAGATAGAGACACATTTTTGGATGGCAGATCTCGTGAAAAAGGTGAGCAATTAGAAAGTGTTTGATAATTCGAACTATATAATACATACACAGGGTGCTATATGGAGTTACCTTTTGTATGAAAAAATTAACCGGGGTAAGACCGCGACTATACTTTGCTAGTTACATATTATTTTAGACTGGTGCCCCACCCTGATGCCGTGGCTGGCTACGCTGATGCTTGGAATGCAAAGGGCATTAGGACTAACACGGATAGGTTTTAGTCAGTAAGAGTCTGACACTCTCTTCTTCCACTTCGCCCAGAGAAGAAGAAGTAATTTGACGATTTTCTATCCAGAAAAAAACCAACATCACCTTAAGAGCGTGTACGCCGTATGGCATTTCATACAAATTTTCAAGTCACTATTTTGCGAAATGACTGAACCGATATTAATGAAACTTCACACATATAAGCAGGATACATAGGTCTAAAAAGTTAGTTAAGAAACATTTACAAAATGTCTTATTTAAAAAATGATAACTGGAAATTTGAGTTTGCATGTAAATTTTAAAATGGGTCTAATTTAACTTTAACACTATTGATCGAAAATGTTTTCAACTAACTTTTTAGACCTATTTATCTTGCTTATATGTGTAAAGTTTCATTCAAATCGGTTTAGTAATTTCGGAAAATAACGACTTAAACATTTGTATGAAATTCCGTTTGGCGTATGCGTTCTTAAATATGACCACGCACTTCTGTTTGCTTAATAAATGTAGATAGAATCATCTGCTTCAGGCTTCATTGAGTGAAATTATGTGGTGTGTTCAGTAATTGTTCTTGATTAGTCGGAAAAACTTGCATAATTATTCATTGTTTCTTGTATTATTTCATCTGTGACGAGCTTATTTATCTTGTTCTAATTGTCATATGAAACGAGATTTTTCTTGTGTGACTAGCTGTGAAAGCTTATGCAAAATAAAGTACATAGCTTTAAATCGGAAAAATAGGGAGTTTTTTTTAATAATTAGCAATACTTCACAGACAGACCAGTGATCACGGGGTCAATGACCTGCGAAATGAAGTTTCGCTAACCAGAAAATATTCCGTAACATCTCGTTCTATGTCATAATACTTTGCAATCTCCTGAAGAGTCAGATCCACATATACCTAAAACCCTCAAGTACACAGAGTTCTTGAGCTTTCATCTTCACCCTCGATTTCTCTCAACAGCTGATCACAGAGCCGACAAGACAAAATAATAATAACTAGACATAAAACAGTACAATGGATCTGAAGATCTCTTTGTAACAAAAGGCAGAAGGCACAGCTTTCCCTCATTGACTTGTACGAATGTACGTACAAGACACAAGCGGCTGTCAGTGCCATCGTTGTTTTGTATTGTAACAGACTATAATCCGTAAAAAACAAAAGCTTTTATTTATTTACTAGCTGCTGCCCGCGACTTCGTCCCCGTGGAATCCCCGATTTTAAAACATTCTTTATCGCTGCTCCGCTCCTATTGGCTTAAGCGTGATGATATATAGCCTAAAGCCTTCCTCGATAAATGGTCTATTCAACCCAAAAAGAATTTTTCAATTCGAATCAGTAGTTCATGAGATTAGCGCGTTCAAACAAACAAACTCTTCAGCTTTATAATATTATATAGTATAGATATAGATTTATGTACATGGAGGACTCACAGCTAACAAAATCAAATAAAAATAAAAAATATTATGTCTAATTAGTATTATTTTTAACAATTGTACACTGACTGTCCTAAATCTATCTCCTTTCGTTCAGTCCATCCAAAGGTTGTCAGTAAGAGATTGCTTTGTATGATAAGACCGCCCATTGTACACTTGCTTTTATAAATGTTTTTCCTGTTATTATAACAAGGTGTATAATAAAGTATATAACAAATAAATAAACAAAATCAGACAAAAATGGAAACTTAGTCACCAAAAAGCCAATTAGGTAGGTAAGTACATAGGTAACACCTAACTAATAATGTGTGGTGTGAGCACAAAAACAAAAACCACATCCCCAAAACCAAACCATTTGAAGAGTTCAAATCATATTCATCAGATTTTAAATTCAAATTCTAGGTAGGTACCTATGTATATACAATAAAGAATCTGCTAATCTGTATTTAAAGTAACCATAAAGTTATTATTTTTTTAAGAATAAGCATGTATGTACTTGTGCTGGACATAAATTGTATTACCATTATATTAACGTATAGACTAGATAGCTCCGGATATTCAGAAACGCTAGTATGAAAACGTGCCAAATGTGAAGAAACATAACAAGTGCTGCCATCTGTTGGCGAAATAGTTTTACGAGCTTTTTAGTACGCTTCCCTGGAAAGCGCGGAGTTCATGTAGGTACCTACTTATTTTAAATAGGCAGTATAGAGGATAAAATGGTGAAATGAAGTTTTATATATTAGGACGTAAGTATATGTAGGTAACCTTCACTGGGAATTGGGAATACATTAGACGTAATCTTAATTTATTTGTATCTACTAATATTTTAAATGTTGTCTATGACATAACTTACTTATTTAGTGAATAAGGTTATATTACGTAAGTGAAATGTTATAATTTTGCATTCCTGAATTGGCATAACTCAGTGAACTGCACAATCGCCTTACATCTGGAAATGTATTTGTTTGGACTGTTGCCATAAAGATTTGAAGGATGCTTTATTCTTACTACAAACAAGGAAACGTCAAAAGACATGCCTGCTTAATTTACGCAGTAATTTGTAATTCATCACGGACATAATAATGAATAGTTGAGAAGACAATGCACTTCCGAAGTCGCACGGAACTCGCCTAAAAGTAAAAGGACGTCCGGTTATCTCTCGATCTTCGTAAACATTAGCCAATAGCCTTGTGGTAGTTTGACGACGAACGGAGATTCAGTTATAAGATTATGTGACTGATTGTTTGAACTGATGTTGTTTCAAAATTAGTTAAATGTTGGTGAATGTTATCATTTTCATCCCGCGGCTTTGTTTCCGGGCCAATCCCACGGGCAAAGTAATGACGTACTTATTTTCCAAGATTTAGGAGCGTTGGTTGTGTTGTTGGGAAGATGATTGAACCCTAATTTAATAAAAATAATTCAGATATCAATACACTGTATAGTTACCGGCACGTAAGTTGGCAAAGATTTTCGTAGTGGGGGAAGTTCGCGCATGTAAAATTGTATGAAATTGTGCGTGCGCGAACTTCCCCCACTACAAAAAACCTTTCCCAACTTACGTGACGCTAACTATACTTTTGTACAGTGTATTAAAAACTCAACTACATTTTTTTTTTTTAATTATAATGCTTTTAAAGATTACCTTGTCCCAATTTGAAAAAAAAAACCGTTTAATATTTATTAGTACCCAGATTCGTATTAGAGGAGCTCGTGGCTAAATTATAACAGCAGCACGGGTCGATCGTCTAGGTTAAGCAACGCTTGCCGAGGTTGGTCTGTGGATGGGTGACCATCTTAACATAACGAGACTTCTCCGTGCCTCGGAAAGCACGTTAAGCCGTTGGTCCCGGCTGTCATTTGGAGATCTTTGGCAGTCGTTACGGATTGTCAGAAGCCAGAAAATGAGACACCAGTCTTGCCAAGAAGTACCGTGTTCCCCAGTTAATGGGTTGTAGAGGTCTGGTAGCCGCTTCTCGTAAAATACTGGTATTCAGGTGAATCCGGCATGACTGGGGGCCGACCCCAATGTAGTTGGGAAAAGGCTAGGCAGATGATGATGACCTAGATTCATATTCCTCATTGGTCTAGAGCACGTTTCGGGATGACCCGAATAATCTTTTATTACCAATATATCGGATATATTGTGTCTTCAGATTTTTCATCTCCTAGAGAGGTACCAAATTCTGAGCAAAGATTCCTATCAGATTCCATTCTAATATAAGATTGTTACATAAATCATTCACTAACATCCCGAAAGTTTTAAGTAAGTTGAATAAACAAATAAACACTGTTATGATAAAGAGAAAATATTATACCTAATTTTGTCTGCCCTAAAGTGAATTTTATTTTTCAATTACCAGCAATTTACCGTTGATAATTTACCCGATGATTTTCCAAAGGAGTTCCGCAACGCTTTCTAGCATTCATTGAATAACCCTTAGATTATAATATTGCGTAATTTACGGTACAGTAGGTCTATCCGGTTTTTTTAATACTTGTCCCTGTGACATTATCAGATTTCACAGATCTTATTTACTATAACACACTTTAAACTTCTTAACATTATCAACGAGACCCTGATTGGGTCCTATTCTACTTGTCCTACCAGTCTACCGGGTCTATCCGGTTAGGATACGGATGTGGAATCTGTCTAGATGGGCCAGCTCCATTCCATCATTTGTCACGGTCTATGACTTCGACAAATGACACTGGAGTCACTGGAGACCATTGGACTTTGGGATATTTTAAATTATTTATTGTATGCAAGTATGTATCATTAACTGGATGCGAGAAGCCGAAAATAGATGTAAGTGGCGCGCAATTGGAGAGGCCTATGTCCAGCAGTGGACTGCAACAGGCTGTTGATGATGATGATGTTTCATTTTATTTTTCTTTTATGCACTTTGTTTAAATTATTATTTTCTTTATGTATTTATATATTTCATTTTAGTATGTGTTCCGTGAGTGTTCCCGTGGCATAACTCGATTAAGGCATAAAAATTACCTCTACAAGACCTATCAGAATACCAGCATTGTGTTTTTTTTTAAATCGCAGCATTTTCTGAGATAGGAACCTTTTTGGCCTTGCACATTAATCTGATATAATATATCGTCTTTTGTTAATTTATTTTACTAGTACTTACTTTTTTTTTATTTGTCTTGTGGGAGTCCCAAATAAACATTTTGCTTTTTTCTTCTTTCTTTCTTTATCTCTCAAAGGGCATACATATATTAAGTTATAAAAAGATATAAATATTTTACAATAAACACCAATGAACAACATGTAGTTGTTCATAAGTGTCACTGCACAAAATGTTAACAAATCGCAAATAGAGCTAGAAAGCTCTTAACTACATACATAAGTGGGTATACAAGAGTAACAATTTTTTCAATAGTACTATGGTTTCCAAGGATTTAACTTGTGTGTAAAATAGCTGAGATTACCTAAGAATGAAAGCCGTGCAACGCATAGCTTACAAACTCTCTTATACCCGGTTTCTGAAGTACCTACTTAACGCCATTGGTTGGTCAGTGGTTAACGGACCGATAAACAACCAATATAGTACTTACCTTAGAAACCGGACATATTATGTTTGTTTGAATAATCACAGTATTACAACAGTAATTAACAACATAAGTATGATTAAACTGTTTGAAAAATTTAGGCATTGAGGAAAGGTTATAAGGTACCGGAGGGTACTTAAATTGGTCACCTTAAGGCGTCGAAAGTGGTCATCGTTGCATTAATTTTGTATGGCAAAAAGAGAAGTCGGCCTCGGTATGCAATTTTTTTAGGGTTTTCCTATCATCTAATGGTTTCTTCCACTCTGGGCGGAGCGGAAGGGAGTTTTAAACTCTTACAAACCCACCCGTGTCAAATGCCCTTTGCAATCCAGGGTCGCGGTGACTCTATCGAACAAAATTCCGCTACCGGTTTGCCATACGGCTACGTGATTGGTATGGTATTAAGCCGACGCCATAGTGTGCCTTGACTGGCTAAATATGTACCTATGTAGTACAACTGAAAGTTCAATCAGCAAAAAGCTGTCAAAGTGTCAATTGGTGTTCTGTTATTCATTTTAGTACTCATCTTACGCGTTTGATCATCTGTCACGTAAATGGCTTTCTGAAAACAGATAACTATCTTGTTAAATTACCACTTATTGTCAAATCATCATTCCGCAGTATCTTAGTAACTTTCCTGCAATTTCTTTGGATAACTTTCACTTAAGACTAGTGATTTGCGCCCGGCGGTGCCTGTCGACGCTTGTCGTCGTACCGTAATGACAGTGTGAAGGGTCGTCTTATATTAAATGATTGTTAGAAAGCGCCAGACCGCACAGTGCGCGGTCGGCGGAAGTCTCCCGAGCTTAGGGCAACAACATTATTATTCTGCCTCAATACTCTATGGTTGACTATGGCAAGACCTACTTGCGATAAAGAAAGTCAAATATGAAGAAAAAATAACAGTTTTCGCAAAACTACGATCATTGTAATAAAATGTCTTGTAACTTGCAACAATTTGCTCACAATAAAATATGTATATGCTCGAAAAATCCCGCACTATTTGAAAAGCGAAAAAGTAGGAGTAAGTACATTATGCGTAGCAATAGATTGTCTTGTAACTTGCAATACCTATTACACAAAATAAGGAAAAAGACTCGCAGTCTATTCGAAAACTGAAGACAATTCATCAGTTTGTGCAACTGTGCCCCATTTTCTGAGATGTGTAACTGTAAAGCACAAGTGTTATACTTATAATGCAACTATTGTACAACGCGAGATGCGCGGGTCGCACGTAGCGAGTTGCACAACACCGCGACACAGAAGCGCTGGCTGGCCAGTGGGCTTGAAAATAAATTGCATATAATGAATATTCCTTGTTTGGTCTGAATAGTAAAACAGTTATTTCATTATGTGACAAATAAATTATCGATCCTTAGGATAGATTGATGGAACATAATATACGATACTGTTTATAGCGATCCGAGTCCACGCAGACGCATATGGCTGACATACATGTAGGTACCATATATTATAACTATTGAATTCTATACGTTAATAGAATTCTCTATACTTTGATTTAAGCCACTTTACCACAGACTTTTTCAGGGATGACGTTATTTTATTAAAAAAAAGGTCGAGATTCTATGTTCGAATGTATTTATTTCTTTTATGTATGTTCACTGATTTCTCCGCCAATTGAGGGCCGATTCGTTTTTTTTTTTCGAAAGATTACCTAGACTCCTGAGGTGTTACCATTTTCTGTGGTCAAAATTCGGAAGTCGGTGTCAAAAAGCGAAGAAACCAAATAAAAAACAACCGATCCCCGAAATTAAAATTATTTTTTAGTTTGTATTGTTTTTATTTGGAAGTCTGTTGTATTTTTTTTTTTGTAAAAATATGAACCGTTGTAATAATAGGAGTAGATTTTGTTTGATTGGTACTCTAGGCACTTTCGTGCGATCTGCAGTTATGAAACAACTGTTTTTAATCGCGGTCTTAGAATCGATCGCATACAAAAAGATTCATCATCATCAACAGCCTGTTGCAGTCCACTGCTGGACATAGGCATCTCCAATTGCACGCCACTTAGATCTATTTTCGGCTTCTCGCATCCAGTTTATACCAGCCGTCCTGCGCAAATCGTCACTCCACCGTGCTTGAGCACGTCCTACACTACGTTTGCCGAGACGCGGTCTCCACTCTAGAACTCGTTCGCTACAAAAAGATTGCCAATGCATAATATGTGAACCAGTAATACTCGCATAAATCTGAACTTTATGTCTCTGCAGGTGCGAACAAGCCCGTGATAGTGGTCCGCGTGGGCAACAACCGCCCCGACCTGGGGACCAACCCGGTCTGCAACCGGTTCACCGGCTACATCGATGAGGGCCAGCCGCTCTTCCTGCCCTGCAACCCCCCCATGCCGGGAGCCTTCGTCAGTGTGCACCTCGAGTCTTCGGCTCCTGCCCAGCTGTCTATCTGTGAAGCTTTCGTGTACACGGACCAGGCGCTGCCGATTGAAAGGTAATTAATTGGGTTAAATACATCGATATATCAGAGTATGACTTGAAGTACCGAATAGGGTAGTTGACAAAAAAGTCTAATTAGTTCACTAACTAGATTTTAAAAAATATTGGTCACGTATTTTTTCTTTTTTCTCGTAAACAAAAACGAAGACGATAACACTGGTGTGACGTCACTGCGTGCTACGATTTTTACCAAGCCGTGACGTCACAAGTCCCATTCCTGATTTTTTATGATTTTTATCTTCGTATTTTTTATAGATTAAAAAAAACATTAAATATGAGTCCTATATTTTTCGATAATCTAACTGACTGACTAAATAGAATAATAATATGTTTTTACTCAGGCAACATCCCTATTCGATTATTTTTTTTGTTTGAACGTAACTCAAGGTACAATTTTAACAGTTGCATAATATAATAGATATACCTACGTAAAAACATATCCGATCTTCTGCACACGATTATAAAGTTGGATTTTTAAAAGACTGGCTTGCACTAGCAAGCTAATTAAAGGTATTCTATCAAAATGCCATAACAAAATATTTCGGGAATTAATAAGTACTGGCTTCATAATCATAATCAGCCTTTTAACGTTCCCACTGCTGGGACACAGGCCTCCTCTCTAGGAAAGGGAATGGGCCGTAATCCACCACGCGGGCCCAGTGCGGGTTGGTGAATGTCACATGTCTTCGAATCTTACTTACTTACGTAGTACTGGCTTATTTATTACCAAATTATAATACTTACAGCAAAAGTGGCTTAAAATATTGATATATGATATTGTGTTTGTAACCATAACTACCTTTATCGATTCGTTAGTATAAATCCGATACCCTTTTTCATTTTGCCAATCCCTGTCCTCAAGGTGCCCGCAGTTCCGTGACCAGCCCCCCGGCAGCACGGCCACGTACAACGGCAAGTGCTACATCTTCTACGACCGGCAGCCAGCATCCTTCCGCGACTCGCTCGGCTTCTGCCGCTCCCGCGGAGGCACCCTGGTGGACGAGAGCAACCCCGCGCTGCAGGGCTTCATCAGCTGGGAACTGTGGCGGCGACACCGGTGAGTCAGCTCTTGTGAACTTCTAGCAATGCTTGAGGCTGTTGATTTATTGTGTGCTGTGCTCTTCACATATCTTTAAGTTGTATCGGTACATAGGACCTAATGACGCGCATAAAAACAGTTTATTAACCTATCTGGAATCTTAAATCTGGATTATTAAAGCTCCTGACAAGTGACATTCCGACAGCGGTGGAGTGGCGAAGGCGATTGCCAAAACGCTCAAAATGTATATGGGATTGACAAGCGCTGTCGAGATGTCACGAGATCGCTCCCTTGTATTTTAGCATTTCGACAATCACATTCACGTATCAAATAGCACTTTGTCTAGAGAATCGAGGGCCAGTTCTAAAATTTTTCAAGCTACATTCGCGTTTGCTTTCAATCTCAATCTGTCAAAAACACATCAATTTCCGAACTCTGGCACACTGGACGTATCACAACGAATTTTGTGCCTCACCGGTTTACATCGTTCTACGACACGACATGGCACATCTCTCTATCCACTTTCACGGTTGTTTCGTCATCACACAAACCATTTTAACGGTCGCATACCATATGCGGCGGCTTCTCATCCGTCAACGTCTGTCGAACAATCCTGATCTTATAAGGTTTCCATTAAATGTACAAGTTAATTTCACGACGGATTTGTAAGCCAAGTTAGCGATAGTGGGGCTTGTTACGACTGGTACCAAGATGACGAGCTTGTTGGATCACTGACATCTTGGTTATATTGATCGATGATTTGAAGGTGTCATAGGTAGCTATTGTGCCTCGGAAAGCACGTTAAACCGTTGGTCTCGGCTAGTATTTGAACATTGCCAGTCATTTTGAGAAGTCGGAAGACAGAAAATATGACACGTGTCTTGTCGAGGGGTATTGAATTAATTGGTAACCAGCGTTCGCTCCACCTGCATCCAGTAAGATTGGAAGCCGACCCCAATATATTTGGGAAAAGCTAGGATTTTTTATACTAAGTAAAAGTAGGTATTGTCAAGACGGAGCCCGCTAGGGCTAATGCCTGCCAGGGCTGCGCAATTTGTTCGAATGGGACCGCGACCCTGAAACGCAATGGGTATTTAGGAGGAACACGGATGAGTTTTAGTCGGTAGAAGTCTGACACTCACTTCCGCTTCGCCCCCAGCGGAAGAATTAATTAGATATGATAAAGCAAAAATACGGTTCCACTATTTTTCTATAATCTAATTTTTACTTAGAAAACATCCCTATTATATATTTAGGTAAATCGATTTGTGTATATTTGTTAATAAGCTATATCCAAGTATACGAAAACAGTTGTTATTTATGTACTTATTGTACGCCTCATAATAGGCCCTGGGCCCCAAGTAGGTATACTATTTTTATAAATTTTTCATTCCAACACGATCCCATTGTCATTTTATTGCTAAAATTTCGTAATCTGCTTAAGTCATAATGGTGGTCGATCATTGGTCTGTCAATGGTCTCGTAATACTTTTTGATAACCGAGCTATTAAAAGCAATTAAGTAATGCACAATGACGTTCTAATGGTACCTTGGTCACTGATCAAAGGAACTGTCAATATGTTATTAGATTACCGCATAATATGTCTGTCATTAATTTGTCATTATGTACGAGATTACCATTCTATATCATTTCTTTCAATGGACTGTCAGTGGTTGACCACTGGAAAGTCATAATGACGCTTTGCTTTTATATTAGTAGATTACCAAACTTGTCAAAATCAACCATTGTGAAATCAATGATAGACACTATTGTAATAGCAGAATGAGGCCCGGGACATGGTCCCATTTCGGCCTCCTCCAGAGACAAGTCGGCCGCTGTGCTATTGCGCAGTGGCTGATGCCTGTGGACGGTGAGCGTGGGTGGCTCGCCGTCCGATACCAGGCTGAGTCGACGACGCGTTGTGCTTCACGCGCGCCTCAAGGAGCCGTCAGCACCAGAGACGGGGCCCCATAGGGTCGGTGCCTGCTAGGGTTGCGGAATTTGTTCGAAAGAGTTACCGCGGCCCTGGAACGCAAAGGGCACATGGAGGAGCACGGGTGGGTTTTAGTCAGTAAAAGTCTGACACTCCCTACCGCTCCACCCAGGGCGGGAGGGGTCATTTGATGATTTCCCATCCAAAAAAAAAAAAAAAAAAGGCCCGGGACAAAGTTCTTGGGGCTGAGTCATAGATATATTTTATATTTCTATGGGCTGAGTACAGATATCCGTTTGAAATCACACGTTTCTGTATTTTCGCATGTCAAACTCTGTCTGCTGTGAGCCATGGATACAATAACTGACAAAGCACTACTTATCAGCAGAGAAAAGGGGAAAGCAAAACACTTAGTCCAAGTCATTTCCCGTCAATTTCTGCTTGACTTACTTATTTACTTTGTTGAAGCTACATATTATGTGTTATTTGAATAGATAATGAACAGCTGACGAGCCTTTTGGCATTTCTATGTATATTTGCTACCCAACTAATCCCAGACGGAAGGTAATGTTTTATTTACTTGATTTTTTATGGAAAACAGCTAATAAAAACAAAACAAGGTTTGCTTGTTTATTCTAATAGAAGTTTTTATAAGGTGCATTATTATTATTTTTTTTACTTTGTAGCCTTGTAGGCTTGAGATCAGGTTTGTTTGCCAGTAAATTGCTAATAGGTATTTATAATGTTTTTCTCTTCAAAGTTAGAGTGAACAGGCTTCTTCTGGGTAAGCTCATTCCATCGTAGACTTTGTCTCTGTCACCTGTGACCTAGACTAGAGTCAAGAGCAAATCCATTTCACAATAAAAAATGCTCAAGAATGTGGTGGCTGCTGAACTCAACCCTAAACCCAGGTCCATTTGATGACAATGCATATTAAACTTCTTAGTTGTTGGCAGTTGTAGTGTTGTTAATGAACTAATCAAGTAACCTTGCCGGTAGTTATATTTTCGAGCCGTTTGGGGTTGAAACTCTCGGGTCGTGGGGTCCAAGTGCTCATAACTTACATAAAGATTTGTCAAAACGTTTAGTTGACACTTCGCGTGACCCAAGGGATGGCTTTTACCATGGACAAAGTATAAGCATTGCCATACAGCGTGGTAATGCTGCCAGCCTTTTGGGTACATTACCAGTGGCCAGCGATGCGGAGGAATTTTTTGACACCATCTTTTGACTATTTTTAGTTTTAGTGTTTTTTTTTTTTAATTTAAATGTATATACAGAATAAAAATAAATCTTTTGAATTTATCAAGTAATAGATTCTGTCTCAAATACTATACGGCTTTTTTTTCTTTGATTTTCGTTTACCAACATAACTTATGTCTCTGCAGTCAGTGCACAGTACCAAAAGCCACTAGAAACCATTCTCGGAGCTAACGGTTCAAAACCAGTATATTTAAGACAACGGGCCGGGTCCCGTACGCGCCGGCTCCGATCCGATACGGTCCGTATGTCGAACGTTACGGCGGCGGCGGCCGTACGCTCTACGTTTATCATCTATTTCAAATAACGGCGAAAGGTTTGTGGTGTCTTTGGCTGTACCGTAGACTCAGTGGCGTACAGTGGTTCGAGTTAGGGTAGGCCAGAGAAAATGTGCAAAAAAAAAAACGCACCACATTATTCAGGGTTGAAATATGGTGTTATTTTTTTGTTGTTTTTTTTTTCATAGTCTATTTAAAAACAAAAAAAAACTCATTTCATTAAAAATCAACCCTGAATAATGTGGTTATTTTTTAAAATTTATTTGGACATTTTCTCTGGCCTACCCTAACTCGAACCACTGCACGCCACTGACCATAGACTAAAATCGGACTGAGCTCTGTTTAGAAGACTTCGTTACATATAAATTGGTATGAAGTGAGGATTACTTAACTATTCTGTTACTATGTTCTGAAAGCAGATGGTTACTACGGAAAAATCATTAGCAAAAATGATGTCCCGTTTTATGTTTTCAGAGTATCGTTATTTAACGATTTACTTGCTTAAATTCCTGAACTTCATTGCTGCATGTTCCGCTAGACGAAAACGAGTAATCCTTTCTAAGTTTTTTACGTTTAATGCTTTCGTAGTTACCTTAGGTACAAGATAGCAAAGGTACATTTTTTCTCTGTATCCTAGCTCTAAGATAAAAACTTAACTATGATCACGCAAAACATTCGAAGCATATAGGTCGGAATAATCTTTCGCTGTAAAAAATATTTTGATTACTGTTTTGCTAATTTAACTACTTAGTTTAGGCATGCGTTCATCTAATTTACTAGCCAACATCTAATTTATTAGCTAACATCTAATTTATAAGCCAACATCTCATTTATTAGCTAACATCTTATTTATTAGCCAACATCTAATTTTTAGCCAACATCTCATTTATTAGCCAACATCTAATTTATTCGCCATGATCTCAACCTCCATTACAGCCAGTTTCTCTTTCGTACAATCCATTCTTTAACACACTCCATCTCGCTCATGGCAAAATTTATAATAGAAATGCGTTAGGCTTAAAAGTTATCTGCATCGGATTTGCAATGTACGGCCATCCCTAAACAAAATTTAGTAATAGATAAAATTAAATAAACGGAACGGAGAAAAAAACTTTGATTTTTCCAAAAACATAATCAGGTACGACCATAATAAAGGCAGTCACACATGAGCGACACCCACTCGCATCACCTGCATAATGCATGGTGTAGAGCTGAGGAAGTGACCGACAATTACAGGGCGTGTGCTCACTCACTGTGCACTAACGGTGTGCGTCCGTGAGTACAAGCTTATATGCCATAAGGCCCGGATTACATAAATATTACGCAATTAATGCTTGACTGTATATCGTAATACTTAATTTCCGCGTGACCGCAAGCGCTATAGTGGTCAGCTTACGGACGCGTCAATAGGTACAATAATGTCAGTTACCGAACTGTCCTACTGCAAGGCGAAAGTCTCTTCCTCTTAGAGAAGGCACGAGTATTAATAAAAAAGAACAAACTTCTGTAAAGAACAATCCTGCAACACGTTTTTTTTTTTTGGTTTTATTTTTCTGGATGGGAAATCATCAAATAACTTCTCCCACTCTGGGCGGAGCGGAAGGGAGTGTCAGACTCTTACTGACTAAAACCACAGTAAAAATATGGAACAGTATGGAAACTAAGCCCATTTGTTGAAATAATTACCTACGAACGAAGTTCTTTAACACGACTTGCGGTAGGAGTTAACTGGGAGAAATAGTCACGCGAAAATGCGTTAGTGCATGTTCTTCCATGCGACTTTCTTCTTTGGTCAAAATGTAAATAATGCCATTATAAAAAAAAATACAAACTGAATATTGTTTATCATTTCTATGCCATTTTATTCCATTTCAATTATACCTAATATCTGCCCTAAAATTTTTTTTTTTTTTTTTTTTTTTTAATCTTTATTTGTTTATAGAGGGTTTGATCAGTATGACCACGCCACCCTCATAGGTACACTCCACATGGTTATCTACGTTTTATTCCTATGTTTACAATTTTATATAGGTTTTTGGCGGCTTTTGACAGGGGTGCTGCCAGAATACTATTATAAATACCAATATTGTTGGGATCAAAACTATTTTCTAAGAGATAATTGCTCCTTTCAACCTCGTTCCGGACACACTCCGCTAAAATATGAGTGACATCTTCTATTTTATTACACTCAGAACAGTTAGGCGAATCAGTCTTCCTCATTAAAAAAGAAAAGCTATTTAAGGGAATATGGCCAGAACGAAGTCTGAACGCGGTCACAATTTCACGACGATGTATCTCTGTGCCCCCAAACCACGGAAGGCGGCAAAGGCTGGGCTGAATGGTCCTGTACCAAATCCCTTTACTCAGCGACCTCTCATCAAAGTATTCCTTCCACATAGCCAAACACTGTTCTCGTACTCGAAACAACAGGTCACTAAACAACGGTAGACATTCGAAAGTAATTCCATCTGTGATCGCCTCTTTCGCTAATCGATCAACTTTCTCATTACCATAAATGCCAATATGGGATGGTATCCATTGAAGAGTAATTTTACTCTTCCTTTGTACCCTGGCAATGGATTCCAGAATGTTGTAGGCTATCGGTGCACCTCGACAATTCGAGGTGCATCGAGCCAGATGTTGCAAAGCACTCCTGGAATCGGTCAGAATTAAATAATTTCCTGATTCGAATGACTCGATGTATGAGACAGCTTCTGCGATTGCTAATAGTTCTACGTACATAATTGACATTTTTATACCCGATCTAAACTTAATGGAAGCCTTCGTTTGCGGATCAAAAATAGCCCAACCTGAGTCGTTACCGTCCTGTGATCCATCAGTATAGATTGAATAATAATGTGAATAGTTATCAATTAAGTATTGCTCACAAACTTGATGTATGTGGTTACATATATATTGATGTTTTGGTTTGTCTATTCTACCTATAGACGGCTTAACTACGTCGGATAGGTCCACACTGCTAACCCACATATTTAAAGAAAATCTGTCTAATTGTAAGGATGTATGAATCGGATAATCAATAAGTGACTCATGCGCCGTCACTAATAGTGGTTTCTTTTTACGTCGCCAGTACAAACACTGGCATGAATCGACAAGATTATTTATAACGGGAAATATTTCATTACCTTGGAACGAATTCATCTTTAACCAATATTTGCCAGCTAGGTAGTACCTGCGTACATTTAAAGGTTGAATGTGAAGCTCACACTCCATCACGTGAATCGCCGTCGTCCTAACAAAACCACCAATAATTCGCATACACTGATTCTGTACTCGGTCTAATTTTAATATACTGCTTTTTAACCCGTTATCGTAAAGAAAACTGCCGTAGTCTAGTCTCGAACGTATGATGGATATATACAATTGCCTCAAGTAATATGGATGTACCCCCCATCCAGACCCTGCAAGCACTTGGAAGACTTTTAGAGATTTTAAACATTTTTCAGCTAATTCACCAATGTGTTTTTTCCACCTAAGTGTACGGTCTAGCCACAAACCTAAATACTTTATACTATCTACTACTTCTATCGATGACTCATTAATTAAAAGATTCACATATTCTCTTTTAAAACCTCTCTTAAAAACGCAAACTTTACTCTTTGAGGACGAAATTTCTAAACCTATGTTGGAAAGTAATCCAACTAACATCTCTAATGAGTTTTGTATGCGATGAGTGACTTCTATTATGTTTTTGCCTACTAAATAGATAACAAAATCGTCCGCATATTGCGATATCATAACTCCGCAGCTCATAATACTTGCACAGATATTTGAAGTAACGATGTTAAAAAGTGACGGCGACAGAGGGTCGCCTTGAGCTAAGCCGTGGCCGGTAGTTCGACAAATGTAAACATTATCTACTAAAATCTTCAACCTTCTTTCTTTTAAAAACTGCCATAAATACTGACAAATTTTTGATCCCATCCCAATTAAATCCATTGTTTGTATTAATGAAATAGTATTAACATTGTTATAGGCATTATCTAAATCCAAAAAACATCCTATTGTTATTTTGTTTTCAGTAAAACCCGTTTGAATATTAGATATTAAACCAACCAGATTGTCCATTGTGGAACGACTTTTTCTAAAACCCGTAGTGTGTGGTGATAAGATGTTATGTTTTTCGATGAACCATTCTATTCGATTGTTTAAAATGCTATGGAATATTTTACACAGACATGACAACATTGATATAGGTCTGAGTGAAGAGTGCGACTGCGGGTCGCGTCCAGGCTTAGGTATTGGAACGACTGCGATGTCCCGCCACTGCATGGGCACAAAACCGGTTGACAGTGAACTATTATACAGTGATAACAATATAGATTTGCCGTTCTCGGGAAGGTGTTTAATCATTGTGTATGAAACATTGTCGCAACCGGGTGATGTGTCTTTAGTGCGTATACAGCTATTTAGCTCTTGTTTTGTAATTGATGTTTCTAATTTGGGATTCCTAGAAGAAAATGACGGATCGTGTGGAGATGTATAATCAGGGGTTAGGCTGCGAAGAAGATTATTGGCTCGCTCGCTATCAACATATTGCCTAGCACTTTTACGTCCTTTAAACCAACGCATCTTTCGCCACATTTGACTTTGCGAAGTTGTTCCGTCTAGTGATGTACAAAACTCCTGCCAACCTTTATCTCTAGCATTGCGTAAAAGTTTTTGTGACTCACTTATTTTTTTATTAAGCAACATAAGGTTATTTGGTGTCGGATTGCGTCTAAAAGCTGCAAGGGCCAGTCTACGTTCAGCAACTGATCTGGATAGGTCTGTATTCCAATAGGGTTTGGGAATAAAAACGTTAGTAGGATCCAAGTTAAATTTTATATACGGGATGTGAACGTCTGCTGCTAAATTTATGCAATCAAGAAATTTATCATAGTCATTTTGAAGATTACCAGACAGGCGGAAGTCAGAAAATATATCCTCAAGTAATCTTTCGTAACTATCCCAATCCGCCTTCTTAAAGTTCCGTCTATAGATATTTTTTGGAACAATATTGAGATTAGAAGTAATGCTGATCATTAAGTGGTCGCTTCCAAGGGATTCGTTCATAACGTTCCAGTTAAATGTCAGTGCCAAGTTAGAAGAAACCAACGTGACGTCAGGCGCGGACTGCTGAAGTTGATTATTAACCAATCTAACACGAGTGTGTTTGCCATCATTAAGGGCGACAAAACCGTTATCTATGATAGCATCATATATTTGCGCACCTCTCAAATCGGTCTTATAAGACCAATTCGTGTGGTGCCCATTAAAGTCCCCTAAAATAAGGCTGTTCTTTGTATATAAAGAAAAAACGGAGTCCCAATCCTGCTGATTGGTATGTACAGATGGTGCACAGTACCCGGTAACAACATATTCGATATCACAACAATTTACCAACTTGACACACATAAGTTCAATACCTGGGTTTGTGATTGGAGTGTTACAGATGTATGCGTGAATCGACATGTGTATGAAGATAGCAATCCCACCATAACCATCATCCCTGTCTTTGCGGAAAATATTATAATTTGTTATTTTGAGATGGCTATCTGGTTCTAACCAAGTTTCACTTACGGTTGCAATGTGGACTTTTTCCTGTAACAATATATTTTCAAATCCTAGTAACTTGGGTCTTAAGCTCTGCGCATTCCATTGGAGTATACTCAATTTTATTTTCCTATTCTTAGGACCCATGTCTCATAACAAAAAAATCGAATGCCTGTCTTATAATGGGCCAGTCTGAGATATTTTCAACAATCACTAAAATTATCCAATTTATGCAACACTTAACCATGTTTGTGACCTTTGCTGAAATTGATATATTTTTCAAAAATATGATTTCTTTTAGTCTTCTAATTAATTCACCGAACGTCCCTTCTTGCTTTTCTTCATCTGTTTCATTAAAAGGTTCTGGCTTATTGGTTTCCTGAGGCTCTGGGTTTAAAAAGATATCATATTCTGAAGCCTTACGTGTCCTTTGCTTTTTCATCGATGATTTTGAGGTTTTTACAGCATGTTCCTTATTGTGTATTTGTACTTCTGTCGTATTGTTGATATCCTGAGGTATTGACTCCCGTTGTGACGAGGTAGTTGGTTCAGATAGTGGAGGAGCGGACAGCAATGTAGAAAACGGTTTGACAGAAGGCATCTTAGGAGCGACATCTGAGGGTGACCTTGGGGCTACATAAATAGTTAAGGCCTTTCTGTATGTGCAGTTGAACTCAGCCATAATGTCTCTCAACCTTTTTTCTTTTATAAATGAGGGGCAGCCTTTGTACAATGCCATGTGTGCACCATTACAATTGACACATTTAAAAGTTTTTGTCTCGCAGTTACTATGGTTGTCTCCACACTTTGGACAGACAACTTTGCTTGATGGGCATTTCTTAGTAGGATGACCCAATTTCCAACATTTCGTGCACTGAGATACAGGGAAGATGTATGGATCCACTTTTATTCTTAAACTGTCCACGTATATATATGGTGGTAAATAGGCGCCTTTAAAACATAGACGAACTGCTTCACTTCGTGCCCAACCTTCACTCGAGCTGCGTCGGTTCAGTCGACATATAGATATTAATTCAGCTGGTTTAGGACATTTTATTGTATTTTGTATTTGATCGTCTGATAGATCTAAATCCACGTCCCGTATAACCCCATATGAAATACTTTTTTCCAATGCTCGTTGTATTCGCCAGCCTTTCTCAAGTAGTGGTGTACATTTCTCTAATCTATCTGCGCTTACTTCACTCTGTATATCGAGCCGAACTTTATAAGGGTTTACATATTTTACCCTTAGAATGTCAGTGATACCGTAATCTTTAAATAACCTGGCTAAAGCAAATTGTTTAGGTAAATGTTCACTACATGATATGTATATCTCGATTTTATCAATATTCCCCTTTTGCTTCTTTCCTTTTGATGTTACCTCCGTCCATTCTGAAATCTCCTCATCCCCCTTCCTCTTCTCCGACCTTTGTATAGTTTCACTCTCCATTTGTATAGTATCTTCTTCTTGGTATCGTGTCTCCTCTTGATCGACTTCTACTAGATCACTCCATGAACTGCTGCTCGGCATTGTGATCGCATAAACATGATTATCCCGTGTATTGCTCATTGTCTTACACTTTCAAATCATTCATCGTTAGCGGCCGCGCGCAGCGAGCAATCCAGCGGTATACGTATACACGATGGGTATAGCTTGTACGGCTGCGCGCCGGCAATAACAACAACGTAATTAGTACACGTGCAACTTGGGTGATTAACAAACGACCACCTCGCACGAACGCCGTATCGAGACTGCCCTAAAATTTTGATGAAGCATTTCTGTATCTTGAATAAAAAAACTTTTTACAAAAAACACAACCGACTTCTAAACAAAAAAAAACCAAAAAGTACAAAATAACTTTAATTTCGGAACTCGGTGTTTTTGATTGCTTTTTTGTTTTGAACACACCGACTTCCGAAATTAAAGTTATTTTGTACCTACTTTTTTTTGTTTTGTTTAGAAGTGGGTTGTATTTTTTAAAACAAAAAAGCAATCAAAAACCCCGAGTTCCGAAATTAAAGTTATTTTGTACTTTTTGTTTTTTTTTGTTTAGAAGTCGGTTGTATTTTTTGTAAAAAGTTTTTTTATTTTTCACTTTTCAGTGGTTCACTCCCAGCTAAACATACCCATCACAGCGTACGTGGTATAAATTGGTGTAAACAATAAACAAACATGCGATTTCAGCTATCCCGACAGATTTGCTATCATTTATTGAAATTAACAAAAACCCGCTAGTTCGATTTCGATAAAATTTTCATGGGACCATTTGGGAAGTTATACCCTTTCCAACAAAAAAAGAATTTTTCAAATCGGTTGGCAAGCGACGGAGTTATGCCCGAACAAACATTAAAACGACTAGAATATAATGTTGTCGTAAAATTATGGTCATTTATTTTTTCACACTCATAAGGATTAATTTATTCCATATGTTATATAAATTATAATACAATATAAATTAAAATTAGTCTTCGGTATAAGGATTTAATACTAGTATTAAAAATCTGTGCTTGGGTACACAGTTTATGCAAAACGAAAACCTGAGTGGTCCACCTATAGCCATTATAATAGCGTAGGTATTATCTATAAACACGGCACCCGCCACTGAGCGCACCGCGAAAGTCCCTTAGGGGCCTCGTAGATGTGCGCGTCTGTGTGAGTGTGCCGTTTCGACGGTTTGTTCGTAGTTTCTGTACTGTTCCATATTTCTACTGTGCTAAAACCCACCCGTGATCCTTCTTGTGCCCTTTGCGTTCCAGGGCCGCGGTGACTCTTTCGAACTAATTCCGCAACCCTAGCAGGCACTGACCCTATGGGGCCCCGTCTTCGACGCAACCCCTGAAAGCCGACTTTGACTTTGACGAGAAAAGTGCCGCGGCATTGAAACTCCAAAGGGCAGGGAGAAACGATTAAACTGTACTTGATCCTGGCGCGAAACCACCCACATAGTTACCCTTACGTTCTCGAGTGTAAGTTGAAATCGCACGGGGTGCCACTTTGAAGGGAAATGCAGATGATTTTCTTCAAATTTCAGGTCCCTTAATAAAAGTTATTCATTTTCAACAGAGCTGGGTGTCTGGCGCCCAGCAAACGCTGAGATGGTAAACCCTTTCGGTATGGGCACACTCAGTAGGTACAATTCTGTACCTACTACTATTATTTCTGTTACTTTGTTTGTGTCTGTGCCAAATAAATGTTTTCTATTCTATTAATGAGTACTACACCACAAATCAGCATAATACACGGAATATCTAAGTATACCCATCCGCTATCATACAGGCTACCAAAACAAATGTAACTTCTCGTAATTATTTCGCTTCTAGTCTGCGTGGGGCATCCAATGTCATCGAATTTCCCTTTGAGGCTTATAGCCCTCACCCTTCAATCAATAGGTATTATCTAGTGCGTAGTAGCATAGTGGCAATGAGAATACCGAGCTATGTACAGTCAGCATCAAAATCAGCTTACCTTTGACAAAATCAGCGTTAGCTTGTACCAAGTATTATCATCTATGCTGAGCATTTGCATTCGGCACAGTTATGTTATTTTTATCTCTGAAA
The DNA here is from genome assembly GCA_905332915.2 of Hecatera dysodea. Lineage (NCBI taxonomy): Eukaryota > Metazoa > Arthropoda > Insecta > Lepidoptera > Noctuidae > Hecatera > Hecatera dysodea. The sequence goes on along the minus strand of HG995286.1, from coordinate 27,431,017 downwards.
AGTATGCGGAACTATTAAAAACTAGCAGCGCCCCGCGGTTTCACCCGCGTAGTTCCCGTCCCCTTGGGAATATGGGGGTAAAATATAGCCTATGTCACCCGGGGATAGTGTAGCTTCCCAACAGTGAAAGAATTTTTGAAATCGGTTCTGAAGTTTTGGAGCCTATTCAATACAAACAAACAATCAAATCTTTCCTCTTTATAATATTAGTATAGAAGAATGAACTGTACTGAAAGTACATAACACCTCTACAGAAATTCCGAAAGCAGCTGCAAAACAGTTTACCATCCCTGAAACCACCCGTAGACTGGAGAAACATGACTACACCTGAGAAAGGGTGGTCTTCGAAGGAGGGAGCATCATGAAAGAAAGAAAAAAAGAAAGAAAGAATAAATATTTATTTAGGATTCGCACAACACAAAACAAAAATAAATAAAAATTAAAGCTTATTATTAATTTTAAATTGCGCGAGACCAAAAAAGGTCCCTATCTCAACATAATTATGCTGCGAAATTTAAAAAAAAAATCTAGTATATATCATATATAAACCCTTACGACGACATTCCGTCTGCTTATACTGCTGCAGAACGGTAAATAAAAATCTCTGAAAAGTGTTTTTCCCTAAGCAACAAACGGAATTTTCAACTTTATTTCCAGCTATAACCGTCCTATACGTCAGGAATGAGACTAAGGCCCCTCGCCCACGGCGACTTTTTGTAGCGATGCAGTCGCGATGCTGTCGCGAGTAGGCATCGATACAGACGCGAAGCTGTCGCTAGCTGTGTGCCCTCGCCCACGGGACCAGATTCAGTCGCGATGCAAACGCGATTCGGTCGCGATACAAACGCGATTCGGTCGCGATACAAACGCGATTCGGTCGCGATACAAACGCGATTCGGTCGGGATGCAGTTACGACACAAAAATACCTTGAATCAGTACAGTTGCAAGATGGACTCCGCTGAGGCAACATTTGTCACGTCCAACGCGGTCGCGCATTTGTATCGATACAATCGTGATGCAGTAGCACGTTAGTAGCGCGATGCAAATGTGTATCGATACAATCGCGATGCAGTAGCGCGTTAGTAGCGCGTTGCAAATGCGACTAACACGCGTTAGAAGAGATGCTGTCGCGCGTTAGCTAAACGCGCGACTGCATCGCGACAAAAAGTCGCCGTGGGCGAGGGCCCTTACCTTGGACAAAGGATAAGCATTGCCATACAGCGTGGTAATGCTGCCAGCCTCTTGTACATTGCCAGTGGCCAGCGATGCGGAGGAATTTTTCGACGCCATCTTTTAACTATTTTTAGTTTTAGTTAGTTCAGTGTTTTTTTTTTAGTAAGTAAGTTATCTTAGAAGTGTAGAATTATTTGAATAAATGGGGAACGTGTACCTGCTGGTGACTGTACTGTCTGTGCAGGGTGCACTCTCAAAGGACTCAATATTAATTGCCCCGTGTACATAGGTAGCTATATACCTGACCTATGTGTCTGGCGCAGGGGACACAGCTTATGCTTTGATTCAAACTCAAATGGATACTGTTATGCACTTCCGTCAGAGCAGAGCAGGAGCAGAACGCACCGCAAAAATGCTCCATGCATTATTGTTTTCGCTGACGCGTTCTGCTCCACGCGCGCTTCTAAGAGATGTCAGCATAGGAGTCAGGGAGGACCCTGACTCCATAGGGCCAGTGCCTGCCAGGGTTGCGGAATTTGTTCGAAAGAGTTACCGCGGCCCTGAAACACAAAGGGTATTACGAAGAACACGGATGGGTTTTAAGACAGTAAGAGTCTGACACTCCCTTCCGCTCCGCGCAATGCGGGAAAAGTCAGCTGATGATTTCCCGTCCATAAAAAGCAATATTGGTTTTTTATTTCTCGCTGATCATTAATGTAGCTTTCCATTGGTGAAAAAATGGTTCAAATCGGTCCAGTAGTTTCAGAGCTTATTCGGTACAAATAAACAAAAACAAAATAGTTCACCATATAATATTAGTACATAAAATCCCCGAAGTATCTAGCTGAAATCCTTACGTTAACTTCAACCTCTACTGCAATATGGCATAAAACTGTCCTCAAACCAAAACATCGCATCGTAATACTTCCGTGCCTGCGTGTGAGCGATGCCCCGAGTACTGGATAATTGCATCGGCTGGGCCCACCCCCCGCCACCCCCTGGCCCCGTACAACCCCCCTGTCTGTGTTGGTACTCGTATTTAATCAAATCACTACTGTCCATATTGCTGTGGATTTACATCCCGAGTTCAGAATTTGAATACCTTTTCGATAATGAGAAATGATCTTTTAAATTTTTTAAATATTATCTAAAAAAGGCTGGAAAAATACAGTTAGTTAACTTACTGATAGGTGATATTATGTCTCAGAGTACTTAAATAAAAAAGAACTTGGCTTATCCAGAAATCTGGAAAATGACACATTAATGTAGTTTATAGCTACGTTTAGCTTCCGTTACTATAAATAAACAGAATATTCGGCTGTAAACTTTTCTTAAAAAAACTACAACTTTTCATACACCATTGGTTCGAGGTGGCTCTGGGCAAAGATATCTGGGAGTTGGGAGAGGCCTTTTCCCAGCAACGGGACAGTACAGCCTGAAAAAAAAATTACACCCCATGGAACTACAAATAATTATCAGCTTGTCACAATTCCAACTGAATCAAATTAACAACAATTTTCATAACACAAATTGACCTTTTAAAATGGGACTTTTCTTGATTCTCGCATTTGTTCTGCTTCACTTTGGAAAAGTAAAGATTTCTTCGAAATGCGTACTTTTCTACCAACCCACATGCTGACGTACAAACCGCCTTTATTTGTAAAAAACAAAGAAAACTTCGACATTTAGTTAGCCAACTGTTCCTAAAGGCTTTTCATTTCACCGACAGTGTTAGCCTTTCCAGGAACGGTTTTTCGTTACATAAAACTCTTGCTTGGCTTTACTTTTATATTTTACTGTTCAAGTTCAATGTTCATATTTCCATTCTTATTTAAGTAAATCAGGCCATATCACGTTGCGTCAGCATGGCGTGAGCAAGAGTCTGCTTTGCGTATATAATATATATTTTTTAACAATAAAAACTTCACAACTTAAAAGCCAACAATTTTCTCATAACCTCTTACTTAACCGACCGTTTTAGCTTTTCCACGAACTTATCTTGCATAAAACTTTTCATCCGGCTTCACATAGGAAAAACGAGGATTTTTTCTTGGAAAAGATATATTTTTATATTTCCAGCTTTACGGAGGTTTTAGCACGTCATAAGAAATCTGCGAGAGAGGGATTACGTCAGAGGTTACGTTACGTTTTGTTTTCGCATCGGGGAAATTGTTGTGCAACATCTATGTACACATGTCGCAACAACAGGGCAGAGATAGTTGTTGCAGTAGACGAGTTCATCTTTTGTTGAAGACAACCTTCAACAAAAGATGAACTCATGAACTCCACGACCTCATCCCACCGGCCCCCTTCTACTATAGGACATCTAGACGCACTGTAGGTTACCATCCCTACCTTGTAGCTATTCCATCAATTCGCACCAAGCGTTTCCAATCGTCTTTTGTAGTGCGCACAGCAAAGGAGTGGAACTCTCTGCCTGCGTCTGTTTCCGAACGCATTTTACCCTGATCTCTTCAAAGTTAGAGTGAACAGGCTTCTTCTGGGTAAGCTCATTCCATCGTCGACTTTGTCTCTGTCATCTGCGACCTAGACTAGCGTCAAGAGCATATCCATCTGACAAAAAAAAAGATATTTATTCAGCTTGTGATGCTTCAATATTAAATTGCATTTGTAAGGAGATTAGGTAAATATAATACCTATTATCCATTACTACTTTTAATAATAAATCTGTAATTCTCAAAGCATAGGCACCTAACCTACTTCAAAATTACTTGACCAACATTTCTAATGATTTATTTATAAGATTCAAATAAAATTAATTTGAAAATATTTTAACACACTGGCTATTTCCGCCTTGATTCCTACACAACATTCTAAGTGTCCAGGCAGGTAGCGTGCGGGGAAAACGGGAATTTAATATTGTATCATTCGAGCACGCTACCCGTCTGGTGGGGGCGTTGTGTACGGCAGTCACCCCGCCGCCATGTTTGTTAGCTGAGAAGAACATTTTGCGTATGTATGAACAGTGTTTCATTACTCTGCTGAGCTCTCTCACGTTGATATGAACCCATTATTTACCCTGTCTGGCTCAATTAATGGATGTTTTGTTATGACTACGTCTCGAAACTGCGTTGTGAATCTGCCGTGTGCTCTGCGACTTGTCTGCGATTTTCTCGTTACATGTTTTTGTTTGTTTGCTATCTTTTTTTTTCTGCTATGCTGCGAAAGTTAATAATTTTTAGAGAAATTTTATAAAAAAAAATTGTGTTTATATTTTTCCCTACCTAATTTATAACGTATGATTAATACCTAAGCCAGCTTAGCTGTGCTTTTGGATCACATAGTCCGTCCATTTCTTTATAAGGTACCTACCAACCGAAGTAATTTGTAATGGATTATGTTTATGGATATCTTACAGTCTATTCAGTGATTTCTTCAGCAGCTGGTAAGGATTTACCGGCTGTTACAGGAATCACTTAATTGGCTGATGTGCTTAGATATTTAAGCAATAATACCTACTAATAGTCTAATACTAAGTGTTGTGTATCTTAATTAGGCTCATCACTAATATTAGATTTATGACTATAGACTAGGGACAAGTCAACACTAGTGATTGGTGTCATGGCGGCCTAACTTGCATTGCATAAAAAACATCATGATACTTTGTGTTAAATATGCAATATAGAACTCAGTGAACTCAAACTATGTTTTATTCCATAAACATAACATGGTGTTAGGTGTAAAACCAAATGGAAAGGAATGGAAAGGGGAAAAATAATAAATAAAGTAGGATATAGATCATATACAGTACAGAATAATGGCGGGATTTTTTTTAGCTAGAAATAAGAAGAATATTAAAAACAGTAATAATGAACATTCTGTTAAAAGGGAAACTTTATGGGACAATAATGTAAGGGATTTAATTAATAGAAGGGATTCAGGAACAAGCAGGGATTTAGATGTAAATAGAAACAAATGATTTAACAAGGATTTAGAATTAGAAAATAATGGGACATCAAACATTTCGGATCATCATTATCATCTTCCTGCCCTTATCCCATATTACTTGGGGTCGGCGCAACACGTTTTTTTCTTCCATTCTGTCCTGTCAATCAACAAACAATTCAGATAATAATAATAATTACACCATTAGGAGTGGAAGGGTTGTCAGAAAGCCTAATAGATTGATTGATTGTTAAATACATAACTACATGATAGATAAGTTAATAGATAAAAACGGGGGATGTAGTATAAGTTTATTAGGCACATCACTAATATTAGATTTATGACTATAGACTAGGGACAACACTAGTAATTGGTGTCATGGCGTCCTAACTTGTATTGCATAAAAAGCATAATGTTACTTTGTGTTAAATATAAAGTCTGTGAACTCAAACTATGTTTTATTTCATAAACATAACAGGTAGGGAAATTATAATTGAAACAGATCATAAGCCTTTAGTCACTATAGTTAATAAAGATTTAAGTAAGATATCAGCAAGGTTGCAAAGGATGGTTTTAAAACTTATAAAATATAATTTCGCCATCATATATGTGCCGGGTGAAAAGATGTTTATCGCTGACTATTTGTCAAGAAATTTTATACAATAAAATGCTAAAGAGGAACCAACTTTAAAAGAATTAGTAGGTACATATTGTTGAGCAAGAAGTAGTATATGGGTTAGAGTGTCATTTACCTATTTCTGATATGAAATTGCAACAATTTCAAACTAAAACAAATTTAGATACAGATTTGAAGAAAATTTTAACTTTTTTGTGAAGTAGGATGAATAATCATAGAAAATTATAGGATAAACAATTAAAACTTTTATATAAATTAAAAGATGACATTACGTGTAAGAATAAAATATATAATAATAATACCAAAAGAGATGATTATAAAAAAAAAAAACAAAAAAAGAATATGCAATACAAGTTGGGACGCCATGACACCAATTACTAGTGTTGTCCCTAGTCTATAGTCATAAATCTAATATTAGTGATGTGCCAATCAACATACACAACACTAAGCAACATTTTCATTGTTTTGTTACGATAGTTACATTCATCATCAGAATAGGTTTATCTACTTGAAATATGATGGACGACGATTAGTGATCTACAAAACAAAAGACCGTGCAACCATATCCTTAACTAGACATTATATAGAAGGTTGTTCTTATTGAAGCTTTGGTAACTACATAAATGCATTATTATGCGTCAACAACAGGGGGGCTATACTTTTTTACAAAGATATTTTAGGCCTTTGTTTGGCTTCGCAAGGGTCGAATTTAACCGACATTTTTAACCGACTTCTAAAAAAGGAGGAGGCTCTTATCGGATGTTTGTATGTTTTTTTTTAATGTTTGTTCGCGCATAACTCCGTCGCTTGCCAACCGATTTGAAAAATTCTTTTTTTGCTGGAAAGGGTATATGTACTTCCCAAATGGTCCCATGAAAATTTTATCGAAATCAAACAAGCGGTTTTTTGTTAATTTCAATAAATGATAGCAAATCTGTCGAGATAGCTGAAATCGCATGTTTGTTTATTGTTTACACTAATTTATACCACGTACGCTGTGATGGGTATGTTTAGTTGGGAGTGAACCACTAAAAAGGGAAAAATAAAAAAACTTTTTACAAAAAATAAAAACGACTTCTAAACAACAAAAAAAAAACAAAAAGTATAAAATAACTTTAATTTCGGAAGTCGGTGTGTTCAACAATAAAAAAGCAACCAAAAACACCGAGTTCCGATATTAAAGTTATTTTATACTTTTTTTGTTTAGAAGTCGGTTTTATTTTTTGTAAAAAGTTTTTTTTTATTTAAAGATTAGATACGTATACATAACTTTTATGAATCTTCTCTGATTATATACTTAGAGAAATGATAACCCACCAAAAACATTTTCATGTAAAAATGTTGCCAAGACGAGTCTACTTAGCTTACCCTGTGAAAAAGTTGTCAGATCTCGTATAAAGCCTAGCTCTAGGAAGTCGGTGTGTTCAAAAACATGAAGCAACCAAAAACACCGAGTTCCGAAATTAAAGTTATTTTGTACTTTTTGTTTTTTTTTTTGTTTAGAAGTCGGTTTTATTTTATGTAAAAAGTTTTTTTTAGAGAACGATGGCGTTTTGAGCTTCTGAGTTTCGTCAAAAATTGTACATAAAACGGTTTTGGTGGGATTTAAACAAAAAAATAAAATGATAACCACTACAGGCACATCCGTGGGGGCTAAAAGGCTCAAACCCCCTCCTAAGAGACCTAACTTTGGTGGTCTACAACCTAATGAATTCTTTGAGGAATTTACGAAAAGTAGTTAATCCAATGAGGCTTCTTATGCGTTAAGCAAAATAACATTTTATTGTTTACTTTTCTAAAACCTACCCTGAGCGGGGCCAAGCCGGTCATCAAGCAGGTGGTTTGGGGGGTTAAGTGACAACCCTGGATCCGCCACTGGTAGGCACACTTATAATGTTCCCATCATTGTCATCCCATCCTGTTCCACAGTTATCATTCCAAGTCAAAATGAACACCCATCTTCAAACCATCCCTTCTTTTGTGCAGAAGTGACAGCAGCAGCCAATACTGGATTGGGGCAGTTCGCGACCCCCAGGACCCTACCAACTGGAAGTGGGTGAACGGAAATGACGTCACCGTCTCCTTCTGGAATGCGCCCGGTGGCGGCGAGGGCTGCGCCCGCTTCGACGGCAGCAAGGGTTGGCTCTGGGCAGACACCGACTGCCAAGCCAGACTCAACTATATCTGTCAACACCGTAAGTTCTTTTTTGTTTACCAAGTTAGACGATTTGCATTAAGAATGAAATCTTCTTTGGTGGAATTTCGTAGACATTTTGTTTATTTTTTACGATTGCGAAATGATATTTGTCATGATCGTGTCGCACTAATTCGTACTCGCAAAGAGTACGAGAGAGATGCAAAGCTACTCTGGTACAATGCGAAAATTACGGACTTAGCTACTGCGAAAATGCTTGCTTGTTTTTTTGTGTACATTACGACCCGAAGAATGCTGGCACCCGATTAAGTTAAAAAAGTTTATAATATAAACTTTGTTATGTGTAACATATAATATGAGGACGATATTATCGTCCTCATATTCTATGTTACACATCTAAATACTCGTCGTGACGATTATCTGAGTCTAAAGTGTTGTAATGTATATGTATTTTTCTTAAAAATAAATCTACATTACAACACATAGTAACGACACGAAACATATTTTTTCCCCATGCCATCTCGTAGTTTTACATGCTCACAGCGCCATCTAGTGATTCATTCGTCACTTAATCAGATGGGAAACCCTGCAGTGTTGGAAACTTTTACTAAACATCTGTGTTCATTGAAAATAAAGGAGTGGTTTTTAATTAAAATTGAGTAATTAATGCTCTATCCGTTTATTAAGATGTTATAGTGCCCAGATTTAGTCTACCTCTTAGACATAGTACCTAAAGTTTATTAGATGACGGGAGTAGTCTGTCTGTATCCCTTGTTACAACATCTGGAGATTTTAGGTACTACTTTTCACTTATAAAAATGTAACCTCTTTTGGGAAACGTAGACAAGAAGATCTTTAAATAGCAGTGGGGTCAGAAGACCTCAATTTAATTATTTTCAGTTGTTTCTAACGAAACCGATTAGAAGTTGGCCAGTTAAGGTTTACGCAGAGCAAATACACAACAACATTTAACATTTTTGTTTACTCATATACAAAAATGTTCCAAAGAAGGCGTAGGTAGCACAAAGAGTTGCGGATTTGTTCGAAAAAAAGTCACCGTGGCCCTGGAGGGCATTAGGAGGAACACGGATTGGTTTTAGTCAGTAAGAGTCTGACACTCCCTTCCACTCCGCCCAGAGCGGAAGAAGTCATCTGATGATTACCTTAGAGACCTCTCATTTTGCCATACAAAATAAAAATTATTGAAAAGAGTATGCTTAAGTGGTTATAAATAGGTCATGTTGAGAGGATGAATGAAAGGCGACTATCAAACGGTATTTACATGAAAAAAGTGGAAACGTCGGAAGGTCCTGCCTTCCGACGTTAATTTAGATGTGTAACATAGAATATGAGGACGATAATATCGTCCTCATATTATATGTTACACATCTAAATACTCGTCGTGACGATTATCTGAGTCTAAAGTGTTGTAATGTATATGTATTTTTCTTAAAAATAAATCTACATTACAACACATAGTAACGACACGAAACATATTTTTTCCCCATGCCATCTCGTAGTTTTACATGCTCACAGCGCCATCTAGTGATTCATTCGTCACTTAATCAGATGGGAAACCCTGCAGTGTTGGAAACTTTTACTAAACATCTGTGTTCATTGAAAATAAAGGAGTGGTTTTTAATTAAAATTGAGTAATTAATGCTCTATCCGTTTATTAAGATGTTATAGTGCCCAGATTTAGTCTACCTCTTAGACATAGTACCTAAAGTTTATTAAATGACGGGAGTAGTCTGTCTGTATCCCTTGTTACAACATCTGGAGATTTTAGGTACTACTTTTCACTTATAAAAATGTAACCTCTTTTGGGAAACGTAGACAAGAAGATCTTTAAATAGCAGTGGGGTCAGAAGACCTCAATTTAATTATTTTCAGTTGTTTCTAACGAAACCGATTAGAAGTTGGCCAGTTAAGGTTTACGCAGAGCAAATACACAACAACATTTAACATTTTTGTTTACTCATATACAAAAATGTTCCAAAGAAGGCGTAGGTAGCACAAAGAGTTGCGGATTTGTTCGAAAAAAAGTCACCGTGGCCCTGGAGGGCATTAGGAGGAACACGGATTGGTTTTAGTCAGTAAGAGTCTGACACTCCCTTCCACTCCGCCCAGAGCGGAAGAAGTCATCTGATGATTACCTTAGAGACCTCTCATTTTGCCATACAAAATAAAAATTATTGAAAAGAGTATGCTTAAGTGGTTATAAATAGGTCATGTTGAGAGGATGAATGAAAGGCGACTATCAAACGGTATTTACATGAAAAAAGTGGAAACGTCGGAAGGTCCTGCCTTCCGACGTTTAACGAGATAAGCCTAGGCCCTAGAAGGATACTTGAAGGACATATACATAGATCTCATCCGTATTTAATGTTCTTCAGAAAGTACAGTTCCGTATATTACCTTCTCAGAAACGAAGCAAAAGTATTATCATAGCACAGGTGGCGTATCTGCCTTCAATGTTTTTTCTTTTTTATTTACACCTTTTTACCACCAACAAGGTGTGAAATTATTAATGTAGGTACTCGTACAATGTCATCATCCCGTTGCATGTGTTTTAGGAAATGTATAAAAAATATACACCAGATACGTTTATCCGCCGGAATCGGTTGGGTACCATGGGGTTTAAGAAAACCTTGGAAGAACTCCTTTACTTGGAACCTAATTAGCTTGGCTATATCTCAAATATTAACAACTAGCTGTCCGCACAATTTCGTTTGTGTCACATTTTTCATGACTGCTCCGCTCCTATTGGTCTTAGTGTGATGATATATAGCCTAAAGCCTTCCTGGAGAAATGGGCTATCTAACACTGAAAGATTTTTTCAAATTGGACCAGTAGTTCCTGAGATTAGCGCGTTCAAACAAACAAACTCTTCAGCTTTATAATATTAGTATAGATGAACATGGCCGCTTTTTTACCTGACTTCGGCGAACTAAAAGCAGGGTTATAATTTACCACGTCAGAGGAATTAGACATACGAAGCGACTGTGATAGCGACTTAGACTGTAGACTATAGAATCCCATACAAGATACCGTCATCCCTTGACTCAAAGTTCCTTCTGTTCTTTCCAGAGCCGAAAGCCTGCGGTCGTCCTGAGCAGCCGCCCAACTCCACCATGTCAGCCGACAGCTTCGAAGTGGGTGCGTCCGTGGAGTACTCCTGTGATGATGGCCACCTGCTCGTGGGGCCCACCGTCAGGACCTGCCTCGATACTGGCTTCTACGATGAGTTTCCGCCAGTTTGCAAACGTGAGTCGAGAGACTGGTAATTTTTGTTATGGACGGCAAACTGCTCATAAAAGTATTGACGTATATTGGTTACTTCTAAGATTACGATTACAGCTAAATTTGGTAACCGATAATTATGAAAGTTTGGCATTTCCAAAACGGTCCCATTTAAATTTCATAAACTATCTGATGATGGGTTTCAGAGACAGACAACTTATCCCTAGTTTTATTTTAGGTGGGGTACCACTAAATGGTGAAAAGAAAAAAACTTTTTTACAAAAAAATACAACTTACTTCTACACAAAAAAAAAAACAAAAAGTACAAAATAATTTCGGAAGTCGATGTTCAATAAACGAAAAAGCAACCAAAAACACCGAGTTCCGAAATTAAAGTTATTTGGTACCTACTTTTTGTTTTTTTTTATGTAGAAGTCGGTTGTATTTTTTTGTAAAAAGGTATTTTTTTGTTATAATATTACTAGTTGTACTTACGGAATGTTTCAACATTACAAAAAAGTACAAGTATTTTTATACCGGTTTCCGGCCGTAGATTTTCTGCTTGGTACCTAACTAGGTAATCTCACCGGGACCGAGCCATGATAAGGTTATTGCTGACTTCCGCTTCCTCTCACGAAAATAAGGCAATAGGATATTTAAGGAAGTAAATAATGAAAATAGATTCGCTATCTTACCAACACCATAGTTTATTTTAGGAAACAATCATACAATAACAAAGTTGTTTATGCTATATTAACGTATACCTAGAACATAATTCAAATACATTTTCCATAGAGATCTAAAAACTACCTAAATTATAAGTTATTATTATACAAAACAAAACAACTAGGTAGTTCAACAGCTCCAATCATTTGGATTAATTAGTTAATTAATCCAAATGATTGGAGAAAAAAAAACAATGAAATAACAAATATAACAATATAAATAAAATACAAAAGGAAATAGTATTTTACAGTTAAAGGGAGTCAGTCCAATTAGGTTAAAGGGAGTCATCGCAAACACTATACACCCTGGTCCAATTTCCTAAGAGGGACAAAGTGTTATTTTGTTTTTCCATAGGGAGTTTCTATTCTGTTTACTTTAAGTTCCCACAAATAGTCTTATGCAAGATCAGTCGAATAAGCAGAAAGATGTGAACAGTGTAAACCAATTATGGCCGGCAACTCTTCAAATTGTCTCAATGTATCATCAGCACCTAAAACCTATCTGGCCTACCTAAACCTATCTACCTTTGAATCCTCGATGGACCTAGGGACATGAGTAGGGCTATGGCAGAATGGTAACAACTACCCAATATTTATTTTACAACATTGACAATCGAATCTGGTCACGTATTTAGTGGCATCTACTTGTCGCAACGTTAAGAAAGAGCCAGAGAGTTTTTTAACAGGAAAATTTTAACACTGCTAGCAGGCATCCCAAAAAATCAGGACAGTGCAATGTATTGCGACCTAAGATGTTTTAAATGACTTGCCTAAAAGTCCCTACTTTCTGCCACACGGGACAAAGGCGCAAATTAATCTCAGGAACTACTGGTCCGATTTGAAAAAATCTTTCAGTGTTAGATATCCCATTTATCGAGGAAGGCTACAAGCTATATATCATCCCGCTAAGACCAATAGGAGCGGAGCAGTCATGAACAATGTGAGACAAACGAAGTTGTACGGACAGCTAGTGTAGGTATATAAATGTGCCAAATTTAACCACCTCGTTGTCCCCAGGTATCGAATGCGGCTTCCCGGCTGAGATCCCGCATGGCTCGTACGAGCTGATCAACGGCTCGGTGTCGTATCTATCGCACGTGCAGTACGCGTGTAAGGCGGGCTACGAGATGGTGGGCCGCTCCCGCCTCGTATGCGACATCGACGAGCGCTGGAACGGACCACCGCCCAGATGTGACGGTGGGTGACCTTAGAACTGCATTGTATATGCCTTATCTTAGTCGAGTTTCAAAATTATTTGCTGCGGGATAACAATACTGACAGTTATGGAAGGAATGGATGAATGGGTGACGCTTTAACCAGGAGTGGGGCAGATCATGATGATAACAAAATTGCTTCTTTGCCGTCCTGCAAGAGTTTAACGGTTCAAATTGCAAGGAACGCTTATTGATGCCAGTTCGTGGATGGGAAAACATCCATATACTAACATCTCTATGTGCCGCAGAGAGCGCTTTAAGCATTTGATCCAGGCTGACAATAAAAAAATCTTTGACAGTCGTCACTAGTATTCAACATCATAAAGGGCATCGTGTTTTCTAGTAATTGGGTTCAGCAGGTCACACAGGCAACCGCTCCGTGTAAAATACTGGTACAGCTGATACAGACTACAAACTAACCCCAGCGACTCCGCTGGGGTTAGTTTGTAGTCTGTATCAGCTAACTCTATGATAAGGCTATGCCGATGATGTTAATATAATTATACAGACCGGAGAGTGGGCAACCTGGAGAGTACAGAACCCGATACCACTATATTGATGCTCACAAGTTTTACTCTAAATGAAAATACGAGTATATTTTTCTATCAATTCAGTTGATTTGATTGGTGTATGCTACTTCAAAATGTATGTAAATTTTGAAGTAGCAGTAGATAGTTAATATTATGACTCTCTTGGAAAACACTAAATTCTACTTCGAGGAAAATACCTAGCTAAGTCACATTAATATTGAATGTGGTTGTGTAAGCTTTCCTGTCCATAGCCGTTTTAACTTTGCATCGAAGGAATTAATGACTAACGGCAAATTCGGGGTAAGGAAAAGTTTTCCAAACGCCCTTGTGAAACTTTTTTCTTTATCGAGCTTCGCATTTATAATTTTCACATTCCTAATCCAATTTTAGGGTGTCTGCACAAGAAGCACTCACCGTTAACATTTGTGGTAAGCAACAGCCACTTTAAGTACGTAGGAAATGTGAGATCCACAAAGTAAGACGACCAAGTTTTTGACGTTCTTGTCGGATTCACTCCACGGATGTCTGTGCAAGCATGTTTTAATAATACAATTTTATGCAGCCGGTTAACTTTGTCATGGCAGCCGAGGCGGATAAGACACCCGAGTCGAAAGACCTTTATAATTATTTTCTAAGATATGTTGAGCAGGATAAATATAGTACCAGCCCGTACTATAAAGAAAGGAAATTACGCTTAAATACTCGTAATTCTGAAAGCCACATGTATGAGAGAATGTACAGAAAAACAATAAATTCTGTTTATGCTGCTTTCCTTGACTTCTCAAGGGCCTTTGTTTCTTTTGTTCAGTATTGTGAGACAATTAAAACCGTGTTAAAACTTTTTTTCCACCGGTATTCCAGTTGCTTTGTTCGGCTTGTTTAAGTTGTGTGTGGCATGAGACCACCCCGGACTTACCGCTCCAGCCTTCTTCGTCCTGTACAAAAACGAACTCAGTGTCAGCTGGCTGTTATATTAATATACTATGTGTGAACAACATAAGTTATGTAGATGATATGGACTGTTCAGCTCTACTACACATGTTCTAAGACTCACTTTTGCAATCTACTCGTAAAACTTATGCTATTACCTCTTTGCATCTAAACGAGTGACCTCACCTGGATGAAACTTAAAACGGATGCTTATGCCGAAACTTGTCGTATTTAGGGGCAAATGTAATTTGACAAATTTTATTCCTCTATTGGCTATCAGGTGAAATATGCTGGTCATGTTTGCTGAGGCACGTACCTACAGATGGTCACTTTGCTATTTAGCGCACTGGTGGGTACACACGATACCGACTTCGTCACAGGCTTACATAAACCTCTATAGAATTTTGTCTGTGAAACAAAGCATTGTAGAAAAATGTAGGTGTAGTGGATTTTTTTATTCAGAGTTCAAAGTCTGTACAGAGTTTGATAGTGTGGATCCACTATAAGTGAGCCAAATTCCTGACGCAGCGTTGCTGTGCAGTGGCAATAATATTCTGAGGGTAACTTATGATAGCGTTGATAGTGAAAATGAAAGTATGGGGATATTTGCGTGCTAGGTGCTTTGAAATTTTCTTCTTCTTTTGCTTTATAGGAATCCTAGTGATCTCGTATAAATGCTAGTACACATATTAGACTAAGAAACGGGTAAACGTGCCTATTTTTAATGGGGATGTTTCCTGAGTAAAAAAAATGATTCTATTCAGTCCTTCAGTTATATAATCATTGAAAAACAGTGGTCACGTATTTTTTACTTTATCAAATTCACGAAGTTAAAAAGCATCAAAGATCAGGAGTGGGGCTTGTGACGTCACATCGTGTCAACAATTGTAGTGAGTAGTGACGTCACATAAGTTTTTAACAAACTGTATCGCTTTCGTTTTTTGTTTATGTGTAAAAAGAAAACATTCATGTCCAATATTTTTTGGAAATCTATCTGGCGGGCTAATTAGTTTTTTGTCAACTCGAACTCGTATTCACTTTAATGTTTAAAAAAAATACGCTCTATTGTATCTGCAATAACTGATTATTATTATTATGAAGGAAGAATTGAATTAAAATATACGTGTAAAACCAACGTGATCGTTGATTAGGTGCAAGTTACTCGAAGAACAAACAAAGTTTAATAAGTAATAATATTATTTTGCAACCAAATATTTGCGAGGAATGGCTCCATGGCTCGCATGTTTTTTTTCGTTCAATTTTTGTTTATTTATTTGAAATATGAATTGTATAATATTTCAAATAAGTGAATACTTAATTGAAATATTCAAAAAAAACTTTAAGGCCTAAAACGGTTGCATATCTTTGCTGAAATTTAAAAAACCGCTTACATTTCTAAATATATGAAAAAGTTCATGTAGTGGTTATAAAGGAGTAAGTTAAGGCAATAACATCCAATTCTCGAGTCAAGTGTAGGTACTAAAAAAACTTTTGAATGCCATTGGAATTTTTGGAAAAGTATTTGATCCTACACCCGTTTCCTATCCTATGACAGCTGGAAAAGCTGTGTAGATTTTCCTGAATTTTCCAATATTCTGGACAATCCTTAGAGTTTTTCCTTTTTTAATACAAACTTATGATGATTTCTGATGATGATGATCTATACCTACGATGGAGTGTGTGAGAGTACCGACAGAAACGTTCATAGCCTAACTTCCTTTCTCGATAAATAAGAGGATAATAACATCGAGGAAGGTACTCCCAACAAACCAAGTAAGCACAGGCCCTGGACGAGGGCAGTATAACTATCGATCGGCCCAAACGGAAGCTCTAATTAGTCCCCAATTACCGGGTTTTGATACTCACGATAATGTGTACAATGGAACTTTGTTTGTTCAGTGGTGCACTGCGAGGAGCCCCCCATCACGCCCAACAGCCGCGTCTCCGTCACACACAACTCCTCGGTGTTCGGCGCCGTGGCGGAATACTTCTGCGCGCCAGGGTTCAGGCTGCAGGGAGCCAAGAGGATTGCCTGCCTAGCCAACGGCCTCTGGGATAAACCAGCGCCCAACTGTCAGCGTAAGTAAAAGATAGAGACTGTGTTACAAATTGTTTCGATGCGGGAGAATTATAGAGAATAAAACGTACACACTCAGGCCCGCTTGCACTAAAATCACTAAACGAACTTATCAGTCTTAATAGAAAATAAGCTGTGTCATATCGATTTAATGTTTATTGTTTTTTGCACTCAACTGGTGTTTCTTCGGTAATCATAACGGCCGCGGCACACAATAACGAAATTTATAAAAAAATATCCATCTGGCAGTGACACTTTAACCAGTTCACACCACTGATAAATAGTCTCTAGTACTAGTCATGGCTGGCTCGGTCTTCTTCGATCATTGGCGAGAACATCTTCTCCAACGATGGGTTGGCACGGGGGCAGGGAGAGGGCGCCCACTGGTAAGTGAAGCGACGACGACAGTGGCTGGAAGCAGCCCTGAAGGGGTTGTTCGAGGAAAGTGACATGATTGTAGAAGCCAGTGTCCAGTAGCAAGCTACTGCACGCTGATGATTGTAGGAGAGTCGCTCTTATACCAGTTTTGAGAACATCACCGAGATATAACTTTTTTAGTTTAATCCGGAACTTCCCCATTGTACTCGTCTAACTTAAGAGTTACGGATTCTGTGACAGCACAATCCTGTTGGGCAGCGAAGAAATCTTCGTAGGCGGCGGTTTTCCCACTGGATGTTCCAGGGACAGGTTCTCTGTCCGGCCACCGCTCGCTGTCCGGCCACGGTTCATCGGCATCGTTGCAGTCTTCGTTAGACATGGCGGCAATCTCAGCGGCGGCCTCCGCTGAATTGCGGCGAAAACGTATAACTTCTCGCACCAAGAGATCAATCTCAGCGTCGGCTCGGATAGCGTGCTGGACATGGCGCGCAGTGATGCGGCTGAGCCCCCTCTTGTGGGACACGTCGCCGCCCACTTCGATCACCTCGGCCGTCAGGTACTCCAGCACAGCCGCCAGGAAGACCGTCGATATTTTGGTGGGGTGCTCTCCTCGTGGTAACAGTTTATAGAAGATGTGATGAATGCGCCCCACGGGGAAGCAGAGGCCGGCCCGCACGGTGGGCGACCGTGGGCGCCGGCGAAGGCTGGGCGGCGTGCCCGGGATTTTGAAGTTTCCACACGGACTAACGCCTGTTGAACTAGGGCCTGACATTCTGAATAGCTGTCAGTAAGAGTACCCTATATTCTTCCACTATGAGAGAGCTTTCGCCCTGCAGTGGAGGTGCACTGGGAAGAAAGCGAGTCGCTCTGAGTGGAGGTCAGTGGCGACTGATGCTGAGCCTCAGCTAGCGCAAGCGCGTGGGTAGCGCGCAGGCGGCGCGGGTCACTAGGACGCGCCCCCTCCCCGCCGCCACGTGGCCTCCGGTCGCCAGCAGTACTTATTTCAGGAAATTTCAGGTTACTTCTCAAGTTTATAAATACTCTGGAAGCCGGATAAAATGTGTAACTTATTTTTATTTGTTACGTCTTACACTTTTGCCCTGATTCTATTACCTAGTTTGTCTTTATTTAAGTACTAGCCTTTGCCAGCAACTTCGTCCAGGTGGTTTAGTTATCGTGACGCACGAAATTGAGAGTCACTTTCGCATTTACAATATTATTATGTATTGTTTATCTTAATTTCATTCTTACCCTAAAATCGAATGATTTTCCCAAGTTAAGAACCTATTTAAAATTTCATGGGTTAAGTATACTCTGTTAAAAAACCGATCGTGTTTAAAAGTTTTGTACATATTGCTCGAGAAAATTGGGTCCATGAAATTGTTGCTTGGTGTGAAGGCAACCTAATTCTTACTTTTCGAGATCGAAAATTGTTCCTACGTTATTTTGTGGTGGTTAGTTTACTCACAACAAAAGGAAGCAGGAAAAATTCTGTGCGACTTTTCAAATCTAAAAGTAAAGTTTCTCTCTTCAACATTAGGGTACCTCCGCTCGCTCGCGTCTCGGACATATGTATGTATGTTCCGCAATTTTAGTGGCCGAATTTCTCTAAACTGCTCAACTTTATGGGAACCTCTGTCTACTAGTGATGCTTGTGATATTAATATTAATTTATTATAATTGCACTTTTCCTTAGACAGAATTTGTAAAGAATTAAAAATGATGGAATGTATTACCAAAAGACCTGGCCCGGAAGGTATACTTGCAATATTAAAAAATACCAATAGTACATTATGCTATCCCTTATTTATACTATTTAACAGGTGTATATTATGCGGGGTTTTTCTTGACGTTACCATAACGTCTTAAATCCATCACGATTCCTGTATCAGAGAGAGACGAAGTTACACACGACGAATAGCACTATACCTTTCCCTGACACTGAATCATGATAGCATTGGCACTTCGTAGTACGGCCACAGTACACAAAAGTGGTTCCAAAAATGACGTGGAGACGTATGGTCCAGTCTCAATACTCTCGGCATTTTCTAAGTTCTTTGAAAGGCTTATTCAGGTTAGATTTACCCATTTATGCGTCGTGTTATAATAAAGGTACAGCATGGTTTGGTCAAAGATAGATCTTGCATAACTAATCTCTTAATATTTACGTCAAAACTTATTGAAAATGTGAACAATAGGTAACAGACGGACGCAGTATATACTGATTTTCAGAAGGTATTTGAAAAAGTTGATCATAGACTGCCACTCAATAAAATCGCATTCAATGGTATCACAGGGCACCTCCTACGTTGGTTTGTCTCTTATATTAATAATAGGACCCAGAAGGTTGTGAATGATGTCTTCTAGTCTAGCTATATCCAGGTCACATCTGGAGTCCCACAAGGTTCTATTTTAGGACCTTTATTATTTATTAAAGACGTCAAAGAAAAATGCAATGCTATCCGCGGATGATTTAAAAGTTTAAAAAAATTGTCAATGAACAAGATTGTTTTGATTTTCAACAAGATCTTGATCGTTTCTCTCACTATTGTTGTTCTAAAAAACTGTACCTTAGCCTGCCTAAATGCCATAATATAAACATTTACTAAAAAGATAAATGTTATTCAACAAACCTACTTCTCTTCGTGATCTTAGTGTGCAGTTGGACTCGAAACTTCATCTAGATAGTCATGTTGATCGTATAGTAAATAAGACATACCAAATGTCCATACATTTGGTATGTCTTTGTGATGAGAACATCTAGAGAGTTCCATCGACCGTCTACTTTCTTGCACTTATAAAAGGCCATAATTAGACCACAATTAGAATACGCAGTTGGTACTTATCTGTCTCCCACAATATACTTACTGTATCCATTAATCCCTAGAAACGGTTGTGGTGGGAAAATAAGTAAATAATAATTATTATTATTAATTCGTATTCAGCATGAGCAGATAAGCTAAATAATTTCAAATATTTCGAATGGTTTTAATTAAATCGATCATATTTAACTATTTTCCTTTAAACTTTCAATATTTATCATTACGTCTGTTTGCCATAAAGAGAGAAACAGGCAACGTGTACCTACCATGAACCTTAGCCATTTTTTTCTTTGATATAAGTACTCCATTCACAATAAGATTAGACATTGGAGCAAAATTGTTTACTGTCCGTTCAACCGATTTTTACTTCTATTCCGTAGGTATTATTTATGATTATAATACCAACTGTTTACTGCAGCTACCATGTGTCATGCCGCCAGCGCAATAGAAGTCAAAATCAGTTCAACGGACTGTAAAAAAGATGTATTTCAATGTCTAATCTTATCGTGAAATAATTTGTGATTTCAGTGGAAGAACGTTCAACAACCACCACGCCATCGACGACCACGAATCCGCCGACGACCACCACACCGGCGCCTCTGCCGTCGCCGACCAGCCCCCGGCTCGTGCTGCCGACGCGACCTCGCACCTCACCCCGCCCCTTGTCATCCCCTACACCCTTCGCGACCGTGACGGCCGAGCCACCACGCAGACTGCGGCCCAAGCCGACCACAGAACGACCCACCACCAGGACTTATGAGCGCCCACCCGAGAGGAAGACGACTGTGCCTGATAACCAGGACTCGCCGACCAGCCATATACCGCATATTATTGTGGCGAGCCATCCGAGAGAGAACCAGGTAAGTTAATTTGATTATTAACTATCATTGCTTAGGAGACAGCACATGCCACCTGCAGTAAGGACACTACAAACCCTCACTCTTCCAGATCCTCGGCAGCGGCAACAACATCAGGGCGGAGCAGACTCCGCGCGTGAACGTGCCGCAGTCAGTCGACGGCGAGAGGCGCGACCCCGTGGGCGCCAGGCTGAACATAGGAGCCGTGGTCGCCCTGGGCGCCTTCGGGGCGCTGGTGTTCCTCATCGCCATCATCACCACCATCGTGATCCTCGTCCGGAGGTGAGCGCACGCAGATTTGATTTGTTTGAAGTATTTAGAAGTAGGCAGGGTGACGAGGACGCTTGTGATATTTAGTTAGAGTTATGTCCTACTTTGTTTTGATATTGGTTGATAGGGAGACCCCTGTCAGGTAGTACCTTAAAGTGTAGGTAGATTTTATTGGAAAGTTAACGTCCAATATTTTTTTATTTACTTCTAATGACGTAAACATCACATTATTATTTACATGGAAGTGTCGAACCAGTATCGAATTTACGCCATGGTGATAAAAACACACACTACATTATTTGACTCCATGCAGTTAACCTTCTTCACACATAAGAGATATCTGTATCTACCCACGGATTACATGAAAAATATTAAGATGGTTTAAAAAAAGGTTGCTTTTCCTTATTAATAGGAAAGAGAAAAGAATTTCCGCAGTTTAGCCGTTACAGACAGTCGGAGAGCTTCATTTTACAAGCATTTTTGAAGCAGATATCTTCAACCAATTGAGCTGAAATTTTGTATACAAGTTCAATTTGGACGCCAATGCATGGTTAACTTTGTGACGTCATTGTAAATCCAACACGGCGGCATATCCAAGATGGTGGATTAGTTATTTTACTAGACTACTACTACAATAGTAACTACTACTAATAGTCTAGACTAGGTAATTCTACAATATGGGTATCAAAAGAAAGGGCTTGCTAAGAATAATTCAAAAATAACTAAAAAGTCAAAAACAAAACTAAAAGTAAAAAACCTGTTTAAAAAAACTATAATAAAAAAAACACGCTTTAATAGCAATCGAACTAAAAAGTAGAAAATACTTTTTAAGTATAAGAGAGTTTATGTTACTGCAAAATAAAATCTCGCGACAAGCTTTTGTAGCTAGTATGAAATTTACTTGTCTAGATAAACAGGTAAATTAAATAACTTGAAGTGAATGAGACCTAATTTTAACTACCTATTCAAATTTTCAAACTAACTAAATACGACCTACCTACTTAAATCTCGCGATAAGCTTTTATATCATTTAAATTACGTAATGACTTTATCGGTATCTAGGTACTAAACTTAAAATATTTTTTTTAGTTTAACGCATTCAAATAAAAGCTAGCTTTGAATAGGTTATTTTTTTTCTACTTAAAACTCGTAACAGCCAAAGGGATAGGATCAGTCAAAGAACATTAGAACTTTAAAAACCATTTCTCATCATTCGCATACTTTAGTTCCTCGCTTAACATCAGGCGAGACAAAAGCGAGGTAAAAGCGACACACTACATGAGTGATTGGTACGGCAGCGGCGGTCCCAAGCGGCCCCCGCCGGCCGTGCGCGAGCTGCCGTCGCGCTGGTACACGCTCTTGGCCCTCCCGTTCCCCGACCAGCAAGTCGGAAGGCGCGAGTTCGCCCGAACACACCGCCACACGCATCGGGCCGGACACTTCTCCAACCCTTTATAGCCAGTGCGTTGTTTTAAGGTACTACGTTGACATGGTGGTTGACCACCCGCGCTAAGAAAAACAAAATGGCGGTTGGCGCCAAAACCGACACTTAAAATTGCCAGTTTTTAATTTTTGTTTATATTTGTACTTAGTTTTATTATTTGTGTTTAAATATACGTAATTTGTGTTTAACCAACCACCATGTCATCGCTACACGCACCGGGATTTGGAAAGCACGCGCCATGTTGGAATATCACAGAACAAACTGAATTTTGGTCGTGAACTTCGTTTACATGTTTTAATCCATACACAGCTTCACACCTGGCAAGACGGGCATCTTGGAAAGAACACACTGTCACAAACAATGCTTTACGAACATATCACGTGTTTCACCGGCTCGGCCCTGTACCACCGTCACGCACAGAACGCTTCGCGCCAAAAAACAGACTATATTAAAAGATCACTATTATATTACTTACATACACCAAGCACAAATTGTAATACCTATTGTAAATAAGGTTTTGTTTTTACATTTTATAATATTAGGAACACTGCGCGTGGTCATAAACATTAGTAAATGTTTTAGTCGCTCTATTAGCTGCATCTCGATACCCTTAAATTATCTCAGTGAGCTCAAAAGACTTGCTCGATTTCTGATTCCCTCACAAAAGTTTGAAAATTTCTTCCCTGGGCGAGTGTTCAGAAACCCTATGATACCTACCTAATAATAGACCTATACCTAAGGCGAAACAGCACAGATACGTATGTGGAATCCTTTCAAACTCGTCTGATGAGCTGCATCTCATCATCAGACGGGATATCATGATATCACTTGTATGATACGGCTCAACAAAACTAACAATATCATGTACAGCAGCTAGATACTAAACGAACTCCAACATTAGCAGGAAGCACAACGACGGCAAGCGGTACCGGCACCACGTGTCGCCTGACTGCAACACCGTGGGCTCGCTGGACTCGTCGTCGTCCGAGTCTCGCAGCGGCCTCAACCGCTATTACCGGCAGGCGTGGGAGGAGCTGCACGAGGCGGCCGGCGCCAAGCACGCGCCGCGGCGGGGCACCGCGCTCGACCGCGAGGCGCCCAAGGACGGCTCCGAGCTCGTGGTGTCCGACGTGTACCCCGCGCCGCGCGATAAGCGCCGCCACCATCACCACCACCACCATCGTGAGCCGCGCCACCCTGACTGGCACGCCTCGCACTCCCCGCACCGCCCCCACCATAACCATAAGCCTAGGTATTAGATACTGCTGTTGTATGTGTCGTCAGAAATGATTGGACTTTCCCTATTTGAGTACGAGTGTACGACCGGCCTTAAACACGGATGTTTGAACAGGGTACATGCCTGTAGCGCAGGCAATACTGTGATTCATAGACAAATTTACATGCAGTTTGTACCGTCACATATATCGACCAAAATCACGGTAACGTGAACAGTAATCATAATTATAACAAATTTATTTAATTCTATATTATTTTTAAAAATTCATCCATTTGGCATTAAAACGTGCACTTATCGAATATTTTAAGTGGAGAAGTAGTGTGGCACTGGAAGGCATCACCTTTCAGTCGATATTAACAAAATGTACCAAATAGCTTTACTTGTAATTTCTTATAATTATTTAAATGTTATTTATGTGTTCACCGATATATTGGGCATAGTAGGTAGGTAGGTGTTTGAGTGTCCCAGTGTCACTCACGGAGACACAATTCACTTACTTAATACTTACTACGAAATTACCTACCTTTCTAACATAGGCAATGAGCTCTCCATTTGTTTTCAAAATTTTACAGAAACTGTTAAATCTTGTTTAACAAACTCGGAACAATGTTTTGAAGTTGCTAATATGTTTTATAAGCTCATAGTTTGAGTACCATATTATGACAAAGAATATATTTTCATACACTCGTAATTAAAATTAATATTACATAGATACTAGGTATATACAGTATTTTATCGTATAATCTTTCCTGCTTAGACTATGATTACCTTGATCTTTTCTTAATATAATCATAAATATTATATTATTTCGTATTTCAAATTCATAATTTAGTTAGTAAGCAGTTATAAAGATTTGTACATAATTATATTAGTTGTAAGTACATAAGATAAGATTGAAGTTAATCATTGTTAGCTGCTCTAATTTCCCGTCTGTTTATATTAATGTTTGTCAGTAAATTATTTAAGTAAGAACCTGCGAGTATGTGTCCGCTATTAGTATCGATACACTTAATCATTATAATAGAGATTGTAATGACGCGTCTTCGACTGTGTATGGACAGTTCCTGTGTATGTAAAATAATTTGGAATATCTTGCTACCTAAATCAGAATTCTCGACGAGTGACTATTGTCTCTTTCTTAAAACTCATCCAATACAAAATCTACTATGTATGGTACAAAGTAATTTAAAAATATGACAACACTAATATGTCAGTACAAGTCGATATCGACGGGTGCTTCTAATGGAAAAGTTAATCCAATGTGCCATCACAAAGGCAGACATAAAGTAGGAAGTTCACAGCTGGGTTATTATTTTAATTTATTATTATATATATGATAAAATAAAATAGTTTATTATATGTAAATATAATCTTACAAATCATTGACAAACGATTGCTCAATACAACGAATTTTAACTATTTAACAGAAAAAAATACTGTCTGACTGAATAACAAAACGAATATGGTTAAAAAACGAATTAGAACTTTATTCAGAAATGAATGTATTATTGTATGTGTAAGAATTTGTTAGCATTGTATAGGTACCATCAATATTAAAGGTCAAAGTTGTATCAATTCCGAATCATGCTAGTATTAAACTTTGTGATAATTTAAAACGGATCGTTTTCTTTAAATCCCCGATGTTCATCTTGCTTACTAAAAAAATGTGTGTAAAAACATATTTATTTAATATTTACTTAGACAATATAAAATATAACATACATTTATATTTATATTGTACTCGTCACGACCTTTATTTTTACCAAACATATCATGATTATCTCAACTAAATGTTTTTCTAAAGCAAAATCAGTCCAGTAGTTTAGGCACTAGAGTGGAACATACATACAAGGACAGCTAAAGTCATTACCCTTCCTACTTTGCCGTAGTTAGGTAAAAAGGACTTTGTTGACCTAAACCATTACTATCGCAGTAGAAAAAGTGGGAGGGTACCCTTGTGCTGTCCAGATCCAGTGGTTATCACCGTCCCCTGAATATATTCACACCAGCATCGCCTCGCGGTTTCACCCGCATAGTTCCCGTTCCCGTGGGAATATGGGGATATGTTCACCGAAAATAGTGTAGCTTCCCAATATTGAACGAATTTTTCAAATCTGTCAAGTAGTTTCGGAGCCTATTCAATGCAAAAAAACAAAAAATCAATCGAATCTTTCCACTTTATAATATTAGTGTAGATTGAACATTATGCGATTTAATAAAGTGAACAGTAAAAAAGAAATAAAACAAAACAATCATATATTACTTTTTTATTAGTTTGTCAAATTAACTACGCATACAAAAGGAGGTACATTGCTTTGTGTTTAATCCTTGCATTGGATATAATCTCAACTTCAAAATATCTATGTAAATAACAATATTAGAGGAATATGTTCTAGTTGGTGTCACGCTACAATTATACGATCGTAAGGCATCTCGCTATTGCTATTAAAATATACTCCATTTCGATTTACTACAATAACTCTTTGCAATTGAAGATTTGTTTTTATTTTTCTGCGGTCATAGGTTTTGTTTTATTATTATTGTATATTTGTAACAAAAGATGAGTGACTATTTTAAGAAGTATACATAAATAGAAGAATTTTCATACACAAAGCTGGGTTGTGCTGCAGTCGTTCTGTTATGGCTTGATGACATAACTATGCTGAAATAACATAGCAAAAGAACGTGCCATAGCCATAAATAAAAATCTTTTATAAGCGTGCTAACGGACAGACAACTAACGGTATTTAGTCAATTATTCCCATCCGTCCGTGCACGTGACCGCAGCACGCCCTAAATTTAAATACAGTAGAACGCCGATTATCCGAACGCCTATTAACCGAATCGCCAATTATCCGAATCTGTCCTAAGAGTAATATAAAAAATTAGAACTAAGTAATTTTATAAAGTTACTTTTATAAATTACTTACTTTTACTGTTAACAAAGTTATTGTAGAACTGTGTATGTTAAACTTAATAAAGTTTATTCTGTAACAGATCGTTTTTATTTATTACCAGTCTATGCTTGATTATCTGAATCAACCCCGGATAATCGGCGTTCTACTGTAAATCCAAAATATCTAGATACATTGCAAGTGCGTTTGCCGTTATAGGTACAATACAAATTAAAGCTTAATAATATTTCGAACACAGCTCAATACACAAGATTTAACAGAGACCCACTGTGTTCTCTAAACAAGCAATACAATTAGTAGATTCGGGAAAACTGTTCTTGAACCACGGCACTTCTTTCTACATGATTGTTACTTTAAAGTAATTATTATAAATTAACTAGTGAACATTATTTATGCAGTTGTAAAGTGTAACAAGCATTTTCAAATAATAGTGAAAAATAATATTAGACCATAGTTTTAAAAGCTTTGTTTTTAGGCCACCGAGAGTAGATGGAATCTTCAGGTAATATTTCCAAGATTTTCAACAGAATAGGGTAGTTGACTAAAAAAATCTGATTAGTCCGTCTGATAGATTTCCAAAAAATATTGGTCACGCATTTTTTCTTTTTTCACATAAACAAAAAATGAAGACGATACAGTGCGTAAAAAACTCGTGTGACGTCACTACTCGCTACAATTTTTACCGGGCCATGACGTCACTCGCTCCCACTCCTGATCTTTGATGCTTTTTATCTTCGTCAGTTTTTATAGATTTGATAAAGGAAAAAATACATGTCCAATATTTTTCTGTAATCTAACTGACGGACTAAACATAATCATATATTTTTTTACTCAGGTAAAATCCCTATTGCTGCATCTTGCAAAATAGTAATAGTAATGTTACATCCCAAATTATTTTTAAAGTAGCATCTTATCAAATCTCCTAGGCACTGTACGGCGAGCCATTAAAAGAAGTCATGTACATATATACAAATTGGGTACTAGTTAAATATAACGATGATTTAAAATTGCGTGTGATTTTACTTGAAAAATATCAAAAACATTGTAAAGATAATTCTTTCTAAAAATAATAAGTTTGATCTAAAGCTAGAGTTAGTTTCTTCGGGCCCTTCGGATCGAGCTATCCCCATATGAATAATTGAAACTTCGATATAATATCATAGGTACAAAAAAAGAACAAGAATACTATTTAATATTCTAAACATAAATATAACAAGGGAATATGAAAAGAAAATCGCACCAATAAATAAAATAGCCTGTTTATAAATACTATGACTACCGGGTAAAACGGGGTGGATAGGGATGCAGGGGGTGAAATAAAAACGAAAAACCCATTGGAATTTTCACATTATTTAAACATTGTTTGCAGCAATGAACTCCAATCTGGTAATCTATATTTTATATTTTTTAAATGGATCCTTTGTGAGAAACTATTAATAAGGTATTTAAGTGAAAATCCGATTCAAAGTTTCGTTTTATTCAACCCTGTGCAATTCTATCCAGCCCGTTTTACAGTACTATTCCATAATGACGTATGTCTTGAGGATTCAGTCGCGCGATTTATTCTTGTAACAATTTAAAGCTGTCCTTTGTGAGACAGGGACGCTGTTATCCCCGTCTCATGAAAATATATATGCTAGTTATATTGCTTTATTTTGAACTATAGTTTTATGACGGCGTTTATGTAATTGACTGAATAATTGGATTGTTTCAACACATTATTTTGCCTCAACTTATATAATATCTATTGCGCCATATCTGTTATATTACTTATATATATGTATATATATCTGATATTGACCTATTCTTACTATTTCGCTATTCTTCTGCTTATTATCGGTATAAAATAGAACAACAATGTAACAATATTATTTGTAAACTTGTGTAAAGTACTAAATTCTACTAAAACCATAACATATACTTTAGAATAGGATCGCGGTTGCCAATCGCGCGACTGTTTAGATGCGTAGAACAAACTTTGTTATAAAACCATAGCAAAGCATAATTATATATTTTTATGTACACCATCTAGTACTGTTAACCTCGTTCTATAGGTAAGAGGCCAAATCCATCGCCGACTTGGCTTTCGTAATTAAACTAGATTAAACAATAAATAAGAAAAAAAAAATTCAAAGGAAGACTAATTTACTAATACGTAAAAAAATATTTTTTTGATCTTTTTAGTGATGTATCGGACGACCTGGCGATGCGGTACGAGTGATATATTAAGACATTTTAGTAATAAAATATATGATAAATATATTTTCTATATTTAATGCTTGCCTAAGGTCTAAAAGCAGCACCATAATGGCACCGCTAGCGGTAGCTCTGAACCAGTGCCAAGCCGACGCCATCTCATAATTATAATACTTATAGATATCTGTCCCACCACATACAAATATATATTTTAATATATTCGCAACTACTTATATTTATCATGAAATACAATACACATAAAGTACTGCTGGTACTGTTCGCATAGCAACAGACGAAGCCGATAGAGTTCAATGAACTTAGCGATTGTCATATTATTCATACGTTTATATAATATATGTTATCTATGGAAAAGTATAAAAAACATTCAAATTGACGTTCCAAAGAAAAACAAACAACCATGATTTTATACAATTATAAAGTGTATAAAATCAGACAACGTGTATAATTCCCATTGTATATTACTACTATTGCTTTCATATTTGCTCTCGCGTATAGTTTCTAGATTGCCAACTATCGGGCAATAATTAAAAATCTGTACATGAAATTGTAACAATCTTAAATTGTAACATATAACATGACAATACACCAATTCACACTAAAGCTGCACAGTTATAAGTATTATCGTAACATAATATTTAGAATCAAGAGAATTTGTACGTGCATCTTACACTAACAGCGACATAATAGGGTAGTTGAACAAAAGAAACCTAATTAGTCCGTCACGTCAGTTAGATTTCCAAAAAATATTGGACACGTATTTTTTCTTTTTTCACGAAAAATAAAAATCGAAGACGATACAGTGCATTGTATACTCGTGTGACGTCACTACTCGCTACAATTTATACCACGTAATAACATCACAAGCCCCCACTCCTGATCATTGATGATTTTTATCATCGTCAATTTGTATAGATTTGATAAAGCAAAAAATACGTGTCCAATGTTTTTCGATATTCTAACTGGCGGCCCTATTGCATTAATGTGATAACATCACGAACGCTCAATATCGCACGCGACGGCCGAACACGGAAACATTCAGCCGGTGTGTAAGATCAAAGGTACACAGCACCCGAACGGTACTGGGACACAATCGATATTTAGAAAGAGACGGCTGCATATGAGTGACACACACATACATAATATGCGACAGCAGTACAGAGCTCAGACGGGTATTGTCCGGTTGAGCAGTAACCAGCCTTAGTGTGATGAACTGCGAGTGGTCCATTCTAAAAAAATAAAACAGAGCTCAGACAGTTGAGCGATTGACTGCAGCGCTGCGGGTCGCCGGTTGTTCCCGCAAGGATCAAATATTTATTTCCTACAAATAGTTGTTCTGGCTGTTTGTGTTTGTAGATGCAACCGCGAACAGGAGATACCCCGGGGCACGTTTTTAAAAAGAAGCAAAATATGTGTGTATGGGTACGAAGACTAGCTTTTTCTAAACTAAATTTGCCCTGTTAACGAACGTGTTTTGGTCATTTCCTAGTCGAGGCTGACTGATATTTCATACTATAATTTTATCAACACAAACTTTGCTACCTTTGATCCTACACACCTAACTGGCATCGCACGGGATATTAAAATATAAAATACAATCAATGAATTGAACTGACAACAGTAGTTTGACAGCTCGAGACATATCAAGTCCATAAACAGCTCTGTTACCAAGAATTTTAATACTACATTTATAAACGCTTATTTAATAAATAAATATATATACACAGGTAAACCAATGAAAGAATACTGTTCAAAGTCTTAACACATTATGATGATTTTGTTAATTGTCAGAAACATGAATCATTTAGATTTTTAACTAGAACAGCATTCTATGCGATTCACTGCCAGATCTCTAGATAGTTCAAAGCATAGTTGCGTCTGTTTACTAAACTACGATTATAATAATATGGTGTCAAAGATATTTACAATAATTTCACAAAAGTCAAGAAATACTTGAAACAAACATTAAACAGCGTTCATAAATGCTTCTCACTACACCTACGCGTACTTATTCGTAACTATACAATAAAAAAATATCTCCATGTACCTAACACTTTTGGCATATCTAGCACACTGTTTATACCCAGTTTTGGGTCATTATAATATATACTCGACTCACTTCCATTTTACCAAGGATATAAAAAATATGAATTCATTCATTAGAGACTCAGCAAAAGGGTCTCACAATGTTCTTGTGCCCACAGTTTGTCGTTATATAAGATGCGAGTTGTGGGCACAAGTGTGCTGAGTACAGAGGGCTTGTTGTGAGGGTGAGTTTTTAATGCACTCGATTACGTTAACGTAAACGTCCGCTTATGTCAAACCGTATAGAAAAAAAAATAAGGTTTACCGTTGTAGTAATCATAATGGCATTTTTGACTTCGTATAGCTTAAAATTAATATTAAGCTTTTAATTATTATGTGTCCTAAATAAACATTTTTCTCTCTTTATAATTGACGTTTACGCTAACCCGATCGAGGCCGTTAAAAAGCACATACTAAGGCCGCTGGGCACCGAACGTGTTAAGTAAAATCTGCGCATGCTTTTCATAAGTCTGCTATTCACGTTCTTGGCGAAATGAAACGGTAAACGTGTACATGGTATTTTGTGACCGTACCACCCCTGGTAAGGTACCTGACCTTAGCTCAATGTTCTACTAATATTAAAAATAAAGCTCTGAATACAAGTGTCAATTATACGCGAAGAAAACCCCGTGTCGGTCAATCAAACAGAAACACTCCTCGAAAAAGGAAGTAAAGATAGGTTGCATATATGTATTTTTCTTAAAACATTTTCTCCGAAACTAGAGAAAAATTTAAAGAATTCAATTATTTTGTAAACATAATAAAATCAGTGTTAGGTAGTGCTATTCCAGGGATTTAATGACCGTTATCTCAACGTGGATATGCCTTCTAAATCTCGGGACCAGTAAGTAATATGGCAAACAGCTTATACCGGAAATGAGCTGTTTGATAGTCGTCTTGCGTACTCATGGTATCTTAAACTGTTTAACTTCATTTAAAACATCGACATTTAGATAATTATTCCCAGTTGTCCCGGGACATGTCCTTATCAA
The DNA here is from genome assembly GCA_905332915.2 of Hecatera dysodea. NCBI lineage: Eukaryota > Metazoa > Arthropoda > Insecta > Lepidoptera > Noctuidae > Hecatera > Hecatera dysodea. The sequence continues at coordinate 27,399,212 of HG995286.1, read as the reverse complement.
CATTATCATTCAGGTTCATTGCCCCGAAATAGCATTACCTACGCCGATCACTGATATAATAAATAGATAAGTGTTTTCTGATTTATTTTCCTACCTGCACAGTCTTATTATTTTCATGATTAATGATTGCTTTTTCATTTCGTTTCATGTTTAATTGATCGACACAGTCCCCCAGAAAAGGTATGTAGAGTCAGCAACCGCGCCAATTTTGCCGACACTACAAGAGTTAAGACTTAAACTACTTAATATAATGTGATTATTTTGTCCCTTTCAATAGCAGCAATGTCCAGTCACAACATTTTTTGTTCTAATAAAAATAAAAATAATGAACTAACGGTTTTTTAATTATTCATACGACGTCATTTGTCATAGATAAAGTAATAAAAAAAATCTAAACACTGATATACATTTTACGTTCGTTTCTTTTGATTGAATAAAGAATATTTAATTCGTATCTATGCAAATGATCGTAGTATGGAATACTGCTTACGAAACACGAGGTTACGGTTACTTTAACCATCTCTGCAATTTTAATTATAGTTCAGCAAGGTTTGAGTGGGAACTAAAAAGGTGCACTATTATACAAGAACCCTTTAACACCAGCCAACCAAAAGGCGTCGTTTTAATACATGACACCAAGGTACATAATTTGCGCATATACTGCCCCAAGATATTCATTCATTCTTTGACAAACAACTGCGATACATAGTTCAGTCAGTCAAAAGTCATCAAAGAAAATTTGCAAAAAAAATGAACCAATCTACACGATCTACCTAGAGCTTTGTTCTTTTACCTCGAGAAACAGCTGTTCTTAGGCCAATACAGTAACGTCGTGTCTAGTAGGCAGTCGGTCGCGACGACAGTAGTGGCGAGTAGACTCGTTCACGCGGAGTGACAGCGGCCCGGCTCGAGCTCCGTCCTCGTACTATTCGGCGACGCTGTTGCCCGCACTCCGTCTTCTGAAAACCAGAATAATCCAACGTTAAAAGCAAACTTAATGGGCCCTATGAAAAGACTTAATTTTAAATAATTAATTTAATCTAATCATAATAAATATAATATGATAACATCATAACATGTTTTTTTAAGTAATAGTTTATGCTAGTAAGTGGTATGAATAAGCTGAAATGCTGAACTATATTGTTTTAATGATGAATTTTGTCAAATACTACCCAGCTAATGATGATTGTAGTGTATGCATTGAGGATAATTCCCATATTAAAAGGTTTTAGTCACAAAATTTAAAATTTCAGTGGTAATAAAATGTCAAAACTGTATGTAAATTAGAGCTATGTTTGACAGATTAAGGTCGAAATTAGTATGAAGAAACTTTAAAATACAGGTATTGCAGAAAGAAAAAATCTTGCGGTAGGTGTGGAATTTCCCAATCTTTGCTCCTCCAAACGCAAATAGCTTTAGGAGGAACAACGATGGGTTTTAGTCCGTAAGAGTCAGACATTCCCTTCCGCTCCGCCCAGAGCGGGAGAAGTATTTTGATGATATTGCATCCATAAAAAAGGTGTAAGTGAACCAGAAATAGTGCTTTTTTTGGTTAACCCTACACAGTGGTTTTACTCTGTAGAAATCGCTCCGCGAAAAATTAAATGAACTGTCAATTTATCAAATCAAGCTAAAATTACAGTTCACTTTAAGCTCATTCCAACAAGAAGTGTTTATAGAACAGACCGGCTGCTTGGACCGAGTAAGAGAGACGAGAGATCAATCTGCTGCTAATAACATTACTTTTTTTCTACTGGGCTCGTCTACCAGTCTCACCGGATGCAGCTGCACGCCAGTATTTTACATGGAGCGACTGCCACAACCCAGTAACGAGGTAATATGACTGGGATTTTATTTCTTCTGGCTACCTGTAACGGCTGTTAAAGAAATTCGATTGACAACCAGGACCAACGCCTTTACGTGCTGATCGACGCACGGACAAAGCTCGGTTTTTAATGGAGTCACCATCTACACGGAGCTACTTCTGCAATTTAAGCTTAAACTCGAATTTCGACCCGTGCGGCTGTTATTATTTTGCTATGAACTCTTAGTGAGATAAAAATGAAATACAGTATAAAGTATTTGCTACGCACCTATCAGCTAACAACATCGCTCGGTGCGCGTCGCGCTGCGCGGTCACCTGCACTAGCTCCGCCACCGTCGCCGCCTGCTGCTCCGCTGAAACATTTACGTAGCACATCACGCTCGTACGCCAAACATTGTATTGCTACATCGGGTTCAGACGATACAACATATACATGCAATAATTAAGAAATTTTACTATCCAGTGGTACCTGAGCGGTGCGTCAAATGTGAGATGGGCAGGCGAATGTTTCATGAGTGGGTGTTAAACATATAAGGCGCTATGTATTTGCACTTTCGATGCTATGAAATCAATCTACAATTGTTCAGAATGATGAGCCTTGCCTTTTCCCAATTTATTTGGAGCTGCAGTATGGCTTCTTCTATGTATAAAAGAATGCTTCACGTTGGATACAGCTTACATTCTAACTAGATACAGCTGAGTATCAGTATCTTCATGCAGGGACTGTACATCTGTCCTCCACAACCCCGTACACCGTGACAAGACTGGTGTCAGATTTCTTGGCTTTTGACTACCCATAACGACTACAAATGACAGCCAGGACGAACAGCTTAACGTGCTTTCTAAGGCACCAAGGAACAAGGTCAGTTCATATGCTCAACCATCCAGGGATCTTCATTCGATTCATTCTGGCCTCTTGGCCCAAAAGGCATACAATAACGGCGCCACCTGTCGACTATTCAGTGAACAAGTCAATTTACCAGAGAGCGGTCGAGTGAGGCGGCGCTCGAGGCGCGCGAGGCGGCGCGCGACGGGCTCGTCGTCCTCCTCGCGGGCGCGGCGCTGCGCCACGAGGCGAGCCCAGCGCGCTTCAAACCACAGCTGCATGGCGTCGCGATGCTCCATGTCAGCTGCGCCGCCCGCCTCGTAGGCTGCGGTTAGTGCGAGGTGACATGATGCGGACGTCATGAGGTGTTAGCCACGGTACGATGACACATTATATTACGATCTGCTTTGATTTAAATTAATTGTTTAACATCTTTTTTTTAAAACTTAAATTTAATTTTCAGTTTTGTGATACGTAGTTAACTAAGAAAAGTAATAGAGGTTACACATCGTCAAAAAGCGTTTTTCGATCAAGTGCTAGATTGTTCAATGATCAAATAAAAACTGAAACTATCTATCCGTCACACAGGGGTGATTTTCAGTAGTCAGGCAATTTTCACCGAATAATAAATTATGACTTTTTAAGCATTTTTTTTAAATTAAAGGCCTGAACCGCTGTATTCCTCAGGTAGAAGTCGGCTAATGTAAAATTGAGCCACAAACTAGTAAACCTCTTTTACCACGTGAAATTGACATTCAACCAAAAAATGATAAACAATTAATCTCTCAGACTCTCCAATGAAATGGTTACATTGATGTACTGAATACTTGATCGAACTAACACGGACACTAATTAATGCTATATGCTACCGAGTTGATTAGCTAGCGTTAAAATACTATGATTAAGCAGTTGATATTTGTGGTTGTAATATTGGAACTGATGCACGGACAGTTCCTAGCAATTAATATAAAGTTGAATTTCACCAATACATTATCATTAGCTAATGTTAAATCATTGGAGTAATATTTTATGTTGCCCGCTGATGCTACGCAATTTTTTTGTGTTATATGCAGGTTAAAATATTATTCACATTTAATAAGCGATTCGGAATGAACTCTCTGGATGACGGTGCATCACCAAGTATAATCATGACTTTTAAGAGCAGTTAAATAAGGCGTGATAAATATAAAAATAATAGTACCACAGTACTGACCTGGCCTTCGTCGTAGTCTGGGCTCGCGGGGGGGTGGAGGTATGTAGAGAACGGGCGGCGGGGGCACGGGCGGGGGCTCCTGGAGCGCGCTTGTGGACTTGTGAGCGCCGGACACGGGCTGCGGGTCCTACGAACACAGCTTTAGTCAGTCCTGGTCTGAAGGGACCAAGGACACGATTATACAGAACTAGCAGCGCCCCGCGGTTTCACTCACGTAGTGCTCGTTCCCGTGGGAATACGAGCATAAAATATACCCTATTTTATTTGCTCATAATGTGGAATTAAAATCGGTCCAGCAGTTATGGAGCTTATTCGGCACTGACAAACAAACAACCAAAACAATCTTTCCTCTTTCTAATATTAGTATATATAGGTGACTTATTAATCATTAGCCAATATTTCAGAGACAGAAAGTATCCTTGCATATGAATAACTTTTATGATGGGACCAACAGTCAACAAAAAAAAAACTGTCCCTTACATTTTACGTGAACAGAAATATCGGAGTTAGACCCACGACAAAAGACGTTTACACCCATGGATACTTCCACTCACTGAAGGATTGTCAATGAATAAAGTCACCCGAACGAATTATGGTAGTTTTTTTACAAATCAATAGAAGGTGCTATTTTGTTTCGTGTTTGGTAAGGCTACATAATATACATTAAAATTTGATTAATTTCGCTATGTATTTGCCCCGTACATGGGCGTACTCTTGGGGGGAGGGGGGAGGCGAAGGTGAATTTCGCAGAAAATCACTAATTAACTGCTAACTAACTTGAATAAACCGCGCAGTACACATTGGCAAAATGCAAGGTGCTATTGCTATAAAAAACCGTATTAAACAATATTTATTTAATAAAAATTAACATAGTCAAATAAAGTAGGGTCATTTGCGGCTGTTTGCCATAATTGCGGACCTAAAAAAAATCTGACTTGTCCCCCCTAAGCCACAAGCTAAGTACGCCCAAGGCCCCGTCTCTAAGAGAAGTGTTATAATTGGATTGATAAATAATTTAAATAAAGTTAGGAATAAGGTTACGATTAATTAAGTTAAATATTGCAGTTAATTACTTATATCAGTAAATTATTTAGTACAGATTTTCTAAAACAAATACATACGTTTCTATTTCTAAAGACGATAAACAATAAAAGATCTACTTTAAATAATTGCCTTTGTTCTAAATATGAGGGATTGTTTTTTTTTTTTTGTTTAATTACGCACCTTCAGACGCCTACCAAATATTTTAAGCGATTTCTATCCTATTCCTTTGGAATAAATATCAAAATCGCTTGCAACATTTAGGCAGGAAGTTTTTGTAGTTATGAAATGTATTTTCAAACAGAATTGGTTTCTTTGAAAATATATTTTATGGGCAGGTATAGCGGCAGGCATAGAAAGCCATTCCAACAAGCTTTGCGGCACTGTAGCTTCGTAGCTTAAAATTAAGATGTAACCTTGGCTTTAGATCTATGGCATGTTTTCTTTCTCTTATTGTAAAAAAAAATAATTTAAAATGTGTTATAGTAACTTAAACTAACCAACTTTTATAAGTTAAAGTAGCTTTAGCCATTTTTTTTTTTTCACTTTTAAAGCCAAAGTTACGAGAAATTATACAAGCGATTATCGTGCACTTTCATTTACATACACAAAATTCACATATATACCACTAAATGCCCACATGACGAAATTGATCGCGCGGATAGTACAATATTCAGCAGAGTAAGATACCTTTCAAATAGCTTTCTTGGTAAAATCGACTGAACACTCGGATGTTCTATTAAATTAATATTACTCAGTCACCGTCTGCCTAACCTTTTGCTAACTATATTGGGGACGGCTCACAGTTAAACCGGTTTCGGCTGAATACCAGTATTTTACGTGGAGCTGCTGCCGACCAGACCTCCACAACCCATTAACGGGGTAACACGGTACTTCTTGGCAAGATTAGTATCAGATTTTCTGGCTTTTGAGAATCAGTAACGACTGTCAAAGTACTCCAAATGGCAGCCGGGACCAACAGTTAAAGGTGTAACATTCCTCAGTATAATCCAATTCAGATTAATTTATACAATTTTGGGACTTAATTTAAAAAGAACGCTAATATATTCAACTAAACAAGAATCAGTAGTAACATTGTTTATAAATAGTGATTTCTAGACGCAGTCCCCGAACTGAAAGAATGTATTCCAATCAAACATTTACAGGCACTTTTGAACCGTCAAAAGTGGCTCAGTCAGAAAGATAAAGCTAACTACTGATCCGGCCACAAAAATTATTGAAATCTACATTTGTTTTTTTGTTAAACCAGGTAATTTCACGCGTATTCAGTCAAAGGATGCTAATAAGCAAATGGCTATACTAGAATTTAGTAATCATTAATAATGTAGCATGGTGTTACTAACTCTATACTCAAGAGTGCCTTATACGCGGCGATGGCGAGAATATATTCCCGCTAGCGATTCCCGCCAAAAACTAAAGTGGACTTGTGACCGCGAAAAGCGAAAAACTTTTCCGCGAGACGCTCCGTTAAATTTTTCCATTGTTTTACTGTTTGTGCCTTTTTACTTATATATAATTTTATTTTACCACCTGATAACGTGCCGAACTCATTCAATAGCCCATAAAGTCAACCCTAAGAAACTTTCTCACAATCTAAATATATACATATAACTCAAAAGGGACTGACTGACTGACATAGTGATCTATCAACGCACAGCCCAAACCACTGATCGGATCGAGCTGAAATTTGGCATGCAGGTAGATATTATGACGTAGGCATACGCTAAGAAAGGATTTTTGAAAATTCGTCCCCTAAGGGGGTGAAAAAGGGGTTAACATTTTGTATGGAACTCCACGCGAACGAAGTCGCGGGCATAAGCTAGTAATAATATAAAAAAGAGGTAAAAAAAAAAGATTACAATAAACGGGCTGCAGACATCCTACCTACTTATAACTAAGGCACGCAATGCTGTATATTGTACTACCGGTACGCAGTGTAGGGCGACAGGAGAAGCGAAGACATTCCCGTAGGACAGATGCACAGAACGAAACGTTGACGTTGGATCAAAGTCATTCGTTTACTCTTATTATGTTTGAACGCAAAAAAACTTTAACTCATTCTGAATTGAACATTATATTTGCAAAACTCAGATTATGTATAAAGTGTAAATCAAGTTACTTTCAAACATAATACCTCAAGACTCTCACACTACGACAACAATGTATATTGCTTTCGTATGAATGTCCAAAATACCCGAAAATGAACTGTACTAAACCCAAATTACTCCCGATACACAGACGAAACAATCGTTGAAACAAACCCTGATCATGCATCAACGTCAACAACATCCCGATCCAACGTCACGCATAAGGGCGAGCGCACACATTCGACCGAGCGGTGCGACAGACGAACACGACATGCGACTCACGACACTTTACGGATATTGGCTTACGTGCAACTGCAGCTCCGGGTCCGAGAATGACTGAAAATTCAACGTGTGTTAGTCTACTCAGGTGTCCGCTACAATGTCGAAATTTTGACAAATTAATCTATGTGTGCCGGATTAATGTGGGGTAAGGCGTTTTAAACTTTAATGGTTGAATTTAAGCCTCATTTTGTTTCGGCAACTCGTTAAGCATTGGCTTTCATCGCAATATTTGACAGATATAAAATTTGAATGCTATTGTTTGTCATATATAGTCTCGACGTCGTTAAGTGACAGTGCAAATTAATAATTTGAATTCGAGAACAGGTCAAACTCTATTTTAAGATGAAATTCTTTCAAAGAAATTCAATTAAAGTTCGACACGTTCTTTACTTGAAATTCTAAATGCAGGAATAAGCAAGTGACAGATATATTTTGCCCTATATCTCACTTTAATCCGTCACGAATAAAACAAAACGCCCAAAACAATTTCAAATTATTAATTCCTCTTCCGTGTCTCATGTTATATTGCCAAATGTGGACACCCTTACTAAACATGTTACGACCAACCCCGGACTGTGTCACTACTTTATTTTTACAATATTCACATTTTTGTGAGATGACATGGTTTTGTGATGATTTGGATCGATTCGATGATTGTATCTATTTGCTGTACGAAAGGAATATGAGGGTATTTTTTTTTTAAGGATATTGTAGTCTTATAGAAGTATTTATCCTGAATTTATAGTGAAATTAACTGATTAATTGAAAATATAAGATCAAACAATTATTTTTATAAACAAAAATTCGATAGTTTAACTTAATTTCATATTTAAATCTCATGATAAAATGAAGCTTTCGTACAACTAAAATCTGTTCATAATGTGGAGATGATAATATTAAGTGTATTCAAATAGATTTTTTCTAATGTGGTGCTCGAAATGCTTACACACTGTTCAAAATGCAATCTTATGCGATTGTCAGCCGAACATCAAGAATGTGATGACACTGACTTTGGAACTTGAGAAAACAAAAGTGAGATGGTTGGGATGGATGATATGAAATGAAGAGTCGAAGCCACTGTTAACGCTTCACTACAGATATTAGTGAATTTAATTGAAGCTCAGTATTTTTAAGGCTCCGAGATTAAACGAAAATGGTCCATCGTGTTTCACATTTAGTGGTGAAACTATTTCATGAGAGTCCTACCAGTGGCCACGACCGATGTACACTATCTGCATCAAATATGCAATAACAGAACGTCGAACGGGTTACGGGTGTGTGCCTACCTTGGCTCGAGGTCCCAGCCGGCGATTCAGGTAACTAGAAATGCTTTTCATGATGCTCTTGCTTCGCCTCTCGCGAGCGAGCTCGGGGTCGGAGAACGAGGGTTTGACGGGGAGCGGGGGGTGTGCGGGGAGCGCGGGGAGCACGGGGCGGGGCGGCGGCGGCGGCGGCGGCAGCAAGGGCTCGGGCATCTCCGGCGGCGGCGGAACGGGAGGCGGCACGCTGCCGGGCGACGCGCGCGAACGCTTCACCGACTTCCGACCAGCCTTCGGCGCGCTCCCCAATCGCTCCAGCACCAGCCTCCGCACTACCTCGGTCTGTTCCTCCCGTTCTCGCTTGATCTCCTGCACCTTGTCGGTGGTGTCGCGCGCGGGCGTCGGCGACACGGGCGACAGCGAGCCCGAGCTCAGGTTGATGGACAGGGACAGCTCGAAGCTGCGCGACGGCGAGTCGGTGCTGCGCGACGAGCGGTGCAACGTGTCGCTGGCGGAGCGGCAGATGGCGGGCGAGTACAGGCGCAGCGAGCAGCCGCCGAACGGCACGCCCGGGTAGCGCGCGCGCGCCGCCTCCGCCACCAGCGGCGGCGACACCTCGCTGCTCTCCGCCTCCAACTTCTCTAATGGCGGCGATATCTCGGACAAACTCAATGTTTCTATCTTATTCTCTATCTTCGGCTCGGGATGGTCTACTCGTATGCTGTCATTGTGAGTGCTGTCACTTCTCTGCACGATTGTTGCGTCGGTCTTAAATATGCTGTCGGTTTTCAGCATACTCTCAGTTTTCATGAAACTTTCGCTTTTCTGTAGGCTATCACTCTTCTGCGAGCTGTCACTTTTCTGCCGACTGTCAGTTTTGTTCAGACTGTTACTGTTGTGCAGACTGTCGCTAGTGTTCGAACCGTTACTTTGGTTCAAACTGTTACTTTTGTTCAAACTATTACTTTTGTTCAAACTGTTACTTTTGTTTAGACTGTTACTTTTGTTTAGACTTTTACTTCTGTGCAGACTGTCACTTTTGTCCAGACTATCACTTTTATGCAAACTGTCACTGTTATGCAAACTGTTACTTTTCTGCAAACTACCACTCGTAGATTTGTCACTAGCGTCGTTGTCAAAGGACTTTAAGAGTTGGGGCGACTTCAAGTCTAAAGGTTCCGTATCGGCGTCTATGTCTTCTATGTCATCTAAGTTAATGGGACACAAGTTCTGTCGGAAGCTGTTCTCCTGGCTGGCCGGCTTGAACACTGTCTCGGAGAAGCTCCTCTCGATGAAGTTCATGGAGCGGTCGTTGCCGGGCGAGTAGGGGTCGTAGTCGTTGTCTACGAGCTCCATGTAGCCCTCGTTCCGGGGGGTGGCGGGGGTCTCCAGCGAGGGGTCTTGGTCTCCTTCGTCGGCGAACTCGAAGTGCTCGAGCGCGTTGGAGTACACGACGGCCTCGAGCGGGCTGGTGCGGCCGCACACGTGCGATGCGACGGCAGCGATGTTCTTAGCGTCGTGGACGAGCTTGGGTCCGCTGAGCGCGCGTGGGTTCTTGCCGCGCCGACGCTCGTCGTCGAAGGCGCAGTCGTCGAGCACGGCGCTCTCGGCCGCCCAGTCCGACAGCTCGGTCTCAGTGAGCGCCAGCGTGGTGGCGTCGCGCCCCGACTCCGACGACTCGGACGACGCGCCGGCAACCACCGTGGTGCCTGTCGCCGTGCCCGACGCCTTCTCTTCCTCCGTGCTGGTGATCAGCATAAGGCTGTCCAGCTGGATCAGCTCGCCGCCCTCGTCGTGCACCTCCACGCGAGGTACCGACTGGTTGGGAGCAGTCTCCGTGTTGGACGAATCGTCTTCGGACAGTGAGTCGGAATCTAAGTCTGGGTCCTTTTTTTCTTTCGCCGTTTCCAAGCTCCAGTCCTTGATGAGTGGAGAGTCCACCTTGGTGAGCAAGTCGACGGGTGCGTCGCCGACGAGGTTCTTGATGATGTCGGGCATCGGCTGCGCCTTCTTGTCTTCGGTGGACAGCTGGAAGGTGACGATGGGTTTCTGTGGCTGTGGCTGCTGCGTAGGGACGGGGGCAGGGTGTAACATCTTTTGGAATTCTGTAATAGTAGATCTGAAGGCTTCGAACTTAGTGTCTATTTGCGAGGTGGAGTCGGACTTGCGGACGGCGGGGGGAGAGGGTTCGCCAAGGAGGTAGCGACGCTTGAGCTCGAGCGCGCGCTTGGTGGCGAGCCCGCCGGCCGAGCGCGTGCGGCTGAGCGGGTACTCATGCGGGTGCACGGGCGCAGGAAGCGCGGGCGCGGGCGGGGGCGCGGGGGGCGTGGCCTCCGTCACGAGGATGGCGGGCGGGGAGGGCGGGGGCGCCGCCTCCTCGCGCGCAAACTCGCTGTCGGTGGACACCTCGGTGGCGGACGACACCTCCTCGTCACTCGACTCGCTCTCCTCCTCAGATTCCACCTGTGTTCAAGCTTATTATAGTACAGTCGGGGATATTGACTGTCTATCACTTTTAGGTTGAATTTCACTTGCATTTTATACAAGGGCAAGGTATAATTATGTACGTGACAGATAAGTTCAACCTGACTGCAAAGTGTTAGACAGTGAAGTGTCAGAGCCTGGTCAGAGCGTCACAAGCGAGCCCCGCGGCTGCAGGAAGGTGCACACACACCACACTAACTTACCGTCGGAGATGGCGGTGTCGCGGACAGGGAACTATACATATGTATATACAATGTGGGGGTATCGTTGGAATGCTCGTCACATTTAGAAACTACTACTAATCTTCTGCTAAGATTCTGATGAATGTATATTTATAAATATATAAAATACACAACATTTAACGCTATCATGATTTTGAGAGCAAGCGATTGCACCATACCTTTTTTGATTGGATTCGAATCATGATGACATGGAAACTTACTTAAGTACTTAGGACAGAATTATATTCAAAATTAAATTCGATAGGTACGTAGCTAATTTTTATTTTTTTCATTTTCTGTTACAGTTTCCCCGAGCTAATTATATAGATTGATATGATTTCTAAATACCACTTAGCTTTCCAAACGATACATGAACAAATAAAAAAATAAATATGAAAAGGAAAACTCAAAAACAACAGACATTATTTACATATGATATAAATATTATATGTACATACAGTGCACTATAATACATAACAATAAAGCTAATAAACACATACGATATTATGGTTTAATATTTAAATATAACAAATTAATATATTAATGGTACATAAACGTAACACATTCAAAAGCGCCATCGATTGAACGGACCAACTGTTTCATTTTGAGCCGTAAATATAGAAAACTATTCTCATGTGACCATGGAAAGATTATTTAACTTCAACGATCAAGAAATAGCATAACAATGTTGTCGCCTTCCGGGCGCAAATACTGAACTGATTAAAACGAACGGGGATTACTTTGTATTATAATATCTAGATTTCCGACACGGCGGGAAAGTCGTGAAAAACGAGTGTAAATCGTTTCGCAACTTCGCAAAATGATAAGAAAGTCACTTCATAGATCAAAATGAAACATTAAGCCGTTGACGGAAGTTAGTGTGGACAAACTAAACGCTTACCGCGCCTCGGCCGCCGCCCCTGTTATCTAGCGATGATGTGACGCATGCATGCGCCTACCGACCGTGTCTACACTAACACTAGCTTGAACTCCTCAAAGTACTAAATTGCGCTCCTCAAAGTTCTAAGTCGAGCTCCTCAAAGTTCTAAGTTTTACTCTTCAAAGTTCTAAGTTGAGCTGCTCAAAGTTCTAAGTTGAGCTGCTCAAAGTTCTAAGTTGAGCTGCTCAAAATTCTAAGTTTTACTCTTAAAAGTTCTAAGTTGAGCTGTTCAAAGTTCTAAGCCGAGGCCCTCAAAGTTTTAAGATGAGCTCCTCAAAGTTCTAAGTTTTACTCTGCTAAGTTCTAAGTTTTACTCTTCAAAGTTCTAAGTTTTACTATTCAAAGTTCTAAGTCGAGCTCCTCAAAGTTCTAAGCAGAGGCCCTCAAAGTTTTAAGATGAGCTCCTCAAAGTTCTAAGTTTTACTCTGCTAAGTTCTAAGTTTTACCTAAGTTTTACTCTTCAAAGATCTAAGTTGAGCTCCTCAAATTTCTCAAAGTTCTAAGTTGAGCAGCTAAAGTTCTAAGTTGAGCTCCTCAAAGTGGTGGTTGCATTAGATACGGCTCATAACGCGTCATGGCATTTCGGAACAAGCTACAACGCGTTGGGATCTGTTATTTCGGTATTGTTATAATATTTCTTGATTACATAGGATATACCTACTACTTTCCAGTGTCAGTTAGTTGCACCGGTCATGGCGTCTACTTTACGTTAGTATAGTACTTACGCAAGTAGGTATGTACTGTACTATACTTTTGCAAGTAGGTATGTGCTGTTTGATAGGGGTCGACACACATTTGAAAAGCCGAAATGTGACTACCATTTAAGACAATAGTACTATGTTTTTTTTTTACAAATATCTCTAGTCTAAGTCAAATTCACAATAACCTGCCTTTTTTAAGGATGGGAAATCATCAAATGATTTCAAACCGCTCTTCGCGAAGCGGAAGGGATTATCAGACTCTTACTGACTAAAACCCATCCGTGTTCACCCTTATGCCCTTTGCATTCCAGGGTCGCGGTGACTCTTTCGAACAAATTCCGCAACACTGGATAATCTGTCCCTAAAGCTTATCCATTACGTAGGCAGTTGCCTCACAATATCCTAAATTATAATCTTATCCTAAATTCTAACTTTATCCTAAAATCTTCAACTAATAAGTGCCTAAACATTCGATTTACAGAGCTAAACGAGCACAAGTCTACTAAACACGAATTTATACAGGGTGATTAGTAATTAAATGCGTTCCTTCAAATGGTGTGTTCTTTGAAATGGTTTAGGCGTTTGATAACTTTAGATCCAGATGAGATTTTTTTTAAATCGATGTAACAACCAAAGATTTAAATCGATAAAACAAAGTATTGTTATGATAAATATTAATAGAGGGGTGTATTTGTTTATAAGTTTTCAGGAATGTATCAGTTTATCTAAAGTGAAGAAGTTTCCGGCCTCATCTAGTTTATAACGACCAAAAATATTGACGTGTAAAAGTGTTATTTACAACCTACTTACAAAATAAATATCATTTATCATTTATCATCATTTCTCACTGTTAGCAATTTTTGGCTGTTAAGTTGATATCTTCCAAAATATATCAAAAGTGCGATTACTCCAAAGGAAAACAATTTGGATCCCAAGTTCTCGGGGTCAAAATCATTCTGAAGAACTTCCCATTTGAAGGAACGCACTCAATTACAATCACCCTGTATTTTTCAGTGTCACTAACTCCTGATCTACCGCTGTTGTACGCCTAGTACAGAAGGAGCCCTATCCTGAATGTTACAGCTAAGAATGCGTGGCGATGGGGCGGCGGGTGTCGATACCGCACCTCCCTACGCCTAGGCGACTGCGCAGCGCGGTACCTCGCTGCTGTCCGTGGGCGCGCGCGCCGGCGCCGGCACCTCGCGGCGGCGCGCTTCGCGGGCTGCGCGCATGCGCGAGCACGACTCGTTGCCCGACGACTCGGCGCCTGCAAATCGACACGGATAAGAGTTAATAAACAAAGAAAAAACATTTATGGGGTATTGAGGACACAAGAATAAATATAATCATCATCATCGAAATAACAACTGTGTTTGAATGAATGTATGATGATTAAAATTGCAGACATATTGTTTTAAATACTTTGAACCGAAATGAGTATTGGTCTTTTCGGAACCCAAGCGGGTCATGCTACATATGTATGTCTGCTCTCGGATACATCGTGATCCTCTGATTAAAATGAACAAACAAAAAAACTATAATTTCAACTTGAACATAAGTAAATGCTGTCATATGTATGTAACTATCAGACACATCATGATCTTGAGGCTTCAGAAAATCAGTTAGTGAGGCTGTATTGTGTGGACCTTCTGTTGATTGGTAAAGTTTCTCCTCCACGTATAGACCTCTACCACCAGTACCCGTAACCTGGAGCCTCTGACCAGCAGTGGATGGACGTCTTTTGGCTATTTTATTTTTATTTTATTTTATTTTAATAAGTACAGTGACAGACTTCAGACTAAGACAATTTAAGCAAAACTATGACAATATATGTACAGATGTATGAATAACTATGATGATGGTGATGAATTTCTCACAAGTATTCGGGTTTTTCTCATATCAATGTTTTCAATAACAGATTGGCACTGTACCTTACTCTTCCAAGTCATGTAAGAAAGTAACATATTGTAAACACGTGACCAATTATGGGGTTGTAGGCCACGACGTTGTTAGGTACGATGTAAAAATCTTTTTCCAAAAAAATACAACTGACTTCTACACAATAAAACCAAAAAGTACAAAATAACTTTAATTTCGGAACTCGGTGTTTGCGGTTGCTTTTTCGTTTTTTTGAACACCAACTTCCGAGATTAAAGTTAGTACAAATTTATGAGGTAATGTCCCACGGATGCAGCGAATTATAACAGGCTAGACATATTAAGGCTTCGAAGTCTTTCTTCATTATTTTTATAGTTCTTATGCTTGGAGGTTTCTTATGCTTGAAAATTCGTGCTAAAATTTGACGCTTTGACATTTCGGTTGTATCCATCACTCGTTCATTTTCAGTAGTTCAATATTGACGAACGTCAGAAGTTTATGCCAACTTTACACTGCAGTATTGCCACTTTTGCACTGAGTTACAATATGTCGAAAACATTTCAAAGATTTTAATTTTCCTTTTCTAAATTTAGCAATTTTCACGTTGTGAGTGAACGTAGAAAATGCAAATACATTATTTTTAATATATTGAACCGAAATGAGTATTGACCTTTTCAGGCCCCCTGTATACCTCTATAAAAGGGAAACTGATAGAATGACATATCAACGAAACTACTGGGACTACGAACATGAAATTTGGCACATGGCTTCCTTTTTAACCGACTTCTAAAAAAGGAGGAGGTTCTCAATTCGGATGTTTGTATTTTCTTTTTATTGATTGAGTCAGGCGTTACTTTGCGGAAATCCATTTTAACTTTGAAAATGAAAACAAAATGTCTAGTTTTAATTTCCGCGAATATTAGTGGGTTGCAGGTATGCACCTCCCTCCCGCCCGCTATATTATGCACATGCAAGATTACTAGGCAAATGCAAGGATTTTAAGCACATGCAGGAAGGCAATGCAAAACCCAACACCATTACCGACACGTGTTTCGCCTCTCCACGAGGCATCCTCAGGGGACGTGTTGACTCGCTGACCGTTGAGTCGCAACTCAACGGTCAGCGAGTCAACAAGTTGGAAAGGGTATACTTCCCAAATGGTCCCATGAAAATTTTATCGCAATCGAACAAGCGGTTTTTGAAAAATCAACAAAAATCTAAAAAATATATCTACATTGTCTACATTAACGACCTTTTAGTTTACTCTGCATTGGAGCAGTGCATTTTTTTTACACCAATGTAATTGGTTCGTTTAGGTGGGGGAGGGGAGGGGGTGTAGGTACCACTAAAAAGTGAAAAATAAAAAAAACTTTTTACAAAAAAATACAACCGACTTCCACAAAAAAATCAAAAAAGTACAAAATAACTTTAATTCGGAAGTCGGTGTTCAAAAAACGAAAAAGGAACCACAAACACCGAGTTCCGAATTAAAGTTATTTTGTACTTTTTGTTGAAGTCGGTTGTATTTTTTTGTAAAAAGTTTTTTTTTATGTAAAGGAGCACTAAGAAGGGAGTTTTGGACATTCTATTTCTAAGTAAGTGTGAGGCGGGGAGTTACTTAGAAAATTTGATTACATCTGCGCGGGCCTACCTAAAACAGCCTCGTTGTTTTTAGTACAGAATGATACCTGCAACCACTTCTACAATGACTGTCAACACACGTACCGTCGTCCGAGTAGTCGTCATAGCCGAAGGAGTCGTCGGAGAAGTAGAGTTCCCTGTGCGGGGGCCGTAGGGCGCGAGGCACCTCAGGGGCCCCGGGCGAAGCCGCCGCCTCCACGTCGCTGTCCGCCGCGTCCGTGTACTCGTCCGAGCTCGACTCTTCCTCGTCACTGGAAGTAGATGCGCACACATTTACATAAGTGACGAACGAACAAGGATTATTGTATCTGTATGTATGACCGCGATGTTTTCTTGGAATAAGCAACGGATTTAGAAGTAGTTTTTTTTTCATTTAGGGAATTTCATTCTGAAGGTTATGTGTACAATTGTTGTATTTCACAAACATAAAGCGAAGAATCTAGATTTTTAACAACCGTTACTAATAGTCAGAACACTGAAAGACTGACAACAAGTCCAGACGAGGGAAATCGTGGTATACACTCAATCCTTCTGAAAAACTTGATTGCTTAGATTGGAAGCTAAAGCTTGTCTTACCAAAACCAAAATGAGTTTCAAACAAATAGGCTGATTGTGACATGGTTGGTCCATGTTAAGATTATCCGCATTATTCTAATTTCACGGGGAACTAAAGTAAAACTTAAATAAAAGTAAAATATTCAAATATGTACCTTACCCACGTCCGTGACTCATTACAGGATACCAACTTATATATAGCGCTGGGTGTTCCACGCCCAGCGAACGCTGTAATGGTTATCCTTCTCACAAGCTCGGCGGAATCTTACTGTATTGCTTTTATGTAATTTTATTCTTCTCGTTTTTACTATGAGTTTGTTGGGGCTGTGTTTTGTGTGTGCCTAGTAAATGTGTTCTATTGTATTCTCTAAACAAGGTTCTGACCTGAGTCCGCCGGCGCACGAGGTCTCCGAGGCAAGGAAGTTGCGGTCGGTCCACTCGTCCTCGTCGATCTCGCGCGCGCCGCTGTCGGACAGCTCGAGGCTGATGCGCTCGGGCGTGGGCGGCGGAGGTGCACGCGCCTGCGCCAGCGCACCCGCCGCCGCCACTGCGTCCGGCACGCTCGCACCCGAGTGGCGCAGGCACACCAGCCGGCTGCCGTATCGCTCCATCGTGTAGTTGCTGCAAACACACACACATATTATTTATCTATAAATCTATACTTATAAAATTATAAATTATCTATACTAATATTATAAAGCTGAGGAGTTTGTTTGTTTGTTTGTTTGAACGCGCTAATCTCAGGAACTACTGGTACGAATTGAAAAAATCTTTTTGGGTTGAATAGACCATTTATCGAGGAAGGCTATATAACACACGAAGAAAAAATGGAAAATGTGGAAAAAACGGGGAAAGTTCTTCATCTTTGAGGACTTCCGTTGCGTGCGCTGCGAAAACGGTTCAAGATACCAAAAAAATGTGTAGGAAAGAATTATTCCTCTTAAAATGATCTAAAAATATGTCCGCGACAGTATATGTCTATCTTTTAAGATTAACTCACTAGAACCATTTTTTTGGTAATCAAATTTGGTCGAAAGGGATGAAAGTTTGTACTAAACTTTGTCAATTTTAAACCGATCGGGCTGAGAGTTTCAAAATCGGGGTTAAAGTAACCATTCCACGCGGACGAAGTCGCGGACAGAAGGTAGTAATATTATAAACAGGTAAATTTTGTGAGGTTGTAAGGGGTAATCTCTGGATCTACTGAACCGATTTAAAAATTTCTCCAATAGAAAGCCACATTATTAGTGAGTGTCATAAGCTGTATTTTATTCCCGTATTGCCACGGGAACAGGAACAACGCGGCTGATACCGCGATCCTTATCATGAAGTTGTCGGCCATTTCATGAAATGGTTGGCTACGTCATGAAATTACCACCTGAAACCAAACTTCGACGACGGAGCCTGCATGACAGAACTGCTGAGCGGTGGGTATAATTGTTTATAACGTTTAAAGGAATCTAACATGAGAGGTATGGGGCAAAGTAGGCTCGTTTCGCTCGCTGAGTCTAGTTCCCGTCATAACATTCGAACCTAACCTATCCGGGCCTGGTGCCCCTTAATTCCCTCAAGCCCTACCTAAATAAACGTCTGCTACATCATTTCATGGCATATTTACGATATACCCACCACAAACATAAAACAAAGTCGGTTTAGTTACACTACGCCAATTATAACGAGAGATACGAATATTCGGAAGTATCTTTGCCTAAAATTAAGATGTTGGCTACAGGGCTTCCTTCTAAATTGTGCCGTTTGCAAACCACCCGCAATTATTTAAAAAAAAAATATTTTCGTCTTTTTGAATTTAGAATTCGAAAACAAAATAATGTTTTTTGATCGGTCGAATAATTTTTTTGTAGTGTCTATTCAAAGGTGAAAGGTCGGTTGTAAAAATGGAAATATCAAAGGAAATATGCGTGCGATAATTCTCTACAGCTTTCAAAGAGGATCAACGCGACTTCAGTGCTTTGAGGAGATCACTTCTGTGTTTAGTGATGCAGCCAAAACCGCCATGACGCAAGAGAATATCGACGCCGTGCGGCAGCTAATCGTCGAAGATCGTCATGTGACATACCGTGAAATACAGGCAGCCAAGGGCATTTCATCGACTATTATCCAAAAAATCCTGCAAGAAGAACTCTGCGTATGAAAGTTGATTTCTCGTTGGATACCGCATTTGCTTAACGACGACCAAAAAGCAGTCCGTGTTAGATGGCGTCGCTGCAGAGATTCAACCGAGGAGAGTGAAAACACGTTTATGATATGGTTAGTGTTGACAAGTCTTGGATATATGCTTACGATCTACATTCCAAGCAGCAGTCAACTGTCTGGGTCTACCAAGATGAGCCAAATCCGATCAAAGTCATACGCTTACGGAGCACTTAAAAAAATGGTTGCCTCGTTTGTGGCAAAGGGGTCACGTCGCCACTGTTGTACTAGAAGAACGCAAGACGGTGTATGCTGACTGGTATACTATACCACTGTTTGTTTGCTACAAGTCATCACAGAGTTTCGAAAAAACAACTCAAGACGTCGCACAGTGTTTCGTCTAGTACAAACTAGCGGGACAATATTCATGACGTCATTTCCAGGAATTCGTGATAACAACTTGTAACCAACCCTTCCCAGGTAAGAAATTCTAAGAAATCACTTGTTTGTTACTTCAGGAAGTAATTTTGTGGAGGGGTTAATGTTAACTATAAAGCAAGCGCAATTTGCTTTTGTAAATAAGTTGCATTTTTAGCACACTTGTGACACCATCTCAGATAATTGATATTAAAGTGAAACGATTTTCTTGTGATGGATTCTGCTATTGAAGGTATGTACTTACTATTTTGACTGGTTTTTAAAAGAATACATGTACTTTTTTGCTGTAATGAGAGTTTATAAGTATATTGAAATAATTCCACATATTTTTTCTTATTTTCAAACTTTGAAGGGTTGCAACTTTTTGTATCCCAATGTATCCAGCTAGATTCTTCTGTATGTTATAATTACAACATTCAGGCGTAGTTTAGTTCATTTTTTGGCTCCCGAAACCGCCCGTAGATAAAGTAATTTACTTTCTTTCAGAACGAGCCATAGCTATGAAAAAATGGGAGTTTTTCGAAGAATGGTTAAAACATGATAAAACTGAAAGAGCAAGTCGCATTTTGGATCATTTATGTGTACAGCATAATCTAGTAGATGCTTCTGAAGATTCACTGAGGAAACTCAAAATGAAAATTTCGAGCCTATCATCAAAATTAAACGAAATGTGGACATCTGCTAAGTGTACTAAGGATACACTTCTCATCAAAAATAAAAAATGTTTAGAAGGATGCGGAATCGAAATGTTAGTGTGTGTGAATAAGCCGTGCCCTTCTACATCATCGGGGGTTCGTTCTGTAGGGCCCCAGAAAACCTTTGATGAGTCATCAATAAAAACAAAAAGACGGAGAGTAGATGATCTTTTAGAATCGTGAAGTGCAAATGAATTAATTACTGCAGCAGAATCAGCAACACGGAAAGAAGGACATCGAAGTGTTCGAAGTGTCGCGGCCGGTGAAATTTTAAAGAAAAATAAGTGTTCTGAAGCGAGTAGGCGATTGAGTCCAGACGAAGCATAGCTTATTATGTAGACTCTAAATCTACTTCTCACTCGTACAAACAGACGAGAAAGTGGTCAATGAAAGCGAGTCATCAAGTGTATCCATC
Source organism: Hecatera dysodea (assembly GCA_905332915.2). Taxonomy (NCBI): domain Eukaryota; kingdom Metazoa; phylum Arthropoda; class Insecta; order Lepidoptera; family Noctuidae; genus Hecatera; species Hecatera dysodea. The sequence continues at coordinate 27,378,539 of HG995286.1, read as the reverse complement.
CTCCTATAGACTAGGTAAGTCCAAAGCTTCTTGTTGTCCTTCAAACGAACATATTTCTGTGACTGAATCTCGAGTTGAGATTAAATTTCAGGCGATTTTAGATAAAACGGCTGAACGATTAGTTGAAGCTCAGTCGGAAGTCATTAGAAATTTTGTTGTCTTGGACTATTATTGTATTTTATTTGATAAAGTGAATAAATAAAAACCTATTTTACACATATTTGTGATTTTAATTTTTAAATATCCCGCATTTATACTGCATTTATGTATAGTGCCTTACATGCATACTCAGTATGCAGGGAATTATAACAATCAAGGATATCAGTACACAAAAGTAGAAAAGATGACTACTTCCATCTTGCATCCACACCGTTGGACTTAGAGAACACAGAACTGCGTAAGACACCTTAAATATACATAAACAATTAAAATAAGTAAAAAAATAATTTTGTCCCGCTAGCATGTACTAGACGAAACACTGTGCGTCGTATGATACCACAGCATGACAATTCAAGTTTTTGAGCACCCAAAACGTCGAAATTTTAGATCAGCCGCCTTACAGCCCTGACATGAGCCCTAACGATTTGTTTACGTTCCCCAAAATTAAACAGTCTTCGTGGTCAAGCTGTTGACTTTGTTTAATAATTTGTATGCCCAAGTCGCTGATCGAACTTTTTAAGCATAATATAATTATGTAATGAATACTTTCATGTAGGGGAGCGGGGGGCTTGTTGTAACAGGAGTAAATAGTAACAGGCTCTATTTCTTTTACTCGATTTGACCAATAAACCGCGCTGCATCAAATTGCCATAGCCAGTGTCCCGCCGGCCGGCGCAGTAATCGTAAGTGTGCATGCGCTTCATTTTTGCCAGGTAATATATAATTGTACAGTCGTAAAATTTTGGTTTGCGTTATTTTATCGACTAATTTCAAACTTTCTATATCATATTTACATTCAAATTGATCTATCTCTGATAATGTGTAATAGCTTTTAAGTTTGCTAAATTGTTTAAATAGTTCTCTTGATAAATGTTAAAAATCATACCATGGGGTTAGTTGTAACAAAATGCTGGGGCTTGTTGTAACGTGTTACATGCCCCAAGTTATAATAATAATAATAATAATAATAAATGTTTATTTCAGGCATTATCACCCATAAAATTGAAATTGAAACTTATACTAAAACAGGAATTAAACTATACACATAAAAACTACACACATAAACAAACAGTAAATTTCAAAACAATAAAAATAAAAGATATGACGGTAAAAACCACCCACCAGTTCACACAAAAGAAGCCAAAACAAACGTACCACGTAAAATTGGTGAGCACATTTATTTTGTCTCCCTCAGTAAATGCACCGTATAGAACACAGCTCTTACTATAACATTTTTACTTTCTACCACACGCGAAAAGAACGACGCTCTGAGCTTTCTCATGAGCGCAAAGAAGTCGGTAACTCTGCTCTCAGCAAACATCTCAGTCGCACTACATCGCCAGGGCAAGTTGAGCATGAGCCGAAACGCGTTATTGTACTGCACGCGAAGAGTGTTGTATGCACTCTTCGTGTACTTATACCAAAGTTGACTGGTGTAGAACGACTGACAGTAAGCCTGGAACAGAGTTATTTTGACTTGCTTCGAGCAATGGAAGAAGCGTCGATTTAGCATATTACTTCTACATGCAATGCTACGTCTTTGTCTTTCTATGTCATCGTCATCTTTTAAGTTTTCCGTTATGATGTGTCCAAGATACTTAAATTGCCTTACTATATTTAATTTTGAGCCACACAAAGTAATTGGCAATACTTTATCAGGGCCATTGCCATATTTGAAAATCATTACTTCTGTCTTTTTCACATTATAGGTTAGTTGGTGTCGAACTGCATAATTCTCACAAAGGGATATGAGTTTTCTGAGGCCATTGACCGAGGGGCTGAGCAGAACCATGTCATCTGCATAACTGAGGTTATTTAAACATTCACCGCCAATATGGCATCCGACTCTGGTGCTGCTCAGTTCCTCGATCAGGTCGTTGACATACAGGTTAAACAGCACCGGAGAAGTCAGGCCACCCTGTCTCACGCCACTGGTTAGCCTATACGTCTCAGACAAGGCGCTATCCCATCTGACTTGGTTACTTTGATTACCATACCAATATTCAAACAGGTCTACTATTTTACTCGGCACACGGGTTTGTCTCAACTTTTTCCAGAGTATATTGTAATTAATTGTATCAAAAGCTCGGCTGAGGTCTAAAAAGCATGCGTATACTGTTGTATTTCTACTGATGTATTTGAATATTGTATTTTTTAAAGCAAAGATAGCCAAGTCAGTGGACAGACCCCGACGAAATCCAAACTGAGCGTTATTAAGCGGAATATTCGTTTCATTGAAGTGTTTCATAATCAGGTTTTCGAAAATTTTTGATAATATGGTTGCTAGTGATATTGGGCGGTAATTGGACAAACTGGACACATCACCGGTTCTATTTTTAACAATGGGCACAACGGTGGTTTTCATAAATTCTTGAGGTAAGTAGCTGTGGTCAATACAAGAATTGAATAAAAAAGCTATTTTATCAAACAACAATGCAGGTGCAAACAAAACGTGTTCGACACTGAGCCCATCGTGACCCGGGGACTTGCCGCGCTTCATACTTTTCACACACTGAAATACATCCTCAGCTGTGACGTGTAACTCACTCAGTTCAGTGGACGGCGTCACCGCCGCGCTCGAAGACGGCAGAGACGCACGCGGCGGCGACGACGACGGGGTCCCCGCGCCACCATGGTCCGAGCGCGACACATTCAAACAGTTGTCAAGAGTGGTTGGAGGTGGCGGTGGGGGCGGATTAAATTTATTTACAAACATATTAGCAATATTACAAGGGTTCTGCTCACCATTTATAGATAAAGGGAGACTAGATTTATAATTTAATTTATTGGTTTCTTTCCAGAAGTTCCCGAAGTCTTTATTGTATCGGTGTGTAGCTACAATATCCATTTTTATTTTATTTTCATTTAACTGGCACCATTTTAACTTGTTTTTAAACACTTTTTTACTGTGAATCATGTCATCATAAATCCTTCCCTGAGTAGGGCGTCCATAAAATATCCATGATTGATAACATTGTCTAGCTAACGCGTGACAATCTTTAACGTGATAGTTCCAACCAACAACCCTCTTTTTGATGCGATAGGTTTTTCCCTCATATGAGTATTTAGCAGCTTTAGATATACAGTTAACTATTTGAGAGTATAGCTGATCAATCAGGTGAAAATGAGCATTAGTTTGGCATGAGACACCTTGGCAGGGAAAACTAGCCCAGTCACAAGAGTTCAAATACTTATCACATAATTTAGCATAATTACATTTCTGTTCAAAAGTTCTAGTACCCCAAATTACCTTATTATTTTTCTGACAATGTGATTTATTAATTTTAGGCATAATAGCATCAATATTGCAACTTATTACTAATGGGAAATGGTCTGAGTAGTAAACATCGTTTATAATCTGAATATTATCAATTACATTCAACCCCGCTGAGGTAGCTATGCAATGATCGAGCCAGCTTGTGGTGCCATGCGCATCACTTAAATATGTAAAGGAATCTGAGGACATACCGAGCATAGCAAGATCCGCACAAACCCAATCCAGATCGTTGCAGAACTCCATCAGCTTACCCCCAAATAGACTATTTGAGTTATGATGTCGATACCTACTTTTTTTCCTTTCTTCTAGAATGAGAGGGTATAAAAGAAAGTCAGAGCGGGAAACACAAACCCAAGAAGTGTAAGAGTTAGCGGCAGCTGAAGTTTTAGAAAAAAAAAAATGTAACGTTTCTCTTTAAAGATATATGTAAGTATATAGAAAAAGAAGAATAATTAAAGTTTAAGAGTTGGTTTTGTTAAGCCTAGACAAGTATTTACTGCAGGAGAAGAAGGTATGATGGCTTCCTACCTGCTCCAGTACGCTGAAATATATTTTGAACTACTTCCTATAGAAGTAAGGAAACTAGCTTACCAATGTGGTAGGTAGCTTAATGTTAAAAGCATTCCTCCTTCTTGGCATCAAAATAACATGCCTGTACTAAAATTTTATGCGCAGAAATCCACATTAATTTTTAGGTGTTGATTACTAAAGTGTATTTGAGTTGATTTTTGATAAGAATTACATAATACCTACTTTAGAAAGAAGTCAATGTTGTTAAAAATAAACAAAGAATAAATTATCAGAAGTAGGTATTATTGTCATTTTAGTCGTTACTACTTGCCCCGGTAGACGTTACAACTTGCCCCAAGCACGAGGTAAGTTGTAACACCGCACTTCTTCTAGAAAATAATTTATTGTAAAATAATGACCAACAGTTATGGTATTATTTTTACTTAATTTGGTAGAGGAAGAGTTATAGCATCCATCCATATTCATTTAGTAACAATTTAATCAATAGATCTCAAGATATATTAGTTTTCATGAAAACTGTTACAACAAGCCCCTCGTTCCCCTAAGCCATGTAACACAAATAAACGATTTCATTTGAACACACCGACTTCCCTAATTAAAGTTTTTTTTTGTACTTTTTGTTTTTTTTTTTTGTTTAGAAGTCGGTTGTATTTTTTGTAAAAAGTTTTTTTGTTTTTCACTTTTTAGTGGTTCACTCCCAGCTAAACATACCCATAATAGCGTACGTAATATAAAATTGGTGTAAACAATAAACAAACATGCGATTTCAGCTATCCCGACAGATTTGCTATCATTTATTGAAATTAACAAAAAACCGCTTGGTTCGATTTCAATAAATTTTTCATGGGACCATTTGGGAAGTGTACCCTTTCCAACAAAAAAAGAATTTTTCAAATCGGTTGGCAAGCGACGGAGTTATGCGCAAGCAAACATAAAAATGATACAAACATTCGAATTGAGAACCTCCTCCTCCTTTTTTAGAAGTCGGTTAAAAACCCTATGAAAACCCGCCTCAAATTGCAGGGATCGACTTAAAATGGCGGTTAGTGCGGTGAATCGAATTAAAAAAGTAGATTAATAAAGTAGCACTCGTTTAATGCATTCAATGCATTAAACGAGTTCTACTTTATTAATCTATATAATTATGTTTTTTTTTACGATTAGCTATGCAATTTTTGTCAAAGAGCAATGGAGCGAAGTATGACAGGCACACGAAGACAAGATCGGATTAGAAATACCATTCTAAGATCGAAAACGAAACTGATGGATATACTCAAAAAAATCGACCAGCAAAAATGGCCATGGGCCGGACACATGATGCGGGACCGAAATGGGAAATGGAGCAAGGCTACTACAGAATGGTACCCGAGGGATGGAAAAAGAAAAAGAGGAAGGCAAAAAGTTAAGTGGGAAGATGATCTGAAACTGACTGCAGGCACAAAATGGAGAAGGGTCGCAAATGACAGAACCAATGGAAGTTTTTGGAGGAGGCCTATGCCAACAGGCACACTGAAATTAGAGATATATTGTAAAAAAAAAAAAAAAAACAACTTTAAATTTTAAATATGTAGTATCATTAGGTTATATTGTATTGTAACAATTTCAGAATAAAGGGCTTTATTATTACTATTATTTCATTTATTTATTTAACTTACATACTAATTTATATTTTTAAATATTTCTTAAAAACAAACACATAAAAAAAAAACATTTAAAAATATAAAAAGTAGTGATCCGCCGGTGTCGGGAGCAGGGTCCAAGCTACCGGTGGTTAGGGCTCCAGAGAAAGGAACCTATTATTATTATTATTATGCAATTTTATTCCCGCGATTTTATTTTGTAAAACTTTTTCATTTTCTCATACACTTATTCGTATGCAATCAACACTAATATTATAAAAGGGGCAGATTTGATTTTTTTTTTTGTTTGTTTGTTTGCATTGAATAGGCTCCGAAACTACTTGACCGATTTGAAAAATTCTTTCACAGTTGGGAAGCTACACTATCTCCGGTGAACATAGGCTATATATTAAATCGCCATAATCCCACGGGAACGGGAACTACGCGGCTGATAACCAGTATTTTCTTAATGATTGCGTGGATGCGGCAAAATAATATCAATCGCATTATATTAAATTGAGATCGCTCCCATTTGATTAAGGCTTCGAAGTATTTCATAATTATTTTTATAGTTCTAATAGGTTTGTTATACTTGAAAAATAGTTTATTTGCATTCGTCGTTGCAAAAATTTGACAGCTTTGACATTTCAGTCATATCCTGTCCTTCACTCGTTCATACTGTACTTCAATTTTGGAGAACATCAGAAGTTTGTGCCAACTTCACACTGCGACGAACCAGTGTTGCCACTCTTATGTTATTGCGTTGCAAACTTTTGCACTGAGTTGCAACTGAGTTGAAAACATTTCAAGGTTTTATTATTTTTTCTAAATTTAGCAATTTTCACGTTGTGAGTGAACGTAGAAAATGCAAACACATTATTTTTAATATGTTGAACCGAAATGAGTATTGAATAAGTACCTCTATGGGAATATAGGAAAATTATAGAAGAACATAGCAACGAAACTACTGGGACTACGGACACGTAATTTTGCACATGGCTTCCTTTTTTATGTAAAGGAGCACTAAGAAGGGAGTTTTGGACATTCAATCTTTTAGGCTGAGGCTACAGTAGGCAGCGTTTTCGATGCGACTGGAAAAGCGAAACGAGAAAAACATGGTATGGCTATTCCGGCGTACATTCGGCGAGGACGTTGCTACAGTACACATGCTCCACAACGAAAGAGCAAGAGCGATTCATGCGGCTACACTATAAAAACTACACTTGTAATGTAGCCGCTATCATAAAAAAGACTCAATTTGAAGCAGCTTTTTTCTTAAAATGCGATCAAATCATCCGTCGCGGTTTACTATACGCATAATGTAGCCACACGCATAATTAGTAGCACTATTGAACTAGTCGTGCAAGTGTGGAATTTTCTAATAAATTCGCTTCAATTTCGCTGATATATTGATGTAGCCGATGCCGTGATTACAGTAATGTTGTTCCTATCGCATAAAGAAATCAAAGTTCGCTAGTAATATGAGCATTCATTTACTATGTAGTTTTAATCGCTCATGTGTCACAGGTCGCGTCGCGGCCTAATGTAGCCTCAGCCTAAGGGGGTGAACGGGGGCAGTTACTTAGAAAGTTTGATTACATCTGCATGGGCGAAGAACTAGTCTCTGAAATATTTCTGCTATTTAATTCGTATGCTATCTCTGAAGCGGTACAAAATTCGACGAGACAGAGTTAATTGGGGTCTTTGTCTATGAATCTTGGAATTTTGAACAAAAATAAACTTTATTTCTAAGGGAGATCGTTCTTCTTTTTAAATCAGTTCTGCGCGGTTAAACAACCACTAAAAATACCAATAAAAACCGATAAAGTACCCCAGAAACCGTGCATTCATGATTTTAGCGTTATTTATTGGTTCCGGCACTTTTGTTTGGGAAATTTTATACCTTGACCACCTGCAGAAACGCAGGGGTTGGCTGATTTGTAAGCGTTAACATTTCGTCGTACGAAATTTATGCAACCAATAACGCCCAGTGTGTTCGATATTGGTATTAGAATCCTACACGTCATTAATATTGCGGGCGTTTTGACTGCATATTTTCCATGTCTGAACCAATTTTAGAAAATAACACGAATTTTCTTAGATTTCATACAAAATATGGCGATTATGCAGAAGCAATACAACCCCCAGAAATAAATTAATAACTGATTTTGAAAAGAAGAACACAGACAAAACATAATTTTGTCGTATTAAAACATACATTTCGTTGTTATAAAACACAAATTTGCTGCAGAGTATTAGTGAAATAGACAAAAAAATAATAATAAGATTTATTACATTTTAAATGCCAATTCCAACCGATGTTTTCATAGTTCTAAGGGCCGCGAGAAAACTCGACAACTTCATAGGTCCTAATATAATACTAAGACCTAATATAAAACTAGCGGTACCGATGTCGCCATATCATCATTACCTTACCAGGAGCGTTTTTCAACAAAAGAACGCCTTTATGTAATACGTCGTGTTATACGATAGGTTAGTTTTTCATAATAAATAGTATCTAGAACCCAATTGCAGCGCCACCTATCGTGTCCAATTGTAATTCTATACCATAGCAGTACTCACTAATAAAACCACAAGAAATTTCATTGAAATCGGTCTAGTCGTTTGAGAGGAGTTCAGGGGCCGTACCACGAAGTGCCAATGCTATCATGATTCAGTGTGAGGGAAAGGGATAGTGCTATTCGTCTTGTGTAACTCCATCTCTGTCTGGCACAGGAATCATGATGGATTTAAGACGTCATGGTAAGGCTGCAGTTACATAAATGGGGTCGGCATAACATGTTTACGTCTTAAATACGCACCATGTAAAAAGATACATTCAAAAAAATGCTACATTAATAATGGATCCGGTAAACTAACGCGGGGCATTTCCGCTCAAGGACACTTGCGCGAATGGACGTTTGCGCGAAACATCAATGCGCAAAAGAAACGTGCGCGTTAATCTCACGGTTTGGCTTTCGGGTTTGATACTATTATTATGTTACCGACCCCGGAAACCATAAAAAGTGTTGGACCTCATGTACCCTCAAGAAATAACTCGTAAACAACCGACCCCGGAAACTATAAAAAGTTTTGGACCTCATGTACCCACAAGAAATGACTTGCAAACAACCCTAACTCTGGGTGGGGGGTTTTGATAACTAAACGTCGCGAACTTTTTGCCGATGTCTGCAACGAATAGTGCTAGTCCGCCGAAGATCTTTGGGCCGTCTTACCTTACACCAATGAATCCCGAAAGTAACCTATAAAATACATATTGTGTTGTTTATACATGTAATCAGCAGTGTGACAACTGTTTAACGACTACATAACGTGTTAGTAATTTAGCTGATATCTATGCTAATATTATAAAGAGGAAAGATTTGATTGTTTGTTTGTATTAAATAGGCTCCGAAACCACTGACCCGATTTGAAAAATTCTTTCACTGTTGGAAAACTATATTATCCCCGGGTGATATAGGCTATATTTTATCCCCATATTCCCACGGGAATGAGAACTATGCGGGTGTAACCGCGGGGCGCTGCTAGTTAGTTATAAACATCCAGCAGATAAGTTCTTGATTCTTGGCGACTTTAACCAGCCGAATTTGACCGGCACGTCGCGACGGATAGTGATTATCTGTGTAACTTACACGAACCTGTTCAGATTAACTCTTGTTATACTCTTACCGCCTGCAATTTACTACAGTGTAATTTTCATCGTAACTCGAATTGTACAGTAAGGATGTTGCCTGAGTAAAAAATATACGATTATGTTTAATCAGTCAGTCAGATTATTGAAAAATATTGGACACGTATTTTTTCCTTTATAAAATCTATAAAAACTGACGAAGTTAAAAAGCATCAGAGATCTGGAGTGGGAGCGTGTGACGTCACTGCCTGGTAAAAATTGTAGCGAGTAGTGACGACACACGAGTTTTTTACGCACTGTATCACCTTCATTTTTTGTTTATGTGAAAAAAGGAAAAATACCGTGTCCAATATTTTTTGGAAATCTATCAGACGGACTAATCAGATTTTTTTAGTTAACTACCCTATACTTGACTTCCTATTGTCGAACATTGAAGTCACTGTCACTCGCAGTCGTAGCGTAAGTAGTCCGAATCTTTTAGCAGAAGAGGATTCATGCACTTTATAAATCGGCTGACTTCATCATCCGTATGCTCGGCCTCGAGTCGAAGTTTTTTGTGTTCAAATTATGACGCCATAACTGAAGAAATGATGACAATGGGTTGGTCATTAAAGAGAGGACTCTCGAGGAAGCTGTCAAGTTCTTTTACGACACTATTAACTTTCTACACAATAAGTATATGACTTGATGATAGCTTTCACATTGATAGATTTATTCATCGGTTTCCACATCTGGTACGTTCTGCCTGCCTACTACCTACCAGTTGCGACGATCAGACTGCACTTTGGATAACACCAAACAGCAAGGTGTTAAGCAAATTTAGAAAACTTTTATTTTTGGGATAAGTTAAAGACTATATATAAAAGAAGTCAGCCGTTTCCTACACTTATGTACGAACATAAGTGTAGTCGTATAACTCATTATAAGGAACAGGTGACTTTTTTTTCGCGATTTCGGGTTTGTTCCCATAGTAAAAGTTGTTCATAATGATGAGTACCATGACCTCTTAAGTTGGTGTTTTTCAAATAGCCCTGTATAGCAGGCCTTCTTATAATCTGTCCAACATGTCGACAGATACCTTCGGGAACGTCAAACCTTATTATTATTATTATCATCATGGATTTTTAATGGTACACTCTACATCTAATCTCGTGGTCTATAGTAAGTTTCTGACGGAGCACATATCCAGGAGGGCTCAGGTGGACGATAACGTCCACCCCTAGAATCAAAAAATGTTCTGTAGTCAGTGTATTTATATACACTGACTACAGAACATTTTTTGATCGAATCGATCAGGCGCTTCTAATGAGGACACTATTATTGGCTGTTGTAAGGGCTAATTTGTTTAGACGGTTATCATCATACGTCAGAACGGGTGCTAGACCGTGGTCCTCAATGAGTATACGTCGAGAGTTATGTACATTCCGCCGGGGGTTCCTCAAGGATCCTTGTTGGAGCCTCTTTTATTTAATATTTTATACCTACCATAGCATCTTCTTTCCTGCATTCGAAAATCCTAATGTATACGGATAATATGAAAATTCTGGGTATATTTTCGACCAATGAGGACGAATGATTTTTACAAGACGATTTGTATAAGTTCCAAGATTACTGTACTAAAAATAGTTTAGATTTATATGTTTTCAATTGTTATGTATCTGCCGCCAAGTCAAACAAAAAGCGGCAGGGCCTTCCTTTTCTTGAAACAATTAGCCGAGTCGCCAGCCTGTCGGTTGTCCATCGGTTCCACTTCAAGGAGTCTAGCCCGTTCGATCATCGAACTACAATACGTAGTGCGATTCGCCAACGGTACATGGTGGTCATCCCACCCATAGGTACATATTATATATAAGTAGGTATATTATACTTGCAAATATTCGTCGCTGTTTTTATTTGGACCCCGTTTTATGTATCGACCCCAAAAGCCATATCGTACGCAAGTATTTTGTGCAAGTTTCCATACGCTCCGGTGTCTATTTGCTCAAATGTCTCGTCACGCAAAAGTCTATTCGCGCAATTGTCCGTTCGTGCAAGTGCCCATACGATCCGGTGTCTATTTGCGTAAGTGTCTCTTAGCGCAAAAGTCCATTCGCGCAAGCGCGTTTAAACGGGAGCGCACAAATGTCCATTTACTCGAAAGTCCACTAGCGCAAGTGCGCAGATACGGGAGCGCACAAATGTCTCTTTACACGCAAAAGTACAATCGCGCAAGTGCGCGGAAACGAGAGCGCGCAAATGTCTCTTCACGCAAAAATGCATTCACACAAGTGCGTGAAAACGGTAGCGCACAAATGTCTATTTACGCGAAAGTCCATTCACGCAAGTGCGCAAATACAGGAGCGCACAAATGTCTCTTTGCGCAAAGGTACAATCGCGCAAGTGCGTGGAAGCGACAGCGCGCAAACGTCTCTTCACGCAATAATGCATTCGCACAAGTGCGTGAAAACGGGAACGCACAAATGTCTTTTTACGCAAAAGTCCATTCGCGCAAATTCGCGGAAACAAGAGCGCGCAAAAGTTTCTTCACGCAAAAATGCATTCGCGCAAGTGCGTGAAAAAGGGAACGCACAAATGTCTTTTAACGTAAAACTCCATTCGCGCAAATGCGCGGAAACGGGAGCGCGCAAATGTCTCTTCAGGCAAAAATGCACTCGCGCAAGTACGTGAAAACGGGAACGCACAGATGTCTTTTTACGCAAAACTCCATTCGCGCAAATGCGCGGAAACGGGAGCGCGCAAGTGCCTCTTCACGTAAAAATGCATTCGCGCAAGTGCGTGAAAACGGGAACGCACAGATGTCTTTTTACGCAAAACTCCATTCGCGCAAATGCGCGGAAACGGGAGCGCGCAAGCGCCTCTTCACGTAAAAATGCATTCGCGCAAGTGCGTGAAAACGGGAACGCACAAATGTCTTTTTACGCAAAAGTCCATTCGCGCAAATGCGCGGAAACGCGAACGCACAAATGTCTTTTTACGCAAAAGTCCATTCGCACAAGTGCATGGAAACGGGATTGCACAAATGTCTCTTCACGCAAAAATACATTCGCACAAGTGCGTGAAGACGGGAGCGCGCAAATGTCTATCTACTCGTAACTACATTCGCGCAAGTGTGCAAATACGGGAGCGCACAAATGTCTCTTTACGCAAATGTACAATCGCGCAAGTGCGCGGAAAGGGGCCGCGCAAATGTCTCTTCGAGCTAAGTCCATCCTTGCAAGTGTGCGGAAACGGGTGCGCACAAATGTCTCTTTGAGCTAAGTCCATCCTTGCAAGTACGAGGAGACGGGTGCGCACAAAATGGCGCAGATTCACGCAAGTGTCCTGTTACCTGTATCCTCATATACAAACACTCATTCATTTGCTTATATTTATTTAGACGCCTAGCCACTTCATTGAACGGCGTCGTTTAATCAGCGGCCTAAGTGACATCCTAGCATATAACTGAACAGCTAGGCAAAAGACTTACTTGCCTAGCCAAATCATTCAATTAAATGCAGGATGTCATTTAGGGCGCTGATTTAACGGGTGATTTAACCAGTTGGCTGCCTTTGTATAATAAAGTTATGAGGGACGATTTAAAATACAAGCAATTTTTGTTTTATCAAACTGAGTTCGTGTATAAACGCGAATTCACCTGTCAAAGTATAACACAGATAAGCGTAACTGGATGTGACTACACTACTGAAGGGATTTTTTTTTATTACACAGTATTTGAAAACCTATTAAATATTTAGGAGTTCGCGTCAATAGATTTTTTACTTAAATCTAAAATTAAATATTCAAGATATGAAAAGATTTAGCAGCCTTTATCAACTTTAAATAAACCATATCCAACTACGCACTACCTAGTTTTTCTTTACTTTGCTAAAAACAAAAAACTGCTTTGATGACTAAAAATATTTTTTCTGCGACAAAAACTACCATATCAAAACAAGTGCAATCATAAACAGGCAACATTCATCCGCGACGCGCGGGCGTTACGTCAATATTCGTATCCAGTTGAAAGGGGCGAGTTTCATGGCGTAGTCTACGATTGACGAGCGCCGCGGTGTTCGCCTATTGCGTTCGCATTAAATACAATTAGTATTGATACGTGAATTGCGGACAATAAACCGATTTTTGGGTGGTCATTTCATTTATTTCTGAATGTGATTTGAGCAAAACTTAAGTCGTGAAACGGAAAAAAAACGTTCTGAAAAATGGATACTTTTAATTCCGTTCAAACTGATTTTTTAGAGGTGATCACAAGAATAAATCTTTACTTGAAGAAGGGAGATTTTACTGATAAAGAATGGAAAAAGGTGTTGGATTATTTAGATTATTCCTGGTCAGTATACCAGGCAAAGCATCAGGAGTTTCGAACAGACAACTTCATTTATTATCATTATCATTCTATAGACACGTTTGTAGCCACGGAAGATTTGTACAAGGAAATAAGGATGCGCATGAATAAAATTGCTGATGAGAAAAAAAGGACGGGAAAGGCACCGGAAACTTCTCTAAAGAAATAATATGTATATCATATGTGAACATTACTCCTAGTATTTAGTGCTAACTTTAATTACTCAATCTGTGTATGTATTTCTAATTATATAAATAACTTGTGTAAGTGATTATATGTACTGTGGACGAAAGCTGAGTCCAGCATGTTGGAAAATGGCCGGGCAGAGTGAGTGACTTGATCAAGTAGTAAGTAATGATGAATTTCTATTTAACCATATTTATTATTATTAAATAAAATCAATTAGGAATAAATATTACTGCAATTAGAATTTTTAAGCATAATGTAAGTCGCGGTAAGTGAGCTGTTTTATATTCAACTTTACTTAAACTTTAATGTAACTTGAATTGTGATTTTTCAGATCCCGCCGTGAAATTAAATTAGAGAAAATTAGCAAAGTATCTTGTATAATGTAACTTGGAGCTTCGTGAACTATTGTGTCAGACACAAATTTTATTAATTAAATTTCTTCTACTATTTGATGTAAAGTAAATTAGCATGAAACTCACAAGCAACGGCATTTTCTTTTTTTTTGGTAACAACATTTTAATATTCTGTACAAAAAAACCCAAGAAATCACATCAATTTGCTGATATATTTTTTGAAATTGAAATATGAATCATTTAATTGTATACTGGACCATTCCAAGAAATTCAACTCTATTTTTACGGTGAAAAAACGTATTGAAGCCATGTGTTATTTAATAACTGTATAATTAAGCTATATATACCTTAAGATATTTTAAGATATTTTATGTATTAGAATGTAATTATTTCTAAGAGTCCAATCGCTACACTGATTAGAAAATACAATAGACATTAAAAGTATGGCTATCAAAAATAGCACTATGTACTTACATCGTTGTACCTTGTTTTATGCAAATGATTAAAGCGTAAATAAAGTGCTACAGCGAATTTATAGTTTTTATTTTACTGCTGAGCAAATTTTTCTCCCAATTTCTTCCAAATATTATTTTCCTAGTATTTTATGTATCTTAAATAAATGGCGACTTAAACCTTGCCCTACTAACCTAACCTTTGAGCCAATCGATATCAAAATGGTGGGGAAATACGAAGTGTTTTAACAGCTTGCGAATATGATGCGAACTCTTCTAAAAATGCGAGAATTAATTTAATGCGAGAAAAAAAATTCCCCTCTGCAATGATATGTTTGTGATATAAATATGAGTTTGACCAAAGGACAGCGCCTGACGGCGGCGTGACACTACTTAGCTATTCTATTTCTTTCTTTCTTTCTTTCCATCAAATGATCATTGCGATGATGTTACCATGTGGAGCTTGATACATAGTTTCTATTGAATTTGACGGCACGGCGAGTATCGCTGCGATTCCCTCGTCTCATGAAGTTTACACCTTAAAGGCATGAGTAACTAGATGGACAATTCTTTTATTGCAAAAGGTTCCTGAAGTATTTCTAATTGCTGCACCCTATAAAAAAAAAAAAACAAATTTTGCTTGCGCACTGTGTTTCGGAGCGCCAAATGTAGTTCCCTGCTAAGGTGTATATGTCGCCACACGCTTGACAGATGCCCTAAAATATAGAGGTCACGGCACTCACCCCGGTCGCAGCACGGTCTTGCAGACGGCGCAGCGGAAGCAGGCGCGGTGCAGATGCAGCCCGTCGGCGGTGACGCCCTCCGCCGCGAACACGCGCGTGCCGCACGCCGCGCACTGCATGCCCGTGAACGCGGGCCCGCGCCAGCTCTTCTTCGCCTAATCCAAGGAAACAAGCGGTATAAAAACAAAAAGTTAACAGGTTTATGTTTAGTCCGTCAGTTAGATTATAGAAAAATATTTGACACGTATTTTTTCCTTTATCAAATCTATAAAAACTGACGAAGATACAAAGCATCAAAGATCAGGAGTGGGGGATTGTGACGTCACGGCTCGGTAAAAACTGTAGCGAGTAGTGACGTCACACGAGTTTTCATCGCACTGTATCGTCTTCATTTTTTGTTTACGTGAAAAAAGAAAAAATAAGTGTCCAATATTTTTTGGAAATTAGCCGACGGACTAATGAGATTTTTTTAGTTAACTACCCTATTATACTTGATAGAGAGATGACCACGACCATTCTGCAAATAGTGCACACAAAAAAGTGAAAACGAAACTGTTAAACAAAGAAAAGAGATAAAATGACGTTTAGTACCTTGGCTATATTTCAGCGAAAAAAAAACTTCAACATGACATAAACCTGAAATATAAAAAATCTATCCCCACATTTATCGAGTAATACAAACTGAACAGCATATTAGTTCCCTTCGTCGGCTTCCCGGCACAAAAACATTTTAAGGGTAACGTAGAATGTGATACGTCAAAGAAACATATAGGGCCAGTCTATCAATTCGCGATCTTTGTTAAACAATTTCGATAGTGCACCAGTTCTAGTAGATTGACGTCTTCAAGACGGCCAGTTGGACATTCCAAGAAGTATTTTAATCATGCAAAACTGAGACTACAGTAGCAAGGTAAGAATACATACATCTTCCTTCGATGTTTCTTTTGGTGGCGTTTTCGATTGTTCGGCTTCGGGTTCTTTCTTCACAAATTTTGTCGCTAAATTTGCAACCTAAACAAAACAAAATTACAAACAATGAATACGTCGATACTAAATGTAACGACCAAACCACCCGTTTTCGTAATTCAAATGTTAGTATCGCAGGCATCAAAGGCGGTTTTCGTCGCTAAGGCGCTAATAACGTCAAACTGTTACCATAGACAAAACGTGATAGATTGACAAACCCCTACGAACCTTCTTAGTGCCCTGGTCAGGTCTGCCAGAGTCCTTCAGCTTCTGGTCGAGTTTGTGCAAGGTCTCGTCGATCTCCACCCATTTCTCCTCGTTGCCCTCTCCCTCTTTCAGTTTACGCTGACGCCCCAAGAACTGAAACAAATAACAGTTTTATAGGCAATCTGAAGAGCAAGAAATACTACAAACTGACTGCTAATGACACCAATGAAAGCCGAGGCAACGCCACGCAAAAATTACCCTTAATCACTTTCACAAATCAATGTACACTTTAGGCAGGCCGTAGTATAGTGATCCCATCAGCAGTCAATAATACACGGTTCAAAATACTTAAGACCCTTGACATATTATATAATGCAAATTACTACTTCGAATGTTTTGAGTGTGATGTTTTACAGACTACTTTTTACTTCAAAAATGAGATATTTTTTATTCACACAAATACCACAGATGCTTAATCAAGAATTTATACACAAAATATCGGGATTCCACTCACCTGCTCTCTATCCCACTTCGGCACACGCTCGGCGGTCTTCGGTTCGGGCCTGCCGAGTCTGTTCTCCATGATTTTGCGTTCTATCTCCTTCATATTCCAGTCGTCTCTCTCTATCTTGCCGACGGAGCGCATGAGGTCTTTGGGCTTGGATGACGGTCGTGGTGGGGCGACGTTAGAAGAGTTGGCGCTGCTGCCGCTGAGTTCAGCGGCGAGCCGCGCCACTCGGGCGCCTCCGCCGGCAGTTCGGCCGCCTCCACCAACGATTCGGCCCTCCTCCTGTTAGTTAGATATTTAAGCTGTAGTATAGTGTATATAGTGGGATAATTGTTAATTCTAATGTTCGCGGATTGAGAGTAACGATAACTAATTTAAAAAAAAACTAAGTAGTGTTTGATTTGAAACTAATTTTGGCATAAAATTGATTGAGTCAGGCGTTACTTTGCGGAAATCCATTTTAAATTTGAAAATGAAAATAATATATTTAGTTTTAATTTAAACCTAAATATAAACCCAATAAACCTAAATTAAAACTAAATATATTATTTTCATTTTCTAATTATGGCATGTCTAACTCGTTCTTCTATTAAAAGCGGACATCCCGCCCACACGCACAAAGCGTTTTTCATTGTGCGTACAACTAAGGAGTGGAATTACCTGCCAGAGTCTGTGTTTCCTGATAACTACAGAGGGGAGTCTTTCAGTCAATAGATTACGTCATCATCGCTTAACAATCAGGTGTGATAGTGGTCAAACGCGTGCCTATCAATAGTAAAAAAGATAGACCTCTCGATATGTTTGTAAATGCGTATCAAGAAGTTTGCAACAAATAGAATCATTAGTCTTAAGACACATTTCAGTTAGTTCAACACGGTGTCAACTTAAAACACAAGTGAAACGTTATTATAACTCTTAGGGCACTATTTCACCAGCACTTGATCTGATTACGGTACATTCAAACAAGCTCTCGTCTGTCCAAAGGCAAACACGATTATGCCAGGCGATTATCACAGCTAAGTGTATGCGACAAAATGCTAGCGTAATAATACCCCTTAACATGCACACACAGTTTGCTAGAAGTAATTATTATTCTATGTCAGTGTTAAACGTTATTGTTGTAGAATTTCATCTCCATTGATTTTTTTGTTTCAAAACGTGCGTGTTATCTTTTGACTGTAGAGTGGGGCTGGGAGCGGTTGAGAGTTTGTAGTTATCTTGTATTTGACCGAAAAATAAGATTTAACACAACTAGAAATTTACGAATTTTCAAGAAGTAGCTTCAAAATATTTTTTGTTTGGGTGTTACTGAGCTTTTATCACTAAAAACACTGTCTGAATCATAGATAAGAATACTAAACAGCTTTTTAACAGAAAAAGTATCTTACAGTGTCTTCAACACCAGCTAACTCTCAACCGCCCTGGCCGCAACACCAACATCCCTCAAACGGGTCATTCCATGCGACACACGACGGCAATCGCCTCACATAGTGCTGCAACTTCTTCTCCAACTTCTTCACGCGCTCGTCGAAGTCGGGCGCGCTGGCGCGGTACTGCTGCAGCCCGTAGTCGTTCTCCAAGTCCGCCGACGGCGCGAAGTCCAGCCGGGGCTCCGCCGCCAACATCTGGAGGCTTTTCTCAAATCGCTGCTTCATTATCTCTCTTGCCGCCTTGCGACGGCCCGTCTTAGGTCGCTTGGACTCCGCAGTTCTCTTCTGCATCATATCTGAAACTCGCTGCATCCGGAACGTCATCACATCGTCGCTGTTCCGCCGCTGAGGCACCTCAGGCTGACGCGGTTTGTTCTGTTGTCCCAGGCCTTGTCCTTGCTTGATGAGGTCCACCACTTTCTGACGTCGCACCGCTATGTCTGGGTTGCCTATGATTTCTCTCTTAGATCTGTCCGGACTTGGCGTGTCTCGGCGCTTGCCTTCGATGATCTCAGTCATCCGCTGCAGGCGTAAAGCCATTTCGGGGTTAGTGATGGATCCGGAACGTACGGACCTGGACTCGGGGCTCGGAGTGTGACGACGTTTGTGACCCTCGAACAGCTGAGCGATGCGCTTCGTATTCGCTATTTCAGACGATCCTATCGAGTTGGATCTTTTGTACGGCAGCTTCGATTCAGGACTCTGCGAGTGTCGAAGCCGCTGACTGTCGATAACATCCGACAGACGCCTGCCTTTCTGCGGCAGCGGGCTCTCAGACGACCTAGTAGGCTTCTTACCACTTCCCAACGATGCCATCATTTTCACCCCCTCCATGGACGGCGACCTGCTGAATGTTTTCTTGGGTTCCACTTTGACAACAGTGGCGTCTGTGTCGGCCGAGTCGTCGAACATATCGGAGAAGTCCGCCACCCTGATGCTGTTGAGATCGAGGCCCTTCAGCCGGCGCGGAGGTTTCACAGGTTTCGCTATTTCTTCTTGGACGAAATAACTACCTAACTTTTCCGGTTGCTGAACGGTGGTTTTACTGGATCCCTGGAGGAGATGTGCTAGGGACTGTCGGAGGACCTGAGGGTCCGGGGACTCGTCCGGGTCGAGCAGGGCTAGGATCTGTTCCTGTAAGTCTTTCTGTTTGTCCGTGTGAGTGTCGGCGGCGGCGTCATGGCCCTCGATGAGGCGCGCGAGCTGTGTGATGTCGTTAAGGTCTAGTTTGCCGATCTTTTTGCGGATGTACTCGGCGGGGTCGTTACTTACTTGTGGGGGACGAACTGAGCGGCGTTTCTTTCTGTAGCTCGAGTGGGATTTGTCGGCGTCGGCCGCGTCTGCAGGAGGAGACTTCAGTTTTAATAAAGAAAGCAACAAAGTTGCGCACTGAATATTTTCAACGCAACCTTGACATTGCAGCAATATCGACAAAGGTCGCATGTCAGAGGCTCGTGAAGATAAGTTTATGCAGTTATAAATAAAATATTAGAACCATAGCAGACACGATACTTTTACAATCGGCGATTGAATAACTGCTTTGTTCCGCTTATTACTACCGGAGCGGCCAAAAAGCAACCGAGACCCGGTATATGAAGCGAAAATAGCCTGCTGAGATTCCTTGGGAATGGCTAGATGTGGCACAAACTCGGGAACAATGAAAGGAGTGGAGAGCAGCTTACCTATGCCCATCAGTGGGACACTTCAGGCTAGCTATTACAATAATGTTCATTCCGAAAAATACTCGGACCCAACGGGAACGATTTTATCATTATTCAAGAATATCATGCGCCTAAAAGGTATATCGAATGCAGATTTCTCGTCGCCTTAAATAAAAGTATAATGTATTGAATAAATTCGTAATACTTACTCGAGTATACAGAGACGGGGTGTTCAATGTTGCGAACGTGTTTCTCTTTCTGCATGCTCTGTTTGATCTAATAACATACAGCGCAATATTACATAACTTTGTATCAAATAAACTGGGCTTTATTTCAGCCTACTGCCTAATATTCTAACTGTGGGATCTGGACAAAGTGACATTCTACTAGCTATAACGATTTTCGAATTGTCCAAAATGTATGGGATTGACATACCTTTTACCATCTCATTCTTTTCTTTTTTTTTCTCATTTCTTATATCTTTTACCATCTGTTGTAAAAAAAAGTTTAGAATTGGTCACGTGACCCCAAACATTTTTATCATGATTATCGTCGATAGAATGTCAATTTGTGTGTTCAATGTAAGTATTCAAGTATTCCCAAAAAAGTCGTCGGCCAAGAGTTGTATCCGTCCTGCTGTAATTTATATGAACTAAGTCATATGTACATACTTGTGTTTTATCATTGTGTCATATTTACAGAGTGAAATAAAAAATTAATAGAAGAATATTTTATTTGATTTCTTTAATATTTTTCTTAGTCTACATTATACGAAATTATAGTAAAAATATGTCAGTGGTTTAGATAAATAATTGCTTAAAAGGAACATAGCTTAATAGCTAAAGTGGACAAATAGTTCGATGCTCAAGGCCAATCGACTCAGTTCAAAATAATGGAACAATAGAGATGTTTACTAAATTTAAAAAAATCGAATTAATCTGTCAGTTAGATAATCGAAAAATATTGGACATGTATTTTTTGCTTTATCAAATCTATAAAAATTGACGAAGATAAAAAGCACCAAAGCTCAGGAGTCGGTTTTTTGTCGTCACGTCGTGGTAGAAATCATAACGAGTAGTGACGTCACATGAGTATTTAAGGCACTGTATCGTCTTCGTTTATTGTTTATGTAAAAAAAGAAAAAATACGTGTCAAATATTTTTTGGAAATCTATCTGACGGACTAATTAGATTTTTTTAGTCAACTACCCTATTATACTAGTACTGTATTCGGACTTTATTCTGACACAAAAAGCTTTAGGAAGAATCAAAAACGTGAGAGGGACATTCATACATGTATGTGCAGAGACAACGCTCTTTTTATCGGATTTTCTTCCTCTAGGTGCCATATTAACGACCGGGCACCATTCATCCACGAGCGTAAATCAATAAGATAAACAGAATCGCATAACAGTTACGGCTACGGCGGCGGTGTACTACCGTCAGAAAACTATTACCTGATCGAAGACGTCGGTCTCGTGCACCACGTGCGGCACCTCGCCCTTGAAGGCGTTGTACACGCGCGTCAGGTACGAGCGCAGCTTGGCGTCCGGCACGTCGCGCAGCGTGCCGCCCGATGAGAACGGGACTATGCCTGCCGCGGAAGCGGTGGTCAGCCACAGAGTAGAACATCAATCAAAATAATTACATAATCAGCCTTTTAACGTTCCCACTGCTGGGACACAGGCCTTCTCTCCAGGAGAGGGAATGGGCCGTAATCCACCACGCGGGCCCAGTGCGGGTTGGTGAATGTCACATGTCTTCGAGTTTTTGGTTCTAGGACATGCCGGTTTACTCACGATGTTTTCCTTCACCGTTTTGAGAGCAGTAGTGAAGAAATTAATTACATAAAGTAATGCGCCTGGCTGGGTTTGAACCCGCGACCTACAATTCGTAAGTCGGAGCAGTTACCACTCGGCCACCACTGCTCTTAGCATAGAACGTCTGTTCTTCGTCGCCTTCATGCGAGAGATGTTCGTACGGCCGATTAATGACAACTAATCAAAGTGGGAGTTGTGCTCACCGAACTCCTGGTGCAGGATGTGGTAGACGGCGCGCGGCACGGTTGCGGCGGGCAGCAGGTCGGGGCGGTACCGGCGCAGCAGCTGCGTCAGCGCGGCCGGCCCTGCCGCCGCGCGCAGCCCCGCCTCGCCACACGCCACCCACGACACCAGCGCCTCATCCGGCACTTCCGCCTCTGTACAATAACCCGCTAGGTTAAGTTCACTCAAAATGAGATACATAGTGCTCACATCTTAATAACAATATCATTGTTGCCTCTGGTGTGCTGGCAACGTTACGGGGTACATGTTTGTTTCTTAAGTTTTGCTTTTAACACACTTCTTTAAATCCTCCGGTAAATCAATGGCCAGTTTTGGTCTATCGACCAATTTTGAAACTTTTTTTTTAATAATCCGTTCTCGTGCAGTCGTCGCCATTGGTACACTCTATTGAGCACAAAAGCTAAATCTATATACAAAGACAAGCTTAACCCAGAATAAGGTTTTCTAACAACAAAAGTGATTTGCAAATGAAGATGTTTGACTAATCTTTGCGGAATTTGTTGGTAAGAGTCGTCGCGGGTCTGGGACGCAAAGGGCACTAGAAGAAACACGGGTGGGTTTAGTCGGTAAGAGTCTGACACTCCCTTCCGCTTCGCCTAGAGCAGGATAAGTAATTTGAAGACTTCCATGAAAAAAGGTCGCGTCACAAATAGTGGTGCGGTTGTCTCTCATGTGTGTTAAGTATTACTAACCCCTTCGCCTCTTCCTAGCCGTGGGCGCGGCGTCCAGCGGCAGCGGGTCATCGGAGTCGTAGAACGACGTGACGCGGTGCGGCGTGACCGCGGTGCGGTTCAGGTTCGGGTAGCGCGTGCCGGGGTCCAGCGTGTACGCCCCGAAGTCGCGGTGTAAGTTCTCAGGTGTCGTTTGAGCTGCAATGAACGAGCCTTACAGTAGCCGCATATGATGAATAATAATTAGAATTTATTTCATTTAAATTACACTTGGAGTAATGCAATTCTTTTTAAACTGTTTTTTTTTTTAATTTCATTCCAAAGCGGTTGGTCACATTTGACGACCAACTCTAGCCCGCACTTCCAGTCCAGGCTTCCAGTTACACACTTCCATCCCATTTCACGAAATCACGCGCACAGATTGCAAGAAACCGAGAGAAAAGCTGTTACACATCAAAAATAATACAATTATTTCACGAAGTGGGAAGTACACATCGTGAATCACATGGAAAAAGTCATGACAACGTATCTTCACGAAGACACATTTCTTTATATCTGCAGTCGACGCAGAATGTTTTCTTCTATGTACATCTCTATGAGCCGTCATCCTCGGAGTCTCCTAACCCCTATACTAACTTTACCTTTGATATTTTTATCATACTGTCTTAGGCAGTTGTGATGATTATTCATCAAATCGACACATAAAATGCGCACAGCAAAGGAGTCCACTCCTTTGCTGTGCGCATTATATGATTGTGTCGATGCCTCGATGACTCTCTGCCTGCGTCTGTGTTTCCGAACGCATTCAAGCCTAATCTCTTAAAAGTTAGAGTGAACAGGCTTCTTCTGGGTAAGCTCATGCCATCCTCGACTTTGGTCTCCTCTGAGCTATACTAGAGTCAAGAGCAAACCCATCTCAAATAATAAAATCCTACCTTGAAAAACTTTCAAATCAACGCACATCAGAATCTCGACTGTGACGCACTAAGTCCCAAAACGTAAACAAACCAGCTACCCCTAAATTCAAAATCTCGATACCAATCAAATTCATAAAGCTCAGATTAAAACTGCGCAGTAAATTCATACGACGTCTCGTCAAGGGTGCGCTCACATACAACGTGCCTAGTTTATGTACATATTTGTATTATAAGTACATAACAAATCTCCCTCAGTACATAAGGGTGAGGGATTGGCAATACCTAGCTTTGATTTTATTGAAACTCAAAGCATGTTCGCTTGTGTGCGAACGTTATGCAAGTGTATGTTTGCAAATAATTCGGACAATTCAAAAGCAGGGTGGCAGGTGGGGTGGCGAGCCCGTTGTATAAGAAGCTATCAACATCAGACGTACTTGATTACATAGGGGAGCGGACGGCAACGGTGGTCCAACAAAGGTATATTTTTGTAATTAATTAGAAACGGAAAACATTCAAAAGCTTTTATTAAACAGTGAGGGTGGATGGTGAGTCACGTTTGTTTTGGGTTTTGGTCGGTCTCTAACATCAGTTAATAAAAGTATACAAATTATTTCATGAGTGGCACCTAATCAAAATGATTTACAACGAGTTTTGAAAGGATTCGTCAACACAAGCATTAGATGAGTGTGTCTAATGATTTGATGTCAATAACTATTTCTACTGATCAATCGTAGCAGTGACCATGACCTTAAAAGACATTTTTTACATTGAATAGCTTTTTAGAAACTACCAGAGCTGCATTTTAAGTCGTGTCGTTCACAAACCTCCCGCAATTATTTAACAAATAAAACATATGGCTTTTTCATCTATTTGAATTTAGAATTCGGAAACAAAATAATGTTTTTGATCCGTCGAATAGTTTTATTGTAGCGTCTATTCAAAGGTGACAAGTCGGTTGTAAAAATGGAAATATCAAAGGAAAATATGCGTGTGATAATTCTCTACAACTTTCAAAAGGGATTAACGCGATTTCAGTGCTTTGAGGAGATCACTTCTGTGTTAAGTGATGCAGCACCATGTCTTAGGACTGTAGAAAGCTGGTATTTAGAATTTCAACGTGAGCACTCTAGCTTCAGTGACAAGCCACGAGAAGGTTGTCAAAACCGCTATGACGCAAGAGAATGTCGACGACGTGCGGCAGCTAATCGTCGAAGATAGTCATTTGACATACTTTGAAATAGAGGCAGCCGTGAGAATTTCAGGGACTACTATCCAAAAAATCCTGCACGTAGAACTCGGCGTAAGAAAGTTACTCTCGTTGGATACCACATTTGTTTAGCGACAATAAAAGCAGCCCGTGTTAGATGGTGTCGCAAAACTCTGCAGCAATTCAACTGAGGAGAGTCAAAACACGTTTATGATATGGTTAGGTTAGCAGTTTTCTAAGATGAGCCAAAACTGACTAAAGTCATACGCTCACGGAGCACTTTAAAAAAATGGTTGCCTCGTTTGTGGCAAATGGTGGTCACGTCTCCACTGTTGTACTAGAAGAACGCAAGACATTGAATGCTGACTGGTATACCACTGTTTGTTTGCTACAAGTCATCACAGAGTTTCGAAATACAACTCAAGAAGTCGTATGATACTGCACCATGACAATGCAAGTTCGCACACCGCCCGCGATACAAAGATGTTTTCGAGCACCTAAAATGTCGAAATTTTAGATCACCCGCCTTACAGCCTTGACTTGAGCCCTAACGATTTATTACGTTCCCCAAAATTAAGCAAAGTTTTCGTGGTCAACGTTTCAGCTCACCCGAAGAAGCTGTTGACGTATAAAAATCGACATTTTGACTACCCCCACTTCGGAGTGGAATAAATGTTTTAAGAACTGGTTCGAACGCATGCAATTATTCAATATCGTGGAGAATTCTTTGACAAACAATAAATGGTAATAATCTATTAGATCGTCTTTACTTATTTAAAACGAACCAACTTAAAAGATAGCCCTCGTAGCTGTTACTATTTAAATGAATCCGAAGCAAAATTGTTTCAATTTGACAAGATTAGTGGCTCAAAATGTTTAGCATTAAGTTACAAACAAAAATTATTCTTATATGTAATAGCAGACTTATCGTGAGCTACTGTTGTGCATACAGACCAAAAACTACATATTTTAAGACATTAACCATTGCAGACTTAGATCGAAAACAACATGGCAGCTGCGATAATTTTATATTTTATTGCTCCCCAATTGATATTCCGTTATATAGACATATAATAAAAATTGTAACAGGCCGGTATCTGTACACTGACTATTCAAAAAATAAATTTTATGTAGAATCTTTATTAGAGCAACAGAAGCTAAAACAACAGTTTTAGATGTTTGTCCGTTTCCGTCTTTCTGTCTATATGTTTGTACGCGCATCAGGCAAAAACTACTAAATGGATTTGAACCCAGTTTTCACCGCTCTACTGCTAAATGCCTAACTCAAAATATAGGCTACATTTTACCACTTAGAAATACTAGATTCTAAGGACCACGCGTACAAAATCGCGGGTAAAAGCTAGTTCAAATATATAATTTCAATACCGACTCGATAACTAATAACTTGTTCCCGTCTACATACCTGCTGCAGATGAAAACAACTCCTGTCCAGATAGGGAGGCACAACTCAAAGGGTCATTTCTATGCAGATATCATGAGAAACCCTTGCGACTGCAGCTGCGTCGTCAGATTTTAATCCTGATATAATTGGTGGCCGCCCTTTGTGAAAATACTACAATGGACACGTGTATCATTTCACATAATGACCCTTATAATATTCGCGATCCGGGATTTACAATAGTTAAGTACTCGTACATACCTGCTCGTCGTATTAATTCGATACGCTTGTCAAAAGAGTTGCCCGAGCAGACGGGTATTATTTGCAACAGTGATTCAGATGAAAGAGTGAGAATAATGATGAATTTTAGATTCGTAAAAAACTTTTTTGCGCCGATGTAGACTTGTAAAGCATGGGACGTGCTTTGAGCAGTTCACAAGGGAAATACAAAGCGCTGCCTGATCTCCCTAGTAATTATTTTTATCACAATGCTATCAAGTTTTCACAGGACATAACGGCTGCACTAGAATTATTATTACTGAGTAGCCAACGGTTTTATATTATGTGGGTAACGGTCTCTGTATTGCTAAGTGTGTGACCGGGTTGATTCAAAAGTTTTGTTGTTGTGTTAATAGGTATATTGGTATTGATTGTGACGTGTTGCTGGGGAGTTTGTTTCGCTGTGTTCTTCCCAGTATTAACACTAGCGATTGATAAAGGGTTAAGATTTTGGGCGATGTCTTTTGTAACTTTGCTTGAATGAACGTCTCAATTGATGTACCGAACCTCCAGGGCAACACTGTCGCTTTTGAAATAAGAAAAATGAACTAAATATTAAAGTGACCTGAAATACATCTGCACTTGATGCAATAATGTCACTGATATAGTACTTATAGTTTCAACGTGAGGGAGTGAGTGTCGTTACGGTTTGTAGGATGTCATAAGCGACACCAAATCATTAAATGTTGTTGCTTCTCCTGACAAAGTGCGTTTTTGCAAAAGTGACAGTGTTGCACTGACGGTGCGATATGAAGTTAGACTAAAGTTACAAAATATTATAATATTGACACGTGATGGGGGAACGTTGGATAAGTAAGCGACTATGAATGATTAGGTATAGAACAAGACTTAACGATGTTGGGAAGGTTTGCGTGACCGATGTTTAGAAAGGCGGTGACTACTCAAACGACGACTGATAGAAATAGGAAGCATTGAGGAACTATAGGTGGCAGGACTGAAGCGTCAATGTCAAGTATTTATACGGAAATAGTGCTGAATTTTCAACACTAGATGGCGCAGTGTGCACCGAACACGCAGATGTATATAGGCGATCTCACCTAACAGCCTATAGATGGACTCTCGTTCCGCGATGACCTCGAGCGGGTGCGGCGCAGGGCTCTGCCCCCAGGCGCGCACGGCCCAGGCGGCGTCGAGCGCGGACAGGAAGCCGCGCGCGCAGCCCGAGCCCGTCGGCCAGAAGGGCTCCAACAGACTGTCGCCCACCAGCTGGCAGAGCAGGCGCCGCCCGTGCCGCTCGTACACCTGGGGAATACCGAAATCTTTACAAACTGCGTTATAACCGCTCTAATCTAACTAAAGCCAATCCGATGCCACTGAGATACGAATCTCGATCGTGCTGACTGTAATCGAGGAGTTGCTTGCATATTCTTCTCCATAGCTATCTACATTTTGGAACTTGCACTGAGGGTCATGTTTTTGCGGGACCGACCTTGAGAATTCGAAAGTGCCTGTAGGTACATTGTTTATCCGTACTTACTTAATATTATAAATACAAAACGCTGTCAGTCTGTTACCATTTCACGTCTTAACGGCTGAACAGATTTGTAGGAAAATTGACATAGGTACATGTAGATAATGATCTGGATTGGGACATACATTTTATACCGTGGGAATTTTCGCTTGGGAATACATCCACGGGCGAGGCCAATGGCACAAGAAAGAAATAAATGATTTGTTGTAAATCCGTGTCGACTATTTTGCATGCAGTTCACAGGAATCGCATCAGATTGAGTAATTTTATGGTTTCCATAAGTATCATTATCTTATATATCAAATTTTCGTGTCACAATGTTAGTTACCATACTCCTCCGTAACGGCTTGACCGATTTTTATGAAATTTTATGCATATTCAGTAGGTCTGAGAATCGGCTACTATCAATTTTTCATAACCTAATTTTTGTTTTTTTTGTAAGTTTCTAAGTTATTTTTGTAAACTAAACGATGGATCTAGTAGTCCTAAAATAAATAATTTTGAATTTGAATAACTATCATAGATGGCGCTACTAGTTACATTTTGTTACAAACTTAACATCATTGATGTTCCGCTGCTTATTGGTCTTATTGATCGTACCGTGCTGTTATATAGCCTATTCGGTAAATGGGCGATCTAAAACTAAAAGATTTTTAGAAATATTGAGATAAGCGCGTTCAATCAAAATAAAGAAACTCTTCAACTTTATATTACTAGTATACATAGGTAGGTTTTTCTCTTGTTCGGTGTGCAATAGTGAAAACGATCGATTTCATCAGACGTCCGCGTTAAAACATACAATATTTTTCAGAGGGCTGTTTTAAAGACACCAGACTGGTATATTTACATAACAAAACAAGACGCGCCGAGTGTTAAACTAAAAAGGATTTTTATTTTCGTATTTCCGTACGGCTCTTTTTTAATGTTGTAGTGCAACGTATTTTTTTGTTCGTATGTACTTCCTAACAATACTCCTTGTATTTCTTTTCCTTCTTTCTGTATCGGTCTGATGTCGTTACGGCTTACTTAAACCTAAGGCCCACTTGCTCAATCTAGAACTAGTTGCTAACCAGTGAATGTGTGATGTATTAGCAGCTAACTCGAAGTTGCAAGCCTGTCGGTTTTCTGTTGGTTGCATTTTGCAATTCAACTAAGTCGTTTGGCAATGCCCCACCGTTACATGGTGGGCATCCCACCCACACGCAAGAATACCTTCTCAGACCACATTAATTGTGTGTACGTGTGTACAGCTAACGAGTGGAATTCCATGCCATAGTCTGTGTGTGTTTCCTGATAACTACAATCAGGGAGTCTTTATGTCAGGACTCAAGAGGTTACTTCTAGGCGAGCGCGATCCATCTTAGACCACATCATCGCTTATCATCAAGTGAGACAGTGGTCAAACGCGTGCCTATCAACAGTTAAAAAAAAAGTTGCTTAAGCCCGCTTGCTCAGACCAGAGACATATCTGGTCTGAGCAAGCGGGCTTATGAAACTCATTTGTGAGTAACTCACCATGCTAGCATTCTCCGCCGCGTACATGGAGGTGAAGTCGAAGAGCGCGACGTCGGGCTCCCCGTAGTGGTTGAGCGCGAAGTCCCGCAGCGGCAGGCGGCCGTCAGTCGAGAAGCGCGCGGCCTCCTGTGCGTAGCGCATCAGCGCGGCGCGGTCTACGTTCTCCACGCTCAGGAGGCGCGACACCTCGTTAGAGTCCTGGGAAGCACGAGAAATCATTGAACAAGTGTAATAGTGCATCCATACCATTTTTCCAGAACCTTTTCCGTGCAACAAAGCAATGCAGACAAATGTCTGTGTTAACGTATTATTTAAATTCAGTGTTATTTTTTTATCTTTCAAAGGTACGTCAGTCTCATCGTACCCTTTAATATAACTAATTATTATTGCACGTGCCTGTAATATCACTACATAGTATAAAACAAAGTCACTTCCAACTGTCTGTCCCTATGTATGCTTAGATCTTTAAAACTACGCAACGAATTCTAATGCGGTTTTTTTTAATAGATAGAGTGATCGAAGAGGATGGTTTATATGTATAATAAATGCATAATATAATAGAGATTTAGTATCAGCATTGCAACCGTGCGAAGCCGGGGCGGGTCGCTAGTTACAAATATATTGTTGCGTGAGCGACGGGGTTAGTGATGTAGCAACCATTTCATAAACCAGTTTCGCTCCTTCTAAATTAAGTGTAGAAAACATTCTAATGAAAGCCCCAACATTATCTACACTAATATTATAAAGAGGAAAGATTTGATTGTTTTTTTGTTTGCATTGAATAGGCTCCGAAACTACTTGACCGATTTGAAAAATTCTTTCACTGTTGGAAAGCTATACTATCCCCGGGTGACATAGGCTATATTTTATCTCCATATTCCCACGGGAACGGGAACAACGCGGGTGAAACCGCGAGGCGCTGCTAGTTCATATTAAGTTTTAACTCCCGCATCACCATCTCCCTCTCTCTCCGGTTCTTTTCACATTCCATCAGCAAATGTTGGACATCTTCGACTTTATTACACACTAGACATTTTAGGGGTATCGACTTTTTTCACTAGGTATCCAAATTTTCTGGATGGAAAATGACCGGAACGCAATCTACGTGCTCACTTTGCATAGTTTTATAACATATGCCTTTTTCTTAAGACTTCCTGTCGAAATACTCTTTAAAATTATAGTAACATAAGTTCTGGTATTAGCTAAGTATTTTTGTGTAGCACGGAGTGATGTCCATTTCCAGTCCATCCAAAATAGCTTTTTTGCATACATGTCAGCCTTCTCGTTTTCAAGTATACCAATATGAGATGGAATCCATTGCAACCTCAAATTAATATCACAGAATTCATGAAATCGTCTTAGAATTACATAAGCTATCGGTGTACTTCTGCCCCGCCGAAACTTTAAATAAATTCAAAAACTGCCGTCTTTTCCCGTATTTCGTTAGGATCATTTTACCATAGAATTGGCCTATCTAACCAGTAAAGTGTTTCACATAATCTACTGAGGCAATTATGTAGTAAGTTTTTGATTGTAAGTTGCAATTGCAGTCTTCTTTAACCTCTGCTAGAAAGACACATTTATGATTTGTCTGGAGACATTTCTAGATCCATATGATCCAGCATAAGAAACGAGAGTTAAGAGCAACTTGCATTTTTGATTCTGCGCGATTTAAATCTTTATAACTGAGGTAAAATACGAAAACATACATTCTTAAGCTTTTTCTCGTTGTTATTTAGTGTTTAATTTTAAATTTTACTGACCCTAATTAATTATTATGTGAAGTAATGGCCTGAAACACCGGTTTAAATAAACGTAGATCGGGTGGATGTAACCTAGGCACTATTATTGTATGGGAAATTTTATTACTTTTGGCTAAATGTACACTTTTTTACTAACGTATTTATTTAAATAAAGTATTATCATTATTATATTATACTGCGAAGCAATTACAGTCTCAATTTGTTGGCAAATTGTTGATGTACCGGCGACCACCAATCACCGATACTTTTTAATATTATTTAAAAAGTATCGGTGATTTTGGGTCGCCCTGTGCCAACTCCCTGCTTGCTCGTCTAACATCACCACTTCATCCATAACTACCGCTTCTTATCGTCAAGTATCGCTCTAATAGAAATGAATTTAAATAACTACAAACTTCTGAGCCAATTCCAAAATCATCTAGTGTCTGAACACCCTTAACCTAAGACCATAGATATAATAAACAAGGAGATATGCCCTGTCGCCGAAAATGTATCGGAACCTGTGTCTCCTGTTTTGCCCTACCACCCGGCAACTACTACGAATGCAGTTCAGTAAAAGCAATAGATACGCAGTCGCGCACACACACGCATTTCATAAATTGGACTGTACTACACAATCAATTATAAACCTTATTCTACTAAGTACAGCGTGTATTTACCGTACACCGTACAACTTACTCACACAAAAACAACGGTGGGTATCGTTGTGCTGTGCAAAAGCAATTTATTTTACATATACGCTAGTGATTGACTAAATCGGAAAGTTATCGATTCTGACATTTATTACACACACCATGCTTAACAAATAATAGCATGAATATGTTGATTAATTTTAAGCAAAGGTCACTAATATATTCTCTTAAACATGCCGATTACTATAATGCATTCGAAACTTTATCGAAAGTAAAATACAATTACCATAAAAAGTAAGGAAGTAGCACGAGGATAAGGCATAAATACGATCATTCAAAGCCAAAAACACTTGAACGTATATTTACCTAAAATTTAATGAAATCTAAGAAAGTTTGGAACACTTTTGTAATATTTCATTCAACAATCGACATTGTTGTGGACAGTGTATCTGCACAATTACATCACTAACTCGCGGCAAGAAGCAGCGGCCGTACTATGCGATACATCGGCTTGCTAAAGTAATTGTAATATGTTATTGTCGCTGTGACATTTGAAAACAAAAATAACATAGTATAAGCAAGAAATATTTTACGATTTGTTGTTTTTCATGATTTTAAAGACAAATATAGTAAAATACTTGTATTTTAATATGTTAAGTGATTCCATAATTAACAAAGTTTTGGTTTAGGCTTCGGTTTTTACAAGAAAACGCTGAACAACACGGCATTCTCATATCTTGTCACGCTCACGGTCGGAAGCGCACTAGTTCGCGGATTCGACCATTTGCGTAAGACATGGTCGCCTAGACCATGTCGCGTGGACGCCGACACGCCCCCTTGCCACTTCTCCTGTATTTTATATTTCTATGCCTAAGACATTGTTATAAGCATTTGTAGTATCCAGAAAGCAAGCCAACGTAGGGGCATT
The DNA here is from genome assembly GCA_905332915.2 of Hecatera dysodea. Taxonomy (NCBI): domain Eukaryota; kingdom Metazoa; phylum Arthropoda; class Insecta; order Lepidoptera; family Noctuidae; genus Hecatera; species Hecatera dysodea. The sequence continues at coordinate 27,345,585 of HG995286.1, read as the reverse complement.
TCTAGTGAAACCGAATTGCGTATAAGTAAATAGTCTTGAAATGCAATCTAAACAAGATTGAACTCTCCTGTAACCAACCGTGTAAGGAGACAAAACTAAATGTATCTCAATAAACCATTCTATTCTTTTACCGATCATATTATGGAATATCTGAAGAGCTCGTGGCTAAATTATAACAGCCGTACGGTTCGATCTTCTAGGTTAAGCAGCGCTTGCCGAGGTTGTTCTGTGGATGGTGGTGACCATCGTAACGTAACATAACGAGACTTCTCCGTGCCTCGAAGAGCATGTTAAGCCGTTGGTCCCGGCTGTCGTTTGGAGACCTTTGGCAGTCGTTACGGATTGTCAGGAGCCGGAAAATCTGACACCAGTCCTGCCAAGAAGTACCGTGTTCCTCAGTTAATGGGTTGTGGAAGTCTGGTAGGCAGCCGCTTCACGTAAAATACTGGTATTCAGCTGAATCTGGCTTGACTGGGAGCCGACCCCAATATTGTTGGGAAAAGGCTAGGCAGATGATTATGGAATATCTTACAGACCCAGGACATAAGAGATATTGGCCTAACAATAAGTTTAGTCTCTGTATTCGTGTCGTGCCTAGCTTTGGGAATAGCAACAACAGATATCTCATGCCACTGTTTTGGGATAACTCCAGTTGTGTAAATGTCATTAAATACCCGAAGAGGAACTCCTGGGCCTCACGCGGAAGATAATAAATCACAGAATAAGTTATTCCATCATAACCCGGAGCAGTGTTGTTCTTCTTTAACAAATTATTCTATAGTAAATGCTGACTCTAATAAAGCGGTCTGTGATTTGAAAATTAGTGTTAAATTTATCACGGAACCCGATGTGAGTGAATATAACAAACCTTTTAGTTTTTCCTCCGACACACTAGCTTGACGTTAACTTTTCAGCCATTTCATCTCTCGGCACCTATCAGAAACTGAAGAAGTTTCATCTATGCTACTACAAAACATTTTCCAGCCGCTGTCTCTGGCTTTCACTATGAAATGATTTGCATGTGCCTTTTTCTCCTCTAATCTTGTAAGATTGTCAGGAGTAAGATGTCTTCTGAATTTGGCTAAAGCCAATCTACGTTCAGCCACTGCTTTAGATAATGATGGATCCTAATACTTTTGGCTTCAAAATCCTTAAGGGACTAGTACATATTTCAATTACAGGTATGTGTTTATTTGCTGTCATACCAACTTGTTCAAAGAAGTAGCATAATGCCAGAATATTATTGTCCACTTTGCTTTTTCGAATTTTCGTCTTTTATAATACTCGATATCATCATCTTCCTGCCCTTATCCCATGTTACCTGGGGTCGGCGCAACATGTTTTTTTCTTCCATTCTGTCCTGTCAGCCGTCACGCTATCACTAACTCCTTTTTCTTTCATATCACTCCTCACACAATCCATCCATCGTTTCTTTGGCCTACCTCTCCCTTTCCATCCCCCCACATTCATATTCATAACCCTTTTAGTTACATGTGTTTCATCCCTCCTTTTTACATGACCATACCAAGACTCGATAATACTCGATACGTTCTTGATAATTCATCGAAATCTTCATTACGAGGTCGCTACCTAAAGTTTCATTAATAGGGGTGTTTCCTGAGTAGCCCATTCGATATTATTTTTGCAATGTCACTTTTTGTTATGCTAATTTTAACCATTTCCGTCATGCGTTAAGGTGCGTTTTCTCTTATGAACCGTCCCCAGTTATGACGATTTACTCCGAGGTGCTCTTATCTCTGTACCGGTCGTCGCTTATTGTTTCTTTTTATAACAGCTGTTTTCATATGTTATTTCTACTGATCACTGTGTATTGCTGTGTCTATTATTTAACTTAGCCACTACCCGCATTAAGCATTATAAAGGCTGTGACAGTGACCTGTACGTTAAGCTATTTGTAATATTTGAAATATTTTTATCAATTCTTTATCTACTCTTTAGTTATTTGATTGTAGTTAAATGTAATGATGGCTACGCTTAAAATCTATTACCAGAACGTGCGAGGTCTGCGTACGAAAACGAACACTGTGTTTCGCGGAGTTTGTCTTAGTTCCTACGATATCATTATATTTACGGAGACGTGGCTAGATGATAGTTTCAACAATAGTGAATTATTTGATGGACGTTACCTCGTTTGGAGACGCGATCGTGACTATTCCCGAACCGGTCAGTTGCGTGGTGGTGGCGTATTGATAGCGGTGAAACATGATCTTACAGTGGTTGAGAGGTTGGATTGGCGTAGTTCTGCGGAGGATATTTGGCTATCTTTAATCTTTAAAAGGTCCAAACCTCAGGTTAGTTATAATTTGCATATATGTGCAATTTATTTGTGCAAGGAGAATTTAGGTAATTCTCATAGTATTCAGTTGCATAATTTCACAGAGAGTCTGAATAACTTGATTCTGACTCATCCACTTGACAAGTTTTTGCTGGTGGGTGATTTTAATTTCGGTAACGACGTCGAGTGGTGTAATGGAGACGCAGCTAACAATGGTGAGTTAATTCCGCAAAATATTTCTTCTCAGCATATGATTCAGTTCTTTGATACTGTACAAACGTTCAACATGTCACAGTATAATGGTGAGCGTAACAATAACTATAGACTGCTTGATCTAGTATTCTGTAACGATATTGTGACTGTCTCGGCATGTACGGACCCGCTTGCTCTGCCTATTGATTCTCATCATAAGCCTTTAATTATTGAGACAGAATTTATTGAAATTCAAAAACTTGTTGACAAACCAAACCAACGTTATATTTTCTCGAGGGGTAATTATGAAGCTATTAAATCTGAACTAAATTTAATTGACTGGCCTCATTTGTTACAATCAGCGAGTTTGGAGGATGCCGTTACTATTTTTTATAATAAGCTATATGAGCTTAGGGATAGATACATACCTTTAAAATCGGTAAAAAAAAGTCCTCTTATCCTCCTTGGTATACCCCTGCATTAATTAAAATTATTCGAGAAAAACATAAGTATCATATCAAATACAAAAGATACAATAACTTATCTGATTATCACTCGTTTTCATTGCTGCGTACCAGAGTTTTTGAGCTGGAAAAAACCTGTTATGACAATTATATGACAAACATTGAGGCTTCTATTGTAAAAAATCCTAAATCTTTCTGGACTTTCGTAAAAAGTAAGCGGAGGAATGGCTTATTTCCAAATGAGATGTTCTACCGCGAGACCTCTGTGAATACTGGACAAGATATTAGCAACCTCTTTGCTACCTATTTCCAGTCCACCTTTTCTGAGCCTGAATCAACGGCTGGTGATGAACGTACTTCCGGTGAACAGTGTAGTAATAATGTAATGTCTCTCAGCTCAGTTGACATAAACCACTCACGTATATTGAAGTTACTGAAATCTTTAGACCTCAGTAAATCGGGTGGACCTGACCTAATACCCCCCTTGTTCATAGTCACGTGTGCTGATAGTCTTGTGGAACCCATTTTTATCTTGTTCAAGCGGTCTCTTTCCGAGGGCAAAGTTCCACAGATTTGGAAGTCTGCATTCGTCACTCCTGTCTTTAAAAAGGGCGATAAGGCTAATATTGAAAACTATCGCCCCATTTCCAAAATTTGCCTTTTTTCTAAAATTCTTGAACGTACTGTTTACACCGATGTCTATGCGGCTTTCAAATCAATTCTTGGTGAGGAACAGCATGGTTTTGTTAGGAACCGCTCAACCACGTCTAACTTGCTTCTGTCACAGGAATTTATTACGAAAGGCATGTCACATCGGCAAGTTGACGTGGTTTATACCGACTATAGTAAGTGTTTCGACCGTATAGATCATTCCGTGCTGCTGAAGAAGCTGTTTCTCGCCGGAATACACGGTGACCTGTACCGGTGGTTCTCCTCTTATATAGAGAACAGAACACAGGCTGTCGTGCTTCAAGGCTACACCTCTGGTTGGAGTTCTATCCCTTCAGGCGTACCTCAAGGCTCTATTTTGGGTCCTTTGTTATTTTTATTGTTCATTGCCGATATCAAACAGTGCTTTCGTTATTCGTATATTTTACTTTATGCTGATGACATGAAGATTCACAAAGTTGTGCGAGATATGTCTGATGCATGTCAGTTGCAGGATGATCTGTATAGGTTTGAAATATATTGCATCCGTAACAAACTCCAATTAAATGTCTCTAAATGCTTCCTCCTCTCATTTTCACGTTGCGCTTCTTTGATAAATTTCAGTTACACCATGAACGGTCAGCTCATTAGCAGGCTAAATAGCGTAAGAGATTTAGGGGTAATTGTGGACAGCAAGCTTCTGTTTGATCAACATGTAAATAGCATAGTTACAAAGGCATCCAAAGCTCTGGGATTTATACTACGCACTACGGCCTGTTTCCGATCTCTTAAACCGGTAAAAATCTTGTATTGTTCTTTCGTGCGAAGCCATTTAGAATACGCGTCTCAGGTTTGGAACCCGCAGTATGGGACCTATAAGTCCCGAATTGAGGGCGTCCAAAGAAAATTTTTACGTTATTTAGATTATAGGGCTCAGCAATACTCAGTTGACTATGAGCACCGCTGCAAACGGTACCACTTCCTTCCTCTGGAGATAAGACGTCATATTGCAGACATGAGCTTTTTGTTGGGTATCGCAAATGGTCACATTGACTGTCCTGAACTCATTGCTAGTCTGTCATTACGCACGAATTTGATGGGATTACGTCAGCGACCAATATTAAATGTACCTTTCGCAATGACAAATTACAGGCGGAATGTCTTCTCAATAAGAAGTGCTCTTAGTTTCAATGGGCTTCCTAGGGACCTTAATGTCGATTTGTTTTGCACCAGTGTGGCGACCTTAAGACGGCTTTCAGCACAATTATTTTTTAAGGACAGTTAATTTATCTACTGCTCTCTTAACTGGTTATATTAACTTGTATGTATTTTCTTTTGGATCGACTATTTTCCTTACCTATATGTGGAGGCTTGTTATTAGCTATTTGTTAATATTACAGTCTTTGTGTTATTGGTTGATTAGTCTGTAAGCCTTCTTTAAAATTAAATAAATAAATAAATAAAAATTATATGATTATGTTTAGTCCGTCAGTTAGATTATAGAAAAATATTGGACACGTATATTTTCCTTTATCAAATCTATAAAAACTGACGAAGATAAAAAGCATCAAAGATTAGGAGTGGGAGCGTGTGACGTCACGGCTCGCTAAAAAATATAGCGAGTAGTGACGTCACACGAGTTTTCAAAGCACTGTATCGTCTTCATTTTTTGTTTATTTGAAAAAAGAAAAAATACGTGTCCAATATTTTTTGGAAATCTATCAGACGGACTAATTCGATTTTTTTAGTCAACTACCCTATTACAGCCCAATGGAATTTAATAGCGATGTCCGAAGATGCCTACTTGATGAACGGTGAGGATCTTTGTATATTTTTATTACCTAGTTTGAACTGGGTTGCCTCTCCTTTATTTAATGTCACAAAGCCGTGCTCCAAAGATGAGTCCAATATAGAGTTCCACAGTGATCCGTTTTAAAAATATTGTGCCAATCGGATGATGTTGAACGCACTGAAGATGGCAGTAAATACAGTGTGAAATTTTAATGGTTGTTTTCCCGAAGCGAAATGAGTTTGTATGGGATTACCCCGATAAAAAAAATCGATAACCGATAATCGATCGATAATCGATATAAATCGATTATATCGAGTTATTCGCAGATTAACAATATTGTGATAAACAAAACTTGAAAGCGACTTGAACCAACAGTAGTGCATCGCGCGATATGTAGGTACGCGGCGGTACGTGCGTCTCATGTAGGTATCTGTACCTACTTTATGTCTAGTCCACTACTATTGATTCTCGCTCTTTCGAGTTTATGAACACTTTTTTAATGATTTGAAAAAAAAAAAAAGTTTAACTTTGTGTTTCGATAGTAGTGATGGGTAATCGAGCTGCCGCGGGAAAACAACCATTAAGATTTCACTCTGTATAAGTTCAATTAAAAATATATATAAAATAATTTCAGTTAAAAATATATGTTCAAACTCTTACAATGAAGTGTTTTCATACAAATAATCTCTATAACAACATTACCTACTTAAGGTATAGATTTATAGATTTATGGACCATTTTAATTATCGCGACACACCCGTATAAGTTTATATATCTTGAACAGGCTCATTAACTTAATAGCAATTAATATAACTTGGAGAAGGGCGGGGTCTCCTAACACAAGCAAACTATTTGTTTAAAAAGATGTTGCGCTGATGATGAATTAGTTATTAAAGTTGAAACAATAAACATATTCTCACATTCTTCTTTACAGACTTACATTGAGCAGTACGCCCTTATCGAGCAAGCTGTGTTTCTTGGCCGTCATGACGAAGTAGTGCGTGTCGTCCTTGTAGTACACGATGTTCTCCAGGTCGATGCCGGTCACCTCGTACAGCTCCTTGAAGAACTTCTGGTTGAATATGAACGCCACGCCGCTTATCTCTGGCACCTGGTGGACGAAATAGACGGGTTTCGTTAGTAAGTTTGTGGAGACTTCAAATTTAAGGATTGCTGAGGAGTTTGTTGCGCCACTTCTTCCCAGCTAAAACACTAGGAAGTGGTGACGGGTGGGCGTTTTGGGGGACTGTCTTTATGTAAAATTTGACGGTCAAAAAGTGCTGTCTCTCAGCCTAGTTTGAATAAATTACTTTCGATTTTTTTGTTTTTTTTTTTTTAAGGATGGATGGTTTTTTGTTATTCCTTCCGTAAATCCGTCTTCTATGGTATTTATTAGCGACTGGGGTTTTGGGAACAAACCTGGAATTATTTAAGTCAAGAATGAATAGGAAAGGTCATTTGTAGGCAAGCATGCTTTATGTTTGTCTACATCATCTCTTATCAGGTGAGATAGTAGCCAAATGCGTGCCCGTGCAAAAAGATTAGCTTAATTATTATTATTTATTACGCTGCAATTTAAACCGTGTGTCACGGCGCCCGGCCGCCGGCGGTCAGTCCCCGCCGACTGAGACCCCCGGTTACCCGGGGGAGGCCCAGCGAGAGACGACCAGCGACGTAGGGACCGAGCCACCAAACTATTAGTAGGTACGCAACTACTTAAATATCGTCCCTTAGCAAACAACACCGCTCAAGTCAACTATACTAATATTATAAAGCTGAAGAGTTTGTTTGAACGCGCTAATCTCAAGAACTACTGGTTCGAATTGAAAAATTATTTTTGGGTTGAATAGACCATTTATCGAGGAAGGCTTTAGGCTATATATCACCACGCATAAGCCAATAGGAGCGGAGCAGCGATAAATAATGTTTTAAAATCGGGGATTCCACGGGGACGAAGTCGCGGGCAGCAGCTAGTTTTGAATAACTTTAACATTGAAACGAAATAACCGATTAATTTAATGTAACCAATGTACTGAGCGATTCTGTAACAACTATTTAGGTTTCACCTAGGTTTGGTTCATCGCCAAGTATAGTTTATATCAGTTCAATCGGTAACAAAGAGTACTATTTCCACCAAATTCAAATATAGTGAAATAACTGGCAATAACGACTTGAGCTATGTTGTTTGCTAACGGCCGAAACCAATAACCTATCTATCACATACTGGAGATAGAAAAACAAATGAAACAACAGAAAACCTACATAATTTTTCTGTTATTTCATTTGTTTTTCTATCTCCAGTATGTGATAGATCAGTTATTGGGTTCGGCCGTAAGGGACGATATCGCACCTCGCAGAACGAAGAGGCTTTTCGAAATTCAAAATTCTTGTTACTTATTTATAATTTCGAACGTAAAAAATTTAATCCAAAACCCAGTGATAAAAATATTCTGAAATATAATTAGGAAAGGAACAGCTTATACATAGCTCTAGAGCGATATTTGTCTTTTCCATCCAACACTTTTTAAAGATTATGTTTCTTGCTCATTTACGAAAAATATCTATTTTTGAATTAGGAACCTAATTCGAAATAAGATTACCAACGCAACCTTACTTCGAAAAAAATAAATTCTACAAAATATTTGAGTTTATTTAGTTTTTTATTAATCTGATGACTGTAGGACAATCCGCTTTTACTATATCAACTCAATCTACTCTTTACAATGTTTTATAATGAATTAATATATGATTTCCATGTTGGATTTTTTTTTCTCCTCTGATTCATGTATTATTACTTTACATACTATTGTATAAATTCAAGTTCTTAAAACGCAACAGACATAATCATGTGTTGAAGATGAATTAGTTACGCATCTTCTTCCCAGCTCAAATACTAAAAAAAGGTAACTGTCTTTAACTAAAATTTGACGTTCAAAAAGTGCTGAGTCTCAGCCAAGTTTGAATAACTTAACGCGTAGATTCCACGAAGTATCAAGCAAATTTACTGTTCTTTGTTCTACAACGTAATGTACGGCAAGAAATCAAACTGGAAAATTAAAAAAACTTAACAACTCTATATTTCTTCTATGCTCTATTGTCTAATTTAATAAAAAAAAGTACGGGTACAAATTATATACTAAAATCTAGCTCGTTTATAGCTCTTTCCATTAGTTAAAACCGTAAACATAATTTGTATTAATTAATGATAGGAATTAATCCTATATCAACACTAACTATAAGCGCGGTGTAAATGTCAAGCAAATATCCTTAATTTACAACTCTAGATGGCGCTGTCTACGCCCGGTTCATTTACTTATTAATAAGCAGAGCGGAGCAGAGGTATAAATAGCAGCACAAAATGTTAATATAAAGTCCTCCCCGACTTTTGCCTAACAAACCAGCCCACGCCTCTGAGCCATTAGCGTTTAACCCCCAAAATAATAATAACCTGACCCAGCCTGTCCCTTGTTGCCCTCCCTCAATTACCCCCGTAAGCCGAGGCTCGTACCCACAGGAGATGCCCTTAGCTAGCGGTCGTTTAAATTTTTAAGTAGTGTTTTAGCCCATGATTGTCCGGTTGAGCAGTAACCAGCCTTAGTGTGCTGAACTGCGAGTGGGCCAGTAATTAAAATATTTAATAATAATGTAAAGTGTTTATAACGGGTAAGTTCCAAAAATGCAACACATTCCACATTAAAGGCTGCAGGTCTATTCTGTCAGCATCTCACCGTCTAAACTCAGACGGAGCGAGCGTGAACTGCGGGCGTACCATGAGGTGTTAAAACGTGAGTCTTCCGAGCGAGAAAGAGGGATAGAGTTATACACCCTATATAGCTCCATCTCATTTTCTCGCTCGGAAGACTAACGTGGTGGCCGAGTGGTAACGGCCCCCACTTACGAATAGTAGGTCGCGGGCTCAAACCCAGCCAGGCACATTACTTTGTGTAATTTATTTCATCACCACTGCTCTCAAAACGGTGAAGGAAAACATCGTGAGGAAACCGGCATGTCCTAGAACCAAAAGTTCGAAGACATGACATTCACCAACCCGCACTGGGCCCGCGTGGTGGATTACTGCCCATGCCCTCTCCGAGAGAGGAGGCCTGTATCCCAGCAGTGGGAACGTTAAAAGGCTCGTTATATGGTACGCCCGCTGAACTGTCACTCCATCTTGTTTGTATACACTGGCATCTCACTTCACCCACGTTTACACGGTGAGATGTTGACATAGATCGGCTGTATGATGCTGAGATCGTGGCGACACTGACCGACGCCTCCTGCTCCGAGTGGCGGTTGATGAAGTTGGCGGTGATGGCCATGGCGAGCTTGCCGCGGAACTCCTTGCGCTTGAAGCCGTGCAGCGTGTTACGCTTGCCGTCAGCGCCCAGCAGCGCGTCGAACTCGTACTGCGCCACCACGTGGTCTGCGGGCAGCACGCGCGCGCGCCAGCCTAGAGCTGGGGGCAAGGACGGTTATTATCATTATTGTTCGAACGAACATGGTTTTTCAGCCGATACTCTTGATACTTTCAAGCGTTTCTGAGAAAAAGGGCCATGGCATACTGAAAGACAAACAAACAGTCGGACAAAGAAGTGATCATATAAGGTTTCCGTTTCTTCCCTTTGGTACGAATAAATTAATTGAAAATAAAAGGTAATGAACCCCACGATCAACAATCGCATTCTGTAGACTTCTTGTAGTTTCAACGTTACTAGCGAAGCCCTAATAGTGTTTAATTTAGCAAATTCGTGGGGCGCGTTTGATAGAACATTGTGAAGCCCCGCATAGTTTGGGGAAACTGAAACAGATTTGCACTCCACTTTGAAATCCCTTACATTGTTCTTTTGGTGACGTCTAGATAAAAATCCCGACTACAGAATTAATGATATCCAACAATAAACACTTACTTTCTGAATTTTCGGCAACCGTAGGTTCTAAAAGTTCTTCGAAACTAACGCCTTCATGTAACTCTACTCCTAGAAGTAACGCCACCTGAAATTATATAATACCATTATAAAATATATATAAAATTCTCGAAATTAATTATATATATACCATACTCCTCCGAAACGGCTTGACCGATTTTTATGAAATTTTATTTGCATATTCAGTAGGTCTGAGGATCGGCCAACATCTATTTTTCGTACCCCTAAATGTTAAGGGTGGTCCACCCCTAAATTTCATTTATTATTTTTAGACAAAATTTTCAGTTTTTATTTTTTTATGATACAGCATACAAAAATACATACAACCCTAAATATTTTATATGGCAAAACAACGTTGGCTGGGACAGCTTGTACCATTATAAAATTGCTTTACCTTCTAGACATAAATTAATTTTCAAAGCATATTGAACCTAATGCATTGTACATAATGCCTTTTTTATCTAGACTGTATCTTATAATTCCTAACTCCGATTAATACAATTCAAGTTTCGATTTGTACTGTCTAAACAAATATGTTGCGGAAAATTGACTGCCTAGCCTTTTTTCTAAAGGCGGCATGTAATCAGCAGCCTAAAGGATTTCCAGCAAACGCGTCTAATACAACATTTAATGAACGGGCTAGCTTAATGCTTAGGTCGTTCATAGAATAATATAACTATAGCATAGCGTACGGTAACCGTGTGACAAAAATATATGAAACAAGCAGCATCCCCGCGGTTTCACCCGCGTAGTTCCCGTTCCCGTGGGAATATGGAGAATAAACAACTAAATCATTCCTCTTTATAATATTAGTATAGATATTTAGGTTTGGGAATTCTAAATCCAAACAATCAATTTCAACATTCTAACCTCGATGAAGATGCCACGGGTCTCGTATTTCTGTTTGCAGGGTTTAAAAGAACCCAACACGAACCTAACCTATTCGTGTCGGGGTGACCCATGGCCTATGTCGGCTACTTGGTTAGGCAACTCATTAAACGATACTGTAGTAATTTACCTGGGTTTCCAAATAAAAGCCCGGGTTAATTTAAGGCCGCTGATGAAACGGCGCCATTAAATTAAAATGCTAGCCAATCAATTAAACAGCAGATTAAGCAATATGACTTTTCCATAACATTATCAATGTTTAAAATACATTATATAAATAGATAGCTGATGTTATAGGGAGTAACTTATGCTGCTGTTATTTGACAAAATATACTACAGTTCCGCGCGTAAAAATAAAACAATACGAATTTGTCACTCGCGCTGCTTCACAAGTTTGACGCGAGCTAAGCCGCGGGTATACAACTCAACCTGACCCCTAAACGATAGACTTAAAGTTCAAACTCCCACCTTCATGAGTATACACTGTAGCTGCCTGATGCTGATGTGGTCGATGGAGCCGGCGCAGAACTTGCCGAAGAACTTCTTGGCTCCTAGAGCGCGCAGGTCTTGGATCACGAAGGGCCACAGGTGCAGCACGTTGTTTCGGGACATGCGGTCGCGCTTCTCGATCACCACCTTGCATAAAAAATAGATTGAAATAGTAAATATAAAAGCACTAAGTCTTTTTATATTAGCCTACAATGTCCCACTACAGGGCAAAGCCGGATCCGTCCCAAATTCCTTTCATATCTTTGTCCTGAGCCACGTCGAACCAACCCTTGCAGTAAGCATCTAGGTTGTTTCGCCACCTCTTCCTAAGCCATCACCGACCATCCTCAGGCCCTACTTTGTTGTTGTGTGGATCGCCCGGAGGACACGGCGGAGCATACGGTGGAGGTCTGCCCGGCTTGGGCGGACCAACGCAGTGTCACATGCTTTTGCGAAGCAGTAATGCTAGCGAAGGAGGAGGCAGAACGCGTGCGAGAGAGGGAAATCTCACGCCTCGGCCACCGCAACAGAAGAAGACGCAAACCGATTCCCGGCCACCGTAGGCGCGGGCCTGCGAACGGCGAGCTATGGTTGGCTTGCCATCCGATAGCAACCAAGCCAGGGTCGACGGCGTGTCGTGTTCTACATGCGATCAAAAAGCTGTCAGCAAAGAAGACAGGGCCCCATAGGGTCAGTGGCTGTTAGGGTTGCGGAATTTGTTCGAAAGAGTCACCGCGGCCCTGGAACGCAAAGGGCACTAGAAGGATCATGGGTGGGTATTAGTCAGTAATAAGAGTTTGACACTCCCTTCCGCTCCGCCCAGAGCGGGAGAAGTCATTTGATGATTTCCAATCCAGAAAAAAAAAATAACTTTGTTAGAGACTACTGCCAAAAGACTTTTCCAACTGACTGACTGTTTGGTAATATGTAGTAAGTTTATACGTTATATTTATATTTTGTTTTCTAAATTTTAACAGTGTTATTAGAATTGCACTTCCTATCATTCCGACTATATTTTTTTGTTTTATTTTCAGACTGTTCTTTTCCACTGCAAGTCAAAGGCCTCCGTTTCTTTCTTCCGTTACTCCAGGGCGGCGTGGACATATCTTATCGTTAGCCATCAAGCTCGGCGCGCCATTTTCGCCTGGGTTTGCCACGTTGTCGCCGGACACTTTCTTACCCACATTGTGGTAGGTTTAGTCCATCATCATCATCTGCCTAGCCTTTTCCCAACTATATTGGGGTCGGCTCCCAGTCAAGCCGGATTCAGCTGAATACCAGTATTTTACGTGAAGCGGCTACGTTTAGTCCATAAATGAACAATATTCGTACTTTCATTTTTACACAGTACTTAACTGGAAATTATGGACTTTAACCTCAAGAGCACACTGCATAAGTTTTATATTAGTAAACTCACTTATATACTCACATCACAGACATATTGTAACAGCTATGGACATATATTTACGGGTCGTCGCATTTAACATTAAATTGATCACCACATAAATAAATGCTTCTTTTAAAGAGTTAACAACTAAAAACACTTGTTTTATACAAGACAGTAAGTACATATTCAGTTGTTTGATCAGTGCGCTTGCTGAAACTCGACTGGGAATATGATCCAATGCCCAAAACAATCAATGCTATTGTTTAAGTCATTTTCATTTGTTTCTGGTGGTTGCATCAGTGAATTGTTCAACAATTATGTCTAATCTATAAACTATGAATATACAGGTTGATTTTTTAAAGAACAAAAAAGTAACCTTTTATAACATTGCAATAGGCAAAGAACATAACTGAGGGGTGATATCATTTATAATATAAGCATCGTTAAGCAGATGCAAGTTTTTTACCAAAAAAATAAATACCTTATGTTCGTCTTACAAACAATAGGCGGCACCTACTAACCTATGCCATTCATATTATAATACGTTAGATTTTCAACTCTAGGTACTGAGTCGAGGGCTGAAAATCCAGCAGCGCGCTTTTGTTTAGGTATCCATATATGCAGATTTCGCCTGCTGGTACAAAAAAACTAAAATGTTAACAAATTGGTATAAAAATGAAAATGTTAAAATGTCAAAAAAGTGTGACATTTGAATATACATTTTATTTTTAAACTAGCAAAGGTCAAAAAAAGAAGAAAACTGTTCGTAGCGAAACGCAAAATAATGGTAATAAAAATCTCTCCAATTTAAATCTCTTTAATAAAGAAATACTCTAGTGATCGACTACACGGCATAGCCGAAGCAAAATGAAACCGAAGACCCAGTTTAGTTACATCCTTTACTTGTTATTGCTGTAGTTTTAAAACAACGCTTTGACAATTAAACTACGGTACGAACTACGAAAAGCAGGAGGTGTTCCACGCGCGCCTCAAAGAGCCGTCAGCAACGTAGACGGGGCCCCATAGGGTCAGTGCCTGCTAGGGTTGCGGAATTTGTTCGAAAGAGTCACCGCGGCCCTGGAACGCAAAGGGCACAAGAAGGATCACGGGTGGGTTTTAGTCAGTAAGAGTCTGACACTCCCTTCCGCTCCGCCCAGAGCGGGAGAAGTCTTTTGATGATGTCCCAACCAGGAAAAAAAAAGGAGGCAGACTAGCCTGATAGATAAAGAGCCAATATATGTAGGTAGTAGTGAAGAGAATAATTGAAGCGTTGAATTTGAGGTACTTACGACTTTGGCCCCAAGAAGTTGGCATTCTATAGCTGCTCGAAGGCCGCAGGGACCCGCACCGATGATGAGCACCTTCCCCGAGGCACACGACCTGCCCTTGGCGTATACTTTGTGGTTGGCGCGCGCGTCGAACTTCTTGAACAGGGCCTGCGCTTTCCATGAGCTTGCCAGTTTCGCCTGGAAAGATTTCACACATATCTCATTTAATTTCAAGGTCATTAATAAAATCTTCTCACAATGGGTGCCCGGAGATGGACGGTGCCGCTGTGGCCGGTCAAGAAGGAGGTGTCGAGGAGACCTAGACATTTTCTATGAGGGCTGGCACGAGGTGACGCGGGGAAAGAATTCTTCGAAGGTCCTCGCCCAGACCACACACACAATCAACTACCCAAAGCTTGTTTTAGTCCTACGAGTTTCATGCCTGTGTAAAAATTGTCCTAAATAAGTTCGTATTACTTTTATCATTTTAGAACCTTTCCTATCTACAATTTACACCTACGAAATAATTACGTTGCTAATAATGCAGCAATTTTGGTCAAGGTCGAGCAATGAGCTCAGTGTTCAAACTAGAGCGGACACCGATACGTATCGGTCTCAAACTTAAGACAGTAAGTATGTTTATAATATAGTGCCCTTGCGCAGCTCGTTAGGAAAAGGAGTTCAGATAAGCAGTCAAGTGTGAATCCTTAGTGAACGTCCGGGGCCGTATCTCATGTCACTAAATGTTACAAATACGAACAAGTAGATGACATTCCCTTTGTAGGGTTGGCAGTAACTATAACAATAAATTCATTATCAGTCAATGGCTTAATAACCAAGCGCCTCGTACAACGTCTTAGGAGGATCTCGTTTGAGAGCTGGATCAGCGGTTTGATTCAGGAAGCGGTACTGACCGCCGGCAGCTTGGACCCCGTTCTCGATACCGGTGGACTACTATTTTATATTTTTTTTATTTTTATAGAAATATTTAAAATGTAAATTAATTAATTAATTAAAAGAATTAATTATTTTAATCAATCAAGCAACTATCAATTCATTTCATAGCAATCCACAGCCGGACACAGGCTGCTCCAACGAGCCACAACATCCTGTTCGTATCCAATCTGATAGGTCCTGTGTTCTATCATACAAAAGTAGTGACATCATCCTCATTTCAACCGAAAGACGTCCACTGCTGGGCCTCCCGCAAGAGGCGCCTCATCGACCAGTCGAAGACAAATTGAAAAACAGAAGAACAGAATTGTGTTTGAAAACGCATCTACACACATATATCGCCCAAACAAAACCTTTCAAGGCCTATATTATAGAACAGCCAGGATAGTATCTTATTATTTACTGATAAGAATTTCAAGGCATGCCTATTTATAAAGTTAGTACAAATAAACGCTAACTGGTCCCAAATAAATAACAGCATAAATGTAATACATACTGCATTCGTCCACCCAGTATTACCCCACCACTATACGGGGTGGTTTGAAGGGAGGAAACGGAAAGGTATACATTGGTTTTCCCTGCAATAGCCAGACTATTTTCAATCGATGTGCATACGGAATTATGCGAGCAGGCGTCGTTTTCTTATGCATAATAGATTACTGTCTGCCACAGCGATTTTGAATTTCTATACTCCATTCACAATAAGATTAGACATTTAAACAAAACTGTTTACAGTCCGTTCTACCGATTTTTACTTCAATTCTGTAGGCATAAGGATGGCATTAAAAGCAAAAACATGATTATAATACCAACTGTTTACTGCAGCTAACATGTGTCATGCCACCAACGCAATAGACGTCAAAATCGGTTAAATGCAGCATAAAAAAGATTTATTTCAATGTCTAATCTTATTCTGAATGGGGTATTACATGCTGTATGCATACCATATACCCCACAAAACTAAAACCAACGAAGGGTTACGAAATAATGTGAAAGATGTACTTTCTTGTACTTATTCATCTTTTTCTTAGAATGGTGAGTAAGGTTAATATCAGCAACATCTTGTCAAGTGCTACCTATAAGTAATTATGGCTAATTATGATGATTATTGGCTGTCTAGTATTAATCAGAAATGGTGATAGCATGATGTTGATGGACAGCTAAAAGCAGGAGGAAAAATGATCCTTTATTACGTATTGTGCCACCGTCCGACCGGAAGTCTTTGAAACAATTCAAATTGAGCCGATCATATTTGGATGGACCGGTTTTCTTCCGCTCCTGTCCAAATATGAACAGTTGAGTGGAACACCTGACGGCGAACACAGTCGCTTTTCATTAATAATTCTAAGCGACTGGTAAATGATTACGCAAGCAAAATAGTTTTAATTTAATTAATGTAATTGCCGACACGCCTGTCTTCCCTGAAGGGCAAACGTCTAATTCATAAATTCGCACAATTAATTTAAATAAACCTAAAAACAGCGAAGGGTAAAAAAGTCATTCGATGTCCAGAATAACAAAGTAACTAGTGTTTGGTAATATATTGTTAGTCAGCTGGCAATAGTGAGAACAATTCCAATGGCACCAAATAATTGTTCTAATAAAGAATAATATCAACAATGTGATATCATTACCATCTCGTTTATAAACAATACGATAAAGGAGTGTAGCTGTGGAACTATATAAAAGTAATTACTTAAGGATTTATGCGCAATTATGCAGGTTTACGACGGTCGCCTACGACGATGACAGTTGAGTCACGAGGTATGCAGCTTGCCCGGACTCACTGACCAGTCAATGTACTGTTTACCCGTTACTCCCTGATTTACATTACAATGATTTTCGCAACGGCCATGTCTCGAAAGGGGTTTTGCTGTGCAGATGTAACCTAAAAACATAATGCCTTAACGTTATTTTCAACCCCACAGTAATAGGAAACGAGCCAGCCGCCCAATGGCAAATAATGAGACCTAACCAAGCATAAAATGTATTACATTTTAATCCCAATACATGTTCTTTGCTACAGGGAAACGAGATCTGGACCATTCACTGGAGTAACAAAAAGGTTACTATTCATGCGTATATAAATAAAACGGGACCTTTTACAACGCAATTGTCCGAATATGTATTATTAAAATGGCAAAATATCGCTATTCTGTGATGCATAGATACAGAAAAGTAAAAGAGTAGTGCATCACAATATGGCAAATATCTTCCGGTCCCATAGAGATCTTTCGTAATACTTGAATGGCCCCCTTCATCAAATCTAGGATTATGAATGTTCACGACATTGTTCTTACAGACTTTCAAATTTGTAATTATTTCAGTTCGCCATATCTATACTAATATTATAAAGCTGAAGAGTTTGTTTGTTTGTTTGTTTGAACGCGCTAATCTCAGGAACTACTGGTTCGAATTGAAAAATTCTTTTTGGGTTGAATAGACCATTTATCGAGGAAGGCTTTAGGCTATATATCATCACGCTTAAGCCAATAGGAGCGGAGCAGCGATAAAGAATGTTTTAAAATCGGGGATTCCACGGGGACGAAGTCGCGGGCAGCAGCTAGTTATTAATATATTTCTGGAAAATTCACCACTATAGACAATGACGTCACTACGCCAAACATACTACAGAACTTGCCCTTATTTGTGTGGTAAATCAACCAACGCAAATCAGACAGTTATCTCGGAGATAAGCCGGGTAATTAGCTTAGCGATAATATTACAACAAAATTGGTACACAGATTATTAAGAAATTCGCAATGTGATTATAATAATAGATAAGCATAAAACAAACGCACATTTACAAACAAAATATTAACATTTGCATAGATTTTGACTATTTTTAATACCTGACTACGGCCAAGCAAAAAGGACAGTTGTGATTTCGCTAATATTTATGTTTGATGCTTTGCTGGGAGGATGACTTACAATAGGCAGTGGGCACGCGCAAGCTGAACTTAAAATACACTTCACACAGTATCACGATGCTCTCCGCAAACGAGCAGGCATACAGGATTCGTTTGGTTTGTAATAGCAGAGGAACCTACGAAAAAAATAACCTAGTACAAATTTAGAATGCAGTCTTATCGCTAATTCCTTGCCACGCCTGGGTATCGAACCCACGCTAAATTACTACACTTGTGGTTATGACCACCGAGGCCGTCAACTGAGCCGATTTGAAACTCAAATAAATTGATGTAGTATCTTTATCAAATGGATTGCATCGACCAACTTGAACGCCTACCAACTTTATTATAAGATTTCGAGACGATCCGCTATCTTCAAGATGCCATAGCACGAACCTTGAATCTTCAATATTAGGATGTATTTCGAGTAATTCGTGCACTGGATAAACCAGAAATAGGTATTTAAATAAATAATTGTTATCTAATTTAAGGAAACGTTGAAACACATTCTTTTTTAAATAGAATTCAGGGCAGTAGATATACAATTGTGTCATGGAAAATATTTTAAAAACAGCCGCAGAAAATGGCGGTTGTTAAAGAAGATAATAATATAGTTTTGTGAATAAGCTGAGTTTCTCGGGTGTGTCGTGCTCGTGACTAATAAATGGATGGATTTAATACTCTTTTAGCATTTGAAGCGAGCGTCACCAGTGGACTACGGATGAGCGATGGTGCATTGGTGCACTATCAATTATCTGAGCATACCCCCCCTCGCGACAGTCATGTATCATTTCCTGAGACATGTGTATTACATACAAGTATACAACAAATGCCGAATACAAATCATCGTGGACTATACTTAGGTCTACACTGGTCAGTAACGAGTGTCCGTGTTTTAGCACCTAGTTCCAAGCCATACATTACAATACCTGCATACATTTTCATGCAAATCCGTCGCGTGCTAAAACAGGCAGACCTTCGATTGGCGTTGTTTGAAGATTGAACTAATCTTTGCGGTTGTGAACCAATTTGCTATACTGCACAGCTACCATTTTCCCTGAATTGTGGTTTGAAAGAATGCAGCTTAATTTGACATGATATTAATTACTTTGCATACTATTGTATTGATTCTACTTCTTCAAACTTAACAGGCAGACATGTTGCTGGGGATGGGGTGGGGAATTTGATGCGCCACTTATTCCCAGCTAAAATACTAGATTGTGGTGACGTGCAGATATTTTCATTTCTGGGAGGGAGTTTATTAATGTCAAAGGGCTGGAAATCAGCCCAATTTTCTGAGGGCCACGTTTGAGATGCCCACGGTAGCGTCTGGAAGCATGAGGCAGATTTTTAATCGGACAAACACCACGCTATTGTTCACGCCACATTTATTTCTAGATTTCTATTCCATAACATAGACTTAGCAGAGTAATCGTACCGAAAATAAAGTCGATTCTGACGTATGTTCGTAGTTTACACAATTATAAATCGAAACGAATAGAGCATGCCGCATTACTGCTGGTTGTACTGGCGTATTGGAATTTAGTAACAGAATGTTTGATCTTATTTTCTAAACATAGAAGTACACAGTTAAGGATCCGAATGTGTTCCCAGTAATTTGCTAGTGGTCTCTGGTCACACAGACGAGCTCGTCGCTAAACAATAGTCTGTACGGACCTATCTTCAAAGTTCAGCAACGCTTGCCGAGATCTTAACTTATCGAGATTATTCGTGCTTCAGAAAGCAAATTAAGCCGCTGATGCTCGCCAGTCGTTACGGATTGTCAGAAGCCACAAGATCTGACACTAGTCATGCCCAGAAGTAGTAGTTCACGGGTTGTGATGGTCGGGTAGACAGCCGATCCACGTAACGTGTTTGATTGGGAGCCGACCTTAATATACATAGTTGGGAAAAGGCTAGGCAGATGAGATTATGCGTCTTCTTGCCATTATCGATCTCAGTAAATAAAGATGAATTGAATCCTACTCCTTCGATTCTTGTTTTCAAGTTTCCATTCCACCACATTCCACCGAAGAGAATAACTCATGGAGTGTTCAAAGTTTAACCAAAGGACTGAGAGTCCAGTTCAACGCACCTTTCTGACATCTAAGTACCAGTACCAGTGCCGCGGTGACTCTTACAAACCAATTCCGCAAACCTGGCAGGATCATAAACTGCTAGATATTTGTAGTTTCGCAACTACTATATTTGCACAGTTAGAACTCAGGCATGACGATGAGTAACTACTCTCAAAAGCTCGCTACCCGACAAACTTCCTCACTGAGATAAGCACTTGACATTGTTCGCGTTATCTTGTTAGCCATCTTATCTTCACGCTCTCTTACGCTGTGAGGTTGGGCACACATACGGTATCATCGTGGTGATAGTTTTAGACTACTATTGTGATCATGAAAAGTGGATGAGGGATTGTTAGGTACATGACTAACACTGTACAGCAAAATGTCCAACCAAACACAGTGACTGCCAAGGATATGCCCAGGTAGTTGAATTGCAAAGTTTGACCTTCAAGATCTTGATGACGAGATTTTGGCCCATATTCTAAAACGTTAACTCCACTCAACTTGAACAATCTAACTCCATCGGAGCATCTAAATTTCAATAAAGCCTGTCATAATGCGTAGACACGCTTGCTGAGCTAAAACTCATCACTCGAGCACGAAAACATCAATTTACAATGCTAATTAGAGAAGTTTTCATCAACGTTTTCGTGGTCATGTTGCAGTAGGAGTTTACATTTTGGAATATGGGCCAAAATCTCGTCATCAAGATTTGCAATTCAACTACCTGGGCATATTATTGGCAGTCACCGCACACTTGGATAGCCATTGACCTGTTGTTTTTAATATAGTCTGACCTGTAGCTAAGATAATTTAATAAACAGTACTCCATTTTTTCCTTTCCAATAAACGTGATTACACATCCCACCAAACCCCTACGTTTACAGCAAACATTTTATAATGGGTTTAAAGTTTTGGTGTCAGAACATTGCACCCACGCGCGATGAGGAAAATAAACTCTTTTGTTTTTATTTTCATTCCTTGGTTACACGTATTGGTCGGTTTTATTGTAATCACAGGTCGTTGTATTTGGCTGCAGGATCGTGTCATTGGATTAAGATGTTTGACCCGAGGGGCAGACTCGAGTCGGCAATGACTTCTAATTCTAACGCGGCGAAATTAAATGGAGACGTCTAAGCCGACTTTTGTAGGTGGGTCGTTCTTCTTTTGTAGGTGGGTCGTTCTTCTTTTTTTGCGACAATGGTCAGTCTCTCACCTCATCATGTGTTACATTAGAGTATGAATTATTATGTTTTTATTGTTTGAATTTATATCCTCATCGCTTTATACCTTTTAATACTAAGTAATCTTTACCTTTCTGTAACCATTTTTTTTTTGCGTGTGTTAATTTTTTTAAATACCGTGACGGAGTAGTAATTCACAGTTATGTACCTACTACCCAAAAAGGAACTCTCTGTCACAGTGTTTTCACAACACCATAAAATAAACAACATTATGGGCATGAAAACAAAGATTCAATTATCCAAATGAAAACTATATGCATACGAAAAGAAATATCTAACACTAAAATCAAAATATTATCACTTGAAAAAGTCGAAAAACTGAGAAACACCAATTCATTGTCGCAAAAAAAGAAGAACGACCCTGGTACTAAAGCACTGTTTTCTAGCCAAGCAAGCCCTGTTTCGTTTTCGGTTACAAAGAATATCGATATTGCTCAATATTCCCTCCGTTCGGCTTCACTTCAGGGTCTGATAACCACTTAATGCATTGGCAGGCGTTACATTAGAATTATGTTTAATAAACTTTCCGAAATGTCTTCGTTTCCTCGCTCTACCGCTCTGAGTGTTGAAAGTAACATCGAGTGGTGGCATAATAAAAAGTTGATGAGAACTGCTTACGTTTTATTATTAAGCCTATTCACATGCTTTTAGGAGTATTTGTTCTAAGTATGATAATTTCCACCGTGCCTTTGACGTAAATTTTTCCTCCACAAATCCCGCCGTCATTGCCATAGTCACCCCCGTTCTACGTATATTATTTTTGACACAACCCATCCATCTCTTTTGGCCTTTTACTCACATAAATACATGTTTATACTCAAAACTTTTGTCAGTTTGATTATTTTGTACAGCGCCATAGTGCTCAAAGGCCGAATAACATCCTGAACGTCGCGTGGCCTGGTATTACTGACTGATGATGTTAGTGGCCGTTTTATTTTGCGTCGTATTCCTCAGTTTCCCGGTACCTACAATATCCGAATTCCTCGGTGGAAAGAGTAATAAACGGGAACGGTGAGTTGCATACGTTTTGGCTCCTTGCCACTAAAACACGGACGTTCTAGATAAAATTCTACGTACTAAGTGTTAAATTGGTGTGTCACGTGGAGTTTGCTTGTTTTGACAGTTCTAGGGTAAGCACGATTCCAGCCATGCGACAATGTGTTCTATTAGCAGAATTTTTTTTTGTTGTTTAGAAAAATCTTTTCTTGCTGTATTACTTATTATTACTCCAGTAAGATTTTGACTACAACTCAATAATTATTATGTCAAACAAATTAAATTTCTAGTAAGTTTTACAAAACGTATCTATGCTAATTTTATAAAGAGGAAAGATTATTTTTTGTTGGGTGTTTGTACCGAATAACCTCCGAAACGACTGGACCGATTTTAACCATTTTTTCACCAATGGAAAGCGACATTATCAGCGAGTAACATAAGTTATATTTTATCCCCGTATTTTCACGAGAACGGTACAACGCGGGTGAAACCGCGGGGCGCTGATAGTACTCTATGCAAAATGTTTTAAACTTTAAGCAATATAATGTTTATTCATATACGCAGCCACTTGGAACGGTCATTTTATCTCATCAAAGTACACAAGAAACACTATCTCGGGCCCCTGCCTATACCGCAATGGAAAGCAGTGTGACCGGTACAAACGATATAGCTAGTAAATCCACGCAGCGCAAACGTCGCGGTCTGGTAAACTTTCGTCTATAATATTATTAAAATATCACTTTCTAAGTTAAAAGTGCATTGCGAAATATTAATGCCCTACCAACAAATATAAGCTTACGTTCTTACGAATAAAGTTGAATATTGCTCAGCATTGATATTTAATTTTCAAAACTGCTATGATATATTGAAATTCAGAGTAGTCTGAATTCCATTGAAATTGAAATAGGATTTCCTTTTGAGCTAAGTACGGAAATACGGATCAATACGTACGTACAGAAATGGTTTTGTCCTAAGGGGATTGCTACAATAATGAAAGTAGAAAAGTGAGTGAGAACGGCATAGACAGACCACCATTGTTATCAACAACTAATTAGCTGTAACTTGTAGGTACTAATAGATTCTACCGCCCATCACCATCATTGCAATCGAAAGACGTCCACTGCTTGACATAAGCCTCACCATAATATTGACAAAACCAGTCCTATAAGTCCTGCATTCAACGGAATCCCGCAGGTCCATTGGCCCATCTTGTATAAGGTCTTGTAACGCTGCATCTTTTGGTACGCGGGCGCCGCTTCAGATCCTTTACGCCATCTGTTCTGCGAGCAATGTCCCCCACTGCCACTTAGTACTCTAAACTAACCTAGCAACCAAATAGTAAGAAAACATAAACCTCGCGCTTTCAGAAATCCTAATCATGGCTCAGATCATGTTTAATCAATCTGCTATCAAATCCGCGGCTGCTGTGATTGACTGAACAATTTTAGAGGAACCAATCACATTATAACATGAGATACACTTGAATATTATTCTGAGAACCACGTTTGCATTGATGATAAATGTTATTTATTTTTTAAATATTTTGAATAAAACGAGGTGAATTTTCGACGAAAGGATCACACAGATTTGAGTGGACCTGTCCAGACAGTGCATGCATTTGTCAGTTATCTCGTAGCTCAACATAAGTTTAAAGGGATCATCTATTTGACGAACAAAACCAAAGTAAGGTATGCATAAACTTCATTCAACATGTTTTCTTTTAGTCAGTCTAAAGACAAAAAAAGAGATGCCTTGAATACTTTGGACGATAAGTGATAATATAATCAAGGCTGTATTCTGCAAAGAGAAAGCAGAGCCGAATAGTATCCAAATTTTCGGCAGTTTACCTTACGTAACGTAACGTAAACTTCAACATAAACACGAAAACGTCGATGAAAGCTTTTCTAATTGAAGTTTTCGTACCCAAGAGTTGAGCAAACAGACGCGTCTTGCTCAGCTAACACCTAGAACTTCAATTTATGACGAGCTCCGATGGAGTTGGAGTTGAATTGGCGTTTACGTTTTAAAATATGGGCCTAAGTCCCAAATAATAGGGGGCGAGCCTTATGCCTAGTAGTTTAGCCTCGAAGACGTACCTTCAGCTTAGGGTAGAAGTCTGGAAGTCTGTTGGGCTTGAGGTTGAGCGTGTTGCAGATTTCCCGGTGTAACGCCAGGATCTGTTTCATGGTGCCGGCAGAGCAGAAGTGGTCGAACATCTCGGCCGCCAGCGCGCACTCCGGCGGAGTGGGCTCCACCACGCGGGCACCCCGATTCATTTTGATGGGGGCTGGGAACAAGGAAACGTTAACATTAGCTAGGTATTTATATGGTACCATTGATGGCAATTTTCTTGTATTTTTTTTGTATTCATAATACACTTCACGTATACATTTGTTATATTCATTGAAATATATTTAATCATTATAATTCTTAAAATATAATCTTCTATCGGTCCTGATACAATGGTCTTCACACTATACAATGGGGTAAAAACTTTATTCAAAAATTCACAATGCAAATGTCTCCTATTTTTGACCTTAAGCATGCCCTGTTATAGCAATACTCGTTTTATTATGCATGCATGGAGAGGCCCCTACTCAGAACTGTATTAAGATCATCTGTGAACAACTGTCTCACAAGCAAGCCCAATGTATTTTTTTTTTAGAATTACATACGTATTTTTAAAGTAACATTTTTAAGGTTCCGTAGCTAAATAGCAAAAACGGAACCCTTAGAATTTCATCATATCCGTCTGTCTGTATGTCACAGCTGTTTTACTCGGAGACTATTAAAGCTACATAAATGAAAATTGGTAGGTAGGTGCAACCTGTGAACTGCTATTCAATAGTGCTGTGATATTATGGAAAAACATATTTTTTGGTTTGGCACTCTATACATGAAACTGACAATAATAGTTTTTGAGATATGTGCTTCCAAATTCTTAAAAAAATGTCCCCCTCTCTAACTTTTATTATATTAACTAGCGGACAGGTTTAATCCTCAATATCTTTTATAAAGATATTAGGTTTAAAGGCTTAAAAAATATTATGTCAGTAAGAGTCTGACACTCCCTCCTGCTCCGCCCAGAGCGGGAGAAATCATTTGACGATTACCCATCCAGAAAAAAAAAGATCGTAGCTTATTATTGTATTTGAATAAAAAGGATCCTTGAAAGACCCTTGGCAGCCGTAATTATATTTCAATTACAACATTGAGAAACATGAGATGTACCGCGATCTTTTGTGACCAGCTGTCTGCCTTACAAAGTAGGTAACAACAAAGCTTATCTATACTAATATTATAAAGCTGAAGAGTTTGTTTGTTTGAACGCGCTAATCTCAGGAACTACTGGTTCGAATTGAAAAATTATTTTCGGGTTGAATAGACCATTTGTCGAGGAAGGCTTTAGGCTATATATCATCACGCTTAAGCCAATAGGAGCGGAGCAGCGATAAATAATGTTTTAAAATCGGGGATTCCACGGGGACGAAGTCGCGGGCAGCAGCTAGTCTTAAATATTGGGACGAAACCGGCTCTAATTGTGTCGGAGTAAATTCAAAATAATAAAGTAATTTTTATTTGTCAGCGTTGTGAACACTACATAAATATTAATTTTGAAAGAAATAAATACACCCGACTTCTAAACAAAAAAACACAAATAGTACCTATAAAATAACTTTAGAAGTTGGTTGTGTTTTTTTTAAGTTGTTTTTTATTTTTCGCTTTTCAGTGGTGACACCGCTTTTTAGTGGCCACAGCGTACGTGTTATAAACAGGTGTAAACAATAAACAGACACGAGATTTCAGCAGTATCCTGGAAGATTTGCTATCAATTATTGAAGAGTTCCGTTTCCTAACTCGGTTCTTCAACAGATCTTCACCAAACTAGGAGGAACTACCTCGAAATATTAAGTTGCTCTTGCAAACCATCGTATACAGTTTTTTTATTTTTTTTATTTTACATAGTCAATGAGAGAGTGAAAACATCGCATAGTCGAAGCCACACATTATTAGCGATAACTCAAATACTAGTCGTCAGATCTCACTCAAATTTAAATAGGACCACATGACAACAACCAGCTTTCGAATATATATGTAATATGCGGTAACACACAAAAAAAACAGTTGCCTTGAGAATCTTTGCCTTTTTTGAAAGTCGGTTAAAAATCAAAAACAACTGACAGTGCACTAAACTAACAAGTCATTGTACTAAAACGGAATCTACTGAAAACTGACG
Organism: Hecatera dysodea; assembly: GCA_905332915.2. Lineage (NCBI taxonomy): Eukaryota > Metazoa > Arthropoda > Insecta > Lepidoptera > Noctuidae > Hecatera > Hecatera dysodea. Next base: position 27,318,818 of record HG995286.1, on the reverse strand, counting down.
CACGATTTGACGTAAATTCTCTGAATCGCTACTTAAAACCGCTATTGAAAAGATAAGATACACCACATTGTCTTATTAGCAACGTCATTGACATACGAACCTTGTCGACACTTCTTTGATATTGATATCCAGCAAGAAATGTGTTAAAGAAAATCATATAACTGTCTCACAAACACGAGTTTATAACTTCAAGACAATGAAACACACAGCTTCGATAACGAATGCACTAGTTCAACACAAGACAGTTCCGGACAGACATCCGTCGGAGACCAAGTAGGTAGACGAAGTACACACTATCACCATTAGGGTTCACAGGCAACGCGGCGATAACGTAACGCTAGATGCACTAACGCAGTCTCTCACGTAGATATCGTATAATTGTATCATGAGTAATACGCTGGCGGACGCATGGGCTATAATTAGTTATTATAAGATTATTACGAGCTCATAATAGTGCAAAGTGCACTGGTAATGAATTGGGTTCATTCACATACACAACGACCGGTGCGTTGCTATTCTGCATGCAGATCCATATGGGGTCGAACGCTTGTGAGTGATCATTTCAGTAACTGCTTGACTGACAATGGTGACTAGATATTGTTAAACTCTTAGTAGAAAAAGAAGTTACAAGTGTTCTCATACATTCACAGACAGGTAGAATAATAAAGTAACAACTTATACAGAAGTCCACCGGACTGTGTGAGTAAACAAAACATTATGATAAATAGAAAAGTAATGCGCGGTATCCGGATATCATTCCAATCTCAAACGTAAACAATTCTTGTTAATATCGCAAGTGACGAGCGATTATGTATAATGACACCTGATAGTTATCTGTTGAATATAGAAACGGCTTCTACCAGCGCATTGGTAACCTGAAACTTTTGTGAGGGTTGTAATGCATTCACATTACAATGCGACTACGCAGAATCGTAAACATTTAAAGCATTTAGCCTTAGGTCCTTAAAAAATAATAAAACATTATTACGACTGAATTTTGAATACGGTGCCAATCTCAACCGTGATTAGTTAAGCACGGAGGTGATATTATGCGTGTGCGCAAACACAGGTTCAGTTCCTTTTCCCATATAGATAAGATGGGACTATAAATGGATACGACGAAATAACAATACATAATGGGGATGAAACATCCCTAGCTAAAAACGTATCATGATTCTATTTAGTTGGTCAGTAAGATTATAATCGAAAAATATTGGATACGTATTTTTTTCATTAACTATTTAAATTGACGATGATAAAAAGTATCAAATATGTGCTAGTGAAATCTAGTGCCGATACCCAAATATGCAAATTATACATACAGTTTTAATACATAGCACTGGATACTGGGGTGGATAGGCGTGCGTTATTGATCGAGGAATCGTCTATTGAGCAGTTTGGTTGATATTTGGCGGTGAAGGTGACTACTATACGACACAATGCCAATTCCAGTCGATATTGATTTACAAGGAGGATAAATGGGGAGACTTCCCTCAAGGACCTAGTTAAAAAGGTGGTTTATGGACTATCTTAGCCTTTTGCGCACAAGATTTTTCCTCATTAAAGCGACATACTTGCGGAAAATGACGCTACCTACTATAGGGACCGGCACGGCGTAGACTGTGCCATCTAGTATTGCAGATCGGAAACTTTTACGTAGTATATATTTGACCTGTGCTGCCACCTATACTTCCTGCACCCTCCGTTTAGGGGAACGAGCACGAAGTAAACTGTGCCATCTAGCGTTGCAAATTTGAGACTTATACGTAAAATATACTTGCTGCCACCTATAGTTTCTGCACGTTCCATATCTCTACGCGTCTTTTAACCGGTTTCATTCCATATCATCGGCCTAATCTTATTAATACATAGGTAGGATCAAAGGTTTAAGATATCTGTAGTCATGGTGACAAACACCATAACATTGCTGATCCAGAAATAAATGTTTACATTTAGGCTTATCATCAAGCGTGGGATGTGCTTTGTAATTCTAAAGAAAAAAAACCAGAGGAGGAAACAAAGGCGCACAAACGTACGCCGAGAACAACACCTCGCCCAAAAACGTCAGAATTGGATCCCTGAACTAAAAACATCGCAATGAACGCAGCACTTATAGAAAAAAATTCGGACGGAAAACACAACGAAATTCCTGACACCGTACTATTAATACCCGTACAACTTCAAAACATCTAAATTAAAGCGTGTAAATCTAAACTGCGTCTGAAATCAGTGAACCCGAGCCCCACTGAGCCGCGAAAATCACCCTTTCTATTTCGATAGCTAGAACATAACGTGCCAAACCGCGCCACTGAGATGCACTGCACACTACAGCCAATAAAGATTTGATTCCACTTTGACAAAATGAAAAGGTTTAGACTCGTAGGGTTGGTAACCAAAAGATGCAAGGTCAAGTCGAAAATGAAACCTTAACCATTTGCTGGTTATGCCAAAAATTCAGTAGGTACAAATTTTAAACATGTAACTACTACTGGGGTCTTTAATTGCGTAATCGTCTTTTGTAATGTGCACGGCAAAGGAGTGGAACTCTCTGCCTGCGTCTGTTTCCGAACGCATTCAACCCTGATCTCTTCAAAGTTAGAGTGAACAGGCTTCTTCTGGGTAAGCTCATTCCATCGTCGACTTTGTCTCTGTCACCTGCGACCTAGACTAGCGTCAAGAGCATATCCACCTGACTATAAAAAAAAGTATCCCGTAAATCGTGTGGACCAAAACAAACAACAAAAGCCTATATGTTTGTATAATAATTAATTGACACTCCGACCTCACTCCTCACACAATAGGGTAGTTGACTAAAAAAATCTAATTAGTCCGTCAGATAGATTTCCAAAAAATATTGGACACGTATTTTTTCTTTTTTCACGTAAACAAAAAATGAAGCCGATACAGAGCGTTGAAAACTCGTGTGACGTCACTACTCGCTACAATTTTTACCGAGCCGTAACGTCACAAGCCCCCACTCCTGATCTTTGATGCTTTGTATCTTCGTCAGTTTTTATAGATTTGATAAAGGAAAAAATACGTGTCCAATATTTTTCTATAATCTAACTGACGGACTAAACATAATCATATATTTTTTACTCAGGAAACATCCCTATTGGAGCAATACACCTACAGCCCTGTGTCTGTGCTTCCTTTATACGCTTTGTGAGACGATGCTCACAAGCTACGTTATCTGCAAGTCAGTGCAACGAACTCCTGCGCAAATATACTTGACGGAAGCTTTAGAAATGTCGTTTAAATTGACTACAACTTTTTTTACGTAACGAAACGTGATAATTTGTTTTTAGGGTTCCGTACCAAACGGGTAACGTCTATTAATAAGACGCCGCTGTTCGTCCGTCTGTCACCAGGCTGTATCTCATATACCGTGATAGACAGTTAAAATATTCACAGAATACTAAAAAATAGAATTAAATAAATATTTAAGGGGGCCCCAATGAAAACACAACGAAATTCCTGCTACCGTACCTACTATTAATACCCGTACAACTTCAAAACATCTAAATTAAAGCGTGTAAATCTAAATTGCGTCTGCAATCAGTGAACCCGAGCTCTACTGAGCCTGACAGTTCGAAGTTTTAGGAATGGAGTTACAAAACAACTGCCACAACAAGATCCACATTTTTTTTAACCATTTGACAAAAATAATGTTAAGTACTTTCAGAATAATACGATTTATCCTAATAATCTGAACACTTTATAGAAACCAAATTATATGCGTCATACATAACATTAAGACCAAATATAACGTTTCTATCTATTTTATAGTTCTTATGTAAGTATACATGGAAATTAAAGTCATGGTGGCATCTTAGGTTAATTGTGCACAATAGGGATGTTTCCTGAGTAAAAAATATATTTATTTATTTAAACTTTATGTACAATAGTGGTACATGGGCGGCTTATGTTTAGTTCGTAAGTTAGATAATAGAAACATTTTGGACACGTATTTTTTCCTGTAACAAATCTATAAAAACTGACGAAGATACAAAGCATCAAAGATCAGGAGTGGGGGCTTGTAATGTCACGGCTAAAAAAGCGAGTAGTGACGTCACACGAGTTTTCAACGCACTGTATCGTCTTCATTTTTTGTTTACGTGAAAAAAGAAAAAATACGTGTCCAATAATTTTTGGAAATCTATCCGACGGACTAATTCGATTTTTTTAGTTAACTACCCTATTGTGAACTAAGTCTTGCACGTGAATGCCATATCACATGCATCTTTCATCTATGACCTGAGCCCTGAGGTATTCTTTCTTGCGAATCACGATCACGCGCCTTCTTTTTTTTTAAAATTGATTTGTCAAGATGAACTATGCATCCACGTCTGCAGATAATGACCACATCTTTAGACGCATCTGGTAAAAAAAATGTATTGCGATGTTAGAGAAATTGAATCGTTATATTAATATGATTATGCAAAACGCAGTAATTAACCGTATAATGTGCGCCGACCGTTACACTGGGCTTATTAGTCGAATAAATTACATTCTAAATAGTACCCTCGTTTGGATGTAATTAGTACCATTTTAGTTTGGAGTGCGCTACGTTAGATGCAATATGCTATTTGCATTCAAAAACTACTAATTCGAGGTTTTTCGTGTCCAATTAACATGTGCACATATTATTACGGAGTGTTAATTTTAAGAAAGTATTGTAAAAGGAAATGGCGAAAGTCTCGTCGTTCGTTACATAAGATTTGTAAGTACTTTAATTTTCGACTAATCCTGTTCACTTAACTTGTTCTTGTACCTACGGCACGTTAGAACGTGCTACACTGTCCATAAAATTATAATGTATAGCATAAAATGTTCTATAAAAGATCATTCTAAAACATAATGATTAAACCTACCATAAGCAATCGAGTGATAATCAAAACGATATCTTGTCACATGTATATATTCAACTAAAAAACAAGAAAATACATCATCCGGACTAGTCGTAAACACGACCGAGTGAATCGGATTGCCAACACCGCACCGCAGTCGAGAACGAATACGCATCTTTCCAGTGAGGTGTTCGTAACGCCAGTTTATATTGTACTAGCAATGCCCCGCGGTTTAACCCGCGTTGTTCCCGTTCCCGTGGCAATACCGGGATAAAATATAGCCTATGACACTCCACAATAACGTAGCTGTCTATTGGTGAAATAATTTTGAAAATCGGTTCAGTATATCCAGAGATTACCCCTTACAACGTCACAAACTCACAACCTCATAAACGTTACCTCTTTATAATAATATTAGTATAGACTAGCAGCGCCCTCGGTTACACCCGCGTAGTTCCCGATTCCGTGGGAATACAGGGATAAAATAAAGCCAATGTTACTCGCTGATAATTTAGCTTTCCATTGGAGAAAAAATGGTTAAAATCGGTCCAGTAGTTTCGGAGCTTAGTCGGTACGGACAAACAACCAAAAAAGTCTTCCCTCTTTGTAATATCAGTATAGATGACAATGCTCATGAGAGAGCGATCAGTCACTACCAGACGCGAGCGGTTTGTTGCACACGCAGTGCTGCTAGCCTGTGTATGCGCTTTGGTTATGAAATAAAGGGATGCACACTATCGTACAGATTTTGCGTTCCGCTGTTGTGCAAACGACCCCTTTAAAACTATTAGGTAGGGCTTGTCTTGCCTATAGCCTTTTCCCTTTAGGCTACATCTGAATACCAGTATTTTACATGCAGCGTCTGCCTGTTTGACCTCCACAACCCCTGTGTTAACGATACCCCTTGAAAAGACAAGCGTCAGATTTTCTGGCTTCTGACTATATGTAATGGTTGAGTAATGACCGCCGGAACCAACGACCCAGAGTGCTTTCCAAAGCCCGTGCCTTGAAAAGCACAGGAAAAGGAAACTCGATACGTAGTGGATGGTCCTATCCTCGAAACGACGTAAGGTTCTTATTGGTTAGTCAAGTATCAAAATAATCAAATATGAAGATGACGTTGATGAAATGATGACACAGTAGTGCCGCCTACTCACGATCTGTGACCGGTGAGACATGGCGTCTCGACGCGCGCCGCTACTGTTTGGCGACACACCGAGTGGGCGATATCCCTTATGCATCGTCACATATGAATTCGGCGATATTAAATCAAGCTGATAAAAATAACTGCGGCGTCAATTAAACAGCACCATTGTTCTCAATCATGATAGACTTGACAGAATTTGCTTTGGAAAAAAATGAATAGATCGATTTTGATATTTTATGTTCTGCTAACATAATTCTGTTGCGAAAATCGACATCGACCTCTTTTCCACATTGAAATCATGATGACATTAGAACGACATACTCATAACACCGATCACGATATCATTCCTAAACAGATAAATGATATCATTTTTATAAAAATAATCATTCATCATCAATGCACAGAATGTTGAATGATTACTTTTATGACGATTATATACCTATAAATCAATTAAAGATGCACTGCATATGAGTGTTATCATAATTTTATTTAATTTAAAGGGAAGCGATTCCCTAAGTGAAAATTATGATAGGCTGGTTAGGCAGCCTAGTAAAAATGTCGAATGGTCCATGGGTGAGGAGGGGGGAGGTATGTATCCCACATTGTGGTTGATTTCAACCACAACGTAGGACCCAGAACATGCCCGATGACCTCGAAGGTTTCGGAACAAGCTTTACACCTATCGACAGGTTTGTTCCATACTTTCCCAAACCCGGGAGGAATGAAAATAAAAGGGAGGCAATTGTACTACATTGGGATAGTCAAGTCCTACAATTAAATTTTATGTTTCGTTTCTTTTATTTGCTGTGCCATTGGAAAATGAAGAAAGGAATGAACATTGATATAACTCTACCGCGGTTAAGGGCAGTGCGTTTTCAAACATTTTACCCCTAAGCAAAATCTCTTCTGGTTTTGGTGAAGCACAAATAATAACAATTTATTTAAATTATAAAAATAACGGCTGTTAGTTTAAAACAATGTGTATGGAGCACTGTGACAAAATTTAACGTAATCTTACAATTCTCAGTATGGAGCAATTCGTTCTATGGATTGTCGCGGTATTTATTAATGCCACATAGTTACACTCGTGTGGGCTCACCAAACTTATAATCTACTAGCGACCCGCCCCGGCTTCGCACGGGTGCAATGTTGACACTTAATATACTACAGAATGTCTTTATATACAAAGTAAATAAACCATTATTTCTAGTAAAAAATAAAGGATAAAAAATGGTTATTGTGGGTTATCCTTAAGAGATAGACATATACCATCGCGGACTTTTTTGTAGACCTTTTTAAGGGGTACAATACTGTAGTACATTATTTTGACCAATCTCGTAGGATTCAGTCAGAGTTAGCAATGTAAGCGCAAATAGTTGTGTTTATTTACGACATCACATTCCAAACCCCTAAAAATCAGTGTCTCTCTACTATATTATGCATGTATTATATACATGTAAACCTTCCTCTTGAATTACGCTATCTACTTTAAAAAAAACCGCATCAAAATCCGTTGCGTAGTTTTAAAGATCTAAGCATACATAGGGACAGACAGCGGGAAGCGACTTTGTTTTATACTATGTAGTAGTGATTTATATTCTTAGCGGAGTAACACTTTTAATATTATTTAATGACTAGAAAAATGAAAACTGACGAGTCGAACTTGTTACTCCAAATTACGAAAAGGCGAAATGAAGTGGCATGGAGCGTGACGAGCATTAAATTTTGTGTTTTCATTTTCTTAAAATAGACGATGTACTACGACGGCCGGTAGCGATTTATACGAATGTGAGTGTAAATGATTCACGCACTTTCGCGTCGTGGACTTGGTCGTCGTCACACGCGCTCACGTGTTTATCTTCTAATAGCGAAAAGGCCACTAATAACTTTAATATTCATGTATTACTAGCAATCCAGTACCAAACAGGTATATATTTTATACAGAAAAAGAATAGAATAGAAAAACTTTTATTCAGGACAGTCACAGCACAACGGTTACAAACACAAATTAAAAGAGAAGAAAAGTATAGATATAAGAATGCGCCTAGCGTGTCCGGACCGAAAGGGTTACAACCTCAGCATTTCCTGGGCGTCAGTCACCCAGCACTGGTTTTCAGTTGGCACCCCGCAGTGACGCACGGACGAAAGTAAATAACTGGTACTACTTTTTCCGTTTTGTTTATTAGGATACATTTTTTAGCGTTCCGTACCCAAAGCCCAACGAAACCCTGTTATTAAGCCTCTGTTGTCCGTCTGTCTGTCTGTCAGCGTGATGTATGCCGTGATTCATAGTAGAATTTTTCACAGAATGTGTATTCCTGTTGCCGCTATAATAATAAAAGATAAAAATATATTTAAAATGAAAGGGGACTCCAATAGGTAAAAGACCCTGCAAGCAACATCGATATTCGGTAGCACAGAAATACAAAAAAAAAAAATTGAAACATCCCCGATACAAAACAATAAAATAGTATGAACGTAAAAAGCCTAAAAACAAGTAAAAAAAACACAAATATAACAATTTAGTCATCCTTTCGACACATCAAAAACTTGTAACACCCCGTCGTTTTTGCGTCGGGGTTGAAAAACAAACCTTGTTTATCATATTTATAAGCATAAGCATAGCATAATGAGCCTTTTAATATTTCCACTGCTGGGACACAGGCCTCCTCTCTAAGAGATGGAATGGGTCGTGGTCCACCACGCGGGCCCAGTGCGGGTTGGTGAATGTCACATGTCTTCGAATTTATGGTTCTAGGTTTCCTCACGATGTTTTCCTTCACCGTTTTGAGAGCAATGGTGATGAAATTAATTACACAAAGTAATGCGCCTAGCTGGATTTGAACCCTCGCCCTACAAATTCGTAAGTCGGGGCCGTTACCGCTCGGCCACCACTGCTCATATTTATGATCGGTAGTAATCGGTAGCCGATAGTTTATACGTACGGATAGAATAGCGGCAGTCGCATTAATTTTTATTGCCATCTCAGAGCGAAGGTAACGCATCTATTGTTTGTACCATTAGTTTATTTACCACACACTTATCTATCTCACCTATACGTATTAACTAATATTATAAAGAGGCATCGTCTGTGAGGTTGTGGGGGGTAATCTCAGGACCTACTAAATCGATTTTGAAAATTCGTTTACCAATACAAAGCCACAGTATTTTTAAGTATCATAGGCTATATTTATCCCCGTATTCCCACGGGAACGGGAAACCACGGGGCACTGCTAGTTAGTAATAAAGACACATCGATACATTTAAATATCAATCGATCAAATGAAATAGAGAAAACGACTGGCCCGAATCCATAAATTAACAACCGTGCTCTTGACCGATGATATTGTTATTGTATGATTCCTTAGGCTTTTAAAGTGCGCTTCGTCTAAAATAGGACAAACTTCCTCCAACTATTTAAGTCTGAAGTCCGAAATAACAGTTTTCTTATTTTAATTTTCGAACAAGACTTAGGCCCGGTATCCACCAAAGCGGAGAGGAGAGGAGACGAGAGAAGATGTGTTTGAATAAACCAATCCGATTTCGTTATTTACACATCTCTTCTCGACTTAGCTTTGGTGGAAATGGGTCAAGCGGAGAGGAGAGGAGATGTCTCATTTATCTATAGAATTTTGTGCAGCGAGCGAGCAAGCGGCGCGGAAGATCGGAGAAGTGTCTACTCGGGCGGCCGGGCGGCGCACGCAAACTTTTGCAACGACATGACGTCTTCCTTTCATAGACAGAACTGACTGTTTTCGACTCTCACAGCTCACATTTCTGCTACACACAGCTCACATCTCCTCTCCGCAACGCATCTCCTCTCCGCCTTGGTGGAAATAACCTGCCAGCTTCGCGGCACATCTCCTCTCGTCTCCTCTCCTCTCCGCTTTGGTGGATACCGGGCTTAAGCACCACATGTAGATACAAACTTAATATCGACAACGAAAAGCACGGTTTACAGCCTCCGTTAAGTTTGAATCGACCTATACGGGCCGCCACGAAGCAACTAGTTACTTTAATCTACGTTCATTATGATGAATCATCTCTCTCATCAGTGACAATTACTAGTACGCCATGAGATCACATAATGACTTAGTTAACAGTTGCACAAACCAAGTAAGATGATCCTATTTAGTTTTACTTTTGACCGACTTAAAATCGAACATCAGGTCGTATGTCTTGTTATATGATAATATGAAAAATAGTATTTTAGTTAAGTAGTGAGTGTCGTTTACAGACGCCTTAACTAGACATCGAATATTCGGATGGCTTTTTGTCTTAATCTTAAGATGTTGGCTAATATGGAAAACTTTTTTGTTGAAAATATCCCGATCAACATATTTCTGTGCCTTGTAATAAATTGACATAAATGATTTTAAATCAGGTTTCTATTCCTTAATTTTACTACGTCAGAAAAAAGTATGAAAACAATACCTACCTCAACTTGTAGGTACTGATTCAAAATGGTGGTCTGAGCAGAAAAGCGTGATTACTGTATTCGTTTTTTTTTATTTATGACTAGCAGCGCCCTGCAGTTCCACCCGTTCCCATAGGAATACGGGGATAAAATATAAGCTATGTTATTCGCTGATAATGAAGCTTTCCATGGTGAAAAAATAGTTAAAATAGGTTCAGTAGTTCCCCCGATCTTTAGTCATAATAACCGTGCGTCGATCGAGATTGAACGTACAAGGGTCGTTCTTCTTTTTTTGCGACAATGAATTGGTGTTTCTCAGTTTTTCGAGTTTTTCAAGTGATAATATTTTGATTTCAGTGTTAGATATTTCTTTTCGTATGCATAGGTATAGTTTTCATTTGGATCATTGAATCTTTTTTTTCATGCCCATAATGTTGTTTATTTTATGGTGATTTTCGTGAAAACACTGTGACAGAGTGGTCCTTTTTGGGTAGGACATAACTGTGAATTACTACTCTGTCACGGTATTTAATGAAAAATTAACACACCCAAAAAAAAATTGGTTACGGAAAGGTAAAGATTACTTAGTATTAAAAGGTATAAAGCGATGAGGATGTAAAAAAAAACATAATAAATCATACTCTAATGTAACACAAAATGAGGTGAGAGACTGACCATTGTCGCAAAAAAAGAAGAACGACCCACAAACATATTATTATGTTTCGAAGACCTTTCCCGCCACGCTCCCGTGCTCTCTTCACTTCCCTATATTTTCATACTGTGTAACGCCACTCTAGTGCTATAAGCTGGGAACGTACATAATTATTAATCATACGGTGTTACGAAACTTCCTCTATATACGCGATTCGACAGTAATCGGCAGGTTTGTATCGATACCGAATAATTAGGATTTCCTTTTAGCGGTTCGCCGTTCAGCCAGCACATGCGCATTGCAATAAAGTGTTTCTATCTCAGATCAGTCCGACAGTGATTGAAGAGACTATTTAATAAATAGTAGCTACTGTCATACCAGAACGTATGGGAAGTGTCATACAGTGGCAAAGCTTTTAACCTAACCTAACCTAACACGTGTGTCGACATGGTAACGTTTTATATTAGTCTTTTTAGATCCTAATGGGGGAATATGCCGATTACGGTCTAACATGAACTCGTAAAATATTGATTTTAGATTTGGTAGGTCACAAAGACAAACGGGCTCTAAAAACTTTTATCGTAGTAACATCCAGATTTTCTAACACCGGGAATCAAAACCCCCCAGAGCGCAGACAAGCTGGCCGCTCCGCTATTGGGGTCACCGAGCGAGCCAAATGAGCCAGTGCGAACGAATTGTGGCACACTGCATGTTGTCACCGGGCGAGTAATAAACTTATAACCTTTAACCAAAAGAAATAGGTTACTTTCCTATCTAGTAATGAGCAGGCGACGTCATTGCTCCCTGTGGCGTTTTATTAAGACTAAGTCACTTGCTTAAATGGCTAAATAGTATTTACTTTCAAGTTATCTAACATGCACAATACCGTAATATTATAGAGACTCAAAAACTACTGGCCCGGTTTAAAAAAAATCTTTCATCATAAGAACGTTTGTTTGTTTGTACCAAATAAGCTACGTAACCACTGGACCGATTTTAACCATTTTTAAAAGCTACATTAGCAGCGAGCAACATATGTTATTATTATACACCCGTATTCCTACAGGAACGGAGCCTACGCGAGCAAAACCGCGGGGCGCTGCTAGTAACTTATAAATTACGCTATTGAGTGATTTGAGTGTATTCATCCGGGTACCTACTAACTAGTACGAAAATTCCTAAAACTACGAAAACTCAAGGGCAAAGAAAGTAAGGTATGCCTCGACCCGCACGGAATTACAATAGGCTTTGTTTTATTTTTAAAATTACATTTATTTCTAAAAGATTAAGTTAAGGAATCAGACACTTTTTACTACATATGTATTAAATAAAATAGAACATCGTTTAATTAAAAGTTAGTACAAATGACATAAGTGACATAACAAGGCCCGAGTCGACCGCACGTTGTGTTGCACGCGCGCCTCGAAAGACATTTCATCATAGAAGACGGGCCCCGCTAGGAGTCTAGGACTAGTGCCTGCCAGGGTTGCGGAATTTGTTCGCGCAAAGAGCATTAGGAGGAACTTGGATGGGTTTTAGTCAGCAAGAGTCTGACACTACCTTCCGCTCCACCCAGAGCGGAAGAAGCCATTTGATAATTTCCATCCATGAAAAATATGGAAAATGACGCCCTATACTGCACATAGATAAAGGTAGTCGGTACCTTCAAGTCTCAACCTATGTCTATTATACGAGCGAATAAGTTAATATGGGCCTATTTTACCTGCACGAAATACCTATACGTAACGACCTGTCTCTACCGAAGAACTGCTTCGTTATGAAGCAAGTTTAGCTCACCTTTATGATATACTATTTCTTCAGAAACCATGAGCATAGCAATGGAAGAGGATGAACACGGAAGGTGCAATTAAAAATGACTGCTCATTTTTAATCATTTAGATCAAAGGTTAATAAGGTATAAAAAATACCCCAAACGAATCAGCTATGTGGGTGTGCTGTTTTTTTCAAGGGCTATCACGAACCTACTCGCTTTCAGTTTCGACCGTTAATATTATCAAGTAAGTATCACTAAATGATGGATGAAACGGTAAAAGAAGTACAGATACTTAGAATACTTAAAGACATTGTAATAAGATCATTACAAGAGCAACAACACAGACAAAAAAAAACATACAAGAACTTATTATTTAACCCAAGATAAAGATAATATTCACACGGCTCCTTATAAACAAACAATGAATGCGTTCATATTATCATCGCGCTGTCATGAGGAAGGCCGGTGACGCGGGCGGTTACAGCCATATGCGGATAATAAAGCGCGCGTGTTATAAACTGGCTTTAATGAACCGGTACTCAAGTTCCGTAAATGAGTAAGGCTAGCCCCTATGACAAAAACCTGAAGCGAGTTTACGCGCGCTCTTTGACCGGTTCGGTGTGATTGGCTGAAGAATCAAGTTAAGAGATCCTCGATCCATCTGTCAACCATGCAGAACTGTTCCATCGTGTAACTAAGTGGACCATTCGGAAGCAACCGTCAGCTTGTCATGGGAATTGTATCTAAAACTAGCTGCTGTCCACGACTTCGTCCCCGTGGAATCCCCGATTTTAAAACATTATTTATCGCTGCTCCGCTCCTATTGGCTTAAGCGTGATGATATATAGCCTATAAAGCCTTCCTCGATAAATGGTCTATTCAACCCAAAAATAATTTTTCAATTCGAACCAGTAGTTCCTGAGATTAGCGCGTTCAAACAAACAAACTCTTCAGCTTTATAATATTAAGTATAGATGGGTAACTATAGGAACACAAATGTAGCGACGGGCAAATATCGCACCGTGAGTTTGTACACAGTCTGTTCCATGCTCAAAGATTAAGTTAGACAAGTTGCGTATCTCCCACTAGGAACTCAGGACGACATGGTTACAAACTACATCCTAGCTAATATTATAATGCGAATGTGAGTTTGTTACGCTTTCACGCTTAATAACCGAGCTACCACTAAACCGAGGCCCGTGTCGCAGAAGTGGAAACACCGAACATTATAAGCAATTATACATATAACTACCTTACAGCCTACATTGATTAGTTTACATACCTAAGTAATTAATATAATATTACAAAGACAAAAGAATGTTTTGTTTGTTTGTACCGAATAAGCTCAGAAAGTACTGGACCGATTTTAACATATTTTTCTCCAATGGAAAGCTACATTGTCAGCGAGTAACATAGGCTAATAAAATATAGCACCGTGTTCCCACCAGAACGGGAACTACGCGGGTGATACCGCGGGTGCGCTGCTAGTCTATATCTTCTATACTTATAATAAATCTGTAGAGAGGTCAATTCTGTACAAGGAATATATTTTCAAAATAACTATCAGGGGGTGATTAGTGATCGATACTGGTGCCAAAAATGCAATCAGTAAAATTTTTGTCTGTCTGTCTGTCTGTCTTTCTGTCTGTCTGTCTGTCTGTATGTTCTTTATAGAAACAAAAACTACTCGACCGATTTTAACGAAACTTGGTGCAATTATTCTTCATACTCCTGGGCAGGTTATAGTATACTTTTCATCACGCTACAATCAATAGGAGCAGAGCAGTGAAGGAAAATGTTGGGAAAACGGGAGAAGTTACTCCATTTTTTAAGCTTCCGTCGCGTGTGTAGCCTTAATGGTTAAAGTTACATAGAAATCATGTATTACGGAAATGTTCTACATAAAATTATCTAAAAAATATCCCGAAACAGCATGTCTATCTTTTGTCAATTTTAAACCGATCGGGCTGAGAGTTTCAAAATCGGGGGTAAAGTAACTATTCCACGCGGACGAAGTCGCTGGCAGAAGCTAGTAATGTAATAAAGCGTTAGCGCTAAAAGTGTGTCGCCAATTTTCTTGTTAACTTGACGATCAAATCACTTATCAGGTTTCAATAAGGAGGAAGAGTGCAATCTACAGTGCACCCCGGCTGATGCGAGACGCGTCTTGGACGCACATTTTACGAATGATCTAAAGAAGCATTGCCCGAACGATCTTTGGCTTCCTGCAACTTTTAGCGGAGCCGTTAAAACATTCTCTATCTAGACCAGATACCTGATCAACAAGAGTGGCCTATGAAACCTTAGGTAGATAGAACTAGGGTTGAGGCACAAAAAGCTGTTCTAGTCATAAGTCATTTACTGATTAGTTAACATATGTAGGCACAAAAAAGTTATTTTAAAAATTACAAGCGCGCTATGTTATGCCCGAAGGCGTAGAAATATTCATAGATTTCATTGATATTAAGATTCATAACATATTTACATTAGCAGAATGCATATAGTATTAATTGATACATAAAATAATAAAAAACTCTAAAAAAAATATCAAAATAATGTCAATGAAAAATAAATATATAGGTAGGTCCTTACCGTGTCATAATCTAGCAACAAACAAGTTAGTCTAAGATCCCGCTATAAAACGACCTTCACCGAGATGCTTATTTAATGAAACGTATTTTATATTTAATTTAATATGTCAATAAATATAATCCATATGGGTTGCCTAGCAAAGGTGAACGGCAGATTTCGTACAACAAACTTTTTTTGTTGTTCTGTTATAGAATTTGTACCACTTATTAAGGCAATTAACCATGTTATTTCGTGTAGGTGCAGCATTTTAAGAACTTGGGATTCATGAATAATATGCATAAAAAGATTTGAAAAAATAAACGTAAAAAAAGGTAAACTAAACGCACTTATTTTTTTGTTAGGTTGCCATATGTAAAATAACACAAATATCGAAACGATAATTAATTATTTAGAAATAGAAATAGCATTAAATATAATTGAACACTTATATTATATCTGAGAGTGCATTCTTGTTGTATAAAATCATAATAGTTCACGATTTAATGAAAAATAAGATTTTTGTCATCAATAATGTTTTGTTCATATGGCAATTAATTATTGACAGGTAAAGAAAATCTGTTTTATTTTGTTGTTGTCAATTTCAGTTCAGTTCTTTGCTGTTGTTTTGGATTGAGGTTTGTGACTGCATCTGAGCAATTTAGCGAATTATCTGGCTGTGTTTACGTTGAGTTGAGCATCTGCTGCTCCGTTCTCTATCTCTTGATAGTAGTTTTGCGAAAGGACGCTTTAAGCTGTGCTGTGTGTGTATAAGTGCTTTAATAAAATGACGAGTTTGCAATGTGTTAATTGCAACGTTCGCTTGTCAAGTACAATATAATAAAAGTACATACTTTCAAAAACAAAGTATTGTTTTATTTACCGACACTCGACACCCATTAGAACTTCATCATTATCAAACTGTTGCAGTCCGCTACTGAACATATTATGTAGGTATCTCCTAATGCATCTCACTGAGCAGATACGATTACTATACTCAATATACCTATTTAATGGTAAGTAAAACACTACAAAGACAGCGATAAGTAATCTAGAACATTTATTTTATCACCAAAACAATGTTTATGAGTACTTATTTGTGACACTAGTACCTACATAACCTTAAAAATAAAACTGCTTAGAACTTTTATATCCCAAGTTCTAAAAATCTAAAAAGTTGAAAAGGGCTTGCCTATCATAGTAGTTATCAATTAAAACAAAAAGTATCCCAAAACACGAAAATTTATTAGCTGTACGATGTTCCCATACAAGCCTGCCATTCGCCTTTCAGTCCAGAGTATGTTTAATGAATAATTTTAAAATAATATTTTTTTAAACATTTCACCGGTATGATTATTAGATAAATTCTATACCAATCGAAAGTATGAAGCCCATAGAATATGCAAACGTTAGGTTGCCTATTCTTTTCCGGTCACAACTATAGGGTTGCCAGGTATAAACAGGTAAATCTGTACTAGCATTTTGCAACGGTCTGTTTATTCAATGAAATTGAAATGAAATTAAAGATTATTTTATTCTGAACACGGTGTTATAGGGTTGGCTGCGAAAAATCAGTCCAGAATTGCGGTTGTCGAATTTTAAAAAGTAAAATATTGCTCCGAGTGAATGTGTGCGACTGAGAGGTCCCAACCGACCATCCCATGCGATAGAAGAGGACACAGCATAGCAGCTGTTTAAAGTCCGCCCACTTAAAGAAAGAAAGTGCGTATGCTATTTGGGCTTGGAAAAGAAAAGGATAGCGATAGACTCATCTATACCTATAATAAATCTGTAGAGAGGTCAATTCTGTACAAGGAATATATTTTCAAAATAACTATCAGGGGGTGATTAGTGATCGATACTGGTGCCAAAAATGCAATCAGTAAAATTTTTGTCTGTCTGTCTGTCTGTCTGTCTGTCTGTATGTTCTTTATAGAAACAAAAACTACTCGACCGATTTTAACGAAACTTGGTGCAATTATTCTTCATACTCCTGGGCAGGTTATAGTATACTTTTCATCACGCTACAATCAATAGGAGCAGAGCAGTGAAGGAAAATGTTGGGAAAACGGAAGAAGTTACTCCATTTTTTAAGCTTCCGTCGCGTGTGTAGCCTTAATGGTTAAAGTTACATAGAAATCATGTATTACGGAAATGTTCTACATAAAATTATCTAAAAAATATCCCGAAACAGCATGTCTATCTTTTGTCAATTTTAAACCGATCGGGCTGAGAGTTTCAAAATCGGGGGTAAAGTAACTATTCCACGCGGACGAAGTCGCTGGCAGAAGCTAGTATATACTATGCATCATTTTGGAATAGAGTGTCTAAAAACAATTGAAAAAACGTGCTACTATTTTCAGACCCAGCCTGTCCCTTGCTGCCCCCCCTCAATGACCCCGCTAAGCCGAGGCCCGTGTCCCACAGGAGATGCCCTTAGCGAGCGGCCATTTAGTTTTTAAGTAGTTTTTAAGCCCCGGCTGGGGGCCTTAGAATCTAAGGCAACCACGGGATTGCCCGGTTGAGCAGTAACCAGCCTCAATGTGCTGAACTGCGAGTAGTCCATTCAAAAAAAAAAAAAAATTGCTACTATTTATTGTTGGAAAAAATGGCAAAAAACTGTTTTTTTGTGTGGATCGGATGATGAAATAATTTATTTTAATGATAAAACTAGGATAGCGATAGACTCGTATATACTATGCATCATTTTGGAGTAGTTTATTATTTAAATAGAGAAATAGTTTTTTTTTTTTAATCAATTAATTATTTATGTGTATTATTTTTATGTGACACTAAAGTATATATACATCTTTAGTAAAAAAGAAGGTTATAGTGATACATATATAATACTTACTTTTAATCAGGGTACTGATTAAAAATATTAATTGAAAAAAATTAAAAAAATTTACTACATGCAAATTATAAATCTATAAATGTAAACAGAGAAATTGAAATCAATTGAAACTATTGGAAAAAATTCAAAACCCATAAAAGTGATTTTTTTTTTAATCAAGGTAATCTTGTAAATTTTATTTTTATTATAAGAAGGCAAAATAAAAAAAACAACAATTAAAAAATTACTTCTATTTATTGTAAAAAATTAAAAATACATTTTTTTTAAAGTATTTTTTTTTACGAAAAGCTAACTTTAATACACAGTTTTTAAAAGTTTCATCATTAAAATCAATTATTTCATCATCCGATCCACACAAAAAACATTTTTTTTTTTTGAAAGGACTACTCGCAGTTCAGCACATTAGGCTGGTTACTGCTTAACCGGGCAATCCTGTGGTTGCCTTAGATTCTAAGGCAACCACAGGATTGCGGGCCTCGGCTTAGCGGGGTCATTGAGGGGGGCAGCTAGGGACAGGCAGGGTCAGATTGGAAATAGTAGCACGTTTTTTCAATTGTTTTTATAGCGACACTCTATTCCAAAATGATGCATAGTATATACGAGTCTATCGCTATCCTTTTCTTTTCCAAGCCCAAATAGCATGCGCACTTTCTTTCTTTAAGTGGGCGGACTTTAAACAGCTGCTATGCTGTGTCCTCTTCTATCGCATGGGATGGTCGGTTGGGACCTCTCAGTCGCACACATTCACTCGGAGCAATATTTTACTTTTTAAAATTCGACAACCGCAATTCTGGACTGATTTTTCGCAGCCAACCCTATACCACCGTGTTCAGAATAAAATAATCTTTAATTTCATTTAAATTTCATTGAATAAACAGACCGTTGCAAAATGCTAGTACAGACACAGTAGAAATATGGAACAGTACAGAAACTACGAACAAACGGTCGAAACGGACACACTCACACAGACGCGCGCATCTACGAGGCCCCTAAGGGACCTTCGCGGTGCGCTCAGTGGCGGGTGCCGTGTTCATAGATAATACCTACACTATTATAATGGCTATAGATGGGCCACTCAGGTTTTCGTTTAGCAAAACTGATTGTAATTTATATTGTATTATCTATACTAATATTATAAAGCTGAAGAGTTTGTTTGTTTGTTTGTTTGAACGCGCTAATCTCAGGAACTACTGGTTCGAATTGAAAAATTATTTTTGGGTTGAATAGACCATTTATTGAGGAAGGCTTTAGGCTATATATCATCACGCTTAAGCCAATAGGAGCGGAGCAGCGATAAAGAATGTTCTAAAATCGGGGATTCCACGGGGACGAATCCCGGGCAACAGCTAGTTATTTATATAACCTATGGAATAAATAAATTCTTATGAGTAGGAAAAAATAAATGACTATAATTTGACGAAAACATTATATTCTAGTCTTGGCAAAGGAAATCTACCCTTCGAAACATACACATAAGAACTTACTTACTTCGCAAAATAAGTAACAATAATTTTTCAACATACCTACTTACGGAAATCCTTCATCAAATAGGGCAGATATTATAATTGAAACGGAATAAAATGGCATAGAAATGATAAACAATACTTATTCAGTTTGTAAATATTTTTTTTTACAATGGCATTATTTACATTTTAAACAAAGAAGAAAGTCGCATGGAATAACATGCACTACCGCATTTTCGCGTGAGTATTTCTCCCAGTCAACTCCTACCGCAAGCCGTGTTAAAGAACTTCGTTCCAATAAAACACTTATTACAAACATTAAAGTGACAACCCTAACTCTCTACTGGAGCGTAGGTAATTATTTCTACAAATGGCCTTAGTTTCCATACTGTTCCATATTTTTACTGTGGTACAGATTTACCTGTTTATACCTGGCAACCCGATAGTTGTGACCGGAAAAGAATAGGCAACCTAACGTTTGCATATTCTATGGGCTTCATACTTTCGATTGGTATAGAATTTATCTAATAATCATACCGGTGAAAAGTTTAAAAAAATATTTTTTTTTAATTATTCATTAAACATACTCTGGACTGCAATTTGCTAGGCAACCCATATGGATTATATTTATTGACATATTAAATTAAATATAAAATACGTTTCATTAAATAAGCATCTCGGTGAAGGTCGTTTCATAGCGGGATCTTATACTAAGTTTACTACGTCAGTATACAAATAATGTTAAAACAATAGAGATAATAAAGAAGAATCATACAAAATGTCACGAGCAATGTTTAAACTTAACTAACTTCTGGATAGTAAAAGGTCAACACCAAGCCCTCGACTCATAGCGCCGTATAGAACTGGGGGGTAGTAGGTAGGTAGTTTAGCCGGTACCTAAGTCTGAGATAACCCTCTTTTCATCCCATCCAGGGTTACATGATCACCACAGAAAAATAGGGTTATTTCCTGAGGAATAAAAATATGATCCTATTTAGTCCGTCAGTTAGATTATCGAAAAATATTGGACCCGTATTTTTTGCTTTGTGAAATCTCTAAAAATTGACGAAGATAAAAAGCTTTAAAGATCATGAGTAGGGGCTTGTGACATCAGGGCGTGGTAAAAATCGTCGCACGGAGTGACGTCACACGAGTTTTCAACGCACTATATCGTCTTCGTACTTTGTTTACGTGAAAAAATAAAAAATACGCGTCCAATATTTTTGGGAAGTCTATCTTACGGACTCATTAGATTTTTTAGGCAACTACCCTATTACACCAAAACTTGCAAAAAGCGTAAATTTAAAAGGATGAAGATGACGGTAGCGTTATACAAAAAGCATTTAAATACTCCATCAGTTCAGTTAATAAGTCAATTTAAAAGAAAATGTGTTTAGTGACCTTCTTCAGGCTGGAATGTATTCGTCCTCGAGCGAGCCAAGCCTATAGCTAACAGTGGCCTGCAGTGAAAACACTACATTATGTCTGACGTTGAACAGACATTGGGCGTCAAGGTTGCCCATTGAGTCATGGTCGGGATTGTTGAAATCTAAAATTGAAAATACTTTTTCATAGAAGTAGGTAAGAGTAAAAAAAAATACAAACATCCGAATTGAGAACCTCCTCCTTTTTTAGAAGTCGGTTAAAAAGAAGAAAGAAGTCGGGGCCCCATATACCGAACGCCAGATAAATGTACAATAACGGTCATTGACCCACCTACATTTATTGACAACCTTAATTCTCAAAACCCTGCCAGGGTTGCGGAATTTGTTCGCACAAAGGGCAGGAGGAACACGGGTGGGTTTTAGTCAGTATGAGTCTGACACTCCCTCCGCCCAGAGCGGAAGAAGTCATTTGATAATTTACCATTTAAAAAAAAACGGTACGAGTAACAAGAGACCATACCACCACAAACGGGGTAACAATTATGGCAGCAAGGAGCCATATTATAAAAAGGTGACATTTAATAAGCAATATTGGGTTAGTTGGATAAGTTTCGTAGATGATCTTTTTATGTAAGTCTAGAATGTAACGAGCTAACGAAACTCTATACCTACGGCCTTCTCAACTTGTAAATAATTCGAAACAATCAGTGCGGCGCAACGTTAGGCATAATGGTAGAGCAAACAGTGCTCCGTACAATCTGCTACTTGGCTGTGCTCCTATCACTAATATGTGGACTAGAATGCTCGAATTACACCATATTTTAACCGACTTCTAAAAAAGGAGGAGGTTCTCAATTCGGATGTTTGTATGTTTTTTTTTTTTTTTAATGTTTGTTCGCGCATAACTCCGTCGCTTGCCAACCGATTTGAAAAATTCTTTTTTTGTTGGAAAGGGTGTACTTCCCAAATGGTCCCATGAAAATTTTATCGAAATTGAACAAGCGGTTTTTTTTGTTAATTTCAATAAATGATAGCAAATCTGTCGGAATAGCTGAAATCGCATGTTTGTTTATTGTTTACACCAATTTATACCACGTACGCTGTGATGGGTATGTTTAGCTGGGAGTGAACCACTAAAAAGTGAAAAATAAAAAACATTTTACAAAAAATTAAACCGACTTCTAAACAAAAAAACCAAAAAGTATAAAATATCTTTAATTTCGGAAGTCGGTGTGTTCAACAACAAAAAAGCAATCAAAAGCACCGAGTTCCGAAATTAAAGTTATTTTATACTTTTTGGTTTTTTTGTTTAGAAGTCGGTTTTATTTTTTGTAAAAAGTTTTTTAACAAATTAGTGTCCGCATATTTGTTTCAAGTTAAAACCCTGAAATTGTCGGTACACAAACTACGAAAAAAATCTATATTCTAAAAGTACATGTAGAGTAAAACTAGAAATACAAGGGGAAGAATTCACAATTGGAAGAGGGGTGCGGCACGGTTCCCTCTATCTGGCAGTATCTTGATGCTCCGAAATTGCTTTGGCATAATCTTCTTCAATCGAATATTTGTAAGTAATCAAAAATATTTAGTATAATTATTGATTGGCCGAATATTTATACGCCCGAACTTATAATGGCATACCATTCCTTAGCAGAATTTTATCTGGCATAATTGCCTTTGGTATAGTTAAAATTCCGCATAATTTCGTTTAGCATAATGTTTACCTAGAACAATGATTATTTTGTATAATTTCACTTGGCATACGCGGTTGGCTTTACCCAATGCGATGATCACCCTAAGCATCTGCCAGACCGTTCATTAAATGTTTTATTAGAAGCATTGCCTGGATGTCACCGGACTAACGGTGATTAAACAGCACCATTTAATGAAAAGGCTAAGCAGCCAATTAGAAGGCTGACTAAGCCAGTTGGCTACGACACATACCTACATTGTAACTAACATGCATAGAATGGTTCATATTAAACGTACATGATATTGCTACATTTTAATCGTGCATGCTGGTTTCCGGAATCTGTTCATACTAGTCTAAGGATAGACCAACCAATCGTTTGTTTACATAGATCCCACAGCGCTGACTGGACGTTACCCACCCTAACTCACATTCTTAGCAGTAAATGAAAAAAAAAACAGATTTAAAGATGACTAACACCCAACTGATCGTAACTCATTACAAAAACATAGATAGTATATAATAAGGCTCATTGGATAATAAAGAACTAAATGGATCAAAACTTTTTTGATTATTTTTTTTATCGGGGATCTTTTAATTTTATTTTTGGCTTATAAGTCGATGTTCGAAATTCTTAATTTAAACTAAAAGAAAAAAAAAACATTCACTAAAGAACAATACATCACTTCGTGGTCAAGTGCGGTCCCAGTAGCGCAGTTACGTTCTGGCTACAATGTTAGGTATTTTAATACATATTAGCACACGCGAGCGAAGCCGTGGGCATAGTTAATTAAGAATAAATCTTGTCGATTGATTTAGAAATAGATCGAAGATCTGGCAATGCAAGCCAACCGATTGAATCAGCCAACACCGCTTTTTACGCAGAACAAATCTCTTTGCAGTTCATTAAATGTTGCGTCTTTCAATTCAGACATAATATTTACCTTATTTCTTTATTATAAACAACCCGTAGTCTGTATAGAAACAACTGTAGTTGTTAATTCAAAGATTGTGTGAGTTCAGCAGGATGTGCTGATTGGAGACTCGATGCAGATTGGACTTAGGTTCAAACTCCACCAAAGCGGTGATGCGCGAAGCGGAGAAGCAGTGAGGAGAAGTTAGGCAGCTGGGATGAATCCAAAGAAACTGTGCGAGAACGCGTGCGGCGAGCGTCTGATGCTCAGACTTGAGATGGACGAACACGTGCACATTTTAGCTGACAATGGGATAGGCCTACTTCGATGCGTTCCTGTGGACCTAAACAGTGGTCAATTTCAAACAATTCTATAGCGACAGATATGGCCTGCACAGTTCCATATTAATACGAAACAGGTTTCCCGAAACAACCGTGTCCGGTGAGTACCTGCAACAAGCGGGAGGTGAGGACGCCGTGGCGCTTCTCTAGCCACTCCTTTTAAAGCGGTAACTTATCCCCACAATAGCGGCAGGTTCGATGCTTACGTCTGCGATTTGGGTTTTGTTTGTAAGACACTAGACCATCACTTAATTATTGTCTTTAGCTAATCCTGACTCCGAGAACATTTGTTTGTTATATTATTCGCTAGCAAATTTTGACTGCGGACTTCATTAATATCCATGTTTGCATTCCGTAAGTGAGAGTAGGATAGTAGTATAACACATGTATGTACATGCGTTTCCTTTTAAGGGAAATGGAAATTATCCTTACGTTACTGTTAGTTTTTCATTGACCGGTAAACTCTTCCAGGCATTTTCTGACATTCCCTCTATAGTATAGGAGGTAGCAACGTTTTCGAGAAAGAATTTTAGGTCAGCTGATTTTGTGATATGTCGTCCTTCTTGCACTTTCGGTTAGAGTCTGAAAAGACTATTTAGTACTTTGTTCAGGCGGCCAAAGAAGCGCTCCTTCAACGATTGTATCACGTCAGTAGCATTGATGCCTAGCGCTTCCGACATACCCAAACTTATTATTATTATTATATGTACATGTAATTTACTTTTGTAATAATTCCCTGTCTCATTCTCGACTTATTCTGCAACTGTCTCTCTCGGACTACTAGCATAATACTGCAATACTTTTCATGACTTTTTCATTTTAATTCAAGGTTTAACAATCGAATTAATGTCTGGCAAATTAATTTTAAGTTTTTCTTATATTTAAATTACAGACATTATAAAATACTTTGAAATAAAAAATAAAAAAAATATTTAAAAACAAAAAAATAAAAATTACGCCTCTTAAAATGGTTTTAAAATCCACAATGATTACCTGGACAGGTAGGATGCGCACTAATGAACGCAACCGCTACCGCCAGCCAGATAGCCCAAACTCTAACCGAAAGTGCAAGAAGGACGACATATAACAAAATCCGCTGACCTAAAATTCTTACTTTTGATACGTTGCTAGCTCCCGTACCACTATACCATCTTTATGTTTCGCGCTGATCGTTATTTAAACATTATTATTATATTTGTTTCGCGGCTCAGATGTTTGAGCATAAGGCTTAACTCTGTCGCCGAAGAAAAAAAAAGTATTATAAACGTAGATTAGTAAATCTACATTCTCGAACGACAGTGCGATGGCGTTGTCTCGCCACTGCACCTACTTTTTGGAAGATCGCCTTGTGTGGCTCGTATTCCGTTCGTTTTGATAAAGAAGGGCTAGTGGTGACTAAGAATATGGCAGCAGCGTTGAAGTAAATTCCCTCAAATAAATTTATAAAAACGGATTCTATATTATGTTCTTTAAACAAACACAAGCGAAAATATTATAGTAGCTTTTTAAAATGGTTTGTATTTTTTTTATTTTCGGAACGTACAATGAACTCTGTTGAAAATAGCAGAATAGTAAGCATCACAAAATATGATATTTTATGTGCAACTGCGCGATCCGTGAACGAGCAACTTGGCTCTCTGCCAACTCCTTGTAATATTGAGAACAATACGTAACTAGTACCCCAGCGCCTATATACCCACCTCACCTGCAAAACGTGCTTATTAGGCTCTAACAAATGCTGAATACGAGTAGATGATAGGTTACGTGGGTGAGACAAGCTTAGTAAATTTTTTCGCCAAAGGAGCATCATCCACAATCAGCTTTAGGGTCGGCCTCCAGTCAAACCGGATTCAGCTGAATTTCAGTATTTTACATGAAGCGGCTGCCTACCAGACCTTAAAAACCTATTAACTGGCTAACACGGTACCGACTCCTTCGCAAGACTGGGAATCAGATTTTCAGGCTTCTAACAACCCTATAATAACAACAAATGACAGCCAGGACAAACAACTTAATGTGATATCCGAGGCACGGAAGAGTCTCGGTACGTTAAGATCACCCATCCAAAGACCGACTTCAGCAAGCGTTGCTTAACCTTGAAGATCGACTAACAGAAACAGCAATGGGAGTCCCAAACAGCAATATACCGAAACGTGGCAAGACGAGAAGGAAGAGCTGGAAGTATTTAATTGAAGAAAACTCAAACGTGTGCTGCGAACAACATTGCACGGAGACAAATGGAAAGACACATACAGCCATATGTCATCATCAAGTAACAGAAGGCCAAAGGCGCGAAGAAGTAGTTTTTAGTATCTTTGCCAGATGATGTTGGTAGGAAGGGGGCTACCTGCAGTGGGACCAAAACGGCTAATAAGGAATTAATCTAAACTGATTAAAAACGTTATCTTTGAAACTGCAATTTCAATAAGGGACATTTTTAACTGAACCTGCACCAAAATCCACAAATGTCACCTAGGGTTGTAATGTTTGTGGGTTTGACCTCCTTATTGAAACCTGAGGCATACACTTCTGTTGAAACACATTATTTTGTTAAATAAATAAAAGAAGCCTACGTTACTCCTTACAACAGAAGCTATCTTCCAGTGAAAGTCCCATCAAAATCAATCCAGCCGTTATAGAGATGAGCCGGAACAAACACAGAGAGACAAAAAACATAGCTTTATGTTGTAAGTATTGTGTAAACATTTAAGTATCGGCACTAAGTTTATTTTGATATAACAAACAGATACTTCAATTTTATTCGTATCTGAGGATTATAAAATCCAGCCCGCCAGCTCTTGATTCCATACGGTGAGCGGTGATTGGTACGGTATCCATATAATGTGCTTACTACCAAAGAGCAACAAGGTGTAAGGAATGAGGGTTGCAGAATATTTAGTACCTTACATTCTTAAAAAACTTGCAGAAGATTTACTCAATACTCAATACTCAATACTCAATTCTTTATTGCATTCCACAATGTAGGCTTAGGTGGTAAACATTTTTGAAAGAAACAATCGTGGACCCTGTAGGGCACAGCAAAAGAAAGATATGTATGTGGAGATGAGGACTTATAATCTAAATTATTCTAAAAACATTTTTGTTTATTTTATGCTAATTTCAAGGATTTATCATTTAAATAATCGTTGACACTGTAGTAACATTTGCTTATTAATAGTTTTTTTAATTTGTTTGTGAATATAGAATTTACACATTAAGTTAATGTATAATATTACTATCATGCAAGTTCGACTGTACCTGAACATCAAATTGTAATAATTAAATAAACAGCTCGCCAGCACACAGATAAACCCAGAGAGCTTTTCGTGTGTGGCAAAAACCATTGTTATAATACGTGCACGGCGTAGACTATGCCATCTGGTGTAGCAAATCTGAAATGTTTACGTTGTAAATATTTGACCTGTGCTGCCACCTATACTTCCTGCACCCTCCGTTTAAAGGAACATGCACGAGGTAGACTGTGCCATCTAGGGTTAAAAATTAGAAACTTATAAGTGAAATATACTTAACATTGACGCGTCTGTGCCACCTACAGTTTCAGCACGTACCCTATAGACTTAAGAATTTTGAAAAAATAAATGAAATGAAACCTGAAATTTTCCAATCTAAAAATTTTTATTCTGTGAGATTTTCCACAAAAAACTAAAAAATACGACTCCTAAAACTCTTTTGTTGAATAGTTCTTATTTTTCGCTTTTAGTTGATACCTCACAACTAAATTGATTCCCATGAGTGGTTGCGCTATTTACCGTAAAGGAGTGCCTTCGTTGTTAAAGTCTAGACAAGCTCATGGTTAAATAATATTGTACTTTGCTTCGGGATTGCATAAACCTTACAATATCTCACTTTATTAGATTTTATATTTAAAGTAGAGGATGTCACTAGTTTATCTTAGAAGTTCAACATCCTATGCAAATTCAACATACCTATTTTCTGAACCCAACACAAAAAAGACTTCATCCGCGACTGTTAAAGGTTCTTGATTTGGAATGGCGAAGACTTCCGGCCACTTAGTGAAGTAATCCATAACCACCATGAAATACTTGCTACCACTTTCACTTTCCGGAAACGGTCCCGCAACTTCTAGGGCTATCCTTTCCCATGGTGCGCCAACATTGTACAATTTCAATGTACCTCTGCTATGAATCTGAGGTCCTTTTACAGCCGCAAAACTTGTCATTTTGCGGCACCAGTCCTCGACATCATCACTACAGTGGACCCAGTAAAACCGTACCCGTATTTTCAGTAGAGTCCGTTTAACTCCCATATGGCCTACTGTCTCTACTGAACAACCATTATGGTACAGCTGTAGAACATCTGGTACTTTAGCTTTAGGGACAACCATTTGCAAATGACAGCAGTCACCCCGAGAATTTTCCCATTATCGGCACAAAACCCCATCGTAAATCACTAAGCTGTCCCATTAGGTCCAACAGCTTTTGGTGATCGAACTCATCGCTGAGATATCACTCCACGTTGGTTTAGGAGCATTGGCCTTCATCCACTCCAGAATCGGCGTGATGTCCGAATCTTCCCGCTGTGCACATTGTAGACTTTCCTTCCACTCGTTGCTGAGGTCGGTCTTGAGCATTCTCACAGGTACGACTTCTTTACCCTCTTGCCTAGTACAATGCTTGCAATCTTCAGGGCAAGGTCTTCTTGATAATGCATTTGCGTTGCCATGAGATTTGCCGCTGCGATGTTCGACGACAAAGTCTTATTCCTGCAGTAGTTCAATCCATCTCGCAACTTGTCCTTCTAGATTTTTGAACTGCAATAGCCATTTAAGTGCAGCATGGTCAGTTCGTAAGTGAAATTTCCGCCCCAACAGATATTTACTAAATGCTGTAATGACATGACCACAGAAAGCAATTCCCGTCTCGCGCCACAATAATTCCTTTCCGGTTTTGACCGAGACCTGCTGAAGTACGCTATCACAACCTCTTGATCGCCATTCCGTTGAGATAACACACCGCCAAGTCCTATATCGCTTGCATCTGTGTCAGCTACAAATTCCTTGCCCGTATCAGGATACCCCAAAATAGGTGTTTTACAGAGACGTTCCTTGACCTCCTGGAATGCAATGTCATAACTCTCATCCCAACAGAAATGTCGCTTCTCCTCGACATGCTTGTGCAGGGGTTTGGCTATGTCTGCAAAGTTCTTGAAGAATCGCCGATAGTTGGATCATACACCCAAAAATGTTCTAACCTACGTCTTGTCTTTTGGAATTGGCCAGTCCTTGACTGCGGCGATTTTCTCTGGATCCGTGCGGATACCTTTTTCCGACACTACGTATCCCAAAAAGCTAACTTGCCGTTTGAAGAACGAGCACTTCTTGGGACTTAACTTGAGGTTTGCAATCTGGATCTTCATGAGAACGCGTTCCAGATTTTGAAGATGTTCATCAAACGTACGGCCTACGATGATGATGTCATCCAAGTAGACCAGACAAGCATCGCCAATTAACCCGGTTAGTACTAGTTCCATCAACTTTTCAAACGTTGCCGGAGCGTTGCACAATCCAAACGGAAAGATCACAGACCCTATCCTGTCGAGAATGCAGGTTTCTCCTTGTCCTTGGGGTCGATTTAAACTTGCCAGCCCAGTAACCACTTTTCAGGTCCAGCGTGCTAAACAACTTTACTCTAGTAAGCATGTCCAGCGTGTCATCAAGTCTTGGCATCGGATAGTTGTCCTTATTCGTAACGTCATTGAGACGACGATAGTCAACACAAAACCACAAACTGCCGTCCTTTTTTTACCAGCAATACAGGTGAACACCATGGACTCGATGAAGGTTCAATGACACCATCCTTCACCATTTCCTCAATCATGGTTTCCACTTCCTTTTCACGTGCTACCGGCAATCTCCTTGGCTGTTGACGGATAGGTAACTCTTCTCCTGTGTTGAAGAACTTCCTCCTTATAGTACATTTTATTGTTTTTCAAAGTATTCACCACGTAGTTTAATACTCTTTTCCATTCGCTCAAACCAGTTATTACAACATTTATTCCACTCTAAAGTGGGGGTGTTCAAAATGGCTGACTTGAAAGAGTCTTGAAAGCGCAAAAGCCACGAAGATTTTTCTTAATTTTAGGAAATGTATAGAAATCGTTAGGGCTTTTTTTTTGGATGGGAAAAATCGTTAGGGCTTAGGTCAGGACTGTATGGAAGATGGTCAAGAATTTCTACTTTTTCCCGCTTCAAATACCGAATCGTTTGACGAGCGCTTTGTGAGCTTGCGTTGTCGTGGTGCAGGATGATGCGTCTCTTTCAGCTAGATTTTCGAAGTTCGGCAAGACTTGTGGTAAACAAATTGTGGTATACCACTCTGCGACTATTGCACTTGAAGATCGTAGAACGGTTAACCGTTCTACGATCTTCAAGTGCAATAGTCGCAACATGGCCGGTTTTCCCAACGAACGTGGCCACCATCTTCTTTGAAGTGCTTCGAGAAAGAACAACTTTAGTCGGCTTTCGCTCGTCTTGAAAAAAATTGTAGATTGTTGTTTGGAATCAGGATCGTAGGCAGAGATCCGTCACCACTAATGATATCGTAGACGTGATTTGACTTTCCTCGGTTGAACCTTTGCAGTTTTGATTTGCAAAAAGTTGCAAATCTGAATCTTTCGCGCACGAAGTAGACTGTGCCATCTAGCATTGCAAATTTGAAACTAATAAGTAAAATTTACTTGATATCGACGCGTTTGTGCTGCCACCTATAGTTTCTGCACGTTCCCTATAAGCGTAAACGTGTAGGGTAATAATATAGGATTGCGATGTCTTAAAACTTGAAAACCGAAGGCGAGACTAGCCGATTTAGCCATATTAAATTGGTAAAAAAGCCAGACAACCTATCTTATTCATGGTTTAGTGTCTTTAAAATAATACTTAGGTATTATGTACGTATTCGGAGTTCATGGCTAAGGAATAAGAGCCGTAAGAACCTTCAAGGTTAAGCAACACTTGCCGAGGTGGTTCAGTGGTTGGGTGACCATTTTAACATACCGAGATTCCTCTGTACCTCGGAAAGCACGTTAAGCCGTTGGTCCCGGCTGTCATTTATAGATATTCGGTAGTCGGAGGAGTCTTGGTATGTTCAAACGGTCACCCATCCACAGACCGACCTCGGCAAGCGTTGTTTTGCCAGAAAAATGATCCCTGACTTATTGATATCAAATCTAATGAGTCGTAAAAAAACGTTTCGGGAAATTGATTCAATTTTGGTTACTGGTTAGTGTTTAGTTAGTGTTTGCAAAATTAAGAGTCAACTGGATTCCAGGTACCAAGAGATATCAGGGCTGGTCGGCATTTTAAACGGAAGAAGTGCCCTGTATAACATTCTTTTTATTTTCTTATTTCTAAGAGGGGTCAGTCAATGTAGGGATTTGATTATAAATAGGTAAAGCTTGTGAGGTTGTATGGGGGTGTAATCTCTGGATCTACGAAACTGATTTTGAAAATGTTTTTCCCAATAGAAAGCCACATTATTTGTGAGGTTCATAGATTATATTTTATGAACATATTCTCACATGTGAAACCGCGGGGCGCTGCTAGTAAACAATAAAGTTATGCCTGATTAGATAACCCAAAAACATGATCGACTTGTTCACATGATACCCTGTGAAGGGGTACACTCCACACAGCATATCATCATGTTATAAACAGGTGTAGACAATAAATAGACATGCAATTTCAGCAATCCCAGAAGATTTGCTATAATTTACTGAAGAGTTCCGTTGCCTATCTCTGAATTTCATCAAATCTTCCCACAAAATTGAAATGGTACCAACCTGGAAAATATTCATCAAAATCGGTTGACAACTGGCAATAATATTGCTTTACAAACTTTTAACTGCATGGCTTTATTAACTAAAGGTATGTAAGTTTTCTCATAGGTAAAATAGTAAATAAATGTATTTTAAAGTTTCTCAAAATATATGCTTCAGGTCCAGAGGATAATTTTACTGAGCGTATTAAATTGTATCTCTGACAAGTTTCTGTATTCATCAAATTCAAATCAACATAGATAATGTTTGCCAGGGCTGTGGCCTACCATGTACAATGCTTCAGATAGATGGATGGATATCAACCTATGGCAATTTCTCATTAAAGAAAACAAACTCTTTAAAGTAAGTTGAGCTCAGTATGGCACAGGACTTGAAGATGAAGTAACACTGCTACTGTTATAACATAGTTACTAAATATCCAGAAACCAAATAACTTTCTAAACTGGCAGCATAGTAATATCATGATTTTGTAAGAGAAACATAAACACACTGAGAAACTAAAGTTGAAAGTAACATTTCTGCATGATAATAAACACTTGTACAAAGTTATTACAAATTACCAAGTTCCTCATTTCTCTTTGGTAGGTATGTTTAATCATTTAAATGATTTATGTATTTTCAACAAGCTATAAAACTACCATACACTTTGTTGTAAACTTGTTTGTTTTTCATATGGTTTATGTGCATTTTTTGCTCTTCATTGCATTGCAGGAAGTAGTTATTAAAATAAGTTAAGATTCTTCAGACTTATTTTGTGTTCAGAAAAACTTAAGGCAACATTTAAATATAAAGTAGATAACCATTTAAGTATAAAATGAACATTAACAAGCTTTCACAAATGTATAATGTGAATAATACCAAATATTAGGTACCATAAAAATCTTATATGGGTTCTCTTACTACCTACTTTACTTTTAAAAATTAAAGATACTTTTATTTTGCATATAATAATAAAACATGTAAATAAAGTCAATTAGGTATCAGTTACCCTGAAAAATATGCTACTGAAGAGAAACAATCGAATTTAGGTATCTAAATTTGTATTCAGGACAGCCGAATCAGAGATCAGAAAGAGTTGCACATTCGATAGGTGTATGTATGCGAAGTAAAATTAGAAAATAATAATATCTACACTGAACTGCATAGACTGAAAATATTATAGACTGATTAATTAAATCCCCAAATAAATCGTTATTACAAGGAAACTTACCTCAGTAAAGGTCTTCAAAATGAGTAATTCGTTTTCGGTACACGACACTTTATTTCTAAAAATCCGATCAGAAATAAATATACACTGTCCATCGTCGTTACCAAATCATCGTTACACTATTCGTATACTAGTAGCACAAATTGTATTGTTAAAATAATACACGATTTCATCAAACCGTGGTATATTACAACTATACTGACCTGAAAATCACTAGAAATTAAAAACACTCCCCTTCTATAGCGACCACGACCATCGTCACCACAGATAATATAAATTGCTACTGACCACACTCTGACTGACGTTATTTTTGCGTTTTAGATAAGGCTAGGCACACATAAAGTTTCCTGCTTAAAGTTTTGCAATAATACGAGTTCAGTTTTCAAATTCTTGGAATGTAGGTATTTCTTTGAGTAAAATAAGGTAGGTACAAAAGGTCTTAGGTGAAAATAGTTCCACATATTTTGCTTCACATTATTTTTAGCATGCAGTCCGGGAGTCAAGTGTAAACTTAGTATATACGTATTTTGAATTTTAAAAATTTCGTGACTTTTCAGAATATTAATCTGAACTGAAATTTTCGTTTGAGTAACGTCGATTACGCAAGCACTGCATTCGGTTTTTTTATGTTCATCTTACCAAGAGTTTGTTTCCGAAATGAACGTCAGGTTTTTTCCATTCAGAAACAAACATGTGCACCTTGTTAAACATTTTTTACCTATGTAAAGCAAGCATTCAGGTTTCCATATCTGAATTCTATAGCAGAATACCGAATCATGAAACCGTATTAACCGTACGACCGACGTACTATGGCCAGCTTAAGTGTTGCAAGGATTTGAAAAAATAACTTTTTAACTCCGTTTTGGATTAAATAGCAAGAAATTACGAGGAAACTATAGCAATAAACAAATAAGGTTCTAAGTTGTGGCCGGTATCACCTGTAGAGTAGATCAGAGTTTTTCTAAAAACAAACCTCAACGTCAACGCCCAATCGTCAACATCCAACGCCTGAAACGATTGCATGGAAATAGTAGACAGTCCTTTACACGAATGGTTATGAACTCATGATGCCTTCTCGAATAAGATGACGGCCGGTTCACACATGTCTCCGTTTTACTGCTCCGTTTTATCGTGTACGTTTTTTTTCGTCGATGGCGTATGTAGTTGTATGAGCGACTTCACACATGGCAAAGTATTCTGTATACAGTAAAAACTATCGTTCCGTAAAAAAATGACATTCCGTTTTGTCATCGAATACTGGACGATGGAACAGTATAAATATACTTATCGATACGTAGAATTTTAACGGATTGATACCTACTGTGTGCGTGGCGGGTGGTGTGTGAGGGGTGGTGGGGCAGTGATGCGACAGGTTTTGTTTGACTTACATTTTCTATTGTACATTCTACATTCCTAGAGAACGCGCGCGTGCATTGTATGTAATAACTAGCTGCTGCCCGCGACTTCGTCCACGTGGTATCCCCGATTTTAAAACATTCTTTATCACTGCTCCGCTCCTATTGGCTTAAGCGTGATGATATATAGCTTAAAGCCTTCCTCGATAAATGGTCTATTCAACCCAAAAAGAATTTTTCAATTCGTAGTTCTTGAGATTAGCGCGTTCAAACAAACAAACAAACAAACAAACTCTTCAGCTTTATAATATTAGTATAGATTATTATAATCACTGATCAACCATGTCAACCAAGGAGTGGGAAAAGTTGATAGACAAGTAAATGTTAATTATTTTGGTGGAAGATAGGCCAGTCCTTTGGGAAAAGACGCTGGATAAATACAAAAACAATACTGCAAGTATTGCAGGTTGGCGCGAATAATGCATTATTCTAATGGAGGATTTTGAGGCTATGGAACAAAGACAAAGACAAGAGTTCGGTAAGTGTCTGTTTTATTATATAATTACATTCTAAATAGCTTCATCCTGCCATGGAACTGACCCAGCTTCGAACATAAAATAGTTCACGAATTCTGTTCGAACTGAATAAGCAGTATTACCACCTCGTGTTCTTACTTCATGAGGTAGGTTTTCGTAACTAAATTCTTCAGATACGTTATTATCACTGTTTGTCCCTTATAAACTTTTGTAGAATAGTACATGCCTTAACAGTCCATACAGCTGTTGTTTTATCGATGTCTAGAGGCCGATGGAATATTCTCCACTTATTAGATAAGATACCGAAGGCACATTCAACGTATCTCCTAGCTCTAGTCAAATGATAGTTGAATAATCGCTTATTTTTGTCCAGATGCGTCCCGCCAAACGAACTTAGTAAATTTTCGTGTAATCCGAAACCTTCGTCTCCAATGACCAGATAAGGAACTCGCGTTTCTGAGTCTCTTGTTAATGGGCATGGTGCTGGTATTTGTAGACTGCCGTCTAGCATCATTTTCCATAATGTTGTGTCCTTGAATATTGATGAATCGCATTCTTTTCTATAAGATCCGACACTGACGTATACAAAGCGATAGTCGGAGTCTACGATCGCTAATAATATGATGGAAAAAAATCCTTGTAATTGATATACAGTGAACCGCTATTTAGTGGTTTTTAAGTCGGATAAGTTTTCCGTCGGCAGCTCCGAGACAGTGGGGAAAATTAGCTTTTTTGTTAATCCACTTGCTATTTGTTCCCATTCGTCGACTGATGTAGAAAGTCGCATAAATTTTTCACTTAAATTGTTCCATATGCAGCTTGAAACTTCTTTAATAATGTTGCTAACAGTCGATACACTAATGCAATAGGTGTAATGAAGATCTTTAAATTAACACCCGGATGCTGCATACCTGAAAATAAAATTAATTGTTTTATGACTTGTTTTAGGAAAACTTGTTATGAAAAAGTGGAGACAGATGAGAGACGGGTGAGAACATTAAAAGATAAAAACAATTGCAAGATGTCTGGTTCCGCTGTCTCAAACACGAAGCCCTACAAATACCATAATCAGAAGCTGTTTTTGAAAAAAGTAGTTGCTGCTGGTGAATGAAACGCACGAAAGCGTTTCTGCTTAACAAACTAAAGAAGATGACACCACGACATCGAATGAATCTACAAACGAAGATGACAGACAACATGAGACAGTGTGACTACAATGACGCAACTTGACAATGACAGTCAAAAGGACAAACAAAATCTAGCCCCCCCGCCAAAACGCAGAGTACCAGCCAAAATAAATTTTAATGAAATTGATGGCAAAATGATGTCCTACATTGACTATCAGATAAAACCGAAGAAAATTGAGCAGGATGATCGCAATTTATCGTTCTTCAAAGGTATTTTGCCGTCCTTGGCTTTGTTTGATGATGACCAAACTTTGGACTTCCAGTCAGGGGTGTTAAACCTATTACAAAATATTAAACATAGGAGAGTTGGCCAGCCAACTTATGACTGGTCAGCCTATACACAAACATCTGGTGCTAATCACTATCAATCCCAGGGCTATTTTAGCAGACCACAGCCTACTGATAGTGCACTATCGCCAGTACAACCTGTATACAGTGATGCTAGCAGACCACAGCCTACTGATAGTGCACTATCGCCAGTACAACCTGTATACAGTGATGCTAGCAGACCACAGTCTACTGATAGTGCACTATCGCCAGTACAACCTGTATACAGTGATGCTAGCAGACCACAGTCTACTGATAGTGCACTATCGCCATTACAAACTGTATACAGTGATGCTACGTTAGATCTGTCTGAGTTTTAAAATTAAAAGTACGTACCTTAAAAATATCGCTAGTTTTTCTTCTGGGCAGATACTTTTCCTCCAACGAGTATCTTGCTTTTTTTAATCCTTTTCCAATAGTTTAAGAAGTTCATCAAGTAGACATTGACCTAAGAAAGTAATTGAAAAATTTCGATTCATCACCTCGTAACTGACTCATAAGTAAACTGTAAGCTCCCTCTCTAGATCTTTGGGCCATAAGTGGATGCTGCCAATAACGTCGAATCTTCCTTCTCCGACGATAGTACCAATACAACACGACAGCGTCCATCTTTGAAGAATAGCGGCGGTATACTGCGAGAGTGCGAGTGCGAGTTTTCTGTTCATAGCGGGTTTACAGTCTCGCGTGAGTGGCGAAGCGAGGTGCGAGGCGAGTGAGTGTAAACGCTCCCTCGTACCTCGCCTCGCAGCTCGCCTCGCCACTCGCGGCGCTCGCGTCCGAGGCGGTTTTTGGGGACGAGTCAAAGGGCCTCGCGACTACTCGCGAGAGACGCGAGCGTAGCGTTTACACTCGTGCTCTCGTTTCAGTTTGTTAACGGCGCCCTTCCGTTCAGGTTGTGTTGTTTTGGTATAAATCTTCAACTAAAAAATAGAATGGTCTCAACAGGAAACGCTGCAGTTCTTGGAATTCTATCAGGCCGAGAGTATAATTTGGAATCCAAAATATAAACTGCACAAAAAATCCCAAAAAGTAAATGATGCTTGGAAAAATAAATCCGAGATTATGTGTAAGTAAACGTATTTTATTTATTTTCCTTCTGTATAAAATGGTCAAGCATCGATAAATATTTGTTAAGGCTAGAGTTGATATCGCTATTATTTTGACGTCTTCCATCATAGCTGGCTCAACGCAAACTGAACACATCGCGAGAGTGTAATCTGGCACTCGCTACCTCGCAACAACACGCGAGCTGCGAGGCGAGATACGAGGCGAGGCGCGAGGCGAGAGTCTAAGCCCGACATTACACATCGCATCCAGTAATGACGGATCTGTTGGACGTAATACGGTGCCTATGTGTGAACACAGCATAAATTAATATAAGACGTATCCGTTAAAAACGTACCAGTAAAACGGACTCTCATGTGTGAACGGGCCGTGAGACGTAACAAAAACCTCCATACGGGTTTTTTTTTCTTTTATTTTCTTAATTAAATGTGTTGTCCTGTCTCAATAACAAGAAACGGGATAAAGAATATTTTTTTACAAAAAAATTGTCAAAACTAATTATTTTTAGGGGTATTTTCAAGTTACTGAGCTGACCACGAGCTGACTTTAGAAGACTAGTTTGTTTTAGGGGCAAATATTTTTGAGAGTTGGTAACACTGTCTCGTTCGAGGGCGTCGTTAGCTTTTCTTCGCATTGGGCGGCACCGCGGCAGGTAGCGGTTGGCGTTTGCGGGTCCAGTTTCCTTTGTTCACCTTCACTAATTCACTTATTCATTAAAAGAAGAAATAACAGAGAAGATGCGGCGGTAAGTATTCATATTAATATTCCTAATTAATCTTTAATAAATCACAGCAGTCATTGCGAGGATGTTTACTGATTTATGCGCGCCTTTATTTAGACGCTACAGCCATTTTGTATTTTCTTATTTGATTATTTCATTGAATGTTATGATTATGATTGTAATTAATCTGATAAGTACAAGACACAAGTGTGATACTTTTGTATACTAGCGATAGTTGTAATTACTTTTGCACTCGTATGTATGATATTGTTACTGGTAATCCAAATTGTTATGGTCTGTTTTTATGCATCATAACAAAGTTTCCGTAAACAACATTACCTATTAGTCTCAAAGAGCTTCAATTTCATCGAAACAATTAGGATATAATATCTATAATCATTGATTACTTACTACGTAGGTACCTCCTTATTTCTATTTGCAGTTAGCATAGTAACTATTTGATTGGATTTATGTAAAATATCTTGGTTCAAGAAGCCGGTATTACAAGAATTGTTAATTAATAACAAACCTTTTATTTAGGATTAAACCAACGATCATTCTAGATGAAATGTAGGCATATGCCAATCAAAATGGCGTTCGTTTATCATGGCTTCCAAAAATCAATAGTTGATGGGGATCTAACGTTGTGTATGGAAATGGCGGCGGCGATGCTGCCCGTTTCGCGGTCAAATATTGTTTCGTTAAAGTACTGTTATAGGATTAAGCCGTGGCCTAAAGTTTAATTTCATTTGTTTTGCGACCAATTGTTTTCGTAAAAATTTAAAGAATATTAAAATACAAAGAAAATAATAATAATTTTAATCATTGTCTAAAAAGAGAAATTAAAATCTTGTTCAATTTGCAATTTTTTCAATTCAATGTTATTCAGGAACGATTCACTTTGTTTGAAATCATTAAAATTGCAGAAGTAACATTCATGTTACACTAAATCATAGAAAATAACAAAGAAAAGAAAAATACATAAGTATTTAAAAAGTATACAAAAACATTACAAGGTACATACATACTAATATTGTTCAGTCTCGCATTAATTCAATAATACGTAAACATTCCCGTCACCGTATTGTAATATTTTTTTGTGGTTGCCTGTATCAAAGTGACAAACATAATATATTTAAAAGAAGGTGTTTTCTCCAAATAAAACAAAATATAAGAAATAAGATGCGAAACTCGGGCACCATGGAAATTGCACACAGTATAATAAGGATTGCCGGAAAGAATTGAGCGGAAGAGTCAGACTTTTAATCTGCCGGTGGGAGGCTAAATATAGAAATGAAACAATCGAAATTCTTTTGTCCTATCTCTATTTAATGGCCCATAGCTTCAAAATAATTGAACACTATATATTGGCCTTACATGGTGTAAATCTTATATTATTGGTGTTATCAATATAAAGAGGCGATATTACTGCATCTTGCACTATTAATTATAGTAATGAAAATTCCTACCAGTTTGCTGGTTTTAAAAATCTATACTAATATTATAAAGCTGAAGAGTTTGTTTGTTTGTTTGTTTGTTTGAACGCGCTAATTTCAGGAACTACTGGTTCGAATTGAAAAAATCTGTCAGTGTTGGATAGCCCATTTATCGAGGAAGGCTATAGGCTATATATCATCACGCTAAGACCAATAGGAGCGGAGCAGTCATGAAAAATGTGACACAAACGAAGTTGTGCGGACAGCTAGTTTACAATACCCATAATATCAACATAATAGGGTATAGTAAACACAGAATACTTAACAATATTAATAAAACTAGTCACATGCTGTACAGTATTCTTTTTAAAGTATTTATATTTGTTACAAAATGTGGTACCTACTCAAGTGATAATTTGGTGAAAAAGGGAGGGGCCACTCATAGTTAAGGGTATATGTGTGAGCGTTAATTACTACATAGGCTGTATAATTGTTGAACAACCACATGGAATCTTGTATAGTGCCGTTGATCAGCTTTAAGACCACTTTTCTCTATTAAATTCCATTATAGACCATATACCATTGACACACAATAGCAGAATAGTAGCATATTCTGCTATTGTGTACCTTTCAGGAACTTAAGCCTGAATCATTTGTGTCCAAACTGGTAGTATAAGGGCTGTTTAGCGTGATACAAAAGCTCTTATACAGGTTACTTCGACAACTTAAAGAATAAATATGTGCTATTACTCACCTGCTATCAATCCTTCAGTGCTACTTGGGATACATACCTATTTATGTTGAAGAGTCTTCCTTAAATGGGTCGCTTTACTGTTTTATCCGGTACAGGCCCCATTTATTGGCATGTCTATATGTTTGGCTCACAAAAGGCATTTTGTGCATTATAATATGTTATATTTTGTAGCGACAATGTATCTATTAACCTTCATTTGAATGTTAATATCTAAACTTTT
Organism: Hecatera dysodea; assembly: GCA_905332915.2. NCBI lineage: Eukaryota > Metazoa > Arthropoda > Insecta > Lepidoptera > Noctuidae > Hecatera > Hecatera dysodea. The sequence goes on along the minus strand of HG995286.1, from coordinate 27,278,140 downwards.
TGATACTGACTGAAATTGCTTCAAATCGATTTTAGGTTCTTAGTTTGGGTCTGCAGGTGAGATGTCAAATTAAGAATTTTGAGCTATGAAGTTCTAAATCCTACTAGATAATCCTACTAGGTTTTCAGTCTTTATTCAGTAGATTTTTTATTCCCCAAGGGAAAATGGAAGGTGGCTATAAGTTTGAAGTGCGTGTGTCTGTCTACATGACATTGTATATTAGTTGCTTTTGTTTGAAAGATTCTTTAGTCGAGAGTGTCTTAGGCTATGTTTGAAGAAAATTGACTCAGCAGTTTAATAGTTATGGGGTTGGAATAGGAGATGAATAAATGATAATAACATAGAAATATAAAATACAGGAAAGGAAAAGTGGCAAGGGGGCGTATTGGCGTCCACGCGACATGGTCTGAGCGACCATGTCTTACGCAAATGGTCGAATCCGCGAACTAGTGCGCTGCGCTTCCGACCGTGAGCGTGACAAGATATTTATATGAATGCCGTGTTGTTCAGTGATTTCTTGTAAAAACTGAAGCCTAAACCGAAACTTTGTTAATTATGGAATCACTTACCATATCAAAGTACATGTATTTTACTATATTTGTCTTTTAAATCATGAAAAACAACAAATCGTAAAATATTTCTTGATTATAATATGTTATTTTAGTTTTCAAATGTCACAGCGACAATAACATATTACAATGGATACACTGCTGATTTACCCTGTTACCAGAGTTGTTATGGATGTTTTAAGAATTGTGGTCATAGTAGTGAAAAATATCATGAAAGGTTTCAATTTTTAAATAATTTCATTTTTTATAACTTAATAAAATTAGTTTTTTTTCCCAAGTAGTCATGGGTAGGTCTATACTCCGGTGTTGGCGTATCGTTGGATTTTGGGACATGTTGTATAAGATCTTTTGATATGAAAAACGTATTTGTGTGGGTGGAAAATGTTACCAATATAAACCTTAAAATGGCAAAGTTAAGAAATTAATTCAATAAATTTATTATGAAGTTAACCTGACACACATTTTCATTCAAAGCGCGGTAAACCTATCATTCATCCCATAACACTATAATGTGCGTACTTCAAACGAAAAAATCAAGACTAACACTGAAACCAAATTAACGGACATTGGGCAAGTTACCATGGCACTTTTTTGGTTGTGTAACTTTTGACATATTATAGTGATGAAAATTAGACACAAAAAATGAGTAGTGTCATATTTTAAAACAAGGTTAAATTCAAAATTAAATATTGGGGGTTTTGTGAAAAAAAAAAAAACAAATAAAATAAGTAGAGTACCTATGGAGGTTATGTTACATCTCAAAACAATTCGTTTTGTAACCCTATTAACTGGCAAATATTGTACATTATTTTGGTACATATTAATTGAGTATTAGCTACATTTATGTTCATTATTTTAGTTATTTTAAGCACACTTGCTGGTGTCCAAAGGTTTGTGTAGGAACAGTGCCTCCTAAGTAGTTGCCAGATTCTCTTTCAAGTACAATGTAACATTCCTGACATATGAAATCATCTTCTGATACCTGAAAATTAAATAAATATTGTTCTATGAAGCAATCATTGCTCAATATAAAGTGTATTTTTATATTAAAAAATACTCTGTAGCTGTTTCTAAATGACTCTACGACCCTTATTATAATAGCGAGCATTACGCTGATAAGCTTTTAATAAATGAGTTCGAACTTTTACAAAAATATCACCATGTGAATCAGAATCAGCGTAATGGAAATTTCAAGTTCACTCCAGTTATCAATAGAGTTACTTAAATAATGTACGTACCGAAGCATAAAAAATAAGCTTCCTACCAAACAAAAAAATTGGGTGTTAAATCTGTAACAAGATTAACACTATTATTCAAAGCTAATTCAACACGAGGTAAAAATTCAGACCAAGTTCTAGGATTATCCTTTACATAATAAACTGGGCAAGTTTCAACGGTTTTGTTATGTCTCTCAACAAGATTATTTTGAGGTGTGTATAAAGTATTATTATAAAATATTATAGTAATATTAAATCCATTCAAAAATTCTAAATCATGTTTAGAAGTGAATTGTGTACACTACCATTATCACAAACAATTATCTTGGGACAACCAAATTTAAGAAATATTTCCTTTTGAAAAAGTTTATTATTCTAGTAGAAGTCATAGGAAAAATCCAGCAGTAATAGTGAAAAAATCAACAACGAAGAGAATATATTTATTTCCAGAATATGTTTTAGGTAATATACATACCTATAATGTTCACTGAAAGCATCATCATAGGTTGATCAACTTTTTTACCTTTTTAACATTAATTAATATCATCATGATTTGATCGAACTGTATCTAAATTATGTTCTTTAGGAATAACTGTTTTCCAATTAGACGACCCTAATAGGATCAAGCTTATTTTTACAAAATTTACAGTAGTATTTTCTACTCTTAAGTTTTTATATCTGCAAGGAGATTTCTGACAGGTAGGGCTTAATGGGGTGCGCCAATTGAGTCGATTGGATTATAACTTCGACGGATCCTCGTCTATTACATAATTATTTCAATTATTTGTTCCCCCTAATTAATCCACATTCCACACCAACAATTATTTATTATATGTTGGGTTTTAAATGAATGGTCAGAGGGGGGGGGGGTCATCTTGAGCGTCATTATTTTTAACCCCCGACGCAAAAACAGGGGTGTCATATTTATTTTTCATTTTTCTCTTATTCTAGGACATTCTCGCGGAGGAAGCTGCTGACCACGGCTAGTGATGTAAAAACAAATATTATTATGGTATTATTACATTGTTAACATCTTGTAAGATGTTTTGAATCCTCTCTAGTAATTTTACCATTCTGACCGGCACCCCCCATTAAATGCCTTGAAAACATGAATTTACAAAATTGAGCTGTACAAGGTTTCAAGTTTCTATACCCAGCGATTTCGCTGTGCGTGCGAAAAACGTCGTTATAGTTACTAGCACGGATCTTGAACGCTGCTCTTGATGAACACAGAAGTTAAATATTAGATCTCTCTTTAGTGGTATGAAGTGAGGCGCGGGAGCAGTAAATATTAATTACGGTGAACGGCCCGTTACGCGGAGCGTTACAGCTACAGCTCGGGATTCGTTCTCTGCTCACGTTGCATTAACGCATGATAACGAGTACACTTCGGGACAATGAAACTGGACACAATTTTTCAGCGTTTAATTATTTTTATCAGCAAACATTAATGTAATTATTATTTTTCACTCTTTCGTTTGGATGTAAAACTTACTTAAAACAATCAAATTATTTCTTGCAGATTTTACCAACCGATCTGCGCCTATTACACAACGTTCTTTAAATGACCATATCGGCCAAGGCGAAATAAAGTATTTTGACCTTGAATAAAAAAGAAAATACAAAACCTTATTTATTATCTACTTCCCTAAATTAGAGAATACATATTAGGAATAATATATAATGGTGTGTCGTTTTTTTTTGCCATATGTGTACTATACGCAAAGCTATCCCCATCCTGGCGCTCAAGATCAGTGCCGGTACCTATACAACTAACTTAAAGATACAAGTCTACACACTAGGTATCAGGGTTCTGATTTTGTGAATGTCGAAGTTCTATGTCCCCAATTATACTTTTCAGGGTGAATTTTCCAGGGTTGCGGAATTTATTCGAAAGAATCACCGCAGCCCTGGAACGCAAAGGGCACAAGAAGGATCACGGGTGGGTTTTAGTCAGTAAGAGTCTGACACTCCATTCCGCTTCGCCCAGAGCGGGAGAAGTAATTTGATGATTTCCCATCCAGAAAAAAAAAAGTTTGAATTTTCCAAAAATCTAGTATTGAAAAATATCGTGCTTGCAACCAGCTGCTTAGAATGTGCGCTTCCCACGCCAGCTAATTGCGACGTCATAGATAATACTGAATAAACTGAAAACTACAATGGATTTCATTTATTACGATCTTTTTTGTACCGATCATTTAGCTATAGCGACGATAAATGTAAAGTCCCTTAACAGAATTCATGTAGCTATAGCGACTTTGTAACGCCGAGTTCCGGTGTAGCGACTGTTTTGTTTAATGAATATTTGCAACAAATTCCTAGAAATCACATGCGGATATTTATAATAATAATATTCTTAGAACGAACAAAGCAATTATTGCTATGAGTTTCTCTCATTTGTTATAATTAAAAATATCTGATGTTGCATTTTTTTATATACGTAAATAAATACATGTATCTATCTCCGAATTTTGGACAAACAATTTTAGGAGAATAAAGGGGGTACCCATCCACACAGATGGTCAGGTAACTGTAGAGGCCTTTAGTATATGTTTAAAATTTTAGCTACGTAGGTTAAGGCGAGTTCGTTTCGGAGTTTCATGTTTCTATCTCGAACGTACCTTTGCCTGTCAACGATCGACGACTTCCGGATAGAACGACGAAATTAGAGTGGTCCCTTCATCGTCGTTATAGGCGAAATCAACTGTATTATACGAATTGTACTCTGTAAAACTGCTATGCGAACTGTTTATACAACTTGGAACTGCGAATGTTCTGCCTATGCGACTTTGAGACGTGTTGCCAAGGGGTACCTTATTACGCAGTTACTGGTCGTGGAGGTGAGATAGGCACTCGCTCCATGCAAAATACTGGTACTCTGCTGCATTTGGTTAGATTGGAAGCCGAACTCAAAATGCTGGGCAAAAACTAGTCAGATTGGTTGCATACGCTAAAAGCTACATTTTGATACTTCATTCCAAATTTTACAAAAGACAATAATTTCTAAAATGTTCAAGCGGACTGTGACTGACTGCTACTTTTTCTCAAAATAAATATCTGCTTCGAAAAGCGTTTGCGAAATTTACGTGACTATGATCTCTAAAGCTATTGCCGTTGTTGCGAAAGTTATTGTTGTTTTTTGGTTGCTCGTGCATACATGACTCTGAAAAGTATGCCCGCTTTAGCTGTGAATATATACAATACTTGCGGTTTCAGGGCTCGGTCTCGCCGCATTCAGGCCCAGCGCAAATTCGCGCAGGGGGCCTACGTGCCACCGAACGCGGTCAACGTCGTCGCCGCCGAAAATCGGCGCAACGCTGTCCGAGAGGCCAGAAACGTTACGATAAACAACATGACTGCTACGAGTTTATTGGACGTCGTGTCTCTGCACAGTAAGTTACATTTTTCATATTATTTGAATTGTAGGGGAGAGCCGAGATCAAGCTGATATCGAGCAAAAGTGAATTGCTAGCTATTAGTAGCTGCGGCTTGCTGAGAGAATAACAAGATATCGGAAAGGTTTGGAACATTTTTAGAGTCCATGGAGAATTCCAAAAAGGACAAATAAACATTATTTTCACAGCAATTAATTTCATCGATCTCGTTGTCCACCGTGCAGGACATTGTAGCGTAGATTTAAAAAAAAAAAGAAAAAAAAAACTGTAAAAGTCTACATACTAAAAATTATTATGGATATCTCTAGAACAATTGACCGTGTCATATTTTTCTCAATTGCAATAAAATAATTATTCTTTTTATATTTACCCATAGGTGCAGCTAGTTCACCAGAGCGATTAGGTACCTATAATCTTTTATTAATGAAGTTCTATGAATGTTTTTCTTTATTTGATTTGAGTAGATTAGCCGTGTAGATTCCGGCAATAATCCGTGAGTGTTATAAATGGCTACTAAAGCCGCTATCCACACATTTCAGTGTCCTGCCAGGGTCACAGCGGCATCAGTTATTTACTCGTGTATATGTTAATGTTGCCGTAGTATTAGAAATCTGACAACACTTACGGAGCGCACGTTTGTCAGAGCACGCTCCGAGACACGGCTCGAATACTCCTTACACTTATTTTTATGTTCTTGCAAAAAGTATGCAAGCATTTATTTTTGTGATTCATAGAAAACTTACGGAACCCTGACCGGCGAGACGTGTGGATAGCCCTTAAGGACGGGTCTAGTTATTAGATCATGCAAAATTTACTCACGCAGGTGGTCAATACTTACTGCGTTTTTTGGTAATTTCACCATCGAACATCACGTTTTTAAATATAATACTATCTCATTACAATTTACAAGAGCAACCTCGCGTGCGTGAACAAATCCGCATGACTCTAAACATGCAGTCTTAGTGATGGGCGGAGGATAAATACTCGAAGGAAAATACTAAAGTATTATATCGGGTATACGAGGTGCATTCAATAAGTACCTAGCCTCATCGCCAGAGGGCGCTGTAGTTTCAAAAGAGTTTTACCACAGTGTAGCACATTCTTTTTTAATTCTTTTTTCAAATTTTCATTCCAATCCCTTCATTTGTTTTAATTTGACAACTTATGGAAGCGAACGTGTCGATCAGTTTTACAAAAATGGAAAAAGAGCAATATCGTTCGGTGATTCGATTCCTATTTTTGGAAGGGAAAACGCGCATCGAAATCAAAGAGCGCTTGGATGCTGTGTACGGTAACTCTTATCCATCGATGGCCATCGTCAAGAATTGGTTCAACGAGTTTGCTCGTGGCCGTACGTCGGTTTTTGATGAACCACGTCCAGGTGCACCGAAAACAGCTGCTACGGAGGAAAACATAAAAAAAATCCATGATCTCGTATTGGCAGATCGCCGATTGAAGGTTCGGGAGCTAGCTGAGACTGTAGGCATTTCAGAAGGAACAGTGCATCATATTCTTCACGAAGGACTCGGCATGAGAAAGCTGTCCGCGCGATGGGTGCCGCGTTTACTCACACCGGAAAACAAGCGCAACCGTGATCGGAGACATGTTTGGCGCTGTTTAAGCCGAATCCAGCGGAGGTTTTGCGTCGTTTTGTGACCGTCGATGAAACCTGGATCCACTGGTACACCAGAGACCAAGGAGCAATCAAAACAATGGATCCAGACCGGGAAACGTGCTCCAAAGCAGGCGAAAACTGTAAAATCGGCCGGAAAAGTTATGGCCACCGTTTTCTGAGATTCACAAGGTGTGATCTACGCTTCACACGTCTGCTTTTGCCATGGCCAAATTGGTCGAATTGCGCTACGAATTGCTGCCCCATCCACCGTATTCTCCAGATTTGGCCCCTTGTGACTTCTTTCTGTTTCCTAATCTGAAAAAATCACTCGCCGGGAATAGATATGGATCAAATGAGGAGGCCATCGCCGCCATGGAGGCCTATTTTGCAGAGTTTGACAAAAACTATTTTTCGGACGGGTTAAAAAAGTTGGAGCATCGCTGGGCTAAGTGTATCGAACTAAAAGGAGACTATGTTGAAAAATAAATTGCCACTTTTCCAAAATTTTCGTTTACTTTTTGTAGGCTAAGTATTTATTGAATGACCCTCGTACAACTAAAATACTCATCTAAAAATTTATGTTACCAGAACGTAATTTACATATAAGATATTTATTCGCTATTTTGGATATAGTAGAGCGCCTGGGAAAAACTTCGGCTTTTGGTTACAGTTCACAATGAATAAAAATGTAAATACAAAACAAAATGTTTAGCTTGTAATATTTTGTAAAAAGTTAATCTTTCACAAACATACGCTATATCTGAAAGGAAAAAAAAAACTAATTTCTATGATTCAAATAGTAAATGCGTATTAGGATGAAGATTTTTTTTTCTGTAAAAATGAATGTAGCGTATTATTCTAACCGGGATAATAAGCACTTCCCAGTGGCATGAGTCATGAAATAAGCAGTCTTACAGCACCATTAAAAGACCAAGAAGTCTGAAAATCGTTAAGTTTGTAGTTTTATCACATAAAAATGCTTTTTGCGATTACAAACTAACATTTGCAGCTGGGGAATTAACTGTGACATATCGATGTATAGGTGAACATGTTTTTCCAACCCAAGAAGTCTTTCAGTCCTACTTTTTTCTTAGCCTTACCTACTGTCCCTCTGCTGGGCAAAGGGCTCGGCATTTTAATTTTCAATCACTGTAACACAAATCCGACGTCAAAACCCTTAGGCGCTCCACTAGTGGTTAAAAGAGAACCTAGCAATACTAAAAATTGATAATAATGAGTATTTTATATTTATCAATTTAGAATATTTATCCGGATCCCAACATTGCTGCATTCATAATAACCGCACCGCTCTGAAGTATAGAAATATTGGAATTATAACGAGATATTTTATTTTGATAATCTTAAAGAGCTTAAGATGAGACCCAAATAGAACACATTGACGAGCTATTTGCATTGATATTGATGGAGCGGTGCTGTTATGCTGATCCACTCATCAGGGACGTGGCCGGCCCGTACTCCGTTCAGCGTGGCCAGGCATTCACCGGGCACAGACGTGTGGGAGCGCGTTCATGTAAATGTACGGACCTATATAATTTTGAGCTCCGGACGGACCACGGCCCGGTCACGTCGAGCATGACCCGGATATGTGTGCATCATCCTTAAAGGTTTATATCACGACGATGTACGTGTCGTCGTGTGTCAGTAGTATATGATACAGTAGTCTCGAACCTACCGATTTTTAAGTATTTCTACCGATAAAGGCTCTGTTCTACCGAAAAATCGGTAGGTTCGAGACCACTGGTAGCAGCATATTTCTGTCTTTATTAAGGGAAGTTGCTATGCATACAGGGTGAAAATTAAATAATTGTTTCTTTTGTGTAAAACTTGCTCAGTAAGGTAATCGTTTCAAGATCGATCCGAATTTTTCATCCTGTGTAGCAATTGTATTCCGTTAAGGCCCGAATATATGCAACGTATTGTGACAGAAATGAGAATAAGCGAAATGTGTCGCTTCTTCGATACATGACACGACCACATCGTTTGCTGTCTTATCGTGACATGCTTGTGCAAACTGCAATGTTCAAGTTAAAAAAAAGTTTGATTAAGTCCAGTCGCATATACAATGTGTCCGGACATGGGCTAGCGATATTCCTTTTCACCGCCACGGACTTCAATATGGTTCCGGATTTTCGTACCAACAGCGCCATGACTTCATCAAAAGTTCATCATTTTAAATAACTTATAAAAATAAATTAACTGTATTTAAAAGCTTTGATTCATTTTATTTTATATATTTATTGCACTGTCTTATACCTTATTTCTTATTTTTCCACACAAAAATGTCCTTATTTGTAATGTAATTAAAGGAAAACAACTTTTGAATAATCACTTTATTACACATTTTTAAGAAAATACATACTTTTTACTCAGCTTTAGAAATAGATTACATATTATCTTTAATAAAAGACTGAAATAACAATTATTATTAATTTGGCACACAGAATCAGTCGCCAACCATAAAATGGCGACGCTTCTTGAACTCAATCGGGTAAATGTTACAACAAAATACCTTGTAACATATTAGAATTAAATTAAAGAAAATTTTTAATTTGAAAATGAAAATTATATATCTAGTTTTAATTTCCGCGAATACAAAAACATAAAAAAAGAAAATTTAAAACTTATTAAAAGCCCCTTTTTTAAACACGCGCATTACAAATTAGAAGATTACATTCAGCGTAAGAATGCTTGGAAACATGCTGGTCTTGCTCCATAGGGCAATCAAAAGGTAGACAAAATCAAACTGCTTGATTATTGTGTCTTGTACTTTTTTCTGTTCGCCTACTGGTTCAATATTTGTAAATATGTGAGAACCATGAGCTTATTTAGAAGTTTACCTCTGCTGGTAATACTTGGTTCTATAACTAGTGTACTTGGTGCATCGTCCTCACATTTATTATTTTTTGTATACCAAATATTGTAAAACATTTATTTGAAAAGAGTAACTATGGAGTTTCTTGTCCGTTCGTCTCCATAAGAATCTATCTTTGCCAATGGACGCTAGAGTCACTTAATTATGATAACTTTTAATGATGACGTTCAAAAGTGCCGTTTGTATTTACTGTCCTGTAACGAGAATCAAAAAAATATTCGTTTTAGTTTTAATTATATATTTTTCGTAAAAATACTTTTTACATAGCAACTTGTCTACAATTCCCTTTCTTGTGCTTCTGAGATTTTATAAGTTGCGAAAATTGTGCTACCTCTCCAGGATTTTTCTTTAAAAATATAAATAACTCTTCTCTCTTACTTGTTAACTTGCTTACTGTAGCGTAAGCTAGTTCGTCACCGTATTGTTGATTCTATTCTTCAATTCTCCGTCTTTTTTCTATTAAGTACACAATTCTACAAATGGTTTACCAAGACTAAAACGCTTAGTTAGTGTTCCATCAGATACAGATTGGCTAGTTGAAAGTGCTTGATACTCTTTAATGGCTGCCTCTGAAGCTTGATGTGGAAAAACACAAGATGGCCAATCCACTGTAAGTGCCAACCAGTTTTCTTATTGTTTCTTAAATGTTTCAGGGTTTAATTTGGCATTCTTCCATCTTTTTATGACAGCTTGGCTGAATCATCGACAAAATTCCTTTAAAGTGTCGCTGTCTTCTTCCGAAAGATTTAAATTGAACTGAGACACAACAGTTTCCCAGCTTGCCAGACTGCTTTAAAATAATATGTAAGTCAAGGTTATGAACTGAATTCACTTCTTCCATTTTGGAAAAATAGGTTATCACTCTTTGAAATAACTATAGTCGATTGAAAATAGTAATGAAATGTACACGATTTATACTTACGTTTCGAAAAAACTATGTAAGAAGGGGGTAGTTAGTTAATGAGATGCAATTATCTTAGTAATAGGACATTAGATCTCATTATGTTAGATAATAGTCAACGGATTATAAGATCTCATTATTTAACCATCCTCGTTATTAAATTAAATGTACACGATCCACAGCTGAGTTTTGTAGTTGGATATCAGACTTCCTCAGTGAATGGTCGATCCAAGTTGTCATAGACGGCTGCTCCTCTGACCTGATGGCTATTGATGCTGGAGTTCCTCAGGGGTCTGTTCTCTCTACAACTCTTTTCCTGCTGCACATCAATGACCTAGTTCCAGCTTGGTATTGTTGGGTACGCAGATGACAGTAGTGTTTCAGAGAGACACTTGCCCAGCACAAAAACGAGCCGGGATGAAGTTCGTTCCATGAGAGAGGCCATGGTAGAGCTAACAAATTTTAGTAAACTTAAGTTTTGTCTCCCATTGGGGTGATGACAATCTGGTCTCTTTTAATGCCTCCAAAACGCAAACGTGCCTTTTTACCGCCAAAAGGAATCGTTTCGACCTAATTCCTACTTTTCGGGGTACATCTGTTACTATAACTAATCGGCTCGAGCTCCTAGGCATGGAGTTGGCATCCAGTCTTAACTTCAGCGCCACCATTGAGTAGCCCAAACTGCGGCCAAAAAGCTGGGCATCCTAAATAGAGTGAAGCGATATCTCACGCCCGGACAGCTTTTAACGCTTTACAAAGCACAGTTCCGGTCCTGCATGGAGTATTGCAGCCACCTTTGTAATGGCTCAGCTAAATACCAACTTGCCGCACTTGACTCGGTGGAATGCAGAGCTAAAAGGCTCATTGGTGTCGAAAAACTGGTAAATGCCAAGCTTCACAGCCTGGGTCGTCGCCGTAAGGTCGCCTGCTGGTCTAGTCTTCTACAGATTGAACTTCGGCGAGTGTGCCCATGAACTCCAAGTCCGCATCCCACCGGCCCCCTTCTACCATAGGACATCTAGACGCACTGGAAGTTACCATCCCTACCTTGTTGCTATCCCACCAATTCGCAACAAGCGTTTTCAATTATCTTTTATAATGCGCACAGCAATGGAGCGAAACTCTACCTGCGTCTGTGTTTCCGAACGCATTCAACCCTAATCTCTTCAAAGTTAGAGTGAACAGGTTTCTTCTGGGTAAGCTCATTCCATCGTAGACTTTCTCTGTCACCTGTCATGTAAATCCATTTCACAATGTTTAGTTTAAATCCATAATAATTGTTGTTTTCCGCTTTTACATTTTTGTTCATATCATTTATTTATAACCCTTAAGTACCTAACGTCAATTATAAACAGATTAAAACTACTTTTATTTTCTCCCAAAATCTAACTAGTGCACGCATTGTACGCTATGTCAAAAAATGCAGAAAAATAAGGGGTATAATTGTGCCAAAGAAAATTAGGCTCACTTGTAGCGAAGCTGAAATACATCATTATTTACAAGTTTCTCCATACATTTTTTTCAACCAAGTGCTACTAAGTAAAGAAAAACGTTTAGTTAAAAACTAAAATAGCATTAAATTGATCAATATACGATATCTGAAACCATTTCTGCCGAAAAAATAAATTACTAAGTCGATCTCTAAGTCTATGAAAATCGATTTTCAGTCCACTGCACCGGTGGCCTTTCGGAAACCGGTTTGACTTGGTCAGTGTTTGTGCCGGCCGGCCTTATATAAGGCGCCGGTTAATTCCAGAACCTTCCAACGTAGAAAGTTCGCCTACATATCGGTTGCGACTGACTAGGGTTCGATAATTGTAGAATACTTGATGGCGCTAGTTAGTGGTAACGATCCTTGTATAATTGTGGTGCGCAACAATAGTTAATATCGCTAGACCATGTCCGGACACACTGTATACGATATTAAATAGAACAACTGTTCAGTTGTATGTCAAAAGTATATGGGAAACATTGGAGATCTGCAGAGCATCGACTACATAAATACTCGACAAGCAATTAAAAACCATATCTATCGATTTGTGCCTATTCAGTTGAACAAGTATGGACCGACAGCTCAATGCACAGCGCACCTGTAAGCGCAACACTGAGTCGCGGATCAACTTAACAGTTGATCCTCGACTCAGTGTTGTATAGAAGATTTACTAAGACTATGCCCAATACTGTCGATTAAACTGTTTAGTCGTCATAAAATCGTCACAAGCACACAACTCGACTAAACGAACGATTTGAAAATTGTATAAATGCCGCTGGCTTAAATGGTGTAGCTGGGCCATTAGTTAGCGATTTTAATATATTAGTTACTTATACATATTTAGGTGTGCACTCCCATTTGACTTCACAACCTGTAGTGCTCATTGAGAGGCTGCGTGGCAGAAACCTGGAGCGAGACGTGCCGCCACCATCTCACCCGGAGGCAAGTTCATCACAACAGCCCGTAAGTAGCTGCTTCAAAGCATTCATTGATTTTTATTTGTAACATTTTAAATTCATTATTAGGCTTAATTATTTGTCCTAACCTGATATGTAGTAACAGTAAAAAAGATGCAGAAAAAAAAATTGGTACATTTTATTTCTCTGCATTTTTTGTTTTATTTTCTGTATTAAACGACGTTTTTCAACACATATCCTCTGAACAGTATAAAGTATTTCCTGGATTTTCAACCCCCTTTCAAAGGTTGAATTTAAAAAATCCGTTAGTGCTCGCCTACCAAAATCATAATAGGCAAAATGTCATGCGTCCGATCGGCCGGTCCGATGCGGACTAACCGAGCTGTTTCAACGTCAGTATACTGTCTCACTTTCCTGACAGCGTATGCGGCAGAGCTGAGCCTTCCCGATAAACTTGATATATGTGGGCCCCATTGTAGTTTGGAATCAACAGTTATTCCCAAAAAAACTGCCGAATCCACAGTTTCAAGTACCTCGCCACTTAAGGTGACATTGGGTCCTAGATTTCTAACATTTGGTAAAGCAAACTTTATATTTTTCGTTTTCTTGGCATTTAAAACTAGATTATTGTTCGTAAAACAATCCGTAACCATTGAGAGAGCGCTGTTTACCTTATTCTTGTCTATTCCTATCTATGTACTTTAAAGATAAGAGAGGTATCATCCGCGAACAATACTACGTCACAGATACCCTTTAAGAAAAATGGTAAGTCATTTATGTACACTAGAAACAAGAATGGACCCAGTATTGAGCCTTGAGGCACGCCTAAATACACTGGTAGTCCGGATGATTTAACGCCATTGATATCCACACATTGCAACCTATTATGTAAATATGAATCAATTACGTTAAGAGCTTCGCTTTGGAGACCGTAATAACGTAGTTTACGCAAAAGCGTGTCATGGTGTACGCAATCAAAGGCTTTGGAGAGATCACAGAAAACTCCAATTGCATTTTTCGAGTTCTCCCATGCATTAAATAAGTGTTTCAGGAGAGCAACACCCGCATCTGTAGTCGAACGTCCTTTTGTAAAGCCGTACTGTTCGTTATGAAGTAGTTTATTTAAATGTTTTAACAACTGCTTCAGTATTAACTTTTCAAATATTTTGCTAAAAGCAGGTAAGATGTAGATGGGCCGGAAGTTGCCAATGTCATTTTTATTACCTGATTTAAATAAAGGTATGACTTTACTACTCTTCATGAGATCAGGAAAAGTTCCTAAATCCACGAATTTATTAAAAGTAAAAGCAAGATAGGGAGCCACTATGTCTATTATATTACTCAAAAGTTTAATGGAAATGCCCCAATAATCACCTGTGTTTGTAGATTTAAGTGTATTGAAAACGTTAACTACATCAAGTGGTGTTACGTGCTCAAAACGAATATTTTTAGACGTACTCTAAAAAAGGGGTATCAAACCTGTATCTTTTAAAACCATATAACTCGTACAATCTCGCTCGACTTTTATATATACCTGCAGTAGCCCATTGATTGAAACCAACAGAGGTACCCGTAATGTTTATAGTTTTAGGCTTAAACGTGGAATGGTACTCTTTTTGCACAACATCAAAAAGGGCTCCATAGATTTTATTAGGGTCCTCATGTGCTATCAAAGAAGGTGTAATTTTGTTAGCTATATTATTTTTGAACTTACTGCATCGACTAGCTGTATAAGGCCTGCATTCAATTTTATGCGGCTTTTTGCTTAGTGGTATAGGAAAGCTAACTAAAGGTCACAGCTCATTAGAGCCACCCGACAACCACTCCGCACCGCCTCGCCTCCTGCGGCTAGTATTCTTTATATGGACTTGTATGGGTATGCGCTCACTATATCAACTCCGTAGCGTCACCGGATCGCCTCGGTCGTAAGCCCTCCATGCGTTGTCGGCGGGTGGACCACTCGGTGACAACTCGCTGCTCGCACGCTTGCCTTGCGTTGACTGCGCATTGCCAACTCGCGGGTCCCGAGTGGACCGCGCGCTGCCCGCGAATGATTCACGCGAGGACTATACTGGGTGACGAGCCGCTTCCCAGACTTCCTACCCTCCCATTATTCCCAGCCTTTCTTTCGAACGAGTCGGACGTCTCGCACGTGTAGACCTAGTGCCAATTGTTAACAGATTACTCGAAAATTCGAATGACGAAGCGACGTCCAACCGTTGACCACGCGGCGTTCTCTCGTTGATCGCGCCGGTTCCACTGGTTGACCGCGCGACGTTTATTAGTGTTAACGCGGCTTCCACCCATAGACCACCTGTCGACAACGAGTGGACACCTTGCGACGAGGCGGTGCGGGGTGGGTGCCGGGTGGCTCTAATGAGCTGTGACCTTAATAGGCCACAGTGGTCAGACGTTAAATCGCTTAACACTAATTTATTTTCGGCATCACAATTACTAAAGATATTATCTAGACAAGTCGATGAAGATGCCGTGATCCTAGTTGGTTCATGAAATAAGTTAACTAAGTTATAAGACTTAAATAGATTCAGAAGTCTAACACTTAATGGAGTAACTTCTAAAATATTAACATTAAAATCTCCACATAAAATTATAATTTTATTACTTGATTTTAATCTATTAAGTGTATCTTCCATTACCGATTCGAAAAGACCAAAATCACCAGAGGGCGGTCGATAAACGCAAATTATAACGAATCGCTCGAGTTCAACACAAGACAACTCAACAGTGCGTTCGACCGAAAGATTAACTAAATCTAAACGTTGTTTACATTTCAATTTGTTTGAAAGAAGGACTAATGATCCACCGCGAATGGCATGTTTTCTCACAAACGCACTTTGTACAGTGTAGTAATTGTCATTGATAAAATCTACTTCATGTTCTTGCAACCAATGCTCAGTTAAACATAACACCTGAACATAATAGTTCTCTATAAATAAACTTAACTCAAGTTCCTTGCCGGACAGACCCTGCGTATTTTGGTGTACAATATTCAACATATGAGGCTTTTCCGTTGTCGAGCTTAATAGTTTAAACTACTATTTGTGTCAATAGAAATGTTAGTACCATTACTAACAGTATGTGTTGGTACACATGTACCGGTGTCACACTGTATATTGAATGCTAAAAGATTAGCAATATGTCTCCTACAACTAGGTGATAAATACATCTTACGATTAGTCAGTTTGTAATCAGTAATAAATTGATTACAATCAAAATATAAAATAGCGTCACTATGACGACAGGTCCTATTATAAATAAGCATATTTAAATAAAAAATGTACCTGTTTTGCTCCTCAGATAAATATTGAGAATAGGGCAAGGCACAGAAAATAAATTTACAATTATTGGTCTCACTTAGATGTAACATTAAACTGAGACATTTAATTATGTCTTTTTTACTTACAGCTAAACTATACCCAAAAAGTAATATAACAGTTGAGTTGTAATTTATTTTTGACAATTTAATATGCCTAATTAACTGGCTAAAACTGGCGCCGGGTAAACAATTATTTATTACATAATGTGATGAACACTGATGGAATACACTACCAAAACCTTGTCCAAATTTGTCAGAAAATATATATGTTGTGTTTATCAAATTATTTGTATTTATGCTATTATGATCAATACTATTATTATCAGGCTGAGCTAACGAGAAAGTGGGTGAAACATGCTGAGGTAGTGGTGCTTGGGAGCAAGCACAGCTACAAGTGAGATTATTTGTCAGTGACTCGTATCTCTCTGCATTGTATGTTACCAGATCCACCAACTCATTAGCCTCCTGCAAGCGCTTGCTCAGATCTAGTTGAGAAGCCTCATATTTACTAAAGATATCCTTTAAGAGTTGGTTCCCTAACAAATAGTTCTTCCTGAAGGCGCAGAGTGTCGTTTTCATACATATGTTTACATAAATCTAATTCTTGACTACTATTTTTTAACTCTAACATTAAATTTATATTTTTTTGCCTCAGTTTTAAATTTAATTTGTTGACTTTTTTGCTGTTTTAATGATTTATGTATTTTCCTAATAAATCTATTAATTTTAATATATTTTTTAATTTTATTATGTCCATTTAATAAATTGCATTTGGTAATGGTTTCATTAGTTAAATCTATTGTAACCATTGGTTCAACACAAATTGGACCGGACCTGCTACCAACCAACTCATCATAAAGGCTGCTGGTCTTCGCAGATTCTTCATTGGAATTCTTACAGTAGCATCTCAATTCATTTTATATATTAGGCAAAATATACATTTATACTGTAAAACGAGCGACATCTACAACTTTAACACCAGACACAAGCACAAGCTACATGCTCCTTCCCACCGACTTCGTAAGGTCCATGACTCATTTGTGGGGCTCGGTATCCGTTTTTACTATAAACTTCCACTTTCTTTTCTTGACCTGCCTTTTAACTCATTTAAAGATAAAGTTAAATCTAACCTTTGTTCGAAGGCATACTATTCTATGAATGACTATTTAGACGATAAGAATAGTTGCTAGCTGTGTTGAACGCAAGACAATATCCTATTTAATTTTATCATGTTCTTTCTCTATAAGCTAGCTTATGACGGGTTATATGAGTTCATATAATATTGTTTTTTTTTATTTTTGATGACTATGTAGATCAATCTGTTTTTACTTTATTGATGTAGTGTGCAGCTCACCTAACCTTATATTTGGAACTGCACACACTAATTATTATACGAATCGTTGAACTGAATAGTCATCTTTCATTTTGCCTACATCACTCCAATACATGGCGATCCTAAGCCAGCAATTAAAATTTTGCAACATACGTGAAAGCGAAGACGGTCAGCAGTTGAAGAAATTATGAAGATTTTTACTGATAGAAGATCATGAAGACGGACAGTTACAAGAAGTAAGCTAAGAAGATTAGGGAAATTACACAAGAAACAGAACTCATATAGAAGACCTTGTGTGAATAAGCGAAAACAGTAAATAAGAAGACAGAAAAGGAACGTTGCTGCCGGGTGCCGGGAGAATGCTCAAGCCTTATGACGAGAGAATAGCAGAGCGCCGGGAGATAAATTGTACGGGTCCGATGTGGAGCAGCTGGGAGTCCTGGTTCGAGTCCAATGCTGAGGAGGTTATTCATCCACACCATGTGAGACGTCGTGACCTACATATACGTTTTCAGTAAATATAGGAACCTACAGTAAGTTTACACTGCTAACATTATTATATTCTATTTCATGTTATTGTAATTAGATCATGCAATATTATTTTATATTTTGTTTAGGGAATTAGGAATGACAGAACAATTGCAAGATTTGCACGCTAAACTAAAATATTTAAGAGAATATTTGGTGAAACTAGGTCCAGATAGACGTAGAAAAGACTTAGCATTTAAGAAATTAGTAAAAACAGAAAAAGAATACAGCAAATTGGATTGTATTTTGACTCAGTTGAATCAAGAAGTTAAAGAACGCAAGTTAGGCAAAGAAGCTTGTGAGGTTTTCCAAACAATAATACAGGAGATCTAATCAAATTTTCAGAAAATAAAGGATTTACTTTCTTTAGTAGATAACAGTAGTCAAACTAGTTCTGAGGATTTAAGAGAATATTCTGATTGTGTAGCAAACATGGCTGACGCATTCGACATTAAAACTGCAATTACCCTGTTGCCGGTAATGAATGGCCAGGAACAGGTGACAAATCAGCTTATTGATGGAATCTTACTATATAGTTCGCTTATCAATGATGCCAGTAAAAGTCAGTTAATACAGTTTGTGTTAAAAACGCGACTCTCGCCTAGTGCAAAACTACGTCTTAAAACTAATTACGCAGCATAGACAGTTTGGTAGAAGACATACGCATTAATTTGTTACCGAAAAAATCGTCTGTAGCATTACAAACACAATTGTTTAAAGCTACTCAAGGCCGTAGAGGATATAAAAATTTGGTACAGAGATCGAGGAGTTGTTTGTGAATCTCACAATTGCACAGGCTAACGGTAAGCGTATAATGCCTATGAGGTTTTGCGTCCACTCAATGAGAAGACCGCAATCAAACGATTCAGCGATGGTTTGACCGACAAGCGGCTCAGGACCATCATTGCTTCACGACAGTTTACGTCGTTGTCTGAAGCTATTACGGCTGCGGTAGATGAACAGTCCATGTCTGTCGCGCCGCAAGACCAGGTTATGCAATTTAGGGCTAACCAGAACTATAAACGTGGTAGTTTTAGAGGTTCTCGTGGCCGAGGAAATAGACAGTTTTATAACAACAATAAAACTAACAATCGTAATTTTAATAAAAATAATGAAAACAGCACAGGTCAAAGAACTACAAGCTATGTAAATCGAGGTAAACACTCAGGTAGTCAGCATCAGCATTTTCGCGGACGTCCGGTGCGTAGTCAGCGTGTTCAGCATAACACGCAGCAGTCCAATGTCCAAGACAATTTGCGCAATGAGCGGGAAAATAGTCATGAAAGCCTAGAATTTTTTCGTACCTAAACCAAACCCGCATTCAATTCTTAGTTTTTGTAATTTTTGTATAATCAATTGCCAAATAAAACATAGTAATGATGATCTTAATTTACTGATTGATAGTGGAGCTAGTTTATGTGTGCTTAAGTATGAATGGTTGTCGCGACATAGCAATTTAATGAATATAGTAAAACAGGATAAGATAGTTACGTTATTAAAGGAAGTAGTGGTAATTTAGAATCTTTGGGATATATTTACTTAGATATTATAATTAATAATGTGGCTTTTCAACAAAAGTTTCACATTTTTGAACACTTATCTTGCGCCGCAGAAGGTATACTCGGGCAGGATTTTTTTGAGCGATATAACGCGGTATTAAGTTATAAAGACGGAACGCTGAGTTTAGAAACCCGAGAGCAGTCTATTGGTGTTCATGTCAACAGGAATTTGTTTACAATTCCGCCCCGATGTGAAGTCATTAAGCACATCCCGACGTCACACTGCAGTGATTGCGTCATTTCATCTAAGGAAATTTATAAAGGTGTGTTCACAGCGGGTGTTATATCGAAGCCACATAATGGACTCATTCCAGTTAGGATTTTAAATACGACAGATAAGTCGATTAATATAAATATATCAGATTTAACTATTAACTGCCTAAATATTTTTTATGTTTGCAAATTCGAAGATGATAAAATATCTGGGGAAAGAGTCTGAACTTTCCTTACGACTTTACAACTACATACCTATTTAAACAAAGAAGAACAAAGAGGCATTGAAAACGTATATATATGCCGATGTTTTCCATTTGCCAGGAGACACGCTTAATGCCAATGTTATAGAACATTCAATAAAACTAAAGGAAAATACGTCACCAGCGTACGTGAAGCCTTATCGATTGCCAAAAGCATTGAAAGGCGAGGTACAAAGACAAATAGATGAAATGATCAAAAACGATATAATTGAAGAGACGATTTCAGAATGGTCAAGTCCAGTTCTATTAGTACCAAAAAAAAAAACAGATAGGTCAGGAGAAAAGAAATGGAGACTTGTTGTGGACTAGCGATTGCCAACTCAATAACAGGATACAGGATGATAAATTTCCGTTACCAAACATCACTGAGATTTTATACTACTTTACTTATCCAAAAACATCTATTTCTCAAAATTAGATCTTAGTCAAGGATACTATCAGCTGTCTTTAGAAGAAAAGTCTAGGAAGTTTACTGCATTTACCACAGACAAACAGTATCAAATGAAACGATGTCCAATGGGGCTTAAAACATCGCCTAGTGCATTTGCTCGACTCATGACAATAGCGATGTCTGGGTTAAATTATAAATCATGCTTTTTATATCAAGATGATTGTATTGTCGTAGGAAATTGTCTTGAAACGCATAACAAAAATCTTATTAACATTCTAGAATGTCTAAGAAGAGTGAATTTGAAGTTAAATCCGCTGAAGTGTGATTTTTTGCGTAAAGAAATCGTTTATTTAGGTCATAAAATCACTTCAGAAGGAATATTTCCCGATCCTTCTAAAATAGACTGCCTGCAAAAATACCCAGTCCCGCAAAATGTAGACGAAGTCAAGAGGTTTGTTGCATTTGCTAATTATTATAGGCGTTTTATTCCAAATTTCGCTGAAATAGCCTACCCTCTGAATGCGCTATGTAAGAAAGATGTACCGTTCGTGTGGAGTGATGAATGCGAGCGAGCATTTTACAAGTTAAAGCAGATCCTTATTAGTCCGACTATACTTGACTATCCAGACTCTAGCGACAATAACAATTTTACACTACAAACTGACGCATCAAAACTAGGATTAGGCGCCGTGCTGTCTAATAGCAATGGCAAGGTAGTCGCGTATGCCAGCCGCAACTTGAAACCAGCTGAGACGCGATACCCTGTGATTGAGTTAGAATTACTTGCTATTGTTTGGGCAGTTCGACATTTTAGACCTTATTTATATGGGAAAAAGTTTTACATAAAAACAGACCATAAGCCGTTGATTTATTTATTCAATATGACCGATCCTTCAAGCCGGTTGACAAAGTTTAGATTGTATCTTGAGGAATATGATTTCGAAATCAGCTATGTCCCAGGACGGCACAACGCAGCTGCAGATGCATTGAGCCGGATACCTATCACATCCAACAGCTTAAAAGATATGAACAAGCATGTAGTATCGGTCATGACAAGGGCACAGACTCGAAGGTTACGCAATAACTGTGACAAAAACGACATGACTACTGAGGTATCCTCTACCCCAAGGCCTGATCAACCTAAGGTAGTGGAAGTCCTCAAACGACCAAGTGACAGCGTAGAATTGATATTAATTAATAATAAAAATATTAAAACAGATAGAAAAATTAAAACATTACACTAGTGATAATGGTAATATAAAATTCGTGCCAGAAAAATCAGCAATTTTTGTGATTACTCGATCGTTATCGACCGTAAGTGTGTTAGCGAGAGAATTACAACATTTTTGCAAACAAATCAAAATAAACGAGCTCGTAATAATTAAAAATAAGCGCAACGAAATTAATGTAAACTATTTTATAAAGGAAATGAGTCATTTGGATGACATTCCTAAGCTACTTGTTATTAAAGATGTGACAAGAGTTACTGACAGAGACACAAAAACTGATCTTGAATGACTTCCACCTGTTACCCACGAGTGGCCATGCGGGGGTAAACAGAATGATAAATAATCTGAGAAAGTACTATTATTGGCCAGGAATGACTAATGACGTAACAGAATTCGTAAGGAAGTGTAAAAGCATACCAATAGGCATACGAAGGAACCGATGATCATCATATCCACGGCATCCACTGCTTTTGAGAGAGTTAGTTTAGATTTAATAGGTCCTTTAGATGTAGATTATTTAAACTATAAGTATATTCTGACGTTACAATGTGATTTAACAAAATACGTCGAAGCATATCCATTAGAGAAGAAAGATACTGTTTCTGTAGCAAGGTTATTTGTAAATAATTTCATTTTAAGATGGTATCCCTACAGAGATAATAACTGATCAAGGAAGAGTTCATGTCATCAGTTTTTTCTGAAATTTGCAATTTGTTTCATAAGAATAAACTGCACTCAACAGCTTATCATCACGAAACTGGGAGGATTGGAAAATACTCATAAGGTTCTAGGAGCTTACCTTAGAATTCAATGTGACAATAATAAAACAGATTGGAGCAGTTGGCTTCCATTCTGGAGCTTTTGTTTTAACACTACAGTTCACTCACAGACAAAATACACTCCGTTTGAGTTAGTATTTGGGAAAAAATGTCATTTACCATCCAATATAGCACAAGATTCATATGTTGATCCTTTATATAATCCTGATTCTTACTATAGTTGCAAAACTTCTGAAAAATTCGGAATAATTCCGGAATACTTCTGGGAAAGTTTCTTTAAATCAGAATTATTCAAAATGATTTTAATTAAGATTTTTATTTTATTTGCGGAAAAATCGTATTTTGCATCGATCGTCGATCGCCGCCGACGCTGCCCTTCTGTGCGCCGGCCGCTGGCGTCGCGCCGCGGCGCGCGCGCCCGACTGCCACCGGCCACGAGTCGTGCGTGCAGGCGATGGCGGTCCGGGGTGCGGTAAGAGGGGAGATGCTCCCCGGAGAAGTTTTCCTCACCCCGCGAGAAAGATTCGTACCCCGAAATCGAATGTTTCCGCCGAATATTTCGCCCGAATAATTCAATGGAAATAATAAACGTTGTGTGGAATTAGTTATTGTCAGTGGCACATACGTAAGTTTTTACTTACGTATGTGCCAGTGAACAATAATTATCTCTATAAATGTTTATTTCATTATAAATGGGATTGATTAAGTATATGTTGATATTTTTATAGGTAGAAATGTTAGCCTGCGATTAACAGGATTTTTAATTCTTTTATTTTTAGGTAGGTACCTACTTATTTCGAAATCGAATGCTATTTTTATAAATTTTTCAGTTGTGCAATAAAATCCCAGGCCTAGCATATTTGATTTGTTTTTTGAAAAAGGGTTAGGTACCTGGGTCGTTCTTCTTTTTTATCGACAATGAATTGCTGTTTCTCAGTTTTTCGAGTTTTTCAAGTGACAATATTTTGATTTCAGTATTAGATTTTTTTTTCAGGTGAATTTAATTTTCATTTGGATTATTTAAATCTTTGTTTTCATGCCCATAATGTTGTTTATTTTATGGTGATTGTCGAGAAAACAAAGTGAAAGAGTGATCCGTTTTGAGTAGGACATTATGAATAGGGGTGTTTCCTGAGTAAAAAATATATGATTATATTTAGTCCGTCAGTTAGATTATAGAAAAATATTGGACACGTATTTTTTCCTTTATCAAATCTATAAAAACTGACGAAGATACAAAGCATCAAAGATCAGGAGTGGGGGCTTGTGACGTTACGGCTCGTTAAAAATTGTAGCGAGTAGTGACGTCACACGAGTTTTCAACGCTCTGTATCGGCTTCATTTTTTGTTTACGTGAAAAAAGAAAAAATACGTGTCCAATATTTTTTGGAAATCTATCTGACGGACTAATTAGTTTTTTTTAGTCAACTACCCTATTACTACTCTGTCACGGTATTTAAATAAAATATTGGCTAGAGAAAGGTAAAGGTACTTAGTATTAAAATGTATAAAGCGATGAGGATGTAAATTCAAACAATAAAAACATAATAATTCATACTCTAATACAACACAAAGTGAGATGAGAGACCGACCATTGTCGGTAAAAAAGAAGAACGACCCACCTATGTTTTTGGTTAAACTAAAGATAATATAATTTACAACTTCCAAGTGCGAAATAGGTAGTAAGGTCGATTTTCCTGGTTTTTTTTACAGTTGAAATATTCCCAAAGTTTCGGAATGTTTCGGAATACTTCCGAAGTATTCGGCGGGAATGATTCGGAATTTTTCCCGCCACCATCTATAATTCTTACCATTTGGAACTAAAATACAGACTTCAAAAAGCACAAGCTTAAGCTAAAAATAACTTAATATTTAGTAAAGAAGTAAGAAAATATAATTATGACAAAAATGTAAATGGATTAAAATATAAAAGTGGAGATTTAGTCTTAATTAAAAACCAAGTAGGAAATAAGTTAGATCTAATTTATTTAGGACCATACAGAGTAATAGAAGATATCGTAATAGAAGATATCTCACCAAATGTAAAAATATTAAAAGATGATAAAGAACTTGTAATTCTTATAAATAATACAAAGCTGTTTGTAAATTAAAATAATTTGGTTATAATGAAATATGTAATTTTAAAAGCTAATGTTTTTAAGTATATTTTATTAGATGTATATAGTACCTAAGTTTAGTTTAAAAAAAAATGCATTTTGTACTTAAGTAATAATAACATTTTTTTTAAAAAAAAGGATAGGTGTAGTGTGCAGCTCGCCTAACCTTATATTTGTAACTGCACACACTAATTATGAGCATTATTACACGAATCGTTGAACTGAATAGTCATCTTTCATTTTGCCTACATCACTCCAATACAATTGACTCAATCTACTCTTTATAATGTTTTATAGTGAATTGATTTATGATTTCCATGTTGGATAATTATATTTTTTTTCTCAACCTTTATCATGTATGACTTTGCATACTATTGTATAAATTCAAGTTCTTAAAACGCAATAGACAGATGTGTTGCTGGGGAGTTTGTTGCGCCACTTCTTCCCAGCTAAAACACTAGGAAGTGGTGACGGGTGGGCGTTTTGGGGGACTGTCTTTATGTAAAATTTGACGTTCAAAAAGTGCTGTCTATCAGCCTAGTTTGAATAAATGACTTTTTTTTTTTTGAGTTCGATTAGCCAGGGCTAGGAATACAAATTTTTTCATCAAAATCGAGCTCGAGACTCCTTTCTGTGTTTTTGCTATTCTTTATATGTAGTTTATGATTTGGCTACACCACCATTGGCCATCCACGCGCACTTGACAAAATCATCCTGTAGTAAGAGCGATTTTGTCAAATAATAATATAATAATGCATAATTTTTAATGGCCTTATAAGATATCTGTTCTTAATGTTTCAGAAATCTACCACTAAGAAAGCAGCTGAGCAACCCAAATTGCAAGTTGGCCGGAATAAAAAAGATTTCAAACGTGTTCATGCAATGTCGTTAAGGTCGCGACGACTGAGTAAACTAGAGTGGAACAAGCTCTTGGCACAAAGCTGTGCGCCATTAAGAAAGACTCCCTCGAAGCGTAAAAAAGCCTCTTCTGACGAGGATGAGCCACTAATTTTCCATAAAACTCGCAAAAAGTCCCCAGCTGTTGCTGCCACTGAGGATAGCCCTTGCGAGAAATCGCCCAAAATGAAATCTTCGAAGGACATTGGCCCTTGCGAGAAATCGCCCAAAGTGAAATCTACGAAGGACTTTGGCCATTGCGAGAAATCGCCCAAAGTGAAATCTTCGAAGGACATTGGCCCTTGCGAGAAATCGCCCAAAGTGAAATCTTCGAAGGACATTGATGTGCCTCGCAAAACCAAAGCAAAAGAAAACAAATCCAAAGAAATCGAAACAAATCCGGGCTCCTCAAAGCTTATCAGAGAGAATAGTGCCAAGAAAAAGAAATGCTCTCCTCAGAAGACGATTCCTAAAGAGTGCTCTCCCAAGAAGCCTGCCATAACCGCCTCTAAAAAACACCTCACGACTGCACGTGACGAACTTGTTAATGAGGCTGCCCTCGATAATGTAGTCACCCGGAATGATTTGGCTATGGCGAATCCGGCAGTAGTCCCAGAAGACCTAGTAGTAGTCACACTTAACCCGAAAGTTGTCCCAGGTATAACGAAAGCAGCCCCAGTGAAGCCGAAATTAGTCTCAATTAAGCCAACAGTAATCCCTGTCAAGCCAAAAGTTATCCCAGTCAAGGCAAAAGTAATCCCAGTCAAACCGGTAGCAGTCTCAGATGCTCTGGTTGTAGTCTCAGATACTCCGGTTGGAATCCCAGATGCTCCGGTGATAGTCCCAGATGCTCCGGTGGTAGTCCCAGATGCTCCGGTGGTAGTCCCAGATGCTCCGGTATTCGTCCCATATGCTCCGGTAGTAGACTCAGATGCTCCGGTAGTAGATCCAGATGCTCCGGTAGTAGACGCAGATGCTCCGGTAGTAGTCCCAGATGCTCCGGTTGTAAAACCAAAAGCTCTGGCCCCAAATGCTATGGTTGTACTCCCATATCGTACGGTCTCCTTTGTCCCGTATGCTGAAGTAGAGACAGAAACGCCTGAGCAGAAAGCTGCTTATTTAGCTAGAATGGATGAAGCTCTAATTGGTTTAGATGATTTACCAGATCTAGAAAACTTTTCGGAAGTCGATGATGAGACGACAGTGCGGGTGCAACACGTCGCAGTCCAACCAGCCAACCAGAGCGACATAGCAGACCAAGATCACCCGTGTCCGTCTCTTTCAATGGTACACAATGAAGTACCATTGAAAGAGACGGACACAGTAGACCAAGAACGGTCGAATGGTTATCTAGGTTAGTAATATCCCGTGCATTTATTTTGAGTTCCATCACAATTGCAATATTTCTTAGGATGTCTAATCAGCGGCACTGAATTGTTTCACTACATAAGGGAAAATTACCGATCAACATTGTTGTTCTCGCTGTGAAATAATTTTTTAAAAGAATAATTAATAAATAATAAGTAACACTCTGGCTGTTTTAGATTCGGCTCTGGTATACGGTTCGGATACATCTGATGATGAGCCGATGGTGAGAGTTGAAGCGCCGGTCAAACAAGTACATCGACGTACCAACGACTCTCCCGGTTAGTAATAACTTCAGCTTTCATTTTTCATTATGTCAAAACTAGTTTATGAGCTCGCCTTATACTAAGGACAGTATGAATTGTTTCGATATATGCAGAGTGGGAAAATCAGCGTTAAAATTGCCAAATTAAATAATGTGAATAAGACACAATGTACATTATAGAGATTATTCAAAAAAAAAATATGGACTAGGTTTTTTTCTGTTCTTTGTACACGTGGTACTTAGACTCGTTTTGTTTAGGTATATAAAGATAAAATGGGAACAATAACCAATGTAAATACAACAGTAACAAGTACTAAATCAATCAACAAGTATAAGTAGTAGTTTATTTGTTGAATATGTGTTTGTATTAAAAGTCACATCAAGATTATTTACCTTTATATAAATACCTAAACAAAACGAGTAGAGAATCTAGTATTTCTAAGTGGTAGCCTAGATTTATCGCCACAGAATCTATAAGCAACTGTTTACACAAACTTGGAAGTAGGATTATTTCTGGAGGAGATTGGAAGGCCAAGCCTGGAAGGAAGGTCAAACTGGTTTAT
Source organism: Hecatera dysodea (assembly GCA_905332915.2). Taxonomy (NCBI): domain Eukaryota; kingdom Metazoa; phylum Arthropoda; class Insecta; order Lepidoptera; family Noctuidae; genus Hecatera; species Hecatera dysodea. The sequence goes on along the minus strand of HG995286.1, from coordinate 27,250,302 downwards.
TTAAACCAGCTCAAATGAACGCGATTGAACTCTGGCGATTGACAAGCCATTCAGTTCAGTGCTTCCATCTTTAAAGACGTTGATCAGTGCCCCATTGTTTGGACAAGTCCTGCGATGCCTACAAACAAAGACTGAAACCAAAATTGGCGAAAGTCTAATAAATTCGATAAAATATCACTGTATGTGCTAATCTACATTTGATGATGTTAAACAAATTTAATCAAAGGAAAATGGCTTGTAAATAGAGAAGAGTATTTAAAAAAACCTTCACAAAAAAGTGCCCGGTCGGTTCCTACAGATTGCTTTTTTCAAATAAGCCATGTCTGACAGTTGGAAGTTGGTTCTTCTTAATTTGATTTCTGTTATTTCTTAGCACCCGGGCCAAGTGGCATGCAGTGCCAATCCAGCAAAAACAATTCTGACGCCAATGAAGAAGACGGAGGCATCAATTTAACGTCGCTCATCAAAAAAATTTTGGGTAATGCAACTTTCAATTTTAAGATTAACCGAGCAGGGCGTTATCAACGCCTCTAAAGCACGTGCATAAAATAAATCACATGTAAATTCAATAGTTTCCCATAACCCCGTATCTTATTAAAAAAATAAAATGTTTAAATGTATCGAACTAGCCATGTTCAAATTAGCCATGTCTGACAGTAGGTAGATGGTTTTTCGTATATTTTTAATGCTAGCGTGTCTGTCCTGTTAATTAAAAAAAAAAAAAAAATTGATTGAGTCAGGCGTTACTTTGCGGAAATCCATTTTAAATTTGAAAATGAAAATAATATATCAGTTTCAATTTCCGCGAAAATCGGAACTGAAATTGAAACTAGATATATTATTTTCATTTTCAAATTTGATTTCTTTTATTTGTTTGCAGCTGGGCCAAGTGGCATGCAGTCCATATTATTAGAAAACAATTCTGACATTGATGAAGACAGTGATCAAGGCAAAAGCAACAAAATAAGGACGATCATTAAAAGAATATTGGATTCCGCATCTGTCAATTTGCAGTTAGAAGAATTGGTTAAGGCATCGAAGACTTGCGTCGCGGCAACGTGGCGTACCGAGCAGGACGTCATCAACGCCTCTAAAGAACAAGTAGACTCCCGCTGCAAGGTTTGTAAGCCTTGCCACACATATGAGAAAATATTAAGGGGCAACAGAAATGACCTGGATAGTTCAATTGAGGCTCCAGAGAAGGAACTAAACAGGCAAAATAGTGAAGCAGAATGTAGCGCGATGGGCAACGAGAAACGGACGGTTGCTGCTGATACAGACGATGGCAATGTTCGCTTTAAAGTACCATCAGGAAATTCTAACGTAGCGAAGAAAGTCAGAACTCCCGTTATAAACGCCCAAGCGATCATGGGGATGAACAGCGAGAAAAATGGTGATTCTAAGAAAAACAAGCAGCTTCAAGGTAAGAAACACGAGCTTGGCAAACAAAAAGGTACCCAGAATTATAATAAAAACGTAAACTCGGATTCTGCGGTGGAGAAGCAAGCCAGCGAAGAAACAGATACCCAGCACATTCAACAAAAAGAGGGTGATGACAGGCCACCTGTGGCGCAAAAGAAAAATCTTGAGGTGGAGATATCTCACATAACTCAACGTTTCGAAGAGCTGCGGAAGGAAAAAGAAAAAGAAATTGCTCGTCTAAAAATAGAAATTAGGAGCACAGTCAGAGCTGAAATGGAGGCTGATCGCCGTATGATCGAAGAAGTCGATCGGTTGGCGCAGACTCTAGACAAAGAAGAGGATGCCAAAAGTATGCTTCCGAGACAGTTTCCAGATCTAGATGAGCCTGGCACCAGCGGATCCGCAAACGATGGGACACTAGTAGACGCGCCTGTATACTTCCCCACTCTAGAAGAGTTCAATGTAAGTATTTGCTTACTTAACATAATCTAGTCTTCAATTTCCCGGTATAGTTAAATTTTATCTGATAAATAATTGCACTCACTCTTATTTATCAGTAGTCACTTAGTCAACTCAAATATATCTGGCCAGATATAATTGAGTATGGATATAAACAACCTCGCTTTGAGTTTGTTTCGGTGTTTCGTTTCAGAGTAGGCTAGAGAACACCAATCTCTCCTTTTCATAAACTAACGATAGCAACTTCAAAAACACGACCTGCTTTAATACAACGTGTTGTTTTGCATCCTCATCAAATTTCAGGAGGTTGTCATAAAAGACATAATCAATTGAAAGTACGGTACCGGTCAATAACTAATAAGCGCTGCTTTTTTTGTTATTGAAATTTAACAGTATTTTAGAATTAATCCCTAATACAAATAAAACAGAATCAGTCGACTACGTCGACACTCACGCACACAGCTGCATTGTTGCTGTGTGCGTGAGTGTCGACGTCTTACTTACGAAATGCTAGCGCGTGCGTGTGCGACCGACCGTGCGATGACCTACGGCGACCAGAAGCAATAATTTTACCTAATTTTATTTTGAAAATCACCTACATTATTGTCATAAATTTCGCTTGATAATTATCTCATTTTTAAGCATCATTGTAATATGGAAATCTTACTAATGAATGACAGTAATACTAGTGAAAGAAAAGTTCAATGACCTGTTATCAGATGAATATTTAAATGTTAGTTTTGCTTTATTGCTATCCGTCAGCTTAAAGTTTTCGTAATGATTTTGTTTTTATTTGTGGATTAAATTGGTTGATTTGAAATTTTCCTTCTTACTTAACGGGCTTAGGACCGGCAATAATTTAAAAAACCTTAGTTGCTATACCGATCCTACTAAGTCAAAAAATGTTTTCAACGTTTGATGGAAATAGAAAGATGTGCTAGTTAAGTGTACGTGTGATACTTTCGACTCTTAGGTATTATTGATTCACTTAAAAATCTGAAATCGACTTATTTACAGTAATAAAATTGATTAAGCTAACAACGTGTTTACAAAATGAAAAAATAAATAAATCACCTACCTACTTAAGTTACCCGGAGGTATTGTTTAGTTTCCAACACCACACTCTTGGCACAGTCGAGCACAATGTAGCTGGTTTTCCTTCAGCCTACGTAAAACTAACACATTCGTTTTTAAAAAGATTTACGTCTAAACTAACTTTTTAACGTCTCCTCATAAATAAAAGTTAAGAGGCCATAGGTCCTCCGCGACCGATCCAGTAGTCAAGAAACCTTTCAGAGTGGTGTGGTCACTCCAAGCATCGACCAACCTCTCGCGTGCTTGCCCGTGGTTCTCGCTGGAAGTATTCCAGGATGTTTTCCTGTAAGGCGACAGGCAGGCCTACGCTGTCGCGAGCTTTGAGCATGCCGGGGAACGTCAAACTGCTGATGATCCCGCAGTCTCTGCATAGCAGCCAGCATGACGCTCTGTGACGGGGGTTCCCGATCGCGGAACATTTCCATGATCATCCGGATGGCTCCACGTCTCCACGGATGGCATACAGGCAGACCATATCTCCACCAACTCGACATTAGAATAATTGTCCGTCATTTCCTTTTGTACTTACGTCTCAACGATGCACAGGCACACGGCGGCGACATCAAACACACTGTTAAGCACACGCGGCGCGGCGCGTGCGCTGGGTGCGGGGGAGTACCCGCGCCGTGGTTGGGGTGGGATTGATTACCTACGAATTTATTGAATGATCGCTGCGTATGCGTTGTCTGTGTATTGTTTGCGTTTGTTTGTCGACGGACCGCGGCTGGTTCACACTTACGATTTCCGTAAATAACAAAAAATATTAAAAAAAATACCTACCCTTTTTATTGTTGATTTGGGTCGAGCATCATTAGCATTATTACGTCCTTGAATTTGACTAGAATGCAAAACAACATCTTGTATAGTATAATGTAATGCAATTCAATGTAGATATTTAAAAGCTTTCTTTTTTTAAGGATCCTGTCTCCTTCTTTGAAAAAATTTATCCAGAAGCTATGAAATATGGAGTCTGTAAAGTGGTGCCCCCACCTGGTTGGATGCCACCCTCCGCAGTGCATGGCGACATTAGATTCGACATTATGAATCAGTACATCTCGCGGCTGTTCAGCCGCTGGGGACCGGCCGCGAGGGAGCTGAGTGCCATCAAGTTGTGTCTGTCCCAATATACTAATATTAATTTTACGCGACCGCCACAAGTAAGTATATTAATGATTCTGGCACGCATTGTACATGTATGTTTTTAATTTCTTGTCATTTGTGTTACATCACCCAGAGAATTTCGTGCGCCAGATCATGATGCGAACTGAATAAATAACTTGAAATTGTTAAACTGAATGGTGAATTGATGTTATTAAGAAGTAAAAACTAAAAAGATTTCAAATCAAATCAAAAGTCATTTATTCAAACTAGGCTGAGAGACAGCACTTTTTGAACGTCAAATTTTACATAAAGACAGTCCCCCAAAACGCCCACCCGTCACCACTTCCTAGTGTTTTAGCTGGGAAGAAGTGGCGCAACAAACTCCCCAGCAACATATCTGTCTATTGCGTTTTAAGAACTTGAATTTATACAATAGTATGCAAAGTCATTACGTGCGAAAGGTAGGAAAAAAAATCCACAGTTTTTTTTTTTTTTTTTTTTGGAATGGACCACTCGCAGTTCAGCACACTAAGGCTGGTTACTGCTCAACCGGACAATCCTGTGGTGGCCTCAAATGAATTTAAGGCCCCCAGCCAGGGCTAAAAACTACTAAAAGCTAAATGACCGCTTCGCTAAGGGCATCCCCTGTGGGATACGGGCCTCGGCTTAACGGGGTCATTGAGAGGGGCAGCAAGGGACAGGCTGGGTCAATTATTATTATTTAGGGGATTTAACGCTAATGGCTCAGCGTCGCGGGCTGGCTCGTTAGGCAAAAGTCGGGGAGGGAAATCCACAGTTTCAAGTACTGCACTACTTTATACCTTTCGTTTTCTTGGCATTTAAAACTAGATTATTGTTCGTAAAACAATCCGTAACCATTGAGAGAGCGCTGTTTACCTTATTGAAATCTTGTCTATTCCTATCAACTTTAAAGATAAGAGAGGTATCATCCGCGATCAATACTACGTCACAGATACCCTTTAAGAAAAATGGTAAATCGTTTATGTACACTAGAAACAAGAATGGACCCAGTATTGAGCCTTGAGGCACGCCTAAATGCATTGGTAGTCCGGAAGACTTCACGCCATTGATATCCACACATTGGAACCTATTATGTAAATATGAATCAATGGGGAGAAAAAGCGCCAATTTCTCTCGGTAGGTGGCGTCTTGTCGTTGGTACCTGACGCACTGTCAAAACAAAACATGTTTTAAGTGATTAAACTTTTTGCATTATAAAATTAACGAAATGCCGCGATGCTGTGCTTATAATTGTGAAAATATTGGAATTCATCGTTTTCCTAGAGACAAAAAATGCTTGCAATCTTGGATCAAAGTAATACGTCGGAAAAATTGGAAGCCGACTCCGACTTCGAGGTTATGTGCAAAACATTTTAAACCAAGTGATTATTATGAAGAAAGCAAGTATACAGGTGAGATATTCAATCAATAACAGTAAAAACATTTATTAAGAGGAAATATAAGTACCTATTACATAACATATTATATGCATTTATTTACAGGTATTAAATTGGAAAAGAAGTTATTGAAGAAAGGCGCCATCCCCTCGATTTTCTCCTTTTCTAAGTGTGAAGAGCAATCTAAATCAAGAAGATCATTACGTTATGAAGCACGCTGTGCAAAGAAAGAGTTATTGGGACTCTCAGAACTGAAACTTGACAGAACTCCTGATGCTCCTGATGTAGGTGCCAACATAGTAATTGAATCTGTAGAACCACAGACAGAGATTATTTCTGATGATGTTTCAAATATTGTAGAATATGCAGAAAATGAAACACAAATAAATATAGAGCATATATATGGGTCTGTATGGCGATTTCAACATGACGATAAAGCTATTAAGTTTTATACAGGCTTCGAGTCTTATGGAAAACTGTTATTGGTTTATTCTACATTACATCCAATGGTTCCACACATTAATTATTATAGATATACAGTTTTAAGTGTGTTTTATTTGGACCAGTTTTTCTTGACTTTAATGAAGCTTCGACAAAATAAAACCTCATTTGAGTTATCTAGATTCTTTAATATTTCCACCGCGACAGTTTCCAACATATTTATTACATGGGTGAATTTCATGTATCAAATGTGGAACACGCTAGATATCTGGCCAAACAAAGACTTAATACATCTTTATATGCCAGAATCCTTCAAAATATATGATAAAACTACACGTGTAATTGTAGATGCTACAGAATTTACAATACAGAAGCCAGAAAACACTTTAGCTCAACAGGCATCATGGAGCAACTCGGTTTAAAGAAATTTTTATTCTCATAAAAGACACTGTCACTTACATGAGAAATATGTTTTACAAAAAAGTAGATACTTAACTAAGGAATTGTCGTTTATAGTAATTATAATTTTATTATGTGGGTACTTCTATAATGCATTCGGAAACAATTATTTGCTTCTATTGTCAATATTTTTCGACTATATGTCGGGCAAGTTTTACCTTGAATGTATATAGCAACTATAAACACGGAAATACTTTAAAAGTGTTAGTGGGGGCATCACCAGGTGGATTGCTTTCTTATTGTTCCCCGGCCATATGGTGGGTCCATAAGTGATAGACAGACAATAGAATGCAGCTCATTATTTGATAAGTGTGAACCAGGTGATACTATCTTGGCTGATAGAGGGTTTCATGTGCAAGACATGTTTATATCTAAAAACATTATGGTGAAAACTCCAGCGTTTTTAAAAGGAAAAGATCAACTGCCTGGATTAACAGTGTTACATGACAGACAACTTGCTAGCAAACGTGTTCACATAGAAAGATAAATAGGTCTTACCAAAACATATAAAATACTAAAAACTGAACTAGACCACAGCTATATTCCTCTGGCTTCAAAAATATTTTATGTATGTTTAATGTGTTGTAACTTCAGAGAAGGTATTATGAAATAAAAGAAAGAATAAAGTATATTAAGTGCATAATTATACTTATACAAACTGCTAGTGTATTTTAATGCCTGTCCGTCAGTCTTTCATCCCTACATTATTGGGTGTATTCCCGTTCGTCCCCTCGACTTCGTCCCCCGAAGGGGACGAACGGGAATTTACAAAAATAATATTTAATTTGTTCCCGATCGTCCCAATCCTAATTCAAGAGGGGACGAATGGGAATATGTTCTTCGATTAGTCGTGTATTCCCGTTCGTCCCCTCGACTTGAAATATAAGTCACTATTTTTGTAGTAACAGCTGCTATGTGTATGGTGGCAAGATTTTACGTTTTACATTATGTAAGTAATTAGAAAAGTTTACTCATTATTTTAACACATAAATAGGGTCAGTAAATTACTGCACAAATCTTTTTAGTGGGACGAATGGCACTAATCGAAGAACATATTCCCATTCGCCCCCTCTTGAATTAGGATTGGGACGATCGGGAACAAATTAAATATTATTTTTGTAAATTCCCGTTCGTCCCCCTCGGGGGACGAAGTCGAGGGGACGAACGGGAATACACCCATTATTGAACCGATTTTGATTAAATTTGGCATAAACATTGTCTACACCGGGAAAAAGGACATAAGATATATGAATGTGCAGTTTGAAGTGGATATGAAGCTCATTGTGACAATTTACGTGTTTTGCATAAAAATATAAATAATAAGAATTTAGATTTAGTGAACATACAACATTGTCTCCTGCTCCCGAGGAAAATAATTAACTTATGAAAAACTAGCTTTTACTTGAAACTTCGTCCGCATGAACATGATACCGGGATATAAAGTATTTTATGTCCTTTCTTTCAGTGTTGACAGCGTTACATAGAGAAAGATAAAGATTCCATCAAAGATATTAAGCCTTATTGCACTCTTTTTATCACACTATAATTTTTGTACAAATGTTTTTCTAATATAGCATTTTTGAAATGTTCATAATAAAAAGCACTTAATTTATCCACCATATCTTTGATGAACTCTTCGTCTCTCTCTATGTGAACGGTTTGGAGATGTGAAAAAGTAAATATTATAAAAATACAATTCTTTTTCCCTGAACAAAAAAGTTGGCCTTGGATTTGATAAAAATAGGGGTGTTCTTTCTTAAGGACTAATTCACCGTTTACTAAACTTAAATAGGGCACAGTGATGGGGCTGATATCACAGTATCTTACAGTGTATGGGCATTTCACTTCTACAATTGAATCATCCTGAAATAAACCATCGGGTGAAGCTCCCAAAAAAGGGTGGTTTTGTGACAAAAAAATTCCACATTTTCTCACTTGCCTACTGTACATATATTCAAATTTAGCTATGGCTATTGACTCATTGATTCGGCCATGCATTGTAGCTTTGGATATAAACTCTTTTGGATTAATTATTTTATTTGCCAAGTTAGCTCTATGAGATTCTATACAATGACAAATTGTATGAAATTTACTTGCGGTTAAATGAGTTTCATGTAACTCTTTCCAAAACTTACAATTATTTTGCTCTCTAGTATTTTCTTCAATTATTATTAGTTGTTGTTGAGTAACATTATCTAAATGCAATCTCTCTATTGTGAGCTGTTCACCAGTTTTTTTCTCATAATATGAGTGATCCCACTCTATTGCATAGGTATTAGCAGGATAAAATGTTTGTTTTAAAGGCGCCGATGTCTGCCCATAGTTAATTATTAAATTTCTGACATAGTCAGCATATGATTTTGGTAATACAGCAACATTTATTGGCTCATAGTTTATAGAATATTTTATCTGCTTTCTTGGCAAATCATCACATTTTAAAAGAGAGGAATGGAATGGTTTAGGCCTTTTAAAAGTCATTAGCTTCTGGGTACAGACCTGGTGCAGTAAAATACACTTGTCTTGGACCATATGTGCAATGCCATATAATGCTACTAGTACATGTTTACAATGAGCTTCATGTCCACTTCCAACTGCACATTCGCAATGTGTTTCTTCTATGGAACCACAAGCATTCCTTAGTTTTATATCAACCACATAAAATATCTTCTTCATTGATGCCATGCATTGACATTTGATGTATGTAAAATCACCAGCTCTGACTGCACGAGCTGTGAGTAAATGTCGGTTCTCATACATTTGCCAAGCATTTCTTGTTTTCTTTTCGTACATTTCTGCAAAAGCCTGAATATGATGTTTTGTAAATGCAGCCAATATGGTTTTCGAATTAATATCTTTGTAATGTTCATTTGGGGGTGTAATCATTTGGACATCATATTCATTATCCTCAGTTACTATATTAAAATTTGAATCATATGCTTCTAATCTGGAACAATAAATACAGAAATTAATTATACACGTTGTGATTTATGCACAATAAAAATAATGGTGTCGATTTTTGTGTAAATATTCAATACCTACCTAGCTATGAGAACAGCCTTCTTTCCTGTTGTTTTAGCTTGTCTTTTGCGCAACTCTTCTTTTAATTGAGCCACAGTCAACGAGAATACATTTTATTTTACGAAAGACACACAGAAACACCTAATTATTTTATTTTGAAAACAAAGCATGATTAATGCATAACCCCAAAGAGTTGCGGACGGCTGAATGAGGTACCAACGATTGTCGCGCCATCTGTAATTGACTTTGCCTTCGCCTCCCCATTACGTTAAGAGCTTCGCTTTGGAGGAGGTAGTTTACGCAAAAGCGTGTCATGGTTTACGCAATCAAAGGCTTTGGAGAGATCACAGAAAACTCCAATTGCATTTTGCGAGTTCTCAAAAGTTTAATGGAAATGTCCCAATAATCACCTGCGTTTTTAGATTTAAGTGTATTGAAAATGTTAACTACATCAAGTGGTGTTACGTGCTCAAAACTAAATAGTTGATAACACTTAGGCACATTATTATGTAAAAGGTTTTCAGCGTTAGAAGGGGACGAATTCAAAGAGCGAGTTGTAGTAATTGAAGATGCCGTGATCCTAGTTGTTTCATGAAACAAGTTAACTAAGTTATAAGACCTAAACAGATTCAGAAGTCTAACACTTAATGGAGTGACTTATAAAATATTAACAATAAAATCTCCACCTAAAACTATACTTTATTACTTTTAATTTATTAAGTGAATCCTCCATTACCGATTCGAAAAGACCAAAATCACCAAAGGGCGGTCGATAAACGCAATTAAAGTTTATAGTTGCGCTGGCTGGCTTAGAATTCTTATAAAATAAAATTAGTAGTTGCCGCAACTGAAACTTATTGAGTGGATTACGAAACCCTCGCAAGGCATTAGTAGGTAAATTTAACTATTTTCTTGCAGTTGGATGGTGTCGAAATAAATTTACCAAAACTATACCACCTTGTGCAACGGCTCGGCGGTCTGGAAACAGTTATCAACAAGAATCGATGGAGCAAGGTCGCAGACGATCTGAAAATTACTAAGGCTGGGAATTATGAGAAAAGATTAGACAATATTTACATGAAGTTTTTGCTAGCATACGACACGCTTTCACATCGTAAGTATTCCTGTTAGTCTATCCGGTCAATGTTTCACGGTTTGAAACTTGGTGGTGAGCATGGAGTGAACTGCCTTTTCATCTGGTTTGCTCACTTCACTGTAATATATTTACAGAATCGCATTGCTGTTAATGTTAAAAACACTTTTATTTCTCTTCTAAATATATAATCTGAACTTTCGTGTTATTGTAATATATTATTATTACCCAGCAATTCTTCTTTTTTTTTCTGAAGAGGAGCGCCAGGAGATAATGCGGAAAGTTGAGGTATCGTGGAACAAAAAAAATCAAAAGCTTTTGGACCGCGCTATGCACCCGCTATACCGTCAACAAAGAATGCTCGGCTTATTAGACTCTTCAGACGAAGAGACGGAAGATGAAAATATTAAGACTGCTCTCAAGCAGGCAGAAGACTGCATCATCAAAGGACATATCATGCAACACAGTCGATTCAAAAAGGTATGATACTCGAACACTGGGCCGCATGACCATGACAATTTATTTACAGAGCCTTTATACGTACGTAAACTTGTTCCTTTTTCCCATGTGGTTAAGCAGAAACTAAACCACGCTTCCTCTTGAGTGTTGTTTCTCTATTTGGTTAGAGGGTTGTACAGCGATTTTATTTGGAGATAATCGAGGAGATAAATATAATGTATCACTGCATTAATGTGTAGTCAAAACACGAAAAAAGAAATGGTTGTATTCACTCCACATACATACATGTTTTTATTATACGAGACCAAATAAGCAATTTACGATTTTGATCGGCTATGTTTATTTTTACTATTTATATTATGAGAAATTACCAAATTACTTCTCTAGGCGGAGCGAGATTCTTATTCATCATCCACCTGTGTTTCTTCAAATGCCATTTGCGTTCTAACTCTTCGAATAATTCTGCTACTCCGGCAGACTTAGGGCCAGTGCCTGTCAGACTCTGACAGGCACTGGCCCTAAGTCTGCCGGAGTAGCAGTATTCTGTTACTCGGACAGTCCGAGTAACAGAATTGTTCAAGAGATTAAGAACGCTAATGGCATTGTTGGACCCTATAAACTTGGGAACAAAAAGAAGGAATGAAAATGAGAAAATATAGGATGTTGATTCATTATATTGTTGCAGAAGAAATATTCCAAGTTGAAAATTTATCTAGTTGGTTGCATCTCTCAAACACAAAAAATCTAAAATATCTGGGGATATTATCTCTCCAGATACATATATTAGAATTATTCTGTGTTTGTAATTATCTGGTGACATATACATACATGCGAATATTCGATCTCTGCTTATGTGTAAAAGCCTGTTTTTAACGATAAAAACTAGTTGAATGGCAGCAGACATTTTTTGTCTGCTGCTAAGAGCGTTGATGTAGTGGGGGAGTGCACTGATAACGTTGCGGTGTGCGCAGGTGGCGACAATGGCGTACGAGAACACGTTTGGGCCGGGTTCGGAGGCGGCTTCCCCGCCTTCACTGGATCACATCGAGGAGATGTACTGGCGCCTCGTCACCTCGGGCACGGAGCACGTGTGCGTACACACTGCGGCCATCGACACCGGCTTGGAGGGCCACGGTTTCACGACCACCGAGGAGCCGTATGCCAGCCATCCGTGGAACCCCAAGGTACCCAGCCGACTGATTATGACCTGTGATACCTAGCCGCGGTAGGACAATGTACAATAACGGTCAAACTAATTTCAGCAAGTCATCAACAATCCTCGCAACATACTTCGCTATTTGGGTCCGGTGGTGGGCGTTACGGTGCCCACTCTGCTTCTGGGCATGTTGTTCTCGACCTCGTGCTGGCACAAAGATCCACATGGAGTAGCGTGGTATGAGTACCAGAGTAAGGGACCCACAAGAATTTGGTAAGAAATTTTTTACTTATTGTTTTAGAAAAATGTTAAGTTTGCGAATTGGGACTAGGTACTATACTAAACTTAATCCATTAACCCTGAAGGGGTTTGAATTTTAGAAAACCTCGATACCTCACGTTTTTCCTGTTTATGCCTAGTATCAACTTCATTGAAACAAGTTAAAATTCTCCCATACAAACTTTAACACCCCTAAACCTTTGTAAATAACTCCCAAGGTAAAAAATCTTGAGGAAAAAGAAAAATCCAAGTAAAGAAAAAAAAAAACGCCAATTGGGCTGTAACAAAATTTATGATGTTTAATATACACGAAAATCATCAAAGTCTGAGCACGTGGACGCGTGCATCTCGATAAAACTTACCGTTTTCTTTAACACCCAATCACCCATACTGCCATTGGACTAAGCCTTCAGATACTGAAATATTTCTTCTAAGCATGACTCTCGTTCTAATCGACAGATGCAATTAACCCTTAAACAAACGCGAGCCGGTATACATTTTTTTTTTAAGGTTGCATTGTATTTTAGGTAATTGAGGGTCACTGATTTCATATTTTAAAACAAAATTTAAAAAAGAATAGGGGATGGGGTAGTTTTTCTGGTGGTAAATAATTTACCATTATCCGTTCATGACTACAAAATGTTTGATGTTGGTGGTAAAATTGTTACCATTGTCCGTTACGGTTTAATTTTCGTTTCTTGACTAGTGACTTCCTCTTGGTTCTACTTAAAATATTTATTTTATATTTTGGAAATGAAACATTTTATTTTTTTAATATTTTTTTATTAGTATTGCATATTACCTATGTTATAGTATTGCTTATATTAATGATATTCTTACAATCTATAAATCTAAATTAAAAACAAATGACTTGTGCAAAAAATATATAAAAAAGTAATCAATGTTATTTTTAATAAAATTTCAGTCCAAAAAAAATAAACAAAAAACAACCGATTTTTATATAGATAATCTGATATTTTTCAAAGTGGGATCGGACAAGGGTAAGATATTTACCACATATTTGAAACATCTAAATTATATGAATAAGTCAATTGCAAATGCTGCTAACACGTGAGATTAGTCAAAATATGTTATAGTTTTGGAATTTGCGTCGAAAAAGTACTTACCAGATTTTTTCTTGAACAAACTTTCAAAATTTCTGACAACACCCGCCAAAAACTCGACTTTTTTCACAACAAAACCGTTGAGTCAATTTTGACATTACCTTACAGTGACAAATGACGTTGACAGGTTGTCAAATGAAATAAAATAGATAAACAAATTATTATAGATTATAAATATGTGATATTTATACCTTTAGTGTTACCGTATTAAAAGTTAGAGTGCATTATTTAAAAAAACACGATGTGGTAATATATATACCTTTATTTGAATAAGGGTTAACCCACATTTATTGGGATCGTTTGAGATAGCATTTGCTGGTGGCACTTTACCGTAATTTGCTGGTCCCCGGCATTCGTCAATAGTCGCAAAAGTGTTGACACGTTCCTTGCGTTTTGCAAGATATTTCGTTTTTATAACATTTTATTTTCATACGTTAAGGTACGGGATCCCCGCGGACCAGGCGGACAACTTCAGGAAGGCTGTAGAAACGTTAAGCCCGACGTCTTGCCAGAACAAGGCCCTGTGGCTGTCGTCTGAAATCGCGATGATCCCGCCAAGTGCCCTGCGCGAACACAACGTGCGTCTGACGCGCGTGACGCAGAACGAGGGCGAGTTCATCATGGCTTTTCCTAACGCCTACACCAGCTGCATCAGCACCGGCTACACCGAGTCCGAGAGCGTGTACTTGGCGTCATCGCATTGGCTCGATTACATGTGGAACGCTTTCAAGGTGAGTCGTCTGCGTGAGCCTATGTGGTCTTCCGCTGAAACATTTTATATATTTGTACAAATTGCTTACAGGTAGCACGTGACAGTTGCGAGCCGACGATGTTCTCAATGGAGCAGCTGCTCTACAACATAGGCCGAGACAAGGACGCCGATCCGGACTTAGTGAGACGCGCGCTGCCGATGTATGACTTGGTGTTGCGCGAAGAGGTCACCAACCGACAGATGCTGCAGGAAAGAGGAATTCCTTTCGTGCAGCAGGTATGCTAAGAAATTCTTTCGTGCAGTACGTATGCGATAGATAGGTAGCTGTCGAGAATTATTCTAGAGTTTTCTTGGTTTGGCCGCCCTAAAACAATTTTTTATTTCTGCATTTTTTAATATTTTGTAACACTCGTTGGTGATCCTTAGATTTAATAAATAAATGAACAATACATTAGCTTTATATGCATCCTTCGCTTTTCTACTCAACGACCATGATCCGCAACGCTCTTAACTTTGCGCTCCAGAAGTCTTGCGGCGAAAGGCAATAATAAAATGCGTTCGAAACAGTCGTAATATATACAATACGGCCGACGGGTCCTGGCGAGTTCGAACTTCGCGCAGAAGATTGTGCAGTAACGTTTAGAACCAAATGATGGCACGAGACCACGTGCGCGGGGGGGGGGGGGTAGGAGTTTACTTATGTACGTAATTTATTCAATCGCAATAGATTACTGTAATTTAGATTTAATTAATTTTTGTTTATTTAAGACATTAAAACGAAATAGATTTACTAATTTTTTTTTTGTGTGTGTGACCTCTTCTTGTATTCTAAAGGTGGTGCTGGTCGTGCGGTCCCATTTAAAGTAAATTTATTGAGATCTGACAGCTAGTATTTGAGTTATCCCTAATAATACGTGGCTTCAACTACATTGATGATGTTCTCATTCACTCTTGTCGATGTAAAATGTATAGGTTGGTTAGCGGCGGCATTTTAGTATTTCAAGGCGGTCCCTTTCTAGTTTTGGTGAAGATTTGATAAAGAATAGAGATAGGAAACGAAACTCATCAATAAATGATAGCGAATCTTTCGGAATTGCTGATATCGCATGTTTGTTTATTGTTTACACCCATTTCTACCGTGTACGCTGTGATAGATACTTTTGTGGGGGGGGGGGGGGGGGGGTAAAGTTATTTTATACGTTTTTTGTTTAGCAGTCTGTTGTTTTTTGTAGCTAACAGTTTTCTTCACGTGTGTACATGCGCAAAAGTTAATAGAGTGTATATTCAGACTCGTCAAGATCCGTTAGACGTATTGTAGTTATGAAAATTCCGGCCCTAACAACCGACCACCATCACTTCCTGTCTCATAATTCTTTGTTTGTTAATATAGCTACTGAGCGCTCAGGGTGAGCAACAGTCGAGCACCGACAGCGCGCGCCCTCTAGAAGAGTGCGATTACTGCAGGTCCTCGCTGTTCCTGTCTAAGGTAAGGACACTCACCTCCCATGCTCCTCCTAAGTAGATTCCGAACATTTTTATACAAAACAACTTCCCAACCCATCATTACTTCTTAGTGAGAAAAGATAGTACGAGTAGCTCCACAGCAAAATACCTCGTGTCTATTATATATGCTATTATAAAGTTGAAATCTTGTCAAATTAATATAGAAATTAGCATAGAAAAAAACCTGGCACGTGTCAACGGGTGTAGTACAATGAACGTTTCCGTGGACAGGTGAAGGGGCTGCTCGCACGGAACTCGGTGATGTGCCTGGAGCACGCGCTGGCGCTGCTGGACTCGGATAAGATAAAGGACTTGGACGAGCGGCAGGTGCAGCTGCTGGTGCTGGTCAGCGTCAAGGAGCTGCACAAGGTGCACGACGACATGCGGCGCCGGCAGAACACCAAGTCTTAAGCGCCAACAAGCCACGCATTTGTTTAACCGGCTCATCAAGCACATTACTGTGCTTAATACGATGAGCCGGTTAAACAGCTACAGTTATAAAACTGTAGCTATAATAATAACAACCCTGGTCGTTGCAACTTTATGTAGTTTCGCGAATTTCCACATTACTGGACACTATTAAGGTTGACACACATTGACGTTCGAAGTGTCGACCGAATACGAGAACCTTTGTCTGTGACATGGCTTGAGGAGCCGAACCAAAGCAGATGATTTTTTTTTATTTTATCGAAAGCTATAAGTCCCAATCTTTTCTTTTCCTAGAATGCAATGTAGTTATCAATCAGTCGAGCGTGACGTTATTTCGTCTAGCCTAGAACATCGCGACACAAATAACTTGAGGACGAATTTTTGATGCTATATTTTAGTTTGGTAGTACAGTTTATTTTATTTGTTAATTTTAGTATTACCGTGAAACGCAATCACTTGATAGCTCAATAGATTGTAAGTCGCACGGGACAACATGCGCTCAGCTTCGCCTTGTTATTTTTGCAAGCAACTACGAAAACGAGCAACTTCGTATCACGTTTCATACAACGTATTCGACCAAACTGGTCAAACACCACTGGACTGGACAAATCATGCAAATAAGACTGATTAAAAAAAAAGTATTTGAATCATTTCACAAAAAAAAAGCTATTATATAATAGCAATTTCTAAAATACTTTGATTTATAGAAGCTTTGATTATTTAAATTATGTATTTTTTATTAAGGCACAAAGTGTATTGTATTTGTTGACCATCAGATAAGTAAGTACAAATAACTTTTTTTTTTTTTTCAAATTTTACATTAGGGTATCAGGTAGGTACGTCAATTGTACATATTATAAGAACACTATTTAAAAACTTCATAAACGTTATACAAGCTATTGTAAAACGCACGAGAGCCGCGAACCTAATGCAAGAATGGTGGGTTGATTCTAAGCCAATCGAACTACATAATATTTTGATCAACTAAATAATATACGTCTTATGTTGTTGTCAGATAGTGAAATCGATTAAATAATTCATAGCATGATTTAATAAATTTTATAACATTTGAACATAAACAATACAATGGGCAATCACCATTTCTGGACTTTCATTTTAATCTTGAGTTTAAATCATAATAGCACATTCTTATATGAATGCGCTTTATAGTGCTCAATTGCATCATAATTATAAAATTAAGCAAGTATTAAAGAGGGTACATATTCAAGGTTTAATTTTCTGCGTGACATACCTACGTTTTTGAAAGGCTCTTTGCTGATATTATCTGGAGTGCCGATAGGATAGAAACCTGTACCAAGTGAGACTTATGTGACCAACAATGTGTGAAGAAAAATGTCATTTCCTTCAATTGACCCAACAAAAGATATTTCCCGAATAAATATGGCAACTGAATCCATGTTATGGGGCGGCAGCAATTTGGTAATTGTAATCGATATGGCTGTAAAGGCATGCGAACGTTTGAATACACACGCAACATCATACACGCGCGTTTTACAATGTCATAGATTGTATAACATTTAAGTTTTTAAATATTGTTCCTATGTGTACAAATTATTAACGTAAATTTAATTCCTAATGTCAAATTTGAAAAAAAAGTTACTTTAATTAAAATGCACCCGCCATCCTGCATCAGGGTGGCGGTTTACTTTAAAATTATGTCTACATTTAGGTATACTTATTTTAGTACAAAAGCGTACATTTATTAGTTTATTTTTTATCTATTTGGAAGTAATACACCCGCGATTCTGACAGATACATTGTATCAGTTTAAGCTATAAAGGCTTATTTATGCATTTCGAGACTTACAATTTGCGACATCGTGTAGCTGCCAGGCAGGACGAGTTGTGGTTGTAAATCTGTATATACATATAGTGTTCATCTTAATGGCCACATATCTAAGTCATGGAGACCTCTAGTAATTAGGTTTACTGAATTTAAAGATAATTATAATAAAAAAAAGATATAATATGCGGCGGAGTAAATGACGAATTTATATTAAAAAGGTTCAGCCTTGAGCCAAGAGAAATCCGATCGAGTTATGGAAGTTGTTACTATAAGAGATCAGCGATGAAATTAAAACATTCAATATTTGGGAGCAAAAACAGTAATTCATTGAGTTCATTTTTACGGGTTAAACCCTGTTTGCCATTAGTTCGTGTCATCGTACGCGTAGACGCGTCGCACAGAACTAATAACAATTAGCTATAGGCACACTTGTACGAGATGGCGAAAGCCTCGCAAGTGTTTAGGTTAGGTTATTTGTGTAGTATTTGATGTACCTAGATATCTGTAGTTTTTACATATACAGGATTAAGTTTTCAAGAGGGTGTTGATGGGCAAATTCACAAATGGATAATATTAGGAGGATAACAGCGAAAAATATTAGGGGACTCGAGCCAGATTTTGATGATAAAATTCCATGATAGGATTTATATAGACTTTTTGAAGAGGGTATATTTTTAAAGAGCTTCTTTGCTTTAATTTCCCTGGTTATTTCTTCTCAGTATTTGATCAAGTGACACTTTCGGATGTTGTTATAATATAGTTTATTTTTTCATCAAAATGAACAGGTTCAATTCCTGGAGAGGAATATTTTTTTATTTTTCAAGAACCCATAAATAATGTTATATTTTTTATAAAATTCGAGTCCGAAACCCTTTAAGAGTATTTTATATTACACTATCCCTTACCGTTGCAGACTTGCCTTCCAAGCCCACTTGAAAAATTCAACCTGAATCTAAACCAAACGAGTTGATTTAAATGTATGATCCTGATTTAAATTATTTTTCCATGGCGGCTGCCTAAAAATATCACAAAGCGTCGCGTCGTTATTTAAGATAACAGTAAGTTAGATCGTCTCGTGCCGACGTATGCTTCTCTTACCTTCTTTAGTATACATGAATAAAATAGGAGTTAAGGTTAGTAAGATCTCATTACAAGCGGGTGTCCCCATACCTCTAAAGGGGCTTAGTATTATACTTAGGTGTAGAAGTTTCTCAGAAAGAACTTCAATCTTTCTTTAATTTATTTATTACAGTTACTATACGTTTAAACGACAACTGTGCAACAAGTCTACTATTATATATGTATCATTCACATCGTTCGTTCGTTTCACATGACATTGAATACTTAAACGAAAATTATAATTAAACGAAGCATAAAAAGACCGAGTTGATTTACATAATTTATCTAAATCGTCTTGATTAATGTAAGTAGGTTCTAAGTTGATGTAATTTATATTAATTGCATTTATTCCAGTGCATTCTGGAAAGGATTTATTTATACTCATAGGATAAAACTGTTTTCAGGATAATAATTGGATAAACATCACAATTCCAATATTTTTTTTTTTCTAAAGAGTTTGTATGCTGGAGTTTCCGTAAAATATATGCATTCAACCAGTGTACTAACAATTGGGACGCGTAACAAAAATAATGATTGATTCAGTAATTATTTAAGGCATCTCGACTACAATTTATATTTAGGCATCTACTACTGCAATACTGCAGACGATTCCAAAATACGATTCTGACTCGTAGCTCAATAATGGTAATTTGTTTACGGCTATAACCGAGATGTCTTTGTTGTCATTTACCACCCCCCACACACGCTTTACCTTTATAAGTAAGCTACTATCTGCAGTGTGCATTGTCACTGGTCGCTTCTAAATATGTGTAATTTGGTACCGCGACTCTTCCCACCTTTTTATTTCAGCCATAGCACTTAGATCTGCTTAGTGTTAGTATAAAGCGATGTTAGTATTTAAGCATAATAGAATGGTTTCATAATAATAATTGTGCTCAACGCACTTGTGTGTTAATTATAATGCTGGAGTCATAATAGTTGAGTTGTATGAATTATTCCTTGCTTACTTTAGTTGTTGTCTTACAGAATTTGTGAGTTTGCTACTACATTATATTATACAGGTTATCTGTACAAACAAGCACAAGGATTAGCAAGTCTAAAGGGGTATGCCAAGCCGCCATAGTGATTTAGGCCCTGAGTGCCCACAAGTAACATCGAATGTTAATATTAGTATGCCCAACAAATAATATATTGATAAAAGAAAATTATTGGAAAAAACCTACACAAGTGTAAAAAGTTATTGAAAATTCTTCCTACATAAAATATTAAAGCTAAATTATTGTTGGATGTCATTATTAGAATAGAATCGCCAGATTCACTATTCATAGTAAAAAAACGAAAAGTTTCAGTGTTGCCATTGCACAAAGTATCGATCGGTGCATTATTTAGATCATTTTAAAATCATTATATTATATGTAAGTTGATTACAAATCTAAATATATTAGATGCATTGGGACTTCTATAAACAAAAGGACGAATAAATAAATTACAAATATGTGTTAATGTCAAATCAATATATTGCAACAAATCTTTATTTTTCCCCTGTTATTAAATTGGCAACCCAGCAAATCTGTTTATTTCGTTGTATCGTTTCAATATTTATTTTTTAATAAAAAATGTTACAAACTTATATCGCGATGTAAATAGAAGAGTTTATTACGTAAAATTTACATATTTTTTTTACTAAATTAAATTTCTTGGGCATCGCAAGGCCTAAAATCGGCATTCCCCTTTCTGTAAAAATCACATTGAGGCCGTACAAGGGAAAGTATGATAAATTGGACAGTCAGCTAGATTAAAAGTACCTGCGCAATTAATTCATAATTAATAAATTAAAAGAAATCGTTACTGGCTACACTGAGCGATATACAGCTAAAATATACATTCACGCATGCATATCGCTTCGAGTAGCTTGTAACGAGTTTTCGAAAACCTTACTACAAAAAATGTCAGTTTGTTTGTTGTTCGGTCATGTATGTCAAAACTTGCTAAACGGTTCTGGATAAAATTTAGCAAACAAATAACAGCATGGAATAGCACATAGGCCATTTTAAATCCCGAGAGTGTGTTCCCTTAGGATAATTTATGAAAAGCGTGCGGGCGAAGCTCCTGGCAGAATCTAGTTTTTAATCAAATATGCGAGGTGGTCTAATTTACCATACTCGCCCCTACTGAACTCGTCATTTATGTAGCGACTACTCTGATGCAAGCTGTGGGCACACGAACCAACTATTGTTCGGCCCACATGCTGAGTTCTGGACTGAGCTGCATCAAATGCTATGTATTACTGTAATGGTTCAAGTAGCAGCATGGGATCTAAATGTGCGTCAATGGTGCTCAATTGGTTTCGGTAGGCTTTAACTTACAAGCAACAACTCTAAATCGTCTGCTTCGAATCGGAACGTGTGGCGTGTGCTGTTACTAACATCAACCAGAAGACCCTTTTTTCAAAGGGTTTCTTCAACAAAGCGTTACTTTACGTCAAAAGCGTTCGTGCTAGGCCCTCGAATCTTGGTCTGTTTGATGTATGTAACAGTGACGTACCACATGGGTTTAAGTTGGTAAGGTCCCGTACCGACCGTGCTCTAGGCCGCTGGCGAGGTGGACGTGTAACTCTGTAAACAAAGTAAGGTTTTTGTGATATTTTTGTACTTTTCCGACTGAGAATTATGTTTTCTTGTTTTCTTGTTTAAATATTCTCATATTACTTTGTGTCTAGATTTAAGGTAATTTAGCTGATAATTTATGTATTTTCGACATCACTAGTGCTTGGATTACATCGGATGTATATTTAACTAACCTTACATGTTAACCCACCGCACGCCCCACGCAAGTATGTGTGTATAATGGAAATTGTGGTGTGTAGAATAAAAAACATACAAATAAATACAGTAGAAGATTTTTTTTACATTCAAATTTTCGGAAACTAGCATACAACGTTGTAACAAGGCATTTGTGTCAAGTTGGGTTTATTACGGTCACGGAGTACACACTGAAAATTCTTTCGATAAAAAAAGTGTATTCCATAATAGCGATTAATTTAACTTTGAATTAAATATGCATTCGAATATGTGATCTCTAGTCATTACTGAATTGCAGTGCAATCAGAAGTTAAGAAATTGATTTAAAAAATATTTCTTTTGAATAAATGTTAAACATTACAAAAATATCAAGAGGCTAACCCCTTTGTCAAAGGTTTCATAATCGCTTCATCGCGCATAACTCGAAACATTTTTAGCACGTAAGATTGTAGTTGATAAGTGATTGCATAATATTGTTCCCAACGAACTTTTGTGTTAATTATAATGCTGAATTTTGCAGAATTTGTGTTTGCTACTACATTATATTTTGCAGGTTATCTGTAAAAGCACAAGGATTAATTAGCAAGTTTAAATTCCTGTACAAATCACATTGAGGCCCCGTACAAGGGAAAGTATGATAAATTGGACAGTCAGCTAGATTGGACTACCTGCGCATTTGATCCATAATTAATAAAAAATAAGTCGTTAATAACTACACTTGGCTATATGCAAGTAAAAGATACATTCACGCCTGCATATCGCTTCGAGTAGCTAGTATCGAGTTTTCGAACACCTTACTACAAAAAATGCCAGTTTGTTTGTTGTTCGGTCATGCATGTCAAAACTGTTGAACGGTTCTGGATAAAATTAAGCAAACAGATAACAGCATGGAATAGCACATAGGCTATTTTAAATCCCGGGAGTGTGTTCCTTCTGGATAACTTCTGAAATGCGTGCGGGCGAAGCTCCTGGCAGAATATAGTTTTTAATAAAATATGGAGGTGGTCCAATTTACCATACTCGCCCCTACTGAACTCGGTCATTTATGTAGCGACGACTCGGATGCAAGCTGTGGGCACACGAACCAACTATTGTTCGGCCCACATGCTGAGTTCTGGACTGAGCTGCATCAAATGCTATGTATTACTGTAATGGTTCAAGTAGCAGCATGGGATCTAAATGTGCGTCAATGGTGCTCAATGTGGTTTCGGTAGGCTTTTTTAGGTCTGTTTGATGTATGTATGTAACAGTGACGTACCACATGGGTTTAACGACCGAAACCAATAACCGATCTATCACATACTGGAGATAGAAAAACAAATGAAACAACAGAAAAAATATATAAGATTTCTGTTGTTTCACTTGTTTTTCTATCTCCAGTATGTGATAGATCGGTTATTGGGTTCGGCCGTAAGTTGGTAAGGTCCCGTACCGACCGTGCTCTAGGCCGCTGGCGAGGTGGACGGGTAACTCTGTAAACTAAGTAAGGTTTTTGTGATATTATTTTACTTTTTCGATTGTGATTTAAGTTTTCTTGTTTAAATATTCTCATATTGTTTTGTGTCTAGTTTTAAGGTAATGTAGCTGATAATTTTTCTATTGTCGTCTAGTGCTCTGATTATATCAGATGTACCTATATTTAATCAACCTTACATTTAACCCACCGCCCGCCCCACACAAGTATGTATGTGTGTATGTAGGGTATAATGGAAAGGGTGGTGTGGTGAATAAATATACGAATAAATACATTAAATGGTACAGAAGTTTTTTTTTTTGACATAAAAATTATCGAAATTACCATATAACGTTGTACCAAGGCATTGATATTTGTTTCAAGTTGGGTTTACTACGGTCACGGAGTATACACTGAAAATCGTTTTCCGGGATCTTGGGATTCTTTCGATAAAAACGTTTATTCCATACACAATAGCTTGGACGTAAATATGCATTTGAATATTATGTGATTTCTAGTCATCACTGAATTGCAGTGCAATCAAAGGTTC
This sequence comes from Hecatera dysodea, assembly GCA_905332915.2. Classification (NCBI taxonomy): domain Eukaryota; kingdom Metazoa; phylum Arthropoda; class Insecta; order Lepidoptera; family Noctuidae; genus Hecatera; species Hecatera dysodea. The sequence continues at coordinate 27,226,444 of HG995286.1, read as the reverse complement.
AGAACTTGATTAAATAAATATTTTTTTTTAATAAATGTTAAACATTACAAATAATGATAAGAGGTTTTATCCCCTTTGTCAACAGTTTCAGTTGTTCTGGTAGACGCTGATATCTACATAATATTCTAGCTTATATAAAAGTAAAAAGTTATTCAAACCATTTGTACGCACCTGTACCCATCAAAATTTAATTATAATACTCAACATTTACGAAGGTTGGCTCCATGTACAGCACGGCCGCTTTTATACAGTCATTCTAATTTGTTTGGTTAATCGTGAAATTTATTTTCCTATGATTTTCTGCTTATATCTTTGTAGTTACAAGGATTTTTCAGCTGAAACTTTAAGGATAAGCAATTGAATAAAGGTACTAATTATTTGTCGAATCATAATTACCGTCACTCAATAATAACTCGTGTATTGGAGTGTTACATTTTAGCCAAGCCAGATTTTAATTAAAATGGAATATCTCCATGAGGAGTTGGAATAGAAACATCTAATTTCGCATGATGCTTTGAGGTCATAAAAGGTGCAAGCCACCATAATTGGTAAGTTTCTAGAGTTTCTCAATTTCTTATTTTCTAATGGTGTCGATTTTAGAAGAAATAAAGTTACACAGCATAAGCACAAATTAAGACCCATCGTAGTAAAAAAAATCGTGGTTATATGTCATGCCGTTTGAGAGGTACAGCAATTTGCTAAACGTTACCCCAGCGGCATCTTGAATAACTCTGAAACCTCAAGACGCACAAATTTCATTTTTTGGGCACAATTAGGCACAAATGTGATCTATCTAAGCAGCTAGTTTGTACTCAGCTACGACCACCGGTTAAAAAACATGCCGCTGGGGTAACTGTACTCCAGCGGAATCTGTTTTTCGTGAATATCTTTGGATCGGCTGGACGCACAAATTCTAAATTTCGGGCACATTTACACGAGATGGGGTACTAATTATCTATCAAGCTGAAATCCCGAAAAGCGACATCATTCCGCTGCAGTAACGCACGCAGATCCCTCAGCTCGCCCGACACCTACAAGTATTTGGGTATGTCGGAAGCGTTGGACGTTAACGGTACTGACATGAAGCAATTGCTGAAGGAGCGCTTCTCCGGCCGCCTGAAAAAGGTTTTTAGAAATAAGGTGTGTGCCTTCAACGGTTGGGTCACACTTATCTCTACTGTGACTCGGCGTACTCAAATTGACTCAAACCGAAGTCGACGCCCTGGACAGGAGAGAACGTACTCTGCTGACTGCAAACCGGATGAACCGGGTGATGTGTTAGGATGAAACCTTTAAAAAGTATTTTATGAAAAAAAATACAATGATTCAAAATTACGGAATAATATTTATTTTAAACCAGTAAATCAACAATAAAATCAGTCTTAATCGGTCTCAAAATTACGAGCTTTTAATACAGAATTAGTTTCACTTATGAACGGAATAGTAACATTCGTATTACTAATAGCTTCTGTCCGCGACTTCGTCCGCGTGGAATAGTTAACTTTAACCCCGATTTTGAAACTCTCAGCCCGATCGGTTTAAAATTGACAAAGTTTAATACAAACTCATCCCTTTCGACCAAATTTGATTACCATAAAAACGGTTCTAGTGAGTTAATCTTAAAAGATAGACATATACTGTCGCGGACATTTTTTTAGATCATTTTAAGAGGAATAATTCTTTCCTACATATTTTTTTTGGTATCTTGAACCGTTTTCGCAGCGCACGCAACGGAAGCCCTCAAAGATGAATAATTTTCGCCGTTTTTTCCACATTTTCCATTTTTTCTTCGCTCCTATTACTCGCAGCGTGATGTTACCTATATAGCCTAAAGCCTTCCTTGATAAATGGTCTATTTAACCCAAAAAGAATTTTTCAATTCGAACCAGTAGTTCCTGAGATTAGCGCGTTCAAACAAACAAACTCTTCAGCTTTATAATATTAAGTATAGAAGTATAGATTTAGTTTAAGCAAGCATTCGTATTCAGTACCTACTTAAGTTTAGGATAGAAATGATTTTCCACGCGCTGATGAAATGCCTGGTTTTAGAGGATTTCGAGAAAAAGTTTGGAGAGTAGTCAGATTATTTAAGAAGTCGTCTGCAATTTAATTACTAATACTATACAGAGTAAAGAGAAAGACCTGCTTGCTTAAAGTTAATTACTAATAGGTACTAATGTAAGTATTTGAAAACATACCTTTTTTTTTTTTTTTTTTCTGGATGGGAAATCATCAAATGACCCCTCCCGCCCTGGGTGGAGCGGTAGGGAGTGTCAGACTTTTACTGACTAAAACCCACCCGTGATCCTTCTTGTGCCCTATGCGTTCCAGGGCCGCGGTAACTCTTTCGAACAAATTCCGCAACCCTAGCAGGCACTGACCCTATGGGGCCCCGTCCTTGGTGCTGACGGCTCCTTGCGGCGCGCGTGGAACACAACGCGTCGTCGACTCAACCTGGTATCGGACGGCGAGCCACCCACGCTCACCGTCCCCAGGCATCAGCCACTGCGCAATAGCACAGCGGCCGACTTGTCTCTGGAGGAGGCCGAGATGGGACCATTACTGGCACTCCATCTCAGCACCCTCCCGAGCGTTGCGAGTCGCAGCACCCGCAGCAGAAGCGGCGACGGAAGCCGCGGCGGCGGCGGCGGACCTCTTGCCCCTGGTCGGGGCGGATGGCGCGCAGGCCCTTCCCCCAGCCCAGTGCTCGGCCGGCTTGCCAACAGCCGCACATGCACTGCAGTGCGGCGTGGCCTCGCACGAGCCGGCCCGATGACCGGGCTGACCACAGCGGAAACAAAGTCCGCTGCGGTCGACCTCCGAGGGGCACATAGCTCCCGTGTGGTTGCCCACATGGCAGCGGTAGCACCTCAGAGGTCTGGGTTCCAGCAGTTTTACCCGCGCAGACACCCATCCCACCAAGAGCCTTCGGCCCTCGGACACAGTTCTGGCCGCCGTCACGGAGCAGCTCACCACAAGGGTTTGCATGCCCGTGCTGTCAGGCCGGAGGGTGCCCGCCTTGACGAGCTCGGCAGAGCACCCCCCAGTCCTGGCGACGGCGGCCACAACTTCCTCCTCCGTCACGGAGTCATCCAGGCCCACTATGCGCATGTCGATGCGCTTAGTCGGCCTGGACACCCGGACCTCGTCCGCGGGTACGACCGCCCTCAGCCTTTCGGCCAGGGCGTCCGCGAACGGGCCACTCTTCGCTCCGGCGAGCTCGAGCTTCCGTGCACCGGTTAAGGTCCTCCTGACCCCGATGCCCCCGCTGATGCCCAGCTCTTGGAGGCTCACCGCCTCCTTCGCCCGCTTCAATACGGCGAGGTAAGTCACGCCCCTCTGTTCCGCTTCCGGCTGCAGTGTTAACACTACAGCCGCGGACTTCGGGGCGCGAAGCCTCGCCGCAATGGCATTGGCCTTCCGCCGCTGCTTCCTCGCTTTCTTCTTGGCCGCCTCTTTGGCCTTTCTCTTCTGGCCAGCAACCTGCCACTCGGCCTCGGCCGCAGGAGGGTCCGAGGGTGGGGGTGGGGGCGGCTGCGGCACCACTGGCGCTGCAGCCTTAGCCGCTCCTCCTCCAGCCTTCCTCCTACCCCTCTTTGCCGGGGCTGACTTGGTCGTCGCCGGCGTCGCAGCCGCCGGCGTCACAGGCGCCGGCGCGGCTGCCCCCTTGGCCTTCGCCTTCGCCTGGCCGGACGTTCCCGGGCTGGCAGCCACGGCGGCCGCGTACGAAGCCGCCTTCTGCTGCTGGCCCGGGGCCTTCTGAGTTGCCACTGTTGGGGGACGCCGGACCATGTCCTCCAGCACGGAGAACTGCCTCCGGAAGGGAGCCAGCTCCTGCCGCACCAGGTCACGCACCTGGCTCAGCACTTGGCCCCCCTCCGGCGCTGCCGGACTCAGTCCCCCTCGCGGCTTCACAGAGGCCGCTCTGGCCATTCCCGCAAGGTCCCTCTGGAGCGACTCATTCTCCCGAACGAGACGCTCCGTAAGAACCGCGAGGCGGGCGACCTCCGCCCGCAACTCCGACGCCTCCTTTGAGGCAGGCCCGCCACCGTTGACCGCCGCTGCCGCCAGGATGGAGGCTTTGGCCGCGCCGATGGCCTCCCTCTTCGAGGACTGCTTCCTCTTGAAGGCCACGGCGCGGATCGCGGCCTCCACCACCTCCTCAAAGTTCGCCCTCTGCTCCTCGGCAGCGGGTGGTACCTCTCCCGCGGGCTCTGAGTCGTCAGAGTCGAGAGGAGGCGGAAGAGTAGAGGGAGCCCCACGACCGCTCCCCCCAGGGCGACGCCCCTCCTCCACCACCCCCCCGGCCCGACGCTCCACCTCCCGGGTAGAGGGAGCCAGCCCCCTCCCTGCCTCACAGCCCCTGCCCCGCCTAGCGGTGGGGATTTTGCGGGCGGAGGCAAATTCGCCCTCGGAGGACGACCCCCCGGTATCCTCCCGTCTGGGCCGCTTGCGGAAGAACTTGACGTTCTCCGCAGCAGCCCCCTCGGCTCTTGTTGCCACTGGCAAGCGGAAGGTCTTTGTTGCCCACCCCATAGTACGAAGGGCAGCCCGCCGAAGCGGGGCGGGATTCCCCGACCGCTGAGCAGTCGGGACCCGCCTGGGGAATTATTTTACTCAGGCCTTTTTTCATTATTTTTCCTTTTAGAGGGTATGGTCCCTTGCTCCTCCGCCCTTTCTCCCTCACAGGGCCTCACCTCCCACCCGCTCACTGCCTTCTCAGCCACGTCTGATGAGCAGACGCGTACCAGAAGGCAGCGAGCGGGTGTGTCTCTCTTGGTCTGGTCCCTCACTTGCGACCTTCCGGCATGAGTGGCTCTACCGGGAAAGCTCGCAAGATCATTGGGACGCTCAAGCCCCACCACGACGACAACGTGGAGACACATTCGGTGGGGTTGAAAACATACCTAGTATTAGAATAAGAAACTAATAACGCAGCATAATGTACTAAACTTGTCATAACAACTTAGATGAATAAATTTTGGTAGCTTTAGTAAAAACAAAACTAATTCTTCGGAGCGGTAACAATATTCTTTTGATAATATCAAATATCTTAAGGTATTATGACTATTGAGTGTTAATACACTTAACTATAATTGAGAAAATAGCGAAATTTTATAACTATTGGCTGGGCTGCAATGTAACTGTAACTGTAAACAATCAAACTTTTAGATGCATAGGTACATAGTCTTAACTAACAAAATGTAATCTAAAATTCGTTATTTTATGTAGGCTTACAATTAGTAAAAATATAACAAAAAGCATATTTTAGCAAGTTATGTAAAACAATTATTTTTCGGTCTGAACGAATGATCTCAAAAAAAAAAAAAAAAGTTGGGGCTTCCGTGCCGCAGGTTTCGTACCTACCTACCGGGCCCGGTGGTTGTCTAAAAGGTTACCCACAGAACATATATACCCCAGGGGTACCAGGCCCGGTTTGCAATCTCTAAACTTTAGTCCGGAGAAAATAGATTTTTTTTCCCGAAATTACTTTATACTGCATGTTGGAATCCAACACTAAAATATAGTCGAGTCGATTTCGCGCGCATCACTAGCGTTTTCTACGCGTGGCGTCGCGTTGCATTCGTGCCCTGCCACTGCCAGTTGCCATCTCTCGCTTCTACTATTCACACGGCTAGTTACAAACAAAAGGATCAATATTACTTGTATAGAAGCAGTTTGGTCAAAGACTACTATAGGTGTACTGGCTATAGACAGGCAACTCTACCGTATTTTTTAATATTAGGAAGTTGTCGAACTCAGCGCCATCTAGTTTATCGCTAAGAGAACTAATTTATATATTTATGTATAGCTAGGTAGGTATGTATAGCCGGCTGCACTGTCAGATCCTTTTCGCTGTTTTTCAATAATCTATCTGTATATTTACCTACTAGACATAGGAGTTTAATCCTATCTCTAATATGCAAATCTGCAGATAGATTATTGAAAACGAGCCTTAGTATATTCGTATATTGTATGAGAGATTGTGGTATGTCTCTATACAACATGCATATGTAATATATAACGAAAAAAAAAACAGAATTGTATGATAATCCATTTTTATTCAGCTAGTTATCACACATTCACAATAAAATTTTGTGTACGTCTTTTTCGTCCTTTATGATTAAGGTAGTGCCGATTAGCCTTTTGTTTCATTGGATCGCTAACATCCCAAAAGGTTATTTTGCCAGTGAGAACATTATTTACATCTTTGCACCAGTTATTGATAAAAAACATTGTGCTTTTATTTATTATATAATTTCTCAAATTATCAGCATGATCTGCACAGCTAATAAATGACAAACTTAAATTTATATTTATAATAAGTTTAATATATTCAGAGATATTTTCTTTTGTGCAATGCTCTTTTAAAATCTCTATACATATATTTTCTACTTGGGCAAAGAAATCAAATAATGCTCTTGTAGGATAGCACAACCACTTTTTGTTGCCAAATTCTTTCTTTTTTATATATTCATGGAAACTTTCAAATTCCTCTGCTTCCATACAGCTTCTGCAAGTCACACAATTTTTATATACATTTTTTTTGGCAAGTTGTGCTATCCAGCCACTGCAATACCCTATTGCTGCGCTTCTTTCAATATGCATTGGAGTTTGGCTCTGTATAAGGTTGTCTGTATTTACCATCTCTATATTTAAATGATGACTGTCAATTTCATTTTCACATTCAGTTGGGTTTATGTTTATTGGATTTTTTAAAAAATATTTAAGAGATTGCAGACAAACACCATCATCTTTCTCACAATTTGACCCAACGGAATGTGAAGACGAAATATTATTAATTAATAAAGTTTTGAATGCGCCTTCAAATGCATACGACGTAGGCATGATATTACTACAACCGTGAGCTCTAATTGCCCCAAAAAAGTTTTCTAATGCGTCTTGATTGAAATTGCGCAGCAATAATGAGTTAATTCCTTTGGAATTTAAATAGGAAACAATTAATTTAAAACCTTCTATGGTTTTGATCCAACTAGACAATGAAGGCACTACTCCTTGGTTATTGGCATTACAAAATTTCATCGACTTCAAAATTGGTAGGCTATAATTCCACAATTTTTTATGAGGTGAGTTAGGGGTCACTGCAGTCCTATAAATTTTTCCTCCTCTTATCGCACTGAAACTTCCATTGACACTGTCGAATAAGTCATCAAAAAACATGAGAAGGTCTGCTGTGTCCGTACTTTGTTTTTCTAGCACTCCACATCCTGCAAACGAGAAAAAATATATTAACTTTACTGGTATTATTATAGATAATTACTTATTGTAATGGGGTCATTTTTCTTACATAGGTATCTTCAGTACTGTAATTGTAATGAAAATAAAAATACTTCTGAGATTCTTGGAATGAGCTTTTGGTTTGATTTATTTATGTATTTACTTTTGTGACCCCATTATACTATATATACTAAATATCATAAGTAACTTAAGTGGTATTAATTAGGAGAAAATTGGCTATGACCGGCAGACAATTTAGTGAGCCTATTAAGCCCGATTTATACCAAAACGGAAAGGAGAGATGGATTTAACAAAATCTGATTGATTATTGAAACATATCTCTGCTAAGTGGAGAGATGTGGAATTTGATTGGTTATCAAAACATATCTCTCCTTTCTGCTTTGGTGGACATCGGGCCTTAGTGTTTTTTCATGAAGTTCAAAACCCTAAAATTAACTTTCAAACATTAACAATTCAATGTGGGAATATGCATGCATGCATTTTTTTATTTGCAAAATGAAATATAAGGTCATGAAATAACTGACGACGCTCAATGATGAAGTTATAATGTTTCAAAGTTCAAAATTAGAAAGAGAAATGGGATATTTTATGTACTATGCCGCCCGTACGCCATAGAAAAAAGCGTTTTCGCGAGAAGGGCATATATTTGTTTAAAATAGTTATATCTTGCTTGTTTTTCGACTAATTTTGGCTACTTTCACTGTTAGTGTCGTATTATTTCATATTTAAGGATAAAATGTATAGGATAAAAAATCATGCACATTCCCTTTTAATTATTTCTGAATACATAAATAATAAACTGCTTACCTGCCATAAATCCAAGAGCTACTCCAACTGATTGACTGAACACCTGGGTGCAGTGTTTAACCCTCATTTTTGGGATAAGTTCAGGTAACACATGATGTGCTGTAAGTTTAGGCACTAGCTTTACGCCTTTATAACCAGGGCACCTGTTATATAGGTTTAAAATGTGGTCCCATTTCGCAAGGCATTGTTTGCCTTTCATGGTAAATTTTAGGTTTTTAGTTATCAAATTATTTCTAATCCCCTTTATTAAGTGAGGTGGATCGTATATAGGAAAAATCTGTTCCTTGTTTACAATGAAAAAACCATCTTTAATTTCCTTTCCATTTCGTAGGAATTTTTCTCTAGTTTCTTTTAGTAAAGCGTTTACAGCTGCCACATTGGAGGTGCCTTGGTCGCATACCGTAGCCACAACTTTCAGTCCCGTTTCTTGCACTTTCTTTATCACAGTCTTTATCTGTTTTTTTAACTCGATTGTTTTGGTGCTCCCAGTACAGTAGTAAAACGCCAGAGGCTGCTTGTATTTTTTTACAATACCTCTTAACATAAAAACTAGAACGTGATCACAGAATTCTTTTTGTCTTGTATCACCATTATTTACAAATCCTGATATTTCGTCGTTTTTTTTGTCATATGAAATGCCTGCTCCAATAGCCATCTCGTCGAATGCTAAACAGCAGTATTTATAATTATCTGGCATTTTACTCACTCGAGTTTTTAAGTTTTCGAATATAATTTCATTTATTCCAGCTTTTAAGTTAACCTTGTGCAGTAAATCTTGCAGAGTTCTTCTGCTTGGCAAAACGCATATTTTGCTAAGCAAGCGATATGCCTTAGGAGATGGCTTGTATAAGGATAACGCCAAAATTTTTTCATCAAGTGTGAATCGCCTTCCTTTTTTTTTCTTGCCACTTTGAGAAGCTTGCATTTGGCAAAATAACTTTGTAGAATGAGGCATATTCTTACAGACAATATTGAATGCAGTTGTCTTTTTCATTTTTTTGGCCAGTATGTATTTTTTCTTGAAATTCTTCTTATCATTTTCGCATTTTTGTAATTTCTTTAAAACAGATTTGAATTCCTTATGTTGCGCCAAAGTTACACGGGAACCTGAAAAATACGTTTCCCTGTTATTCCAGTACATATATATTTGTTTATCAGACTTAGATGCTTTGATCTCCATTACTGCGGCTCTTTAGTTTAATAATACAATTTACTAATTCAGTATTTTACTTATGTTAAACTTACTTTTTGTGTTAGTTGCCTTTATTTTCCGCTCTCTGCGTTGACTTTGGCCAGGTTGTACAGGTCCTGTAAATTTAATATTCATAGTTATTGTCAAATTGCTTATTATGTTAACTTGTTTAAATAATTGTATCTATGCAATAATAGTAATTAGAACTTAATTATGATAGTCTATTCAGATATAACTTCCTACTGCCCGCGACTTCGTCTGCGTGGAATAGTTACTTTGGGCTAAAGTTAACTTTAGCCAAAATACCGAACAAGTGCGAGTCGAATTCGCGTGCAGAAGAATCCGAACAAAAAATTATTTACAATTTTATTTTTTTTAATCCTACACTTATGGGTTTTCCTGTAATAATGGTAAAGACCAGTATTTTCCAAGACGATAAATTCGGAGATAAGGGATGGTCAAATTTGGTTTTTTTTTTAATAACGTTGAAAAGGAATATTAAAAAAATATTTTTGAAATCTTTATATTGAGCCAATTGATTTGAAAACGTTTAAATAAACTATTTTTTTAATTTTCACTTTGGAACCAGAAAAGTGACCCAATTTTGTCGTCTTTGAGTTATAGAAATACGAGTCATCTATAAGGGTTCCATTTTATAAATAAATAAATTTTGCTTTATAGACTATACTAGAGGTGCAGACCCCTCACAAAACCCGATTCTGAAATTGATACTCCAATCCAATTGGTCTCAGTGTGATAATAAAGCCTTCCTCGATATATGGGTTATAAAATTTCAAGAATTTTTCAAAACTGACCAGTAGTTCCTGAGATTGGCAAACAAACTCTTTAGCTTTATAATAGTAGTAAAGTATACAAAAGAAGTATAGATATATGTAAGTATAATATGCAGATAAGTTATACAAACCTGAAATATTGGACTGTGTCGCATTATATGTGGAAGAGAGGGGCGGCTTGCTGATTATAGCCTCAACATTTGGTGAAGCAAGTGCTGGCTTGCTGATTATACTTTCAATATTTGATGTTGAAGCTAAGGCCGGTGTGTTTAAAGTATCAATGATTTCTATTCCTGAAAAATAAGAAAATATCTTAATTGAGTTGAGGTTGAAAAGGTTATCATGTGTTTATTATATGCATGTACCACCTTTGTCCACATTTTGTGCAATATGTAGACAAACTTAGGAAAAAAGAAATTGTAAAGAAGACTTTGAATTGATTGATTGAACAAAGATTACTAACCTGAACCCTACCTCAACCAACATATCCTTGATAGTTCTTTGATATTGTGATACAACATTTTTAAGATTTGTTGAGCAATTATGGAGTTTCTTGCATGTTTGTTTGTTTCGTGCAATTATAAAAATTGATGAACATCTTTTTTATAATAAAATATACATACCTGATGTGTTAAATCCACATTCTTGGAACTGACTTCTGTGGGATATTTTCAACTCGGACGTTCCCATTGCTTCACCAAGTGATTGTGCTTGCAGATCTAGAATAATATAAAATATTGTATGTATTTATTTTCTTTCCACAAAATACATTCAGTGATACATAGTATATTGTTCATAAGTATTACCTGGGATATGCATTGTTGGAATTGCCAATTTAGACAGTCGACCACTTGGATACTTATGAATTTCTTCAAAATGTCTATGACAGACCCGCCTGTTGTCGTATATAACTTGATGATCCAAAGTAGCTATTTCACCACCAATATTTAAGATCCAAGTTGTAAATTTCTCTCCACTTTTTTCTGGATTCGGATTCGGGAATCGGTGTAGAGGTACACCTGGAAACATTAATTATTAAACTATTAGGTGCAATACAGGGTAGTGGATCTTCTTAGGTATATTTTATTAAGAGATTTGGAATAACTACTGAGTAGTCACTAAAGAGCCTGACATTCCATATTTATATTACAAGAGCTGTCAAAACCCTAGCTATAAATTGCGCTACTGGGAAGTTTTTAACCGACTTCTAAAAAAGGAGGAAGTTCTCAATACGTCAGTATGTTTTTTTGTATATATGTTACGCGACATTCAACCCATTTCGATGATTCTGTTTTATTTGGAAGAGTAAGGTCACGAAATAATGATCTGATGAGCACCTTCAGTTAGGCTATGGAACATTACAATAAATGATGGTAAATCTTTTGGTATTGCTGAAATCGCATCTCTGTTCATTGTTCACATCATAAAATCATGCTAGTACGCTATGAAGAGGTAAGCAAATGTGCCCAAGTCGTCCATGTCTTGAACTGACAAATAGCGCATCCATTTATTATGGGAATGGAGAATAAATAAATAGAGGAGCTCGGTGGTAAGTGGTAGCCTTAGATCTGTAATTGAAGTCCATCAGACTGCTTGAAAACCGACTTGATTGGGTTTTTAAACCGGGGTTTTTTGACAGACAATTATTTTATTTCGTACATTTTGGGAATCGGCTCTTCGTATCCTTTAATTCGATACACCACTTGATAGGTTTTTGAAGTCTAAATTATACATCATATTCTGCAGCTATTACAATAGGGGTATAAGGATTTGTGTGATAAAAATGGCGATGGGATGCTTTACCAGCTCTGATGCGAGGGCACTTTGATCGGTATAAAAATGTAAGAACCACTTGTACTTACCGTCTTTCCTAACCACAGCACATCCAGGTACACAGCAAGAATTCTGAGACATGGTTAAGTTCACTGTTTGCAATTACAGGTCCAAACTCAAAAGAATGCCTATGCAAGTCCACAGTAACTTCACAAGATCTCGATAAACAACTCAAAACAAACGGATTGTAACGCGGCTCAATACATGGAGGAACGGAAGCTCAACTCAACATGCAGATGCACTAGCGAAACAACAAGAAATTAATCGCAAAAGGAAAACAAATGCGCACGAGCAATTACACTCTCACGCAGACGCAGCCATTTGCAATTGAAGTGTGGCTATACAAAAACTAAAATTTGCACGTTAAAATACCAAAATATAACTTTTTCAATATTCAGCTGATTATAAAGACCTAATTATATACTAATTTATTTATTCTTATATTCAGAAATAAGAAGATCAAGATATTATTATTATATTCTTGATTAATGTTAAAAAGTAACTCCCAGCATAAATTTATATATTTAACTGTTGCAACACCACAATTTTGTTTCTATTAACGTTTTGATAGATGGCGCTGTTTTCAATAAAAAAAATGAAATTTCGTTTTGTTCTAAGTTGCCATAGCATGAGTTTGGTATACTCAACCCACAATTAAACATGGTCCTTCGAGCAACGCGAACTCGCGAATTTTCGGTGAAGATCTTGACTTCGTCGGCGGTGCAGACGCTAGCTAAAAGATCATCAAAACCGACCTACACGTTTTCGTTGTCCTACCTATTCCCGTCGGCGCGGCTTTGCAGTGCAGACATACAGGAAGATATCAAACTCAACCCACAATTAAACGCTGCTCCTTTTTCATAATACCGTTAATTTGGACCAGATTACCAGTCCCATAACCTGAGACCCAACCTCAGACCATAACAGATCCACCACCCTTTGATTATATGCCACCACCATGCTTGACAGTCGGGACTACACACTGTTGCATCATCTTTTCTTCTGCGGAACGTCGAACGAAAATTCTTCTGTTTGAAACGAATATTTCAAATTTGTTATAGATTCGTCCAAAGCACTTTTTTGAAATCTTCTTCAGTCCAGTCTCGACGGGTTAGGGCCCTTTGCACCCGTTGCAATTTGCGGCTTTAGAAGCGGTTTTTGAACAGCAACGTGACCAAATAACTTGGCGTCTCGCAATCGTCTGTTTGTTGACTTCAACACGAATTTCTGGGGCTGTTAGGCGTTTATTTCGCTTGCTGGTTACCACAATAAATTTCGCAAACTTTTCCCATTTTTTAGAGATGTCTTGTGTGTAGGAATCACAAGATCAGACTGCGGATATTTGTAGATAACCATGAAAATATCGATTTAACATTGAAAATATTTTAAGAGTTTAGAGCAATCACATTGCAAGTTGATGTAAAATAAAAGAAGTATCATTGCGGTAATGCGGTAATAATTTTTTTACAATCGACATCGGACTAGCTTCTCCGCGGCTCACATTGAAGTTTGGAAACAATGCTTGTTTATTTCCCTTTCCTTGGCTTATATACAAAAGAATAAGTTTTTAGGCAATCTTTTTAGACAATAGAATATGCAGGTGTGCAGATTCAAATTGGTATTACCTTAGACTGTCGGCCAGCTACTGGCAACACCTGGTTGTCTCTGTTCCGTGATCCGTCAGTGTACATGTTAATTGTTTGTTTGTTTACAATATTGTGCACAATAGTGCTAAATATTTATTGAAGAACTTCAGATCAGGTAGGTTTACTGTTATAAATACTTTTAGACTTATTAAATGGTTTTATTCACTTCGAGTAGTAAGTCGTAGATTCGAAGTGAAACGAGAACTGGTCCCACAAAATCAAAATCATTAACAACACACTATAACAAGCAAAATATAGTTTGGTATCCAACTATGGAACACTTAATGCTTGGTATTCACGTACATGTGCAAAGCAAATGCGCGACGTGGAGGACGATCTCGTATCACCACTCGCAGACAGGATCGCGGGTACACCCAAAATACTAGGATCGTACCATGACCGACATGATGTTGGCTCGGCGACTCCACAGCTCTTCTTACTAAGCGAAGCTCTCTTCTTACTAAAGAAGCTAAGCGACCAAACCATCCGAAATCGTTTTTGTGAAGTGTGTCTGCGTTTCCGAAGGTCGCTGAGAGTACCGAAGGCCGCACCTATATAGGGCTGCCATCATCGAGATTGCCGACACGTGGCGGACCCCAGACAAAATCTTAAAAATTCCGGACATTTGGGTGAAACTGACTTTTTTTCCCGGACAAATCTGAAAAAAGGTCTTTTAAATAAAAAATTAAATAAGTTTTAGTTTAATTTTAATAATCTCTTAAAGTTTTTTACAATATAAACTATAGCACTGGCTATTTTGCAGCGCCGGATCTTTGAGTAGATTGTTTATCACTTATTATTAAAGTTGTTCAAATATTCAATGGCACAAAAAAGTCCAGATTTAACCAGAACACCATTGAAAACCCTGGCAGGATGCTCCCTAGATGCCCTCCAAACTAGGATAAACTTGGGGAAGCCTGGATGGATGGCAGCCCTACACCTATAGTACCCCGTAATCATAGGGCCTGTTCACAATGAGTTTGCAAACACAGAAATTGGGAGGAAAAAGACTGACCTTGTTAGCAATTTGCCCATGCATCTCATTCAAATGCACTTATAAAATAATAATAAATAATAATCATGGGAAACCATAGCAGGAGGCACATGAACGAGAACTGCTAAGGATATAGAGGTATGGAAAATTTTGGAGGAGGCCTATTCCAATAAGTGGCATGCAGACAGGGTTGTCGATGCACAAAAGTTAAGCAGAGTGGAAAATATATCTATACTAATATTAGAAAGATGTAATGTTTGTGAGGTTGTGAGTTTGTGATGTTGTAAGGGGTAATTTCAGGATCTACTGAACCGATTATCAAAACTATTTCACCAATAGAACGCTACATTATTGTGGAATGTCATAGGCTATCTATCTATTAGGGTTGTGGTTTCCGCACTTAGTCCTAATATTGGACCATTGTGCGTGAGCCATGGCGGCCGTCATTCCAACCAGCCGACCTCCCTCCAGAAGCAGATCAGTCCACTCAGTCTGTTCAGCATCTCTGCAAGTGAGCTCGGTGTCCCCATTGTATGCCTTCGTATCTCGGCCACACCCGTGCACTCAAGGAGCATATGCGACACCGTTTCCTCCTCCTCCATGCATGCTCTGCATAGAGGACTGTCTGTGATACCTATCGTGTGTAGGTGTTTGTTCAGTGAGCAGTGTCCGGTGATGGTCCCCGCCACCATTCGCAGGCTGCTTCTATCCATGCGCAGAAGGCGCCTGGTCAGTTTCCAGTCCAGGGTTGGCATAAACTCCTTGGACTGCCTGCAGCCAGATACCGAAGACCACCATCGTTCTGCTTGTGTGTGTGTGTGTTCTCGTAGCCATGTGCGTAGCTGAGTGAAAGGGAGTGGAACTATGGGTTCGGGCCCAACAGCCACCGCTCCAGATCCCCTTCTAGCCAGCTCATCGGCCGCATCGTTTCCTAGTGATCCGCTGTGTCCCTTTATCCACTGCAGCGTCACGGTGTTGCGGTTACTCACCGTGACACGTTCTAGGGCGTTGTGGCATTCTTGTATGAGTTTCGAGGTAGTATAGTTCTTATCTAGTGATTGTAGTACTGAGGCGCTGTCGGAGAGTATACGAATGTGAGTATCCATAACTCTCCTGGCTTCTATGGCATGGACCGCCAGGATGATAGCTACACATTCCGCCTGATAGACGGTGTTGAGCTTTCCTAGTGGTCTGGATATCTTAATATTGAGGTCGATGGAGTAAACTCCAGCTCCAGTTCCGGTGCTTGTTTTTGACCCATCAGTGTAAATTCTCAGCTCTTTGAGACCTGAGTGGTCTTGTGGTTCTTGTGTGAGCACTATGTGGTAGTGCTTTTGAAAATAATGCATTTTTTGAGCCTTATCGTTGGATGATGTCATCATGGGTTGTCGTTTGACAGCATCTTCCATGATTCGCGTGTGTTTGATTCTGGAGTCTGTTCCTAAAGTGCCCAGCGTGCTAAGTCTGAAGGCCGCTAGGGCCGCCTCCTCTCGTACTATTAGGTGGAGAGGTGGTAGCCCCAGCAAAGCCTGCAAAGCCGCAGTGGGTGCTGTTCTCATGCTGCTAGTGATTGCCACGCAGGCAAGTCGCTGCAACTTCTCAAGATCCTTTTGTGTTGTGCTCAAGTCGGTCCTGGGCCACCAGACTAGAGAGCCATAAGTGATTATTGGTCTGATGACTGTGGTGTATAGCCAGTGAGTTGTATTGGGGCTAATGCCCCAATTTTTTCCCACATGCGTTTGCATTGCCACATGCATAGGCTGGCTTTTTTTGTGATGTATTCAGTGTGCTTTGCCCAGTTCAGCTGTTTGTCCAAATTGATACCCAGGTATTTGGTTCCAGTTGAGAGGCTTAGAGTAGTGCCGAAGAACCGTGGTAGTTCTAATGTCGGCAGTTTTCTCTTTTTGGTAAAGAGACCGAGTTCTGTTTTGGTGGGGTTCACTGTCAGCTGATATTCTTGACACCAGTCCTCTACTATTTTCAAGGCCTGGCGCATGAGGTTGCACAGCGTGTTTTCGTGTTTGCCATTTATTATTATGGTTATGTCATCTGCGTAGCCAACGGTAAAGTATCCTTTATCGTTGAGTTTTTTGAGTAAGCTATCTGCAACAAGGTTCCATAATAGTGGTGAAAGGACACCACCTTGGGGGCAGCCTTTCGCTACAATGGCCCTCTTTGTGTCATTTATGGTGACTTGTACAGCTCTTTGCCTGAGCATGTCATAGGCTATATTTTATCCCCGTATTGCCACGTCAACGCGGGTGAAACCGTGGCGCGCTTCTAGTAATATATAAATCAAAGTGTTAGATTATAAGGCGGTACCCGGACCAAATAACCTTGAGCATTCGTTCCCTCTTCGCTGCACCCGCAAGAGATTCGTAGCGATTACGCTCAGATTTTATAGTAAAATCAAATTTTCGAGTTAAATAAAAAATAAAACTAGCAAAATGTTTATTATTAAATTACCTATCCATTACTTTTAAGTAGCATACCAAAATAATGGTTACTTTACGAGGAGATGCATGTTAAAAATAATTCTTTCTCATTTCTGTCGTTTCGTTGCGACTCTATAATTAAACATTGCGACTTCAAAAAAAAAAAAAAACTACCATTTTGGAGTCAAGATTATATAGAAATTTAATGTATTTTTTATTTGTTGATGTTTCTAATGGATAATGAGAAGATGGCTCCTAAAAACTACACAAAAAACGGCTGCCGCTGCGTTTTGCACGGGAACGCGCCTTAGGATACATACTGTAATAAAATAAATTGTGAATTGAAATTTGTCCAGTAGTTTTTGAGTTTATTAGTTAAAAATATACAAATCTTTCCTCTTTATAATATTAGTGTCAGTAGAAAACTTACACTAGCTTAGCTTTCTCTACCAGTTAACCATAGTTAGGTTGGTGCGGAGACAACATGGCAGTTGCAACTTAGAGTAAAGACAAACAGAAAATATGTGAAAAACATTTACAAGGAGGTCTCAAAACTTCTTTATTGAAATTTTAAATCTGCTTATCCATGTAACTTACGCCTATTTCATAGACCTTTCTTTGTCATTTCAGGCATTTTGGATTGCACGGTACTCAAGTCGTTGCCTGCTATTTATTCCACCGGGCTGTTGTTCTGTGCTCATGTCGTCCATCACTGTTCCATCTTCTGAGAAGACAGATACAAGGTAAACTTCTAAGTTTACTTATAAGTTATAATTACCATTCTGTCTACAAATTTTATCATATATATAATAAAAAATCAGTAGAAAAGTTGCTTTTGTACTTTACAAAAATTTCCAAGAAAAATAGCCAAAAAAGTAAAACCCATATTTATCATTTTTTATTTTATTGTCTGTTTGTCCGTTTATCTGTTTGACTGTTTAGATATGCTGACATCACAGAAATTACAAAAGTAAAATAGGAAACTTTTATAGATTAAAATTGTTCGTAAATGTGAGTATAA
This sequence comes from Hecatera dysodea, assembly GCA_905332915.2. Taxonomy (NCBI): domain Eukaryota; kingdom Metazoa; phylum Arthropoda; class Insecta; order Lepidoptera; family Noctuidae; genus Hecatera; species Hecatera dysodea. The sequence goes on along the minus strand of HG995286.1, from coordinate 27,208,462 downwards.
CTTAGTTGTTGTTTGATCAAAATCGCTTCACTCTATCAAAAGGTCTTTGAATTTAAGTGTTCAAGAACAAATTACTTTTCATTACGTGAATTACTTACAAACAACGCCATCTATTGAAATAAAATAGTAATAGTTTAGTACCATTACTACTATTTATTGGGTAACACGGTACTTCTTGCCAAGACTGGTGTCAGATTTTCTGACTTCTGACAATTAGTAAGACGTAATGACTTGCAAAGGTCTTGAAATGATAGCCGGGATCAATGGCTCAACATCTTTCCACGCGAGGACAGGTGCAAGGCGGAATCTCGATGTGTTAAGACGGTAACCCATCCACAGACCGACCTCAACAAGCGTTCCTTAACCTTACCTTACATTGATCCGTGTATTTAGCTTTGTATTGTGTTTATTTGTTATTTAGCCTTATCCTTGTGTGAAATGTTGTAAAAAAATATTGTGAAGGAGGGTTTTTTATTGCTATGATAAAAAAAAACTCACAAACTAATCATGTCTTTTATTTAATTACAGGGCAGACAAGATAGTAAATGATTTCATTGTTGGTTACAATTATCAAGTAGATGTGACACATATCAATGGCCCTAAAAGTTTTTTTATACGTGCGGCTTACCTTGACAACCTGCTGAAGTGTATCGAACGACCAGGCCCCAGTGTCTCTGCTAGCGACATTTACTTAGGTCGAAGAGTCGTATATAAATCTAAAACACTTACAAAGTATGTCCGAGGTGAGATACGATATATCTTAGATGGAGTGACTGAATGTGATATTTATGCAATTGATTATGGATGTTGCGACAATTGTGTGCCACTGAAAGACATACATCATCTAGACAGCCAAGCTGAGCCACAGAACCGATGCCCAGGTTTAGCAAACCATTGTCGATTACATTTATGTGAGCCCAAAGGTGAGACATTCAGTGATGAAGTAGTTGACACCATGAAACATCTTGTTGGCTCACACACCGCTTCTATTAATGTGCAAGGCAAGAGTGACCAGCTGATCGTGGAACTGATAACTGTGGACTGCCCTCGAGACGTCGCAACCATGTTGGGGTTGGTTGGCCTCACTACATTTACTAAAGGCTCGTGCTCTGTGAACCGACTGACTCGTTCTGCAGCTTTAAAATTGACAACGACATTAAAATACAAACGCAAACAGATAAAAGTTGGAGATGTCATTCATGCCAGAGTGCAGAGTGGGACATCAGTAACTGGTTTCTATGTCGCTGATGTGAATGATTTTAAAATGTTAAGACGAGATGAACCTTCTTTCTCATTGTACTGTAAAAACCGACGTATGCAGGATGAAGACTTCGTTCCTGGCAAACCATGTGCCGTTAAACTGGATAATCTTGACCAATATGAACGAGCTATAATAAAAGAAGTCCGTCCACATTCAATGGTTCTCTTGGAGCTTGTAGACTGGGGTAAAGAAGTCGAGGCTCGTTTTACATCTGTAAGATCGATCGATTCAGAGTTTTACTTAGATCGACCGATTATTGCCATCTACTGTTCAACAACAGAGGATCAAGTCTGGGAATCCAGCTTGCCTTCATTTTTCTTCAAGGGTTATGAACTCGGAATTAGAATAATGGAATTGGGGAACGACATTGATAAACCTCATAAGGTTAACATTTATCCCATGTGTATGATCAAATATTAGAGTGATCTAATCATTCAGGAATCATCAAAAATCAACTGGTGATTAGTGATTATAAATATTTTTTAAAGCATTTTTTATGAATTTGTCGATTTAGGTCTATATATATTCAGACGAGATCTTCAGTATTTTAACTCATACTAATAGAGGTTGAACTAACTTAGAAGAGTTTTTTTTTAAATTCTATTATTTAATACGGGGTTTTTATCCATCCACAGTTGTAGGTACAGAAATATTTGAGAAGAGCAAAAGATGGATGCAATGCAAGCTTCTAAATATTAGCACTTCGTCTTAAATGTGCCAGGTTCTCTAATATTTTACTTTTGGCTTTTTGTTATATTTTAGGGATCCTAAGCATTTTATGGAAAACGGAATCCTTTTAGGATTACTCGGATGTCTCTCTGACTGTCTCAGAAAATTTTGCATGACAATGAAAATGGGGTCACTTTTTGGAGGGTAAATGAGAATAATGAAAATAGTTTTCCGAACTGTACCATGTGATATATCAAATGAAGGGGCCCGTCATTAAGGGCTTCAAAAATATATATTTTTCTTAGTTTAAAGTTATTCCATTTCGAATGTATTAATGAAAATAGAAGAAAATGTACCCTTATACTTTTTAACTTACTAACTTTAAGTCGTATAGTTTTAAAGTAACGTGTTAAATTTAACTTTTTAATGTATAAGTGTTGAACATTTATCTATGAATGTTTTTATCAGACATCCTTGATAGTAAATTTAAATTTTAAAAGTACAAGTCATTTACGTTTAAGACTGTTATCAAACTACGCAAAATTGATGTTTAGAAGTAGAAATGATGAATATCTAAGAATTTTTTCATCAATTGCAACTTTTATGTATGGAGGCGGTTAAGTATTTTTAAAATAAGATAAATTATTGTATTTTTGCCTTCCTATTAGACACATTTTTTAGCGATGATCTTATTTAAGACACGAATAATTAACATTTAAGTTCGTTATAGATGTCACCGGAAAATTGCTGCCTCCGTCAGTTTGTAATAAATCTTTATTAGGTTATAATTTCTCGATATATTATGAAAAAATCGTTTTGCATAGAATCAATCCTATCAAAATTCAAAAGTATCCAATATATAGTTTTCAATCGTCGCTTGTAATGCGCACAGCAATGGAGTGGAGCTCTCTGCCTGCGTATGTGTTTCCGAACGCATTCAACCCTGATCTCTTCAATGTTAGAGTGAACAGGCTTCTTATAGGTAAGCTCATTCCATCGTCGACTTTGTCTCTGTCACCTGCGACCTAGACTAAAGTCAAGAGCAAATCCATTTCTCAATAAAAAAAATACTAAAAATATAGTTTACAATTTCACGCGGTTGTTTACAATATTACGGCGTTTGCAATTTTCCGGTGATGAACACATGTTTTATAGCAAAATAAACTTTTAAGTAATTGTATGGTTTTTATAAAAAACTTACTTTCAAAATAAACTACTACCTAATGGATTGTGCATATTTATTTCCTTCCATTAACATGTTGGTAGGTAGGTACCCTTTAGACGAAATTAAAAAGCAATGATCCAGTAGCATTGTGCTGAGCGTGCCCATACCGAAAGGGTATCCATCCATGCATTTGGACTGCATCAGGTCCTTTATGGCCTATCGAGGTAGTTCGAGGGTATAAAACAACTACGTTTCAGCTCATTGCTACGAACCCACTGCTGGTGGGCGTCAGATAGGCAGCCGTTTTTTAGGGAATCCTGGTATTCAACTGCTGCAACTGCACCAGCTAAGACTGAAAGCCAACTTGGGAATTCAGATTGAAAGAGTTGGTGTTAGTGGTTTTAGATTGGTGGTTGGTGTTGGTGTTGGTGGTTTTTTGGTGGTTGGTGTGTGTGTGTGTGGTGTGGTTTTGTGTGTATAGAAGTTCGGGGACTTGGAGGTCCTGCAATCTTTGTTGAATTTATGTATAACTAGCAGCGCCCCGCGGTTTCACCCGCGTTTTTATATGGGGATAAAATATATGACACTCCACAATAACGTAGCTTTCTATTGGTGAAATAATATTGAAAATCAGTTCAGTAGATCCAGAGATGAGTCGTTAAAACGTCACAAACTCACAAACGTTAACTCTTTATAAAATTATTAGTATTAGTGTAGATAATACCCGTTTGTTCGATGAAACTTCCCATGGTTTCACAGACCAAACGGAAATTGGGAATCGTAGGCTACTGTCCGGTGCTTATCGTTGGAAGTCGCGATCATCCCGTGAGTGGACAGGTTGATCATAGAGTTATTTCGAGTGTGCGCCTTTCATAAAGTAATAGCAAAGCACGCTCGTATGTATAATTGTTTGTTGTGTTACTGTAGGCGACCCGCGGTGCTGTGATTCACCTCAGCGTTCAGACACCGCCAGGCGAGACTTCCAGCTGCCTAAAGGAGACCCAGCGTGAGAAAACTAGCGACATAAGTGTATATCCTCTGAAAAAACAAATACACCTTCCAACAGTTCGAACACCAAACCAGTCGAAATTAGCGCCATCTACCTTGGTAAAATAAATGGATTACTGAGTTAGTAGATGGCGCTGCCCTTAATAACCACCTGTCATCTACCGTCATTTAGTTCGCTTGAGTTTGTATGAAATACGTATAGGTGTCGCTTGCTACACCAATTTATAATAGTCTAGCAGGCAGGATATTCGCTCGCGGAATTTGTTTGAAAGAGTCACCACAGCCCATGAACGCAAAGCGCATTATGAGGAACACGAATGGGTTTTAGTCAGTTAGACTCTGACGGGCTTTCCGCTTCGCCCAGAGCGGAAGATGATTTTCCATCCTTAATAAAAAAGGTTTGGTCTACATTGGTCGCCTCAGACCCGATTGCGCTAACCAGAGTTTAATTTTGACCTAGAGTTAATAGGGTATTTTACTGTAAAAATCTAATTAGTCCGTCTGATAGATTTACAAAAAATATTGGACACGTATTTTTTCGTTTTTCACGTAAACAAAAAATGAAGACGATACAGTGCGTTGAAAACTCACGTGACGTCACGTCGCTGGTAAAAATTGTAGCAACGTAGTAGATTTTTACAGTAAAATACCCTAAGCACGAGGTTAATTAACAAAAATATAAAATATCTAAATGATCCTGGGTTTAATCTAACTCGGAGTTTAAAAATGACTCTTTGCTGTAGTACTATATTATCTGTGTCTTTGTGTACCTAAGTGGGCCTGAGATAGTGAACAATCGGGAACCTATCAAATAATAATGGGTACATTTACATAATTATTCGGAAAACTATATCTTCTTACTTACCTACGCATAAAATCAATTTCCATTTGGTTCTTTTTAGCCGTGCATAAGTAGGTATCTACGTGATCAACCTAGGAACCGGGGAGGAGCGAGGAGTTAGGGAAATTCTAAATGTTTTTTATTTTATTTATGAAACGTGTAATGTGGCAATCTGTGTTAACACAATAAACCATTTAGATGAGGTAGCACGTCACATCATATCTATGACTTGCAGCCAGAGGGAATTCCTATGAATCCCTTTCATCTGGTGTCACCAAATCCCAAGGTTTGTATGTGTATGGACCATAATTATGCCGTTTCAATCGGGAAAGTGTTTATACTTTCTGTGCCTTCCAGTTTAAACGCCAGTTCATTGACTTGAGTTGATTCTCGTCTGATAGTTTTAAAAATTAAAGACCGCTTAGACAAAAAAGAAAATGTGCCAAATAAATTGTGATACAAAAAAAATGAAACGACGTTTGAGAAAATGTATCATAAAGATTGTAGACAACAACTCGAAGACTCGCAAACTCCAGTGACCGGCAGGGAGTTCTGCTCCTTATGGTGGAAAATCCGTATGGGTGGGATGTCCAACATACAGGTGATACAGGTGCCGATCGCTATACGTCTTATAGTAGAACTAGCTTCTGCTCGCGACTTCGTCCGCGTGGAATAGTTACTTTACCCCCGATTTTGAAACTCTCAGCCCGATCGGTTTAAAATTGACAAAGTTTCATACAAAGTTTCATCCCCTAATTTTATCCCCTTGGGGGTAGAATTAATCAAAATCCTTTCTTAGCAGATGCCTACGTCATAACATCTACCTGCATGGCAAATTTCAGCCCGTTCCGTTCAGTGGTAGGTATGGCTGCGTGCGTTGATAGATCACTATGTCAGTCAGTCAGTCACTTTTGAGTTATATATATTTAGATTCAGTTGAGCAGTTCCGACACACACTCCCCAAAGTGTAACCGATAGAAAACCACATTACCTAGCACCTTTTTAAATAGTATTCCTGTACCCACAGTCCGCCGCCCGAACAAGAAACAAACTCATCTATCTAACGTCTCTTCCATCGTTATTTATTGCTTGGCCAGCCCTCAGTAGCCCCGAGGAGAACGCAGCGGGCCCTAATGTGATTTTATCGAGACCATACGATGCCTATTCGATGCACTTTCTGGAGCTCACTGGCCTGATACAAAGCCTATAATACTTTTAAAACACCTTTTCGACCTTTTTAGAGAGGAGCATACAAATACTACCATCACATCTCTTTTCTATGCTTTTGGTCTTGTTAGCTCGTGTAAGCTAGGTTTTCCTTCCATGCATCCATTCCAGGCATCCACCTTCAGGAATTCGGCTATAATAGGGATGCTGCCTGAGTAAAAAAAATGTGATTATGTTTAGTCCGTCAGTTAGATTATAGAAAAATATTGGACACGTATTTTTTCCTTTATCAAATCTATAAAAACTGATGAAGATAAAAAGCATCAAAGATCAGGAGTGGGAGCGTGTGACGTCACTGCCCGGTAAAAATTGTAGCGAGTAGTGACGTCACACGAGTTTTTAACGCACTGTATCGTCTTCATTTTTGTTTATGTGAAAAAAGAAAAAAATACGTCTCCAATATTTTTTGGAAATCTATCTGACGGACTAATCAGATTTTTTTAGTTAACTACCCTATTGTTGTATCTCTAGTTGACGTATGGATACCTACTTTGTTGTTATCTTTGTTTTTTATATTACTAACACTAGTTATAAGATATTTTACTAACAAAATGGACTATATTGTTGTCCGAATTTTGAATAAATTTAATTAAATTATCATTTTGACGCTTGGCCTACTGGTCTCAATGTTCCTGACCAGCAAAAAGTTCCAAATTAAAATCACTTGTAACTACGAGACTGGTGATGATGAAGCTTGCCAAATTTAGTTTGGGTAGATACTAATATGATGTCTGTGTGGTGTGATCTTGTTGAATCAGCATCAGGTTTATAGATTACGGAAACCTGGCCTTGAGCATGACGCTCCAGGCGTCCTCATAATCAACGGAGTGGATGTATCTGAATGCCGCTATCTTCCTCGCAGGGCATTCGGCGTCTCCTGTTTTATGATTACTGGGGTCCCTAAAAATCTGACATAGATATGTCAATACAGAAGAAGAAAGAAGCGTGGAGTATATAATAGTTGTTGAATGAAGGTTTAGTGACCTTCATTTACATATATTCAGTTTATACAGTCCACTGCTATCATTTAAAGTCCTTAGATAGTTCCCTAACAGTTTGCGCACCCTGACATCGAGTGTCCTGTCATTTAATTACCTATGTCGATGAGTTTCCGTTTCGGGGAGATTGGTTGATCTCTTTGCGTTAGCATCTTCACGGACCAGGAGCTTTTCAGGCTTTTTCAACTGATACCATGTGCGAACAACAGTTACCTTTGAAAATCTCAAAACAGGATGGAAGCGGCGTTGTAGAGAAAAGTATGAAATCCGCGCGGTCGAAGTAACGGCCGAACTAAAATTCCTAAGTAGTCTCAGGTACAAATTCATCAGGTAGATAAGAAAAATAATAAAAGCCGGAAAAAATACTAAAAAGGCCACAAAATTTGTACATTTCGATGCAAGGGCGAACTATAAAGTCGAGAAACTGCAATGACAAATGGTCTCAAGTAGCTGCTATTACAATATTGTCAGAATGGTCTATCATTGATTTCATAATGGTTGATTGACGTCATTATGACTATCCAATTGTCAACCACAGACACTCCATTGTAAGAACTGGCATCTCGTACAAAATGACAAAGCATTTATTTCAAATAAACCATTTACAGGCACTTTTTAATTGTCAAGTCGAAAGAGGTGAAGCTGTCTGCATGCTCCAAAGCGTAATCTGTATGGAGAAGAACGTGCAAGAAACTCCACGGACACTCTTTTATATCATGTTCTGTATTACATAACTTTGGTTACATTCTTGGTGCTTCTATATGTGAGGACAATGCAAAGAAAAAAAAGGAAACTATAAAACAATTCAAAGTATAAAGATTAAAACAAGTCAGTGGCAGTTAAGAGGTGTCCAGTCTCAACCGACAGCGCCCGTTCACGAACATGACGCGTGCGCGTGTATCGGCACCATTTAGCTCAACCATTTTGAAGGGAACCGAATGATCCAACACACGCGCCCCCATTAGCGAGACATTTGAGCGAGCATGACATGCTCTCAACTGCCATCTTAGTTCAAGTCACAAAGTAAACTATAACTTATCACATGTAAATGGCTCCATGGTAATCACATTTCCATTACAAAACATTATTACATTATACAAAATTATGGTTTAAAAGAACCAAGCAAATACAAGTAAAAAAAGAGAAAGTATTTATTCTAAATAATATTATAAAAAAAGAATAAATAAATGACACAAAAAAGGGCGAGCATCTCTTCCAATTAAAAAATATAAAATCCTAACTTGTTTACCCAAGTGGTTGAGCCAAGCATTTTTATCAAGGATATAATCTTCCAGTTTATAATATGCTTACCTACATAGTGTGCGTTTTATAAATGCATGTTTTTAATTTTGTCTCATTTAATTGAAGAATATCGACTGGTATTTTGTTATAAAATTTTACGCAATACCCCATAAAGGAAGTGTGTACTTTAGCCAATCTAAACCTAGGTTGAGGAATGACAGACGTATGCGGTAATCTGCTAAAACTTTGACAGTTCCTTTGATCAGTGATCTACCATTAGAACGTCATTGTGCAGTCATTGCTTTTAATAGCTCGGATATCAAAAAGTATTACGAGACCATTGACAGACCAATGATCGACCATTATGAATTTAGCAGATTACGAACTTTAAAATGACATTGAGATCGTGTTGAAATGACAACTTTATAAAACCAGCAGACTTGGTGCCCAGGAGTATCGAACGAAGTTTTTTAAAAATGTTACCTACTCACACAAATAATTTTGAGAAAAGAATAAGTACGCAGTTTGTTTTTTGTGCGCTGGTCGATTATCGTGTGGTTTGACCAGCGATCAGTGGCGGCTGGCTGATGTTAAAAATTAATCAATTGGCTTGATGGCGACTTTTCCGCACAAGTTCGAAATACTTCATTGTGTGCTTAAAAGCAGTGGAGCAAGAGCCAGTTTTCAACTACATGCGATATATTTTTTATAAATGTTTCTCAATAGATAATAGAACAGACTGAACATGTAGATAAACCATATTTTAAATTAGGACACAAATAGGCAGTTGGATATTGTTTATTCTGACAGTACGTTCCCTTGAAGTAATTTCCTTAGACACAGGCGAAGCCGTTGGCCGCAGCTAGTTATAATTTGGCCGCACAATCAAACTAGCAGACACTTCCATCTCACCTCTTACCTGCAGTCGAAGAAAGTTGGCAAACGGCCCCCGAGGCGGCCTTAGCCTCGTAACGACGACGAAGTTGCCACCTTCATGTTACGTGGCTCCTGGCTGCCATGTAATAATTAATGCAGCTTTGAGGGTAACTGTCACGAAGCGACTGTGCGTACTTGTGCCCTTAATCACAATAACAATAACACAGGGGTACAGGGTGCGCCCTTTGTCCAGCCTGAAGGGTAACTCGGCGCAGCATGGCGCGTCGAAGGAACTTCTGCAATAACATGTTTAGGTTTTAGGAGTTCGTTGTTAAATAATAACAGTCGCACGGGTCGATTTTCAAGCTTAAGCAACGGGTGCCGAGGTTGGCCTGTGGATGGGTGACCATCTTAACATATCAAGATTCCTCCGTGCCTGGTAAAGCACGATAAATCGTTCTTTATTAAAGCTTCACGGGACATGTCTTAATTGTTTATTGTATTCAAGTACAAAGGCGAGCTTAACTCAAACTCAAGTTTTCTCTCAGAGATCGCATTTTTAAAACCAGAATGCTTAGGTAAGATTCCAAACCCAGTGAAATTAACAAAATGTTTAATATTTTAATTGTAAAGAGGGCCATCCAAAATTGAGTTACAAATCCTACAATTTCAAAGATATCTTCTATAATGCAATGAGGATTTTAAGTTTCAGTGCTCGCAGAAAGGAAACACCCCGTAGACGTGCCTCCGCAACCCTATCCCAAAGGCAATTATGAAGGCGAGTGAACTGCAATCAAAAACGTAACAAAACCAAGTTTAGCCGACAAACGTTCTTTAATATTTCATAAGCTATCGAATTAGGTGGCATGTTAATCACCAGATACTCAACCCCTTATAATTACGCCAAAAACAACGGGTCCTAAACGAAAGAGCTTAAATGTAATTTTAATTTTAATAATATTAAACCGCCAGCGATGCTTTTCCTTTGTGACTGCCAGGCTTGCAGAATTCTTCAAGTCACCGCGGTCCTAGAACTCACATGGCATCTGAAGAAACACAGGTGGGTTTTAGGCAGTTAAGCACCTCGCGCACTAGACCGCCACGACCACGATCAGTGGCCGCAATGATCAAATTGACTAAAGAAGCCGTTGCGGCTAAGTGCGCGACGGTTATATGGTATTTTTAGTAAATCTGATCGTTGCGGCCACTTGTCGTGGTCGTGGCCGTCTAGTGCGCGAGGTGCCTAAGAGTCTGACACTCCCCCCCCGCTCCACCCAGAGCGGGAGAAGTTATTTGATGATTCCCGAACCAAAACAACAATATCAAAGTGGTGCTTTTCCTCTCACTTTGTATTGGATGAGGCCAAAACTTTGTGAAGCCATAATTAAGAACCAGGGTGGACATTAGATGCGTCTAAAATATGAATACAGTTAGGCACCTCGCGCACTAGACGGCCACGACCACGACCAGTGGCCGCAACGATCAGATTTACTACGTGGCCGTCTAGTGCGCGAGGTGCCTTATGTTTAAAGGACCTACTCACATATAAAATTAAAAGTACTATGAAAAGGATTCATGGGTCCGAACTTTTACCAAATACTTTTGACAAAGATGTCACCGGAAACATGCACACGCCGAGAGATTTTAAAATATCGCAAACTATTTTTTCTTGATAAGACACGGATATATTGAGAAAAAAGGGAATTTGGGTATGATTTACTGTACCTACTAAATATTTATATTATTTTACTAAACAATAAATATATGTAGGGGAAAGTCCTACAGTACCGGCCAGCATCCAGTACCGGCCAGTTGCAAATTCTCTAATTCTATAATACATGGAGCTGACAGACTTTAGGCTATTAGTGCGGTACCCTCATGCAAGTATATATCCCGCGCGGTGTCGATCTGTCACGACCGGTTCACTGTCAGTGCAAACATTTCTGTTACGCGCGATGAACGTACACTACGTAATTAAAATTCTGTTGGTGATTTTCGAAGTTCAAGGGTTCAATTTAAAACAAATCACTCCTGGTAAGTTTAGTATGCTTATATAGCTATTAGAAACCGAATATTATTGCATCCTTTGCACGTTTGTTTTCATCTGATATCAAAACTTTTTTATTTTTCGTTTCCTCCAGTGCCGGCCAATACGCTGTCCTGCAGTACCGGCCATTCCTTAACTTAGTTTTACGAGGCTTGCTTTACTTACAGATACACAAAAATGCCAAATAATACAAGTGATGGTCAGACGAGGCAAAAAAAGAACCAGCAGGCTAATGCCTTTAAAAAAGCAAGAATTTTTACGCTCGCTTTTCAACTGGCAGAAAAATTAAGGTACCTCACCAATTCAATACAGGGAAAAAATCTGCAGGGAAAAAATACTATTATTCGTTTATGAAAAGACAAGGTGACTTATAATTGTAACGAGTTCTCCGTACAAAAAATTCTGGAAGAGAAAAAAATAAGCAAAAAAAAATTGAATCACATAAGCCAGATAAAAATATTTTTGAAGAAAATAATAACAAGAAAACTAAGGTTTCAGGAAGAGGTGATAATAGAAAAGGTAAGAGTTTACTGTCAGGAAGAGATGTCAGTAAGAAAACAAAAAAAACCGAACGAAAACCTACCTCCTACTCACACACCGATTGAAGAAGAGACACAAGAAACAGTTTGCCCTTTGTGCGCTGAATGTCATGAAGAAGATTGGATACAGTGAGGAAACTGTAAAATTTGGGTCCATGAGGCTTGTGCAAATATATCGGAGCTATCCGATCAGTACATTTGCGATTATTGTATTGTTTATATGGTTACATTCTTACTGGCCGGTACAGAAGGCCAATTTTTTTTAGTCTGATTTTGTATAGTCTTTGAATTGCAATAATAAAGCTGATTATTTCTAAACGATTTGGTTGTCTGTTGTTTTTATTAATAGCACAATAGTTCTTGCAAATATATCAGGAGGTATTGAACATCTAACCTTAAGTATTTTGATTTTTTTGTAGATAAACCTTAAGGTGACGGTACTGTAGGACTCTCCCCTATATCGGGAAATTGAGCTTCTGGGTTATTGCATCTGATAGCTGATTCGTGACCTCGACAGCACGGGTATCCATAGTGGGCGTTGAACTTCAGGAAAATATTGAAATAAATATACTGTAACGATGCTTGTGCACTATTTTAATTATACAGACTTACATTACTTAAACAATTAAGGGTTGCGGCAATAAGTAGTGATTTAGAGCCAATAGGTTTGCGAGTGACCACCACGTGCAACAGCTGTCCAAAGAACGGAAGATTTTTTATCAATTGACACGACTTTCGGTCGCCATGACAGACGCAACTCCATTCGGAGTTAGCCGCTCTTAATTTAAATTACCATTAGGCAAATCGATTAATCGTTAAAAATAACAGAACAATTAATAAAAAATAACAAAATAAAGTACTTCTCTCTGAGCACAAAATTAATTAATTGATCTTCATTATTTAATAATCTCACGCGCTGTTATACTTATTATTTAAAAAAAAAAACGCTTTATTCACAATCTTATGGAGTCTGAAATTTTTTGGTGACATATATCCCTACTAAAATATAAATGTGAGTGTAAGTTTGTTTGTTACGCTTTCACGCGAAAACTACTCAACCGATTTCAACAATTCTTTCACCACTAGAAAGCTACATTCACCCTGAGTAACAACATAGGTTATATTTTATCCCCATATTCCCACGGGAACGGGAACTACGCGGGTGAAACCGCGGGGCGCTGCTAGTAATATAATATATATAAGGATCCTAGCAGTTGGCGCTTTCTAGTGTCTGCCTACCTCCATGAGAATAACGCATGAAATTATGTATGTAGGTATGTACATCCACCAACAAAAATACTTCCGTTTAGTCGATCTATTGCCACTATTTCCAGCGTAGAGTAGCAACACTGTTGAACGTGTTTCTTCATAAAATAGATATTTTTTGATTACACTGAAACTGGAAACGTTGAAACTATTCCCGGAGTGGACCTCATTGAAGTATCATATTATATCTATTCATATTTTATTGATTTAGGGTTGATTTTTCAATAGCCCGATAATTTTACTTGAGCAATAAAATGGCAGTCAGACGTCGCCAAGTAGCCATAAAAAATATATGACAATTGAAAAAATAGAACTTTTTTTTTTGGATGGGAAGTCATCAAATGACTTCTTCCGCTCTAGGCGGAGCGGGAGGGAGTGTCAGACTCTTACTGACTAAAACCCACCCGTGATTCTTCTTGTGCCCTTTACGTTCCAGGGCCGCGATGATCTCTCGAACAAATTCCGCAACCCTGGCATGCGAAAAAATAGCCCTAAATTAGTTACAAGTCTAGTTCAACATCGTACATAAAGTTGACTGCAGCAAAGTGAGGCGTTGGTAAACTTTTCCATGATCGACTGAAAGGCATAAAAACGCTTCAACACTGTCCAAACAAAAGAAAACAGCTCTCCCACTCAGTTTGTGTGCCGTCATTCAATTACCTCTCACTTAGCGCCGTCCACCATCCATCTTCACTCCAACTTTAAATGAACATAATATTTTAAGAGGAAACAGATCAGCATAACAATCTATCTCTTTTCTCAGCTGCCTAACATACTCTATCGCTTTGGCAATTTGTAAAAGTTAACTCACTGAGTGCCAAACTTAGGGAAAACCGACCATTTTGCTTTGACACCTCAAAGACTATGCTCCTCCTCTTGGGTGTAGGAAAACCAGTCCGGAGAGAGAGGGGTGTAGGGCCAAGCGAAGGTGGCCACAAAGAAATGATGATTAGAACCATTTATCATTTTAATAGGAATCCCGCCCTTGTTAATAGGGTGTTCGGGGGATTAATAGATGTAACATTATTTTCATTGTTAATTTTGCGGGTTTGTTATATGTAATTTCGCTGTGTCGGTCATTCGCAATGAATTTATTATGAAGCTATCTCACGTAGAAAGGGTTCATTTTAATGTTCCTTTGTTTTGTGTTAAGAGAAGAGAGTTTATTAACGTCACCGTGTGTGTTGTGGGTGTATGTATTCTAATGTTTAGTTAATATATATAAAAAAATTAATTCGTTATGTAATTCGAACATAATTATATCGGTCGGACTCAACCCACAGCCAAAACAACTAAGTCTAGAAGTGAAATTGGAAATATAATTTTATTTGATAACGTTAGATATTTTGGAATTGTCAATTTTAAGAGAACGAGGAGTGGTGAGTTTTAGTCAGTAAGAGTCTTTACTCCCTTCCGCTTCGCCTAGAGTGGGAGAAGTTGTTTGATGATTTCCCATTCAGAAAAAAAAAACGTATAAAAAATACTGCGGTGTTACATTGGCGTATTATTAATTGTACGCGACTGCCCAAAAAAGAAGTGTTATGTTTTCAGGGTTCATGTATGTATGTACAAGAATCTATGTTTGTGAGTTTCTCTATTCCACCATAACTTCTTAACGGCTTAACCAGTATCAATGTATCGTTAGAAGCGTTATCTCGGGTAACATAGGCAAGTGAAAATAAAAAAAATAAGCAGTAACTGAGCAGTGGTGGCCGAGTGGTAACGGCCCCGATTTACGAATTGTGGGTGCGGGTTCAAACCCAGCCAGGCGCATTACTTTGTGTAATTAAATTCATCACCACAGCTTTCAAAACGGTGAAGGAAAACATCGTGAGGAATCCGGCCTCTCCTAGATCCAAAAATTCGAAGACTTGTGACATTCACCGACCCGCACTGGGCCCGCGTGGTGGATTACGGTACATTCCCTCTACAAGAGAGGAGGCCTGTGTCCCAGCAGTAGGAACATTGAAAGGCTGATTACGCTTTATGATAAACAATAATTTTAGAGTACCGAAGCTAAAAGTAAATCAAGATCGATTTGCTATCGGCCTAGCCTTTTCTTAATATGTTGGGTTTGATTTCTAACCACTGCAGGCAGCTTAGCACTCCACGACTAACCAACTGTACAATACAATACCCCATGGCAAGAATGTTGACATTCGTAACATCTGACATAGATCTACAAATTACATCCAGAATCGACAACGCGCTTTCCAAGCACGGAGGATTCTCGGTTAACATCACGCTTATGTGGCCCGACAGCAGCAACCGTTGAGGATTGACCCGTTTCATTGTTATTATTTAGCCAGGAGCCCCGGTAAGAATACATTTCCAAGTTACGTACCTACCTACCCTGCACTCGTGTTCAAAGAGCGACGATACAAAATGCTAAAGGCAAAACCGTAGCAACACTAAACACATATTTCTGATGGTTTATGAAACATGCAAAGCGTATCTTTGCCTTGTATTTTATACGACATTTTGTCATCTGCCCACCCTTGCAAGACGTGGTTTGGTTGCGTAAAACGCAAAACATCTAGTAACTTATGTATTTGTGTGAAACTTTTGTTTTTTGTACATTGCCTTGCTCTTTTTTAGATGGAAATGAAAGGGAAAATTAAGAATAAAAAGAATGTTTCAGTCTTCAGAGGCAATTTAATCGAGGATACTACGCTCTGGACAAATGTCGTTCCATCAGTAACGCTGACGACTGTCAGTCACTGGATAGGCAACCTCTAGTGACATGTCACGTGGTCTATCCCAAACAGTTCGGTCTTTTACAATCGTTGTCACCCGAGGGCCCAATTCTAATAGTTTTTTGCTACGTTCGCATTCGGATCTCAGTTGCTATCTGGAAAAATATCCCTCAATTTCATTACATCTTGGTAGTTTGAGCATGAAAGCGTTGCTTACAAATTTTCCCGCGATTTCTGAATGAAGTTGAGTATTCTTCAACATCTAACCTGAAAATCTGTTAATCATTTAAGCAAGGTTTAACAAGCTCTTCTCATATTGATACCCTTACGATACAGTGATCTTATTTTGTCGCAGTTAAGGCGGATGCTGTCGGCTATCAGTGGCTTAGTTATCGTCAGAAAAAATACTCTCAGTAACCATATTCCTTCTGCTAGGGTTGCGGGATTTGTTCGGAAGTCACCGCGGCCCTGGAACGCAAAGGGCATTAAGAGGAACACGGATAGGTTAGTCAGTAAGGGTCTGATATGATTTCTCATCCATTAAATACAGGGCCGATGCCTTCTCTACAAAACAACATATGTTTTTTTTTTATCATATTTAGAATCTGCCAATCAGTAGTTAAAACAAAAAATAAGGCTGAATGTTATACCTTAAAATATTGTATGATACATATACCTACATGATTGTGTATTTATATACTATCTACTTAGTATAAACCAGCGATGTATATAGCTCAAGTGTTTTACAAATCGGGTGCCAATGACACATGACTATAAGATATTCCAAAGCCGTTCGGTTCCACATCTGTGGGTGCGATGTCAACGCTACTTATTTATAGCAATAAATATGTGATTGCTGGCTGCAATAAAACAAAATAACGTCGTATAATATAGTAGATATTTCGGGAACGGTTGGGTGGTAACTAAAAGTAAAAATCAAATTGAATATGACTGCACGAACTCCTTAATTAATAATGGTAAAAAATATTCTAAAACTAACTTCAGCTCAGTTTTATTCTACATTTGTCAAATAAAAAATAGGCTTAGCCTTTTGATTTGGTCTCATACATTTCTCCATAGCACATTTGAAATTGGCAACTTGTCGACATCAACACCATAAATTAAAATAGAATTGAAACGAGCTTCTTATTCCCAATATAAGTAAAAAAATCCAAGCTTGCTCCCTAAGTAGAACCACTGAAATTTACCCAAAGATCAGTCTGACATTATTTCGGCCTGAGGGCCTTTTTTAAGGATGGGAAATAATCATATGACTTCTTCTGCTCTGGAAGGAGCGGAAGGGAGTGTCAGACTTTTACTGACTAAAACCCAACCGTGTTCCTTCAAGTGCTCTTTGCGTTCCAGGGCCGCGGTGACTCTTTCGGATAAATTCCGCAACCCTAGCAGGCACTGACGACCATAGCGGGCCTAGTCCGAGGGCCTAGTCTTAGGCCTAGTCCTAGGCCTAGTCTGTCTTTTAAAGTACCTACTCGATAACGTTAACGTTCGCCATATGAAAAATCGTGTAGGAGAAAAAATGTTCTCCGTTATTGTCACTGACAAGAGAGCGCTTATTCAGTTACATGCGGTTTGACATGGAACCGATGTAGTTGGTAAAAAGCTAGGCAGATGATGATCAGGGATAAAGTAGCATTCTAATGGTTAAAGATTTTTTTTAATCGGTCCTGTTGTCTTTGAGTTTATTCGTTATACAAACATACAACAATGCAAATCTTTCCTTTTTATAATCGTAATATATTATACTAGCTTCTGTCCGCGACTTCGTCCCCGTGGAATCCCCGATTTTAAAACATTCTTTATCGCTGCTCCGCTCCTATTGGCATAAGCGTGATGATATATAGCCTAAAGCCTTCCTCGATAAATGGTCTATTCAGCCCAAAAAGAATTTTTCAATTCGAACCAGTAGTTCCTGAGATTAGCGCGTTCAAACAAACAAACAAACAAACTCTTCAGCTTTATAATATTAGTATAGATTAGTTTAGAATAATGTGGGAAACCCCGTATTGAATTGGTACCTTATATCATCAACTCAAAATCTTATTTTCTAGAAGTCGCGGCTTCAATAATTCGCCGCAGTATTTATTAAACTTTTTTTCTGGATGGGAAATCATCAAATGACTTCCCCCGCTCAGGGTGGAGCGGAAAGGAATTTCAGACTCTTACTGACTAAAACTCACCCGTGTTCCTTCTAGTGCCCGTTGCGTTAAATGCGTTAAACTAACATCATTGTATCTGCAATAGTGATTGCTCAAATTACATTTTTTTTTGTGTGAATTGTGCACTTGACATCTTCGCATAATTATGTATATATATTCTTCGCATATGTAGCGCATCTCAATCTCATTATTTTTTTAATATTCGAAGGCGGTTATCGCAATATAATTTTGTCTAGAGGCTCTTATTGACAAACATACTTAATAGGCATCACCATTCTGCCGGCTCTAAAATAAAGAATCTAGACAGTCCTTCTCAGTCACGAATCGTGAAAATTGACTTGTTCCGCCACTCCCGAAGCATTCCGACTCCCTCGGCTCTCTGTTCTGAGTGCAATGTGCCACTTAAGCGTAGGGATTTTTCGTGCTATATCGGGAACTTTGGTTCTCCTGCGAGTATCTTCATTCCGTAAACTCTAGAAAGTATAATAATTGAAGAGATCTTATTCATTTGAAAATGCCTGGACTAGGATGTGTGGTGTTTTGTTCCTAGATTCTGCTCCATGGGTACGGGACCCAAGCGGTGGTAAGTTTGTAAACTTCGAGCAAACCCATAGTCTTTTACAGTAATATTTGAAGAGATCTTGTACTTCTTAACCGACTTCCAAAAAAGGAGGAGGTTCTCAAGTTGACTGTATTTTTGTTGTATGTTACCTCATAACTTTGTACTGGGTGTCTCGATTTTGATGATTCTTTTTATATTCGAAAGCTGGTGCTTGTCATGTGAAATGAAGAAATAAAATTGTGTTATGATGGTTTGGTAGAGCATCTTAGTATTTCAAGGTGGTCCCTTTCTAGTTGAAGAACAGAGAAGTGAAGATGTACTAACGCTATCATTTACTAATGTAAATGATAGCAAATATTTCGGGATTTCTGATAATCGTATGTTTGTTTACACCAATTTATACCGTGTACGCTGTGATGGGTTCGCTTAGGTGGAGGGGGTGTACAACTAAAATCCGAAAAATAAAAAAAAACTTTTTACAAAAAAAAAAAACAACCGACTTCTTTTTTTTTTCAAAAAACGAAGTAACAACCAAAAACACCGATTTTCGAAATTAAAGTTATTTTATAGGTACTTGTTTTTTTGTTTAGAAGTCGGTTGTTTTTTTTTGCTAACTACGCTGATGTTGTTTTCCAGTTTAATCGAATACAGGTGAATACCAGTATTTTTATGGAGCGACCGCTTATGTTGCTGCACACCCCAGTAATTAGGTAATGTGGCACCCCCAATATTCCGTAATTAAGAGAAAAACAGTTAAAAGCATTTAATCCAATAAAACCATTTACAGGCATTTATAAACTATCGAGGTCATTCAGTAAAAAGATGACGCTAGATGCTCGTCTTATAGCATACCTAGATTTATATTATAAGAAAGTGCAAGAAACTCCGCGGACACTCTTTACCGTGAAAGGATTTATGTATGTATAGTGATTATCAAAAGTCTACAATTAACAGCCAGTTATTTTTTTCCAGACAAGTATGATTTAATCCAAAAAATGCGATACCGAGCTAGTCCGTTCTTTAGCAACTAAAATATCGTCCACACTTTGTTCGTGAGAGTAATAAAACTTTCCTATAAGCTTGTTTACAAGCACACGTATTTACTATTTATGTACTGTAAACGGGAGTACAAAGGAAGTAGCCACATAGGAGTGAACCGCTGCTATTCAAACTTGGGTTCGTGCTCCGAACTATGACAATGCTTCAGTGTACGCCAATGTGAATACACCTTTAGGTACGGATGTCGGGCCGTTAAGATGCCGCTCGCCTACCAGTTTTTGGCTCTTGTTTAGTTTTGTCTTAGGGCGTATTTCGTCAATGAAACTGACAGGGGACCGGTGACAGACGACTGTGATGATTTCGTTCATGCTTAAATTTTCTTTATTAAACGACACCTGTCTTTCCCAAAAGTGGTTTGCTGTTATCATGGCAATCGAGTCGAGTGGAGGTATTTCATAGTTTGGAGGACCTCCACTTGACTCAATTCGAAGTCAGTTTAAAAGTTTCCAATTGACTTGGGAAATGGAATAAAGTAAGTACAGCAGTAATAGGTATAAATTGACGATGCAAGACTGGAAACTCCGCTGCGGCGACAAAACGCAGCAAGGCGGACGGAGCTGCAGTGTGATCTCAGGGCACCATGGAGCGAGCGACTGTTACCATTCAGCGCTGGTCACGCCATTATTCTACCCTGTTGGAAGAGTGGCTAGAGAAGCACCACGGAATTCTCATATTAAAAGCCAAATTAACTTAACTTACTATGTGTTTCCAAGGCAAGCATGAGTACCTACAATTTCTCGCCGGGTCGCAGCTCAGTCTTAGCGCCACCGACAACCGTTATTGTTCCCTACGGAGCGGCGCGCGAAATTCAGCGCACTACGGCAACACACCTACACTTCGCAAACTTTATTGCTCACAAATTGTATGCATTATTTATTTAATTTGAAAGCGAAGAAACCCAAGCACGATCATACGCCTCTGCGCGGAATGAGGGCGAGAGAATGCAAAAATATAAATAAGCTCGCTGTAGCGGGGTAGCGCCATCTTGCTTTGTTTGTGCTGATTTTTAAGTGTAATGTGCATCTATGTGCTTAAAAGTGACAATGATTGTATCTTAAATGCTTTGGATTGGTTTGTTAGTTGAAGACTTGACGTCAAAAACGTCCAAAATGTTACATTTATGCCTAAGTTAAAGAGGTTTTCAGGCCGAGAATTTCACAATACCTCAACTTCTGCTTGATTGCATCTACAGGGATATTTTGCCTCCTGGAGGACGCACATTTAACGCACTACTGTAAAAAATAATAATACAAAACGGAAAGCTTTTAGAACCGCAGTACAAGTTCAAGTTTGGTTAGATAATGTTGTAGTCTAAGAAAGACTTACATACGAGTACATTCTCTCTCTCTTTACTGATAAGCGTTTTAGCTCGCTTTTCTGCGCTACACCCAACGGCTATAGACCTCTCAAATGCTTCTGCATTCGAATGAGTGACGAAATCCTGCAACGCAATGAATACGACCGCGAAATGAAAAATATAAATCATAACGTGTCATTTCGACAGCATCAACCCTCAAACTCGTCAATCGCATACACCTTTGTCATTCTGACAATCGCCTTCACCACGCTGACACTGAAAGAATGTCACTTATTTTAAGCGTTAAAACTACTTCGTGTCTTTACACTTACACGTTTTACGTTACGTATGTATTTACTGTCCTTATTACCGCTTCAAACCTTGACATTGGCAAAGTTATCGAAACTTAACCGAAGGAGCCTCAAAAAAAGAAACCATTTTTCTGTTGAGACTTTCATAAAATCGTTACAAGGCTAGGCACCATATGTATGGCAAGATGACTATACAAGTTGCCTTCTTCATAGTTTTGCGCCCACACTATCCGCCAACGGCTGAATTATGGTCTTTCGTCGTAAGCCGGACTAGTTTGGTCGCACTTTGGTACCTTTAGTAAAAAAACGTGACTTTTGACTTGTTTTTACCTACACGTTTTCGATGTAAAAATTCGTTGTTGAAAGTGTTAAAGTCTAGTTCAATGCCAAAGTTACAGGTTTTTGGCTATAGTAGAACCAGACAAATCTCAAATTCAAATTCTTGATTCAGAAACAGGCTAACCATTGCAAGTCTTTCGCGAAAATTCTAAGAGTTTAAATACATATTATATATTTATGTATTAAAAAAAAAACTTTATTATTTATAGAAAACATAATTAAACAGATTTTTGCGGAAACTAACGAGTTTATGTGTTCAGTTTATGCCAGAAAACATGAAAAAGGTCATATTCCTTTAACAACATTCAAAATAAAACTACACAATTCGCAAACTTCCACTGCTACTACCTACTCTATTCCTGTTTCCCCGCGCAATCTATATTAAGTGAAATGGCGTCGTTACCAACAATAATGAGTTAGTTAACCGCACGATGGTTTAATACAACTTGGAAGTGGTGTAATGAACGCTATTTGTCTCGGCCGCACTGCGCACCGCTTGAAGGGAAAACCTCGATGGATGTCAAATGTGAACAGAAATACCAAAATAGTTGCATTGCCAACATCAGGTAAACCTTTTGACGATCCCTAAGGCTTAAAATTATATCTTTTATACTATACATATTATAAGCTGTTCGAAAGACTGCTACTAAACCGCCCGACAGTAGCCACTGACACAGCACTAATACCTGAGCAAGCTCCAATTACACGATGGATACGAGGTTTCCGTTATCGTTTTTATGACTTTTCGGCAGCTTATGATACCATTAACATCAAGAGTTTGCTAAACAAACTAACTTAGCACTCTTACTAATTTTATTAGGGATTTGTGTGCATACTGAGCGAAATCATACGCATCAGCCGTTTCTAGGTGTTTTGCAGTCCACCAAGAGCAGATGGTGACGGCTGAATTGTCTCTCTCAGGGCAGTGTGTTAGCACCGATATTATTTGATATCAACACAAATGACAAGCCTGTCACCCGACACACGGAGCGGTTTCTGTACGAGTGGTTTTCGTCGATTTTGAACGTAACCCACTCGAACTACTGGGAGATTATTATGACCGCAACGCTCTACGGCCTAAGACACAGAATCTGTCTAAGACACAGTCGTGCGCATACTATCTCCGCAGGAGCGCAAACCGGATACTGAGGAACTAAGGTCGAATACTGAGCGAACTCTAGGTGTTACATTAGATAGAGCGAGAAAAGCAAATTGTAGGAAGAGATGTACCCGCTACCTGATGACTTCATTAAGCCCCAGGAAAACCTGGCTCTTGGCCATGAACTGCAGTGTCCTATATGGAAAACTCTCAATCAATTGCATTGCCAAGTGGATCGCTACAATCTGGTGAAATGGAGAATCTAAACCCATAGTGAGTGTAGTGAGGTTCAGACTATGTCCCACTTTTTGGAGTGCCCCAGATGGCCATACGTCTGCAGCCTGGATGAAACAGCGCCTCCTTAAAGGCAATAAACGTGACCACCTTTTGGGCCCAAACCATATGAACCATCGACAAAATAACAAGAAATCTGTACCGTCTGCGCGGCAATGTTTTGGCGGGATGCGTTTGTAAATGTTATGGAGTTGAGGAAGTTTTAAAGTCTCAAAATAGTCTTGATTATAAAAAAAGAAACAATAAAATCACCTTTCATAAAAATTCTGCCTCGTGGCTGCATTGCGCCCTATTCGTAAGTCAAAATCAAGTTTAATTAACTCTTTGTGGAGTG
Organism: Hecatera dysodea; assembly: GCA_905332915.2. Classification (NCBI taxonomy): domain Eukaryota; kingdom Metazoa; phylum Arthropoda; class Insecta; order Lepidoptera; family Noctuidae; genus Hecatera; species Hecatera dysodea. Next base: position 27,185,155 of record HG995286.1, on the reverse strand, counting down.
GTTGGAAAGACGCCGTGGCATCCTCACCTTCCGCCTGACGCAGGTGCACACCGGACACAGCTGTTTCAGGAGGTACCTGTTTCGGATCCAGCGGGAAGAGACATCCGGGTGTCAACACTGTGTGGATCGCCCGGAGGACACGGTGGAGCATACGGTGGAGGTCTGCCCTGCTTAGGTGGAGCAACGCCGTGTCCTCGTCTAGGCGATTTACGGCGGCGACCTCTCGCGTGCGTCTCTGGTTCAAACCAAGGTCCGGAGCGAGGAGGTATGGGAAGCCGTGGCGAGCTATGGGCTCGCCGTCCGATAGCAACCAGGCCCGGTTCGACGGCACGTCGTGTTCCACGCGCGCCTCAAAGAGCTGTCAGCAAAGAAGACGGGGCCCCATAGGGTCAGTGCCTGCTAGGGTGGCGGATTTGTTCGAAAGAGTCACCGCGGCCCTGGAACGCAAAGGGTACTAAAAGGATCACGGGTGGGTTTTAGTCAGTAAGAGTCTGACACTCAATTCCGCTCCGATTACCTATATTATTTGGTGGGAAGAAGAAGTCGCGCAACAAACTCCCAGCAATACATAAGTCGAGTTCAGTATGGTTTTGTGGTGTCATGGACTGTATAGAGGTGTGTTATCATTATTTATTACTGTGTTAAGGATTGCTTATTGACTGAAAAAAACATATGTTGCTGGGAGCAATTCGGCTGGAAAGCAGACAGCAACGTGAGCTGCTGTCTGCTTTCCAGCCGAATTAGCACCCAATGGCCAGCCACGCGACGATGGAAAGCGACCAGACGATACGTCTTTATTTCCATGAAAGATGGTAGGCCTTTAGTGTGGGACGCTACTTGTGTCGATACTCTTGCGCCATCCCATCTTGGCGCAGCGCCAGCACATCACGACGAGCTAGGAAGCTAGGAAGATGGGTGGGATGGCGCTACGATTATTGAGAAACTCAAACGGCGGAAATATAATAATCTACTGGGCAATTATATTTTCGAGTCATTTGAGGTTGAAACTCTTGGACCGTGGGATTCGAAGAATGCTCACACATTATTTAAATAACTTTCTAAACGTTTAGTTGACACTTCGCGTGACTCAAGGCTTGGCTTTTACCTCGGACAGAGGATAAGCATTGTCATACAACGTACCAATGCGTGTCGGTTGGGTCTACTTTCAGTCGATAGCGATGCGGACGAATTTTTCTAAGATTAGTATTGAATTATAAAATGTACTTAATTCTAGTTATTAAAAAAAAAAAAAACAGAAAAGAAACCATTTGCGCAAAAGGTAATTTCACACACAAAGTATCAGTATGTAACATCAAGGAATGAATGGGGAGCAGAAAACTGGGGAGTCTTAGCGGGGAATATACAATATACACCAATCTACGAATACAAACATAATATTCAATTGTTATTGCCTCGGTAAAGTAAATCTTCGTCCCGCTTACATTAAATTAAATCACGATAGTATATCCTTGAATCAATAAAGAAATATTGTTTAGAATGTTTGCAGCTTGCTAAATAAAAATGCATCCTTGAATTTACTTGAATCAAGCACACAAGACTCACTTTTTAAGTCTTAAGATTTTGGTAAATTATTTATTTGATATATTTACGTTTAAGTGTTTCACATCAAAGAAGTGTGGATAGTATCCCTTTTAAGCTTTTAATATTTACGCAGTAAAGATTTAAAAAACTCGATTAACAATTATTATTAACCATTTTTATTGTTGTTGCTGTCGTACAACTTTCAACTTCGCTTTTTTTGTGGAAAACATATTTGTGGTTTTGTTAGTAGAACTTCTAACGCACCAACATATGGCTAAACATATAAATACCTAATTAAAATCGTACATTTTCATATAATCCGCTTACTGAAAGAGCAAGAGTGTTTGGGTCACAGAAGATCATATGAGTACCTTTCAATTGAATCGGTAAAGTACATTCTAAGAAAAGTTGCTGTGACAGATTGACACTCGAGTTTCATTTTCGTACGGTCATTTAGAATCCTGAAACACAAGAAGTGTCGAGTTCTCACAAAACTCACACACAGTAGCAAGAATCATCAAACGTAACCAGTTTTTAACATGTCAGCTCAAAACAGAAGCACTCGACGTCAAAAATCAATTCTAATGATGCACAAAGCCATGAAATCAGCGATGCACATCATAAATATCACACCGGACAGTAAACAATAAGTCGGTACTCGAACAAGTAACCCTCGCGTATCAAAAACTCAGAACAAAAAATAATACTCATAATAATACAGCGAAATATGATGGGGGATGCGAACCAACTTAAAATATAGACACGAAAACAGTTGACAAGCAAACCTGGACTTTATCACGTGGGCAAAAAGTTGGTGAGGGAATTGACGAATTGTAGATAGAATTTGGTAAAGTTTGGTGTACATTTCTGAACATATGTATGCATTAAGCAGGCTTTGAATCGTTCGCAAATTAATGTAAACAATACTATAGTTAGCCAGATTTTTCTGAAAAGGAGATTAGATATCGTGTTGATTGGTCAAAATGATCGCCGAGGCTCGCTGCTCTGTGACCCGAGGTTACCTCACCACATCATCATTTCAGCAGAAAGACGTCCAGTGTTGGAAATAGGCCTCCTCCAAGTGTCGCCACATCGATTGGTCCTAAAGGTGACCTCATGTGTGTGTGCTCCTGTCTGACACACATGAGGTCAGGCGTGTGTTCCGCGCCGACAGCAGTTCATAGAATTTTAGGATGCATTCCACGTTGCATCTTCCGGTACACGTCGAGGACTCTCATTTTCAACCGACTTCCAAAAAGGAAGGACGTTCTCAATTCGACAGTATTTTTTTGTGTTTGTTACCTCATAACTTTGTACTGGGTGTACCAATTGATTTTGATGATTCTTGCTGGTTCTTGTCGTGTGGTCCCATTTAAATTTGATTGAGATCTGACGACTAGTATTTGAGTTATCCCTAATAATGCGTGGCTTTGTTTACATTGACGACGTTTTCATTCCCTCTTGTCAATGAAAAAATAAAAGTGTACGATGGTTTGGAAGAGAATCTTAATATTTCAACGTGGTCCTTTTCTAGTTTGTTGAAGATCTGATGAAGAACAGAGATGATAGGAAACGGAACTCTTCAGTAATTATTGCAAATCTTTCGGGATTGTTGAAATCGCACATTTGTTTATTGTTTACACCAATGTGATTGGTACGTTTAGTTGGGGGGAGGGGGTGCGTACCACTAAAAATTATAAAATAGTATAATATACAAATTAAAAAAACGAAAAAGCAACCACAGACATCGAGTTCCGAAATTGAAAGTTATTTTATACTTTTTGTGTTTTTCTGTGTAGAAGTCGGTTGTACTTTTTTGTAAAAAGTTTTTTAGGGCCTTATTTTTCGAAACATTTGTTCCGCAAGACCCTGCCCTCTGAATATTAAGTTTAACGATTGTTCGAGATTTGTCGGTACTTTGGTACCTATTCATATAACATTATCACAAATTTAAATCAACTATATACTCCGTAACACTTCAATGTGATAGCAAAACAATCTAAGAATACTTCTTTGCGTTCGTACATAAATTATAAATTGTTTTTCTGCATCTAATGCGATTTCCATGTTTTCGACGTTTGGCCTCACTTAGAAGACACGTTTGTCTTCTACGTAAGGAAAGCCTTTTTAACTGTGTTGGTTGTATATGGTCGATGCAAGGATTTTATTTCCACTTGCAACATATTTACTCTGTTTGATATGTGTAATCTGGAGGGGTAAGGTTTACGTCAAGACTGAATGCGTTACTTCTGGGCAAGCGTGCTAGCGAGGTGATATAGTGGTCAAACACATGAATAATAAAAATCTAATTTCTGTACGATTTAATGAAAGCAAGAACATATATACCACCTTGCGTGGATACTGTAATATATCTATACTAATATTATAAAGAAGAAAACTTTGTTTGTTTGGTTGTAATGAATAGGCTCAAAAACTACAGGCCCGATTTTAAAAATTCTTTCACCATTCGAAAGCTACATTATCAACGAGTAACATAGGCTATATTTTATCCCAACATTCCCACGGGAACGGGAACTACGCGGGTAAAACCGCGGGGCGTTGCTAGTACTGGATAAAACATTCGGACAGTTTAGTTTTACTTCCTTGATGCAGAGGGCGTATTGTTATCAACCAGGTTGTGATAAAAGCAGAAAAGAAGTCTAATGAGACTTTACGCAGACCGGACATCGGACACAGAACCTCATACTTAACAGAAGCGAGTCAGCTTGCAACCACTAGACCAAAGGGGCTAAAGCAAGATAATTATGTCGTCTATTTGTCACGGAGAGAGAGAGACGTGCATATGTCACCGGTAATTTGCATAATCGGCAAGATTGTAATAAATCTTTATTAGATTATAATTTCTATATATATTATTAAAAATCGTTTTGTTTTGAATATATACCATTCAAATTCAACAGTTTCTAATATCTAAGTGTCTTATTATGAAAATAGTTCACAATTTCACGCGATATTTTACAATCTTACGGCGTTTGCAGTTTCGCGGTGACACATATACATAGTAAGATTGGTATTTGAAATGCAGTGTTGGTCTATAGTCCTGACAGAGTTTTATCCATAACCTCGAATGATAGCAGAAACTAGCCAATGGCGCATGTGTTATCTATAGCGAAAAAACTAAACAAACCCCTAGCCTCGCAGGGTTGCAATTAAGAAAAAAAAAGACGGAAAATAGTGTCACTTTATTAAGTTAAATGATGACGTTCAAAATTGCCGTTTAAAGGCCTAAATATACGGCGAAATAAACGTTTTGACTTTCGAAATAAAAATTGTACTTTACAATACAGAATACAGTTGCTTCGTTTGAAGAAGGAAACGGCAAGAAATTGACATGCTGACGGCGACACTTTAAAACTTTTCCTGACTTTTTAACTGTTTTATACATTTTAGAGATCAAGTGTGTGCTCAAACACAGGGTGCACTCTCTGTTCCTTCAGCCTCTTAGTCAATTTAAACGGCAATCGGAGACAGATCTGGCTCAGGACTGTTCTTAGTGTTAGCAGATAGAACCTAAACTATGTTAGTCAAGACCAAAGCAAAATAGCTACATAGAAAAACTTTCGTAGCAACTGTACTACGGCGTAGGCTCGTCGTGTAGCCTCGTAGCCACAATCATTGCTCCGTAGCACCTCATGCTTAGGCGTAGCTCGTGGTGCTTGGAAAATTAGGGTTCCCTAAGCACACCATTCTTCAATCGGTTTAAACAAATCCTCCGCTCATCCGCCTAAAGGCAAAAGCGAAACGTCACACGTCCACACACAGAGTAATCAGATCAGGGGCACAAGTGAAATTGAATCGGCACCGACTTGACCCACTGCGGCACGACTGTTGGGTCAAAAATTACTCTTAATTCTTATTCTATAGAGTGTAAAATCCGGTGAAAAATTATTGAGTCATCGGACACGGGAAATTTAACTTTAAACGCTCGAGATAAAGTGGATTTTCGGATGAACAGTGCGAGATGAGTGCTTAAATAGGGGTGATCGGTAGATCAATGCTTATTTGTGTCTAATAGGAAAAAAACAACAGATGTAGGCATTTCACGGGTATAATAATGTACTTAGTTTGGATTTTTATGGTGCCTTTGATCTGGTGCGGTCTCCGTTGGGTTGCGCGCGAGTGCCCCCCCCCGCGCTGTCCCCCGGTCCCCAGCGAGCGTATTGTTTGGACAAGTATTGCATGGGCTGCGAGACACGACATGTGTTTTTTCGATGTTCCAAGTTTCTCGACATTTGATATACCTAACTTATTACTTCATTGTATGCTATTTGTAGATAGCGTAATGTTTAATAATTATTATTTAGAAGAATATCAACACCGGAACTAATTTCGATGTACACACGCATTAAGTGCGGTCTCTGTATATCATAATTTTAAACAGCTAGACTAACTTATTACTTCGTTGTCTTAAAGCTAGATTAAAAAAAAAATATTGAATGGGTATAAAATATTACTATTTTTTATTATGGACTCTTTTGTCCTTAATAAAATTAATTGCCTAGTTAACATTGCACTTTAATATGATACATTAATTAAATATTTATTCAATCAATAAATAAAATACACATTAAACTTTTCTATAAATAACATATTAATGTATTTTTGTATTTTTTTAATAACATGCGTTTATATAATATTTTTTATTAAGGACCTCTCAACGAGTGAAGGCCTCCTCCATTTTCTCCAATTTATTCTATCCTTTTCAATTCAGCCGTTACCAGCAATTTTATTTAGCTCGTGTATCCATCTCTCTTTTCTTCGTCCCTTCTTCCGTTTACCTCATGGGCCCGGCCAAGAAGTTATTCTATGAGTCCATTCATGCGTGCAATATGGCCTGCCCACTTCCATTTCAATTAAAAAAAAATGACTTAAGAAGAGGCAGTAAAATTTCAATTTGGAACTCTGTCTCTTGAGCTAGGTGAGACCTGTGTTGCAGCAGTCAGTGTTTTCATCCGTTTGGATCTAAAAATTTAAATGCTATAATATAAACATTTAAACTACTTAAAAAATACATGCTCTTATTTATATGTATGAGTGAATGAGTTGTATTAAGTGTTTGTGTGTGAGTGATTGTGCTTGTTGGCTGGAGTTTGGCTGTAAATAGGAGTCGGTTTATTGGTTGGAGCATATTCAATTCACTGTATGTACAATTATCTTTATACCAGCGCACTACGAAAAAGCCGTTAACACATAAAGATGCTGTCGTGTTAAATTGTTACAAATAATATCCCATTGAATCTACAAATAATTAAGACCCTATTAACCCCAGTTAAAATATCAATACACAACTTAATAAAAATCAGCACAGCCAAAATCAAATTAAATTCCAGTCGATCATATCGTGCCCTCTAAAAACCGCGAATCTTTTTTTCAATCTGGCAACATTATCAAAGATGGTGGCTTACGATCAGTTTGACATAACGCTGGTTGACGTAAGACTGTTTACAAAGATCACCGAGGGGTCCTGTGATCCCATTTTGTACTCGGATGATGTGATCAAAACTTTTTGGTTTGATTCAATTGTTATGAAGGCGGTTTTTTTAATGGTTTTACTATAATACTGATGCATGCGCCGATATTCAAGGTTAAGTAATGATTGGCAAGATAGGTGGTCACAGATCTATGGTTGGGAGAACTTCTATGTCTGAAAAGATTCAGCACTCCTTAGTGCCTCGGAAAATACGTAAAGCATTGGTCTCAGCTGTCATTTAAAGATGAATCTTTCATAGGCGTTTTGGTTAATCAGGAGCCAGAGGCAATCGGTCTTACCAAGAAGTAGGTAAAGTGATCGCCAGAAGCATGCAGGTTGAGATTAGATAGGTGATTCCACGTTTTCAGGTGCATTCGGTTCGACTGGAAAAAGATTCCAAAGTATTCAGGCAAGCTAAGCTAGATGAGGAACTTAGTGCAAATGCTTACATATCGGTAAATCTTCTTCTTCGTCTTAAGAAGCGGCTGGTGACACGAACTTAATGTAGAAGACATAGAATCAGGGTGTTATCGTGCAACTACTGTTTTTAGATAAATTTTCTGCGCCAGTTCGTACCGTCAGTTAAGTGAAAGGGAAAATGAAATAACCGTTGACGTTAGTTTAACTAATATCGGAAAACATTTATAAGCCTTTTGACAGGTGCCTAGACTTCACACCTCAATGGCTGCCACCACGTGAACGTCATTTTAGAAAATGTCTATTTGCGAGACGCCTTTTCAGCAAGGCTCGGCAATTGACTTGCTGGATAGGCGTGGTACAGGAGTATAGGTTCCTGTATCATCCCTATCTAAACAGTGGTTGAGAGACTGCTTTTATAAAGTGGCAGTGTGGTTTGTTTTTGGCTTATTGAACCATTGACTTAAGAGTAATGGTGGCTAAGTGGTAACGGCCCTGGTTCAAACCCAGCCAAGCGCATTACTTTGTGTTATTAATTTCATCACCACTGCTTTCAAAACGGTGAAGGAAAACATCGTGAGGAAACCAGCATGTCATAGAACCAAAAATTCGAAGACATGTGACATTCACCAACTCGCACTGGGCCCACGTGGTGGATTACGGCCCATTCCCTCTCCTAGAGAGGAGGCATGTGTCCCAGCAGTGGGAACATTAAAAGACTGATTGTGAATCTCTGACTGATGTTAGTACGTATATGTGGGTTATCATTATAATTGTAGTATAGTCACTGGCCTTAACTTTCCGATTTATAATAGCAATAGTTCACTTATGTAGTTTAACTTAACTACATATATTTGATGAAATCCGACATTAATAACAGATTTATTAAAGTACTTTTAAATACAATTATGATAATTTCCATTACACAAAGCTCGTACTAATAGCCAATAGAACTCGATCAGATAAATTTAAGAGCATAAAATTAACACGATCAAAAACAAATAATCGCGACCTCTCTGCCCTCCCCTCATCTCGTAACGAGATATAATAAAACATAATCGATTATACACCCTAAAACTTATTTCTTTGCTAACCCTACCGAATTTCACTGAACATTAAGATATACTCTAGCTTGTAAGTCATAGAGTTTAATTTAGATTGGCATTTGTTTTTGAAATATTTGATGTGTGACGTGCGAATAGTTGTACGAACTGCATGGCCATTTGTTGGTCCCTTGGATTATTAGATTGTGGATATGAAGTTTTAAACTCTTTTTTATACTGGTTTTATATTAACACTCATGGATGCATGTTTATTTTAGTTAATCTATTTAATTTAGTATATTTTCCATGTACTTGGCGGAATGTAATGGGTACTATTAGAATAGCAACGCTGCTTTTTTAATATTGATACACGTGCTGAGGTATGTACATATAAGCCTATTTGGCCTTGCACGGATGCCATTAGACATTAAAACTAAAAATATACGAAAACACCAATTCAATACGTTGTTTGTGTGTGTAGTCGTAAAATATCAATTTGTTGTTTGTGTTGTGCCTCCTTTGATTTTTTAATTATTTGTACTCAGTGCTCTGGCGACGTTTCGCAACGTCTAAGCGGATGCAACTGAATAATTATTATCATCATTATAACATGACGCGATTATCTATCTGATCCTTACAATCCAGTAATTGGGTAAAACAGTACATTTTGACTAGATTTTATGGCTCTGACTATCGTAACGATGGTCAAAGGTCAAAATAACACACACACATGTAACAGTGGGACCAATAGCTTAACGTGCTTTCCGAAGCAAGTCTTGGACTGTTTGTGTTATTAAAGTAGGTAAAGTGATTAGGTACATCATTTCACAGTTCTATTCCTGCACTTCGCATCCGTGTCGACCACACAAAACGTCAGGGCGGTGCGCGTCTAATTTCATTGTTATTAGTATTACACATACATTTATTTGGCGAGGGGTGAATTTTTTGCTAATCATCGTTGTTCAGTAACACACATTGTGCGTTGCTTACGATTGACATCGACTGACGAACGACTGTCAGATCGCGCGGACAAAAGTGAAACATGTACGAGTACAATGTTTGCCTGGACTTTCTCTGTTGCATGTTTTAATTTGCAGTGTCACAATTTGACGCAGCAGTAATAAGTATTTTAAATCTTTTTAATTATCTGGACCGTATCCTCCTTTATTTGGGGTTTACGCAACGTGCCACTTCTTATTTCATACTTCTAGCATTAGTCATCATCTTAGGGGTCGCAAAGAGCTGTCAGCACAGAAGACGGAGCCCCATAGGGTCAGTGCCTGCTAGGGTTGAGGAATTTGTTCGAAAGAGTCACCGCGGCCCTGGAACGCAAAAACGCAAAAACTAGAAGGATCATGGGTAGGTTTTAGTCAGTAAGAGTCTGACACTCCCTTCCGCTCCACCCAGAGCGGGAGAAGTCATTTGATGATTTCCCATCCAGAAAAAAATGGGTACCCATTTCTTGGGTAACGGAATTTGTCCGAAAAAGTCACCGCGGCCTTGGAAAGCAAAGGCCATTAGGAGCAACACGGATGGGTTTTAATCAGTAAGAGTCTGACAATTCCGCTCCGCCCATAACGGAAGAAGTCAGTTGATTATTTCCCATTTATAAAAAAAAGGGGTCACCCGTTTTCTAACTGTATAAAGTCAAAGTCAAACTTTCTTCATTCTTCGGCATGTCCATACAATGTTGAAAAGCAAATCGATAGTGATTTGTATTTCATTAACATATTTACAGGCAATTTGCAGCATACCGGTGCAGTGAAAAGAGCGGCCTATATCGAAGCAGGCAGTGGGCGAAGGCTGTGGATTATGATGATGAAAAATCAACCATAAATACAGTCCAGACAGCTGTCCATAGACAAAACATCCGACCCACTATAACAGTGTAAACGACCTCGGACTGCGTGCAGCGAACGGTGCAACGACCCATTTCTATATATTCCGCGATATTAATACACACACATCGTGACGCTAAGAATAGTGACCACCACCACCACCACCCAGCACCCAGCACCCCAGCACCCCAGCACCACCCCCCCTCGGCAGCGCCACCCAAGGTTCATAACTTCATAAATACCACAAGACGGCATGCGGCGCTACTCCCACCAGCCAGGCAACTGCGCTCAATTACTGCGACAACTTTGTTTCTATTGCCGTTAATTTGTTGGCAACCGTTTTAATAATTACTTGCATGCATCAGTAGTTCAGTAGCTGCATGTACTACTATGAGGATCTAGGTTCGATTGCTGATCGCTGTTACTGAGTTTTTCCTACTTATCAAGAACAGTACCGTAAGAGCCATTAGCGTTCTTTTAGCGTCATAAAAGGGTCCTATAAGATGGCACCGTGACAACTTTGTAAGTAGCTGTAATCTGGACCAGTAAGTAATCTTTCCGTAATATTGAAAATCAAAGCGAATTTTGCTCACGTAAGGGGGATTTACTTAGTTGAATGTCTTTATATGAGCCGAAGTAAGTGCATTGGCTTTGCGGTACAAGATACAGGATCCAGAGGATTTGGTCGATATATGTCGCCGGAAAATAACAAACGCCGTCAGATTGTAAAATACCGGGCGTAAAGTTGTAAACTATTTTTTATTAATAAGACACTGGTATTAAAAACTATTGAATTTGGATGGGATTTATTGTATACAAAACGAGTTTTTATTATATATCGAGAATATTATAATATTACTTTTTTTTTTATTTGTGTGAAATAACTGAACTTTAAGCTTGAAAAATCATTGTGCGTACTGCTCAGAAGTTGAATGCCCTGCCGGAGTCAGTATGTCGTGATAGCTACAACATGGTGGTCTTTAAGTCAAAGTCAAAAGTTTATTTCAATAAGGCCATTAAACGGCACTTTTGAACGTCATCATTTACAGATAAATAATAAAGTGGCTAGTGTCGATTCGCAAAGGTTTTAATAATAGTTTATTATATAATAGAGAGAATAAAAAATGAATTTTATAAATAATACTAATAAGTTTGCATATTCCAAAGGGGTATGTAATGTTAGGTACTTAAACTTATAACTATATTTTTAACACAAAAACGAACCATATAATTCCGTTTGATATAATTTTCATAATCATATTACAGGAAAGCAGTGCGTATCTGAATCATTCTAATTTCAGTTCTATAATACTTCAACAATTTCTAAACATAATTTGTAAAAAGTTTTCTTGTAACACACAAAACGTGCTTTTTTGTTGACCAGTGAATTATTAGGGATTACTCAAATAGGTACTAATCGTCAGTTCTCAATCGAATTTAAATGGAGCACATGACAAGCACCAGCTTTCGAATATAAAAAATAATCACCAAAAATCACCACACGCAGTTTTGTTTCGGAAAAAATATATACATATTATATGTACATACTAATAAAATACATATTTTATTTATTTATATGGTACTTCAACTCACTAAAACATACAAAAACAAAAATAACAAGCAGTTTTAGGCGTAGTGAGTTCGTCACTTACAGAAGTACACAGCATTCTCAGAATAATAAAGGGACAAGCAACATAGCATTCTAGAATTAAAGTTATACAAATCAAATTTGAAATGATAATGTAAATTAATTAAAAAATAATATTTTAAACCAGATTAAAAAATATAAATTAAGTTAAACAATTGGATAACAATTTAAGTACATCCAAAAAAAATAATTGTATGTATTAATAAATATGCTGTTTCGTAATCATCTTAAGAACTAATAATAATTATGACGAAGACCAAACTCAGAACTGGCTTTGAAATAGTTTTTACGGATTTCACATTGTTTTTAAAAGAAAAGTTAGAGTCTGACTTCTTGATGTCAAGGGGCAGCATATTCCAGAATAGACGAGTAGAAGTAGAATTAGGAATTGGACAAAAACCAAGAGCGGTGAGAAGGAATATGAAGAAGTATGTTTTTGGATGCTCGAAGGTTAAGACGGTGAGAACTGAGCTGCTGAGAGCCCAACATTATAAAATATTGTTTAAAATAATCAGGAGCACAGGGATTCTTCATTTGATCTCCTTTGACAGCAACCATTTGACCCTATTTGCAATTGAATTGAATTGAAAATATTTATTTCAGACTAAGCACACGTAAGTTATACAAGTCCATATTATGTTAGTAGGTGAAAACTTATAACTATGTTAGTAAAATTTAAAATAAGTGTTGTTTTGGACATGCATGAGTGATCACTGCCTCAGGATTTGGCTGTCCGCTCCGTCCGACAGCACACTCAGAAGCGTGTTGGTGCTACCCTTTGAGACCACAGAGAGGCCGTTCTTTTACGAAGCACCGCCTGGAAGCCGTCCGTACTGTGCTCACGAGCATGCCGGAAGCACTGCACCGCCATGGGAGCCCCAACAGACCCATTTTTTTTTTGGATGGTAAATCATTAAATGGCTTCTCCCGCTCTGGGCAGAGCGGAAGAGAGTGTCAGACTCTTACTAACTAAAACCCACCCGTTTTCCTTCTTGCGCCCTCTGCGTTCCAGGGCCGCGGTGACTCTTTCGAAGAAAAACAGACCCCTGAACGCGTTGTTATACTGCAAACCTTGACCCGAGATTCGGTTAAAAAAGAGATAACAACAGTATTGATTAGGTTCATACAAGTTTCAAAGGAAAGATACTTTAATACATACAGATGTAGGTACAATGATTTTATGAAGTGGCGAGCAGACAAGGAAATAAAACTAATATTTTTACTTTCATATCCGAGACGAAAAGAAAAATAGAGTGTTTATCATGGGTACTACTATTATTTTATTTTATTTTAATAAGTATAGTGAAATACTACAGACTAAGACAATTTAAACACAACTATGACAATATACAGTACATCAATCTGAAGTCCAATTATTACTGTACACAGCGTTCATTGTCTAATATGCTTCATTACTGACAGTTAAGGATAAATAATATAGAGAAGCTGCTAAATAAGAGTGTTGTTATTACACTTTATACAAAGAATTTCTAAATTGGTTAAATCTGCTTAAAAACAAGTCGACCTATAGCATATTGCATTATATTGACTGCACATTCTGGACAACGGATTGTTTTCAGAAACATTAATGTTAGTACTGGGAATACTAAATAATTTTGGAGTGCGCACAAATCGAGTTGGTACTTTAAAGTTAATCTACTTCTCTGTTGTTGAATGAACAGTTTCTGGGACTCGTCAAGCTTCACCAGCTCGGCGTTTTTCTGGTGGTCGCCACAGTTGATCCTTACTGGGGTTGGGAATGTGTGCCGGGTTTATCAATAAAAGAAGGCCTTCTTCATCGTTTTTTTTTTTATTTTTTGGTTGGGAAATCATCAAATGACCCCTCCCGCCCTGGGTGGAGCGGTAGGGAGTGTCAGACTCTTACTGACTAAAAACCACCCGTGTTCCTCTTGTGCCCTTTGCGTTCCAGGGCCGCGGTAACTCTTTCGAACAAATTACGCAACTACATACATAATAGGGTAGTTGACTAAACAAATCTAATTAGTCCGTCAGATAGATTTCCAAAAAAATATTCGACTAGTATTTTTTCTTTTTTCACGTAAACAAAAAACGAAGAAGATACAGTGCGTTAAAAACTCGCGTGACGTCACTTCGTGCTACGATTTTTACCACGCCATGACGTCACAAGCCCCCACTCATGATCTTTGAAGCTTTTTATCTTCGTCAATTTTTATAGATTTCATAAAGTAAAAAATACGTGTCCTGTATTTTTCGATAATCTAACTGACGTACTAAATAGATTCATATTTTTTTAACTCAGGAATCATCCCTATTTTATGCAGCTTTATGTGCTACCGCTGACGAAGCCATGACAGTGGAAAAGTATTGGATCAACAAAATTTGATTGTGTTTCCACTTTGGGACTCCTCTGCCTGAAGTTGGCGTTTGCCATGTATATCGCTCCCGCTTATAACTTGAGCCACATATTCTTATAACGCGACCAACCACGTGCAACGGTTATTTGTCACTGGCTAGCAGACGCTGCAATATTTCACATAAAACATAGCGCCATGTTAAAATTTAAATAACAGCACTTGTATGCAGCCCTAAGTGGATTAGTTTAAAGTGTAATAAGAGTAAGAAGCTCGTCCAAGTATGTATGTATGCCAGAACATTTTTATACAACGTGAAAGTTCATACATTTATTTTGTCGAACGATTGAAGATCCATTTGTGATTTTTTGGTAAAGTACTCGTGATTGGTTGCTGTGGGCCTACCGTAGTGAATCTACCACGACATCCACTACTGTAGCACAAAAATCACTAAATGCGTCTATTATTATTATAGCTAGCCTGAAATGTCCCACTGCTGGGCAAAGGCCTCCCTCCACTCCTTCCACTGTTCCCGATCCTGTGCCACATCCTGCCAATTCCCAAGGAAGACATCCAAGTCGTCCCGCCATCTCCTTCGTGGTCTGCCGCGGCCCCGTCTCGCGATTTTAGGGCACCAATTTTGTGTTTTGTAGGCCCACCGCTCGATGGACATACGGCAGACATGTCCAGCCAATGCGTTTAACGCTTAAAATATTAGAAATTAATTCTGTCTTCTCTCCTTCGAGCTATTGACAGAAAAATAACGATGTTTTAAATTCATTTTTAGTGTGTCCGAAAGTGTTTGGAAATTGTTACTTACAGACAAAAATTGATTTGAAATCGTAAAATAATTTAATTCCTTATAATATACAGTTTGCAGCAAACCTTTAATAACTAATAATTTTGATTTTGACCAGAGGATGTTCCCACCCTCAGAGGGTGTCTCACGGTGGAGTGACGATTTGCGCTGGTCGGCTGGCAGAAACTGGATGCGAGAAGCCGAAAATAGATCTAAGTGGCGTGCAATTGGAGAGGCCTATGTCCAGCAATGGACTGCAACAGACTGTTGACGATGATGATGAATTTAGATTATGAAAGGTCCATAGATGAATTTAAAAAAAAACCTACCAGGAATGCTTGATATAGAAACAATAGGGATGATTACTAGGTAAAAAAATATGATTCTATTTAGTCCGTCAGTTAGATTATAGTAAAATAATGGACACGTATTTTTTTGTTTTATCAAATCAATAAAAGGCATCAAAGATCAGAGTGGAGTCTTGTGACGTCACGAGTTTTCAACGCACTGGATCGTTTTTGTTTATATGAAAAAAGAAAAATCAGTGTCCAAAAATTTTATGGAAATTTATTTGACGCACTAATTAGTTTTTTTAATCAAATAAGTCGATATCCAACACAAGTTCAGCATCGAAACTTAATTCTTGAACTTCCAACGATCCTGTGCCTACATATAATTTCACACTAATGCCTGATTTAACTACTAGCCCAAAAAGTAGTTAAAATAACCAACCTCCCAAAATACCCGCATTTTACCAGCACACAAGTT
Organism: Hecatera dysodea; assembly: GCA_905332915.2. Lineage (NCBI taxonomy): Eukaryota > Metazoa > Arthropoda > Insecta > Lepidoptera > Noctuidae > Hecatera > Hecatera dysodea. The sequence continues at coordinate 27,169,276 of HG995286.1, read as the reverse complement.
ACCAACTCCCCAGCGTCCCAGCGACCGAACAGTTGCACATCATTGCGATTTACAACGAAAACTTTGCCTTCTAATTTGTTCTAAAAAAACGAGCTAAGAATGCGTCAACGGTCTACTGCTGCCAGTACGGAATGGGATCATAAACTGGCGTAATGGAGGGCACAGTCTAACGACCTACGGAAAGAGTCTTAATCTCCTAAATAAAATATCAGGAAGAAATCACAGGGCACGGTGCGAGCAAGTAGGTTTATAGCGTGGAGATTGGTTACATATAACAAGGCACTTTCCACTTGTTTTTGTTTCGTTTAAGCAAGTTTTTCGGCTGTACAATATTTTGGACGTTCCGCTGTAGTTTATTTCAGCGTGGACTCACTGCTTTTATTCTGTATTCCATTTTGTTAGATAAGCTAGAGTGTTTTGTGGAAGACTGAATAAGGAACTACACGCCGTTCTGTCGTTCTTAGTTGTACGGAGATTAAAGCGTGGTATATGAAAACTAAGCTTCTTGTGGTGCAATATTGTTTATTAAATCCTTTCAGGCGTGAAATACAATGATAATTTTATGGCTTTAATATGCTGCTTGCTATAAGGAAGGTAGTTTTTCGCTAAGTCACTTTTGTTTTTGTGCATTAATTCATTACAGAGGCGGACTTAGTGCCAAAGCGTTCTTGGCCAGCCAACCTTCATCCCAAAACTAACGTACCGACCATACGCATCAGAATACATAACAAATTTTGATGCTAAATTAATTCAGGCAACATAAGTTGAAAACGAAATATAAATTAAAAACATTTCTAGAACAATGATTGTAATTCACTAACTGAAGGCGATCGTTAATGAATATTTTCTGTTACGTTGTCCGTCCCGGCTATATAATAATTTATTTATTCTTAAATTATTGTAGATTTAAGATAATGATTCAAACTCATGAAAGTAGTTAAAAATGCTTTCTTTGTCCTACCAACAAGAAGCATGTATCAATCGGCTTTAATATTCAGGAGTGCATTGAACTCCCCCGCGTAATGGCGAGTTTACCAACTTCTGTACTTATTCAGTTAGTCAGCCTTCCAGTCATAACCTCGCCTTTCAGGACCTCCCTGAGGACTGTGAAATATTCTTTTTTTCAACCACAAAGACATAATTAAACCCCAAGGATAACAATTCGGAGCTTCGTCCCGTATTCGGCTTTGTGCGCGGATTTTGAATTTTAATGCGCGCAAGTTGCGATCCCACAATCCACGGCCACTGATCGTGCAGGAAAAATAACCACTAATTCAGTATTCAATTAGAATGGATAATTTTCATGGAATTTCCTGATTAATTATTGATTCCTAGATTTTTTAATGCGTTTTCTACGCGATTTTACCACTTTCTTCCCACAAAAGCCCCAGGATATAAAATTACCGATCAACTAATGACTTAATAAGGCAGGAGACATGGATTGGGTCCTTGTTGAAATTCAGGCTGCCGGCTCTATTTTTTTCTTCGCCTGTTATCCTGCAAATTGTTCCTTGAATGCGATTACTGAAAATATTTTAATAAATCAGTACGTAATAACCCAATAGAGGTATTTCCTGCGATAAATCACGCACTTTGTGTAAAAAATATTACGGTTTTTTGCGGTAAAAGTCCTCGAAATTGAGAGAAAACGTTCCGTTCTGAATGAAATGTCAAGGAAAACATTTTTTATATTAATCTAAATACGATTCAAATTAAAAAGACACACCAGACCTGACAAAAAATAGCAATTGATCTAATTTGGACGCTCAATCTATAATTTTTACACCCTTTTGATTTTGAGTGCAACATTGTATGACCAGTAAAATATTTATACAAAGAGTTGCAAGGCGCGTTTTAGTATTATATTACGACAAATATACAGCAACTTAATGTGATATTAATAGAAAAAAAGTACAGTTAAATTCAGCCATTTCCTGAAACAATTTGTAGAGCAATATGTTTTAACGCGCCCATCAAAGTTGGCTATCAACGCAAAATTTGTTCAACGCCAAAATGTATGCAGTCTCAAGCACTCAACTGGCCCCGAAAATTACAACAATAAAGAAATAACAGATAAGTGCTCTTACATTAAAGTTCGAGTACAACGTACCAGTATAACTTGATCAATGGAGTCCTTCAAGTTTCCTCCCTCACGCCCACGTTTTAATGGCAAGAGGGAAGCGGGGGAGCTCTAGACAGTTTGGCTGAGTTGAGTAGGGTAAGAGCCCCAAATTTTGGGCGCGTGGCTTACGCGTGCCTCAGAGTTTCCCCCTCCACTGCCGAAGTTTACATCACAATTAATGTCACCTCACTAATTGGTGATAGCGGTTTGACAGTTAGGCACAACACTAGACCCGTGGTAAAGTTTGTTCGCTACTACGTTACTGAAATTGTATAATTTTGGACATTTTAGGAATCTTATCGCATTAAGGTATGATTGTTACTGTCACATTGAGGTGTCTGTCAAAGTTATAAATAGATATTGGGTTCGGTTTCTAAATCGTGAGCTGGCAACAGTGACGAACCACTTTCAGGTTAGAGCACTATGCCGATATCTGTGCTCCGCGGAGGAAAAAGTACAAGGTATCTACATAAATGACGTTTGTTTGTTTCATTTTTTATCATTATCGTAATTGGCTTTAAAACGATTGCATTTATTTTTAAACTAGCTGCTGCCCGCGACTTCGTCCCCGTGGAATCCCCGATTTTAAAACATTATTTATCGCTGCCTCGCTCCTATTGCTCTTAGCGTGATGATATATAGCCTATAGCCTTCCTCGATAAATGGGCTATCTAACACTGAAAGATTTTTTCAAATCGGACCAGTAGTTCTTGAGATTAGCGCGTTCAAACAAACAAACAAACAAACAAACTCTTCAGCTTTATAATATTAAGTATAGATTAAATAAGGCTTATAATAAGCTCACACACTCTTACACCGCAGCACACCTGACTTTCAATAAATATTCTGAAAATATATGTTGGTTCTCTAGAAAACTTTATCATTGCCAGCCTAAAATTATGGACTTTTACTTTTATTATCACAATTAGGTAGGTTAAATTGAATCTAATTTAGTTTTCATTGAGTATGCTGACATAATCAAGACTACCGGATCTGAAAAAAGATTCACTAACCTGTAATTTAACTGACGTGCCATCTGTTGACCCACAAAACAATGAAAAATCTTACATCGTCCGTAAAAAAATTAACAAACGCAATCATTCACATCCCATTAAGGGTGAAAAATATTGAAACTAGAATATAGGGTTAAATAAAAAGGTCGTATAACGAAAACCGATATGTAAAGGTCCGTTCAAAATGCATAATCTAATCTATTTGCTATCGGATCGACGCGTGACTCCTGACGCTCGGTCTCGGGGGACGCCGCTGACACTCTCGCGTTTTATTTCATGAGCTAGGTGAGGACCGACATTTGGCGTTTTCACCTCGATGACCTTGGAATATAGAATTTTATTTAGAAACGTAACTTTGACATTCAAATAGATACCTATGTTTTTATAATAGGGAACATGCAATATTTTCATCTTGCTTTCATACAAAAGAATTCCGTGTCAATAGACCATACAAATTAATACGCTTTAATGTATTGCCAAAATTGCGATTATAAACTGACTGTTTTCCTTTTCCCGCGAAAACAGACGATGAAGTCACTCCTCTCTGCACAGAGATCATGAACTGTCATGTATTAAAATTTAAGTTCGTCTTTTCGTTGTCATAACACCTGACGTCACTAGACGCTGATTGTATACGTTCCGTTTCACGTTATATTAATTCGTAATAGTTGAATATAAAAATCAATATTAACTACAGTAAAAACATTGCAATGGCCCTTCTTTTATACTATTTTATCATTTCAATAACAAAATGTTTATGAATTCTGTAATTGCATCTTCCCTATTCAGTGACGTAAGGTAGCAATGAGCTAGAATGGCTAATAGCTAGTTTTTGAGGGATAGTTTTTTGAACAGTCATTTCACTCGGTGGGTAAGAGGTTGACGATGGTGTATGCAAACATACCTCGAACTAGCCTGTTAACTAAAGACTTGAAGACTACCGTGACGTTACCATGTTTGGTTTTAAAATGATTACCGTAAACTCGTAAGGCCGTCTTGTTGTTGGTTCACCCATGTCACAGCGTCATGCGGAGTGGCAGCCATGTTGCCACAGGCAGTTTCTTGTTTTTTGTATAAACAACTTAAGAATGTTAGCGAGAATCCCAAAAGCCAAATTTCACTCACCCTGGTACAGATAAATAAATATAAATTACGCGTGAAATTGGCGTATAATCGTATGAGTGTGTGTGTCCCTCCCGTGCAGTAAAGATTCCCCTAAACTTACTTACTTGGCCACGTGACCAACAATCAGACAAATAGAGACATGCCCGTTTGAACTTAAAAAATAATAATCAAATGTGAATTTGGATACCCGCGTTAAGGGTGTGTCGAATTATAATTATTATTTGGTAAGTGTTGGTCTCTTGATAAAAGTTAGGGCGGGGAATAATTTTAATTTGTATTGATGTCATTTTTGATCTATTGATGTATGATGTTTTCGTTCACAATTGTCGATAACGTATAAACAAATAAAGAACTTGTAGGACGTGAGGACAAATGTGTAAAGATCGGTACGCGGTGGGTACCAGGACACGGATGTCGTGCCGTCGTAACCGAGGCAGGCCTGTAAAAACCGGCATGACCATTTGGGTCAACTGGCATGACATTTCTGACAGAATGGTTGAGAAGACATTTATTTATTTATAGTTAATTAAAACGGCACAGGTCCAATTACATTAATTAACATAGAATTATAAAAAATAGAATAAAATAAGCATTCAAATGCTATTATTGATCGAAGATTCAAATAACATAATAATACAAAAATTAAATTCAAATTCAAAGATATACAATTCGTGGAAAAAATTATACATAATATAAGACATAACATTGGGTTAGCTGAAAAAATATGTAATAGGCCTTTGCCGAGCATGTGCAACATAGGACAACATATGATACTAAAAAAATAAAAACTCCAGAAAAAGAATACCTGTACATATACCAACCAACTAGCTTAACCAGCCGTTATATGGCAGCCTAGCCATTTCATTGAACTGCACCGAACATCAAAATCATCGGCCTAAGTGACGTTTCGGCATTCGGTTTAATGACTTGCCTAGCCAAGTAGCGGAACATGCACCCACTGGGAGCTTAGGGCATCCCGACTCGGGTATATAGGTTCGAATGGTATGTATAAGTTTTTACTGAATTAAACAAAGGTTCAATTGTTACGTACAAATAACAATTGGATCATCAACAGCAGAACTAGGTGAGAGGCTATCTTTCGATAAGCAGTACAATCCACTGCAACTTTGAGGGCCATAAGCTTACGGAAGAAGAATATAGAATGGATCCTATGACACTCAACAGTCGTGTAACTTGTAATCGGTGACAGAATTTTTCATAATTAGAAGTAAAATCTTTCATCAATAGACAGACAATGCACAACCAACCACAAACAGACAGACAACCACAAATAAAAAAACAAAAACCGAAACTAATGGTCGTAGAACTGGCCGACTGACGCCGAAAACGGTGCTGTGGTTCTGTCACCTACACGTGTCCCAGCACTACGCTGAGCGATGTCTGTTTTGCGCGAATGTGACACATATCTTCCCAACTTGCATACACTTGTGTAATTATGTTTATTTTTATTTATGTATAATTTGTTGGTATTCATACTTGGCAGAAATAAACTCTTTTGCTTTCTTTCTAGAAAACTGATATTTGCCACGTAGGTTCCTTGGGGAGTGTAGGGGCGCACAAAGAGAGGCGTTCCTGAAATTCCTACGGGGCGGGATATAACGGGATATGTGCGTGCGAAGTCGCGGGCAAAAGCTAGTTATTTATGAAATGATCAAATTCAAGTCTCATTCGTATTAAAATCTCAAAACTTCAAATACATTTTTCACCATGATTGTGTGAATATATTTCAATAGGAAATGTACTACAGAGGCGGCGTAAGTTGTGGGCGGTGTGGGCCAGCGCCCACGGCCTCGTGGTATAAAGGGTCTCGCGCCTCACAGCCGAAAATAAATTTGAAAAGTATGGAAAATACAAAATTACACGAGTTCAGTAAAACCGAAAGTAGACCATTTTAGTATTTTTTTTTTCATTAATTTTCCAAAGAAGTATAAGTCAAAATTTAGGTTTGTTACTTAATGAACAAAAAACTGGTTAATTTAAGTGATTTTATATTCTCTTCTTCTTGCACCATCAGAGGGCCTCGCGAAATTTACCTTGCCCACATGAAGTGTAGGTGCGCCGCCACTGATGTACTACTTTGGTATTCTACTGTACACACTTGTAGGTAAATAAACTGTATAAACTCTGTATAATATTACTTTCAAAGCACAGCTCCCAACATAAAACACACAAAACACTAAACACTTTTTAAAGAACTAAAAAATTTCCACGAAACTCTAGGCAAAAAAGTGCCCCTAAAAATTAATGCATCGTTTAAAACAATTTTGTAGCACAATTGCGGTGTCGGCATGTCGTTACGGCCACGTGCCGGATCCGAATCGTATCCGGGATCGTTCCGGTCGCCGACTCTAACGGTTGACATTAAGTAGAAGTGTTCCATTTATTGTTACCTACCCCTCGATGTATTTAGAATAGAAAGTTACAAAAAAACATTTGTGAATAGCAAAGGGGAAAGTGTTCTGTATTTTCCTTGGGAGAAATATCTATTGCTATCAAATAGAATTTGTTATTGGTAGGTGGAGTTGTTGAAAATTCTTTGTAGTCTAAAAAAATGTTACTTGGATTCAGAGGGTCCAGATAATTTGACATTGTATCAGATATAATAACGATTGTATAAAGACTGAAATGTTTGGCTGACTTTTTGTTAGCGCATGTCAATCCCATGCTTTTATATTTTATGTGGAACGACTGCCTATTTGACCTCCACAACCCAGTAACTGGGTAACACGGCACTCCTTGGCAAGACTGGTTTCAGCTTTTTCTGACAATCCGTACCGACTGCCAAAGATCTACAAATGACTCAATAAAATGGTCACCCATCCACACTCAGATATCGGCAAAAGTTGCTTAATCAAGAAGATCGATCCGTGTGTTTGTAATGATTTGTTTGTAACCAGTTGTTTGTTGCCTAGCTATGTTTACTGCAAAGTTAGGTAAATGTTGCAGTGCACCGTAACACAGGTAAAACCAGCGAGCTCTGTAATTGAGATTAGCGCTTGCTTTAATACGGAGTTAATTATGATTTTAATTGGGATACGCGAATAACATATTTTCCCCAGTCTAAGCGAGCAAGCGCGGCTCTGTAGTGTTGGCAAAAAAGTTTCTGTTCCGTCCAGTTTTTTTATTTGTGTCAATTATTTTGTAGTGAAATTGATAAAACATATACAATGCACAAACACTTATATAAATCCGGTTATAAATCCAAAATACCAAAATAACATAATATTACCAAAATAACATAATAAATGGAGTATACCTAACCTATACTCCATTTATTATAACATTAGAAAAAAGAGGTCGTAGAAGTAGAAGTACGAAACCTTTTGTTTTCAAGTTAAGTTCAAACAATTTTAATAGATAATGTATGTGCTTTATTTGTAAGTAACAATGTATGGCATACAATAAAGCGTATTTCGTCAATTTACTCATCCCGATGCTTGGATAGGTACATGAAATGAAACGATTTTTAGTAATAATCAGTATACATCCGACAAAATTAAAAAAACACGTGCTGCCATAACTTATGAAGGGAATAGGTGACGTTTTGGATTTGGTAGCTTTATAGTGTCATGGAAAACGTTCCTGGTACAGTCCGCCTCTGCTTCTCTTAGATTTTAAACATTGACACGACAATATTTTATATAAAAACTAAATAAAAGCTTTTTTTTATTATTTCAGAAGGTACATTGGCTAAATGAATACGGTTTAGTGTTAATTAAATTGATTATATTTAACTCCACATCAATCTTGACTGTAGTAATATTTGTAATACTTTTATAACGAAGTGTGCCCCTAAAAGAACCTTTTTGAAGTTCTGTCTAATGCTATAGTAAAAAGGGGTATACCTCCTATATCCACTTCGCTTGTTTTACACACAAGCAAAATACGATAGCGGTTGGCAAAGGTGCAAAGATATTTGGATCATTGGTCATGAATGTTTCGCTTATAAGATTCCGTAAGTTTGGCACAGCTAGATTACACGGTAACACAATAGGGTATTTGACTAAAAGAATCGAATTAGTCCGTCAGATAGATTTACAAGAAATATTGCATATTTTTTCTTTTCTCACGTAAGTAACATCGGGGACGTCACTATTCGCTTCAATGTTTACCACGACGTGACGTCACAAGCCTCCACTCTGATCTTTGATGCTTTTTATCTTCGTCAATTTTTATAGATATCTACTTAAAGCAAAAAATACGTGTCGAATAGTTTTAGAAAATGTATCTGACGGACTAATTCGATTTTTTTAGTCAAAAACCTCTTTTCTGCGGACGCTACAAGGTTTTGCGTTTGTCGGAAGGGCTCGGCAGCTTCCGGCGGGAGAGGGGCGCCCCACCACATCCTGCGGAAGCTGCACCCCCCCTCCCCGCCGCGGCTACCAGCCCCACTGTCTTGCTCGTCTCGTTCAAACCTTTCCTGCTTTAATTTTTTCTGTTATATAATAAGTACATAATGATGTTGAAGCCTACTCTTTTGTAAGCGAACATTTAAAAGGAAAATGACACTGTTGGAAGTACGGTTTCTCGGCAAATAATAAGTATTAAAAATCTGCTGAAAATTTCAATAAACTGAGATTTTCTGGGAAAGTGTACTTTAAGGATTTAAGGGTGTTACTATGTATGTATATATGTATATAAGGTACTGTAGGGAGGTGGCGACGTACCATTAATTAATAGACTTGATTTTGGATAGGTATATTCCTATTATTTATTTACGAATGTTTAAAAACACTGGTACTAACATAACACCAATATTTCACGTCCGCGTGTCACTGCGGGGTGCCAACTGAAAACCAGCGCTGGGTGTCTGACGCCTAGAAAATGCTGAGATGGTAACCCTTTCGGTATGGACACGCTCAGCGCAATCCTATGATATCTGTTACTTTATTTGTTTGTGTCTGCGACGAATAAATGTTTTCTATTCTATTCTTTTCTGTTTGAATAGGGCAGTTGACTACAAAAATCACGTATTTTTCTACGTAAACAAAAACGAAGACGATACAGTGCGTTGAAAACTCATGCGACGTCACTTCGTGCTACAATTTTGGAGCTATATAGGGTGTATAACTCTATCCCTCTTTCTCGCTCGGCAGACTCACGTTTTAACACCTCATGGTACACCCGCAGTTCACCCAAATTCCCCGTGCCTCCGTTCCGTCCTTTGCCAGTCATTACCGATGGTCAGAAGTCAAAAAATCTAGCTACAGTTTTGCCAAGGGGTATCCAGTTACACAGATACTGGTTTGTGGGGATTCGTAGTCGTTCCATAAAAAGACGGGATTTGTTCGAAAGAGTCACCGCGGTCCTGGAACGCAAAGAGGATTTGGTCCTCCAAATCCTCTTTGCGTTCCAGGACCGCGGTGACTCAGAATTCTGACACTCCCTTCCACTCCGCCCAGAGCGGGAGGAGACATTTGATGATTGCCCATGCAAAAAAAGCCTCAACATAGCCAAGAAACGGCAGATTAATTTGGAAGACCATAACGCGAATAGTTGCCTTCTTACAACAACTTACATATCTAAGGAAAATACAACAAAACGGTCGGAAATACGCACGAGTATAAAATTAGGGTATTTTGTGTTTCCCGGGGGGATAACATCGACTCACCCTTTTACTGACCTGGACATGTGGTGTTTTTTCTAACATATGTACCTAATATAACATACATAAAAAAACTTACGAATACGTTGGTAAAGAAGTGGTAGGTATCACAGGTCGAACCTGGACAAGGTGGATAAGGCACCGGTTAGCACTACAAAAGATAGGCCAGCAGTGGACGAAGTCGAGAGGGATGGTACAAGTACATCAAGATCAAAGCATCCCGCTATAGGTACTTGCGCTAATAGTGACTGCGTAGTCTGTACTAATATTATAAACCTCTTTATTAAAGATTTGATTGTTTGTTTGTATTTAATAAGCTCCGAAACTACTGAACCGATTTGAAAAAATCTTTTACTGTTGGAAAGCTACACTATCCTCGGGTGACGTAGGCTATATTTTATCCCCATATTCCTACGGGATCGGGAACTATGCGGGTGGAACCGCGGGGCGCTGCTAGTCGCTAACATTATTTTGTTTCTAAATTATGTATGTTATGACGAGGTAAACTTGACTGTTTATTTAAACTGCTGGAAATCAGTAACCTCTCTGAGTGTCATAGTAGTGTATATTTTTTTTTTTTCTGAAAACTGCAGTTGGCACATGAACGAAGCCGCTGGAAAACTAGTATAGTAAATGAATTAAGGCAAACTGTTATTATTTGTATACCAAAATGCAGCTTAGTGCCTATATACAAGACGGCAATCAAACCCAAAAATATATTTAACGCCTCATAGAAGGCAAGTTATGACCACTATGCAAAGTATAACTCACCTTTACTAAACGACCAGCCATTCAAAAAAACAACTTAAGCCCCAGACATCTATGTCCATTTTCCGAAACAATTCCAGACTGTACTAAACGCAATTAAATTCAGAAATAGCGGCACTATCCGGAAAATCGGAGTTTGAACAAAGCAGTAATAAAGAAAGCTCTTAATTACTCGTCTAATTCGCGATAGAATAGTTAATGGCCGGCTAAGTATGGCATGAACCGGTTGGGTAGCGGCCGTGCTTCCGTGCCTATCTGTGGTACCCTAAAAAGGGTACATGGTGGACGTGTGGGCCGAGTTTAGAGGGGACGCGAATTATGTTGCAGTTGTTTTTTTTTTACGATTTTTGTTTTTGGAATGGTCATTTATATTCTTATTTCGTGATATGGATGCTATTATTTTTTAAAGAATATTGTTGTAATTTTGTACAATTAATTTGGATTTTTAAGCCATGGGTTTACTGGTAAAGAAAGCATCCGCCCATGTATGTACGTACTTACCACTCCTGAACATGAAGTTTTAATTAGTTATAAGAGCCAATGCATTGCGATTGTCTAAATGTCCAAATGTCATGGTTGATTGCCATTATGTCGGTGCAATGATAATTATGAACTTAGCAGATTTATTGTAAAATTTTTTAAAGTACTTCTGGTTTTTCTTACTTCGAATTATTTAGCAGACATGTGACCTTTTATCAGGGATAAAAATTACAAGGTTCAATAACTTGGTATTGAACCACAAACATTTCAATAGCGTGCGTCAATCAGATATGTATGTACATTTCGAAATTTTTGACATACGTTTTCAATGGTTGAATGACCTTTTCCCAATAAAGAAATTCACGTTAAATACCAAATCGCTGCCGCTTATCCGTTACACCTAAACCGACGAATCCCCGAAGGAGCCGCGGTGGCGATAAAAGCATCATGCATTATACAGGCTGGTCCGAAATCGAAAAATTAAAACTCTCGCCATCTGCGGGGTGGGAGCGTAATTACTGGGGCGTGCGATGCAGCAGCCCTAACAATGAGCATTGTGATCAGATGGGATGAGCAGAAAGAAGGGACATCATGACTGGAGCTATGTAGGTAGAAGTACCTAGGTTTACGGAATTGTTCAGAAGAGCAACCGCAGTTCTGAACGCAAAAAGCATTGAAGGAACACGGGTGTTATTACCTAGTCAGTAAGAGTCTGACACTCCCGTCCGCTCCACTCAGAGCGGAAGAAGTCATTTGACGATTTCCCACTTGGACTTGTTTTCCATATAGGTACCTAATTAATATACAAAAAAAACTGGCCAACGGCGAGTCGGATTAGCGCATGAAGGGTTCCGTGCCGTCGTGCAAGATTTAGTGCTATGTATTTTTTTATTATTTGATTTTTCTGCGGCTACAGAAATACACACTCTGTGAAAATTTCAACTATCTACCTATTACGATTAGATGCAGCCCGCTGACAGACAGATGGACACACAGGGATGTGTGTGATGGATATACACAAACACGAATGGATGGACGAACGGTTAGCGGAGGCTTAGTAAAAGCGTCTCATTGACTTTTGGGTACGGAACCCATAAAGCATCTCTATCTTCATAGTTTTATTGTCCTCTTTGGATTTATTAATATTCCATCTTGGTTGTGATTTTGGTAGAAAAAACTGTAATAATGTTGAATTTGGTGTTATTTAAGTGATAGTCTCAGTAAGCAAGCAACGCAAAATTGTGATGCGGTGGTAATTTATGTTTAAAATATATTTTTACACGACTAAAAAGGGAGTGTTATGTTTTTAGGGCTCATGTATGTAAGTATGTATGTTTGTGAGGTTATTTATTCCACCATAACTTTTGAACGGATTTACTGATATAATGTATCGTTAGAATCGTTGAGTTATACCGGGTAACATAGGCTAGTCAAAAAATGAAAAATATAAAAAGGGTTAGCATGGTTTATAAATAAAAACGAAAATATTTTATTTCATGAAACTTACGAATACGTATCATCGTCTCAAGCTTACTTAGTAAATAGCAAAAAAGGTATGAAAAACACGCCTGTCATTTCAAAAGTGAACTATAAGATTAAAAACAAGGTACATAACAATCTCAGTCGGGGGACGCTTCCTTTGAATTCGTTTATTTTGACAAGTTTGGTAATCTACTAATATAAAAACGTCACTATGACTCTCCAATGGTCAACCACTGACACTCCATTGAAAGAAATGGCATAGAATGGTTATCTCGTACATAATGACAAAATATGATAGACGTATGCGGTAATCTGCTATAATTTTGACATTTCCTTTGATCAGTGACCTACCTTTAGAACGTCACTGTGCAGACATTGCTTTTAATAGCTCGGTTATCAAAAAGTATAACGAGACCATTGACCGACCAATGATCGACCATTATGAATTTAGCAGACTACGAACTTTTATTAAAATGACAATGGGATCGTGTTGGAATGACAAATTTATAAAAGTAGCAGATTTGGGGCCCTGGACATAAAATTTGGATCTAACGTTATATGCGCTTCATGACAATATGCCTAATCTTGTTTACCTGACACACAATAGGGATGTATCCTGAGTAAAAAATATATGATTATGTTAAGTCCGTCAGTTAGATTACAGAAAAATATTGGACACGTATTTTTTCCTTTATCAAATCTATAAAAATTGACGAAGATAAAAAGCATCAAAGATCAGGAGTGGGACTGTGTGACGTCACTGCCCGGTAAAAATAGTAGCGAGTAGTGACGTCACACGAGTTTTTTACGCACTGTATCGTCTTAATTTTTTGTTTATGTGAAAAAAGAAAACATACGTGTCCAATATTTTTTGGAAATCTATCAGACGGACTAATCAGATTTTTTTTAGTCAACTGCCCTATTGCCATCCCCAATAGAATGACAGTTTGTTTCACAAACTGATCTTTGATGCTTTTTATCTTTGTCAATTTTTATAGGATTGTTATAGCAAAAAATACGTGTAAGTAGAATCGTATTTTTTTACTCAGGAAACATTCCTATTGTAGAAATGCCAAAATACAGGGCGTTACAGAAGTGCGTAGTCTTATTTAAAGGTAGTGTTCTATAGCTGCTACACAATAAAGAAACAATATCAAAATAAAATAAAATGTTGATTTAAAAAAAAGCATGACCTAGAAAAAAAACTAAAATGTTCCAGAATAAAAACTTTTAAGCAGTCTGATACACTAAGCGGCACCGAATCTGTGACTGTATTTAAAATAGATGCTACCAACTGATCTGCACCAGACGTTTAAGTCGTTTTTGCGATCAGATTTTTCGAAAACAGTCAATTTCTTTTTTATATTGATACTAGCCTAGCTGACCCACGCAACTTCGTTTGTGTCACATTTTTCATGACTGCTTCGCTCCTTTAGGTCTAAGCGTGATGATGGCCTATAGCCTTCCTCGATAAATGAGCTATCTAACGCTAAAAGTCTGTTTTTTTTTTCAGATCGGACCAGAAGTTCCTGAGAATAGCGCGTCCAAGTAAACAAACAAACTCTTCAGCTTTATATATTATTAGTATAGATTGTGGCTTTATTGTATAGCAGTTTCTGAACATGCCCCATAAATATGGTCACGCACCCTGTATAAGGGATTGATCAGGTGAACTTTGGAAAACGTTTGTCAATTCCATAAATTATTGACTTTCGCGTTCGCCACTGGTCTATTGTTTTTTTTTTATAGATGGGATATCAACAAATGATTTGTTCCGCTCGCGGTAGGGAGTGTCAGACTCTTACTGACTAAAACCCACCCGTGATCCTTCTAGAGCCCTTTGCGTTCCAGGGCCGCGGTGACTCTTTCGAACAAATTCTTCAACCCTAGCAGGCACTGACCCTACGTGGCCCCGTCTTCTTTGCTGACAGCTCTTTGAGGAGCGCGTATCGGCGCGCCATATAGCAGTTTTCCAGGAAGAATAAAAAAAAACCGAAGTAAATTTGCAAAATATATTTATATTGATCCTATATCGGATGGTCGTTGGATTCGTTTTTCTCTATGCCGTTGTTAATTTTATTTGTATGTATCTTTGTATTTATGATTTTATTTTGCCCTCTTTTTTTTTTTTTTTTTGGATGGGAAATCATCAAATGACCCCTCCCGCCCTGGGTGGAGCGGTAGGGAGTGTCAGACTTTTACTGACTAAAACCCACCCGTGATCCTTCTTGTGCCCTATGCGTTCCAGGGCCGCGGTAACTCTTTCGAACAAATTCCGCAACCCTAGCAGGCACCGACCCTATGGGGCCCCGTCCTCGGTGCTGACGGCTCCTTGCGGCGCGCGTGGAACACATCGCGTCGTCGATTCAACCTGGTATCGGACGGCGAGCCACCCACGCTCACCGTCCCCAGGCATCAGCCACTGCGCAACAGCACAGCGGCCGACTTGTCTCTGGAGGAGGCCGAAATGGGACCATTACTGGCACTCCATCTCAGCACCCTCCCGAGCGTTGGGAGTCGCAGCACCCGCAGCAGAAGCGGCAGAAGCGGCGACGGAAGCCGCGGCGGCGGCAGAGGCGGCGGTGGCGGCGGACCTCTTGCCCCTGGTCGGGGCGGATGGCGCGCAGGCCCTTCCCCCAGCCCAGTGCTCGGCCGGCTTGCCAACAGCCGCACATGCACTGCAGTGCGGCGTGGCCTCGCACGAGCCGGCCCGATGACCGGGCTGACCACAGCGGAAACAGAGTCCGCTGCGGTCGACCTCCGAGGGTATTTTGCCCTCTGTGTTTGTCTTTGTTTTAAGTTGCCCCTGCCATTTTGTGTCTGCACTACCTTAAGGTCGATTCATAGAAAATGCCTAATAGCATTAAGTCCGCCTTTGTACAGTGTTTTTACTATTTCATAAAATTTTAATAAATAAGTGAATTTAGTTTAATTTCATAATCCATCAGAGAATTAAATAAACAATTAATATCGATAAAAAAATTACTGTGGTACTGTGCCGAAGAGACTGGCGGCATTGTCACGTTGTATGGTAATGTTTCGCCTCTCGCCAAAATAAAGCCCGTTTTTTGCCACGGGAAGTGTCAACCAGCCGTTTCGCCTTTCTTTGAAAAGGCAGTGAGCACAAGGGCCCCATAGCCTGAGAGCTTCAACCCCAAATGGTTCGATTATACAGTTATCAATTAGGTTTTCCACACTCGCAGCGGCAGCGTCAGCACACTTCTAACTGTAAGGAAGATGGGATGACGCAAGAGTATCGACACAGTTTGCTTCCTCACTAAAGGCCTACCTATCTTCCATGGAAACAAAGACATTCTTTGCCATCGACACGTGCCAAAGTGAATATTATATATAAAATCCTTCCTCGTTTATTCCTCTTTCTAAAATCCGTTATGTGGTTTGGAGTAAGAAAGTTCAGGAACAGACTTGACTTCTTTATACAATGATAAACAAACATCTTCGAAAAGAGGTAAGTAAATAAGTAATGTTGAAATTGGTATTTTATTTGCGGTGGAAAATTCTAACGAGGTGCGTGTCAGAGTTTTCCACTTGTGTATTAACGATAGTTGACGATGACTTGTGAATTTAATAAAATCTGAATATTCTTCACTTATTTTCAGTGGAGTCGTCCACAAAATGTAGATGAGAAATAAAAATATCGGTTACTGGTGAATGGGCTTGAACGAGAACATAAGCTGATTAAATCTGGACTAGCTTGCAAGCTGTAAGCAATGTAGCAAAGATATTCTGTATTATCCCGTTGTTCTACAAAATAAATACTATGGCATAATTTTGTAAAAGAATAGGGAATATGCAGGAAAAAAAACAGTTTATCTAGAAATATCCAAAAATACAATGCCAACAGTGAAAATAGAATCAAAATACCTACGAGACAATAACTAACAAATTTAAACAATTTATTTGTCCCTCGCGCAAAAACGTGGTTGTTTATGGCAACTGTATAGGTATTAGGAATTTGACGGCAGAGTTCGTATTTGACATCTCTTTCTAATTGTCAACTTAGAAGCCTTTATATCTTCACCACTGAGGAAGTTATTTAATTTCATATCCCTATCATGCAATATTTTCATCTTGCTTTCATTTAAAAGAATTTCGTGTAAATTAGACCATACAAAAATTTAAAAATTAATATGCTTTAATGTATTGCCAAAATTGCGAATATAAACTGACTGTTTATCTTTACCCGCAAAAACGAATGATTAACGGCCGAAACCAATAACCGATCTATCGCATACTGGAGATAGAAAAACAAATGAAACAACAGAAAAATTATAAAGGCTTTCTGTTGTCACTCCTGTCTGCCAGAGATCATGAACTGTCATGTGTCAAAATTTAAGTTCGTCTTTTCGTTGTCATAACATCAGTGACGTCACTAGACGCTGATTGTTTACGTTCCGTTTCACGTTATATTAATTCGCAATAGTTTAAAAAAATCAATATTAACTGCAGTAAAAATATTGCAGTGGCCCTTCTTTTATGCTATTTTCATGAATTCTGTAATTGCAATGGCAATGGTTTACTAGAGGTCATAAGTATTTGATTTTGCAAATAAAAAATTGCATTCATATTCCCTTTTGCTAATATTTGAAGACGATCAATCAATCTGCCTAGCATTTTGCCCCTAACCCTTAGAAAGGCTGGTGTCAGAGTTCTTGGCATTTAGATGGCCTCTTGCATCTTGCTCATAGAAGTTGGTGGCCGGGAGCGCTCATTTTAGTTCGCGGCGCTTTGGCGAACTAGTTCGGTCTTTTAGTTCACCAGAATCATCAAATCAAACGCATATAATTTGTTTAATTTCAATATAAAATTATAATAATCATATAATTCTGGGAAATTTCAGTTTCTCGCCAGCATCTCATGTACCTATGGACTTTAGTTTAGTGTATTTAAAGTTGTTTTTTAACTGACTTCCAAAAAAAAGGAGGTTCTCAAACTGTTTTTTTGTTTGTTTGTGATACCTCATAACTTTGTACTGGGTGTCCCGATTTTGATGATTATTTTTGTATTGGAAAGCTGGTGCTTGTCACGTGGTCTAATTTAAATTTGATTGAGGTCTGACGACTAGTATTTGAATTATCCCTAATAATGCGTGGCTCCGACTACATTGTTAATTTTGTCATTCACTGTTGTCGATGTAAAATGTTTACGATGGTTTGGAAGAGCATCTTAGTATTTCAAGATGGTCCCTTTCTAGTTTGGTGAAGATCTGATGAAGAACAGAGATAGGAAAAATAACTCTTTAATTTATAAATGATAGCAAATCTTTCGGGATTGCTAAAATCACATGTTTGTTTATTGTTTACACCAATTTATACCGTGTACGCTGTGATGGGTACGTTTACGTGGTGGGTGGGGGTGGGGCTGGTGTACCACCAAAAAGTGGAAAATACAAAAAAAAATACAAAAAAAAACAACCAACTTCTCAACAAAAAAAGTATAAAATAATAAATAAACTTTAATTTCGGAAGTCGGTGTTCAAAAAACCAAGAAACAACCAAGTTTTTTAAGGACCATTCGTATTTTAAAAATACCTTAATATAGTATCGGTCGCAATGGAATTTTAACTTTTTCATCAATGACATAAAGTTTATTGTTCCAAAATTTGATAATTGTCTCGAATTCTGAATTAAAAATACACGGCAGATTTACGACAGCAAAAGAACGTGTGGTATCTAGACAGCATAGGTTATGGTGACCATGTCAAGGCCGGGCTGTCCTTCAACACCAAAGTAGCGTGCTTTGAAAATGTGCCACTAGCCTATACAAACCTAATAAGACAGGCCTGATATGTCGCTGCTCCGATGAAGCATTACTTACCTACTAATGCCCGTGACTTTGTTCGTATTTATTTTAGACTGACAACTTAAGAGAGTGTGCGCCGTCTGGCATTTCATACAGATTTTCAAGCCCTTATTTTCCGAAATGTCTAAACCGATTTTTATTAAACTTTACACACATTAGGTCTAAAAAGTTAGTTGAAAACATTTTCGATACATAGTGTTACAGTTGAATTAGACCCATTTTAAATTTTTCATACAAACATAAATTTCCAGTTACCTTTTTTAAATAAGACATTTCGGAAATGCTTTTAAATAACTTTTCAGACTAATGTGCATGCTTATATATGTATATGTTTGAATTTTCATTAAAATCAGTTCAGTCATTTCGCAAAATAGGGACTTGGAAATTTGTATGAAATGAAATACGGCGTACACGTTCTTGAACGCAAGCCTGTCAACACTAAAAAATATCTACCTTCTACCGAATGAATGGCCTATTTATATATTCATTTACAAAAACATAATTATAGTATGTACGAATACATACTATAATTATGTTTTTGTAAATGAATATATAAATAGGCATTCGTAGATAATTAAAATCGTAGGTAAACGTTATAAATGTCGCATTGTCTCATCGCACTTGTGTGTAGCAGCCTTTAATTTGTACATAATGGGCAGATAATAGGGTAATTGACTAAAAGAATCTAATTAGTCCATCAGATAGATTTACCAAAAATATTGGACACGTATTTTTTCTTTACCACGGCGCATGACGTCACAAGCCCCCACTCTTGATCTTTGATGCATTATATCTTCGTCAAATTTTATAGATTTGAAAAAGCAAAAAATACGTGTCCAATATTTTTCGATAATCTAACTGATGGACTAAATAGAATCATATTTTGTTTACTCAGGAAACATCCCTATTATAGCTGCGATTAATTCCGACCGTCCGCGTCGGTCAGTCTATTGAAGGCTAGCAAGATGTAGAAGGGTGTTGGGTTTGTATATTGCCTGTATATTATTCAATCATGTTAATGATCAATTAACGTCGTGCAGTAGCTAGTAGAGGAAGTTTCCTTCAAAGGAACATCTTTTTGAAGGAGACTTTCTCCGCTACAACCGACTCATTCACAATGTCACCGGAAATAAAACCTCACTCAATATCTATAAATAAGTTACAATTTCATTGAGTCGAGTAAAGAGTTAATTTCAACATTTTATATATTTTTATTATATACAAACATATTCATAATTATCTTTATTTGCATTGCTTAATGTCTGAGGATCTTACAATAATATGCTTAAAGCTAAGTACAATTATGGACCCTGTAGGGCACAGCAAAAAGTATATATACATACAACTATCATTACAGTGACCCAATGCGATAGTGTAGAAAAACAATAAATTTAAAATAATAATAGATACAACATAATCTGTTATAATACATTATGATACAAGTAAGCTAAGTTGCTCATAATTATACACGAAGCTGATGGTTGCAGCCCGGGCCGTAGGCGGGGGCATAATTCAGCTGAGTGTCTAGTGAGCAAGTTGCTCACCGAGTTTCATACGCACTCTTTCAACACACTTGCGAGGAAATAATAACAATTATTTACCACACAGCATCAAATGCAATACAAACAAATGATTAAAATTATGGGATGCAAGTTAGAATGGCGTGCAAGTTTTTTTTGCGCACGCCAAATGTAATGTGGTTGATTACATATAGCCATACAGCCTACTTCAACATTATAATTTTAGTAATAAAATGCAAATATTTAATTGCAAATTATTGTGAATTATGAATAATTTGATATAATAAATGTTCTTTCGTCTTAATTAGGGGCATAAATGTATTTATTCCTAAAATGTAAATGGATTTTCAGCGGCATAAAACCTCTCTGTTCTTATAAAAAAATGCAGTGAGGTACTAACTTCGTAGGGATAATAATTATCCCTACGACTGCATTTTTATTCTATTACGCACTAGTGTGTAATATTATTATGTACGTGTGGCTCACTTTACGAGCAATTGTGTTGAAAATTAATAAATGTTGTTTTAAGCATGAGGGGGATTTCACAAGGGAACTGCATATCTAAACTATGTTCAACACCTGTCAATATTTGATAACAATTACAGGTGTACTTGCTTTTGTACGGACGTCTGCTTCTTTTTCCTAGGAATTTCGATTAATCCTCTAATGCTCCTCTATGATGTGTAGAGAAGCTACATACTGAATTTCAACTTTCTAAAACCAGTAGACTCGGTTGTGCGAGGCCCGAAGACGTGGTTACTCGTAGGTCCCGCTGTGTTGCGGAATTTGTTCGAAAGAGTGACCCGGCCCTGGAATGCAAAGGGAGAAACAGGGATGGGTTTTAGTCAGTAAGAGTCTGACACTCACTTCCGCTCTGCCCAGAGCGAAAGCAGTTATTATATTACCATATATTTTTAAGTTCTCTCTTTGCAAAACTGTCAAAACGACAACCGTCGAAAAATTGACTGAGGATGACATAACTGGCAGAGGGTGTTTAAATTGGCCCTAGTATTTTACACTTTTATTGCCATTCAACATGGCAATACTGTGGTGGTATGTGGTTCAGAGAGTAAAAGTTCCGTAAATCTCTATAGAAAAGGACTCCCTGATCAGACAGTTGTCGTCTCTGGTGGGCAACTGTTCGATAGTTGATATTCGGGCTGTTGTAGATGTTCTAATCGCATAAAAAATCTGTCACCGTGATGCAGGATTTCGTTAGTAGTTAGTAGTTCGCTGCTGGCGGGCTAGATGGCGTTGTGGTTATTTTTGTTACTGTACAACATTTTTGTTACTGTACAAAATTTCTTCGTTAGTTTTATTTCTGGCGGCATTTATGTCGCGACAATAGGTAGGTACTGCCAGTGCCAGTGTTAAGGCAGTTTTACCATTGAAATTTTTTTTTTTTGTGAATAAGTTTGCGGATTTACTCCAGTTGTTTAATATTTTTAGTAGTTATTTTAGGTTACTTGTACCTACTATAAAATTATAAAATTTTAATTGGAGTAAAGTTATTTTTTATACATTGCACATATCTTAAACAGCCACGTAAAGAAAACTAGTGGTATGCTCTTGTTTCGTACGTCTAGACAACACAGATTTATTATTATACATACTTAAACATTCCGGAAAATAACTCAAAATGTCAATAAGTAACGACTTACATCATGCAACATGACCAGGTAGCCTTTACGAGTATATCGAAATAGAAAGAAAGAAATATTTCTATGGCAAAAATAGAAAACCTTGTATGGAGGAGTATCCATGGCCAGCCGGTTCATTAACTTGCCGCGACCTTCTAACGTACAGCTCTGAACAAGAGATAGTATGGCGACGCCGACTGTCGTTTTTTATACATAGTTGATACCTTTTTTCATTTTCAAGTGAATATTAGTACATTATGATACAAGTGAGCAAAGTTGCTCATTATACACGAGGCTGTGGGTTGCAGCCTGTGCCGTAGCATAATCAGCCTTTTAATGTTCCCACTGCTGGGACACAGACCTCCTCTCTAAGAGAGGGAATGGGCCGTAATCCACCACGCGGGCCCAGTGCGGGTTGGTGAATCTCACATGTCTTCGAATTTTTGGTTCTAGGACATGTCGGTTCCCTCACGATGTTTTTGTTTACCGTTGAGCCGTACGCGAGTGCGTAAATCAGCCGAGTGTCTAGTGAGCAAGTTGCTCACCGAGTTGCATATTCACTTTTTCAAAACACTTGCGAGGAAAAAACACATCTGTATTGCATTATACAATTATTTAACACTCGGCAACAAATGCGATACAAAAAAAATGAAAATGATGGGACATGGCGCGCATTTACATATTTTTTGCACGCGCCAAATAAGTTTAAAAAAAAAAATTGATTACATCACTAATAGCCATACAACCTACATCAAATTATAATTTATATTATAATGTTTGTGATCAAATATTTTATAACAAATTATTGTGAATTATAAATGATTTTTCGTGTTAATTAGGGATACGTTTATTTATTTTTAAAATGTGAATGGTTTTCAGCGCCATAAAACCTAATTGTTGTTACAAAATAAAAAATGCAATTAGGTACTAACTTAACTTTGTAGGGATAATTCTATTATGCATTAATATTATTATGCGTATATGTTATAGTTCGGTTTATGGCTCTAAAAACGATATAATAAGGCTCACTTTACGAACAAGTGGGTTGAAAAAATATTTTCGAGCTGTTTGGAGTTGAAAGTCTTAGACCGTGGCATCCGAGTGCTCATGCGTTATTTAAAAAACTTGCTAAACGTTTAGTTGACACTTCGCGTGACCCAACGGCTGGCTTTTATTTCGGACAGAGCATTGCCATACAACGTGGCAACGCCGCTATACTTATGGACTCACTTCCAGTCGAGGTGTGACGTATTTTTTCTGGCCGCTAGACCTAGAGCGGCTTGCAGCACCTGTACTATAATGACAGTCGGCCGCGCGTCACCAGTTATCTGCGGGGAATCGATTGTCGCGCAATTAGCCCGCGTCGATCGTCGCAACCCATCCGTCAACCTTTTTAGAGAAGCGTGAAAAGGTAACAAGCAGAAGTGAATGGACCAATTAAATAATTCAGTAATTCGTGAACCCGCCGCCGGCGACGTAAACATGCGTGAGACGGCAGGCGGCCGGAGGGGGGAGGACGGGGCCGTGGTGGGCGGACAGTTGCGGGGCGAGGGCGTGGCTGTGACGTCAAGGAGCAGCGTTCAGTCGGTCAAAACCCGGCGCACCCGACGGTCGCGGCACCGCCGCTCTTTATACACCCGAAAGTACGATAAAAAACGTCAAAATTTTCGACCGGCAGTATCATTCACCTTCCAAGGTGTTGAAATTGGAGGACGACCCGTGGGGGTCATGTGCGATGTACTCGCCTGATAAGATGAAGTCCGGCGGGGGTCTCATGGCCCCCCCGGGCTGCTTCCCGGGGCGGTACAGTCCCACGTACCGGGGCGCCGACCCACGCCGCTGCGTGCCCAACCCGTCCGTGAGTACTCACTGTATACTACAGCTTACTACTAGAACTAAGTCTCGCAACCTCCACCGCAAGGTCTCGCTTGTTGATGTCTACACACGGCCGCGTGGAGCGGACAACAAAACGGATAAAACATTTTTTTTCGCGGTTAAATTTATTTTTTAATCATCATAGTAGGGTCTAAACACGTCTTTTCAGCTCCTCCTAAACATTTTTTCCAGCATATTATCTGTATGTGTAGAGGTATATTGTTGCCAAGCGATGTGTGTGTCCCCGCTAGCGCGTGCCGTGGCGATTTCATGGAGCTCCATGGAGGGATTGTTGTTCAGCGAAATTGTTCGTGTGTTCATTCATGTGCAGTTTTCAGTGAATATAATGTTTTGCCAATACATTCATGACATGACAGTATCGTTCAGTTCAAACGTTTTACTACGTTTATTTTTTAGTTACGTGGGTATTGGAATAAAATTAATAGAAATATCATTTTTTAAATTCTAGCGACCCCCGGGTTTTTTCATGGGTGAAATTTAACTAGCAGTGGATTGTACTAAAAAAACTTTCATAAAATCCTTGTCCAATTACTAACAATAATAAAATAAATTAAATAAAGTCAATCGTATAAAATGAGTGAAACTACAAGTTCGTAAACCGTTAAAAATATATGAGTATCTAAAAATAAAAATATTTCGAATAAACCAAAATAAAACTAAACAACAACAATACTGTATACTGAAATAAATAGCAATAAAGTTCGCTAATGCAGCAGATAGTTTAATCGTCCGTGAAAAAAATCTAAACCCTATTTTGTATTTTGTTCATGCCGTAAAAATACTATATTCTCTACTTACTACGGACGATTAAAATACCTTTTTTAATCCACCGTTAAAAAAATCGTCTAAACTTCGTTTTGTGTTTTGTTCATGCCGTATAAATGCTATGTTTTCAACTTACTACAGACGATTAAAATACCCTTTTTTATCATCCGTTACAAAAACGTTAAAATTCCATTTTGTATTTTATTCGTGTCGTATACCTAAATGCAATATTTTATACTTACTACGGACGAGTAAAATACTTATTTAATCTTCCGTTAAAAAAAGATCTAAACTCTGTTTCTTATTTTGTTCGTGCCATATAAAAGCAATATTTTCTACTTACAACGGACGATTAAAATAGCATTTTTTATCCTCCGTTAAAAAAAAATATCTAAACTCCGTTTTGTATTTTTTTCGTGCTGTATAAATGTATTTTCTAATGTTTAAAATTCTCCAATTCATTCACGGATCTATTGATGCTAAAACAATGGCTTTGACTCAAATATAAATAAATATAAAAAAAAATTGCAGGCTTCAAGCATTTATTTATAGTTATATTTTACATCTTCGCTTTTTATACAACGATGATACAGAACCAGGTAATAAGGTAGATTTTTCCCCCCCTAAAGGGGTTTTAATAGAGTATAAAAAGTTTGTATCAATATTCTCTAAGTTTTCCGATGGGAAAGCCCCACAGGGAAATGGCTTGCAACTAAGTAATAGTTGCCATGAAGTAAATACAGAAGAAGAACAAGTCCGGAATAAATGATTGCAGATTATTACGGCAAATACCGGTTTGCCGTAATGTTCCTGGTTGTACCGCGGCCCGGTCCTCACGGAGGGCAGTAATAAAACGCGGCCGGCACCCTCTCATTACCCTCCATGGTTCGACAGTTTATTTTCAATTGTCTTGTCACTTTTAAACAATGCAAGGGAGCTTTGCAATTACCCGCTACGTTTCAAGAAAATGTGAAATTGTATTTCAACTTTCCCGACGGCAAACATGTTTGTTGTATTAATAGTCTAGCTTGTTCCGAGTTAACAGAAGAGGCGGCTATTCTTAGTAACATTTTCAAGACGTTTTATTTTCGAACAATTCCTCACGAATACTCAAAGATAGTCGAGGCATTATTCTAATGATTTGAATAGTTTCAGTAACGTTCATCGATTTACAGCGGTTCTACCTACAATTTCAATAATGAGCTACAATTTTCTTCTTCAAATTACTGTAATGCCGCGCTAGTTAGGTAAGCGGCCGTCGGCTACGCCGTAGCCCGTAGCGACGGCCGTAGCCGCGTAGCACGGATCCGTGTAGCGCTGTAGACTACCTACCGACGGACGGCGACGCCACACTATGAAGGCGGGGCTCTAAACATTTTTCTTCAAATATATGATTCAACCATTTCAAGCAAACATCTTTCTAACATAAGTTGTTATCATGTTTTAGTTTAAATTCTTTTAAACTTATTTTATTTACAATAAGTATAAACTTAATCCTTGTTAAATAAAATTAAATACGTTTCATCGCAACTTGAATAACGCGGCAAATAAAATTTAAAAAATGCTACAAATTTTATTTCATTTATCATTTATTAATAACGGATTGTCATGTCATTGATATGTATTATTTTCTGAAAACTATGCAAGTGAACACTTAATATTATGACTGGCGTAAAGTATAATGAAGTTTTTCAGGTTCCAGTCGGACGGCGCCGGCATTCGGGAACTGATGCCACGCTAATTGCTCTGGAAATAACTTTCAGATACATATTAATTAGTTTCAGTTATCTTTTGATTTTCGAACTGTATTTGGTTTTTTATTTAAAAAGAATTTCAATATTTCGGTGGAGTGGAGAAAAACAAATGAATGCCTAGAAAAATAGCTTAGGTACTAAGCACAATTAAACCAAATAATGTCAACATACTACATATAAATTGACCGTTGATTCTAGCAACACACAAAATAATATTTTGACAAAATCCAAGTTCGAGCTTTATATAAGAATGAATTGAAATTAATATAATTTTTAAAACTTTTTAATCCTTTAAACTGTAATAAAAGTCGTTTAATGTAAGCTTTGAAATATTACTTAAGAACATTTTTCTTTTATGAGAAACAGTTATCTTTTTAAGTAATGATAAAATGTGATTAGTTTGTTATCGTAAAGAAACAAGCGTGAAAGATAATAGACAATTAATTTAATAATTTATACTGTGACAGGTTTTATTAATTGTTTGTTAAGAAGTTTAAAAAATTAACATCAAGTTTTAAAATGATTTCTTTTCTTGTAAAGTGTTACCAACATTTTATTTAAAATGTTTTCACAACATTGACGTACTCGAAATATTTCATAAAATATTTTGGTTTATATTTTTGACAATAGGATTTAATTTACAAATGGAGTTAAGTAAGAGATTGTTGTAATAGTTGAAGTAAATAAATTATATTATAAGATGATATTAAACATAACATTAGTAAAAACTATTAGGTTAATATACGTCCGGGAATTAGTACTTCTGATTTTAATTAAAAAATACGCGTTCTACGCAAATATCACATATTATTGCGACGCATAATTATAACAGTTATCTGGTTACACATCTTGTATTAATAGATTTTGCTTAGTGTATTTAAATAAGTACAAACGATAAACAGTGCAAAAAACAGCGAGCAAGAAGTACATACAACATTTTTCAAACAACTTCATGGAATCTTCTTAGAATTACAAGAAAATAAGCCGTAAACTGACAATATTAAAAGTTTATATTGTAATTTTATTATAGTTTAATAACAATTACAGTACGAAAAGTCTTACATTTTTACTGCACCGACAATAATGACGTGGTATACTAACAATATAAAATGCAATTTCTAAAATTGTTGCCTCACGATATTCTTAAGCTTTAGGTATATTACTCAATGTAGACTACTTCTCACGCCTCGGGTTTTCCGGAAATTTAAAGTTAAATCCAAAGCAATTTTAAAAAGCTAGGTTTTCTATGGTGGAAAAGCCGTTTATTCAATAAAGTGTTCTTGGTGTGCTTATTTTGAGTGTAAAAGTACACTATCTTTAGTGACAGATTTTTTAGAAGAACCTTTTTTAAGTTGATGTTCTGCTGCCTGTTTTCAAACAAAAAAAAAACACAGTTATTGTATTTTGTATCATTCCTAAAAACGTAATAAGTAAGTTTATTTTTTGTCAGGTATAAGATAAAGATAAAACCTACTCAACAAAATGTTTGTTACAGCTGATAAGTGTTCAATGTTAGGTCTCCATATTCAAGTTGATGTTCAAAGTCTGTATTGATTATTAAATAGTCGCAATTTGCGATACCGTTGGCCAGAGTAGAAATTGACGTCATTACGATCATCATCATCTGCCTAGCCTTTTCCGAACTACATTGGGGTCGGCTCCCAGTCATGGCGGATTCAGCTGAATACCAGTATTTTACGTGAAGCGGCTGCCTACCAGACCTTCACAACCCATTAACTGGGGAACACGGTACTTCTTTGCAAGACTGGCGTCAGATTTTCTGGCTTCTGACAATCCGTAACGACTGCCAAAGATCTCCAAATGACAGCCGGGACCAACGGCTTAACGTGCTTTCTGAGGCACGGAGAAGTCTCTTTATGTTAAGATGGTCACCCATCCACAGACCAACCTCGGCAAGCGTTGCTTAACCTAGACGATCGACCCGTGCGGCTGTTATAATTTAGCCACAAGCTCCTCGATACATGTTTATTTTACCTTATGTCGCAATAAGGCAAAATAAACATGTATCGTTATGTCGTCAATTTCTAACTATATATAATCCGAGAGTAGAAAACTAACTACAAAAAACTGGCTAAGTGCGAGTTGGCCTTGTGCACGAAGGGTTCCGTATCACCAGAAAAATCACGTTTGATGTATGAGAGCTCCCTTTTTTTTTTTTTTTTTTTTGGATGGGAAATCATCAAATGACCCCTCCCGCCCTGGGACGAGCGGTAGGGAGTGTCAGACTTTTACTGACTAAAACCCACCCGTGCTCCTCCATGTGCCCTTTGCGTTCCAGGGCCGCGGTAACTCTTTCGAACAAATTCCGCAACCCTAGCAGGCACTGACCCTATGGGGCCCCTTACCTGGTGCTGACGGCTCCTTGAGGCGCGCGTGAAGCACAACGCGTCGTCGACTCAGCCTGGTATCGGACGGCGAGCCACCCACGCTCACCGTCCACAGGCATCAGCCACTGCGCAATAGCACAGCGGCCGACTTGTCTCTGGAGGGGGCCGAAATGGGACCATTACTGGCACTCCATCTCAGCACCCTCCCGAGCGTTGGGAGTCGCAGCACCCGCAGCAGAAGCGGCAGTGGCGGCGACGGAAGCCGCGGCCGCGGCAGAGGCGGCGGCGGCGGCGGACCTCTTGCCCTTGGTCGGGGCGGATGGCGCGCAGGCCCTTCCCCCAGCCCAGTGCTCGGCCGGCTTGCCAACAGCCGCACATGCACTGCAGTGCGGCGTGGCCTCGCACGAGCCGGCCCGATGACCGGGCTGACCACAGCGGAAACAAAGTCCGCTGCGGTCCACCTCCGAGGGGCACATAGCTCCCGTGTGGTTGCCCACATGGCAGCGGTAGCACCTCAGAGGCCTGGGTTCCAGCAGTTTTACCCGCGCAGACACCCACCCCACCAAGAGCTTTCGTCCCTCCGACAGAGTTCTGGCCGCCGCCACGGGGCAGCTCACCACAAGGGTTTGCATGCCCGTGTTATCAGGACGGATGGTGCCCGCCTTGACAAGCTCGGCAGAGCACCCCCCAGTCCTGGCGACGGCGGCCACAACCTCCTCCTCCGTCAAGGAGTCATCCAGGCCCACTATGCACATGTCAATGCACTTAGTCGGCCTGGACACCCGGACCTCGTCCGCGGGGAAAACCTCCTTCAGCCTTTCGGCCAGGGCGTCCGCGAACGGGTCGCTCTCCGCTCCGGCGAGCTTGAGCTTCCGGGCACCGGTCAGGGTTCTCCTGATCTCGATGCCCCCGGTGATGCCCAGCTCCCGGAGGTTCACCGCCTCCTTCGCCCGGTATGAGAGCCCCCTTGAATATTAATTTAATTATTTATTTTTAAATTGAATACGTAACTAAACACTCTGTGAATATATCAAGCGTCTACTTGTTATCAATATCGAGCAAAAACCACCAAAAAAATTACGTTTGTTGTATGGTATTTTTAGTATTTGTTGTTTTAGCGGCAACAGAAATACAGCCTGGTGACAGACAGACAGACGCTTTACCAGTTAAGGAGTTGTAGGAAGAAGTATGTTCTAACTTGAGCCAGTTTAACTGGGAGCCGTTTATAGTTGGGAAAAGGCTAGGCAGACGATTTCAATCTTAGGGTCTCAAACCTGGCAAAATTGAATTTGAAACGATGACGTATCTATCATTATCGCTTTAAAATTTCAACAGCAGACGGGAGTGACAGTAATAAAACTGTAAAATATTCCTTGGTTCGCCTTGTGAAATCCATATGCGATTCAGTAAGGCGTGTGGAACAATTAACTAAATAACAGTGAAGCAAAGACTTTATTTCTACCTTGGTCCAAGGTATACTAGGTTCGTTTTATAATGGCAATGTCGGTCATTACACTAACTTAATTTAGGTATATATCAATAAAAATGCATGCCAAAACGAGATAAAAAAACACTGTTCTCCACATTTTGCAAATCAAAAATATGCTAAACAACATTTTTGTTCTGTTTTGGTAGTTTTGCATGAATTATGCTTCCATTGATACCTAAGGCCTGAAAAAAAAAATAGCTGGTTATTGAAAACTAAGCTTTCATATCGACTGTCTTGAGTAAAAAAATATTGAGGGGTCACTATTCTCGTGTCGTGATCCCTGGCTTTTAGGGTTTCACTTACAATTTTGAAACTAAGAATGTCAACAAACGTAGGCAGATCAATGACCGCCATCGCGATGTCAAAACGCAACAGCTATAGATATAATTGTCGCATTTTCTCCGTTGCATTTTATATGCAGACTGGCGCGATACTGTCTGTATAGGAAATAATTATTTATTCCTTTCCTTTGTATCAGTCGAAGTGTCGCGCTAAAAACCGGTTAAAGTCTAGTAATTAGAAATTATGTTTGCCAGGTAAGCGTTGTTGTACGAGGTCATTTAAGTTCAAGCGAGTTTATTTATAAATGCTTCAATAGTGATTGTATTTCTATAAGGTTCCGTTCGGATCGCGAGGCTCGACTTAAGATAGCGTGTCTGATGTAATTCTTTAATCTTTAGCTACAACTGGGGACAGTAATTTGTGTTTAGTGTATTTTTGGCAGTCGTTTCGAGAAGTAAGGAACTCGAAAGTGTAACAGGTAGTCTTTTTTTTCTAGATGGGAAATCATCAAATGACTTCTCCCGCTCTGGGCTGAGCGGAAGGGAGTATCAGACTCATGCTGGCTAAAACCCACCCGTGATCCTTCTAGTGCCATTTGTGTTCCAGGGCCGAGGTGACTCTTTCAAACAAATACCGCAACCCTAGCAGGCACTGACCCTACGGGGCCCCGTCTTCTATGGTGACAGTTTTTTGAGGCGCGCGTGGAACACGACGCGCCGTCGACCCGGGCCTGGTTGCTATTGGACAGCGAGCCAACCATAGCTCGCCGTCCGCAGGCCTCGCGCCTACGGTGGCAGGGAATCGTCCTGCGTTTCCCGATAGCTTTTCCAGATAGTAGTCTTGCGGTGGAGACTGGGTTGTGGAGTTCATGTATTAAACCTTTATCGAGCCTTTTTATCGGTTTACATATTGTTCCATTAGTAGGCAAACGTCTAAGCAACCCTCTGTTACCATAGAAATCTCTGTCCTACATGAACGCTCAAAAGTCAACTAATAAATAGAATAACATAAAAAAGCCGTAGGTACTTAAAAAAAAAAACCACGAAAATCGTGTAAACAGTTAAGTTGAAATCGATTGGAGCATTAATGTGACGGCATGGCTTGATGTAGCGTGACTGCTGCGAACGCAAAATTGATTCACCGTTACAGTCCGGCGCGACCTGTGATTGTTCCAAAGCTATCTGTTGCCCACCGTGATTGTACACCTGTAACGTGGTTAAGTAGCATTATGACAAATTTATAGGAAAACCACCTATATTTGTATGTCTTGCTGTTAGGATTTGAAGAGGTGATTAGGACAGAACAACCCTTTAACAACCACTTGGAAATGTATCTTTCGATTTACCTCCAGGCCGAGCGGCGCCACCTCTGATTGTTCGCTATTAACGGAGTGCTGCGTGCCGTGATTGTACAACTGTACTGTGAATAGGTAGATAAGTAGCTTGTAGTTTCTTACCAGTTAGGATTACAGTATTTGTACTTAGAACAAAATCCTATAAAAACTAATTCTATTATAAACTGTGCGGCGTGAGTTGTTATTTTTCGATAATGTGCTGACTGCAGTGATTGTAGGTACATGTATCTTTACTGTGGATGTTTTTGGTTCGGCATTCGTTTTGAAGAGCAGTTTGTGTTATATTGTTGATCGAAAATTAAATGATTAAAGCTTAGGACATGATTCTACTAAAACTTATTTTGATTCCATTAAGATTAGGTACTTACAGGCGACATACTTGTTTCTATAATTTTTTTCCTGTTTTTATTACAAGGTGTACAATAAAGTATATAATAATAATAAGTTATTCAAAAATGTAATCAGTAGGTATATAATATGAATAAACGGAATATAATAATAATACGGTCTGCAAGACAAGAGATAGGGGGCTTTATATATTACTAGCAGCGCCCCGCGATTTCACCCGCTTATTTCCCGTTGCCGTGGGAATACGGGGATAAAATATAGCCTATGTTATTCAGGGTGAATGTAGATTTCTAATCATGAAAGAATTTTTGAAGTAGTTCTTAAGTTTATTTATTACAAACATACTCACACTAGTAAAATTAGTGTAGCTTTCGCCATGCTTTTTGGGTCTCGGTTGTCTTGGTGATAGGAACTGAAATGATCATTTCAAGTTAGAACAAAATTCTCCAAATAACTAATAAATTACATTGATGTTTTTTTTCCACGGTACAGAGGCGCTAGACTACAATTCTATTAGTGAACGCAATCGTCAAAATTGCAAAATTCAAAGGAGTGACCCGTGTATTTTGACAGCGTCTGTCAAACCACACACTTTTGACAGTTGTCTTTGCCACACTACCGTTGACAAAGTGTCACTTGTTTCGAGTCTCAGGTCTTTTACTGGAGTTATTTAGGTACCTACATTAGATTTCTTTTTCGCAGAATAGTTATAGATTCTAGAAAAATGTCTGTCTGCCGTTTTTGTTTTTTTTTTTGTATGAGGCACGCTGGGGTTTGTTGGACTCTATTTTTCTTAATTATTCTCACAGATTTATTAAATCAGTATGTTATATGTCGTACGATTAATTTTTGAAAGAAATTAATGAAACATCGATAAAAGCTACCTATGTTTCCTTGCCCGCAAGTTTTAAAAAAACCAATCAATAAAAACGAAGGAAAGTATTTTTTTGAAAATATTTCGTTTGTCACCAAAAACCTAAAACTTTTATTTTGCTAAATCCATGTCAGTTCATTAGAAAAAAAAACATCAATATCTAAATTTTAAAAAAATCAGACCATTTTCTTAACTGAGCAAAAAATTGTCTGAAAATATTTTATTTGATGATGCTACGTTCTGTTCTTCTAACCAACACAAGTCTACATAAACATTCTATACCATTAAACATACAAAATGTTTAGGGCACGATTCTAAAATTACCCACACTAATAAATCATTTAAAATCCCCGAACGTAATTCGTAATAGATTTTTAGCAACAGCATTCAAATAAACAACATAATTGTATCAAATTAAATGGAAGTTAACACTTCCAAACGGTTTCTCTTTAAGCAAATAAAACATCCTCGCATGGAGAGAACTATACCGCTCTACAGGCACAAATCTCCCATGTTTCATTTCTTCCCTCACCCACCGTCGATATCTCCCTCGCACTTGTACGAAAATCCCACAAAAGAGCGAGACAGATAGCGGCAGTCAGTGTTATTTTATTCATGTTTGCCGACGTAACGTGAGATAGGCATAGCCGTTTTACAATGGGGAAGAAAGGGACGGGTGACGTTTCTGAAGGCCGTCTTCGAACAAAACGCGGGCGAGGGAACGCTACCGATTGTTATTCCTATGTACGTCTACGCTCGTAAAGGAGGCATGCTTATAATAAAAAAAATGCACTTATTGAATCGTAACGTTTGAATATGTGTTGCGGAATCTTTCGATAGAGTTACCGCGGCCCCGGAACGCAAAGGATATTTGAAGGAACATGGATCGGTTTCATCGGTTTTAGTCAGTAAGAGTTTGACACTCCCTCCCGCTCCGCCCAGAGCAGGAAAGTCATTTGATGATTCCCGGCCAAAAAAAAATTTTGGACGTATGTAGGTATGTTGTTTTTGTATTTGGATGATCGGATGCTGTGAGGCAAGATGTTGGAGGTACCCATACGCGTTGATTGTTATATAGTACAACGTTTTTACCGAGGATGAGTGGAGAGAGTTCCTTGACCCGAGCGTTGTCATACGGTAATTTTTTTTTTTACTTCCCTATCTTGTACAGTCGAATGTACAGAAAAGTTTTTATTGTGCTGTTTTTGGCGTAAATAAACTGTTTCACTATCTTTCTATTTACTTTAAAAGCCGCGTTTCACTGTTGTCAGTGTCACACATGGTGTAATCCCACTGTTGCTATCCTACTCTTAACGTGGGACTTGCATTTTAAGTGTTAATAGTTAAGTACCTATTATAAAAAAATAACTGTTTTAAAATGTTATAGGTTGGCATTTGACCATAATCTCACTTGATGAATCTTTATACTTTGAATTGTTTTATAGTTTCCTTTTCTTTCTTTGCGTTGTCTTCACATATAGAAGCACCAAGGATGTAGCCAAAGTTATGTAATACAGCACATGTTTTAAAAGAGTGTCCGTGGAGTTTCTTGCACGTTCTTCTCCATAGAGATCTACGTGCAGATAGCTTCACCTCTTTCGACTTGACAATTCAACAGTGCCTGTAAAGGGTTTATTTGATATAAATTCTTTGACTATTGACTAT
Organism: Hecatera dysodea; assembly: GCA_905332915.2. Taxonomy (NCBI): domain Eukaryota; kingdom Metazoa; phylum Arthropoda; class Insecta; order Lepidoptera; family Noctuidae; genus Hecatera; species Hecatera dysodea. The sequence goes on along the minus strand of HG995286.1, from coordinate 27,134,902 downwards.
TGGAAAGCGACAATGTGTTCGATGATGGAACACGCTTACCTAGCGTTCTCATGTCAAAATTAAGTCGATATTCTAAGAAAACGTTTATAAATACCAAGGAATGCAACACAGCTAAATACCTACACACTGTCTGAGATTCCAATCTAACTACAATACCTACTGATACCATAGCTCAATCGATTAATAATCGCTTTATTCAATCGTGTATAACTTTCATAATCGATTCAACCACCGTGTTGAGGTTTTAAAGTCAATTCGAGTGGCTATTGGCTCACGAAATTGCCTTAACTAGGTAATGTTAGGTTCGTTCGGTTTTCGAAAAAGGAAATAGGTTTAAAAAAGATTTTCAGGAAATTGAGAGACTTTTGTTTTAAATAAATTATTGAAGATGATTTTTTTTATATTTCGAATTTGGAAATAATTATTGACTAACTAAAAGACTCCTAGGTTGTAGTTATAAGGAAACACAGACTCTGGCTGGAAATTCCACTCCTTAGATGTAAGTAGGTACTTAGATAGAATTAACGTGTTCCCAAAATAAATAAATTGGTACTTAGATTAATTATTATTATATATATATATTTTTTTAGTGATTGAATTCTATTAATATTTCTATTTGTATAGTTTGGTGTGAAACTTTACATTTATTTTGTACATATTTAAATTATGATTTTCAAATTTTTGTTATGGGTTTAGAAATATCATTTAAAGTTATCTACTAACACAGTCATTAACAATTTCTAGTCCTTTAAATTAATAATCAATTTATAAAAGCGGTTTCAGAAGTGCGCGGGTTAATTCATTATGTAATTATACTTATATTAATATTTAAAGCTGTAGAGTTTGTTTGGTTGAACATGCTTATCTCAGGAACTACCTACTGGTTCGAATTTAGTTTTGGATGGCTCATTTTTAGAGGAAGGTTATAGGCTGTATAAAATCACGCTACGACCAATAGGAGCGGAGTATTTATCGGAAAGGTGACGCAGACGAAGTTCTGCGTGCCAGGGCCCCAAGTCTGCTATTACAATAGTGTCAGAATGGTCTATCATTGATTTCATAATGGTTAATTTATACAAGTTTGGTAATTTACCAAGGTAAAAGCGTCACTGTGACTTTCCAGTGGTCATCAACCACTAACACTCCATTGAAAGAAATGGCATAGAATGGTAATCTCGTACATAATGACAAATGAATGACAGACGTATGCGGTAATCTGCTAACATTTTGACAGTTCCTTTGATCAGTGACCTACTACTAGAACGTCATTGTGTAGTTATTGCTTTTAAAAGCTTGGTTATCAAAAAGTATTACGAGACCATTGACCGACCAATGGTCGACCATTATGAATTTAGCAGATTACGAAATTTTAGCAAAATGACAATAAGATCGTGTTGGGATGACCTATTTATAAAAATAGCAGACTTGGGGCCCTGGTAGTCCGATATAAAGCCAAGAAAGGTGTTTTTTTATTGCTTCTTAACTGTACATAACGTACACAACGCCACACTATCTATCTGCCTAGCCTTTTCCCAACTATATTGGGGTCGGCTTCCAGTCATACCCGATTCAACTGAATACTAGTGTTTAACGTGGAGCGGCTGCCTACCTCCTAGACCTCCACAACCCATTAACCGGGGAACACGGCACTTCTTGGCAAGACTGGTGTTAGATTTTCTGGCTTCTGACAATCCGTAACGACTGCCAAAGATCTACAAATGACAGCCGGGACCAACGGCTTAACTTGCTTTTCGAGGTACGGAGGAAACTTGTTATGTTAAGACAGTCCACACCTGTTGGGATCCACAGACCAACCTTGGCAAGCGTTGCTTAACCTTGAAGATCGACCTGTGCAGCTCCACAAGATACACAACGCCACACACTTCTGAAAAACCCCGTATTTATGCGCGTCTCGTGACAAATCAATATTTATTTATTTAAAGTCGGATAGAAAATTAGATCTTTGTTTTTTTTAGACATCGGATTGCTCGAATATGTGTACGTCACTTTTGTTTTTATGACCAGAAAGTTGACCACAAATTAGTACCTATGTGTAAACTATTAAATAAAATACTTATCTATACTAATATTATAAAGCTGAAGAGTTTGTTTGTTTGTTTGAACGCGCTAATCTCAGGAACTTCTGGTTCGAATTGAAAAATTCTTTTTGGGTTGAATAGACCATTTATCGAGGAAGGCTTTAGGCTATATATCATCACGCTTAAGCCAATAGGAGCGGAGCAGAGATAAAGAATGTTTTAAAATCGGGATTCCACGGTAATAAGAAGGTCGGCACTTAAATTCTCGTATGATTTTTTTTTAGTAGGTATACATTGTATATTTTGCTCACCATAAATATATTATAGGTGAAACCATTAAAACAAAAAACAATACTATTTATGGAAATTGACGAGGTTATTGAAGAGTACAAAGAAATTAAGCAATTAAGTCGTATCAAAATCATAATAAATAAAACAAAACTGACAAACACATTACTATTCATGATTAACATTTTCCTTAAACCTATCACATGAAAATAGAATAATGGCAAAAGTTATCAGAGGATATCATGTACCTACTGAAATAGACCTTCATCTGAGACTAACTTCAAACCGCGACTTCGCTCGCATGAACGAAAAAATAATATTCCACAGGTACGGATATGAATTACCTACTGGGTTGAAAAGTAGTTATCTAATTTTACGTTTATGTTTTAATCCGGGTCATGCTCTTGCCAGTATCAAAATTACATCCAATATTGTTTAACCATTTAAGGCGTGATTGAATAACAACTAAACTAAACACAAGAAAAAATAAAGAAGCAATTTTGTACGACAGCAAAAAGAACCGCTACGTCGAAAATCCTCCTACCGATGAACTAAAATCAGACATCGCGGTATTAGAGTTTACCGTGCGATTTGAACATAAAAACAACAGCTCGCATATCAACTACTAGCTTCTGCCCGCGACTTCGTCCTCGTGGAATACTCGTAGTTACTAACCCCTGAATTTGAAACATTCTTCATTGGTGATTCGTTCCTATTGCTCTTAGATGATGATATATAGCCTGATATACATATGTATATGTGGTGATGTATAGTATGTAGCCTTGCTAGATAAATGGGCTGTCTAACTCTGAAAGATTTTTTCAAATCGGGCCAGCAGTTCCTGAGATTAGCGCGTTCAAACAAACAAACAAACTCTTTAGCTTTATATATTAGTATAGGGTAGTTGCCCACCGGACACAACAACAGTCCGGTCGGGGGATTATCCCTTTTCAATTGAGGTTTGCGGGACTTTACTCTCTGTGCAGCATACCTCTAAATGTGTTACTCGCTGATAATGTAGCTTTCCATTGGTGTAACATTGATGAAACCGGTCCAGTAGTTTCGGAGCTTATTAAGTACAAACAAACAAACAAAAAATGGATTTTATAAAATATTATAGATTGAAAATTTGAATAAGTACCTATTTTAAAGCTGGGCAGTTTTATATTATTATTATTAGCTGCTGCCCGCGGCTTCGCCCGCGTGAATGTCGGAGATTATCCCAAAGGAACATAATCCCGGGATAAGAATTATCCTAGGTGTTAATCCAGACTATGATCTATATCTGTGCCAAATTTTATCCAAGTAGTTTTTGCGTGAAATAGTAACAAACAGACATCCATACTTACAAACTTTGGCCTTACAAACTAGCAGCGCCCCGCGGTTTCACCCGCGTAGTTCCTGTTCCCGTGGGAATACGGGGATAAAATATAGCCTACTCAGGGTGAATGTAGCTTTCTAGTGGTGAAAGAATTTTTGAAATCGGTTGAGTAGTTTTCGCGTGAAAGCGTAACAAACAAACTTACATTCACATTTTCATTTATATATTAGTAGGGAGTAGGGATTGTTTCGCGATTGACCAGAAACTCACCAGATGGTATACGATGATCTGGTCGGCGATGGAGTACGCATTCCTGGAAGTAACCTGTTCATTCTTGACTTAAAGACCCCCAGGATGTACGAGTAGCTATCAGGAAACACAGACTCTAGCAGGTAATTCTAAACCTAAGCGGTACCTACCTATTCACATTGAAAGTATTTCCAAAAAGTCTTCTTTGAAGTAGGGTAAGAATAATATAATTATTGGCCCAATTAACTACCAACTAATAATAAGTTACAAGCATTCAGCAATCTTTTCTATTTCTAAAACATTAAGCCCATGTTTCCTTTGAATAAAGGTTTGAAAGTCAAATATCCTCGAACGCAAACGAAAACCAACTCTATGTTGCCGTTCTAAAGTCTATTATGGTCCTATAATAGTACCACACAAGACCTTTATAATTTCCAGTTCTATTGTTTTTGCCTATAAGGTCGATTTTCCTTTGAACTCGAGTCGTGTTTCTCTTACTTTGAGGTGAGTCGGAAGGAAAGTTGTTTTATAAAATTGAACCTTTTAGGTTTTATTAAATGAGGAAGTATTGTTGAGAAAAGGGTTTATAAATTATAGATGAGTGTTTATTTGATGGCTTAAAAAAGCTTTTTGTAATTGTATTCAGTTTGTGGGTTAGACTTCAGATATACAGTTTAGGATGGAACGACAGATGGTGCAATGCAGATGACCAGGACCTCAAGTCTGCTATCACAATAGTGTCAGAATGGTCTGACATTGATTTCATAATGGTTGATTTTGACAAGTTTGGCATTCTACTAATCTAGAAGCGTCATTATGACTTTCCAATGGTTAACTACTGACACTCCATTGAAAGAAATTGCATAGAATGGTAATCTCGTACATAATGACAAATGAATGAATGACAGACGTATGCGGTAATCTGCTAACATTTTGACAGTTCCTTTGATCAGTGACCTACCACTAGAACATCGATGTGCAGTCATTTCTTTTGATAGGTCGGGTATGAAAATGTATTACGAGACCACTGACCGATCAATGATCGAACTTTTAGCCCTCTTTTTGAAACAGGCCCGGAAACCGGCCAAGTGCGAGTAGGATTCGCGCACGAAGGTGTCCGTACCTATAAAAAAATCACGTTTACTTTATTCTGTGTTTTTTTATATGTATGTATAGCGGGAACAGAAATACATGATCTGTGAAAATTTCAGTTGTGTAGGTAACTATCACGGTTTATGAGGTACAGACTGGTGACAAACGGACGGACGGACAGCGGAGTCTTAGTAATAGAGTCCCGTTTTACCCTTTGTGTACGGGGCCCTAATAAAACTCATAAGTCTTAAAATAACTTAGTTAGGTTTTATTGGAACCTGAAGGTCCTCAGGTTATCGAAACTCTTATAATATGAAAAGATATGCGTTTAGGTTTATAAACCTTTATTACTTGAGGTAAAACTATATTTCCAATATGCAAAATCAAGTACCGGCTATGTGCTGTAAGCTTTTTTATTGATGATGGGAATCACTTCTTCCGCTCTGGGTGGAGTGAAAGGGAGTGTCAGACTCTTACCGACTAAAACCCATCCGTGTTCCTCCAAATGCCATTTGCATTCGAGGGCCGCGGTGACTCTTTCGAACAAATATCGCAGCTCTGGCTGATGTGCTGTTACATATTGTAGGCTTCAGTTCAGGAAAAAGGGGGTTCGCAATCGAAAACCAAACTCATTGTTAAAACACAAACATATTTAATTCCTTTTCCCACAATATTTGAAAACACACACCGAATTCATAAATCACGTCACTTAATAGGTGTAGGTCCTATACTTACATGCTAATTGAAATTAAACCACTGTAGTCGTGTTCACTGCTCGGCGCCTCGACCAAGAAGACCGACCGTCACTTGTCCGTACCGCACTTGTTTCAACTACCGTCTCATAGAGGGTGACATCGAACGTCATGACTGATGAACAAACTAAAACCCGCTGTCATACGCGTTAGTCGATTATATAGTTTGGGTTACCAGATGAAAGCTAACAATCAATAATTATGTATTATGTTTTCTAAGTTCGGCTGACAGTTAAACTCCTGACGGAACTATTTTTCTGCCTGACTGCACGCTTTGAGGTTATTTCCAGTAGACAACCTTCATAGTACCTTCTTTAAAACGTTCACTGTACTCACTGGTAAACAGTTTATCTATAACTGTAAGCGACAATGTGTTTTTACATAATGTCTCTTTTACCTCTAAATATTTTCCACTGAAGGATCATTGATCATCAGGCCGGCTTAAAACACCGTCATATTTGACTGATAGAAAATGCCTAAGGCATTAAGTCCGCCTCTGTACATCTGTGTGCGTAAGGTATTAAATAAAAAAAGGAATCTCAATAAGGAAGCTTGGATTCGTATACGTATTAATAAAAGAGTTATAATACTGCAAAGAAACCACTTAAGTATAATTATTGAAAGAAAATTTTAAATAAACATGTTTAAACCATCTCATTACTATTAAAGTCGTTTGACAAAGGATTGTTGAATTAAAAAAAAACCTTTCTGTTATATCGCTTTCCAAACTTAGATAAGTATACAAGCACTATATACACCATGTTTTTCTTTAATCCTCAGGTCAACATGGAAGCGAACATACACACATATGTAAGTACATTATATATGGCGCCGGAAAATTGCACAATCCGTAAAATTGTAATAAATCTTTATTTGATTATAATTTCTCGATTGAAAACTATGTTTTTGTAGAATAAACCCCATCCAAATGCAATAGTTTCTAATCTATAAAAATAGTTTGCAATTTCACGCGATGTTTTACAATCTTACGGCGTTTGCAATTTGCCGGTAACATGCACTCTTCGTTTTATAGTTTCTGTAAATGTAAATACACAAACTCGATCGCGAGAGTTTTCGACCAGTTAAGTAGCTGTATCGTTTACTTGTTAGGAAACAGTGAAAAGAAGATATTGTAGTTCATATTACTTCGTATTTATCTTCTTAATAAATAATTAAATACAATTGTATCGCCAAAATATTAGGTAAAATATTAACGGTACGCGCATAACTTCAGGGCCTCAAGTCTGCTATTACAATAGTTTCAGAATGGTCGATCATTGATATCATAATGGTTGATTTTGACAAGTTTGGTAATATACTAATATAAAAACGTCACTATGACTTTCCAATGGTCACTGACACTCCATTGTAAGAAATGGCATGAAATGGTAATCTCGTTCATAAAAAACAATGAAAAACAGGAAAAAAACACAAATGAATGACAGGCGTATGCGGTAATCTGCTAAATTGTTGACAGTTCCTTTGATCATTGACCTACCATTAGAACGTCACTGTGCAGTCATTGCTTTTAATAGCTTGGTTATCTAAAAAGTAATACGAGACCATTGACAGACCAATGATCGACCATTATGAATTTGGCAGATTACGAACTTTTAGCAAAATGACAATGGGATCGTGTTGGAATGACAAATTTATAAAAATAGCAGACTTGGGGCCCTGAACGACTCCACTAAATTGGATATATAATTTTTTGTTGTGTTCGTCAACACAAGGTTTGTATGAAAGAAAAATGACACTACCGACCCTTAGGAGCCGAACAAAAAGAAAAATCTAAAAGTGGCGGGTGAAATCGCGGGACACAGCTAGACTTAAATAAAATTAGTTAATGAACTATACAATTAAATTAAACTCTGTTGAATATAAATATTTGAGCATAAATAACATTTCCTGATAAACTGTACTTATTCGAAAACATTTGTATAGTTTTAGAATAGGATAGAATAGAATATTTTTTATTATGTACACCATATGAATCACAGAAAATACATTTTAGATGAGAAGCTGTGAATGTCAAGGTTTCAAAGGTTAAATTAACGAAAAATGCACAACATAAATAATTTATGAGCTTTAGACAAAACGTAACTCTGCTTTAAAAACAACAAAAATAAAAACAGAAAAAAAAGATCCTACAAGTTCTTAAAACCGCGAAACACATTCAAATGCTAAAACAGCCATCTAACGCAAACACACACGTTTACGTAATTTCTATGACAGCTAATTTGTCAAAACCAATGTATCCGTCAAACTGCAACACAAATGAATACATAGACACAACACATAGATATCAATAATACGGGCATAATAATCCCCAAAGCGTAGGTAGTCTACAGCTATGTTTAGACATATTAGGTAGTGCTAGTATTAGGTCTCAATATGATTGGAGCAGTCATACTTCATTAATAAATCAACTCTGGTATATGTTACCCTAATCTTCCCGTAGACTGTTAATTGTGAATGTGTACCTATACAGTTAATTCAGAATAAAATGCGTTTTTAACACTTCACTGTGTGAAAATCACACTCAGTTGAAGTTACTTGCGCGATTTAAATACATAGTAGATTTTTATGGAGAAGAACGTGCAAGAAATAAAATTCAATGGATAGGTGTCCATTGAGTTCCTTGCACTTCTTCTTCATTAAAAGAGTAGGTTCTTTTTTAAATATAAAAATCACAATATTGGTGTAATTATACATTTTGAAATTATTTTTATTCACTAACCTACAGTTATTATATGTAGACATCACTAGTTAATTGTAAAATGCGTAAGATTATAAAATATCTTGAGCGATTGTATACTTAAGGGCGCATATTCCGAACGGCATTTCATACAAATTTTCAAGTCGTTATTTTCCGAAATGACTGAACCGATTTTAGTGAAACTTCAGACATATAAGCAGGTTACATAGGTCTAAAAAGTTAGTTAAACACATTTTCGAAATGTCTTATTTTAAAAAAGATAACTGGAAATTTATGTTTGTATGGAACATTTAAAATGGGTCTAATTTAACTGTAACACTATTTATCGAAAATATTTTCAATTAACTTTTTAGACCTATGTATTCTGCTTACGTGTGTAAAGTTTCATTAAAATCGGTTTAGTCATTTCGGAAAATAACGACTTGAAAATTTGTATGAAATGCCGTTCGGAATATGCGCCCTTAAGATAAATTGTCAACTGAAAACTTGGAATACTTTTTTTACTCATCAGAATTTGAAAGGCAATTATCTCCCGATGTCATTCCGTGAAATTGTGAATCGACATAAACTGACGACAAGTTGGCGACCTATCAGTGTACGGTTCTACAGTTTATCTGACTGTCTTGCCTAGCCAAGTAGCGGAACATAGGGCACAGGGAACTTAGGGTCCTGACACGGATAGGTTAAGTTTGAATGGTACGATGGGGACTAGAGTGAGTGAGCGAAGCGAGCCAACTTAGAACAGCTCCCGTCATGCCATTCATGTTATTTTTTTTTAAACCCAGCAGACTAGGAGCTGTGCGCAGGGGGCTCCGTCTTCGTTGAAATTGTTGTAATAGTAATTGACGTTTCGTCACTTGCTATACTACAATTTCTCGGAATTACTTCGAGAGATTACAGTCTATCAAATTTCGATGCGTAAAAAAGTGTTCCAAAGGTTCAGTTGACAATTTATCGAGAGTTTACAATCTCTCTCGATATTTTATAATCTTTCGGAGTTTGCCATTCTCCGGTGACATATATATAGAGTTTAAGTCTAATTTCCATAACAGATAAAGTTCGTAGACTTGGTTGGTTGTCAAATGTATAGTCCTACGCTACATACAATTGAATTGACTGAACACGTTTGATTGCATACCTACCCAATTAGTAGAAGTTAATTACCAATCCATTTGTATTTGACGACATAAACTTGTAGGTACCTAACCTTTTACAGAATCAGAATTGCAAATATAAGCTTTGTTTACCCTTCGTTAAGACTGGATATCTACTGTCTAAACATTCGAGACCAGTTGTGCATTTTTTCATGTTGCATCATGCTTTTATGCTTTATATTTGTCCGCGTGGTGGTTAAGGTTGCCTGTGTGTGTGGTGTGTATCAGAATTAGAAACATTATAGCTAGGTAAAACTCAACACAGTCGGTTAATCGAAAGGACAATGTGCACATTTGAATGATACTCACAGGTTTATTAAGTTGTGGCTTATTGTCGTTTAAATAGATGTTATTTTACTAAAATAAAAATGAGACTGTTAGTGTGTCATACAATAAAATTAAGCTAAAACAACCATTCAAATGACGCACATATGCCAAAACAAGATACAGTTCTTGGTCCACAACACTAATTCTCTTTTACTCAAGTATAATCAATTTATTATTTTTTAAACTAAACTGTTACTCAAACAAGAAGCAAAATCTCTAAAACTCGACTCCCACTCGTTCAGATTAAAAAGCCACGTTGTGTGTCTAGTTAGCACGTTCAATTATGTGGAAACAGTAACTGTAGCCAATCACTGGGTAACTGGCGCTGTCCCTAACTGCACTTTTAATATTAAACTAGCTTTCTATTGCGTGAGACCTCCACACTCGGCCACTATTTGCAGGACTAGTGTTGTCCTCGATTACAATAAGTAATGTGTTCATTCGTTTAGTGTTAGTGAACTGTTTGTAAAGTTTTCAAAGTGGGTATTTGTGTGGAAAACAAAATGCCTAGATGCCTTGCTGTGCAATGCTAGAGATGGCAGTGGTGGCCAAAATTTCCGTTTTATTTAACAATATAATAACATTTTATATATACATATATAATTATTATAAAGAGGAAAGATTTGTATTTTTGTAGGAATAAACTCAAAACTACTGGACCGATTTCAAAAAATCTTTTACAGTTAGAATTAACCTTTATCCGTGAGTAAGAAAGGCTATGTTAAAATAAATAAATGGCCGGAACGGGTCGCTAGTTTTTAACATAACAACGAATGATATAATTTTTATTTGTTATAACAACTTTCATTTACATTAAAGATAACTTTTTATATTACTTAATTTCATATAAGCTTCCATTGATGTATAAGTGTATAACTTAAACGAACGATTAAAAATTATATGTTCATATTATACAATTTTTTTAATGGTCATGGAAGCTAAGATCTCCTAGGTCACTCTAGCTCCCGTAATCCCCTTCGAACCTAACCTATCCCTGTCGGTTGGCCCCGCTAGCCATTTATACAGTGGTTAGATAAAATGTTAGTTATACAAAATGAAAATTGTATCAAAATAACGTTATACTAAAATAGCTTTTGAAAATAGAGCCAATATTCTTATATTGAACTAGCTTCTGCCAGCGACTTCGTCCGCGTGGAATAGTTACTTTACCCCCGATTTTGAAACTCTCAGCCCGATCGGTTTAAAATTGACAAAGTTTCATACAAACGTTCATCCCCTATTTTATCCCCTTGGGGGTAGAATTAATCAAAATCCTTTCTTAGCGGATGCCTACGTCATAACATCTACCTGCATGCCAAATTTCAGCCCGATCCGACGATAAACGTAAGATTACTGCTAAGCTATCGGGAGTTACACGTGTTATTGAGAGTCAACCATAAAAGATAGACATATGCTGTAGTGGGATATTTTTTAGATAATTTTATGTAAAACATTTCCGTAATACATTATTTCTATGTAACTTTAACCATTAAGGCTACACACGCGATGGAAGCTTAAAAAATGGAGTAACTTCTCCCGTTTTCCCAACATTTTCCTTCACTGCTCTGCTCCTATTGATTGTAGTGTGATGATAAGTATACTATAACCTGCCCAGGAGTATGAAGAATAATTGTACCAAGTTTCGTTAAAACCGGTCGAGTAGTTTTTGTTTCTATAAAGAACATACAGACAGACAGACAGACAGACAGACAGACAGACAGACAAAAATTTTACTGATTGCATTTTTGGCACCAGTATCGATCACTAATCACCACCTGATAGTTATTTTGAAAATATATTCCTTGTACAGGATTGACCTCTCTACAGATTTATTATAAGTATAGATGAGCGGTACCTTCAGTGAGTACTCATAGAAATGGATGCCCCCCAGCAATTCTGACTACAGATTTGACAGCCGAAACTATTGCTAAAGCGCATGCTCTATGGGCAAAACGTTTGTTTTGGAAAAATAACAAAAAAATAATAAGGCATATTTTTCACCCCAAAATCGCGTGATTAATTAAAGAACAGACAATAATAATCATTACACGACAAATGACTACGACGAATCCATCTAAATATGAACACGGCCGACCTTCATACGCATGCAATTAACGACTTACCATTAATAACGGCAAACAGATACATTACTGGCTTTATAATTCAACAATCGACCGTGGATCCCCCAGTTTGTGACCGGCCTTATCCGCGTTAAATAGCCCAGCGTACATTTGTGACGAGATATTCGTTTCTATATTAGGCTGTCTAGACACGATGGGCTACAGCCATCAGTCAGGGCGGTTAGATTGCAAAGCCGGGTGTCAGGCCGACTTACATGCCTTGATGATTTGGGTCGTCACTGTTGGCGGTCCAGTGATGAGCGATTAGCGGGTTGGATACACTAGCGACTTAACGTTTAGTGATGGATTAAATATGTAAATGTCGATGGTTTGGATTTAGATATCTGATAGCGATTATATTCCAAATAAAATATCATATTAATTAATCTCCACTAAAAATGGTTAGAGAAATACAAAACATGAAGTACTTCTAATAGGTAGGTTCTCACCAAAAAAGTTACATTCAAAAAGTTTCCTCCAGTACCACCTGCTTTTTTGCACACATTTAAAATTACGTAAGCTCTGTCTCTGGATTGCCTACACTCAAATGCCTTGCAGAGTAAATGCGACAATGCAGAGGTAAAGTCCATTTTAAAATTCTTCTATAAATTTTGATTTGCCAAGATACCGAGCGATATATGAGCTCTCTTGAAAACACAATGTTGTGACCGTTTGAAGTGTTACTTTTCTCTTTCTTTTGCATTAGTGCTGACTCCTACATTCAAATTAAAAGCTATTTATTTCAATTCTGTTTTATCGAAAGTTCGCAGATCAAGTCTGCGAAGTCTTGATTGATATTAAGTGATAAAAACAAAATCGTAACTTTTAATTTCAGGTACCCAACTCAATGGCAATTACGAGTTTTGAATGTCTTTTTTTTTCGATGTTCTGTTAGCTAAATTAACTCGCACTTTAGTCTCACTTTTCATCCTACTCCGCTATCACATCTTAGCATTAAATATCATGAAAATTAAAACTCATTATTTTTTAAGTCTGTTTTAAACATTCAAATGGAACCTTGTCAAAATCCCGACACAGTAGAGATAACGTAATTACGTAGGAGTACCCACATAAGTTTATTTCAAGGTTAGTTCAGAGGTCTTTGACATCTCGTCCCCGCTTTCATCCCTGAAGACTTGTGGTGTTTCCAAATTTTAATAAAACATTTTCCACTCGTGTAAGGACATTTGCATTTATCTCTCAGTTTCCCCGTCTGTTTGTTCGTGTTAGATTCAGTGTGTATAATTTTCTTTTACGGTGCAAACTTTGCTGAATCAACGTGTATTTCAATTCGTCTCCGCTAATTCTGGGAAATTATGTTGCAATACGTATACCTACATAAATGTTCTTACTATTTTGTGTTTAATAAATTTTAAGTTTTTTTACTGAATAAGAAAATGACACACATGGAATATTCCCAAATAAAATTCGTCAGGCACGTAGTCCGCCGGCAGTGGGACCTTACCCTCATTAGTGATTCCGAGTGATGATCATGATGGTGGCGTGTGACGAACAGACTAGGGCCGGCAGCTGGTTTAGCCTTTGAATTAGACTAGCGGGCCTTATTATATAACCTATGTACACAGCTACTAATTATCACGCACTAATTGGCTGATTGGTAGTCTATAAGTATATGTTCGGAAATTATGTTGTTGTTCATGCTACGGATTTTGATTCAGTTGTTATTTGTTAACAACGTATGGGGTCATTTTACAATAGTAAGTATGGCAGTTTGATATATTAGAATGGAATGAAATAGAACACTCTTTATTGAAGATCCCGTTCCCGTGGGAATATAGGGGTGAAATATAGCCTATGTCACCCGGGGATAGTGTAGCTTCCCAACAGTGAAAGAATTTCAGTAGTTTCGGAGCCTATTCAATACAAACACAATCAAAGCTATCCTCTTTGTAATATTTATTAGTGTAGAAAACGTTACATAGGGAGACGCAATGGGCGGTGTTATCGCTAAATGCGATCTTTTCGATACAACCTTTGGAAGGATTTTAAAGAGAAATGTGGAGACAGTACAGTGCAGTCTACAGTCAGTAATCTATACTAATATTATAAAGCTGAAGAGTTTGTTTGTTTGTTTGTTTGTTTGTTTGAACGCGCTAATCTCAGGAACTACTGGTTCGAATTGAAAAATTCTTTTTGGGTTGAATAGACCATTTATCGAGGAAGGCTTTAGGCTATATATCACGCTTAAGCCAATAGGAGCGGAGCAACGATAAAGAATGTTTTAAAATCGGGGATTCCACGGGGACGAAGTCGCGGGCAGCAGCTAGTATTGATATATACAACAAAAAATAAAAGGTGAACATATATACTATAATAATTATGAAACAAAAAGCAGAGAATCCAAGTAAAAAACTAAAAAAAAAAAACAAAATATTTTATATACCTACTTACAAAACTCTCAAAACTACTACTAAACTTACTATTTATAAAGGTGAAGATACATGGACGGGCATCATCATCTGTCTAGCCTTTTCCCAACTATATTGGGGTCGGCTCCCAGACAAGCCGGATTCAGCTGAATACCAGTATTTTTCGTGGAGCAGCTGCCTACCAGACCTCCACAACCCATTACTTGGGAAACACGGTGCTTCTTGGCAAGACTGGTGTCAGATTTTCTGGCTTCTGACAATCCGTAATTACGGCCAATGGTGTAGCGAACGCCATGTGCGTAGTAGGGTTCAAAAATGTTTTATTTTATTTTATACTAGCAGCGCTATAAAATATAGCTAAAGGTTATTCATGTCATGGAACGTAAAAAAAGACATCCATTTTTTAAACAAAATGCCATATCGTTTATTGGTCCTGAAACCATATAAAAACTAGTCATTAAAGAAAATCATCATCAACATCAGTCCAATGTTTCACGAAAAAAAATGGAAACCACACCTACAGAACCCGCTGAACTCCAGTTCCAGCTTATTGCTCGCGAGTGTAGTTAAAAAAAAAAAACGTATAAATAACGTCATCATCATCATCTGCCTAGCCTTTTCCCAAGTATATTGGGGTCGGCTAGTCAAGCTGGATTCAATTTAATACCAGTATTTTACGTGAAGCGGCTGCCTACCAGACCTCCACAACCCATTTACTGGGGAACACGGTACTTCTTGGCAAGACTGGTGTCAGATTTTCTGGCTTCTGACTATCCGTAACGACTGCCGAAGATCTCCAAATGACAGCCGGGACCAACGGCTTAACGTGCTTTCCGAGGCACGGAGAATTCTCGTTATGTTAAGATGGTCACCCATCCATAGACCAACCTCGGCAAGCGTTGCTTAACCTAGACGATCGACCCGTGCGGCTGTTATACATTAGCCACGAGCTCCTCGATACATTTTTATTGTACCTTATGACGCAATAAGGCAAAATAAACATGTATCGTTGTGTCGTCAATTTCGAACTACAATCTGAGAGTAGAAAAATAACTACAAAAACCTGGCCAAGTGCGAGTTGGCCTCTTGCACGAAGGGTTCCGTATCACCACAAAAATCACGTTTGTTGTTTGGAAGCCCCCTTAAATATTAATTTAATCATTTATTTTCAAATTGAATACGTAACTAAACACTCTGTGAACATATCAAGCGTCTACAGAACAGACCAACCTTAGAGCAAGCGTTGCTTAACCTAGCAGATCGACTCATGTGGCTATTATAATTTAGCCACGAGCTCCTCCCACCAATAACGTAATCCCATAATTATTGTAAATGATTTCAAACAACATATTAAAACCTTTAACTTTATTTCCATACTAAAGCGTGTAAATTTTTAAAGCGTGCTTAATATTAATAAAATACGAACGAAGTGTGGGTGTTAACATATTTTTTTAATTTTATTAATTCATAAAAATATTAACGTCGAGTAGAAACGAGGAGCTTGCGGCTGAAGGTTAAGCAACACTTGCCGAGATCGATAGTCATGACATACAGAGACTTCTCCCTACCTCGGAAAGAACGTAAAGCCTTTGGTGATTTGTAGTCGATTTGGATAGTCAGAAGCCAGTAAATCTGGGCCCCAAGTCTGCTATTACAATAGTGTCAGAATGGTCTATGATTGATCTCATAATGGGCGATTTTGACAAGTTTAGTAATCTACTAATATAAAAGCGTCATTATGACTTCCCAATAGTCAACCACCGACACTCCATTGAAAGAAATGGCATAGAATGGTAATCTCGTACATAATAATAAATGAATGACTGACGTATGCGGTAATCTGCTCTAATTTTGACTGTTCCTTTGACCAGTGACCTACCCTTAGGACGTCATTGTGCAGTCATTTCTTTTAAAAGCTCGGTTATCAAAAAGTATTACGAGACCATTGACAGACCAATGATCGACCATTATGAGTTTAGCAGACTACGAAATTTTAGCAAAATGACGATGGGATCGCGTTGGAATGACTCATTTATAAAAGTAGCAGACTTGGGACCCTGACCAGTCTTGCCAAGTTTCGTATCACACAGCTACTGAGTTTTGATGGTCAGGTAGGCCACGTAATATACCTGGCATTCCACTGGAGCTGGTTTGACTGGAAGCCCAATATAGTTGGGACAAGGCTAGGCAGATGAAGATAAAATTAATTACGTCTAATAATTACTGTTTTTTGTGCCTCGCTCGACGGGTCGGCTAAACTTTGTCGAGAGAGCGAAGTTTTGCGTTTTATTTTTATTGAAACTAGTTTTTATGCTCAACTTTCTCGGAAGCTTTATGCTTTAAGTTGGTCTCTTGAACTTGTTGAGGAGACACGGTATTTTACAAGTTTACATTTTTGTAAACAATTTGTAAAAAAATGTGGATTATTTTGAGCCTTTTTACCGACATAGGAGACACTGTTGGTTTGGTTTTATTATATTAATGTTGACTCTTATTCGTTAAATTATTATGTTTAGTTATTTATTAGAGTTTTTATATGTGTACATAAATCCTAATAATATTATAAACACGAAAGTCAGAAGTATGGATGGATGGATGTTTGTTACTCTTTCACGCAAAAACTACTGAACGTATTTGGATGAAATTTGGCACACAGGTTTATAACCAGGATTAACATATAGGATAATTTTTACTCCGATATTCATACGGGATCGAAACTTATGCGGGTAAACATCAGGGCGCTGCTAGTATAATATAATTTTTTTAAAGTGGTTTTCGTGGAAGGGTAAAAAAGTATCCGTCCGTCACAAACTATCATTTTTATAATATACATAAGTAAGATAGAATAATGCTTTGGCTTTGTTGTATATTTAACTTCATTTTGGATTCACTCCTCAAATATACAAATATTTAGGGAATGGCTTTAGGGAGACTTGCGGAATTGTTCGAAAGAGTCACCGCGGCCCTGGAACGCAAAAGGCATTTAAAAGAACACGGAAGGGTTTTTAGTCAGTAAGAGTCTGACGCTCCCTTCCACTTCACCCAGAGCGGAAGAAGTAATTTGATGATTTCCAATTTTTAAAATAAAAAAGTCATATTAATATTTAATATATATATATATATATATTTTTTTAAAAAAGTTGTATCCTGTATCGTGGGTGCGTTCACAAACATGAATACTCACATACACAAGACACCCAGACCCAGAACAATTATCTGTAGGCCATACAAACATTTGTTCCGTGCGGGGATCGAACCCGCGACTCGTAGCGCAGCTGCCGAACGCTCAACCAATGCGCCAGATGTGTCCTTGTTCCCGATGTCAATGGCTTTTTCACGGTATGTGGAAGTGTCTCCACGAGTTAGCGCTTCTTCCGCACACCAAACGAAGTGTGAAAATCTCTCGACTAGTACTCAAATTCTCGACACATCATCGTTCTCACAGTATATACATTGTAACACTGATCTTGCCCTACTTTTATACCGTAGTACTTTGGTATTCAAAACTTTCCTTGCGACATTTTCCTCGTCTACAGTCCTGTATGGCCTCGCGCACTACTGTTGTTAGGAAACGAAAAAAGTCTTCATTTGCGACTCTCTATAGCAGCGATAACGACTCTCAAAAAGATAATCCGAATTTATATCTGACTAGTAGCGCCTCGCGGTTTCACCCGCGTAGTTCCCGTTCCCGTGGGAATATGGAGATAAAATATAGCCTATGTCACCCGGGGATAGTGTAGCTTCCCAACATTGAAAGAGTTTTTCAAATCGGTTCAGTAGTTTCGGAGCCTATTCAATACAAATAAACAAATTTTTCCTCTTTATAATAGTAGTATAGATAGAATGTAAATAACAAAGTTGCTCTGCTCACAACTTTAACGTTGTAATCTCTAAAATTGCTGTAGAAATTACACCTATTCAGCGGCACCGCTCGCCATCGGAACCAACAAAACTGCGCTACCCACGAGGCCACAATTGCGCCGCTGAAACCAAGTTCCGTTGCAACTTCATGAAGTGCCTCTACTGCCTCCTCCAACAATGGCTTCAGAGTATGCCGTACCGTATTCATAGCTTTCATACAAGTCCCAGGGGCGCAAAGTTAATTTCAAGTTGGGAGAATGGCTGTGACGTTCTCTCATTTATTAAAATACTAACATCTTGAACTTAATAGGTTTTGGTAACTGTGAAAGTTGATGGAACGCCAGACCATTGTTCCGCTGGGTAAGTGTTATGCCGTTTGAGGTTTGGAATTTACTTAATAAAACAAATATATATGAACGGTTGCAAGCAGTTTAGCCTTCTTGTCTCTTTACACAAGATCTACTAATTGTCACTGAATCGTTTAGATTTTTTCGATTTCAGGAAAAGTTTTTATGTTGCAAGCAACTTGCACACACGTTTACATATGTACATAGCAGGGTATGATTGAGCGATTTATCTCATTACACTTGGGTAACCCTCAATGTAATACAACTGCTGGATTATAACCTGGCCAATACTCTGTTTTTCACATGAAAGACATTAAAGCTCTGAAATCAATGCGTTTCTGAGTGGAAAATCCATTGGTTTTTGATCAATGAAAACAAAACTGAAAATTTGTTAAGTAGATTTCAGATTTTCACAACTTTCCTCGATTTAAATGTATGTTAAAATGTCACGAAATGATAAGAAAATCTCGTTACAACGAAACTAAAATAAACAAAATATTTGGAATTATTCATATCGAAATCCCGCGTCGACCGACCCGCGTATTAGCATATGGCTCCATATTTTTATGACTGTGTTTACGAGTTCTCATTTTAACGAGTTTGGTTCCTCGTCTTGAAGGGCGTGGACGGGGTTTGACCGATTTCTTTATGTAATTCTATGGGGTTTATGTTTTGGGCACGGTTTGCCCGATATTTACATATACGTCTTTGAGCGTAAGTGATGTCAGTTCCGTTTTTAATATCCAACTATCGCTGTGGAATGTCGTGGTTTAGGATTTTGATGTCCAGTAAATAATCCTAAGTTTAGAAAGTTGTGAATTTTGACACCGAATATTTTTCTTGATACCGCGGCTTCACTTCCATGGTATAAAGCATAAGAAACACGATTAATCGGTTGTAAAAGTAGCCTTTAGGCAGTTCGTATACGTTTTCTTTATATTGACTGCGAATTAACTTATTTTGTCGACGACGCATTGTTCGCTGTTAAAATCTCATATCTCTAAAATTATATAAGCTCGGATGCTCAAAACAATTTTCCTTGGAAATTCTAAAATAATTGAGTAAATAGAACTTCACAAACACTGTGAAGTTCTATTTACTCAATTATTTTAGAATTTTCAACTTCATAGTTTAAAAGCTGGAAGCACATATCTCAAAAACAATTGCTTTAAATAACACAACTTTTTAGAAACCTCCATTCCATTTTGAAAGAGCTATCCAATGATACTCCACATAATTATGTTTGTTCGAATTAATTTTTTCATCCATCAATTACATGTATGTAAGTGCCACCCCTAAAAATATTTTTTCCATAATATCACAGCACTATTGAGTAGCGGTTCACAGGTTGCATCTACCTACCAATTTTCATTTTTGTAGCTTTAACAGTCTCCGAGTAAAACGACTGTGACATACAGACAGACGGACGGACAGATGAACATGACGAAATTATAAGGTTCCGTTTTGGCCATTTGGCTACGGAACCTAAAAAATACAGCCACCACAAAATTCTAAACCTTGTCGCATTTAGTACTGAATCAATTACCACGGACTTGAATCAGAAAATCGCCGCTGTCTGACCACCGCTAACCGCGGCGACTTTGAACAGATATAACTGCTAATAATCGTGTCTGTGAAACGCGGCATCGCATTGAAAATGCGCTGTGGCTCGGCCGAAGGTCTTTAACATTCTTGATGGACAGAAGGAGTCAAGGTTTTCTTACAGTATTGTAAAGTTATAATATGCCTGGTTTTTTGTAAATTAAGTTGTACAGTAGTGTATTGTTGATTACATTTACAGAGGTATCTCAAAGGAAGGTCTGTTGTTGCCAAATATTACAATCTTAAATGATTGGAATAGTTATAGATCTTTAACTATGTTTTCTTAATTAAAAAAAAATGATAGAAGGAGCTCATTTTATGGATCTGCCAGTCCTTGACTTAAAAATGAAATAGATACTTATTAAGCCAACATCGTAATAATCGAAAGACATAATGAAGTGTTTTAAAACAGATTCTACTTTCTTTTTGTAACTACTCAGATGTCAGATTTTCATTGTCACGTCTTCTTCGATGAAGATCGAAGAAGACGTGACACACACAACTTACTAGACTTAACTTACTTACTTACATTGCAATCTTCTGGAGAGAAGATTGCAATGTAAGTAATCCCTGCAGTAATCTTCTGCAAGCAACTAGGTGAAAATTTGTTACTATCATGAACCAAGAAGAGAATTGGTCCCTACAGTAGACAGTTCCAAGTCGACATATTCAAGTGGACTTGAAGATCGACTGACCGCTTGCAGTTCACTCCCAAGAAGACCTCGCTCTAGAAGACAGGTGGGGGCAAACAAAGG
Source organism: Hecatera dysodea (assembly GCA_905332915.2). Lineage (NCBI taxonomy): Eukaryota > Metazoa > Arthropoda > Insecta > Lepidoptera > Noctuidae > Hecatera > Hecatera dysodea. Next base: position 27,113,886 of record HG995286.1, on the reverse strand, counting down.
TAACTCACCCAAGTCGTGACCTCGGCATCGTTCCTTAACCTCCGCCATCGATCGCCATGTGTCGTTGCCTCTGGCCGATGCATTAAAATTTTGTCAATATCTATGACCGTATAAGGTCTTTAGATATTTGAGAGTCAACCAGAAGAAGATCTTCGGATCATCAGAAGCTTGAGAAAAGGCTGCTTTAAATTATCCCGAGAAATCACGATGAATGGTGTCGTTTTGATGATTCTACCAGCGGTATTCAGATTCAGATTTATTTAATTGCAAAAACATGTGTAGATAATATACATGGTATGATGCTTATTACAGGTGTTACAAAAATATTCTTTGGCTCAACATGTTTGACCATGGCTGGTGTACAAATGTGGTTGAAAAACAGTTATGATTTCACAAAAAAATATATAAAGAACACCGCTGTCGCCGTCTTTGATTAAAGAAACAGCAGGTAGGTTTCAAAGGTACCTAGTGATTTTCTGAACGATTCTAGCCACCCGAAAAGCGTTTGACCATAAATTGGGCGTAGCATGTCATATCGATTGCACATACCAGTTTCTAGTGGCAAATTATCGGGTGTACTTGTGATTATAATAGTCGGCTTAATGGTGGCATATGTCGGCTCCCACGGCTGGTCACGCACACCCTGAAATTAGGACTGTTTACTGAGTTCTCGAGAAGGGTACAGTTCGTGGATGACTATAATTTTATAATTAATTTTCGGTTGTTTTTGTGTTGAATGGCTCGTGCAGTCCTTGCTGGGGTTAGCTTTGGTGACGAGGTTATGAGAGACTGCCGATTGGTTGTAGCTGAATCTACTGGCACAGGATTTAATGGTGCAGTGTCTACTATGCCTACAATTTTACTGTTCGATGTAGTTTTTACGACTAACTATGTATGCCTATGAAACCGCAAAATTCTTCCTCCACTTTAAATCAATAGGGTAGTTAACTAAAAAAATCTAATTACTCCGTCGGATAGATTTTCAAAAAATATTGGACACGTATTTTTTCTTTTTTCACGTAAACAAAAAATGAAGACTATACAGTGCGTTGAAAACTCGTGTGACGTCACTACTCGCTACAATTTTTACCGAGCCGTGACGTCACGAGCCCCTCCTCCTGATCTTTGATGCTTTGTATCTTCGTCAGGTTTTATAGATTTGATAAAGGAAAAAATACGTGTCCAATATTTTTCTATAATCTAACTGACGGACTAAACATAATCATATATTTTTTACTCAGGCAACATCCCTATTGTTGTGTTGTCTTTTAGTCATAATTTTGGTCGGGTGCTGTTCCAACTATGGCATTTATATTCATTGCCTACCTAGCTTACCTGAGCAAGCTACTTACGAAATACAAGTTTTTCGACCAGTTTTTTAATGTCCAGAACTGCTCTTTGCCTTAGCTTTCATAGAATGCCGTGATTACGAACAATGTGTAGGTCTTGTGTCAATATCTGTAAGATACATCGCTCAAAGATTCAGGACATGATGGTAGAAGTGACCACAAACCGGTCGAATCAAATTTGAAAACTTGAGTCAAACGACACGAAAAGAAGAAGAAGTAGCATATGATTCTAAACCCCAGCGTTTTAAATAATAATAGCGTAAATGTACATACATATACACAGTTACATTTAGCCCAAAATCATATTAATCTTTTTTTTTTTTCTCTTTCTTACTGCACCTACCACAATTATTCTCTGCATCACCCAAAGTTTGACTGGTAGAAAATGCCTAAGGCATTAAGTTCGCCTCTGTACATTTGTGTGCGTAAAGTATTAAATAAATAAATTTGACATAAAGTCACAAGTCTCTAATGTGTCCCTTGGTCTGTACGACTTAAATCGTCCAGCAGAGTTAGCTGTCCACAAGTGCGGTCATGTCATAAGAGGTTACTCACATAATGCTGCTATTTGCCGTGAGCCGTCCACTTGATTGGACAAACTTTTATTGGTCTGTTACTACTTTGAAAGTTCCCTTGGCGTGCCTGCCAGCTACATCTGTTCCCCCTGCATTATAGACCCTGTTGCTATCTTAAATAGCGTCCATTTTACAGTGGTTGTTGTATATGTTTTTATTGTCTGGTTGAGTGTGCCAGTTAATACACTTAGGTTTTGTGCTTTAAAGATTATTGTGGAAAGGACTTGTGGCGTGTGTTGTTGTGATTATCTGTGTGCAGTGTGCTAAAGTTCGCTGAAGTAGTATAAGTTGTTGCTATTGTGGTATATAATGTGGTCGTTTTGATGTTCTTGTCGAAAGTTTACTTTTATTTTTTCGATTATTGATGATATCGATTGAACATGATACTGAGGCCTTTTGACGAATAAGAATAGTAAACAAACTGAAGGCCAAAATCAAGTTTCATTATCATCGCAGCACAATCAATGTCACCATCTTCAACATTTGGGTAAACTAGAGTTGAATATGAACGCACATTTAAAATACGATAAGTGCCCGTGTGATACTTATTGCCGACTAGCGACCCGCCCCGGCTTCGCACGGATGCAATGTAGATACTAATGTTTTCTCTACTATAATATGCATGTAATATACATATAAACCTTCCTTAAGAATCAGTGTATCTATTAAAAAAACCGCATCAAAATCCGTTGCGTAGTTTTAAAGATCTAAGCACATAGGGACAGACGGCGGATAGCGACTTTGTTTTATACTATGTAGTGATATCGATTAACAAAGGTAAATCTTAATGTACAAACAAACGGATTTGGTGGTGAAGTATCAAAATCTAATAAAATTCGTTAATTAGCCGGTCGTCTGCAGCATCTATAACGAATGGCGTAAGTTAGACCTAATAATAATAATAATAGCAGTCCCTCATGACGAGAACCTCGTGGAGGCTGAAGAATTATTTTATTATTTATTTTATTTTATTATGTATTTTTTTCTAAAATCGACACGGATTTTAGAAAAAAAAAAAAACATAAAATATGAAAGTGCTACTTTTGTGCTCTTTAAGCTCGAATAACTTCTAAAATACAACTTTCAGTATATTAAACACATTAAATGTACACGTCATACGACACGGTTAGCGCAGTGGTTGAGCGTTCGGCTGCTGCGCTGCGTGTTGCGGGTTCGATCCCCGCACGGAACAAATGTTTGTATGGCCTACAGATAATTGTTCCGGGTCTGGGTGTCTTGTGTGTGTGAGGTTTCATGTTTGTGAACGCACCCACGATACAGGAGAAATTCCTAGTGTGGGGCAACGTTTATTAAAAAAAGAAAAATAAAAAATATGTCACCGGAGGATTGCAGCCTCCGTCAGATTGTAATAGTCTTTATTAGATTATAACTTCTCGATATAATGATTAACCGCCAAAAATATGCTTCAAATGCAAACAATTCAAGAAGTGTCGCAGATAGAAACGCAAACACTATGTCTGTTCGAGTTTTAATCGAACGCTTGGAAGGACATCCGCTCGTTTGCTAAAATGTGGGCCAGTACGCGTTCAAATGTAATTGGAGGCAGCTTACGCGTACCAACTTAAAAACCATTTTCATTATTCAAAACCATTAACGTTACCATTGCCTTGTAATTCAGTGTTAATTATAGTGATGTAATAATATAACTGTTTCATATCCTTTCAATACGACCAAGGAGTGTTAGGTCACTATAGCTCCAAGCAATAATTTTTACAGTGTTTGTAATATGGTTTTTAGACTGCACAAGTCACTTAGGTCGAATACACCATCCTACACTTATCCTCGACTCAATTGAAAACAGTTTACAGACGAATCATTGGTTTACCGCCTTTTAGGTACTGCGTATACATTTGCTCAGGAATACTCTCGGGTAGCCTTAAGATTTGCCAAACAGTTCGTATTCATCTCATAAAAACGAATGCAAACAATAGTGTATTTTACTGAAAAACTCGAATTAGTCCGTCTGATAGATGTCCAAAAAATATTGGACACGTATTTTTTTTTGTTTTTCACGTAAATAAAAATGCAGATGAAACAGTGCAACAACTTTTATCAGGGACGTGACGTCACCAGGCCTCCACTCATGAACGTTAATGCGCTTTATCTTTATAATTTTTTTACGATTTGAAATGACAAAAAATGCGTGACGAATATTTTTTGAAAATCCAACGGAGGGCTATAATCCAATGGTGATGGTGGCATAAAATCGTAGACAAGCTGTGTCTATACATGGAATATTTTTGCATTCAAATAACTAAGAAATGTTAGAAAAGAGACATAGGACACAGAAATCCAATTTTGTCTGTGCGTTTGTGGGGGCATCACGCAATAACCCCTAATTGGATTCGAAAGCTAGACTCTGAAAAATATTAAGTGTTATCCCGAGTTTTATGTAGCGTTTATTTCATCAAAATCGACCCACAAAATCAAAAGATATTGAATTTAAAAGTTTAGTTATAAATAAAAATAAACTTTGTTATAATTCGTTCATAGTATGTAATTATTGGATTCCAAGGTTTTACAATACAGCCGTTTATAGCACTCCACTATAAGGTGATAATAGGGTATTTTACTGTAAAAATCTAATTAGTCCGTCTGATAGATTTACAAAAAATATTGGACACGTATTTTTTCTTTTTTCACGTAAACAAAAAATGAAGACGATACAGTGCGTTGAAAACTCACGTGACGTCACTACGTTGCTACAATTTTTACCAGCGACGTGACGTCACGTGAGTTTTCAACGCACTGTATCGTCTTCATTTTTTGTTTACGTGAAAAAAGAAAAAATACGTGTCCAATATTTTTTGTAAATCTATCAGACGGACTAATTAGATTTTTACAGTAAAATACCCTATTAAAGAAAAGTGGTACTTTTCCCGCGACTTCGTCTGAATTTCAATCTGATGATCCTCACGAACTTCAAACTGTCAGCCAGCTGTAGCAGTATTCAGTGTTAAATGGATTTTATTTCTTACAGCCCTTTTATTTCTTATTTTTTCTGGATTGGAAATCGTCAAATGACTTCTCCCGCTCTGGGCGAAGCGGAAGAGAGTGTCAGACTCTTACAGACTAAAACCCACCCGTGATCCTTCTAGTGCCATTTTGGGTTCCAGGGCCGCGGTGACTCTTTCGAACAAATTCTGCAACCCTAGCAGGCACTGACCCTATGGGGGTCTTCTTTGCTGACAGCTCTTTGAGGCGCGCGTGGAACACGACGCGCTGTCGACCCGAGCCTGGTTGCTATCTGACGGCGAGTCACCCGTAGCTCGCCGTCCGCAAGCCAGCGCCTGCGGTGGCCGGGAATCGCCCTACATTTCCCGACGCCCGGGACGTCTTCTTCTTTTGCGGCGGCCGGAGCATGAGGTTTCCCTCTCTCACACGCGTTCTGCCTCCTCCTTCGCTAGAATTACTGCTTCGCAAAAGGAGATGACCGCTTCCCAAGCCTTCTCGCTCCGGACCACGGATTGAACCAGGGCCGGACGCGAGAGGTCGCCACCGCTGATCGCCTCGACGAGGACACGGCGTTGCTCCGCCCAAGCAGGGCAGACCTTCACCGTATGTTCCACAGTGTCCTCTGGGCGATCCACACAGTGTTGACATCCGGACGTGTCCTCCCGCCGGATCCGACACAGGTACCTCCCGAAACAGCCGTGTCCGGTGAGCACTTGCGTCAGGCGGAAGGAGAGGACGCCGTGGCATCTCTCCAATCACTCCTCAAAGAGGGGACTTATCGCCGCAATGTTGGCGTGCCTATTTCTTACAGCCCTCATCTCAATCATTACCTATTTTGCAGTCATCATCCACAAAATCCATCGCTTCGTCATAATATCCCATATTATCAAAGCTTCGTTACTTTACCGTATACAGCTTACCTTATCATATCTTAGTTTTATGTTACATTATATATTATAACGCTGGCAGCCACAGGTTAGTTTTCCGTAAATGTTAACGTTCTGACAAGTATTATGAAACCTCTCGAAGAAGATTGGTGTTAGATTTTCTGGCTTCTAATAAAGTCCGTAACGACTGTCAAAGATTTCCATAAGACAGCCGGGGCCAAAGACTTAACGTGCTTGCCGAGGCGCGAAGGAGTCTCAGTATGGTCACCCATCCACAGACCAACCTCGGCAAGCATTACTTAAGGCGATACCCCGACCAAAACCTTGCGATAGTGCGTTTTTCTTCGCTATTCAGAGACTATTAACTCATTAGTTATGAGAAATAATCTACATGTAAAAGCACATTATTAATGTTCGATGTCTTATCATCACATTTCACGTTCTAATTTGTTTTTATGTGTTATAAATAAATTTAAAATCTACTTTAAAAAAATGACTAAAATTGTTGATTTTATGCATCTGTTGCTAAATGCAACGCTCTAATCATTTGAGGATTACACTAATGGATAGATAATTTAAAAATCTATATTGTACACGTTTTATTTCATTTAAAAAGATCGCTTATTTTTTTAAATTCCAAAAATTGTGTGAATTCTATGATAAAAGGGCGTGCGCAGGATGCGCGCGGCAAAGGGAACGAATGCTCAAGGTTATTTGGTCAGGGAAACGCCTTAACCTTGATAATCGCCCATATGGCTGTTATGATTTAGCCACGTGCTCCTCAGTGCTATTTTTAATCAACTTACAAAATACCTAAACATCATTTAAAAGAAGGTAACGTGGCATAATATCAGTCATATTCAATCAACTCCTGTGAAGCGTCAGGCAGCGTAGTGCCTTTTATAAATCCAGATTTGCCAGTTATGTGCATAGTGCCTATTGCCGCTCCCTTTTTTTGGATGGGTAATCATCGTATGACTTCTTCGCTCTGGGCGGAGCAGAAGGGAGAATCCCTACTCCCTCAGAAGTTCATTCTCATCCTCATTTAGTCAGACCCTTACTGACTAAAACTCAGCCCGTGTTCCTCCTAGTGCCTTTTGAGTTCCAGGGCTGCAGTGGCTCTTTCGAACAACGTCCGCAACAACTCGACACCCTACCTGTACGCTTTGCCCGACCCGGGACTGTAATTCAAAATCTCATTTTCAGCATAAGATCAAAAAGAGGCAGCGTGACATAAATATCAATATTATTTTGTCGAATATGCTTTACTGCAGGTTGGAAAAACTTAGTGAAGCTACAGATTGAGGTCATATAGAACCTAATATTTTATACTGAACCATGTCAATGCTTTTATAGATACTACAACACTATAGAGTGATTGCCATTTCTTAGTAAACAACCTTTGTTTTGTCAGAATCGGAGCTCAATATCGGCACTGCAGTGTAAGCCCGGCCTTATTCGCAGGTAGCAACAGTCTCATGGACGCTATCGATTTTAGGTCGATCAACTTTACTCAAGGTTAAAAATATATAGCCCTCGGTATATAAACAAACAATTCGAGTGAATTGTTGAGTTAAAGAACAAATAAATTACGAAAAAATTTATTCGATTAAAGTGCTTAAGACGAGGAAAATTTTGATGGATGGGTTTGGTTACGTCTTTTGAACTTATAGAATCGCTAAAATAATGTTGCTATGGAATATTTATGTTGTTGGAATCGGAATGACTGTTGGGAGCCTGGGATTTGGGGCTCCTGTCTCAGAGAATCCGGCTCGAAGGACCGATCTTGATGATGTATTTAATGAGATGGCTAACAAATTCCTATATTAAGGATTGATTTTTCAATAGGCAACTCAAACTTTTATTTGATAAGCACTTTTAAAAACATAATCTTAATATTTATAAAATACAACTAAACAAGATGTAATATATATAAATATGTACAAGAGGAGTAAAAAGGAGGAAAGACTCATAGGGCATCGAAAAATTCGTCCACATCGCTGTCAACGGGAAAAGTGCCCAGAACACTGGCCGCATTGCCACGTTGAATGGCAATGCTGATTCGTTGACCAAAGAAAAGGCCAGCCCTCTGGTCACGTGAAGAGTCGACTAACTGCTTGCTGATTTCACGAAAATTTGATTAATAAGAATTACAGTTTTACATAAAACATAATATTATATCAAACTGTCATAATATTTATTCAAAAAGCCGTAATACATGTGTACATACCGGGATCAACGGAAATAAACATAAGTTTTTATTTTCCAAGAAGATTCACAAGATATAGGGACCATATGTACATACCGATATTCCTTTGCGAAAAACACGTTACATGGTTGATCTTGACTGTTATTTGAACGTCTTTGACAGTTGTGGGTAGTCATAGGCCAAAAAATCTGACACCTCTCTTCGTCTTCGTCTTCGTCTTGCCAAGGGATTTCATTTTATCCAGTTTCTGGGTTATTGGAGGTGATGGTAGGGGTTCCATCAAAAATATTCAGCTGCTTTCGTAAGTCATAAGTTAGGCAGATTATGTTTCCAAGTGAATCTTGGAAAATAAATCCCTAACCTCAAAAGTAAATTCGAATGCACCTTGAACTTGACTTGTTTTTATACTGTCATTTGTCATCTTCCAATGATTTATTCATTCTAGAACATTCGTTTTTTCGCAACGTTTTCCTTAAAAGTTTTTAGAGCGGTAAAATAATTTTGCAAATTGACCTATTTATGTCGGAGTAATGCTCGACATACATCAAAAATATAAACATCCTTGTTTGAAGTCGGTTAAAAATAAACTTATGCCAGAAAACAATAAAATCATGCAAAAGCGATTATAACACTACAATATTAGTGCCCCCTACACTTGCGTCGTTTGAAGTGCCCTTCAAGTGATAGGATCGCTTCCCGCGCGACAATTAGTCGCTCGTGTGTGGTGAGCTTGATTTGTGGAATTTACCTTCCGGTGGAGCGCACGCGATCGGTCGCATCGCGCAAGGATTCCTATCTGGTTTTTATTATATTATTGAAAAAGTGGGGTAACGTTATTTTAAGGATATTTGTTGAAGTAACCTCCTGAATGCCGGGACAGATACAGCAATTCACTCAGAGCAGTGGTGGCCGAGTGTAACGCCCCAGACTTACGAATTGTAAGTCGCGGGTTCAAACCCAGCCAGGCGCATTTCTTTGTGTAATTAATTTCATCACCACTGCTCTCGAAACGGTGAAGGAATACATCGTGAGGAAACCGGCATGTCCTTGAACCAAATATTCGAAGGCATGTGACATTCACCAACCCGCACTGGGCCCGCGTGGTGGATTACGGCCCATTCCCTCTCCTAGAGAGGAGGCCTGTGTCCCAGCAGTGGGAATGTTAAAAGGCTGATTATGCTATGCTATTCAACTCAAAAATTTCGTCTTGGCTTACGAAGTAGATTCGGCGATCATTGTACCGCTAGTCGTGACAGCCAATGGCCGAGTCTCTACCAGCACCTTAGGAATCTCTTCTGGACACATCGTATTGTTAGGAGGTACATCTCTCTGGACCTAGCTAGGACTCTTTTGCTGATGCCATGTTAATGTTGTTGCCATTTTAATGTGTATCTTTTACAATTGATATTTTTTAAGAAACATACTCTAAAGAATGTGATATTTAAAGAAGTGATTACATAATTTAGTTTGGTGTCACTCTTGGCATTGCCTCCAAAAACTATAGCATGCATTCATAATATAATACTATCGTCAGTATCGTCTTTATTTCCGATTCTGATTCAACCAGCTCTAGTATTTTGACAGCTTTTTGCAATATATGGTAGTTTGCCCGAAATAATCGTTCTTAATTGCACTAACTCAAAGCACGTGTTAGTTCCTCTTATATATTTTCTGGCATGCTGCTTATTTATACAGTCCATCATAGAGCTCCGAACCGCGAGCAGCGTATACAGACGACAGTTACTACGTACAAATCAAAAGTCATTCTTAAAAAAGTCGTGACTCACCTGGACGTAGCCTAACAAGGTCTCTGTGTTCTGCCCAATGCAGCTTAACTTTGGAAATCCTTCGGGCTAGTCAGTAACCCTGGTTTTCCTGTGGATATCTTCATTTCTGATTCAATCTCGCAAGGAAAGTCGGAGCGAAGCTCTCTCCAAGGAGAGACCCTTTGTGTGACTTTAGCCTAAAGATCGTCCATTGTGAACGATCACGTAAGATTCAGTTCCATATCTTATCAACGCATTTTTAGTATTATATATTGTGTTTGGTTACCCATAGTTATTATAAATTACAACAAAAAACTGCTGTTAAATGATACCTGAAGATTTATATATAAACGTCAGTATTCAGATGACGAGTTTCTTCAGGCCTTCAGAATAATCAACATCATTATTTCAACGGAAACACTTCCGCATGGACTTAGACTTCGCCGAAGCGCTGCCGCAAAGGAAACGTACGCTTCTAAATGTTATATATAGATCGTGAAAATAAGTTTTCTTTCGACCTTAAACTCTACTGTACCGTGACTTTTAAGAAAAACAATACTCCATAGTCGTATGTAAGTTTAGTTATTGCAGCCGACATCAAGCTCTGTATCTGTCGCCACAATGCAGTGGCCGCACGTTTAATATGTGATGGCCGCCTCCTATGGCTTATGTATGATGTCCTGACCACGGATATCGTTCCTACTAGATTATTAGCGTAGCGTGGTCAGCGCCGCTACCGTTGTCCCCGCCCGCGTCCGGCCACGCACATCACCGGACGGACGTATTAATAAGTCTAGTCGATCGTGGTCGAAGTGGTAGCATGCATCTGCGAGCACCATTTGTTTATTCGGTATCTATGTTTGTGTTACGTGTTGATTTTTTTATTAATTTAACTGTGCGGTTTTGGTGTGGCATCATTGAAAGTTAATTAACGGCTAAATAGTGATCTATTTTTTGTTAGTAAATCTGCTTTTTGGTGTTGATTCTGATTTGCTTTGAAAAATTGATGCAGTTTATTATGATGTCGTTGAATGTTTAAAATTCGTAACAAGCTTCAATAAACAATAGCAGTACAAGATGGGAGGCAATACAGTATTTTCTGGTAGAAGATGTGGAGACATGTACTTGAGTACTTATTTAGCCACACTAATCGGTAACTTCTAAATTCACGAAAGACTTTAGATATAAACTGTACAAACAACATCTATATAGAAAAGTAAAAGGATCTTCACTCATCATTCAAGATCCTCTAACGGGCTTAACTCGCGTCGACAGGGTGTCAATTTAACCAATAAACTTGTCCAAAGTTTTCTAACTAGCTCCTGAACGAAATATATCGATTTAAGGCATTTGCCACCCCATACATCACTTAGGGGTGATATTGATAGTCGGTGACAAGGCCCGGTTTGACATCCCCTTATACAAGATCACAGGCTTACGTCAACCTCTGAGGAAACCAACACAAGGGACTTTGAACCTTAAGTGTATTAGTGACGGTTTAGTTTGATTTAGTCGAGTGCAAACATAGGGTTGTCACAAGACTTGTGCGGTATCTAAGAAAATATTTCTCTTTGAAAACGTACCGAGGTTTCCGGTAGGAGGCTTACCGGCTTTTATTTTTACTGCTCTCGAACGCCGCCTTTTCATAACTGTCGGAACTGGGGATCGATTCGGTCAGGACTTCAGAAGATTTGGTTTCCTAAGCCGGTTTCATCCGTTACTAGAGCCGTCCGCCCCGTTATGGTTTAAACCAGTTTAGATGTTTGCAAACTCTCGGTTTTAAGTTTATTTTCTTGTCCTTTTATGGATTATAGGGTGACGATGTTGTTTTAGAGTGACGATGGGATTTGTAGTTTTAAAGACACATCAGTGGACTTGCGTTTGGAAAGATTTCTTGTAGTTGGTGTAAGTAGTAAGAGTATTTTTGTGTGCATAGTTTTGGTTTGATTTGAATAGAAACTGGCCTAACTGTGCATTATTTTTACTGCAGTTAATAAGATCAAAAGTAATATTAACGTAGTATGTATTAGTAAAGGGAATAGTATACATGGTAGATAGCTAAAACACAATTTCAGCAAGTTTATATCAGCGTTAATGATTGTCAAAGGCAATTAGGCACTTTCGCCGCCAAAAAAATTAAAAACGATAAACAACTGTCCATAAAGAAAATAGACAATCAATAGAGCAGCTATCCAAATGTTAACAAGCAGTGCACCCGCACCGGAAGTCCGTAGTTTAACAAGATGGCCGCCGGCCGGTCACGTGACCGCTAGCCGGATTCACCCCGACTTCCGGTCGTTCACAAACATTATGTCAAGTGTGTTGCAGGTAGTTATGGCTCTGATAATTATCTCTGCCATTATAAACTCCCCCTTGGCTTGGATGGCACGCATCTGTCATGATTTTTGGTGGGCAAGTGGTCAGTTGTCTGTGTTATTGTATGGTCAACCAATTAATTTGATTTGTGGATTGCTGTTTAATTTATTCGAATAGAGTTAGGTATTTCACTAATTAATTTTCTTAGTTTACAGAGTTTGTTGACAGTTTTATCTTAAATTGATTCAATGATCAATTTTTGACAATTAATGATGAATCTTTTAACCGTGATGTTTTCATACGATGTATAACATCGTATGAAAACACACAACACAAGTAAATGATAAATGATATTTTTTTTTACTAACAAATAAACCTAGCTAAAATCACTGAAACTAAAAGTGTAGAAGTTAATTTCTCCCATGATAGATTTACATACATATATAAAGGTGCACTTGTACAATAGAGGACCTTGAAATAGTTTTCGAAGACTACATAAAAAAAGAATTTAAACGTATAAGTTTTGATAGAATGTCTTACATATGAACAAAAGTCTAATTCTAATACAAAAGTCAGGGGTGGAACGTGGACTGCATTTGATAAGTATATTATGAAATTATCGACAAGTTTCCGTGAATGTCGGAGATATCAATCAGCAGCCCCAACGGAGAGACCTGACGGTACTGATTTAAAGGTCAGATTTAAACTGTTAAGTACCTTGCACTATATGGTCATAACTACGCGTTGTGGCTACAGCTGCGTCCAAGTAAAACGCTGATCGAAACCGCTTTATTATACACCAAATTAAAACACATCAAAGAAAACCCCTAAACTTCTTAAAAACATGCTTTTGGCGGCCTAATTGCCAATTCCAAGATATCTTTTATACCTACCACGGATAGCGTTAGCCAGCACACGTAATGGAGATTCAATCGGTACAAAGTATGTACGAGTATAGAGGTATTATGCCACTTAGTTGCATAAGCGTAGCATAATCAGCCTTTCGATGTTCCCACTGCTGGGACACAGGCCTCCTCTCTAGGAGAGGGAATGGGCCATAATCCACCACGCGGGCCCAGTGCGGGTTGGTGAATGTCACATGTCTTCGAATTTTTGGGTTCTAGGACATGCCGGTTTCCTCACGATGTTTTCCTTCACCGTTTTGAGAGCAGTGGTGATGAACGAAATTACACAAAGTAATGCGCCTGGCTGGGTTTGATCCCGCGACCTACAATTCGTAAGTCGGGGCCGTTACCACTCGGCCACCACTGCTGCCACTTAGTTGCTTATTGTGTTATTTAGCATGCATATGCGTTACTTCGAAAGAGAGCCGCTGCAACCAAGTGTGTTTTTTGCTGCAACCAAGTGTATTTTTGCTGCAACCAAGTGTGTTGTTGTTTACATCTAATAGCTTAATTTCAAGCAGTATCAACTGATTATATAGTTAACAATATTCAGACTGGCTGGAATACAGACACCACATTCACTTTCTGCATTTGTAATGCTTGATTTCCTAGGACATCAAGTAGCAAAGCAAAGTTGAAGTGGCCTAATTAAAGGCCATTCGATCGCCTGCCGTCTAATGCATTGCAATTTTAGTGTTTGTTATTGGAAGATACACTGAAACTGGCCTGCAGCTACGACTTTGTTAGTGCAAGATTTTTATTAATTGTTTTTTAGATCGATCTTGTAAAGTATTTAAAGTATTTTCTTGGTTTTTTGGTGGTTCAAAAATCACATTATGTTGGTGATTTGGACGTTTTTTTAGCTGACTCACTTGTGTCAGCAGTCTTTTGTTTGCATTTTGTTTGAGATAAGATTTATAGTTTGAGTTTATGTTAAATACTCCAAATTTTTCATTAAAGTATGTTTTCTACGTTTTCGACAAAATATCACAATTCATACCATCATTCACTTTTGCATAATTAGGTCGTTGACATCTACCTGTGCCTACTGTGAAAAGATTCCAAATAAATTTATAAATTTTGTATAATAACTGATAAGGATAACCATTTTTTTTTATTTTAAACTTTATGCTCATGCTCAAGTGTTGAATTTAAAATCTTTGTAAAAAAAATTCAAAAAGACGATATCAATGTGAAGAAATTATTAGAGTCTACAGAAAAATTAAAAAGTTACACGCTATTAAAGTTATTTTTCTATTATTTTACGAAATATATGGAGAACCTTGTGACGTCACATTTTCCAATACATACATCGAACATTTAGCATTAATTTTAAAACGCTTTCAATATATACATTTTATTTTACCAACATTTATTTTGGAATTCATTTGGCTTCAATTCAGGAGCCCGTGGCTAAATAATGTCAGCCGTACAGGTCGATCTTCGAGGATAAGCAACGCTTGCCAAGGTCGGACTGTGGATGGGTGACCACCTTAACATATCGAGATTCCCCCGTGGCTCGGAAAGCACGTTGAGCCGTTGGTCCCGGCTGTCATTTGTACATCAATGGCAGTCGTTTCGGATTGTCAGAAGCCAGAAAATCTGACACCAGTCTTGCCAAAAAGTACCATGTTACCCAGTAAATGGGTTTCAGCTAAATCAGGTTTGACTGGTAGCAGACCTCAATATAGTTGAGAAAAGGCTAGGCAGATGATTTTCGAATTCATTTATTCAAGCTTTAGTCATATTAAGATAAATATGCCATTCAGGCTTCCGTAGCCCGTGGCATTCACATAACTATGACTGAAACACTAATGTTTCTATAAAAAAGTAACTGAAAAACACGCAGCATTTCATTTTAGTATTCTATGGCTTGTCCACCGGTTTCAGCACCGAATTTTAGTAGTTAACAATTTATCCACAATTCTGTCGCTAGTCTAGCAATCAAGGCAGAGCGACAGGTAACATTGTGGCCGACAAAGTAGGCAGTGTAACGAACCTCGCGAATATTGACATTGTTAATCGAAATGTTAGTGCATGAAATAGTATGTGCCCCGTTTAGGATTCAACTTCATTAAGGGTAGACTTTGTTAGTAGTTACAGGTACTTAGGTTTGTTGCGGTTTTTTTTCGAAGGAGTCTCCGTAGGCAAAGGGCATTAGGACGAACACGGGCGGGTTTTTTTTATATAAGTATATAAAAAACGCTGCCCCACCCTAGGATTTACTCCTGTATCGTGGGTGCGTTCACAAACATGTAAACTCACATACACAAGACACCCAGACCCGGAACAATTATCTGTAGGCCATACAAACATTTGTTCCGAGCGGGGATCGAACCCGCGACGCGTAGCGCAGCAGCTGAATGTTCAACCACTGCGCCAACCGTGTCGGTTTTAGTTAGTAAGAGTCTGACGCTTCCATCCGCTTCACCCAGAGCGAAAGAAATTATTTGATGATTTCTCATCCATAAAAAAATAAAGAGGTACTTAGGTTTGTTTGTGTAAGTAGACAATTAGGCATGTTAGATATTGTTCGATAGAGTTACCGAGGCCCTGAAACGCGAGGGGCATTAGGAGGAACACGTGTGGGTTTTAGTCGGTAAGAGTCTGATGCTCCCTTCCGCTCCGCCTAGCATGGAAGAAGTTATTTGATGATTTCCCATAAAAAAGGTATGTTAGATATTTACTTATATATTATAACGCCCGGGATTGTCGCTTCTGGTGTTACTTACTATTCTAATGAATGAAACACTGTCTTTTTTTTATTGTGAAATGGATTTGCTCTTGACTCTAGTCTAGGTCACAGGTGACAGAGACAAAGTCTACGATGGAATGAGCTTACCCAGAAGAAGCCTGTTCACTCTAACTTTGAAGAGATTAGGGTTGAATGCGTTTCAGATTTACAAGAGCGCTACTACATGACTTTCATATAAAACAAAGCAAATTATCCGTTTCATAATTCAAAATATGCTTTCTTCTTTTGCCAGACACCTCCAAAGTTCTATCGACAAACTTGTCTACCAGTTACCCACAGCCAAAGAGGTTACCTTCGTCACAGCGGCTAGTAAACATGTTTGGGTATCAAGGCTTTCTGGTATCTGAACGTTCTTTAAGGTTGACTAATGTGAAGATGATTAATTTATCCTATTACTTAATGTATTAACTTCTACATTATTTACTTAAATAGTATTTTTTGTGACATTCTAACATAATTATATTGTACTTAAACATTAGTTAAGTTAGATGTTACCTAGGTATGATGAGTCACAAATGGGTTTGCTAAAAAAAAAATTCAATTTTTCAAGTACTAACATTTAACAAAATACAGTTGTCATCTAATAAACAATTGATTAATTTTAATATAGGTAGATACCTAAACAGAATTAAAACAAACATTAAACTCAAAACAATTGATTACAATCGTTCAGAAACATAACTTAAACATCTATCAGTCAATCATCACCGCAAGCAATAAAAGAACAAAACAAAACACAGCTGTCTAGGCATTAACCCTAAAAAGTCTGCGTGGAAAATTAAATCTAGTGGGTCTGCAATAAAAAGCGGAATGTTGCGTCTGCCCGTCAGTTCGTTTGTGTCAATCAATTATAGCTGGTAGCGCAGATGAAGCACGCAGCGTCCCAGGCCCCGCCTTCTATCGATCGTGCCCGCCCAAATGCGCTGAATAGCTCCGTGCGCCGAACTTACTCTTGCTTCTGTTGGTTATGCTCCGTGGACGTGATTTTTTTCGGGTATTTCAAACCTTTTTTCTGTCGGTTCTTTTTAGGGTTAGCTTGCATAGAAAAAAATAACTTCGACTGAACTAAAAATACTGTCCAAATTTTTTTATGACAGTATCTGTTTACAGTTTCGTTTATTAAATTGGTTTGTTTGAGCGAGCGAAGATTTAATATTGTTAAGTACTCGAATGTTGTTCGACGCTCGAGCTACGCCTGACAGCGTATTACGTTCCTCGATGCGGGTAGTGCTTAAATAGTGTCTGTTTAACCCGCCTGCCGCAACTGCTACTTTACAGCCACATTTTTGAAGTTAGATACAACTTATTATTTAACTTAGATTAGGAAATCGAGGCGATTGACAAAGTGCCTTTCTATTAGTGGATACGATTGTCCTGATTTTTGTATAAATATGAGAATTATCATTTAACATTTCGACATCGTTTATCAATCTATCTAAATATATATAACTCACTGACTGCCTGACATAGTGATCTATCAACGCACAGCCCAAACCACTGAACGGATCGGGCTGAAATTTGGCATGCAGGTAGATGTTATGACGTAGGCATCCGCTAAGAAAAGATTTTGATTAATTCTACCCCCAAGGGGATAAAATAGGGGGTAGAAGTATGTATGAAACTTTGTTAATTTAATAATATTTTTAACGTAAGCGAAGCCGCGGGCAAAAGCTAGTCCCAAATATTTTGGCATTCGGACAATCACCTTCGCCACACATCCACAGGCATAATGTCACTTAGAGCAACTGGTGTTTTTAAAATCAATAAGTTATTAATTTCTATTCATTCGACTCTATTTCGAACCGTAACGTCTTATTAGTGGGCACCATTGATTGATATTTTCATAATAAACATATCAAGATACGCACGCTCCCAATAACACTTGGAGCGTCGAAAAATAATACTAATCACATGTTACACGTACGAGTAATTGTTACCTGCAGTGTCTGTGATAATGACATCGACTGTCTGTTCCAGTGGTTCCCAACCTGTGATCCGAGGCCCCGTGGTGGTCCGCATGGGCCAACATAGCCCGCGAAAGTTCTTTTCACATCAAAATGTCATTGACGTAAACTGATTATAAATTAGTAACAAAAATATTGTGCTTTCTGTGACAACGTTCATTAATTTTTATTAAAAAATAATAGATTATGTAACAAGTTTTGGATATCTATCTGATATATAATGTCTGGTCCCTGTTAGCTGCAAATAAATCAAAGTGGTATCGGTTCAAGTAAAGGTTGGGAGCCATTGATCTGTTGTATTGCGACCCTATTGTCTAATTGTATGCCTTGGGCACTAATTGGAAATACTAGCTATTTAGGTACGTGTGTAAACAGTGTGTTTGATAGTTGCATTACTTCGTGCCGTATGTCACTAGCTTGTGGTGGATGAATAAGTATTAATTATGACGTCTGGGTAATTAATTTGAGGGACTTTTCAATAAGGGGGCTAATATGGTTCTTCAGTTTTAGTATCATTATGTTTATTAGTACTAATTGAAGATTTTTTTCCAAGGTTGGTGAAAAATAGTATTTAATATGTGAAATCGGTTCGAGGAACTATAGTTTTAGAGTAAATCATATATACATACATATTTACCATGTAGCCCATGTACTTTAAGGCAGTTAATATATGAACACCTTAAGGTTGAAAGAAAACTGATAAAATAAAGTTTGATTTGTGTTAGTTATCTCTTGAAGTAAGTTCCGATACGATTTCGAAAATTCGCTAATAGAAAGTTACACTAATGCTTTGGTACCTATACTGTCCAACCTGCTGGGAATAGCCCCCCCCCCCCCCCCCAAATCCTCCCATGCTTCCTCCTGGTCTTTTCCGAAGTTATCTGGAACCAGTACTTGCAGTAGGAGTGAAGGTCGCTTTGCCACCTCTGGCTAGGCCGGCCAGAGCGAGCCAGAGGACTGATGGCGCCGACGTCTTTATTCTGAAAAAATGCACGTTTCCTTAAGGACACACCGAAATAAAAAAAAAACAATATTTCATGTAAATATCAGCAGTAAACAAGGCATGAATAACTAAAGAAACCTAATTATAAAAAACTAGCAGCGCCCGCGGTTCACCCGCTGATAATACGGGGATAAAATATAGCCTATGTCACTCAAAGTGAATGTAGCTTTCTAATGGTGAAAGATTTTTTAAAATCGGCAAAGTAGTTTTTGAGTTCATTCATTACAAACATACACATACACACACACACACACACACAAATACTAATCGTTCTAATACATCTCTTTATAATATTAGTGTAGATAAAAATAAAATCTCGTTAAATGAAAAAGTTATCAGCAGTTTTAAAATTCTTCATCAACATCCATTGAGTTACGTTCCTTCAGTATTTCTGTTGAAATGGGGTATAATTGCAGCGATATAAACATTAAGTCGATAATGTTTTGTGCTTTACTGTCGCTTGCATTAAATATGACTTTATGGGTTGTTTCTTTGAAAGAAGTCTAGAAATACATATATACTTAGGGTTTTCAAGCAGACCCGGTCGCCGCTATAAACTGGGGTGGGATCAGTTAATAGTAGGTAAAAATAATTACATAGTTAAATAAGACGTGTACATGGTATATATATATATATCATAGAACAAATGGACATGATGAAAACGTAAAAGCATTTATTAAAATGAAGTATCAAAATGTTATGCCACAATAAAACCTCTGAAAATAAATCGCTCTCTTTTTATGTTGATTTCCAAATACTCCATCCACTCCATAACAGGAAAACCAAGGTATATGGCATGTACATCATCATCTGCCTAGCCTTATCCCAACTATATTGGGGTCGGCTCCCAGTCAAACCGGATTCAGCTGAATACCGGCATTTTACGTGAAGCGGCTGCCTACCAGACCTCCAAAACCCATTAACTGGAGAACACGGTACTT
The DNA here is from genome assembly GCA_905332915.2 of Hecatera dysodea. NCBI lineage: Eukaryota > Metazoa > Arthropoda > Insecta > Lepidoptera > Noctuidae > Hecatera > Hecatera dysodea. Next base: position 27,094,240 of record HG995286.1, on the reverse strand, counting down.
CTTGGCAAGACTGGTGTCAGATTTTCTGGCTTCTGACAATCCGTAACGACTGCCAAAGATGTCCAAATGACAGCCGGGACCAACGAATTAACGTGCTTTCCGAGGCACGGAGGAGTTTCGTTATGTTGATATGGTCACCCATCCACAGACCAACCTCGGCAAGCGTTGCTTAACCTCGAAGATCGACCCGTGCGGCTGTCATAATTTAGCCACGAGCTCCTCCATATATGGCATGTAGGTACATGAGCAATTTAAAAAAATAAGTAGAACCCCACTTCATAGAAGGCATTCATATTAGATATAGACGAGCCTTTTCTAATTAGGCTGGCAGAGTACATACAATACCTACTTACTACCATAATTACCCAGTATATACCATAAGTACATAGAAGAAAAGTCTAAAGGTACTAGGGTAAGTCTATAAGTGCCGTAGAGCCGACCACGGCACCAGTAACGGCTTCGGCAATAACAATTACTGTAGCATTAACCGTTACTGTTAGCCGCTAATGTAACGTTATCGCGTAAGGCGGGACACTCACGGCGCGATTGAGGGTTATGCGACTAAAAGTCGAATTAGGAAGAGGTGTTACTTTTGGGGGACTGTGTTAGTAGGTATTTAAACTGTAGTTAGGTTTGTGGAAAGGACTGTGGTATGTAAACGAGTATAAGTCTATCACCAAAATGATTGTTTGTCTTGCTAATTAACTTTAAATAAAATACCTACAGTTAACAGAAAGGTAAAAAAAAGTTCGCAGTTAAAAAAAATATTTGTGAATTCTTGGCGTATTTCGTACTGTTTTTCAGTAAAAACTTGGCAGATAGCCTTTTTGTGTGTAAATGTTTCATTCCGTTACTCTTCATATAGCTACGACTACTAGCACGATACCTACTAAAACAACAAGATAAAAAAAATGCAACGAGCAAGGCAGATAACAAAGCTATGTTTGAGAGTAGAAAACCTTTATCAAGTCAAAGTCTATAAAACGTAATAAAAGCTTTATTTCTTGCTACAAACAATGAAATGGCCTTGCACCATTCATAATTCAACAGCTACAATTTAAGAGCGTTCATGCCTAACGCGGAACGTCAGGTTTAGGTAAATAGTTCGCAAATTTCACTCACACAGAAGCGTGGGTAACTGTGTGCGTAGACTAGCCGCGTGCGCTCTCTTTGTACTTCGACTAACCAACTTTGATCCGTTAGCTTTAGAGCAATAATAATGTATTGTTATAGAAAAATTAAACTGGAAGTTAAATACAAATTATTGTTATTCTTATGATTTGTAGATTTATGATTAATAAATAATTATATTTGAAATATTATTTTGCCTTTATACCTTTTCATATCTGAAATCCTCTACAGACGAAATCTAGTTATTTTGGAGAAAAATAATATTAATAATTGTACCTACTTAAGTGTTGGTAATTAGTTCTAGTGGATTGTTGATAGCTTTTTTCATTTTATGGTTAGGATGAGTAGGTGGGTAATTAAATAAAGATTTATCATGTTATATTTAGTACCTAAATCATTTATGATAAAAAAGCTGTATAAATCATAAAATAGTTTCCCTCAATTGCATTGATCGGCTATTTCTGGGATCAATTATTTCGGGAAGAACGCATACATAATAAAATTTTGTTAAACGAGGAATCATTTTTTCTTTACAAAATTGAAATTCTTTACAAAACTTTGTAAATTTTTACAACTTTTATTGGAAATTCAGGACTAGTGTACACCGCAAAAAGACACACATTTTTGTTTGAAATATTTAATTGGCCCTGAACTTGGTAATACCAGTCATGTTTAACATTGAAAATTACGTTATCGCCATGAAATAAAAATAATATCCATATAAAATAGATTTAACGAGTAGTGCTGAATTCAAATTTGGGCGTTGTTTACAAATTTTGGCAAAATTGGAAGCAGATAAAATACTTCTTCTCAGCTCGAGTCACAAGGCACTCACAGCCTGAAGAACTGTATCCCTTTCAATGAAATGCCGTTTTAAGGTCAGTGTTTTTAAATTTTCAAGGAAAACTACATGTGCCTGCTTGAAATTGTCTGGGTTCATGACATGCGTTTGACATGCATTTGCGTAATTGACTTTGTTCACGAGCCCTGTGCTAAAGTTTATTTTTCGGCGAGGTATTTTGCATTTCAGATTTTGTTTTATAGAAAAACTCTATTTTTTGTAAATTTTGCTCTAAATGTTTCAGGGATTGACCTGGACTTTTCTGGTAGGCACATTTATAAAGGGTAGTTTGAGGTTTATCTGTGTTTAAACTAACCAAGCGGCATGACAACGGACGGAATATGAATCTTTTAGGGAATTATGCGTTTCCCACCTACAGTCTTTGCTACTATGGTGTTGAACTGCTCTGCACGGTTTTTGGTAAAATCGTGGGGCAGACTTCGAGAAAGATAAGCTAGCTGCCAGATATTGCGTTGCAGTTTTAGCATCAATGTTTTGGCTTCGAGAGATTGGTTTGTTTCTTTTTTCTCTCATTGGTGCAGTAGCACAAGTCACATTCACTCTGATCTTCAAAGATTTGTTTGGCGCTGTTCAGAATATCTCTCAGTATTTTTATATTCTTTTCTGAATCGGTTACAGTTTGTGTTTGCCAGTACCGTAGCGAAAATCTTACTGCTGTTCTCAGCCGAATCAATAGTTCATAAGTCAACAATTTACGCTCCGACAGAGGGATAGATGTATAAGTTTTAAGCAATAATTTTTTTCCGTTGCAATTGCGGAGGAGATGGTTGGTACATTAATTTTTTTGAATTAGAACGCCGGGATATGCTGTCATCACCATCAGCAATCAATGTATTATATTTAATTTCCGAGTTTCTACGGAGGACTTGAATCCTTTTTATTTGCAGGCTGTTGTTCCTTTTTATTTGCGCGGGCACAAATTCCAGAATACTTATTCCGGACACCAATGTAGAGAACTTTTCCTGTGTGATGTCCTATAATAGCTGCAACACACGGACAATGCATTATACTGGTTTTTATATGAGCGTTTGCTCCATCAACTGTCTGCTTCCACTGGTATCATCGGAATGTCACGAGTGTCACCTTGTAATCGAGCAGCAGCTGTTTCCTCCTGAGCTGATGCAAACATACTTTCTTCAGCAGAATTTTTCCACATTTCAGCAACTTTATCATGACATTTACTATAAGTGAATAATGACATAACAGTAAGTCCATCGATGTAACAACTTCATTCAAATTTGTTAGGCCAATTCCTGAAATTATGGCATAATTAATTAGTTTATTTTTTGTGTTTCATCGTGACTACTCAGTTCGAATTTAGAATTGCACATATTACAATGAAAGAATTGTATTTTTTTTAATAAATAATAATAGTGGAAAATTATACCTTAAGATCGCATTCATTTGTCACATTTATTATTTCTGATTGCGATTCCAGTATTTCCAATTCATTATCAACTCTTGTGGTAGCTGTGATTCTTCGGTATCATTCTCTTGTGACATACCCGCATTGACTTGCAGTTTTTGTATGGTTTAGAAAGAATAATAGAATAAGAAGAAATAATTAATTTCACAAAACTAGTTTCAGTACAGCGCAACTTGTTTCGTATAATAATTAGTGTCGTGAAATCTACAGTATCACCGAATTAATGGCCCCGTCAGCATCAAAGCTTTATTTTGCAATCTCCAGTAATATTATAAAGAGGAAACATTTGTATGTTTGTAACAAATATATATTTTTTATTAATGTCCTAATATTGAAGAATGTGACCTTCTATTTTCTATCGGTTATTAAAATCCCCGCGTAAGAAAAATGCGAATTGGCTATAACCAGCTACGACATTAAAAGTGGTTCCTCGGTAACGTACTTTTAGCTTCATTAGCCTTGGCCAAATTTCCGTAACTTTTCCTTTTTGCCCCGTATAGCGCCTATTGCTACCCACAATTATTGGAAAAAAATGAAATCATACATAAAAAGAGTTATCTTCTTTCATGATTTGAACTCCATTACTTTAAAATATGTAATCATCAAAGTTTTGTTTCGTTAAAAAAAAAATAAACAAAAAGTATCAATTCATCCTAGTCGCTCTAAAAACTCGACAAACTATAATACAATTTTACGCAGCACGCGGCAACGGGAGCGACACACGTCCAACCTCTGAAAGGCCTCGGCCGGCACTGAGCGCTGGTGCGATTCCGCGTCGATTATATAGTAGTACTAAATAATTTATAGTAAAATTAATGTAGAAGTTATTTAAAAAAAAAATGTACCATGTTTTAGAACGTAAATGTCTTCGTTTACTAGGTCTAAAAAACAACAAAAATACCTTTGATTTCATCCTAAAATAACACGTTTAAAAACTCGAAAAGTGGCTAAAAATGACACTTTTGAGTATACTTTTCTTGTATAAAAACTTACAATAATTACGTTTTTTTTTCAGCCAAGCACTAGTAAATGTTATTTTTTTTTTAATAGTAATATTTCTATAAGTTTGTCGTTTATGGTTTTACTATTATCTAGCATTTGCGTAGACCATCGACCGCTAGTTTTAAAAAGGGATTGAGTAAAAACTGTTCTAATGAGAAAACTTTACGATAATTTGAAAATATTTTTCAGCCAAGCCCTAGATTATGAAATCCTCAATAATTTGACGTGAATATCTTATCTACGAATTAAATAGATTATCGTTTTATTGTCCGTCGGAAATCATCAATTTTGACTCCAGCGTAGTTTTTACGGATGAACGCTCTTAAGTTCAAAGTATTGAATTATACTATTTTTGAAGGCAAGTCGGTGTCATGATAATTATACCTACGATTTTTTTAAAGTATTTTTTTGTAGTCGAGGTTAAGACGATTTTGAAGTCTAAAAATGAGTTAAAATCTTTCTTTAGGTTAGCGATAGTAAAGCTCGGGTTTGACCACTTGGTATTTTACCTTATAGTTAGTGATGATGTGGTCGATGATGAGGCATGCTTGAAACTTGCTGGCCTTATTCTAATTGACGCAGCGGGTTTCTTTCTTCTTTTTCCCGCGGCTAGGCATGACAAAGAACATGTTTGTGTTTTTGTTTTTATGTTTTATTTGTTTCTGCTGGACTCTTAAGGCCTTTTTTTTTGGATGGGTGGTGTCAGACTCTTACTGACTAAACCCACCCGTGATCATTCTTGTGCCCTTTACGTTCCAGGTCCACGGTGATTCTTTCGAAAAATTCCGCAGCTGGAATCTTAAGGCCTTATGATTTATTTACTAGTAAAGTGGTCGTTTATACGGACCAGCTTAGGGTTAAAACAATCATATATTGCTATAAAAAATGCTGTATCTAGATTTCGTTTTTTTTTCGGGGTAACTTTCAAAACGTGTCTACCATAAGTAAGGTCAGGGAGTGTGGTATTCTAACCTGACCTGATCCAACCTGGTAGTCACTATCACCCTTTAATTCGACGTAGGTCTGTGTATTATTTGTTATATCAATCGTAATACTCCTCAAATTCTCAGAAAATGATTACAGTTACCAAACACGGCATTAATTGAGCTCAAAGATGCAATAAGGCAGAGTAACAATATCAACTGCGTCCCGTTACTCATCGCAGAGCGAATACATTAAATATTAAACGAGCACATCGGATCCCGCTGTAAGCTATGATTTCTATCTTTATTGATATTCTCGACCATATGAAATGCTTCTAAACTTTGATCGTTTTTCGTGCAAATGTTTCCTTGTAGTGATTCAATTAGTTGAGAGGAGTATTTGGGAATAAAGCATAGATTTTTCCGGTTGTACCGGCTTTCGACTGACTTCCTAAAGTTGAAGTAGGTATAAAATCTAAGTTGTTAATTATTCATACGGATACAACTTACAGCAGGGGGGCGGGCGGGAGGAATTTAGTGTGATGTTTTGTCCTTAATCTTGTATTCAGTTAATAAATATATAATTCACAGCAATAAAGACACTTATAGCTCTTCAACAACTTAGTTTAGATGTACTCATCTCTTTCAGTTTCATTAAAGAAACTCATCCTTAGCCATTCACTATAAAACTTGGATAAAAAAAAAACAAAAAACTTTCAGTCGCATGACGAAAAGTTAAAAACTCGAACTCCATACTTTCATAACAACATTTTGTCGCGGCGAGAGTAGCAAGCCTTATCCGCTGAAACCACGACGATATCGCGGAGTGAATGGCGCGTCTCTAATGAAAGTCGTTAAGCGTCATTGTTATAGCTTCCCTGCTGATTACCCGCTCGCATTAACGTGGGGGATATAATAGATATGTACAATGTAGCTGTACTTACCTACTTCACTATATGCGTTCGATTTCGGTACATGCCCCAGTAAACAGAGAATGGAGTGGACTTGCTAGATATGTACATACAGATGGTTTTATATATGTAGTAAGGTAGTGGTATCTAAGATTTGCCTTCTTTGTAGTTATGTATTGAAAATTTTGCGTAATTTTTTTTGTAGGAATTTGCAGCTGCACGGGTCGGTTTTCCAGGTTAAGCGATGCTTGCTGCGGGTGACCGACCATACCCGGTCACGACGCGCTTCGATAAATCATTGAATTTTTGACAGTCGTCACTGTAGTTAGAATTGCAACACAGCAACTGACAAGACAGCAGGGCCTCAAGTCTGCTATTGCAATAGTGTCAGAATGGTCTATCATTGATCTCATAATGGTCGATTTTGACAAGTTTGGTAATCTACTAATATAAAAGCGTCATTATGACTTTCCAGTAGTCAACCACTGACACGCCAGTGAAAGAAATGGCATAGAATGGTAATCTCGTACATAATGAAAAATGAATTACAGACGTATGCGGTAATCTACTAAAATTTTGATAGTTCCTTTGATCAGTGACCTACTATTAGAACGTCATTATGCAGTCATTTTTTTTAATAACTCGGATATCAAAAACTATTACGAGACCAATGACCGACCAATGATCGAATATTATGAATTTAGCAGATTACGAACTTTTAGCAAAATGACAAAGGGATTGTGTTGCAATGACAAATTTATAAAAACAGCTGACTTGGGGCCCTGTCTTGTCAGTTGATGTGTCGTGAAGGTCAAATAAGCAGTCAGCTTTTTTTAAACCATATATTTATATACATATATATAAAACTTGGAAAGAATTGCATCTGCCTAGCCTTTTCCCGACTATATTGGGGTCGGCTCCCAGTCAAACCGGATTCAGCTGAACCAGTATTTTACGTGGAGCGGCTGCCTACCAGACCAGTTAATGGGTTGTGGACAACCATTAACTAGGCAATACTGAAGGTACTTCTTGGCAAGACTGGAGTTAGATTTACTGGCTTCTGACAATCCGTAACGACTGAAAAAGATCTGCAAATGACAGCCGGGACCAACGGCTTAACGTGCTTTCCGAGGCACTGAGGAAACTCAGCATGTTAAGATGGTCACCCATCCACAGACCAACTTAACCCTAAAGGTCGACCCGTGCGGCTGTTATTCTTTAGCCACGAGCACCTCTTCTCAAAACTTGTATAGAATTTAAATTAACAAATAACTCATGATTTTTCTAAACCAAAATCGCACTTACATATATATCGTTTCAATTTGGGCAACTAAAACACCTACAGTACGTATTTTAGCTCAGTACTCAAAGCACTAAGAGTTCTGAAACAAAAAATAAAACGCACCCCTATGTAAAACACCCCGTACTAAGCACGCTGAATTCCCGTACACACAGAATTCCAAAAATAACCCTTCGTACCGGCTAAAAGCCTAAATAAGTTCTCAGTCGGCGCGCGAATAGGAAAATCCCTAAAAACCGAAGCGATAGAGTGCACCCCAATTATCAATTCAAATCCCTCTTATTCCCTCCCGAAAACTCCGCTCCGAACATTAAATACATATCTTTAAATTGGTCGTAAGGACTGCCACCCTCATCGGGCATTTTTATCATTATCATAATCTTTCAGTCGTCTCCTTCACTCGTATTGGATTTCAACAGATTAAGTATACCCGTCTCCCTCGACCTTTCGTCCGACGAATTTAAGGCTCATTCTGTCGTGTCAGATTGAATTCTCCGAGACTATTATGTTACTGTAATTGTAGAATGAGTTCTGAAATACTTTTTTATTGTTTCGTGTGAAACATCGCAGATGTCGCTCAGGTGAAATGGGCTGTTTTGACGGCAGAATCATTTTATTTTTACTTATCTACTTTTTTTGTTTGATGTAGCGACGAAAGTGTTACACACGTTTCCGTTCAAACGTAGGATTACAGGATCAGTCTAAATTAAGGTAATTAAAATTAAGCTTGTTTCTTGTTATGTATGCTGTATTTATTAGTTCAGAGTAGCAATGAAGGTACTTTAACACAATTTCGTAAGTTGAAAATCAGCTTGAATATCGCCAAATCTAACCACAAATATTAAACTATATTTTTCAAGTATTCTGGCAAACTTATTTCCATTACGTATTTTGATTTAATCAAAACCGCTTTAGGTACTTAATCCTAGCCTAGCCTGTCTTGCTTAGCACAGTCATCAAAGGAAAACATTCAACAGGGCACAATACTGTTCAAAACACTAACATTTCTCACGTATAAAATATTTCACTCACAAAAAGAAGCCACTAAGCGAAAAATATTTAGCTAAAACAGAGCCCATTTATCGATGTTCTTTGACCTGCACTCAAAATTGCCCTAAAACAAACGTTCAGTATTAAAAGTTTTCAGAGAGGGGCGAGAGGGGGAGGGTCGGCCCTCCCTTATTTAGTCACGCCATTACGTAGCCGAGGCAAAGGGCTGGGTATTAATTATTAAAGGACCTTGTACAGGAGGAAGATGTCACTCAAAGTGTTAGATGGTCATATTTCGCGATACCGCCGCCGTTGATACTTTCGCTTGATTGTGAATAAAATCTTTGTAGATTTAAATATAGTAATTAATAATAGAAAATAACAGAGTTATTTTTATCAAGTTTAGCCTTTGTTGATACTCAAGTATTTGCTTTCTCACCAATAACCCAATGTCAACTGATAAAACCAAATTTATTTGTTAACAATCGAATGCAATTCCAGATCCATTGCTTCAATAAATATATTTTTTTAATTGTCTGCTCGTAAGCGTAAAGTACAAACTCAAATTCAAATTAATTTTGTGAACACAGGGTAGGTAAAATAATTTTATATATACATATACATTATGCCTATGTTCTGCCGAAAGGCATACAAAATAGTGATTTTATGATCAAAATTAAGTTATTTGTAAAAATCTCATAATAAAAAAAACAATGCTAAAAATAAAAATTGTCAAAACTTACCTAATAAAATAGTAAAAAAAGAAAAAAAAAAGCCAGTAATATTATAGTCGTCAAAATATATCAGCCTCATATCATATTTGTCAACATAGGCTAGATAGTTTATTTACGTACATATGTACATTAAAGACTGAACCTGAGTTGAAAAGGAAAATGTATTTCAGTAAAATAAGTAGCGTAGTTTAGTGTCGAACACTAAATTAATAAGATACTTATTTATTCAGGTTCGTACAGAAATAAAGCATTGAAATTCCATTTTGTTACTGTTACCGTTAGTGTATGCAGTAATACATTTTCAGAAATGACTAAAAACCAGAATTTGATTAAACAGTATTTATTTTTTTAGTACCTGTATAAAATAATAAACGGAGTGCTTTGTATACTAACTATAATTATTTTATTTTATTTGGTTGTTATTACGACTCGTTTATAAAGGCACCACGTTTCATGTCAAATGGAACTAAATGACATAAGTATAACTCAAACACGACCCATTTTAAATTTTCTTTGAAGTTAACGATCGTGGCAGCTCAGTCGATCAATTTTTAATTTTAACACCCCTTACGTACAACATATCGATGGCAATTAGTCGTTAGCTAGGTAAACTAGAACACATAAGTCTACAACCGTGGTAAATTTTTCATTCTTGACGCAATTGAGTGCAATCAATCATTTTGCTGTAGGAAGTGCAGCGTTACACTATTGTTCAGGAATCGTATAAGGGAAAATATTCCTTTTATTTCTCAAAAGCCTCGTACCCTGCAATCATTTATTTAGATACTATTTGTTCGTAAGGGGTGGCTGGTCGGGGTGGTTGAATGCAATGCCTCGTGAACATGTGACCGCATGATCATTCGAATAAACGTTCCTACATTCAATGATTTTGAAGAAAATTGTTTGACATTAATCAGACAAACGTTGCATTAATGGAATTATTCCATTAGCATAGCATAGTATAATGAGCTATGCATTCGCATAGTATAATGAGCTAAACGTCCTAATAATGGATCTCTAATAGCGCTTTTTTTGGATGCGAAATCATCAAATGTCTTCTCTCGTTCTGGTTGAAGCGGAAGGGAGTGAACGGAGACTCTTACGGTCTAAAACCCACCCGTGATCCTTCTTGTGCCCTTTACGTTCCAGGGCCGCAGTGACTCTTTCGGACAAATTTCGCAACCCTAGCAGGCACTGACTCTATGGGGCCCGTCTTCGTTGCTGACAGCTCTTTGGGGCGCGCGTGGAACAGGACGCGCCGTCGACCCGGGCTTGGTTGCTATCAGACGACAAGCCACCCATAGCTCGCCGTCCACTAGGCAGTAGTCCGTAGGCTCGCGCCTACGGTGGCCGGGAATCACCCTGCGTTTTCCGACGCCCGGGGCGTCTTCTTCTGTTGCGGTGGCTGGAGTGTGAGGTTTCTCTCTCTCGCACGCGGCCCACCTCCTCCTTTGCTTGCATTACTGCTTCGCAGAAGGAGGTGACCACTTCCCATGCCTCCTCTCTCCGGACCATGGATTGAACCAGGGTCGGACGCGAGCGGTCGCCGCTGCCGATCGCCTCTACGAGGACACCGCGTTGCTCCGCCCAAGCAGGGAAGACCTCCACCGTATGCTCCACTGTGTCCTGCGGGCGATCCACATAGTGTTGACACTCGGTTGTGTCCTCCCGCTGAATCTGAAACAGGTTCCTCCCGAAACAGCAGTGTCCGGTGAGCACCTGTTTGAGGCGGAAGGAGAGGACGCCTTAGCGTCTCTCCTCAACAGTCACTGTCTCCATATCTCCGTGAGATCCCGCCGAAGCTCCGTCTGCTGCGCAGCAATTTGCCGCTGAGCAGTTTCAACCCGGCGTAGTGCCTCCACGCGCAATTTGTAAACGTGCACGAGGGCTCTCGCCTCCAGATCTCACGGCAGCAATCCGGCAAAGAGGCTTGCCGCCTCGCTGGAGACCGTGCGGAATTTCTAATAGCCTGAAAACGTTTTATCATGGTGTCTGTAATGGGTTTCAAGTCCTTTAAGCTTCTTAATTTATTCTATTTTAGTCTCGAGTAATAAAGAACATTAGTATCATTTAGTAACTTTACCTCTTTAGTACAAAGTCAAACAAGGGAGTCGTTGTCTAACAATGTTTTTAAGTACACGGTAAACTCGTTGATTATTTAGGAGAATAAACGAATATATTGGTCCAACAAATAAATGGTCGCGGTTTTAGGTTAACGACGGCGGCCATTACTCACGTATCGAATGCTGCCAGCCACGCTTGTTTATTAAATGAAAATTTAAGCAGTGCTTAAGTTGGTAATTTACTTAGTTGCCGTATTTTTTTTTGTACTGAGTGCAATATCGGGACACAGTTCAACATTGGTGGTCAGAAGTTTGATGTGTGTGCATTTAGCAGATATAATAAGAAGGGTTACATTTGGGTTTGGTGTATTAGAGTGTACAACGGTTAACATCTGTAATTATTTAGTGGAATCTCGATAGACATTGTATTTTGCGTGGTACGAGTAGGTAGCGCAAATTTCAGTAGTGGTAAACAGAAAGAATATTTCTGGAGCAGACGAAATTTCGTCTTTTTGGACGATCTAATAATATGGTTAGTACTTTCGCATAACTTGTTTTTTGAGGTTATTATGTATCCGTGTAATAGTTGTTACATACTTACTATATTACAATTTATAAATTTCATTGCACATTTAACGGTGATATTTGGGTTTGTCAGAGATCGAAGTCGTTACTCTAATTTATGAGCGGCTCTTATGAAGTTTCAGTCTTTCTAGACTAGACTTTAGCTGAATATTCTTAGAAGTCCTGTTCAAATAGATTTACAGAAGGTGTTGTTTGCTTATTAGGTCCCGCGTTTAATCTCGTGCACACTGACTCTAATCCCATGTGACGGCAATAAATTTTCTTTTAGTAGTTGTGTTTCGGGCACGCTTTTATATTTTCTTTGTGGGTAGGACACCGGTCAGTAACGTAATCTTATTTTGTAGTTCTAAGTGTTTACTGGGTACTGGGTTTTGTTACTATCTCTAATGTGTGTGTTTTTGTATTCGATACCTACATTGATATTATTTTAATTATACGACATCTTTTAGCTGTTGTTAGGAAATTAAAAAAAAATCGCAATGATTAATTTACAATACATTTATGAATCACTTTTATTCGGTCAAATTGGTACAATTATACTTAGAAAATTGCGAGAAGTAAATAAAAACTAACGGGTTTTAAACAAACAAAATGCCAAAACTATAAAAAAAAGCTTTAAATAACTACTACAAAAACAGTAAAACATATTTTTTTAAAACAAAAATGCATGAGCATATAAAATTTCAGTAAAATAAATTAATTTTGGTTTTAAATGTTGAAAGCTGCATGCCAAAGACATGTGTTTATAAAAGAACGAAGATTTTTCTTTCCAGAGTCGGATATTGGAAGATGCATCGTTGATGTGCAACTCGTGGTCACCAAGGCACAACGTAAGTTTCAAACCCATAAAAATAGTTTTTTTTTTCATATTGTCTGATTTCTAGGTTGCACTGTGACATGCCTTGCGAAAACGCTTGCGTTCATCTTTGGCCAAAGATGTTTGAACTTTTTCTAATTTTGTTTTCCTTGTTTTGCTAAGCGATGACATTCTTTTGCAGATCTTGAAACCACTTTGATATTTTCTTGCCTTTTTAGATATTAATCTGCAATTTAAAAATTATGTTTCCGTAGAACTAGACTGATTTAAGCCAATATTTTGTTTTATAGATAGTTGATTAGACTTTGGCGTGAAATTGTCGCGTGTATGACGTCATTTTCACCGTTTACTTCATTCATACTAAGGTAGGTAAGTTTCTTCAACATAAGTTCCATGAATCAATAATATCGGTTTTCGTTAAATTGTTATTGATTACGTGACAGACGATTTAATATGTGTTGTTAGATTTATTTCGAGAAATGAACTCACTAATTAACTATAGTTACAAATCTAGTTTCGTTTTTAAATACCTACCGAAAAATGCGAAAAACTACCGTTCAAACATTTTTATTAAAAACGTTATTTAAAAATCGGTTAAAACCGTTCAGAAGAATTATTTACGTATTTGAACGACATAATTTGTTTTTCAAATAAAACTTGACTACCTATGAAAATACCTGTACTGAATTTGCACAAAATTTATTAAAAGCTGTTTTTTTTTTCAATAGTCAAAGTGAGTTTTAACTGAATACCAACCATGACTGTTGGGCATATTTTCTATTCCAAAGCTGTCAAACCGCCAGTTTAATCCTGAGGTAAAAGTTATCTGCCTATTGAAAATTCGGCCGGCTCGTTCAATTGAACTTCTGATATACACAACGGTTGCGGCAAAATATCCAAATGAAAACAGACACTAATATGTGAATTACCTCTGATTTGTAATACATGGCTGTATAAATAAATTCGAAATGTATTTAGGACATATCCCAACATTTAATGTTTTAGCTCCGTGCCTATGCAATATTATTTTTAATAACTTACTGTGGTAAATAAAGTGCCATAACTTCCACAATTCGGTTTTGTTGATAAGGAAACTCCGTCTTAACTATTTTAAAATATCTGTGGTAAAATATGCCTAAGACGGGGACCATAGACCTAGCGTGGAATGTTTCTTTTTCAGAGTGACAGATCTACTCAATTCATAAAATCAAAACAAATCATAATACAAATATTCAATGTATTCATTTGAAATAAAATCGTTTACAAACACTTTTGAATTTTCAAGGTCGGTCAGTCAAAGACATGAAGCTATTTGCACGTTCGAAAGCGTAGATCACTATGGAGAAGAACGTGCAGGAAACTCCACGGATAGTTTAAATCATGTTATGTGTTCCAAAAATCTTGGCTACATTATCTTTGTTGATTCTATATGTGAGGATAATGCAAAGAAAAATAGTAAATTGTTTTATTCAAAAACAATTAAAAACATTAAGATTGAAACAAGCCAGTTTAGAGATGACCAGTCTCAACTGACGGCGCCCGTTCACGAGCATTACGCGGACATACATATGTATGTACATATATTAACGGCACCATTCGCTCCACCATTTTGAAGGGAATTGAATGACACACAACATACAGATTTTAGTTCAGTTCAAACTAGTTAACTGTGCGAACATGAAACGTGTGCAATAAGTAGTTGTATTTTACACATTCATTTGTCAAGCAATCCGACGCTTTCCGCAAATAGAGCAAACTGATGCCTTTAAGGAAGGATTATATTTTTTTTACGTTCAAACGAGATATGGCAGGAGTGTGGGTATTAAACTTTGTGCTGATTACGTAAAAAAATAAAAATATAGTTAGTCTCATGCAAGTTTTTTTTTCTTGAGCAGACCGAATACTTTCAAAACTTGTATTACAGACTTATCCAGTTAACATTCTCCTTTTTTCATTCCAAGCCTCAGTCAGGTGTTGCCCAAAAACTAATTTATAGAAAGAAATCAGTGCCATAGAGGTTTCTTGGAAGTACTTGAAAATAAATTGACCCTAGTAGGTATATATCGTGATATGCCAGTTTGTAGGCCATACCCGAATAACGGCTAATAAGACGTTCCTTTATTATTCCACGAATCGTCTATAAAAACTAACATTTAATTAGGTGTATTATTTATTTATAACTTGTAGAAACCTTATTTTATCAGGTGCAAATAATTGACTCGTATAGAATCAAAAACAGAAATCTGACTTTTGACTTATTAACGGTAATTAGGAAAAGTAAACTCATCATTACAAACAACATTTTATTTATGTGTATTTATAATTACGTACGAGTATGTTTTAGAATATTGAATTAATTATTTTATGATTCAATTTGAATTAAATTAATATTTAATAACTAAAATTATCAGATTGCTGTTTTCGATTCTATACGACTCAATTCATTTGAAGAATTTTGTTTATTGCACAGTAGTAAAGAAAGTTTGATTAATTTACAACAAAGAGTTTTACTTTCAGTTCTTTCAGTCCATTCATAGCTCGTCTAGTCGATATTGTAACTATTTTTCGGGTATTATTGAGTATATTCTGTCTATACATCAATCTACAGGCTTAGGAGTAAGCAGAAACTTCCTCAAGTCTATTCGAATCAGTTGTCATGACAACGCAAAAAAAAACAATTAAGAATTAGCCATAACTGTCAATTTGATTGAGGAAAGTGTATTACATGGTTTATCCCGGATATCAGAATTTTATTCTGGAAATGAGTACAACTTTGACATTAAAAAAAAAAAACCTTTGCCTTCCTGCATGTGCTTAAAATCCATGCATTTGCCTTGTAATCTTGCATGTGCATAATAAAGCGGGCGGGAGGGAGGTGCATACCTGCAACCCACTAATATTCGCGGAAATTAAAACTAGATATATTATTTTCATTTTCAAATTTGAAATTAAAGTAAGGATTGACACTTCAAATTCCAAAGATTCGATTCAAAAACGTTGATACATGGAATAGGACCTACAGCTATAGAACAGAACTTTATTTATCACAAAAGGGGGCCCAGCTCTCTTAATATATCGCTAATTCTATTATCAGTTCTTAGAAGATTGGATGGGCTGTGTGCTTAAAAAAAGATAATAATATAGCTAGGTAAAGACTGCTACTATTAGAGAAGTATGGAATAGTAAAACGTGTGGTTTCGACCGCATATAATTGGTCAAAACCACTACTTGGCAGTCAACTTTTATTAAAAATAGTTTAACTCGACTTCAAAATATTCACCAATCAGGGAGATAGTATAATATAGATTATTGAATTGGGTTCCCATTTATGTACGTCAGTTATAACGTCTAAAAGTGTATCAACTTAATTTCAAATGGTATTTTTATAGTTAGTTATATATTCAATTTCTATTTCAAATATTATTATATTTTATAACTTGCCTTGTGCATTTTAATTTGTTGATAATAAATCTCAGCGTACTCGGCCGGAAATCTTGGTATGCTTTGATATAAATTTCCTCTCCTTATTTGTCATTATATTGGGAAGATTTATGGCTTGAAGATTGGTATCACTTTCCACATCTTCTAGTGTTATATAAGCCAGTTCTTTTCCTCTGCAGGCACCGCTGATCCCAAAACTTAAAGCAACTTGTAAACAAAACATAATTCTATTAAATTGGGTGGTAATTTAATATGATTCTATTTGATCCGTCAGTTAAATTATCGAAAAATATACGTGTTTTTTTGCTTTATCAAAAATCTATGAAAATTGACGAAGTTAAAAATCATCGAATGATCAGGATGGTAAAAATTGTAGCGAGTAGTGACGTTACACGAATATTCAACCCACTATATCGTCTTCATTTTTTATTTAGATGAAAAATAATTATATGTACTTATACAGTATTTTTTGGAAATCTCTCTGTCCAACTAATTATAATTTTTTAGTAAGTTTCCCTATTGCGGTCGCCAATTAAATTTGTAAATATAATTAGTTTAGATTAAGAACATTCTCAAGATTTCGCGCCAACGCCTTTTTTTATTATTTCTGTAGCCGCAACGCAATGTTCCTTTTTCAATTCTCGAAAAGATCTTATAGATTCATATAGAGGAAAAAGATTATTAATTAATTCATTAAAATTTTATGCACTAGTAATAAAACTGTGCAAAGGCGGACTTTATGCCATAGACATTCTCTACCAGTCGACCTTAGAGTAGTGCAGAGATAACAATGGCAGGTACAAAAAAAAAGGTACAACTTAAATGAAAGAAACGGAGAGGGAAAAAATACAATCATAAATACATAGATACATACATACAAATAAAATTAATAAAGGCGTTGAGAAAAACGAATCGAACGAATTAACGCTGTGATGATTAAGAAACAGAAACAGTAATAAGTCGAGTCTTTATTTTATGGACGCTCGTAAGTAACGAACAAAAATAAAGTTTTTCCCTGCTATTTTAGGTACGCTACCATAGAAATATACGTATCTATGTACGCTGTGCAATGACGGATTTATTGAGCAAGAGGAGTGAAAAGACATTTCTACACTAATATTATAAAGAGGAAAGATTTGATTGGTTTTTTGTTTGTTTGCATTGAATAGGCTCCGAAACTACTTGACCGATTTGAAAAGGGAAGCTACAGTATCTCCGGTGAACATAGGCTATATTATATCCCCATATTTCCACGAGAATGGGAATTATGCGGATGAAACCGCGGGGCGATGCTATTAGTTTTAGATATAGACCATTCACAAACATGAAGCTAGTTGCAAGTTCCAACGCGTAGATCTCTAATTCTCTGTAGAGATGAATGTGCAAGAAACTCCATGAACAGCATTAAAAATCTGTGGAGATTAGAACTTTTTAATTTAAAAATATATTTTCAACATGTTAATATTAGGAAATGCAGCTGTAGGTAACTAACAGAATATACACAATAAATACATGAATAATTCTTGATAATTATCGAAATAATTTGTATGTTTTGCGTCGGAGGCGAGTCAGCCAACCCTCGCGCGCCGCCCCACTGATTGAAGTACTAAGTGCGCAGCGCATAATCCCGACTCAACGACTGCTGTACAGTCGCATCGTAAAGTGGCCCCGATGAATAATGACGCATTGTCAGGTTTTCGCGGTGTGATACGAAAGAAAATTATTATTCGAAGCGATTTCTGGTTAGGCTTCAATTTTGCAATGTTTTCATTACATACATGGTCGTATGCAAAGGAAGCTTGAAAAAATATCGTGAAAAATGCGCCATTTAAAGTTAGCTATGATCTAAAAAACAGTCAGAACTAACAATACTTTTTAAGCGCTGTTCTATTTGATGTAGGCAATAACAGAGATGTTCAAGTTGTAGTTAAATCCAGAAAGTAAAAGGGCAATAGTAGTCAATGAAACATTTATTTAAATATAATTGTTTTACTTCTATTATTGTTAAGCAAAAACAATGCGAGTAATTTGTCAAGTTTTAGTAGATTTTTTGCCAAAACGTTCGTATCTACTTCCGAGATAAAATAAACTGACTGATAAAAATTACAGTGACTGAAGTCCGTCATTGCTTTAAAGTAGCGCATAAAGTTTAAACAAAAAAAAAAACCCTGTCCCCAGCAGTTGCGTGCGCGACATTACCCGAGCGGGTCTAATCGACCGGTCGCGATGTCTCTGTGACATCTGATACAGTCAGCCGGGATCACTCCGCCTCTTAACCCTAAAATGTGAGGCTGATGAGTAATAATAGCGAAGATTAGACCGGGACTAATGCGTTCAGCTTTTAGCGATCACTTCTAGTGCCTCGCATCTGAGGGTTGAGGGAGCGCTTAGAAATTATGTAGAGAATTAAATATTAAGTGCCTATTTTTGGTTTTAAAAATGGAGGAAAATGTGTTTTTAAGGTAAAGTTTGGAGAGGAACTAACTTGCAAAAAATAATGGATGTAACATCTGGTAATTCACATGAACTGGTTATAAAGTACTAGCTGTCCGCACAACTTCGTTTGTGTCACATTTTTCATGACTGCTCCGCTCCTATTGGTATTAGCGTGATGATATATAGCTATAGCCTTCCTCGATAAATGGGCTATCTAACACTCAAAGATTTTTTCAAATCGGTTCAGTAGTTCCTGAGATTAGCGCGTTCAAACAAACAAACAAACTCTTCAGCTTTATAATATTAGTATAGATTTATTTATTGCATGGATGAACAGACAGATTATAAAACAAACACTCGAAATTTGAGTGTTTGTTTTAAATTCGAGAGTCAAATATGCTGTTACATAATATGCCAGCTGTAAGAAAACACCTTTTTATGACAGGAGATTCCACAGACAACAGTCAGCATTGCGATTCTATAAATCTGTCACCGTAAGCTTAGTGAGCTGTCAATTCATACAAACAAGATCGAATGATGGTTCACTTCATATTCAGTTCACATAAGTTGTCCACAAAATAGACAGTACTGCAACTAGATCTGCCCAAAAACTAGATCTAGACACTTTATGCTTGTGAAAAAGATATCCAAAATGAACAAATATCCGAAATGAAAAACTTATTCTAAATATCCGAAAGAGGTAACAATAAAAACCAGCCAGTAAAGTTAAAGTATGTCTATTAATATCACAAATTAATTAAAGTTAATCACATAACTGGTCAAGTAAATAAGTCTCTAATTAGATATATCATCAGCAAATACAGACAACAAGCTACATAGGTATTTAAATCCATTATAACATCAATGTTCCTTCTTGCAAACTTTTAAATATTCACAACGTTAACTGTGACTTCTATCGACAAAGTGCAATTAGGTATCACTATAGTAAGCGATTGTTTCCTTCAGTCTGTAAACTTTGCGACTGAGTTGAGTAGGTACTTTCCCTAAGTGGCTTCATCAGTATTCAGCTATGTGGGCCGAGTCAATATTATTATAAACACTTCATTGGCGTTTATAACCCGTATTCTACAGTTCAGCCGTGTTATTCATTTCTGTGAAAATGAAAATGTGTTTTTACCTGACTCATCATCATCCGCCTAGCCTTTTCCCAACTACATTGGGGTCGGCTCCCAGTCAAGCCGGATTCAGCTGAATACCAGTATTTTACGTGAAGCGGCTGCCTACCAGACCTCCACAACCCATTAACTGGGGAACACGGTACTTCTTGGCAAGACTGGTGTCAGATTTTCTGGCTTCTGACAATCCGTAACGACTGCCAAAGATCTCCAAATGACAGCCGGGACCAACGGCTTAACGTGCTTTCCGAGGCACGGAGAAGTTTCGTTATGTTAAGATAGTCACCCACCCACAGACCAACCTCGGCAAGCGTTGCTTAACCTAGAAGATCGACCCGTGCGGCTGTTATAATTTACCTGACTGCCCAGGAGGAAAAAGGTTCTTGGGCTATTTCATTTGCACGCCCGGTTGCCTAAACAGCGTTTATGAACAAGCAGTATGTGGACTTAGTTGCACGTTCCAAAGCGTAACTCTATGATCGTGCAAAAAGCTCCACGGACATTTAAATCAAAATCAATTCATGATTTTACAACTATTGCGATTATAATAAAATGATGCATGCACGATTTGCAAAGATAGACATTAAACACATAGTATTTAACCCTAAGTTAAAAAAATAAATAAAAAGAAGTTATTTAGGCTCAATATCTAACAACAAAACAACAAAAAGATAGTTTCAAACACCATTCCCACTGTCTCCAGTATCAAAGCGATAAAAGGTCAAATTCCAATTAACATAATTTCTCAGATTCCCTCTCAATTAAACTTACTATGACAGTCACTATGGAAAGTGCGACATCAATAATTGTTGTATGACAAGGGCCCGACTGTACAATTGAATTAAGGCTGGACCCCTGCTCACTCCCCTCTGGATGTTTTGTCTAATTGATTAACTTATGCTAGTTTATTTTATGATACGAATGAGTATTGAACGACTGAGCGAATGAGTGAAGTTACGTTTGATTGAATCGTGATAAGAATTAGGTATTGTATGACTTTTATAATGTCGCAATAAAATTTACTTACTAATATTATAAACGCGAAAGTTTGTAAGTATGGATGGATGTCTGTTACTCTTTCACGCAAAAACTACTAATTTGATCTTGATGAAATTTGGCACAGATATAGATCATAGTACGGAATAACACATAGGATACTTTTTATCTCGGGATTATGTTCCCTTGGGATAATTTCCGACATTCACGCGGGCGAAGGCGCGCGCAGCAGCTAGTGTCACAATAAATTAGTAGGTATTTAATAGTCTACTTATATTAAAATAAATATGTACCTACATACATATATTAAGTAATTTAAATTGAATTAAAATAATTAGGTGACTCTGTGATATGCATAGTTTTATCATTAATTCTTAGACGCCAGTAGCCTTCAGTCGGTGGAGTACGTACATAAGAGTTCAAAACTCAACATCTCTAATCATATAATTAACTGATTTAACAGATGTTGAGCTGTCCAAATAGTTTTTATAGAAATCGTAAAGAAATAAGCATTTACCCTGTGTTTTCATACGTGTCGTGCATCTTTTCCAAATTATCTTTTCATAAAAATCATACTATACATGAACAAGACAAATCGTCTTGCCGTTTACAAACGAGCCGCTTATGAACGAACAGCATTAAGAATTACCTGAGAAATCTCATATCTCTCGCGGCCCTGAAACGCGAAGGGCATTTCAGGGCAGGGAGGAACACGGATGAGTTTTAGTCAGTAAGAGTCTGAAACTCTCTTTCGCTCCGCCCAGAGCGGAAGGAGACATAGATAATTCGTGTTATTTTTTTTTTAACTTGGGAATAATCAATAAAAAAAGAATCATTCACAAGTTGTAAAGTATCAAAACGATATTTATTCTGGTACAGTTTCGATAATTTTGAAATAGCGATCCGGCTATACGAGTTCGCGGAGCGAGCGAGTATTTTTAGTTTTCCCTTGTGGAAGTACAACATATTCTTGTAGGAATTTGTATTGTGTCTGTTCTAGCGAAGGCTCTATCTGTCACTCGCCTCTCTATCGTCTGGCTGGTACGCTTTAGCTTTATTTAAAATTTCTTCATTCATTTGTTGAATTGGGTCGAATCTGACGCTGCATAGTTCAGACGAAATGCCGAATTATCCGTATAAGTAGTTTAAGATTTTGAAACTTTAATTAAATAAATACAATGAGAATAAAAAACAAGATGCCGTATACTAAAAAGTTACTTAATACCAGACCGTATAACACCTAAAGTGTGTGGTTTCCAAATGGTATAACATAAAAAGAAAAAAACCGACTTCCAAAAAAAAAACCTTTGTTTTTTTGTGATTTTTTGTTTAGAAGTCGGTGGTATTTTTATTTATTTTTTATTATGATATTTCACTATTTATTGTTGACACTCCACACCCAAAGGTACCCATCACAGCGTATTATAAACTCCTGTAAACAATAAACAGACAAGCAATTTCAGGAATCCCGGAAGATTTGTTATCATTTTTTGAAGAGCTCCGTTTCCTATCTCGGTTCTACATCAGATCTTCAGCAAACTCGAAAAGGACCTCGAAATACTAAGATGCTCTTCCAAAACATCGTAAACAGTTTTTTAACGGTTTTTTTTTCAACGTAGTCGAAGCCACACATTATTAGGGATAACTCAAATTCTACTCGTCAGATCTCACTCAAATTTAAATGGGACTACATGACAAGCACCAGCTTTCGAATATAAAAAGAATCATCAAAATCAGGACACTCAGTACAAAGTCATGATGAGGTAGTACACAGCAGTGGCTTGAGAACCTCCTCCTTTTTTTGAAGTAGGTTAAAAATACAACGTGTCTGTAAAATAATTAACTCCGAAAAACACGAGCATTCTAATAAAATAAAATAAATAATCTTTGACATGTCATCCCCGTCCGGCTGGCACCCGGCGACAAATTACGCGACGTTTCGTATATCAATGGGCACTTGTTAGCAATTACAATGAGGGGTTATGCGAAGTAATGGCGTCACTGAGGGCATGCGAACAACCTCCTATTCCCACGCTCAATTGCTCCGGATTATATTTTCGATGTCGAAATTCGAACACTTCACAGTTGAGGGTTGATTAATTTTGTGTGACTAAAAAAGTAAAGTAGTATCTGCTTTGTTGACTTTTTTGCATACTGTTTTTTAAATGGTCATTTTCGTGCCTATAGTTTAAGAAAATATAATGTTGATTAATTAAATTTTATTTTGATTTAATTTCTATGTTGCCAATTTCACCCATTCATACGATAGGTATCTATTTCATTACCGCAGGTCACAAACAAAACTACCAACACACGACTTGTTCCATCAAACTTAAATTTTACTTTTTCCTCACAAAAAACACTACCCTTCGCTCTACGAAACCTACCACTTCCATTATCGCATCAAAACACGGAGAGCCAGCAGAAAACCGAATCGATTTAAACCAACAGAAAACCGAATCGATTTAAGCCCACAAAATTCCAATGCAAACAAAATCACCGGGGGCCTGCCAAATAAAACTAGCCGACGTGCTTACCACTGCCAAACGTGCTGGCATTGGCAAAACGGAGAACTGGCGGAGTTTTAAGAGGTCTGGGTCCATAAAACTGCCTGCTTGGAAGTCGGGCCGCGAACTGAACATCTATCGGGTCAGCCTCAAGCCACGTTTACTCTTGACTTATGGAATGTTCTCGGACTTTTAATGTTAAATGGTTTTAAGGAAAATTGTCTGCGTTCAATTTTGGGGATAGGTTTTACGATACAGGTTTTTTTTTCTGTTAGAATCGTTCACTGATTACGAAATAACGCTATGGTCGAAATATTCGTCCTTGACATTTACTTACAATGAAACTTTCTGTATTTTGGTCCCTCCTTTTCGAATACCTATAATTGATAGCCAATAATACATTATATTTTAGTAGAAAAACATTTGAGCAACGAATATTTGTAGGGTTAAGGCGCTTCCAGCTACATTCAAAATCCTTCCGCTTCAAACAGCGCATAAACGTGATTAAAAACGAAACCTCTTTATTTAAATACGCATATTTGCAATCAGCAAACCATTTAATCCTACCAAACAGCGTCCAAATTCAACAAATATCAATTACGCTGGTCAAATGAATTTTAAGGCCGTAGTCCGGGCCCGAGGTCCGGGTGAGTGTAAACGTGGCGCAAAATAACAAGTCTCGGAGTTACTCATGGGTCAGAAATTCTCATAAATTATTTAAAATTATCCGGGAAAATCCCCTATCCGCGGCCGCCTTCCGAAGTTGTATTTTATTTATTTATGTGCCACATATTGCGTTCCAAATTAGTGCTGGCGAAGGTCTCTTAGCATTTTGAGTGTTAGCTTTCGTCATGCTGTGACGAAATTAATTTTCTGTGTAATGTAATTATGTTCGGTCAACTTCTTTTTTACGGTGTACTAGTACAATATTA
Source organism: Hecatera dysodea (assembly GCA_905332915.2). Classification (NCBI taxonomy): domain Eukaryota; kingdom Metazoa; phylum Arthropoda; class Insecta; order Lepidoptera; family Noctuidae; genus Hecatera; species Hecatera dysodea. Next base: position 27,070,048 of record HG995286.1, on the reverse strand, counting down.
TTAAATTAAATTATGAATTTGGTTTTGAATGATTAGAACACTTTTTTATTTTATTTATAATAAAATAATAAAGCAGTAAAGGGTTAGGTGGTCGGACGAAAGAATAGGATAGAGCGAAGAAAACGTACCTTTTTTAAATGTTGGTCTTCTTTACTAGTAATATTGGTTTCCAAGTAAGTACCTACTTATATACTAGAAGGTCAAAAAATATTCTGTGTACAGTTAAATAAATATTAAAAAAAAACAACAACGAATTTTTTATATTGTTCAAAGTCAAAGATAAATTGTTTTAATTTTTCAGTACCAGTAACTCGGGTTATATGGTTTTGAGATCAAACTACATTTACGCAAAAACGATGACATACTTAAAACTCTACTAAAATACATTACTCACGTAAAATGATTCTCGCAGGATATGTGACGCTTTGCCGACGGTCCTATTAACCTTGTACAGGAAAACGCATGAATTATAAATTACATTACATACAATATTTACGTAGTCGTGCATGCTAGACACGTATTAGCTATACTAAATGGTTACACTAAATGAATTGTGCCTTATTTTTTAACTGACTTCCAAAACAGGAGGAGGTTTCCTCATAACTTTGTACTTAGGTTATATGAGTTCATATAATTGTTTTGTTTTTTTTTTGTGTATTTTTTTATGACGATCCGTTTTTACTTAATTGACTCAATCTATTCTTTACAATGTTTTATAGTGTATTGATTTATGATTTCCATGTTGGATAATTATTTTTTTTTCCTACCTTTGACATGTAATGACTTTGCATACTATAGTATAAATTCAAGTTCTTAAAACGCAACAGACAGATGTGTTGCTGGGGAGTTTGTTGCGCCACTTCTTCTTCCCAGCTAAAACACTAGGAAGTGATGACGGGTGGGCGCTTTGGGGGACTGTCTTTATGTAAAATTTGATGAATTTGTTCAAAGCTGTCTCTCAGCCTAGTTTGAATAAATAACTTTTGATTTTGATTTTTGGCTGGGTGTCCCGATTTTCGAAAGCTGGTGCTTGTCGTGTGGTCCAATTTAAGTTTGATTTAAATCTGACGACTAGTATTTGAGTTATCGCTAATAATGCGTGGCTTTGGCTACATTGATGATGGTGTACCACTAAAAAATTAAAAATAAAACCTTTTAACATAAAAAAACAACCGATTTTATAGTATTTGTGTGTTTTTGTTTACATGTCGGTAGTTTTTTTTTTTGTAAAATCTTTTTATATTTAAGTACTCGTAGATTAAAAGAACAGCCTGTAGCTTTGCTTGTTATTTTTTACAATTTTTGGTGCTGGAATGAAAATATTTTCCTTCAACGTGTTAAATAAAACTGTAAATATTATGCTATTTGTTCTATTATACCTGCAGTAAACAAATGATGAATTTTTAAAACAGGTTTGATTTTGCTCAACGGTCATACAGCCCAATTTTGGGAAAAAATCCGCTTTTTCTTGTAAATAATAGCTAATGCTTTATATTGTTTTCCAAATATTTAAACATTATTTAATAATATTTCTATGTCTTTAATTTGTTAGCAATGTCTAAGGCGTATACCAAAAGTGGGATAATATACATAATTATATGTACATATTAGATAATAGTTTGTTTGATGATGAACATCTTATTAAACTGCTTCCGAAGTTGTATGTTAAAGCAAAACACAATCTGCAGTCCGATTCTGTAACCATCTCACCTAGTGAGCGTAGGTGCAGTGAACATGACCAGTGGCGTGCAGTGGTTCGAGTTAGGGTAGGCACGAGAAAATGTCCAAAAAAAAACGCACCACATTATTCAGTGTTGAAATGTGGTGTTATATTTTTTTGTTTTTTTTTTTAATAGGCTATTTATAAAAACAAAAAAAAACTCATTTCATTTAAAATCAACCCTGAATAATGTGGTTATTTTTTTAAATTTATTTGGACATTTTCTCTGGCCTACCTTAACTCGAACCACTGCACGCCACTGACATGACTTGACCTGCCAGTCCATAGTGTCCATACACACAAGATCACACTGACAGTTCACATCATGCTTAGTTTACACGTCAGCAATGCTATTCTGCAAGAACTCACTCCAGTTCTCACTTCTGATTCTGCGGTGAAAACTGTATTTGGTATTTTGTAACTTGATGAAAACTACACTAGCGCCACTAAGTGAGAACATAGGTGAAGCGAACTTAACTTGACAGTCAGAATATCAAATACTTTTCAGGTGAGTTACGAAGTGTAATCGAAAATGAGATATGAATCGAATTCGCACGTGAGTTCTTACGGAATAGCACTGCTGATGTTGACAGAACAGTTCGGTAATCCTATGTATGAAAACTTTTGTAAACATTTGCTTAGTTTGAATACTGATATCACATTCTAAATTCAACTTCTTCAAAGATGAAAACATAAAAACTGCCAATCAGTATTTAAACTTATAATAACAATTAATATAGTTAGAACTGTTTGATGTTTGATGTTTATATGCGTAAGTATTATTTGAGAATACAATGAGCCAGTTTTAATTCGTAACCTTTGTCCAGGGTGACTTATTTGGCGGCCTCAACGATGGTCTCCTGAGCAGGGCGGAGGCGCTGGCTGCGGTGGACATCAGCAAGCACCAGTCGGGGCCTCAGCCGGGGCCCCCACTACCGCAGCTCAAGCATGACATGGTGTACCATCATGGGGTCGGGGGCCCTTCACCACACAACGCCAGACCCCATCAGGTAAGACCATTCACTTCGAAATTGTTTGAAAGTTTTATATGTATGGTGGATCTAAACTATAATGGTCCACAAAGGTTGTTTAAACATTTTTCCTCAGTACTTCGGCATTCATGTTAGGTCTGAGTAGTAAAATAACAGCATTAATGTAGGTGAGGGTGATTGGGTATCACTATATTCAAAACTTCGTTTATAGTCTCCAAGCTACGTGGGATTTTTGAAATGACGTGCAATAGCAACACTGACGCGTCAGGCACCTGTCAGAATCCTTATGTTTCGTACATTAGTCAAATTGTCATACTTTATGTTTTCAAAGCAGTTTTTTTGGCGCCAAAAGATAGCGTCAATTTTCACGGCAACTCTCAGTATAACGTTTACAATGATTTATATATTAACTATTTACAATCAATTGAAATTGAAATTAATTTATCATTTTATTCATTATTTTATTCAAATGTATTGTTTGAACTTAATAATTTATTATTTTTAGCTGTATTAAATTAATTAATGCACTACAAATTCAAACACAATGCAAATTGTTATCTGAATAAATAAATACAATTTCATTCAAACACGGGAGGTTTCACAAAAAAAAAAACTGCTAAAAAGGACGACTTTGGTAAAAATGCAATTCATAATATTTCAACTATTGGTAGTTACTTCCAATTTCGCTTTACGATATCAAGAAATGATAATGGGCAACCATATGTAATGGCACTTTGAAACTCACCCCCGCACGCGCAAACATATAACGTAGCCCTTGACGTCATAACTTAACGCCCTCCAAAATCCATACATATCATACAAAATTGAGTTTAACATCAATAAAACTAAGGCGGTATCATAAAGTCGATCAAATTCTTCGCAAATTCGACCGCTCGGCGCCTGCCTACCCTCCATAAAATTCCCTTGTATAACCTACATGGTGATTTCGACAATATGCATCATATTTTAAGGCCTGACTTTATTAATGGCTTGAAGTATGTTATTATAGAAGTTAGAGAATCAGCTGAAATTTGGTTTTAATTAGCCAATGGTTACCAGGAATTGGAAAGGTCAGTGGTGAAAAATACCTAGGATAAACTTTAGTCGATGAATTAGAAACGATTGCCAATTAATGATGAATAATATTTTTTTAACTCTTTAAGTAAAATTGGTACTTGTTTAATCCATTAGGTGTCACAGATATTGTATGTAACTATTTTTTGTAACTATTATTGTAGTTACAAAAAAAATAGTTAGATATTGTATGTAACTATTTTTTTGTAACTACAATAATAGTTACAAAAAATAGTTACATACAATATCTGTCACACCTGCAAATAATAAAATATTTGTAAAAAAAAACGTTCGAAATGTGTCTGTGTTGTGTCGTGTGTGTAATGTTATTTACACTGGTTTCATGATTTATTACTACTGGCATAGCTATCACGACCTCAGCATAATTCTGTGACATTCGTTTTAAATTAAAACCAGCATCTTTACTCTTCCTGCAATCTATTCATAATCATCTGTTAAGGTAATAAATTTCTTTACATTTCGACCTGAACTTTTGTTACGTACTTGATCTATTCTTGGCAGTTGAGAGCATGTCATGCTCGCTCAAATGTCTCGCTGATGGTGGCGCATGTGTTGGATCATTCGGTTCCTTTCAAAATGGTTGAGCTAAATGGTGCCAATACACACGTCATGTTCGTGCACGGGCGCAGTCGGTTGAGACTGGTCACCTCTTAACTGCCACTGACTTTGTTTTAATCTTTATACTTTGAATTGTTTTATAGTTTCCTTTTTTTCTTTGCATTGTCCTCACATATAGAAGCACCAAAGGATGTAACAAAAGTTATGTAATACAGAACATAATTTAAAAGAGTGTCCGTGGAGTTTCTTGCCCGTTCTTCTCCAAAGAGATCTACGCTTTGGAACGTGCAGATAGCTTAAAAGTGCCTGTAAAGGGTTTCATTGAAATAAATGCTTTGAGTATTGAGTATTGCTGACTGGTCCACACTCTCCTCTAAAACTTATTAACTCTGCGAAATGGAAACACTTTCAAATTATTATTTTTTCTAAAAAGTATTCAGGTGTTTCTTTCACGTGCCTAAAGAAAAGATTTTTTTTTTACTTTTTGGCAAAGGCAAATTGCCGTGCAAGCTATATCCATCGACCAAACTCAAGACGAAACAACATAAATAATAATAACAAATGCATCTCAGTATGTGTGTAGGAAATCTTCGAACCAATGGGGCCTACCCCCCTGGGACCGTAAGGGGCTGAGGACGCAGGAAATATGTGCCTTCTGCTATAAAAATGAACTAATATTATGCACTATTCTCTGTAATGGCGAACGGAATTGCTTGTTTTGAGGGTAGGAATAGAAGGTTATTGTGACTAAGAAATACAGGGAGAATGGTAGACCTTTACGACTGAGGAATGTTTTGTTTTATGTCGTGTCGGAAGGGTATCATCTTGTTTAAACTGTCGTGCTTGTCTTGATATTAATGAAGCTGTTTAATACATAACACTATTAATTCGCTAAAGTGATATATTGTCTTTATAAATACATAACATAATCAGCCTTTTAACGTTCCCACTGCTGGGACACAGGCCTCCTCTCTAGGAGAGGGAATGGGCCATAATCCACCACGGGGGCCCAGTACGGGTTGGTGAATGTCACATGTTTTCAAATTTTTCTTTCGAATGTTTCGAATGTTCTAGGACATGCCGGTTTCCTCACGATGTTTTCCTTTTCCGTTTTGAGAGCAGTGGTGATGAAATTAATTATGGGCTGGGTTTATATCGGCTGGGATTCAGTTGAAATTGGAAACAAATATAAGCTTCTGTGACCCAAACACGGACATATAACGAAAATAAATATATTTTAAAAATAGGGTCTCTTGTCGGCCAAATAGTAAATAAAAAAAAGAAGTTTTTCTTACTTTACCATGTGATACAACTACTAAATGAAAGAGCTTATCTTAGGGGTCTGTAAAGATTTTTTTTAGTCATTTTAAAGTATTTCGTTCCGAAGTTATTTAAGAAAATAGAAAATACTGAGACTAAAATGTTGACTCTGGTCTTTACCAATAGATACAAGAAAACCTACAGGAAGTCTATGATTTTAAAGTAACATGTTAAAAAAATCACAGGGCGACTCGTACTTGGGTTGTTTTTTTTACATCTCGAGTTAAAACTTGCGTTGAAGTTTGCGTTTTTTAAAAACAAGTTTCGAAGCTTCTGTTTCAAGCGTTAGCAAAACGTTTCCACATTAAATTCCTCCTTTAGCAGCAACTTAATCCTGCTCAGAGAGAAAACACAAAATAGGTATTTCAAGCGAAGGAAACTTTTTCAAGTGGCTAAACACAAGTAAACAGAAAACGTCGTCTTAATAAGTAAGGTTTTATTTTTTTGTAATATCTTATTTAAAAAAATCATTGTTGTATTGTGTGTGATGTAGGTAGTATGGAAACCTAGATATAAATCGGTAAAATTAACAACCGCTTAAACTATACTTTCTTACCACAGGCACAGGGCCTAAGTCTGCTATTTTTATACTTTGTGTACTTTGTCATTCCAACACGATCCCATTGTCATTTTGCTAAAAGTTCGTAATCTGCTAAATTCATAATGGTCGATCATTGGTCGGTCAATGCTCTCGTAATACTTTTTGATAACCGAGCTATTAAAAGAAATGACTGCACAATGACGTTCTAATGATAGGTCACTGATCAAAGGAACTATCAAAATTTTAGCAGACTACCACATACGTCTGTCATTAATTTGTCATTATGTACGAGATTACCATTTTATGGCATTTCTTTCAATGTGTCAAATGGTTGACCATTGGAAAGTCATAATGACGTTTTTATGTTAGTAAATTACCAAACTTGTCAAAATCGACCATTATGAGATCAATGATAGACCATTCTGTTGTGTCGTTGTGTGCCTCGGAATGCACATCAAACCGTTGGTCCCGGTTGTCATTCGAATTTCATTGACAGTCGTTGTGACTAGGCAGAAAGCCGAAAGTCTGACAGCCATTCTTACCAAAACCTATCGTATCACCTAAAAATGTTTCCGTACAGTGCTTGCAAAACTCACCGTTGCAATCATAAGTCAAAGTGGTTACAGACAGCGTCATCATGATTTTAACTGGAAGTCGTCCACTGCTGGACATTACCCTCCCCGAAGTGTCGCCACATCGACCGGTTCCTTCTGTCTGGCATCACCAAGTCATCGATCGGCTAGAAACTAAATCTGCAAGCAATGAGCCCGACCTACTGCTACTGAAGTTTGGAGGTTCTTCGCGCTATTGGTAACCTTGACTCGCGCGCCGATACATTCATTTCTGATTCGAAACTCCGAGTATAGAAAGAGCTATGCTCTATGTGTGACTTTTAGCTTTAGAACCTTTAAAAAGAGTCCTGTTACCTCATAATTGGTTCATTGATTCAACCACAACACATCAACGCTTAAATTAAAACAAATTAAACATCAGTGATCAAACATTTGCACAGTTACGAAAACTCAATTTATAAATAATAGAGTTAATATGATAAACTAACACACGACGAATGTATTTGCAATTTTTCTCTTTCCCCTTCCAAAGAGGGTCGTAGCCCACGTAATGCGTTCTTTATTGCCCACGGAATCCAAACGGTAGCTGTTTGGGGTTCCCTACATGTCGGTAATCTGTAAATGTAGTTGTTTTGGGGTAGTTGGAAGCTTGTAAAGTGGTACCTAGTAGTTCTGATGATGTATTTTATGGGTTTTAGTTTAAAATCGGGGTGAGATAATCTAATATTATCAATAGGTGAAATTGTGTGTATGTCTGTTGGAGTAGATCTTAGAAAGTGCAGAGGCTTTATATTGAGATTTTCTCTTGTCAATTTGTGTCTCTTCATCTGTTTCTTTGTTTTCATTATTTCGGTGTTTCTTCTCAGGGTAGTCAGCTAGGATACAACGGCTTCATCTAGTTTAAATTGACGTGCAAAAGGGTTAATAATAACTTTGCAAATTTATATTTTAAAAAAGAGGTTTTGCGTTATTGTCACCAGAAGAAGCTTATGCAGTTTCAATACTTATTGACGGGTCCGTATAAAAACTCGCACTCAGGCCACTGATACGATTAAGTTTTTCTTTTCTATACTTCTATACTAATATTATAAAGAGGAAAACTTTGTTTGTTTGTTTTTTTGGTTGTAATGAATAGGCTCAAAAACTACTGGACAGATTTTAAAAATTCTTTCACCATTCGAAAGCTACATTATCCACGAGTAACATAGGCTATATTTTATCCCCATATTCCCACGGGAACGGGAACTACGCGGGTAAAACCGCGGGGCGCTGCTAGTCACTGATAAAAGGCTACCGTATACACACTAACAATCATGGTTCTTTCCCGCCGCTTAGTTCGACTGGCCTATCCCACAGAAGCCCGTTTTCTGGGACTAAATCATCAAATAACTTCTTTCGCTCTGGGCGAAGCGGAAGGGAGTGTCATACTCTTACTGGTTAAAACTCAGTCAGACTTATAAGCAAATAAAATTGTTAAGCCCTCACAATAGGTGTCTCTAACACCTAAAAGCTCTTAATGGAAGTACTTATGATACAGGAACAGAGTCCACAGAAATCTGGTTGTTTTATTTCGGAATACAAGTAAAAACTTTTAAGGTTTCTATAAAAAAAAACTTTTAATTTCAGGCATTTCCGGCTAATAATATTGTTAGTTGTAAGACTTACAAACTATGTTAGGAATGCACATTAATGGTCCCGCGCACACGCACTTGAACCCAGTTCTCCAGAAGGAGGTTGTCCAAGTTTGTGGCTCAAACGAAGCCGAATCAGCGAAGTTTTATACTGTTAATTATCGTCAAACGACAATAGGCTCAAGGCAACATTCACGTTGCCGTCAATAAACCTTGTACAAAGCACTAAAAAATTGAACACTAATTCACATACACGGGGTGTCCCAAGATTTTGCTACGTGGAGGAAAAGTACATAAAATGACTGAATGAAAACTTATACTGACTTGAACGTAGTGTATAAAGTCATTTTGTGTAAGTACGACATAATCAGAGAGTTTATTTTAAATATAATTACTTCCTTGCACTCGCACTACATTGTACAACAGAGTGAGTCTTCTATCATACACAGAATCACACCATCACTATCTGACACATATACCATCACACAAACCTAACATAGTGAAAGTTTTCTTGTTTTATATGGTATATATTTGTTTTCTATTTAGAGAATTTATGACAATACAGAAGACTGTATTGTCATAAATTCCCTAGCTTCATCAACATGTAACATCGTTAATTATTTTGGATTACCTAAAACAAATCCTCTTATTTTCTGATTATTATTCTGAATGAAATTTTAATTCAAATATTTATTTTCATGGTCTGGATAGACAATGCAGTTCGCATTTGTTTTTAAAAAACAGTATTTTCTATAAGCAGTATAACACCCTGTATATGAACTGAATTCATACATTTACATTGCACACAAGCACCTCGCCCCAATAAAACGTAAGAATTCTCTTCGAATTTACTTGGAAACTGAACCTAATGTTAGTTGCATTTAAGAGTAATTTTCCTGAAAGTGAGAGTCTTTATTTACTAATAAATCGACTATGTGGTGTATTAGTAATTGAAAAACGGGCTAATGAGCGTATAGAGCAGTAACATTCAGTTCGTCGTTTGACCATGTCTTGGCTACATCTCCCTCTCTACCCTGACGGATATCTGAATTACCTTATGGAGTGGAACCGATTTTTCTGTTATTTACTTATGAAGCAAGTGAGTTGAATATTGTATTTCTTAGATTCATCCCTTCATTAATGTTTCATGATTATTTACCGTCAGATATCGACCATGGGCTAATTAATTATTTAAAAAAACCTTTTTTACAGTAAAACACCTCCAACTTCCAAGACTACGAAGTACACTACATGAACTTAATTTTAGAAGCCGGTGTTTCGCGCGTGGGCTTTTTCAATTATGTTGTTTCGATAAAGTCTTAATAACTTTGCTCCATTTTCAAAAGCTCAAATGACATAAAGTTTACTTCATCTAGCAACACTTTATATCATTGTCATTTAAAATAACGTTCAGTATATATAACACCATTTGTTATAACAACACTTCGACGTTCGTTTAATATATTCTTATTTTGTACAACCCTTTTGTTTTTATTTTTATTTTATTTATTTTGACATCAAACAGTATAATAGGGTAGTTGCCTAAAAAAATCTAATTATTCCGTAAGATAGACTTCCCAAAAATATTGGACACGTATTTTTTATTTTTTCACGTTAACAATAAACGAAGACGATATAGTGCGTTGAAAACTCGTGTGACGTCACTCCGTGCGACGATTTTTACCACGCCGTGATGTCACAAGCCCCCACTAATGATCTTTGAGCCTTTTTATCTTCGTCAATTTATAGAGATTTCATAAAGCAAAAAATACGTGTCCAACATTTTTCGATAATCTAACTGACGGACTAAATAGGATCATATTTTTTTTCCTCAGAAAACATCCCTATTCTTTAAGACTATTGGTTCCTTACAATAGACCTGTAGTGCCGACAGTATGATATGAAAATGGTTCTTTTTTTTGCAGGCTTTGGACGATGATAGTATATGTAATCTAATTTTCTAAAATATTTTGGCTTTTCTATTTATGAACCATGGCGCCCCCTTTGTATTTCTTTAGATTTTTTAGACTGACTGACTTGGGATAACTCAACGCTTCTAACGATACCACAAACATTGATATCGGTTAAGCCGTTAAGAAGTTATGGTGGAATATAGAAACTCACAAACATAAATACATGAACCCTAAAAACATCACAATCCTTTTTTGGGCAGTCGTGTAAAAAATATGGAGTCAGTACCTACCCAAGTATTCATAAGTTAGCATTCTGTTGCTCTATTACCAATTTATTTTGTATCGACAACGATTTGACATTGCTAAACCATTATTATGAATGTTTTCAACACAGCTTTCAAACAATCGCCACCACACTCCACAGTCCACTTTTATTTCCACGCCGCTACGACACAGTTTGAACACTGCCCACCCTCTAAGATACAAGCGTGAAGATAACCCTGTTCGTGCTACAAACGTTGAAACTTAAACAACTTGTACAAAGGGTAAACAACACAAGGGTAGGTACGAACAGTATTTTAGTGCACAATTGTCGCTGTGGTCACAAGGGACGTTCATGGCAGTTTTTTTTTTTACTTTTGTTTAAAAATCGACCGTGTAACGTGAAGGGTTTATTGCTTGGGGTAAGCAGCAATCGGCTTCGGTGAAATTGTTTTTATTTTTTACGAAAGTACGGTGTTTATTCTTTTTTAATATATTTTGTGTAGCAGTAATTTTGATTGGCGTTGTTCTTTTTTGGGTTCTTGTATAGCATCGGTTTAAATGAGTAAATGTGACTTTAATAACAAATTAATCTAATCTATGTACGTTTTAAATGTGAATAGGTAACAGGTGGCTACTTTCAGTAGTTCGTAATTGTCTTGGGTCATTTGATTGTGAGCGTATATCGTGTTGAACCACTAATAAAACTCTACACTAGTAAAGCTAAGTGATACCGAGTGCACATAACTTGTTTTCAAGACATTAAGTTGACACTTAACGTGACCCAAGGGCTGGCTTTTACCTTGGACAAAGGATAAGCGTTGGCATACAGCGTGACAATGCTGCCAGCCTTTTGGGTACATTACCAGTGGCCAGCGATGCGGAAGAATTTTTCGACGCCATCTTTTGACTATTTTTATTTTTAGTTTGGAAAGATTTTTTGAATTAAGTGTATATACAACGTGTAACAATATAAACGCAATACACCTTAAGGGGTCATTGTACTCATAAGTATGAACAACGGTTACTATGGGAACGAAACCGAAAAAGAAATGACTGCTCCATACATTTATGTGCAGATAATTATCATCATCATCATCATCATCAACAGCCTGTTGCAGTCCACTGCTGGACATAGGCCACTCCAATTGCACGCCACTTATATTTTCGGCTTCTTGCATCCAGCCGCCCTGCGCAGATAATCTTAATATTACCAGGCTTTAATTGAGGCGCGCATCAAGACCTAGCATTTTAGCATTTCGACAAAAGACATCGCTGATAGAATAACATAATTTGTGCAGATATGTGACGCTGAGTCACAAGATGAGAGGTTTTCCTACCTCCCAACTCGTCTACAGTGAACTCAAACTCAAACTCAAAAGTGTGTAGGATGGTAGTATTGGAATAATAAAACTTGATTGTTTATTATTTTATAGTAAGAAACCCGGGTTTCTAACACTGTTGCATAATATTATAAAATATGATTACACTGGTAACTATTGAGAATTTATGATTGTATTGCTCTGCTTGAGCGATTTGGTAGGACCGATTCAAAAATCTGCGCAGTCAATGAAAAAACTAAATTTAAAATATTTTTGAAAATAGATACATTTTCTTTTTATTACAATAAAATTAAGGAGTTTTCAGGCATCGTGGAGGTTTAAAGTCCACGAGACTGAAAACGCAACGACATCGATACAGATAACTGGACAAAATATACCTACGGAATAGGTGTTTTTCTTTTTCGCGATTTCGTTTTATTTCCCATTGTAAAAGTTGTTCATAATGAAGACCGTAAGAGATTTTGCTCCTATCATAATGTCATCGTCATCATTCTGCCATCCCTACTAATACATAAATGTGAATGTAAGTTTGTTTGTTACGCTTTCACGCGAAAACTACTCAACCGATTTCAAAAATTCTTTCACTACTAGAAAGCTACATTCACCCTGAGTGACATAGGCTATATTTTATTCCCATATTCCCACGGGAACGGGAACTACGCGGGTGAAACCGCAGGGCGCTGCTAGTTTCTTATTTTACTTGGGGTCGGGTTTACCAGGTTCCCTTTTCACGATATCATTCACTGTCTCTTCATTAAGATCAATTCTGACATAAGCCATCCATATTTTCTTTGGGCTTCCATACCATATTGTATCCAACAAGAAACCACTTTTATACAACTGACGCTTAGAGACCTTTTTTATGGATGGAAAATCATCAAATGACGTCCTTCGCTCTGGGCGGATCGGAAGGGAGTGTCAGACTCATCATCATCTGCCTAGCCTTTTCCCACTACATTGGGGTCGGCTCCCAGTCGAACCGGATTCAGCTGAATACCAGTATTTTACGTGAAGCGGCTGCCTATCAGACCTCCACAACCCATTAACTGGGGAACACGGTAGCAGGGGGGAAGGGAAAGTCAGACTATTACTGACTAAAACCCACCCGTGTTCCTTCTAATGCCCTTTGCGTTCCAGGGCCGCGGTGACTTTTTCGAACAAATCCTACAACCCGCTTTGAGTAATACTGTAAATGTAGGTTCATGGTATACTTATATGTGAAACATAAGTAGTTTTTGTCCGCAGTATACACCACGTGATAGTTGATATTTATCCCAGTATCACTTACCATCGCGATGACAGTATCGTAACTTTAAATCCAAATTATGGTCTACACATGTCACTACACATCACTGAAATTCATTCAGAGGTAGTGGTGGGAATCGAATATTAGCCTTACATTGTTTTAAAATTAGCTGAGTTTCTAAACTACCGAAATTCTATTAAAAACAGCGTCTCCTGTACTAAGTCACAATTGTATGGGATACACAAGCGCTATCGAAATATGTCCGGTGATCAATACTTTTACCACCTTGGGGTTCGTGACAGTAGAAAAAGCCGATTTAATAACCAAAAATGGACACTTTAATTACAACAACGCTAATTACAACTTTAAACTCACTAATTATAAAACACAATTACAGTTTAATTCATAGTTGAAGATCGCTTTTGTAGCTATGGTTGTATTGTAAATCCAATATTGATTCAGTCGAGGAATAGGTATGCAGGCCTTATATAGGGTGATCTTCGACAGTAACGAGTATCTACTCAGAAACCCAAAAGTCTGACTACCAGTAGTACTAGTTCTCCCAGGAAGTATCGTGTACCCAAATGTATGGGTAGCTTCAACCCGTGATACGACTGCCTTCTGAACTGTAGATAATTCTAAAGGTCACCTCCTTCTGAGAAGTAAAAATGCTAATGAAGGAGGAGGCGGACCACGTGAGAGAGAGGGAACTCTCAGGCCCCAGCTGTCGCAACAGAAGGAGACGCCCCGGGCGTCGGGAGTCGCAGGGTCGATAGCCACCACGCGTGAGTGACGACGACATGTCGTCTTCCACGCGTGCCTCAAAGAGATGTTAGCAAAGAAAACGGGGCACGCGTTGTCAGTGTCTGCTAGGGTGGCGGAATTTGTTCGAAAGAGTCATCGCGTCCCCAGAACAGAAAGGGCATTAGGAGGAACACGGCTGGGTTTTAGTCAATATGACTCTGACACTCCCTTCCATTCCGCTTAGAGCGGATGAAGTCATTTGGTGATTTACCATCCATAAAAAAGGTATGCTAAAGGTAACATTCTATGAGCACTTTCTTTTTCTTTTGGAGGACTTTAAAAAAAACACTGGTATATAGATACCAGCGGCCCGTCCCTGATTTTCGCGGGTGGACATTTATTTATTTTAATATAGCCTGTTACTTAGGGATAATGCAGTATTCTAAGGGTGAAAGTATTTTTGTAATCGGTTCAGCAGTTTTTGAGATTATTCTTTACAAACATACAAATCTTTCCTTTTTAGGGTTCCGTACCCAAAGGGTAAAAACGGGACCCTATTATTAAGACTTCGCTGTCTGTCCGTCTGTCTGTCAGTCCAGGCTGTATCTCAAGAACCGCGATAGATAGACATTTAAAAATTTCACAAATTATGTATTTCTGTTGCCGCTATGACAACAAATGTTATAATAATTATTTTACAGGGGCTCCCATACAAAAAACGTGATATTTTTTGCCCTTTTTTGCTCGATATCAATAATGGCTTCAGGTAAGCACTTGAAATATTCACAAAATACTCAGTTGTATTTTTACCTTAATAGTAAATAATAAAAATAAAATTAATATTTATATATATTTACATAAAAAATAGGTTATTTGTATGGGAACCCCCCAGCTCCCATACAAATCTATACTAATATAATAAAGCTGAAGAGTTTGTTTGTTTGTTTGAATGCGCTAATCTCAGGAACTACTGGTTCGAATTGAAAAAATATTTTTGGGTTGAATAGACCATTTATCGAGGAAGGCTTTAGGCTATATAACATCACGCTAAAGCCAATAGGAGCGGAGCAGCGATAAAGAATGTTTTAAAATCGGGGATTCCACGGGGACGAAGTCGCGGGCAGCAGCTAGTAACCTATATTTGCCTATTTTGATAGATAATGGTACTAATTCCAATGGTAATGTTTTTTTTTTATAACACTAATTAGTGTTGATGATGATGACGTGCTCTTTCCGAATTTTCTGAAACAGGCCACTCTTTCCCATCTTTCGCTTCAATTATGTTTTTAATGATCTAATAGTGATTTTCGATATGACAAAATTTTTGGGATTTAACAAGTCACATTTTGTTACACGTCTTTTCAATAGATTTTTGAATTATCGACAATTATTGTTATCGAACTCTTTCTCTTTCTTTAGAGGCTCATAGGACAGTAATATCAAAAATATTCAGATATTCGTGTCAGATATAGTGATATTATCTGTAAGCAGCTAGACTAGCAGTATGTTACCGCACAGTTGAGAAAAGACTGGGCAGAAGATGATTGCTACTGATGAAATCCGACTTGAGACCACATTTCGTAGCATCCCTCCTTACAATCGCTGAGCTATTGTTCCAGCTTATTAATACATTCGCCCACTACCAAATAGCTACAATTTTCTTTGACGGAACATTTCCGCTTATTGCCTATCATTATCCTGTCTTGAACAACAGTTCTTTGAAGTCCTGCTTGCCAGTTTACTAAATATAAACTGCATGTCGCTGCGTGGGAAAAGAACAAGAATGTTCTGAAATAGTTTTGTCTGAATCATATATGAATATGTTTCTTTTAACTAGAACCTAGACCAGCGTTGTTGGTTTTATGGCTGCAAATGGGACTGCTAAGCGTTAGGTTATGGGTTTGATACCCGCTTCAGTCAAAGTGTCATTACCATCATTGAGTTTTTCCATTAAATAGTTGGTCCTGACTGTCGACTGTCGTTATTCGCAATCTAGTACATAGCTAAATCTGACGCTACCCAAGGGAAAATTAAATTGTTATAGTTTGCTAGTCGTAAAATCAACTGCTTGTCTCCACTTAGATATTTTTTAAGCAAAACTTTAACACAATATCAAACACTCTATTCAAAAACTTAACCAAAATATAAATGCCTACAGTTCGTGCGATACCATAACCCGCCTACATCATTTACATCCTCCGATTCATTTCAAATAGGACCGCCTAGAGCTCTGCCCACCCATTTCCGGAAAATAAGCCCAAACGTATACCATAACAACGAATAACCCCAGCCAGCCGCCAGGACCAGTCAAAACACAATTCAATAGTAATGGCACAGATGTCGTGCAAAATTGAATCTTATGTCCATAACAATAAAGGTGGCTGACTAATGTTTGACGGCTGCCAAGAGATATTGAACCTTATTTCTATCGAACAAAAGAGTGATGCGTATTAAATTTATCGAATTGTAGGACCATGTATGACCCGATGGGGTAGGAAATGGTTACGGTGTGGCCATGAAACTCGGTTGATTATTAGCGAATTTAAAATCGTTACATTTTTTAACTAGTTAAGCTAGTTTTTTTTTGGAAATGTAAATGACAGTGTTATTAGTACCTTAATCTTAGCAATTTTAATGTACCAACACAGTCTTAACCACAATAATATGTCTTATTTATAAACTATACTGCATGATTAAAGTTTCATTAAAATTGAGCTTTAAGTTCTGTTCATCTGTTCTAGCAAGGCTTTTCTGGTAGGTATACTGTGTAAAGCCACTATTAACGTAAGTTTACAGACTATTATGTTTTCGCTGTTTTAGTCTAGACATACTAAACCATACCACTCTGCTACAGGTAACTAACTACATTTCTGACAAAAACTAAATTACATATACTCGAGCCAACAACAGTTACAAATCTCCCTCCCTCCTCTTCCCGGGTGTTTCAAAGCCTCTCCCCCTCGAACAAATTTGGCCACTTGTCCCAATCATAATGTAGCGACACAAATCACTATTAAAGTAATATAATTTATTTAATATCCACTTGAATTTCGATTGCGTAGGGAGGGAGCGGCTATCGATAAATTAAAGTAATTTAATTACTATTTGTCGATGTTTAAACTAAGTAGGTATGTACGTTTTATGACTATTGTGTAAGTTTCTTTCATTTAAGCATTATTATGTCTCATAACATGAATAGTATAGTATAGTAAAGTTACAGATTAAGTTCTTTTGATTATACTTTGTACCTCTATGATGACACATCACTACAGAAAAAATAACGTGCAGCCTCGGACGCTTCCATAAATTACATAGAATAAGCTAAGGATCTTTTATTACGATGACAGAATTATTACAGGACAGCTAAACCAGGCCACGAAGTTAAAAGTTAAGTTCCTTTGATCATACTTTGTAGAACGATAATAAAACAGCACTACAGAAAAATTAACGTGCAGTCTTGGTAAGGAAAAACGTAAAAAAAGTAAAATTATTTCTTTAAAAATGCAGGTAATCGGGCAGTAAACGCCGCGTGTTGTGCCACCGGTACGTTTTGTATATCCCACATATAAAACAATTTTGAAACCACTTCATAATGCGTACAGCTAAGATGTGAAATTCCCTTCCAGTCTGTTTCCAAATGACTACTACCTAGTTATCCTTAAGTTAAGTGGGAATGGGTTCCCATTTACTCTTTATATTTCTTTGCCAAGCGATCACATCAGGTGAGATAGTGCTCAAATTAGAGCCTATTAATTATTAAAAAAAATGTAGACACTAAATATAACACAATGATTTACAAAAAGGAAAAAAAGAAATCGTGATCCTCATCTAGTATTTTTGAATAAATTTGGGAATACGGACGATGGACACTTAATACACCTATTCAATATGGTAGTACGGTAGATCTTTTATTAACAATCCTTATTTTGCTAATGCAAATGCGAGGCTAGTAGAGATGTCAAAGTGAAAGTTATTGAAAGAAAAATAATGAAAAAAATATCATCTACTTAATCACAAAAAAAAAGCTATAAAAACCAATACATAAGTATAACTGTCCAAGATGACTTTTATGACTAATTAAGGGCAGAAGGAAATTGAAACCTGGTTATTTGAATGCAGTTACGTTAGGCCATACTTTTTTGATTATCTGCACAATAACCCTGCTTAGCGCAAACTCAAAGTTAGCTATCTAATATAGATAATCCATACTAATATTATAAAGCTGAAGAGTTTGTTTGTTTGTTTGTTTGTTTGAACGCGCTAATCTCAGGAACTACTGGTTCGAATTGAAAAATTCTTTTTGGGTTGAATAGACCATTTGTCGAGGAAGGCTTTAGGCTATATATCATCACGCTTAAGCCAATAGGAGCGGAGCAGCGATAAAGAATGTTTTAAAATCGGGGATTCCACGGGGACGAAGTCGCGGGCAGCAGCTAGTAATCTCATAAAAATCGAGTATAAGGCCGAACATTAATAATTATGAGAAACGCGATCGAATTAAATACAATGGTACGATATGATATAAGCCCGTCACAAGCCGTATTTTTATATGCCCTCCAAGGATCTTCTACATTCATGGATTTTTTTATAAAGGCCCGCGTTCGCCTGTCACGAATATTGCGCTGACCTTTTGAAGTCATCGGTTTGTCATGGGATCCGTCAAAATAGAAGCAACCATTATTGCTCCAGTAGGTCAGTCCGAGAATATCGTGGTATACGTCTAGACTAGAATTTGGATAGGTGACCTTAGTACAAAAGTACTAGCAGGTTACTGTGATTCAATAACCTCCAATTTCTCTCCCGATTTAAGAAATATTTTTTTTTATATTCTGGTTTTCACCCAATGATTTGAATATGACAACCAATGACTGAACAAGCAAAACAGTAATACTGGTTACAGTTTCGGAGCAAAAGGTTTCGTATAAAAAAATCAGTGTATTCACTTGCGAAAAACATCCCGCAAACAGAACCTAGGAAGTAGTCATCAGGAAAAGGCCCAAATATAATATATCGACCTGTAACCTAACCAGCTGAGTATTCGTCCGTTTCCAGTTTAATAAAATGCATACTAAGTACTTTACAAACCCTTAGAATACGTTTAAGAAATCACCACGGCATTCGAATAATCAATATATAATAAGATATAGAGAATAAATAATAATTAATAATTATCGATATGAATAAAAGCGAATTTGTCCCATCACTACACACATACAAAATGACATGCATGTGTTGGGCGCGTGTATCAAATATGAGGGGACTCGAATTATAGTCGTATGGTACACTTGTGAATCTAATGTGGTTAGGACTTAATTAACCTTCTGGAATTATACCTTTGAAATAAAGGGCAAATAATGAAAGTGGAGACGTTATAATAAATGATTTTAGTACTTTGCTAGTTCAAATAGAAAATTCCTCTTAACATATCTGTTTAAGTATGTGGCGAAACCACGGCGAGTTCTAATATTAATTCATCAAGTGTCTATAGTTGACCTATTTGTACGATAGATGGCGTTAACGTCGAATTAGATCTCGCTATGGTTTCGTTACCGCCATTAGTATAAGTAGTTTAAGATTTTTTTGTGTGTTTAGCCCTGGCTGGGGGCCTTAAATTCATTTGAGGCCACCACAGGAATGATCGGTTAAGCAGTAACCAGCCGTAGAGTGCTCAACTGCGAGTGATCCACGACAAAAAAAAAATTGTGTGAACTGTTTCATGGAATTAACGCTACAGAGTACTAGTTGTACTAAAGCCGTATTATTTCTCGCCTAACGGAGCCCTAGATTTGTTCATTTGAAACATTTTAAAGTGTCGAGGTGTTCCTATAGTCTAGTTCAGTTAATTAAAAGAGTGTCCGTGAAGTTTCTTGTACGTCCTCCTCCATAGAGATCTACGCTTTGGAACGTGCAGATAGCTTCACCTCTTTCGACTTGACAATTCAAAAGTGCCTGTAAAGGACTTAATTGAAATAAATGCTTTGAATTTGAATTTATTCAATTAGTACTTAAGCGTTCTTTCAAATTGACTGAAGTGATATTCTATCAGTGGTTCTGAAACTACAACAAACTTTTGACAATTATTGTCAAAAGTACAAAATATTGAAACACATTGAGATTTATCACTTGACACTAATTCATTATCGTATTTCAAGCTGTTATTTCGGACTTTTTGACAATCCTCCTCAAAGATACGATGTTCCTTTAGGATTTACTACCAAAAAGACCTATTTTGAATTTTATAGCTACCATTTATGTACAGTTTATCTAAGAGCCAGAAGATTTGAGCTGTATCATGCAATTTCCGTGTAACGATAAGTAATTTCCATCCATTTATCCTCCCACTTCACTTACATAATAATAGTAGAAAGTTAAATCGTTATAATTAATGAAATAATAGCAGCGCCCAGCGGTTTTACCCGCGTAGTTCCCGTTCCCGTGGGAATATGGGGATATAATATAGCCTATGTTACTCAGTGTGAATGTAGCTTTTTAATGGTGAAAGAAGTTTTGAAATCGGTCCAGTAGTTTTTGAGTTTATTCGTTACATACAAAAATACAAATCTTTCCTCTTTATAAGTTACTAGCAGCGCCCCGCGGTTTTATCCACATAGTAGGGAATATGGGGATAAAATGTAGCCTATGTTACTCGTGGATAATGTAGCTTTCGAATGGTGAAAGAATTTTTAAAATCGGTCCAGTAGTTTTTGAGCCTATTCATTACAACCAAACAAACAAAGTTTTCCTCTTTATAATATTAGTGCCAGCGACTTCGTCCGCGTGGAATAGTTACTTTACCCCCGATTTTGAAACTCTCAGCCCGATCGGTTTAAAATTGACAAGAGATAGACATGCTGTTTCGGGATATTTTTTAGATAATTTTATGTAGAACATTTCCGTAATACATGATTTCTATGTAACTTTAACCATTAAGGCTGCACACGCGACGGAAGCTCAAAAAATGGAGTAACTTCTTCCGTTTTCCCAACATTTTCCTTCACTGCTCTGCTCCTATTGATTGTAGCGTGATGAAAAGTATACTGTAACCTGCCCAGGAGTATGAAGAATAATTGCACCAAGTTTCGTTAAAATCGGTCGAGTAGTTTTTGTTTCTATAAAGAACATACAGACAGACAGACAGACAGACAGACAGACAGACAGAAAGACAGACAGACAGACAAAAATTTTACTGATTGCATTTTTGGTACCAGTATCGATCACTAATCACCCCCTGATAGTTATTTTGAAAATATATTCCTTGTACAGAATTGACCTCTCTACAGATTTATTATAAGTATAGATTAGTATAGATCTACTACTAACATTACTGATTGCAAATTTTCTTGCGATCAACTTGGCCATGGCAGTATTGCCATCGTTCGACAGTCAAGGGGCTTAACTTCTAACTTGAAACACATATGTAGTTTAGGCAAGGAGCAGGCACTATAGGACAAGTGACTTTGTTTTCGGATTGACAACGCAAATGCCATGTGTGTATAGATTGTTGAGGCGCCATCAAGAGCGGTAGTCGAATTCTATGAATATTTAAGTTCCGTTTCAGCTGTCTCGGTGCTGTCCACGCAACTGTGTGGAGCTACTGTAAATTGCAGATGTCAATTGTCGGACCATACTGTAGCATGACCAGAATAACAGCATATCTTACATTGGGTTGTAGTTCATACGAATATATTCACCTACAATAAATTCATACAAAATTCAATTATTGTGATTAAAAAGATCAAAATAGTCTATATAATGAAACAAAAAGAAAATGAAGTGAACTAAGAGTTATTTTTTGGCAGTTTGCGACAGCAGTTCAAATGTGAATGGTGCATAAAAACACGAGAAATACGCCTCTGTCTTCTACGTTTTGTCGAGTTACGCTAAAAGAAATGCATTGCACAGCTGTTTTTTTTATATATAAAGTTGATTCCATATTAAAAGGGTGTATACAGTATGTTAACTAACAGAGGGCGTTCCCGTTAGCCCGCAATAGTATAGCATCCATATATGATTTAAAAAAATATTACCATTCAAACACAAAATGTTTTTTTTTATTATTAATATTAAAATATTCACTAAAAATGTTAAATTGATACGTTAAAGAAACACTCCGTACACGCGTACTTGCCGGTTTGGGCATTGCTATTACTAGTACAATTCCGCGCTACTATTTTGATTTTATACAGGATGTTTCGAATTTATTGTCAATCAATTATTTTTTTGAATTCGGATTATTTTATGCTTATTTTTCTTTGCTGATATTTTTATTTTTATCTATTAATGATATTCATTAACGAGTTTAAGGGAACGCCCTCTGTTATTTAACATACTGTATAATAGATACTTTTAGTTTTGTAGTTTTGTAGTAAACACCTTTACCTTACCTTTTTTACCTTTAATTTTACTCTCACAATCATCAGACACAAATGACTATGAAAGGTAATTATGCAAAATCAGTACAGGGAATTTTCGCAGACATACCTGTCAATTAAAGCGCTGGTCACAAAGTACGAGTTCACATACAGATTAAGCAACTAAATAAAATATAGGTGTACCGAACCCAAAGCCGAGGTGAGGACCGTAAAAAATATATATTTCGTGCAGCGACATTGCAGTAACGTGAGGATTCCTAATTGTGAGTTAGTGCGCCCCCGGGACCGAGCCAGACATGAACCCCGGACCGAGTATAACAGATAGTGCACTTTTTATCTTTTGTCGCTCGGACTAACACGACATTCAATGAGCTGGGTAAGCAGGGATATTGAATGTGGAGGTCTTCGAGAATTTATCACTGAAATATCAAACGCATTTTTTTCTGTATAGGAAATCAACAAATGACTTCTCCCGCTCTGGGCGAAGCGGAAGGGAGTGTCAGACTCTTACTGACTAAACCCACCCGTGATCCTTCTAGTGCCCTTTGAGTTCCAGGGCCGCGGTGACTCTTTCGAACAAATTCCGCAACGAAATATCAAACGCAAATGATTTTAGTCGTTTATTTTTATTGATAATTTGAATTCCAAGGAGGATATTTTTACAATAATTTAGGGAAGGAGTTTATTAGTTCTTAATTTCTTTTTTTGTGTCCAGCAAACCTTTGATTAATAGAGAGAGATCACAATTGAGGGTGGGATCCAGTAGTAGTCAATATGTTGTAAAATATTTTTTTCATTTCTTTTAGAAACATAACAACAGTTGTATGATATTTTAATGCTGAAAATACTATGTAGTTAGTTGAAAAATATAACTAGAATTCATTATTTCGTATCATCATAGACAAACTGCTTCACCTATAGAATGTTAACTAAATAAACATTTTACCTGTTTTTTTGTAAGATTATTTCGTATCATCATAGACAAACTGCTTCACCTATAGAATGTTAACTAAATAAACATTTTACCTGTTTTTTTGTAAGATAAATTCCTTCCAAGTGTAAATAGTTTTCAATATCGAACATATTGGAAACTATTTAATTTAATAGCTTATTAAGAAAGGACTAAAGGAAATTGTCGGCGTTTGCAATTTTCCGGTTATATACACCTTGAGACGCAGTAAAACAATATTAGAAAATCAATTCAATTGTTCTAGAACACTATACAGTAACATTTGATTAGCTGACTAACAAAAGAAGTTTCATCATAAAAATCAAAGCGCGGGGCTGACGGGGTGCACGGCAATATTTATAGCATGCGCATATGCGACGTCGACACGACAAACATTCATTTCGGCAACAATGCCGGTCAACAACTTAAGCATATTGGCTGAACACTCACTCCCAATCAACGTCACAACACTCGGCCCGTCGCCCCATCTATAAATAACAAGTGTTTGCTCTCATAAAGAATGAGTGCAAATCTGCACAATGATTGTTTATGTTTCCATATCGTCCCGAGCACCATTGTTGCGACGAGCACCCTCCTTTTTATTTACAATAAAACGTACGATTTAACATGAATGCAGAAGTTAATACGGCGGACGAGTATAATGGCGACGACGCCCCTCATAATCCTCTTAATCATTAAAATATTGACAGGGAACTAACGCGTGCTTCTGTCCGCAGATGGGCCACCACGGCATGGAGGGGCTGGACATGCTCGACCCGCTGACGTCCTCCTCGATGACCACGCTCGCGCCCATGGGGGAGGCCGCCCCCCCGCACCACCAGCTGCACGGCTACGGCGCCATGAACCACGTCATGAATCACCACCACCACGCCGGCGGACTATCGCACGCGCCCTCCGCGCACCTCGGACACCCGGCCGCCGCACTGCACCCCGATACCGACACAGACCCACGCGAGCTCGAGGCCTTCGCCGAACGGTTCAAGCAACGAAGAATCAAACTAGGGGTCACACAAGCAGATGTCGGCAAAGCTCTCGCAAACCTAAAACTTCCTGGGGTAGGAGCACTCTCGCAGAGCACCATCTGCCGCTTCGAGAGCCTCACACTAAGTCACAATAACATGATAGCACTGAAGCCCATCCTGCAGGCGTGGCTCGAGGAGGCGGAGGCGCAGGCCAAGAACAAGAGACGGGACCCCGACGCGCCGAGCGTGCTCCCAGCTGGAGAGAAGAAACGCAAGAGAACTTCCATCGCGGCGCCTGAGAAGAGAAGTCTGGAGGCTTACTTTGCGGTGCAGCCGCGGCCGTCCGGGGAAAAAATCACGGCGATTGCGGAGAAGCTGGACCTCAAGAAGAACGTGGTGCGAGTGTGGTTCTGCAACCAGCGACAGAAACAGAAACGGATGAAGTTCGCGGCGCAGCACTGACCGGCGGGCGGCGGCGCCGCTCTGCTGTACCCCGGCCCCGGGTATGGCTACTGAGCACGCCGCTGCGGCGCGCCGCCGGCACGCCCCCACAACCCTCACACAGCAATAAGGATCTCATTCCGATCTCATTCTTAAACTCCCTTCGAGTCAAGCAACTTAGCTCTAGTGTAGATATTATACCGTTCTTTAGTTTATCTGTACACGTTCCACGGATTCTTATATATTTTTCGAGACACAGGGTATATAATAACCGATTATATACATATCATTACAGAGAGTAGATGTCGCTTCAATCGTTCAGTTCGTGCGCGCCGTCTTGTCAATGTTTTCGGAGCATCGAATATGTACATGAATAAAAAATTGAAATTCAGGATTTTTAAGAGAATGTGCCTTGCAAATAATCAATATTCTGTGTTTTAATGTTAGTAACTTCATAGCTGCGAGTCGCAGGAGTCGCACCAGACAGCCGGACGTCCGGCGTCGCGTCCGGTCGGCGTCCGGCACGCGGTGCGATGCGCGCCCGGTCGGTAACATGCGACACTGATGCATCCTTTAAATGTAGAATTACGAATTAATTTCCCTGACTTTGCTCATTATTTAGAAGTGGACGAGTCCTTGCACATGTTACCTGCCGGTGTCAGTGCGCAGTCTAATGTTTAAATATTAAATGATAAATTCGTTAGGCGTTTTGTTCTCATTATATTGATACTGTACAAAATAATCGTAAGAAATTATAGTTTCATGCCTAAGTTGTAGATAATATTCGATAGGATTTTGTACTATATTAAAATAATTTGTTTTCTGTTTTTTTTTTGTTCATTTTGTATCGTTATTATTAAAAACTTCACAAAATGGCACAATTTCTAGTTTAAGAGGTTATTAGTGACATTTAGCCAAAATAGTATTAACAATTCATTTGTAAATAATTCACTTTTCAATTAACAAGTAGGCGTTAGTTTAATACACATAGTAACTAAAACGAAAGGAATTAGTACAACGCGGTTGGATTCATGCACAACTTGTAGAACATTTTGTTTGTCTGTCACTTTTGTAATGACCTAGATAATTAGGAAAGGCGATGTAACAAAACACTCGATGCCAAACTCTTCATTTGAAACGTCAATAAATTCTAAAATAAAATGCGGCCAAAGTATTGACGATAATAAAATTAATTGAAAACTAATTTGTGTCTACTTTCGGTTGTCCCCTGCATGAATCCAAAATGGTGTTATGCACCACAGCTTAAGTAATAGAAAATCCGAAAAAAAAAAACATAAAAATTTTGCGAATTATAAATAATATTTTTAAAAGATATTTTGTAAATATAGATTTAATAAAAAGACTTAAGTAATGAAACGTGCAATTTAGACTTTGGTAATAATATAAAACAACTGCTAGGAATTTATGAGATCTACCACGGACGGTGAACTACACTTTCTATAATTCGATCTAGTCATTAGCTTTATTTGTATTTAAATCTTTATTGTGTTGTTTTTCAAAGACTTGATGATTTTTATAATTTATTGATGTTATAAGTAATCTTTTACTCCAATGTACAATTTTACTATTTTTTTTTTGTATTTATTAAGGAAATATGATCACAGATGTACCTTTTTTGTTGATATTTAGTACTTATTGGGATTCTGAAGAACTGTACAATACCTTACGTCACCACTCAAACTAACGTGAACAAAGATTCGTGATATTACAGCGTTAAAATTAGAAATAAATACTTACGCATTTCTTTAGTTGAAATATTTTTTACTGTAGCATAGGAAAAGTGGAATGATGAACTCTGAAATTGGTGTAGAAGGAGAAACTTCTCTTATCCGATAGCGGATTAACTTACTTGTAAATAAAGATTGAATGAAAACTTGCAATAAAGAAAACCTTACTAAATTGTGACGTAAGCTATGTACAAAACTAATTTATTATTTATTTTAATTTGTAAATAAATTGAGAATAATTAATAATAGACCGAACGTAACTATTATTACTATTAGTTCCGGTAACTAAGTCAGTAATAATTTTAAGTAGACATTAGAAAAAGTATCTCTTGCAATTTTTAATTCTTAATTAATTATTATTATTAATAATAAAAAGAAGACAATCTTATTTCGAAAACCAATAAACAATAAATTGAAAATAGAAATATTAGTAAAAATCTGTTGTTTCATTACACCATACCTTAGTACTACACAAAAAGGGCAGGTCGACAACCCCCTCAATAATTCGTATTCCTTTAGTAACAGTGTGATCTGGGCTCGCAATTCCAATAAAGGAGAAATCTATAAAATAGACATAGAAATTATGAGCCTGTGAATAGCCTTGAGTCCTGGAAAGGGTCTCATTGGAGAATCACCTAACCATATTGTAAACAGGAAAGAATTTCGTTGTTTGTTTGTTTGTACCGAATAAGATCCGAAAGTCCGCGACCGATTTTAACCATTTTTTCACTTATGGAAAGCTACATTATCAGCGAGTAACGTGGGTTTTAGTTTATACCCGTTTGCCCACGGGAACGGAAACTACGCGAGTGAAACCGCGGGGCACTGCTAATCTTATATACTTAACTAGCGACACCTTATCCCCAGGACCCCAGGTTTCTACGGGTACAAAGTTTATTGAGAATGTAATAGAAGTAAAATAATGAATGAAAAACGCGACAGCATCCGCTTTGTCTCGTTCCCGTGGGAATATGAGGATAAAATATAGCCTATGTCACCCGGGGAGATATACGGGGATAGCTTCCCAACAGTGAAAGAATTTTTCAAATCGGATGTTTAGTTTCGGGTTCAACACAAACAAACAATCAAATCTTTCCTCTTTATAATATTACTAGCTGACCCTGCAAACATCGTTTTGCCACATCAAAAAAAATAGGGTTGGACCACCCTTAACATTTAGGGGGATGAAAAATAGATACTGTCCGATTCGCCACCTTAGCCGATATGCACGCTAAGATTCACGAAAATCGGTCAAGCCGTTTCGGAGGAGTTCAACCTCGAACACCGTGACACGAGAATTTTATATATGAGAGATAGTATAGACTAGCAGCGCCTCGCGCTCTCACTCCCACTTAGTTCCAGTTCCCGTGGGAATACGGGGATAAAATATAGCAAAGTTTACTCGCTAATAATGTAGCTTTCCATTACTGAAACAAAAATGTTTAAAATCGGTTCAGTAGTTTCGGAGCTTATTCGATAGAAATAACACATCTTTGCTGTTTTTAATGTTAGTATAGATAGAGATTGAGACCATCCATTTTCTAGTGTATCGTGGAAAAACGAAAACCGAATTCCGTAATGGGAGAATGCATTAAGGCGAAGATCGAATCTGAATTAACAAAGATTCACTGAATTAATTACAAAAATTAGACTTTTGTCAAAACGTTTAGTTGACACTTCGCGTGACCCAAGGGCTGGCTTTTACCTTGGACAAAGGATAAGCATTGCCATACAGCGTGGTAATGCTGCCAGTCTTTTGGGTACATTACCAGTGGCCAGCGATGCGGAAGTATTTTATATATAGTACCTTATTCTTATTAAGAAAAAGTTTATTTCGTCTTAAATAAAAGACAAAAATGACATTATATACATAAAGTCAGAATATATTGAGAGCAGTGGCGAGTTCCTAATAACATCTTACTATAAGCTTGATTTATCATTGACAGCTTCTCAACCTCTAGAAAAACTAAAAAAAAAAACTGTCACTTATATGGTGTACATAATAAAGAGTATTCTATTATATTCTATTCTAAAACCTATCTAACCTAGCAGTATTTTCATGTACAGCACTGCCATCCAGGTGCATTCAGTTCAGTCTTTTTTTTTTGTATTATTGATACTAAACTGGCTTGCTCTTTGTCACCTGGTGGCAAGCGATGTTGTGGTCAACTATGGAGCACCCTTGCCAAGAAACAGCCTGTTTTCTCATGGCTTATAGACCTCAAACCATAGCTATCAGGAAACAACCACCGGCATGGATTTTCACTCCTTAGGTATGCTTAATGATTCTCGAAACTTATTTGA
Organism: Hecatera dysodea; assembly: GCA_905332915.2. NCBI lineage: Eukaryota > Metazoa > Arthropoda > Insecta > Lepidoptera > Noctuidae > Hecatera > Hecatera dysodea. Next base: position 27,041,315 of record HG995286.1, on the reverse strand, counting down.
GAATAAGCAAGGTTATATATGTAAGTAAGCAATAAAAATAACATTTACATACTTTAGAGAATTAATTTTAATCTCTACAAAATACACTTACACACTTTACTAATTGAAGGCAGAAATTTTGTTGATTGCCTTCTTTTCGTATAAAAATATGAATAATATTTTAACATAATTGGTCTAAAAACGATCGATCTTTCGATTTTTTCTAATCCACGATCTTTATATTCTCCAAGACTCAAAATATTGGTCTTCTAAATGTTAGTAGTGTTCGCTAAACAGAGGTGCCATGTCAACTATTAATGCTCTCAGAACATGTGATACAGGCCCAGAAATAGACATGTTACATATAGTGACTTCACGGCCACGGCCCACCGCTTTAAGATAGAACGATTTATTTTGAGATGGGGATACATCTCTGAAGCCGATAATTTTCTAATTGGATAACTGGGAGGCTCAAGAAAAAGTGATATTCTATTAGCGAATGAGATTATCAAAATGACTGAATATGAGGGAATGGATCACGTGGCTTTTCCACAACGATTATTAATCCTATGCATTTTTGACGCTTTGACAACCGTTTTCACCATGCTACGCTGTGGCTGCGTAAAGAAAACGTTTTGGGAATACTATCATTGTATTACTGAATACTATCATTGTATTACTGAATACTATCATTGTATTACTGAATACTATCATTGTATTACTGAATACTATCATTGTATTACTGAATACTATCATTGTGAGAACTGATCTTGGGGGTGAAGTTTACAGTGTGAAGTTTACTTCTAGGCAAGCGCTTCTCATCGTCGACCACATCCTCGCTTACCATCAGATAAGATAGCAGTTAAAAGTGAACGTACATATTATACTAAGAAAACTACTCCTAGAACTACTACTACTAGAAGACTACACTAAATTGGATGAACGTCAGGAGGTGGTCAAAAAAAAAACGCGTGTAGTGCGGTGAATCCACGGAGCACAACTAGTTTAAAATATATTTATCGACATAACGCATTCGTATTCGAGAAATAGACATTCATATGTGTAAAAAACAACTAAATATCAGTAGGTAGATTCTAGACTCTACTGAGCTGTACTGGAATCGGTGGATAGACTTCGTATTGTAATTTAAAAGTAAAAGAACCTTCTAGAACACTAAAAGTTTACTTCGAACTGGATAAGGTATGTATATATTACCGGATAATTGTAAAATGCGTAAGATTATTATAATATATCTTGAGAACTCAACTCTCGATAAATTGTCAACTGAATATTTTGAATACTTTTTTACGGAACAGAATTCGATTGTTTATAATCTCTCTGCCATAAACTGACGACATGTTGGCGACCTATCAGTTTACCGTTCTATAATTAATTTAGCGCAGTTCTGGCCTAGCCAAGTAGCGGAGCATAGAGAACTTAGGGCTCCACGCGGATAGGTTAGGTTCGAGCGGTATGGTTAGGTAATGGTGGGTTTTTAAACCCTACAGACAGAAATAGGAGCCCCGCGTAGCAGGGCTTCGTCATCGGTTAGACTGTTGGAATTGTACTATTTAACGTTTCGTTACTTGCTGTTCTACAATTTCTCGGAATTACTTCGAGAGATTATAGACTTTTCAAAAAAAATTGATCCGTTTAAAAGTGCTTCAGATATTCAGTTGACAATTTATTGAACGTTTACAATGTACTCGTATCAAGTTATTCTATATTGTTACGAAAGAATAATGTCCAGATATGGCCCTAGGACATGTTTTGAAAGCTAATACAAAAATATAAGTTTTTAAAATAGGAATGAGTAATTTTACTAATTATAAAGGAATAAGTAATTTTACTTATTAGTACGCGACTTTTATTTTTACGTAAAGTTTGGGGTTGCCATTTTATGGCCAATTTTATTTAAATTCATATATTATTTACTAAATCTAATCGATTACGGAAAAACTAAACGTTAGTCGGGTTTCAGTTTTTAAAACTGAGAAAACTGACGTCTTTTAATTGAAACCCACTCGACTTTTAGACCAATTATGTTCATAAATACCTCAGACCAGAGATACTGTACTTTATAATGATAAAATCACTATTTGGCTTTGCCGTAGTTACATATAAATTAAATTGATAAATACCAACATTCGATGCAACTAATATATTCGATATTTCTTTTTAAATATAGCCATGTTAGCCTTTGAAAAATGATGGATTTGACATTAAACTGTAAAATCTACCTACTCAAACTTGCTCCCAGCCTGTCAAAGTGTCAAACATGTATAAAGGGAGCTATAGCAGTTTACACTTAAAGAAGATTCCTATTATTTATAAGGTTAAAATGAGGAAATAACTTTGAAATTAATAATTATTGTGTTCAAATGATATACTTTCTTATATTTTCTATAACTTATATGGTATACCTACATAATAAAGTTTATTCTATTCTATTCTATTCAAGGCTTTAAAAGCCTTGAAATAATTATCACAATAAAAATAAATAACTATTCAAGTGAATTATTATAATGAAATGAAAGCCTTTTATAATAATTAAAATAATTAGTACAGTGTCGGATGTATGTAGGTGTTATAAAAAAATAATTACAGTCGGCTTCAAACAAAGGAAATATATTATGTTGTAATGTAAAACATTTGAATGTCGACGAGCTACGAAGCTACGCCGTAGAGGTGCTACGGAATTTTAGCACGGTCTACGAAGTGCTACGCATTCATTCGATTTATAGTTGCTATATGTATATTTGTTATCAGGCGTTATTTTATGTATGGAGAAGATATTTGCCCAGCTATGAAAAAGAATTCGTTTCAAATGTATTTCAACAACTAATTCAATTTCCAGTAATCTAGATAATTCAACAAAGGATTTTCCTTGATTTATTTATTTTATTTATTTATTTATTTATTTATGTTAATACCGTTTGTGGACCAATTACATTAACACATACAGTAAACATATCATAATCATAAAAAGACACAAAAAGATAGAACAAAAATATTATATGCAAACGGTAAAAAAAAAAAAAATATAAATTTATGTGCTCTCACAAAAGTGAAGACAAGCGTACAAAACAGTTTTGAGATCATCTGCAAATAGGTCACAGTTCGGGTTGGCTTCCATGACGTTATTAAGCGCAGTCAGGGCGCGAGGAACAGGGGATGAGGCGCGGGCCACTGTTCGAGTTGTGGGCACGGCTAGTAGACGGTGTTTTCTACCACGGAGGTAGTTGTTTGGAACGTAAAGGCGAATCAGCTCATTATGGAGATCAGGAGCATCTGTTATCCCACGACATATTTTAAGCATGATGTACAACTGATCATAGGCTCTCCTAGTTTGTAACATATGCAATCCTAGGGATCCTACGAGAAATTTTGTTGGATATAAAAATGGATAATATCCGTAACGGAATTTATAGAGAAATCTTAGAAATGCTTTTTGAACCTTCTCTAATAAAAGTGCATAACTAGCCTCGTGCGGGTTCCAGACACAAGAGCTCGCCTCCAACTTGCTTCTGACAAGTGTGCTGTATAATAGCTGTACAACATGCGCATTTTGAAATTCTCGTGCGTTTCTAAGAACAAACCCTAGCCGTTTGAATGACTCTTTAGCAACCGTTGAAATGTGGTCATGGAATGTCAACTTCTGGTCAAATACGACACCCAAATCTTTTACAGTGTTCGATCTTGTAACAATAGTGCCATTTATTTTATATTCATAATGAATTGGATGCAGCATTCGGCCAAAAGTCATGACATAGCATTTAGAGGAATTGAATGCCATTTTATTGGCAACTCCCCACTCGTAAATGGCATCTATATCTCTCTGAATAGCCTCACAGTCTGATACAGTACTGACACGAGCGTACAGTTTTATATCATCTGCATAAAGAAGACATTTTGAATATTTGAGAACAGAAGGCAGGTCATTTATCATCAACAGAAATAATAAAGGTCCAAGAATTGAGCCCTGACTTACGCCTGAGCGAGTGTGATAGGCGCTCGATTCGTAAATACCTAGCCGCACAAATTGCTGGCGATCACGGAGGTAATCAGCTAGAAGTCGTAGCAAGTCAGGACAAAAACCTATGGCGCTAAGTTTTGCAAGCAGAATGTCATTGTTGACCCGGTCGAAAGCCTTTTGGAAATCGAAATACAGCACGTCTACCTGCTTTCTCTCGTCAAGCTGTGCAGATATATATTCTGTTAGAGTCAGAAATACTTTTTAAACGTGCAAGTTGTTTCAAATATATATAGATTGTGTAGTAAAAGTGTATATATAGTGCTGGTTAAGGCAGCAGGAACCCACTGATACAGTTCTGGTCATTGTGGCGACGGGCGCCTCGGGTAGGCCTTTATCTAACGATTGACGACTCTCAACTAAATCAATGATGATAACGATATGTTCACAAAGCATTTCACAAAACTGTTCGCTATATTATCCGCTAAGTTCTAATTCATCATCATCTAGCCTTTTCCCAACTATATTGGGGTCGGCTTCAAGTCAAAACGGTTTTAGCAAAATATGCACAGCAACACGAATTGAAAGTTTGACAAATCGTCAAAACACAACTTATTTCCTACGTTTTACTTAACCTGTATTGTCCCACTACTGGGCAAATAACTCCTTAACCACCAACTCTTGGAATTGGCATCTAGGTCGTCTCGCCACCTCTTCCAAGGCCGCTGAGGTAACGCTGAGGCAACGCTGAGGCAACGCTTAGGCAACGCTGAGGCAACGCTGAGATAACGCTGTGGTAACGCTGAGGCAACGCTGAGGTAACGCTGAGGCAACGCTGAGGCAACGCTGAGGCAACGCTGAGGGTAGTAGGCTGAGGGGAGGGCCCTGCCCTCAAGCCCCCACAACCACATCATTTATATCATCTAAATTCAACAAATATATTTACCAATTATAATTATACACTTCTATATAAAAATAAAGTATTACAACTAATCTCAGAGTGTCATTGAAAATCCTCTCGTATCGCTGTGATATAAGGACTGGTTATCACTTCGAAAAAGTCTAAACATTGCCATAAACATGGCAATCCTGCCAGCATTGGGCACAAACACATCTATGTACAGAATAATATAACTCACCAAACCAATTATAAATACACTTCTATACAAAAATAAACTACACAAGTAATCTCAGAGTGTCATTGCAAAATCCTCCCATATCGTAAGGACTGGTTTTCACTTCGAAAGAGTTTAAAAATTGCCATATCCTGACAGTATTGGGCACAAACATAATATCTATATACAGAATAATATTACTCATCAAAGACTCAAAAGTTGACTGGCAGAGAATGCCTTGTCCGCCCATGTCCCACTACCGTACATAAACTTTAAATAAATAACTCCCAATGGGCTGTTAAAAAAATATAATCTCCCGTCTCCATGTTCATTCGTAGCTGGTCGTCGTCTAATTTCGCCGACCAGGTCGTAAAGACGCGGGTAATCGCTCCCAGACAGTTGATTAGCTCAAAGCGCTCCGCTCCCAGCCCGTGGGCATCACGAGTGAGCTCACTGCGTAGGTATCAAGGCTGCTGATACTTTATGTTGCTGGGTTTATTTCAATATGATTAATGCAAGCGATCTGAAAGCTAATTCTTGTACTTGAAAATATTTACTGTCGGTATTTATTTCTTTAGAATAGGTATACACACCAACAGCACAGTCACCTACAATTCAAATTATATAACACTAGCAGCGCCCCGCGGTTTCACCCGCGTTGTTCCCTTTCCCGTGGCAATACGGGGATAAAATATAGCCTATGACACTTCAAAATAACGTAGCTTTCTATTGGTGAAATAATTTTGAAAATCGGTTCAGTAGATCCAGAGATTACTCCTAACAACGTCACAAACTCACAAACGTTACCTCTTTATAATATAAGTATACAGTAACAAATAACAGTTATTCATGACATTGACTTTATGCGTATTAGAGACAAAGGCAAAAAAATAAAGTGTATGTAGAAGAACTAAGTCCAGAGCACTACAAAAACAAACCAATTTGAACTACATTGACGACGTATATTGATTTTGCCTTAAGAACTAAACTTATTCATATAAAACTGCGCAAATCTGGAAAAATATCACAAAATCGTAAGTCATGCAAAAACGAAATGTTAGTTAATATTGATAAATGATAATGATTTATTTTCTGTAAGTAGGTTGTAAAAAACACTTTTGCACGTCAATCTTTTTTACCGTTATAAAAACTAGACGAGGCCGGTGTTTTCTAGCTGACTTTTTAAATGCTGATTAATAAATTATTAAGAAACGTGATAAAAAATTGAGATGATCAAGTTGATCAAATAAAATTGTTTTTTTTTTCTCTGTTATTTTCATTATCATACGAGTGAGAAACGAAACAAAGCTGATTTCAAACACATAAAAACATACCAAATGCAAAATGTTTACAGATTGCAATTGAGATGCGATAAGTTTTGTATTGACCATCTGCTATTTGTCAATAGTAATAAAATCAATAGACTACAAATGTCATAGAAAAATTGCAAACCATGTCACCCGTTAAAAAATAGTTTACAAATTAATAAAACAAACTAAAATATACCATCAAAAAAATTGTCCTCAACGATGTCAGCTGGTAATGTGCCCAAGAGACTGGCGGCATTGTCACGTTGTATGGCAATGCTAAGCCTTTGGCTAAAGTGAAAGCCAGCCCTTGGATCACGATAAGTGCCAACCAGCATTTTTTATTTTTGGATAGTCTGTGAGCTCAAGGTCCCCACGGCCCGAGGGTTTCAACCCTAAAAGGCTCGTAAATATGGTTAGTAATACGGTTACTATTTGCTGCTTGAGGTTTTTAGCCGCAGCAGCAGCGCCAGCGCAACACGGTGAACTAGCGATATGCGTTGGTGGGACTCGGGTTGTGTCCCAAACTAAAGACCTACCCATTCTTCCATGGAAACAAAAAAATGCCGTCCGGTCTTTTGACATCGTTGCATACCAAGCCAGAGAGCGGTGGTGGCCGGCTAACGGCTCTTACTTATGAATTGTAGGTCGTGGGTTCAAACCCAGCCAAGCGCATTACTTTGTGTAATTAATTTCATCACCATCACACTGCTCTCAAAACGGTGAAGGAAAACATCGTGAGGAAACCGGCATGTCCTAGAACCAAAAATTCGAAGACATGTGACATTCACCAACCCGCACTGGGCCTGCGTGGTGGATTACGGCCCATTCCCTCTCCTAGAAAGGAGGCCTGTGTCCCAGCAGTGGGAAAATTAAAAGGCTAATTATGTATACCAAGCCATTGGGTTCTAATACAGCTGGAACGTCGAGGATGACAAGAGCTCGTCGGATGAAGCTTGGCGCGTCACCCAAGGCTCGCACTGCGGCTACAAGAAAAACTGTGGTGCTTGACAACCTAGAACTTATAATTACAGCGATGAACAACACGGAGCTCCTAAACTTAGTGAAACAGCGAGGCTGACAGTGGTGCCGTCGAACAAAGAGCCTAGGTTTGACGACGGTAGTTCGTGAAGCCGAAGACCTGATGCCCACTCTCCCACAGCCAGAGGCGCACACACTCAGCAGTAGTCGCAGACGTGTTCAATAAGTTGTCATGGAATCTGCAGAGCGACTCGTCCCAGCACCTCTGGAAAGAAGTTTGTCATGTTCACAATATTGTCAATGGTTAATTCTAACTTTTACTTCTATCCTAATCATAAACAAAGGCGTCAATTTGTGTTCTCTTAATAATGAAAACATTGTACCAAAAAGGCTTTCACAATTGCTAACAAAAACATCTCATTATGCTTACTGCAAACTTAGCTATCAATCTTGGGCATTTTTTTATAAACTGGGGTATACCTTACTTTGCGCCCTTTTGAATTGAGTTTTTTTGCTTTCTGCTACAGCGGCAATAGAATACACATCTAAAACAAACACATATGTACATGACATATAGTTGGGATGACAGACAGTGGAGGTTTGAAAAGATGTGAGCTATGCGAGCGATGATTTAACAAACTTATAATGCGGATTTTTGTCTGCCGGCTTAAGTCTTTATTCTGTATCTGAATCATTTTGATAGTAGGCGAGTAGTAATTATTCGACCTAAAATGATTTAATATTCCTACAATAACAAGATATGAAGGTATTTGAAATTTTACCAGAGTAAATCAATTTAATAAAATCAAAATCACGTAAACTGAAGGACCACTTCAGCAGTTACCACCGGACTAATGGAAAGACAGACAGACATAATAGACAGTTGTTTTAAAAATGTAAAGAAATTAGTAGATATTCTGTTTCTAGCTAACAGAAGTCTGTTACACGAGTTTAATAAATTCTTCAGAAAAGATTATTTAATATTTATCTCTGAGATAAATCTCCGAATCCAGTTCTACAGACATATGACAGACAGACGCGAGACGTTGAGAATGAACAACAACCGTTATACTATATTAAGCATTTTTTTATGTCAGGACTTGTGTATATATACGCTCTTTACTGCGGTAAGTGAGCCGTCACGCGGTTTTATCGCAGTTTGAGCGATAGTAAACAATGGCGCTGGTACTGTCGAACAAAGAGGTTGGGATAGAGGCATCTAGTTTGCAAATACTTCCAAATATCTTAAAGGCCGAGTGGTAACGGCCCCAACTTACGAATTGTAAGTTGGAGGTTCAAACCCAGCCAGGCGCATTACTTTGTGTAATTAATTTCATCACCACTGCTCTCAAAACGGTGAAGGAAAACATCGTGAGGATGTCCTAGAACCAATAATTCGAAGACATGTGACATTCGCCAACCCGCACTGGGCCCGCGTGGTGGATTACGGCCCATTCCCTCTCCTAGAGAGGAGACCTGTGTCCCATCAGTGGGGACATTAAAAGGCTGATTATGCTTTATGTTATATGTCTTAAAGACACATAAGCCAGGCCACAAGTCATCAAGCTATCTCATAGATTGTAGGTATGTATGTGCCTTATTGATTGTAGGTATGCCTCAGGCGAGCCAGTCGTGTGACTAATGTGTGTGGCTGGCGTTCTACGAATTCTACTAAAATTTAATTTGAATGGTACCGATGTGTCATACTTTTTTCCCTTTAAATAGTGTTGGTTACTAGGGAAGTGGAATGCTGAAGGTAATATACTCTCCCTTTAGCATTCCACTTCGGTCCAATCCAAGTCGGTGTCTTTGGTTGTTTCTTCGTTTTTGAATACCGACTTCCGAAATTAAAGTTATTTTATACTTTCGTATGTTTTTTATGCACCAAATCAATACAAACATTTTTATAAATCATAGATTTCAAAGGGTCGAAAAGGTTGTTTGGATTCTGACCGGTTTTGGTGAACTTATTGTATTTAAGCATCATGATGATTCCATAAAGAAAACGCTCAAAGTTGCATATTTTATTACTTGAAAGTTGGTATGCCAATGATTAAGAGGGTTCATACAACCACGAAACTGATTGTTACTCCTGTCACTCAAAAGCGTTTGGGTTGGGGTTAAATTAAAATTAGTCTTCATTTCTCATACTCGGAAAGTGGTGTTTGTTTGATCAGAGTAGAGAACGTGTAGACGACACTACTCTACATCTTTGGAAGGGACTCGTTCAATTGCTTCCTTCGCTTGGGTGGGACTGAATTTTAAAAATAGAACTAAATTTGTTTATGGAGTCGGCTACTATATAACGATATCGATTAAAATAAAATAAAAAAGCTGCGGGCTTGTGAATGTATAAACAGCCAGATTGAATTTTAAAAAAAGCTGCTAAGCGGGACGGCCCGCGGTGGTGATCGATATTCAAAATTTAACTAACCACTAACAATACTATTGTATTTAAACTGTTCAAAATCTCGGTTTAACAAACTAATTTTTGATTAAATATGAGTTCAAGCGATTCTGAAATGTTGACTCCAGATTCGGTTAAAGACGAGACAAATACAGTAAACGAAAATCTTTAGCCAGAAATTTCAAAGGAAAGATACTTAAATACGTGCAATTATTTTATGAAGTGGCGAGCAGACAAGAGAATAAAAGTTTATTTTAACTTTCCTTATATTTGAAATTAAAATTAGAGTGTTTAATGCAGGTGAAAATCATTAGTTTTTACTCGAACTGTAAGCTCTTCTTGCACTCACAGCTCTTCTTCCTTCCTGAAAACCACAGAAACAAACACAAATCGATACAAATCGACTTGGAACTATTTTAGCTAAATTTACAGATAAACTAGAACAATGCTATGCTTAGCGGCGACTATTTTTGGTCCATTAAAGGACCCACATACAAAATCTATCAAAACTACGAATTTAGTTCATGTTTAGTCTTTTAATATTTGCGGTATCATTAACAACAAAAATGTAACAACTTATTTTTATGTACTACATTCGAAGTAAATAAAGACCTATTCTATAAAATAAAATAAATATTTTTTAAATATAACATTTAATTATTTTTTTCTAATCTCGCAGCACCGCTCTTTTTAAGAATAAACATTTTCCCATTCCAGGACAAAAACCTTGTAAACGACTGTTATTTTTAATTATTATGTTAAGTATTAGAAAAAACCCATTCTAAGGTATGCATAAAAGTTGCTTTCTAAGTCACGTTGTGCATTATAATGTCCCAGTATGTCGTGCAGGTAAAATTCTACTTCTGCACACGTGTATATCGGTTTCTGAATTGAGTAGGGTATATTGAATTAGGAACGTTTCAAAACCTGTTAATCCTTTTTTCGAATGAGAAACCATTGAATGAATTCTTCCGCTCTGGGCAGAGCGGAAGGGAGTGTCAGTCTCTTACTAAAACCCACCCGTGTTCCTCCTAATACCCTTTGCGTTCCAGGGCCGCAGTGACACTTTTGAACCAATTCTGCAACCCTGGAAGACTATCAACCCCCTAGCACAATGGGTTTAGTCGACTCCATCTTAGTCATTAACAGAAACTCAACGTGGTCTTTGATGTCCTTTGCGTTCCAAGGCCGCGGTGAATTTACAAACAAATTCCACAGCACAGCCTGTTAAGCTGACAAGTTTTCTGGTTAGATTTTGAACAAAACTCAGCTTCATACGGGAATCGAAAGTCACTTAATACCTACTCAGGCCCTAAGATTATTATTCGAAGATTTAAGATATAGGCGGAGGTGCCGATAAGTTACTGATGAACCATATCAATGGGAGCAGTGGTGGCCGAGTGGTAACAGCGGCGACTTACGAACTGTAGATCGCGGGTTCAAACCCAGGCAGGCGCATTATTATTATTATTATTATTGTTCATTTATTTCAGATAAAACATCCATAAAATTGTTAGTAACGCAGGTATAGATACTAAACAACTATAATATTACAAAACATCTTTTCAGTCTCTAAACATTATTTGGCGATGGCAGTACAAACTACATTATTGGTCGATGCCTTTGGAATCACCATTATAAGATGGTACTTGAACCCACCCGCTAAATTTACCCAAACACTGCCTATCTCTTCGGGGGATACCAACGATGTTCTGTCAAAATATGAAATTTATTACGGCCATTTTCTTGCAAGCTCACTTTCTCAGAACTCTGCAAAGCCTGTACCTGAGAACGCGCAGTTAATTCCATGTACTGCTAAGCTGGGCATAGTGGGCAATCGTGGGCATAGTGGGCATGCGCCTGTAAGCACGTGACTGAGTTAGGGCCGCCCCGCGCCATACGTCACCCGTCTCCAGGGAATAGCACATAGCACGTAACTCGACGTGCTTCACTCGGATTTGGAAGACGTGAGCTTGAGAATTTGGAGTCGAAAAGTTTCTTGAGTTTCTTTGTTGAATAAAGATACGTTTTTACTGGATGGTTTTGAAAAATTACTGAAATCGTTTGAACCACTCTTGCTTACTTAGTAATATTGCATATATAATATAAATAAAATAATAAATTAGGTATAGACCTAGTCTATCTAATTTATTATTTTATTTATTACTAGCAGCGCCTTGCGGATCCACCTGCGTAGTTTCCGATCCTATTGGAATACGGAAATAAAATCTTAAAATCAGTCCAGTAGTTTCGGAGCTTATTCGTTACAAACCAACAAACAAAAAAATATTTCCTCTTTATGATATTAGTACTTATAAATAACAAAAAAAAACCTAAAGAAAAAAATAATAACCCAGTACAAAAAAGGAAAGATATGGTTTAATTATAAAGGTTTCTCCAATTGAAAATTCCAAGTTCAACCGAAGTCATGATAACTCAAAAAGGCCCAAAAACGTAACCGCGTTATTTAATGTTGGGTTTTCATGACTTTCGATGTTTTTTTATACAAAATTAAAATGAAAAAAAAAAACAGCTTGAAAAAGTTACCAAATGTAAGAGATCTTAAAAAAAATGGAGATCGACCCATGCCACGTGCACATGCACGATTAAAGCACATCCTGAAACGAACCGCCATTACTTCTTATTGGCATATCGCTGAAACGGAACTCTATACTGCAGCCGTGAGACACTCACTAAGTTTTATGCATGCCTATTTACTTATAAATCCATGTACCGTGCGTATTTCATGTAAGTGCTAAATAATTTTTACTCTTTCTTTCTTTTTCTTGTAGTTAATCCATTTGACATTAAACAGTGCAACATCTCCTTCGCGCTAGTTTACATCCTACTTCATCGGCTGGGTACCGTGGGCGATACATTTTATTGTCGGACGGCACCGAATTATATAATGTAACTATGTGCAGTTATAGCTACAGCGGTCGAGCTGAAGATAGTTTGATTGTGCCCTGGACTAACACATGCTTGCTTTACAATATCTGTTAGTATATAGTAAGCCTGAATAATGGCTCAACTTCGGTCGTGTTAAAGGAGAATGAGCACCCCGAGCATAGACATCCTATTGCACAGGCATTCGGATTCGCATCACATTCACAATAAAATTAGTAAATCAATCTTTTTGGTTAAAAATCTTTTTACTACTGACGACTTTACTTATAGATATAATCGAAATAATTAATCAGATTTTTAAAACTGTTATCATTTCCGTACGAGATTGTTATTTCCACAGCTAAAATTATGCATAATGTTTTTTTATGAATGGGAATCATCAAGTTAGTGTCAAACTCTTACTGACTAAAACCCACCAATCTTTCACCTAAAGGCCTTTGCGTTCGAGGGCCGCGGTAGGGTTGCCAACCGTACTCTAAAATAGAGTATTGTCCTCTATATCATGTGGTCGTACTCTATAATCTATAACACTAATAAAGTACGCTAAAATACTCTTTTTTACAAAATGTTTAGTGCACGTCTGTAATAATACGCAAAAACCTTAATCAGAATAAAAAAGTCCACTATTTACTGTTATTATGTTGGTATCGCCGATTCCTCAATCCATATTCGAACGTTCCTGAACGCAGCCACTAATGTCATTCATTATATTAAATGTGTCAATGTCATGTCACAAGTTAAGTTACCTATTTTGAGTTGTCCGGAGTTTGAGGTTACCGGTTAGCGGTTACATTGATTTTGTTTCCACTGTGTTGTGACTTGTTTTTTGTTTGTTTTATCCAATTTGTAATGGATGACGTAATTGAGGAACAAAATAATGCAGATCAAGAATATAACCCAAGCACCCCCCCACGTAAAAAGCAAAAAGTTGTTGCCAAGAAAAAAAGGTCACAAAAATACACACAATCGTGGGAAAATGAATTTTCGTGGCTGAGAAAAGACCCAGAAAATGATACAAATGCAAAATGCATGATTTGCGGAGTAATTTTTTCAATTTCTTCAGCTGGAATTGGACACGTATGTACTTAAAACTTTTTATTATTATTTTCATTTAGATTTTAGTTCATGGAATGTTTAATTGGTTTTGTTTGTGTTATTTTGTGGTGGGTCGGTTGGTTGGATGTGTGAATACCTATTTGTAATGTAATGTATATACCTTTTTAAAAGATAAAAATAAATGATACTCTTTTTTATAAGTGCATACTCTTTATTTACCTCCTTTAAAATCAGATATACTTTATTTCTGCTAAAAAAAGTTGGCAACCCTAGGCCGCGGTGACCCTTTCGAAAACCTGGATAATGCTAAATTTGGCAACTTACAAAATACCAATGATTTTGACAAATTCTCAATATTTCTCCGTTTGTATAACAGAACACATTTAAGAAAATATATTTCAGCCTGAATGCCTATTATCAATCTCGACCAACGCATTTCACCAGCTATAGTTTGATCGCGTCCACGAAAATCAAATCACTGTGCCACAAAAAGCAGTTTTTTTTTTTAATGACTTCATGCACGGACCATACATTTATGGGCTACTGTAAAAGTACCAAACAAATAACTGTGAATATAAAGGATATTTAACTCTCTAAATTTTGCTCTACGGGACCGATCGGTACGATTGTTACTTTAATTATTTTGTTCATAAGATTTTGTCAAAAACATACTGGAGACAGCACTTTTCCAACTCGTTCGTAAAACAAAAGGATATACCCACTAACATCAAGCTGTTAGATGCACCAAGGCTCAACAAGGAGCTGGAAGAACTCTTAAATGAGGCCATGAAGGCCCGGGACAAGCGAGCCATTCATTGAATATTATAACAATGAATATATCATGTTCTTTTGATTTCAAAAGGTGCAAATCAAAAAGTGTTTTATAATAACTTGACAGTATTCCGATTGTGTCTATGCAAGGAAATCTCCTGCTTACTTTGGCAAATGGAGCGGTCGCGAATATTGCGTGTGAGCTTTTGAGCTTGTACTTAATTAAAATTAAGACGTCAATGCCTCTCGGTTTGCAATTAACGAAAACGCTTTACTTGTGTAGATATACGTGACCTTTGGATTTAAGGTGAGGTTGAAATTGAATGTACCAGAAATTCCAGACGATGTGCCAGTTTACGGGCAATAACGAATGACAAAAACACAAAAAGTTTGAGTTTGGCCAGCGACACTCACTACGGGCAAATTGAAATCTATGTTTTTGGCCTTTGGACCATCTAATACACGTTGGTAGTGTATATTTCAGTTCAATCATAGATGATTCGATGCCAGAAACTGATTTAGACTGCTTGAGAAGTGTTTATCTCTTTTTATTCATTTTCTGAGGTCGGGTTTTTTGACAAACCCGTATTTTTTTGCCTTGATATTATTTCTTTACTGTATATCAGTTACAGAACACCATCCTTAAATATGAACACGCACTTCTAGAAAATCCTGTTTACTATATTATATTGAAAACCATACGAAGTCAATGTTCAAAAAGCGCTTTCAGTGATAAGATCACCCATTGTTATGCACTTCCTACTATTTTTCATAGTCCAATTCTATTTTCTATGGTGTACAATAAAGCATGCCTATCTATTCTATTCGATTGTTAAAAATCTAGTAAGAAAGATGGGGCACGTTGATTAAATGGTTCACTCGCAAGTTTTACAACTACCGTACACTAATATCATAAATGTTAAACTAATATCATTGATACTTACGTATTGATAGGACTTAGGCTCTGAAAGAACCCAGGGTTGTGGAATTTGTTCGAAAGAGTCACATCGACCCTGGAACACAAAGGCCATAAGTAGTTTAGAATACTTTAAAATTCCTACATTCCTGTTCAGAATAAAAACATCGCATTTATGTATATATCTTTCACTATTACCCCCTGTGGATTATAGACAAGGGGCATAAATGCGCTACTTCCATGGACACACAAATTGCCCGTTTACTGAGTGTCAGCATTCTAAATGAGCATGTAAGTTGTGAAGTCGGCGGCCATTGGCATCGCTGACTACAAATTTAAGTAGCTTGGTATAGAACCGCTGAAGATAATATGGCATATTGTAACTAAGTAAGTAACCTGTATAGTCTGAATTCTTCTTAGAAGAAGGAAGAGTCAAAAAGGGGACACCTACATCAAGGCACTACCAGACGAGCACTTCTCGTATTTTTCAAAAACTTATTAAATTGCCCCATATTTTGACATTAACTGTCGCTGAAATTATATTGCAACATGAATTTAACGCTCATTAAGTACAAATGCATTCTGTTCAAAAGGTCTTACCATTACTTGCAGGCAGCTCAGTTAGATCATTATTAAGTAAAATTAAAGGAAATTACAAAAAATGGTATTACTGTTAGCTCTTATGCACCTAGCTATCACACTTTTTAATGTGTTGATAAACTTTGTCTTCAACTATGCAATAAATCATAACATCATCATTAGTACTTTAATACGCGATAGTTTATAAGCACAAATCACATGTCCAAGATAAACAATTACACAGGGTATACCTACGAACAACGTCACAGGCACTATCAACAACAACAAAAAACAATTCAACAAAAACTCAATGAAACGCAAACATAAAAAATCAATTGGCACGTTTGCTAATAAAATTGTTGCACAAGTACTTATAATACAAAACCGTTCGGTAGACCGTTTACATTAAAATTGTAGGGCAAAAGTGCCCGGGGCATTTAGTGAAACATGTTTGTTCCTCTTAATTCCGAACTGAACTAGTTTAAATAACGCTCAGTTTTTGTTTGTATTCATTGGATGCGTAGAGAAACTAGATGCGGTTTTTGTAGTTTCAGTACTTTAGAAGTTTACTTGAACTAGAAAATTAACTTTTGCTTTTCTTTTAATTGGTTATATTGGCAGGTTTTGCAACGTTTAGTGGTACGTTCGTATATTGATTAAATAGGTTGTTGTCCTTAGATTACAGGGACATACGCATGCATAACTGAAAAATTACGTGGTAACGCTTTGTACATAAAGTTCTAGCAATTTCTAAAAGCATAGTCTTTTAGGGCAAAACTGGCCAAGTGCGAGGTGGACTCGCGCGTACAAATCTCATTTTTGTAACACTTTAAAACCCTAGGGTTTTAAAGTGTTACAAAAATGAGATTTGTTTTCTTACTTTGAAAACCCTAGACTTCTAATTGATTTTCCTGTAGGTAAAGAACTATTTACTATTTTTTCGAAACGTTAATATTTCTAGAAAAAGAGTGGAATCAACGATAGTGCAGCTTTCTGTCAATGAAAGAATTTTCATAATCAAATGCAGTGCTCACAGACATGACCTCCTACTAACAAAACCTCGATATAATAAGTATAATTTAAGACCAGCTGTTGCGCCCCACTCAACTTTGATGCAAACTTCGAGGTCCTGTTACAGTTAATCGAAGTTTCCAGAATTGTTAGGAAAGCCTCTCATATTGCAGCTCGACTGCCTCACTCGGCAGTCTCTGTGAAACTTTTGTTCGGAACAAATGAGATCATAATATTAACAATGCACAAAGTGTGATATTAAAATTAACTGTTATTTATCATGTACATAATAAATAACAGTTTCTTTCGTGTTGAGGGGTCCTCGATACCCCTTGGTGTGATTAGCTATCACAATTTTCGATTCCCTATGACGACGGTCAAGGAAATGGTTCCAAACACTCGACCGAGCGAACTAACGAAGTACCTAATGTCGACAATTTTTTAGTACTCTGCAACATCAGAAAGCTAGAATCAACAGTAGCAACAACTTAAAGCGCCGATGCAATGAATCCGATCACAACTATGTTGGGATGAGCTTCAAGTTTGCAGCTCAGTACCAGTATTTCACGTGGAGTTGCTGCCTACCTGACTAAGTGACTACCACAGCATAACGGTTCAACATTTTTTCTAGGACAAGGAGGAATGGGCCTTTAACCCATCCGCTTACCGATCCCGGCAAGCGTTGCTTATCCTCGAAAATCGAACCGCGCATCAGTTATTAATTAGCCACCAGCTCTGGCCTCTCTTGAGACTCGTAGAGCACGATATTTCCTTTGATTACGTCAACCAACGACTTAAAACCAAACTTTTATCCCCACTTTCAATTACAATATTAACAACACATTCGTTCAATCAACAGTATTACCCTTAATGATTAGCCTTAGGCATTCAATCCCCCACAACAGAGCTCGCCAAACAGCGGTTCATCCAATTAGTCGGTAGTGTAAACATCTAGAGATTATCCAAATAATGTTTGTGTTACAATGGTTCCCGAATCACGATACGTTCGATATTAGGGGTTGATCATGAGCAAACACTGCAAGCGTCTATTGTTGCTTCACAGACCTGGCCCTTGTGTACCTACTTACCTAACCGTACCTAGGTATATATAGGTAGGTAGGTCTCCAATCTCAAACACAGCTTTTGTTGCCTAGCTTAGCGGTGCACGATTGATACGCTGTGTGTTCTGATTTAGTGAGCTCTGCGTCGAAGTTGGCATTTGAATGTTTGTCTCTGTTGATTATGGCTTTATGAACAAAGCAGTGGCTGAATATAAAGTTGTAGGATCTTTATCTTCAGCCGCTGCTATCCGGAAGATTTGGAAAATTCATATAACTTTGGATTATAAGGCCTGGCTAGATGTATCTTGCAAATGTGGGTCTTGAATTGGTACTTGAATTGTGTGACTGCTATGTCTAAAGCATGAAGCCAAAACATTAAATTTTCAACCAGAACTCTTTTCCATGTCGGAAATGTCGGATGTCAGAAAAAAATGTCACATAGATAAAATGTAGGTATGTACAGTCAATACCCTGCATTATCTGACCCCTCTTAGAAATAAGAAAATAAAAAGAAGGTTACACAAGGCACTTCTCAAATACCGACAAGCCCAGATATCACCTGGTACCTGGAATCCAGTTGATTCTTAATTTCGCACTACTTAAATTAATAAATAATACTGACCAGTAACCCAAATTGAAACAATTTTCCAAAACGTTTTTTTTTACGACTATAAAGTTTGGAGAATCTCCTAGCTAAAAAAAATACAGGGATTGATGTTCTAGGTAAAGCAACGCTTGCCGAGGTCGGTCTGTGGATGGGTGACCGTCTGAACATACACAACCCAACATCTACAAATGACAGCCATGATCAACGGCTAAGCGTGCTTTCCGAGGTACGGAGGAATCTTGGAAGTCATGTTAAGATGGTTACCCTTCCACAGACCAACCTCGGAAAGTGTCGCTTAACCTTGAAGATCGACCCGTACTGATGCTATTCTTAGCCTCGAGGCCCTTTACATCGCGAGGCCGTGGGCGATGGCCCACACCGCCCACGTCTTACGCCGCCTCTGTATGTGATTCACGTTATGAAAAGTAATTTCTTCTTGAACACTTTAAATTCAAAGATCTTTTGATAGAGTAAAGCGATTGCGATAAAACTGCTACTTGCGTCGATACTCTTGCGCCATCCCATCTTCCTAGCTCATCGTGCTGTGCTGGCGCTGCCGCTGCGGCTGCGGAGAACCTCAAGCGGCGGAAATATAATAACCTTATTGGTAGTTATATTTTCGAGCCGTTTGGGGTTGAAACTCTCGGGTCGTGGGGTCCTAGTGCTCATAACTTATATAAAAATTTGTCAAAACGTTTAGTTGACACTTCGCGTGACCCAAGGGCTGGCTTTTACCTTGGACAAAGGATAAGCATTGCCATACAGCGTGGTAATGCTGC
This sequence comes from Hecatera dysodea, assembly GCA_905332915.2. Classification (NCBI taxonomy): domain Eukaryota; kingdom Metazoa; phylum Arthropoda; class Insecta; order Lepidoptera; family Noctuidae; genus Hecatera; species Hecatera dysodea. The sequence continues at coordinate 27,021,866 of HG995286.1, read as the reverse complement.
CAGCCTTTTGGGTACATTACCAGTGGCCAGCGACGCGGAGGTTTTTTCGACGCCATCTTTTGACTATTTTTGGTAACTTGTAAAATTGTTTTTTAGATTCCATATTACGTCAGTTGGCAAAAACGGAACCCTTATAGCATCGCTTTGCTGTCGGTCTGTCAAGACCCTTTTCCACAGGAACGAGTGGAGGAATCAAGCTGAAATTAATATCTACTCTAAACAAATACTCAAATCTGCCGTGCTATTCTGAAAAGTTTATTTGCGAAATCACTTCTGAATCCGCAGTGAAATTATGTGAAACTAGTTTCGTATTCTTAAATGGAGTGAATTATACACTGGCGCCACCAAGCGATGATCGAAGTGAGAGGAACTAACACGGGTGAGAATTTTGACGTTTGTCTATAGGATTTTGTTATACAAATAAATTTGTTACACATATAAATTTTGTGAGTTGTAAAAATGATAACAAGACACAACTCAGCGTCACTACCCTATATCATAGAGCAATGTCACTTGGGTTCTCGGAACTCACTTCCATAGAGTCCTGAGTTTTGTCCTGAGCTTTAAAGCTAAAACCTACCCAACCGCCTGCCTAACCTAGTTTTAAAACTAGGTTTTGTTTTTGCTTGTGCTTTAATATGTCATATTTAAGCACAAGCAAAAACAAAACCTATAGTTGTAAAATCCGTAAGATTATAAAATATCTTGAGAGATTGTAAACTCTCGATAAATTGTCATCCTTACATTTGGAATACTTTTTACGCATCGTCATTCCGAGAAATTTTGGACATAAACTGATGACATGTTGGCGACCTACCTATCTGTGCACGGTGTCTGGCCTAGCCAAGTGGCGGGACATAGGAAACGGAATCTTAGGGCTTCCCGACTCTAATAGGTTTTAATGATAATGATGAGCGAACTTAGCTCCCGTCATGCCATTCATGTTAAATGATAAATGATTTATTTTTTGTAAGTAAGTTGTAAAAAACTTTTTACAAAAAATAAAACCGACTTCTAAACAAGAAAACCAAAAAGTAGGTATAAAATAACTTTAATTTCGGAACTCGGTGTTTTTATTGCTTTTTTGTTGTTGAACACACCGACTTCCGAAATTAAAGTTATTTTATACTTTTTGGTTTTCTTGTTTAGAAGTCGGTTTTATTTTTGTAAAAAGTTTTTTTATTTATCACTTTTTTGTGGTTCACTCCCAGCTAAACATACCCATCACAGCGTACGTGGTATAAATTGGTGTAAACAATAAACAAACATGCGATTTCGGCTATCCCGACAGATTTGCTATCATTTATTGAAATTAACAAAAAAAACCGCTTGTTCGATTTCGATAAAATTTTCATGGGACCATTTGAGAAGTACACCCTTTCCAACAAAAAAAGATTTTTTCAAATCGGTTGGCAAGCGACGGAGTTATGCGCGAACAAACATTAAAAAAAAACATACAAACATCCAAATTGAGAACCTCCTCCTTTTTTAGAAGTCGGTTAAAAACACTTTTACGCGTCAATCTTTTTTGGCCGTTATAAAAACTAGATGAGGCCGGTGTTTCCTAGCTTCCTACCCTGAGAAGAAACACCGAAACAAACTCAGAGGTCAAGGTCTCTTTTGAACTCCATACAATTGTACTGGTCAAATCATATGAGAACCATGTTATCTTTTTAAAACCCTGCTGACAGAAATAGGAGCTCCGTCGTCGGTTAGAATGTTGAAATTGTAATACTTAACACTACGTTACTTGACGTCTTACAATTTCTCAGAATGACTTCGAGAGATTAGATACCATCCAATTTACAATCTCTCAAGATATTTCATAATCTTATGGAGTTTGCCATTTTTCGGTGACAGATTACTGAAACACCAATCAAACGAATCTATTCAGGCCTACTCGTTACTTCATAGCGCAACGAGTTCTGTACCCAATCAACTGCGTCGGAAGACGTCGCGTCACGACACATCACAATAGTGTAAACCCGACGTTTTCGTCCGTCTGTTAAAGCATAGTCCTAACCAACCACGCACTACACTATCTATCTATATATACAAAAGGGAAACTGACTGACATATCGCAAGAATTCGCACAATCGAAATAATTGGGACAAGGAACATGAAATTTTGCACAAAGCTTCCGTTTTAGATGTAGAGGAGCATTAAGAAGAAGATTTTTTTAAAGCAACGCCTGTCAGACCCCGCGGATCAAAATAATTATGACTCATCGATGAGTCATCGCGCCGACGCTCACTTAAAACGTAATCGCTCCGGATGTATAGTGTTTATTTAAACAATTTAAACGGTGTCGAGTAGCTGATTAATGTGGCTATGAACTACAATATAAACAAGAATCTTATTAGAATTCGAAATATAAACATTTCTTATTGGAATTTGAGTACCTACCGAAACTGCCGATGTTGTTGTTTTTTTTTGTAACTTTTCGACCACTTCACAAAAACTGTTGCTTGTTTTAGCCATAAAATGATAAGTACACTTAGAATAAACTAAAACACCCACTTATATCCACACTTATCTAAACATTCACAGAAAAAATCGTTAAGATAAACATCTCAAGTGGCTCTTTGTTTATACGACTTTACACTGACATTTCAAAATGTTGTCAGATATATTATTTTGTTCTGTGTGTTGCCACAGTTAGAAAATATATTCTACCATACAGTTCAATCGTCAGAATGGTAAAATAAATCGACTAACACCAAAAAATATCGGTAAAATCGCGAGCGAATCTAGTGGAACCAAATGGTTCCACCGGGACCTAGGAGGTTAAGGGGTGGAAAGTGGGAAATTATAAAGAGGAAAGATTTGTTTGTTTGTTTGTATTGAATAGGCTCCGAAACTACTGAACCGATTTGAAAAATTCTTACACTGTTTGGAAGCTATACTATCCCCGAGTAACATAGGTTATATTTTATCCCCATATTCCCACGGGAACGGGAACTACGCGGGTAAAACCGCAGGTCGCTGCTATAAATCATAATCAGCCTTCTAATGTTCACACAGGCCTCCTCTCTAGGAGAGGGAATGGGCCGTAATCCACCACGCGGGCCCAGTGCCGGTTGGTGAATGTCACATGTATTCGAAATTTTGTTTCTAGGACATGCCGGTTTCCTCACGATGTTTTCTTTCACCGTTTTGAGAGCAGTGGTGATGAAATTAATTACACAAAGTTATGCGCCTGGCTGGGATTGATCCCGCAACCTTGAATTCGTAAGTCGGGCCGTTACCACTTGGCCGCCACTGCTCTCAGTGATGAAATCAGTGAGATTGAAAGAGTGGGAAAATGGTTTGTATTAAATGTGCGCAGACGACCACGGACGTTGTGTAGCTGGTAAGTTTCTACTAGGATATCAATTTAATACAAGAACTTTTAGGACTTCACTTTTGTTGATTTCTCTACTAACATGAAGACATCTTCCCCGCCAGAAGAATTGCCGGAGGAACGATTTATACGGCATAATCTTAAGATGTAAAAACTGGCCAAGTGCGAGTTGGACTCACGCACGAAGTGTTCCGTACCATTGACAAGGTAAACAACAGTAGGTACACTTTCATTATGTAATCTTTTTCTAGTTTATTTTTTTTTTATTAAAGAAAATATACAACTGAGTATTTTGTGAATATTTCAAGTGCCTGTTGCCATTATTGATATCGAGCAAAAATGGGCAAACAAATCGCGTTTGTTGTATGGGAACCCCCTTAAATATTTATTTTATTTTGTTGTTATAGCGGCATTAGAAATACTTACATAATTTGTGAAAATTTCAACTGTCTAGTTATCACGGTTCTTGAGATACAGCCTGGTGATAGACAGACGGACGGACAGACAACGAAGTCTTAGTAATAGGGTCCCGTTTCTACCCTCTGGGTACGGAGCCCTAAAAATGGTTACAGATGACCATCAGTTAAGATTAATTTAAAAATCACGATTGTGTATGGTTCGTGTAGTATGTAGTTAATACTATTTCTACAAGCAGTCCTATCCTCCTCCTTGGCCTAACCCAGCCATATGTCATCTTTCGTTATAATAATTCACGCAATGGTTTCACTGCTTGCTCCGCACAAACCGGGTAATTCGCTCGTGTATCTACCACTTTATTGCGCTATGAATATTTGAGGGGTGGCCAGAAGTCGACGTGGTTTGATATAGTGCACTCCTGTGATAATATTTGAAGTGCTAGTGTATTTTTGTATAGGATGTTTAATTACTTTGTTTTAATTCATCCACATTGCTGTCCATGGAAAAAGTACTCAGAACACTATCAGCGTTGCCGCGTTTAGTGGCAAGGTGCATTCATTGGCCGGTTGTTTAGTTAGTTTAGTTACTTTGTAATCATCACTAATCTATACTAATATTATAAAGCTGAAGAGTTTGTTTGTTTGTTTGTTTGAACGCGCTAATCTCAGGAACTACTGGTTCGAATTGAAAAATTCTTTTAGGGTTGAATAGACCATTTATCGAGGAAGGCTTTAGGCTATATAACATCACGCTTAAGCCAATAGGAGCGGAGCAGCGATAAAGAATGTTTTAAAATCGGGGATTCCACGGGGACGAAGTCGCGGACAGAAGCTAGTATTACAGATATATAGATAAAACGTTTATTCAGCGCAAGGATAGAGGACATAAAACAAAAGCACAATCACATCATAGCACTGGAAAATATTATTAATATTAAAATACGAGTAAATACATTAAAAAAAAACTTTTTCCAAAAAAATCAACCGACTTCTAAACAAAAAAAAAAGGAAAAAGTACAAAATAACTTTATTTTCGGAACTCGGTGTTTTTGGTTGCTTTTTCTTTTTTTGAACACCGACATCCGAAATTAAAGATATAAAGCATGATCAGCCTTTTAACGTTCCCACTGCTGGGACACAGGCCTCTTCTCTAGGATAGGGAATGGGCCGTAATACAACACGCGGGCCCAGTGCGGGTTGATAAATTAAAGATATTTTGTACTTTTTGGGAAAAATCTCATAACTTTGTACTGGGTGTCCCGATTTTGATGATTTTTGAAAGCTGGTGCTTATCGTGTGGTCCCATTTAAATTTGATTGAGATCTGACGATCAGGATTTGAGTTATCTCTAATTATGCGTGGCTTAGACTACATTTATGACGTTCTCGTTCACTCTAGTCGATGTAAAATGAAAAAAATATACGATGGTTTGGAAGAGCATCTTAGTATTTGAAGGTGGTTCTTTTCTAATTTGGTGAAGATCTGATGAAGAACAGAGAGAGGAAACGGAACTCATCAGTAAATCATAGCAAATCTTCCGGGACTGCTGAAATCGCATGTTTGTTTATTGTTTACACCAATTTATACCGTGTTCGCTACGTGATGGGTACGTTTAGGTAGGGGGGGGGGCGTACCGCTAAAAAGTTAAAAATAAAAACTCGGTGTTTTTGGAAGTTTCTTCGTTTTTTCAACATCGAAATAAGAATTTATTTTATACTTTTTTGTTTAGAAGTCAGTTGTTTTTTTGTTATTTTGTTTTATCGGATTTTAAAAAATTGGATATACACTCGCTGACGTAATGCTTTTTTGTGAACGTTGAGATCTATATTAGGATTTATTATATCCCAAAAACTAAGGGGACTTCTATGGTTCCATGTTGGGGTCGACTTCTAGTCTAACCGGATGTAGCTCAATACTGATATTACATTAAAACAGTTAGTAAACCTACTCAATGAAACCGTTCCGACCGAACCGAAATTTGTTCATTTTTGTCATTTTGCCGATAGCTTTAGAAAACTGTTTCAACAAAAAGTTAATTAACCCCTAGGTATGTTGTATCCAACTAAAAGTTGTTACGTTGTTTTTTAAAGCCACTCGGGAACAACTTTGCTTTCCAAAGCCACATTTCTCGGAAGCGAGCAAAACCTGTAGTGTGTACAATGTAGTGCAAACGGATAAATTCGGGCTGACCGATACCGGGCTTGTTCATGTCGTCAAAGGCGACTGAGTGATTATACCATTCTATTTACCCGACACAGAGAAAACAAAAAGGTTTAAACAAATAGTGACTAATTCTAATATGCAACACACATGACAAAGAACTCACCGAATAGGGAATACACTGCAAACAATTCGAAAAAAAAATCCGTTGATCCTTACATTTATGTTCGTATAACTAATCAAAATGTAGGGAACAATTAATTTTTGTTCGCGATTTCAGGTTTGGTCCCATAGTAAAAGTTATTCATAATGATGAGTACAATGACCCCTTAAGGGGTTGTTGGTGTTTTACAAATAACCCTGTATAGCCACGTTGTATGGCAGCAAATAACATCTATCCAAGTTGAAAGCCCCCTGTTAAGGTTTTTATTACACACCATGTTCAAATTATCCCATTGCTTTACACTTGCTTTTGTAAGATTTGCATCCGTATACGCTATATATTACTTCACAGTTTTTAGGAATACAAATTTTAAGATAAATCTTCTACACCAATTTCTTTCCCAAAACACAATATCACCGTCTTGAAAATCGGCTAAACCAGCGGCACCCTATCAATTCAATTTAGAAAGCTAAGTAGTCTACCTGGTACGGAACCCGTACTCACTACGCTGTAAATAAATCAATTCAAAACCGCTTGGGGTGTCCACCGCGCCTGGGGAACCCTAAATTCTTCGAGGGTGTCACTAAATCACCTGTTATTGTTGAATTTAGCTATACTGTATGTACCTACTCTTGCGAATGGTCAGAGGAGCTTCGTTGTTATTTAATCTAGATTAGATCGAGGAGAGGATTTTGAGTTAGTTGAAAGAGTGCGAAGCGACTGGTTTGCGTTTTAAGTAGTTCAAAATACAAAATTCAAAGCATTTATTTCAATTAAACCCTTTACAGGCACTTTTGAATTGTCATGTCGAAAGAGGTGAAGCTATCTGCACGTTCCAAAGCGTAGATCTCTATGGAGAAGAACGTGCAAGAAACTCCACGGACACTCTTTTAAATCATGTTCTGTATTACATAACCTTGGGTACATCCTTGGTCGCTTCTTTAGGTATGTGAGGACAATGCAAAGAAAAAAGAGGAAACTATAAAAACAATTTTATATAATTTTAGTTTAATTTATGTTTCGTCCTTCCGACGGGTCGGTACTTATAAAATTATTTGTCCTGACTGACTAGCACCGCACAGTCTTAAGGCGGAGGAATACAGGTTTATTTTATAACGCAACACACTCTAAGTAAGTCTTTTGGAATTTTGTATCAAAATCTTTCTTCTTTAAATCAGCGCCGGCGAAATTGCAAGCATCAACTAATTATGGACAAAAAAGACCTTCCTGCTTTATCACTATTTCTGTTAGTGAACACCGTATCATAATCCGCTGCATGATAGAAGCAGTAAGCGTAGGAACAGCCACAGGCGGAACTTTAATACTATTTTGAGGTTTTACTGCTTTATCACTCTGAAAAGCTTCTCCAGGAGAATCTATGAAGGAAAGATTAATGAACTGTTTTTGTTTCTTTATGGTTTGGAACTGATAGATCAGGTGCACTGAATGTTTGACGGAACCGGGTAGAGCCTGTGCCTGCCAGGTTTCCGGAAGAGTAACCGCGGCCCTGAAACGCAAATGGCATTTTAAAGAACACGGTTGGGTTTTGGCCAGTAAGAGTTTGACACTCCCTCCCGCGAATGTAACTACGTAGGTACTGATTTTTATTTTCTTGGAAGGTTTAAGATAACAGCCACTACTGTAAAAGTAATCCAGTACCTGTGTTAGGTGTGGTATTGCTAATTCCTTGGCTGTTCTTTTTTGAATAGTTTCTTCTGATGAGTTTCAAAAATCTTAAGTCATTTATTCAAACTAGGCTGAGAGCCGGCACTTTTTGAACGTCATATTTTACATAAAGACACTCCCCCAAAACACTTTTAGAGACGCTTGTATTTTTTTTCCGAGACTCATCAAGATTCGTTTCCACGGCGCTGTTACATTTACGCTTTAGAATTGTCAAGATAAAAACAAAACGTTCTAAAATTCTAAATCTTAAATCTCTATAGAGAAGAATGTGCAAGAAACTCCACGGACATATGGAAACAGAATACACTATAATATAATAATAATAAATAATGATGATGATGGTATGTTATTAATAATATATATAGTAATGGTTTTTTCGATAATTCGAAAAAACCATTACTGTAAAATAATGCCCCGACATTCAATTTCAACTGAAAATCTTTTCAGTCATCAAACCTTACGTATATCTAATCGGGTAGGTAGATATGAAAACAAACAAAGTACTAATACAGTAGCAGTAGGTATATTAACAAGGCAGCCTCGCAAGACAATGGTGCCGAGAACGCAGCCATCGTACAATGCGGGTGGAGACGAGTGAGGAGGTAACTGCTAAATAAAAGCATTTCTGTTAGAGAGAGTTTTGTACTCTTTAGATGAATTATGATTTAATGTTATTTTTAATTTTCTGCTTTGTAAATATTTATATATTTTTTTATCTATGCATGTTTACATGTTTTAATTTTATTTTACTTATTCTATATCTCTATTATTTTTTTAGAATCGTATATTTATATTAATAATGTGTCAAATACAATGTAAATTGTTCCTGATACATAAATAAAATAAATAAATAGATACTAGATAGTTGTTCCGGGTCTGGCTGTTTATGTATGTGAGTTTGTATGTTAGTAAATGCTCCCACGATACAGGAGAAATGTCTAGTGCATGGAAATGTTTAAAAAAGAAAATTACTTCCAATTCGAATATCTCGTAAATTATCATATTTGGCTTATTTTTAAGCAGGCAAGGCAGTACAGCAGAAATAAATGTTTGCACGTTTTCTCTTAAACTAGGAACACGGAAATTATTACAATTGGATTTTCAGCTAGCGAAACTGAGCGCGTGAACAATTCAGCAGTGCGCTTTTATTAAAATTAGTTTACGATTCATCTAAAATTAGCGAAGAAACTATTTGTAATTGCTTACAAAACGCAGTAACATGCCTAGGTTTTTCCGTTGTGCAAGTAAGTTGGCGCATGTATCTACATTTAGCACAACAACAAAACTTGTCTTTATTCTATGGTTTTTGCTTCAAACTATTTTTAAACAGGTCTGTTTAGAAGTATGCTATAGAAAGGAGAGGATCCCATCTAGCGAATCTGGTCAAGATACTTGTCGACGACTGTAACAACATACATAGGAGAGTTTTTGATATGACAACTCACATATATGTATTTTCAAATGAAGATAGATAGAATAAGATCATTTTTTTTTAAATATGTAATGGATCTGTGGCGTCTTGTCCCTCACACACGGGTAAATAATAAAACAATACAAATATAATTTAGAGATGCACAGCACTCGGTTGGCACAGTGTCCGCTCGGCACAACGGTCGGTTCCGAAGTGAGGTGCGGGCACCCCCCACTCAAGTACAGTGCATGTATTTATTAATTATTTCATATACAATATTTGAACATGTAATATTAGTACAGTAATATTATTTATATTAATAAACTATTAAAGAAATAGTATTTGTTTTATTAATTAATTATATAAACCAAATACCACAGGATCTAAAACTGAAAAGAATTTAATAGTAGTCAAAAATTGCCAAGAATGCAGCAGTGCAGTTAGGCCTCTATTCTCGAGGTGTCACACCGACTTGCACGGAGGTGCACTCGGTTTCAAGCTTCGCCGATGTAGCTAGGGATGGCCAATGTCGATACTTGCACCCGACTATCGATAAATTAATAAATTAGAAATGCTCATGTTGTGGCGGGACCACTTTAAAATATTTTTTTACTGATATATAGAAACCATTTACACTAATTTTTACTTACTATCTCATCTAACTACTAATATCTATAACAAAGATTATTAAGGACGTCTAACATACCTACTGAGTTCATTTTATTGCACGTTTGCTTTGCGACAAATTAATATTATCCTTCTTTTCTTTTATTTACTTATGTAGACTGAGTTTTATTTGTACTTGCCTATTAATTTCAAAAAAGAAAATTAGCGCGTGAATTGAGATGTTAATAAATTCCAGTACCTACCTATTTTTTATATTAAATTTTATCGACGAGCTACAAACTCGACGCAAATCAAGTTAATGTGTTTGATATAATAATTCGACTAATCACAGAAGTTCGCACTCTCTTGATAATTAGTTACTGTGATGGTTTCTTTATACCAGTAATTTTTCGTTTCATAGACTGTATAAGTTATACTTCAACCGAAAGCAAGCTACAAAAATATTTTGGATTGTTATTAGGCACAGTATTCTGAATTCTTCTCTCTTTCACAACAAATTTTAATTGAATACTATCGATATAATTGAGCCACAATCAGTCACATCCGTATTCGCATAAAAGTTTGATCAGAAACCCTCATTACGTTTTTTTCATGTGAATACTTCAGTAGGCTGGCCCGTGATTTTACCAAACCTTTGTAGTCGACGGGCAAGAAACAAATCTAGATTCTACCCTTGATATGAACTCTATTTCTACAGAAATAAGGACTACCGAGTGTTTATTTGGTTAAGGAAAGCTAGCGTAAACTATCGTCTATTACAGTGACATGCGGCATTGTCTGTTCTGTCTCACAGTGAAACAATATTTATTGGTTGCTTTGAAAACATGAATTTGAAATTTTTATATATATTTTTCGTTTTTCCGTAAATTAAAGGGTTAATAGGAGTGAAGTTATTCGTGACTCTGCCAGACAAGAGAATATCTGATTCTAGTACCAGTATTGTTTGTGTTGTTTATTTGCGACGATCTTTATAAAGTGACTGTCCTGTGCTTTACCGTACTTTACTGTAATGTACTTTAAAAAGAGTTGTAGCTGGGTCTTTTATTATTGTAGATACCAGAGGGTTCAATGAGAGGGCAATCGCCTAACTACATGTCATTCCTCTTTATGAGTAGCTACAGAAATTGTCCCTTCAATATTTCGCTGAAGAAAGGACAATCGCAAGGCATCATAAGGAATCTGAAGGAATATATAATGTGATTGACGTGTCCGGCGTTACAACGTGTCATTTGAGTTACAAAAAGGCTGGCAATAGAACGCTTATAGCTAAACTTCTCTCTTCTGAATAGACAGTATAGTTGAAGAAACCTTACGAATTATTGTTTTATTTTTTCATACCTATGTGCACTTTTTAATATGTGTGCAAAATAAACTTTAAACGAAAGTAAATTTAAGCCCACAGTACCTAATAATTGTGAATTCAACTCGCACATAACCACTTTTTAATTTATCCACGACATTACGCACAAAATAAACAAAATAGTTTTTAATAGGGGATGGGGGCGCCAACTCTCCCCGAAGACATCGCGTGCCCGCCAATAAAAAAATTGTTACCTCTGTTTATTAAAAAAAAAACGTTACAACCACAGATTAAAAAGTTCCCCGCGTCTGTAAACTCCAATTAGACGCAAGTGAAAATAAGTCCACATGGGGACAACGAATTCTTATTTCTGAAGTCGCCCAAGAAAAAATTCTAATTTCTTTTTACGACATTAAGTTACTTAGAAGACGGAGGGACTGGGCGCGAAGGACTAATTAATTTTTTTTGGAAACCTCCCGAATAACGGCAGCCAAAGTTCCCGCCATAATTGGAAAATTTATGCGCCGTTTCATTACCGCGGGCTGATTTTTAATCACCATCTTTTTTGCAATTAATTTTGCCAATTTTTTCGAATCGAGTTTTGGACGAGTTTTATTTTATTCGGTCGGCTGGATTTTTATTCAGCTTAGTTCGTTAATAATTTAATGATTGAGTTTTGAAAGCTGGTTTGCTATTTATAGGAAAATTGTTCGTGATTTTGGAAACCCCAAAGCAGGCTTAGCAGCATCTGCAGGTTTGTATTGGCCTCCTGGGTTCTGTACCTATTATGATTTTACCTTGATATTGATTCCCGTAAAACGTACGTTAACGTAGTTAGGTAATTCCCTAGGTTTCTTCACATAGTTTTAGCAAACGCTCCCCTTTGTGCAGTTTTTAAAACAAAAAATTGAGCGCGTTCTCGGCCGCGCGCCGCCCGGGACCTACATTCATAATCTGATCCAGGATTTCACCCAAATTCAGCTCGCACTTAATTCGTTCAGGGAATTAGTTTCGTACGAACGTAATTAAGGAAAGTTTTCGGATTAACCACCTTGTTTTTCCACTTGTAACGGCCAGTGTAAGTTGGTCTCCTGACCCTCTTTGTGCTATACTAAATGCAGGGGCTTGACGGTTTTTGTTTAAGGGATGGGGGGTCTTTGAAAAACGGTGGTTGTCACAACATTTTTCGGCCACTTATTTAGTTTTAGTTTAGTTACGGTGTTTCGGAAACTCCTCGCCCCCTAGACAGTGAGATATTCGCTAATTTCGTTGTTGCAAATTTGTTTTGTTGTCGGCTTGTGCTCCTCCCGCTTGCGGACACCGCCTGTTAGCAACTCGATTTTTTAACACAAAACATTGCAGTAGTAATTTGTTTTCAACAGGGCTTTGACGATTAAGCTCATAGTTTTTAACTAAAATGGTTTAGCGTGGAATCTGAAAATTAGGTAGGTACTCCTAAAGTGCAATTACAATTAAAATTTATTTTCCAGCCTTCAAAATCTTTTTGAAGTAGAAATAGTAAATGGAAACATACGACCTAACATTCAACATTCTATCAGCAACATTCAGTGACGAAGGTCAAAAATGGACGGAATTGACATGCGTTACCAAAATGACACGTGGTCAATCCAAAAACTCACTTTTTATAATCGATTTTGACTGATAGAATGCTTTACTTATAACTCAACGATCATCAAGGGGTAAATATAGAGAGCAAAGAAAAACTTTTTAAACACATTATCAAGAAAGCACCACTGTGATATCTACCTTCAGTCATATCAAATAAAATTCTGGCCTCAAAAGTCTAAAGTCTGAAGCAAACTACAGCAGTGCCTTTTGTACCCAAACGTGAATATTATTTCAATCATTTCTACATAACTGCCACCCTAGAGGCTACAGCCAAGGAGTGGCGTTATGTTTGAAAAAAAAAAACAAAAGAAAATTCAAGGGAATGCCCGACATAAATTGTACGTACTGCTCGTGGGAGCTAGCGTTTGCATACCCGCCGAGTAGTGCGTGCATCATTTGCAAAAAATTCAGGACTTTTTGTAGCAATCATTCTATTGTAAACCGAAGAAAAAGGAGTACCTACTTAAAGATCGTAGCATGTAAAGTAATACAGTTGCTGCTTATCTCCAAAGGCAAATTAATTTGAAAATGTAGTATGAAAAATTATCTACGTTATTCTTTTTTATTCTTAATTAGGAGAGCTCCACGGTTTCACCCGCATAGTTCCCGTTCCCGTGGGAATAAGGGGAAAAATAAAGCCTATGTCACCCGGGAATAGTCTAAATCGGTTCAGTGGTTTCGGAGCCTATTCAATACAAACAAACAATAAAATCATTATAATATTAGTATAGGTAGATATTCAATTATGACAACTAAATCGCCTGATGATAAGCGATGGACGAAATCTTCGATGAAATGAGCGAAGGGTGTCGATCATGTATATATATTATAAAAAAGCGAAAATTAGGATGAATGTTTGTTACTCAATCACGTCAGAACGGCTGAACGGATCTTGATAATATTAGTATAATATATAACGTTTAGTACATTTTTAATAGAATATTCTTTTGATACAATTATCATTTTGTAAAATGAACGTTAGATCTAAACGCTGACGGGGGCCAGCTCGGGAACTTAGAGCACCCCGACACGGTTAATTTAGGTTCGAATGAGGTGACAGAAACAAGACTGATCTATCAAAGCGAGCTTAGCTGCCATGATCCCAATTATGTTAAGTTCCTTTAAACCTTGCAAACAGAAATATTAACCCCGCGCAACAGGGCTTCGACCACTTTCCTTGCCAAAACACCCGTGACGTGTGTGTAATTTCGTGAAAGTGAAATGGTATACAATACGAACATTATAACATTTAATCATTCATTATAGAGTCTGTTATATTAATTCAACGTGGAATGAAGTGAAATTTTATCTTACGTAGTTATGTCATGACAGTATAGCAATAGATGATTACAACAAATGAAAACTATGTATACTTATAAATAAATTGAAACTATATCATTCGTTGTTATATTTAAAATAGACGTAGACATGATGCCTTATATATTTAAGTTCATAGGCCAGCGGGCGTACCATGACGTCTTAAAACGTGAGTCTTCCGAGCGAGAAAAAGAGATGGATTTATATAGCTGTATAACTCTATCCCTCTTTCTCGCTCGGAAGACTCACGTTTTAACACCTCATGGTACGCCCGCTGATCATAGCTGCTCGTACATTCCTGCAGCCTAATTGGGCAATACAAAACAATTAATTAAACTAGTTCGCATAGACAGTCATCATCAAAATCGCCTATGCGACCCATTGCAGCTTTTACGTTGTCGATCAGACGAATTTTTAAACATTCGAAGCATTGTATTATTATTGATTGTTAAAGGGGCATACCATTTTATGAATTACGCAATTAGGGTGCTGGCCTTTCTACATCACCAATAAGGTCTGTGTAAGTCCTTCTAAAAACTAGGACATCCCAAAATACCAAATCTATAAAATTTGTAGCGGTCCTGAGTCATGACCTTTATTTTTCTGGATGGATGGATTTTCCCGCTACAAGCGGAGTGGGGTCGAGTGTCAGACTCTCACTGACAAAAACGCACCCATGTTCCATCATCGTTCCTTTGCGTTGCAGGGCCACGGAAACACTTACGGTCAATTCCGAAACCGCGGCGCAACGATAGCCACCCTAAATCACGCACACAGCCACACATCGCTCACACGCCACACACTCGCGGCCGCTTAGGGCCGCGCACTATGCTCCCAGCCGGTAGCGCATGATTTCCCGCGTGAACCAGCCCTGGATGAGGCCGATGCTTAAGCTTTTATCTTGTGTAGGTACGTCTTAGACGTTGCGATGTTTCGTTTAAGGTGAGAGTTGGATTATCAATATCAGCCTTATTCAAAACAAAAACTTGCTTAAAATAATAAATAGCACTTCGCCAGCAACTTCGACTGTGCAGATTTAGGAAAACCGATTTTTCCCCTTAAAGGTTGAATTTCCTCAAATCCCATCTTAGTGCTCGCCTACAAAATTAAAGGAAGCCTTGTTAAAAATGTCATAAGTATTCTTCGTATATATCAGTCAGTCATTTTCCTTTTTGATACTTAGATCAATTTAGCCAACTATTCCATTTCAGGAGATCTGGAAACGAAAATTCGTTGTGACAAAAAAAAAGAAACAAAGGAATCGATAAATAATTAACATCCAGTAATCTGCTAGCAGCGACATTCGACAGAAGAACGAAAACTCGCACAGAAACGTGTGAATTCGCTCAATAAAAATGGGCGAAATCGGGATGTGGATTATGATGAATACACAGAGCCAAACCTTGTTGCGAACTGATAACGAACATTCTTCTGTAGTTATTTATCACAATTATTTATTTGTGTGCTAAATTACTTCCTCTTCCATTACCTATACCTACACATTTTTGCGCGTGTTGGTTCTTACATCACGTGATTTGAAGTTATACATCAGCCCAATATCAAGTATCGGGCTGATGCCTACCAGACGCAAACTCGGCTGTTCGGATCTTCTATTTTCAATGGAGGGCGCAGGGCAATCAGGTTCGCATACCTCCTACATTTTTTTCCAATATAGTTGGAAAATGGGCTAGGCAGATGATGATGACTTGACGGGAAACGGAGTGTCGAGACTCTTGCTGACTAAAACCCATCCGTGTTCCTCTTAATGCCCTTTGAGTTCCAAGGCCGCGTTGGTGACTCTTTCGAAAAAAATGCCCTTTGTCATTAGGAGGAACATGGGTGGATTTTAGTCAGTAAGAGTCTGACACTCCCTTTCACTCCGCCTAGAGCGGATGAAGTCATTTGACGATTATCCATCCATAAAAAAGGTATGCTAATGGTGACATTATATCGGTACCTAATATATGTATAAGTATTAGGTACATACAGGTGCTCATGAAAAAGAAAAGTATGCCGCTGGAAATCATTCAGTTTAAAAAAAAAACGACTATTTTTATAGATTACTAGCAGCACCCCGCGGTATCACCCGCGTAGTTTCCGTTCCCGTGGGTATACGGGAATAAAATACAGCCTATGTTACTCAGGATGAATGTAGCTTTCTAGTGGTGAAGAATTTTTGAAATCGGTCCAGTAGTTTTTGAGTTTATTCGTTACATACAAAAATATAAAAATACAAATCTTTCCTCTTTATATTAGTATAAGACTAGCGGCCCGTCCCGGCTTCGCCTCGCATTATTTATTTGTTGTAATATAGCCTATGTCTATTAAGAGTTTGAAACGTTTTCGCTCCGCTCAGAGCGGATGGAATCATTTGATAAATTTCCCGTCCAAAAAGAAAAAAATGTTGTTCCAGATTATAGAAGCAGACTCTACTGGTGACTAAAGCAACCAACCACCAGATTAATCACCATGGGGTCTACAAAAACTCACGCACGTGCAGAGGTAGGTACCTATATGAGCCCGATTAAAAAACATAACACTGCATTTAACCGATCTATCACATACTGGAGATATAACATAGAAAAACAAATGAAACAACAGAAAAATTATATAGGTTTTCCGTTGTTTCATTTGTTTTTCTACCTCCAGTATGTAATAGATCTATCGGTTATTGAGTTCGGCCGTAAGTGCGTATGTTCAACGCTCCATCAGAACATTGCGTTGATGTCTTCCTGAAGAGTTAGCGTATCGGCCAACTCCCCAACGTCTTAAACCAACTTGAAATCATCAGCGCAGTTTTCTTGCGTGTCCGAGAAACTTCTCATGATCATTATCGATGATTTCGAAGAATCCTAAAGTGGACCTACAGTGGATTCGGCTCTCGACTATTAATACCTAAATTAACTAAAAAGTTAGTTTAGGTACCTACCTATTAATAGCCTATTCTACACACTGCAATTCAATTTACCAGTGTGCACAAGTTAGAGTGGTTGTTCTGAAACTTACCTATTGTTTTGATCTTTAAAATGAAGGAAGGGAACGTCAGGTAAGAAAACGCTTGCAATAAAGGAAAAAATCCTGCGCCGTATCACTGCCGACGTGCTCCGTCCCATAATACTTTATCCTAGGTTCAATACCACCTCAGACTTTAAAACTATTTATATAACCAGAAGACACGGAAATCACGACTAAGTTTGATTTTATTTCGTTTAATGTATTCATCGTAGCCAAGGAAGCTCTCTTTTTGAAAATCTGCCGAAGATGTGAGAACTGATTGTAAAAGTTACAATTTTGTGTAGCGGCCCACTTCTTGTGTAGTTCAGCCTTAGGTACATTGAATGTCTTTAGGGAATTCTGCTGTGAACCTTACAGGACAGCGCCATGATATCTTTATTTGTGGTTTTTCGGTAGGTACACATTGATCAAAAACGTCATATACGACGAGGCGGGTTAAAAAGGTCGCGAAATTGAGGGGTTAGAGTGTCCCAGGGAGGACGTTTTACTTGTCACTACTTGGCGACTAAATAGAGTGAAGCGATACTTCACGCACGGACAGCTTTTAATGCTTTACAAAGCACAGGTCCGTTCCTGCATGGAGTATTACAGCCACCATTGCCAAGCTTCACAGCCTGGGTCATCGCCGTAAGGTCGCCTGCTTGTCAGTCTTCTACAGATTGTACTTCGGCGAGTGTGCCCATGAACTCCACACTCCACGTCCTCATCCCACCAGCTCCCTTCTACCATAGGACATCTAGACGCACTGTAGGTTACCATCCCTACCTTGTAGCTATTCCAACAATTCGCACCAAGCGTTTTCAATCATCTTTTATAATGCGCACAGCAAAGGAGTGGAACTCTCTGCCTGCGTCTGTGTTTCCGAACGCAATCAACCCTAATCTCTTCAAAGTTAGAGTGAACAGGCTTCTTCTGGGTAAGCTCATTCCATCGTAGACTTTGTCTCAAACAACTATATATACCTACTAAGTTTCCGCCCAATCGGTTACCTAATTAAACTTTGAAATATTGCTGGATAAACAAGTAGATCGAGAGAGAATTGTGCTTTGTGCCGTAATAAGTTCCTTTGAGAAAGGAAAAACGCTTCAGGTAATAATGGAAGAGCTGTCATCTGTTTATGGGGACTCTTGGCCAGGAAAAATTGATAGTGTACCATGTCTAAAGTCAGTGCAAGATGGATGCCGTGAATGCTCACACTGCTTCAAAATCATTGTCTGTCTGTCTGTCACTGTTGTGAAGTGTGCTCCTTTTGAACTCCTGTCGTTATCTGGGTCCCATCCCAATAATGATCGGGATTCTACTATTTTAATGGCCAGTGTAGTTCCTATAAGACTTCAACAATGTGAATGAACAATTGTTTGGGAAAATGACCGACTCTCATCAACTTTCTATTCTCATCCGAAAATATTCAAATTCAGCAAAGAAACTCAGACCACAGCTATCAGCTAGGAAATACCGGCCTCATCTAGTTTATAACGGCCAAAAAAGATTTGAAAGTGTTACAAAGTGTTTTACAGCCTACTTTCAAAGTAAAAATCATTTTGTCAGACAACATTGGCAACTATAAAGGCTAACATAATACAAGAAATAGAAAGGCGTCAGCCAACAAGAATCGACCAAGTAGACGTTAAGCATCAATTGCACCTAACGATGACAAAACGGTGAAGGAAAACAGCGTGAGGAAACCGGCATGTCCTAGAACCAAAAATTCGAAGACATGTGATATTCACCAACCCGCACTGGGCCCGCGTAGTGGATTACGGCCCAGTCCCTCTCCTAGAGAGGAGGCCTATGTCCCAGCAGTGGGAACGTTAAAAGGCTGATTATGCTGTATGCACCTAACGATGATAGACGGCAAAATAAAATCATATTTGTCAGACACATCTGGAGCTGTCTGGTAATTGCAAACCGTCAGAAATTAACTTTAGTCACTTTCTCAAAGACGAATAAACGAAGAAATGTTCCAGTATGGAATGTTATCGTTTACGTGTATTTTTAAAAAGTCAAAGAACTTCTGCTGAATTTTCCCACAGAAATCGATATAGATTTTACTGATGTTGATAATTTACAAGATAGTCATAGCGATATTGAATAAGATGTTTGGTATATTTTTTTGTTTTTTTAATTAGTTTATATGTCATAATTGAAAGGAAATAGTAAGTTTTTTGTTGTTTATACGTAGTTAGGTTTATAGTTTAATTTTGTTACTAGTAAGTTAGTTTACCTTTACTAATTTGTATAAGTACCTATACAATATCTTTACTAACTAAGAGATTTTATCAGTTCAATAATAATTATGTTTTCAGTAAATTTAAGCTAATTAGAGACCTTTTAAATGTATTGTAGTTAGTTATTAAGTAATTATATAGTGCTTTTGCTTACTATTCCATATCAAAAACTAAAAAGAACTTTAGGGAGGAGAAGTTTAGGAAAAAAAAAACATCAGAACAGTTATTATTGAGGTTAATGGGATCTAAATATCCGCATAAAGAAAAAAAAATACAAAGTTGTTCCCTAACGGCCGAACCCAATAACCGAGAAAAACAAATGAAACAACAGAAAACCTATATAATTTTTCTGTTGTTTCATTTGTTTTTCTATCTCCAGTATGTGATAGATCGGTTATTGGGTTCGCCCGTGTCACTCAAATCATAGTTTCGACCGACTGTGCGCCCATTACAAAATTATAATCAGGAAAAGGCAAGAGCTGAGGACTACTTGGTGCAAGCCGAAGTGCCGAAAGTGCCCACTGTCCACTGGTCCTGTGTACATCTACTGTACAAGTGTGCATCGAGCACACCTTTATCCTGAACTAGCAGCGCCCCGCGGTTTTACCCTCGTAGTTCCTGTTCCCATGGGAATACAGGGATAAAATATAGCCTATGTCACCCGGGGATAGCGTAGCTTCCAAACAGTGAATTTTTCAAATCGGCTCAGTAGTTTCGGAGCCTATTCAGTACAAACAAACAAACAAATCTTTCCTCTTTATAATAGTAGTATAGATGACTATACTACTATTATAAAGAGGAAAGATTTGTGCCTCAACAAAAATTCAAAACACCTCCAAGAAAATCTAGTTCTCGAATGATACTCATTGAGTGTAGGTATACTCAGATCTTATATAAAATCATGAAAATGATGTGAAGATATTGTTAAGTCAATAAAAAGCAAACCTCAGGTACTTATATTATTTTTATTTGTATTTTTTGTGCTCTTTAAACGAATTTGACATCCAAAATACTTTTCTTAAAATAAATATTAAATCTAAGCTGCGCCTCCATCACCATCACCGTCTGAAACAAAGTTAAGCATATTACCACAAGTGACAAAAGTTTTCTCAAAAACTGGCTTCAATGTCATAAGTGACTGCCGCCGAATTCTTAGTAAGTGTTTGTATTAAGATGGTATGTTTGTTCATGTTTTCCCTGGAGTGTTAGGTAAATCCAAGCTTTCGCTAGTAATGCCTTAATTTGCATGCATTTTCAACATCAGGATATTTATTTTTGTTTGTACTCTTAGAAAAACATACTTATGTACACAATGATTAGGGACATATTGTACAACAGAGTCACATTAAAGGGTGAACTGATGTTGATAATCATCATATATCTATATCTATCTATACTTAATATATAAATGTGAATATAAGTTTGTTTGTTACGCTTTCACGCGAAAACTCCTCAACCCACCATCATGAAACTTTGTACAAACATTCTTGGAAGTATTAGAAGTAACATAGGAGCTTCGCCCGCGTGAATGTCGGAAATTATCCCAAGGGAACATAATCCCGGGACAAATTTCATCAAGATCCATTCAGTACTTTTTACGTAAAAGAATAGGGATGTTTCCTGAGTAAAAATTATATGATTATGTTTAGTCTGCAGTTAGATTATAGAAAAATATTGGACACGTATTTTTTCCTTTATCAAATCTATAAAAACTGACGAAGATAAAATTCATCAAAGATCAGGAGTGGGATCGTATGACGTCACGGCTCGCTAAAAATTGTAGCGAGTAGTGACGTCACACGAGTTTTCAACGCACTGTATCGTCTTCATTTTTTGTTTATGTGAAAAAAGAAAAAATACTGAAAGGAGTCATGGACCCGATCTTAATATCAAGTAAAACTATCATTGGATACCTTTATCATCAGTATCCATCGGTTCTGGTGCCACCTGAAAAGCCGGCGCCAGTGGAGATACCACCACACCATCCCATACGGTTATCTCAGTTGAGATATCCTTGCCGCCTTCGAAGGATTGTAGGCCCAGCACGTATCGGTGGCCGCCGCGGGCTACTACCCGGAGTAAACTGTGGAACGAAGAAGTTTGTGGTATACAGTCAAATCGTTTTAAAGTAACACTCTTACAGGTGAATCCAAAATAAATTAGCCGAGCGAGGTTGGTGTGTCCTTTCCGAGCTCTATAAGAAATTCCGAATAAAATTCAGAGGTCAAAACTTTTAATTAAATTTTAAAACAGTTGAATGAAAAGACTAGGCTGCTTATTAAACGGCTGATTATACATATATTAGACTGATTATGTATAAGTTACTTGGCTGCGAAATATACAAAACCAGTTCAGAATTAGTAACATAATGGATTGTAATTTTTTTTTTTTTTAAAGCTTAGACAACGATTACTTATCAGCTTTCTACCATTTTATATAAATTCCATCGGTGGGGCATAAAAATTCCATATTCAACGAACATCAGTACGGTTTCACCAAAGGGCGCTGTACAACTGACCTCAATGTCACCCTAATAAAGAACATCTTTAATGCCTAGAAAGATTCGCAATGATCTCTAGAAGGCGTTCGATTGTGTTAACCATGAGACGCTTTTGTTAAAACTAGAGCATTATGGGATTAGAAATACTTCCCTTGATTTAATTAGACCATACTTGAAAGACAAACAGGTTAAAGTCCAGGTAAACCGTGTAAACTCACTAGGGTCTAAAATGACAATGGGCGTTCCGCAAGATTCAATATTGGGTTCATTCCTCTTCTTGGTCTAAATCGACGAAAGATGGTGTTATTTGACACATAATTAATATTTATGATAGACCGCCGATCAGAAAATCTTGTTGACGCGAATAACTCTATCCCACCAAAAACATTTTCATGTAAAAATGTTGCCAAGACGAATCTACGTAGCTTACCCTGTGAAAATGTTATCAGATCTCGTATAAAGCCAAGCTCTAAAGACTGCACGCTCTAAACCTACAAGCTAAGTTTATTCAAAACGTGTGGCTTGGCCGTTTTATTTCCCGCCCAATGAACGAATGAAATGAAATGAAATGAAATCTTCGTGATGGTAGCAAAATGGCCAAGCCACACGTTTTTGTTGTACCTATTAGTATTATACACTTAGTGTTACTTGGGTGCATCGTCCTCACATATAATCAATTGATTAATGTTTACAAAATATTGTAAAACTTATATTTGAAAAGAGTAATCAATGGAGTTTCTTGTTCATTCTTCTCCATAAAAATCCACTTTTTACGAATGGACAACTAGAGTTCGTATAATATTTTTATTTTCAAACTGTTCTGACGTTACAAAGTGCCTTTTAATGAGTTAAAATAAATAAATTGACTTTGACAAAATTAAGTGATTTACGACTGGAAACCTTTAAACTCTGATAGAATGGGAAACAGTCGAGTAACATAAAAAGGATGCACATATTGGTATATGATGTCACAGATAGATAGTAAATGACACGTACAAAAGAGATTGCGCAATTTTTCCACCATGCGCCAACTCTTTATCATATTTGAAATTCTAATTGCTGCTTCATTTACTAATTTTGAAGCAGTTTTTAACAAAGGCTTCTTCTATGTGTTAATTATAAAATATATCCGCTAGTAGAAAAATAAACAGGAAAATATCCTTTTATTTATGTGTTTTATGAAGAGTTTAAGTGGTGTTGCTGTGAACAACAGGATAGTGTGGTATGCGACAGTTACCTGAAAGCCACATTGAGGAGCAGCGCCTGCCGCGCCGGGTTGTTCATGATGCAGTGGTGCGCGAGCAAGTCGATCATCCACGGAGTGAGCGGCGCCAGGCCCGCGTGGCGCGCGCACATGTCGCGCAGCAGCCGGATCAGCACCTGCGGCGGCTTGTTTGTTACCTCTTCACACGTTGACGGCTCTACGGATTTCTATGAAACTTGCCACGCGGCTAGACCATATCCTGCATAGGACAAAGGATTTTTTTTCATAACCCGAGTACTTTCCACAAAGACGCGGCCGTAGCCGCAGACAGCAGCTAGTTCGTTAATAAACGTAGGTACGCTATACATACGCTCGCTGTTATGTATCACATACATTTCGAGAGTCATATTCAAGATCTAAGAAACATTAAAATAGCAAGCTGTAACCATGATCACAACCACGATGCTTCAGAACTGCGGACATCAACACGCGAGTGGTGTCGCTACAGCCAAGTAACTAAGCTAGAGCATTTAAGGACATTATGGGTTCATCTTAGTCTGGAAATACATGTGCATTACCGTGTTTCTCTTCAACCAAGCCTAGTGTCATGTGATACTAGGCCCGGTTGAAGGGATGCTGGTAAGATGGACTGACGCATTTAAAAAGACTGATGAAGGCAGCATGTCCACAGTGCTGAAGACCACATGACTTGGAGACGCGTTGTCTATGGAATGGAATACTGCTGGGGAGCAGTGAGGGAACGTCGAAGAAGAACCGGCTTGTGTTCTTAATAATTCGACTTTATTAGATACTAGCTGCTGCCCGCGACTTCGTCCCCGTGGAATCCTCGATTTCAAAACATTCCTTATCGCTGCTCCGCTCCTATTGGCTTAAGCGTGATGATATATAGCCTAAAGCCTTCCTCGATAAATGGTCTATTCAACACAAAAAGAATTTTTCAATTCGAACCAGTAGTTCCTGAGATTAGCGCGTTCAAACAAACAAACAAACTCTTCAGCTTTATAATATTATAAGTATAAGTATAAGTATAGATTAAAGTGAACTGACCTTTATAGAGGAATGATGAGCGTTCTCTTCGAACCAGCGGCTGTGGCGTATAGCAGCCAGGTGGCTGCTTATCACTTTGTACTCGAGGTGCACCTGTTGGCAATCATATTATTTTATAAGAATGGTTTATTCAAACAAAGGATACACGTGTTTGTGGTTGAACTCCTCCGAAACGGATCGAACGATTTCCGTGAATCTTAGCGTGCATATCGGCTAAGGTGGCGAATCGGACATCTATTTTTCATCCCCCTAAATGTTAAGGGTGGTCCACCCCTAAATATTTTATTTTTATTTTATGTGGCAAAACGACGTTTGCCGGGTCAGCTTGTAGTTTTATAAAATGTTATTTCTCAGCAACGGGAACATCCATCGTGGAAAATTTGAATTATCCGTGTAATTGAAAGCAAATTTACCTCCGGCTCCAGTTTCCTCAGGTTCTGATGCAGCGTGGTGACGAGCACGCGCACGGCGGCCGCCGCGCCCGTCACCGTGAAGCCGCGCTCGTGGCACGCGCTCGTGGCCGCCGCGCCCGGGCTCTCGGCGCGCAGCAGCTTGTTCAGCTCTTCGCACACCTGGGACATGCCGCCGAACGTTTGAGCAAACAGGCCCGTCGCATTATTCTAACTAATGGAACTCGTGAAAGCCAAAATGACAAGGGGCGACCACCAGAAAAAGAGTCAAAATAATAACATATTTACTGATTAATATGTTGTAAATGACTCTTCCTATCTATTTGCCTATACTCCATTCACAATAAGATTAGACATTCGGTCTGACTAGGCCGATAAGCACCAAGGATCAATGCAGCAAGGTCATAACAAACACATTTGTAACGTTTCTACTAATTTTAAGAAACCAAAAGGGTTCCTAAATGACTACTCAAAAATGATCTAGTCAGTCATATCAAGTGATTTGCTGGTTTGCTGAATTAAGGGTTTAAATAGAAACTTGTCAAAATTTTGTATTAAAGTAGAGCCAGCCAATAATATTGGTATTCACTGCTATGACCTATAAATTGGTGCTGAATGTAAAATTTCTTTCCATATTGAATGTATGGTAAGTACACCTATGCTGATAACTGTGGTTATCAGCAAACATCTGGTCCTTGTTTATTTACCAACTTTAAAGATTTCCTTTAAAATATTGTAGGTTTACAGTACAATATTGTAAAAATATGAGAATATTTCTTTAGTTGCCCTATCTTGCTGTCACGTGTTTCATGGCAAGAAGTGTCGGTTTGCAATCTTTACAACAAAAAAAAATTGTCTTATCCATAAAACCTTATAAATACGGAAGTGTGAGTAATATCATACCTTATTGGACAAGCCCTCCACAGCCTCCTTCGTAGGAAGGGTCTTCATAATGACCACAATGTCGGCCACATTCTTACCAGCCATCATTGTTCCTTTCTTGTAGGAACCCACCTGACGTACCTCTTCAAGCTGCTGTAAACAATATTAAAAACATTGTTAGTTTATATTACAAACATAATGTAAATGTTTGTACTGAAGTGTAAATAATCCTATTTAAATTTATATGAGAAACTTGTATGTACTTATACATATAAACTAGTATGTTGGCACGCCTGCATTCCTCCTCCAATGGCATCATGAGTGTGTTTTCAGACAGGTGGGACTCTCCCCTCATACAAAGGTGGATAAGTGTCCAGACAAACTTATCCAAATAAACCAATGAACCATTGAACTGTTTGTACAATAGTTAATTGGTTGTTTATTATTATTATATAGTTTAATACTAACTAACATTAGGTTAACATTAGGTTGTACTACTACTAACACATATGGATGTTTATCTGAAATAAAATATTTGAATTTGAAAATGTAATTGTTTTCCCTTGACGCCCACAAAAATTAGGAAATTAGCATAATCAGTACAATACTGTTTAAACTGCCAGCAGACCCAGCATGCACGGCAAACTAACATAGTAGCTTCTAGATGAGTAAACTCAGCTAAAAGCTAGTAGGTAATGTAGGTTGTTATGGTACACACAGGTACATATCATGTATGTTATTTGAGTACTTTTTGTGGCCTACCAAAATTTCTGACTTTTTATTGTTTGTCAAATCTTTGAATTCCTTAAAGTTCAATGTGAAGTAACACAATTTTTTTCTTCCGCCTAGCATTCGAGACTTAAAATCCATTTCTTTGTTTAAGATTCGACTTAAAGAGCACTACCTTTCCTCCCAACTGTGATAGTTATATTTATTTTATGTATATAATTATAGTACCTACTATTTACTGTATATATATATATATATATATTTTATAAATATATTTTGATTTGTTACTTTAGTTTAAGGCTTCATATTCTCTTGTTCTTACACACTATTGTCTACATTTCTGTTTCGTTTATCCTTTCGCAGGTCTGCTGGAAGAAATTTCGTTTGAAATAAGCAGTTCCTTTGTACTAACATTTGTAATGTTTTCTCTTAATTATTGTATGTGTGTACATAAATAAATAAATATTTTTTTTTTCTAATGTTGCCCCACAAAAGGATGTACTCCTGTATCGTGGGTGCGTTCACAAACATGAATACTCACTTACACAAGACAGCCAGACCCGGAACAATTATCTGTAGGCCATACTAACATTGTTCCGTGCGGGGGATCGAACCCGCAACACGTAGCGCAGCAGCCAAACGCTCAACCACTGCGCCAACCGTGTCGTCAATTCATGTCGTATTAGCACTGCCTGAACAGGGTCACTAAGAAATATGTGTGTACCTGTCCCATTTCTACTTCACAGTGATTAACTTAGCATTACTAGATTCAATGGATGCCTGTACCATACATGTCTTTTTACATCATTCTCACATATAGGTATAATTTAAGAACAATGTATCCACAACTTTGTAACAATTTATTGATTTAAAAGAGTATCCATGGAGTTTCTTGCACATTCTTGTCCAAAGAGATATATGCTTTGGATTGTGTAGATAGTTTTCACCTCTTTCGACTGACCGATTTTGACAATTTATTCATAAGTGCCTGTAAATGGTTTACTCAAATAAGTTTGAGTTATCTTACACATGGTTCTAAAAATTATGATTTATTACATGTATTCTAAAAGACACTGACCTGTTTTATTATTCTTGTCTTCTCAGAATACACAGCCTTGAAACACAAGCCTACTCTAGCTTAAATGAGTAAGTATGTTTTCAAAATGTGATTTTTAACCATAAATATTATTTACCACATCGCAAATGAATTGGAACATGATCTAAAGTATATTTGATTTGATAAATCCATTAAGTATACTCAGTAAATATAGAAACCTTAATACTGAACAAAGGGCGGACTTAATGCCTTAGGTATTTTCTACCATACAACCTTAGGGAGGTGAGGAGACATAACAAATAAAATAATGAAAGAAGAACAAAACCCACAACATAAGAAAATGTAATTAGTACACAGGTTTAAATAAATTCCATGAAGGTATAGGGTACTGTTTCCCAGTATTGAATTATAAAAAAAAAAAAAAAAATTAAAAAAGGCCCATAAACCTCTACAAAAATTCTGTTCATATAATTGCTAGTAGAACAAAACCACAAAAAGTAATACTCACACTTGCTGCAAAGTCACCAGGAGCGACCACAAGATTGTCCAGCACCGCCTGCAACTTTGTGACAAGACTCAGCACTGCAGACTGCTCAGCCGGGGTTGGAACTTGGACACAACTACCCATGCTGCTTCAGGAGGGCCTGTAAAATGGTTATATATTTATGTTTTAATTAAACATTTATAAGAGCCAACCTTCAGCGGTGAACCTCATAGAGTCAAGCTTTTAAGCTGTCTGACTTAACACTTCTTTATTTCACACTTTCCAGTTACATTATTATTAAACTGTAATTCGGCATGGTTTAATCATATTGGCGAATTGGTATAAAGTAACAAGCCTTGCTTTAAAGCAATTGCTTTAAATTAATCTGAAATCTTGCTAAAAATAATCATTGCTGAAAGTAAAGGAACAGAGAGTGCAACTGTGTTTGCACACATACTTGAGCACTAAAATATCTTCTGGGTACTTGGCTAATCTCTATCTCCATTGGCCACTATGATCGAAATGGTCAGGAGAATATTATTGGGCCAAATTAAAATTGGACAACAATTTGACAAGATCTCAAAGACACTTGCAGTAAATTAAATTTACCTGTGTCAGAGCAGATTCATCCGGGGCTGGCATCGAGGAAATGCCGGTTCAGCAAATACCAAGTCGAAAGGAGGCCTAAGCATCAACATACGCGGCCTATTGAAAGGTGGCCGCCCCATACCGCCGCGTACCCCCATACCCCGGCCTCCACGACCACCTCCACGCACCATATTTCACTTTTACGCAAAATACCTGAAAATCATCACCTGCTATTAGTGAATAAGAATTACACACACCATTTACAAATAAAAATGTATCATAGTTGGTGAGGTAACCAGAGATACGACTAATTAATTAGATTTAAAAAAATATTACTATTTTATTGTGTACTTTTGCGATAGATTTTCATAACAGTACTTAGTTCTCTGGTAGGTATGCTTTTCTCATTCTGCACGAAATCAAACCTAAATAAAGCCAAGAGGCAAGAACAAGAATTAAAAAGCTTGACATTGACTTGACACGGCTGTGCTTGACAGTTGACACTATACCAGGGTTGCCAACCAAAAAAAAAGATTCCTCGTACATGCGTACATGTGTAGCTGAAAATCTCGTATATTGACTTTCAAACCTCGTACAATTTATTATGGGCCAATATATCCCCAAAGAGTAAAGTAATATAGTGTATTACATACCCCTGAGAATTACCGACAATTTTGTTTGACGGGTTTTCAGCCATAATAATGAAAATAATCGTTCGAAACTGTACAGATAGATTATTTAGTTTATAATTGTATTATCGTAAATTAAAAATATGTATATGGAAACAAATAAAATTACAGTTTTATTATCATCGAGAAATCTGCAACACATGAAATCAATAATGAGTTGTTAAAAATAATTGAGGAAGCAGATTTCACAGCTTTTTAACCGACTTTTAAAAAAGGAGGAGGTTCTCAATTTGGATGTTTGTTTTTTTTTAAATGTTTGTTCGCGCATAACTCCGTCGCTTGCCAACCGATTTGAAAAATTCTTTTTTTGTTAGAAAGGGTATGCTTCCCAAATGGTCTCATGAAAATTTTATCGAAATCGAAAAAGCGGTTTTTTGTTATTTCAATAAATGATAGCAAATCTGTCGGGATAGCTGAAATCGCATGTTTGTTTATACCAATTTGTACTACGTACGCTGTGATGGGTATGTTTAGCTGGGAGTGAACCACTAAAAAGGGAGAAATATAAAAATCTTTTTACAAAAAATAAAACCGACTTTTAAATAAAAATAAAAAAACAAAAAGTACAAAATAACTTTAATTTCGGAAGTCGGTGTGTTCAAAAACATGAAGCAACCAAAAACACATAAAAACATTGCAGTGGCCCTTCTGCTATATCTTTTCAATAACAAAATGTTCATGAATTCTGTAATTTTTGCATCTTCCCTATTGTATAAATGGCCTGGCCTATACCGTTTGCTACAAAAGTTGGTGACAGAAACGAATCGCTGCAAAACCGATTTCACGTAGTCTTGTCTTCCCTACCCCTAGTGTGTAATTAACCCACCAAGGCGCGGAGTGGCGTGGCGGCCTGCGAGCTGAGGTGCAGGTAGTTTTAACGCCTGCCGCCAATTTCATCATCATCATCAACAGCCTGTTGCAGTCCACTGCTGGACATAGGCCTCTCCAATTGCACGCCATTTAGTTATATGTCTGTGATTTAGACCTATTTTCGGCTTCTCGCTTCCAGTTCCCGCTAGCCTTCCTCCACTAGAAATCGTTTACCCCAACGGTTGTTGGTTCTACCAGTAATATGGCCAGCCTTATGCCACTTCAGCTTACTAATTCGGTGGGCTACATTGATGACCTTGTTTCTGGTTGTCTCATTTCTGGTGCGATCCCTCAGAGATACACCGAGCATAGCCCTTTCCATAGCCCACTGAGTGACTTTGAGCTTGTGGACCAAACGAGCCTTCAGTGTCCACATTTCGACTCCTGGCTGCAAGAGTCAGCCAGGTCGATCTTGCACTTAAAGAATAACAAACACATCAACAAGTGTGTTTGATATTCTTTAGCCACACAGGAACACGTGGCAGTGCAGTTGCTCGTGTACTTCCATGAATTTGTTTCTTTGGTCGCGATTATTTTATCGTTCCAAAAAAAACAGTGCGATGTGTTTTTTTTTCTAACGCTGTTCTGCAAGACGTTGTCCTGCTAATTAGTAGACGCTTGCGTCTACGGCACTGTCATAGAGTCCTTTGTTGCTTGATGAAGTCGGTTAGATTATTTATTAGTCTATGTTTTGATTATGACGCATTTTTACCGAGTAAGAAATGGCGCCATAATCCAAATTTATGATTAATACTTTTATGATATACTTGAGATCAAAATAGGTACTAAATTACAACGAATAAAATCATAATAATGATTTTACACAGCAATTAACTTTTTAGAATAAACCTTGTGTTTGTCATGGTATTTTTGAACAAATGGAAAAGTTGTGTAGAAGTTGGTAAAACTGTAATTCATTTACTACCTATACCATTCATTTTATGTATAAGAATGTCTACGCATTTCTGAATATGGGCATTATAAAATTATAAAAATGCTTGTATTTGAAGGAGACTGATGTTTTATTTTCGTTTGTCTCAAGTCTGTTAAAGTTGAGTGTGAACTGTATAATATTTATCAACTAACCTAAGTACCAACTTACCAAGACAACGGAAGTACAATGATTATTATGAAAAGGAAGAAGCCTCGTTGAACTTGAATCTATTACAGTTGCGATACACAGCGGTACAGTTGTGTTGTGTTCATGTGTTGAAGAACGAATAAACAAGTAACGCTAATGAGAAGATGTAAGAAGTCTATAAACAGTAGTTGATAATATTTTGGTATAAAAGAGTGTCCCGGTCACTCCCGGTCGGTTACTGGAGTCGGGGTTGATTCATTGTTGATAGATTAAAGATAGAGCGAAATTCGCTCAGCGAAGAGGCTGGCATTTGGCATAACTATGTACGTTGGAGATTATTACCTACGCCTTGGAGCGATCAAATCAAATTATTAGTGTGGTTGTTGTTTCAGGTTGTTGAGTCGACCAGGCAAAAGTGCCTGTAATTGATTTTTGGTTTTGGTGAAATATCATTGGTAGGTATTGACAGTATGCACCTCAAAGGAAGATTTTTTTACTTCACGTGAGGTGTTCACGGGTGTTTGTCTCATCCGTCACTCGCTTCCTCTTACAATCTTTGATAGTCTTGGCGAGCTAAGGTTCCTATGGTATTCAGAGCCTGAAATTCTGTGAGCAGTCTCTCGTGGTAGGCCTAGGCAAGACTGGCAAGACTTGGTCGTAGAGGTCAAATAAGCAGAACTACCTGATGGTCCATAAAAAGTAAAAAAAGGAAAATTGAATTTATTTAGTTTATTTAGCATATTTCATAATATAAATCCATAAGAAACCAGTAGTTACCTATTATAAAATAATTTAATTGTTCTGTTAATTGCATTCTTTTCTGCAGCTGTCTTGGTTGATTCTTTTGGTTGTTGAAGCAATTTGGTCCTGAGTAAGAATTTACTTCATTTGCACAATACAAATAATAACGAAAAAAAAAAAGTTATTTGTTGTATTGTAATGTGTTAGTGGTTGTACTTGATTGTTCCTATTTATATAATGTACTTTTATATTGATTTGGTCAGTGTGTCATCTTAGGGGCGTTTGGTTAGACAAGTCAAACAAAAACAGTTTTTTATATTATTCAGCGAAGTCAATAAAACATGATGGAAAATACATCCATCATACTTGGAACAGTAACTTTCTGAAGAACAATGTCGCTCCTAGAGACTCCCATTCGGTCTGTTGTGCATAGGTGTTTGAGCTAATTTAGCCAGCTGTGCAGCATATTAATGTGGTAGTGTTTTTGCAGATTGTTTGGTTTTATAAAACAACTTCAGAATTAGGAGAGTATTAATATAATGATGCTCTTACTTGGGTTAATCTTTAGTTTAATTTTGTCATTATGGATAGCGGAACCAGCTTTGTAATTTATACTATCATCAGCAAATTGTAGAATATTAGCATACCTAACTATTATTTACTTACTAGCTTATGCCTGCACCTTCATCTGTGAATGAACACAATTTCATGGGTTTTTTTTTTTTTTTGCAAAGGTACCGCATTTACTTAACATCAACTATTTGCCATTTTGAGTCTTTTCGAATCGGACGTTTGTTGGAAAAAACAGAAAGACAGCACATTTTTGTTTATATAATTAACATAATATGCATTTAGTAAAAAGGTGTTTTGTTATAATAAGAAACAGACACTTCAATTTTATTTTATCTATCGTGTATGTAACTATGTATTGATAACACTTCTCTAGATACAATGTAAGTCTGGGAATAGGGTAGTTGACTAAAAAAAATCTAATTAGTCCGTCAGATAGATTTCCAAAAAATATTGGACACGTATTTTTTCTTTTTTCACGTAAACAAAAAATGAAGCTGATACAGAGCGTTGAAAACTCGTGTGACGTCACTACTCGCTACAATTTTTAGCGAGCCGTAACGTCACAAGCCCCCACTCCTGATCTTTGATGCTTTGTATCTTCGTCAGTTTTTATAGATTTGATAAAGGAAAAAATACGTGTCTAATATTTTTCTATAGTCTAACTGACGGACTAAACACAATCATATATTTTTTACTCAGGAAACATCCCTATTGGTCAAGCCATCCTCATCTTCCGCCTGACGCAGGTGCTTGCTGGACATAGTTGTTTCGGGAGCTACCTGTTCGGATTAGGCGGGAGGAGATGCCCGTGTGTCACCACTGTCTGGGTTGTCTCAAGATCATGGTAGAGCATAGGGTGGAGGTCTGCCTTGCTTGGGCGAAGCACTGTCGTGTTCTTGTCGAGGCGGCGGTGACCTCGCTGCCGGCCCTGGTTCAATCTATGGTCCGGAGTGAGGGGACAAGGGAGGCAGTCATCTCCTCCAAAGCAGTAATACTAGCGAAGGTGGACCGCGTGAGGGAGAGGCAAATCTCAAGCCTCAGCCGCCGCAACAGAAGTAGAAGCCCTAGGCGTCGCATAGGCATGGGCCTGCGGGTGGCGAGCGTTGGGTGGTTCTTCGTCCGATATCAACCAGAATAGAAGATGGCCCGTTAGTTAGGGCCAGTGCAAAGAGTCACCGCGGCCCTAAAACGCAAAGGGCATTTGGAGTAACATGGATGGCTTTTTTCTGTAAAACTTTGAAACTCCCATCAGCTCTGCCCTGGCGGGGAAATCTGGAGCGCGAACTTAAAGGTTGATAGATTAAGGGTTAGGTACAGAATGAGAGATAGTTTAAACCCAAGCGGAAAAATATTGGGAATGAGAAGATCCTGTAAATAAAAATACTGGAGCCGTGAGCTTTTAAGGTATCGACTTCGATGACATTTTTAGGAGATTTGTGACTTAGATGCGTGCGCCATTGCAAAAATTTAGAGGGCTTATAATTACGAGTAGTAATGATAAAACTTTACCGGATGTTGTAAATCGTTTCCTTAAATATACAGTTTTATAGAAAGAAAGAAAGAAAAAAAGAAAGAAAGAAAAGTATTTATTTAGGACTCGCACATTAAACAAAGAAAAATAAAATAAAAGTATTATTAATTTAAAACTGTGCGAGGCCAAAAAAGGTCCCCATCTCAATCAATAAATCACAAACAATATATGGTGGTGGTGGGTGGTATGGTGGTGGGTGGTTGGTGGTGGTGGTGGTGTGGTGTGGTCTCAATATATTCATTTTAATTTCCCAAGATAAAAATGGTAATATTATGATGCTTGCCGCTTGGTCCCTTTAGGTTCTAAACGTACATTTCCCAAAACGTTCACTCTTCCAAAACTTCCAGTTCCCGAAATGGGAATTGCCTAAGAGTCTATTTTCCACTTCGTCCAGTTTCCAAAAACGACCAGTTCCCAAATAGTCCGTGTCCCAAAATGGCAACTCCCAAAACGTCATGTTCACATGAAAAAAGCCTGGTTTCTTAACAGGCCCATACTCATTGTGCGTAAAAAATGAATAAAGACGACTTTTAGGTCATTTCACTAAATAAATTTGAGTAAAACTGACTAGCTTTTACATTTTATATACATACATAATATGTAATCAAGTTTTTTTTTTTAGTTTTAGGTGTAATTGGCGATTCTCAACCATAAGATTCTTTGTATTTTTTTTGGCAACAACAATTATTAGAAACTAGCTACATTTTCTGCAGTGTCTTTTTTATAAAATGCATTGAAAATATACAAATTGTATATATGAAATCTTCATAATAATTTTAAATCGTGTTACCTGAAGATTTCAGGATGGTATTCATTAAAAAAAATAAAATCAAAGAAAGACTCCAAAGGCAAAGAAATGCCTTAGAATCACAATTAAAACTTCAGTCTGGCTAAGAAATATTTGTTTTGTTTTGCTTACTCTTGATTAGACGCTATTATATTAAATTATGGTTTTTAAAAAGTCAATGGGATTCATTTCATTTTTGTGTAGTTTTTTCAGTAATGTGCCTAGCCATTTCGCCTAGTCTCATTAACTGTCTAGAAAAGGCTACGTGTTAGTCAGTTGTTTTGATATTTAATTACTTTCTTAATTTTATTCAAAAATAAATAAAAATTAGCGCTTTGTGGTATTCGGGCTCGAAGACAACGATACCATTCTTCTATTAGATTTTTCAAAGATATTTTACTGAGCAATGGCGAAATAGTTACTTGTTATACAAGAGTGCAAAGTTGCTTTTTAACCGCGTGCTCAATTTTGATGACCGAGCAAGCGAAGGATTCTAGAATTGAATCACGAGTGCAACGAGTGATTCAAAAATTAGAATCCTGAGCGTTAGCGACGGAATAAAAAGAGCACAGGGTGAAAAATCTTAGCACTCGAGTGCAACACGTAACTTTTCATCCCACCTCAGCGAGGAAATGACTAAATGCAAAAAAAAAAAACACATTTACAATACCAAGATACTTTTATTTCAGTTTAGTTAATAAATAATCCATTATGATAGGGTAATACGTATTACAGAATAATCTTTAAATTAGGTATGTATAACAAATAATACTTAGGTATAATTAAGAAAAATTGAAAGTAATGTTGCTACAGTTACTTAAGTTTAATGTAATATTTTTGTTAGGTACTGTAATGTTGGTGTTAGTGACTTTTCTACTATTTTTAGGTAAACTATCTGTAGTTGTACAGCTTCATTGGTCCAATGGATTCCCTTGGCGTAAATTTTGGCGAAAGAGGGCGATCGCTAGGTGTTTCGCAATGGATCATTTTTGATGTAGAAGGGCCAGTCCAAGGATCTGCCTGAGGCTCTTTCAGTGTAATGGCTCCTACGATGCCTTCACATATTTTAGACTTATTTTGGATGGAATCCTCTTGTAGTAAGCCTCCATCATCATCAGATATCAGATCAGCTCCTGAATCGGCCAAAAGTGTGGCTGAAGTTCTTCGGAAACAATGACCCGTGTAAAACATGGGTTCTGGAAGTTCAAGAAATGTTGCTGTCTCGTGGGATACTGCCAATTTTATTGGCACCCATAGGCTGTCTTATACACTTTCCGTTGCGGTATTGTAAAAAAATAGATTGATTGGAGTGTAAGGCGGGCGTAAGGCTTGATATTTCTCAACAATAGGCTAGTTGACAAAATTTGGAAATTAGTTTAAAACTATAGCTTAGCATCTATTTCACCCCAAAAATATATTATTTTAAGAAAAATAGGTCTTTTACGTTAGTATTTTGAGACTTTTGAAATGAACTTGAAATTGACAGCGAAAAAGGCCAAGTCTGTCATGGCGTCTGTAATGACGTCACACCTCGCGAAACAGTCGTGTTTGTTTATAACACTCAGCTGTTTTTTTTAATAAATAATGAATTCCTCGTATAATAAATACTATATAGTGCCCCAATGTAAAAGTACAACGATAAAAACGCAAAACAAATTATTCATATACGTTCCAAATAATAAACAAATACGAAGAAAGTGGTTAAAAATGGCAAGGTGGGAAGATTCTCTTACTTTATCAACTGATTCCACAATTTATTTCTGTGAAGATCATTTTGATGTAAGTATTAAACACAACTCGATGTATCTATTTATAAATGTATAGTAAAAGAAACGCATTTTGCAAAATCTACCATAATATACCACACAAAACCTATAAAATTTTATGACTTGAATAGGGTTTTATGATTTATTTGAGTAAATAACTTGTTGTTTTTAGTCTTCCGGTGTTTGAATACTGTTCTCGTAGCTAGTTTCACTCATATTTTAATATTTTTTAACTTTTCAACTCTTTACGCCAGCCACGAAAGATTCCAGCTCTTTTATTTAAATTAAAGGTGTGTTCGGAAATAGCACCCATGATATTTTATTATTCAAAATATATTATGTAACATTATTGAAACTAGAAATAAATATTTAGAGGTTAAATATCAGTTTTATTTGCAGTACTTAAATACTTATTGTCGTTTAAATACATCAATAAGTTAAAAATTCAATAAATTACAATAAGAGAAATAATTATCTTTTTGCAAAATTTCTTTAGTTAGTACCAAAATTCCGAACGTGTTTGTCTTTGAGGTCGAATTCAAAGTCGGAACTTCGAAAGGGCTAGTCTTTGTCTCTATCTCTTCCAATGGCGGGAAAGAGATAGGTAGTGTAAATATTTTGAATTGTAGGTATGATTAACCAGGATTATCCCAAGGCTGAATGAGATATTCGCGGCTTTCTGAAAATAAATAATTTAAAAGTTGCTCACTGATTTCAGGCAGCAAAATCTACAATCATGTTTGAGCTACTGAAGTGAAAATATTATTTTCGTTTTATAAAATGTAATAATTCACACCTACTTTTCTTATTTTTTTAGTTGCCAAACTAGAGATGAGATATACCTGCCATTCTCCATACCCGGCCTTTAAGGTATGGGTATCACTAAATACCTGGTACAAATACCAGGTATCAAAATACTTCTAAGTATTTGGGTGTGGTAGGATTTCGATAAGTAAACGTATGCGATAAGTATGGTATGCCTCCAATATAATGTAGGTACGATGTTTCAAGTACCTATACGTAATTATGCATTATGAGATATGAAATCTTTCCTTCCTACTTTACCAGGCTTAGGACTGTCGCAAAACTTACAACTGACGCAAAAAAATCAAAACATTGTCGACCTAAGTACCACTAGACAACGTAAACATTCAAACACGTAATAATATTCCCTAACATAAACAAACTAAGGAACTCTTTCACGTCGTGACAAATAATGTAATTATGCTATTATGTTCCTTATGCACGTAAAAATAAGTACCCATTTTGTCTAACTAAATTAAATCAACCGAATGTTCATAAAGCACGAATGACGTTTCGGGTCCCTTCGTAAGCTGTCGGGTAGCTTCGGGTTGCTTCGGCGTACCGAACTACCGATAAAACTGGGCGCTACCTTGTGGTAGCGGTTCGTATCGTACTATGCGTCTGACGTCATACCTTCAAGGTATTTACCCAGTATTTCGGTCCGTACCCGGTCTATGTACTGGGAAGCACATACTTGGTATATATACCTCTACCAGTATATACGTCTCATCTCTATGCCAAACGATAAGATTAAATTATAAAGAGTATCATATTGTGGTTAGTCTCTCAAGTGCGCATGAAACCAGGTTGTATACCAAAGAAGTTCAAATGCCAAGAAGATAGAAATAAACGGACATGCAGTTATAAGGGACGACCATAGTTGAAAAAACGAAGGATGTCAATAATCGCAGAGTCTTTGAATGAGCCAAAGGAAAGTAGTAGGTACCCCAAGTTTATCCGTTCTTCAAAACGAACTACATTTATATTAATTTAAAAACAATTGCTGAAAACTCACGAAATAACAGTTCACTTTATACAAAAATGCAAGCAACAACATAGCGTTTTGCGAGGTGTGACGTCATGTTTCCATGCTCTTCTCTGATTGGTGTTTAATGTAACGTGATTAAACGCCTCATTTTGTCGATTTTATTTTGCAAAAATATTTTTAATCTTTTATTATATTAATAGAAAAGTTGTTTTTTTGTTAACTAATTATCATGGTTAATCATTAGAAACTCAAAGCCATCCGATTTATTCTTAGTGGAAACAAGCCTATTGTTATATAGTCCTTGCGAATGACGAAGTTGCGCTATCTTTTTGTCTTTGTGTTAGGTAAATTAATTAATAGTAGGTAAGTTATTTGAATGTTTCTCAATATTTTTGATATTAAGTTGTGTTAATTCATTTGTTCGACATGCTCCGTTTATACCAATAATAAGAACAACCTGTAACGTAAAAAGTATTGTATTAGATAAATAAATAAAATTGATATTCGTGTACGTATTAGATTGTTACTTTTGTCGCCAAATATACGGAATCAGGTGCTTCGTTTAGAAACTTTTCAATTTGAGATGCAGTGAAAACCTTCGATTTTTTGGGTTGATAACCAGATGACGCTCTTTTCAAAAATGTCACTAATTTATGATAGGTGTTGATATGTATGTCTTTTTTCATTTTTATTGTTGCTTTAATTAAGCATTGAATACATACTCCAGAGTGCTTGACTTCTTGGTCTCGGATAATTCAATAAAATATGCCAACAAAACGTTTCCCGAGAAAGACTTGGCTCCTTTAGCTAGTCGCCACGTGTTAAACATATCGTACTGTTTTAAATACTTCTCACGTGATTGTTGAAGGAGAAAACTCGTTTGCGCATTGTTAAAAGTTTCAATCAATTCTGTAGGCGTCAAATAAACTTCCTCGTCGCTTGAATCACTCATTTTAGGTTTTACATTGGTTTTCAAGTTTATTTTTCACTTGGCTTGTTTAAACAATAAATATGATCAACGTGAAAAGAAAAATCCGAGAAGCAATTTTTATTTAATTTCCGAATCAAATTCCGAACACTAGAGCCACCATAGAGGTAGAAGTAAAAAAGTTTAATAAGTTTCGAATTCACTAACTTCGTGCACACGATGTTCTAAATTCAATTTACTTTATCCACTAGAGGATAAAAACGGCTTTTACGCTCAGATATCGAAGAGAAAAAATAGTCTTTCCGAGATGGGGGGGATGAAAAAGTATTTCTCAGGACATAATATGGTGTTGTGCAAATGAACGCCATTGTAGACCAACGCAGTCGAGGCTTGGCATCGGAGATTAGAGATCAAAGTACAAGAAACACATAATATTTTCATGTACTTACATAAGTATTTTAAAAAAGAAACGAAATATTTTTAAATTAAGTTAAAAGTGAAAATGAGACGCAAAGAAAAACATCCAACGAATTCGATGCGTTAAATTGTTTACAACTGTTGTGCTGGATATGAATTCTATGTATACATATATGTGAATAACAAAAAAATATATCGTGAGGTACTTTCATTTCAACAGGTGATTGCACTTAAATTACTCGACTAATACCATATTTGGCAAATTCCTTAATAGGGTAGTTGACTAAAAAAATCTAATTAGTCCGTCAGATAGATTTCCAAAAAATATTGGACACGTATTTTTTCTTTTTTCACGTAAACAAAAAATGAAGCCGATACAGAGCGTTGAAAACTCGTGTGACGTCACTACTCGCTACAATTTTTAACGAGCCGTAACGTCACAAGCCCCCACTCCTGATCTTTGATGCTTTGTATCTTCGTCAGTTTTTATAGATTTGATAAAGGAAAAAATACGTGTCCAATATTTTTCTATAATCTAACTGACGGACTAAATATAATCATATATTTTTTACTCAGGAAACACCCCTATTAGACAAAAGACGATTTGATGAAAATCAGACTTGATCAACGTCGTTCAACCCATCAGTGCTGGTTTTCACATATGTAAAAATAAAAATAACAATAATGAGCCCCAGTGCACACGCACTCAATTCATAATATACTTGGCGTTTAGACAAAAAGGATGGTGTGACCGAGAAAAGGAGTGCCTCTACAGTTTGTCTGTCTGTCTGTTGGTTTGACTTTGCGGAAATAACAAAAGGTATACTCTTGTGTGAGTCTGTATGTCACAAATCATTACAAGGCAAGAACGTCAAATTTACAGTCTAAAAATAGTTTTCCATTCGCAAAGGAAAAGAACGGACAACTCGGAAAAAGTTTGTCTGTCAAGTGAAGTCTGTCAAGCTGGAAATAATAAATACTGAAAACGGAGAAGGGCTAAGAATTGCTATGGTATAGCGAGAAACAGGGCTCTAAGCAAAGAGGGACATCACAAACACAGCATACGTACGATGTACGTCGTTGTGGGTTGTTCTGTCCAGAACACTGAAAACAACGACGTCGCACGCGGCGACCACCTTTAATCACGCCGGTTATTTGTTTGGGCAAGTGTACCTGCCCCAAACCACTCGGTCCAGGACGAGATGGTGGAGGTGGTGCCCGAGGTAGTTTCGGGATGTGTTCGTGATGATGTTGTAGTAGCTGTTGAACTAACTCCAATCGAAAAACTAGGTGATTTTTGGGAAGAGAAGTCGAAGCCTGCAGAAGAATCCGAGCATTTAAAATTGAGCAATTGAGAAGGCGTTTGAAGACCTTCATAGTTCTTTAGAGCATCTTTTTCTTTCCAGCAGGTATGGTTCCAGCATTTGATCTATCTACGATCAACGTCTCCCATACCCTTATTATAGTCCAAAACTAATTGAGGTTTAAACTCGGCCTCGCAATATGGTTTCGGCTCCATCAGGTCTTGTTGAATGCCGTGGTAAGTAGAGATGGTGCTGATTTTCCGTTTCTTGTCCTGGTATGCCATGACAGCGATATCGGCGGAATGACGGGCTGCAAACTGGCCATCTTTAAGCTTACACAACGATATGAGCGGAGGAACATTACGGCGGTTGGCGCGCAAAGTCCCGACGCAATCCGTTTTACGTGTCTTCAAAAATCTGGCCAGTAGGGGGCTATTGAACCAATTGTCCATAAAAAGAGTATACCCTTTGTCAAGGAGAGGATGTACAAGTTTAAGGACGGTGGCCGTGCTTTTCAGCAGCGTGGACGGGAAAGCGGGATCGTAGGTGGTATTTTTGCCAAGGTACACGAAGAAAGACCAAAGGTAGCCTGTTGTAGACTCGCAGAGTTCATAGGTTTTCACCCCAAACTTTGCTGCTTTGGTCTTTATGTACTGGCGGAAGGATAGGTTACCTTTCCACAAAGTCAGGGATTCGTCAATACAAATATTTTGGGATGGGGCTTCCTTGAAGCGAGAATTTAAATGTTCTAAGACGGGGCCAAAGGAAAACAAACGGTCAGAATTGTCAGTCGGTCTGTTACTGTTGTCATTGAAGTGAAGAGCGCGGCAAAGATTTTCATAACGTCCTCGGGAGAACATCTTTCTAAAGATGTTCGTCTGGAGGAGTGGATTGTTGGTGAAACATGATTTTGTGGAGGGCGTCCGGATGATTCCGAGCATCATCCAGAAGGAAAATAGGACCAAAATTTCATGAACATTCGTGTCATACCAACCCTGGCCGAAGTTGACGGATGATTCACCAAGCCACCGGGCATACCGGTTAGTCTCGTTCACAATATGTGACAAGATACCGTCATCCCAGTATTGCCTAAACGCCCCATACGCACAGTCAGATGCGACAACCGGCCCTGTTTGCTGAGGCAGAAATTGTTCCCGCTCGCCTGAATAGTTATCCATAGGTAACCATTCAAACCGAGGAGAAATTGCTCCCCCAGCAAACAAGGTCTCATCCTCGCCGTCATCTGCATCCAACCATTCTTCCTCATGCACTCCACCATCTGCTCTCGTTTGCCTCCTTGCTCTCGCTGTCGCCCGCTCTCTCACTGCTTCCCTATTACGTACCACTTGCATCACCATTGCTCTCAACTCCTCAGGCACGTCATCATCATTAACATACACCTCAATCAACCTATCTCCTTTCTTCCACTGGGGCTCACCTGTCTGGCGTCTCCTGCCACCCTGGCCGCGTGCTACACGTCCTCTGCGCCCCCTTCCTCGCCCACGTGAGCTCCCCTGTCCTCGCCTATGCTGCACTTGCTCCGGTCGCTCTGCCTCCTGCTGAAAGACGAGATGCTCATCGGCCAGATGGTACTGCTGACCGAGAGCATCTTCGTCATCGCCGTCGCCCTCTCCCATGGCTAGGACGACATACCTGAGAAAAATAAACTGTAGAATGTAATCTTGAAGAGAAGCTGTGAGTCCAAATATGCAAACAATTTGATAACTTACTCTGAGCTTTCAGCAAGGGCAGGCGACGAGAGCGGAGCGCGCAGCGGGCTTGACCTATAAAATAAAAAGTTTTCGTGATCACAGGTGTTATTTATAAAAAAAAAACTATTTTGATGAAACATGTTCTATTACTTACGGCTGCATCACAGGTGGTGGATCAATTGCGGATGCAGACATCGAACTCGACGTGGGACAGGGGTGCGGCGAACTCTGCCTATTCAAATAAAGTTTTCGTTTTTACAAATAGGAAACCTAACTAAATGGTAGTTAGTTTTCCTATACTCTCTCATACTCAAAACAATTTACTTACGTAAAGGCAGGTAAAGCACGCGATGGTGCAGGGGGCTGGCCCAAAGGAATTTCTTCCCCCTCGTGTGTATATAACCCGAGGATTGTAGGTGGCGGCTCATCATACTAAAATCAAAGAAATAAAATAACATGAAAGAAAGAGAAAGAAAGAAAAATGTTTATTTGGGTCTCGCACAAAACAAACAAAAAATAAAATAAAACTACTAGAAAAATAAAGTAACAAATGATATAGATAGAATTATAGAATTTTATATCAATTTGTACCTAAATGTAAGTGTGCGAGGCCAAAAAGGTTCCTATCTCAGCATATGCAGTGATATTTAAAAAAAAGAAAACATCACAGCGCTGGGATTCTGATAGGCCCTGTACAGATTACTTTTACACAAATTATGCCACGGATACAGTAACGGAACACATGCATAAATTGTTACATGCGATTCCAGACCATCAATCCCTTCCCAATATAAAATGTACACCCAAAAACACTTGCAATATCCACACCAAATTGAACCACATATAGGTACTACTTTTCTTTATCTAGAAATAAAAATGATATCCATTCAGCTTGTTAGAAGACAAAAAATAGTATAAATATTACAACTGACAAAATATGTACAAATCATCAAAAAAAACTTTCAAGTTCTAGGCCATCTGTGTGAAGCCGCGTACAACAATTTATTTACGAAAGAAAAAGATTTACCTCATCGAGGTACTCCTCATCGAGGTACTCGTATGTTACCGCCTCCTGCTCCTCGGGTTCGGGTTCCAGGACCAGAAACTCCTCAAACACGTCTTCGACGTCGCTTTCTTCCCGGAGGAGCTCTTCCAAATCCTCCGGGGCGTCCTCGCGACCAACATTCCAGCTCGCTATCGCGGAATCTATCAGAATAGCATATGCAATAAGTACAAAAAAAAAGTTTTTCTTATAAA
This sequence comes from Hecatera dysodea, assembly GCA_905332915.2. Classification (NCBI taxonomy): domain Eukaryota; kingdom Metazoa; phylum Arthropoda; class Insecta; order Lepidoptera; family Noctuidae; genus Hecatera; species Hecatera dysodea. The sequence continues at coordinate 26,978,201 of HG995286.1, read as the reverse complement.
ATAAGACAAAGGATATATAAACTACACTACAGTAATGAAACTACATAAAATACTAAGAATAAGTATTTTCATATCCAAAAAATAAAATAAAAATTGATCTTATCGATAACTTTTATAGACATGACCACGCACCACCCACCACCACAATTATAATAATATTTTAGCAAGAGCGACGTTCTGACGCCACGCAAATTTTTCCGTGAAAGGCCGTTCGATTTTTGTAATATTGCATCATTGTTTTTTTTTTCTGCTTGTATGGCTGTGGAATATTACTAACTTCCTAATGCAATCGTTTTCAAACAAAAATAAACCGTAACTTTTACAAAAATAATGTTTTAAATCAGTCGCGGCTTGCTGGAACCAAATGGTTCCACCGGGGCTTGACGGTATTATCGCATTATCGCAAAGTAGAACCAATTGGTTCCACCGGGGCTTGACGGTATTATCGCAAAGTGGAACCAATTGCTTCCACCGGGGCTCAGGAGGTTGCTTACTATACATTTTGTATCTAAGAACTAGGTCTTATAATTTGGACCTTCAGAGCCATATTTCGAGGATTTGAAGCATCAAAACCAAATCGTCGAGTCGAGCGACCTTTGGACTGCCACACTGTTATGGTACGCAGATACATTAAGACGAGCGAAATTATACTTAGAAACGGAGATTCAGCAGCATATTCACGCAAGGTTCTTCAGTCGTACTGATGCGAAACGACCATTGAAGATTTGGAAGAACAAGCTGACATACGACATACATTTATCAAGTTCCAGTTTACAGCACCTGCCGAGTTCATATTGTAATACCGTTTTGTGATCTGATTCCAGTGACGGTGAAGGTGAGGGTTGCCCATTGCGCAGAGCGAGACACCGGCTGATCGTGCTACTACTACCACCAGCCGTTTACATACGCAGTCACTTTGCACGTGAGTACTCCACTTTTCACGGGCCACCGAGATGCCTTTAATGGCTGATGATGGGAAGGGTTCTAGTAAACCACGCGATAGATCCCCTTATAGAACTATTAGTGATGAAAAGACTGAGCAAATCATGCGCCAGTTGGTTAGGAAACGTGGTATCGTTAAAGGCAGGTTAACTAAATTTGCTAATTATCTAAATACTCTATATATATATTTTAACTCGCTAGATATAGTTGAAACACTGATAAGTGTTTCAACTATATCTAGCGAGTTAAAATTAGATTTAAAATTACGTGTAAAGGGTGCTGAGATTTTATTTAGTGAATTTAATGAAATACAATCAAAACTTGAAGAGCTAGTTTCCGATAGTGATATAGATGATCAGTTAAATCAGCGCCAACATTTCGAAGATGACTACTACAGTGCTATCGCCCGAGCTGAATCTATTCTTAGCGTCAGTGAAGAGGTCGGTGATTGTTCCAAACCCTGTCAACATATAAACAGGCCAGTGTCCGTTAAATTACCAACCATCATGTTGCCTACGTTCGACGGCATGTATGAACACTGGCTCGAATATAGGGACACGTTTATATCTTTGGTGCACAATTCAACTGAGATAAGTAACATTCAAAAGTTCCATTATCTAAAATCTTCGCTCAAAGGAGGTTAACCTTCCGCCGTTGAAATGGCAATTGGGTCGGATCATAAAGACGATACCTGGCAACGATGGTATCTCACGAGTAGCAGACATCCAGACGTCATCGGGCATCGTGAGGCGACCATACACTAAGATCTGCCCTCTGGTCGAGGACGAGTAAATAAAATTTAAAGCTGAAGCTTTCAAGGCCGCGGGCATGTTTGGGATGAATATCCGAACCGTTTTTATCACGCCATCGTAAGCCAATCACAGCACAGCTAAATGACGTGATACCTTGCTGTGATTGGCGCGTTTGTTCCTGCCCCTTTTCCCTCGATCGCTGTATAATTAGAAAAAATAAATTACATTCGCTAACGAACATTTGTAACAATTACTTGTTTTATTTAAATCACTAAAAAACCATCAAAAGGCAAAAGGTAGTTCAAAATTTCACACCAGAACATATCCCTAACATATTTGGTGCAAAAATATTAGTCTTAAATTGGACTTGCTTTACCTAGGATTACAGCATCATTTAAGTCTTATTTATTGAACATAGGAACTAGAAATCAATCTAATGTTGTTATAGGTAAACAGCGTCTTAATATTAACGTAATAGTTAATTCTAAAAACAACCCGTTAGTAACATCAACAGTAATTAGTGAGAAAGTGATGTATAGAATTCCACATGCTCCGGCAACTTAATGACTGGGGTATCTCATGTTGTTAGAGACGAGTCATTAAATTTTTCCATCGAAATTTTGGGCGATGTGGGATTAAGAAGTCTGATTTCCTCTCTTAAGAATACAGATACCTGCACCTGTCTTCTGAGAGAAAAGAACGTAGAATCTCTACACCGTGGCTATTCTTAACATTTTCGGGTTCAGTTTTCATCATCTTGCTGCCTTTATCCCATGTTAAAGTTAGTTATGGGTTCGGGGCAACATGATTTTCTTCCATTCTTTTTTGTCAGCCGTCACGCTATCACTAACTCCTTTTTCTTTCATATCACTCCTCACACAATTCATCCATCGTTTCTTTAGCCAACCTCTCCCTTTCCATCCATCCACATTCATATTCATAACCCTTTTATTTACATGTGTTTCATCCCTCCTTTTTACATGACCATACCAAGACAAGCGCTTCCCTTTCAACTTTTCCGTCACTGGCGCCACTTTTAAACGGCCTCTAATGTACTCATTTCTCAGTTTATCCATCCTCGTTACTCCACACGTCCATCGTTGAGATGGACGTGTGGAGTAACGAGGATGGATCTCCGCTACATGTAATCTATTTGCACTAATCTTTTTCACAGCCAAAGATTTCATCCATACAGTACGACAGGTTTTATCACGGACTTGTAGATGTTCAGTTTTCTTGACAGAAAATTCCATCATTTCTGTCCAGTTCAAGCATCGGCCCTCATGATCTTTACGGATAGAAACTTAGAAAGTACCTTAGGTCGGCTGAAAGTTTTTTGAAATTGAGGAAATCAGTATGTGTGAGAACATTCACTACGTATGGTTTATTTCTCCGTGCCAATCTAAAAATTGGAGGTGTGTCTAAAAATGTCGCCATTTATTTTCAGAGCATGGCCGATGGTGCTGTGTACGGACACAGCATCATCTGCCATGCTCTGGAAACATATTTTCGCTTTGTTCATGACATGGCACGGAGAAACGTAAAGTGATTTCCTGAATATTTGTGGCATTGTTTATGACATACAGTAAGGTCGATGCCACGTTGGAATTTTTATTCAATATTGATACCTCTTGCGTCACTCTTCTTGAGAAAGTCATACAGTGCAGTCGTTTTATTCTTTCTTTAAACATGTGGCACATCTTAGGTAGCGTCAGGTGTCAGGTCACAATGTAGGTATTCTCTAGAGGAATTTTCCCTGCAGTTATGAGATTCAACCTTCGAAGATCTCAATATGCTATTCGATAATTTTTCGTATGATGGAATGATTTTCAATGGATTCTCTACGCCCTCCTCGTTTTTATTTTTCGACGGTACCGGTGACTCTAACTTTTTCAATTGATGTTCTAACAGTATGAAAACTTATTCCCAATGTGTTTAAGAAAAACTTTTGGTAAACTTGGAGAGATCTGGTTTTTTTATCTATCTTAGATCTATTTTATTGTTCACTTACTAAGTAAACAATAAAATGTGTAAACATCGTAGAAAAAATCTAGCTAAGTGCCCTATGTAAATTCTTTATTAATTTTGAATTGTGACGAAAAAAAATCAAGTCTTAATAACTGTAGTCCATACGACAGGTAGAGAGAATATTTTTTCCCTCCTTTTGTACTTACTCGAAACAAAATACGTGATTATCTTCTAAACGGTAAACGACACAGATACGACGATTAGAGAGAACTTATTCGAAACAAAGTTACTAAAACGTAGGCAATGTCAGTGCAGATACGTCAGTTTGTGACATACGACAGCGGGGAGGGCGACGACGATATGTAGGAAGACAAATTATCAGCAATTACTACTTTTTTTAGCCTCTCAGCCACTATAGTTTTGAATATATTTTCGAATGAAGCCGAATCAAACTAACCTGATTTAAAACAATTCTCATCCGTTTCAAGCTGGACCTCCTTCAAGCTACTCGGAATAAAATTTGAGGATTTATATACCACACTAGCAGTGCCCCGTGGTTTCACTCGCGCAGTTCCCGGTGGGAATACGGTTCAAAACCGCATAAGCTTCGGTCTAGTAGGTAGTTCTGGAGCTTATTTGGTCCAAACAAATAAAAAATCTTCTTAACAATATTAGTAGAAATAGGTTGGTAGACATGTCCCAGCTAGGTTTGCTATTCAGTATTCTTTCAGAATGTTTGACTCCCCATCTAAGTAAGATAAGTTAGTCTTGTAATAACATAAACCTGTAAACAAATATTAAAAACAAAAATGTGATAAGATTGGTTAACAGGCCGAAGAAGACCTATCATATCCTTTTGGCTCATTCTTCGTCATTCTTTAATACGTCTCCATGCATTGATTTCCATGCAATGGCAAAAAAACAGTATATTAAACATAAACCTGTAAACAGATATTAAAAACTAAAATGTGATCAAATTGGTTAACAGACCGAGGAAGACCTATCTTATATTCTTTTGACTCATTCTTTCATACGTCTCCATATTGATTTCCATGCAAATGGCAAAAAACAGTACATTAAATTACTATCTAATGAAACAAGAGTTTACTGAACAATGCATACACAGACGCATACAAACACATAGAGAACTCTAGAAAGAAACGCACACTCATAGGTAGTCTTGACATGGCGGATTTCTCGTCGATCTGCACCGCCACACAGTCTCGATGTGTGCTCCATGCAGGCCACTTTGCCTTTTTTAAATGCGCTGAATGAAATGCTGCTCCGTTAAGTGACAAATATGTATGGATAGAGCGAACGTGTATTGAAGGCGGTCGCTACCGAAGGAGGCAATGGAGCATGAGACAAATTATGGTTTGCTGTCTATCACTAACCTCATCTCCACTAGTACCTGACTGTTCTGAATACAAATAATCAGAAACCTTACCTAAATATTTTCCTTTTCCATTTTTTGCACTGCTTTCGCTTTATCAAGTAGGGCTTGAGCATTTGGTCCAAACGCTCAACTCCACCTATCGCTCAGTTGTAATCAGCTATAAGTGTGGGCTAATAGACTGATTCTTTACCAGGTTTAGAAGCCATTAGACATGGGTGTTTTTGGTTTTGAACGCAAACTGATATTTATCCGATTTCAGATTTCAAAATCGTTTTCAAATTCAGTTTTTAGAAATCCGATTTAGCCTATCGATCAGCCTCGCCAATTCGCTTGCGTGCGTACTTAGATTTCGTTGGAATCAGATAGAGATTGCGCGATTTTCCTTCATGCTTTAATCTAGGCTTAGGACTAGCAGAGAAGTTATATTTAAGATTAAGCGTAAAACTTTTCCGGCGCATTTAAAAATCGGCATTTTTACAATAATTTCTGTTTTTTTTTTTATTTTTTAGTGTTTTTAAGTTTTTTTTTAATTTTTCAAACCTTGTACCTCTTGGAACTTGTCGGTTCCAGGTTTGCGTTTAAAAACGCAAGTTGTTCTACTTTAGTAGACTTTAACCGACATCTCTTTTCGTTAACGATTAGTTCCGTCTTCAAAAAAAGGCGTTCGCACGGAACGGAAGTCGCCACAATATTGCACTTTGTACGATAAATTTCGGATAAGTTCGGGTATATTATCCTATGATCTCGCCACCACTGCGAGGGGCTATTCCAACTACCGTCCGTTTGCTTTCGAGACAGTATTTCGTCGTCAATATACATTTGAAGTTCCCGGATAGCCCTTGCTTGAGCGCTTCCTTGGGGTTTATTTTTTTTCACCATTGCATCGAATTTGTCCGAAGCACTGAGGTTTGGGCAGGGCATTTCTTGTACTTCAGTGCTTGTTTCTAAACTTCTATTATTATTTAAAAGGCCTAATATTAAGCCAATAACATATTTTTTTAGTTCTGCGGACTTCTGCGACCGTATTAACATTTTTAAAACACACTAATTTGAACCGTGGGTCCAATGATGTGCACACTCCGAAGGTCTTACTATGCTCTATGCCCTGAAACCTATCTTTTATTCCGTATTTTAAACTTCGAAGTACGTCGAAAATGATACGCAATATTCTTCTTTATTTAAAAAATCTTCACAAATGTCTTTTAGGCAGTTGGTTATGACTATGACCATACTTCCTGTGAGATACTTATCTCCACTGATGGAAGAAGTGACCTCTTCAAATGGCTGCAGTATTTTGCACAACTGTTCCATGATGTCCCAGTCCTCTGAACGTATAGTAGTAGGCCATTCTCTTTCAATAAGAGCCATGCAGTGTTTTACCGCTTCCTTCAGTAAGATATAAAATATAAAGAAGAACGTATAAAATGTAGAGTTCCATCTTGTAGGAACTTGTTGGATTAACCTTTTTGGTTCGCCACATTCCGTCATGTTTTTTAGTTGATATCCAAGAGGCATATCCATGGCATTTGTGCTAAGTTTAAAATGGGCCACTATTTTTTTTACGTTTTCTTTTAATTCTTCCAATGGTCTTAGAGCCCCTGACACGATCAGATTGAGGCTTTGGGCGTAACAGCCATAATGCTTCCACCCCAGCTCTGTCTCTATTGCTTTGACAATATTTTGAGCATTGTCCGAAATAGCAAAATTCACTTTGTTTGTTAAATCCCATTCGTCCGTCATTCTCTTTGATTCCTTAGCTAAATTGACACTAGTGTGATTTTCATTAAGACCTTTACATTTTAAAAGTATTTGTTGTGGTCCAAAATTTTTATCAATATAATGCACAGTCACGCCAATATAACTTTAACGGCCAAACCCAATAACCGATCTATCGTATACTGGAGATAGAAAAACAAATGAAACAACAGAAAACCTATATAACTTTTCTGTTGTTTCATTTGTTTTTCTATCTTCAGTATGTGATAGATAGGTTATTGGTTTCGGCCGTAAGTCTGCGACGATGTCCAACAATCGGTAGTCAAACACACACTGCTAGCGTCTAGAGAAGCTCTGGTCTTTACGTCGCTTAATGTCATCTGGTACAATGCCGGGATCATGGCAGAAGATATATTTTTCCTACTAGGCATAGTGTATCCCGGAATGTTTTTCACGAACTTTTTAAAACCTTTGTCTTCTACTATGCCGAAAGGTTGATAATCCATTATAAACAACTCTAACAAATCTCGATCGACTCGTTTATTTTCTTCTGGGGTCTTTTTTTAATAATATTTTGCATAGTTCTTTGGCGTTTTCGAGTCGGGAATCTGCTCTGTTTTAGGATCTCCTGAACTCTGACAGGTCTCCTTGGCAGCGCCCGCGGTAGCTACAGTCGATCCCCCCGTATCTTTAGACGTACTCGCCAAACACTCGTCAGTCCTAATTGGTGGATTACATCCTAAATCGGTACTTGTCTTTTGCGCTAGATAAAGTGTTGCGTGAGATCTTTTTAAATGAGCTCCTAGGTTACCCGTTGTAGATTTATATGATATATTTTGACTGCAATATTTATTTACTCCATGAGCATTTTCTTTTTTGTCAAAATGAGTCCATACCCCACTGGATTTTCGCGACATTTTCAAAACCAACCAACTCTTCTAACCAATTAAAAAGTTAACATAAAAAACCTTGGTAGGTAACTTTATATACTATACGATTCACTAAAATAAAATAATTATTATTATCTATTATCTTTACTCTAAAAACGACTCCACTCTAAATAAATACGTAGGTAATAAAAAATCGGCAGTTATGCAATTCACGTGTCTTAATTACGATGCGAAGCGCGCACTTGTCACCAAGGTCAAATATGCGCATTTGAAATAACGTAAACAAACATTAGGTATATACATTCTTTCTAGTTCCAAGAAACATTGAAGCATAAACCAAAATACATCAACGTATAATCTCGAAAATGTAGTCTTCAAATACTTGGCCGTAAAGATGATATTGAACGCATTATAATGTCTGTTTTTCCAAGAACCGAAATCTAAATCACAAAATTCGAGCGATCCCTTTTATTCCACTATGTTACGCCAAACTATTTAGTAATCTGTGGTTACGCTAAGTTAAAAAGAGAGAAAGCGAATTTCTAACGAAATCCAAACACAAACTCGCCTGTTTGCGTTTGGATTTCGTTTCGTGATGTGATCCAGTGATTTTATTGTCGATTCGTTTGGTGGTAGATCGTTAGCATTTGGTTCGGCTAGGTAGTAGGTAGATTTTTAAAATCAGATCTTCAAGTTTGAGAAATCGATACGAATCGATTTGTGTTTGAAATCGGATTTTGAATTCGTTTTGATAATTATATCGGCAGTGCTGCCAATAAAAATTTCTCGATTCCCCGCGTCAGTGTTGTCAATTCCCCAAAATTCCCCGCTTGGTTTTGATTGATTCCCCACATATTCCCAGAATTTATATTTTTGAACCCGACCATACCGATAACAAATAAAGTCGGGTACATCAACGGATAGAAGGGATAAACACATTTAAAACATTTAAAAAATCGACAACCATAAACAATGAATTAATGTTGTAGGAATAGATGCGTTCAGAAATACAAAATCGTGTTCAAATGACAGTTGAGTAGGCATTTATTAGTTGTAAAGTATTAGGTACCCGACATAAAATTGTTTGGATTCTGGATTCCCCGATATTCCCCGTTTTATGTTATTCCCGGGCACTCCCCGCGCTAACCCTCAATTCCCCGCATATCGGGGATTTTCCCCGCGATTGGCAGCGCTGTATATAGGACGCATGCCTAGAAGCCATTTAGTTTGGGCCGGTCATGATACGTGGATACAAGGTTCAACCGCTTACGGTCGTGATAAACCATCACTATTAAATCGTAGGATTAACGGCTCATGTACATATTATGTAAGAACGACTTGAAATGCTTGACTTTTTGAATTGAGTATGGAAAGTCTTTGCGACATGCAAAACTTTGCTATTGAAGGTGAATTGAAACCTCTATTTATGTACAAGACAGGTCCAAGGTCTCATAATGGTGCCATCAGTTTGAGAACTGTGCTGGTACCTGAAGACAAGGTAGAGTTGGTCGTTCTTTTACTCAGATAAATAAATATAAACCAAAGGTAACCTGTGCTGGATTCACACAAAGTATAGGACTTCAATACCATAACGTGCAGTTTTCGTTGTGATATACTGTTTTATTCTGTGAGGCCTTTTCCAAAAAATAAGGGTCTCATCAATACAGATGTTTTGGCCTTGAGTATATAGTTCCTGAAATTTTGAATGTATGAAAGTGTTCCAAAGTAGGCCCCATTGGGCATATCTCGTCCTCAGGAACCGAAGGATCCTGATAAATTCAATAATGGCACCTTACTAAAACAAGATTTCTCATGCACATTCGTATCATACATAAGCTAGCAAATCTAGCACTCTCGCCCTTGATTTCTTCATCGCACCTATTGGTTTCATCGACAATCTGACCCAGGATTCCGTCATCGCAAAAAGATCTTAAGGCATCATAGGGATCAACAAATTGTCGAAAAGGGCCCGTTGGCCCTTCTCGACAATTTGTTGCGCTTTCTCCGTGATGCCGTTGCATTACGGAGAAAGCGCTCTCTCTCACTATGTCAGCCATCCATCACCTCCCACTTAAACTCGTCCTGATCTATTTCATAAAAAAGCGCTTCCTCCTCACTTATACTTTAACGTGCGCTCCTCACATTTCCAGATCTTCTCATATTCCTATCATTTCTGGTCATCTACACGGGCGATTCCCTCAGCCAAAATTGGGGGAAGTCATTATTGGAAGGTGTGGAATATCGATGCAAATCCAAAGACAGTTTATGCGAGACTGATTTAATGTTCGTGTACCCACATCACAATTTATTACATTTCCTCACTCCCAAGAAAGAAATGCTTAATTAAGTTGATCTTTACGTTTTCGGTGTTCCCCCTTGTCTGTCATCTTATATATATATATATATATATATATGTTACTGCTCCTGTGCGCTCAGAGACCTCTTGGGACCTCTTCCACCCACTTGGGATTGTTTCTCGAGTAGTCTTGAAACAGCACTCGGTCCCTCTCCGTTTGTATCGTGAGCTTGTTCAACCTGCTTAGTCTGCGTCGCCGCGCGGCCTCGGACCGCATCCACGGTATTGCTACACAGCAAGTCCAAGCGCATGCGTAGACTCCTTCCCAGCAGCGCCACTACTGGCTCGCGCTGTGTGCCTGATGTATTGTTTCTATACACTAAATGAAAATTGTTTAATGCTCGCTCGATATTTTCACCTTCAGAAGTCGCTTTTTTAATTACCTTCTTTATAGTTTTGACGAGGTTCTTGACGGCGTCGTTGCTCGATATAGTAAGGGGCAATTAGAATATGTTTGATTCCGTTGCGGGTTAAAAATACCCCATCACTCACCAAGAACTTTGGCAGCCGAAATCGGCCAAAGCATTCTCTTAATCTGTTTGATACTAGATTAACCGATGTACGGTTCGCCATCAGACATACTTCGAACCAATGACGAGTGGGAGTCGAGTAACAAATAGTTATATTTACCTTGAATTTGTAGAAAATATACGTGAAATCTCGTCCATGGTTTCGAAAGCCATAAATACGGTACAGACAGGAGTGTGTCCAGCTGCGCACGGCAGGCGGCGGCGCGCGCCTTGATGTCGGTGTCCAGGTGCAGTTACCACATAGCCGCGCGTGATACTCTTCATCAGCACGACGCCCACGTGCCCCGCGTGCACTTCCTCCAGGATCTGCGCTAGCAGCTGCTCCGGTACCACTACCCGGTATCCCAAAACTGTACACCCGTGATCAATATGTAGATTTTCACGTCGATGAAAATAATTATGCTTCCTTATCTTCCGTTTCACCTATGAGAGGCCATCCGCTCATTATGTAACCGTGACTAAGAGGAAAACTGTCCTCGAACTTTTTTTTTTGCTACAATTAATCGTGACAACCCATCTGCATTGCTATTCATTTGTGAATTTATAAAATCATAAGCTGCCAGGCGCGCAGAATATCTCTGTAAGCAGCTAGTTGGCTGCAGTTTGTATAACCTTTTTAGGTTCGAATATATAGCTTAATGCTTTATAATTGCTCCGTGACGTGAAACGCCTACCAAAGAGATATTGATGGTGCCTTGTAACTCCGTAAACAATGGCCAGTAGTAATGTGTTGTTACGTGATTTTTAGGTAACACAACAAAACGCGGTTTGCGTTTTGATAACGTTTTCCAAACGATCTATTTTACGACACAACACATTACACAGAACAATCTCTCAACGATGTGTCGATTTTGAATAACTGTCTTAAGAGCGTTCATCCGTAAAAACTACGCTGGAGTCAAAATTGATGATTTCCGACGGACAATAAAACGATAATCTATTTAATTCGTAGATAAGATATTCCCGTCAAATTATTGAGGATTTCATAATCTAGGGCTTGGCTGAAAAATATTTTCAAATTATCGTAGTTTTCTCATTAGAACAGTTTTTACTCAATCCCTTTTTAAAACTAGCGGTCGATGGTCTACGCAAATGCTAGATAATAGTAAAACCATAAACGACAAACTTATAGAAATATTACTATTAAAAAAACAATAACATTTACTAGTGCTTGGCTGAAAAAAAAACGTAATTATTGTAAGTTTTTATACAAGAAAAGTATACTCAAAAGTGACATTTTTAGCCACTTTTCGAGTTTTTAAACGTGTTATTTTAGGATGAAATCAAAGGTATTTTTGTTGTTTTTTAGACCTAGTAAATGAAGACATTTACGTTCTAAAACATGGTACATTTTTTTTTTAAATAACTTCTATATTAATTTTACTATAAATTATTTAGTACTACTATATAATCGACGCGGAATCGCACCAGCGCTCAGTGTCAGTGCCGGCCGAGGCCTTTCAGAGGTTGGACGTGTGTCGCTCCCGTTGCCGCGTGCTGCGTAAAATTGTATTATAGTTTGTCGAGTTTTTAGAGCGACTAGGATGAATTGATACTTTTTGTTTATTTTTTTTTTAACGAAACAAAACTTTGATGATTACATATTTTAAAGTAATGGAGTTCAAATCATGAAAGAAGATAACTCTTTTTATGTATGATTTCATTTTTTTCCAATAATTGTGGGTAGCAATAGGCGCTATACGGGGCAAAAAGGAAAAGTTACGGAAATTTGGCCAAGGCTAATGAAGCTAAAAGTACGTTACCGAGGAACCGCTTTTAATGTCGTAGCTGGTTATAGCCAATTCGCATTTTTCTTACGCGGGGATTTTAATAACCGATAGAAAATAGAAGGTCACATTCTTCAATATTAGGACATTAATAAAAAATATATATTTGTTACAAACATACAAATGTTTCCTCTTTATAATATTACTGGAGATTGCAAAATAAAGCTTTGATGCTGACGGGGCCATTAATTCGGTGATACTGTAGATTTCACGACACTAATTATTATACGAAACAAGTTGCGCTGTACTGAAACTAGTTTTGTGAAATTAATTATTTCTTCTTATTCTATTATTCTTTCTAAACCATACAAAAACTGCAAGTCAATGCGGGTATGTCACAAGAGAATGATACCGAAGAATCACAGCTACCACAAGAGTTGATAATGAATTGGAAATACTGGAATCGCAATCAGAAATAATAAATGTGACAAATGAATGCGATCTTTAGGTATAATTTTCCACTATTATTATTTATTTAAAAAAATACAATTCTATCAATGTAATATGTGCAATTCTAAATTCGAACTGAGTAGTCACGATGAAGCACAAAAAATAAACTAGGTAAATGTCAATGAAGGCGCCGTGTCAGGAGCCATAATTTCAGGAATTGGCCTAACAAATTTGAATGAAGTTGTTACATCGATGGACTTACTGTTATGTCATTATTCACTTATAGTAAATGTCATGATAAAGTTGCTGAAATGTGGAAAAATTCCGCTGAAGAAAGTATGTTTGCATCAGCTCAGGAGGAAACAGCTGCTGCTCGATTATAAGGTGACACTCGTGACATTCCGATGATACCAGTGGAAGCAGACAGTTGATGGAGCAAACGCTCATATAAAAACCAGTATAATGCATTGTCCGTGTGTTGCAGCTATTATAGGACATCACACAGGAAAAGTTCTCTACATTGGTGTCCGGAATAAGTATTCTGGAATTTGTGCCCGCGCAAATAAAAAGGAACAACAGCCTGCAAATAAAAAGGATTCAAGTCCTCCGTAGAAACTCGGAAATTAAATATAATACATTGATTGCTGATGGTGATGACAGCATATCCCGGCGTTCTAATTCAAAAAATTTAATGTACCAACCATCTCCTCCGCAATTGCAACGGAAAAAAATTATTGCTTAAAACTTATACATCTATCCCTCTATCGGAGCGTAAATTGTTGACTTCTGAACTATTGATTCGGCTGAGAACAGCAGTAAGATTTTCGCTACGGTACTGGCAAACACAAACTTTAACCGATTAAGAAAAGAATATAAAAATACTGCGAGATATTCTGAACAGCGCCAAACAAATCTTTGAAGATCAGAGTGAATGTGACTTGTGCTACTGCACCAAAGAGAGAAAAAATAAACAAACCAAACTCTCGAAGCCAAAACATTGATGTTAAAACTGCAACGCAATATCTGGTAGCTGGCTTATCTTTCTCGAAGTCTGCCCCACGATTTTACCAAAAACCGTGCAGAGCAGTTCAACGCCATAGTAGCAAAGACTGTAGGTGGGAAACGCATAATTCCCTAAAAGATTCATATTCCGTCCGTTGTCATGCCGCTTGGTTAGTTTAAACACAGATAAACCTCAAACTACCCTTTATAAATGTGCCTACCAGAAAAGTCCAGGTCAATCCCTGAAACATTTAGAGCAAAATTTACAAAAAATAGTGTTTTTCTATAAAACAAAATCTGAAATGCAAAATACCTCGCCGAAAAATAAACTTTAGCACAGGGCTCGTGAACAAAGTCAATTACGCAAATGCATGTCAAACGCATGTCATAAACCCAGACAATTTCAAGCAGGCACATGTAGTTTTCCTTGAAAATTTAAAAAAAGTGACCTTAAAACGGCATTTCATTGAAAGGGATACAGTTCTTCAGGCTGTGAGTGCCTTGTGACTCGAGCTGAGAAGAAGTATTTTAACTGCTTCCAATTTTGCCAAAATTTGTAAACAACGCCCAAATTTGAATTCAGCACTACTCGTTAAATCTATTTTATATGGATATTATTTTTATTTCATGGCGATAACGTAATTTTCAATGTTAAACATGACTGGTATTACCAAGTTCAGGGCCAATTAAATATTTCAAACAAAAATGTGTGTCTTTTTGCGGTGTACACTAGCAGTGGCGTGCAGTGGTTCGAGTCAGGGTAGGCCAGAGAAAATGTCCAAATAAATTTAAAAAAATAACCACATTATTCAGGGTTGATTTTTAATGAAATGAATTTTTTTTAGTTGCCTATTTAAAAAAATAAAATAAAAAAAAGAGACCAAATTTCAACCCTGAATAATGTGGTGTTTTTTTTTTGGACATAATTTTCTGGCCTACCCTAACTCGAACCACTGCACGCCACTGTACACTAGTCCTGAATTTCCAATAAACGTTGTAAAAATTTACAAAGTTTTGTAAAGAATTTCAATTTTGTAAAGAAAAAATGATTCCTCGTTTAACAAAATTTTATTATGTATGCGTTCTTCCCGAAATAATTGATCCCAGAAATAGCCGATCAATGCAATTGAGGGAAACTATTTTATGATTTATTTACTTTTTTATCATAAATGATTTAGGTACTAAATATAACATGATAAATCTTTATTTAATTACCCACCTACTCATCCTAACCATAAAATGAAAAAAGCTATCAACAATCCACTAGAACTAATTACCAACACTTAAGTAGGTACAATTATTAATATTATTTTTCTCCAAAATAACTAGATTTCGTCTGTAGAGGATTTCAGATATGAAAAGGTATAAAGGCAAAATAATATTTCAAATATAATTATTTATTAATCATAAATCTACAAACCGTAAGAAAAACAATAATTTGTATTTAACTTCCAGTTTAATTTTTCTATAACAATACATTATTATTGCTCTAAAGCTAACGGATCAAAGTTGGTTAGTCGAAGTACAAAGAGAGCGCACGCGGCTAGTCTACGCACACAGTTACCCACGCTTCTGTGTGAGTGAAATTTGCGAACTATTTACCTAAACCTGACGTTCCGCGTTAGGCATGAACGCTCTTAATATAAAACGACTCAATTAATGTTATTGATTCCATAACGTGCATATTCTATTATTCATGTCAACTAATATTATACACGGGTCGCGCGAATCTGATGGATGCGAAACGCACGGGACCGGTCATTATGGCGCTACTTGGGGGAGGCTTATCTGCAACAGTGGACGTCTTTCGGATCAAATGATGAATATTATACATAGACTGAGGAATGATTTGATTTTTGTTTGTATGTCACAATTATTTAACTCAAATATAGGTAAACTAATATTATAAAGACAAAGAGGATTTTTTTTCACAAACGCGCATAAAATCACATTGAATAACTAGTGATAAATAAATGCGAGGTAGAGATTGTCAACCACGGCAGCAAAATGAACTTTCCTTCATACTTTATCCAGGCTTAGGACTGGCTGAAGCTGTAAATATTATAGTTTTTACAGTTATTATACAGGTGCAGGCGTATTTAAAAGTTCATTTTATGATCATTTTTCTATGTACATATTTACACTTGTCTTATTCTACTAGCTTTGGACACTATTTACAAATTTCTATTTACATTTAAGAACATTATCTGGCTGACTTTTTTATGGTCAAGCCTTGATCGCCGGTCGCTTATGAGAAGGCCCGTCTTACTAAAAATTCTCTCGCAAGGTACTGATGTGGCTAGAATATTCGAATAATTTCGAGCGACTCGGCTTAGGTAAGGATATTTTTGTTGCCTATTCCTCCACCACTCTAGTGGGTTATTCCATTTGCCATATTCGGTATGTATAGGCAAGAGGTCATCCTCTAAAAACAGATCTATTTCCTGTATGGCTTTTGATATTGGAGTACCCCGTCGTTGGGGTTTGTTTGTTCCCAAAAAATCGTTGAGAATGGAAAATGGTTCTTGCCGCTTCTCCCTGGTCTTCAAAGCCCGCCGTCTTATAGCGAGGGTCTATAAAGGTGCATACGGCAAAAGTGCCGCTCCTTTCTACTCCCTCAAAACGATTTTCTAAGCCATCTTTCAATTTGCACACAACTGTGGTAGCTGGATGTACAAATTCTTCCTCGTTGCATTTGATGATTTCATCATCTTCCAACAGCTTTTGACATGTCTTAATAAGGCAGCGCGTCATAACTATTGACTGAGCTACCTGTTAGATATTTTTCTCCGCTCATTGAAGCGGTGACATCGTCAAAAGGCTTCAATATTTTTGTTAGTTTGGAAAGTAAGTTCCACTCTTCATTTGTGAGAACTGGCAGGCTGGGATTTTCAATTACAGCCATCGTTGATTTTATGGCTGAATGTAACTCGACGAATCTTTGTACCATGTGGTAGGTAGAATTCCACCTAGTTGGCACGTCTTGGATCAATTTTTTTGGAATTTTTCCGTCCTCATTTTGTTGGTAGCGTAGTAGTTTTTCAGTGGCAGTTGTACTCTTTTTGAAATGGCGTACTATAGCTTTGACTTTATCAACCGTGTCCTGCACAGATCGAAGTGCATCGGACACGATTAGGTTCAAACTGGCCATAGCAGCCATAGTGCTTCCACCCTAAATCGTCTATCGCCTTTATGACATTTGCGGCGTTGTCACTAATTACAAAATTTACTTTATTTTGAATGTTCCATTCTTGGACAGCTTTTTCTAGAAATTTTCTAATATTCGCGCTTGTGTGTCTGTCAGTAAAAAAATCACACGCCAACAGAACGGTTTTCATATTAAATTCCGGCGTTATAAAGTGCCCTGTTACGGCAATATAACTTTCACACGCTCGAGATGTCCATAAGTCGAAGGTCAGGCACATTGTTGTGATATTATCATCATTACTTATAAGGGTTAAAACTTTTTCTCTGACCCTCTCGTACTCATTCGGAATTAAAATAGAAGACAACTGCTTCCTTGAAGGGAGTTCATAACCCGGAATCCACCTAGCGAAAGCTTTAAAACACTTCTCCTCAACTAAGCTAAAAGGCTGGTATCCTTCAATAAAAAGGTTAAGCAAGTCGGCATCTACGCGGGCTTTTTGGTATTTTGATAGTTTTTTAGGGATATATCCATCCAACCTATTTTGATAAGGCCTTTTTTGAGCGACTGCAACCGCTGGCGTAGCTGTGGTAGAAACTGGTGGAAGATCTGGCGTAGGCGTCGCCGCAGGTACTATGGTTGAGGAAGTTGAAGAAAATTCACGAGGAGCTTGAGAAGCAGCATCATTTTGGATGTTTGCTACTTGCCGATACGCCTCGATGTGTTTATTTTTGAGATGAGTCTTCAAATTTCCGATGGTGGTTTTATAACTTATAAGTAAATGGCATTTATATTGCATTTAGCCTTTTTTTATATACTGTCTTGTTTTTGGAAATATTCCCAAAGTACACTGCTATTCGCACGAGACATTTTTATTTAAAGTTTTATGTAGGTACAATTAAAATTAATTAAAACTGAACTAATACCTAACTAAAATGAACTAAATAATATACACAATATTTACACTCTTACATAGGTAAGTACTCAGAAAAAGTAAAAACCTAAACAAAACGAAAACTGGACACACTTTATAGATCGCGACCTATTGACACGGAGGCAAATAATAAGTGACTAAAAAAAATATTTACGCATTAAGCACAGTAATTTATTTATTGCTTCCTTTTTTAAAATCAATTTAATTTAAGGTCATAGAAAGAAATTATGCAATTAATTTAACCACACAAAAAACGGCCCTACAGTAACACAATAAGGTTTACTATCTTTCCTAAATTCCCAAAGCTAAGCCTACAATATGTCATAGAGAGAATTATTGCTATTTCTTTAAAAATCGCGCGCAATCATTGGCTGCGAAAGAGATGTCTATATTTTTAAATCATTATGCAATCCTTTTCACGAAGCATCCCGTTCCTAGAATCACAGGTGTCAGGTGTACTGTACACCTGACACCGTACCGATGATTTGTGAGACGATTCCCGAATAATGGCGAGCGTTTTTTCATAGTATAAACAGGGGAAGTAGGTTATCTCCGGCCTAATTCGCGATATAATTGCCTACTGTCTTAGGGTTGTCACTTTAACACATCTCTGAATAACTAATTCAGTGATAATTAGTCAATAAAGTTCATCAATGGTTTGATTTTACAACTGCAAGTACTTACCTACTTAGTTACTATACCTACAATACTGAGAAATCGGCATAACTAAACGTAAACAAAGCAATAGCGGCAAATCAATTGATAGATCAAAAGTACCTACCTAATATATTCTAGTAGGAAATTAGGCCTACCTACCTACTTTCTCTGTGTGATAGAAAACTAATAAAAATAAGTAAGTAGGTATCTCATCATCAAGTAAAAATTATATGCTAGAATAAGTTTTCCTGTTCATTAGGTAATCTGAACAGAGATAATTCTGGAATCGATGAATTATTGAGACACCCAAACACACAGCAATACGTTCTCCTGCGACTGTCAGACATTTTTTATTTATTTAGCGGTGACGCGCGAACCTCGTGCAGTGTTAGCCCCGACTGGCGCACTGAGAAAAACGGGTCGAGACTTGTTAAAGTGTGCGTGCGTCGACGCATAGATACTATGGCGCACACATACAAGCCGCGCGCGGTGCGTTTGTATGAAGATAAACTACTACCCCTGTTTATACTATGGTTTTTTTCCTAGAATCATAGATTCACTCTATGCACTTCTTCCTAGAATCAGCGCGCGCGATAGTGGTGAGATGCAGAGACTGACAAAGACCACTAGGTACATGGTTAGAATGCGTATTAGACTAAGTCTTAGTTCCACGAGTATTTTAGTGTCTCGAGTTTTTTAACGTTTCCTTATCTAGCGACTTTTTTTACGTCACGAGTATTATTAAATGCATCTCACGTATTTCGAAGTTCCCGCCGCGAGTCTTCGTACAATTAATATCGACACGACCAAGTAATGGAGTATTTTCGGTTTAACTACACACACACACAGTCCACTATAGCCACCCGGGACCCAGTCGCCTGAAGTCGCCTCCACCAATCGTTGATGATGTGACGTCGTCGACAACGACAACGACTGGACGCCGTTGCCGCGCCACGTAGTGGAGGCGAGTGGGCCACGGATGGTTAAAGTGAGAGAGACTAGGTAGTCCATCAAGTAATACGTACATGATACTTGATGGACTTCGATAGTCGATAAATATGTAGGTATGTAAACACCATATGTACGCCATAAGCCTAAATACTCGAAACCGTTTATGTGGTGCGCACGGAATAAGTCTTGACGTACAGACCTATTCCAAATAACTGTTCCAGTATAATTGTACGTTTCATCTCTAGCGTGCGCTACGGCGAAAAGTCGACGACGGCGACGTTGTGTTGTGTGAGCTGTGAGTGTGTGAAAAAAAAAAAAAATAGATCGTTTTGAGAAATAGATTGTCATATGAAATGGTTGTCAAAATTGCTCGTAACGTTTGCGTTGTGGCACATAGACAACGTTTGGAAAACAATCTGTGGTACATAACGCCCACTACTAAATGATAGACCATTCTGACACTATTGTAATAGCAGACTTGGGGCCCAGTTTGTTTCTCTGTTTTGTGTGTGTCAAACAGCGTCAGTTATTCGACTCGTTAGTTGAGAAACGAGCGAGCGGATTATAATCACTGGGATCATTTCCTTATTCATCATTCGCTGTTCAGTCCAGTCAGTCAAGACCCTCCTGATGCTTGTACTGCGTGCAGTTTGTCTGTGGTGGTTTAGAGGTTGTTTTCTGGGGCGATCGCGATGCGCTTCGCGTCGGCCGATGAATGCCGACTCATTGGCAATCGGTAGCGCGCAGATTCCCTTCGCCGAAGAGAACTTTTACATATATATAGAAGCAACAAAGATAACCAGGATTTTTGTAATACATAAAAGAATTTCAATTGCCACTCGGCTGTTATACTATTTAGAGTTATTCGACTGCATGTACTTTGTCTACTGCGGCTTGAACGTTGCTTTCTGGGGTGGTCGTGATGCGGCCCGCGCATCGGTCGATAAATGCTGACTTATTGGTCGGTGCTGCGCAGGGCCTCTTCTCTGAAGAGGAACTGTCTGTTGGTTTGACTTTGCGGAAATAACAAAAGGTATACTCTTGTGTCAGTCTGTATGTCACAAATCATTACAAGGCAAGAACGTCAAATTTACAGTCTAAAAATAGTTTTCCATTCGCTAAGGAAAAGAACGGACAATTCGAAAAAGTTTGTCTGTCAAGTGAAGTCTGTCAAGCTGGAAATAATAAATACTGAAAACGGAGAAGGGCTAAGAATTGCTATGGTATAGCGCGAAACAGGGCTCTAAGCAAAGAGGGACATCACAAACACAGCACACGTACGATGTACGTCGTTGTGGGTTGTTCTGTCCAGAACACTGAAAACAACGACGTCGCACGCGGCGACCACCTTTAATCACGCCGGTTATTTGTTTGGGCAAGTGTACCTGCCCCAAACCACTCGGTCCAGGACGAGATGGTGGAGGTGGTGCCCGAGGTAGTTTCGGGATGTGTTCGTGATGATGTTGTAGTAGCTGTTGAACTAACTCCAATCGAAAAACTAGGTGATTTTTGGGAAGAGAAGTCGAAGCCTCCAGATGAATACGAGCATTTAAAATTGAGCAATTGAGAAGGCGTTTGAAGACCTTCATAGTCCTTTAGAGCATCTTTTTCTTTCCAGCAGGTACGGTTCCAGCATTTGATCTATCTACGATCAACGCCTCCCATACCCTTATTATAGTCCAAACCTACTTGAGGTTTAAACTCGGCCTCGCGATATGGTTTCAGCTCCATCAGGTCTTGTTGAATGCCGTGGTAAGTAGAGATGGTGCTGATTTTCAGTTTCTTGTCCTGGTATGCCATGACAGCGATATCGCCGGAATGACGGGCTGCAAACTGGCCATCTTTAAGCTTACACAACGATATGAGCGGAGGAACATTACGGCGGTTGGCGCGCAAAGTCCCGACGCAATCCGTTTTACGTGTCTTCAAAAATCTGGCCAGTAGGGGGCTATTGAACCAATTGTCCATAAAAAGAGTATACCCTTTGTCAAGGAAAGGATGTACAAGTTTAAGGACGGTGGCCGTGCTTTTCAGCAGCGTGGACGGGAAAGCGGGATCGTAGGTGGTATTTTTGCCAAGGTACACGAAGAAAGACCAAAGGTAGCCTGTTGTAGACTCGCAGAGTTCATAGGTTTTCACCCCAAACTTTGCTGCTTTGGTCTTTATGTACTGGCGGAAGGATAGGTTACCTTTCCACAAAGTCAGGGATTCGTCAATACATATATTTTGGGATGGGACATAGGCTTCCTTGAAGCGAGAATTTAAATGTTCTAAGACGGGGCCAAAGGAAAACAAACGGTCAGAATTGTCAGTCGGTCTGTTACTGTTGTCATTGAAGTGAAGAGCGCGGCAAAGATTTTCATAACGTCCTCGGGAGAACATCTTTCTAAAGATGTTCGTCTGGAGGAGTGAATTGTTGGTGAAACATGATTTTGTGGAGGGCATCCGGATGATTCCGAGCATCATCCAGAAGGAAAATAGGACCAAAATTTCGTGAACATTCGTGTCATACCAACCCTGGCCGAAGTTGACGGATGATTCACCAAGCCACCGGGCATACCGGTTAGTCTCGTTCACAATATGTGACAAGATACCGTCATCCCAGTATTGCCTAAACGCCCCATACGCACAGTCAGATGCGACAACCGGCCCTGTTTGCTGAGGCAGAAATTGTTCCCGCTCGCCTGAATAGTTATCCATAGGTAATAGTTATTCAAACCGAGGAGAAATTGCTCCCCCAGCAAACAAGGTCTAGGCTATACCTCGCCGTCATCTGCATCCAACCATTCTTCCTCATGCACTCCACCGTCTGCTCTCGTTTGCCTCCTTGCTCTCGCTGTCGCCCGCTCTCTCACTGCTTCCCTATTACGTACCACTTGCATCACCATTGCTCTCAACTCTTCAGGCACGTCATCATCATCAACATGCACCTCAATCAACCTATCTCCTTTCTTCCACTGGGGCTCACCTGTCTGGCGTCTCCTGCCACCCTGGCCGCGTGCTCCACGTCCTCTGCGCCCCCTTCCTCGCCCACGTGAGCTCCCCTGTCCTCGCCTATGCTGCACTTGCTCCGGTCGCTCTGCCTCTTGCTGAAAGACGAGATGCTCATCGGCCAGATGGTACTGCTGACCGAGAGCATCTTCGTCATCGCCGTCGCCCTCTCCCATGGCTAGGACGACATACCTGAGAAAAATAAACAGTAGAATCTAATCTTGAAGAGAAGCTGTGAGTCCAAATATGCAAACAATTTGATAACTTACTCTTAGCTTTCAGCAAGGGCAGGCGACGAGAGCGGAGCGCGCAGCGGGCTTGACCTATAAAATAAAAAGTTTTCGTGATCACAGGTGTTATTTATCAAAAAAAAAAAACTATTTTGATGAAACATGTTCTATTACTTACGGCTGCATCACAGGTGGCGGATCAATTGCGGATGCAGGCATCGAACTCGACGTGGGACAGGGGTGCGGCGAACTCAGCCTATTCAAATAAAGTTTTCGTTTTTACAAATAGGAAACCTAACTAAATGGGAGTTAGTTTTCCTATACTCTCTCATACTCAAAACAATTTACTTACGTAAAGGCAGGTAATGCACGCGATGGTGCAGGGGGCTGGCCCAAAGGAATTTCTTCCCCCTCGTGTGTATATAACCCGAGGATTGTAGGTGGCGGCTCATCATACTAAAATCAAAGAAATAAAATAACATGAAAGAAAGAATGAAAGAAAAATGTTTATTTGGGTCTCGCACAAAACAAACAAAAAATAAAATAAAACTACTAGAAAAATAAAGTAACAAATGCTATAGATAGAATTATAGAATTTTATATCAATTTGTTCCTAAATGTAAGTGTGCGAGTCCAAAAAGGTTCCTATCTCAGCATATGCAGCGATATTAAAAAAAAAGAAAATATCACAGCGCTGGGATTCTGATAGGCCCTGTACATATTACTTTTACACAAATTATGCCACGGATACAGTAACGGAAGACATGCATAAATTGTACATGCGATTCCAGACCATCAATCCCTTCCCAATATAAAATGTACACCCAAAAACACTTGCAATATCCACACCAAATTGAACCACATAGGTACTACTTAGGTAAAGGTTTAGTATCGTTTGGCAGGATTGGGGGGGAGAGGGGGAGGGGAGGGGAGAGGGGGGTGACCCTTCCCCATGGCACCACTCCCGTAAAAAGGTAACGCACCGTTTCCGAGAAAATCTAATTTTAGTAACCTAACCTCAAAACACTTAAAGTGGCTTAAGAAGCGTGTCGGAGCCCCGCTGCGCGGGGCTCAAGGACTCCTTCTAACCTGTCCGAGTCGGGGTGCCCCATGTCCCGACCTCGCTTCGGTCGCTCTTGCATCCTAAATTCTCCTTGTAACACTAGTAAACTGTCTTTTGCACATACTGTATACAATTTGGTATAAACACATCACATTAATTAAAGTTATTTATTTTATCCAAAATTTATCACTTTGATTAATTCCTCAAAAGGATCACTTTTATTTCTTTCTACCAAGTTTGAAAAAAGTCACAATAATACTTCAAAACAAACAGAACATTCACGCAACTTGGGAAGACACAGAAACATAAACGGAATGTTGACATGGACACATGATTGAAATGTCTTTTTTTACGTTCCGTTTTACCGATTTTGCACGATATTTAGACCACAGACACTATATTGTGTCAGATTTGGTTGTCAAACACCCATTTTAACGTTCCGTTTTCCACTTATTCAATTTGAGGTTAGTAACTTATTTTGTTAATTTCTCGATAAATATGCGTTACCTTTTAATAAGAGTGGTAGCGTTATAATCAGGGACTCCAGCTCTTCCAGATTCAATCGATTTTACATCCCAACTCCTGCCAAACGATACTAGACCCGACCCATTACAACTGACAAAATATGTAAAAATCATCAAAAAAAACTTTCAAGTTCTAGGCCATCTGTGTGAAGCCGCGTACAACAATTTATTTACGAAAGAAAAAGATTTACCTCATCGAGGTACTCCTCATCGAGGTACTCGTATGTTGCCGCCTCCTGCTCCTCGGGTTCGGGTTCCAGGACCAGAAACTCCTCAAACACGTCTTTGACGTCGCTTTCTTCCCGGAGGAGCTCTTCCAAATCCTCCGGGGCGTCCTCGCGACCAACATTCCAGCTCGCCATCGCAGAATCTATCAGAATAGCATATGCAATAAGTACAAAAAAAAAGTTTTTCTTATAAAATAAGACAAAGGATATATATAAACTACACTACAGTAATGAAACTACATAAAATACTAAGAATAAGTATTTTCATATCCAAAAAATAAAATAAAAATTGATCTTATCGATAAATTTTATAGACATGACCACGCCCTAGGGGCCATTTTGAACGTTAGACAGAGTTTGACAGTTAACGATTCAAATAAAATTTCGTTACCTACTTATAAGATTATCTTCAAAATGTGAATAAGTTATTGAAATATGCCTCGAAAACGTGACAATATGAATTATCAATAGATTTTACGTTATTTATACTTTTGCACAGACGAAATTAATTGAAATATGGCCAAAAATCATAATAAAACAATGGCGTCATTGTCGAAATCGGAACTATGTAACTTTTGTTGGCTCAAAAAAACAAGTTATGTGTTATTATTTCATGTAAAAAACTATGTACAAAGTTGCATGAAACACTTATAAACGAATATTCATCCACTTACCGTAGAATAAACCACACAATCACAATTATAATACTATTTTAGCCACGCAAATTTTACCGTGAAAGGCCGTTCGATTTTTGTAATGTTGCATCATTGTTTTTTTTTTTTCTGCTTGTATGGCTGTGGAATATTACTAACTTCCTAATGCAATCGTTTTCAAACAAAAATAAACCGTAACTTTTACAAAAATAATGTTTTAAGTCAGTCGCGGCTTGCTGGAACCAAATGGTTCCACCGGGGCTTGACGGTATTATCGCAAAGTGGAACCAATTGGTTCCACCGGGGCTCAGGAGGTTGCTTACTATACATTTTGTATCTAAGAACTAGGTCTTATAATTTGTAGTATCACAATCAATAGTGCCAATCTAAAAATTGGAGGTGTGTCTAAAAAAGTCGCCATTTATTTTCAGAGCATGGCCGATGGTGCTGTGTACGGACACAGCATCATCTGCCATGCTCTGGAAACATATTTTCGCTTTGTTCATGACATGGCACGGAGAAACGTAAAGTGATTTCCTGAATATTTGTGGCATTGTTTATGACATACAGTAAGGTCGATGCCACGTTGGAATTTTTATTCAATATTGATACCTCTTGCGTCACTCTTCTTGAGAAAGTCATACAGTGCAGTCGTTTTATTCTTTCTTTAAACATGTGACACATCTTAGGTAGCGTCAGGTGTCAGGTCACAATGTAGGTATTCTCTAGAGGAATTTTCCCTGCAGTTATGAGATTCAACCTTCGAAGATCTCAATATGCTATTCGTTAATTTTTCGTATGATGGAATCATTTTCAATGGATTCTCTACGCCCTCCTCGTTTTTATTTTTCGACGGTACCGGTGACTCTAACTTTTTCAATTGATGTTCTAACAGTATGAAAACTTATTCCCAATGTGTTTAAGAAAAACTTTTGGTAAACTTGGAGAGATCTGGTTTTTTTATCTATCTTAGATCTATTTTATTGTTCTCTTACTAAGTAAACAATAAAATGTGTAAACATCGTAGAAAAAATCTAGCTAAGTGCCCTATGTAAATGCTTTATTAATTTTGAATTGTGACGAAAAAAAATCAAGTCTTAATAACTGTAGTCCATACGACAGGTACAGAGAATATTTTTTCCCTCCTTTTGTACTTACTCGAAACAAAATACGTGATTATCTTCTAAACGGTAAACGACACAGATACGACGATTAGAGAGAACTTATTCGAAACAAAGTTACTAAAACGTAGGCAATGTCAGTGCAGATACGTCAGTTTGTGAGATACGACAGCGGGGAGGGCGACGATATGTAGGAAGACAAATTATCAGCAATTACTACTTTTTTTAGCCTCTCAGCCACTATAGTTTTGAATTTATTTTCAAATGAAGCCGAATCAAACTAACCTGATTTAAAACAATTCTCATCCGTTTCAAGCTGGGCCTCCTTCAAGCTACTCGGAATAAAATTTGAGGATTTATATACCACACGAGCAGTGCCCCGTGGTTTCACTCGCGCAGTTCCCGGTGGGAATACGGTGCAAAACCGCATAAGCTCCGTTCTAGTAGGTAGTTCTGGAGCTTATTTGGTCCAAACAAATAAAAAATCTTCTTTTCAATATTAGTAGAAGTAGGTTGGTAGACATGTCCCAGCTAGGTTTGCTATTCAGTATTCTTTCAGAATGTTTGACTCCCCATCTAAGTAAGACAAGTTAGTCTTACAATAACATAACCTATTCAGTATTCTTTCAGAATGTTTGACTCCCCATCTAAGTAATACAAGTTAGTCTTATAATAACATAAACCTGTAAACAAATATTAAAAACAAAAATGTGATAAGATTGGTTAACAGGCCGAAGAAGACCTATCATATCCTTTTGGCTCATTCTTCGTCATTCTTTAATACGTCTCCATGCATTGATTTCCATGCAATGGCAAAAAAACAGTATACCTGTAAACAGATATTAAAAAACAGACCGAGGAAGACCTATCTTATATTCTTTTGACTCATTCTTTCATACGTCTCCATATTGATTTCCATGCAAATGGCAAAAAACAGTACATTAAATTACTATCTAATGAAACAAGAGTTTACTGAACAATGCATACACAGACGCATACAAACACATATAGAACTCTAGAAAGAAACGCACACTCATAGGTAGTCTTGGCATTGCAGTTTCCTCGTCGATCTGCACCGCCACACAGTCTCGATGTGTGCTCCATGCAGGCCACTTTGCCTTTTTTAAATGCGCTGAATGAAATGCTGCTCCGTTAAGTGACAAAGTGGATAGAGCGAACGTGTATTGAAGGCGGTCTCTACTGAAGGAGGCAATGGAGCATGAGACAAATTATGGTTTGCTGTCTATCACTAACCTCATCTCCACTAGTACCTGACTGTTCTAAATACAAATATTGAGAAACCTTTTAAATATTTTCCTTTTCCATTTTTTGCACTGCTTTCGCTTTATCAAGTAGGGCTTGAGCACATGGTCCAAACGCTCAACTCCACCTATCGCTCGGTTGTAATCAGCTATAAGTGTGGGCTAATAGACTGATTCTTTACCAGGTTTAGAAGCCATTAGACATGGGCGTTTTTGGTTTTGAACGCAAACTGATATTTATCCGATTTGAGATTTCAAAATCGATTTCAAATTCAGTTTTTAGAAATCCGATTTAGCCTATCGATCAGCCTCGCCAATTCGCTTGCGTGCGTACTTAGATTTCGTTGGAATCAGATAGAGATTGCGCGATTTTCCTTCATGCTTTAATCTAGGCTTAGGATTAACTTAAACTCTTTTTACTAACTCTTTTTAACCACTTCCATTTTGTTGAAAATTTCAACCGTACGCACCATATATCTATGGTACGCACCAATTTTTTATTTATTTATTTATTTATCACAACACTACTAACATTACAGGGAAAAATCCTAATGCGTTAGCGTGGTCCTTAATTTAAACTATTCATCACTAGGTATTTTAAATAATATAACACATACAATATTGTTTTTGTGAATTCATTTAAAGAGCAGGTAAATATATCGATCCTTTCAGCAGTGTCATTCAGTGCGCGCAAGGCGCGCGTCAGTGTGGCTTTGCTGAGCAAGTTGGTTCGTGCGTGAGGCACCGCTAGTAACCGTGGCTTCCGGCGCCGCAATACAAAATTGTCAGGCACATTTAGATGTATCTCCTTCAAAAAACCGGAATTGTACGTCTTACCACGTAATAATTTAAATAGATATGTGGTTATCGCTTCGTCCCTCCTCGTCTCTAGTTTGTTGTACCCGACCATACCGATAACAAATAGTCGGGTACATCAACGGATAGAAGGGATAAACACATTTAAAACATTTAAAAAATCGACAACCATAAACAATGAATTAATGTTGTAGAAATAGATGCGTTCAGAAATACAAAATCGTGTTCAAATGACAGTTGAGTAGGCATTTCTTAGTTGTAAAGTATTAGGTACCCGACATAAAATTGTTTGGATTCTGGATTCCCCGATATTCCCCGTTTTATGTTATTCCCGGGCACTCCCCGCGCTAACCCTCAATTCCCCGCATATCGGGGATTTTCCCCGCGATTGGCAGCGCTGTATATCGGACGCGACCTAGAAGCCATTTAGTTTGGGCCGGTCATGATACGTGGACACAAGGTTCAACCGCTTACGGTCGTGATAAACCATCACTATTAAATCGTAGGATTAACGGCTCATGTATGTAAGAACGGCTTGAAATGCTTGACTTTTTGAATTGAGTATGGAAAGTCTTTGTGACATGCAAAACTTTGCTAGTGAAGGTGAATTGAAACCTCTATTTATGTACAAGACAGGTCCAAGGTCTCATAATGGTGCCATCAGTTTGAGAACTGTGCTGGTACCTGAAGACAAGGTAGAGTTGGTCGTTCATTTACTCAGATAAATAAATGTAAACCAAAGGTAACCTGTGCTGGATTCACACAAAGTATAGGACTTCAATACCATAACGTGCAGTTTTCGTTTTGATATACTGTTTTATTCTGTGAGGCCTTTTCCAAAAAATAAGGGTCTCATCAATACAGATGTTTTGGCCTGGAGTATATATGTAGCTCCTGAAATTTTGAATGTATGAAAGTGTTCCAAAGTAGGCCCCATTGGGCATATCACGTCCTCAGGATCCGAAGGATCCTGATAAATTCAATAATGGCACCTTACTAAAACAAGATTTCTCATGCACATTCGTATCATACCATAAGCTAGCAAATCTAGCATTTTCGCCCTTGATTTCTTCATCGCACCTATTGGTTTCATCGACAATCTGACCCAGGATTCCGTCATCCCAAAAAGATCTTAAGGCATCATAGGGATCAACAAATTGTCGAGAAGGGCCAACGGCATCACGGAGAAACCGCTCTCTCTCACTATGTCAGCCATCCATCACCTCCCACTTAAACTCGTCCCGATCTATTTCATAAAAAAGCGCTTCCTCCTCACTTATACTTTAACGTGCGCTCCTCACATTTCCAGATCGTCTCATATTCCTATCATTTTTGGTCATCTACACGGGCGATTCCCTCAGCCAAAATTGGGGGAAGTCATTATTGGAAGGTGTGGAATATCGATGCAAATCCAAAGACAGTGTATGCGAGACTGATTTAATGTTCGTGTACCCACATCACAATTTATTACATTTCCTCACTCACAAGAAAGAAATGCTTAATTAAGTTGATCTTTACGTTTTCGGTGTTCCCCCTTGTCTGTCATCTTATATATATATGTTACTGCTCCTGTTCGCTCAGAGACCTCTGCTTCCACCCACTTGGGATTGTTTCTCGAGTAGTCTTGAAACAGCACTCGGTCCCTCTCCGTTTGTATCGTGAACTTGTTCAACCTGCTTGGTCTGCGTCGCCGCGGCCTCGGACCGCATCCACGGTATTGCTACACAGCATCCACGGTATTGCTACCGAGCGCATGCGTAGCCTCCTTCCCAGCAGCGCCACTACTGGCTCGCGCTGTGTGCCTGATGTATTATTTCTATACACTAAATGAAAATTGTTTAATGCTCGCTCGATATTTTCACCTTCAGAAATCGCTTTTTTAATTACCTTCTTTATAGTTTTGACGACGTTCTTGACGGCGTCGTTGCTCGATATAATAAGGGGCTATTAGAATATGTTTGATTCCGTTGCTGGTTAAAAATACCCCGTCACTCACCAAGAACTTTGGCAGCCGAAATCGGCCAAAGCATTCTATTAATCTGTTTGATACTAGATTAACCGATGTACGGTTCGCTATCAGACATACTTCGAACCAATGACGAGTGGGAGTCGAGTAACAAATAGTTATATTTACCTTGAATTAGTAGAAAATTTACGTGAAATCTCGTCCATGGTTTCGAAAGCCATAAATACGGTACAGACAGGAGTGTGTCCAGCTGCGCACGGCAGGCGGCGGCGCGCGCCTCGATGTTGGTGTCCAGATGCGGTCACCACATAGCCGCGCGTGATACTCTTCATCAGCACGACGCCCAAGTGCCCCGCGTGCACTTTCTCCAGGATCTGCGCTAGCAGCTGCTCCGGTACCACTACCCGGTATCCCCAAACTGTACACCCGTGATCAATATGTAGATTTTCACGTCGATGAAAATAATTATGCTTCCTTATCTTACGTTTCACCTATGAGAGGCCATCCGCTCATTATGTAACCGTAAACTTTATATTTCAGTCGCCAGTGCAACGTCTTTGTGACTAAGAGGAAAACTGTCCTCGACCTTATTTTTTGCTACAATTAATCGTGACAACCTATCTGCATTGCTATTCATTTGTGAATTTATAAAATCATAAGCTACCAGGCGCGCAGAATATCTCTGTAAGCAGCTAGCTGGCTGCAGTTTGTATAACCTTTTTAGGTTCGAATATATAGCTTAATGCTTTATAATTGCTCCGTGACGTGAAACGCCTACCAAAGAGATATTGATGGTGCCTTGTAACTCCGTAAACAATGGCCAGTGCTTCCTTGTCTAGCTGGCTGTAGCGACGCTCTGCGTCGTTGAGTGTGCGCGAGACGCAGCACATGAGGCGCTCGCCACCGATGGGGTGGCGGCGCCCAGGCCGTACGCGCTGCTTTCCACGGCCAGCGCTGGTAAGTAGTGAGCGAATACCGGACCGCTCGTCAGTCTTACTTTGATCTCCTGAGTAGCGGAAGAAATTGTCCATGAAAAGAGTATATATACCCCTTGTTGAGGAGAGGACGGATAAGATTAAGGACAGTCGCCGTGCTTTTCAGCAGCGTCGATGGGCAAGCGGGATCGTAGGTAGTGCCAGTACCAAGGTACACAAAGAAAGAGCAAAGGTAGCCGGTGGAAGATTCGCACAGTTCGAAGGTTTTATCTCCAAATTTGGCTGCCTTGGTCTTGATGTACTGGCGAAATTTTGGGTTACCTTTCCACAAAGTGAGGGATTCGTCAATACAAATGTTCTGGGATGGGATAGGCTTCCATGAAGTGTGAATTTAAATGTTCTAAAATGGGGTCAAAACGAAACAGTCTGTCAGAGTCGTAACTCAGTATATTGCTGTGGTTGTTGATTGAAATAAACGCTTTGAATCTTTGAAATGAAGAGCGCGGCAGAGATTGTTGTAGCGGGCACGGGAGAGCAAGAGCATCTTTCTAAAGACGTTCGTCTGAAGGAGTGAATTCGTTGTAAAGCAGGACTTCGTGGAGGGCATCTTGATGATTCCGAGCATTATCCAGAAGGATAATAGGACCAATATTTCATGAATATTTGTGTCATACCACTCCCGGGCAAAGTTAGCGGATGAACTAACGAGCCCTTCAGTATAACGGTTTGTCTCAGTCACTATATGCCGTAATCCCAGTACTGCCTAAACGTTTCATACGCATTTTCAGATGCGATAACAGATCCCGTTTTTTTCAGGTAGAAATTGCTCCCTCTCACCTGAATAGTCACGCATGGATGACCATTCAAAGTGAGTTAGAATCTCTGTCCCAGCAAACAGCCTCGTCCTGACCAACATCAGCATCTAAAAACTCACCATCTGCATTCTATTCATGCCCTTCATTTTCTGGTCTTTGCCTCCTCACTCTCGCAACTGCCCGCATTCTCACTGCCTCCCTTGGATTCACCACTTCCATCACCATCGCTCGTAGCTCTTCTGGCTTGTTCTCATCATTTACATTCACTTCCACTAGTCTCTCCATTGGGACTCACCTTGGTCCCGTTCTGCCCGACCTGCTGCTCCCTTCACCCGGCTGCCTCGGTGTGGTCCTCGTCCTTCTATCTTGGCCACGATCTGGACTATCGAGACGCTCTACCACTTGCGCAGGGTAAACCCGATGCTCGTCAGCAAGATGATAATTGTCGTCATCATCTTCCTGACGATGACAACATGTTCAATCCTAAAAAAAATATTGATAATGCAATTATAATTCTTGATGTTAATGTAAAACGAGAAAAAGTAAAAGTATAACTTACTCATCACGAGCATCAGCCTCAGCATCCGCAAGGGTGGTAGGCGTAGGCGACCGCAGAGCGCGTGGCGGGTACAGCCTATCAAATGAAAGATTTTTGTTATTATAAATAATAATTATGACTCACCACTTTCATCACCACTGCTCTCAAAACGGTGAAGAAAAACATCGTGAGGAAACCGGCATGTCCTAGAACAAAAATTTCGAAGACATGTGACATTTACCAACGTAATCCACGACGCACTAGGCCCGCGTGGTGGACCGAATTTAAAACCCAACTTAGTAATTTTACAGGGATACCGAGAGATGTTAGTTCGTGAGCAAGAATATGATGACACCAAAGTTGACACCGAAGTTTTACTGTTGACAACGTTTTAGAAGTTTTTTTACTTTTTCTGAATTGATAAGTTTGTTTGCATGCATGGCCTAGATATATTCAACACCTTTCGCCAGCAGTTCATCTCGAAAACATCTATAAAATTACAAGGGGTACAAGAAAATTGGTTATCTGAAAGCAAAAAAACGCATTAGTGACGTTGAATTTTGTCGCTGCTTTATTATATTTGAAATAAAATAATTCGTGGTCAAGATAGTTGCTAAAAAATGCAATATTACACAAAAATCTTAGTAACATTATCCTTGTTCCTTCTTATACATATGTATGTATGTTAAATAAAATGGCTTCTATATATATGTAAAATGAATGCAATATTACAAAAATCTTAGTAACATTATCCTTGTTCCTTCTATATATATGTATGTAAAATAAAATGGCTTCTATATATATGTAAAAAAAAATGCAATATTACAAAAATCTTAGTTACGTTATCCTTGTTCCTTCTTATACATGTGTAAAATAAAATGGCTTCTATATATATGTAAAAAAAATCCAATATTACAAAAATCTTAGTTACATTATCCTTGTTGCTTCTATACATAATTATGTATGTAAAATAAAATGTAAAAAAGAACAAGAATGAGCCCCAGTGCACACGCAATCAATTCATACATACTTGGCGTTTAGACAAAAAGGATGGTGTGACCGAGAAAAGGAGTGTCCACAGTTTGTCTGTCTGTCTGTTGTTTTGACTTTACGGAAATAATCATTACAAGGCAAGAACGTCAAATTTACAGTTAAAAAATAGTTTTCCATTCGCAAAGGAAAAGAACGGACAACTCGGAAAAAGTTTGTCTGTCAAGCTGGAAATAATAAATACTCAAAACGGAGAAGGGCTAAGAATTGCTATGGTATAGCGCCAAACAGGGCTCTAAGCAAATCACAAACACAGCACACGTACGATGTACGTCGTTGTTGGTTGTTCTGTCCAGCACACTGAAAAAACGACGTCTAACGCGGCGGCCACCTTTAATCACGCCGGTTATTTGTTTGGCAAGTGTAGCTGCCCCAAACAACTCTGTCCAGGACGAGATGGTCGAGGTGGTGCTAGAGGTAGTTTCGGGATGTGTTTGTGATGATGTTGGAGTAGCTGTTAAACTAACTCCAATCGAAGAACTATGTGATTTTTGGGTATAGAAGTCAAAGCCTCCAGATGAATACGAGCATTTAAAATTGAGCAATTGAGAAGGCGTTTGAAGACCTTCATAGTCCTTTAGAGCATTTTTTTCTTTCCAGCAGGTATGGTTCCAGCATTTGATCTATCTACGATCAACGCCTCCCATACCCTTATTATAGTCCAAAACTACTTGAGGTTTAAACTCGGCCTCGCGATATGGTTTCGGCTCCATCAGGTCTTGTTGAATGCCGTAGTAAGTAGAGATGGTGCTAATTTTCCGTTTCTAGTCCTGGTATGCCATGACAGCGATATCGCTGGAATGACGGGCTGCAAACTGGCCATCTTTAAGCTTACACAACGATATGAGCGGAGGAGCATTACGGCGGTTGGCGCGGAAAGTACCGACGCAATCCGTTTTCCGTGTCTTCAAAAATCTGGCCAGTAGGGGGCTATTGAACCAATTGTCCATAAAAAGAGTATACCCTTTGTCAAGGAAAGGATGTACAAGTTTAAGGACGGTGGCCGTGCTTTTCAGCAGCGTGGACGGGAAAGCGGGATCGTAGGTGGTTTTTTGCCAAGGTACACGAAGAAAGACCAAAGATAGCCTGCTGTAGACTCGCAGAGTTCATAGGTTTTCACCCCGAACTTTGCTGCTTTGGTCTTTATGTACTGGCGGAAGGATAGGTTACCTTTCCACAAAGTCAGGGATTCGTCAATACAAATATTTTGGGATGGGACATAGCTTCCTTGAAGCGAGAATTTAAATGTTCTAAGACGGGGCCAAAGGAAAACAAACGGTCAGAATTGTCAGTCGGTCTGTTACTGTTGTCATTGAAGTGAAGAGCGCGGCAAAGATTTTCATAACGTCCTCGGGAGAACATCTTTCTAAAGATGTTCGTCTGGAGGAGTGGATTGTTGGTGAAACATGATTTTGTGGAGGGCATCCGGATGATTCCGAGCATCATCCAGAAGGAAAATAGGACCAAAATTTCATGAACATTCGTGTCATACCAACCCTGGCCGAAGTTGACGGATGATTCACCAAGCCACCGGGCATACCGGTTAGTCTCGTTCACAATATGTGACAAGATACCGTCATCCCAGTATTGCCTAAACGCCCCATACGCACAGTCAGATGCGACAACCGGCCCTGTTTGCTGAGGCAGAAATTGTTCCCGCTCGCCTGAATAGTTATCCATAGGTAACCATTCAAACCGAGGAGAAATTGCTCCCCCAGCAAACAAGGTCTCATCCTCGCCGTCATCTGCATCCAACCATTCTTCCTCATGCACTCCACCGTCTGCTCTCGTTTGCCTCCTTGCTCTCGCTGTCGCCCGCTCTCTCACTGCTTCCCTATTACGTACCACTTGCATCACCATTGCTCTCAACTCCTCAGGCACGTCATCATCATTAACATACACCTCAATCAACCTATCTCCTTTCTTCCACTGGGGCTCACCTGTCTGGCGTTTCCTGCCACCCTGGCCGCGTGCTCCACGTCCTCTGCGCCCCCTTCCTCGCCCACGTGAGCTCCCCTGTCCTCGCCTATGCTGCACTTGCTCCGGTCGCTCTGCCTCCTGCTGAAAGACGAGATGTTCATCGGCCAGATGGTACTGCTGACCGAGAGCATCTTCGTCATCGCCGTCGCCCTCTCCCATGGCTAGGACGACATACCTGAGAAAAATAAACAGTAGAATCTAATCTTGAAGAGAAGCTGTGAGTGTAATATGCAAACAATTTGATAACTTACTCTGAGCTTTCAGCAAGGGCAGGCGACGAGAGCGGAGCGCGCAGCGGGCTTGACCTATAAAATAAAAAGTTTTCGTGATCACAGGTGTTATTTATAAAAAAAAAACTATTTTGATGAAACATGTTCTATTACTTACGGCTGCATCACAGGTGGCGGATCAATTGCGGATGCAGGCATCGAACTCGACGTGGGACAGGGGTGCGGCGATTTCGGCCTATTCAAATAAAGTTTTCGTTTTTACAAATAGGAAACCTAACTAAATGGGAGTTAGTTTTCCTATACTCTCTCATACTCAAAACAATTTACTTACGTAAAGGCAGGTAATGCACGCGATGGTGCAGGGGGCTGGCCCAAAGGAATTTCTTCCCCCTTGTGTGTATATAACCCGAGGATTGTAGGTGGCGGCTCATCATACTAAAATCAAAGAAATAAAATAACATGAAAGAAAGAAAGAAAAATGTTTATTTGGGTCTCGCACAAAACAAACAAAAAATAAAATAAAACTACTAGAAAAATAAAGTAACAAATGCTATAGATAGAATTATAGAATTTTATATCAATTTGTACCTAAATGTAAGTGTGCGAGGCCAAAAAGGTTCCTATCTCAGCATATGCAGCGATATTTAAAAAAAAGAAAATATGTGAGTTTGACAGTTAACGATTCAAATAAAATTTCGTTACCTACTTATAAGATTATCTTCAAAATGTGAATAAGTTATTGAAATATGCCTCGAAAACGTGACAATATGAATTATCAATAGATTTTACGTTATTTGTACTTTTGCACAGACAAAATTCATTGAAATATGGTCAAAAATCATAATAAAACAATGGCGTCATTGTCGAAATCGGAACTATGTAACTTTTGTTGGCTCAAAAAAACAAGTTATGTGTTATTATTTCATTTAAAAAACTATGTACAAAGTTGCATGAAACACTTATACACGAATATTCATCCACATACCGTAGAATAAACCACACAATCACAATTATAATAATATTTTAGAAAGAGCGACGTTACCGACGCCACGCAAATTTTTCCGTGAAAGGCCGTTCGATTTTTGTAATTTTTTTTTTTCTTCGCCCCTTTTAGGGCAGGCTAAGATCGTAGACCATACCGCCTCGTTTTTAGTAATTTAATATCCAAAAATACACAAGGCCAAAACCTCGTCTTTAATTTCATCCTTCTTGTTCAGAAATAAGTAAGGCCGTAGCCTCGTCTTTAGTTTTATCCTTCTTGTTCAGAAATAAGTAAGGCCGTAGCCTCGTCTTTAGTTGTATCCTTCTTGTTCAGAAATAAGTAAGGCCGTAGCCTCGTCTTTAGTTTTATCCTTCTTGTTCATAAATAAGTAAGGCCTAAGCCTTGTCTTTAGTTCATACTTTGTTTTCAATTAATTTTAAGCCAGAGCCATATCTTTGGTACTCTTAGCATGTCATATCCTTTTTGTGTACGTCGTAATTATGTTGAGGTCAAATCAGGGCAGGGTCATATCCACAGGTCATATCCTTGTATTTTAGTCGTCCCGTCCGACCGAACGATCAAATTGACCATCCAGTGCTGTCAATAAATGTATATAGTGCTGTATATACATTGTAATTTTCCAGCAAACCTTGAGTGTCACGCGGGATATTTGCTGGCGTATTATATATTTCTAACAATTGATCAATTAGAGGAATTCTTTGTAAGGCATATGCAGGGCATTCAAAAATTATATGATCTAGGGTCTGATCACTTCCTGAGTCACAATTAATACAAGTAGGCATGTTATTATGTTCATTCTGGCTAAATGTGAATTAAATCTTCCATGTCCAAGTCTAAGACGATTTATTGTTATGTAAAATTTTCTACGCTTCGGGAAAACAGATCTAGTGAACCAGGGCGCAGAACCAACAGTTTGATTTATTTTGGCATACCATTTTCCTTTTGTTCTTAATGTCTCTTGCCAGTTTTCATGCCAAATACAGGTGTATTGTTCTTTTAATTTAGTAAGTAGGTCTGTTCTTGGTATGGCAACATTTCTTATCTCTGCAATATCAATGTCAACAATAGCTCTAGCAAGATAGTCTGCGTTTTCGTTACCTGTTACTCCTATGTGGGAGGGTGTCCATATTAAACTTATCTTAAATCCCCTAGAACATAGATCAGCGTATAAGGACCGAATATCATATACAGTGTGAAATTTTAATGGTTGTTTTCCCGAAGCGAAACGAGTTTGTATCGGTAATACAATCGATTTATATATATAAAAAATATTAGACTCCATAAATGGCAGATTAACAATTGTGATAAACAAAACTCGAAAGCGACTTGAACCATCAGTAGTGCATCGCGCGATATGTAGGTACGCGGAACGCGACGCGCGTCTCATGTAGGTATCTACCTACGTTATGTCTAGTGCACTACTATTGATTCTCGCTCTTTCGAGTTTATGAACACTTTATTAATGATTTGAAAAAAAAAACTTTTCTTTTTTTAGTTTAACTTTGTGTTTCGATAGTACTACTGATGGGTAATCGTCCTGCCGCGGGAAAACAACCATTAAGATTTCACACTGTATAATATAGCTGGTATTGGCGTCCAGTTTCGGATTTTGCAAAGCCATAAGAGCACTCATGCTGTCTGTCGCTATTAGCCAAGTGGTGTGCCCAAGATTCTTTTCACTTATATACTGCAAAGCTGATAAAATAGCCAGTGATTCTGCTGTAAATATAGTCATGACTCCAGGTAATCGAACTCCATGTCCAACGGTAAGATGAGGTAAATAAACACATCAAAAGTATCTAGGGATCAACATATATTTTTGCAATAACTTTTCTCCTGATTGATATTAATTAAAATTTTCTTTAAGGATTCATCAAATAAAGTGTTTTCGTTTGTCACAGTAACGATAAACCAAGTCACCTTTGCATTAATAAAGAAATTTGCCATTTTCCTAATAAAGGGATTTTTGACATTTGAACCACTAACATTAAAGTTCGAAAAAAAGACTGAAATAACAGTTTTCTTTAAAATTTTATTGGGTAACTTAAACAATTAATAATCCGTGTTTCTACCGCGAACACTAACAACACAAGAACATCGGTTTGGCATACTCAAAATGAGTTCATCCAAATCACGCTGTGGAATGGCCGCCCATGTTCGTTGCAACAACAAAAAAAGGTCTTCTTGCGACTGGATACCCTCCATATTCGGCAGAGCTCTTCGCTTACCTTGGCTGAGCGCCATGGAGGACGGTATCGCTGCACCACACGGAGACAAGACCGATACATTCAAATCTTAACTCGAAGAGCTCCAACAATAACCGCCATGATGTTAGCCGTGAGGCTTCATCACTCTTCAGGGAACTTAATTAGCGACCAAACAGTCAGAAACCGCTTGCATGAAGTGAACCTTCATTCCCGAAGACCGCTACGGGTACCACCTATAGCAATGCACAATCGTAGGATTCGATATCAATGGGCTCTTGAACACAGAAATTGGGCAGAAGAACAATGGCGTTTCGTGTGCTTTTCTGATGAGTCTCGTTTTGGTATGAGACCGGATACAAGACGTATACGACACTGGAGAACCCCTGGACGCCAACAGCGATTAAAATCCTGCCAGGAAGTCCATCCTTATAGTGGTGGAACCATCATAGTATGGGCGGGTATTTGGATCGGCGGAAGAACTGAGTTGATTTGGATCAGAGGCAACCTCAACGCTCAAATTTATGCTGAGACGATTGTATCAGACGTCATCGTTCCTCTACAAGTGCAAATCGGTCCCTTATTTCAGTTAATGCATGATAATGCACGACCGCACACCGCAAGAGTTGTAAGACAGACTCTCGCCGCAGCTAACATCAATGTCCTGCCCTGGCCTGCTCAGTCGCCAGACTTGAACCCGATTGAGCATGCATGGGATATGCTACAGAGAAGAGCTCTGCCGAATATGGAGGGTATCCAGTCGCAAGAAGACCTTTTTTTGTTGTTGCAACGAACATGGGCGGCCATTCCACAGCGTGATTTGGATGAACTCATTTTGAGTATGCCAAACCGATGTTCTTGTGTTGTTAGTGTTCGCGGTAGAAACACGGATTATTAATTGTTTAAGTTACCCAATAAAATTTTAAAGAAAACTGTTATTTCAGTCTTTTTTTCGAACTTTAATGTTAGTGGTTCAAATGTCAAAAATCCCTTTATTAGGAAAATGGCAAATTTCTTTATTAATGCAAAGGTGACTTGGTTTATCGTTACTGTGACAAACGAAAACACTTTATTTGATGAATCCTTAAAGAAAATTTTAATTAATATCAATCAGGAGGAAAGTTATTGCAAAAATATATGTTGATCCCTAGATACTTTTGATGTGTTTATATGGCTAGCGAAACTTTTCTATTTTTTTTTGGATCCGTCAGTAAATATATGCCTGTACCCAGGGAACTTCGCAATTAGCTCATAAACGTCTTCTTTACTCTTTAAGTCACGACTGATGAAAATGTCCAAGGGCCAGAATTTGCTAATATAATTACCAGAATAACATGACCATTTGCCTTTACACTTCTCAATTTGATATTTATTATCAATACTAATTATATTGGAAAGGTCATGAAATATATAGGGGACATTTACTGATTTAGAGGGACTGTATACTCTGTGATAAAATAATATTTTTTTTTTAATAAA
Source organism: Hecatera dysodea (assembly GCA_905332915.2). NCBI lineage: Eukaryota > Metazoa > Arthropoda > Insecta > Lepidoptera > Noctuidae > Hecatera > Hecatera dysodea. Next base: position 26,937,698 of record HG995286.1, on the reverse strand, counting down.
GGATGATTTTCGAAACTTAAAAGCTTGAGAATGTATTTGGATTTTAAAAATTGAAATCTTATGTTCATAGGAGGAGTGTTACACTCAATTTGTAATGAATTAATTGGCGTAGTCTTCATTGCACCAGTTATACATCTAAGATTGTGATTCTGTAGAATTTCTAATTTGTGAACCAATTTCTGATCAGACCCAAAGCATAAAAATCCATATTCAAAATGACTACGGACTAATGATTTATATAATATCAGCAAAATTTTAGGATCAGCTGCAATTGACAGTGACTTAACAAAGTTAAATGCTTTATTAGCTCTACCTAACAGATAGTCAATATACTTAGTCCATGAGAGGTTGCTTGTAAAAATTACACCCAGAAACTTCACTTCATTTACTCTAGGAAGAACTTTATTATTGTAATAAATATGTAGATCTGTTTCAGACTCTCCAAAAATTATAACTTTTGTTTTTTCTGGACTAATATCTAAGTTTAGATATTGAAAATAACCTTTCAGCTTAGTTAAAGCTGTGTTTAAAATACTTTCCACACAACTTATATCTCGACCTGAAGCATAGATAACCAAATCATCTGCAAACTGCAAATTTGCCACTTCAGGACCCAATATAATGTTAAGTTTATGTAAATAAAGTCAATAAATTAATGGACTGAGGATGCCACCTTGACATACCCCTTTGAATGAAAATCGTGGCCCTACTAAAGTTTTATTCATTTTGACATATACTTCTCTACCATGTATAAAGTTAAAAATCCATATTATAATTTTTTCAGGAATACCAAGGGTACGAAGTTCACCACACAAAATGTGCAGGTTGATGTTGTTGAATGCACCTACTATATCAAAAAAGACACCAACAAAATGATGGTTCATTTTATTGGAATTGTATATATCCAATTGCAAATGAGAAATGCTATCTCGAGTGGAGCAACCACGACGAAAGCCAAATTGATTGGATGGTAATAGACCATTACTTTCTATATAAAATTCTAACCTTTGTTTAATTAATTGTTCAAAAGTTTTTCCCATACATGATGTTAATGCTACTGGCCTATATGAATCTACCTTATGACTTAACTTGTTAGGTTTAAGTACTGGGATGAGACAATCTGTTTTCCATTCATTAGGGATAATCATTTCCTGCCAGAGCAAATTGAAAACACTTAATACGACAGAAAGTGCTTTAATTGATATGTTTTTTAACATTTTATAAGGTATTCCATCAAGGCCAAAAGCTGAATCACGTCTAGATGATACCGCAGATTTTATTTCCTGAAGAGAAAATGGATAAATCAGATAATCATACTGTCCTGAAGCAGCTACTTTATGAGGAATTGATTGAAATGGCCCCTCAACTGTATCTGGAGTATATTTTTTAAGAAAATCAAATACCCAAGAAGAAATATTATTATTTGAAGGTATAAATGTTTTATTAATTTTTTTTGAGATTTACCAAATTCTAGATAATGAAGTAGATCTGTTAAATGACTCACATAGAGAAACCCAACTTGAGTATCTTTCTTTTTTTAAAATTAACTTTTTAAAAGCCTGTAATTTTTTAAAATTAATATAATTTTCTAATGTGGGATTGTGCTTGAATTCTATAAAGGCATTCTTAGAGTTTTCTACTGCTTTAGTGCAATTCAAATTCCACCATGGCAGTGGGATGCGTTTTTTGCGATTTTTATTTACTAATGTTGTATCAAAAGATGTAGCAGGTCTTTGGCACTAGTTAAATGCACAAGTAAAGAAAACTATGAAAATGATATTAACAACACTCTTAAATCTATAGTAAACTGGCTTGATTACAATAATTTAAAAATAAATATACAAAAAACTAATATCATGCATTTTTACCAACGAATCAACCCCAAAGACTTAAACGTCAATTATGATGGTCATAAGATTGAAAATGTTAAGGTAGCTAAGTTTTTGGGAATATTAATTGACAATCAATTAACATGGAAACCTCAAGCTGAATATATTTGTAAAAAGTTAAGTACTTACGCCTATATGTTATACAACTTAACTAAAAAAGTCAATACCAATACAGTCCTTGTTGCTTACCATGGCCTCGTTATTTCAACGTTGAGGTTTGGCATCATATTCTGGGGTAATAGTAGTGACAGAGAAAACATTTTCAAAGCCCAAAAACGATGCGTTAGGTCAATTTTTAACTTACATGTTACGGACAGCTGTGTTCCTGTTTTCAAATTACATAAATTACTAACCTTCCCATGTCTGTACATTCTAGAAATAGCCATTTTTGTAAAAAGTAACCCGCATCTGTTTCCATCGTTATGTGAGATACGAAAGAGGACAAATTGTATGAGATCTCAGTATCAAAATTTATTGCACACAGGTAGCTATAACACCACACTGTTAAAGAAAAGCGTTATGTGTATGGCGCCAAAGATATACAATAAGTTACCTGAAGTTATAAAACAACAACCATTTAGAATATTCAAAAAACGACTAACTGACTTATTGTTACAAAAATGTTACTATTCTATATCCGATTTTTTGAATGATGATTTGTGATAGTATGTATATAGGAACATATTTTCGTTTTTTTCTGCGCTGATAATCTGCTATGTCATATGTGTCTACCCATAAATGTTTGTATGCCGAAAGGCAGAATGTACAAGGACTCTTGAAATTTGTTAACATCTTATTGTAATACCTACATTCTATACAAATAAAAACTTCTTATTCTTATTCTATTATTATTCTTTGAGTTGATGGTAAAGATCTACTAATAGCTAAATTTAATAACTTTATCAAGTCATAATAAGACTGTAAGGGGTTCTCTTGGTTAATTCTAAAATCTATTAATAAGCTATCAACACTCTTCTTATATATTTCCCAATCTACAAAGTTAAAATTAAAATGTTTTGGTAGATTTGAAGTTTCTATATTATGTAAAATATTATCATTTTTATTAATAAGTAACCTTGTAATTACAGGTAAATGGTAACTACCTAAAGGATCATCAAAAACAGACCAGTTACAAGACAATGAAATTGAAGGTGAAACTACAGTTAAATCAAGTGCATTTCTTTGCCACCTATCAGAGCCTATAGTAGTCATTTCACCATTATTTAATAGAACCAAATTATAGTCATTTATGATTTCAAGCACCTCTCGGCCTCGGATGTTCACACTGTTACATCCCCAAGCCGAATGATGTGCATTGAAATCTCCGCCCAACAGTAGGGGACCAGGAATACTACGAATTAAATTATCAAACTTGTATTTAGTGAATGTAGCGTTTCCGGGACTATAGAAACTGACTAATGAAATTTCTTTATTATTGCTGTATTTTAAACGGATTTCTACATTTTGTATGGAATCATCACATATAGTATCTATTTTATTAAATTGTAAACTGTTATGTATTAAAATAGCTACACCATTGTGTGCATTACCTGAATCTAGTCTTACTATGTTATATCCTTTAATTCTAAATTTCATGTGAGGCTTAAGCCAAGTCTCACACAATAGAGCTACATGTATGTTATGTTCATATAAAAAATACGAAAAAGCTTGTATATTGCTATTGATGCTCTGAGCATTCCACTGTACAATATTCAACTGATCCATAAAATTAAGTTTTATTTATATTACTATTCTGAAGTTTTGATAGTAGAACATCTTTTATACTTTGAGTGCAAATTGTCTTTTGGTTATTTTTATTTTCAGAAATTAATGTTATTATTGTTTGTACTAAAATATTCAAAATTGATTCTGTTTCAATAAGAGATTCTAATTGTTTTGAAGGACTGGACTTTAAAAGTGATGGAAATGACTTTTCATTAAACAAATTTGCATATGTTTTTTGTTGATTTTATTTTTATTCTCCTCTACTTTCTGCTTTTTAACTGGGCACTGTGTTGAAATAGCAACATGTTTACCTTGACAATGGCAGCATGTTGCCTCAGACGATGGTACTGAACACTCTTTATAATTGTGGTCCTTGGAACATATTGAACATCTTTGTGATTTTTTACAAAATTTAGCTATATGACCATACCTTAAGCATTTCAGGCATTGCTTTACCGGCGGGATGTAAGGACGTACCTCGAACCGCCAGCTGTTCAGGTCCACGCTATCAGGTATAGCTGGACATGAAAATGTAATGGACACTGTCTTTGTGGGCTGGAAGGACACCCTTCTGAAACAGTGCGTCGCATAAATCTCCTGATGGAAATAATGTTTTTGGTGCTAGAAATTGCATTATATATATGTTCGTTGCCTAACTCGATGGGTACGTGCATAATGACACCTGTATTTTCAGTAGCAGCTGCAGGAATACTGGCTTTTAGTTTAAAACTTTCCAAAAATTTCCGGTTTACTAAAGCTGCATTGGCTAATCCAGGGCGTTCAAAAATCACCCCAATTTTGTATCGATTCATTCTTATTAATTGTTTAACGCCCTTGTTATATCTTTTAATGCTGGTTGAGAGAGACATCATGTCTCTATCACCGATCGGGACTTGATCTATACTTTCTAAAAATACAATATATTCAAAATTGCCACCATTTTCAGGATATGATCGAACGTAATCGGGAATTCTGAATTCACGATATTTGTCCATGTGGTCCACTGGTACGGCTTCCTCTGAAGAGCACGAGTCTCCATCATCGTCTCCAGAGCTCAACAATGTTGGAAGAGAAGAGTCATCTTTCTTTTTTTCTTTTCTTTGGGTTCCCTTTCTTCCCCATTATAGAAAGGCAAACAGATAAACTAAATCAAAGGATAAAATAATTATTTGTAAAATTGGTTCAAAAAAGGCGCTCTCACGTTACGAATTTCCCGCGCTTTTTTTCGATTTTTGTAATGTTGCATCATTGTTTTTTTTTTTCTGCTTGTATGGCTGTGGAATATTATTAACTTCCTAAGGCAATCGTTTTCAAACAAAAATAAACGGTAACTTTTACAAAAATAATGTTTTAAGTCAGTCGCGGCTTGCTGGAACCAAATGGTTCCACCGGGGCTTGACGGTATTATCGCAAAGTGGAAAACCAATTGGTTCCACCGGGGCTCAGGAGGTTGCTTACTATACATTTTGTATCTAAGAACTAGGTCTTATAATTTGTAGTATCACAATCACAGTCTATGCAAAAATATTAGTCTTAAATTGGACTTGCTTTACCTAGGATTACAGCATCATTTAAGTCTTATTTATTGAACATAGGAACTTGAAATCAATCTAATGTTGTTATAGGTAAACAGCGTCTTAATATTAACGTAATAGTTAATTCTAAAAACAACCCGTTAGTAACATCAATAGTAATTAGTGAGAAAGTAATGTATAAAATTCCACATGCTCCGGCAACTTAATGACTGGGGTATCTCATGTTGTTAGAGACGAGTCATTAAATTTTTCCATCGAAATTTTGGGCGATGTGGGATTATATATATAAGTGTGTGGGATTATACAGATAAGAAGTCTGATTTCCTCTCTTAAGAATACAGAGACCTGCACCTGTCTTCTGAGAGAAAAGAACGTAGAATCTCTACACCGTGGCTATTCTTAAAATTTTCGGGTTCAGTTTTCATCATCATCTTGCTGCCTTTATCCCATGTTAAAGTTAGTTATGGGTTCGGGGCAACATGATTTTTTTCTTCCATTCTGTTTTGTCAGCCGTCACGCTATCACTAACTCCTTTTTCTTTCATATCACTCCTCACACAATTCATCCATCGTTTCTTTAGCCAACCTCTCCCTTTCCATCCATCCACATTCATATTCATAACCCTTTTAGTTACATGTGTTTCATCCCTCCTTTTTACATGACCATACCAAGACAAGCGCTTCCCTTTCAACTTTTCCGTCACTGGCGCCACTTTTAAACGGCCTCTAATGTACTCATTTCTCAGTTTATCAATCCTCGTTACTCCACACGTCCATCTCAACATTCTCATCTCCGCTACATGTAATCTATTTGCACTAATCTTTTTCACAGCCAAAGATTCTGATCCATACGGTACGACAGGTTTTATCACGGACTTGTAGATGTTCAGTTTTCTTGACAGAAAATTCCATCAATCTTTACGGATAGAAACTTAGAAAGTACCTTAGGTCGGCTGAAAGTTATTTGAAATTGAGGAAATCAGTATGTGTGAGAACATTCACTACGTCTGGTTTATTTCTCCGTGCCAATCTAAAAATTGGGGGTGTGTCTAAAAATGTCGCCATTTATTTTCAGAGCATGACCGATGGTGCTGTGTACGGACACAGCATCATCTGCCATGCTCTGGAAACATATTTTCGCTTTGTTCATGACATGGCACGGAGAAACGTAAAGTGATTTCCTGAATATTTGTGGCATTGTTTATGACATACAGTAAGGTCGATGCCACGTTGGAATTTTTATTCAATATTGATACCTCTTGCGTCACTCTTCTTGAGAAAGTCATACAGTGCAGTCGTTTTATTCTTTCTTTAAACATGTGACACATCTTAGGTAGCGTCAGGTGTCAGGTCACAATGTAGGTATTCTCTAGAGGAATTTTCCCTGCAGTTATGAGATTCAACCTTCGAAGATCTCAATATGCTATTCGATAATTTTTCGTATGATGGAATCATTTTCAATGGATTCTCTACGCCCTCCTCGTTTTTATTTTTCGACGGTACCGGTGACTCTAACTTTTTCAATTGATGTTCTAACAGTATGAAAACTTATTCCCAATGTGTTTAAGAAAAACTTTTGGTAAACTTGGAGAGATCTGGTTTTTTTTATCTATCTTAGATCTATTTTATTGTTCTCTTACTAAGTAAACAATAAAATGTGTAAACATCGTAGAAAAAATCTAGCTAAGTGCCCTATGTAAATGCTTTATTAATTTTGAATTGTGACGGAAAAAAATCAAGTCTTAATAACTGTAGTCCATACGACAGGTACAGAGAATATTTTTTCCCTCCTTTTGTACTTACTCGAAACAAAATACGTGATTATCTTCTAAACGGTAAACGACACAGATACGACGATTAGAGAGAACTTATTCGAAACAAAGTTACTAAAACGTAGGTGTGTCAGTGCAGATACGTCAGTTTGTGAGATACGACAGCGGGGAGGGCGACGATATGTAGGAAGACAAATTATCAGCAATTACTACTTTTTTTAGCCTCTCAGCCACTATAGTTTTGAATTTATTTTCGAATGAAGCCGAATCAAACTAACCTGATTTAAAACAATTCTCATCCGTTTCAAGCTGGGCCTCCTTCAAGCTACTCGGAATAAAATTTGAGGATTTATATACCACACGAGCAGTGCCCCGTGGTTTCACTCGCGCAGTTCCCGGTGGGAATACGGTGCAAAACCGCATAAGCTTCGTTCTAGTAGGTAGTTCTGGAGCTTATTTGGTCCAAACAAATAAAAAATCTTCTTAACAATATTAGTAGAAATAGGTTGGTAGACATGTCCCAGCTAGGTTTGCTATTCAGCAGTGGCGAATCGTGGTCATAAGTCGATTCCCACCGGCTTCCCTTCAGAAGTTTGGAACACAACTACTCTATCGTAATTGAAAAATCGCACAATCATTACTATTAAAAGTAGAGAAACATCACAAAACGCATACACAGATGAATATTCAATTCCGACAAAATTTGCTCTTCAACAACATTATTTAACTCGCAGGCGCTATCGGCTTATTGACAGTTCAATTCATAAGGCAAAATAGTCGTCATGACGTCACGTGTCCAGCCCGCGATCACCGCAATTATATGCCGCAAAGTAAGCCGGTACCCGCCGAGTTACTATAGAGACAGTAATACAAAATGCGTGCGCGTGAGCGAGATAGAGGATTATCCTTATTGTATTTCGTGCATTCGTTCGTTCGGACATCGTTCAATTTTGATTGACATTTGACATTGACGTAATTGCATTTTGACCATTGCAATTTGCATAGTATTATTTATTTGATGTTGAATATTTATTGTAATAGTTTCACCTATTAGAATCTATTTCTTGGTGCAAAAAAGTGATTGGTTGTGTAGTGAAAGTAATTTACGCTGACCGTGTACGTTGTAGTAGTTTGTAGGTTTTTGCGGTAAGTCTATATTTATTGAAATTAGTAACTAAGAATAAGTAGATTTGCAAAGTTATTAGTAGAATCAATGAGATGGCGGCATTAAATAGGGTTAGATTGTTGTTTGACAGATTATTTACTCTCTGAGGAAACATGCTTTTCAAGGTTATGTTTTGAAAATAAAAAAAACATGTAATTCAGTTAGGCCGTGCTCGTCCAGATATGATTATAAATTACAAAAGACGTGATGGTTTTTTTCAAATATTTTAGTGTTTCACTTTATTATAAATATCAATGGTTAACGGGCTTTGAAATTGCTGGCCATGACTACTATTCTCAGATGGGAATAGTTTATCGAATAAAGGGGGTTACACCGACATTAATAATCTAACGAATTCATCTAGGAAACATGTTCAGACCGAAAAGCATATAATATACGTAGTTGTTTAGCATTACATGAGTTTGGGACTAGTAGGAGTAGTAAGTATGAATTATTTTTCGAAAATTCGCATGACGCCCATAACAGAAAAAAGTAAATCGTAATAGGGAATTGCCGCGCCCGGCCTGGAAGTAAACATATAATAACTTTTTTTTTGCTACGGCTTACCTTTCTCAACATATCACCCTTCGCCACTGCTATTCAGTATTCTTTCAGAATGTTTGACTCCCCATCTAAGTAAGACAAGTTAGTCTTATAATAAAATAAACCTGTAAACAAATATTAAAAACAAAAATGTGATAAGATTGGTTAACAGGCCGAAGAAGACCTATCATATCCTTTTGGCTCATTCTTCGTCATTCTTTAATAGTTAGTCTTATAATAACATAAACCTGTAAACAAATATTAAAAACAAAAATGTGATAAGATTGGTTAACAGGCCGAAGAAGACCTATCATATTCTTTTGGCTCATTCTTCGTCATTCTTTAATACGTCTCCATGCATTGATTTCCATGCAATGGCAAAAAAAAGTATATTAAACATAAACCTGTAAACAGATATTAAAAACTAAAATGTGATAAAATTGGTTAACAGACCGAGGAAGACCTATCTTATTTCTTTTGACTCATTCTTTCATACGTCTCCATATTGATTTCCATGCAAATGGCAAAAAACAGTACATTAAATTACTATCTAATGAAACAAGAGTTTACTGAACAATGCATACACAGACGCATACAAACACATAGAGAACTCTAGAAAGAAACGCACACTCATAGGTACTCTTGACATGGCGGTTTTCTCGTCGATCTGCACCGCCACACAGTCTCGATGTGTGCTCCATGCAGGCCACTTTGCCTTTTTTAAATGCGCTGAATGAAATGCTGCTCCGTTAAGTGACAAAGTGGATAGAGCGAACGTGTATTGATGGCGGTCGCTACCGAAGGAGGCAATGGAGCATGAGACAAATTATGTTTTGCTGTCTATCACTAACCTCATCTCCACTAGTACCTGACTGTTCTGAATACAAATAATCAGAAACCTTTTAAATATTTTCCTTTTCCATTTTTTGCACTGCTTTCGCTTTATCAAGTAGGGCTTGAGCATTTGGTCCAAACGCTCAACTCCACCTATCGCTCGGTTGTAATCAACTATAAGTGTGGGCTGATAGACTGATTCTTTACCAGGTTTAGAAGCCATTTAGTTTGGGCCGGTCATGATACGTGGATATAAGGTTCAACCGCTTACGGTCGTGATAAACCATCACTATTAAATCGTAGGATTAACGACTCATGTATGTAAGGACGACTTGAAATGCTTGCCTTTTTGAATTGAGTATGGAAAGTGTTTGCGACATGCAAAACTTTGCTAGTGAAGGTGAATTGAAACCACACAAGACATGTCCAAGGTCTCATAATGGTGCCATCAGTTTGAGAACTGTGCTGGTACCTGAAGACAAGGTAGAGTTGGTCGTTCTTTTACTCAGATAAATAAATATAAACCAAAGGTAACCTGTGCTGGATTCACATTAAGTATAGGACTTCAATACCATAACGTGCAGTTTTCGTTTTAATATACTGTTTTATTCTGTGAGGCCTTTTCCAAAAAATAAGGGTCTCATCAATACAGATGTTTCGGCCTGGAGTATATAGCTCCTGAAATTTTGAATGTATGAAAGTGTTCCAAAGTAGGTCCCATTGGGCATATCTCGTCCTCAGGATCGGAAGGATCCTGAGAAATTCAATAATGGCACCTTACTAAAGCAAGATTTCTCATGCACATTCGTATCATACCATAAGCTAGCAAATTTAGCACTCTCGCCTTTGATTTTTTCAACGCACCTATTAGAATCATCGACAATCTGACCCAGGATTCCGTCATTCCAAAAGGATCTTAAGGCATCATAGGGATCAACAAATTGTCGAGAAGGGCCAACGGCATCACGGAGAACGCGCTCTCTCTCGCACTATGCCAGCCATCCATCACCTCCCACTTAAACTCGTCCCGATCTATTTAATAAAAAAAAACGCTTCCTCCTCACTTATACTTTCACGTGCTCTCCTCACATTTTCAGATCTTCTCATTTTCCTATTATTTCTGGTCATCTACACGGGCGATTCCCTCAGCCAAAATTGGGGGAAGTCATTATTGGAAGGTGTGGAATATCGATGCAAATCCAAAGACAGTTTATGCGAGACTGATTTAATGCTCGTGTACCCACATCACAATTTATTACATTTCCTCACTCACAAGAAACAAATGCTTAATTAAGTTGATCTATATGTTTTCGGTGTTCCCCCTTGTTTGTCACTGCTTCTGATAGTAGATATATGTCACTGCTCCTGTGCGCTCAGAGACCTCTTCTTCCACCCACTTGGGATTGTTTCTCGAGTAGTCTTGAAACAGCACCCGGTCCCCCTCCGTTTGTATCGTGAGCTTGTTCAACCTGCTTGGTCTGCGTCGCCGCGCTGCCTCGGACCGCATCCACGGTATTGCTACACAGCAAGTCCAAGCGCATGCGTTCCCAGCAGCGCCACTACTGGCTCGCGCTGTGTGCCTGATGTACTGTTTCATAGACACTAAATGAAAATTGTTAAATGTTCGCTCGATATTTTCACCTTCAGAAGTCGCTTTTTTAATTAATTTCTTTATAGTTTTGACGACGTTCTTGACGGCGTCGTTGCTCGATGTATAGTAAGGGGCTATTAGAATAATTATGTTTTATTCCGTTGCGGGTTAAAAATACCCCGTCACTCACCAAGCACTTAGGCAGCAGAAATCGGCCAAAGTTAATCTAGTATCAAACAGATATCTCTTAATCTGTTTGATACTAGATTAACCGATGTACGGTTCGCCATCAGACATACTTCGAACCAATGACGAGTGGGAGTCGAGTATCAAATAGTAATATTTACCTTGAATTTGTAGAAAATATACGTGAAGTTTCGTCCATGGTTCCGAAAGCCATAAATACGGTACAGACAGGAGTGTGTACAGCTGCGCACGGCAGGCGGCGGCGCGCGCCTCGATGTTGGTGTCCAGATGCGGTCACCACATAGCCGCGCGTGATACTCTTCATCAGCACGACGCCCACGTGCCCCGCGTGCACTTCCTAGAGGATCTGCGCTAGCAGCTGCTCCGGTACCACTACCCGGTATCCCCAAACTGTACACCCGTGATCAATATGTAGATTTTCACGTCGATGAAAATAAACACATCAAAAGTATCTAGGGATCAACATATATTTTTGCAATAACTTTTCTCCTGATTGATATTAATTAAAATTTTCTTTAAGGATTCATCAAATAAAGTGTTTTCGTTTGTCACAGTAACGATAAACCAAGTCACCTTTGCATTAATAAAGAAATTTGCCATTTTCCTAATAAAGGGATTTTTGACATTTGAACCACTAACATTAAAGTTCGAAAAAAAGACTGAAATAACAGTTTTCTTTAAAATTTTATTGGGTAACTTAAACAATTAATAATCCGTGTTTCTACCGCGAACACTAACAACACAAGAACATCGGTTTGGCATACTCAAAATGAGTTCATCCAAATCACGCTGTGGAATGGCCGCCCATGTTCGTTGCAACAACAAAAAAAGGTCTTCTTGCGACTGGATACCCTCCATATTCGGCAGAGCTCTTCGCTTACCTTGGCTGAGCGCCATGGAGGACGGTATCGCTGCACCACACGGAGACAAGACCGATACATTCAAATCTTAACTCGAAGAGCTCCAACAATAACCGCCATGATGTTAGCCGTGAGGCTTCATCACTCTTCAGGGAACTTAATTAGCGACCAAACAGTCAGAAACCGCTTGCATGAAGTGAACCTTCATTCCCGAAGACCGCTACGGGTACCACCTATAGCAATGCACAATCGTAGGATTCGATATCAATGGGCTCTTGAACACAGAAATTGGGCAGAAGAACAATGGCGTTTCGTGTGCTTTTCTGATGAGTCTCGTTTTGGTATGAGACCGGATACAAGACGTATACGACACTGGAGAACCCCTGGACGCCAACAGCGATTAAAATCCTGCCAGGAAGTCCATCCTTATAGTGGTGGAACCATCATAGTATGGGCGGGTATTTGGATCGGCGGAAGAACTGAGTTGATTTGGATCAGAGGCAACCTCAACGCTCAAATTTATGCTGAGACGATTGTATCAGACGTCATCGTTCCTCTACAAGTGCAAATCGGTCCCTTATTTCAGTTAATGCATGATAATGCACGACCGCACACCGCAAGAGTTGTAAGACAGACTCTCGCCGCAGCTAACATCAATGTCCTGCCCTGGCCTGCTCAGTCGCCAGACTTGAACCCGATTGAGCATGCATGGGATATGCTACAGAGAAGAGCTCTGCCGAATATGGAGGGTATCCAGTCGCAAGAAGACCTTTTTTTGTTGTTGCAACGAACATGGGCGGCCATTCCACAGCGTGATTTGGATGAACTCATTTTGAGTATGCCACACCGATGTTCTTGTGTTGTTAGTGTTCGCGGTAGAAACACGGATTATTAATTGTTTAAGTTACCCAATAAAATTTTAAAGAAAACTGTTATTTCAGTCTTTTTTTCGAACTTTAATGTTAGTGGTTCAAATGTCAAAAATCCCTTTATTAGGAAAATGGCAAATTTCTTTATTAATGCAAAGGTGACTTGGTTTATCGTTACTGTGACAAACGAAAACACTTTATTTGATGAATCCTTAAAGAAAATTTTAATTAATATCAATCAGGAGGAAAGTTATTGCAAAAATATATGTTGATCCCTAGATACTTTTGATGTGTTTAATTATGCATCCTCATCTTCCGTTCCACCTATGAGAGGCCATCCGCTCAATATGTAGCCGTAAACTTTTAGTCGCCAGTGCAACGTCTTTGTGACTAAAAGGAAAACTGTCCTCGACCTTTTTTTTTTGCTACAATTAATCGTGACAACCCATCTGCATTGCTATTCATTTGTGAATTTATAAAATCATAAGCTGCCAGGCGCGCAGAATATCTCTGTTAGCAGCTAGCTGGCTGCAGTTTGTATAAACTTTTTAGGTTCGAATATATAGCTTGGAAGAAAGAAAAACTGTTTATTTGCGCCAAGCATGACGCACACCAAAGAATTTAAAATACAGCTTAAAACTAAAACAAAAATAATACCTAGTTAAAAGTTCGGAAGGTATGCGTCACATTTGATGCTTGATGCTTTATAATTGCTCCGTGACGTGAAACGCCTACCAAAGAGATATTGATGGTGCCTTGTAACTCCGTAAACAATGACCAGTGCTTTCTTGTCTAGCTGGCTGTAGCGACGCTCTGCGTCGTTGAGTGTGCGCGAGACGCAGCACATGAGGCGCTCGCCACCGATGGGGTGGCGGCGCCCAGGCCGTACGCGCTGCTCTCCACGGCCAGCGCTGGCAAGTAGTGAGCGAATACCGGACCGCTCGTCAGTCTTACTTTGATCTCCTGACTAGCGGAACAAATTGTCCATGAAAAGAGTATATATACCCCTTGTTGAGGAGAGGACGGATGAGATTAAGGACAGTCGCCGTGCTTTTCAGCAGCGTCGATGGGCAAGCGGGATCGTAGGTAGTGCCAGTACCAAGGTACACAAAGAAAGAGCAAAGGTAGCCGGTGGAAGATTCGCACAGTTCGATGGTTTTATCTCCAAATTTGGCTGCCTTGGTCTTGATGTACTGGCGAAATTTTAGGTTACCTTTCCACAAAGTGAGGGATTCGTCAAAACAAATGTTCTGGGATGGATTAAGCTTCCATGAAGCGTGAATTTAAATGTTCTAAAACGGGGTCAAAACAAAACAGTCTGTCTGTGTCGTCTGTCAATATATTGGTGTATTCATTGAAATGAAGAGCGCGGTAGAGATCTTTCTAAAATCGTTCGTCTGAAGGAGTGGATTCATTGTAAAGCAGGACTTCGTGGAGGGCACCTTGATGATTCCGAACATCATCCAGAGGGAAAATAGGACCAATATTTTATGAATATTTGTGTCATACCACTCCCGGGAAGTTAGCGGATGAACTTACTAGTCCTTGAGCATAACGGTTTGTCTCAGTCACTATATGCTGTCATCCCAGTAATGCCTAAACGCTCCATACGCATTTTCAGATGCGATAACAGATCCTGTTTTTTCAGGTAGAAATTGCTCCCTCTCACCTGGATAGTCACGCATGGGTGACCATTCATAGCGAGTTGGAATCTCTGTCCCAGCAAACAGAGCCTTGTCCTGACCAACATCAGTATCTAAAAACTGGGCATCTGCATTCTATTCATGACCTTCAGTTTCTGTTCTTTGCTTCCTCACTCTCGCAACTGCCCTCATTCTCGCTGCCTCCTTTGGATTCACCACTTTCATCACCATCGCTCGTAGCTCTTCTGGCACGTCCTCATCATTTACATTCACTTCCACTAGAATCTTCATTGGGACTCACCTTGGTCCCGGTCTGCCTGACCTGCTGCTCCACTCACACAGCCGCCTCGGTGTGGTCCTCGTCCCCTTTCTTGGCCACGCACTGGTCTATCCTCATTATGATGACTCAAAATCATAATGATGAAAGTGTGTTTTATTACTTGGGATTGCATCGCTCGCGGCGGGCTTGATGTTGTCAGAGGAGCAGCAGTGGGAGGAGGAGACGGACTGAGGAAGTGATTGGGATGAAAAGTTTTTGTTATTACAAATAATACCAACTATAAAATATTTATTTCGGTGAAACTTACATGTAGATCGCGCTGAGAGGACTTGAGGAGGGTCGTTGCGGGAGCTCCTCTCCTTTGGCCGTGTACAGTCCGAGGATAGTCGGTACCGAGCTGATATATTGAAAATTTAGAGCCCAACACCTTACACAACATAACAGCAATGTACATAATAAAACAATCGCCCTCCATAACACAAAACATGTAGACAAAAGACATGCTATATACATACGTAAATTCAACATCAGATTCTGGTCTTCTGTAATTATATGTAATATATGTAAATAAGAATGATAAATTGCTGGATGATAACAAAATCTAATTGCAATAACTGACAAAATACCAATTTTGTATCAAAACGATAAAAATGTTAAGTCTATGCGATAGTTTATTAGTTAAGATATTGAAAAGAATTTACCTTACATGCCGGTTCCTCAAAATTGTCGAAGAATTCCGGCTCATCTTATACCTGCTCGTCCAACTCATCCTCGGACATATCCACTTCGAGGTAACCCCGTCTATCGCCCTCGCCTTCAGAGTCGCTTTCCATCAAAACTATAAGGCACGCCCCCTTGTCCGACGTTCCAAGACATTTCTTAAACAATATATATTTTATTATTTTCATTCCGTCGTGCGCTATCGCCTGAGTAACGTGTGTTCTAGTCAGTCCGTACAATACTATCGAATAAGTGATGTAATATCTCGTTAAACTTAACAAAATTCAATTGAGGCACACAGTGGATATAGTGTTAATGAATTATCGTACTAACTTTTCAATAAACTCAGTGTAATCTCGTTTATTTGCAAAAATAAGTAGTAATTCCTCAGTGTTCAAAGTGACCTTGGAGCGAGCGAGAACAAAGGAACTAACACCCACGAGTTTAGCGTGTGCTTGTTAATGTTGTGCTTGATGTTGTGATGCTAAACTTCGTCAATTGAACTCAAGTCTCTGTGGTCGAGTGGTAATAGCGAAGCTTTTTGTACCAGCGGCGCCGCGCAAAGAGTCGCCGGATCGAATCCCACTAAACGCAAAACTTTTTCAATTTATTATTTAATAAGATTTGAATAAGTTATAAGGTACTACTACAAAATGTCACAGTTCTCAGAGAATAAAAAGTTTCTTTCCGATACCGACCTAAACAAGGAATCCGGCTCAGTAATGACCGGCGAACAAAATATATCTGTACGTAAACGTAAACAACCGGATTGTGAATGGACCCAAGCCATAAAAGAAATGACTATGGAATTCAAGAGTACACTGAATGAGTGGAGACTTGACATGGAAGCTAGTATCACCAAAATATCTGATAACGTTGTATCAATAAAAGGCGACTTAGCTGCTCTTACCCAAGTTACGTCTGAGATTAAGACTGATATTAATTCCCTTCGAGCTGATCAACTTCTTTTACGCCAGCGAGTATCTGAACTGGATGATAAACATGAAAGTTTGACGTGTCAAATCGATTCTCTGAAGAACTCTGTCCAGTTTGTTGCTGACGATCACACCGATCTTAGCAAGAAGGTTGACCATTGTTGTAAGCAAATGCAAGAGTCTGCTGGTTTAAATAGGCTGGTCTCGGATTTAGTGACTAAAATAGATAGCCTCGAACAGGGTGCTCGAAATTGTAACATAGAAATATGCAATATACCGGAACGGCGTAATGAGAATCTTATTACATTAATGCTGGATATATGCTCTGCTATTAAGTGCAATATACAACAAAACGAAATAATATCTATTCATCGAGTCCCACACGCGCACCAGCACAATAACAAGCCTAAAAATATTATAGTGAAATTTGCTTCGAGGATATTACGCGACAACATCCTGAGCGCTCATCGACTTTGTAAGGGACTTACAACAGAACAACTTGGAGTATCGGGTATCTCACTGCCAATATACATGCATGAACACTTAACATTAAAAAACAAACAATTGTTTCGTGAATGCCGGGACGCTGCCAAAAAGCATGATTATAAATTTATCTGGGTTAAGCATGGAACCATACTTGCCCGAGAAAAAGAAGGCACTAAGGCCATTGCAATTCGTACATCACAAGACATCGCTAAAATCAAGCTTTGTTCTGCTGAAAATTAGGATACATATTTGCTCTAATTATGCTTCGCACAGTAATTGCCTTTCTGTTGATTATTTTTTCTTTATTTCTTTATTTGAACTGTATTTAATTATGGCATGCATTTTTCTCGTAGATTCCGCTAATATATTCGTTCTAATCTTGGAGGAAGAGATATCTCTTGTATTCTTATGTGATCTTGAATGTAAAGTCCTTATCTTAATCTGTTCTGCCTGTGCAATAAGTATAGTAAACAATCTTCTTGATGTGATTGCTACGCGTTTTTTGCTAGGCGTTGGTGGCATATTACATTATATTTACCTGGGCTGTATAATAATATCCTCACTGTTCATGAAATACAAATCTATATTGCGTCATGTGATTTTCGGGTTTTGTATACAATTGTATAATTTTGTGTTGATTTTAAGTAACTCAGCTTCAAGAATTGAATTAATTGACTTTGTTGTGAATAATCTGATCTATATGATTGCAGTGTGTTTTTCGTTAGGCATTGGAGGCATACCAGATCTCATTTACTCTGGATGCGTAATGTTGTTTCTTAGCTACAAAATTACATTGTGCTATGTCTGTATCATGCTTCACAGTAAATTACATTACCCTGTATTGCTATATGCATACATAACTATACCGTTGCTGATTTTAATATTGACAATAGATAATGCTGGCACTATTTTATTCTGGATAGCTCAACGTCACAATGGCAGATAATTTAATAATATATTATCAAAATTGCAGGGGAATCCGTACGAAATTGCATACACTATTCATGAATATCCTCGCGAATTCTTATGACGTAATTATCTTGACCGAGACTTGGCTAACGCCCGATATAGCTGACAGCGAGTTCATCGACGATCGTTATACTGTACACCGATGTGACAGAGATCGCGCTGCCACCAAAAGGAAAGACGGAGGTGGCGTTCTCGTCGCTGTGTTAAAAGGTCTGCGCTCAGTAAGATTACTTCCATGTACCTCTGTACACACGCACATTGAACACATACTAATACAATTGCCATGTTCGGGTCGAGGTGGAAATTTAATTATTGCCGCAGTTTATACACCACCCAAAACGCCTGAAAGTATATATCTTGACTATTTTGATTTATTACAATCCTTACTAGGGCATAATAATCCTGAACATTTCTATATGTTAGGGGACTATAATTTACCCGAAATTAACTGGGTTACATGCACAGCGGGTACCTCACAAACTGCACAGACTTGTAATGGTAACTCTCCTATAAGTACTCATTTAAGTCAGTTCATGTCTTTTTTTGACGCTCATCAATTTAATACTGCAAGGAATCAAAATGGGAAAATATTGGATTTGGTCATTAGTAACAATGACTGCACCACATACTCGCCCACGGATTATTTACTGCATTTAGATAACCATCATCCCCCATTTTGTGTGTTAATATCTATTTCATTACCTAATAATTCAATGATTCGTAAGACAGTTAAAAAATATAATTATTTTAAAGCAAATTACGATAATATTAATCGAGATTTAAAAGAAATTAATTGGCAAGATACGTTTTCCAATGATCAAACACCTGACGAGTATTTAGGCACATTTTATAATATTATTTTTGGCATCATAAGAAAACACGTACCTTTGGTTGGTAGTAGGTCTCTAAAGTTTCCTGTGTGGTTCTCAAAATCTCTTATACACATATACAAAAACAAGGCCAAAGCGTGGGTGAGATGGAAAATGTACAAGAATTTATCTGACTATGAGCAATTTTCACTATTCCGCACAAGGTTTCATTCTGAGTGCAAAGAATCTTATAGAAAATACATTAATTCCGTAGAGGATGGCATTCGAGAAAACATTAAACATTTCTGGACATTCATTTCCAAGCAAAAATCCACTAATGGTATTCCTTCTACTATGACATACAAAAATCAGCCATCTAGTGACCCAGACGACATTTGCAATGTTTTTTCTGACTTCTTTCATTCTGTTTATGAGCCATCCACTTTAACAAGTGTACCTTCTTCGCATACCGATTACTCCCCTTACTGCTCACTCATAAGTGACATTCAATTTTCAGTAGCTGAAGTACTGAGTGCGCTAAAGTCTTTAGACCCTTCTAAAGGACCTGGACCAGATGGGTTGCCGGTAATATTTATTAAAAATACTGCCACTTATCTCTGTACACCACTGCATACCATATTTAATTTATCCATATCACAGGGGATATTTCCACGAGTTTGGAAACTCGCAAATATAACCCCAGTATACAAGTCAGGACCTAGACATGACGTCGAGAATTATAGACCAATATCAATATTGTCAACGTTGTCAAAGGTTTTCGAGCGATTAGTACACGACAAAGTTTACCCCATACTGCACAACGTGTTATTACCAGAGCAACATGGTTTTGTCAAAAGAAGATCGACTGCCACAAACCTGGTGGGTTTTGTAGATTATTTGTTTAATAACTTGGATGCACGTGTTCAAATTGATACCATATATACCGATTTCAAGAAGGCCTTTGACAAGGTTGACCATGAACTGCTTTTGCAAAAAATTGCGTTTAATGGGATACGTGGGGACCTTTTAAGATGGTTTTATTCATATATTTGTAATAGAACACAGAGAGTCGTAATAAATGGTTTTTGCTCTGCCACTGTAGATGTTACTTCCGGAGTACCGCAAGGTTCCATTTTGGGACCCCTCCTATTCATTTTATTCATCAACGATGTCGATACGTGTTTTAAAAATTCAAAATTTATTTTGTACGCTGATGACATTAAAATATTTAGATCGATTAAAAGCCATCGAGATTGCTCTCTCTTACAGGAGGATTTGGACGCGTTCTCGGCTTACTGTACACTCAATAAACTTCAACTTAGTGTATCTAAGTGTTTTGTCATTAGTTTTACTAAAAATAAAAACATCATAGTATCTCCCTACACCTTAAAAAACGAAAATCTAAAAAGACAAACCCTAGTCCGTGATCTTGGAATATTGTTGGATGACAAACTCCATTCAGATTCTCATATTAACAAAATTGTTAATAATGCCTTTCGGATGTTCGGTTTTATTATGAGAACGGCTACAGTATTTACTCGATCTTATACCTATTTGTATCTATACAAATCTTTGGTTCGTTCTCAGTTAGAGTATGCTGTTTCAGTATGGAATCCCTACTATGGTAAATACTCTGATATGGTTGAAAAGGTACAAAAAAAATTTTTAAAGGCCATGCATTTTCGTTGCTATCATACTCACGCATCCTACGATGACCTATTGAAAAAACATAATCTGCAAAGTTTAAAGTCTAGACGAATTATGTTGGAAACCATGTTCTTATTTGATCTGTGCAATACTTATGATTGCATCGATATTCGCAACAGAATTAGTTATATTGTACCCAGAACAACAATATGCCGTGGGGTGCGCGCAAGGCCTTTATTTGCGGTAAGCTCTTGTCGTACAAACGCAGGCTTGCGAGCACCACTACGCCGCATTACGAATCAGTACAATAAGATTTTTGAAGACATCGACTTCTTTTCTGTCTCTGCCCAAAAATTTAAAAATCTGGTCACCAAGAAAATCATAGATTATTATAGTTAGTTTTTTATATACTTACTTATTTTGTTTCCCTCTGTGTGTTTTTCTCTGTTATTTGCATGCCTATGTTTAGGTTCAGAAATAATTACTATTCTGTTTTAATAGGTTAAAAATAGCGCATTGTTATATATAACTTTTTATATGTTGTGGAAAATGTCGTAGGTTATACATTTGTATTTTTTGTATAAGTACTTGTAAGTTAGTGTAAGATTTTAATGTGTAACTGTTTATTTTCCCAAATAAATAAAATAAAATAAAAATAAAATAAATTATTCCACCTGTATCGTCCCACTGTTGGAAAAAGGTCTCCCCAAAATATTTTTACTTCATAAAAATGAAAATAAAGTTATTTATACCATCGATAACTTTTGTCGATATGGTCTACGGCCTAGTGGTCGTTGCTAGTGGTCGTTGCGGCCATATTTGGATAGCTCTTGTGGCCTGTCCTCATCATTTACATTCACTTACACTAGTCTCTCCATTGGGATTCACCTTGGTCCAGTTCTGCCCGACCTGCTGCTCCCCTCACCCGGCCGCCTCGGTGTGGTCCTCGTCCCCCATCTTGGCCACGCACTGGACTATCCAGACGGTCTACCACTTGCGCAGGGTAAAACCGATGCTCGTCAGCAAGATAATTGTCGTCATCATCTTCCTGGACGATGACAACATATCCGATCCTAAATAAAAAAATAATATGAAAATGCAATTATAATACTTGATGTAAATGTATAACGAGAAAAAGTAAAAGTATAACTTACTCATCACGAGCATCAGCCTCAGCATCCGCAAGGGTAGGCGTAGGCGACCGCAGAGCGCGTGGCGGGCTCAGCCTATCAAATGAAAGATTTTCGTTATTGTAAATAATTATTATGACTCAAAAACATATTGATAAAAAGGTGTTTTATTACTTGGGATTGCATCGCACACGGCGGGCTTGATGTTGCCAGAGGAGCAGCAGTGGTAGGACTGGCCGCAGGAGGTGACGGACTGAGGAAGTGATTGGTATGAAAAGTTTTTGTTTATACAAATAATAATACCAACTATAAAATATTTATTTCGGTGAAACTTACATGTAGATCGCGCTTGGAGGACTTGAGGAGGGTTGTAGCGGGAGCTCCTCTCCTTCGGCCGTGTACAGTTTGAGGATAGTCAGTTCCGAGCTGATATATTGAAAATTCAAAGCCCAACACCTTACACAAAATAACAGCAATGTACATTATAAAACAATCACCCGTCACAACTTCTATAATTATATTGAGCCTGACACTTCACACGAAATAGCACCAATTACAGAAGAAAACAATCGCCCTCCATAACACAAAACATGCAGTCAAAAGCCATGACGTAAATTCAACATCAGATTCTGGCAGGGCTTGTTAACGTTACCAAATAACAAAATGATAACCGTTACGTAACGTTAAATTCAATTGTGATACCTTCATAACGTTATAAAATGTACTGTTATTTGATAACATTACCAGTAAATATAACGTTATATAACACTAACGAAAAATACGAGAAATATCGTTATAACGGTAAAATTTATAGTGTTAACCCGCGCTTTTTCTTGTTTTTTGGAATTTGCAAGTCAGTGGCAGGTTGTAACTTGATCAAAATGTGGTGCGCGTCAATAACAAATATTTTTGTTTGCTTACACGCATTAATTTCTGGAACAACTAGTCCGAATTGAAAATTTTCTTCAGTATTAATAGCCCATTTATTTAGGAAGGCTATATATTGTCAGTATCATGCTAAGAAAAACACAAATGAACTTGCGTGACTCGGCTAGTAACAAATTATTAGTTACATTCATTTGCCGTTCCGTAGGTGCATTTTGTGCGCTCGCTTAGCATTGGAGAACTTTAAGAAACCTACCACTGTCGCACGCGCTTGCCACAGTCACGTGTAACTCTAATACCTACAGTGAATCGATTTGTTTGAATTGAAAAAAGAAACGCTCACGTAAAAAACAAAATAAGGTTTATAGATATTTGAAACTTAACAAAATAAAACGTCTGATTGCTTAGTTCCAGAATGAGGAGAAATATTTAGGTTACACGTGTACTTTTATTATGATCTCTTACCGTAATTAAGTAGATAACATAACCTACCAACATTGTTTTATTAGTTAAATGACTTTTTTGGAAGCTACTTTGATCGAAAAATGTTTAGACTACATGGTGTTTTTTAACTGACTTCTAAAAAAGAAGGAGGTTTTCAATTCGGGTGTTTGTATTTTTTTTTATGTTTGTTCGCGCATAACTCCGTCGCTTGCCAACCGATTTGCAAAGTTCTTTTTTTGTTGGAAAGGGTATACTTCCCAAATGGTCCCATGAATTTTATCGAAATCGAACAAGTGGTTTTCGAAAACTCAACAAAAATCTAAAAAAAACAATATCTACATTGTCTACATTAACGATCTTTAAGTTTACTCTGCATTGGAGCAGTGCGTTTTTTTACACCAATGAGATTGGTTCGTTTAGGTGGAGGAGGGGAGGGGGTGTAGGTACCACTAAAAAGCGAAAAATAAAAAACTTTTTATAAAACTTTTAAACAAAAAAATCAAAAAGTACAAAATAACTTTAATTTCGGAAGTCGGTGTTTTTGGTTGCTTTTTTGTTGTTGAACACAACGACTTCCGAAATTAAAGTTATTTTATACTTTTTGGTTTTTTTTGTTTAGAAGTCTGTTTTATTTTTTGTAAAAAGTTTTTTTTTATTTTTCACTTTTTTGTGGTTCACTCCTAGCTAAACATACCCATCACGTACGTGGTATAAATTGGTGTAAACAATAAACAAACATGCGATTTCAGCTATCCCGACAGATTTGCTATAATTTATTGAAATTAACAAAAAAACCGCTTGTTCGATTTCGATAAATATTTTATGGGAAGTATACCCTTTCCAACAGAAAAGAATTTTTCAAATCAGTTGGCAAGCGACGGAGTTATGCGCGAACAAACATTAAAAAAATATATATATACAAACATCCGAATTGAGAACCTCCACCTTTTTTAGAAGTCGGTTAAAAACAGCCAACTGAGGTTTTATTTTGATTCCTGGTTTTGTGTATTACAATACACAAAACTATTACCATAGATTTCGTAGGATCAAAATGAAAAGGCAAAAAATAGGTACAGCAGTTTAAATAATAAAGCTTTTGCTATTGTGATGGTAAAGTTCTCAGGCAACTATCAAAATGAATTAATGTTTGAATTTAAAATATGAACCTACTAGCTGCCGCCCGCAGCTTCGCCCGCGTGAATGTCGGGAATTATGATAAAAAAGTATCCTATGTTACTTCTAGTGCCTCCCAGAATATATGTACAAAGTTTCATGATAATTCGTCAAGTAGTTTTTGCGTGAAAGCGTAACAAACATCCACACTTTCACATTTATAGTATTAGTAGTAGGCAAGCATATTATAAGTTGGGGGATTACATTGAAGATAATAATGCTTGGCTAAATGTCGGTCCTGCTCCACAGCCTCAACCACTTGGATAAACAAGTTAGGATTTTATATTTGGAAGAGATGCTCGCCTTTTTTTTTTATCTCATTTATTTATTCTTTTTTTTTATATATAATATTAGTTTGATGATAAATAATTTCTCTTTTTTTACTTGTAGTTGCTTGGTTTTTGTAAACCATAGTTTTGTATAATGTAGAAGCATTTTATTTTCAAATATTGTAAATGTGAGTACCATGGAGCCATTTACATGTTATAAGTTATAGTTAACCTTGTGACTTGAACTAAAATGGCAGTTGAGAGCATGTCATGCTCGCTCAAATGTTTCGCTGATGGTGGCGTGTGTGTTGGATCATTCGGTTCCCTTCAAAATGGTTGAGCTAAATGGTGCCAATACACGCGTCATGTTCGTGAACGGGCGCCGTCGGTTGAGACTGGTCACCTCTTAACTGCCACTGACTTGTTTTAATCTTTATACTTTGAATTGTTTTTATAGTTTTCTATTTTTTTTTTCTTTGCGTTGTCCTCACATATAGAAGCGACCAAGGATGCAACCAAGGTTATGTAATACAGAAGATAATTTAAAAGAGTGTCCGTGGAGTTTCTTGCACGTTCTTCTCCATAGAGATCTACGCTTTGGAACGTGCAGATAGCTTCACCTCTTTCGACTTGACAATTCAAAAGTGCCTGTAAAGGGTTTAATTGAAATAAATGCTTTGAATCTTGAATCTAGTAAGAATTTTCTGTATGGCAAGACTCGTCATGCCATGTTTATTGGAAAGCTCTACCAGTACAGTAATTACTTGTTTTTTGGGCAGGCCGAATGGGTAAAACTAACTCGACGGTGCAACTAAAAATGAGATTGACTTCATCATTTCGACGATGAAGCAGATATTCAATGATGTTTTTGTGATCAACGCGGTGAAAATGGGAAGTGATCACAACTTGCTAAAAGGCACATCGAATCTAAATATCAAGCTGGACAGTTCTAGACTGATGAAATCTACGCTCCGTCTAGCTCGAATCTAACTCCAAAACACCGAAAGCTTTCAGCTCGAACTTCAAAATCGTTTCTACTTGCTTCAAGCTTCATGAAGAATACAACGGATGTCGGATGTTAATTAAATAGTTTTCTAAGTTGAGCTACTCGACTCTGACCAAGGCTTGCACTGACTGGACAGGTCCACTCAAAACTGTGTGGTTCCTTCTTAAAAATACCATTTCAGACACTGATCTGCATGGTCCTCATATAACGTATTGAGAATATGCGGACCATGTAGATCACTATGTTAGGGGTTAATTTCATGTTAGTCTGGCGGTTTGAGTTCTTTATGTGGCCTACCCAAATTTCGTTACTTTGGTATTGTTCGTCAAATCGTTGAGCTCCTTAAAGTTCTAAGTTTGAGCTACACGATAACTGACAAATACTTGCACTATTTGGACAGGTCCACTAAAATCTGTATGGTACTTTCCTCAAAAGACCACTTCAGACACCAACCTACATGGTTCTCATATGATTTGACCAGTACAATTGTATAGACTTCAAAAGAGACCTTGACCTCTGAGTTTGTTTCGGTGTTTCTGTTCAGGGTAGTCAGCTAGGAAACACCGGCCTTATCTAGTTTTTATAACGGCCAAAAAGGATTGACGTGTAAAAGTGTTGACTTACAAAAAAAATCATTTATCAGTTATTCATACGGTTGGGTCTATGTTCTTCAATACTCGATATACAGATAAGAACAAGAGACTAATGAAGGAGCGGTGGGAGATAATTCTGTGGTCTTCAGACGAGGCGAACGGCAGCTCAATAGACAGATCGCCAAGTCCTTAAAAAGCGACCAGGGGCGCTTTAATACTAAAAGTTAAAGACCCAATAGAGCGGAATAAGGGCTCTCAGGTAGGTTGGACATTGGTCTATTGTGTAGAGCCAACTCATGAAACAGAAGACTGATGATGGCAGAACCATATCCACCAAATTGAAGCTTCTGAGGGAGATTGAGAAAATTTGTGGGCAGTTATACACGTCAATAACTAAACCAATGCTTGTATGGAAACGCCACCATGTCAGTCCGACTTCAGGATCAAACATATCCTCCTGCAGCGGGGTGTGAGGTAGGGAGATGTCATTTTTCCAAAACTGTGCTCGGCCGCAATTCAAGATGTATTCAAGGTTTTGGATTGGAGAAGGCTAGGAAATAATGTCAATGGCGAGTACATCACTCATCTTCGGTTTGCTGAAGACCATGTCATGGTTGAAACTATAGCGGACCTCAGTACAATGCTCGATGACCTCGTCAAGGTAAACACCCAAGTAGCACCCGCTTCAATTAAAATCGGAGACTCTATACTCGAAGTTGTAGGTAGACACGTCTACCTGGGATAAACGGTATTGTTAGGCAAGATTTACTTCGAGAAAGAGCTCGGCTGGGTAGCATTCGGGAAGCTGCGTGGTATCTTCACGTCTCACATACCACTGGGTTATAAGACCAGGGCCCTTAGTCTGCTATTACAATAGTGTCAAAATGGTCTATCCTTGGTTTCACAATTGTTGAATTTGACAAGTTTGAAAATCTACTAGTATAAAAGCGTCATTATGGCTTTCCAATGGTCAACCACTGGCACTCCATTGAAAGAAATGGCATAAAATGGTAATCTTGTACATAATAACAAATTAATGGCAGACGTATACAGTAATCTGCTAAAATTTTGACAGTTTTTTTATCAGTGGACCTACCATTAGAACATCATTGTGCAGTCATTGCTTTTAATAGCTCAGTTATAAAAAGTATTACGAAATCATTGACCGACCAATGATCGACCATTATGAACTTAGCAGATTACGAACTTTTAGCAAAATGACAATGTGGTCGTGTTCGAATGACAAATTTATAAAAACAGCAGACTTGGGGCCAAGACTGGAAATTCTATGACCAGTGTGTGTTGCCAGTGATGACATACGGACTTGAAAATTGGTCGCTCACAATGTACCTCGTCAGAAGGCTTAAAGATACCCAAAGGACAATGGAGAGCGCAATGCTAGGAGTTTACTTGCATGATTTAATCAGGAATGATAATATCCGCAAGAGACCAAGGTACCAACCTAGACGAGAGAAGTGGCAGTGAGTAGGGCTCACTGTTCGCAGAACAAATGGTCGATGGGGCTTAAAAGTTCTGAAGTGGCGACCGCGTACGTACCGACGTACGTACGACCGTAAAAGGTGGACCGATGACCTGATGAGGGTCGTGGGTAGCCGATGGATACGAGACGCACAGGATCGGTTGTTGTGGTGACACTTGGAGGAACAGGAAGTCTATGTCCAGAGGCGGACGTTTTTCGGCTGATAGGATGATGATGTCAAAATGTAATATATTACTGTATGTCACCGATCTCATACATGGTGGTAAATACTGCAGTTGTCCTATGAGCAAATTACCGAAAAAGTTATTTCTTTTATCAAAGTCCTTATCACATTAGCAATGGATACATGATCATCATTTTCTTCGTCATCGGCATGTTTAATTCTTTTTTTCTTACTGTTTCGATCATCCATGTTATTATTATGAGTATTTTTTCTTCCTTCGTTTCTATTTCTGTTAAAAATTTTCGTTTATAATGAATTTGAGGTTGTAATAAAGATCATCATATAATCTTGCATTTTTGTGTGTTAAATTTTGACAGCAAAAACATTAAAGAAGGTGTAACACGCTCTTATGTAAAAATATG
The DNA here is from genome assembly GCA_905332915.2 of Hecatera dysodea. Classification (NCBI taxonomy): domain Eukaryota; kingdom Metazoa; phylum Arthropoda; class Insecta; order Lepidoptera; family Noctuidae; genus Hecatera; species Hecatera dysodea. The sequence goes on along the minus strand of HG995286.1, from coordinate 26,909,634 downwards.
GGATATAATGCCTATAAAATGGTATATTTATTATCACTATAAAACTTGATTGCATACTTTTAAATCAACTGCCAAATCCCTAAGCTAAATACATTACATACTCGTACATATATGTAATTATTTTGAACCAGTAATAAAAGCTTGCTTTAAAAGTTTTTTTCTTCTTTATTTTAACTTTTTAGTAGGTGTGTTTGTGATTCAGGATTTATTACAGCATCCTATACTTGTGGTAACAATAATATTACAAGGTTCATCCCTCCAGAGGTGTAGGGGATCAGGGCTACAATACAACAGGTTCGCCCTGGTAACCTTAGGCGCAACGTTAGCGATATGACATGTTTATACATCTTCATAACATTCAGCCCTCGACACGTGCTCACCTTGGCATTTGGGTCATCCATCTAATCAAACAGAATGCACATTGAAAACAAATAGTACGAACTTATTTTCCCAAATCTAAAAGGGTTCGCTGTGGATATTATCAAGGACAAAAGTTCTCATTAAGACGACTCGAACGACCCCAAACTCGATGCAGTTAAGTCATTTTATTATGCAGATCCTATAGCCACCTTCCAGCTCCATCATCAGACCTCTGATGCCATCTAAAATCAAAGTTGTCATCAAGACGAATCAAACGAGCCCAAACTCGATGCAGTTAAGTCATTTTATTATAGAGATCCTATAGCCACCTTCCAGCTCCATCAACAGATCAGCTCCAGGTCATCATAATATTGCATTGTCACGCAATTTGTATATAATTCGTGCAAAATTTCAGCTCATTCGGAAACCGGAAAGTGGGTTTAATTTACTTGCAAGGTTCCATTACAGACAACGGGACAGGTGAACGTAAATAAAAGCTTGTAAAATTTATTACCATGATTATTTTCTTGATTCATCTAGATATATAGACCAAGGCCGAAGCCTTCAAAAATGGTAAAAAATGAAAAAAAAAATACAGTAGGATGAAACCCATAAGTTAAGGAGGGGAATATGATAAAAATGAAAGGAAAAATAAATTACGGTTGATCGAGTTCGGGAAGTGAGAGTGGGTGAGTTTTAAGGGTAAAAAATGGTTTATCTCGATTTCTGACAAAACTACAAGTCCTATGGAAAAAAGGTTAAATGGCAAAGTTGTAGGTATTAAAAAAACTTTTTACAAAAAAATACAACCGACTTTTACACAAAAAAACTAAAAAAGTACAAAATAACTTTAATGACGGAACTCGGTGTTTGTGGTTCCTTTTTCGTTTTTTGAACACCAACTTCCGAAATTAAAGTTATTTTGTACTCTTGATTTTTTACGTAAAAGTCGGTTGTATTTTTTTATAAAAAGTTTTTTATTTTTCACTTTTTAGTGGTACCTACACCCCCTCCCATCCCCCCACCTAAACGAACCAATCACATTGGTGTAAAAAAAAACGCACTGCTCCAAGGCAGAGTAAACTAAAAGATCGTCAATGTAGAAAATGTAGATATTTTTAGATTTTTGTTGAATTTTCGAAAACCGCTTATACGATTTCGATAAAATTTTCATGGGACCATTTGGGAAGTATACACTTTCCAACAAAAAAATATTTTTTTAAATCGGTTGGTAAGCGACGGAGTTATGCGCGAACAAACATAAAAAAATACAAACATCCGAATTGAGAACCTCCTCCTTTTTTAGAAGTCGGTTAATAAAAAGATCTACAACTTTTGTATATACAATTTTTTCACATTACCTCAAAATTTAGGTGAAAAATTCAAATAACTGTTTTTGGTTTTTATCTTTTTCTAAAATTTGAGTTTTTTTTTTGCATTTTCCGAGAACATTTACAACAAAATAAGGCGAAAAATTAAATATTTTAAATCATATAAATTACAGTGTATTTGGAATATAATAAGGCAAGTTTTCACCAAATTTCATAGAAATACCTTTTTTTTTACGAAAGAGATAAAAATAAAAAACCAAAAACATGGGTGTTTGAATTTTTCACCTAAATTTTGAGGTTATGTGAAAAAATTGTAAATGCAAAAGCTGTAGATCTTATTATTACCTACAATTTTACCATTTAACTTTTTTCCATAGGACTTGTAGTTTTGTCGAAATTTGAGATAAACCATTTTTTACCCTTAAAAACTCACCCCCTTCCACTTCCCGAACTCGAATCGACCGTAATTTATTTTTTCTTTCATTTTTATCATTTTTCTAATGGGTTTCATCCTACTGTATTTTTTTTTGGTTTCAAAAATTATCGACCCTGGTCTAATATTGGATGTTATCAATTATCATTGACCAAATCCGCTGACTAGACTCGTTCTAACAACTCTTCTTACGTATAAGACTCGGGCACGATCGGCACGTATCGACACGGAATCAAAGTGGCGCGAAAGCGCGAGCATACGGCCCGATCCTACTCATTCCACCTCACATAGATAACCGTTCCAAAGTAACGTTAAAAATAACGTTATATTACAAGTATCGTTACTATAGAATAACGTTATAATGGGCCATAAATAACGTTAAATCACTTACCGTTATTTTAATAATAACGGTAAGTCCTGTTTAAGGAAGATAACGTTATAAAATTTTAACGTTATTTAAAGCCCTGGATTCTGGTCTTCTGTAATTATATGTAATACTTGCGGACCCGACAGACGTTGTCTTGTCTTAATTATGAATGTTGACATATAACTGGCCATTTGAAAAACATGGATTTTCAAGATTAATGCCACAAAAACTTACTGACTGCGCTTGAGATTTATTTAAAGATATTGCAAATGCTTACCTCATTGGAAATTGTATCCGTTTAAAGTCGAATGGCATGTCGTTCGGAATCAAAGGAATCGGAGGAATCAAAACGTCTACACCTTTGTACTTCCCTTTCAAAATTGTAGCTTCGATGACATTGTTCATTAATTTCTTTACCGCAAGTCGGGAGCCATTACAAAAAAGTGGCTGGGTTGTTTGGAAAAAACTTCTCCAGATTGGTTATTCTGCAATTCGACTGGCATGTTAATATTTAATTTGAGTACTTTAAGGGTTTTTCATAAAATAGATGACTTTAAACATGCATTAAGTTCATCGGCTGGCGTTGATCGTGGTATTGTTGACCATCCGTTGTCATCAGTGGAACGCCGGCGATTAAGTGGATAACCATTATTTCCACTAATAGTTTCTGCTAATTGTCTTGGAAAGCGTTATGAATATTTTCCATCCCCCAGGACCCGTTTTCATCCCATTAGAATTAGGATTTAATATTCCTCAGGGACCATGAATCATATTTTTTGTAACAATCTCATGTTGTAATGGATCTTCATCATTACCGAGAATTTCCGCAGATATCACATTGTCGATTTTATTCGGTGTTATCCTCTCGACCAACCAAATGAGGATGTGTGCATGTAACGATCCGCTATTTTGTCATTCGACTGAATATATCTAACTGCGCGTTTCACCGAATACAACGATGCTTAACAAATATTAACTATGAAATCCATAAATGATTTTAAGTTCCTATTGAACACCCATTGCGGTGATGTCGTGGCGATCAATGGGTGATTGGCCAAGAAATAATTCTTATCGAATTTCTGTCCACTGTGGATTGCATGTGAACGTTATTAACAAATCTGGTGTGTCATAATGGCTTAAGTACCTACATACGAAATAGCATCCTGAGCGTATCCATGCATGTGACTTCCAACATATGTTGCTGGGACAATACTTCTACCTACATTCTGTGCATTTTCGTCAGCATTGATAGCAACCCGAACCCTGCGGTTTCACCTGCGTAATTCCCGTTCCCGTGGGAATACGGAGATACAATATATTCTATATTAGCATAATCAGCCTTTCAATGTTCCCACTGCTGGGACACAGGCCTCCTCTCTAGGGGAGGGAATGGATCGTACTCCACCACGCGGGCCCAGTGCGGGTTGGTGAATGTCACATGTCTTCGAATTTTTGGTTCCAGGACATGCCGGTTTCCTCACGATGTTTTCCTTCACCGTTTTGAGAGCAGTGGTGACGAAAAAAATTACGCAAAGTAATGCGCCTAGCTGGGTTTGAATTACAATTCCCGCGACCTAAAATTCTTAAGTCGGGGCCGTTCCGTTACCACTCGGCCACCACTGCTCCTATTCTCCTATTCTATATTACTCGCTGATAATGCAGCTTTCTATTGCTGAATGCATTTTTAAAAATAGAAAACATTATAATTCTTAAAGTTAAAATAATTCTTAACATAATCCACCGGAAAAAAGCGTATTTCACCGGTTTCACCTGCCTGCGCCATTTATTCTTTCTGGCTCAATGTTCTTTAATTGTAATTAGTTGTGGTATCGCGCAACGCCTTATTCGGGTAAGCCATTTTTCAAGCATTCACTGCTTTGGCCAAACACGGCTATTCACGTCAAATAAAACTGCGCTCGTTCGTGGTAGAAACAAAAGCTGTATTTATAAAACTTCAATCAAAAACATAGATAAAATTTACAAAAAAGGAAAACTATGAAAAAGCCTAAAGAAGGCTTGCACATTCTCCCCTTTTTTTAAGAAACCGGTAGCTTAATTAATTTCTGGAGGGGCCTCCTGAATGTGCCGGCCACAGTAGCAACATCGGCCACCCGCACTACCCCATCTCTGCCGGGGAACAATCTCGTGATCCGGCCTTTGGGCCACGAACCACGCGGTAAATTCGAGTCACAAATGACTACTAAATCCCCTTCCGTAATCGAGGGCGCGGTGCCTCCTCCCCTTCTGGGTGCCAATGAAGGCAGGTATTCCCGAACCCATCGCTGCCAAAAATGATCGGCTAATCTGAGTGCCCTCCGCCAAAGTTTTCTGCTGGAGAGGTCTGACTCTTGAAGCGTGGCTGGGATAGAACGCCCTGGAGATCCGTTCAAAAGAAAGTGAGCTGGCGTCAGAGCCTCTTCAGCATTAGCGTCGAGGGAGATGGTAGTTAGTGGTCGCGAGTTTACCAAGGCCTCCGCTTCAGCGAGCACGGTTCTGAGTACCTCATCAGAGGGAGTCCGCTCGTGGAGTGATACTTTCAGCGCTCCTTTGACACTTCGGATGAGACGCTCCCAAGCTCCACCCATAAATGGTGCGGCGGGGGGAATGAAACGCCAGTTTATTAGCTCGCTGGCAGCGTAATCTTCAACCGCATCACCGTATAACTCTTGCAATTCTCGGCTGGCCCCAACAAAGGCAGTGCCGTTGTCAGACCATATCTCCAATGGGGTTCCTCGGAGTGATACGAAGCGGCGTAGACACATGATCGCCGAATCAGTAGATAAGCTGTGCACCACATCCAGATGTATGGCGCGGACGACCAGGCATGTGAACAGGGCCACGTAGCGTTTCTGCTTACTTCTGCCGACTGTGACGTAAACGGGTCCATAATAATCGAGACCGGTGAATGAGAAGGGTCGTTGATGGTGACCTAGACGAGCTTCTGGCAGATTTCCCATAGGTGGTTGGAACGGTCTAGCACGGAGTAATTTGCACATCTGACAGGTATGGGCCACGAAACGAACAGCGTTTCTGAGTCCAATTATCCAGTAACGCTGGTGAAGCTCGTTCATTACCATATCTAGGTGTGAATGTCCGGCCTTCTGATGGTATTTGTGGATCAAAAGACGAACTGCCGGGTGTTTTCCATCCAAAATAAGCGGACGCTTAACATCGTCTGTAACAGCTGAGGCAGCAACAATGCGACTTGACATACGCAGCTGATTATCATCATCTATGAAAGGCGACAGCTTGAACAGGCGACTATTACGAGGTAACGGCTGTTGGTTCTTAATCCTCAAAAAATCTTTTAAAGGAATCGAGCTGAGACTGCCGTAAGATATGGGTTTCGGCCAGGCGTAAATCGTTTGCCGTTATTCTCGCTGATACATTGAGGTTATTGGGAACATTAAGAGAGGATGTGCAAGACGGAACAAATGTACATAAACTTCCTTCAAGACGAGTAAAATTGGCGTCAACACCGCGTCTTTGTAGACTACGCATACGCAATAAGAAAATGAATTGATGCGCTTTTGCTGTTGCTCGCACCATTCTCAGCCATGAGCTGAAACGCCGCGGATCTGCGGAGATTGGTGCGGGCAAGTCCGTATCAGTGATGAGATGAACATGATGTTTGAATTCTTCGCAGCCTAGTCCACTTACATCAATCACGGGTTCAGTGGGCCAGTCTGAGGAGAACAAGAAAGCAGGACCTGAGATCCAGCGAGATTCTGGAGTCAACTCTAATCTTTTAACCCGAGTCGCATTATCTGCCACGTTTGAACCACTCGGGATCCAACGCCATTCACTGACATCGGTGAGCTCCAGAATCTCACCAACTCTATGAGACACAAATGGCTTAAGAGTGCGAGCGTCGCTACGAAGCCAACCTAAGGTTGTCATTGAGTCACACCAGAAAACGCGTCTCGTCGGTTTGAGTCGGTGGGCTTCACAAATAGACATAGCAAGGCGTGCAGCTATCAGAGCAGCTTGAAGCTCTAAGCGGGGAATTGAAACGGGCTTGAGGGGGGCCACACGAGCTTTGCTGCAAATGAGAGAAAGACTAACGCTACCGTTAGCGTACAAAAACTGCCAATAAGCTACAGCGGCAAAGGCAGACTCACTGGCATCCGAAAACACGTGAAGTTCGCAGCCTACTAGTTCGAGATCACTTAAGTTATAGCGACGTGGAGTTCGTAAACTAGAAACCGAAGATAAATCCTGCAACCACGACTTCCATGCAGCGCTATCACCTCGGGAGAGCTCTTCGTCCCATTCCAAACCCTTACGCCAAGCATCTTGAAACATGATGCGGCCTCGAACGACGATTGGTGCAATGATTCCAAGAGGATCGTACACTCGCATTACGTGGGCTAACACCGCCCGCTTGGTGAGCTTCTGTGGCAACACACCCTTATGGACTCCTGTATTAAAACCAATCACATCACAGGCGGGTTGCCAGATAAGGCCAAGCGTGCGGACATGCGTAGCTAAGTGGCCTAAATCTACGTCTCTCTCACTGGGCGCCTCCAACAAAGATTCTTTGGGTAGCAACGAAAGCGCTGTGAGATCATTTGATGCCCAGCCTCGCATTTCAAAACCAGCAAAAGAATGTATGTTATAAATGTCGACAGCTAATTTGGCCGCCTCATGAGCGTTGTCTAAACTAGTGATGCAGTCATCCATGTAGTGATCTTTTTCAATTACTCGAGCTGCATTGGGATATGTATCCTGCCACTCTAAAGCATTTTTGTTTTTTATATAAATTGCAGTAAAAGGGCTGGACGCAGCGCCAAAAATCATGGATGTCATGCGGTATGTACGTATAGGGTCATTCGGATTGCAGCGCCATAAAAATCTTTGAGCATCCCTATCTTTTTCAATTATTTTAATTTGAGGGAACATTTCACGAATATCAGCCGTCAGACCGATCTTTCCCTCACGAAAGCGCATCAAAATACCTAGGAGGGGTTGCAATAGGTCTGGACCAGTTAATAACATTGAATTCAATGACACGCCGTGGGACTTGGCGGCTGCGTCGTGGACCGTTAGCAACTTGTTAGGCTTGTTTATGTTAATAACTCCAAAGTGAGGGAGGTACCACAATGGAGACGCCAAGTCAGGACGAGTTGAACACGACTCAGCGTATCCCTTTGATAGCATATCATTGATATTCCGACGGTATCGGTCGGCGAAGATCGGATCTTTCAGCATCTTTTTTTCTAAACTAAGAAACCTAGACACAGCTAACTTGTAACTGTCAGGAAATTCCAGTTTATCAGCCTTCCACAACAAGCCTACCTCAAAGCGGCCACTGGGTAGACGGCGCGCGGTCCGCTCAAGAATTTGCACGGCGCGTTCGTCGTCAGCACTACGAGCTTCCTGTTTAGAGATGCCGATTGAGTCAATTTTAAACTGCTCCCTAACCTTCCATGGCTAACCGGTCGTTTATATCAGGTTCGCTATCCGTGGTGTGGTTGACAACGTCCACTCGTTTAGTTTTACTGCATCCAAAACCGTACAAAACTCAGCCTAAAGCAGTTAAAATAGCTACAGGTTGTGTCTTGGTTCCTTTGCGCGTCGCTTTAGCGAGAGATAAATGCCAATTATCGATGCCTATGATCAGCATGGGCTTAACGTCTTCATAACAAAATTCACTAGCGATGTCTGCCAAGTATGGATACTTACGCACGCTCTCAAGATGCGCAGACTGTCGCGCAGCGCCCAAACCGCTCATCGACCTGGCCCGCTTAACACAGTGAACTTGGTTTGAATGATGACCTTTTATATTAAAATCGACATACTGAATGTTCACGTTCATATCTAGACCACCTACACAGTCTAAATGAATACGTTTCTCTTGACCCTTGCAACCAATTTGAGCCGCCAGCTTTGAATCTATAAAAGTGCCTGTGGAACCGTCGTCCAACAAAGCGTACGTATTAACGCTACCAGCAGGACCCGACACGATCACGCCAACAATTTTCAGTAACGGTCGAACAGAAGGTTCCGCGGCTGCATGCATGAGCCAAGACTTCGTGGTCCGAGTCGTCGGACGTTGGTTCGTCATTCACTTCGCAGACTGCGGCTGCTCTGCAAGCAGGCGGTGCGCTGTCCGTCGGGAGCGCGCTGGATGTCGAAGGCTGGGGTTCAGAATCGTCTTCCACCTCAACGTGCGCGGTGATTGCACGCTCCTTCGACCCGTGCAACAAAGCATGGTGACGCATGGCACAACGTCTATCGTACAAACTCTTTTAATACAAGAAGTTTTATTTTTGTGCCAACCTAATGTGCAAGCCTTCTTTAGGCTTTTTCATAGTTTTCCTTTTTTGTAAATTTTGTCTATGTTTTTGATTGAAGTTTTATAAATACAGCTTTTGTTTCTACCACGAACGAGCGCACGAAGGACCAAATATTCACGTCAAATTAAACTGCGCTCGTTCGTGGTAGAAACAAAAGCTGTATTTATAAAACTTCAATCAAAAACATAGACAAAATTTACAAAAAAGGAAAACTATGAAAAAGCCTAAAGAAGGCTTGCACAACGGCACTTCAAAGTCAACCAGTGATTGAGTTAAAATTGTTTGTGGTTAACTCTTCAGAGCCGCATACCGAAGACAAAAAGGTAGTGTGGTTTGCAGCCATGCTCGGTCATCCAAGGCCCTAATTAATTTCGGGCCTAATATCAAGGTGTAATTGTTGCAGTTTTCCTTAACTTGATGAATAGATTTTCAAATCTTATCGAACGTCTTGAGTTCTGTGAAGCTGCGCAATTGCTCCCGGGCGCTTTCCGAGTTCTCTTGGGTCGCAAGACGAACGCTTCGCGCAAATTTAAGCGCAACGGTCCGTGTCGCGCCCCCTAGGAACTCTCTTTAAAACTGGCATTGTATTTTAACATTTAGTGTATTCCAAAGGGTCTGTTCAAAAGATGTGGATGTTGCTTGGTGGCACGAAGGTACACTATGTAATAATTATAATAAACTAGCTGCTGCCCGCGACTTCGTCCCCGTGGAATCCCCGATTTTAAAACATTCTTTATTGCTGTTCCGCTCCTATTGGCTTAAGCGTGATCATCGTGATGATATATAGCCTAAAGCCTTCCTCGATAAATGGTCTATTCAACCCAAAAAGATTTTAGCAATTCGCACCAGTAGTTGCTGAGATTAGCGCGTTCAAACAAACTCTTCAGCTTTATAATATTATATATGGGGCATTTCACGTGAAGCGGACAACCAAAAAAAAATGAGGTTGTGGATTTTGTTTATATTTCGGTCAGTTGTACTTCTAGTAGACATGGATGTGTACACACAATTTTTTTTTTCGTGTGTTTTCTTATTGCTGAGTTATGAGCTTTTAAAAATTGACTAAGAATAAAGTCATGAGTTTTTGGATGCTTATTAACAGTATCAATTTATTTGTAAAATTAACTAAAAACTATTGGTTCTTATAGTTAAAAGGTTGAAGTTTTTAATTTTTTTGACTAATTCTAAATTTGATTTTTTTTACGTACAGTAAACCGGAAGTGAACATTTCGAATCGATATTTGAGTAACTTCGACATGTTATTTTTTCAATTTTTTAACATTGAATTAAAGCTTTAAATGTCATTATTATTCACCAAAAAAATTAAAGCGTGATCTTCAATAGTTGTAGACTTAGAGCATATAGAGTACATACACATCGGTATGAGCACTTTCTAAACATTCGGGTTTATGCGCTAACTTGCTAATATACTACGCTATTGATATTTTATTCCTTCATTCTAACATGCAAAAATATAAAAATAAAGGATTTCTTCAATTATTTACAAAAAAAAAAAATGAAACTTGATCGCCAATGGTTTCAAACTAAGAGCGGGTTTGTTAATTGAGATTGAAACAACAACAATAATAAAAATAGGCAGATTTATTCTGTAATTTTCACAATTTTACTATTTGCACTAGCACTAATTCTCTTTACACATAAGGTTATATGAATGGGCCAAATCATCATTGACTGAGACGTCTATTTACTGCTGCTCGAAGGATAGTATTCAACTGGAGCGAGATTTTCTACGAGTCCGTTTTGCTTCCGCTATCACCGTTCCAGGAACTAAACAACTACATGCTTTTCTTCCAACAAACGAGTAGTTTTACTAGTGCAAATAGTAAAATTGTAAAAATTACAAAATAAGTCTCCCTATTTTTATTATTGTTGTTTCAATCTCAATTAATAAAACCGCTCTTAGTCTGAAACCATTGGCGATCAAGTTTCATTTTTTTTTTTTGTAAATAATTGAAGAAATCCTTTATTTTTATATTTTTGCATGTTAGAATGAAGGAATAAAATATCAATAGCGTAGTATATTAGCAAGTTAGCGCATAAACCCGAATGTTTAGAAAGTGCTCATACCGATGTGTATGTACTCTATATGCTCTAAGTCTACAACTATTGAAGATCACGCTTTAATTTTTTTGGTGAATAATAATGACATTTAAAGCTTTAATTCAATGTTAAAAAATTGAAAAAATAACATGTCGAAGTTACTCAAATATCGATTCGAAATGTTCACTTCCGGTTTACTGTACGTAAAAAAAATCAAATTTAGAATTAGTCAAAAAAATTAAAAACTTCAACCTTTTAACTATAAGAACCAATAGTTTTTAGTTAATTTTACAAATAAATTGATACTGTTAATAAGCATCCAAAAATTCATGACTTTATTCTTAGTCAATTTTTAAAAGCTCATAACTCAGCAATAAGAAAACACACGAAAAAAAAAATTGTGTGTACACATCCATGTCTACTAGAAGTACAACTGACCGAAATATAAACAAAATCCACAACCTCATTTTTTTTTGGTTGTCCGCTTCACGTGAAATGCCTCATATAATACTAGCTTCTGTCCGCGACTTCGTCCCCGTGGAATCCCCGATTTTATAACATTCTTTATCGCTGCTCCGCTCCTATTGGCTTAAGCGTGATGATATATAGCCTAAAGCCTTCCTCGATAAATGGTCTATTCAACTCAAAAAGAATTTTTCAATTCGAACCAGTAGTTCCTGAGATTAGCGCGTTCAAACAAACAAACAAACAAACTCTTCAGCTTTATTATATTAGTATAGATATAATAAATAGTGAAATCATTTATTTTCTCACTACAATATTTAAGGATAACATGAATATATTGTTGGGTTATAATAATTGAATATATTGCAATATTTTGGAGAGTAATGCCTTAGCTAGGCTAATAACCTGTGTTTTAGGACACCAGGTCTCCAGCCCGAGTTACAATCTCGGGACGTACCAAAGCAATGCACCATAAATTTCGGCAAGTAGGTACAGTGTTGTGGGAGGTAGTCTGTGTGTGTGCGTATATAGATTTTTTTATGGAGCGATAAGATACTAAAAGGTATACTATAAATTTAGGACTGAATTAACTAAAAGGATACATTCGTTGCTGTCGTATGATAACTCTTGCAGCCAATTGGTAAGCTTAGTCATCAATTTTTTTGCTGGTGAGAGGATATGGATTTTATTTGTCGTATTTGTATGTTTGTTGTATATATTATGAGTTGTATGTGGTTTGTGGACCTTACCATAATGCATCCTCAGGGCCCGATCGTCGTTAAAAAAGCTTGTTTGCGAACAATGAGGGCATCGAGGGATGTGGCAAGATTTAACATAAAAAAAGATTTCATTTACCTAAAAAGGTTCTCTATTGTGTCACCTAACCTTTTTATCCATAAATTAAAGTGCCATAATTTTTTTTTCGTAATCGTCATTTGTCCGAATGATAATTTACCCGAACTTAATATCACCTAATATCTCATGCCATAAAATTGAAATCCCTAAATATAAGATATCTTAAATCCGTTTGTCATAAATATTACCGTTTACTTATTTATAAAACCGTTTGAAAAGTTTTAATTCCTAAATTCGTTGTGGCGGAATTTGTTCGAAAGAGCCACCGTGGCCCTGGAAGGCAAAGGGCACAAGAAGGATCACGGGTGGGTTTTGGTCAGTAAGAGTCGTAACACTACCTTCCGCTCCGCCCAGAGCGGGAGAAGCCATTAGATGATTTCCCTTCCAAAAAAAGGGGCACTGCGTTATTTGGGCATATATTTGTGGTGTGTTTGGAGTATCTGGTCGAATAACTCTAATCGAAAAACTACGTGTTCTTTAGCAGTCGAAGCCGCTAAAGGAATGCGTGCATTTAAAATAGAGAAGGCGTTTGAAGACCTTAATATTCCATTTACGGCACCTTTTTCTTTCCAACAGGTATGGTTCCAGCATTTGATCTTAACGATCAACGCCTCCCACACCCTTATTATAATCTAAAACTATTTGGGGTTTAAATTGAGCTTCACGAAAATATGGTTATGGCTCCATCCGGTGTTGTTAAATGCCATGAATCCTATCATGGCATTTAACAACACCGGATGTGATGAGTATCCTGATAGGCCATGACAACGATATCGCCCGCATGACGAGTTACAATCTGACCTTCTTTCAGCTTGCACAGAGTATATGTACCCTTTGTTGAGGAGAGGACTTATGAGATTAAGGACAGTCGCCGTGCTTTTCAGCAGCGTCGACGGGCAAGCGGTATCGTAGGTAGTGCCAGTACTAAGGTACACAAAGAAAGAGCAAAGGTAGCCGGTGGAGGATTCGCACAGTTCGAAGGTTTTACCTCCGAACTTGGCTGCCTTGGTCTTGATGAACTGGCGAAATTTTAGGTTACCTTTCCACAAAGTGAGGGATTCGTCAATACAAATGTTCTGGGATGGGATAGGCTTCCATGAAGCGTGAATTTAAATGTTCTTAAACGGGGTCAAAACGAAACAGTCTGTGAGAGTCGTAACTCAGTATATTGCTGTGGTAGTTAACTGAAATAAATGCTTTGAATCTTTTAAATGAAGAGCGCGGCAGAGATTGTTGTAGCGGGCACGGGAGAGCAAGAGCATCTTTCTAAAGACTTTCGTCTGAAGGAGTGAATTCATTGTAAAGCAGGACTTCGTGGAAGGCATCTTGATGATTCCGAGCACTATCCAGAAGGATAATAGAACAAATATTTCATGAATATTTGTGTCATACCACTCCCGGGCAAATTTAGCGGATGAACTAACGAGCCCTTGAGTATAACGGTTTGTCTCAGTCACTATATGCCGTAATCCCAGTACTACCTAAACTTTCCATACGCATTTTCAGATGCGATAACAGATCCCGTTTTTTCAGGTAGAAATTGCTCCCTCTCACCTGAATAGTCACGCATGGATGACCATTCAAAGTGAGTTAGAATCTCTGTCCCAGCAAACAGAGCCTCGTCCTGACTAACATCAGCATCTAAAAACTCGCCATCTGCATTCCATTCATGGCCTTCATTTTCTGGTCTTTGCCTCCTCACTCTCGCAACTGCCCTCATTCTCACTGCCTGCCTCCCTTGGATTCACCACTTCCATCACCATCGCTCGTAGCTCTTCTGGCTTGTTCTCATCATTTATATTCACTTCCACTAGTCTCTCCATTGGGACTCACCTTGGTCCCGTTCTGCCCGACCTGCTGCTCCCTTCACCTGGCCGCCTCGTTGTGGTCTACGTCCTTCTATCTTGGCCACGCTCTGGACTATCCAGACATTCTACCACTTGCGCAGGGTAAACCCGATGTTCGTCAGCAAGATGATAATTGTCGTCATCATCTTCCTGGACGATGACAACATGTTCAATCCTAAAAAAAATATATTGAAAATTCAATTATAATTCTAGATTTAATGTAAAACGAGAAAAAGTAAAAGTATAACTTACTCATCACGAGCATCAGCCTCAGCATCCGCAAGGGTGCTAGGCGTAGGCGACCGCAGAGCGCGTAGCGGGTACAGCCTATCAAATGAAAGATTTTCGTTATTATAAATAATTATTATGACTCACCACTTTCATCACCACTGGTCTCAAAACGGTGAACGAAAACATCGTGAGGAAACCGGCATGTCCTAGAACAAAAATTTCGAAGACATGTGACATTTACCAACGTAATCCACCACGCACTGGGTCCGCGTGGTGGATTACGACCTGTTAAGTATGTAGGTACTGGGATATATGTTAAACTCGCTCGCTGGTCAGTTGCACACTGATTTATTTGAGAACATGCCCCAGCGCGGGGAGGCGGGACGCCGCTCCCTACCTATGCTCGGTACACATACATAACATCCCTCCCCCTTAGCTACTGCCACCCTGGTGTGTTGGGGTCGAGAAGATTGGGCTAATTTCTTGGCGCCGCTGATTAATGCCAGTAGCTCGTGGTGGTGTCGCCGGAGTAACCTCCTCCATGGTTCCCGCTTCCAGCCCTTCCTCCCCTCTTGCCGAAACCCCCCTCTCCGGTTGTGTGGTAGTGAGCGGCGCCACATCAGGAATCACATCTGGGTCCCAGTCTGGCTCGTCCTCTGGTGTGAAGCTCACCCTTCTCCTTATTTGGTCTGTGTGTCTGGTGACCTCGCATTCTAGCTGTGGTATGTATACCGTATACGTTGCTGTGCCTGTTCTCTTCCTTATGATACCTTGTATCCAGCTGAATTTTTTAGTGTCCGTATTTTTGATTATCCACACTTTTTCATTGTTTTTAAAGTCTGTTCTGTCTATCCCTTTATAATATTTAGCCTGTAAGGACTGATTTCGTGCGACGGTTTTAGTGATGTCTGTGGACGAGGGCGACGGCGTGCTTGGATTCATTAAGTCCAGCCGTGAGCGCAACGAGCGCCCAAATACTATTTCCGCGGGTGATTTTTCGGTGGTACTATTTTTAGAGTTCCTGTAATCGAATATTAATTTTGCGATTTTTTCGTTAATTGATTTTTTATTACAACCCTCCAGTAATATACCCTTAAGTCCCTTTTTAACCACTTTCACCATGCTTTCTGCTTGGCCGTTGCTGGCCGGGTGATATACTGGGGACAGAACGTGCTCAATGCCGTTAAGTTTACAGAAATTCTTAAATTCCGAAGATGTGAAGGATGTGCCATTGTCACTCACCAACGTATGCGGAATTCCGAATCGCGACATTAAATCGTATAGTTTATTTATAACTGCTTTCGAATTATACGTAGACGATACGTCGTAACATTCGACCCATTTGCTATATGCATCCACTATTATTAAAAACATGTAATTGTGAATTGGCCCACAAAAGTCTACGTGTACCCGGTAAAAAGGTTGCGGCGGTAACGGCCAAGGCGCGAGGGGAGCGTGCGGCGGCGCGGGCCGCAGCGCACAGCACACCTCACAGGCGCCTGCTAATCGCTCCAGCGCGGCGTCCACGCCGGGGAACCACAACCGCCTGCGAGCCTCCGCTTTCATTTTCACCACACCGAAATGTGAGCTATGTAATTCCCTACATATACTATCCTGTAATGTCGCGGGAACTACGACCTTATGCCCACGCATTAAGATACCGCTTTCGTAAGACAATTGCGTCCGACAATTGAAATACGGTTTTAAGATTATGTCATTCACCTTCTTAGGCCACCCGTTTAAAACATAATGCTTGACCGTAGTTAAAATGCCGTCGCGCTCCGTCTCGCTACGCAATTGGCTTACTGTCACCGGTAAGTCTCCCTCCACTACAAAGTTGACGTAGCTAGCGCGATCGCACATACTATCGACAAGCTCATCGTCTCGCTCTTTTGTTGTGTTTTCGTCACACGCCCGCGATAAATAGTCCGCACTATTAAGTTTGCTACTGATGTACTCAATGCAGTAGTTATAGGCCAATAGGAATATGGCGTATCGTTGTAGCCGATTAGCGGATACCTCCGGGATGCCTTTATGTGGGCCGAATATTGCTAATAGTGGTTTGTGATCTGTTCGTAATACAAATGGTTCCGCCCGTCCATAAAGGTACTGGTGGTAACGTTTTACGCCATAAATTATCGCGGTGGCTTCTTTTTGTATTTGCGCGTAATTCTTTTCCGCTGCTGATAGTGTCCGCGAAGCATATGATATTGGTCTTTCTAACCCGTCATCCCCTTTTTGAGATAGAATTGCACCTAACCCTGTTGTTGACGCGTCTACCGTTAATATTAGTTTTGCTTGCGGATTATAATGCGCTAAGGTTTTATCGGATGCTAAAATGGTTTTTATTTCTTCGAACGCTTTATTATGTATGTGGGTCCATTGCCACTTAGTGTTTTTTTTTATTAAATTATACAATGGACTAAGTATGGACGACGCGTCTGGCACGAAGTTCCGATAATAATTAGCGAGACCTATAAATGACTGCAATTGTGTCACGTTTGTTGGCGTAGGTGCTTGCAAAATAGCTTTTACTTTATCGGGCGACTTTCTGTGCCTATCTATGACGTGCCCTAGGTATGAGATCTCGTCTTTATAAAATTCGCATTTACTCATCTGTACGGTCAACCCGGCGTCATCTAACCGTTGTAAGACAGCAACGAGCCTTTGCATGTGCTGTTCTTTGTTTGCTCCCGTAATAAGGATGTCGTCCAGAAGAAAGATAATGCCCTCTATTCCGGCGAGCAAGCATTCCATCGCGCGTTGAAATATAGCGGGCGCGCTCGACAACCCGAATACTAATCGTGTAAAATTGAATAACCCACGGTGTGTATTTATGCAAGTATACTTTTGTGACTCATTATTCAAAATTAACTGATTATATGCCATGGATAGATCAATTTTACTGAATTGTAGGCCGCCATGCAATTTCGCCAACAAATCGTTCACCGTTGGCAAGGGGTACTGTTCTATGATCAGCTGTTTGTTGATAGTAACAGAGTAGTCGGCACATAGTCTGATGCTGCTATCTTTTTTTAAAACCGGCACGACGGGCGATGCGTACTCCGAGTGTTGGACAGGTTGTAAGATCCCTAGTGTCAATAACCGGTCTAGTTCCTTGTCTATTGTATCTTTGAGTGCGTAGGGTACTGGCCTCGCTTTGAAAAAGATAGGCTTCGCATCGGGTTTCAATTGTAAATCTATTTTATATTTGTTAAATGCTCCTAAATTGCCTGAGAACACTTTCGGAAACATGTTAGTAAGTCGTTCACCGATATTACACTCGCGTGCTGATGTACCTTGTGTGACGGCGTGTACTTGCACCGCTGCTCGCGACGGCGCTAGTTCCAAGTCAAATTCTCGAATAAAGTCGCGACCGAGCAACGGCGGGCCGCTTGCGTTCACCACGTAAACATTCAGTGTATGTGTACGCCCGAGATATGATACCGGCAGTAAAACGACTCCTAATGTTTTGATATTTTCGCCCGTATAGCTATACAATCTTTTGTTGGTGTCTGACATTGGCAACCCGGCGTGCGTTACTGCAGCGGAATGATGTCGCTTTTCGGGATTTCAGCTTGACAGATAATTAGTACCCCATCTCGTGTAAATGTGCCCGAAATTTAGAATTTGTGCGTCCAGCCGATCCAAAGATATTCACGAAAAACAGATTCCGCTGGAGTAACGTTACCCCAGCGGCATGATTTTTAACCGGTGGTCGTAGCTGAGTACAAACTACCTGCTTAGATAGATCACATTTGTGCCTAATTGTGCCCAAAAAATGAAATTTGTGCGTCTTGAGGTTTCAGAGTTATTTAAGATGCCGCTGGGGTAACGTTTAGCAAATTGCTGTACCTCTCAAACGGCATGACAAATAACCACGATTTTTTTACTACGGTGGGTCTTAATTTGTGCTTATGCTGTGTAACTTTATTTCTTCTAAAATCGACACCATTAGAAAATAAGAAATTATTTTCAAATACCCTAAAATCGATCCTGGCGCTTCAATGAGAAACTCTAGACACTTACCAATTATGGTGGCTTGTACCTTTTATGACCTCAAAGCATCATGCGAAATTAGATGTTTCTATTCCAACTCCTCATGGAGATATTCCATTTTAATTAAAATCTGGCTTGGCTAAAATGTAACACTCCAATACATGAGTTATTATTGAGTGACGGTAATTATGATTCGACAAATAATTAGTACCTTTATTCAATTGCTTATCCTTAAAGTTTCAGCTGAAAAATCCTTGGAACTACAAAGATATAAGCAGTAAATCATAGGAAAAGAAATTTCACGATTAACCGAACAAATTAGAATGACTGTATAAAAGCGACCGTGCAGTACATTGTGCCAACCTTCTTAAATGTTGAGTATTATAATTAAATTTTGATGGGTACAGGTGCGTACAAATGGTTTGAATAACTTTTTACTTACTTTTATATATGTCGCAATTTAGTCGTATCCAGTACGCCAGCGCCATCTGGTGGCGCTCGATGGAGTTGGTGGGGCGCACGCGATCGGACGATTCTAGATTTAATTTCACTTTTCTGTTGGCGGCCGGCGTGTGCGGACATAACCGAACCATCGCGCGTTCTGTGATACCTACCTACTGAGAGTTGTGATACAGTGTCCAATAAAATCTTACTGAGTATACGAATATCTGTTTTCATCATCCAACACTACCCACCGACGACGCCCACATTACGAGGACCAACGATGAGTGCTAATGATGGCGCCGAGGGTCCTCCTCCGTCATCAGATGTGGGATCGGTGTTGGATCCGAACAAGGAAACAAACGTGTGGCGTGCCATGTTCGAACAACAAAACAAAAACATGCGTGCTTTGATTGAGGCGCTGCAATCACCGAAACCAGCTTACTGCGAAGAGCTACCTGCCTTCGATCCAGGCAAGCAAGATACCGATGCAAGATCGTGGTGCGCGACAGCAGATTTGTGTTTCTCCGAAAATCCACCGAGCGGCGGCCGACTTGTTCTGGTGGTCAGCAAGGCGCTAAAAGGTGAAGCATCAACATGGCTGTCTCAAATAGCCTACGAAGGAATGACATGGAACGAATTCAAGGTACTTTTTACAACACGATTTATTTCGACCGAGACATTGGCGGGTACCCTCATTAAAATGAATGGTGAAAAACCTAGTGAAAAGGAAACATTACCCGCGTTCGCAAGTCGTTTAATCGCATCGTTGACTAATCGTTGGAAAGATGCAAACAAAGAAGAGATTGCCGTTGCAACAGTACTCGCTCACATTTAACAGTTTGACCCGCGACTTCAACGTATGGCGTTTACTACAAACATTACATCAAGGGAAAAATTGCAGCAAGAATTAAACGCGTTTTCACATTTTAAGCGTAAAATAAACACCACCAGTGAATCATCGAATACAATCGATGTCAAGCGAGCGAAGATAACCTCAATCAAGTGTTTCAATTGTGGGAAAACCGGTCATAAGCGAATTGAGTGCAGAAGCAAGCCGATGGACACGAGGGGAAGACCTGCTGCACCTACATCATCGTCAAGTCAAGCGGTACAGCAGCCGGCAGCGAAGCCCTTGGTGTGCTTCAAATGTGGCAAGCCGGGTCATATTGCAGTCCGGTGCACGAGCGGCGGCGGCGGCGGCGGCGGCAGCAGGCTGGCCGACGGCGGCGCGCGCAGCGAGCGGCGTGTCGATGTCTGCGTCGTGCAGCCACCATCGGGCACATTACAACACAAAGGTGAATTATTACACTTTACTTATGATTCTGGCGCTGAATGCTCGTTAGTAAAAGAAAGTTTTGCATCGAAATTTAATGGTAAACGCATTAGTAATGTTGTTGCTATGACTGGTATTGGTCAAACGCGAGTATTCAGTACAGAACAGATTTTATGTTGTGTAGTGATTAACGATCACCCTCTGGAAATTTTATTACATGTCTTGCCCGATAGTTATTTGCTAAGTGACGTCATGTTAGGTCGCGAGATTTTAAATCGGGGTTTTGCTGTAAACATGACGGCAACGGAGCTTACGCTAACGAAAGTCCTCTGCGTAAATTCGGTGAGTCATAATAGTGATAACGCGCTTCAACTGGATTTAACGGGTATCGCGACGGATTTAAGTTCTGGCAATGACAAGTCTAGGCTTTTACAAACGCTTAATCAGTTTTCTGAATTTTTTATTACCGGTTTACCTACGACGCGAGTAAATACAGGCGAGCTTAAAATTAAGTTAATTGATACAAATCGTACGGTGCAGCGCCGACCGTATAGGATGTCCGTGGATGAACGTAGCGTTGTGCGCGACCGTGTGAAAGAACTGTTAGAAGCTAATATTATCAGACCTAGCTGCTCTCCATTTGCAAGCCCAGCACTATTAGTAAAGAAGCACGATGGTTCAGATCGCATGTGTATCGACTATCGCGAGCTCAATAGTAACACCGTCTCAGACCGTTACCCGCTTCCTCTAATCTCTGATCAAATCGCGCGTCTCCATGGTGCCAATTATTTTTCAAAATTAGATTGCGTTCAGCGGCTTTCATTTAATACCCGTAAGCGAAGAGTCCATAGAGTACACTGCTTTTATAACTGCCGAGGGCCAATATGAATTCCTAACTATGCCTTTTGGTCTAAAAAACGCGATTTCCGTATTTCAGAGAGCTATTATGAATGCTCTAGGTGATCTAGCTCATGATTACGTAATCGTCTACGTCGACGATGTTTTGATCGTCTCTCCCGATGTAGAGTCAGGTTTAAAAAGGCTTCACAATGTGTTAGAAGTTCTGACTAATGCTGGATTCTCTTTGAATCTCAAGAAGTGCTCCTTCCTCAAGACGAAGGTAGAGTTCTTGGGGTTTGAGGTAGAGTCTGGCCAGATCAGACCCAATCACAGGAAAATAGAGGCCTTAACGGCTCTACCACCTCCAGAAACAGTGACCCAACTACGCCAGTTTATCGGACTAACCTCATATTTTCGCCAATTTGTGCAAGATTTCTCTAGAATAATGGCCCCATTGTACCGAATGACTTCACTAAAAGGTGAATTGGCATGGAAACCAGAACACGAAGACATTCGTCAAAACGTTATCTCTACCTTGACGAGTGACCCAGTATTGACAATTTATGACCCAGAGCTCCCGGTAGAGCTACACACAGACGCTAGTAGTTTAGGTTATGGAGCAATTTTGTTTCAAATCAAGGCTGATGGTAAGCGTTGTGTGGTCGCATACTTTAGTAAGAGAACGTCCCCTGCAGAGAGTAAATATCATTCGTACGAGCTTGAAACCCTTGCGATTGCGAATTCTGTCAAGCATTTTAGGCAGTATCTTCATGGCAGAAAGTTTACTGTTGTTACGGATTGTAACTCGTTAAAATCTTCCCAAACAAAGCAGGAACTTACTCCCCGGGCACATAGATGGTGGGCTTTTCTGCAGTCGTTCGATTTTAGCGTAACGTATAGGGAGGGGAAACGTATGTCGCATGTTGATTTTTTTTTCAAGAAATCCTTTACCAATCGGTTCCAAATCAGTAGAGTCCCGTGTAAGTCCAAAACGTATTGACGTTACTGAACTCTCTCCCAATTGGCTTCAAGCCGAACAACAACGCGATGTAGAGATTTCTAAAATTATTACCGATTTAGAAGAGAATCAACTAGGTGAGCAATTAGCCAAGACTTATGTGCTACGTTCAGGCATCCTCTACCGTAATATCCAACGCAATGGTAGGTCTAAATGCTTACCGTATTTACCTCGTGCTCTACGATGGTCGGTAGTTAATAACTTCCACGACTCTATCATTCACCTAGGTGCTGAAAAGACAAGTGAAAAGCTTTTCGATTATTATTGGTTTCCGGGAATGTCTCAGTACGTTAGGAAATTTGTAGATAGCTGCATTACGTGCAAAGTTGCAAAGTGTCATTCGGGTAAAGTGCAAGCCGAACTGCATCCGATACCTAAGGTAACGAGCCCGTGGCACACTGTTCATGTAGACGCAACGGGTAAGCTAAGCGGCAAGAATGATAAGAAGGAATACATTTTTGAGTTAATCGATGCGTTTACGAAGTACGTGCTGCTTTACCCCGCAGCGAACATTGACTCTAAGAGTAGTATTCATGCGGTGACTCAAAGCGTAGCGCTTTTTGGTGCTCCAACTCGCATTATAGCCGATCAAGGACGTTGTTTTGCCAGCAGAGAGTTTCGCGATTTTTGCGTGAGCAAGAATATCGACTTGCATCTGATAGCGACAGGGTCGTCTCGTGCTAATGGGCAGGTAGAGCGCATCATGAGTGTACTCAAATCTATGCTGACTGCTATAGAAACTAGCGATAACAGATCGTGGCAGGACTCTATAGGCGATGTTCAACTTGCTTTAAATTGTACAATGAACCGGGTTACAAAAGCTTCACCTCTTGAGCTTTTAATAGGAAAAGTTGCGAGACCGTTATCGTTGATGTGTAGTGATGTAGAGACCGATGTAAACATAGAGGAGCTGCGTGATCGTGCGTCAGAAAATATTAAGAGGTGTGCGGAATATGACAAGACCCGATTTGACAAAACGAAGGCTAAAATTCAAAATTTCGCGATTGGCGATTTTGTGTTGTTAGAAAACGAAGAACGAAATCAGACTAAGTTAGATCCAAAGTTCAAAGGTCCGTTTAAAGTGATTGAGATTTTGGAAGGAGATCGTTATACACTGAAAGCCTTAAATTCTAAGCGTACCTACAAATATGCACACGATAGGTTAAGAAAAATGCCAGCGGGTCACGTACCAGTCGATGTTGATAAGGATTTTGATGAGGATGAGCAAGCTTAAGTGATAGTAGAATGTCGAGTAAGGGATTCTATCGGCCGTATTGTGTTCGACCGTACCAGTGGTTATTACGTAGTCGTAGCCCAGTAGAAATCGGTATCTCTTGAGGAACTCAAGTAGTCCGTGGGTGCGCGATGCGCGTTTGACTTTGGCGGAGGTCGGGGTCTAGAGGAGACCGTAGTGTGTAGTCAGTGGGTGATGCACACAGGCGATCCACTCGATGGATATGCTTACAAATGTTTTGATCCATGCGCTGGATGTGTGAGAGCAATGCGATTGCTGGTCGGCTGGAGAGCCGTGGCGTTAGAGTTCTTACTCGAGGGTTTCTGTAAGCTTGGCTGTTTTAGGCACAGTAGAGTTTGTAAAGGTTGGTGCGAACGATTATGGTACATGGCCCAGGGTAGTGATTGTTGAGTTTTCAATTTTGTCAATTTACTAAGTTTGATTTAGTTAAAAAGTTAGATTTAGTTTAAATAAAACTAGAGTTTTAAAATGGCCTTAATTGTATTGACCCGATGAATCTAGAGTTAGGTCAGGAATGACCGAGTGGAACAAAATACTCTTGTGGTCTATTTCTTTTCAGGGTAACCATCACACGAGGACGTGTGCAAGCAGGATGACCGTGTCGCAATTTAGTCGTATCCGGTACGCCAGCGCCATCTGGTGGCGCTCGATGGAGTTGGTGGGGCGCACGCGATCGGACGATTCTAGATTTAATTTCACTTTTCTGTTGGCGGCCGGCGTGTGCGGACATAACCGAACCATCGCGCGTTCTGTGATACCTACCTACTGAGAGTTGTGATACAGTCTCCAATAAAATCTTACTGAGTATACGAATATCTGTTTTCATCATCCAACACTACCCACCGACGACGCCCACATTACGAGGACCAACGATGAGTGCTAATGATGGCGCCGAGGGTCCTCCTCCGTCATATAAATATGTAACATAGGGAGTTATCAGAGTTGCGGAATTTGTTCGAGTCACCGCAGTCCTGGAACGCAAAGGGCACAAGAAGAATCACGGGTGGGTTTTAGTCAGTAAGATTCTGACACTCCCTTCCGCTTCGCAAATTTATTTACAATTAATTAAAATGCCGAGAAATAATTTCTGAAATCCATGACGTAATATGCCCGTCGACTCAGCTACTGTGTCAAATGTCAAAATCTTGTAAATCTAAAAACAAACAGATTAGTAGATTATTAAAAACTTAAATCACGAGCGAAGCGAGGGATTTAAGACGAGTCCTGAGTGTAGCGAGGGATTTAAGTTCACCCAAGACTAAAAACAGCTTTGTTACCGAGGAAAATACTCTACTTTTCGTGCCATTTGCGAAAAAATTAACACAATAAGAATATGAGATAAGCATTTATTTAAAAAAAACTTAACGCTTATGTATGTATTTGAAGAAAACAAAAACGTGGCAAATTCCTAGACTTATATTTTTTGTCGGAAAAGCAAAGGCATCAAGCTCTTACGGCCTCGTCGGTTTTCGTAATTTTATTTAATAATCATATCTGCATAATAAATGCGTATTCCTTTTTCAAAAATATGTATACCTAATGCTTTATATACAAACTCAATGGTGTAAACACAGGTGTAGTTCAGTATAAATTTCGGTAAGTAGGTATTCCAAATTTAAATCACATTCTCCCCCTAGAGGATGAATGAAATTCAGTACAATTTTCTTTCCCTGTTTTTAACAGATTAAAAATGGCTAATGTTATGTTCGCTTTTTGTAGCATAGAATGTCACTTTTTTTGAGCAATTGGTATGAAAACATAATTAAAAACTTACCTTAAAATCAGAAAGTACCTACACGAGTCGTGATTATACACACAATGGCTTGAATTACTTACGGAAAAAAAAAACAATGCTCACACACGCGAAATGGCGCGTAAGTTTTTTTTTAAAACGCCAAATATAATAAGAATAAATAACACAGCCTACTTCAATATTATAATTTGAGTAAGAAAATGCAAATATTTTATAACAAATTATTGTGAATTATAAATAATTCGATAATCTTAATGTTTTTTCGTTTTAATTAGGGACACATTTACAATACAATACAATAGGGATTTTCAGCGGCATAAAACCTCTTTGTTGTTAAATAAATGCAATGAGGTAGGTACTAACATAACTTTGTAGAGATAATTCTAGTATGCAGTAGTGTGTAATATTATTGTGCACGTATGTGTTATAGTTCGGTTTATGGCCATAAGAACGATGCATGTAATAAGGATCAATTTAGGAGCAATTATGTTGAATACTTAAATATTTTTATTTTATTGTTATGTCGTGATTATCTTTTCTAGCAATTAAAATACCATTTACTGACAAATATGCAAAGGTAGTAAAGTCTTTATTGAAATTGCTGTAGGTGTGTTTATAATATAATAAATAAAGTTATAGACTTGCTAGTCCTCAATATAATATGGCTTACATACTGTGCGTATGTACGTACGTGTTTAACAAACCAATAAATAATTGTATGTAACACTTTTGTGCGAGACTGTTTCTAAAAACAAAATTTTTTACAACAAATTTAAGAAGGTTGGCTCCATGTATTGCACGGCCGCTTTTATACAGCCATTCTAATTTGTTCGGTTAATCGTGAAATTTCTTTTCCTATGATTTTCTGCTTATATCTTTGTAGTTACAAGGATTTTTCAGCTGAAACTTTAAGGATAAGCAATTGAATAAAGGTACTAATTATTTGTCGAATCATAATTACCGTCACTCAATAATAACTCATGTATTGGAGTGTTACATTTTAGCCAAGCCAGATTTTAATTAAAATGGAATATCTCCATGAGGAGTTGGAATAGAAACATCTAATTTCGCATGATGCTTTGAGGTCATAAAAGGTACAAGCCACCCCATAATTGGTAAGTGTCTAGAGTTTCTCATTGAAGCGCCAGGATCGATTTTAGGGTATTTGAAAATAATTTCTTATTTTCTAATGGTGTCGATTTTAGAAGAAATAAAGTTACACAGCATAAGCACAAATTAAGACCCACCGTAGTAAAAAAAATCGTGGTTATTTGTCATGCCGTTTGAGAGGTACAGCAATTTGCTAAACGTTACCCCAGCGGCATCTTGAATAACTCTGAAACCTCAAGACGCACAAAGAAGGATGCCCAGATATGGCCCACCTCAGACACGTTTAGAAAGATAACACAAAAATCTAAGTATTTTAAATAGGAATTATCCATCAAAGCTTTATCTCAAACTAAGACGCCGTGATCATAACAAATAAATAAGTCATTTTACTTATTATTACGCAACTTTTATTTTCACGTGAAGTTTGGGGTTGCCATTTTATGGTCAATTTAATTTAAATTCATATATTATTTAATAAATCTAATCGATTACGAAAAAACTAAACGTTAGTCAGGTTCGGCAGCCATTTTAGTTTTTTTTAATGAAACCCACTCGACTTTTAGACCAATTATGTTCATAAATACCTCAGACCAGAGATACTATACTTTATAATGATAAAATCACTGTTTGGCTTTGCCGTAGTTAGATATAAATTAAATTGATAAAGACCAAAATCAGATGCAACTAATCGATATCTCTTTTTAAATATGGCCATATTAGCCTTTGATAAATGATAGATTTGACATTAATCTACCCACTCAAGCTTGCTCCCAGCCTGCCAAAGTGTCAAATAAGTATAAAGGGAGCTATAGCAGTTTACACTTAAAGAAGATTCCTATTATTCATAAGGTTAAAATGAGTTAATAACCTTGAAATTAATAATTATTGTGTTCAAATGATATACTTTCCATTCGAAAGTGGTTGAAAGTGTGTAGAATGAGTTTGTGACTGTGAAAAAATTAATGTTTTGAAAAAATTAAAACTGTTTTATTTCCAAATGGCGACTTATTTTCTTAACTGGTATGTACTAGAAGGTGTTCATAATAACTTAAACTATAATTCCATAAACTATTTATCAGTGTTCACTGTAGGCCAAGGTTGTTCTAATATGTGGGCATTGTTCTTTCATTTTTTGGGCACAATTAGGCACAAATGTGATCTATCTAAGCAGGTAGTTTGTACTCAGCTACGACCACCGGTTAAAAATCATGCCGCTGGGGTAACGTTACTCCAGCGGAATCTGTTTTTCGTGAATATCTTTGGATCGGCTGGACGCACAAATTCTAAATTTCGGGCACATTTACACGAGATGGGGTACTAATTATCTGTCAAGCTGAAATCCCGAAAAGCGACATCATTCCGCTGCAGTAACGCACACGGCAATCCGTTAAACTTGGAATTATAGATTTCTTTTGATATGACACACCGCTGAGCCACTATCGATTTCGAACTCCAGAGATAGTCCTCCGATCATCACGCGCTCTGACATTGGTTTCCCGCGCACGCATCGAATATTATAAAAACACTCACCGTCGTCGTCGTCCACGACCGCAGCTTCATCCACGTACTTTACTTTACCCGTGTTAGGACACATCTTACGTAGGTGTCCTTTGTTATTGCACTTTTTACACTTGTAATTTTTATAACGGCACTGCTCAGACTTATGATTGTTGTACCCACACACACTACACTTTTCCCTCTTGGATATGGTCAAGACGCCGTCCGGGCCCACTGCGCCGGCGCTGCTGGCGCCTGGCGCTGCCTGCGACGAGGCCAGGCGCGCGCAGCGCACGCTCTCCGCCAGGTCGATGGCCTTCGCGAGGGTCAGCTCCCGCTGGTCCTGCACGAACAATTTGTCCCGCTCTCGTCCTGCCGCCATGCCCATGATAAATCTATCCAGCAAGGCCTCCTCCAAGTTCTTAAAAGCACAGTGAGTGGCTAATCCTCTGAGCCTAGCCGCCCATTGAGTGTGCGTTTCTCCTGGTCGTTGTGTTGCAGCATAGAAGTTCGACTTTTCCGCAAACCCGAACCTTTTTGGTGTGAAGTGATCATCGAGGAGTTTCACAATCTCCTCGTACTCCTGTTCTTCCACCTTGTTGGGCAACGCCAGATCCCTTGCGAGTTTGAATGTCGATTCGCATAACGACGTCAACAGTATTGCCCTCCGTCGGATTGACGCTTTGTCCGTTTCCGCGGTTATGTTGTTGGCAATAAACCACTGATTTAATCGCGATTTATAACTGTCCCACTCTTGGGACAGGTGATCAAAGGTGGTGAGAACACCGTACGTCGCTCCCGTAGACATTTTACAATAAAAATGTGAGTCCGCTCGTCGCCACGTGTTAAGTATGTAGGTACTGGGATATATGTTAAACTCGCTCGCTGGTCAGTTGCACACTGATTTATTTGAGAACATGCCCCAGCGCGGGGAGGCGGGACGCAGCCCGCTCCCTACCTATGCTCGGTACACATACATAACACGACCCATTCCCTCTCTTAGGGAGGAGGCCTATGTCCCAGCAGTGGGAACATTAAAAGGTTGATTATGCTTATGCTATATTATGACTCAAAAACATATTGATGAAAATGTGTTTATTACTTGGGATTGCATCGCACACGGCGGGCTTGATGTTGCCAGAGGAGCAGCAGTGGTAGGACTGGCCGCAAGAGGTGACGGACTGAGGTAGTGATTGGGATGAAAAGTTTTTGTTATTACAACTAATAACTATGAAATATTTATTTCGGTAAAACTTACATGTAGATCGCGCTCGCTTCTCCTTCGGCCGTGTACAGTCCGAGGATAGTCGGTTCCGAGCTGATTTACTGAAAATTCAGAGCCCAAAACCTTACACAAAATAACAGCAATGTACAGTATAAAACAATCACCCGTCACAACTTCTATAATTATATTGAGCCTCATACTTCACACGAAATAGCACCAATATACAGAAGAAAACAATCACCTGGAGGGTTATTGTTAACACAAAACATGCAGTCAAAAGACATGACATAAATTCAACATCAGATTCTAGTCTTCTGTAATTATATGTAAATAAGAATGATAAATTGCTGGAAGATAACAAAATCTAATTGCAATAACTGACAAAATACCAATTTAGTATAAAAACTATACAATGTTAAGTCTATGCGATAGTTTATAAGTTAAGATGATGAAAAGAACTTACCCCACAAGCCGGTTCCTCCAAGTTTTCGAAGAATTCCGGCTCATCGTATACCTGCTCGTCCAATTCTCCTCTACCTGCTCGTCCAACTCATCCTCGGACATGTCCACTTCGAGGTAACCCCGTCTATCGCTCTCGCCTTCAAAGTCGCTCTCCATCGAAACCTCAAAATTATAAGGCACGTCCCCTCGTCTGACGTTCCAAGACATTTCTAAAACAATTTTTTTTCCACCTGTACCGTCCCACTGTTGGAAAAAGGTCTCCCCAAACTATTTTTACTTCATAAAAAATGGCCTACGGCCTAGTGGTCGTTGCGGCCATGTTTGGATTTGACGGTTGCGTGTTACTTACACATGAGAAAACATCGAAATATGAATTAATACAGAATAAATACGCCTAGAATACATGCATTTTGAAACCTAAATTTTCCAGAATTCTCGGCCCCCTCCCGAGAACCAGGAGTCGCAGCACCCACAGCAGTAGCGGCAGAAGCGGCGACGGAAGCCGCGGCGGCGGCAGAGGCGGCGGCGGCGGTGGACCTCTTGCCCTTGGTCTCGGGGCGGATGGCGCGCAGGCCCTTCCCCCAGCCCAGTGCTCGGCCGGCTTGCCAGCAGCCGCACATGCACTGCAGTGCGGCGTGGCCTCACACGAGCCGGCCCGATGACCGGGCTGACCACAGCGGAAACAAAGTCCGCTGCGGTCCACTTCCGAGGGGCACATAGCTCCCGTGTGGTTGCCCACATGGCAGCGGTAGCACCTCAGAGGCCTGGGTTCCAGCAGTTTTACCCGCGCAGACACCCATCCCACCAAGAGCCTTCGGCCCTCCGACACAGTTCTGGCCGCCGTCACGGGGCAGCTCACCACAAGGGTTTGCATGCCCGTGTTGTCAGGCCGGAGGGTGCCCGCCTTGATGAGCTCGGCAGAGCACCCCCCAGTCCTGGCGACGGCGGCCACAACTTCCTCCACCGTCACGGAGTCATCCAGGCCCACTATGCGCATGTCGATGCGCTTAGTCGGCCTGGACACCCGGACCTCGTCCGCGGGTAAGACCGCCCTCAGCCTTTCGGCCAGGGCGTCCGCGAACGGGCCACTCTCCGCTCCGGCGAGCTCGAGCTTGCGGGCACCGGTTAAGGTCCTCCTGACCCCGATGCCCAGCTCTTGGAGGCTCACCGCCTCCTTCGCCCGCTTCAGTACGGCGAGATACGTCACGCCCCTCTGTTCCGCTTCCGGCTGCAGTGTGAGCACCACAGCCGCGGATTTCGGGGCGCGAAGCCTCGCCGCAATGGCGTTGGCCTTCCGCCGCTGCCTCCTCGCCTTATTTTTAGCCGCTATCGCGGCCCGCCGCTTTTGACCAGCAACCTGCCACTCGGCCTCGGCCGCAGGAGGGTCCGAGGGTGGGGGTGGGGGCGGCCGCGGCGCCACTGGCGCAGCAGCCTTAGCCGCTCCCCCTCCAGCCTTCCTCCTGCTCCTCTTCGCCGGGGCCGACTTGGTCGTCGCCGGCATCGCAGGCGCGTATTTACAGGTATCGAGTTAATATCGCAGTACTGTTTTAGTTCTTCTTTATACATCGAGCATTCTGCACATATTCTATCGCCTTTAAGCATGTGGAATGATATTTTCAGTTCTTTTATTTTTTGCCTGTTTATAAGTATAATTCAATCTCACATTTAAAACTTAAAATCGAGATTTTTTTTAATTCTTAAAATCTTTGTACATTTGCTGTAATGTTAAATATTTCGTCAGATATTTAGTTAATGGCGCATTGTTACGGCGATAATTACTGATAGTGGGATGAAAAGTCATGATATGTTCGGTATAATATTGTTTTTCGCGACCGTGTAAAAAAAATTTAAACCCAACTTAGCAATTTTACAGGAATACTGAGAGATGTTAGTTCGTGAGCATGACACCAAAGTTTCACCGTTGACAACGTTTTAGAAGTTTTTTTTTACTTTTTCCGAATTGATAAGTTTGTTTGCATGCATGGCCTCGATATATTCAACACCTTTCGCCAGCAGTTCATCTCGAAAACATCTATAAAATTACAAGGGGTACAAGAAAATTGGATAACTGTAAGCAAAAAAACGCATTAGTGACGTTGAATTTTGTCGCTGCTTTGTTATATTTGAAATTAAATAATTCGTGGTCAAGAATTTTATATGACATAAAGTTGGTTAGAATGTCGGTATTGAAATATATTTTTACACATGTTAATGAGTTGCGAATGTTTGTATGCGTACACCGTATTCTATGGGGATCTGGTCGCAGCTTCATATAGTCGTAATATATTGGGTTGGCTACTGCATTTATCTAGACAAGTGGAACGTAGAAAAAGAAAAGTACAGAACAGATAAATATCTGTTCTGTGGTTAGGCCTAACACTTTTGTGAGTATTGAGAATTAGTTCATAAATTAACATTATATTATTTTATCAACATCTAAGTTTATGTGAGTTCTATTATACACTTCTGGACACATCTATTGGCCCACCTTGTATTTTCAGTTTCGTTTGGTCCTAGCTAAAATTTTATATTAGGTCGAGCAAAAAGTTTTTATGCAGTTTTGAACCTGGCACATTCACAATTTCATTCAATAGTCTTTTTTTGAATTTCGAACACAGAATTTAAAGAAACAAAAGACAATTTGGAGCCTGTTTGTTGATATCAAACAATCGAATACTAAGGAAACTTGGTTTTATTGGTTTACTTGGATTTAATTCTTGAAAAAGTGATTGATATCTTTGGTTTTGCAACAAACATTTCTTAACATTAAGGTGAGGTTCTATCAATAATCTATGGATACTTCACCTGAAGTCGCCGCCCAAGCTGTGGCACTTATTCAGGCCGGACACAGCCAAAGAAACGTGAGTGCTCAACTTAATTTAAGTCGATCTGCGGTCCGAAATGTTTATCGGAAGTACCTAGAGACTGGCGGCTTTGTTCGTCGCCAAGGAAGGCCACGATCTCGGGTCACAACTGAAAGGATCCTGCCTTTCAGTTGTAATTCTTGAAATGTACAATTCTTTAAATGACTGATTCACAAATGACTGATTCTATAAAAGACCGATTCTTTTAAAGACCGATTCTATAAATGACCGATTCTTCAAATGACTGATTTTTCAATTCTATGAATGTGTATGAATATCGTAAATAAAATGCTATGTAAGGGTTTGCAAATCATATATTTAAACTAGTTTAAAAAAATAACTTGTATAATGCCACGTAGGTACTACATTTTGTAGCGCAAAAGTAAACATTTATTCGGTTTCTTTTCAAAAAATCAACAGTTATCAAAAAGTCATGAAAACAATTATCAAAAAATCAACAATTATAAAAATTAAGAAATAAATCACTTAGGAATATATAGTTGAATATAAATCTTCGATCAATAATACACTAGATAAAGGATCAGGAACAAAAATATGTCGCTCAAGTGGCCGCGCTTACACACACATAAACATTTATATTTCATACTACAAAATACAGAAAAAACTTTAATAACATTAAAAACTGCAGTTTATTGTATACCTTATTACTCATACATAAAGTTTAATTACAATTGCAAAATATTTAAATTAGGTCCTTCTATCATCGGAGAAAGGTTAAAAGCAATAAATTTAAAATGAATTGAAAATAACTAGTCATTTTTATAATAAGTAAAAAATATTTATTATATAAAATAAAACTTAAAATCTAAGCAATAACGTTCAAAACAATTTGTTGATAATTTCGTGCTTATTCTATTTTGGAATTATATGTAGTTCTTGGAATTACATTTCAATGTTCAGAACACAGCAAGTATTGAAAGATGTAGAGTTGCAGAATATTTTTTTTTTTGGAAAAGGTTTGTATGGTGGCAAATATTTTGGACTGATTTAAAAAGTACTAGGAGTAAACTAGTACAGTATTTTGTTGTTTTGTTACGACATTACTATTAATTTTATGCGGGTTGGCGCATTGTTAACAACCAGTATCAACAAATATTTGTATTAAATCACTTTTATTTAAATCACACTATTTTTTAATTTAAAGATTAAATAAGAGTGTATGGCAAACAACCGTAGAATCGCGGTTGTTTACCATACACTCTTGTTCGTGAAGCGTTTGTAATTTGACAGTTTCGTGTAGCTTGAGCTGGCGACTGTACTTGGACGATCGTAATCAGTCTATTTAAACGTAATGTACGTTTAATTACCTTTAAACAGAGTTAGCTTGTTATAAAGTTATCTCTTAGAATCAATTTTTATTTGAGCGGTTTCTTTTTTACAAATATAATGTAATCTTACATCAATGAATTTCTGTATGATGAGTTTCATCAAACTTATTTTATGGTAGCTTAAATTTTTCTCCTCGGTTTCCTCAAAACGGTAACCTATCGACAAGTTATTAATTTTGTTTAATGTTGATGTTCCGGATAAAATTGGTATGTTCTCTATTGGTATACAGTTTCCGGTAAATTTGGAGCAGAGTTCCAAATGAGACAGTAGTTTTTTAAAACTGGCTTTAAATTGTCTAGTGTTGGGATTATTATTATGTCCACTTTGACTCCGAATGTTCCCAAAAAATAGCTCGACATGGTCTTGGCTGAGTTTATATGTTAATAAAAAAGCAAGCATGTCAGTTGCAACTAAATTTTGATACAAATAAATCAGGCTGTTGATGCACACTAACAGTCCTAATAATCCAGTATTACTCTGTGTTTTAATAAGTGGCACTTTTTTGGTTGAAAACACAGTTCTTATATCGGTACCAACTTTAAGAGTTTTCTTAGTTGTAACATTAATTGCTAATGATAGCAAGTAATCTTTAATTTGGGACAAGAATGACAATATTTTTTGTGAATTGCCCCTATTCAAAGGGTGTTTAAATCCAATGTCTTTATGGTTTCTAGTATTTAGGGTATCAAAAAGGTCGTTTAGTATCGTAATAAACTCTACTGTGCTTTCTGATTCTCTAAATGCGGGAATATTTAAGGTTTTGTTGCAAAACTCTATAGCTTTGGCAACGTTTCTACTAAGAAGTTGCGTTGCTAGTTTAACATTCATTACTTGATTTTTAAAATGTACATGTCGATGTGAAAGTTTATTCGCCAAATGTAAGCAGTTTTCTTTTTGAAGGTTATATAATTTCAATAAATATTGCCATCTAATTGATTTTTCACCAGTAGTATATAATACTTTCTTAGATTCGAAGGTGTTTCGCATTAGTTTTTACATATGACACGCATCTAAAAGTACAACGACATTATAATCAGCACTGGGGTGTTGGAAATCAGTTTTTAAGTTTTTTAAATCATCCTACATGCAACCTAAATTTTTCATCGTTGCAATATTGCTTTTGCAGCCATCGAATGTGACAGAACGAATTTGCACACCGATTTTATTGCATTTGTCTAAAGCGATTTTTATTAAATTGGCCTTCATATCTGCCTTAATACTATCACTAAAAAAATAAGCTAATGGTAGTTTCCAGGAATCATTAATGGCAACTAACATAAAAACATAAGCTTGGGTGGCCATCTGGCTACTGTCGTCGCTACCTAAACCCATATCTACTAGGCCCTCATAGCTTTTACCTGTCCATATCTTTTGCCTCCTAATAGACATTTCATCCGCAACTAAAGCACATAAAATAATTTTGTCACTAGATTTTACTTTTTCATCCAGCCTATTTAAAGTTTCAGTGCAAAATCCAGGTTCGGCATTTACACTTCGATACCATTCATATAATGTATGGGGGTGAGGTAAACATGTATTAAACATTTTACGTACATATGTGTAAGCAGATGGCGAGTAAAAATATAGCGTTAAAGCAAATTTTCTAGCACCTGCAGGATATTTTATGAAGGGCCTCTTACGATATTTTTTTATTTTTAATGTAAATTCCATTAAATACTTCTGCAACTTCAACATTTTTTGTCAAATCGACAAATATTGAATCATCGATTGATTGTTTCTTTTGAAGCAAATTAATTATATTTTTTAAAGAAAGATTTTTCTTAGTTAGTCGCTTATTTACTCTTTGTAAATTATGGATTTTCTTAGATTTACTATCTATAATCCTACGACATGTCGTCAATTTCTTTTTTAAACACCCTTTTCTAGGAGTGTCACATAAAGATGTTAAATCTGATAATGACGCATCAGGAGATTTAAAAAGAACTGCATCAGGCTGAGGCATGTGATGTATTCCTGCGGAATCTTCAAAAGTTGCTGAAGTGGTCTGAAAAGAAACAGACGCGGTTTATTGAAAACAGTTTTTTAATAATATATAATACCTACAGGAAAAGTTTTCTTCTCATAAATATTTTGATATTATTTACCCGATTTGATAAAAACATTCGGCATTTCTGAACATACAGCTGATTGCACTTTAATTGGTCCGTGAATCTAAAAACTAAAACATATTGAGCTTAGTACTATTTTATCAAAACGCTATTGTACATTAACTGTTTTAATACTTTATTTATGATAATTACCTGCAACTTGGGAACCGCCGTTTTTAGTAACCTACGCCTTTGCGTGTTTCCAGTTATGTCCAGTCTATCAAAATGAATCGAACATACTTTCGAATTTTTATATGGTTTATATATATTTCTTCTCCTCTTTCTTTCGCGAAAATAGATACCCATTCTGCACAACGAAATGGTTCGCTAGGAAATCTACAAACAAAAATAATATATAAAATAATAATACTACTCCATACATTCCCTGTTCCAGGACAGTCGATGTTTGTTACAATAGTTGGAGCGTTGGTGCAAACATTGGTCAAACAATCATAATATTTGCGATTTAATTTATATTTACTACTTAATTCGGTTTTTGCATTATGAAAAACACTTACTGGTATAAACTTACCGAAAAAAAGATATTCCTTCCAAAATCTTGGTGTTACGGTGGTTATTTACACAATTTTTGAACGCGCACTGCGGCATTTTGACGTCTTCACATTGGCTATGATTGGACCATACTAATTCAAAATAAGACCACAAAACTATTTGTGCTCTTATTTTTCGGGCCGTTTTTGAAGCGATGATCGGGAATCTAGTGTATTATTGATCGAAGATATAAATCATTTTTTTTTAAAAAGACTACTGATGTTTCTCCATTTTTATTTTTTTAAAATACTTTTTGTACTTTTTATCAAATAAAATATAACGGTTTCGGCGATTTTTTCGTGAAACCTGGAAAAGAGTATCCCTTACTTAACCTTGTGACGCTGGGTCACAAGATGTGAGGGTTTCCCACCTCCCAGCTCGTCTACAGTGTGTAGGATGGTATTATTGTAATAATAAAACTTGATTTGGTGACTTGCTTGTTTATTTTTATAATAAGAAAAGAGAAAAACTGTAACAAAACAAAATAAAAGGTTACAAAAGGAAGGTAAAGAGTTATAACGGAAGGTAGGAGGTAGATGGTTATAAAAGAATGTTTATTATAAAACTTACCCCGGGTTTCTAATACTGTTACATGTTATTAAACTGGTAAGGGTAACTGTTGAAAATTATTATTTATTGTGCTCTGCTTGAGCGATTTGATAGGACTGAATGAAAAAATCTGAGCAGTCAATAAAAAAACGAAATACAAAATATTTTTGAAAATAGACATTTTCTTTTCAGGTCAATAAAATAAAGGAGTTTTCAGTCATCGTGGAGGTTTAAATTCCACGAGACTGAAAACGCAACGACATCGTTACAATACCGGGGTGGCCGGCGCAAAAAAATATCTTTAAAGGATTTTTTTTTTGTAGAATATAGTAGAAATTTGGAATTAAGAATTGATAAAGAAAAATTACGATGATAACGATGTCATTTAACATTCAATTTGGTAGGTAAGTAGGTACAAAACAAGTCACTTTTATATTTAAAAAAAAAATACAACAGGTAATTAATGGGAGTGCATGATAGAATTTGGATGTATGAATGTTTTTTACAATGATTATTTACACTAGGTTGGTTCCAGTTCCATTCAAACACTAACATTCATCATATCTCACAAGTCTTACTCAATAAGTTTGAATTAAGGCAACAGTTAGTAGAGAAATCTTATATCCTAGAAGATGTTTCTCAAGGAACTAACCCAGATTAGTGAAGGCTTTGGTGATCTTGTTTAGTCCTTTGTATGTGATGAATGTATTGAGTAAGTGTGTGTGTTAAGTGTCCTACATATTTACAAGTTTTAGACTAACCTTAAGAATGGTCAGGAAAAATTTGTTTAATCTCATTAGAGAAGTAAGTACTTGTTTAGAGTACATAAGAGAATAAGGTATTTGTAGTAAGTCCAAATATGAAAGATACAATAACAAAGGCTTATTTAAAGAGTTGTTAACCGCTCTATAGTGAAAATATAAGTTACTATAACATAGGCTTATTTAGAGAGTTGTTAACCGCTCTATTAATACGTGATTAATCATGTAAAGTCGTAAATGCGACTAAGAATTGTGATAGTAATAAAATAATTGTAATAATCTCATATGTACAAAATAAAACATTGATAATGAAATTGATGGTTTGCCAAAAGGATGAAGATGTGTATAAAAATAGTAACTATATAAATCATAAGTATATAGTAACTATGTAAATCATAATCTGACGCATGCTTAAACTTATAATAAATAAAAAAAAAATAAGTCTTATGTGAAAATTATATTTAAAGGAATATGAGGTACTAAAATGATTGTTAATTTAGTTTTGGAATAGGTTTAATGTCTTTTATATGCCAACGGCCTAGTGGTTTATTGGACATGTCGGAAAAATCGTAAATGAGAGGAGTAATTTTCTTTGTTATTTTACATTTAATAAATTTGGGTGCTAATTTTGCCGAAAAATATTTGTCTGCTGAGCTAATGGGGTAATTACGCTTCCATATAATATCACCATCATTGAATTCTAATTTTTGGTGATGTTTATTATAATATTGAGCGTTCGTTTGGTGACTTTTATAGAGACGACCTTGAACTTATGAAAATATTGGGCTAAGCAAACCAATGTTTTCAGAATGTATGTCTTTAGGTGCTAATATGGAATCTTCTGTTGTGTCGGTGTTGTACAAAATGTTGCTCGTTTAATTGGATAAATAAGACAATATTTGGAGAAACAACAAGTTACTACTAAAATAAATCTGTTAAGTTTGTGAGACAATGGTAATGGTCCAATTAAATCAATTGATAAACATTGAAAAGGACGTGAACAATTTTTGGGTTCACCCATTAAACCAATTGTATGTTGATTTTGGTGTTTGTAGGCAAGGCAAGTTTCACATTTGGATATATATGTTGCCATTACCATCAAATTCCTGTGTAAGCATTGCTCCCAAACTGTATGCTGATGCATCACAGTGGACAGCAAAAGGTTTAGAAAAATCAGGACAAGTTAAAATTGGAGTAGAAACTAATGCTTGTTTGATTAAATTAAACGCATTATTGGCTTTTGGAAGCCATTTAAATGGAGGTGCTTTTTTGCTAGTAGAAGTTAGTTTCGTGAGAGGAGCAGCCAAGGTGCTGAGATTTGGAATAAAACGACGGTACCAGCTTGCTGTACCGAGAAATTTTTTGACTTCTTTACTAGATTTAGGAGGCTGTATGTCTAGATTAGCTTTGATTTTATCGGGGTCAGTATGTAAACCTTTTTCGTTTATAACATAGCCTAAATATTTTAATTCGCGACGGAAGAAAACGCATTTTGGAAAGTTAATAGTAATGTTAGCCGACTTTAATTTATTGAGAACTTTGTTAAGAAGGTTTATATGATCGTCAAATGTTTCAGATATGATAATTATATCATCCAAATAACAGAATACGTTAATACTCTAGACACCTGCAAACCGGTCTCGACGCCGATTGCAAAAGACGGTACATGGAGCGAGAAGGTGGGCATGAGTTATATGAAAGATAACTACACAAAAATCTTTATCTTTACTTAGTATCTAGTACAATAACTGGAAGGAAGGTTCTTATTCTAACTTAATATTGAACTTGTAGAATTTAATTATCACCCTCAAACGGAACAGTACCTGTGCTTATCTCTAGCTCCCCATGACCATAGCTCCTCCTACTGAGGTGCTAAGTTTTAGCTGGCTGGCAATAGTAGGTTTGAGTGTATTAAAGTAAAATTATTTTTTTATTGATTAACAATATACATTGTTTACCACAGTTGTGTAATTTCATTTTCACCACCAAACCACTAGAGGATAATTATAAAATTGTAACAGTGGCTTGGCTTACTTGATGGTATGCACTAGGCCTGACATTGCATATGCTGTAAGTGTAGTCTCACGAAGTCTGGAAAAGCCAGACGAAGCAGACTGTGTCCGACTGAAGCGCATAATGCGTTTTCTGCAGTACACGCCAGATCTAGGTATTATGTACAAGAAACATTACAAACAAGGCATTTTAGAATGTTATAGTGATGCTGATTATGCAGGAGACATCAGCACTGGTAGATCCACTACTGGAGTGTTGTGCATGTATGCAGGAGGAGCGGTGTCCTGGCTAAGCCAAAGACAGGCAAGCGTTTCAATTTCGACCACCGAGGCAGAAGTTGTAGCCGCGAGTGAAGCAGCCAGAGAGACTGTTCGGCTATCTCGTCTTTCTTGTCGCTCTTAAGGAGATTCCATGCATAAGAGTGGATAATCAGGCTGGCTGAAAATCCCAAATTCCATCGACGGACTAAGCATATCCAGGTTCGACATTTCTTGGTAAGAGAATTGGTGACTGGCGGTGAGCTAAAAGTCGATAAGGTATCTAGTGAAGATCAGCTGGCAGATATCCTGACCAAGCCACTAGCAAGACCGAGGATTAGAAAGATCTCTGACCTGATAGGTATTTGTTGAGAAGAGATATTAAAATTGGAAATACAATTTGGTTACCTAGCAACTCTATACCTATTGTTTTGTCACTTGTGTCAAGTAAAGAAAAATCTCGTTGATGTTTAGTTTCTTTTAATAAATATTGTTTTTTTTTGTGTTATTTGTGAATATAATTTATATATTTGTGAATTCTTGATAATCTTCATCTTCTATTCCACCGTAATCTTCAACTTTTCATGCAACTTTGTACATCGTTTTTTACATGAAATAATAACACATGGGCCATTATTTTTTTCCAGGGCCCATAATCGGTCTCTCGAGAACAGAGCCTATTTCATTAAAAAAAAACTATGATTACTAAAATAAAATCGCTATTGGTAGAAATGTAATAATAATATCCCTCTAATAGGATGTAAAAAATAGTGAAAAATGTTATAATTTGACGTAAATGACGGTAGCTCAGTTGTTTGACTCAATCTACTCTTTATAATGTTTTATAGTGAATTGCTTTATGATTTCCATGTTGGATAATTATATATTTTTTTTCTACCTTTGTCATGTATCAATGACTTTGCATACTATTGTATAAATTCAAGTTCTTAAAACGCAATATACAGATGTGTTGCTGGGGAGTTTGTTGCGCCACTTCTTCTTCCCAGCTAAAACACTAGGAAGTGGTGACGGGTGGGCGTTTTGGGGGACTGTCTTTAAGTAAAATTTGACGTTCAAAAAGTGCTGTCTATCAGCCTAGTTTGAATAAATGACTTTTGAATTTTGAATTTTTGAATTTTGAATTTTGTTTTTCTTGGTAACACAGTCGTATCTCATACAAAATCCGGCTGTCCCAGCAAGCACCTCGCTTCAAATACATTGATATTACATTAAAACTCTTCACGGCACTATCAAATAATCTCCTATATCCTCCTATCAAATAATCACTATCAAATAACCTCATCAGGACCCTCATACAACCTATGGAGTTCATTCCATACTTCCTTGGGAGTGGACAACCTTATTACTTTCCCTAGTGTTTCATCCGTTACATTGTTTGTTATTAGCAGTAGGGCCGTGCTCTCCAATGTAATAAAATCTCGGAAAGTTTTGTTGTAAATTTCAACTTCGGCATCACCACTGCCTTCCGCAGGCTTCACCGGTTTTTGTGCCTAACCTTCCACAATCTCCCAAATTCCGTTTATGCCTTTTAGTATAGGGCAACCATTCGGTATTTCCAGGCAACCCAATTGTGGCCATTAAGTCTTGTGATCTGTATTTTCGAAAGCTCCATTTTACACTTCTAGGTCGAGCTGGGCCCATAACCAGTTGAAGATTACGGTGGAATAGAAGATGAAGATTATCAAGAAAATACGTATATTCACAAATAACACAAAAAAACAATATTTAATTTTATTAAAAGAAACTAAACATCAACGAGATTTTTCTTTACTTGACACAAGTAAAAAAACAATAGGTATATAGTTGCTAGGTAACCAAATTGTATTTCCAATTTTAATCTGAAACACTTATAAACGAATATTCATCCACTTACCGTAGAATAATACCACACAATCACAAATATAATAATACTTTACCACGAGCGACGTGACCGGCGCCACGCAAATTTTTCCGTGAAATGTCATTCGATTTTTGAAATGTTGCCTCATTTTTTTTTCTTTTCTGCGTCTATGGGTGTGGAATATTACTAACTTCATAGTGCAATCGTTCACAAATAAAAACAAACTATAACTTTGATAAAAATTTAGTTTTAAATCAGTCGCGGCTTGCTGGAACCAATTGGTTCCACCGGGGTTCAGGGAAATCTCTAAAATC
This sequence comes from Hecatera dysodea, assembly GCA_905332915.2. Classification (NCBI taxonomy): domain Eukaryota; kingdom Metazoa; phylum Arthropoda; class Insecta; order Lepidoptera; family Noctuidae; genus Hecatera; species Hecatera dysodea. The sequence goes on along the minus strand of HG995286.1, from coordinate 26,867,880 downwards.
ATAAATATGGCATAAATGCAACACTTTGTCTATTTATGTTGTTTTCTATTACATATTGCGCCAGTTCGTTCGTTTTCATTCATTTTGTCATTTATAATAAATTGCTCGATGTATATCTTCATACGGACGCCTGGTAGCGTTGATAATTGCCGTGATTTTGAAGTCAGCCATCATATTGTGCATAGCCACATCTTTTTTAAAACGACCATATATGGCCTCGATTACTCATCGATACATTGTTATCAACCGTGACTTAATGGCATCTAGCGTCGTCAATTGTTCTCCTCTTCCTCTGGATGGTGGCACATGTGGACATATCCACGTCCTCCAATTAAAGGAATAGAATTCCGAAATCCAAGATCAAATATAAAACTGTCATTAGGTCTTAAAAACTATGGCCCAGGGGATTCTTCACTTTGTGTTAAATGATGCAAGATTGAGGCATCTGACGTTGTCGTTGGATGTGGCCCCACAACGTAGACGTTATCAAAAATAGTCGTCGACAGTTGGCAATCACTCGAACAAGCCTGGAGAACGAGGACCCTTTGCCAAAAAGCAACATCAAAGACAGAAGTATGTACTCTAACTTCTTCGAGATTAGTCACGAGGTGCTTAGGCCTTTTAAAATTAATCAAGTCCTGTCGTAAAAATTCCGGACCTTCAAACCATATGGAAGTTGCTGAAAGCTCTGCAGGAGATATACCTCGCGATGCACAGTCCACACACAGTCACAGACCAGTGCTGGGTGTCTGAAGTTAAATTCTCTGAGACCCGATTCGTCACAATCGTCACAAAGGTCTTCCAGCGGCTCGGATGATTATTTAACCAGGCTAGAACTACCTCACTGTCGGTGAAAGCGTGCAACTGATGTTTTGCTATTCCCATAACTTCAGCTACTTCCACAATGAGCTTAGCCAACAGTGCAGCCCCACAAAGTTCGAGCCTGTATGGACACTTGCTTTATAGACGCGACCTTCGTTTTAGATGTCAATAAAGAGACATGGATTTTTCCCTGGTCTTCCACTACTCTAAGATATACGACAGCAGCATATGCCACCTTTGAGGCATCCGAAAACCCGTATAATTTTTCTCTAAAGACATGACATCAAAAGGACCGCATACATCCGAATGCACAAGTTCCAACATAGAAGTGCCTTTCTTGTACTCAATAGTCTTAAAAGGTTTTCTAATTTGTTTACCTTGCCTGTTGGTTTTCCCCGACGTAGATGTTCCAAGGAGACACGACAAAGATGTCCAAGTCTGCGATGCCACAAACTTGACGTGGACGACGCATCATTGGAAGACCTCATAGCACGTTCTCGGCTATGAGGTCTTCCAATTATGTTTGGTATTGTAACAATATTGGTATTATTGAGCCTCCAACGTTACGAATGGCTTGGCCTACTGCATTACCAACTACTCTAACATTATCTTGCTTATACATTGTACAACCATCTCTATCAAAAACAAACGTTATACCCTTATCAACCGCTTTACTAACAGATACTAAGTTTGTACTCAGTTCAGGAACATAAAGAACTTCTTTGATACTGCTGAGCTTCATGATTTATGCAAAACATCTACAAATCCAGCTGAATTTACTTGTTATCCGCAAAAGTTATCTCGTTTACTGCCATCGTTGCATCGAAATTACTTAGCCATTCTTTATTGCAAATCATATGGCTAGAGGCGCCCGAGTCTACGTAACAGTCGTTCTGACTTAGGTTACCTCCAACCTCAAGTGCTGAACCTCCAACCCCAACCGCTAAGTGTAGACTCCTTTTTACTATTATTCTGAGACTTCTAGCCTGTCTTCTCCTTGTCCTGCTTTCCTCTTCTAAGGGAACAAACTAGACTTTTGTGACCAGGCTCTCTGCAATTATAGCATAAAGAAATATCAGAATATGTAATTATTTTTCTGTAATTTATATTATTGCAAATTAAAATAGTTACACCATTGTGTTTATTTCCAATATCATGTCTTTCTATTTTGTATCCTCTAATGTTAAAATGTTTGATGGGTTTTAACCAGGTTTCTGATATAATTGCAACACGTATGTTATGCTCATAAAGAAATTGGGTTAATAAAAGTTTGTTACTTAAAATACTTTGTGCATTCCACTGCATTATATTAAGATCTATTTTTAGATGTGGAAGTACTGTTACGGAAAGTTTGTTGCAAAATTTCTTTTATGGAGTTTCAATTTATGGGATTATCTTTTTGATTTAATATAATTTTAGTTATAGCATTTGTTAAAGTATTCATAAAAAAATCTGATTTAGTCAAATTAATAATCAGTGTTTCAATGTTCTTCTGTGTTAATTTTGGAGAAGAATGTTCATTAAATAGATCAGAATACTTAGGGGCTCTGGACTTGACCCTATTTTCTTCTATTTTCATTTTTTTCTGTGGGCAAGTGTTTGAGATGGAAACATGATTACCACGACAATTGACATATTTAGCGTTTCTAGGATCTATACAAATTTTAAAACTTTGCTTGTCTGTACATATGGAGCATACAACTTCATTCTTACAATATTTTGCAATATGTCCTTACTTCATACATTGCAAACACTGTTTGACAGGAGGAACGTAACAGCTTACCTCGTGTCTCCAGGAGTCAAGGTACACGTTTTGCGGTAATTCAGTAGAGGCAAAAGTAACCGCTACAGTTTGAGTGGGGTCATACGTGACCGCGCCACCCTCTCTTTGTAAGCGGCGCATGAAGCGCCTCACCTGTATGACATTTCTGGAACTTCCAATCAAAGCAGATATTCTTTCATTAGACAAATCCGTAGGGACTGAAGTCAGAACCCCGGTCACCTCGGTGTCAACAGCTGGTATTGATGCATTTAAGCCCATTTCATCTAGAAGTTTTTTATTTTGTAGGAATACATTGGCATTGTTGGTAGGTCAAATGTTATACCTATTTTGTACTTATTTAAAGATTTTAAATTTAATATGCCAGTGACATAATATTTGCGTATAGCATGCGAAATAGCCAGTCTGTCTTTGTCAGAAAATTGGCGGTCAGTGAGATGAGAGATCAGTATTCTGTTTTCTTGCTATTTTCGGGATACTTCCTTGAGTATCCGGGGACTTTAAATACTTGATACTTCCTGCTGTTGTATGCTGAATCATCGGAGTCGGAAGAAGTCTCCGTGGTGTCCCGTGCTGCTCTAACATCAGGGGGCTCCTCTTTCTTCCTCTTCTTACCACTTCCCTCCATTGTTTATTACACTATTTACATGTATATACAACTACTATTTTATAATTAAAACTAATTTTAAGGTACTTTAAACAATATATAACAAATTAATTTTAAATTATATAAGATTTGGCGCCTTGTTCATTTCAAGGTTCCCGCGCTTTCTTTTGACTGTTACGTTTAACTGTCGAAGAAACTTCAAAATAACTCTAGGACATTTGGATACGCACTTTTAAATATATTATCGATTTATAAAGTGGTACGTGAGTCGCGTCAAGATGCGCGCCATTCGAAAAGTATATATGTACAATTCTGGCAGGCACGGTCGTTTTATAGGTATTTTAATATGACCATCAAGCATAGTTTACACAGGTACACTGATTGTCGTATGCGTGTATCCAAACGTCGATGCAATTGTCTCTTCCTAGCAATGAATCAAATGGGAAATCACACAAAAACATTTTTTTTTAGGAATTTTCCTCGCCTGTTATAGAGAAACGTAATTGTTGCGACTATTTTTTATTTATTTTAGAAGAATTTTTCATATAATAGTCAATAATATTAATGTACAGTATGAAATCTGGATTGAGTTTTGATGGCAGAATCCGGCCATGTAATTTCCAGTTTAGATAACCATTATTTCCTTTTAAATTGTTAACTATAAGTAAGGAAGCTCCTGACGAACCGGAATGCGAAGAAGAATTATGAACATTGTCAACCATCAACATTTATTTTATTTTATCTATTTATACAAATACATCACACAACACAGATTCGATATTTCAACGAATTATCAGTATTTATATCTATTTAATACTATATTTACGGGCAAAAAATCAACATTTATTTATTATCGCCCATAACCGACTAGTAATAGTAGATCATTAACCAAGGGGATAAAACAGTGTCTTCTGTCGCGGGTGACGATTTAAATCGCGAGCGTAACGGACGGACGGACTCGAGGTTTACTCCCGAGCGTAGCGAGGGTGTTAAAAACTTAAATCACGAGCGAAGCGAGGGATTTAAGACGAGTCCCGAGTGTAGCGAGGGATGAGTTCACCCAAGACTAAGACAGCTGTCTTAATCTTGGGTGAACTTATCCCTCGCTCGCTCTTGGGTGAATTATCGCCGATATTATCGAAAAAATTAACACAATAATAATATGAGATAAGCATTTATTAAAAATAATGACAGTTAAAAGTAAAAGTTAACATTCGAAACAATGGTCCAATTATTGATAGAGAGTTACATTTTTGTTTGGTACATTTATTGTTGATTTGAGTATTTCTCTGTTCTTGCGTCTGAGGAACTTGCGTTTCATTGTAGATAGTGTACGTCGGAGATAGTGGTGGTGGTGCATCGTGAGTTACGGACGAAGATAAGATGCCGGAAGTTGATGGTTGTGGCTCTGATGGATTAAATTTTATATTTTTGTTAATTTGACTGCTTAATATGGTTTTATTCGCCATTGAGCTTTCGATATAACCCTCAGCTATTCTATCAGAGCTCCAACCACTGTGTCTTTTTATTGACGTAATATCGGCCCCTGAATCCGCCAAGAAAGTCGCCGAAGTACTTCTAAAGCAGTGACCGGTGTAGAGTTCAACATCTTTATGTTTTAAATATTTAGCAATTTCCTTTGGCATATTGCTAATTTTATTTTTGCCGATGGCTTGTCGAGTACATTTCCCATTCCGATAGCTTATAAAAAATCTATTGTTTTCCATGTTGGTGGGACGTAATGCTTGGTATTTATAATGATTTTAGTATATTGTCACAATGAATGACCGATTTTTCTTTGTCTTAGTTTCCTTTACATTAATCAGCAGTAACTCATTGAAATGATTTTCAACGTCCTCCACCTTTAAGTTTACAAGTTCACATCCGCGGCAAGCACCATTGAGTCCAAAAATTAAGGTCACCCATAACAAAGATAAGATACGAAATATTCATAGTTAATTTTTTTTAAATCATGTATACTTACTTTTGTGGCCAGAGAAATTTCATCAGGAGCTTCATTAAGAAATTTTTCCACATTTTGAATCGTAAAAATTTTAGTCTTCTTTGCGCAATGACCTGATTTTCTGTTTAAAAAGCCAGTAATTTCGTGAATCTATTTATTTCATTGTAGCTTTCAGTTTTCAGTATATGCACCAAAGTGTATTCGGATTCTTTGTCTTGGATAAATAATCAAAATAGACAAGAAGTACTGATTCTGAAATTGATAGGCCTTTCGCACTTCTCCACGTTGAAAATTCTTCATAAGTTTTTAAATAATTTTCCTTGGATTTTGTTGGAAGCAAATCTGCACTAATATTATAAAGAGGAAAACTTTGTTTGTTTGTTTTTTTGGTTGTAATGAAAATTCTTTCACCATTCGAAAGCTATATTACCCACGAGTAACATAGGCTATATTTTATTCCCGTATTATTAAAAATGAAGACGATACAGTGCGTTGAAAACTCACGTGACGTCACGTCGCTGGTAAAAATTGTAGCAACGTAGTGACGTCACGTGAGTTTTCAACGCACTGTATCGTCTTCATTTTTTGATTACGTGAAAAAAGAAAAAATACGTGTCCAATATTTTTTGTAAATCTATCAGACAGACTAATTAGATTTTTACAGTAAAATACCCTATTGAATACTAAAAATGGCGGGCTGAGCTAGCTTTTATTGGCGAGTAAGTTGGGAGTGGTGACGGAAATTCAAGGAATAGGCTAGGTACTTACAGGCAACGGTTGTCTGAACGTTGAGATTTCTTCTAGAGCTTAGCTGATCTGTAACACCATATGACTGTCCTTGACACGACACCACGTGGTGGTTTTTTTTCAATTTCCTTATAGTTCACAATATAGGTTCAAATATATACCGAGAAGCACAAACACCTTGTTGAGAGTCATTTATCGATGCTCCTGCGCAATGATGCAACCACGAGCGCGCAAAATTGTAGCGAGTATTCACTTCAAGTCGAATCGGTGCACACACTGAGCGTGTCGTATATGGCGGCGCTCGTCGCAGGAATGAGGTGGGGTTGGTATTTCAAGGAGCGAGGATTTTATACTCGATTAAGCTAGCGGTATATAAAAAAAACTATTCCAAACATATACAATTAAGGAATTTGTCGTAATTCGTACAATTAAGGAGTTGTAGGCAGAGTTGGGCATAATTCGAATAATTTATTATCTGGATAATTCTTCGAATAAAATTTTATTCGCAATATAATTATTCGCGAATAATTCATTCACGAATAAATTATTCGTAAATAAATTTCCTACGAATAAATTATTTGTGATTTTATTCGTTATTCGTAACACTGGACTCTACGGATGACACCTGTGTTACCAACACGTCTGTCCTATTGTTTATGAAAGATAAAGCGATAAGACGAATTATTGCCAATCGTATATCGTCGTTTAGTTGCATTACACCACATGAACAAAGAAGAATCAAAACATTATTTAAACATGAAATAGCAAAAGAAGTGTCCAAGAATCTTTCGTATTCTGAAAATAGAGCTGCTGATCCAGAAAACTCGTTTTTTGATTTCGAATCAGACTCGGGAAGCGAAGCTGACATACAAAAGTAATCACCGATAACCAGGGCTTATGTAATAGTATCTCAATATTTTGCAGAAGAAGATCGTTCTTTCAATGTTTTAGATCGCTATCCTGAAATAAAAACTTTGTTTAAAAATACAATACACAATTGCCTTCATCTGCATCAGTAGAACGCGTTTTTTCTTACGCCACTATGATAAACCTGCCAAAGTCAAGCAGATTGTCTGACAACATGTTTGAAGAAAGAGTAGTGATGAAAACGAATATAAGAAATAATCATAACTGTAAATACATGATAATTGAATGCAAATAAATATTTGATTTGAATGCCAGTACTCCTTGTTTTATTTTTATTCATTAACCGACTAACGAATAAAATAATTTATTCGCCATTCGAATAATTTTCCTTTGAATAAAATAAATTATTTATTATTCGTGAATAACGAAATAGCAATTTATTTATTCGTTATTCGAATAAATTTTGCCCAAGTCTGGTTGTAGGTGAATATTACAATAAATGGTTCGTAATTATAATAAAAAAATCAAATAACTAAAAAAATCAAAGCCTCAGAAAAACACAAAAATAAACATCTATTAACTGCATAAGTTTACTTTTTAATAGATATCTTGATAAATCTTAACCAAAGGTTCTAAAGAAAAATAACGACCGAATGTTGTGGTCATTATGAATTTTATCCAATTTCTGGTGTCGCACGGCTCGTCTCACGATATCTTTCTCCAACTGGTTCTATAAGATACACTAAAAGGTTTAAGTTGCTTGAAAATACGCTATGCAAGCTCATGCGCCCAGCTTTGGAAATAAAAGAATACCAGCTACAAGTGAGCCCCACCAAAACTAAACTAGCTCCAAAAAGGAGAAAATGCCGAGACTAGAATTACCACCGGTTCTTCGGAACTACTCTAAGCCTTTCAACTGAAACCCTCGGCATCTACCTGAACAAGCAGTTGAATCCCAATTTAACTGCTGCAAAGCACATTGAAAGCACCACACAAAAGCCAGCAATGCAAACGCATGCTAGGTCTGGGGCATCAGACCCAATACAACGTCTCTAGTCTGCTGGCCCAGAACCGACTTGAGCACGGCACATAAAGACTTCGAGAAACTGTTACGACCCGCCTGTATGGCAATTATTAGCAGCATGAGAACACACTAAACACTACACCTTATATTAGGGAGAAAGCGGCTCTCAGACATTAAACACGCGCATCATGGATGATGCTGTAAACGACAACCCATGATGTCCTCACCCAATAACAAAGCTCAAAAGACGCAACAGTTCCAAAATCACTAGAGTATAGTTTTCATATCAGAATTGGATGACTATTGAGTCCCAAAGGGCTGAAAATTTACTGGAGTTGAGGGTTTACTCCAACGCATCAAAATAACCAGACCCTAGGAATGCTCAACATCGTCTATCAGGCGAAATGCGTGGGTATTATGCAGACGGTCCATGCAATGGATGCCAGGAGTCATGGATACTCATCATATTCAAATACTCTACTACTCTTCGATATCGCCTCACTTCTCCAATCCCTAGGGAAGAATTACACTAACTCCAAACAATACAAGAGTGCCAGACTCTAGAAAGCGTCACAGTGACCAACCAGAAGACTGTGTCGCTGCAGTGGATATGTAAAAGAACGCAGTGGATCACTTGCGGCATTTAATTTGCCTCAAAAGTTTTTTGGTAACAAAAAGTTGAGTTAATACAAGTCAGAATGTACCTACTACATATTTTGATTTAGGGTAATTCAGGGTCACACATTGAATTTGGTATTTTTATCTGACTTTCATTCAAACATACAAAATCCGGTTTGTGTCTAGTGTCTTCAACCAAAGGGTGCTGAGATTCCATCATGATCCCTAGATGGTGTTGGGATCGAGTTAGATCGCGCTATCGTTTGCTTACACGAGATTCATGACTACTGGCGGACTCGCTATGCCACTGTGTTATCGGGACAGTGCAATAACGTTTGTTAGTAACTTTAGGAACTCTGTAGTAAGAAAACTGTAGGATCTACATTTGCGAGTTATTTTTGTATACTGTTCTTTGAACAGTTTATTATCTTCTATCTATGTATATCTATCTATACATATATATTAAATGTTATGTTAATATTGGAGCCATCATCATCGTTGCTATTTAAATAGCCAATTCCTGTGGGGGAGAGCCAGTACTCAAGTTCATCATTAGGTCATCATTACATTTTTTTGTGGGCCTCCACATACAAATCTAATGAAAAATATGTACACAAAAAGCATAAGAGAAACGTATGAACGATAAAATAAATTTAAAACGCGTTAATGCGGACATAATGCTAACATACCTGTTCCTAAAAATGCTTGTTGCGCATTGTTTGATCTTTTTCGCCTTTTTTTATATTTTCCCAGCAGTTTTTCAGGGCCACTTTATCTCGTGGATATACACTGGAGATTGTTAAAATATTCGGTATTCTTTTTCCCTTCCTCGGTTAGATGTTGTGGTCAAGACATCCGTTTTATTTTATTGATCGCTTGTGTTGATCCAACAACTGAATAAGAGCTTCCTTCTCACTCGCTGCGAAGGTCGACTCCCTTTTTCTTTTCAGAGGCATTCTTTTCAAACTACCTCCCAAACTCCAAAATATTTACTAAAATAATCAAAGAAAACTTACCAGTACCGCAAAACGAAATTGACGCAAACGACAATTTTGTCAACTTTAAAACTTTATGAAAAACAGGTTTTATTTTCATGTTGCACACAAGATTTTAAATTACATGAAGGCTTGACACATACAAATGCTCGAAAGAAAACACACACAAGAGAGTTTATACAAATTTTGCATCAAAATATCCTCTTTTGCATTTTATTACCTTTTTTACCAATCCTGGTATGCGAGCAATTAATTTTTTTATAGTCACTAGCGAGATATTCTTCCAGCATTCTTCTAATGCAATCCACATGCTCTGCTGTGAAAGAGGACATAGTTCCCGAACGTTTCCGTCAAGCTGTTCCCACAAAACCTCTGTCATTCACATATTTATCCCCTTCCCCTCGGACCGCCTCAGCGAGCGCTCGTGTTTAACTCAGTCAATATTATTAAATATATTTTGGTATTTTTAATTTATAATTTTAAAATAAATCAAACACTTTAATTCGCGCAAGTACTTGGCGCGCATAGTGCTACAAGACGTCGAGTCCTGCGGCGAGCGAGACGGGACGAGATCAAGCGCGGCGTATGCTACCCATCTTTGTCGGCTACATGTGAGTCACTTTTTCCTGCCATCTGACCCCGCCCACTGTGACTCCATTCTGTCTGTGAAACGCCTGCCATATAATATTGAGCAACGAGCAAATACGCGTTAAAAAAAGGACTTAATTTCTGCCAGGCGCTGTATTTATATCAACAATGATGAAACGAACTCCACCCAAAAACAACAATGAACCTCTCCTTCACCACAGCTCCGAGCCTGATCTGACAACACCAAAAGCGTAGCAAACTGTTGATAAAATCACTTTCCGCCAAAAGCGTAAACACGACTCTGACCATTCAGTTGAGCTGAAATCTCTCCGTGAAGACATAATGTCTTCAATTTCTAACTTAAAAAAGGAACAAAGTGAAAAATTCACAATGATGAAAACCAAACTAGACCAAATAAAAACCCAAAACTTAGAACTACAATCAACATTGGGGTTCTTAAGTAATAAATACGACGATCTGTTGGTTAAACTGTCTCATTTAGAGAATGAAAGGAAGTCTACGATCGGATATGTAAAATCTTTAGAGGACAAAGTGGAAAGCTTGAAACGGAACGCCAAATCCTATAGCCTAGAAATTCGCAACGTACCAAAACTTGCTAATGAGGCAAAGGACGACCTTATTAACATTGTAAAAAATGTAGGAGGGGCTGTGAACTCGGTTATACAGCCACACGAGATCCGTGATGTCTATCGTCTCAGCAGCAATAAAAATCCAAAAATCAATGGGCCCATAACAGCAGAATTTGCATCCACCTTGACTAGGGATAAATTCCTAGCAAATACAAAGAAGTTCAATCGTGATAATAGGACCAACCGACTCAACAGCTCTCATATTCAATTAGCAGGAAATTCGCTCATTTACATATCTGAGAGTCTCACCACAAAAGCCAAGATGTTGTATTTCCAGGCAAGAGAGTTTTCGAAACAATATGCCTACGCCTACCACTGGACTTCACATGGCAAAGTTTATATTAAAAAGAAAGATGGCGCACCTGCTCGGAGAATAACTCAGGAGTCCGACTTTGAAGCTCTGAAAACTCAAGAGAAATGACTAGAGGCAATTATTAATACGAAACAAATATCTATTGTACCAGAGACATATACGTCATTTTATTTACTTTGTATTGAATACTTTTCTGTTTTTATCATAGTTTTAAGATCAATTCCTTCATTGCTTATGCTCTACTGTGTATATTTGTATAAATTAGAACTCACTAACATAAACTTGAACACACATTTCGCTCATTCACCACATAATGCCATTAACACCAATCACCCATATAGTCAAATACCACTTAATCTCCATTACAACACAATTACTACAGGACTTCTCCCTATTTTAATTTCGTTTTGTTATACTCTAGCCATTAGTCAGATCTATCAGAACATCTTTCCTCCCTTAAATCTTAGTACCACGCACATGTCGCAAACCTTGTTACGTAATGTAAACACAATTCGATAATATACAAAATAATATTAATAACATAGATTCGGTCTCTGTGTCGGAATCGTATACTTGTGATTTGGACAGTTGCATTCCAGCTACCTTGAATCCTACTCATTCACTTAAAGTGCTCAATCAAAATATAAGAAGCATAACAAAAAATATGACAGGATTCCATGCGATACTTGCAAGAACCAAAGTGGAGTGGGACATTATAGCTTTGACCGAATGTTGGCTTCCGAATTCACACTGCATCCCTGAACTCCAAGGCTACAATCATTTTAAATCCGAACGAAATCTGACGCAAAATGAGGGTGTAGTCGTATTCGTTCACAAAAAAATCTCAGTTTCTGTGGAAGAAGCTCCAGTGTTGGAGGCTAACTGTCTACAAATTAAGGTTGACCAGCATACTATATTATTGGCCATATATCGTCCACCAAGCTATAGAGATATTACCAAATTCCTTGACTCTCTAGACATTATCTTGCAAAATAACAGGCATTTCAAAAACATAATTATTACCGGTGACCTTAATATCAACATCCATGATAGTTGTCACGACACGTCAAAAAATAGTTACCTTAATCTACTGGCCTCGCACGGTCTTCTTCCGGCACACACTCTGCCCACACGACTTCAAGCGTGTCTGGATCACTTTATGCTTAAGACATCTCTGCCTGCCACGTCTTCAGTCGCCCACTCTGCTCTTACTGACCATGAAACTGTCCTGCTATTCCTAGCCATGAAAATTCCAAAAGCCAATAAAAAGGCTACAATTATCCGCACCAATTATCATCAGTTGGATATTGAGTTAAGGCAACTTGACTTTGGAGAGGTATATCAATCTCAAAATGCTCATGTGGCGGCAGATATAATGATTGGTCTTATTGGCCGTGTGCTTGAGACCAACTCGGTATCAGTCAAAATCCCTAATAGGAAAAAAAATATAAAACCTTGGCTTACTCCTGGCCTCCTTCGATGTATCCGCCACAGAGACAATCTTCACAAAAAATGTAAAACGTCACCTAATAACGAAATTTTGAAAGTATCTTTTATTAGATATCGAAATTACTGTAACAAGTTATTAAAAAAGACAAAAGAAGTTTTTGATAAAAGCGAACTAAGTGCTGCTGGTAATAATTCCAAACAACTCTGGGCAGCTATAAACACTATATCAAGTAGAACAAAAAAAAAGAACAGCGCCTCTCAACTATTGACGACATCATCTTCACCACTCCAGTCTATTAACTTAGTCAATAAATTCTTTGCTGAAATCGGGAAAAAATTAGCCGAAAACCTTGTTAATGGGTCTAGTAATCATCATACTCACACCGCCAATTACGCAAACTCGCAATCCATGGCATTCTTACCAACGGATGAGCAGGAGGTTTCTAAGCTGATAATGTCATTACGCAATGACTGTGCTGTGGGATGGGACGGGATATCGAGTAGTCTCCTAAAAAAACACATTGATATATTTGTGCCACCTCTCACACACATTTGTAACCTCGCACTTACATCAGGTCAGTTTCCTAGGGCTTTTAAAAAATCAATTATACATCCTATCTTCAAGAGTGGGGACAGAAGCCGTGTTACGAATTATAGACCCATAGCTGTGCTTCCAGCTCTATCCAAGGTGCTTGAGAGGATCATGAACAATCGGCTCGTGGACTACTTAGAAAAAAATAAAATATTAGCACCCACGCAATATGGATTTAGGTCAGGCAAATCCACGTCCGATGCAGTTCATGATCTGACAAACTATATTGTAACAAACTTGGATGGTGGGAAGAAAGTTCTGGGCATCTTCCTCGATCTTGCCAAAGCTTTCGACACGGTTTCTGTTCCTGTTCTTATCAGGAAGATGGAAAAATTAGGAATCAGAGGCGCTCAACTGAAGCTCTTTGAGAATTATTTGAGTGAGCGTGTCCAGTGCGTCAGGATTGATGAGGTTACCAGCGAGGAAACTTCTGTCACCTATGGCGTGCCACAGGGCAGCGTTCTTGGCCCGACCCTGTTTCTTATCTATTTAAATGACCTATGTTTGCTCTCTCTCTCTAAAGGCAAAATAATAAGCTTTGCGGATGACACTGCCCTTTTATTCAGTGCTAATTCATGGCAAGAAGTATTCAGCCTTGCGCAGTCAGGTTTTGACACTGTAACGGATTGGTTACACAAAAATGTTCTCACACTAAACGCGGATAAAACGGTGTACGTTTCATTTTTAATAAAAAACAACATCCAAACCACATCAACTCTCTCTTCATACTCTATTGTAGCACATTCCTGTTCTCTAAAAAATCGGCCTACATGCACCTGCACCCGCCTGCAGAGGACAAATAGTGTTAAGTACTTGGGTGTAATAATTGATAGAGCCTTAAATTTCCAAGAGCATATCAGCACCTTGAGCAATCGGTTGCGTAAATTAATATATGTTTTTAAGGCGATGAGACAAGTGGCAGATAACAAGCTAAAAAGACTAATTTACCTTGCGTTGGCTCAGTCTTTATTGATGTACTGCATATCGTCATGGGGTGGTGCACCAAAAAACACATTACTACAACTAGAACGAACGCAGAGGGTAATACTTAAGGTGTTGCACTGCTTACCATACCGGTATCCCACAGTACTCTTATTCAAAGAGACCAAAATGCTAACGGTACGTCAGCTGTTTATACTCCAAATTGTCGTTAAACAACATGGACTTCTTGTATTTGATCCGACTTTATCCCGTGAGAAAAGACGATTTAATCCCGTTGACACTCACCGCAACCGGCTGTTTACAATGTTTTCAAAGCGTTTCTTTTGCCGCCTTGGTGGCTTTCTCTACAATAAAATAAATAGAACACTATCTATTTATCATCTCACTAGAATTAAGTGCAAAATGAAGGTTCGCTGCTGGCTCCAGGACCTTAACTATGATGACACGGAGAAACTACTTGCTGCTCCAGTATAACGTGCTTTTTTTATTGAATAGAATATATCCCAATTCACATAACTGTCTTACTACACAAAAATAAATATAGGGGAAATATCATGATTATATTATATGCTCATTCTTTAAAACACTCGTGCTCACACACACACTCACTCACACACACACACAATCACACAACACACACACAACGCTAGTTGGTGTTCAAGTTACTTTGTAATTTTAACCTTAAATTAAATTAATACTAACCTTACATATATATTATATTTAGAATCTTTAATTAATCTTACCGCACTCTGTTATTGAGCGAGTACATAACTGTTACAAACGACGTTTCCGATGGGTGGAGACCTGGTGTCCTGAAATACAGGCCTGGCGGTCTAGTTTAGGCACCAGTCTCCCACAATATAAATTTCGACGTTATGTATTTTTATGCCATATTTTTTGTACCTTTCTTTATATTGTGGTGAGAAAATAAATGATTATTATTATTATTATTATTTACAAATATTGAAACTGTGAAAGTGAACAGAAAAAAAAGTAAAAGACACACATTAAAAAGTACATCCATACATAAATCAACCATTTTATTTTTTATCACACCCTTGATTGTCCTATGGAGCAAGACCAGCATGTTTCTAAGCATTCTGAAATTAAATTTTCTAATTTGTAATAATTATGCTTGTTTACAAAGGGTGCTTTTAACAAAAGTTTTCAATTTTCTTTCAGTCTAATATGTTACGAGGTATTTTGTTGTAATATTTAACACAGTACCCCATGAAAGATGTGTGTACTTTATATATTCTCTAAATTGGTTGGTCTAATTTGTCTTTAGTAGGTATTAAAGTTGTGTCTATCACTAATTATATACTAAAAAGATGTCGTTTTTTTCTTGAATCACCTAAATCAAACAGGATTATCTTCCTCTTAAAATAATAAAATGCAATCTACTTTAACTTTTCTAGGAAATGTCCAATAGTTACGCTCCCGCTAATTAATTACATTGTGTCTCGTGAATAAAGTCGTCTATCTCGATACTTCCTTTCATCCTATTTTACACGAGAATATTTTTTGACACTTTGTTGGCACGCACTTCATTAATTGATGAATCTTCATACAGAACATTCAAAAGCTGTAATAGGTTGGGCTTTTGTTTTCTGTACAATTCCATTTTTTTTTATGCCAGGCTTCTAACAGGTTGTCCTGTGTCGTTCGCCAAAGAAGCACCAGATTTTGATGAAGTTCTCATCATTTAGACATTATTTTAATTTAACAACCGACTTTCATTAAAAGTTTAATATCAACTACGGTTTTTTGTACTATGAGTTACTGTGAATAATAAAACTTTTTTTAACTCTTTGTAAATTAAAAAAAAAAAATACTTTTGTAAACTAAGCTTCAACTTCAACATCAAAATCAAGTGTTCCAAATCCGTCAACATCGTCGGTCACCCGTTTGTTACCTTTCATATTTTCGTAACACTTTTTACAATCATCTGGAATTAAATGTGATGTCTTTATGTCATCCAGCTTTGCCTGAGCTATCTCTTCGCCATCCGGCTACAGTGAACCCAAATTCTTTTTTTCGATTTTCACTAGGTACACGTTTTTCCTGTTTTTTTTTTCTTAATGACAAGCTCTTGGAACTCTATTAAAACCGCTTCTCATAAAAATAAAAACCTTTCTGTAGTAAAGAATATACCCGTAATGTAGGTTTTATTTAACAAAATTCAACATAATTTATATAATGACACAATCAGTCCTGATAACTCCGTTTCTTCTTTATATAGGACATTCAATATTGACCAAGGAGTTAATATAATATTACCACATTCTCCTGGGCTCATTTATTATCCTACGCAGTCAGATAGATGAGCAGGTGGATGTCGTACTCTTTCAGAACGACGCAGAGTCTCTGTCATGATGTTCTGTGGCGGGCCTTCAGTGTCACGCTCATCGCCATCGACTGCATCGATGTACTCGTCGTCATCATTGGAATCACTTTCATCCTGTTCTAAAGAAGATTCCCCTGCAGGAGGAGCTAAGTGTCGGTTAGATACGACAACTTCTCTACCACTGCTCAAACGCACACGAGAATGTTGAGGATTACTTTCCAGAGTCTCTACTTCTTCAACCAATGGATCATATTTACTAGTTCGATTATGGTATCGCATTAATACTTTTCCTGGGACGTTTAGCCATGTAGGCATCGACTGACCAGTTGAGGATCTCTTGGCGTGAGAGAACATCCGCTCATGGGGCGTGCTGTTTGTAGCCGTGCATAGAAGTGATCTTACAGAATGTAGAGCCTGAGTTAAAACTGACTCCCATTTGCTTATAGGTAGATCATGGCTTTATCGAGATCAGTTGTAGCGGCCACGATACATGATAACAATTTCTGCGACTCTCCATTTTCCATGTGTCTATTCGGTTCATCTATAGCACTAGTAAAAGCACTCCGTTGTGGTGGCGCAGTCACTGCACTTTTAAATGCCAATTTGAGGCAGGTTATACCAGCAGCCGGACAATTTTGCCGGGCATGTTTCTTGTTTCCACAGAAATAGCATAGTTCTTGGATGTGAGTTCTCTGATTGTTATTGGGGACCGCATTGACAAAGGTACTAATACTTGATTTCTGGTAATCATCACTATGTATTTGCGCCATCTCTAGAGCGCGGGCCTGCTTGAATGCATCGTCTAAAGTGAGTGTGCTATTTTCCAAAAGTCTTTGACGTACCATGGACGACGAAAGTCCGGATATGAAAGCGTCTCTAATAGAATCACTTTCGTTTTGTTCAGCTGTTACTTGTTTAAAATTGCATTCTTTTGAGAGCAGTTTCAAGGCTTGTAGATATTGGTCGATGGACTCACCTGGATGTTGCGCTCGTTTTGCTAATTTGTGCCTGGAATATGTTTCGTTAGGTGGCTTGAGAAATAGTGCATCCAGTCTCTTTAAGGCAATATCATAATTTGTGCAATCCTTTATGTGCACAAAAGTTGTAGAGGACAGATGATTAGTTAGTATGTGGAATTTAGTCTCTTTTGCAATGGTTTTCTCGTTCGTAGTTATAGCTGTTAGAAAATTTTCAAATGTGCTTTTCCAATGTGTCCACTGAGGGGACAGATCTTGGCTTGAGGACGGGTCTCCGTCGAAACGTTCTGGTCGTAGATATTTTTCCATTTTGTTAAATTGTAGTAAAGAATATACCCGTAATGTAGGTTTTATTTAACAAAATTCAACATATTTATATAATGTTTTTTTTTTCCCTTCGCCCTTCTCGGGCAGGCTAAGGTTTTAGACCATACCGCCTCGTCTTCGGTATTTACTAATCTTCTTGTCAATAAGTAAGGCCAAAGCCTCGTCTTCAGTGTATTTCTTCTTTACTCAAAATAAGTAAGGCCAAAGCCTCGTCTTCAGTTTCTTTCTTGTTTCCTCAAAATAAGTAAGGCCAGAGCCTCGTCTTCAGTTTTGTTACTTCATACTTCGTGACTAAAAGTCAATAAGGCCGCAGCCTCTTCCTCAGTAGTTCATAATATCTTGTCTATAATTATTATTTTAGGCTTGAGCCACGTCTTCAGTATTCATTATTAATTATAGTCATCATTATTATAAGGGTGTCATATCCGTGTATTCGTCACAATCATGTTATAAAGTTAGGTCCAGTAAGGTCTTATCCATAGGTTAGTTAAATTGCCCATCCAGTGTTGTCAATGACCCCACCGAATGTGTCTCCACGTTGTCGTCGTGGTGGGGCTTGAGCGTCCCAATGATCTTGCGAGCTTTCCCGGTAGAGCCACTCATGCCGGAAGGTCGCAAGTGAGGGATCAGACCAAGAGAGACACACACGAGGGGCGCACCGTTCGGGGACCTGAGACGTGTTTGGGTCTGCGGACGGTGTGCGTGTCAAGCTTGCTCGCTGCTCTCTGGTACGCGTCTGATCATCAAACGTGACTGTGAGAGCAGCGAGCAGGCAGAGAGGTGAGGTGAGGAGAGCGGGCCCTGAGAAGGGGCGGAGAAAACAGGGACCGCACCCTTAAAGGAAAAATAATGAAGAAACAAGGCATTTGCAAAATGAGTCCCCAGGTGGGTCCCGACTGCTCAGCGGTCGGGAAATCCCACCCCGCTTCGGCGGGCTGCCCTCCGTACTCTGGGGTGGGCACCAAACGCCTTCCGCTTGCCAGTGGCAACACGAGCCGAGGAGGCTCCCAATCGTCGTCATCCGAGTCCGCTTCCTTTAAGGAGCTGATGGCGTACGGCTGCGTAGAGGAGGGTTCGCCTGAGCGCCGGGGTAGTGCGGAGTCGGATTCCGGCTCCGCGCCAGACCTAGTAACGGTCAGCTCGGCGAGCTCTGGAGACGAAGGAGGGGGGGCTGCTGCGGAGAACGTAAAGTTCTTCCACAAGCGGCCCAGACGGGAGGATGAGTCGTCTTCCGAAGGCGAATATGCTTCCGCCCGGAAGATCCCCACCGCTAGGCGGGGCAGGGGCTGTGAGGCAGGGAGGGGGCTGGCTCCCTCTACCCGGGAGGTGGAGCGTCGGGCTGAGAGGTTGGTGGAGGAGGGGCGTCGCCCTGGAGGGAGCGGTCGCAGGGCTCCCTCTACTCGTCCGCCTCCTCTCGACTCCGACGACTCGGAGCCCCCGGGTGAGGTACCTCCCGCTATTGAGGACCAGAGGGCCCAGTTTGCGGAGGTCGTGGAGGCCGCGATCCGCGCTGTGGCCTTCAAGAGGAAGCAGTCCTCGAAGCGGGAGGCCATCAGTGCGGCCAAAGCCTCCATACTGGCGGCAGCGGCGGCCAACGTTGGCGGGACTGCCTCAGAGGAGGCGTCGGAGTTGCGGGCGGAGGTCGCCCGCCTAGCAGTTCTTACGGAGCGACTCGTTCGGGAGAATGAGTCGCTCCGGAGGGACCTGGCAGGGATGGCCAGAGCGGCCTCCGTGGAGCCGCGAGGGGGACTGAGTCCGGCAGCGCCGGAGGGGGGCCAAGTACTGAGCCAGGTGCGGGACCTGGTATTGAGGAGCTGGCTCCCTTCCGGAGGCAGTTCTCCATGCTGGAGGACATGGTCCGGCGTCCCCCAACAGCGGCAACAGTGGCGACTCAGAGGGCCCCGGGCCAGCAGAAGAAGGCGGCCTCGTACGCGGCCGCCGTGGCTGCCAGCCCGGGAACGTCCGGCCAGGCGAAAGCCAAAGGAGGAGCCGCGCCAGCGCCTGTGGCGCCGGCGCCTGCGACGCCGGTGACGACCAAGTCGGCCCCGGCGAAGAGGGGTAGGAGGAAGGCGGCCAAGAACAAGGCCAAGAAGCAGCGGCGGAAGGCCAACGCCATTGCGGCGAGGCTTCGCGCCCCGAAATCCGCGGCTGTGGTGCTCACACTGCAGCCGGAAGCGGAAAAGAGGGGCGTGACGTATCTCGCCGTACTAAAGCGGGCAAAGGAGGCGGTGAGCCTCCAAGAGCTGGGCATCAGCGGGGGCATCGGGGTCAGGAGGACCCTAACCGGTGCCCGCAAGCTTGAGCTCGCCGGAGCGGAGAGTGGCCCGTTCGCGGACGCCCTGGCCGAAAGGCTGAGGGCGGTCTTACCCGCGGACGAGGTCCGGGTGTCCAGGCCGACTAGGCGCATCGATATGCGCATAGTGGGCCTGGATGACTCCGTTACGGAGGAGGAAGTTGTGGCCGCCGTCGCCAGGACTGGGGGGTGCTCTGCCGAGCTCGTCAAGGCGGGCACCCTCCGGTCTGACAACACGGGCATGCAAACCCTTGTGGTGAGCTGCCCCGTGACGGCGGCCAGAACTGTGTCGGAGGGCCGAAGGCTCTTGGTGGGATGGGTGTCTGCGCGGGTAAAACTGCTGGAACCCAGACCTCTGAGGTGCTACCGCTGCCATGTGGGTAACCACACGGGAGCTATGTGCCCCTCGGAGGTCGACCGCACTGGACTCTGTTTCCGCTGTGGTCAGCCCGGTCATCGGGCCGGCTCGTGCGAGGCCACGCCGCACTGCAGTGCATGTGCGACTGTTGGCAAGCCGGCCGAGCACTGGGCTGGGGGAACGGCCTGCGCGCCATCCGCCCTGACCAAGGGCAAGAGGCCCGCCGCCGCCGCCGCCTCTGCCGCCGCCGCGGCTTCCGTCGCCGCCACTGCCGCTTCTGCTGCGGGTGCTGCGACTCCTGGTACTCGGGAGGGTGCTGAGATGGAGTGCCAGTAATGGTCCCATTTCGGCCCCCTCCAGAGACAAGTCGGCCGCTGTGCTATTGCGCAGTGGCTGATGCCTGGGGACGGTGAGCGTGGGTGGCTCGCCGTCCGATACCAGGTTGAGTCGACGACGCGTTGTGTTCCACGCGCGCCTCAAGGAGCCGTCAGCATCGAGGACGGGGCCCCATAGGGTCGATGCCTGCTAGGGTTGCGGAATTTGTTCGAAAGAGTTACCGCGGCCCTGGAACGCATAGGGCACAAGAAGGATCACGGGTGGGTTTTAGTCAGTAGTGTTGTCAATGAAAAATATATACAATGCTATGTATGTACTGTAATTTTCCAGCAAACCTTGGGTGTCGCGCGGGATGCTTGCTGGTGTTTTATATATTTCCAATAATTTATCAAATAAAAGTATTCTTTGTAAATCATATGCAGGACATTCAAAAATTATGTGATCCAGGGTCTGATCGCTTCCTAAGTCACAATTGGTACAAGCAGGCAATGTTATAATTTTCATTCTGGCTAAAAGACGATTTAAAGTAACATAAAATTTTCTACTCTTAGGAACAGCAGATCTGGTGAACCAAGGCGCAGAACCAATGGTTTGATTTATTTTCGCGTACCATTTTCCTTTAGTTCTCAGTGTTTCTTGCCAGTACTCATGCCAAATACAGGTGTTTTGTTCATGCAACTTTGAAAGTAGGTCGGAACTTGGTATGGCAACTTTTCTGGGCTCTATAGTGTCAACATTAACAATAAATCTTGCAAGATAATCTGCATTTTCGTTTCCTGTTACTCCTATGTGCGAGGGTGTCCATATTAAACATAACCTAAATCCTCTTGAACAAAGATCAGTATATAAAGTCCGAATCTGATATAAAATATTTCCAGAATTGGCGTCCAATTTCGGGTTTTGTAAGGCCATGAGAACACTCATGCAGTCTGTCGCTATAAGCCAAGATTTGTATCCAAGATTCTTTTCATGTATATACTGCAAAGCTGTTAGAATAGCTAGAGATTCTGCTGTGAATATAGACATGACTCCTGGTAAGCGAACTCCATGTCCAACAGTAAGATGAGGTAGGTAAATAGCTAGCGAAACATTTCTATTGTCTTTGGATCCATCAGTAAATATATGTCTGTACCCAGGAAATTCTGCAATTAACCGATAAACATCTTCTTTATTCTTTATTTCACGATTAATGTAAATGTCCATGGGCCAAAATTTGCTAATATAATCACCAGAGTAACATGGCCATCTACCTTGACATTTCTCAATTTGATATTAATTGATTAGAGTAGTCATGAAATATATAGGGGACATTTACGGAACTAGAGGGATTGTATACCCTATGATAAAATAATATTTTCTTTAGTAAAGGATGATTTTCAAAAGATTTAAGCTTGAGAATATATTTGGATTTTAAAAACCGAAATCTTATATTCATAGGAGGAGTGTTACACTCAATTTGAAGAGAGTTAATTGGAGTTGTCTTCATTGCACCAGTGACACATCTAAGATTGTGATTTTGAAGAATATCCAACTAGTGAACCAATTTTTGATCAGACCCAAAGCATAAAAATGCATATTCAAAATGGCTACGAACTAATGATTTATATAGCATAAGCAAAACTTTAGGATCAGCTGCAATTGACAGTGACTTTATAAAATTAAATGCTTTATTAGCTCTACCTAACAGATAGTTAACATACTTAGTCCATGAGAGGTTGCTTGTAAAAATGACACCCAGAAACCTCACTTCATTCACTATTGGAAGAACAATATTATTATAATAAATATGAAGGTCTGTTTCACACTCTCCAAACACTATAACTTTAGATTTTTCTGGACTAATATCTAAATTTAGATAATGAAAATAGTTCTTTAGCTGAGTTAAAGCTGTGTTTAAAATACTTTCAACTGAATTTATGTCTGGACCTGAAGCATAGATGACCAAATCATCTGCAAACTGCAAATTTGCCACTTCAAGACCAAGTATAATGTTTAATCTATGTAAATAAAGAAGATAAATCAATGGACTGAGGATGCCTCCTTGACATACCCCTTTGTAAGAAAAACGTGGGCCTATTAAGGGCGCATATTCCGAACGGCATTTCATACAAATTTTCAAGTTGTAATTTTCCGAAATGACTAAACCGATTAATGAAACTTTACACACGTAAGCAGAATACATACAGAAGTTTCACTAAAATCGGTTCAGTCATTTCGGAAAATAACGACTTGAAAATTTGTATGAAATGCCGTTCGGAATATGCGCCCTTAACTGTTTATTCATTTTGACATATACTTCTCTACCATGTAAAAAGTTAAAAATCCATATTATAATCTTTTCAGGAATACCAAGGGCACGAAGCTCACTACCCAAAACATGCAAGTTGATGTTGTTGAATGCTCCCACTACATCAAAGAAGATACCAACAAAATAATGGTCCATTTTATTAGAATTGTATATATCTAATTGCAAATGAGAAATGCTATCACGAGTGGAATGACCAAGTCGAAAGCCAAATTGATTGGATGGTAATAGACTATTGCTTTCTATATCAAATTCTAGCCTATGCTTAATTAATTGTTCAAAGGTTTTTCCCATGCATGATGTTAATGCTACTGGCCTGTATGATTCTGCTTTGTATCTTTCTTTGTTAGGCTTAAGCACTGGAATAAGACAATCTATTTTCCATTCATTAGGGATGACCATTTTCAGCCAAAGTAGATTATAGACATTTAGTATATCAGAAAGTGCCTGAACTGATACATTTTTTAACATTTTATAAGGTATTCCATCGAGGCCAAAAGCTGTATCACGTCTAGATGATATTGCAGACTTTAATTCCTGAAGTGAAAATGGGTTAATTAGATATTCATACTGTGCTTTTACTTTTTGAGGAATTGGTTGAAATGAAAAATCAACTGTATCTGGAGTATATTTTTTAAGAAAATCAGCTACCCAGGGAGGAATATTGTTACTTGGAGGTGTAAATGTTTTATTAAATCTTTTGGAAATTTGCCAAACTTTAGATAGTGGAGTAGTTCTGTTAAATGACTCACATAGTGAAATCCCGCTCAAATATCTTTCCCTTTTTAAAACTAACTTTTTAAGAGCTTGTAGTTTTTTAAATTCGATATAATTTTCTATTGTGGGATTGTACTTGAATTCTTTGTAGGCGTTCCTAGAGTCTTGTATTGCTTTAGTGCAATTCAAATTCCACCATGGTAATGGGATCCGTTTTTTACGATTATTATTTATTAATGTAATTATTTTTTTTTTTAATTAAGAAATATCAGGCCTTAAAGTTGATGGTGATGATATGTTAATAGCTAAATTTAAAAACTTTAATAAATCATTATATGACTGTAGTGGGTTATCTTCAATAATTTTAAAATCAATTAACAAGCTATCAACACTTTTCTTATATATCTCCCAATTAATCAAGTTTAATATTAAAGTGTTTAGGTAAATTTGAAGTTACTGCATCATGTGAGATATTAAAATTGTTATTAATTAGAATTTTTGTAATTACAGGCAAATGGTAACTGCCTAAAGGATCATCATGGACAGACCAATCACAAGACAATGAAATTGAAGTTGATACTAGAGTTAAATCAAGTGCGTTTCTTTGCCATCTATCAGAACCCACGGTAGTCATTTCTCCATCATTTAATAAAACCAAACTGTAGTCATTAATAACTTCAAGCACCTCTTGGCCTCGAACGTTCACAGTATTACATCCCCAAGCCGAATGAAGTGCATTGAAATCACCATCCATCAAGAGTGGACCAGGAATACTACGAATTAAATTTTCAAATTTATGCTTAGTAAATGGAGAGTTTCCAGGGCTATAAAAACTAACTAATGAAATTTCTTTATTATTGCCATATGTTAAACGAATTGCTATATTTTGTATGGAATCACGTCACGTCTTCAGAGGAGACCAAAGGTGGAGCAGAAGACGAATTTTCTTCTTTTTTTCTTTTCTTTGCCTTGCCTTTCTTCCCCGTCATGATAACGACAAGAAAATTAACTCAAGAATCAGTAAAATAACTAGATTAAAATTTTTGTTTAAAAAAGCCGCCCTTTCAATACGAATTTCCCGCGCTTTTCCCGTACGTAAAAAACTTTATATAATGACACAATCAATCCTGACAACTCCGTTTCTTCTTTATATAGGACATTCAATATTGACCAAGGAGTTAATATAATATTACCACACTTTCTTTCGTTGCCAGCCAGTTAACTTTAGTTTAATTATCTTTCTGTTTACTATAAACTTCTCAATATCATTTTAGCTTAAAAAAGAGACTGACTTCATTCTCACTACCTGCAAAGGATTTATTATTTTACAGTGCTTCATGACGTCCATGTACTCTTCTACCCTGTAAATAAAGCCTTTTTGTTCGAAAAGTCGATGTTATTTGGTAAAAATGTGTGTCTGGGTTCTAAAAATCTTATCGAAATGGTTATGAAAGTGTGGATCTCGTTCGTTTTCCATTTCTTCTTGTGTAGGTACATGAATCATATTGGCAAAATCGATTAATACTCATTTGCTACAAACATTTTGTTCCAAATAGCATGAATCCTTAGGTACTGCACTCTATTTTCCAAAAGTCTCATTGATGTGGGTTGGTATACATTAGGTATATCTTTTCCTAGGGAACAGATACCAAAGTGAGTTTTTGCAACATGAAGATAAGGCTCATTTTAGGTTGGTTGGTCTGAAGTTTTTTGTAAAACGTAGATTTGAATTTGTCGAAATAGGTAAAAATGCACAAAAGTCCTAGGTTTACATTTCAGGAGCTGTAGTACGAAATCATCAATACGTCTTGAATATGTCGATTGACCATGACTTTATTTCTTTAAAAATCACAGATTGTTGTTTGCTTACACTAAGATACATTAAATTTATTTCAAAATCACAGATATTTTTCTTATATTAAGATACATTTCTTATTAATTCATGGCCAAAGACTTTTTGTAAATTTAAAAAAATGACAATTGTTGACAAAGAACATTGTTGTCTTCGTCGACGCGCTTAGTTTTGAAAACCCATGTGCACGGAAGCCTTGTAGATTCCCATATTTTCTCTCGTAGTAAGCAGGCCCACTTGTACTTAGGCAGTGTTTTGTACTTTTTATGTGTTGAGGCAGTATTAGGATCACGCAGGACGTAATTAACTGAGACGGGTTGCACTTTCTTCCAATCGTATACATCCAGTAAAAAAGTGAACTCTTTAACACTTTCAAGTTTTTTTGGGTGAAGAAACTATGTTACGGCTCGAAGGAGAAGTTGAGGTGCTTTGTGCGAGTGAACTTTCTTCATCATATCGTTGGCCAAAAATCGTCTTAAAATTTCTCTTCAGTCTCATGAACAACGAATACGGCGTTATTTCATTGTTCAGCTCTTGAGCAATAGTTGTAAATATAGGATTATTGTATAATATCTTTTCATTTCTGCAAGTAGCTGCATACTTAATAAATTTGTTATTCAGCTGCGCCGCATCAATTTTCGGTTTGCTACCTCTTACCATATTTCTGTAACAAAATAATAATAACCTATTCTAGGATCAGAGCTCAAATTATATCACAAGCGGGCAGCCAGCGGGCGGACAATGGTTTAGTCGTGAAAAGGTAACTAACAATAAATTATTTTTTGTTCACTCGTTGTTATTGTAAGTCGTCTCAAGTGATGTTTTTGTTAAACGTTATGAATCGTAAGGAACGACGCCACAGATACTTGAGGGCGAGGTGAACAGAAGAATTCAGTTGGGTTGGGCAGCATTTGGGAAGCTACGTCGAGTCTTTACATCGTCGATCCCACAGTGCCTAAAGACGAAAGTCTTCAATCAGTGCGTCCTACCCGTCATGGCATACGGAGCCGAAACGTGGACACTGACGGCTCGTATGGTCCATAAGCTCAAAGTCGCTCAGCGGGCTATGGAAAGGGCTATGCTCGGTGTGTCTCTGAGGGATCGCATCAGAAATGAGGTGATCCGTCAGAGAAGCAAGGTAATTGATATAGCCCACCGGATTAGTAAGCTGAAGTGGCAGTGGGCTGGCCATATTAGTCGTAGAACCGACAACCGTTGGGGTAAACGAGTTTTAGAGTGGAGACCGCGTCTCGGCAAACGTAGTGTAGGACGTCCTCAGGCACGGTGGAGTGACGATTTGCGCAGGACGGCTGGCAGAAACTGGATGCGAGAAGCCGAAAATAGATCTAAGTGGCGTGCAATTGGAGAGGCCTATGTCCAGCAGTGGACTGCAACAGGCTGTTGATGATTGATGAATTAAAGTGTTATTTTTTGGTTATTTAATCGGCAGTTTTTATTGTCACGAACCCGAAGCTCGTAACAGTATTAAGTGGTAAGAGAGTAAGTAGTATTAATTACTTACCTTGATAAGAAGTATTAATTTGTAATCAAATCCTCAGGCGTAACGAAGTCCAGATTGTAACAGCAGAAGGTAGTTTACCAAATATCAAAAATCTCCGAAACAGTGCAGTCAGTTATTTGTTATGGTTTTCGCACTTGTACTCAAAACCACAGCATTTTCAGTTATCAAGCAACGTTTTTTAAATAAATAAACATAGTTTTGTATCTTATTGTTTCGCTTGATTTTGTCCAAGGATTCGCTCGCGTTAATTGAGAATTTGACAATAAAGGAAGAAAATATTCTTAAGACATGTGGCGCTATCTACGATAAAAAGCCACGTTTTTGTTTTTTTTTTCGAGATAAGAAAGGTACCCTATGTCCGTCTCCGTACACCTGAAAATTTATAAGTATGCAAAATTTCAGGATGACCGGTTCAATGGTTTAGGCGTGAAAAGGTAACTAACAAACAAAATAAAATTATTTTCGCATTTATAATATTATATATATATAATATATAGTAAGGGTTTTCATTTAATTTAGAATCCTTCACTTATTCTAATATAAAAAGTGCAGTTTTCACTTATTCACCATAATTAAGTCACCCTATTGAAATATTCAAGACGCTTTAAAAATATATTATTATGAAGAAGAAAAAATCCCTACTTTCGTTAATTCTACATAATCAGGTGCTATTTACAAAAAAAAAAGAACTCGCTATCACTTACTTTCATCGAAAGATAATCACGACTTATTTCTACGCGATACCGTACTACAGCTCCTGAAATGTAATACTAGGATTTTTTTGTGCATTTTTACATAGTTTGACAAATTCAAATCTAAGTTTTACAAAAAACTTCAGATCTCTGCGATGCTTTTTCAGCGAGATATCGGTGATAACATATTTTTCACCGTTTCAATGGCGCGGCCATGGGATTTTAGTCTCACAGCTCCGTAAATATTAACCTAGGATTTTTAGTTCTATTTTTACTAATTTCGACAAATTCAAAACTGGGTTTTACAAAAAAATTCAGACGTCTGTGATGCTATTACTGCAAGATATCGGCGATAACGTGTTTTTCACCGTTTCAATGGCGCGGCCACGGTGTTATATTTTTGTATAATTTTACTAATTTTTTACATATTCAATCTGTTACCTAAATTTCAGGTCTCTGCAATGCTTAGTTTTAAAGATCTCCGTGGCCGCGCAGTTCGCCGCGTTTCAATGGCGCAGCCACGTTCAAACACTTATAGCTTTTTAACCATAGCTTTGACAAATTTATGGTTTTGGGAATCATCTTTTACAAATTTTTACAAAATATTTACATGGTTTTTTTTTAAAAAAAAAACGACGTGGCCGCGCCATTGAAACGGACACGCGCACAGCCACTGGTAGCGGGGAGTGGCTCGGGGCTGGTTGGCCGCTAGGTCCCAAGCCCCTCTGTGGCCGACCTCTCCTTTGCCGACTCTCAGGTATCAGCGACTTCGGCGGAGAGAAATACTCGTCGCTCGAGCTCGACGCGACTGCAGCCGCCGGTGACACTGGTGATCCGCTGTCCGGCGGCGGCGAAGCGGAATTGAGCGACGGGTCCGGCGATGGTGCGCGTCGTTTAGCTGCTCTCATTAACATCGTTTCATTGCAGGTTCATAATTATTATGTTCAAACATCGTACCGTCATTTAATGAGTGGCATAAGTCCGGCTTCAGTATATTTCTTTTTCTCGTGCATTTAATCGCCTTATGGATTCTGGAGAGTCTGTATTGTTTATAAATTTGTTTCTAGAGGCTTTATATGGTATAATTAAAGAGAAATGAGGTCAAAACACTCTTCGTTAGTGACAAAAAAAAAACGACTTGTGTTGCCAACGAGAGTTGCCAGCTATTATTATTATTTACATTTTTATAATTTTGGAGCGGGAATGGACTTTGTCTGTTCATTGATATGTAGCTAGGTAGCGTGCATCGGAAGCGGACTGTGCGGGGTTAGGCTGGGTTGATGCAACGAGTAATTTGAGCGGACGGCCAGTATTTTCCGTTATGTATGAATGTTTAAACTAGTTCGCAAATCTATGTTTACAGAAGCGGAGCAGAGATTTTATGCAAATCCATTGGTTAATATAGGCACAGCTCCGTTCCTCTTCTCTGAGATCCAGTGGACAGTCATCATAATAGCGGTAGGTACGGTAAACTTCGCAAGTCGCTGTGAAAAATATTGTGGAGGAAGGATGGGTTTAGCGGGGGAGTTAAATTGTTGTGATGTAATTCTAAAAGAATCTCTGGTTTTGTGGCCTTCTTGGCACAATTCTAGGCCTGATATCAGTACAGATGTCCCTGCTTCCTTTGCAGTAACGCAGTTAGAAACTTAATCAAAATAATAGGGTAGTTGACTAAAAAAATCTAATTAGTCCGTCGGATAGATTTCCAAAAAATATTGGACACGTATTTTTTCTTTTTTCACGTAAACAAAAAATGAAGACGATACAGTGCGTTGAAAACTCGTATGACGTCACTACTCGCTACAATTTTTAGCGAGCCGTGACGTCACAAGCCCCCACTCCTGATCTTTGATGCTTTGTATCTTCGTTAGTTTTTATAGATTTGATAAAGGAAAAAATACGTGTCCAATATTTTTCTATAATCTAACTGACGGACTAAACATAATCATATATTTTTTACTCAGGAAACATCCCTATTACAAGAAAAAGACGTCAATTCTGGTGATATCAATGGTAAATATATATTCAAAACATGTTGGTGATACACATAAAATTACAGTTACATACACAATCAAAATTATATACTGGCTGTCGGCAACTACTACTTCGTTCAGCGGTTTTCAATGCTATTGAATTAATTCAAATCTAAAAACTTCTGCTCCTTCGGACTCCTAATTCGAGCCAAACTTTAAATGTTTTGTGTTTTGTTTATATGTTCATTCTTTCTAGATGCTTAATATAACGGTCTTGGAACAATAGGGTAGTTAACTAAAAAAATCTGATTAGTCCGTCTGATAGATTTCCAAAAAAATATTGGATAATTATATTTTTTCTTTTTTCACATAAATAAAAAATGAAGACGATACAGTGCGTAAAAAACTCGTGTGACGTCACTACTCGCTAGTTCTCCAGATAGGCTCGAAATAAAAGGGACAGAAGGGGCAAAACTGTTAGTAAATAAGTACTTGGTTATATAGTAAATCGTATATATAATAATAATATTAACTTTTGGTTTTACATCCATAAAAGTGAAAACGCAACCCAAATACAAACATGTTGCTTCATAGAAACTATAATATAAAATAATATGCGCTTATAAGTTCGTCTTTGGATAATTTGATAATTTTTGTCACAGTGCTTCAACGATTTTGGCGCATAAACGAGTGCAAGGCGCTTTTGAAAAAACAAGATGGCGGCAAAGTTTTGCTTCGCGCCAAAAGGAGCTGGAAAATTATAGGTGGGTATATTTCACTATTAGTCGATAGGACAAACACCGACATGTGTGTTTCTGTAAGCAGCTGTGATGGGGATTTTGACGCGTGATTCTCCAATTACGATGTTTTTGATGCAGCCGGTGAAGCCGCGCTGCGACCTCTTGCCGTGCACCTTGGAGAGGTGGCGAATGTGGCCACCGCCGATGAACAGCGCGGACTGCGTCTGTGTCGAGGAGCCGCGTCCCAGCCTCGGCTTCGAAAAGTGCCCGTCCACGCCCACGGACACCACGAACAGTGACTTTACCACTGGAACAATTATAAATAGGATTAACAAATGAATATAAGAAAGTGTTGTACTATAGTCTCTGCCTGTGTAGAGAATTGGCCTTTTTAAGAGCTTGTTCTTTTGAGATTTAGCCGTTTTAAGAATTAGTTCTTGTGTAAAATTCTAGGCATTTTACTAATTCAGCAATTGACGACTAACGGCCGAACCCAATAACCGATCTATCACATACTGGAGATAGAAAAACAAATGAAACAACAGAAGAATTATATAGGTTTTCTGTTGTTTCATTTGTTTTTTTATCTCCAGTTTGTGGTAGATCGGTTATTGGGTTCGGCCGTAAGCCAGAAATGGTTATAATTTCTGAATAAAAACATTGCGTACGACAAGCGACACAGCGTGTAAAACCGAATACCAGGAAAAAATCCAACCCAAATGCCCATATCCTGGACCCCCGGCCCGCGTTGGAACTTTTCGTAGGCTTTTCCTCATTTTTTAGGAGTTTTTTTTTTACTTAAGACTGTTTATAATCGTTATTCCTTTCTAAAGAAATGAGATTATTAATAAAGGAAAAATGAATTCACTACTTGTACAATGTAAATTAAACTTGAAATAGCTCAGCTGTTTTGCAAAAGTTCAAACGACTAATTTTATTTAAACTTATTACGAGATGACGTTATTTTCTTATTCCTACCTGTATCGAAAAAAATAACGAAATTAATAGTTACGTCGTTTACTATTAATAAACGATGTAACTATTACAACTACGACGAAACAAGGCGTCGCGCACCTTTTAGGAATACTATTTAAAAGGAGCTGATCTAGTAAAAAGCGATAGGTAATCGCGCTTAAACCCAATCATTTCATCAATCATTACAGGAAGCCAGGTAAACGCTCGCGCGGTCGTTGCTTATTGGGGCGACGACGTATGAGATGCATTTTTCCATTTTATTAATTTGTTTTTTTGTTCTTGTATATTATATGGAAAGCAAGGCAGTGCAAAGGCGCGCTAGCGCCGGGAAGACGCGGCGTTCACGATGGCTTTTTCAGCAGTGACCGCCAAGGCAGCTCGGTGCTCTGTGAAAATATTCTAGTTAGCTTACCGTGTATCTTGTGCCAGTTGCCGTCGCAGAGCGCGAACTTGTTCCCGAGCGAGAAGCTCGCGCGGAAGGGCCCGTGTCCGTTGTCTACCGTGGCTACCACCTCGTTGTCCAGCAGCTCCAGCACCAGGTAGTGCTTCTTGCCGGTCACGCTGAGCAGCAAGCCCGTGCTGTTGCGAGGGCGGATCTCCATCGAGATCGATACCTCGTCGCCTACGTTGAACTTGTCGAGGAGCTGTAATTAAAATGTGAGATTCACATTTAAAAAAAGAAACGCCCGCTTTCTGAACTAATATGAATTTTGATAGCTTTTCAGATAACAGTACCTAATGCCTAACTAAACTGCAAAAAACGATCTGTTAAATCTAACCTGAAGTAAAAAGTCTTTATAAGCCCAATAATGACTTACCATGAAATATTATTAATTGCTATAAAATAAATTTAACAATGCCATGGTTACAAGAATTATTTACTTTTTGCTAAACGTAGGTACGTGTATGTATAAATGGACATTTTAGAATAGTATATTACCTTCA
Source organism: Hecatera dysodea (assembly GCA_905332915.2). Taxonomy (NCBI): domain Eukaryota; kingdom Metazoa; phylum Arthropoda; class Insecta; order Lepidoptera; family Noctuidae; genus Hecatera; species Hecatera dysodea. Next base: position 26,835,564 of record HG995286.1, on the reverse strand, counting down.
AGTAGTTGCTATCATTGAGGCTGGTGGAGGGTCCGAAGTACACGCCTTCTTCCACGTTGTCGGAGCAGCGCAGCGAGTTGACGCGGTAGGCCGCCACGTCCGACACCTGCTGCCCGTTCATCAGCAGCCCCTTGAGGCATCCCTTGAACGGCTGGTAGAAACCCTGCACAGCAATGTTCCAACATTATTATTTGATTCATAGACTTAGGTGACCTAAGTGGACCATGACTAACTCTCGAAGTATTAAGCCTCGTGATAAATGTATGTACTTATGGCAAGTTTTTTTATCAAGATAGAGTTTTTAGACAGATGCTTACCTTTAGGTTGCTACTGATCTGTGGATTCAGGGCCTGCAGACCGCCATAGTAGTAGGGAGCAGCGAGCGCGGCGGGTGCGTCGCAGATGGCACTCGTGGAGCCGACCAGCTCCGAGTCCACGGCCAGCTTGCCGTTTCCCGCGAAGCGCGTGAGCGTGACAGTGTGCCACTCCGTGTCATTGTACGTCTGTGTTGACGAGATCAGCGCCGTTGCGCCGCCGCAGTTGAATGTGAAGTGCAGCTGCGAAGTGGAAAAATAATGTAGGATGAGACAAAATGCTCGCAAGTAACCATTATATAGTATCCCGGGGGCCTAAGTCTGCTAATTTTATAAATTTGTCATACCAACACGATTCCATTGTCATTTTGCTATAAGTTCGTATTCTGTTAAATTCATAATGGTCGATCATTGGTCGGCCAATGGTCATGGTAATACTTTTTGATAACCGAGCTATTAAAAGCATGGACTGCACAATGACGTTCTAATGGTAAGTCACTGATCAAAGGAATTGTCAAAATTTTAGCAGATTACCGCATACGTCTGTCATTCATTTGTCACTAGCTGACCCAGCAAACGTTGTTTTGCCATATAAAGTAAAAACAATATTTAGGGGTATGAATGATGTTCTATATATATAAAAGAAACTCGCAGGTGAAATGTAGCTTTCTATTGGCGAAATAATGTTTAAAATAGAAAACTTAAAGCTGAAATACTTCTTAGCTGTATCCCGTGGTTTCACCTGCCTGCGCCATTTATTCTTTCTGGCTCAGTGTTCTTTTTTTCGTCTCCTAAGGATCATAGCTTGATGTTAAATAATTATATGGTTCTGGTATCCTGGTACTTTGTAAGTCTTCACTCACAATTCCAGCCCCAGAAATGCTTCGACATGTTTATGGTCTGCTGGTACGCGTGAATCCTTACCTACTTCTTAAGTTTTCGACATGTTTCTTTCTGGTCTTCTAGTACTTGTGAATCTTTAGCGCATGCAATTTTTGACAGCTTCGAAACAAAGTACCATTTAGGGAAAATGATTCATCTTTCATAAAAGCACGTCCAGCCTTATTCCTATGAAGGCGACCTTTCTAGATTTTATTAATCTTTTGTTTTGGTTGCTAGGTTACACTTGTTAATTTTGAATGATCTACAATGCACAAAATATTTTTCAACTAAAACCATTTTCCACTGCGTTTACTTTAATAGAGTTTTCATTGTTTTTAAGATGTATTCTGCTATTCGGGGTGGAGACAAATCCAACGAATCAAAAACCAAGAAAATTGGTCCAGCAGATCTCGAGTTATAAGTGTTGTAACAAACCCGTCTTTGTTTTATATATATAAGATTATGTACGAGATTACCATTCTATGCCATTTCTTTCAATGGAGTATCAGTGGTTGACCATTGGAAAGTCATAGTGAGGCTTTTATATTAGTAGATTACCAAACTTGTAAAAATGAACCATTATGAGATCAATGGTAGACCATTCTGAGAATATTGTAATAGCAGACTTGAGGCCCAGGTCTGAAATGTGTTGCGTATTTTTTTCGATAGTCACCGCGACACTGGAACGCAAATGGCATTAGGAGGAAAACTGATGGGTTTTAGTCAGTAAGATTCTAATACTCCCCTTCCGCTCAGAGCAGAGGAAGTTATTTGATGATTTCCCATGCATTCTGAAATATTGATGATATTTTAGGTGAGTTAATACAGACTGAGTAATCAGCAGCAAGGAGAGTCACATGTTCAGATTAAAATTGTTGTGTAATAGAATTTTGGGAAAGGAGGTTAATTCTAGTCTCGACGTTTTACAAGTATGATCTATGGATTTACTGGACCGATTCAATTGGACATTGGCGTTATGAAAAAAAAAAATATGTGCTCACTTTTGGGTTACTAATAAGAGAATTTAAACAAACGTTACTGACATATCAAATGAAAGAGCTTATCGTAAAGATCCCAATAGTATTGAAAAACATTATAATTGCATGTAGATTACAGGAAAATATGAAAAGTCTATTTCAAAGTTAAATGTAAAAAAATGATTCGTTCGTTCGTTATATTTCAGTTAGATTATTAAAAATAATATTAAGACTAATAATGTTGGTACAAATGTGGAACGTTGTGTTTGATTTTTTTCCCTGGCTTTAAAATGAAGATTTAAATTGTTGTGACATTGAGTGTTAATATCACTGTTCGACATAAATATAATATTTTTGAAGAATGAATTAATAATATTGGCACAGACTTAGTTGCACAGACAATAGTTGGTGTCTTGTAGACCCACTATAAGAATCAACTAGATATGTTTGTGTCTGTGTGTGAAAAGGTCAGAGAGAGAAAGTGTGTGTATGTACATGTGTGTATGCTTACAGGGTGTTGTTGTAGATATGAATGTGATAATTAAATTTATATTTAGCTTTAACTAGAAAATATGGAAGTACGAGAGAAACAAATTAGACCCACGCTGGAGCTGGTGATATCTGATTTTCAGATATTATAACCAACTAAGCGTGATCCGACTCTCACACGAAGGGTTCCGTGCCATAAACCGAAAAAAAAAAACACCTTCCTTAGCGGCAAAAGAAGTACACTGTGAAAATGTCAAGAAATTCCCTATTACGGTTCTTGAGATACAGCCCGCTGACGGACGGAAGGACGGCTAGCGGAGGCTTAGTAGGTAATGGGATCCCGTTGGCCTTTGGGAACAGAACCCTAAAAAGACCGCAACAGAAAGCACTGCTGCCCTACTTGTGGTAAGCATGCATGTACGAACACGCGAAAGTCGTGCCATAGGTACTAAAATTTTATTGATCACTAGCAGTACCCCGCGGTTTCACTCGCGTAGTTCCTTTTGCCGTGGGAATACGGGGATAAAATATAACTGTAATGTAATATATACTACTTTTCCACACAATCAAATCTTTCATCTTTATAATATTAGTATAGATTAGTTTTATTTTTTATTACGTAAATTATTTGACTGATAGAAAAGAAAGAATGAAAGAAAAATGTTTATTTAGGACTCGCACAAAACAGATTAAAAAAAAAATAATTAAAAGCTTAATATTAGAATTAAACTGCGAGGCCAAAAAAGGTCCCTATCTAAACTACTCTCATCATCATCTGCCTAGCCTTGTCACAACTAAATTGGGTTGGGTTACCAGTATAACCAGATTCGGCTGAATACTTAGTGTTTTACTAATGAACGCTAGTATTTTACGCAAGGCGACTGAAATTTAATAGAAAGCTCCTCTATCTCCGACTTCATTAGGATAATTTTATCAAAAAAAGTGCACTGTTCCAATGGGTTGGAGTAAAGCTATTTATGATTGCATAAGAGCGTACCTTGGCATCCTTCATGTAGAAGGCGAGGAACTGCGAGGGCTTGTCAGCGGCCGCATAGAACACCAGTCCACCGTGCTGGTCGAACGTGCGGAAGGTGATGGTGAGGTCGAAGCCCTGCAAGCTGCGCCCCGGCAGCTTCGAGTACTCGATGCGGCTGTCGTTGCGGGTACCTACGAATACACGAGTTCACATTAAAAGCACGATTTTTTATGATAACGACATGCTCAATAACTCAACGTTGAAGATCTCTACAATAGATATGTGGGTATGTGACATCTATATCCAATAGGGTATTTTCCCGAAGAGTAAGCTAATAAGTTCGTCAGATACCTTTAAAAAATATTGGATACGTATTTTTTCTTTTACGTAAAAATTAAATCAAGACGACACTGTGTGAAGAAAACACATGATACCTAATACATTTTTCTCGTCACCAGCCCCCACTGTTGAAATTTCATGTGCGTAATACTTATTAAAATTTTATCGTTTTTAAATGGTAAAAAAATACGAATCCAATAATTTTGTCTGATTTGTGAAAGCCTTTTGTATCCCAGTATTGGGAGCCCGTGTGAAAGGGCTGCGAGTTTGTTTGTAAGTAACTTACCGAATCTGTATCCCACATCGGGGTCCCCAGTGGTGTAGGAGGGGTCGTAGGCAAGGGCGCAGCCCGGCTCGGGCTTGGGCGGCGGGCGGCGCGTGGTCGTGGTGGTCGGCCGCGCGGTGGTGCTGGTGGTGGTCGTGGTAGACGCCGCCGTCGTGTCCTCCGCCACCGGCACAGGCAGCACCCCGTGGTGGAACACGGGCTCTCCTGATGTATATAAATTAATGTTTATTCTCAAAAAAATACTTGAAAAGTCTAACAATAGAATACTAAGAGCAAACTTTGAGGTAAACTATTTTTTTTAATGGTAATTAATATTCTAGCTACAAGTTTTGGGGCATTTTTTTAAGGCATGTATTTAATGCAGCAACTAAGTAAATTGAATATAGGTTTTAAAAAGAAATAAAGTGGGTACCATACAATTTTAAATAGAATCTGATTTGTATTATTTATGAATGCCCATTTTCTATTTTATTTTCATCATACTTATTACGATACTCCCTATTAGCTGCCAACCCATTATATAATATATAATGGGTTGGCAGCTAATAGGGAGTATCGTAATAAGTAAAAGGTAGCATATTAATAAATCAGTTATAAGCTCCGTTTTAATTTAAACTAGCATCAAGTTTTTCTTTTGGGAACTGTATTAATATCTAAGCGAAAACTTAATGATGAAAATAAAATAGAAAATGGGCATTCATAAATAATACAAATCAGATTCTATTTAAAATTGTTTGTATGAAGAATAAATATAAACTAGCTTATATTATACATATATTGTGTGACTTTTAATAGCTTTAAAATAAACTCTAAAATGACATGAAGAAAAAATATTTTGCGGCTTTTATTTTTCAAAATTATCTTAAAAACAATGAAAACTCAACGAATACATAACTATGAAAGATTTTCCTTTGTTTCGTACCTGTCAAACATTTGTAGGTAAGGATTCATGTGTACCAGGTCTGCTGGTACACATGAATCCTTACCTACAAATGTTTGACAGATAAACATGTTAAGCATTTCTGGGGCTGGAATTGTGTTTGAAGACTTACAAAGTACCAGGATACCAGGAACCATAATTATTTAACATCAAGCTATCACCCTTAGGAGACGAAAGAAAGAACACTGAGTCAGAAAGAATAAATGGCGCAGGCAGGTGAAACCGCGGGATACAGCTAAGAAGTATTTTTAGCTTTAAGTTTTCTATTTTAAAAATTATTTCACCAATAGAAAGCTACATTTCACCTGCGACTTTCTTTTATATTATATAGAACTTCATTCATACCCCTAAATATTGTTTTTATTTTATTTAATAATAATAATAAGTATTTATTTTCTCTGCGCAATAAACATTACAGACATTGTTACAAATATAGATAGACTATTTGGTTTAGTTTACTGTGGGAGACTGGTGCCTAAGGTAGGCTTTAAGGGCCTGTGTTTCAGGTCACCAGGTCTCCGCCCTCTGGTAGTTCGATACATTGCATGATAGTAATAATGAATTTATATGGCAAAACAACGTTTGCTGGGTCAGCTAGGCAGTGCACCCGCACGCACCCCGCCACCCCGCACTACACTCGTATCCAACCATCGCACCTTCCGCCGTTTTCATGAAATTATGATAAAAAAATATTAATAATTAACTCTTATTCCTTTTTATTGTACTCGTTTTAACATTTAGAGCTACCCGCAAAGCGAAGCCTGAAAGTGGGTTTTTAGACGGCACGAAATAGTTGGTAATATATTATCTTTGCCACCCTACTAACATTATTAGTCGCCAAGTCATTATATATAGCTCCTCGCCTAATATTTCAATTGACTGGTATAGTTTATTTGCTACCTAAACGCAGCTGCTAGTTTTTATAAAACCCTTAAGTTTGAACCTTACGTAATATAATAGTCCCGAAAATATTTAATCGCTGGCAAGTTATTTTATTTGTTGCAAACATTTAGTCGCCTTTTAAGTTATTAGTCACTCGGAAAATAATAAGCTTTTTTTTTAATAGTTTAGCCATTTACTCGTAGATGAATAATAAGCAACTTAACTTTTTTATCGAGGAGGTTTTATTTGTTGTTAAGTAATTCTAATTAGTCTACTACTTAATCTTAAGTAAAATCTAATTAGTAGCTACAATAATGCGGTCAAAGATGTTGACTTACCATCTTTTTAAAATATGTTTTAGTTTTGGAAGAATGCTACGGCAGTACACCCCTGACTGCCCATTCAATATAGGTAACGATGGTTAAATTGTGAAAAGGTAGTTTTGATAGCGGTGTGGAACGTACCTCTTATTGGAGGTGGTTCGCTGGCGCCGGGCAGGCCGGGCGTCGGCAGCACGTCGGGGCGCGGCGTGGCGGCCCACTGCGCTTGATCTGGATGAAACAATTCAAATGAACTTTAGCGAACCCGTAAAAAGTTTCCCTGTAGTACCTCACTACACACTAACTTAACAATACACGTGTACTTTATAGGCTTCGTGTGAACAGCGTGGCTACTACCCATTGTCAGATATAGTAAATAAATAGACCGCAAAGACCCTTAAGCACCATATCGCTGAGAATAGACCAACGGGTTCAACATAATAAGTAAGTTAGGAAAGCTCACCCGCCCTAGACGCTGGCGCGTTATGTTCCACGCGCTCCTCTCTTAGACGTCCTTAAAGACTGCTTAAGTGCTTCCGTAGCCTCCAGTGCAAATGTGCGACGGAACACGGGGTGGTTTTAGACAGCAGAAGTTTGACAGACCCCTCCTTCCGCGCATACCCTTCCAGACGGATACAAAATAAAAGAGAGCTCACCCGGGCTGATTCCTCCAGTAGTCGTCGTGCTGCCACACCTTCCAAAGGTGGTGCTGCTATTGCTGAAGGGCTCCAACAAGTTGAGCACGCGTCCGTTAATGGTGGCATCGGCGATGCAGCCATTGAAGGGCGCCTTGGTGCCGACCTTGCCGCCCACCACGTACCCGGGCTGTACGCCTCCGATGAAGAGCACGCCGTCCAGAATGTGCAGCGGCGCCGGCGCTGTGTCCGTACTGCAAAGTACCGCGATACACAATTAACTGTGCTCATGAAAAGCTTATAAAGATAAAAGAAATATGAATGGTTATAAGCATTCGGACGCACCTGAAGTAGTCGAAGTCGTCGACCACCAGGCGCAGCGCGTTGTTGTTGTGTGTGACGGTGATCACGTGCCACTGCGAGTCGTTGTAAGTGTTCAGACCCGTGTCCAGCGACTCGCGCTGACTCATCAGCACCAGTTTACCTGGAAAAATATAAATTGAGGAATACTTAAGAAAACGTCTTTGTTTTCTGTAACTAATGTTGTGCGAGCACAATACCCTACCCTATCAAATTGTTTTTTTTTTTTAATTGAAAATTTAACGAAATAATAGGCTACCAGCAAAACGATATTAGTTTTATTCAACTGGGTGGATGGAAAGGTGCGTCCATTACTTCTGGGGCTGCTTGAGCGGTAGCTGCAGCCCGCATGTTATCTGTAACACTACGCACCTCTGATGAGCGACAGTGAGATGCTGTCAGACATGGCGGCGGTCTGCGTGCGGCTGACGTAAACGAACAGCAGTCCGTCCGGGGCTGACGTCTTGAACTTGAGCGTCAGCTGCAGATTCTCTGTCGTGATGTCCACGTAGCGCAGGTAGCTGTCCTTGCCCGACAGTGACACCAGAGACGCGAACTGGAACACGGAAACGGAAGATTTTTAAGTATTTTTTAAAGGGGGACGTTCCTGGAACCATGATTACAAAACTTCAAAGACGCTTAAGCTGCAAACAGAAATTCGTATCGAAATCGAAGGTGAAAGATAAGTTGTAAATAAGTAAATAGAAGAATTTGAAAAGAACTTGTTCTGATTCACGTAGTTGACTAAGGCACGGAGCCTTAGTCAGCTACGTGAATCAGAACAAGTTCCCACAAGCGCGCACCTGGCAGCCGTAGGTGATGCCGATGGACTCGCGCGTCTCGCTGAGGTCGATGTTGACACCGTCCATGCTGATCTGCCGAATGCAGCCGTCGAAGCCAGCACGCGTCACCTGCAGGATGTCCTTGTTGTTGCCGCCGAAGTTCATCGTGTCCAGGGCACCTGTTGGCAATGGTGTTTATGAAATAAAAAGCCATTAAGAGCAATCTTTAACCACGTGAGGCTTTTAGATCAATTCCTGTTTCGTGACGCATGTGATTTAATGACGACTCCGTATAGTTGTCGAATGAAACATTTGATAGCAGACCGATAACGCGAGCAGATTTCGCGTCGTGACAGAAAAATTATGACGCGTTCTGAGTGCCTTAACTGATGCAACCACTTATACAAAAAGGAGGATAATATCAGGACATACTCCTTTGGTTCGTATGCGTTCACACATCCGGTCTTACACGCACGCCGGTTGTGAGTAATACACCACTAGCCTTTTTGTAGAACATCACCCTTGATCTATCCGTCTTCCTGGCGTTTTCACTCACGTCTGCCTTGTAAATATTGCCTAGTAAATCTTTAATTCACCCTCTCATCGTAACCATACCAATATGCTAATTCATTTGAAATAACATACTTATCGAGTCTTCTCTAGAATTGGAGTCCATCTTCAATATCTCGCGGTCCACCTTAAGAGAGCACTTGGTTTGTATGCGCGCGGCGTCCAGTCTGTGCCACTTGCCGTCGTTGTACGAGTTCGCTGTGCCGATGATCAAGAGGTCGTCTGTATTGCCAAGAGACACCTGTAACATACATAGTTCAGATGGTATATTCGAACCATTTATTTATATTATGTGGTATCGATCAGTTATGTCCAACCGAAGATCGATTTCCGACAAAAGTAAATAATTCAAGCAAAGCAATAAGCTTTTGATAGAACGACGTCTGTTGGGTTAGCTAGTGTGCTAATGTTATAAACGCGAAAGTTTGTAAGTATAGATGGATGGATGTTTGTTACTCTTTCACGCAAAAACTACTGAACGGATTTGGATGAAATTTGGCACATAGATGATTTATAACCAGGATTAACATATATAATCTTTTATTTTTACCCCGATGTTCCCACGGGATCGAAACTTATGCGGGTGAAACCGCAGGGCGCAGGTAGTAAATAATAAATACTAGAAAGTAAAAAGTCTCACCTGTAGGTACACCTTTCCGTCTTGCATCTGAATAGAGAAGAAGTAGGCGCCCTCTCCGACGAGGTAGATGAGTCCGTCGGGCGCGTAGGTCCGGAAGAACAGAAGCACCTGGTTCTTCTGTGGAGACAGGTAGCCGCGGCCGGGCATGGTGACGTGCGCGCGCCCGTTGAAGCGGTACTCCTGGGGACCCGTATGCGGTGGCAGCAGCTTGTCTCTGGGTGATACCAAGGGATTCGTCAAAACCAAAATCCTTTATTTGAAATAAACCATTCACACACAATCTAATTAGTCCGTCCCGTCAGGTAGATTTACAAAAAATATTGGACAAGAAAATATTTAGAAAAAATAAGATTCTCCTGTCTCACAATCTATACTAATATTATAAAGCTGAAGAGTTTGTTTGTTTGTTTGTTTGAACGCGCTAATCTCAGGAACTACTAGTTCGAATTGAAAAATTCTTTTTGGGTTGAATAGACCATTTATCGAGGAAGGCTTTAGGCTATATATCATCACGCTTAAGCCAATAGGAGCGGAGCAGCGATAAAGAATGTTTTAAAATCGGCGATTCCACGGGGACGAAGTCGCGGGCAGCAGCTAGAGATGAAATAAACCTAAAAAGGACTTTCAAATATCTATTCAAGATACCCAAACCACCGAAGTTCGTTGACTTTAATTTTTTCCTATTCACCAAAAGGCTTGATGATTGAAGGCTTGGTGATTAGTTAAATAAAATATAAAATGCATAAATCGCAATTCCAAAAGAAAGTTATTTACTAACTAACAACTTCATACACTAATATTTACTTTGAGCTTAGTAATCTTTATAGTATTAATCAGATTGCGAAAATTCTTCACCGATAGAAAGCTACACGATTCTTCAGTTCCATAAGCTACTTTTTATTTAAAAAATACACGTTTTCTTTGAGACAATCCACGGCAGCGAATTTGTGGGAAAAGCTTGTATCTAATAACGCAATAGTAGCATTATCAGGATACTCGCATCAGCCAGAAGGAACAAAAAGACTTGTTATAAAACGTGTTCGTCCCATTTTCCAGATAGGTTGCTAGCCCAGAACTACCTAAAATTGTTTTCCTTTCTCCTTTCCCTAACCACTGCACCTTCTGAAAGCCAGAATAAACAGTGGCGACCACCAGAAAAATGCTAGCTCATGAAGCTTAACGAGTTCCGGAGAAAAAAATTAACTGAAGCATTGTCTACGCTACCCTTTTGTATAGATAGAAAATCATCAAGTACCTCCCTCCGCTCTGGGCGAATTGAACGGAGTGACAGACTCTTACTAACTAAAACCCATCAATGATCCTCCAAATGCCCTTTGCGTTCCAGGGCTGAGGGCCGTGGTTACTCTTGCGAACAAATTCCGCAACTGGCTACTGCCAGTTGCGGAATTTGTTGGCAAGTTTTTTTAATAACCTATTTAAAAAAAAAACACATTTCAACTCTGAATAATATGGTGTGGTTTTTTTTTGGACATTATTTTCTGGCTTACCCAACTCGAACCACTGCACGCCACTGCTGACTATCAAATATACGGTGGTCTAGTATCCCGGTACTGGGGTTCCCGTTGCACTGCAATGCAATATAATTACAATTGATCAGCGGACGACTATAAAAATGTAATAGTTTACCTTTGCCTTGCCCCCTTCAAGTTTTGAGCGGTGGCGAAGTTCCACAAGCCAACAGGCGTGTCCCCAATCATCAGTTCTTCAATCTGACCTACAAAGGCTGGGTAGCTGACTGACTGCAGCTTGGCATCTGACGGGGCGCCTCCCACGTAAAGCTTGGACTTCTGCCTATCCAGGTTGAAGATCGTATGCTGTCCTGGTAACACCGCTTCTTTGGAATGCACATAGTCTGCTGATCCATTGTCGAGAGGCTCCCGGATTGATAGTTTCACGTTGCGCCCGACCCTGTAGAAAAAATGAGTTGACTTTTAATAGAAATGTATTAAACTATGTACAATCTATACCAATATATAAAGCTGAAGAGTTAGTTTGTTTGCTTGGATGCGCTAATCTCGGGAACTACTGGTCCGATTTGAAATAATATTTCTGTGTTAGATATCCCATTTATCAAGGAAGGCTATAGGCTATATATCATCGCTGCGGAGCACCAATAAATAATGCTTCAAAATCAGGGGGTTAGTAACTATTCCACGCGGACGAAGTCGTGGGCAGAAGCTAGTATACAAATAAAAATAATGACCCGGAAACAAAATGTTAATCATTGTTTACTCTACTTACTAGTTACACCGTTCGACTTCATTTCCATACATACATATGCGTGTGGCGTCACAGTATTACAATATTCCCTACAGTACGGCAACGAATGTACTTGCGCAGAGCAACGGAGGGGAACTCGCGGGGTGTCGGGCGGCGCGGGCCGCGTACCGCAAACACGCTTAGTTTGCGGTACCGAGCGCGAAGGGCAGACGCGGGTGTGTTTTTTGTGTACCTAATAATTTTCTTATACTTACATTCTATAATGGTGCACACAAACTGTTCTGTTAGGTTTTTTTCATTTGTGTACCATAGACTTATGGAATATTCCAGACGCCCCGCCGCCGCCGCTAAGACAAAACTGACTTGTGCACACAATTTTGGCCACTTTTCCTTATATTTTTATGTCTGATAAAATTGTAAAGGTATGTGTTTGTTTATTGAATTTATAGGTACCTACTTACTTTCCAGGCGCGAGTTATGGATAGAAGCTTGTCAAAGACGGTAATTGAAAAGTAAAACAGTTGTACAATAAGGTAGTTGACTAAAAACAGCTGATAACTCCGTCGGATAGATTTCCATAAAATATTGGACACGTATTTTTTTCTTTTTTCATATAATAAGAAAAAAAACGAAGACGATACAGTGCGTTGAAAACTCGTGTGACGTCACTACTCGCTACAATTTTTACCTAGCCGTGACGTAACAAGCCACTCCTGATCTTTGATGCTTTTTATCTTCGTCAGTTTTTATAGATTTAATAAAGAAAAAAAATACGTGAACAATATTTTTCTATAATCTTACTGACGGACTAAACATAATCAGATATTTTTACTCAGGAAACATCCTTATTACCTATATAACATGTAGGTACGTATGTGGTTTACACTTTTAATAAATAATTAAATATTAGATTTAATAATCACAATTATTTTGGATGTAAATATGAATAAATGATTACATCATAATAGTAATAATCACAATTGTTTTATTTCCCATTTGGTGACAACCCTTCCATACTTGCATGTGGCAGCGTAAGTACCTACACTGGCGGCGGCATCGCGCGACATCAAAGGCGTTTCCCTACTGTAATATTGTAATACTGTGGTGGCGTGTTACCTTAACACACTACATACTACATATGTATGAATTAGGTGGAACCCTGCTTCAGATTTCGCTTCTTTACTACCTTTCTACTCTACCGTTCTTCGTTATCAAGTGCCGTCCATTATATATCGAGACGCACCGTGGCTTCGAAACCACGCTAAACCGTTTCTCTCGACTGTCATTCGCAGGGCTCCGACAGTCGTTACGGGCTACTCTGAAGACCGAAAGCGCCAGCCTTACTAAGGGCTATCTTATCTCCTATTGACTGGGCTCTAGAGGTTACATTGATTTATTTAGTGTAAAATACAGCATGTTTAATAACAGAGGACGTTCCCTTAAATTCATTAATCTATATCATTAATAGATTAAAATAAAAATATCAGAATAGAACAATAAGCATCAAATAATCCGAATTAAAAAGAAAAAAATGACAATAAATTCGAAACATCTTGTTAGTAGCGCGGAATAGTACCTACTTGTAGTAGCAATGCCCAAACCGGCAATTAACATATCAATTTGACATTTTTAGTGAATATTTTAATATTAAAAAAAAAAAATGTTTTTGAATGGCAATATTTTTTTTAATCATATATGGATACTATACTATTACGGGTTAACGGGAACGCCCTCTGTTAGTTAACATACTGTATTATGAATAAACTGATATCACCATAGTTTTTGCAAGTTTAGGCAGTTGATGCATGGTGTGCCATGAAGCGTACCTGTCGACGACGACCTGGTACCACCGGTTGTCGGCAACGAACTTGTCGCTGCCAATCCTGGCGGGCTCCCGCCCCGACTCCGCGCTGTCTCCAATGTCCATCTTCAGGTAAGGATAGCCGTTCTCTACGCCGATCACCATGAAGTCGTCCTAGGAAACAGACTTAGCTTATTTACTGAACTATGAATAGATTCTGAAGCTGTCACTCTACCGACAGATCTAGAAGTATAACAAGGCATTTCACATGTTTTTCAAATGTTTACTGTATATTGTTAACATAATAATTCTGTATAATTTAAATATTGGACACTTATTTATACTAAACACAAAATGAAGATGATAAAATGGGTAAAAATTTCGGGAGACATAATTCCTTGGTACAGTCAACAGCAAAAGTAGATGATCAAAATTAGAAATTCAGTACTAATGAACGGAGTTCGCGTCAGAACTGTGTGGCGTCGGAGTGATTCAAAAGTATGTGATTGTAAATTATACCAAACATTTACTACTACTACAGCTGCTATATATTCGTGATCAGTTTTGACTCCAAAAGTTATAAACTCAATTCGCATCAGAACTAAGAAGTGGAAAAAGTTTTCAAAACAAGTGAACAGATAAAATCAAAAATTAAATTATGAAACTGAGGCCACGTAATCAAGGGTCAAAAATTCATCCATGCCTATTTTTTAAATATTCCAGTAATTTAATTTGTTGTGTTTTACGGAAAAACACTTCCGAATCACTCCGACGCCACACAGTTCTGACGCGAACTCCGTTCATTAGTATTGAATTTCTGATTTTGATCATCCACTTTTGCTGTTGACTGTACACTTACTATGGACGTCACATGATCCCACTTTTGAACTTTGATGCCTTCATGTTTGTACATTTTTATTTGGGTTTCCGAAGCCTTTGGTCTCGTTGGCCTTGAAGTAGCTGGACACGTGCGAAGATGTGGAGAAATGTCCGCTATGACCTTACCGACTTGGTCCTCCTGAGCATGGTGTCCTTCGGGTTGCCGAGGTACAGTATGAGGCCGTTGGTCTCGTTAGTCTTGAAGTAGACGGAAACGTGCGTGGACGTGGACATCTCGTCCACTGTATCGGGCAGGCGCGGCTGCAGCGTCGTGTGGCTGTCGAACTCCACTCCCACCTGGACGCGGTTCGCTAATGTGCGGGCCTGATGAATAGAGAAGAATATTTACCAGTATAAAATAGAATATAAATCCTCTTTAGTGTGCTTACTCTTATAAACCGAATATAGGATAGGAAATATTAATGCTTTTTGAGAACTTAAGTTCACCCATGATAATAAAGTTCCAAAAGGAATTTACTTATAGATAAAAAAAACATGCTTTTGTGTGCAGGATTCAAGGTGAAAGCATCACTTATACACTCAACGTGATTTTAATCTATTTTCCAGTATAAAAACTACTATTTCTGCAGGATAGTACCAACAGAAGAACAATACAGAGGCGCGAAGATGCTTACATCGGAGACATCAAACGTATACCGACGGCCTAGTGCGAGTTTTTGGACTAGCTCGATAACCTTCAAAACGTAAACGTTCGCTTATGTCAAACCGTATGGAATAATATAGGGTAGATAACTAACAAAATCTGAGTAGTCCGTCAGATAGATTTCCAAAAAATCTTGGAGACGTATTTTTTCTTTTTTCACATAAACAAAAAATTAAGAAGATACAGTGCGTTGAAAACTCGTGTGACGTCACTACTCGCTACAATTTTTACCAGGCCGTGACGTCACACGCTCCCACTCCTATCTTTGATGCTTTTTATCTTCGTCAGTTTTTATAGATTTGATAAAGGAAAAAATACGTGTCAAATATTTTTCTATAATCTAACTGACGGACTAAACATAATCATATATTTTTTACTCAGGCAACATCCCTATTGTGTTTCACTGTCTTGTTACCAACGTCTGGTTATCCAGTTTCAACAAAAATTGACGTTAACGCGATCGAGTAATCAGTTAATAGTACGGTACAGTAAGGCAGGTCGCAGAATTGTGAGGGGTACTAGAACTAACTGTGAGTGAAGAGTGTTCGGATACGTTTACTGTTTTGGAATCATTACTTTCTGATAGGGATATAACATATTTTTAGAAAATATATTTTGGCAAGTAATCAAGGTAACGTAATTGCGTATCTACTGTTTAAAGTTAAAGATCGACCTGTATTATAAGACTGACGACTTTACAATTTTTAAATAATCTTTACTCATCATGTTTATATTTAAGTTCGGATACCCTATATTTTATATTTTATAAATTTTAGGAAAACTTACAGCTACACTACTATAGAAACTAATGATATGTAAAAAATGACCATTTACACTTTTTTTTTACTTACATATACAATTAAAAATAAAAATCTCACGAAAACAGCTTAGGACTAAGGGCCCGACCACACGGGCGGCGCGGCTGCGGCGCGGCGCCTGAGCGGCGCCGCTGCGGTTTTCTACATACAAAAATGCATTGTAGCCACATGGCGCCGTGCGGTGTGCTCCGGCACCGCGCCGCGCGCGCACCGGAATCGAGACGAGGCGGGGAGGGGTGTAAACAGAGCGGAGCCGGAGCGGCGCCGCTCGCAGTTGTTTGTTTGCGCAGCATAGGGAAGGACACATGCTGGATTAAGTACGATTACGTAACCTGTACCTATCAAAATGAGTACCAGTGAGGAAAATATTGACATGGACTACCTCATTTCTTTAGTTCAAGAACGGGAAGTACTGTGGGATAAGTTTCATGTGGATTTTAAAAACAATAATTTAAAAGCGAAAGCATGGGCAGAAGTTACAAAAAAATTATTTCCAGAATATGATAGCTACGCTCCCGATCGAAAGAACAAAATTGGTGAGTCCTTATTTTTCTTCATACTAGCATACTAGTAACATGACTAAATTTTCTTTAATTGCCACTTCAAAGATCCTGTGATGCTCATAAAATAGTTTCCAAATTCATCTCTGATACCGTTAGCTGCTGTCAATTCTTCATTTTGGGGTTGGAGAGAGTGAAACTCATCACAAATTATCGCCAATTTATCTTTTTGACGAACACCTTCCCGATCGGCCACAAAATTGTGTAGGACACAACATGCTTTTACAATGGCAGTAGCAAAATCATAGGATACGTTTATCGGTCTGTGAAAAATGCGCCATTTGTTTGCCATGATTCCAAAAGCACATTCGACATATCTTCTTGCCCTGCTAAGACGATAATTGAATACCTTTTGTTTTACATCGAGATTTTTACCACCATAAGGACGCATAACATGTTTGCTTAATCCAAAAGCTTCGTCACCCACTAACACATATGGGATTGGTCTATTAAAACCACATAGTGGCTGGGGATCAGGCAATGGCAGCTTCTCGCAAATCATTAACTCGTACAGTTTTGAGTTTTGAAAAACAGTTGAATCGCACTCTTTTCCGTATGCGCCAATGTCGACAAAAGTAAATTTATAGTTAGAGTCCACAACAGCTAGCAACACCATAGAAAAAAAAGATTTGTAATTAAAAAAGAGGGAGCCACTATTAGCAGGATTACACATGCGTATATGCTTTCCGTCGATGGCCCCGATGCAATGAGGAAAATTTGTTCTGACATCAAAATCAGATGCTATTTTTTGGAATCGGGCTGTTGTTAGTTCAGGGATGTTGTCACGAAGAAGATGTTTCCATATAGCTTCGCATACTCTCAATATTATACATGCAATCGTAGATTTCCCCCGTTTAAATTTGAATTCTAAATCTTGAATCGTATTTCCGCTTCCCA
This sequence comes from Hecatera dysodea, assembly GCA_905332915.2. Lineage (NCBI taxonomy): Eukaryota > Metazoa > Arthropoda > Insecta > Lepidoptera > Noctuidae > Hecatera > Hecatera dysodea. Next base: position 26,818,312 of record HG995286.1, on the reverse strand, counting down.
GGTACCTGTAACAAAAACATTTTAAGATTATTGAATAAAAGATATATAAAACAATACTCACTCAGGGGTAGATGCTTTAAAAAATATATATGTTTTTGAATCACCCCTTGAAAGTGACCACATACTGGTGTTAGTTTGTAGTCACTTTTAAGAGGTGATTCAAATACATTTTATTTTTCCCAAAAAAATATGATTCGAAATAAGAAAAAAATATTTTGCCTTCTCATGCATAATCCGCCATCAGTCTGGGAGTGCTAATTTTTTTCCTATTTGACCGACGACCCATGTTTATTCGGAAATATTTTCCCTTATATTTATGAAATGCATTTCTGAAGTTTTCGATTTAAGGCTCTAGTTACGCATCTATAGGATCTTAAAAAAAAGTAGCGATAAACCTACAAATATACCTACATTTAATATTTGATTTTCATTTCAGGTAATACTGTTGTGAAAAAGTGGAAAAATGTCAAGGACACCTTTTTCAAACATTTAAAAAAATTTAAAGAAGCCTCGAGATCCGGCTCAGCCGCTAAAAAGCTTACAAAATATCATTATTACAATCAGCTATTATTTTTAACCAAAATAGCACAGAATGCCACGGACGATAGTTTAAACTTAGCTGATGAATCGACCATGAGTTCTACAGATGATGTGCCTGTACCTGGGCCGTCCCGCTATGTTCCTGTCACCCGGAAGAGAACATTACAATTGGATGATTTTGAAAAACATACATTAGATGCATTAACAGCTCCTAAGGAGAAGGAGAATCGCCACTTGTCCTTTTTTAAAGGCATACTGCCGTCTATAGAAGATTTTACCGAACTTCAGACCCTCACTTTCCAAAGTAAAGTTTTACAACTAATCACGGAAATGCGCTATGGACAAACGACTCCACAATCGTCCTTTGCGTTTGAAGAGCAATTATCACACGGGTATCAAACCCGAAATTACCAAAGTACGGGTACGTACAGTTCAATAAACTCAAATTCTGATGTATTTCAATCTCCAAATCAAGGTTCTGAAGTGTCTCAAAATAGCGAAGAGATTGAATATGATTTTGCAAGCTTGTAAGTGATAATATTGCCCTGAAGTTGATTTGAAAATCTATTACAATAGGTATATAAAATAAAGTCGTGTGTGTTACACCATTTGTACTTAACTCGAGAATAAAGCAAGTGGAAAAAATAAAAGATTTTCATTACTTACCTCAAAGTGATTCCCATCATTTCTATTGGCTCCACTGGATTCCTCATATTAGTATACTGTTTCCGTATATGTGGCTCTAAGGATTGCAATAAACTTTCAAAAGTGGATACACTCATTCGAAAAAAATTGTAAAACCTCTTTTCGTCTAAAACTAACTCTTGATATTCTTTAAAGAAAAAAAGTCCGTCACTATTCCTCAAGGCTATAAATGGACTAATCCAGTGTTTTCGTATGATTCTACGTCGATTTCTTCGGTGGCGAAGTAATAAGAGCAGCAGCACACGTCTTTCCCGATCCATTGTTATTACAGACTGTCGTACGTAGCGATGAGCAACCTCTCATTTTGCCGCCGCTGCGGCACCGCCGCGGCTCCGTAGAACGTTGCGACGCCGCTCTGCCCGTGTGGTCGCCAGCGCGGCGAAATGGCTTGCGGTGCGGCGCCGCACCGCCCGTGTGGTTTGGCTCTAACGCGCATACATGCATACCTACATACGACCAATCACGCTCAAAAATATAATAATTTACCAAAAAAATAGCGTTCAGGCGACCTATTATGACGTCTTAAATCCATCATGATTTCTGTGTCAGAGAGAGACGGAATTACACAAGACGAATAGCACTATCTCTTTCCCTCGCACGAATCATGATAGCATTGGCACTTCGTAATACGGCCACAGGTACCAAAAAAGCAATCAGTCAGAGCTTTATTGCTATGCTTTCTATAACGGTTATGGAGCTCCTTAACATCCGGTATCCGGTACGGTATCGTATAGGGGGCTCTATGTAGGTCCTACCATGCAGCTAGTGTATTTGTTTCGTGCTATCACTAACCTTTTCGATGAGTTCCTTCAGTTTGAGCAGTTTCTCATCGGCCTCTTTACGCCTGTGCTCCAGGTCTTCCTGGTTGATCTTCACGACGCGGTACTTCTGGATGATCTTCGGGTTTAGATCCTCGATGTCCTTTACTGGAAGGGAATGTTTTATCAGATAGAATGCAGTAAGCGCTCGCTAATCCACCACTTAATATATCTACCGTTTATATTTCATTATCTAGCAATACATATTCGTATACTATTGGCTCAAAAATACGATTACATGCGATATATAAAATATATTGAGGCAAAAGTACACATCTCCTTAGTACACCTTAGAATTTGGCAGAAGTGATACATTGCAACATGTCTACTATTATCACTCGAAAATCTGAGATATATTTCCTACCGTTCACATCATACACGCTTGCTCTTCCAATCTACTTTAGGTACTGGCAGAATAGTCGACATCGGCTTTGCTTGCCATATAAAATATAGAATAGAATATCGATGTATTTCATTGGAATTTCTTACTATCTCCTTTTGGATGCGCTACTTTGTACCAAAAATCAAAAATTACTGCCTTTTTATCATCTACTAGCTGCCGCCCGCGGCTTCGCCCGGATAGCTATCCCAGGGGAACATACTACCTAGGATAAAATGTATCCTATGTATGTGTTATTCCAGACTGATCTACCTCTGTAATATATACAATAATTTAATAAACATAAAGCATAGAATCCAAATAAAATCGATTAAAGAGAGAGGTAGTGATTTTTGACCATTGTTTTAAAAATGTACAAAGATTAGATTAGTATCTATAATAGATACTACGCAATAGATACTATACATAAAACGAAAATAATTTCATTATTATGACGCAGCGTAGTTTAAAACATCATGTTGTGAGAACGGTCCGACTAGCATTCTAAGGGCGGCGCGGAATGGAGCGGCGAAATTTTTGTCAGTTAATTGACCCTAGCTTTGCGATATAATGATTGTTGATTGCAATTTGTAACGGCATGTATTACCACTAATGTGTTAGCAGCTACGAACCTAAGTTGTCGATGGTGGCCGTCATCTTCTGCGCCTCGTGGGCCAGTTTGGGCAGCGCCTGCGCAGATTCCTTGCTGGCGGCCAGGTCGGCACCCAGCTGCGACATCACGTCCAGGGTCGCTTGCACGGGCCGGTCCACCTTGTCTGCCTGCAGTACTTCGTCCGCCAGCGAGAATGGGGGCGGCGGCTTCGGAAGGTAACTGTTACGAAATAATAAGTCAATATTTTCATAGATGTGCAACGTGTAATCGTTATGGAATAATGTAATTATGGGACTTTTCAAGCTCTCTGATGCAGTTGGTGACATCCAATATTTTGAACCAAAGTAAATGTCACCAACTGAAACAAATAGCTGAAAAAGTCATTTCTTCGGATTTTTTTGTGATGTTCTGCGGTATTATTTTTAAATAGTTTTTTTGTTTTGTTTTGCTAATGTTTCCCTAATGTAGGTATATCAGCTACCCAACATCACCCTTAAATACATAATTATGACCATGTACTTCTGGAAAACTTTGTATCCATTGCTTGTGTATTGTATAGAATACCGGATTATACACAGATTGTCGCTAACATAGATAGGTAATAAAATATGCGTAATGTTCACTTTATGCCGACGACCTAAAAATGTATGTTAATGTTTCATGTCCGACTGTATAGCAGTGTGATATTGACGCCCTGAGAAACTGGGCCGCTAAAACCACCATCACCATCTGACAAGCCTTTTCCAAACTACTGAAGTCACCTGTACTACATTGGCGTTACGGATTGTTAAAACCTCCGCAAACAACTGGGTAACTCCAGTTACTGGTTTGTGGAGCTCAGAGAGGCTGTCGTTCTAAGTAAAATACTGGTATTCAGCAGCATCCGGTGGGCAGCGGAGCCCATATGGCACATTTGGAAAAGGCAAGGCAGATTGACTGGTAATGGATCGAGTGTTGTGCAGATTGCTTACTAGTTGATGGCATTGTTGTCATCATCAGCGGCATCCTTGGTTTTCCAGGCTTGCTGAAGCTGCTGCTCCGCCCGGGTCAGGTTGGGGCTGAGCGCTTGTTCCACGCTGTCCTGCGCTTGGGTGGCGGCGTCCCGCAGGCGGCGGGAGCGGTCGCGCGCGGGTCCCACGCGGTTTTGGAGCTCATTGGTCTGAATCAAGAAATTTTTGAATGGTAATTTGATAAAAATATTTATTTAGTTGTTCCCGTTCCCGTGGCAATTTGGGGATAACCTATATATATGTAGCCTATGACACTCCACAATAACGTAGCTTTCTATTGGTGAAATAATTTTGATAATCGGTTCAGTACATCCAGAGATTACCCCTTACGAGTACAACGTCAAACGTTACCTCTTTATAATATTAGTATAGATTTATTTGTAACAAAACCCTGTGTGGAGTGTTTATCTACACTTATAAGCTAATAATTAATCTAAACTAAGGCACAGAGGTCGAAAAGTCAGTTATAATAAAAATATAACCACCTCCCAAATACTTTAATTTTTGGAATTCGGTGTCAAAAACGAAGAAATCACACCACAGTTCTGACTTCGCGGTATCGAGTCAGATCATTTATTCAACCTATCCGGTCCCAAATCTATCGTACTTTGGATACTTAGCATTTACGTTTATTATTTTAAGTTTATTTTAAATGTACATTTTTTGAACATGTGATTCTGGCACAGAGTAAAGTTTTAAACGTATGTATGTATTTATTTCGTTAGTACCAAATAAAAAAATACAATAATAGGGTACTGTCCTGAAAAAATAATAATAATAAGCCCGTTAGGTAGACTGTCAAAATCGATTGCACACATATTTTTAACTTTTCACGGAAACAAAAAATGAAGACGATACAGTGCATAGACGCGCGTACAGTCGTGAGACGTCGCCAACTTTGATTGTTGTATCCTTATAGATTATTATTTTTTAATTACTTAATAAGAATAATCACTACTATATATACATTTCAATTAAAAAAAAAACACTAAACTAACTAAAACTAAAAATTGTTAAAAGATGGCGTCGAAAAATTCCTCCACATCGCTGGCTGGTAGTGTACCCAAAAGGCTGGCAGCATTACCACGCTATATGGCAATGCTTATCCTTTGTCCAAGGTAAAAGCCAGCCCTTGGGTCACGCGAAGTGTCAATTAAACGTTTTGACAAATCTTTAAATAAGTTATGAGCACTTGGACCCGAGAGTTTCAACCCCAAACGGTTCGAAAATATAACTACCAACAAAGTTATTATATTATCCTTATCGATTTGAAATGGGAATGAATACGAATCCAAAATTTTTGAAAAATCTAACGGACGGACCAAATAGAATTATTATTTTTCTATATACGAAATTATCCATTTGGTGAACTTACGAGCTGCGTGATGTTCCAGAGGGCCTGGCCGGCGTCGTCGGTCGCGCGCTTGGCGTCGCCTATCTCCGTCACGATGGACGAGTACGCCGACGCCGCGGTGTACGCGTGCTGCGTGCGCGAGTTGTTGTTCTCTCGCTCCGCCAGCTCGCGCAGATTGTCAGCCTGCACACAACACGACACTTACAACCATCATAATCAAACCTTCGATCGTTCCCACTGCTGGGACACAGGCCTCCTTTCTAGGAGAGGGAATGGGCCGTAATCCACCACGCGGGCCCAGTGCGGGTTGCTGAATGTCACATGTCTTCGACCTTTTGGTACTAGGACATGCCGGTTTCCTCACGATGTTTTCCTTCACCGTTTTGAGAGCAGTGGTGATGAAATTTACTACACAAAGAAATGCGCCTGGCTGGGTGTGAACCCGCGATCTACAGTTCATAAGTCGGGACCGTTACCACTCGGCCACCACTGCTCTCACAACCATCATCTCATAATATTGTCTGAGTGCTGCATTGATGATACATTTATTTTTAAATTGTATTTGTTAGGGGGGGGGGGGGCTACTTCGGTGTATATTAAAAAAAAAACAACTAGGTACATAGCAAAAACGACGGCATCGTGGTGTTTTCACTTGAAAATTGTAAATTTGCGCCCTGATAATAGAGTCGCCTTTCTAAGATAGCAATTCTTTGCACGTAGATTTTGTTGGTCAATCATACTCTGTTATAATTATCTATCGACCACCAACATAAGACACTGACTTCCTTAGAAACTCCACTAGCCAGCTTTGTGCGTTAGTTGGTGACTTGGTATCTTGATATTAAGGAAACATCCACTGTCGGTGAGTACCCGAGCCTTATAGCTCATCATGCACGTATGTATATTCAACACAAGCAAGACAACACATATTTAATATTCATTCGTAATGCTTCTGCGTTTTCGTTTGAATGTATCGCTAAGGCCCAGTTGCACATACCATAATTAGGTTTTAACACGGAGTTATTTTAGCAACTTACCTGGTGTTAAAAGATAATGTATGAAATATGTATAATATAATAATTTATTTAACGTCGTGTTAGGAACTAACTCTGAGTTAAAATATAACTGTGATCTACGCAAGTGGACCTAACAATATACAGGTCTTCTGACACCAATACACAACACACCAATACCTTTTGAAAAGGCTTCATATTTGTCTTAACCTGATTATGAGAATTGGCAACTAGCTGCAACACGAAAGTCGACTTTATGACTATATAGTGTGTTAAAATACAAAAGGGCACATCGTAGTCTGTTGACGCGCTCAAGAATGCAATATATGAATCTTTAAAACCATTAAAGGGGTCCTACATGACAAGGGGGCAGAACTAATTGTTGCATATCGAAACCGATTGATTCCGTTTTCACTGTTAGTACTCATTCTGTCTTCTACAACGTATTAACGAATAAACGGATCCTAATCAAAGTAGTTCATAATGATGACCCATTTTCAGGTTTTACGTTCATCCTGGAATACGTATTCCACTAACTAAAACAGTCAGCTCACCCTATTCCTCAACATAGACGTATGGTGATAAGCGTTCTCGGTCAAGTTCCTCAGTTCAGGCATCTTCTGCTCAAGGTCATCGAGTCTGCTCTTCAGATCCTGGTTAGCTGTGTGGATGTCAGCCAACGCCTTGGTCGAGTTGTCCACCACCGCAGCCGCGACTATGTTGTAGAACGTCGTATTCCCGATGTCGTATCCCGCGTCTATGAGGTCTGTCATTGCAGCTGTGTTCAGTTTCGTCACTGATGTTACTTTGTTGCCGAATTTTGATTGTCTGGAATTAATTACGTATAAGTTAACAGCTGCATTTATGTCAAGCGTAGGTTTAGGAGTTTGCAATATCTGGGTTCGTGGTTAAGCCATAATTGGATGGATCCAAGGATGGTGTTATTCATGATTTATAGAAATAATGAATTAGTAGGTTCATTAACGCAACGTAAGCGGGCAAACTTACATTGCAGCCAAGACGACCGAATCGAAGGCGAAGCCATTTTGGAAGCAAGAGACTGATGGATGACGATTAACCCACATAAATGTTATTTTTAGTTCATACCTTACCTGATGGGAAGCCATGAAGTAAACCTTCTAGAAATAACCTATCCACTAATGACTTAAAGACCCCAGAACCGGCAGGGAATTCCACTCCTTAGCTGTAAGCGCTACGGCCACCCACGTCATCCTAGAAAGCGAAACCGTGGCTTCCCAACTTCTCCGATCGGTTAGGTCAGGCTCCCAAGAAGCTTCTGTACTTGTGGGAGGAGCTAGGTGGCTTACATAGCCAGCTTACCAATGCACAACGGACCGGATGGGAGTCTCAGTGCGGATAACGGAGTCCCTACTGTACTCTAATGTATGCACAATGAAAATATTGCCCATACGTTTGGTGGGGCGTGTGGGGGAGACGTACCTGTTCTTAGCGTTGAGTTGCTCGGCGCTGACGGCCGTGTGCTGCGCCAGGTCCGTGTACTGCAGCATCTCGTCCAGCTTGGCCTTCAGGTTGCGCGTGTCGTTCACAATAAGGTGGAATTTCTGAAAAAGGAAAGAATTCTGTAGTTTCTTATGTCTGTATGTATATATATTATGGCTATTTCAATGTACAACAAACACTACATCATAGAAAATTAAGTTCAAATTGCATTGCAACACACGGTTTTTGCCACAATTAGTCGCATTAAAATCAGAAATACACAATCGAGGCGGTGAATTCATATTATCCCAAAATTTGAATATATACATATATCATTAATTGTCAACTTGCCACGGTACTAGTTACTCTAAACTCTAAACAAAATGAAAGCTGTACCTGAAAAGGAGTCATTTTACTCAACATTACACTCAACTGCATTACAAACTGCTGACGCCGACGGCCGATGACGACACGGCTGGCGCAGTGGTTGAGCGATCGGTTGCTGCGCTACGTGTCGTGGCTTCGATTCCTACACGGAACAAATATTTGTTTGTCCTCCAGATAGTTTTTTTTTTTTGTGTTTCTCCGATATGTCGGTCGGAGGCTTATTTTTCTTATGTATTTTTAGTCTTAGTATTTTATATTTTTCTTAGATAATGTAATGTGATATAATTACTTTTTTTTTTTTACAGGATCGCCGGCTATATGATATGCTGCGCAGGATGACTGGTATGTATTTACTAATTTTTTTTTTTTCTTTATATTGTTTATTTATAAAAAATGTTTGTTTACTGTGCTTCCTTGCTTAACACTAAATATACCCTACTATTTTCACCGTGTTAATTTTCTTGTGCTAAGTTTTGTTGCGTTCTATTGCGGATTTTATTATTTTTATACTATATTCCAAGAATTTTTTGCGTGGTTCTTTTTCCTTCATAATTTCGCTTATGTTATGACTTGATAGTTTTATGTCGATTTCATTTTCCAGTTCAAATCTGGCGAGCCCAAACATAGGACACTCTGTTATAAGTGCAAGATTGTCTCCTCCGCGGCTTGGTCGCAGACGCACTCCGGTGATTCCTTTTTTTTGAACCTATGCAGGTATTGGGAAAAGCCTCCGTGTCCTGTCAAGAGCTGCGTATGCAGGTAGGTGATTTCTATATTTCGGGTCAGTCTGTAGGCGTCAGTTGCTGAAGGGAAGAACAGCTTCGTGACACTGACCTTTTTTTTTTTTTGGATGGGAAATCATCAAATGACCCCTCCCGCCCTGGGTGGAGCGGTAGGGAGTGTCAGACTTTTACTGACTAAAACCCACCCGTGATCCTTCTTGTGCCCTATGCGTTCCAGGGCCGCGGTAACTCTTTCGAACAAATTCCGCAACCCTAGCAGGCACCGACCCTATGGGGCCCCGTCCTCGGTGCTGACGGCTCCTTGAGGCGCGTGTGGAACACAACGCGTCGTCGACTCAACCTGGTATCGGACGGCGAGCCACCCACGCTCACCGTCCCCAGGCATCAGCCACTGCGCAATAGCACAGCGGCCGATTTATCTCTGGAGGAGGCTGCAATGGGACCATTACTGGCACTCCATTTCAGCCCCCTCCCGAGTACCGGGAGTCGCAACACCTGCAGCAGAAGCGGCAGTGGCGGCGACGGAAGCCGCGGCGGCGGCGGCGGACCTCTTGCCCCTGGTCGGGGCGGATGGCGCCCTTCCCCCAGCCCAGTGCTCGGCCGGCTTGCCAACAGCCGCACATGCAACGCAGTGCGGCGTGGCCTCGCACGAGCCGGCCTTATGACCGGGCTGACCACAGCGGAAACAGAGTCCGCTGCGGTCGACCTCCGAGAGGCACATAGCTCCCGTGTGGTTACCCACATGGCAGCGGTAGCACCTCAGAGGTCTGGGTTCCAGCAGTTTTACCCGCGCAGACACCCATCCCACCAAGAGCCTTCGGCCCTCCGACACAGTTCTGGCCGCCGTCACGGGGCAGCTCACCACAAGGGTTTGCATGCCCGTGTTGTCAGGACGGATGGTGCCCGCCTAGACGAGCTCGGCAGAGCACCCCCCAGTCCTGGCGACGGCGGCCACAACTTCCTCCTCCGTCACGGAGTCATCCAGGCCCACTATGCGCATGTCGATGCGCCTAGTCGGCCTGGACACCCGGACCTCGTCCGCGGGTAAGACCGCCCTCAGCCTTTCGGCGTCCGCGAACGAGCCACTCTCCGCTCCCGCGAGCTCGAGCTTCCGGGCACCGGTCAAAGTCCTCCTCACCCCGACGCCCCCGCTGATGCCCAGCTCTTGGAGGCTCACCGCCTCCTTCGCCCGCTTCAATACGGCGAGATAAGTCACGCCCCTCTGTTCCGCTTCCGGCTGCAGTGTGAGCACTACAGCGCGAAGCCTCGCCGCAATGGCGTTGGCCTTCCGCCGCTGCCTCTTGGCCTTACTCTTGGCCGCCTTCTTCGCCTGCCGTTTCTGGCCAGCAGCCTGCCAGTCGGCTCCGGCCGCAGGACTCAGTCCCCCTCGCGGCTCCACAGACGCCGCTCTGGCCATCCCCGCCAGGTCCCTCCGGAGCGACTCATTCTCCCGAACGAGTCGCTCCGTAACGACCGCGAGGCGGGCGACCTCCGCCCACAACTCTGACGCCTCCTTTGAGGCAGGCCCGTTGGCCGCCGCTGCCGCCAGGATGGAGGCTTTGGCTGCGCTTATGGCTTCCCGCTTCGAGGATTGCTTCCTCTTGAAGGCCACAGCGCGGATCGCGGCCTCCACTACCTCCTCAAACCGGGCCCTCTGCTCCTCAGCAGCGGGAGGTTCCTCTCCCGGGGACTCCGAGTCGTCAGAGTCGAGAGGAGTCGGAAGAGTATAGTCGAGCCACTCCTGATAGTACGCTTGACAAATGAGAAAGGACATTTATCAAAATCAGGTCTTCTTTTTATTTTTAGTGCAGCTGTTTTGGCCAGTTCATCTGCTCGTTCATTGCCCAGTATACCGACGTGGGCCTTGACCCAGTAGTAGTTGTTCCGGATGTGGCTGTTTATGTATGTGAGATTGTACATATGTTTGTAAATGCACCCACGCTACAGGAGAAATTCCTAGTGCAGGGAAAAGACTTATTACAAAAAAAAAGTCTTTTCCAACATTATTAATAACGTTTACTATGCGCGCATAACTTAACCAAATGTACTGAACAGCTGTTTTTTTTTTCAGATTTTTGGTTGCTCCCGTAGTAAAAGTTAATCATAATAATGAATTGTACTTTTTATTATGCAGTTGAGTGCAATGTGCTCTGTTCATGATGTGGAGTACCTACAAAAATTCCTTTTCAGGTACTGCGTTTGTTTTGTTACACGGCTTATGAATGTGTCCGGATTATGGGCTTTTCGACAGCCCTGGGTGGAGGCTTTAATATTTATATTAACGCTGCCACAGGCCGGTTAAGCAGTCGACAACCTTAGGCTGAACTGCGAGATGTCACTCTTAAAAAAAAAAGCTTTTTGACTAGTACGTCCATTTATACTAATATTATGAAGAGGAAAGATTTGTATTATTGTATGTAACGAATACACTCAAAAATTACTGGACCGATTGAAAAACTTCTTTCACCACTAGATAGCTATATTCACCCTGAGTAACATACGTTATATTTTATCCCCGTATTCCCACGGGAACGGGAACTACGTGAAACCGCGGGGCGTGGCTAGTCTGTTATAAGAGTATGGGGATGTGTTGTGTTGGTACCTGAGCCTGTTCATTGACTGGTTGCACGAACACGTTCATGCGCTCGATCTGTTTTGTGGCGTTGATGAACGCACTGTCGGCTTGCTGCTTCTTCGGAGTCAGGTCCTTGGCTGTGGAGTGCAAATACCCATGGGTTAGGCCTCTTGATGTTACCAACTTTTTATATGAATTGTATAAATGTACAATACGGCCGACGTAACTTGGCGAGTCCGAACTTCGCGCAGAAGGTAGAGCAAAAACTTTTTTAGGAACCAAATGGTGGCATGAGGCGACGTGCGGGGGACGGTGGTCTAGGCTAGAGATTGACCTTATGTTAATATAATCGACCCTTTATCGATCAAATATCGTAATCAATAAGTTTCATTTGGAATTTATTGATTTTTATTTATATAATATAATGAAACGAAACAAGATTTACAAATATAGTGATTTTTTTCATTAATGAACGAGATTTTGATTTTAGTAAAAAAATAAACTAAAAAAATATAATTATTAGCCCGAAACCTTCTGTGATCAAAAAGTGGTAACCTTGAAAACCTCGGGCTTAGCAGATACTTTTATTTTTCTTATATTGACACAAATATTTGCAGATAATTATATGTGTCAGCTGACAGTGAATTAATGCTTGGTTAAGGTCTGTTGATGCTTGCCATCAAGTACCATGACTGAAATCTGCATTTATTTATTGAATACTTTACACACACGGATAAACAGAGGCAGACTTAATGCCATAAAAGCATTTTCTCCCAGTCAACCTTTGAGTGATGCAGAGATGAGTAGGAGTAATATGAATAAAAAAAACACAGATTCGCGATTAACATTAAATTAGATAGATGTACATACAAAACATACAATTAGCATTTAATTGTGCATTGTTCGATAGCCTGCAATTCTTATGACTAATTGCGTCACAAACACATTTTTCACACATAGAAAAATCTACTCACGTAAAAATGATTTTAATTTCTTTGAAGAATAGGTATCACTACATAGTATAAAACAAAGTCGCTATCCGCCGTCTGTCCCTATGTATGCTTAGATCTTTAAAACTACGCAACGGATTTTGATGCGGTTTTTTTTAAATAGATAGACTGATTCTAAAGGAAGGTTTATATATATAATACATGCATATGAATGTGGATGGATGGAAAGGGAGAGGTAGGCCAAAGAAACGATGGATGGATTGTGTGAGGAGTGATATGAAAGAAAAAGGAGTTAGTGATAGCGTGACGGCTGACAGGACAGAATGGAAGGAAAAAACATGTTGCGCGGACCCCAAGTAACATGGGATAAGAGCAGGAAGATGATGATGATGCATATTATAGTAGAGGAAACATTAGTATCTACATTGCACCCGCGCGAAGCCGGGGCGGGCCGCTAGTAATATATAAGTATATAATATAAAAGTAGGTTTGATTTTAATAACGTACCAGCAATGTCCGACTTGATCTGCCTCGCCTCCGACAGCGCGCTGTCCACCTTGGGCTGCTGGCTGAGCTCCAGGCCGGTGGCGAGCTCGGCCACGTGCTTCACGATGGCCTTGGCTTGTTCGCTGCTGTCGCGCACCACCGCCAGCGTCTTGTCAGCGTCGGCGGCGATGTCTGCGGCCCTCGTAATCTGCTTGTCGGAGTCTGTGGCTGCGAATTCCGCCTGAGAGCAAGGAAGAGGTTAACATCACGCGGTATACTTCCATGGATATGAAAGTATTTCAGATTACCCGTTGGTTTCGGTTGAGGATACTAGATGTAAACGTCGATTTGATATTTATACAGAGACGCAGGACCTATACGTTTAGTTGCCAACAAACCTCGTAAAAGGCACGCATTTCATTTTTTTTTTTTTTAATTTAATTTATTGACCTGGTAACAAGGACCTTTAGGTCAAGTCTTTATTTGTTGCACTTCTTCACTTGCAGCTTTGCAGTACTTTGGTTGGAATTTGCACTTTATTTTAAATGGATTTTATAGTATTTTTGATATATTTGTATATGGGTTTGTAGCTGTTTTTGTCTTTTAATAACTGTTCAAGTGGCGGCGGGCGGGATTCAAAATCACATTTAACTTTCACTTCACTTAATTCAATAGCTAACACTAGTCTGTCAAGTAAGAAATTCTGACATGAGAAAATGAGATGTTCTACAGTTCCTTCAGTATTTTCACAAAACGGACATATATTGTTTGAAATAATATTCAATCTTGCAAGGTGTGACGGTGCAGTATTATGGCCAAAGCGCAGCCTGTTTATCGTGGTGATAAAATCTCGGCTTGCATCCTCCTTCAGTTTATCGTACCAAGGTTTAATAGGTAATCTTTCTTGAATGCTTCCATACCACTTTCCTTTCGTATCTTGATCTTTTTTCCATATTTCATACCACAACTCATAAATGTTTTGATTAATGCTTTGTAAGAAATCAGTCATAGGGATGTCCATTGTATTTTTAACATCAACAGAATTATAACCCTCATATGCGGCTTTATCAGCCATTTCATTGCCAGTGATACCACTGTGAGAGGGTACCCCACAGGAAGGCAATTTGTATATGTTCAAGATGATATTGGTAAATTATTTGTTTAATGAAATAAAGAATAAAGTTAGACTTAAATGTTACTGTAAGGCTACTTAAGGCCTTTATCATGCTTAAAGAATCAGAAACAATTAAAAAGTATTTACAGTTACTTATTTCACGTATACATAGTAATGCCTGATACACCGCATATGCCTCCGCTGTAAATATAGAACAAGATTTATGCAGAACAAAGCTTTGAGAGAATTTTCTGTGTGGATCATACAATGCTGCATGAACATAATCACTACTCTTGCTACCATCAGTGTATAAAGTATAATAACTATTGTTTTGTTCTAAAAATTGTAGCATATCTAAATTGTTATTAATTGTATTTTCAAACACTTTTACAGGATGTGAAATACATTGACAAATGACCTTAAATTGACAATTATTAAACCAATTCTTAAAAAGGACAATAAGCTGCTAAAGGAGAACTATAGACCTATAGCACTTATTTCAGTATTTTCAAAAATATTTGAGAAATATATTTACGGTGAGTTAAACAGCTACCTAGATCATAATAAAATTTTGTGTGATGAGCAAAAGGGATTTAGGAAAAATAGAAACATCAACATGGCAGTTTATGATTTTTTATACGTAGTTTCTTCACAAGTTGACAAATCATTACCTGTTTGTTCTATTTATTGTGATATGTCGCAGGCATTCGACTATGTAGATCACAATATTCTCCTACATAAACTGGAAGCTTATGGCATTAGAGGAAATGTCTTGGAATTGATAAAATCGTATCTCTCTGACCGCCAGCAAATAACACAAATAACAAAATTTAACACAAAAACTAAAAGGGAAGAGATTTTCTCATCTGATAGGCGCTACATCGCATTTGGTGTTCCCCAGGGAAGTATATTGGGCCCGCCTTTGTTCCTTGTATACATCAATGATCTACCAAATGCAACTAAGGAGAACATGTCATTATTCGCTGACGATAGTACCGTAACCATAGCACCTCAAAATATTATAAACTACCACTCTGATTCTAATGAGGCATTGAACTGTATAATAAACTGGCTTAATGTTAATAATTTAAAAATTAATCTCAGTAAAACAAACATAATGCATTTTAAACAGCGAGATAATTTACGCAATGCATTAAAATTTGATTTACTGTACAAGGATACTGTAATACAAGAAGCTGATACTGCTAGATTTCTAGGATTAATCATTGACAAGCAATTGAACTGGAGAACTCACATTACTGAACTTTGTAAAAAAGTTAGTGCTTCATCTTATACCCTTTATAAATTGGCCCCAATTGTTAACATAGATACTCTACTTACAGCATATTACGGACTTGCTGAATCAATATTAAGATTTGGAATAATTTTCTGGGGCAATTCAACTTTGAAGGACACGGCGTTCAAAGCACAAAAACGTTGTATACGGTCTATGTTTGGGTTGCAAATCACTGACAGTAGCAAACCAATGTTTGTAAAGCACAGGATTTTAACACTTCCGTCACTTTACATATTAGAAATATCAGTATTTGTAAAATCTAATCCGCATTTGTTTCCTCTCTTAAATAACAATACAGGTAGACATAGGCGTGAGAAGTACAAATTTTGGGTGCAAACAATCCCCGCAAAAACAGCATTTTTAAGAAAAAGTGTAATATGCATGGCTCCTACAATTTATAATAAAATTCCTAATTCCATAAAGATAATGAATATTAATTCTTTTAAGACTGAGCTAAAAAAAATGCTACTTAGTAAGTGTTATTATAATGTTGCGGAGTTTTTAAACGAACAATTTTGAATCTTGATTATTTAAATATTTCATTCAATTTTATTATTTCTATTTATTTTTCTATTGTATATTGACTTTAATTGAATTGTGACTTGATTGAATTTTGACTGCCTATTATTGATTTGACTGAATTTTTAATGTTTTCAAATTTGTTTTTTAAATAATTTTGACATTGTAATTTTGAATGGAATTTAAATTTTGACAATGTATTTAAAATTTCATCCAGATTTTGACATTATAATTATTTTAATTTTACCATTTTTATTTAACTATTATCTGTCTAGTAAGACTAATTTTGTACGCCATAAATGGCAAAACATGTAGCGACCTCACTTTAATTTTAAGACCTCTATACTGTACTCATGTTTTACAAAATAAATATCTTATCTTATCTTATCTTATCTTATTGATATGTGAAGGAGTAACATGGCCATGGAAATTGTTTTCTAATATTGGAACAGCTATTGTCTATTTCAAGTAAGATGTTGGACAACATTGGGGAAATACCATTCAACATATCAACTTTTGTCTGTGTCTGAAAATTTCTGTGAGCAGAAGGTAATATTTTATTTATTATCTCTCTGTTATTTGATGATATTAATTTGAGAGAATACCTTTGTGCAAGTAATAGCCTTCTCAAACTTAAGGGCATGATTTTAGTCTCCACTTCCATGGCCCTTATGGGAGTGGAGCACATTGCGCCAGATATTATTCTCAAAGCCCTATTCTGCATTATATCTAATTTATTTACATGTGTACTGTACATATAAGCTAGTGAGCTATAATCAAAATGGCTTCTAACAATTGCTTTGTACAATAATGATAATGTTTTGGGGTCTGCCCCCCATGATACACCAGCAAGACATTTAATTAAATTTAAACCTTTTAGGGCGCTTTTGGAAATGTGCCTAATATGTGATTCAAAAGTCAATTTTTGATCTATTATTATGCCCAAAAATTTCTTACTATTTACTCTAGGAATAATTTCACTGTTGTAAGTAACATTAGTTGTGGAGCTATCATTGCCAAAAATCATTACACTGCTTTTAGATGGGTTGATTTTTAGGTGTAATAAATCATTATAATATATAAATAATTGATTTGAAGCTATGTTCACATTGTCAATTGCCACTTCTAAATTATAGCTGCTGCTGTATAAAACAATATCATCAGCAAATTGCAGAATATTTACATCAGTAT
This sequence comes from Hecatera dysodea, assembly GCA_905332915.2. NCBI lineage: Eukaryota > Metazoa > Arthropoda > Insecta > Lepidoptera > Noctuidae > Hecatera > Hecatera dysodea. The sequence continues at coordinate 26,801,157 of HG995286.1, read as the reverse complement.
TATTTACAAATTTACAAATTTCACATGTGTAAATATTGTACAGCAAAGGAGACAGTGTAGCACCCTGCATTGTACCTCTTGAAGCAGATTTTGGCCCAAATAGTCTATTGTTATGTCTTACATATAGTGTCCTGTTATTCAAAAAGTTAAAAATCCATTTACATAACTGACCAGGAATACCTAATCTTGACATAATTTGGACAAGTATAGCAGGATCTACACTATCGAAAGCACCTTGAACATCTAAGAAAGTACAAACTGTGTGTAATTTTTTATTCTTTGCATTTTTCAGGTCAGAGATGAGAGAAGTAAAACTATCTGCACAGCTGCGGCCAAGACGAAAACCATACTGAACATGTGGAATGATACCATTGGATTCAACATACCAATCGAGACGAAATTTAATCATGTTTTCAAAAATTTTACCTAGACAAGATGATAATGAAATTGGTCGATAGGAACTAGGAAGTTGCGGAGGTTTCTCTGGCTTGAGTATTGGAACAACACATTGTGTTTTCCAAGATTGCGGGATAGATTTAGTATACCAAAGCAGATTAAGAACGTTAAGAAATATCTTTTGGGCCGATTCGTCTAAATTTTTAATCAATAAATAAGGGTAGTCATCCAAACCAGGAGTTGTATTTCGTCTACCTTGCAGATCCATTGTAAATTCGTGCCATGAGAAGGAATCTAATAAAAATTTTGAATTTCGATTATCATTGTTTAAATCAAAAAGGTTTTTTTATATTATCACAATCAGTTAAATTTGTGTTATCAGATAATTTATCTAAAAATGGAATAATGAACTCATCTCTATATGATTTATTGCCAGGTCTTATACCTTTGAACATCTTTATAAGATTCCAGATCTTACTTATTGGAGTAGTTCTATTAAAACTATTACATAAGTTGTTCCATCCAACTTTTCTCTGTTCTGAGATGGTTCTTTTTTTCTGTGCATCTTTTCTCTTGTAATTTAAATAGGTTTCGAAACTAGGCTCACTTCTATATAGTTTCAATGCATCGTAGGAAGCAACAACGCTTTTTTCACAAATTTCATTCCACCAAGGAGCTGGGGGTCTGCTTTTAAAGTTGTTCAATTTAGTTAGCTTTGGGATTGTTAATTCTTTTAGAGTATCTAATCGAAAACAGAAATCATTATAAGTTAGAATAGGATCATGTAGTTTAAGAGTCAAATCATTAAATATTATTTTAGAAACTTTTTTGAACGTCTCCCAATCCGCTTTTTTATACAAAAACTTATCAACTGGAGGACTAATGTCATATCTATCTATGAGTAATGAAATTTCTGTTATAGTTGGGTAGTGATAACTTCCCATGGTATCATCATGCACAGACCACTCACACAATGATGCAAGACTAGAACTAATGAAGCTAATATCAATGGCAGAAGGATTTTGTCCTGGCCGATTGACAGTTGTATAACTGCCGTCATTTAAAATACATAGGTCTAAGTCATCGATTATATTATACAAATCCTGACCTCGACTCTTAGTTGATAGACATCCAAATGCAATGTGGTGGGCGTTAAAATCACCACTAATAAATATAGGTTTAGGAAGATCTTTAATTATGTCGTGCAATCTATGAATTCGTATGTGCGCACTAGTTGGTGGGCAGTATACACAGAGCACAGTTAAACTGCCGCGTACCGTGCGTACGGATAAAGCTACTGTTTGAATATTTTCATAAAATTGCGTATTTATTATATTATATTTAAGATATGGTCTGATTAGTATTGCTACTCCGTTATGAGCGTTACTCGAATTTTTGTTATAAATATTGTATCCAGGTATCCTAAAATTGTTATCTTTAAACCATGTTTCGTTAAGTAAGCAAATATCAATATTTTGTTTATTTAAGAATTGTAACAATAAGGGTTTTTTACTATTAGCACTCTGAATATTGTACTGAGCAATACGTAGTTTAGATAGAGAAGAATTTGGATCCATTACTTAAGATTTTTAATTAATGTAGCTTTAATACTTTTTAAAGTAGTAGGTGTATTATCTCCCTTATTACCCAATTCTAGCAACGTCTGTACTAGGGCCATAAGTACATCGTTGTTGTCAATAATTTTAGTTTTGATGTCTTCACTAGGTAAGACATCATTTGATTTATTTACATCATTCACAGATTTATTTACATATGTAGTATTCTTATTTACAGAGGTATGTACAGGCTTATTTACAATATTATGTACAGGCTGCATTCTTGGCGGCGCTAGCGGAGGGAATTCTGTAGTGTCATTTATTTTCTTGGTCAGGGTAGCACTTGCATAAGTAATTTTCGTTTTCTTTTCAATTATTTTCTTCATTTTAATCGGACATAATTTTGAAATTGCTAGATGGGGCCCACTGCAGTTTACACAACAGACCTCATTTGGTTTGTCACATTCCTTATATAAGTGCTCACCTCCACAAATAGAACATCTTTGCTTGCTATTACAAATTCTTGCTGAGTGGTTAAATTTAAAACATCTAAAACATTGTTGTAAAGGGGGAACATATTCGAAAACCCTATAAGAAAATAAGTCATATTGTATACTGTCTGGCAGTATATTGGAAAGAAAAGTGATGCTTACTGTTTGCAGTGGGACACGTTCTTGGCCAACTTTTTTAGTGAATCTTCTTACTGCGATAATTTCATAAATTGATGATAATTTTGTATATAATTCTTTATTTGAGATGTTTGTAGGAACAAATCGTATGATTCCAGTTTTTTCAATCTGTGCAGCTGGTATAAATGCTCTCATGTTGTGCTTTGTTAAGAAATTAGTATTATTAATAAAATTATTAGCTGTATTGTACTGTTTAAATATAATAGCTATTTTATTAGCGTTTACTCTTTGAATTGCCGTCACACCTTTTATTTCATTGGAAAAAATATGATTCAAATAAATTGGGCTCTTGTTGCCGATTCTATCCTTGCCGTTTGATTCAATAAATACCTTAAACTCTGTGTTATTACAGTTTTCGGGATAAAGTCTTTTATAATTTGGCTTGAGGTAAGGCATAAAAGGGTTCATACGCTCACCGCCGCCGCCTTCGCCACAGTCCATTTCCTTCATTTCGTTTGTTTCCTCAGCCCGAGGACGTTTATGAGGGGCGGGCGGGTTATCCCCGCCCCCCTCGTTACCCACCATTTCGGCGAGCTACCGTATATAATTTAACAGCTTTTTTGTCACTTTAAACCCAAAAATCCTCCGAAAACAATTAAAAGGAATTTTGAAAGAAAATTTCAAACCGCGCTTTTTCGAAGTTCCCGCCAGAATCGCACGCATTTCATCTTAAAGTCCATTGACATAGCGCTAAGAGAATATAGTCCTTCGGCCCAATTCAAACCTGAGGGAAATTGACGGAACACCCGACGTGAGAAAAAAAAAACCGCATTCCATTGAGCGATAAGGAATCAAATGGTGTTGTTTTGCATGTATTTCTTAGAACTGGTTAATTACTGTTTATCTGCGTAAGTGATGGAGAAAGTCAGAACTGACAGTTCCGATTTTCTCGATTTAACTTACAGGAGTGATTTAGTTGAAAAAAAAAAAATCCAAAATACAGAGAGATCAATATGGATATGCAATTAAAAATAATATTTCCGAATTTCAGTGAAGTTTAAAGCCGTGTAAGCCGTTTGACACAACTCGCTTAAGTGTAAGTCAACTTACAGATCTGAGCAGATTCTTGGCGCTGTTCTCCAGCGTCTCGACGGCGGAGGTGACGTCAGCCACTTCCACGTTCTTGAGTTCAACGACCTTCGGCTGCAGCAACTTCGTCTGGTTCGCGATGTAGTTGAGGCGCTGCGTTGTGAAGAACGAATCGGCCTTGTCCTGAAACACGTTAGTAGGAAACTTTGAATCAACTAATTGGTTTCATTTGTTGACTATTTTTAATAATATATCATTTTTCATTACGTTTAAATATTTCTTTAAAAAATTCATGAACAACATAAAATTGTAATCCAACAGTATTGGGAACAAGGTCCGCGCTACCGGTGGTTAGGATTCCAGCGAATGAAACCTCTTCACAACACGAGCCCCATCGAGGAACTCACATTATCATCGAGGATCAAGCCGTGGTCGTCGAAGCATTTGTGCCTGATAGCCGAACAAAACGCGCTGTGTCCAGGAGTACTGTTTTCTGGATCAAGCCCTTGATCCATCTACTCAACGAGAGCCTCTGGAGATGTTGGTCGAGGCTCTTGGCAATTATGCCATTGGCCGTAGCGACAATCGGCACAATGACAGCCGAGTCCACATTCCACATGTCGACCTCGTGCGAACACTCAAGGTACTTGATTTGTTTGACTTTCTCAGCTTTCACGAGGGCAATTTTTATTAAAATTAGAGAAGATACTGACATTAAATAGTTGTCGAGTTTAGATTGTAGTTTGATTTTCAAATCTGTTTGAGAATTGGTTTTCTAGCTAAAGTATATCTTATAGTACTTACTTTAAAGTCCTTAGTCTCATTAGAAAGCAGCGCGCTCATGTCCTCGATGGTGAAGAGCAGAGCATCCGTGCAGGAGTCACACTCCTGACAACCCTGACTCGGTATCAGGACCCACCTGGGAACGATCACACGTGGAATTGAACTTTTTTATTTGATTCTTAATTCAAACCGTCCGACGGTATCATTCACGGCCTGTACACTTTTACGCTATAAGTAAAAGTGCCAAACAAAAAGAAAATATATATTCCAATAGAATAATTGTTAATCTTTTCCCTTTATTCTATTTTACCAAAACTGTGGGGTCAGTGTCTGCACTGTCGAACGAGTAACAAAAGTGCTTTCTTTATATGTGTTAGACAAAATTTTATAAGTAAACTAAATACTTGTGTAATACTTGTGTGTCAGTACTTTCATAAATAAGCCCAGAATATATGATGCCCTTAATATTTACAAGGTTAAAACAGGGATCTCTATGAAGATCAAACGATTTTATGATAATTTTCCAATTATTTGCCAAACCATAATTGTGCCTACCTTTCCGGGCAGCGGTCGCACTTCTCGCCCACGACGCCGGGCAGACACTCGCACTGCCCCGTGGCGTTGCACGTGAACCCGAGCGAGTAGCCCGTGTTGCAGTTACAATCTGTAAACATCACGTGTCAAAATAAAACACTTGACTATGGCACAACTAGGAAGAGGAACTCCAAGCTGGAGTCTATGTTTCTTGGAGATGTAGCGACATCTATGGCGCCACATAAGAACTAATCCTGCATCGCGCAATCAAAGTTCTCCGCGCGATTAGAACATATACGACAGCCCGAAATCATCTATCGGGCAGTTGCCCACCAGACACATCAACCCGTCTGGCCGGAGGATCCTCCCTTTTCAACGGAGGTTTGCGGGACTTTACTCTCTGTTCCGCATACCTCCAAACTGGTGACCCACAAACAACACAGAACAGAACAGAGAGTAAAGTCCCGCAAACCTCCGTTGAAAAGGGAGGATCCTCCGGCCAGACGGGTTGATGTGTCTGGTGGGCAACTGCCCGATAGATGATTTCGGGCTGTCGTATATGTTCTAATCGCGCGGAGAACTTTGATTGCGCGATGCAGGATTAGTTCTTATGTGGCGCCATAGATGTCGCTACAGAAGCTAAATACGGGGGGCCTTTAAGTCAAGAGAGGATAGGTAACTTAACTAGGCAATTGTGCCCCATCGTCGACCACATTAACGCTTCCCATCAGGTGTGTATGTGGTCAAAAGCAAGCCTATCAATAATAATAAAAAAACATGCCTCATAGCTTTTACTATAGTTGGTGGGGAAGGAGGTTTTCGTAGTTTTAATACAGGATCTGATTAAAATACTAGTTTTTGCAAAATACTGCCGGGATAAAAAGCATTTGTGCTATTACAATTATCTGTGCCAATTTCATCAAAACACATTCAGCCGTTTCGGTGTGACTTTCCATCGATCGATCCATCATCACTTCCACATTTAGTCGTAAGATAGTGAGAATATTTCGTGATTCGATAAATACTTGATTTGCTACTTACGGTCGCATCCCTCCTTGGTGTAGTTCCAGTATCCCGCGGCGCACTGATCGCAATGTTTACCAGTAACGCCCTTCGAGCAGCTGGAATTGCAAACAAATATTTGACAAAATCAGTAGGCATCACTCGACTAGTACAACAAAATAAGTTAATAAAATGCATTTAGCCACGAGGCTAACTTTCAAAATTAAGCGTCCAAACTCAACTTTTCAAAAAAGTAAAGTTGGAATTTGTATCATTTTATAGTGAGGAGCTTTCTGTTTGCTAATTTAGATAATAGGTTAGAATCCCAATATCAACGTCAGCAATACCATAACGAAAAGGTTAAGCATTTCTTATTGGACACGTGTTTAAATTTATAAAATGGCCATAACTTGCGTAGCAACATATTATTATTATATTGAACTTCGTTCGATATGTTTTTCACAAATCTTTGGGTGGCTGATATGCTGTATTTATTACAGCATATCCGCCACCCAAAGATTTGTAAAGAAACGTGACACAGTGCCCCAGCACTGTGTCACATTTCTTTACAAATCTGTTAATCAAGCGTGGTCATTTGTAGAAAGTTTCTGCACTTCCCTCAAATGACCACGCTTGATTAACTTATTTACAGGCTATCACACGCACATATTTCTGCAACGCTACGGCTTAGTCGTTACGGTTAGTCACTCCTTGTAACACCATTTTATATCTGCATCCAGTTGGAGGGGAAGCCGACTCGTAACATACCTGATCGTATTTGGGGAAAGACTGCGCAGATATATTAACTAACTGTCGTTACACTACGCTCAGCTATACTAACTTGCACTGTCCAGTGTTGTGGTCGCACTGCGCGGATGCCGAGGCAATGCCACAGTCGCAGGGCGTGCAGCCCTGGCCGCTGTTCAGCCCGTAGTGGTTGGGTGCGCACTGGTCGCAGCGGTCGCCGATGACGCCAGGCCTGCACACGCACGTGCCGGTCGCCGGGTCGCAGCGCTCCATGCCGTATTCGTCACAGCTGCAGGCTGATGGGAGAAATTGTAGCGAGTAAGCTTTTAAATCATTTTTGAACTGTTAAAATGTAACAGTTTGATACGGCAATATAGGGGCAGGTCTTGCAGAAGTTGGCATCGCCGTAGAAGGCGGGCGCGCACAGGTTGCACAGTGCAGTGCCGCACTCGACTGCTGTGTCTCTTACCGGTGCAGTTCTTGGAGAAGATGGCGTCGCCGTAGAAGCCGGGCGCGCACAGGTTGCAGGCGGCGCCCGCGGTGTTGTTGACGCACTTGAGGCAGTCGCCCGTGATGCTGTCGCACGAGCCGGGGTCGTTCGGATTGATGTTCCCAGAGCAGTTGCACGGCTTGCAGTAATCGCCTGCGGATTACAAGTTACATGTTAATTTATGCTATAAATAGTTTTAAATATCAACGCCAACGCATGATAATATGACGAAGCTCAGATTGTAGAGGAGGCCCTACCATTTAAAATGAGACTTTTTAACAGTTTTAATCAGATGAGGCCGGTGTTTCCTCGCTGACTACGGGAAAAAACAGCGAAACAAAGTCAGAACAACTCTGCTCGAGTTGCTCTGATTTTGTTAAAAAATAACTCTAATTTTTCAGACTATCCAAACTCCCACATACAACGCAGATAGCTCACCGATTAGTTCAGGCACGCCGTAGTAGCCGGCGGCACAGAACTCGCAGCGCGCGCCGCCGTAGCCCGGCTTGCACTGGCACGAGATCAGCGAACCGTTCTCGCTCAGGTCACAGCCGATGGCGAAGCTATGAACAGATTTAGACGAACTTTGTCAGTCCTGAAGCCAGCCGCATACATGCAATTTTTAATCTAACAGCCATTTAGTTTATGTCCAAAGTATATGGAGAATAATAGGGACCCGCAAACTATCAAATAGATAGTTGCCTGACTAAAAAATGTAACAACTAGGTATATCGATCATTTTTTGATTAATTGGTCGAACATCTATCGACACTACTCAATGTAATGAAATGCACAGTATATAAAATGACGTAGATTTAGTAAGACTGAATGCGCATTCAGTCTTACTAAATCTACGCTACACTCGTCGACTCAACAATTTATTCGTCATGAAATCTATACTAATATTATAAAGCTGAAGAGTTTGTTTGTTTGAACGCGTTAATCTCAGGAACCACTGGTTCGAATTGAAAAATTCTTTTTGGGTTGAATAGACCATTTATCGAGGAAGGCTTTAGGTTATATATCATCACGCTTAAGCCAAAAGGAGCGGAGCAGCGATAAAGAATGTTTTAAAATCGGGGATTCCACGGGGACGAAGTCGCGGGCAGCAGCTAGTAGTACATAATGCGGCTGACCGTAAAAGTAAGACTATCGAGTCAGAACCCCGAAAAGGTGACAACAGTCTTGCCAAGAGTTGTCGTGTTAACCAGTTGAGTTGTGTTAGTCTGTTTGGCTGACCCTTGGTGGAAAATAATGGTATCAGAGAGTAGATGCATTCATTAACACGGCTGCTTGCGTGAAGAACAAGAAGGTAAATGGCGTATTTAAAGACTAGCACATCGTCCGCAACTTAAGTAGCACTGCTATCCGCCATTTTATCCAATTGAAGAATGAAAGCACACGTTCCCTATTTAAAGCTGCTGTGTCGAGGGTCCAAATTGCCATGATGGTCCCCATCCTTGGATAGAAGATGGCACTCAAAGAAGAAGATGAATGAATTTCAAAAATACCTTCTTAGTGTTCATATTTATCATAAAAGGTAGCTTTGTGCAAAGTTTCATGTTTAAGTCCCAGTAGTTTTAAGTATGCGTTGATATATGTATGTCACTTTACGTTTAATATATAGATAGACTAGCTGTGCCCGCAACTGCGTCCGCGTGGAATATTTACTAACCCCCCGATTCTTTGTGATATTGATTCGTTGGTTGGAGAAGTAGTGGGAGGCGCCCGATGTGACGGCACAGTGATGGCATGCGCGTGAGCTGAGCGCGGTACTGAACAGTACTTGGACATTGCAATGTTACTTTATTTTTCTAAAATAAATGTAGCCTGTTTTTTTTTCTAAGATAAATGTGCCAATAAAAGTCCCGTCAAAATCGATCAAGACATTTTGGAGATTAGCCGGAACAAACAGACAGACAGATGACAAAAATTGTAAAAAATGTTATTTAGTGTATGTACCGTATACATTCATATATGTATGTAGTAAAAAGCGGTTATTTCAATATTACAAACAGATGCTCCAATGTTATTTATATGTATGTATATAGATGATGTCGTACTTGTTGGAAACGTAAGGCATGGGGCAGGCGCAGATGAGACAGTCACGCATGGTGCCGACGGTGGCGTCGCCGTGGTAGCCAGGGATGCACTGCTCGCAATGGTCGCCCATCGTGTTGTCCGTGCACTCCTGGAGGTAGTCACTAATGTTATTACCTAAGGTTTTCAATACAAATATTTTGCTTTTCTTTGTGAACCACTGTGAATGATGGCCTAGTCGATAAGAATCGGATATTTTGCTGATAAAATCTAGTCACCTCGTCAGATAGATTTACTAACAATATTAGACACATATTGTTCTTTTTTTTGACGTAAACAAAAAGTGCAAACTGTCGTCACGCGATAGTCGACTTTTTACAATAACGGTAATGGTCAAAAATTCATGTCCAATATATTACTTCTAAAGAACGGACTATACATATATGTATAACCATTATTTTTCTATCTTTTGTTATACCTTATTTACATGGAACCGTAGCCCCCCGTTCATGGGACTCATAGGGGCTGTGGCTTATTAGACGGATGGAATCCGATAAAACCCTTCGTCCGTAGACAAAGGACGCAGGTTATACAATGTAAGCGAAGTAGGTTCCGTGCACAGAAACCTGTAACCTTCAACACAAAATACACTGAAGAAACAATGTAGGTCTATTTTCGTTTTCCATGAACACGGAGCTTTGTTACAACACGATAACCTTCATATTTCAGGATACCTGCATAGTTACATGAACTTGCGTATGCCAGGTCAGGCATCACTGTCATTGTCAGACCAAGGACGGTGTCAAACCCATTTTTTCCTGTACTCATCCGGCTCGAAGGACAGTCCTTAGAACACTGGCACTAAACTCACCAAACATACTCCCGTGTTGACGTCGCACTCCCTGGAATGTCCGTTGCACTGGCAGGGCACACAGAACCCGGAGCTCAGCCTGTAGTAGCCCTCCGCACATTGCTCGCAGGACAGCCCGCGGTACGCTTTAGGACATTGACACTCTTCAATGGATGCAGCGCGTTTAGAGTACTCGTCGTATTCTTCCACGCCGACGTCTAAGGTGACGGCTATCAAGCTGAGGAAATAAACACTCATAAGTTACATTGGTAAGAGGGATCGAAGCAAAGTGGCATGTGTGAAATTGTGAAAATGCTTGCCTTCTGCTAGTATTTTCCTATTCTCTATTCCTGCTATAGTAATTAATGAATAAATTAATAGGGCACTTGCACTTTGTATGCGAGTTCCACTCGTATTCATTCCTACAGCAGATTCTTTTCCTAAAATTTTTAAATAAATAAATATTATATATTGAAATAATTCGTGCTTACCTAGTCTGAACGGACTGGTCCCAGTAAGTCGCCCTGATGTATATGCTGGTGACGTTGACGAGCGTGTTCATGAACTGCTCCCTGGTGACCGGCGAGCCGTCAATGTTGCTGAATTCGTCTTCTGACAGTCTGACGGCGTGCATCCATGACGTCAGAGATGGCGGTTGTTCTACGCTGTTGTGGACTAAGTATCTGGGGGAAAAGGACGGAGATATTTAGTTTAGAAGCCTCGCCTACTTCGTACAGTAGGCTTTAATTACTATTTCACAGATAATGTCTTTATTACGTTCATTCCGGGAACTTTACCACAATTTATAATGCAAATAGCGACGTAGAAATGCGTCGATGACCGTATATGCAGGGACAAATGCAGCTACAAAAATTAATCCATCAACAACAGCGAATTTAATGTGAGACTATCAAAGAAAATAAAGGAAACCTCTTTAAAGAAAAAAAATGTATTTGGAACACGCACAAGACAAACAAAAATCAATCAGTTATAGCCTATTGTATTACAATATGGGGGGGTGCAGCTAAATCAAAATTTATACATCTTGAACGAGGGCAACGTGCCGTAATCAAAATCGTGTATTTTAGAAGGATTACTTACCCTACTGAAATTCTCTATCAGGATAGTGGACTGCTCTCTGTTCGAAAATTATACGTCCTACATACCGTTTTAAAAGAACATAAAAATCTTAAATATGACCAAAATACCACAACTAAAAGACGGAAAGATCTCATAGCACAGGTTCCACATACTAAAACAAAGTTTGCTGCGATTCAGTACACTAAACTATCATGCCAACTTTACAATAGAATAAATAAATATATATATGTACACGATAAGCAATTACATGAGTGTAAAAAAATTGTAACAGACTGGATAAAGACACTAAATTATGAAGACACTGAGGCACTATTACAACACACAAAATGAAATACACGACGCGCATACACCATAACAGACACACTCATACATAAATACACACACACGCATACATACATATATAAATACACATATGCATACACATACATTCGGTCACACACACACGCACACAGATACACACACAAACATACAACGAACAAACCCACAAATGCATATCCCACACAAACTAGGTTTACATCTAAGTTATTACTAGTTTTTTTTTATTGTTGTAGAAGAGCGGAGTCTCCCAACACAGGCATTACTTGCTTCAAGGGCTCCAATCACCAACTAATTTAAAACTTCTTGGTCATTAATAAGGATTTGTTTGTTTGTTTAAAAAAAAAAAGGTTAAAACTGACAATAATTAAATAATACAAGCAAGAAAAAATATCAGCGTTGCGAAGGGATACATACGAACTACAAAACAGAACTGAAGTGAAATTAATCTTACATTGAGATATTTAAAGTTCTCCGCGCGATTTGAAAATATGTATATCAGAGCTCGAGAACAACCATGGGGCAGTTGCAATACTAGAAACAAAACCGGCTTGCTCGCAGGATGCTCAATTTTTGATGGAGATTGTGGGACTACACTATACTCTATAGTCTAGTATGGCTCTAATACGATTGTATAATTTGACTAGAGAAACAGAGACTGACTCTCTAGTAGTAAGGTCCATGTCCCAAACGTGCTTGACGGCTGATCTCAAAAAAAAAAAAAAAAACTGGAATCTCGTTGAATATTTGAACATCGTATTTGCCAATCCAATCACACTTACAATATTATTTTATCCATTATTCTCGGATGACAGCGTCAAGTAACAAAGTTTATGAGGCAAGAATATAATGGCGAGAAAGTACATACCCGTCAGATCCTCCGATGATGACGTCAGAAGCGGCGATCGCCCCACCATTGGGGCCGGTCTCGTAGTATATCGAGTACGTCAAGTACCCGCCGTATGACGTCAGACGTTTGCCTGGAGTTCAATAGAAATGTTGTCAGGGAGAAAACGGATTATAATACAATAGCAGTGCCCCGCGGTACAACACGCGTAGTTCCCGTTCCCGTGGGAATATGGGGATAAAAATGTAGCCTTTGTTACTCAGGGTGAATGTAGCTTTCTAATGGTCAAAGAATTTTTGAAATCGGCACAGTAGCTTTTGAATTTAGGTTTTCATTACACACATAATACATACACACAAAAAATACAAATCTTTCCTCTTTATAATACACTAGCAGCGCCCCGCGGTTTCACCAGCGTAGTTCCCGTTCCCGTGGGAACACGAGGATAAAATATAGCCTACGTCAATCAGGGTGGATGTAGCTTTCTAAAGTGAAAGAATTTTTGAAATCGGTCAGTAGTTTTTGAGTTTATTCGTTACATACAAAAATACAAATCTTTCCTCTGTATATTAGTATAGATATGATTGTAGATTACGGATTCAAAGATAAAGTCATGGTTTATGAAAGCATTAGCATGGCCATAGTAATAAAAGTATAAATTTCAGAATTTTGTAGCATTTCAGACAGTTTAAGACGAGATAGAAGATAGTTAAATACTTCGCGGCATCGTGACCCCAGCAAGGAACATTTCATAAAAAGCATTTCAATAAAACTTTAATAATTTTAGACATTTCTATTTTTTTATTATTATTAACATTTTAAACATTCTTTCATAATTAGAATGGTACATTAATTATCCTTGAGTAACAGAGGCTATATTAAACAAATATAATACGTCTACCCGTGCGAAGACGGGCCGGGTCGCTAGTGCTATATTATTTATATCAGAATCTTAAAATTATTCGCCTTTCGCGGACCATATACATATTATAACTAACAAACCACAGGATGGAAACCACCGCTTTATGTGGCTAATATTTAAGAAAATAATCGAAATCATTCCTCCATGTTTTACAGGGAGCGACTTACCAAGATAGTAATCCGGAGCGCCGAAGTAGACCACCTTCTGTCCGCTGTCGTCCCCGACCAAGTCAGCGGAGATGACTGAATCGTTGACCATGATGGGTGCGATCGTGCGCGGGAATATGCTCAGCGTTCTGTTCGCGTCCACGTTCACCAGGTACCAGTCGCTCATGCCGTCGATCTGGGGAGTCAATGCTGATTAATAGTATCTAGTGTCTTTTGTCTGCATTGCTTTGTTGTACAGACAAAGTTATATTTAAATTTATGGTCTGTATGGACGGGCCATAAGGGTGGGTACGTTCGTAATGGTGAGATCACAAAACAAACATCTAACTTGAAGATCGACCCGTGTAGCTGTTATTATTTAGCCACGAACTCCTCCTTTTAGTAAACTGCTATGATGCCATAGTAATACTAAAAAAAACATTAAAGAAACTTACGCCTGCCCAAGATAGATAGGAGCTGGCACATCTGGTGGTCTTCCCGAAGCAGTAACACTTGGTACAACCTTCAGGGTTCGACGGCTGCAGGTTGAAGAACTCCTCCACGCAGGTGTCGCAAGCCTGAACAGAAAATAAATGACTTTCAACAGACTTCCAAAAAAGACGGAGGTTCTCAATTCGACTGTTTTTTTTTTGTATAGTAGCAAGATGTGTATCTTGTAAATGATAAAAGTCGACTTTTATATTGCAGTCGCATCTGACGTTGGTCCACGCAGCGCTCAGGCTGGCCACACGGACTGCAGTAAGCCAGTGATCAAAATACGGACCACTAGGTGCAGTCATGCTGTCATACTGCTGCAGCAGTCAGTTACGACTGCTAGATCGGCCACAATTCAATGCTACGCGGAGGTGGGTTGAAGAGTGCGGGCGGAGGGGATAACTGCGCGAGAGTAGTAAACAGCTCGATAAGTCAGTGTATTTTTGCCAACTATCTGACTGCAAGAAACCGGACACGTCGTCAGTAGCGTTGTCTTGCTCGCACAACCTGTGTCAAAACTCACCTGTCCAGTAACATATTTCTTGCAGTAACACTGCGCGGTGCCCTGGTCGCACACGTCGTCGGTAGTGCCGTCTCGCTCGCACGTGCACGGCTCACACTCGGGGAAGGCATAGTGTCCGGGCACGCAGTGGTCGCAGGTGCGTCCTATCACGTTCTCGCGACAACTAAGAAGGTAAGATATTGTTGTTTTTTATTAAGTTAGCTATATTAGGCAGTGGTAGTAAATCTAAAGGCAGTCTCGCTTCTGCAATTTGCCTAATCTTACATTTACGTCAGTTTACAGGTTAAAGGACAATAAGTGATCTACGACCAACTAATAACCATCTGATGGCGTTATGAAAAATAGCAGACCGAAAAACGGCCAATGAATTACACTAGAAACCAATTGCAAAAAAGGGGAGCACGTGGAACAATACGCGCCACCAGCTCAGGTACTCGTGATGGGGCGCGGCGGACGAATGACGACGGTAAAAACGGCAGATAAATATTTACCTATTTACAAAATAAATATGATTGATCACTCACGCGCAGTTGCCGCTGTCGGCCTCGCACTGCAGCCGGTTGTCGACGACGCCGAGCGGGTTGCAGTTGCAGTCGTCGCAGCCCCGCTGCACGTCGAAGTTGAACGTGTACGGCTTGCAGCGGTCGCAATTCTCGCCTTCAACGTTCTTGGGGCAGATGCACATACCTGCACGAAGCGAATACTTGTTTATCAATACATATTATAACTTTACTAAGACACATTTTGAGCATAATAGAAAATCAATTTATGAAGACAAAGAGCAATATAATAGGGTAGTTAACTAAAAAATCTGATTAGTCCGTCAGATAGATTTCCAAAAAATATTGGAGACGTATTTTTTCTTTTTTCACATAAACAAAAAATGAAGACGATACAGTGCCTTGAAAACTCGTCTGACGTCACTACCCGCTACAATTTTACCGGGCAGTGACGTCACACGCTCGAACTCCTGATCTTTGATGCTTTTTATCTTCGTCAGTTTTTATAGATTTGATAAAGAAAAAATATGTGTTCAATATTTTTTGGAATCATATTTTTTTAATCAGGAAACATCCCTATTATTGGGTGTATGGTAGCCCTAGACCAGTCACATGGCGATTCTTGACACCGCGGCAGGCGTGGGCCTGCGGGTGCTGAGTGATGGGTCTCGCCATCCGATGTGTCCGGCCGGTCTATTCTGCCAACATCTCACCGTGTACACTCAGGTGGATTGAGCTTGAAGTTAACTGTCGTCCAAGTCTTGTTTATATGGATTGACAGCTCACTCCTTGTTCACTATACTTAAGGACTATACTTAAGGTTACACGGTGAGGTGCTTACAGAATCGCAATCACATATAAAGGCGTCACCGACGGCGAGTTATGTTTCATGCGCGCCTCGATGACGGGTCTGTGTCTGCCAGGGTTTCCGCGGCCTTGGAATGCAAAGGGCAATAGGAACAACAGGATGGGTTTTAATCAGCAAAAGTCTGATACTTCCTGCTATACTGTCCAGAGCGGGAGGAAAATAGTTATTTGTTATACAAGAGTGCAAAGTTGCTTTTTAATCGCGTGCTCAATTTTGATGACCGAGCAAGCGAAGGATTCTAGAATTGAATCACGAGTGCAACGAGTGATTCAAAAATTAGAATCCTGAGCGTTAGCGACGGAATCAAAAGAGCACAAGGTGAAAAATCTTTGCACTCGAGTGCAACACGTAACTTTTCATCCCACCTCAGCGAGGAAATTACTAAATGCAAAAAAATAAATTATGATCAACGTGAAAAGAAAAACGCGGGAAG
Source organism: Hecatera dysodea (assembly GCA_905332915.2). Classification (NCBI taxonomy): domain Eukaryota; kingdom Metazoa; phylum Arthropoda; class Insecta; order Lepidoptera; family Noctuidae; genus Hecatera; species Hecatera dysodea. Next base: position 26,784,891 of record HG995286.1, on the reverse strand, counting down.
CAATTTTTTTTTAAATCTAAATCCGAACAATAGAGCATCGTAGAGGTGGAAGTAAAAAGGCTTAATAATGTTTCGAATTCACAAACTTCGTGCACACGATGTTCTAAATTCAATTTACTTTATCCACTAGAGGATAAAAACGGCTTTTACGCTCAGATATCGAAGAGAAAAAATAGTCTTTCCGAGATGGGGGATGAAATAATTATTTACCATCCAAAACCAAAATAGCCCACTATAGATACCCTGTATCGTGTGATCTATTTTTCACATCGTAAGTGACACTTGAAATGTGCACCACTGGGTATATTTACTAATGATTTGATATAGGACTTCGCACTCACCGTTATCATCGCAGATGGCAGTGGAAGGACAATGGCAGGGCCTGCAGTTGGGGAAGCCGTAGTAGCCGGTGCGGCAGGCGGAGCACGCGCGCCCGATGACATTGGGCTTGCAGGGGCACTGACCGCCGAACGTGTTGCACTCCAGCTCGGTGGAGCCCATAAAGTCGCACACGCAGGCCAGCGCGCCGCTGTTGTACTCCGCCGTGATCGAGAACATAGCGTCGCGACAAAAACCTGGACAACAAACATGTGCTTGGAAACAAAAGAAGAAAGAGAAGCCGATTATTCCGTCAAAAATGACGCACAAAACTAAAAGAAAAATAACTAAATAAAACCTGTTTCACCGCCAAGCTATTTCAGAATTGTAAATAAGCTATCACGTCCCTCTGGTCACACCAAAGGCAGATAAAAAATAAACAACAATACTATAATTCTTAGATTTATATTGTAACCGAATTTGTTCGAATGTGTATTAAGTCTCTTGTTTGTATTTTTTGACAACTTATGAGTGACGAAAAATGAAAGCAAAAAGAGAGGGCCAGTTTATTTTTAGGATGGATTAGAATAAATTAAATAAGGAATATTTGGTGATTTTGATGGGCGAACGGTCCATAGAAGTTTTTAAATGAGCTACTGGGAAGACCATAATTAAATAAAGGATCGAATTGTGCTAGTCAAAATGTTTTCATTGATTGTAAATAATCACTGAACATACGTGGTAAGGTGGCATACATAATAAATACAGTATGGCGGTCGTCAGGGGAGGAAGGGAGAAGAAAACGTGTGTCGATCCAATCAGAAGTACTCACCGGTCTCATTGGACTGTATGTGGAAGTGGTTGTTGGCGCACTTCTCGATGAACTCGCGCGTGTAGTCGATTACGTTGGCCTCCGTCAGCGCCGTGTCCGCGAAGTCGGGCGCCGCGATGACCAGCACGTAGTCGATCCACAGACCCTTGCTGTTGTTGCCCTGCAAAATACAACCAGTTACGAAATCGGAATCGAAACTCATAATTTCACCTGCGTAGCCTTTTTCCAACTTGTCGGTCTGTATGTGTGATCTTTCTGCTATGTATACAGGTGTAGTTACTGATCTTTTATAGTTAATTTAACACGCACTGATCCATTGTTGGTAATTATATAAATCAAGGCTTAAAAAAATTGTAAATATGTGAGTACTATGTCCCTGACTAGCAAATTTATTAATTTTACCTCTGCTGTCGTTACTTTGTTGTACCTGTTAGTAGTATAGTACTTAGTTTTATTCGGGTGCATCGTCCTCATATGTAATCAATTGGTTAATGTATACAAAATATTGTAAAACTTATACATATTTGAAAAGAGTAACTATGGAGTTTCTTGTCCGTTCTTCTCCATAAGAATCTACTTTTTGCGAATGGACAACTAGAGTCACTATAATATTTTTATTTTCGAAAGTTTTGACGTTCAAAAGTGCCGTTTAATGGTCTAGTTGAAGTGACTTTGAACTATATTGCGGTGCGCTTCCAGTCATAACGGGTTCAGCTGAATACCAGTATTTTAAGTGAAGTGACTGTCTACCTGACCTCCCCAACCCAGTAATTGGGTAGGTAACATGGTACTTCTTAGCAAGACTGCTGTCAGATTTTCGGCCAAAGACCTACAAATGTTAGCCGGAGCAAACGGTCTAACGTGTTTTCCGAGGCACGGAGGAGTCGGGTAAGGCTCGGGATGTTAAGATGGTCACCCATCTACACACCAACTTCGGCAAGCGCTGCTTAACCGTTAATCATCCTTGGCCCGCAACGCATTGTATTCTACAACGCGTTGTGGACTTGCAAACTACGTCACGAGTTTGAGTTCCGTCACATGGCCTTTTGTGTTTGCCTCAACGGATGAGTCTGTTGTTATTAGTGCCACAACAAACATTTAATTTAACGAGGATGTTATAAAGTATGCAATAACTAGCTTGCCGCACGCTCCTTCCCTTTATGAATTATGTTACTAATATTATAAACGCAAAAGTTTGTATGTATGGATGTTCGTTACTCTTTCACGCAAAATCTACTGAATGGATCCTGATAAAATTTGGCACAGATATAGATCTTAGTCTGGAATAACACATAGGATACTTTCTATCCCGGGATTATGTTCCCTTGGGATAACTGCCGACATTCACGCGGGCGAAGTCGCGGGCAGCAGCTAGTAGCCTATAAGTTAATATTGACAGTTTCATCTAAGACTATATTGCATGTAAGAATAACAAACATCCATCCAAGCTCAGAAACTTAAGGGTTTCGGAATTGTGCGAAAGAGCTACTGCGGTCCTAGAACGCACAGCACATTTGAAGATCACGGGTGGGTTTTAGTCAATAAGAGTCTGAGACTCCGTTCCGCTCCGTCTAGAGTGGCAAAAATAAGGATTATTGTATAGTTACCAGGAAGGTGATGGTAAAGTTGTCGGCGACGGGGAAGCGGCTGGTGCCATCGGCCAGCTTGAGCAAGGCCCGGCAGCCGGTGATGGAGGGACAGTGCTGCACTGTCATGCTGGTGTCGAACTGCTGCGCGTCAGTCTTTACCACAGCGTCGAGGCTGCTCTCTGGAATGTATAAGTTCAGTTTATATGGATTATATAAATGAGAGGTACTCTACTATGAAAACGTTACTTATGACGTAAACATGATATTGATGTCAATTTATCTAATGACGGAAAACATAAGCGTTTTGACAGGACTCTCGACCTGACGCCTCAGTGCTGCCACCTAGAAATTTCAGTAAACCCTCATTTTGAGTAAAAAGATGCTTTGTTAATAGATAAAGACCACTCTGTTCCTTACAAGAACTCGAAGTAAAATGTTTTAGAGCGTTTTTAGTTATAAATTGTTGCGAGAGATCTTAATTAATTATATCGTTACAATCTATTTAATATAGATATATGTAAGAGAGACTTCGAGGGTAAAAATTACAAAAAAGTGTGACATTTACGATTTGTTTTGGGCCCGGTTAACATCTTAACATTTATTCATCTGGAAAACACAATTTGTCGTCTTATAGACCCGTCGGATACCTAAGGCGACAAATTCATATTAAGAACGGGCACAGTGCCCAGAATATGAGTCACATGTTAGGTGGCCCCGAGTACCCATACACCTGTACTTTGGGGGACTTAATGAATGCTACCAATATACTGAGCCCAAAAAATATACAGAGTTAACCATCGACTCGAATAGGAGAACTTACCTGGATGTGCGGGCTGGTAATAATGCACCATGAACATGTAGTCGCCAGGCGCGGGTATCTTGGAGTCGATCCTCAGCGGCTCCGCGCCGTCGATGATGTACACCACCGCGGTGGCGTTGTCCAGGGTCGGCGGTCTGATGTCGCGGTCGCCACCCGTACCGATCTCTACTTCCACCTGAAAAGTACACGCCGTTCACTTGTTTGTAAGTTTTAAGGAGATGGCAAATCGTGTTTTGCGTATTTTAAATAGGGTAGTTAACTAACAAAATCTAAATAGTCCGTCTGATAGATTTCCAAAAAATATTGGACACGTATTTTTTCTTTTTTTCACATAAACAAAAACTAAAGACGATACAGTGCGTAAAAAGCTCGTGTGATGTCACTACTCGCTACAATTTTTACCGGGCAGTGACGTCACACGCTCCCACTCCTGATCTTTGATGCTTTTTATCTTCGTCAGTTTTTATACATTTGATAAAGAAAAAAATACGTGTCCAATACTATTTTATAATCTAACTGACGGACTAAACATAATCATATATTTTTTCTCAGGCAACATCCATATTCAATATCAATATTACGATCTGTAAGTACCTAACGTCAAAGAGTAATAACAATAGTTAAGTAATCAATATTGTTTTATTGCTGGTAAGTAAATATTTAATTACTTCAATACCTCTTGGGAAAAGCTGATGGATTAACCACTGAGCTAGGTTAATTCAAGACAAATTGCAAGTTCGTGACCACTAGCTAAATTCCCTAATGCAGGTGCATTGCAAGAATAAAACGTACTTCATTTTACTTATAAGCTTCAAATTTGCAACGCTAGATGGCAGTCTACTTCGTGCACGTTCCACTAAACGGAGGGTGCAGGAATTATAGGTGGCAGCACAGGTCAAATATTTACATTATTGGCATAGTCTACGCCGTGCACGTTCCCTATTGTAAATCATTTAATTAATAAAGTATTAATTACCTTCTTAGAATCGACAGCAGTTGTGAAGCCCGAAGGGGCGCACTTTCCGTTGCGTCTCAAGCAGTACGGCCTAGGGGTGATGTAGTCCAGATGCCATTCGGCCTCGGGGATCGCTACTATCGACTTGATACCAACTAAAGTGTCGCGATCGCCCTATAACAATACAATAGATCATAAGAACACCATCAAATAAAGAAAAATAGTTTATTCAGTACAAACAAAACCCACATTATAGATATAAGATGGGTACTAAAATAAATACATACACAATCAAAATTTGGAACATTATAGGTATGACTTTTTTCAACTGTGTCATGATCTTCATCCAGTTAAACCGGATGCATGGGAATACCAGCATTTTGCATGGAGCTTATTATCCAGATACTGAGGAAGACCTCTTGATAAAGATAAAAACTAACGTCATAATGCTGTGAGTTTCATGAGCTACTTTTTATCCAAGGCAAAAAACCAAAACAACTGCTCCATACATTTCTGTGCGCATAATTCGACCAAAACTATTCTGAACAGCTGGTTATTTTTTCGCGATTTCTGACTTGGTCCCATGGTAAAAGTTGTTCATGATAAGGAGTACGTCTTTTAAGATATTGCGTTAAGAGCGTGTACGCCGTTTAGCATTTCATACAAATTTTCAAGTTACTATTTTGCGAAATGACTGCACCGATTTTAATGAAACTTGACACATATAAGCAAGATACATAGGTCTAAAAAGTTGGTTGAAAACATTTTCGAAATGTCTTTTATAAAAAGTTGGAATGGAAATTTATGTTTGTATGGAAAATTTAAAATGGGTCTAATTTAAGTGTAACACTGTTTATCGAAAATGTTTTCAACTAACTTTTTAGACCTATGTATCTTGTTTATGTGTGTAAAGTTTCATTAAAATTGGTTAAGCCATTTCGGAAAATGAGGACTTGAAAATTTGTATGAAATGCCGTTCGGCGTATACGATCTTAATTCTGTGTAAAAGTGCAACTTACCATCAAATAAATGATATTATTGGCATCGTGAACATTGAAGACTTGTATCTTAGATAGATCGTCGAGCACCGCCTGGCGACACGCCGTCGTATACGGGCAGTCGTTCAGGTTCACGATGGCATCCGTCTCCGGTTGGTCGCCGGACTGGAACCGTACGGTGACCGGGCCGCGCTTCACGAACGAATAGCTGGAGTTGTAGGCCTCGATCTCATTGGAGCTGTCAACGGTTCTGTTGATCGGCGTGACGTACTCGATGATGAGGACGTAGGCGCCCGGCGGGTCGATCTTCATGTTGTACTGGATCTCGTCGTTTGTTAATATCGGGATGGAGTCAGCTGATGCTTGGAGCTCGTTCAGTTGCTGTGGAATAATGATTGGCTTAACTTGATATTTTATCTAAGTAATACTATGAAGTGGTAACATTTTTAGTTGAAAAAGGAAAAAAGTATATACAATATGTAACAGAATAAATCCAATACCTCTTAAGTTTTCATTGTACTCATCATCGTATGAACAACTTTACTATGAGAACAACATCGAAATCGAAAAAAAAACGACTGTCGACATTTCTATGCGCATAATTGGACAAAATGTAATGAAAAGCTGTTTTTTTTTTTTTCGCGATTTCGGAATTGTTCCCGTAGAGAAAGTTGAGTACAGTGTCCCTTTAAGATGTATTGCGTTTATTTTGTTACACTCTGTATAAGACAAATTTAATATAAGTCTCAAATCGAAATGGATTCGTGTTAGTAATATTTTATCAATGAGCAGTTGCTTGTCAAAATAAAATCACGAGAAATCTCAGAAGCAGACATTTAGTCTGCTTCTGAGATTCCTACCCAATCCTATTTTATATACTTAAAAAAAAACAATTGTTTTTTTACAATTATAATAGGTTCCATGTTTCAGAATTGATTGTTGTCCTAATAGGAAGCGATTTAACACGACGAAGCCGATCAAATTAACGCGACAATCGCGCATTCGCACAACGAAAAAAACGAAACAGACGCCCTCTGTCGACGATCGGTCTTGCCGCAGAAATGAAAGCGAAGATCGCGTATTCCCGCAATAATCACTTTGTAATTAGGACGACACCCGAGAGGACTGAAGACCAGTCAACAAAGTATTAAGTATGTACATAACAAAAACGAGAAAAAGAAAAATGCCCAGCTTTCTTTTTAAAGAAAATCATCAAATGACTTCTTCCGCATTGGGCTGAGCGTTCCTTCATATTATGCCCGTTGCGTTCGAGGGCTACGGCAACTCTTTAGAACAATAGGGAAGTTGCCTAAAAAAATCTAATTAGTCCTTAAGATAGACTATCCAAAAATATTGGACACGTATTTTTTATTTTTTCACGTATACAAAAAACGAAGACGATATAGTGCGTTGAAAACTCGTGTGACGTCACTCCGTGCGAGGATTTTTACCACGCCGCGATGTCACAAGCGCCCACTCATGATCTTTGAAGCTTTTTATCTTCGTCAATTTTTAGAGATTTCATAAAGCAAAAAATACTGGTCCAATATTTTTCGATAATCTAACTGACGGACTAAATAGGATCATATTTTTATTCCTCAGGAAAGGAAACGACCCTATTCCCTCGTGCACCGGTTCCATGACTCACCTCAACGTCGTCGATGTACCCGCTGACTGAAGTGCTGAGGCCGCTGACGTCGGCTGTGGGGCGACCGAACAGGCTCGGGTACGCGAAATGCCGGCAAAGCTTCCGGTCGCCGATCACACACGGCTTGTCCACCATCTTCGTCAGCACTGTTGCCTCGTAGTACGCTTCGGGGATGAGCACGAAGTAGTCCTGTGGGGAAAGGACGATTATAATGTAGTGTAAGTGTAGTGTATTGGTTTCCTGAGTATTTAACATGGAGCGTATGCCCACAACCCAGTACCCATCTAAACATTTTTACAAACTTTCACATTTATTATATACTAGCAGCGCCCCGTGGTTTCACCCGCGTAGTACCCGTTCCCGTGGGAATACGGGGATAAAATATAGCCTATGTTACTCAGGGTGAATGTAGCTTTAAAATGGTGAAATATTTTTTAAAATCACAGCAATCACAGTAGTTTTTGAGTTTATATTTACAAACATACAGACACACAAAAATACAAATCTTTCCTCTTTATTAGTGTAGGTATCAGTAATTTATTTATCTCTTAGCAAGCCACATTACAGCTTAGTGTCATTTACCCTAATTATTTACATACTTGTAAATTTGATTTAATGTGAATATAGCTTTATAAATGTCGTGAAACTTTTTTATTTGATTAAGAGATAATTGTCATCATCTCGTTATAACTGTGTAGTGTATGCAGACAGAGATGCTAGTAACTTTGTGGCAACTGCATTGGGCAGTTCATTGATAGAGCAGTGAACATCTATAACTCGTGTAAATTAATAATGACCTGTTGTTTCCAAAAATATAAATAAACCCGCGGGAAATAGCTCGTCTACGCTAATGATAAAAAGAGAAATAATGAATTTTTGTATGTTTAACTGTAGTGATTAGGTTCTAAAACTAATGGACCGACTTTAAAAATTCTTTCACCATTAAAAAGCTTTATTATCGCTGAATAAAATAGACTACGAGTATATATTACTTTCAGAAAGGTATATAGAAGTAAAGTATATAGATAAAATAACTTGACAAATTTGACGACACGGTTGGCGCAGTGGTTGAGCGTTCGGCTGCTGCGCAACATGTCGCGGGTTCGATCCCCGCACGGAACAAATGTTTGTATGGCCTACAGATAATTTTTCCAGGTCTGGGTGTCTTGTGTATGTGAGTTTTCATGTTTGTGAACGCACCCACGATACAGGAGTAAATCCTAGTGTGGGGCAACGTTTTTTTAAAGAAGAAGAAGAAGAACTCACAATCATGACTTCCTTGCTGGTCTTGATGGTGACCATCCAGCTACCGGGGTTCATGACGAAAGGCGAGGGCGCGACGCCCTTGTCGCCGGCCACCGTCACCAGCTGCGGCTTGTTCGTCGGCCGCAGCGCTACGTTGAACCTGGATACATTGATAAAAAATGATATTTATTTCGTAAGTATATAAGACTAGCTGCTGCCCGCGACTTCGTCCCCGTGGAATCCCCGATTTTAAAACATTCTTTATCGCTGCTCCGCTCCTATTGGCTTAAGCGTGATGATATATAGCTTAAAGCCTTCCTCGATAAATGGTCTATTCAACCCAAAAAGAATGTTTCAATTCGAACCAGTAGTTCCTGAGATTAGCGCGTTCAAACAAACAAACAAACAAACAAACTCTTCAGCTTTATAATATTAGTATAGATAACTCGTTTGAACGTCAATCTTTTGAGGAGCTCGTGGATAAAGAATAACAGCCGCATAGATCGATCTTCAGTTAAGCAACGCTTGCCAAGGTTGGTCTGTGGATGGGTGACCATCTTAATATACCGAGTTTCCTCCGTGCCTCGGAAAGCACGTTAAGCCGTTGGTCCCGGCTGTCATTTATAGATCTTTGGCAGTCGTTACGGATTGTCAGAAGCCAGAAAATCTGACACCAGTCTTGCCAAGAAGTACCGTGTTCCCCAGTTATTGGGTTGTGGAGGTCTGGCAGGCAGCCGCACCACGTTAAATACTGGTATTCAGCTGAATCTGGTATGACTGGAAGCCGACCCCAAAATAGTTGGGAAAAGGCTAGGCAGATGATGAGGCAGATGATGTCTGAACGTCAATCTTTTCAAGTAAGTTTAAACTAGAAAAGTCTGGTCTATCCTAGCCAACTACCCTGAGAAGAAGACAGAAACCAACTCAGTTGTCAAAGTCCATATATATAGGTTAATACCTACAGTGGTCTTTCCGAGGAAAGTACCACACACATCTGAGTGAACCAATCCAGTCAGTACAAGCCTTTGCGGCTGGGATATGACACAGTACTACTGTACTTCGTGTAGCAAATAGCTACCTAGCGGTTAATATATTTTACAAAACACATTCGTAAATCGGCCATTGTAATTCAATTTGCGTTTTGCGACAAGTAGCGCAATCTAAATATTTTATTTTGTGCCATTTCCATAGCTTAGATTGGAGACCGCGCGTCGTGATAATGCTGTAAAATCTGCAAAAGAATTTCTATGAACTTGGTAGGGTGTTGAATGGTTGAAATGTTACAGAAACATAAACAACTGAGAGCCTACAACGAGCAGTTGTTGCTATTGCGTGTATATGTTCAAATTATAGGCGAGGACGCTGGCACCCTAAACACAAATTAAATATTACATCGGGTGCCAGAGTTCGTCGAAAACACTCTTTCCCTTGGTTGGAAAGCTGCACAGTGTTTACATGTGTTTCTGTACAACGAAAGATAATAAAAAAACTTGTTGGCACAGGAGCCTGGGGATCGACACGGGTGCAGGAGTCCGCTGATTGCGGGATGCAAACAGTATGGTGAATTATACCTTCAACACGAATTGAAGAAGACAGGCCCGCACCCCAAATGCATAGCTTGTAAAATCAAAAGGACCTCTAGAACCATATCTTAAGTAATCGTCTGCTCGACAACGTAAAGTCAAAATGAAAGAATATTCAGCCGATTGCATTCATTTTTGTATTACTGAATTAGGCTGCCGGTCGGCGTAATCGGTTTCCCTAATACACTACGACCCTGAGTACGATACGCGATATTATGATACAGAAGAAAATAGCAATCATATATTATTTAGGCCAACATCTGGCATTTATTGAGATAACAGATATATATACAAACAGTACTTCTGTCTTCTAAGGGCACGTAGAGAATTAGGGAAATCCTGTCGGCTGCCGGTCATTTTGGCGACGCTTTGGGGAGGCCTATGTCCAGCAGTGGACGTCCATCAGATGTGGGTCCTGATATGATGGTAGAACGAGAAGTACTACTCTACTGATTACGTCCGTGACATGTCACATCCTCAGGTCCAGTTGAAAATCAGCGTCAGGCACTAGTTGTCTGGCATATATGCTGAACTGGACCTATTTGGCACAGCCGTGGGGCGCACACCTCTTATTTATTTTTTTCATTTTGTTTATATCTTTTTTGTTGTGTGCCTCAACTGTGTCAAATAAATAAATTTTCTTTCTTTCTACTCACTTCTGCTGTATATCCACGACGCTGTCCGGCGTGATCACGATGCTGGCGATGACGGGGTCTTGCAGAGGGTTGGCGTACTTCAGCACCATGCGGTACAGCGACGACTTGGGGATCAACACTCTGTTCGTCACCTCGTTCTGCAAGATGCAATGGTTCAATGTGTGTTTGCTTCTAGTTTCCTCTGTGACGTCATCAAAATACAGTCACCATCACGGGAACAAGCGAACATTGCGTTTATTTGTTACAAAAATAAACTAAAAAAAATCGGAATAAGGTTAAATTTGTATTGCACGAATGACGTGACGTGATTATGTTGACAAATCCTTCGATCAATAATACACTAGATTCCCGATCGTCGCTTCAAAAACGGTCCGAAAAATAAGAGCACAAATAGTTTTGTGGTCTTATTTTGAATTAGTTAGTATGGTCCAATCATAGCCAATGTGAGGACGTCAAGATGCCGCATTGCGCGTTCAAAAACTATGTAAATAATCACTGTAACACCAAGATTTTGGAAGGAATATCTTTTTTTTCGATAAGTTTATACCATTAAGTGTTTTTCATAATACAAAAACCGAATTAAGTAGTAAATATAAATTAAATCGCAAATATTATGATAGTTTGACCAATGTTTGCACCAACGCTCCAACTATTGTAACAAACATCGACTGTTCCGGAACAGGGAATGTATGGAGTAGTATTATTATTTTGTATATTATTTTTGTTTGTAGATTTCCTAGCGACCCATTTCGTTGTGCAGAATGGGTATCTATTGTCGCGAAAGAAAGAGGAGATGGAATATATAAACCCTATAAAATTCGACAGTATGTTCGATTCATTTTGATAGACTGGACATAAAACTCAAAAAACTCAAAACGTTTATTTCAATTAGGCCATTAACGGCACTTTTGAACGTCATCAATAAAAATTATCATAAATTAAGTGACTCTAGCGTCCATTCGCAAAGGTAGATTCTTATGGAGAAGAACGGACAAGAAACTCCATAGTTACTCTTTTCAAATCAATGTTTTACAATATTTGGTAATACAATAAATACTTCATATATGTGAGGACAATGCACCAAGTATACTAGTTATAGAACAAAGTATTACCAGCAGAGGTAAACTTCTAAATATCTCATGCCCATGGTACTCACATATTTACAAATATTGAAATAATAAAATGAAAAAAAAAGTACAAGACACAAAAAAAAATGCGTTCATAAATATAATTCACACATTAATAAACCAGTTTGATTTTGTCTACACCCTCGATTGCCCTATGGAGCAAGACCAGCATGTTTCCAAGCATTCTTATCCTGAATGTAATCTTCTAATTTGTACCTAATATGCTTGTTTACAAAGGGTGGTTTTAATAAAAGTTTTAAATTTTCTTTCATTTAATTCTAATATGTTACAAGGTATTTTGTTGTAACATTTAACACAGTACCCCATAAAAGATGTATGTACTTTAGCTAATCTATAAAATGGTTGGTCTAATTTGTCTTTATTTCTAGTATTAAAATTGTGTCTATCACTAATTTTACTAGCTGGAAACACGCAAAGGCGTAGGTTACTAAAAACTCTTATTTACTTAATCTTTTAATTAATAAATAGTGCGGTTTAAATAAACTGATTTAATACAAATATTTGTTAATACTGGTTGTTAACAATGTGCCAACCCGCTTAAAATTAATAGAATAATAATATAATAAAATTAATGTCGTAACAAACTAACTAAATACTGTACTAGCTTACTCCTAGTACTTTTTAAATCAGTCCAAAATATTTGCCACCATACAAACGTACCATTTCCAAAAAAAAAAACTGCAACTCTACATCTTTCAATACTTACTGTGTTCTGAGCATTGAAATGTAATACCAAGAACTACATCTAATTCCAAAATAGAATAAGCACGAAATTATGAACAAATTGTTTTGAACGTTATTGCTTCGATTTTAAGTTTTATTTTATATAATAAATATTTTTTACTTATTATAAAAATGACTAGTTATTTTCAATTCATTTTAAATTTATTGCTTTTGACCTTTCTCCGATGATAGAAGGACCTAATTTAAATATTTTGCAATCGTAATTAAACTTTATGTATGAGAAATAAGGTTTACAATAAACTGCAGTTTTTAATGTGATTAAAGTTTTTTCTGTATTTTGTAGTATGAAATATAAATGTTTATGTGTGTGTAAGCGCGGCCACTTGAGCGACATATTTTTGTTCCTGATCCTTTATCTAGTGTATTATTGATCGAAGGACAAATCAAACAATCGAAGTGACGGCATTAGAGAGAGCTATACAGGTCGTATAGAGACAGTATACAGTTGGATCCGCTTATAATGACATCGAAGTGAAAAATACGTCATACTAAGCGGACGCCATAAAAAGCGTAATCGTAGGAACTAAGCCAATTCTCATCTTTGTTAGGTATTTTTATAATAAGGAGATAAACAAAAATTTGTATATTAATAGTCGTAGATCAATCAAAACAAAGTGAGGAACAAATTCGGTCTCATGTCCCCAATTATGTTTGGTTATAGTAATGACCAAACATAATTTATAAAAAACAGGTCATAATAAGCGATATGTCAATAAACGAAGTCATTATACCCGCACTTTTTTAAAGAATTTAATATGAAAACCAAAATGAGCTCTGTTTTGACCAACCGCTTAATATGAAGTTTAAGCGGTTGGTCATTATAAGCGGCGTCATAATAAACGGATTTCACTGTAGATAACTGACCTGCAGCATAGAGAACACGACATATCCCTTCCACGAGTATCCTGGGAAGACTTCGTCGGAATTACGGTAGCGCACGGGCCCGGACTGCGTGTAGCCCTCCTCGAGCTCGTAAGTGAACTGGTGCAGCGTGGGGAAGTAGTGCGCGCGGATGGGGCGGTCGCAGCGGCGGCCTTCGACGCGCGAGTGGCAGCGGCACTGCCCGCTCGCCTTGTCGCAGTTGTTGTCGATCGAGCCGCCGATGTCGCAGTCGCATCCTAGGAAACGTTGCCAGCATTGAACAGGTAAGGTATTTTACTGAAAGTTTACGTTAACAACCAAATATCATATGAAAGCTACATCACTACATAGTATAAAACAAAGTCGCTTCCCGCTGTCTGTCCTTATGTATGCTTATGTAGGTCTTTAAAATTACGCAACGGATTTTGATGCGGTTTTTTTTAATACATAGAGTGATTAAAGAGAAAGGTTTATATCATAATATAGCAGAGATTTAATATCAACATTACAGCCGTGCGTAGCCGGGGCGGGTCGCTAGTGCCCTATAACTCAACATTCGAAGTTATGTCGGACGGACTAATTCGGAAGGTCCGTTTTAGTCCGTCTCACATAACTTCGAATTTCAAATAGATTTTCAAGAATAATTTGAAGGTTTTTTTTTCAAGTAATGTATTGGATCCAGTGCTTTGAAAACTCAGATGACGTCACACAATAGTACACTTTTTAATAATACGTGACAATCAATTTTAATCGATTTTGAATGGCAAAAACTACATGGCCATAATTTTTTAAATTGATACGTACGTTTTATATTTTCAAAAAGTGTAGGTTTCGTTGAGAATAGTGAAAAATGAAATAGAATATTATTTTTATATTTATTGAATACCCTATTTGCAGCTGTAAATATACAGACTTTTGTATTTAGGGACTGGCACTCTCTTTCAATACTGATGGGAATTTAAATTTTAAACCTGATTTTGTTCTTTGAATATGCGTGATCAAATAGAACAGCGGACGTACCATGACGTCTTAAAACGTGAGTCTTCCGAGCGAGAAAAAGGGATGGAGCTATATAGGGTGTATAACTCTATCTCTCTTTCTCGCTCGGAAGACTCACGTTTTAACACTTCATGGTACGCCCGCAGAAAACATTTATTCGATTATGATTTAGTGAACTGTTGAAACAGTCTCATTTCTGTGTTACTTCAGAGATGTTTGTTAAGAACTGATACGACGGAGAACACGTGTCAGTAACAAGATAGATTTCCAAAAATATTGGACACGTATTTCTTTTTTCACTTAATTAAACAAAAAACCACGACGTTACAGTGCGTTGAACACTCGTGTGACGTCACTACCTGCTACATTTTACACTATAGCGTGACATCACAAGCCCCTTCTCCTGATCTTTGATGCTTTTAATATTCTTCATTTTTTATATTATTAAAGCAAAAAATCCAATATTTTTCGGCAATCTAATCTGACGGACCAATTACAATCATATTATTTTTACTCAGGAAACATCCCTATTACTTGAATTACATGGTTTGCATCCAGTAAGTAGCATTAATTTTCAAACCTCCAAAAAACCACACCCACATATTTTCTACGCAAAGGACAAAAAATGAGGTTGTACTTACCAGTACATCCAAAGACATTATTAGTATCGAGCTTATAGAATCCATCCTGGCACTGGTTGCACTGCCGGTCACCCACGTTCATCTTGCAGGTACACTGTCCAGAGCGAGTGTTGCAGGCGCCCAGCCCGCCCAGGGTACCAGCCAGGTGGCAGTTGCAGTCTGTTGGTCAACAAGTTATATGAGGAATGTTAAGTCCCATATCATCTCCCTACCAGGATAAGAATGCTTGGAAACATGCTGGTCTTGCTCCATAGGGCAATCAAGGGTGTAGACAAAATCAAACTGGTTGATTTATGAGTGAATTATATTTATGAATGCATTTTTTTGTGTCTTGTACTTTATTTTCTTTTTATTATTTCAATATTTGTAAATATGTGAGTACCATGGGCATGAGATATTTAGAAGTTTACCTCTGCTTGTAATACTTTGTTCTATAACTAGTATACTTGGTGCATCGTCCTCACATATATGAAGTATTTATTGTATTACCAAATATTGTAAAACATTGATTTGAAAAGAGTAACTATGGAGTTTCTTGTCCGTTCTTCTCCATAAGTCACTTAATTTATGATATTTTTTATTGATGACGTTCAAAAGTGCCGTTAATGGCCTAATTGAAATAAACTTTTTGAGCTTCCAGAATAAACGGATTCAGCTGAATAACAGGATTTTATGAATAGCAACTGCCTACTAACACGGTACTGTAAGTAACCACAGGTAACACGGTACTTCTTAGCATGACTGGTGTCAGATTTCTGGCTTCTAATAATCCGTTATGACTGCCAAATACCTATAAATGACAGCAGGGGCCAACGTCCTAGCGGTTTCCGAGGCACGGAGAAGTCGCGGTATGTTAACGGCCGAACCCAATACCCGATCTATCACATACTGGAGATAGAAAAACAAATGAAACAACAGAAAACCTATATAATTTTTCTGTTGTTTCATTTGTTTTTCTATCTCCAGTATGTGATAGATCGGTTATTGGGTTCGGCCGTAAGAGGGTCACCTATCTACAGACCGGCCTTGGCAAGTGTTGCATGAACCTGAAGATCGACCCGCTATTATATTTAGTTACTAGCTGCTGTCCGCGACTTCGTCCCCGTGGAATCCCCGATTTTAAATTCTTTATCGCTGCTCCGCTCCTATTGGCTTAAGCGTGATGATATATAGCCTAAAGCCTTCCTCGATAAATGGTCTATTCAACCCAAAAAGATTCTTTCAATTTGAACCAGTAGTTCCTGAGATTAGCGCGTTCTAACAAACAAACTAACAAACTCTTCAGCTTTATAATATTAGTATAGATGAGCTCCTCAAAAATGATAAGTCTGACACTAAAATCAAATCATAACAGGTTTATTCAAATTAGATAGAGAATCTGAAGTTAAAAGACACAATGCATAATGTTGACTTCTTTTGTTTTAGTTGCTAAGAAGTGACGCAACCAACTCAACTATTGCCAAGAAGGTATTTGAAGAGTAAAGACTATGAAAAGTATTGATTTTGTTTTGATTTCCAGAATAATCCCAATCGTAGGTACTGTATTTCCTTACCTGTAATACTCGTAAGTTATCAGTTTTTTTTTATGCTATGCGTAATACTTCTACGCAAATGTACTTTTTTCTTCTCTTCCTTCTAATATTATAAACGCGAAAGTTTGTAAGTATGCATGGATGGATATATGGTTGTTACTCTTTCACGTAAAAAGTACTGAATTGATCTTAATGAAATTTGGCACAGATGTAGATTATAGTCTGGAATAACACATAGGATACTTTTTATCCCGAGAGTATATTCTTTTGGGATAATTTTCAACATTCACGCGGGCGGAGCTGCGGGCGACAGCTTGTTTCTATATAATAGGGCCGAAGCCTCATAGTTGATTATTGTCAGATGTCAGAATCGGTCAGAAATCTAGGATCTGGACAGCTGCGGGAAGTTTCTTGACCCTATATGATTTTTTACACCCGTGTTATTGAAACCAGGATCTACTACTAATAACAGTTACATTTGTGACCATGTCAATCTTCCTAGTATTCAGATTTTTTACCCTTTAATACATACTTGCTTTGAAAATAAATAGCAAGCAACATTCATTGACGTAGAAAAGCATTTGTATTACGTGACATTTTTTATAATTCAAAACGAATTTTATAAAGAATAAAGTTATTATATTTAACCCCAAAACATGCAGCCCAATTTTTGTTTACACAAAAGTCGAACTGTCACTTTCACTTTGTTTTTTCTAAATGTTGTGTTGTCGTTCCACAGATAAAATTCACTCTGACGGTTGACAAATTTAATATTCTGCCATCTACTAATACTCTACTGAACGACTATCGCCCGACTTTATCTATGTTTACGTTTAAAGTGAACGATATCGTTTTGGTGATTGTAGTCCCCATGGACAGGCAAGGCAAGAATCATTCTGGGGACTGTAGTCCCCACGGACATACGAGTGGATAAAAATAAATAAAGATAATGTAAAGTCAGCCACTACAACCTGGTCCAAACATGCCCAAAGCCGGGAAGAATGCAGGCATTTGCTCTGCAGTAAATATTAGTAGTACCAGCGACAAGATGATTTACCTTCACATCCATACGGATTGTACTCTTGCAGGTTCCAGAACAACGGCTTGCAGTCGTTACAGATGCGGCCTTGCACGCGGTCCTTGCACTGACAGAGCTCCCCAGCCGGGACTGATCCGCAACCTGGAATCAAATGTGTATATAATAAAGCATAATCATCCTTTTTAATGTTTCCACTGCTGGAACTTAGAAGAGTCGTAATCCACCGCACGGGCCCAGTGCGGGTTGGTGAATGTCACATGTCTTCGAATTTTTGGTTCTAAGACATGCCGTTTCCCTCACGATGTTTCCTTCACCGTTTTGAGAGCAGTGGTGATGAAATTAATTACAGAAACTAATGCGCCTGGCTGGATTTGAACCTGCAACTTACAATTCTTAAGTCGGGGACGTTACGACTAGGCCACCACTGGTCACACTCAAATGTGTGCTCAATGTTAATCCTGCGTTATCAAGACAATATTTTGTCACAGGTTACCCGCTTCTGTGTATGTAGTTAGCCTTTAGCGGTAGTTGTAAATCGTCTTGCTGTAATTTGATATGTTGTGGAAGGTCATTTCATGACATGATTAGCTACTTCATGAAATAGCCACCTCCAACTATTTTTTTTTCTATCTTTATGCAGGAACCTCATATGAATGAACTTTGGAACCTGACCAATGCTTTAAATCAATTTTATATACCTTTTTTTGGATGGGAAATCATCATATGTCTTCTCCCGCTCTGAGCGGAGCGGAAAGGAGTGTCAGACTCTTACTGACTAAAATCCACCCGGGATCCTTCTTGTGCCCTTTGCGTTCCAGGGCCGCGGTGACTTTTTCGAATAATTGCGGAATTTATTCGAAAGAGTCCTAGCAGGCAATGACCCTATAGGGCCCCGTCTTCTTTGCTGACGGCTCTTTGAGGCGCGCGTGGAACACGACGTGCCGTCGACTGGGGTCTGGCTAGCGTATCCTAATTTTATATACGTTCGATTTGAATTTGAAAAATGTCAATGTCTATGGCAGGTCTAATAAACTTACCCGCAAAACTAGCGATGACCCCCCGGGGGTCACAGTTGCACTCCTCGCAAGCCGGGTAGTTGTAGTACTGCTCCTTGCACTTGTCACACTTGGTTCCGTCGAAGTTGGGCTTGCAGTGACACTGACCGTTGTCGTCGCAAGTGGAACCGATAGAACCGGAAACGTCGCAGTAGCAAGCTGTAAAATACGTATAGTTCAGTTCTTTACTAACGAAGCAAATAGATAAATACCCTCAGAAACTATGGCTGATGGTAAAGTTTTCCTTTTGCTCCAATTTTTATTTTAAATATTCGGCCCAGTGATACATGGCAGGAGTATGGTACTTAAGTACTGTCTTCACTCGCCCAAAATTTGTTTATATACTGCTGCGTATGTTCCAGTATTGGTATTATAACCAGACGTACAGTGAGATGGTCTGTGTCGCACGGGCTAGACTGCAGAGTTAGACAAGGATATATAACGTCACAAAAGCTGCCTTTGCTTTTTTTTAAAAACGTTACAAATAGAATTTAATTTCATGTTAGTTGTTCATTGTTCCACACTAGGAACGTACAGCCAGACCTGGAACAATTATCTATAGGCAAATATTGGTTCCGTGTGGGAATGGACCCCCGCGGCACGCAGCGCAGCAGCCAATCCTAACCTCGCATTGATGACGTCAGGGTCAACAAAAGCTATGTTGACAGTGCTGCTGTCCCCTACGGTTAGGGCGCCTAGAGAGCTGCTTAGTTGTGAGGGCTATGCTCGAGAGCACGGCATAATGTTAAGAAAAGGGAGGTCTTCGCCTTTAAGGCTAACCGTGTCAATGTGATGACTACCTATGTGCCCCCGATTAAGCTAAATGGAAATGCCACTCAACTTTGATGCGCTTTATCTTTATTTATTTTTTTACGATTTGAAATGACAAAAAATACGTGTCCCAATTATTTTGAAAATCCAACGGAGGGTCTAGATAGAATTATAGTTTTTATATGTAGTAAAATACCCAATCGAAGTTATTATAGTTAGCCAGAAATATCTCACTGCTGGACTGAACGGGATGAAGTTCAGGTTGTCTGGCGGCGAGATGGGCAGACGACATTGTTGCCACCACAGGTAGAACATGAATGAGGGGATCGGCACAAGAAAAAAGACGCTTACGCTCAACACAGCTGGAACAGTGGAAGGGGGAGACTTTTGGCCAGTAGTAGGACAATACAGGTTGACGAAAAAATGCTCAACAGCGAGGAAAGTCGGGCTGAGGATGATCCTGTGGACAAAGGCATGACGATTAAGGCTTACTTACGCAAACACTCCGGGTACTTGTAATAGCCGGGCGAGCACTGGTCGCACTGCTTGCCTCCGAAGTTGGTGAGGCAGTTGCACTTGCCGTCTGCGGAGCAGCTGGTCGAAGTGGAGCCGGTGGAATCGCAGTTGCAGGGCACGCACAGGCGCTCGCGGCCGCGCACCTCCATGTAGTAGCTGGAAATGGCACTCGGTTATGTACCTCTCCTACCAGGGTTGCGGAATTGTTCGATAGTTACCACAGCCCAAGTACGCAAAGGGCATTTGGAGGAACACGGGTCGGATTTAGTCATTAAGACACTGACACTCCTTTGGAGGAGAGTTAGAGGAGTAATATTTCGATGATTTGACATCAAAACTAAGTCTCATTTTTTATGATTTGAGACCTATTTTTGATCTGTTCCAGATTATAGTATTTAGTAGCAGTTGCTGACACAAGATTGACTGAGCACCAGCACCAATTTTACATGAAGAGAGTCCCCAAATTCAGTTCCAAGCCTTGGTTGTCTGTTGCTATCCAGCTATTAAATAGGGAAACACATATTGTGTATATTTACCCATTCAAGCACTGGTCGCAGCGAGCTCCTCCGAAGCCGGTCTTGCAAATACAGGCGCCGGTGACGTCATCACAGATGCTGGGCTCCGTGCCACTCACGTCACAGTTGCAATCTGCGAAACAACACATGAAACATTACCACTGATTGAGATGAATTCAGTAAAAAATATCTATATGAGTAAGAACTAAGTAGTACCTAAGATTTGTAACGCTCTAAACATAGGTGATAAAATTATTCTTGTACTTTCACATCGAAGCATCAATTAACAGCAGACATTTTTCGAAAATATGCCAAAATGTACCGTTTAACAACAATACAAAAATGTCCCTTAGGTACATTGATACCTCTCTTATCGACATGCAGCTGCGATACTGTACGTATTGACATATGGACAGCGGGCGTACCATGAGGTGTTAAAACGTGAGTCTCCCGAGCGAGAAAGAGGGATAGATTTATACACCCTATATAGCTCCATCCCTTTTTCTCGCTCGGAAGACTCACGTTTTAAGAAGTCATGGGACGCCCGCAGGTCCACTCATATCTGCGTGATTCTTTCTTTAAAAAACCATTTCAGACACTGATTTGCATGATCCGTTTATATGTGTTGTGAATGTGAGGACCATGTAGATCGCTATGTTATGGGTTTATTCCAAATTAGTCTGGCGGTTTGAGTTCTTTATGCGGCCTACCCAAATGTCCTTCGTTTAGTATTGTTCGTCAAATCGTTGAGCTCCTTAAAGTTTTAAGTTCGAGCTACACGATAACTAGGTTATAATATGGTTGCTCTGTCATGGTTGCTCTGTCCATTCAAATCTGTGTGTTACAAAACCACTCCAAATATCATCCTACATGGTTCTCATATGATTTTACAAGTACAATTGTATGGACTTCAAAAAAGATGGCTAGGAAACACCAGCCTCAGCTCGCTTTAAAAAACCAAAAAGATGTGAAAGTATTATTTACAACTTACATACAAATAAAAGTGAAACCTTAATTTTAATTTTGTATAACAAAATAATACTTTGAAAAATGTATTGACAACGATAAGAACACTTACGTTTGCACGTCGGATAGTTGTAATAACCAGCTTCACATTGATTGCATGTCCGTCCACTATACTTGCTCTTACAGGTGCAATTACCACTGTCCTTGTCGCACACTTGAGATACAGAACCAACGGAGTTGCACTCGCAATCTGTAGAAAAGAGATGGCATCAGTCAACAAACCAGTTGGAAAAAAAAGCCATGGTGAAAGAAAAAAAGAAAAATAAATTTTATTTGGCACATACAGATACACACAATATAATATACACAAAAAAAGGACACTTAATTTTAGGATAGTTACATTGTGTGACCCGTGGCTGCGCCAAATAGGTCCAGTTCAGCAAAATGCCATACAACTAAGAGCTGTCTGACGTTGGTTTTCAACTGAACCTAACGTTGATTTTTACTTGTTACTTGTGTTGATTGATTGTACCTATGTATTGCAATAACCCAGCATATTCCTTGCCTCTGTACTATCACTAATCTCTACAACTAGAGATGATGATGTCGTGGGTTCGATTCCCGCACGGAACAAATATTTGTATGGCCTACAGATAGTTGTTCAGGGTCTGGCTGTTTGTGTATGTGAGATTTTATGTTTGTAAACGTACCCTAGATACAGGAGAAATTCCAAGTGCGGGGCAACGTTTTTCTTTTTTGAATATAATAAAAATATATATATATATATACAAGTAGGCATATAAACCACCAGTCTCTTTTGAATAAAAATGATCATTTCCTTTACGTTTCTAGTACTAATAGGATAGTGGACTAAAATATTAATCCAATTTGTCCATCCGAATAGAAAACGAAGACGATACAGCGCGTTAAAAACTTGTGTGACGTCACTAAGTGGTACCATTTTGTACCACAACATGATGTCAAAAGCCCCCATTTTCGTCAATTTTTATAGATTTATTTTTGTGGACTGCTTATAGAAATCAATCGCTCAATGACAATAGAGTGTTTAATTTCTTCGAAGTGATATGAAATTGTATTTCAGTGTACAGTTGTTTGTTACTTACTTTTACATTCCGGTGAATAATATCCATCAGCACAAATCTCACAGGACTTCCCAGCATAGTTGAATTTACAGGGACACTGTTGACACACAATTTTGATATTATTCATCTTTCAATAAGTTATTAATAAAAATTAGGCTCAAAACATGGCGGGTATGTTTGTCTGTAAACACTTCCTAGTGTCTTTGTTTGAAAGGAGTGTTGTGAGAAACAAAATCTCCAGTAACAAATACAGAGGTTAAGTTGAATTGTTGCACATATATCCATGTTACAATTGTTTGAATAAACAAAGAATATGGTTGAAACATGAGCAGGTTGTGTCAAGACTTAATTGAATAATAATAGGGCATCAATATTTCTACATACTGCACGTTTAGTAGGCCATAGATGTTTATCTTTTTGCATAGCAAAGCCGTGCGCGTGTCCCGTTATATGGTTGTTACTGTCAACTTCAGTAACAAGTTCACAAGACACCAATTTTATTTTTAATGCCTTTTTAGTATACAAATGACAACATGGATATGGAAGGGTTTCACCAGCATAGGTCCCGTTCCCATGGGATTAAATATAGGAATATATACCTTTCCATTGGTGAATAAATAGATAAAATCTGTCTTGTGATTTCGGAGCTAAATTGGTATTAATAAAAAAGAAATATTTCCTCTTTATAATATTAGTATAGATGAGCTTAAATATGGTTTGCCTTTTATTTGACCCAATACAGCTGCAACCATTTCTCACTTAAAGTAAACTATACACGAAGGCCTAAAACAATTGAGGGTAGTCCCAAGTAACACACAATACATTTAGAGCTCTTAAATTATTTTAAAAATTAATATAAAAACGCTTTTCAATGCAAAAAAAATACTATATTAACCTTTGGTGCACTCAGTCAGTTCATCAACTCTCCTTCACAACTTCTGTACACCAGCAGCACTGCACTTCACTATGATGGACCTATACTCCAAATTTGTCAAGTACTTTGGAAGAACTTTCTTCTACCTTTGCTTCGAGGATGTCGCAGTACAAGACTTGAAAAATCTCAGTGGAGAAGCTGCACACAACTCGATAGCCAGTCTGTCTAAGGACTTCACCTAGTTCAAGGGATTAATGTGGAAAACGATGAGTGCACTGAATTCTCAGATGGAGTTGCTTGTGGTGGGGCTAGATAGACATGAAATGGCTTCCCGAGCTAAGGTCTCCTACTACATGGCTTAAAAGAATACAAGTATGCTGATCCTAGCACTGGTTTCCTTAAAATATTATCAGAGCATCTGGAAATAAAAAATGTCCACCTGAAAGACTTAACAGCCTCTCACCATCCCGGAAGTAACCCCAGCTACCCTCGTCCCCTCTAGGTTTACTTCAAAAGCCGCATGGTGCGGCATGAGGTGGGGCGAAATAAGACCAAATTGAAAGGGTTCGCTCTAACGTTTTCCGAATTCCTCACTAAGCCCAGGCATGACATTTATATGAATACCCGAAGTGTTTCGGGATACATAAGTGCTGGACGTCTGAGGGGAAGATAGTCACCCAGATCTCCAATGTTATGCGACGGAAAATTGAGTCTGCCTTGGATTATTGAGAGCTGGTAGGTAAGTTTCCCGGTGCCGAATTCACTGCCGTAACATCGAAGCAAGTGCTCGAGAAGAGAACACGCAAGCCAGCAAAATGATAGCACTACTTCACGACTCTTCCATTTCTGTATATAATTTCATTTTTCGAATGTCGGTCACTCGATTTTTATAGTTTATCTAAGTTGTTGTTTTTGTTTTGATTTGCCATGAAAATTTAACTGTCACTAATGTCACTTTCGTTTCGTTCGGAAACTTTTTGTTTATTTTGGCCCAATGACTTTTTACCTTATTTTTCCGTTTATGTTAACAGATGTCGAGTACATCGAGGTTCTTTAACCAGCTGCCCTACCATGACGTCTTAAATCCATTCAGATTCCTGTGTTAGAGAGAGACGGAGTTACACAAGACGAATAGCACTATCCCTTTCCCTCACACACATCATGATGGATTTAAGACGTCATGGTAGGGCTTCTGAAAGAATAAAATAAAAATTATATACTTTAATATAATTTTTATTTTATTCTTTTATATAAGTTTAACTTTTATATTACTTTTAATTTTAAACTATTTATTTTATTTATATTTTATTATATCTGAATTTTTGCTTGATGACAGTTTCTTCTCTCGTCTCGTGTTCATCCTCTTGTGCATCAGATAAGAGCTTTGCCAGTGCTTTCAGCGTCAATACTTCTCTGACTCTTCGAGACTTGCTCAACAGGTGGGCTAAATTCTTTGGGCTTTTGCTGAACCCAACTTAATCTCAAGCGCTCGTTATTGGTGTCAGTTACCTATATGATCAACCAATTAAATAGCCAGTCTCTGCCGCCAGTAGTGAATCGGTGTCAGTCATATATTCTGAAAGCACTAAGAACCTCTCTTGGGGGGTTCATGTTGCTCATGTTAGTAAGAAGGTATTCTACACTTTCCAGTTCATAAACGTCTCCAAAACTTTACTTAGTTACCATTTCGCACTAAGGTCAGTCTTGCTCAATCTCTTCTTCTACCACTTATAAACTATGCCGATATCTGTTTTCTAGACGCGACGGAGGTGCTCCTAAGTAAACTCGAACGACTGCAGTACTTGTGTATTCGCTTCATTTTTGACCTCCAGACATACGACCACGTGTCGGAGTTCCGGACCAAATTGAGGTGGCTGCCGATTCGGTGTCGGGGAGATACTCGCTTACTGCGTAATCCTAATTTTCCTCAATACCTTCGCAAACGCTTTGAGAAACTCGTCCCAAGAGGTAAACCGTGCCGTACTGCCACGTCTCTTCTCCTTCGTACTCACGTCACACTTCCAGGCGCTATGGTGGCTCCTTCTCTGTGCAATGCGTCCCTGGAACTCTCCCACATTCCCTACGCGACAGCCCTTCTCTTGATGTCTTCAAAAGGAAAGTTAAACGGCATTTCCTTTCGCTATGAGATAATATTCGTCGATATGTATAATATATTTATATTTTAAATATTATATAAATTTTTGTATGTAGGTATGAATGTATGATAAAATATGTAGTAGTATTGTAAAATTTGTGCACTGGATCCATCCCTCTATGTCTATACTGATCTCTCTCTATCGCTCAAAGGTTTGCTGGTAGAAAACTCAATTTTGAGCTAAGCTCGCCTTTGTACTTGAACTTTTTGAATCACTGTAAATTAATCTATGTAATAAGGTGTACAATAAAACAATTAAGACGGCCTATACTGAACGGAATGATTGTTTGATGATCCACCTCACCTCTATTCTCCACTTGACTTACCAGGCCATCTACAGGCGTGCACTGCTGTCCGTCAGTTCCGTTTAGGTTACAGGTACAAGGCTTGCAGTCAGGGTAGTCAAAGTAGCCGTACGCACAAGAGTCGCAGTTTGGCGGGTTGAACTCTACCCGACACTCACAGCGCCCTGTCTCCTCCTCACAGTTGCCGGTAGAATAGTGCAGGTCGCAGTTACAAGCTAAAATGTAAGCAATTTAAATTAGAATGGTCCTTTAGTTCAGTTTTAGTCTTTGAAGAAATTTTAAATGATATAATGATCAAATGATGTATGCTTATGAAATAGGCACAGAACAAGGTGCTGAAAAAAATGCCTAGTTTCTTTCGGAATTCGTGGAATAGTGAGAATATTAAAGGTGGGGAAGATTACGGGGGAAAACCTGGTGAACAAATGCGAAATATTGTACCTACCTACAATAAAATAATTATTTTATTTATTTAGTACTTCCTATTGTAACAACGTCGCGCTTAAATCTGCTTAAGTGATTAATTCGCAGAAATAATAAAGTAAGATAACAGATAAAGAACGTCACTTTGTGAAAATATAGCTGCATATGTAGTTATATTTTGCAACTTGCACATCTTGTTATTGTACATTACACTTGCGTTTATGAAAGAGTATAAATTTCCAAATGTTTGATGTGATTTGATTAAGCGATGAATATCAGAATAAAATATTAAATGTTACGTACTTTTAAAGCAGTTGTCTCCTGTAAACTTCTCATTTGATCACCTATGGTGACATTAGCATTTAAGTTTATTTCTGTTAATTAACTGACTTCAAAAAAAGGAGGAGGTTTCCAATTCGTCTCTATGTATAATATATTTTTTTGATTATTTAATGAGATTGTAGTTATTTTTTCGATCTTTAGTATTATTGAAGTCAGATTAATTGTTTGAACATCAATATTAATCCGGACTGTAAAATAACTTCTCAATGCGTTCAAAATAAGCGATTTGTAATGCGTTCAAATCCTGATATTTGCCTGTCCTATAATTCAAGATTTGAGGGCTTTTAGAAACTGAATAAATAACAGATAAAACAAGATTATTTTAAGTGAATTAAGTTGTTCCACACTCACGCTGACACACATCGGTTTCATTCCAGCTCTTTCCATAAGGCCTGAAGAAGGTCGGCACGCACTTGTTACAGTTGATGCCCTGGGTGTTGTGCTGGCAGTTCTTGCAGACGCCACCACCCTCGTATCTGCCGTAGATGTCAATGGAAAGCCGCTGCCTGTCAACTTCGGGGTCATACTCGCATTCCGTTGAATGGTTGTGGCAGTTGCAAGCTGTAAGAAGGTAAATAGCATTAGCTAGGAATGTTTTGTATGTGATTAGCTGAAACCTATGCATTCGTTTACTGTGTAGTACGCTTTAGTAATTAATAATTGTTTTAGTTTATTGGTAAAACTTATATCGCTAGTTCACTTTTTAATGCATCGGGTAGTTTATTAAATATTTTTATTAAGTAAACTCACGTTCACAAGAAAACCTATCCCAATGCTGTGAGATCCTCCATTTCTTCTGCTCGTACCCTTTGCAGCAATAGGAGCACTGTTGGCCGCAGGTGTTATGTTGGCACACACACTCGAGTATGTTAGTGTTGGTAGCTGGGTCAGAAGGCTCGCACGTGTCCGCGTGACCATTGCACATGCAGCGACCACCGATACTGATGTCTTTGATACTGTAGAAATACTGGGGGAGAAAAGGTGAAATTATTGCACGTTAAGGATCCGTTTAGGAGCTAAAACTGAAAGAAATACATAACTATTAACAGACAATAACTCTAGTCATTATACACCTCGGTTCTTGCGTTATATAGGAGTTATTGTGGTCATAAGCTGGTTCAGTGTAGCTGGTCGTCGAAACATAAATTAACTTTAGAACGTTGAACCTAACGCACGTACGTATCGAAATTTGAAGGTCTGCTTGTTTTGCCATAAATAACAAGTAAGTTAGGTACCATACTTTTAACATGAGCAGTATTAAAACACAATACGAACTGCCGCCATTACTTGACATTGGATTATGACGTTTCCATAGGACCCTGTTACTGACTCTTATATGTTGTATGTACATACATAGATAGTGTACGACAGGTAGGTACGTACTACCTAGCTTCAGGTAAAAATAGTTACTAGTATAATATTTTTTGTGGTTAATATAAATACTAGCGACCCGCCTCGGCTTCGCACGGATGCAATGTATATACTAATGTTTTCTCCAGTACAATATGCATATATTATACATATAAACCTTCCTTTTCAATCACTCTATCTATTAAAAAAACCGCATTAAAATCCATTGCGTAGTTTTAAAAGCATACATAGGGACAGAGAAAGCGACTTTGTTTTATACTAAGTAGTGCAGATGTATGATAATCTGTAAGGTATATATTGTTGCGCATACAACGATACATACGAGTCAGTATTGGGGGTAATGATTACCCTCAATACAGGGATCAGAATGACACCCCCCCCCGGGGGGTCAGTATTGGATTTGCGATTACTTCAACAGCGATCTTAGTGTGCGAATTAAAGTGCTTAGTACCTAGTGCTATTGCGTTTTATCAATAATAGCAGCGCTGATAATTTAGCTTTCCATTGGTGAAAAAGTGGTTAAAATCGGTCCAATAAATTCAAAGATTATTCGGTACAAACAAATAAACGAAAACTATTTCCTCTTTATTATTTTATTTATTATTTGTTTTTAAAAAACGTTGCCTCACACTAGGATTTATTCCTGTACCGTGGGTGCGTTCACAAACATGTAAACTCACATACACAAGACAACCAGACCCGGAACAACTATCTGTAGGCCACATAACCTGTAGGTAACATTAGTTCCGTGCGGGGATCGAACCCGCGACACGTAGCGCAGCAGCTGAATATATATTTATATTGCTGCGGTACGAAGAAACATCGCACCTTCATCGGACTCTATACCAGGAGCAGTTCTTATGATCAAAGTTCAACTTACACGTCTGGTAACAGTAGGATCCTGTCTAGCCACGGACATGAGATGCCCCAGCAAGTTCTTGGTCCTCAGCAGGCGGAGCCGAACGTTAGTAGCCCTGGTCCACTCCTGGAGTACGGAGGAGTTGAAGTAGGTGTTTGCAGACGGACGGTAATTCAGCAGGGATATAGGAATCTAAAAAAAATAATAATTGAAGAAAATGTACTAAGAACACGCACTTGGATTCACAATGACTGGTCAAGTCAAGACTCAATAGGGTAGTTAACTAAAAAAATCTGATTAGTCCGTCAGATAGATTTCCAAAAAATATTGGAGACGAATTTTTTCTTTTTTCACGTAAACAAAAAATGAAGACGATACAGTGCGTTGAAAACTCGTGTGACGTGACTACCCGCTAAAATTTCTTACCGGCCCGTGACGTCACGCGCTCCCACTCCTGATCTTTGATGCTTTTTAACTTCGTCAGTTTTTATAGATTTGATAAAGGAAAAAATACGTGTCCAATATTATTCTATAATCTAACTGACGGACTAAACATATGATTATTTTTTACTCAGGAAACATCCCTATTGTTATATACGGCATCAAACACAGGTTAGGCGTAGATAACAGTCGCTTAATCGATCTTCATGTTTCGGCTGACGTGCAGTTGACTAAACGATAAAGCTTATCTTTCAATCAACAACTTTATATCACCCGGTATCTTAAACTTGCTAAAGTGACTGAGCAGCAGTGGTAGCCGAGTGGTAACGGTCCCGACTTACGAATTGTAGGTCGCGTGTCCAAACCTAGCCAGGCGCATTACTTTGTGTAATTTATTTCATCACCACTGCTCTCAAAACGGCGAAGGAAAACATCGTGAGGAAACCGTCATGTCCTAGAATCAAACATTCGAAGACATGTGACATTCACCAACCCGCACTGGGCCCGCGTGGTGGATTATGGCCCATTCCCTCTCCTAGAGAGGAGGCCTGTGTCCCAGCAGTGGGAACATTAAAAGGCTGATTATGCTAAAGTGACTAGACTGACCTCACCGCCTTCTAGCGGCACAATCTTCGAGTATTCGGTGCTGCAGATAACTGAGTCATCCCTTGTGATGGGCTGCAGACTCTCCTTACCGAAGTAACGCTCGCAATCCCTGCAAAAAAAGATTATCATTAGAACGTGGCTTAACAGAGTAGCATAATAGGCCTGTCATGTTTCCTCTGCTCGTAGTGCTGCAATGCGGCGTCATCTTTGTAAGAGGTAGGGGCCAGAAAGGAGGCCAAATGCGGGTTGATTGGTGTTTATACCTACAGTACCAGCGACAAATGGGTCCCTGATCTTCCAAGTTCCAGCAAAGGGAACGACCGGTTTAGTGAGAAATTTTATAAGATGTACATATATTTATTTCTCGCTGGTAACATGTCTACTAGGCTCGGGTGTGACTCTAAAAACGGTTTCCGTGTATTGAGACTATAAAGACTGCCCTCTATTCCATGGAACTTATGAACCTATAATATGTAACCTAAGTCTGTATTGTTTGGACCCACTGTCAACACGATACTTGTCTCCGTTGATTTGTTGCACAGACAAACTTCTATAGAAGTTTGAATCGTGTGGACGATACATTAGTAGTGAGACTGTGAAATTAGATATGGGCCGAGTAGATAGAATATTTAATTTCGCCCTTAGTCATGGCCATGACTGCAAAATCCCGGGGCGGTACTGCTTTACTTTTGTAGACGCATTACGCTTTCACATTTCGAAGCTTTTCTGCATAAGTCGCCAACATAATCAATACATGCTTACAAAATCCTATTTGGCCCGGGCGGTAAATATCTAAATACCTACATCACTGGGCGTGATGTTATGAGTACGTGTGTGATGAAGTATCAGTGGAATAATATCCCAGCCGTCCAGTCCTTGCAGGTAGTATATCTTAAAATATACTCACTGAGGAGAATCGGAAAAGTACTGCCAAGGCTTGAAGGTCTTCCCGTAGTCCGTAGACTTCTCCAGCATCCAGAGACCAGGTCGGGGCGAGTTGCCCATCTTGACGAAAACGTAAGCCACGTGGAATTCCTGAAGCAAACAATATAGGCATAGGTTATGTATAATTTTCTTAATACTTTGGTTTTCTAGACTAAATATAATTATTTTACGAACGTGGATATTGTTCTGCATGTATGGCTCTAAAGTTAAACAGATGGACATATCAAAAAGCAAGTCGGCAGTTTCAGCACGCACAGTCAAGTCGCGAGAGTAAGAAAACTGCAGTTTTACAGCTGTTACAGCTGTTCGCATGAAATCGCGTCTTTTTAGACCCTTAGATTACAAGGGGATTTCCCAGAAATTATTAATACACGCAGATTTAGATATATGGATGTTGCATATACAACTTACAATGTTACGAATAAAGGGTTTCGCAAATTATCATCATATAAATAGATACCGAGTATGTTTCACGTGTACATTAGAACCGGTATGAAGGTACATCCCGGGCAAATGCCCTCATCCTTGAAAATAGCACTGTTTTATCGCTCGTCCCGCTATAAGCCACGAAACATGTGGGTAATAAAGTATATTATAGTTTATCATATAAAGTGATCACATTTTACGAGTTGCCTGATCTATTTGCGACATGGTCATAATCGGGGTATGAACTAATAACCCCGCCCTTTGGGCACATAACGTTTTTTTATCTCGACTCATTATCGTTGCCAACGCAGACTCACATCCTCTTGGTCACGCTCACAATAACTGATACGATCCTAATACCTATAAGACGAAATCAAAGCACAACTTTGTTGGAATTTTATTGTTAAAGCATTTCGTCTGCACATATTTAGCACCAACGATTTTCCCCATTTTCACCATCAAGGTTGAATTAAAAAAAAAATCGCATCCTTATTCAATTTAATTTCATCACCACTGCTCTCAAAACGGCGAAGGAAAACATCATGAGAAAAACCGCCATGTTCTAGAACCAAAAAGTCGAAGACATGTGACATTCACCAACCCGTACTGGGCCCGCGTGGTGGATTACGGCCCATTCCCTCTCCTAAAGAGGAGGCCTGAGTCCCAGAAATGGGAACATTAAAAGGCTGACTATACTTATGCTAGTGCCAACCTACATCATAAACGAAAGTCTTGGGCTTTCATATCCCGGGTTCCAGTTGTTTTGGTTCGTGGATGTGTCAGTCAGTCAGTTTTTCTTTTATTATAAAATATACATATGTACTTATGGGTGGAAATCGGTTTTCGGCTGTGGCATGGTTGGACACTGTCATGAGTAAGAATGAGGAAAATGTCGTGAGTAAAGTTTGGAAGACCTAAGTGTCTAATAAGCTGAGTGGGTGTGGGTGGGGAGGGTGTATTGGCTTTAAAGGAACGAATGGCAATAATAATACCATAAAAAAACTGATATACATTTTTTTATCAGACCCAGACGCAATACAAAAGAAAATTTCTAATCTTGCATCGAAATTATGAGAGGTCTCCTTGAATAGCTTTTCTGCTGAACCTAACTATAGCGCTTGATAAATTTCGCATAGCAATTAGTGATCTTAGAGACAAGGGAACATACTCCCGCGATAAACAGTAACGTATGTGCTATTGCAGACTAAAATCTATATGTGTGCCAAATTCTGCGCGATTGAGTAACAAACATCCAACATTTCGCATTTGTTATAGTGGTTATAGCATCTGAGATTAAACACTCGGCACGGCAATCATATTGTGCATTTGTGCAGCTCATGATTTTACTAAGAATCATTTGAGTTCATAATAATTCGCATTGCATATACTAAAATTACAAAATCAGCCTTATGTTATTTATTAGACACATTAAATTGAATGCACTTTAGTTTTTAGTTTGAGCTTAGCATTAGCGACCATTGGGCTTTAACAACTATATCTTAGAAAGAAACTGAACAATTAATTATTGTCCATTTTCATTTGTTAAATATGATGCGAATTCTCGAGGACCTCGATTTCTGTTGAATTTCAATAAATGAAGGCAGTTCAACGTCTGCTATTGGTGTTTTAAAAGGCAAACACTATTCAGTGCGCTACAGCAATGTAGCTCTAATTATATTATTCGCTTAGCAATAGGTACTCGACTATCGCATTGCAAGATAGTCGAATTTCGCAGTATCATCATTCGCGGAGTGCACTGCGAGCAAATACAAACAATGCAATAGATAAGTTTAATGTAAGCTATGCTTAAATGTGGCGCCTTAGTAATTTTATACTTATACTTAGTTTGAAAGACGACTCGATCGTAAACATTAAAATCACCGTGTTTGATGGGTCTTAGCATATCCAGTACAACTTAGTCAGGATGCCTACTACATATATAATTCTACTAGGTACTCTTATACATATATTAATATGTAAATGGGTGCATTTTTTATAAATAAAAAAAAATACACACATATTACACAAATAAATATATACTCTTTTGTTTATGGCTAAAGTCTGGGTCAAAGGTAAAAATATTATACTTATGTATATTTAAAATTTAAATGACTTCATAGGCGACCACTACTTTAAAAAAAAATCATCACAACGTTACATGCAGTGCTTAACAAGGTAAATGGGGATTTTTTGTTTTGGGCATGTGATAAATGAGTTATTAATATAAAAGTGGATGCATGGGGACAAAAGGAAGCCATAGAAGAGATCTTTGTGTGAGGAATAATCTACAAATGTGAATGTAAGTGTGTTTGTTACGCTTACACGCGAAAACTACTCAACCGATCATCATGAAACTTGTACACATATTCTTGGAGGTATTAGAAGTAACGTAGGATACTTTTTATCCCGGGATTATTTTCCCTTGGGATAATTTCCGACATTCACGTGGGCGAAGCTGCGGGCAGCAGCTAGTGTGAAATAAAAGGAAGTCCATGAAAGCGTCACGGTTGGCTAGCGAGAATGGAAGAAACAACTGTGTTTACATAAGTACACCGAGTAATATGAGACAAAAGGCTCTAAACAAAGTGAAATTCTGTCAGCGATAACGACCAAAACGTTAAGGACGTGAAATTTCGCTAACGCTCAGTTTTTACTGTCCGACAATTGCTGCCACTGGTTAATGTCACTTGGCAAGACCGCAGGAAGAGATGTATCACGTTTTGAAAACGGTATTGCACTAAGCTAGTACCCGAAAGACGTAAAGCCACGCTTGTTGACGCGGAAGCAAAACAAACACCAAATAAATCCGTGTCTCGTCCAAATTCAAAGGGATTTGTTCCGGAGAAAACATTCGGCTAGGCTCGTTAATGTGTTCTATAATTATTTAATGTCGCACCACCATCGCATGGAACCGGGGTCGATGCCCTCGCAAACGTAATGTTATTCCTGGAGTGTCCTGAATAGTGCCCATTGGACATATGGCTCGAATGAGTCTACGGAATTAGAAACAAAATGAGATTTACTTGGAAATACTTGGCAGTGCTGTAACATGCATAAACAAAACAGATGAGAAATTCGGTGTCAATTGATTAAATCGTCAAAGAATTGAATAAAACCGGCAAAGTCATGGACTGTTGATGTTGTTATATTTACATTAGGTAAAGGTATAGTTTGTATGTCAGCAATTCCTTCAGAATATCATCAGCTTAGCTTAGTTAAGCAAAGGTGCGATGAGATTACGGGTGATTGACGGCGACCAGTTGATATGAACGGTCGATATCATCAATCCGCTGCAATTAAGTTGCAACTTAAAGATTAATTCACACATATCAGGGCCGTGCCCGGTACGGTGGACGGACGTTTGTGAAAGAATTCATGAGGACCACGGTACATCCACTCCACGTTCCGGGTAAACTTTATTTATAAGTTATTCCGTAACAATAGAAAAGACCAGAATCAAGAACGAGTAATGGCGTACAACGAAGGCTGGCACAGTTAACACGACACATGGAAGAGAAAATGAAGAATAGAGAAAACTCGCTAATGTACAATCACAAGCAGTGTATCTACCTCAGTTATGTGGGGTATCAGTAAATGATGTCATTGATAAAACAACGAATAGTAAAACATAGACTAAAGGATGACTTCAATACTTGATGATATCATCGGATTACTCTGGCTGGAACGAACTTTTGGGGAGTTGGTGACAAACATTGCAGATCCTGGTTCGTATGTTCTTAATTTACGAATAAAACGTTTACACATGTTCAACAGTTTTCAGGAGTGACGTGATCAATGTAGATAAAACGTTTGCTGCGATGGTTTCATTCGAGTTGTTTTTTTTTAGAGTCGGTCTATTTTTAGATTATCTCTTCATTAATGACTGACTGATTGACATTACTGATTTTCGTGAAGACTACAATATATCACTTAGTGACTTGTGAAAGTATCATACGGCGACGATAATAGTCTGGCACCACGAAAATATCACTGAGTGACAAAATAAAATAATAAATAATAATAATAATAACTTTATTTCAACTAAGTTCTATTAATTTTCTATAGCGAGTATTTTTAAACAATTTATGACCAACTATAATAATAATAATAGTGACGACCAATGGCATAAATTGGCAAAAAGCCTCGACTAACATCTAAAAATGCAGTTGGGCAGCTGGATCAAGGACTTGACCAGAAAGTAATACTCCTGGACACGGCGCGTATTGTTAGGAGGTTCCTGTCTCAGGAACCTTGACCACCGGTAGCTTAGACCCTGTTCCCGATTCTAGTGGGCTATTATTTTATATACATATATTTTTATTTAATAGAAATATTTCAAACTATGAATTGTCTATACTAACATTATATAGAGGTAACGTTTGTGAGTTTGTCTCGTCTGGATCTGCTGAACCGATTTTCAAAATTATTCCATCAATAGAAAACCGTATTGCCACAGGAACGGGAACAACGCGAGTGAAACCGTGGGGCGCTGCTAGTGTGTATATAAAATGAATAAATGATAATAATAATCTTTCTAACGAATATGAGACACTCACGAAAAATCGTATCAAGTTGTTTTGACCAAAAAAAATTGGTAGGTCAACAGTTGGAGAATAATGGTATTTTGTTGTAATGGTTTGTTGGTCTTTTAGACTGATTCGCCCTACTCCCTCGTACAAGTATAAAACTGTATCACAAACGTATAGTCTTCCGCAACCTTAGAAACAACAGAACTCATTCCAAAGAGTTTTACATATTTCCATTTGCTGATTCGTAAGGACAGTATTGCCACCGACTTTGGTCGGTTAAAAGGAATGCATTACTTTACTCAAATTGTTTCTAAATTTATGATGTCTTGTGGCCTGTGCAAACTGGCAGATTGAGCAGTAGAGGATTTTTAATTCATCAATTGTTTTTGATAGTTCAAATCAAATAAGGTTCATATTGGTCGAAAACTGCGCTGTGATCCGAGGCCGATCACAGAGCATTGAAATATATACCATATTTCGATTGGATACATATTAAATTCAATGAATTTAAAATCCTCTGCTTTTCTATCCGCCAATCTGCGCAGACCATTAGACCTCCCAAGATCTTTATACTAAGTACAAGAACAATGCTTCATGCATCTTTCTCTTCCATCTATGAAAGCGATGTCATTGCAGCTTGTAATGTAACTGTTAAGCCATTGTCTTTTCAGAGTCGTGACCTATGAGGTCCTGCGTACTATCTGATCTGGGATATCAATGTTAGTGGCCTTATCTCGTCAGTCCAATCGCATGGGCGCTAGCATGACTATTTTCGGGGGGTGCATATTAAAAACCTTGAATAGGATAGGTTATGTTTTGTCCAATCACAAAGAGATACAACTCAAGAAGATTTCACTAAATTCCGTCTGTCTAAATAAACACATCAAAAGTATCTAGGGATCAACATATATTTTTGCAATAACTTTTCTCCTGATTGATATTAATTAAAATTTTCTTTAAGGATTCATCAAATAAAGTGTTTTCGTTTGTCACAGTAACGATAAACCAAGTCACCTTTGCATTAATAAAGAAATTTGCCATTTTCCTAATAAAGGGATTTTTGACATTTGAACCACTAACATTAAAGTTCGAAAAAAAGACTGAAATAACAGTTTTCTTTAAAATTTTATTGGGTAACTTAAACAATTAATAATCCGTGTTTCTACCGCGAACACTAACAACACAAGAACATCGGTTTGGCATACTCAAAATGAGTTCATCCAAATCACGCTGTGGAATGGCCGCCCATGTTCGTTGCAACAACAAAAAAAGGTCTTCTTGCGACTGGATACCCTCCATATTCGGCAGAGCTCTTCGCTTACCTTGGCTGAGCGCCATGGAGGACGGTATCGCTGCACCACACGGAGACAAGACCGATACATTCAAATCTTAACTCGAAGAGCTCCAACAATAACCGCCATGATGTTAGCCGTGAGGCTTCATCACTCTTCAGGGAACTTAATTAGCGACCAAACAGTCAGAAACCGCTTGCATGAAGTGAACCTTCATTCCCGAAGACCGCTACGGGTACCACCTATAGCAATGCACAATCGTAGGATTCGATATCAATGGGCTCTTGAACACAGAAATTGGGCAGAAGAACAATGGCGTTTCGTGTGCTTTTCTGATGAGTCTCGTTTTGGTATGAGACCGGATACAAGACGTATACGACACTGGAGAACCCCTGGACGCCAACAGCGATTAAAATCCTGCCAGGAAGTCCATCCTTATAGTGGTGGAACCATCATAGTATGGGCGGGTATTTGGATCGGCGGAAGAACTGAGTTGATTTGGATCAGAGGCAACCTCAACGCTCAAATTTATGCTGAGACGATTGTATCAGACGTCATCGTTCCTCTACAAGTGCAAATCGGTCCCTTATTTCAGTTAATGCATGATAATGCACGACCGCACACCGCAAGAGTTGTAAGACAGACTCTCGCCGCAGCTAACATCAATGTCCTGCCCTGGCCTGCTCAGTCGCCAGACTTGAACCCGATTGAGCATGCATGGGATATGCTACAGAGAAGAGCCCTGCCGAATATGGAGGGTATCCAGTCGCAAGAAGACCTTTTTTTGTTGTTGCAACGAACATGGGCGGCCATTCCACAGCGTGATTTGGATGAACTCATTTTGAGTATGCCAAACCGATGTTCTTGTGTTGTTAGTGTTCGCGGTAGAAACACGGATTATTAATTGTTTAAGTTACCCAATAAAATTTTAAAGAAAACTGTTATTTCAGTCTTTTTTTCGAACTTTAATGTTAGTGGTTCAAATGTCAAAAATCCCTTTATTAGGAAAATGGCAAATTTCTTTATTAATGCAAAGGTGACTTGGTTTATCGTTACTGTGACAAACGAAAACACTTTATTTGATGAATCCTTAAAGAAAATTTTAATTAATATCAATCAGGAGAAAAGTTATTGCAAAAATATATGTTGATCCCTAGATACTTTTGATGTGTTTATTTACACATGTATGACACCCGATAATTGAAGTTTCCGTAAGATTGTACTAAATCTTATTTTAAATTTCTCGATGTAGGTAGATCTATTATGAAAAAAAATCGTTTTGTATACAATTAATCCCATCCAAATTCAGTGTATCTATGCGTCTTATTAAGAAAACATTGTTCACAATTTTTGTTTTCGTATGTATTATTGAATCTTGCACATGCGCGCCTCGAGGCGCCCATGTCCGTTAGTCGCAAGTGCGGCTTCTGATTCTGGTTTTGGTTGTGATATCCAGACTTGCCCTTTTCGTGAAACGTAAACATATCGAGCAAAACGTGATCATATGTAAATGTACCTATTAGTGTCTTGCCCTTCGAGAAATACTCACTCATTAAAAATTTGAAAATGAAAACAATATATCTAGTTTTAATTTCCGCGAATATTAGTGGGTTAACTTTGACATAAGGTATGGGGAACATGTTGCCGCGTATAGAAATGGCCATTCGGACAAATCGAATTTCGCGAAACATCTAATTGATACCGGCCATTCTTTGCGCGACAACAATAGTTTTAATATACTACATATTTGTGATAAGGGTTTCCGGCTGTGTGTTTTAGAACAATTAGAGATTTTTAAACATAGTAATAATAATAATTTTGCACTGTTGAATGACCAAACGAATTTGGTTTCTTCCCCTTTACTGCGAATGTTTGTGGGTAGTTGTACACAAATAACCAACGGTGGCAGTGTATAAAAGGGGGGTGCCTTGTACTAAATGCTCAGTCGCAACTCAACGGTCAGCGAGTCAACACGTCCCCTGAGGATGTCTCGTGGAGAGGCGAAACACGTGTCGGTAATGGTGTTGGGTTTTGCATTGCCTTCCTGCATGTGCTTAAAATCCTTGCATTTGCCCAGTAATCTTGCATGTGCATAATATAGCGGGCGGGAGGGAGGTGCATACCTGCAACCCACTAATATTCGCGGAAATTAAAACTAGATATATTGTTTTCATTTTCAAATTTAAAATGGATTTCCGCAAAGTAACGCCTGACTCAATCAATTTTACTCACTCATTTTCATACTAACTATTTATTCTTTTTCACTGATCTCATCGTCTTTGTGACAATTTAGTTTCTGTTAAAAATCTGTTGATCGCTTAAAAATAACTTTATGAAGCTCTTATCGATACGAGCAAATCCTACGTGGGATATCTACGCGTGCTTATTGTGTCATAACTTTCATGGAGGTGTATAAACTGACGCAAATTGTAAAGTGTTAAAAAAAAGCGCGCAGTCGTGTTTCTCGATTTCGATCAATTTGGCCAGAGCTGTACTAATAAAAAAAAATATTTCTTTCTTTCTTACCTGTCCAAGGTCGATGGTGAGGTTGACCTCGTTGTACTTCATCCCCCTGGATAGTGGGGGGCTCTGCCACCAGGTCTCGGAGCTGTCCACAGCATACTCAGGCGGATGCTTCTTGGATTCACTTGTAGCATCGCAGATATCACACACCTGGGGATGAGAGGAAACAGATTAATTAAATTGATCCATGGTACGGTCGATCACATCATGTACGATGCCAAGTA
Organism: Hecatera dysodea; assembly: GCA_905332915.2. Lineage (NCBI taxonomy): Eukaryota > Metazoa > Arthropoda > Insecta > Lepidoptera > Noctuidae > Hecatera > Hecatera dysodea. Next base: position 26,745,042 of record HG995286.1, on the reverse strand, counting down.
ACGTCAGATGAGACAGTGATCGAAATTGGTACCCTGAAAAATGAAGAGTAGCTTCTACCAGCTGAGCTGTTATACGTGAAATGTGATTAAAGTAGCTTACTTTAATCACATTTGTTTAGATAAAAAAAGCAAATTTTGGAACCAACTCTTCACATTCTCCTTCATTTGTATTCAACACCATTCACGAAACTTCTAATTCCAAAAACTTAAAACAAAAACAGACAGCAATCGACAGTCCGAAACCATTGTTTGTAAAAACAAAGGAGCTTAGTTTGAAAAGGATGCGCGCACGCATTTGGCCGCCATATGTCTGCAAAAAGGCCACGAGGATCCCCCATGTTTGGCGAAATTCGCCGAACTGCTAAGGCCTTTAGATGATTTGTAATTTGTAAGAATTGATAGACCTTATTATGTGCTACAATGCAACCCAGATGTTAGTTAAATGATCTGGTAATATAAAAAAAAATGGAGTACAGTGTACCAATATCAGACAGGATTATTAGGTACTAGCTGACCCACGCAACTTCGTCTGCATGACACAAAAGAGAGAAAAAAAAACTTAAGCGTTATTTTTCATCGATGTTCCGCTCCTTGTAGTAGTCCGCGGTATGTTATATAGCCTAACGGCCGAACCCAATAACCTACATATCTGTCACATACTGGAGATAGCAAAACAAATGAAACAATATAAAAACTATATAGGTTTTCTGTTGTTTCATTTGTTTTTCTATTGGGTTCGGCCGTAAGCCTTCCTCGATAAATGGACTATCCACCACTAAAGGATTTTTCAGTTCGAGCCATTACTTCCTTCCATTATTAGTGCGTTCAATCAAATAAACAAAGTCTTCAGTTTTCTAAAGTATAAAAAATAATAAGTATAGACTATCACAATTAAAGGTCAGGAAAGACAATATTCTCAAGTCATAAAGAAAGACCCAAAGAAGCTTTCAGCTAAACTTCAGATAAGTAGGTAAGAGTTTTATAGGCTATCCTTGTCATTTATTTAAACTTTATGTACAATCGTAGTACATGGGCGGATTTAATGCAACAAGGCATTTTCTACCAGTACATAGAATGCGTATAATCCCGGTTGTAGTTTACGTTGCAGAATTTGTTCGAAAGAGTCACCGCAAAGTACATTAGAAGAAACACGGGTGGGTTTTAGTCAGCAAGAGTCTGACCATAGATATACATATTATATTTCTATGACTAGAGCGGGAGAAGTCATTAATTGATGATTTCCCATTCAAAATTTTATAATGCGCACAGCAAAGGAGTGGAACTCTATGCCTGCGTCTGTATTTCCGAACGCATTCAACCCTGATCTATTCAAAGTTAGAGTGAACAGGCTTCTTCTGGGTAAGCTCAGTCCATCGTCGACTTTGTCTCTGTCACCTGTGACCTAGACTAGAGTCAAGAGCATATCCATCTTTCAATTTAAAAAAAATAAGCCCATTAAAACCCATTTTCCTATTTAAAAAGAGATACCTATGTCCACGTGGAGCAAAATCTTAAAATAATGTTATAATATAGCATTTTCAAGAAATTAAAACAAATGATAGTCGCGAAACGTTAGAATTCAAATAAGTAAATGTACCAGTACAATAACCCAGTCAAAAATAAACAGCCATTTGTGAGATAGAGGGTTCAAAGTTGAAAGATAACGCACATATTTTAACTACTAGCGAACGTTACACTTATCATTGACTAAATTCAAGTAACGTTATATTTTGAGATATAGTATATGCAGCCACTGTAGCCAGTTCAGACCTGGAAACCGCTACCTAAGATAAGAGCTGGCTTTAGTTTATGAATCTGTACAATCTAGAGATGCATAAAGTTATGCTAGTCAATGCGATATCATAGTTTTAGTGTTTACATAATTTTACCAAAGTCACTTTTCAAAATTTTCACGAAGAGCTAGCGAAGGGCTTGCGTGATAAAAAATGCATTATTTCATAACATCTAGCTAGATTACGCACTCGTAAGTTTGAGAGCTTTCAGCGTTGACGGAGCATCGAACCCATTATCAGACGGACGCTGGGGCAGCGGAACGGAGATAGCTTATCAGGCTCTTATCAAGCGGTAGCCGATTGTTCTACACTGTATTCAGCTTATTATGAACTTAGGTACTTTATAATATAATTGTTTAGGCTGGCTTAGCAACGTGCTTTTATTGATTTAGTTCTAAGCACCGGTTTAATAAGTTGTCTGCAAGTGAGATAGTGGTCAAACGAAATCCAACTCTACTTGAGAAATCCACTTAATATCATCTTAGTCATATAAGTCTTGATGGCTCTTTTTGAATGGACTATTCAAAAGCATCATACTGCAGGTCCATAAAATACAATATGGTCTATACATAAATAAGCTGTGAAACATGTAACTTAACTTATAGAAGAATTTGGTTGGTGACTTCTTAATAAATGGGTTAAGATAGTGTACCAGCAAGTTCTGATCATAGCAGAGTACGTAATGAATAGACCAAATTATGTCAAAATCTGCCACCATGTAGCCATTGTCAATCAGCAAAAAGAAGACAATGAGTCCATGATGCCTATCTTGCGCGTAGGCAGCGGAAGGGACGATTAGGTTACATATTATATTAAAATGGTTGCTTTATGAGTGACTTGCTGCCGCCCGCGGTATCGCACGCGTGATTGTCGAAAATTATACCAAGGGAAATCCTGGCATAAAAAAATCCCCATTCCAGACTATATCTACCTCTGTACCAAATTTCGTCAAGATGCGTTCAGAAGTTCTGAAGTGATTTAGTAAAAAAACATTTATCTATCCAAACATCCAAATGATAGCATTCTATTGCTCTCATCACATTATGCACATTGCTGACCACATATAATAAACACAAGTCTAACCTAACCGCACAAAATCCAAAACCAAAAAAAAAGAATCTGTAAATGAAAGCACACAAAATCCATTCACACACCAAAATATAAACAATCTCACCTGTCCTTGGATCACATGCTCATCATGGTCTGCGTTCGCGCCGACCAATTTGCAGTAAAGTTCAGGTCCTTCGTCTCCGCAGGTAGCTGTGGCCGTTATCTTCTTTTTAGACGCTAAGTTAAAATACCTCGGAGTCAATACTTCTGTGTGTACGAGGGCCGTGTATACAAGTATTAGGAGCGGTATAAATGCGCTTGAGCCGGCCATGTTGCGCGGTCGGCGGCCCGGCCCCGAATGGCGCCTGCGCGCGCAAGGGTAGCGTAGATTTTTTTGTGGACCCATTATCTGTAGGGATTTATTCTGACCGTCTGTTTGGTGGATAGCGGATTATGGGAAGGTAATTTTGACGATCTGTGCCTGCAAAACATCGTTGTGTATTATATTTAAAAAGCCTCTTTCTTAAACCTTCTCTCATGTTCCCACGGTGTATCATAGGGTCGACCCTATAAAACTCTATAGGTGAGTGTCAAATGCCACAAATAATGGCTATATTATGATGTGGGTGCTAATTTACATATGTCTCATCTTTACATATGTATGTCTCTAAGTTACGTAGGTCTTCCACATTATGTAAATTAGCATCGTGGCTATCGATGAAATTAATTATTGAAGGACTTAATACTCACTGCAAAAACATTTTCACAAAAAAAAAAAAACACAACAGTTTACAACACGTACCCATCACAGCATACGTTTTATAAAATTCAGCAATCCCGGAAGATTTGCTATCATTTATTGGTGAGCTCCGTGTCCTATCTCCGAAGTTCTTCATCAGGTCTTCACCAAACTAGAAAGGGACCACCTCGAAATACTACCATGCTCTTCCAAACACAGGACAAGCACCAGCTTTCGAATATAAAAAGAATCATCAAAATCGGTACATCCAGTAAAAAGATATGAGATGACACACAAAAAAAATACAGTGGTCTTGAGAACCCTCCCCCTTTTTAAGTCGGTTCAAAAGAGCATTTTGTTCTAAATAGTTTTAGAAGGAAATAGTTCATGATTACTGATTTTTTATACATATATGACTTCTATGATTATTTAATTTTTATTTAACCCTGAGTTTAAAATCAGTATTTGATTTGGATTAATAAGTAGGTACAACGTAACACAAACTACATGTGACTGAGAAGATAACATTGTTCCTGCATCATGTTCCCTTTGCAATATTTTAATCTTGATTTCTTCTTTATGCTTTTTGCACTTTTTTTGAAGAATTACAAACGACAGTTTTTTATTAGTAATTCGGTATTAATTTATTATTGCAAACACAACATCAACTATAAAAACTTAAAAAAAAATAGAAGGAGTACAAAGTATAAAATAACATATATTTCATACAACATAATTTCTTGTTAGTTTCTTCATTTTTTGAATCCGAAGTCAATTTTATTTTATACCTTGTGTTTTTTTTTATTCGGTAGTCGGTTGTATTTTTTTTTTCGAAAAATTTTATTATTATTCACTTATTAGTGGTGACACTCCACAACTAAATTTATATTATTCTTATAATTAGTGGTTGCGCATTTACCGTTAAGGAGTTACTTTGTGTGCCTTCGTAATTCAAGTCCAGATCACCTCATAGTAATACAGTCATATCTACTTTGTTTCGGATTTGACATAAACTTTACAATTTCTCACTATACTAAGTTACATAGATTTTATGTTGAGTCGGTCACTTCCATTGAAAATTCAATATATTTAATTAAACACAACGCAAACATAACCCGCAACGAAATTAATCAGAACAGAATATTGGAGAAGAACTTGGCACCTATCGAAAACTACTTGCCACTTACAGTATCTAGACAACGCAGGGTTTACAAGAGAGGCCGTCGAATATGAACCAGAATCGGGTCGACGGTGCGTTGTGTTCCAAGCACGCGTCAATGAGATCTCTATAGCAGACGGGATCCGCTAGGGTCTGTGCCTGCCAGAGTTTGAGATCCGTTCGAAAGAGTCACCACGGCCCTGGAACGTAAAGGACATTTAGAAGAACACGGATGGATTTTAGTCAGTAAGAGTCTGACACTCCCCTCCGCTCTGGCCCATAGCGGAAAAAAGTCATTTAATGTTATCTCTTAAAAAAGGTTTATAAGGAAAAATATTTGACAGTATATGTACATAGGTAAGAAATAACATCCGCACGGGCTGATCTTCAAGGTTAAGCCACGCTTCCCGAAGTTAGTCCGAGGTTGAGTCACAATTGGCATTGATAGTCAGAAGCTAGTAACCGTCGTAACAAGTGGTAACGTCAAGTGACTTACCCTGAAACGTAGTAGAGGTCCGTTGCATCCGGTTAGAGAGGAAGCCAACGCCAATATACTTGAGAAAAGGCATATGATGAACGTCAAAGAATGAGTATGCAAGTCGTCTCCATGGTTGCAGTACTGTCCGACACAAACACAGACGTGGTATCTCGCGAACAAGGAAATTGCTCTACTGAAGGGGGTAAGAGAAGCATGCGGGCTGGTGGCACAACCCTCTCTTAAGCCATGGATTGATTTTTCGAGTACCGCCATTCTACGGGACGCGAAGCTCTTGCCCTGTATCGGTGGCATGGTCCGGCAGCCTCTTTCGTCGTACGAGGCACCTATGTCTAAAAATCGTCTGGTGCAACCACCTGAAGCAATAAAGATATATTTTTTTTAAAGGTCGTTGAAATGCACAAGACCATTTTTAATTTATTGTTCCTTCAACTCAGAGCTCACATAAGGACGGTATGCGACGTGAAAGATAAAATTAATGAAGAAAAAATAAATATAATAACTAATCGATAAGTAAACAATGAAAGTTTCTTGCAAAAGCTTAAACTAAAATATTAATTTCTGCTGCTGCTGCTGCTTCATTTTATTATCTATTTGCATTAGTCGAGGAGGGTGGTAGCTGAGCGAGATTTGTTGGAGCGCGCTATGTGCTCAAAGCTAGCGTTTACTGCGTCATGTGTATCGCTCCTGCCGTTTTGTTAACAATTTCGCCTCGAATTCTACATTACAAACAAACATTATGCGTCAGACTCCGCCTTAAGCTGCTACTAGGGATTTTCAATCTAATGATAATGACATGCTCCAAAATTGCAGATTTGTGGCATTCAGAGCAATGTTTTATTTATAATGACTAAACGTAGATATACTATTTTCCATTTAATTAGTGGCATGATAGGAGGGTGCTTATAACTGTGAAATGTTACCTTTAAAAGTTTTCTCACACACAACTTTGTATTGATTTCTCATAAAAACGTACTTGCGCTCATCGGAAGAAAATACTTGCGAACATGTTGGCTCATATGGGATCTCTGGGTCATTCAAGCCGCACTGATAGCAACGCACCCCGGACTTTCCTTCTCTTCCTTTTCTTCTCTTCTCTTTCTTCTTTTCCGTTTTAAGCTTTTTTTTTATTATTTTCTTCTTTTTTGTTGTCAGTTTCGTTCTTGATGTTGTTTTATTTGTTGAAGTAGTTGTTGTTAGTATTTCTTCTTCGTTTTTTCTTTCAATGTTTGATGAATTTTTCGTTGTTGTTGTAAGGGCATATGTCAGTCTCTCAATATTATTTTCACTTTTTTCCTTCCCCTTATCGTTTTCTTCTTCCAGGTGCACGATATTATCGCCAATACTCTCAGAATTAATCGGAATCCAAGTCGTAGCAAAATCATTGATTTTAGGAGTAGCAACGGCATCGACTTTTTCGTCATCGTTTGGGTCTTTAGACTTTGTATTTTCTGTTGCGGTGTATCTGCGATTGAAATGAGGAAAGTAGCTAGCAAACGTTTTTTTTATTGTTTTCCTTGGGGTAGTTGTTCTTTCCGTGCTTGACACAAGTAATATAACTTTCGGCCAAGCTTTGTCGTCATCATCAAAATGATGCCAATAAGATTGTACGGGCGTACTCTCCCTGTTATGCGGTCCGTATTGTTGATTCATGACTTTGGCTCTTGATCTAGACGCTAACGGTCTCGCTTGTTTTAATGAAGCACTATTTGTTGACGTTGGTCTCCATAATGTCCTGTGTCCTGTATACATTTTTAGTAGATTAGCCATATGTATGTTTTGATATAGGTATCTCCTAATGAAATTAAACCGAGACCGTCTATTGGTTGAATAGAATAGTGTATAGGTTGATGAACTCTTAGGTAAATCAAACGAAAAGTATCTTCCATATGAAAGTAGGTATCTATTTTATTTAATAGTTTGGTACCTACTATAAGTAGGGTACTGCAGCCTGTATCGCAACATAGTGAAACGATAAGATATCATACCTCTATACGGTTCATAAATAAAAATATTTTTTAGTTCTGGCTCGTACGACGATGCTGTGTTAGTAGTTAAAATATGTTGCACTGGATTTTTGACACGAGATAACAATGAACATTTAGTATATGTCAATTCATTATGTAATAAAAAAGATATTAAATAAATATGATAAAAATTGTTTCTAAAATACATCTTGTAAAAGACAATACAAACAACGAGACAAACAAAGATTATGACATGATAAGTTCACAGATTAGAACTGTGTAACCATAGATTTCTTAATATTAGGCAGAACATCTAGGCATGGAACTATGTATAATCATGGACCTAAAAAAAATTGATTCATGTGCATAATCATGATCATTTCGGCCGAAAGCCAGCTGCTGGTAAACACAGCCCAAAGCGATACCACGTATCGCTTGTAGGTTCCCAAGCGGTACGTGGTCTCGCTTCGGGGCTTATGACGTTTCTGTGTTTATTATATGCAATAAACTTCCGTGATCCTCAGTCTTCGACCCATCTTGTGAGGGCTTTCTTCGGAAGTATTTCTAATTGTTATTTGTTAATTAACCTAAATTGGGACGGGAAGATGATGATGATAACGAGTAATGTTTTTTAAGATCTCAGATATCTTACTTTCACATGCAAGCGATTCTCTACGCTCAGTAAGTAAAAAAAACTTAAAACGAAAGAGAACATTATTTGTATCTTCAATGAAATCATCTCGATGTAAAAAGGATTAGAGTGACGACATATTTCCAGGTTCCTATTATGGACACTGTTTCCTGTGTTGGAGGTCAGACTATGGGAATGAGGGATATGAATATCTTCCTATATTTGCGCACTGTTTTGTGCACTCCTCCTGCCTCGGTGAGTAGGAGGACTATTATACTCGCATGCAATATTTTAAAATAATAAAGAAAACAATAGTTTGCTTCTAGGTAATTATTAGATTATATGGCGTTTCGTCATTAGGGTCTATACATAGTTACCTGAATCTTTCAGAATGCTTACTTAGCTTATTTTTTACTAATGCTGAAACTGAAATCCTTCGTATAGATATTGTTCTACTATTAAAATTTCCGTAGAACAACTGCTGTAAAAGTAGCTATTGTATCAGTGTCTCAGTGCTGCATAAAGTCGCTATCGAACTACTGACGTTTGCATCTACGACGGAAACCCGATACATATTTTATCACATGCGTTTGCATCACTGTGCACAGCTTCGTAATAAGTATCATAGATCGACCATACTGTAAGAAGCCTGTGCGACTGAATAACATAACGTACATTGAAAATTAAATTGTCAACGACCAATCTGCGATGACAGATTATATTTGTCAACTGAGGTGGCAAACTATTACCATACTATTACAAAGATTTTTGTATCCTAATTTATTTTTGACATGAATTTACGATGACAAATGCTTTTAATGGTTTTCTAATTTTTATATGCTTTGTGAGATCCTTTCAAGCAACCCGTTCAAAGAACCCGTACATGTATTTTGCAACCACCGATTTGCTTATAGGGAACGTGCAGAAACTATAGGTGGCAGCACAGACGCGTCAATGTCAAGTATATTTAACTTATAAGTTTCAAATTTGCAACGCTAGATGGCACAGTCTACTTCGTGCACGTTCCCCTAGACGGAGGGCGCTGGAAGTATAGGTGGCAGCACAAGTCTAATATTTACAAAGTAAAAGTTTCAGATTTGCAACACTAGATGGCATAGTCTACGCCGTGCACGTTCCCTATACTTCCTGAGGATTATGAAACAGATGTTTATCAATCAATATCAACAACTGCAGAAAATATTCCAGTAGACTACTTTAATTATGATGTAGAAACAAAAACAGTATCTGGAGAAACTTCCTCCGAAAACGAGAAAAGTGAGATAGACTATAAAAACCGGTTCTTAGCAAAAAATATTAAAGGCAACTTTAAGCACTTACCGTCAGCAAAGCATTACAATACTTTTACCACAAGTAAAGAAGCACGATACGTTCCTCAAATGATAACAGTGGCTGCAGAAGAATATGTGAGTGAACAGTGGCCATTGGTGGTTCCGCATGAAATAACTAGCAGCAGCACAGAATACTTAACGACGCTAAGCCAAGGCTATCTGTTTAGTTCCAGTAGTATGAGGACATGGAGAAGCTATTTTCCGACAAGAGCACAAAAGGAATATGGACACAAAATAATATACTTTCCAACGAGGCCACCAAAAATAAATGAATTTGGTGAATCCGCAAAAAAATCACAAAACCAGAAAACCTATACAGTGATATACTTTTTAACTAGGCCACCAAAAATAAATGAAAAAGGCAAACAAGTTAAAAATATTGGACACCTAGACACCACGCGGGAACCATATCATTTAGAAGTAACTGATCTTGGAAATCCTTATTATTCTGACTTGCAAGAGTTTCAGAAAAGTACTTCTGAAAAGAAAAACCACTATAAGCGACCAAATACGATTGAAAGTGCAGATGATGAAATCTATCGTAACACAGTAACATATTATAAAAATCCTTATTCTAATAAAATATATGAGTTTAAAAGACTTCATTCTACAGAAAAAGCGTACCATCAAGGGGAACCCGCGTCAGAATTATTAGACCTTAGGAGAACTTATCCGACAAATAAAATATCTGAAAAACCCCATTTCAAAAAGGATGAACATAGAAAACTAAATTTTTCAGAAAAGGTTCATTTTAAGAAATCTGATTCTGCTATACACCTATATACAGATTTTTCTAATAAACAAGGCCCTTATCCAAAGAAAACCGCTACTGAAATGTTAGGATTTGAAAGAATAAGTTTTTTGGAAAGTATACCTACCAGAAATCCTTATTCTGTTGGTGCAAAAGAGATCAAAAGAATTTTTTATACAAAAAATGAAAACAAGGGAGTTGTGACAAACAATTTAGATGACGTGCGAACTTATCCTATAGAAAATACACTGAATAGAAAATCTCATTCTATTGAAATGGACGAGCTCAGTACTATTAATTTTACAAAAAATAAAAACAAGAAAATTGCGGTACAAATGTCAGAAAGTCATCCCACAAAAAGTACAATTGTAAGAGGTACTAAGCAAAATTACTCTAAAGAAATAGACGAGTTTAGAAGAATTTTCGCAACAAAAACTGAAGACCAGGAAGCTACGAAAACAACTCTTCATTTAAGACCAGCTCATTCTACAGATTATAAAAATCATTCCCCGGAAGTGGATGCATACAGAAGACTATTTTTTACAAAAAATGTAAAGAAGGAATCTGTGACAGAAATGTCAAATGATGAGGGAAAATCTCTCCTAAAACAAACATCAATCAGGACATCTACTAAGACACCTTATTCTAAAGAAATAGGCGAGCTTAGAAGAATTTTCGCAATAAAAAATGAAGACAAAGAAGCTGTGAAAACAATTTTTGATTTAAGAGGAACTTATTATACAGACTATACACCGTATAAAAATCATTCTCTGGAAGTGGATGCATACAGAAGACTATTTTTTACCAAAAATGTAAAGAAGGAATCTGTGACAGAAATGTCAAATGATGAGAGAAAATCTCTCCTAAAACAAACATCAATCAGAACATCTACTAAGACACCTTATTCTAAAGAAATAGGCGAGCTTAGAAGAATTTTCGCAATAAAAAATGAAGACAAAGAAGCTGTGGACACAATTTTTGATTTAAGAGGAACTTATTATACAGACTATACACCGTATAAAAATCATTCTCTGGAAGTGGATGCATACAGAAGACTATTTTTTACAAAAAAAGTAAAGATGGAATCTGTGACAGAAATGTCAAATGATGAGAGAAAATCTCTCCTAAAACAAACATCGATCAGGACATCTATTAAGAAACCTTTTTCTAAAGAAATAGGCGAGCTTAGAAGACTTCATTTTACAAAAAATGCATACACAGAACTAGCGACAAAAAATATAGATTATTGGATGATTGATTCTAAGGAAAATACTACGCGAAATGTTAAATATGAAAAATCTCATTCTGTTGAAACGCCCATACATTTCAGAAAGTTCTATGTTACAAAAAATGGAAACAAGGAACCTGCGACAGAAATGTCAAATTATGAGGAAAAATATTACACGAAAAACACTCCATATACAACATATAATACAAAACTTCATTCTAAAGAAATAGATGACTTTAGAAGACTTTTTTTTGTAAATAATATAAACGAGGTACCTTGGAAAAATAAAATTGATTATTGGCGAACTTATTCTACGGAAAATATTCTGTTTGAAAAACACCATTCTGTACGTTTTAACCAGCGAAAATTAAACAAAGGGCCTGTCACAGAAATTTCACATTATGAGAGAACTTATCACACAAAACATACACCTTATAGAATTTATCCGACAAAAAATACACTTTATAGAAAACCTTACTCTTTAGAAATTGATGAGTACAGAAGACGTTTTCCGTCGGGGAAATTACACAAAGGATCTGCTGCAGAAATTTTAAATCGTACAAATTATCCTACGGAAAAACGTCATCATGGGAAACCTTTTTGCACTATAATAGATGATGTCAGGAAACTTATGAAACCGGATACGCTTACTCCTTTCGATGGACAATATACGGTAAAAAAAGCTTTTCAATATAAACCTTATGATATTAACCCGGACTATGAACAAAACATACATCCGAGGCAGAATTCCAAATTAAAAAAGAAGTCGACAAAAGGTGTATGCTATCAATGTGGACTAAATGAATATGGTGTGAAGGATTTAAGTACAAGCAAATGTTATGAAGCCTTTGATGATCCAAATTATATGGGCAGAAAACTGATAGGAAAATATAGGTTCCAATGTGAAGGTGAAACATATATTGGTGGCTGTTTTAAAAGATTCTTAGATATTGGTAATACTTACAACGAGAGAGGATGCAGGCATTTGCCACCTTTACGCGGGCAAAGCTTTGCTTCTGGGAGATTCGCAAGGCTTGAATTAGTGCTGCATTCTAAAAAAGAGGGATGTACCACCAGTCCCGCTGCTTCCCTTGTGCCCTTCAACAGGGCTGTATCGCTTTTTACAAGGTTCCATGTCTGTGTTTGTAACACCAGGTTGTGCAATAATTCATCAACAAAATCGGAAACAGCTTCAATGTTATGTTTTATGTTTTTTGTACATATTTTTATAAGTAATAAATATTTTTTTGTTTAATCGTTTTAAAAGGAATTATTTTTATACGAGAGTGTAGGTTGGCTTCAGTTATAAATTCATTACTTCAGACATTCCATAGGCATGTTTGTAATTTTAATGGCGAAGAACCCTTAGTGCACGTATTTGATCGCTATTAATCGGTATTTGTAAAGCTTTCACATAAGCCTAGCCAGATTGACTGCTACCTTCGCTACCAAGTGCTATTTTCACTGATTCCACTGACCGACCGAGTGGCTTTGAGGCTACCTGGTGTGCCTGGTGTAAGTTTTTTAGTAACTTTTAAATCGCTTCTCTTTTTACTATAGCTTCTTTAAACAAAATGGAAGAGTTTGTATATGTAAATCGGACTGGTCTCCGCAACTCCTCGACTAAGAGCGTATTTTGCGAGACAAATGTGTCATTCGATCCTCTCCAGCTCCCCAAGGCCAGCAAAGGCTTAGTGTCACTAACTATATCACAGAGGGTACCTGGGTTTCCGAAGTATTTGTCACTACATACAAAATATGTAAGATACGTACCATATAAGGTGAGAAGGCAAGCTGTAGAAAGAACAATATGATCATATTATTCTCCTTCAAGCGTTGCTACATCTACGGGGCCTGCGCTTCTTGCACCCAGTGTATTTCCACGACCTACCTTTGCTGTGTTCTAGTAGGCGTGTTTATTGTAATCTAGTGTCTATTTCGGCTTCCCTCTTGTATAATGTCTATGTCTTGGATTCCATGAATGAAAAGCCAACGAAACTACAAAGTTGATCATTTATTTAAATTATTACTACGTGATATAACAAATGTTTACAATGAGTATTGATATTTGTGACCTTCTTCATGTCTCTTCTCTTGGGACGGTTTATTTTCACTAATACTCTCCACACTGCTCTGTCGTCGTAGAGATTTAAGATCTGGAGTCTTCCTCGGTTTTTCTTCGCTCTGTACTTTCTGTCCATTTGTATCGTCATTGTCTTTATGAGATAACATTTCTTCGTCACTTTCCGTAGTACTTATAGTTATTACCGGTATGACAGAACCAATTGAGTCTGACTGTTTTGACTGCGTACTAGATTGTGATGTTTGCTTTTCATTAATTTTTTTATCAGTTTTTTTTTCTTTTGATAGTTCCTTAACAATTTTAGGTTTTGTTACTTCCTTTGCATCCTGTATTTGTTTTTCTATTACAGCTTTCTTTTCAGTACGATCATCAACTCTCTCTAGCTTAACTTTTAATCCTTTATTAAAAATATCATTAATTTTTTGCTTTTTTGTTATATCTGTTTTGAATTCAACACTATTCCTTATTTTCTTATCAGGTTTGAGAATAAAAATATCTTTAATTTTTAATACTTCTTTTGGAAGGGTTTCGTGAAAGTCGGTATCAGTTTCATCGTCTATGTTATTTGGTGAAGGAGACGGACCATCGCCGTCTAAAACTGCTTTTACGTCAGTTTTTTTATCGAGCGCCATACCAACTATTTTAGCAAAAATTCCACCTGAAATGATCACGGATTTAGGTACACTAACAGAATGCAACCAGAAGACTCATGCCTGTTTTCACTAACACAAGGCGACATCTAAATCTTTAATTTGGATTATGGTTGATTGTAGATTTGGATGTTGCTTCTATGATCAAATAACAGTTATAAAAAACATGATTAGATAAAAAAAAGGAAAAAGACAGTCGGAAAAAAATATGTTTACTTGCCTTTTTTCTTAGCCATCTTTAAAGGTTCATGCATCTCCTCTGTCAAAGTTTTTCGGTCATCGGAATCAATAGATTTGCTCATTGGCAATGATGGCAGTGCTTTTTTCCATCTCGCAAAGGGCGTGTTGTCCATAGCGGTCGATCCTGCTCTCCTCCTGGTGTCAGCTAGTTGGAACATCTTCCTCCTCTCTTCAGTTCTCTCACGGCGCAACTGAATCTAAAATATATAAATTATACTGTGAAGATTGCTTTTAAACGGGATTAATCTACCATACTATATAATATACACTTGCAACTTCTAAGAGCCAAAGTAACAGTGTTGACTATTCGAAAAGGGATGTGCAATGTCAGGTACAATTTTTAGTATAAAAAGAAACGATATTATAATTTAATTTTTTATCATTTTCATTTATAATAATCATCTACTGTTATAACTAATATTATTTCATCTTTAGAGATAATAAAGAGGAAAGATTTTTGTTGTTTGTTTATATCAAATTTAAACCCTCTTTTCACCAATAAAAGCTAAATAAATCAGGAAGTAACATAGGCTATATTTTGTTCCCGTATGCCCACGGGAACTGCGCGGATAAAACCGTGAGCACTGCTTGTTTTATACGAGCTTCAGTTGACATACCATATTAAATTAATGAATACAATCAAAATGTTAATATTGTGTATGATTTCTTTCAAACTGTCAACATGACATGCATGGAATGAATAAATGCGTCCTTCCCGAACGAGGCATTTGGAAATTCCATACACTCGTAGATCACTAAATTTAGCAAATGTACAGATGTTTCGTGTACAGTTGAAAGAATGCATCTTATAAGAAATATTTACCTTTAAATCATTATTGGCTTCCCGTAAAGAGTTTGTGAGTGACGTCAGGTAGTAAATGATAAGTATCAGTAGCACCAACAAGGGTATAACGATAGCAGGTGACGCAATATATTCCAATGCAAAACTCAAGCTATTCGGCAATATTTTGTAAATATTAATCGTCAATATATAGTAAATCCTATCATATTCAGAGAAAGGTCCACAATGCCATGATGGTTTGACCCAAACGATTGTGTAGCCGACTGGAAGTACGCAGAGGAACAGCATAGTTAGTAGCAGGGCGAGATAGAAGTTGTTGCTTTTGGAGACCCTGAAGACGACCTCGTGGGGAACGTTGCATGTCATGACTGCCCATGACCGTAAGTACATCATGATCATTAGTTTAACGACGTTCAACACAACAAGTCCCGGCGAGAAGAACATTCCCATCCAGACCATTCCTTGATTGTTTATCAGGTGCAGAATATTTTCTGCAATTTTAAAGTCTCCGTACTCTGGGAACTTTTTCTCCAGGTCCCAACACCAGCACCGATTCATATATCGAACAAACAGTGCACGAAAAAAGTCCATGAACAGAGTGCCGAGCAAGACGAACACCTGTAATGATCGAAATTGAAGTTTCACAAAGTTAAAGGTTCTTGTGGCTGAAAGTTAATCTAAAAAAAAACAGAAGCAATATTGGGTTTTATTTTGTGTGTATTTTTATTACTGTACTTTTAAATGTAATATTTATTTTTTGTACAAGACACAACAAAATTAGCTGTAATCATAGATACCATTGAAGTTAAACTAAAAACCGCCGATGGAAGAAACGACGAAAGTAGTTTCTTTTTGTATATTGTGATTTTTTTACATTTTTGTACTTTGTTTGTCCTCTTCTTTCATTGAGTATCCCACTCGATACGATATACAGTTTATCAAGGGGCTATTTTTCGGAAACTGTATTTTTATTGAAAAACTAAAATGTTAATACATTTAAAAATCGTCCAATATTCATATAGATATTGAAAATAAATAATTATACGCTTGTGACATTTCAAATGAAAGGGCTCAGTGTAAGGGTCTCAAATGTGTTTTTTCTTTAATTTGAAAATATTCAACTCTAAAGTTAAGAGTATTCAAGAAAATTGATGAATATTGACCATTACACCCTGTTATTTGCGATATTAATACTGAGCATAAAAATAGCAAATAAGTTCTTTATGTTTTATATGTAATATTTAAAAAACAGATTCTTTTGGAAGCAGTAGCGTCGGAGTCCGACTCTCTATTGGACGGTTTTTATATTGTTACCAGTTAATATTCCTTGTTAGTATTCATAAGCTCGTGTTTGACCAGCTTCCTACTAGGTTTAAACTAATGAATCAATACCACTTTTACAATAAGTCACAAATAAATTACTCACCAAATCCATCATGGTCAATTTGACAAGTTCCTGCCCAAACATGGTTTCCCAGCACAATTTCAGTAACTTCTTCTTGGTAGGCACGGATAAATTATACATCTTCCTATTGTTTTCATCTTCATACACCAAATCTATAGTGGTAGTAACATTTGTGCCATTCTTCGAGTCAATGACTGCACTAATATTTGTAGGACAAACCTTCGTATAGCAAACTCTTTTCACGATGGTACAGTTTGACATAAAGAATACTTGTTTCACGTTCTTCCCATTACAGTTCATTGTACAATTGAAAGTAAAATCTGGGCAGATATTGATATTTGCAAGCGTTTTTGAATTTAAAGTTGTAGGTATAGTTGATTCTGTAGATATTTCAGTAGCTATGTCATAATTTTTAGCACTATTAGTAGCTGTAGTTACAGATTTTGGTGTTATATATGCGTTAGAAGTTTCTATTACATCGTCGTCAGTAGTGTATTTCACCGTACGGTCTGTAACGTCCAAACCGGTACTCGTATCTATGGAATAAGTTGTAGTATCTGTCATTTCTTCAGATGGTAGATCTATGACGCCAGTCGTTGTTTCAAAAATGTTGTAATATGTAGATCCGAATTCAGCCAATGATGTCATTCCAGTGACTGTGGTTTCACTATCTGTAGTTGTATCTGTATTACTGCTGGAAGCATCAGTAGTAATTAGTGTTTCTGAACTTTCTGTGACTGTTGGTGATTCAGTACCTGTACTGTATTCAGTAGTCTCGAAATCCGATGTAGTGTAATCAGTCACTGTGCTTGAATAATCAACATTTGTGCTATCAAAAATGGTATCTGTATTAAATCCAGAAGTAGACTCGGCAGTGTCGTAAGATGTATATTCGTAATCGTCTAAATCTGATGTAGTATCATTTTCATTTTCATTTGTTATATTCACTGGTTGTTGAATACGTATGTTTCTCAGCCTTTCTAATTCTCTTATTCCCATCAAAATACTATCCAATGTTGTGGTTTCTATTTTTTGAAAATCTCTATTTCCTACATTGTTTGTTTGTAGTAATGGTTCGTCACGTGGACGTCTCAGTAGTATTTTAGGGCTGATTCTTTTTGGAGATGGCGCTGACCTTGTTTTCAAAACGATTACGTCTGCAAGACCCTTTGGAGGTATAATTTGTGTGTCGCAAGGTCCGCAGGAGATTTCTTTTTCAACACAAAAGTCGGGTAAAATCGTTGTAAAAGATTCACTTATATTTAGAGTTTCATTTGGTATGATCGTCGCATTTAAACTCAATGTTGGTTTTAATGAATCAAGTTCTTTGCTCATTCCGTCAATTTTGCTGAATAATGCGAAGATAAGAGAGTAAAGATTGAGCAGATTCAATAACATGATCCTAAAATAATCAGAAAAATGTTTAATGTTTTTTAATTTAAAAATTAATTTATTATTAGTCGAAATTTGAATAAATACCTTGCTAATTGTAACCGAAGCTGCTTTCTCGGATGGTAATGCTCCAAAAATCCAAGCAACTCGAAAAACACAGGAAAAGTAATTGAGATAACCGTGACAACTATCGTCGTCTCGTTCTCCCGCCACCAACTCCTCTGTTTCAAGTTGTCGTCAGAGCGAGATACAACTGTTACAACGGCGTACGCGGACACTGCCAGCAGGATAATCACGCAGATGTTGACGAGCGCACGAAGGGATATAATGCGCCAGCTGAAAGGAAGAAGAATGAGCCGGGATGGCATTGTAGAATATTTTGCTTCTAGGTCTAAGTCGAAGAATATTCCATAAAACCTGGTACCGTAATTAAAACACACAGTTTCTTTCAAATGTTCCCTTCAATTGATCGGTTAATAAACATTCAATCATATATAATCATATTTATAATATTATTAGGATTTAATGAAATACAGTCACGTGAAAATGTAACCAAAAAATAAATAAATAATAACACTTACTTCCTTAAGTCCTTTTTCTTTTCAGCCTCCTCAAGCAAAGCTTCTTTGAATCCTAATATAACGGAGGCGATCCGGTTATGTGCGGTTTCCGTATTGCCAATCATGAAGTCCCAACCGGTGAAGAGTTTCCAAGAAAATATACATTCGTCTTCTTTTTCAGACAACTTTGACATTCTAGAGTTTTCTGCCATTCTGTAAAATAGGATTTCATTAAGATTAGTAGGTAATATATAATGTTTATAATATTTTGGTTTAGATGTTCCGGCCTAAAATGTGCCGATCATAAAATCTCTATTACACCATCATTATCATCTATACTAATATTATAAAGCTGAAGAGTTTGTTTGTTTGTTTGTTTGAACGCGCTAATCTCAGGAACTACTGGTTCGAATTGAACAATTCTTTTTGAGTTGAATAGACCATTTATCGAAGAAGGCTTTAGGCTATATACCACGCTTAAGCCAATAGGAGCGGAGCAGCGATAAAGAATGTTTTAAAATCGGGGATTCCACGGGGACGAAGTCGCGGGCAGCAGCTAGTTCGTCATAAAGACTGGCCACGTGCCTCCTTCAAGCATCGCATCAACGTGCACAGGCTATTCTCTTATTTTTATGGATTGTGTACTGTGTAGAGATGGGTTGTAACAGGTAAAACTCGATACCTGTTACCACTGTTACTGTTACATAAAAATAACAGATCCAAATATCTGTTATTAAATAACAGGCTGTTATTTTTTGATAAATAATACTATTTCTGTCAAAACATACTAACCAGCATGTAAAAAATCAGACACTATACGAAATTTTTAAAATTAAGATTCACCACTTTCGTTCTAATAAAATTAACTTTCAATTGAATATCATCTTTAATACAACTTTAATTAAAGTCGCAATAAATGAAACATTTTGCAACCAATCCCATCAAATATCAAACCAAAGACAATAAGGGAGTCCTAACACAATCAATGGAATGGTTTCGCAAATCTAAAATAAAATATTAAAAAATAAATAATACTATTTCTGTCAAACTTACCAACTATGACAAATTACTCTCAATATACTTGATTTACATACTGGTTGCTAAAAATCCCTGGTAAGTTTTATTAAACCAAATTATTTACATACTATTAAAGATAGATACGATTGTACTATCAATATGTCATTTATTTCATGCTATTTCAATTCAATTCTCTACTGCAATCGCGTTGCATTTCGTTAGCAAGCTTAAAACAATTTACTATAATATGGACCCATTTTTTAAAAACTGAATCTCAAAATACCGTGTAGCCAGGAAGAAAATATTATACGTTTATTTTTTTTACAATGGTCACTGGCCAGTAACAGGTAGGTAATAGGGCTAAATTTAGGAGTCACTTTTTCGTAACTAATTGTTCTTGTGAGACCACCAACTATATTTCAGGGTTTTAATAAATACTAAGTGCTTCTCTTTTTAGCGTAGTTTAACCGCTGTAGTAAGAGTGAGACACACCTATTATTTAAAAATAGTTAATAGCTGTGTTTCTTTTTAGCAAATGTCATTCTGTAATGAGAAAAAGAGAGAACGAGATTAAATGTGTATCACAGTAACAGCCGTACGTAGTAAGTAACATTTGAATGTGATAACAATAACAGTATGTATGTGTGGGGACTGGTATAACAGTAACAGCCGTGGTAACGGTGTTTGAGTGTCTGTTATTAAAATAACAGATAAAATAAGTTGTTAGGAGCAATTGTTATCTGTTATTTGTAAATATCTGTTACTTCTATCTGTTACGATAAATATGCCTCACTCCTAGTACTGTGTAGTCGGTAACTGACTAAAACATCACTAATTACCCTAAATTTATCCAGTTTTCAGACATAGGATGTCGATATTGCGAATTGGATGTATATTGACCTTATTTCCTAGAAGAGCCATTCGCATAGATAGTGTAATAAAACGAAAATAACTTACTTTCTCAGAATGGCGACGAAACTATAAATATACACAGCCAGTCCTGTGAGGAAGTATGCTAGCGGCATTCGGTACTGGGCTCTTTCGAGGTTACTGTAGTACCCGTAGAAGATGGGCGAGCACTTCAGGACCCCCTCGAACTCCCATAGCGTCAGGAGGTTCGAAGCGTTTAGTTTTTCTTCGTCCATGATGATTTTTCTTTCGCCGTCTTGCTGTGGATTCGCCGTCAGATACTGAAATGAACCGTAAGTTTTTAATTTAATTATGGACAATATAGGTTTGAAATATATTTTACAAACAGTTTGAATCACGGAAATATCCTAAAAATCATGTTTTAATACAACTGATAATATCTGCAATGCTGCATAATTTATTCATATCTAATATCGACAAAATAATCCAGATCAGCAACAAGAATTTTAACAATTCTGTTTTAAGCTAGCCTTTGTACATAACTTGTAGTGTTGTATTTTTATGCTGTTGTCGAAAATAAGCTCTTTTAAAAAAAATACAAAATTCATGACTTTAAAATCATTTCAAAATACTATCAAGCGATGCTCATTGGTGGTGATACATTGAAATTATTTCGAACTAGCTGCTGCCCGCGGCTTCGCCCGCATGAATGTCGGAAATTATCCCAAGGGAACATAATCCCGGGATAAAAAGTATCCTATATGTTATTCCAGACTATGATCTGTGCCAAATCTCATCAAGATCCATTCAATAGTTTTTGCGTGAAAGAGTAACATCCATACTTACAAACTTGCGCGTTTATAATATTAGTAAAAAGATTTTGGAAGTATTTTTTCAATTGGGCATGGAAGAACAAATCGAAACTATGAGGAACAGCAAAAGTTTCGGGCCCGAAATTGATAAAAATTAAAACCGCATCATTAGATTTATGAAAAAGAAAGCTTCATGTTAAGTTAGGCAAGTGGTGTGGTTAAATTAATATATTCGTACTTTCTTCGTGCTTCCCACTTATGGACTTGCAGTTTCTGGAAATAATGGACCAAATCACCCGTTGGATGACTGAATTTGGGCTTAGGCTACTCTTCCCAACAGTATAGGTTGCCTCGGTGGGGAATCAATTTACCTGCATCCATATCCGCGGTTCATGGTACTGAGAAATTATATTACCTGGAGACACGCTTGCCTGAATTTAAATCCGCTCAAACATCCATCATCCCAGAGACGGTGGGATGAGCCTCTCTGTAAAGTATTTCAGAACAGCCTTATTGCCGTGGCGACCTCACTTTCCGTACTGCACTCTACTGTACTGACCGGACCCGACTGTTTCGGGAGGTACCTTTTTCGGATTCAGCGAGAGGATAAGTCCGATAGTCAACACTGTGTGGATCGCCCGGAAGACATGGTGAAGCATACGGTGGAGGTCTGCCCTACTTTGGCGAGGCAACGCCGTATCCTCGTCGAGGCGATCGGAGGTGGCGACCTCTCACTTCCGGCCCTAGTTCAATCCATGGTACGGACCGAAGAGGTTTTTTTTTTATTAATGTGTATCCATGGTTAGTCAAAATTTTTAAGTTTATTGTTTTTAAATAAAGTAAGCTAACAAGATATGATGAGTAATAAATAACTTTGAATTAAAAACATGAAAAATAGGTAACATTAAACAATTCAAAATGTTTGTATGGTAATTTGTTTGTTATTACGATTTATTTGTTATTACTTCCCAGAATTTGATCCTTACGGGCGAAACTTTCTGATGGTGTCATAAGATAGTGTGAGTTCGACTCCTGGTTATAAATATTGATTTTTCAATCTAATGATGCAGTTTTAATTTACAGTAATGTACAGTTTTAGTTATATGTTTAATAGTTTACTGACTTGCCTAGAAAAAGTAGAATCTAATTAAATTAAAACATGTATGCTCAATAAATGTTTTAGTTTAATTAGATTCAACTTGCGGTAATACTAATAGTATAAATAATATTGAAATCCGCAAGTATTTTCCACCAATTGAACAGAATGGGTTGACATGATGGTGCTGATGATTGAAAAAGATTTTACGAATATAGTGACAAACCTCGGGTACAATTACAAAAACGAGAAGTATAAACCCGATGACGAGGTTGACCCAGAACAGCCAGCGCAGGAAGGTGAAGTAGGAGGCGACGACGGACCCGAAATGGGACTCGATCTCCTTGATTCGCAGCTCCCAGGGTATCAGCAGGTTTGAGGTGTTCGCTGCCTCGCGCTTTATTTGCTGCCAGTACTACACAGAGGGAATAATCAGAAGAGCGTAGAACACCCCTGTAATCTCTATAGGGTTTGACAGAAATATAGTGCATCTGGATGTGGATGGTTATATTTAAGTACAACAAATTCATGTCAATGTCATTTGAGTTAATACAATCCGCCAACGACCTTGAAGGATTAAAACAGAGACGGGCTTTACACCCAGAAAGAAGTTTTTGAGCCGCGCGGTTCAAAAATTTCTTTGTGCATACATTGATAAATAATCATTGGTGTCCCACTCCAATTGTTATGAATAATGGGGCCTCTGCAAGTTGACCCCTCCTACTAAAGTTCCAGCAGCCCGGTTTACTGAGACTGTCAAAAAATACTTATAATTCGATAACAAAATATAACTCACAGTATTCATCAAGATGTTGAATCTCGCGTAGATATCTCTGGTACTCTTGGACTGTGCCAATCTCTCTTGTAGCTGACCTTCATGTCGTTTAATGTACGCCTTGGCCTGTGAACAGTGTTAGAATGAGGAATAGAGCAGAACACGCTGAAGCGGCATTGACTGGAGACCCTACGCTTTATTAGTATAGAAAGTTTTAACTACTCTGTTTTCTTGCAGACATCGTGATGGTGAATGGTGTCACAGACAAAATTTAAATCGGTTCACACCACAGAGTATCTTTAGTATAAACCGATTGAAATCTTTGTCTGTTTGTTCAAGAAACTGCTTTTGAAAAAGGACCAGGATCTTTTTCCTTACATTAGTACTCAATAGAAATATTTACATCTTTCTATTCTTATTCGAAGTTGATTGGACTCGGTCATCCCTTTCTAGCCTTATCATCGTTTGTACCATTAATCCATCGTTTCTTTTGTCTCCCTTTACTCTTCCAATCATCAACATTTATACCTACTTCCTTACACCCGCATATGGAAAAAGGAACCTATTTGTGAAAAATAAGATTAATTCTTATATAACCTGATGTACGATCTTGAGTTTCCTCCTCATCCCAAGGGGTTGCTGCTTCACAGAGCCCAGGACCTCCTTGTGCAGATGTATGTTCTCAAAAATCTGCTCCTGCGTCACCACGGCCGCTAGCTGGGCGTCCTCCATTGATATTGCGGTGCTGTTCAACAAAAATCGTGATTGTATGATCTAATAAAATATATCTACTTTGAATTATTATGGGAATGTAAGTAAATGTGTGTGTTCAGGTATTTATCCCATTCTAGACAGTAATATCTCTGGCATCCGATATTACATACATTATATTGCTGTGGTCTCTCAGTTAAGCTTACTCCACCTCTTCAGAAGTGAAAATTGCATTAACATCAAAAACTCGATATTCACCATTCACGAAAGGAAAAAAATGTTGGCTCTGTGGATTCCTGGAAGGAAGGTAGAGGGGGAGGCTATTAGTCATCCTCACAAATTTTGACCTTTGCGGCTAATCTCAACAAATTGGATATTGGCGCGGGACACATTATAGTGCACCGGTGTGAACGCAAACACAGGTCAACTCCCTCTTCTTGCACTCTCACCGACCGATAAGGCGGCACTTCAACACGACCGGAGGGTCATTTTCGAATTTTCCATCAGGAAGCGGACTATACTTACTCCCCGGAACTAGTAGTGAAGACAGAAGAACGTCGCCTGGGCCTATTCTCGTCGGCGAGGAAGGGCGACGACGGTCGTCTAGCTCTGCCCTTACGGGATCTCCGAACACTAGCCCGGCGCTGGCGCAACACCGCGCTCAAGCTTGCCGAGTAGTCTTCATCTTCAGAGCCATCTGAGAAACAGTTTAGTCTCTTAATGAGGTCGCGCAAATACCAACGAGTTGCTTGAGTAATTTGATTAAAATTTATGTGCCTTAAACCTACTCAACTATTTTCCACCTATGTGACCTATTACAGAGCTATCTCATACAGGACGTTTTACTTTATTGGCATAAGACGCGGGGGAATGATGAATGCCACATTAACATAAGGAATCGGACTTCCAAGTGAGCTTACCGACACAAAAACAGCTGGTAGCGAGCTGTAATGTTAACTAAAACCCATATAGCAGGTATTCAAAACTATGGCGGGCTTACATTTATGCCTTTAAACTAATAATTACTCACACACTATGATATATACAAAAATGCTGCCGCATCAGTGTGATTCTAGAATTTTAACGTTAACTCGCGTTTGAAAACGTTGATAAATGAAAAATAAATTAAATGATTCCATTCTATTCTATCCGTTTATTCATTTATAGCAATGGTAACGATGTCAATAATTCTGCAAATGTCAGATGTGCTATAGAAAAACCTCAGAAAACGTGTGATAGTAAAGAAAAACTTCTTTTTTATCTTTGGAGACTAAAAACTTTTTTGATGAGCTTAAAAACTTACAAAATAAACATTAAAAAGCAGAAAAAATGTAAATAAAACAAATGCTTGTAATACCGTCTTATTTCAAAAATCTGTTTTATTTACATAAATTTGTAATACACAACGAAAATTTAATGTCATTAACACGAATAAAATGTCCGCAAAGCACTATGAAGCTTTGCTGAGAAGTGAGTTAGTAATGCGGAGTACGTCATACGACCAACACGAGTGCTGGGTTGTTTTGGTTACAAAACTGTGCCTTTTTTTTCTGGCTGGGAAATCATGAAATGACTTCTCCCGCTCTGGGCGGAGCGGAAGGGAGTGTCAGACTCTTACTGACTAAAACCCACCCGTGATCCTTCTTGTGCCCTTTGCGTTCCAGGGCCGCGGTGACTCTTTCGAACAAATTCCGCAACCCTAGCAGGCACTGACCCTATAGGGCCCCGTATACGTTGCTGATGGCTCTTTCAGGCGCGCGTGGAACACGACGCGCCGTCGACTCGGGCCTGGTTGCTATCGGACGGCGAGCCACCCATAGCTCGCCATCCGCAGGCCCGCGCCTACGGTGGCCGGGAATCACCCTGCCTTTCCCGACGCCCGGGGCGTCTTCTTCTGTTGCGGCGGCTGGAGCGAGAGGTTTCCCTCTCTCGCACTTGCACACACATGGCACATGCCTCTTCGCTCCGGACCATGGCTTGAACCAGGGCCGGACGCGAGAGGTCGCCGCCGCCGGTCGCCTCGACGAGGACACGACGTTGCTCCGCCCAAGCAGGGCAGACCCACACCGTATGCTCCACCGTGTGCTCCGGGCGATCCACACAGTGTCGTTTACCGGACGTGACCTCCCACTGGATCCGACACAGGTACCTCCCGAAACAGCCGTGTCCGGTGAGCACCTGCGTCAGGCGGAAGGTGAGGACGCCGTGGCGTCTCTCCAACCACTCCTCAAAGAGGGGACTTACCGCCGCAATGGTGGCGTGCCCAAAATTTACTGTGCCTGCTTTATTAATGGAGCGTTTGCGGTTGGATGCAGGGGGGTGGGATTCTTTATTGCATCAGAAAAATGTTGGCTGGCTGAGGAACTAAAATTTAAAGAACGCATGACGGACCGAAAAGGATATTAGGAGGATCGGGGGTTTATTTATTTTATATCCATTATTTCTTTGAAAAATAACTTTCGCAAACGAGACAACCCACTAGAAATCACAATAACAAGAAACAGAGAACGCAATTTCATTCAACCACAATAAATCAGCTAAAATTCTGAGCATACGTGTGATCAAAACGCACAAAATGGCGAGAATCAAATGATAAATTACATAATGTTTACAAGTAGCACTTCCATATCATGTCTTATAAGAGCAATGGAAATTTAACACAGCCCTCAACAGCCAAATTCCTTTTATGACGAGATACAAGGTCGGTGCCCGTGTACACAAGGAAACTGTGAAATTAACATGAGTAATTTTCATTTAAATATCGCCTATCTGCAATTTGTCGAAGAATGCACTAACCGTAAGACAAGGAAAAAGGAACAAGATCAGCGTTCCCCCAAACCGGTTGGATTCAAATCAATTCCCTCCTACCTTAGCGATTATAATTTTGACGAATAAAGCCTGTTTTGAATCAGGTAAAAGAAAAAAAAAAGAAATCTGTGAAGTCTATACTAATATTATAAAGCTGAAGAGTTTGTTTGTTTGTTTGTTGGTTTGTTTGAACGCGCTAATCTCAGGAACTACTGGTTCGAATTGAAAAATTATTTTTGGGTTGAATAGACCATTTATCGAGGAAGGCTTTAGGCTATATATGTATCATCACGTTTAAGCCAATAGGAGCGGAGCAGCGATAAAGAATGTTTTAAAATCGGGGATTCCACGGGGACGAAGTCGCGGGCAGCAGCTAGTTAAAAATAAAACCGCGTTGTTGTTTTCTGGCCAAACTATTTTGGATCGAAATTCTGTTTTTATGTTTTGTGAAGACTTGTTGATAAAATTAACACATGTATATAAATTGAACCTTTAGATAAATGGACGGTTGTTTGTTACTCAATCACGCCAGAAATACTGAACAGCCGTGCTATTCTGAAAAGTTTATCCGCAGTGAAATCATGAGAAACTAAAGAGTTTCACAAGATTTCACTGCGGATTCAGAAGTGATTTCGCAAATAAACTTTTCAGAATAGCAGATCTGGATGAAATTTGTCAAAGATATGGATTATAGTCTGGAACAGCTTTCCTTTGCTATATTTTTAACCGACATTCACTCAAGCGAAGCCGCTGGCAGATCCTGGTTTTTCATTAAAACACAAATACATAATTATGTACATCTATGTACTTAGATCCAGTGGCGTAGCTTGCCTTTGAAGGGCCCTGTATCAAAATGTGTTGAGGGGCCCCCCAACAGTATAAAGTTTTTATAAAAGAAAAGAAAAAACCTCAAATTGAATTTAAAAAACTACAATATTGATTTGAAAACAATTTTTTTAAATAAAATGGGTTAAAATTAAAGAGTTCGTATTTTTTTAACTAATCTAATTATATATTAATTCGGTGTATTGTGATTTTTAAACTAAACTTTTGGCACAGCTGTCATATAAAAAAATGTTGATAATCTATACCTGAAATAAAATATCATGGATAATATTTTAAGAATTTTTGCATACACACATTCGGGGCCCCGTATAATTGATACGGCTGATACGGCGGTAGCTACGCCCCTGCTTAGATCAACAAATTGAATTTCGCGGTGCAGAATTATATTCTAGCAGAAACTCGGATATATATCTTCAGTCATTTAAAATATTTCCATAAAACGGTATTATTAATTGTATACTGTATACCAAACTGTTATGAGCAACAGATAACTACGTACAGAGGTACAGTTAACAAAAAAATCGCAATCATTTCAGAATATTCAACACCTATTTAATGT
This sequence comes from Hecatera dysodea, assembly GCA_905332915.2. Classification (NCBI taxonomy): domain Eukaryota; kingdom Metazoa; phylum Arthropoda; class Insecta; order Lepidoptera; family Noctuidae; genus Hecatera; species Hecatera dysodea. The sequence goes on along the minus strand of HG995286.1, from coordinate 26,717,253 downwards.
TATCTGACTTATGTAGGTATCATTAAATAACTGCACTCATTGCATTTGTTAAAACTTCGCTAAACATTTAAAAAGTTATATACAATTTCGCTGATGGATAAATTTTATGCCACAGCCATTTATAACAAAACGTAACATGATATCTTAGGTATTTTACCTCCAGCAGAAGGTGAGAACTTGACCTCGTTGCTGACAGGCGTCTCCGAAGGCAGGTGGAACAGGTTGACTCCTGACGAAGACATGCTGCCAGGATCCGCCCAGGTCACCGACAGCCGGTCGACGGACGGCTGCGGGGACGATGGAGGGGGGTCGCAGGAGCCCTATGATATACAGGAAAGGTTTTTACAATGAAAAGTCAGGCAAATTAGATAACTTTGTCGGGACGCTAGAGTCACTAAATATGATAAATATGATTGATGACGTTCAAAAGTGCTGTTAATGGCCTAATTGAAATAAACGTTTTGACTTTGACTTTGGGGTACATTTTCAGCCTAGTTAGATGGTCGGAAGCTAAATGATAATAAATAAATGATATTTATGTTGTAAATAACACTTTTACACGTCAATATTTTTTGGTCGTTTTAAACTAGATGAAGCCGGTGTTTCTTAGCTGACAGTCCTGAGAAGACACACCGAAAACAATGTAAGGGCTATAATGTTTTTTCACAGAGCGACTGTCTATCAAGGAAATTTAGATCTTGTTCGAAAAATGTCCAAATAGCTTTGGCATTTAAGAAATATCTATCATTTCGGCAGATAAATACCTACAAGGATACTTCGGGAGAAAGCTTTGCAAATTATTAGCTATTATTAAATCATTAATTATTTTACGTCTAACAAGACCATCACAAATTAATAGAAATGGTTTTTTTTTGTGCCACCATGTTACGTACAAGAAAATCAAAAGTAAAGTCATATCATAGCTAATCTTTACCACACTTAACAAAGAGATAAGAGAGGGATTTAGTGATAATTAATATACAGTATGTTAACTAACAGAGGGCGTTCCCGTTAACCCGCAATAGTATAGCATCCATGTATGATAAAAAAAAATATTACTATTCAAAAACATAATGTTATATATTTTTTATTATTAAAATATTCACTAAAAATGTTAAATTTATACGTTAAAGAAACACTCTGTACACGCGTACATGCCGGTTTGGGCATTGCTACTACGAGTAGGTACTATTCCGCGCTACTATTTTGATTTTAAACAGGATGTTTCGAATTTATTGTCAATATATATTTTTTTTTAATTTGGATTATTTTATGCTTATTTTTCTGTTCTGATATTTTTATTTTAATCTATTAATTATATATATATTAACGAATTTAAGGGAACGCCCTCTGTTATTTAACATACTGTATGTATTTTCTATTAATGATACTGCTTATTTCTAAGAAAAAATCCGTACTGTCACCGAAGTAACCCTTCATATCCAGTTGATGGTCATTATGCTTATCCAGCCGTTTCCGTGACTGTAAAATCAGGCGGTCAGCTTATTGGTAATGCTAAACGTTGCTTTGCAAACAGTTAACACACGACTGTTGATCTATCACTCAGCTGATGTGTGGGAACTTATCAGGGTAGCAGAACACTATACCGAACGCCATATAAATGTGCAATAAATGTCATTGCCCTTTCCTTGATATCTCTTCGTAGGTACATGGACAAAGAAATGAGTCGTTTTCCATTACTAGTAAATATAAAGGATCACGATGGATGTCGATTCAATATAGCATTAATTCATTATTTCTGTTTTAATATATATATTATATTATATAATAATAAAAATAAAATATTAATTATTAAGGCTGCCAATAAATGTAGGTGGGTCAATGACCGTTATTGCACATTTATCTGGCGTTTGGTATATGCATTTTTGCCGCCAAGTAGCGTTGCTGTGTTCAACGTGACGCTGGCGTGATGCTAGCGTATTTTTGAAAAATCGACGTCCCTTTAGCAAAATTAATTATAGACATAATTTTAATACTAGAAATAGTAATCAATTAGATCAAACATTTTATAAATTAGCCAGTGTACGAACAGCTTCGTGGGATACTGTGTTAAATGTTACAACAAAATACCTTGTGACATATTAGAATTAAATGGAAGAAAATTTAAAACCTATAATATAAGCACACTTTGTAAACAAGCATACTACAAACTAAATGATTATATTCAAGATAAGAATGCTTGGAAACATGCTGGTCCTGCTCCACAGGGCAATATTGGGTGTAGTAGACAAAGCCACACTTGTTGACTATGCGTTGATTTACTTACTTTGTATTTGTATATAGTTGTAATCACTGATCTTTTATATTTATTTTATCACACACTGATCCATTTTGGTTAATTATATAAATCAATGGTTGCAAAATTTGTAAATATGTGAGTACTATGTCCCTTACTAGCAAACTTATTAATGTTATCTCTGCTGTTATTACTTTACTTTACCTACCTACCTACCTTTACTTGACCTATCGTCCTCACATATAATCAATTGATTTATGTATAGATACAAAATATTGAAAAAAATATATATTTAAAAATAGTAAGTATGGAGTTTCTTGTCCGTTCGTCTCCATAAGAATCTACTTTTCACGAATGGACAACTAGAGTCACTATTATAATAGGGTAATTGACAAAAATAATCTAATTAGTCCGTCAGTCAGAGTTCCAAAAACTATTGAACACGTATTTTTGTTTGTGCACGTAATCAAAAAACGAAGACGATACAATGCGTTGAAAACTCGTGTGACGTCACTAAATGCTCCAATTTGAAGCACGCCATGACGTCACAAGCCCCGCTCCTGATGTTTGATGCTTTTTATCTTCGTTATTTTTTATAGATTTGAAAAAGCAAAAAATACGTGTCCAATATTTTTCGATAATCTAACTGACGGACTAAATAGAATCATATTTTTTTCCTCACGAAACATCCCTATTATTCTTATTTTCAAACAGTTTTGACGTTCAAAATTGTCTTTTAATGGTCTACTTGAAATAAATGAATTGTCTTTGACTTTGAAAATATTCGTAGTTAGTCAATTGGACCTTATGACATTTAAAATAAGGTTAATTTTACGTTGCACATAGCACACAGTGCAGGGGCCGTTGTAATTGATACGCGGAAACATGAGGATAAGCTTTGCCTTTAGGATGACAGACCATCTGCGATGCCACTTGTGTAACAGACTTTCACATATTATTTACGACCATTACATTAATTGTAAGAACTTCAAAAGAGACTTTGACCACAGAGTCTTTTCAGTATCTTCTCGGAGTAGGCAGGAAGGAAATATGTACGTACCGGCCTTAACTAGTGTAAACTGATCGTATAGGTACTAAGGTAGCTGCCGAAGTAGAAGGGAATCGATTTTCAAAATAAATATCATTTATGGCCAAAAGTGGCAATGTCTACTTAACATCGTTGGAACTGTACAGTATATTAACTAGCAGAGGGCGTTCCCGTTAACCCACAATAGTATAGCATCCATATATGATAAAAAAATATTACCATTCAAAAACAAAATGTTTTTATTTTTTTAAATATTAAAATATGAACTCAAAATGTTAAATTGATACGTTATAAAAACACTCTGTACACGTGTATTTGCCGGTTTGGGCATTGCTACTACGAGCAGGTACTATTCCGCGGTACTATTTTGATTTTAAACAGGATTTTTCGGATTTATTGTCAATTTTTTTTTTATCGGATTATTTTATGCTTATTTTTCTATTCTGATATTTTTATTTGAATCTATTAATGATATAGATTAACGAATTTAAGGGAACGCCCTCTGTTATCTAACATACTGTATATTAGTTTCCCATTATTGTTTTATATCATCATCATCTGCCTAGCCTTTTCCCAACTATATTGGGGTCGGCTCCCAGACAAGCCGGATTCAGCTGAATACCAGTATTTTACGTGGAGCGGCTGCCTACCAGACCTCCACAACCCATTAAATGGGTAACACGGTACTTCTTGGCAAGACTGGTGTCAGATTTTCTGGCTTCTGACAATCCGTAGCGGCTGCCAATGATTTTCAAATGACAGCCGGGACCAACGGCTTATCGTGCTTTCCGAGGCACGGAGAAGTCTCGTTATGTTAAGATGGTCACCCATCCACAGACCAACCTCAGCAAGCGTTGCTTAACCTCGAAGATCGACCCGTGCAGCTGTTTTTATTGTTTTTTATGTAATAGAAGTATAGACTAGTCGGTGGTATCACTCACTTGAAGCATGAAATTTGATAGATGCCTTTTTAATAGAAGAAAAGTGGTAAAACGAGCACTTTCTAAGCTTTTAGTAAATTAGAACGCAAAATTAATTCGTGTGATGTCGTTATTGTAATTTAGTTTTCATTACTTAGCGAAACTACGGCTATTATGATCACTTAAGTTCTGTCAGATTTTAGGTATACGTTGTTCTTTTTTTAATTTTTACCATTCTAATTTATAGCTGTTGAATCTAATCGTTTCTTGGATTGCCACTAAGTAATTAAAAACGTAATTAAAAACACAATGATGGAATATTAATTTAGATATGAAACTAATAACTTTTCAGTGCACTGGAGTGGTTTATACATGTTAAAAACATAATTAAAATAAACTTTTTAATTTAGAATATATAGGCTAACACTACACTCATAGAATAAAATGTAAAACATTACCGTTCACAAAGAAAAAAATCGAATAAGAAATTCAAATTTCGAGCAGACAGATCAGATGTATTATTTAGACCAATCGGAGAAAGGTACTGCGGTGGCTTATCGGAAACCGACTGAAGTAAGGCTGGTCGCACACCGACGACATGAAGTCCTACCATTTATGGTAACTTCTGAAATTTTCCTTGTGTGTGTGAGTGAGAGTAGCTCTCCAACTGAATGGTGATTGTACACGCATTGTCATGTATGTACCTACATATGTATATAACGTCTAGGAAATTGACTAGACGCGTCCGAAATCACGTTCAATCGTCAGTTCTAGTTGCCGTTTGTCAATATTATTTGACAGTCGTTAAGAATACTTTGAAGTCCGAAATTAGAACAACCTATGTGTATGCCCGTCGTGCACAATAACTTGTCTTTAAACGAGGCCAATGATAGAACTGTACAGGTTACTAAATACTGAACGGACCAAATTAAATTTGGTTCAATCAACACTAAAATAAGATGGTTTCTGCATTTTGATCTTTAACCCAAGAGCGACCACTCAGAACTCCTAGATATCTCATCTAGGAGTTCTGAGTGGTCGCTCTTGGGTTAAGTTCCTTCGTTCCCTACATTATTGGATTACTACATTAAGAAAAACTTGCAGACAGCCACTGTAGCCGCATCATGTGCTCTAATTAAGTTGATAGAAAAGAATGTAATATGTATATTTTCTATAACAAAAAACCGTATAAGTTCTAATGAATAAAAATGGAATTTCATCCCAGTGTGCGAGGGGCCGCTCAATACTAAATTAATATAGACTGTGCCCTGTTATTGTAAGGTGTGGTGAAGATACTTATGTATCGTCGCGGACACAAATGTTATACAAATATAAATATAACAATATCTTCGTCCACGTCTATTATATAACTTTTCTTTAGTTCCGACGATACATGACTGTTGAAGATGGTAATATTATGTAGCATTATTTTATAAATATATAAATATAGTTGTTGCTATACCTCAAAATAAAGGACATTTTTCAGTTTCGAACGCTCGCGCTAGGCTAACAACTAAATAATTTTCATAAATAATTATTCGTAGTAGGGTTTATTTTGCTGACATTCAGTAGGGACTCACATTATAAAAACACATGCTAGTTGCCTTGATTACTAAACAAACAAAACATTCGTGACATATAGCCAGGTTAATTTAATTAAAATGTCATATTTGTAACGCTGCTGTCGGCGACTGTCCTCGATGATAAAGTTGTGGCCATCACGCACAGGCTACATTCCGTCGCAAAATGAAACAGAATTGCGAATTTAAAGACACTATGGTGATTTCTAAGTAATCTGGGGCTAACGTGTCCATGGGGATATTGTGTGTAAGTTTTAAACTTACCTAGGTTTGTCCTGTGGCGAAAGTATTTAAAAAATAAGCGTAATCATAAAATAAAAGAATCCTTTATCATAATTCAGGGTAGGTATATACAGATCCCACTAGATGTTTAGGTGGGATTGATAATCAAACATTCAAACTTTCCTAGTTACAAAATTCTTGGCTTAAAATAATACTGTGACGTGCACGGCCAAAGGGCAGCAGAGAGCGACTTTCAACTGCAATGATTGAATGATGATGATAATCATCCCAATATTAATTTCTTGCAGTCAGAGAGGCAGATACGCTGATAGAACCTCTAAAGCACTCTGCGATAATCAGTGTCAAGAAATCATGTAAAATGAAGAGATGCTGCGTTGACCCCAAATAAATTGTGCTGCCCAACCACCAATAAATGTATTGTATATCTTATTGAAGGAATTAACTTGGAGGAGGAGCTCATGGCTAAATTATAACAGCTGCACGGGTCGATCTTCTAGGTTAAGCAACGCTTGCCGAGGTTGGTCTGTGGATGGGTGACCATCTTAACATAACGAGACTTCTCCGTGCCTCGGAAAGCACGTTAAGCCGTTGGTCCCGGCTGTCATTTAGAGATCTTTGGAAGTCGTTACGGATTGTCAGAAGCCAGAAAATCTGACACCAGTCTTGCCAAGAAGTACCGTGTTCCCCAGTTAATGGGTTGTGGAGGTAGGTAGGCAGCCGCTTCACGTAAAATACTGGTATTCAGCTGAATCCGGCTTGACTGGGAGCCGAGCCCAATGTAGTTGGGAAAAGGCTAGGCAGATGATGATTGAAGGAATTAACTTATGTTTTTTGTACGGCTCTGTGTATTGATAAGATTTAAATTAAGAGTTCAGTTTAAATTTCACAGGCTAGCTCTTACTCATTGTGATAAGGAATTAAGCATGCCACTTGGTCACTTTATTGGTCACTTGGTGACTTACAGTTCTGCGGGCGTATCATGACGTCTTAAAACGTGAGTCTTCCGAGCGAGAAAAAGGGATGGAACTATATAGGGTGTGTAACTCTATCCCTCTTTCTCGCTCGGAAGACTCACGTTTTAACACCTCATGGTACGCCCGCTGTTCGTCGAAGATTCGAGACTAGAAAATTCGTCAGCTTTCATTGAACATACATTACTCGTTCTAAACACTACTGTTATGCCGCAATCGGGAAGTCTCAGGCCTAATTTTACAGGTAATTCGCTAATCAAAGGAATGCAAAACATGGACCACGCCCACTGGCCAGTGACGTGACACGACGCAGTCTATCTTCTAGTGCCAATGAGTGCCAGTCAGTCCCCGCACTGATTAACTACACAGGGCTGGCACAAACATTTTTATAAAAACACTGAATATTTAACTTTTAATTTTAAAATACGTAAACTTTTAAACCCCACCATTTTTGTTCCTTTCCTAAAACTTTTTTTAAACTCAATAGAAGGAGGACCATTAAAACTTTAAAATTTAGGAAAAATTATATGTAGGAAGTGCGGCGTGGCACCCAACAGGTGAGCATGCATGGCACAAAAGGGACATGAGCTACAATGCTGCACATGACCATGAAAAATACCAGTGATGCAGATAAAAAGGACATTAAAAAAAACTGTCCGTGTTGAGAGAGAGAGTATAGAGAACACGTCACTCTATTTCTTTGGTATACTTGAACTGCAAAGGCACTTGGTTAGACCCTATAGGCAAGCAAAGGCTATTTATTGGGTATTTCCTCTTTTTGGCGATTTCCTTTTTTGTTTCTGGATTACAAATCATCAAATGACTCGCATCGCATGTCTGTTTATGGTTTATACCAGTTTATAACAAAACATCGCGCTGTACACTGTGAAGGGGTACGCGATGTGTATACCAAGTATGTACTAATATATTCAACTATGTTATTGGAGCCTATATATTCGGGCATAACTTTATTGTTTACTAGCAGCGCCCTATGTTACACCCGCGTAGTTCCCGTTCCCGTGGGAATACGGGGATAAAATTATAGCCTCTTTTACTTAATGTATCTTTCCATTGGTGAAAAATGGTTTATGTCGGTCCAACAATTTCGGAGCTCCTTCAGTAAATAAACAAAAAAACCTTTCGTCTTAATAATATTAACACCGACTTCCGAAATTAATTTTATACTTTGGAGTGTTTTTATTTGGAAATCGGTTGTATTTTTTTTGTTAAAAGATTTTTTTTTTTAATAAAAACCAGTTTGTACGTAGGGCACCCCTGAAGGTTCATTCCATTATCTTGCGCCCTCCCTGTTGTTTATATCACTCCGAATAATAATTAAGAAGTGATTTTTCACCAAAGATAGCGACCGATCGATAATCTACTAATTCGTGGAAACGAAAGCATTTTTGATAATTTCTGAGCTATTATGATAATTTATGAAGTCGTATTTAATTCATGTGGCAGGCACACGCACGATAATTGCCTAGTTTTATGTACATGTTGCTGCCGCGTTGGTCCAGTGGTTGCAAGCTTCGCGAGGTTCGACTCCCAGGTCGGGCAGAGTTATTTCGGTTTTATATATGTTTTTTTTTTTCAGTAAAACACAGCAGTAGCACTGATTAATGGCAAAAGACTGGTGTCATAGGCGTTACACAGAACTTTAACTCGAAATTTGGGTAAACTATAGGCCCTCGGCTTTATCCTTTTTTTTCGGATGGAAAATCATCAAATGACTTCTCCCGCTCTTGGCGGAGCAGAAGGTAGTGTCAGACTCTTACTGAATAAAACCCACCTGTGATCCTTCTAGTGCCCTTTGGGTTCCAGGGCTGCGGTGACTCTTTCGAACAAATTCTGCAACCCCTCTGCTTTATCCTTCGAGGAATAAAAGCGTGATGAATTGCCGAAAATTTAAAGTATTCCGAGCACCACGCACAGGTCTTTCGATGTAGGAAAATTGGATGTTCTCTACTGACATATACATATCTCATTAACATCCTCAAAAATCAGGACAGTCTAATTAATTGCGACCTAACGCCTTTAATCTGTCTAGACGGACCGGCCTAGTAGCTTAATTGATGCGTTTATAAACTGGCTTCTAATTTAGCAAAAAACATACATACACTAGTAGCACCACGCGGTTATAACGCGTACCGTTCCTGTTCCCGTAGGAATACGGGGGTAAAATATAGTCTATGTTTCTCGCTGATAATGTAGCTTTCCATTGGTGTTTTTTTTTTACGGTTCCGTGAGTCCGAATAAAAAAAGCGGAACCCTTATAAGATCACTCGTGTGTCCATCTGTCCGTACGTCACAGTCAATTATCTCCGTATCAGTTTCAGTGACCCAAACGCAGTTGTGACGTTAATAGATAAAATCTGTATATGGGAGGTCATTTTTGGGAGGAAGGTCTAAATTAAAAAAAAAAAACAAAACAAATTGAAAACTGCATCGCTTGACATATCAAATGGAAGGTCTTGTTGTGAAGAATTTAAATGTAATTTTTTTGTAATTTTAAAAATTAGATTTTAAAAAATACAGAAATTAGTTTTCTACTTATAGATTATAGGAAAACCTATAAGAAGTCCATGATATTAAAATAACATGGTAAATCACTCAATATTGTGCGTACCAACTTACATTTGCAGGTGGAATGTGTGGGAGAACATATTTTTCAACTCCCATATTAAGTTTTGTTGAATCGCTCTGTAGATGAATATTTAATGAAAGAAATAAACCCACAATGAGCATTCTATGGCCAATATTTTAGGAGATATTCATTTTTCAATTTAATTCCACCCGCGCTATGACAAATAAATGCTTAGTACCTAAGGCGTAGGCCCTTACTACGGCATCGCAAGTCATGCTTGTGAGACATGACGTTCACGTTCCTTTACTTGTTATAGAATATAGTATGGAACCCTTTGCGCGCGAGTCTGACTCCCACTTAGCCGTTTTTGTTTAATCGGTTTAGTGGTTTAGGTTTGTTAGCGTAACAAAAAGACTTACATTCGCATTTATAATATTAGTTTGGATTATTAGTAAGATTGATAGGTCCTGCCTACTAACGGCCAAAATAAATAAAAAACAAATGAAACAACAGAAAACCTATATAATTTTTCTGTTGTTTAATTTGTTTTTCTATGTCCAGTATGTGATAGATCGGTTATTGGGTTCAGTCGTAAGACAATGAGGTCAGGATGATAGGTGTTCCCTAATCAAAAATGATCTGAGTCAAATAATGTCTTTCCGATTTCTGTCTTTCAAAAATACTTTGAGCTGGCCCGTAGTCCAGGTCAGTTAGAAAGACCTCCTCTCAATTCAGTCGAAAAAAAAACCCTGGATTAATGAAATAAGATTTAACTGGCAATGTAACGATCGATGGTGAAGACACTGTATCAGCGGATTTAATTGTTACTACCAAAATCACTGGGAAGGTTTACAGATTCTATCATTTTTAACCGACTTCAAAAAGGAGGAGGTTCTCAATTCGGCAGGTATGTTAATTTATTATCTATGGATGTACAGCTATTACGCCGAGATTTCTGGTCCGATTTACGTGCTAGATTTTTTATTCGATGAAGAATAGTTGCCATTTGGTCCCATAACAATTTAGTTCAGTTTCGTCAAAGAGTTTTTATTTTATGAGCATTTTTGCTAATTTTAATAAATGATGGCAAATCATTCGGGATTGCTGAAATCGTCATCATGTTTGTTTATTGTTTACACCAATGTGATTGGTACGTTTAGGTAGGGGGGGGGGGGGGTGTACCACTACATGTTGAAAAAAAAAACTTTTGTGTAGAAGTCTGTAATATATTTTTATTAAAAAAAAATGTTGTTTCGCTATAACGCCGCAATACATGAGTTAGATATGCTTGGCGCAATATAAGCAATCGTCAGGTTGTAACATTTGAAATCTTAAATTTAAGTTAGTAAGTATCCATAACTAGCCAAAACAAACGAAGATCTGTTTAGCCGGCCATCTAAATAATAAGTATAAGTCTTGTGTTCGCATCGATGGTGACCCTAAAGATGGCAGTACCAGTACCAGCGACTTGCAATGAACTAAAAGTCAAAGTCAGTCTTTTATTTGTGGTCATAGGTTAACAAAGATGGTGCTTAATATTAAAAAATGTATCACTATGTCCTGCTAGTAAAGCGTACAAATATAAGGTTTAATCTACATAAAAAAAACTTAAATTACTACTTTATCATCTAATGTTATCGTCTAAATATTCTGTCATTGTATAGTAAGCCTTATCTAATAAAAATACTTGCAATTTTTTCTCAAAATCTTGTAAATCTATTTTCTTCAAAATTTTAACTCAAATAACAAATCACAACAGTGGCTAAAAGTCGAACAGCACCTTGCCCAACTGCGCAGGTATTACATTTCGTTAATTGCCTCCGTTTAGAGGCCGGGGAGTGCCCTGATTGTCTGTAATTATACTTTGTGTACCTTTCCCAGTAATGGCGACGCCGCTAAATGTATTCACAATTTTGGCTGTTTGAACGTGCCTTACATGTGGGAATATAACGTCAATTCATTGCAAATCCGTACCAATAATATAAATACAGAAGGAACTGTGTCTGTCTCTATGTTTGTTACCTTTTCACGACTAGGCCGGTAGATAAAACATATAAAACTTTAGCCTAGGACCTGGGGAAGAACTCTCTAGATACTTTTTATCATCATATCACGCAGGTGGAGGTGCGGGCAGAAGATAATGACATCAAGAAGGCAGAGTCTAAATTTTCCTTTAAGTGTAAAATCCGTAAACACTACTTAATGCCTGTCATTCTTAGTTTGGTCTTCGTCATAATTATTATAAGTTCTCTTATACATAAAAAATATTATAAAATATCATATTTATTAGTTTTTTATTTTAGCATATATGTATTTTATTAGTATTATATATAATAAAATACATATATGATAATATATTTTGTATTTTATTTATTTGTTGTACACCTACCACAGTGTTGTCTTTTTACATTAAGTTTAAATAGATAAATAAATAATATTCCTCGTTATCTGCTTAAAACTTTGCCACTTCTGTATCTATTTTAAGACTAGCTTTTAATATGAACACTGTGTGGGTGCATGACTGTTGCCTGCATAGCTGTAAAACCTACTTTATTTGCGGGGAAAATCATCAAATTACTTTTCCGCTGAGCGGCGGGCATAGTAAATTGGTAAATCCTGACTAAAATCCACCCGTGTTAAGAGCAAATGATTGAACCGATTTTAATGAAACTTCACACATACATATAAGCAGGATACATAGGTCTAAAAAGTTATTTGAAAACATTTTCGATAAATAGTGTTACAGTTAAATTAGACCCATTTTAAATTTTCCATACAAACGTAAATTTCCAGCTATCTTTTTTTTAATAAGATATTTCGAAAATGTTTTTAATTAACTTTTTATACCTATGTATCTTGCTTATATGTGTGAAGTTTCATTAAAATCGGTTCAGTCATTTCGCAAAATAGTGACTTGAAAATTTGTATGAAATGCCATACGGCGTACAAGCTCTTAACGTGTAACTCTTTCGATTAATTCCACTTGCCTGGCAGAAGTGGCAGCCACTGGACCTAGTGAGCCCCGTCCATTCTATAGATACTAATCACTTGTCAGGCTATTCCAGAGCATTATTAGTCTCTGTGCCAAATTTCATTGTGATCCGTACAGCCGTTCTGGCGTGATTGAGTACCAAACATTGAATCATCTATCCGAACTTCCGTATTTACAAAAGTTCGGAAGATTAGTGGTATCGTTGTTCAGAGGAGACTCCTGAGATATTGCAGATTGGTAATCCCATCGGAAATACGACTTGATTTTGTAGACTTATCATTACCTGCCAGTGAGTTTAAGACTATAAAGTAAATTACGGCTTTTTGAAATAACATAGAAAATTGAAATTGTGTGAGGTCCAATGTGCACAGGATGGGTCTTCTAAAAATGAACTGAATACTTACTTGTGGAGTGAGCTCCGATTTGCTGGTGTCGACGACCACTCGCGGCCGAGGCTCCAGCTTTAAGATTCCACGTTCTCTACCCTGCACAAAGATGCAATAGTTGATTACAGATCATTATTCACTTTCTTCTTCACCATTTTCAAATTTCTTTATCCGCTCTGGGCGGAGAAGAAGGGAATGTCAGACTCTTACTGTCTAAAACCCATGCGCATTCCTTCCTACTGCCCTTTGCGTTCCATGGCCGTGGTGACTCTTCGAATAAGTTCCGCAACCCTGGCAACAGAAGGTATTCAAATCTGTCTAGCCTTTCCTCAACTATATTGGGGTTGACTTCCAACCAGTATTTGACTTGGTTAGACTGCCTATCTGAACTCCAAAACCCAATAACTGGGTAACACGATTCGCCTTGGCAAGACAGGTGTTAAAGTTCCTGACCGACTAGCTGTAGATACAAACACCTATATGACAGCCAGGACATCACTACATAGTATAAAACAAAGTCGCTATCCGCCGTCTGTCCCTATGTATGATTAGATCTTTAAAACTACGCAACGGATTTTGATGCGGTTTTTTTAATAGATAGACTGATTCTTAAGGAAGGTTTATATGTAGAGGAAAAATTAGTATCTACATTGCACCCATGCGAAGCCGGGGCGGGTCGCTAGTAGATCTATAAACGACAGCCAGGACCAACGCTTAACATGCTTTCCGAGGCACAGAAACCTCGGTATATTTCACCAATCTAACCGACTGACCTCGGTAAGCGTTGTTTAACTTTGAAGATCGACCAGGAGCCCAAGTCTGCTATTTTTATAAATTTGTCATTCCAACACGATCCCATTGTCATTTTGCTAAAAGTTCGTAATCTACTAAGTTCATAATGATCGATCATTGGTCGGTCAATGGTCTCGTAATACTTTTTGATAATCGAGCTATTAAAAGCTCGATTATCAAAAACTGCACAATGACGTTCTAATGGTAGGTCACTGATTAAAGGAACTGTCAAAATTTTAGCAGACTACCGCATATGTCTGTAATTCATTTGTCATTATGTACGAGATTACCATTCTATGCCATTTCTTTCAATGGAGCGTCAGTGACGCTTTTTTATTAGTAGATTACCAAACTTGCAAAAATGAACCATTATGAGATCAATGTTAGACCATTCTGACACTATTGTAATAGCAGACTCATGAGACTCAGGGCCCAGTGCGTTTGTAAAAACTTACCGACGTGCTCAGATGATAATGATTATCTTTATATTTTGAAGAAGTAGCGATGACATCGACTTGATTAATTTTCTCTTTAGCTATTAGTCATTTTTATAAAAGTGGGTCGTTCCATGACGGTACTTTGTTGTCCAGGCAACATTAACTGCAATTAAATGCAGTGTACTTTTATCATTAGACCATTACTACTCTTCAAGATAGGTAGATTATTGACAAACAATTGACGGTAGGTATTGTTTACAGAAAGACAACAGTTCTATCTTTAATGACTTGCAAAAAATTGTGGTTTAAATTCATACAGGTTACAGTGAGAATGAAAATTATTTTAATTTTGTATGATTAGGTCCATGAAACGATATTGGATAAACGCTGTAAACATGAGTAGTAAGTATAGCTGGAAATAGGTGAATTACGAACCTTCCGCAAAAATATGTCCTAAAATATATGCTACTGATTTATTTTTAATGTTTTTGACTTCTTACAAAAGTCTTACAGATTAAACAATACTCCTGCCATGTTATTTCCTCTCTCCACTGCCCTTGATTAACCGGCTGAGAATGCCTCCGGTATTTAATCCACCCTTTTACCTTTATGCATAGTCTAAATAAACAAATCATACATAATGCATTATTATATCTTCAACATACCTATATAGCTCAAAACACAAGATCATTTTCATCAACGCCAAAATCAATCCCACCAAAAACGTATTATATTTAAATTGGTTGCCAAAATGCTGTCGGTGTTAAAAAAAATATCAGAAGACCACTTCTGCTGTTTCAATTAAATAACGCGGATACGTTCGCACACTTTTCCCAGTTGCAATCTGTCGAAATGTAGGGCAGTTCGAGGTGTTTTTGATAGATTACGACAAAGATGCTGTCGCAATACTAGCAGAATTTATTTATTTTATTTTAAAGAAGGCTAACAGACTAATCAACCAATAACACAAAGACTGTAATCCTCTGAACTCTACAATATTCTGCAAACCCTATATCTCGGTAAAAAGAGTATTACTTGCCTGATGAACGTATTATTTCCTTATCAGAAAAGCTAAAAAAAAAACTTCATCAACTTAAAAAATTGAAAACTTAGGCGGAACGCGCTATAAACTGAATGTCATGTCACTTTGATTGTAGGACTGATGGACAGCTTAATTTTGATTCACATCACCTAAGTTTTCATGACAGAATCGCATTGAAGTATTCCAGTTTGAGCACCGGTTTCAAGAGCACCAATGCTTGCACCCAAGTTATTACTATTATATTTGGCATAACCAGCATTTGTGCTCTTAAAATTATCTTCTCAAACGGAAATACATCATCGCATTGCAGAAACAAAAGAATCGTACGTACACAAGTTCACTCAGCAAAATTAAAATGGTAACATTGATCACAAACAAAGGAGACCAACGATAAAAGTTTATCGGCCACGCGTATTAAATTAATAAAAAGAGTTGTGGGTACCTTTGCGTCCATCGTGGGCCGCGGTTCCGACAGCGGTGGCTGTCACAGCTGTGACGGGCTTCAGGCGTGTGTTGAAAGGGTTGCCTGCGAAAAGGGGTGTACGTCGTATTTTCAAGCTTTTCGCTAACGTACAAGCGCTAGCTTTTACGCACCGGTTTACTCCTGTCACAGGATCCGTTCAACTTTATTTTGGATAAAAATATCCATTGACATTCGACGATACTAGATTTCTGTTAGTAAAGGGTATTTTTTGCTAATTTGGAGCCACTTTCAGAGTTTAATTTTACAAACACATTTAAATATATCATTAAGATAGATTTTATCATCATATCTGTCAATGCCAATAATAAACTCTCGAATATCATAAACATATCAGATTTGAATATACCTACTTATAAAATAACTTAAAAAAATGTCGGCATATTTTTTTCAAACCTGCCGTAATGCCTCTATCGATGAATACGTACATCGGTGCATTAGATATTACACAACATTTTAATTAAGTTAGATTATATTCACACAGGTAAAAATTAACAGTAATCACTTTTAAATGGATCCAAATCAGTTTTTAGCATGACCATAAAACGAATACTAAACACTTTTCCATATTTTCTTAAATGTTTAAGAAAAAATGTGAGCTTGTACATTCCCAAAACTTCTGATTTTAACTAACAATAAGTAGCTTTTGCTCCAAATTTTAGTTCCATTCAAACTTCATCGAAAACCATTCATTGAAGCGCAATAAAACTGTATTTTTATCCCCGCTTTAAAATATATTATTTTCTTAATCTTAGTTTATACTTAACGTACTAAACGTCTCCCACTCGAATCAGTCCCTCGTTTTAATCTCACTGTTTATGTTGTGCACATCATGTTTATGTGGTTGATATGTACATCTGCAATTATGTTTTTATCTTTTAAGCAACACCTTTTCAGTAACTTAAGGCACACGTGTCGAAAGCTTAGATATAAACAACGTTATGATGTCACCAGTCGTTAAAGTGATTAATGTCGAGTGTATGTACGTGTGTTGTTATGTCATGAAACTTCCATACGTCACGCAGGCAACTAGAAGAGCGGCAAATCATTGATAGGTTATGGTTCCCTATCCATTAGCATAAAATTTTAAGACCTAATATAACTTAGCATAATGTTGTTTGGCATAATTATTTTTTCGCATAATACAATTACGCATAACAGCTCATGCATAATTTTTTTAAGCATTATGTCTGTAACCATAATAATGATTAGGCATAATATTTTCAAGCATAAACTTATTAAGCATAAAGTTCTAAAGCATAACTTTTTTAAGCATAAAGTTCTAAAGCATAACTTTTTTAAGCATAATATCCTAAAGCATAACAATTTTGTGAGTATTTTTTCGCTGTAGGAAGCAAGCATTGCAAGCATACAGCATGCAAGCAAGCATGCAGCATGCAAGCAAGCAAGCACGCAGCATGCAAGCAAGCACGCAGCATGCAAGCAAGCATGCAGCATGCAAGCAAGCATGCAGCAAGCATGCAGCAAGCATGCAGCATGCAAGCAAGCATGCAGCATGCAGCATGCAAGCAAGCACGCAGCATGCAAGCAAGCACGCAGCATGCAAGCAAGCACGCAGCATGCAAGCAAGCACGCAGCATGCAAGCAAGCATGCAGCATCCAAGCAAGCATGCAGCATGCAAGCAAGCATGCAGCATGCAAGCAAGCAGCATGCAGCAGGCAGGGTTTCTGTGACGGCTCCGGCGCTGCGGCCCTCCGGCGGCCCCACGCGTGCTAATCGTCGCAGACGGCTTTCGCTCACCACCGCAGCTTCGGCTTGTTGGCCGGCTTCGCCGGCCAGCCTCAGCCGCGGCGGCTCGCTCGCAGCCACCTGCTCCTCAGCCCGCGGGCCGCCTCGCCCCTACGCGCCTACGCGATTTTAAATAACACTCTAGGGGTAGGACAAACAAGACTACGTGAAGTCGGTTTTGCAGCAATTCGGTTCTGTGACTAACTTTTGTTGCACAGCATATTAATTATTTAACCAACAATATTATTTGATTGTTACAGGTACTATAGCTAATTGGTTTGCTCAGAATTATGTATGGGGCATTGTATGCCTAAATATTATTATGCTAATAGCCATTAGGCCTACTAACGTTATGCTAAAAGTCTTTAGGCCTACTAACGTTATGCGAATCAAATTTATGCCAAAACAAATTAGTCTTTAACATGATTATGCCAATATAAAATATATGCCTAAAAAAATTATGCCAAAGTATTATTATGCCAAAACAAATTGTGCCAAAATCGTTATGCCGAAGTATATTAGGACAAAAAACATTATGCGAAAAGAAGGGATCCCATAGGTTATACGTTAAAATTTGTTCCATAGTCTACTATAAGGGTACTTGACTTCTTGTTATTAAAGAAACAAGCACCTATGTTAAGCACGTTGGGCTACATTTTGAAGGAAAAAAAACACTTACAACAAAAATGAGCCTTCGTGAAAATTGAAAACTATAGCAAATCACTTCGCATGGGCTGGCTTAAAACAGAAGTAATTGACATATTACGTGGTAATGGCGAGCGGCTTGTGGGCACATTACCATTGAACCGCGAAGCCGAGGATTTTTTCGACGCCATATTTTAGATTATTTTTTTATTTTTATGTAAGTGTATTTGTATCTAGTTAGTTAGTAATTATATATTTGTTAGATGTAGGTACGTAAATAAATAGTACTAGAAAAGGAAATTCTCAAAAAACAAAAAATCCGAACCGGAGTTATGTCACTTTGCTGAAAGCCTTTCAGTAATTAGTGGAAAACGCGCAATGGAGGGTAGTTAAAAGGGGCGAACCGAGCTGGTGCTAGGTATCGCTCATCCACTGCTATTAAATAAAACGTCCTTTTTAAAATTTTAATAAATTCTCCAGAGAACTTATGAATATTAACCACTTTCTCTATGGGACCAACTTTCTTGAAAGAATTAAAGGTCACCCTGAATTATTACTTGTTACTCTAAAAATCGATAGCAGTTTCAAAGTTTCAATGCAAAAGTATTTTAGGTAAACCTCTCTGGTTCATTACTCACTTCTGAATTCAATATCTCAGTCAGTATCATATTTTTGGTCCCCTCTGATTCTAGGAAAAAAAATTACATCCAGCCACAAATTAAACACAAGTCGAGTGCACATCTAGGTAACGCGCGTTTGACAATTAATCACAATAGTTTTGTTACAATTTTCTGACGAAGACTTGTATTTTTCAGACTCAGCATTACCTCTTTTTTCCGCAAGTCACTTAAATTATATCAATCTGCCCAGCATTTTCCTAAATGTTTGAATCGGCCTTCAGTGTAAACAAAACAGTTACAACTGACTGAATACTATAAAGTAGATTTTCCTGCCGGAATATGAGTTTCCTGATGGTTACGACGACTTAAGAGTTTTTAATTCAAGAGTAATTAATAGTTTACATCTCGGCAAGCTTGCTCTACCTACTAAAGCTTTTCATCAGATAAGATTATGGTCAAACGTCAATCAATGAAGTCAAAAGTCCTAATAGATGGGGGACTAAGCCTCGTGGTATCACTTGTCGTCGCTGTCAGAAACTCATAAACATGTTGTTCTTTGAGCTTGTCACCCTCATGGCACCCCCGCTCTTTAAAAGGGAAAGCAGAAAGAAGGGGTCAGTGTGTTAATTTTTTGTTTGGGTTTTTAGCAAGAAGGAACTATTAAAATTTCAAAAAAGAAATCATATTTGGATAACTAAAAAAAAGTGGAATGAGGAAGGACTGCTGTGGTGTGACACTACGGTGACGTGTTAAATGTTTTCTTGACTTGTTTGCTTAAGTTATAGTTGATCAAAATCAAAAATCATGTATTCAAACTAGGCTGAGAGCCAGCACTTCTTGAACGTCAAATTTTACATAAAAACAATCCTCCAAAACGCCCACCCGCCACCACTTCCTAGTGTTTTAGTCGGAAGAAGTGGCCAACAAACTCCCCACCAACAAATCTGTCTGTTGCGTTTTAAGAACTTATAAAAAATATATTCAACATGGAAATCATAAATCAATTCACTACAAAACATTGTAAAGATTGTTGAAGTTGCTGCGGAATTCTTCGAAAGAGTTACCGCGACCCTGGAATTCAAATCGCATTTGACAATACGGGTGTAACTATAGTCATAACTATTTAGTAATCTGTGCTATAGTGTTCTGTCAGTAATGTAAATCAATCAGCCCCTTCCACTTTGTCAAGAGCCGGAGTAGTCATTGATGATTGACCTCCACAAAAAGAGATTATAATTTGTGAGCGCACATGCGCGTCTTCAACAGAATTTTTTCAGAAGTAAAAGTATCCTTACCTCCTTTGCTCACGTACCTAAATCTTGAACATTTTCTTTAAAAATAAGTAAGCAATAAACATTTCATGAAATAATTTATTACATATTATTTAATTTACAGTTTTAGGAAAAGTTACAGCTGAACAAAATAGACATACTTAATAGCAAAAAACTGATATTCAGGACCTTTGAGAGTTAATATTTTTAATTTCTTACATGGTATTTCAATGAACTATGCATACAATATTCCTATTAATAATTTAATTATAAAGTGAACAAGGCTGTATTTTCTTGAGCTATTATAAGTCCCTCCCTACTCGATAGATGGCGGTGTTCCTGTTCTCCTCCATTCCTAAATCGCGCTATGGTTTCGTTACACCTGAACACGTATAAGCTAGACTTGAGTTATGTTCGATTGACATGGGTAGTAGTAGTCCAAACTGCTACATAATAATTTTTGGATAAGCTCGCTCCGCATGCAGCGGGCTTTATAATGAACGAAAAGAGTTTTGGGAGGAACAGGAATGGGTTTCAGTCAGTAAGAATCCGATACTCTCTTCCGGTCAGCCCAAAGTTATATATAATTTAACTAGCAACCCGCCCTGGCTTCGCACGGGTGCAATGTTGATATTAAATCTCTACTATATTATGCATGTAGTATACATATAAACCTTCCTCTTGAAACACTATGTATTTAAAAAAACCGCATCAAAATCCGTTGCGTAGTTTTAAAGATCTAAGCATATGTATATAGGGACAGACAGCGGGAAGCGACTTTGTTTTATACTATGTAGGTAGTGATGCTCTTACGTATGTACCTTGGTGCGCTTGGTAAATAATGGTTTTTCGCTGTTTTTTGTTTGATTCGATGGCTGGTTAGATAAATAACTTAAAGCAAAGTCGGACACGAAATTGGAAGAATCTCTGTATGTAATTGATGGTCACCAATCCACAGATGACTTCAGCCCGCTTCGTTTGATCTCAAAAATGGATCAGTGTGGTTTTTATTACTACGCCATGAGCTTCTAGTTTACACATACCGAAATAGCTACTTACGAAGCCCTATGGCTCCCCAAATGCTTCTCAGATATTCATTACGAGCTAATTTGTTTGAAAGACCCACCGCGGCCCTGGAACGAAGACGGATGGGTCTTAGTCAGTAAGAGTTTGACAGTCCGCCCAGAGCGGAAGAAGTCATTTGATGATTTCCGACTATTAAAACAAACATTTATTCATATCCATAGGTCATTTTATTGTAATAAAAAGTAAAGAAAACTTATAAAAAATAGAGCCATCTATTCGGAATTCATTGTACCAACCTAAGAGTTACCTTTCTAATAAAATAAGGGGTGACTTGGGGTTGTTAACAACCTTTAGGGTGAGTTGCGAGTGCTTTTCATAGTGTCAGAATAAACTGTGAGATGGCGCTTATTAATTGGAGCTTAGAGTTGACTGCCTCCATGTTTCGATTTTGTAATGACTATGGTCTAAGTCCTTTTGTAGAAAACTCATAACTGTAAACTATTCAGACGAACCTGTGCTATTTGATTTACACCACAGAACAGAACCCTGTTATAATTAATGAAAAGAATTGAATTTACATACAATTAGACACATTGCGCCGACCCTAAATTAATTGGGATAATATAAATTGAATGAATAGAATAGAAAACATTTATTCGGTATAGACACGAAAAAATCACGTTACCTACAGAAATAATGTAGGTACAGAATATTGTGCTGACCGTGCCCATACCGAAAGGTTTACCATCTCAGCATTTGCTGGGCGTCAGACACCCAGCACTGGTTTTCAGTTGCAGTGACACACAGCCGAAGGATATGTTGACAATAAAGTTATGAAGATGAATTTTCTTCATTTAAAATTAAACTTATACTATCATCAGTTGCCGTGTACCAAGTTCTGCTCACCACACAGCCTCATAAAACTGAGATTAAACTGTAATCATGCCAGTGAGAGTTCTTCGACCCCTTATCAGTGACGGTTTAAAGCTTCCGTTAGTCTAAAATTAGGCGGTCAGGCTTTATCTCATGTGATAAGTCAGATGCGTGGTGTGTACAGCTCACGAAATTCTTTTGTGACGCTATTACGTGAAGATATTTGTCGACTCTGAACGAAACTGAAAATACGATAATAATATTTCAATAAATACTCCTGATTATAAACCTATAGATGATGACAGTATGATCTACGTAGCCTTTCTGACTAACTGTAAGCTGTTGAATACCAGCATTTTACATGGACTGACGACGTCCTATCTGAACTCCATAATACGTTTTTTGGGTAACACTATAGTACTTGGCAAGTCAGTCGAGCTGGTCTATTTGTGGGTGAATATAAGAAGTACAATACCTATGCCCTATGTCCTAATGCCCTTTACGTTCTAGGGCCGCGGTGACTCTTTCAAACAAATTCCCAAAAAATCCTAGCAGGCACTGAGCCTTTAGGGCGCCGTCTTCTTTACTGACATCTCTTTGAGGCATAATAAAGACAAGTTTATTCTTTACTATTCTAAAAATGACTTATTTATTTCTGTTACAAGCGCTGTTTATAAAAAGCAATTGTGGTATGAAATTCATACTAAGTCTAGAATTTTGGTTTGCATAGCATAAATACACCGGCCAGATGTGGTTCCTAATATATAACTAATTTGTCTACAACATAGTCGCATATGGCAGACATCTGCTAGAAATAACTATTTCGTATATTTAGGTATGCACGCAGCTACAAACATGTATGCTACGTCTGAAGGTCATATTCTCAACTTAATTCTTAATTTGTACCTAAAATTTTGATTCGATTGTCGGAAGTTCGGTGAAGCGCTACCGGTATACCGTGGACAATCTACGCACAAAAGTTTTGAAAATATGTACATACCTTCATTGTGTGTACAGCCAAAAAGTGAAATTTCCTGCCTTCAGGCAGGCCGCCACTCCTTGGCGGCGTTTAGATAGCTACAACCTTGGGGTCTATAAGTCAAGAGTCAACGTCGACCACATCGTCGCTGGCCATCAGATGAGATCTTTTTGTTTTTGATTAATATTGATAAATAATCATTAATAGCAAGAAGATGACGTGCTTTTCAAAATTTTGTCAGCATCGTTTGCCAGTATCAGTCTACTGCTGCAGAGAGGCTTCTCCAATCACATGTTCCGTTTGTTAGATCCTTGCTTACTAAGCTGCTACCAGCTACCCTGTGATAAAGAATGGTTAAGTGACTACTACTATATTTTTTATTGTTTCACCCGCGTGGATCCCGTTTCCGTGGGGATACGGGGATAAAATATAGCATATATGTTACTATAATATATGTATAAAATATAGCTATATAATAAAATATGGCTGATACTGTAGCTTTCCATTGGTGACAAAATTATTAAAATCGGTCCAGGTGTTTCGGACACTAATGGGTACAAACAAGAAAAAACTTCTCAACATGCGATATATGTAAGACAACATTTTTCTTATTTTTAACAGTCGGATTAGTCGAAGGCCATTTGTGACCCAGAAAATATGTTATGCTATTGTTCCTTCATTACCCTTTAAGTTCCAGGGCCGCGGTGACTCTATCAACTCCGCAACATGGGATTGGGCCTGGCTGTCATTGGACCTGGCTGTCATTGGGCCTGGCTGTCATTGGGCCTGGCTGTCATTGGACCCGGCTGTCATTGGACCTGGCTGTCATTGGACCTGGCTGTCATTGGACCTGGCTGTCATTGGACCTGGCTGTCATTGGACCTGGCTGTCATTGGACCTGGCTGTCATTGGGCCTGGCTATCATTGGACCTGGCTGTCATTGGACCTGGCTGTCATTGGGCCTGGCTGTCATTGGACCTGGCTGTCAGTCACATGAAAATCGTTACGAATAGTCTGATTAGCAGTCTTACCTATTGCCTGGGTGGTGAAGGCGGAGGCTACCGCTCCATGCAGTATCGTTATTCAGTTGCATCCGTGTAAACTGGAAGCTGACCCAGATACAGGAAAATGTGATGGCTTATATAAGAAATATGTACATATTTTCTTCTGTTTTTGTGTCCCCAGTGGTTCAGGCTGTGAAAACATCAATGCGTATTCTGCCTAAAAGCAAATCGTGAATCAGATTTATTCATTCATAGATTTTACTCAATACTACAAAAATGTTTGACAGTTACGATAATAGATAAATAGGTCTATTTTGCGTTATCATTTCATCACGTAGCTCTATAGTACAAGAGCTTCCAGGTCATTAGAGGTCAGCTATCTGCTTAGAAAAAGATAAAATGCATAAAAATGTGTGATATTATTGTTACGCTGCTGGTATCATTACAATGAACTACTACTCTCAATCTTGTTTCTAGGTATATTTTTTTACCAATGGATGCTTTCTCACCATTGGTCAAAGGCACGTCGGTCTTCCACTCCTTCCGGTTTTCCCACCAACTCTCGATATTTTCCCGCAACCGTATCCAAGCCATCCTTTTTTTATGGGAAATCATCAAATGACTTCTCCCGCTCTGGGCGGAGCAGAAGGGAGTGTCAGACTCATACTGACTAAAACCCACCCGTGATCCTTCTTGTGCCCTTTGCGTTCCAGGGCCGCGGTGACTCTTTCGAACAAATTCCGCAACCCTAGGTACAAGTCATCCTGAAAGCATTTTCTAGGCCTCCCACGGACGATGACGCCCGTTTTTTTTCGGTACACTGTGATTTAAATAAATACGGTGTTCCTAGACCTAACTACGTATGTATGGGTATAATAAGCTTCAAATCCTGAACATAGACCAAATATAAACTAAGATAGGTACTTAAGTGTCAATTCTCGTAAAAGGCAGATTACCTTTGTTGTCTTACGTAGCTTTAAGGTAGAAAAGGTATTTTTGTTTTTTGGAGGTGCTGATCGCAAACTTTATACAGTAAGCCGTGGAGGGACGAAATGACCTGAACCTTGCGGAGTAAGCCAAACAAACTTCACTTAGGCCTTGGTCTGCAGCCTAGGTGGGTCAATCCAGTGACAAGCTTGGACTATCGAAGTATTTCTAAAAGTCCAGTAAACTTAGAGTGGTGTTGCTGATGATGATAACTATTGATTCTGGCTATCATAAGTTGCAGCTTGTCCCAAAAAAGAAACGGTTTGGAATATAAATGGGAAGACTAGAAACTGCCTAAAATAATGTTATGACTTGAAAAGAGGTTACAGAAAATAGATATAAGATTTATTTTTCTTGCATAAAAAATAAATCTTGCGATTACCCCAAATATATCCAAATAAGGGAGGCAGCAAGATGGTAATTAAAACAGTTTTACAAAAATGGAAATGGGAATAAATATTAACCTTAAGTTAGAACCATGAAAGTCAAGAAGCAAAGACAGCACACGGAAATGGCTAGAATTTGTAGTTTTATCACATACAAAACAATATTTGCGATTAAAAATATACATTCATATTTTTAATCGCCGTTTATTTATTACTAGCTTCTGTCCGCGACTTCGTCCCCGTGGAATCCCCGATTTTAAAACATTCTTTATCGCTGCTCCACTCTTATTGGCTTAAGCGTGATGATATATAGCCTAAAGCCTTCCTCGATAAATGGTCTATTCAACCCAAAAAGAATTTTTCAATTCGAACCAGTAGTTCCTGAGATTAGCGCGTTCAAACAAACAAACAAACAAACTCTTCAGCTTTATAATATTAGTATAGATTTGTTTGTTTTGCAAACTTTAAACATTTGGCTTTAGACATCAAGCCTTGTGTGCGAGCGAGGTAACTTGCTTGAAAGATTGGCGCAGTTACATAAATGACCTAATGCACTGGTACGCTAAACCAGCGAAAACTATTCATGTGTTCAAAATGAAACAGGCAGACTAGGGAAACGGCATAGAGTATATTATTTGTGGTGGATGAGGCACTTGGGTCTACGTCCACACTTGTATTTACAAGAAATTTGGTACTACATTTGGTGCCAGTTAATAGGTTTTTTGAAGCAATTTTTTTCCTGTATTTCAAGAGTTAGATTTTTGGAACTTTCTTCTGAAGCCCTTTATTTTAATATAGAAAGAGCTTTTTGTATCAGGATTTTCAAAGAACATAGTCAATATATGACAGGATAACATTGTTTTCTATTTCATTAACACCTCTATCTTACGGCCCACACTCTGAGGTAGGAGGCGGTGTTTCCTAGCTATATGAACATTACAGGCTGATGAAAGTAAATATTTCGTCAACAGTAAATATTTAAGACATAGCCAACCAGATTATTGACCCAGTGTACAGATTATTTTAAGAATTTAAATATTTAGACCCTGATGGCAGATGATTACGGTCTAAAGACTTCACGTGTGAACCTAAACTCTAAATAGCGGCCCACAAGACCCACACAAAAAATCACCAGAATCAGTCGAGCCGTGTGGGAGTTGAAAGAAAACAAAGAAGATTTAGCAGTTACACTTACAATGTCAACTTATACATGCTAAAATAATTATTAAGCATGTATTATAAAGAGGAAAGATTTGATTGTTTGTTTGTATTGAATATGCTACGAAACTACTGAACCGATTTGAAAATATCTTTCACTGTTGGGAAGCTACGCTATCCCCGGGTGACATAGGGTATATTTTATCTCCATGGGGACGAGAACTACGCGGGGCGCTGCTAGTTTATATATATATTGAAGTCGTGTTTTTGACTAGGACCTGAGATTCTAGACATTTGAAATTCTGACAGCAGTAGCGTGGCGAAGACAACTGTCATGATGTCATACAATTTATAATATCACGTATTCAATCCTTTAAAAATCTTAACATTTGATATTAATTTTTCGACAGTCACTATCGCTTGTGCAGAGCCTCAGGAAATAACATGATAATTTCGTCTGAAAATAACTAAACTAATGAAGGTTATTAAAGGGACATTACAATGTTCCGACAGTAAACTACGAAACCAGAACACTACAAGCTGTAACCCGGGTGCGTCATGTACCGTTCTTTATAGTTGTTTAATCATAGTATTACATAAACAAAATCAATCAGAAAAAGAGCGTCGGGTCAAACATATTCCATATATTCGATGGTAATAAAGTTAAAGGTACACCCAGCATTGAGTTTCAAGTGAAGAACTAAAACCCAACCTGACTTTGTATTAAATTATATATCCTACCAGTATTGTACAACCTGTACAACTCTTTCATTAGTTATCTTGGATGAAACTCAATCTTGAAGTTTTAATCTTCAATTCTCATAAGAGCTCCTAAACGTCGCCTTCCCTGAGACATTCACTAGTGATAGTGTGCTAAAGAGCGTCTTATTTATTATTATCAGACTTCTAACATGTTTCCCCTTTACCAGACTTCAAAGCCGACCGGTACCGAACATAATCTAAAGCCCTTGTAAGGGCTTTTATGGTAAGCTGTCTCAGTTTAATGCTCTTCATGTACGTTTAATGGTACCATAATATTTCTCCATGTACTGAATGTGCATTCACTACATGGAAATATTATGGTAACACTTGTTGTTTTCATGTTTTAATAGATACTAAAAATTTAACTCCCCTTTAAAAAGTAAAAAATAATCAAAAAACACTCACTTTTCTTTCAGTGCACTTTCATTTGAGACCCCACTCGAGTATATTTGCAGACATTCAGTTATTCTTCGCCGTTTTCACCCCCCATAACTTTTGAACGAATCAACCGATTTTCATCAAACATGTCTAAGAACACTGACCCGTAACTCACCTTTCATACAAAAAAAACTAATCGAAATCGCTTCATCCTTCCGCGAGCTATGGAGCCACAGACAGACAGATAGACAGACAGACAGGCACGTCAAACTTATAACACCACTCTTTTTGCGTCAGGGGTTAAAAATGACTTTTAAGGTTCATCCACGCTTATCGGGGCTCTGCCCGGGACGTGGCTCGCCGTGGACCGCGTCACAAAGTGATAAAAACTTATATTTTTTCCAGTTCCAGACAAACCACGGTCTGTCCACGTCCCGCAGCTGGATGTATGAATTAAGCTTTCTTCAGTCTCTGAATGAAAATTTTAAGTTAAGGACTTATCCAAAACTAGTAGGCCAAACGTTGGCATAACGATTGTCGCTTGCTCTTGCTCTGGGAAATCATCAAATAGGAGATATTTGAAAGTCCAACCAACCTAAAAAAGGGTGTGAAGGAGTGTCAGACTCTTTCAGATGATGATGATAGAGACCCACCCAAGTTCCTTCAATTACTCTTTGCATTCTTTGATACAGTAATACTATCTCCATGCCGTCACGAGCTTTATCCGCCTTGCCGCGGCAGAACTAACCCCTAAACCCGGTTTTCAAGTATCTTAGTCATACACCACTTTAGCATAAAAACTTGTCAAGCCTAAGTATTAGAGTAGGGTTAAAAAGCAGTAAACTAATGAATCACAGCTGTAAATATACTACTTCTGGTCAAGTTAATCCCAATATAAATAAAATTTTCACGTTGTATCTAACTACCGAATTAATTCAGGATTTTTCTGTGTATTTTAATTTAAACAAAAAATATACAATGACAGCTAAACTGATCTACGCACGTTCATATTCTTCAGAATTTTCATAATCACTGTGTTTTTCAAATCTCCAATTTGTATCTTTAAACTTAGGAATAGCACGATGCCCTTTGCACGGCTGGCCGATTCCTTCCCTGTTGACCGCACATGTTGGCATTCTAACAGAAAACAAAAGACGAACCTTTTCAGGTTTGTTCACAAAAACTGTCGGTATGGGGCCACGTTCCCCGCCTCTGCTGGCCTCGCAAAGATCAATTAGCGGGTAGATGCGGCACCTATTTGTTTGATTTAAACTTTGTGCATTATTATATACAGTGCATGCAAGCCTGCAATCACCTGCTGACTGTCGTCATTACGCCCCCGCACCGTGCTGCTACATTAGAAATCATCTTAGTTTAAAAAAGGTCTATACATGGTTGAGTGGAACTCTCTGCCTGCGTCTGTGTTTCCGAACGCATTCAACCCTGATCTCTTCAAAGTCAGAGTGAACAGTGGTGAACAGGCTTCTTCTGGGTAAGCTCATTCCATCGTCGACTTTGTCTCTGTCACCTGCGACCTAGACTAGAGTCAAGAGCATATCCATCTGACAAAAAAAAACATGTCTTACTATAAGACACAGCCGAAACATAAAATGCTTTACGTTAACTCCAGTTTTACTGCAAGCAAACAAAAAACTGTAAATGTCACAAATACCTCATTCTCAAACATAATCCAAAGCAGCATCCATACTTACAAGTCACAAACATCAAAACTCATAAAGTGAAAAAAAAAACCAAATATACACACAAAATATCGAACCAATTCAAAAAGTAATAGACGTCATAAGTCTCCAACAAACCATCCCATAAAAAAATATTTTAATTCCGCCATCTTGCCTCTCAGAGGCTAATTCCATCTCGCGTCTTCGGCTGCTTAATCTTTGGTCGAGTGTTGTGAAACCGGCGTGCGTCACTCAGTGTTAGCTGAGAGCGCGCGGCCTCACGTCGCGTCGCGCAAAATGGCGGCCGTCCCCTCACTATTCATCACTGTTTTAACTTTAATACTGTCCACAACCGCGCAGGATTACTACCACACTCCCCGGATTGGCTCAAAACAACTGGCGTCGTGTTACAATAGTGAAGGAATACCACAAGTAAGTCGAGCTTTTGGTACACTCTTATTTTTTGTCTTATTTGTTCGGCTTTCGACCGTAACTGTACCTATGTTTCGTTTCGTGCTTTTAAGAGTTTGTTGTTATGTTCTTAATTAAGTTGTGATCCTGAAGAGTTTACCTCATGATTATAGTAGCATAGATATAAAGTAGTTTGAACAACAAGCTTTATTAAGTAAGCATTAGTCTAAGAGAGCTTTTAGTAGAGCAAGTCTTAGCATAGTAAAGTTGTGACCGCTAAAAGGGACACCAATTTTAGAAACTTAATGCTAAACGTTGTTCAAGTAGTTCATCACACTTTACATCAATAATAAAGACTTAGGTACTAATAAATGGAAAAGAGGTTTATTTTAAGCTCAATAACTCGTAAAAGATAACTTTCCTTATACGTTTGGTTGATAGCCACATTAGGATCAATATTTACCAAGTAATCTGATGTCCAAAGCCACAATATACTTACGTTACGCTTCGTCCTGCACATCATAAGCAGCGCTTTAGCAATGAAGAACGATTACGTATTCAGAGTTGAAACGTTAAGCAAATCTAAATGAATTTACCAGATATTGGACTAATACAAAATACAGCAAAATCTCTTAACCAACAATGCTGCTAGAAATCTCATCATAAAAATATATTATTTCTGCTTATTCATGTCTTGTGACTGCCGAAATGATAACGACTTCCCAATATAACGAGTTAACAGCAAGTAGTCTGTTATCAATCTACAGTTGAACGATGTGGTCCATTCGCTGACACAAGCCCTTAGCCTTATTACGATAGGTAGTGGAGAAGATAAGGCGGCTAGCAGCCTGCTCTTAAGAAATGATCAAGGATAAGATGAATATTTCGAAGACACCTTTGCGTTTTATCATAGTGTCTTGGAGACGGCGTAATCATTTCGCCAGCTTTGAGAGTTGACCCTATGTCTGTAAAACGATTAAGTTTCTGACGTTTAGATTGTTTTTTTGGCTTTGAGATTATAAGTCTGAGGGAACTGTTGCTAATAGCTGGGCCACCTTCTTCTATCGTATTGCCACCATCTATCAAAATTCTTGGACCATATTTCAATCCAGAACCAGGCCTGGTATTATTGAAGGGATGCGCTGCCTGCTTCACGTTATAGTCAACCCCAAAATTCAACTGTGATCAATGTGATCATCCCATCGAATCTAATATTAATGAACTATCACAAAACAGATAAAAAATAGCCCTCAGTTGCTAGTTACATTTCGGGAGATCGAAGGTTATCGGGTGGAGTCGGGGCTCTGTAATGAGTTCGTTAGCTCTCAGCCTAATGTACCGTTATCTGTGTAAACGGAACATACTTATCGCATCCGTCATGCTTATTTTATTGACTACATATATTTAAATTGTGTCATTATTATTGTAGCTTTGCGCTGCCCTTTTTGGTGTGTTACTTGGGAGCTCTATGGGCCAGTTCAACTAATTTTAAAGCAACGGCGCAATCGCATATCAATCGCAATCGGTCAAAAATATAGAGAAATTAATTTGTTAATTTTTATTATGGCACTCCAACGAATACTTCACATAAACATTTATAGTAAATTAAACTCACAGTTTATAATATAACAATGAACTGTTTACGTAAAGGTGTGCACAGCACATACTGCGCGGAACTTTTGCCTGTTTAAACGAACCTAACCTATCTGTGTCGGGTGCCCTGAGTTCCCTGTGTTTTTCCCAAATGAGTTGGCTAGGCAAGTTATACAGCCATAAATAGCCTGTATTTATCAATGTATATGTCGCAGCCATCAGCCATTTATTGCCGTCAAATCTATTTATTTTACATATTGCCGGTGGACCAGCATATCTACATGGAGAAATCCTTGGAAATGTAAATGTAACCGAAAAATGGCGAACTCCGTAAGATTTTAAAATATCTTGAGGGATTGTAAACTCTCGATAATTCACCTTCGAAATTGTGAACCTAACAGACCGACGCTAGTGTCGCGAAGTTTATTAACAAACGGCTATTCTTGAACAAAATTCCGCTTTCTACCCATCCGCCCCAACCATTGTTGGTAGACAAAAACAAAAGACATCTGTTTTTCATTCTATTGCTTCTTACATGTCTAGGAATACTTCAGGCTCATTGAATATGTCCACGTTGCTTAGATCACTTTTGTTCTAAATGGTGATTCTTATCTGACTGAATTTAACAATTTAACGACTGCAAAGAACGATCTCTGTGTTGTAATAATTAACACCAAGTCACTTCTGGTCTTCAAACTAGTCCATGATCGAGTGATTCAGTATTCAAAGGGCCTTTGCATTGATCGGATTGGTCCTATTACTATAATGATGTTGTTCGGGATATCAGGCGTAACATTATTTACATATCATAAGTGAATACCGATGAAACTATCAATGATGATATTGTACGCCACACTGATCTTTGGCAAGGAAACAACGATAATGCTAGTAGACAATGCACTAACGAAAAGCACCCAGCTAATCCTTACTAATATTATAAACTAGCTGCTGCACGCGACTTCGTCCCCGTGGAATCCCCGATTTTAAAACATTCTTTATCGCTGCTCCGCTCCTATTGGCTTAAGCGTGATGATATATAGCCTAAAGCCTTCCTCGATAAATGGTCTATTCAACCCAAAAACAATTTTTCTTCTTAATTAGAACCAGTAGTTCCTGAGATTAGCGCGTTCAAACAAACAAACTCTTCAGCTTTATAATATTAGTATAGATGTGAAAGCGTGGATGTTTGTTACGCTTTCACGCAAAAACTACTTGACGAATCATCATGAAACTTTGTACACATATTCTGGGAGGTACTAGAAGTAACATAGGATACTTTTTATCCCGGGATTATGTTCCCCTGGGATAATTTCCGACATACACACGGGCGAAGCCGCGGGCAGCAGCTAGTATTTCATACTTATAGAACAGCATCGATTCTACAGTGTATAGCACTAGCACTCATACACAATAACCAAGACTTATGTCTTGGTTATTTACATATCAAATTTCTGCTTTGTCCTATGGAACTTGTGAAGCTGACATATTTCTATGAAAAATTGGTATTGGCAGGCAGTAGACGGAAAGCCATATGGAGATCAGATATCAGTTATATTAACTTAGATGATTTTGCTGACGCTTCTTCGAAGAAAGTGCAACGTATTTAGTTTATGATTACGAAGTTGAAACATGTTTAAGGTAAAGGTAGGGTCATCGTGACGTCTTAGGAAGAAAATACCACATGCTTGAATGAACAGTAAATAGAGTACTATCATCTTTATTTAAATAGATCCGATTGTGTAGTGATTTCAGCAAAAATAACACGTGTTGCGCGTGTGCTATTTATTGTATTCAATAATTGACTAATCAATGGTCTGTATAGTAAATGTCTAACAACCGCTTATTAAGCCTTTCATCTACATTAATATTATAATATTAGGAGGAAAGATTTGATTGTTTTTTTGTTTGTTTGCATTGAATAGGCTCCGCAACTACTTGACCGATTTGAAAAATTATTTCATTGTTGGGTATCTCCGGTGAACATAGGCATATATTATATCCCCATATTCCCACGGGAACAGGAACTACGCGTGTGAAACCGCGGTGTGATGCTAGTCACTGATATATGTATCTTTGAATAATGCTCAAAATAGCTCACTATGTCTTCACCAAGTCCAACATTGATTTTTTTTCCGACTTTTGAGTATTGGTTACTAAGCTACTTAACTGGCTTTTGCTTCCCAAAACTTAAGCATATCGATGTTATGGCTTAATTTTTAAATTGATCTCCTACTTCAAACCATTCTAACTCTTTAAGCTCTCTTGAGTATAAGATACGAATGTACCTACGTACGTTGAGTGTGATTGTAAATCAGTTTTAAGAATTTGAAATACGGTAAAATTATTTAATCTACGTTTCTATATCCAATTTGTTACTTATTATCTAATCATCATTCGAGTTGATTTGTGCCGATTCATGCTGTAATTTGCACTACATAATGCGTACTGAAACTAAAAACGTAAACTAACACGTTTACGTAAAGCGCTGCACCAGTAAGTTTACGTTTAGGTTACTCGTATGTAGTACATGAGCGCGAAATCCTTACTTATAGTATAGTACAGGGAAGGTGTATAGGTGAATGTCCTATGAGTCGCTGCTATATATAGCTGCACTATTTTGGCTCTACCATGTGTCGCGATATAAAGCTAGTTTCGAGGTCTTTATTGTTTTTGCTTTCTGAAGGGTATGATTACGTTTTCTTTATGTTTATTACAAAATAGATATTACTAGCGAATGATGCGTAGTATTTTTCGCAGTGGTTTATGTGTCGTTTATTAAACTATGGAGCTCTCAGTTCCACATAATATAGTAATTAAAGTAATAATTTAAAGCATATGAAAACCCCAGATAAGTAATTCATTTACTAATCGCACCTCCGCTCCGGTACAATAGGGTCACTTTTGCATTATTTTGAATAATTAACAAAATATAAGATAAATGGTCTGTAATACAGATGTACTTGATGCAATAATGTCACTGATATAGTGCTTATAGTTTCAACGTGAAAGAGTAAGTGTAGTTATGGCTTGTTGGGTGTCATAAATAAGTGACACCAAATCTTTAAATGCTTCTTCTGACAAAGTGCGTTTTTGCAAAAGTGACAGTGTCATATCCCACAATACTCAAACTGCAATATCATCATTTAAAAAACGTCTGATAATGATGTCTATAATTTCATATAGAACTGCATTATGCTACTCCATATAACTAAGTAAGCTTTATAGGTTGGTACTGCCTACATAAATTTATATTATATATAAATAACGCTGCATTGGCTGCATCAGATAGTTTCAGATCACATTACTCTTGACTAAATATGATTCCCGTTGCAGTTCGACATGTAAATAGGGCATTCTTAGAAGTCGCCCGGCTGAAGCATATTAATGACGCGGTAGTTTTAATGGTTCTCGGACCGCCAGTACCTACTCAGGATGGTTGGAATAAAGATAAAGCGAGTAATTGTTGAATGAACGAACGTTTTGAAGTTTATCTCTGTCGTCGTGTGTGTGATAGGATAGAATATTAATGAATGAATAATATGCGCTCGTAAAATATTCAGTACACAAGTTTTAGGTTCTTTTATTCATGAAATTCATGTGAAATCGTCTATCGTTCGGAAAGCTATTTCAAGGCAATGGTCCAT
The DNA here is from genome assembly GCA_905332915.2 of Hecatera dysodea. Taxonomy (NCBI): domain Eukaryota; kingdom Metazoa; phylum Arthropoda; class Insecta; order Lepidoptera; family Noctuidae; genus Hecatera; species Hecatera dysodea. Next base: position 26,682,351 of record HG995286.1, on the reverse strand, counting down.
ATTAACATATAAAAAAAGCAGTAGTCCGGTGGTGTCTGGCTTGAGTAGGGTCCAAGCTACCAGTGTTTAGGGCTCCAGAGGGAACCTCCTCACAATACGATATTTATTCACGCAGGGGTAGCCGCGGGCAGCAGCTAGTACGTAGTATATACGTACTAGCTGCCAAGGAAGGCTAGGAAAGCCCTAGCCTTTCTTGGATTTAACAAGTTGCAGATCACAAAGTACTAAATTTTATATACTTTTCTAAATGACATACATTGCCGATCAGATGACATGCTGTAATGGGCAAATTTTATCTCAATAATGTACTGGTGTCTATGTAATGGTATATTTTAATAGAATAAAGATTTGGCTCATAAAACTACCCCAGTAAAACTCGATAATCTTAGAAACTAATGAAATTAAGAGTCTGTAGCCGTGACGGTGTTTCAAAGGTTCTAAGAATAAAATGAACCGTATATGTTGACACGAAAAATTTACAAGTCTGAAAAGTAGGTTAGAACCTTTTCGAAAAAGAGTTCAGGGGAAAACAGAGCGATAAAACACCAGGAATAAACGCTATTTACTATTAATATTTTACTGCTGAGGCGTTTTCATTGTGATGGAGGACTATCACAATGAAAACGACCTGCAATCCACCACACGACCCCACTGGAAGCCATTGGTTGCTGAATGTTACAAGTTTGTTGCACCGCAATGAATGCAGTTTACCTAAGTTCGAGCCAGGCGGGTGTTGTCACTAAGCAACCGCTGCTGATACTCGAATGGTATTTTACGGATCCATCAGATGATGTTTTACAGTAATTAAAAACAATAAGGTTTCCGTTCGATACCCTCTAAAACAACTAATAACTAAGACAAAACAAAGCGAGCTGCTGTAACCTATGCTCAGCATTACACAAATGGTGGCACATTTTCGCATGTAAGGGTAATTGTCAAAACAGCAAAAGTTTATAATTTACCAGTCTTTATGTCAGTTGAGGTTCATGAAGTGTGGGGGGGCGGGCGGCATTACTCCCTTTGCTCCCGGCCCTTGTTTCCTATTTTCTGTACCAGCTCAATCTTATACTCAAAGAACGTATTTTACATCATCACCTGCCTAGCCTTTTCCCAACTATATCGGGGTCGGCTTCCAGTCATACCGGATTCAGCTGAATACCAGTGGAGCGGCTGCCTACCAGACCTCCACAACCCAATAACTGGGGAACACGGTACCACGGTAAAAGAACGTATTTTACACTGGCTGCTGCCCGCGACTTCGTCCCCGCGGAATCCCCGATTTTAAAACATTCTTTATCGCTGCTCCGCTCCTATTGGCGTAAGCGTGATGATATATAGCCTAAAGCCTTCCTCGATAAATGGTCTATTCAACCCAAAAAGAATTTTTCAATTCGAACCAGTAGTTCCTGAGATTAGCGCGTTCAAACAAACAAACTCTTTAGCTTTATAATATTAGTATAGATATAAGACAGAAATCTAATCCTCTCTCTATTGTTCACTTACAGAGATGTATACCGGAGTTCGAGAACGCTGCGTTCATGGTGCAGATGGAGGCTACCAACACCTGCGGGGACAATGGCGTCAAGGTCTACTGTATCCAGACTTCAGCTGGCACTTCCACTAGGTAAGCTTAATATATTTATTTATTAAAACTTTATGTACTAGTAAAAAAACTGTACAAAGGCCGACTTAATGCCTTAGGCATTTTCTACCAGTCGACCTTAGGGTAGTGCAGAGACAAAACGAGACGGAGAGGAAAAATATACTATCATAAATACATAGATACATACATACATACAAATAAAATTAACAAAGGCGTTGAGAGAAACGAATCCAACGAATTAACGCTGTGATTATTCTTCCAATTTCTTGCGAATGTGCTCACGCGTCTTCACTTTAAAGGACAACCGACTAGTTGCCGGTTTGGTTACCATATATTGTAGCTATTTATTGGTTACGTGAAGGAAGGGTATCCAACAGAACCCTATTACTAATTTGTTCGAAAGAGTCACCGCGGCGTTGGAAAATAAAAGGCATTTGGAGGAACACGGATGGCTTTAGTCAGTCCAGTCTGACATTCCCTTCCGCTCCGCTAAGGGCGGAAGAAGTCACATGATGATTTCCCATCCTTGAAAAAATAGCCGCCGCTGTGTTCCCTCTGTAGTAGATGTACCGCAAACCTCAATATTTTATGTTTTTAACTATCATTACAGCAGAAAGACTTCTATTCTTGACTCCCGACTTCTGTTCTTAGGATTCCGTAAACTATTAGAATTATATACAAAGAAAAGAAAAAGAGTTCGTTTTGCGCATGACACATACCATAGTATAAAGCATAAGCATAAACAGCCTTTTAATGTTCCCACTGCTGGGACACAGGCCTCCTCTCTAGGAGAGGGAATGGGCCGTAATCCACCACGCGGGCCCAGTGCGGGTTGGTGAATGTCACATGTCTTCGAATTTTTGGTTCTAGGATATTCCGGTTTCCTCACGATGTTTTCCTTCACCGTTTTGAGAACAGTGGTGATGAAATTAATGACACATACCAATATAATAATTATAACCATTACTAAGCCTCCAGTGTCTGTCCGTCCATCGGTCTATTAGCGGGCTGTATCTTATGAAACACAATAGATATACGTACAGATGCTTCACAGTAATTACATAATTATGTATTTCTATGGCCGCTATTACAACCAATACTACAAAAATAGAGAGGGGCTCACTTACAAGAAATTATTTTTTTTTCGATTTATTGTACAGAACCCTTTGTTTGCAAGTCTGACAAACCTTGGCCGGCTATTTCGGACTTGGAAACGAGTCACGACTCCTAAATGTATGCATTCAGCTTAATAATAGGTATTAATATTGACTGTACGTCCTGCTACACTTTAGATTATTAATTGAAGATTTACCATAATAAAAAATGTTTAATCAACCTGTAGTTGTTGGTGATAGGCTGGTTCGGGAGGAAAAATAGTAAAGTATGCCTTGTACGTATTTGTTTAGCAACCAGATAACGTGGAGCTTTATAAAGATGTTGTCACAATGGAATGAGCACAAGAGACGAATGTGTTTCAATACTAGTTTTACTAAGTTATCAAATTCACGCACTAAGTCTTTTTCCAACTATTTTGTGGTCGGCTTCCAGTAAAACCAGATATATTTAAATACAGCATTTTACATGGCGGCACCTTCACAACCCAGTTACTGGGTACGCGGTACCACTTAGCAAGACTGGGGTCAGATTTTCTGGCTTCTCACAACAGGACAGCCGGGAGCAACGGCTTAGTGTGCTTTCCGAGGCATGGAAGAGTCTCGTTATATTAAAATCCACAGACCAACCTCGACGAGCGTTGCTTGGATTTTTTTTTTCTTTCTGGATCGGAAATCATCAAATGATTTCTCCCGCTCTGGGTGGAGCGGAAGGGAGTGTCATACTCTTACTGACTAAAACCCACCCGTGATTCTTCTTATGCCCTTTGCGTTCCAGAGCCGGGGTGCCTCTATTGAACAAATTCCGCAACCGCGTTTTTGACCTTGATGATGGACCTGTGTGGCTGTTATTATTTAGTCACGAACTCTTAAAATAGGATATCTAACCGAGGTAACAAATAACTAATGATAACTCTCTTCTCTTCTTTCCCTTGCAGGTCATGCGACAGCTGTCAAGCAGGCCAGTTCTCGAGCTACTTCCTCACAGATCTTCACTACGAGCAGGACAACCAGACCTGGTGGCAGTCGGAGACCATGAAGGAAGGAATCCAGTACCCCAATCAGGTCAACTTGACACTACACTTGGGTAAGCTCATACTAATAGTTTATTTACCATTTATTTTAAAAATACCTCTGTTTTAATAAATACTTAACTAACTATCAAGACTTAAAATTAAAACGAAAACGTACTCTTTAATCTTAGCCAACTAAAACTAAAAATAATCTAAAATATGGCGTCAAAAAATTCATCCGCTTTGCTGACGACTGCAAGTGTTCCCAAAAGACTGGCGGCATTATTACTTTGTTTAGCAATGCTTATCTTCTGACCAAAGTAAAAGCCAGCCCTTACGACTAAGCGCCTGCACAGATCTTTAAATAGTGCTCGAGCACTCGAATGTTTGGTTAACATCGAGCGTGTACCATAGATGCCTGCTAGGGTTGCGGAATTTGTTCGAAAGAGTCACCGTGGCCTGGAACGCAAAGGGAACAAGAAGGATCACGGGTGGGTTTTAGTCAGTAAGAGTCTGACACTCCCTTCCGCTCCGCCCAGAGCGGGAGAAGTCATTTGATGATTTCCCAACCAAAAAAAAAAGGGTATACCATAGAGGTTTTTTGTACTCAGGAATATGCATCTATGTTTTAGTTTTAGGTCGGGTCTTCGCTTTGATTCAATGGCTCAGAGCGTGTTATGGCTGAAACCTAAATAAACTTGGTTATATTAGATAACTCAACCATATTGCTGAAGGAGCCTGTGACACCTACTACATCTATTTTAATAAGAACTAGCCGTACCCACTACTTCGTTCGCATGGATAGTGTATTCTATATTTATTAGTGACTTCCAGTGACACATTAGTTTCACTGTCCCAGCTTTGCCCGAGTTAAACCTGTCACAACTATTGGACATAATAAATGTATGTAGGTGTAGCTTTAGCCTATTCATCTGGAATAAAGTACTTGAAAATAAACGAAAGCATAAATCAAACAGGTGCAGAGGTTCCGGAGATTATATATACCCTCCACCTATATAACCATAATTTCTATCGCTAATTATAATATTTTATACGGACGTACTTCTGCCTGCACGCTGGTTTCTAGAAACAAAAAGAAAATCTAAAGCTCAAATGCAATACCACAAATCAAGTCAAATTGTGAATTTAAACTATCGAGGTCCAGGAATCCACTAACATACACTCAAAATCGGTGCAGCCGTGTAGGAGGAGTTCAGTGACGTGAGAGGTACAGAATAAGTCTGTATGAATAATAATTTAAAATAGAATACTACCTGCATATATGTATATGTTAAGATCGAAATGTTGGCTATTTCAGGCAAAGCGTACGACATCACATACGTGAGGATCGTGTTCTACTCGCCCAGGCCTCAGAGTTTCGCCATCTATAAGAAGACTGACGAGGAAAGGGTCTGGGAGCCTTTCCAATACTTCAGGTAAATAACACATCAATCTACAAGTAAGAAGTCTCCGTTCAAAAATTTCTTTACCTACATATGTATATAGTATGCATATATTTAGATTTTATGTACATACACTTTGCAAAAATGTTATGGCATAATGATCTATTTATTAAGGAAAAAGTTCTATAATAGGTACCATTTAAGCACTTCGCTTATTGAACCATCACTGAAAAAATGACTCTTGTCACTTTCTTTTCTTCTTTTTCCCTTGTGGACTGGTAATCCATCACAAACCGGATCATGTTACAACTCATGAACCCAGAAGATTTCTATAGTACAGTGCTGTTACGCCCTAAATGTAATCACCTGAGGATACTAAATACCAACTTTTTCAACACTCTGAATGCTACCTTCAGGAGCATAAATAAGCAATAGTCATGGGGAACGCTTTCGCGTTGTGGGGCCACTATTGCAATGGGCCAGGGCTTTCATGCAGAAGTTGGGTGGGTTAACACTAACCGTGAGCAGCATATGGGCACACTGGTCTTGGAGTATACAATGGCAATGGAAAGATCTACTGATCGGAGGAACACTGTTTAAACAATGTTGACGAACGAGCCGACTTCAATAGTCGATACCATCGGAAACGCAAGGTGATTAACCGTGCAAACACAAGGCGTTGAACGATGATATTGCGGATGGTGCTCAACATGCGTTTAACACCGGCAACTTGAAAGAGCTTTACAAAGCTACGGTCTTGTTAGGAAACAGCAGGCACAAGAAGAAGCCATATCAATCCAAGGAGTGACAATTCATTGTGATGGCAGAAGGGTAGCGAAATCGACGTCTGACGCGTCGCCAGTCAGTTCCTCCCCACTCTTTCGACATCAACAGGGCACCACCGTAAGCCTCCAAAGTAGCTGAAGTGGTCCTCTCTTTGAACACAGGTAAATCACACTCGACCTGAAAGCTGCCGAAATGTGACATGCTGATTTAGCCTCCGCCCGTCGACGTGCTGACACCTTCAATGAAAAGATCAGGGCGCGAAAGCTTCTGGCCGTGTGGAACAAAGGGCTGTTAATTACCCTGCCTAAAAAAGGCGCTCTCAGCCATTGAGACAACTGGAGAGTCTTAATGCTGCTGTTGATACCCTCTTAAGACTTTTGCAAGAAAATCCTGGATAGGTTATCGAAGGCCGTGGAACCCCTACTAGGCAAAGAACGTGTTGTTTTCCGTTTGACCCACTCGAGCACAGATAAGATCGACACTCTCCGTATCATACTGGAGCAGACATCGGAATGACAAAAGGGATCTTACTTTTGCTGACTTCAAAAAGGCCTGATAAGTTGAATGGTCCAGAACCTGTTCCAGCTTTCTGGGCATTAGAGTGTCGCTGAAAATGTTCCGACTATTGGAGAGCATCTACAAAAATATTCTTGTAATGTGACTCACAATGACCTCGGATCATCGGATCCAATGTTAAATCCATACCGGTCTACGAGAGCAAAACGTGGAAGGTAAACAAGGACATCTACGGTCTTCTTCAACCGATGTCTTCATCGCATCTTCGGAAATTGCAAACCCGAGACATGCCACGAGAATGCTGCTATATCAAATGTCATAAGTGGATTCGGGGGGATCCCGATCATATTCCCAAACAGGCCATGGACTTGAAATCCTCAAGGGAAAAAAAGCGCGGCCGGCCCCTTCAAACCTGGCGGCGCATGTCAATCTTTTTTGATAACTTTAAACTAGAGAAAGCCGGTGTTTCCTAGCTACTCGACTACTCTGAAAAAAAAGGCCAGAGGTCAAACAATCTTCTAAATTTAATAAATGGATCATATGATAACTATAATTACGTAAGTTATTAGAACCATAGCTGAGCCGATATTTTCTTAGTGAAATTACGACGGAGAAGTTTCACACGAACACACAATGACGACACACTTGTAGGCGATTTAAAATATTATCCATTTGAACGCCAGAGCATAAACGCATGCGTAGGTACTTACCCCCACGCCAAGCCAAAAGTTCACCGTATTGTTTGTCACATATTTGTGGCGTTGGCGTACAAGATAAGCTATCGATTGTCAAATGTATGTGACACTGGCGTTCAAAAAGTTAATAATAGAACCAGTATTTTCAATACTTTCTTCCTTTCAGTGCTTCTTGCCGTGACACGTATGGCGTTCAAGAGCAAAGAGCCGCGGAGCTTGGTGCAGAGACGCGCGCCCTATGTACCAGCGAATACTCGGATATCTCGCCACTCACAGGAGGAAACGTCCTGTTCTCCACTCTAGAAGGACGACCCTCGGCTTTCACTTTTGACAACAGCCCTGAGCTACAGGTAAAAAACTGTTTTTTTTTTCAGCTGATGTTCGTCGATGCATTTAGGAGAAAAACCAGCTGTGGAGTCATCATCATCTTCCTGCCCTTATCCCATATTACTTGGGGTCGGCGCAACATGTTTTTTTCTTCCATTCTGTCCTGTCAGCCGTCACGCTATCACTAACTCCGTTTTCTTTCATATCACTCCTTACACAATCCAAACCAGCTGTGGAGTACTTTAGTTTAATCATACCGATCAAAAACTAATAAGACAACTTCTTAAGGAGTTCAATTTTTTTTTATTGGAGCTAGCATAGCTACCAGCCGCCATTTGGTTTTTTTATTATTCTCAAAATCAGTCATCATGAAACAATGTTTTTTTTATATTTGAAGAGTTATAAAATACAGACACACCTTATTTAAAATGGATATAAGAGCAAAGTGTGACCCTATAAAATGATTCTATCAGAATCAGTGATTCCTGCAATTACAAACAGAGCACATCAATGATTTCAAATAAAAGTGATTTGATTTGATTTAATATGAGTCATTGTCAGTAAACAAATTTTTTACAGAATAACTATGTCAGATCTGAGAGTGTTACTAAAGTAATAATAACAAAAAATAAATAAAAGTTATTGGAGAAGCACGTTGAAGGAACACATTTTATTATTCTTGTACAGCTTCGAAGATTACCATTCAATATTCTATAGGCAGACTTTAATCAGATTCCTCTTAACCATTCTTACATTTGCAACCAGGAATGGGTAACCGCTACCGACCTCCGAATTTCGTTGGACCGTCTAAACACCTTCGGAGACGAGATCTTCGGTGACGTCCAGGTGCTGCAGTCGTATTGGTACGCCATCGCTGACGTGGCTGTTGGGGCCAGGTGCAAGTGTAACGGCCATGCTTCCGTCTGCGAGACACAGGAACTGCCGGATGGCACAAGGACCAGAGCTTGCAGGTAATGCTACTGTTATATCATGGTAGGGGTAGAAAGTATCTGGATATGACTGATTCATTTAGGTATTATGTGATTTGCATACGAGTCAGAAGGGGTCAGAGCCCATTCGTCCCCTAAGATTCGCACCCTGTGCCCACTCGTCCCCTGGAACTTTTGAGGGGCCCATTCGTCCCCTGAAGAATATTTATTTTTATTCATTCTTCTAATATAAGAACATGTATATGTGTATACTGCAGCTTGGTAGTCCTGGTACAGTTGCGCAGAAAAGGCTAAAATAAAAAATATAGTAATTCGGTAGACATCACGTTTATTTCAAATAAAATTAACACATACAAAATCACAATGTCCTAGAAACTAACAAAATACAACTCTTTTACAAAAATCAGCCTTGATTGACCATCATATAAATCAACATTAAATATAAAATATGCAAAAAAATAGAACACATATCAACAGTAAATAATCACTTCTTATTTTTTTGTATATTTACCAACTACATACATGCAAAATCATAATAATTACCCCTCCCGCTTAGGCATTCCACACCCCGCGCACATCTGGAGAGTACTTACCAATTTTAAACACCTTATCTATTATTTGTAACCCGTTTTTTTAACAAGCCATTCGTAGTGAGACAATTTTACATCGTAAGCCTATCGACAGGTTATATTATTATCATGACGGATTATCATTCATCATAGCTCTTTTTTCAATGATCTGTTATGATTTATTAAATTAATTCCGTTAATAAACTGTTCACAAGTGTACTATGTTAACCGTTTCTTATGTAAAATATAGCTAATTTTATCTCAGGGGACCAATAGGCACCTGAATAGGTGCCGAATCTTTAACTTATATTGTATATATATTAGAGGGGACGAATGGGTACCTTAAAAATAATATTTTTTATTAAAATATTAATTGGTCCCCTACCAGGAGACCAATGGGCACCTATATAGGAGCCGAATCTACAACTTTTATGCCGGGGGACGAATTTTAGGGGACGAATGGGCTCTGACCCGTCAGAAGAATGTGTCATGAAGCTGGTGCAGATAACACTGGACTTTTAGGTATGTCACTTAACTAATCACACCTTGACGGCTGAATAGATTTGGAAAACGAGTAAAGCAAGGCCTTTTTTTGTTTTTGGATCGAATTAATTCTTCGGCTTTGGGCGGTGCGGGGGGAGTATCAAAGTCGCACTAACTAAAACCTACCCGTGTTTCTCCAAAATGCCCTTAGCGTTTCAGGGTCGCACTAACATTTCGGAACGCTGGCAGGCACTGGCTTACAGCGAGCCCGTCAAGTATGCTGACATCTCTTTGATGCGCACGTGGAACACAACGCGCCGTCGACCCCGGCGTGGTCCTTATCCTTATCGCTAGCTCACAAAAACTGTCAAAAGCTAATAAAAGATAAAACATCAAAAAAAAAAAATACATAATAAAGAGGCTTGCAAAAGTCAACTGCATTCGATTGTAATCAAAGTGTGATTTGCTGCAGTAAGCTACTTCAACATTTGATAACTTTACTAATATGTCACCTGATCGTAAACGATGATGTAGTCAGCGATGGTATGGCTTGTCTCGGAGTAACCTATAAATTCAACATTCAAAGCATTTATGTATATCAAATAAACCATTTAAAGGCTTTTGAATGGTGAAGGTCGATCAGCCAAAAACATGAAGCTGTTCGCACGTTACAAACCCTAGGCATCTATGGAGAACAACGGGAAGCAACGGACACACTTTTTTATGTCAAACAAGCAGCGCCCCGCGGTTTCACCCGCGTAGTTCCCGTTCCCATGGGAATACGGGGATAAAATATAGCCCATGTTACTCAGGGCGAATGTAGCTTCCTAGAGGTGAAAGAATTTTTGAAATCGGTTGAGTCGTTTTCGCGTGAAAGCGTAACAAACAAACTTACATTCACATTTATATATTAGTAGGGATACATATTACAAAAATCCTGGTTACAGTATCGTTATTGCTTCAAATATTCACTTTGCCTCCATTGCTTCCAACCAGTAACAAGAACTGAATCTATTTTTTCCAGATGTGAGCACAACACAGCCGGCCGGGATTGTGAGAGGTGCCTGGACTTCTACAACGATGCGCCCTGGGGCAGAGCCTCTCCTACCAATGTGCACGAGTGCAAAGGTTAGTGTACAAAAAATTGCTTGCTGTCTGCACTGCGGTTTTATTTATCATGCGAAAGAATGTATTCATTTCAATTATATACTCATTCGCTGTTAACAGTCAGTGATAATTTGTATAGTGAGATACAAGACAGTGTAATCGTTTCTCCTGAACTTCTCGAACTTCATTGACTCGGTGATTTTTATGTGATCGCCACTGTTGATTATGGAGTTGCAGTAGTTGGTTTATAGTGTGCTTGTCTAAATAAACTTCCTTAGTTAGTGGGATATAAAGAGGCTTTTACTGAGTCTCATAAAGAATAAACTAAAAAAGGGTCATCAAGGTATTTTCAACACCTTTGGATGTGGAAGGCCTGCAAGCTTTAAAAAATCGGTATCTTTTGAATCCTAAACCTTATCATTTGGGTCTGTCATTAAAGCCCATCATCACTGTCTGCTGAGTACAGTCCTCCTGTTTTTTCATGTCATGTTTCCCTCATCTAGGGGGTAATTCCCATGTTTGTGACCATATCGTAAGATTAATGACTGACGTTCGGGCATCAGCTCTGCGATCATGCTGGTGGAAGATATGCATGTGAATTAGTTGTGTCACCATAGGCCCAAATTTTATTACGAAACACTCAACGAATCTGAAATGGTTCAGTAAAACAATCTGGTTTTTGGTTCTGGTGTACCTTTTTATGTCCATTTCTATAATGCCATGCGAATTTAAAATTAGTGACATTTTTATCCGGTGCTGTTTGTTGCTAACTCTTATATTCCTGTCACGATCTCTAATACAACTCCACCAAAAAATCACTATCATGTTTTACATGGACATTTATCGAGATTTGTTTTTTCCATTGCTTTGTCAATTTGACAAAAGAGCCGAGAAGAGCTCTTTCAAATTTAGAATATGGCCCAAGGCGATTCACGAACTTATTTTTTGTCATGGGTAGTCAAATTGTGTATCAAGTAATATAAAATACAATTTTGTTAAAGCGTAACTCTATAGGCTTTGGTGCAATAGACTAAACTTTGACTGATAAAGTTTTAATAGTACTTTCATCATAGATGTTGCCAGTTTATGGTCAAATCTCAATATACCCATATCCCTAAAGCACTGCAGAATCGTGTTCAAATTCACTGGAAGAGTGTGGGTGTATCCGTTTCTGACAGTGTGGCGTTAGATTACGCATCCACAAGTAAAAAAATTCGCTTAAAAACAGTGATATTTTATACGTAAGTACATAAGTCGTGTATTTAATCCAAAACTCTTTTAGCTGCTGAATTTATAGAACTAATTATTAATACTTACCCAGTTTCGTAATATAAGGAACTCTTGTTTTTAGATCTAACATTTGCAGCTGTGAGATGTCTGTCAATCAATTAAAGGTTTTTATCAAGTAGTTGATGATGTTTTTAAGTATCTTTATACATATATTGGGCCTATAATTTCTACTAGATGACGTCGACAAGCGATGTGACGAATGTTTGCTATGCGACCACCATTATAATATAAAAAACCTCGTTGTGCGATCCTAGGCAATCAGCTTCTACCAAATTCTTTTCTATCAAGCTTTACTACCCAGCAACAGCGAAGCAAATTATTGATTGTGTAAAATGATTTTACGCTAACAGAATGTCGCTGTGTTTGGGCCTCTTTTGGTGTTCCAATGTTTATAGCTGATAGATATCATATAGCCCGTTTCTAAGTATCCGGTTTCTTTATTTTGATTAATAATAATAACATTTATTCAATAACTTAAAGGTATAACATTAAATACAGTATTTCTTAAAATCATAGTGACGTAATACAGTAAGTCAAAATTGACTGACAAAGAACAAAGTATACCTGCCTAATTATTTTTGGGTCTGTAGTAAAACGACGCTTTTTGAATACGAATATTAGCTTACGAATTCTATTATTTCGAGCTTCCATATGGTGTTTTGAAGGAAAGAGTTTCATCCAATATAATACACAGGTATTTTATTTTATCAGTCTTTTTAATATTAGGACATTGACACTGACTACCTACAGGGATTGGGCAACAATGAGCATGCAACCCTGAGGGGATATTCGATATTTGCTTGCGCATCGAAAACTTAATATAATTAGTATTTTCTGCATTTAGGGTTAGACAGTTATTTTGAAGCCTTTTATTTACAACATTAGATGATGTAAATCTATATTTTGTATTTTATTTATTTGTTGTATACCTACCACAGTGTTGTCTTTTTAACCCAAAGGTTGACTGGTAGAGAATGCCTTGTTGCATTAAGTCCGCCCATGTACCACTATTGTACATAAAGTTTAAATAAATAAATAAATTTTCAATATTGAATCCGTGTTGCGCAAGTTTGTAGACTTCATTTTCTGGGTCAGCCGAGAAAAGTAGAGCAGTATCGTCAGCGTAGTTTATGATAGTGCCATGCTCTAGCTTTAGATTGCAAAGGTCATTTATACGAATAAAAAACAGAGTGGGGCCTAAAATACTTCCTTAGGGAACACCATAAAATGTATATTTTTTATCATCGCTGAGAACATTGCCAATCTTTACGCACTGGGAACGATCCTCTAAATAACTTCTGAATATTTTCAGCTGTGTGCCTCTTACACCTATGATCTCAAGCTTGCGCAACAGAATTGGAATGGAAATTGTGTCAAAAGCTTTGGCGAGGTCCAGGAAAATCCCTACTGTGTGGTTACCCTTGATTGAAACGTGTTGACATATTTCAATCAAAGTTCTACTTTATATATACTTTAATACGAAAGTTTAAAAAGCTTTTAGGTAAATTTAGACTGATAAATACTTAAAAATACTAGTTCTGAATTCAGAAACCGTCTCATAAATAAATGACGAGTCTCGAAAGAATTACATCGATGCGATAACAAAACAGTTACATCTCCACACCCTGATTAATCTCCGTTTACAGCTTGTAACTGCAATGGCTTCTCGAACAAGTGCGAGTTTGACAAGGATCTGTACGAGAGGACAGGCCACGGAGGTCGTTGCAAGGATTGTGCTGAGAACAGGGACGGAGCCAACTGCGAGCGGTGCAAGGAGAACTTCTTCCAGGGGTCTGGAGACATCTGCTTGCCGTGCAACTGTAATCCTACTGGTAAGTAGTCACGATTACCCTTCCAACCTAAAAGAAGCATAGAAAAAGACTTCTTAGATTTTTCTTTTTTATTTATTTAGAAGTCAGTTTTTTTTTTGTAAAAAGTTTTTACATGAACGTTTTCTCTGTGCAGGATCTCGCAGCCTCCAATGTAACGCTGAAGGCAAGTGTCAATGCAAGCCAGGAGTCACAGGAGACAAGTGTGACGTCTGCGCCCCGAACCACTACGAGTTCACCACCCAGGGTTGCAAGCCTTGCGGGTGCAACGAGTCAGGCTCCTACGCTAACACGCCTCAGTGTGATCCGCAGACTGGCGTGTGCTTATGCAAACAGAACGTTGAAGGAAGACGTTGTAGAGAGTTAGTATTTACTTATGTATTTGTTATTTCTATTATCTTGTTTTCTGTCGGTGTGTATTTCTTGCCTTACCAAAGCTTTTGAATTTCTTCTTTACCTATTTATTGGAATATTTAACGGTGTATAGGTTCAGATTCGTTGACATCTTCGGGGCTTTTCATTTGTAATGTTTGGAGTCGTTTTATAGATTATCATGTTATCCATTAATCACACTAACCAAAAACAACAAAACTAAAACTTACTTCATCATCATCATCCGCAGCCCGACCTAGCCAACTGCTGAGCGTAGACCTCACTTTTCTTGTGGCAAGTTGCTGCGTCAGCCTCATCCAGGTTGTACTGGGATGGCAAAAATATTATCGGCCCAAAATCAACTTATTATTCAGTCATATTAACATACTAGCAGCGCCTCGCGGTTTCACCAGCGTAGTTCCCGTTCCCGTGGGAATATGGGGATAAAATATAGCCTATAGCCTTCCTCGATAAATGGGCTATCTAACACTGAAAGATTGTTTTCAAATCGGACCAGTAGTTCCTGAGATTAGCGCGTTCAAACAAACAAACTCTTCAGCTTTATAATATTAGTATAGATTTAATAGTTATTCCTACTGAGATATGGCTAATACATACACACAAAAAAAAAACACTTGGCACGTCTAGGATATTTTATCACCTCCTCATTTTCCAGATGCAAGCCAGGTTTCTTCAATCTGGACATCAGCAATGAGTTCGGCTGTACACCCTGCTTCTGTTTCGGTCACTCCTCGCAGTGTAGCTCAGCTCCCAAATACCAGGCCCATGAGACCAGCGCACACTTCATCAGGGACGCTGAGAAATGGACTGCTGAAGACGAACAGGAAAAAACCGCGAAACTGCAGTTCAATGCTAACACACAGAATATAGGTGAGGATTTACTAATGTTGATTCGAACCATATAATAGGGCACAATTATAACAGCCGCACGGGTCGATCTTCTAGGTTAAGCAACGCTTGCCGAGGTTGGTCTGTGGATGGGTGACCATCTTTACATAACGAGACTTCTCCGTGCCTCGGAAAGCACGTTAAGCCGTTGGTCCCGGCTGTCATTTGGAGATCTTTGGCAGTCGTTACGGATTGTCAGAAGCCAGAAAATCTGACACCAGTCTTGCCAAGAAGTACCGTGTTCCCCAGTTAATGGGTTGTGGAGGTCTGGTAGGCAGCCGCTTCACGTAAAATATGGTATTCAGCTGAATCCGGCTTGACTGGGAGCCGACCCCAATATAGTTGGGAAAAGGCTAAGCAGATGATGATGATCGAGTTTTGTGTTAATGGAAATAGCTGGTGAGCTACTGTTCCGAAAGAGCAATGATGATTGGTGATCAAACCTAATATGGTGGTAACATATTCGAACAAGTTTCTCTACAATTGCTTTAGTTCGGATCGGCCTAATGAGACATTAAAACCTGTCTGAGATTGCAATGCTTTTGGAACATCTCTGCCACTGCACATGCAACACAATACCTGTGTTCTCTTTGTTTCGCGCGTATTTTTTGCACTTTTGGCGCCCAGAACTATAAGGTACTAACAATAATTTGCCTACAACTCACATCCAAGTCATCGCTACACGTTTTGTCGTTTTTTTTGGCACACGAAGAAATTATTGTCCGAGCCATTTGCCGAGTTCTAGGCACCGAAAGGGTTAGTTAGATACACGAACGATATGCGTAAAATATTGTTCTAACTATTCATTTTTTCCTCCAGCCGTGGCCTCGCAGGGCGCCGAGACGCTCTACTTTATCGCTTCCAGTCAGTTCCTGGGAGATCAACGACCTTCATACAACCATGACTTGAAGTTCTCGCTGAGACTCGGAGAAGTGCGGGGCTACCCGTCAGCCCAAGACATTATCCTCGAAGGACCCCGGAGTTCAGTGTCCATCAATATCTACGCACAAAGCAACCCGGAACCTACCAATCAGGTATGTTTGTTTCAGATAATATTTATGTTTGTGTGTGACCTAGTCGATGGCTACGCTCATTATTGTAGTTTGGTAATACCAACTGTGCTGCTGTTTGTTTTATCTGCGATTGTAAATCCTTTTTTTTTTTGTTTTTGGTAGGTGATTGAAAGCAGACGGCGATTGTTAAAACGATCTTATTATATTTGCTTTAAAATACAATATGGGAATCTTAAATTATTATTTGAGCAGTGTTGTTGTTTTCAACTTTACCAAGTGTTAAAGAATTCCTAAAAATGCATTGCAGTTTTAGATTATGTTCACAAATTGGTGCAGAACAGTGTACATAAGCATTGCGAATATTATTTCAATCTCTTCCTTCTCTCATCTTATCTCTTGTTGCAGGCACAAGAGTACACCTTCAGGCTACACGAGGACCCTCGCTACGGCTGGTCGCCAACACTATCCAACTTCGAATTCATGTCGCTTCTCCAAAACTTGACCGCCATCAAGATCAGGGGTACTTACAACAAGCCTGGTAAAGGGTACATGATGAACTTCAAACTGGAAACTGCCAAGATTGGACGAGAGAAGGGGTCTGCTCCAGCGAACTGGGTGGAGAAATGTTCGTGTCCAAAGGCGTATGTTGGAGACTACTGTGAAGAGTGTGCCCCAGGGTTCAAGCATGAGCCCGCGAATGGAGGACCCTACTCGACCTGCATACCTTGTGATTGTAACGGACATGCCCACATTTGTGATACTGCTACCGGTGAGTTACAGAATCATCTTGCCACACACCACCATTAGAATAAAATGGAAATGGAATATCAAGCCATTGAGTTGATCGAGCATAGTACAACTACATTTTAAGTTCGAAATCCAAATGGGTATCTATGTATTTCCTCAACACCTTGTGCTCAGTAGCGGTTGCCGACACTCCTATTTCCTTTTACTTCAAGGATTTTAAAACTGACGGTTATTAATAATTCTTGTCTGTTGTCTAAACCCCGTTCTTTTTACAGGTTTCTGCATCTGTAAACACAACACGACGGGCAGCAATTGTGAGCTTTGTGCCAAGGGTTTCTATGGCAACGCGATTGCTGGTACCCCGGACGACTGCAAACCTTGCCCATGTCCTAAAGACAGCGGCTGTATTCAGCTCATGGATGGCAACATCGTGTGTACCGACTGCCCTGAGGGTTATGCTGGTAAGAGCGAAACTAACCTAATTATAAAGCTACTTTTTCAATAGAGTGTGTAATAGCTATGTGGTAAGCATAAGCTTCAATGTTATATCTATTTCTAGAAGAGCCGAGAGGTATGGCAGAGCGGGAGAGTATGTATTATATATACAGTATGTTAAATAAAAGAGGGTATTCCCTTAAATTTGTTAATCTATATCATTAATAGATTAAAATAAAATATCAGAATAGAAAAATAAGCATAAAATAATCCGAATTAAAAAAAATGGCCATAAATTCGAAAAATCCTGTTTGAAATCAAAATAGTAGCGCGGAATAGTACCTACTCGTAGTAGCAATGCCCAAACCGGCAAGTACGCGTGTACAGAGTGTTTCTTTAACGTATCAATTTAACATTTTTAGTGAATATTTTAATATTAAAAAAAATAAAAACATTTTGTTTTTGAATGGTAATATTTTTTTATCATATATAGATGCTATACTATTGCGGGTTAACGGGAACGCCCTCTGTTAGTTAACATACTGTATATATCACAGCTCAACATGAAGATTCACTTCATCATCATTTTCCTGCTGTTAATTAATTATTGTATTCTGTTAACCGTCATGCAAAAGAAGATGCATTAACATGTAACTTAAAACTTAGCTTCATTGAACACTTTTCCTAGACAACTAAACCAAGCGCATGCCACGCCATGAAAATTATTGATTTTATTAGTATTTGGTGAAAAGGCAGCTCAAATCTCAAGGTAGTACAAATGCTAACTCCTACTTATTTTCTAACACCATCCTTTATTACCAGGACCAAAATGCGAGGTATGCGCCGACGGTTATTTCGGAGACCCCACCGGTCAGTTTGGACCCCCGAAGCAGTGCGAGCTCTGCCAGTGCAACGGTAACGTGGACCCCAACGCTGTCGGCAACTGCCACAGAACCACTGGGGAGTGTCTCAAGTGTATCTACAACACGGCTGGCGAACACTGTGACAAGTGTTTGAGTGGTAAGTCTGTCAGAGAAAGTTACATTAAAGTCGACACCAACTAAATGTGCAATAAAGGTCATAGACCCACCTACATTTATTGACAACCTTAATTCTTAAAACAGAAATAATGAATTAATGCTATATTGAATCGACATCCATCGTGATCCTTTATATTTACTAGTAATGGAAAACGATTCATTTTTTTTTGTCCATGTACCTACGAAAAGATATCAAGGAAAGGGCAATGACATTTATTGCACATTTATCTGGCGTTCAGTATAAAATACATCACAGATCACATTTGACGCTTAACATAATTAAAAAAACAAAAAACAATCCGTCTCTGTTATCATCCAACGATTAACAGAAAAATAACGATGATTTTGGTTCATTTAGGGATACAGGAACCGAATAAAGGCAAAGAGCTGTAGATAGAGAAGAAGACAAATTAGGCCAGTAACAAAAACCTTAAATAGTTTTTTATGCTGGTTACAAAAAAAAAGTACAAATGTGTAATGTTTTTTGACCGAAGTTTATCTTCCACCCTTTCAGAGAATAGTAGACGTTGTTATAATATAATATTTGTAATTTTTTTAAATAATTCTAAAGTCACTGCTTCAGACTATGCATCTTGCACGTGAATAAATTGCTGCCCTGCGTTAGGACAGCAACTGGCTGATACGATTGATATTATTATAACATTATTATTGTAACTTGCCACATCAAGGTTACTTTGGCGACGCCTTGGACCCGAAGAAGAAAGGCGATTGTAAGCCATGTCAGTGCCACGAAGCGGGCACAGTGGAGAGTGCCGAGGGTCCTCCTCAGTGCGACGGCCTCACTGGGTACTGTACTTGTCATCTGCATGTCATCGGCAGAAACTGTGATAAATGCGAGGTGAGTTGATAAAGCAATGTTGGCAAAGCAAAGTTGACGACACGGTTGGCGCAGTGGTTGAGCGTTCGGCTGCTGCGCAACGTGTCGCGGGTTCGATCCCCGCACGAAACAAATGTTAGTATGGCCTACAGATAATTGTTCCGTGTCTGGGTGTCTTGTGTATGTGAGTTTTCATGTTTGTGAACGCACCCACGATACAGGAGTAAATCCTAAGGTGGGGCAACGTTTTATAAAAAAAATATTGCTGGCAGAGTAAAAAAAAATGTGAATTAATGGAAAGTACACTTGTTAGTTTTGTAAAAGCAATACAGTGATCAGTGGAGAAGTTAACAGTGCCTACAATATGAGAAGCTCACACAAATTATCTTTGTATTGTTTTTAATAGCCGTTGCTGTTGCACTGTTGGGTAAAGGCTAGGCCCTAGGTGCCTGGTTCCTGAGCGCAGGGTCCTAGGTCCGATTCCCGGGTCGGACAAAAATGTCATTAGAAATTTCTCGTGGTAGCCCGGATATTGGAAGTTTATGTTGTGACACTCTCTTGCCTCGGAAAGCACGTTAAACCGCTGGTCCTGCACCAGATCTCTGGTCGTCTCGAATTATCATCCCATTGGATTATGAGAGGGAAGGAAGAGTATCTGTGTCTATGTCATGGAACATGGAGGCATGAGCTATTGAGCTAACCTCATTTGAGATTTGCCGCCATGGCTGAAATCGGTCAGAGTCATAGTGCTCCACTATTATATAAAAAGAGAAGTCCTGACTTACTGATCCATCAATTGCTGCTGTTTGGACAGGGACTCTGACAACAATTTTTTTTTTGTCGTGACCACTCGCAGTTCAGCACACTAAGGGTGGTTACTGCTTAACCGGGCAGTCCTGTGGTGGGCTCTGACTACCAGTTTACAGTTACTACTGTCAAAGTTGGACCAAAAGTTGAACGTACTTTCCAAGACACGGACGAGTCTCCATAATGAATTTCGGCAAGAGTTACTTAGCCTTGAAGTTCCCGTAGGAATTATATTTTTAGGTACGAACCCCTTCCTGTCCACGAACTAGCTCCTAGTCCTTGACTGGTAATTCAAGGATTAGGATACTTGTAGTAAAAGATGCTATACAACTAGAAAAAATATTTCTCGGAATGATAATTTTTAGGTTCTGATACACTTAGTAGACGATTTACATAAAATCGGGTAGTTAACTACAAAAATCTAATTAGTCCGTCACATAGATTTCCAAAACATATTGGACTTTTCACGTAAACAAAAATGAAGAGACTACAGTGCGTTGAAAACTCGTGTGACGTCACTACTCGCTGCAATTTTTACCGAGCCGTGACGTCACAAGCCCCCACTCCTGATCTTTGATGCTTTGTATCTTCTTCAGTTTTTATAGATTTGATAAAGGAAAAAATACGTGTCCAATACTTTTCTATAATCAAACTGACGGACTAAACATAATCATATATTTTCTACTCAGGAAACATCCCTATTCTCCCTAAGCTAAACTAAAATTTGTTCGGGGAGACCTCTATCTATTCTGTAACATCAATTTTGAATGAACCAGGACGGTTACTTCAACATCAACTCCGGCGCAGGCTGTGAGACATGTGACTGCAACCTGGAGGGATCCTACAACAATACCTGCGACCCATACAACGGACAGTGCTACTGCAAGCCGGGTATCGACGGGTAAGCTTGTTATTACCACCGCTCTGCATCATAATCAATCCAAATCTATCTGTATTACATAACCTTGGTTACATCCTTGGTGCTTCTTTCTATATGTGAGGACAATGCAAAGAAAAAAAAGGAAACTATAAAACAAATCATAGTAAAGAGATTAAAACAAGTCAGTGGCAGTTAAGAGGTGACCAGTCTCAACCGACGGCGCCCGTTCACGAACATGACGCGTGTATTGGCACCATTTAGCTCAACCATTTTGAAAGGAACCGAATGATCCAACACACGCGCCACCATCAGCGAGACATTTGAACGAGCATGACATGCTCTCAACTGCCATTTTAGTTCAAGTCGCAAAGTAAACTATTACTTATCACATGTAAATGGCTCCATGATACTATTTGAAAATAAAATGCTTCTAAATTATACAAAACTATGGTTTACAATAACCAAGCAAATACAAGTAAAAAAAAGAGAAAATATTTATTCTCAAAATAATTTTATATAAAAAAGAATAAATAAATGAAATTGGTATCAATACCTAGCCAGGGGCATGTTCACTTCACGATTTTCAAAACGTTGAATCAAAATTCATCATCAATCCTTTATACTTTGGCATTTTGACAATCGCATTCGACAATAGAATGGAATTTTGTCTAGTGCTTTCGTCCTTTGTACTATGGACTGCCCGATATATATCAAGGCTCTAGACAAAAGACATTATGTTAGAAAACAACTTTTGGAAATATCATATGATCCCTTTCCTTATATTTTGGCATTTTACAGTCGCATTCGGTAATAGAATGGGGTTTTGCCTAGTGCCCCTTATTGCTAAGCTGAAGTACACCTATGATACTATCCACCTTAGGCTTGCGCCTAGATATCTAAATTAAGTTTGCCCGGAAAGCTTTTTGTAGCTGTTAGCTGTCCGTCTGCCCCAGAAGTTTTTCCTGTTACATGTAGCCGCTGTCATTGCTAGTCGTCTGTCCTGAACATAGAGAATGGTTATATTGTCTTTAGTCCTGAACCACGTCTTTCTTTGCGTTCTGTGCTTCATAAAGGTTTCTCTTTTATAATTAGTACGCTGTTTACAGTCAACTTGTAGTTGATCTTATGTTTGTTTTTCAGAAAGCACTGCGACGTCTGCCGCGCGTACCACTACGGCTTCTCCGTGGAGGGCTGCCGAGACTGTGACTGCGACGAGTGGGGCTCCACCAACTACCAGTGCGACATGTCCGGCCAGTGCTCTTGCCAGGAGAACGTCGAGGGAAGGCGCTGTGACAGGTCAGTTCTACCGATCTCAGGATGATGTCTGAAACTGATTTATCAAACCTCCTCCTCTTCCCAAACTACGTCGCGTGTGGCTGACAGTCGAAGTGGGTGGAGGCTGCTTACTTTTGGTATTTTTCATGGGGTGGCTGACCATCTGATTAATACTGAGATTAAGGTCTAATAAATATTTAAAAAATATACAACCAGTAACTGTCTCAATTTACGACAAAATCTTGATGATGTCGATCTAAAATAGCGTTTCAATCAACGGCTGGTCTATCAGTCTATGTTACTAAAGAGATTTTCACTGTCTCATGAGGGTCATTATTGATTAAGGGCTAACCAACAGCTTCTGCATACGTTTCTTAGGTTTACATGATCTACAGTTGTCTTGCCTTTCAAGGGCACTACAACCGCGGGATCTGCCAACAATACAGCCCTCATAGAATTGTACAATTGTATGATTCTCAAAGTTAATAAATGTTATATTTTTACCTACATTATAGTAAGCACAAGAAATTATAGTTTAAGTTTCAACAATAAATACTGACCTAAATGTGTTAAATTTTATATTTGTTAGTATGCTTATGTAATTTCAATTAATATTTGTATGTCACTTACTCTGGCAGGACACAGAGATACATTATCCTGTAATTGTTCCACCCATTTTTACCTGTGTACACAAATAAATGTATTTGATTTGATTTGATAGATTTATTCAACGATAGTATAAAGAAATTCCGTAACATTCTAGATGTATGGAGAACAAGAGGCGTCGTGCAGACGGCCAAGGTTGCGAGGACTGTCCAGCTTGCTACAACCTGGTGCTGGATGCTGTCAACCAGCACAGAAGAGAGCTGAAGGAACTTGATGACGTGAGTACTAACAGCTCTTTTTCTTGCACCGGAACAAACAGCTGGAGGGTATTTTTATCTACCTATTTATCCTCTAGTTGTGCTGTCACCTGCACAACCTTTCATTCGGCTCGTGAACTTCTCTGATCAATTTCGTAAGTGCATTTCTGAAACGTCGCTCGCTAGGAGACCTAAGAAACTATGGTGCCACGAAGAAACGTTCCTCAGCGAAAATTATCTCAAGGGAACATATGTGCATACTTCTGGGATAAGCTCTGAAGTCAGAAATCCCATACTATTACATCTTTCTTAAACAAAATTTTTCTTCGTATAGATCCTAGCTAAGATCTCGAAGTCTCCTACCGTCGTCGAGAACGCGGACTTCGACAATGAGCTGCAACAAGTGCGGGGTGAGATCGAGCGCCTGGTGCAGGACGCTCAGGCAGAGCTGGGCAACGGGCCTGGTGCCAGCCTGACCGACAACCTGGCAGAGCTAGCCGATAGACTCGCGGACGTCAGGTAAGACACCGCGGCCATCGTCTACCCAACCTGCTCCCAACTATGTTTGGATCAGCTTCTAGTCTAACCGGATGCAGATGAATAGTATTTTACACGGAATAACTGCTTCACAGACCACAACAACTCAGTTACTACCTTATCAATTAGTAAAACTGGGTCAGTTAGTCTTCCCGGATTTGTCGAAAAGTCGTAGAGTTATTGGGAACCATGGGTCTGGACTTAACACAGATGATACCGTCCAAGTTGTCAAAACTGATTTTTTTTTGGCATAAATGCAAAATTTTGTTCGATTATATATTAAGAATATTTCTACTTAAACAAACTTAAAAGCAATCGCTATAAATCCACAGAAACATGCTGTTTAAGATTGAAGACGAGAGTTACGATGGAAACGACGCCGTTGAGAAGAGCAAGGGCAACGTGTCCAAAGCAGAAGATACCATAGAAGCTGCGCAGAAGGAGATCAATGTAAGACCAGCTTTAATATTGTAAGAATGTTTTACATTTAAGGTCCTTCAGTTCAGATAGCGCACTTACTTTATTGGCGCAGGAACTTTTATCCTAAAAACAGTATTAGCATAGAAAAAATACTTTAAAAGCCAATGTACGAAAGAACAGTGAATTTTTTTCACTGGAATTATTTTATTTCTATAATTATGTAGTAGCAATGATATGAGAGAAGTACATTAAAAAATGTGTAAATAATCATTTGGCTGTCAAAATTAAGTTTTTTTTTATAAATATCTTATGTGTCTCCGTTCCTGTTCTACCATTCTGACCATAGGCAAGTCTTTATTTACACTATTATCAGTCATTATCGTCAGCTTGGAACAGACATCTAATGAACACAGGTCACTTCAATGCAAAGCACTGAGAATAATGCAGTATCTCCTCATTTCAATTTTAACATCACCATGTCTTTCCTTTTACGCTAACTATATTTCTTTCTTCACCTTCCCAGAGTGCACTGGAATACATGGATGGCGAAGGAGCGGCAGCGTTATCCAAAGCTCGCAACAGATCAGATCAGTTCGGCAAACAATCCGTCGACATGTCAGCGCTAGCGAAAGAGTCCAGACTGTTGGCGGAAAAACTGGAGAACGAGGCAAAGAACATCCGAGAAATAGCCGATAAGGCGTTCAATACATCGCTTACTGCAAACAGGATTGCTAAGGATGGAATCACTAAACAGGCTAACATTAGGTAACATTTTTGTATTGATCTTCTAAAATACCTATTATTCCTTGAATTTAAGTGTTAACAGATAATTGTTGATTATTGAAAACCTCATCATCTTTTTAGCAACGAGGTCCAAATCTTGACGAACGAGCTTAACGCAGCTTCAGGCAAACTGAACAGCATGACGGAACTGGCTGACCAGGCGCTCAAGAGAGCCAAGGAGGTGTATGAAGAAGCCCTGGGATTGTATGCTGAGGTGAACACCACGCTGCTGCCAGATATCAAGCTGAACAAACTCAAGGAAACAGCGAGGGAAATGAATAGGACGGTAAGGAGGCGGTGGAGAATAATCTTAACTAATCTTGTGACGATTTTTCTGTTAAAGCATCATCCTTTTTTGGTCGTTCACAGTTGTTTGCAGGCTGGCTAGGTGTCTAGCTAACCAGTAGGTATTTAGGTACTGTATTTATTTATTATGCTTTCTTTAAGTGTGCACGTGTATCAGAGCAGCCACTTTGTGAAAGTTGATAAGGTTTACAGAGAGGACGTGAATGAGATGACAACTTATAGAAAAGTATGAAAAAAGAAAACTTTTCGTGCAACTCCTAATAAATTTATTTATTTAAAAAAATACATGGAGTAGTGGTGGCCGAGTGGTAACGACCCCGCCTTACGAATTGTAGCTCGCGGGTTCAAACCCAGCCAGTTGCATTAATTGTGTAATTTATTTCATCACCACTGCTCTGTGTTTTCACTGCACTGTTTTGTGAAGAAAAACTTCGTGAGGAAACCGACACGCCTAGAACCAAAAAATCGAAGACAAATGTGACATTCAAAAACGCGTTCTGGGCCCGCGTGGTGGATTACGGCCCATTTCCTCTCCTAGAGAAGAGCCCTGTGTCCCAGCAGTGGGAACATTAAAAAATGACTGATTATTATACATACAGCTATCATTACGGTTACCCAATGCCAATGCGATAGTGTAGAAAAACAATAAATTAAAATAAGAATTCATACACACAAACCTATTTCCTGCAACACACCCGGATTGTTACTTCATCACCACTGCTCTGTGTTTCCACTGCACCGTTTTGTGAAGGAAAACATCGTAAGGAAACCGATCCCGAAACACTCCATGGATATGTGATGCCAACGCTAGATCCCTTCTCGTCTCCCACCTGTTGTATCCCACTGTGCCTAAAAAACAAGGTTGTATTCATCAAGGGATGCAGGGGTATACCCCATGAAGTCTGAGATACATGTAACGTGTATTATTTACTAGCTGCTGCCCGCGACTTCGTCCCCGTGGAATCCCCGATTTGAAAACATTCTTTATCGCTGCTCCGCTCCTATTGGTCTTAGCATGCTGATAGCCTATAGCCTTCCTCGATAAATGGGCTATCTAACACTGAAAGAATTTTTCAAATCGGACCAGTAGTTTCTGAGATTAGCGCGTTCAAACAAACAAACAAACTCTTCAGTTTTATAATATTAGTATAGATTTTGTATGAGCTCCAACATAAGAGGATATTTCGCCTCATGTGGGGCCCATACAGCTGCATTACTCTCTAACTGACTCCTAATTAACGCGTCTTAAATGCCGCGTTGGCCTTAACATTCGTGATCTGCGAAGCACGAATTCTAGCCAGCTACAAACGTTCATGCTGCCGGAATACCAATTGCGAATTCATACGAACGCTTAAGTCCTGCACTACATCCTTTTTTTCTTAAGGGGCCATTCAAGTATTACGTAAGCTCTAAAGGGGGGCGAGGGGAGGGTTCTTGATTTGCTTATTTCTGATGAAATGGGGGATGGAGGGATCCGGGATGTGATTACGTCAGCAATATTGATTTATTTAATTTTTCAGATTTTCCAACCCGGCGAGGTCTTACCCACTGGGCTATCAACGCCCTAATAGCGAACTTAATTTCAGACTATGTATTCCTTATTTCTAGACTTACTAACTGCTGCTTCATGAACCAATAAGGAAACCAGAACAAATTCAATAATATTTTTAAATATGTTAACGCAAGCCCATGCTTACTTTTGTAGACCAGGGGGACGGGGAGGTCAAAAATGACGAAAAATCTGCTTACGTAATACTTGAATGGCCCCTAAGTGCGTCGTCCAGTTTGTAACTGAAATGAAGTGGTATTTTTGCACGGCTGAATGTCATAATGAAACATTTCGAAACATTGAACTGCAGCTTGTTTTTCCGACTCCATTCAACTACACGATCAATGTCCTGCTCAAAGCGATAATAGTGTTGTTCAGCCTTTTAATGTTACCACTGCTGGGACACAGGCCTCCTCTCTAGGAGAGGGAATGGGCCGTAATCCACCACGCGGGCCCAGTGCGGGCTGGTGAATATCACATGTCTTTGAATTTTTGATTCTAGGACATGCCGGTTTCCTCACGATGTTTTCCTTCACCGTTTTGAGAGCAGTGGTGATGAAATGAATTACACAAACTGTGTCGGTCTGCGTTTGAACCCGCGACCTTGCCCTTGGCCATGATGATTTAGTTATTCATCTCCTATTCCAGATAGATGAAAAATCCTCCGAGCTGGAACAGCTGATGGCGGCCAACAACAACACTCTAGAGCAGCTAGAGAACGCCATCAAACAAGGCCGCGGTCTCCTGGACCAGGGGCATGACAGACAGGACGAGTTGAACGACCTGCTAGCGAGGTTGGACGAACTTCAGGAACAGGCCAGAAACGATGTGGACCTCACAAATCAGACCCTGAAGGATGCCAACGAGATATATAAGACTTTAAAAGGTATGGGTCGACGGAATATGTTGTATTTTCACGATTACTTGTTCAGTATCAGATATGGCGACAATACTCGTTAGTTTAGTTTAAAAAGATTAAAAGTTCCATCGAGTTCCATTTAATATACCTATCATAATCATCAATCATAAGATAAATACTTGCTCTATTTTGAATAACTCTAACGCTCAAAATACATAACGTTTATTTCATCTAACAACATAATTATGACATGTTAATATCCTAGGAAATGTGCCTATGTATTGAAGCATAATGACAATTTGTTTTACATATTTCGTAGCCGTTTCGTCCTCCGAAACGGCTTGACTGATTTTTATCAGTAGGTCTGAGAATCGGCCTACAATTAATTTAGCTATTTATCATCTCCCTAAATGTTAAGGGTGGTCCACCCCTACATTGTTTATTTTATTTTTTAGACATTTTTTTGTTTTTATTCTTTTATGATACAGCATACAAAAATACATACAACCCTAAATTTTCACCCCTTTATGGCCAAACAACGTTTGCTGGGTCAGCTAGTTATATATAAATCATTCAGTAGAAAGTTTTAAGTTAGTTATGTGCATCATATATTTAAATGCATTCATCCCTCAGAGTTCAGCGACCAAGTGACAGAATCCCGTCAGTTGGCGGAGCAGGCAGCCCTGGACGTGCCTGGTGTCCAACTGAAGATCGCCGCCGCTGAAGATAGCATCAACAGCATCACGGAGCAGCTATACACCGCCAGCGATAAGGCTAAGGAGGCCCGAGACTTGGCGCAAGAGGCGCAGAAGGAATACGCCGATAAGGCCTCCAAGGTAACTTGTAAAAAAAATAAAACTTATATTTCAGAGTGAGTCCATTTCTTGGTTAGTAATACAAAAACCTCAA
The DNA here is from genome assembly GCA_905332915.2 of Hecatera dysodea. NCBI lineage: Eukaryota > Metazoa > Arthropoda > Insecta > Lepidoptera > Noctuidae > Hecatera > Hecatera dysodea. The sequence continues at coordinate 26,654,126 of HG995286.1, read as the reverse complement.
AAAACTATGTTAGTACTTATAGTTATTGGGGAATGAATGAAAAAAACCTACGCCACAATGGCGTACCCAATGTCCCAGTGTGGGGGGCTGCCCCACCTGTCTGCGATGGTTTTAGAGTTGATTGAATGGATTTTAGAGTTTTTCTGCTCTGTTACAATCAAAAAATAGGCAAGCAAAAAGTACCACAGAAAAAGTACTACCTATTAAATGCCAGACGACATCACGACAGACCAAGCCGAACATAATGACACGCGCTCGACTCCTATCGTAAAGATTGTCGCGAACTAGTAAGAGACAGAGTTTTGTAGAAGAGAGAGAGTAGGAGACCTTTGCTCAGCGTTATTAAAAATAGGCTAGTAAGATTCGGAACACTTGACTTCAAAACATATATTGCAAATTTGGCTTACTTTTTGGCTACTTATTTAATTGGTCCTTGGCCTCTAGACAAACGTCGGCCAAACGATTAAAACGTAAACAAATACCTACGGAAATAGAATTACCAACTGTAAAAAAACCGTTATCAAGTAATTTTCCCAAAGACGTTATGTATTTTTATGCCATAATTTATGTACTTTTATATTCTGGTGAGAAGTCTTGCCAAGAAGTACCGTGTTCCCCAGTTATTGGGTTGTAGAGGTCTGGTAGGCATCCGCTCCACGTTAAATACTGGTATTCAGCTGAATCCGGTATGACTGGAAGCCGACCCCAATATAGTTGGGAAAAGGCTAGGCAGATGATGGTGATGATATTGTGGTGAGAAAATAAATCGTTAATATTATTATTATTATCTGTAATTGTTTTGTAGGCGGCTTCTGAAGTCAGGAAGAAGTCGACGACATCCAGAGCCGAGGCTTCCAAATTGCGTTTCGAAGCTGATAAACTGTCCAGTAAGTACTAAACAAACGTGGTTACTACAAATAGGTACTAAACACTCTATCAGCGATTGTGATGTACAACAACTCAAAAATGTATTGGGATTGACCTGTACAGAACATAAAGAAAGATATTTGTTTATTGACGTTCATAATACAAATGCAACTTGTTCGAACAGCTCGCGTCCAGGAGACGGCTGCTCAGATCGGGATCTTGGAGAGAGAGGCAGCAGACAACATGCAGCTGACTAAAGATGCTAAGATGAAGGTAGGTACAACCACGGACACCAGGGTCGACTGATAATCTAAATATATATAACTCAAAAGTGACTGACTGACTGATATAGTGATCTATCAACGCACAGCCCAAACCACGGAACGGATCGGGCTGAAATTTGGCATGCAGGTAGATGTTATGACGTAGGCATCCGCTAAGAAAGGGTTTTGATTAATTCTACTCCCAAGGGGATAAAAAAGTGGATGAAACTTTGTATGAAACTTTGTCAATTTTAAACCGATCGGGCTGAGAGTTTTAAAATCGGCCGTAAAGTAACTATTCCACGCGGACGAAGTTGCGGGCAGAAGCTAGTTTCAGTCATAAAGGTACACTGGCAAACTATCAGGATTTTTTTACCAGTTAACCAAGGGTAGGAAAGAGATAAAATGATAGGTGCATTGGTGCAGAATGTAAATTATAGATATCAATAGATATGAGCAAACACATAATAAGTAAGTATAAGTACAATACAATATCACATAAATCAACCAACCTTTATTGGAAAGGTCTCGATTTGGAACTTCGTAGTCGTATATTATCTTACCAAAGAAAAAATAGATTCACGACTGACCCACGGCGGGTGTAAGGGAGAGGGGGGAGGTCTAGGAAACGTACCCCCTCAGATCGTTCTAATGTTTTTTTTTCGTGAAAGAGTGAGAAACTCCTGTCCATTCATCCTTACACTTTTTCGGCGTTTATTAATGTACAAGCATCGCCCCGTGGTTTCACCCGCGTAGTCCCCGTTCCCGTAGGAATATGGCCTTAATATAATATAGCCTTTGTTCACCGGAGATAGTGTAGCTTCCTAACAGTGAAAGAATTTTTCAAATCGGTCAAGTAGTTTCGGAACCTATTAAATGCAAACAAACAAACAATGAAATCTTTCCTCTTTATAATATTAGTGTAGATTAGCATAGAACTGTTATCATACGTAATTGAATACTTATTAGTCCTACCAAACTAAAATTATAAATTAGTGACCTGAGAGCTCGTCACGTCGTACTTGTGCCATGAACTGTCATTCCGTTTGTAGGGTTCCGTAGCCAAATGGCAAAAACGTAACCCTTTTCAATTTCGCCATCTCCGTCTGTCTGTATGTCACAGCCGTTTTACTTGGAGACTACTGAAGCTACATAAATGTAAATTGGTCGGTAGGTGCAACCTGTGAATCGCTATTCAATAGTGCTGTGATATTATTTGTTGTATGAATTGACAGCTCACCTCACCTAAGTTTATAAGGTAAGATGTTTGTAAAATCGCACTGCAGATTAAGATGAAACTTAGCACACTGCTAGGCCATCTCCTGAATAGGGTAGTTGACAGTTGAATAAAAAAATCGAATTAGTCTGTCAGACAGATTTCTAAAAAGTACTGGACACGTATTTTTTCTTTTCTGTATACAAAGACGAAGAAGATATAGTGCGTTTAAAACTTGTGTGACGTCACTATTCGCCATAATTTGTACCACGACGTGAAGTTGCAAGCCCCCACTCCTGATCTTTGATGATTTTCATCTTTGTAATTTTTTATAGATTCGATAGAGCAAATATTCCGTGTCCAATATTTTTCGATAATCTGACTGACGGACTAAACAGAATCATATTTGTTTTACTCAGGAAACATCTCTATTAGACAAAAACTGATTAAAATGCTGCTCACTTAATCAGTTATTTAGTTGCCATAAGCAATCCCAAAATGTTCTAGAGTAAAAAAAAAACATGAAAGGGTGCTTATTTAACTTTTATCTATTTTCATTAGGTTGGTCAAGCGAACACTGATGCGCGGGAGGCTGAGAAGCAAGTCTCCAAAGGCCTGGAAGACTTGAAGGTCATCGTGCTGGAGCTGCAGAACCTACCCACGCTGGATGACCAGGCTCTCGACCGATTGCGTAAGTATAAATTGAAATTTATTTTGCGCACATTGTATTTTTTTTTAACGGGGAACCCCTTCAGGAGGCGTCTAGTGTTTTAAGCAAAGCATTATCACCATCAGCACGTGGAATACGCTCCATTACGTCTTAAAAGACCACTTTGGAACCCCATCCGTGCAACGCAAGTCATCCTTCAGGGGACGTAGGTTACTGTGTGGATCGCCCGGAGGACACGGTGGAGCATACGGTGGAGGTCTGCCCTGCTTGGGCGGAGCACCGCCGTGTCCTCGTCGAGGCAATCGGCGGCGGCGACCTCTGGCTTCCGGCCCTGGTTCAAGCCATGGTCCGGAGCGAGGAGACGTGGGAAGCGGTCGCCTCCTTCTGCGAAGCAGTAATGCTAGCGAAGGAGGAGGCGGAACGAACGCGGTGCGAGAGAGGGAAAGCTCACGCCCTAGCCGCCGCAACAGAAGAAGACGCCCTGGGCGTCGGGAAACGCAGGGCGATTCCCGGCCACCGTAGGCGCGGGCCTGCGGATGGCGAGCTATGGGTGGTTCGCCATCCGATAGCAACCAGGCCCGAGTCGACGGGGCGTTGTGTTCCACGCGCGCCTCAAAGAGCCGTCGGCATCGAAGACGGGGCCCCATAGGGTCAGTGCCTGCTAGGGTTGCAGAATTTGTTCGAAAGAGTCACCGCGGCCCTGGAACGCAAAGGGCACAGGAAGGATCATGGGTTTTAGTCAGTAAGAGTCTGACGCTCCCTTCCGCTCCGCCCAGAGCGGGAGAAGTCATTTGATGATTTCCCATCCGGAAGAAAAAGGGTACGTAGGTTCGTGGCTTAGCTAAAATATAATCAGCGGATCGAAGGCTAGGCTACGTTGGATGGATGACCGAATTATATACCCCCTTGTGCCTTGCCAAGCAAAAACGAATCAATTGCAGGAGAATGAAATCATCTCAACGTTAAGACACGTGGTTAGAACAAACGAATAGAACATTCGTAGCCAAGTTCACATCGTTCAAAATGATAGAATGAATTGTCATCGTTTCTACAATGTTCACCGCTACATCCTTTGTTAAAATGTTAAAGCATTTAAACAGAGTTAAATTTTAACCTGTTTGACGTTTCTAGGAATTCTCGTCATAGACTAAAGAATAGGTTGATTCTCTAAAGACATTGTAGAACGAGCGGCCGACTCAGACACGTCAACATGGCTGCCAACTTATCGTTTTCTACAGTTGCTGACACCGAGGCGTTACCGACGATTGGAGAACGGAATTCGCTTCGGTTGTAACTTGGCTATTTTTCTTTTGGGCTGTTTTTCTCTTTTACTCTGTGTTTGTTATGTTGCGTATTCTATTCTATGAGACTATCTGTATGTCACTAATGAATTTCTACAAATTTCAGAGGAGAGCTTAGACAGGGCAGAGAACGACCTCATAGCAGTCGGTTTGGACGGCAAGATCAAGAGCTTGACTGAAGCGAAAAATAACCATCAAAGGTAAATATTTCATCGTAAGTTTGGAAGAAGGCGATATACTAAGAACGCTCTCCGACCCTTGCCAGCAGTACAAGAAGCTGGGGGACAGTATACGTATAAAAAGAAACTTCTGAGATCTCAACAATCTTGTAATAGGGTAGTTGACTAAAAAATCTGATTAGTCCGTCTGATAGATTTCCAAAAAACTTTGGACACGTATTTTTCTTTTTTTCACATAAATAAAAAATTAAGACGATACAGTGCGCAAAAAACTCGTGTGACGTCACTACTCGCTACAATTTTTACCGGGCCGTGACGTCACACGCTTTTTTATAGATTTGATAGAGGAAAAAATACGTGTCAAATATTTTTCTATAAACTAACTGACGGACTAAACATAATCATATATTTTTAACTCAAGCAACATCCCTATTGGCATACGAATAACCAAAAAAAACGCCTTCGTTTAGTGCTAGTTTTCCCATAGTTTCGCTCCCGTGACCTGTTTTATAGCTTCCATGCATTTTACGGGATTGACAACATGATACTCTGCGATACTGTTGCTTTCTATCAGTGAAAGAACTCTAAAATTCGTAATTTTAGGCTTTGTTGAAAACTTCTAACGCACTGAGGTTTACCGTAAGAAAGTAATTTGTATAAAGGCGAACTTAAACCAAACACACAACAAACAAACAAACAAACAAACAAAAAAAAAAAAAAAACAAACAAACAAACGAACAAATGAGCTGTCCCAAAATCTTTTGTATTTGTATATTTTGTACGTAATCAAGAAAAAGAATACGATATCCTGCAGTACATTTCTTAATCTTCTTGAACAGGTGGATGAAGCAGTACGAGGATGAACACCACCATCTGAGTCTGGAGGTGGAAAACATCAAACAGATCGTGGAGCAACTGCCTACCGGGTGCTTCAAGAGGATTGTTCTAGAGCCCACTGAGGGGCCCAGTCGATCACCCAATATTAGGTAGACAGCCATAAGGCCCCACAGAACGATATGAAAGATTTAGAAAAACCGGCACACCAAATATATTTCCTTGTCTAAACATATTTGGTTGCTGGTTTTTGGTAACAAGACATTTAAAATTTAAAATAAGGTTCAGAAATAAAATGTATTTTTATTGCAAAAATGGTTTATAATGCGATCAGCTGTTAACAGCAGCAAATGCGCGTCTATCAGTTATCAGTAAATTTCTATTGGGGTCGTTTTGAATCCAGGTACTGGGCAATAAATCTTACATATGGAATTGAAAAATGTTTTAGAAGTTATTGAATTACCTGGATAAGGAAGTTTTTCGAAATATAAATTGTTGAAACAAACATAAACATAATCTCAACTATGCCTTAAATATTTCTCGTCTGTACCTAAAAGTGACTTAAGTTACTGTAGTTATATCATTAATTATTGACTCCCTGTAAAATAACAACAATTCTCAATGAAAACGCTGTATTTTGTTAAAATAATAAACTAGATATAATGTCTAAGAAAATTGCCGTTCTATTGAACGAGTCACTTCGATCTTACTCACTGGAAACTTTATATTTAACCTCTCAAAACCCGCATATCAAGTTACCGATGAGTCTTCAGCTACTTATTCCTTTTTCAAAATAATTTGTAAATTTGTTTCTTTCAGTTTTGTTGTTTGTTTTACTGTAATATTTTTCTATTACAAATCATTCCCGAAAAATGTCAATTTCATCGGTAAATACCAGTTCATTATTTTAACTTTTCCCATTAAACGTGTTTTCAGTGGGAGAATTCACGTACTAACAAAATACGTATTATTCTCTTTTTCTACTTACAGACTGCATTTATTATCTGCATTTTCGTACTTAGAAATATTTAAATAACTTGAATTATTAATCAGATAGAATGTGAGGCTTTTATGTGTTTAAATATTGTGCCATAATGTTATTGGTACCTTTGTAAATATAACACAAACATAAGCAATGTGTTGTAAGTGCCTTAAGTCTTTTTGAATTTGGTTTTTTATAAAAATATTCCTTTTTAAAGTTCGCCAAAGAATTGACGATATGTGTGTGTTATTTAGATTCTTTTTTACTATAATTTTTATATGTTTCTTTACTGAGCGATAATTTTGTGAGTAATATAATGTGTATGGTAGCGTTTATAGTATTTATTTGTATTAAAACATGGACAAAATACCGCCAGTTAATTTGTTTCTTTTAATGTTTCCTCTGAGACATTTCAGCCCTATCAACCAATCTATAAACCAATTTCAAAAACATCATGGCAAGAGGTATTATTTGCCGCTAATGTTGAATCTGCATTACATTATTTCTACATTTATACGAAGGGAGGTCAAAAAGTTCGCGGAATGGAGAAGTAAGAGTCGGAAGGGAGGACTTTTTTCAGTCGTCACTATTTGTTTACTTAATACATCAATAAATACAACATTTCAGCCCGATCGGTAATTAACATTCGAGATACCACTGGATAAACAAGTTCATCGGGAAGAGACTACTGGAGCAAATTAAGTTTCGTCCCGACTGGTGTAGACGTGTGTCAGTTGAGTTGTCAATTTCTGATTGCCTGATGTTGTGGTTTTTGATTTTCGTTCTATCCTGAGCTGTTAAGGTGTGAACTCCGCCCAGCGGGCGTACCATGACGTCTTAAAACGTGAGTCTTCCGAGCGAGAAAAAGGGATGGAGCTATATAGGGTGTATAACTCTATCCCTCTTTCTCGCTCGGAAGACTCACGTTTTAACACCTTATGGTACGCCCGCATGGCGTTCATGGACGGAGACAGATATTGTTGGGCTAGTGCCATACCGAAAAGTTGATGCCTTTAGAGAGCAACTGGATGGACATACAAGTGATTTGAGCTCGCAGCCTGCTAGGTACACGGCGGCCGCGGTTGTGGACTCTACAAAAGTAAACAGTAAGCGTGCCTGAGAAACTAAAGCTATAACCCGGTTCACTAAAGAAAGGAATCTAAAATGGCGTTGCTTATCATATTCTCTCGCTCGCACACTAGTGCCGTCTATACTCACTCTCGCGCGTACCGTAAGCAGAAAAAAATAGTCTTGATTTGCTTCCACGCTGTCTTGACGCGCTCAGTGATCCTTTTTACGAATTCCTTGTTATAGTGTTCTGCTATTTTCAACTTACACGCGGACGAAGCCACTGGCAGAAGCTTGTTTGAAATTAATACGACCCGGTCTTGTTTTAATTACTTATTTATATTTTGAAAAAAAAAAAAAGAAAAACTTTGACTTGAAATTTTATATGCTAACTGTACTATCTGTCAACGTAAGTACAAGCCGCCATTTAAGAAACCTTTCTTTAATGCATCGGCTTATACTAACCTACGACGGCTACCTTGAGTTGCTACGAAAAAACCAGTGACGTCATCCGCTACGGCTACGAGCAGAGAGCGGGGATCCGCTGCGCCTGCGACACTACACTGCCGCTGTGAGTCATCGCCACGCTGTGCTACGAGATCGGCTGCGACAGCGTCGCTCGCATTACCGTCGGCGTCAGTGCAAGACTTTGTAAATGCAACGTTTTTTTATTACAGTAGACATACATCTTTGAACTTTATTATTTAATTTGACTGACTAAAATTGACACTTATGTCATCGCTATAAAACTATTCACTTTAAAACGTAAAAAGTACGTACTTCTTGTTTTTTTTTTTCAAATAAATAATTTAATTACCTGCCTGTGAAAAAAACGTTTTTGCGTTTACAAAGTCCTGCTAACACCGACGTTATAACAAAGCGGAGGCGACTGATGTTTTACTCTGTTTACGCAAGTTTTGTCACAGTCCGACTCTGACATACCAAGATGAAGTTGTTAATATTATGACTCGCTCTAAAAGACCCTGTACGGAGTCTTCGTCGCCAAGGAATGAGTTCGCCGCTTTCCAAAATGAAATGAGACAAATGCATGAATCTTTGAAGTCGGGCCAACAAATGCATGAATCTTTGAAGCAACTAGCATTACCTCCTAAATAAAGTGTTTGAAGATGTTAATGAGACTAAGTTACGAAACTTTACCATTCAGAAAAGTAATACTTACATTAAAATATCAATAGAGACTATAAAAAACAACTACGATGATATGAATGCAAAACTGGGAACGCTTGAAAAAGAACGCCTAGAATGCTATAACTATATAGAAAAGCTACAAAACCGAATTGAGGATTTAGAATTTGGTTCCGCAAAATACGTAGGTAATAACCCGTCAAAAGAAAACGAGACTGCAGAAGATATTGTGAAACTTGTAGGTACTTAATATCAGTGAGACATTAAATTTAAGCTATTCCCATATAAGAAATGCATACCGTCTTCCAGTCAAACCGGGTAGAAGTAAGACTATCGTGGCAGAGTTTAGTACGGTGTTAATTGAAGAAAGAAAGAAAGACGCGAGACTTTAACAGGAACAAGGGGGGCTGAAACTTTAGTCAGAGTGGTATTGAGGGACAACCGCATCCAATATCCGAATACTTGCCGGGGAATGGCTGAAAACTTTTCTACCAATCCAGGCCACAACTTCAAATTCTGTTGGACCTCGAACCAAAAGATCTTTCTACGTAAGGAGGAAGCTGTCAAATGCATACGGATTCGGTCGAAAGAGCATTTGGTTTTCTTAAGGTCGATAGGACAAAGCTTGTTTTTTCACCGTATTACAGTCATTCTTGCAGTAGGTAACGCTATGTCGATTTACTGAACTCATATTTGTACTTCGATATTCTTTTAGCATGAATAGACAATTTTAGAAAAACTTACTTTAAGACGCAAAAAATAATACAAAAGCTACCTGGGACGCTATTAACACTATTACTAACTCCAATACATAATCTTCGTCAGCTGTTGCGCTTCATAATATTAACGCAAACCCGTCATTATCAGTGAATGCAGACTGATAATCATTTCTTCACTAACATAGGTAGGGAGCTAGCTACTAAAATTCAGCAGGAACCATCTTCTTCCACATCGTCTTCAATTAATTCAGCAGTAGCGTCTCAGTGTGACTCTCTGGTTTTGATCCAATCCAACGCTGAGAAACTTGAACTTCTCATAAGAAATCTACGTAGGAATTTTGCTGTCGGTTTTGATAACATTTCTGCATTTATTTTACAGTCTTCACTTGATGTATTTGTCCCTATTTTGACGCACATTAAGGCACATTAAGGAACAGTGGTGGCCAAGTGGTAACGGCCCCGACTTACGAATAATAGGTGGTGGGTTCAAACCCAGCCAGGCGCATGACTTTGTGTAATTAATTTTATCACCACTGCTCTCACAACGGTGAAGGAAAACATCGTGAGGAAACCGGCATGACCTAGAACCGCAAACGAAGACATGTGACATTCGCCAACCCACACTGGGCCCGCGTAGTGGGTTACGGTCCATTCCCTCTCCTAGAGAGGAGGCCTGTGTCCCAGCAGTGGGAACTGCTGCTATGCTTTCCGGTTGCTTTTAAGAAAGCTATTATTCATCCTATTCATAAGAGTGGGAATGGAGATGTTGTCAGCAATTAAAGGCCTAAATCGGTATTGCCAGCTATGTTCTAAATCATCGAAAAACTGCTCGATCGACTACCGACCTATCTTGAAGGATGTTATCTCACCTGACTAATTTGGATTTTGGAAAGATAAATCAACAAGATGCTGTTTTATTATTGGTTAACAGAATAGTGGACTGTCTGGACAAGAAGAAAAATGCCTTGGATTGTTTTTGGACCTCACAAAAGCGTTCGACACCGTCTCTATCCCGATTTTTATTTCTAAGAGAGATTGGCGTAAGAGCAATGGCTCTCAAATCATTTAAGGACTATTTGAATAACAGGACACAAGCGGTGAAGATTAGAGATTGTATCAATGGGAACGAGCCGTTGGATTTTGGAGTACTTTTTTTGGATGTGAGATCATCAAAATGACTTCTCCCGCTATGGGCCCGTTATTGACGCACCTGATCTGCTAGCTTTGCTGGCTCGCTTCTTTGTCCCGGACAATTACTGCCGGAGCAGAAAGCACAGACTATTTGCTGTGCCTCTTTGTCGCACTGTAGCTCGTGCTAAGTCCCCAATACCTCGCACTCTGGCTGCACTTAATGATCTCTTGGACTCTAATTCAACAATTGACCTGTTTGCGGATGAATGGACGAAGATTTTATTGGCATGTCAGAAGTACTGTGAGAGAGATTTGAGGAAGTGATTTTATTGTAGTGTTTTCATTATGTCATAGTTATACCTAATCTTAAGTTAGTTTGAATTACTGTAATTGCTGTAATTGGTTTATATTTGTTACCGTTGAAATTACACAAATAAATAAATAAATAAATAAATGGGCGGAGTGGAAGGGAGTGTTAGACTCAGAAACAAACCCACCCGTGATCCTTCTTGTGCCCTTTAGGTTCCAGGGCCGCGGTGATTATTTTGAACAGATTCTGCAGCTGGACTCTTAAGGCCTTATGATCTATCTACTGACCTTTTCAATTAAGGACTAAAGTGGTCGTTTATACGGACCGCTAGGGTACTTAAGCTTAGGGTTAAAACAATCATAGGTAGCAATAAAAAATTGCTGTATCTATATTTTTTCTTTCTTCCTCAGGGGAGCATTTTGGGGCCTCCGTTGTTCACAATCTTTATAAATGACCTCTGTGAACTAAACTGTTGGTTGTCTGGAGCTATCCTTCTGTTCTTGTTAACATTGTGTCGTGGCTACTGAACATACTAGCGCCAAACCGAATTACCGATTTGAGGATTTATTTGGAATCGAAACAGAATAAAATAACCCTTATTTGGATGAGTTTAGGTTCTAAACTCAAATTGAAAAGCTTTTTGGTTTAGGGTGATACAAGGTCACGTTGTAATACATCGAATCAAGTTTTTATGTCTCACTTGGTGCCATTGAATAAGTCAGAATCAGGTTTACTTCAATTCTGGTTTTCGATAGAGTATTTCAACCAAATCTCTAGATGGCGTTGGGATCGAGTTAGATCGCGCTATCGTTTGCTTACAAGAGTTTTATGACTACCGGCGGCTCGCCAGGTCACAGTACTACCCAAGAGTTCCTTAGGAACTCTATAATACTCATAACATCATAAAAATACCCATGTTAGTGATGCTCCTATTTTTGTAACAAACTGTTCAAACGAACAGTTTATTATAAATTATCTAATGAATCATGCTGCAATGCATAAAACATCTATGACGAGCTCATCTCAGCTTCAAGTTATTTTTTGCTCTGACATTACTAGTTTTATAATATTAATTCCTTTCTATATTTCAATTTACATAATGCAACAATGTTTAGTGTGGATGACATGAAATGATTTGCAGATGACATAGCAATTTCGTACGGTTTCATTTAAAGTTTGTTCAACTGAATTCGAATCAATAACATCACCGTACGTTAATTTCGAAAAATAAGTGCTTCATTCATTCTGCAAGGTAAATTACAGAAGTCAGTCCCATTGTACAAGTCAGAGTCAGGGAGTATTTCAACCAAATCCCTAGATGTCGTTTTGATCGAGTATGCTCGCGCTATCGTTTACTTACAAGAGCTTCATGACTACCGGACCCACGGTACGCTACACTAACCCCCCCCCCCCCCCCGACTTCTGCCTAACGAACCAGCCCGCGCTGCTGAGCCATTAGCGTTAACTCACCAAAATAATATCAATCTGACCCAGCCTGTACCTTGTTGCCCTCCCTCAATGACCCTGCTAAGCGGCCCTGCCCTTAGGTTGAGCAGTAACCAGCCTTAGTGTGCTGAACTGCGAGAGGCCACTCAAAAAAAAGGCTCAGTGGATCATATATGTACGTGTGTACAGCAACATCCACATTCAGGGCGCTGTTTTCACTTTTTCATATAGCAGGCTCATGTTTTCTAGGGTCCACACTTTTATTTAATGAAGCTGAAAAAAATCCTACTACTTTTATTACAGACGGTCAATTGGCCCTCTGATATGTACTCGATAAGTCGGTCTTCGAGGAGTGGTTGGAGAAACGCCACGGCGTCCTCACGTTCCACCTGACGCAGGTGCTCACCGGACACGGCTGTTTCAGGATGTACTTCGGAGGTGTTTCGAATCCAGCGGGAGGACACGTCCAGGTGTCAACACTATATGGATCGCCCGGAGGACACGATGGAGCATACGGTGCAGTTTTGCCCTGCTTGGGCGGAGCAACGCCGTGTCTTTGTCGAAGTGATTGGCAGCGGCGACTTCTCGCGTCCGGCCCCTGGTTCAATCCATGGCCTAGAGCGAGGAGGCAATGTGAAGCCTCCTTCTGTGAAGCGGTAATGCTAGCGAAAGAGGAGGCAAACCGCGTGCGGGAAAGGGAAACCTCACGCTCCAGCCGCCGCAACAGAAGAAGATGCTCCGCGCGTAGGGAAACGCAGGGCGATTTCCGGCTACCGTAGGCGCGGGCCTGCGGATGGCGGGCTATGGGTGGATCGCCGTCCGATAGCAACCAGGCCCGTTTCGACGGCGCGTCCTAATCCACGCGCGCTTTTGAGAGCTGTCACCAAAGAAAACGGGGCCCCCTAGGGTCAGTGCCCTGGAACGTAAAGGGCATTAGAAGGATCAGGGGTAGGTTTTAGTCAGTAAGACCCTTCCAAGTCATTTGACGATTTCCCATCCAGAAAAAGAAAAGATGCGAATGTTGCTTGAGAGTTACGTTGCTGAGAATTTCCCGTCAGGTAGCGATCACCAGCAAACACCAGTCATAGTGACAGCATCGCTTCCCGTGGTTCTTTATATCTCCGTGGACCCTCGAAAAGTTTTTTTTATTCTTGACATAATTAATTTCATCCATTGCTCAGAGATTTAAAATTTATCAACAAAAAAAAAACGTAACTCTTTAACTCAAAAAATTGATGCAATAAAATGAAAAGTATGATTTCAAGTCGATCAAAAGAAAACTTTGGTTTGATTGTAACACGACTCTTATATACATATAAGAGTCCTGTTACAATTATGTTTGGTAAAAAAGAATATGATATGAATCTATTTTGCACCAAAGGAATTATCGACCGTTCGAAGCTCGGACGCATTAAGGGCGTGTCAACGCTGCATGTTCAGTGCATTACGCAGGCGTCATTTACGCAGGCGTCATCAACCCACCCCTTACAAAAATAACAAGGGCGCTCTGCGTAGCTCTTCCATTTGCCCGTCTGGCGAGCTAGGGAGAGGGTCGTTGTTAGACAGTAAATCATTCAACTCCGAATTCACCTTCTTTGAGTTGTAAAGGTGATTTAATTAACTAATTCAATTCGTTCATCGTGATTTGACAATTTCGCGATATTCTTCAATTTTTTCGCGTCGTCTTTGTGACCACGGCGCGGATTGTCCTAAACTTCGGTCGGATATATCACAAACTGTTTTATCTGAATCGCGCGTATCGAATAGTGATGCTCCTTTATGCGAGTTTAAATTATAATCGGAGTTGATTTGCAGTCATCGGCATCGTGAAAATTGGAAGAGTGTAGCCGTTTACTGTGGTAAGTACTTACCCTCATGCAGACTCATGCTTAGACTGTAATGGGAATACTAACGCGCACTGCTCGCGAGCGTTTTTCATATTTTTTGGTTAGGCTGTGCTATAGCAGATTTGTGCGACCAGCGGGCGTACCATGACGTCTTAAAACGTGAGTCTTCCGAGCGAGAAAAAGGGATGGAGCTATATAGGGTGTATCCCTATTTCTCACTCGGAAGACTCACGTTTTAACACCTAATGGTACGCCCGCAGATTCGTTATTTGAAAGCTTCTGAACCTTTGAAGTTTTCTACTAAAAGATTTTGCCTACGGTTGCCTAGTGGCTCAATCTTTTGACTTCCTAAGACTTTCTACAGCGATTCGAAAAAAATATCGACCGCCCAATTTTGGAATTACTTCTAACAATGGCAGCTGTGTGTGAAAGAGAGAACGATAGATTTGATTGAAGTCAACGCCCACATGCAACGCGCGAATTTCTACGATGTAACCTGCACCGCGCATGACTGTTTTGATTGATTGACCTATCTCAGACAGGAAATCCTGTTACTTTTTCATCACCATGCTTTAGTATGGCTTTTGTGTACTAAATTTAGATTTAACTAGCTTCTGCTCGCGACTTCGTCCGCGTGCAATAGTTACTTTACCCCCGATTTTGAAACTTTCAGCCCGATCGGTTTATAACTGACTAAGTTTCATACAAACTTTCATACCCTATGTTATCCCCTAGGGGGTAGAATTAATCAATATCCTTTCTTGGCGGATGCCTACGTCATAACATCTACCTGCATGCCAAATTTCAGCCCGATCCGTTCAGTGGTTTGGGCTGTGCGTTGATAGATCACTATGTCAGTCAGTCAATCAATTTTGAGTTATATATATTTAGAAGATTAAATTGCTCAACAATTATTTATTTGTATTGCATGATAGATTCTTTGCTTCCATTTAAGCTTCGAGGAGAAGGCTCAAATTTAAAATTGTGAACAGTTATAAACGAAGATTCTTAGGCTGTCTATTAGTCCTGTGCACGAATAAAAAACTTGTATGTTGTATACCTGGCCGCGAACGAACAAAAGAAAACATTTATAATATTTCTTTAAATGTATTCTTTTCTTTTTTGTAGCTGCTTTAAAACTTGGTCAGCTTTTATAATATAAAGTTATATTTATAGGGAAGTGTACTGTTTTCTGAGATACAGATATTAATTTATCTAGTTCAGATGTCCTTTAAACGTATTAGATTAAGCTAAATGATTATTGTATTCTTACAAAATGTATCTAATAAAAACATTAAGTCTTTATGATTTTAAAATTTCTTTCCAAAAATTGATACACAGTCATAGATATGCGAGCATGAGTTCTCGGCGTTTCTGATATTTTTAAAAATAATCACTGTAATCGGTCGGATGTCAGCGTTAAAATCATCATCAACAGCGCTGAACCGAATTCAGTAACTAGTAAAGAGTTGCAGTTACAAAAATAATATCTTGTTTCTTTCTTTTCTTCTTTTATTAACCGACTTCTAAAAAAGGAGGAGGTTCTCAATTCGGATGTTTGTATTTTTTTTTTTTATTTTGTTCGCGCATAACTCCGTCGCTTGTCAACCGATTTGAAAAATTCTTTTTTTGTTTGAAAGGGTATACTTCCCAAATGGTCCCATGAAAATTTTATCGAAATCAACCAAGCGGTTTTCGAAAAATCTAAAAAAATGATGTACTTTGTCTACTTTGACGACCTCTTAGTCTACTCTGCAAAGGAGCTGTACGTTTTTTTTACACCAATGTGATTGGTTCGTTTAGGTGGGGGAGGGGAGGGGGTGTAGGTACCACTAAAAAGTGAAAAATAAAAAACTTTTAACAAAAAAATACAACCGACTTCTACACAAAAAATCAAAAAAGTGCAAAATAATTTTAATTTCGGAAGTCGGTGTTCAAAAAACGAAAAAGCAACCACAAACACCGTGTTCCGAAATTAAAATTATTTTGCACTTTTTTTATTTTTTGTGTAGAAGTCTGTTGTATTTTTTTGTAAAAAGTTTTTTTTTAAAATAAAAACGTTGCCCCACACTAGGAAATTCTCCTGTCGTGTGCGTTTACTAGTATACAAAATCTCACATACACAAACAGCCAGACCCGGAACAACTACATATCTGTAGGCCATAGAAATATTTGTTCCGTGCGTGAATCGAACCCACGACCCACGTAAGCGGGTACCTATCTGATCTGTTACCTCCATAAATTTGGTGGTCAGTGGCTAGAAAGACATTTTGTAAAATGGCCACTGGTCTAAATCGACCTTTCTTTCAATACTTTAGATCTCCTTTCTTATCCTTTAATATTTAATTAAATAGTATTGAAAAGGAGTACTTATAAGAATAAATTGTAACTTTTTCTTATTATTCTTCATGCACATAGTTATGATGCCCCTTTTTTCTTTATGAAAGCCAAGATGTTTGGTCCCGAATTTGAATTTGTTAGGTGGGTCGCAGTCGATTCGGCGTTCGACGTTAGGAACCACTGCTTTAGATTATGGGATATGGGAGTGGGCGGATGTGTCATTAAATGTCAAAATGGCGGCAATGTAGGTGTAACCAAATTGCGTCCCCAAGCTTTCAATCGGGTGAAATATTTTTTTAGCAGCCAAGTGCGGGCCGGCCACGCACAAAGCAGTGCCCTGTAATGATTACAGGGCACTGCTTTGTGCGTGGCGTGCACTTGAATTGGATACACCCGAGACAACATATCTGCAAAACTTGCAATTTCGTTATAATGAAAATAAAACTTGAAAAAACCGACTAATATTGTGCAAACGAATATCTGAAGAGAAAAATGTTTTCTACCGCCAATATTTTTGAGACGATAGATTTCTATTAAATGTCCTCACAATTCTATTTCCTTGATTAGCTTAGCGAGCCTTTGTGAAGGAATTATAGCGAGAGCACTAATTCATTATCTCAGTACAGTGCGATTCATAACAACACAGGTTTGCGCCAGTTCTCGTTAGCCAAGGAGAGCGGGGTGAGGCCCTTGTCCACTGCGACCACATCCCGGTGCATACCCACGTCGGCTTCTAGGAAATATTCCCTAAGGCTGCATACCTCGCGGTTGTGCAGGGTCTTAGCATTTAGGAAGCCTCGACCCCCACACTTCCGCGGGATATACAGCCTCATTACCGATGATCGTGGATAATGCATCCGATTTGCGGTCAGCAGTGAACGGACCCTCCTATCCAGGGCGTCCAGTTCTGTATGAGTTCATTTGAGTATGCCGAAAGAGTACATCAATATTGGCATGACCCAACCGTTAAAGGCGCGCACCTTTTTACCGCCTGATAAAAGACTATTTAGTACTTTGTTCAGGCGGCCGAAGAAGCGTTCCTTCAACGATTGTTTCACGCCAGTAGCATTGATGCCCAACACTTCCGACATACCCAAATACTTGTATGTTTCGGTAGAGCAAAGGGATCTTAGTTGTATGGAATCCTAGAGTTGGGTTCCCATAATCTCACCTCGCTTCACATGCATGACCGCACATTTGTCCACACCAAATTCCATACTGATGTCGCTACTGAAGGTTTCTATTACCTTCAGTAGCTTCATCAGTTGCAAGTTGTTGGGGGCAAAGAGTTTCAAGTCATCCATGTATAGGAGGTGCGATATGACCTGACCACCTCTTCTCAACCGGTAGGCTGGGCCCAAACCCTCCAGCAGTGTACTAAGAGGGTTGAGGACCAGACAAAGCCAGTGGACTCAGACTGTCGCCCTGAAATATGCCACGCTCGATTCTTATCGGTTCACTGTTCGCCTGGGTCTGTCGACATCTTGGATAGTGAAGGACCGTCCTCCACTGCCCCATACACGACATCAGGAAGATGCGTAGAACTGCATCAACTTTATACAGCTCCAGCACCCTCATGAGCCATGTATGTGTCACTGAGTCATAGGCCTTCTTATAGTCTATCCAACATGTGGACAGATCCCTTCGGGAACGACGAACCTGTTGGCTAATGACCACATCGATGAGGAGCAGCTCCTTAGTACCGCGGGCCCCGTTCCTACATCCATTCTGAGAGGTAGACATTATTGAATAACTTTCAATATGATCGTTAATCTTTGCTCTCAAAATGGATGTAAGAACTTTATAGACCGTCGGTAAACACGTGATCGGTCTATAATTTTTGGGTTCCGCAGTACTACCTGATTTATGGAGCAGGTGGGTTATTCCTGTAGTTAATGAACTGGGGCAGCGACCTTGACTCTAAGGCAGACTGGAACTGAGATGCCAAGCGAGCGTGCGATCTTGTAAACCATTTAATCCAAAAATTGTGTAGCCCGTCCGGCCCTGGAAATTTCCAGTTAGGCAACGGGTGGACTGCACGTGCTACGTCTTGGGTCTTGGGGGCTGATGTTAACTGCCCCCATTTTTGATATCAGATCGCACGCGCGCTCGACCTCACTCATCCAATCACCATCGGTGTGACTGACAGGCACTGACCAGATGCTGCGCCAAAACACCTTGGTCTAGTCACTCACAAGCCCTGTAAACCCACCTTTCGTTGCTTTGGAATATGCGATTCTGAGTGTATCTCTCCACTCGCCGCTTGTTCCGACTTATACGGTTTGCCCATGCATAGATTTTCTGCTTCAGGAAGTCGATACGCTCTGTGACGCGGGACAGATAATCTCGAGGACTTATGTCAGTCCCCGAGAACGCCCGCCTCACAAAGCGCATCACTCTACGACGAATGTTGCCCTCCCTGAAACAGATAAGTTTGCCAATGAGTGCTCTAGACTCACCGATACGACGATCAATCCTGCACTGCCAAGCTGGTACAGCTGGTCGTGTAGCTCTGTCATTGTTCGGAAATTTGACATGAGCTACACGACATGCCGCTGCAGCCGCACAGTACAAGATTGAGTGGGTATCGGCCAGGTTTTCGCTGCTATCAAAACAATTTGCTAGCTGTGTCAAGAGCACCCATCAGCGCCCTGTTTTTCTTATGCATAGGCAAACGAGGTAGACGAGGTCTAAACTCAGGCGGTGTGGAGCTGTACTCTCGAAAAGCATCCTCCAAAGCGCTCCTCAATTGCTCATTGCATTGGGTACTCACGGAAATAGTCTCGTCGTCAACATCTTCACTTACATGGTCGGGTCGCGGTCATATTATTATTATTTCCTTTATTTATTTAACTTACATACTATATTTACATTTTTAAATATTTCTTAAAAAAAACACATAAAAAACATTTAAAAATATAAAAAAGTAGCGGTCCGCCGGTGTCGGGAGCAGGGTCCAAGCTACCGGTGGTTAGGGCTCCAGAGAAAGGAACCTCCTCACAATACGAGCCGTATCGAGGAGTACTGCCTTCTGTATCAAGCCCTTTAACCAACCGTGTAACGCCAGCTTCGACAGATGGTAGTCGAAGCTTTTGGCCATTGCCCGTAACGACAATCGGCACAATGACAGCCGAGTCCACATAATATATATAATCTATACTAATATTATAAAGCTGAAGAGTTTGTTTGTTTGTTTGTTTGAACGCGCTAATCTCAGGAACTACTGGTTCGAATTGAAAAAATCTTTTTGGGTTGAATAGACCATTTATCGAGGAAGGCTTAAGGCTATATATCATCACGCTTAAGCCAATAGGAGCGGAGCAGCGATAAAGAATGTTTTAAAATCGGGGATTCCACGGGGACGAAGTCGCGGGCAGCAGCTAGTTGTATATATATCTATACTAATCTATACTAATATTATAAAGCTGAAGAGTTTGTTTGTTTGTTTGAACGCGCTAATCTCAGGAACTACTGGTCCGATTTGAAAAAATCTTTCAGTGTTGATAGCCCATTTATCGAGGAAGGCTATAGGCTATATATCATCACGCTAAGACCAATAGGAGCGGAGCAGTCATGAAAAATGTGACACAAACGAAGTTGTGTCGGACAGCTAGTCATATATCATTTTGACTGAGGTAAGAATATATAAATATACAATGCGCTGATTGCGAAGACGATGATTACGATATGATCAACCCTCTATTTTGAGGAAGCTGCGTCTCCTCACTCAGACAGCCTGGGCTAAAGCTAAACACTGTCCTGTCCACGCACACGCATGCGCTGCGAATATTGATCGACTAGGTAATATTTAGATGTGACCGATCTAAATTTAGATTATAGTGGACCGTTTCTGATATGCCAGTAAATTAATGATATTCTGGCCGACTACTGGTCTAACTTATTTGATTATTATTGCTATCATCTCAGATGAGATAGAAACGTTGAACTCTTGAATGAAAGTTGTTTAAACCGATGGAATGTGCTAAAAAATAGAAACACAAATGATAATTTTTTCAGGTTTTTTTTTAAATTTATTATTGTTCTTCTTTTTAGAATATTCTGCCCCACCTGAAACCATCAGAAGAGACGACGTGCAGTTATTGGTGGGTCTAGTTCCAGTTGCTGTATGTTCTGCAGTGATGTAAGTATACTTTTGAAATTATCTAATGATTATGCTGCTGCTTCACACACCTAAAAAGCGTTTTATTATCCAAATGAAACATTATACCGGGATACAATGCTTATTACCCAAATCCTGTTATCGTCTGCCTGTAGGTATGCCAAGCTTCATCGGGACAAAAATTATAAAAACATCGTATATAAGTAACTAGCTTTTGCCCGCGACTTCGTCCGCGTGCATTTTGGTTATATCGTAGCGTAACGTAGCGTAGGCGAGCGCTAAGAAAGAAAGCAGAATTGCACGGACGAAGTCACGGGCAAAAGCTATTGGTAAATATATTGGTAGCGATTGGAACTTGAAGATTAATACAAAATAGGTAGGTATGTATGTTAGGTAGGTACCTAAGTGTTTCTCTTGGCTTTGCCATTTTATTAATCTATACTTATAATAAATCTGTAGAGAGGTCAATTCTGTACAAGGAATATATTTTCAAAATAACTATCAGGGGGTGATTAGTGATCGATACTGGTGCCAAAAATGCAATCAGTAAATTTTTTGTCTGTCTGTCTGTCTGTCTGTCTGTATGTTCTTTATAGAAACAAAAACTACTCGACCGATTTTAACGAAACTTGGTGCAATTATTCTTCATACTCCTGGGCAGGTTATAGTATACTTTTCATCACGCTACAATCAATAGGAGCAGAGCAGTGAAGGAAAATGTTGGGAAAACGGGAGAAGTTACTCCATTTTTTAAGCTTCCGTCGCGTGTGTAGCCTTAATGGTTAAAGTTACATAGAAAT
The DNA here is from genome assembly GCA_905332915.2 of Hecatera dysodea. Lineage (NCBI taxonomy): Eukaryota > Metazoa > Arthropoda > Insecta > Lepidoptera > Noctuidae > Hecatera > Hecatera dysodea. The sequence continues at coordinate 26,632,887 of HG995286.1, read as the reverse complement.
CATGTATTACGGAAATGTTCTACATAAAATTATCTAAAAAATATCTCGAAACAGCATATGTCTATCTTTTGTCAATTTTAAACCGATCGGGCTCAGAGTTTCAAAATCGGGGGTAAAGTAACTATTCCACGCGGACGAAGTCGCTGGCAGAAGCTAGTTTGAAAATAAAATATAACTATATTTGGTTTGGTTGTTTATTTTCATTGTTTTTTAATTTATAAATTATTATTTTTTGTTCAGGTGTTTTTGTGCATTTTTTTTTTTTGGTTAAATCTATTTTGTTTTGTTATTTTGGAAATTATTGTGAAATAGTTGTTATTTTCGTAATCAGCGACCCGATAAACCATAAAAAACGATACGCATATTGATTTTCAGAATTTGTCACCCCTTTTACACTTTTAGGGTTTGATTTCTGAAAGAGTCTGAAACACTTGTTTACTCATTTATTTTGAAAGAAAGAAAGAAAGAAAAATATTTTTCACATACAGATACACATAACGTAGGCACAAATAAAAAGAAACTTAAATTTAAAACAATAACATTGTGTTACTTATGGGTTATTCATAGAAGTGTTATTGATTTGAAAAGAGTAACTATGGAGTTTCTTGTCCGTTCTTCTCCATAAGAATCTACCTTTGCGAATGGACGCTAGAGTCACTTAATTTATGATAATTTTTATTGGTGACGTTCAAAAGTGCCGTTAATGGCCCAATTGAAATAAACGTTTTGAGTTTGAGTTTGAAGTACTCCTGTGAAATTCTGAAAATAGTTTAACTAATCTAGTTTCCCCATACAAACTTTCAACCCCTTTTTCACCCCTTTAATGGTTAAATTTTCAAAAACCCTAGTACACGTAACTGATTATTTCTAATCGTTAACCTAAAAACAAAGTTTCAGGGTTCTAGCTCTAAAAATGACTCACTTCCGTATAAAATTTTAACCCCTTTTTTTCGCTTATTATATTAGATACAGTAATAGTATAATAGGTTGGAGAAAAAGTTTCTTCGCACTATTTAAGAAAATTCAAAACATTTTTTAATATAGTTTATTTACATTTAACTAAAGTATGTAGGTACCATTTTGTTCGATAACTTTTTGCCATCTTGTAGGTAGGGACATGATGCCATTGCTATAGAAAAGGGACTTCTGATCAAAATACCGCGACAAAGCGGTTTTGGCAGTCATCTCGTGATGTTAACCAGACACTGCTTAAAGTATTCTGAAGAGACCGAAACAGGTGGAAATCTGAAGGTGCAAGGTCAGGACTATACTGTGGATGCATTAACACCTCCCAGCCAAACTCTCTTAATTTTTGCTGAGTGGCTAAAGATGTGTGAGGTCTAGTTATGATGATGAAAAACCACACCCCTTCTGTTGGTTAATTCCGGTCGCTTTCACTCAACTTCTTGCCTTTAATTTCATCAGTTGTTCGAAGTAGAGTTCAGAATCGATGGTCCTGCTTGGTGGTAACAGCTCATAATGAATAATGCCCTTCCAATCCCACCACACACACAGCATCACCTTGTTGCGAGTTAACCCGGGTTTCGCCACAGGTTGTGAAGCCTGACCGGCCTTTGACCACGACCTTTTTCGCACGTTCTTTCCGTACGAGATCCACTTTTCATCACCGGTTATCAGCTTCTTCAAAAATGGTTCGGTTTCATAACGTCGTAATAAAGAATCACAAATGATTACACGGTTCATTAGGTTTATTTCAGTGAGCTCTTGACGTACCCAAATATCGAGCTTTTTTGTGTACCCAGATTTTTTCAAATGCGCCAAACCTGTTTTGTCATCAATTCTCAGTTTTTCAGCTACATCGTAACTACTGATATGCCGATCTTGCTCCAGTTTTTCAAAAATGGCATCCATTTTATCCGTAATAGGGCGAGCAGGGCGACGTGCATCTTTGACATCGAAATTTCTGGATTGAAAACGCTTAAACCAAATGTGTGCTACTCTCACAGACACTGCACTAGGTCCATAAACATCGCAAAAATTTTCAAATTGTCAAATTTTTCGCGGCTAGCGTTTCATTTTTACCTTTTTTGTAAAATAAAAGTAGTTTTGAAGCAATGTCAAACACCAGAATGTTTGACACTGCTTCGAGATTGAGCAAAGCATACATTCTGAAGTCAACTGTAATATAAAAGATCAATGAAAACGCGTGTCTTTAACGTCGATGTAGTTATCTGTCTTCCGTACAATATTCTCAGAAGTTACATCTGTTGTTGTTTATTTGCCATGCATAATCATAGCATAATCAGCCTTTTAACGTTCCCACTGCTGGGGTACAGGCCACTAGGAGAGGGAATGAGCCGTATCCACCACGCGGGCCCATTTCGGGTTGGTGAATGTCACAAGTCTTCGAAGTTTTGGCTCTAGGACATGCCGGTTTCCTCACGATGTTTTCCTTCACCGTTTTGAGAGCAGTGGTAATGAAATTAATTACACAAAGTAATGCGCCTGGACTGGGTTTGAACCCGTGACCTACAGTTCGTAAGTCGGGGCCGTTACCACTTGGCCACCATTGTCTCAAGCACACAGATTTGTCATGTGCGAGTCGAAAATATACCTATAATTTTTCTACCTTTCTATATATTTTTTTTAAAATCGTCACTCCACCGTGCCTGAGGACGTCCTACACTACGTTTGCCGAGACGCGGTCTGCACTTTAGAACTCGTTGACCCCAACGGTTGTCGGTTCTACGACTAACATGGCCAGCCCACTGCCACTTCCGCTTACTAATCCGGTGGGCTTATTAATCACAATCAACGTTAGTTAGACTTAAATGTCAGCATCCCCACGCGCAGGTGCAACGCGCAGATGCGCGCCACGCAGGTATTGATTGACCTGATTGCATACAACTTCGCCGAGCTTACACCTCGACGTCGAGCTAGTCACCCGGGAGCCGCACAAGTGATCGGAGCTTCCGTTGATATCCTGTAATTAATTAGTTAATGAGTATTCGTTTTAGTGCTGTGTCAGATTGAGTGATCGCCATTGTATTTAGGTATTAAATTATATATTTAATTAATTCAGTTGGTGTGTGGGTTATCAACTAGCATTATTAGACGGTAATTACCAAAGATAACACAGAAGATTATTGTTATTGCAAGATTTGTTTGAAAACTAGACACGTAAAAAACCGATCAAGTGCTAGTCCTTCCGAAGAAGAGCTTCCATATAAATAAGTATATCTATATAAAACTAGTTGACGTCTGCGTCACATAAGAGAGAGAAAAAAGCCATGTTTTTGCAACATCCTTCATTGGGGTTCCGCCTATAGCCTTCCTCGATAAATAAATCTAACACAGAAATATTTTTTTTAAATAGGACCAGTAGTTCCTGAGATTAGCGCGTTCAAACAAACAAACAGACAAACTCTTCAGCTTTATATATTGAATGAACTTGTTGCGCGAGTGCGCACTTGACCATTTTTTTTTGTTCGTGTTCCGACTTCGTACTAAGTTTCACATACTGTGTCTAGAGGTGCAACAGTAATTGCGCTAATGAGTAATTCGATAAGCTTTTCACTCGGCGGTTGACCTTGATTTATTCCCCGCGAGTCGGGACCTCAATATACAATTAAATTCAAGTGCACCCCGGACTGCTGTATCTATGACTAAATTATTATTCTCTTCTTTTCAGCATCCCGGACCATCTGTGAGATAACCGAGCTCAGTGTGTGCTTCAGTTGCCGATGCATCAAATCATCTTCATCTAAATTATTTAGTAAGTAATTTTCTCTAATACAACGATTCCTAAAAATGTAATCTATTACACGTTCATCATTATTATGTTATTAAAATTGCATATAAATCATTTCGGTAATTGGTTTTGTGGAATCGGGATTCGAATGAATTTTGGGAATCGAATGAGGTTATCTATTCACAATAGATAAGCTCTAAACTAGTTTAATCCATGGTCGGTGGTAGCAGGAGCGTGTGGGATGCCGTCGTCTCCTTTTGCGTGGAAGTGGTGGTCTCAAAGGATGCGAACGAAGATCATTGCGTGTTTTAATGCATCACCGTCTGCGTCTGCGGTTAACAGACTCAACGGTTTTTTTTTAAGGAATTGCGTCTCGCAGTTCAAATCAAAGTTATCGACTGCTTAAGCGGGTTTGACTGTTACGGCCATAATACCAACATTAAAGCCTCCAGCCAGGGCTTACAAACTTAAGCTCTCCCGGCCTTAGGGCGTCGCTGAGGGGGGAGCAGCTAAAGACTGGCTGGATCTAACAAGGAACTTAGGGGGCTCTGCCAATGTAGCTTATATAAGAGTCTCTGAACCCCACCCGCCTCTTAGCGACATCCTTGAGTATTTGAAGACGCAAAATAGAAGGGCGCCTAATCTCGGCTCCGTCATAAAACAGAGGGGTACCTATTCTCAAATCAGCTCAACTTTCGAGCAAGTTAATTAACTAAGCATATTATTTGTTAAGGTTAAGGTCAGCACACATTGAGATTGAGATCTTATCCAACTGCAGGGCTAAGTTCTACCTTCTCTCTATCACCTTTGCATTTAAGAAGGACTATGACGTAATAAGCTATGCAGACAGGTTTTCATATAATATTCTTGTTCTTTTTTTTCAGAAAAAGTTGCTGCATAGTGCTGTAGAAAATAAATGGTACATCCAGATTTCCCGGACTCTACAACAAGGGCAAGGCGCTGCATCAATAATGATCTGTATTTCTAATGTATGTACCTATAGTTTCTACCTCGGAACTTAAGTAGTACATTTTGATACCATTTAGTTAGGTGTATCGTTTTCTATTTTTGAAGGAGAGGGAAATAGGTAATGCCCAATATTTAAAATATGTTTTTTTTTATAACACTGATCACTTTTTTGTTTAGAACTCATATTAATTTAAATATGTTGATAAAATAATAATGTCATGTTGATTTATGAACTCATCCCTTCCCTACTAATATATAAATGTGAATGTAAGTTTGTTTGTTACGCTTTCACGCAAAAACTACTGAACCGATTCCAAAAATTCTTTCACCACTAGAAAGCTACGTTCACCCTGAGTAACATAGGCTATATTTTATCCCGTATTCCCACGGGAACGGGAACTACGCGGGTGAAACCGCGGGGCGCTGCTAGTTCTCAATATATGCAAAAATGTAGCCTAAACGACTGGTGACCTGTAAGAAAAGGTATTTGGACCGGATTGGACGTTGACAAGTAAACCAACAAGGGAGAAATACACTCATTTACAACAAACTGACTCCATTTTAAGATCACTATGGAGAATTCATTTTTTTTTGCACAGCACGTTTCTTTTTCTTTGTTCATTTGTGTAAATAAATGCAGTAGCCAACACAATATATTACGACTACATGAAGCTGCAGCCAGATCCCTCGTAGAATACGTTCCACCAATACTAAAATTCGCGGCTCATTAAAATGTGTAAAAATATCTTGTAGGTATTTATGAAATTTTACCCCTGTTTTTTATACACAAATTTGACATTCCAGTTTGTATCAAAATGTCCTACCATTTATTTTTTATATTTCAGTACCGACTTTCTAACCACATCTAAGTCATATAAAAGTCTTGACTACAAGTTATTTAATTTCAAATAAATATACATATGTAATATATAAAGCAGTGATACAATTCAACGTCACTAATACGTTTTTTTATGTTTTTTTGCTTTCAGATAATATCTTGACTAGCTATGGACCTGACTGCTGTGAACGGAATTTTCTTGTACCGTAAAATGAAAATTGTGAAACTTAACAAAAAAGATAAAAATAATTTTATAGTAATCTAAATTATAAGATCTGTCATGAAAAGTCAGTGTTATCGACAAAGACTGACTGCAACGTACCTTTCTCTGACAATAACGAGGTGTTTTAATTCAATGCAAGTATTTAATTGAACATTAATATTTACTTAATTTAAATTGCATTAGAATACTCTGTAGTTGCTATGTGTGGTCGAGAACCGTAATCTACACTCACAAAGCAGGCGCAAAAATGAAGCCAAGATTCAGCCAATCAATACCCAGTGGCGTAAGCCATCGCTTCTCGCCGTACATGGACTGCGACTCCCGTATCACTGATTTCCGCGGAAAGGGCATGAATGAACAAATTCTAAATATCCGCCTGCTGATTGAAAATCATCGTCAATTCTACAAGCCGATGGTTCTCTGTTTTCTTGAGTACATTAAAGATGGTAAGGGTATACCGTGGTCAAAAATGATAAATATACTTATCAGAAAAGGAATGACGGAAAGAGGAGCGGTCATGATCCAGCAATTGGCCTGTAAAGGCACGCTCTTCGGAAAAGATAAACACATCAGAAATCACTGGTTTAGACGCCAGCGAGGCGTACGAAAAAGCCAGATTCTGTCAAAAAGTATGTTTGACGAATACGCCGCAATGAATTTACTTCAAATAATAGAAGATTGGACTGGTGGAGTTGAAGTTTATGGTGCTAACATTAAAGTTATACGATATGCCGATGAAACTACATTTTTATCATCAAACGAAGAGGATCTAGCTGTATTGCTTAAAAGAATTGAAGAAGCTACCATCAACTGCGGTGTTAGAATCAATCGTTACACAACAAAAATAATGGTAGTCGATAGAGCCAACGTTCTTAAAAGATGTGAGGAATTGCGAGATTACGAGAGAGTCAATGAAATCATCTATCTTGGTTCCTTAATCTCGAACAAGGGGACAAGTACTGAAGAAATAAACCGAAGAATTTATATGGCATCATTTGTTATGTCTGTTGTTGAAAAACAATGGAAAGCGTTAAATATACAGTGTCAAGAAGAAAGGAAAGATTGCATCACCAAAATAGTGTTTCCCATCTTCAGATATGCATGTGAAACATGGACCTATAAAAGTCAGGATCGCAAAAAGATTGATGTTTTCGAGATGAACTGCTGGCGAAAGGTGTTGAATATATCGAGGCCATGCATGCAAACGAACTTATCAATTCGTAAAAAGTTAAAAATCCCTAAAAAGTTGTCAACGTGGTGTCAACTGAAAGCTGTTGGCTTCTTCGGACACGTTGTGTGCGAACCGACGCGGTATCTGGTGCATGCACTTTTACTGTGTAACATACACAATCAGTATGCCAAACGATGCAAGGGAAGACCCCCCAAAGGATGGGATTCGGTAGTAAAAAAGAAACTAGGCTGTAATGATTTACGAGTAGCCATCAGAATGGCCCATGATCGCAGACGATGGAGCCAACTTTCGCACGGCGAGCGTATAACTTAAGATACTTACATTATGCTACAGTATATACTTATGTACATATATAATAGTAAAGTCATACTCTCTCAATCTTAATTCAATTAAATTTGTTGTAAAAATAGTAATATACAGCGACTAGTCGACTTCCAGTCTAACCGGATCAGGTGAATAACAGTATTATACAAGGTGCGGCTGCCTACCAGACCTCCACCACCCAGTAACTGTGTAATACGATACTCTCCAGTAAGACTGGTGTCAGAGTGTCTGCATTCTGAATACCTTTAACGTCTGTGGAAAACTGCTCTACGTGTATTCCGGGACAAAGAAGAATTTCGGTATAAATGAATCGTCACCCACCCACCGACCGAACTATGCTGGCGCCAGCTTTTACTACATAGGCAACTGTTACGATATAGCCATGAGTACATGTATACTTACATGCTTTGGACCGAATGATCAATAAGGCATTCATAACGCCAGGGGGCATTACGAACAAAATGTTTTTAACTGCCAGAAGGCCAGAACTATACGTGCATACGTCTATGTTCAAAACTTTTATTAGCCAGACGAACATCATGACAGTTTCCAATAAAAATGGCCGCGTGGTACCCGGCAAAGAATAGACCACCCCTTTTCATCCCGTGGGTGTCGTAAAAGGCGACTAAGGGATTAAACAGAACGATGAAAGAACAATGATGATTGGCTATAGATAGGCAGTGAATATAAACGCATACGGACTCAACAATAATATCATACAAGCAATAAGATCTCGGATGGTCGTGACTGGAACTTTTACAATAATGGATTGGATTATTAATCACTACAGTCACATAGAACACCTGTAAAAAGCGTAAACGTGATATTCGCCAGTACGAAAAGTTAAGTCTCGAAGGTTTAATGGATAAATTATTTTACGAAACAACATCTTGGAAATGTGTGGTGATGAATTGGTTAGGTAATTTATTCATAATCATATAGTTCATATTAAAAAAATAGGTTAATGAAAAAGCTTTGCATTCAATTATTCGATGTTATACCTAATATTAAAAAAAAAATAAAAAAAAAAAACAAAAAAAAAAATAAATACAAAAGAAACAAAAAAAAAAATGTGTAGATTATAATAAGTGTATGAGCGTAAAATTTCATAAATAGGTAGTTTACATTCGTTGAGTCCGCAAATAGTGATAAGATTAAAGAACATCTATTGCCCCGCTAAATTTTGTGACCCAGTTAAAACTTTACTGTAAGTTTTTAAAACGTGTGGATATAAAGTCGTTTAAAACCATACGCAAAGAAGAGAGGTGGGTCGTTTTAAACGCAGATTGATATGAAGGGGGCGGGCTAACTTGTTATGGCAGACAGACGAACGGACGGACGAACGCCCTGGCGAGAAGAAACTGACGCTTTGTGTTTACCTACGGACCCCGCAAGTTTAGTTCTTATCAGGAAGCAAATCAACTTATAATAATCCATTTTAAGTATTTATGGGATCCCAGAACCCACCTCCTTCTTGTCAAGCATAACGACTAAATCTAAGTCGGTTGTCCATTGCAAAAATCGCTGTTGACATGCTGATGAACATTTTCAAAGGTATTAAGACATCATGCACATGCAACCAACATGACAATTCAAGATCGATGTGTTTAAGAAATTCGACGGTGAACAAAAAACTTACCGGACGCAAATATGTACCGAAGTACTTATTTCTAGTTCGACTAACTAATTAAAAAATAATAAAATCTTTGTTTTCAATTTGTCGATATTATATACGAAAAAAAAACAAGAAAAAATGTGTAGTTTATAGTAAGTGTAGTATCGTGTCTTAGATTTAAGTCATTCACATTAATTCAGCTTTAGTTAGTAAATAAATTTTTAATAACCTTGCTAAAAAGCGGGATCTACCAATACGTGATGATTTATTACACTGTAAGTGGATTGTGTATATGGATAGATTAATGGAGTTCGTACCTTTCACTTGTAGTTCACACAGAACCTCAATTTCGGCGATTCCACATTATGATTATTATTCGGAAGTCTATACCTATTGAAATTTGTGCCGAAGCCATTTTATTAGGTGATAGCAAAAGCCTAGTGATAGCAATGTTCTATAGCCACCGTTGACTTTATTATATTAGAATAATATAGAATAGAATAGAATACTCTTTATCATGTACACCATACAAGTTACAGAAAATATAGACAAAGAAAACATTACATAGGGTGACACAATGGGCGGCCTTATCGCTAAAAGCGATCTTTTCAAGACAACCTTTATATAGCTTTATTTGATTACATACTGATTACAGTGATAAGTTCATGCACATATAAAAAAAGGATATAATTAATTTACTTGATTAAACATTTTTAATTAAAAAAATATATATATTATAACTACATACGTACATAATGAAAGTCGACAAAATATCGATAGTTGACGACGACGTTGTGTTGTTGTTTTGAAGGGCGGTCTGGTGCGCGATATCTGCGCGCCTTGCGAACTCGCAAATTGTAGCTGAGATTATGCGATTTATAACCGACTTCCAAAAAAGGAGGAGGTTCTCAATTCAGTTTTTTTTAATGTATGTTCGGGCATAACTCCGTCAAATATAGACGGTTTTGGAAAATATATTTTTTTATTCGAAAGTTGTTTATTCCGAAATTGACCCATTTAAATTTAATATAGATCTGATGATGGGTTTCGGAGACAGACAACGGTTCAATAAATGATAGCAAATATTTCGGGATTGCTGAAATCGCAGGTTTGTTTATTGTTTACACCGATGTGATTGGTACGTTTAGGTGGGTGGTATCACAAAAAGGTGAAAAAAAAAAATACTTTTTTCAAAAAAATACAATCAGTATCTGCTGATAAAAACCACAAAGTTCAAAGTAAGTTATTTTGTACTTTTTGGTTTTTATCAGCAGATGTTGATGGTATTTTTTTTTTTTTTTTGTAAAAAGGGTTGTGTACGAAAAATGAAGCACATAAGTTAAATCCGCACCATCGAAGACAAAATCTGCACCAAGAAGGCGTCGGTATTGAAGCCGACGCCTTTTCGCTTTCTTGCCTTCCCATTTCGTTTCCCATATTCTAAGTGGCACCACTATTTCTCCTCCTCTTGCTTCGTTTAATCACTATATTAAAAATATAAAATTCACTTTGATAACTTTTCCATTTTTTACCTATTTAACTCAAATTCCCCTCTTTTCCTACTTGCTAAGGCATTTGGTTAGGGTTTAGGCTTAAAATATCCATGAATTCCGAACAATAATCAAGATCCAAACTACAGAAATATTGTACCTTGTAAATTAAGAACTACACAAAAATATCTTGGTCCTACGAAAGCACAATACACTGGTACGAGTGAGGCCGAACTCCGCGCGAAATCTCCGTTGATGTTATAAATTGTAAAATTAGTTATGTTGAGGTGGAAAAAAGTTGAGTTTGCAAATAGTGATAAGATTAAAGAACATCTATTGCCCCGCTAAATTTTGTGACCCAGTTAAAACTTTACTGTAAATTTTTAAAACGTATGGATATAAAGTCGTTTAAAACCATACGCAAAGAAGAGAGGTGGGTCGTTTTAAACGCAGATTGATATGAAGGGGGCGGGCTAACTTGTTATGGCAGACAGACGAACGGACGGACGAACGCCCGGGCGAGAAGAAACTGAAGCTTTGTGTTTACCTACGGACCCCGCAAGTTTAGTTCTTTTCAGAAACCAAATCAACTGGAAATGTTTTTTTAGGGGATCCGAGAACCCACCTCCTTCTTGTCAAGCATAACGACTAAATCTGAGTTGGTTGCAACAATCACTCTTGAAATAATAATGAGTACTTTCAAAGGTATTAGAACATCATGCACCGGCAACCGACAAGACAACTCAAGATCGATGGGTTTACGAAATTCGAAGGTGAACAAAAAAATTACCGGGCGCAAATATGCGGACGGTTGTCCGAAGTACTTTTTTCTAGTTCGACTAACTAATGAACATTACAAATAAAAAAAAATAGTAAATTATTATATAAATATAATTATAGTAAAAATAAATAATAATCGGTGTTTTCTGTAAGGTCGTAAATATAAGATTAATATCCTGTGCACGAAAATAGTATATTAATTAAGGTGTAGTGTGATTAATTAAAATATTGTTACAACTAAAGCAACAGGTTAATCGTGACACACGATTTGATTAATTCGGGCACGTGAAACCATCGGTTCCTGTATTAAAACAAACATCTGTGGTAGTTGTTACGAGCTCTCGCTCGATGCTTACAACTTTCTTCAGAGAGATCGGTATTTCTTGATTAAGAACACAACGTAGTTTTAAAGTTTATTGGATTTGCTTGAACTGTATGTGCAAAGTTTCAAATTTCTGTGTAACTCAATAAAACGCGAACAACAAAACTATGTCGAACAATCAGTTTTGTCATTCTGTGAAGCAAATCGGTCCCCATTGATGGTTTAAGAACTCTCATATCTCAGATACCACTGCCAAAACCAGGTCAGACAAACTGCTCTAACAACGGGCTCGCACACGAGGGTAGTTGACTAAAAAAATCTAATTAGTCCGTCTGATAGATTTCCAAAAAATATTGGACACGTATTTTTTCTTTTTTCACGTAAACAAAAAATGAAGCCGATACAGAGCGTTGAAAACTCGTGTGACGTCACTACTCGCTACAATTTTTACCGAGCCGTAACGTCACAAGCCCCCACTCCTGATCTTTGATGCTTTGTATCTTCGTCAGTTTTTATAGATTTGATAAAAGAAAAAATACGTGTCCAATATTTTTCTATAATCTAACTGACGGACTAAATATAATCATATATTTTTTACTCAGGAAACACCCCTATTGCAGTACTTTGCGATAGCCAACTGGTGCGTCTATAGATCCCGTCTGTCAGGCTTGAACACCTCTGACAGTTGGGCCAGGTGAACACCAGTTCAAGACAGTATACTGTTGCTTCTGGGTGTCATTCTTGTCAGTTTTACAAGCAGGCGGTTGAGACCATACGCATGGCGACGGCAACTCGGATACCAGCTCAATCACGGTTTGCGTTGGCCGTAGTACCAACTAAAAATGAACCGCGGCCTCGTTATCGTCATCTCCGTCGGGAATATGGTAGATAAATACATATAAATACCTTATTCTATTAATTATATTTTATCATCCTTACGAAATACTATAGAAGCTAATCTTGCGTTCCATTTTGCAAAAATAATTCTTAATGAAAAAACAAACTTCTTACAATATCTTTACAAATTAGCAAATGCATATTGTTATTCGTAGGTAAATGTTGGTTTTTCTGAAACGACACAGACTACATAATAAAAAAATTACATCCACTCTTGTGAGAAAACCATCACTATTTGGACGATCTAAACCGAGATGTCAGTTGCAGATTAGACTTTGCGAATTTTGCGATACACACAGATTCGCTTCTGCGCGAATAAATATGACTTTTGCTGTGCTGAAACGCATTATTTGGTTTGGTAATTGTAATTATATTCTAATATTTCATGAACTTCATTTGACCCTGAAACTAAATCATAGGTACTCATTTTGTGAAAAAAAAAAATGCTTTACCGTTTGTGAAGGATATTATGAAGTACGTGAACGTTGGCTATTACACTATTTTTACTTTATTATATTCTATTCCTAAGCGCTCTTCCCGTGTATTGATGTATTTATTTAATAAAATTTTACTTTAAAGTAATTGTGTTTCAATTAATTCCTATAAATAAGTAGCAGATATAATGTAATAATTTTGAGATTTTTCTATCGGAATTCGAATGATTAAAATATGAACATTTATTGACAAAACGGGCAATAATGCATTATTGCCCGTTTTTCAACATATTTAACATGCTGATTGATTTAGGTCGGATTGGGCTGGAAGGAGAGGGAGGCTCCCCACAAGCCCGGGCCTGGGACGATACAATGGTAGACAGGAATAGTATCGGAAAGTACCTAAAATGCAATAAACAAATAATGACTTATCATCTATAATAATCATATTAGTTTGCCTCTCTTTTTCAGCCAAAATAAATGTTTCAATGCCTCATACATTTATTTTCTCTAGAAAATGTAGATAGGTTTGTTTCCTTTTTAAATTAATTATACTTAAATATAAGTAACTTTGTCGAATGATGCAGGAACCTTAATAATAATAATAATAATAAATGTTTATTTCAGGCATTATCACCCATAAAATTTAAATTGAAACTTATACTAAAACAGGAATTAAACTATACACATAAAAACTACACACATAAACAAACAGTAAATTTCAAAACAATAAAAATGAAAGATATGACGGTAAAAACCACCCACCAGTTCACACAAAAGAAGCCAAAACAAACGTACCACGTAAAATTGGTGAGCACATTTATTTTGTCTCCCTCAGTAAATGCACCGTATAGAACACAGCTCTTACTATAACATTTTTACTTTCTACCACACGCGAAAAGAACGACGCTCTGAGCTTTCTCATGAGCGCAAAGAAGTCGGTAACTCTGCTCTCAGCAAACATCTCAGTCGCACTACATCGCCAGGGCAGGTTGAGCATGAGCCGAAACGCGTTATTGTACTGCACGCGAAGAGTGTTGTATGCACTCTTCGTGTACTTATACCAAAGTTGACTGGTGTAGAACGACTGACAGTAAGCCTGGAACAGGGTTATTTTGACTTGCTTCGAGCAATGGAAGAAGCGTCGATTTAGCATATTACTTCTACATGCAATGCTACGTCTTTGTCTTTCTATGTCATCGTCATCTTTTAAGTTTTCCGTTATGATGTGTCCAAGATACTTAAATTGCCTTACTATATTTAATTTTGAGCCACACAAAGTAATTGGCAATACTTTATCAGGGCCATTGCCATATTTGAAAATCATTACTTCTGTCTTTTTCACATTATAGGTTAGTTGGTGTCGAACTGCATAATTCTCACAAAGGGATATGAGTTTTCTGAGGCCATTGACCGAGGGGCTGAGCAGAACCATGTCATCTGCATAACTGAGGTTATTTAAACATTCACCGCCAATATGGCATCCGACTCTGGTGCTGCTCAGTTCCTCGATCAGGTCGTTGACATACAGGTTAAACAGCACCGGAGAAGTCAGGCCACCCTGTCTCACGCCACTGGTTAGTCTATACGTCTCAGACAAGGCGCTATCCCATCTGACTTGGTTACTTTGATTACCATACCAATATTCAAACAGGTCTACTATTTTACTCGGCACACGGGTTTGTCTCAACTTTTTCCAGAGTATATTGTAATTAATTGTATCAAAAGCTCGGCTGAGGTCTAAAAAGCATGCGTATACTGTTGTATTTCTACTGATGTATTTGAATATTGTATTTTTTAAAGCAAAGATAGCCAAGTCAGTGGACAGACCCCGACGAAATCCAAACTGAGCGTTATTAAGCGGAATATTCGTTTCATTGAAGTGTTTCATAATCAGGTTTTCGAAAATGTACTTGTTGAGTGTAGAATACAAGATTGAGCGAAGTTAACTCACAAATTGTGGCACCCCATATCGGATAGGTTTAATTTTCTATGTACCATTAATACTTAAATATACATACATATATTATAACCACTTTTACACCATGAATGAACTATGTACTTTGTATGTAAGTAGCAAAAGTCGGTCACTACCCGGTGCACAAACTTGGTCTTGTATCTCAAGGTTTGCCAACATGCCATGGAGCGCAGTATACTTGATGCTAAATTAACGGATCGAATTCGAAATACTATATCGCTCTCCAAAATACAGACCGTTGACGTTGCTCAGAAAACTGCCCAGCTTTTTATTTAGGTATCTGATGACTATGTAGGTCAATCCGTTTTTACTTTAATGTTTCAATCTACCTACTCTTTACAATGTTTTATAGTGAATTGATTTATGATTTCCATGTTGTATAAGTATTCTTTTTTTTCTCCCGCTGGACATGTCCATCGAGCGGTAGTTTCACGCAGAAAAATATTTGACACATATTTTTTCCCTTATCAAATCTATAAAAACTGACGAAGATAAAAAGCATCAAAGATCAGGAGTGGGAGCGTGTGACGTCACGGCCCGGTAAAAATTGTAGCGAGTGGTGACGTCACACGAGTTTTCAACGCACTGTATCGTCTTAATTTTTTGTTTATGTGAAAAAAGAAAAAAATACGTCACCAATATTTTTTGGAAATCTATCTGAAGGACTAATCAGATTTTTTTAGTTAATTGCCTAATAATTGCGAGACGTACCCGCGGTTGGCCACGAAGGAGATAGCTGGACTTGGATGTCTTCCTTGGGAATTGACAGGATGTGGCACAAAATCGGGAACTGAAGGGGAGGCTTTTGCCCAGCCATGAGATATTTCAGGGGAGCTATAATAAATAATAACTGGATGCGAGAAGACGATAATAGATCGAAGTGGCGTGCAATTCGAGAAGCCTATGTCCAGTAGTGGACTGCAAGAGGCTGTTGTTGTTGATGATAACAAATTATTGCTAGTTGTTCTCGTCTAACTAACGGGGAGTACTTGCATAGGCACAACCTTGTAGCCAGGGTTATCCATCAGCAACTTGCGCTGTAAAACTTTCTTATGAATTGGAAATGCCGCACTACAACGCGCACGACCCAGTGGTCGGGCGCGTACTGATGATACACCGATCCCAGTACAATGTGCCCTATCTCCACTATCGAGAACTGTCTCGATAGTGGAGATAGGGCACATTATACTGGGATCGGTCTATCATCACTGACAGAACTATTCTGGCCAATAAGCTTGATACAGTGGTGGTGAACTGAATCGAGAGGCATGCAAGGAAAAGCAAATCAAATATCCTGATTTGCTTTTACTCGTGAGGGTGTCGCAGCAACCATTGTACCGTTATTTTTGACAGCCAATGGCTTAATAGCCTAGACTCCTAGAGCCTCAATCAACACCTAAGGAGGCTCACGTTAGGTTAGCGGCTGAATCATTTCTGGACACGACTCGTTTTTTTTTTTTTTTTTGAATGGACTACTCTCAGTTCAGCACATTGAGGCTGGTTACTGCTCAACCGGGCAATCCCGTGGTTGCCTTAGATTCTAAGGCCCCCAGCCGGGGCTACACGACTCGTATTGTAAGGTTCCTTTTATAGGAGCCCTGACCGCCGGTAGCTTGGACCCTGTTCCGGATACCAGTGGACTACTTTTTCTAAATATAATTTAAATGAATAAATGAGAACAATAATAATGATAAGCAGCCACTGAAACAATCGACTGAGGAGCACACTGAAGGATGCGCTTCGCGAATACAGGTACACTCCAATCGAACTTAGGCCTCGATTACCAAGTTGCCGAATTTTTTCGAGTCACCGCGGCCACAAAAAAGGAACACGGGTGAGTTTTAGTCAGTGAGAGTTTGACACTCCCTTCCTCTCCGCCCAGAGCGGGAGAAGTCATTTGATGATTTCCCATCCAAAAAAAAATAAAAATGCCTTGATTACCACGATCACAGATCACGGAAAAAACCTTTTTACAAAAAATAAAACTGACTTCTAAACAAAAAAACCAAAAAGGATAAAATAACTTTAATTTCGGAACTCGGTGTTTTTGGTGGCTTTTTTTGTCGTTGAACACACCGACTTCCGAAATAAAAGTTATTTTATACTTTTTGGTTTTTTTGTTTAGAAGTCGGTTTTATTTTTTGTAAAAAGTTTTTTTATTTTTCACTTTTTAGTGGTTCACTCCCAGCTAGACATACCCATCACAGCGTACGTGGTATAAATTGGTGTAAACAATGAACAACAGATTTGCTCCCGACAGATTTGCTATCATTTATTGAAATTAACAAAAAAAACCGCTTGTTCGATATCGATAAAATTTTCATGGAACCATTTGGGAAGTATATCTCTTCCAACAAAAAAAGAATTTTTCAAATCGGTTGGCAAGCGACGGAGTTATACGCGAACAAACATTAAAAAAAAATACAAACATCCGAATTGAGAACCTCCTCCTTTTTTAGAAGTCGGTTAAAAACACGGTTTCCCTGTGGGTTTCCCATTGTAGCTTGATTCGCTAGAAGACTTTTTGAGTTATCACCAGTCTGGCCGGTTAGGAATTGTTTCTTCATTATATTTTATAAACTAGCTGCTGCCCGCGACTTCGTCCCCGTGGAATCCCCGATTTTAAAACATTATTTATCGCTGCTCCGCTCCTATTGGTCTTAGCGTGATGATATATAGCCTATAGCCTTCCTCGATAAATGGGCTATCTAACACTGAAAGATTTTTTCAAATCGGACCAGTAGATCCTGAGATTAGCGCGTTCAAACAAACAAACAAACAAACTCTTCAGCTTTATAATATTAGTATAGATTTAAATTATGAGAAAAAGTTGACAACAAATTTGATAGGAGCAAAATGTCAGTATAGAAAACGTTGTCTCAGGGAAACGATTGAGTTTTCTATTTTGAAATTAATATTTTGAATTGATTTAAATATTACTGTATGCGCTGATTTCAACAGCAATTACAATATTGTTTCCTTTTTTGTTCGGTGGCAATTATATTGATAGATTGAATTCATTTTATAGTCCATGTCCTGGAGTAACACAAACTACGTTTTATCCCCATAAATTACATGGCTTAATGGAGACTGAGGAGCTAGTAAGCCACTGCTGGCTGAGCGCTAAAGCTTCACAAGGACCAGGAAACCAGAAACATGTCGAAGTTTTTCCATGGCCAGAATTGTGAACGGTCAAGATTCACACACTACCACGAGGCCAGAATCGTGAACACGTATTTTCGGAGCTGGAAGTACGAACGGTAAAGACTTACTAACTACTAGGATACAAAACTACTAGGAAATCATTAAAATGTTTTCCGCACTAAATATTTAACGTCAGGCTACGGATGGCTCGCCGTCGTGTTCCACGCGCGCTTCAAAGAGAGGTCAGCAAAGAAAACCGACTGAGACAGCACCCCTTATAGGGTCAATGCCTGTTAGGGTTGCGGAATTTGTTCGAACGAGTCACCGCGACCCTGGAACGCAAAGCGCACTAGGAGCAACACGGGTGGATTTTAGTCAATAACTAACAGTCTGACACGGCCTTCCGCTCCACCCAGAGCGGAAGAAGTAATAAAAATTTGATGATTTCCATCCAGATAAAAATACGCTAGCCTTTTTCCAGTGACCTGAAAATGGTGAGAAAGAACGATAAGCCAAAAACAAGAAATAGCGTAGTCGGGTAAAACTTGGATACAACTAAGAAATATTTTATACTAGCAACCCGCCCCGGCTTCGCACGGGTGCAATGCTGGTATTAAATATCTACTATATTATGCATGTATTATACATATAAACCTTCCTCTTGGATTACTCTATCTATTAACAAAAACCGCATCAAAATCCGTTGCGTAGTTTTAAAGATCTAAGCATACATAGAGACAGAGAGACAGCGGGAAGCGACTTTGTTTTATACTATGTAGTGATTTCACATTTATGATGTTGGTAGCACCACTACACAATTTTCCAGCCAGCCAGCAATTAAGGTCAGAATCTAGTAATAAAAAATCTAGGTACTTAAATGAATCGTTTGTTGATCATTTGAAAGCGGCAATTTAAAAATGTTTTACCCTCGAGTGACTATAATTTTAAATATTTTTTATTAATAACAAATTTAAAACTTACGTCATCAGACTACTTGTTTTTATTTCCTCTTATTTACATTTTTGATACATTGACAAGAACTTCACGATTCTTAATTTCCTACAAAAGAAAGCTGTGTGGGAAATTCTTAAATAGATATTCCCAAAACTGTCTTGAAATATCATCTTGAATTTGAAATAGTAATATTCAGTGATATGCCACAATATGATAGGATGTTATAGTCTGTTACGTTATTTAAGCTGTATAAAAAGAATAACAGGAAGGACCCATCACATTACATAGGATAGATACCTCGTGGGTATAAAAGTTCTAAAATATGAACAAAAACGCGAAAAAAGCCATACATTCGTATAATGAAAAATATAAAAAACGACGGAACCACCCCTGGTGGGACTCGAACCCACAATCCCCGGCTTAGGAGGCCGGTGCCTTATCCATTAGGCCACAAGGGCTACACTTAGTGCTTCTGAAACACGCGAATCAATTCGTCTACTTCGTGTCTTTATTTTCGGTTTTGACGTGGAAAACCTTAATATATACCTATTAACGACATAACAATTCTAAAACAATATCATTTTACGTTTTATAGTAACAGGTAAACTCAAAAATGTACGATAAAAAGTTTATTATAGAAAAACTATTCAAATGATTCTAACATAACTAACTACATTTATGGTGAATTTATTTTTAAAGCACAATAAAACAAATTCTGCATCATCAGTTTAAAAAAAACAATGCTTTTTTAATATTTCTTAATAGAAAAAGATATAAGTAGTTGAGTATCCTGCCGTGGCAATTGTTTCATAACCAACCCTTTAAATAGATGATTAACCCGTAGTTACTGGATAACTGGAAGCACATGGAAACTTCAGCTTTAGCCTCAAAGCTCCAATTCATAATCATATTACAGGAAAGCAGTGCGTATCTGAATCATTCTAATTTCAGTTCTATGATAGGTACCTACTTAGGTAAACTTGTTCTAAACTTAATATGTATAAAGTTTTCTTGTGACACACAGAACGTGTTTTTTTGTTGACCATTGTTATTAAGGACGAAGAGGGTATTAAATGTTATGATGCCAAATCGAATGAACAGGGTCGCAGAAATAATATTAGAGAATTAAGAAAATTTGGTGATTAGTAGAAGTGAATTAATCTTGAAGTGAAATTAAAAATGCATAAGTACAGACAGTAAAAGTGGAACGTGTTTTACCTTTTATCAGAAATAATGCCATCGTGTGTGTGAAGCAAACTATCAAGTACTAAGGCGCGTACGCACGTACGAACACGAACATAGCGAACACAAACACCAGACCCGAACATTTGGTTCGTACGTATGGACGGCATATTCGAACACGAACGCAAACATAGTTCGAGTCGAGTTCGCGAACAACAGTCGTGAACTCTATCTTAGTAGCCATGACGGCGCCGTTATTAAAGCTCTTCGAACACCGTCCATACAGAACACACTACAAGGATCGCCGCTACATGACGCGGATGACGAACAGAGTGTTCAATGTTCGATAGTGGTACGCACGTGCGAACCAAGTTGTTGCGTATCATGTAACGCAACAAATTTGTTCGTACGTGCGTACGCGGCTCTACACGAAACAGACGAACACCTCTTAAGTGCATGTTTTCTCGATTTGTCAAGGGCATTTGACTTGGTTAATTACAATATCCTGTGGCAAAAATTGAAAGATGTATCTCTCCAGCTCCATCTGAACTCATCAGGATCTTTTAATTTTGGTATCATAACTAGGGCAATGTCGTGCGATGGTCGAGTGCATATTCTGAGCCGCACAGGTTGGAATGTGGGGTGAGGCAGGGGGGGCTATCCTCACCCAAGCTTTTCAATCTCTATATCAACGCACTGATACCAGTGGTCGTACCTACTACGAAGTGCCAATGCTATCATGATTCAGTATGAGGGAAAGGGATAGTGCTATTCGTCTTGTGTAACTCCGTCTCTCTCTGACACAGGAAACATAATGGATTTACTGGCTGCAGTGCTGCCTTTTAAGTCGTGTCAAACCTACCGCAATTATTTAAAAAGGAAAATATGGCTTTTTCATATTCTTGAATTTAGAATTCGAAAACAAAATAATGTGTTTTGATCGATCGAATAGTTTTATTGTAGTATCTATTCAAAGGTGACAAGTCGGTTGTTGTAAAAGTGGAAATATCAAAGGAAAATATGCGTGCGATAATTTTCTACAACTTTCAAAGGGGATTAACGCGACTTCAGTGCTTTGAGGAGATCACTTCTGTGTTTAGTGATGCAGCATCATGTTTTAGGACTTTAGAACGCTGGTATTTAGAATTTCAACGTGGGCACTCTAGCTTCAATAGCAAGCCACGTGAAGGTCGTCCAATAACCGCCATGATGACGCCAGAGAATATCGACGCCGTGAGTCATCTAATCGTCGAAGATGGTCATGTGACATACTGTGAAATAGAGACAGCCGTGGTCATTTCAGGGACTACTATCCGAAAAATCCTGCATGAAGAACTCGGCGTAAGAAAGTTGATCTCTCGTTGGATACCACATTTGCTTAGCGACGACCTAAAAACAGCCCGTGTTTGATGGAGTCGCAAAACTCTGCAGCGATTCAACCGAAGACAGTCAAAACACGTTTATGATATGGTTTGTGGTGACGAATCTTGGATATATGCTTACGACCCAGATTCTAAGCAGCAGTCAACTGTCTGGATCTTCCGAGATGAGCCAAAACCGACCAAACCCATAGGGTCACGGAGCACTAAAAAAAAGGTTGCCTCGTTTGTGGAAAAGGCACTATTGTACGAAGATCAGAAGACGGTTGACGCTGACTGGTACACAATTGTTTGTTTGGCACAAGTCATCACAGAGTTTCGAAAAAACAACCCAAGATGTCGTACGATACTGCAACATGACCATGCAAGTTCGCACACCGCCCGCGATACAAAGTTGTTTTTTTGTTAAATAAAATATATTTGCCTTATATACATTTAATCATTATTGTACAATGAATGTCACATCGCCGTTTTTGTCACATTCATACGACATTCATACGAAGTCCACGAAAACCTATGGATGACCATAGGTTCTCATGGACTTCGTATTTAAATAGCAAGATGGCTGGATATATATCAGTCCTCTGCCAGCATTCCTGGATCTGGCACTTGAGCTGCCGGCAGGATCTGGTCAAGGTGTCTCTTCCATACCATTCCGTTATCAGTTCGTACCTCGTAGTGGAGCAGACCGATCCGTCGTAATATTTTGCCAAATTTCCATTTCTGATGGGGATCTGAGTAATTTTGGCTTGCACTCTATTTCCAATAGCGAAACCTCTTACTGTTCTGCTTGTGGTTTCAGCTTTCTCTAAGTTATTTTTACATTGCTCCTTTGAGAACATTACAGGTGCTCACTTCTCTTCCAAACATTAACTGATAGGGTGTAAGCCCGTTCCGGCCGGGGGTGCGCCGCAGTCTATTCTTGATGACTATCAGTTTCTCACTTAAACAGCCATTCTCCCCCTCCCTTGCACGTAGAGATCTCTTTATAATTTGAACAAGGCGTTCTGCCTGTCCGACAGTCTAGAGTCCCAATGCTCACCCAGCTCTCAACCAGTAGACAAGGCTCACCTCGATATGGTGAATGCCGAAGTTGAACGTCGAGGCTCCCTTCCACCAGTCGAGGACCCCGATGATCCCCTTCCCCCCGTCACTCCCGATGAGGTGAAGGAGATCATCGGGCGTCTTAAACTCAAGAAAGCCCCGGGCTCCGATGGAATCACCAATAAAGTGGTTCGTCTCTTCCCGGCTACTCTGATCATGTTGATGACCGCCATCTTCAATGGCGCTCTGTCCAACAACATGTTCCCACAGACGTGGAAAGAGGCTACCGTCATCGGTATCCCAAAACCTGGAAAGCCCAAGTCCTCCCCGTCCAGCTATTGTCCCATCAGTCTGCTCAAAGTCCTAGGTAAGGTCTACGAGAGGCTTATTTATAAGCGTCGACTTCGTCGAAGCTAAGAGCCTCCTCCCCAATGAGCAGTTTGGTTTTAGATCAAAACACTCTTACGTCCAACAGGTCTACCGTATCGTTGAACATATCAGCGCTAGTGAAAGCTTTCGACAAGGTCTGGCACAACGGGCTGATATACAAGCTATACCAGCTCGGTGTGCCGGATCGTCTCGTGCTCATCTTGCGAGATTATTTGTCGAACCGCACCTTTCGGTACCACATCGAATGTGCGCTTTCGTCCCCCCACCCCATTCACGCCGGAGTACCCCAAGAGTACTCCCTTTCAGAGAGCACATTAAGACGGTACGCAATCGTGCCGCTTTCGCTCTCGCTTAATTACATGCTGAACGCACGCAGCAAGCTATCCCTGAAATGCAAACTACGCATTTTCACGATGTGCATACGCCCGATAATGATTTATGCGTGTGTAGCCTTCGCACACGCTAAGCCCCACCAGATCCATAGGTTGCAGGTTATCCAAAACCGGTTTCTCCGAAAGGCTACGGGAGCCCTGTGGTACGTTAGGAATGAGCGTCTCCATGTCGACCTCCGCATCCCCACCATCAAACAGTTCATGAAACGTTTTTCAAAGCGTTTCATAGAGTCCGCTGAAAAGCACCAGAACCCCCTTATCGTATCGGCTACCCGATCAGCTCCCTCCCAGATCAGCAAGATCCGCCGACCGCGGCATACCCTTGTTGAGCCCGACGACCCCATCACCCAGACCCAAGAGAGTAGTAGGGAAACCAGCACTCTTAGGAAAAATAAACTCAGACCGCGTTCCGTATACCGACCTCGCCAACGAGGTCCATCGCGACGCCCCCGTCAAAACCCTCCCCGACTTTTGCCTAACGAGCCAGCCCGCGCTGCTGAGCCATTAGCGTTAAATCCCCAAAATAATATCAATCTGACCCTGCCTGTCCCTTGCTACCCTCCCTCAATGACCCCGCTAAGCCGAGGCCCGTGTCCTGGGGGGGGGGGGGGGGCTTAGCGAGCGGTCATTTAGTTTTTAAGTAGTTTCAAGCCCTGGCGAGTGGTCCATTAAAAAAAAAAGCCTGTCCATTAGTCGCCGGGTGGTAAGAGGCGAACAACCGTATTGTACTCAGCGCCGGCAAAGTCTGATGGGGATGAAAAATTGATGTGAGTGGTTTGTGGTCTGTCACTAGGATGAATTTACGGCCAAAACAGTAATAAAAGATTTTTTTAAGACCCCAATAAATCTATGTAGCTTCCTTGTCAATTTGGCTGTGTTTCTTTTCACTGTTTGTAAGAGATCTTGATTCAAAAGTAATCGGACGGTCCAAGCTGTTTGGAGGCGTTCAAGTATTATGTAACGCAATTTAGGGGGGAGGGGGTGTCTCGTAAAACGTTACGATGCGTTACGGGGGCGGGAGGGGTCTTTCTTTCAACACGTTACGTAACATGGTTTTTTTTTCTTAAATAAAAAATTATGGAATTAAACTCCCAAATTGCCAATCCCTCGATTGTATTAGTCTGGTCGTCATTTTTAATTTGTTCTCTTTTAAGTCGTAACATAACTTTTTGCGAATTTAGTGTAAAAATCGTCACTTGAGTGTTACGTAACGTTTAGAGAGGGGGAGGGGGAGTACAGAAATATGTTACGGTGCGTTACAAGGGGAGGAGGGGGGGAGGCAAATATCTTCAAACATTGCGTTACGTTATACTTGAACGCTCCCTTTGGAAGTCTATGTCATAAAACAGCCCCAAGTGCTGTAGATGAGGCGTCTGCTAATCTCAACGGTTTTGATACGTTGAAGTGTGTTAGCACTCTTTCGCTAAGCTTCACTTTGTTCAATCTTTCTTGAAATTTATTTGACTTGATTATAAATTCAGTCCCTTTCTTTAAGAAGCAAGTTTAGGTACGAATTTGTTGTAGTAATAATTTGCCATACCTAAGGACTTTCGCAGTTCATTCGCATTCAGGACTGGAAGTATTCGTGATAGAATAGATAATTATACTTACTCTTTATTATGTACACCATACAAGTTACAGAAAATATATACAAAGAAACATTACATAGGGTGACACAATGGGCGGCCTTATCGCTAAAGGCGATCTTTTCAAGACAACCTTTGGATGGATTTGAAAGAGAAAAAGGAAATACAGTACTGTAGGTAGTCTTTGGTGTACTAATTATATATACAATAAATACATGATAGATAAATATATACAATAATAATTATAAAACAAAAAGAATAGAACACAAATAAAAACGATTTAAAGAGAGAGGTAGTGATTTTTGACCATTGTTTTAAAAATGGACAAAGATTGAGCACGCCTTACCGACACGGGCAAGGCATTCCATAGCCGCACCGCTTGAACCGTAAATGATTTGTCGTAAAAGCTGGTGGAATGTATCGGCATCTCTAGTCTCAAATTTTCCGATGACCTCAGATATCTATTATGTGTGTCATGAAGGAACTTGAAACGTTCTTTAAGATAAGAAGGGGTTGTAGGATTAAACAGAATACTATAGAGCAGAAATAGAATATGAGAATCCCGGCGAAGACGTATGGGTAGCCACTTGAGCTTTGTGCGAAATTCAGAAATATGATCATATTTGCGCAGGCCAAATATAAATCTTATGCAAAGGTTTTGAAGACGCTCAAGTTTATCTAATTGTGCCTGAGTGAGATCGAGATAGCTGACATCAGCATAGTCAAGGATAGGAATCAGAAGGGACTGTGCAAGCGCAGTTTTAGTGGCAGTGGGAAGAAAGTTCCGCAATCGTCTGAGAGACCCAGCAGATGCATAAATTTTGCGGCTGATGTGCTGGAGCTGTGGACCCCAAGACAGATTTTTATCGATCCAAACCCCAAGGTTCTTTCGTGATTGCCTTTACCTTTTCTTCATTCTTATGAAGCTCGTCTTTATCAACTGTATGTCCAAGATAGTTTATACTGCGTTTGAAGAAGTGACATTTCTCTTTGTTCACTCGTAGATTACTTGCTTTGAGTTTTTGTAAAACCTGTCTTAGTCGTATGAGTAGTTCTTTATCTGAAGAACGAAAGAAAGACTTATTGTTAAAAAAAAGAAAGACTTATTGTTTGTAGAAGTGCACTTTCGTCATCCATAACCATGTTCGTTCAAATAAGCTTGACTAATATCTAAGGAACAAAAATTTTTACAAAAAAATACAACCGACTTTTACACAAAAAATCAAAATTTCGGAACTCGGTGTTTGTGGTTGCTTTTTCGTTTTTTGAACACCGACTTCCGAAATTAAAGTTATTTTGCACTTTTTGATTTTTTGTGTAAAAGTCGGTTGTATTATTTTGTAAAAATGTTTATTTTTCACTTTTTAGTGGTACCTAGGGGGTGTAGGTACCACTAAAAAGTGAAAAATAAAAATTTTTCCTCTCCTCCTTCCCTCACCTAAACGAACCAATCACATTGGTGCAAAAAAAACGTACTGCTCCTTTGCAGAGTAAACTAAGAGGTCGTCAATGTAGATAATGTAGATATTTTTTTTTCGATTTTTGTTGTTTTTTCAAAAACCGCTAGTTCGATTTCGATAAAATTTCATGGGACCATTTGGGAAGTATACCCTTTCCTACAAAAAAAGAATTTTTCAAATCGGTTGACAAGCAACGGAGTTATGCGCGAACAAACATTAAAAAAAAAATACAAGCATCCGAATTGAGAACCTCCTCCTTTTTTAGAAGTCGGTTAAAAATAGCTGGCCTCCGGTCATCTCTGCAAAAATATCTTTAATGATAGGAATTGGGTATTTTTCTCAGTTGTTGTGTGGCGCCTAACTCTACGCTTTAATAAACCCCTAAACATCTTCCTTAATCATTACTTTTTGACGTAGGTACGTATGTTACGTTAACCAGCCGTTTGAAACAACTCGCTGTTAGTGGTCAACCACGAGCATATTTTCTCTGCTCTCTCTTCCCCAACATCCAACCTCTATGTATTCTCATAAATCTTATCACCACATACGTTAACTCTTAAACCCCTTCTGTTCACACAGCCATAGAAGGGCAAAAGCTTCTTACTTTCAAGTTTTCCGTCACCTAACTTCCTCTATTAAACATTCTCATCATTCCTTGCTTTATCCATTCTTGCCACTCTACACATCTATATTGATATTCTCATCTCCGCTCCATCCAAACTTATTTTATCTTCGCCTTATCACAGACTTGTAGATGTTCCCCTTAATCTTGACTGGCAGCGGTTGGTCGTGTGTGCTGTTTATTTAGTATCTATAGAATATTTAATTTTGCTCTATTTTCAAAACGCTCAGATGATATAACGTTGACTTGTTCTTAACATTCTTTTAATATGATCTTATTTAGTACTAGCAGCACCCCGCCGCGGTTTCACCCCCGTAGTTCCCGTTCCCGTGGGAACACCGGGATAAAATATAGCCTATTTCATCAAGGGATAGTGTAGCTTCCCAACAGTGAAATAATTTTTCGAATCGGTTCAGTAGTTTCGGAGTCTATTCAATACAAACAAACAATCAAATCTTTCCTTTTTATAATATTAGTGTAGATAACGTTCTTTTGATGTAATTATTATTTTGTGTTATTAACATTTTTTATCTAACCGCTGAACAAAGAGCGAGCTAGTCTTCCGAGCTAGCCCCGCTCGGGTACCTAGGCCACCTCGACAGGGATAGGTTAGTTAGGTTCGGATCGGATTACAAAAATTCTATCCATGTTAGGCTCCTTTACTGGTAAACCGTGCAAGCAGAAATAGGAGGCTCGCGTCGCGGGGCATCGCCAAGTTTCCATGATCACGACCCTATTGAATATAGTAACGAATTTAAGTCTAATGTATCAAATAAATTGATAGATCGGCGTTTCCGAACGTCACATCTTATTGGAGACGGCAAAATAGCCATAAGTAAGCAGGACACATTTACTGATTCCGTGAATGGCTTGTTGATTGTTCGAAAGAAATCTTGTACGACATATATATAACTTTTAATCATTACTTGGAAGTGTATGGTATTAAATGAAGCTTATGAAATAAAATTATATCTCTTGGAAGTACATATGTCGACAAGTCGTAATAACAACGGATGATTTAAAAAAAAACAGTTGTATCAAACGAAGTTATACAGTTCGTTTTTATATTGAAAATACCCGTGGGGATTCTTGTTCTTGGTCCTAATGACCTGTCGCCATTTCAGCCAACCTGAGTTACGAGTTACATCACGGTCTATTTGACCGAGACCTTGGACAAGCTTCCCGAAGTACCGGGCAAGAAGCACAGATCGCCCATGAGAAAATTGTAATGAGGAAGGAAAGAGTTGATGGCTACTTGTTGCAAACCGGAGTACTGGAAGTGCCCACTGTCGACCGCTCTTGTTTAGTACATCTACTGTACAAGTGTGCATCGAACACACCTTTGTTCTGGAAAACTTCCACAAAACCTCAAAAGACCTCCGAGAAAAAATGATGACTCTCTAAGAAATCTTGTTCTCGAGTATATAATCTTGAATATGATGTAAATAAAAAGCTAATCTCGGGTACTTATAATATTTTTATTTTACTTTTTTGAGTATTCTTTGTGCTCGCTACACGATTATGTAAATTCAAAATACTTATCAATAAATAAATATTAAATCTAAGCTGCGACTCCATCACCATCATCGTCTGAAACAAAGTTAAGCATATTACCAAACTGGATTCTAAGAACTGCTGTCATAATCTACTATACTCCATTTACAATAAGATTAGACATTTAAAGAAAACTGTATACAGTCCGTTCAACCGATTGTTATTTCTATTCCGTAGACATAAGGATGGCATTAAAAGCAAAAACGTGATTATAATACCAACTGTTTACTGCAGATACCCCATTCACGATAAGATTAGAAATTGAAATACATCTTTTTACAGCCCGTTCAACCGATTTTGACTTCTATTGCGTTGGTGGCAACGAAAAATTATTTTTTTACTATAATATATTATACAGTGTGAATTTTCCAAGTGGGAGAGGATGACGAAATCCGGAATTATGAGGATTAGCAACAAAAAACCTCAGAGGAATTTTGGACCCGATCTTAATGTCAACTAAAACTATCATTGGATACCTTTATCATCAGTATCCATCGGTTCTGGTGCCACCTGAAAAGCCGGCGCCAGTGGAGATACCACCACACCATCCCATACGGTTATCTCAGTTGAGATATCCTTGCCGCCTTCGAAGGATTGTAGGCCCAGCACGTATCGGTGGCCGCCGCGGGCTACTACCCGGAGTAAACTGTGGAACGAACAAGTGGTTTGTGTATGTATACAATCAAATCGTATTAAAGTAACACTCTTACAGGTGAATCCAAAATAAATTAGCCGAGAGAGGTTGGTGTGTCCTTTCCGAGCTCTATCAGAAATTCTAATTAATTAAAAATGAATCGCCAAAATGTATGTGTACACGCATAACTTCAGAACGACTGTACTAAATTGGATAAATGTTTTTTTATTTATTTTTTTGTTGCGTTCATTATCATTCGAAAAAGACCCTCAGAGACCGAGCAAAAAGGGAAGGAAATCGGCAAACGGTGGGTTAAAGCGCGTGGCACAGGTACTTAAAATTCAGAGGTCAGTCGTCAGTCGGTAGTTTTAGACTAGGCTGCCAATTAAACGGTTGATTATATAAATATGTATACGCAGTGCAAAATAAAATGTTCGTGTTTCCATGCCAGTAATAGCACTTTCAAATTTGTTTTTTTTTTTAGTTTTAAGCTTTCAGCATACGTTTTTGAAATTATGTAAATAGATTTTTTTACGAAATCCGTGAAAATTTGTATTTGAAAACAAGATATCTAGTTTTAATTTCCGCGAATATTAGTGGGTTGCAGGTATGCACCTCCCTCCCGCCCGCTATATTATGCACATGCAAGATTACAAGGCAAATGCAAGGATTTTATGCACATGCAGGAAGGTAAAGCAAAACCCAACACCATTACCGACACGTGTTTCGCCTCTCCACGAGGCATCCTCAGGGGACGTGTTGACTCGCTGACCGTTGAGTTGCGACTGAGAAATTAGTACAAGGCATCCCCCCCTTTTATACACTGCCACCGTTGGTTATTTGTGTACAACTACCCACAAACATTCGCAGTAAAGGGGAAGAAACTAAATTCGTCTGGTCATTCAACAGTGCAAAATTATTATTATTACTATGTTTCAAAATCTCTAATTATTCCAAAACACACAGCCGGAAACCCTTATCACAAACATGTAGTATATTAAAATTATTGTTGTCGCGCAAAGAATGGCCGGTATCAATTAGATGTTTCGCGAAATTCGATTTGTCCGAATGGCCATTTCTATACGCGGCAACATGTTCCCCATACCTTATGTCAAAGTTACGGCCCGTCTGACCCACATATACCCATACCCCGTTGCATTCATCACAGACCAGCCTATACACCCCAGACTTTTTACTATTTTCTAAAATATCTTTTCCGTTACAAACACGGCGTATATTCTGGTCCGTTCTGAACGTTACATAAACGTTGTTTTTTCTAAGTAAATTACTAATTCTATCTGAAATGGGGCCCATATAGGTCAGACTGGCCACATATCTATTAATATTAGTACGCGGACATGCATGTAATAGTGAACGAACCCTTTCTTTCTGCTTTTTACTAATTAAACTGTCTACCATTGACTTTGAATATCCGTTAGAAATAGCGATTTGGTAAATAATATTAACTTTTACATAATTACCTGCTGAAAGGGGGAGGGCAAATAATCTATGAATATAGCTGCGGAAGGCGGCTAATTTATGTTGAAGAGGGTGACAAGAAGAGGCTGGTATTGTCATGTCAGTGTGTGTCGGCTTTCGATAAATTTGGAAATCTAAGTTACTATTGTGTTTTGTGATAGTCAAATCTAAAAAGTTAAGGGAGTTCTGGGACTCTAATTCTAATTTAAATTTAATTCTTGGGTGAGTTTTATTAAGTTTTTTAACAAAAAGGTCTATTTGTCGAACGGTACCATTCCGTTCCGTTCCGTTTTCGGTTGCCTCGTGGAGAGGCGAAATACGTGTCGGTAATGGTGTTGGGTTTTGCTTTGCCTTCCTGCATGTGCATAAAATCCTTGCATTTGCCTTGTAATCTTGCATGTGCATAATATTGCGGGCGGGAGGGAGGTGCATACCTGCAACCCACTAATATTCGCGGAAATTAAAACTAGATATCTTGTTTTCAAATACAAATTAAAAAATGGATTTCCGCAAAGTAACGCCTGACTCAATCAATTTTAGAAAATCCTTGAAACTAAGATAGTATTTTAATATACAAACTTTGGTCTTTTTTGTATAATAAAAAGAATATCGTAGAAAATAGCGTGTACTTACGTCTGAGCGGTTGCTGCGACCAGGTCTTGCTCGGCGAGGTCGAGCGAGGTGTGCGCGCGCGCATGCGCCGCCTCGCACGGGTCCGCCAGCCCCGCGCAGCCCGGCAGGAACAGCCCGCCGGCTAGCAGCGACAGCGCGCGTCTGCCGAACAAGAACTACTTTTATAACACTCCTCGAAACCTAGAAAATATGAATAATTAAAAAAAAAAAAAACGGTCTATTGCAGTACGGGCTCATACTGAAAAGATCAGAATCAGAATCAAAAATATTTATTAGCGAGCAAACTCTGTCCCATTTTAAAAATTGTACATACAAATTTCAAGATGGGACAGAGTTGGTGATTCCACTACATTCTGCCTTACAGCATGCGAAATCATTATTTTTGGAAGATACAATACATTAAATTATAATCGTTCTCAAAATTCGTATAAATAAGTAGTTATCAAATAAAAGTCATTAACAGAATAGTAACATTTTAGTAATTTATTCAATTTAGTTTTAAATACGCGTATGGGGTGATCTTTTAATGAATTTTATTATTGTATATGATAGGGCCCATTGTCATTATACTCTTTCTTAATAAAATTTCTGTTTTGTATTTTCCTGTATGTAATAATTTATTATATTGTAGTTTCATAGGACCTGAGCGTAATCTGATGTTAACTAGAGTCGAAAATAAATTTAAATTC
Source organism: Hecatera dysodea (assembly GCA_905332915.2). NCBI lineage: Eukaryota > Metazoa > Arthropoda > Insecta > Lepidoptera > Noctuidae > Hecatera > Hecatera dysodea. The sequence goes on along the minus strand of HG995286.1, from coordinate 26,600,971 downwards.
GACCTAACAAAAATGGACAATTCCAATATTTTAAGACACCAGTGGCGAAGCCTATTCCCGCCGGCTTCCCTTCAGAAGTTTGGAACACAACTACTCTATCGTAATTGAAAAATCGCACAATCAGTACTGTTAAAAGTAGAGAAACATCACAAAACGCATACACAGATGGATATTCAATTCCAACAAAATTTACTCTTCACCAACATTATTCAACTCGCAGGCGCTATCGGCTTATTGACAGTTCAATTCATAAGGCAAAATAGTGGTCCTGACGACACAATGACAAGCCCGCGATCACCGCGATACTAGGCCGCGAGGTAAGCCGCTATTCGCCGAGTTATGATAGAGACAGTAATACAAAACGCGTGCGCGTGAGCGATATGGAGGTACGCATATAATTCTTTTTTTGGAACGAAGTTCCTTATCGCGCCTTGCGAAAGGGGGCTAGACGGAAAAAAATAAGACCAAAAGTTGTAACGACACTTTTTGTGTCACGATTTGGATGGGTGGGGTTAAGCAGCTGTTAGTGAGATCACGATTTGGATGGGTGTGTTAAGCAACTGTTGGCAAGGTTGCGAAAAGGATGGGTGAAGTTAAGCAGCTGTTAGTGAGGCCACGATTTGGATGGGTGTGCTAAGCAACTGTTGGCACGGTTGCGAAAAGGATGGGTGGAGTTAAGCAGCTGTTAGTGAGGTCACGATTTGTTGATATGATATGTGATGATAATACGTAGGAATCAAAAGTTATAAAAACAAATATAATTAATCTTAAGGGTTTTCGTTCGTCGTTTTAGTGTAGAAAAGTTTTTTTCGCTACACTACTTACTGATGGCAGGCACATGTTTATGAAGAAGTTAACCTCTTAAAATCATGATTCCGATAAGGATTGATATCTATTGATGATGATAATGTCATTTAAATGGCTTAAAGTGGTGTTGCTGTGACAGTTACCTGAAAGCCACATTGAGGGGCAGCGCCTGCCGCGCCGGGTTGTTCATGATGCAGTGGTGCGCGAGCAAGTCGATCATCCACGGAGTGAGCGGCGCCAGGCCCGCGTGGCGCGCGCACATGTCGCGCAGCAGCCGGATCAGCACCTGCGGCGGCTTGTTTGTTAGCTCTTCACACATTGATGGCTGTGCGGATTTCTATGAAATAGCGTGGCACGCGGCTAGACCATGTCCTAGAATGTCCAATGGCCTGTCCTAGATACTTTTCATCCCGGGAATATGTTCCTTTGGAATAATTTTGCACATTCATTCATCAGAGATCAGGAGTGGGACTCCTGATCTTTGATGCTTTTTATCTTCGTCAGTTTTTTATAGATTTGATAAAGGAAAAAAAACGTGTTCAATATTTTTCTATAATCTAACTGACGGATTAATTAGAATCATATTTTTTATATCAGGAAACAGCCCTACTGTGCATTTTCGCGTTTTCCTTCAACCAGGCTTAGCACCATGTGATAGTAGGCCCGGCTGAAGGGATACTGGTAACATGGATTGACGAAGTTAAAAAGGCTCTGTTGAAAGCAGCATGTTCAGAGTAGTCCACAGTGCTAAAGATCACATGACTAGGAAACGTGTTGTATATGGTCGCGATGATGCTGGGGAGCAGTGAGGGAACTTCGAAGAAGAAACGGCTTGAGCAAACACAAACAGCGTAGGTAATCTATTATCCAATTCAAAATTTGTGTTTTTAGTCAGTGAACGCAAATAAAACATGGAAGCATTTCTAACTCAAAAAAATGACCCAAAGCACATTGCGCCGCGGTAGGCGGGGCTTACCGATTGCGCCGCTCACGTGTTTAGTTACACGGCCTATTTGTTACATGGTAATTTAAACCCAAATACTTGGGAAATAAGGTCAATTTTTAACCATGCATCGTATTAGCAATAATGTTGTTGGTGTGGTTCGGCGAATCAGCGACGAGGTTTCGATGTGTGAGTTTGTTTGGATTTTTGGGTCACGATTCGCACTTAGATCCCTTGAAGTAATGCTTCCATGTTTTATTTGCGTTCACTGTTTTTAGTGCTTCACTTTCTGAGATATTAAAATAACGCATTTCATAAGTGAACTGACCTTTATAGAGGAATGATGAGCGTTCTCTTCGAACCAGCGGCTGTGGCGTATAGCAGCCAGGTGGCTGCTTATCACTTTGTACTCGAGGTGCACCTGTTGGCAATCATATTATTACACGATTGCCCAAAAAGACAACTGTTATGTTTCCAGGGTTTATGTCTGTATGTATGTTTGTGAGTTTCTTTATTCCACCATAACTTCTAAACGGCTTAACCGATATCAATGTATGTATGTGGTTTTGTTAGAAGCTTTGAGTTATCCAGGTAACATAGGCTAGCGAAAATGAAAAAGAGGGCTGGTTCATAAATAAATACGAAAATATTTTGTTCTCATGAAAATTAGACTACATAATTATACTGTATAAAGTTTGCCTAGAGCATGGCAATAAAAAGTATGAAATAAAAAACACCGGCCAGTTCTTCCGAATAGTTATTTACAGGTTCCCCGACTGCAATGAAACGATTATTATCTCGTTTTATCATTTTTTTAATTTTAAGTTCAATATTTGACAAAAAAAAAATAAAAAAATATAAGAATGGTTTATTTATTAGGATCTCGTCATATCGTGTGAATAATAAGGAGCTCGTGGATAAATGATATTAGCAGCGCGGGTCGAACTACAAGGTTAAGCAACGCTTGCCGAGGTCTTAAAATGGGTGCAACAGAGTAGGCGGTTTTCCAGTCAAACTTAGGATGGATTTGACTGAGAAGGAGAAAGAGACATACATAGGTAGTTTGTGGTGTTTCAGTCAGGTTTGACATACAACCCTTACAGTTTTATAAGATGTTGTTTTGCCCGGTCCTCAGCAACGGGAACGCCATTAGCGGAAAGATTCATTTATACTTTACCTCCGGCTCCAGTTTCCTCAGGTTCTGATGCAGCGTGGTGACGAGCACGCGCACGGCGGCCGCCGCGCCCGTCACCGTGAAGCCGCGCTCGTGGCACGCGCTCGTGGCCGCCGCGCCCGGGCTCTCGGCGCGCAGCAGCTTGTTCAGCTCTTCGCACACCTGGGACATGCCGCCGAATGCTTGAGCAAACAGGCCCGTCGCATTATTCTAACTAATGGAACTCGTGAAAGCCAGAATGACAAGGGGCGACCAACAGAAAAAGAGTCAAAATAATAACATATTTACTGAATAACACGTTGTAAATGTCTCTTTTTATCTATTTGCCTAGGTCTAGCTAGGCCAATAAGCTCCAAGGGTAAATGCAACAAGGTCATCATCAACAAACACATTTCTCTTCAAGGAACCAGCAGCCCTACCATGACGTCCTAAATCCATCATGCTTCCTGTGTCAGAGAGAGACGGAGTAATACACGAATATTCAAACGAGCACGGATGAACTACGGACGAACAAGACGGGAGCTAACTTCGCGCGCTTCGCCCTCTCACTCTAGCTCCCGTCACACCATTCAAACCTAACCTATCCGTGTCAGGAGCCCTAAGTTCCCTGTGCCCTATGTTCCGCTACTTGGCTAGGCTAGACAGTCAGATAAACTGTAGAACCGTACACTGATAGGTCGCCAACATGTCGTCAGTTTATGTCGTTTCACAATTTCTCGGAATGACTTCGAGAGATAATAGACTATAAATTTCTGATGCTTAAAAAAAAGTAGATTGTGTTATTGCAATCTCTATACCAACAACATAAAAAAATCTTTCAAACCGTATACATATGGAATTATGAGTTATAATGTACCTTATTGGACAAGCCCTCCACAGCCTCCTTCGTAGGAAGGGTCTTCATAATGACCACAATGTCGGCCACATTCTTACCAGCCATCATTGTTCCTTTCTTGTAGGAACCCACCTGACGTACCTCTTCAAGCTGCTGTAAACAATATTAAAAACATTGTTAGTTTATATTACAAACATAATGCGAATGTTTGTCTTAATGCCTCAAGTGTTCAAAAAACGAAAAAGCAACCACAAACACCGAGCTCCGAAAATAAAGTTATTTTGTTTTTTTTTTTTTTGTGTAGAAGTCGGTTGTTTTCTTTTTTTGTAAAAAGTTTTTTTAAATTTAATATTGTTTGTCAGATCATTGACCTCTTTTAAGTTCTACCTAGAACTATACAGTAAATAACTGACACATGTATGCACTGTCTGAACAGGACCACTTAAGATGTGTGTGTGTGTACCTGTCTTCTCCAAAGTGACTAACGTAGCATTCCACGCCAACCATTCACTTTGATTAAATCTATACATGGTTCATTCAATGAATATTATTATATGATGATATAATAATCATTTATGATTTATTCAATGCATTTTAAGAGACTGATCTCTCGTAATTTTAGTTTGAATTCTCAGAATAGACACCTAGAAAACACAAGCCTAGTCTAGTTTAAATGGATAATAAAGATTGAAGACTTTAAAGTGTGTTTTTTAACCATAAATATTATTTTTATACTAAAAAACGAATCAGAGTGAGCCATATGATCTAAAGTTGTATCTGATTTGATAAATCCACTAAGTATACTCAGTAAATTAAAGTCTTAAAACTGTGCAAAGAACAGACTTAAAGCCTTAGGCATATTCTACCATTCAAACTTAGAGTGGTGCAGAGACACAACCAAAATAAAATAATGGAACAAGTAAAAACACACAACAGAAGAAGATCCAGATAAGTACTCAGGTGTAAATAAATCCCATAGAGGTATAGGATATATATCTTTAATACCAGACCAATGGCGAACCATATTGATTATTCCTATACAGAAAGCTTCTAGCACCGATGGGAAACTAAGGCCTACCTCTCTGATGTAATGTCTGTGTAAGATTTTTCATAACATGTTGTTGAAAAGAATGGAATGGCACATAGAAAAGAACCTAATTGCATGCTTGGATAATTTATCCAGAATCACAGCACACATTTAGGTAGGACTCTCAAAAACAATTCAACATTAGCTCGTTTTTCAGATGTAGAAAATGCGTACAATAATGTACTTACAGAAAAAGTAAGAACAACTGAAGTTAAATAATAATAATAAATAAAGGAGAGAGTTGCCAATAGGATTATCGGTTCTAGGTGGACCAGCATTGGTCTGGCTCAGGGAGATCCACTTTTACCATCGTTATTTTATGGCAACATATCATTTATGCTGATATAATGAGGAGTCACTTATTATGGTATCCCAATACGCAGATGACTCTGCGTTCTATATGAGCTATAAAAATCTTAACAATTGCAAAGTAAGTTTGTTAAATTCTATGGTGATTAAATAAAGTGTATTATTATTGGACTCTTCAAATAAATCCAAAGTGTGTGTGTATAATTAGCCGAGAGTGAACAATGATTTGAAAATAAATAGTAACACTATACTTTGTGTTGATAATATTAAATACTTAGGTATGTGGTTCAAATCCCTACTCTGGAGTAAACATATTATTAGTAATCCTACTTTGCTGTGCCCGACAAGGTCCACAATGATCATATTTTTGTAAAACCTACCACCTAAGTTCACATGTGGAAGCAATAAATGTATTGAGTATTAAGTATTGAGTATTAACGAAGTCTCACAAAGAAAATTAAGAAATTTGAATTTACTAAACATTTTAATGGGCCCTTCTTGGGATGTCCACCCTAAGCATTTACGTAGTATTTATAGTATAGCTTTGTGAAGAAGTAGGATTGACTACGGCTCCTTTTTATACGACACTAGCGCAAAATCTAATTTATATTAATTGTAGAAAATTCAAAATCAGGCACTCAGAATTATTTATGGTTATATCAGGAGTACTAGTGCATAACAGAAGATTATATCTCACAATTAAATATTATCTTAAATGTATGTCTTGGACTAATAATGTTACAAGAAAATTTAAAGAAGACTTAACTTCCTTTGAGCACAGTCATTACTGGCGGAATAAAAAAATACCATTACTTGGTATAGTATATATACTGAGTGTAAATCCTTAGACATTTGACACACCCATTTCCCACTTGACATGTTTTCACTAGATGTTTGGAAACCATAAATAGATGAAAAGAAAATGATTGTAATTTAGATTGTGTTAAGTGAAGAGAGTAATAAAATTTTGAAATTTCAGTGACCCATTCTGAGGTGGTCAAGGAATTAAATGAAAAGTATGAGGAATGGTATAATGTCTTCACTGATGAGTCTAAAAGTGTTAATAGACAAGGGGCCGCATATTATAATATGAGCAAGAAAAAGTCACCTATGTTCAATATTAATAACTGTAATGCATCGATTATGGCATTGGTGCTTTAGAAGCAATGCAGTATTAATATTTACAGAGTAATAAAATGGTCATATTTACTGATAGTAAAAGTGTTGTAGTATATTGCTTGTTGCGCCTCTGCGTGTATAGGTGCATCACTAGCTTATGCAATTTTTAAGCAAAAATACACTTTCATAAGTCGTGGACAGAATATGAGACTGCAATGAGTTCCATCTCATATCCGGTTGACCGGTAACGAGGAGGCAGATAGTTTGGATAAACTAGCAATATTGGATGGTAATCCATATAATTTAAAACTATTTTACATGGAATATCTTAGTGTAAGTAAAAACAAATGTATAACATTTGTTTTTACTTACACTCATTCAAAGAGTATTTTGATGAGAGAAGTAAAGAGTATTTGGTTTAGAACGATACAATGACAGCCTTCTCGAATATCATGATTTTTTAATTATAAACTAAGTTAGAAATATAAGAATTATAGCAAATAAGTTACACTCTCTCTCGAAGAAATTTGCATATTTACTTACTTAATGAAAAAAATTACTTAGCATTTTTGCCCACTTAACAGGTACATAACCTTACATGAAAAGGTACACAAAGTGGGCAAAAACCATAATATAAGTATTTAATGAAGAAAATCCGATTTTGCACCTTGGCCGTATCCTCTAAGGACTTGAAACTTCTTATCGTAAACTCACCCTCCTATTATTGTTAGTATGTAGTAAGAACAAAACAACAAATATAGTACTCACACATGCTGCAAAGTCACCAGGAGCGACCACAAGATTGTCCAGCACTGTCTGCAGTTTTGTGACAAGACTCAGCACTGCAGACTGCTCAGCTGGGGTTGGACACAACTCCCCATGCCGTTTGAGGAGGGCCTGTAAAATGGTAACTGTTTTTATTGAATGTTTCCTCAGTTGTCACCTGAAAATTACAGAGCTGAGAGCCAACCTTCAGTGGTGAACCTCATAGAACTGGTTGTGGTGGATGCTGTCCCATTGCATTAGAAAAGTAAAGGAACAGAGAGTGCACCTGGGTTTGCACACAAACTTGTGCACTATAATATCTCCTGTGTACTTGGCTAATCTCCATAAAGATTGGCCACTGTGATAGAAATGGTCAGGGGCTTATTATTCTAAAATGAATCAAGTTACTACAACAATCTGACAATATCTAAGAGACGCTAGTTAACAGTAACTCAAATTTACCTGTGTCAGAGCAGAATCATCCGGGGCTGGCTTGCATCGAGGAAACGCCGGTTCAGCAAGTACCAGGTCGAAAGGAGGCCTAAGCATCAATGAACGCGACCTATTGAAAGGTGGCCGCCCCATACCGCCGCGTACCCCCATACCTCGGCCTCCACGACCACCTCCACGCACCATATTTCACTACGTGAAAATACCTGAAAATCATAAGCTGCTATTAGTGAAAAAGAATTACACACGCCATTTACAACTTTTCATATTTGCAGTGGTAGCCGTGCGATTAATTAAATCGAATATAAAAATCTTAGCGCAATTATATCTTAGCGTACTTTTTCGGTAGTTTTTCTATACAGCACTGTAAAGTTTTAATACAGGTATGTTTTTCGGCACGAAAACGAAGCCTAGAAAAATTGACAGCGTTGACACCACAAACAGCGAACGCGAACTTTGACCAGGGGGGTGAAACTTAGAACTATTGTGATTTTCGACCTTAATGACAGACTAGTGCTGCCGTCTTTAAAAGTTTTTCAGAACTAAATGTCGATAAAACAGTTTCCAACTATTTCCAAGTGATTCTGTTTTATTGACAGAACTGTCAGTGCCGGCGAAACCTTGAATTGTAACGGGGAAACTTCTACTTCTGTCTTCTTGTCTCGTTTATAAACATTCGCTTTTCTAAGATATAACGATACGATCCAAGTGTTATTTGTTATTTAGTTTGTTGTTATTATTACTGTTTGTTTCTTTGCTGTTAAGTTTTTATTTTTACCAGTTTTTCATTGCAATTTTCACAATGAATTGTCGCCAAGCTCGTTGCATTTTTGGTTGCGACACTTTTGGTAAGTATTGCACTTATTTAATAATGAAGTTACATGTACAAAAGACTATTCTGTAATGTTAAAATACATTAATTTCTTTAACAACATAGACTTTCCAAAATCAACGCTAACTTGGGATTCGGTCACTTCAAACCTCAAAATTCTAAATATACAGCTATCTTGTGCCTCATGTCTATTATAATATAGTAAACAATTAGCATCAATATGACGACTATGAAAATACCTGTAGTAGTATTTGTTTTGTACCCATCTAAGTAAACATAACTATTTCCAGGAGTGTCAATGCATGGTTTTCCGAATAAAACTAAATACCCTGCCATCTTTGAAGCATGGTTATCAGTCATACCCGAGAATATAGCTCATGGAGGTCCGGAGAAGGTTCAGAAATCATTAAAAGTGTGTGACTACCATTTTAAACCAGAACACAGGACACGAGGCCACGGCGTTACTAAAACAGCTATACCCTGTCTGTATTTAGAAGGTAACATAGATATTACTTATGATATCTTTCATCACTTTCTTCTATTTAATAGGCATATGAATGATTTTTATTATAATTATGTTAACAAATAATTAAGCATCTGCATATCAGTTGCTGCAAGCGCTTTCACCTGCAACCTAGGGAACTAAGACATGTGTCTACCTGTGTGACAAATTTTATTGAAATCGGTTTGGCTGTCTAGGCTTGATTGAATTACATGCCTCCAAACAACTTTAACAAGTGTCAGCCAGACACTGGTGTCCTGTCACATTTTAAATACTATACCATTTATTTTACTATAGGGCTTATACAAGGTGTGTACCATATTATATCGCTAGGAAGTAGGATGTAGGATTATAAAAATGAACCAATTCTTCAGTTTACACCTGACTAGAAAAATGTGTGCTTAAAGGAGTATCAGTTACTTTTAGGTAGATGGTTCTTACCTGTATTGCAGAAAGGCGCAAGTCATTACAAATATATGTAGTTGCAGGGTTACATTTAAAATGTAAAAACCTGCCTCTTAATGCTCATTGTCAACCAGAAATAACCTAACACTAAATTACGTTCCAGGTGTGCCAAAAGTTATAACCAATCTGGATACAGAACATAATTATTGCTTACCAAGGATGAAGCTAGCGGTTTCCTCAGATAACGTTGAAATGGCTATACCATCATCATCTGGTGTAACACAGAATACCGGTAAATAATTATTGCCACACATAATATTTATCATGTTTGCAGGGCTAGCATGGAATTGTAGTCAAAACTGTTTATCACTCTGTAATCTGTATGGCAGAAGACAAATACGAGGCTTTTCTTAAAATGATTAAAAAAGATTGCCACTTAGATTTGTTTTGGCCCCAAAAAGGTAACATTTCCGCTTTTTGGCAAACTAGCCCTGCTGAGATTGTATACTTCCCCATTCCTTGGCTTGGTTAATTAACCTATCAAACAACTTAAAATGTTGCTATGCTTGTAGTGGTAAACCTTATTCTATTATTTTTAAGTCCATCACTTAATCTTAGATTTATACATAACATCACACATTGTTTTCCCGAAGGGTTGGGCAGAGGTGTATCCACACCCACATTTCGCTCAGATTGTATAAGTCTCATGAAATAGATTACATGACCATATCTTTGATTTATATGTGTATCTGGATAAATTGTACCTTCTAATGAGTTTTTTTTTTTTGTTTATAGATATTGCATTGATGAGCCATGTTAATACGCAAAAATCAGTAGATGCTTGTATGTCATATAATGAGAAAGAACCTTCCAAATCGCAAACATCATTATGCAAAGGTAAGTTTTAAGTTAAATTTATTTAGTCTATGTACATATACCCTATCTGTTTAGGTAGTTAACTAAAGGTAAACAGTGTTGGTATGTCTTTTAACGAAAAATGTTTTTGAAAAATGATGAAATACGGTTTACAACATGAAATACTTTCAGATTTTCTAAAATTATAGATAATTGATTTGTATAAGTAGTAATATCCATATTTTAAAATATATTTTTACATAAAAAGACATACCAAGATTGTTTACCTTTAGTTAACTACCTAAACAGATGGGGTATCGTCAACTTGCTGGATTAAAATAAATAAATAAGTGGCGGCTAAATTGAACTCATATTTATATTATAAATATTTCAAAGATTCCAAATAGAACAAATTTACACTTACGGCCGAACCCAATAACCGATCTATCACATACTGGAGATAGAAAAACAAATGAAACAACAGAAAACCTATACAATTTTTCTGTTGTTTCACTTGTTTTTCTATCTCCTGGAGATAGATCGGTTATTGGTTTCGGCCATTAGAGGTGTCTGTGGTTTCCCCTCTACATTCAATTTAACGAATAAACTGGCATGTTGGTCATTTAAAGTCATAATATTATAGTTTAGCTTTTGATAGCAATTTCTGAATTGTTGAGATAGAAAGTTTTCTTTATTCCAAGATGTCCGACTATGTAGGAACAAAGTTTAATCAAAATCCAATCAGCTGTTCCTGCATGATTGAATGACAGTGATAAAAGCACACCACATCTGCAAATGTTTTTTCATTTTCTATTACAACAAAAAAATAAATAAATAAATATAATAAAAAAATAAAAAAAAAATATATCATTAAATATTAATTTTTCAGGAAATACTACCCGAGCTAGGACAGCACAGCTCAAAGACTACCAGAGGCAAATCAGAAATCTGAAGAAAATGGTAACTCGAATGAAAAATAAAGAAGAGTCATTCAAAACCCGACTCGCAAGGGCAGAAAGAATTGCACGGTCATCTGTTAAATTAACAAGTAACATGTCAAAAACGTCTAGAATTTTTACTGGTTTACAATGCAGGGAGTCAGGAAAAAGCTCACGAGGTCGACGATTTACTGAGGAAGAAAAAATACTTTCGCTTTCCTTACTGAAAAAGAGTCCGAAAAGTTACAGCCTTCTCAGGAAGTATTTTTGTTTGCCATCTAAGAAGACTCTCTTAAATATTCTAAAAACCGTAAAATTAGTTCCTAATAAACAAGATAATTTTTGAGAAATTAAAAGATACTGTTTCAAAAATGAATGCCGAAGACCGTGTTTGTAGCCTGATTTTTGACGAAATGTCTATAACTCCGCACGTCTACTATGACAAATCAAGAGACGAAATTATTGGTTTCGAGAATCTTGGGACTCACAAGACCAATAAGTTTTCTGACCATGTCACGGTTTTCATGATAAAGGGACTCAGAAAAAATTTTAAGCAGCCAGTTGCTTATTACTTTAGTCAAAGTATGAAGTCAATATAAAATATAAAAATAAAACTTGGCTAGTATATCCTTCTCAAAATTTATCATTATCTTTGAGCCATATCCAATCTGTGGTATCCAATTTTTTAAAACACGATGTACACTTACCAGGTTTAAAAGAAAGAATTAAATCTCTTTTAGAAATAACATCTGTTTTTTGGTACCTATTATGATTGTAATACACATAGAGAAATTGCTATAAACTATTTTACAGATATCTCAACAAATCTGTTAGTTTATAGTTGGTGCAAAAGCGTAAACAGAATTTTATCAGGTAAATACAATTACGATGGTGAAGACCAAATTAAATTAGCAGCGCTTTCATACTATATAAAACATAAAACTAAACCAAAAAAGTAAATGGCATCTTATTATTGAATTAATATTATATAATACTGTAATGTATTAATTACTACCAAAAGTAGCTTGCTTATATTTTAATCGCACATTTTGCGAAAATGCGGAGACAAAGTCTTAATTACTCATAATTTGTGATGGGATATACTTACAGATTTACGTTATTGTTTTGGTTTTTATAATTGTTTTACGAGTGGTAGCCATAATAATGGAAAAGGCGGAGGTTGCGTTTACTATTTTAGTGTTATATTTTGTTGGAACGACTGAAACTTCACGTGTTACTGTTTATCCCGGAGATACATTACCTCACCATGGTCGTTGTGAGCCAATAACTATTCAGTTTTGTCAACAAATCAGATATAATCAAACGATATTTCCTAATTTACTGAATCACGCTAAACAAGAAGACGCTGGACCCGAAGTTCACCAGTTTACACCTTTGATAAAAGTCAACTGTTCACCAGATCTGAAATTAATTAATTAATAATTTATTGTCAAAGTATGAAGTCAATATAAAATATAAAAATAAAACTTGGCTAGTATATCCTTCTCAAAATTTATCATTATCTTTGAGCCATATCCAATCTGTGGTATCCACTTTTTTAAAACACGATGTACACTTACCAGGTTTAAAAGAAAGAATTAAATCTCTTTTAGAAATAACATCTGTTTTTTGGTACCTATTATGATTGTAATACACATAGAGAAATTGCTATAAACTATTTTACAGATATCTCAACAAATCTGTTAGTTTATAGTTGGTGCAAAAGCGTAAACAGAATTTTATCAGGTAAATACAATTACGATGGTGAAGACCAAATTAAATTAGCAGCGCTTTCATACTATATAAAACATAAAACTAAACCAAAAAAGTAAATGGCATCTTATTATTGAATTAATATTATATAATACTGTAATGTATTAATTACTACCAAAAGTAGCTTGCTTATATTTTAAATATCGCCTTGACATGCTAATAAATCATTGTAACTTGTCTCTTATAATTTTTATAATATGAGATTGTTTGTAACTGAATCGAAATTACCCAGTGATTGATGTATCTAAATGAAAGTTGAATGATTAAAAAAATATGTTGTAATGATTTGGTTTTATTTTTTACTTATAGGCGGTCGTACACCAGCAGCACTATTTGCATTAAAATTTAATTGTTCTTGTTGTGGTTTATTTTCTATTTAAAATGCAAATCTGGCCGAGGCTGTGGTGTAAATGTCGCTTTCCCAGTACACTAACTTTCAATTTTCAAATACGGCTGTAGTACGTATATAATACAGTATCACCTACCCATACTTACGTTTAAAATAGGTAGGTAGGTACCTACATAGAGTATAGTAAGTATAAAAAGGAACCTATACCCACGTGACCCACGGCATCGGCATTTAGTTCCGATAAAGTTTCATAGACGGCAGCACTTTCTACGTGGCCGTTTTTTATGGTCCAGTTGCTTCTCTATTCCTTTTTATACTTACTATACTCTATGACTTTGACAGAACCAAAGACCTTACAGAACGGAGCATAGGCCACAGACTATCAAAATCGAAATACAAATACTATTGTACTTTCTAAAACTTCAATTACATCTTCTAATTAGATTTCCTAAAAATTGTATTGATAGATACATATGTTATAGATATATAGATAAGCTCTTAAAGAAATTAACATTTCGGCGGCGGCGGCGGCAGTGCCCGCTGTAAAAGAAGTTCTATTGCTCGGAATCTCGGAATTAACTCTTATAAATTCTAAAACCATCTGTTTCCAAAATATGCACTGTTTTCATATGAGAAAGTTTTTTCTTTATGTATTCTTTAACCCAGCACCGTTACAGCTAGAGCAAACCCTATCTCTCCCATATTATTTATATATGCCCTATATTTTTGACAAACTTCAAAAAAGAAAGAAGTTCTCATTACGATAGATTTTTTGTTGTTCAGCGATATTTTCACAAATTGTCAGCCGATTTGGATGGTTCTTTTTTCGTTTGGAAGAGTATTTTTCCAGAGTGCTCCCATTTCAATTTGATGAACTTCGGAGATAGGCAACGGAACTTTTCAATAAATGATAGCAAGTACTCCGGATTCTTGGTTTATTATTTACAACCAGTTTACAACAGATTATAACATAACATCACGCTGGAACGCTGTGAAGGGGTACGCAGATGGGTACAAGTCAAACAATCATGTTTTTGAGGTTTTCTATTTGGGCATCACTTTATTGTTTATGAGCAGGTCTTGATTATTATTTTTGTATCGGGTTAAATAGGTATATTAAAAATGTAGGTATTCTATTGGTTAAATATATTGTATTTGTATTGGACGTTGAACTTCAAGCATAAACTCTACAACTTAAAATCAATAAAATCAAATAAAGTGATATAAACAAAACAGCTGCAGAAGAGAATGCAATTGTGAGAACAACAAACATTTAATTTTTTTACTATTTTTGATGGGTCACTACTCACTAGCCCTATAGTATGAAATGTAATAAATAAACAAAATACCCAACCCCTCAAAAGCCATGTAGTCAGAGAGAGGATCGACCAACTAAACCTGAGGATCATGGAGATCCCACTATGGACGATGTGGAGGTATTCGAAGACTGCGAATCGATTACAACTGTCAACGAGGAATCTCACCAAAGTAGACAGAGGTACCCACTGAGAGATAGAAGACCCAAGCAGTTCCCGGATTACATCTTGTATCAAGGTGCTGGATCAGATCATAATCCAACTACGGTTCAAGAAGCATTATCAAGAACTGACCGTAAAACATGGAAGTCAGCGATTCAGGAGGAGCTGGATGCGATAAATAAAAATAAGACTTGGACCTTAGCCAAACCACCAGCCAAGTGCAACGTCGTTGATTCAAAATGGCTTTTTCAAATCAAAGAAGAGGCGGGAAATAAGAAGCGATATAAAGCTCGACTGGTTGCACGAGGCTTTAGCCAGAGATATGGGGTGGATTATGATGAGACTTTTTCTCCATTTGTTACACATAGTTCACTTAGAGGCCTTTTAGCGATGGTTGCTAATTAAGGCTTTAATGTTGATCAGACGGACGTGAAAACAGCGTTTTTGAATGGAAATCTATCGAGCCTGCCTATATGAAGCAACCGGAAGGATTTGAGGAGAAAGAAAAAGAAGATTATGCGTGTCTTCTTAATCGATCACTTTATGGGTTAAAGCAAGCCCCTAGAGCTTGGAACAGCAAGTTAAATAATGAGTTGTTACATCTTGGCTTCAAACAATCCAGGAATGAACCATGCGTGTATACAAGATCCAAAGACAAGAAGGTCATCATTCTAGCAGTATATGTGGATGACATGCTTATTTTCTGGAATGACGCTCAGGAGTTGAGCAAGGTGAAAAAGGACCTCATGTCTAAATTTGAGATGAAGGATCTTGGTAAGGTAGAACTAATATTGGGGATGCAAATAACGCAGAACGAGACAGAAATCAAAATTTACCAAGAGAATTTATGTCAATAAAGTTTTGAAGATGTTCGGGATGGATGATTGCAAGGTTGTTACGACGCCATCAGTTACTGGTCAAAGATTGGAGAAGCCAGGAACAGAACATAAATCGAATCCGAGTATTCCGTATCAAAATTTAATTGGTTCTCTAATGTACTTGTCTGTTTGCACGAGGCCAGACATAGAACATACAGTAAATTATCTGAGTCAATTTAACAGTTGACTCAGATAACGCGTAGACGATACGCGTGGAACACGACGCGCCGTCGACCCGGGCCTGGTTGTTATCGGACGGCGAGCCACCCATAGCCATAGCGGGAATCACTCTGCAATTCCCGACGCCCGTGCCATCTTCCCTTGCGGCGGCTGTGGCGTAAGGTTTCGATCTCCCTCACGCGGTCCGTCTCCTCTTTCCTGAGGTGGCTGCTTCCCATTCCTTCTCGCTCCGGACCATGGACTGAAACAGGGCCAGAAGCGAGAGGTCGCCGCCGCATTCAGCGTAAGCCTTCTCCAATATTTTCGGTGACTCCGATCACGAAATTCCATTGGCGATGCTAAATTTAAGAAAAACAGCACCGCATATTTAATCTAAATAACAGATGTAACTCAAACTCCGATCCAAAATGGAAAACAGTTGTGCCAATTTCACAACAACAAAAATAGAATTAAGAATCATAAAAAAAAATTCATTCCCGATTCTTTTTGACTAAATGTATACACGACTAAAGGCCGCTATCCCACTGGCGTTTTACGAGCGTTGACGTCAACGTCGCGTCTACGCAGCGTCGACGCCGCGCAGACGCGACATTGACGTCGCGTCGTCGCGTGGCAAGCATTACAAGCTCCAGCACAAGCGACATGCTCCTTCCCACCGGCTTCGTAAGGTCCATGACTCATTTGTGGGGCCCGGTATCCGTTTTTACAATAAACTTCCACTTTCTTTTCTTGACCTGCCTTTTAACTCATTTAAAGATAAAGTTAAATCTAACCTTTGTTTGAAGGCATACTATTCTATTAATGACTATTTAGACGATAAGAATAGTTGGTCGCTGTGTTGAACGCAAGACAATATCTTATTTAATTTTATCATGTTCTTTCTCTATAAGTTAGCTTATGTGAGTTATATGAGTTCATATAATATTGTTTTTTTTTTTTTTATTAGGTACTATGTAGGTCAATCTGTTTTTACTTTATTGACTCAATCTACTCTTTATAATGTTTTATAGTGAATTGATTTATGATTTCCATGTTGGATAATTATATATTATTTTTCTACCTTTGTCATGTATGTGTCATGTATGTTTGACTTTGCATACTATTGTATAAATTCAAGTTCTTAAAACGCTATAGACAGATGTGTTGCTGGGGAGTTTGTTGCACCACTTCTTCTTCCCAGCTAAAATAGGAAGTGGTGACGGATAGAGTAGGTACCTAAATATCTCCTCCCATGCCTTTTTTTTGACCACACGACCACTGTATTCTCGTTTTGACATCTCCATAATACAGGGCGATTTTGAATTTCATTTATATATCTATAATTCAATATCGAAATCGGTTACTGATAGTAACTGCATTCCGAATCGTACCATTAAATACGTACGCTCGCAGTTACCACTACTGTTAACTAACAATAATACCATCAGCAACTGTGCAAATGGCCGCCGGCCATAGCCTCCGCCCGTACGGAGCACTCCACACGGACAGAGCAGGACGGCGTTATTCTACCTTGTTGCCAACAAACGCGACGTTAACGTTGCGCAGTCGCAACGTTGACGTTCTCTTCTGTATGAATCGTTTCTTAGGATAATATTATATAAATGCCTCATTCTTACACAGTCGCCAATCACCCAACATTGATATACGTAATTATGTAATATATTTTACAAGATGCCTGTTACAGAGAACTTTGATGATAATTTTGTGAAGTGCGACATGATTTAATGTTATATGTTCTGTTCGTTTGACGGGCCTGTTGGTCTAGTGGTTAGTGGCCCTGACTGCTAAGCCGGAGGTCGTGGGTTCGATTCCCACCCAGGACAAACTTTGTGTGATGAGCATGATTGTTTGTTCTGTGTCTGGGTATGATTTATCTATAATATGTATGTATTTATAAATTATATAAGTATGTATATCAGTTGTCTGGTTACCATAACACAAGCTCTGCTTAGCTTGGGATCAGATAGCCGTGTGTGAGTTGTCCCAAGATATTTATTTATTTTATTTATTTATATTTTTTGTCCATGTATCTACGAAGAGATATCAAGGAAAGGGCAATGACCTTTATTGCACATTTATCTGGTGTCAACCATTGTGGTGCGCAGGATCATGTTAATGTGTTGTTACAGTTGTGTGCTTTTAAAGAGAAGTTATTAGGTTCTGTGGTTTTATTTATTGAAAAAGTTATGTAGTTTGTTTTATTAATATTTAATGTAAGGAGGTTTTTATTTAACCACAGTGATGCCTGATGAAGTCCTTTTTCGGCAAGGTAGATCGTGCCTCAGCCCAGCAGTATCCCCGAAATATGAACGCAGTGTCATCTGCGTATGAGAATATTTTTCCTTTTGATGGTTCATATTGGCAGAGCTCATTGATATATATCAGGAAGAAGGAAGAGACCCGGGCCAAGCACACTTCCCTGTGGAACTCCGCAGGTAATGGGGAGGGAGCAGCTGACGTAGTTACCTATCTTCACAGATTGGTACCTATTTGTAAGAAAATCTTTCATAAGTTGCAGAGGCAGGCCGCGTATGCCGATCGCTTCGAGTTTTGCCAAGAGTATGTCAATTGAAATAGTATCGAAGGAAAATCTTCTTTATTATATGTACCTACTTAGTATCTCTAGTACATTTTGTACATTTTCATTTTTTCTAGTTAAATATGGCTGTTGTTAATTACATTTTTTATGTCACCGTGTTTTGTACCCATATTTGCAAATATCATATCATAACAAAACTGTCCGCTCTGAAATTACATTGAAAAGAGGTCACGTGCTTCAGCAACTAAAAATGATCTCAGAAACTTCGAGGCTTTAAGCGTCGAACCTTAAAGAGCTTCATAGCGCATGCGCCAATCCATCGACCTCCTGGTAGGCGCGCCGGTCCGGCAGCCCAGCACCACAGTCCCTCAGAGTTGTCATAGTGATCGGTCGCCTTTTTGACAACCAATTTTATCATCTGAAAGCTCCTTCATACCAGTAAGTGTTTTTATTTATATCTTTGTGTGATTTACTTTAGTGAATGGAAGAGTTTTGTGTTTATATTCAAATATCGAGCTTTTGTTCCCTATTTGATTTCAAATTGAACTAATTACCAGCCTCAAGCTAATCGTCAAATGATTTTGTGTAAGATATCGTGTATTATAACTTGAAAGCGGAAAAACCCATAACGAGAGGACACTGTGCGGGTTCTTTGGTACCATCCTTTGTTTGAGCAACGGATGTTATCCCCTAATTGACACTTGGTTGAGTGGGTAGGCTGTTCACAAAGTAAATTTTCACGCTGATCAAACTACACTTGGCATATAGGTACTTGAATGTCAGTCAGAACGCCGATTATTGTACTATTGGCATATTGAAGGCGTGGTCAGTGTTAAGTGTTAAATGCAAGGTTGGCGCAGATGACCGCGCATTGCAATACTGCCGCGCTAATTAGAAACGCAGTAAAGTAGGTTTTTTTGAAAATTGAGTTACTTATTGATTCTGAATCCTCTTAGTGAGCTCTACATGGTGATTTGATCCTTATTTTGATAGCTGTTCGGGAAGTGGTATTTTTAATAAGCAAAAACGCAGTATGTTTCTTGCTGAGAACTAGATTACTAAGCACAACTGCAGTAAGACACATTGCTGCTCTTTGCCTTACAGTATTTGCCTTACTTTTTTTTTTTTTACTAGTAAGATACGCAGTAAGAAACACTTGCTGCTGTTATGATTTGTAAATTATGTTTAATTAATAATTTAAGGATGCTACTTATAAATGCAGTAATATTGGATACTGCTCTTTTTCTAAGCACTCCATTTCAATTGAAAGAAGACAAAATACTTATTTAAAATGCAGTAAGATGCGTGACTGCGTTTATCTTTAGTATTTGTACGTAAAGAACCTATTATGACATACTAACTAGAAATGCAGTATGCTTCGTTACTGCATTACTATTTAGTATTCGTACCTCATAGATTTTTTTTTTAATATTTAAGATATTAGCAGTAAATATTTCTTACTGCTTTATTATTTAGTACAAGACAATTTTATGCATATCGAAGTACGAAGAAAGTCCGCAGTAACGTAAGTTAGACTTTGTTTAGTAAGTATAACACTCAAGGGAGTTAGCGGGGGTTGAGAGGTGAGTTGGGCGGGGGTGACTGAATTCGCCGAAACCACAGATTACTAAATAGTTACTACGTAACAGATACTTCACTCAGTAGAAAATTTCCAATACCTACTGCTATAATAGCCTACTCCGTCGCGTCAGCAACCGCTGCATGCTAAAATGTGCCTAAATACTCAAGCGTACAGTTGTGATTGGTTCGCGCCGCGCAATCCCACAAAAATCGCAGGGCTGCCTCTTCGATGAAATTAAATTAACATGACTATTTGTGTCTATTTAAATGAGAACTGTGAATATGTTCTGATTAGTAGTTTAAAATTGTATCGTCTATAAAATATTTTTTTATATAAATTGATGCTAACTGTGCAATACATCTAAAAGTGTCTAAAACATAATTATAGAGGTGTCGATATTTCCTTAGATTCTGATTCAGTACTGGCACTTGAAGTAGTTGGTGGAGATGGCAGCAGTTTTGTAGGCAAAGCGTCAGGTCGTAATTGTGGTTTATGAATAATCACCGACTTATCAAAATGAAGATAACACACATAATGACTTCTTGCCTTGGTGTCTGGCCTTGCTAAATCGGGCCTGACAATCAATTCAACCCATGTTTTACGCCTGAAAAACAATAAAATAGGACAGGTCTTAGGAAGGAGATCGGTACCTAGATAAGACAGACGGACAGACACAGATATGAAGAATTTATAATAGTCCTCAAAAATGTATAATTATGAATAAAAAACCTACCTACCTACCTACTTATAAATACATTGAATGATTATTAACATTTATCAATTTGTTATTAACTATAACATGGGGAAAGCTAAAGAATTCTTTGACAATATCATGAGAAATTACCCTTTTATTCTAATAAAAATAACTTTTTTTTAAAGTAAGTAGGTATGACGTTTCTATGTAACAAAAATGTGTAAATCTGTGTCTGAAAGGTAACCTAATGCTTAGTATACCTATTAAAAATAATTTGTTTATATCTTCTTTTACTTGATTTGCACCCATCTACGGCACATGAGGCACTAGACGGCATCGTAGGTACCCGTACAAACGATTGGAACAATTTAAAATTGAAAACTTGCGTGCGCTTCGCTTGCGAAAACCGCGCTGAGTTTGGTCCGCAAACGGCCCGAGACCGCTCGGCCGGGTGGTAGGTAATTATAGCGCGCAAGTACATGGAGTGACGGAGGCCTGCCGAAACGCACGCGCCGCGGCCGCCACTCTGTTGACAAAAGCGGGCAATCCCCGAAAAAGAAGAAGATTCCAAGAGACGGTAGAAAAAAGAAAACAAAACAAAACTAAATTTAATATTGAAAAACTTTCTTTGAAAAAGCCATGCTCGGACACGTGTATAAAAAAATGTACTATGAAAATTACTGAACATCAACGGAAATTAATAAACGAAGAATATATTTCTCTAAACTGGGAGGCTAGGGGTTTGTTTATCAAGAGTCAAGTCGAGACGAAAACTGTTGCGAATAGAAAAACGTCAATCAAGAATAATAATCCCATCATACGTAACGTTACGTACTCATATTTTATGCACATGCAAGATTACAAGGCAAATGCAAGGATTCTATGCACATGCAGGAAGGCAAAGCAAAACCCAACACCATTACCGATACGTGTTTCGCCTCTCCACGAGGCATCCTCAGGGGACGTGTTGACTCGCTGACCGTTGAGTCGCAACTCAACGGTTTTGCTTTGCCTTCCTGCATGTGCATAGAATCCTTGCATTTGCCTTGTAATCTTGCATGTGCATAATATAACGGGCGGGAGGGAGGTGCATACCTGCAACCCACTAATATTCGCGGAAATTAAAACTAGATATATTGTTTTCAATTTAAAATTAAAAATAGATTTCCGCAAAGTAACGCCTGACTCAATCAATTTTAAAGTTTTTATAGTTTTTTTAGTATTAGAAGTCTGATAGATCTTTTTAATGATAAGTTCTCAAAGGTGCGAATAATTCTAACACTGACTGATCTCCGTATTTGCCATAGACATAAATTATTATTTAGCTGTGATTAAGATAATTAAAATTTTAGTTCGAAACAAAGAAGTTTGGTTGAAGTTGATGAAACTGATCTTAAATAAGTGTGACCTATTTTTTATATTAATATTCCTAGATTTTGTAAAGACTCAAGAGGTTGTTACTATATTTCATTATTTTAGTGTAATTAGTGATAAGTATAAGTCCTTGTTACTATAACAGAACTAATATTAATCTATGATTTTGATCTCAACATAATGTGCCATAACACTTGGCTGTGATTATAATAATTTTTAGTTATAAGATTTATTTGGTTTCTAATAAAAATAAATTTAAAAAGTTGTATTAATTATCTCTTCCTGATATTTAATTGGTATAACCCAGTTATTGTGGTTTTTTACGTGTGTACACTAATTTCAAAGCTACTAGTCACTCTTTAACTGCAGTTATGGTTTGTAGTCAGGCTAAGCAAAACTATATGAAAATATTGTACTACTAATTATAAATGCAGTAATTGTCTGTGATTAAGATAATTTCAATATTATGTTTCATTTGCTACTTAAAATAAAGTAATTCATTAAATATACGTTGTTTTATTTAATAAAGAAGTGGTTAAGATGAATATAACCAAGTCATTCGCATTTAAATACTGTATTTAACAGCTATAAGTCACTATTGCACTGCGATTATAGTTTGTAGTCGAAGTGATAATAATAATTAATAAAATCAAATAAACGCAGTAAGCTGCGTTTGCTAGTAGAAAGCGCAGTAACTCCAAACTTACTGCGGTTACAGCTTGTAATACTGGAGTTAGTTTTGAAGACCCTGCTAAGCATAAATAGTTTTTTTTGTTTTAAATTTGTTGTATTAAACATATAGAGAATCGGGTTAGTTCATAACAAACAGTGCATATTCAGCTATACATGTAAATCAAAACATATTTGCAAAACTTCAAAATTATATCTAAAACAACAAAACAAAAGTAAAAAATTGTTGGCGCCATTTACTCGAAATTACGAATAACCTCCTTACTGCACTTCTAATTAGCGCGGCAGAATACGCGTGTGCAGTTTCAACGAACATTCCACTTCGCAGTGATTGGCTGTCGATAGCCTTTAACCGCCTGGATTGATTTTCGACATACAGATATATACATAGGTACTTGGTTCTGGAAAAAGAATGTTTTTAGAGGATTTTTTATCAAGATGATTGTTTGACGAGATGTTTGGTGATACCGTTTAGCTTAAAATACTCGTGGGACACTTCCAATAGTGACAACATTATGGTATATCATAAGATGATTTTTTTTCCAGAAACACTCGCGTCATCTTAAACAGCGAAAATGGTCAACTTCGATTTTGAGACTGCTAATGCCACTGTAAGTATTCATTTTGCTTATTAAATATCTATCTATTTTGGAATGCGACTTCTGCCCTGTATAAAGTATTAGGTAATTTTATCTTAGCTGGTGCCTAGGCGAAGCAACAAGGAGAAGTTTATATATCTGCGTATCAAAAGCTAAACCAACATTGTTAATTGAAAACAAATTGCGACTTTAGCTACGTATTATTATCTTTGGAGTGGCTAATCTTAATTATATTGTTAAGTTATATAGTAAATGTTAAAAACACAAAACGTTTGGAACTGCGGGCGTACCATGAGGTGTTAAAACGTGAGTCTTCCGAGCGAGAAAGAGGGATAGAGTTATACACCCTGTATAGCTCCATCCCTTTTTCTCGCTCGGAAGACTCACGTTTTAACACCTCATGGTACGCCCGCTGTTCCTCAATCAGTGTTTTGTATTGTTAAAGCTACTTTAGTAAGTCTGTTATACGATAGTTTGTGTACAATCTAAACACAGCTACAGACAATGCTTTAACTTCTCGTTCGGGATCAGATATGGACTAATGTATGACTCAATAACCATTTATCAATATAGTACCTAATATAACATCATTATAATGTATTAGGAACTTAAACAATTTGCAGGCAATTTTTAGGATAGCTTAGGTACTTACTATTTGATATTATTTACACCAAGTTGTTTATAATTTTAAAAGATTCCAAAGCGTTATAATGAAACAATGATAGGCTATGCGTTAGATGGTACGACATTAGCAAAAAGCACGAGTATTCTTGCGAAAGATATTTTTGACAAGTCACGGGGGCGGGCGTGAGGACAATTGCGCGAAAGACAAGTCCATATAGTTCTATAATAATGTTTTATTTTTGTCTTTGCGAGTGATGAATTTTCGTTAAGTCTACAAAATATAAAATTGACGGGCATTTAAATGTGTAAAATCTACCGTACCGTTTTCGGTACTGCAGGGCGTTAGAGGTCGTTGCAGTTTAAAAATCGAGTTCACGTGGCTGATGTAGACCTGCGACAAGCTTGATATCGCGACTGTATGATACATATTAAACTATGTGTTATTTTATTAGTGTAAGCTTTTATTAATTTTTTTATTTTCCTTTTGCAGCAACTGATGAACGAGATTATTCGTATCACGCTCACTGAATATAATGCTTTGGGTGAGTAATTTAATTCATCTTTTACATCGCCTCTTTCATGATCTAGAGGTCGCAGATCGGAGATCAAACGCAGCTGGTTAGTTAGAGAACTAGCTTTCATTCCCAGGATAAAGAGTTCTATCTAGTTATTATTTAACTAGGAGCCAGCCCCGTCTTTGCCCGGGATTTGGTTTTTAAAAATGTGGAATGCATTTTTAATTACATTTTTTCCAAAGACCGTCTCATAAGTAAATATTACAATATTCAATTCTATAAAAAAAATCATAATTACATACCTACATATGTACAGCCAATACCGATGAATACTAGTATTCAGCTGAATACGGTTTGACCGGAAGCTGACAGATCATGATATAAACAGCCAATTTTCGTGATATTAAAAAAAAAACCAAATTCACACAAACGGGATGGGATGATACACAAACATAAAATCTTATTATTTCAATTTCAGGCGACAAGATCGCTCAACCCTGCCCTGAGGAAGACGAACAAGAGATGGTGGAAGAAATGATGGAAAAGTACTTAGACAATGAACGTATCCTGGATGCTTACTTTGAAAAACTGAAGGAGTTGCTGAAGAAATCGCCACCAGGCCGAAAGGAACTGGAAATGAAAGAGCGCCAGATTGAGAACCTGATTAAGAAGAATGGCTTGGAGTAAACACTGCATGGAAGCTCGACAAACGACGGCGAACATAACAGACCTTTATTTATACAAACGTAAACTTGCTTGTTTCATTCATCTTCTAACATAACCAATCAATCAATCAATCAATCAATCATTTATTTCTTTGCAAACATGGGTATAGTAGGTACACAGGTGTTTTTATAATAGTATGGTTCTCCTTAATTTGCCGTCACATGGGCATGCAAAGGTTTACAATTTCAAACAAAAAAAAACAAATTTTGGTGGCAGATCATTCGAATTAGATAACATGACAGTGATTTATTAAATTCCAAGAAATCACGTGAAATTAGTTAACTCAACTCTCACAACACGTATACATAAACGTATTGGTAACTATAAAATTTTGGTAGGATTCATTGTATTCAAAATTATCTGTTCACAATAAATATACCGAGGAATTGTAATCTAATAAAGATTTATTACAATCTTAGTTCTTACACAGTTTGAAATTATTCGATGACAGATATGGTGCCAAAAAATATCGTCCACAGCGATGTAAATGAAAAGTTAATTAAACTTATAATTGGATAACTCTTTGGTTACAGTAAATTTTGTTAATAGGAAAACAAAGTTCTATTTTTTGTTGTTGTAAATCTTGATCAATCATAATACTCAAAACTTAGAAGTTGATTGAATTAACTTTGGAAGCACATCTTTTCTGTTACGTTATAAAAGGATGAATAAAACAAGGAAATATATAACGTTTGCTTTAGTAGAAGTGGGGATATGTAACACCCCCATATTAGATTTATGTGGCTGCATTATAAACGCAGCTTTCTTTAGGAATATAAGAGAAATCTGAAAAAAATATCTACGCGCATTCAACAAAAATAGCAATGATTAGTTTTAATGACTTCGCTAATATGTTTAGAAAGTAGTAATTAATAAGTTAGGCAGGGGTTAGACCCTGATTAGGAAAAGACGGGCTTCGATCTTTTTTTGTTAAATAGTAACTTTTTAGTTTTTAACACTCTTTTTCTGCATTTGGTATGGTGATGTTTGGTAGGCTCAAGTAGCTCTAAAAAGTGTATTTTTACGAAGTCCCGTTGTAGTTTCTGTCATCAAAATTATTCTTAGGGCCATGTGTCTCATATTGCTTGAATCAATTAAATCATAAATATCCATGTAGTAATATAATATTCGTAATATTTAAAGGACTAGATTTAAAAACATATAATCAAATTAATCCGATAAGCTAGATTTTAACCAGTTTTATCAATTACATATTAGGTAATAAGTATAATAATCTTGTGTAGTAATTATGTTATTTAGTTGGACCCGTTAGGTAAATCTTGAGCTGTTAGCTGTTTCTGGATAACTTACATAAAATTTTATTACTTCTGTTATCCTTCAAGACTTAGAAGATCATCATGTCTTTTAAAGTGCATCAGAATGCTAAACTGTAGTTTTAGGCTAAGCGCCCGTCCCTAAAAAGGGACTTAGCAGGGTCTATGACTGACGTCCTTCAAAAGGACGAGCTCTATTTTATAACTAAACATTTAAATCATAAAAACACGAAAAAATATTATGTTAGTTCTAAATTTGATTTTAAAAAATATCGTTGACTAAAAAGAAACAAAATATTATGAAAACAACCAATTTTTGAGCGAGGAATTCCTAAAATTGTCACTGTAAATCTGGAATGTCTATTCAGAAAGTCAGACCATAATACCAATCATAACAGTCGATGCACAAAATCACATATATTATAATTTTATTCTATTTTCCCGTATCTACATACTTACATTACGTATCATAATATATAAACTTATAGTAGTTAGCTTTAGTCACATAACCTAATCGTCTAAAATGTATTAGATATAATTAATGAATATTATAATATTAAGGATTATTTGTAATTTTTAATCTAAATAAATTAGTGTAGTCGATACCGTATCTTTTAAAAGCCCTACAAATCATCCTTCTGTCAATTTCTTAAGGTTTGCTTGGTGTTGGAGCAGTATGTCATCTTCTCCCATGTTAGATCTGCCTTTTGATCGTTTTGCTACTATCACGAAGATTTCATAGGTATTCATTCATATATTCATAAATAAAACGGCCAAGCCACATGTTTTGAATAAACCTAGCTTGTAGGTTTAGAGAGTGCAGTCTTTAGAGCTTGGCTTTATACGAGATCTGATAACATTTTCACAGGGTAAGCTACGTAGATTCGTCTTGGCAACATTTTTACATGAAAATGTTTTTGGTGGATATTATTATACTCTTTGGTCAACTTACTTTGTACAACATATCAAACAACTTGTTATTTTATTCAATTTGTACCGATTCTCACCTACCCTTTCTCTCTCAACTGATAACATTACAACCCTTCAATATTTCCCTTCAATCTCTGCCCTTTTTTATGGGAAATTATCAAATGACTAATCTCCCGTTCTGGGTGGAGTGGAAGGGTGTGTCAGACTCTTACTGACTAAAACCCACCCATATTCCTCCTAATGCCCTTTGCGTTCCAGGGTTGCGGATATTCTTTCGAACTAATTCCGCAACCCTAGCAGGCACTGACCCTATGGGGGCCCCGTCTTTTTTGCAGACAGCTCTTTGAGCTTCTCCTTTTTTACTTTTATCCACCCCGGCCTGGTTATCATTCGACGGTGAGTCACCAGTCACCCATAGCTCGCCATCCGCAGGCCCGCTTCTAAGGTGGCCGAGAATCTCCCTACGACTCCCGACGCCCGGGGCGTCTTTTTCTATTGTGGCGGCTGGAGCGTGAGGTTTCACTCTTCCGCACGCATTCTGCCTCCTCCTTCGCTAGTAGCATTACTACTTCGCATAAGGAGTTGACCGCTTCCCATGCCTCCTTGCTCCGGTCTATGGATTGAACTAGGGCCGGAAGCGAGAGGTCGCAGCCGATCGCCTCGCCTCGCCCAAGCAGGGCAGGCCACCGTATGCTCCACCATGTCCTCCGGGCCATCCACACAGTGTTGGCACTCTAGCGTGTCCTCCCGCTGAATCTGATTTCCCGGATCAATCTCTCCCCTTCAGTAATAAATATGTACAGGTACCGGCACGGATCTTGAGCGCCCAGCGTTAGGGTGGGGATAGCTTTGCACATCGTACACATATGACAAAAGAAAACGACACACCGTATCTTACCCCTAACATTCTCTAATTTAGGGAAGCAGAGAATAAATAAGGTTTTCTATTTTTTTATTTGTTCGAGATCAAAATATTTTATTTCCCCGAAGCCAATTTGACCACTTACAGAAAGTTGTAAAATAGACGCGGATTGGTTGGTAAAATCTGCACGAAAGTACGTTTCACGTTCATAAACAAGGAGTGAAAAATAATAATTATAACAATATAATGTTTGCTGAAAAAAAGTGTAGAATTAAAAACACTGAAGTTTAAAAAGTATTGTCAGTTTCATTGTCCCGAAGTGTACTCGTTGTTGTGCGTTAATGCAACATGAACAGAGAACGAATCCCAAGCCGTAGCTATAACGCGCCGCGCAACAGGCCAATCACCGTACGGCGTAATCATTCACTGCTCCCGCGCCTCACTTCATACCACTAAAGAGACCCAATATTTGACTTCTGCGCACGCCAAGCTCAGCGCTCAAGATCAGTGCCGGTAACTATAATATTCTTCAAATTTCTTTTGAAATCTTATCGTCGTGAGATGGCTGTTTCCTTTTTCGTCTCTTCCATCCTCTTGTATTTCACATTAACTTGTCCACAAATCACCCTCAACATTGTTACGTTCGCTTCATACAATATCTCGTGCTATTTTTAATAATATACATAATTATCAGCCTAATCATCACGAATCTAGCAGTCTACCGTTATACATATTCGTATACACGTCTGTTGAATACACCCTTTATAATTCTTACCTAGACTTTTCTCATCTTTTCAAGTCTTTTGACCTTAAGTGCTTGATTAGGTCCAAGCCCATACGACTTGTGAACCCAAACGCCACTGATTTCTGCAGTCTGCCGTCACTAGTAATCTCAGAACCAAGCCGTGTATGTGGCTAAGGTAACTCTGACGCTGTCTTTCCTATTGTCCTGGTTTACTGCTGCTACTGTTGTGGGTATATTATATTTTACCTATATTTTAACAATATTCGTTTCAATAAGTCCTGGATACTCCCCTATTGTATACACTAAAAATAACATTCTATTTAAATCAATACAGTGTTTTCAACAGATTCAATTCAATTCAATTTTTATTCAGTAACAATTCACATTGTGTTTGAAATCATTAAAATTACAAAGCTAACATATTTATAATATAATAAATCAATATAAAATAAAAAAATAATAATAAAAAAATACAATAACAATAAAATTCACTAAAATTCGAGGTATACATACTAATATCATTCAGTCTCTCATTAACTACATTATTAAATAATCAAATTTTTAAAACGTGGATATGTTGTCGTCTATCGAATACAGAAATTTCCTCAACAGGAACGCTTTAAGTGTTGACTTAAATGAGCTCTTGTAAATTATAGTTTTTAATTCCAATGGCAACCTGTTAAAAATCCACACTACTTGATAATGAGGGCTGTGTTGAACAATATTAAGTTGGGTTTTAATTTTGTTTTTAAAATCTTTCCTGGGCTTACTTTCCCTCAGCTGTCTCTCCTCATCTGTTTCATACGTATGCAGGTATTTTTTTAAATTCACTAACAATACTCGTATTAAACAAAACATGGAGGCTAGGCACAGTAAGAATTTTAAATTTTATAAATGCGGCCGACAACTCTCTGTTTGCGTTTTCCCGACCATGGTTCTTATAGCTCTCATTTGAAGTACAAACGCTCTCTGCAGTTATATATATTTAAAGCTATTTCCCCAAAACTGAACACTATATCTCAACCATGATTCTATTAGAGTATAGTACACTATTTATGGTGTTTTATGTCTATTTCATCCCTAAGACTGCGTAAGGCATAACACGCTGAGGAAATATACGAATCAATGGCATGTAATTCCCTTTTCCAACAAAATTTGTCAATGTATACCTCTAGAAACTTTACTTCAATAACTGTCAATCTTAAATCCATTAAGTGCGATCGTCATGATGTCTTTATTACGAGCGGTTGTACTAAATAACATTATTTTAGTTTTTTCGGTATTAATTATGAGCTTGTTGCTTTCAAACCAAGATTTAAAACCTGTTAACACTGCACTAACCTTTTCGCAAAGCTCCTGGATGTCGTTAGCTTCAACTATTGCATTTGTGGCATCTGCAAAAACTATCAGCTTTGTATCGGGAAATAATTTATTAATTTAATTAATTAAATATGAGACACAAACACAATTTTGTCATTCCTAAAACGAGGCCAGACAAGCCATTCTGTCATATTCTGAGCACGACTAAATTCAAAATATATAAATTCACTGAAGCTTCGCAATGTACATAAAACTTTTTACTCATTCAAAGACTATCTTGAGGACAGAGGCTTGGGATTGAGCTGATTCAATTATGTAACATGAGCCAGTATTTCTTTTCAACCAGTATACCTTTCTTTTCTATTTAACATGAATGTTTACTTTGAAAAGTATTTTTTTTTAAATAATTCTTTTGAAATGAATTGTATTTTTTTTTTCTTGAATCAGATATTGTGACCGTTAGCATTATAACCACGTAGTCCAAACGTTCATAATAACAGATTTGAGTTAAAAAACAAAAACATATTTTAACCCTTAATTTGATTGTGTTCACTGTGATAAACATTCATCAAAAGTAAATATTGGGCGACTACTATCTACTATATTTTGGTTTTTATTTTAGTTATAGCAAGGTTAAAGCATATTTATCGGTATAAAAAATAATCCTACTAGTGGCCACATCGCTAATCTGTCATTTTCGACACAAGATGTCAACGAGACGTAGGCACTCGATTCTTCGCAAGGTAAATGTTTTTATTTTACATGTTTTACATGACTAAACTAATTTTTTATGGTGTTTATTTACTAAACAATGCTTATGCTTTCGTTTGATATTGGCGTTACGTGATTTTTAGTGTTTTTGGTAACTTTTTTTGGAAGTAAACTTGTATGTTCATCACAGTGAACACTGCCAAATTCTCGAACAAGTATTGTCAATCTGATACGTTCATTGTGATGAACATTGCCAATTTAGGTACAACTTTTATTTAAAAATAATATGTTTTTATATGGTGAGCTATTACTGGGCTTCATTGCTTTTATGCTTATTAACTGAATAAAATACAAGACCGCATGTATAGAATACTAGCATGTCGAGCATAATGTAACCTGTCGAGCATGCACCATCCGACACTGGTGATAAATTCGAAAATAATAGTGCCTTCTCCAAGCCCTTTTTCATCTTTTGGACCTTCCATTAATTCTTCTTTAGACCGCTTAGACATTATTAGTAGTCCCGAATCTGAAAATACCCAAAATGACGATAAACAGCTGTAAAAACCATCCGATATATACCACTCCGAAGCTTTCCAATTAACTCCAGCTTTGCAGGATATTTGCCCTAATAGACCATCCAGAGAACAAAACTATGATAATCTTTCATCATTATCTTCAATATATCTCCTCCATCTGAGATACAATCACCAACACCTGGTACGGATACATAGCAACAAGATTAGAGGAGCTGAACAGTTTTTACCGGAAGAAAAGTCGATGAAGAAAAAACAGAGGGCCTTTTTACAAGTTGTTTGTGATACAAACAAATTAGTTACGCTGGACTGATAATTAATAAACCTGTAACTCTTATAAGCTCATTTGTTGCATAAGAACCAGTATAAAGGTAGCAGTATATAAGGTATTGTAAAGAACAGAAACAAAAAATAGAAATTGACTGCCTGGAAATTGTTCGCGAGTACAATAAGCATAAGGGGGGTGTAGACCTGGCTGATATGTGGATATCATTAAGTATATAAAGTCCCGTTTAAATTTAGAAGGTAGTTTATAGGAATATTTAGTCGATTACTAGATATGTATATGTATAAATAATGTTTGGCTATTGCATACGCGTTATAGGGATCAACGAAAGTCAAAGGCATGGAAAGTTTTTCGATATGACATTTACTTCATTTTTCAGAAAAACAGATCTATACCTCATGAAAAAGTGCAGGAATGTAAAATTATAAACCCAAGATCAGCCAGGCCTATAAACCCCATCAGGTTTGATAATACAGGACATTATTCCAGCACAAAAGGATACTTTCGCAAATTATAAAATGCAACATGAGACTGCTTTGTTACGGGAAAAAATCCTCACAAAATATTAATGTTTTTTAGATTTCCATAATAAATAATTTGATTTATTAAATGTAGGTACATAGTGTTTTATGTTACCTGTTTACATGACCCTAATTTGACAATGTTTACCACAGTTAACATTACAAATTACTTGTTGTTTTCAATGTATTTCGCATTGTTCACTGTGATGAACATGGGTTTCCTGAAAAACTATGAACTAAATATTTTTTTGTCTATTTTTCCTAGGTTGTATTTAACCCTAAGATATCAGAAATACTACTTATTTCATCAATTAAAACAACTCGGATCTCTGCCAAATTAAGGGTTAAGGTAACCGAAACTCCCCACCGAATGTGTCTCCACGTTGTCGTCGTGGTGGGGCTTGAGCGTCCCAATGATCTTGCGAGCTTTCCCGGTAGAGCCACTCATGCCGGAAGGTCGCAAGTGAGGGATCAGACCAAGAGAGACACACACGTGAGGAATCCCGTTCGCTGCCTTCTGGTACGCGTCTGCTCATCAGACGTGGCTGTGAAGGCAGTGAGCGGGTGGGAGGAGAGGCCCTGTGATGGAGAAAGGGCGGAGGAGTAAGGGACCGCACCCTCTAAAAGGAAAAAGATGGATAGAAAAGGCCTTTGTAAAATGAGTCCCCAGGTGGGTCCCGACTGCTCAGCGGTCGGGGAATCCCACCCCGCTTCGGCGGGCTGCCCTCCGTACTCTGGGGTGGGCACCAAACGCCTTCCGCTTGCCAGTGGCAACAAGAGCCGAGGAGGCTCCGAATCATCGTCGTCATCCGAATCCGCTTCCTATAAGGAGCTGATGGCGTACGATCTTGTAGAGAAGGGTTCGCCTGAGCGCCGGGGAGGTGCGGAGTCGGATTCCGGCTCTTGCCCTGACCTAGTAACGGTCAGCTCGGCGGGCCCTGAAGACGGAGGAAGGGGGGCCGCTGTGGAGGGCGTCAAGCTCGTCCGCAAGCGGCCCAGACGGGAGGACGACAAGGAGTCGTCCTCCGAGGGCGAGTTCGCCTCCGCCCGAAAGATCCCCACCGCCAGGCGGGGCAGGGGCAGTGAGGCTGGGAGGGGGCTGGCTCCCTCTACCCGGGAGTCGGGGCGTCGGGCCGAGAGGTTGGTGGAGGAGGGGCGTCGCCCTGGAGGGAGCGGTCGCAGAGCTCCCTCTACTCTTCCGCCTCCTCTCGACTCTGACGACTCGGAGTCCCCGGGAGAGGCACCTCCCGCCGCCGAGGAGCAGAGGGCTCGTTTTGAGGAGGTAGTGGAGGCCGCGATCCGCGCTGTGGCCTTCAAGAGGAAACAATCCTCGAAGCGGGAGGCCATAAGCGCGGCCAAAGCCTCCATTCTGGCGGCAGCGGCGGCCAACGGCGGGATAAGAGAGGCAAAGGAGGCGTCTGAGCTGCGGGCGGAGGTCGCCCGCCTCGCGGTTCTTACGGAGCGACTCGTTCGGGAGAATGAGTCGCTCCGGAGGGACCTGGCGGGAATGGCCAGAGCGGCCTCCGAGGAGCCGCGAGGGGGGCTGAGTCCGGCAGCGCCGGAGGGGGGCCAAGTGCTGAGCCAGGTGCGGGACCTGGTGCGGCAGGAGCTGGCTCCCTTCCGGAAGCAGTTCTCCGCTTTGGAGGACATGGTCCGGCGCTCCCCAACGGCGGCGACACAGAGGCCCCCGGGCCAGCAGCAGAAGGCGGCTTCGTACGCAGCCGCCGTAGCTGCCAGCCCGGGAACGTCCGGCCAGGCGACGAAGGCCAAAAGAGGAGCCGCGCCAGCGCCTGTGACGCCGGCGCCTGCGACGCCGGCGACGACCAAGTCGGCCCCGGCGAAGAGGGGCGGGAGGAAGGCTGGGGGGGGAGCGGCTGAGGCTGCTGCGCCAGTGGCGCCGCGGCCGCCCCCACCCCCACCCTCGGACCCTCCTGCGGCCGAGGCCGGGTGGCAGGTTGCCGGAGAGAAGCGGCGACTAAACAAGGCGGCCAAAAACAAGGCCAAGAAGCAGCGGCGGAAGGCCAACGCCATTGCGGCGAGGCTTCGCGCCCCGAAATCCGCGGCTGTAGTGCTCACACTGCAGCCGGAAGCGGAACAGAGGGGCGTGACGTATCTCGCCGTACTGAAGCGGGCGAAGGAGGCGGTGAGCCTCCAAGAGCTGGGCATCAGCGGGGGCATCGGGGTCAGGAGGACCTTGACCGGTGCCCGGAAGCTCGAGCTCGCCGGAGCGGAGAGTGGCCCGTTCGCGGACGCCCTGGCTGAAAGGCTGAGGGCGGTCTTATCCGCGGACGAGGTCCGGGTGTCCAGGCCGACTAAGCGCATCGACATGCGCATAGTGGGCCTGGATGACTCCGTGACGGAGGAGGAAGTTGTGGCTGCCGTCGCCAGGACTGGGGGGTGCTCTGCCGAGCTCGTCAAGGCGGGCACCCTCCGGCCTGACAACACGGGCATGCAAACCCTTGTGGTGAGCTGCCCCGTGACGGCGGCCAGAACTGTGTCGGAGGGCCGAAGGCTCTTGGTGGGATGGGTGTCTGCGCGGGTAAAACTGCTGGAACCCAGACCTCTGAGGTGCTACCGCTGCCATGTGGGCAACCACACGGGAGCTATGTGCCCCTCGGAGGTGGACCGCAGTGGACTTTGTTTCCGCTGTGGTCAGCCCGGTCATCGGGCCGGCTCGTGCGAGGCCACGCCGCACTGCAGTGCATGTGCGGCTGTTGGCAAGCCGGCCGAGCACTGGGCTGGGGGAAGGGCCTGCGCGCCATCCGCCCCGACCAAGGGCAAGAGGTCCGCCGCCGCCGCCGCCTCTGCCGCCGCCGTGGCTTCCGTCGCCGCTTCTGCCGCTTCTGCTGTGGGTGCTGCGACTCCCGGTACTCGGGAGGGGGCTGAAATGGAGTGCCAGTAATGGTCCCATTTCGGCCTCCTC
Organism: Hecatera dysodea; assembly: GCA_905332915.2. Classification (NCBI taxonomy): domain Eukaryota; kingdom Metazoa; phylum Arthropoda; class Insecta; order Lepidoptera; family Noctuidae; genus Hecatera; species Hecatera dysodea. The sequence goes on along the minus strand of HG995286.1, from coordinate 26,565,841 downwards.
CAGAGACAAGTCGGCCGCTGTGCTATTGCGCAGTGGCTGATGCCTGTGGACGGTGAGCGTGGGTGGCTCGCCGTCCAATACCAGGCTGAGTCGACGACGCGTTGTGCTTCACGCGCGCCTCAAGGAGCCGTCAGCACCAGAGACGGGGCCCCATAGGGTCGGTGCCTGCTAGGGTTGCGGAATTTGTTCGAAAGAGTTACCGCGGCCCTGGAACGCAAAGGGCACATGGAGGAGCACGGGTGGGTTTTAGTCAGTAAAAGTCTGACACTCCCTACCGCTCCACCCAGGGCGGGAGGGGTCATTTGATGATTTCCCATCCAAAAAAAAAAAAAAAAAAAAAAAAAAAAAAAAGGTAACCGAAACTACATGTGAATATAACGGTTTTTTTTTTGTTTTTCTGTTTATCTCTTGTCTCCTCTCGTCTTTGAACATCGCATAAATAGAATCTGGCATGCGGCAGACGACGTGTCCCGACCACATTTGAGCCAAGCAGCCTTTTGCCAATAACTACTTTTATATTTTAGGGCGCATCGATAGTCGGGAACTCGGGACGGGGTCCATATACTGTCATGTGTTTTAAGAGACTAACGAGAATCGAGTATGTAGTTCATTTAATGGACTAATCATTTTGACGATCTATGTTTAGTAATATAATCAATGCTTTGACAATCAATATTTCGGCCTTTGCAACTAATACGAATAAATGCCGAACAACTATACCAGCGAGCAACAAAATATTACACCTAGCAAAACCAAGGTACACGGTAGACCATGCGGTTGAGGTCTGCCCTGCTTAGGCAGAGCAACGCCGTGTCCTCGTCGAGGTGATCGGCGGCGGTGACCTCTCGCGTACAGCCCTGGTTCAATCTTAGGTCCGGAGCGAGGTGATATCCGAAGCGGTAAAACCTCCTTTTGCGAAGCAGTTATGATGGCGAAGGAGGAGGCGTACGGGAGAGGGAGACCTCACGCCCTAGCCACCGCAACAGAAGAAGATGCCTCCGGACGTCCGGAAACGCAGGGCGATTCTCGGCCACCATAGGCGCGGCCCTACGGATAGCGAGCTGATAGATGCCTCGCCGTCCAATGACAACCAGGCCCGGGTCGATGGCGCGTCGTATCCCACGCGCGCCCCATAGGGTCAGTACCTGCTAGAGTTGCGGAATTTGTTCGAAGAGTCACCGAGGGAACTAGAAGGATCACGGGTGACTTTTAGTCAATAAGAGTCTGACGCTCTCTTCCGCTCCGCCTAGAGCGGGGGAAGTTATTTGATGATTTCCCATCCAGAAAAAAAAATAGGTAACTCACTACAGTAACGAATTTCAACACATATTTGGCATTATTTTAATCATGTCACGTCTACAGTCGACATTAGCTGGACATGGTTTTATAATGCGAGAGCATGGTTAACATTTATGAAATTAGGAGTTATATTATAAAAGATCCGCTTAGTAATCGTATTGTGAACGGTATCTCTTACCTTCTTGGCTTGGAGAAAATAAAGCAATTCAATCTATAAATGAGGTTTTCTGAATAACAGTAAAGAAAACCACAGACAAAGAAAGCATGGATCCGAAACAAACTGTTGAAATTACGTTGTATTAATATGTATGCTAACTTCTGTCCGCTGCTTCACCTGTGTTATAAGTGTTTTATTGTCTTCTGTTCTTTACTGATGTACTTATGCATGGTATACCCGTCTGCCAATTTTCACCTGCACAAATCTCTTCCGGCGTTGTGGTAGCAACTATCACTTTTAATGTTGAAGTACGTTGCGGAATTTGGTCGAAAGAGTCACCGCGATGCTGGAACGCAAAAGGTACCTACTAGGAGGATCACGGGTGGGTTTTAGTCAGTAAGAGTCTGACACTCCCTTCCGCTCCGCCCAGAGTGGAAGAAGTCACTTGAAGATTTCAGATACAGAATTAAAAAGGATTTCAGAACAATTAAATGTGGTGTTTGATTTCATATATCAAAAAGCATTACTACCTAGTTTCAAGTAGATCTAACCATAAAAACTGGTCTATAGAAAATTTGTCACCACATTATGAAATTAATTACAAAAAACTCTTCCTTATTCCTTCATAAGGGGAACTTCGGAGCAAAATTTCTGCTTTCTAGTTTCAAGGGCTTAATTTACTACGCGAGCAAGAGTCACTGAGTGAGTGAGTCAAAGGCTCTACTAGACAAGTCTGGATATGTCAGTGGTAGTATGGCGAAGGCATTTGTCATATCGTCAGCAACATATGTACGGGATTGACAAACACTGACAAAATATTAATTACGTGATCGATCTCTTATGGTATTTCGACAAACGCATTTTCTGACAGAATCACTTTGTCCATAGACTCGGGTGAGGTCTTATCTTGTCATACATTATTTAGATAAATATTAGTTTCTCCCCGCGTCTCGTGTTTGAAACTCCTTATATTGTACCTATCATAAAAGGAACCTCTTTTCAATATTCCAAATTTTTCTTGGGCGTTTATGAGTTAGTTACGACTTCTCACTTTATACATGCTATTTTATAAGGGCGCTGTTCTGTGTCTAACAGCATCTAATCCGAACGTTAAAACGAATAAAAATTTCTAAATTCTTCAAGTAGTCGTTAGCATAAAATCTGTAATTGAACTAAAACATATACCACCAACTGCAAACCGTTTGAAAAGTGATTTCTTTGTATTTGACAATATTCAAGAGTTTTCTTGTTTTTGAAGCTCATGTTTTTGTTAGCAAGTAGCAACTCTTTAATTACAACACACAATTTAGGAAACCAATGTTTGGTTTTGTTTTTCAAACGCATATATATACATACCTACCTAGGCTCCACGAAGTGTGCTGACACAAACCACGAATGTAAAAAAAAACCGTGACAAAATTGCATACATTTTCCAATTAAGTGTAACAACACAGGATATATAACAATATATTCGCATATTGAAAACGAATTGCTTCACGAATAGACGAAGGTACAAAAGACATGCACTTGACCAATATATAATAAAAAAAATGTACCTTTTGATACTACTACTGGTCGGCAAGTCATTCAGTGCAGAATCCGATGACCGAGGTTTATGGAATTTATTGGAGAATATCGTCACTATTTCACAAGATAAATATGTTCCTGTGGACGCTCGTCTGAATATCTCACAACTGGCTCGAAAATATGGATATCCTCTAGAACAACACATGGTGACGACGGAGGATGGCTATATATTAAATGTTCATAGAATACCAAATGGTCAAAAACGAAAGAGGCCGGTCGTGTTCCTAATGCATGGGCTTTTGGAAAGTTCCGACACATGGGTGTTAATGGGACCCGACAAAGCACTCGCGTACGTGCTAGCGGATCAAGGGTTTGATGTTTGGATGGGCAACTCCCGAGGTAATAAATACGCTCAAACGCACATCACTCTAAATTTCACCATGAAAGAATACTGGAAGTTCACGTGGGAAGAGATCGCGCTGTTCGATTTGCCCTCCACGATCGACTACATCCTCGAAGTGACAAGATCCGATAGTATATACTACGTAGGGCATTCACAAGGTACTACAGTTGGCTACGTTCTGTGTTCAATGAAGCCCGACTACAATGACAAAATCAAAATTATGTTTTCGCTAGCGCCGGAGGCCTGGATGGGCCACGTTAGAAGTCAGATAGTCAGAATGTTGGCACCCGCTCACCACATATTGGAAAACATACTGGAGGACTTTAACGCTTATTCAGCAGGAATAGACTTCATTAATAAATTTGCAGCCTTTATATGTGGTGTCATGTCACAAACATGTGGTAATATTTTTACCTCTATAGCTGGTGGACGTGAGACTAAAATAAATGAAACATTTTTATCGGTTATATTAGGGCATTCGCCCAGTGGCTCGTCTACATTGCAGTTCATACATTATGGGCAGTTGGTCGAATCATTTCGGTTTTGTCGGTTTGACTTTGGTGATGAAGAGAACATGGTCAAATATGGAGCAAAATCGCCGCCCGATTATGATTTAAGTTTTGTGAAAGTACCAGTGGTATTATTTTATAGTGCTCAAGACTGGTTGGCGGACACTAAGGATGTTGAAATTCTAAAGAGGAATCTTCCAAATGTGAATGAATCTGTATTCATTGAAGACTTCACACATTTAGATTATGTTTACGCCTCAGAAGCAGTTGATGTTGTTTATAGTAAAATTATCAATAAAATCAATGACTATGAAAACCATTACCAAAGTTTAGACCTTAAGGCACATTTTTAAGTTGAGTTTAGACATAAGCAACGTATTCCCGAGTGACATACGAGTAGATAAGGTATCAGATTTGTGGCTAACTGCGGTTGAATAAACTTACGATAGATGTTGAAACGATTTTTTTTGTGTACTACTCTACTGTTACAACTGTTTTTTTTTTTTCATATTTTCTGGGTGGTTATTGCCAATTTATCTTTGTACTACATTTTGCTATAGTTATACGCCTCATCACAAAGCCGCTGCCAGCTCTTTTCTTCGTTTGATAAATGATAATATTTTTTTATTGTTTTCTTGATAAATCAGAGGCTTATTCTGCTATCTTTAAAGCAAGTTCGAAAACGAATTCGCAATCTTTAAAAAAATCCACAATTTCCATATATTTTCACAGTTCCGAATGAGATGCGAATAAATTAGTGGATTTTCAAATTAATATTTTCTTAGTAATTTAAGAGCAGTTTTCATTTTTTTTTTGTTGTTACCACAACAAAAAAAAAAATTGATCATGTCAAGCCCCAAACGTGGTTGGGGCTTGACATGATCAATATTATCAATTGGGGGCTGACCAGCGCATTTTTCCGCACTAGTACGAAATACAATTCATATCTTGCATTTTTTTGTGAAAAAATATCAAGGATGCGCTCTTTCTGGGGAAGACGGAGCGTTATGTCGGACTGTTACGGACTAAAATCCCACAGCTCCTATCGTTACCATGAGTCGGGGCCCAGGATACAATTAAACTCACCCCCCTGACTGGTTATTACTCTGCCCCAATTTCGCCGCCGCAGGTCCCGCCTCATGGTGGCCGGAGATCGTTTAGCGCCCTTCGACGCCCGTTTGCCCTTATTCTGTTGAAGGGCCTTTGGTTGGAGTGAGAGGTATGTTCTCTCTCCCTCTCCGACGCCTCTTTGCATGCATTACCTTCTCGCAGAAAGAGGCGACGGCATCAGCGTTCTCGCCTCCGACCATGGTTTGAAACACAGATGGAAGCGAATGATCACTTATGTAAAGTGCCGCAACGAGGGCACAGCGCTTGTGCCCAAGCTGGGCATTCCTCCTAATTCATATTTTGCTTAATAGCCGTAGTAATGGAGTCTGCTTTAGAAAATGTGCTATCAAATATTGTTACTAGTCCATATAAAAAAGTAAATTTACATTTAAAAAATATAATATTATACAGGAGCAATGGTGGCCGAGTGGTAACGGCCCCGACTTACGAATTGTTGGTCGTGGGTTCAAACTCAGCCAGGCTTATTACTTTGTGTAATTAATTACATCACCACTGCTCTCAAAACGGTGAAGGAAAACATCGTGAAATGTCCAGAGCCAAAAATTCGAAGACATGTGACATTCACCAACCCGCACTGGGCCCGCGTTGTGGTGTAAGCACCAAAGGATGTAACAAAAGTAATGTAATACAGAACATGATTTAAAAGAGTGTCCGTGGAGTTTCTTGCACGTTCTTCTCCATAGAGATCTACGCTTTGGAACGTGCAAATAGCTTCACCTCTTTCAACTTGACAATTCAAAAATTTCAAATTTCAATTCAAATGTTTTTCTATTAACTGAGGTAAGTATTACAGTTTATTATGGGTTAGCACCGCATGCCCCAAAAGTAAGAACTATGATACAAATTAAAATTTGCACCATGCTATAAAATTAAATGTAAAGTACAGTAAAAAAAACCTATTAAAACACAAAATAAGATTCATATCAGTCTTAAAAGTAATACAAAAGAATGCAAAGACATGTGACACTTGTGTATAATTTATGCATGATTTGAAATAACTATAAATGTAAAAAAAATCGACCCGCCCTGTTATGGCCACCACGCAGAAAGTATTGAATTCGGTTTAAATCAAAGGGAATGGGGAGTAACCGGTCCAAGTGGCGTCGGTCGATAAATAGAATAAAATGGAATACCTGAGATTAGTTTTAAAGAGCATAAAAATGCCGTGATTTATTAAATGAGAAAGTTATTTACTTTTAAATAACATAATTTAAACCACTAAACGTCCGACGTTGCCAAATTTACATCAACTACAAAAGCTATACTAATGTCGGATGCAAACACTTCAAATCTTAGTGGTACTTTGAATGAATCAAATAAGTAAAATGATTCCGTTTGGCACGTGCTACAACATTGAAATCAAAACTATGACGTTTGAATAAGCAAAACCTCATGAGTCTAGGCTAGAAGCAAAAGTATTTTCGTATAAAAAAGGCGAAGTATAAGTATGAGAATTTGCTTAAAACTAGTAAATAATTTGTTTGTGAATTAATGTAAATACTAATAAAAGTTTATGTTAATTATCTTTGTTTTATTTGTCTTATCTACATATCTGTGGATGGTTTTCATTATTATTTATTTGTACCTAATATTGTTGGCCACACGGGATTGTCTAATAGAAATCCCGGGAAGATCCATATTAATATCAACATTTCGATGCAAGTGCAAAAATAACTCTACCTAATTCCGACCTCTGGTAATAACTTTAACATCTGTCTATATGCGTTTGTAAATAATTTGCAAGTTGATTAGACTAGTTGATTCATAATATTTAGTAGTTACTTTCAGTTACCTGGACATAATATGACATCGCACATAATAATCAATTCAGAGTATAGTCTGTTCCACTTCAACATCTTAATATATAGAGGAAAGTACTAAACTAGTCTAGTTTGATAGAATATTATTGTGGCCGGTACTGTACTGAGTGTAATACTTGCCCACTGTCCTATTTTTACACGACTGCCCAAAAAAAGGAGTGTTATGTTTTCAGGTTTCAGGGGTATGTAATGTGTTGCGGAATTTGTTCGAAAGAGTTACCGCGGCCCTGGAACGCATAGGGCACAAGTAGGATCACGGGTGGGTTTTAGTCAGTAAGAGTTTGACACTCCCTACCACTTCACCCAGGGCGGGAGGGGTCATTTGATGATTTCCCACCCAAAAAAAAATGGGTTATGTAATGTATGTTTGTGAGTTTCTTTATTCCACCATAACTTCTTAACGGCTTAATTGATATCAATGTATGTGGTATCGTTACAAGCGTTGAGTTATCCGGGAGATAATAATCTTTTTATTGCAGTCGGGGGAAAGGAACCGTCCTTTGAATAGTTCTTACGGCAATTAAAAGATTATTATCTATCTTGTTTTTAATTTTTTAGTTCACTTTTTGACAAGGCAGGCATATATTTTTATTTTTTTATGTAAACAGTCGTCGGGTTTTTGGATTCTCATGACGTGCTGAACAAAAGTTTAGGAAACTTCACAATCTTGAAGTAAACACAACATCACGACAAACATTTACTGAAGGGTAAGCTAGAGGGTTCATATTAATCCTACATTTACATTGTGTTCCCTGATATTGGAAATATTGAAATAGAACTTATTGCAATTCTGATGTTCATCAGTTTTATTTAGGTTGCACCTTTACAACGCATGCGTAGATTTATTGAGCGTGTTCTACGGCGAATATATATGTACACACATAAATATAGTTAGCTATCCCCATGTAGTCCAGCTGTGTGCCGGTTCTAAATCAGTTCCGTGTTTATTAAATTATTTTCGACAATAGTTCCTTAGAGCTCCTGCGCTTTAACAAGTAAGTTATAATAATACTTTTGACTCATTATTTTAGTTGACTTGAAGTGTTTTGAAAATGTTAGTAAGGTTTTTAAGCAACGGACTCAAAAGATTGGAAGTCAGATAGGTTTACTTCGAATTCACCCGTATTTTTCAAGAAAAAGAAATTAGGAGGGTGATTTTGACATAATCAGGTTTTTTTTCGTCGGGATCGCTAAAGTTATTGATTAGAAAGTGCGATGCATTCGTACGTTCATAAGACCAAACAAGATGGCTGCCGCCCTAAAAATGCATGGTGTGACTGCATTGTATTTGTATGATGTTGATTATTTAAGGATGCTAAGCTTACGCCTGAAATGACGATCATAAAGTATAACCTAAAAGATAAAAATAATCTGGCTAAGTGTGAGTCATCCGCACAAAGGGTTCCGAACGAATCATTTTTTGTGTCACCTGTAATTTACAAAACGTGCAAAAGTTTCAGAAGTAATGGGAAAAGAGGGGGGATAATGGTTAACCTTAGAATTGATAATTTTAAAATTATGACACAATACTTTTGAGTCCCTTATATTGGTAGCCCTTTCTATTGGTATGTCACAAGACACATTCTAAAAACTGTTTTTACTAAATTGCTCCCCAAAAATTACTTCATATTCAAAATTTATCGATTCACGTTACGCGTGGGGTCTTGTGTCACAGTACATATGTATGGGTACACATACATATGTGTACCCAACTGACTTGGCCCAGTGACAGAGGGACAAACAGGCACTCAAACGAATGATCCTAAAAAGTTTTCGTTTATCCATACGACGGTTTGGAACCCTAAACACCTTTATTTGGATTTTTTTTGGTGGTTATTCGTGTTCTTTATCTTTGAATTTACACCAGTAGGTCTAGACTATATTGTTCTTAGTCACCACAGTCTACATTCAGCACAAGTGCGGGTAGCGAAGCGCGATACGTGACAAGTAACGTAAAATATGACGTCTTAAATCCATCACGATTTGTGTGAGGTAAAGGGATATTGCTAATCGTCTTGTGTAACTCCGTCTCTCTCTGACACAGGAATCATGATGGATTTAAAACGTCATAGTAGGGCAGCTGGTCTAAATTGTATACAATTTTAGCTAAAAAGGTATCCATTAGTTAAATTAATTTTGTTAACTGTAATTTTCAGGAGCAGCGCATCTCAGAGCGGTCAACAGCCCCCCGGTACGACGATGGACGACGAAGAATTTGAAATTAACGCTCTTATGATAGTTGTAAGTTATATTGTTATAAGATATCGCAAATTAATTACGTAGCTTCCGTGCGAGCGTATAGCGACTGCTGGGCACTATACCGACCCTTGGTATAGTGCCCAGCAGTCTGGGCTCTGAGCTGTTATGATCGTTATGGAGACCTTAGGAACGGGACAAAACACTTTCATAATCTTGTTACAGGTTTATTCATTTAAAACTACACATAATATGCTTTTTATTTTGTTTAATCCCTAGACAAATTTAGTTGCGTATGAAAAATCGCATGCATTTGAATTTGTACGAATTTAACAGAAATAATTTATTTTGTAACGTTTCTTTTTCGAAATATAAACATAAGCCGTAACCGTATCAGATATCAGTAAGCAGTGCACTGGCTGTCATATAGGATGAGTTAGTCAATAAACTGTTCTCTGTTTTTATTACAGGACATTCTGAACAAGATGGCCACTCTCAATACTGTGCAAAAGATGAGTAAGTTTCGAATTGATTTATTTTTTCATTTTAATCATAATATTGCCATCCTGACCTACGGCGCAAAAGATGTTACAGTGCACAATATGTGTGCATACACAGATACACTCCTTCCTTCTCTCATAATGCAATGAGATCATATTTCTAGGCCACCGGAGATCTGGTGCAGGATCAACGACTAAATGTGCTTTCCGGGGCACGAGGGCATCAAACCTCCAAATTGCAACCTCCAGGCTGTTTCAGAGAAATTCCTGGAAAATTCCATAAACACGTTGCACTGACAGTAGAATCCGCGTGACTAACGGTGAATTTTTACTAATAGCGTGTTTCCCACCTATCATTAAATGAAATTTGCTATGTAGCTTTTTTAGTTCGCTTAAAAATCTGCTCATCTGGTTTGAGTACGAAAAAATATATAAAAGTTCACAGTGAGTAGGGAACAACGTATTCACCGTTTTTTTATGGTTGCAGGCGATCGCTACACCAACCCAGACTGCAGCTTCGAGACTCTCAACCGCTTAATCATGATGAAGATCAAAGTTGACCGCATCAAGGACTTTTATATCGCTGAACTCATTAAGCTGCTGAAGAAGTCGCGCTACAACAGACCTTAAGTCCAAAATATTACCGGCACCTATTAAACAGCTATGTCATAAACCTTTAAAACGAATTAAAGGTTTTGTCGACCTAAACTTTCGTTATTTACCCCCCTTTTTAGATGGAAAATCATCGAATGACTCCTTCCGCTCTGGACAGAGAGGACGGGAGTGTCAAACTGTTACTGACGAAAACCCATCCGTGTTCCTCCTAACGCCATTGCGTTCTAGGGTCGCGGTGGCTATTTCGTACAAATTCCGCAACCCTGGCAAGCTCTGGTCCTAGCCCGATTAATAACCTGACTGTAACCTTCTTGCTTGAGAGATGAGCAGCGGTCGTCGCTCGCACGTGCATCTGGGACATTCAGAGACGTTCGGGCGGCAATCGCTGCTACACCACACCAAATTTCCTTGGTGGAGGACTAACAATTTTCAATCTTTTTTTTATTTGAGTTACAGGTACTGCGGTAAGTACACAAGCCTACTTTCCGTGCACTCGGCACGAAATTTAAGCTTACTCTTTCTCAGTTTGCTATCTTTACACTCACACTGGACCTTTTTCTAAACGTTAACTGTATTATGTTTAATGGACATTCATAGATTCCAAAGATGTTTACTACTTACTTAACTTACTTATATCGATGATTTCAGGTGAGAACAACAATGCTGCAATGCGTCGAAACTTTAGAGATGAGTTTCTCCTCAACGAGATGCTGAAAGCCATGTGCCCGTTTGAAGAGCAAGTTTGTTGAGCATTCTTATGAAGTCGAGAAGGAAAAACGGAGGCCACGACGCCACGTTACCAATTTTCTGACCGATGCAACGCATATGTTCGGGCTGTTAGAGCCATTAAGTATACTTGTATTACAGTATTTATTAAGTACTTAACTACTGTTTATTGTACTTCTACCCGCGGAAAATAAAAACGCTTGCAATCTTTGTAATTACTATTAAATAATGAATAGGTGTCTTATTCAGATGTTTATTTTATGTAATTTAGAATGAAATCATTACTTTAAATGATTATATTTATAAATATATAATTAACTTGCTATCTGTAATTTTATATGCCTTGTATAATCTCACAGTTTTCTATATTTATGACACAATTATTTAACTTACTACCTACTGTAACATTTAACATATTATCATTAACAAATGTACTATTGTAGAAATGTAAGTGCTTTAAAACTATGCATTTACCTAGATATTTTCTGTAATCTGCAATTTTATGTAATCAATAGTCTTTTTTATAATATAAAGTCAGTTTAATGTTTCAAAACTATTAAAAACTCTTGATGTAATAAGTAACTTGTTTCACTTCGTTCCCAAAATCTTGTGTTTTGTTTCTTAATAAATGGATATATGTTAGTATATAAACATGCGGCTGGCATTGTTGATAAATGCACAGACTGCGAAGGCATGCATGCATTGTAGCATTCGACTGCTCAACGTCATTTATGTAGGTACTTACGTAAACATATACTACAAAAGGTAGAAGTTTGTCTGTAAAAGTTTATCTCTAGAATTACTGATATAAAATGTTTCAGTGAGAGAAAGCTACACTGTCATAGGCTATATTTTCGCCCGAGAAAATGGACGGTGTGTTTGAGTCAACCCACGGGAGCGAAGCCACGGCTAGCTAAAAGCTATAGAAAAGTAGACAGGTACGTTCTTGTACCTACAGTCATAAAAAAGTCTATACTAATATTATGAAGAGGTAACGTTTGTGAGTTTGTAACGTTGTAAGGGGTAATCTCTGGATCTGCTGAACCGATTTTCAAAATTATTTCACCAATAGAAAGCTACGTTATTGTGGAGTGACAAAGGCTATATTTTATCTCCGTGTTGCCACGGAACGGGAACAACGCGGGTGAAACCGCGGGGCGCTGCTAGTATTAAATCATCTGGATTCCGCGATGCAGGACTTCGTTCAGTTAGTTCGCTGACGGCGGGATAGATGGCGTTGTAGGTCCTTTTTGTTGCTGCTAAGTTCAGTGGTAGTACCGAGAACCTCGGCGATTTCAAAGATTGAAATCGTACGAACAAAGTCTTTATTTTCAAGATCATTTTCATGTATTCATATCGTATGTTAATGACCATTTTTCACAAAAACAGCTCGTGGGCAAGTAAAACGCATGACTCGATCTTTAAGGATAAGCAACGTAGCTAAGTTGCGGTTATATACCGAAAGACCTTTGTGTCTCGGAAAGCACGTTGCTGCTAATCGCATGCGCGACGTCTGCAACACCAAAGATAACACGATGCTATGCATGGAACAGCACAGTCGCCATTGTCTCCTACTCTGTTGCCGACGCGTCGGCATCATAGCATAAAACGCCAATTTCATATGTAAGAACCTAATACCTATTCGAAGAAGAAGAATCTATTTGAAGTTATATCAATATTTAAGTACTGGTATAGCAATCAACGCAATTGCGTAAGATGGAACGGTTCGTTATCGAGTATGTACTAGTTGAAATGCGGAGTTAGGCAGGGGGGATTAAGTTCGCTTCGCTTGTTCAACCTGTACATGAACCAGCTGATTGCTGAGCTCGGCAGCACCAAGGTCGGGTGCCACATTGACGGAGTGTGTACCAATAACCTTAGTTACGCAGACGATATAATAATAATAATACCTGAAAAACAGAAACAAATCAAGTATCTTGACTTAGCTCACGAGGTTGTCGATATGTGGAATGTGGAATCGGCTGTCACTGTGCCGATTGTCGTTACGGCCAATGGCCTAATGGCCAAAAGCTTCGACGACCATCTGTCGAAGCTGGCGTTACACGGTTGGTTAAAGGGCATGATACAGAAGGCAGTACTCCTCGATACGGCTCGTATTGTGAGGAGGTTCCTTTCTCTGGAGCCCTAAGCACCGGTAGCTTGGACCCTGCTCCCGATACTGGCAGACCACTACTTTTTATATTTTTAAATGTTTTTTTTAATGTGTTTTTTTTAATATATTTAAAAATGTAAACTAGTAGGTAAGTATAATGAATAAAGGAAATAAATACGTTTATTTCGACCATCAAAGGATCATAGCACACACAATAAAATAACAACAAAAACATACAATTACAAAGACCACATACACAAAATAATCAGACACGTAATAATTATGTATATGGTGTTGCTGCGTCCGTCAATTAGTGCCATAAGAAGACTAGTATCAGTTTGTGAATCGTATGCGGTGGCCAATGGGCTCAAATACAATGTTTCAACACAAGTTACAAGATTAAATATAAAAACTAAAAAAGAAGAACAATACCAATCCAAAGTAAGATATGTTAGATATGGTGTTCCCCAAGGCGGCGTAACAGCACCTACACTATTTATTATCTACATCAATGACCTCTGTTGCGACCTTTTTATATATTTATGTTTTTATTCTCTATTACTTGTCAAAATATTAAAAGGCAGTTGTGTCAGCGATTTCTAATTTTATTGTAGAATAAAAATACAGTCCACCTTTTGCCTACATTTTTTGGTCCTTCACTGGCGAAATGCATTCGGAGTCAGATGCGCCCGTCGTCGGTGGGCTCGATCGGTCCCCCGAATTGGACCCCTTTTCGACCGAAGCCACGAATACACCCGCGGCCGTCGATCCGGTCTCCGGGGGTCTGTTCGGCGAAGCTCGTGACCGTAAGCGTCTTCAGCAGGTAACACGAGTGGAAGAGCTCGAGTTGTTAGCAAACCTGGCGTCGCAGGAGGCTGATGAAAAGTCATTTCATTCGGTGAGTCAATCCCGTACACAATCTTGGGTTCACGACAGTTGTCAATTCCCACAGAATGACCCACCGCGAAAGGACATGTTGACATATCACGAAGAAACTCATTTCTTGGAACCGAATCATGATATTCATGCAACAATTAGGCCAGCTGAAACGTCACACCAAAAATTGACAAGACCTGAGGTTATAATGAATCCTACAAACATTAATTCCCACAGGTTTTCTCATAAATATATAGAATTAATGACATTTAGCGGAAGGCTGCTGAGTGGTTAATGTTTAAACGCACTTATCATGACACTCAACATTTGTTTACGCCTACAGAAAATCTCACTCGCTTACGCTGCGCGCTACGCGGGCGCGCCCTGGAGAGCGTGTATGCGTTGCTGTACACTGCCGAGCGTCCTGAGGCAGTTATAGACATCCTGGAGCAGACGTTTGCGCTACCCGAGACTATTGTGCTTCATGAGATTTCCCTCGTCCGGAATTTGCCTGAGATAAGCCCTGACCAAAGAGAGCTCAATTCCTTTGCATGTAGGTTGCGTAACTGCATAGCCGTCATTAATAGTTTGAACCAAAAAGAATATCTTTATTCTATTGAAATATTCCATACTGTACTTAGTAAATTAACTCCAATATTGTACAGTCAGTGGAAAGATTTTGCTTACCGTAGCGACCGATGTGTACCAAACTACAAGTGTTGTCTACATTTCTTGATATTGAGGCCGATAAACAAAATAGGTTCGGTTTAGTTCCGGAATACGCCAAACGTCCTAATGCTCACCATGGCGGCAGCGATTTTGTTCGGCGTGAAAGCATGCACGTCACGTCAACTCGTAGCACTAGTGCAGGGATTTGCCGATACTGTAAGAATAAGCATGAATTGAGCGAATGTAGCGATTTCAAGGCTCTATCTTTAGATGATAAGTGGCGTTGGCTGAGAGATGTTAAGATTTGTTACAAGTGTCTTAAATCCAAGGCTCATCGGTGGAAGGCGTGTAAGATCACTCGATGTGGCGTCGACGGCTGCGAACGGTTTCATAATCCGCTTCTGCATTCAGCGCTGCCTGTACATGCGGCCCACACTGCCAATGAGGCCCCCGGTTCAAATTGCATTTCACCTGATGCTGATGATAAAGCTCGTATCGTAACCATTTCCAACACTACTGAGTCTGTTTTATTGGGTAAAAATATATCTCAATCCCGAGTGTTTCTCAAAATCGTGCCTGTAGAAGTAACCGGCCCTAGTGGGACATATGACACGTACGCATTACTTGACGACGGATCCACGGCAACCTTGATTGACTCAGAGGTGGCACGTCGCATCGGTGCGACAGGTCCCGTGGAATCAATCAAGGTCGACGGTGTTGCTGGAATGTCAACGCACAAACCTATCCAACATGTTAGCTTTTCTATCAAAGGTAAAAATTGTAGTGATGCATTTTCCATCACTAACGCTAAAGCTATGGACACTCTATCCTTGTTCACGCAAACTATTACCCAGGACGATTTATATCAGTATTCGCATTTGACAGATTTAATTGATCAGCTCACACTTTTAGATGCGACGCCCAAAATTCTTCTTGGTGCTGAACATTGGTATTTGACAGTTAGTCGTGAAGTTAGAGAGGGTTCTAAAAATCAACCTGTAGCAACCCGCACAGCTCTAGGATGGGTATTGCACGGGAAATGTAGTAGCTGGACCAAGCCGGTCCATTTCGTGAACCACTTTTCTCTCGATGACAACTACAGTTCCAACTTAGATAATCTTATCAAAGACTACTTTCGTCTTGATGCCATAGGAATTTCAAACTTAGAAACTTCATATTCCAAGCAAGATAAGGATGCTCTACATATTTTAGAATCTACAGCCAAGCGTTTGCCTTCTGGTAGATTTGAAGTCGGTCTATTGTGGCGTAACGATATTCCAGATGTACCTGACAGTTACCCACATGCGCTGTCAAGATTTTTAGGTCTAGAAAAACGTATGGCATGTGACGCCAATTTTGAAAAGGGTTACTGCACTTTCATTAATAATATGTTTGAAAAAGGATATGCTGAAGAGTGCCCCAAGGACACGTATCACAATGCGATTAATTCAAAAAACTATAATATCAATAAAGTTCGTTGGTATTTACCACATTTTCCTGTTATACATCCTCAGAAAAAGAAATTACGAGTTGTGCATGATGCAGCTGCAAGGACCTCCGGGATTAGCCTTAATTCCCTTCTTTTTCCGGGACCTGTCTTGCTACAATCCCTTCTCCATATTTTGTTTCGATTTCGCGAAGGTCGTGTTGCTTTGACTGCTGACATAAAGGAGATGTTTCCTCAGATTAAAATGAGAGAACATGACCGAGATGCTTTGCGTTTTTTATGGAGACAGGATCACAGTAGCGAGTTAAAAGAGTTTAGAATGACGTCTGTAATTTTTGGTGCTGTATGCAGCCCGTGCACGGCTCTTTATATTAAAAATCGCAACGCACACGAACTACAGACGTTGTACCCTGCGGCCGCAAAAGCTATCATTAATGATCATTACGTGGACGATTATTTAGGCAGTATGGATGACGTTCAGGAGGCTTCGCGGCTTGCAGCTGACATTATCACAGTTCACAAGTCAGCAGGAATGGAGATGCGTGGTTGGGTTTCAAACGAGCCCGCCGCACTCACTGGCGTTCCTGAAGACCTGTGTGCTGCAACTTCCAAAAATATTCACGCAGGGACCGAGGATGTCGTTCGAACTTTAGGTCTTATTTGGCATCCTCAGAACGACACCTTCAATTTTCAGAACGAATCCCAAATCGATAGCAATGATAAATTAACTAAACGTAAAGTTTATCTTATTTAATGTGCGTTTATGACCCCCTTGGTCTCTTAACTCCTTTTGTAATTCAAGGACGTATATTATTTCAACAAACATGGAGAACAGGGATTGACTGGGATACCGAGTTGTAATCAGACATTGTCCAGAAATGGCTATTTTGGTCGCGGCAGCTATCCAATATTTCAAAAATCAGTATTCCTAGATGGCATAGATATGGTTTTAAAGATATAACAATAAGTGACAGACAGCTCCGTGTACATGCTGATGCAAGTGAGCAAGCGTATTCCTGTGTTGCATACTGGCGTTTCACTTTCTTAGACGGTTCGGTAAAGCTGTCACTCATTGGTGGAAAGGCGCGCTTAGCACCTCTAAAGCCTACATCTATACCACGTTTAGAGCTGCAGGCAGCTCTGATTGCTGCTCGTTTTGCTAATACAATCATTACCGGTCACGACGTTCAAGTTGACTTGAATAAAATACTTTTGGTCGGATTCAACCACTGTTTTGAGTTGGATTCGAAGTGATGCTCGTACTTTCAAGCCATTTGTAGCCAACCGTGTCGGTGAGATTACTGAGTCAACAAATGTAAATAAACACATCAAAAGTATCTAGGGATCAACATATATTTTTGCAATAACTTTCCTCCTGATTGATATTAATTAAAATTTTCTTTAAGGATTCATCAAATAAAGTGTTTTCGTTTGTCACAGTAACGATAAACCAAGTCACCTTTGCATTAATAAAGAAATTTGCCATTTTCCTAATAAAGGGATTTTTGACATTTGAACCACTAACATTAAAGTTCGAAAAAAAGACTGAAATAACAGTTTTCTTTAAAATTTTATTGGGTAACTTAAACAATTAATAATCCGTGTTTCTACCGCGAACACTAACAACACAAGAACATCGGTTTGGCATACTCAAAATGAGTTCATCCAAATCACGCTGTGGAATGGCCGCCCCTGTTCGTTGCAACAACAAAAAAAGGTCTTCTTGCGACTGGATACCCTCCATATTCGGCAGAGCTCTTCGCTTACCTTGGCTGAGCGCCATGGAGGACGGTATCGCTGCACCACACGGAGACAAGACCGATACATTCAAATCTTAACTCGAAGAGCTCCAACAATAACCGCCATGATGTTAGCCGTGAGGCTTCATCACTCTTCAGGGAACTTAATTAGCGACCAAACAGTCAGAAACCGCTTGCATGAAGTGAACCTTCATTCCCGAAGACCGTTACGGGTACCACCTATAGCAATGCACAATCGTAGGATTCGATATCAATGGGCTCTTGAACACAGAAATTGGGCAGAAGAACAATGGCGTTTCGTGTGCTTTTCTGATGAGTCTCGTTTTGGTATGAGACCGGATACAAGACGTATACGACACTGGAGAACCCCTGGACGCCAACAGCGATTAAAATCCTGCCAGGAAGTCCATCCTTATAGTGGTGGAACCATCATAGTATGGGCGGGTATTTGGATCGGCGGAAGAACTGAGTTGATTTGGATCAGAGGCAACCTCAACGCTCAAATTTATGCTGAGACGATTGTATCAGACGTCATCGTTCCTCTACAAGTGCAAATCGGTCCCTTATTTCAGTTAATGCATGATAATGCACGACCGCACACCGCAAGAGTTGTAAGACAGACTCTCGCCGCAGCTAACATCAATGTCCTGCCCTGGCCTGCTCAGTCGCCAGACTTGAACCCGATTGAGCATGCATGGGATATGCTACAGAGAAGAGCTCTGCCGAATATGGAGGGTATCCAGTCGCAAGAAGACCTTTTTTTGTTGTTGCAACGAACATGGGCGGCCATTCCACAGCGTGATTTGGATGAACTCATTTTGAGTATGCCAAACCGATGTTCTTGTGTTGTTAGTGTTCGCGGTAGAAACACGGATTATTAATTGTTTAAGTTACCCAATAAAATTTTAAAGAAAACTGTTATTTCAGTCTTTTTTTCGAACTTTAATGTTAGTGGTTCAAATGTCAAAAATCCCTTTATTAGGAAAATGGCAAATTTCTTTATTAATGCAAAGGTGACTTGGTTTATCGTTACTGTGACAAACGAAAACACTTTATTTGATGAATCCTTAAAGAAAATTTTAATTAATATCAATCAGGAGAAAAGTTATTGCAAAAATATATGTTGATCCCTAGATACTTTTGATGTGTTTAGTTGGAGATATGTGCCCGGTAGTTTGAACGTAGCAGATGATGCGACAAGGTTAAAAGACCGTGACACTGACTTAAGCCGTTGGTTATCCGGACCTGAGTATCTCTTGTACCCACAGTCCGAATGGCCTAAACCACCACCAACTTTTGAAACCTCAACCGGTTCAGAGGAACTGAAACCATCTAAAGCGATTGTGGGTCTCACAAGTTGTGGTCAGTTTCTTTCGCCGGTAATTCCAAATCCTTTACGTTTCAGTAAGTGGAATCGATTGGTGCGTGCAACCGCGCGCGTTTACCAATGCACGTATAAATTTCGATCTCTTTTACCACGTTTTAAAGGTCAAAATTCTAAATTGAACACTAATACCTCTTCTTCCAAGTTTTCACCATTGACTGGTTCAGATATGCAGAAAGCAGAAAACGCCATTTTAAAGAAGACTCAGTTAGACAGTTTTGGCCCAGAATTGACCGTGTTGCACGACCCCAAACAATCCAAGATACCTAAAATGAGCAAACTGGACTCCTTGGCTTTGGTATTAGACGAAGAAGGCTTACTTAGGCTGGACAGCCGGGTAAAATATATGAAGAATATGGACTACAACACCACGTCTCCGATTATACTTGATGGTCGTCATCCAGCTGTTCGCCTCCTAATACAGTTCTACCACCTTAAAGCTGCTCACGCCTTTAACGAATTAGTCTGCAATGAGTTAAAACAGCGTTACTGGATTTTGAGATGCCGTAGTGAGGTCAGGAAGATATCAAGAAATTGCACATTTTGCTTGAAACGAAAAGCATCGCCTCAAACGCCGGCTACTGGAAATTTGCCTGATGTTAGGCTTGATTGTTATAGTCGTCCATTTACCAACGTTGGTTTAGATTTTTTTTTTATTTTTATTTATTCATTCTTCAACAAAATTACATTTGTGTCGAACAGTGGTTTTAACAGTAAATGTCACAACAATTTAATATACATTATAAAGACAGGAAAGAAAAATATAATAATCTAACTGAATATCATTCAAAAATAAATTCAATTCTAAGAAATATGTATAAGTCAATAAAATCTCATCAAATAAATGTCAATAAACTTAATTACCAAATATATGTCAATACAATTCATATTATTTATTAAATCTAACTGAATATAATTCAAAAAATAAATTCAATTCTAGTAAAAATGTATATGTCAATAAAATATCATCAAAAATGTCAATAAACTTCATTACAAAATATGTGTCAATACAATTCATATTCATTAAAAGTTGGATATTACATAATGTCATTAAAATACATTTTACTGCGAAGTACTTTTGTCTTTGAGAAACTCTTCTATGCTGTAGTAACATTTCTTCAATAAGAAAAACTTTAATTTTCTTTTAAATTCATTTGGATTCATAATGTTCTTAAATTGTATAGGCAAACTATTATACATATTTACTGATTGCACTCTTGAGGAATGTTTAACGACATTAAGCTTAGGCTGTATGAAATTAGGAAGATCCTTTCTTCGCGTTTTTAGTCTTATTAATTTGTCTCTGTTCTTCTGCCTCAAACTTATGGATATTTTTAATAAAATGACTAAGCAGGACCAGAATATAGAGGCATGGGACTGTGAGGATGTGCAATTTCTTAAAATGATCTTTACAAGACTCCGTTTGTTCAATGCGAAGCATAGTTCTCAAGGCTCTTTTTTGCATAACGAAAGCAGCATTAATATTGTATTGGTAGCTGTTGCCCCAGAACTTTATGCTATATCTAAGTCTAGACTCTATGAGTGCAAAGTATACCATTCTGAGGTGAGCAATCGTCAATTCATCTCTAAGGCTTCTGAGAGCATAGCAAGCACTACTCATAGTGTTAGTGACCACTTCCAATTCCTTCTTCCAATTTAAAACTGCATCTATTTGTACCCCCAAAAATTTAACATTGTCTACAATATCTACTTTTTTCCCTAATAAATGAACTTTAATAGTAACGTTGTTCTTCGCGGTTGACTTAAATAATAAACATTGCGTCTTTTTTAGATTTAGTTTAAGATCATTCATAGTGAACCACTTCTCAAGAGCACATAGTATGAAATTTATTTTCTGTTCTAAATTTTCTAAATTGCCGCTAGCTATAATAGCGCTTGTGTCATCGGCATAAACTACAAGTTTAGTATCGTCAGAAATATTTTTCATGTAAGCTATCAGATCATTTATAAATATTATAAAGAAGACGGGGCCTAACACTGATCCTTGTGGTACGCCTTTATATATAATTACTGTGTCTGATTTGTATAGTTTTTCATGCCCATCTTGAATAGTTTTGATTTCCACATACTGCGTTCTGTTATGTAAGTAGGATCTGAATAAATTCAACACATTTCCTCTGATGCCATAGAATTCTAACTTATTCAGAAGAATACAATGTTCCACTGTATCGAACGCAGAACTTAGATCGAGGAAAAGTCCTGCTACTTTTAGTTTAGCATTCAACTTACCCATTATATCATCAATTAACATGTCAATAGCATCTATTGTCCCTACATTATTTTGGTAACCAAATTGTTGGTCGGTTATAATTTTATGTTTATTCAAATGACACACAAGCCGCGCTTTCATTATTTTTTCAAATATTTTTGAACATACCGGTAACAAGGAAATAGGTCTATAATTCCCTGGATCTGTTTTAGAGCCTTTTTTATGTATAGGTAGTACTCTAGCTAATTTAAATTGTTCAGATTGTTCAGATTACTTTGGCCCTGTGGATGTCTCTATTGGTCGTCGTAGAGAGAAGCGATGGGTGGCACTGTTTACATGTTTGACAACGCGAGCAGTGCACCTAGAAATTGTATCAAACCTTTCTCCTGATTCCGCCATCTCCTGCTTGTGTCAGTTTATGGCCCGTCGAGGTGTTCCACAAAAAATCCTGTCAGATAACGGAACCGCTTTTATTGGCGCAAACCGTCAGTTAGCTGAATTCTTTTGCGACACTGTACAAGATTTTGCCGCCGATAATAAAGTTGAATGGAGCTTCATTCCACCTGCATCGCCTTTTATGGGTGGCTGTTGGGAGAGGCTCATACGCTCCGTAAAGACAGCTCTTCAGGTGACTTTAAGAGCAAGAGCCCCACGAGAAGAACTACTCCACACGCTTTTATTAGAATCCGAAGCAATTGTTAATTCGAGGCCTCTGACATATGTTGCAGCTAATAATGAATATCAAAGCCTCACACCTTTTCATTTTTTAATAGGCAGCTCATCAAATCAGCAGTTACCTACCCCTCTGGACGACGGAGTTTTTTCGTTAAGAAAAGAGTGGAAAAACCCCTTCTCAAGAGACAGCAAGGAGAAGGATATCGTAATGTAGCTGTTGATGACGTTGTCCTAGTCGTGGATCCTGACCTACCCCGAGGAGTGTGGCCTATGGGGCGCGTGACCAAAGTGTACCCAGGAAAAGATGGGTCGTGCGCGTAGCTGACGTTGTCACTAAAGGCGGAACACTGAAGAGGCCCGCTAGAAAGTTAGCCGCACTGGAAGGGCTCCAGTAGCTGTGCAGCATCGCTACACGGGGGGGATGATGTTGCGACCTTTTTATATATTTATGTTTTTTATTCTCTATTACTTGTCAAAATATTAAAAGGCAGTTGTGTCAGCGATTTCTAATTTTATTGTAGAATAAAAATACAGTCCACCTTTTGCCTACAACCTTGCTAACCTTGCCTAAAGTAACTGTGCAACCTATGACATTACTTGCAGACGACAGCACAGTAAATATTATATGTAATGATAAAAATCTATTTGAAAGCGACATAAATAAAGCACTAACATCTATAATAACATGGCTAATCAATAATAATCTAAAAATAAATATAAATAAAACAAATGTAATGAACTACAGTCAAAGACCTCAAAATTCAATTAAATTTAAATTAATATATGATAGTAATATAATAAATCAAGTAGAAACAGCCAAATTCCTCGGTTTAAAAATTGACAGTAGAATCAATTGAAAATGTCATACAGAAGACCTTTGTACAAAAATAAGTAGTTTATCTTTTGCGATGTACAAACTGGCACCAACAGTGAGTAGAAACGCATTATTTGTTAAGGTTGCATAGCACCTGTCAGTATACAAGCACTGGCAGGCAAATATTATTCTTTTCTATGTTGCTATGACACCTTCAAAATTAATTATTCACTTTGTCAATATCTTTTCCTCTATTAAACATCGCTATTTACATAAAAGTTTACGTTATTCATTTTCATCCTATCTGAACTACTGCGCTACTGCAAAGGTAAAATTCTAACAGGTTATGGACCGCTGTTTACACGTTAGAAGATCGGAATAACAAAAATAACTTCGAAAATGGATGCTTTTTCGACCAAAGTGCAAATTGGTAACTTAGTGGGTACGGCGAACTGGGCCACATGGAAATATAAAATTCTATTAATGCTTCAAGGCATAGAGGGCGCGAGAGAAATTGTCGAAGGTACCCTAACTAGGCCATCTCTGGCAAAAGTTGGAACGGGAACAGGAGACGCAGATGTCGCTGTTTTCAACCTGGAATTATCCAAATTTAAGAAAGCCGACACAAATGCACTCTTAATCATAACGACCAACATGTCGGAGGACACACTACGGAAAATCATGAGGTTCGAAAGCGCGCGGGAAGTCTGGCTGGAACTGCACAGGCTGTTCGACGGACAGACTGAGGACAAAGCCTACACATTATGCATGGAGTTCTTCAGTTTTTCGCTAAATAGAGAGGACGATGTTTCGACCATGATGTCAAAATTGAAAAACATCAGGAACGATCTCAATAATGAAGTTTCAAAAAGTGACGTCACGACGAAACTCCCTGAACTGTTCCTAATATGTAAGACAATGGATTGTCTGGATGATCGATTTTTTGCCTTCAAATCAAGTTGGGCACTTCTATGCAAGAAAGACCGAAACATTGAAAATTTGACAAGTCAACTTTGCGCATTTGAGAGACAATTGCAAGTCAAAGAGGCACAGACTAGTCAAGAGGCCCTAGTCACAAGAGATTTTGTGCACAGGCAAAAACAGAAGAAAAAGATTCCAATAAAGTGCAATTATTGTTCGGAAAAAGGGCACAGGGTTCGAAACTGCCAGAAGTGGATAAAGGACGGGCGACCCCCAAAGCCAGGCACAAGCAGTTCGAATCAAGCTCACAGCACAAATATATTGACAACGGAGCTACCGTACATATCGCTGTGAGGCGTGACTTCTTCTACGACTTTGAAGAATTTAACTCAAGTCATACGATAATGACAGCTGATGGAACAAAAATTCCAGCCTTGGGAAAAGGATCTGTGAAGATAGAGTCGACAGTGAACGGTGTTACAAACCAAATCAACTTAGTGGATGTTTGGTTGGTACCATCACTGATGAAGAATCTTTTCTCTGTATTAGCGGCACAAGACAAACTCGAGAACAGCATTTTTTCGTCGACAATCCATGATTGCAAGCTAGCTGTTGGAAAACACAATTGGATAGTTGGATAGAGAGTACCGAATGGCGGACTTTATAAGTTGGCAGTAAAGACAGTACTTCAGAAGCCGCATATTGAAGTGAATGCTCTAACTGGATCCAACCTGCTTCAACTATACCACGAACGCCTCGCACATCAAGACAAAAGACATGTATGCGATTTAGTCAAAAGGGAACTAGGCATAAAGTTGCGTCAAGATGATAAAAAGTGTGAAGGCTGCATCTATGGTAAGTCGCATAGACTCAAGTTCGGAACAAGGGAAAGAGCTACATTTCCTGGCGAGTTGATAAATACTGATGTTTGCGGACCATTTGAGCCAAGTTTCTCAAAATACAGGTACTACGTATTATTCAAGGATGATTTCACAAAATAATGCATGGTCTATTTCATGAAGCACAAGTCGGAAGTAAAGATGAAGTTAACACAAATGCTGAATGAAGTGAAAACTATTGGTCATACAGTCAAGTACATTCGCTGCGATAATGGAAGAGAATTTGAAAATGAAGATGTTCGAATGATCCTGAACAAGCACGGAATTTAACAAAGGCTTACGATGCCATACACCCCGGAGCAAAATGGCTGCAGTGAACGAGAAACTCGGACACTCGTTGAGGCTGCAAGAGCCATGATGTACATGAGAGGGACATTGCCACAAGCATTATGGGCAGAGTTGATAAATACCGCCTCGTACGTACTTAACCGAACTGCACGTACAACAGTACCAGGTAAATCACCCTTCGAGTTATGGACAGGGAAGAAGCCCAAAATTTCTCATCTGAGAGTAATAGGCAGTACCTGCTACGCTCACATTCCCAAGCAAAAGCGAAGGAAGATAGAGAAAAAGGCGATTAAGGGTATGCTGATTGGTTATGAGAACGATGATGGCTATCGAGTCTGGACGGGCATCCAAACCATCAGGTCCAGAAATATCACTTTTGAGACGGATGTTGAATTCAGAATCACAACATCAGCTCCGGAAAGTCCTGATACTGTAATAGCAGATAGGAGTTCCGAAGTAGAGGGAGATAGAGGATACAACCACATCAGGATAGAACCTATTGCAGAACAAGAAGTCATTGAAGGGGATTTAATGCCCGAACATGATCTAGAGGGAGAAAGTTCAACAAAACCGGAGCCAAGCACTTCTGACAAAGGAGCAACAAGTCCAGCTCCTATAACTGTTGAAGACACTAGAGATCAAGTTCAAGACAGGCAATCAGAGGAACCAATCGAGGAATTTGTCGATGCTGAAAATGGGGAAGAAATTCGCGAACCCTTCGCTGATGTTAGCGGTGATAACGAAGACAATCACTCTCAGCCGAGATACAACATGAGGGATAGGAGTACTCTGAGACGTCCTAAGAAGTACGATGACTACATTTGCTCAGTAGGAACTGAACTCTTTCCAAGAACCTACAAGGAGGCCATGGAAAGTGAAGACTGTATAAAATGGCTAGAAGCTATGAAAAGTGAAATGTATTCACTGAAGGATAACAATGTTTGGACCTTATGTGAATTACCACCACATCGAAAAGCATTGCCGTACAAATGGATTTTCCGAATCAAGCGTAATCCGAATGGATCCATCGAAAAGTATAAGGCACGACTTGTGGTAAAAGGCTTCCGGCAACGAAAAGGTCTGGACTACGAACAAACCTTCAGTCCAGTCGCGAGGATGTCCACAATCAGATCGCTTCTAAGCGTTTGCGCTAAAGAAAACTTATACATGATCCAATTTGACGTCGCAACTGCTTTCCTGAATGGAAAATTAGAAGAAGATATCTACATAAAGCAACCAGAAGGGCTTGATGATAAAACACCAAGAGTTTGGAAATTAAATAGGAGCCTATATGGCTTAAAGCAGGTTCCTCGCTGCTGGAACTCATGCTTTGAACAGATACTTCTTGATCTCAACTTCAAGCAGTGTGATGCGGATTGCTGTCTCTATACAAAACAAGTCGGAGACAAAAATATCCTGCTCACCCTGTATGTTGATGATGGACTAGTCGCAGCGTCGGATCAAAAATTGGCAGAAAATTTTCTAAATGACTTAAAGAAGAGGCTGAAGATCACCACCAAGCCAGCTTCCTACTACTTGGGATTGGAGATCCATCAAGAAAAGGACATGGTAATAATAATAATAATCTGTGGTCCGGCTGTCAAGTTGACGGACACCAAAATTTTCACCCCGTATTTTTATTACTGATTTAAATAAAAACAAACAACTACAACATGAATATAATACTAGACACAACCAGAAAAAAATTAAATAAACTACTGCAGATGGAGTAAAATGGAAATGACAAATTGAAAAGCAAAACGGGATGAACCAATTTTGACAACATGCTGACAAGAAGCCGGACACGAGCTCAAACCACACAATCAACATCTTCGGGTTCGTCGCTCAGCTCCGCCTCGCAGCCGCCGGGACCTACGCCAGCCGTGAGTCCAGAGATTCCGGTAGCTGCAGTTGCGTCGAGCTCGAGCGACGAATACTTCTCGCCGCCGACGACACCACCGCCTGCGCGTCGGCGCGGACGAGGCCGACCACCGACCAGCTTAGGACCTCGAGGCCCGCCGGCCTCTGACAGGGTTCCCGCTATCGGTGGAAGTGTGCAGCGCATGCGATGGACGCAATCCATTAATGAAAATGTCATGCGCTCATACTTTGGGGCTACAGAGGGGGGAACTAACCTGACTGCGTACCGTGGTCGGATGCTCTCTCTGTTTCAGGTACTTGAGCCAGCTGTCAACGTTTCAGCCCAACGATTATCGGATCAGGTTCGGGTCATCCAGCGTAACCGTATGTTGGATGACGCCGTGCTTGATAGACTGCGTCTAGAATCACGGAGTAGCCGCGTCTCACCTGCTTCGCCACCGGCCGCGGTTCAAATACAACCCAGTATTTCACCGCGACCCGACCATGTAAGTGAAGATGTTGACGACGGGGCTATTACCGTGAGTACCCAATGCAATGAGCGATTGAGGAGCGCTTTGGAGGATGCTTTCCGAGAGTATCGTTCCACACCGCCTGAGCTTAGACCTCGTTTGCCACGTTTGCCCATGCATAACAAAAATAGGGCGCTGGTGTGTGCTCTAGATTCACAACTAGAAAACTGTTTTAATAGCAGCAAAGACCTCGCCGATACCCACTCGATTTTGTACTGTGCGGCTGCAGCAGCATGTCGTGTAGCTCATGTTAAATTTCCTAACAGTGACAGAGCTACACGACCAGCTGTACCAGCTTGGCAGTGCAGGATCGAGCGTCGTATCGGTGAGGCTAGAGCACTCATCGGCAAACTTATCTGCTTCAGGGAGGGCAACACTCGTCGTAGAGTGATGCGCTTTGTGAGGCGGGCGTTCTCGGGGACTGATATTAGTCCTCGAGACTATCTGACCCGCGTCACAGAGCGTATCGACTTCCTGAAGCAGAAAGTCTATGCATGGGCAAGCCGTATACGTCGGTACAAGCGGCGAGTGGAGCGATATACTCAGAATCGCACGTTCCAAAGCAATGAGAGGTGGGTTTACAGGGCTTGGGAGCGACCGGACCAAGTTGTGACTGATACGCACCTACCGGATGATGACGCCATGTGTTCATTCTGGCGCAGCATCTGGTCGGTGCCTGTCAGTCATACCGAGGGAGATTGGACTCGGGAAGTCGAGCGCACGTGCGATCCAATACCAGAAATGGGGGCAATTACCATCAGCCCCCAAGATGTAGCACGTGCAGTCCGTCCGTTGCCTAACTGGAAATCTCCAGGGCCGGACGGGCTGCACAATTTTTGGATTAAATGGTTTACTAGATCGCACGTTCGCTTGGCGTCTCAGTTTCAGTCTGCCTTAGAGTCAAGGTCGCTGCCCCAGTTCTTAACTACAGGAATAACCCACCTGCTCCATAAATCAGGTAGTACTGCGGAACCCAAAAATTATAGACCGATCACGTGTTTACCGACGGTCTATAAAGTTCTTACATCCATTCTGAGAGCAAAGATTAACGATCATATTGAAAGTAATTCAATAATGTCTACCTCTCAGAATGGATGTAGGAACGGGGCCCGCGGTACTAAGGAGCTGCTCCTCATCGATGTTGCCATTAGCCAACAGGTTCGTCGTTCCCGAAAGGATCTGTCCACATGTTGGATAGACTATAAGAAGGCCTATGACTCAGTGCCACATACATGGCTCATGAGGGTGCTGGAGCTGTATAAAGTTGATGCAGTTCTACGCGCCTTCCTGATGTCGTGTATGGGGCAGTGGAGGACGGTCCTTCACTATCCAGGATGTCGACAGACCCAGGCGAACAGTGAACCAATAAGGATCGAGCGTGGCATATTTCAGGGCGACAGTCTGAGTCCACTGTGGTTTTGTCTGGCCCTCAACCCTCTTAGTACACTGCTGGAGGGTTCGGGCCAAGGCTACCGGTTGAGAAGAGGTGGTCAGGTCATATCGCACCTCCTTTACATGGATGACTTGAAGCTCTTTGCCCCCAACAACTTGCAACTGATGAAGCTACTGAAGGTAACAGAAACCTTCAGTAGCGACATCAGTATGGAATTTGGTGTGGACAAATGTGCGGTCATGCATGTGAAGCGAGGTGAGATTATGGAATCCGTGGGAACCCAACTCTCGGATTCCATACACCTTAGATCCCTTTGCTCAACCGAAACATACAAGTATTTGGGTATGTCGGAAGCGTTGGGCATCAATGCTACTAGCGTGAAACAATCGTTGAAGGAGCGCTTCTTCGGCCGCCTGAACAAAGTACTAAATAGTCTTTTATCAGGCGGAAACAAGGTGCGCGCCTTTAACGGTTGGGTCATGCCGGTATTGATGTACTCTTTCGGCATACTCAAATGGACTCAGACAGAACTGGACGCCCTGGATAGGAGGGTCCGTTCACTGCTAACCGCAAATCGGATGCATCACCCACGATCATCGGTAATGAGGCTGTATATCCCGCGGAAGTGTGGGGGTCGAAGCTTCTTAAATGCTAAGACCCTGCACAACCGCGAGGTATGCAGCCTTAGGGAATACTTCCTTGAAGCCGACGTGGGTATGCACCGGGATGTGGTCGCAGTGGACAAGGGCCTCACCCCGCTCTCCTTGGCTAACGAGAACTGGCGCAAACCTGTGGTATTAGATACTAATGATCGCAGGGAGGTATGGCAGAGCAAGGAGCTTCACGGACGCTTTTATCGGGTCCTACATGGGCCCGATGTAGACTTTCTAGCGTCCGTGGCCTGGCTGCGTTTTGGTGACCTCTTTGGGGAAACCGAAGGTTTTATCTGTGCGATTACAGACGAAGTTATGATGACGAACAACTACCGGAAATACATTGTGAAGGACGGTACCGTTGACATATGTCGGGCATGTCACCGGCCAGGGGAATCCATCCGCCACATTATTTCCGGTTGTTCTAGTCTGGCTAACGGAGACTATTTGCACAGGCACAACCTCGTAGCCAGGATTATCCATCAGCAACTTGCCCTTAAATACAATCTTGTGGAATCGGAAGTACCGTACTATAGGTATGTGCCCGACCCAGTTCTCGAAAATGGCAATTGCACATTGTATTGGGACCGGTCTATCATCACTGACAGGACTATTGTTGCCAATAAGCCTGACATAGTGGTGATAGACCGACTAGAGCGTCGCGCAATGATTGTTGATATAGCAGTCCCTCATGACGAGAACCTCGTGAAGGCTGAGAAAGATAAACAATCGAAGTATCTTGACTTGGCTCGCGAGGTTGTCGACATGTGGAATGTGAACACAGCAGTCATTGTGCCGATAGTCGTGACGGCCAATGGCATAATTGCCAAGAGCCTCGACCAACATCTCAAGAGGCTCTCGTTGGGCAGCTGGATCAAGGGCTTGATCCAGAAAGCAGTACTCCTGGACACGGCGCGTATAGTGAGGAGGTTCCTCTCTCGGGAGCCCTGACCACCGGTAGCTTGGACCCTGTTCCCGATACCGGTGGGCTACTATTTTTTATATTTTTAAATGTTTTTTTTAATTTTTTTATAAAAATATTTAAAAATGTAAGTAATATGTAAATATATTGAATAAATGGAATAATAATAATAATAATAGTTTATTGACTCTTAAGAAAGGGTTACAATATTTAAGGGTGACACTGGATCCCGCACTAGGATACCCTGTGTCGCGGGATCCAGTCTCTTTCGGCGTATAAAATGCATTATCATGAGTAAATAAATTAATGCAAACGATTCAACAATCCCTAAACTTTATACTAAAAGGTAACCCATAGTATGTGTGCATGTGACGAGTACTTAGTATGTTACGTGATGAGTGTATGTGTGAATATCTAATGAGTTTATGTAAGTGAAGTGTGTGTGTGTGTATGTGATGAGTGTACATGTGTATGAGATGAGTGTGTGTATGTGAAGATGGTCTCAATCAACCAAACCGCGTACACCAAAAAGTTACTTGAAAGGTTCCATATGCCCGATTGCAATCCAATAGCAACGCCTATGGATAGAAACAATGGAGATGCTACTACATCAGAGGAGAGCATTGAATCAGGGAAAGTCAGCTTCCCATACAGAGAAGCTGTAGGGGCGCTAATGTATCTTATCACTGGCACCCGACCAGATATTGCCTATGCGGTTGGTGTAGTCTCAAGAAAGCTCGAGCACCCGACACAGGCAGATTGGCTGAAAGTAAAGCGTATCTTTCGGTACCTCAAAGGCACTTTGAGCCTCGGCATTCGATATCAGGCTAACTGGATGTGCTGCATCGAAGGTTACAGCGACGCAGATCATGCAGGTGACAAAATGACCGGACGGTCCACCACAGGTGTCGCGTGCCTGTTTGCCGGAGGGATCGTCTCGTGGTTGAGTCAGAGGCAACCTTTGCAATCTCAACCACAGAAGCTGAAATCGTCGCGGCAAGCGAAGCCTCGCTTGCCGCGACGATTTCAGCTTCTGTGGTCTCAAATTCTCTGCAGCCAAATCAGCTCTTTAGCAGCCGCTAAAGAGCTGATTTGGCTGCAGAGAGAATGGCCAAGTTCAAGATGTCCCTAAGTCCACTTAGGGATTTTATGCACTATCAACACAGCTGTTAAAGCAGGTCTTTGTCTATGGTTTTATCTATTTAAGACGTTTGTAAGTTGTCCCTAAGTCTGTATTTTTTATTCACTTACTAGCCTAAGTCCAGTAATTCCAGTTCAAAAAATCCCTAAGTGTCAAAAGTCCCTAAGTCCATGACTTTTTATTGGAATGTCACTAAGTTGATGATTGTGATGAAAAAGGATGTCACAGTCGATGACAAGTCAGAACTTTATACCGAACAGGAATGGCGAGATTCATTCAAAGAGGAGAGCTCGTTGATTGTTATCATTGTGAAATAAAGTTGAAAGAAGCTAAAATTAGAGACATAATAAAACTTTTAGAATACGTTCCATTGGAAGCCAGACCATTTTACGACAGTATTGTCTATATTAATATTATAAAGCTGAAGAGTTTGTTTGTTTGTTTGTTTGAACGCGCTAATCTCAGGAACTACTGATTCGAATTGAAAAATTATTTTTGGGTTGAATAGACCATTTATCGAGGAAGGCTTTAGGCTATATATCATCACGCTTAAGCCAATAGGAGCGGAGCAGCGATAAAGAATGTTTTAAAATCGGGTACTCCACGGGGACGAAGTCGCGGGCAGCAGCTAGTTAATTATAATGAGGAATGTGGTGAGCATGCGGCTGAAGATGTAGCAAATGAAGCGGAAGAGTAAGATGAACAGGTAGAGTAGGAAATAAAAATAAAATAAAATTAGCTACCTAAATTTATCTCGTAACTCTAACTTACTGTGAAAATTAATAGTACAGTCGTTTTAGTTTTTTATTTAATCATTTTAGTTTGTAAGGAGAACAATGGTAATACACTGTAGTAGTGTTGATTTAATAATAACTTTATTTTCGATAGTAATATAAAAATAATATTTTGTATAATTTTTTGGTTAATAGTGCCCCTAAGTCCAAAAATATTATCTATTAAAAGTCCGTAAGTCCAGTTAAAAGTCCCTAAGTCCAGCTTAAAATCCCTAAGTCCATAGGATAAGGGACTTGGGCTAAACCATTTATATCGATTTACTCAATATTAACTCATTGAATTTAAATCCTACATCGTTTATATTAAAGAGACATCTAAGTTATATTTTTTGACCAAAATTTGCAATAAAACGTATTTCGGTGTTGTTTCAAAGTCAAATTTAAACTTTGCCGGCGCCATTTCTGTAACCTAAGAAAAAGGACTTAGGGACATCTTGAACTTGGCCATTCTTATGACTGTCTAACCAAGCTGGATGGCATACCAACTCTGCATGTTGACAATGAAGCTGCAGTCAAACTTGCCCACAATCCAGAATTTCACAAAAGAACTAAACACATATGTGTGAGACATTTCTTTGTCCGGGAAATGGTGACAGAAGGAAGACTGATTGTGAAGAGAATCGACACGGTGAATCAGCTTGCAGACATAATGACAAAAGCTGTCCAAAAACCAACACTCGGCAAAATGTGCAATGGATTGGGGCTGCATAGTGCATAATATTTTCCAGCACTGAGGGAAAGTGTTAAGGTTGCATAGCACCTGTCAGTATACAAGCACTGGCAGGCAAATATTATTCTTTTCTATGTTGCTATGACACCATCAAAATTAATTATTCACTTTGTCAATATCTTTTCCTCTATTAAACATCGCTATTTACATAAAAGTTTATGTTATTCATTTTCATCCTATCTGAACTACTGCGCTACTGCAAAGGTAAAATTCTAACATTATTCATGGCATATTATGGACTTGTTGAATCGGTGCTTAGATACGGTCTAATATTTTGGGGTAATTCGATAAACACCGACATGGTGTTTAAAATGCAAAAGCGTTGTATTCGGGCTACGTTTAAGATCAAAAATACCGACAGCTGTCAACCACTGTTTATAAAATACCATATACTAACACTGCCGTCACTATACATCTTGGAAATAGCTTTATTTGTTAGAAACAATCCTCACTGGTTTCCTCTTTTGTCAGACAATGTCACTAGAAATAGACGTACTAAATAACTTCTTACAGCCTCACTCTGCGAAAACAGCACTACTTCATAAAAGCGTGTTTTGTATGGCACCACGAATATATAATAAAATTCCGGAGGTTATTAAAAATATAAACCAGACAATTTTATTCAAGAGAGAACTTAAGAAGTTACTTACTGAAAAATGTTATTATTGTGTTAAAGATTTTTTATATGATAGTTTCTAATCTATTTGTGTTATATTTAAATTTTGTTATGTTTTTTTTTCTCTCTCTTTCTTAATTGTTTTATATTTCAAGTGGTTAAAATTAATTTTGTACGCCAATGGTGGCAAAACATGTTGAAACTCACAGATTTTCACTTTTACATCCACATTTGCATTTATATGTACAATGTTACACATGTTTACAAATAAATATATCTTTATCTTTATCAAAGAGTGAGCTAATTCTCTTTAAAGCATGTTAATTTACCCAGCATTTCCAGATGTGTTGCTTTGTGGCACTCCATTGCGCAGGGTCTCTAAATTTAAATATTTTGGGTCACTGGGTCACCGATGATTTAAGTGATAATGTACATATTGAAAGGGAACGCTGGCTGTCCGTTGTAACATGCTGGCCCGCAGGTTTGCACGGTGTACGAATTCAGTGAAGATCACGCTTTCTAAAGCATTTTGTCACACCTGCAGCCAGTGGGTTGGTTATTCGCAGCGGGCATACAGTAACCTGTGTGTCCAATACAACAATGCGCTCAGGGTACTGTTGGGGCTGCCGTGGCGATGCAGTGTGTCATGAATGTTTGTTGAGGCGAGGGTTGATGACTGCGCCGCTATAATTAGTAAAAGACGTGCCTCCTTACTCACTCGTCTTCGTGGTAGCACCAACAGTATACTAGTGTTTTTGCAGATAAGTGGGATTCTCCCATGTTGCAAAGATGGGTGCGGCTTCATATGATAGAGTAGTGTAATTTTTTTATTTAAGTATATTGTTACGAACATATGGGGGGTTTGTTACAACACTTATAACTCGAGATCTGCTGGACCAATTTTCTTGGTTTTTAATTCTTTGGATTTGTCTCCGCCCCGAATAGCAGAATACATCTTAAAAACAATGAAAACTCTATTAAAGTAAACGCAGAGGAAAATGGTTTTAGGTGAAATATATTTAGTGCGTTGTAGATAATTCAAAATTAACAAGAGTGTAACCTAGCAACCAAAACAAAAGATTAATAAAATCTAGAAAGGTCGCCTTCATCGAATAAGGCTGGAAGTGCTTTCTTAACAAACTCAACGAATACATAATTATGAAAGATGAATCATTTTCCATAAATGTTCCTTTGTTTCGTAGGTGTCAAAAATTCCATGCGCTAAAGATTCACAAGTACTAGAAGACCAGAAAGAAACATGTCGAAAACTTAAGAAGTAAGGATTCACGCGTACCAGCAGACCATAAACATGTCGAAGCATTTCTGGGGCTGGAATTGTGAGTGAAGACTTACAAAGTACCAGGATACCAGAACTATAATTATTTAACATCAAGCTATTATCCTTAGCAGACGAAAGAAAAATCACTGAGCCAGAAAGAATAAATGGCGCAGGCAGGTGAAACCATGGGATACAGCTAAGAAGTATTTTAGATTTAAGTTTTCTATTTTAAAAATTATTTCACCAATAGAAAGCTACATTTCACCTGCGACTTTCTTTTATATTTATAGAACATCATTCATACCCCTAAATATTGTTTTTACTTTATATTGCAAAACAACGTTTGCTGGGTCAGCTAGTTATTAATATTATCAAACATGTGTCAATGTTATAATATAATTCCATTCAACACTCGTTGTAAGTGCTCGTACTTATCTAATTCTTTTATTTTACAAAAATCTTCAAATCCTAGATATACCGCTATATATCTCGAATGTCAGTACAAATACTAGTGAAGAAGACATTGTAAGCTATATTAAAAATAAAACGCAGTTAACTGTTGCGCTTAAGAGAATTAATATGAAAATAAATAAGAGTTACAATGCCTTTAAAATATTTGTACCGAAGACTAAGTTAGACTTATTTATGAATGACAGTTTTTGGCCTGATGGAATAACATTCAGACGTTTTATGCGTTCTGTGCCTATACGGGAGCCATCAAATCCGAACGTTAAAATAGTATAAATAATGGGCACTGATAATTATAGCAAGTTTACTACTTTTAATTGTAAGTCGATAAAGCGATCAGTTGATAGTGTACGATTTCTCTGTGAGACGTCGGATGTGGTGGCTTTACAGGAGACGTGGCTACTTCCCCATGACGTTTCATACCTTGGATCTATTGACAACAAGTTTGAATACACAGGTAAGTCGGCCGTGGATACTTCAGCGGGCCTAATGGCCGGGAGACCGTATGGGGGTGTGGCCATCCTCTGGAGAAAAGGTATTTTTGAATCAGTTTCTGTTATAAATTGTGAGAGTTGTAGATTGTGTGCTATCAGAGCCGAAACTGCCAGTCGATCTATTATTATTTTCTCTGTTTATATGCCTACCAATACAATAGAAAATCTGCCCATATTTGCAGAGATACTGGGAGAAATCAGTGCTATTGTAGCGAGCATGGATGTTGAAAATATTTTTATGTTGGGTGATTTTAACGCACATCCACATGAATTGTTTTATAATGAATTAAGTAATTTTTGCAATGATCAGAATTGGATATGTGCTGATATAGCAAAAATAGGAATATACAGTAATTGTTATACGTTTGTAAGTGATGCTCACGGGTGCAAGAGGTGGCTGGACCACTGTGTGGTCTCCCTGTCTGCTTGGCAGACGATTGTAAATGTAGGCGTACACGAAGATGTGTTTGTTTCGGATCACTTACCACTTTATATAACTTGCGACTTGGGTGCAGTTAGACGGAAGCTGCAATTGGAAAACAAAACGCGTAGTCAAGTTACATGGGGGGTGAGAAACGAAACGCAAATAAGTAAGTACCGTGAAATTTGTAATGACAAGTTACGTGAAATAGATTTCCCATGGGAATTTTCGAATTGCAGCTTCGGTTCTTGTAGCCTGGTTGAACATAAACATGTATTAGATAGATTGTATTCCAGAATTATTGAAGGTTTGTCTGAAGCTGCTACGCAGTCGTGTGAGTCAATGAGTGAAAACGTTGTAAATCGTAAAACATTATGCGGCTGGAACAGACACGTTAAAGACGCTCACAGTGAGGCAAGGCTTCATTTTCAGAATTGGATAGTACATAACAAACCAAGTGCTGGTAATGTATATGAAAGAATGCGTGAATCACGTAAGATATTTAAAAGTCGTCTAAAATGGTGCCAGGATAATCAAACGCAAATTAAAATGGACGTAATAACTCAGCAAAGAGCTTCAAAAAACTTTAATAAATTTTGGAAGGCTACAGGAAATTTGGAAGCGAGACCTAGCCTCCCTGTGAGTGTGG
Organism: Hecatera dysodea; assembly: GCA_905332915.2. NCBI lineage: Eukaryota > Metazoa > Arthropoda > Insecta > Lepidoptera > Noctuidae > Hecatera > Hecatera dysodea. The sequence goes on along the minus strand of HG995286.1, from coordinate 26,528,932 downwards.
ATGGCAAAAGTAACCCAGGGGACATCGCGAATATGTTCATGGAACATTTTAGAGTAAAGTCGCCACTTGGCATTTTTATGTCTTCAACCGAGAAAGAGTCGACATGTCAGGGAGAGGAGACACAGATATCTTTGTCAGCCAAAATAGTAAAAGAGACTATTATACACATGAGTAGAGGCAAATCTCCCGGACACGATGGGCTCAGTATAGAACATTTTAAGTTTGCGGGGTTTCACCTGCCGAGGGTACTGGCCATGTTTTATACATTATGCATTAGGCATTCATATTTACCATCCGATATGATGAAAACAATTGTAGTACCTATAATAAAAAATAAGACTGGGGATATCTCGGATAGGGGAAACTACCGACCTATATCTTTAGCGACCACGGCTGCGAAGGTGTTAGACAGTGTACTTGATACTTACTTGGAGAAATATATTACCCTGCACGATTCGCAATTCGGTTTCCAACGCGGATTGTCAACAGAGAGTGCCATTCTCAGTCTGAAGTACACTGTAAAATACTACACAGCTCGAAAAACGCCGGTTTACGCCTGCTTCCTTGACCTCTCCAAAGCATTTGACCTTGTGTCGTACGATATGCTTTGGAGAAAGTTGAGGGACAGGAAAGTACCAATGGGAGTGGTAGACATCCTGAAGTACTGGTATGCTAACCAAGTAAACCATGTCAAATGGTCCAATACACTCTCAAACTCGTACAGATTGGAGTGCGGTGTGAGACAGGGGGGGTTGACGTCTCCGCGGCTATTCAACCTGTACATAAACGACTTACTGGTGGAGCTTAGCAGCATGCATGTCGGATGTATGGTGGGTGGTGTTTGTGTTAACAACATAAGCTATGCAGACGATATGGTGCTGCTGGGCCCTACCGCTAGGTCTATACGAGAGATGTTGAAATGCTGTGAGGTTTACGCGGCTAGGCACGGATTGATGTATAATGCATCAAAATGTAAATGTATGGTCTTTGGGGTCGGTGGTAAATGCACTGAGAGTATACCTGTCATCATGTTAAATGGCTCGAAACTAGAACAGGTAGACTGTTTCAAATATCTCGGACATTTCCTCACCGCCGACCTCAAGGACAATGCAGACATAGAAAGAGAGCGCAGAGCGTTATCGGTCCGAGGGAATATGCTGGCACGCAGGTTCTCCCGATGTAGCGTAGACGTTAAAATCACCCTTTTTAAGGCATACTGCCAAAGCTTCTACACGGGAAACCTGTGGGTCACGTATACCAAACGAGCGATGGACACTCTGCGCGTGCAATATAATAATATTTTTAGAATGCTGTTGCGAAGGCCTCGTTTTTGTAGTGCATCGGAAATGTTTGTGCAGAATCGTACCGACGGTTTTCATGAGGTAATCCGCAAAAAAACTGCATCGTTATTAAGCAGAGTACGACAAACCAGCAACAGCATCCTCAAAATAATAGGGGAAGATATTACTTCTCCAATCTTAATTAAGATGGTTCGGAGGGTGATATTTTAATTCATGTGTCTACATTGTGTCAGTTTTACTAACAATAGTTATAAGTCTATATTGTAATTACTAACACAACGGATCTTGGTTATCTGAATAAATGATTATTATTATTATTATTATTATAAATCCAACTATTTTAGTGACATGTTCAGGTTTGCTATTAGTATCTATTGCGTCAGTTTGGAAATTAAATAGGAGCCTATATGGCTTAAAGCAGGCTCCTCGTTGCTGGAACTCATGCTTTGAACAGATACTTCTTGATCTCAACTTCAAGCAGTGTGATGCGGATTGCTGTCTCTATACAAAACAAGTCGGAGACAAAAATATCTTGCTCACCCTGTATGTTGATGATGGACTAGTCGCAGCGTCGGATCAAAAATTGGCAGAAAATTTTCTAAATGACTTAAAGAAGAGGCTGAAGATCACCACCAAGCCAGCTTCCTACTACTTGGGATTGGAGATCCATCAAGAAAAGAACATGGTCTCAATCAACAAAACCGCGTACACCAAAAAGTTACTTGAAAGGTTCCATATGGCCGATTGCAATCCAGTAGCAACGCCTATGGATAGAAACAATGGAGATGCTACTACATCAGAGGAGAGCATTGAATCAGGAAAAGTCAGCTTCCCATACAGAGAAGCTGTAGGGGCGCTAATGTATCTTATGACTGGCACCCGACCAGATATTGCCTATGCGGTTGGTGTAGTCTCAAGAAAGCTCGAGCACCCGACACAGGCAGATTGGCTGAAAGTAAAGCGTATCTTTCGGTACCTCAAAGGCACTTTGAGCCTCGGCATTCGATATCAGGCTAACTGGATGTGCTGCATCGAAGGTTACAGCGACGCAGATCATGCAGGTGACAAAATGACCGGACGGTCCACCACAGGTGTCGCGTGCCTGTTTGCCGGAGGGATCGTCTCGTGGTTGAGTCAGAGGCAACCTTTGCAATCTCAACCACAGAAGCTGAAATCGTCGCGGCAAGCGAGGCTGCTAAAGAGCTGATATGGCTGCAGAGAATTTATGACTGTCTAACCAAGCTGGATGGCATACCAACTCTGCATGTTGACAATGAAGCTGCAGTCAAACTTGCCCACAATCCAGAATTTCACAAAAGAACTAAACACATATGTGTGAGACATTTCTTTGTCCGGGAAATGGTGACAGAAGGAAGACTGATTGTGAAGAGAATCGACACGGTGAATCAGCTTGCAGACATAATGACAAAAGCTGTCCAAAAACCAACACTCGGCAAAATGTGCAATGGATTGGGGCTGCATAGTGCATAATATTTTCCAGCACTGAGGGAAAGTGTTAAGGTTGCATAGCACCTGTCAGTATACAAGCACTGGCAGGCAAATATTATTCTTTTCTATGTTGCTATGACACCATCAAAATTAATTATTCACTTTGTCAATATCTTTTCCTCTATTAAACATCGCTATTTACATAAAAGTTTATGTTATTCATTTTCATCCTATCTGAACTACTGCGCTACTGCAAAGGTAAAATTCTAACATTATTCATGGCATATTATGGACTTCTTGAATCGGTGCTTAGATACGGTCTAATATTTTGGGGTAATTCGATAAAAACCGACATGGTGTTTAAAATGCAAAAGCGTTGTATTCGGGCTACGTTTAAGATCAAAAATACCGACAGCTGTCAACCACTGTTTATAAAATACCATATACTAACACTGCCGTCACTATACATCTTGGAAATAGCTTTATTTGTTAGAAACAATCCTCACTGGTTTCCTCTTTTGTCAGACAATGTCACTAGAAATAGACGTACTAAATATAAGAACTTCTTACAGCCTCACTCTGCGAAAACAGCACTACTTCATAAAAGCGTGTTTTGTATGGCACCACGAATATATAATAAAATTCCAGAGGTTATTAAAAATATAAACCAGACAATTTTATTCAAGAGAGAACTTAAGAAGTTACTTACTGAAAAATGTTATTATTGTGTTAAAGATTTTTTTATATGATAGTTTCTAATCTATTTGTATTATATTTAAATTTTGTTATGTTTTTTACTCGCTCTCTTTCTTAATTGTTTTATATTTCAAGTGGTTAAAATTAATTTTGTACGCCAATGGTGGCAAAACATGTTGAAACTCACAGATTTTCACTTTTACATCCACATTTGCATTTTATATGTACAATGTTACACATGTTTACAAATAAATATATCTTTATCTTTATCAAAGAGTGAGCTAATTCTCTTTAAAGCATGTTAACTTACCCAGCATTTCCAGATGTGTTGCTATGTGGCACTCCATTGCGCAGGGTCTCTAAATTTAAATATTTTGGGTCACTGGGTCATCGATGATAGTAATAATGTACATATTGAAGGGGAACGCAAGTCGCTGGCTGTCCGTTGTAACATGCTGGCCCGCAGGTTTGCACGGTGTACGAATTCAGTGAAGATCACGCTTTTTAAAGCATTTTGTCAGTCTCTCTACACCTGCAGCCAGTGGGTTGGTTATTCACAGCGGGTATACAGTAACCTGTGTGTCCAATACAACAATGTGCTCAGGGTACTGTTGGGGCTGTCGTGGCGGTGCAGTGTATCAGGAATGTTTGTTGAGGCGCGGGTTGATGGCTTCGCCGCTATAACTAGAAAAAGACGTGCCTCCTTATTCACTCGTCTTAGTGGTAGCACCAACAGTATACTAGTGTTTTTGCAGATAGGTGGGATTCTCCCATGCTGCAAAGATGGGTGCGGCTTCATATAATAGTATAGTGTAATTTTTTATTTAAGTATATTGTTACGAACATACGGACCTAGTCTGAATTAAATGTTTATTATTATTGTTCCGTTGATTCATATAAAAAAAACATGTGTCAATGTTATAATATAATTCCATTCAACACTCGTTGTGAGTGCTCGTACTTATCTAATTCTTTTAATTTACAAAAATCTTCAAATCCAACTATTTTAGTGACATGTTCAGGTTTGCTATTAGTATCTATTGCGTCACAGGGAGAGAAATCTTTCTTATGGACAGTAACTGTAGCTTATTACGTACATCATTCAACGATAGGGGTGCGGGAACATTATTTTAAATAAAACCTATCACGGTCAAGACATTCATGTTTTCTTTTTATTGACAGGCGGATATGCTCTTGACTCTAGTCTAGGTCGCAGGTGATAAAGACAAAGTCGACGATGGAATGAGCTTACCCAAAAGAAGCCTGTTCACTCTAAATTTGAAGAGATCAGTACAGCCGGAGACTGTACAACCAACTTACAATCTCGACAAAAAGGGGGTATTAATAATTTGCACCCACCGAAATACACAGATACATCGGACTCCCATTGATTTCAAAATATGGCTTCCACGAGATGACTGTGCACCGTAATCCGGGCAGCGAACTTTTTATTTCATTGATAAATTAATATTAGTAATTAGTAATCGGGCCGGTTTCCGCAACTCCACGACTAAGCGCGTATTTTGCGTGCAGGTATTAAAAAAAAATATATTAAAGATAAATTAATATTAAGATAACATCAACAGTATTAAATTCCCTTCCGCTCCCCGCACCCTACAAAGCTTGCATCCCACTAAGTACCTGTCTGGCAATTTATCAAGCATCAAATTCACAAAGGGAAACGTTGAAGCAGGGGACGCAAACTTTTTGTATGATCGATATTTGTTACTGGTTTCATAATATTAATTAAATATTTTCGCGGTACGCCTGACTGCAAAAACTACTTAAAATGTTCTTATAGCACTTTTTAAACAATCGTAACGCAGTAGCAACAAATCTGACATAGAATAAAAATAACGATGAAAAAACTGACTTGTTCAGCTTCTTTGTAATCAAACTTTCAAAGAGAATCCCAAAAAATGTCTCGGTTGGTCGGTAAAATTTCCTCTTGGGGTGAGGAAAACCCCAAGGTGCTCTGTTGAAAATGTTTAAAGTTTTGCTTCTACAGGGTGGCTGATTAAAATGTATGTTTGTGTCTGTCTGTGGCATCACAGCTCCCGACCGGATGAACCGATGCTTTTAAGTTTAAGAACCGTGATTTTTGTTTGGATCCTTTCTAGGGCCCTGGCTATTGTATTAATTACAGTAATTTTATTCGAAAGTTCCTAAGCAGATTGTAAAACGACTTCCATTTTATTACTGCATCAAATTAATGGCTAAAACCATCCGCCGCAAGCCATACAAAATCATGTTATATAACTGAAAGTTTAAGTCAAGCATTTTCTAGGCAATCTGATCTGATCCGGCAGATACTTTTTTTTTCTGCATGGGCAATCATCAAATGACTTCTCCCACTCAGGGCGGAGCTGAAGAGAGTGTCAGACTCTTACTGACTAAAACCCACCCTGTGATCCTTCTAGTAGCTTTTGCTTTTAAGGGCCGCGGTGAATCTTTCCAATAAATTCCGCAACCCTAGCCAGCAGGCATTGACCCTACGGGGCGCCATCTTCTTTGCTGACAGCTCTTTGAGGTGCGCGTGGGGCAAGATACGCTGTCATTTGGCAGATCCTGTTTTTCTTTGGGTTTACGTAAAAACGTTTTTTATAGGTATATCACTTTCAAGTAGTGATAACCTATAGCTAAATTGACGTTATTTATAAAATGGTTGGTTACGCTGTGTGCCTTCGTAAATCAAGTCGTAAGCTCATAGTTAAATATTTTACTTTACTAGATTTGATTGATTTTAAGTTGAGGAGTTTATCTTTCATGTTCAATGTCCAATGCAAATTCAATATATTTAACTGACCTTACCGTAAAAAGAACCAGCAAGATCATTTCATCTATACTAATATTGTGAAGAGGAAAGATTTAATTGTTTGTTTGTATTGAATGAGCACCGAAACTACTGAACCTATCTACACTATCCCCGGATGGGCGGATGATGTAGGATATATATATTCAATCCCCATATTCCCACGGAAACAGGAAATACGCGGGTGGAACCGCGGGGCGCTGCTAGTAAACGATAAAGTTATGTCCAAAAACACAATTGACTTTTACATATTTGCGTACCCTTAACAGCGTAAAGGCGAGATGTTATGTTATACCATAACATATGGTGTAAGCAATAAACAGACATGCGATTTCAGCAATCCCGGAAGGTTTGGTATCATTTGGTGATAGGTTCAGTTGCCTTCTCCGAAGTTCTTCATCAGATCTTCACCAAATTCAAATGGGACCAGTGCGGTAAAACACACTTCCAAAAAAAAAGGATAGTCCAAATCGCTGAACAAACAAACAAAAAAGGAATTATGCGTTTTTGAAGACGGATAAAAATGTGGACTTTTTTGCAGATATCATTTACCACACATCATTACAAGACCTATGTTATATTATGATAATCATCGAAAATGTGAGGATATTAAAAAAAAAATCATCTGAGTTAAATCGGGTTTTCGCCACCTGTATAAACAAAATTACTTACCCAAATGTTTTGTTCTCCGTTCTCAGAAATGTTACGAAAAGGGAACCTTTTCTTTCGTAACGCTTTTCAAATTCGAGAACCTACGTAGTTGAGAACTTAGCTGGAACGCTTATACAACTTCTGTTACGTATGTATGTTTGAGTAAGAGTGTTTTGGAGAAATATATGTAACTAGCTGCTGCCCGCGACTTCGTTCCCGTGGAATCCCCGATTTTAAAACATTATTTATCGCTGCTCCGCTCCTATTGGCTTAAGCGTGATGATATATAGCCTAAAGCCTTCCTCGATAAATGGTCTATTCAACCCAAAAATAATTTTTCAATTCGAACCAGTAGTTCCTGAGATTAGCACGTTCAAACAAACAAACTCTTCAGTTTTATAATATTAGTATAGATTAATAATTTCTTTGCAATGAACTAGGGATTGTGGTATATCCATTTGGAAGGTGATTTTTTTCAAACGATATTAAAAGACTTAATTTTTACCCAAATTAAATTTAGGTAATTACTGCAATAGTTCCAAGTTGTGGACGTCTAAATAAGTAGGATATAATTATGCAGGTTTGCTACCCCTGAAGCCAGGTGAGTCACTCAAAGCCGAACGAATCGACACAATTAAATGAATACGACTACAGAGCAAACAGGGGATTGCATTAGGTCCGGGGTTGCTAAGGGGTCCGGGATAGTCCAGACGGTATAATTATCCGGTACGCAACACAGACTTGTATGTATCACATTCACGAACACTCTCACTGGGGATAATATTGTAAAGCTTTCATGTTTTGGACAACATTATGCAATATTTTTTGAAGCAGTAACTACATAAAAATTTGGCCTGCGTTTTGTATTTGACTGTGTTTAACCGACTTCTAAAATAATAAAATGAGTGATTTCATCAACTAACATATTATATCAAATTATATTCAGGTGGTGTGGCGCGAATACTTTTTTATTACTACTAGCGAAACACGACCATTATATAATGAGTGAATCAAACGTAAAGTGTATTTTAACAGCGCGGGCCTGCGGACGGCGAGTTATGGGTGGCTCGTCCGACAGCGACCAGCGGGCGTACCATGACGTCTTAAAACGTGAGTCTTCCGAGCGAGAAAAAGGGATGGAGCTATATAGGGTGTATAACTCTATCCCTCTTTTTCGCTCGGAAGACTCACGTTTTAACACCTCATGGTACGACCGCTGGCCCGGGTCAACGGTGTGTCGCTTTCCACGCGCGCCTCAATGAGCTGTCAGCAACGAAGACGCGGCCCCGTAGGATCAGGCTTGCTAGAGTTGCGGAATTAGTAAAGTAAAGGATCACGGGTGGGTTTTAGTCAGTAATAGTCTGACACCTCCCTTCCGCTCCGCCCAGAGCGGGAGAAGTCATTTGATTTTGAGAAAAATGTATTGAATCTCTGAAAAATATTTTATCATATCATTCAGGTTCCACTATGATATACCAATATGATAAAATTCCCTACTTATATAAGAAAACTGAACGAGCCGTCTGTGAGAATTCTACGAGCACGTGCACCACCTCGGGCTTCATCGCTCAGGTCCGCCTCAACTCTCAACGAGTAACAGAATAAACACAATACCTTAAAACAAAATGTTTACAGTCGAAACAGATGCCTCCGATAATACTATTGCGGCTACATTGACTCAAGAAGGACGCCCGGTAGTTTTCTATTCGCGCACACTATCGATAACAGAAAAGCGACATTCAGCGATAGAAAAGGAAGCTTATGCCATTGTAGAAGCTCTTCGGAAGTGGCGACACTACTTGATTGGAAGATCTTTTCGACTGATCACAGACCAGCGATCAGTTTCTTTTATGTTCAATCGCACTCACACAAGCAAGATAAAGAACGAGAAGATAGAGAGATGGCGATTAGAATTATCTTGCTACAAATATGATATTGTCTATAGACCAGGAAATGAAGTTTTTGCGAGACATATTCTAGCCACAAGAAAACAACAGAGCCATGGAAACATTCAACAATATCTTTAACAGCTGAGAATTTTAAGCAAGGACTGTCAATTTAAATATGTTGATGCAGAAAGTAATAGGAATGATTGTATAAGAGACGCATTTATTTCTGGTATTAATTCGCATAAAATTCGTGAGCGCTTGTTAGAAAATTTTAACCTGACGCTGGATGAAGCTGCTAACTAGGCACAAGCAATTGAAACTGCTGAAAACAATGCGCAAAACATTCAACAACTCGACCATTCGTGAATCTCTTGTCATGGCATTGCCAAAGACGGCAACGGAAAACAAAAATAAACTACTTACACCAGAATACCATTCGAGAAAATGTTTTTTCTGCGGAAATAAAATTCACCGGCGTCAGAACTGCCCTGCGTTTAATGCCAACTGTCAAAACTGTCAGAAAAGGGGACATTTCGCAATTGTTTGTAGGAGCCCTAACACAAATCTTAACGCTGCTACTGCTACTGATAGATCTCCTGAATACATATTCAACGAAGTTACGGCTGTTGCTGCTCCAGCCAGTCTAAAGAGATCAGTCGTCAGCATTGAAGTCAACGGCAAAAAAACAAAGGCCTCAATTGACTCTGGAAGCTCTAAAAGCTTTATCAGCTATGATTTTTTTTCGAAGTCTTCTTTTAACAAAGCAGAATGTTCTGAATCTATAACAATGGCCCAAACAACTCACACAATCAATTGCGAAGGGCTACTTCAAGCAAAGATTGTTATTAATGGCAATGTTTATGAAAATTCTTCGCTTCTTATCGTTAAGTATCTTTGCGCTGATGTTATCATAGGACATAATGTACTAAAAGAACACTCAAAACTTGAAATCACCTTTGGTAGATCTAGAAAACCATTACAAATATGTAGTGTGCTGGCTTCATCCGTTCCACCAGTTTTCTTATTTTCTAATTTACACTCCAACTGCTTACCAATTGCAGTAAAATCTAGAAAATACAGTAACGAAGATCTGGAATTTATAGAAAATGAAATAAGTCAGCTCTTAGCAGACGGAGTCATAGAAGAGTGCAGATCGCCTTGGCGAGCGCAAGTTCTCATCACGAAAAATGAAAATCACCAAAAACGATTGGTTATAGATTATTCCCGGACTATTAATAAATATACAGATTTGGATGCCTACCCTTTACCAAGCATAGAAAAGATGGTGAACGATATTTCAAAATACGACTTCTTTTCTAAAATTGATTTAAAAAGCGCTTATCATCAGGTTTCTATAATGGAAGCAGAAAAACAATACACAGCATTTGAGGCGTGCGGGAAACTGTATCAATTTTGTCGTATCCCGTTTGGCGTAACAAATGGAGTCAGTGGATTTCAAAGAGTTATGGACTGGTTGATAAAAGAAGAACATTTGACAGACACATACGCCTATTTAGATGACGTCACTGTGTGCGGAAAAGGCAGGGTAGAACATGATAGAGATTTAAAAAGGTTCATGGATGCAGTTGAGAAGTACAATTTAACTGTTAACACAGAGAAATCAACGTTTTCAATAACAACAATTAACCTACTCGGATACAACATATCGAAAAAGTCCATTAAACCTGATCCAGACCGACTCCAACCACTTATTAGCTTGCCTATACCGATTGACAAAACTTCACTTAAACGAGCTCTCGGTATGTTTTCACATTATTCAAAGTGGATACCGAAATTCTCGGAAAGAATACACAGCCTGGTGAATTCAGAATTCCCATTAAATGATGAAGCTAAATCTGCTTTTGAAGACTTAAAGAACTGCATTGCAAAGTATACAATATTTGCTAAATTTGAATCAATTGTTATGAAATAACAAGAGCGAATTATAAACAAATGTTGGCTTTATTCAACTTTAAATTCGTACAGACATTATGACAACTTCAAACCTCTGAAAAGCACAAACTCTTTAAAGAGTCTATACTCTTTAACGAGTTTGTATGCGGCGACTTACGGCCGAACCCAATAACCGATCTATCACATACTGGAGATAGAAAAACAAATGAAAAAACAGAAAACCTATATTATTTTTTCTTGATTTTTCTGTTGTTTCATTTGTTTTTCTATCTCCAGTATGTGATAGATAGGTTATTGGTTTCGGCCGTAAGAAGTTCACCACAATAGTGGAGCTAGCTTAATCTAATCAGAAGGAAATACATATATTACCTTGCTTGTATTACAAACTAGCTTCTGTCCGCGACTTCGTGCGCGTGGAATAGTTACTAACCCTTTGATTCTTGATTCTTTGGGATTTTGATTCGTTGACATGCCACCACTGTGACGTGACGGCACATGCGCGTGAGCTGCGCGCTGTATTGGACAGTACTTGGACATTGCAACATTACTTTATTTTTCTAAAATAAAAGTTACTCCTTATTACATCAGCTACCTGCCAATAAAAGTCCCGTCAAAATCGGTTCAGCCATTTCAGAGATTAGCCGGAACAAACAGACACAGACAGACAAAAATTGTAAAAATTGTTATTTTGGTGTATGTACCGTATATATTCATGTAAATGAAGGTCAGTAAAAACTTCATTCAACGACTATTATATACTCCATGCTTCTTTCTTCTTCTGTATTACGTATCTACATATGTCAGATTTTTAGGGACGTCATTAAAAAAAACAAATATTTAATTTTCTTTTGGCCATTTTGTTCGTTTTGGTCAAACGTGTGCTCTGAATTTTGGCTGGTTTTTGGTGGTTTTGGTGAAGTTGCGTATTCTGTTAATAGTTATTGTGTTTTTCAGTGTGTTATATTATGTACAAAAGTTAATATTGAAAGTAAATAATGGATATCAACAAAAATAAACCCCCCGATACCCCCGATCTCCCTGATTTCCCTTCTCCTTCTCGGTCCGTTATGCGCTCACAAAATTTTAGTCCCTCTTCATTCCCATTGAGCCAATTTGTTGATGTGGTAGGCAGTTCTGAATCCATAAATCCTCAATCCAGCCGCAAACGCTCCGTAAGTGGCGAAGTATCTGTGAATCTGCCACCGAAACAACCCAGGGTTCATATCGGCCGTATAAGATATTCCGCTCTTGACAAAGGCCCTTTTATTGTCCATGTTTCCCGCCAAGAAACCCAACACAAGCTAGAAGTACATTTCATCCAATCTCGTTCGGTCGATTTTTAAATAAAAATAAAATCTCAAATATAACTGATGTCAAGAGAGTCAGTAGAAACCGGGTGTCAGTGGAGTTTGCATCCCCTCAGGATGCTAATGGTTTTTTTATCAAATAATGTTCTAGTCACTCACTTATTTGAGGCAGCTATCCCATCTTTTAATATAATCCGTATGGGTGTTGTAAGTGGGATTCCAACTGAATTTACAGATGAGGAAGCTATTTCCTTCTTATAGGTCCCAACGGGCTGTGGCCCAATCATTAAAATCCGGCGCTTAAATAGAAAAGTTGTCAAAGATGGCGGAAATGAATAAAAACCTACAGAAACTTGTGTGATCACTTTTGATGGACAAGTTCTCCCAAAAAGAATTTTCTGCTTTTATACATCACTTGCTGTCAATCAATATGTGTATCCTGCAATCCAATGTCGTAAGTGCTGCGGATTTGGTCACATAGGGTCCCTCTGCTGATCCAAACCCCGTTGCAGCAAGTGTGGCAACGTTTACCCTGGTGATAGTTGCAACATTGCTGAGAGCGAAGCTTTTTGTGTGTTATGCTCTGGGTACCACTTTGCAAAACAGCAAGGCATGTCCGGAGTATAGCAGGCAGAAGGCTGTTTCATGGAAAACCCAAGTTATAATTCCCATTTTGAAACCAGGCAAGCTCGCTGACGACCCAAACGGCTTCAGGCCAATAGTTTTGTCATCCGTTCTCGCAAAATTACTGGAACACCTCATTACAAATCGATTAGAGTTTATTGTTGAATCTAGAAATCTGCTTCCTGAGTCACAATTTGGCTTTAGAAAGGGGTTGAGCACCATGGACAGTTTTGGGATTTTGGAATCAGACATCCGCACGTCTTTTTCAAAAACTGAATCCATTTTTGCTGCCTTTCTAGACTTTTCCTCTGCTTATGACAATGTCCATCTCCCCTGTCTCAAACAAAAGCTGTTGAATTTGAAAATCCCGGGGAGAATGGTTCAATGCATTTGTAGTATGTTAAATGTCTCGTTCTTTAGTTTTGAGAGTACTAGGTGAACAATTTGATGTCAGGGTATCATGGAAGGGCCTCCCCCAAGGATCTGTTCTCAGTCCGATACTATATAATTTGTATACAGCTGACCTTGGTGCCTGCCTTAACAATGACTGCCGTATTTTGCAATATGCCGATAACCTGGCTCTGTATGTCTCCAACAACTCTAATAGCGATGCTGTGTCATCTCTTCGAGTGTCCCTAGACTCTTTAAATCAATGGCTAAATGACTACGAGCTGAGCCTGTCCGCTCCTAAAAGCGCGGTGGTAGTGTTTTCTCGCAGGAGATCCATTCCACTAATTTCAGTGGATACTCAAGGCCAATGTATACCGATTGTACAAAAAGTTATTTTTTTATGCGTTTTCCTAGATTCCAAATTGACTGGCTTACCACATTTAAATTATTTAGTTGGTAGATGTGAGAGAGCTATTCCCATTTTAAAAGTGCTTGCTGGTGTCTGGTGGGGCGCCCACCCGTACACCATGAAACTGGTGTACAATGTACAACTGGTGATGGCATCCCAGGGAAGTCGATGGGAACCTTCGGAAATCGTAGTGGCAACTAGTGCGTTTATTATTTTTTCATTAATTATCTTAAAGCACTACTGTTTAATGAAAGTCTGAAGTTGCTATAATGATGAAGCCGAATGACAGTCGAGGGAACTCCTCAACGACTTACAGCAATTACCCCGTGTTTGGACTTAATTAATTTCTATTGATGAGAACTTTGCACCCATATGGGTTATAAGTGCCATTACAGGTCTGATGATGTAGACCATAGACAGTTGAGGGAATTCCTCAACGATTTAAAGCAGTTCCCAATTGTTGGGCTTTTTGTTTACACCAATTTATACCATGTACGCTGTGATGGGTACGTTTAGGTGGGGAGGTACCACTAAAAAGTGAAAAATAAAAACTTTAACAGACTTCAAATAAAAACAACCGACAAAAAATCACAAAAGTATGAAAAACGAGGTAACAACCAAAACATAGTTCCGAAATTAAAGTTATTTCATACTTTTGTGTTTATTGTTAAGTAGTCGGCGGTTTTTTTTAGTAAAAAGTTTTTTTGGGTTTGACGTCGTTTTATAATCTGGTTGAAGGTTCAGTAAATTCGGAGAAACCTAACTGTGACAGACGGACAGAGAGAGGTAGCCAAGCAGACAGACATATGAATGATCCTATAAGGGTTTCTTTTTTTCATACGAACGTTTGGAACCCTAATATCAAAAATGTAAATTTGCTACTATTAGCTGGTCCATGTGTATTTTATATTATTTGTCTTGCTTTGATTTTTGTTAGAAAAGTGGCAAAAGGAAACTACTCTACTTTATTAAAAATGACAAATACATTGCCAAGAACCCACTTTTTTACTTCTTGAACATTATTGAATTTCGAATACATAACCTTACCTACATTTAAAAAAAAAATGTTAAAGTATATAAACTTACCAAGTGTTCTATAAATCGAAACATTTATGAAGCAAACATCATTTTCATGCGTTCATCAAAGCTCATTACATCCGGGCGTGACCGAGGTTCGGGGGGTTTGGTTTGGGGGGATCGAGGTATCTATGTATATTATTCTTTGTGATATAGGTACCCTCCCTCGCAGTGTGAGTGCATAAATCAATATCTGGTTTTGAGGGGGTTCGTGCCCGCGTCGGCGCACTGTAGCCCCCCTTCACTACGCACTACTTGCAGCTTTTACCATTGCTATCTCTTAACTATCCATTCCATCAAATCAAACAGTTTGTAAGAACAGCCTTCTATAGATCGCAAAGAGTTAAATCGAGTAGATAATTAGAAATGTAATCGATGTTTATTACACACAAAAGTTGGTAGGTAGTTAGTTAGTTATTGCTCATTTTCCTGTACCTACGCACTAAAATATTAATATTCTAATAGACCATAAGAAATATTCGTAAGTAGACGTATTGGCCACGTGTTTATGTTAATTTTATTCAGTAATTTCACCCGCATAGTTTCCGTTCCCGTGGGAAAATGGGGATAAAATATAATAAGGAGAAATATCTCGGACTTATTCTGGACAATCAATTTACATGGAAACCACATATTGAGAGAACCTGCTCTAAAATATTGAACTTAACGGGGCGTTGCGTCGACTTGTAAGATGTTTTCCTCTCATAGTCCGCCATACAATTTATAATTTATTCTTCTATAGAACATCTCTCTCTCATATAAACCAAGAGCGCAAAACCGAATTATAAAAGTCTTATTTCAGACAACTACCTAACTCCTACACACAAAATACACCAAGAAACCAAGCTATTTAATATCTCCCATTTATATTTATATAATACATGTATTTTAGTTCGTAAAATTCTTTCCAAAGACTTACACATACAAATCACACTCGCAAAAAAGATACAGGCACAAAAATGTATTCTGAGGCGCGCACAAGATATATACACATATCTAGTACTATAACTAACTATGGGAAAAAACAACAATCAATGAGGGAGCAAAACTTTATAACTCACTACCAATAGGTATAAAAAATACGCAATCTATATTATTACTATTTAAAAAACGACTAAAATGCCACCACCATCTTAAAAGGTCAGTAAAAAAAATTAGTAATATGTAAGTTATTAAACTAATATTAATTTGACTGTAGTGTAAACAAGTCCTTATATTTCAAATATAATAATAAAAAAGTTAGTGTAGAAACTATCACCATAATATGAGTTGAGCTCCTTAAAGTTCCAAGTTTGAGCTACATGATAACTGACAAATGCTTGCACTGTTTGGACAGGTCAACTCAAATCTGTGTGGTACTTTCCTCAAAAGACCACTTCAGACATCAACCTACATGGTTCTCATATGATTTGACCAGTACAGTTGTATGGACTTCGAGACCTTGACCTCTGAGTTTGTTTCGGTGTTTCTTCTCAGGGTAGTCAGCTAGGAAACACCGGCCTCATCTAGATTATAACGTCCAAAAAGATTGACGTGTAAAAGTGTTTTTTACTACCTACTTATGTCCAACATAAACAAAAATATAAAAATTACTATATAAACAAAAATATAAAAATTACTATAGTTGTTAGCCATATTAACATTTTTGTGATTCTGTGGCGAAATATTTAAACATTTTGTTTGAATTTTCCTTTCACTGTGTTAACACAACCCATCGGCATATAGACACTAACCTTCGTTTATTGGTTTCTTCTGTTGGATGTTGAGAGGATACGTGTCTTTTCACCAACGTCACCTTATTACCCTAATAATACGAGTTTCCAGCTTATAATCTCTCATTCAGAATTGAAACCCAGAGACTATTATTGGTATACATCGCCTACAAAATGCATACAACAACTTTAGTTATTAGGGTCTAAAGTTGAAGTAACTCTAAAGTTAAAATAGTAAACACCAAAAAGATCTACGATTGGCTAACCATTTTTGGCACCGATGGACTAAAAAAAAATACCTACTACGCAGGCGCGATAGATTGGGGACAGCAGGGAGTAAGCTCTTTAAATTGGGGACATTGTCCTCCTAGTTGATGAAAATTTACCCCGTGGCCACGTGGCCGCGATGCTGCAACCTTTCCTGGCCGTAGCCACTTCGTGTGGTTCTCATCGTCGGCCAGCCAAGAAACTTGTCAAGCTCTCATTATAAAAGCCAAATAGTAATTTGTGTACTTTCGTGCACAAGGCGTTGGAATGTTGTTAACTCCTTGGTTGCAGTGACTTTTAGAAGATTTTATTTTTTTCAAGTTACCCCGCTACTTCAACCGCGTAGTTCCCGTTGCCGTGGGAATACGGGAATGAAATACAGCTTATGTTATTCGCTGATATATAGCTTTCTATTGGTGAACAAAGGATTAAAATCGGCCCAGACTTTCGGAAAGGTATAAACAAACAAGAAAATCTTTTCTCTTTATAATATTAGTATAGATTAAAATCCTGTATCATGTCTATGGTCTGGCTGTCAAATAGACGGACAGGAATTTTGTTCTCTCGTATTTTTTGTACAAATTTCAATAATAACCAAGCACGCGAGTCATAAATTACGAGTAACAATGAAATCGACTACGATCAAGTATAATTCTTGCAACGTGGTGATAAGTGAAGTGTTTGCCTTTGTGCAAAATAAAATTGATGTGATGGACGAGGAGAGCTTATTCCGTATTTGTACAAGTTCGTTTAGTACAGAAGAGGTTTCAAATGCGAAGAAATTGCTGTTTGAGTCGGCATCTTCATCTAAACGTAAAGTAACAAGGAGAGGAACAGGAAAAAATGAAAGAGATTTTTATGATATAACTAGCGGACCCGACAGACGCTGTCCTGTCTTAACTATGAATGTGGGTGAACTATGCCAAATCGGCACTAGATTTATTTTCTATATCAGCTTATAAAATTCGCACAAATAAATCTTTTAATTTAAAGGGTTAACAATTTATTTTACTTTTAAACTAACTATATATACACTTAAAAATAAAATAAAATCCTCCTAACTACAAAATGGCATCAACAAACTCGTCCGCATCGCTATCGACTGGGAGTGAACAACTGGCAGCATTTCCAAATCGAATAACAAATAATCGAATATCAATTGATCGACCACTATAAATCGAACGTCTAAATACTTAAACTTTCATAATATCGAATGGTTATTAAATCGAACATTCAATACATCGCACACTCAATACATCGAGTGTTCAAAATATCGAATGTTTGTTTGATCGAGCGTTCAACGCATCGCATATTCATTCTACCGAAAGATCAATATATTTAAAATAAATACAAGTAAAACACAAAATTTACTAATAAATCACATTTTAATCTTTAATTATTATCTTTGTGGCGCCACCCACGGTGATGACGCACCTGTTTCCTATTAAACCTTTATCGAACACGAGGTTTTTAGAAGAAATTTATTTTTGATATTTTGTTTTTTCTTACATTCTGAAGTTTATGTCAGTTTGGTGGTGGAAAATATACGAACGGTAAAAGTATCACACGTTTTTATTTTCGTCGAGCTAAGCAGCCACTGGGATGTAAGGGGCGAACTACCATCCTTCGCCCCAAGCCAACCTCACCTGCACGTGGTGCATCCTGCTGAATGACGAACGAGGCTCTGGCGACCGACCGATGGCGGTATATCCATCACATAGGCGTAGCTAAATGTAACAGGCCGGTGATGGGCAGCAGCGTCACCGGTGCGAGAAGCTACGCCCTGCGATCGCCAACCCGCCTGCCCAGCGTGGCGATTATGGGCAACTCCTCCAAATGCAGTACAACAAAAAGCCACGGCCCCCAGTTCCCGGAGGTCCCGCTATTCCTGGTCATGGTGGCGACCATGGTAACGGCGGGGCGGGGGGTGCCAAGAATCTCCGGGCTACGGGAGGCCACCACAATAACAGATTGACCCTGGCGACGTACAACGGACGCACGCTACGGCTTGACTCGCATCTGGCGCAACTCGAGGTGGAACTTGGGAAAATTAGGTGGCACATACTAGGGTTGAGTGAAGTCCGAAGAAAGGGGGACGACACCATAACCCTGGAATCGGGTCACCTAATGTACTTCCGAGAGGGAGACCAACAATCCCAAGGCGGCGTTGGGTTTCTGGTAAACAAGTCCCTATCTGACAACGTTGTGGAAATGTCAAGTGTGTCGAACAGGGTAGCGTACCTTATTGTGAAGCTCACCGAGAGGTATAGCCTCAAGGTAGTGCAAGTGTACGCACCGACCTCGACACACTCGGACGACGAAGTGGAAGATATGTTCGATGACATATCGAGAGCCCTCCACTTCACTACAAAGACACAGTACACCGTTGTCATGGGGGACTTTAACGCCAAAGTGGGAGTACAGAATTGCTGCGAATCGGTAGTAGGACACCATGGATTTGGAAGCAGAAATCATAGGGGGCAAATGCTCGTCAACTTCCTCGAACGGGAGGGGTTGTTCTTGATGAACTCCTTCTTCAAGAAACAACCCCAAAGGAAGTGGACGTGGCAAAGCCCCGACACTATGACCAAAAATGAGATCGACTTCATCATGACGGACAAGAGGCATATATTCAGCAATTGCACGGAGAAACTCTAATAAATCCATGTTGTTTTTATTATTTAATATTTTTTCAACCGCATTATCATCCCTTTTGCCTCTTTTTTTGTGATTATATTGCAAATTAAACACAGATAAATTAAATAATTAAGTGTATAATTTTATTGACATACATACATACATAAACTTTCGTTAAAAACAAATCTATTTCTGAACGCAACCATTAGGTAAGTCATATTTATTTCAGGCTACCCTCATACATTGTAGGTAATATTGTTTTCACTTCATAAATAAACTGTTCGTCTGCAAAAAGCATTATTACTACTGTTGTGTAGTAACCTCTTTGATGTGATTTAAAATAATAAAACAGTTGTCAACTCGACTTACGTGTTTTACTTACATGACAACTACGTAGTGCATTGCAAGTGAATTTTGTGAAAAATTTCTGTAGGGTCTTATTATAAGCCTGAATTGTCTCAAAAACACAAGTCACTCTTAGTTTTGGATGGCTATGTAATGGCAATAAATAAAAATATTAATAACAAGTTCTACTGTATTACAAATATAAATACCATTGTAATAGTACTGCAAAATCAAAATTGCACGGAAGTGAGGATCATTTATTAGTTGTAAAGCTATGCAGCAAAGCATAATCACTCACCAGATCCTGGTAAGGTAGATGAACTACATTTTAGGAATTCCCTAAAAAGTGATGCTACCGGCTCGCTTGATAGACCGAGTCAAATTATTCAGCGAAATGAGGCCAAAATTTCGAAATCAAGCTCGTGTGCTCTTCCAAACAAAATAGCAGCATCGCAAATTATACGTCGAGCAAGAAAAAAAGAAATGCCGAAGGAACCAACTACTTTAGATGATATAAATGTCCCCGATAGATTGCAGAAAGTTGATGGTGAAAGATTTTTAGGGCGTCAGGTTAAGTTTGAAGAAAACTATATTATGTTGTTTGCAACTAAATCAAATTTAATACTATTAAATAAATCTCAACTTTGGCTGATGTGTGGTACATTCGAAACATGTCCTTAACTTTTCAGACAAATGTATACTGTACATGGTTTGGTAGACACGGGTACTGATCGTTATGTGCGTTTCTTACGAAGAAGACGCTAAATTGTTACTTGTATTTTTTTCAAGCTCTAAAGGCATATGCTCTAGAATATGGTATCGAATTGAACCCAAGATTAATAATGACGGATTTCGAGATGGCAGTCACTAATGGTGTAAAACAAGAATTTCCTGATGCGCAACACAAATGCTGTCTATTCCACTTAGGTCAAAATGTATGGCGTCAAATTCAACAAAATGGTTTGCAAAGTAAATATGGCCAGGATGCTGAGTTTGCCGTCAAGTTAAGACACATGATCGCACTTGCTTACTTACCCCAAGAAGAGATACCAGATGCTTTCGATAAATTAAGAGAAGAAGTGTTACCCAATGAGGCAAATGATATCACTAACTGGTTTGGAAAATATTATGTTTGGGGAAATATTCATTCTCGTGAGACGGAAAATAATAAATTACTCATAGTACGCTCATCACCTATGTCTCCACCTTCACCGTGGTCTGTGTTTCAAAATAATACACTGGGTTTTCCTAGAGCTCAAAACAACATTGAAGGATGGCACAGAAGATGGAACACGTTGCTTGATAAGCACAAACGGGCTCTTTATGCTACCATAGAATTTTTAGTTAAGGAGCAAGCTATTACAAATAGGACAATTGAAAAGATAAACGCGGGATTGGGAAGACCTACTCCACAAAAAAGAGGCAAAAGGGATGATAATGCGGTTGAAAAAATATTAAATAATAAAAACAACATGGATTTATTAGAGTTTCTCCGTGCAATTGCTATTCACACAACATTTTAAAAATGTAACTACATATAAAAGATAATAATTGAATATTTAAATGTGATTTATTAGTAAATTTTGTGTGTTTACTTGTATTTTTTTTTTAATATATTGATCTTTCGGTAGAATGAATATGCGATGCGTTGAACGCTCGATCAAACAAACATTCGATATTTTGAACACTCGATGTATTGAGTGTGCGATGTATTGAATGTTCGATTTAATTGGATATTATGAACGTTTTCGATTTATAGTGGTCGATCAATATTGATATTCGATTATTTGTTATTCGATTTGGCATAGTACACCCATGAATGTTAACATATAACTGGCCATGTGAAAAACATGGATTTTCAAGATTAATGCCACAAAAACTTAGTGACTGCGCTTGAGATTTATTTATCGAAAATGCAAATGCTAACCTCATTGGAAATTGTATCCGCTTAAGTCGAATGGCATGTCGTTCAGAATCGAAGGAATCGGTGGAATCAAAACGTCTACACCTTTGTACTTCCTTTCAAAATTGTAGCTTCGATGTCGTGGCGATCAATGGGTGATTGGCCAAGAAATAATTCTTGTCGATTTTCTGTCCTCTGTGGATTGCATGTGAACGTTATAAACAAATCTGGTGTGCCATAATGGCTTAGGTACATACGAAATAGCATCCTGAGCGTATCCATGAAAGTGACTTCCGACATATGTTGCTGGGACAATACTTCTACATACATTCTTTGCATTTTCGTCAGCATTGATAGCAACCCGAGCCCCGCGGTTTCACCTGCGTAGTTCCCGTTCCCGTGGGAATACGGGAATAAAATATATTATATATTACTCGCTGATAATGAAGCTTTCTATTGATTAAAGAATTTTTTAAAATAGAAAACATTATAATTCTTAAATTTAAAATACTTCTTAGTGTATTTCACCGGTTTCACCTGCCTGCGCCATTTATTCTTTCTGGCTCAGGGTTCTTTCTTTCGTCTCCTAAGAATCATAGTTTGATGTTAAATAATTATCGTTCTGGTATCCTGGTATTTTGTGAGTCTTCAATCATAATTCCAGCCTCGGAAATGCTTCGACATGTTTAGGGTCTGCTGGTACACGTAAATCTTTACCACTCAAATGTCCAGCCTCAGAAATACTTCGACATGTTTCTTTCTGGTATTTTTTTGGCGCATGCAATTTTAGCCCCGGAAATAGTTGGTCATGTTCCAGGGTGTATCCCGGCTTCGCTCGTATGTTTATTTTTCAAAAATTTTTCATAAAAACCTTCTTCTGACAATAACAAACGCAACAAAAAAGAATTAGCGAAATCGGTCCAGCCGTTCAGGCGTGATGCCGTGACCAAGGGAAATAGGGATTCATTTCAATTGCTGCACACGAACACACTAATTTACTGCATGAACTTCCCGCCAAAATCCGTAAAATAATAGTATCGATCGAAAATTGTTGGTTGTCAATGTCAAATGTCAAAAAAGAAACAAAAGCAGATATTCTTTTAAATTTTTGATTTCTGAATGACGAACATCAAATGTTTGACAGGTACTAATAGTTTCTAAGGGAAAGTAAAATTGTTGTTTTTACTATATTCCAAGCATTTTTTTCATGTTTTCTCACCTTAACACACAAAACACACACTCACAAATAATTCAAAACCAAAATGAGCCAAATCGGTCCAGCCGTTCTCGAGTTTTAGCGAGACTAACGAATAGCAATTGATTTTAATATATATAGATTACATTGCTAAAGGAAACAGACCCTGAAGTGGTACCGATTTTTGTGGCATGCGAATTACAAAAACTCCCTCCGGTCACTTTTGGTCATGTAGACGCTACCCGGCTGTTAAAATATTCTGTTAATTCAAAATGAACTTATGTAAGACTTTTAGAGAAGCGTATGTCACCAAAGATGAGTTTAATGCCATTCAAGAGGAGATGGAGAGGCTTAAAAGTTCGTATGTAAGTAAGCATACCAGTTCCAACGATATAAATTACAGCGAAAATGTTTTAAACATGTTATCAAACAAAAACATGCATTATCATGGCAAGCCACCGGACCTACCTCAATACGTCCTAGAGAAATCACCTGATAAGCGCTCGGAATTATGCCTTTCTCCTTCTCAAGAGCCTGATTTGTGTAACAACACATCACTCGAACATTTCGTTGACGCGTGCGCCTTGATACCGCACGTAGAGGCCACTTCGGAAGCCAACACGGAACGTGGTGGAGAGCGTACGCATCAGGCGCGTGAGCAGGCTGCAGTGGGCTTCAACGGCGCGTTCAACGAGATTTCGGAAGGAATTGGGGCACCTACTTCTTATCTTACCGCGCTTTTGCAATGCGTCGGGGACGTTCGCGCAGTATGTCGTGTCCAATTTCTACGCTATTATGCGCACACGAATAGCATCCCTGATGCGGCGAGTGCGCGATAGCTCCAACAGCTTGGTGGCGACTGTGGCCAGCAGGATGTGGCATTCGGCAGCAGGTGTGGCAAGAGGCCCACTGATGTGGCATTGGATGACGACACACCGTGCGTCATTCCGATACAGATAATAAGTTATTTAAGTATTAATATATTTTGTTATGGTTCTGATTGTTTGTATTATGTATGTGTTTTAAAATTTTAAACTTTGGACTCTAGTCTGAAAATAAATTATTATTTCCTTTATTATTTATGTACACACAAACTTTACCAATAAAAACACTAACACAAAAAGAAAGCAAATATTATATAAATTAATCAACTACACCCACACCTTAAAACAAAAAAAAAAACGATTCAGAATGAGTAGGTTTATAGGTGGCGTAGTCTCTGCCTACTCCATAAAAAACGGCGTGAGTATAGAGTATGGGGGATGCCTTTGCCTAGCAGTGGGACAATATAGACTATAAAAAAAAATGTTCTAATTGAATGACTAAAATTAATTAACCGAAACTGATTAATATGCTGATCAGTTCCACAGGACATAGGCACCGACTTATTAAGTACTAGCAGCAAGGAGCCTGATTGCCCAAAATCGACCAATAAGAAGTGGATCTCGTTTTAGTTTGAACCTCGTTCATTTTGTATCGGTGAAATAATAGGAGTTTTGAGCTCGATTAAGGCTTAAATCGAGTTCAGCTTGGCTTAATCGCGATCAGTTTGAATTGGTGAAAATGACTCTAAAACAATCCGTTTTCATCGTATACCGTTTCACCTTCTGGTATACGATATATATATGTATATAAACACATCAAAAGTATCTAGGGATCAACATATATTTTTGCAATAACTTTTCTCCTGATTGATATTAATTAAAATTTTCTTTAAGGATTCATCAAATAAAGTGTTTTCGTTTGTCACAGTAACGATAAACCAAGTCACCTTTGCATTAATAAAGAAATTTGCCATTTTCCTAATAAAGGGATTTTTGACATTTGAACCACTAACATTAAAGTTCGAAAAAAAGACTGAAATAACAGTTGTCTTTAAAATTTTATTGGGTAACTTAAACAATTAATAATCCGTGTTTCTACCGCGAACACTAACAACACAAGAACATCGGTTTGGCATACTCAAAATGAGTTCATCCAAATCACGCTGTGGAATGGCCGCCCATGTTCGTTGCAACAACAAAAAAAGGTCTTCTTGCGACTGGATACCCTCCATATTCGGCAGAGCTCTTCGCTTACCTTGGCTGAGCACCATGGAGGACGGTATCGCTGCACCACACGGAGACAAGACCGATACATTCAAATCTTAACTCGAAGAGCTCCAACAATAACCGCCATGATGTTAGCCGTGAGGCTTCATCACTCTTCAGGGAACTTAATTAGCGACCAAACAGTCAGAAACCGCTTGCATGAAGTGAACCTTCATTCCCGAAGACCGCTACGGGTACCACCTATAGCAATGCACAATCGTAGGATTCGATATCAATGGGCTCTTGAACACAGAAATTGGGCAGAAGAACAATGGCGTTTCGTGTGCTTTTCTGATGAGTCTCGTTTTGGTATGAGACCGGATACAAGACGTATACGACACTGGAGAACCCCTGGACGCCAACAGCGATTAAAATCCTGCCAGGAAGTCCATCCTTATAGTGGTGGAACCATCATAGTATGGGCGGGTATTTGGATCGGCGGAAGAACTGAGTTGATTTGGATCAGAGGCAACCTCAACGCTCAAATTTATGCTGAGACGATTGTATCAGACGTCATCGTTCCTCTACAAGTGCAAATCGGTCCCTTATTTCAGTTAATGCATGATAATGCACGACCGCACACCGCAAGAGTTGTAAGACAGACTCTCGCCGCAGCTAACATCAATGTCCTGCCCTGGCCTGCTCAGTCGCCAGACTTGAACCCGATTGAGCATGCATGGGATATGCTACAGAGAAGAGCTCTGCCGAATATGGAGGGTATCCAGTCGCAAGAAGACCTTTTTTTGTTGTTGCAACGAACATGGGCGGCCATTCCACAGCGTGATTTGGATGAACTCATTTTGAGTATGCCAAACCGATGTTCTTGTGTTGTTAGTGTTCGCGGTAGAAACACGGATTATTAATTGTTTAAGTTACCCAATAAAATTTTAAAGAAAACTGTTATTTCAGTCTTTTTTTCGAACTTTAATGTTAGTGGTTCAAATGTCAAAAATCCCTTTATTAGGAAAATGGCAAATTTCTTTATTAATGCAAAGGTGACTTGGTTTATCGTTACTGTGACAAACGAAAACACTTTATTTGATGAATCCTTAAAGAAAATTTTAATTAATATCAATCAGGAGGAAAGTTATTGCAAAAATATATGTTGATCCCTAGATACTTTTGATGTGTTTAGTATACGAGTTCCCAGTTCTCTTATTCAAAGATCAAGTCAATTCATTTATTTCAACTAAACTACTAAAAGCCCCTTTTGAACGTCAAAAGTGTTTGAAAATAAAATATTATTGATATAGACTCAGTAGGAGTCTATATGTAATATTCTATACATACAAACATTTCTTTTTATTCAGTTACAATTTATCATTGACATGTGATTGTCACCTTCTGTCGAATTTTAAGCATAATAAAACCTAGTAAATTAGTATTTAAAGCTTTCTTTGCAGAAGAACCCTCTGATGGGGGTGGAGGAACTCCTTAAGATATAGAGTTTTTGGAGTGCTCGCAATACACAGATCATGGTTGCGTAAGGTCTGAGATTAGAAAACGCCACGCACGAACTGAAATCTTTGTAGTTGCTAAAAGGAACAAGCCGCCGTCTGACTCAATTCAGTCAGTTTACACCAAACCAGGATTTGAGAGCGACTCCAAAGTACTCTATAGTGAGCGCGACAGCACCCTTCACTGTTTTAGTCTCTAAGATGGAAACAGACCCGAAGCAAGGCCTAGCCTTAAATTCTCTGAGGTTTGCTCAGTTTATCCACAGTAAAGAGTGTTGTTCAGGGCAGTATCAAGTCAATGGACCGTAACAGGATGTCTGTTGATTTTAATACATTTAACGACGCCAATCAATTTGCCAACAACCCTATTCTATTAGACAAGAAATATATGGCGGCTATTCCACGCTTCCATGTTACGCGCATGGGAGTTGTTCGGGATGTATCCACCGACTGGACCCTCGAGGAATTGGTTCTAGGCATAGAGACCCCTCGTAACTGCGGGGAAGTTGCTAAGGCTCAATAATAAAATTTGAAAAGAGGATTCCTTCTCTTGGTCACCTTCAACGACGGGAGTGCTAACTTTCTACGGTCAAATGTTCCCAGAAAAAGTATTCTGTTACAATGCTTCCCTTCCTGTTTCTGTGTACCGCCTTCCCACCATCCAATGTCGCAACTGTCTTCGTTTTGGCCATATTAGCTCTCAGTGCAGATCCAAGCCCTGATACTACCGATGCGCTCAACCACATCTTGGTGTGATTCACAAATCACATGTTTATTGTGTTTTGGAGGAAGCCATAAGGCTACTGACGAGAAGTGCCCTGAACACTCAAGACAGGAATCAATTAAAATGGTAATGTCCCAAGAAAACTTAAGCTACCGTGAAGCTTCAGTTAGGCTCCCCCGCCCTAAACAGCTATACTCAAATCTAACTGCAGGTCCCTCCATTATGAAATCATCTCCATCTTTATCCCATGAACCTCCCAACCCCTTTTAATAGTCCTATGTCCTCTATGTATTCAAACCCTGTTAAGAATTCTTATTTATTTATTTAACATGGGCACACCAACGACTTGTTTACAGAACATTATTTTATGAAAACATTTACAAGAATATCCTGAGTAAATAAGTCACTTACAGGCATGCACATCAAACTCAAAATAGGTCTAATTAATAATTGTAGTAAATAATAAACATTGAATTTGATGAACAAAAAGAAAAATAATAATAATTGAATGTCCTGACTTAAATTAGATTGAGAATACATTATTTTAAGACTATAAATTAAAATTAAATTACACTATTAACATTATTAATAACATTTTAAAAGATTCGATTACCATAAATTTGCATAATAATATTTGATTGATAATAATATATGTATATAAAAGGGATTTTTAACTATGGCAGGAAAAGAAGCAGTAGAAGTAGTAGTAGTAGTATTTGTGTTAGGCGGCTGATCACAGGTCTATTTTAATTACTGTGGAATTAAATTTTGGCAGACTGTCGAAGAATATATCAATGCTGTTGTCGATAGCGCAGGCTTTATTATAGAAAGTCACCATTCTGTTTATAACAAAACTGTTTATCGATTCCCCAAGACTTAGACCGGAGCTGGGCAAGTCTTATGATACCCAAGCTCAGAGGTCAATGTTTTACACCCCTTCCTCTTTTCAGCTTAATGGCTATGCTCTAAATTCTCATTATGTTGAATCCACACCCCTTCCTACCCCAAATGACAACTTGATAGAGCTGCTGGCATACTCCCTCATTAACATGTTATCTAAATTTAGTGACGCAATAATAAACAATATTTATTTGTTCAAGACTTAAATCCATTTACAATTATTGTACTTATTAGATTTTTTTTACTTAGTGGCAAGTTACAACACAATCATGTGCAACTGGGCTTAAACTAGGAGGACTCCTGTGCTTTAAACAATACCGGACAATATCGTAATTTTAGTTCAACAACTCTTGTAATCCTGGACTCGCCAAAATCGATACAATACTTCAGCTTCAGCGTAATCATCCTCGTACCTCTCTCCTTCAACCCATACAAAAATATCTTCTTTCACAAGCAGTCTGGTCTAATTTTTCCTTCCAATTGGATTCAGAGCTTTAAACCCTTCACCCGATAAACTCTTCCAATTCCCATTCCATTTACAATTATTTCGATGATTACTTGTTGAGAGCGCCTGATTTCTCAAAACCTTGAAGAACTCTGCCCGCCATTTTATTCCTTCCCCCTTGGTGGCATGCGGAATGCACTGATGGCATTCGTAAACGTAAAGAAGCTGAAAACATTTTTTCCTCTAATTTCGATTTGACCGCTTCCCATGTCTCCTCGCTCCGGACCATGGATTGAACTAGGGCCGGACGCGAGAGGTCGCCACCGCCGATCGCCTCGACGAGAACACGGTTTTGCTCCGCCCAAGCAGAGCAGACCTCCACTTCTAGACATAGCCTCAGCCTATGATAATGTCTAACTTCATTGGAAGTTAGACATTATCATAGGCTGAGGCAACTCAGCTGTAGCAACTTTTGCCTAAGTATTGACTTAAGCAAAAGTTGCTACAGCTGAGTATCCCCGTGAGGATGGTCAAATAATTTGTAACCTTCTTATGTCCCGTTCCATCTATGTTTGTTATCAAAATGCTCTCTCCATCGCATCTTGTGTGGAAGGGTCTACCTCAAGGGTCGGTCTTAAGCCCTATGCTTTATAACTTATACACATATGATTTGGAGTCATCAGTGAAATGATTCTGCATGCCTCATTTGCTTACACTCTGCCCTTCATTACTTGTCTGTACCCAAGTGCAATGCAATTATCTTAGAGAATTTTCTGGCTATGGAAGTTATCTTATAGAACCATGCAACAAAATAGCCCTTGCTAGACTGGAAAAGATCCAGTCCAAATGCTTGCGTATCGTCACGGGCGCTATGAAATGCTCTCCTGTTAATGCTCTCCAGGTAATTCTCTAGTTTGGCTCCAAATTTTCGCCTGGAGCCCCCCTTCACTTTTATAGACAGTATCTCTGTGATAGATTTTTTTATAAAGTCATCCAGATTAAATCTCATCCCCTTCTTCCTCTTCTTCATTCACTTCTTCAGTTAATCCCAACGTTCTGCTATTGGACCCATAAAAATCCTCCCCTTCTCGTTAATAGCTTAAGTAGATTTAATATTATGCACATTTCTTTAGTCCAGGCAAATATAAACCCCTTATTTGAAGTAAATTATAACTCCTTACTTGTCCAACCTAAAATTTTATTTAACTTTCGTGTCGTTAAGACACGAGACTCATATGTGCCGTTCTAAATGTATAAACCAAAAATATTTTGTTCTTTTGAACGTCGCTTCGCAATGAAAACTGACCAATTGTAAATGAGAACCGACCATCATTACCTCTTTGAACCTTGACATTGGTAAAATTGAAATAAAAGAAAGAAAGAAAACAGTTGAAAAATCATCAAAAGTTAAACGATAGAGCTACAACATACAAAAAACCTAGTAAATTATATAGGTTTTGTTTGTTATTTCAATTTATTATGCTTAACAAAATATGGAAAAATATCTAAGGCCAGAAAGATTTGATGCCGATCCATCGGATACTCCCGCGTCCAAAACATGGAAGCATTGGCGTAAAACATTTGAGTACTTCTTATCAAGTCAGAAGAAGGCGGCCGCTCTTTCCTCATCAGTGGAAGACGCACAGTCGACTAAAGATCAATGGGACGGAGCCAAGTATCAACTTTTGGTAAACCATATCTCTCCTAACGTATATGTTTACGTAAGTGAATCTCTATTTTATGACGGAGCCATAGAAATATAAAATTTATTATATCTATGGACGGAGCGATTATTAAACTAGAGAAGCTGTTTGTGAAACTCAAAAATATGAATTTGCACGACACACGCTTGCATCGTGAAAACAACGTTCTAATGAAACTATAGATACTTACATAAGAGCTTTTAAACAACTATCAAAGTGCTGTGACTTCATTACCACCGACTCTGAGACAAGCAGAAACGACTGTATTCGTGATGCCTTTATATCAGGTATCTTATCAAATTAATATAGGAAACGGCTTTTAGAAAATCTTACTTTGATACTCGATCAGGCTTACAATCAATCAATGTCCTTAGAGACAGTCGAGGCCCATTCCAATAGTTTCAATAACCTGCCAGTGACCGTAGCTCGAAAGGAAACGGCTCAGGTTGCCTCCAATTTCTCCATTTAACAAGTTGAGGAGAACTCCTCTGTCGCTGCTCGTCGACAAAGATGCTTTTTCTGTGGAGAGCAAGTACATCTTCGGAGAAATTGTCCTGCGTTTGATGGAATCTGTCAAATTTGCAACAAAAAGGGACATTTTGCTTCAGTTTGTAGAACCTCATCCAGAATAGCAAATTCAGTTACAACAGACAAGGATTTTTCAGCATGTATTGTTATGGCAGCAAGACTAGAAGCGCTCTTAGACACAGGAAGTTCCGTTTCTTTTATCAATTGGATGCATCACATAAAAAATACAGAATCAATGTATTTAACTTTTACAAATATTGTGCGCAATAAATACTACTTATTCTAGTTTTTGTTTAGTTCCAATAGGTTCACTCTATCAAAACATATACCTATACATTTATTTAAACGTTACGCCATCTGTTGGCCGAAACATTACTAACATCAACAACCTGTTGCAGTCCACTGCTGGACATGGGCCTCTCCAATTGCACGCCACTTAGATCTATTTTCGGCTTCTCGCATCCAGTTTCTGCCAGCAGTCCTGAGCAAATCGTCACTCCACCGTGCCTGAGGACATCCTACACTACGTTTGCCGAGACGCGGTCTCCACTCTAGAACTCGTTTACCCCAACGGTTGTCGGTTCTACGACTAATATGGCCAGCCCACTGCCACTTCAGCTTACTAATCCGGTGGGCTAGCGATGACCTTGCTTCTCTGACGGATCACCTTATTTCTGGTGCATTACCTCAGAGACACACCGAGCATAGCCCTTTCCATAGCCCACTGACCGACTCTGAGCTTGTAGACGTATACGAGCTGTCCACGTTTCGGCCCCGAATATTATGACGGGTAACAGCATGAAATTACACCAAAACATAATTTTCAGTCATTTGTGTATCTTTCAGTTCGATTCGACGAAAGTGAACATTTATTAGCTTAGTGTATATGTAGGTTCTGAATGAAAATATTATTCCCATAATTTTGATAGATTGCTTTGTGCATTTGACCTGTAAGTAGATGCGCGGATACACTGGCTTAGTTAAATAGTCTAAAGTTACTCAAATGAGGCCTTTTTCACAGGTCTAAGACCAAGGGACACGGCATAACACCCGCGAGCATATTTTGGGGGCCACGCTGACACGGAGAATTTTTCGAAATATCCGTTAAAAATTGGTGACGCCACCCAACCTTATCAAGAAGATGAGTATCAAAGATATGTACTTTCCAAACCGACTATCTCAAATGGACAATTGTTCGATGGTGCATTGATCAAATCTAATATTTTTCAAAATATCTACAAACCACAAAGTCTAATTACCTTGTGTTGGCTTAATAATATTTAGTTGATTTATTTCTCAGGTTGGTAACATTTGAATCGATTGTCTGTGATGTAAATTGTCTCTGGTGATATCAGTGGACATCAATGCGACAGCTTACCGGCTATATTTTGAATGGAGTGATTTTTCTGGATATTCAGCAGTCGGATTAAATCTAATTATTCCTACGCAATCTGTATTTTATTTGAGTGAACCTACATTGATCTTTCACTTGGCGTATGGTTTCACTCAACTCGGTGAAAATAAAAAGTCTCCACAGGTACAATTCCGCTGCAAAGTGATCGGGTTATCGGAAACAGTATAATCCGTCTGATGTCCTTGCTTCGGGAGGCAATTGTATGATATCACCGAACAATAATACATTCACTCCACCAAAGAAATAAGAACTTTGTTTCATTTCTTGTAGCCGGAAGGTACCATGGATATTTATGTCATACATACATATGTCATCATCAGCCTTTTTCCGATTAAAGAACTGCCATTTAAGTCGCTGTTGTTGAAGTCGATCTCCGGACAATGGCCGCAGAGTTGTTAAGCGACCTTTTTCTATCGTCAGGAGGAGCTGCTATCACCACACTGTGACGATCTGCAGACAATCATCGGATTTGTAGTTTTAGAGTAAAACTTTTACCACTGCTTGTGCCACCTGTGATGAAAATACGAACTGATGTAGAGGTACAATTTTTGGTTACTAGTTTTTTATATACACCTGAAAATAGCCGTTTTTCGCATTCGCATTTTTTTTCTTTTCATCAACAATTTGTACGCACATTCTGACGCCAAAACCTGACGATGACTGCGGAGAGCACTTTGTACAGCGAATATTCGCCGTTGGAAGTCTCCTCCCCGTTCGTGAAGTCTAATCAGTGCTTCTGTTATTGCTGTCTGAATCTGTGCTGGTTCAGATTTTTCTGTGGCAATTTTTAGGTTTAGCTTTCAGTGTGCTTATTATTTTTCCATCAGATTTGATCAAATTAAGGTTGTGAGAAAAAATTGAACGTCTCTTCTGGACCCAAATCCAAAGACAAACAGCAAATGTTTTGATAGTTTCCAGTGTGAGGAAAATCATAACCATCGCTCGACCAACACTAGCTGCGTAGCGACCTTTCGGACCGCGAGAGTGCGAATCAAATAAATAAAATTAACCATCTTGTGAACTTACTACCACAGATATTTCGTTGCAACTTTGCAAGTGACAATGCAAGCTGTGATACTTGGACCTTAAACAAATGTTCAAGTCCAGCCTTGATACTAGTAAAATATCCACTAAGTACGGATGATGAAGTATTCACTAAGCTTACTGCAGCGCCCCAATACCCAGTGTATAACTATTGTAATATAAGGGAACAACTCATCAGTAGCTAGATATTCTGGCTGTATATACCCAGATTTTCAAGGCAAATCTTGTAGTAATTGACACCAAACATCAATACACTGCCAATATCTGAAGATCCTCTAAGCTAACAACAATTCACTCACTTCTTATTCGAAAGAAGGATCTCCTGCACGCAATTTTTATTTTTTTTCTCGCAGGGTTCTGGATCGACCTCGTATAAGATCGTTTTGATTTAAAGCTACCGGGTTTTGAACTATGTAAATCATAAGGCAACAATGGACGTGTGTGTTGACCGAAGCCTGACAGGCTTCGGTCAATATTTTGAGCGTCATTACTTACGTGATATTTATCGGTAGACACGACAACCTCCCTTTTTAGTAGTTTTACAACTGCAACAAAAGCTACTGAGTCGCTCAATCGCGGGAAGTGAGGGGAAAAAGTGAAACTAAAAAAACGAAAACATCGAGTAGCCTGTGTGACTTACCTGTGTGACCATACTTAAAGGATAACACCTATTGCATACCAAAAATTCTCTGGACAGTCTTCTGGTAGTAAATAGAATTGTCTCTTACGCATTTGCTGACTGGAATTTTGAATTTAAATTGCTTACATATGTGGCACACAAACTCGGCTACTTGTCAAATAGCATCAAGGAAATGACAAGAATCGGCAAAAAATAAGTCTCTTTAGCGAGCATGTCTAGAGACACGCCTCAAATTAATTAATCTTGTTCAGGACCTGCATTTCCAATAGCGGATTTGGTAAAACAGATATATTTGATTTTACTGGAATTGAGGGACAAAAGACTGCTCCCAAGCCATGTGGTCACCCTAGCTAAACCAATTTCAGCCAGTTTGAATACTCGTTCCCAAGTGTTTTCGTGAAAGATTAGAGCAGTATCATCCGCTAACATAAATATCCTATCCATCCATAGTCTTGGCTTCGCCAAATTGCACAAATCGTTGATATATAAAAGGAATAACGTAGGTCCTAGGATGCTGCCTTGTGGTACACCATATTTGCATATACATATCATCATTACTTACATTTTTTTTCGTAGTAATCCCTGAATCATTCTAGAGGTCCTCTAATTCAAAAAACATTTGCTAGCTTCATAAGTAATATAATAACGGAGACTATATCAAAGGCCTTCTGTAGATCTAATTCCTATACATTTGTCTCCTTTGTCCAGAAAAGTTGTTAAAGCTGTTAGGGCAAAAACCGCATCCTCAATCGACTTCTTCTTACACCCTGGTGCACTTTTCGTTCTGAGTCCCGAAATAACTCCTACAGATGTAATAAATGTTATGAATGTGAATAATTTTCGACGTGACTTTAAATGATAAATCTGGGTTTTCAATATGTCGCTTTTCAGCTACTAGGTTTTGTTTGCGGCTTATCCTGTGTCAAACTTTCCCTAGTTTATGCTGTGCCAAAATTCATCTGGATCCGTTAAGCCGTTTTGTCGTGAATCGAACAACAGACGTCCATCCAAACTTTCTTTGCATTAATAATAGTAATAAAGTTAATTTGGCAGGTTTCACAAGACCCAAACACATGCGTCTCGTTAGTCGGAATGACGCGGCTCCTCTTCCAATTATGCCAAAGCGTAACCAAAGGGTCAACGTCGCTGACTGAATACGCTATTCAGTCCTTCTCATACAGGAATTCCATTAAGAATAGAATCAGGCTAAC
Organism: Hecatera dysodea; assembly: GCA_905332915.2. Taxonomy (NCBI): domain Eukaryota; kingdom Metazoa; phylum Arthropoda; class Insecta; order Lepidoptera; family Noctuidae; genus Hecatera; species Hecatera dysodea. The sequence continues at coordinate 26,494,198 of HG995286.1, read as the reverse complement.
GTTGACGACCCAGCTTTCGAAACTTCTTCGTCTTTGGGGAGGGCTGTACGGCCGGCTGCTAAAAAAAAATGGATGACACCCTGTCAGCAGGCCCTGTACTGTACTTTTTGGATGTTCATCTTTGACGGAGGATTTTATGATCTGAACCACCCCGATCTATTAATTTAACCTTCGATGTAAGTATGTATATAGGTACTTTAATAAAAGAAGGCATCACACCAAGATGTTTATTTTAAAATCACAACTAACACTTAATGAATATTTCTAATTGAATCATTCTTATGAATAAAAGATATGTTCAACATATTATACTCGTAGAACCGTAACAAGATAATAGGGAATATGCATGAAAATAATCATATCTAGAATTTTCGGATATTTCTTTCTAAACCGTTTATCTGGAAAAATAAAACAAACATAATATCTGTCCGTCTCATGAAAACACTGTTTTCTATAGCAGCTGTATATTTGACGTGAAAGTTACTATCGGGCTTCCCTTTCTGTCAATTTTGAAGCTACATAACTTCATCGCTGTGGAAGGCAAACATTATTTCATATATGTTTACTTGAGTTTATAAGTATTTTATTATGCAAATTAAAAAAATGCATGCTATTCCCTATTAATGTCTAACACATTTAAAGCCACAAAAAACACTTCAACACAGCGACAGCAATATCCTAAAAGATACAGAAATATAATGTCTAAAAAACTAAGGCAGGGTTGCCTCAACCACACTATGTTACAGTAAAAAATGTCGCTAAGCATCACCAAAGTGTTGTTTCTACATTCTACGCGCGTTACCTTAATATTTACTTTCGAACGACCTTTGATAACTGATTCCGCCACGAAAGAATTCATTTTATTTATCAAATATTAAATATCTCTCGTTTATTTGACGTACATACGTATGTTACATACAGTAACCGACCTTTTGAAGCAACCCGCCCTAATTCTATACAAAATATATATTATATATATAATATATTACACAGGCCCCCTTCTGGGGCAGGATACAAATCAAATGGCTTTATAGAGTACAGATGATAAATATAATTAATTATAAAACTGTTTAAAACATAAAAATCTTAATAATAAATTAACTAAATAAGATACAACGTTTCTAACGTGTGTATTATATGTATACTTAGCACATTTTATGTTTGCAATTTTTGGTAAGTCAAGTCTAAGGTTATCCCTTAATTCTTTTATAAAGATCTAATACCATGTTTTCATTCTAATATATAACTCCTTCTTTTTTTTTCATCGAAAATCGAAACACTTCTTTATACAAATTTACAAAACTATGTGAAGTTCGTATCTTAGGTTAAGTAAACAAATATCTAAATAAATATAAATTTAATTGACATTTTTCATTGTGCATAACAATAATAATAATTCATTCTGTAGAGACGATGCGTATTGTTAGTAGATTCCTCGCTCAGGAGCCCTGACCACTGGCAGCTTGGACCCTGTTTCCGCTACGGGTAGGCTATTATTTTATATTTTAATATTATTTTTTATTGGAATGTTTAATTTGTAAGTTTTTTACAAAATGGAAAATGACAGAATATCACAAAATCTTAAACCTGAAATAAAATAAAAAGTTGGTCCTCATCTTCGTTACAAATGTTTATGCTACTCGTTTGTGTCAAATTTCATGCTACAAATACCCGCAGTAAAGGATTTGCGTTGTTTATAAGTTATAAGGTATTTAATAAAGAAGAACTTTATTCGACTAAATGTATAGGAGTAGCAATACCAGAATTCGATTACTTACTGATTTACTTGGTTACTGGATTGATCTACTTAATTAAACACTTCCCATGACCCAAGAGCTGACTTTGGCCAGAGGATAAGCATTGTTATTCATCGAGGCAATTCTGTCAGTCTCTAGGACATACCTACCTACTACACGATAACAGAGATGTTTCTTTATTTATTTTATTATTTATGTACACACAAACAATAAGAGATAACATTACAATTTTCATCATGGTTTTTGATGGTAGTATTCAAAGTTTGTTGTTAGATTTTAAGTTAAAAACAAAATGTTATTGTAACGTTCACCGTAACTTAACTTTATAATACTGACAAGACGTAAGGGAAGAGGGTTCAGTCAAGAACTGCAATCGATGTCAACAGTTTGATTAACTACAGTTCTCCGAGTACATTCTTATTTTAAGAGACTCATCTTGAATCTCGATCTAAGTATCTATTTAACTACTTTTTAAAACATCAATAAAAGATTTATTGTAAATATTAATAGTACATCAAATGCCTAACATTTAAATTGGTAAAATATTAATTATTATAACACAGACATGCTTTGAATAAATTCCTTATATTAACGTTCGTATACTTCAAACTAGATAAGCAGTCTTTTTATAGGGATTGAATTGACAGCAGCAGCAGCACACATTTAGCAAAAATAATAGCAGGAGGCAAATTCAAGGTCATATAGATGTGGTTTAAAAACAGTTTATAAACGATCTTCTTCCAAATATATCTACACAAATCACATTTTTTTTGCGTTACAGAGACTTCTATCACCTTTACAGACTTTTAGATATGCTATTAATTGATATTATTTAACATACTTATTACTACAACTAAGGGGTATATGAAAATCTTAGTATGGACCCAAAGATAATTTTAAAACTTTTAACTTTCTAAATATTTACGCTAAGTTCATTATAATATGCTATAATAATTTAGGGTAAGTAGCAGGTCGTTCGCAAAAAGATCACGGTCGTATTTTTGGACGTACGAGCGGCTTCAGCTAGTGAGCAAGCTAACGTCATGATGTGTCATAGAGGAAATAGTGATGAGGACACAAGTCGGTATCGATTGTGCGTAGTACGGTAGTGTACTAAGTCAACTTTTGCCAATTGACGGTATGCTGATACGGTTCCCGCATAGTATAAACAGGGGATGTAGGTTATCTTCATACAAACGCACCGCGCGCGGCTTGTATGTGTGCGCCATTGTATCTATGCGTCGACGCACGCACACTGTAACAAGTCTCGACCCATTTCTCAGTGCGCCAGTCGGGGCTAACACTGCACGAGGTTCGCGCGTCACCGCTAAATAAATAAAAAATGTCTGACAGTCGCAGGAGAACGTATTGCTGTGTGTTTGGGTGTCTCAATAATTCATCGATTCCAGAATTATCTCTGTTCAGATTACCTAATGAACAGGAAAGGTAAGCTAGTCACTTATTCTAGCATATAATTTTTACTTGATGATGAGATACCTACTTACTTATTTTTATTAGTTTTCTATCACACAGAGAAAGTAGGTAGGCAGGCCTAATTTCCTACTAGAATATATTAGGCAGGTACTTTTGATCTATCAATTGATTTGCCGATATTGCTTTGTTTACGTTTAGTTATGCCGATTTCTCAATATTGTAGGTATAGTAACTAAGTAGGTAAGTACTTACAGTTGTAAAATCAAACCATTGTTGAACTTTATTGACTAATGATCACTGAATTAGTTATACAGAGATGTGTAATTGTGACAACCCTAAGACAGTAGGCAATTATATCGCGAATTAGGCCGGAGATAACCTACTTCCCCTCTTTATACTATGGTTCCCGTGCCGGTACGGATGATGTGCTGGTACGGTGTGCCATACCCATACGGCGTGCTGCGTTTTTATACAAATCAAACCTACGCGAAGTTTTTAAAATGCAATATTTTATAAATAAATGGATAGGTACTTTAAACGCTTTTGTATTGTTCTAAGGTTGGTGCGCAATGGTGTGTTAAACGATTTTTTGTTTTGGATAATATGGAGTTTGCTTTACTTTGTTTCTGTTACGATTAGAGAAAACGGGTACCTACTACGTAAGTTAGTCAAGGTCTAACAAGTGTAGTATACATTGGCAATTTGGTTGAGGAACTAAGAACAGATTTTCGATTAATTAACGGTATATATTTTCTTTTCTAATTCCAAAAGACTAAGTAAGAATCAATCTAGTGAGTATCCTAAATAATTGGACTGGGATGGAATCACAATAGTAAAATGAAGTTGTTTTACAACACGCTACACATCTTAATTTTTTGAATCGATAAATTTTTTCTACACTTAATATTTAATACTTTAGAGAGTAAAACATTTATAAATGCCGGTTAAATACTGTACCTTGAGCAAGAAACTCTTCACAGTTCAATTTTGGACAAAGACGTCAATTATCCTAAATAGTTAAATAAATTGAAGTAAAAAAAACCTGCGACAACCTGTGTGTTTAAAGCTTTTGTTTCAGTAAGTAAATAGTTTTTATTTAAGTTCCGACGTTTTTTTTTTTCATATTATCATAAAATTACCCTGAGAAGAGTATGAGATTTTTATTAACGGTATTGATAAAAAATTAAACATATCCTTCACCCACTCATTGATGTACCTACGACCTAATGCACTGCCTACTGCAAGAAATGGATCTGGTTTTTTTTTTTCAAAATTCTTAAACAACATCGATATACATCTATCTCTAAAAACATATGAAGGAAACGACATCAATCATCTACAGTATTTGATTTAAAAGTTATGAAGGAAATGAGATTACATAAGGAAAATGTTCAGTCCGGGCGTCGTCAAGGTCGTCGAGTCGAATTGGTGCGTTCCATGGCGCTTCAATACGGATGATTGCGGGAACTGGAACAAGTAATAAAAACACTTAGTTACAATAAAAGTAAATAAGCTTCGAACCATGCCAAATTATAATACAATACGATTTAGAAGTGGCAGGAATATTACATTATTCCTACGATTGTGATTTCCAATCAGTAAAGGGAAATGCGCATTCTCCTTTGCATCTCTCATAAAGTAGTATAAACGTGCGAGTTTTTTCAGGTCCCTGAAGATATTTAACTCATTCATGAAAACTCCACTTAGCTATCAATCTAGGTGGAGACTCATCCGTTATCATCCACAAATCTGTATTTCATTAAATACAGATTCGTGTTGACGAAAATGTCTGTCAAATTTGCATTTCATTGTTTCTGTGTGGCTCTTGGCACGCAATAATATAAAAATCACAAGCACTAGCGAAGTTGTAAGCTAGTTCAAATAAGAAAAACAGTTCATTTTCATTCACAATGCGTGGGAAAAGTAGAAAACCAAAGGCACCCCTGATATGGCACACATTTAAATTGAAATCAAATTAACCAGTTTTTATAGGGTAACGTTGCCTTCTAGGTTTCTGTTTTAAACAACGAACCCTATGTCCGCCATGTCCGTCCGTCTGTCCGAGGTTTTACTCAAAGATTATTGACACTGCAACGTTGCACGCGTTGCATGGAAACTCATAGTATTCAGAACTCAAGTAGGTACTTCTGAGCTGGGTTTACTAGTACTAATTCACAGACAGTTACTTTAAACCATGCCGCTATTCAGATTTGCGAAAGGTATTGTTTCCGGTGTGGTTGCGGAATTTGTTCGAAAGAGTCACCACGGGCCTGGAACACAAGGATCACGGGTGGGATTTGGTCAGTACACTACTTTCCGCTCCGGCCAGAGCGGGAGAGGTCATTTGATGATTTCTCATCCAGAAAAATAAGGTATTGTTTCCGGTGTAGTATTTTAGACTTAATAAATAAAACACTTCCTCTACTCAAATTCCTAGAAAGTGTAAAAGTACTTAAGTGCGATGTGACACACGGGGGAGAGACACAGCGATATCATGCAGATTGAACAGTTATTTGTTTTGGTTTTAATTAGTTCCGTTATCGACTTGTCACTAAAACTGTTAAAGAGTTTGTATCTCATAAGCTGTCACCGAGTTTTAAAAAAATAAGAAGCCTCTTGTTTTTTTTTTACTCTATTGTTTCTTGCCCTAGATTTTGACGGGTGTCATCATATAAATAAAATTACAATGTGAAATTATAATTCGTGTGTAATTAATTCTTCTAGCCATAATATTATTAAAGTAATTCCCTCAGGTAATGGGCCCAGAGACGTTTTATGAAGATAAGATTATATGGCTACAGAAGGCAAAGTTGTAAGCACAACTTCGAGTGGCAGCCGACTGGAGAGCTCGCAGCCAACACACGACACGGGTATGAGTTTTTCATCTATAGAGAAACTGGATGGAAATTCAAACTATTCCACATGGAAATTTATGGTGGAGTTATATCTTATCCATGACGACCTATGGGAATATACTCACACGACACCAGAGAGTTCTGATAGTTTAGGCCTGAAGAAAGACCAGATAGCAAGGGCCAGGATATGTTTAATGGTAAAACCGCATTGCCTGGTCCACGTCAGAAATGCGAAAACAGCAAAAGAGGCGTGGGAAGCTTTACGGTCAGCTTTTGAAGACAAAGGGTTGAATAACCGCTACAGGCTTTTGTCTAAGTTGGTACAGTATGGTCCTTACTGACGTAAACTTGAACAGTTTACGTCGAAGTTCGAAAGCAAAGAGATCTCTATCGAGGAAAGCCCATGGGATTAAATGCTACGGACGGACCACATAAAGCAAGAGTTTGTCCTGAAAATCGAAAAATCAAGAAGAATGCTTCAGTAGCAGTTGCATTTGCAACGTCTGGGGAATATCATAAATGGATTCTTGATTCAGGAGCCACAAATCACATGACCAATAATAGAGAGTGTTTAAGTGATTTGAGGCAGTGTGACAGAAAAATAGAGATTGGATGTGCAAATGGAAGTAAGGTTTTAAGTATAGGAGTAGGATCTGTGATATGTGGGAAAGAGGGCGCAAACGTTAGTAATGTGATGTATGTACCTGACTTAACAACTAACCCGTTGAGTATTAGCACTATTGTGAAAAGAGGTTTCATATTAGTGTTTTCAAAGAAAGGTTATCAGTTGTTGTGAGAGAATGGATGTAAGATAACAGGTGATGTCGCACATACAGGTGCTGAGGAAAATGGTGTTTATAAACTCAAACTCTGCTCACAGAAACTCGTACTAACTGATCGACTGTCACTGGAGATATGGAGTTATGGCACAGGTGTATGGGAAATCTTGGCTTTCGTAATCTTACATTACTAAGGGATAAATTAACTACTGGGATAAGTTTTCCTAACACTTCAATAAACTTAGAGTGTACTGCTTGTCTAAAAGGAAAACAAATTAAATAGCCATTTAAAAAGAGTTGTGCGAGTAGGGCTACAGAAATTCTTGCATTAGTACATTCTGATGTTTGTGGACCGATGGGTGAAAATTCATTTAGTGGATACAAATATTTCTTAACGTTTATTGACGATTGCACGAGAAAAACTTTCGTGTATTTTATCAAAAACAAGTGGCTTCTTATTTTTTTAAAAACTCGGTGACAGCTTATTAACACTCCTCCTTAATCTCATACCTCCTGGCACTCCTCTCTTCATGTCTCTTTACCACACAATCCCATACTTCGCACACACAAGGTTATGGGCCCAGCACGCTTCCACTGCGAAGTATTTGAAAAGTTTTTTGAGTTCAAAGTTTTTGCAGAAAAACAATCTGGAAAGACTCTGAAGATCCTGCGGTCGGATAATGGCAAAGAGTAGTTAACCGACAGATGAACAAACTGATGAAGGATTGTGGTATTTTACATCAATTGACAGTTGAGTATACGCCTGAGCAGAACGGTGCTGCAGAACGCGCAAACCGTGCTATTGTGGAAAAGGCTAGGAGTATGCTTCAGGATGCAGGATTAGGAAAACAATTCTGGTCGGAGGCCGTTAATTATGCTGTCTATTTGAAGAACAGATTACCAACAATCGCAGTTAAAGGAAAGACGCCGGAGGTAGCGTGGACAGGGAATAAGCAAGACCTGAGTATGATCAAAGTTTTTGGATGCAAAGCGTTTGTACATATTCCGGATGCTAAAAGGAGGAAATGGGATCCGAAATCCAATCCAGGGAGCTTATTCATGTTGGTATCTGCGAAGAGTCGAAGGGTTACCGGTTAATCGATCCAACAACCGGACAACTAAGTAAGGCAAGAGATGTTGTATTTTTCGAAAACCAGAAATTCAACAGTGGTAAGCCTGTAGTATATAATAAGGAAGAAGAACACGTCATAGTCAGTCTTGATGAAGATGTAAATGAGTATGTGAAGAAACCTTTACACCCACAAAATGCTCAAGATATTTTTCAAGGATATTCTGAAAATGAAATCAAGGAGTCTGAGCAGCCGTCAGTGCAGGAGTGCATTGAAAAAGAAACAGTTGTTAGTGATGATGAGTGGCTGACATCTGATGAAAAGGAAGATGAAGATGATAACTAGATGCAAAGGAGATATCCTCAGAGAGAAAGGAGGAAAAGAGATTTTCCAAGATATGTGACTTATCAAACAACTTCAGAGGAAGACGATCCAAATAGTGTAGAAGAGGCACTGTCAAGAAATGACAAAGAGATGTGGAGAGCTGCTATTGAGGAGGAGCCAGAAGCGCTCAGGAAAAATAAGGCATGGAGATTGCTAGAGGCACCAAAATCTTGCAACGTTGTTGATTCTAAATGGATATTTAGAATAAAAGAAGAGGTGGGGACAAAGAAGAGATACAAAGCTCGTCTAGTTGCAAGAGGTTTTAATTAAAGGGTATTGATTATTTAGAAACTTTCTCACCCGTGGTTAGACATGCCTCACTACAGACTTTGATGGCGCTTGCGGTCCATATGAATCTAAACATAGATCAGATGGATGTAAAAACAGCTTTTCTTAATGGAAATCTAGACGAAGATGTCTATATGAAACAGCCAGAGGGTTATGAAGAGAAAGGAAAAGAGAATCTCGTATGCTTATTGCAGAGATCATAATACGGACTTAAACAAGCTCCGAGAGCATGGAATAAAAGACTTCATAATGAATTGACAATACTTCAGTTTAAGAGATCTGAAAATGAGCCTTGTATTTATGCGAGATTCAATCACGGGAAAGTTATCATCATTGCAGTATATGTTGACATTTTATTGTTCTGGAATGATGCTGAAGAATTGCGTAAGGTGAAGAGAGAACTCACAAACAAATTTGAGATGAAAGACCTTGGCAAAGCAGTACTTATGTTGGAACAGAACCATAGAAATATAAAATACAGGAGAAGTGGCAAGGGGGCGTGTCGGCGTCCACGCGACATGGTCTGGGCGAGCATGTCTTACGGAATGGTCGAATCCGCGAACTAGTGCGCTTCCGACCATGAGCGTGATAAGATATAAGAATGCCGTGTTGTTCAGTGTTTTCTTGTAAAAACCGAAGCCTAAACCAAAACTTTGTTAATTATGGAATCACTTACCATATCAAAATACAAGTATTTTACTATATTTGTCTTTAAAATCATGAAAAACAACAAATCGTAAAATATTTCTTGCTTATACTATGTTATTTTTGTTTTCAAATGTCAAAGCGACAATAACATATTACAATGAATACACTGCTCCTTAACCACTACCTAAGTTTGTCGCTAAGTGACTAGATGAGCAATGTAAAAATCACAAAACGATACTTTAGCAAGCCGATGTATCGCATAGTACGGCCGCTGCTTCTTGCCGCGAGTTAGTGATGTAATTGTGCAGATACACTGTCGACAACAATGTCGATTGTTGAATGAAATATTACAAAAGTGTACCAAACTTTCTTAGATTTCATTAAATTTTTGGTAAATAATCGTTCCAGTGTTTTTGGCTTTGAATTATCGTATTTATGCCTTATCCTCGTGCTACTTCCTTACTTTTTATGGTAATTGTATTTTACTTTCGATAAAGTTTCGAATGCATTATAGTAATCGGCATGTTTAAGATAATATATTAGTGACCTTTGCTTAAAATTATTTGTTATACATGGGCAGCATAGTGTGTGTAATAAATGCCAGAATCGATAACTTTCCGATTTAGTCAATCACTAGCGTATATGTAAAATAAATTGCTTTTGCACAGCACAACGATACCCACCGTTGTTTTTGTGTGAGTAAGTTGCACGGTGTACTGTAAATATACGCTGTGTTTATTAGGATAAGGTTTATAATTGTGTAGTACAGTCCGATTTTAGAAATGCGGGTGTGTGCGCGACTGCGTATCTATTGCTTTTACTGAACTGCATGCGTAGTAGTTGCCGGGTGGTAGGGCAAAACAGGAGACACAGGTTCCGATACATTTTCGGCTACAGGGCATATCTCCTTGTTTATTATATCTATGAACAGAACACATAACACACACGTACACATAACTCAGAACAGCGAAGGAATCAAGTTGAACCAAGAGAGGTACATAGAAAAGATTCTACGCTCATTTAGAATAGATGACTGTAAATCAGTTTTCACTCCAGCTGTATTAGGGCAGCGTCTAGAGAAGTCGCAACCTGGTAATTAGATGAAAGATGTTCCATATAGGGCATTAACTGGATCACTAATGTACCTATCGGTCTGCACTAGGCCAGATATTGCTCACACAGTAAATCAGCTAAGCCCTGTTATGGAGAAGAACATTGGATAGCAGCAAAAACAGTGCTGCGCTATCTGAAAGGAACAAAAACTTATTCTTTGAAATATCCGAGATATACTCAACAAGAGCTTATCGTTGGGTATGCAGATCATGCCGGAGACTATGATCGCAAGTCAAATTCAGTGTGGTTGTACTTTTCGCAAGGAGGAGCGATTGCTTGGAAGAGCAAGAAGCAAAGAACAATTGCTTTGTCAACTGCGGAGGCAGAATACGTTTCGCTATCGGAGTCAGCGCAGGAAGCAGTATTTCTTCGCAGATTCATAGCAGAGATGGGCCTGGGAATCAATTACGCTGCCATCAATCACTATCTTCACTGATAGTCAATCGGCTATGGCAATAGCCAAGAATCCCATACACCATCAACGTACCAAACATATAAATGTGCGATATCACTATGTTAGGTAGACAATAGAGAATGGTGATTTACGATTAAGGTACAAGGAGACAGCGCAGATGGTAGCTGATGTTTTGACCAAGGCGTTGTTGAAAGGAAAGTATGAGTTGTGTGTGCGAAGTATGGGATTATGTGGTAAAGAGACATGAAGACAGGAGTGCCAGGAGGTATGAGATTAAGAAGGAGTGTTAAAGAGTTTGAACCTCATAAGCTGTCACCGAGTTTTAAAAAAATAAGAAGCCAACAAAAAACAAAAAAGCAAAAAAAAAATAAAAAACATTTGAATATCGACTTTCAATTGTTTTTGTTATTCAACTTATACAAGAAACATGGATACTGCAAAAATTCGAGTGATTTTTGAATACGAGTTCCAACGTGGAAGTAACGCGGCAGAAACAGCCCGCAATATCAATGTTGCGTTTGGAGAGGGGTCTGCTAATGAACGCACCGTACGATTTTGGTTTAAACGCTTTCGTGATGGAAACTTCGACTTGAAGAACGAGCCACGAGGAAGACCGCCCACACAGGTGAATAACGATGAATTAAGAGAGATGGTGGAAGCCGATCCCAGTCAAACTACCCAGGAATTAACGGCATGGTTTAACGTTACCCACAATATTAACTCATTTGCGTCAAATCAATAAAATAAAAAAAAATACGAAAAATGGGTGCCTCATGATTTGCCTGATCTGCAGAAAGAAACGCGTGTTGAAACTTGTGTTGCCTTGTTGAATCGGTACAGAAATGAAGGAATATTGAATCAAATTGTGACATGTGATGACAAGTGGATTCTTTATGATAACCGTAAAAGAAAAATAACCAGATGATACGCAACGCTAAACGCCGCCACATTTTTAGTAATATCACTTCTTCTTCTTCTGCCGATTTCTGGAAATTCCTTGGAACTCTAGGTATCGGCAAATCGCGCTATTCAGACCTTCCTAAATCAATTGACTTGGATGACCTAAATCACCATTTCTCCACTGTCCCTATGTTAGATAGTCCAACCGAACGTCAAACTATTGACTATATCGCTGGTCTGACGCGTCCCAATAATGACCCTTTCATTTTCACCCCAGTAGATCCGGGAGAGATAAAAAAGATTATCCTATCTATTAAATCCAAAGCCGTGGGCTGCGATAACATCAGTCGTCATATGATCGTCTCGGCTTTGGATCAACTTCTTCCTGCCATATCCCACATAATAAACTTTTCCCTTTACTCAGGTACATTTCCTTCCCAGTGGCGTAAAGCCTATGTCCGGCCCCTTCCTAAGATTCCCAATCCCACTCTATCCAGTTACTTTCGTCCAAATTCCATCCTTCCGTTTCTGTCCAAAGTGCTCGAAGCTTGTGTTCATAAACAGTTTTCCAAATATATTTACAGCAACTTCCTCATCAGCCCATTTCAATCCGGTTTCAGGCACGGGCACAGTAACGTAGTAGTACAGCACGGTAACGTAGTGTTAATCGACTTCTCCAACGCATTTAATACTGTCAGTCACGAAGTTCTCTTGTCTATCCTTTCTTATCTTATGGTCTCTCCCGAGGTACTGGATGGTTTTCCTCTTATCTTCGAGGGCGTCAGCAATCAGTTCATGCTGGAAACTCTTTGTCCGGCTGGTGTGACCTTGCAGCTGGCGTCCCTCAAGGCGGTATTTTATCTCCTCTTTTATTCTCTATTTTTATTAATCTCCTAACTACTGTACTTCAGTGTGCGTATCATCTCTATGCCGACGATCTACAGCTTTATTGTCAGACAGGTGTTGACAATGTATCGTATGCAATCGAGGAGCTCAACCGGGATTTGAGAGCTATTAAGAACTGGTCGGACCGATTCGGGGTGGCAGTCAACCCTTTAAAGTGTCAGGCTATCATAGTTGGGAGTCCCCATAGCCTGAGAAAGCTAAATAGCTTAACTGTACCACCCTTAATCTTTGACAACACCATCGTTCCGTTTGGCTCCGAGGTTAAGGATCTTGGTCTGCATGTCGACACCTGTCTTGACTGGCAAAAGCAAGTCACGAGTGTCAGTCGAAAAGTTACCGGAACGTTGCGGTCACTGTATCGACTGAAAAATCTTCTCCCAGCTCACATAAAGGCAATGCTTGTACAGTCCAATAACCGTCCAATAACCAATAACCGTCTTTTACGATGTCCCTCACACCGTTCTGGGGTTTATTCACTACTCTTTCTTTGTCCAGGCAATCTTCCTTTGGAATGCGCTCCCTCTGAACATCAGGACGGCAACTAGTCGGTGGTCCTTTAAGGTGAAGGCACGCGAGCACATTCGCAAGAAGTTGGTAGAATCATCACAGCGTTAATTCGTGGGATTCGTTTTTCTCAACGCCGTTGTTAATTTTATTTGTATGTATGTATATATGATTGTATTTTTCCCTCTCTGTCTTTATTTTATGTTGCACCTGCCATGTTGTCTCTGCACTACCCTTTTTTTTTTTTTTTTTTTTTGGATGGGAAATCATCAAATGACCCCTCCCGCCCTGGGTGGAGCGGTAGGGAGTGTCAGACTTTTACTGACTAAAACCCACCCGTGCTCCTCCATGTGCCCTTTGCGTTCCAGGGCCGCGGCAACTCTCTCGAACAAATTCCGCAACCCTAGCAGGCACCGACCCTATGGGGCCCCGTCTCTGGTGCTGACGGCTCCTTGAGGCGCGCGTGAAGCACAACGCGTCGTCGACTCAGCCTGGTATCGGACGGCGAGCCACCCACGCTCACCGTCCACAGGCATCAGCCACTGCGCAATAGCACAGCGGCCGACTTGTCTCTGGAGGAGGCCGAAATGGGACCATTACTGGCACTCCATTTCAGTCCCCTCCCGAGTACCGGGAGTCGCAGCACCCACAGCAGAAGCGGCAGAAGCGGCGAAGGAAGCCGCGGCGGCGGCAGAGGCAGCGGCGGCGGCGGACCTCTTGCCCTTGGTCGGGGCGGATGGCGCGCAGGCCCTTCCCCCAGCCCAGTGCTCGGCCGGCTTGCCAACAGCCGCACATGCACTGCAGTGCGGCGTGGCCTCGCACGAGCCGGCCCGATGACCGGGCTGACCACAGCGGAAACAAAGTCCACTGCGGTCCACCTCCGAGGGGCACATAGCTCCCGTGTGGTTGCCCACATGGCAGCGGTAGCACCTCAGAGGTCTGGGTTCCAGCAGTTTTACCCGCGCAGAAACCCACCCCACCAAGAGCCTTCGACCCTCCGACACTGTTCTGGCCGCCGTCACGGGGCAGCTCACCACAAGGGTTTGCATGCCCGTGTTGTCAGGCCGGAGGGTGCCCGCCTTGACGAGCTCGGCAGAGCACCCCCCAGTCCTGGCGACGGCGGCCACAACCTCCTCCTCCGTCACGGAGTCGTCCAGGCCCACCACGCGCATGTCAATGCACTTAGTCGGCCTGGACACTCGAACCTCGTCCGCGGGGAGGACCTCCTTCAGCCTTTCGGCCAGGGCGTCCGCGAACGGGCCACTCTCCGCTCCAGCGAGCTCGAGCTTCCGGGCACCGGTCAGGGTTCTCCTGATCCCGAGGCCCCCAGTGATGCCCAGCTCCCGGAGGTTCACCGCCTCCTTCGCCCGCTTCATCAGGGCGAGGTACGTCACACCCCTCTGTTCCGCTTCCGGCTGCAGTGTTAAAACCACAGCCGCGGACTTCGGGGCGCGAAGCCTCGCCGCGATGGCGTTGGCCTTCCGCCGCTGCCTCTTGGCCTTGCTCCTGGCCGCCTTTTTGGCCTGCCGCTTTTCTCCAGCAACCTGCCACCCGGCCCCGGTCGCAGGAGGGTCCGAGGTTGGGGGTGGGGGCGGCTGCGGCGCCACTGACGCAGCAGCTTTAGCCGCTCCCCCTCCAGCCTTCCTCCTTCCCCTCTTCGCCGGGGCCGACTTGGTCGTCGCCGGCGTCGCAGGCGCCGGCGCCACAGGCACTGGCGCGGCTCCCGCCTTGGCCTTCGCCTGGCCGGACGTTCCCGGGCCAGCAGCCACCGCGGCTGCGTACGAAGCCGCCTTCTGCTGTCCCGGGGGCCTCTGTGCCGCCGCTAACGGGGGACGCCGGACCATGTCCTCCAAAACGGAGAACTGCTTCCGGAAGGGAGCCAGCTCCTGCCGCACCAGGCTCCGCACCTGGCTCAGCACCTGGCTCCCCTCCAGCGCCGCCGGACTCAGCCCCCCCTGCGGCCCCTCAGAGGCCGCTCTGGCCATGTCAGCCAGGTCCCTCCGGAGCGACTCATTCTCCGCTATGAGTCTCTCCGTTACGGCCGCGAGGCGGGCGACCTCCGCCCGCAACTCTGTCGCCTCTTCGGACCTGCCGACGTTGGCCGCCGCCGCCGCCATAATGGAGGCTTTGGCCGCGCTAATGGCCTCCCGCTTAGAGGACTGCTTCCTCTTAAAGGCCACAGCGCGGATCGCGGCCTCCACTACCTCTTCGAAACGGGCCCTCTGCTCCTCGGCAGCGGGCGGTTCCTCTCTCGGGGACTCTTCGTCGTCAGAGTCGAGAGGGGGCGGAAGAGTAGAGGGAGCCCCACGACCGCTCCCTCCAGGGCGACGCCCCTCCTCCACCGACCTCTCGGCCCGACGGCCCGCCTCCCGGGTAGAGGGAGCCAGCCCCCTCCCTGCCTCACTGCCCCTGCCCCGCCTAGCGGTGGGGATTTTGCGGGCGGAGGCAAATTCACCCTCGGAGGACGACCCCCCGGTATCCTCTCGTCTGGGCCGCTTGCGGAAGAACTTGACGTTCTCCGCAGCAGCCCCGTCTCTGCACTACCCTAAGGTCGACTAGTAGAAAATAGCCTATGGCATTAAGTCCGCCTTTGTATAGTTTTTTTTTACTAGTGAATAATGTTTTAATAAATAATAAATAAAAAATGCAATGGATGACCGCAGGTCAAACGCCACAACAGTGTCCTAAAGCAAAACTTACCAATAAAAGGTAATGGTAACTGTTTGGTGGTCTCAGCATGGTATTATTCACTATAGTTTTCTCCGATCTGGTCAAGCAATAACGGCAGATGTCTATTGTGCCGAACTCCGAACAATGTTGGCAAAACTAGCAATAAAACAGCCCCGACTCATGAATCGATCTTCACCATTATTGCTCCATGACAACGCGAGACCTCATACAGCACAAAAACCGTTTTGACCCTTCAGGAACTGCAGAAACCATTCGTCATCCTCCGTATTCACCAGACCTTGCTCCAATTTGGAGATTCAATCCAGATTTGGACAATTATCTACGTGACAAGAAGTTTTCTTCCTAGGAGGCAGTACAAAATGCTTTCACACAGTTTGTGCAGTCTAGATCCTCAGAGTTCTATCGCAAAGGCATAAATGATCTTCCTATTAGATGGCAGCAATTTATAGATAATAATGGTAACTAAACACATCAAAAGTATCTAGGGATCAACATATATTTTTGCAATAACTTTCCTCCTGATTGATATTAATTAAAATTTTCTTTAAGGATTCATCAAATAAAGTGTTTTCGTTTGTCACAGTAACGATAAACCAAGTCACCTTTGCATTAATAAAGAAATTTGCCATTTTCCTAATAAAGGGATTTTTGACATTTGAACCACTAACATTAAAGTTCGAAAAAAAGACTGAAATAACAGTTTTCTTTAAAATTTTATTGGGTAACTTAAACAATTAATAATCCGTGTTTCTACCGCGAACACTAACAACACAAGAACATCGGTTTGGCATACTCAAAATGAGTTCATCCAAATCACGCTGTGGAATGGCCGCCCATGTTCGTTGCAACAACAAAAAAAGGTCTTCTTGCGACTGGATACCCTCCATATTCGGCAGAGCTCTTCTCTGTAGCATATCCCATGCATGCTCAATCGGGTTCAAGTCTGGCGACTGAGCAGGCCAGGGCAGGACATTGATGTTAGCTGCGGCGAGAGTCTGTCTTACAACTCTTGCGGTGTGCGGTCGTGCATTATCATGCATTAACTGAAATAAGGGACCGATTTGCACTTGTAGAGGAACGATGACGTCTGATACAATCGTCTCAGCATAAATTTGAGCGTTGAGGTTGCCTCTGATCCAAATCAACTCAGTTCTTCCGCCGATCCAAATACCCGCCCATACTATGATGGTTCCACCACTATAAGGATGGACTTCCTGGCAGGATTTTAATCGCTGTTGGCGTCCAGGGGTTCTCCAGTGTCGTATACGTCTTGTATCCGGTCTCATACCAAAACGAGACTCATCAGAAAAGCACACGAAACGCCATTGTTCTTCTGCCCAATTTCTGTGTTCAAGAGCCCATTGATATCGAATCCTACGATTGTGCATTGCTATAGGTGGTACCCGTAGCGGTCTTCGGGAATGAAGGTTCACTTCATGCAAGCGGTTTCTGACTGTTTGGTCGCTAATTAAGTTCCCTGAAGAGTGATGAAGCCTCACGGCTAACATCATGGCGGTTATTGTTGGAGCTCTTCGAGTTAAGATTTGAATGTATCGGTCTTGTCTCCGTGTGGTGCAGCGATACCGTCCTCCATGGCGCTCAGCCAAGGTAAGCGAAGAGCTCTGCCGAATATGGAGGGTATCCAGTCGCAAGAAGACCTTTTTTTGTTGTTGCAACGAACATGGGCGGCCATTCCACAGCGTGATTTGGATGAACTCATTTTGAGTATGCCAAACCGATGTTCTTGTGTTGTTAGTGTTCGCGGTAGAAACACGGATTATTAATTGTTTAAGTTACCCAATAAAATTTTAAAGAAAACTGTTATTTCAGTCTTTTTTTCGAACTTTAATGTTAGTGGTTCAAATGTCAAAAATCCCTTTATTAGGAAAATGGCAAATTTCTTTATTAATGCAAAGGTGACTTGGTTTATCGTTACTGTGACAAACGAAAACACTTTATTTGATGAATCCTTAAAGAAAATTTTAATTAATATCAATCAGGAGGAAAGTTATTGCAAAAATATATGTTGATCCCTAGATACTTTTGATGTGTTTATTTTGATTTAATACATTTGTTAAAAAATAAACAATTTAGATTTTCAGAACAAATAGGCCATTTCATACTTTAACCCCTAATATTATTAAAGTAATTCCCTCAAAAGCACATCCTTTCAGCACCTTTTTTTAAATTTATTTATTTATTGAATGTGTGTAAATGTATATGAAATTATTATGGATTTAGATGCCATGCATGCAGCAGATGCTGCATAAGCGAGCATGCCGCGGCTGTGGCCGCAGGGCAAGGAGCTTCACGGGCGCTTCTATCGGGCTTCCTATGGGTCAGATGTAGATTTCTCAAGGTCCGTGGTTTGGCTACGTTTTGTTGACCTCTTGCAATTTCCAGACAACAGACAGACGAAATACGGAACTCGTGCGTCTGCGAACATCCCCAACGCGCTACAGAAGCCCGGCAACGTCATCATTACCAGGAACGCGTTATTATATTGGACTCATCAATTACTTAGAGCATTGTATGAACCCTGTGTATAACTGAACCATAGGGCGCCCGTGTCAAACAACTGGCAGTAAGCCCTGAACAGTGGTCAAAGTTCAGGATACCTCTCGCGTACACTGTGCAAACCTGCAGGGCCAACATGTTACACCTGACGCTCTATGATCCCTCTCTAAATAGGCGTCATGCGACAGCCTATCGCTGAGCCAGTGTACCAAGTATTTAAAACAAGTGACTGTTTTCAGCGGAACTCTGCTCAAAGTAACCATTGGAACAATGTCATACATTCAGCCAAAAAAAATATCGGGGATGGATGATTTGTGGATGGATGGTTCGAATTTTAGTTTTTTTTTTTTGTTCAACTGTTTTCCATTTTGGCGTTAAAATGGATTTCCGCAAAGTAACACCTGACTCAATCAATTTAGTTAAACTCCACGCCAAAATACAACTATTATTTAGGTTAAATACAGTGCTGTTTTCAGTTATATCATATCTAGAGTGTATTACGAATTTCATAATGGACAAAAACATCGAACAAAGAGTCTTACATTTTTAATCTTAGTTTAGTTAAAGTAAATTTAGATGTTGTTGATAGGTAAGAATTAGATTTTAAAGCCAGCACCGGATTTCTCTCGGTAGAAAACAAAGAAGAATTTACAGTGAGAACGGAACTTAATTCCGGAATAAGCGTTTAAAAAATGTTTTGATGATTGGATAATCATGGCGTAAGTGTATTATTTCTAAAGGAGCATACTTTGAAGGTGGTAAAACAAGATGAATAACTAACATTTTGTGTATTATTGATATTTTGGCGGTACATATTATTCTGCGCCCTAAACAAACTCGAGCACTCGAACAACCAAAATCGAGCTTTTAGTGAGATTATTTTTTCTTAAACTTTGCCCCACACTAGTATTTACTCCTGTATCGTGGGTGCGTTGTTGCACAAACATGTAAGCTCACATACGCAAGACACCCAGGCCCGGAACAACTATCTGTAGACCCTACAAACATTTGTTCCGTGCGGGAATCGAAACTACGACACGTAGCGCAACAGCCGAATGCTCAACCACTGCGCCAACCGTGTCGTCGAAAGTTGAGGTGAGAGTGATTCGGAGGAGCTTTCTTAACGCACTGATAGATGGGGTCAGCAAAACCATATCATACGCGTCACTAATATTATTGAAATATCATCAGCTGTTACTGAGCTCACATATCAGCGGGTTGGCATACAGGTTGAAGAGCCTAGGTGAGCTAAGACCCCTTTTTTTGTATAGGAAATCATCAAATGACCCCTCCCGCTCTGGGCGGAGCGGAAGGGAGTGTCAGACTTCTACTGACTAAAACCCACCCGTGATCCTTCTTGTCTTTGCACAAGTTTGCGTTCCAGGGCCGCGGTGACTCTTTCGAACAAATTCTGCAACCCTAGGAGCTAAGACCCCTTCGCCACACCAACCTTTACGCATCAGAAATGGTGGCTATACCAGTACTCCGGCACAGCAATCAGTCCCCCAGGAAGGTTAGTGTCATGGGAGAATTTCATCCAGAATCTTAAATAGGTCTAAAAACACGCATAAGCAGGAGTTTTTCAAGTGGCATGTTTGAGACAGAGGATCGCGGTTTCAGTCGGTAAATGTGGCCTAAACCCAAATTGGGTGTCATGTTGGATGTTATGTTTACCAACTATCAATCAGACCGTCCAACACCTTCGCAACAATGGTCGCCAAGGAGATGAACACTCGTATTTCCAGTCTTCTTCTTAGTATAACGAATGAAAATCGTTTTCATGAGGTTCTCTGGAAGATACGAGTGACGCATACGAAAGTTAAACGAATGAGATACGAGAACCACTTGTTAAGTGGTTACTTGCATATCGTAGGTGCTCTACGCTTAATATTTAAAGTCATTTTGGTATCACTGAATCCATCCTAGACAATATTCAATCACTTTCCGTGGTGTCGAGTTAGTGTCTTAGCGACCAACGAGCGAGTCTAATTACCATCAACTTAGTTACGAAACGAGTTCAGATAAAAAGTTTAAAAACCACAAAGTTATAAATATACTTACTAAAATTCACGGCGCGCGCGGTGGTTTGCAATATTTAAAAAGCGTTTTGGGTGAGTTTTAAAAACTTTCCTAAAATCATGATAATTCCGTATCTTTTCCACTTCAGAAGACTGCTTGCGTACCAGAATTTCGCCGTGATGGATCCATGCATATTTGAAATTATATAAACGGGCCGCTTCGCGCACCTTAAGGTAAAGTATGTATGTATATGCAGGTAATCTTTCATTAATGAAAACCCTTTTCGGCCGCCCAGGCACGCCCAGTGCAGCAGTGTCTAAATTTGGACAGCGTCGCCATGCTTCTATCAACTGCTGGGCATAAAATTTACTGGCGAGGCGAATCAGTATCGGCCGTGGTCGACACTCCACCCCTATGGGCAATATACAATCGGAAAGCTTGCCAAAACGATACACTGCACGAACAATTATTTTGTTTGACAGGCCTAAATTGGCAAGCAAGTAATAAATAATCTGTAGAAAGTTTTCGCCTATTATTTCCGGAACATTCACGAGCAAAACCTCCCGTGCGTAACGTTCTTCTTCCTTGCTTCGCGAATCCATTCTTGAAAATAAAATGGCGCACGAGTGCGATGGTGTTTTTTTTTTTCTTAACAACACTCGACACTGTTGTTTAGTAACTACACTATTGGTCACTCGTTAAATATTTAAGTTTAAAAAGATTATTAAAATTTTGTACCCTAGCGCGACATGATCGACATGGAGTGTCGGTCACGAAGAGACTGGCCGCGTCCACCCGCGACAGCGCATCTCAAGCCGGGTACATTTCGAAATAGATGAGATCAATAGAGCTCGCGCAGGCGTCCAACCGTTGAGGGATGCACTACATTTTTACCGAGGCAGAGTTATTTTATTAAAACCTCACGTAAAAGCAAATGTTGGCCGACGCAGGTTCAGACAAAGACGACTTCTTACTACTATCTTACTTGTTTTGTACTACTGTCTTTACGAAGAACACAACTACTCATTTAATATATGTATACTAAAACGTTAAACTGGTATCAAAATATGGCCAGGGTGATAAATCAATAACATACGCTGCGCTCGTACCTCCCCCTATCTCCCCATTTCCGCGAATTCCTGTAATTCTTGACATATCAAGGTACAGTCATGAACGAATCATAAATATTTTTTTCGTTTAACAAAACATAAATTAAAAAGATTGTTAGGCGCTTGTTTGACACGAACTTCTTCAAACGACGACGGTAACTGAAGAAAGAGTTATATAATTCAACGTCACGAGAGAAGTTTGAAAAAATATTATCATTTACATTTCACATGGTTCGTAAATTTATATTTACTACATTTTTACGTAACTAACAACTTTATGTAACTAACTAGCTTTTGCGCGCGACTTTGTACATGTATACCCCGTTCTCGTGTAGCCTTCGTCATGAATGTGGCTATCATAGAAAAATAATTATCCAAATCCGACTAGTAAGTTCCAGAGATAAGCGCGTTCAAAGAAACAAATTCTTCAGCTTTATTTGATTCGTATAAGTTAGTCGACTATAACTGGTTAAGTCTGTGATAGTTTTTCTTTTAAATTTGTTGTATATGCCATTTTGTCGGCGTGATTCATATATACATATATACCCATACCAAATTCCAGCTTTTTAGGTACGTACGTACGGACAGATGGACATGCCGAAACTATAAAGGTTTTTTGTTGACTACGGAACCCTAACAAGCGAGTTAAATTTTGGTTGGTGTAAGTTTGAGGGACTTGGTCTCTGGCAATGTTTTTCCATACTTCATCATATTCCCATGTCACTTGACATTCGGCAAAAATGCTTACCTATCAACTGCCACGCTATCATTTCCTCCTTATCTTTCAGTCTTTCCCTATCTCGTTTGTATTATAATACCCTCTGTTTTGTCGGATTTTAAAATGGGACAATCACAGACAGACAGTGAGAACAACAAATACTATAATATAGAATATTTTCGAGCGTGCGTGACTTTAGTTGTTGACTGTCCCTGGGCCGAGCTCCGGGCGGTAACCATGGTACCAATTAATCTGCTACCTATATAATTTCCGGTTTCCGTTTCCCCCTGATTTTATTGATTGGTGTGGTGGGGCTAGGAGCGGCTCGTATGTTTGAATTTGGTTTTAATTTAAGCGCAGATGATAGACTGCGGATGAGTCTGCGGCGCATTTACTCTGTATTAGGTATGCGTGAGTATTCTATAATATAATATTTATGCAGCTTTTAAATTAAATAATAAAGCATATTTTTGAAGAGGGGTGAGAAAAATTCGGTATTAATGTCACCGATACAGTTTAAATATGTGTCGAAGATGGCTCAAGCACTGTTGACTAAAAGTTTGGGTAATATTGACCCTGTCTCAACAAGCAGGCCTTCATTTTCGGGGTTCAGGAAGAGAACCTTTACTCAAGAATTTTTATCGTATCTATTAACGGGGAAGAGTGCTATAAATTACAGTTCTGATCCGATGCAGCTCCAATATGCTCTTAAAAAGATTAAAGATGCATTGGTGGAGGACAAAGATTCAGACAAGGTCTTACCTAAATGCAGGTACCAAAAACTGGGAAATGCAAAACGGTTTGGAATGAAGAGTGCAACTTTGTACCGGTGGAAGGGAATATTAAGTTCTTTGGAATCAACGCATAATTTTATTTTTTCTTATTATCATTGTTATTTCTGTCTCAATAAATTGTTTATTTTTGGTTCAATTTATATATTTGTAATTAAAAAAAAAAACTGACGTATGTTACATGAAAAATATTAATTGTTTATGTAAGTGTGCAGTATTACTTTTAAGTCTTAAAACTAATTTCACCACAAGTGCAATGGAATGAAACTTCTCAACTAATTTCACCACAAGTGTAATGGAATGAAACTTCTCAACTAATTTCACCACAAGTGTTATGGAATGAAACTTCTCAACTAATTTCACCACAAGTGTAATAGTGAAACTTCTTGTATACCTTCGAGTCACAAGACTGACTCAGATGAAGTTGTCAAGCGATATTACGTTGACACAACTCTTGTTGGGTTAGGAGCAGCTTCTATAGGTGTGGTTTCCATTTTTTTTTTAGTTCAGTGTTTCCAGTGACGTGAAATATTGGACTGCTACCCATTTTCATAAACGTCCACGTCAAATTATATAGTACACTAGACTAGCTTCTGTCCGCGACTTCGTCCCCGTGGAATCCCCGATTTTAAAACATTCTTTATCGCTACTCCGCTCCTATTGGCTTAAGCGTGATGATATATAGCCTAAAGCCTTCCTCGATAAATGGTCTATTCAACCCAAACAGAATTTTTCAATTCGAACCAGTAGTTCCTGAGATTAGCGCGTTCAAACAAACAAACAAACAAACTCTTCAGCTTTATAATATTAGTATAGATTACATAAAAAATTTAAATATTTGTTTTAAGTAGTTTACTAAAATCATGGAACTAGCCAATCGAGCGTGGTGAGGCGTGGGTGATGGCCACTCTATCGACTCCATGTTTTAAATGGGTAGCAAAGGGAGTCTACTATATACACATATACTATCTACTGTACTGTATACTATACTAAATGCACATAACATGTCAGCCTTCCCCTCAATACAACATCATATTAAGTAAAAAGTGTACAAAGCGTAAAAACTATTTTGTTTATCTAAACTATTCTGATAGTTCAACTTAAGAGTCGATAGATGGCGTAGATGTTACTTTCTAAATCGCGATGGGTTTATGACTTTCACACATATGCTGAATGTCTTTGTGCTGAACAAAATCAGTTGAGAAATATCGTTAAATCGATTCACAAAAAAATAGACTGATTTAGGGTTTCAAAACTATAAGGTTTTGTGCACCACGCGGAAACTGTGTCCGGCCATCCGTTGTTTTTCTTAGAGACTATTGATGCTAAAAAGCTGGAGTTTGACATACGCTGACAAAGTTGAAATAGAAAATCTGGAAAGTCTTTTTTTTCATGCTTTTGTTTGGTAGTTTGTTCTATTGTGTGTCTTAAAATAAAAGGGGATTTCACTAACCGTAAAAACGGAAACGGAAAAATATGCAAGTAGTGGAAAATTGCACAACAACACACTAGAAGCAAAATACAGCAATGACGACCACGACTACGACCAGACCCAGGAGACAGAGACATTTATCTCAGAACAGATAGACAAGAACAAGATTAAAATTCTTAAACCTTCCCAAAAATACTGGACCAATCAGAACATTGTGAACAAATCAGACCCAGATAACGACAAAGTACAGAAAAAGATTAAAAAAGAACAACGGAATATAGAGATGCTAAGAAACACGCATAAAAATACCTACTAGGCACTATAACTTATTTTAAAACTGCAGCAATCATCCAACAACCTAATTAATAACTTAAGATTAAATAAAATTAAAGACAGCGCTGCTCCTCCCGGACTTAAGTCGAACGCTAGACTTCTACCAGAAGGAACTCAATATGTCACTTGTTCAACTTGTCACCCTGTTATGGTGGAGCGATCGTTAATTCATTAAGTTAAGCATTGCTGAAATTGTGTTTATATTTTGTGCAATATTAATAAATATATGAGCTCCGGCGGGATCTCACGCAAGTATGGAGACAGCGACTGTTGCAACCCAGCGCTGGGCATGCTACCATTGCGGCGATAGGTCCCCTCTTTGGGGAGTGGTTGGAGAGACGCCACGGCGCCTGGAGGACACGGTGGAGGTCTGCCCTGCTTTAACGGAATGCGACAATGCGGCGATCGGAAGTGGCGACCTCTTGCGTCCAGCCCTAATTCAATCCATAGTCCGGAGCGAAGAGGCATGGGAAGCGGTCCCCCCCTTCTGCGAAACAGAAATTCTAGCAAAGGAGGAGGCGGACCGCGTGCTAGATAAGCATACCTGCCTCCAGCCACCGCAACAGAAGAAGAGGCCCCGGGCGTCGGGAAACGCAGGGCAATTTTCGGCCACCGCAGGCCCGGGCCTGCGGACGGCGAGCTATGGGTGGCTCACCGTCCGATAGCAAACAGGCCCGAGACGGCGCATCGTGTTCCACGCGCGCCTCAAAGAGCTGTCAGCAAAGAAGACGGGGCCCCATAACGTCAGTGCCGGCTAGGGTTGCGGAATTTGTTCGAAAGAATCACCACGGCCCTGGAACGCAAAGGGCACTAGAAGGATCAAAGGTGGGTCTGTAAGAGTCAGACACTCACTTCCACTCCGCGTGGTAGAAGTCATTTGATGATGTCACATCCAGAAAAAAAAATGGTCCTGACTCCCTATAAAATTGGGCGTTTATTAACATTGGTTATTACGTATAGAGTATTAAATGTACTTAAAGATTATGTCCCGTGTCTGTCATGGAATTGGATGTTTTATAATTTTTTCCCTTACCACACAGCCAGTATTTTAATTATTGTTGTTTTAATTTCGTTTTAAACGATTTAAAAAAAAAAGAGGAGGTTTCTCAATTCAACCATGTATACTGGATAACTTCGTTTATGAACCGATTTCGATGATTCTTTTTTTGTTGTAAAGGAGATATCTCAAGTGTAGTACCATGATAAGGAAACCAGGATCTGATGATGGCATCCCAGAGAAGTCGAAGGGAGCCTTCGAAAATCGTAGTGGCAACTAGTGCCTTTATTATTTTTTTCATTAATTATCTTAAAGCACTACTATTTAAATAAGGTCTGAAGTTGCTCTGAAGATGAAGCCGAAAGACAGTCGAAGGAGCTCCTCAACGAATTATAGCAATTACCCGGTGTTTGGACTTAATTCATTTCTATTGATGAGGACTTTGCACCCATATGGGTTATTCGTGCCATTACAGGTCTGAGGCCGCATGTCCGCGGCAAGAAATTTGTCGTGTCGGCTACAGGCAAGATGAAAATATCCATGTACATGAAAAAAATTTTGTCGGGTTTGTGCACGAAAGAACGTCGTGTCTGTTGGAGACAAGAAAAAATCTAGTATGAACATGTACACGGTACGAATTGTCGCGTTCAGTCATGGTTGAGACATTGTAGGGTGTACAACTGTACATCGTACAGTGTAATTGTGGGAAAGAAGTAACAGGTCAACCAGTAAGTCATAAGTCAAAACTTGTAACGTCCCGCGACGCAATAGGAATAAGCTGTTACTTGAGAGACGGTGCGCATTTTAACGTAAAAAAGAAGGCTTTTTATGTTTATCATACTTCAAGAATTAAATATCGAAGAGAGTGACTACGGATGAGTATTTTACTTTCTTTGTATCTATTTATTTTAAACACACTAAATAAAATTTCCGAGGTTAGTCTGTATGCAGTTCGCTGGCAATTGTCGCGTTCTCACTTATATTTTACAATCAATCAGATTTAGCAAAGCAGCACAGCTTTCAAAACCGACGAGCGTTTGACGTTTCTCATGTTAGGGTCAAAAACCTTACGGTTCACAGTCGCATGGCAGGTCATCATCACTTACTATCGGATTTATCGCTAGCGATTGTAGCCCGACGGGGTACACTAAAGAACTAAACTATGATGTTAATCGTATATTAAGATATTTGTTTTATTTTACTAATATTATAAACGCGAAAGTATGGATGAATGAATGAATGGATGGATGTTCGTTACACTTTCACGTAAAAAGAACTGAATGGACCTTGATGAAATTTGGCACAGAGGTAGATTATAGTCTGGAATAACGCATAGGATACTTTTTATCCCGAGAGTATGTTCCCTTGGGATAATTTTCGAAATTCACGCGGGCGGAGCTGCGGACGACAGCTACTTTTATTATAAAATTATGTATATCTAGATTGTCAGCCTAAAAACAAGACTTAAACTAAAGTTTAGTGCTTGTCTAGCAGTCGCAAGCAATTTAAATTACCTCTCCCAAGCTTCCCATCTAGACTTAGCCTATTAATATAAATGGAAATGCAATGTTGTCTGTATGTTGGTTACACACTCACGTCTTAACACCAGAATGGACTTGGCACCTGGGTAGTCCATGTCTTAGAATGGGACATTGGATATTTGAGATGATTTCTAACTTTTTTTCACGCAGACTCAGCTGTTGGAAGAAGCTAGAACTATAAAAAGCATAGGTATAGTAGTGTAGTATAGTTTGTGTAACGAATGTATTCAGTAGAAGGTACGGATTGCATTTTAAAAACTGACTGACAAGAGCGAATCGATCTCGCGCGAAATTAACCAAGATGCGATCGGTACTTTAGGTAAAAGTCCCGATCGCATCTTGGTTTTTTCCGAATATACATTACCTAACTACGGAAGTTAATAATAAACTATTTAATAAAAATATAGCAGGTATTATGAAGAACTAACTGAACATTGTTGTTGTAAAAAAGGTTCTCTCACACATCAATGTACGTCCCGCTCAATATTCTTCAACAACCGTAAATATGAGGCTGTAATTCCCTTGCGACCTTCAAAAGTTCCGTTTTTGCTGACTGAAGTACGGCACCCTTAAAAAAGGCAGGGCATTACATAGGATTTATTTATGGAAATGTTGACGTCCATGAGGTTGATGCTGCGGGAGGAAGCTGGTTGGGCCTAAGATATTAGGAATCGTGTTTAATCAATGCAACCAATGAAGAACCAAACACTGAAGAAGTCGGTTGTCCTTGTCACTCGACGAAGCGTCTTGTCGTTGGTCGTGGTACAGCAATTTTTTGATATGACCACGAATCAAGCCCCATTCTGATGATAAACAGGCTTTTGTGCAAAAATGCTTCAAAGTCAGCAAGTACGTTGCAGTTGTTGGAAGAAAAAAAACTACTCACATTAAATCGATTATCGACTTTATTTCGTTTCCTTTTTCGCTGTCAATTGCATGATAAGAATACACATAAAATACATTCAAATATCCGCGGCTACTAAACAATACGGTCACATTACAATAGTTTTTAAAGACGATCGTTTTTATGGATTCAGTCCGACCCTGAATTTCCATGTGGGGAAGGGCGCTTATTCAATACCCTAGTCCACAATAAAATGATAGATTCGTTAAAATTATTTGATATTTTGGCACGAATTCTGGGGCACAATAATGCCAAGTAGTGCAGCAATGGAACAAATATTTTACTTGTACCATCATATAATATTATCATCATATCATCATTAATTACTTCAATTATAATAAATACAGTAGATATGTTAGACTTATTATAACTAAACAGTTCTTTTATGTTCTAAACATCGAAATACATTAAAGTAGAATTATCTGATATTTTTGCTTAATCTAAATCCTTTACGCATTGGCACCCATTACTATTACTGCTAACCATTATATATTATTCTTTAAGAGTTATTCCTACACATAAAGTGATAATAGGAAAAAACTATTTAATTTTACCAGCAATACATTTACAATTCTTGGATTTTTTTAAAGGTTTCGTTTTTGAGATTATATTAGGACTTTTGAAAAAAACTGGATTATCCTAGGGTAATTGCGAACAACGACGACGGAAATGAACGCTAACTGGCTGACTTTCCGAAACATTTATCCAAAAAGCACTAGCGATAGCCAGAAAGTGACAGCGACAGAGTCATTGGAGAGACGGCTCTCTCCAGTAACTCTGATGGTACGCAATGACGTGGTCGATGATGGAGCACGAGTTAAGGGATCAATGTTTCAAATAATCCAGTCCTGCAAATATCGTCTAAAACAAAACAGAACATTTGATGTTTTTTCCTATTATCCTGAGTCATATGTACATTATAATATAAGTGTTAACCTGTACGAGGCCCAGGTGGATACAGCAAATATTTTAGAAAGGGATAGAGAACATAAAAAATATGTAATTATAATTTGGTACGTACATATGTATCAAAAGATCGCTCTTATTAAAACACTTACATAATATGACCTGTCGTTCGTGAAAGCTCGTTCGATACTGCGTCAGCACGCATTGCCAAGGAACAAACGGATTGTAAATGTTCGAACTATAAAAGCTACAAACTGCAGCACTTAGTTTAAGGCATAAGAACGTATATAACATGAATTCAGCAGTGCGATTCCTTAAACATATCACCGTGTAGGTAAGCTTGGGTGAGACGAACACAAAGTGCGATATCAATCCATATAAACAAGAAAGAATAGTTCACATCCATTTCAATCTACTTAGTTCTACCGATCTACAGACGGTGAGACGTTGAGCGGTACTCACTCCTCCACACTCGCTGGTGTATTTTTTTAAACAGCATTGTTAATTAGCGAACTTAATGCGCGGAGGCAGCATTCTCTGGTTCGAATAATTTGTTCATTGCAACACACATGATATTTTGACAAAGAGCGGTCGATTGACACACACCAAGCTGAAACTAATGTTCAACCGACGTTAGTCAGGCGTTCCTTCAATCGAATTTTTAACGCAGCCTGCGTGGCACACTAACATTAAAAATCTGATTGGCTGAGTGGCATACCAGCGTGCAAGCTACTTGCATACTTATCTGTAAGTTACTGTATGTTACAGACGTCAGCGTGACAGCAGATATATACATAATATATGTATTTCAAGGCAGTAAACAATCTGAACACCCGCCTTTTTGTTAACTTAGTTTACCATCCTATTTTTTTGAAACATTAAAATGTATAAATAGTATTAGAAAATATACTAAACATACCTAATTAAATCTTTCTTCAGTCTCAACTAGGTCACACACTAGAATATTAGCGTATAAATGGTAGGACTGGACACACGAGCCTTGATTTAAAACTAGAATTTTAATCAGCATAATAACAAAAAGAGATTGACAGTTGATAATTTTTAACCGTGGTACCCAGTTAATGGGTTGTGGAGGTCTGGTAGGCAGCCGCTCCACCTAAAATACTGGTATTCAGCTGAATCCGGTTTGACTGGAAGCCGATCCCAATAAAGTAAGGAAAAGGCTAGGCAGATGATGACTGTGAAGTTCAATGTTTTTGGGTTCCTCGAAAATGATTAGGTTTCTTTTATAAACTAAGCCTACAAATCATTTAATTTTCAACCAGATTACAGTCTATTGATCCGTTCATATCAATCTGCTATATCATGTGTACATACATGAAAATGGTAAAAATTACATCCATTTTTTTATTGTTACATGGTTTTTATGACCATTGAATGATGGGTAAGAAATCCAGACTTGTACTACTTGTACTGGAATGGTTAGCGTTTCGATGGTGCAGCGTAGAATACGGGGGATACCGATCTCTTAGTGGTCGCATGATCATACCTGCCGCTCTTCGACACAATGTTGAACCCTATAATCTTAGTAGCGCACTTGCTTTTGTTCTTATAATATCTTGTGTTTTTGCGTACTTGTATTCCTGAATTTCTAAAACCTGCATGAGGCTGCTTAGGCTTTACAATTTTAGCGTTTGAATCAATAGCCTTTAGTCGCATTGTCATAGAATATTCAGTCATGTCTCTCTTTACATGTGTTGAAGCTAACGACATTAAGGGCCTAAAAGTAGTAGTAGGCCAAGTTTGTGTGCCTACCGATATTGGTCTTGGCTTGATTTCAATAAAGGTCGGAGAAGGCAGGGAGTTAGAAAATTTCCTTAGATCCGTTGAGTCGGCTTCACGTCGGAGGGGCTTTTTAGGATCAGGCATGTTTACTGGAAACGAAAAAATAAATACATTAAAATCTATTTATTAAGATGAAAGCGGTATATAATAAACGGGTTGTGTGGTACTCTTTGGATAATCTGTCTCTAGGATGCGATTTAATTTTTGATATGTTGTCATGTAAACAATCTGACTTTTATCTCATAAAATGTTTTGACAAATGGCAGGATTTGTTACTGGCGACGAGAAAAAAGCGAAATAAACATTTTGTAAATGTGTAAATATACATACAAGATGGACAAACTAAGAAAGTATCGCGGCACCCTACGCGGGATGCTCACACGACTCGACACATACATCAATCAGAGGGAAGTTATGTCTAACGAAGATATTACTGCTCGCTCCAATGGCCTGAGGGAGACGATCCTGGCTCTACAGGAGGTACAAGAAAAAATTGAGAACAAGACCGTCGACGACGGAGACGATGATGCCTATGAACAAGAACAAGACTACAGGTATGAGTTCGAGGAACTCCACACAACGATTACAACTAACTTTTAACAAAACAGACGCAGAACGGAGGTCAACACAACAACAGCACCAACAAGTAAATCGAAGTGAATCGAACCGACTAAACAACTTTGTTGCACGCATTGGAAATTGGCCGATCGCTAAACATACTCGGTTACAAGGACAATGAATATACTTTGTGTGATGGATGTTTATTGAGAGGATCACGAGTCTTAATTCCAAAAACACTGTTAGAATATAGAATTTTATCTATGGCCATACTGGCTGTTTTAAGTTTATGGTATGTTTTAGAAAAGTAATGTCTGAAAGCTTTTTCAAAATATGTTTTGAAGTTGAGAATTGATTGATAGTAAAATCAGCTGGTAGCTATAGAAAATGTAGCAGGATTGAGAAATTATAATAGATTGTTTAAATAGTTTTAGAAAATGTTTTAAGGGGTAAATAAAAGAGAAAGATTAATCTTTTTATATTAGTTTTATTTTTAAGAAGGATCCTATTGAAGAAGATACCCCACAGCGGTGAGTCTTAAAATGCATAACTTTTAGAGGTAATGGGCCTTCGCCACCGTTGTGGTAGGCAATACAATGAAAAAGAGAGATAGAGAAGCCTGAAAAACGTGTGGAGGAAAAATTTTTTTTTTTTTTTGGAAAAATAAATGAAATTGAAATAATTTAAAAATGGCGGAAGAAATAAATTTATCAAAATTAAAATGCGAAACCGAATACATATTATGGAAGCAAAAATTATTAATACTGTTAACATCAAAAGATTTGGAAACAGTTTTGGAGAAGAATGCTGAAAAATCAATAACTGATTTTAAGAAAAAGGATGCAAAGGCAAAATTATTAATAATTTGCGGAATCAGTGAAAAATATATGGTATACGCAATTAATTGTGAAACAAGTAGGGACATTTTGGAGAAGTTTGATAGATTATTTTTGGGTCATAAAGAAACACAAATTTCACAAGAATTGGAAGAATTTTATAAGTTTAAAATGGAAAATAAAGATATAATGTCAGATATAGCAGAAATAGAAAATAAAGCGACAAGATTAAGACGATTGGGATATGAATTTGATGATCAACAAATTATGACAAAAATATTATCACATCTACCAGAGAATTTAGTACACTTCAGGACAGCGTGGGAATCAACATCAAGAGAAGATAAAAATTTAATAAATTTAATATCAAGAATAAATTTGGAAATTAAAATGAGAAAAGAAAATATAGAAACAAAAGAAGAAAAAGCAAAAACAACTTTTGAACAGGAAAATGTAAAAGAAATTGAAAACAACTTTCTTGTAAAGAGTTGTTTTAAATGCGGAAAAAAAGGACACATAGCGAGATTCTGCAGAACCAGAGTAAATGATGAAGCGAAACAAAACAATATCAATAAATGCTATAAATGCATGACATTTGGACATCGATATGCAGATTGTAATTCAAAATATAACTGCATATATTGTAAGGATAACTCTCACTACTCAAAGTTCTGCCTAAAGAAAACTGTAAGTAACTTTTATTCAGATAATTCTAAAGAAGAGGAAATTGAATTCATTATTGATTCAGGAACCAGCAGTCATATAGTAACATCAGAGAGTTATCTTAAAGATAAGAAGAACATAAATTATAAAATAATGACTGCGGATGGTAACTTACACAATGTTAACATCATGGGAAATATTTATTCAAAAAATATAGTGCTCAAAGATGTCTTATGTGTTCCACAATTGAAAAAGAATTTGATATCGGTATCTAGATTAGTTGATGATAATTATATGTTAAAATTTTTCAGAACGAGCTGTCAAATCGAAAGTGAGGGCTCTGAATGCATAGAGGTTGGTGAATTGAAGCAGGACGGTCTATATTATTTGAGTATAAATACAAAGCCAGTCGTACTTTCAAGGTCAGTAAACATCTTTCAAATAAATACTAACTTCTGGCATCGTGCATTAGGTCATATACCAATTAACAGAACAAAGGAAATTGTTCGAGGCATAGACGGAGGCCGGGTAAAGGAGATTGATATTTGTGAAGTCTGCACACAATCAAAATTGTGTAGAAAACCTTTTAAAACAAATAGACAGAGAGCTAGTAAACCATTAGAGATTATTCATAGTGATATTTGTGGTCCAATTGAAACAGAAACATGGGATGGTTATAAATATTTTATCACGTTCTTGGATGACTATACTCATTTTGTTAAAGTTTATCTAATAAAAAATAAAAAAGAGGCATTATCAAAAATTATAAACTATATTAATTTGGCGGAAAATCATTTTAAAACAACAGTTAAAACATTCAGATGCGATAATGGGGGTGAATATACTTGCAAACAATTTAAAATGTACTGTAGTGGCAAAGGGATTAACATTGATTATACTATTCCCTATACTCCACAGCTGAATGGTAAAGCGGAACGATTAAACAGGTCATTAATGGAAAGAACAAGAGCTTTACTTTTTTACATGCAGCTACCACAAGAATTATGGGGTGAAGCTGTTTTAACTTCAGCTTATTTATTGAACAGGAGTGCAAATACAATAAATAATAAAACACCAGCTGAAATGTGGTTTAATAGAATACCGAATTTAAAACATTTGAATATTTTTGGATCTTTAGCATATTATAAAAATAATTTTCAGTTACATAAACTTGACTCCAGGAGTAGCAAAGGGCTATTAGTAGGGTTTACTAACAATGGTTATAAGATATGAGATCCTTCAAGTTTTAGAATTAGTTATTCGAGAGATGTGGTGTTTAATAATAGTAAGAGTGATGTTGCGGAATATTTGAGAATGTGTAATTGTAGAGTTAAAAAGTGTGATTTAGAGAATTTATTTAAAGAGATTAGAGTTGATATTAGTAGTGATGGTGTTCGTGGTGAAAGAGTAGATGATTTTCGTGATGAAGGTGATGATAAAGCTGTTGGTGATGGAGAAATTTTTGAAAATAGAGTTGAAGTTAATGATGAAGAAGTTGATGAAGTTGAAGTTGGAGGAAGTATTGAAGATAATGTTGAAGATGTTATAGTTAGTGAAGAAAACAATGAGATTTTTGAGGATAGTGATGAGGACATTAGAGTTAATGATGAAGAAAATAATAATTTGAGAGGGGAAGTTAGAGATGATACTATAGTTGAGATTAGTGATAGGTTTGAGGATGCAGTTGAACCAATAATTAATGATGGTTTAAGGATTTTACCGAGAAGAGAAAGGAAATTGCCAGCTAGGCTGAAAGATTATGAATTAGAGACTTCGTTTTTGACTTATACAGATGTTCTTAATAGTTTTGATAAAGATTTATGGAATAAAGCAATCAATGAGGAAAAAGATTCACTAGAGAAAAACAAAACTTGGGAAATTGTGAATAAATATGAAGCAAAAAATAGGAAAATAATTTCGAGTAAATGGATATTTACAATAAAGCCTGGTGGAAGATATAAGGCCAGATTAGTGGCTAGAGGTTTTCTACAAAAATATAATATTGATTATAAGGAGACATATAGTCCAGTGGTGAATACTACTAGTGTTAGATTATTGTTGGCGATTGCAGCTCAAAAAGGTTTTAAATTAAAACAATTTGATGTAAAAACAGCATTTTTGTATGGAGAATTGGATGAAGAGATTTTTATGGAAATACCATTAGGATATGAAATAAAAGATAAAGAGAATAAAGTTTGTAAATTAAAAAAAAGTTTATATGGTTTAAAACAAGCACCACTTATGTGGAACAAGGGATTAACGGAGTTTTTGAAGAAATTAGGTCTCTTACAATTAAAATCAGATCCATGTGTGTTTGTTAATAAAGAAAATGAAATATATTTGGCTATTTATGTAGATGATGGTATTTTAATTGGTAAAAATGAAATTGATTTAAATAAAATTATTAATAAATTAGAAACAGAATTTGAAATGCGGAAATTTGATGAGATAGAAAAGTTTATAGGGATTGATGTTAAAGTAGAACAAAACTTTATTAAGATTTATCAAGAAAGTTATATAAATCAAATTTTGGAAAAATTTAAATATGAAAACTTAAAAGATAATAGTTATCCAGATATTTTAGTCGATACACATCAAGAGGGGAAAGTGGGAGTTGATGATGTGCATCGTTACAGACAATTGATTGGTTCATTGTTGTATTTAGTGAATAAAACAAGATTAGATCTAGCTTTTCATGTGGGTTATTGTAGTAGGCATCAAGAACATCCTAACGTAAATGACTTTGCTAATATTAAGAATCTTTTTAGATATATTAAAAATACAGTTAGTTGTGGTATACAGTATGTTCGTGGTAACGATTTGACTTTGAAAGCATATTGTGATGCAGACTTTGCAGGTGATCCTGATACTAGGAAAAGTACGACTGGCTTTATAGTATTTTATGGTGGTGGTCCAATTCATTGGTGCTCCCGAAAACAGACAGTCACTGCTCTTTCCAGTACTGAGGCTGAATATATTTCTGCAGCCGAATGTATAAAAGACCTCCTATACATTCAGAGTTTGATCTACGAGTTGACAAATAAAATACCAAAAAACACAATTGTTTGTTGATAACCAATCAGCTATAGTATTGATTAAAAATGGAATTTTGAATAGAAGAAGTAAATATATTGATGTTAAATATCATTTTATCAAGGAAAAGATAGATAAAAATTTATTAGAAATTTATTATTGTGCAACTA
Source organism: Hecatera dysodea (assembly GCA_905332915.2). Taxonomy (NCBI): domain Eukaryota; kingdom Metazoa; phylum Arthropoda; class Insecta; order Lepidoptera; family Noctuidae; genus Hecatera; species Hecatera dysodea. Next base: position 26,458,121 of record HG995286.1, on the reverse strand, counting down.
AAAACAATTTGGCAGATATACTGACTAAGCCACTGGATAGGACAAAGTTTTTGAGATTGAAACAATGTATAGTGAGTGATACTTAGAGGACATTGAGTGATGTAATGTGTTATGTGGTTATATTAGAATGTAAGGTTGTTGGAGAATTAATTTGAAATTTTAAATGTAAGTTAGTTACGTAAGGTGTTTAGGTTAATTAATTCTAAAGTTTGTTTGTTGTGTTTAGTTAAGTTGGGTGGGTTAATTAAGTTGGGTTTTTAAGTAGGTAGGTGATGAGAATTATATAGGAGGTGTTACTTTAATTTAAATAATATAAAATTCAGAGGGGATGTTAGAATATAGAATTTTATCTATGGCCATACTGGCTGTTTTAAGTTTATGGTATGTTTTAGAAAAGTAATGTCTGAAAGCTTTTTCAAAATATGTTTTGAAGTTGAGAATTGATTGATAGTAAAATCAGCTGGTAGCTATAGAAAATGTAGCAGGATTGAGAAATTATAATAGAATGTTTAAATAGTTTTAGAAAATGTTTTAAAGGGTAAATAAAAGAGAAAGATTAATCTTTTTATATTAGTTTTATTTTTAAGAAGGATCCTTTTGAAGAAGATACCCCACAGCGGTGAGTCTTAAAATGCATAACTTTTAGAAACACTACGAGAACAAGTGCTAAACGAACTACAATTAGGCCACCCAGGCATGGTAAAGATGAAGCTATTGGCGCGTAGTTTTTTATACTGGAAAGGAATTGACAACGATATCGAGACTAAAGTCAAGTCATGTAGAAGCTGCAGATTACAACAAAATAAACCAGAGAAAGCACCACTGCACCACTGGAAACAACCAAACGGCCCCTGGCAAAGACTTCTCATTGATTTTGCTGGACCTGTGCTCGGACACCAACTTTAAATTATCGTGGATGCATTCTCAAAATGGACTGAGATTAAACCAACCAAGTCAACTACAAGCTCTTGGTGCATACAAAAGTTGAAAGAGTTATTTTGCACCTTTGGGACACCCCACGTCTTGGTTTCAGACAATGGCCGACAGTTCGTTTCGGAAGAGTTCCAAAAAGTACTTAAAAGATTGTATGATCCTTCATAAGACTTCCGCTCCATACCATCCTGCAACCAACGGGCAAGCTGAGCGTTGTGTGCAGACAGTCAAGAAAATGTTAAGGGGAAGGGGGTAACCTAGCCGAGAAGTTAGTGACAGTGAAAACTCACCTCCGACGGACACCAAATGCTATTCGGCAAACCCCGTACCAACTCATGTTTGGCAGAGAAATACGCACAACACTACATGCTATGTTTTTAAGAAAGGACAAGGAGACTGCACCAAATCTTCGGGAGATCCATGTCAGAGTCAGAGTTCACCACAAGTGATCGGATACAGACTCGAGATTATGCGAGCGCCACGCAACGTTGGCAGTTTGGAACCATCACTAAACGCTTAGGCCGATTGCACTATGAGATTCGCACCGACAATGGTGATGTCTGGCGCCGACACCTGGACCAGCTCTTGGCTGCACCCATGGTCCGCAGCAGCTAGGACGGGGAAGCTGTGGTGTATGGAAATACTGTTCGGATAAGCTGTCTCTAGGATGCCATTTAATTATTTGATATGTTGTCATGTAAACAATCTGACTTTTATCTAATAAAATGTTTTGACAAATGGCAGGATTTGTTACGGGTGATGCCAATATTGTGACTTAAGTCGGCCAAAAGTGGTATTTTTTAACATTCACCGTGACAGCTAATGAACGGTAGATTATGATACTTTGTCAATGTAAGAACGACCACCTAAGAAGAGGAACAAATTGTGGGAAGACATGTACCCGCGACCTCACGACTTCATTATAAGCGCCTAAGGAACACCTTTTTTCGGTTTGGCAAATCATCAAATGACTTCTCCCGCTCTGGGCAGAGCGGAAGGGAGTGTCAGACTCTTACTGACTAAGACTGACTAACCGACTGACTGTCTGTTTCTCCCAGTGCCTTTTGCATTCCAGGGCCGCGGTAACGTTTGTGAGTTTGTGAGGTGGTAAGGTAGGTTGTATCTCTGGATATACTGAACCGATTTTCAAAATTATTTCACCAATAGAAAGCTACGTTATTGTGGAGTGTCATATATTTTATCCCCGTATTGCCACGGGAAGGGGAAAAGGCGGGTGAAAGCGCGGGGCGCTGCTAGTACACTATATACTTGCAACCTGGATGATTAAAGCAGCGCCTCTATCGAGGCAATAAACGTGGCCACCTACTGCGCCCAAAAAATATAAAACATCCACACGAAAAGAAGAAGTACTTAAAACTCTACACGTTCCTAGTTTCCTGGTTTTGCTTGCGTCAGTCAACTTTGTTTTTTTTCTACCATTTTTTTTTTTCTGGATGGGAAATCATCAAATGACTTCTCCCGCTCTGGGCGGAGCGGAAGGGAGTGTCAGACTCTTACTGACTAAAACCCACCCGTGATCCTTCTTGTGCCCTTTGCGTTCCAGGGCCGCGGTGACTCTTTCGAACAAATTCCGCAACCCTAGCAGGCACTGACCCTATGGGGCCCCGTCTACGTTGCTGACGGCTCTTTGGGGCGCGCGTGGAACACGACGCGCCGTCGACTCGGGCCTGGTTGCTATGGGACGGCGAGCCACCCATAGCTTGCCATCCGCAGGCCCGCGCCTACGGTGGCCGGGAATCGCCCTGCGTTTCCCGACGCCCGGGGCGTCTTCTTCTGTTGCGGCGGCCGGGGCGTGAGGTTTCCCTCACACGCACGCGTTCCGCCTCCTCCTTCGCTAGCATTACTGCTTCGCAGAAGGAGGCGACCGCTTCCCATGCCTCCTCGCTCCGGACCATGGCTTGAACCAGGGCCGGACGGAATAAAACGTTGTTTTCATTAGATTGGAGATATTTAGATACCTATTAAGTAAGCGCCGGAAAGACTGCACTTACAGAAGAAACTGCACTGGAGTTAGCCAGGGGTAGCTTTACTGTATTCCCGATATCTCGGAAACTAACAGCGCCCGATAGAAAAAGATGCAACGAATACACTACCTTAGCCTTATTTTAGAAACGCCGAATTGTAGATGACATTTCAGTCTGCAGCTAATTTCACAAAAACATGTGATATTTCGCGAGCAGTAGTGGCCGAGTGGTAGTGGCCCCGACTTTCGAAATGTAAGACGCGAGTTCAAACCCAGCCAGACACAATACTTTGTGTAATTTATTTCATCACCACTGCTTTCAAAACGATAAAGGAAAACATGGTGAGGAGATCGGCATGTCCTAAAACCAAAAATTTGAAGACATGTGACATTGACCAACTCGCACTGGGCCCGCGTGGTGAATTACGGCGCATTCCCTCTCCTAGAGACGAAGCCTGAGTCCCAGCATTGGGAATATTAAAAGGCTGATTATGCTGTGATATTTCAAACCTAGAATAAAACCGGTTTTTACTCTCTGTTTCAAATCGATTTAATTGTAGCTTAACTAAGTCTAGGAACTTATAAATTAGAAATCAAACAGACATACTTACAAGCTCCGACTTCATCATCACTGTCTTGCCCCTGTCTCACCAAATTCTGAAAATACAATTATAGTTTTAACTTCCTAATAGAAGCGAAGTCGCGTGGGTATGATGGCGTGCTGCCCGGTTGTGGCTCCTAACAATCGTCAATTCCAAGGGGAGAGTTACACAATTAATTTTTGGTATGGTTCGTTGCAGTAATTGTCTTTATTATTGTTCTTATTGTTGAAAAAAAATTCGCATAAAATATATTACAACGCGGGATTTCCTAATAAACGCTCTTTCGCAAAAACGACGATTAACGATATCGAGATAGTAATGTTACAGGCTCAGCAAATAATACATTCGAATCAGCGGAGTTACACGGAAATCGTATTTAAAATATGGCTTGCTTGAACCATGAATTAATTAAGCATAACATTCACGACACAATTTATTACCATTCGAATTAGCAAAGTAAACACAAGAAAACACCTAATGCAGCAGGTACTATTTACTATAATATATATGTACAAATGCTTTGCTGTAATGATTGGGCTTATTATTTATTTTTTAGCTTAGCTTATAATGCTGTATTATCCGTTTTATACCATAAATAGTACATAATAACTCACCCGCCGTAAGAATTGAAAGTTTTCAAGGAAATGCGCCAAACTGCGGTTCATATTGAAACTCCAGGTTTTGCTATCGATTGGCCAGTATTTTTATGACCTGGAAAGCACCACAAAGATAAAAAAATGATCAAACGAATACTTCAGATGACGAATCGGCACGTAAGTTTGCGGCCATTTTGAACCGGCACAGTGAGACCATGTGGAATCTACCTTTGATCACACTTCAGTTTTGATGCAAGGTCAGTTAAATCTCCTTCAAGGTCCTTAAATCAGAATTTACGAACCACTGGACTCTTTTAACTTACTCATAACACACAAGAACACAAAAGAAACACTAAATTTTAGAAACTGAACAATAGAACGCTTGACGTAACATGCGGATAGCCACCACCGGTGACGCGCCAGCCCGCCCGCAGTTAGATCACGGGCGCATGCGCGATGAACATATTAGTGAGGCGACACATACACCGTAATAGAAAATCCGATAAACTTCGGCAGGATTGTGACGGAGTTCATATTAGGTTGGGGAAAAAGTTTTTTCGCATGTATATATGAACTTGCAATAAAATCTCTTTGTATCTGGCTGGTTTTGGTATCATAGAAAGTTTAAATTTTAAAGAACATAATTCAAATTAGAAAAATGTGTGATTTTCATTTCTTTTTCGTACCGTCAAGATGAGTGAATCTAATGAAAAAATTCGATACATTTTAACATTTTACTACAAAAAAGGTAAAAATGCAACGCAAGCATTAAAAAATTCGAAGTACAGATTAGAAGTCCCAAAATTTCTATAGCAATGGGATCATGTACCTACCTACAAAATGGCAAAAAGTTATCGAACAAAAAGGGCACCTACATACTTAAGTTAAATGTGAATAAACTATATTAAAAATGTTTTGAATTTTCTTAAAAAATGCGAAGAAACTTTTTCCCCAACCTATTACTTATTACTTGGATATTATTAATAGACATAAAATTTCACCAGTGTATAGATCAAACTTAGTAAAGCAAATAGTTCAGTTATGTTTCAGCCTTACGATTTAAATGCAGTGTTAGAGCCTTCGATCAATAAATTGATCGAAGGTTAGAGCGGACATTTTCCACTTAGCTGACAGTTCATGTTTTATGAATGTGATGAACCAATTACCCACTGAATTCGCATTAGAGGCCCACATATTTTTTCTGCCAGATCACTTTATTTACCAAGGAGCAATCAAGGACCCTTTTTTATTTGGGACACGTTAAGGTTGTTTTTTTGGATTAATATCAAATGACTTCTGCCTCTCTGGGCGGCCATGAATTGAACCAGGGCCGGTAGTGAAGAGGTCGTCTCAACGAGGACACGGTGTTGCTCCGCCCAAGCAAGGCACTCCATATGCTCGACCGGGTGATCCACACATTGTTGACACCGGGCATGTCCTCCCGCCGAAAAGGAGTCAGCAAAGCAGGTGGAGCCCCATAAGGTCAGGCGATGTATTAGTGCACTGGGATTGTACTGCTCCATGCGTGAATGAAATTTATAAGTCAGCTAAAGATTAATCGTGCGTACTAGGTATCAGATTGCATCCTGATCCCGTACGGTTAACCACGTCATCAAGTACGAGCAGGAGGACCTCCTGTACATACCTGACCTGGGTTGCGGAATTTGTTCGAAAGAGACCACGGGACCAGAGGAACACGGGTGGATTTTAGTTTAGACACTCCCTTTCGCACAACCCAGAGCAGGAAAAGTCATTTGATGATTTCCCATATAGAAAAAAAAGGGATGAAGTGAGCTTTGAATCCATACAAACAAGATGGAATGAAAGTTCATTTAACGCTCACTCCACCTAAATATACATGATGATGAGACGTTGACAACATAGAACGGCTGTTATCAGAGCCGCGGGGGCCATTTCTGCCGAATATTTGGTTCCATACCTAAGTAGAACAAAATCATATTTCATATTTTGATAAACCTCAAAATATATACCCTCCCTGCGCTGTATATCTACGAGGCATCAATTTCAGCTAAACAAAAATCACTACCTTTAAATTCAACCTTTAAGTGGTGAAAATCGTTTAAACTAAATCTGCACACACGAGGTCGCAGGTGAAGTGCAATACAATCAGAATTAGCCCGCGCAACTTCAGTCGTCTAGATTTCGAGGAAGAGGAACACAGCCCTGCCGTTGTTAAAAATCTCAACTGACTGGAATTGAAAATAACAATAAGAAGTCCCGCCAGCTACTATCATCACCTGCTGAGCGGTTAGCTGCATCAGCAGAGGAGGCTGACTTGGAGGCGACGCTGAGGACGACGACAGCCTTTCCTAGCAACGGTTGTCCGGGTGCTGCCCCGAAATGTTTTTTCGGGCGTGGCGGCGCCCCAGGCTGCCAACGCGGCTGCGCCGTTGTATGCTTGACGCTTTTTGTCAGCGTGGCACTTGTCACTGGAACAATTTTTATTTTGAGTGTTTTTTCTTTGGTTTTTTATTTGTTTTGATTTAAATAGGTAATAAGTCCAAATTGTATATTTGTTTATATTTAAATGTTTAGTGGCAGCAGTGTTGTGTCGGAAGATAGTGCTTGTCAACCTTCAACATCGCTAAACATCCTGGAGCGGTGTCCTCTGTGCACCCAGGCACAATTTTTTAAAGGTAAGCGGGGTTTGAGTGTGCACATTGGGAAGGCACAGAAACCCCAAAATGCACTCACTTCTGACCCCATAATTACCACCACACCTACTCCATCAGCTACTTCCACTTTTGACCCGTTTTGGAAAACCCTGTCAAAATTCAAAAACTCTGTTCCAGTTTTAAAGCGTATCCCCCGCGGCGCTAGACCTTTAGTGGCGCAGTACTTAGCGGGATGCCTTCGACTCGCTGCCCGCGAGAACTCACGGAATGCCTGGGAACAACTTCTCACCTTCCCTTACAGAATTTTACACGTACAAAAAAATTTAGCAATTTAAAAGACACTAACTGCACAAATTAAAGATAATTGCAATATTTCGGCTTCTAATTTGGACTCAAAATTATCAACGCAGAGGTTTACCTCATCAAGAGGTATTTACCATCTGGTTGAATCAAAATTAGGGGAAGGTGACATTAGCGGAGCAGCCAGGATTCCTTTAAGTAGCGATGTGGTGGCACCGTGTTCTCCGGATACTCTCGCGGCTCTGGAGAGCAAACACCCTGCCCCATCAAGTGGCCTTTCTTTTCCCGACCCCCCTGATTCGGACATTCATACCCTCACCGTTACAGGTCGAGAGATAGTCACAGCCGTGTGCTCCTTTCGGAGTCGCTCTGCTGGTGGCCTCGACGGCCTAAGTCCTCAGCACCTGAAGGACCTCATTTGTTCAGGCGCCGGGGAATCTGGTGAGTTACTCTTCAAGGAGCTTACGGCTTTGATTAATCTCATGCTCTCGGGTAAGGTGGACGAGGCCGTCACCGACGTTTTGTACGGGGGAAAATCATGTGCCCCTGCGCAAGAGGGATGGCGGCATTCGTCCAATTGCCGTGGGGACTACATACCGTCGTTTGGCAGCCAAGATCTGTTGTAAATTTTATAGTGAGGACAGTTCGAAAAAATTTCAACCCCTGCAGCTAGGTTATGGCTCCAAAGGGGGCTGTGAGGCTGCCGTACACGCGTTGTTGATCTATCTAAATTCTGGTAAAGGAGAGGTCATCCTGAAGGTACCACACCTTGCTGGCAGGAACTAAAAAAGAAGTAAGTACCACAAATTTTTAGTCTTTTTGGCAATGTTACAGATATCCATCCAAATAAAATTGATTGAGTCAGGCGTTACTTTGCGGAAATCCATTTTAAATTTGAAAATGAAAACAATATATCTAGTTTTAATTTCCGCGAATATTAGTGGGTTGCAGGTATGCACCTCCCTCCCGCCCGCTATATTATGCACATGCAAGATTACTGGGCAAATGCAAGGATTTTAAGCACATGCAGGAAGGCAATGCAAAACCCAACACCATTACCGACACGTGTTTCGCCTCTCCACGAGGCATCCTCAGGGGACGTGTTGACTCGCTGACCGTTGAGTTGCGACTGAGCATTTAGTACAAGGCACCCCCCTTTTATACACTGCCACCGTTGGTTATTTGTGTACAACTACCCACAAACATTCGCAGTAAAGGGGAAGAAACCAAATTCGTCTGGTCATTCAACAGTGCAAAATTATTATTATTACTATGTTTAAAAATCTCTAATTGTTCTAAAACACACAGCCGGAAACCCTTATCACAAATATGTAGTATATTAAAACTATTGTTGTCGCGCAAAGAATGGCCGGTATCAATTAGATGTTTCGCGAAATTCGATTTGTCCGAATGGCCATTTCTATACGCGGCAACATGTTCCCCATACCTTATGTCAAAGTTTCGGCCCGTCTGACCCACATACACCCCGTTGCATTCATCACAGACCAGCCTATACACCCCAGACTTTTTACTATTTTCTAAAATATCTTTTCCGTTACAAATACGGCGTATATTCTGGTCCGTTCTGAACGCTACATAAACGTTGTTTTTTCTAAGTAAATTACTAATTCTATCTGAAATGGGGCCCATATAGGTCAGACTGGCCACATATCTATTAATATTAGTACGCGGACATGCATATAATAGTGAACGAACCCTTTCTTTCTGCTTTTTACTAATTAAACTGTCTACCATTGACTTTGAGTAACCGTTAGAAATTGCGATCTGGTAAATAATATTAAGTTCTTTTACATAATTTTCTGCTGAAAGGGGGAGGGCAAATAATCTATGAATATAGCTGCGGAAGGCGGCTAATTTATGTTGAAGAGGGTGACAAGAAGAGGCTGGTATTGTCGTGTCAGTGTGTGTCGGCTTTCGATAAATTTGGAAATCTAAGTCACTATTGTGTTTTGTGATAGTTAAATCCAAAAAGTCAAGGGAGTTTTGGGACTCTAATTCTAATTTAAATTTAATTTTTGGGTGTGTTTTATTCAGTTTTTTAACAAAAAGGTCTATTTGTCGAACGGTACCATTCCAGCAGATAATTATGTCATCTACATATCTATAATAAAACAGAATATTAGGTTCGTTCACTATATGTTTACATTCAAAGTTATCCATAAAAACCTCCGCCATTAGTGGACTTAAAGGCGACCCCATAGCCAACCCTTCCTTTTGAATATAATATTGGTTATTAAATCTAAAATAATTTTGTTTCATGCAAATACTAGTGAGGTTAAGTAAATCCGCAATTTCCCCAGGATGTAACCGTTGCTTCTCAAATTGGATACCCAGAATACGTAGACAATCATCGATTGGAACATTCGTGAATAAGCTGTCAACGTCTAAGGATAACAACTTTGCATTGGAATATTCGCGGAAATTAAAACTAGATATATTGTTTTCATTTTCAAATCCATCCAAATTACTATATCGGAACAACCTTACAGATAAAACGCAAAAGCGTTTTATCTGTAAAGTAAATATCTTCTACGTCACTTAGTACTTCCTACGTTACCGTAAAATAGATGCAAGAAAACTGTTGAAGAGCAATTCAAAGGTATTTTTTGCATCCATTATATGATTTGTTTGTTAAAAAAACAAACAATCAAATGGAAAAAGTCACCGACTTTCTGTATCACATGGTTAAGATGGTTTTAGGTAGTCAGGACATCAAATATGTATTTGTGTGAACTCTGAAAACTGTATTTATGTATGTAGATATATTTCAATAAAATACTGTTTTCATGTGAATATTTTAGGATAAATCACACAGCTACAGTTTAATTGCGATAGAACGTGTCACAAGCTATTGATTTTGTGCTTTCACCAGAAGGGTGTAAATCTAAAATTAGTACGGCAAAGCGCATGTCGGAGTAATTCATCGAAGGTGTTCCGTACTGTGTGAGGAAGAATATTTATTGAACGAAATTAAATTAAAATGACAAGTGAGATTGGAAGTGGCATAAAACAAATTTTTGTGTCTTATAGTATTTCTTCTGCATACAGTTTGCAGCCCCAGTAGGCATACTGTGTATCTCTGCATACTGTGGCTGCTAATAGTATGCAGAGGAAATACAAAACAACTTTTTCTAGCAGAATTTCAGGTTGAGCAAATACACACTGAAACGGCTTAGCGCTGAATCTTTGTCAAGAGGGGTCAGAGATCCACTATTTATAATAAAAGTTGCTGCAGTGCCCTAAAAGTGGCAAGTGATTTTCTACCCTGCACGTAGGGTATATAGCATGTGAACATACTCGTAATTGTGGCTGCAAAGATGGCAAAGGACCTTCACCACAAATAGGCTACAAACGATAGTATCAGTGCAATTAAAGCAGACTCGTATGCCAGATTACCGTGTAGGTGCTTGGATAATACCCGGTGTCGAAGACAAAACGTCGCACACATCAGGGAGCGCAGGACAAAGCGCCGCAAGCCGGCCTTTTTTTTGCTGGATGGGAAATCATCATATTCAATCATCCCGCTCTGGGCGGAGCGGAAGGGAGTGTCAGACTCTTACTGACTAAAACCCACCCGTGATCCTTCTTGTGCCCTTTGCGTTCCAGGGCCGTGGCAACTCTTTCGAACAACATAATAACAAAACAACAAAAACAAAAGAAATGAGGGTGTAGGTGTGTCACCTGTGTCGGATCTAGCTGCAAGCCGGCCTGCGGTTGCGCTCACACTCACCTCTCAACGAAGATGCATCAAAAGCGCGCGTCTTTGCGTTCCCGCACCTGTTCTACAGTGCGCTATTTCATTATCTACACCTCTGCGAAGCCACAACATATGGTACTTCGACCCGGGGCAAAGGACACTAAGGACGTCTTGAGGCTCATTTGGACTAATCCGTGGCAAAACACGAAACCGACGAGTCGCACGCGCCAGCTTTTTTAGCAGCGACTTTAGCAAAAACGATAAACTAATTACAAAACTAATACTTAAATATTTATGACATATACGCGTACAAAGGGTTATAGCTTATATACACAGATTTATTTATAACTGCAAAAACAAAATGAACAGATTCTGCAATCATCTTTCTTGAGAGGAATTGCAAAATTCATTTAAGTAATTTTATTATACGCACTGCACAGTTCGAAATATTCCCAAATGAATACCTTCTCTTAAAATCAGGTCACGCCAAAGAAAAATATATTAATATCATTGACCCTATTCCTTGATTCAAATGATATCTTGAGAGTAGGCGGTAGAGTTGATAATTTACCTTATACCTATGACACAAAGCATTCTATATATGCAGCAAACAGCATTCAACAAGAATTTCACATGCATGACTTAAAGCTTTTACATACTGGATCTCGATTATTGTTGTCCAATATTGATCAAAACTTTTAGCCTTTAGGAGGAAGGAATTTGTCTAAAACCATAATGAAAGGTTGCATAAAGTGTTTTAGATTTAAAGCCAGCAATGTTCAGCCCATAATGGGACAGTTACCTGAATCCAGACCTACTCTGGAATTCTCTTTTTTACATTGTTCGGTCGACTATGTAGGCCTAATTATGTTAGCTTACCGTATAGGTCGATGTTGCCAACTAACTAAATCTTACTTGTAAATTTTTGTCTACTTAGATACAAAAGCCGTGTATTTGGAGCTCGTTACAGATCTAACTAAAGAAGGATACATGGCCGCTCTAAACCGGTTTGTGGCTCGTCAAGGGAAGCCTCAAAGTATAACCTTCGATATGGGACTAATTTTGTCGGTGCATGTAACGAATTACATCGTTTCTTACAGGAGTCTAGTTCTCTAACTGGTTCTGAAGCCGCACAAGAGGGTATAGAGTTTCTCTTCATTCCAAGCTACACCCCACATTTCAATGGTATGGCTGAATCTGCAGTCCGTTCTACTAAAGATCGTCTTCCTAGGCTTCTTCAACTTACACATTTCACGTATGAGGAAACGTACACTTGTCTGATTCAGGTGGAAGCCATCCACAATTCACGCCCAATCACCGCCTTAAATTCCGATACTACTGACTTCACCCGCTCACTTCCTAATAGGACGATCACTTGTGTCTAGTCTACATCCACAGCTAACAGAAAGAATAACAAGCCTTGAGCGATTCAAACGAATCGAGTTCGTCAAGCAACATTTCTGGAAACGATTCTTCAATGAGTACATCATCGTCACTACTCTACAGTGAAAGACGAAGTGGCTTACTGCGTCAAGCGAACACAAATTGGGTTCCTTAGCCCTTATAAAGGATAAAGCACTGCCTCCGTTATAGGTTGGGCACTAGGGCGCTGCGTGGCCGTTTACCCAGGAGCTCAGGATCAAGTCGCTCGAGTCGCCGATATAAGGATCAAGGGAGGAACCGCCATTCGAAGGACCTTTAATAATATTTGTCCCCTTCCAGAAGCTGCTTGTTGAAGTAGTTGCCTAACTACCTACTTCAACTGTAGTAGACTAGGAGTACCGGCAACCGAGTATGTTGACCACTGACCACTGACACTGACATGAGTATGTGCACCACTGACCACTGGAGAGTGCCAACGGCGAGTGGGGAGCGGGGAGTGCCGAACGAGGCGCTGCAAGCTGCGGTTACACGCATGCATACACACTTCTCAACGAAGACGGATCAAAAGCACGCGTCTTTGCGTTCTTAAATAAACTGAACCTATTCTACAGTCCGATATATTATTAGGTACCTACACCTCTGCGAAGCCCCAACACACGGTTCATAGTACTTGTAATGAAGGTTGCTGCGGAACCCTAACCCGCGTGCCGTTTCTACAAAATCACGTGACTATTTTCACGTGATTTTGTAGAAACGGCACGCGGAACAGCGACCACGTGATTCAATAAAGGGTTGCGTGACATTTCAACACGCGGACGGAAAAATATTAGAAGCACGTGCTCGAAATGGTGATCCATTGCTAGCACGTGCCTCTAATATTTTTAACCGACTATAATGCGTTTACAATAACACCATCAGATCCTGACTTGGTGACAATAGGAACACTTCAGGAGTTGTTGGCACATTCCTTGCATTATGTAAGGCATACATGATTATTTTTATTCTGAGACCATGTTCCTTTGGTATAATTTACGACTTTCACGCGGACAAAACCGCGGGCGGCAGTTAGTTAGGAACATATTGTAGGCATTGTTGACTGCAACGAGTGTTGTAACGTAACGTAACGTAACGTAACGTACAGTCGGTGATAGCAATTAACTGACCCCCCTAAAAATTACTCGATTTTAAACCCTATGCTCATAACATTAAACGTTATTCAATATGGTATGAGTTTATCAGACTTACACTACTCGATGAACAGAAACAATAAATAATTTTGATACGCAAACTTGAGCTTTAAGGGGTTGGTATTAGGTCATTTATTTATAACTTTTTACCTTTTTTAATAAGTGGGTAGTTAGACGTCAATATGCGTATTCAACAAAAACTGCTATAGATATGACATTAGGAATATGGGGTAGAAGAATAAATTGAACAAGATATTCTATGCACAAATAGCAGTGAATACGCGTGAACATTTTTACCTTGCCTTACTAAATTGTAAAGATCCACGCTTTTTTCCTTTTTATTAATTGTTATCAGTTTTGATAGTTTAATCGTCATGTCCAAGTTGAGTTGAGTGATTATTTAAAATACAAAATAATCTATTTGCATGAGGAGAATGTTGGTATTAAAGTGATTGCTACGAAACTTAATATAGCGGTAAGTGTATTATTTTTATGCTTCATTTATAATTATACTTTTTCCTTAATTCGTTAGTCTGCTTAAAAGCCGGTGAATGTAGAATAATAGACAATTAACTGTGTTTCATTATGAGCCTAATTTGAGATCATTTATAGGTCTAATTTGATTTATATAATCTAATTTGATAAACGTATTTTTTCAAACTTAATCGATAAATTATGTTTACCTATTCGTTACTAAAATTATGCTTATTGTGTTGTTTCAGAGAAATACAGTCAGATTGTCGCTAAGACGTTTTGAAAAGGCAGGGAATATTCAAAAAGATCGTCCTGGACCAAAACCTACTATGTTACATACTCCTGTGTCAGAACGTCATCAAGCAATTGTTAGAAGGCATACTGAACACCCATTTTTGCCTACTCATTCAACTGCAAGTGGAAGTGATCGTTGTTGGAATATGGTGCGCGGTATATGCGAGACCGCTTGCAACAAGCAATAGAAAAAATGGTGCTCCACTTCGCTATTAAAAGCATGAATAACTTGAGTAACCAGTGTTGGTCACAAACAATACTAACGTATGTCAGTGTGTGTGTTAAATTAACTATTGTTATAATTTGTAACGAAGTATTTCGAATACCTAGTTTTTTGTCAAAACCTTATTTTATAAGTAACTAAAATAACTATTCATAAAACAAATTGATATATAGTAGACCAGGTAGAACTTCAACGTATAATGCCGTTTTATTTAGTTCAATGATATTTAATGTAGTGATGTTATTGTTATGAAATAGAAATACATACCTATATTTCTAAATATTATAACATGCTGATTCACTACATTAAACTCAGTGCAGTTAACAACGTTATTAGTAAGCAGGTAAATATTATCATCTTCGTGTCGTCATCAATATCATTTATGTTATTCTTATAATATTTTTTTTTATAAAATAAAGTCGTTTTTACCACCATTTTGGTTTTTTATTTCTGTTCGTTTTTTTTTTGTTGTTGCTAAAGTTATAATTTATTATTTATAACTTAAAATAAATATACAAAACAGAAACAAACGCGTCAATTACGCTGGTTACGAACTCGCAACCACGATTTGTCAGATCACTACAGTCACCACTAGACCACTCGAATCATATTCAACGTGATCGAAATTACGTATTATATTACAAGTTAAAATAATATTCAAGAACATACCTACCTTAACACTGCGTATTAAAGATCAAATTCGAATAACTATTTTATTGATCGTAGACGTTGAACCAGTTCCAACGTTGTTCTAGTTCGATCGTTCGTAACAAGCAAAAGGTTCAAATTCGTTTAATTTTTAGGGGGTCAGTTAATTGCTATCACCGACTGTACGAGTACGTAACTTGTTCAAAGACTGTGAAATATACATGTCATCGGCAATTGACAAACTTCGTAAAGTACCTTGTGAGATTATAAACTTTCTATAAATTGGAAACTGGACCTTTGAAACAACTTTTCTACGCATCAAATTTGATAAGGTTTATAATCTCTCGAAGTAATTCCTAGAAAGTGTAGAATAGCAAGTAACGAAACGTAAGTATTACAATTTCGACATTTTAAACAGGGCTCCTATTTCTGTACACACCTGTAATAAACACGTGACATTCTGATCAAAACCTGTTCAACTGTACAAAATACGAGCAACAGGATAAAGCGAGCCAGACACAGGGGTCGAACCATTGACATGAATGCGTGCGAATCAGGACGGGTCTTCATTAATAGGATCTCCATTTGTACTTACACAATGGAGACCTTATAAGTACTTATTGCGTTCATCCCAAGTTTTGTAAGGGAAGCGAAAAAGATCGATCTTGACCTTGAAGTCCCCCTCAAAACAGATGCTTTGCAGACCTGACCTTGTAAAAGTACATGTTATACCTTCGTTGTAAGAGTTACGGTTTCTTTAAGCATTTTGAACATGTGTTGTGCGGGTATCTCAGTCTAAAACCCTCGTTTCATTGTGCAACACACAAGCATTTAATAGTATAATTTAAACGTTGTGTATGTCTATTATAAAATCGAAAGGTCACTCACCAATTGACGTACAAAGATGAAACTTGCTACAGAGGTAGATTATGAATAGGAGACCAGCACTAAGAAAGGATTTCAGGAAACTTCCGCCGCAAAAGGGTGAAATATGGGATAGAAATTTGCCACGATCATAAGATTATATCTTCTTTAAATTTTTTTCTTTGTTTAGTTATGGTGTTAGCGATAAAAACACAGGGTCTAAACACAAAACAGTGCAAAAACACTACCACCAAACTCTTCTCCATTATTCAATACCACGCACTTCGCTTGTTCGTGTGTCATATTGTCAGCCGGCGAAAGCCAAAACTGTCTTTCAGCATCGGATAAATAAATTACTAAAAATTCAAGCCGTAAGCTATGGATAACAGTGTTTCTTAGGCTTAGTACAATAGGGTAGTTAACTAAAAAAAACTAATTAGTCCGTCGGATACCTTTCCAAAAAATATTGGACAATTATTTTTCCTTTTTTCACGTAAACAAAAAATGAAGACGATACAGTGCGTTGAAAACTCGTGTGACGTCACTACTCGCTACAATTATTACCGGGTAGTGACGTCACACGCTCCCACTCCTGATCTTTGATGCTTTGTATCTTCGTCAGTTTTTATAGATTTGATAAAGGAAAAAATACGTGTCCAATATTTTTCTATAATCTAACTGACGGACTAAACATAATCATATATTTTTTTACTCAGTAAACATCCCTATTACTCAACATCGGGTCCTAAATTCTGCCGCCAAAGAAAAGAGGACGTCGACGACACAAAACGAGGTAATCGATTTCCGATCCTAAGTGATTTTTTTAATGTCGGAAATCGATTACTCCGTTTTGTATCGATCGATACGTCCTTTTTTCTAATGACGGGAAAAGTTAGGACTACGTATGATAGCGCTGCAAACTTCAAAGAAAAATCTTTACGAATAAATAAAATAGAAGAAATGTCTGCTTGTACCTAGTATCAAAAGTCAAAAGTCAAAAGTCATTTATTCAAACTAGGCTGATAGACAGCACTTTTTGAACGTCAAATTTTACATAAAGACAGTCCCCCAAAACGCCCACCCGTCACCCGTATCAAGGTACTATATACGGTTCTTATAACAAAAACATATTTTTGAAAGTGTTCGCACTAGGAATTTCTCTTGTATCGTGGGTGCGTTCACAAACATATAAACTCACATATACAAACAGCCAGACCTGGAACAACTATCTGTTGGCCGAACAAATATTTGTTCAGTGCGAGAATAGAACCCACGACACGCTTTATTCAGTTTTTTTCCTCGAATCCAAAAACAAAACTAAAATGAGTAGCCAAAAACAAAAGTATGAGATACTTTTGGTTTTGGCTTCTGGTATTATTATGTTAGCTAACCCCACTCACTGTCGCAACCCCTCGTTTGCAAACAAAAACATTCCAAAGACCCCTTCAATGTGTTCCCTTCAGATAGCTGCATGCAGGCTTGTAGTGAGGGAATACACAGTTCGCATTCATGCTAACTGGTAACCTTGACCTTGGATTGTAACGTGTATTTTGCCAGAACTAGCTCAATCGCTCTAGAGCTCTGTTCGAAACGCAGCATTACAAAATAATAACGTAAAATAGGGTGCTTTGAGATGCAGGGGTGAAACGAAATATTTTTTAAATAGGATTTCCTAAGTCACCCTCGCATTAATTCACCCCATGTGAAAGGGGTCGAAAAAGATGCTGTTAACAGTAATAACCGTAGCGTAGTTCGACCTTGGGGTGTAAGGGTTCCCTTTTGGGTTTAATATTTATTGTGTCACTGTCATTGGTTAATACATTGGATCGAACGACTGTTACAAGTAATAACAACTCCCATGGAGTAACAAAATCAATGATAATACGGAGTTTTAGGGTGGTTATGATTTCCCATCTGTCATTCTACTCCACTGCGTTTTGTTTTTTTTTTTTAATATGTGGGGTACATGCAATGTACCTTTATGTAGGACGATTTATGTAGGATTTATGAAGGGGAAATCGACAGCTACCAATTTGGTGACCTATGTTGAAAGCATTGTGGAGGCGGTCGATGCACGTGAGCAGGTTGACGCAGTTTACACCGACTTCAGCAAGGCTTTTGACATGGTGGACCATGATATACTTGTTGAGAAACTTAAAATTTATGGCATTTCAGACCCTCTCTTAAGTTGGTTCCAGTCATATTTGTCTGGAAGGACGCTCAGGGTTGTAGTAAATGGCTGTTCTTCGGACTCGTACATTGCTACGTCAGGAATACCTCAGGGATCTCATTTGGGTCCGCCGATGTTCACTCTTTTCATAAATGACATCTACAAATGCTTCCAGAACTCAGAAATATTCCTGTTCGCCGATGACCTAAAAGCTATAAAGTGCATCAGAACTCTTGCAGACTCGGTACTATTCCAAAGCGATTTGGACCGGCTATCAGAGTGGTGTGTCTGCAATAAAATGTACTTAAATGTAAAAAAATGCC
The DNA here is from genome assembly GCA_905332915.2 of Hecatera dysodea. Lineage (NCBI taxonomy): Eukaryota > Metazoa > Arthropoda > Insecta > Lepidoptera > Noctuidae > Hecatera > Hecatera dysodea. The sequence goes on along the minus strand of HG995286.1, from coordinate 26,439,786 downwards.
ATCACATCAAATTTGCCAAAAAAAAAATTGTTGTGCGGTCAGCTTACAAATTGAATGGAGAACGGCTTGAGGAAGTCGAAACTATACGTGACCTAGGCGTTCAGTTCGATAAAAAGTTAAGTTTTATCGAGCATATCGATAAAGTCGTATTAAAAACATCGAAGATGCTAGGCTTTATTATGAGGGAGTGTAAACATTTTAAAAAACCTAACATTAAAAAAATTATGTACAACGCGCTGGTTAGAAGCCATCTCGAGTATTGTAGTGTGGTCTGGTCGCCTAAGTATAAGGTCCACATCAAGCGAATTGAACGGCTGCAAAAGCGGTTTCTGTGGCATCTTACCTATACCAAAAACTTGGGTAATAAGCTCAAGTCGTACCAGGAGAGGCTTAAGTATTTTAAGATGGACTCGCTGGAGAAACGCAGGAACATGCTGGATTTGGTTTTTCTCAAGAAACTAGTAACTGGATCTATAAACTGTCCTGATTTGCTCAGTAGGGTATTATTCCATGTGCCGCGTAATCTGCCAAGAAGTTCTAATAGGAGACTCTTCTGTATGCCAAGATGTCATTCCAATTTGAGACGATACTGCCCACTCCCTAGAATGTGCGCTGCATACAATGAGCTGGATGTGGACATTGACCTCTTTACCTCATCGGTTCCAGCTCTAAAAAAGGTCGTACTTGCTACTAATAATTAAGTCCTAGTCAAAAACCTAATGTTTACCTAATCTTATATAATTTTAGTGAACATTAAAATCTTATAAAATCTTATCTTATTTTATCTTATTTTATATAATCAAATCAAATTTAATTTAAATCTTTTTAATCGACTTTATTGTTACTTTGTAATAAATCAACTTTAATTTTAGTCATTTAATCGTAATTAATAATGTAATTTAGTGTAATTGATTTTAAGTTTTACTGTAATCAGATTTAATCTATTAATCTAAATAAAATTAATCATTGTAATCAAATGAAATACAAATTATCGATATATAATTTCATCTTAGACTGATATTTAATTACAAATGATATTTTTATTGCTATTATCTAATCAAAATTCAATGTTAATTTAAGTAATGTATACATTCTTATTTCCAAACCTTGTGTGTATTATAACATTAGTTAGGTTATTACTGCGCATAATGTAGTGCATGCTGTGCTTTTCTGTAAGTGATGAGGCGCTTAGACGTAAGTTGCTATTGTATGAATTATAATGTATTAGCGTACTTGTTGTTGAAAAGCCTAATAATAAATAAATAAAAATAAATAAATAAATATGTATACATACCGTGATACATACAAAGATAAGGTGTCGATTCAAATAAAAGGTTGCACGATTTGTTTGTAATCGCAAACAAATCGTGCAACCTCTCGTCTCTCGTCGAGTTCACGTTGTGTACATTATTTTACTGACATAATGTTAAAACTATTTATATTTTTTGCAACGTAGCTAAAACGGAAAAGCCAAAAATGGATTTATTATTGTTTTGATATTGGCAAAAAATAAGAATGTCCATAAATTTCAACACTCATATTTTATTTAAGCATTAATCTTTCCTAAGCGCTCGCTTTCGCTATTTATGAAACTCTTGTGTGAAATTTATTTATACATAATTCTAGACGCAACGACATAAAAAGCATGAGTGACAAATTAATTTAAGGTTAATAAAGTAGACGGCAAACATAGGTCTGTGAATTTGAGCGAGGCTCGAAGCCCACGCTCTAATGAATCAATATGCAGAGGGGAAAGCAACCCTCGGGTAGAATATAATAGGTAGCAGCTAATTAATAGTATCCATAGTAACAGACTAACAGGGGGGCCCGGCCCGGGTTCCGCAGTACAATAACATACAGACATTAAGCTCGCTAGAATTATTGGTTACTATGGAAACAGGGAGACGGGAGTTGGGTGGTACGAGCACGGATAATTGCTTTTCTCGAATGTTCGACCGGGTGCGAGTCTGACTTACGCACTAAGGGTCCCGTATATTCTCAGCGGAGCACGTCGTTTTTGTAACTTTTTAAACGAATTTCTGTTTTGCGTTATGCGAAAATGAAATCTAAGCAAGTTAATTGGAAACATTACAACTAGAAAAAGCTGACGAGCGAAGAATACGTTCACTTCACTTTAAGATCGGCATGATAACAAGTTAAAATGTTCAAGCTACCAGTGACTCTTATTAACGACCTCGAATTGTAGGTATTTTTTATTCAATTTACTTTATGCTATAGAAAAATAAAACACCATTAGTACGAAAAATACTGTATTTTCATTTCTTATTAAACTTTTGAGCTTTTTAATATTAATTTTGAGTGGAACGCAGATGCAGATGATGACTAAAACGCACCCACGACGCAGCATGGCGACTTCCAGAACTTAACGCATCGAAAAATTTAATTAAATATTTAATTAAACTTTTCGATGAACGCCGTGCGTCTTAAAAACTTATTTTTTATATTAAATCTATAGTACTATTATAAAGAGGAAAAATTTTTTGTTTGTTTGTATTGAATAAGCACCGAAACTACTGAACCGCTTTGAAAACTTCTTTCACTGTTTGGAAGCTACGCTATCCCCGGGTGACATAGGCTATATTTTATCCCCATATTCCCACCGTAACGGGAACTACGCGGGTATACCGTAGGGCGCTGCTAGTTATAAATATGGAAAGAGATGATGATTATTGCAGGCCTCCCAAGAAGAAGCACAGATATGAAAAAGGACTTCAAAAATTTAAGGGTATGGGAGTTGGACTAAACAATTTTGATCTGAATCACCAAAATCCGTACACCCAGTAAAAAGTTCTGACGTAACACTGACAAAAAATAATACAGACGACTTGAGAGCCTACTCGTTTTTGAAAGTCGGTTAAAAGAAAAATAGATAGATTATTAGAATCTTTGAATTTAGTTAAAAATAAACTACTCATACAAATAATTTGTATGCTGAATTAATTATAGTGAAACCATTAACGATTTAAAAAGCAAACTAAGAAAAGGTGTTTCAACCTAATAATACTGCTGAAAAATGACAAATAATTTATAAAAGCACATAAATATTGTATTAACTGATATATTGAAAAAAGATTCCGCTTTCTTCCCTCCATTCCTTGAACTTCCGCTACACGATAATATATTTTTTTCCGTGATAAATATTAAATGCTGAAAAGAAAGAAATAGAGCTTATATTCAGTTAGTTAAAAATGTTTGTAATGTGTGTATGTAAAAATATGAAAAATGATACTATATTTCTCCCAAAAAGGTGGGCAATCCTACTCGCTACATACATGAGCGAACCCAAAATACAGTGCGTTAACCCTTGCTCTTGTGTCTGAACTGGAATGCTGCAGCAATGATGATTTTATTGTGCGTGAATATTTTAATCACTGTTAGTGATACAGTAATTACAAGATTCACTCTGAAGTGATACAACATTCACTTTGAAGTGATTCCTTATTATTATCTAACCTTACCTTGGCCAAACCTCTTTAGTCCTTCGGCACACTGAACCCTAAAAAACTGCTCTCGCGTTACTATGAGGGTTTTGATGTTTTGATTTATATTAAACCTGTATCTGTGTTGTGTCAGTGAGTTTGGGACAGAGGGGGATGGCAGGGGATGGCAGGGGAGAACGCTATTGATTTATGAGCCTCTCGCTGTTTTTCCTAGAATACTTTATTACCTTTTGATTTATATTATTGTAGGGGTATTCTTTTTAAAATAATGATAAACCTAAGGTCAGTAGTTGGGCATTCAGCAGATAATGTTTTAGTGGAATAACAAAATGTGTAACGTATTCATAATTCAAATCATTCAAAACATCCCTGAAAATACTGGAACCTTAAAAATATTCAGTGTTGTTTCTACAATCCTTTTCAACATTCTCCGAGCAGATATAAGAACTTTCTAACGATGTCTCGGAAACGCTTTTTTTTTAATTAAGATACATACTGTTTCTTTGGACCAAAATTCACATATAGTCTACGCTCCTTCCATTTATGGAAACATTCTAAATATTTTGGAAAACGTAGACCAAATTTCAACAAAAGCGACAGCAATCCTTTCAAACACTTTCCATTCGCATGGGTGGCCCCGGCGTCCGCCAAATTTCAAGTACTCGTACAAGTACAGGCGTTCCTCTTTCCGGTCCACAGTTGTGATATATTAACCGGGAATATTTTATCACACTCACTGGTTGATTTTGAGGTACGGTACCTCAAAATCAACCAGTGAGTGTGAAATGTGGTGTCTTTTTTTAATAGGCTATTTAAAAAAAAAACTCATTTCATTCAAAATCAACCCTGAATAATGTGGTTATTTTTTAAAATTTATTTGGACATTTTCTCTGGCCTACCCTAACTCTAACCACTGCACGCCACTGGTGTATGACCGATGCGTTGAATTCTTGAAAAATCGCTTGTCCCAACACGGATTTTCCAGACAACCTGTCCTCCCAGGGACAATGGGTTGTGCCGCCCTGCAGTGTTTTACGGGATAACCTAATTGCCCAATAAATGAGTCTAACCTAATTGAGCGCGCACGTCTGCTAGCTGTGGAAGAATGGGAGTCCGGTTTGTGGCTTGAAATACTCCCGTCGTTTATCATTGGCACTATGCTGGATGATAGATACAAAGATAAAACATTTATTTGCCACATGAACAGAAAAAAAAAATCAAAAGCACAATTACATAAAACTAATAATGCTTGAAATTAGAAATATTAAAATTTATTACAAAAAAAAAAAAACTATCGACTTGGAAATGAATAAAATACGAAAAAGTATAAAATAACTTTAATTTCGGAACTCGGTGTTTTTGGTTGTTTCTTCGTTTTTTGGACACCGACCTCCGAAATTAAAGTTATTTTATATTTTTTTGTTTAGAAGTCGATTGTTTTTTTATTTCTTGTAAAGTTTTTATTTTTCACTTTTTAGTAGCACTTAAACGTACCCATTACAGTGTACACGGTATAAATTGGTGTGAACAAAAGAAGTAGGAAGCCCAACAATAGGGAATTGCTGTAAATCGTTGAGGAATTCCCTCATTTGTCTATGGTCTCTATCACCAGACCTATAATGGCACTTATAACCCATATGGGAGCAAAGTTCTCATCAATAGAAATGAATTAAGTCCAAACACCGGGTAATTGCTGTAAGTCTGTTTTTTTATAATTTACCGAAACGGACGATTCATAAACTTTAATTTAAATATTTGGTCCTGATAATACTCAATATAAGATGGTGGTTAGTTCAATTAACTGTTTTGTTGATTCTCGCGCTGTTTGATTTTTCATGAAAAATGGTGGTGGTTGTGTGACAGGATGCAAATATGAATCTTATCCCGGTAGCCAGGGGCGTGCGCTCCATATAGGCAATTAGGCTAAGCCTACCCTACCATAGCAACGGATAAATAAAACAAATGTATTTATTGTAACTATGCAATAAAATAAAACAAAAATATTTAATAACTCATAACGCCTAGTATAATGCTTATAGCAACTTCTCGCCCCGCGCCCGTGCGTGTGACGTATTTCAAACTACGCTGTTCCTACGAAACGGTTCACATAGGCCACAATACGGAGTGCCTTATTTCAATTGATAAATTTATGCATGTGTGCAAATGTTCTTGTGTATGTACGCCCATAATTTACACACACATGTATAAATTATGGGCGTTTTCTAGGCTCGCTGGAGCCCACTACACGGGTCCTGATTGGTTCACCACACAATTCAAGGACAAGTAGTAAAATTTTATGAATGGAAATCGCTTAACAGGGTTGCCAATTTGAGAATAATAATTTCCTTAATAACTTATAGATATAGTTTAAAAAAAACTGGTTAGTATTATCAAAAGTATAAAATGTACAAAATAAATGTTAAGTTGTAATTAATAACCCTCTAAATATAATTAAAAACCGCAAGAATTTAACTTTTCTCCCCAAATTTTCCAAACTTCATTTGAGAATTTGGTTTAAAGGGAATTAGAAAAATAAAATTGGCAACTCTGTTGACATAGAATTGTCAACTTTGGCGGGTTATGATGTATAACCCGGCAAAATGTCATTACATGTCATTCTTAAAGATTACGATAGGACCATGTAGCATTTTTTTTTTGGAAGTGTATTGATTGTCTTTTTAAATTATATTTTTGCAAGAAAAAGAGAAGCCATATTGTTGATATTGTTTCATGTGACAAGCAATAGTCGTTCGAATATTTTGTTGTTGAGTGTTATAAATCATAGTGCATTGATTTATAAGTAATTCGTTTTGAGTCATAAAGTAGTGTAAATATTAAAGTTTAGTTATTTGTTTACATACTTAAAAATGGTCCTAAATTGTGAAGTTTGTGCTGACAATGTGTTTGTTAGAGATTAAAAACAGTAAGTTTTCACAGCTATCGTATAATGATAAGATTCAAGTTGTTTCTAAAGGTAGATGTATACCCGAGTTACGAGAATTAACTCAAAAATAATTCATCTCGTACTCGTCATTTCAATCCTCAGAGTTATGAAACATATAACTGGCTATGTGTGTACACACAAATTATTTTGTTTTCTGTGCATTTTGTTCAATACTTCTAGAAAGAGTAGTTTGTATCGTCAGAATATCGTGATTTGAATTTGGTGAGTTTTTAAAATTATATGTTTCTCATCGTTCCGTATCGTGATTTCAACCCAGTAGAATGTGGTGAGCTTTTTTTTTGGACATTATGTCTGGCCTACCCTTACTCTAGAACCACTGCACGCCCCTGCCGGTAGCTGCTTTTCTTTCCTCAAACACAGTAATCACTTAATGGTAACCATGAAGATCGCTCGGAGGACACCGTGGAGCATACGGTGGAGGTCTGCCCTGCTTGGGCGGAGCAACGCCGTGTCCTCGTCGAGGCGATCGGCGGCGACGTCCTCTGGCGTCCGGCCCTGGTTAAATCCATGATCCGGAGCGAGGAGGCATGGGAAGCGGTCATCTCCTTCTGCGAAGCAGTAATGCTAGCGAAGGAGGAGGCAGAACGCGTGCGTGAGAGGGAAAAACCTCAAGCCTCGACCGCCGCAACAGAAGAAGATGCCCCGGGCGTCGGGATCCGCATGGCGACAACCAGGCCTGGGTCGACGACGCGTCGTGTTCCACGCGCGCCTCTAAGTGATTTCAGCAAAGAAGACCCCTCCGTGCCTGCTAAGGTTGCGGAATTTGTTCGAAAGAGTCATCGCGGCCCTGGAACGCAAAGGGCACTAGGAGGAACACGGGTGGGTTTTAGTCAATAAGAATCTGACACTCCCTTCCGCTTCGCCCAAAGTGGAAGAAGACACTCGATGATTTCTCACCAGGAAAAAAATGGTACTGCAACTAGCATAAATAAAATGAATATTTCTAAATTTATTTAATTACAAAGCATAGGTATTCTTTTTACTTTTACCTAATGCCTTATATAGTATATCTACATAAACTTATTTTGTTGTATTTTGATAAAATTAAGTACTTAAGAATATGTTTAATTGTAACTTTGATGCTCTTGATTGTCATATCAACCAAGAGACAAATAAATAATAGGAATAATAAAGTCAGCAATAAAACATCATATTTTAAATGTTTAATGCAAAACAAATCTACTTTTGTTACTGATACGACTCTATCCTAGAAGAAGAGGGTTTACTATTATATTCATATCGGTTTATTTCAGTCAATGTGATTATTCTGTACGCAATGATCGATGACTCGCGTCCCACGGGGTTTGGGGAGGGGAAGGCGTACGGGGTGATGCAGGCCTCGGACACGCCATTACCAAATAAGGAAATGCGTCCTGCAGCTGCCGACCAATTACAACGTCGCAGTTGATTTTGGGGCCGCACGCATCTGACATTTTTTCTATGAATAGGGCGGGGCTACTGTCCATGCGTGAGTTATAGAGGCATTATTGATTTTCCTCAGTACCTATCTAGATATATATAAAAAGGAACGCACAGCCAATTGCCCGGTTAAGCAGTAACCAGCCTTAATGTGCTGAACTGCGAGTAGTCCATTAAAAAAAAAAGAACGCACAGTCGAAACGACTAGGACTTGGAACATGAAAAGGCTTTCTTCTATGATGTTGGTGCGCACAAAAAGATATTTGAAAATGAGTGAAAGGGAGAAAATCACTTGTATAAAATCTGATTAGTAGATTATTAACCAAGGGGCATAAGTATGGGGCATGAGTATTTCTCTGTTCTTGCGTCTGAGGAACTTGCGTTTCATTATAGATAGTATACGTCGGAGATAGTGGTGGTGGTGCATCGTGAGTTACGGACGAAGATAAGGATGATAAAATATGAATGATGAATGTTGAATAACATGAATACCGAGATTATTTTAAACTATTTTCGAGACGTTATTATGCAAAGCATGCGTTAATTGAGAGATCGACAAGAAACGAAAGTGCTGGCCGACCTAGGGATGCTGGCGCCCCACTCTTAAAAATACTTAACATCGCTAGAAATACGAAAAACCGAATGTAACCGCAAGCGCGACGAATGCAACGACGCATAACTGAAAACGCATTCTACATGGAAACGACGTCGCCTTAGCCGCCCAGACTCTTAAATATGATATAGAAAGTAATGCTATAAAGGGTAGACCCCATAAAAACTAAGCAAAAAGTCGGGACTAGAAATAACATTCTTCGCCGCCTAATATTGACTAGCTGAGGAGTATCACCAAAAGTTCTTCTCATTCTTAAGCCAGATAGATGTGAACTTTTGGTCATGATCTATATCTTTATTTTTCTGCTGGGGATATACCACGCCTAGTGAGGCATCTTATCGCCCACGCTGAACACGTCGACATAACGCTAAAAAAATACCTGCCGCATCATAGCAGGATACTTAAAACCTACTCTTCTTGTGATAGAAAGAAAGAAGAAGAAAGACAAAATGTTTATTTAGGACTCGCACAAAACAAATTAAAAAAAAAAACATAATTAAAAGCTTAATATAAAATTTAAACTGTGCGAGGCCGAAAAAGGTCCCTATCTCAGCATCTGCTGCGATATTTAATCAATTGATAAATACCACAGCGCTGGTGTTCTGATAGGGCCTGTGATGCAACGGATACACTCACGGAATACATACTTATTAAAAAGAAACAAATCAATACCAATAAAATAATAAATATCAACTTAGTGTTCATGACAACATAATATATGAAACAAATAAAAGTAAAAAATACACACATACAACAAAAAATAAATAAAATCGATTAACTCAATGGCCCAGTGCTCCAGTATCATTTGTCGATATCATAGACAAATGATGGAAGTGATGTTGTATCCACTGGCAGATATAGCTCCACAAGATACCCACCGCAAAGTAGCCAGCCCCTTTATGAGCAAAGAACTCAAACCTGAGCGCTTGAAGAGTAGCAAAGCCCACATACGACCTCCACAGAAGCCAGTGCTGTCGAAAATTGTAAATTCTGAAAGAATACCCACCCTACCCCTCCACACAGACCCACGGTCCCGGGACACGAACTAAAATGACCAATCTGGAAACCTCTTAACCGATTGCTCATGGAATCATCCTATCCATGCAGTATGGAACCCCTTCTCAGCATATGCCCCACCTACTTTCTTGCCCTTGCTGAACTACCTGTACCTTCCAGGACCTTAATGTGTCCAATGACCCAGAGTTCCGAGCGACGACATCCTGGTCGAACAAAGTTTTAGTCGATCAACATGAAAAGAAGTAGAAAGCACATATTTTTTAAGAGATGGTTTTTTCATATTGCTAATGATTTTATGGGTGATAAAATTAAAAACTGTTTTACCACATAAAGATGTTTTATTTCAGAAATAGTTTTTCGGTAGGTCCAGTATAAAATGTTACAAGTGGAAGATTTATTCAAAATGCCCTCAGAAATGGAAAGGCGCTTTCTCTAACATGCAAGATTTTATATTATTTATAAAAATTAGAGCTTAATTTTAAGGTTTGAAAATGGATAGAAAAACATAATTTGTTATACATTACATATTTAAAAAAATACGTCGTCATCATTAAACATGAAAATGTAGATATACAATTAAAATGTAGAATAATAGTTATATAATATAAAACAGAAGGTATGAAAAACTTGTAAATTTAGAATAAAAATACATTTTTTATTAAAGGTTACATAAATTGAATAACAAACCTTATGGTTAACATCAAGATGGAATGTTACATGCGTGTTTTGATTTGAAGATTCGTTACGTTTTGACATTTTATTATTTTTTGTTTATATTATTTTTGTAAGAGTATATTCTAAATCCTTGATTACCAAACACCAAAAAACTATTAATATATACAGCACACTTACATATGTCGTAGTTGGGCATTTCATAAACTGACTGGCGATTCAGCGAAATTACGCCATGATCTTGAAATATTAATTACTAAAGCCACCTTAAATAATTATCTTCAATTTACTAATTAAATTACCGAGAGACTTTCTTTTATAGTTGAAATTTTCAGCCTTACCAGGTACCTAGACTAATGTACTAGAAATAAATTAGATATTTCGTCTTAAAAAAAAAAATTGAATCTAAGCCTAATAATGATGATGTAAAATAAGCCATTTAATTCTAGATCGTACATAAAATGAGCTCGTAATTTTTAATCGAAATAAGGTTTAACATATACACAAAAGTACTCAAAAATATAATTTAAGAGCTAAATATTGTTCACGTCTGAGATTGCTTTAAAAATCAAGCCGATCATTATGAAATACTGAAGATAATTGTGAAAACGTTATACTTCTATTTTTTATTTTACCAAATAACTTTTAGAGAAATTTAACCTAATTTCTTAATACAAGTACTGCTCTCGGTTATGTAGAAAAGACTTACTAACTGCCTATTAATATTATTAATCCTATTAATATTATTACATGACCAGCATCTTTTCACCCCGTGAGAAGTGAATGGCTTAATCATTGTAAAACTATACTTGACTTATATATACATTCAATTAAAATGAACTTTATTGAAAAAAAAAATACAGACCTACTGGAATTTTATTACAATCATAAAATTAACATAGTGCCTACTTTAAAAGCCGAATACTGAAATATCGTGAGTGAAATCGGAAACCTGATGGTACAAAGACTTTTTTGAATTACGAGATAATATTTTAACCAATGACAGCATACATTTTCGTGCTGATAGGTAATCTTAACAGGTTACTGCGTCCTGGAATAACTGTTTCTAGGATGTAGTGCAGTTTATCCCTATATCAACGTAATCGATCGTCGATCGTTTGGTGTAGCAGGAACTCACTATGGATCGATTTCGACTGACCAATGGGTGGTAGTAACGAAATGGCGAGGCCAGAAAGGGAAAAGGCGCGCAGGAAGACCGCTAACTAGATGGGAAGACAAGAAGTAAATAGAAAAATAAAAAGATAAGAAGCAAAAAGAAAAAAAGAAATTTTAAGGACCGCCGGTCCCAACTGAAGCCATGGGCATCTTTGGAGGAGGCCTTCACCCTCCAAATACCCCCAAATTGAGGGCCAAATTGGGGTTCTTGCAGAGGAAACGCCAAATATAAAAAAGATATAAAACTTTGAGTTAGTAACTAACACTTAATTTATAAGTATAGGTACTTATTAACTAACATAGTTTTATAGTTTTCTAACAATGTAAAATGCAAGAAATAAATAAAGGTTTATTATTATTATTCTCGTTTATTCATTTTACAGATTCGAAAGGTCGTTATTACCAGTAATGGGAGGCTGGATGACTATGGTGGTAGAATACTACCATCAATTGATAGCATCTACGGCATTAAGTCCGCCTTTGTACAGTTTTTTTTAATCGTGCATTTAGATCTAATAAATACAATGAATAAATCTAGAGACGATCGATCGATTTTCTACATATATATAATATGTATATACACTAAGAAAGAAAAGGAAATGAGAATCAACAAAAAATATAGAAAATTGATAACTATTGTAATTTTTACTTGATTTCGCAACGAAGTATGAAACACTCGTAATTTATAGTGCCTCCCGGAAAAGTAGGATTCTTAATAATCTTAGATATGAAATTTCAGCTGTGCAAACTCAAGAAATACAGTCTGTTACCATTTTTCTTACACTTACATAATACCTTAAATAAATTATTTTAACTTTCTAATACTTAAATCACGATTCTTCGACTGTTGATTAAACTAATTTGATTAGATTAATATATACTTGTACATATGACTTACCTACAGTTACACTACAGTTTTGTGGGTTGTAGTTTGTGAGACCCGCATCTGTTCCCCGCGAAGGGGGAATGGCTTTGTGTCATAATAAAACTATTTTTTAAATAATAATTAACTAACTAAATAAGTAACTACAAGTTTCTACTAAGATTTAATATTGTAAGTATAGATAATTATGTTTCCTATTAGCTAAAAATCTTACCTACGTATTAGTTTAACGTTAGAAATAACATTTTAAATCCATTTTCATCATTCCCCGGCCGTATCGGATAGCAAATAATTGCGATGAAACATCGACTAAATATTTTTTTGCAGTTAAAAGAACGATTAAGTGTGCGTTTTTATGAGGATGTTATTGATGCTCTTATTTTGGCTAACATCATTTCTCATACTATAAATCTATACTAACAAATGGGTACATTCCAAGCGCTCCATTTTTTAAATATATTGTTCGGTGCAAGTCGCGTTTGCGTCATAATGTTATTTGATTGGTCTTAAAGAATGGGGAAAACGACAGACTTCAAATTCGACAAATGGAAAATTTTGAACTGAACCTATCAAACTAGATGAATATGGTATATAAGTCGATCCGTGAACTGTGCTACTGCAGTGTTGCGCGGTGACAAGTAACATAATGCCACCATTTAGAGTGTCACAGTAATTGTAGAATTGACACGCAATAAAGAACTCAATTCTGAGTTAATCTAACCCTGTCTTTTTTTTTGTATTTTGTGTGGGTTCAATAAAGAGTAAGAAATTTGTAAATACCTACTCTTGGAACCGGAAAGCCAGAATATTCAACGAATTTTCTTCCTCTTGATCTGCTCGGTGCCACTTGGGGTCTACCGTTAATCCTACCAGCTTATTTCTGTTACGTAAATTACGATTCTGCGACTGTTGATTAATTAGATTAGATTAATATGTACTTGTACATATTACTTACCTACAGTTACACTACAGTTTTGTGGGTTGTATTTTGTGAGACCAGCATCTGTTCCCCGCGAGGGGGGAATGGCTTTGTGTCATAATAAAACTATTTTTAAATAATAATTACCCCTAAATAAATCACTACAAGTTTCTGATATAATTACCGATCCTCACCTACTTACAAACCTACCTATACAATAATATTATAATACTATTAACATTTATTACGACACATAAGGTTATTCTACAGATTAAATGTACACTTACGAATCATCCCCAATTTATCCCTTGTCTTGCCACCCACCATAGCCTTAAAATATTATAATTATTTATAATTTATGCATACGTTTAATAGTCGTCGCGTGACCAGCATCTGTTCCCACCGCGAGGGAGGAATGGCTTTGTCATCATAATACTATACTTACGATAATATTAAAATACTCTTCACATTATATGTACAATTAAGATTCTTCCCCACTTTAGTCCTCGTCTTGCTATCTAACAATCCTAACTAATATTATATGTGCGGATGTAAGTTTGTTTGTAACGCCTCCACGTTTAAAACATAAGACTGATTTTTAAAATTCCCGATTTTCGCCCAATGGAAAGTTACATTAGTAGCGAGTAACGTATGCTATATTTCATCCCCGTATTCCCATAGAAACGGGGACTACGCGGGTAAAGCCGCGAAGCGCTGCTAGTAATTAACAAATTCGTAGAGGTTTTATAATCGCTTAAATAAATTTCGTGTTATTTTACTTGTTTTACAAGTTACGGTCTCGTTTTCAGATATAGTTATTACAAAAATTATAATATAATTTTTGTAATGAGTATTCTTTCAAAAGTATTATGCAAGCAGAGTCAACAAACTTGAAACTCCTGAGTTTAAAATTTGTTTGTAAACGTCCAGACATTAAAAGTTTCTTGTCATGCTTCACTTGGACTGTTCTAAGCTTAAAAAATCTACTTAACAACAGCAAACACACTCTTTTAAATTAACTGCGTCGTCCAAAATCATTTAAAAAATTAATAAATTCCTGTTTGCCATATCATGTATATAATTTAATTATGTCGCTAAGGACAATGCAAGTGACTTTATTTATTAAATCAATCAATACTTATTACTTTATTGCACAGTGCACACCACACACAAAATACAATTTTAGAATGGGTTGTCTAATCGCACGGGGCGATATTCAATGTTAGCCTATGTTACTCGCTGATAATGTAGCTTTCTATTATTTAAAAAAAGGTTAAAATCGGTCCAGTAGTTTCGGAGATTATTCGGTACAAACAAAAAAAACTTTCTTCTTTATAATATGTATAGATAATATGTTTCCTACTAGCTAAAAATCTTACCTACGTACGAGTATTACTTTAACGTTAGAAATAACAATTTTAAATCCATTTTCATCACTCCCCGGCCGTATCAGATAGCAAATAATTGCGATGTAACATTGACTAAATATTTTTTTTGCAGTTAAAAGAACGATGAAGTGTGCGTTTTGAATAAGGATGTTATTGATGCTCTAATTTTGGTTAACATAATTTCTCATACTATAAAACTTTACTAACAAATGGGTACATGCCAAGCGCTCCATTTTTTTTATATATTTTTCGGTGCAAGTCGCGTTTGCGTCATAATGTTATTTGATTGGTCTAAAAGAATGGGGAAAACGACAGACTTCAAATTCGACAAATAGCAAATTTTGAACTGAACCCATCAAACTAGATCAACATAGTAGGTATACAAGACGATCCGTGGAACTGTGCCGGCAACGACTTAAGTCTTCCGCTGTTACAAGTAACATAATGCCACAATTTAGGCTGTCACAGTAACTGTAGAATTGTCACGGGCTGTACTATGAGAATATAGAACTCAGTTCTGGGTTAAGCCCGAATTGTATTTTTTTTGTATTATTTGTTTGTTCAATAAAGAATAAGAAATTTGTAAATCCCTACTCTTGGCGCCCGAAAGCCAGAATATATTCATCGTATTTTCTTCCTCTTGATTTACTTTCCCTAATAATCTGGAAACAGGGAAACTAAAGTACCTCCACTGACTAAGTATCCTTTGAGATAGACCGTCGAAATCGGATCATATGGATATGACATAATATGTTAACCTTTTTTAATTATAGTACCAGTAGGCTGCTTGGTGCCTCTGGGGATCTACCTACTACTATGGAGTTTCTTGTCCGTTCTTCTCCATAAGAATCTACCTTTCCGAATAGACGCTAAAGTCACTTACGGCCGAACCCAATAACCGATCTATCGCATACTGGAGATAGATCGGTTATTGGGTTCGGCCGTAAGTGACTTTAGCGTCTATTCGCAAAGGTAGATTAATGATGATAACTTTTAATGATGAAGTTCAAAAGTGCCGTTTAATGGCCTAATTGAAATAAACGTTTTGACTTTGACTACTGTTAATCCTACCAGCTGATTTCGACGCGATTCGTAACACCGATTACACCGAAGTATTACCTAAATATTTGAGTTATCTCTGAGTTTATAATTTCTTTTATTGAATTCAATGGATAGACATAATTCAGTGAATCTGTTATTTTAAATCTATTCAAGAAAGATACCAGTTATAGAAGGGAGGGGAATTCCAGAAATGATGGATGTGATTGGTCGAATAAGGGTGCTTCCAAGGGTGTGGGGATGTATGTCGCAGCAAACTAATGTGGGCACTTAACACAGTGTGTTTAGTGCAAGCGTAATATTTCCCGCTTAGAGCCAGCCCAGCGGCTACGCTAGGCTGAACTGATCATAAAGGAATAGCTTGAAGGTGTGAAGTTTGAAAAGGAGCAGAAATAATGCTATTTAAGTACCTACGATACTGAAAATAATGACCACCACACCTTAACTCGTCTCCAGCTTTACTATTCGCGCGTGGCTACTTATCAGAGGTATTCCTCTAAGCGCTACTATTTTGAGGCGCACCTAACGAGGCGTTCCTTTTTTATTCCTCGCACTCCGAAGAATAAAAAAGGTGCGCCTCAAAATGGTAGCGCTTCGAGGAATGCCTCACTTATCACTGAACTTATGAGTATATCTAATTATTATTATACTTAGTATATCATACAACTACACGCAACTTCACCCTCTCGCTCTAGCAACATTGTGCTTAGAGCATAAATATACACTTATTTTACTTATTCATTTAGATATAACTATATACATGCATATACTCAATATTTTATTACGAGTATTCCTAATTTACTTTCGACCGATTCTGGAGTGTAGGTATCTAAATTGTGATGATTTCCCATACAAAAAAAAAGATATCTAATTTGTACTTTCGCTGCATGATACTTATTTTGTTATTGACGAAATTTCAGAAACAATTTTTTTTTTTAATAGATTTTTTACAACTAGCAAGCGACACGAAATCGGTAAAATGTTATGGAAATTATTTTTGTACAATTCATTTGAGCTCCACTTGTGACTAAACCATTTATTAATAAAAAATAAGTTATGCTGTTACGTTATCATATTGAATATTCCTATTTAACATATTTAACTTACTTAGCAATAAGGCTCTAGCTGTGTGTGCTATTTTTCAATGTGAAATTTAACATAACATAGACTGTGCTACTTACAAACTATTTATTCCTTTGAACAGTCCTTTTCAATGTTCAAACTACGACATACGATTTCGGTCTTCTATTAGAAGTTTATTTGTCCTTTTTAATAAGAAAAAACACTATTACGCCTGACATTTTACGTTACTGTTATAAATTATATGAATGACTATGATATGACCTTAATGTGTTCTCTGAAAAACTGAAGAATTTTTTGCTAGTCTAAAATCAATTTAAGTTAAAACTAATTTTTATAAGACAATTTTGTCTAAATAAAGCAATTAAAACTGTTTCGACTGGGAGCAAAGTTCATCTGCCGCTGCAGAGAGATGAGTAAATCAGATGACGCATTGCATTGCGAATGATGACAGATTTGTCTATGAAATAAAGTATGTTATGTTACCCATTCCATTGAACTGAATTCCATTTTTAAATCTGTTTGAACAATAATATTATATTTATTGGCATTGAACAACTGATTTGGATTCAAAACGGCCAGTACCCGCAGCTCTGGTCGAGTTAAATATTAATAATAAAAACTGCATTAAGCAGGAATCTCAAAGGCATCAGCAATTTACCACTATTACATACTGATTTCGCATACTTTTTTACTAGTTACGTGTCGTAAATGCTGCAGATAATAATAGTTCTAGTACTTTGATGATATATGTAAGTTTGCGATTATTTTAGTTCGATTTTTACAAAATCATTTTTAAAATTCCCGGCGACTCTTTTGTTTACATTGAATAATTACCCCCATATATGTTAATCTAGCTGTGATGAATAGTAATATTTAAAAAAATGGTTTATTTTTTATTCAAACATATACGCCGTACGGCTATAAATACATGTATATAAATAAAGATAAATACTGTAATAGTTTTAAAATGGCAATTTTAAATATTACAAAGCATGTTTCCAGTTCGGTCTTCCTTGTAACAGACATAAGTATATCTATGGTGAATGTTTAAAATTATTATAATTAAAAATTAATTTTAATAGTTATATCTTTCAATTTCTGAAAATACATAAATAAAATCATCACAACAAAGAACGCGACTAATGAAAGTGTAACCCGGAAACACGCGTCATCAGAGCCTAAATATGTATATGTTTATTCATATTATGTATATTTTAATGGTTTAGGTGTTTTGGTAATCAAATACATAAGTAAGACTTATTCTTCTGTACATAATAACGTTGCTTAAAGTATGATCAGCTTAACATTTAATGATTATACAATTAAATTGACACACGTGGCTAAATACCGTTACGTTTCGGACGAGCAACATGAGACATAAGGCCCCAAGAATGCAATCCCATTACTGTGGATACTAACTGATATTAATATTACAGAAATCAATAAAGAAAAACAGTACCTTACATAAATATGTATAATGAAATTCCACCTAGTATAGTGGAAACGACAAAAGAGACATTTCTGAAGCTACCAGTCTACATTTGTACAAGGAAAATGTACAAATCTATCCAAAAATTCAATAGGTGCTCAAAACACGAATAGATATTGTAAAATTATGTCACCTGATAATTGTAAAATAAGATTATATCTTGAAAAGTTGTAAACTTTCGATAAATTGTCAACTGAACATTTGGAGTTGTTTACGCATCAGAATTTGATAGTATAGACTATCGAATTCTGATGCGTAAACAAGTAATTAATCAAGTAATTTCTCGGAATTACTTCGAAAGATTATAGAATCTTTCGAAGTAATTCCGATAAATTGTGAACCGACGTAAACTGACGACATGTTGGCGACCTATCAGTGTATAGTTCTACAATTTATCGGATTTTCTGGCCTAGCCAAGTAACGGAATATATGACACAGGGAACTTAGGGCTCCCGTCATGTCATTCATGTTATTTTTTTTTAAACCCTGTAGACAGAAATAGGAGAGCCGCGCAACGTGGCTCCGTCGTCGTTTAGAATTTTGAAATTGTAATACTTAACGTTTAGTTTTTTGCTATTTTACATTTTCTCGGAAACACTTCGAGAGATTGGCTATCGAATTTTGAAGCGCAAAAAAATGTTCCAAAGATTCAGTCGACAATTTATCAAGAGTTTACAATCTCTAAAGATATTTTATAATCTTACGAAGTTTGCCATTTTCCAGTGACATATAGAATACGACCATTTGTTTTTTTTTCTCACGCCTAGTCCGGATACCGTTTTCTCCGACCTTTTCTTATTTTTTAATCTTAGAGCCTTGCCTTCTGTTGCTGTTCTCCAATAGACATATATTGCTTGAAGAGCTAAGTTCTCCTGTACTTTTTTTAAAATACATCAAGTGCAAATTCCGAACGAAGTCTAATAAACGAATTGCCTAAAAAGCCACCCCGATGATCACCATCACACAGCACCTCGGTACCTAATTGCCTAGTGAGCATTTTTCGAAATTACCTTTTGGATAGAACCCGCAAAATATGATACCTCAGTAGTGGTACGCCTGGCGAGTAGAGCCAGTCAGGAGTTTTTACATCACGCATGAAAGCTCGTAGTTTTAACATTCATTGTTCTTGCGTGTCGATTTGACGGAGAAAAAATATTTTGGAATTTTCAGAAGAAGTAGTAGCTCTAAAGCCTAACTCCCGAACAACATTTTGAATAGCTTACTCTTCGACTATAGACAAACAAATATATTCGTTCAGAAATTGGTACTTTTTAATGTTACCGTTTACTTAATGTCGTACATGTCCTGTAGGTGGGTTTTCAGCTTTTCAGTAGAACTGTACAAACGGAGAGCTTTTGCTTCAAGTTCGGCAATGTTCGCGTCTATGTTGTGGATTTGCGTGTAAATCGCACAAAAAACCGCGCTGCTGGCATCTGTTGATAAAAAACTAGAATTACAATTCATACTTACATTGGAAAGTGTTCTTCAAAATCCTACGTGCTTGTTTTCTTAGACCGGAGTTTAGGACTAATAGTCACATAGAACGACGACTTTCTATACATGTCTATATTAAAACTAAAGCTTACCTAGTTCATTATATTTCTTCATCATCATCTTTAGTTTTTCGGCTTGAGTTCGATTGTTGCTCGGTGATTTTCTGCAGTGACGAGCATTCCTGAACAAATAGGTTTTGGTTAACAGTTGTAAGGTCAAACTATACTCCATTCACAATAAGATTAGACATTGGAACAAAATTGTTTACAATCCGTTCAACCGATTTTACTCTTATTCCGTAGGATGGCATTAAAAGTAAAAACGTGATTATAAACACATCAAAAGTATCTAGGGATCAACATATATTTTTGCAATAACTTTTCTCCTGATTGATATTAATTAAAATTTTCTTTAAGGATTCATCAAATAAAGTGTTTTCGTTTGTCACAGTAACGATAAACCAAGTCACCTTTGCATTAATAAAGAAATTTGCCATTTTCCTAATAAAGGGATTTTTGACATTTGAACCACTAACATTAAAGTTCGAAAAAAAGACTGAAATAACAGTTTTCTTTAAAATTTTATTGGGTAACTTAAACAATTAATAATCCGTGTTTCTACCGCGAACACTAACAACACAAGAACATCGGTTTGGCATACTCAAAATGAGTTCATCCAAATCACGCTGTGGAATGGCCGCCCATGTTCGTTGCAACAACAAAAAAAGGTCTTCTTGCGACTGGATACCCTCCATATTCGGCAGAGCTCTTCGCTTACCTTGGCTGAGCGCCATGGAGGACGGTATCGCTGCACCACACGGAGACAAGACCGATACATTCAAATCTTAACTCGAAGAGCTCCAACAATAACCGCCATGATGTTAGCCGTGAGGCTTCATCACTCTTCAGGGAACTTAATTAGCGACCAAACAGTCAGAAACCGCTTGCATGAAGTGAACCTTCATTCCCGAAGACCGCTACGGGTACCACCTATAGCAATGCACAATCGTAGGATTCGATATCAATGGGCTCTTGAACACAGAAATTGGGCAGAAGAACAATGGCGTTTCGTGTGCTTTTCTGATGAGTCTCGTTTTGGTATGAGACCGGATACAAGACGTATACGACACTGGAGAACCCCTGGACGCCAACAGCGATTAAAATCCTGCCAGGAAGTCCATCCTTATAGTGGTGGAACCATCATAGTATGGGCGGGTATTTGGATCGGCGGAAGAACTGAGTTGATTTGGATCAGAGGCAACCTCAACGCTCAAATTTATGCTGAGACGATTGTATCAGACGTCATCGTTCCTCTACAAGTGCAAATCGGTCCCTTATTTCAGTTAATGCATGATAATGCACGACCGCACACCGCAAGAGTTGTAAGACAGACTCTCGCCGCAGCTAACATCAATGTCCTGCCCTGGCCTGCTCAGTCGCCAGACTTGAACCCGATTGAGCATGCATGGGATATGCTACAGAGAAGAGCTCTGCCGAATATGGAGGGTATCCAGTCGCAAGAAGACCTTTTTTTGTTGTTGCAACGAACATGGGCGGCCATTCCACAGCGTGATTTGGATGGACTCATTTTGAGTATGCCAAACCGATGTTCTTGTGTTGTTAGTGTTCGCGGTAGAAACACGGATTATTAATTGTTTAAGTTACCCAATAAAATTTTAAAGAAAACTGTTATTTCAGTCTTTTTTTCGAACTTTAATGTTAGTGGTTCAAATGTCAAAAATCCCTTTATTAGGAAAATGGCAAATTTCTTTATTAATGCAAAGGTGACTTGGTTTATCGTTACTGTGACAAACGAAAACACTTTATTTGATGAATCCTTAAAGAAAATTTTAATTAATATCAATCAGGAGGAAAGTTATTGCAAAAATATATGTTGATCCCTAGATACTTTTGATGTGTTTAATACCAACTGTTTACTGCAGCTACCATGTGTCATGGCACCAACGCAATAGAAGTCAAAATCGGTTGAACGAACTATAAAAAAGATGTATTTCAATGTCTAATCTTATCGTGAATGGGGTATAGATGTATTAAATACGTGAGGAAGTATTTGCTTTGTTCAGATTTCAGACATACTTACACCAAATCGGGCTTTTTAACACTCATTTTTCCGTTTGATGAGGGTTGCGAAACGACTCGATGTGGGATGATGGTGGACAAAGGCATCAGAAATAGGGAGGTATTTGGCAGCGTACTCATTTCTGTTAAAAAAAAAGAATTTATGACTGTCTTGCACAAAACCAATAAATAAAGGACCATGCAAATTAGGGTGTCACCTTGGAATGAGATATAATAAGCTGAAAACTCGTGTTTCGTCATTTTGGCATTCCAAATTTTGTGTCAAATATCATAAAACCTCGTGTCTGTATCTGAAGTTATTGAAGGTCAAAGGTCACCAAATTAGAGTAAATATTATTAAATCCATTTATTAGATACAAATTGTGAAATGTTACTAAATAAAATATATTAATTAATAAATAGTACAAATAATTCATTGTAATTTAATTATTTCTTAACTTTAAACAAGGTATTATTTAACTAGATTGACGGTTGACCACGTATTTCATACAATATGGCCGAGCGTTGCGCGCTCTCCGCCCTCTAACTCGATAAAGGTGGCGCGCATGAAAAATGGTCGGAATATAATTATTGCTAATTTTACGCTTAAATATTTTTTTTTATTTGTGTCAACGTTGGAGCTAATAGAGACCGAGATAATCGCGAAAACCAGATTTTTATGACCTTTGACCTTCCATAACTTGCCATGTAGACAAGAGATTTATAAGACTTTTGCCGCAACATTAAGAACAGCAAAATTAAAGTGTATACGAATTTCAAGCTTATTATCTCTCATCCCGAGGTTAACCCATTTTTTATGCTAAAATGTCTGTACTAATATGAAATATAGAAGAAGGTAGGATGAATGTGTTTATCTCAAACACAACTCCGACAACTTAGTGACAAATGAATAACTAAAGACTCATTTCGCACACATTTGTACATTCTACTTCAATCTGTTTATGCAAAATCACACATAACTCACACTAAAATAAGACCTTTGCATCACACCGGCACTGCATCATCGTGATAGTCCATCCACGTCTATCCCAAAATGATTGTTTTGAGATTCGGAGATCGATCACAAACGAGAATTAATTTTACCAATCAAATAGCCTAATTTTAAGACAAAAATATTATTTCAAGGGGTTTGTATCGATCCACGTGCGCAGCTTTGTCGCCGCCATCTTGAACTGCTCAAACCCGCGTGTCAAGCCCCCCAGTCCCAAGCGGATTTCAGAAAAAGTAGTTTATGTAATCCACACTACTCCATAAATCAGTCAATAATATCGGAACACAGAGAACCACCACAATACCAAATGCATCACATTAAATATAACTTCCAGTAAACCACCCTTGACTTTTCCGATGCCGAGCTAACCGGACACTGCGGTAGCATCACAGAAAACTGAAACTGAGATGAAACCTTCATCTCATGGGTCGATTTCACGCACGCGCGTTGCAGCTGCGTTACCTGCATCCGCTGGATACGATTCGGGCGCCACATTTGTTGCCGATTTCTAGGCGTGGTCAACTTCAAACGAAATAAAATGAAACCAAAGACTGTTCGATACGGTTCATTTTAGCATGGAACCCACGAAATACGTAATTTCACAGCATAGAATGGAGGATAGATGGCAGTTTTTGTTTTTTCAACTAAATTCGGCCAGGTAAGTATACCGCCAAGAGTTTTGCACCAATAGAAATAGGGTATCTTTTTTTAAATAATATTTACCAAAACCATTCAATGAAACACGTGCCAAACGTTTTGTTAAACCTTACATATCTTAACCCTTTTTTCTGGATGGGAAATCGGCAAATGACTTCTCCCGCTCTGGGCGGAGCGGAAGGGAGTGTCAGACTCTTACTGACTAAATTCCACCCGTGATCCTTCTAGTGCCCTTTACGTTCCAGGGCCGCGGTGACTTTTTAGAAAAAACTCCGCAACCATACTTTTAACCCTGACAAACAGATATCGTAGGTGTAGGACAAGTTACCTACGATACCTTACCCTCTTATAAAAAAATTGCTTCTGAAAATAAGGTTAAAGATTAAAATCATCTTCTTATTTTTTATGAAGAGTCTAGTATGGTTCATGTTAAAAAAGTTGTATTTTGTTGTAATAAAATAATATTTTCTATGAACTGCTGCTGTTTTGTCTACAGTTCTTTTACTAGTGTCTAAAGTTTTACGATTTAATTATTTTTTTCGCCAAAGGAAACGGGGCACTACCTTACTATTCCCCAAGTTTATGATGCTTCATTGCTTCTTGTTAGGCACGTCTGCTAAAACGGGTAAAGAGTTGAGTTCTTATGATACTTAGACATAACATTCAAAATTCCAAAAATCAAAATTTAAAGCATTTATTTCAATCAAACCCTTTACAGGCACTTTTGAATTGTTAAGTCGAAAGAGTTGAAGCTATCTGCACGTTCCAAAGCGTAGATCTCTATGGAGAAGAACGTGCAAGAAACTCCACAGACACTCTTTTAAATCATCCTTGGTCGCTTCATTGTGTGGGGACAATGCAAAGAAAAAAAAGGGAACTATAAAAACAATTCAAAGTATAAAGATTAGAACAAGTCAGTGGCAGTTAAAAGGTGACCAATCTCAACCGACGGCGCCCGTTCACGAACATGACGCGTGTATCAGCACCATTTAGCTCAATCATTTTGAAGGGAACCGAATTATCAAACATTCGATCCTAAGCTTCAATGGGACCTACACCTAAATTATCGAAAATATACTTATACGATGCTACATACGCTGTCAGAAAAAACACGAAATTTAACTGATTTAGAGACAGCCCGTTTAATTTAGTTATTTCCATCGTGTTATATCAAACGGTATTCTTCTATAGGTTAAAATAAACGTTAATCAAAGTATTTTAGCGTTAGGGTTAGGGTTTATAGCTGGATAAGGTTATTGTATATTTAAAAGCACTCTTCATAAAATCAACCTAATACATTACGCCATGAGATTGAAAATGGTAAAAAGATAGATCGAACTTTGCAACTTTATTTGGCTAGGAAGATTTTATTAATGTTTCCACTTTATATGTATAACGAAGGACCTTCGTAACTTTGATTCATAAAAGAGCATCTTCTTATCGTTATTATTGTTGGGCCCAGTAGGTGGCCACGTTCACTGCCTCGATGGTGGTGCTGTTTTTTAATCTGGCAGGCTGCAGGTGTGGTGGTCTGCCCGGCTTGGGCACCGCCCGCACCGCCGTGTCCTCGTCGAGGCGATCGGCGGCGGCGACCTCTCGCACCCGGCCCTGGTTCAAACCATGGTCCGGAGTGAGAAGGCATGGGAAGTGCGCGCCTCCTTCTGCGAAGCAGTAATACTAGCGAAAGAGGAGGTGGAACGCGTGCGAGAGAGGGAAACCTCACGCCCCAGCCGCCGCAACAGAAGAAGACGTCCCCGGGCGTTGGGAAATGGGCCTGCGGATGGCGAGCCCTCCGATAGCAACCAGGCCCGAGTCAACGGCGCGTCATGTTCCACGCGCGCCTCAAAGAGCCGTCAGCAAAGAAGACGGGGCCCCATAGGGTCAGTGCCTGCTAGGGTTGCGGAATTTGTTCGAAAGAGTCACCGCGGCCCTGGAACGCAAAGTGCACAAGAGGATCACGGGTGGTTTTTAGTCAGTAAAAGTCTGACTTCTCCTCATTTGATGATTTCCCATCCAAAAACGGCACGTTTAATTGACAGTAATGTTGGCGTGAGCGGATTGGTAACTCACTGGACGTGCAAGTTCAGCACAGAGGCATAGGACATTCCAGTTGTGCGGAGAATATCAGGTGCCGCTTCCCAATTGGTAGAAATCTGTAGACGGCGCAAGTTATTTCGTGTGCAGACCGGTATGTTTTGAAGAAATATCTAGGGTTTGCATAGTGTTCGATCATACTTCCCCTCCACGTGTAGGTTCATGGCAATGACTTGGTAGAAAGAAATACGAATAACATATTTTGTATACACCTTCGTATGTTACCCGCTTAATAATATGATTAATATGGTTTTACAAAGATTCCTGAAGGAGCCTTAGAAGGATCACGGATCTGTTTTAGTCAGTAAGAGTCTCGACACTCCCTTCCGCTACGTCATTTGATGATTTCCCATCCAGAAAAAGGGGCCTGAGTCGCAATCTATAAAAAATAAACACATCAAAAGTATCTAGGGATCAACATATATTTTTGCAATAACTTTCCTCCTGATTGATATTAATTAAAATTTTCTTTAAGGATTCATCAAATAAAGTGTTTTCGTTTGTCACAGTAACGATAAACCAAGTCACCTTTGCATTAATAAAGAAATTTGCCATTTTCCTAATAAAGGGATTTTTGACATTTGAACCACTAACATTAAAGTTCGAAAAAAAGACTGAAATAACAGTTTTCTTTAAAATTTTATTGGGTAACTTAAACAATTAATAATCCGTGTTTCTACCGCGAACACTAACAACACAAGAACATCGGTTTGGCATACTCAAAATGAGTTCATCCAAATCACGCTGTGGAATGGCCGCCCATGTTCGTTGCAACAACAAAAAAAGGTCTTCTTGCGACTGGATACCCTCCATATTCGGCAGAGCTCTTCTCTGTAGCATATCCCATGCATGCTCAATCGGGTTCAAGTCTGGCGACTGAGCAGGCCAGGGCAGGACATTGATGTTAGCTGCGGCGAGTCTGTCTTACAACTCTTGCGGTGTGCGGTCGTGCATTATCATGCATTAACTGAAATAAGGGACCGATTTGCACTTGTAGAGGAACGATGACGTCTGATACAATCGTCTCAGCATAAATTTGAGCGTTGAGGTTGCCTCTGATCCAAATCAACTCAGTTCTTCCGCCGATCCAAATACCCGCCCATACTATGATGGTTCCACCACTATAAGGATGGACTTCCTGGCAGGATTTTAATCGCTGTTGGCGTCCAGGGGTTCTCCAGTGTCGTATACGTCTTGTATCCGGTCTCATACCAAAACGAGACTCATCAGAAAAGCACACGAAACGCCATTGTTCTTCTGCCCAATTTCTGTGTTCAAGAGCCCATTGATATCGAATCCTACGATTGTGCATTGCTATAGGTGGTACCCGTAGCGGTCTTCGGGAATGAAGGTTCACTTCATGCAAGCGGTTTCTGACTGTTTGGTCGCTAATTAAGTTCCCTGAAGAGTGATGAAGCCTCACGGCTAACATCATGGCGGTTATTGTTGGAGCTCTTCGAGTTAAGATTTGAATGTATCGGTCTTGTCTCCGTGTGGTGCAGCGATACCGTCCTCCATGGCGCTCAGCCAAGGTAAGCGAAGAGCTCTGCCGAATATGGAGGGTATCCAGTCGCAAGAAGACCTTTTTTTGTTGTTGCAACGAACATGGGCGGCCATTCCACAGCGTGATTTGGATGAACTCATTTTGAGTATGCCAAACCGATGTTCTTGTGTTGTTAGTGTTCGCGGTAGAAACACGGATTATTAATTGTTTAAGTTACCCAATAAAATTTTAAAGAAAACTGTTATTTCAGTCTTTTTTTCGAACTTTAATGTTAGTGGTTCAAATGTCAAAAATCCCTTTATTAGGAAAATGGCAAATTTCTTTATTAATGCAAAGGTGACTTGGTTTATCGTTACTGTGACAAACGAAAACACTTTATTTGATGAATCCTTAAAGAAAATTTTAATTAATATCAATCAGGAGAAAAGTTATTGCAAAAATATATGTTGATCCCTAGATACTTTTGATGTGTTTATATGGAAATTGCGTTTTTTTTTTAAAGATTGCGAGTGTCATGCTGATGCGAACGTTTCTCAAAAATCAGTAGAATAGGCCCTCAAATGAACTAAAACGATGATGATAACCTAAAACGAACCAAGCTGACGCTTGTCAATCCCGTACATTTATGATGGTTTGACAATCATCATCGCCACGATACCGCTAACAAAATGTAACTTGTTTAGAGATAGAGCGCATTGACAGTAAACAATTGAACCCTATTTTTCCTGGATGGGAAATCATCCAATGACTTCTCCCGCTCTGGGCGGAGGAGGGCGGAGTGGCTGACTAAAACCCACCCATGATCCTTCTTGTGCACTTTACGTTCCAGGGCCGCGGTGACTCTTTCGAACAAATTCCGCAACAAACTATTGAATCCTTGATTGGCTACTAGATAACCCCCATTGGGTATGGGCTCAATAGATGACTTAACTGTGATTTAGCCGATCTTTTTCGCTTTCTCTGAGAAAAGGAACTGATAATAATGAACCATTTTGTATTAAAACCTTTATAGGATACTCTTCCTCTGGGGATAAAGAAGTCTTATGTCGAGCTTCTACCGACTAAAACATCACAGTTCCTACTCCTACCATAAGTCCGGGGTCCGGGATACAATTCAATTCACACGCACCCCCGACTGATATCGACCCGCCACTACTGCAAGCGGGTTCCATCACCTAGCACGGCCATCCAACGACTGCACAGACTAGGAAAGGCACGCACGTAACATTTTTGCACCACCCTTTGACGATCTGCTGCCCTTTTGATGCGGGTGGCGCTCTCTGCTGCCTCCATTCTCTTTTCGAAATTGGACTGAACCACAGACATAAGCACCTTCTGTATCCAAGCTGGACAGCCCTCAAACTTATGCTACGCCATATCTTTTCGGCATTCCACTCAGTGGTAACAAACAAGCATTCGTGTACCAGAAAGCACCTGCGTCAGCCAGAAATTGTCTAAATGAATGTGAATAAAAAGCGTCATTCTATTAGCGACAGCGATTATCAAAGGCCCAATTCACGTGCCTTCCGTCGATAGCGCCTATCGGTCCCATACATTTTTATATTTTTTATACTATTAATTTGACCTGTTGACGAGATCCTGATGATTAACCTTAATGACACACTCAGACTTGGTATGGCTATCAGTGAACCCATCGAATGTGGGCTCATTGTACGAGTCTTGGTGAGTCCTATTAATATCACCAGTTGACGAGGTCCTGATGATAAACCTAAATGACATACTAAGACTCGATATGGCTACCAGTGATCCCATGGAGTGTGGGCTCATTGTACGTGTCTAAGTAAGCCAAATTATTTAACCAGTGGCTCTAGACAAGTGGCATTATTTCAACGTGGCTCCGGTGACTGTCAAAACGTCAAAAGAGTATGGGATTGACTGTTGAAACTTTTTAAATACAGCGAGAGCCATTTGCTATTCAAATATCGTACGTTTTGATAATTGACGTGTGTCATTGGTTTGTTTAGGTTACACAGTAAAAAAATTCTCTGAGAAAACAACGTTTTTATTTTCCGATTCCATATCTACATAGTCATCTAGTTATTTCATCAAAAGGTTATGGCCCTATCCACGAAATTCGTCATCAAGAATCTCTGCGGCCTAGATGACTACTCTACGTGGAAATTCGCAATCAAAATGATTTTGATTCGAGAAAAGTCGTTCGCATACACTTCGAAATATCTTGATTCGAACAACTCTACTGCCATCGAGGAAGGACCAAGACGCGCTGGCTTTGATCTGTCTGCATGTGGAACCTACACTATATACGTACGTACAAGATGCAAAGCATGCCAAAGACGCTTGGGATAGCTTAGCAAAAGCGTTCGAAGATAAAGGCGTTAATCGTAGGATTACCCTTATGGACGCGTTGCTGGACGAGAAGTTAGAGAAACACTCGTCTATGCATGAATATGTTGCTGCAGTTATGTCTCTTGCTCAAAAGCTGAAGGATATTGCCACCGGATTTGACGATGATCTTGTAGCTGTTGTATTACTGAGAGGACTACCTGAAGAGTACCGACCCATGCGTATGGCACTGGAACATACTTCAGAAAATGTACGGCAGAAGTTACTGCAAGAAGAACCACGTCAAGGTTGCATATCGTCTTTAGCGGACTCGGCATTGGCTGCTGTTAAGAGTAAGCAACGGAACGGGAACAAAGTGAAGAATATAACCAAGGTAAAATGCTTTAAATGTGGAAATAATGGACATAAGAAGCCGGACTGTCCTGAAGGAAGGATAGCGGGTTCGACCTCCAAGCCGAAGGACGTCGTGAGCCTGTCTTCGTTCAGCGCCGGGGACTCCTTCAATCCGACGGAGTGGTACATTGACAGCGGGGCATCTTCACATATGTCATTCAATAAACACTGGTTTAAAGATTTGGTTATGAATGTCTCTATGAGTAACGTGACATACCCATCGAGTGTGGGCTCAACATGATAGACCTGGCCGATAGACAACAGAACCCTTTAACGGCTACCCGAATAGACCTGGCCGATAGACAACAGAACCCTTTAACGGCTACCCGAATACCCATCGAGTGTGGGCTCAACATAAGTGTCTCAACGAGTGCTCTTCATTTTATCAGACGACAAGGGCCTGATGATAAACCTGGCCGATAGACAACAGAACCCTTTAACGGCTACCCGAATACCCATCGAGTGTGGGCTCAACATAAGTGTCTCAACGAGTGCTCTTCATTTTATCAGACGACAAGGGCCTGATGATAGACCTGGCCGATAGACAACAGAACCCTTTAACAGCTACCCGAATACCCAACGAGTGTGGGCTCAATATAAGTGTCTCAACGAGTGCTCTTCATTTTATCAGACGACAAGGGCCTGATGATAGACCTGGCCGATAGATAACAGAACCCTTTAACGGCTACCCGAATACCCATCGAGTGTGGGCTCAACATAAGTGTCTCAACGAGTGCTCTTCATTTTATCAGACGACAAGGGCCTGATGATAGACCTGGCCGATAGACAACAGAACCCTTTAACGGCTACCCGAATACCCAACGAGTGTGGGCTCAATATAAGTGTCTCAACGAGTGCTCTTCATTTTATCAGACCACGAGGGCCTGATGATAGACCTGGCCGATAGACAACAGAACCCTTTAACGGCTATCCGAATACCCAACGAGTGTGGGCTCAAAATAAGTGTCTCAACGAGTGCTCTTCATTTTATCAGACCACGAGGGCCTGATGATAGACCTGGCCGGTAGAAAACAGAACCCTTGAGAACCTATCGAGTGCGAGCTCATTGAACGAGTCTTGGTGAGTCCTTTTAATTTCACCAGGTGATGAGTACCTAATCACAGTAACAGTAATTCTATTCATTTGGATCGAGAAAACGAATATAACAAACGAAACGAAGACTAAAACGTGGTAACATGGGCTTTCCAAAACTGAGCAAACTCCTGTTTTTAATTTGTTTGAATATCGTTTATAGTCTGGCTCAGTTATTGTTTGTTTCATTTTGCTTTTTTGAGCCCACTAAGATTTCTGTGTTTGAGCCCATGAGTTCATTAGGTAGTCGCTACGTGTACGGATCTATGTATAAAAATTGTGTTTGTGACAAAATATTTCTAAGAGCATACATTTGGTATGATACAGGAATTAAATAAAAATAGTTTTATACACCAATGTACTTTATTTCAGAAATAGATAATTTTCATTACACAATATTATAAAGACAGAGCATACATATAAAGTTTATCCTTTTTTAAGGAATTTAATATATAATGCAGTCCATAGACATCCTCAGAAAGGGAGGGCCTTACCCTATCATGCAAAAGTAGAATATTTGTTCACATTTATAATATGACAATTTTCCGAAATGATAAAGCCAATTTGACCAAAAATTACATGTGCCTTATAATTGGAGAGATACAAAGATATTCTAAGTCTCTTCCACTGCACTACAATTTTCATCATTTCAATTTCTTTTAAAAGATGTTTAGTACATTTGTAACGCCAAACCTCGGTTGTGCTGTTTTACATTCTTTTTTCGACATAGGTACAAGGTTCATCCCCTTGTAATTTTATTAGGTTATTTCTTTAAATGCATATCAAGTCATTGATTACTTAGTACACCATACGAAATGATATTTTAAATTCATTTTTTTTTAATTTGAATACATTTCGTACATTCCATCTTCTAGAAGTTAAATAGAATACACGCTCTTCCAGACAAGATCGACAATTGTCATAGTTTTACATATTTTTCAAAGGTTTTTATCTCATGGATTCGACAGCGCAAGATTTTATTTAAAGTCGTTTGCAATCTGTAGATGTTACATCAAGTTTTGTGTACACTTTCATTATGATATATAGTGTTCATGCGAACATGAGTGAATAATATAATAGGTATAGAGAAAGGTTACATAATATGCATATTACTTTGGCTACTTTAAACAGTTCGTCTAGAAACATGTATTACAAGACAGTGGTTACCCAGTGAGAGAGAAGTTATACACATCAATATATCATATAAGTACATAAAACATCTAAAAGATACACTTTTAAAACACATTAGAACATCAAGATTTTACAATTATCATAAAATTGAATCAATTATCTCTTCTATCGTTTAACATATTTCCCAATATTGTAGGTATGTATTACTACTTTGAATATACCATAATTGTACGTACATATTATGAAAAAGAACACTATCGTTCTTAAGAGAAGAAACTGGCATTAAATAGCTTGATAACCGGACACCAAATCTCCCTTGCAGCCTAAAATAGCCGATACATAAAATGCCGCATCTTAAGTTACATATTTTATAATTTAGATACACATACATATATTTTAAGGAGCATATCTACGTCACTGAGTACATAAATATTTAAAGACTCGTGTTTATATTTTACAATATATTTTCCAGAATACCATCACGTCTCCAAATATGCATTTGTAAATTTTTAATGCCAACCAAACATTTTATTTTCTAGGACAACATCCGCGTCTTATTATATTTTCGTTTTATCATATGTATTTCAAGAAGAATTTATTGGAAAGTTCAACATAGCATCTCCAAAGATACATAATTAAGATACTTTATAAGCATATAATCATATCTATAGATTTGAAGAGAAAGGACACTTCATCTATAGTT
This sequence comes from Hecatera dysodea, assembly GCA_905332915.2. Taxonomy (NCBI): domain Eukaryota; kingdom Metazoa; phylum Arthropoda; class Insecta; order Lepidoptera; family Noctuidae; genus Hecatera; species Hecatera dysodea. Next base: position 26,407,159 of record HG995286.1, on the reverse strand, counting down.
CTTATTCGCAATAATACTTTTTCGTTATGAGTGGCCCAGAACAGACCGCTGCCACGGCATCGTTGGTAGCAGCGCATATACATATACTATTTCTACCTTACCTACTTATTCTATAGCTTATTGAAGCTTTCTTTCCTAACTATTCAAACAATCTGGCCGTTCTACGTATAATGTATAACTTAAAACGAATGTTCTAACGTTAGAATACATAGAATGAAATGAAACTAGACTACCGTCATTCAAATGGTATGTGTATTCTATAATTTAATAATAACAAAATGCATTTGTTATAAATTTCGATTCTATGACTCATTTTTGATAAGTTTTTTTCATTCATTTAATTTATTTATGTTTTTATTACAGGTATAGTAAATTAATTCATTCGAAAGGCTAATTTCATTTCATTTTTTTTTTTCAATATAACTATACGATTATAAATCTTATATGTATTAAACTAGTTAGTTTTGCTTCGGTTCGCCTCCTTTATTTTTCAGCATAATGTACAACTTACAAGCTAATTAAGAAAATTATATATTGAATAAAGAAATGCTTGATGGAAATTAAAGAGTTCACAAAATAATGATAGTACTATAACCGCATATTTGAAACAGTCAATTTAGCAAAAAAAAAAACTACGATGTACCTTCTGAACTCTCCTCGACCACCGACGAGCGATATCGAATAAAGAACAATGCGCACAAATTTACCTGAACAACCTATTTTTAAGGAAATCAAATTTACACGTAACCGTAATATAATGTACTTAAAATTTTGAATATAGTGAAAATTGAAATTCATAATGAAATATTCCAAGGAAAAAAATATGTCTGGCACCAGACTACTTATAATATCTATTCCTACAGGTTTTCTCGGTTGCCCCACTCGTCATTATGATCTTGAATGTACAAGAACATTTTTATTTCTAGTAATTATCTATCTAACTTATCATCAGATAATTAATTATTTAACTCTTTTACATCTAAACTTATCTATTTATAAAAATATAGCTTTTCTCTATTTTGTGATCTAAATAGAAGAAACTGACAGAAATTTCTAAGAATTACCAATTATGAAGCAACAAATGAATGAATTAATATAATTGAAGAAGGTTCTTAAGAAAGGTAACGTAAAAATTGGAAGAATATATTTTAATTTCTGTTCAAAACAAGCCTAAAATAAGTAAGACGAGTAGTTTTTTTTTATTATAGTTTTAACTGTAAATAATGTAAGTTTTAAGAAATAGGTACTGAAAAATAATTTTAAATACACGTCACGACACAGGTAATTGCTAAAGTTAAATATTATTAATTACACCTAATATTGCGTATTTTATGTAACGAAATCGCGCTGCCTCCTCACCAAGTGAGGTTTGTTGCCCTTACTTATAAGGGCAACAAACCTCACTCAGCAAATCTAGGCAACAAATAAAAATACATATGTATTTCAAATATGAACTGAATGAAATTAACTGTCTTGGAAAAGTAACAGCATAATTAACACAAACAAATTAAAAAAGCACAATAACCGCTAAATCTCAATAACTCTGGGCCACGCGCGACGGAATAAAGTGGAAGTAAAATAGTTTCTTTTTATTATACTATTTTTCAAGGTATGGATGGTAAACTAGCCAACGGTACACCTGATGTTCAGTGTTCAGTGTTTTTATTTCGACGACAGAAATTTTATTGAAAACATAACGTTTAACATTAACCCTTCTTTTGACAGTATCGAATGTATTTGTTCAAGATGGTGATCACTACTTTTATCAGAAACGCTGCCATACTAACTTCCTCAAAACAGATGATAAAACAGAACAGCCTTAAGAACCCTAACTTGACCTTAACGGTACCACTAAAACATGCAAACCAAAAACGAAAGAGAAAAATGCAAACGGAGTAACATTTGTGATCATTAGGAAACGTTACTCATATATTAAAGAATTTACCCTAATCTTCCCATTTTATCCTTACGTTATCAATACTTAAATACCTATTCATTTACTTCTATGGCTTAACAACCTCTGATTTACTTCTATCACTTAATAACCTACTTATTTACTTCTATTACTTTATAAACCTACTAATTTTCCTCCTTTGATTTTTTGCATATTGTTTAAACTTTAAATAATTTAATATTAAATTATATGATATAGGAAATAATGAAATAGACGCCAAGACCCAAGTAAATTTTATTATTTTATATCGTTTAAGAAGAATCTTTACGAAGTGGACCCCTATGTAAATCAATCTAAATAGATGGGTATCATTTATTATTTATTTATTTATTATATACTTTATTGTACACCTTGTAATAATAACAGGAAAAAATTTATAAAAACAAGTGTACAATGGGCGGTCTTATCGCACAAGGCAATCTCATGTTAGTTATAAGCAAATATTACTTAAAATTGCATATAGTTACTGAATACATCGAAGTAGATGGTGTCAAGATGATTTTTATTGTATATCATTGAAGAAGAATCTTTAGAAAGTCAACCCCTAGGTAAACAAATGGGTGTAGATTAGGCGAAAAAAAAACGTAACCTTAAAAAATACCATAGAGGGTCTGGAAATTGCGAAAGCACGCTGCGAAGTAGGAAAATGTTTAAAGTAAGATATCGCTAATTACACCGAGTATTACATATTTTATAGAGCATTAAACCGCTGCTTCCGCATCCACTAAGTAAGGGGAACAAACTAAAAAACAACAAATAAAAAATACATAATATGTATTTCAAATATTAACTGAATTAAATTAATTGTCTTGGAAAAATAACAGCAAAATTAACACAAACTAACTAAATAAGCACAATAATCGCTAAATCTCAATACTCGTAACTCCGGGCGTCGCGCGTCGGAGTAAAGTGCTACCAAATAGTTTATTTTTCAAGGTTTTAGATGGTAACTAGTCGACGGCACACCTGATGTTCAGTGTTAACCGCCGCGTATCACTCGGAGGCACTGCAGATGCGTTACCGTCCTAGAGACAGGGCTGACATGTCTCGTGTGCCTGTAAGTAGGTACGCCGGCACCCAAACCCTTCAAACCGGTCGGAGCAACGCTCTTGGCGGCAGAAATAGGTATGGGGGTAGTCCTTCCCCGGACGAGCTCCTTCACAGAGAGCTCTACTACTCTTCTTGTGATGCGCTCGTGTTTCTATTTTTATGAAATAGGTTGGTAAAGTTAGACAGCTGTTTTAATAACTTTTATTTATTCATTCTAAAATCGATTAAATGACTACTAAACACTTTTTTATTTCGACGGCAGAAATTTTATTGAAAATTTAACGTTCAACATTAATCCCTTCTTTTAAAAGTTTCGAATGTATTACAAGATGGTGATCACTACTTTTATCAGAAACGCTGCCATACTAACTTCCACAAAACAGATTATAAAACAGAACAGCCTTAAGAACTCTAACTTGACCTTAACGGTACCACTAAAACATGCAAATCAAAAACTGAAGAGAAAAATGCAAACGGAGTAACATGTCTCATCAGGAGCACAATGTTACTCATATATTTAAGAATTTACCCTAATCTTCCCCTTTAACCTCACGTTATCAATACTTACATACCTATTAATTTAGGTACTTCTATTATTTAACAACCTACTAATTTACTTCTATTACTTTATAAACCTGCTATTTATTGTTTCTACTTTCTTGTTCAACAAATATCGCCTAAATTGAAGTTAGTTTGTGTACTAGTTTTTTTAAATTTATTTATGAATAAGTTTTTTCCTAGTTTTAAGGATGACATTTTGTTTAAAAATTTAAAATTCCATATAAGTGCTGAAAACTTCGAAGTAGGTGGTGACAAGATGATAAATATTTTTAAATTATATCATTGAAAAGGATTCTTTAGAAACTCAACCCCTAGGTAAAGTAATCTAAATAGATGGGTGTAGTTTTGTGAAAAACACAATGAAACGAAGTATTACAAAATCCCATAATGGGGCTGGAAACTTCGAAATAAACGCCGCGTCGCAGGTAAATGCTTAAGTTAAATATCACTAATTACACCTAATATTACATATTTTATGTAACGAAATCACGCTGCCTCCTCACCCACTAAGTAAGGGCAACAAACCTCACTCAGCGAATCTAGGCAACAACTAAAAAAATATATATGTATTTCAAATATTAACTGAATAAAATTAATTGTCTTGGAAAATTAACAGCACAATTAACACGAACTAAATAAATAAGCACAATAATTGCTAAATCTCATTACTCTTGCCGTCGGAATGGAGTGTTCGAAAATTAAGTAATAGTTCAAGGTATTACATGGTAAACTAGCCGACAGCACACCTGATGTTCAGTGTTAACCGCCGCGCATCACTCAGGAGGCACTGCAGATGCGTTACCGTCCTAGAGACAGGGCTGACATGTCTCGTGTGCCTGTAAGTAGGTACGCCGGCACCCAAACCCTTCATTCAAACCGGTCGGAGCAACGCTCTTGGCGGCAGAAATAGGTATGGGGGTAGTCCTTCCCCGGACGAGCTCCTTCACAGAGAGCTCTACTACTCTTCTTGTGATGCGCTCGTCTTTCTATTTTTATGAAATAGGTTGGTAAAGTTAGACAGCTGTTTTAATAACTTTTATTTATTCATTCTAAAATCGATTAAATGACTGCTAAACACTTTTTTATTTCGACGGCAAAATTTAATAGAAAATTTAACGTTCAACATTAATCCCTTCTTTTGACAGTTTCGAATGTATTACAAGATGGTGATCACTATTTTTATCAGAAACGCTGCCATACTAACTTCCACAAAACAGATTATAAAACAGAACAGCCTTAAGAACTCTAACTTGACCTTAACGGTACCACTAAAACATGCAAATCAAAAACTGAAGAGAAAAATGCAAACGGAGTAACATGTCTCATCAGGAGCACAACGTTACTCATATATTTAAGAATTTACCCTAATCTTCCCCTTTAACCTCACGTTATCAATACTTACATGCCTATTAATTTACTTCTATTAAGTACTTAACAACGTGTCAATTTACTTCTATGATTTAATAACCTACTAATTTATTTCTTACCTTATTAACCTATTGCTTTTTTATTTTTTGTTTTCTACTTTTTGTTCAACAAAATATTTCTTAAGTGTAACAGTGTTTTGATTTAAATTATTTTTTTCCTCGTTTGACACTTTGCATGTTGTTTTAATATGAAATAAATTAGTTTAAAAATCCATGAAATAGAAACCGAAACACAAGTAAATGTTTTTATTGTATATCGTTTAAGAAGAATATTTACGATGTGGCCCCTAGGTGAATTAATATAAATAGATGGGTGTAATTTTTGCAGAAAAAAATTTTTTTTTGATCTAGCATTAAAAAATACCATAGAGGGTCTGGAAATTTCGAAATACACGTTGCGAAGCAGGAAAATGTTTAAAGTAAGATATCACTAATTACACCGACTATTACATATTTTATAGAGCACTATACCGCTGCCTCCGCATCCACTAAATAAGGGGAACAAACAAAAAAACAACAAATAACATTTTCTCATTAGGAGCACACTGTTACTCATATAATTAAAAAATTACTCTGATCCTTTCCCTTTTAACCTTAATCGATACTTTAAAATCTAATTACTTATTGAAGATATTTTTTGTTTTTTTTTATTGCTTTTGTCAATTTTTTTGCTTTTTTTTTTTTGCTCTTGTATTTTTTTTTGTTTTTGTCATTTTTTTTGTGCTACCTACCATAAATAAGGTTCAACATTCTGGGGGACCATATTAAGCTTATCTACTTATGTCATACCTACGACCAATACGGCATCTTTTCCCTCTAGAGGTGAATGAGCGCTTTAGACATACTTAAATACTAGCTATTAATATAGAAAACAATTGTCCCATCAGGTTCAAATCTTACAACACCTTAGACACTAACTATTACCTAAACTGCCTTACTACCTACTACCCTAAGAAATATAATTAAATTTAAACATATAATTGAATTTATCAAAAAAAAATTGGAAAAAGTACATCGGATTCATAAATTAACTAAATAATTCAGTTTTTATGTGAGTAAGTTACAATTATAATAATGATGGGCACTATTTGATACAAAAAAAAATAAACATAGCAGCGGAAACTAATTATTTCTTCTTCGTCTTGTTCTTTTTTAAAAGCCTACCTCATACTAGGAATTTCTCCTGTATCATGGATGCGTTTACACACACACACACAAATTCACCCACACACACATATTCACACACACACACAAATTCACATACACAGTCAGACCCGGAAAACTATAAAAAATTACAATATATCAATAAAAAAAAAACTTTAGTGTTGGAAAAGAATAGTCTTGAACACTCAGCTAAATATATTATTTGATCGAAAAATTAATAAAAAATTAAACCAGTAATTTTTAAGACTCATAGAAAAAACTTAAAGAGTTATTTTAAAACGGCTGCCGCCAGGTTTCTGCTCTTGTCGGAATGCACAAAACACTACTTCGATATCGCACATTACGTAATATTTTTTCTGTTATATTTACATCTTACTAATTCTAAACTACTATATACGCTAGAATGCTACTTTTTCCATCGCAAACGTGACCATTATTTTTCTAATTTTTTTTTTGTAGCTTACTAGTATGCTGCTCGGAATCTCAAGGGTGCCTACTAATGCACTATTAATCGCGGGAACAACCAAAATAATTCATCAGGAATGAATGTATGTATATACATTCATCCAATCTAAAACTACCTAATAATACATTGAAAAATATTGATCAATAATAATAATGATCTATAAGAATATAACCTTTATTAATTCTAAAGTTACAACCAAACTGTACTGCCACAGGACTCTTACGGACCTATGGCTAAATAATTTAAAAATAAGAATAAAATATATATTTTTTTTTGGATGGGCATATTTTTTACCTGGTTAAGGAAATTGAAACAAATATTTTGTTGAAATATAATAATAATTATGGGTAAGTTAACATATCAAAACCCTAATTTAATACCTGCATTACAACATTAAGTCGGCTAAAACGATTTTTGTTCTATCTTGTTTTACTTTTCTCGAAAACATTGTTGATGATGTTTGAAATATTGTTTTTTTTTCTCTTTTTAAGGATTTTTGTATCTCGAATTGTAATATACAATTTATTTTCCAATGATATAAATCAATATAAGAAATTGCAAAGCAATACTGCATTTTTATGATTAACTAAAAACACAAACGACTTAATACGACGAAATTGTAAATAAACGACGAAGTTTTTTTACGTAATTTAAAATACGATTGTTGATAACAACGTAAATTACAGCTGTATACAGTTAATACGCGAAATAAGGAATATTTTAGGATGAAACATCAAACACACATAAAACAAACGAAATCATAAAATAACAAAACATACGTTAGCAAAAAACGTATTAACTAATAAAAACCTAACAATTTAATTATATTTTACTTTAGTACTAAAGCAACCTAACCTACGTAAAAATTATAGACATTAACTGCCATATCGTTAATATACTAAAACACTACTTTTTGCACGCATTATACTTACCCATGTTTTCAATAATATTACACTTACGTTACTAACAGGCAAACGTAAGCCTGCCTATCACTATAGGTACCTACTATCAACCGACATATTCATCCCGAAAAGAACGAACGAACTACATATTAGTTTCTAAATAGGAAAATAATTTCCGTTATGTTTCTTACGAACTAGAAAATACAAACTATGCAAGCACTTCTGAGGGATTATGTATAATTTAACGAAATTACTGAAAGATACCGACATAAAAATTATTAAAATGAAAACATAAAACTGTATTTCTTTTTTACTTTCGTCGACATCAATCAAGGTGATAACATATTTTCAAATAGTAAAACAAAAAGAAAAAAAATAGAACTTTTTAATTTTTCATAGAACCGAATCGTCATTTTTTAATAAAAAAAAGTGGAATTGTACAACTTCATTTGGATTTCAATAACTTTTTAAACGTAAATATACGAAATAGTGTGATTTCACCAACATTATAAATTTAAATATATCAAATACATACTTATAATCCAACAACGTAATAAACATAAGTATAATAGATTTTGCAAACGCTATAAACGTGCACATACTAAATAGATGTTTATTAAAATAGTACACATTAATGTATTTATGGCGATCTATGACTAAATAATTAAATTTAACTCTTAACGATTCGATTCTAACAAAAACAAACTTTTACTATGTTTCATAAACGTAAAATTATTCGCTACTAATAATTTGAAATCAAACTAAATAAATATCAGAAAATAAAATTCTAAAATAAGTTTCTTGTAATTTATCAATTAAACCTACAGCTAGTTCATTAATTTTCTAATGTGCTTCTATTAAGCTTCTAGGTTTCTCGCTTTTGTACCATTCGAGTATGTGTAATATTACGTCTTACACAAAACTCTAAAATAAGTAACTGAATAAATTATAAATTAAAACTACAACTATCTAATGAATATACCTAAATCTAATTACGTTCTAATGTGCTTCTATTAAGCTTCTAAGCTTTCCACCACACTGTTCGAATATGTGTAATTTACCGTCTTAGACAAAACTCCAAAATAAGTAACTCAGAAAATTATAAATTAAAACTATAACACTACTTAATTAATATACTTAAATCTAATTATACGGTTCTATTAAGTTTTAATACATAACTTAATTTAAAATCTTACTGGCAGGCCGAGCGATACCTTAGGAGGTCTATCGTCTCGCCTACTCATCTAATTACTGCTATCATAGAAATTTTCGAGGAATTTTGCGAACATCACTCTCTACCCGTATGGGTTGATGGAGTTCGTTTTTGTTCTAAATATATACAAACATAATATAATAAATAATAATACTTATTTTAAACTAACCTAATATATTTTCAGTAAACATCTGCAATTCGTTAATAAAGAATTATTTTATAATATCCGTTGTGATTAGAAAATTCCATGAAAAGAGATTTTGAGATTTGATTTCGTGAAGCAGCTTTGTTATGGAGTTGGCATGTTTGTTAATTGGCGTATGACTACACTGCAAACAGTCTACAGAGGGGTAGTACATATGTTTACCAATAAGACCTTTAGTCTTTGAGCGACCAAAAGATGCTTGATATGGAAAAGACAGGAAACAGAAACTCAGCAATAGGCGGAACAATCGACAGTAAATGATGAACATGCTCTGCAAAGGCCAAAACCATAACTCGTAAACTTTTTGGAATCTTAAAACTGCTATGAAATTTACTGATTTGATATTTAGAATTTATCTTGTGGAGATTGTGATTCGTCCCAGAAGTATCAAGAGGTATCCTCGCGGGTTTTGCTTTCGGAAGAAATACGAATACTCTATCGAATTTGAAGGTAGATTTGCAGCTATTTACTAAAAAGTGCCTATTATCTAGCCATAGGCCACTTAAACGAGCCAATGTGACCTAAGGTGAGCTACAGAATACCCCGAATTATTTTTTCTTATGACCCCGTACGTCGTACTAACTTACCTACTAACATTATAATAAATCTACAATATTATGCCCCTTAACAGTCCCCCAAAATACTAGCCGATTTTTAAATAATTTATTCAATTTTCAAAACGCAAACATTTAAAGTATTATAATATACGTGAGAGGTGGGAAGCCTATAAAACTTCATATGATAGACTCGACATGAAAAGCAATATTTTACGATGCAATATTATATGATTTTACGATGTATTTAATGCTTGTTGTAATAGTTTAATTTTTAAGCAGGTCTGAATGAAATTCAAACTTCATATTTTTTTTATACCAATTTGAATTTATTTTATTTAATTATGATGATTGTGTATTATGATTTTTTTTTATGTGATCGTTGCATTTTATTGTTACTTATGAGTGTTGGATACATGCAATAATATCCTATGATTTAGATAAGAAGAATCATATTATTTCATTGAAATGGAAGAGAACGTTTTTCTAAAGAGAGCTCGAATAACATATAAAACATCTTGTGACAGTTACTTCAGTGCAAATTTTGTAAGAAGTCGTAAATACGTAAATCAAGGTAATTGAGAGATTATAATATGAGGATACACAATATGCCAAGGGAATAGTTTTTAGTAGTATCAAGAGTCAGTGTTATGTACACAAAAAAAAATTACATCCAGTTTTTAGCGATGACTACTGATTTAGTGATGACGCTTAGGTAAATTACAAAGTATGCGTGAATAGTGTGGGCAATTTGAATACTAAGACTCCAGAATAAGTAACATACTGAATATAAAGAACCTCCCACCGTCTCGAATCTACAGCTAGAGCACTTATAACGACGACATAAGTCCGAGATGCATTAATCAGTAGTTATGGCTAATTATTATTTATAAATAACTGCGAATATGATTAGTATATTGCTAATAGCATAACTGTAAACCTACTAACAACTAAGGAAGAACGACAGATACTTGATATTTAATAATTTCTTATATGATATTTTCTTATGCCTAATTTATTTACCAATTTCATACTTGACCTAAATTGTACTATCGCTGCGTGTTACTTAAGTTCTATTGACGAAACTTCAGAAACTAAAAAAAAAAGATTTTGCGACTAGCAGACGATGTGACGATATATCGGTGAAATGTAACGGAACAAATATATATTTTTTACTTTTTTTTCTTTTGTTTTTTTTTGGTGTTTTTCTTTTTTTGGTATTATTCCTATTTTGTTTTTTTTTCTTAAACTAATTATCATAATGTATTAATATTATAAATAAGTATTTTTACGTTCTTTTACTAGATACTAACTACTTTATTCCAGTTAACATTTCTGAAAGCCGACCTTTTTAATATACAACCTATAAGATGTCGGTTTTTTTTTATTAAAATTAGTTTTACAATCTAAAAGTACTATTTAACTAATTTAAGTTTTCGAAATAAACCTATTTAATAATATAATATTGATAAAATATCGTATTTTGGAGATTAGAATGATTTTATTTATTAGAACGTGAGAGATTAAATACGCGGATATTTTCGAAAACTCGAGACCGGGGACGATCGTGGTTAATTATTTTATTTTGGGAACGCCAAAATACTTTTTATTAATGTTACAGTTATGTCTTTCATCGTTACAACGACAATTTAAAATGAAATACATTCAATAAGTTAACAGTAACACGAATCTTTATAGCATATATATATTTATTATACTTATTGTGTCCTGGTTATCAAGCTTATTTATATAGCTATTGAAAAAGTAACACGTTATTTAAATCCTTAATAATGCTGCTTAAAGTATGATTAACATTTAATGATTATACAATTAAATTGACACACGTGGCTAAATACCGTTACGTTTCGGACGAGCAACATGAGACATAAGGCCCCAAGAATGCAATCCCATTACTGTGGATACGAACTGATATTAATATTACAGAAATCAATAAAGAAAAACAGTACTTTATATAAATACAAACACATTCCGGCGAGTATATGAACTCGGGGAAACGCGATGCGCGAGATTCATTGTTGTCAAGAGGACATTATGGTTTTTCTGAAGCTAGGTACAAGTGTACATTTGTACAAGTCTTGCATGCGACTACTTAAGAGCGCGGTCTTGAAACCGCGCGCAGCTGTCGAGATGTTGAATAATCCGGACTTACATATGCGTCCTAGTTGGTATTTCAAGTATTCAAATGCACAAAAATTTTAAAAGCACCAATAGGTACTCAAATGACGAATAGTACAACAATTCTAATTTTTCTGACGCCTAGTCCGGGTCTTACCCTTTTATCCAAAATCTTTTCCTTATTTTCAATCTTAGAGCCTTGCCTTCTGTTGCTGTTCTTCGATAGACACATCGTATAAGCATTGATGGGAGAGCTAAGTTCTCCCCTAATCTACTTTTAATTAAAAAACATCAAATTCAAATTCTGAATACAGTCCAATAAACGAATGAATGAGAAATTTTCGAAATTACCGTTTGTTGAAAAGTGGTGCTATGTCCAGCAGGGTAGACAACTCTGCTAAATTTGGGAAGGGCAAATATTTAACACCACGGACATAAGCCCGTAGTGTTTCGTTTTTCTTGCATGGCCTATGTCGACACGAGAGAAAAACATTTATTTTAGAATTTTTAGTATGTGAGGTGCTAAAGTTCAATTTTCCGACGGTAATCATTATTGCGAACCAAACAGTAAAGCCTTCAGGTGCGCCATGAAAGAAAGCACCTGAGGCAGAAAACCGTTTACTTGACAACATTATATTGACCACTTAACTATCGTTTAAAAGAATTCATTTTTCATTGGAGCTATATTCAGAATTTGGTACATTTCGAGCATCAGGTTACGGTACCGTTTACTTGGTGTCGTACATGTCCTTTATGCGGGTCTTCAGTTGTTTAGTGTAGCTGTCCAGACGGTAAGCATTTTCTTCAAGCTTGGCAACCATTACGTCAATATCGTCTACTTGCGCAAGTAGCGGCCTGATGGTGCTGCCATCTGTTTTAGTAAATAAAATATACAAATATTTCCGTTTGTGTTGCTGCTAAGGTGTATATTTCTATTATAATTGGGCGCATTCATGTGATTATGCGTGCGATCACTAGCGTTAAGAAAACTTTCGTTACAATGGAAGAAACCTGCTTTTGAATGGGATTTTATAGAATATAATTCCATATCGATTCGCGAGAGTGTAATTTGAAAATAAATGTAACTTACATATATCATTGTATTCAGTGAGCGTCCTGTTTAAGTTCACCGCAAGATTACGCAAATCAGTGTACTTTGTAATAGCCGTACGATTTATCTCTTCCAGCAACATATAGTGGTCCTAAGGACAAAGAAAGAATATGTTTTTATAAAGGAATACAAACAAAAAGTGTAGCAAGTAAGAAAAAAAATAATGATACTTACTCCACCACAGGCAATTTCGCCTTGCAAGTACTCATTGGTACGCTTGAAGAGAAGCGTAGCCAGACGGCTCAGGGTAGGATCATGGGGATCCAACAACTCGAAGCTGGAATGAGTCGGGGATCCGTACATATCTGTGGACAAAATTAGTCTATGATAATCTTATAGTGCATACATCAATGTTACAATTTAGCATTAAAATTTAGTTTTTCAATTACTAGGTACATTGCATTTAAACCCCATTTTTACTAGCGTATTTTGACGTAGTATTTTTTTAAATCGTTCATGTTATTTAAATGACATAGTTTTGGTGATGGTCAAGATTTTCATATGCCGTTTATACCTACTTTTTAAACTAACGACAACTATCTACTATATGTTAAGTACTTTGCGAGCTGTTTTCAAATATAGAGTCCCTACGTAAGTGAACAAATATTTATTTATTCCGCATTCATAAACTTTTATATCACACACTGACTTCAGAAAAAAACAGTACAAATTGATCTTCCTAACCAAGTAATTTAAAGATTTAATAGTTTCTTTTTTCAGTTACGATCATTTTCTAAAAGTTTTCTTTTTAAACTATTTTATTGGATAGAGGGAGGCCGTTTGTCCATTTGTGGTACAGAACAGGCTAGCTTTATAATCATCATGAAGTTTCTGTTGTAATTGCCCACGCAAATCCATTCACAACTTGCTATGTGAGCACTTAAACTCACTCAAAAACTACTAAAGGTCAATTAATATCATTTTTTAATAACTAATATAGTGAATAACCTAACAAGGCATGGCTGTATAAAGAATTTTTGATATAAACAGTGACGCGATTGCAAATGGCTGCGGTATAATTTAAATTGATCAATAGATACCACGCATGCGTGCTGCACCCACGTGAAAACGTCACCCACGGTTCGGCCGCCATCTTGCGGTTCCCAGGGTGTTAAAATTTGATCGCAATTTATGACGCATGCGCAGTCTGCGCTTTAGACGGGCGTGGACCGGCGTGATGCAGCAGCATCGACGGCCATCTTGAATTACCCCTACCCCAGCGCTTCGTCCCACAGTTGCATTTCCCCAAATATAAGTACATATCTCGATTAAAATGTATATATATATATATATATTCGATTAAAATCAGTCCTGTAATTTAGATTCATTTATCAGGAACAGAACACTTAATAATAGTAACAAGATTTTTGATTATTACGCGGCAGTCAATTTATCACAATAAGAACAAATTATATTACAGGCAACTAGGACTACTATGGCCACTTCACACATAACCATTAAAACCTACCATACACCGCATATATTTACTTTCACTTTCACTCAAAAATCAGTCCACATTTTCACTTTAGTCTTATTAGATTGTCATTTTATTATTGATACTCCATAGAATCCCACAGAGTCAAAGCATGAACCATCAAACACCGTCCACTACCACGAGTCGTAAAGAACTGGGTGAGGGTCGCGGAATGGCGATTGCAAATGGCGATTGTATAATTTAAACTGATCGATATCACGCATGCGTGATGCATCTGCGTCGGTAAGTCTCGCGCAGTTCAGCCGCCATCTTATCTCCCGAGACCTAAAAGGTTTGGACGCAGGCTTTACGCATGCGCGGTCTGTACATCAGACGGGCGATCTTAAATCGACTTAAGATACGTTCATTTGAAATAAACTATTTTTCCCCATCATTGACACAATTAGTGAGTCGTCAATGTTTTCAGAAGAAAATAAAAACGATGCTTTATATTCAATATCACACACACATCATTCAACCGTTCCAGAGCAATCTATCTAATTATTTCCTCCATTGGAAACAAATTTGCGTCATTAACTACCTATAAGACCGATTACTTATGCGAACCAAAAAACATGGCGTCATGGCGTGGTGGACTATTGTTGTTACTCTCAAATGTTAGTTATGCACGCATGCGCGATGCAACTGCGTCACGAGCACGTTTTGACTCCCGAGACTTGAAGCTCATAAGATTTAAAGACGTCAAATGATACAAGTTTACCATACTAGGCACTTACCTAAATTAAAATGACGTCTATCAATTCTATTAAAGGCTTTCACACACAATCAGAACAGAACCACACAATCCAGAGATTTTTTTATCCTATAAGTTAAATACTTACAATGCGAGTCTCATAAAGCAAAAATTTGCTTGCAGCCTGTGCAAGGAGATAAAATAAAGATCCACTAGCGATACTTAAGATACCACAAAGCACTTGAATAATAAAACCCATTCACACTTAACTTCTGCATCACCAAGCAAATAAACTAAAACAAATTACTTAAATAATCACTCCACTGTAGTCTAATGAGAAACTGTATAATAATTTCTGTTATTGTCAAAACGAATATAGAAGAAGGCAGCAATAGCAAATGGCCGCTGGTCTATTCATAAGTAATCCATAACACGCAAGCGCGCTGCAACTGCTTTGTCAGCCAGTGCCCGCCAGCTTGAATTTCAGGAACCCAGGTGAGGCTGTCCGCTTCTCCCCCGAACATTCCACAAAATATTGATTCAATTAATACTATTTTCACTGGATTATACGCATAACCACAACAAATATATCACACTCACACACATCCGTTGTGATACTTCGTTTTAGAACAAAGCAATCTTCCGTTTAGGTTAACTCTCCAAGCCAGAATTAGTTTTTTCTAAGGTATTTAAAGATGTGCGTGCAGCTTTGTTTCTCGAGTAGTAGCACACATCTTAAATCCCAGATTTCATTAAAATATTTTGACTCAAGAAGTTCCGAACGACCGATCACTAGTCCGAACCGAAGAACACTAGGGTGGGTCAATCCTATGAGATGCTGCATCATTTCCGGGCATGCGCTTTGCATATCTGCAGTATACAGACGCGCGGGACGCCATCTTGCATTCTCCCCTGCCACACCCCGCAGCGCTGCGGCTGGGCACGGGGTAGAAACATGAGGAGCGGGGTTCAGTGCAGGGGATGAGTTCTGCTCGACGTAGCAAACAAAGTGCGCCCGCATCCACCCCCCCTACGCCGTACCCCGCGCTACCGAATTAAATAAACGGTACTATTCGGCACGGGGTTGAAGCAGGGGTGCAAGGGATGTTTGACGAGCGGGGTATGGTGCAGGGGCTGGTGAGGTGCGGGGTAAGTTTCACGAGAGGTTTTCGGTGTGGGGGCGGAACGTCAGACGCCGAAGCGTCGAAACTGATCAAATCGATGAAATATATTTGCGCAGTACATTAGCCGCCATTTTGATTTTCAGAAAACAAGGCGTGTCGAGGCCACCCACGAACACAACAAAAATTAAAAGGTGAACTGCCCGCCTTAACATTAGAAAAATCTTTGTTATAATTTGAACATTTTTGCAACCAGCTTGCGTGTATGACATTTTAAAATGAAGCAAAAGGAGTAGTTACTAATGAAGCAGATGACGTTCTATGATTCTGCCCACCCCCATGGAAAAATGGCATGAGTTTATGTATGTATACATATGTATAACCAACTGGCTTTACTAGTCGTTTAATTAGCCTAGCCCTTTAATTTAACGGCAGCATTTAATCAGTGGCCTAAATTATATCCAGCCAATGCCGGTAATACAGCATCTTTACTTTTGTTTTACGTGTTATTTTTTTACCAAAATTTGATCCTTATTAGAGAAACTTCTAGATGGAATAATACAGACTGTTTGTTTTCGAAATCAACAAGTACGATCCCTGGCTTAGGAATGTCGAATGAATGGCCCCAACATAGTCAACATGGCTATTGATTTTGCCCTCACTAATGATTGCCTTTTCTGAAATTTAACAGCGCCAGCGAAAATCTAACCAAAATATCACAGAAAAGGGTGATGGCAACAAAAACGCAGTTGAATATTAAGGAATCGATAACGACGCATGCGCGATGCAAGCGCTGCATCACCCGCCATCTTGAAATATGCGAATTTACGTTAACAAGAGCAATATTAAAGTAACTCCACATAACAACATCAGTATTTACGAAGAAAGTAGGTTTTATACGTACCTAATTACTTAACTACACTACTGCTTAACTGAACTGCTATTTAACCAGCTCAATGTCTAAAGTCACCAACACTATTGAGACGAATTTGCGACGAAACGATTGGTCTAAAGAGGTAATCAGACTCACAGTCACCGAGTATAATCATGACTAATATCCGCCAAAACGTCATAATTATCTGTCTGTCTGATTGAGGGCTGATCACCTGTCCGGCCCGCAGAGGACTGGGAAGTCCTAACTAGCCGCTATGAACGATTGCCACAATCGATTTGGCGCAAGCGCGTTGCGTTCAAACGGGCAGTCGGCATTGGCGCCATCTTTTATTCAGTACCACATAATTAATGTAGAGTAAATGACAATTTTCCTAAACAACTAATATAAATGCTAAAATTACTCGGATTTTCCAAAGGAGGAATACTCAGTCAGTAATGCTTCGTTGTTTACCTACATTGTCTTAATAACAAAATAGTAACCTTAAATGATTTTTTAAATTTACTTAAAAACAAATCATCGTAGTAATAATATGGTAACTGACACGACCCATGACTTTTGTTGCAAAGCCGGTTCATTATATTGTTTGGATGAGACGTGTTCGCCAACATCACGTAGGTAAATAAAAACAATAAATATACAATATATACTAAGTACTGTATACCGGTTCTATAAATAAAAAGTCACTCATTCTGGCAACTTTAACCTTTAATTGAGAAAATCTATTTCCCTTATTTCATATTTCTTTCTTTACTTAACACGCTTTTTTCATCTTAATTCGACTCATTGGGTATTCAAGTCAATGCCCGCCTAATAATTCGGTATGTCTCTAGTCCTCTATTAAACGCACATTATAACTCGATACAAACAAAGGAAACCGCCATTTTGTATACCTCTATACAAAATGGCGGTTTCCTTTGTTTTCGTCGGCGTCGGGGGTGGGTGAGGTAGTCGCTGCAAAAGTTGCATGCGATCAATATCACGCAAGCGCGCTGCGGTAACATCGACGCCATTTTAAAATAATTTGTCGCCGCCATGATTCATGAGACCGCCATTTTGATTTACACCCAATACGCAATTTGTGCTTTGTCCATGTTCGTTTTCCAATCCACTCCCATAATTATTAAGGTTATTAGGTTATCATCCTCATCATCATCGTCATCATCAATGCAAATACATACCTGTACATAACTGCTGAGTGAACAGGGCCTAAAAATAACTCCGCCGTCTGAGGAAACTAGATATAAAAAACCAGTAGCCTTTCCTTTCCAAATAACGATTAAGAAAGGCTTGTTAAATTACTTACCTACCGACTATGTGTTATGATTGACGCTCCGAGCCGCCGCCATCTTGGTGTCCTGAACATGTCCGCCAACCGTACCATATCTGTTGCCACGACTTCACTAAGAACTAGACCTTACCTTCTTCTTCGTTACAGCCGTCGTAGTAATTGTTGTAATACACGTCAAGGCAGTAATCAATCGGATCCTGCTTCTTGGCCTCTGCTTCTTCTACCATTCGTTCATAATTACGAAGTGCTACACACATTTTACAATCCGGAAAAAAAATCTCCGGAGTATACATAATGAGAACTCAGATTCAGCGATTCAAAGAAGATGTAAGGGTAAATTAATTAGTCCACATGAGTTTCACGCGGACGACCGGTAAGTTGGCGGACCGAGCGGAAACTGGGCGAGCCGGGCTCGAGCTAGACGCAGTAAAATTTCCGAGGGGTCGATACGAGACTTACGCATGCGCTATAGGGCGAATTGAAGGGCGCAGGGGCGCAGGCCCAGAATAGCAACGAAGCGACCTTAACTGCTTCAATATAAGGCTCAATTTATGTAGCAAAATATTGTAATATCTGTTTTGATTCTCAAATCTTTTGCGTCTCCACTTTCAGCCGTATGTATAAGTTGCCATGGTTGAGTTCTAAACGCTATCAAATTGGCGGTTAGTCTCGTATTTTGGAGGATCTGCAACGACGACCCTAGGCAGACGAGACTTTGAGAAATCGACGTAGCGGTGCATAGTCTTTGTCTGGGTTTCAAATTATACTTTTTTGTTGTCTAGGTACTTAAAAAATCAATTCATTTAAGACCATTTCAAGCCATGCTGGCGTTAAATAATTAATCTTAAATGAACAGTTGATTTTTGTTCGTGCATGTCTCTGATAACTCGGATAACTCTCTACTCGACAGAAAATAAAACCACACGAACCGAACTACCATCTTACTTTTTTACTAACTGGCGTTATTATACCCAAGACCATTCTACACCTACGAGTATAACCACCAAGACTGAACACTTTATTTGGTTTCAAAATATAGCAGGCTAGGGGGACGGTGAAATCGCGCAATACTTTGTTAATCATTTCAAAAATATCACCGCATTTTTTCCGATTCCAAACGTCCATAAGAAAAAACGGGACCCTATACTATGTGCACACAAGCGTATCTACATGCTCGACGTTTTTACTTTAATTGTTTTAAGATCGAACGTATAAACCGTTTATAATTAAGGATTTATTGCCCGAAATCTAATCAAAATGCAAATAAATAAGCAAGATTCACGTGGCTTAATTTATGTTTGATGATACTTGCTCATCAACGTCAACATGCATGCATGATGTCTGTCTGGTCTTCTGTCAGATAAAAGTATGTCTGTCTGGTCTTCTGTCAGATAAAAGTATGTCTGTCTGGTCTTCTGTCAGATAAAAGTCTGCCACAGCCTATTTGCCCCGAATCTACGGGACCGATTCAATTAAAATATAGTACACAAAAGAACTTCTGTAGCTCAAAGACGCGAAACGTTTATAAATAAATTTTGAATAGGGTTTGGTATCAAATGGTAAATTTTGAATAACTGTGCCATATGGCATATTAAGTAACATGTTAACAAATGTGCTCGTTCAGAATCCTGTCTGCGTGTGTGACCGCAAGGGTGTTCACTGAATAGGTGGACGTCGAATGCAAGAGACACAATAAGTGTCTGTGAATGTGAATGAGATATATGTACCTCACTTTATAGCTCGTTAAAAGAGCATTACTTTTTATCTTGGGCACAAAAAGTATTTTGACTTCAAATCATATTTTTATTATTGTGAAGTTTTCATTTTTGTCATAGGGATAAGAACTTTTTTCTATGGAAGCTGGCGTATCGAAAAAAAATCAAAATGGCGGCGAGTCGATATGCCAGATCGGTACTATGCCCCTTAAGGAGTTTTCCCGCCCAAAAAAGAAAATATCAAAATTAAAAGACAAATACTCAAGGAAGAACAAAAAATATTTTAAAATATATTGTATACACCTTTTAACTCATATTTAGGAACAAAATAATGTACTAAAGCTACCCCCGTATTCCCACGGGAGCGGGAAATAAGCGGGAGAAACCGAGGGGTGCTGCTAGTCTTAAGCAAGTATTAAATGAGAAAAAAAATAACAAAAGTATTAATTTTTTTTTACACATACGATTTCCGGCAATCTAATGTGTAGAATACCTGAGGCATCTAGGCAATGTACGAAATGTGATTTTCGATACTTTGCCTAGGTATTCTTTACAATACCGAATGCGCAGCCGGCAATGTGTGATTAAAAGACGAAAGCATCTTCTCATCATCATCATCTATGTCTGTCGTAGCCATATCGTAGAACTACCATTTTATGAAATGTCCACCTCAAACCTTGAATGCAAAGCTGGACGACGGAACCCCACCGCGCAGAGCTCCTATTTCTGTCTGCAGGGTTTTAAGTAACCTAACATGGATATTATATATGACGGGAGATAAGTTTGCTCGCTACACTCGCTCACTCATTACCTAAAAGTTTTAGGTATTCTACACATTGCCTAGTATACATAGAATACCAGGTTATATATATGCGATGATAGATTTGAGTATAACAGAATCTCAATAGCTTCTTGACCAAAGCCCATACATGTTCTCCCCATCTACTTAAAGATATGCAAAACACACACCATGTAGACAAGCATAATAATAAACAAGAAGCACTTGCTCCACAGTAGCAGGCACTTGGGTACATTTTAATTTATTTGGGATGGGTTTTTTTGAGATGATGATGAGATGTTCTTAGGACAAGCATATCCTTATAAAATAATGTGAAACTTTTTAAAAATATAATCAAATCAGTGAAGGGAAAACTCAATAAAAAAGAAGAGTTTGAACAAAAAGGAACCTAACCAAAAAAGCGTTTTCAGTTTTTGTTTTCAGGGATCTTCTAAGAATAAATATATTCGGGAAACTAATAAAAAACCACAAGTTCCCATAAAATTATTTTCTTTTGAATACATACATATGTATACATATATAAATAAAGAAAGAAACAAGTTACATGGGCAGAAGTGTCCTGATGGTTTTCTTCTGAATCCTGTATCTAATCTTAGCTTTTTTAATAATACCACAAAACAATAAACGGGTTACGATTAAAAATAATAAACACGCATGTATTTCAATAAAATCTAGTAATATAAAGATAGCTCATTTTTTATACTATTTAAAGGACATGTAAAACTAATTCACGCTGTCAGAATCAAACATTTCACCCTCAGAAATGTAGTAAAAAATAATTATTTTGAAAGATGTGTTTATTAATTTTTATTATTATTTTGGCAGACTTGGCCTATAAATTAAAATTAAACCCCATTCAGATACTTTTTTCTGCTGAATCGCTATTGCCAAAAAAAGTATTAAGTATGTACATTATTAATAAATTTTGTTGATTATATAACATTATTTTATTTAGATATGAGTTATTCTATGAGAATAAACAATATTATTTTTAGCTTCATCACAAAAACTAAATGAAAAAAAAAACAAACATTAAAAATATATAACGTACGCGGATTTAAAATGTTTAATTTGCCTACCTACTGTAACTCAATCTCTTCTACAATAATGCTCCAAGCAAATATACCATTTAGATTCTCTTCTATAAAATTATTATTCGACAAATAAGTGTAGAACATACTTGTTTTATTTTTGGCGTCCATGATAAAAATGTAAGATACAGCAGCTTTGTTTTTTATTTAGTATGGAAATCCTCAAATGTCACACAAGAAGATCCACCATTCATATGTGCCGTGCCAACCGGCGCCCCCTGTAATCCGCGTATCTATTTATTACGGTAAATTTTCATTAACGCCCTAATGCTAAATAGATAGAATTTTATCACTTATACTCGTAATTTGTCGAACTACAAGGTACTCTTTAAAATAAAAGTCTGGTCTATGGGGGGTCTGTGGCAGTACTCTATAATCCGACAAATTCGATAATCCGACACTGCCCTGCAAACCGTTTGTGGGAGTAGCGGCGCCGTCGACTGTTCTTCTTTTAGTACCTATATATGTATATCTGTATTGGATACACTCTATAAAGATAAACGGGTCTAAGATGCGGAATTTGTGGACTCTTATTAGCGTAGATTTGCTCTCTCTCTCATTTTGATATCGCGGTGATTAACCAAGCGACATTTTACGTTTGATATTTAACAAACATAAAGGTCATAAAGGTGGCGATTTCTATATCAGGGCGCGGTCGGACGCGATTGCGCAGTGCACTCATGTGCAGGGCGCAACCACCCACCATTCGGAAGGGGAAATTATCGACCCCCGAAATCGTAGCATTTCGGCCTCGTGGTGTTCTATGTACCAATAGGTCACTAACAAAGAGATTCTATATTACAAACATAATTATGATTCTTACTTGGGTTTGGTTTACAAAACGATGACAGAATTGACGTTAGCTTCCATAACATGAAATGAAGAGCTTAAGATGCCCTTCTTTTCAGTAAATATAAACTTCATTGCTGTTAGCTACTTGGACCTTATCTCATCCTCCTTTTATGCCCACGCATAAAACGAGGATGAGATAAGGTCCAAGTAAAGTCATCAATCAATCAGTCAAGAATGTGGATTCTTGTTGATGTTTAAGCCTTATGAGAGTGATTAGTCCCAGTGCGAAAAGGAAATACATGAAAAAAACACATAATACAAAAAATAAAAAATCAAACTATGTAAAATATAATAAATACTAAATACTAAAGTAATAAATATTATAGATATGTCTATGGTCCGGAACGAGGAGGCATGGGAAGCAGGCACCTCCGTTTGCGGAGCAGTAATGCTAACAATCCTCAATAATTTTCAGCTTTCGGTAGGTAATAAAAATCATAATAAACTAAATAACCGTAAACGGAAATTATATCCATTTTTTCAGTATAGACTTCTAACTGGAAAGTTCGCTGTCAAATAAATTATTTTTAATCTGTGAATTGTCTTTGGCATAATGTAGCATCGTAGATTCTTAATTTCCCCAGTTAATATTCTGGGTTGATTACCCCAATCAAGACAAGTTTTGGTATTGGAAATTACAAATAATTTTATTTTTCGGTCTGGATCATGAAAATTCTTATTGTTTCAGCGTTTAAACGTCACTTTGAACAGCTGTTAGTGATTTTCAAAAGTTAAGTGTCTTGGTGTAATAGTTATCTTCATTGATCTTCTAGTCATTTTACCCGAGAAAAGGGGAGATTTTAGAAATGCTCCGTCTAGTTCCGGTTTGTCTTCGACTGCAAAGTTATGGAATAGCGTTGGTGTCAATAGGCGTCGATTTACCCTTGAACCCGCTTAAGTGAAACTACAAATCTTATTTCATGTTTTAAAAAGGATTCCAAGTTGCGCAAGCTCAGATAGCTTTCCAGCCAGCCGAGGATCTCGCAGTCAAGTGCTCTCTTCCTAAGCCAACCGAGAGGCACCTCGGGAGATCCGTCTCGCCGCCAGGATCTAGAGCAGCACCTGGGGCCTGGACGCGAGACCCGTTCCTCGAGTCCACTGGAAGCCTCTCACGGAGACGACTGTGCGGCTGGCGGACCCGTCAAGCGATTTGGATATTTATTTTCATACGGTTCCTGTAAGAACCAATTGGTTACCTTAGTCCGGTTTTCAACAGTGGAAACCGGCCCTTATCCAATTTAAATTGAGGATCTTGGATTCGACATTCCGCGTTCATCTAGAAGTATATTGGACACCTTCGTCGGCTCCGGGATCCGGGACTCTTCAAGTCCCTGGCGCCCATTTATCTTTAGTTAGTATCTAGTATAATAACTGGAAGGAAGGTTCTTATTCTAACTTAATACTGAACTTGTAGTATTTAATTTCCACTGTCAAACGGAACAGTACCTGTGCTTATCTCTAGCTCCCCACGACCTGCAATACGTAGCTGGTAATAACGAGGCTGGCAATAGTAGGTTTGAGTGTATTTGAGTAAAATTATTTGATTATCAATATACATTGTTTGCCACAGTTGTTGTGTCATTTCATTTTCACCACCAAACCACAAGAGGGTAATTTGAGAGTGTAACAGTTGACATTCAAATGTGGCACGAGCGTTTAGGTCATCTCAACATTAACGATTTATTGAAGCTCACTAGTCACTATAACTTAGGGGTGAAAACTGATATGACAAGTGTCAATAAGTTGCGTGATTGAGAAACATGTATTCGCGGTAAAATGAGTGCAAAGCCTTTTACTTGTTCTAGCGGACCTTGCGATGAGGTACTAAAAATTGTTTATTCTGATGTCGCATTGGAATCGAAGCGATTTGTGGATCTCTACAGATAAATTCAACATCCGATACACCACAAGTCGAGTCCAGTGAAGTTCCTGCTGAAGAATCAGTTCAACCTTTTTTTTTGATGAATCGACTCAACCTGAAATCCCGGTCGGAACGGCATTAAATGAAGAGGTTAGGAGAGCTCCAGGTAGGCCGAGAATCCGAAGGGGTCAGGTAGACCCAAGAAAATATATAGGACGATCTCCGTATCAAGAGAGGGAGAACAAGAAACAGATATTGATCTTGCGGTAGCCAAAATGGGACAGTACGTGGATAAAGCCGATAAAAGCTGTTGGAAAGCGGCTATACAAATATTAAGATACCTAAAAAGAACGAGAGAATACGGTCTTATTTATAAAAAGACAGGTAAGTCTTTAATAGGGTATTCTGATAGTGATTTCGGAAACTGTCATATAGATCGAAAGAGCTTTTCGGGTAATGTATTTATATTGTTAGGACGATATCTTGGAAATCGCAAAAGCAAAAGTGCGTCGCTACCTCGACGTGCGAAGCTGAGTATGTTAGTCTGGCTTTAAGTATGAAGGAAGCTTTATACCTTCATAGCTTACTAAGTGAAATAGAGTTACATGAATATAGCAAAGTGACATTACATGCGGATAATCAAGGAGAAATTGCACTTGCAAAAGATCCTGTTTTTCATGCCCGCAGTAAGCACATTGACATAAAGCATCATTTCTTGAGGGACACGTTAAGAAATAATAAAAATATAGCTTTGAGATTTATACTGATATGATGTTGGCGGATATTTTAACTAAGCCGCTGCCAAAGCATAAATTTTATTTCTGTGTTCGTGGGCTAACCCACGATCACAAAAATAAATAAAAACTAAGTAATACCTAAGTATTACTTAGTTTTTATTTAGACTTGATGCTTATTTTTTGTTAATGTTTATATTGTGTTATCTTGCTACTTTTGGAACATATGTTATAACTTTTAGGGTACAATTTAAGGCAGTGTGTTGAATAGGAACTAATTACGTTGTAAATTATACCTGGCAAATACGAATGTTCAAATAGTGTTCTATATAATGTGTGGTCTACTATGACACTTTCAGTCATGAATACAAACGTCTAACCTCGTAAAGGATATTTTTATTTCTTGTAATTCCATAGCGCATATACTCTGCAACATCATCCCACACAACTTCACGGCGCATGAAGGCATATTGATGCGCATAAAAAGTTTTATCAGTTTGTATTCATTTCATTTACGAGTAGCGTGCACACAGACGTAACACTAAGACATAACTAAAGTGGTAACTATTACCGTAGCCTACACTTAGGCCACAAAACCTCTTTATTTCAACTCAATAATAAGGATTTTACTCCCTAAAATTTTTAAAATCTTTGTTTGTTGTCTTTATCTGACATTGGCAGAATTGGAGAAATAGGCACCATTGCCATTTTAAAAAAATAGATGAAATTATTAGTTTTTGTGAGCATTCGTTTCCCGAAAAAAATTTTTTCTTCATCACGAAACTTGAGTACGATCTTCCGAACTTTCAAAAATTTTTGAAAGAAATTTTATTCAACAAAATAATAGAAAGTATTTTTCAAAATTGACTAAATATATCGCTGACCTGCAGGAAAACGACATTAAATATAATAATCCCATATTTATAATAATAATAATAAAACATTTAATTCAGAAACAAGTTCCATAATTTGTTAGTACCAGAAATAAAAAATGAAATGTTATGGAAATGTCTCGAGAAACTAATGGTAGAATGTCTGCAAAAGCTCTGCACATGTCATTCTTGCGGCATCGCCGTACTTTATTTACAGAAACCCTCGCCAGTAATGTTGTCGATACTATAATAACCCTTCATCAGACAGCACAACTACTGCAGAAACCATTGAATTCTTCAAAGGGTCTGTTGAGGAGTCAGCCAATGATCTTCATCATTCTCGTTTGATATTGATGTAAATGAATGGCAAAAAATTAAACCAATTCGGACCCTCAAGAAACATAATGATGCAAACCGCTACAGGACTTACTTAACTTTGCCTCAATTCAAATGGTCGACTATGCTAAAAGAGAATATTTGGTTGCATTCGAAATTACCATTTACATGGGTGCTGAAGACGAGCACAACTTCAGCAAATGAACAAATTGTAGTCAAAGGCATAGATTAATATTACTATTTTTAAAAGGACTGACAATTTTCATAGAGCCTCCTGCATTTTATCGAACTTTTATCCTGAATACAAACACAGTGTCTTAAAAAGTCCAAGCTGAGCCCTTACAAGCGGCAAAATTTAGCGAAGATATTAAAACATAGACCGGCTATTGCAGTGCACAGAGATTTAGCTAAGTTCATATTCAACAAACCTGGTAATTTAACATTTTCATCATCGCCGCCGTTATTACCCACCATTAGTGCCCTACGGAAAATTAAATCAGATAAAAAGATTGGCAAGCAATTACACAAATAAATTTATACATAATATCCAAATTTCACTGTCCAATTTCAGAGCCAACAACAAGTTGATTTCTACAAAATGTACTGTGAAACAAGAAATAGGTCAACGGTAACTGTTGATGCCTATTTTTCTCACTTCCAAATGGTACGACAATTAAAAAAAGACTCTGTTTGTGTACCAAGGATTAATCATGTGCGATAAAAAATTGCGTTCTGTCCCAATTTATTAGATGATAACTGATTCTCATAATCGAGTATCTATTTCTTATTGGTTAAAGGTTTGGAATTTGAGTGTTGATGAGACAAAGCGAAGCAGCGTGAAGCAAAAAGATTGTGCAGCATTAATATCAGCAGTAGTCACAACGTTTACTGAATTTATTTCTACTGAAGCCTACATTGAACCGTTATTTTATATTTTGAGAAGAATTAAACAAGAAATACCAGCTCTTTTTGTTTGACTCGATACGAGTCATTTAATAAAAACTAATCAATTTACCATGTCTAAAAGGAATTGACATCGAAATTAAATTATTCAACATACGGTGCATACTTTATTTAAAGAGATGTATCGATTTTCATAATGTGAAATGTACCATTAGCGATATATTGGACATACGCTACAGTAAAAAGATATCTTCAACAAGAAAAGCTCGGCAGAATTTTGAAAAATGAAGACGTTCATTCTCCATCACATGATAATGAATACACTGAGATAGATCTTGGAATTGATGAGCATGAACTTAATAATGATTTCTTTTGTTGGTTTGACAACCAAGTACTTTAAAAAAATGGTAACGAAACTCATAATGGAGAAGATAATCCATTCTTTTTGCTGATGATTGTGGCAACATTGCGTAGGATATTATTTAAACTTCCGCTATGGTCAAATATATTAGTCTCACATTTTAAATCCGACAACATGACTCCATCGTGTGCGGGGTGGAAAGCTTTTAAAAAACAGTTAAGCATTTAATTTTGATCTTCAAAACAAAAACACAGAGATACAGAATTAATGAATTCATTCAGATTTTCGCACAATATATAGAAGGTGACCTTAAGTCGTCAAAAGTTGAGTTTGCGAATGAAGTTACCAATAAAGTTGTGAAGAAAACAAGTTTCAATAGAAGAAAAAAGAAACATACTCACAAAAAAGGCCAAGTATCAAGTATAAATACTTACTGAGGACACCGTATTTTCAGACAAACCTTCTCTAGTTGAGAATTGGAAAGAAGAAGATACAAAAGACGATACAGCTAATATACTAAAACAAATGAAACACATGCAAAACGGTAAACTTGTGTTCTACTTTTGAAATTAAGATCATTTAAAACTAAAAAATACGTGTGGACAGGATTTTTCTGTTTTGCTATGAATATATGTAATTGAAGGTCATTAAAACCTTCATTCAACGACTATTATACACTCCATGCTTCTTTCTACTTCTGTATTGACGTATCTGTGTCAGATTTTTAGGGACGTCACTAAGAAAAACTAATATTTAATTTTCTTTTGTAAATAATATTTTAAAGTGAATCAATAGCTTTTAATGTTGTTTCTCTTCTTTACAGGTATGTAAATAATTTGTATTAGTTAAGTTTAAAAAGAAGAAGAAGAGAAATAAATTCTCTTCATTACAGAGCAACAATTTAACTTATTGTTTCATTAAAAGAAACCCTACCAACCAACATACCTATTACAAAACAACATTTATATAGGTATTGACTAAAATGTCAAAATTCAAATTTAAATTTGTGGTCAAAGCGAGTGACGACCCAAAAACAAACGTGGTCTGCATGACTTCAATCACGGATGCGCGAGATCATGTTTTTGCTGTTCCGCAACATTTGCAGGCAATAAGACTTCATGATAAGATTTTGAAATCCCATGCTTTTCAAAAAGTAAAAACAACTTTACAGAAAAGACATGAAAAAAGACAAGTTTGGATGACCTTGCCACCGGAAGTTTATAGCCTGTACGTGGATGATGATGGAAATATGACTTTTGGAGGATACTTGCTGGAAGAGATTACATCAACGACTCAGCAACAGACGTCGAAATAAAGAAGAACTCTAATCCATGTAATTTGAAGAAGTTATCAGAAAAGGTTATAATAGAGAAATTCAACAGAAAGGCATCAAGTGTGTTGCAGTGGATGGTAATCTTTGAAGCGGAATGTATGCGAGTAGGAATTAATGAAGATACTCAGAAAATTGAAATTTTTAGGTTATTTTTAGAAGACTCATGTCTGGACTGGTATAATTCCATGCTTATAAAACATACAGTAAATTCAGAATGGTCTATTTGGAAAAGAATTTTCTGTGAAACATATGCAAACAAAGGTTGGACACCGATAAGGTATGCAATGTCATTTAAATATAGGCAAGGCTCAATGCTAGACTGCTATTAAAAAAGAAAAGCTCCTATTAGAAATTGATAAAACAATAGATAAGCCAACATTAATTGATTTAATAGCTACTGGATTGCTAAACTTTATGGCCGATAGAATTGATAGAGATAGTTTAAAAGAAACAGAGGACTTATTTAATAATATAAGAGGCCTAGAACATTTGGTTACAAAAAAAATGGGGAGAAAAAGTCAGTAGTTGTAGAAAATAAAGAGAGAGATTTAAAGCCGTGCAGAATTTGTGAGAAAGAAAAATAAGGAAGCCAGTACCATCCTGAATCGGTGTGTTGGTTCAAAAATAAGGATAATTACGATCGTTCTAAAAACCAAATTAGAAGCGTTAATAATTCAGAATTAGAAGTAGAATTAAATAAAATGGAAAAAAACTAGAAATTCCACCATTAATCAAAATACAATTAAAAATAAATAACACTATAGAAACTTCAGGAATTTATGACTCAGGCTCAAACGTAACTTTAATAAATTCAAAATTATTATCATTAAAAAATAATGGCAACAATAAAAAAGCCAATTTAAAAACGATTAATGGTATGAAAAAATCAATAGGAATAGTAACTATAAAGGTTAAGATTATTGCTATTGAAAAGATGATTGATGTTTTTGTCATTGATGAGCAGAACTTCGACTATGATTTTTTAATAGGCCTTGATAGAATAAAAAAAAAAAATAATTTATTCAAGATGAAAATTTAAAAATTACACAAAGTGGACAAAGAAGTAGATTACAAAATAATTCCTGGCTTCACAGGTAATGAAACTGAAAAACAGAATTTAAGTAAGGCAAACAATTGGGAGAACATAACAAAACTAAATAAAATAATGCATGATGACTGTAAATAATTTTTTATGAACACATAGAAACAGGAAACTTCAATACTTCCGTAAATCACTTAAGTATTCAGAACAGTTTGAAATAGATAACCTAATATGCAAATACAAATCCCTTTTTGCTAAGGACAAATATGATGTAAGCACTGTGAAAGGTTATGAAGCACATATTGATTTAATAGTGGACAAATATTGTAGCAAAAGACAGTACCGGTGTTCCATTGAGGATATAAATGAAATAGAACAACAAATATCATTACAAAAAAACCTGATTGAAGAGTCTTATAGTCCCTTCGCGGCTCCGGTCACATTAGCGTATAAAAAAGAAGAGGGAAGAAAATCTAGATTATGCATAGATTTTCGCGATTTTAATAAAATCATAGTTCCTAATCACATCCTTTCCCACTTATAGAAGATTTAATGGTAAAAACAAGACACTGTACATACTTCACAACACTAGACATAAATTCCGCCTTCTGGTCAATCCCCTTAAAAATTGAAGACCGTAAGGTAACGGCGGTTGTTACACAGGAAAGTCATTTTCAATGGACTTGTTTACCATTTGGCTTAAACTGCTCCAGCAATTTTTCTAGTAGTTAGTATTATTAGGAAAAATAACCTTACTGACTTTACTGTTAATTTCATTGATGATATATTGGTTTTTTCGTGAACATTCACAGATCATATTCAACACTTATCATTGTTATTAAATGCAATTTCAAAGGAGGGCTTTAGATTGAAATTCTCTAAATGCAAATTTGCACAGGACTGTGAAGTATTTAGGCCATGTAATAAAAAATAATACAATAACACCACTGAAGGATAATCTTATTGCTATAAAAGAGTTTCCTGCTCCAAAAACACAAAAAAAAAATGTACGCCAGTTTTTGGGAAACATTATTTTTTATGGAAAGTATATACCAAACATATCTATCATATTAAATCCGTTACACAATTTATTACGTAAAGATCAAAAATGTCATTGGACAAAAAAATGTCAGGAATCATTCGATACGATAAAAAATACTTCGTTTAAAGCCCATTCTCGCAATATATGACCCAGATTTACCAATATATATTTATATAGATGCTAAAATACAGGGCATTGGCGCAGTCTTAAAACAGCCACAACAAAATGGAGAAGAGAAGACCTGTGCATATTTTTCAAAAAAAATTAATGACTATCAAAAAAAGGAAAAAGCCATTTATTTGGAATGTTTAGCGATAAAAGAAGCGGTACAATATTGGTAGCATTGGCTCATAGGAAAACGTTTAAAGTATTTACTGATCACAAACCTTTAGAAAAAATGAATATTAAAGCAAGACCAGATGAGGAACTAGGAGATCTCACATATTTTCTATCACAATTTAATTTTGAGGTAATATATTCTCTAGGAAAATACAACTTTGAAGCTGACAGTCTGAGCAAAATCCAGTATTAGAATCACACAGTAATCAAGAAGAAATTAAAATTAATGAGCAATTGAATTCGTTCCTCCACCTTTCGCTGATAGTATTGGTCATAACAAATGCCATGTATTAATTAATAGTCATTTCAAATGTTATGACGATAATAAGCGAAAAATCGAAATAAGTTATTAAAACCTATGACTCCACATTTACTAAATTTTTACTGCAATCTAAAATAAATTGTAGTCGCCCAATTTCCTGATTCAAAGAATTAAAATAAATCTCGATGTCCTTATAAAATAAAGTATCTTTTAATTTCTATCTAGTATGGAATTTGTTGCACAATTCTTTTTCACGTAAAGAGACGATTTTGTATTTGTCTTAATATATTTCATACGATAAGCGTAATAAAACGAAAGCAAAAGAAATGGAGGACTGAGGGCCCGAATTTTATCAAAGTCATAACTTTCAAAAAACAAGAAGAGGTGACCTGTTCTTGCTTTCACAAATTTTGGACATATCAATATATGTATGTCATAATTTTGGACGGATCATAAAGGATTTCACACAGTACCTGTAAGTTAATGAATTAATTTTATTGGCGTAATAAACTTTTACGTGTATGAGAATTGAGGGCCCATTTTCTACGAAGATATACAAAGTAGGACAGTGTTTTGCGATAATATCTTGTTTTCACGAAATTCATTTGCTTAGAAGCTTAGATTTTGGCATAAAGACTACCTGTAAGTTAATGAATTAATTTTATTGGCGTAATAAACTTTTACGTGTATGAGAATTGAGGGCCCATTTTCTACGAAGATATACAAAGTAGGACAGTGTTTTGCGATAATATCTTGTTTTCACGAAATTCATTTGCTTAGAAGCTTAGATTTTGGCATAAAGACAGTTTCTGCAGTGTTCATAGTTTATCAGGTTCAGATGGGGCCCCTGGGTTATGTGAGAGCTGAGAGCCCAACTTTACAGTACATAACTCGGTTATTTGACTTTCTGAATGTGATTCCAACTTTCATATTTTTTTAGGAAGGTTCCTACGCACATTTTGAAAGAGTTTTAACAAAGTAGCGCTCACACCACACGCACATGATTTAACGGCTAAGACATGGCCTGATAACAGTAAGATCATGGAAAATCTCATATAATGTTATCTTCTTAAAACGACTGAGTAGCTTTAATGAATGACCTTATTGCTTGTTAAAAGCATTTAAGGAACAAGACAGTTTCTATTAATTCTATGAACGAAACATGTGATACTGTTTGTTACTCCATTTGAAACCTTCTGATCTGCCGTCACATAAATTTAAGACTTAAAATCGTAACACGTGTAATGTTTTAAGAAATCATAAACCACCAAAATTTTGCAATTGCATCTGATTACAAATCTCATTTCAATCTCAGGAATGTTTTTCACAATTCATTGAAAATGCCCAGCATTGATTTAAGTTTCTGTTAAAACCTTTTTTATAATAATAAGTATACCCTGGCCATTACTGTTTTGACAGCTATTTAAATTTATGTTTTTTCCTACATAATATCTGTCACTGCTCTTATTGTATATCTATGTAATAAATTACACGTTTCTTTTCCCTGTGAAAATAGTTTTCCTTACTAGTCAACTCTATTGGCTCTGCTGAATTAATCGGATATCTAAACAAGTGGTTATGGTCCCTCCAACGTCCATCACGGTGCAGCAGTCAGGAGCGGATTCCAGTACAGCGGTAACAAATTACTCCAATATGATAAATACAATAAGCATTAGTAAACTAAATGGTCACAACTTCAACACTTGGGTATTTAGTTTGGACTGCTATCTGACGGACGACAACTTAAGAGACGTTGTGCCACGCGCCGAGCCGTGAAGGCACGAGCTAAGATTTGCTTCACGTGTGACGAATCGGTGTTTCCAATAATCAGATCAGCGAAAACCGCATACGAAACCTTTAATTGTATAAAGAAGGCTTACGCTGAAGTCTCCTAGGAAATACTTACACTGGAAACATACACGAGTATATGAACAAGGCGTTATCAACGCAGCAAGAACTTCAGGGAATAGGAACAGCAGTAGATCATGAATTTCTTGGCATTAATATGCTTGCAGGACTTCCAGAAAAATTTCATCCACTCGTCATGGCTCTTGAACATTCCAACACGAAAATATCATCGGAAGATGTAGTGACAGCACTTCTCAAAGAAGATGTGCGCTTCGCAACAGCTACTACCACCAGAGGACGTACAACGCAGCGCTACAAAGAAAGACAAGAAAAAAAAGTTTTGTACCTATTGTAAAAAAACTAGGGCACGTAGCTTCGCAATGTAGAAAGCGTAGACAAAAAAAGAGACTTCCTAATTTGTGAAGATGGAGAACAAAAGAAGATCTTTATTTTGTTTCAACAAAAACGGCCCGAAAATTTGTGAAGAAAACGAGGTCATTCTACGCTGATTGTACGTTTACAAATAATGAAATTACGAAATCGCTCGAATAAATGCAATTTCGTCCGTTTTCCCATCTGTCTCAATCAGTGGATGTTATCATCATTTTGATGAAGCTATTTGGATATTTTAAATAATAAATCAACGGACGTGTTTCGAAAAATCCAGATTTGTATAATTTTCTTTATAAATTCCGGAAAGACGCCAAAAATTGTGATAAGCGGCTACAGGATTCTATAATCAAAACGGTGGGAAATAAAAGGACGCTAAGCACATATCACATTTGATAAAAAGTACAATAAATATTAGATCGAACTGCAAAATGGTAAACTTAGTCTTAAAAGCTTTTTCATAAAGATTATATTTCTTCGTCTTACATTGTTTAAGCGTTGATGTCAAAAAAACATCATTATTTCTAGATACTCGTAGGTAAAGCTTTTTCATAAAGATTATATTTCTTCGTCTTACATTGTTTAAGCGTTGATGTCAAAAAAACATCATTATTTCTAGATACTCGTAGGTACTACGTAAGTAGGTAAAGTAGGTACCCATAATTATGTTAATTCCATTTAAAACACTACTTACGACTGACACCACTACACTACCTAAGTGTTTTTTTTTGTGTTCTTAATGAATAGCGATATTATGATTTATCAGCTCAGAATTCCATTTTTTTTTGTAATAAAAGAGTTGATCATCAATTATATGCATGTCGTGTCAAAAAACACCTCTCGTAATCAAGAACTGGACGAACGCTTCATAATATTGTGAATTGGACCAATTGCGAACTAGACCAATTTTGAACTGGACCAATTAAGAATTGGACAGTTGGACATTTTGCAAATTGGACATAATACGCAAAGGAAATATTTTTCGTTTGTATCTGAATGTGTGTCTGATCAATCCGGAAATTTTGATGTCAAAGAAGCACGTCGCTCTGGTCGCCCTATTACGGATAAAATGGATGCCATTTTTCATCAGTAGTTACGACGTAGCTGAAGAACTGGGAATTGACACAAAAATGCTCGATATTTGGGTACCTCCTCACGAGCTCACTGAAAGAAAACTAATGAACCGTGTATTCATTTGTGATTCTTTATTACGACGTAATGAAACCGAACCATTTTTGAAGAAGCTGATAACTGGTGATGAATAGTGGATCACGTACGACAAGAACGTGCGAAAAAGGTCGTGGTCAAAGGCCGGTCAGGCTTCACAGACTGTGGCGAAACCGTGTACGTTACCCTAACAAGAAAGTATCTCCTAGAGTTATATGAGTAGAACGTATAGTTGGTGCCTTATCTGCTGTAAATGTGCCCCCACATAAAAAATGTGTGCCCCCTGTCGTTTTGAAAAAAAAACGGAAAAACGATTCCTGCTGGGGTAACGTTTTTCTAGCAGGAAAATTCTAAACGAATGATCGGAGAGAGAAAAATTGTGCATGGCCAGAGAGCACATATGTGTGCCAAAATGTGCCCCTAAAAATAAAATCTGTGCCCCTTCAGATTTTCGAGATATTGCATTTCCTGCTGGAGTAACGTTTTGATGAATCGTATAACGTTTAAACCATTGCATGTGCCCCTGTAGAATAAACATACACGAGTAGTTCTTAATATGTGCCCCTTGTGCCCCCAATTAGATTTAAGAAAATATTTATAGTTTTCAAGTTATCGCGGTTTTATGAAAACCCGAAAAAACATCGCAGCGCCTAAATGAGACAAGGCATAAGTTTGGTGAAAACTGTATTTGGTCCTTCTTGACGCTAATAATAACCACACAAAGTTTCAAAACTGTTCATGCATGCGTTTTTGAAAAAAGTCAAAACGATGGTGTCCTAACTTTGACGGCAAAATACAAGGAACTGGCTCAATTCCAGATGTGTAGGTGTAAACCAAAATCGTGTGCCTTTAGTCAAAAATATATGGTGAAAATATTGAGCTTGGAATGTTTCGCATTAAGTAAATATAAACAAAAAACCAAAATATGTAAATAACGGCTGGTTATCCGACCAAATTCCAATGACTACTAAAAAGCGACTGATTCATACATATCTATGACCTTCTTTATTGGACGTATTATACCTAAGCTGTTGTCCGTACAGTCGCGTTCAAAAGTTTTGGAGGCTTATTAAAAAATATATTAAATGCACCCTGTGAATATATAAATGAAACAGCTTGTTGATGTGGAAATCATTATTTTTATTCCGTTAATTTTAATTCTTAAAAATTAATAATTATTGCATCAAATCACAGATCAAATTTCCTACCTATAAATATTAGAAATTATTTGTATGTTGTGTAGTTATTATTACTTAAATCACAGATCAGTTTTTCATCTAAGGCTAAGAACTCACGGAGCGATTTTCACCCGCGAGCGCCGCGGTTGCAGGCCCGCAGCTTCTGTAGAATGCAGATATATATGTAAAAAATTAAAGCACAACTCACGACGCGTTTTACGCCCGCTGTGAGCGCGGTTGTTTACGGTTCCCGCTGCACCGGCGGGCAACTAGTAGAATCGCTCGGGCCGCGGTCGCCCGCAGCCTCGGCGGGTGGCGCTCGCGCGCTCTGCGATCGGTTTGCGTTCGACCGCGGTGGCAGGCGGCGGCGGGGGTACGGAAATTTTGTACAGAAATCTTGCAACCACCCGTCTTGCGGTCATCGCCCGCCACGCCTGCGGGCAATGATCGCAACCGCGACGGCTGCGTAACCGCGCAAATAACCGGTCTCGTGAGTTTAGAAATAAAATCGCAGTTCCACCACCACGGCGGTCGCGGGTGAAAATCGCTCCGTGAGTTCTTAGCCTAAGTCTAACATACAAAAAATCACAGTTTGGTATTAAGTAAGCATAAGTATAATATTGTGTAAAAAAATATTAAATTTGAAATCACAGATAAATAATTTTCCTACAAGTAATTTGCTTATACACAGATTCAGATAAAGTGTGTTAGTATAGTAAACCGCATAAAGATATAACTGTAAACATCGAATGTGCAAATCTGATGGTATTTGGCTATAAATAAACGTAAGCACAATCAGCCTTTTAACGTACCCACTGCTGGGACACAGGCCTCCTCTCTAGGAGAGGGAATGGGCCGTAATCCACCACGCGGGCCCAGTGCGCGTTTGTGAATGTCACATGTCTTCGAATTTTTGGTTTTAAGACATGCCGGTTTCCTCACGATGTTTTCCTTCACCGTTTTGAGAGCAGTGGTGATGAATTTAATCACACAAAGTAATGCGCCTGGCTGGGTTTGAACCCGCACCTACAATTCGTAAGTCAGGGCTGTTACCACTCGGCCACCACTGCTCTAAATAAACATATTAAAATAAAAAACATATTATACAATATTTATCTTTAACAATATGACTGTGGAATGACACTTATATATTATCTAAAACGCCATCAAATCAAAATTATGTGACACTACATAATCAGCTTTAATATAGTGGTTGGTTAATAATTATAAATACCTCATAGGTACGTAAAACGACATACAAAATGGAAACACGTTGTTGCAACACAGATCATTGTGCGGTTGACTATAGGTATTCACTAAATACAACTCTCAAGACTAGTTACCAACATTTATTTGGTGAAGGTGAATGTTCCAACCAGCCCGCGAAATTCAAATTTTCTTACGTGTTTCGCAATTTGCACGCCATTGCTAGGTTGTATGTTGATTTTAAAATATTATTAAGAAGTATAATCATCAAAATTTGTATTGATGATTTTGATGATTATACTTCTTAATAATATTTCAAGTTCATAAAGGTGTAGGAATTACTTTTTCTGTTTTGTTTTTTTGTTCCTACGCCAAAAAATAATAATTTCCACATCAACAAGCTGTTTCATATATTCCAAAGGTGCATTTAATACATTTTTTAATTAGCCCCCAGAACTTTTGTATGCGACTGTACGGAAAACATAGGTATAATACGTCCAATAAAGAAGGTCATCGATATGTATGAATCAGTCGCTTTTTAGTAGTCATTGGAATTTGGTCGGATAACCAGCCGTTATTTACATATTTTGGTTTTTTGTTTATATTTACTTAATGCGAAACATTCCAAGCTCAATATTTTCACCATATATTTTTGACTAAAGGCACACGATTTTGGTTTACACCTACACATCTGGAATTGAGCCAGTTCCTTGTATTTTGCCGTCAAAGTTAGGACACCATCGTTTTGACTTTTTTCAAAAACGCATGCATGAACAGTTTTGAAACTTTGTGTGGTTATTATTAGCGTCAAGAAGGACCAAATACAGTTTTCACCAAACTTATGCCTTGTCTCATTTAGGCGCTGCGATGTTTTTTCGGGTTTTCATAAAACCGCGATAACTTGAAAACTATAAATATTTTCTTAAATCTAATTGGGGGCACAAGGGGCACATATTAAGAACTACTCGTGTATGTTTATTCTACAGGGGCACATGCAATGGTTTAAACGTTATACGATTCATCAAAACGTTACTCCAGCAGGAAATGCAATATCTCGAAAATCTGAAGGGGCACAGATTTTATTTTTAGGGGCACATTTTGGCACACATATGTGCTCTCTGGCCATGCACAATTTTTCTCTCTCCGATCATTCGTTTAGAATTTTCCTGCTAGAAAAACGTTACCCCAGCAGGAATCGTTTTTCCGTTTTTTTTTCAAAACGACAGGGGGCACACATTTTTTATGTGGGGGCACATTTACAGCAGATAAGGCACCAACTATACGTTCTACTCATATAACTCTAGGAGATACTTTCTTGTTAGGGTAACGTACACGGCGA
Organism: Hecatera dysodea; assembly: GCA_905332915.2. Lineage (NCBI taxonomy): Eukaryota > Metazoa > Arthropoda > Insecta > Lepidoptera > Noctuidae > Hecatera > Hecatera dysodea. The sequence goes on along the minus strand of HG995286.1, from coordinate 26,368,274 downwards.
AACCCGGGTTAACTCGCAACAAGGTGATGGCTGTGTGTGTGGTGGGACTGGAAGGGCATTATTCATTATGAGCTGTTACCACCAGGCAGGATCATCGATTCTGAACTCTACTACAAACAACTGATGAGATTAAACAAGAAGTTGAGAGAAAGCGGCCGGAATTAATCAACAGAATTGGTGTGGTTTTTTTTATCATGATAACGCTAGACCTCACACGTCTTTAGCCACTCGGAAAAAATTAAGAGAGTTTAGCTGGGAGGTGTTAATGCATCCGCCGTATAGTCTTGACCTTGCACCTTCAGATTTCCAACTGTTTCCACGTTTCAGAAATAAAAAAAGAATGATCAGCATATTATGCTGCAGAAATGAAGATATCCCAATATCATCAAAATATTATGATAAATTTGTATGTGTAGTAATACTTGATCCAGATAAAGACCAGGAACATTTTCTGACTATGTCAAAAATCATGATTGATGGGACATGTGGTCCTGAATATTTGAATTCACCCTGCATTAAACATGATGGAACTGGCTCTATATAGAGCCAGTTCCATCATGTTTAATGCCTTTGGGTAAATGTCTTTGGGTAGTTTAGAACATATGTATGTTCTAAACTACCCAAAGACATTTTGCGGAGAAACTAAAGATGGTACTGTGGCGCCACCCACGGTGATGACGCAGCTGCTTCCTATTAAACCTTTATCGAACTTTATGTTCTGAAGTTTATGTCAGTTTGGTGGTGAAAAATATACGAACGGTAAAAGTATCACACGTTTTTATTTTCATCGAGCTGAGCAGCCACAGTACCCAAAATGAAGGTTATGCTATAATAAGAAAAGACGACAGAAGAACAATAAAAAAGAAGGATTTCGAGTGTGATAATAGATGGGTGGTATCCCTTTTTTTTTTGGATGGGAAGTCATCAAATGAACCCTCCCGCCCTGGGCGGAGCGGTAGGGAGTGTCAGACTCTTACTGACTAAAACCCACCCGTGTTCCTCTTGTGCCCTTTGCGTTCCAGGGCCGCGGTAACTCTTTCGAATAAATTCCGCAACCCTAACAGGCACCGACCCTATGGGGCCCCGTCCCTGGCCAGCCACTGCGCAATAGCACAGCGGCCGACTTGTCTCTGGAGGAGGCTGCAATGGGACCATTACTGGCACTCCATTTCAGCCCCGCTCACAGCAGCAGCGGCGGCAGAGGCGGCGGCGGCGGCAGACCTCTTGCGCTTGGTTGAGGCGGATGGCGCGCAGGCCTTTCCCCCAGCGCAGTGCTCGGCCGGCTTGCCAACAGCCGCACATGCAATGCAGTGCGGCGTGGCCTCGCACGAGCCGGCCCGATGACCGGGCTGACCACAGCGGAAACAAAGTCCACTGCGGTCCACCTTCGAGGGGCACATAGCTCCCGTGTGGTTGCCCACATGGCAGCGGTAGCACCTCAGAGGTCTGGGTTCCAGCAGTTTTACCCGCGCAGACACCCACCCCACCAAGAGCCTTCGGCCCTCCGACACAATTCTGGCCGCCGTCACGGGGCAGCTCACCACAAGGGTTTGCATGCCCGTGTTGTCAGGACGGATGGTGCCCGCCTTGACGAGCTCGGCAGAGCACCCCTCAGTCCTGGCGACGGCGGCCACAACTTCCTCCTCCGTCACGGAGTCATCCAGGCCCACTATGCGCATGTCAATGCACTTAGTCGGCCTGGACACTCGGACCTCGTCCGCGGGGAAGACCGCCTTCAGCCTTTCGGCCAGGGCTTCCGCGACCACTCTCCTCTCCAGCGAGCTCCAGCTTCTGGGCACCGGTCAGGGTCTTCCTGACCCCGATGCCCCCGCTGATGCCCAGCTCCTGGAGGTTCACCGCCTCCTTCGCCCGCTTCATTAGGGTGAGGTACGTCTCGCCCCTCTGTTCCGCTTCCGGCTGCAGTGTTAACACCACAGCCGCGGATTTCGGGGCGCGAAGCCTCGCCGCAATGGCGTTGACCTTCCGCCGCTGCTTCCTTGCCTTCCTCCTGGCCGCCTCCTTGGCCTGCCGCTTCTGGCCAATGGGTGGTATCCCTACGATCCCTATTATTGTAAAAAAATGTAATGGTCACATAATGTGGGTTAAACTGTCAAAATTGTGAAATAAATATATTTATAAAGGTCATGACCGAGCAAAGTTACAAATTACGGTAGCACCACAAGAGTCCAGTGATCAATCGACATCAAGCAACGAACACCGGTACGAAATCAATGCTTATATCGATACCTTGTACGATAGTTTGGCGAATATTTGCATTTTTAGTGTATAAGTCATACAATTATACAGTCAGGTGTTCATTTGGAAAACCAACAAACAGTCGTATTTACAGATCAAAATTTTCTGCTTCATGAAACTTCATGACAGCTAGTTCAGCAGAAAAATCAACTTTATTAGCATTTTTTTAATTAAACGAAACCAAAGAAAGTGCTCGACAATACCTTTACACTGAAATTCCGACACTTTTCAGATTTGCCTTCCCTTTATTAAACACAATGAATGACGCTATACGAATCTATGCCTTGCTTTGCCTTTAATATTCCTTGAGAACCGATAACTACAGAAATATCTGCCTACATTTTGTACCTACATGTGTATTATGAGTCACATTACACCCGAGCGAAGCCGGGTTTTCATCTAGTATAAAAATAATCATTTTATTATATAGAGACTCAACCAGAACAAATTATACTATTCTTAGTTGGCGTGAAGTTCTTCAATCACAATTCCGATTGTATCCTTCTTTCCTCGTAGTCAAACTTAGTGATCAAACTGATTTGACCACGATGAATTCTGTTTCGGATAGTCAAACTACTTAATTTAACGAAAAATATTCACCCTTTGTTATAGTTCGTAAATATACTTGTACAGACAATAACATCTAATAGAATTACTTTGACAAAGACAATATCTCAACTTTTCAGGTTTACAGCGCGTCAATTTCAACACCGAGAAATTTCATCTTGATTTTTTTCTGACGTCATTATTTTTTGCACAACTTAACACTTTTATATACATTCTAATTTACGCATAAAAAATTCTACCCGAGGGGTGGGTTTACTTGGTTCGCCGACAGATGACAACCAGACCAGGGTCGACTTCAAACAGATGTTAGCAAAGACAGGGCCCCATAGGGTCAGTTGCGGAATTTGATCGAATGAGTCACCGCGGCCCTGGATCGCAAAGGGCACAAGGAGGAACACGGGTGGGTTTCAGTTAGTAAGAGTCAATCTCTTCCGCTCCGCCCAGAGCGGGAGAAGTCATTTGATGATTTCACATCCATAAAAAAACGGTGTGGTTTTACTGACTGATAAATACTGTGTGCCCGTTCATTTATTTATAGCTTCAGACAATGAAATGCTTTACAAGCCAACTCAAACACTGTTGCATGATAATAATACCTATTTAAAATCTTCGTCTTTATGAGTTACATTACTTATTTGTAAGGGTGGAAAACAAGCAATCCACTAAATTAATGAATTCTTATAATACCTACTTGAAACTTTAGTTTCAAATACTCATTCCCTATGCTGCTTAGGGTGTCGTCTAGATGAATCTAATTATGGGCCCATTTATTAAAATCAAGCAAAAAAACATAGCCATAGTGCCAAAAATAAGCCATTTATCTACATTCAAAATTTACACATTCGTGAGCAGTCACCAAACTGCTTGACAGATTTGGACTTCCATATGTATATTACTATTTCTTTGATTGGGACTAATGCATGCCAGGCTTAAATCTAATAAATCTCGCTGAAATTGCTAAAATGAAAAAAAAAGTTCGTCCATAGCACTTGTTCATTCCCAACATTAATTGATGCCTTCGCCTTGCAATGATACTAATATATATTGTTATAATTTGCATGTCTTTTTGCAGCAGCAGCAGTACAGTACATATAACTTATGATTCTAAGTTGATTGGAACATTATCCTGCATTGCTCTAGTATATGTAACATATACACATAATTAAAATTTCTTGCTTTGCTTTGATGCACTGTCAATATGAACATAAGAAGAAGTACAGTTATCATACAGATATACTGCCTCACCTTCTGGGTTAGATTTCTAAGTCAAGTAGTGTTAACGGGGTTTTTTATCCTTTAGATCTTTCTCCACAGCCCTGTGTTTCGAATTTATATACTTATTTAAGTTATCAAAGAAATGCAGAAAATATCGCAATGCAAATAAAATTTTAAACAAGTAAATGAAATGAATAGTACGTAAATCAATCATGGGAAGCAATTATAATTGGCTAGTAGGCTGGCAAGCAGAACAGAGCCATAACAGAATGGTGGCCAAGAGTCGGTAGTAGACTTTTGGATGTCCAACAACCAGATGAGTAAACAAGACAAAGAATACAAGCAAAGCCTACATAACATTCGCACAGACCAGCTCAAAAGATAGAAGACATTTTCTAAACATTAGGCGAAAAATATGGTAGCTGATTATGTTGAATTAATTACCCTGTTTATTTATTTAATTATATACATAGATTAATCCGATTTATGTGTATAATAAAATTAATGAACTCAATAATAATTTAAAAGTCGAATCACAATATTAAAAAAATATATCAAAATTGTAGCCCACCAGTATAAGGAACAGAATCCAATCTACCGGGTAAGAACTCTAGAGAAATGAAATACGAATTATGAATGATTTTTAATGTGCATGAATTATTTTACACTACAAAATTTACATAAAATAATCTACTTAAGTGAGAGCCTATGTAAGGGATCAAAGCATCACTGCTTATACACAGTCAAAAGTGAAATTTAAAAGAAAGAAAAAAGATTCCAATTTATTGAGAACCTCCTCCTTTTCTTAAAGTTTAGTAAAATCATGTAATCTTTTTCCAGACAACAATTGAAATGTGAATCAACTAATTATATTACATTATAAACGATGCTTACACTTGTAAGCATCGTTTATAATGTAATATAATTAAGGGCAAGTCGTTATTTACTTAAATAACGACTTGCCCAGCTTCACATAGGTGCAATCTTATTTCTCGCTCTGCTGCTTGTGAAAACAGTATCAAAATCCATTGTATGGCTTAGAAGAATTAAGCAAAGAATTATTTCTGCTTAAAAATATGAAGTATACTGTAAATAATCAGAGGAAGACATTGACTTTGTTTTATACTATTCAGAGATAGAGATAGCAGATCACACTAGGACTGCAGAATTTGTTCAAAAGCGTCACTGCACACTAGGAGCCGTGATTGCCTGGCTCTCTCAATAACATCAATTTAGTCCTAACTCATTTGTAGAACTGGCACTATCAAATAAAATGTATGTTTTAGAAGCTTTAAATAAAATATATGAATAAATAAAATTGAAGTTTCTGTTTGGGTAATAACAGTTTTTTTACAAAATTCACTATAAAAATATGTCTGCCTGTTAGTTCCAGCTGATCTCCAATATGGCTGGACTGTTTTGACTGGACTTTTACTAGCAGATAACAGATGTTATTTTAGAAAAAGATCAGGGTTTCATGCTGAAAATGAAAACCCATTTTTTTGCAAGCCAAGTGTGTAAAGTAAATGTATGATAATATTCACTGATCAACATAAAAATTGTTGGGCTTTTAAATAAATAAATAGTAAAACAGAATTTCCAATTAGGTGAAGAAAGCATCTGAACAAATGTTATGGAAGATTAACTATTTTAATACATATCATGTTAGTCACAAGAGGGCATAAAAATAACACAAATGCTTTGCTGGTAGCTTCATAAATAATAGCAAAACGATAGTGAAATAGAGCACAGAACTACCATTAATCTTTAACCCCAATTTTATTTTATTTCAATGCATTCCTTTCATAAATTTTCTCATATACTTTCAAGCCATCATTCACATAGCCCATCTAACAAACTGTCTAGAAACTCAACAATTTAAGGATTGCAGGTGTCACTAAACAGTAATTTTGGGGGTGCTTGAAATTAACATTTTATCATTCATATTTTAACATATGAGCCTTCAGTAAATACATTTCATTGTCTTCAGCATCAATTATTGTAATTATTTGATAACTAGCACCATTCATTCGATAGTCTGTTTTGTTGATTTTGATTCGAGGTAGCAAGTGATACCTGATTTGGGTGGCATTTTAGACGAAAGAATTAGATACTGTCAGTGCTGCGCATTAGTATATTTCTTTTATATTTTTAATTCTAAGAGGGGTCAGGTTATGAAAGGTACTTATACTGTACAAACATTTATCTATGCAACACTTTATTTTTCCTTCCCAACATCCACGGTAACAGAGTTACAGGCACATCCAGTCCTAAATAATAAATGAAAATAATGGGTATTTTGTGTGAGTTGTGTAGTAACCAGCAGTACTTAAGTATATGTATAACGAATTGTTATACATATTTAGAAACTGCCAACTATCAAAAAAGTAAAAAGCAGATAGATGTTACTTTTGGCTGATTAGGTTTATTTCGGTTATTATTACTTACTTAGGAATTACGGATGCAAGACTAATGCATACATTTGACCGCAATACTTGTTGTCAGGCTTTTTTTGCTGTCAAATATAACCTACTTGTAATCAGCACATGAAAAAATAGGGAGAAAAGGAAACATATACCTGGCATCTGTATATCTGTAACGTTTGCATTTCGTTTCAAGTCAACATTATACATTTTAAAACCAAGAGAAATTGGCAAAGGCATTGCCGTTTAAAGTACATTTTTTTCATTTTAGTGAACTTAAAATTAAACACAACAACGAAATTATGTAGTACCTAGGTATTTTTGTACAAAACGTAGAAATGGAGATAATAGATAATTCCAAAGTTACCTTTGTTGCGGTTGTCTCGATTCCATTTCTCTTCGTCTGACATATTCAAAACATACACACTATAAGTTCAATAATGACTGAATATCCCAGTTCTTATCAGAATCCACTATGTTCACACTACACAGTATATCACACGAAAAACAAATTCTGTTCTGGCTTTGTTTTGTTCATTGATTATTTTGTTTGACAGAACGTTTTGTTGTAATTTTGATACAACTAGCGACATCTTCCGCCCACACCAGATTAACAGTTTATGCATTTCGCCAATAGAGAGCAGGAGTTGCAAATACAATGTCGCAGACGTGGAATCAGTATAAGTAGGTACTAATCTACGAAAGAAATATTTTAGTAATGAAGAATGTTACTAGGTATGCCAAATCGCGTGAAATTTTGTCTCAGTAAAGCCTGTATGTATACAAATACACTAGTTTTTGTTGTAGTCAAAAATACCTAGTAGTTTTGATTTTATAGGCATTCAAAGTTTCGAAAAATATCGAGACCCGCTTACAGTCACGTGACGCCTATGACGTCATGTTACAACGCGCCTCGCGGGCCGCGGGCCGCTTCGTATCAAGTGGCCAGCGGTTATAGTGGGTGTAATAGCTTGCGCAGTATTTTGTTGTGTTTTCGTCCGCGTATTACGTTAATAGTCTAATAAAAGTAAATATTATTCGATTAATAAACGGATGAAGGATTCGAAAAAGGGCAATCGGATAATCTACCTAAAATAGTTGGATTAATGGTTGCGCATTATTTATCAACAAATAGTGATTCCGTTGCCGCCGAAATTCGAGGAATAAAAATGAATAAAAATTTATTATTGTTTTATTAAAATGAATAAAATGCAAAAATACCTAAGTAAACTTTCCTTGCTACTACTTAAGCTTAATAGTTTATCTGTTCTAAATTGTTTTATCAAAACAAAATACCCAACTAATATCGTACTGGAAGAATGCAACTCAAATAGTAGAAGTACCTACCTACCATTAAGACAACAAATATGTATTATAGTTTTGTAGCTATAGGTAGGTACGTATGTATATAAAGGTAGGTTCCGCTCTTCTTAGTAAATTTAAATGAATACATACATTTATTTATTGCAAACTAGCTTCCGCCAACAGCTTCGCCCCCGTTTCCCTCGGGAACTGTACATTTTCCCAGGATTAAAAGTAGCCTACGTGTTATTCCAGACTTTGTCCAGATCCGTTCAGTAGTTTTTGCGTGAAAGATCACAAACTTTCGCATTTATAATATTAGTAGGAAGTATGATAGGTGCTTAGGATGTAGATGTAGTGGATTGAACGTTACAGATGTACTAAAACTTTTTTTTTATTTGTTTTTATTTTACTAACAAAATACGTAAGGCCATTTATTTTTATTTGATACTTATTTCAGATCGGCAAGAGAGCTATGGCGATGATTCTATTGGTTATATTGAAGTAAAAAGAGTAGGTGATGTATGTATGGTTAAATGTAGAATCACGCCAGAACACCGCGTACGTACCACACCTTATCATTGCAGTTTAGAATGCAATGAAAAGGATCAATAAGTTTTAAATGTAACCTGCGAAGATTGTACTGCCAGCAGAGATGGCTGTAAACATACTATAGCATTTTTAATGTGACTACATCGTCGAAGCGAGGAGAAAAAACAACTTTTCCGGCGAATTGGTAGTTGTATTTTTACAGTTAGGCACAACACATGATTTCCTAGAATTTGGATTGGACATTTTAAAAAGTATTTAGGTATAATTTCGACGGTAAAGGCGCGCGACCGCGAGCGGACTGAGTGAGCCAGACTGAGCGTGTTGTACGATGACGTCACACCGTCACCAGCAGCCCGCGTCGTGGAGTTGCAACTTGTTTTACTTCTAAATCGGAAACTAATTGACGTATCGAAGTAATTCTTTCACTAGTATTTTTTATTTTTGACAGAGAATATGGAGTGCTAATAATCAAAATTAGTTAACATTCCTCATTATTATTATTATATATTTTAAAAATCTGCCCGTGTATTTCATGTAATACCTAGATTACCTACATGAAATACACGGGCAGATTTTTCAATATTCACTGTTTTTTTAGGTTTGTGGGATCTGGCTACTGAGGCTTCTAAGTAGTTTCAGTTTTTTGTATATTCGATTACCTACATGGATGTAACACAATCTAAAGTTTATTGCAGGACCTATTTGGCTGGAATTAGATCGAACATTCTTGGCAAGCTTCGCTCAGGTAGTCAATAATATGACAATAAAATCTGTCTCAATGAATTTACATATTGTTGAGTTGCGTGAACACTCGAGACAAAAAACTACACCGATTTTACAGTGATTGTCCACTACAACAACCGCAACTATACTTACTCGTAAAATAACCGCCAGAAAATCGTTTACTTTTGTCTGAAGAATAAATATCATATAAGCGAGTCATTGTTTCTGTGTTTTCGCAAATTTTCCCAGCCAGCAACCAGTTTCGAATTGACGAATACCTGACTACCGTTTAAAATTTTAAATCATTTGTCTGGCCAATGTCGTACCTAGTAAAATAATCAACCATCAATATTGAATTATTTAGCTGTTCAACTTTTAATCAAAACTTTCAAGTGTTCAAATGAAGATTTGACTACTTGAAAGAATCAGTTTTAAATAAATTACTTACGTCTGTCCATTATACTTATAGGTACGTATACCCCGTAGACTTCGAAACTTCCGAGTTATCACTGAGAATTCCTAACGATACAGGTAGATAACACAAAACCATTTTGCTCATTGAAGCTATCAAACTCTTTCATATACTTACCTACCTACATATTAACCACTGTGACATTTTTTCAGGAAATAGGGACCCAAAGTTGTTAGTTTAGTTTTTACAAAAAAAGCAGTTAATTTATAGACGAATAAGATTTTGCCACTGAGAAATTCTAACTGTAAAACCCAATAAAACTACCCAATCTGGTAATTGCAATCAGTAGGTACTCCACCCTCGACGTAGCATTTGATATCGCAAGACCAAAAGACCATTTTAAAATAAATAAGTTCACATATTGGCCATACCTAGGCCATATCTTTCAAATTATTTATATTAACAAAGAATCAAGAAAAGTACCAAATTGCCAGTAAGAGACAAACGACTAAAGTACGAGACTGGGACAAAACATTTTGGTAGCATTTTTTATAATAATAATAGATAAGCCCGTCTCTGTACCTACCCATCGACTTTAAATATAATTACTTAAATAGGTACATAAATATATATTATAAAGAGGAAAGATTTGTATTTTTGTATGTAACGAATAAATTCAAAAACTACTCGACCGATTTCAAAAATTCTTTCACCATTAGAAAGCTACATTCATCCTGAGTAACAAAGGCTATATTTTATCCCCGTATTCCCACGGGAACGGGAACTACGCGGGTGAAACCGCGGGGCGCTGCTATTACATAAATATACCTATTTCTTTCTTTTCTTTTTTAAAAACGTTCCCTAAAAAACCATACAGCACAAGCACAATATGGAAATCGTAACGCAACTTTCTTTGCAAAATTAAGATTGACATAGACAAATGACCAAGACCAAATCTTACTAGATTTCTGTTATAAACTCTTCTCTCATAGTGGATTCCACATTGCGGATCAATTATTATAGAACTCGACGAAGCACAGTAGGTACTCTGGGATTGTTTGATTGAAATCGCTTAGAAGCTTCCTGCGGGATAGGCCTAACCAGCAAGATGAAATGAAATGAAAATGAAAATGAAAAATGAAAATGTTTTTATTTTATCTCAGACATTGCTTTCATAACATAAAATTGAGGCGGCCCCAGTAAGTTACCGAAGTACTTGTGTTGGGACTACCTCGCTTCTTCCCTTACATATCTAACATAACAAGTGTTGAGACCGTATTACAGGTGACAAATGAAAAATAAAATTAGATATAAAACAAGCTAAAATAATTAAGAAGAAGTAGTAAATGCATGTGTGTGTAAGTGTGTATGTGTTGTTTAGTGTTTGTGTGGGTGTATGTGCATGTGGTGTATGTTTGAATAAGTTTAGCTAATTCTAGTCAAAATTTCTTCAGTTTCGTCATAACTTATGGTGTTTAGCCATTTAACTGTACTTTTTTTACACTCATACGACGGCAGGGGATATATATTTACTCACTAAGGGAAAACGAAGGCTAGGCAAGAAATAGAGGAGAAGAAAATAGTAAAAAAGGTCAATATTGAATACTGGCAAAAACAATGTCGCACACCATCTCGAATTGAAGGACCCAATAGCCGTGTTTAGATGCTTCTCTATCCAGATCTCTTAGAAAATTCACACTATGGCAAAGTGGTCCTGTCCTGCAAAACAGAGCAGATTGAGGGTCTCATTCTTGAGTTTTACCATCACTATATTAGCTGGGATTCGAAAAGAAGGCAAGGCTCTCTCTAAGAAATCAGAAGTTACCAATCCCAGCCACTGTTAGGAGCCATATCCGGTAAATAATCACCACATATGGCTCCAGCCGACTTCTTCCTTTTTCCTAAACTCAATTTACCACTTCGTGGTACCCGTTATTCGATAGTAGCGAAAAATAACATCAATTTCAGAAAGAGCGTTTTTATAATATTTTGGTGATTGGATCATTCGTTGGTAGTGTATCTTTTCTGAAGAAGCATACTATGAAGGTGATAGAATAAATTGGACGAACAACCTATATTTTGTGTATTAGGTAATGATCTTTCCCGGTATACTTTTTTGATAAAGTAGTATGTAGGCAGTATGTAGGTAACATACAGGTACAACAATTTTAAAGAAACCGCCATTTCTAAACCTAACTAGAAACAAAAGCAAAATTAAGTAGATACGGTACATTTCATCATCATTATTTTTCACTTGTCACGAATCAAAACTCACCATTATATTCTCTATTATATTTTTCGTTTGGTTTCCGCACTTACAATTAGTTCTGATACTGGGCCATTGTGCATGAGCCATGGCCACAGAGTACATTTTATATAACTGAGAGCCATGGCGGCCGTCATTCCAACCAGAAAAGCTCACCACACCTATAAACCACCGTATGGGTCCAAAACTTACATTGAAATTATGTTAGTTATGACCTTATATTTTGCTTCAGAACTTTGATGAAACAAACCAATAATAATGCCAATTTATATAATATCAATTGAGAAAAGCCCTGATGTTTTCCAAATCAAAGAAACCGCCATGTTTCAGTGTTGCCCACAGACAAACCTAATTTATTACCAGTTTACTACTAACTTAATATATTAAGTAAATAGTTAACTAAAAATATATAAATAATATGTATAAGTAGTAAAATATAATATATATATATTTGTTACTTCTACCAGTATACACAATAAAATTAACTTATCAAAAGCTTCAGTTTTTTTTGTCCTTACTTATTCTCAATTGTGTGATTTGATAATAGGTACCTGCAAAAGATTGTGCATGCAGGAATGACTAATTATTTAACAAAATATTACACATCTAATAAGGACGTGTACCAAATATTCACTAATTCCCGCCGTCCATATATGTGTTGGGGGGTCAGGTTCCCAGTGCTCTAAGTTCCTGAATGACTTAATCAAGTCATTCAACGATATTGAACAAACTCATATAAAATAATGTTGTCAACTTATATACAAATCTCGACCATTAAAAATGCGAAAACGAGGGAATGAGCATGAAAATTTCAATATTCCATATCCAAGTATTCCATAAGGATTTACTTATAAAAGAAGTGATATCTAACACTGTTTAGTTACCTAGTTTTCTCGTTCGAGAAAACTATATAGTGAGGCTTCGATCGCGCCTGTATTCTTGTTATAAACCACAGAGATTGTAAAAAATATGCTGCCATCGAGCTTCGTCTCCACGTTTAAGAAATTCCTATAATATGTAGTATAATCGCTTGCTTGGCATACCTGTGTCTAAAGCTGACATTGGCTATAATACTAGCTTTTATTGCAATGTTTGTATGTATGTGTTGCAGCCAACTGGTTTAATCAGCAGTTCAATTTTAGCGATCTAGCGTTTTCATTGAACGGTGTCATTTAATCAACGGCAGGAATTTAATTGAACAACTAAGCATATGAGTTGGTTCAATATCGCTAAATGACTTGATTAAGTCATTTGGGAACTTAGAGCACTGGGAACCTGACCCCCCGACACGTATAGGTTAGGTTTGAATGGGACGGCGGGAGATAGTGAATATTTAATTTTGGTTCACGTCCTTAATACATCTGTTATATTTTCTTTAAAGTCTGAGGCGTGCACGTCCATCTTACTTTGTTGTATGCCTCAAGCTTTTAAAAATGTTACAAATGTATTTTATAAGTAATTGATTCTGAAGCGGTTCTAAATTTGCCGGGCTAGTATATGATAAAAATTCTTCGTCCTTTTTATCTGCAAATATGTTATCTATAACATAATTACTAGATTTTGCCTAATTACTACTTGGCAACACTGAGACACTGTCCGTCCGCTCCGTATTACTTTACTCTATGCTCTTGATCGTGTCGAGCAAGTCCGTCCGACCGTCAGTTCAGCATAGTTGTGCAGTAGTGTATCATTCAATGACGTTACTGACATTCGTAAATTATAAGCTAAAATAAACGTCCATTATAATATATTGTGAGAAAATGGATCGCTTGCGAGTGCGTGTGAACTTTAAATATGTAACCAGTGTGTTCCTTTTGGTGTTTGCTGTCAGCCAGTCTACGAACGGTATGTCGAAACTTTCCTGCCCACGTAATGAAAACAATGCATCGTTTTATTTAAGTTTGCTTCTTTGAATGCAGATCCATCTGAAACTTTTAAACACATTTCCCTCGGCGCACAGCGTATTTTTTGAAAGATTAATTAATAGAAAATAGTTTGTAGGTCACGATATTATTTTCGTCTCTAACTACGAAAGAAGCGAAGGAAACCTTGAAAGCCTTTAAGTCTTTTTTTACTAGCAAGTTTTGATACGTCATCTGTTGTGAATTCGTGATTAGTAGTAATTGTTCGCGCTTATTTTCTTTTTTACTAAGTTACAGGTAAGACTTGTTGCTTTTGAAAGCGTATCTTCTGCAAAATAAGTATTGTGTGATTGTTACAAACTTGCTATGAAACCTTGCATTCTATGTCACTAACGTATTCAACAGGTTAATAACTATCGCGGTTCATATGAGAATGCATTGATAGGAAATTCTTCGAACAGTGATTGTTTAATAAAGATATGGTTAGTGTAGACAAATTGACACTAAACAACTGTGTTTTCTTATTATCACTAGGGATCGGAATAGCTGCTATTTTGGGTGAATAAACCTGAATGATGATGTTAATTAATATGGATAAAACTTTCCACTATGGGCCGTCGAGTTTGAAGTTCATTTTTTTTGCAGGTAGTAAGTATATACTCATTAAACTAACAGTTTACGAGACATAATTTTTTAAAATTTCCTTTTAAACTGAAAAATAATACGCCACCCATATAGGTATAGGATAAATAAATAAATTAAATTGCCATGGTAGATGTCAAATTTGACATTTCACGTTCCGTTGACGGTGGGGGTGTGTTTCAATTTTATCATATTATGATGATTAAATAAATAAATGACTAATATAGATAATGTCCTTAAATATAGTTATATTTCACATAGAACATTTGATATGTAATTAATGTGCACTAAAAACGCGCCGTACATTGCCTTTTTCACTTAAAAATAACGATTGTTTACTTTGTGGATCGGAACGTGAAGCGACGCCATTTTGTTGTATAGTCGCAGTGTCAATCAATCATCACAGAGTACTTTTTCTATATAGGTCAGTGTCAGTCGTCACAAAGCTTTGTGATTTAAACTTTTTCAAGCTTACAGTTATGTTATATAACAGGTTCTTTACCCAGAAGTAGGAGGTCTGCGGAGCAGGATGACACTTTGTCTAATCAAAAGTCTGTCAGTACACTCGTAATTGATCAGGATTGTCGGTCAAAGAGCGAGCGAAGCGAGCTCGGAATATTAGGGCACCCGACTCGGACAAGTTAGGTTAAAAGCTGCTGGGTCGTAGTGAGCGAGCGAAGCGAGTGAACACAGACCCCGCCACCTCTTTCGAGGTTATTTTTTGTTACTATCCAGAAGTAGGAGTACCGTGGAGCTGGGCTCCATAACTATGGATATCTCCATAAAAATGGGCTCCGCGTGTGGATGGGACAGGGAGGTAGCCCCCCTCCTCCCTCGTCTACCTAGCCCCCGACCCATAAATCGATGGACCATAATGGAAAGTTTAACCAAATGCGCGATAGGCCTACAGTATTTTGATTTCATCTACCTACTACTACTGTTTCTTTCTAGTTTTGTGATTGTAATTAGTGAATAATTTAATATTTGCATACTGCTAAATACAAACTATAGCAAATACGAATACCCAAAATAGTTCTACAAAAAACAGTTTTAATATAATAAATTAATAATATGTTTCCTGGAATTCAGATGGCATGTCTATGTTATGATAATGGTCACAAAATCCCACGAAAGCACTACCTATTCTGATCAATGATTATCGCTGTTTGTTTTAAGGTAACTCTAAAATGGGTATTTTATGAAAATATTCTTACTTTCACTACATGAAAACAAAGCCACTTAAGTCTATAGCAGCTAAGTGAATATTCAAATGTTTTTACGTTTGAAGGCACATATTGGCTAATATTTCCTGGATGCAACTGTTACATTGGCCAACACTGTAGTTTTTGTGGAATGGTTCATTGTTAGTTTAATATTTATATTGTTGAGTGGTCCTATCTAAAAGGAATATTGGATAATTTAAATTGACTTATCTCATTATTATAAACAGAAGATAAGAATACTGGTAGGAAAAACATGTAAATAAAATTGAATATACCATTAATTGATAAATGATTTATTTTGTAAGTAGGTTGTAAAAAACACTTTTACACGTCAATCTTTTTTTTGGCCGTTATAAAAACTAGATGAGGCCGGTGTTTCCTAGCTGACTACCCTGAGAAGAAACACCGAAACAAACTCAGAGGTCAAGGTCTCTTTTGAAGTCCATACAATTGTACTGGTCAAATCATATGAGAACCATGTAGGTTGGTGTCTGAAGTGGTCTTTTGAGGAATGTACCCCACAGATTTGAGTGGACCTGTCCAAACAGTGCAAGCATTTGTCAGTTATCGTGTAGCTCAAACTTAGAACTTTAAGGAGCTCAACGATTTGACGAACAATACCAAAGTAAGGACATTTGGGTAGGCCACGTAAGGAACTCAAACTGCCAGACTAATATGAATGAACCCCCGACGTAGCGATCTACATGGTCCTCATATTCACAATACGTTATATGAGGACCATGCAGATCAGTGTCTGAAATGGTCTTTTTAAGAAGGAACCACACCGTTTTGAGTGGACCTGTCCAGTCAGTGCAAGCCTTGGTCAGAGACAAGTAGCTCAACTTAGAATCAACAAGGAGCTCAACAACTCGACGAACAATGCCAATGAAAGGACATTTGGGTAGGCCACAAAAATACTCAAACAGCCAGACAACGTTAAAAAAAATTACTTTGAAGGGGAAAATGCTAATAATAACCCATATAGTCCTCATATTCACAATAGGGAATAAAATTAAAATAATAAAAAAAATGATACTTTACAAAGTAAGTATTCATGTCAACATAAGAAATTGTAATGAAATAAAAAGAATACTTACTTTAAAAAGTAAACATTCATGTCAAGAGTAAATGAAACTGAAAATATAAAAATGTCAAACTGTATAAATATAAACAAAAAGCGCACAAAAGAGAACAAAACAGGAAAAAAAAACATTAAAACATTGGGCCGTGTACAAAACTGAAGCAGCTCAATCCCAAGCCTTCTTGTCCTCAAGATAATCTTTCACTGTATAAAAAGCTTTCTGGCATAGCTTACGTTTTATAAATAATTTGAATTTATTTATGCTTAGTTCTTGAATAGGGCTAGGAAGTTTATTATAAAAATGTATACATTGGCATCGAAACAAACCACCTATTTTTTTGAGCCTGGTTTTAGGAACGACATAATTGTGTTTGTTCCTAGTATTTATGCTATGGATGTCACTGTATTTTTTAAACAGATTAATATTTTTATGTGCATATAAGAGGTTTTCATAGATATACTGGGATGGCACAGTCATAATATTAATCTCTTTAAATTTGTCTCTGAGGGACTGTCTGGGACTTAATTTATAAATTGCACGAATAGCCCTTTTTTGTAAGACAAATATTGTCTGAATATCGGCGGCATTTCCCCACAACAAAATGCCATATGACATCACACTATGAAAGTAGCTAAAATATACTAAACGGGCCGTCTCTAAATCAGTTAAGCCACGAATTTTCCTAACAGCATATGCTGCAGAACTGAGCTTTTTTGACAGTTTGTCTATATGGGGGCCCCACTGCAGCTTCGCATCTAAAGTAATGCCTAAGAACACTGTGGTATCTTCGGGTTTCAACTCTTCACCCTTTATCGATACAACAGTGTTCACTTGTCGCACATGAGGTAAGGTAAACTTTATACATTTTGTCTTTTTCTCGTTTAGTAAAAGATTATTAGCATTAAACCAGTTAACTATAGTTGCTAGGGCAGAATTTACATTGTCAGTAACTATCTGCTGGCGTTTTAGTTTAAACAAAAGCGACGTGTCGTCTGCAAATAACACTATATCGTGTTTGTCTTTTATGAGGTACGGCAAGTCATTAATATAAATGAGAAACAAGAAGGGACCTAAAATTGAGCCCTGGGGGACCCCCATCCTGATTACAGATCCAGGAGATCTTTTACCATTGACATCATCTCTCTGAATCCTATCACTCAAGTATGAAGTAAGAAGATCCAGAGAGGCGTTCCTGATTCCGTAATAGTGTAATTTCCTGATCAATGTCTCATGGAGAACGCAATCAAACGCCTTGGACAAATCGCAAAAAATCCCCAAAGCATCACATTTGTCCTCCCATGCATTATAAATGTGTCCTAGAAGTTCAACACCGGCATCAGTTGTTGAACGACCCCTTGTAAAACCGAACTGCTTATTATGTAAAAAATTATGTTTATTAAAATATCTTTGCAATTGATTTAAAATCAGTTTCACAAAAATTTTACTCAAACTCAAACTCAAAACTCAAACTCAAAGCATTTATTTCAATTAAACCCTTTACAGGCACTTTTGAATTGTCAAGTCGAAAGAGGTGAAGCTATCTGCACGTTCCAAAGCGTAGATCTCTATGGAGAAGAACGTGCAAGAAACTCCACGGACACTCTTTTAAATCATGTTCTGTATTACATTGCGTTTAATACATCCTTTGGTGCTTCTATATGTGAGGACAATGCAAAGATAAAAAAAGAAAGGAAACCACAAAACAATTCAAAGTATAAAGATTAAAACAAATCAGTGGCAGTTAAGAGGTGACCAGTCTCAACCGACGGCGCCCGTTCACGAACATGACGCGCGTATCGGCACCGTTTAGCTCAACCATTTTGAAGGGAACCGAACGATCCAACACGCACGCCACCATCAGCGAGACATTTGAGCGAGCATGACATGCTCTCAACTGCCATTTTAGTTCAAGTCACAAAGTAAACTATAAGGTATCACATGTAAATGGCTCCATGGTACTCACATTTACAATATTTGAAAATAAAATGCTTCTACAGTATACAAAACTATGGTTTACATTAACCAAGCAAATACAGTAAAAAAAAGATAAATTATTTATTCTCAAAATAATATAATAAAAATTAATAAATAAATGAGACAAAAAAAAAAGGGCGAGCATCTCTTCCAAATATATAATCCTAACTTGTTAACCCAAGTGGTTGAGGCTGTGGAGCAGGACCGGCATTTAACCAAGCATTTTTATCAAGGATATAATCTTCCAGTTTATAATATGCTTGCCTACATAGTGTGCGTTTTATGCATGTTTTAAATTTTCTCTCATTCAATTGAAGAATATCGACTGGTATTTTGTTATAAAATTTTATGCAATACCCCATAAAAGAAGTGTGTACTTTAGCCAATCTAAACCTAGGTTGATCTAATTTGTTTTTATTTCTGGTATTAAAATTATGCCTGTCGCTGATCTTATTAAACATATGAAGATTTTTCCGAACATACATAATGTTTTCATATATGTATTGACAAGGTACCGTCATGATGTTAATTTCCTTAAACAGTTCCCTTAGAGAATCGCGCTGGCGGAGATTGTAAATGGCTCTTATTGTAATTGAATTTTAAATGAATCTTATTTACTAAAAGTAGGTAGCACTGAGATGGGTCTATAATTGGAAGGGTCTGATGTACTACCTGATTTAAATAAAGGTATTATTTTACTATATTTCATTAGATCAGGAAACTCACCACGGTCTACACAATTATTAAAAATAACAGCTAAAGTAGGAGCTACAATGTGTATTATAGACTTAGCAAGGTCAACAGAATTACCCCATAGATCTGCAGTTTTTTTAACATTCAGTGAATTAAACGTCTTTACAATATCAGTAGAAGTGACATATTGGAATTTAAATTCAGCATCACAAACTGGAACGTTTTCTTTAAGTAAAGCTTCTGCAGCACTGGGTGGTGAATCTAGATACTTAGTTGTCGATACGGGAATCTCTGCAAAGAAATCTTCAAATGCCGCGGCGACTTGCGAATCCGATTCAATAATACTGTCATCAATAGCAAGGCTATAATCACTACTTCGATTGACAGACCTTCCTGTTTCACTATTAATAATATTCCATGTCGTTTTAATTACATTACTACTATTTTTAATTTTTGAACCCAAGTACCTAGACTTGGCTATATAACAAACCTTTTTAAATAATTTAGTATAATTCTTAACATATAAGTTAAACTCTACTGTATTAATATAAGTTTTTTCTTCATACAGCTCATAAAGCCGTTCTCTACTCTTATAAATACCAATGGTGGCCCAGTCACTGAAGGTAGTGTTACAGTTAACTGAAATGGTTTTGGGAACAAATGTTGTATCAAACTCTGCGCAATACATTTTGAAAAAATCATTATAATATTGATTAGGGTCATCATTCGTTGACAAAGTTGGCATTTTATTTAAAAGTTTAGCCTTAAATGTTTCTAAACGAAACTTTGATTTTGGGTTAACAGTGATATCCTTTTTTGTTTTTGTTTTATTTATATTTGGTATAGAGATAAATTGTCCACAGTGATCTGAATCTATTAAATTAATCATTTTTGTATGGGTAGGTACAACATCTGTATAGATATTATCTAGGCAAGTGGCACTAGTGGGAGTTATTCTAGTAGGCTCCTTGAAAAGGTTTGCAAGATTGTATGACTGAAAAAGACTTATAATTTTCGTACTTAAACTAGAATTTTCTAACAAATTAACATTAAAGTCACCACAGATAATGATAGACTTGCTTGAATTACCAATTTTGTACAAAACTTCATCCATTACTGTTTCAAAACTATCATACAATCCTGAAGGTGGTCTGTACACACTTAATATAACATACTGCTCCAATTCAATACAGGCTATTTCAATAATCCGCTCAACAGAGAGGCTCACTATATCCTTACGGTCCTTAAATTTAAGATTATTATTTATTAAAATTAATGAGCCACCATGTATAGCATTTACTCTGCTGAACGAACTACCAACCTGGTGATTACTATAAAAGAACATAAACTGATGGCTTTTAAGCCAATGTTCCGTTAAACAGAGAATATCAATATTGTTAAAATTAAGGAATAATTCAACTTCTAAGTCCTTATTCATAAATCCTTGAATATTTTGATGCACCAGGTTAATAGTATTTATTGATTTTAAAACATTATTTGAATTATTATTGGCATTGGTGCTAGAGATAATCTCTATTGTCCTACTTTCTAATTTAAATTATAATTTGGGTCAATATTTGTTGCCAAGATATTGGCAGAATTATTTAAAATGTCAAAATGGCATTGCTCAATAGGAGCAAATTGTTTAGCCAAGTTCTTGGCTGTAATATTAAAATAATATGATAGCGACATAGCTATCTGTCTCCTACAAAAGTTTGTCAGATAGTATCTGTCTACAAGATACCTATCTTTTGTCAATTAATCTGCTTTAAAAATCTATACTACTATTATAAAGAGGAAAGATTTGTTTGCTTGTTTTTATTGAATAGGCTCTGAAACTACTGAACTGATATGAAAAATTCTTTCACTGTATGGAAGCTACACTATCCCCGGGTGACATAAGCTATATTTTATCCCCATATTCCCACGGGAACGGGAACTATGCGGGTGAAACCGTGGGGCGCTGCTAGTGATTACATATAGCTGACTTTTTTGTATTTTAACATTATGTACCTATGGCTGGAAAGGTATGGCTTGAAAGGCACCTGATGAGTGAATGCAGGTATTTGATCTACCTCCCATAATTTATGACCCAAAAA
The DNA here is from genome assembly GCA_905332915.2 of Hecatera dysodea. Classification (NCBI taxonomy): domain Eukaryota; kingdom Metazoa; phylum Arthropoda; class Insecta; order Lepidoptera; family Noctuidae; genus Hecatera; species Hecatera dysodea. Next base: position 26,346,983 of record HG995286.1, on the reverse strand, counting down.
TCTTTACAATTTTCTGCATCGCCTTGGCTGTAAGTCTGTTTTCCATACATCCTGATAGTTGTTTTTCATCAGTGTGTGTTTTGTGGAGTTTCAAGCATTTACCTGGTGTATAAAGATTTAATTTCTGTCCCTCGTAAATTAACAATTCACTATCATGAGTGATTAATACTCAAGACTTTTGGTATCAAAGTTTTTATACAAATGCATGGTCCATGACTAAAGAATGGGTAAAGTAAGCCATACTGTGGTGACAAATCATATAGTAACAAACCGCAAACATAAGATGAGGACATTCATTCAGGGAACAATATTTGCCTACCTATACTGCCAAACTTAATTCTATGACATAATAATAGTGACTGATTACCTCTTTCAATCGGACCATAGCACCCTCTAGTACTCTCTCATCCTACCCTCAAAAAAGTCTTGGATTAATGTATGTTACTTCTTCCCAAACAAAGTCATGGACTTCAGATAGTACTTTAAATCAATGTCGGGTACATTTGGCCATCTCCTATCTATTATTAACTTGCTTTAAAATCAGTGTTCTACCTCAACAAATCAGTTTCCCAATGAATATTTGGCTTTGCTTATCTACATAGGCACACATTAGAATAACCATTCTCATTATTTTAATGAATTGATGACTATATATGTATATTTTAAACAACATATTAAAGTAATTTAATTTTTCCTTATACTTTTAGCTTTGCTCAACACACACAGCTTATCATATAGGAAACTCAGGCATACTACTTCCACAGATTACCTTGTACAGATATTGAATTATTGAAGCAACCAACAATTAGTCTATGCCATATAAAATATACCTAGTTGAGTAGTTGGAATGATTTAAGTAATATGTGCTCTCGTTCATCAACCAAATTGTAACTATAGCTTGATTATTCTACTAAATTTTCCTTATTTTACAGACTTCTCATGTGTGTGATAAATGTGGATTATTCACTCATTCAAATCCATGTAGTCCTGATTTAATATTGGATACAAATGTTTTTCAGGATGGACAAGACAGATGAATTAGGTATATCAGCATTGACAGGAATTAATGCCTGTAATTTGTGATAACTGAAAAAATCAGGAAGTCACTATCTGTACTTGAAGCTATCATGGTATTTTCTTTTTTTTTGGAATTTCATAGTAAAATAACAAGTAATATTAGTGATGGGGTAAGCTAGAGGAGGCCTTTACCCAGTGTGGGGTTCCAATAACAGAGTAGTAATAGTTATATAGTTACTACCAAAACTTGTGAAACTTATTGCTAGTTCAGTTAAAAAAGAATTTATATTTAGAACTCGGTATTTTTCATCAAAACGGTTCAGTAGCTTAGACTTTACAGTGAAACAGGCGTTAATAATTACTATATATGTAAATTTGTAAATACGTACTAGAATGCTACAACTATATAGGTAACTAGCAGCGCCCGGCGGTTTTACCCTGTAGTTCCCGTTCCCGTGGGAATATGGGGATAAAATATAGCCTATGTTACTCGTGGATAATGTAGCTTTCGAATGGTGAACGAATTTTTAAAATCGGTCCAGTAGTTTTTGAGCCTATTCATTACAACCAAACGAACAAAGTTTTCCTCTTTATAATATTAGTATAGACTAGGTACCATCCTTTTGCCCTTGCGGTAATCAGGTAGGTAAACAAGCTGTTCTATTTTCTGGAATACAATATCTATACAATTAATTGCATGTTTCAGATATCAATATGGAAAATTTGGTTTTTATAGGTGTTTTTTCTGCTTGCCCGAGGTCGTTGATCGGAGATCAGGACCTCTTGTCAAAGCGGTGCGGTCCGACAAGTTCTCGTGACGTAGTTTAGATTGTGAGCTTTAAAATCAAGGTTGCAACGTCTTCCTTGAGTTTTTATATTGGGTATAATTTTTGAGCATAATCGTAACGATTTAAGTCGGGTATGCTCGGTTATTACGGATCCGATCCCGTATGGTGAAGTATGGAACCCTTTTAATATGTCTTCGCTGATCGGCCGACTGTGTATGTCAGGGCTGTGTCTTGGGAAGTGTAAGAGACTTTTAAATTTAAATATGAAAAAATAAAAAGAATTTTTTACCACCCTTGAAAGGGGTGTGACCATTTTGACAGCCACCAGCCAGCATTTTTTTTTAAACATATATGTTGGGTAGGGTTCACTAATACAGACTAAAAAATGTAATCAACATGGCGCCCTAAAGTGTCACGTTGCTGAGATATTTGGAGGTGAAGTTGTTAAGTGACTACAATGGCCATTGTTACAAATAAATAAATTACGTCTTTATATGCATTAAAAATAAAAGAAATAATAGTTTCCAACTTGAATTAACCATTTAAAAATATAGGGCATCTAGTAACGCTCCTTGGCAATCAAGAAAACGAGTGCTATAACTTTTCAGCTTCTTCTGCATTAGCAATTATAAAGGTACGTTTGGACTCTGTTTTTGCTTTGCGTAAAACAAGCATTTCAATAGAATTGTGAGATCAGAATGCGTCATGTTTACGAGAATTCGATGCTTGTTGTTACTGTCGACTACAGAGAAAGAACTACTTTCGATAATGGTGGTATATTTACATCTGATTTTCAGTATTGCATACGGTATGGAGATGTATTTAAGGGGCTAATGAAAAAAAAAACATGTTTTCGGTTCGGTTAAATTGTATAATGTATCAGTAGCAACACATAGCGTTCATTTTATGTTCACTAATAATAACATCTTAATTTCATTTACAAAACATAATAAAATTAAATTTTCGACTCGGTATGAGTCGAAAATCAAAAGCGACCGCAGATATGGGTTAAACTTTCATGTGTAACAGAAGATAGGTACTTTATCGACTCATGCATACAATCTTAACAAATAAGCGCGCAAAGATAGGCAAGTTTTTTTTTTTTGATAGAATAAACCGGCCAAGGGCGAGTTCGGGGCAGCACGCTTGAATAGGATTTTGTAAACTGGGGTAAGAAAGAAAACTCGTTTATTCCGCCTTAGATGACGCACAAAAACTAAAATAAAACAAACTTAAAAAGAAAAAAATAACCAACCAACCAAACAACAACCAAACCTAACCAAAACAAACACAACACCACACACACACACACACACACACCCCCCCCCCCACACACACACACACACACATCACACACACACAGTCACACTCATCAACCAAATACTGCTGTAGGTGCTGCTAGGCTGTTTAGTCTATTATACAGTGTGAAATCTTAATGGTTGTTTTCCCGCGGCAGGACGATTACCCATCAGTAGTACTATCGAAACACAAAGTTAAACTAAAAAAATAAATGTTTTTTTTTTTTTCAAATCATTAAAAAAGTTTTCATAAACTCGAAAGAGCGAGAATTAATAGTAGTGCACTAGACATAAAGTAGGTACATACCTACATGAGACGCACGTACCGCCGCGTACCTACATATCGCGCGATGCACTACTGTTGGTTCAAGTCACTTTCGAGTATTGTTTATCACAATTGTTAATCTGCCATTTATGGAGTCTAATATTTTTTATATATATAAATCCATTGTATTACCGATACAAACTCATTTCGCTTCGGGAAAACAACCATTAAAATTTCACACTGTATATTTCTATATACCTACCTACCTACTTATATGTATATCGGAACTCGAGAAGATGAAACAGTCTACGAACGTTTTAGGACCAATTAATGATAAACAGATAAACTATACCTGGTGGAGGGCCGTGTAATATTTTGGATTAAAATCGATAAAGATGTCCCAACTTATTTTAGATCGTGTATCCGCCGTAACGTAACGCGTTTAAAGGTATTTGCAGTCATTATCGTTTTGGATCAAATTGGTTCACTAAATTTAGTCGTAGGTGGCAATCTGCAGGATTGGGTACGATAAACATCGTGTTATTTGTTTTTTCTTTATTTGAGTAGGTTGAAACGTGAAGACAATGGAAGGACGCGTACAAAACAAATAAATAACAAATATATATCATATATATATAAACACTAAGCTATATTTTGCTTATCCCCTATCATCTTTCAGAAGATTGTGTTGTACTTACATCACAGACAAGGTAAACGTGATCGGGTTAAATGTGAAGTTTTTCGCTAGATTCTTATGTGAGTTTCATTGCGTGAAATATATGCAGTCCTTGAAAATAAGTATTTGTCTAATAATAGAATGTATAAAATCCACAAGGTCGGATGCGATAATTTGTTATTCATTTTATTCATACCTACTTAATATTTATAATTAATATTTGTCAATGTTATCTTTATACCTACTCTTAGTTTACTTATACACTTATAAATATGTCTGGAGTTCTCCTCGCCAACAAGAGCAGTAGGGGCTGAGATATTTATGAAAATCCACGTCTATGTAGGTAGGTATTTCTGTATGTTCTAAGTTTTTAATGTTATCTGCGAACGCTAATCTTCTTCTTATATTAAGATAGTTACCGTTCGTTTTTTTATTGTGTTATCTGTTTGGTATTCTCGCTAAAACTTGACCAATTTAATTAGGTATTTGTGTGTGGTGTGTTGTTTAGAAGTAAAAAATTACAACCATATCAAAAGATGGTTGGCAAAGGTTTTGTTTTTGTAATGCTATCATAGGTATCCAATGTTTTCCTTTTGTATTTCCATTATCATGTTTGTCACTGGTCTGTGAAACATAGGTTACGTAGATATGTCATGTACATACCCCTTTCTGCTTATTTATAATATAAGAATATGTATGCGTTCTAAATTACCAAAATATTTTTTAAAAAATCTGTATCTTTGACCCTTCTGATTCTTTTCTTCCAATTAATGTCTTGTTCTTTTTTACCAAAACCTACAAAGATTTGTTATAGTGAGCACCTAGCCTAAGAGCACTGTTACTCACAGGTCGGATTCACAAGTTAGCAAGGTTATACTTTGACCCTATTGATAAAGAAATGACGATTATAAAATTCCATTCTGAGTTAGAGACGTCGCAAATTCGAGTCGCGAATTCATCCAAAGGGATCCATGTCCCCTTTCTCCCCCCTTCAATTTGAATAGCAGGCAAAAAAACAATAAAATAAAAACAAAAGGTTTTTTTATGGCATTTTCCCCTCTGATGGTAAAGGTCAAAGTATGATGGGGTTCTTCAATACAATTTACAATGCGAACAGCGAAACCATAAATGTACGCTGTGAAAAGTAGCGTAGCGGGCTGTGTGTTTACTTGATTCGCCAAAAATGAAATACCTAACCGAGTTTATACATTCGCCGCCATTTTGCGTAGCGAAGTAGTGGTAAGGTGGAAATGATATCGTCATTGCCAACCTACTCCACATGCAAATATGAAAACAATTTACATGGGTCAGGCACACCATGCTCCATCTTCTTTTAAACTTAAAAAAAAAATGTTTTAAATACGTGAAATTTGTTATATGGGTAAGTATTACGTAAGCACTAAAGGGGGCGGGGGGTTCTTGATTTGCTTATTTCTGATAACATGGGGTATGGGGGCCATCCAAGTATTACGTAAGTACTAAAGGGGGCGGTGGTTCTTGATTTGCTTATTTTTGATGACATGGGGGGTGGGGGGATCCGGGATGTGATTACGTAAGCAATATTGATTTATTTAATTTTTCAGATTTTCTAGTCGGGCGAAGTCTTACCCACTGGGCTATCAACGCCCTAATAGCGAACTTAATTTCAGACTATATATTCCTTGCTTCATGAACCAATAAGGAAACCAGAAAAAATCAATACTACTTATAAAAAAAAAATGTTTACGTAAGCATCGGGCCTTGCTTACTTTTGCTGACGAGGGGAAGGGGGAGGTCGAAAATGTCAAAAAATTTGTTTACGTAATACTTGTATGGCCCCTATGATTGTAAAAGGTAAGGGGCCATTCAATTATTACGTAAGACGATTTAGGGGGTGAGGGGGTCGACCATGTACCTATTATTGTTTCTTACAAGGGGGTGAGAGGGAGTCTCAATAGTTCTTACGTAAGATCACAAAAATGCGCAGAGTTAAAGTTCTACTTTGAAATTATTATTATAACCTTACTACCAAAAAATAAAAAAAATGTTAGAACCTTGTAAGTACAAATTAATATTTCTAAAATTGTTACTTTGAAAAATAAACATTGAAACAAACCAGACGGGTATTCATTTTCACCTTTAGATTCTTACGTAATAAATATTAAACAGGGGGGGGGGGGGGGCTTATTCTTATATTTTCTTATAATAGGGTTTTTAAAGGAGGGGGTCAACAACTAGCGAAAATAGTCTTAAGTAATAAACGAATAGCGCCCAACCTCGGGATTACTGATCCGATGCAGAAAACAATTTCCCCGAGACTGTAAACTACATCGCTTATCGTTCCATTAGCTAATTCTTGTCCCACAAAAATCGGGAAATTGCTAATAATCCAAACATGTCTATACCATCGATTTCAGTGTTTATTCCTTTCAAGATATATCAAGGTATCGTTCATATGCCCCTCAGTTCTCCACATCACACACATATGTATAATGTTGCCATTTTAATCATGCCTCTATTTACTGGACTTTGTTCTTCTAGTGGCATCCACTGAATACTTCAATATATTTGGTCTTGATAACGGCTGTGTGTCTGCAAGGTCATTGGACACTGAGTCTCTGATCGGGTCCGCATAGAGAAGGCTGACAGGCTAGCTAGAATTTTTTGCGCCAGTTTTCGACCCGTCGTCATGATTGTCAATAATCATCATTCAGCCAAAAAAACCATTTCTGTAATTAGACAAATAATAAAATGTCGCGGTAAAAGTGAATTTGTAATCAAACGGACTTGTTCCTTAAAGTAGATAAGTTATTTTATCATCCGACTAACAGACCATTAGGTATTTTCTGATATTTGTTCTTCGAAACTAATTATGCTTATTTTAATTACTTAGTTTGTTAGATAAGTTTGTTTACAATACATCTATGTAGGAATTCAGATCACGGACTGTGTACCTACTGAAAAAAAAATCTGTGTGTCATCTTTAATAAAATAATAGCTTGAAATTTGAATCCAAAACATTGCAGATACATAAGTGTTTAGTTTGGGTTACAAGTTTATTCAACTGTAGTAGGTCAGTATTTCTCAAGCATATCGGGTTGTTGACACATATAAGTCAATTAATCAATCTTTTGACCTTATTCCAACGGGCGGCTTCCAATTATACCGATCAGACTATAATTTGGGTACCAGGATTCCTCATGGCTAGCATAATCAGCCTTTTAACGTTCCCATTGCTGGGACACAGGCCTCCTCTCTAGGAGAGGGAATGGGCCGTAGTCCACCACGCGGGCCCAGTGCGGGTTGGTGAATGTTACATGTCTTCGAATAACTAAATAACATGGCTAGAATTGGTTTTCTGGTTTCTATCTATCCGTAACGAATGTCGCAGATCTACAAATCACAACCGGGATCAACAGAAATGTTTAACGTGTTGTCCGAGGCCCGGAGGACTCCCGTTGATCTATACAACGTGTTGTTTTGCATCCTCGTCAAATTTCAGGAGGTTGTCATAAAATACATAAATAATCAATTGAAAGTACGGTACCGGTCAATAACCAATAAGCGCTGCTTTTTTTTGTTATTGAAATTTAACAGTATTTCAGAATAAAATCCCGAATACCACAGAATCAGGCGCCTACGCACACAGCGACAATGCAGCTGTGTGCGTGAGTGTCGACGTCTTACCTACGAAATGCTAGCGCGTACCTACGGGTGCGATCGTGCGATGACCTACGGCGACCAGTAGCAATAATTTTACCTAATTTTATTTCGGAAATCATCTACTTTATTGTCATAAATTTCGCTTGATAATTAACTCATTTTTAAGCATCATTGGAATACGGAAATCTTACTAATGACAGTAATACTACTTAGGGCGCCAAAGAAAAGTTCAATGACCTGTTATCAGATGATTATTAAAATATTAGTTTTGCTTTATTGCTATCCGTCAACTTAAAGTTTTCGTAATGATTTTGTTTTTATTTGTGGATTAAATTGGTTGATTTGAAATTTTCCTTCTTACTTAACGCGCTTAGGACCGGCAATAATACCTACCTTAGTTGGTATACCGATCTAGGTACCTTCTAAGTCAAAAAACGTTTTCTACGTTTGATGGAAATGGAAAGATGTGCTAGTTAAGTGTAAGTATGTAGTGATACTTTCGAATCTTAGGTATTATTGATTCACTTAAAAATCTGAAATCGACTTATTTACAGTAGGTAATAAAATTGATTAAGCTAACAACGTATTTACAAAATGAACAAATAAATAAATTACCTACCTACTTATGTTACCCGGAGGTATTGTTCAGTTTCCATCACCACACTCTTGGCACAGTCGATCACAATGTAGCTGGTTTTCTTTCAGCCTACGTTAAACTAACACCTTCGTTTTTAAAGAGTCGAAAGCACTAATTATCCTTGCACGTAATTTTGTTACACTTGTCACTTTTTACGTCTAAACTAACTTTTTAACTTCTCACAAAATAAAAGTTAAGAGGCCACAGGTCCTCCGCGACCGATCCAGTAGTCAAGAAACCTTTCACGCTTCAGTAGGCGCCACACTGTGGTGTGGTGCACTCCAAAGCGGTCACCAGCCTCCCGCGTGCTTGCCCGTGGTTCTCGCTGGAAGAATTCCAGGATGTCTTCCTGCAAGGCGACAGGCAGGCCTACGCTGCCGCGTTCTTGAGCATCAAACTGCCGATGATCCCGTAGTCTCTGCGTAGCAGCCAGCATGACGCTCTGTGATGATGGGGGTTCCCGATCGGGAAACATTTCTGTGAACATCCGGATGGCTCCACGTAGGCTGTCTCCACTGATGGCATAAAGGCGGACCATCTCTACCAACTCGACATTGGAATAATTGTCCGTCATCTTGCACTTTGTACCTACTACGTCTCAACGATGTACCGAGAAAGGAATTCGCAAAACGCGCGCACACGGCGCGCGGCGGCGACATCAAATAAATAAACTGTTTTGCTGTTGGATCAGGGGCCGCGCCGCGGGGCGGGGGGAGGCGCGGCTAGGCGGTAGGCGCGTGCGGCCGTGCGCGGGGTTTAGGTACCTACGAATTTGTCGAATGATCGATGTATTGTTTGCGTTTGTTTGTGTGTGTGAAAGCGCAGTTATAAGGCTAGGAACAGACGGGCCGCATTTAAATACGTCTTGTTCACACGGATTTCCGTAAATAGCAAAAATAAATTAAAAAAATACCTACTCATTTTATTGTTGATTTGGGTCGAGAATCATTAGCATAATTACGTCCGTGAATTTGACGAGGATGCAAAACAACACGTTGTATATGGATGGATCATCCATCTCCGGACCAATGTCATCGGGAAGCGTTGCTTAACCGCGAATATTGACCCTTGCGGCTATTATCATTTAGTCTCGAGCAAAGACAAAAGTAAATAGTAGTTTAATTTTGGTAAGGCAAAAAACAAAATGACTTTGTACTAATTTGGCGAATGTTTAATTCGTTAATCACCTTAACCGGACATACAGGTTAAGACTGTATGAATACATAATATGAAAAATAGTTCCAATTTGATAGCTGCTTTGGAATAGCAGTTTGCAAACGAATTAAGCTCGAAAGTTAATAAATACAAGATTTGAAAAATAATCAAAAGTGTTCAATAAACAAAACTAGCGGCAGATTATAATCTAGAGTAAAATATAATAATACACCCAAAATGTAAGATTATTACCATGAGTATATTACAGCAGCTAACGGCGGTGAGTACAGCAGGGCCCCAAGTCTGCTATATTTATAAATTTGTCATTCCAACACGATACCATTGTCATTTTGCTAAAAGTTCGTAATCTGCTAAATTCATAATGGTCCATCATTGGTCGGTCAGTGGTCTCGCAATACTTTTTGATAAGCGAGCTAATAAAAGCAATGATTCTAATGGTAGGTCACTGATCAAGGGAACTATCAAAATTTTAGCAGATTACCGCATACGTCTGTCATTATTTACGAGATTACAATTCTATGCCATTTCTTTCAATGGAGTGTCAGTGATTGGCCATTGGAAAGTCATAATGACGCTTTTATATTGGTAGATTACCAAACTTGTCAAAATCAATAATTATGAAATCAATGAGAGACCATTCTGACACTACTGTAATAGCAGACTTGAGGCCCATGTCGCACATCAGTGGTGACAGCCAGAAGCCGGTCTCTTATTGTATTTAAACAAAGTACGTAGCTAAGCCAGCTCAAGGTCAATATTTTTCCACTGACAAACGTGCGATCGCCTGTACCAATCGTGTAACAATAGTCCACTGCTCTTCCCTTGCATAGCGGTTGACGCACTAACGCTCCTTGTACGACACGAAATAATATGTGAGTGGACTACACGAATGTTTTCCGGGTTTTACAAGATAAATTATTAAGTATAAGTCCTTGCCATGTCTTCAATATCTGAATTTAAGTTTGATTTATCTGTCTATGCTTGCTCCTAAACGTATTCAGCAGTCCTATAATGACGTCTTAAATCCATCATGATTTCTGTGTCAGAGAGAGATGGAGTTACACAAGACGAATAGCACTATCTCTTTCCCTCACACGAATCATGATAGCATTGGCACTTCGTAATACGGCCACAGGACATAGTGCTAAGGCGCAGAGGAGAGCGAACCGATCACAATTTGAGTATAATATTCTTCTACAATTTAATTTAACAACGTAATAAAATTATTGCACTTTTTGTACAATCGCGTAACGAAAACGTTGATATCTTTTGGACTTGGTCGCTTTCAATTTTTTACCAAGTTGATTTGTCGTCGTCGACATAAAATATTAGAACGTTTAAGTACCTATGTGTAAGGTTGTTGTAAATCGACGTGAATAGGCGAAAAAGTATCTTTTTTATGTCGAGGGGAAACCATCAAAAAGCGCCTGAGTGTGGGATTTTTAAGTCACTAAAACCGCCCCGGTGATCACCATCAGCACATGAAACAAATATATGCGACCTAGCAGACTAGTTGCTTGTCTACGGAAGCTCTAAAGGCTAGACTAATGTTTGTATTACTTAAGCGAGTCACGATCCGAGAATGCAGCGCAGCATGTAATTAAAAACATACGAATGCTGATCTACACATCCTCTTTATTTATAAACATTGTAGTGGAAAATTTCTCTCGCTGTACGACCGAATTTATGCATAATAGATTTAGGAATCACGTTACATTACGCTGCGCTATGCCTAAAAAATGCATTTTACACATGCTAATTAAATGCAAAACAAATATGTATTTTATAACTAGTTTATTGCCTTAATCAAATTTCACAATTGCCGAGTACCGAACTAATGTTTAATCCTCCTCAAATAATCCAATAACTTAAAACCTTCGGAAATAATCAAAACAAAAGGACAAAAATGGGTAATACCTCTGGTTTTCCTTGGGTTAGTCATACTTTTCGAATGTCCATAATTTAACTCCCCCTGTGACTAAAAGCCAAGGAATTACGTCCATTGATGAGTTACCCATTCGATGAGGGTTACTGCGGTTTAATGAAATAAAGCCTGTATCTACGAGTCGACAAGTCGTGACTATTATTATACACTAGCAGCGCTCCGCGGCTTCACCAGCATAAGTTTCGATTCCGTGGGAATATCGAGGTAAAAAATATTCTATTTGTTAGTCCTGGTTTTAAACCATATGTGTACCAAATTTCATCCAAATCCGTTCAGTAGTTTTTGCGTGAAAGAGTACCAAACATCCATTCTTACAAACTTTCGCGTTTGTAATATTAGTAGGATAATCGTTATTAGTCGAAAACGTGCATCAACGTCGTCTAATTCGTAGGAAATCTTCGATGTCGGGTATTACGGCATCGTAGTCATACTTAAGTGACGTATAACGTGTCAGGTTTCAATCGTGGACAGGTGGACACGTTTAAATGACCCCTTAATCTCTACACAGCTTATTTGGAACAGAGTCAATTACTACCACCACATCACTACCTAATATTCTAGCAATCCAAAGATCCGTGACAATACTTCTGGTTTACGTACTAAATTCTTACAATGGATCTCTCTTTGCATTTAATTTTTTTTTTCAGTCTATTCGTTCACAAAGATCTTAGTGGTAACACTGGGAACTTCGACATTCATTTACTTTTAAGTGTAAAAAAGCGATATAGACTGAAAAAATCCTCGCGATTTTCTAGGAACAGCTGTGTGAGTAATTGTGGACTGTTCTGATGATATTGAAGGTCTTAAAATGCGTGTTTTAAATTATGAAATCCATAAACAATGACTCACACTGTCAGCTTGGAAGACGTAAGAGGCATGACCACCCGCGTCTCGTGATGCACATTTTATACACGATATAACAACAACTGTGAGTAAGCAAATCCATTGTGCGAGGAATTTTAAATAAACACTTATTACTAATGTCTTATCTGTCAAGTTCTTTGTACTTAAATGTATGTGCGCATGTATAATATAAACTACATACAGTAAGTTCGTTTGCCCTAGGGACGTTAAGATTACGTTGGGGGGACACTGGCTGTATAGAAGTCACGTCTGAAAAAGATGATGTCATCAACAACATTTAAATAAGATAAAGATACTTCCTTCAGACTTGTTCTATAATAAAAACAAAACATAAAGTAAGTAAAATATTAGGACAGATAATGTAACAATAGTAGTAAAGAGCGGCCACTTGGCATTAACAAACTAATTATCACAAATAAAAATAGGGAGTCAACGGCCGCAAATTAAACATTACGAGCAACAACGAACGTTTTAATTGAAAAGACAGGAAATAAGCTATTGTGAATAAACTATGGTGCTAGTTCTCACACTCGTACCAATTTCTCCCGTGTTATGACTGCGAAATGTAATCATAACACTGGTCAATGACATATGTGTGCCTGCGAACCGCGGGTTATCCAAACATTACATTAGGGTCTAGCACAATTATCCATGTAGATACTTTAAGGCAATGATACGTATAGATAACCTCTTATGAATGTGAACTTGTATCTTCACTGTTATTTCTAAATTGTCTACGGGATTTTATGATGTCTGCGACTGTTTAGTCGTCTGTCTTCAAGTTTGTTTCCTTCTGTTGGTACTTCGTAGACTCCGTATTGTCTGAGCGGTTTCCTTATTTGTCTTGCTCGTTGTTATAAATCAAGCCAATCATCAAAGAGTGTCTTTATATCCTATCACGGGTGATTGCAAACTTTGTGAGATTATAAACTCTTCATAAATTTGCTAATGAACATTTCAACATTTCCTCTAAGAAAACAACAACATCAATTTCGCACTGATATAAACCAGTGACCAATCAGTGCACATGTATAAGATTCATTTATTTATTACTAAAACTACATATATGCACTAGTAGAAATACAAAGTACCGGTACCCGTCGAACTTAGGGTAGTGCAGAGATAACAATGGCAGGTGAAATTAAAAGTAAGACTAACGGAGATGGAAAAATACAACCATAAATACATAGGTGCATACAAATAAAATTAACAACTGCATTGAGAAAAAGGAAACCAACGAATTAACGTTGTGATGATTCTACCAACTTCTTGATGTAACATTAAAAATGCAAACTTGGCTTTTATTGCTATTTGCTGGCGGCAGTACTGACAGAGGCAGTACTCACATGTACGCCATAGGCCGGCCATTCACGGGCAGCTCGGGAAGAGTAATCCACTGATTAAAATGCCCGCTGTTGCAATCATAGTCAACCGCTTGATAACTGCTGCAGTCGTTGGTTATAACAGATACATCAGTTTCAGTTTAATAAGACGGGAGGAGCGCGCGACGCGAGTGTGGGTTGAAGGGAGTGGGCGAAGGGAATCACCGCCCGAGAGCAGTCGACAGCTCAAGAAGTCAGTGTATGTCTGGCAACTGCTTTGTCTCTCGATTAAATTGCCTCGTGCTGTTGAGCGACCAGAGCTGCTCGATCGTCTCTCGCGTGTATGTTTGCAACTGCAACACTAGTTCACTACTGCGCTGCGTTCGTGACTATCGCTGACTCATAAATCGATCCGGACTGCTTCCAGCTGCTCGTGTTTGGCCGGCCTAAGAGTTAAGAATTAAATACACATGCTATTGCCCGATGTCAGTTAGGTTTTTTTGTCTTATGATAATAATGAGCCCCAAAAGAAAATCCAAGATGGCGCCGACGAAATTTTTTCCACAAGGGTTTTCGGGGTCGCTAAGAACGGTAATGAGCAAGATGACGCGGTAGAAAATTTGTATCATGTTTTGGGTTGGTCCAGAACTCCAGAGACTTGGAGTAGATATTTTAAAGTTAATGAGGTTAATTCTGAAACATAAATAAATGTACGTATGTATATTGCTGCAACGAAACTCTACCTTATTGTAGATATTTGACAGTGACAGTGATACGTTTCCGATTATAGTTCCACCCCGTTTGTTATATGTACAGTCGCGGAAATAAGACGTTATGTACTTTTAAGATCACTTGTTTCGTGCGACCCATAATACCTTCCGACTATAGAGTTTCAAATTATGAATGCAAATGACAGTTCAAAAAGGTGATGTGCGTTTTCTTGAAAGGAAATTGCTTAACCTTCCATTGCCCCTCAAGTAGTTGTACACATTGAAGCGGATTGTTTATTGAATGTAAGATAGCATGTGAGAGTCAATTTAGCGAAGTAAAGCTTGGTTTTGTTTGTAGGCGAAGCCGTATCAACTTGTCCCTCTTACACTGATTGTGATCAGGCTTGAATTATATGATTACCTACTCCTCATGTTCTTTCCTTACATTGAATTGGACTCAAAATAACTTAGTCGGCTCGAGCTCGTTGTTTCCACTTAACGAACATTTTGTAATTCCTCACTCGATCAAGTTAAGTTAAACATTCGTTTATGTCAAATTATATAAATAACAAAGGTTTTCCGTTATTGTCACCAGATGGCTCTTATTCAGTTTCATTACAAACTGACATTACGCTAACGTGATCGAGAGTACCAGAACAAAGTCACACGCCTTTAAAGACACTATAATAAGGGGAATCCCGCGTTTTCACTGTAAACGCCATATTATTAAAGACTAGGTGCGCCCCGCGGTTTTACCCGCGTAATTCCCGTTCCCGTGGCAATACGGGGATAAAATATGCCTATGTTACTCAGGGTGAATGTAGCTTTCTAATTTTTGAAATCGGTCCAGTAGTTTTCGAGTTTATTCGTTACATACAAAAATACAAATCTTCCCTCTTTATAATATTAGTATAGATAAAGCCGCATCATAAAATATTTACGGCTCTAAGATTGCACCGCTCTCTAAGAAAACCTAAATTCCAGCTGACTTGACTGATTATGAATAGGTAGGTATATGACTTAGTATAGGGCACGTGCAGAAACTATAGGTGGCAGCACATACGCATAAATGTCAAGTATATTTTACTTATAAGTTTCAAATTTGCAACGCTAGATGGCACAGTCTAATTCGTACACGTTCCCCAAAACGGAGAGTGCAGGAAGTATAGGTGGCAGCACAGGTCAAATATTTACAACGTAAAAGTATCAGATTTGCAACACTAGATGGCATAGTCTACGCTGTGCACGTTCCCTATAACGTTAATGTATGTACAAATAAAAATATTTAAAGTCTGAGTAATATTAACTAGTAATTCAACTACAATATAATTCTTCCATTGCGAATGCATGCATGCATTTGTCTTTTGTCATGTCTTGTCAAAAGTAGCTCATGAATCTGACAATAAGGTAGTTGACTAAAAAGTCTAATTAGTCCGTCAGTAAGGTCATCGAAAAATATTGGACACGTATTTTTTGCTTTATCAAATGTATAAAAATTGGCGAAGATAAAAAGCATCAAAGATCAGTAGTGGGACCTTATGACGTCACGTCGTGGTAATAATTGCGAGTGCGCGTAGTGACATCACATGAGTATTCAACGCACTGTATCGTCTTCGCTTTTTATTTAAAAAGGCGATGACAAAACATCACAGCGTTGTTTGAGCGAGTACGTTATGACGTCTTGTAACACGTGTCTGTGTGCACGACTTGAAAGGCTATAGCTAAGCTACCAACACATCGCTCCGGAGAACATTTCATTTCTTTTTCAGACGTTTTATACTAGATTAGCTTCTGCCCGCGACTTCGTCCGCGTGGAATAGTTACTTTACCCCCGATTTTGAAACTCTCAGCCCGAAGTTTCATACAAACTTTCATCCCCTATTTTATCCTCTTGGAGTAGAATTAATCAAAATCCTTTCTTAGCGGATGCCTACGTCATAACATCTACCTGCATGCCAAATTTCAGCCCGATCCGTTCAGTAGTTTGGGCTGTGCGTTGATAGATCACTATGTCAGCCAGTAACTAGTGAGTTATATATATTTAGATTTTGTATGAAGAAATAAAATCTAATAATACTCTTTGCCTTCTACGAATGAAAACCTGTGTAACTTCATTATAACATAATTAAAGTTGCGTCTTTGTACCGCGGCCGTTGGATGACACTACAGAACGTCACCGGTCGGGACCCAATACTCCCTTTGCTTCGTTTACGATCAAAATCATACACACGTACCGTTTGCTGATTCTAGAATGGCATTTCTGAAGGACACCACCAGAAAATCTATGTACTTCATGACTATACTAGTTAATAAGTATACAGCTCATCAATGTCCACTAATTACACCTTTTCAGGACGATTATTGCTAAACCAAATAGGAGGGCTGTCAATGTGCTATAAATACACCATTTGTACCAAATAAAATAATCGTTATAATATATAATTCAAATAACCCAGATGGCGGTTAAAAGTATTAGGAATATTTTTAGCCTCATGTTTTTATGGCACAAATAGTCGAGTGCTATTGTAATTATTATTCGTAAAGCATTGTAGCAGTTCATCTTGACCTTTTTTATGCAGGTCAATTTAGTCAGTATTTCAATAGCCATAAAGACGGATAAAACTTGACAATTTCTTCGAAGTGACTAAGAATAACCTTGCAGAATAGGTTTTAAGTAACAAGGTTTATCTGAATTGCTAGATCATAATGGTTTGAGGTTTCCTTACTTTAGCTCCGCCACCAATATGACAAGTCTCCTTTTTCTTTTCAGCATGGAACGTAGAATATGCTCTGGACAGCGGCAGCTCAAGTCCTTTCCGGTACGACATAGTGTCGTTGGACCACAGCCGCCAGCGCAGGGATGTGCCGCCGCCTCCCTTGTCTTCGACAGGCCCTCCGTTGGCTGCCACGGGGATGACACCAGCAGCTCCCGTACCATTTGACCCAGCACCAAAGTCGACCAACACGTCATCGGTTAACGCCACGCCGGGATCCAACAAGACTGTTAATGTCACTGAAAGTAAGTGGAATTATTTCAAAATTAAGAGAGCCCGTTTCAAGTGCGCGGCATCTGTTCTTTAGATAACTGAGGAGCTTGCAATTTCATTTTTTTTTCTAGTTATTGAATTAGCTGTAATTAATTAAATGTTAAGTAAGAGATGTTTCTCATTTATAACATGTGCTTCTCGATATCGTCTTGATATATTTCTAAACTCGTATCGTTATCAGAAACTAATTTGAACTTCATTTTAAAAACCTCTGCATCGTTCCTTCACCAGCCACGAGTAAATGTGACATAGATTTAATCTCAATTTCAGCTTCTAAGATAGAAGCCTTCGTTATTTATTAAGTGTTTTCGTCGTGTTTTCCCTGTCATAGTGATTATTCCAAATACAGTACTTGCTTATAGCTATAGTCGTAAATTTCAAATTACCCTTCCCGTATGTATCATGTCGTTTTCATGTCTGCCTTTGCATTATTGATGCACTTTCTTGTTTAAATATTCCCGATATCTTCAGGGTTTGCGTGTTCTTTTACTTTTTAATGGATTCTATCCAATACTTTCCGCCGTAAAGCCTGTTTGAAACGATCGTACCATACGTTCGTGTGGCTCAGGCGCAAAACGTCTCTTTCGCAAAATGTCCCCTGGTCGTAAAACGTCTCTTTCGTAAAATGTCTCTTTCGCAGAATGTCTCTTTCGCAGAATGTCTCTTTCGCAAAATGTCGCGCCAGGGACTTAAGAATAAAATTTTGATTTTCAAAACAAAAAATCATTTATTAATATTATAGTGCAATTATGATGTAAAAATTTTGGTACTTAAATTTACTTAAGTATGTATTCAAAATAAAAACAATATCAATAGGTATCAAACATTTTACACACATTCAAAATTTAGATCAAAAGAATCAATACTGTTAGTAAACATATCCACAGATAATATAATAGGAGCTATTACTAATAGTAACTAAACATTAACTAAGTATTGCAAACGAAAATATTTTTTTTACCATTTTTAAAATGATTAAAAAATATATATTTAATATTAAAATGTCAAATAAATAAATTTTGGCATTATAATTTACTTGAGTTATTATCAAGTACTACATAAAAAAGACATTTTCATAAATGATTAACATAACATTATTGATAAAAAGAAAATATAAATATATGACATATCAAATGAAATTATATCTTAATTGTGGCACTGAAATTAACTTTTGTTATCATTTTCATAAATGATAAAAAAATTAAATCTTCGCAGTAAAATAAACCTTGGTTATTAATTAAAATTTGCTATATAAATTATTATTTTCGTAAATGATTATGAAAATAAATCTTTCATTAAGAAAAAAAAAAACAAAAATGTACTTATTTTCATTCTGAAATGGTTATGAAATGTTTTTTTTTTGTAGTACTTGATAATAACTCAAGTAAATTATAATGCCAAAATTTATTTATTTGACATTTTAATATTAAATATATATTTTTTAATCATTTTAAAAATGGTAAAAAAAATATTTTCATTTGCAATACTTAGTTAATGTTTAGTTACTATTAGTAATAGCTCCTATTATATTATCTGTCGATATGTTTACTAACAGAATTGATTCTTTTGATCTAAATTTTGAGTGTGTATAATGTTTGATACCTATTGATATTGTTTTTATTTTGAATACATACTTAAGTAAATTTAAGTATCAAAATTTTTACATCATAATTACACTATAATTTTAATAGATGATTTTTTGTTTTGAAAATCAAAATTTTATTCTTAAGTCCCTGGCGCGACATTTTGCGAAAGAGACATTCTGCGAAAGAGACATTCTGCGAAAGAGACATTTTACGAAAGAGACATTCTGCGAAAGAGACGTTTTACGACCAGGGGACATTTTGCGAAAGAGACGTTTTGCGCCTGAGCCGTTCGTGTATGTATACTGAATGGCATTTACAACACAAAAATATTGAAGACAGTTTTCAATGATTCAGTATTGAATCATTTTAAAAACATGAGTAGTGTTGTAAGAATCTCGAGTATTTTAGTCTTCATTTCGAGACTTGAGTAGATTGTAAAGACTAGGACTCGTTAGTCACATGTATCCGAGTCTTCTGAGTCTTTTAAGTTCTTTGAGCTAGACTGAGTCATGAACTTGAGTTGGTGTATTATAATAGGTAATACTGGGTGATTTCATATCATCATCCGTAGTTACTGATTTAAAATAAATCGCAAGTTAAAAAACTGTTACTCACTTCCAATACGATGACGTATTGGAAGTGAGTAACAGTTTTTTTGCTTCCATAATTGGAATTTATCTAATGTATCTTAAAAAAATTATCTCTATACAAAGAGAATCTACCTAAATGAGAAGGACCACCTGCTTTTATGATGAAGCAATTTTTAGGGTTCCGTACCTCTGTTAAAACAGAATCTTTATAGGATCACGAACTTTGTTGTCCGTTTGTCCGTTCCAAGACCTTTTTTTTTTTCAAAATATCAAAGTTCTAACTCAACACAATCTAAAGACAGTCGACAGTTCATGCTCCATTTATATGCACCATAGATGGAGCATGAACTGTCCGCTGTCTTTCGCTCGCTAGGGAATCAAAACCTATAGGGTAGTTCCCACTAACCCAGAACCATGAAATTAGGCAAGAAGATCGATCTTACAGTACAAGTACGTGAAGATTTAGAATTAGTAGTTCTATCACATAAAAAACAAATTATTACAACTTATATTTGCAGTTGAAGAATTACATTCAGTAGTCACTTATGTACATTGACGTATGAGAGAAAATTATTTCAACAACAAAGTTAAGTTAGTCCTGATATATTTATGCCACAGTAATGAAAGTATTTTCATAGTATAATACTTCCGTAGATAATAAATATACTCGGCAACAAAATCAAGACATGATCGGAAACCTTGATGCACGAGTCTGTCGCGCACTTGTCCGTTTCTTTCTCGCCAGTTAAGACCTAAGAATAAGAATAAAAAAAAATATTTGCTTAAACATGTGTATAAATTCAGAATTAAAATAATACATGCAAGCAAGATCTTTAATAAAAGTGGCTCACGACATGTCTGCCATTTTTCATGGAGTGCAAATCTTTTAGGTACTGTCGAATTTGAAAATCGTCATAAAATTTAAAATAGTTTATAAACTATTTAAATAATAATAATAATTAAAATTTTACTAATTACTTTTTTTAAATTATTAATAAGTAATAATTATTTTTTCATAATAATTTAAATTTTACACTTATACAATAAATATCAGTTACTTATATTCAATAATCTATGATTAGTTTTCCTTGTTCAATATTACAGATTTCAATTACATTTACAATTAATATTTAAGTACATCTCCTTAATAGACATTCAATTATAATAACGTTTATAAGACAGGCATATTTAAGTTCTCCACTATTAAATGACCATAATTACTACAATGTTGACATTATTTTATTTTTAATGAATCACCATGAGTCGTCCAAGAGTGGCTTAATATGATTCCAAAAATTCTAGATGATTTTTTTATTAGTCACAAAAGTCCACTCCTAAGCCATTTTCAAGTCTTAAAATGGTCGACTAATATTTTGGTAAAATTGCTTGTTAGTCTCTTGGGGCTGTCCACACGGACTCAGAAACCCCAAAATTCAAGTTATTCAAATGAGGATACTGTGGATCCCCTCACCTTTTAAGGCACCCTCGAGCACTACATTGTAGTCTGCACTGGAAACCTTACGATGTCATATCTGATGATCGATATATTTATTCCAATTGTGCCGATCGACGTCAGTCGTGTGCGGATATTATCTTTTAATTGGCATGTGGGAGCCCCCTCGGTGCTTTCAAATTTTCCTTTCTCTACTAAAGCCCCGTCTTCCTCACCCTTATGCTTTCCAAATACCCTCATTAAAACATCAAAAATTATTGCCTCATGTCTATGGGTTCCCACACAATTTCTTCTCGTCGGCTGGATACAAAAGAAAACGATTCGTGGGGTTTCATTTCATTGTTGAGTTGCTTTATGAAAAACGATTATTTGCTCATTATAAGCAGCTTTAAATCGGAGTACCTAATGACAGATCACAATCTCAAATAATTTGCCAATTCTATGAATCTGTATATCTATATGCAAGAAGAAGAACGGCCTCCAAAATTTAACTTAAATGGTATCCTTCGAGGCACATTCAATGAATCATCGATTTTTCAAATTAATTCACATATATAGGTGCGCGTCACAGCTATTACGAGCAGTTGTCATTTGGCGCTACTTATTATATGTTATGTCCTTGTTTACTCAGCTGTTTTATTTATATGGTTTTGGCATATTTTCGTCGGCATAGCGAATGTCCATATTAATATGTGCTTGCAAATAGCTGGGTCATGCTGGCGTGGAGTTTTTGTATTGGATTTCCGGTTCTGATAAAATATATTTATAGATATTTTTGTTTCTCGGATCCGGTCTTTAAGTGGTTGGTAGGTATATATAAGATCTGTGGCAGGTAGCCGTAAAATGTATTAACAAGTTCTTGATGATTAAATTTATCGCTGTATTCCTCTATCACTAACTGATGAACGAAACCTCCGTTTTCGAAGAATCTGGCATTCAAAGAGTCTTTGTAACTGAAGCTAAGATCATCTGCTGACTTTTGAGCATAATTATGAGACAAAAATGTTGAATAATGTAGGTACCAAAAACCCAACTAGGAAAAACATACAGATACAAAATGAACAAGGATAAAAATATAATCTCTATGACGGCTACATTAACTTTATAAAAAGAAAGGTGAATATTTAATTTAATTGCAATTTTCTTGTTAGAATTAAAAAAACAATCTGCATTATTAATGTTAGGATACAGCCGATTAGATTTGATTAGCTGCTAATAACACTACTGATATTAAGGAAAGTAGAACGAATTAAAACAATGACTTCTGGAATGTTCTGAATGGATTTAAATTTGTCGTTGTTATCACATTTACAAGACTGAGCAAACAAGCTAAGGAATTAGCAACTTAGTGATATTTAGTATAACTAGTGCAGTATTTCTTTTGGTAAAATGTGAAGATAATCCGGCCGGCTTAAAAGTTTCTTTAACATGAATGAGTACCTATTGTGTTGATATAATGCGCATACGACTGAAGTAGAGGAGACTCAACTGTTTCAAGAGAAAAAGCAACTCGTCAGATATTTTTCTCTAAATCATAATATGTTTTTGAAATAATAACAAATTGGCTTCTTGCTGCCAGCGGTTTCGCCCGCGTTAAAGTCAGAAATGATTCCAAGGCATAAGGCAACATACTCAGAGACAAAAGTATCATGCCTATCTCCAGGACATTGTCTACACGTGTTACCTCTTAAGAGCCATTTCACATTTTCGCGCAGTTTTTTAAGATTTTAGTCGTCTTTTTTACGATCTTAGGTAATAGTCTGAAAATCTAAAATACACGTATAAGATAGATCAGTCCTTAGTATTGTTATTTAAAGTACCATATTTTCAAAAACCAACTTCGTTTCTATGTAGTGATCAATTTCCCACAACTCGATTACTGAAAAATCGTCGCAGATACAATTTTGGATTCCAAAATCTATCAAAAACATTTATAAATTTGGGTAAAAAAAATATGGTAAGCATCAGACATATCTTTTTGTCGTTACATTGCGTACTATTTTCTCGATTTTTTATTACATTAATTAGTAAAAAAATTAAAACCGAGTCCAATTTTCACGACTTTAATCTAAACTTTATCGCTATTTTTTTAACATAATAAGTATAATTTAAAAGAAAATATATATATCACCGTAAACTATGTTCTTTGAAGAATATGTTTCTATGTTTTCATAACAATTGCTTTATTCAATTAGAAATAACATCGTTTTTAAAACTACTCTAAATTGCAATAAATTACGATGCGCAAGCGGTCACCGATCAGTACGGCGTAAACGCCCGTCGAGGTAGGACCTGTGTCACTTTTTTCCGCGTCCCGATCTTCAAGCGCGCGTGTTGTAAACCCATTATTATATTACGACTACTACGTTTTGATACTCGCTATTATTTTTAGTAAAATGATTTTTAAAGTAGAATACGATTATCGTATTCTGTAGAATAATGATGTTATTTGGTTTATTAGTTTAAGCAATGGGGAGCAAAAGTTCTGTACACCATTGTATCATAAATGGAAACGTAATTATTTAGCTGCCTTATAGAGAAACAATTTATAACAAACTTTGTAATAATTTATTGATTTAAGAGAGTGTCACTGGAGTGTCTTGCACGTTCTTCTTTATAGAGAATTACGCTTTGGAACGTGCAGATAGCTTCACCTCTTTCGACTGACCGACCTTGACAATTCAAAATTGCCTGTACAAGGTTAATTAAAATAAATGGTTTAGGTTTGAGTTTGAAAGCCACGGTTTACTATTTCAATTTATTTGTAGGTATCGAAATTTAATAGCCATGTTTTATTTTTTAATTAGAAATTTTGGTTTTATCATTAGACTAGCTGCTGCCCGCGACTTCGTCCCCGTGGAATACCCGATTTTAAAACATTCTTTATCGCTGCTCGGCTCCTATTGGCTTAAGCGTGATGATATATAGCCTAAAGCCTTCCTCGATAAATGGTCTATTCAACCCAAAAAGATTTTTTCAATTCGAACCAGTAGTTCCTGAGATTAGCGCGTTCAAACAAACAAACAAACAAACTCTTCAGCTTTATAATATTAGTATAGAAGAGACGCTGTGCTGGGTACATATAAAAAGTTAGATCCGGTAATAGAAATTGTATCTTTAAGAAACAACTCTTGATTTAAAGCATCCGGTTATTGAGCAGCAAATAACATTATTATTTTAATATTGTAGGAGAAAGAATGTTGACTGTTGGACGATTGAGTGAACCATTCGGAATCAATCGTAAATATTTTATTTTATTACGGAGTTTTTCCCGACACTCTTATTCTGTTGCGGCTGGAGCGTGAGGTTTCGCTCTCCCTCACGCGGTCTACCTCCTCCTTCGCTAGCATTACTGCTTCGCAGAAGGAGTTCATCGCTTCCCATGTCTCCTCGCTCCGGACCATGGATTGTACCAGGGCAAGTCACAAGAGGTCGCCGCCGCCGATCGCCTCGATGAGGATATAGCGTTGCTCCGCCCACGCAGGGCAGACATCCACCGTATGCTCCACCGTGTCCTCCGGGCGATCCACACAGTGTTGACACCCAGATAACGGAACCCTTATAGGATCATTTTGTCCGCCAGTCTGTCCGTCTGTCACGACCCTTTTTCTCAGGAACTTATGGAGGAATAAAGCTAAAATTAATATGAATTCCTCAAATATGTTGAGACTAACTTGGAGCTGTGAATAAAATCAAGTTAGACAATGCAATCTAGAGATAAGGCCGGTTATGGTGCATATTTTGACGCCCGCAAAGGAATCAAAACCAATAGGGAACATTCCGGTGACCTAGAGTCATGAAATTTGGCATGAAGATAGATTTTACAGTACTGTAGTACTACAATTTTCTGACTTTTTCTGTACTTACAGAAAAAAAGTTAGAAAATTGGGAATTTGTAGTTTTCTCTTATTAAATGATATAAAATATTTTTTGCAATTACAATTTATTTAAAAAAGTTTGCCCTTCAATTTAATTTGCTTATTTTTGCCAGAGTAATGAGAGTGCTTTCATAGTTTATAAACTTCCGTAGAACCCGGAAAAAATCAAAACTCGATCGAAATAACACGAGTCTGACTCGCTTTATCCAGTTTTTTCCTTAATTTTCAATTTGGGTTTAGGAGATTTTTACAAATTTATATATCATAGTTTATTTAGCAGTAAATGATACAATTTGTAGAAGAACGGACCTGTAGCGTTAGACCACGGACTTAATGAATCAATTAACGAACTTGATGAACTTTCAGACTCAATCAATTTGGGGATTCTACCGAATTGATATCGTTATTTCACTTTATTTTTAAAGTGAGGGCGCAAAATTATTGATGACTCTGCCCGCGTGGAATAATTACTAATTTGATTTTGAAACATTCTTCATTGGTGTACCGCTCCTATTGGCCTTAGCGTCTCAGACTGAAAGAAATTTTCAAATCGGTCCAGTAGTTCCTGAGTTTATAGCGAGTTCAAGCAAACAAACAAGCTCTTCAGCTTTATATATTAGTATAGAAGTATAGATAACAATACAAAACAAAGCCGAATGTTGAAACTAACATATTTGAAATATTTAACATGATTGAATAAAGTAACTAAGAGCTTCTTGCAGTTTTTCTCCTTATGTAAATTTTCGTTTTGAAAACTACAATCTCACTAGTTCTCTGACTTACCGACCCCTTAATTATGCAAAAGTGCCCGTAAAAGATTTACTTACCGCATACGTCTGTAATTCATTTGTCATTATGTACGAGATTACCATTCTTTCAATGAGTGTTCAGTGGTTGACCATTGGAAAGTCATAATGACGCTTTTATATTAGTAGATTACGAAACTTGTCAAAATGGACCATTATGAGACCAATGATAGACCATTCTGACACTATTGTAATAGCACTTGGGGCCTCGAAATCCTTAATTCTACTGCATAAATGAAATCACTTTTTAATAACTCGCGAACAAATGTGCATTACGATGTTAGCAGCTCAAGATTGTTTAGTCCGTCTCGACACTCGCGCTACACTGTCGGCTCGGTTTTTGTGTGGGTAACTTACGCACACATACAATATGCTTGCATTTTTACCTAAACTCGAGCGTTCAAATTTTGTGAAATGGCTCTTAACGTCTCAGTTGCTAGCTAGCTCCTAGCTGAAATACAAAATACTGCCAATATTCACTCAGTCTTATTAATTTTGCTTATAAACTTTAAGACTCCATTCCCTAATTGTCTTTGGGGGTTGAAGTGAGACAAATGATGACAACTGCTACCTATCATATTCTTTGGGCAGTATTCAAACCAATTTCAGGAACATTGGACTTAGGAATAAGATTCTTCTATACAAATTTTAAGACCCCTATATTGTCTTTTGGGGGTAGTTATGAAAAACTAATTTTGACACTTTTTGTTATTTGCTTTTGTTAGTACAATACTTGCGCCAAGTTTCAAGTAAATTAACCCAAGCAATAAAGGCTTATTGCTTGGGTTAATTATGGGGTTCTAAAGTTTGTATAGGTAGGCACCTATACAAACTTTAGAACCCCATAAGTCTTCAATTGAGGGTGTGAAAAATGACAACGATAATTTTTATTATTTACTTTTAGCCCAGTATTCGTATCAAGTTCCAAGTGTTTTCGCTCAAAAAATAAGATTTTTATATAAACTTCCAACCCCCATGAATCCTTTCTTATCAGATCTATATCATACAACGAACATGCCCGCAGAATGTCATGTCCCTACAATCAGGAGTAGCGTGTAAACGCTCAGCTTTGATCCATCAATCAGGACAAAGCCCAAAGCCTAAAAACTGGAGATATATATCGTGTAAAAAAATAATTGCAATATCTGAAAAGGGATCATTGTACTAACCCATCATTATAGAAACTTTTACTATGGGTCCAATACAGTCATCGCGAAAAAACAATCGACTTCCGTATACATTTATGTGCGCACAAGTCGACAAAATGTACTGAACATCTGTTGTTATTTTGCGACACCTTGCATTAAACCTTTCAGGCTATACCTATAGAACATTTGCCAAAGATTGTGTATATTTATATTGAATAAATAAATAAAAAAATACATAACATGATATAAAAGCGTGTCCGTGGAGTTTCTTGCACGTTCTTCTTCAACGTGCAAATAACTTCATTGTTTTGACCGACCAACCTTGACAATTTGCATGTCAATGGTTTATTTGAAATAAATGCTTTAAATCTTGAATCTTTGGTAAAGGAACCAGCTGTTGAAAATGTGGTTTATGTGTGATTTAGTCAAGTATTTAAGGAAATTCTTCTCAAGCTGTGCGAACCATATATTACTGTGCGTTCAAGTCAAATGCTTTGTTTTTCGTTTCGGTTAATTAAGAATAAGCCGTGTGTATTGCTTCATGCGCTGATATTGTAACATAGCGTGTAATACGTAGAATTATAAAGTAAAACATTGAAGAATTTTCATTTGTACATACATAATTATGTTGTAGTTAATGTTGACGTTACAGAAAATTTGTATGCAAATTGTTTGTTATCTTTGTGCCGCACACGAAAAATAATTTTTACTATTTATTAAATACGTCATTGATTTTACTTTGTAGCAACATTTTATCTCCGTAACATTTTGCAAACATGTTTAGCAAAGTATAGTGTTTCTGAACTTTATCTTACTATAGTAAAATTTGACAACCACTGCTTAGGCTGGGTTTTCAGCTTCATTTTAGGTTAATGAGTTAAGAACAGAAATATATAAAATCACGCTACGACCAATAGGAGCAGAGCATTAATGAAAAATGTTGCAAGAATGATTTTTCTATTTAGTGATGTAGAAGAATTTGCACGGCTGATCCGCTCAACTTCGTTTGTGTCACAAATTGATTATAATAAGAGTGATGTTTGACAAACAATTGGAGAACAATATCCCATCGGATCTCACACATCCTTTGCTGTAATGTTCTTAAATAAAATAACATTTCCAATCGTCATCGATCATCATAGTGTGTCACTGCCGTACTGGCTGCCACGCTGAAGTTTGTTTTTATTATATATATATACTAGCTGACCCAGCAAACGTTGTTTTGCCATATAAAATAAACACAATATTCAGGAGTATGAATGATGTTCTATATATATAAAAGAAAGTCGCAGGTGAAATTTAGCTTTCTATTGGTGAAATAATTTTTAAAATAGAAAACTTAAAGCTAAAATACTTCTTAGTTGTATCCCGCGGTTTCACCTGCCTGAGCCATTTATTCTTTCTGGCTCAGTGTTCTTTCTTTCGTCTCCTATGGATCATAGCTTGATGTTAAATAATTATGGTTCTGGTATCCTGGTACTTTCTAAGTCTTTACTCACAATTCCAGCCCCAGAAATGCTTCGACATGTTTATGGTCTGCTGGTATACGTGGATTTACTTACTTTACCTCTCAAATTTTCAACCCTGAACTTCGACATTCTTCTTTCTGGTCTTCTAGTACTTGCAATTTTAGCCCCGGAAACTATACCATTTTAGAAAAAGGAACGGCTAGACTAATCACGTCCCACGGAAAGGGGATAAAAATGTCCTATATAAATATATCCTATGCCTGCGCCATTTATTATTTCTGGCTCAGTGTTCTTTCTTTCGTCTCCTATGGATCATAGCTTGATATTAAATAATTATGGTTCTGGTATCCTGGTACTTTGTAAGTCTTCAATCACAATTCCAGCCCCAGAAATGCTTCGACATGTTTATGGTCTCCTGGTACACGTAAATCCTTACTTACCAATGTTTGACAGTTTCGTACCTGTCAAACATTTGTAAGCAAAGGAACATTTAGGGAAAATGATTCATCTTTCATAATTATTTATTCGTCGAATTTTCATTGTTTTTATGATGTATTCTGCTATTCGGGGCAGAGACAAATCAAACGAAACAAAAACCAAGAAAATTGGTCCAGCAGATCTCGAGTTATAAGTGTTGTAACAAACTCGACTTTCTTTTATAGATAAGATATATGTATTTTCATATGGTTTAGTAGTTTTTGAGTTTATTCGTTACATACAAAAATACAAATATTTCCTCTTTATAATCTTACTAGCAGCGCCCCGCGGTTTCACCCGCGTAGTTCCCGTTCCCGTGAGAATACGGGGATAAAATATAGCCTATGTTACTCAGGGTGAATGTAGCTTTCTAGTGGTGAAAGAATTTTTGAAATCGGTTGAGTAGGTTTCGCGTGAAAGCGTAATTTAGTTCACTTTTTAAAATGGCAGGCGTGTTTTTTCCTTTATTATTATTATACTATGTTTCCAGTTTACCAAGCGGGATGTGTCAGCAATTAATAGGGAACATGCAATATTCTCATGTTGCTTTCATTTAAAAGAATTCCGTGTAAAATAGACAATACAAAAATTAAAAAAATTAATACGCTTTAATGTATTGCCAAAATTGCGATTATAAACTGACTATTTTTATTTTCCCGCGAAAGCGAATGATTAAGTCACTCCTGTCTGTCAGAGATCATGTGTCATGTATTAAAATTTAAGTTCGTCTTTTCGTTGTCATAACACCAGTGACGACACTAGACGCTGATTGTTTACGTTCCGTTTCACGTTAAGTATATTAATTCTTAATAGATATTAAAAATCAATATTAACTACAATAAAAACATTTCAGTGGCCCTTCTTTTATGCTATTTTATCATTTCAATAACAAAATATTCATGAATTCTGTAATTGCATCTTCCCTATTACATTAACGATGGGTTTTTATTAGAACGTCCGTCTGTAGACGTCACATAATTACAAGAGTCAAGTTCAAAGTATTTATTTAGTTTCATCATCGGAGCAAACATTCAACGTCATAGCACGATACACTCCCAAGACTTTAATGAACGAAAACTGGATTTTGATATATCAGTCAGGCGCTCTACATGAAAATCTGATACCAACTCAGCTGCGGCCTGTTAGACTGGATCAATCTGCTCTTTTTCCAAACACAATATAGTTAGGGAAAAGGCAGATTGACTGTCTTAATCACTACAAATTATTTTTCACTAGCTGCGCCGCGCGGTTTCACGCGCGTAGTTCTCGTTCCCGTGAGAATACGGGGATAGAATATAGCCTATGTTACTCAGGGTGAACGTAGCTTTCTAATGGTGAAAGAATTTTATAAATTGGTCCAGTAGTTTTTGAGTTTATTCTTTACATACAAAAATCTAAAAACAAATCTTTCCTCTTTATAATATTAGTATAGAAGTATGTATCTATAGATAAGTTAAACATTGCATGGTAGAGAAAACATCTCGCAGTACGAATGTAACTTGTACCATTCAATTGGGAGAATCCAGTGATATGAGAAAGAAGATAACATTTTACTACAAGACAAACCGTGTGTTGCCCGTTGGA
This sequence comes from Hecatera dysodea, assembly GCA_905332915.2. Taxonomy (NCBI): domain Eukaryota; kingdom Metazoa; phylum Arthropoda; class Insecta; order Lepidoptera; family Noctuidae; genus Hecatera; species Hecatera dysodea. The sequence continues at coordinate 26,316,605 of HG995286.1, read as the reverse complement.
ATTTCACAACGCCAGAAATCAAAATTCCACCTACAAATAAAACCTTACGAGGATGAATTTTAAACAAGTTCTTCTTCTTTCCTTGTGCATCACTTAGGCTTCTACATTGACATTTTGAAACTTTCTTTCAAAATGTCAATTTATTTTGTCAATGCCACTTGCATGTTCCCATATGATGGTAACAAATGTGAAAATGGTTTACCAAAATAATATTTCTACCGTGTGTGCCCGATAGGATTTCCGAACGTCGAAAATCAAAATTCCACCTTCAATTAAAACCTTACGAGGATGAATTTAAAACACGTGCTTCCTTAGAGCTCACCCTCGTTGCTTGGAAATAACCCTTTTGCACCAGTTAGGCTTCTAGGCGTGGCAATTTGGGCTTTTTTGTAATATTTTCATTGTTAGCTAGACGAACAGCGTTGAGTAATTAAGAAACTTTCTTGCAAAATTTCGCAGGTGTTTCTCTGTTCTTTTTTTATTGTGAAATGTATTTGCTTTTGGCTCTAGGTCACAGGTGACAGAGACTAAGTCGACGGTGAAATGAGCTTACCCAGAAGAAGCCTGTTCACTCGTAACTTTGAACAGATTAGGGTTGAATGCGTTCGGAAACACAGACGCAGGCAGAGAGTTCCACTCTTGTGCTGTGCGCATTACAAAAAACGAATTGGTGGAATAGCAACAAATGCTTTTAAATCGTATTTTTCTATAGAATTATTCAATATCATTTGCAGGTTCTCATATGATAGTCACATGTAAAAGTAATTAACTAAAGAAAAATATTTTTTTTTATTTACGTAGTTTGTTTTGCATAAGCTGCGATTGATCATGGACTAATGTTATTACTGGTAATAATAGTGTTATTTACTAATCTATACTTAATATTATAAAGCTGAAGAGTTTGTTTGTTTGAACGCGCTAATCTCAGGAACTACTGGTTCGAATTGAAAAATTATTTTTGGGTTGAATAGACCATTTATCGAGGAAGGTTTTAGGCTATATATCATCACGCTTAAGCCAATAGGAGCGGAGCAGCGATAAAGAATGTTTTAAAATCGGGGATTCCACGGGGACGAAGTCGCGGGCAGCAGCTAGTATTTAATATTGAGGAACAATCTTGGGGGTCACAAAAATGATTCACAAAAAGAAATGTCTTCAAGGTAGGATAACACGTCATTAATAGATGCGAGTCAGCCTCAGCCTACAACATTATCTAAGCTGGCGAACCTGATATATCGTAAATAAATAGACCACATCAGCAAAGGTTTCGAAAGAGATAGTATCCTTGTTATGTTTATAATTATAATATGCAGGGCCAGTATAATAGATGATCATTTCAGTTTCTAATGTAATAATTGCAATATTATTTACACTATATTTTGTATTCTTGGCACTTAGACACAAATATTATGTCAGATTTGCAGGTAGAACAATAGAGATGTTTATGTATTGAGGTTTTTGTACAAAGGAGTGAGTAATTGTTGTATAATAGTGTGTTCGCGGTATACGATTTTAGTTCTTCCAAAATATTAGTGTGATTATATGTGACTTATAATTACGGTATGTGGGCAAACTTAAAAAAAGAACATCACAGATTAAGGCAAATGATCCACAGAGTACAATATTTTAAATTGATATTACAAAAATTTTAACATTCATAATTATGTAATACGTTGCGAGAAGTACCTAGTCATATTAATTTCTTTAGGATTGCTAAATTTACTTCATATTTAATTTGGATTCGTGTTTTGCCATCGGATTCTCTTACTAAAAATTCGACCATTATTGTTTCAGCTGTATTTGTATTGATATTTCGCGTTTCTGTTTTCTCTCCTTACTATTAACTAACATCATTTTTTTTTGTCCCGGATAACCGATAGTGGAACAACAGCCGCACGGGTCGATCTTCTAGGTTAAGCAACGCTTGTCGAGGTTGGTCTGTGGATGGGTGACCATTTTAACATAACGAGACTTCTCCGTGCCTCGGAAAGCACGTTAAGACATTGGTCCTGGCTGTCGTTTGGAGATCTTTGGCAGTTGTTACGGATTGTCAGAAGCCAGACAATCTGACACCAGTCTTGCCAAGAAGTACCGTGTTCCCCAGTTAATGGGTTGTGGAGGTCCGCAGCCGCTTCACGTAAAATACGGGTAATCAGCTGAATCCGGCTTGACTGGGAGCCGACCCCAATGTAGTTGGGAAAAGGCTAGGCAGATGATGATAACCGATAGTGGAAGAAGTAAGCTTATTAACAGGATTCCGTTTGTTGAATTCTTTCACTCCGTTCAGGATTTAGTTTTTGGTAAGAAAAGTAACAGGCTCTTTTACAATGCACGGTACACCAGCCTTTGTTTTTAACCGACTTCTAAAAAAGGAGGAGGTTCTCAATTCGGATGTTTGTATTTTTTTTTGTGTTTGTTCGCGCATATCTCCGACGCTTGCCAACCGATTTGAAAAAATATTTTTTTGTTGGAAAGGGTATACTTCCCAAATGGTCCCATGAAAATTTTATCGAAATCGACCTAGCGGTTTTCGAAAATTCAACAAAAATCTAAAAAAAATATCTACATTGTCTACATTGATGACCTCTTAGTTTACTCTGTAAAGGAGCAGTAGGTACGTTTTTTTTACACCAATGTGATTGGTTCGTTTAGGTGGGGGGAGGGGAGAGGGTGTAGGTACCACTAAAAAGTGAAAAATAAAAAACTTTTTACAAAAAAATACAACCGACTTTTACACGAAAAATCAAAAAAGTGCAAAATAACTTTAATTTCGGAAGTCTGTGTTCAAAAAACGAAAAAGCAACCACAAACACCGAGTTCCGAAATTAAAGTTATTTTGCACTTTTTTGATTTTTTTTGTAAAAGTCGGTTGTATTTTTTTGTAAAAAGTTTTTATCCTGTATATACCCCTAATATCAGAGACTGTATTCGAGTGTTAATCGTTTACAAGTTTTAATAACAAGCCCGCAAAGATCTTGTTGTGATTCCGGCATAATCTGCACCAGTGGCGCAACGGAAAGATTTTGAACTCGATTACTGTGAACTTGGATCTGTTTTGTAAGTCATCGATTTTGTTCCATACGGTGTTTATCGTTCCATGTTATATATACAATTTTTGCTTCATTTTTTTTCATGATATTTGAAGATTTTCCATTGCGTCTCAAGAAGATTGAGAGCGTCTCGGATCCGCATAATGAAGGGCTCCGAACTTACAATTCACACACGCTTGTATTCACGCCACACTTGTGTTCATACATAAATTGTGTTGATTTTATGTATTGCGCATTACAATTAAGCAAGGAAACTAGCTGCATTCGTTACCACTAGCGCCATCTAGTGAATAGCAGAACTAGTAAAGTCAAGAACCTTCTTCGAGACTTTTCTATGCTAAAACATTCTAGAATTCTCGAACCCAGTCGCGACCGATATGTACGCGAACTTTCTAGATCTTTCTACGATGGAAGGTTCTAGAATTAAACGGCGCCCTATAAACGCTGTCACATATACCGACCGAGTCATCGAGTCAATATTGGATTTGCGATACAAGTGATTACTTCGAGAACGATCTTCAACTGCGAATTAAACTGATTAGTAGTGCGATTGTGTTTTTTAAATAATTAGTGAGTTTATAGTGACATTAGTGTTGGGTAATTAGTGTCATTTTTGGTTATTTAATCGGCTGTTTTTATTGTAAACAAACCCGAAACTTGTAACATTATTAATGATTTTACGTACGACTGAGCGATGCTAAAAACAGCGCAGAAAAGACCCTTGTTTTTTTATTATAGCGGTCAAACTGTCACATTTCCAAAGGTTACGGACCCGACACCGGAAATTTAGTGACAGGGTTCTGGATATCGCCTACCGATTACGGATCCCTAAAAACTTTCAAATCGGCGAAACGCTCACGGCTGAATACTTGTGTGAAATTGAATTCTTTTGAAATTTTAAAGCGGATTAAATTTAATTAGTAACAATCTACGGTATGACCATATTTTCAGTGTGTATTTAGGAAAATTATTTTATAAATTCACTAAGATATCACGCTATTCTCCCATTTTCTATAGATAAGTATAAAACGGTATTTGTTTCCTGACTGACTTATGATGGTCAAACGTAAACACAGCTTGTTTATATGGACGTTTTGGTTACTTAATTACAGGCATTAGCCAACTATAAAGGGTAGAAATGAAATTCGTAAACGAAATTCCATAGATTTGACGGGTACCTATACAATACAATGACTATAAATTAATGCTACTCGGAATTAATTTCAAATTACGAGACTAAAGGAGTGCGTTCATTTTTAACTAATTCGTTTTGATACACACGTACTTAATTTTTTTTTTTACTTCATCATTAATACGCTAGTGCAATAGGGTAGTTGACTAAAAAAATCTAATTAGTCCGTCAGATAGATTTCCAAAAAATATTGGACACGTATTTTTTCTTTTTTCACGTAAACAAAAAATGAAGACTATACAGAGCGTTGAAAACTCGTGTGACGTCACTACTCGCTACAATTTTTAACGAGCCGTAACGTCACAAGCCCCCACTCCTGATCTTTGATGCTTTGTATCTTCGTCAGTTTTTATAGATTTGATAAAGGAAAAAATACGTGTCCAATATTTTTCTATAATCTAACTGACGGACTAAATATAATCATATATTTTTTACTCAGGAAACACCCCTATTGCCGGCTAGGTATTGCTATTTAGTAACCGTTATCGTAATGCCTTCTGAATCCCGGGACCAGTAAGTAATATTGCAAGTAAAAGCATTGCGCGGGACCAGCGTACCGGAAGTAAGTAGTTTAATATGTCGTCGTGAGTACTGATGATATCTTTTTAAGCAGTTTAATATCATTTAACACATCGACAATCAGAAACATATTCCCGGGAATCCCGGGAATATGTTTTTCATTAACATTATCATTCAGGTTCATTGACCCAAAATCACGGACACTGGCAAAAGGCTACTGCTGCATTTTAAGTATATTTTCAAGTTGCATGATTTTAGGTTTCCATACCAACAATTAGAATAAAATATCAATCATCTGCCTAGCCTTTTCCAAACATGTTGGTACCGGCTCCCAGTTTAAACTGAGTACCAGTGGTTTACATGACAACGCAACGACTGCCTATTTTCAACCCAGCAACTGGGTAATGTGCACCCACGCACCCTTTGGCACGACTAGTGTCAGATTGACTGGCTTCTGTCTATCCGTAAAGACTGGCAAAGGTCTACAAGTGACAGCTGGGACCAACGGCTTAACGTGCTTTCCGAGACCCGGAAGAATATAAAAGATAGATCTACCTATGGACCGAACTTGGCAAGCGTTGCTTAATCTTAAAGATGGATCCGTGTGTTGTTATTATTATGTTAAAAAAAAAAGATTATTTTGGTAAACTATTTTCACATCTGTCACCATCATAATAATATGGGAACTTGCAAGTGGCATTGAATAATTCAATAAAAAGTTACTATTTGGAAGCAGTAAAGACAGCTTATGGAAGATAAAAGAAAATACATTGACATTTTGAAAGAAAGTTTCACTATTTCTCTCAGCTCACCGCTGTCCATATCCAGCTACAATACGCCTAAGCGATGCACAAGAAAAGAAGAAACACTTGTTTTAAATTCATCCTCGTAAGGTTTTAATTGTAGGTGGAATTTTGATTTTTGGCGTTGTGAAATCCCATCGGGCACACGCGGTTTGTCTTTTAGTAAAATGTTATCTTCTTCCTCTTATCTCTGGGTTCTCCCAATTGAATGGTACAAGTTACATTCGTACTGCGAGATGTTTTCTCTCCCATGCAATGTTTAACTTATCTATACATACTTATATACTAATATTATAAAGCGGATAGATTTGTATTTTTATATTTTTGTATGTAACGTATAAATCTTCTTGCTCATATCTCTTTGGGTTCTCCCAATTGAATAACTTTACTGACAGACTACATTCGTTCTGAGAGATGCTTTCTCTCCCATGCAATCTTTAACAGGCGGCAGCTGAGTTGGTATCAGATTTTCATGCAGAGCGCCTGACTGATAAATCAAAATTCAGTACTCGTTCATTAGTCTTGGGAGTGTATCTTGCTATGACGTTGAATGTTTGCAACGACGTTTTGAATGTTTTTAGAAACATCCCGCTCGGTAAACAGAATACATACTATACCCTAAACTATGGATAACGTTAAAATAACGAATGGCAAAGTCGGAAGGGTCTGCTTTCCGTAATTAACAAAACTGCAAATCATTGTTAAGGGATCAGTCCTGAGAAATTCTCTTCCAAGAATGATGTCCGGGTTTTCAGAATTATAGATAATCATCTAGCTAGAGTTACCGATACAGAATATAATGTGTATAAAAACAGTCAAGAAATATCTATAGTAAATCCGGTGAAACTTTGCAACTCTATGGTCATGTTCGTACATAAGATACGATGGTAGCATTATCTCTATGTACGTACATACATACGTAGCCACCGCGACAGATTGCAAGTCGTTCATAGGTATCGTAAAAACCTGTTAGCATCGATATTATAGCGCGCATGGTTTAACCAGGTGATGCAGGTAATCTGCGCGTTTTTCCTTAACTCCTATGAGAAATTTGCATTACACATTCTGCTTCAAGTTGAAGAGAGAATTGTTATTTGCTTATACACACATACAGTTTAAGAACTTTTACATCTATGAAAACAGCCTATATACACAGGTCTTCCATTGGCTCAATATATTTGAGGAAAGCATTTAACTTAATAAAAAAACATGTCTGCCAAAAATATGCTATTGCGGCTAATTGTCCCCCGTTGCGTCGGATGTACCCCCAAGAGCCACTCATGGAGGCTTACTGCGCTTTAATGCTCCCTTAAGAAAATCTCAAGGTTTGCAGCGCTCAAATGACACAACCTAAGCAATCTGCACTTAAATAAGTCTAAATGTAACGAAAGAAACAAGCCTGTCGCTGACAAAATGGTTTGATCTTACTCAGATAAAGTTTTGTATATTTCAATGAGGTTTTACGTCACAATAACAATTTGTCCATCAGTATCATTCTATTTTTAGAAGGATCGAAGCGTCTACAAGTTTTGTTATCAGAAAATCAAGAATTGATACGTGCCAATTTAACAAATGTGTCTGGGATATACAACAACTAACTTTTAACTGTGTTATTGATAGCGCTGTGAGATGATGTCGCTAACGAAAAACTGATCAGAATAAACTATACAAAATGTGATAATAATCCTGTCCAGCCATTTGGTGGGTACTGTAACCCCATCAATATGGGACTGGCTGGTAATCTGACGACCTCGATAGCGCATATCACGGCCAACGCGTCGCATCACAAACCAGTCTGGCATATTCTTTTATTAATAACCTATGTGGTTAAGTCGAGTTGCTTCGTTTTTTTTTTGCATTTGATGTATCAAGTACCTATAGACCACGGTTTTTTGCATTTTTTGCGATCCTCTTAAGATTTATGCAACGCCATTGAAATAACTGAAACGAATGTTAAAAATATTTCTTGTTTTCAGCGTTCCTTTAGAGAAGTATTGAACACAAAAGAACGAACTCTGTGAACTAAAATATCTTCTTAGATTGACCAATTTTCTTAATAGAAGAATGATAGAGCCATCGACGGTTCGAATCAGCAGCGACTCGCGATCACATTACAAACACATAACGTTCAATTTTCGATCGCACAACAAACTTGACCTGCACCTACGCGCATGCTCAATTGGCACACACGAATATGTGTGCACGCATATCTAGAAACTTATGTGGTATGCTATGTATAAGGAAACTTGTCTCGGTGACCCTTAAAAGACGTCTCTCGAAGTTTAAATAGTACCTTGTTTATTTATTTGTAGATCCGTACATAGGGCCAAAGCATGGTAGTGACAGCTCCCTTGCTGAAAATGGTGTTTTGATTTAAGCGCTTATGCGTCTAAAGAGGTACTTGCAGCTCTGGGAATAAAAGGCAGTTGGCTTGTAGCAGTTCGAATATTGGATGTCTTCTATCTCACAATTGAACAGTGGCCACGTCACTAATAGAATTATCTACATTTCCATTTGGTGCAACTTGCTATGAGTCTTCTTAAATCACCATACCTACACCTCGAGCTAATAATCAGTCTCGTTAAGTTCTATTGTATTGTCACTGGCCATGGTCCGATCACGTAAGCTTGTTCCATAAAAACAAAAGGGTTTTGGATTGTGTTGCAATAGCAAGACGCAATGTAGGTATGAGAAAGTATTGCGTTCCGTATTCGCGATATCACAGCGGTACCAAGCGACAACAATTATAGTATAGCATGCAATCTGACTCCTAAGGTTTAATTCTTAATGCTAATTGCGAAATTTAATATTCCCCTTGTTTTGCAGAGGCTTCAGAGAGCAAAGGTCTATTCAATTATTTATTTAAGTAATGTCTGAATACATGGTACTGAGAGCAATTTAATCGTAGATTGTTATGGTTATTTTTACTGCAACCGCGAATCAATGTGAACTTCATCTTTCAATATTTTATTTATGCAATATCATAAAGTCCCACGCCTCATTAATCCTTACAATGTGATTGACAGACGTAATACAGAAGTGTGAACGTTAAGCGCTATGTTATTAATTTGAAGTGACAGCACTTGCTCATCTCCCTCGTTAGCTATCAGTTGTGATGTCAATGAAGGAGTGTCAGTATTCAGATGATCTCACGACAGCAACCAACACGCTCCTTGCGCATCAAGCGTTTAAGGTTTTAGTGCCAAGTCTCGCGATTTTGTCAAGCGAATGAACGCTTATTTCTAAAGTCGACACCAAATAAATGTGCAATAACGGTCATTGACCCACCTACATTTATTGACTACCTTAATTCTTAAAACAGAAATAATGAATTAATGCTATATTGAATCGACATCCATCGTGATTCTTTATATTTACGATAAAAACGATTCATTTTTTTTGTCCATGTACCTACGAAGAGATATCAAGGAAAGGGCAATGACCTTTATTGCACATTTATCTGGCGTTCGGTATAGAACCAGATATTCGATCGACGCTCCTTGTCCTCGAGTTGTGATGCGAAGCAGTTTATGATATAGTGTGTTATTAATCTTCTGCTTGATTGCTAAACTTTCTCCCTTGAACAACCGGTAGCAAGTTTGTCACTTCCTCAGATGTCACTCCTTGTGGTAGTGTCGTCGTGTGTAGGTCGGGTTACCTCTTTCCCTCAAATATGGCGAAAGGGTTATGGCTGATCTTTGCGTTATGCTCGTGAACGGGTGCTGCTTGTGGTGAATGGTCGTCTTGTAACGATTAACCGCTTATTGTTTAATTTTGATGGTCCTATAAGTTTATCACTTGTGGCGTCGAGTAGTCATAGATTTATTGTAATTTGTACCACTGCACGCGGGCACGCTCTTTACATGTGTATAGGGGCTTATTAAGCCCCTTTACATACGTCTGGGGGCTAATTAAATGTAGGTATATATTGTTTTTATGCTTAAGTTTGTCTAGCATACAAGTGGCGAATAATTTAGTTTTAGGTTTTACGTGTTACCTATGTTATATGATTTTCTTTGTAATAATACTTTGCATACTATTGTATAACTGCTAGTTCTTATAACTCACTCAACAGACAGATGTGTTTTTGGAGAGTTTGTTGCGCCACTTCTCCCGAGCTAAAACACTAGGAAGTGGTGAAGGGCGGGGCGTTTTTGGAGGACTGTCTTTTCGTCATCGTTGACGTTCAAAAAGTGCTGGACCTCAGCTTAATTTGAATAAATGTCTTTTGACTTTAAATGCGTCCATCTGTTGTGAGCTTAAATTAGCAGTTGAGCGTTACGCGCCAATTACGATATATATATGTGAAAACCGCGACACTACGTGTGTTGCGCTGTCTGCAGGGAGTTTACGGTCACTGCTGTACAGTGCGGGTTCAAGCGCCTATTGACATCTTCCGGCCATTTTCCTCAATATATTCTTATAAGTAACGAGCCATATTAACAACAAAAACGTGCTGGTGCATTTATGTGATCGTGGTGCTACGAGAGATAAGGTACTTAAATATCCTCAACCAAGATGTATGAAGAAAATAAAGCAAGATAGATAGTTTGTCTCGTAGATACGTATGGCATATAAGCATACATATAGAACTTAGTACTAGAAATGCTGCGCTATGGTAAGAATACTCAGATAGGAGTCCTTGCTCCGGAGGTGGGTAGCTATTCTATTCTAATAATTAGCCAAATAGCGGCTATTCAAAAAATAGCCACGGTCATGATATCCGTCGACACGACAACAGGGCCTCAAGTCTGCTATTACAAGTCTCAGAATGGTCTATCATTGATCTCATAATGGTTAATTTTTACAAGTTTGGTAATCTACTAATAAAACTTTTTACAAAAAAATACAACCGACTTTTACACAAAAAAGTGCAAAATAACTTTAATTTAGGACCTCGGTGTTTGTGGTTGCTTTTTCGTTTTTTGAACACCGACTTCCGAAATTAAAGTTATTTTGCACTTTTTTGATTTTTTGTGTAAAAGTCGGTTGTATTTTTTTGTAAAAAGTTTTTTATTTTTCACTTTTTAGTGGTACCTACACCCCCTCCCCTCCCCCACCTAAACGAACCAATCACATTGGTGTAAAAAAAAACGTACAACTCCTTTGCAGAGTAAACTAAGAGGTCGTCAAAGTAGACAAAGTATATATATTTTTTTAGATTTTTCGAAAACCGCTTGGTTGATTTCGATAAAATTTTCATGGGACCATTTGGGAAGTATACCCTTTCCAACAAAAAAAGAATTTTTCAAATCGGTTGACAAGCGACGGAGTTATGCGCGAACAAACATAAAACAAAAACAAACATCCGAATTGAGAACCACCTCCTTTTTTAGAAGTCGGTTAAAAATAGCGTCACTATGACTTTCCAGTGGTCAACCACTGGCTCTCCATTAAAAGAAATGGCATGGAATGGTAATCTCGTACATAATGTTATTGAAAAACATTTTGTTATTGAAAAGATATAGCAAAAGGGCCACTGCAATGTTTTTATGTGTTTTTGGTTGCTTCATGTTTTTGAACACACCGATTCCGAAATTAAAGTTATTTTGTACTTTTTGTTTTTTTTTTTTTGTTTAGAAGTCGGTTTTATTTTTTGTAAAAAGATTTTTATATTTTTCCCTTTTTAGTGGTTCACTAAAAAGGGAAAAGTTGTAGTATAAATTGGTGTAAACAATAAACAAACATGCGATTTCAGCTATCCCGACAGATTTGCTATCATTTATTGAAATTAACAAAAAACCGCTTGTTCGATTTCGATAAAATTTTCATGGGACCATTTGGGAAGCATACCCTTTCCAACAAAAAAAGAATTTTTCAAATCGGTTGACAAGCGACGGAGTTATGCGCGAACAAACATAAAAAAAAAAACAAACATCCGAATTGAGAACCACCTCCTTTTTTAGAAGTCGGTTAAAAATAGCGTCACTATGACTTTCCAGTGGTCAACCACTGGCTCTCCATTAAAAGAAATGGCATGGAATGGTAATCTCGTACATAATGACAAATGAATGACAGACGTATGCGGTAGTCTGCTAAAATTTTGACAGTTCCTTTGATCAGTGACCTACCATTAGAACGGCATTGTTTTTAATAGCTCGGTTATCAAAAAGTATTACATGACCATTTACCGACCAATGATCGACCATTATGAATTTAGCAGATTACGAACTTTTAGCAAAATGACAATGGGATCGTGTTGGAATGACGAATATATAAAAATAGCAGACTTAGGCCCCTGGCTATTGGCTACTGGCTTGCTAGAGTAGCTAGAATATCTAAACAATCATAACAATAAACTTATTATTATCTAAACTCATTGCCGCGGTGAGGATCGAACTCGAATCGATAGCTAGTCTAGCTACGCCGCCGTTACTTCGTTAACACTAGCGGATTAGTGAGCCATTTATTCAACAGCTAAGTAGCCAAATAGCTGGCTAGCTAGCTGGCTTTTTCACCACAAATAGCCGGCTAGCTACGTTATTGAAATTTCGACTAGTTGGGTTACTAGCCGAAATTTCAATAACGTCCTCCCGTATCTGTATCGATCGTTTCGATGATCGAACGATCGCCGTATTTTATCGTGAATAACAATCGCACTTCCTATAAACAAACACTTGTGTAAACACGACTTATTTCCTTACAGCACATTATACCCGTTGTAAGATATATTATTCACTACAAAGCATTTCTCCTATTTATTAAACAAATATGGCGTCACAGTAAACAAACAGGTAGGAGGACAAACAATGGATAGTCATGTGAGGAATGAGATAACACTTAGTAGTTTAGATAAGTATTGGTTGACCAATGATGTGATGAGTTAAAACTATAACTGTAGTTCGTCTTGCATCAGCTAACTAAATCTTTACGAAGAAAACGCTACGATAGTTGGTTAACTAAGTGAATCTTTAGTTATTTTTGTGCAATTTTACTTTTTAATCGACTTCCGAAAAATGAGGAAGTTCTCAAGTCGATTGGATTTTTTAGTCTGCCGATTAACTACATTATGAGAAAGTTATAACGACTATATCAATCTAAGAACGTTAGAAATGCAATGCTTGCTTCCCGAACAATTAGTAAACTGCACAATAAATATTGAATTATGATAGCTAAAATGCAGTGACATCATTGAGTTTTTTCATTTTCCTGTAAAGTATTCAGAAATGGCCTTAGCTGGTTAATGGTTCCTATAGAAATTCTTTTCATATTCGTAAATCAGGCTGACGATATTGTTTTAAGACAAACACCCAAGGCAGCCCTTACTCGGTACGATCGATAGTTTACCGTTCATAATTAAACGTTTGGCACGATAGTAACTGCATTGTTCCGCTGTATAACATACCCAAATAGGTTGCGCTGTTCAAACGTCATTGTATTAAATCAATACGTATCTAATAGGTACGCTAATAATTGCAGTGATGAAGATGATGCATAGACGCAAAGGCAGGACTTCTTTCTTGGAAAAAAGTTACCATTAGCCATAACCTGACTACATACCAATCTTCAAGCCACTTTAGATGATATGATGGTACATGTCTATAAAGGATGCAATTTACACGTACGCTTTATTAAATGTATTGCTTTATAAATCATATCGCGTGCACAAGTTTGAATTCAATTAATCGGAATAGTTAATTCCAAGAAACCCTTTGTTCTGGCTGCTGAGTTGCCCTAATCATAACAACATCGTGGTAAATGAGGTAATTGATTCTCAAGGCTGCTAATAAGGTAGGAATATGGATGTTTCCTGAGGAAACACCCCTGTTTCCACCCCTGTGTGTGTGTGTGTGTGTTGTTTCCTGTGTGTGTGTGTTTGTGTGTGTGTGTGTGTTGTTTAGTCCGTCGGTTAGATTATCGAAAAATATTGGACACGTATTTTTTGCTTTTGAAATCTATAAAAAATAACAAAGATAAAAAGCATCAAAGATCAGGAGCGGGGCTTGTGACGTCATGGCGTGCTTCAAATTGGAGCACGTAGTGACATCACACGAGTTTTCAACGCACTGTATCGTCTTCGTTTTTTGATTACGAGCAAAAAGAAAAATTACGTGTCCAATATTTTTTAGAACTCTGACTGACGGACTAATTAGATTTTTTTAGTCAACTACCCTATTGTATTTTATTAATGGCAGCTCATCTTCTCAAATTCGTCCACGATGTTGGGAGAACTTTTCACAAACGGACATCTTGGAAATCCTCGTTCCTTCATGTGGTCGTTATCCAGGTTTCTATACGCAATCCGCACTCCTACGAACTTCCAAGTCTTTGGAATCACGCCATATTGGATTACTAGCATCTGCTAGCGTCTTCTTAGCCCTTGTGAATGACGGAAATGATCACAAGTGAACATACTCAAATATCGGTAAAAAAGGGGTTATGTGCTCTGTCATGCATTTCTCTATTGCAAATTTCATCCAGATCCGTCCAGCCGTAGGTACTGCCATGATTGAGTAACAAATATCCATCCATCCACGCGAACTTTCACATTTGTAATAGTAGTAAGAAGTTATCCTTGGCTGTTATCATATCAGCGCTAATTATTATGAAATAATTAATGACTATTTTGATATTAAAATATCATCGAAACAATGCATAATTATTATGAAAAAAAACTTTTTACAAAAAAATACAACCGACTTCTACACAAAAAATAAAAAAAGTCCAAAATAACTTTAATTTCGGAACTCGGTGTTTGTGGTTGCTTTTTCGTTTTTTGAACACCGACTTCCGAAATTAAAGTTATTTTGGACTTTTTTTATTTTTTGTGTAGAAGTCGGTTGTATTTTTTTGTAAAAAGTTTTTTATTTATCACTTTTTAGTGGTACCTACACCCCCTCCCCTCCCCCCACCTAAACGAACCAATCAGATTGGTGTAAAAAAAACGTACTGCTCCTTTACTGAGTAAACTAAGAGGTCATCAATGTAGACAATGTAGATATTTTTTTTAGATTTTTCGAAAACCGCTTGGTCGATTTTGATAAAATTTTCAAGGGACCATTTGGGAAGTATACCCTTTCCAACAAAAAAAGATATTTTCAAATCGGTTGACAAGCGACGGAGTTATGCGCGAACAAACATAAAAAAAAAAATACAAACATCCGAATTGAGAACCTCCTCCTTTTTTAGAAGTCGGTTAAAAACAAATGAATTAGGTACTTTACGTTAGATTAACATTTGTTTTAATTTATTTTGTGCATAATTATCAGATCAAGTAGTAAATCTGACTCCAGTTATGCCAAGAAGTACCGTGTTACCCGGTTAATGGGTTGTGAAGTTCTGGTAGGCAGCTGCTCCACGTTAAATATAGGTATTCAGCTGAATCCGGTATGCCTGGAAGCCGACCCCAATATAGTTGGGAAAAGGCTAGGCAGATGATGATATACATGTGTACATACATCACAAACCTTCCGTCGTTTCGCTTTTTCTATTAGTGAAAAACGTTGCGTGATTAGAACCCACCCTCTGTTGCTTGAAGTAAAGTAATAAATAAATAAGTAGTAAGCAGTGAGACAGGTAGGTAGACAGCGACTTTCTTTTAGGGTTTCAAACCTCTGTATCGAAAAACGGAACCCTTATAGGATCACTCTGTCTGTCTGTCATGTCTGTCCCAGCCGATTTTCTCCGAAGATCGATTCATTTGAAATTTGGTACACATGTAATCTTCTGTGACCCAAACACCGAGGCGTAATGAAACTAAATAATTTTTGAAAATGGTGTCGGACTGGTGTATGACTTCAACACTTTTGGAGAAATTATTGGAAAATTTGAAAAAAAGAAGTTGTCCCAATTGTGTGTGAGTGTGACTTATCAAATCAAAACACACAGTACAGGTCTTTTTTTTTTGATCAGATGAAAATTTACCAGTAGTTTCGAGGACAAGCGAAAGAGATCGGCAAACAGCTTATCCCCGAAACTACTGGACTAAAATTTTGACAATTACCTATAGATAGAGGATATGATTTTAAAATATCATATTATAAATATTTGTTTGGAACTATTTGCACGCGAGTCCTACTCGCCAGTGTTGGTGGCCAGTTTTTATTATCCAGAGATCAGAAACAGTTTTATATTTAGGTTTTTTTTTACATTTTATTGGTTATCTTAAACTCGCATATCGCGCCATGTCTCTGCTCGCTAAACTCCTAGAAAATAATATCAAAGCAGAAAGGTCAACATTGCCTTGGATGACGTAAAAAGGAAAAAAAATCTAAACAATGCGTGCAATTGATTTTCCACTGCGACAATGTCCACTATTGTGCACGTGAAGCGTAACTCGATAGATTCATTGGTAAAGGAATCGTCTATAAATAAACAGTTAAGTACATGTATCCGTCACGCCAGTTGTCTACAAAGGGGACGGTAGACTCGATGGCATCAGAATTGCAATGTTGTGACTTGACCCAATAGAAGCTAATTTTTGGCTCTGTATTCTTATATTTGGAGTTCTGTAGTAATCCTTAGTTTCGCCATGTCTTTCATTCAACAGAAAAGCGGGAAAATCTTTTTTCATTTTTTTTTATATATGGCAAAACAACGTTTGCTGGGTCAGCTAGTTATGTATAAAATAATGGTACTCATCTGCAATCGCCTAGACGGAAGCCGACGCCTTACTGGGAATGTCGTTGTTACGTTGTAATTTAGAATCAATTCCTCGTCTCGTATCAGAAACAAACAAATGTAATTCTAAACGCCAAGAAACAAAGATAATAATATGCTTTGCTTGGCGTGAAATTAAAACAAGATCGCAAGGATTTTTCACCGTCATCACATATCGCAGTAATATGAGAGATTCCCCTGGGAGAAAAACATTCGTTACACTCTCATTATTGTTTAAACGTTATGTCGGCAGAAAGCCGATAACATAACACCGGTATTGTATATACCGGTGATATTGTGATTCATAGATATACACGAGTAGCTATACATCAATAACTTGTCATTTATAAACATCCCCGTTTGCCCTGTCAACTACTTGAAGATTCAGTCTAACATAAGAAAGTATATATTATTCCTCTTTTACCCTTTTTCAACCGAAAAAGGAGGAGGTTCTCAATTCGACTGTATTTTCTTTTTTTTTGTTCATGTTTGTTACCTCATAACTTTGTATTAGGTATACTGATTTTGATGATTCCTTTTATATTCGAAAGCTGGTGCTTGTCGTGTGGTCCCATTAATTTTTTTTTTTTATTGAAATCTGACGACTAGTATTTGAGTTATCCCTAATAATGCATGGCTTAGTTAACATTGACGACGTTCTCATTCCCTCTTGTCGATGTAAAATGAAAAAATAAAATTGTGTACGATGGTTTGGAAGAGCATCTTAGTATTTCAACGTGGTACCTTTCCAGTTTGGTGAAGATCTGATGAAGAACAGAGATGATAGGAAAAGGAACTCTTCAATAAATGATAGCAAATCGTTCAGGATTGCTGAAATCGCATGTTTGTTTATTGTTTACACCAGAGTGATTGGTATGTTTATGTGGGGGGGGGGTACCACTAAAAGTGAAAAAAATAAATTTACAAAAAAATACAACCAATTTTTTTTTCTTTGGATGGGAAATCATCAAATTCTCCGCTCCGCGCGGAGCGGGGGTAACGATAACAACTCTTACTGACTACAACCCGCTCGTGTTCCTCCTAAAGCCCTTTGCGTTCCCAGGTCGCGGCTGTTTTTTAGAGAATTATCTTAATATATTATATTTTTAGAAAGATTTAAAGAAGTATCGCCACCACACTAGCTCAGTTCCATTAAGCCTTATCGTATAGTTTGCGATGAAGCAGCGTAGTCATTATAATTATCTCCAGTTAAGGAAAGCTATTCGATAAGCAACCTGTCGTGAAAGCTTGGCAAGTGTAACAACATGAATATTTAAATTACTAGTGCTTAAAAGCTACTGGACAATTTCCCAGAGTGTGTCTATTTTCTTTCTGGTGCTTGAACTTTGCTGCTTTGCTAATTGTTTTTATTTAATATTGTCTATTGCACAGTTCTTGTGTTTTTGTGTGTATACCGGCTTCTAAACACGTGTGCAAAATTTCATAAGTATAAAAAAAACTAAAAAAGCGGCTTAGAAATTTAAAAAGTAAAGAAAGAAATCATTTATTCGCAAAGAATGTGGGTACAAAATAAGATGTCACCATTGTAAAAGCAGTTCCAACACACTCTACCTTACGGCATGCAAAAGTAGAAAATATTACACAATACATATTATCTTTTCAATTATCCGACCACCCGAACTTAGACAGAAAAAAATCTTACAAACGTTTGACTAACTAATTAATAATTTTGCTTAAATTAACAAAGGATATAAAAAAATTGAAATATAATAAATTAATATAACATTATACACTCTTGTCATTAAAAAAATCTTGAATTGAATAATAACATTTATCTAAAAGTAAGGACGTCAGCCTCTTTTTATATATACTTAATGATTCTTCTTTATAGGCATGAGGTATTTTTATAGTAATCGTGTAGGATCTTAAGATTGCAACATGAAAATGGTTCGTCATGTATCATAGTAGATAATAGTTAATATCTATACTAATGTTAAAAAAAGGAAAGATTTGTATTTTTGTATGTAACGAATAAAACCAAAAACTACTGGATCGATTTCAAAACATCTTTCACCAGTAGAAAGCTACATTCACCCTGAGTAACATAGACTATATTTTACCCCCATATTCCCACGGGAACGGGAACTACGCGGGTAAAACCGCGGGGTGCTGCTTTTTAAGAAATTAGTTTAAATTACAACCAAAATAATAATAATAATATAAAAAAGTAATTTCAAAACTGTATTAATTAATATAATAAGTAAAAAGGAAAAAAAAAACTCAAATCCAATCAAAAGTTAAAAAAGAATAATATGTAATATGGTGGCGTACGCACAGTGGTTAGGCAGACTCAGAAACAACGTCTGTAGCCTACGATAATGTGTATAAACATATTACTATAGAAGTGGAAAAAAGGGCTGACATTATATGACAAATCGTTGAATCAGTACAGGCACAGAAATATTAAAAGGGCCCCAAGGCCGGCTTTGGCAAGAGGTACCCATATTGAAAGGTGTGCAGGGAATGGATAAGTATATCGGAGGCAGAAATAAAGAAACTTATGTGCTGCGTTTAATTTTTAGTATTCAAAGTTAATTCTTAACAATAAGTAGCATCGTACTGCCAATTTAAAATACCAGATCGAGATGTAAAATAGACAGCAACAAATTAAAAAATTCGTATTTGAATGACTGCAATACCAGGACGAAGTCTAATTGGGTGTCAGTTTCGAACTTTCGAATGGCATCAAATTTTATGATAATTCGCAAGCAGAATAATCGAATAATTTTTTTTTGTAATTGAATTACTTCCCGAAGTTGAATGATTCAGTTCAGGAGCAGTGGTGGCCGAGTAGTAACGGCCCTCACTTACGAATTGTAGGTCGCGGGTTCATACCCAGCCAGGCACATTAATTTCTTCACCACTGCTCTCAAAAACGGTGAAGGAAAACATCGTGAGGAAACCGGCATGTCCTAGAACTAAAAATTCGAAGACGTGACATTCACCAACCCGCACTAGGTCCGCGTGGTGGATTACGGCCCGTTCGCTCTCCTAGAGAGGAGGCCTGTGTCCTAGCAGTGGGAACGTTAAAAGGCTGATTATGAATGATTTTGAGTCGGTATCTCGGGTCTTTCGATTCTTATGTGCTTGCTTATCAATCGCGCCGATACAATTTGGGAAGTATGAAAAACACTGCAAAGATATCTATAACTGCTTGCATGTAAAGCAACGTGCAAGAATGTGTAATTTACCATCTATACTTATAATAAATCTGTAGAGAGGTCAATTCTGTACAAGGAATATATTTTCAAAACTAGCTTCTGCCAGCGACTTCGTCCGCGTGGAATAGTTACTTTACCCCCGATTTTGAAACTCTCAGCCCGATCGGTTTAAAATTGACAAAGTTTCATACAAACGTTCATCCCCTACTTTATCCCTTTGGGGGTAGAATTAAAAAAAAAAAAAACGTATGAGTAAACAAATATAATCAGAAAGCTCCGAACTGCTAAGCTATCGGGAGTTAAACGTGTTATTGTGAGTCAACCATAAAAGATAGACATATGCTGTAGTGGGATATTTTTTAGATAATTTTATATAAAACATTTCCGTAATACATGATTTCTATGTATCTTTAACCATTAAGGCTACACACGCGACGGAAGCTTAAAAAATGGAGTTACTTCTCCCGTTTTCCCAACATTTTCCTTCACTGCTCTGCTCCTATTGATTGTAGCGTGATGATAAGTATACTATAACCTGCCCAGGAGTATGAAGAATAATTGCACCAAGTTTCGTTAAAATCGGCCGAGTAGTTTTTGTTTATATAAAGAACATACAGACAGACAGACAAACAGACAGAAGGAAAATGTTGGGAAAACGGAAGAAGTTACTCCATTTTTTAAGCTTCCGTCGCGTGTGTAGCCTTAATGGTTAAAGTTACATAGAAATCATGTATTACGGAAATGTTCTACATAAAATTATTTAAAAAATATCCCGAAACAGCATGTCTATCTTTTGTCAATTTTAAACCGATCGGGCTGAGAGTTTCAAAATCGGGGGTAAAGTAACTATTCCACGCGGACGAAGTCGCTGGCAGAAGCTAGTTGTATCATAAAACACATACCCGACCACAAAACATTTATCAATATTCGCCACGATATTAGGTAACTCCACAATACTAAGTATACATACATCATATTCCATTCAAACATCATGAGCAACATTGTTTCCAACAAAGTCCATCTCCGTAGCCGCCAACTTTAATTTTGCAAGCACCGCCTGTACCAACGCCACAAAGTCATCGATAAAGAAATAAGGCCAGCCTGTGCGATTGCAAATTATTTTTCACAATTTGGAAATCAGTTAAAAGTCCCTATGCTGAAGAGTTGTTTGCTTAATAATACTTACTTTTTCTAATTTATTTGTTATTTTTTCATTTTAGATACTGCCACAAAGCTTGTTATAATGCATCAAAAGCACCAGTAGTCATTAAAAACTTATCGGGATGCTGTCGTACGTTGTTGTACATTTAGCAAAGGATCCTTTTGAATGTCTTTGATCTGTTAGTGGGTGTGCCCATTATTTATGGCGGCGGCGTTGTTTACGTCCTATTTCTTAAATTGAAAACCAAAACCGCAATAAATTCATGGTGGTACTGAAATTAAATTAAGGAAAACGCCAGCCGCAGTGCGTGGTTGTTTGTGGTTTTGCGTTTTCAGCTATTCCTAAATCGGTCGCGTTTAATCGCAGTGAGTGCTCGGCTTAACTGCGGTAGGCTGTGTATTGAACAATACTCGTACGTGTTGAACAATACTCGTATCCCATATAACACTGACAAGTGATAATGTTTATTCCAAATATTAAGGCTGGCGCCGACACTCAAATAGATAGTTTACATATTTACTTGAGATTTTTCATTTAAAGATAAAACTTTTATTTCTCCTTTTATATTTATTAGTTGAAAGAGTTTTGAAGTCGGTTTATATTATGAACAGATTATTATCAATAAATGCCTATCATAAACCGATAGATTCGTGAGTTTTTACAATTTCCCAAGATTTGCTTTAATCTTATGTAACCTGGTGGCTCATCAATGTTTACGGTAAATGCTGTTACAATTCATCAAAATTGTTGAAATGAGATTTAATGAGTGGTGATTAGTAATAGTTAGTCCAAGCCGCAGAAACGGGTGAATAAAAAAGCGACAAGGTGTTTGACACAATCGTCATGAATTCATCAACGCATAAAAGTAAGCTAGCTAGATAGTATCCATTTAATTTAAACCTATTAAAGCCATCTAATCTATACATATATGTATAATAAAATCATAGACTGGTCGTACCGGTACTCTGAATATGTTTGCATCATAATAAAAGAGAAACATTAAAAAAAAACAGAATACAAAAATGCAATTATTGTCATTTTTGTCAGTTTGTCTGTATGTTTGTGGAAGCATCACACAAACCCACTTATGGGATATAAAATCTTAGTACCTACTCTAAATATTCAGTGTTTTATCTCGAGTTTTATTTAGCGTGTATGTCATTGAAATCGAGCCACAAAATCAAAAGATATTGAATTTCTAAGTTATGTTAGACACCTTTTAGAGTGTTAAGAGCCGCGATGACTGAGTCCTGCACGCATCACGTAAATAGAACAGCCACACGCAGGCGAAGTTGCGCGGATCAGCTAGTCTACACTAAAGGTCTAATAGTCACTAAGGGTTACAAGTACAATGTATCGTGCAGTGCTCTCTGTCCCGGTCAACCATTCACACTGTATTTAGGGACGATCTGTATACAATAATAGCAGTTCATTCTTGCGTGACGCCTTTGTTTACAACGGATATATGAGTTCTGGTTATGTTTTGTCAATGGAATAACTTTCGTTCATTCAGTATTATTATGATACTCGTGATAATATGTTGTTGTATGCGTCACTGAATTACTGTCTATTTTAAATTAATCTGTGCAACACCTACGTATATTGGCTTTAGTTAGTCAGTAACAGGAAATGTTCGCAGTGACACAGATTATTTTCTTGATTAAAATTAAATTCGGTCGGTATTAATGAATTACTATGTAATCCCAAATCATTTTAGATATGAATTCTGCTCTAGAATGTTCTAGAATTATTCAAAAACAACCCATCCGAAATTGTGACTGTTGTCGAGAACTAATTGACATTATATCATTATTATTAAAGATTGCGTTTAGAACTTATTTTTAGGTTTCACACTACGAATGCACACCGGACTGAGATTCCCAGTAGAGAATGTGCATTCCGTCTTGACTACGAGTGGGGCACAGTAAACATGTTAGTCAGGAATAACTCCTTTATGAGATCAGGGTCACCTCTTACATTACATTGTCTCGAATTTCGTAGAACTACCGCGATGAAAAGAAAAACATTCAATGTAAATAGGTACTCTGTACCGTTTGTTTGTTTCCTGACAACTTAATTCTGCTGTATTGTTTTATTCGAATTGTTTGATTTGGGTTTTGTGTGATGATGAATTACGTCATTTTGATGATAGGTGGATGTAGCTAGTGATACGTACGAACAAGAAAGAAAGAAACTTTCACAATGACATAATATTAGTAGATATGTATGCATGTAGGTATATGTATATATATTTGTATTTATGTATGTAAATATATAGATCCATATTATCTAGTACACTGGATCCTACCCTCTATGCTGATCTTTCTCTATCACTCAAAGGTTTGCTGGAAGAAAACTCAATTTTGAGTTAAGTTCGCCTTTGTACATGCAATTTATCAATGTATATATAATATAAATTATTTTGGTGTACAATAAAGAATTAAGAAAGAAAAAAGTACCTACAGATAAAGGGAACACCAAAAAGCCCTACTAAAATTCATTTACAGTCGTATTGTAGTCAAACCCAGAAACTCCGGCAGTAGTCTTTCCAAGGTGTGTCGTGTTACCCCGTTACTGGGTGTTCAGATAAGAAGTCACTTCAGTTGCGCCCGGTTTGGTTGGAAGGCTACGCAGATAGATTTTTTTTTATTGGAATGTTTGTTACAAGCGCGCAGATTTTGTTCCATAGATGGGTGAAAACATCCATTTCATAACTTTTCCGTGCCTCGGAAAGCATGCTAATCCGCTAGGAACACTAAGAAACACTAGGAAGTGGTGACGGGTGGGCGTTTTGTGGGACTGTCTTTATGTAAAATTTGACGTTCAAAAAGTGTTGTCTCTCAACCTAGTTTGAATAAATGAGTTTTGATTTAATATGATTTGCTGCTCTGCTGTCATTTGAACGTCTTCGACAGCAGAGTAGTAAGAAGCCAAAAAATGATCAACCCAAAAGTTCTAGATCAACAGAAAGCACCCTATAAATGTTTCTCCCCAAAAAGAGACCAAAGTTTTTGCGGCATAAACAGCCGTCTTTTTATTACGTTAACTCGATTTTTTACAGTTTCAAGGGACTGTAGAAATAATCATAATAAACCTTATACTCAGGATATAGAACTATGGAAATTTCAACTCGATACCTCTACGCGTTCCCGAGATAAAGGGTCTTGACCATAGAAATAATTATATCTATGGTCTTGACATACAGACACACGGACGAACGGTCAACAAAGAAATCCTATCAGGGTTCCGTTTTTGTCGACTGAGCACCCCAAAAATAACACTAATGCGTTAAAAATAATTTTCACTTAACTACTAGTTGTTAGTAAGGGAAACGATTCTGTAGCGGAATTCTTGATGAAAACCTAAATATAGCTCGTATTGTTGCATATTCACATATTTGCACCTGCAAACAATTTGTGCGTAACGACAAGAAAAGACAGCGTTCCCTAACAGCTGTGCGATGAAAAGAGACAGCGTACTGAGTACCATTATTACATCGCATCGTCCTACAGTCGAATGTCGCCCTGTCAATTCTTGCGGAAAAGCTAAAGATTTTTTTTTTGTACATTGCTTAACTGTGAAAATAAGACGTTGGAAATGGGAATGTTAGTTAGGTCCCACTGTTATATTTTCGTTATAATGATGTGAGAATTTCATACAATCGCTGAGCGCTTAAAAATGGATTTACATATAAGTAGTACGGTACACAGTTAAGCAACCAAAGGGAAATTCAAAATTAATGTTGATTAATAAACTACTGAGACGTTAAGTAAAATACAATCTCAAAAAAAGTTAAATCAGTAATGAGCTAAGAACTTTGCATCTGCGCATTTGCTGATAACTTAGTAACTACAAACTTGCATAAGTGTACACTGCGACATACTTGGCTCCTTGGCGAAAACATAATGGTGCTCTTAGCGCGTCATTATATTGTACTTAACTTAGTTCAAACATTTTGTTAACGTGCCTTTCAGGATATTGAAATTTACTTGCGAAAACATAACCCTAACTTTTGCGCTGGCGGTAAAAAGAGCACCGGCTGCGTTATTCCTTCAGTTTTTTTTTCTATTTTTTTTTAACCTGTATGTATGTACATATAGTCATTTAGATTCAATATGTGAACAGAACTTTGCACATGCTATATTATTTTGCTATGCAATTCACATGTCCGCCTGATGAATACGACGGTTTAGATATTTGAACTCTTTTTATCTCCATTATCCACAGATGCAGCGCCACCGACAGATTTTTCGGTGACACAGATCCCACTGCTGGGAGTGAACGGTTCTGGAATCCTCCACGTGAACCTCACGGCAAATCTCCCCGTCAACCTAACGGATAATATGCCCAAAGTTAGCGACCCCATCGTGCCTGATGACAGTACGTATTTATCTGCTTTTTCATGAATATCTTATACCGGATTTCTAGCTACACAAATTATATTTATCATGAAACTATGGTTATTAATACTAAACTTTTAGGCGTCGTCATTATAAAGAGTGCTCATCGCAATACGCTATCATACGTTCTACAAACAAGATGGCATCCCCGCGCCGTCCTTTCGGTTTTTCTGAACAAATTTATTTGTATTGCGATCGCTCAGATTTAGGACGACGCATTATACGTCAATATGAACGACCGTACCTGACCGTACCTAACACTTTACCGTACACTTTAAAGGCTGTTGAGTATCATCAAGTAAGGAACCGGAGCCCTAAAAGGTTATTCTTTTCAATGTTAGAAGATCGGTACTGAGGGGTACCTGCATTCTTCACAGATATCTGCTGCTTCACCCACGCACGCGTAGTTCAGGACATCCTTATAAACAGCGTAAGGTCAGGGCTATACCGTACCGTACCACAGTATTGTAAAAGTCATTGTTATTATCATTTTCGTGTCAGAATGTCTCCGGCGATCAAACTGACGCGGTCAAGGAATACCCATGCAGCTGGTAGTCGCAAATATATCCATTTTGTGATTCAAACATTGCCTTGTGTTGTCATGTATTGAAAACTCTTGTTGCAATGACCATTGTTGCACACTGTGTGAACACGGACTGAATTACACGCCGGGAGAGCCAGTTTGTTGTACCAATCCCAACTGCTACTCGTCAACCCCTTTTTTGTTTTGGTTGGGAAATTATCTATGTCAGACTCTCATAGACTAAAACTCACTCGAGTCCCTCCAAATGCCCTTTACATTTTAGGGCCGCGTTAACTTTTCCAAGAAATCCGCAAACCTGACATTGGCCACAGCAAAGGAGTTGTTTGACGATTTCCTATAAAAAACAATATCTTCTCGGCTAATCTTGATGTTAAAACCTCTTATTTGCAAGTCAGGTGATGTCATACTCATTCTTAATAGACATAAAAACCCATTTAATTTACTTTGAAATGTAATATCGTGGTGATTAATAATAGTCAATCTAACTAATAACATGAAAATATACTAGAATTTTAAGCTTTGTAGATATTAGTATGGGTCATTTCGTCTTCTGCTGAAGGTATCTTGTCGAGGGATTTTACAGAAGACGTTCACACTTTTCCACAAACTACTCGTGCACAGGTTTCTTCAGCCATTTTCTCATGATGTCCCTTTAAGCTTTAAGGAACCTCTTAGCCTAGCCTTAGGTTCCCTAAACGATGTCTTTAAGGAGCGTTTGAATTCTGGGGGTTAAATACTGTACAATGTGGACAGTTCCATTACGACTAAACCAGAAATAACAGGTCAATAAGTCATCTGCCTAGCCTTTTCCCAACTATAGTCAACATCCAGTCAAGCCGGATTCAGCTGACTATCAATATTTTTGTAGAGTGGTTGCCTACCAGACCTCCACAACCCGTTAATTGGGTAACACACTACTTCTTGCCAAGACTGCTGATAGATTTTCTGGCTTCTGACAATCCGTAACGACTGCACAGATCTATAAATGACAGCCGCATTCCAAGGCACGAAGGAATCACATAGTTGTCAGTAAGTGTCGCTATTATTATATTCGAACCAGCAGACAAAGGTTCAACGAAAACAATGTCTTGTTAATTCCTTCACTTCAAGGTGAATCGGAGGAACGATAAAAAGTGAAATCCGTCATAGCTTTCACGACGCGATGTGGAAAATTTACGAATTTGAAACGGTAGCTGTAATCAGCCGTATTGGACAGATTACAATACAATAATTGTCTTCAGTACGACTTGCTGTTTACTTTGCTAAACATCCTCAGTTTTGCCTTATCTCACAGCAGTTATTCTTGTATTTTTTTGGAACTTCACCGGTTTACTTTATAAAGTTATTATTCTTCCCTACTTACTAATAAGCTGATAAAGGTAATTTTGAAAGTTTTTGAGGTCGGATGTAAAGATGTTTGTTGATGTTCCACGCAGATTTTGATCTTAGCTTATCGTCGACTGTACTTCGCCATCTGTGTTGGCCGAATAAGTGCTACTTGTATCAAAACACTTAACTAAACTGTCTCCATTTCACGTAAAAATGAGCTCACTCATCTGGCCACGCCAAACTAACTCGGCTACACAGACTAGGATACCTCATGTACTAAATTAAAATTTGTAACACATTGAAAGTGAATGCAATTTAGCACTAACATTCGGTATTAAGCGATATTTTATTAGTCATGCTTTGAATTGTAGATGTATTCGATCCTGAACAAAAGTACAATATGAGAATAAAAAAATAATAACAACACACATAATACACAACAATATACATAATTATGTATATTGGTGACTGTGATTGATACTTCTAATCAGGTGTTTAACATAATAATGAGCAGTCAAGAGCCAGCGTAATGATATACGGGTATACGACGCGCGCCACTAGAGTCTGTTACCCACACTGAGTTTGTGTCAAGCATGATAATTACTTTAGATACATCTTTAAAATAGAGATAATACATCATGCTCTCAGTTCATCCAGCCGTGGAAAAATTAAAACTCACAAAAAGTAAGTGCCAAAGTCTCTATGTAGAATTTATAATAAAGATTTTTTTTTTTAATAGGGTTGATTATAGGAAACACCGTCATTCAGTACGTACCATGGCAGACAATCGTATTATAGGAAAAAATCTAGTAGGTACTTACAATCCTCAATTATGTACCTATATTATATGAGTATACAGGTATATTTCAAACATACAAATATGGACTCGGGTACATCAAGTAGTTTAATTTTGATACGAGGCTTCCAGCGAGAATCTGATCCTTCATCCACAGCCGGAACTCAGCCGAAGATACTAAAATACATGGAAGCCAGATTGATCAGCAAATATTTATAAATTCAAAGGACTTTAACCTCAATTTATCGTCGACATCAATTTATCATTTACCTATGTGCTATTCCAGACTATAAACAACAAACATCTATCGAAAGTTTTCATTTAAAATAGTAGTAAGAAGTAAGCAGGCTGAGAAACATTACATATTAAAAAAAGAAGAATGTATTCTGTGGTGGAATAATTGTGGAATCCGCATTACGAAATATTGTTGAACTAGGATCTTATAAAGCGAATTGTAAACAAAACTGCTCCTGGCAAAAAGCCAGTTCTGGAAAATGAAGAAGACACGTATCGATGTGTTAAAATAAGTTGTTTATCAAATAAGAATTGGAATGTGGCGTTTTAGCAAAAAATGGCCTGGATAACCTGGGTCCGTAAGAAATATCACTGCTAGAAATTATAATCAATTCAGAGATAAATCATGGCTTGAATAACATGCGACAAACGGGTGCCGCTCATTTACGGCCGAACCCAATAACCGATCTATCACATACTGTAGATAGAAAAACAAATGAAACAACAGAAAACCTATGTAATTTTTCTGTTGTTTCATTTGTTTTTCTATCTCCAGTATGTGATAGATTGGTTATTGGTTTCGCCCGTGAGTGTAAGATTATTTTCTGTATGTTCAAAAGCTATATCGCTCAAATCAAATGATGTTTACTTCATCTAATATTTATTTATTTATTTATTTAGAAAAGTACTGCCACATCACAAACATTTAACATTGAATATTACATAATATTTAATTTATGGCCTGATGCATGTGACAATAATGGCGTACATAACATTGGCAATTCATCGGTTCGAAGATGAAATACAATAATTAATTAAAAGAAAAAAAGAATACCTAATGAAATCATACTTTGAAATTCAAAATTAACAAATAATATATTAATAAAATTATTGAAATATTAATATAAATGTTTGATAAATGTCATGTGATAAAAAGAAAATGTCAATATAATAACAACAAGTGATTAACGATTAAAATTAAGGTGTATTTTTTATTTTGTTTTTAAATATACGTAACTTATCGTGGAACACATCAAGATCGGGTATTACTGTGATAAGGGAATGATACTCATCAATTATTCTACGGAGAGGTGCTTGCCGTCCCAAATTAGACTTTACAGGTGGGGTGTAGAAAATATAATAATAACAGTTTACATAATTTTTATTTGATATAACGTTCAGTGTATACATATAACATCGTTTAACAATATACATTCTCTAACGTTCGTTTAGTATATTCTTATTTTGTACTTAAAACGTTATTTTGATCTAACCGCTGAAGTTAGGGCATACCGACACAGCTAGAGAAGTTGCCTCTCGTGATCCCAGCCATCATGGACTCTTTTAAATCCTGCAGATAGAAATAGGAACCTCACGCAGCGAGGCTTCCTCTTCCCTTGGTCACAAGAGTAATTTAAGCCAAATATAATACAATCGATAAAATAGTGATCATAATATCTGTGTGGTGTTTTCAAATACCTGCCGCATCTTACTCAAGGTGGTATAAGTACGCAGGACGCATTTACTGATTCCGTGCATGTCATATTGACGATTCGAAGGAAATCTTTTGCAATATGGACATTAACTCTTTTAATCATTAGTTTAAGTGTAGGATATATTAACTGAAGCTTATATGAAATTACTACTACTGCGCGTTGCTCAAAATAATTTCTATGCAATAAACTATACATTGCGGTATCTCAGGTGTGGGTAACAGCAGCATTTTTGCTTCAATAGAAATTCCACTGTTTCCGTAAATCAGCATTGTGCGAATCGCTGCCCCGGTCTCCTATAGACTCCGTCAATGGCTTTTACCATGCAAGCATATCCTGGTTTCATTCGAGAATAGAACTAAGGGAGCCGCTTGCTCAATATCCCAATTTAAGTGATGCCGAGCTTGTTGGTTGGCAGGAGACAATGTGGGTCCCATTGCTGGCCTTTTCGTGATCAAGTTTGCTTCTTTTATTCATCTCCTCACTGTCCCCTCGCAGATAGCTCTCTCAAACTTCTCCGAGCTGCCGCCGGATGTCCACGCCGGTCGGGTGTCGATTTCGGAGAGAAGATATGACGATAAATCTGTCATCTCTCACCGAACTGCATCGCTGTCGTCCAGATCCTTGTCTCTGGACTAAGTTTCCAGCCATTGCTGAATTAGGATGGTGACTTGAGCGGCTTCTATCGGTGTGGTTTCCATTTTCTTTTGAAATATTGGACTGATGACCAATTTAACCACCATAAACGACCACTTTTCTTTGGTTACGATTATCATTTGAATACTAACAAATTTACCTTTCAAATGATATACCGCAATCCATACACCATGTTGTAAAAGTTTGTTTTGAGCAACGCGCGATAAATGATTCCAGCTTATTGCTTGCGAACGTTACCTAACATTACACATCTGTGGCGAACATAAATAATAAACATTTTTTCACTAACTATTTTAAATGGATTATTTGAACAACAACTGAAAAATCGGCACGAATGAATACCAACATATTTGAAAGATGCACGTAGGAAAGATATACCTACCTACATAATAAAATGTACGGTATGTGATACAAAAAATATGGTAAAACACGCTCTTGAAGTATTTTGACGTAAAACATTCAAACTTGTCTACGCTCCTTAAAGTTCTATGTTTGAGTTATACGTTAACTGACAATTAATGCTCTGTATGACACTTTCCTCAAAAGGCCACCTCAGACCTACGTGGTTCTCATATGATTTAACCAGTACGGATTGTATGGATTTAAGAGACTTTGCCCTCTGAGCTTGTTTCGGTGTTTCTTCTCAGGGTAAAAGTGTTATGTTTAACCTACTCACAAAATAAAATATCATTTAGTACCTAATGTCTATGTTTATACTAAATTTTAAAACACACAACAGATTTCCGTCTTTTCTTTGTTTTTTAACAGTTTGTAACTGCATCTCATTTGTCTCTACATTTTGAGAAATTTCATGAAACTATCTTCACTTGAGAATCCATGCTTGAATCATTCCGATATACACACATATGTATGAATATAAAAGAAGCAAAATAATAATGTAAAGAGCTTAGTGGCGTTCTGTACGTACGTCACTGAATATTAAACGTCATTTTTACTTTCAGATCTTACTGATGTATTCAAAGAGACACCCGAGAGAATCTTGTCGGAGCAGAATCTTGCTAATTTGACCTACGTAAGTCATACACTGTCTTAATTATTTAATGTTTAATCTCTCGTTTCTTTTTATCTTGTGGCTGCGCTGATAGACGATACAAGCATGTCTGTTTTGAAGAAAGTATCTTTTGTATCGAAAATGAGGGCATTTAAACTTGTTCTTTGTAGTCATAAAGGTTATCATCTGTGTCTTTTGGAACAACAAAATTTATTGAGACATAGTCAAATTATTTTTTTGTTGCAACCCGAGTTGTTTGAACGCTTTTTTTATTTAAAAATATATAACATAAAAAATCGACTTTAAAAATACCAAGTTAAAGTCGATACTGGAGCTGATGGTGATGGATTTAAATTATCTCGAATTATAAAATTCAAGCATAACTGCCCAAGCCCAACCAAAAATATTCGCGTTAGATGAAAAACATCTATCGTGAAGGCCAAAAAGGGTAGCGAACCAAGATTTCAGAAGATGATCATGAACTATAAGCCATGGCTCCGTAAGAACAAGGCACTGTGGATGTTTCAGGACCATCACAACTTCTACAACAGCACGTTCATCGGCAACCAGGAGTTCTTCAGGGACTACTGGGCGAACATCACCATCAACAAGGCAGAGGTGCACCAAGTGCTGAGCAACTCGCACCGAAGAGCCACTGTAAGTACTTGCACGCATAGAAATGTTAGTCTAGCGACGCTTCAAAGGACATATCGTCGCTCGGCATCCAAAACCGCGAATATAACATTTTTGACGAAAATCCGATTTTTGTTTTATTTAATTCTATACGTTAAAATACGTGATCCTACATTTAAATATTGGCCGAAAGTCTTCTGGTCATGTAGATAATCGAGTCATCCAATACCGCGAACGTAATTACTCGCCATCAAATCCGCGAATATGCATCAGTTCCTCAGAGCCGCCATACCCATTGCAAGCGCAACACGGTGCCGCGAGGTTTTGGGGTGTTTTTTTGGATTAAAGTGCATGTATTTCACATAATTTTTGGCATGAGATATTTATTAATGTATAATATGTTGAAATCAACACTACATGCATGCATATTTCTAAATGTACTAAGACAAAAATTACGATTCCTAATAAAGTTGTTGGATTCGAGGTTTTGAATGACCTAAGTTGGTTTACGTTTAAAACATTTTGAACAGGTTCGCGGTATTACACCTTCGTAACGGACTTACCGGTCTGCCAAAAAGAGGGTAGGTTTGCATAAATCTTTAACTGCCCTTGTGCACATACATTGAAAATGTTTGATTACGCAATTTGGCCTCCCGGTGCGGTTTCCATTTACAAGGATAGCAGGGTTAGCTTAATAGCGAGCTTATGGTCAAGACTTTTCAGATTTCAAAGTGGTAAAGCTAGCCTCTTTTTACAGCGTAATGGAAGACTCTTCGTATGAAGAAAATAATGCGCTTCAAGATCTTCAGCAATGAAATGATAGTACAAAAACAAAAAATGTCGTTTGAAAAACTTTTTTATTCGCAATCGACATGTTCGCCATTATACAATCCAGCGGTACGCAAACGTATTACTGACAAAGTTGTTGAAGTCAGGTGTCATTGTTCCGAAAGTTTCTTTGAAGATGACGTACCGTCTCTTAAATCCTGTAGGTACTGATAATGCTGATAACTATGTGATGTTTGAGTTGACCAATACGATGATAAATACTTAGTGACTGGGATGAACATTCATTGAGTATTGTCTTCGATTTCGGTGAAGAAGATTTGATGTCTCAATCTTAGATTACTTCCCTAGCACTCGATACTTCGGAAAAGAGTTACAGCCTGCCAACTAAAAGCCTTTTCTCAGCCTGCTGGCACGAATTTAGGTCTTCAACTTCAGTCAAATTTCTTGGACAACCAATTAGACAAGTAATATCAGTTTCCTACACAGGCATTCCTTCCTCTACCTACCACTCCAGACAACCCTAAAATCTCAATCTGTGCCCTGGAAGGTCGCGCCTTACGATTCCTAATTATACATATAGTTATACGGATTAATTTTATGAGTATCAGCCAAATAACGTCGAAACTCAAATAGAGCTGCAGTCTCTTGTGTAACTTTTGTTAGTTAAGTTCATTAAATTAAAAAAATACATAAAACGTCTTGTTCAGCCGTTATAATTTAGCTTAATATCGTCTAATAGTTCAGTCATTTCACTTTTTCACACATTGATGTTTGACTTTTAACTTTGTTATAAAAAGAATAATTTGTTAATCAATCCACTATCTGATTTCTTAACATTCAAATATTTTTTTATTTACCTACCTGGTTTACAAATAATGCCATTATTAAGATAAAAATTGTCAACGAAAAGGGTTGTTTGATTTTCTAAAGTTTATCCGCGGATATGTTAAAATATTACCAAAAATAATAGGTAAATACCGCGAATATGTTAAAATATGACCAAAAATAATTGGTAAATACCGCGAATATGATTTACCCATGCCAATATTAACTTAAAATAGAAAAAAAGTATTTAATACAATCAAAACACATTATTTTAATTTAAAATATATTATTTTGAAATTATAGTTCTTAAGCAGTACATTTTATTAAGTTTTTAGTGTCTCCTGTAAAATTTGATAAACGTTCCATTCGCGGTATTGGATGCCGAGCGACGATATGCATTCCTAGCACTTTGTCTGCACAGGTGTAGGACATAATGTTTTATCCTTTTCACTCCCTTAATAGGGAACGTGCAGAAACTATAGGTGGCAGCACATTCGCGTTAATGTCAAATATATTTTACTTATAAGTTTCAAATTTGTTACGCTAGATGGCACAGTCTACTTCGTGCACGTTCCCCTAAACGGCGGGTGCAGGAAGTATAGGTGGCAGCACAGGTCAAATATTTACAACGTAAAAGTTTCAGATTTGTAACACTAGATGGCATAGTTTACGCCGTGCACGTTCCCTCAAATAATCCTTCTTAGTGCTCACCTACATCATAAAAGTAACATTTCACGTTCGTAGGCGTTCCGGCTGTACGTTAAAATGTCGGTTAGTCAGTGTCCCTTATATGTATACATAAATGTAAATTCAAGGTCCAGGCTCAAGATTTGTCAACAGACTATGGAGCGCAGTATATTAGGAGTTAAGCGAACAGCGGGCGTACCATGACGTCTTAAAACGCGAGTCTTCCGAGCGAGAGAAAGGGATGGAGCTATATAGGGTGTATAACTCTATCCCTCTTTCTCGCTCGGAAGACTCACGTTTTAACACCTCATGGTAGGCCCGCAGATCGCGTTGGAAACACCAACCTGCGCTGCTAAGTGTAATAGTAATGTCGGGGATAAAACAGCCAGGCTAAAGTGGGAGTAAGCTGGTCATGTCGCACGAATGCACCCGGAGAGGTGGGCGAAGACCGTCACTCACTGGACGCCCGAGGAAGGACGTCGTCATCGAGGTCCCGCGGTGAAGGTGCTGTGACGTTCTCGACATGTTTGTCGGGAGAACTTGGCCAGAGATCGCCCAAGGCACATTTGGAAGGAGAGGCTTATATCATTTAATTGTGCCAGCGCATGCCAAGTACGCGGTAATAGGGTAGTTGACTAAAAAATCTGATTAGTCCGTTTGATAGAATTCCAAAAAATATTGGATACATATTTTTTCTTTTTTCACATAAACAAAAAATGAAGACGATACAGTGCGTAAAAAACTCGTGTGACGTCACTACGCGCTACAATTTTTACCTAGCCGTGACGTAACAAGCCCCCACTCCTGATCTTTGATGCTTTTTATCTTCGTCAGTTTTTATAGATTTGATAAAGGAAAAAATACGTGTCCAATATTTTTCTATAATCTAACTAACGGACTAAACATAATCATATATTTTTTACTCAGGCAACATCCCTATTGAATAGCCGCAATTTCCGTGTAGTACATGTTTTCGATACCAGACACCCAATTGACTTGTAAATTAGTCAATCATACTTTTAAAACAGTGGAGGAAAACATCGTGAGTAAACCTCTTTGTGTAGTCGAGTCCTTGATGCAAAATTTCCACGAAATGTGGATGGTACTCCCTTACTTCTCATAAAATTGTTTGTCCGAAAATCATTATCCATAACACGTTTGCTTTAAACTACAATAACCATAATGTTCAAAACCCCGAAATTTTGGTTAGCATAATTATCTTTAGTTCTAAAAGTATTCTGTCATAATATCGAGTACTATAATAATTCAATCTCCTAATTTTAGATGCCCTAAAGTCATATGTCCTAAGTATTGTGTTGAATAATGTGTATTATTCCGAATGTTCATTTATAATAAATAGGTTTTAGTGACAGAAACGAATCGCTGTAAATCCGACTCCACGTAGTCTTGTCTGCCCTACCCCTAGAGTGTAATTTAAAATCGCGTAGGCGCGGAGGGGCGAGGCGGCCCGCGAGTTGAGGAGCAGGTGGTTGTAACACTCGCCGCCGCGGCTGAGGTTGGCCGGCGAAGCCGGCCAGCAAGCCGAAGCTGCGGTGGTGAGCGTTAAACCCATCTGCGACGATAAACTCGCGTGGGACCGCCGGAGCCCCGCAGCGCCGGAGCCGTGACAGAACTCCTTGCATGCTGCATGCTTGCTTGCATGCTGCATGACTCCTTGCATGCTGCATGACTCCTTGCATGCTGCATGCTTGCTTGCATGCTGCATGACTCCTTGCATGCTGCATGCTTGCTTGCATGCTGCATGCTCCTTGCATGCTGCATGCTTGCTTGCATGCTGCATGACTCCTTGCATGCTGCATGCTTGCTTGCATGCTGCATGACTCCTTGCATGCTGCATGCTTGCTTGCATGCTGCATGACTCCTTGCATGCTGCATGCTTGCTTGCATGCTGCATGACTCCTTGCATGCTGCATGCTTGCTTGCATGCTGCATGACTCCTTGCATGCTGCATGACTCCTTGCATGCTGCATGCTCCTTGCATGCTGCATGAAAATTGCATGCTGCATGCTCCTTGCATGCTGCATGCTTGCTTGCATGCTGCATGACTCCTTGCATGCTGCATGCTTGCTTGCATGCTGCATGACTCCTTGCATGCTGCATGCTTGCTTGCTTTTAAAAAAACTTTTTACAAAAAAATACAACCGACTTTTCCACAAAAAATCATAAAAGTACAAAATAACTTTTATTTCGGAACTCGGTGTTTGTGGTTCCTTTTTCATTTTTTGAACACCGACTTCCGAAATTAAAGTTATTTTGTACTTTTATGATTTTTTGTGGAAAAGTCGGTTGTATTTTTTTGTAAAAAGTTTTTTATTTTTCACTTTTTAGTGGTACCTAAACCCCCTCTCCTCCTCCCACCTAAACGAACCAATTACATTAGTGTAAAAAAAACGCACTGCTCCAATGCAGAGTAAACTAAAAGGTCGTCAATGTAGACAATGTAGATATTTTTTTAGATTTTTGTTGATTTTTCAAAAACTGCTTGTTCGATTTCGATAAAATTTTCATAGGATCATTTGGGAAGTATACCCTTTCCAACAAAAAAAGAATTTTTCAAATCGGTTGGCAAGCGACGGAGTTATGCGCGAACAAACAATAAAAAAAAAGTAAAAAAAAAAAAAACATACAAACATCCGAATTGAGAACCTCCTCCTTTTTTAGAAGTCGGTTAAAAAACCACAAATGTTCACAATCAACTGCTTTATTAAGTACATGTAATATATTTATTTACGTAATATATAATAAAAAAATATAATGCATCATCAAATATTTTTAATTATAACAAATGAGAGAAGCTCATAGCAATTGCTTTGTTATACGTTCTAAGAATATTATTTGTTTATTTGTAATTTGAATTTCGGACTATAACTTTTATTGAAAACGGTTTTATATATTTTGTATATTATTGATTGTAATATTTATGACAAACGGGTTTAGGACATATTATATTTAGAGATTTTAATTTTATGGCATGAGATATTAGGTGATATTAAGTTCGGGTAAGTGATCATTCGGACAAATAATGATTAGGACTAAAAAAGTTATGGCTCTTTAAATTATGGATAAAAAAGTTAGGTAATACAATAGAGAACCAATGTGGATATTTGTGTCTTTTCTGGGAACATTACAGGCTGATATTTTTTATGCTAAATAACAAAAACATTATCTATAGTCTGCAAAATTCAGTCGGATGGTGTTAAACTTATACACATTAAAATAAAGATCTCAAAAGCATATACCTTCTACCCATGTCCATTGACAGCGTCATCAAACTAAAACCTTTTTGAGAGGAAATACAAATCAATTCAAATCTATTTCATTTAATTTTCCGTTTCACGTTTTAAGTCAACAACGTAGTTTAATTATGTGCCATTGTTTTATGTCAAACTTGAAACGGTAATGAAGGTGGCAAAAATGTAAGGCAGATTCCATCATGCAGGGAACAGACAAAAATAGCCTTTAATGTGATGTACACATTTTAACTATGACCGTATTGTGCTTAAGAAATGTAGGCGAAAGGTCCTATTCCATCTTTACCACACTATTTAAAGAATAGTAGTTATTTGTCAGGACTCTATGCACCCAGTGCTGTTGCGAAAATCAGGGTTCACAGGATTCTGTAAAATGTATTGAACTACTAAATTCTGCCAGTGGCTTCTCCCTCGTGTATGTCGGAGATTTCCCCAGGGGAACATATTGCCGGGGTCAAGTAGCCTACGTGCTATTCCAGACTATATGTCTCTGCGCCAATTTAAACCAGTTCCGTTCAAATGATGCTGATTATTTTGTAAGTAGGTTAAACATAACACTTTATACGTCCAATAGCTAAGCTAGATGAGGCCGGTGCTTCCTAGCCAACTACCCTTAGAAGAAACACCGATACAGACTCGGAAGTCAAAGTCTCTTAAAATGCATATAATCCGTACTGGTTTAATCATATGAGAACCATGAACTTAATGTCTGTGGTTATCTTTTGAGGAAAGTGCCACACAGATTTGAGTGGACTTGTCCAGACAGTGCAAGCATTTTTCAGTCACAGTGTAGCTGACACTTAAAATTTTAAGGAGCTCAACGATTTGGTGAACAATAGGTACCAAAGAGAGGACATTTGGGTAGGCCGCAAGAGTACTCAAACTGCCAGACATCGTTAAATATACTTTAAAGAAGAACAAAAAAAGAAAATACTAACTCATATAGTCCTCAAATTCACCAAAATTATATAAGAAAAATATAATACTTTACAAAGTAAGTAGGTATTCATGTCAAACATAATAAATACAAATAAAAATATAACTTTACAAAGTAAATATTCATGTCACAATAATAAAAGAATACTTTATAAATGAGTAAATTATACTGGATAAACGTGACATTAGGCCATGTATGTACATCGTTCAAGCAGCCTTTTTTGTTGAGCAAATCAAGCGTATTTCATCCAAACATTCGCAATTACAAAAGTAAGAGTATTTCGTCATCTGACAATGCTGATATTTCCAGTCAATCCAGCTGAGCTTCGACTTCCCGTTCTACGGGCACAACATCCGCAACGTGACCGTGGCGACCGGTGGCTTCATCTACACGGGTGAGCACGTGCACAACTGGCTGGCGGCCACGCAGTACATCGCGCCGCTCATGGGCAACTTCGATACTACGCTCACCAACGATAGCAAGATTAAGCTGTACGATGACGGTGAGTTCACTTATAAACTGACGACATATATCAGCTTCAGAGCCTCAGTGGTGGCCGAGTGGTAACGGCCCCGACTTACGAATTGTAGGTCGCTGGTTCAAACCCAGCCAGGTGCATTACTTTGTGTATATTTAATCACCACTGCTCTCAAAACGGCGAAGGAAAAACATCGTGAGGAAACCGGCATGTCCTAGAACCAAAAATTCGAGGACATGTGACATTCACCAACCCGCACTGGGCCCGCGTGGTGGATTATGGCCCATTCCCTCTCCTAGAGATGAGGCCTGTGTCCCAGCAGTGGGAACATTAAAAGGCTGATTATGCCTCAGTGGCTGCTGCCAGAGACGGTTTTATCAACACATTCCATAATAACCCTGCACAGATGTTAAAGTTCCCGTTCTATTGATGACATCCAGTTATCATCATCAGCTAGCAGTAGTCACTCGGCATCTCTCACCCAGCGTCTATTATCTGTCCGTCTGCCACAGACAATTTTCTCCGAATTCAGTGGACCCATCCAGCCGAAATTCGGTACACGTGTACATACATATAAGCTCTGTGAACCAAACGTGGATACGTAGTTAATGTAATATATTTAGAAAAGGGGTCAACTTTTTCTACCTGTAACGTGTGAAAGAGCTTATCGTAAGGGTCTCAAAAGTATTTTGTTTTTCTTTAATGTTTAAATATTCCATCCCAAAGGTATTAAGAAAATAGATCTAAATTTACCATACCAAAAATGATAGTTACCAATAGATTTCAGAAAAACGTATTATAAGGAGCCTGATTTTCAAGTAACATGTTAAAAATATATTGGTTCGAAATCTTAGTTCGAACTCCGACATGCACTTGCCGCCGGTCTTCGGTGCAGTGACCACTTTGATATCTTTAAAACAGACGCAGAAAGATCAGAAAAAAAAATTGTCTGCGTTAATCTATACTAATATTATAATGCTTAATAGTTTGTTTGTTTGGTTGAACGCGCTAATCTCAGGAACTACTGGTTGGAATTGTAAAATGATTTGAGTGTTGGATAGCCTATTTTTCGAGGAAGGCTATTATAACATCACGCTCCGTGTAACAGGAGTGGAGCATCAATAAAAATTGTTGTAAAAACATGGATTCTTTTTCTTTATCTCTTATGTGACGCAAACGAAGTTGCGCAGGTCAGCTACTCTAAATATAAATTTACACATAATTTATTTGGTCATTATTTCAAACTAAAAGTGACAAGTATCGTCATAGCAAAACATAGATTAAAATATAACCAGCCTTTTAACGTTCCCACTGCTGGGACACAGGCCTCCTCTCTAGGAGAGGGAAGGGGCCGTAATCCACCACGCGGGCCCAGTGCGGGTTGGTGAATGTCACATGTCTTCGAATTTATGGTTTTAGGACATGCCGGTTTCCTCACGATGTTTTCCTTCACCGTTTTGAGAGCAGTGGTGATGAAATTAATTACACAAAGTTATGCGCCTGGCTGGGTTTGAACCCGCGAGCGTGAGCAGTGGTGGCCGAGTGGTAACGGCCCCGACTTACGAATGAGGATTAAAATACCTAATAATATTTGTTTAGATAAAAATCCGGTAGAAATTTAAAGATTTGAAAAGTTTGATCATTTAAATCTTTGTACTTACTATATTTTAGCTGTTAGGGACCGTAAACCAAATGTTGTAAATCATTTATATATATAAATGATTTTTATATATATAAATTATTTTTATATATATAAATGATTTTTATATATATAAATGATTTTTATATATATAAATGATTTTTATATATATAAATGATGTATATAGATAATTTCCGAATGTTTCAGGGGAGAAGTTCACAGCCTTCTGGGAGAACGTGACCCTGCAAGAGGACACGACGAAGAAGTTCACATTCGCAGTCACCCTGTACAAGAACGGAGACATCATCTTTGCATACAAGGACATCCCCATCGATGTGCAGGAGATCAACGACACAGAGCACCCGGTGAAGGTCGGCATCAGCGACGCGTACCTTACTGACAAAATTGTGTTCTGTAAGTACAAACTTAGCATAATTATAGCTGCCCCAGGGGCATGGGTACTTACGTCTGTCGACCCGAGGTGGCGGCGCGTGGTGTTCCCGTGCACCCCTCTTTCAGGGGAGTCAAACACCTCACTCCCTCCGCTAACCCGAGGTGGCCCGCAGAGGTGGTTTGGCACCAGCCGGGAATTACGGAAGTCGCATACATTCCCGCGATCTTCGGCGTAGGTGGAAGATGGAAAACCGGGGTGGTTTTAGTCAGTAAGAGTCTGACAGACCCCTCCGTCCGCCCCAGGGTGGAGGACATCCATGAGCTACACTATCCCCGGGTGACATAGAATATAATTGATCTCCATATTCCCACGGGAACAGGAACTTCGCGGGTGAAACCGCAAGCCGCTGCTAGTTAGCCATAAGTCCATTGTAAGATTATGAAATGCGACTAATGACATGAATATGAATGCTTGCAGACGTCCGTCGCAAGACGATCTACGAGTACCACCGCGTGTCGTTCAAGGACCACCTGATCAGCAACAACACCGTGCTGAAGATGACCGCGCTGCCCACCTGTCTCCAGTACGACACCTGCGACTCGTGCCTCAACCACGACACCGGCTTCAACGTGAGTCAACCAGTGTCAAATGAAAAAAAAACAAATTAAAAAAAAATGGCAGCCATATTCGATAGAAGTTTAACTTTCATAATGTTTGAATTAAAATAATCAAACATTTAAACACTATCTCACAGCAGCTCAGAGGAGCAGTGGTGGCCGAGTGGTAACGGCCGCGACTTACGAATTGTAGGTCGTGGGGTCAAACCCAGCCAGGCGCATTACTTTGTGTAATTTATTTCATCACCACTGCTCTCAAAACGGTGAAGGAAAACATCGTGACGAAACCGTCATGTCCTAGAACATCACATGTACATTCACCAACCCGCACTGGGCCCGTGTGGTGGATTACGGCCCATTCATTCCCTTTACTAGGAGGCCCGTGTCCCAGCAGTGGGAACATTGAAAGGCTGATTATGTTTATGCTTATGCTTACTATCTCACAATGAAGAGTATATACATATTTACTTTTCACTAAATCCATTAAATGTCACTTATACGCATGAGTTCAGATATTATTATGTCGGTAACGCGAACCCATATAACTTTCCCGTGCCAACAAGTCCCCAACGCGGCTAAAGAAGTTTTCATTTCAAAAATTGCATCGTGTGATTGTCGCTCAGATTAATCTGTCAATGATTGCCATGATTTAAAAGAGTGTCCGTGGAGTTTCTTGCACGTTCTTCTCCATAGTGATCTACGCTTTGGAACGTGCAGATGGCTTCACCTCTTTCGACTTGACAATTCAAAAATGCTTGTAAAGGGTTTAATTGAAATAAATGCTATAATGGCTTCGCCCGTGTCAAAGTAGCAAATTATCCCGATGGAGCTTACTTTAGAAATAGACACGGTGTGTGAGGCCAGGAGTGTACCGATGCATTTGTGCTCTGGCGTTCAAAAGTTAAGGATGACAAACAATTTAATTCCCTGACTGAGAAATATAAATGTAATTTTTTACTACAAATTATCTCGATAAAATTTAAATGTCTATTAATTGAACGTTTTTGACCTCATATTTTTATGTGTACTTATTAAAAAGATTTAATTTAAAATTAGCGGCCTAGCCTTTTCATTGTACGGCACCGTTTAATGGAACATCTTGACAAATGACTTTGTTCGATATCGTTTAATGATTTGCCTAGCCGAAATTATTTGGGAACATAAGGTACCCAGACACTGTTAAACCTTCAGATAGAAAAAAGAGGCCTGCGTAGGCAGTTCATGATATAGCCAATTGTACGAAATGGCTACAACATAGATTCTGTGAACGCACGTTTTAAATATTTCGTATATTTTCGTCATGTTTATGTTTGGCCTAAGCATCTGCCATTCCGTTTCATTAAATGTTGTACTAGACGCATCAGCTGGATATCATTTAAGCCGCTCATTAAACCAGTGGATACGACATAAACACTATCACAGTATTTAAAAGAAACATCCAACAATTAATAAAGATTTTTATTGTTTGTTTGTTTTTGTTTTTCAGTGCACATGGTGTCCGCAGATCCAGAAGTGTTCCAGCGGTACCGACAGGAACAAGCAAGACTGGTTACTAAGAAGTGAGTAGTTATTGGGTCATTGTGTCACCGGGTCTTTGTAAACGCCGTGAGAACGTAATATATCGCGTGAAATTTTAACTTTATTCGGATGAGATTTACTGAATTTTTAAACGATTTTATAAGCCTGCCCTACACTACTCGCGAAGTTGGTCGATGTTGAGCGAATACGATAATGTAGAAGGGCACTTCGCTTCGCTTCATGCAACCTCGGCTTGCATCGGGCGACTTCCAGTCGTTGTCGGTTTTTGCAACCGAGTCAAAGGACTCGAACTGTCCCAAAGTTTCCAACACGAAGTGTCGTACTAAACTACTCGGCGACGTCAACAGCGTATGTTGCATTCATTGTTCCGTAATTCACAGAACACTTAAGAGAACTGATACGATGAGTGATATACAGTGGACACAAAAACAAATAGAGTAGTTGACTAAAAAAATCTAATTAGTCCGTCAGTTAGATTATAGAAAAATATTGGACACGTATTTTTTCTTTTTTCACGTAAACAAAAAATGAAGACGATACAGTGCGTTGAAAACTCGTGTGACGTCACTACTCGCTACAATTTTTAGCGAGCCGTGACGTCACAAGCCCCCACTCCTGATCTTTGATGCTTTGTATCTTCGTTAGTTTTTATGGATTTGATAAAGGAAAAAATACGTGTCCAATATTTTTCTATAATGTAACTGACGGACTAAACATAATCATATATTTTTTACTCAGGAAACATCCCTATTCTCTTGTTCGTCGAAACACTGCAATCAGAGCCATGATTTATTATTATATATTAATAATTCTAAAAAAATACGTCGCGTTGGGGGACCGCTCCAAACCTTTTCCAAAACCAAAATTTAATTACAAATAGTCTATTATCTAACTAAACAGCGCGGTCCCCCAACGCGAAGTATTTATCGTGCGGGCGCCGCCGGACGACTGAGTTCTTCGCGAGGTTGCACGAGTGTGTAGTCACATACTTCGGACTTCGATCCACTTTGACGAGTACTTTGTCGAGGCAAGCGAGTTTCGCGAGTAGTGTAGATCAGGTTTTACAATCTTACGAAAGTATGCAATTATGCGGTGTCACTAACTTCTGCAGATAGGTTCCCACCTATCTGCAGAAATGCCCACCCATGTCCTCCCATGTTGCAAAAATGCTAGCTACTGGAACGTGCAAGTATGATAAACATTCGTACATTGTAAAATACTAGTAATAATCAGCTGTATCTCACTCACTCCAGAACTCAAATATTCCAGTTTAGCTGACT
Source organism: Hecatera dysodea (assembly GCA_905332915.2). Lineage (NCBI taxonomy): Eukaryota > Metazoa > Arthropoda > Insecta > Lepidoptera > Noctuidae > Hecatera > Hecatera dysodea. Next base: position 26,272,543 of record HG995286.1, on the reverse strand, counting down.
GGAATATTTGAGTGTTGAGGTGAGTCCTATATTCTAAGTAATTTCATCCAGATCCATTCAGGCGTTCTAACGCGATGGAGAAATAAATATAGCTTATGTAATACGCTGATAATGTTTTCATTATTGAAAAAAAAAATGGATAAAATAGGTCCAGTAGTTTCGTATTATTCGTTACAAACAAAATAAATCTTTTCGTTCTATAATATTAGTATGGATTTCTTTCTCTCGATTTTGTCAAGATGATAGAGATAATTTATTTTATGATATTGGCGTGAGGGTTTTTTCCGTTTTCATGGTGATTTAGTTGTTTGGATTCCTGGAAGTTTATTTCAAATGTAGGTAATTTTAATATTTTGAATTAAGGATTTGCAAAATAATTAATTCACAATATGAGATTTTAATGAGAGAACGTGCTGAATAGTTTTCATTGTTATTTAATGGTATAAAAGGTTAGTTTTAAAACGAAAGATTTTACGTATAATTTGAAAATATTGTTTTAATTTTACGTTTTTTTTAAGGATTACTATGTGTGAGAACACACAATTATATAATAGTATATTATATATAAAGAAAATTATAGTATGAGCAAAACCTACAATAGAAGAGGATGAGAAACGTAGAGATATTTTTATTTTATAAAGAGATAGTCAGTGTTACGAGGCAGTTATGTTAAAACTAATTAGCTGAATTAAGTTTTCATATTTTCCAAAAAAAAATTTAGTAACGTATTGTGTAGGATAATAGTATTTAGTTGTTGGGTTGCATTGATTGCAAAATTATTAAAATTACATAAAATTGTTTTTGTAAGTTTTATAGAATATTGTTAAATTTATATATACATATGTGTAGGTATATAAAAAAAAGTTTGATTAGATTACACAGAACAGTTAAATTGATTTAAAGATTTTAGGTTTTTTGGATTATTCGTTTGTTTGGATAGCAGAATAGTTATTAAAACATTGGAAAAATAAACTTATAAAGAATCATATTGGTATGTATATATGTTACCTATGACTATTTCATTCTATAATTATACATGACAGAAATAACTACAATAAAGAATAATTTGAAGTGGTACGAAGTTCGCTGGAACAGTTAGTAATTAGGAATTTTGGAGATTTATCGGTATTAGAGTTATGTGGTTTCGGGTTGGGGTGAGGTATGGTGGGCGTCGACTTTGTTGACTTACCTGGGTCTTAAGTCTGCTATTTTTATAAATTCGTCATTTCAACAAGATCTCATTGTAATTTTACTAAAAGTTCGTCATTCTGTTGTCATTATGTACGAGATTACCATTCTATGCCATTTCTTTCAATGGAGTGTCAGTGGTTGGTTATTGGAAAGTCATAGTGACGGTTTTATATTAGTAGATTACCAAACTTGTAAAAATCAACCAATATGAAATCATTGATAGACCGTTGTGACACTACTGTAATAGCAGACTTGGGGCCCTGTTCAGGTGAGTGGCCCCCGCCCTCCCCGTTTCCAGATCGAGCCGGTTACGGTTTGGACTGCGAGGCCGTATCATGTATGTGTGGGGGCCATGAAGTGTGAGTCCTGCCACCCAGTGTATCTGCACCGAATAGTGAGCCCGCGCTACCGTATTCGGTGCGTGAGATATATAGGACAACGGCAGACTTTTATGAAAATTTCGTACCGCTAATAATATTTCGTGTTTTGAGATGTTTTTTGTTCTAATTGGAAGTTAATGTGATAGACAAGCCCTTTTTAAATTTCTGGATTATTAGAACTTAGAAGTTATAACCACTTTTATTATTAAGGTTATGTTTTTCTTATATGATTACTTATACGCTTCAACATATCTGATGACAAGGAGTTAGACCGGTTCTTTGTCAACACCAATTTACGTAGCAGCTATGGATACAGACGAATACAGACTTTGTTTTACGCAGATGTTTAAATCTAAATAAATAAATACAAAACTTATGCAAACAAATAAAAAATTCAAGACATTTATTCCTCAAAACGAATACAATTCACTTATTATGAGAAATACAAGTTATTCTTAAATCGATACTAATATTATCGTAACAAACTTCTAATTCTTTGCAATAAAAACAGCCAATTAAATAATCAAAAATGACATTTTAATTACAAAACACCAATTACAACTTTAAATTCGCTAATTATGAAATATAATTACACTGATAATCACTTTAATTCGCAGTTGAAGATCGCTCTCGAAATTATCAGTTGTACCACTTATCCAATACTAACTCAGTCTGTATATGTTTCAACCTTATATAAAACGCCAAATCCTTCCATCATCGAAGGATCTAAAAAATCACATAGATACCTATATACCGGTCACAACTAAAAATTCTAAAATTTTCTAGCATAGAAAAATCTCGAAGATTCTTAAGGGCGTAGGTATACGCCGAACGACATTTCATACAAACTTTCAAGCCCTTTTTTTCCGAAATGACTAAACCGATTTTAATGAAACTTTGCCACATAGGCAGGATACATAGGTCTAAAAAGTTAGTTGTGTTGTTCACTGTTCGAAATTACGCCCCAGCCCCAACACATAGTGTTGCTTTCAGTTTACCAAAGAATACGCTCCCATACATTATGATGTGGTGATTGTAAGACATATTGCCCAAATGAACGTGATAAAAACAGTATAATTTAATCATTTAATTTAACTACTAACCCTGTTTCTCCTAATGTAATACTATATAATTGCTCCTTATATAAAAAAGTGCCAAGATATCAGTACCACTCAAATACAACTGGTCTTGTTCTTTCCGTGGGTGGGGACCTGGTGATCTGTAATACAGGTGTTTTCATGCCTACCTCAGACACCAGCTCCTCGCATATTCTAGACTATGCACATACCTGTATTTAAATAGTTATAAGTAACATTGTAATTATGTGAGGTCTGTCTTTGTGAGGAGAAATAAATATATATATATATATTACTAGCTGCTGCCAGCGACTTCGTCCCCGTGGAATCCCCGATTTTAAAACATACTTTATCGCTGCTCCGCTCCTTTTGGCTTAAGCGTGATTATATATAGCCTAAAGCCTTCCTCGATAAATGGTCTATTCAACCCAAAAAGAATTTTTCAATTCGAACCAGTAGTTCCTGAGATTAGCGCGTTCAAACAAACAAACAAACTCTTCAGCTTTATAATATTAGTATAGATTATTATTAGTGTTCATTGTTTGTTACAAATGATTTTTCCTTTGGCAGAGTGCGAGAAGACTACAATAGTGAACGCTACGGGCTGCGCGGCGACCCGAGTGGACGCGCCCACGGACTCGAGCGGCGTGCCGGCCACCGGCAACACTGCCTACACCACCGACCAGCAGCCCATGCGACATGATACCGTCGTCAAAACCCGTACGTTACTCTAACACCTCGTATCCTACCTTTACATTCACTACAAGCTCTTGACAGCGTCTTCGTCTGCGCAGATGAAGTACATCATTTTTCGATGATCATCCCCTTAAATCACTACTTATTTTATTTTATTTTTGGCCAACCAAGAACTGTATATACTCGTACTATTTACTATACAAATGTTTTTCTATTAACTAAGGTTAGTATTACAGTTTGTTATAGGTTAGCACTGCATGCTCCATAAAAGTAAATACTATGGTACAAATTTGCACCATGCTATAAAATTAAATGCAAAGTACATTAAAAAAAAATTACTTAGTTCTTGATTTGATAATTTCTACTATTTTGATTTTAAACAGGATGTTTCCAATTTATTGCCATTTTTTTTTTATTCGGATTTTTTTTATGCTTATTTTTCTATGCTGATATTTTTATTTTAATCTATTAATGATATAGATTAACGAATTTAAGGGAACGCCCTCTGTTATTTAACATACTGTATATTCCGGATTTCCGTCATGGAACGTAAGCATGACCACGTCACTGGCCCACAGAGCCGGAGTCCCCCGGGCCGAGCGGCGCGCAGGTGGGCGCGGCGGCGGGCGCCCCGGCGCCCAGCGAGGGGCACTCGCCCCTGCGCGGCTTGGTGGCCGCCTTCATCGTCATCACGCTGGTGTGCGCGCTCGCCTCCTGGATCTTCCACGCCTTCAAGAACCCGCACACGCGCTGCGGACAACTGCTCATCAAGGTAAACGAACAATGCTTTAACATTAGCCTTGAGCGAAGTCTTTTGTTCTTAATCCCAGTATTTTCAGCTCTGCATTGATAAATGATTTTTATTTTGTAAGTAGGTTGTAAATAACACTTTTACACGTCAATATTTTTGGTCGTTATAAACTAGATCGGGCCGGTGTTTCCTAGCTGACTACCCTGAGAAGAAACACCGAAACAAACTCAGAGATCAGTCTCTTTTGAAGTCCATACAATTGTATTGGTCAAATCATATGAGAACTATGTAGGTTGATGTCTGAAGTGGTATTTTCAGGAAAGTACCACACAGATTTGAGTTGACCTGTCCAGACAGTGCAAGCATTTGTCAGTTACCGAGTAACTCAAACTTAGAACTTTAAGGAGCTCGTCGATTTGACGATCAATACTAAAGTAAGGACATTTGGGTAGGCCACATAAAGATCTCAAACCACCAGACTAACATGAAATGAACCCCTAACATAGCGAACTACATGGTCCTCACATTCACAATACGTTATATGAGGACCATGTAAATCAGTGTCTGAAGTGGTCTTTTGAGAAAAGAATCACACAGATTTGAGTGGACCTGTCCAGTCATTGCAGGCCTTGGTCAGTAGTCGAGTAGCTCAACTTAGAACCAATAAGGAGCTCAACGATGATTCGACTGACATTGATGTCAGTCAGTCAGTTTCCCTTAGATGCAATCTGAAATGGTAACGTAGACTCTCAATAACACGTTATATATTATGGACCGATAAGAATGCCCCTGTCGGGTAGTGCATTGAAAGGAAGGTGATTACCGTGCATCATTGGCAGACCAGCAAAATGTCTCTAGTAACCGGAATTCGGAAGACGTCCATACATATATCACCGCATACGGATTTGTAGTCTGCAGTGCAAATTACAAACGACTACGGTTGGAACTGATATGTACGAATTTCGTTCGATAGTTTATTTCACCAACTTTATATTATTCGTAATGTGAAGAAACCGTAAGTATTTCTTTTCTTTTATTTTATTTATTTATTGCCATCTTACGATGCCAAACATTTGTTATGTTAAGGATTAAATTCTCCAGGTTAGCATTCCTATTTTTATTATAAATTTGTCGATTCTAATTTATTGTTATTTCATTAACTAGGACAAAGGAAAGCCTCTTACTAGAGGAGTATCGAAATGTTTGCTTGATTTAGAAAAAGATGTTAAAACAGCTTCGGATAGACCCGAAACGTTAGACCCGAAAACCCGTAAAGAGTGGTTTTGTATGTTGGGACGTCGTAGTACTGTTGCGGTGGCGGAATTTAAATTCCTGGATTGGTCACTGATCGGTCACTCACACACTAATAGAAACTGCAAACTCCATCAAGAGAACAATGGGACTGATTCTCGTTGTTCTTTTTAGTGTTTTTAGGTGAAGCTGAGTAGTGCTCAGTACTACTCAAGTGTTAATCAATTTCGGGCCCACGCCCACTGCCCACTGACACGTTTAGGTATAAAACACAGCACTAGTGTGCTGTCAAGCCAAGCTCTGTGCAAAAAAGTATAACTGACTATCGATCTAGCTATTTTGTCCTTTGTGTGTTTTGCAGTTGTAAAAGTATTATCCTACTACGCGAAAGTTTGTAAGTATGGATGGATGGAGGTTTGTTACTCTTTCACGCAAAAACTACTGACCGGTTTTGGATGAAATTTGACACACAGATGGTTTATAACCAGGATTAACATATAGGATATTTTTTACACCGTGGGAATATTCCCACGGGATCGAAACTTATGCGGGTGAAACCGCGGGGCGCTGCTAGTGCCAAATATAGAAACTGAATAATACCTACTTGGCTGTAAAATAAACAATATTCTACTCAAAGGAGAGATTTTAATAGTTTGTTGGGTTTTCCAGTAAGGAACAAATTTATTCCAGAAAAGACCAGGCCTGCTGATCTTCCCCACGGTGCCGACGCAGAATTCCATACATACGAAAAACAAGGCTCGAATGCTGAAATCAATCATATTTACTTAGAGAATCATGAATTGAAATTGAATAATGAAAAGCTTCTGGCAGAAACCGAGAGATTGAAACGTGAATTAGAGATGTTGAAACAACAGCATTTAATTATTTTTTTCCTGAATGGAATAGATTACTATATATTCCATTCTGGAAAAAAATATTAAATAACGGAGATAACTATTTTGTGTATATTATTTTCAATGATAAATGGTTTTATTGTTCACAAATATTTTAATGAGGACCTAATTTTCAGTTATCATAAAGTATGTGTCGAAAGATATCGATACCCAAGGTTAAGAAACAATGCCAAAATTGGTCTGTGGATGGGTGACCATCTTAACGAGTTTCCTCTTAGATCTTAGATCTTTGGCAGTCGCAGCCCAGTCTTGCCACTAAGTTACCGTTTTACCCATTTAGTGGGTTGTGGAGGTCTGGTAGGTAGTCGCTTCACATAAAATATTGGTATTCAACTGAACCTAGTTTAGCTGGAAGCCAACCCCAATATAGTGGGGAAAAGGCTAGGCAGATAGTTAAAAATAAATTAATACCTAATTAATATGCCATTATCCTTGAATTATTCTCCTTCTGATGAATTTTTAATGTCACTACAGTAAGAATGCTATCATTTTTATTACTTCTTCCCGATTCCTCTCCTGGTGGTTTATGGAGTGTATTACCCCAGCAAGAAAATGTGTTACAAGGAATTGAGATTTACCAATAATTAGTGCGTACTAAGCTATAAGCGTGAGCCAATGTTTGCTAATGACTAGGGATGGGAAAAGGTCGGGTACATTTACCTTAACTTACAACGTTCAAAAACGTAATGCTGTGCGTAGCAGAAAAAAAACCACTACTTTACCTACAACTGCTAAAAAATTATAACTTCTGTAGCGTTCCCTAGCGATACGATTGCTGAATTGCATTTTTGATATTGTACGGGAGCGCCCGCGCCGGGCTCGTCAGTCGCTTATTTACCACGCCTTGCCACGTCCTAACTTACTATATAACTATAGTCAAGTATTGTGAACATTTATTAAATACTAGCTGCTGCCCGCGACTTCGTCCCCGTGGAATCCCCTATTTTAAAACATTCTTTATCGCTGCTCCGCTCCTATTGGCTTAAGCGTGATGATATATAGCCTAAAGCCTTCCTCGATAAATGGTCTATTCAACCCAAAAAAAATTTTTCAATTCGAACCAGTAGTTCCTGAGATTAGCGCGTTCAAACAAACAAACAAACAAACTCTTCAGCTTTATAATATTAGTATAGATTTATCAAAATTCAGTATAACCTAAACTCGCGTATCATTTACTTGGACACATTTTTTTTTTGAATGGACCACTCTCAGTTCAGCACACTAAGGCTGGTTACTGCTCAACCGGACAATAACTAGTACACATAATAATAACACTTCTTTTAAGCTCTTGTTCTACCGAATACGCATAACGATTTTCTTTGTTACTTGATGGTAAAAAAACTGTACTTTTCCAGTACCGGCCGTCGCAGTGGAACTGGCGCCGAGGCGAGGCGCGCTACACGGCCGCCACCATCCACATGTAACTCCGCACCCAGCCACGCCGCCCCTCGCCCCGCGTCCTGCGCAACGTGCTAACTGACACCGAAGAGGTTTGTTGCTCACACTCGTACAACTGTCACTGCTGGGCGTAGCTATGTAATACTATTTCTGATAATATAGGTACCTGTTACAAATTAAGGTCAAAATAATTGCAACTGTTTTCCACGCTTTCAAGCAAATGTTTGCTTCAAAATCAAATACACTAATTAGTTCATTTTTCCAAAGTGTATTTAATACGTACTACGTAATTGTCACCTTCTTCCCTGTGAAAATCAAAGTTACACTGTGTCATGATAGCTGCGCCTTGTGAAGTGCAATAAATAAACATCAGGCAAATGAAATGAGGCAGATGGGTTGACTGCGCTTTTATAAACCTTATGAAGCATATGAAAGAGTTCATAATTTAGCGATGGCACCAAAAAAATATATGTGTGTAAGTTAAAGATAAGGAAAAACTATAAAACGACTAATAAGGCATATCTAGGTAAGATAAGGTGTGAAAAACATTTTTTAGTGCTATTGCTACATAGTCAATCAGCCATGCTGTGAGCAATCTAGGAACTGCGGCGTCTTTTATCTGATGTTTGTTTATTTTTGGCAACTGTCGAGTCATTGTGAGATAAACTGACACATGTCACGTAGTGAGTGAACTGTCACGCTGCTTAGAATAACATTGGTTCAAACAATTTTATTATATAAACACATTTTTGATATATGTAGGTAGCAGTGTGCTACACAGGGTCGTTTTACATTGTCATTTTGGGTAGTGTTTACTTGTTATATACTTGGAATATTAATCAGCTAATTTGTAACTAGTTATATCAAGACAGCTACATATACACTTATTCACTAAGGTCTGTTATATCTGATTTATGGAAACAAGATGATTCGTAGCTATGTATTTTAATATTCTGATTGTCTACTAGGATAATTATCTTCTAAAACGTGACACGTATGATTGTAATGTGGTTTACATAAGAGTATTAAAATTGTAAACGTATGCCATGATAATATAATATTACGGCGTACATAAGGCACGACAAATAAATACACGATAATGTTTAAAATTAATGTTTTAAAAATTAGAATAAAATAATTATTATGTTGGTTAATTATTAAAGGTTGAAGATGGTCAAAAACGTCCTACTGTGTCACGACAGTACATAAGGTCCAAGTTGAATAATTTACGACAGTAAAAATGGAAATTGTATCTTTAACGGAATACGTCTCATCCTAATGTTATATTAAACACTCACTCCTCAGAATACGTAAAATGAATGTCACTCCATTCAGAATTTTATTGTTACCTAGTATTGGAATGAAGCAGATAATTAAATGTATACCATCTTGTAATATCTCTGACAAGTAAAAAAACTGGGCAGCATTGAAAAATAAAATATTCATTTCCAAACATATATATTATACCTTGTATATTATGCAAGAAAATGGACCAATAGATATGTAACTACATGTTATAACATAAGCATTCTTATTCTGTAACAATGTATATTTCGAATTTGTGAAGCTCATTCTGAGATGTTTTAATGGTTTAGTTGGCACGGTGCGCAGTATAAAATTCAATTCCAAAAGTAACTTATAGAACAAACAATAATTTATTTTATTCAAAAATGTTACCCGCCTTCACATTTGGGTTAATTCAAATTGATTTTTTTCTTTAAAAATTGAAATGAACTTTTTTATTACAGTATTTTATAAACTCAATTTGTATATACATACTATTATTTTCTGAACAAGATCAGAATGGAATTAAGTATGAAACATGATTTAAAAATCCTATTATAGCTTTGATTTTTTATTATATAAAATTGTTTGGTGTTCATAAATCATTATACTGTTGTTAATTATGAATATATTTTGTTCTATAAGTTAATTTGTGCCACATCACATGTAAAAGTTGGTTTATATGAATCCATGTGCCCTTTAAGAGTTCCGTAAGTATCGATGGATGCGTCGTGAGTTTAATAGTTTCTTTTTATTTAATAGTGATATGGAGATACTTGTCGCGATACAAATCATAGAAACATGAAAATATTAACAAGTACCCGGTGTAGAGATTCACCCAGACATGGAACCAGGCTCGTTTCTAGTTGGATTTCTGAGAAAACCTAATCTAATCAAGCTGACCTGTCTCCTTACCATCTTATGTCCAGGATATGGGTCTCCTAGAATTGTGTGAAAGACTTCTAGATCTTTATAAAGTTCAACACAGTCCAGAAACAGCTTGAGAAAGTAGCCATAATGCTGTAAAAGCTTCCCGTATTCTTATGTCTATAAGATCTTACTATCTTACCATCCATACCTCGATATCGTCACTGCTGGGTACTGAATATACTGGCTTTGTTAAAATAATACTACTTCTACGTGACCTCTTCTGCACTGTTTTTCTATGATTTGAGTCACCCATCTTCATTATGATACAATACGTATTAGCCTAAGGCGCCCAAACGCAATTACATGTCAATTCTTTAAAAAAAAAAGTCTGGGATTTTCCGCTTACATTTTAAGTCGCACTTTCTACGGCCCTATGCTAGTGTTCACAGCTGAGATTATAAGTCGAAGTGTTTGGTTTTAATTGCAGCGGTCAACAAAAATAATATGATGCTCTAGGCATTCTGATTTCTTAGAATCCTATGAATATTCTTAGGTTATTTCGAAGATATGTTTAAAAATACTATGCCAACGGCTTTTATTTGTATATCAATATTAATAAAGCGAATTACTCAATGTTTTTTCTATGTTCCGAGCACCTTTAAATTGAGAAGTGTAAACAATAGTAAACATATCAAGTAGTTTTACTCTGGGCCTGAACATGTTGTGGCGACTCTTAATAAATGTACAAAACTTAAGAATCTCTTATCCACTTATCAATATATTCTGTTAAAAGTTCTAATTTTATATTCTGAGGATAATAATGGTACTTATTCTACTATTTTTATGAAGAAAGTTTAATGTTTGTTATTGTTTAACTAAAAATACACATACATAAGAAATTCGTATTCTGCTGATCCTATAGCCTTTAAACATGGATACTCAATTTCATTACACAATGAAATTTTATGGTTTTATTCAAGTGTCTGAATTACAGTGTATAATCTCATAATAAATAGTGGGAATGAAGTACCAAATAATCTCATTGTGTTATTCTTATATTGATTCTCATGACTCGAAATGTATAATCGAATTGTTTATTTTTATAAGTTATACCTTTTTCTCAACACTACGTAACATACCGTCTTTATAATACACGGAACAAGAAAACACTTTTGAAAACATGTTATTGGCGATTTACTTAATTATATTTTTTGTTAATATGGCTTTTAAAAGTTTAAACTTTATCAAATTCTTAGTATTGGTTAGTGAAATTTTGTTTGATATTAAATTGATGTGTTCTAAAAATTGTGAGATTTTGGAATCTTGTACAAAGTATTATAATATGTATTGTACTTCTATAATCACTTTTAATATTGGGTGAAGGGTATATATATTTTAACGTAAAACAAAACGGAAACCACGCGTAAGGTTAAATTTTGTAGTTTTACACATTATTTTTATAAAAATTCTAACATTTATCGCCATTAAATGGCCTTAGAGTAAGGCAATGTGGTCTTTAATAATATATAAAGTATCCCTCACGGAACTCGTCGTGTACGAAGTGCATCGAGAACTAAATTTCAAGCCGTACGTCGTTTGGTTTTATTAGTGTTATAAAATAGTGATATTATTATGTAAAATATATTAACGTATGTTACTCGACTTTGGGATGTTTTTTTTTTATTTATTTTTACTCATAACAATAAATTTTTCGTAAAATCTGTACACCAAAGAACTTGAATCGCGTTCGATAAGAGTCTGTAAAGTGTCGCTCAATCATCAATCGATTAAATGTGTAGTTAACATGGAATTATTGTAAATTATAATTTTAAGGTACCATTCCGACGTTTTCTTTTGCATTAAGGGACCATTATAAAAGTCTACAATAAATCCTGCCGTTGGAAGAATTTGATGTGTTTTTATTTATACTCGCTTTCTGTATGATAAACTTGCTTTTGAATTGAAATACTAGCAGTGCTGTTGAATAGCACATACTTTAGCCAAAACTACGGGCTTCGCTCATCCAAAGCCCTTATGCCTTATATTAAAATTACATACACAACAGTTAAGGTATGAATCTTATATCACACACAATGTTAGCTCACAATCAACTATTTCAAGACACCAATGTTTATTATCATAATAATACTCTCGTCAGGCACTGCCAAAGCGGAACAGCTGAGTATACTCCATTCACAATAAGATTAGACATAGGAACAAAATTGTTTACAGTTCGTTCAACCGATTTTTACTTCTATTCCGTAGGCAATAAGGATGGCATTAAAAGCAAAAACCTGATTATAATACCAACTGTTTACTGCAGCTACCATGTGTCATGCCGCCTACGCAATAGAAGTCAAAATCGGTTGAAAGGACTGTAAAAAAGTTGTATTTCAATGTCTTATCTTATCGTGAATGGGGTATAGCTATTATCATTGTTTCTTACAGAAAACCACATGATCACAAACGTTCACTGGCTCAGTTTGAAGATGCATTTATTCGGTACAGTCAGTATCTGAAGTACTCAAGCATCTCCATAGTGTCCCACAATGATAGCCATTATTATCTATGCAAAAACGTCAAAATGAGAGCACCCGGTGTTAAACCGAATTGCTAAGTTGTTTGGAAATATTTTGCATTGGAAAATTTGTCGAATAACAGAACATGTTATTAGTTTTCTTGGTAGTGTAGAAAGATATATATAAATGCTGTATCATCTTGTGAATCTTGTCTCTGGACGAAATAGTAACCTAATATAGAAATTACAAAAGAGTGGGGGAAATTATCAGAAGAATTTAGCAGCGTTTGGATAACTTCTTCGTGTCTTGCCGTCGTCTGTTCAATCATCTTAAGACTCAAGTCTTCATTCATTGCGTCCTATCTACCCGAGCCGAGACATGGACGTCCACAGTACGGCAGTTCCTCTGTTCTATTAATTCGAGGGCGCTCAATGAGATATGGAGTTGGTTGTGCTTGGAGTCTCGGGGGTGCAAACAGAAGCCAATGTTTCACCGCGACCCGACCACGTATGTGAAGATGATGACGACGGGACTATTTCCGTGTGTAGCTAGACGGGGGGGGGGGCAAGTATTTGTAGTTTCTTGGCTAAGAAACCTTCCTTGTTTGGTGTTTATGAAATCTAGCAGTACTATGCCAATTAACAATTTAACTATCGATTTCAAATAAGTTTTTGATCAAACCTGTAGCGACTTTTTGTAGAAAAGGCTTTGAAAAAAACGGACGGGTATTACAACTTACCCCGTGATTGGGGCTAGTTGTAAAAGGCTTGGGACATATTGTAACATTAGGAATTTAAAACCAGTTTTATATTTTATAAAGATTTTTTATCTGGTACATTCAACATCAGAAACTTTACAAACGCTAATACAGATTAAGACTTTAAAGTTTTATTCTTAACCTAATAGAAAAATATTCAAAAATAAACAAATAATAATCGTGTTATTTCTTTACTTCAATTATTTAGGAATTTTAGCTACTTCAGTACTCAGACTTTTGATTCATTTAGCGTATTTAGCATTAGCAGTGTCCCACGGTTAAACGATTAACGGTGGGAATATGGGGATAAAATAGCTTATGTCATCCAGGGATAGTGTAACTTCCCAATAGTGAAAGAATTTTTCAAATCGGTTCAGTAGTTTCGGAGCCTATTCAATGCAAACAAACAATCAAAAACTTTCCTCTTTTTTTAGTTTTATTCTTAATTAATAGAAAAATAATAAAAAAATAACAAAAACATGTTCTTTCTTAAACTATAAAGGAACTTTAAAGGCTCACAGCCACTCATAATAACAAAATCCCAATTTCTTAAGTACTACCAGTGTTTGATATAAAATATGAAATTCGTCTTCATCGGAATCACAATTGAGACACACAAATGAGATCTTATTTCCTGTTGCATATTGTACATCCACATCCACACTGATAAAAACGTGTCACTCTTCTTCTTTTTCACGTATCTATATACTTACATACATACAGACTACAGCAGAGGTCAAATCGTAAACATCTTGGTTTTGGGAAAAACATTCAGTTTTTTTTGGTAGTGTCTCATTTTGAAGTAGATAAAACAATGAAGTTCAACACAAATGTTTGTTGAAATGTTTGGATGTATCCAAAACATGAAAAGAAGGAATTTAAATACGCCCCTCGTAATTACATTGAACTTATAAATAAATAAGGGGCAAGTTGTAACAACTTGAACCCCGTACAAATGTTACAGCATACCCCACTGCAAGGTTCGTTGAAATAACTTATATTAAAAAAGTCGCTTACTTGGTGTGAAATTATAGTTAATATAATCAAACTAAATAAATGCAAAACAATTTGAAATCTACGATAATCAATTTTGTATAAACATAAAATAGTCCATTACCTGGCTTTATAGGAGCGCCTGCACAACACCGCTTCCTGAGGTGTCTGGCGGAGTACTGACTGATCGCGCTTATGATGATAGAATGGGTATTACGTAGTAAGTTAGGTTTAAAATCAAACAAATATTCTTCTATTATGTAGGTAAACAATGCTTGTTAATACTTGCCCCGTTACAACTAGGCCCCTAACTAGGCTCCCCTACCCAATGCAATGAGCAATCGAGGAGCGCTATGGAGGATGCTTGTTCGTGATGCGTGTTTCGGCGTATCACTTAGTGTTTAAGATAGGTCACTTAGGCCGGAAAGTGTGCTGTATCCTAAGGGCGCTTTCAATTTAGACGGTTGGTGCCGGACTGCTGCCGCACGGTTGTTACGACCATGAGCCGTACTGCTGCCGGACGACAGCAGTACGACGTAAATCGTCTTATTTGAAGAGATACGCGGCTGCAGTCCGATCGAATTTTAGTGATTTCCATCGAAACCCAACTTTAGTCGGTGCCATGGACTCTGACGAGGAAGTGTTATTGTTAGTTCTCTTGCTTCGGCAGAAACATAAACGACGCCGTACTAGGGCGTCGCCAATGTTTTTTTTTAAATATAAAACTGGTGATTTTTATACACTTTACCCTAGATTAAAAGAAAGCTAAGATTTTTTGAACTATTTTAGAATGTCTAGAGAATGTTTCTATGAATTATATATCACTTTGTTAAAAATGGAATACAACGTCAAGAAACTAAATTCAAAAATACGGTTCTCTATTGTATTACCTAACTTTTTTATCCATAATTTAAAGAGCCATAACTTTTTTTGTCCTAATCATCATTTGTCCGAATGATAACTTACCCGAACTTAATATCACCTAATATCTCATGCCATAAAATTAAAATCTCTAAATATAATATGTCCTAAACCCGTTTGACATAAATATTACAATCAATAATATACAAAATATATAAAACCGTTTTCAATAAAAGTTATAAGTCCTAAATTCAAATTACAAAATAATAAACAAATAATATTCTTAGAACGTATAACAAAGCAATTGCTATGAGCTTCTCTCATTTGCTATAATTAAAAATATTTGATGATGCATTATATTTTTTATTATATATTACGTAAATAAATATATATTATACATGTACTTAATAAAGCAGTTGATTGTGAACATTTGTGGTTTTTGTAAGCAAGCAAGCATGCAGCATGCAAGGAGTCATGCAGCATGCAAGGAGTCATGCAGCATGCAAGGAGTCATGCAGCATGCAAGGAGTCATGCAGCACGCAAGCAAGCATACAGCATGCAAACAAGCAAGCAGCATGCAAGCAAGCAGCATGAAAGCAAGCAGCATGCAAGCAAGCAGCATGCAAGCCCGTACTGGAACCCACTTACTAACTAACCCTCCCAATACATACACAAAGACGCAAAAACATACTCACTCATACACATACACACTCTTTCACACACATTTATCTACCCCTCATCCTTATCCCACATGTATCTGTAACACACCCACACAGATACAACACAGGCACTTAACACAGATTTAAGATTAATTATAGTATTATTATATTTTCTTCTTTTTTAACTAATACTTTTCCACTGTAACACAAAAGTGTAACTATTGTTAAACATTGTGCATGTATTAATAAAGAGAATTTAGCCTGTAGGGGGGAGTCCCTGGTGTCCTGAAATACAAGTCACGGCTTAGTTTAGGCACCAGTCTCTCACAAATAAACGTTGTACTGATTTTATATTTGTGCCATTTTTATATTCTAGTTAATAAGTGTTATTTGTGGAAGGAAATAAATATATTTTATTATTATTATTATTATTATAAGCAAGCATGCAGCATGCAAGCAAGCAAGCAGCATGCAAGCAAGCAGCATGCAAGCAAGCAGCATGAAAGCAAGCAGCATGCAAGCAAGCATGCAGCATGCAAGCAAGCATACAGCATGCAAGCAAGCATACAGCATGCAAACAAGCAAGCAGCATGCAAGCAAGCAGCATGCAAGCAAGCAGCATGAAAGCAAGCAGCATGCAAGCAAGCATACAGCATGCAAACAAGCATGCAGCATGCAAGGAGTCATGCAGCATGCAAGGAGTCATGCAGCATGCAAGCAAGCATACAGCATGCAAGCAAGCATACAGCATGCAAACAAGCAAGCAGCATGCAAGCAAGCAGCATGAAAGCAAGCAGCATGCAAGCAAGCACGCAACATGCAGCAGGCACGGTTTCTGTCACGGCTCCGGCGCTGCGGGGCTCCGGCGGTCCAACGCGAGTTTAAATTACACTCTAGGGGTAGGGCAGACAAGACTACGTGGAGTCGGATTTACAGCGATTCGTTTCTGTCACTAAAACCTATTTTTAGCAAATTTTCTAAGATTAAAATATTTATTATAAATGAACATTCGGAATAATACACATTATTCAACACAATACTTAGGACATATGACTTTAGGGCATCTAAAATTAGGAGATTGAATTATTATGGTACTCGATATTATGACAGAATACTTTTAGAACTAAAGATAATTATGCTAACCAAAATTTCGGGGTTTTGAACATTATGGTTATTGTAGTTTATAGCAAACGTGTTATGGATAATGATTTTCGGACAAACAATTTTATGAGGAGTAAGGGAGTACCCAAAAATACATTTACAAAATCTTCTGTATTTAAATCATCCATAATTAGGTAGGTATGCACGAAAACGTCTAAGAAACACGATGCGTTCACAACGACTGAGACAGGTTGTTGCCGTTCCGCCAACGGACGTGCGCCGCACTGCTGTCGCACGACTTTGCGTCGAGACATTTTGTATGAAAAATCATAACCGCCCGTGCGCAGTACGATACCCGGACTGCAGCAGTCCGGCACCAACCGTCTAAATTGAAAGCGCCCTAAGGAGTTAGTTGGAGAGAGTAGGTAAGGAGGTAAAAGTGTTGACGATCCAAACATAATACCAACATCACCCCAACCCGGGCCTGCCTTGACCGGAGGATCGCATCCACTGAAGACGCTGCTGTCAGAAGATATACTGGCAATCAGCGAGGTTGGGATCAACTCGCTACAGTTGCCCAACGAGTCTATTTGGAATTATTCTTTCGAATACCTAGGAAACCTCGTCGACCAGGCAAATAGGTCAATATGCACTGGATAGCAATGCACGTTTAGTTAACCGATATCATTCTAAATCCTATATGGCAGCTACCTAAGACGGTGGTCCTATGAACAAATTTTTATGCACCACACACGATTACCACACTCGTCTATGATTTCATACCTATTACTTAATTAATATACTATTAGGTATCACATCCTAATTTGATATTAGGTATTGAGTATCAAGTCACAGAGTTTACTGAGAGAGAGGAACATGAATAACAAAAAGTACTTTATAAAAAGTATTGATTGCCGATGTGACAATACAGTTTCAACTTTACTGAAATTTCAATTGAATGAACACACATTGTTTTCAATCACCTGGTAAACTATACCTACTTGTATTAGGTATTCTATTTTTTCCATTTTCAGACAGAATACAAGTTGCATGCTCACAAATAAAAGTCTCAAAGCGCCGTAGTAGGCTACTTCGCAATTCTCTTATCAGCCCATTGTTCTAAATCTAACTATCTGCAGGTGCTGATGCCAAACAATCAGCGATTTCGG
Source organism: Hecatera dysodea (assembly GCA_905332915.2). Taxonomy (NCBI): domain Eukaryota; kingdom Metazoa; phylum Arthropoda; class Insecta; order Lepidoptera; family Noctuidae; genus Hecatera; species Hecatera dysodea. Next base: position 26,254,672 of record HG995286.1, on the reverse strand, counting down.
CTCAATCTCGCAAATGTAACGCTCTGCAATGGACCTGTTGTTAATCCTGCTCATCGCCGTCTGTGCAGACGCAAGAATGTTCTGCGAAAAAACGAAGGCACCTTTGGAACTGGGCGAATGGAGGTACGACCTCAAGCATATGGACTCCGCCGTCGTCGAGAATCCGCCCAATTCTATAAATGAAGGGCAAGTGTACGTGTATGAGAATTATTTTCATAATTACACGATTAAATACATTCACGTGGATAATTTGGCTAAAAGCACGTGCGGGGCGAGTGCCTCCATCAAGTCGGGCGGCGTGGGTTCCTCGTCCGTGCTGATCGTGCTCACGGCGCGCAACAACCAGGAGATACGATCTGTTGTCGACATCTGGGGGACGAGGACTGCGAACAACTCGACAGACACGAGACCTTCCCCGAACCACGACGGCTCCAGGAATCCTAAATATCCTAAATCACTGTATTTGTTCCGAAATATGCGAGCCGTGAGCCACAATAGACCAAATAAACATGTTTATTAATACATAATAAGTTGATATTAGTTATAAAATGCCAGTTTTTTTTTTATATCAATGTACTTTTTCTATATACTCGATTGCATTTATGTGTGTTGTTTTTTGTAGTTATTTCTTGACAGTCCTCATTGTTCCATCTTCTATAGTATAAGTTTTGGATCCTTTAGAGGATCCAAAAAATATGCGTGAAATGCATGTCTTTGGTAAAATGGGAACAAAGCCACAACGCATAAAAGGCTCCGTATTATCGTTCAAGATTTAAATGTCCTTTTAAATACTCCAAAAAACACGTCTTTTGTATGGGGTAATTTTATTTTATTACTGTTTTGTCTAGCGTTTATTTGTTGTGCGGCAACAGAACACACACTCTGTAAAAGATTTCAACCGTCTATCTACTATTGTTAATGAGATACATTCGCTGACAGACAGCCTTACGAACAGCTTTGGTTCCCCGTTCGGTACGGATCCTTAAAAATTATCTACCGTTGAGACGGAGCAGTTGTAAAAGGTTGCCCCACTTAACTTTTTACAACTGCCATAGGTAAGGTTAATGTGGCATAATTATGTATGTTTCCTTTTTTCATTGTTATTTGACACTTATATACATAGGAAACTCATAGGAACTTGTTTGAGATTTAAGCGATGGAGCACGGAGGACACCAAATTCCGCATAGTTTGATCGGATATTACCTACACTTCTGGCAATTGGTGTTCTACATTTTGGCGATTTCAACCGGCCGGCCAGATCCGAAGCCCTTTTTTCCGTAATATCAGTACATTTTGAACCGAACTAAAGGAAAATTTGTGAATATGAGTTCCAATGAGTTCGTCAGTATCCCGTTTTGCCGCCGTGGGATCTGGAGGCGATAGCTCTCGCGCACGTTTACGTGTGTTGCGTAGAGCTCGAAATGATCAATTATATAACATATTCTAGTAACTTTCTTCTGACGCAATTTAAACTAATTACTTCCAACTTAAGCAGTCGATACATTGTATAGAATTAAATCAAGTGCTCGATAAGTAAACATCAGAAGAAGGTCAAAACAAACTGACATACGAGGCCTTTTCATTTCTGATAAACGCGAAAGTTTGTAAGTATGGATGGATAGATGTTTGTTACTCTTTCACGCTAAAACTACTGAATGGATTTAGATGAAATTTGGCACACAGATGGTTTATAACCAGGAATCATACAGGGTAATTTTACCCCTATATTCCCACGGGATCGAAACTTATGCGGATGAAACCGCGGGGCTCTGCTAGTAATTTTATAATAAAAGGGCGATAACTTAGATTGAGTTTCAATCAAACACAAATTTAACAAACGTTAAATTACTTTATTTAATAAAGATACGTTTACAATACAGACATACAATTGTCAACTTACGTATTAACTTAAATCAAGAGTTATAATAACTGACTGTCATATATAATATACTATGTATATAATATATACTTTGTATATATCTATTAACCAATTTGGATATCAATTCATTTTTGACTAGACTTGGCAAACAAATTTATTGTGATTTTTATACAATCATCAGAAAAAAAGTATTATAATAACTAATATTACAATTATTATGAAAATATATCACTATTTATACATACGTTATTTTGTGCCAATTAACTCAGCGATAATTATTATACTAATGTGATGTTAATGTCATTTATAATCAATACAATGTTTCTCTTAATTATATATTATGCATACATTTTAATAATAATATAATATGACATTTGTGTCAACTATTTGTGACATTCGATGCTCTATTGTAATATGTTTGTATTTTTTTATGATAACCATTATTATATCTTATCGCCTAAATAAAGCTACATGTTAGATGCAAATATACTTCGTAGAGACAAAATGTCATCCTAAATCAACATGTATATTAAAAACTACAATTAATTGCATCTCGTATATATTGAAAAGGGTACATGTACTTATAATATATCGATTATATTTCTTTATATTAGGTATATTGGTTTTATATTTAGACATATTCTAGTTTAAAAGTTTTTCTACATAAATCGATACAACATTGAGAAAGATCTCTAAATCGTGGACAGAAAAATATGTATAACGTTTTAGATAATAGTTCTTTGAATTGGCGAAATTACAGGCGGTAGTTCCATGTAACTTTGGTAGGTTAACAACTCTTGAAATTGTCTTAATTCGATAGTTTACTTACTATTATTTAGGGCTAAGCTGTATGCGTCGGTATACCTACATTTGTACGTACGTACGGAAGCCCTATCGCGAGCAGTGGCTTCGATCACCTGCCCAAGTTCTAGAGAATTTATAAGGGAACTTTAGTACGCTCCCTCATAAATCCAAGCTAGTATTACTGAGATTTTTCCATTTTCCACACTGTTCGACACTTACGTTTCACCCAAGATTTTATACCCAAAAAGACCTGACTTGACAGAAATAACCTGCCGACCTCTTTTAGCGTCAGTCTTTTTATGGAACTAAACTGGTGAAAATTTTAAATTGTAAGTGGTTAAGAAGGCCCGTAGATTATTCTGCCAAGTAGTTAAAAAAGTGGCGTCATCAGCCTATGAAGTTTATACACCACTGTCTCCTCTCTTAAGGAGGGCGTGGGCAGTACTGCGCCTGGTGCAGTGCACTAAGTGGGCCCAGTGTTAGCTATGTTGCAATGCTTGTCACTCTTGGATCCATACGTCGATAAAAACTCTGTTCCATTCTTTCTGCTCGCGAAAGGGTTTATATATCATAAGACGCTTGCTAGCATGAGCTACCAGGGTGTTAGTTAAACCTTCTCTTTTTAAATTAAAACCTAGACTATATATTTTTCACTTACCGCCTTTTGCAGTAAGTAGTTACTACAATTAATTAATATTGTAACCTTTCTTTTTACTCTTATTTTTTTTTACCGAGCACTTTCCTTTTTGTTCAAATCGCTTTTGCTCAATTTCCATAAATGCAAAAGTATGGCTTTTGCAATTATGGAAATTGAGCAAAAGCTGTTTGTTCATATTTTATTGCGCAATCTTTGGTTTTATTGTTCTTTATTCCAAGAAACCTTTAAATATTTATCAGTCTTCAAGCCACTGCACCCCGGCCGCCCATACTAGCAAGAATGCTATTTCCAGTACTATTACGAAATTCTACGTGGATGGTAACTTTGTCACCGCAACCTAGGCCTTTGCCAACCCCTTTATACTATAAAGTTACGTCAATGTTATACTTTTAAATAATACTGCTGGCGTTTCTAGTATAACTTTTCATTTATTATATTCACTTCGAGTTATGATTTGGGACTCTCTTTACTGACTATTGACACTGAGCGGCCCTTCAACTGATTCATTATTTAAACATCGAACATGCGATACTTTCTGGTTACAAGAAAACGTTTGGCCCAAATTTATAACAAGCAGAATCGTCAACACCGCGTTTTATTAAAATATTTGGATTCTGTGGCCGTTGTGCCAATTTTATAACACTCTCGATCGCGATAGCGTAAACGTTAATTTGTATTGAAACTGAATAAGCGGCGTCTGGCGGCAGTAACGGAAAACCATTTTTCTTACAATTCGACATAAGCGAACGTTAAGGTTAAAGCGAAAAAACTGGCACTAAGCCCTGTGAGCGTGAGTCACGACCATCTGGTAAGATGATTACTGATATGTTCATGTTTAATGTTTGCTTTCGACACGCTTACAATATCTGTACACGATACGAGAGCCAAGAAATGGCTGAGAAAACTCAAGAGCGAGCCAAGCAGAAAAGTACTGAGAAAGATGACAATGGCACTTCGCCAAGACAACGCTACGAAGGCGAAAATTATATTCTACCAGTTGAGTTTTACTTAAAAGTGCTGCCGCAGTGCTCATCATGAGACAAGGATATTTACATATATTAATCCTAAGAATAAACAAGATTATTATAAATATAAAGCCATAAATGTACAGCTCGCATATTTGTTTTCGTCCGAACAAAGGTGCCCTAACGTTGCCTAACGTTGGTGCCTTCTTTAAGAATATGTGAAATAACTTAGAAGTACCTTGCTTCGAGCATCCTCGAGTCCAGTGGCTCTCAACTTTTATTTAACCCCACCATGATTTATTTGTTACTAGCAGGTAGCAGAAATCAAGAAGAAAATTAAACGGTGTTGATCTAGAAATAAAACGATCATGTAGATATTCAAATCTTGTAGCATATTATAACTATTATTTGAAACGAAGTGTAAAGAGCATTTTCATAGAAAACACAACATTTCTGATAGAAACTTAAATTTGCATCAATGATACATTATGTTTAAGTGAAAAGATTGTCTTTTAAACCATTCGCGGACTATTGGTTCGCAGACCACAGTTTGGGAACCAATGCTCTAGTCACTTAACAATACATTTAAATCATAGGTACCCAATAAGGCAGTGATGATTAATTGGGATCAGAAAAATGATGCCTGTGCGGTGATTTAGCCGTAAGCAGTGTAAAGTGTCCATACCAATACATAGTTGGTATGGACACAGTTGCCCGACTTTACTATCTTTCAATCTATCCAAAGCAATTAATATTAAAGAATTTGTGTCTACACATTGAAATCTGTCCAGAACCCATCGCTTGAGAACTGGAAAAATCATTTAGAAAATCGTTGTGGAAAAACCATAAATATTAATGTTCATAACGCGTCGGTGTGTCGAGTCTCTAACATAGATACGAGATTATGATGTTGATGTTTGACATTGAATCTTTGTTTGCATCACTAGCGTTATTATTATGTTAGGACGTGAATAACTCAAGCTAAGTAGACGTAACCTATGCTACTGTTCATAAGGCATGCGCGTACTCGAAGCAACGCTGTTCCTGAAAGCTATGATTTTTTTAATCGGTCATTAAGAAAAAGTATTTTGGTCGTATTTTCTGGCTTGTCTCCGATGTTTTATCACAAAAGTTCTAGCTGTCTCTTAGCTATCATTAATCATTAGATTTGTGTTAACACCACTACACAATCATTGTGTAAATTTGATTTTTCTCTGTCAGGTCTGTCCTACGCGCGTGTTGTATACTAGTTATAATGTGTAACACTGAGTAGGTACTTTAGAATCGCGGTTTAGGAAGTGCAGTTCTTCGTGAGTTGTTCGTGAATGTAATGCTCGTCATTGTTAAAACTATAGACGGTCCCTTAGTTGTCTTTTACAACAACCAGGGGATCAGGTTAGGACGGTCTAATCTCTGCGGAAAACCGATAGGTGACTATCGCTGTTAAAAGTCATGTTTAGATCAACGTTAACGATAAAAAATTAATGTTACAACATAATAGAATTATCTCTCTTCTCTAAAGCTAAGGTACAATACAATACAAACTACTTTTACGTCATTTCGTCTACATCTAATGATTTATAAAAGCTACTTTCGACCGACTAGGTATCTCCTGTACCAATATCGCCCTAAAAACACTCCTACCGGTAGAATTTATCAAAACCTACAGGGGTTCTTAACCCACCCACCTGACATAATTACATACAAAGGGTCCACTATGCAATAACGATAAATGACCTTGTTACTTCGTTTTGAGATAGGTCATTACGTTTCAATTGTATTCATGGGAAAAGAAAGTCGTGTTTAAAGGTACCTATGAATATAATACATCATTGGTTACAGCACATTTTGATTATTGATATTATGTTGTTTCTTTACTCAAGCTTTATTAAAGAACTAAGTTAAAAATATATTATTTTAAAGTTTTAAAAAACCAGGACTTTATTGAGTACCGCCCTTTCATGTAATATTAGCGTAAACTGTCTAAAATATCGGGATTGTAAGTAATATTGCCAAGTTTGTTAACGAGATTACCAATTACAGATATCCAGTGGCTGAAAGACGTGCCTAATTATTTTTTTTTACAAAAATAGACTTTCATCATTATTGTAGTGGGCCCGTCATATGTATACCACAATAAACCATTCTAATGTTGAGTTTAACAAAGCATCTACGATATACATCGTGAATCATAGCGTAGCTTTCAATACAACGGCAGCACATCTCTCACAGGATAGGGCGCTAAAATTAGCGTGCGTTTGCAAACGTTATCATTACCGATTTTGTTTACCGTCTTGTTATCATGCATCAGGGCGACGCCAACGCATTGCAGCTAACCATTGATTCTGAATCTTGATGTCGATTAACATCCGTGAATGAACTAACTACTTAAATTAATGAGGTATGCGGGAGGAAAATGCTTAGGACTATGGTTAAATGATATCTACGACTAACTAATACTATGTGGTTTGTAAGGAAATAACTAGGATGTTCTTTGTTTTGAATGAGAAATGACTAATTGGAGATCATTGGCGTCGGCGAAAACTGATCAATTGATGATATTACCTATTCAAATAATATGTTTATATTGAGTAATATGAAAGGCAGGCTCTAATATAGACGGTGTAATAGGATTAAAATATTGTTACGGGGTTTAAAGCTTGCTTACTAATTAGTCTCATATTCCAAAACGTAAACTCTAACTCATCTCGAACTATGGAGCATCAAACTGTCAATAAATTGACAGTTCCGTGCCTGAGAGATGGGCAAGCAAATACGTATATGCGCTTGCTCAGCTAAAACTCATCTCTCGAGCACAAAAACTTCAATTAATAACGTCAATTAAAGAAACTGTCATTGACGTTTTGGAATATGGGCATAACAGCCTTATTTATATAAAAAAACCTCTGAATATGAAGTAAGAATCTGTTAGTCAGTGTTTAAACTACTCATGTCGTTAGAATTTTTATATAAATGGGCCTTATTTATATAAAAATTCTAACGACATGAGTGACAATAAATATATGTAAATAAAATAAAAACGTAAACCTAGGAACATAACTCAATAAGCCCATAATAACTAAATAAACTAAACCTGTAGGTAACCACATTAACTAATTAGGTTATGTATGACATGGCAAAAGATGGATAGAAGGTTTTATTTTATGACAAAAACTAACAAAAAGCATAATGTAACTTAACTATTAATTTGTGACCACACTAAAGCTAATATTCCAAAAGGTTAACTCCAACCCAACTCGAACACTCGACTCCGAAATTAGCACGAAAATTTCAATGAAAACTTTGTCTTATTGACGTTATACATTGAATAGGGTAGTAAACTAAAAAAATACTGATTAGTCCATCACATAGATTTCCAAAAAATATTGAAGACATATTTTTTCTTTTTTCACATAAACAAAAAATGAAGACGATACAGTGCGTAAAAAACTCGTGTGACGTCACTATCCGCTACAATTTTTACCGGGCAGTGACGTCACACGCTCCCACTGATGATGCTTTTTATCTTCGTCAGTTTTTTATAGATTTGATAAAGGGAAAAATACGTGTCCAATATTTTTCTATAATCTAACTGACGGACTAATCATAATCATATATTTTTTACTCAAGCAACATCCCTATTATTTTTTTATTTCCATGGCCTATTATTTAGTTTCTAATTAAATATCAGTAAAGTAAACGTTAAAATATGAAAGTTCGTATGTTTGTTACATGATCACAAGTTAACGGCTGGACGAATTTGGATAGCATTTAGCACACATATAGAAGATATGCAGAAACACATTTTCTATTTCAATTACTCAATATTTTTTTCTGTAATAAATAGGAATGGGACCGTTATATAGGTACTTATTGGATTTTTTAACGACATGTGTCACACCACACACACTGACTCATCACATATATTGTAGTCATTCAAAATGAAATAAATATTGTGAATATAAAAAACAAGAACCCGAAAAGTGAATGCATATTTTTGTGTTCTGCATGAGTTAATTTCGTTAGGTACCAGTTGAATATTAGATAAGTAAGAAATCATGGCATTATAAGGAACAACACGGTTTTTTAAAACTCTAAAGCTACTAAGATTAGTTCGTATTTCTACTAAGAAACTATTAAATTATGACTTCAATTACAATCTTCCTTGTGCTACTTTTCCTTACATTTCAAGCTATATCTTTACCAAATTTTGTCGAAATTAGTCCAGCGATTGATTTAAAAACGCAACAATGAAACAGAAATACAACTTCGCATTTATAAACGCATAGATGAACGAAAAGCCAGCCTGGTTTATCTTTACTGGTCCTGCGGGCGTACCATGACGTCTTAAAACGTGAGTCTTCCGAGCGAGAAAAAGGGATGGAGCTATATAGGGTGTATAACTCTATCCCTCTTTCTCGCTCGGAAGACTCACGTTTTAACACCTCATGGTACGCCCGCTGATTACTGATACTTAAATTGGACGTATATTTTTTGTAAACAAAATAGTTAGGACATCTATTGCTTCAGTGAATTTTGTTTGATCAAGTTGATCTTTATGAACTATATATTATCAATTGTTATAAGGCTTGTTGACTGATTTAGACTCAGGAAGATTTTTTAAAATTGTGTTTTTTTGATTTTATTTTTATTGCTAGCCTACATTTTTAATTATTATTGTTATTATGATTAAAATTAAATCCATGTAATAACCTCAAATTAGGATAACTACAAAAAAAACCCTACATACATAATTGACTATACCTAAATAATTATCTTTTATGGTTACGTACTTAATTTAATATTGCAGTATGTTCCCTTATGTATTAACGACGCATCTAGTGTTGAGTTATATTATGTAATTATTTTATAAGAAACTCGTGCCAAAATGAAAAGCGAAACGAAATTTTGCGGTCGCATAAACGAAATATATAAAGTTAGTAAAAGGAAAAATATTATTCTCACCTAGATAAGAAACTCTCGGTAAGCGAGACAAACTGGCCTCATAACAGTTAAAAAAAAATGGAACGATAAAACAATAGAATGTCGACTGATTTATAACCAAAGAGAAGAAATGTACCCACATACACACATATTGCCTATAAAAATGTAAATAAGAATAACTGATTATTTACTATTTTAGAACAAACCTTATTATAATTATTAAATCTAAAATTTATTTAAAAAAAATGTCATTACGTATTTAGGACATTAGATAAATAGCAAAGGTTAAAATTATTTCAAATATTAATGGTCTATTTGAAGATGAATGAGCAAATGAGGTGCAGTGTGTCAAAACAAATGCTTGCATTAACATTTGGATTGCGCGCTATAAACAAACTGTGCTAATACAAACATAACTACTGGATAAGACGAGAAAAGCAAAGATACTTCTAATTAAAATACGATTTTATATTTATTTTTTATTAGTTAATACCCTGAACAGCGATAATAACCAGAATACTCGAAAAGCCGATTTGAGACCCAACAGTCAGATTCCCAGTGATTAAATACAAATAAAATAAACTAGAATAGTTCTTACAAGAAGATAAGGGGATGATAGTACAGCTAGGTTTCCGCAAACGCAACGTGACGGTTACGGGTCAGTCCGAGAGATAAGACGGATCGCAGAAGCCGCATCGCTCTCAACACTGAAGCGAGCACCCTCCCAGCTAAGTGAACCCGAGAAAATAACACCCAGAGTATCCGTAGTATCATCTGCAGTGAAGCACGTGTTCTACGCCCGATTCGAATACGAGAGAACAAGGACCGCGAGATACTAACTGTAATCTGTATCGAACTCGGCGCATTACGTCTTATCCGAACACGGGCCTTCATCACCAAATCATAAATCATAGATTTTTTTTTCTATTTTTAAGGTTGCCTGATTTTTTGTATTTCGAATCGGGCGCAGTGCATTCAATTTAGTCTTTGTCAAAGCTGTCAGTGTCAAGCGGGCTTTTGACAGCCAAGCAACGCGTCTTGGTAGCCTCGGCCATCGTTTGTTTTCTTATGTATTTTAAGCCTGATATTCGTGACTTTTTAATTTTTTTATCTGTGATAACGGTACGCTTAGATGAAGTTCGAAAGCCACCACATACATATCGTCATAGAAATACTAACGCAGATCGACATGGCATTAACAATCAAGCGTTATTCTATTATTATATTTGATTATTCTTTTCAACCCCTGTAAAGACAAAAGTCACAAGGGTAACCAATAATTCAACGCGAAGATTGGACTTGGACCTTTCGATCCTATAAGTCAATACTTCAGCCGTCAAACTATCGACAAAAAAATAATAAGTGTGTGCGTTTCCTAGCGCCGCAAGATTTCCTAATTTATAAATATAACCTAAGATTGGCTTCATTACATAAACACCACGGACAGCGGTAACTTCAAGCTAAGCTAAATAAGTTTAAACGTTAGCCGATTTACTTTAGCCTCAATTTTGAATCATCGCTTCAACGTCATTGGGTATTATAATAACTATTTCCAAGAAATATACAATTTCAGAAGTAGCGAAAAGCGGGTCTTGTATGACTGAAACCGAGACCCACCAACTTATGCTCGGTGGTACTGCGGAACAGAATGTGCAGATCGCAGCCATCAGTCAGCTTTAGGTTATTATAAACTCAACTGGATTTACAAAAACGCTTCACTACAGTTTTCAAAATTTTGGACCAGACGTTTTTAAAAGTATTTTTTGGAGAAGACATGAATATGTTTTAATAAAGCGATTCACAGTGCCGATGCTCTGGATCAGCAAGTATGTAAGTGTTGTAAAGAGGTGCCGCTCAGCAGTGGAACAGAATCATCAGGAAGCCGATGTAAACGCCAGCAGCAAACACAAGAGGCTTGAAAACGGTTCGCTTTGCATATACGATTATAAGGAAAAACAGAATTCGCATCAAGCTAAGAACGAATCTCTTCGAGAGGCTGCATTCCTCGTGAGAACTAGTCAGTTCGGCGCCGAGACCCATGAAGAAATCCGGAGCTCAACGAAATCACGATAAAGAAGCTTTAAAACATTCGCGATTAGGTTTGCCGAAAAATGGCTCGATATAATCTAAAATGAGTGTTTTTTTTTAACTTTGGTGATTGCTATTGAAGTAATTTTCACAACAACTTGTATTCTAGTGAAAAATAATTAACGTAGTCCGCGTCTATGATGTCGCACCGTTTCGCTTTTCCGTGCTTCCGGTGGCCCCACACTGTCCGATGGCTGAAGTTATCCAACGATCCGAGTTCCACACGATTCTTAAACGACAGCTGGTTTTGCCAGATGCCCATCCAAACGGGTCGGAGCGTGGTTGGACCCTTGAGTGAAGGTACAATCTCCAAATGTTCACAGATCGAAACTATACGTGCTACGTACCGTCTAATCTAAGCAAATAATATAATGTCACAGTGAGGTGGGGTGGTTAGTCGATGTTGTGGAACTTGAGGATGGCCCGCCCTTTGATCTCGGAGTTGCCGAGCTTCCTCACGACCTCCTGAGCTTCCTCGGCCGGGAATACAGAGTGCGGTGGCGGTTCGATCTGGGGACAATAGTACATTATGATACAAGTGAGCGAAGTTGCTCACTATACACGAGGCTGTGGGTTGCGAAATCAGCTGAGTGTCTAGTGAGCAAGTTGCTCACCGAGTTTCATACGCACTTTTTCAATACACTTGCGAGGAAAAACAAACTTGTATTGCATAATTACAATTATTTACCACACAGTACAAATGTGATACAACATAATTATGAAAATGGCGCGCAATTTTTATTTTTCGCGTCAAGTGTGATTTATTACATACAGCCTACTTTAAAATTATAATGTTAGTGATAAAATGCCAATATTTTATAACAAATTATTATGTATCTCCGAATTTTTGAAATCGGTCCAGTAGTTTTTGAGTTTATTCGTTACATACAAACATATAAAAATACAAATCTTTCCTCTTTATAATATTAGTATAGAAGTATAGATTTGTGTATGTTTGTAATGGGGACGGGAACTACGCAGGAGAAACCGCGGGGCGCTAGTCATAAATAATTTAATAATAATAAATGATTTTTCGTCTTAATTAGAGACACATTTATTTATTCCGAAAATGTAAATGGATTTTCAGCGCCATAACACCTATTTGTTGTTACAACAAAAAAAAATGCAGTTAGGTACTAAATTAACTTTGTAGGGACTATTATATACATATAATGCACGTGTGTGTTATAGTTCGGTTTATGGCCCTAAGAAAGATGTAATAAGGCTCACTTTACGAGCAAGTGTGTTGAAGATAATATTACGTTACGGATACAGCTATATAAAAACATTTTTGTTTCGTTATAAACCTTTTTTTTACTGGATGGGAAATCATCAAATGACTTCACCCGCTCTGGGCGGAGCGCAAGGGAGTCTCAGACTCTTACGGACTAAAACCCACCCGTAATCCTTCTATCCTTTTTGCGTTCCAGGGCCGCGGTGACTCTTTCCGACAAATTCCACAACACTAGCAGGTTCGGAAACCTCTAAAAATCAACAATTTCGCAAAAAAGAAGCGTCAATCTAAAAAGTGACAAAGCATTTTGGCAATGTGCAGGCATTTCTATCGAGATAAGAATACGCGAATATTCGACAGAAAGCAGCGTACCTATTTCTTTTTTTTTCAAATTTATAAAGTTAAGACGTGCAGAACGTCTAAAATGCTGATAAAGTCAGTAGAACGTCGTTAAATCTCATCACCTTTTTTCACTATATGACACAATAAAACAAAAAATCAAAGCATTTGTGTTTTTTTTGGGTTGGCGTCTTCAGGGCAGTAAATATCAAAGTAAATGTCTGCAAAGTAATACGAGATGTTTTCCCAGCAGTGGGAAAAATGGAGGCTAATAAAAACAATAGTAAGTGCATGGCTTTTGGCCGCGTCTCGCCGGTTGGCAGACGATGGAGCTATAACCTATTCACTTTGGACTTAAAAAGAGGCTGTAGTCTTCAAGAAAAACAGAACCCGACAGAGAATCCCATTAGCAAGCTGTACAACTTTCACAAGGGTTTCCCTTGACCCACAAATTAACCCCGACTTTGAACTTGACCGAGCGACGCGGCTGTGCGGACTGTAATTTTTTTCAATTGCCCTCTACGCGTCCCGGCCAACTGGGCATCTCAGAAGATTGAGAGATCGTATCAGACGGCTTATCTAACAACATCCACCGGTTACATAATAACAGGATCCTGCAAAATTCTGTTTTCCTTTTAAATTATGTGTGTAGGATGAGGATGTAGGGCGTCGCTTCCTGGCGATGACTAGAGCCTCTACATCTGTCTAGAGCTCCTCGTTATCTTCTGGTTCTATAAGCGAATGCGATTGTCGAAATGCCAAAATACCGGTGATTGGTCACGTGACATTTCGATAGCGTTTGTCACTCACGTTCTTGACGTTTCGGCGACGTTAAGGCGCTGACAAGAGCCAAATAGGCTTGTTTCAAACAATTTTTTAGCCAAATCTATTCAGTTTATGACGGTGGAAAAAATATATGTTAAGCTTGAATATATTTCTGAGAACCCTGTTGTATTCAAAACACGATATTGAAAACTTTTCTCGATACAAAAAAATGCTAAACTAACCTCTTAAAATGATCTTCAAACAAAAATATCTGCATTACTTATCAACGTACTTTGGTAAAATTTATACCAATTACGTATCATATTTAAATACAGAACTTGGTTGTTTTATTTTTTTTGACTACTCAACTTATCTTTTTAAATTAATTATTTTATGGTTTGTAATAAGTTACGAACGTCGCGTCGTCGCGCTTCTCTTTCATACGTATGGCAGCGGACAGTGATCGCATAGGCGCGCTGCTAGACGGACGTATGTCGCTTTGCACCGCTAACCGTTCATTTCATATTTTGTTGTTTGACAACTTCAAATATAATATTACAATGTTCATATTTTATTTTGTTCCTAAAACTACATTAAGTTGTAAAAATTTTGGTACGTAAAGATATTGGTAGGTAGTTATAGAATATAAGATAATTTTTACAACTTAGTAATGTATTGTGTACACAATATATTACTAAGTCGTAAAAATATTTGCTAACAAAAATGCCGGAGGCCAGCAAAAAAGCGCTTCTATAGTAACAAACAAAAACATCTCATGGAAATAGTAAAGTAAGTACATTTTTATGTTTTATAAATATCAAAAATTACAACCAAATAGGTACTAGGCTATTTTGTATTATTGAAAGCGTAAATTCATAAGAAATTTCATCGTTCGTTTGGCTTAGTGGTATTTGCATGGATTCGGATAAGCGAGTGATGAGTTCGAAACGTGAAGGATTTTACTTTTAATTTTAGGATACATATTTTCATTGTTTTTTTTAAATTTTGTTTTTTTATATTTTTAGAATAATTATTATTTTTCTTTTCAGTAAAAAGAGACGTTTCGCGAACAGTTCAGAAATAGGTAAAACTTCGGAAATTGTTTTCCACCAGTAAGTTTTGTAAGTACCTACATACTTATGATTTTACACACACAAACACACACACATATATATATAATTATATAACAATTAACAATTTCATTACAAAGATCATAGAAATAAATTCACAAAAATTCCAGCGATCAACTATCGAATTTTCATAGACCTATAACTATCTTAGAATTGGACATAAAGGATAATACTCGTAGCTTTGTCCATTGTTTCTTGTCCACACTTTATAAATCACTGTGTGAGCTTTGGTGTTTTTTATAAGACAAAATAGGTTAGGCTTAAGTTTTAATGTGTTATTTTTTTTTGCAGATTAGAAAATTGAGTCATACTTTTTTTCATCGAAGGTTTGAAGAATCAGCAAAGGAATCAAAATCATGCGAGGTTTTAAGAATAGGGATGTTTCCTGAGTAAAAAATATATGATTATGTTTAGTCCGTCAGTTAGATTATAGAAAAATATTGGACACGTATTTTTTCCTTTATCAAATCTATAAAAACTGACGAAGATACAAAGCATCAAAGATCAGGAGTGGGGGCTTGTGACGTTACGGCTCGGTAAAAATTGTAGCGAGTAGTGACGTCACACGAGTTTTCAACGCTCTGTATCGGCTTCATTTTTTGTTTACGTGAAAAAAGAAAAAATACGTGTCCAATATTTTTTGGAAATCTATCTGACGGACTAATTAAAATTTTTTAGTCAACTACCCTATTATTGATCAAGAATCAAATTTATATGAGACAGTCCAATCCACGGATGACCTTCCTGAACTTGAGTTAAATATTAAATAATCATGTACTTGGCCAGGTATTGGTTGTCGAAGATAAAATCCAGCAGTTTTTATTAAGTTACTTAAGCATAGATTAACTACCTAAACTAACTAAAAAATAAAAAAAAATCATATACGATAAGTATATGATTTTTTTTTATTTTTTTATTACTGCGAGTCGCCCTCCAGAACAAGATATCCACATCGGACGATGAATAGGCTAGTTGCCTAAAGGAGACAGAAACGATTACATACAATCTTGGGCCCAAATGTAAAGAGATGAAAATGGTGTGAATTAATAGATTTAGACCTGTCAGTCCCTCTCTGATAATTCTGTAAGTTTTGACAATCTGAGAGCCGAGATAATAGAGGTTTAGTAAAAGTAAGGTTACCTTTATCTCACACATGATTGAAAATTGTTTCATCATTTAGGGGTCGTCGGCCTAGTGCATTGCAGCGGGTAGTTGCTATCCCACAATTCACACAGCGATCCATATTTTCAATTCCATGTCAAACGGGTGAGCGATCTTCGGTGTCCAGAGTGAAAGTAAAGGTCGTACAATGTAGGCAGGGTCAGAACATAAAAAACTAAGCAGTGGTCGCTGAAAATGAATAATAATCGAGAAAACACTCAAAACATATAGGAAAACACGAGTGAGCAGCCGGCAATTATTGTCTAGTGTCAATGTCAGTCAGCTGTCATGCCAGTGACATAGACTAAAAATGTAAGATTAATTGTAATCGATATAAAATCAATAGTCATTTTATCGGTTTATAAGTCATTAATTGATATTTCATTGTTTAATATGACTGTAATAAAATGTACTCCATTGCATGTAGTGCATTTAATTGTTATGAGATTTTTTTTTGCAATCGTGTAATCGATTTGTCAATCGAAAATCACACGAAACCTATCTTTTTCTTATTTCTCCGCTCCCAGATTCAGAATTGAGCTGATTTTTCACATAGTAAGATAAAAAAATGTCACAATTTTTTTAGATCATATCTCAACTCATTACATTTGGGCCCACCATTTTTCATCTTTTTTTTTTTGAAAATACATCGATTTTCAATATATATTTCGCATTTAAAGAAATTACATTTAATTTCCCCGGAAAATGCTCAAAACTATCATGGCGTCGTGTGTGACGTTAACCTGTGCGATACACAGCTGTTCGTGTATAACGATTGTTGATATTTCGTGATAAAAAATGAATCCGTCGTATTATAAGTACTGTATGGTGCCCCAGTGTAAAAGCACAAGCATTAAAACGCCAAAAAAATTATTTGTCGCTGTTTGATGCGAAAAACTTGCCAATCATAACAACGTCATTTCTGGGCAAGTTATCTATATTCTAAAATCCAGATTCCATGATGTTCTCTTTCTATATAATGCTTTGAATCTATACTAATAATAATTATTATAAAGCTGAAGAGTTTGTTTGTTTGTTTGAACGCGCTAATCTCAGAAACTACTGGTTCGAATTGAAAAATTCTTTTTGGGTTGAATATACCATTTATCGAGGAAGGCTTCAGGCTATATATCATCACGCTTAAGCCAATAGGAGCGGAGCAGCGATAAAGAATGTTTTAAAATCGGAGATTCCACGGGGACGCAGTCGCGGGCAGCAGCTAGTAAAAGATAAAACCGTGAATCTACGAAAATTTCAACAACAACAATGGTGTTTTACACAGGATGACGTAACGCGTCCTGGGCCTCGAGTCTGCTATTACAATAGCGTCAAAATGGCCTAGCATTGATCTCATAATGGTCGATTTTGAAAAGTTTGGTAATCTACTAACATATGTAATTGCGTCATTATACAAGTTAGGATTATATATTTGGAAGAGATGCTCGCCCTCTTTTTTTTTTTTTTTTGTCTCATTTATTTATTCTTTTTTTATTATATTATTATTTTGAGAATAAATAATTTATCTTTTTTTTACTGTATTTGCTTGGTTAATGTAAACCATAGTTTTGTATACTGTAGAAGCATTTCATTTTCAAATATTGTAAATGTGAGTACCATGGAGCCATTTACATGTGATACCTTATAGTTTACTTTGTGACTTGAACTAAAATGGCAGTTGAGAGCATGTCATGCTCGCTCAAATGTCTCGCTGATGGTGGCGTGCGTGTTGGATCGTTCGGTTCCCTTCAAAATGGTTGAGCTAAACGGTGCCGATACACGCGTCAGGTTCGTGAACGGGCGCCGTCGGTTGAGACTGGTCACCTCTTAACTGCCACTGATTTGTTTTAATCTTTATACTTTGAATTGTTTTGTGGTTTCCTTTCTTTTTTTTTCTTTGCATTGTCCTCACATATAGAAGCACCAAAGGATGTATTAAACGTAATGTAATACAGAACATGATTTAAAAGAGTGTCCGTGGAGTTTCTTGCACGTTCTTCTCCATAGAGATCTACGCTTTGGAACGTGCAGATAGCTTCACCTCTTTCGACTTGACAATTCAAAAGTGCCTGTAAAGGGTTTAATTGAAATAAATGCTTTGAGTTTGAGTTTGAGTTTGAGTTTATAACTTTCCAATGGTCAACCACTGACACTCCATTGATAGAAATGGCATAGAATGGTAATCTCGTAAGTATATGTACTTACAAGATTACCATTCTATGCCATTGATGACAAATGAATAACAGGCGTATGCAGTAATCTGCTAAAATTTTGACAGTTCCTTTGATCAGTGACCTACCATTATAACCTCACTGTGTAGTCATTCTTTTTAATAGCTTGGTTATCAAAAAGTATTACGAGACCACTGACAGACCAATGATCGACTATTATGAATTTAGCAGATTACAAACTTTTAGCAAAATGACAATGGGAGCTTGTTGGAATGAAAAAATTATAAAAATAGCAGATTTGGAGCCCCGGTTGGTGTTCAATGTCACGTGACTTAATGCTTAAATTTCCATAACTTGTTTCGTGAAAATATCAACAATCTTTCAATATTTCATTGAATTTATTTATTTTTCTTTATCTTAATACAGAAATAAAATTTTAGAACATTTAATCCATTCTATTTGTTATCAGTGGATACATGCCTATTATAAGCCCAACACATTTTTTTTAATCTTCAAAAAAAATCTGAGCAAGGACCTTTGGGTTGTAATTTGAGTCATATTGATTTGGAGGGAGAACACATCAATGGATTGTCGTCGAAGTTCACCCTTTTGTGTAGGATGTGCATTTTAATTGTTTTTTATCATTTATGTTTATTAGTTTGTTGTCATTTATATTGTTTTTAAATAAGTATAAATAAAGTGTCTTAAAATAATTAAAAACAAAAATATTATAATACACATTTTTTTATTGCCTTGTCTAATTTGTTTCTAGCTCTTCATACAGAACAATTTATAAATATACAAGAGCGCCATCTATTGGTTCATTGTTATTTATTATTTACCGCGTCACTTTGCTTCTTCCTTGGTAGTTTGCTGTAATACCGCTCTTTAAGAATGGCGCTAGTATATCGGAGAAATAGTGGGCGTGGCTAAAAATACCGAAACATCAGAGCTCAATAGCGGTTGTCAGCGTCTTAATCGCCTTCACCACGGCCTGAGGACGCATCGAAGAATCATATATAATCTCTAACAAAATTAGGGTTGCCACCATATACAATATCGTACGTTATTTCGGGTAATTGTACTCTATACTTTATGACAACAGTAAAGTACGTGAAAATATTTTATTTCGCATCATTTGAATTATCTGGGATTCAATTAACATATGATATACAAAAAAGTTGGTTGTAAAATTTTTGTGCGTAAAACAGAACGACACAGTTACTGGGATCGATGACGTTATCGATTGTTGCCGAATAGGTTCAATATAATTTACTAATATGTCCTTTGACGGTCGCCATATAAACGTTATCTTATTATTAAATGTGTATAAAGGCCCTAATTACATATTGATTGTCGATTGTCCTCACTTCAGCATTCACACAGAGTTTTTTGTGATGAACAGCAAATGGCGAGAAGGAAGAAACAAAGCATTCAATAAATAATGTACCTACTTCATTTTCACAAAAAATTGGCAACCCTACTTATAAAATTAAACTTTCTTTTTTAAGGGTGATTTAAAATTGATCAATAACTTTCGAGGTAGTTACTGCATGGCAGCTTCAGTTTCTGATCAGTTCATAAAACGTCAAAATGTATGAAGGTTGGTTACTAGTATACAATAGACAAAAGACGTACTGGTTGTTAAGGAATTGATAAAAGGCTTTTAAAAACAAATCCTAGAACTGAAAATTATATAACAAAATTTCCTCGTACATCGCTTTCTATCAGAGAAAACCGTAACAAAATCCGTCGCGTGGTTTAGAACTCAGCGGAAAATAGCCAGGCAAACAGACCCTTTGTATTATACTATTATCATCATCATCTTCCTGCCCTTATCCCATGATACTTGGGATCGGCGCAACATGTTTTTTTTCTTCCATTCTGTCCTGTCCATAGATATAATAAACAAGGAGATATGCCCTGTAGCCGAAAATGTATCGGAACCTGTGTCTCCTGTTTTGCCCTACCACCCGGCAACTACTACGAATGCAGTTCAGTAAAAGCAATAGATACGCAGTCTCGCACACACCCGCATTTTTGAAATCGGACTGTACTACACAATCAATTATAAACCTTATCCTAATAAACACAGCGTATATTTACAGTACACCGTGAAACTTACTCACACAAAAACAACGCTGGGTATCGTTGTGCTGTGCAAAAGCAATTTATTTTACATATACGCTAGTGATTGCCTAATCGGAAAGTTATCGATTCTGGCATTTATTACACACGCCATGCTGCCCATGTATAACAAATAAATAGCATGAATATGTTGACTTATTTTAAGCAAAGGTCACTAATATATTATCTTAAACATGCCGATTACTATAATGCATTCGAAACTTTATCGAAAGTAAAATACAATTACCATAAAAAGTAAGGAAGTAGCACGAGGATAAGGCATACATACGATAATTCAAAGCCAAAAACACTTGAACGATTATTTACCAAAAATTTATTGCAATCTAAGAAAGTTTGGTACACTTTTGTAATATTTAATTCAACAATCGACATTGTTGTCGACAGTGTATCTGCACAATTACATCACTAACTCGCGGCAAGAAGCAGCGGCCGTACTATGCGATACATCGGCTTGCTAAAGTATCGTTTTGTGATTTTTACATTGCTCATCCAGTCACTTAGCGACAAACTTAGGTAGTGGTTAAGGAGCAGTGTATTCATTGTAATATGTTATTGTCGCTGTGACATTTGAAAACAAAAATAACATAGTATAAGCAAGAAATATTTTACGATTTGTTGTTTTTCATGATTTTAAAGACAAATATAGTGAAATACTTGTATTTTGATATGGTAAGTGATTCCATAATTAACAAAGTTTTGGTTTAGGCTTCGGTTTTTACAAGAAAACACTGAACAACACGGCATTCTTATATCTTATCACGCTCACGATCGGAAGCGCACTAGTTCGCGGATTCGACCATTGCGTACGACATGCTCGCCCAGACCATGTCGCGTGGACACCGACACGCCCCCTTGCCACTTCTCCTGTATTTTATATTTCTATGGTCCTGTCAGCCGTCACGCTTGGTCACGCTATTACTAGCTCCTTTTTCTTTCATATCACTCCTCACACAATCCATCCATCGTTTCTTTGGCCTACCTCTCCCTTTCCATCCCCCCACATTCATATTCATAACCCTTTTAGTTACATGTGTTTCATCCCTCCTTTTTACATGACCATACCAAGACAAGTGGTTCCCTTTCAACTTTTCCGTCACTGGCGCCACTTTTAAACTGCGTCTAATGTACTCAATTTCTGAATTATCCCGAAATGTTTTCTGTTAAATCTCATTTCTATACATATTTCATTAGTTTCGAGGGCCTGATAAACAGGTACCTATTTATCACCTGATACATCTACCGGTAAAATTCTCGAGAGTATCGGTCGACCTTGCGTAGATAACGAAACGAGTCTGTGTACTCCAAATAATTGTACGTGATAGTACTGAAATCTGTGACTTCGCAAAACTACATATTTACCATAATGTATTCTTGGAAAATTTTATGTTATACGGTAATTCGGATGAATCATTTTAATTAATCGATTGGTGTACGTACAAATTAAGTATACAGTAACGGTCTTTAGTTTTTTACGAAAAATTGTATGTATTTTACGAAAAATATAATGCGTACGCGATTTAAAATGTTTTACCATTTTAAATCGCGTACGCATTAAATTGAGAGATTTCAATTATAACATTTCAATTATTTGAAAACTTATTTAAAAAAAAATAACGATTAACATTCGAGAGTTCACTTCCAATTAAAAGCGATGCGGACGAATTTTTTGATGGCATATTGTATTAAGGAGGATTTTAGTTTATTTTTAGGTTAAGTGTGTAGTTAGATTTTAAAAAAATCATTCGAGCGATAAACAAATCATACAATTCAAGGATGAAATCTTCTGGAGATCTTAAGGAAATTAAATAAAATTGCTGAAATATGATATTTAATAGATCCTGCAAGATCTGCAGGTGAAACAGGCTACGATGACGACAACAAACACACGCCTAAATAAAAATAACTTTACAATCCGACTAAGTATTTGTGCTTCAAAATTACTGAAGAAAAATAATTAAGAATTGTTACGAAAATCTGCGACCTCTAAACAAATTCCTGGTTGAACGAGGGGGGGCACAAAAACTAAACACAAAAAACCAACCCTAAAGATTACACCGAACACAAAATCCCAGCAGAAAAATTGCAATAAATAAAATAAATTGACTTACTCGAACGATTTCACCGATATGCTGGGGGGAGACACCCACAGGATTATCAACTGCATGGAAACACCGGAGCGAGTGCACTGATAACATGCACCGTCGAGAATGGAATATATACCCTGATTGAAAGTTAACACTGCAATTGAATAAATTGATCTAAATTGGCCTTGCATTGAGGGAGCGATTTGCCCCCTTGTGAATCAATCAGTGCAGTGTATAGGCCGGTATATATATCGATGCAATAGTGGTTGGTCTGCAGTCCAATGCCTGCAACCTCGCCATTTACTAGTTAGCATCAGTTTGCTCGCACAAACTGCACTGAATTAGGGGTCACCGGTACACTCTTTACGCTTCTTTAATGTCTTCACGTCTTGCTTTGGCATTGTAAAGATGCTACATCCCTTATGGTGGAATTAAAAAGGTGCGCAGAGCATATCAGTTACTAATGAGTCTCCAAAGTTGTATAAGTACACTGACGTTAACAGGCGATGGAGTAATAAAAACTTAGCTTATGCAATGTCATAATGACTTTGCTATGTATTCGATTAAGGATTAAAATGACACTTATGCTCAGTACGGGGTAATATGGTAAGTGGTGGACTTTTCGCTCCTTGTACTTCTGTTGACCATAGATTCTCAGAGAGATACTTTGAGATTTACAATATTAATGACGTAACTCGCTGACCCCCGCAACTTCGTTTGTGGCATATTTTTCATGACTTCTCCGCTCCTATTAGTCTTAGCGTGATGATATAGGTACAGCCTATATCCTTCCTCGATAAATGGGATTTTTAATACTGGTATAATTTTTCAAATCTGACCAGTAGTTCCTGAGATAAGCGCGTTCAAGCAAACAAATAAACCTTTCAGCTTTATATATTCATGAATTATTTAGTATAGATGATACGAGTTGACCAACATAATCAAAATAACTCTTGGTATTTTTTTGTTCTGAAACGATAGATTTCCATAGTATTTTAATATGCTAATAACATCACGTTTAAAAGTGCTGAAGTCCGTTTTAAGAATGGCTTTAGACTGCGAGGTATAAGAAGATATTTGATATATGAAGAATTCTCAAGATAATCAGTAATGGAAACCCAAACAAATAGCAAATGAAGCTTTCGAAATACCACTTCAAGGTAGAGTCACCGCGGCCCTGGAACGCAAAAGGCACTAGGAGAAATACGGGTGTATTTTAGTCAGTAAGAGTCTGACACTCCCTTCCGCTCCGCCCAGAGCGGGAGAAGTCATTTGATGATTTCCCATACAGTAAAAAAAGAAATAGGTTACGTAGGTTCTCAATACTGAACAATTTTACAAACTTCGAACTCTCTTATACGCGAAAGAAATTTATGCCACAGTGAAATCTGAAAAATTGAATAAAATATCTGAAAATAATACATGTTTTATGAGATGGAAAGCGCCATGCATCACAGTGTGCTTTGTCTTCTTTGAACTCAGGAAAAATAGGTTAAATACTTACTTCACCATTAGCGACTAGGGTCACCAGTTCCTTGAGCTGTTCTATAGAGCCGTTGGGAACGATTTCTATGTTGACGTTCATCTCTTCGGCCTTCTTCGCGAACTTGGGCAGAAGGTGCTCCCCGACGTCTTCCGTCACTAATACCACTCCGCCCTGTGAAGGAATTGATGTTAACAGATTTCCAGAGGGCTTTGATCAAGTTTAAGCAACGTTTGATGCGGTGAGTCTGTGTTTGATCATCCATTACATACCGACTCACCGTGCTTCGGAAAGCACGGTTATACTATGGGTCCTTGCTATGATATTATGAAGATCTTCGAAATTCGTAATAGTCAAAGCCGTGAGACCACCAGTACCAATATCATGTGAGCCAGTGACCGAGTTGGGGAGGTCCAATAACCTAATGCGCTGGTATTCAACTACGTACTGTTAGACTGGATGGACCTTACATAGATAGAAAAGGATGAGTAGGTAAGACATAAGTTGGCCGATGAGCCGAAACTATCTTGAGAAAGCCCTGTTTCTGTTATTTTTCAGTCTTAGCATATCATCAATAAATTAATTTAATTTAATTGTGTACGTCATGAGTAACGAAAAGCAAGGGATAAGAATATTTATACTCACCGTAGCAAGGCATTGCAAAGAACGATGCAGTGATCTGGAAGTGGTACCGAAGTTCAGTACTACATCAACGGGGCCCCCGCACGCGTCTGTCGTTCTCTCGATGAGCTGCTTTTCGTATAAATCCTCGTTCCATTGGACTACATTCACTCTGCATCAAATAAAAGGCAGTCGAGAGCTTTAGTCAATCTCTGGTTGCTAAAATATCGGAAGCGACCAACCTAAAAATTGATTAGGTGAAAGATCTTTTAAATGTAGTTAAAAAAAGACAGTGAGTTATTGAGAGGAAGGTAAAAACAGAAGTATGGAAGTCAAAGAAGTAAGTACTGCAAGTATAAAGGCAGGAGATGATGAACAGTTGCCTAGGTATCTACGAGAAACAACCCAAGCTATGGTAATTCTACAAGTAAAAACAAAAGGTTAATTTGAGCACCTGGTAAGTACAGGATTTCGGTTTCGTCGTTGTGATTAGACTGCTAGAGCTGTCTCCGATTTTGTAAGGTAAGGAAGCAAAGGCTTATGGTACGTAATCTTTTCAAACTATTGTGTCACATACATACTTTTGCAATAGGTATTCATAGAACATTATGACATAGCCAGATATTCCTGTTCTATACCAAGTAAGTTTGACTTGACAACCAATACATGACCTATTTTATCAGGCCTAATATCGAAGACCTTACAAGCCATAGGCTTCAGCTTTTATACAGTTAGTAACAGTGAGTTCAGAACACAAGTTTAGATCTTGTACATATAATGTGGACTCTACCATTACGGCGGGTTGAACCAAAAACTAATTGACTAATAAAACCTGACTGAACTGCCTATTGTGCACTGATAATGCAATTTCAATTGTGAAGATTCTTTCAATGCTATTCATATGTGCCGATATGTTATTCATGCTTTTTCTTTGACATCGTGCGAGAATTTTTTCGCTGTATACAGGGTTACCAGGAGTTACTGCATTGAAATTATATCAAGGCAATCAAACGACCTCAACAACCTTGGGCAATGATCAAAATAATATTTATTGGCAATGTTATTCAATCTACGTATGCTAGAAATACGTGTGCATCAATTGATAAGCTACACTACTAGATAAACATAAGATGTACGTATGAAAGTTACGACATGACACACAAATAAATATTAAGGTGAACTTACTCTTCGCATTCCTTCGCTAGAATGAATCCTTCGTCCTTGAGCGTGGCCACACAGATCCTGATGCGGTTGTTGTAGGAGGCGTGCTTGAAGTAATGCGTGGCGATGCGCAGCGCCCACAGCGCCAGCCCGCCCGTACCCACGATCAGCACCGTCGTGCTGTCCTTCTTCGATGGGCCCTCCAACACCCGCTTCAGACACTCCCCAGCCGTGGCCACAGTATTCGTCGCCAGTAAAGCACCAGTAGGCAACATCGCCGCGACGCTCAGCGGTAGGTTCTCAGGTACAGGCACCAAGCACTTGAAATCTGGTACGACAATATACTCCGCATACCCATGGGGCACACCCTCGTAGGGGTACAAAACAATCCTAGAACCTTCTTTGATGCCGTCTAGTCTTTCTGCAGCCTTGCCGATCGCGTCTACAACACCAGCGACTTCATAGCCGGGGAACAAGGCACCGTCTCTTACACCTATATGCGCAGGAGCGGCGTGAGTGTGGATGCCGAAGTTCTCCATTTCTCCTGAGAGGCTGCCGATGGAGGATATGGAAGATGTGCTGCAGACGGAGGCTGAGCGAGTCTTGTTGGCTCTGTAGCAAGCTCCTGCGTACACCACCCGTATCCTGGCGCCGTACATGGGCACGTCAGGCACGGGGACGTCAAAACTGAACACACATTCCCTCAGGGTCGGCCCGGGGGACTCGATGGACACTTGTCTGCACAACTTACTCATTTTGAAATCTGTGAGCAAAAATTAAACATGATTAGTAATCTTTGAAGATTTTTTTAATACAGGACGCTATATGAAAAAACATACCAAACGATCGGATAAATTAAGATGGAAAACTAAAGGTTAGAAACGTCCTAAATTAAAACAATCTAATAAACACTTGACTTCATTAAAGTAGCTCGTTGTGTGACAACGATACGCAACAAAGTCTGTACAATAATTAATTGCGCAGCACAAGGTATTTAAACGCGGCGTCCGTCCGTCCCGAGACCGAACACAGTTCTGAAGTAAGGAAAACTCACTATCTTTTAGAACACAAATCGATAAAGGAGATAACAAAAACATTAACAAAAGGATCATTTAGCACAACAATGTAAAGTAAACGATAGTTTTCTCTACAATAGCAGCAGCTTCCGTGATTTATCAAGATTTAGAAAAACTTTTGATTGAGGGTTACTACTAAATTGATGTCTATTATAAATTATAAAGGTGAAATTAAATTACCTAGAGATACTCCGCACTTGTGATATTAATTACAATAAAATATTTAAAAAAATCGTTCAATTTCAAGGGTGCTTTTCGTTTCTCTGATCATTTTAATTTAACCATTTAGTATTATTCTACATCGCTATATCAAAGTTGAACATATGCGTCCCGACACCACCTATCGGGCAGTCGTCCACCGGACATCTCCCACGTCTGGTCGGATGATTCAGTGGTTTTGGGGCTCGGCAGTTCTTTTAAATTTATATCTTTAGCTTACACATGCTACTTATCTGATAATTTGCAACAGATATTATGGCTAAACTAAAGCCCACAGGTCATGGCAATCTATTTCAAGTTTTTGAAGTCTTTTAACCTTTATCGATCGTCGTTTCGATAAGTTTCATCTGCTACGTGTGGTGATGCAATCATTTAGCTATCTGATGCATAGACAGGAAAAACGAAGACTTAAAAAAAGCAATTCTGTGCAGAGTTGCGTTCTTACTGAAGGCCCAAGTAACTTAGCATGCAAAACCCATGCCTAGATTTCAGTCGAATCATTAAAAAGTATTTTTTCAATAATAGATATTATAATATTGTTTACAGTAGAATAATTATGTAGGTACTAGATAGAAGATACACTGTAATTTGAAAAGAATTTCGATGCTCAATTAATGGGAAAAGCGTATCCGAAAATACTGTACATGGTCAGTTTGGAAATTGGAATGATTCGACCAAAAACAATATTCGAAGAAAAGGACACCGCATTTTCTAACCTAAATTTAATTGCAACCGGAGAAAAACCTGCCCGAAAACCGCAATTTGGAATCAATAGCACCTTAAATTCGGTTCAAAATATACGTGCATACGTGCATTTATACACGTAATATTATTCCTCAAAACACGATAACATGTTTATTTCCACACATTAACTAGTGATTAGTTAATGAGTGTCTAAGCGATCAGCATGTCGCCACGCGCATCTCACAAACAAAACCGGCTGCATTGAGATATATAACATCATAAAAATACTACTGAGTGATGAATCTATAAATATGACAAAACCACAAGTTATTGGCGAACATTTCGACTTCACGAAGTGTTCACAGGATAATCACATGATCGCAGTAAATAAGCCAGGAATAAACATGCCAGTATTGCATGTACATAAGTTGCTTGCTTTGGCATATTAGCATGCAAGTTACTAGCATACCAGAGAGTTTTTTGACAATTGAGGATATTCAGTTTCACATATTCCTACATGGGCATATATCAAATTAGTCGTCATCGGCTCATTTGCCAAAAACGAACAAGTCCGAACTCCAAAATTAACAAAAAAAAAACTTTTGAGACTAGGACTCTTCTTAGAGATACGTGGTTTCAGTAGTAGCAGCCCTCAAGATTTTGTCAATATGTGCATGTATCGGGTTAGGACATCATTCCCGCCTAACGCCTATTGTCATTGTACCTCAATCAGATCCACACTTGCAGAATTGATGACGTTTACAAAGCGAAACTAAACCTTTTTTTTCTGCATGAGAAATCACCGTTGACTTCTCCCGCTCTGGGCGGAGCGGAAGGCAGTGTCAGACTCTTTCGGACTAAAACCCACCCGTGATTCTTCCTTTGCGTTCCAGGGCAGTGGTGACTCTTTCGAACAAATTGCGCAACCCTAGCAGGCACTAACCCTATGGGGCCTCGTCTTCTTTGCTGACAGCTCTTTGAGGCGCGCGTGAAACACGACGCGCCTCCGTTCCGTGCCTGGTTGCTATCCGAAGGCGAGCCACCCATAGCTCGCCATCCGCAGGCCCGCGCCTGCGGTGGCTGGGAATCACACTGCGTTTTCCGACACCCGGGCAGTTTTCTTCTGTTGCGGCGGCTGGGGAGTGAGGTCTCCTCCTTCGCTAGCATTACTGCTTCGCAAAAGGAAGTGACCGCTTCCCATGCCATCTCGCTCCAGACCATGGATTGAACCAGGGCCGGACGTGAGAGGTCGCCGAAGATGAGAAACTAAACCCTGAGTTCTAAATCATTTTCTCCACTCGACTCGGCTTCCTTCAACCACATGACAGTCGATTTTTTTAATATGACCCTTGTCGGTCGAGTGTCGTCGAAAAAGTTTCAAAAGAAAAATGCGTTCCAGAAACTGGGTCTATAATTCTATATTATAGTCCCAGTTTCTGGAACGGTTTCTGGTGGTTATGAATAAATAACTTCAATCGAAGTTTACTATAGTTATTTAGCCTTACCTATTTAACCGAATTAGATAAATAATGTTTTAACACCAAATGTTTTTCTATAAGCTAAGCTTTTTTACCAGCACTATTACAAGAACAAAACTGATAATAACAATTTATCCGCAGGTTTCTGTAGGTATTGAATTTCAAATCTAATACAGCGCAATAATTAGTTACATAATCAACAAATTTAGTGATTTCTTAATTTTCATGACGCCATCCAGTGACTTAGTAAAAAGATCAGATTGGTTGGTTATCAAATTAATCGCACTTCATTGCCAAGTCAGATATCTGACATAAAAATACAATTTTCAGTACTAATAGTATCAACCTAGATAGAAGAATCTATCGCCTGATAGTTTCTGCGTGATTATTTAAATTAACGCCTTTTCCTAGATTTTAAATTCATTTAATTCATTCTCCAGTAAGCTTATCTTGAAATAACAGTTTCACAAAGTAATATTCTCTCAAGCAAATAATCCAGTTGTATATAGAAGCTAATGTTTTCCGTGATTACTTCCAATCTTTTGATTTTAATTGTTTGTTTTATCATGTAGTTAAATAGTTAATCTTTACACCTACGTCACAGCTCAGGGCTCTGTCTGCTATTTTTATAAATTTGTCACTCCAACACGATCCCATTGTCATTTTGTTAAAAGTTCGTAATCTGCTAAATTCATAATGGAAGGATGAATGAAACAGTAGTGTTCATATGAACTATTTATACTTAGTACCAATAATAAAAAAAAAACAAAAAACAATGCCGTAGGTACTTTTATTTTCCTTCTCAAAAGTAATTAATTATGTTTTGAAACAGCTACATGGATAGAGTAAATATTTAAAAAAAACTTAATATTTCCCTTACACATTTAATTTGTTATCGAGAGTTAAAATTTCAAATAGTAATAAAGCTGGACAAATAATTAAGAACAATATTATTAAACTGCTCGAGAGTTATTTCAGTAGATACTTAGATTTTAAAGATCTCATTAAATAAGACTGTGATAATGTTAAAAACTGTAATTTAATACATTTTATTTTAAGTTAATAGATTGTAGCGTGTCCACGGCTTTTGATGACTGCCTTACACCGGCGAGGCATTAACTCTATAAATTTTTTACATTTTTCAAGAAAAATAGAGTGCCGTTCTTATAAAAAAAAAGTATAACTCACTGTTACCACGCCGTCGATTTGTAATATTTTTCTTAACTTCGCACCAAAGATGTTCTATGGGATTTAAATCTGGACTGTTTGGTGTCTATTGTAAGACAGAAACTGATTGAGATGTGAGGAATTCTTTAACCATGCGTACAGTGTGCTTGGGATCATTTTCGTGTTGAAATGTCCAAATAATCGGAAGCACGTCTTTCAACATAATTATGGTAACATTGTTTCTTCCAGAATATTTTTTATTGGAATTGATCCATACTCCTTCTATGGATCTAACAGGTCCAACACCATGACCAGAAAAGCACCCCCAAATTTTCACATTTCCACCACCATGCTTGCTATGCTAATGTCACTTTTGTATACTTGGGTTCGAATGCTGTATTGGAAAGGCGTCGCACATATCGTTTCCCATCAGAACATTCTGTTAATTTTTGACTCGTCAGAGAACAGCACATTTTTCCTCTGTCTTACTGTCCAGCTTTCATACCCCCTAGCTTATGCAAGCCGGGCTTGCCTATGACACCGTTTCGAAATGGGTACCTTTCTTGCTACCCGACCGTTCAACTTAGTTTCTAGCAAACGCCTTCGGATAGCGTGCGCTGAGATCGCTGAAGAGTTGTTTTCACCTAAATATTCTTTTCTCAACTCGTTAGACCCTTAAAAGGGTATTGTTTTGCCAAACGCACGATATTTCTATCGTCTCGCCGAGATGAATTTCTCTGTTTAGGTACACGCGGAATATTTTAAGTTGTGTTAAAATGCTTCACAGCGCAGAATATCGTTCATGAGCACTACAGGGGATCGGTAATATCGGTCCGGCAGTGTTAGAGTATCAGCTCTTGTCCAAAATGATGTAAGGCATTTTTGTTGTGTTGGCGTATGATACTCGATTAAGTGCTTCACGCGTGCCAGTTTAATTGTTAAATTACAATTAATTGATAACTTCGACCTGATGCTGCAACCAGAATAGTCTCCATCGAACCCAATTCTTCGAAAACTCTCAGCAGAAATATCGTATTTTTGGGCTCAATAGATTAGTTTCAATGAGTACATTTCTTGCAGGTTTTGATCTTGCAATACGACCACGTTGACCTGGTGTTGCAACCAGAATGATGATCTCCAGAGCACTGCATTTTACATTAAACTTCTGATTCTTTGCAATTCGGCCAAAGCTGACTTATCGTGAGTAAATAGTTATTTGAGTTGTATTCGTGACAAATAAACTTACAGATAGGTACTAAACACATTTTATGTTTACGACAGTTTTATTACTATTAGCTGTATTCACAACGAATGATACAGAGACAATAACAACATAAGCCCGAAGGCATGGGCATTAATTTGATGGAAATTTTAGCCCGTGGTAGGTATGAAACGTACATACGTATCGCTGTTACCGCCTTCACCTCTGGGAGGTACTCCCAGCTTATGTCATGCTTATTTATGATAGTCGCATAGTTTTCTATATTTATTGTATTGCCCTGTAGGTTAGTTCAGTTTAAAAAGCTTAAAATAAATATTAAATTATACATTTTAAAAACCCCCTACGCAAAAAGTACTTGAGTTTAAGGAACATTTTGTAGTGATTTAAAGTCGCGGCTGGGTATCGATATACATATGTAACAAACTTTAAATATTGATTCATCTTCCATCGCAACGTTGGCATATCAGTAGTCAAATTGGTCCAGTTTTTTTTTTATCTGGATGGGAAATCATCAAATGACTTCTCCCGCTCTGGGCGGAGCGGAAGGGAGTGTCTGCAGACTTTTACTGACTAAAACCCACCCGTGATCCTTCTTGTGCCCTTTGCGTTCCAGGGCCGCGGTGACTCTTTCGACAAAACTCCGCAACATTGGTCCAGTACGCTGCCACCTAGATTGCCTTCTCAGAGGCGCTCATGAGCTCCTCTGGTATACATGTATGTATGTGGACAAACAGCAATATCGATTCTGAACTAGCGATACACCGACGCGACTTTAAATCACTACAAAAAAATCAAAGAATAAAATAAAAATCGGACCACAATACATCCGAATTATTGTAGGTAGGTATGTAATTCGGATGTTCTTTTTTGTTATTTATTAGGTATACCTGCGTTAAATTCACTGCCTTTCAAATATACACCCCATCTTTGCTTCTATACTTTAAAAAAATCTTGTTTAATATAAAGTAGGATCCGAATAACCTCCTTTTTTGAAGTCGGTTAAAAACAATCACGTCAATACTCGTTAAATTTTAAATGTAGGTATAGGTACTAATAGATAGGTATTCAAGAACTCTGAATAGGTACAATGCTGTATTCTTCAGTACGATTTTCCTCCCACGATTGTCACTGTTTACAATTTAACGAACTAATTAAATGGCGCGATGAGATTTTAAATTCAGAACGTGGACAAGGACAAACAAGATGGCTGACATATTCTTTTTTAAACCGTGGTGTGGGAATGATACAGTGGTCTCTTGTCGCAAGATGCACAGATTGATTGTGATAGGCAGTTACAATATGCAATAGTAATAAATTGCATGCGACAATTGGCGTCAATAGCCGCCTTCCGTTTCGAATACAAGGCGCGAATTGTTACGAAAATTGCTGTGACTTTTACGTAGGTATAGTACTATCATTCTTATTTATCCTTTACTGACCTCTGGGGCTTCAGGAGTTCAGAACGAGCTAGTTCTTGTACCTACGTGTGTATGTACCAGATTTATTTGTCATCTCCCGAAAAATTAAAAGTAACAGAAGCGAACGAAGAGTATAACAATAACAATAGGGATGTTTCCTGAGTAAAACATATATGATTATGTTTAGTCCGTCAGTTAGATTATAAAAAATATTGGACACGTATTTTTCCTTTATCAAATCTATAAAAACTGACGAAGATAAAAAGAGCATCAAGGATCAGGAGTGGGGGCTTGTGACATCACGGCTAGGTAAGAATTGTAGCGAGTAGTGATGTCACGCGAGTTATCAACGCACTATATCGTCTTCATTTTTAGTTTATGTGAAAAAAGAAAAATCACGCGTCCAATATTTTTTGGAAATCTATCTGACGGACTAATCAGATTTTTTTATTTAACTACCCTATTCTATCAATTTAAATCATTATTTATTTAACAGATGTTTTCACTGTATCTTGTTTGTAGGAGGTAAGCTTTAAATTGATTACGAAAATTCTTATAGTGAGAAGCTAAAACATCATTATGTGTCTTTGTAGTATGTAGTAATACATAAACTCAAACTCAAAGCATTTATTTCAATTAAACCCTTTACACTGGCACTTTTGAATTGTCAATTCGAAAGAGGTGAAATCTGCACGCACTGCATCACAATACACGGTTTCCGCGGGATAGGTCACGGGGCTAATCCTCGGTAGAATGTTGGTTCAGCAACCAGAACGAGAAGACATAGGTAGCTAATACCTTCTTTCGAATGGGTAACCGTCAAATGACTCCCTCCCTCCCTGTCCGACTCTTCGTATTTTTCATGCCCTTTGCAATCCAAGACCGCAATAACCCTTTCGAACAATTCGATTTTAAGCCAAAAAATCTTTGCAATTCATTTAATACTTTCTAAGCACTTTTGAGATGTCAACAAAGACCCTATAGAGCGAGAACCTGCTAGGGCCGCGGCATTTCTTCGAAACAGTCACCGCGGCCCTTAAACGCAAGATCACGGGTGGGTTTTAGTCAGTAACAATCTGACACTCCCTTCGCCCAGAGCGGGAGAAGTCATTCGATGATTTCCCACCCAGAAAAATAAGGTAGTACTTTTATGTTGAGTTTGAGTTAGGTTAAAAGAGCTTTATTTTCCATGAGAACAACATAGTTCGCTTATAATGAGATTTTTACATTTACGTAAATACATTTATATATTGCTCTAACTTAGAATAATATCTATTAACTGTCATAGGTACAGTAGGTACTTACAATATGTGATTTTAATTTATTTTTAAAAATGCTTAATTTATTACATTCTTTAAATGTCGTTTGACAGGTTTTTGTACAGTGTGATCTCATAAATTATGTAATGTGTTTTTTGCCGTATGTGAGTGTGTGTGCCTGAGTTTGTTGCAAGGTGTGTTTATATCTTAGGTGATATTTGTGTGTGTTTGGAGTGAATGTTATATTTGAGTGGATATTGCCAGTAATTTTTTTTTTAATTAAGGTACACGTACTGAAAAAACAACTATGTAAGGTTAAATAGTTTAGTCTTTGAGTATACTTATTTTGTAGGTGTTAAGTGATTGTAGTGAAATAGTATTTTAATAATTTTTGTTTTGTGTAGGTATATATAGGTGTAGGTATATATTTTGTGTAGGTATAAATATATAATTTTTGTTTTGTGTTGTTTTAAGATTTATTGGGATGCGGAGTTTGTTCGAAAGAGTCACTGCGGCCCTGGAACGCATAGGGCACTAGGAGGAACACAGGTGGGTTTTAATCAGTAAGAGACTGACACTCCCTTCCACCACGCCGAGAGCGAAAGAAGTCATTTGATGACTTCCCATCCAGAAAAAAGATCCTAGTAAATACCGTCTTTTTACGTCGCGTCTGTTCTTAAGAATTACATTTTAACTAATTAATAGTTCAGACTGCAGCAGGGAATAGATTGATATATATTATGATACTCGGTACTCCGTAGTTCTAATATGATTAGTGTCGTGATGCTTTATAATGGTACATCAAGGGCAAATTATTCCATCCATATTTTACAGCGATCCTATGTTGCGAATCTATACTAGTACTAGCTAACCCAGCAAACGTTGTTTTGCCATATAAAATAAAAAAAAAATTTAGGGTTATCGTATAGGGATGAAAATTTAGGGTTGTATGTATTTTTGTATGCTGTATCA
Source organism: Hecatera dysodea (assembly GCA_905332915.2). NCBI lineage: Eukaryota > Metazoa > Arthropoda > Insecta > Lepidoptera > Noctuidae > Hecatera > Hecatera dysodea. The sequence goes on along the minus strand of HG995286.1, from coordinate 26,219,544 downwards.
TAAAAACAAAAAATAAGGGGTAGACCACCATTAACATTTAGGGGGATGAAAAATAGATGTTGTCCGATACGCCACCCTAGCCGATATGCACGCTTCACGAAAATCGGTCGAGCCGTTTCGGAGGAATTCAACCACAAACACCGTGAGAATTTTACATATAAGATACATATAAAGCTGAAGGGTTTGTTTGCTTCAATGCGCTAATCTCAGGAACTACTGGTCCGATTTGAAAAATTCTGTCAGTGTTAGATAACCCATTTATCGAGGAAGCCTAAATATCATCACGCTAAGACCAATAGGTATGGAGCATTAATGAAAAATGTGACGCAAACGAGGTTGAGCGTGTCAGCTACTACTAAACATAAGAAAATGTTTTAGTTTAGAATGTATAAAAAAGGTATTTATATTCGTTGTGCTATGGTTTTCTAGGAATCATAGGTTTTCTTTTGTTTTTGGTAAAACATACCTACATGCCTCATTTTACACATTTTAAGAGATGCGTTATATTTATATCATAATCTCGGTTGTTTTTTATGGAAAAGTCTTTTGTACATAACATTATAATTTAAGGCTTGGTGATTGCTTTATTCAAACTTACTTCAGAAAAATAGATAAGAGGCCAAGACAAAAACTTTGTTCAAAGTTCTAGCCTTGCATAGGTACCTACTTAGATTTAATTAGAAAGATTTCAAGTAGATTTCCGCAACAAATGGAGTCTCGATACGCCGGAAACCTCTCGGTTTGGAGTAAATTTCCTCTGCGGTAGCTTTATTGGGTATCGAAGACACAGTTTTAAATTGATCAAGCTAAGACGCATGACCGTTTCAAACTGATATTTTAGAAAGACGACAAGACAATTCGTTCACCAGAAGCATTGAAAAAAGTGACGAAAATAACCTAAAATGAAAGGAATGTGCAAAACTGAGGCGGCTTTAATGTTTTTTTGTGTTTTTTTCTCCCTCTTCTTATTATTGGACTGTCGCACTCGTACCGGGTCCCAGGCGACCTATTATGACGTCTTAAATCCATCATGATTTCTGTGTCAGAGAGAGACGGAGTTACACAAGACGAATAGCACTATCTCTTTCCCTCACACGAATCATGATAGCATTGGAACTTCGTAATACGGCCACAGGTCACTCTATCTTCGGCCCTTCTTAGGGTCTCAGGAAATTTTATGTAACAGTCTTGAATCTAATCTGACCAGCGAGTTAATGAACGCTCGCCGGCTTTTTCCCACTACAACCAGAATCTACAGTTTATCCGTTGTCCCCAGGCGATATGACCAAAGTAACTTAATTTTTTAAAGTAAATCGTGTGGTTTTAGCAAATGTTCATGTTAATTGATTTTACCAGTAAGATGAAACCCAATACTTATATTAGTATTGTTGCACGCCTTAGAAGCCTATTACATAGCGGCATTCGTTACCACTAGCGTCATCCAGTGTTGAATAGCAGAACTAGTTAAGTCAAGAACCATCGAGAATTTTCTGTGCTAGAACATTCTAGAATTCTCGACGCCTGCATAGTCCACAACCGAATCAGCACTGGATACGCGATACGAGCGATAATTTTGAGTGATATTGCTGCGTATTTCAAAAGTGTTCAGTAGTGCAATAGGGTATTTTACTGTAAAAATCAAATTAGTCCGTCTGATAGATTTACAAAAAATATTGGACACGTATTTTTTCTTTTTTCACGTAAACAAAAAATGAAGATGATACAGTGCGTTGAAAACTCACGTGACGTCACTACGTTGCTACAATTTTTACCAGCGACGTGACGTCACGTGAGTTTTCAACGCACTGTATCGTCTTCATTTTTTGTTTACGTGAAAAAAGAAAAAATACGTGTCCAATATTTTTTGTAAATCTATCAGACGGACTAATTAGATTTTTACAGTAAAATACCCTATTGTTTTTTTTTTATGATTAGTATTTAAAGTTGTATTTTTGGTTATTAAATCGGCTGTTTTTGTGTTTTGTCACGAACCCAAGCTCGTAACAATAGATATCAATAGTCAAATTTGTTGAAAAACATCTTAGTAATCTAAAACAACCATCAAATGGAAACAAAAGGTATAAGTCGTCCCCAATCATCTTCACGATCGTGACGATGCTCTTATTTTGCACGAGAACTCCATTTGCATTTTTCCGTATTTTTGTCAAGTTCACTGGATCGTCCTTATGCACTCAAATGGTTCCCGAGCCGGGTTGTGATCCCTAATCACAAGCATAAATGCTTATTTACAAATGATGATAGACTTTATGCTCATACTGGTATGACCGACTATTCTGATGAGGTCGGGAATCGATGTTCTCGTTAATTCGGTCCATGTCAACTAATTATTATTATTTTTTTTTTATTGTAGGTACGTTAGAACTGAGTTACCGTTACTGTATGACTGATTTAATTATTACAAAATATGGAAGGTGAGTAGGCAGAAAGTCAACTTGTGACTACAGCGTCATCTTTTGTAGACAAATCGCCGCCGAGTCCCCGACTTTGAATATAGTCGGCTTTCCCGACTAGTTGGTCCATCTGTAATAATAACCTTATGGTGCCGTAAATATTAGAGATTTATTTATTTAAATTTAATCAGAACGCCAAAGCCAACACATTATTTTAAACATAGAGAGAAGGATGTAATTATGTCACGCGCATTTGCGTTCGAAAAGGTGAGGGTTGCAATGTCTTGAAAAATATAAATTTTGTGGATAGCCTAACAAGTAATGGACTGTAATTGTTAAATGGTGAGGTTAGTAAAGTATAATGAAAGTAGGTTTAAGGTGGTTATAGATTTCAAGGAGGGGGATTATAGATTCAGATTACTTCCCGCCAAAATTTTTAATATTAAGTCTATGGTAGGTATTTTTTTTTTAAGTACAAATTTTATCTAACTAGGTTGGTTAAATAGGCCGTATCTAACATTTTGATGATGAGTTACTAGTTACTAGCTGGTATTTTAATTCCTTGAATTCATATTTACAACACCTTTTTTAAAACAGAATAAACAAGACAAAAGAAATACCTATGGCAGTTCGTAGATCTAGGTAAATAAGTATGTACATCCATTATGTAATAAGTGCAAGACAACTGAGCGCAAAATTATACCTACACGAAAATATATATCTACACATACAATCTTTTGTTTTGTTTTGAAGAACCGCATTCCTTTGTTTCCTCAACAAAAGAAAATTATGCGTTTTTCCTGTAGGTGATTGTCAACACATTGACTTAGCAACACGGCACAGATGTAGGACTCACCTTTATTAAACACAAGACACAAAGATTGGCCTATTTAACTGTTTATTCATGTGATATTTCGCACTCTGTGCTGTTTTAAATATTACATTTGTAAAGCAACAAGCGCCCACATCAATACTAAAGTCCACTTCGAAATTCTATGGCTCTAAAAATAGTGAGTGAGCGAGAGGGGGCCTGATAACGCCAACCGGGTGTTTTGAATATTATAGTAAACAAGGGCAGGACAATGAACGCGATCACCCCGCAGTGAAGTGATCGCACTAAACATCGCGAAATTATATAAACATCACTATGACCTTCCCTTACACTGAAGGTCACAAAGAAAAAATAAAATATCCAAATGAAGACAAGTTAACACACTAAAAATAAATTTCTGTCAATTATTAGAGCAACGCTGAGAATCCGCACGAGCAATTACATAAATATGGTGTTTTATTATAATTTACGTCAACACTTAAACTCATATATTAACAATGAAACTAAGCATTTAAATTCATGTAAGCAGATTTCTTACCTGATATGTTGATAAATGAACACTTTAAATTTGTTTCAGCAGTCGCTTTCTGTGCTTAAATTTTAAAATTCACGTTTTTATTTACAAGGACAAAAAGACAGACATGACGTCACTGACGTTTTTAAATTACGTTTCGTTTCTACGATTTTGTTTCTTGAACCCCACGCATGCGTAAAGCTTTGTTGTAATCATTATAACAACGAGTTCCAAACAACGGGATTTTGCATAGAATGAAACGTTATTTAGCGCTTTTAACATTATTTAGCGCTTACAACATTGAGGAGTGATACTTTGGAAACTATTCACAATATTATTTTTCCGAGTTTCGCTGACGATACAGCTCAAAGAAATATACGCAGGCAAAATATTTTTCTGATTGCGATAGTGAACTATTCATAATGTTAACTGAAATAAATACCTAAAGGTAAAAAGCTAGAGAGTTTATTTTTTCTCTTACACATCTTACATATTAAACTGGGTTTTATTATTTTCACACCGTCTTGCACTAAAAATAATTAAAGTCATTCGAAACACACTCGAAACTTCGAAAGCGTTTTACATGTTCAATTCGTAGTACATGCAGGTTAAAAAAAATAAAAAATACAGTCGCTTTTTTTGATCCGGCAACTCAGATCGGCGTGGGTTTCGATGATTATTTGTTAGCGTGGGTAGATTGTTTTAATAATTTACACAGAATTATATCAAAAAGTGCATTAATACCGACGTAATAAAAAACATAAGCCGCAGTATGGGTAAGTTAATTATTTACTATCATTAATTTGCAGCTGGCGATGTGTCTTTTGTTATTGATTGATGTCATCCTCGGGGTGGTCTATCGGTGTGAAGCTTTATTTTTTTACGCCTTTGACTACTTGTGCGGGCGCAATTGTGTTTGGTCAAAATAGTGAGAAATTGGGTGCTTAGAGAAGTAAACCGATGGTTAGTAAATATTTGAAGTTTAACGTATCTATTGTGCTAATTGACGTTTTGCGTTAAGGTGATTGTTATTGTACGAGAGCAATGCAGATCGAATCGTCCGGGTTGCACTCATTAAGGCCTATGCACCGTGAGAAGATCGTTAAAAATCTTACTTGATCTTAGTAAACATCTATGCATAAACTTAATTAATAGAAAGTGGGCAAGAATACATGATTCACTTTGTTTTCAATCGGTACGTTCAGTCAGTTCACGAAAATATTTCTTTGACATTTGGACATTCATTAACAAAACAAAACAAGAACCACTATATAAAACAAGCGCACAACTTGGTTGGTTATTTTATAGGTACTGTTAGCTCTTGATAGTAACATTGATTCTGTGTACCAGGGAATTTTAATTTTGCAACTGTCAGGTTTTCTTTTCTATTATCTTGTTAAATTTAACAGCGAGCAGACTAGTTGTTGAATGTTGTGCGTTTTTTCCCTAAGTAGTTATAGAAAGATCTGTAGGTGACCTATGACAATGAAAATTTGGGGAGCTTGTTTAGCGGGGAACCCGTAGGTATCCCATTTACGTAGGCTGTCATCAGATAGTTAAAATAGCGTGGGTAACCTGGTGCCCTGACAGTTCGCCAAAATTAATTTACAAACTTTTACTTGACAAGCAATGATTGGTAAAAATATTATTGTCATTTCATCACTATACAACAACAAGTTTTCTAAAAAAATCACTGCACAAAATAATTAACAGTTAAACATTTTGTATAATAATGTGTTATTTGATAATTTATTTATTTATTATATTATTATGTATATATTATCTCATACAAAAACGTTTAGAATATAAACATATTACATATCGACTTGAATTGTCCAGCTTCTGCATATTTTTCTGACCTGTGGCCGTACTACGAAGTGCCAATGCTATCATGATACAGTGTGAGGGAAAGGGATAGTGCTATTCGTCTAGTGTAACTCTGTCTCTCTCTGACACAGGAATCATGAATCATGATGGATTTAAGACATCATGGTAGGGCTGCTGTTGCTGATCTGGAATTTCCTAAAAATAGTGAAAAAATAAACTAATGATTTTTGTCTTCTCAACAGCACAATGAATTTATAGGCACAACTTGCGCTAATAAAAACAAAGAGTTTATTTTGAGTAGGCCTAAATAGGAACCAAACTAGTTAGATGCGGTTAATTATTTTTAAAGAATTGGTTAGTTTAGGTAAAAACTGCGGTTTCAAGAAAAAACAGAAATTTTGTCAGAAATGTTGAAAAAGATATGTAGTATTAACATGACAAGACAAAAATTTTTCCAAAAGAAAATATTAAATGGAAGATGTGTAAATTATTAAATATCAATGGAATCATTTCCAAAATAAATGTTTGTAAAGCGAGTGTTTATTTTTATAAACACTCACAACACCTTTACAGAATGAGTTGTTTGTGACCTACAGTGAAATTCGTTAATATGACGCCGCCAATATTGACCAACCGCTTAGTATGAATTAAAACGGAGCTAATTATGATTTTATGTACGGATTAAAAGTACGGATATAATGACTTCGTGTATTGACATGTCGCTTATTATGACCTATTTTTCAGAAATTATGTTTGGTTTTAGTGAGGGACATGACTTCTAATTTGTTTCTGACTCATTTTGTTTTGATTGATCTATGTCTATTAACATTTTTTTTGTGTTTCTCATTATTACACGATATAACTAACAAAGACGGGATTTTGTTTAATTCCTAAGATGACGCTTTTAATGACGTCCACTTAGTATGACATATTTTTCACTTCCCTTCGATGTCATTATAAGCGGATTCAACTGTATATGAAATGTTGGTTGTAAATATTTGTCAATAGATCTTAGGTAAAAGATTTGTGAACAACATAATCTCCATAAGCAGAGTTTAAAGCCATAGCTTCTTTTTACTGTGATGTAATAGGCAGTGTCAAACTATTGTTAGTGCCACTGCAGTGGCACGGATCAAGAGACAAAATTGTATCTCTGTGGTTAAGACTTGTATACTATAATATTTTAATATTATATAGGCAATCTCATGTTTATTACACAGTAAGCAATACATTTTTTAGTTGGTAGCAATCACTGTTCATCAATATTCATGCAAATACATATTATATACTTTATGAATAGCCAAAAGAAAACCTAACCTGGGTACCTCATAATAGCCCCTTGGCTTGTAGTTGTACTACAAACCTACTAATGCATATAAATGGATTCACATGAAATACTGTTTTTATATCAATTCATGAGTGGGATTTTTTACATTACTATTACATGAAAAGTGTCTTATCAAAAGGGCTTATTTCATCTCATCACTAACATATTATTCCGAAAATCAAAAAACTTCAAACAATGGTTTGATGATTAAATGTATTTTGAATTTTAATACTATGTTTACATAATGTTGACATGATTTTTACAACACTGTTAGTTTTTTACCACTGACCCCACAAAAATATATATTTAAGGCTGTATCTTAGAAATAAGCACTTTTGACAAAGATTTGACATTTAACAATTAACTTAATATGGAATAAGCAAGGGCCTCATAAGCCATATAGTCAAGTGTGATGTATCCATTCAAAAACATAAATGTGGAAAAAAGCATCAAAAAGGACAATGGTGTAGGTACTGTATTTTCTAAAGGAAATAAGCTGTTCAGAACAAAAATATCATTGAAAATCATAGAAAATATGGTGTTAGGATCTAATCTTATTGAAAAAAGAACTTTTTCCAAAATGAGAAAAGAGCGCTTTTGAGAAGACACTCCTCACATGTAAAATAGTCTACTCAAATCAGTGCCAAGGTTTCCCCTGGACAAATAACATTGTTAAATTATTTAATTACTAAACATTTAACCATATTCTGCAACTTTACACATAAGTATCAGCATTCAGACTTTATAAAAAGTGATTAATGGTTTTATGCAGCTCTAACCTAATGTACCTCTGAATAGGGAAGATGCAATTACAGAATTCATGAACATTTTGTTATTGAAATGATAAAATAGCATAAAAGAAGGACCACTGCAATGTTTTTATTGTAGTTAATATTGATTTTTAACAACTATCTAGTGATCTGTCTGATGTCTAGTGACGTCACTGGTGTTATGACAACGAAAAGACGAACTTAAATTTTAACACATGACAGTTCATGATATCTGGCAGACAGGAGTGACTTCATCATTCATTTTCGCGGGAGAAGTAAAATTTTCTGTTACTTTATTTTGTTTACTTACTTTACTTCGTTTTGTTAACACTCATATGTGCTGTTCTAATTGTGTAATCCAAAAATATTTTGTTGTTTTGAAGCTCCCTTCACAACAAAAACTGGCTCAACTTTACAATCGTAAATGAGAACCGATCATCATTACCTCTCTGAACCTTGACATTGGCAAAATCATCGATAGTTAAACGATGGAGGCACAATACAAAAAAAAATGTATTAATTTTTTAATTTTCGTATTGTCTATTTTACACGGAATTCGTTTAAATGAAAGCAAGATGAAAATATTACATGTTTCCTATTGGCTGTTGGTCCAAGCTAGCAGGTATGTGTGTGTTAAAAGCATATACTGACACACATTTTGTTACTGAGATAATAAATAAGGTCTGAGGGCCCTCCAAGACGTGTGGATGTGATGATCCCAAGTTTAGTCTAAATTTATTAATTTCAATTTCTTAATTCATAAAACCGGAGTACAGGTGGCGGAACTTCTAGCTGTTTGAGACCTTTATAGATAGTTCTATTTGTTTTTTATTTGCACTTGTTTATGACACTACACATCAATCAAACCTATATAAATAAGCTTTACAGTGTTGTTATTTAGCACAGTTGACATTGGCAGAATTGTCGACATCGGCATGTTTGCCATTAAAAAAATAGAATAGAATAGAATAGTGTTGTTATTATTTCTTAGTAATATGAACATAAACGTAATCAGCCTTTTAACGTTCCCACTGCTGGGACTCAGGCCTCCTCTCAAGGAGAGGGAATGGGCCCTAATCCACCACACGGGCCCAGAGCCGGGTTGTTGAATGTTACATGTCTTCGACTAAGTAATATAGTGATGAAGATTTACTATAGTTCTTTATGACATCTGCAGTACAATTCTGTAAACGTCTCAACATGTAAATTTAGATGAGTTAGTGAACATGAAGTGAATTGTCAATATATACAAAAAAGATGGTAAGACGGTTCACTTTATGCTCACTCCCCCTATGTAAGCTTGGTGAGATATTCACAGAATACACTAGCTGTTTTAAGTTAAGTTAAACAACAGATTCATTCCTTTGTTTTGTGATTTCTAACAAAGCTTCGAAATAGTAGTCCGCCAGAGCAATAGGCTTCCATCAACCTGGATAAGTCAACAGTGATATTATGTTGTTAAAACTTATATGTATGTCCTTCAAAACAGTTGCCTTGTAGTTAAAAACGAAAGAAGAAGACGAATAAGAATTGAAAAAGAATTACACACTTCATTTTATTTTGTCACCAATATGAATTTGATGTTATTATATTGGTTTCTCTTCCTTGGCCAAAAATTTAAATCTGTGGAATTGTGAACAGAGGCGACCGAAACCATGGGCAAAATCTGTAATTAGTACTAGTACTAATTAAGTATTTATAAGTTAAACCTAAAATTTGCAGTTAGACTTAGGGCCTCCAATATAATAGAACACTATTGAGAATACTGTTCAGCCTGTTGACGATGAAAAAAATAAAAAAATAATTTTATTTCACACTAGCAGCGCCCCGCAGTCTCATCCGCGTTGTTCTCGTTCCCGGAGGAATACGGGGATAAATTATAAGCCTATGTTACTTGCCGATAGCTTTCCATTGGTGAAGGAATGGTTAAAATCGGTGCAATAATTATAAGCCTATGTTACTTGCCGATAGCTTTCCATTGGTGAAGGAATGGTTAAAATCGGTGCAATAATTATAAGCCTATGTTACTTGCCGATAGCTTTCCATTGGTGAAGGAATGGTTAAAATCGGTGCAATAATTATAAGCCTATGTTACTTGCCGATAGCTTTCCATTGGTGAAGGAATGGTTAAAATCGGTGCAATAATTATAAGCCTATGTTACTTGCCGATAGCTTTCCATTGGTGAAGGAATGGTTAAAATCGGTGCAATAATTATAAGCCTATGTTACTTGCCGATAGCTTTCCATTGGTGAAGGAATGGTTAAAATCGGTGCAATAATTATAAGCCTATGTTACTTGCCGATAGCTTTCCATTGGTGAAGGAATGGTTAAAATCGGTGCAATAATTATAAGCCTATGTTACTTGCCGATAGCTTTCCATTGGTGAAGGAATGGTTAAAATCGGTGCAATAATTATAAGCCTATGTTACTTGCCGATAGCTTTCCATTGGTGAAGGAATGGTTAAAATCGGTGCAATAATTATAAGCCTATGTTACTTGCCGATAGCTTTCCATTGGTGAAGGAATGGTTAAAATCGGTGCAATAATTATAAGCCTATGTTACTTGCCGATACCTTTCCATTGGTGAAGGAATGGTTAAAATCGGTGCAATAATTATAAGCCTATGTTACTTGCCGATAGCTTTCCATTGGTGAAGGAATGGTTAAAATCGGTGCAATAATTATAAGCCTATGTTACTTGCCGATAGCTTTCCATTGGTGAAGGAATGGTTAAAATCGGTGCAATAATTATAAGCCTATGTTACTTGCCGATAGCTTTCCATTGGTGAAGGAATGGTTAAAATCGGTGCAATAATTCCTGAGCTTATTTGGTATAAACAAATAAAAAAATCTTTCCTCTTCATAATATTAGCATAGATATGCACATGCCACTGAGTAGTCTCAGTAGAATGTAGTGTAGTACTACAAGACATACTACTGAGTCATAAGTACTTTATGACTCATGAGTAGCTACATCAGCAAATGGTTGTTTCCAAAGTGAATTTCAAACCATTTTCAATGCATAATATTAAAATAAAATCTGTTGGTGGAATTGGGTTTTATTCATTCTAAACAATGGATTGAACAATAACAGGTAGGGTCTGGGGTCCTGTAAAAGTCAGTGGCTTCCAAATATTAATTTAAATTACATACATACACTAACGAATTTGAAGTGTATTAACAAATTTAGGTCAGTATCTATTGTTGAAACTTGAAACTATAATCAATATTGCACTATTATTTCTGATTTATGTTTATATAAGTTAAACCTATATATAGATTAGATATACATATCTACTAATACAAACCAAATTGCATCTTTGCCAATATTATCAAAATTTCAAGAAATACAATTATGTTTGTTCACAATAAGCTGTATGAATATGGATAGGCGTCAAGTAAAAAGCTTGCAGTTAAATACTATTTCAAATGACAAGTACTTTAGAAAAAAGTAAATCTATATAGAAATACATAACCTTCGTTTGGGAGCAGTCCCGTAAGAAGTCACTCTCTGACATTCACGTTATAGAAAAGAAGCCATGTCCCAATGCAGGGCGGAGGCATCCTTCACGTTTTTCCATTTATTTCTGTCTGTTGCAATATTTTACCAACCCTTTTGCTAGGACACATGACATTTAAAAAACCTGAATTGCAATCATGTACAGAAAAGATTTTTATGATGGACTAGCAGCGCCCCGCGGTTTTACCCGCGTAGTTCCCGTTCCCGTGGGAATATGGGGATAAAATATAGCCTATGTTACTCGTGGATAATGTAGCTTTCGAATGGTGAAAGAATTTTTAAAATTGGTCCAGTAGTTCTTGAGCCTATTCATTACAGTTACAACCAAACAAAGTTTTCCTCTTTATAATATTATAGTATAGATAAATTATAATGTCAAATCATTGTAAAATGAGTGTAATTCATTTAAGAAAAAACTGACCAGTTGCGAGACGGACTCGTCCGCAAAGGTTTCCAAACGAATATTTTTGTCTGATACTTTAAAACCGATGAGTTCTTATACGTTTTCTTTTAATCTCTACATTTGAACTATCAAATGTTAACGTTTAAAAGTTTTTAACACTACGGAAAGCCTTTTCATTTGATATATCACCATTGGCTGGTGGGTTTGTCGCCATTTAATGTTGGATAAGATATACCAACCTTAAAATGACGTGAGGCCGCAACAGCACCATTCTCAGCGTCACAGTGTATTCGTAGCTCGGTGGCGTTCCCAGATGATGGAGTGATGGTTTCAGCTCCACCGTGAATTTCATCTGTCTGCGAATCAGTGTCCGTAATACTGAATATACAGTGAATTGTTATATGCTACTCAGTCTGAAATATAGCTTTGTTAGTTATTATGAATACCCAAATAATCCCAACTATCACATAAAATCTGGTATGTAGTCTTCATAAACAATTAAAATTGATTGACCGCGCCACGCCAAGTAGGCAGACTTAAGTTTATTCCAAATCAGCAAAGTAAGTCGGCGATGACTCGCCAATGCTTGGATCTTTGACTCCAATTCATAGACGCAGGCTGGAAAGAAGACGGGGCCCCATAGGGTCAGTGCCTGCTAGGGTTGCGGAATTTGTTCGAAAGAGTCACCGCAGCCCTGGAACGCAAAGGGCACAAGAAGGATCACGGGTGGGTTTTAGACAGTAAGAGTCTGACACTCCCTTCCGCTCCGCCCAGAGTGGGAGAAGTCATTTGATGATTTCCCATACAGAAAAAAAAGGCTGGATAGCAAAAAAAGTATGGTGAAACAAAAACGATTGTGAGGCATTTCATGCAGTGGCGTGCTTTCCATATAAGTAATTAGACTTAGACGAATAAATAAAACAAATTCATTTATTATAACTATGCAATAAAATAAAACAAAAATATTAAATAACACATAACTCCTAGAATAATGATTATAGCAACTTGTGACGCCCGTGTGACGTAAAAAACTATACTGCACTTTCGAGACACTATGTTAAGCAAGAAAATGAACATCCTGATGGTCATTCCTAAATTTATGCATGTGTGTTTAGCATTTTTGTGTGTATGAATGAACGGCACGCAGGTATAAATTATGGGCGTTTCTAGACACAGCCGCACAGCGGAGCTGGCCACCGCGTGTCGTGATTGGCCACTCCCAACACAAGGTCAAACATTCAAGATTGAATGAATGTAAAATGTATGTGAAACACCGACTCCACACCGAAACGATAATTTTCTTAATATCTAATAGACAGATAAAAAAATTGAGTATTATTGTCAAATTTATACATACCAAAAGAAATGTTAAATTTTAAGGAATATGATTTTTTCCTCAAATTTGGTATATCGGCAGCCCTGTGTGTTACGAGTACTGTCAGCATGAAAGTATAATTTGACAGTAGTTTTGTACTAAAATAGGTTTGTTGTTTTTATACTGAGTAGTAATATGAAAGATTATTTATTTGTGTACATACTTAAAGATTTTAGTTTGTGAAGTTTGTTCTGACAATGTGTGTTTGTTAGAGATTAAAAGCAGTAAGTTTTCACAGCTATCGTATAATGCTAAGATTAAGATCCAAGTTGTGTCTAAAGGTAGAGGTTAACCCGAGTTACGAGAATGAACCCAAAAATATAATAATTCATCTCGTACTCGTCATTTCAATCCTCAGAGTTATGAAACATATACCTAACTGGCTGTGTAGTTGTGTACACACCAATACTTCTAGAAAGTGGATTATTTTGTTTTCTGTGCATTTTGTTCAATACTTTATGAGGCCTATTCTTTCTTCTATTTGCATCGCCAGAATATCGTGATTTGAATCTTTCATGAATCTGGTGAGTTTTTTAAATTATAAGTTCTGAAGTGGGCAAATCTTCCTTCTATTCTTATCGTTCAGTATCGTGATTTCAACCCAAAATAATGTGGTTTTTTTTTACATTATGTCTGGCCTATCCTTACTCTGGAACCGCTGTACGCCCCTGATTCCACGTGATCCTCAAAGCACGGAGACGCCTCGACGTATTGTCAACACTTTTACACATTTATACAACAGCGTGCCACTCGCTCCTCGACGGCACAATTCCTTATGTTATTTCTGTGACGTATAGAATTGAATGGTGGCAGAACGGCTTTGATGTTATGCGCTAAACGCAGCGTTCAGCGAAACTACGAAATTATTTAGATCTGCCATCTTTACTCTTAAAAAAATGTTTAGAAATGCTACTGTGATTTCGTGCTCTGTTTGGATAGAAGTTGTTTCCTGAACACGGATATGGAAACAAAAAACTAACAAAAGTTTTAGTAAACGGAAAATTAATTAAACACTTTCGGTATCCAGAACTCAGCATATGAGTGGAACAATAACTTGTTCGTACATACACAATACAACTTGTATCCGAGTCTTCGCTACATATAACGGCGAGTGATACACACCAAAAGTGTAAAAACTAGCTTAATGGAATGTATTTAAATATTACACTTGCGAGCAATAAATATGGAATCACTTAATCGTGCGTTGTTTTTTTTTATTTCTATGCAATGAACTATGGATTGTATAACATATGAAAGGTAATTTTGTTGCTTGAAGGCTTAAAGAGCAAACTTTAAGGGCTTAAAGAGGCTTTGATTTCTGAGTTTGTTTCGGTTTTTCTTCTCAGGGTATTCAGCTACGGAACACCGGCCTCATCTAGTTTAAAACGACAAAAAAAGATTACGAATACACGTGTTTTTATAACCTACTTAAAAATAAATATCATTTATCATTGAGGCGTAAATAAATTGTAATTATTGTTTAACTTATTATTTCTTATCCATTTAATCGACCAAAACTTCGACCTACAGCAATCATTTTCTAAATTTAGATAGATCGTTAAATTAATTTTAAATCTATCAAAATCCATTTTTTACCATTGCTATAAAATGTAGTTCATTTCATAGAAATCGTTTTGAGTAACGCACGATGAAGTGATTCTGCTTTATTGCTCATGAGTGTATTTGAATGTTTAGTGAAAAAAACAGTAAGGTGTGTTTTGTTGAAGGAGGCAGGATATTTTTTTGATATTTGCACAGAATCGTATTACAGGTAATACTAGAAACATACACAAAGCGTTAGTTATGTTGCAAAATTAGTCTTTAATCTTAAAATTTTAGTCGGAAAACTCTGACCACAAAGTAGTTAACATAGATTAATTTTGTTCTCAGAAAAGTTTACTGATACTAACCAACTAAGGTTGTATGTTACTACTGTATTGACAAGTAAATCAATTTAATGCACGTTTAGTATGTAGTTGTAAATGCACTTACATTCATGTTTTTTTATTATTTCAATGAAAAAGACTTGCTATTTTTTTGGATGTAATGTCATCAAATTATTTGACTGTGGGCTGGAGCGGGAATGTCAGACTGTTACTGACTAAACCCACTACGCGTTCTAGGGCCGCTGTGACAGTGCAAAAATGAAAGGTGCAATTCCGCAAGGGCTGGTCGAAAATTATTCTAGAGATAGATTTATTTCTTTTATTTTTTCATAAGCCAAAAGGCTATTAGTGTGTCTAATAGATATCTATTAGAATCCCTCCGGTTACTGCGTTGAGTATCGTTATGAATTAGCCAAACTTTAACGCTCCGGTTTAAAAGGTCTTTTGTGGCATAAAGGTTGACATTTTTTCACCTTTGATTTCTCTATTCGAAACCTGGTTCTTTGGGGGTTGATTTTTTAAAATTAGATAAATTGTTCGATGTCTTTTAAACGTTGTAATAAATTCTTTGTTCTTGAACAGTTGCATGCAATTTGCCAGGTTCCCAAGATTACAAAACGAATAAAATAATGGCAAATTGATACAATGAACGCTCTATAATTTTGCAGGTCAACGACTGAGCAGGCAGTGCCATTATTATAGGCCAGGGAATTTCCAGTTGTTATTTATTTAAATATATTCTTGTATATTTGTATTTATGATTAATTTGAATGGCATTTTTGTTGTTGGATAATTTCGCTTAACGTAGTTGCAACTTTTAAGTGTTTCTAGAAAGAAAGGAAGAACAAGATTATCTTAATCTTATCTTTATCGGAATTTTTAAATGACCGCAATAAATTAAATAATTTACGTCATAATCACAATTTGACCCCCAAATCTGTAAAAACAATACTTTATCGTAAATTTTTACTAACATTAGGGTTAAGATATTATTTCATTGCTTGCTGTGTAGGTTCAAACATTATTTTTTATGGTCTATTCTAAATAAAAAATGGCAAAACATGCAGGGCCTCTAGTCTGATATTACAATAGTGTCAGAATGATCTACCATTGATTTCATAATGGTTGATTTTTACAAATTTGTTAATCTACTAATATAAAAGCGTCATTATGACTTTCCAGTGGTGAACCACTGACACTCCATTGAAAGAAATAGCATGAATGATAATCTCGTACATAATGACAAATGAATGACAGACGTATGCAGTAAGCTGCTAAAATTTTGACAGTTCCTTTGATCAGTGACCTACCATTAGAACGTCGTTGTGCAGTCATTGCTTTTAATGGCTCTGTTATCAAAAAGTATTACGAAACCATTGAACGACCAATGATCGACCATTATGAATTTAGCAGATTACGAACTTTTAGCAAAATGACAATGGAATCGTGTTGGAATGACAAATTTATAAAAATAACAGACTTGGGGCCCTGATCTACCTATTATTTTTAAGACCTTGCACATAATGCACATGTTAATTCTAAATTTAATGTTTGGTATCTCGACGATGGAACCCTTGGAGGCGATGCAAATTCTGTATTAACTGATCTTCAATTTTTGAATGATCATTTTCATTCTATAGGACTTGACCTGAACTTTTCCAAATGCGAATTATTTTTATCTGACAGTACTGACCGACATCTAACGCTTTCTAAATTCAACGCAATAGCCCCTGAAATCAATATTATGGACAAAAGTTCTCTTCGCCTCCTTGGGTCGCCAATCTTTGAAAATTCCTTTCCCAACTTTATCGAAGAAAAAATTCAAAATTTCAATGACGTGTCTGAAAGATTGTTCCAAATTAACATGCATTCGGCCATCACCATAATTCGTTACTGCTGTTTCGGCTCTAAATTAACTTATTTCCTTCGTGCTTCCCATCTATGGAATTACCCTCACCTTTTAGACAAAATGGACCAAATTATCAAACATACACTGTCTTCAATTTTAAATGTGACCATGGACGACCGAGTTTGGGCTTAAGCTACTCTTCCCATCCGTATGGGCGGTCTCGGCGTCCGCAAAATTTCCAGTATTAGTTTACCGGCTTTCATATCCTCGGTTCACGGCACTGATAAATTAATCAGGAATATTCTAGCTCTCACACTGGTTGATTTTGAAGTGCCGTACTTCTCCGAGGCCGTGAATGCATAGAGACTCGCTTGCCCGAATGCAAATCCTCCCGACAACCCATCAAACCAGAGACGGTGGGATGAGCCGCTTTGCAGAGAAGTTCAGAAAAAGCTTATTGCTACTTCTGCTACTCCTGTGGAGCGTGCGCGCCTGCTGGCTGTGGGCGAGTGGGAGTCGGGCCTCTGGCTTCACGCACTACCGTCGTCGAACATAGGCACCTTGTTCGACGATACTACTTTCCGCGTCGCTGCTTCCCTTCGTTTAGGCGCATCTTGTTGCTCTCCTCATCGCTGTCACTGTGGCGAAGCTGTCAACAGCCTCGGGCACCACGGCCTGTCATGCAGCCGTAGTGCGGGTCGCATAGCACGGCACGCAAACATCAACGACATTATCCGACGTGCTCTTGTTGCCGTCGGCGTTCCTGCCGTATTAGAACCCAATGGCCTGGCACGCGACGATGGCAAGCGACCGGACGGTATGTCTTTATTTCCATGGAAGATGGGTAGGCCTTTAGTGTGGGACGCTACTTGTGTCGATACTCTTGCGCCATCCCATCTTCCTAACTCGTCGTGTTGTGCTGGTGCTACAGCTGCGGCTGCTGAGAACCTCAAACGGCGGAAATATAATAACCTAGTCGCCAATTATATGTTTGAGCCGTTTGGGGTTGAAACTCTCGGACCGTGGGGTCCGAGTGGTGCTCATGCGTTATTTAAAGAACATGCTAAACGTTTGGTTGACACTTCGCGTGACCCAAGGGCTGGATTTTACTTCGGTCAGAGGCTAAGCATTGCCATACAACGTGGCAATGCCGCCAGTCTATTGGGTTCACTCCCAGTCGATAGCGATGCAGACGAGTTTTTTGATGCCATTTTGTAATTAGGAGAATTTTAGTTTATTTTTAGGTTAAGTGTATATATAGTTAGATTTAGAGCAAAATAAATTTATACTCATGTTTTACAATAAATATTCTGTTGTACATACCAACAGTTCCGCACCAAGGTGCACCAAATAAGTAAATAAAAATGTCAAGTTCCAACCAAAATTAGTCAAATACAACACTTTTTTGATGAAGCTTTTAATTACATACTAAGGCCTTGCTTTGGTTGCGCTTTCGGGGCCTATCTCACAGGAAAAATGTCTTAGTGATAAAAGTAGTCACGTTAGTTTTTGATAATAGGAGGATAAAATTAGGCCTTGATCATCATGATATTCAGTTTCCTTGGTATGCAATATGGTTAGGTACGAAGGTGATGACAAGCACTCAATTTTTCTGGCCAGACCCCGCAAGGTTTGAAAATCTAACACGAAGAGGACGATCTTAGTTTTAGATTTTTAAAGTTTGCAGACACAGATCTGTTATAAAAAGAACTTGAACACTATAATTTTAATTTAATTCAGACAAATTACAACTAATTTTTAAACACCATCATGACATAATAGTTAGTACAGGCCCTTATAGGATGCTGCTTGCTAAAACTACCGCTGTGGTAGCTATGTAAGGAGTTTGGACACTCAAAGATTTAAAAGTGTGAATAAAAACAGCTCGTGTCTTATTTGGTCTTGGAAAAAATAAACCTGCTAGCGTGACGCAAAAAGGCGAATAATTTATGCAAAGCGAACGCTTATTTTCCCCATACATGTCTGTGACAAACAAAGATGAAAGAAAGTAGACATCAATCATCCTTTTGCACTTCTTTCTATTGTTATACGAAACAAAATGTGCCAAAATTAATGTGTAAACAAATTTTCGAACGCATTTAAAATTGTTCTGATTGGCTGAGTGACGACAACAGCCAATCACACCAGTTTACGGTTGCTGGCCACTTTATGCTGAACTTTTTTCGCAACGAATTTTAAATAATAATATGACATGTCTTCATCTTCAATTCGAGTTGGGAGTGAACAAAGAATACTTTAAACCTACTCGTACATCTCTTCTCTTAACATATGCTTGGATCAATGTTGCTAGCTCGCCCGCGCGATTTTGATTACTCGCTCCCAATCTGGTAGATTGGTTATTTGTATTAGAACCGGTATTATAATAATGTGTCATTGCGTAACAAGAACTGCCTACCCACGTCAGCACCAGAGTGTCCCAGTAATTTCGAAACCGGGAACTCAAGAAAGCAAGCTCTAAACGAGGTAAATCAGCATCCCCACTAGAGAATAGAGAATAATATATATATAATAGAGAATAATAAGAATAATATATAATAGAGAGAATAATATAGAGAATTTTGCCGAATATTCGTAGCATCTTTAATCCCCGCTGTTCACGTAAGAGAATTTCACAAGTTCACTTTGTTAGTATAGAATGTTATGTCAAACTAAATTGTGGTCGGCTTCTAGTCAAACTGGATTCATCTGAATCAGTATTTTGGACCGTAAACCGACTGCCTCACTGACCTCCTCAACTTTGTAAAACGGTACTTCTTCATAGACTAGTGTCAGATATACATACATATGTAACGACTGCTAAAGATCTATAAATGGTAGCTTAACGTAAGCAGGGTTGAGGCATGGTAAATAATTCGGACAAAAATATTGCCCAGATATTTATCAAAACCCTCATGTTTAAACCACCTGAACAAATGAATATCAAGAATATTAAGAAACTATCTGGAGTCCGGATCACCAAAGCTGATGGAATTCTTGAAATCAAATCACTTTGTCAAAGCATTCGGCTCTGTGTTCAACGGAATACTGGTGAACACGATGTTGCATTAATAATAGTGATGTCCTCGATACCCAAATCCGTGGAAATCCGAGGGAAATATTCCTAATATTTTTCGCGTTGAAGTTGCTGATTTTTTTTTTGCACTGGTAATCACCTGAATCTGGTTTGACTGGAGGCTGACCCCAATATAGTTGAGAAAAGGCTAGGCTGATGATGATGACTTTGAACCATCATAATTCCGGTTGGACTTGGAATTTAAATTTAAAAAATATATATTTAAATTATGGCCTTCCTATTTTTATTTGGATGCACTGCTTGCAGTTAGGTCCATATCGATACACAAATTTATCCGTATCCGCGGATATACTTACCTGCGATGCACGTCACTAATTTGTGTACGTAGCCACTGGCCGCGGGTCGGCTGGCTTAGCGCCACCAGTGACGCAGTGTCCGCGGCTTAGGGTGGTTGTACGTTAGCAAACGCTCTAGCGTGACGTATTCCGCGGCGCGCTATTCGTTGATACTATTTGTTGTTTTCTGATTTTTTTTATTCCATTTGTAAAGTGAAACCATGCAAGGCGAATTCAAGATACCGTCATATCCCCTATTTGAAATATAGTACAAACATGTTTTCATTGTTTCTGTGTTTTTTGTGTACGTCATTCTTTTATTTTTATTTATTTTTTTATTATTGGCCTACTGCTTGATTTGAATATTTTGGAAACTTTTGTTGGAGATCTGATGCAGAGCTATTTTATTTATTAATAATGTATGTCAGTAGTTAAATGCGCTGCAGCTCACTTTTATGGTGCGACTTTAGTCTGTTTGTCACAGCTAGATTTTTCAGGAGCCACCAATGCAGTCGAATTATAAAAGTTGCTTGTACATTTACGTAGCATATCAAAAAATGTTTACACATTTTTTTCCATTTATGCCAAAATATTACAAAACTTACTTGCAGTCGGATAATATAAAAATGCAACTTTAAAAATGTAAAATGTTATTTTATCAAGCTACGGACCCCTAGTTTATGGGCAATTCCGAATACTTTTATTTGCGAGTTTTTTTTTTTATTTTTTTAATATTTTTGTGTTTTTCCACCTAAATGTTGGTTGTAGTTTAAAATTAAAGAATAAAACTGACTTGTAAAAATGTTTTCTTACATTATATTTTTGTGTGTTTTCAGTAAACGATCACGTGCTAGGAAAGCTCGAGTAAGACCAAAGGTACGTTCTATTTGTATTTGTTTTTTCACATTTTTGTGTACATTGTCCAAGCCTTATTCATTAAAACTTTTTACCCATATTAGTTTAAGGACTGCTTTACAGTTTACAGATTTTAAAATTATTTCTCTTTCAATCATAAGTTAAACTAAGCATAAATGGTTATTTTTTTATGAAGGGCTGTACATGTTTTAAAAATCCCCATACAGTCAAAGAGTTAAACATATTTGGATTATTGCGGAATGTCTAACAATAGGTCGTGTATCTGAGCAGCCTCCTCTTGCAAATGTCTCATGTAAGAGTGGGCGCAACAGTCCTTCTTCCAAAGTTTTTAGTGGTTCTTTGAAAAGTCATCAACTTTTAGCCATATCATCGTACACACGGTTCATCTATCGTTTCTTGGTCTTCTCCTTTTGTAGCCATCCACAATAATACTCAAAATTTAACACGCGAAAATTTCGTTAGATCGTGCAGGTATCTGAGCAGCCTTCTCTTGCAAATATCTCATGCAGGGTCGGCGCAACAGTCCTTCTTCCCAACTTTTTAGTGGTTCTTTGAAAAGTCATCAACTTTTAGCCATATCATCGTACACACGGTTCATCTATCGTTTCTTGGTCTTCTCCTTTTGTAGCCATCCACAATAATACTCAAAATTTAACACGCGAAAATTTCGTTAGATCGTGCAGGTATCTGAGCAGCCTTCTCTTGCAAATATCTCATGTAGGGTCGGCGCAACAGTCCTTCTTCCCAACTTTTTAGTGGTTCTTTGAAAAGTCATCAACTTTTAGCCATATCATCGGACACACGGTCCATCTATCGTTTCTTGGTTTCTTTTGTAGCCATCCACATTAAATTCATACTCAAAACTTAACACGCGACGTTTTCGTTCATTCTGACATGTGCGTGCGTTAAATAATTACGTCTATGCATTCATGAAAAAGATGTTTTGTTTAAATACTGTTAAAGAGATTCGAAATTTAAATATTTACACATTTTTTTTAATAAAGAGATTATTTATCAGCAATTAAACTAATCATAATAATCGTAAACGTAAACGCTTAAAAAGTTTTTTTTTTTAAGAATGGAATGAATTATTTTTAATGACCTAAGTTTGAAAATAACTTTAAATCATATGTTTATGCAAGTTTTTGTGGTCTCATAAATTTCAAAATATGTAGGTATTTTAGCTTTGAAAATGGGAAAAAATCCTACTAAGGCCGCAGATCCCTCATTATGCGCACTACTCACTCTAATAAATTTGATTTTCTTTTTAATAACTTCGTATAAATTCAAATCGCATTACTGTAATTAAGAATCATTGTTCTTTTTATATTTATTGAATTTTGTTAAACTTCTAATATTGTTCATCATTCAGTGTAAATCTCTGCAACATTATACCGCGGTCATTGCTTTTAGGACTTAATAATATCATTCGTCGACACCAATTTGCAAAATCCTAGTTATAGAACTCACTGACAATTCAGTAAAATAATGAAGTCGAATTAAATTCATTCAATACCGCTGTTTTCAATTCGTACAGGTACGAGCGACAAGTTGGGATTTTTTCTGTGCAAACCGCTCTGTGCGGACCGGAAGAGAGTGTCAGACTCTTACTGACAAAAAACCCACCCGTGTTCCTCCTAGTGCCCTTTGCGTTCCAGGGCTGCGGTGACTCTAGAACAAATTCCGCAATAAGGTCTTGTGAGTGGTTCTATAGTAACCCTATTGGTTAAACATTTTGGGCACCTGCATTTCGTCAATTTGTATTGTCGATCAATATTTTGCTTTCATACTGAGTAAAGAAATAACTATTAGTTTATAACTAACAATTGATGCACAAACTTTTTTTTTTCGAAATGCCGAATTTTAATGCTTGAATAACTTTAAACCATATGATTTAGTTTAAATACTGATACGCAGAATTAGATATTGCAAGACTCAATGGTCCAACACCAGGACTAAGTGCGGAAACCAAACCCCTATAAGATA
This sequence comes from Hecatera dysodea, assembly GCA_905332915.2. Classification (NCBI taxonomy): domain Eukaryota; kingdom Metazoa; phylum Arthropoda; class Insecta; order Lepidoptera; family Noctuidae; genus Hecatera; species Hecatera dysodea. Next base: position 26,196,599 of record HG995286.1, on the reverse strand, counting down.
CATAGATGGTAAATATGTATCTACATATTATTAAAGCTGAGTAGCATATTACTATACTGTGAATGTTCCGGATAACAGTGCATAAAAATGTATCTTACTTTGAATTCACGTTTAAAAATATAAATACCAATTTCACCTTTGATCGGCCCTGTGAAACTGGGCCAAATCTAAAAACTGTTACGGTCATTTAAGTTAACACTAACGGCCGGGCTATGTTTGAATTCTAATTGCCTATAGCTCACGTAAAAATCGAGTCTTTTAAAATCCGGCTTTGACGTGATTCACTGACCATTTTGTTCCTGTGAAACAGAATCTACCTACGTAAAGTTCAAAATACAATTAGTTATTAAGGGGGCGAAAGTATGGTCTTGGACTACGGTTCCTTTCTACGGAACTTATTGAAATATAATTGAATAAAATGGAAGACATTGAAATGCACCAAAGCAGTGCGTTTCCTATAAAATCTTTCTCGCCACCTACTTACACTTAAAGTCGAGTCGTTTCATTGAAAAGTGCAATTTAATTTTTCATTTCGAAGAAGCCTTATAGATTTGAATTTAATTTAAGTTACGTCTATGATGCTTATTAATATCTTTGCTCGCTTTTCATATTGATTTAATACCAATGGAAATTTGTTATCACTCGTTCCTTTGAACACCTACACCCCTACCTAGGAGGAAACCTATAAATAAATATCACTTATTATAATAGTGTCTTCGCTACCTACACATCTTTCAGCTATTGATAAGGTATTTGATCATACTTTTCCTGAGTCTCTGGTTACGTGACCATAATTTTCATCAGTTACTCGAGCACGCACAGATTTACTATTGTTACTCGAATGTAACTCGTTCACCTGTGACTGTCGACTGTTCGTCCAAGAGTTGGAATAAATACCGAGAATCGTATATCTATCTATAGGTAGACATACATTTCCACTCGTGTTTATGAATTTCCCCGAACCTTTCCAAAACCTTTAACAGATGTGTACCCACTTTTTTTTTTGTTCGGATTCTGCTGAATTCAGTCTTGTGATTTTTGAGTTGTTTTCAGAATTTCGATTTCATAAATATCGGTTTCTGAAGAACTCATTTGAATGTAACATCGCGCCTTTCTTTTTTAATTCAGAGGTGTAAAAAGGGGGGAGAAGGTGTTCGGGAGACGAGCGTGATTTATAAGATAATTCCGCTTACTTAACAAAAAACCTTGCTGTATCGGTTGATATCTCGAAAGCCTTTGACAGGGTCTGGTACGCAAGTCTACTCAGCAAGCTTCCTGCTTGTGGCATCCCAGCTGATTTTTGTAGCTGGATATCAGACTTCCTCAGTGAACGATCGATCCGAGGTGTCGTTGACGGCTGCTCCTCTGATCTCATGGTTATTGATGTCGGAGTTCCTCAGGGGTCTATTCTCTCTGCAACTATTTTCTTGCTGCACATCAATGACCTACTTTAGCTTGGTATTGTTGTATACGCAGATGACAGTACGGTTTCAGAGAGATACTTGTCCAGCGCAAGAACCAGCGGGGATGAAGTTCGTTTCTTGAGAGAGGCCATGGTAGAGCGGACAAATTTGACCTTAAGTTTTTAGCTCCCATTGGGGTGATGATAATTTGGTCTCTTTTAACGCCTCGAAAACACAAACCTGTCTTTTTACCGCTAAAAGAAGTCATTTCGACCTAACTCCTACTTTTCGGGGTACGTCTGTTCCTGTAACTGATCGGCTCGAGCTCTTAGGCTTGGAGTTGGCATCCAGTCTTAACTTCGGCGCCACCATTGAGTACAAGGCTCAAACTGCAGCCAAAAAGCTGGGCATAAATAGAGTGAAGCGATACTTCACGCCGGGGCAGCTTTTATCGCTTTACCAATAATAAGCCACCTTTGAGATGGTTCTTTTGGGATGGTTCAGCTAAATATCAACTTGTCGCACTTGACTCGGTGGAACGCAGAGCTAAGAGGCTCATTGCCGATGAAAAACTGGTGAATACCAAGCTTCACAGCCTGGGTCATCGATGCAAGGTCGCCTGCTTGTCAGTCTTCTATAGATTGTACTTCGGTGAGTGTGCCCATGAACTCCACGACCTCATCCCACCGGCCCCCCTTCTACCATAGGACATCTAGACGCACTGAAAGTTACCATCCCTATCTTGTTGCTATTCCATCAATTCACACCAAGCGTTTCCAATCGTCTTTTATAATGCGCACTGCAAAGGAGTGGAGCCTGCGTCTGTTTCCGAACGCATTCAACCCTGATCTCTTCAAAGTTACAGTAAACAGGCTTCTTCTGGGTAAGCTCATTCCATCGTCGACTTTGTCTCTGTCACCTGCGACCTAGACTAGAGTCAAGAGCATATCCATCTGCCAATAAAAATAAAAAACCTCAATGCGTTTGAAGCCAAATTATATTCAAAACAGTATTTTTTGTATGTCATGTTGTAACGTTATGTTGTACAAACAGTTATGTCCCTATCAATATAGGGAGATAACTGTGTTTTGATAACTACTTACTAAGTTAACCAAGTTTCCTGAAAGGTATTAAATGTGTGTGTTTGTTAGGAATAGGATGTACCTTACAATTTAGTGATAAAGTAGGTACATTAGAAAGTGTTACGGAATTTGTTCGAAAAAGTCACCGCGAATCTGGAATGCAAAGAGCACTAGGATGAACACGGGTGGGTTTTAGTCAGTAAGAATCTGACACTCCCTTCCGCTCAGAAGTCGTTTGTTGATATCCCATCCAGAAAAGAAGGTACTTTAGACCGTACGTATCACGAAAATGGACTTACCCGGGACATTGATGCCAAGGAACTTATTTTTTGATGAGGGTGGCTCAAAAGACCAAAGAAACGAAGAGATTGTGTGTAGGTAAATGATATAGCTAGAAAATAGGTGACTATTCATCATCTGCCTAGCCATTTCCCAACTATATTAAGGTCGGCTCCCAGTTAGTATTTTATTTGGAGCGGCTGCCTACCAGACCTCCACAACCTATTAACTGGGTAACACGGTACTTCTTAGCAAGACTGGTGACCATTGATATATATGTATATGCAAAGGAGAGATGTATGGACGCAGAAAACGACGTAATTTGCGAAGTAAGTCCTTCTACACTTTTAACTTTTTAACAGTAAGTAAAATAATAATTCGATTTATAATCTCGCTAATTTAGAAATGACTTAAGTGCATTGTAACTGATTCCATTTATTTGTTCTGTGCCACGCCTATGATTTCTAATTAAAATGTCGACATTAGCTTTAGTGCATTTTCCTAGCTTTTGTCAATTGCGTAAGAATCTACATATACTTAAAATAAAAAGATTGTTTCTATTCGACAGATAAAAATAGTCGTGGATGACATTAATCCTTTCATAATTCAGTGTTATCGATTGAGCGCCAGCGATGTACCTATAATGAAACTGACTTCGATCGTACTGCAGCAGTGTATTCTTATTATAGCTGTACTTTCGACATTCTATTCAGTGTTTATTTATTAACACTTTCGCAGCAGTTGTGTACTACGGGGTTCTAGCATAAAATAGGTATGTCTATCTCTACTTAATATGGGGCGATGAGGGCGAATTCGCTTTCTAATAGGAATACTCTTAAAAATTTAAGGTTTTAATAAGCCAAGACCTACTTGGCGCTTTAATGTTTGCCCAAGTTGACTTAAAATATTCATTCGGCGCCCAATTAGTTATCTATTTAGGTTATTGGTCATTGGGATTCTGGTGGAGAATATTGATTGCTCATATGCAACAATACGTAAAATGTTACCTCTTCACGTTTTAAGGGATTTTGACGAAACTTGACTGGATCATGTAGTTATTTCTATCCTGATAGTATGTTTCCTTGAGATAATCTATACTAATATTATAAAGCTGAAGAGTTTGTTTGTTTGTTTGTTTGTTTGAACGCGCTAATCTCAGGAACTACTGGTTCAATAGACCATTTATCGAGGAAGGCATTTATATATGATCACGCTTAAGCCAATAGGAGCGGAGCAGCGATAAAGAATGTTTTAAAATCGGGGATTCCACGGGGGCGAAGTCGCGGACAGCAGCTAGTTATTGATATATACGCGGGCAGCAGCTACTCGAATATAATTACTGTCATCTAATATAACACCGTGTTATTAGCAAAGATTCTTATTGAAAGGTCTTCGTTTTGGAGTACCTTGCGGCTGTTGGGCACTTTAGAAAATCCTAAACCAATTGTGTCCAATTGCTTCCTGCCAGGGTTGTGGAACTTGTTCGAAAGAATCACCGCGGCCCTGGATCGCAAAGAGCATTAGGAGGAACAGGAATGGATTTTAGTCAGTAAGGGTCTGAAACCGTCTGCTTCGCCCAGAGAAAAGAAAGAAAGAAAGAAAGAAAAATGTTTATTTGGGTTTCGCACAAAACAAAAAAAACAAAAAAAAAAAGTAACAAATGAGCGGAAGAAGCCTTTGATGATTTCGCATCCGTATGAGGAAGCTGTCCAATTACTTGCATATCATTAATAACAAATAGATTTAAAATTTTATTGGTATTAGTTGTGTTCGCAGTAAAGGTACAATTCTTGAAAAATAAACTTAGGATTTATAATTCGATTAATCGGAAAATCGGATAATGTGATGCGTATTCATCTTTCTTTTGTTTTCTGTGTGGGAAATCCATGGACGTATAATAAGTCCATGGGGAAATCATCAAATGACGTCTCCCGCTCTGGGAGGAGCGGAAGGGAGTGTCAGACTCTTACTGACCGACCGCCCACCCCGTAAAGGATATTTTTGGTTTAATCCCGGAATTGCACAGCATATCTTTATAAAATAACAACCAAACATTAAATCAGTAGCACCTGCTTAATGCGATCATGGAAATTTCCAGAATATTTTTTTTCTTTATTTTGTGTCAGATCGGGTTTATTGTATCTCACTGAGTATTCACTCAATTATTTTGTTCCCGGAAATTCTGGATTTTTTTATACAAAAGTGCTTTCCAGTGTAGTCAACACCTTAATAACATTAACTTAAATATGCATCCAAATATAGGACGCTAAAAAATCCATTACTTGATTATTAAATTAGTATCTAGCGTTAGTAATTAAATGAATTAATTTTCGTCGGTATAAATCATATTGCTATATAGTCCCAAAGTTTGAAGCCGATTCTCTTTTGGGACGTCAAATATTTTTTACAATACTACTAACATTGTGCTTCTATTCTGTAAAATTCTCACCCTAAAAACAGCTAGCTGTCAATCCATCAATCATGTTTGGGCACGCCACTGTCGTGGAGAAAATTGGCCCCTCTATGAGAAGTGGTTGTTGAGGCGCCACAGCGTCCTTACCTTCCGTCTGACGTGGGTACTCACCGGGCACGGTTGTTTCGGGAGCTACCTGTTTCGAATTTGGCGGGAGGATACGCCTGGGTGTCACCAATTGTGGATCATCCGGAGGAAACGGTGAAGCATACGGTAGAGGCCTGCCCTGCTTGGGCCGATGCTATGCCCGGTTGCCGTAGGCGTGGTTCTGCGGGCGGTGAGCGTTGGTTGGTTCGGCGTCCGATAACAACCAGCCCTAGGTCGACGGCGCGTAGTGTTCCACGCTGACCTCAAAGAGAAATCAGCATAGTAATAGGCTAGTGCCCGTGTCTGCCAGGGTTGCCGAATATGGTCGAAAGAATCACAGCGGCCCTAGAACGCAAAGGTTATTAAGGAACACGGATGGGTTTTAGTCAGTAACAGTCTGACACTCCCTTCCGCTCCGCCCAGGGCGAAATAAGACATTTGATGACTTCCAATCCTTAAAAAAATCCATCACGTTCGAATGACAATTCACTTCAAATTCACTCCACCTTAATTTTGACGATGCAGTGGTGTCATGTTTACAGAATCAACAGGCACAGTAGATCGGCTGTTTCCAAGCAAGTGATTAAGAGCAACAGTCCGACCGCAAGGTATTAGGCGCACATGATTACATAATACATACCGTAGCCTTGACATATCAGGCCTCGGCTGCAATGACATACTTCGTCCATGTGTATCAAATTGTGCTATTTTTCAAAACGTTTTTCAAACCATCATAATGAATATTGGTTCACTCGCTATTTCAGCTTCCCAGTTATTGAACTGTTGAAGTAAATACGTACTTATATACGTTGTAACGTGTATACCCTATGCAAGTTATTGCTAAGTTAAGTGACTCTTAATGCGACTAATGCACGTTAGCCAATTAATGATGAGGACAAATTCTTTTGTTGTTTACGGCGACGCGCGACGGCTGGCACAGTGGTTCAGCATTTGACGGCTGCGCTGCGTGTCGCGAAGAATTTGTAGGGCCTACAGATAGTTGTTCCGAGTTTGGCTGTTACCCACGATACAGGATACATCACTAGTGTTGTGCAACGTCATCTTATACATATATACAATTCTCGTGTCACGGTGTAAACCACAAAGGTTGAACTCCTAAACGGCTCGACCGATTTTCGTGAATCTAAGCTTGGTATCGGCTAGGGTGGCGAATCGGACAACACCTATATTTCATCCCCATAAATGTTAAGGGTGATTCACCCTTAAATTTTATTTTTTATACAATTTTTTTTATGACACAGCATACAAAAATACTTACGACCCTAAATTTTCACCCCTCTACGATAACCCTAATTTTTATTTATTTTATATTGCAAAACAACGTTTGCTGGGTCAGCTAGTTATACAAATAAAAAATAAAAATAAAACAATGAAATAACTAAGATGACAAACCAGTATCTATACTAAATTTTGATGTATTATGCATTAGTAATATTCTTTTCTCCTAAGTCCAGCTCGTGGGCCACTTTATTGTAAGTCGGTGTAGTTTTCTTAAAGTTCTAAGACGTAGATGGATCGAAGTTCTACACCTATTGCAGGTACGACTTTCGGTTGGGAATTGTGAATATTGTTTGAATAGTGTTTGTTTTGTTAATTATTGCGTTCGATACTGTAAAGATAAAATTCCAAAAAGATATCAATGAAAATAGGTCATTTTCATGAAAATTATGAGAGACATTATAATTCAGGTCAAATTCATAGTAGTCACGGCGAGTAGAACAAAGCTTTTTCAGTTGGAAATTTTAATTCAAAACTACAGGTTAGGTTTGTTTTTTAAATGTTTCATTCCTATGCCCGTCATGGATCCCGTAACTTTCTTTTTGCAATACACTCTGCATTCCACTTCAGACATTTTTCAATAGAGTTTTTGCTGTAGTAAAAGTGCTTTGAATATTTGAAAATATTCGCGATAGTCATAACGACGGTAAACGGAAAACTATTACTTATCCTGAAGCTACGTTTGTAATGTAACTGTAAAACCTCCATTCAAGCCAGCTTCAATCTTTGTTTATTGTCTGGCGTAATCAGCGATCCATAATGAGGGTTTTCTGAAATTACGTGCACTCGGTGGCAGCGGTGAGACGTCAGATCCAAGCAACTGAAGTCAATTTATTTATAATTTATTTATGACACTTGATTTGAAAAACCTATGCAGCTGTTTAGGCTACCGGATGCTCCAAAGAAATATATGTACCTAACTGCAAACATATATATATATGTTTTGTTTGTTGTTTATGTTTATATAATTATGTTTAGTAGTAGTGTATATATACCTACTTAAATAGGTACATACTTGCAACAAACATTCTATAATATAGTATTTATCAAAGTTCAAACCGATCAAATACTTAACCATACCATAGTCTATTTAGAGATATTTTTTTTATTGATATGAAAATAGTAAATATTTCTGAATCACGAGCGCATTCTGGTTCTGGATTTAAATTTTGAGTAAAATAGTCATTTCGGCGCGAAATCCGCGCGGGTCCGATTAATTTTATTTGTTGTTTAATCTCCTATCTAATTTTTAATAATCGATTCATGATAACTGCTCATTTATATATATCGAGCCGAACGAAATAATAAAAAGAAATCGATTATCATAATCGTTTTCGCATTACAAAAAAACCAATATGGCTGACGATTTTGAACAAAAATAAAGTAGCGTTAATTAATAAGTACGTGTTATTGGATCTGTGTTCTTCAAGATATTTAGAATCATAACAATCATATTTCATTTTGTAATAGTATTTCTATGTGAGTGTGTGATATTTGTGTGAAATAAAAACGTAAAAAAAGAGACAGATAATTGTGCCTAAAACCTGACTCTTCATGGAACAAAATATCTGACGGTTCATAGAACTAAATACATTAAGGTCATACTGACAATAATATATATGCTACTATTGTAGAATGGTGGGATTGTGGGGCAAGTAAAATGCTATTAACAGTTTTACTCGTGGTTTATTCCTTTGAATCCGACACACAAACTTATACAGTGAAATCCTCTTCTTAAATTAATTAAATCTATCTCCCACGTCTTGCCGTCTTTCACACTCAACCGCCATCTTACTTCCCTCTCCCTCTCACTGTCGTTCCTTCTCTCTCACACACGTTACGTTCCATTCCTCATAGATTCACACTATAAACACTCATCCTACATTCGGTCATCCTGCTCCCATACTAGTGTCTAATAGCTGTGGTACTCCGTACTAGTAATATTACGTACTTTGAATAAATCATTCTTTTTTTTTACTTGCGGCAATCACCATTAAGGGAATAAAAGCGAGGAGGAAATCATATGCTCGACGTAGAGGCAATGAAATCGAGATGACCCTCACCACCCGACGCAAAGGAAACATAATTTGGCAGTCTCTCCGTGTAAAATACTGGTATTCAGCTGTAATCGGTTAGGCTGGAAGCCGACCAGAACATCGTTTTGAAGAAGGCTAGGCAGACGTTGTGAATCATGGACTTATGAGATATGTTGTTCACAGAGCGCCAGGCAAGGCACGGAGGCGGTCACCATCACCGCCGGCGACAATTCTGCCTCGCTCCACGCACTCACTGAGGTAAAAAGCAATGATAACTATTATTTTACTTCTTACTTACTATACATCCGAAAGTTTGGAAGGATGGATGGATGTTTGTTACTCAATCACGCCAGAACGCCTTAATGGAACTGGATGTAATTTAGCTCAGAGTTAGATTATAGTCTGGAATATTACCTACACATACGCTGTATTCCAGGAGTATTTTCCCTTAGGGTAATTTGCGACTATGCTAGCGAAGCCGGTAGCAGTAGTTAGTTATCAAATATATTTGGGTTTACATTTCGTGATTATTATCAATTCTATTAGCAGTAATCGCTATATCATACAAGACTGAGGAGAGGAGAAGGAGAGGAGTAGTGGTGGCCGAGTGGTAACGGCCCCGACTTCGCGGGTTCAAACTCAGCCAGGTGTATAACTTTGTGTAATTAATTACATCACCACTGCTCTCAAAACGGTGAATGAAAACATCGTGAGGAAACCGGCATGTCCTAGAACCAAAAATTCGAAGACATGTGACATTCACCAACTCGCACTGGGCCCGCGTGGTGGATTACGACCCATGCCCTCTCCTAGAGAGGAGACCTGTGTCCCAGCAGTGAGAACATAATTCTGATAATGCTTATGCATACAAGACTAAGTTGAATTTTCATTGCAACTTCGTTCGGTTCGTCATTATTAACATTGCTTTTCTTTTCTTAGGCGCTACTCCGACAATTGCCACGTGGGATCACCGTCACCCCCGTCGACAATTCTGTCCCGCGCAGAACCACTCAGGTAAACAGTTATATCACGTAATTTTTATCAAACTGGTATGTACAGGTATAACCAACGATGTGATCATGTAATTCACACTATACGTGAAATGTACTCTGTCAGTTACCTTTTTACGTCTTGAAGAATCACGATGAACGTTTCTACTCGGGAAAACCATCTCCTAGAATGGGACATAAAAATATTTTCATTTCGGGAGTTTGTCTCATTGGAATAACTTTCGAATGTCACCATTTTCACCTGCTCTTTAATTCAATCTCGCCTGATGGTAAGCGATGCGTGAAGTGGACAATGAAGCGAGTGGGGCTAAAAATACCTGTAGTTCTAGGCAAAGTGCAAATACAGCATTATTTTGTAAGCAGTGCACAAAAAGATGTTGGTAGTTCCAAATCAATAATGGAACACATTACCATCATCAAACATTTTTTTCTATCCGGCTTTTAATCAGGAAAATATGGACATTGTATTCGTCAAAATAACTACGGCCGGCCAGCGCACGCCCTGTTGTGACGTCGTGTCTTATTGCTTTTCCCGAGGAGGAGGAAACGGTATCGCACGTGCTCCAGGTGCTCCTTGAGTACACAGACGTAGTTGAAATACGGAGACATACATACTAAATTCGCTTACAGAAATTCTGAACACACGAGTGGACTGATCTACTTCTCGAGGGACGTTGGCTGTTTGGAATATAGGCCACCATGGTTGAACCACAATGGTCCAACATCAGGACTAAAGTGCGTTAACCCAATAGATAGATAAATCGCTTTCCCGCGTAAACCCCGTTTAGTAACCGCAAGTTTTATGAGATGGTGCGAGTGTATTTATTAAATGGTGAAAATTTACGAGCAACTCTCAGAACGTCTTCGAATGCGACACTATAAGATCCGTAACACCGCGGTCTCTAATGAAAGGACCATTTTAGCAGCCACTCAAAGGCTGCTTGATCTCGGCCTCAAATCAGAAAGACCTATGCATATTGCTTGTTATTGTTTTCTAGAAGTTCAATGATTTAAATGAGCATAATGCTTTATTTTGTGCATTTTGTTAGTCCTAAGCCCATTAAAGTATAAAAAGAAAATTGAAATTACTTTTCAAATAACTTCAGATTACGGTCTATCTAAACTAAGAAAATTTAGAACGTGATAAAATAAGTGCAACATCCGCACAACAGATAGGAGGGTACTTTATGCCACCGCCGGCGTGGGGCAGGTAACCATGAAGTCAGTAATAAACATGTTTCGTTAATGATAACATTTTTTTCTAAGACATTAAAATTAAAAATAACTGTGTTTAATGAAACTCGGTTACGTCTAATTGGTCAAAGTTTGTTCACCGAATAAAAATATTCCCGTATATAAGCGTCAAAATGTAGGGAACTGCCGAAATTTCACGTGATCTTTCCCACACATTTTGGAATGATTCGACAGTGCCATCTAATATTTTTCAACAGGGTTTTTGGTACAGTAAAAAAACCAAAAAGTATAAAATAACTTTAATTTCGGAACTCGGTGTTTTTGGTTGCTTTTTTGTTGTTGAACACACCGATTTCCGAAATTAAAGTTATTTTATACTTTTTGGTTTTTTGTTTAGAAGTCGGTTTTATTTTTTGTAAAAAGTTTTTTTTTATTTTTCACTTTTTACTGGTACCTACACCCCCTCCCCTCCCCCACCTAAACGAACCAATCACATTGGTGTAAAAAAAAACGTACTGCTCCTTTGCAGAGTAAACTAAGAGGTCGTCAATGTAGACAATGTAGATAATTTTTTTAGATTTTTGTTGATTTTTCGAAAACCGCTTGGTTGATTTCAATAAAATTTGGGAAGTATACCCTTTCCAACAAAAAAAGAATTTTTAAAATCGGTTGACAAGCAACGGAGTTATGCGCGAACAAACAATAAAAAAAAATAAAAAAACATACAAACATCCGAATTGAGAACCTCCTCCTTTTTTAGAAGTCGGTTAAAAAGTGGTTTGAATTTTTGAGAAAATATTCATGATAGTCTGTAGTAGTAGTGCATATCAAAGTTAAAGGAAAAGCACCTGAGTAGGCCAAGACTATCAGTTTAATAGTACCTAGTAAGCTAAGTAAAAATTTGTAATGATTCCATCGAATATTACTTGATGAGATAAGCTATCTTTGTAAGAATGACATGAACAGTTTTTGTTAATTTTTCTTATGTTTTCCTTCCTTCAGGAGTCAAAATGTATTGTTTGAAACTCTCTTAGATATAGGCCTCTACTCGAGCCAGGTCTCGTCTTTTTTTACCGTCTGGCGTAACCAGCGATTCATATTGAGGGCTTTCTAAAATGACGCGTACTTGGAGCTGCGTTGGGACAAATTGACGTCAACGTTTACGTTATAAATATTTAAATAAAAGTTTTCGACGTGGAGTAACTCTATCCAAAGTTGTGATAGCTGGTGTCGTGAATTTTGCTTAAAAACTCAATACGTAGTGTAAACTGGTGATTAAATATAAACAACTGCACGAGTCTAATTTCACGATGAAGCTACGCTTGTCAAGTTCAGTCAGTGGATGGGTGACCTTTTTATATATACTTACCAAGTTCCCTACGTGCCTAGGAGAACATGTTAAGAGGATCATGTTGTTTCCGGGTTCGTGGAGGGCAGATGGGCATTCGATCCATGTAAAATACGAGTATTCAGCTTTATTTGATATACTGGAAGCCGACCCGAACGTAGTTGTGAAAAGGACAGACTTTGCGTTGTTTCACAACATGGACTTACAAGATATGTTGCCCACAGGGCGCCCGGCAAGGCGAGGCGGTCACCATCACCGTCGTCGACAATTCTGCCTCAATCGACGCACTCACCGAGGTAAAAAGTAATGTTAACTATTATCTTACTCCTTACTTACTGGTAGAAATCTGAAAGTTAGGAAGTTTGAATGGATGTTTGTTACGCAATCACGCTAGAACGGCTTAATGGATCTGGATAAAATTTGACACAGAGATAGATTATATTTAAAAAATAACTACTTTAGGAGTTAAGGTCGTATTTATTGTACACAGTGATTTGATAATACAATGGTACTATATAATAACACTGTAAAATAAAGAAAAGCTGTTTTCCAATGGCTTAAATTATGAATTAGAAGTTTGTGAACAAGATTGTGTTACCCCACTGTAATGCATTACCAATTATTATATTTATTATTATTATAATTAGTATTTGCAGCCTTATGAGAAAACTATTTTGTCGACTGTGTACTTTGGATGATGTCATAATATGTTAAAATAAATAAAATATAATATTTATTTTTACCTGTGGACAATACTTAACTAAAACAAGTGGAAGTGTTCATCATTGCCTTTTTTCTTTTTTTTCAGGCCATAGTCCGACAATTGCCACGTGGGATCACCGTCACCCCCGTCGTCAATTCTGTCCCGCGCAGATCCAATCAGGTAAACGGTTATATTACGTAATTTTTATCATACTGCTATGGACAGGTATAACCAACGTCCGATGTGATCATGTCATTCAAACTAATAAATGTGAAAGGGATTCCATCTGCCTGGTACCTGTTCAAGTCTTTCCATGTAAAATATTGGTATTCGGCTGCAATCGGTTAGGCTGGAAGCCGACCTGTGGCCGTACTACAAAGTGCCAATGCTATCATGATTCGTGTGAGGGACAGAGATAGTGCTATTCGTCTTGTGTAACTCCGTCTCTCTCTGACACAGAAATCATGATGGATTTATGACGTCATAATAGGTCGCCTGAACATAGTTGTGAAGAAGGCTTGACAGACGTAGTGAGACATGGACTTATGAGATATGTTGTTCGCAGAGCGCCAGGCAAGGCACAGAGGCGATCACCATCACCGCCGGCGACAATACTGCCTCACTCGAAGAACTCACTGAGGTAAAAAGCAATGTTAACTATATCTTAGTCTTACTTACTGGTGGTGAGAATCCGAAAGTATAAAAGGTATGGTGATGATAAATTATATTTATTTTGTAAGTAGGTTGTAAATAACACCTTTAGATATTTATCTGGTGTAATCAACTAGGAATAGTTGACTACCCTCAGAAGAAACACAGAAACAAACTCAGAGATCAAAAACCCTTTTAAATAAAAAATAAATAAAAATCTTATACATATTTCAGACACACTAGTCAAATCATAAAAATAAATAATAAATTTTATTTAGCACATACATGAAACACGCAAACAAAACTATAGGTATGACAAAAACTTAGTTATTGTCTCATGGCTGTACTAAAAAGGTCCATTAAAAAGGTCCATTTCAGCGATATGCCAGACAGACTGACGCTGGTTTTCTAATGAACCTTTTATAGGACGTGTGATGGGTGTCATATGAGAAACATGTAGGTATGTAATGTCTGAGTTGGTATATTGAGAAAATTACTTTACAGACTTGAGTGGATCTGTCCAGGCAGTGCAAGCATTTTTCAGTTATTGTGCAGCTGAAACTTAAAACTCAAACCTTATTAACCGTACTTGTAAAAGATAAACATAGTATATGTTTATCTTTTACGACTCTTATGTCATAAAGAACTAACTTGAATTATGCAACCCATATTTTTTAGATCTTGAGGTGCGATATGTTTTCGACAGTGTTCTTTAGATGATGTCCTAATATGTTTAAATAAATAAACCAATATATTATTTTGTACCTATGTGCTACTAACTCTTAATTAAAAGAAGTGGAAACCTAAGGGTTCGTAATTTTTTACTTTTTTTTTTCTCAGGCCGTAGTCCGTCAATTGCCACGTGGGATCACCGTCACCCCCGTCGACAATTCTGCCCCGCGCAGATCCACTCAGGTAAACGGTTATATTTTACTTAAGTAATTTTTATCATAGTGGTATTTATAGTTATAACCAACGCCCTATGTGATCACGTGATTCAAACTACTAAATGTTAAAGTTATTCTGTCTATCTGTTACCCCTTCTTTGGATGAACGTACGTGACACAGGTAGACCATGTCCTCGAAATCCCCGGAGCTTGTTCCATTGGAATAACTTTAGAATGTCAAGCGGGCGAAGCCGCTCTTGGCAAAAGAACTGACACCATTTTACCAGCTGTATAACTCAATCTTACCTGATGGTTAGCGATGCGTGAGGTGGACGATGGAGCGAGTGAAGCCAGAAAATATCTGAAGCTCTAGACAAGAGTTTCCTGCATGAGTCGGAAAGCATGTCCCGGCTGTCATTTGAATATCTTTTACAGTCGCTACAGGCAATCAGAAGCCAGAGAATATGACACCAGTCTTGCCAATGGGTATTACGCAGTTTCCAGGTCCGTGAAGGGCAGATAGGCATTCGTTCCAAGTAAATACTGGTTTCATCTATATTCGTTAAGACTGAAAGCTGACCCGTGCATAGTTATAAAAACGGCGTACATCGACTTATGAGATACATATGTTGTCCACAGAGCGCCAGGCAAGGTACGGATGCGGTCACTATCACCGTCGTTTATAATTCTGCCTCACTCGCCGCACGCACTGAGGTAAAAAGCAATGTTAACTATTATCTTAATACCTATAATAGCCTGAAAGCTTAACGCGCCAGAACAGATCTGTATGAAATAAGGAACAGAGATATAATCTGCAATATAAGCTATATTTTGTCCCGGAAGTGTGCTCTCTTGGGTTAATTTCGAATGTAGTTATTACATTGATTTGCATTTAGAATTCGAGTTAAATTATCAATTCTAATACCAATAATCTGTATGCCATATAAGACAAGTTGAGATTCCATTTCAACGAAAATACAGTACTACTACAACCCATACTTTTTTTGGACTTATAACTTCCCAAAAATAAATCTACATAGTGAAATATACTGTTAGTTACTTTCAAAACTAAATGTAAAAGTAACGTGACTAACTAAGTCAACTAAATTAATGACATACACATATATGTTACGCTTAAAGACCAAAAACGCTAATTCAGCAAATAAACGGTTCACGATGAGTTTTGTCGCGAGCCGTTTTTTTCGCGAATTTCACGCGTTTTGTCACGTTACAAAAGGCCACAACGCGTTATGAAATTAAGAAATGCCATGACGCGTTCTGAGCCCTAACTAATACAACCATATCGCGAAATAAGTATGCTGTATAGACATGGCTCTGATATTATTGGTTGGTCGCTGCACGGGGCTATTTTTGCTTGTTGCAGGGTTTAAAGAAACCCAACTTGAAAGGTATGACGGGAGCTAAGTTCGTTCATTGACCTTTCGATTTTTGGTGTAATATATCTGCTATATCTGACTATATACTTATTTTACTTTGGACTTCTAATGTGATCTTCAACTACTCACAATGTTTGCTGGACAATAAATCTACTTAGAAGTTAAGCCCAAATGCTAGGCATATGAATAAAGCAAAATTATTCCAATGGCTACGACATTGTACTTTAGATTCCTTATCTGTTTATATGAATTTTAAAAAATATTTTAACTGTGTACAAATGTAGGTACTAAAACAAGTAGAAACCTAAACCTAACTTAACCTTTTTTCCTTCATAGGCGGTAATCAGACAGTTGCCACGCGGGATCACTGTCATCCCCGTCGACAATTTTGCCCCGCGCAGAATACCCAGCCAGGTAAACACCTACATATATTACGTCATTAACATACTAATATAGAACCCACGGGTACCTATGTGATTATATAATAATGTGAAACCAATAAATGTGAGTGAGCAGTGGTGACCGAGTGGTAACGACCCCGACTTACGAATTGTAGGTCGCGGGTTCAAACCCAGCCAGGCGCATTACTTTGTGTAATTAACTTCATCATCACTGCTCTCAAAACGGTGAAGGAAAACATCGTCAGGAAACCGGCATTTCCTAGAACCAAAAATTCGAAGACGTGTGACATTCACCAACCCGCACTGGCCCGCGTGGTAGATTACGGCCCATTCTCTCTCCTAGAGAGGAGGCCTGTGTCCCAGCAGTGGGAACGTTAAAAGGCTGCTGATGAATTATGAATGGTATTCTGTCTTTCTGTCACCTGGTCACGTCGTAACGGCCCACGGATTTGGAACTTGGAACACGAGAGCATGTCCATGGGACATTACTTTGCACCCCGGGAGTTTGTTTCATTAGGGTGAAACCGCTGGCAGAACGAGTATCATCTTGAAGCTTCTTTCTTCTCATTGAGTAAATAAAGAATTGAAAACATTTTTCCTGCTTTTAAACTTAATGTCGCCTGATGGATATGATGCGATGGGATGGAGTGAGGTCAGAATATACCATTCTTTCTCTGATGGCTTAAGGTAGGGATAACATATGCTGTCAGTGTTGTGCACATGATGAATGTGGACGGAAACCGCTGTATAAGTGTGGTTATAGTAAAAATCCTTGCATTATTTTGGTAAATCAAGGTGAAAATGAGCACCTGGCTTTTTACATCATCGTTTTACACTTATCTTGAAAGCCTTATATTATGAGCAGTTTTTTCGTTGTTTTAGGATACCGTCCGCGAGGTACGGCCCGCGGTCACCATCACCGCCATAGACAATCCAGAGGTAAAATAAAATCTTTAACATTTTTGCGTAAATATATGGTGTCATTGAAGTAATTAAAAACCGTGAGGAGTTCATTGTATTAATAAATTACTATGAAAATACTTTACGCTGACCGCGACAAAAACTTTGTTGCTCCATACATTTATAAACAAATCGACGATTGTGAAGCAAAGATGTTGTTTTTTACTACACGTGTTTTTCCTTAGCACCATTGCAACAGTCCTTACATACCAGCTGATTCAGAAACTAACGAAAAATTATAATTCTTAAACAAATAATCTATTTATATAACGGTTCCCTTCCTCCGGACCGCCACAAGGTGTAGACGTGCACTAAATCCTCAACAATCTATTTAAAAAATAAAGGCATATTTAAAGTAAATTTAAACAGTGAAATATAAAGACAGCATAGAAGCGCAGGAGGTGTTAAGGGTAATTCGCCGGTCGTGAGTACCGTTTACGATACCGCTAAACAGATCTGTCGCCTTGGTAGCCACGATTGTGACAACCAATCAGCGAGGAGGCACCAATTTGGGTCACACCCACCCAACGCCAGTGCGGTCGTTTAGAAAAGAAATCGTTTGTCTTGTCTTGTAAAGAAGAGGACAAACAGTGGTAAGAGGTATGAAATAAAAATGAGCACCAATATTTAAAAAAATGAATCGATTGTGTGATATGAAAAAACAGTAACAGCGTGGCGGCTGGCGGTTCACAGGACGCGGAATAAAAAACGACAATGCGTTGTTCCGCTAATTCATATTAAAATTAGACTGAATCTTCCTATTTCGACCGTACTTTTATTCAATTTGCAATTAGCTTCATATCTAAATTTTAAATTGTATAAAAGTTGCCTATAAATATTTTCCAGGAGCCCACCATGACGCAGCAGTATAGCCTGCGGTGGAACAACCACCAGCCAAACTTCATCTCGATGTTCACGACTCTCCTGAACACACAGACGTTAGTGGATGTTACACTGTCGGCTGACGGCAAGCAGCTACTGGCACACAAAGTGGTCCTGTCCGCTTGCAGCACCTATTTCCAAGTGAGTAAATGTAACTATCAGCAGATATTCATAGGAAGGTATGCGCTTCTAATCTTCAGCTGACTTCGGAAATTTAATTTAAAATTGTCTTTGTTATTTTATTTTTTTTTGTATTTATGTATTTCATTTTAGTGTGCCGTGAGTGTATCCGTGGCGTTATAGGACCAAAGAGTATAAAAATAATCTGGATTAGACCAGTGAACGCAAATAAAACATGGAAGCATTACTTCAAGAATCTAAGCGCGAATCGTGACCCAAAAATCCAAACAAACTCACACATAAACCTCGTCGCTGATTCGCCGAACCACACCAACAACATTATTGCTAATACGATGCACAGTTAAAAATTGACCTTATTTCCCAAGTATTTACTACGTACTACTACTATATAGTACGAATAGGCCGTGTAACTAAACACGTGAGCGGCGCAATCGGTACCGCGGCGCAATGTGCTGTGGGTCATTTTTATGAGTTAGGAATGCTTCCATGTTTTATTTGCGTTCACTGGATAGGACCTATCAGAATACCAGCGCTGTGACATTTTTTGTTTTAAATATCGCACCATATGCTAAGATAGGAACCTTTTTGGCCTCGCACTTAGTAACTGATACTGAGCTTCTGTTAATTTATTTTTTCTGTTTTTGTTTTTTGCTGATTTTTTTTCTTTTTTTTCGCCTTGTGCCAGTGCCAAATAAACATTTTTCTTTCTTTCGAGGTAAGACATCAAGATAAAATCACTTTCCAAGTCCTTTACATCAGTTATATTTTTTAGTTTGAGTGAGTACGAAAAACGCGCCTTTTTTCGTTCAGCTATTATTTCTTGATGAAAACATCACTTTAAATATGATCACTTCTGAAACAGCCTGTATAAGAGATCTGATTACTGTGGAGAATATTGAGTGATAAATGTAGTATATAGGTAAGCCTACTGACAATGAGATTAAATATGAAATAAGACTTTCAAACGAGTATCGCGCTAAACGCCTCAAAAGTATCAAGGGTTCAAGCACGTTCGCTCAAGTAACGTTGCTACAAATAAACATATACATAATTATTTAACTCCTATTGATTCGTAGAGTGTGCACTGTTCTAAGCCGTTTGAAAAAAACAAAAAAATACGTAAATAAAGGTTTATCCCCAGTTACTTTGCAGTGAGTATTTCGGAACCACGAAGACAACCGAAGCGCATACATTTTCTGGTTTAACTGTACACTTTTTACTATTGATTGTTTTTAAATATTAACTGTTTTTCTTCGAGCTATGCAATCTGTAAATTTTTTTTCGTATCTTCCATTCGTACAGTGGTCACGTTATGCAAGTCGCGCCAGAGAATTCATGACCAGCTTCAAGTTTAGCTGGGACATGGCACACTGGCGCCAGATTAATACTTCTACTTTAAATAGTTGCATTAGAGCTTTTGCATTATTTTTTTTGCATAACGGAAGTAACAAAATATGAAACAAAATATATTATATTTAGGTAGAAAGAAAATCCTGTGGCTAAATTATACCTTCCGCACCGAACTTCGACTGCAATCGCACTTAACTCGTGTACGTACAGGAGCTCTTGGTCCCGGGTGTTATCTCTAGACTTTCCTTTCGACTTGTACGATGCCAGAAAATCTAAACCGAGTTGCCAACGCGTATCTTGTGACCCGTTTACTATTGGGTTGTTGAGGTCGGATAGGTAGTTACTTCATGTAAAATACTGGCACTCAGTTGCCTGGACTGATTGGTCAACAATTTACGTCATACAAAAGTTTCCCAAATGACACACCCAGTCAAGCCTTTGCCCGCGACTTCGTTCGCGCATATCCCGTCCTTTATCGTTCTCGTAGGAATTTCGGGAAACCCTCTCGTAATACTGGGGAGCACTAATCAAGAGTGTCGGAAGCTACATGCCAAATTTGGCTTTCTACGACCAGTAGTTTGGTTGTGCGCAGTCTGTCAGTGACTCATCATCTGGAATGCAAGAGTTTTATATATTCTATTTTTGGTGACCGCGACTTCGTTCATTGGAAATTGAGCATATTTGAACGCGGGACGCCAACCACGGGAACGTGAAATACACGAGTGAAACTGCGGGGCGATTCTAGTCGTATATATGTGGGATCTATGAGACCCATACAGGGGCCGACTTCGAGAAGCGTTGTTTATCGTTAAAATTAAGCCGCGTCATTATTATATGTACATAGGAATTAAATCACGACACAATTTAAAGTCTTGATATATCTGGCTTTTTCCAGTAGATTATTTACCTAATACTTTGAAATACCTCAGTGTTATGTTCTAAAGCACCTTGTTGTTACATTCCAGACCCTGTTTGTTGAGAACCCGTCGCCTCATCCTATCGTGATTCTGAAGGACGTCACGTACGCCGACCTGCGTGCGATGGTTGACTTCATGTACTGCGGGGAGGTCAATGTCACCGAGGAGCAGTTGCCACAGGTGAGCTGACTCGAATATACTTTTATTGAGGCGTTAGGAACAGGTTGGCACGTCCCGCTAACCTCAATTGAAAAGGGTACAGGAGTATCCTCCAACCAGACGAGTGTTGCGTCTGGTATTACCCATACTGCCCAACCAAGCTACCGATATATTCTCAAAGAATGTGCATGGAGGAATGGTAACCCGATGCTTATCGATTAATGGGTTTAAGTTGTAACGGCGTGCGTTTTGTGTACAGGTGCTGGACACCGCCAAGCTACTTAAGGTCAAGGGTTTGACTGACATGCCGCCCGACTCCACGCTGACGCGGTCACAAGGCCCGTCCGCTGAGTTCCAGAGCCAAGGCGACTCGTTGGACTCCACGCGGCACTCGCCGGCAGCTTCGCCGTCCAACAAACGCAGGCGGTACGACTCAACGCTCTGTTAATTTCCGAAGATCACTGCAAAGTGGATGTCTGGACAAATAACCAGGAGCATTATTGATCAGTTGACTTATATATTACAAGAAAACTTACAAGAAATCTGTCGTTTTTGACATGCTAAAATACGGTTCGTTCGGAACCTGTGTGGAGTCAGACTCACACTTGACGGTTTTTATTTGACCTTCTCCACACGCCTGTTAAGTTCTCCCTCTACACATTTGACCAAAACTTGTCTTATCAAATATACAATACGGATGAATTTGGCGCAGCAATTATACCTACTCACCTCTCCTCAGGTCAAAGTAATAGCTAGCCCTTGGGTCACGGGAAGTATCAACTAACCATTTCAAAATTTATTTGAAAAGACTGTCCAACATAACACCGTCACCAGCAACATGGACAAATCTTGCAAAGAATTCTTTTTCTGCACGATTTCCAGTCCGTAGCGTCTTTTAGCACAAGCCCGAAAACAAGGACGTTTGGGGTTGATAATACAGTATGTTAACTAACAGAGGGCGTTCCCGTTAATCCGCAATAGTATAGCATCCATATATGATAAAAAAATATTACCATTCGAAAACAAAATGTTTTTAATTTTTTTTTAAATATTAAAATATTCACTAAAAATGTTAAATTGATATGTTAAAGAAACACTGTACACGTTTGGGCACAGCTACTACGAGTACTATTCCGCGCTGCTAATTTGATGTTAAAGAGGATGTTTCTAATTAATTGTCAATTATTTTCTGCTTATTTTTCTATGCTGATATTTTTGTTTTAATCTATTAATGATATAGATTAACGAGTTTAAGGGAATGCCCTCTGTTATTTAACATAGTGTATAGTAACCAATAAGGTAAATGTCTATATTTACAATTGTCCAGGCGCCGAAAAAGTTCAACGAGCTCGACGCAACTGAACGTGCTCGAGAACGAGCACGGGCGCGCCGACGTGAGCGCTCAAACCGTGGAGGCGATCACACTGAGCAGCGTGCCGCAGCAGCGGCGCATGCGCGAGTACCACGAGATCCGGACTATCGATAACTCGCAGCAGGTAGACGACGTTAGTACACACCATTTTGTTTTATTTTGCTTTTTATCCGAACCCCCTACCATTCCATCTGCAGAGCGATTCTAGAAATCTATTACTATCAGATTACTTCGTGCTCACTACACTTACATTTCAAAGTGATATCTTTCCATAATTGCATTGCTCATAATAATCACAAACATTTTGTGTTTGTCAATTTTTTTAAGACTTGAATGTCAACCATTTTAGTCACACAAATGGTCACTGATGCCGAAATACAAATGGGCTGTACTACTGATTACTGCAATATTTGAAGGTGTATGTATAACTCCCATGTTGATTTAATATCTCACGAGACTCGCAGTGTTTCTACGGGAAATGCTTTGACCCACCATTTGAAACTTAACTAAACGACAACTTGTTGAAAAGTAAAAAATACGGTATTTACCACATGACGCGCTTGTTGGTTCCGTACATTTTACACTCCATGCCTCTGGTCACGTAATATGCCGATCACGAGAATTATCTCCTTGCATACAGAAATGTTTTTGAGTTATATAACTGAAACAAAAGTGGTCACACTGTCCGCTTTGTTTTAATATGATTTTAACCTTAGTTGCTATTTACCTTTTGTTTTTATTGTTTTGACTTATATTCTAAACATTTGACTGTGTACCCTCTGGTATGGGTTGGTGGCAGGAATTCTGACATCAGTCTAGCCAGGGGGTATTACTCAGTTATTGGTTTGTGGATTCGTTTCACATACTGGTACTCAGCTGGGTCAGGTTACACTGGAATCCATCACCAAAATAGCTAGAAAAAGGCAGGCAGATTAATAGGGATGTTGCCTAAGTAAAAAATATATGATTATGTTTAGTCCGTCAGTTAGATTAAGTATAGAAAAATATTGGACACGTATTTTTTCCTTTATCAAATCTATAAAAACTGACGAAGATAAAAAGCATCAAAGATCAGGAGTGGGAGCGTGTGACGTCACGGCCCGGTAAAAATTGTAGCGAGAAGTGACGTCACACGAGTTTTCAATGTATCGTCTTCATTTTTTGTTTATGTGAAAAAGAAAAAATACGTCTCCAATATTTTTTGGAAATCTATCAGACGGACTAATCAGATTTTTTTTGTCAACTTCCCTATTGGAGCTTGTATCCCGTCAACCAATTCTGAATCAATGAAGACCATTTATGTTAATTTCAGACAACAGAACAGGAAAACATGAACGTGGAACCCATTGGAATGGAAAATACGACCCCAGCAGCAATCCCTCAAGGTAAACTGCACATCTTACTTTAATCCTTGTGTGATGGCTCCATAACGACTTGCACCAACTGGATCATCTCTTTGACTCTAGACAAATAACCAAATTCATTAGGTATGTGGATTGTCAGAAGACCAAAATGTTTGGACCATGTCGGCAGGGCAAACACCATAACTTAATAATAATCGCGTTTTCTTAAAGCGCTGCTTGGGCACTTGCCTTCCATTAACCGCTTCAACTATCCTCCCCATATAAAAACTTTGTACAAGTAAAAATTTAAAACCTTGGTATAAGTAATAATTTCATAATTAACTTAAGAGCAGCTTTTTCGTACATAGGACGTCGAATATTCATAAATTCGTAATGGAAAGTATTTGATGCATCTAGACAGGTTAATTATGCCTACGAGGAATTCCAAGTTGATTATCTTGATAGGAAAACTGCGGGCGTACTATGAGGTGTTAAAACGTGAGTCTTCTGAGCGAGAAAGAGGGATAGAGTTATACACCCTATATAGCTCCATCCCTTTTTCTCGCTCGGAAGACTCACGTTTTAAGACGTTATGGTACGCCCGCTGGTCCTTAAATCAGAAGTGCGACTAAGAAACCATCAAGTTTCAACTATGTAAGTATTTTAAATGGCAATTATTTGCGGCCGAATTGCTCAAAACTTAAAATAAAGAAGATTGGTTTCAAGCTAGAGTTTGACTAAACATCTATTAATTGATAGTTCTTAATTCAGAAATCAAGGTTATGCCTGCTAATTTGAGCCTTTTATGAACGTCTTAAAATTAAGTGTTGTTTGACAATTCGCGAGTGTTAGCGCCATCACACATTGATGCCATATCATTCATTTTATAAGTTCCATAGCTCTCTATCTCATACCACCGTACTTTTTTTTCATCAAGTTGAATACCGTTTTTAGCTTTCAAATTCATGAATATCTTCTTTCCTTTCGTCTATAAGCTTTAAACGTTATGTTGATACAAAACATTTTAAAATAAAGTTTAATTTGTGTGAAAAAAGTTCATTTGTTCAACAAACGTAAATCACCGCAATGTGTTATCACATAAAAAAAATGAAAACTGTTATATTAACTTCGACATTCATTAATACGGCGCCGTTCGAAGACACACTAACTGATAACGAATTAAATGTGCTTAACCTAAGTTTTTTTTTAAATCTAGAGCACATCACGAACAATAGTATCAAACATCATCTGCTTCTCATTCACTCTCAAACGTAACGCTCCCATCATCCGCTTGTGCTTCACGTTGTACTCTGTGCATGTGCCGCGCTGTGTGTACACAGTTTTGTTTCGTACCCGCTTCAACTCGAAACTTTGTTTTTGAGGATAAGCCAGAGTCTTCATAAAAATTAAAAATACGTCTTGAAATAAACTCGCGTTAAAATAAAGGTGTTTTATATACACCAAAAAATGAAGTATGATTAAAAATCGGTTTGTCACAGGCTCAGTACCCGACCGGGACGACCTTTTTCTTTCCAGGGAAGGGAGATCAATGAGAAAGCGTTTGTTTGAACTGTAACTCTTAAATATGATAGTGACCTAGAGAGTTTTATTAAAATACGTACATTTATCTCTCTTCCCAGGAGGACAGTGGACCATGATGGAGCACTCATACCCGCGATACTCGAACGCGTGCATAGGCGGCGGCGCGCTGCAGCAGGACCCCGGCTTGTACATGAACAACGTCATGAACCCGCACATGGATGCCGAGCTCAACTACGCGCAGGGGCTGGGCGTGGCGGGCCCCTCGCCCGGCCCGTCGTGCGCCGACGTGCAGGCGACGGCCGAGCCCGCGCCGCAGCCGCCACCGCCGCCCAAGCGCCGCCGCACCAGCAACCCACAGTCCGAGGAGAACTTCCAGCGCGCACTCGAGGCCGTTCGCTTCGGCGGCATTGGCTTCTGCAAGGCGGCTCGCATGTTCGGCGTCAACAACCGCACGCTCTGGCTCGAATACAAGAAGAAAGGCTACCCTAACAATCGACCCAGCATCAAGAGCAGGATCAAGCGCGAGCACACCACGCCGCCGCCCGAGCACAAGGACGAACCGGCGCAGCCCGAGCAGCAAATGGCGCTGTTGTGTCCGCAACACCAGGTGCCGCCCGGCTTCCTGGACCCTGGCGCGCCGCACGGCTTCCCGCTGCAGAGCGTGGCGCACTCGTCGCCCCTCAACCTCCTAGGCGTGAACTTCAACTCGATGCAATAGAACGCGGCCTGCGGCGTGTCGCTCGACGAGTCGTACTCGTTGTGACACGAGTGGCAAGGCGCCAACGTCGGCCAGCAGCCCGTCGTGGTGCCTTCGCCCCCCCACGCCGCCCTCGCGCTCCCGCAACACATATTCATGCATCTCGCGTTGTAAATATTACTTGGAACACGTAACCCATGTACTTATATCGGTATCAGCTGCGGACTCCATCAGATCATGTAACACATTAGTATTAAGTGTATTGAGCTGTGACTGCGGCGTGTCGTCGTGGTAGGAAGGAAGGTGCCGAACCGAGCCGAGCAATCAGCGCTCGAATTAATATTTCTAGCTCCTAGCGGTTACTTAAGGTAGGTCTCATCAATCAGCAACAACCTATCCAGACAAGAACTGTGTATCGGTCTGGGACAGATTCGAATCGCTTCGCGCTGTCTATGGGGTATCTTATCCCATTTTCCTACATCCCAGGCTGTGAGATCCAGCCTTGGTATAATGTAGCTTGTTCACAAGCCAATTTGTGCAAAGAGCAGGTATGCCTGGCTTCAGGGACAAGTGTTGCTGCCAAGGATTGCAAACTGTTGTTACGGATTGTAACCTTCGGGTAGCTAATATTGGATTGGCTATCAGTTTCAGTCTTTATATAAATCAGTGTCTTAAACTTCACTATCCTTCGCTGCCTCCTATTCTGAAACCGCATGAGACACTAGCTTATACATCGCGAGGGAAGCCTAAGCCATACTACTTGTCAACCTTAAAAGCAAGAGTGATCGGACACCTTCTGGGCTGGCTCTATCGTAAACCTGATCGATTGCTTACCATCAGGTGAGTTAGAGGTCAAGAGCGAGCGATTACGATCAAACTAAGACGGCATACCAGCAGTACAGCTTGTCGGGTCGTTGGAAACATCACTTACCAACAAAAATGTTCTAAAAACGAGGCTCGTAACCACTACTTCATAGATATGTATATCACTGCCCACTGTTCATGGCATAAAATCAAAACACGATCAAGCATATCTGTAAATAACGTAAGTAAATATTTTGAATGCTTCGGTGTTCCTTCGGCCTGACCATGTGACGTCCGCAGCCTTAGTATTGCCATGAAAACAAAAACGTATTTTGTAGATCTCAATAGAACTAAGTTATGAACTGTTCGGTAAGCGAGTGTTTTTTTACATATTATAGGGAAGTGCACAACCGTAGCGGTAAAGTCGGCGGTTCAATGTGATAGCGAATTGTATATTTGTAAGTCCCGCTTTTTTCGTATATCCGGGACACAGTTACTGTAAGTTATCATTGTCGCAAGTAATCATGATAATATACATGTGTTTTTTTGGATTTAACGGCAATTAACTATAGTAACAGTTGTGTAGGGGGGGTGCTGGTCACTCAAGTATTATACGTACACGACAGAGTGACAAATGTGGCAGCATTTCATTTATTCAGGAGTAATGGCCACACAAGGAACTGTGTTCAAACACTTAGTCTGATTTCTGAGTGACAGGATTCACACAGTTTTATCATAACTACCTCTATATATATAAGTATTTTTAATGTTTACCACGGCACTTTTGGAAGACGCCTGTGTATTTTAATAGTATTTGGATTCGTTTAGTAGTCACCTAAATCAAAGTACCTACACGTAGTATTTTTCTTGCTATTAATTAAAGGTGGTGGTGTGTTGTAATCGACTATCAAAACATACAATATTCTCAAAGCTAATTGACTTTGCGTTCGTAAAAACTACCCACAAATTGGACATGTCAGGTTCTTTTAGGAGGGACGCCACGGAATGGTAACTGTTATGGTAGAAATTACTTTTGCAATATGCCTCCAATGCTATTACGAAATAAAAATTAATGTGGGCGTTATAGCCTACTAACTTAAGTTTTACTAACTACTAAATTAACGACTAATTTTATTTTATCCAATGATTATTATGGACTTCAAATATTTGATTTGTGGGTTTAGATGACATGTTTAATAAACACACCACCATTCTGATTTAATTTCAGTTATATGACAATTAAAAAAATGTATTTTTAGTTTAATTTATGAAATGTGATGTGATGAAATGAAAAAACAGCTTTTCTGTACATTTGTTGTACATGTGGGCATAATGCGAAATATTTAGGCAATAGCTATTATTCGTGGTTTCGTGGTCGGGGAAAGAATTAAAAGTCACAGCTGTTTATTAAATAATAATCCAATGCCAGTAATGTTAATTTTAAATAAAAACTAATTAAAGTATTCATTGTCCTCACGCATTTAAGTTAGACTGATAAAACCGCACATATCTTTGTTTTTGGACGTGTATTGAACACATGTCATTGGTAGCTACATAATAAGCTCGAACAGGAACAATATTACCAGAGATCTCTATCGTGTAATGTAGTTAGGTAAGCATGTAATTATGTCTGCATTTATAGAGTAAGTAACTATAAGTACTGCTCCAGTCATATAGGACGGAGCTTCGCCTCGCGAGCGGCTCTCGACACTGGCGGCTCTGTATCTGTGTTATTGTATCTTTTAAGCATGGTTTTTGTTTATACATAGTTTAAGTCAAAGGCTCTTTTGCTATTAGTCTTTGGTACCTTTGTGACAGGCTCCTTTAAGGTACATATATCCTCACTAACGTGATGAATAGAGATCGGATTTTCTGATTCATATTTACCTAAAGTTTAGATGTTGGCTGTTATGGAAAGCACTTTGTTATCGAAAAGCTTTTTTCGATAACAAAGTGCTTTCCATTCCAAGACGCTTATGATAGTTGTCTTGCTACAACGTAATATAGTAGCTACTCCCTTATTTTATTATCAGAAAAAGGTGTGAAAACATGCCTCTAGTTCTACTTTTTTTTTTTTTGTTTACAATTAGTTGTCCTGGAATTTTATTATTAAAGAAAATATTACAAAAAAGAATTAGTTGTCTGTAAATTCGATAGTTTAACGTGACAACGTCATAATAAAGCATTGAAGCCGGCTTTCATCGATTTATTAGACGTTGTCACTTTAAAAATATAAATATTCTCTAAAGCCGCCTCCATAATAATTATGATAGCAAAAATTAAGTTTAGGTAAATATACATCTGATAACACGATCTCTAGTAACATGTTGATATAAGTTTTCCATTCATAATCGGTTCCGTCGCATGCTTTATTGCTATTGGATAATGCAGGTTTTACATAGTCAATATTAGTGCATATCATATACATATATTTTATTGTAAATCTGCCAAAATCTTTAGATTTTCATAACAGAGCAGCATGGTATTCGCGAAAATATTTCTAGACATAAGTTACCAATCAAACACGTGTGACTGAGGACGTGTCTGATTGATACCTACAGCCTGGAAATTATTTGGGTCGAAATAAATATAAAGCTAAGCGCAGTAATAATGAAGCTTACGTTTATTTTCCTCAACAGTTGCTCAATCCAATACAGTTTTGAAGGTGTTTTAACTTGTAAGTGTATTTTAAGCTGCCGCCATTCTTATATTGACAGTCGAACCGCCCGCGAGTGCAATTCGAAATCTTAACACTATCGTCATTTTAGAAGTATTACTTTTTATTTTAGTATTAAACTAAGGAGTATTATATTTTTCTATTCGCCTAGATTTACAACGATAATAACCAGTTTCGGCGTTTGCGATCTCTGTAACTTTTTTTTGTAATTTCGACTGATTTTTTAAAAATAATTAGAAGTTTCTCTCGTTTAGGCTGGCAACATAGCTGCTACGTATCGGAGGTAATTCAAATTGTAAATATAATAATTATGTATATACAACCTATGGTAGGTATTTGAATAGGTTCCTCTCTTCCTCGATTTATTTTACTAGAGTTTTTAATCGGTAAGAATAACTTAAGGTTGAATTGTAACTGGATCTTAATCAGTAGAACTACTACACGTGCTACATTTATATCTGTATGTGTTTACAATTCATGTTCCTAAACAGGGTCACTTTTTCAAGTCACCGGGGATGGACAGTTTCAATCTATATGGAATCGCGAATAATTCAATGGAGATCCCTTGGACGATTTTTATGAAAATAAAACCGCATATTTTTTGGAAAATAATATTTCTAACCAGCAATAGAACATTTTAAATTAAAAGAAATACACAATAGATTATTTTTGAATTTTACAAATTTTGCGCAATAATATTTTTCTGACTTGACTTGGCATGTCCTATTGACGTCGATTTCTGGGTCACCCTGTTTATCATCTACGACTCTTGCGCAACTACGTATTGTAGCTTCCCTGGACTTTTGTTTTTTTCACAAATCACACTTGTTTTAAACACCTATTTGTGTAAATAACTACTGTTGTGGAGCACCAAATACAATAATCAACCAAACATATACGCTGGGATGCAGGTCTTTTTGTGAGAGGCATCAATACTTTTTGTCAATTACATAGGTACATATATTTTTAGAATTCATTTGTTTATATAATGGTAAACACTTCACAGAACATGATATTAACTATTTAGTTGTACTGATACAGATCTAGTCGATTCAACCTTATGGTACAAGGTGACATCGAAATAACTGAAAACTGCTAAACCCTCTGTAGCATACTGTAGAGTTTCAAACTAAGTAACATACCGAGCAAGGTTCTACCAAATTCACAGACTAGCCATGGAAATGATACAAAATAAATGGCGCTCATTGTCGCAATATGCAATTTGTTTTACAATGGTAAGTTAAATAATATATGCGAGGGCGCTATATGCTACACCAAATCCAAGAATTGCTTTAGAAAATTTATCTCTTGTAACGTGGGCTATAGTACTGTAAATTTGTAGTAGCTCAGCTTTTTAATGTTTTTTTCTTTATACACATAAAAAATAATAAAACACGTGTTTTTTATAGCTTTTTTTCTCAATATTGTGGAATCCAAATGACCAAATAAATTCGATTTCGTGAGTGACAGAGGGTTTAGGGACCATTGAGCTCATTATTCTGAAGAACTGTTAAATCTTTGAAATAATCAACTTTTCCTTATATTTTGTCAATTTGCAATTCGCGATTTCAGTGTTGGTTCCCTTATAAAAATCGTTCACGATTGTGAATAAGTGAATTTACCCGTTATATCAAGTTTACAGTTATTTCAAATACGCCATGTGTATCTCGAAAGACTGCTCAGAAATGGGGAAGTGGATGTCTTCTGATAAGATAAACTCTATAATCTGAAATATTATATCTTTTGTTGTAAGCATTTTACTTCTTTTATTATTCGAAGTATCGAGTGAGCATATTGTCTAACATTAAGCTTGCCAATAGGTTGTAGAGCTATCTTTTTTATAGTCCAGTGCATGCGTCGGTACGTGACTGGGCGACTAGTTCTCAGATTATAGAGAAAAAATTGTCTTGCATTTATTACGTTTCACTGTCTCTTTTCTTCTTGAATAAGTGCCATCCAAGGTGATTTCAGAGTATTATGTTGGTCATGAAGCAATTGGCCGTGAAATATTGATGTTACCAGATAACAAAAATGATTTAGTTACTAAACCTCGTCTGTGGGTAATGTTAGATAGGTTAATATTACGGTTTATGTTAAGATGAAATTAAATCATTGATTACTGTCTTCAGGGTGGATCTTTGAGATGGTAAGGTAGAAATTTCGCGGCATAAGTTAAGTCTTATCGAAGACTCTTATATTGTGCATTTAACTTTAGATGCATTTGTGGGCTAAACACACTAGCCAACAACGATTGAAATATTACCTCTATCCTTAAACATAAGAACTCGCTGCTGAGCCAAGCCCGAGTCGCTGAACGCAGTCGAGGCTAGGCCTTTGGCATTAAGATTAAATAGCATTCAACTGATTAACACTAATAGATTAGCCATTGCTTCTTGCAAGCATGTGTCACTATTCGTCTTTTACAGTAGTATACATTACCCACACATGAGAAAGTGATTTATATGTACCAGTGTTTCTCGAAATAGTATTAATCATGAAATGTTTATAATAATATTGCATAGGTTTGGAACAGAGGGGCGACGGTCGTGCTCATTAAGAGATATATGTGGTCGTGTCCTAACCAAGACCGAATGTCGCGCGACGATGCGATTGACGCATTTGTAAGCTCGATGGATCGCGTATGTGCGCGACTCTCGCTTCTGGTTAGAGCATTGGTTGACTTAACAATCTGAAGATGTGTTAAGTAGTTGATGAAGAGTGCGAGTCACTAGTGATGGAAACATTTTATAGCTATGTATGTATGTATAGTAAGTAGATATATGGAGCGCTGGCTTGCGCTGTCAGGACCGGTCCGTGGCCACTTTCAGTTCATAAGTGTTCTTACTCGGTTGCCGACACGCTGGTACTCACACGTACAAACATTTATGAACTTAAAAAAGGATCTTTTTGTGTACCTATTAGTATTGTGTCACATGTATTATTATCACATAAGTTAACCTTGAAACTATTTCGGTTTTGTAGTATTCGAAATGATGAAATGTATAAATAAGTACCAAATTATCAAAATGTTAAATGTAGTATCGTCAATGCTCACGACTGTCAACCCCCACAGGTTGTCCATTAACAGGCAAAATTGGTGAATTTTGTGCTTAGCACTAATACCTTGTTCTATACCAAAATAGATAATAAAAAGTTTTGATTATTTTGTATTAAAATCTTTTACTTATACCCAATCCCATCCCAAGTTGATGAATATTTGTAATGTTTCAGCAGATATTACAATAATTATGTGGAATCTTTTCCACAGTCGTTTCAATTTTCCTTCAAGCATCAGTCCGAAAAGGGCTCGTTTCACTGTAAACATTATCGCGCTGGTGCCAATTTGTAATGAATGCTAACACATGAAAGTAGAATAATTTGCGAAACATGTGTGTTGGGATAAAGGCGAAACATGTCTGGGTTACCAGATCATAAATCCCCCTTCGAAGCCAACCTCGATCTTGGTTGATAACACCACTTTATGGCCAGGGTTAGATAGACGGATACCAGCTTCGAGCGAGCGACCATTTTGTGAGTGATCATAGATACAATTATTCCGGTGCACACTACACGCTCAAGCATACTATTGCATGGTCAAATTAATGTCGACACACGCCGTAGATTATGTTGACCCCTACAACAATGAGGCGGACTCTCGGAAGAACTACCTATCTTAAATACATTGCATTAGTAGCCATACTGCATGTCTCGTGGTCGGTTAGCTAAACACAGCCTCTAGACAATTGATTAGTAAAGGCGATTGCCAAAACGTCAATAAGGGGCATAAACGTTAATATTATTGACAATCGCTGATAGAATGGCACTTTGTCTAATTAATAAATAAACTCGTGACGTCATGGGCAAATATTTTGACGGTATCGAACGGCACTCTGTATTTTTGAAGTGTATTCAAACACTGTTAATTCTATGTTTCTATAATTTCGAGTTTACGCCAAACAAGCAAGTCAGTATGTGCGCTGACTCTAACTTATTTAGGTACTTACTTTGCTGAACATGTTTTGTTTTCCGGTTTCCACTTCCTTTCTTTCAGAGCGCAGAGGCGAGCCGCAAGGAGTCAGAAGCTTTATTATCTTTTGTCTTACACAGTAAATTATTTATTAGTTCCAGCAAACCCGAACTCTTCAGACGGCTGGCACCGACGGACCAAGCACTTCAAGCGGCAGTCGCGGGTTCCTGACGAGCAGAACATTCGCAAGCAGACCTCGGAGCCCCTCCCCCCGCCGCCCGCCGTGTCCAGGAGCACGCCCACGCTACAGAAACACGAGTCCTACCCGCAGTACAGCACGTCTAAGGTGACTATTATCCTCCTCCTCTGTTGCCATCTGCTCTGAAAAGGTGCCGATTCTGTAATACTCGAAACTAAACTTCTCCTTCTTTTTTTCGGATTCCGATCATCATCGTAAAAAATGAAACCCTTATACGATCACTTGTGTTTCCGTCTGTTTTGATTCTGTGTTTCCATGGGTCCTAAACACGGCCTCAAAAATAAAAATAAAAAATGAGTGTAGGGGTCAGATGGAAGATTATGGAGGACAAAACAGTTTTTTCTTTTAAGTTTTTCGGTTTATACTTACCATGTGACATATAAAAAAACCGACTTTTAAACAAAAAAACACAATAGTATAAAAAAACCTTAATTTTGGAAGTCGGTGTTTTTGGTTGTTTCTTCGTGTTTAGTAGTCGGTTTTTTTTTCTATTTTTTTTTTTTCACTTTTAGTGGTGACACCCCACATCTAACACATATCAATCACAGTGTACGTGTTATAAATAACCATCTCTACATACTACTACCTAGTTTCCATCGACCAATTGCAGTACTGTCTCCCAAATCCTAACCGTTAAGGAGTTCTGTAGCTTCATAATCAGCACAGCAGCATCAGATGTTGACACCCTGAAGCATATACCTGCGTAAGACATGATTATTACGTTACAAAAGCACCATAAAAGCATACAATTTTCGGAGGTTGCCCTCGATTTTTCCTGGATCCCATCATCAGATCCTGACCTGGTGAAAAAAAATTGGAAATCCGGCTATTTTGACGGAAATATCGGTAAACATACATAAAAAAATAATATTATACATACAGATGAATTGAGAACCTCCTCCTTTTTTAGAAGTCGGTCAATAAAAGGGCTATTTGTGGTTTAAGATTCTCAAATCTTTATTTTTTCATAATTCCATTCCCCCCCTTATATCCGAAACAAATGAGCCAATAAGTCTAGCTACTGTTGATTATAGTATAACCTATGAGAAGTCGTATAATTTAAAATAACTCGGTACAAAAATGAGATACGTTCGGAACCCTGCACGCGAGTTCAACTCGCACTTGGCTGATTTTTCAAGCAAAAAAACTTTTTACAAAAAAATACAACTGACTTCTACACAAAAAAATAGAAGTCGGTTGTATTTTTTTGTAAAAAGTTTTTTATTTATCACTTTTTAGTGGTACCTACGCCCCCTCCCCTCCCCCCACCTAAACGAACCAATCACATTGGTGTAAAAAAACGTACTGCTCCTTTACTGAGTAAACTAAGAGGTCGTCAATGTAGACAATGTAGATATTTTTTTTAGATTTTTCGAAAACCGCTTGGTCGATTTTGATAAAATTTTCATGGGATCATTTGGGAAGTATACCCTTTCCAACAAAAAAAGAATTTTTCAAATCGGTTGACAAGCAACGGAGTTATGCGCGAACAAACATAAAAAGAAAAAAAAAATACAAACATCCGAATTGAGAGCCTCCTCCTTTTTTAGAAGTCGGTTAAAAATGAGTTAAAAGAACTGTCCAGACTGGAACGAGAAGTCGTATAATTTAAAATAACTCGGTACAAAAATGAGATACGTTCGGAACCCTGCACGCGAGTTCAACTCGCACTTGGCAGATTTTTCAAGCAAAAATGAGTTAAAAGAACTGTCCAAAACTGGAACTCAAATTAAAAAATCAACGAAAACTAAAAGGTTTCACCCTAACTTTCGCCCTCCAGCGACGTCCTAACCCGAGGTTCAGTACCCCCACAGGTAAGCCCTAAACGAGTAGTAGTTTGTAGTCATGACCGGCGGCTATAATTTTTGTCAAGGCATGACGAGAGTAGCCTTTCGCAGATCGACCGATGAAGGTTGATCGCGTTTTCTTTCACATTTGCACAGTGGTTTTTGCGCAGTGGTTGAGTACGGAACAAACGTTTGTATGGCCTACAGATAATTGTTCCGGGTCTGGGGGTGTCTTGTGTATGTGAGTTTACATGTTTGTGAAGGCACCCACGATACAGGAGTAAATCCTAGTGTAGGGCAACGTTTTTTAAAAGAGAAGAGAAAGAGAGATTTCTATACTAAGTTTACGTAGTCCTCGAGTCGAATGCTATCACTCTGTATCAGTTTGGCCTACTTTTATTCTCATCTTGAATTCTAGCTCAGTCTGGGTCAAAGCTAAAATTGGAAACCATTCTAGTGAGACTAAAATCAGATGTTTGGAAACGTTAGATGTCTCGAAGACTGTTTGGGTCCAATTCACTTGTCAATTAGGGCCCACAAGCTGAGACAGATTTAGAAAGTGAGAATGCCTTGCGGTGCCACTCAAGGTTGTCTGGCCCAAATATAATATCGCTTTTATCTATACTAATATTATAAAGCTGAAGAGTTTGTTTGTTTGTTTGAACGCGCTAATCTCAGGAACTACTGGTTCGAATATAAAAATTATTTTTGGATTGAATAGACCATTTATCGAGAAAGACTTTAGGCTATATATCATCTCGCTTAAGCCAATAGGAGCGGAGCAGCGATAAAGAATGTTTTAAAATCGGGGATTCCACGGGGACGAAGTCGCGGGCAGCAGCTAGTGCAGTTATAAATATAAGAGTTAGTACTGCAAATATTAAGTTTTTACATACATGAGATTTTTTACTATTGATAAGAACGCGTTTGATCACTATCTCTGCTGATGGTGAGCGACGATGTGGTCGAAGGTGAAGCACGCTTGCTTAAAGACTCCCAGGTTGTAGTTATCAGGAAACACAGACTCTGGCAGGGAATTCCACTCCTGTTACCTTCCACACTGCACCCCACCCCACACATCTATCACATATATTATTTCCTTATAAATATATCATAGCTATATCTCTATGCTATAAAATATTTGCAAATTGATATTGTATCATGCGGACCATTTTTCCTATCCCCCCCCCCGCCCCCCGCCTCACCGCGGTATATTCCCGGTCAAACTACATACTTATAGCACGAGTCTCGCTGCAGGTATATATTTCAATCTACATTTCAATGTGTGAAAAGGCATGTCACAGTATAAATAAAGAAATCCCTTTTTCGAAAAACCCTATATACAAATGTCTTAATACTTCTTGGGTTATCAAAGAATCAATTTATTCATAACCGAATGAACGCAATACCTGTAAAGTGATCATTGTATTCATCATTACAAATAAATATTACTACGGTCTCAACCTCGAAATCGCGAAAAATTCTCCACTTACCCATACATTTATGGTTTTGGTTTACTGACAATACCTACTTTGGTATTTATTGAGAGTACTAATTATTTACAAAATACAACTTAACAAGCTATAATATAGCAAGTACAAGCGGAGTAAAAAGGGGGAAAGACTCAGGGCATCAAAAAATTCGTCCACATCGCTGTCAACGGGAAAAGTGCCCAATGCTGATTCGTTGACCAAAGAAAAGGTCACATAAAGAGTTGACTAACTGCTTGCTGATTTTACGAAAAAGTCGAAGAGTACTCGGACCCCATGGCCCTTGTGTTTTAACCCCAAACGGCACAAAAACCTACATAATTCCCAATAAGGTTGCTGCACCGTTTGAGATTTTTCGCACCTGCCGCAGCCGCCCCAGCACAACCCGCCGTGCTAAGAAGATGGGATGGCGCAAGGGTATCGACACATGTTGCATTCCACACCAAAGGCATACTCACCTTCCAAGGCATTATGGTTATCCCATCATCTCGCGCCAAGCCATTTGGTCCTAATACAGCTGGCACCCCGGCGGGTGACAAGAGCCCGCCGGGTGATGTCATTAATGCTGGCGTACCGTGCTTCCCGACCCATATATTTGTCCCATAGATACATGTGCGCATTACTCGACGAAATGCGTTGAACAGCTGATTGTTTTTCACGATTTCAGCGTTGATTCCATAGTAAAAGTTGTTCATAACGATGAGTATAATGACCTCTTTTCGGGTATTGCGATTATTCTGTTACACGTTGTATAGTACGTGTTTTATTTCTGCTAACCAGTGAACAATTCGAATTCGTAGGCCATAGTGACCCGGAAGCCCCGGCTGGAGCAGGAGGTGGGCTCGCTGCTGATCCGCGCCGTGTGCAGCGCAGAGCGACAGAGCTCCAGCACCAGCGCCACGTCCACGTCGGCGTCGTTCGAGTCGGCGACGTCGGACGGCGCGCAGGCCACGCGCGCCTCGCACACGCCCGCCGTGCGCTCCGGCCCGCCCCTGAGCTGCAACTTCTGCTGGAACACCGTGGACGAGTGCGGCCGCATCCTGCGCCGCAAGACGCAGTACCACTGCCCCGAGTGCCGCACCAACCTCTGCATCGTACCCTGCTTCCACGAGTACCACGACGGGCCCGAGAGCGACTCCAACAACGCCAACGCGCGGTGAAGCCTCCTCCTCGACGACGGCACGAGGCGCTTGTCAAAGAAATGGTGGAAGTTCAGCCTGAACCACGTGTGAACGTGACGTGCGGTGTGGACACTTGCTTACGACTGTTAGTCTACTTGCAGCAAGATTTAATTTGACAGGCTTCACCATTCAACGTTGCTCTAGAGGAAGTGGTTCATGTCACAGACTTTTAGACTTTATTCTGGTCTATTTGTGCTTTGAAATGTAATAGTTTTGGATTCTTCATTATTATAAAATATGATATTTAACCATCATGAATTATCCTTGTGGTAGTACGATAAGATTTCTGGAATATTTCTAATATATGTATGTATTTATTCGTAGTTGGTGTATATTGGTAATAATTATATGTTATTATTAATCACTGATCTCGATGGTAGGAATCATGTTATGTCGAGTACACCGAACTTATATTTTAACCATCACTAATATCATAATATACAGGCATATCTTTATCACAAGCCAAAATGATTCCATTTCGCATTATCTTAGGAATGAGCGATCAAAAACAAATCAAATATCTCATGACTTGTAATAAACGATCATAATTTTTTTATTATAAGCTATGTTACAGATGTTTACACTAAACGTAGTGGCAAATAACACGAACTGTTATTCTTGTAATGCAACGCCACGACATAATGTTAGATGTATGTATTTTTAACTTCGGTAAATGGCATTTCAGGGATGCTCCTGCAACCTTCTTGTTCGTGTGTAATCTGCTGAAGCACTTAATGTTAGTCATAGTAGAGTTCTTTGTAAAGGACCTTGTTTGTAAGGACTCCACCCGCCAGCACCATTTGTTCC
Source organism: Hecatera dysodea (assembly GCA_905332915.2). Classification (NCBI taxonomy): domain Eukaryota; kingdom Metazoa; phylum Arthropoda; class Insecta; order Lepidoptera; family Noctuidae; genus Hecatera; species Hecatera dysodea. The sequence goes on along the minus strand of HG995286.1, from coordinate 26,158,014 downwards.
GCTGCTGTTATGCTGCCCTGGTTTGAGGGTGCCGGCAGCCGATGTTGGGTGCCCATGTCCACGTAGCGTCGGATCGTTGCATCCAATATCAGGAAAATATGTATTCGTTTAGATATATGTACCTGTCTATTTCAGTAATTTTTATAGTACTAATATAATAAAGGTCACTTATACTGATGTAACGCTGACGTATTTCCGTTACGCTAATATATGTATGTTTCCGAAGACATTGTATTGTGAATATTAATATTTTCGTAATAACCAATATAGTCTACGTTTATTTCTTGCCATTCACGGTGATGTATTTGACTGCGACACTCGTGGGAGACGATTTCTTTCAGCATAGGCTGGTCGTGGTACGTATGCTCTTACTAGCTTCACTACTTAATATATAATAACGTATATTAAACGTATTAGTGAGAAAGCTCTCAGGTTACTTACTGTTATATACATTTCATATCAGGGTGTAGTTTAGCCGTTCCATTGTCGTTTAGAAGTGTTTTTTTTTTAAATGGATCTTTAGATAAACCCGAAGCTTTCATAACCATATTCTGTAAGTGACATAATAATTATGTCGTTTGCTCAGTAATACTAACGTTAACATAACAGACACAACCGCCATTTAAGTGTTGATGTCCTTTGAAATCATACGATGTATCATGTTTAACTCGAATTTGAAAGAAGACGGTTTTTGTTGCAAACACCATTTCTTTGGCAAAATTTAATTAATTTTAGATTTTTTATAGGATTTGTAAATAATAGTTTTTAAGGTAAATGTGAAATAACGGTCGGACCGTTTTGTCGACATATATTGTGTTGAACACTTCTCAATTTTTATCGATGCTTCTTGTTTTACCGATGGCGATGGAGAAATCTTCTAGGTAACAAATATTTGAGGTACCTACTTTTATTTAATGCATTTTTTATTTATCTGTTGTTATCGGTAAACCTGAATAAATAAATGTAAGTTTACATCGACGTTAGTTGTATGTTTCGAGTCATTCAGTGATTTTAGATATGTATCTACTTATGCGTCGTAGTTGAGAGTATCTGTCCTTGTGCAATTTCTACAAAATATATAGGTATATGTATAAATATTGTATCAAATTGTTGCTCTTATTCGATGTCGTTTAAAGTTTATCGACGTCGTAATTTTATCGATGTTTAATTAGAAAGGGGACTTTAGTCTGCGATGAAAATGACATGATATATGTATATTTTATGTATGCACTTATATGTATGTCAAATGTTGATACCTACTTCAAGTAACTAAGCTTTAGGGGGAAGTTCTGAGAATAATATATCATATTTTTGGATCGAAAGTGTTGGCTGTTTTAGATTGTTCGGATTTAGGGGTGGCGCTTGTCGTTTTTTGTATCGTGAAGAGTCGTGGGGTATCAAACGTGTTCAGTTCAGGAGTTTGAGCGCCTGATTCCGAAGAAATTCGGCATATTTGAAGTAAACTGTTGGAAATTTCGAACGTTAAGGCAATTTGATTAAATGGCTTAGGTTAAGAAGTTTTGGGAAATATTAAATGTTATCGATTTTGAAGAGAACTAATCCGATTATTTACCATATTGACCTTTTTAAAAGGACACAATGTCCTATAATGATACTAGTTTCTTACAAGGATATGATGAAATATTTGCAAAAAAAATTGTAGCATACTTTTATATGTTGTAAACATTTCAAGAGAGTTAGCAACTAATATTTAGAACGTCTTTTTGGAAACACTTTACTGATAGTTATTGTGTGTGATCGATTTTCGACTAAATAATATACATCAAGTGTCCATACACTAGAGAATTATATAATGTACTGTGGTTTTCACGAGTTTCACAAGAATATGACATTTCGTAGTAAAACTATATTCTATGATTCTTGTACATATTTCAAATTACGAATTTACAAAAACATGTTACCTCCGAACTTAGAATTGCTTTAAAATATTTTCTATCAGGTACCTATTTGTCAGGAAACAAGTTAGATATTATAATTTATAAAAAAATCACATCTGTCTCTGAACCTCTGCACAGCTTCAATAGATATTTACAGTAAATATTTTTCTATCACATTTTCAAGAAATTATCTTCAATATATAGTCAATTATTGTCTGACATAATAACTTCGCATTAATTAAACCAATACTTATTGCGACATTATTATATGTATCTTTACTACTATATATCTATGTACTGAATTACGAGTAGTACGTACTTATTAATAAAACCTTTAGTCTCTCTAAATTCATAATTTTATGAGATAAGTGAATAATATATTCTATTGATAAATTTGAAAAAAAAAAACGTGTTGGTAAATGTACGTAAATGATTAAGGACGAAAATTATAATTACCTTACGAATTTTGGCTCTATATAGTATATTTTAATCATAATCAAGTTATTGAAACTAATAGGGTATTTTACTGTAAAAATCTAATTAGTCCGTCTGATAGATTTACAAAAAATATTGGACACGTATTTTTTCATTTTTCACGTAAACAAAAAATGAAGACGATACAGTGCGTTGAAAACTCACGTGACGTCACTACGTTGCTACAAGTTATACCAGCAACGTGACGTCACGTGAGTTTTCAACGCACTGTATCGTCTTCATTTTTTGTTTACGTGAATAATGAAAAAATACGTGTCCAATATTTTTTTTAAATCTATCAGACGGACTAATTAGATTTTTACAGTAAAATACCCTATTGTAAAATTAGCCGAACCCTTACTAAGAGTAGATAATCCACTCCTTAGCACGATATTCCTTAGGGCCGCACTTCACCAAAGCGAAGCAGTGCGAAGCGCAGGAGAGCAGATCCTTAGTCGCTAAAGCCGCTGTGAAATGATCAAATTAGATGTACACATAGATAAACAGACAACAGGGATCTGATCAAATCACTAACTAACTGTTTTAGTGACACGATGACATAATTTAGATATTAAAAGTATTGATTTGGTAAATTATATATAACTATTAATATGTAGTGTCTTCAGTCCGTCGAAGTTTTGCCTCTGCAATGCTTCGGCATCTCTACTACTCTGTTCGTAAAGCGTACGTTGAATGTTGAAATGGATCGCCGCTTCAGAGGCATAGCTCAAATCTCCCTTTTGATCGAGATGTACTCGTATATATCAGACAAATCTCCTCTCTGCACCACCGTGTCCACTGAAGCTAAGCGAATAACCGAATTGTAAATAAACATACTGTATTTTTAACTTTCAACACATTACAACACTAGTCTTCATTGGCGAAGCGCGGGCCTAAACCGACTCTTAAACCCAGACGGTACTCTAAATATTTCTATGGTCTTAAGTAAGGTCCTAGTATGACCTATTAAAATATATACTTAATAAATGGTAATTTAAATATGACATTATGTGTGTAGAATATCGATGTTATATCATTCAAATACATATGGTTAGCATTTACCTATCGTTTACTATCTTATAATAGGTATATCGTTATTAATAGGGATCTTTACTGAGTTTAAAATATATATGATTCTATTTCGTCCGTTAGAGTTTATCGAAAATATTAGACACGTATTTTTGCTTTATCAAATCAATAAAAATTGACGAAAGTAGAAAGCATCGAAGATCAAAAGAGGGCTGTTGACGTCACGTCGTGTTAAAACTTGTAGCAGAGTTTTCAACCACTGTATCGTCTTCGTTTTTTGTTTAGTTACGTGAAAAAAGAAAAAAAATACGAGTCTAACGTTTTTTGGAAATCTTGTTTGACGAACTTATTAGATTTTTTGTTATTGACACATATCAAGTCGTGTAACGATTAGTTATGTATGTATATGACACACTTACCTACTCAGTATTTATTGCATTGACAAAGACATGTTCGTAATAAAATTTTATACCTCTATTCTTATATTATGTACACCTATTAAATCATATAAGACGACACACATTTACTGTATTAGTTACGTCCATTTTTGAAGAATTACAAATGTCTGTACTACCTATATATTTGCTGTAATATATCCACAGGATTTTTAAATACATATATAACATTATGACTATTATGTACTGTAACGTCGTCGTATACTTAATGTACTTTAATGATTAATATTTGATGTCAGTCTAGATTGTCATGCGTTGAAAGGACAAACTGTAATGCTAATCTGTAAAATATGAAGTACCTAAGTTTTGAAACTCAAGTGACCACAAACATTACTAAAACGTAAGCCACTCAGATGGATGTTTGTTTCCGTATCACTATTACCGGAGTACCTAGGATTGTATCAACGTCATACTATACCATTTTGTATTACACAACCGCGGCTTCACGACTGGCTGGCGACTTAAGTGCAATACCTGGTTTATTGAAAGAAAGAAAGAAAGAAAAATGTTTATTTAGGACTCGCACAAAACAAATAAAAAAAACATAATTAAAAGCTTCATATTAAATTTAAACTGTGCGAGGCCAAAAAAGGTCCCTCATATCTCAGCATATGCTGCGATATTTAATCAATTGATAAATACTACAGCGCTGGTGTTTTGATAGGGCCTGTGATGCCCGGACACACTCACGGAATACATACTTATTAAAAAGAAACAAATAAATACCAATAAAATAATAAATATCAACTAATGTTCATAACAACATAATATATGAAACAAATAAAAAGTAAAAAATACACACATACAACAAAAAATAAATAAAATCGACTAACTCAATGGCCCAGTGCTCCAGTATCATTTGTCGATATCATAGACAAATGATGGAATGTGGATTGCACTACACAGTCGTACAGTAACGCTGACAAATTCAAAGCATATCTCGAAGTTATGTTACAGAACAGCATTGCAGCCCTACTCTAAACTTCTTTAAGTCACATTATGAATACATAAATTACATAATTATATTGGAACATAATGTACAACAACTTACTACAAATCTTGAACCACACTACACAGTAGTGATACTTAATAGATTTAATTAATATTGATGTAATAGTACCTACACGATATCTCTGAATTCCCTAATCAACTGTATTGAAATATTCTGGATTACTTACTGTTAAAATTAAAAAGATTTTATGTAGCATACATCTTGTTTTATTGTTATTGGATAATCTATATCTATACTAATATTATAAAGAGGAAAGATGTTTTGTTTGTTTGTTTATACCGAATAAACTCCGAAACCAATAGACCGAATTTAACCATTTTTTCACCAATGGAAAGATAAATTACCAGCGAGTAACATAGGCTATATTTTATCCCAGTATTCTCACTGAAACAGGAAATACGCGGGGTTCTGCTAGTAATGAATAAATATAAATTTTCGTTACCGAGTGACTGCCTTACCGCCGAAACTACAGGTCGAAAAAAGCTGAAATGGCATGTAGGTTCCGTGGGAGCACTAAGAAAGGATTTCCCAAAATTCCTATGGGAACAGGAAAAAAAGGGGTTTGCGCTAAAAATATCACTGCGCCACCTGGTTTTTCATTTCCAGCTTATTTTAATTTTTCCGAAGCGGAATCCGGATAAATGATATCGATGGCTAAATTTAGCAAACAATATTGATTCCTTTTGTTGCGCTTAGAGACTCCGACAATCATGTAAATGGAGCCCTCAAAATCTGGAAATATTATTTCAAACATTTATTCAGGGTATTTTTTTCAAGTAGGTGTGGATGCCCAATTATGAAGCTACGAGTAATAGCAGAATATACTAAGGTTTATTATATTAAGTTTATTTGTTAATTTTAGTTATTATTGTATTGTGTTAATACAATAATAACTAAAATTAACAAATAAACTAAATTTACAACAAACGCATCAAAAAATTCGTCCTCAACGCTGCCAGCTGGCAATTTGCCCAAGGGGCTAGCGGCATTGCCACGTTGAATGGTAACCAGCTCTTGGGTCACGGTATTTTGATTAAACGACTTTGCATAATGTAATTCTGCGAGCTCTTTCATCAGGTGTAATCATAAATGCAGAAAAAATTAGCAGGTAAGTATGCTATGAACACTGCCAGGATCTATGTGAGTAATTTATGAATGGTACTACATGCCATCTTTTTTTTTATGGGAAATCATTAAATGACTTCTCCCGCTCTGGGCGGAGCGGGAGTGTCAAACTCTTACTCACTAAAACCTGTTTGGAAACGCAAAGGCGTTCCAGGGCCGCGGTGACTCTTTCAAACAAATTCCGCAACCTTAGGAGGCACTGACCATATGGGTGACTCTTTCGAGAAAGATTCACCGCGGCCCTGGAACAACACTCTCTTCTGCTTCGCCCAGAGCGGGAGAAGACATTTGATGATTTCCCATCCAGAAAAAAAAGTATATGTGTCACCGTAAACTGGCACACTCCGTAAGACTATAAAATGTCTTGAGATGTCAGGTAACTCTCGATCGATTGTCAACTGAACTATTGGAACAATTTAACGCATCAAAATGTGAGTCGTATAATCTCTCTAAGTCATTCCGCGAAATGGTGAAATAGCAAGTAACCCTGCTGACGGCCAGTTTCTGTCTGCATGGTTTAAAGAAAACAGTGTCTGGAAGCCCTAAGCTCCCTGTTCTGCGTTCTGCTACTTGGCTAGGAAATAAAATCTAATAAATTGTAGAATCGTACATTGATTGATATTTGGTCGCCAACATGTCGTTAGTTTATTTTACAACTTCTCAGAATGACTTCGCGAAATTATTGGCTATCAAATTTTGTTACGTAAATGTTCCAAATGTTCAGTTGAAAATTTAGAGTTTACAATCTCTCCTTGCAATAATCCGGTGACATACAGATAGATTGACCCTCGAAAAATATTAAGGTACCAATTTTGTTGTTCTAGTACTATTTGGTACCAATTGAGTACTGCCTAATTGTTTACCTAATGCGGAAGCGGTCGGTGTTTGGTGGTCCGAATCACGGAAATAAGTTGCCGAAGTTGCCAGAGGTAAAAAAAAAACACTTTTGTAATTTACTCATTTTATTATGTATCCAGGATTATACACGTACTTATGTATGTACTTATACATAGTATTAGTGCTACTTGACATTTATAATATTTTTAACTTCAAGATTTCTAGAAGATAACAGTGCATCTTTTATACTAACAGGATCCTACAGTAGTAGTAGCTAGTTTAGTGTGTAATAGGCATTTATTACGGATTTTCAACTAATAAAACGTGTTTAACGAAGGACTTCCTTCATACAAACGTCATCAGGGGTAAATGGTTGGCACGATTTAGTCAAGATACGAAGCAAATGTCCATGTCGAACGCATCATTATCCATGGATTACATGGACTTTCTGCCGTACTATGACAGTTACAAATTAGGCACGATTTCATAGAATAAAATTTTAATTAACTAGCGACCCGCCCCGGCTTTGCGCGGGTGCAATGCTGATACTAAATATACTACAGAATGTCTTATTTCTCGTAAAAAGTAAAGGATAGAAATGGATATTGTGAGTTATCCCTAAGAAATAGGCATTCTGGACTTTTTGTAGACCTTTTTAAGGTGTACAATACTGTAGTACATTGTTTTGATCTATCTCGTAGGGTACAGTCAGCGTTTGCAATGTAAGCGTAAAAGAAATGTGTTTATTTACGACATCACATTAGAAACCTCTAAAATGATCAGTGTTTCTTTACCATATTATGCATGTATCAAAATCCGTTTCGTAGTTTTAAAGATCTAAGCACACATAGGGGCAGACAGTATGTACCTAGTGATAGTGAAGCCATAGGAACACTATCTCCGAATCCAGAAAATCGTGCTTTCTAATAAATGCACTATTTCCAGATTGTACAGAATGTCATTCATTGCTCGGCAGTTTTCACGAAATCCCCCCCCCCCTCGCCTGTACCCCTGGGTCGTTTCACTTCCATACAGTTTTGAATTAAGGTAGAGTATGTACATAATTACATCATTACGTAAGCAATTGTAGGGCACTGTCGCTAACTCCGATCAACATTATCGATCACTGATCTATCGAACAAATTCAATTCATCGCTGGCATATCGACCACCGACTAAGATAATTCGCAAATGGAGGTGTAGATAGCCTGTCTGAAGACAAACAAAACCTCAGAAGACTCAACGACAAAAGAACGAATTCAATATGACGTCATATTGTCCAAATAAGAATATATCACGACAGAGAACCAGGTCGCCAAGGAACTACCACATACATCGAATCGAACGCGCCTAACATCCACGCGACACGAAATATACGTTTACCTCCGTTTTAAACGACACACCTAATATCAAGTGGTTTTAGTTTTGAAATTGATTAGTTCCCCGTAACAATGGAAGTGTAGCTGATGAGAAAATATTGTATAATGTAAGTAGTCAGCCTATCAACTTGATTAGGGATCAGATTTGTGCAACACATTCGTGTCTAATTCATGATGTATTTCATAGTGTCAGATAAATATTTTTAATTTAAAGTGATAGCGTCAATTTAAAACGAATAAAAAACAAACGTAGTACACGGAACATTTTGTCTAAACTTTCTTTACGACTTGTTTAAACTACTCACAACAATTATATATTTATGCACTGGAACAGGTCGTCGAAATGATAGAAGTATTTCAGTTATATATAAACATAATAATCTATAAAAAAAGAAACGTATCTTGCAAGTATTCCCTAGAATCTAAATGTCAAATTTCCATGACCGGATACAAATAGCATTTTGGTTATTGATCTCGTTTATTTAATATAATTTCTAAATTAACCAATTAACAACATGGAGTTGTTTACAAACCATAATACTGCCTTAAACATGTACATTAAATCATTAATAGTTATATATCAGAAGGGCGCCATTCATTAGTGCGGTCACACCAGAGGTGAACGTGTCGCTAGTGAATGTGCCTTACAATCACATAGTTATAGCATAGACAAGAAGTCCTCTGAGTTGCCACCTCCATTGGGAACTAGGACCAAGGGCATGTAGTCAAAGAGTAAACCATTTTTTATTTTTTATTACTGACATGCTGTTTAGTACTTAGGAAATATACATACATAATGGCAAGGCAGATGGTAAACTGGAAATACTGAATGTATGAGACACGTTGAAAACACGCCACTCAATCAATACCAGAGATTATATAAAAATAATATTGCTCATAAAATCGTTACGAGTTATCTTTTCCCCAATAGAGGTTACAATATTTAACTAAAAGTACTTTTAGTAAATCTAATTTTAAATATTCTTAAACTTATTATCTAGTGCGTAGATGTATTTACAGTTATAATGAAGAATAAGAACATTCTAAATAATAAACTAAGATGGAATCAGTTATCAAATAAGGTTTAGTTTGCGCGGGCGTTGAGTGCGGTTTAGTACAACGACTGGAACGTGAAATAGTTGGCCCTTGTGGCAATTGTTCGATTGATCGATTGTCGTGGTCACTGTCCCGCCGGCGCCCGCGCACGCGTCTACATAACGAACATAGCAGTCCAGCACTAGCTCATAAAATTAAAACATCCCTAACCTTTACCGAAAATTTGTTCGATCGTGAGCTGCCTCAACGAGCACTAAGAACACAGGGATCGGCTTGGTATTAAAAAAAATAAGCTATACATTCAGAAAAAACTCTCTCGCTGTGTACGATAGCTTTGTACAAAAGCAAATTTCTAAAGAAAATCCAGTTAGTTAAAAAAAATAAATAGATTATAAAAAATATAACTTTTTTTTGTTAAATTATATCCCAGCCAAAAGACTGAAAGGTCAAATTTCGAATTAGTTATTTATTCGGACGGCTGTGTATAAACGGACTTGTATAACGAGAGTAAACTTCAGAAACGAAACCGAATGTCTTGAACAGTGCACTCATCCCGCCTGCTCCTACACGGGCGCACAAACCCGACCCGGGTCAAGTTACCTAATCTCCTCCTTCTCCTCACAATGCTCTTTCTTATCGCTGTCCAATTTTGCCCTGAAATTATGAATAAATATATTTCAAAATGTTGACTTCGCACCCCAATCTAAAACTAATGTTAGTCGAGTCGCCCCGCGCAACTCTCTGTATTCCGAATGTGTATTTTTATATTTTGCTTTTATATTACTAAGTTTAGCACCTTTCCTTATTCGCTTGTCAATTCTAGGCAACTTTGCTACAACTTTATGATAGCACATGTTTCTGACTTCAGGTGACGTTATACGGCTGAAGTTTTCAATATAGCTGATGCCTTTCACTAGATGTCTTTACCGAAATCAACCGATACCGCACAATTCGTGCAATGTAGAAATTCATAATTCTACACAAAAATTATTAAAAATAAATTAGTAAAATACAGCAGACGTGACGGGTACTAATCACTATTTAACACCAATGCAAAGATTCAAGAAACTGGGCAAGTTTTACGTAGTGACTACATGTCCGGCGAGTAGTCGTTGCTATCACTAGTATCTACTCGCTGTAGATACTCGACATTGTGAAGCAAGTCATTTTATCGATATTAGATATCAATACACATCTCGCATGTAGAGTTTCCCCAACTATTTTCATTTCACCTTAGGCTCCAATTCAATCAACAGTATCGATTGCCAAAAGGCCAAAATGTAAAAATGGCACTTCATTTGGCATATTTGCGCAAAATACTTTGTTGTTAAAGAATGAACTTTACCCTAAAGATTTCAGGGTATAAATTCACTTATCCCAGTAGCGTGAATATTTTATAAAACACCACAAGTAAAGTCGCAGTTCTAGGGATTGATTAATTCATGCATAATTTGGAGTATTTTACAATCGTTATAGCTGATATACTTGAATGCCAGTTTGTCTGCCCCCAGCGGGCGTACCATGACATCTTAAAACGTGAGTCTTCCGAGCGAGAAAAAGGGATGGAGCTATATAGGGTGTATAACTCTATCCTTCTTTCTCGATCGGAAGACTCACGTTTTAACACCTCATGGTAGGCCCGCTGTAGTCTGTAGTGAACCGTTCGAATTGTATACACGTCAAACCTTACACCAAACGACTGCGGCATTTATCGTCCTTAAAATTTGAATTGGCGAAATTAATCACCGCCATTTTTATTTCTCGTCTTAGAAGTAGCACACTGTGAGGCTGCCCTTTAATGGACACTGGTCATCTCTTAGCTGCCACTGGCTTATTTTCATAATTGATACTTAGAATTGTCTTTTCTTTCTTTACATTGCTCTTACTTAGAAGCAATAAAGATTTTTGTAAAACATAAAATGATTTTAAAGTGTTTGAAATAAATGCTTTGACTATATTCAATGCAATGTCAAGACATTTAGGATCAATGCACGATCTTTGCTTCCGAATATCGTGGCAAGCCGTCACTCCAAAGCACCATGTTCCCAGGACATTTGAGTTTGCTTAGGAGTCATATCTTTATAACAGTTTAATTGTGCGCCACCACCCTATAGAAAAATGAAAATGACTATGTCACCTTTAAATTATGAGCCGCTACTGTCCCGCTCAGGCTTAAATTATGAGCCACTACTGTCCCGCTCAGGGTTAAATTATGAGCCGATACTGTCCCGCTCAGGGTTAAATTATGAGCCGCAACTGTCCCGCTCAGGGTTAAATTATGAGCCGCTACTGTCCCGCTCAGGGTTAAATTATGAACCGCTACTGTCCCGCTCAGGGTTAAATTATGAGCCGCTACTGTCCCGCTCAGGGTTAAATTATGAACCGCTACTGTCCCGCTAAGGGTTAAAGCCTCTTTTCCCTCTTTCAGGGTCGTGTGTGATTTTACACCAGTTCTTTGAGGAGCTCATGCTGCGGTCTCTTTCTGGGCCAGCGGCATTGCCCATTGCTCCACACTTCACAGCTTAGTGGCCAACGTCAGTTATATTTCACTGTAAGAGAACGTGTCTGCGCGCCGTAGGCGAGGGTGGGAAGAATGCACCCGTCCATGAGCATTCGTTTTGGCAAAAGAGGGAAAGATCCTTTTTTTAAGTTCGACGGACGACATCCCGAATGTTACAACTAATTCAAACGAACCGAATAATATAAATAATTCATAATTCTGAATAATCAAAACATTACTCAGGTAAACCATAAAGAATGTATTTCAAATTGATAGCAAACGACTAAATAGTATAAAAATGCATTGTTAAATAAAATAATCAATAATATATAATTGTTAAACTATTAATATATTAAAGTAAAGCTGAGCATAACATGTAATCCGCACCGTTCTCCCGCGTGCTACTTTCCCGGCCGACGCTTTACAAAACCATCGGTTAGCAAACAACATCGCCAAAAAAGTCGAAAATGAGCGGTTTTTACTTTTGACTGTCAATGGACAGGACCCCCTCGTCGCGTACGAACGACGTTTTACACATCAGGAGATCAACCAAACACTGTAAGCCAGTAATCAGTCGCTTGCATGCAGTACATATTTGGTATTTCGCTATATTGTAAACTAGTCACAATGACTGGAGCGACGTTGTTTGCTAAGCGACGAAATACAAAAATACCTTATCGCTAACGCGATCTTATTCATAATCTCTAAAGAATCTCTGAATTGAGAATAAGCTCATTTAATTTATTTTTATTTTTTTTGTAAATATAGTAAACTGATCGTAATCTTTTAATAAAAAAGGGATAATATTAACAAAAAGTGCGTAAGTTTTAACACGTGATATTAATAAATTGACTTTCATTTCCAAATAAAATACACTTAGGATTTAATTATATTTTTTTGCGTTTTATTTTATTTTTTAACACTTATCTATGTTCGAGTGTGCAGAACTCGTACTGAATGTAAGTCGATAGATACCGTCAGGCAGGATTCGTGCGCAACGTGGCTCTGACGCCACCTGTCTAAAGAACTTAGGGTATCTTGCAGCTACTGGGGTGGGACCCAATACTTTCAGGTCGACTACGATACTTGTCATATATTCCTACGATTGTTGCTCCCCTACAAATATTGCTTCTTCTTGGCCCAACACTTACAATACACTGCAAACTACAGGTATAAGCAAGGTGGAGCTTCGTTACGTCTAAACACTGAAGTAGGACCGGTACAACCAACCTCGCGATTTATTCAGGAAACGATTGCAAACAACTTGACAATGTTACATCTCTGAGCCAGTTGCCCGAAGTTGGTTGTACCTACAATACTTATTATGAAACAATTAACTGCTTTTGTTGCAAACGTTCATCCGAACTGTCGGATGTTGCGAAGACCATCGTCGAAAATACTGATTGTCGTTAGGAGTTCTTGTTCAGATTTGATTGAAAAAATTAAGAGTAGAGATGATATAGCCAACCATTCGGTGTGTACAAACTCAGTATCACTTCGGTACCAGTTATTCTGTGTACAATAACGAACTGTGTATTTTCGTGTGATGGCGCAAGAACTCCTTTAGTTGTTAGTATGTATAGTACAAAATGACTAATCGCCTATAGGTTACATGTTAAGTGGTACAAAAGCAGTTTTACTCAATTTCCGAAAAGCCCGACTTTCACTGATGTCTAGTTTCAGATTATTCACACCGGATCCCCGTTATTATATTTAGTTTTAATTATATAGCGTAACTTTGAGCGAGGGTGAGAGAAGGAATCGACAGAAAAAAAAATACATTGGTGTTTGGGCCATAATAGTGGCGATCGTCTTAGTCATTGATCATGGTTTCGAAGAGGGAGGCCTCCCATGAAAAGGAAAACGCAATAAAATTGCAATTGAAGCAAACAGTCAAATTCTTACACAAGCTCGCTTCAAATGTTACGCAGTCAGAGAGAATGATTGAAAAAATGAACGAGGATTCGGTTTCCGCGGCAGTTGACTTGCAAGTCGAGCGGACGGTGTATTGTTTAATGTTTGACGTATGTGTATATAATAATGCCGGCTAGTATGAATCCGAATGTGATAGTTAATGGTTTGTACAGCGACCTCTTGAATTGGTGCCACCGCTCCGCCTCGCGCGCCTTCCGTTTCATGTTCGACACGCGATCAGCCAGTTCCCGAGTCCTCCGGCGACGCAGCTCCGTGCCCTCGCCGACGTAACTGTGCAGAGAGACACACACATACAGTAAACTATTAAACAAAATAAATAAACATTGAGCGTAAAGAACATTGAAAACTAAGAAAATCTAATGAGATGGTAGCGGGGAAATAATAAGTGTGAAATGTGCTTTGTAATTTGTAGGTTTTTCTAGTCAAAAGAATATTATCATCGGTATTTTTATCACCATATCGGTATTTTTTGTTGTTCAACGTGCACGTTTTTGTACATCGTTTTCACATAACAATAATGCCTGACCGAATTTCCATCAAGGTGACCCAATCTCAGCGGAGTTTATCCTTGGCCACGGGAGATATTATAGTGCACAAACAGCGCAACAGCTGAAATCTCTGTTCCTTTACTGTTACAGACCAACGCGACGTCTTCGAACGAAAAGAGATCGAGGCCCACAGCCTCACAAACAACATGAGTGACCAACCATTAGTAACTGTTGGATTTATAAGAGCATCGATCCTCCAGAGGTCTACGCTTTCGAACGTGTTATAGTATCTCACTGACCGACTCTTACACCATTTAATTTGTTTAATTCAATTTAAATTTGAAAATGAAAATAATATATCTAGTTTTAATTTCCGCGAATATTAGTGGGTTGCAGGTATGCACCTCCCTCCCGCCCACTTAATTATTCACATGCAAGATTACAAGGCAAATGCAAGGATTTTAAGCACATGCAGGAAGGCAAAGCAAAACCCAACACCATTACCGACACGTGTCGCAACTCAACGGTCAGCGAGTCAACACGTCCCCTGAGGATGCCTCGTGGAGAGGCGAAACACGTGTCGGTAATGGTGTTGGGTTTTGCTTTGCCTTCCTGCATGTGCTTAAAATCCTTGCATTTGCCTTGTAATCTTGCATGTGCATAATTAAGCGGGCGGGAGGGAGGTGCATACCTGCAACCCACTAATATTCGCGGAAATTAAAACTAGATATATTATTTTCATTTTCAAATTTAAAATGGATTTCCGCAAAGTAACGCCTGACTCAATCAATTTTAATTCAATTTAATTGATTGAGTTATTTATTGTATATTGTATGTTTCACTGACTGTATACAATAAAACCGTTACTATATCTTTCTTTTTCGTTTTCTTTTTCTATAGTTAGATTTCAGAAGTTTGAGACCAAACTTTAAAAGCTTCAATAATAATAATATGGAAATGAGATATGAGAGTCCACAGGGTGACCTAATTTATTACCAACCTTTCAGATTTAAAGCATTCAAGAACATAAACAACTACTATGGGATCAACTCCGAAATGTGAAGTTGTAATTAATGGAGAAAATGTCAGAAACAGCCTGTACATTATCGCCATTATTGGCGATTTTGCGTTATTTCTGATTAGATGAATTAAGCCCATCATCAATGTATCTTTGTGGATTGTCCTTGTTCATGATTCGATGGGCGACATCCGCATCTTTTGCCTTCCTTAATTAATGGCCTGGACCCTCTCTGTATACATGATTTTTTGGTTTTTCATTGTTGATCGCAGAGACTTAGTTATTTATGATTTCTTCATTCTCAAAAAAATTGCTAATGAATTAAGTCATCCTGTATATGAATCGTATAGAATCAAAAACAGCAATCTGATAATTTTAGTTATTAACTATTAATTTAACTCCTATTAAATCTTAAAATAATGAATTCAAATTTCTAAAACATACATAATTATAAATTCACATAAAAAATTGCTGTTTGTAATAATGAAACTACATTTCCTAAATACCTACCGTTAATTAATAAGTCAAAAGTCAGATTGCTTTTTTTTATTCTATACTACTCATATGGTATAATGATCTACAATGTGCAGTTTCGCAACAAAGCACACTACTCGGCGGTGTCAATGAAAATGCATCGGCTCACAAAGGACACACATACAGTGATAGGACGGACACATTGCTACTGTGGACCATAGTAAATTGAAGTTTACCGGATTCCACAATACCCTATGCAATAAGGACTGAAATAAACAAATTATGTTATTTTTATGCAATTTATTTTACATTAGGAACACTATGCACAGTTAACAGCAAAGTACACAAAGAACGCCTGGTATTCTACTAATTTTTAACTCCTACGAATATCGCATTTTATTATAAGCACTAATTTTTCACATAGTTTTAAGCAACTATTGACAGTTCGGCTTGATTATAAAGCCACCTTTGGTTAATTAAGAAATATTTGACAGTGGCAGGCAGTTGATCTACCTAGCCTTTTCAAACCACACAACACCATTATTTTTCATGGATAAAATGGCGTCCATAACCCAGCGACTGGGTAACTCGATACTCTTCAGTAAGACTGAAGAATGATTTTTTTGGCACTTGACTACAATCACATTAAAAAATCTACAAGTGACAGTCGGGGCCAAAAGCTTAACGTTCGTTCGCGGAAGCGTCTTGTTATGTCAACCAATCATCGATGACCCATCCACTAACAGAGCCTGGGTAGCATATTACCCTTGCACATGGGCTTACCCATATTGGCATCTGCCCCCCGGCCTCCCCCTCGAAATCTTGAAAATGTACGAACTCGCCTAATCACTAATCGAAGTGTAAATGGGACCTTAATGTACTACCTATAAGGTAGGATACATACAGAAAGCTAATGTTTCATGTAGGTGTCTTTGTGTAGTGTAGACGAAACAACCGCGGAAGATCTTACTTTAAAAAGTCTGACTTGCCTCCCCCTAGGCCAGAAGCCATTCTAGGGTACACCCATATTCTACTAGGGTACGCCCATGCCCTTGCATCTCTCCAATCCATGTGAGCGTTATTATTTAGCCATTAACTCGTCGAAATCTGACAATGTGCTCAGTCATAGTAATAGAAAAAAACGGAGTGCTTGCAATACTATAAAAGCTTTTGCTGCATTGATTCCACTTCTCCATTTTTAATGAGTTACTGTGTTCCACGTGAATGGTTTAGCTACTTTTGATGCTGACTGTACACTAACTATTGGTAACATGACACACTGAATTATATAAGTAATTGATGTATTTTATTTTATGGTGATCGTATTATAAGTAGTTACTTCATAAGCGTATTGTTTCCCCAATCCTTTACCCTAATATTTTTCTTAAAAATAAATAACTAATAGTCTATTTTCTTTACGATGCAACTTAACAACCTAAAGTATTTAAAACTGTGTTTGAGCTACATAAGCGTATTATTTATAGACTAGACCCTTAAATCGACTAGACTCGGTTGGCGTCGTGACTACTGGTTATCGACTAAACTAAACCTACTTTATTATAATACTACTTTATCGACTACAACAACTAGGAAACACCGAAAACATTCAAAACCTTAACCTTTAATAAAAAATGCAAAGCACTGTTCTATAAAGCTAGAAACCTACACTATTAATCTAAAACCCCCTCTATTCATCTAAAAGTCCAAAATCTCACACTTTAAATCTAAAACCTCCCAAAAAAGTACATCTATAAACTCCAAATCAGAGAACCCCAAAAACCCCGCACTATAATCTAAAAACCCACAAAATAAATTTAAAACCCCAAAGCACCGCACTACACATCTAAAAACCTCAAACGCCTATACTATAGATCTAAAAGCCCCAAAAAGTGACACTATAAATCTAAAAAACCCACACTATAATCCTAAAAACCCCACACTATAACTCTTAAAACTAACATTAAAAATCGAATAACTACACTAAAACCTAAAAACCCCCTATAAACACACACTATACATCTAAAACACACCCCACACTATAACACTTAAAACTAACACTATATATCTAAAAACCACCTAAAACCCCACACTATAACTCTAAAAACGAACACTACAAATCTAAAAACCCCCAAACTACACCGCACATCTAATCATCGTCATCCGACAGCTCGTTATTATTTAGATCGAGAGGTTCACAATCAAGTCCTCGGTTCCTCATATTCTGTATGCAAGCACATCTCATGATCCTACGGCACATGTCAACCACGAACCTTTCGGCGACGGACGTGCTGGGCTCTTCGTCTTCGTCGTCAGCCGATGATGCAGAAAGGGAATCGTCCCGTGACACAGGAGTCGGCGGGCTTTCGTCAGAGCTAGAATCTTGCGGTGCTGACAAGTTCAAGTTGCCTGCGGAAATACATGTGACCATATGTTAACTCCACCGTTCTTGGGGAACTTAAGTGTCCAAGGTCAAAGAACATGGGATATGTTGAGATTAAGCCTGGTTTCTGAAATAATGTTGACACTCAGTGAAGTATATTTCACAGATTCAGTGGCAGAAGCAGAGGCTTGGCTAGACAGTCGCCAGGAATATTATGTGATCGCAGGCAAATGCATTGAAAATTCAGGCTGTCCAGTGCAGCAATTTTTTCAGTTTATTTACGGACGAACCCAATAACCGATCTATCACATACTGGAGATAGAAAAACAAATGAAACAACAGAAAACCTATATAATTTTTCTGTTATTTCATTTGTTTTTCTATCTCCAGTATGTGACAGATCGGTTATTGGGTTCGGCCGTTAGTTGTTAAGTCCGCTAACCAATCCAACAGCTTCTATGAAATTGTTTTTCTTCTTTATTCGTTTTTTTTTGTACGTTTTCCTTTTTTTATTAGATTAAGGCTTTCAGAAACCTCCAGATAAGAGCGAAAAACTCGAGACATGTAAACAATTAGGAATTTATATTTATTAACACCACGACTTGTTGTTGAAAGAAATCCACTAGTAGCAAACGAAATAAATCGTTAAGCAGTAGACAGAGAATTGAATATGCAAGCCCAGCTTAAAGCTCACGAGTGTAAAATCAACGACATTAAGTTTAATCTCAACAACATATCCAATAGACGTTTCGATGACCTGTGATAAACATGAAAAACTTCAATAATAAAAGATATAACAACGCACATTGACACAAAGAAAGTTTTACTCGCGGACGCACAAACGCGTAATGTATAAGTAAAAAACCGCGGGGCTGTAAAGCTAAGTTCATGCCAATACAGTAATGATTTACTTCATGAAACTCGCATTCCTTCTTTAAAACGAGATCAGTCTCTCATCACGACCTAGATATAAACAGTATTGAATGATGCATGCAATATGGTACTGCATCTTTGTTTGGTGGCCCAGTGTTCTTCGCTGTAAATGACTGTTTTATATCTAGGTTTCCGCTGCGTCAGCTCCTCTCGCTGTTTTGGCTTTAATCAAATACTCTTCTAAAATGATGCTTGTAAAATGTAAATTGCGGTAGATTATCTGGGATATTTTTTATATATTTACGTTCCAGGCATTGGTAAAAACCACAGCAATTGGCAAATATCGCTACGACCAAGAAACAAACGAATTCCCTTACGGGGGTAAGTCTTCGCTGTATCCTCAGGACAGTCGAAGGAGGACAACAATAAAACAAATCAACGTAGAAAACAAAAGAACGCGGCTGTTTCACTTGAGGGTGCGGAAACGAGATCTTAGAAGATTCCAGTACTTACCGAGGGACTCGCTGGTCGGGATAGCGGGGAGAGGGCGCGCTGGGGCACGGGTGAGGCTCTCAGCGCGCGGGGGAGGCGGCGGAGGCGCCTCGTCCTCTCCGACCATCACATAGATGCTTTCTTCTATCTCGTCTTCGTCCTTCTGCACCGATAGAAAGAGAAAGAAAAGACAGTTCAGTTCAACATTCTTAAATTCAGCAGCCGTAAAGTAGCTTAAGAAACTTCCTGACAATTCTCATGTATCTTTCAATTTCTTTATTTTCATAGGTTCCGAAACCAAACTGGCAGGTTGACTTATCAACATCAAGATTTGACGAGAAAGGAAAAAACACCGCTTTATCTTTTATCTATTTCGCTAGCGTCGCATTCAGGCTAACAAGCTGGTCCGTTTACCATACCTCGCGCAGCATTAAGTTTATAGAAAAATCAGTACGAGAAAATTAGTTCAGCACAGCACAGCACAGCCCAGTACACTAGATGTTGATTACTCACCCTACTTGCCACAAGTTAAAAACTATGTTTTGTATTTTACTAGAGTTATCGTTGGACTCAAAAAAAGTCAACGTTGATATTCTAAAAAAGTGAAACACTTAAAGAAATAGAATTAAAAGAGTCGCAACTCTTCCCCTATAACTCTTAACAGCAAACATCTTCATTTACTCAACCGGAAGACGTCCATTTTTAGACTTATCCTCATGAATTGCCACAACGAGTGATAAGATGTGAACTGCATAAGGTCGGCGGTTCACTAGCTGAGGCCTATCTAAATCAGAGACGACGAGATACACCGAGGGCCTGGAGTCTGTTCGCAATGTCAACTGCAAGGCAGCCGTGGTGTATGTGCCAAATTTCTTGTGCCCTTCCTCATGGCAGAGAAAATTTTACCGCATGACGTGTTGTTCCTTCGCTCTTTACAACTTCCACAGGACAGCACAAAGTGAATGTTCAGTAACACAGACTTGGGCTTTGTTTTTGAAATGCAGAAATATACGCTTTTATTAAAGTTGATAAAGCACTTACATGGTTAGGATCCAATCGCTTGGCTCCTTCAATGACGGCTTGGTAGGAGAAGCGGAGCTGATCAGGTGTCTGGATCAGTCCCATTCGGTGGCGACGCATCTCTAGCAACGTCTCCTGAATGTTAAGGTTCTCCATTCCTTCCTTCTCGACCTGGTGGTTTGGAAGTCAGATATGAATCGGCCTTCAAATCTCAACATTAAATCGTTTGAATCGACACTGGATAAGAAAGAAGATTTTTACCACCAACGTTGAGTTTAAACGCGTAACAATCTTAACGGTGATTTATTATTAATCGACTTGAGAGCATATGAATGTTTTTTCTAAAGCTTTCGGTTTACGTTGGTTTTGTAAGTCACTTTTATTTAGTTTATTTACGCCAAACACCAGTGCGTGGGTCGTTTGTTGATTCTGCTTTAAACTTTATAATATCTTCAACCTCAATAGGTAGCGAGAAACTCAACATGGAAATAATAAATTTATTGATCACGAAGTATTGTTATATTTAAACCACCGGTTGTTTTAAAGACCACTTTATGTATGATATCTCGGAAAGAAAAAAAAACACAAAATATCTGGCAACTATTGATAAAAATGAATACAGCGCGGCTTATTTAATTTTTTGAAAACACTTCACACCGAGGAAACTTTATCAAAAACTTTGGAACAATTTAAAACGTCAGATAGAAATTGTTCACAAAACTTCGAAATTTACAAAAAAATGCTAATTGTTTTGCACTAACCGCTTCAGAAGCAGTGGCGGACGACGAAGACGGCGGCGTTGCTTCAGACATTTTCAAAAACACTCAAATTTATTGAAGACAAATAAAATCTTGTAAAATATTTGTAAGGGCACAAGTTCCCGGTAGAAGCACGTCCGCGACCGACCGCTGTCGACGTAGAAATGCAGTGGCGGTAGGTAGTCGATGTATGTACATACATATACGTTAGCCTCACCGCGATTACATATTTATAACTCTTCTATTGTACAAAGCGACGCTCTTCGACCTACATTATGGTGTACCAGCTACCTTCCAAAAGTTGCCAATTTTAACGATAAATTAGTTAATTACTGAACGCAGACATCGATAGCTCACAACTATCTTGTGGGTGAAAAACGTTTGCTTCACACAAAGTTATTACAAATAGCACTAAATGTAGAATAGAAAATTGTCGTTTAAATAAAATATTAGATACGATTCACGGTAGTAATTTTCCATCATTGTGGCTCGGTTGCCGCCCTGAAAACCTTCCCTGGAACGCAAAGATAATAAGACATGCAAAATAAAATAAACAAGGAGTATCGTGCTAATCAAAGGAAACCGTAATTAAAGTAAAACATAAACAGGTTTAGAGACTTTTTTGTTGAATTACTTACGATGACAAGGCAGCAATCTACAAGACAGAAAGTGCCAGATCGTCCGATGCCAGCACTGCAGTGGATAACTGGTGGGCCGTCAGTGGGATCCAGGACCCCTGACTCGCGCACTCTCTTGAGGAACTGAAGAAATGCGGTGGGCGAGCTCGGGACACCGAAATCGGGCCAAGTGGTGTAGTGGAACTGCATGACATCGCGACACTCGCCGCTCTCGAGGTCGTAGAGTCTGGTGGAGGACATTGCTGTTGTAGGACTAATACAGTGAAATTCGTTTATTATGACGCCGCCTATATTGACCAACCGCTTAGTATGAAGTAAAACGGAGCTAATTTTGGTTTTCATATTAAATTCTTTAAAAAAAGTACGGATATGACTTCGTTTATTGACATGTCGCTTATTATGACCTATTTTTCTGAAATTATGTTTGGTTATAGTGAGGGACATGACTTCTACTTTGTTTCTGAATCATTTTGTTTTGATTGAACTATGTCAATCAACAGTTTCTTTTTGTGTTTCTCATTATTACACGATATAACTAACAAAGATGGGATTTTGTTTAATTCCTAAGATGACGCTTTTTATGACGTCCGCTTAGTATGACATATTTTTCACTTCCCTTCGATGTCATTATAAGCGGATTCAACTGTATACTTTTAATCGGTGGAAAAATACTTTAGTGACACTAGATCTGACTAACGAGCAAGTTCACTGCTGAAACGACACAGCGTTCATATTGAGTAATAATTAATTTCTATTAGGGTTCCGTATCCACATGGCAAAAAACGGAACTCTTATGGATTTGTCATGTCTGTCTGTCTGTCCGTCCGTATGTCACAGCCGTTTTACTCGGAGACTATTAAAGCTACATAAATGAAAATTGGTAGGTAGGTCCAACCTGTTAACCGCTAATCAATAATGCTGTAATATTATGGAAAAAAAAATAATTTTAGGGGTGGCACTCTATATAAATGTAACTGAGGACATAATCGTGTGGGGTATCATTGGATAGCTCTTTCAAAATGAAATAGAGGTTTGTAAAAAGTTTTTTATTTAAGGTATGTACATAATTATGTAGTTATAGTCATTTGGAAGGAAAGTATAAACTGTAACTGCACCGCTGCGTAATTTTAAAACAAACCCAATTAATTTATCATAAATCAAAGGCGTGGAAGAGACAATTGAAAAAGGGCTCCAAGAAAATCTTACATCTGCAACCAGCATTTTGTTTCGTGGAGAATAAATTGGAAATAGCATTTCCAATTCGTTTAGTATTTAAATTACTCTTTCTGTGACTAACTGACTGACATTGAATGCTTCGTAGTACCTGGAAATAATTACCTGACGAAGCTATTGAGTTCGTCTAAGATAGGGTGTTTGATGGTGTTTAGTCATATTTTCGCAGTGTCTTCAATGTTGGTAAATCCTCAGTAAAGCGATGTTTTAAAAAAAGCAGAGGTTGTCAACATATTCCATACACCCGGGATAATTATTGCATGTTTCAGTTAGTGCATCATTTTCATACAAACTACTATTAATTATGATATCTTCGTTTTTATTTATTTAAAATGGGGAAAATCTTCTCGCTTTCTAGTTATATTATAATACTAGCTTCTGCCTGCGACTTCGTCCGCGTGGAATAGTTACTGATTTTGAAACTCTTAGCCCGATCGGTTTAAAATTGACAAACTTTCATCCCCTATATTATCCCCTTGGGGGTAGAATTAATCAAAATCCTTTCTTAGCGGCTGCCTGCGTCATAACATCTACCTGCATGCCAAATTTCAGCCCGATCCGTTCAGTGGTTTGGGCTGTGCGTTGATAGATCACTATGTCAGTCAGTCAGTCACTTTTGAGTTACATATATTTAGATAGATATATATTTAGATAACTAGAAAAGCGGGAAGATTTTCCCCATGATATTGTCACATTGTTCATTGATTGAATCTGTTATCAATGGAGCAATTAAATCAGCACGGTTCAGTTGTCGCGTTGGTCCCGTGTGATGCGGCCTTGGTGTCAATTTGTTGGCCTGCGCGAGCCACGCTGCTACTGTCGAATACTTACAGGATTTACATATAAGATGTATGGCATGAGTGCGTGTTTGATGTGACATTGTATGGAAACTCGATCTTGTTTTTGATTTGAACAAGGGATCTTTCTATGATGAAATTCTTAGTTATATATTCTTTTTCGGACTATTTACGTATCTACACTAAAAAAAAGCAACCAAAAACACCGAGTTCCGAAATTAAAGTTATTTTGTACTTTTTGGTTTTTTTGTTTAGAAGTCGGTTGTATTTTTTGTAAAAAGTTTTTTTATTTTTCACTTTTTAGTGGTTCACTCCCAGCTAAACATACCCATCACAGCGTACGTGGTATAAATTAGTGTAAACAATAAACACACATGCGATTTCAGTTATCCCGACAGATTTGCTATCATTTATTGAAATTTACAAAAAACCGCTTGTTCGATTTCTATGAAATTTTCATGGGACCATTTGGGAAGTATACCCTTGCCAACAGCGATGGAGTTATGCGCGAACAAACATAAAAAAATACAAACATCCGAATTGAGAACCTCCTCCTTTTTTAGAAGTCGATTAATAAAACTTCGTCGACTGAAAGCGGGCTCAAAAGACTGGCAGCATTGCCACATCGTATAGAAATGCTTATCCTCTGTCCAAGGTAAAGGCCAGCCCTTCGGTCAGGCGAAGCAGCAACTAGGCATTTGGATAGATCTCTAAATAGTAAATGAGTACTCGGAACCATTGGGAGTGACATTTCAAGGGAACTTATTTCTACCTTATTCGTTTTTCCAGTAAATGCAAATTACCATAATCTGTTATTTTTCTTTAGCATATTTGTTTACTTCACCAACATTACATAATAATCTGTAAATAAGTCAATTTGTTCAGAACTACAGGAAATAAGCCGTTTTGTTTTGTTTGAGTAATCGGTTATTAAAAAAATACTACTTTTTTAAATAGGGGTTTTACAGCCTGACTTCTGAGCTTCAGCGTTTCTATTTTGAACTTTTTTATTTCTTAAAATGCAATGAATTGTAATTAGTAAGTTTTGGGAGTTTCTAGTCACTATAACATCACGACTGCATTACCCGAGGTTAGGCAGAGGTGTGATTATAGAATATCTACATTTCGGCTGTGAGTCCCATTTAAACAGACCGAACTTAGACTCCGCGCTGCCTACTGAGAATTTCCACATGGTTTAATTTTTCGACTAAATGAAATATTCATGCACATTAGTTTGCCTTTTCATACGATAATTACAAACAGTCTACGTTGCTATAAATTGAAATGCACCATACATTATTAGCAACCGGAGATGAATTTCGTTGAGGATAATTGTGCTTTCGGCACTCGCCTTCATTTGGCAAAACTTAGTTTTGCCCCGTGCATTTGGACATCATTAAAATTATTTCGAAATTGTATTTTCTGGTGTAATAGTTTCTTCGAAAACACAATCGCAGTAGATACCACATTTTACCTCTTGGTTGCCCAAATGAATAAAATACTTTGTTGAAAATCCTCAGAGTTATTTGCGATATACAAAATGAAGCAAACAGTTTAAGACTGTGCATTGTTATGCTACTCAGCGGGGCAATTTCTTAACATACAATCAATGGTAATAAAAGTTTATAAAGAGTGGAAACTCCGGCGACATATATTAAAAAGCTAGGATTTTTATAAGTACTACTACTCAATGTTTATGTTGGGTAGTTGTACCTCTTCAAATCTGTAGGCGAACTCTAAGGCCTCTGCCTCGAATTTTACGGGCAGCGGGGCGGCAGCGGCGGCGGCCGGCTTGACTGGAGTGCACCGCTCGTTGCCCGCCCCCGCGCTGCTGCCACGCCGCTGTTTTTTTAATAGCGCGTGGTATCTGTGTCGTCTGGTCTATTTCTAAAGTTGATAAAATGCTAGGGTGCAGGTTCTTATTCTCATAAAAAGATAAGGTTAAGAAATAGCAAAAGTACTTACTTGAATAACCTAGTAGAGTAGTAGCAGCAGTCCTCTTCCTTTTCCAGGACGACCGCCAATTTGACATCGTTGAAGGTCATCCTGTGTGTCTCGCCAACGCCTTGTGGCCAGTACCAGTGGCATTTTATTTCGTTCTTCTCTATCACCTTATTTAGCATAAGTATAGCTTTTGTATTTTGTTCCCAGATCATCAACCAAAAGTGTCCCACGGTGAATGCCAAAGGACCTTGAGTTAAAATGTAGCGACGGTTGGCACGCTCCATCTGTGGACAACCGAATCATTTATAAGGCCTGTCTAGATGTAAAGCAGCTTCATCCCTGAACTTCAAGCTGTGGACAATGCTGCTGTTAATTTTCACATAGTTTGTAAAGAGTACATCAGAAGGTCAATCCTACAAAATCTTTCGCATACGCATGTCGGCCACATTCTGTTAAAAATTGGAAATAGAGGCCATACCTTATTGCCAGTCCTACTCAAGCGGCCTGTGGGTAAGATATACGCAGCGAGTCTACAGAGCCCTGCGCACTCAGTACAACAATGCGTTCAGGATGTTTTTGGGTTTGCCGTGGCAGTGCAGCGCATCTGGAATGTTCGCTGAAGCGCGCGCTGATGGTTTCCGGGCTATCATGCGCAAAAAAGCAGATTCTCTGCTGGCCCGTATGCGGAGTAGCAACAACTGTATTCTGAACGCAATAGCTGTACGTTTTGACTGTCCTTTTAAAAACCAGTGGGTCAAGTCTCGTGTTAGTGTGGCGAGTCATCTATACTAAGCCAATTTACGAAACGGGATAGTGTAATTGAAGTTAGAGGACGATTTAGTTCGAATTCCTAAACTGTATCCGATTTAGGTTTCCTAAAAATTGGATAGTGTAAAAGCGCTTAAGACGACTTTGAGAAAAAAAAACCCATAACAAACCCAGAAGACACAGATTTGAGAGGGTCTATACAGACTGAAGCATTTGTTAGCTATCGGGTACCTTAACTCAGAAGTTTAATGCTAAGTCCACACGTACGTACATGTTCGACGTTTTTACGTTCATTCGAGCGAGATCGTACGTACGTGTGTATATGAACTTAGGACTTATTACTCGAAACCGAGGCAAAATGTTTTGAAGAGTAAGAGTCTCGAGGCTTAATTTATGTTTGATGTTACCTAGAACCGCTGCCTATAAGTTGCTCAACGTCTCAACGAACAATACCAAAGAAAGATCACTGGGGTAGCTCGCAAAACAGTATAGGTACTTAAATCGGCAGACCAACATTAAAAATTAAATTAGAAGAAAAAAATAACAGGCACAGTACTTACAACTTCAGGTCAATGCAATGGTCGGAATGTTTAAGTAATAAGCTAAAATACACTACCGTTCAAAAGTTTGGAAGCATCAAGATAAATCAAATAAAATAAAAGTAAGCTATTTTTTTTTTGTTGATACAGAATTTAAAAAAAAGACACCATTTTTATGAGTAATATAAAAATTAAATTAAATTTTAGCTTCATCGAAGTGTCCTCCCCTCTCTTTAACTATCGTCTCGCATATTCTAGGCACTCTACTAATTAATTTCATAAAATACTGTTGATCAAACTTCTTCCATTCGCTCTCTTAGTTTCCACAAATGATCTGACCTCGTAGGAGATTGTATTTTTTTTTTTGAAAAAAGGTCAATGGGAGAAAGGTCAGGTGATTCAGACGGCCACTGCATGATTTTTACAATACTTTCATCTTTTTCCTTCATTAAAAAGTTGTAACGTTTTTCCCTCACAGTTAAATAAAAGAGGAAATATGACGTACAATTATATTATTATAAAAATATCTTAGAACTAAACTTACTACTAACACTCGTTCACCTAACCACTACCTATCTAACGCTCTCAGTTATGGTCAAAACACGGAAAAGTTACTTGTTTAGGCCTCTGGGCTCTTGCCAGAGAAGCCAGGCAGTAGGTCCGAAGTTGATGCTGGTGCAGCGCCGGCTCGCAACCTCGGTTGTCGCTCAGCGCGAGGCCCCCCAGTAAGGCCTGCACGCGGGCTCCAGCGCTCCCGCGGAGAGAACTTCGGAGACGGTTCTCAGTTGAACCCCGTCGTTATCCTCGGAGATGGTTCACCATGGAACTCCGGCGCAATACTTGTAGATGGTTCTCAGTTGAACCCTGTCGTCACCCTGCCGAATCCTGGCTCCTCAGCCCTTTATATAGCCAAGACTCACGTTCTATAATTCATAATTCAAAACGTATGTTTTCTTCCGGAACAATTCAAAATTCAATTCAGTTAGAATGCCAGTGAGGTTTATAGCCAGTATTCCGTTTACAAATAATCTAAGTGAGAGCGTTCATAAGAATTTTAGAAATACAATATATAACATAGCTATACAGAAGGAAAACAGAATATAGCTTAACATCTTATATTAATCTATTAAACACAAATATAAAGTGAATTTTAGTATTTACAAACAGTTAAACCTTTTTAGTAAAGCTATAGAGCAATAATAATTACATAAAGAAAAATATTACAGTTTGACAACTCTGACATAAAATGTCACAACAAGAAAATAAATATTAAAAAGGTGATTTTATATTCAGTGAAATCATTTAGAATCAACGCTTAAAGCATTCAATAACGAATTCCACTACTAATACAAGCACTTCATTAATTTCAGTATATGTAACTGAAGATAATCTAAAAAGTCAAACCGTGAACATAATGAGATGTTACAATGGATAAAAGCATAAAATACCTAAAACGTAAGTGTTTAATAGTACAATATGATAGTATCTGCAGTATTTAAAGTACAGATACTATAAAGTTTTGGCACAGTTTAGACGAATGTTTAGGATCGTTATCTTACTGAAAAACGAATTCAGGACCAATGAAATTCAGTCCACTGGGTATGGCAAAATCCTTAAGATTTTTCAAATAGCGTTGTTTAGTTTTTCGGTTATCCTCACAAGACTTCCGGGTTTTCTGTTGCCGAAACACCCCCAAACCATGACATTACCACCACCATGTTTGATAGTAGGCACTGTACAAGCTTCTGAAGCTCTCTCTCCTTTAGACCGGCGCAAAACACGTTTACTGGATCCGAAAATCTGAAATTTCGATTCGTCACTCCACAGAACTTTTTCCATCTGTCCAGTTTTTATGTACCTTTGCCCATTCTAGTCTGTTTTTCTTATGCCGAATTGTTAGTTTTGGTTTTTTAACAGCAACACAACCTCTCAGCTCCGCAGACAGTAGACGTCTTTTAACAGTTATTATTGAAACGGGTGGTTTCTCGCGGTGAAGTTAAGCGACGATTCCAAAAAAGATAAAACTACAAGATATTTTCAATAAAAGAGCATCAATGCATGAAAGAAAATACCCGACGGATGTAGTTATAAAACGCGTGTTTCGCCAAAAACCAGTAATTTTTCAAAACACAAGGAATATGCACTAGTAGTCCTTTTGTTTTGTGTTAAAAAATCACAAAAGGTCAAACTTTATTTTATTGCTATTATTTACCGCAAGAAACCGGCAATCTTTGTTTTGTTTGAAATCAGGTGTGCTTCCAAACTTTTGGACGGTAGTGTATGTATTTCTCAATATAAAGGGGTAAAACTAAAATTATGTAACTGGAACGTTAAATTTTTCTCTCAGGTTTTCTCCGACACGTACTTTGCAACGTGATTGCTTCGAAATGAAGTCCAAATAATATCAATTGTGTGTTTTCTTACGTAAGTGTAATCAAGTTAGGTAAGCCATAGCTTTTTGTACCGAATCTATTGTTCAGAATTGGGTAGTGAATAACATGTAACTTCTTCGGAACAACCATTTACAAACCCTTTCAAGAAACTTCTTTTTTTTAATTGTTCGAAATTTTACCTACGATGACGTGATAATTCTTGACTTGTCTTTTGTTTTTTTTTTAAACTGACACGGTGTTAGATAAGTATGGCTTCATTTACATAGCAATAAGTTAAAAAAATAAAATTGCCAACCTTGCACTCAAGGCTATTATTTCTATTAAATACATCAGTATTGTACTAGTTGTATCAGTGTACTACCATTACCAGGTTTATATAAATATACTATTATTTATGAGTAAGATCGCTGTTCTTCAAACTAAGAAAACCCTGTATCGTGAAGAACAGTTTGCCATACTCTTGCATTTTTCAGTTAATACCATCAAAAGTCGGTACTCAATATTTTGAGTACCGAGCTTTTGATGGTATTGGCAAGGTTAGTGAATATTTCAAAGAAAGAAAATGTTTATTTGGGACTCGCACAAAACAGACAAAAATAGTAAACAAAAAAAAAACTACTAAAAAAACAAAAATGAGAGACAGCTATACATTTCAGTTAGGTGTACCTTGTTGTAGTAAATTGTGCGAGGCCAAAAAGGTTCCTATCTCAGCATATGCTGCGATATTTTCAAAGACAGAGGAACCTGAGACTGGACCTAATTCCTTTCAGTTTTTGCCAAGTTATTAAACTAAGCTACTTCAGGGTGCTAGTACTGCAGTTTCAGAACGGTACGGTTAATGTTATAGACGGCTTTTGCAGGTCCATTTTGCTGCTAAGCTAGAGCAAAGAAAAGTCAGTCAGTAATCATGATAGGTTTTCTTATACAGAAAGATTAGTTTATTTATTAGTTTAGTTATTAGTTTATTATTTATTTAAGCATACATGTATTTTATTAGTAATATTATACAGAAGAAAGATTTGACTGTTTGTTTGTATTGAATAGGCTCCGAAACCACTACTAACCGATTTGAAAAATTCTTTCACTGTTGGGAAGCTACACTATCCCCGGGTGACATAGGTTATATTTTATCCCCATACTGCCACGGGAACGGGAACTACGCTGCTGGTATATATTATTTGTACGTTCATCCCCAAAAAAAGAAATTGTTATTTAAATTTTATTTATTTGTTGTACATCTACCTGTCTTCCTCTGTCTGTCATATAGTTGTTTTTTAACACAAAGGTTGACTGGTAGAAAATGCCTTGTTGCATTAAGTCCGCCTATGTACCACTATTGTACATAAAGTTTAAGTAAATAAACAGCTGAGACTGCTCGTAATAAATGGTGTCATTTATGAAATCTTCCATCTTAAGACAAAGACAATAAAACAAACAGACAATCAGGCTTGTTTAGAAAGCCTAATTAATTCATCTATTTCTTCTACCATATTTGTATTACTTGTTAACATATATTAGCTGGGTACAATTAATAAAAAATAATCTACCATATTTGAATGTAGAACTTATTATTATACAGTGACCGCGCTTTGGGTCAAATCCGTCTTAAATACTAAAACTGACAAATCGTATCATTACACCTACATGCGTCACATTCCTCAAGAACCATAAGAAGACAACATTTATCTATAACTCACTAACAGACTTCAGTAACTAAAACTCCTAATAGTGTATCAAAAAGTAATAAAAACTTAGTCCACCGGCGAAAATATTCTTGTCAACTTGAAATTAAAGTTGCAGAACCACCTCCCGTAACGTGCTGCTTGTTAAAAGTTTACGAGAAGGTGGAGAATATTAAATTCTTCAGTAAATAAAATACCATGTCTGAGCAATATACGCGACGATCTCTTCCACTGCGACGTAGCATGTAAGTTGAATCATATCAGCAGTAACCTTACGAACTTGAATCGGCTGGCTTCCGGTGTAAATAGCAGAAAAATACTAGTAATTCACACGGAACAACTGACACTTCCAACCCAGTTATTACCTATCATATCTATACTACTATTATAAAGAGGAAAGATTTGTTTGTTTGTTTGTATTGAATAGGCTCTGAAACTACTGAACCGATTTGAAAAATAAAAATAATGTTTGGAAGCTACACTATCCCCGGGTGACATAGGCTATATTTTATCCCCATATTCCAACGGGAACTATGCTGTTGAAACCGCGGGCAGCTGCTAGTCTACACTATAATATTATAAAGAGGAAAACTTTGTTGGTTTGTTTGTTTGGTTGTAATGAATAGGCTCAAAAACGACTGAACCGATTTTAAAAATTCTTTCACCATTCGAAAGCTAAATTATCCACGAGTAACATAGGCTATATTTTATCCCCATATTCCTACGGGAACGGGAACCACGCGGGTAAAACCGCGGGCCGCTGCTAGTAATATATATACCTATAAAAACTGAGAATAATCTGCAAACGACATTCAAGACCAACGACTAAACGTAATCTCCCAAGAGTGGTGTCGACATTTTGTGGATCCACGGCGAGGTCAGTCCACGAAAGACGTTGCTTGAAGCTGTAGCAACAATGTGACTTAGACCTTTGAATTAATTTCGTTGAACCGCGAATGATCCTTATCATTTCTCCTGGTTCAAGTAGTGACTTATCGGTCGGAAATGTTTATACCGTCACAATCGCGTTACGGCCAGGAAGATGTGTTGTGTTGCAGCAGGAAGTCTTAGGAAATGGAAACACGTTCAATTGAATCGCATTTGACCTAGAAAATGAAATAGAAATTTATCTTAATTGAGGATTTCATTACCGCTAGTTGAAAGCAGTGTACTTTGTTAGCGTAATAAAAACAAAACAGAGAGGACCCAAACAACAGGTAAGTAAGGCAGGCAACCGTTTTTATGGATAGGAAATAATCCAATTACTTCTTACTGATTAAAACTCACCCGTGTTCCTCCCTGCGTTTCAGGGTCGCGGAGACTCTTTCATACCAATTTCGCAACCCTAGCAAATGGCAGGCACCCTGTGATAACGAAATGACCAACTATTTTCAACAGCATTTCAATGTATCATTTTTAATCCAATGTTCAGAGTTGTTACAGTATAGAATTGTTCAGCTCAATAACTGTATAGACGAAATTATTTTTAATAATAATAATAAATGTTTCAATTTCAGAACCTGACCTAAGTTCTAAGGAAGGAAACGGTTTGGTATGCATAAACGCCTAGATCGATCGAAAAGGGGCATTCTGATTAATTTGATCAAACTGTGGATACCTCGAGATGTTGATTTTAGATAACACGATTGCAGCGTTACTTATATCATAACTTTAATGAGTTTTTCAAGTTGAATGCGATGTAAAGTGCACCAGTCGCCGGTTCGTTTAGTTGCCGTAGCCGGGGATTACGGAAGTCGCATACATTCTCGCGATTCCCGGCGTAGGTGGTGGTGGAACACCTGGGTGGTTTTAGTCAGTAAGAGTCTGACAGACCCTCCACCCGCCCCAGGGTGAAGGACATCCATGAGTATTTCCTCCGTGCAAAAAAAAAATCTTTGTGAGGCGTTATCAAATCGTATATTTTATAAAGACTAAAAATCTGTATAAGATAAGTAATACAATTAAAAACGCCACTCTTTACATACATCAATTGCGCTTATAAAACTCATTGAAATTACGTGTATTAAACTTGCCTATCAAAAGTAGAGTAGTACCTACGTAGGTAAATCAGTCTTTATTTTTTTTTATTGTAAAGGTACTCCAACGACTTATTCACTATAACATATTACATTAAGAACTTGTACATCGAGTATCATGGTGAATTTGTCACTTATAGAAGTACACAGCTTAAACATTAGTCTTACTCTGAACATATTCCTGGCATGTTGCAGTATTAGCAGACAAATCGATAGTGGTCACCAACTAAGTTAATCCTAGTTCCCAGTTCCGTCATGCAGGTAATAAGGATGCTGCAAGCTTGCAGCCGGAGTGCGGTGTGCAGGGGATTAGGTGCGGAGTAGCTCTACGGGTCAAATAACTTGCAAACCAAACTTGCGTAGGAACCACTGAGGGTATCCCTCGGAGTCGAACTTGCGGTTGTTATGTTTTAAGCTGATTGGAAGTTCTGAGATCTAACATGGAGATAGTTTTTGTGTGATGTGATTTTATTTTTTATCTATACTTACTTCATATTATTAAGAGGAAATACTTTTTTGATTATTTTTTTTTTCTACCGAGTAAGCTCCGAAACTAGTGGACCGGTTTTAACTTTTTTTTTTGACCAATGGAAAGCTACATTATAATGTGATAGTAATCGTAATCTATATCTTATCCCCGTATTCCTATAGGAAGTGAACTTCGCGGGTGAAACCGCGATGCGCTGCTAGTTTATAAATAAACATCTTAAAGACGAATTAGTTATGAAGCTCATGATGTCCATTCTGATGAAAAGAGTTCATAAATAACTTGAACTAAAATTGCAGTAAATATATTGAATAGAAAACAATGCAAAACATTTATTTACTAAACGGTATAACGGAGTAATATTTCACTTCACTAATACCCCGAGGGTAACGTGGAAAATCAAATAAAAAATGTGGATACGTGATATTTTCCAATCACCGAATGATTGGAAAATTCAAATTAATAAAAATTCTGTTGAACTGTACCCCTATACTGACGGAATATCATTTTACACACAGGGAAATGGGTGGGTGTAACTGAGTCGGTAATTGGTTTTTACTAGAGAAAATCATTGGTTTTAGAGTCGAAAACTATCTGGTATTTTTTTGGCTTTAAAATCAATGATATAGATGTACGTGTGTAAAATGTTGTCTGATTTAGGCTTGCAGTGGTTTTTCGTGATGCTGATATTTGTGATGTTATTTGTGACCCATCATTCTAATGATAAATGATATTTATTTTGTAAGTAGGTTAAACATAACACTTTTACACGTCAAATATTTCTGGTCATTTTAAGCTAGATGAAGCCGGTGTTTCCTAGCCGACTACCCTGAGAAGAAACACCGAAACAAACTCAGAGGTCAAAGTCTCTTTTAAAGTCCATACAATCCGTACTGGTCAAGTCATATGAGAACCATGTAGGTTAATGTCTGAGGTAGCCTTTTGAGGAAAGTGCCACACAGATTTGAGTGGACCTGTTCAGACAGTGCAAGCATTTGTCAGATACCGTATAGCTCAAACTTAGAACTTCAAGGACCTCAACGATTTGACGACCAATACCAAAGTAAGGACATTTGGGTAGGCCGCAAGAATTACTCGTACTCTGATCCACGAGTCTCACCCGCATCATAAATATAACTTCAATTTATAATTATTGACGAGCTCTTTACAAGGTATTAAGCCAACTGGGTATTACTGATATTATCCCTAGAAATTCATCAATTTAATAAGTTACAGGGAACTATCAGGCAAAAATATTTGCCGATCAAAATGTTGTGAAGATGAAAAAAATTAAATTCCATTTTCGATTCGATTCGATTCAAATTTCTTTACTTCCGATATAAGTAATGAAATTGGACAATCATCGAATTTAATTTTTCATTTTATTAAAAATTTTCATCTTCACAACTTTTTGATAGGCAAATATTTTTTTCAATAAATTATCAAATTTCATTTTCACTATGTCTATAGGTGTATTTCGACGTTTATTTATAGTTGCATACAATTTATGCTTTGGCAATCGAGCAGTTTTTTTTCCAGTATTATCTCAGAGATCGTCACAAATCAACTTGCAGACAATAGACATACCTACATAAGATTAAAATATGATTTTTCCAAAAATAATTGGACTTTTCAGATACAGTTTCGTAGATAAAATTGATTCTAGCGGCAAGATTTCCATGAGTCTCAAATAAGATCCTACTTAATTATTTTTTTTAATATGCGTCCAACCCTATTTCTGCTTGAAAACCTGTCAAGTTATTAACACGTTCTCATCTCCAATATAGATAACTAGCAGCGCCCCGCGGTTTCACCCGCGTAGTTCCCGTCCCCGTGGGAATACGGGGATAAAATATAGCCAATGTTACTCAGGGTGAATGTAGCTTTCTAGTGGTGAAAGAATTTTTGAAACAAACTTACATTCACATTTATATATTAACTAGCGACCCGTCCCGGCTTCGCACGGATGCAATGCAGATACTAATGTTTCCTCTACTATAATATGTATGTATTATAAATATAAACCTTCCTTTTCAATCACTCTATCTATTAAAAAAACCGCATCAAAATCCGTTGCGTAGTTTTAAAGATTTAAGCATACATAGGGACAGACAGCGGGAAGCGACTTTGTTTTATACTATGTAGTGATAAGTAGGGATTAATTCAGAAATCGACCCACTATCTGAGACGCCGCTCTTAACCTTCAAGCAGTCGCGCGGCATCGATTCGACCGTGCTCGATACATTTTCGTTTATTACATCGAGATTTCTAGTCACAAGTATTTCTCATTTCCAGTAGCTTGTCATCAGTGCACTATGCACGAAAAAACAGCATTCCCTTCTTCTCCAAGCTTCCAGGGAGGAACAGAATGCATTTTTTTAGGTCATGGTAACAGAGTAAGAGCAGATTCAAACAGTACTTATCGAATAGTAACAGATCTATGTAACAACAGACACAGGAATCGTGAAAGCATAAACCATTTGCTGCAGTGCGATTTTTTTGTCATTTCATATCACTAAAAATTGATACAGATAAATCGGATCATGATTCAAGATTGGGGGCTGGTGACGTCACTTTTCAGTAAAAAGTGTACTTTCCTGTGACGCCACGCGAGTTTTCATCGTAGTCTCTCGTCTTCATATTTCGTATACGCGAAAAGGGAAAAAAATAACGTCAAATATTATTTAGGAAATCTGTGACGGACTAATTAAATTTGTTGTGTAAAATACCTATTACTGTGTTTTAAATTTAACCAGCAGATGATTTGAATACATAGTCACCTGATAATATAATACTCTCGGCAGAAAATCAATTACGAAGTTCAACGAAGATTCAATTATGGCGATGCAAACACAGCTTATTGAGTTATCTGCGGGGCATTACCCTGCCCCGCCGCGGCGAGACAACGGAAGAGCAGGGCACTACTTACCTTCAGTCGAAGCGTTTCATCGCATTTTGTACCCTTATAGATTCAGTCCGGACAGTGCTAGAAAGTCTCAGAATATGCCACTAGATTACTTATCAAACATGCCAAGTCTCAAATGTACACTGTTATATTTGGGTAGTAGGTAGGTATGTAAGTCCCGAAAATAAGAAATGAGCATACTCAAAATAGTTTATTTTGGATGTGGCCACTCGGCATTT
Organism: Hecatera dysodea; assembly: GCA_905332915.2. Taxonomy (NCBI): domain Eukaryota; kingdom Metazoa; phylum Arthropoda; class Insecta; order Lepidoptera; family Noctuidae; genus Hecatera; species Hecatera dysodea. The sequence continues at coordinate 26,121,151 of HG995286.1, read as the reverse complement.
CAACACGCTAGCCTGACTATAAATATTCAAAATATGATAAGAATATGAATTATTAATTATACTGCCTTATACACTATTTTTATCGAAAATTGAATAACCAACTACAAATATAGAAACAATATGAATAAAATAACGAAAATTCCTAAAATCAATCCAGCATTTGCTAACGTAATATTTTTCCATCATCTCAAATTGCATTTTACCGAAAACTACAGCTATACATTTTTATCGTATCTTAAAATAATTGGGTGGAAGTTCAGTCAATTTTCAAGCTAGGAACATGAAAAAGAATTTGGGTAAAAAAATAAGTAACACTTCGGAACATTTAAAAAATTACCAATTAGCCGATTATTAATAAATACCTATAAGATTTTTATTATTTAGTGACGCGCTGAATGAGTGGATGGACCGCGCCACGCACGATTTTGTCACGACCCTGGCCTCCCAATAAAAAAAAATGCAAGAACTGTCATCATTTTTAACAATGTTCTTAAACGTGAACTAACTGAAGCTTGGCTCTCCATAAGGCCTGATAACTTTTATACAGTGTCACTTTACATGAAAATGTCTTTTGTGGGATCTTAATATATTATACACTAGCTGTGCCCGCGACTTCGTTCGCGTGGTTGTCGAGAACAAAACAACGTCGTTTAGATAAGAGTATATCACCTTTTTGATGATTTAGATAAGAGTCCTGACTTTGGTATAGTTGATTACGTTAACGCTTCTCTATATACTATGTTAGCGGTGGAATTACCCGGAGCATATACAAAAAGGTTGTTTGGGTTGCTAACACGTGATAGAGAAACATAGAGTTGGAAGCTCAGCATTGAGCTGGGGAAAATTGTGATTTCTAACATTGAGCTGTTGCGTGTAATCGGATACAAAATAAATTTGGAGAAATTTGGGTTCATTTTCTGGCAGCAAAGATCCAATAAGGTGATAAACTTGACCTTGTACTTTGAAGGTTGGCATGAACGGTCCTTCCGTTATTTGTTTTGCCCCAAAGGAAGTCATTTGGAAAGCACTGTTATATAAACGAATATTATCCAAAAAATGTTTCGACTGGGGATGATCGCCATTCAGGAGACTTTTAAGTAAGTGTGGTGGATCTTGGAAATTTGGAAGAACAATTTTTCCATTTGAGCAGCACATTCCGTCTGTCTCTTTCCTCCATTTCAAAGCATGACAAAAATTACAAATTTCTCTCATGTCACCCACGGAAGTAAAGCCAGCATAATTAATTCTAGACGAATATGTGAACCTTGATTTTTCCCTATTGTCCCAAGGTAATAAAATATTTGCATCGTCATTTTCCATGGACTCATCAGCTCCGCTATTTGTTTCTCTATTCATATGGTATCGAGCTCGTTCTATTTCTAGGCGAGATTGACGTTGTTCTGCTGTTTCTGCTCGTCTTAGTTCATCTATTCTTTCCCTTTCAGATGCAAGATAACTTTCATTGTTTCTTTGTACACCTACATAGTTAGGTCTAGCTATTTGTAATCGTTCTTCTCTTTGGGAGAGAGATTCAGACTCGCGCGAGAGAGCGTGTCGCTCTCGGTCAGATGACAGACGTGCTTGGCGTTCCTCGATACTCTCTTGAGAACGCAAAGTCGCGGTCCGAGTTCTTTGCGAACTTAAGTGCGACTCCCTTTCTGTGAAAGTCTCTGACTCGCGTGAGAGAGACTGGCGCTCCCGATCAGCAGACAGCCGAACTTCGCGTTCCTGGATACTCTCTTGAGAACGCAAAGTCGCGGTCCGAGTTCTTTGCGAACTTAAGCGCGACTCCCTTTCTGTGAAAGTCTCTGACTCGCGTGAGAGAGAGTGGCGCTCCCGATCAGCAGACAGCCGGACTTCGCGTTCCTGGATACTCTCTTGAGAACGCAAAGTCGCGGTCCGAGTTCTTTGCGAACTTAAGCGCGACTCCCTTTCTGTGAAAGTCTCTGACTCGCGTGAGAGAGACTGGCGCTCCCGATCAGCAGACAGCCGGACTTCGCGTTCCTGGATACTCTCTTGAGAACGCAAAGTCGCGGTCCGAGTTCTTTGCGAACTTAAGCGCGACTCCCTTTCTGTGAAAGTCTCTGACTCGCGTGAGAGAGACTGGCGCTCCCGATCAGCAGACAGCCGAACTTCGCGTTCCTGGATACTCTCTTGAGAACGCAAAGTCGCGGTCCGAGTTCTTTGCGAACTTAAGCGCGACTCCCTTTCTGTGAAAGTCTCTGACTCGCGTGAGAGAGAGTGGCGCTCCCGATCAGCAGACAGTCGGACTTCGCGTTCCTGGATACTCTCTTGAGAACGCAAAGTCGCGGTCCGAGTTCTTTGCGAACTTAAGCGCGACTCCCTTTCTGTGAATGTCTCTGACTCGCGTGAGAGAGACTGGCGCTCCCGATCAGCAGACAGCCGGACTTCGCGTTCCTGGATACTCTCTTGAGAACGCAAAGTCGCGGTCCGAGTTCTTTGCGAACTTAAGCGCGACTCCCTTTCTGTGAAAGTCTCTGACTCGCGTGAGAGAGACTGGCGCTCCCGATCAGCAGACAGCCGGACTTCGCGTTCCTGGATACTCTCTTGAGACCGCAAAGTCGCGGTCCGTGTTCCTTGTGAACTTAAACGTGACTCCCTTTCGGTGAACGTTTCCGATTCACGTGAAAGAGCGATGTGCTCTCGGTTAGCAGATAACCGTGCTTCACGATCTTCTTCCGATTCCTGAGACCTACAAAGTCTCATCCTTTTCGCATTTCGGGTACGCAGCGAAAGGTTATTTTTTTTTCTTTGAGGCATTTTCAAGGAAAATTAAAGCAATAAACAAAACCAACAACACTTATGACTGAATAGCCTACAAACTTAAAAGAACTACAGTCTAGTGTGACAACGTATCGTCTGTTCGTGGTCCTGACTCAACGAATTGGCAACACTAACTTACTGTATAACGATTGGCACTATTGGATTCAAACTACGAAGTAAATAAAATACAATCTTTACTTCGTACCTCAAACCAATGACCAAAGTTGACCAAACGAAACCAATAAGATAAGCCAATACTTTTTTTTCGACCAATTTAGAAAATCGATAAACCAAGCAACTAAAGAACTTTTACGACACACGCAAGAACTTTTAAGACACCTAACGAAACCCAATTTGCCTAGTAAACACGGTGGACGTCATTCTCGCGCGGAAAATCTTAACACCGCGATTCAGAAAATGACGTCATTTGCACAACGCTATCTATCGGATTTGGATTTCAACTATCAACATTAGTTCTATTTTTAGTCTTAAGATGTCGTTGCAAGTACTATACTGAATTGCGTAATAACGTAATATTTTACTTCTTGAACTCACTAAATTAATCATATCTTTTGATAGAGTGAACCGATTTCGATGAAACAAAAACTAAGTTAAACCTCAAGTTGCGTATAATTTTTGTATATAAACATTGTCAGCATTAAATTCGTAGATTTTACGTGATGCGCGCACAAACAAACAGACAAACAGATAAACAGACAAACAGACAAAAATTTCAAAAATGATGGAAATGGGTTCTGTTACTTATCTTTTCACACGCTGGCTATTTTTTGTTTCAATTTCTTCAATGTACAAAAATGACTTTTCTACAGATTTATTATATGTTTAGATTGGGGCCAGTGCATTAGCGAATACATTATATGTTTCGTGGTTAGTGATGTATTGTAGACTTGAACTCATATTATATTATCGAAGTAGTAATGATCACTATGATCAGTGCATGCAATATTTAGTCATGAAAAACGAGCTACTGAACTGTTACTCTTTCAACAAACATACGCACTAACTGTATATCAACAGCGATTTCAATTACTAAACGGAGTAAATAGGAAACAGTGCAACGGAACCGCAACCGGTAGTGGCGCTAGACATCCAAAACTTCACGGTGTGAGTCTACAGAGTAAATGAGACAGAACAAATACATAGGTAATATGTCAGGTCGCGCATCGCAGAGGCGTGGAACATGTGCACTAAACACTAACGGCTTATAGAGTACTCAGTTAACTCTTAGACGCATATTGCGTGACGGAGAACGGAAACATGTGATATAAGCCGTTAAGTAGTTGCTGTAACATAACTTTCCACATTCGCCGACATTGGCTACTAATGTTGATTCGCACAATGTATTGAGAATTTTAAATTGAGAGTCGCGGTAATTTGTTGGACATTGTTTTTTTCACTGTCCTTTTTTTTTATAACGTAATGTTGTTGTATGTGTTGTTGTGTGTGTTTTTTTCTTAACTTAATGTTGTTGTATGTGGAGGAGCTCGTGGCTAAATTATAACAGCCGCACGGGTCGATCTTCGAGGTTAAGTAATGCTTGCCGAGGTTGGTCTGTGGATGGGTGACCATCTTAACATAACGAGACTCCTCCGTGCCTCGGAAAGCACGTTAAGCCGTTGGTCCCGGCTGTCATTTGGTGATCTTTGGCAGTCGTTACGGATTGTCAGAAGTCAGAAAATGTGACACCAGTCTTGCCAAGAAGTACCGTGTTCCCTAGTTAATGGGTTGTGGAGGTCTGGTAGGCAGCCGCTCCACGTAAAATACTGGTATTCAGCTGAATCCGGCTTGTCTGGGAGCCGACCCCAATATAGTTGGGAAAAAGGCTAGGCAGATGAATGTTGTTGTATGTGCCCCACTAGATATAAAGCCGTAATATGCCCGTCCTACTCAGGGTGCTGCTGCTTGATTACCTACATCGTTTTGTTTTGCCCCTTCATCGAACCAAATTGTCAATGGATTTCTACATTTCAAAAGATGCGCTTGCACAGACTACTCGTTGCGCATTTCTAGGATGACCCCATTTATTTACGGCAATATCAGGCTTATATTCAAAGACCCAATAATAGTAAAACGCACTCTGAAGAGTATCGTTGCCTCAGAAACTGTTTCTTTTTTAACTTCCGGTCAAGTGACGTCACACCCTACATTCTGTTGTGTACAACTACGTAAGCGCGGTCTATCGTGACCACGTTTAAACCCAGAAAAAGTAATAATTTCATTTTCCTGTTAGATTAAACTTACCCAGTCGCTATAAATATTGAAAATGTTTGAATGTGTCATGTTTGTAGCTAATTGTTCTCAACGGTTATTATTTTATAATTCCTCAAATTGATATGGATTGTTTTAAAATCAATTCGGGTAAAAGCTGTCATGTTCATGTTGATTTATGTATGTTCTACTGAACATATAATTTAACTAAACAAACATTTCATTAATTGGAAATCGTTAATACTCTTCACAATCACGTAGGCACTGCGAGCAATGCAATAGTAATTATTTTAATATGGAACATTGGATATTCAAATTGATGATTCTCATTTATTTCAAAGCAGGAAAATTAAATAGGTAAGTACACAACCAGTCTTTTTGCAATAATTTTAGTGATCGTTTCCGGGTTGCTTTCATGTTATACAAAAATGACTAGTCTGTTATAAGTTGCCGGCTGCCATATTTAAATAAGAACTTGCGTGGTCTTTGTGAAAACGAACTGAAGAGTCCGTTTGTGAAGTCGGTCAGGTCGGACAGCAAACTACCGTATTTGAAACTCAAATTCAAAAGAATTTGAGTTTCAAACACGGTAGTTTGCTGGTTCACTAAAATGTGTCTAGATTACATTGGTCAACAAAAAACCACGTTTTATGTTTCACAAGAAAACTTTTAACAAATTATTTAGTTCACCATAAATGTTAAAAATCTTGTCAGAACCATTTTAATAGTTTTTCCACATATAAGAAGAAAAAACCTTAGTGAACTGAAACAACGTTCTACTTTATCGAAAAATAAAAAGTCTGAACTAACAAGGTAAAGGGAAAATGATGTTCCTGGTAGTAGTTGTAACACAAAAACTAGACGTGATCAAAACAAAATAAATATGATTTTACAATAAAGGTAAGGAGGTAATTTAATATTAGTTAGCACATTCCTTGCGGCAAAATCTTGTTGACCAGAGTTATCGTAGCCAAGTCTGCGTGGCTGAAACATGCAACGTCAAAGCTCATTAGAGGCTCTAGATAAAGTGCCATTCTATCCGCGAATGAAATTGTCGAAATATCAAAATTTAAGGGATTGAACACATAACATTTCGACAGCGTTTGTCAATTTGTTACAATTCTGAAGCTTTGTTAAAGGCGCCACGCTACAGCTGATAAAATATAATGTGTCTACAACCAATAGTCAACGTTTTTAGTACCTAATTAGCGTACCAGAAACTACCTATATGATAGTTTGGGGAAATACGTATTTAGTGTTTCCTATACAAAATCAAAACTTTGTATAGTATAGGGTAACATTCTCTAAAACATAATTTTATACACTGCAATATAAACAAAAAAAAATTCATGGAAAAAAACTGAATTCTATTTTTAACAGAATTTTATCTCTTTTCGCTATTCTGCTCCAGTATAAAAAATCACCTTGCATCTTTTTTTGGATTTAGCCACTCAAGAACTGTAACCCGAATCAGACTGAGCCACTCAGGCAGATTTAGCTTCGTTTAAACGGTCTTCGCTGCACACATAACAATATAAAGATGTACACAACAAAGTACGTCTACTGTGCGTGTTTCAAAAATGAATGGAAAAATGGTGTACCACAATGGGATGAGCATACGTCAACGGTATACATATGTCGGGACGCTAATTTTATATACAATGACAAATCGCGCATCGTTTTATCTCGAAGGGACAGCAAAACTTTGAGATACATAAAGGCAATGAGGTAAAACTATTATAAAAGGTATTTTCAATAAAATTCCGTTTTAACGTCAGTAACGTAATCTCGATACCAATTATGAAACATTTTTCGCATAAAATTGTTGGTGTATTCCTGACAAAAAATATTCGACTGAATTTTCCGATATAATCCGATTCGAACGGAAGCCATTTCATAGTTTCGCAGTTAAAATCCATAATGTTTTGTGCACGAATTCCACAAAGTTCAGATATCGAGTTCCCTTTGGTTGATATGTTTCATGGAAAATCTATGAAATGCGAACCTATCAGTACGTATTGAAATTTCCAATAAGCCGTGCCTCTCAATGTATTTGAAAGCCTGAATTACGCGAGCAGGGAAGCCTGAGTCTGTTTGGTACGGTGAAGTCTATTAGGATGCGAGCACACACGAAAGTAAGTTCCGAACAAACGGATACCATGGATTCAGTACATGATTCTGGACCTACTCGTCGGCGAGAAATTCCAGTGTGGCAGTTCAATTCTTTTTAAAAAAATTGCATTTTTTTTTAGGAACGTGTCCGCGCTGTGTGTCTTGAATGCCATGTCCAAGGTTGGTAGAGCTTCGTCAAGCAAAAAGGCTTAAATACAAAAAATACTACACTACTAATAAAACAAGACTTCAAAATATAAAAATATATTTTCTTGGTGACTTTCCTCCATTCGAAGTTGGCACTGAGCAAACCACGTGAAATTGGAAACTTGATTATAAAAATGGTTTTAGTATCCCAACACTAAAACCCTCAAAAATGCAGGAAGAGAAGGTCGATCCAACAATAATTAAAACTAATTAGAAGTTTTAATAAAAACAAAAAGACGGAACTTGAGAGTTGTTCCAACTATTTTACTTTAAACTTTCCTTTCGTTTGTCTGTTACTTTGTTACCTTCAATCAGTCGATATATCTATACTAATATTGTAAAGAGAAAAGATTTGATTGTTTGTTTGTATTGAATAAGCTCCGAAACTACTGAACCGATTTGAAAAATAATTTATCTGTTGGTAATCTACACTATCGCCGGGTGACGGCTTTATTTTTATCCCCATAATCCCACGGGAACGTGAACTATGAGGGTGAAACTGCGGGGCGCTGCTAGTATTCTAATAAAGACGATCGGCAATCAGCCTAATGGCTTATCAAAGGACCACTGTGCACCAAACCTTATGAGAAAACTCCATATAAAATGCCTATCGAACAATGAGGACCATAGATATTGTGACGATGTAGTCTCCTTGGCTGCAGGTCATTGGCGGAAAACTTTGTCGATAGAACTTTGGAAGCGTCTGGTCAAAGTATAGAGAGTATTTTGAAATAGAATGTGAAAAATATGCTTTGTTTTATATGACTGTCATGTACTCGTAGTGGTTCACTCGTAAGGCACAAAGGACTGTCTAATATTTAAAATTCATGCAGTGCCAAGTTTTTTATTGTTATTTCGAGGTTTGCCTTTGATTACTATTTCACCTACTGGTATGCGATGTGTAGTCTGTGCACTCTTGACTTTAATATATAAAATCTACAACAGACGTATATGTTGTACATACCAGGAAACAAAGACGCCGGTAGGGATTTCCATTCAGAAACGTGCATACGTACGTCCCGGACTCTGAAAATGTAATGGCTTTGACGGAATCAATTGTGAATCCGACGCAAACTCCCCGAAGCATAACCGAAAGAAAACCGATTATCGACTGCAATTCGGCGTTGATGTTTAAGGGCTCGAAGCTTTGTTTTGAAGATTGAAGCATAATTATATATCACAGTTGAGTTAAAAACTAAACTTTTAGTGTGTAACGAAATAAGAGGTAGCAGTTCCATGCGTCCCTGTTTTTATATACTAATATTATAAAGCTGAAGAGTTTGTTTGTTTGTTTGTTTGAGCGCGCTAATCTCAGGAACTACTGGTTCGAATTGAAAAATTCTTTTGGGTTGAATAGACCATTTATCGAGGAAGGCTTTAGGCTATATATCATCACGCTTAAGCCAATAGGAGCGGAGCAGCGATAAAGAATGTTTTAAAATCGGGGATTCCACGGGGACGAAGTCGCGGACAGAAGCTAGTTTCTTGATAAATGCGTACAGAAACAATATGTTATATTAATGTTCTTTAAAAGTTTGTAGAACCGAACTAGCTTAATCAGCCGTTTAATCAGCAGTCTAAGTGACATCCCAGCATTTAATTGAACATCTAGGCAAATGACTTTGATAGCGGATAGGCTAAATTTGAATGGTATGACGGGAACTAGAATGAACGAGCGAAGCTAGTGAAATTAGCTCCCAGCAATCTACAAATGGTGGCGGGGACCATCACCGGGCACTGCACACTGAACAAATATTTCTACACGATAGGTATAACGGACAGACCTCTGTTCAGAGCATGCATGGAGGCGGAAGAAACGGTATCTCACGTGCTCCTTGAGTGGACAGGCGTCGCCACGCTAAGGATGCAAACAATTGGAACACCGAATTCGCTTAGAGGTATCCTGAACACGCTGGAAGGACTGATCTGCTTCTAGAGGGAGGCTATATAATGATGAAATTTATTTTCTTTCTTTCTTGATGACATTTTAACCCCTTTGATTGAAATAGGAATAAGACTGTTAATACTGACGAAACTGATAAATCCAAAAATCGGATCTTCGATCTATATTCTATCGATCGATCAGTGAAGTAGCATAAATATTGGAAGTTACTGTTACTTAATTAATTCACTGTCTCTTTTGATACGGAAATACAACGTATTTATTCAGGAAGAAATTCATTTAAAACAATAAAATCCAGTGTGTTGTTGGTGAACTCGAGCACAAATTTTCTGCAGTAAAGTGAAGCAAGTTCTTAATGTTAACATGGAATAATCGGCTTTCGTAACCACGACCGTCGACGGTTGAACTTCACTGCATAATATCGCACTAGTACTTTCGCAGAATTTTCCTGTGATGCTGAGATGAATGTAGCGACATTGCTGCAAGGTGGGAATCTTGTGATTGTTGTCGTCACTCACAAAGCATAGGTAATGAGCTTTTCTTTAGGTGGTTGCATTTACTTTGTATTTCATTTTCACAAATATTATGAAGAAGGAAAATGTGTTGTGTAGTGTTTTTACATGAGTGCCCAAAACAAGGAGTATTATGGTTCATGTAAGTATGTATGTGAGTTTCTTTATTCCACCATAACTTCTATACGGCTTAATCAATATAAATGTATGTGGTATCGTTAGACACGTTGAGCTAGCCCGGGTGGCACAGGCATAAAAAAGGGTGAGCCATGGTTCATAAATACAAACGAAAATATTTAGTTTTCATGAAAATTAGACTACGTACATATACTGTCATGGTCATCGTCTAAAGCTTGAAACGAGAGTCTAAATATTGTTTTAGTACATAGTAAAAAAAAATTGTTTTATAACTAAAAGAATAAAAAGCAAATAAAATAAATATATTTTTGTATGAGGTATCTGTGGAAGAAGTGATCCGATTAAGTAACATTTTAGCAAAAGCTACACTAACCGATTGCAGGGTGTCAAAGGCTCCCCCCCTGCAATCGGTTAGTGTAGCTTTTGCTTTTGCTTTGCTTTTGTTTTTTTACTCCCGTGCTGCGATGGTTTAAGGTAAGAGTCCTTGTTGCGGAATTTGTTCGAAAGAGTCACCGCAGCCCTGGAACGCAAAGGGCACAAGAAGGATCATGGGTGGGTTTTAGTCAGTAAGAGTCTGACACTCCCTTCCGCTCCGCCCAGAGCGGGAGAAGTCATTTGATGATTTCCCATCCGGAAAAAAAAAAAAAAAAAAAAGGGTGTCAAAGGCTCCCCACCGAATGTGTCTCCACGTTGTCGTCGTGGTGGGGCTTGAGCGTCCCAATGATCTTGCGAGCTTTCCCGGTAGAGCCACTCATGCCGGAAGGTCGCAAGTGAGGGACCAGACCAAGAGAGACACACCCGCTCGCTGCCTTCTGGTACGCGTCTGCTCATCAGACGTGGCTGAGAAGGCAGTGAGCGGGTAGGAGGAGGTGAGGCCCTGTGAGGGAGAAAGGGCGGAGGAGCAAGGGACCATACCCTCTAAAAGGAACAATATGGAAAAAGGCCTGAGTAAAATAAGTCCCCAGGCGGGTCCCGACTGCTCAGCGGTCGGGGAATCCCGCCCCGCTTCGGCGGGCTGCCCTTCGTACTATGGGGTGGGCAACAAAGACCTTCCGCTTGCCAGTGGCAACAAGAGCCGAGGAGGCTCCGAATCGTCGTCATCCGGATCCGCTTCTTTTAAGGAGCTGATGGCGTACGATTCCGTAGTGGAGGGTTCGCCTGAGCGCCGGGGTGGTGCGGAGTCGGATTCCGGCTCCGCGCCAGACCTAGTAACGGTCAGCTCGGCGGGCTCTAGAGACGGAAGAGGGGGGGCTGCTGTGGAGAACGTCAAGTTCTTCCGCAAGCGGCCGCGACGGGAGGAAGACGGGGAGTCGACCTCCGAGGGCGAGTTTGCCTCCGCCCGCAAGATCCCCACCGCTAGGCGGGGCAGGGGCTGTGAGGCGGGGAGGGGGCTGGCTCCCTCTACTCGGGAGGTGGAGAGTCGGGCCGGGAGGTTGGTGGAGGAGGGGCGTCGCCCTGGAGGGAGCGGTCGTGGGGCTCCCTCTACTCTTCCGCCTACTCTCGACTCCGATGACTCGGAGCCCCCGGGAGAGGTGCGTCCCACGGTTGAGGAGGAGCAGAGGGCCCAGTTCGCGGAGGTCGTGGAGGCCGCGATCCGCGCTGTGGCCTTTAAGAGGAAACAGTCCTCGAAGCGGGAGGCCATCAGCGCGGCCAAAGCCTCCATCCTGGCGGCAGCGGCGGCCAACGTTGGCGCGTCTCCCTCAAGGGAGACGACAGAGCTTCGGGCGGAGGTCGCCCGTCTCGCGGCCGTTGCGGAGCGACTCGTTCGGGAGAATGAGTCGCTCCGGAAGTACCTGGCGGGGATGGCCAGAGCGGCCTCCGAGGAGCCGCAGGGGGTGCTGAGTCCGGCGGCGCTGGAGGGGGGCCTAGTGCTGAGCCAGGTGCGGAACCTGGTGCGGCAGGAGCTGGCTCCCTTCCGGCAGCAGTTCTCCACCCTGGAGGACATGGTCCGGCGGCCCCCAACGGCGGCGACTCAGAGGGCCCCGGGCCAGCAGCAGAAGGCGGCTTCGTACGCGGCCGCCGCGGCTGCCAGCCCGGGAACGTCCGGCAAGGCGAAGGCAAAGGCCAAGGGCGGAGCAGCGCCAGCGCCTGTGGCGCCGGCGGCCGCGACGCCGGCGACGACCAAGTCGGCCCCGGCGAAGAGGGGTGGGAGGAAGGCTCGGGGAGGAGAGGCTAAGGCTGCGGCGCCAGTGGTGCCGCAGCCGCCCCCACCCCCACCCTCGGACCCTCCTGCGGCCGGGGCCGAGTGGCAGGTTGCTGGCCAGAAGCGGAGGGCCAAAGAGGCGGCCAGGAAGAAGGCGAGGAAGCAGCGGCGGAAGGCCAACGCCATTGCGGCGGGGCTTCGCGCCCCGAAATCCGCGGCTGTAGTTTTAACACTGCAGCCGGAAGCGGAACAGAGGGGCGTGACTTATCTCGCCGTATTGAAGCGGGCGAAGGAGGCGGTGAGCCTCCAAGAGCTGGGCATCAGCGGGGGCATCGGGGTCAGGAGGACCTTGACCGGTGCCCGGAAGCTCGAGCTCGCCGGAGCGGAGAGTGGCCCGTTCGCGGACGCCCTGGCCGAAAGGCTGAGGGCGGTCTTACCCGCGGACGAGGTCCGGGTGTCCAGGCCGACTAAGCGCATTGACATGCGCATAGTGGGCCTGGATGACTCCGTGACGGAGGAGGAAGTTGTGGCCGCCGTCGCCAGGACTGGGGGGTGCTCTGCCGAGCTCGTCAAGGCGGGCACCCTCCGGCCTGACAACACGGGCATGCAAACCCTTGTGGTGAGCTGCCCCGTGACGGCGGCCAGAACTGTGTCGGAGGGCCGAAGGCTCTTGGTGGGATGGGTGTCTGCGCGGGTAAAACTGCTGGAACCCAGGCCTCTGAGGTGCTACCGCTGACATGTGGGCAACCACACGGGAGCTATGTGCCCCTCGGAGGTGGACCGCAGCGGACTTTGTTTCCGCTGTGGTCAGCCCGGTCATCGGGCCGGCTCGTGTGAGGCCACGCCACACTGCAGTGCATGTGCGGCTGCTGGCAAGCCGGCCGAGCACTGGGCTGGGGGAAGGGCCTGCGCGCCATCCGCCCCGACCAGGGGCAAGAGGTCCGCCGCCGCCGCCGCCTCTGCCGCCGCCGCGGCTTCTGTCGCCGCCACTGCCGCTTCTGCTGCGGGTGCTGCGACTCCCAACACTCGGGAGGGTGCTGAGATGGAGTGCCAGTAATGGTCCCATTTCGGCCCCCTCCAGAGACAAGTCGGCCGCTGTGCTATTGCGCAGTGGCTGATGCCTGGGGACGGTGAGCGTGGGTGGCTCGCCGTCCGATACCAGGTTGCGTCGACGACGCGTTGTGTTCCACGCGCGCCGAAGGAGCCGTCAGCACCAACGACGGGACCCCATAGGGTTGGTGCCTGCTAGGGTTGCGGAATTTGTTCGAAAGAGTTACCGCGGCCCTGGAAAGCATAGGGCACAAGAAGGATCACGGGTGGGTTTTAGTCAGTAAAAGTCTGACACTCCCTACCGCTCCACCCAGGGCGGGAGGGGTCATTTGATGATTTCCCATCCAGAAAAAAAAAAAAAAAAAAAAAAAAGGGTGTCAAAGGCTACGCTGCAGATCACGACACAAATTCTACCTTGCGCTGCCTGCACGGTCACCTGAACTTGTGAGGACCGCATGACTGCGTAGGCGACTGATATTATCGTGTCTGAATACTGGACCAGCCATAATGTTTTGGTAACATCAAGAAACTATCATTTGTTTCGCAAATTAGGCGACTTTTTATACCGAAATAATGAAGTGTTTTAAGGTTACTGTTCGAATTGACAATGTTATTTATTTATTTTATTTTAAAGAAGGCTTACAGACTAATCAACCAATAACACAAAGACTAATAAGATGTTCAGAAAATATGGACTCACACAAGAATATTATTTTCTACAACACTAGCCTAGCGGTTTCACCCGCGTAGTCCCGTTACCGTGGCAATACCGGGATAAAATATAGCCTATGTTACTCGCTGCTAATGCAGCTTTCCATTGGGGAAACAGTGGTTAAAATCGGTGCAGTAGTTTCATAACTTATTCGTTACAAACAAAAATCTTTCCTCTAAATATTGTTATAGAACTTCCTAATGTAAACACCGCAATCTATACTTATAATAAATCTGTAGAGAGGTCAATTCTGTACAAGGAATATATTTTCAAAATACCTATCAGGGGATGATTAGTGATCGATACTGGTGCCAAAAATGCAATCAGTTAAATTTTTGTCTGTCTGTCTGTCTGTCTGTCTGTCTGTATGTTCTTTATAGAAACAAAAACTACTCGACCGATTTTAACGAAACTTGGTGCAATTATTCTTCATACTCCTGGGCAGGTTATAGTATACTTTTCATCACGCTACAATCAATAGGATCAGAGCAGCGAAGGAAAATGTTGGGAAAACGGGATCACATAGTGATCTATCAATGCACAGCCCAAACCACTGAACGGATCGAGCTGAAATTTGGCATGCAGGTAGATGTTATGACGTAGGCATCCGCTAAGAAAGGATTTTGATTAATTCTACCCCCAAGGGGATAAAATAATGAACGTTTAAGATGAACGTTTGTATGAAACTTTGTCAATTTTAAACCGATCGGGCTGAGAGTTTCAAAATCGGGGGTAAAGTAACTATTCCACGCGGACGAAGTCGCTGGCAGAAGCTAGTAATAAAATATAATAAATAATAGATTTCTACCTATGTTTTCATATTTCTTGTAATGAAAATGTTGACTACGTAAAGAAAAACTGATTGCATTAATTGAGCGAACTTATATTACGGTTATCATAAAGGCTTCATTCGCGAGTATCGCTGATCAAACGGTGACGAATATTCATAAAATGTACAAATGATTGGTTCGAACTATTAACTGGATCTCATTTGACTTGCTGCTTGCTCGAATGCCAGCAATCGCACCTTAATTGGTTTTTATATTCCGTTTCTTTGTGTCTGAAGAAAAATAATTTGCAAACGTAAAAATATGACAAAAATTAACATTGATTTACCAGAATTACGTTCAACACTATCATAATAAAAAATGTTATTAAAAGCTTTGTTTACTTTATCTAAGGAAATAATCCTTTAATCCCTAATTATCGTCGAAATAACATAAGAATTGAAAGAAAACATTTTCTTTTAGTTTAGCAAAGATTTATATTTTCATGATTCAGTTAACTTATTTATAATGTCGGTGCGTAAAACATAAAAATTTACAAGTCTACGAGACTACAACCGTGTGGATGTCAGTTTTAAAGTCCAAAGACTTCAATTCACAGTTCTATCTCCCATTTAAGTTATAAAACGATCTATTACAATAATTAATTTCAGCATTCCTAGACAGTCAGTAAGCATAAAATTATAAGTTTAGATAGAAAGATGGAAAATGCATGTGGAAAACTTTATATTACTTGCGACCGTATTTCAGTATTCTATGCACACAATTCTAGTCGTTTAAACCGCTTGTTAGAGTGCAGTTATACTCGGTTCAAAGAAACTATTTTTACAATTCTGGGTTAAGTTCGCCTTTGTTCATAAGCTGTCCTGTTTTGTTTGTAATTGTATGTTTTATATGTTTTTGTTAGTACAATTGTGTGCAATAAATAATAAGAAATAGTGTTTTATTAAACATGCCTTGGAGATCGTGTATAGATCACAAGTTGCAACTTCATTTGAAAACAGTTATCTCTAACAGATTAAGCTGCATACGCGTTTTCCTACCAATGCCTGGAAAATATTTTTGAAGTGGCCAAAATTACAGCGTTTGTACATTTCATGTATGTATTTTTTTAATGTTCTTAGTTCTTATACTTATGGAAAAAAAGTTCTGAAATTTCGAAAGTTATGAGAAACAGTATTTTCGTGATACTATGTTTTTTTTTCAGATTTAGTCAGGACAACGTTACTTTCGGTGGGTTAAAGATTTAAAAAAAGTACAAAGTGTTGATGAGGACGCTTGAGGGAAGACTTTGCCGTCGAGGGTGGTGTGACAATCTGATGACGTTTTGCGGGTCAAACTTGGCCAGAGATCCCATAAAATAAAGAGATATGGAAAGAGAAAAGATCTTGCCCAGCTGTGGGGTACAAATCAGACTAGCAAAAAAAAGGTTTGGCTATTTCGAAATACAACAAACAGGTTAAGGTTGTGTTGAGAATATAATTTCTTTCCAACGAGTCTAACAAATTAACAGTGCCACAATTTGTACATTACTCGTCCCGCAAATGCCATTCCATGATAGGTCGGCGTCTCACCGAGCGATGCATAGTTGGGATCAGCGCCGCGGCCGCACCTCACGTTATACATACAAACAAATGAACTAGTAGAGGATGGTGGAAACTACTGTTAAAATTTCCCAGTTCTTAACAATTGCTTAAAAACTGTTAATAATAAAAAGTTTAATTCGCCAACGATCTTTTACTAAGAATATTTTTTTAAAATAAAATATACTTTTTGGTACCTACTCATTGCTTGGTCGGCGCATTATATTTGGTTCTTTCAACACGGTAATAAAACCTTAAAATATATTTTTTGACCGACTTCTAAAAAAGGAGGAGGTTCTCAATTCGGATGTTTGTATGTTTTTTTTTTTAATCTGCACAGTTAAGTAGCACAGTGAGCAAAAACCCGTAAAGGGTTTCCTGGAAACTCCAATGGACAGTGGTCTTGCATAAATCTTCATCATATTTGCGACATGGTTGGCATAAATATTTTACACTAAATTTTTCAACTTCGAAAGACCTCATAATTTTCGGTAATCTATCGAATTAGGTATAGATTAAAACTTCTGAACGGTGAATACTATGTAAAAGTAAATTTAAATATTTTTAAAGGTGAAAAAGAAATGCTACAATTCGAGCGGAACCGTATCTCTGTATGTTTATTAAGTACTGAGCTTATAGCACTTCAAATATGGGCGATATTTTTTCCAATAAATTGAAATTGTAGTTTAATAATTGGTGCCTTGCGAATTTCAGGACTTTCAAGGATACGAAAGACAGTTAATTGGAAAATGATGGTTATTATCATGTAAAATGAAATAAAGTATCTACTATAAATAAACACGTATAAATTTATCAATCTCCTCTTTTATTGAGGATCAATAGAAAGCGTCTCTGACAACAAGGCTGTCTGAACAGTGAACAATAAATAAACAAAAAAAAAAAGAAGTGAAGGATACATTTTTATTTCACTGCATAGCTAATACCCAATATTATAATTATGGTTGTTGTTACTTTATCTTCGAGAAATAAAGTGTTTATTCAAGGAAAAATAAGGAAAAGCTGTCATTTGTTATTCGCAGGCGTGTCATTCACGTCATTTAACAACGGTTACATGGACTGTTCCCTGAATATGACAACTACATTTTTATGCATGACTTGGCAACGTGCCGCAAAAGCCAGTAGGGTTACTCTATTCTTGGCTGAAAAAACTGTCACGGTTTTGCCTTATCCAGGGAATTCAGACATGAACCCCATAGAGAACATGTGGGAGCTCACCAAACGGGCGATTGCGAAAGAAGTGATTAACGCCAAGCGGCATAACCAACCATTTGTTAAAGAAATCCAATTAAAATAACAGCAAAGGTTCAGTATTGAGAGCATGCCTCAACTCATAGAAGCTCAAATAACAGCAAAGGATCTGTATTGAAAGCATGCCTCGACGCATAGAATCTCTCCTAACAGCAAAGGTTCTGTATTTAGAGCACGTCTCGACGCATAGAAGCTCTCATAACAGCAAAGGTTCTGTATTTAGAGCATGCCTCGACGCATAGAAACTCTCATAACAGCAAAGGTTCTGTATTGAGAGCATGCCTCGACGCATAGAAGCTCTCATAACAGCAAAGGTTCTGTATTGAGAGCATGCCTCGACGCATAGAAACTCTCATAACAGCAAAGGTTCTGTATTGAGAGCATGCCTCGACGCATAGAAGCTCTCATAACAGCAAAGGTTCTGTATTGAGAGCATGCCTCGACGCATAGAAACTCTCATAACAGCAAAGGTTCTGTATTGAGAGCATGCCTCGACGCATAGAAACACTCATAACAGCAAAGGTTCTGTATTGAGAGCATGCCTCGACGCATAGAAACACTCATAACAGCAAAGGTTCTGTATTGAGAGCATGCCTCGACGCATAGAAGCTCTAATAACAGCAAAGGTTCTGTATTGAGAGCATGCCTCGATGCATAGAAGCCCTCATAACAGCAAAGGTTGCCATCACAAAATATAAAAATTTAGATTGATGGGCTTTCATTATTATTAACTCTCCGATAAATATAGGTATAGTTGTTTTGCATATTTTGTTTGTTGTTTTTATATATTTTATTAAGTTTAGTCTATTTGGGTTTTATCTGTAGGCACATATACAAATGAAAAAATAAGTTTTTTTTTTGTTATCCTGGTAACCAACCTTGGTAACCAACCATTTGTTAAAGAAATCCAATTAAAATTGAAACGTTTTGCCATTGGACACAAATTAAGACTCCTGGCTGCTACATAAAAATGCAATAAGTATATATAAATCGCTTCGTCTCTTTACCACATAATGTCATGTTTGGTCTGGCCGAACCAAGACATCTTGCCCAAAAGTAGTTTAAGACCACGAACCCGTAAGATGACGCAATGAATGCACACTCACAGCAACTCAAATATATATTTAAATCTCTCTTTGCTTTCTCTAGACATATAACATTGGTCCTAAAGTAGTACCTGTGCCATCGTCAAGCTTCCTTAATGGGAGTTTTCAATTAAACGAGCGTCCATGCAATAACTCTGAAATAGTGAAAATATCTACAGCAAATGGAAGCCTTCAGGGCATTCTATTTATTTTCACCACTCTGCACCTAATATGGAACTAGACTAAATGAACGTTTATATTTAAACACCTAGAAAGCAAGAAAAGGAATAATGTTCTAATTCTGATGTCGATTCAGCGCTTTCATGTCCCGCATTCGAAGATTCAAGCACAAAAAGACGAACTGATTTCGGCTTATTATCAAATAGGTATTGAAAGCGTACGCGAGCCAGCGTAATGAATAAGCATGGCCATCTAGTACGCAGGCTGTTTGGCGCAGCCGTAAGCCACACATTTTTTTTTCATTTTAGTTAATTGGAAGTTTATTTTTATTTTTATGCGTATGTACATACTTACATACCTGATGCAACAGTCGTGAAATGTTTTTTTTTTCATCGTCAAGCATGACATTGCGAATGTCATATTTTCCAACTGTGATATTAACCCAATAAAGAAAACTTGGATGCTTAACATACTCATTCACTATAAGTACATTGAGCTAGGTGTGCTTCGGCCGACAGCAATCAATTACAATCTCCCCTTGCGTCCCTCCCCCCCCCCTCACCCCCGACAACCGCAGTCACATTGTAATGTAACATGCAGACGTTTAGGCAACAAAGGACAAATATGTCTGCGCTGATGATAGACACCAAGATTGGTTAGATATGTTCCTATATGGGCGGGCTACTGGTCGAGACAGGTAGTTTGCTAACCTTTACAGCTTTGCATTTCAAAAGAGATATGTTGGCGGATACCTTAGATAGACTTTTTTTATGAGGAATTCAAGGATATCAGATATTCCTACATTCCCGTCCTTTCTAGTCTGGCTCACTCGAATTCATCCGTAAATATAACCGCGAAATGCAACACTGAAATTGGAATTCAGGTAACTGTTAATTGGGTTATTTTGAAGGTATGTAAATTCAGAAATTTGTATCGGATAATTTTGAATCTGTTTTCAGTAGCTAGTTTATTTGATTCAAATAGTTTTATAATTATTTACTAACAAACTAATTTACTAGATAAACTTAACTAGATATATGCTTCAAAGACCCTTTACTAAAACGAAGATGTCAACATACGCGGTCAAAGTTTCAGGCAAAAGCACATCATACATACTACACAGCTGTAAGCAATTGTAAAGTGAGTTTTACTTCATTCTATTTAATAATTTTCCATTCCATACCTACCTCACAGATTATCTGCATCAGGGTGTCACAAAATGTCAGACACAACTAAGTTAATTAAATTGAATGTACCAGTTTGCCCTGCTGTAGTTAACTTGAAAAGCAAATCCCATAATTCCTAGAGCGATTTCCAGGTTTGTACCTAGTAAAATGGCTTAAAATTAAGTAAAATAAGAGGTTTCTTTTTATTTTAAGTAAAGTTTGTTCACAACGAAATGAACAGGTGATACTTGTCATTAATTTTAAAGAATAACGAATAATAAATACTTAAACGCGTTTAATTTTGCTCTTACAATCTTAAAGTTAAATGATGGGAACATATTAAACAATAATTGTTTTTTTTTTTGAGAGTAAGGGGACGCCTGCTCAAAGTATAAAGACACGCGCATTATCGGCTCTCTCCTTTCCACATAAAAATGTGCCTTGACATTTTCCTTGTCTATTTAATTTGGTCGAAATAAATTGTTTGTCAGTTTCTGCCTTTCCTTTTATTTCATCATTCCACACAGGGAAACTCGGTTTTTATAAAAAATAGGAATCCACGCGAACGAATCAGTTTTTAATGTTTGGCAGTCTGGCCTCTCTCCTGTCCTTCAAAAAACGAAAACGGTGCACGAAAAAGAAACCGCTAGTCATAAAGCTCACAACAATTTTGTACAAAACGATACTTCATTTCTGTCTCTTTTTTCAAATAAGTCTGTAGAAACTCATCGTATGATTTGCTTCAACTTTTGTAATTGCAGCCGGTGCGGAATAGACGCCAGCGCAGAGGCCTTTATATAGCCAAGAGAGTGCAATAACAATTCTCACGCATGTCAAAATATAACTTTTTACAGTAGGCTTGGAAAGAGGGACCATTTGATTTAATCACTGACATTTGAAACAGCTCACGGATAGTTTGGAGGAAGGAAAGCCATCAAGGGCTATTCACAAGTTGCCTTTATACGCTGTAATTAAATTATAGGGATGCATAATCGTAGCATGTTTTGTGTTCAATACAAACTATGTTTATTTTGCAGTCTACATTGAAATCGTTCGAAAATGAAAACTTTGAATGATTTTTGAATAGAGTTTCTGATTGATGATTTCTGAAACTGAAGGTTAGAAATCGTTCGAAAATGAAAACTTTGACTGATTTTTGAATAGAGAGTTTCTGATTGAAGATTTCTGAAACTGAAGGTTAATCCCTTGTCATTTAAAATTTTATTAGCAAGAAAGCGTCGAACTCATGACCCGCTGATGCTCAGGGGCTCAATTGGGACTAAGTGCACTTGTAAAAGAGCACGTACCCTCCATCCTACGTTTAAAAAAGAGTTCAAAGTACAAGCTGATAATTTTTGTATAAAGGAGTGTTCACGCTTGAGTAAGTTTACCACTATTTTTTATGTTCATACTGCTCCAAGGTGCCGACGACCGTCCAGCACTCGCAGCATTTTTCCAGAGTTACGGCTAAGGTAAACAAAGCTGGAAGGGAAGCTAGCGGCACGAACGCATGGTGCACCCGTTTGAATTGTTCGGAAGAGTCAACGTTGCCCTGGAACGCAAAGGGTATTTGGAGGAACACTGAAGAGAACGAAGCTAGTGTCAGACTACTTCAGTAAATCTGACACTCCCTTCCGCTCTGTTTTTTTTTTTTTTTGAGAATGTCTAACCATCCAATGAATTCTTCCGATATGCACGGAGCAGAAGGTGTTTCAGACTCTTACTGACTAAAACGCATTCGTTTTCCTCCCCAGCCCTTTGCGTTCCAGGGCCGCGGTGACTCTTTCGAACAAATCCCGCAACACTGGCGCAGGCAGCACCTAGTACTAGATAAATGAAAACGGCTTCCCGGAATAGTAACAGCGAAATGCGATTAAATATATATTTATGTTTTTGAACCACCACCATCCCTGTCGAATTTTATTGCAGAAACAAGGATTTTGCGAGGAAAACTCTTTAATACACAATCTGTGTTAGTTTTTAACAAATATTTGGTTTTATCTCAAAAGACTGCTATAAACAAAAAACTGATTTATAAAAGCCTTCTGTTACACCCGAATGTTACACCGTTCGGATGCAAACAAAACGAAGTACCCAAATATAATGTCCGACGGTCGCAAATATCTTCTGCAACCCTGGGGCGAGCGGCAGCTAGTGCTAGATAAATGAAAACGGCTTCCCGGAATAGTAACAGCGAAATGTGATTGAAAATGTATTTCGGTCTTTGAGCGACCACCGACTCGGTAGTATTTTATTGCTGAAACTAGGATTTTTCGAGGAAAACTCTTATATACGCCATTTTGTATTGCTTTTAAACAAATATTTAATTTTGTCTTAATATTCTGTTCCTACTTCTATATTCCCCATAAAATCGTAATCTCTCTCTAATCTAATGTCTGCGGTACCTAAATTATATTCTTCATCTTAAAATTCTTCTTTCAAGCCTTCGCTTGTCACGTGATAATATAATAATTTATTTTCTTTCACAAGTACTGCACCTAGTGTTGAAGTGACGTTTTAGACAAAAATAGCCCGCGTTAAGTAACTTCGCTCTTCCGAAGCTTAAATTTACGTGGTGTATCAAAAATTTTGAATCTTATATCTTAAGAAAACATTTCAAAATTATTTTACCAAAAGAAAAAGATATGCCAAATTTTGAATTTAGATAATGAACAATAAAAATAAAAAAGATGATGATAATATGTAATTTTGCAGCTAATGATAGTCTTATACATTTATAAAACAGTAGTAGTAGTGTGTGTTTTGTGGTGAATGAGATGAGTGAGTGGAGGGTGTTTGTGTGATGTATGTGTGTTGTGTGGGTGAGTGAGGAGTGTATGTGTTTTTGTGAGTGTGCTGTGCTGTGTGTTGTGTAGTGCTGTTCATGTGGATAACAGAGTTATGATGCATGTTGCAAGAGGGCCTCGGTTTCCTCATATGCAAGTAGTTTAATCCATTTAGTTACAAGTTTTTTTTCGTTCATAATATTTTTGGCGCACAAATGTAGTTCTATGTATAATTTGCTGTATAGTTGAGATGCTCTATGCTGTTGGATACAAAATCGCTAGGCAGTGGCCGTCCGCCATTGACAAAGTGGTCCAATGTCGAGACCTCAAGTTAGCTTAGTCACCAGACCCGAAAACCCCGGATAAAATATTCTGACACGGAACGGTGAGGAGATCAGACCAAAAATAATGGGAAAAGGAGAGAACAAAGAAGAAGGATAACTCGTAAACACTTTATAAGTCACCTCATCGCAGAAGTAATCGATTATTATCAAATTAAGTCCTTATATAATTATCTGATAATGGAAACTCTGAAATGTTCTCTTTCAGACACTTCAAACAAAAAAGCAAGCTTGAAATCTAAACTTAATTTAGTGGCATAGGTTTGAAACTTGCTTTTGTACCGAGGCCACATTCAACAAAACTCATGAAAATCAACTATGAACAACTATTGACGTATCTTCGCACCGAAGAATTAAATTAGAAGCTAGTTCGTGTTCGACCATCCTTCACGGTCGACAGGTGCATTAGGAAAGCCAAGGCAGGTCCATCCGTATAATGTCATCCATCATTTACTTCAATGCCAAAACTTTACTTTCAAAAACTACACTCGTAACGGAACTGTAATATAAGACTAGAAGCATCCATCAAACTACTACAAAGTTAGTAGATTCCTATGCATTTGTATTAGTCACCAGAAAATGCAATTTTTTGACATTTTTTTAATGGAATCCGCTGTTGTGCTCCGCCCGCTCAGGGCGGAGTGGAAGGGAGTGTCAGACTCTTACTGACTAAAAACCCAACCGTGTTTCTCCTAATGTCCTTTGCGTTCCAGGACCTCGGTGACTCTTTCGAACAAATTCCGCAACCCTAGCAGAACTGTCCGGTGACATATGCGAGTGACTTGTCTTGGAAGGCCATAAACTCTATGTAAGAAAATTCGAAGATTGGCGAAGCATCGAGCTTCACAAATTAATATTGAAGTGGAAGGTTCTCGAAAACAGCTGGATCATTCTAAAGCCGAAGTTTCAAGTGAACATGATATAGAAGAACATTCTATTAGTTGGGTCTAATTGGAATATACAATAAATACGTGTCTAATAGCAGGCCTGAAGGCTACATGCGACCAAGTTACGTTTGAAATAAAAGTAGGCTAATTTCTTGTTTACCCAACTTAGGTCAGCCATTCGACATTTCTGGACATTAATCAAGTGGTCTACCTGCCGATCACTTTACACGTGCAGTGCACTAAGGAGCTAGCGCTCGATTATAAAGCGATTACTGAATTATTCAAGCCTTAGAGCGAATGCTATTGTTTACCTGTGGTGCCGACGCTAACAGAAATGGACCGAACATTACGTATGCCATTAGTCACAATAAAATTGTTGCATGACCTGGATAAATTACTGGTGAATATGTCAATATTAAAATTAATAAACGTCCCACTATACCTTCATTTCACTTTGGCATTTACTATGAATTTGTTGAAAAGTTTTGAGTGTTATTCGTCAGCAAATAAAAGTATTGCGCAGTTTTAATGAAGGAATAGTTTTGTTTATACAGAGGTATCTGAGAGCCGGTAGCAATAAATTGGAAGCAATTAACTCGATGCTCCGTTTACGTTCTGTCTGACGGCTCTGTCTGCTGCATTGCCAGCATATCGTCTTACACAGGGAGTAGGGACTTGAAAGGGTGAGTTAGCTCGTCTCGACTGACGTACAGAAATATGAGGTATCTACAGTCAGTCGTGCCTTTGACTGAGCTCGACCATGTTCGATATTGTTCCGGTGCAATCGGAGCGATGAAACGTATGTATGTAAGATGTTGAGCTTATACTAAAACAAAATCATTTGAATTTTATAAATTTTTCAGTGCTAAAACTAGGATGTTTCATGCGTCATCAAATAAAAGGGTTCATTAGAAAACCAGCGTCAGACAGCATCAGTGCAGCCGTGAGACGCTCACTAAGTTTTTGTCATACTTATGTCTTTGTTTGTTTGTTATTTCCATGTACCGTGTGTGTTTCATGTATGTGCTAAATAAATTATAATTCTTTCTTTCTTTCTTTAAATTCGAAATTTCTGGTCATTAATCATGTGGTCTCCGTGCCGACCACCTTACACGTGCAGTGCACTAAGGAGGCTAGGCCTCGATTATAAAACGATTACTGAATTATTCAAGCCTCAAAGTGAATGCTACTGTTTCCCTGTGGTGCCGAAGCTCACAGAAATAGACCAAACATGACGTATGTCACAATTATATTGTTGCATGACCTGGATAAATGACAGGTAAATATATGTCGATATTAAAGTAAATAAACATCCAACTATACCTTAATTACACTACAGTCAGTCGTGCCTTTGACTACGACTACGATCGATATTGTTCCGGTGCAATCGGAGCGATGAAACTTAGCGAATTAATGAACTCGATGAACTGCTTTTTTTACACTGTGCCAATATGAATGGTATGTAAATACATAAGTTGTTGAGTTTACTAACTCAAACAAAATTTTCTCAGTTTCAAGCGTAATTAAATTCAGTTCAAAACCTGCAAATAGTCCATGACCTAGACTGTTTTAAAATGATACCCAGTATTTTTCAGCGAGTAAATATAAAATCTGGTAACGGGTTCAGCGTTGACAGTCCTCGGGGCAGTTGCTAACTTGTCATATAGAATTTAAGTTTTCAAAGTATTTCATTTTGTATTTCACATTTCAATTGCATATTCCACTTCGTAATATGAAAGATTTAACTTGTTTATATCTGTTGCAGCATGTTTTATTTGTTTGCAACGAAATCGGCTTACGCTTTTATCGCGTTTTAAAAATTCAGGAATATTAGTGGATAAATATGAATGCTTAAAAGTAAAGCCGTGGTGAAAATGTGCTATTATAGTTGTTTGCTTCGAAATAGCCTTAGTTTTTATTTCATTAAAAAAATCAGGAATCTATAGGTAGTGATAAAAAGCTAAGCCGCGGTAAACAGGGACTGTACTCAGATAATATTGAATCTATAGCGACTCGCGGACGATTCAATTATTATATTCGCTTAAACGTTTGAAGTATCAATTTGTAAATAAAAACTAAAATGCAATGACATTAGGAGTATTTAAGAGGAAGAAAAAATAAAACTCGAAACTATGTACGTTCGTGGCTATGTGTGTCCGGTAAGACATTAGCACTCCATTTTTTATTCGTTATTGTGTAAGCTTCATAACAGTTACAAACTCCCTACTTCTAACGAAAAAGACAGCAATACCATGCTTTATTATTCCATAACTGAACACTGGTTCTATTTCGTAGTTCAACATAGACTGAAATGGCGAGTTTCGAGTATTCGACGTATCATGTTCGTCAAATTCCGGCTAGTTGTACTACGAGGGCTACGAGGGCTACGAAAGCGTAGACACTGCTACGCCGTAGCCTGTAACAACATGACATAACTTGCCAACTTTAAGGCTTTACTTACGGCCTCAGAAACAACTAGTATAATAGTATATACTTTATTCTATACCAATAATTTTGTTTCTTTTTTAATATTATCCGATATACACAACCAAAACTTGTTCTTTCGTTATGTAGTTTGAGGCCGTGGAAAAACATATATGTATGTAAATATTTACTGTATTTCTGATAACTTCATCGTTTCCAAAACACATTTTACAGAACCAGATAAACAAATATACTTCTCATAAAGATCATACTAGCCAACGTACGGCGGTCTAGAAATGTTTTTCAGTTTTCAAATAAGATTGTTTAAAAACTATACCAAGGTAAATATTATTTTTCAAAAGTTGTAAATATCAATTATCCAACAGCTTTATGCACAATATTAATTGAGCACCTTTGTATTTTATTTCAATAAAACCTGTGTCATCGGAAACTGCTGAGACTTTACAAACTGCTTTATCTGTTTTCTTTTTGCACATTAAACACCGGGATTTATAATGAGTAAAAAACTTTTACTTGGACAAAAAAAGGAGGTTCGAAATTTTTTCTGCTCCCAGCCGAGTTTTTGGATTGTATTTTTTTCAAAATTTCACCTTGCATTTGAAACATGTACGAGTATATTTGATCACATCCTTATCTATCAATCTAATATTATAAAGAGGTAATGTTTGTGAATTTGTGACGTCGTAACAATCTCTGGATCTACTGAACCGATTTTCAAAATTATTTCACTAATGGGAAGCTACGTCATTGTGGAGTGTCATAGGCTATATTTTATCTCCGTATTGCCACGGGAACGGGAACAACGCCGGTGAAACCGCGGGGCGCTGCTAGTATACATACATATTATGCAGAGATTTTTATTCAAAATACTCGGCTTGATTATCAACTAGGTACCTAAAAGGTATATAAAATTAAAAATATTCTGTAACATGTAATTAGACAAGTCCTTTGAAGAAAAATAGTTGAGGACCAGTCGGTTTCTGTACCTACCGTGAGACTTTTTTTTATATTACCACTCGCAGTTCAGCACACTAAGGCTAGTAACTGCTTAACCGGGCAATCGAACGTTTTACTTCATTGACTATGAATACAAGTGTAGTTAGTAATCTTTTATATTTCATTTAACACACACTGATCCATTATGTAAAGCTATAGTTGCAAAATTTGTAAATATGTGAGTACTTTAATTGGATCTCTGCTGGTATTATTTTGATATATCTACCGATTAATAATATAGTACTTAGTGTTATTTTGGATGCATCCTCCTCACATAAGTATGTATGTATAATCAATTAATTAATGTATACTAAACTGCGAGCTATTGTCGATTCAAAATTAATCACACAAGTTTATTTGGCCCTAGGTCAATCTATAGTTCAGTATTGTATCACTTCATGGGGTGGAGAACTCAAAACTCCCTTACTTTCACTTGAAAGTGCTCAGAGAGCCATTTTAAATGTAGCTTATATCCATCCCTTTCTCTATCCCACAGAGCTCCTGTACAAATCGTGCAACGTACTGTTCACCAGCTTTTCATTATGCACTTTTTTATTGTAAGATGGGTATGCTCTTGACTCTAGTCTGGGTCGCAGGTGACAGAGACAAAGTCGACGGTGGAATGAGCATACCCAGAAGAAGCCTGTTCACTCTAACTTTGAAGAGATCAGGGTTGAATGTGTTTGGAAACAGACGCAGGCAGAGAGTTCCACTCCTTTGCACTTGATATTAAAACAGCACACCATGCTTTCTTAACCGTACAACACCGATAATATTACCAATAAGAGACGGAATGATATTGTATGTGATTCTAATGCGTTTTCAAAATATGTTTTCGTAACAATATTTTAGGTCCATATCTGTACAACAGATTAATTAGAAAAGTAAGTAGCTTTAAGTTAAATTATTATAGCTGTAAAAAGACAATTATTGTGCAATATTTTCAAAGCATCTCTTACGAAGATACAGAAGATGTTTTTTGTGTCAGTAAATAATACATGATGTGTCCTTTAATTTAATTATTAACTATATAGTAATTGACTCATTGTTGTTATTATTTTATGTCAGTATAAGCACTATCTAGCCTGAAAAACATGTTCAACCTAGTTCAGGCATATAAGCAACCGTTTTCTTTAAACACTGCAAGATATTTTATTGTATATGTGCCCTGTTTTATAAATAAATAATATTATTATTTTAATTTGAATCAAAAGAATATATAAATACCACAGTAACAAAAAATTCAAAATAACAGTAAACAGATATATAAATCACGATGGAAAAAAATATCCAAAAAATACTGTGTGCTTGTGTGCGTAAATTATCTAAAATACTAAAGTCCGGTGGTATTATACTAATATGATAAAGAGGAAAGACTTTTTTCTTTGTGCTAAATAAGCTCCGAAACTTCTGGACCGATTTTAGCCATTTTTTAGCAATGGAAAGGATTATCAGCGAGTAGCATTGGCTATTTTTTATCCCCATGGTCCCACGGGAACGGGAACTACAGGGGCGCTGCTAGGAGTACACAAATGAGCTAGGCACAATAGCGTGGAATTCCTGTTATGAGTAGATTGAGACTCAGCCTCACACAATAGTGTTTGTTAGTATTGATTGCAGTCAATCAGCAGGACTGTCATTGTCAATAAAATATGCCATTGTAGTCATATTAAAATTAATTATTGGGTTTCTAACGTACGTAACTATGTAAGTATGTACCTACCTTTGATAATGCCCCTTTTTTAACAATCTCAAAATATTTTTTTCACTCAGAAAATTACATAATTGTATGAAAACTAAGGCAAGATTTTTCGTTCAGTTCGTTCAGTAAGAAGTAGATTTTGTTTTCTATTGTGGTTAACACCTTTACATATTCTTATCCGAAACAGCAGTACATTTCAGTCAGACTAAGAGCTAATATCCGCAAGAAAAGCATTAGTGCAGCCGCTTTCGATCCTATATTTCAGCACTATTTTGAGTTACCTGTAAATAACTTCTCGAATTGGGAGCCACGAGTATTTGTGTATTGAGAGTCGATCGAGTGAGAGTATCAGTATGAAGGTCTGCCGATATTTATCTTCAGTCTAGACGCTACGATTGTGGATAGGAGTGCAGACTATGGGAAGCCTGACAAACAGTTAATATCTCTAGACATTTATACTTGCTCCCGATAAAAAGCCGTATCGATATATCTTCTCAAAAGATTCGATTGAATAAGAAAATATGTACGGCTTTTGTAAACTATATAAAGCAAAACGGAAGCACGACAAAATATTTGACGTTGTACCGCGTACCGGAGCGGCAGCACGGTGGGAAGCGTCAGTAAACAGACGACTAATAAACGGATACAACGCCGGTGCCCCTTGCAATTGACGCGTCGTAACTGCACAGCAAAACACTCACGTTCAACCAACACGATCGAATAAACATGCATTTTTCTAATAAAATAAATAAAGTAATCGCTATATTGTAGGTCAATTGATAAAAGTGGCCAGTTACGTGACCTTCGTTCTCGACGATCCTGCGCTGATTTAAGTGGCCTCGATGCACTTTTGATCTATATTGTCAATGTCGGTAAAGGTCGCGGCGTACTTACTAGAACTGCATAACTACATATATGAAGTTCCCTTTTGTGCCTGTGAACGTGGGTGGGGCCGTTTAGGGGAAACGCTCTAACAAGATGCTCGTACAACGTATATATCAAAGCAATCGCTGTTGCAAGGTAAAGCCTTTAAGTTCTTGCTTTGACGAAACTGCGTTGTAAGTATTGCTGTTTCAAAATCTTGTGATCTTGAGTATTCAGAAATATGCTTTTTCTGTGCGTAATATAGAACAATATTACCAGTGTCAATTTGTGCAAGAAAATCGTTCTAATCGTTTTCTAAGACACATGGGAGTTCTATTGCCATAGGTCACGCCATAAAAAATATTGTATTAGGTAACGAACATACGAGAGAAATCCGATTGCAACAAGGAGCGAATCGCGAAACGCCAAATAATGGTGTTTCGATGATTCAACCCGGAAATCTTCCGATGAATTTCCCATGAAATATTAAACACGCGATGTCAATCACGGACTCGCTTCACAGTTTGTGCAAAAACTTTGTCAAGTTTTTCCACACGTCGTTCAACCTCTGTTGCATCCAAAGTTCTGGACCACAGAATTTACGAGGAACATATCAAAACTGTATTTTATAAATAATGTCTGATAATATGAAATCTACCCCGCGTAATTTTGGTTAAAACTGTTACACTTAGGCCCTGCATGAAAATCGCTGGTTAGTCTGATGCGATATCCAAAGAGGAAGAATGTGAAAATGTTTGTCTTTATAGACATAATAGTATATTCATGAATAGATTCACTCCATAAAAGATAAGTCAACTAATTAAATGTAAACCCAGTAGTTGAAATGTGCAAGAATGGACATAATTAACTGAACACAATGCCCGTAGTGCAGGAAGACATGATTGTACTCGACAGTACTGGACTCGTATTTCATAGGTTATCAACAATACATGAAAGTCAGTTGCCGAACACATCACGGGCTCGGTAACTACAGCAAATCAATATCGCAGTGAGCAACGTAGATAGGTAGGTAGACAGACCTTTCCGGCAGGTGAAATGTAAATGGACGTACACAGACAGACGGATTCAATTTTTTTTCGAGAAATTTCCTTTTTTTAGCTCACGTTTTTCGCCTGTTTGGTTTTGAGAGCCACCTGCAAAAACATTGTTTCAAGTTTCGTGTGATCTGGCAGGCTTCTCATTTGTGTCGCAAGTAAGTACCTCTGCTAGGGTAAAATTCGAACGGCGTCATTTCCCAAATTAAGAAAAACGTGACGGCAACTTATTTACATGGCTTCAGTTTTTGTACTTAGGTATTGGAGGTACGTGGGGCGAAATGTATTTACATGAACGTTTTAACGTGCTTTTGAAAGTTTAATTAGAACAATAATTTCGGTCCTCAGGAACATTGAAACGTGTATTCGTATGCAAAATAAAGTGATCTGTATGAATATCATTATTAAAAGAATCCTACTAATCTATACTAATATTATAAAGAGGAAAGATTTGTATTTTTGTATGTAACGAATAAACTCAAGAACTACTGGACCGATCTCAAAAATTCTTTCACAATTTACGATGTAGATGAGCAATAAGGAGGAAAATTCAACACTTAAGGGGGTGAAAAGGGGGAAAATCGTTTGTTCCAAATCTACGCAGAGGAAGTCTTGGGCAAAGATAGTTCCATTATGTTCCACTAGCTGCTGCCCGCGACTTCGTCCCCGTGGAATCCCCGATTTTAAAACATTCTTTATCGCTGCTCCGCTCCGCTTAAGCGTGATGATATATAGCCTAAAGCCTTCCTCGATAAATGGTCTATTCAACCCAAAAAGAACTTTTCAATTCGAACCATTAGTTCCTGAGATTAGCGCGTTCAAACAAACTCTTCAACTTTATAATATTAGTATAGATTATAATCCGTGCTGAAATGATTCCATGGTCAGCTTCGTGACGAACGTAGTGCATCATCAGGCACATACATACGTGCAAAGTTATTGATTAAATTCTAGGGAAATCGCCGCTTTCCATACGAATTCAAGCGAGCGCTTGGATAATATCAATAGGTGGGAAAAGGCAATTTAAAATAGTTGCTTTACTTTCGAGTTCAGGTAAGCTATTGGTACCCGGCAGATACATGATAGCAAAAGGCTCGCTCCGTTATACATGGGACTTAAAAATCAATGGCGAAGTATGGGTGGACCTAGACCTACTATGGGATAGTTCCTATAGTACACGGACTCTCGGACGGTACACGGGATTACAAGCGTAATGTTGTTTTGAGTTAGTGAAACTATGGTTGCGGAAATTGTTGGAAAGAGTCACCGCGGCCGTGGAACGTAAAGGGCACTAGAAGGATCACGGGTGGGTCAGTAAGAGTCTGACACTCCCTTCCGCTCCGTCCAGAGTGGGAGAAGTCATTTGATGATTTCGCAACCAGAAAAAAAAGTTAGTGAAACTATAGGTTCCTTGTTTAGGAACAACGTCATACGAGCATTTTCTTTCAACTTTATACACAATGCGTTTTTCCAATGAGTTTCGCCGCAAAAAATTCTTTGTACAGCAGGTTAGCTGGAAGTGCCGCTTTGTTCATTCGTGCATAGATTCACTATAAACAGATATTATACTTAATCGGAAATGTAGGTATGCAATGCAACATTTTATGTATTTCAAATATCTATAATCCATTCCTAAGAAATTTAATGACGGACAATATTTTGTTCAAAGAACATTTTGAACACATACCTATCCCCTATGAAAAATATAATTTATATATTCAAAAATAGAGTTGGAAAAACTACATACGTATTGCTTTTTCTAAGTTCATACATACTCTCTGATCCTGAGCACTCAGCATCGGATCTTCCTGCAAAGATTACTTCAAATCTGTGTATACCGTTATCCATTTCCATCCACTGACAGTTCTGTCAGTGGATACGCAGCGAGTTCAGGCGCGGTAGCGAAGGGAGCTTCATATAAGTTTCTCTTAACTTCAAAAAGTGCAAAATAAAAGTGCAAAATAACTTTAATTTCGGAAGTCGGTGTTCAAAAAACGAAAAAGCAACCACCAACACCGAGTTCCGAAATTAAAGTTATTTTGCACTTTTTTGGTTTTTTGTGTAAAAGTCGGTTGTATTTTTTTTGTAAAAAGTTTTTTTTTTGTAAAAAGTTTTTTATTTTTCACTTTTTAGTGGTACCTACACCCCCTCCCCTCCCCCCACCTAAACGAACCAATCACATTGGTGTAAAAAAAGCACTGCTCCTTTGCAGAGTACACTAAGAGGTCGTCAATGTAGACAATGTAGATATTTTTTTTAGATTTTTCGAAAACCGCTTGGTTGATTTCGATAAAATTTTCATGGGACCATTTGGGAAGTATACCCTTTCCAACAAAAAAAGAATTTTTCAAATCGGTTCACAAGCGACGGAGTTATGCGCGAACAAACAATAAAAAAATAAAAAAAACATACAAACATCCGAATTGAGAACCTCCTCCTTTTTTAGAAGTCGATTAAAAACCCAATGAGGCAGTTTTTGTTTCCACAAAAATCGAGCGAGAGATTGGAGTATTTCTCAATATTCAAATTACAGTTAAATCCGTTTATTATGACGCCGCCTATATTGACCAACCGCTAAGATGAAGTCAAACAGAGATAAATTTGGTTTTCATATTAAATTCTTTGAAAAAAGACGTAGTTTATTGACTTCTTCGTTTACTGTCGCTTAATATGACCTATTTTTCAGAAATTATGTTTGGTTATGATTCCTTGTTTCTGACTTTGTTTTGATTAATCTACGACTATCAAAATATATATTTTTTTTGTGGAAACAAAAAAAATATATATTTTGATAGTCGTAAAAAATATATAGTTAGGTATTTCGTGTAATAAGGAGAAATCCTTATTACACGAAATACCTAACATAGATGGGAATTTATTTAATTCCTAAGATTACGCTTTTTATGAAGTCCTCTTAGTATGACGTATTTTTCACTTGCCTTCGATGTCATTATAAGCGGATTCAACTGTATTAAAAAATGGTCATTGAAAAATTCACTCTGTACGTGTGTGTTCGTAAAGTATTAATTGATAAAGTTGGAAAAATATGCGACTCATCCGCGCAAAACGGGTCGCTAAGTAGGTACTCCATCTCTTGTCAAGTATCTCGTAATCAACTACGTCGAATATTCCATCCTCATTCATTAGATATCAATAGCCATCAATCTGCGGGGTTTCGCTAGATAATTTAATTCAACATTACATGCACTAAAGCACTTAAAACTTGCACACTTAAAAGTTGTGCGAACTACCTTCTACACAACTAATAACCATAGGAGAGTTTTTGTGATCCGTAGGTAACTTAGACAATGGTTAAAATGACAATAATAAATTCGTTAAACTTCGTTTTTCGATCTATTGTTAGTTATTAACGAATAGTTATTTATTTGACCACTGTTCAAACTTAATATTGATCTAAAAACTGACATTACTGAAATCTAGATGCCCAAAATGTCTATCTGGGTAAATTACGAAAAAAAAACATCTCGTTCAAAGCAATTTGTGCTAAACGTAAGGTGCCACAAAAAAAATAAGTTTGAAAAACATTTAGTTATTAAAAAACTTTCATGAAACGATTCGATTGGTACTTCGGTTCAGTGAATAAGTGTGAAGTACATGTATTTATTTATTTATCTACTACAATCGAATCGAACGTAGCTAGTAGGAATGGCAGAATACCTTGTAAAAACGACCTCGCACAATATTTTTCAATTATTTGCGTTACTATGAGTAGTAACGCAAATATGATTTTGGGGGAACTCACAAAGTATGTTGACCAATTTCAAAAATAAAACTATGTTTCTATTTAATCCGTCAGATTAACGAAAAATATTGGACACGTATTTTTTGTTCCCTTCGCCGCGAATGTTTCTTGAGAAATAAAATCTTGCAGCTTATTTCTTGAGTGCCCTGTAGACTGCAGTGACCTGTTTATTCCATGCATCGCCCTGTTCACAAGGCGCCGAGGTAAAGAAGAGCAAATCCCGTGAATTAGCGCCTCGAAAATGGCATATTATTATAAGAATTAGGGTTTTTACTGTAAATTCTATAGAGTCTATGAAGTTATCTATACTTAATAAGTATATAAAGCTGAAGAGTTTGTTTGTTGAACACGCTAATCTCAGGAACTACTGATCCGATTTGCAGTTTGATTGCAATTGTTTCAGTGTTAGATGGCCCATTTATCGAGGAAGGCTCTAAAGGGAAGGGTCTTATCTGGATGAGCCTATGTTATACATCATCAAGCTAAGACCAATAGGAGCAGAGCAGTCATGACAAATGTGATACAAACGAAGTTGCCTGGGTCAGTTAGTTAAGAATATTCTAAGTAGACTATACGAGTAGACTATTCTTAATAAATTCATGCTCATGGGCTAGTATTACTTATTCACAAAAATAACGATCTGGTATATCTTACCGACTGAATGAAAATGAGTACTCACCGGTACCGTCATTTCCCAATATAATTATTGACAAACAAAACGAGAAGTGTGACTAAAAACGTGTTTTAAAAAAAAATATCTTAAATGTTATCTTCTCTTCAATTATTAATAGTTAAAATTGGTATATATTAGGAGTTATGAAGAGAAAATATTGCTTTTTTTCTCAAAAACTTCAGAGGAGCTCTTGTCTAAATAATAACAGCCGCACGGATCGATCTTCAAGGTTAAGCAACGCTTGCCGAGGTTGTTTTTTGGACTGGTGGCCATCTTAACATTCCGAGACTACCGAGTGCCTTTGAAAGCACGTAAACCATTGGTCCCGGCTGTCAGTTGTAGATTTTGGCAGTTGTTACGGATTGACAGAAGCCAGGTAATTTGACGCCAGTCTTGCCAAGAAGTACTGTGTTACCGATTTAGGGAGGTGCCACACGCTGCGTTCCGTTGCGTCGAGTGTTTTACATACAAATCAGAATGATATGCGGGAAAACAACGTGGTATGTCATGCCGTTTTGTGTATGTAAAACAGTCGACTTAAGCCTAAAAAGGCCATTACTTTGACTTTGACTGAAAAAAAAGACCTTTGTGATTTTAATTTGCAAATGTAATTTCATATTTCCTGTTATTGATAAAATTGTGAGCGTGAATGTCCAATTAAAATGAAAACGATTAATGAGCGATCGCAAACGAACCCCACTATATTACCATTTCCAATAAAGATGAAATAGTACCGAACATGTCAAAATCAATGCACGACTGAGTGCCGCTACTGAAAATTGGCAAAATATTTCCAAGTTATGTTTCATAACATTTCGACGCCTCTCGGGCAGTTATATACGACTTCATCAAGCTTAAAATGAAATATTGGAAGTGTAAAGTTTTATGTTTAAGGCGATACCCCGACCAAAACCTTGCGATAGTGCGTTTTTCTTCGCTATTCAGAGATATATTAACTCATTAGATAAGAGAAATAATCTACATGTAAAAGCACATTATTAATGTTCGATGTCTTATCATCACATTCCACGTTCTAATTTGTTTTTATATGTCATAAATAAATTTGAAATCTACTTTTAAAAAATGACTAAAATTGTTGATTTTATTCATCTGTGGCTAAATGCAACGCTCTAATCATTTGAGGATTACACTAATGGATAGATAATTTAATAATCTATATTCTACACGTTTTATTTAATTTCAAAAGATCGCTTATCTTTTTTAATTAAAATAATTCCAAAAATTGTGTGAATTTTATGTGTGCAAGATGCGGGCGGCAAAGAGGGAACGAATGCTCAAGGTTATTTGGTCAGGGAAACGCCTTAACCCACTCACAAAATAAATATCATTTATCCATTTAAATATTACGAACTGCACACGCTAGACACTGTGTTATTAAAATTGAACGCGCATATTGAAAGGACAAAGAAACCGCTTAAAAATCCTATCTCAGAATTTTTCTTGAATTGTGTTTATCTTAGCTCTTCTTATTACCTATTTGATAAACTTCCGTGGCCGGGTAAAAAATAAAATTATGAAAATAAAGTATTCTGGTTCTTCATTTTACAAAGGATAGGTGGAATAGATAAATTCTGTTAAAATAAAATATTTACGCTTTCAGTAACGGCGTTATAAAGAAAAGATTTTGTAAAATTGATTAGAAATATTTATTGCTTGATTTATTGTTAAAAAACCTGATTCAGACATAGCCTATATATTAATTCAGTTATATTTTAGACAGAATTACTATTCAAAAGAACTCCAATTAAACATGACAGTTAATATTATTTTCCATGATTATTGAAATTAAATGTTTTATTTAGTAAAAAACACGGCCAGGCGGAGATTAACTTTTCGCGGGATACATTTTAACATATCTACTACCCTGTTTCAGAATTATTTCAAAGTCAGCTTTATTTTCGGTGTAATTTAAAGAACATTTCAGCTTCATTCAGCGGAGTGGC
The DNA here is from genome assembly GCA_905332915.2 of Hecatera dysodea. Taxonomy (NCBI): domain Eukaryota; kingdom Metazoa; phylum Arthropoda; class Insecta; order Lepidoptera; family Noctuidae; genus Hecatera; species Hecatera dysodea. The sequence continues at coordinate 26,083,817 of HG995286.1, read as the reverse complement.
GGTAAACAGCGAATGTCAAAATACCAAATGTCAAAATATAAATATATATATATAAACGTACCTGGTATGTTGGCATGCACGTTAGGCATACGTAGACCATGTAAGCTTATAAAAGCTTAAAGCATATAAATGCGGAGAGAGCTTTTATGATAATAATTGTCCCGTTTAGGGGTCGTCCATTAATCACGTGAGGCTCGAAACGGGGGTAGTGCCTTGGGAAAAAATTCACGAATCCACAGAAATCCAATCCTGAGAAATTACGTGTGTTTATTTATACGTTGAAGACTTTTCAGAGTAAAATTTTGCAGGTTTGTATATCAAGATAATATTCTGATTTTTAAAAATGATGAATAGGGTAGTTGACTAAAAAAATCTAATTAGTCCGTCAGATAGATTTCCAAAAAATATTGGACACGTATTTTTTCTTTTTTCACGTAAACAAAAAATGAAGACGATACAGTGCGTTGAAAACTCATGTGACGTCACTTCTCGCTACAATTTTTAACGAGCCGTAACGTCACAAGCCCCCACTCCTGATCTTTGATACTTTGTATCTTCGTCAGTTTTTATAGATTTGATAAAGGAAAAAATACGTGTCCAATATTTTTCTATAATCTAACTGACGGACTAAACATAGTCATATATTTTTTACTCAGGAAACATCCCAATTCCACATTACTCCTGTATCTGGGAGAGTTAATTATAAACCTCACCACACATCATCAAGGAGGAGGTTAAAATATTTGATCAAGAATACATCACGTAATTAATGGACGACCCCTTAGAGAGCTATAAATAATTTATTGATTAATTCATCTCGTTATTGTCAGCTATGTTCAAATGTCTCATCTTGTATATATCACCGAGTTAATAATATTGTAATCACCGTATCGCTCGAGATCAAAATCTCTTCATTCTAAATAAGGCACGGGAATTTAATTTTTACAAGATGTTTATCGTGCGATGTATTATCAATCAGCAAATAAAAATGGATAATACACCAACTTAAATTCATGACTCAGTCTAGCTCTTGAACTTAAAGACTCGAAAGGACTCAAAAGACTCAAAGAAGTCGGACTCATGTGACTAACGAGTCCTAGTCTTGGAAATGTACACAAATTTCGAAATGAAGACTAAAATACTCGAGTTTCTTACAACATTAATGCTTCTACAATTAGTACAATTATATTCATAACCCTTTTAGTTGCATCGCTCCTTTTTACATGACCATACTGTTGCGCGCCACAATTAGTCAAGGAAGTTAGTGACGTTCGTAACCGCCAACGCCATCTAGTATCGAGTAGCAGAACTAGTACAGTCAAGAACCTTCGAGGTTCTATAATTCTCGAAACCTAGTCGGTCGCGACCTGTATGTATGTACGCGAACTTTCTTGATCATTCTACGATGGAAGGTTCTGGAACTAACTGGCGCCCTATATAAGGCCTAAATATACACCGAGCTAGTTAGTATTGGATTAGCGATACAAGTGATAACTTCGAGAGCGATCTTCAACTGCAACTAAAATCATTAGTATTGCTGTTATGTTTTATAATTTCGAGTTCGAAGTTGTAATTAGTGTTGTGTAATTAAAGTGTTTTTTTTTTGTTTATTTATTCGTTTGTTATTATTGTTACGAAGATCGTAACAAGCGGTTCTCTTTTAACTTTTCTGTCAGTTCTTTACTAAGACGCAAATTAAGTAACATAGAGAAGATGCAGACCTGCTCACTTTTAATTAATGTGTGTTTAAGTCGGCAAGTTCTTCTCCACTGTAATGCCCCCCTCCCTCCCTCTTCTTATTAGTCTTAAGTTAGGTAAGCGCGATTTTGAACGAAAGCTTTTGAAGATTAGAAAGAGACACCAAATACAATAACAGAAAACGAATTAAATAATTATAAGGTTTTACTGTTTGTGTGACGTCGATTTAGCCGTTATTAATTCGATGTGTTTATAAAAGCAGATACAGTTTAATAACAAACAATGTACCTATTTTATAAAAAAAAATCCAAGAGCTCGTGGCTAAATTATAACAACCACACGGGTCGATCTTCGAAGTTAAGCAACGCTTGCCGAGGATGGTCTGTGGATGGGTGACCATCTTAACATAACGACACTTCTCCGTGCCTCGGAAAGCACGTTGAGCCGTTGGTCCCGGCTGTCATTTGGAAATCTTTGGCAGTCGTTGTGGATTGTTAGAAGCCAGAAAATCTGACACCAGTCTTGCCAAGAAGTACCGTGTTCCTTAGTTAATTGGTTGTGGAGGTCTGGTAGTCAACCGCTTCACGTATAATACTGGTATTCAGCTGAATCCGGCTTGACTGGGAGGCGACCCCAATACAGTTGGGAAAAAAAGCTAGGCAAGTGATGTATTTTATAAAAAGAAAGAAACTTTTAGCCTTTTTCTTAGAAACTACTAAAAAAGACACAAAAGTTTTCTCATATAAATCTTCTCGCTGTGGCGCCATCGTTTAACCGTATAGTTCGGTAGTAGTACCAATTGGTACTAGACATGCAAACCTCCGCCGGCTCGGTTGTAGTACCAATTGGACCTCAGAGTTACGTCATACGACATCCTAATTTATAATTGCATTTTTGAAAAAGTCACTCAAGAAATCTTATGTATGGGCCGTTAATTAAAACAATTAGATAAAATACTCATATCTTAGCGCCATTAATTCTTTAATATTTAACCTACAAGTTTACTAATTTTCATAAATAAAATCGAAGTGCATAAATGTGATAATCGCCATCAACCATCATTCTTATTGCTTTTTTTTATTGTTAGGATGTACCAAAACGATTATGCGAATCGATTTATTTTTTATTTCAACCTAATCGATTAATTTAAATTCGTTACTAAAATATTAGGAAAATATACGTTTAAGACATAAAAATACAATAAGCATTAATCATAATTATTATTTATGCTTTCTTATGTAATTCAAATAGGATTTTCTACAGTAAAGAAAGAAATCTACTCAACAGATTACCGGACCCAAGGTTAATTTGCGCAGAATTGTTTATGTTATTCAAAAGCACGGAAAAATGCATTTTGGGCGATTCAAATTACACATACTTACCTACAAAATATATTTTCAAATTAAGGTTCTAAAACGATCTTCTAAAAAAGGTTATTAAGGCCTAATTCTACTTGGTAAATAACCTATCTCAATAAATTTGAATAAGTATTATAAGTGAAAATGGCACCGACTACGAAAAGGAAAAGGCTAGGCAGAATGACGTGAGTGTCTCGAAAAAAAAAAAATTTTTTTTAAATTCGAATAGTCTATGACAGTTTAGCATTTATGACTAATCGAATGATACCTGATTTGAAAAACCTATGCAGTTGTTTAGGCTACCGAAAATAGACGTAAGTACAAAAATACAGTAGGTACATATATGTATCTACATATTATATATATATTTACATACATAGGAACATTCTTTACAAACATTCTATAATATAGTATATTTAGATAAGGTAAACTTATCACATTATATAGCATAATATCGAATTCAAATAACATTATATCAAAGTTCAAACCGATCCACTACCTAACCATACCATAGTCAATATAAAGATTTTAAAAAAAAATCTGAATCACGAGCGCATTCTGGTTCTGCATTTAAATTTTGAATAAAATATAAATTTTGGCGCAATCCGCACGGGTCCGATTAATTTGTTCAGTTGATTTTATTCGTTGATTTCCAAAAAAAGAACTATTTAAATTACTTAACAAAGCGCAAATATGGTTTTTATAAATGCTTATTGGATTTTATGATAAATAAAATATTTTGCGCTAATATTTAATAATCGATTTACCATAATTGCTCATTTATATTTATCGAGTCGAACGAAATAAAAAAACCATCGATTATAATAATCGTTTTCCCACACCCTAGCATTAAAAAAATCAAAATGGCTGACAATTTTAAACAAAAATAAATAAGCGGTAATGAATATTACGTGTTATTGGAGCTGTGTTCGTTTATTGCATTTAGATCTGGGCTTTTTCTTGTTCTTCACGATATTTAGAATCATAATATGTGTATTTGTAATAGTATTTACATGTGAGTGTGTGATTTTTGTGTGAAATAAAAACGTAAACAAACACAGTTGGCGCGAAACTTTGACTTTGGATACCAAAAAACTTCATTACCGCTACATATTTCCTTAGAAATATGGATGAATTCGTCAAATAATCAAAAGATGAACAAACCACTACTCCTCAAGTGGAGTTTGGGTTTCTAGAATTCATAATTTTCATGTTTTTTAGCGTCGAACACCACTGCCATCAAAGTTGAAAAGTAATATTTTTTTGTCAATATTGAACCCCTATTTTAAATTAACTTGCGTATAGAAAACGAAAAAGAAAGACCGCAAATATAATGAATATGTCTTGATTTTGCGGTTTTGCCTCTTTTCAGCAAGCGGGAAGGTCATTTACATATATAATTTTAGCAAATCTAAGACGACTATCTTTTGGAAGGGTGTAGTAATGCGTATTTTAGACGCATTTTTAAGTTGATTGACGTTATTTGAACGATGTTAAGTTGTAATTTAAGATATTTCTCAATAACTTATCGTATAAAATTGCTGCAGAAACAAATTTATCATAGTTAATTAAGATGCCGAAAGTTGAGATAATTTCTAAAATTCATGACGTAACATGCAACACCCCGTCGACTCAGCTAGTGTGTCAAATGTCAAAATCTTGTCGAGCAGAGTGGTTAAAGTGAAACTATATTAAGGTACCAGTAAAAATTGCATTCAAAGATGACAAGGGTTGAGGGATGCCTTAGTTTAATTTCAATCATTCAACTCCTTAAAACGTGTTTATAGTCATGATGACCAAAGAGAATACAACGCACTGAGTACATAATAGCACTTGTTTGTAAAAAGTAACGCCGCCCACCTATGCGACGTCAACGGAACACAAGGAAATGGGGATAATTGCAGAGTGCTGAGTTCAAAACAATTGAGCGATGGATGCACAGTACACCTTAGATATTATAGGCAATTTGTACGGATCTACGTGCTCTTGGATTTTCCAATGATTCACAAAACTATTTTCAGGCTAAAATATTAAGTCTGAATTACAAAACATATTATACCGTCTATTTTTCACTTCCATTCAGATTTGGTTCATGAAGATACACTTTTACGAGTGTAAAAATAGACGCTAAAATGAAAAAGTTACGGTTCATTTTCCAATGTACATCAGTTTATTTCGGCATTGTCTACCATGCTTATATTCAGTCTTTTTTACCAATCAAAAAGGAGCCTTAAGATAAGTCAATTGGTACTGATTTTGAATGCACTTGGCAATCATGACCAATTTTAAGCATGTAAATTTTACTTAGGTTGAAATCTATTGGGAGACAGTGAAAGCTTGCACTTGGTAATTCGACATGAGAAGGATTTGGAATAGAGAGTGGCTGCAACCATTTTATATGTGGCACCTTTAATATGGCTTTGATTACCATTGGGTTTAAATTAGACGCATTCAAAGTTGGGGATTAAATTATTGACTGTTTGAAGTATATTAATAAGCAACCTTTAGCCAAAAAAGCGCTTCTATATATTAAATTTCATAGTTAGAGTTTTTTAAGAACGTATTGCTTATTATAAGTTGTCGTTATTGGCTTTACTTGCTTATAAGCTAGAAAAACACGAGCCATCAATTTAAATCAGAACCATAGCCATCTTATTGATGTATAGGCTGATCAGTTTTCTAGCCATGTTGATTTCTTTGTTAATAGAAAAACGCTGAAATATTACATGAGACCAAGAAATAAAATTGGCTTGAAAAACATTCACTCTGTACACTTTGACTCTTCAAAAAATGTCCTATGATGATACAGAGAGTTTACTGATTGTGCTAAAGTGATTTTGTTTTTATACAATTCTTGACCTAGTTTAAGTATCTTATTATTTAAGAAACTGTACAAGTTATACAATTTTTGACCTAGTTTAGTTAGGAATCTAGAAGTTAAGTTTTTAATTGTTTATATCACAGATTTTTTAAACATTTGTATTGTACTATAGAATCCTTTTGATTATTTGTTAATTTTAAATTATTTTAGATCTCGCCTGAAACACAGGATTTCCTAGTTCAGGCTCGTAATACTTAGAATTAAGATATATATTTAAGACTGTATGTAATTTGTCCTGTAAAATTGGTGATAAAATAAAAATAAATAAATAAATTGATTTGTAGTTTTTCTATTAACCTTGACGCTTCGGCGTATTCTAAACTTGTATAATGTATAATGGATTGTCATTCTAAACTCGTTTTGTTGGTATAACGTAGGTAATTACAATTATTTATACATATTTCTTGTAAATTGAAAAAGAAAAATGCAAGGAAAGAGTTATAAGAGTACAGTGAATTAGCTATTTTTTCCATTTTACAGTCAAACTTCTTAAGGCAGTTTTGTCAATAGCCAGGTAACTTTTACCAAAGGAATAAATATGACAACATGACAGCTTTTTTAAGAAAACGTTAGCAAACTAGATGTGTTTCTTAGAAGATTATTCTCCATTATATTTTCATACTTTCATGACAATATTGCAGTTCAATATTTTGTATGTTACTTTTTTATGTCTTTTTTTGTAACTTTCAACCTTTTAGCCTTAAATAATACTTTCCTTGACCCTTCTTTTATTAGCAATATTAACCTCACAACTCATTTATTTTATTTATTAGCACACTTCCTAAAGGCCATACTCAACTTCTTTTTCCTTAATTTGTATACATGTAGTTATATTTTTCAAGCGTTTCATCACCAATGAAATTGGAAAGTGCAGTTAGTACATTCAATGTGGCCTAGCAATTTGATACTAGAACCTTAATTTGAAAATGGTAAGCGTGATTTTTGTGTGACCTTAGTTATTGATAGAGTTCTATTGAAATGCATAATAGGGCAACTTCATTGTTTAAAGTTAAACTTCCACAAACCTTTGTTGAAGGCCCGCCACCTTACGAAGAGACCAGCCTGGGAGTTCTGAAATGCACTTACCGTTACATAGTTAGCGTTGATGTAGTCCCTCTCACAACGCTTCAGGACAACCCGGGTGTGGTCGAATGGGTTCACGTCACGGTAGCGGTTAAGTGGCTTATTCTGAGGTTTCTTAGCTTCGTTCCAGCTGTGACGAAACTGTTGGCAGTCAATCCCGATCTTCTGTTGGGCAAAGGATGGAGGTATTCTTGAAAGTTATGTCAAATTGGTATCATACTGTATGAGTGAGGAAGCTTCATTTGAATGTATATACTTTCTATCTATTATTTATTTATTTATTTACTTAAGGCTCACCCACAACGCATGCATAGTAAGTCATACGGTAATAGTCTTAGATATATGCCAATTATGGGTAAACACAGCGTTGACAACACAGACATCAGATTAACGCTTAGTTGCAACTAAGTCTAAATGTACAAGGGGTTAACAAAGAAAATATAGATGAGGATATAAATTCATTCAATAATAGTACAGCACAGAGAAATTTAACTATGTTTCAGTGGTGTGAAGGGAGGCCTAGATTCTTGATTTGAACTTGACCTTACGTTAATAAAATATACCTGCTTCAGGTACAGACTTATTAAATCATGGTTTGAATTTTGCAACTAGTTCTAATATTGGAATGTTGTAGTAGTGTGTCATGTGCTATAACTGATTGATCTGTCTATATGGAATTATGAGACTGAGGTGGTTAAAATTAAAAAAGAAAAATTGATTGAAATTAATAGATGAACTGTAAATTTGGTGTATCGGTTCCATATTACAAAAATCAAAACCCCGCTTCATTGGAAAACCAACCAATGTACTATATCATGTTGAGGAATGCAGGTTTCCTAACAGGATTAATTAATCATCATCAATTGATTTTCAGGTGAAGGCTGCGGGTGGGGTGGGGATCTGAGATAAGGAGGGGGTGGAAAACTGTAGCTAAGGGGTGAGGCGCGAGGGGGGATTGGGGGTGGACGAGAAGTAACGAAGGGGCGAGGTGCGGGGGGCGGGACTGCAGGATTCTGTTCTAGGAAATGTACCTGCAGCATCGCCGCTTTGAAACGACAACCTCACGCAGCCTGTAAGGAGAGACAGTTTGGGGGGGACGGGAGAAACAAAATGGCGCCGTCAACGAAAATAAAACTACCTACAAACATTTCTAGTTTACAGACTTTGAGGGAAGTATTTAAAGCATCATTTTGAATGACTCAAGAATGCTGTACTAGATTTTTTATAACCTGGTCAATCTTTGTTTTGACATTTATATAACTTTTCCTTTTTGCAACTATATGTATTGAGATTTTGTGTGATTTCCTCTATTCAAAAGTAGAAAATTACTAAGACAGTAATAGTAATTTTCTACTTTTTCTAAGAAAAGTTTCTTAATTAAGCCAACATGATTTGATTTTTTTCACTGTAAAACTTTGGAAAGTGTGGTTTCTAATCCGCCATATTCATTCTTTCAGAACAATTTGTTTCTTACTCTTTGTTTAATAGACGATGATATTTAAATTTGTAGGTAGAAGAATTTTTTTTTCTATTCACCTTTTCTAAATTATTGTGAAGATTCTGATCATGATGTGATTGATTACATCATTCAATAGAAATTTAACCATATCTTGGGATATATTTTTTTTTATATCCTAATGTAACACTAAAAAACAAACATTCTAGTGCTTCCCAATATCCCAACACTGAACTCAGTAAGTCTTCTACAGTTGGGTCTTTGAATACCAGAAATGAAGTCCAGTCTAAGTAGCAAAAATATCCAGAAGTCTTCAAAGGCACCCCTAAATATATCCCTACAGTAATGAACACATACGCAATACAAAAACGAAAAACAAAAAAAAAGTAAGTACCAAAAAACAATAAGAAAAAGTTAATAAAAACCAAAACAAAGTTGCAAATGCACTTATTTCTATGCCACAGCTAAAATACGCGAGCAAAAACCATTACTTTTTCAAAGCAAGACCAAAAATGCAGAAAAGTTTCAAGAAATCGCGAGTCGAAGTAAGTTCACGGTATATTGTTGTTAGTTTTTAGCGCGTGGCACAGAGATACCGCGTTCCACCTACTCGACTTACCTGGTAGACCAGGGCCCAAGCATTCTTGGAGACGATGTCCAAATACTCCTCCTCAACTTTGTTGGTGCACACGTTGTTTTGACTCATTCTTGAAGTTGTTTCCTTCTTTTGCTCACTCTTAACGAAGTATTGTTTGGGTATCGGATACCGCAAAAAGTACTAGTTTGGAAGTTACTAACAATAGAAACGGGTGTATTATATTTAATGGATATAGGATATGCCCGGTGCAGGTGGTATGCAAGAGTTATTGCAACCCGTAACAACTGTTCCAGCGACGAAATCAGAATGATTTAGTTTCGGCTAGCGGCCTTCGACATGAGTGCACCGCTGTCGGATTTAGTGTTGTCAGATTTTGTTTACAAAAGTCCAATTCCACCATGGTAGTTTTGCATTATCTGTATTCTGGGAAACGTTGTTTTAAAATAACTTCATACGTTGTTTTAAAAGCACCTCATGCTCAATATTTGTATTTCATAAAAACGCTTCTGATAACAATAAAAAACTAAACGTACTAGCGTAACTTTCCCACTGTGTGGAACCAGTTTTACTTCAGAACAATGTCAAATGTAGTTTAGTAGTTTTTTTTTATAGCCAATATAAAATGAATAGTTATAATGATGCACTTTTATTGTACATTTGTTACTCATTTTTTAGAATGTTTGAGCCTCAGATAACACAAACATTACAAGTTCGAAGCTTACTGACATTTGAAATGGATGTACTATATTAATATGATGCTAAGACCCATAACTAATTTTCTAACGACTTTTCTTCCAATTAGGCGTGGGTAATATCGCTTTTGCACTGTATCATATCGTATCTAGATATTGGATTTGAATATCGGATATCGTATCTATATATTTCAGTATCTATATATCGGCCGAATCTGTTTGGATTTGAGAATCGACACGGGTAGGTACTATGACAATATTTAGATTTCGTTCGATTTTATCGCATCTATATATTTCAATATCTATACATTGGCTGAATCTGAGTGGATTTTGGGAGTGAAACGGGTGGTACTATGATTTTTACGATTCGTTTAGTTTTGTCGATTTTTATGCACCAGTCAGAGTATTTTATTTGTAACTATATATTAGAAATCCGTGAATGTACCTATTGTTTGGTCTTTAGATATTGATATTGTTGACAATATGGCACTTCACTCTGTGATATGAACCAATACTGTAGTTTTGGCTGATCAGTTATATTTTCTTATGAATTATCTACATACAAAAAAAAATGTAATTGAACTTTCCTTCATACTATTGCTACATCACTCCCGCAGTCCCGCGCGTATAGCAATCGCATTGCACTCGCTCGGTATCGGTACCATTCATTCAAATATCTGAATCTGTTTGGATCGTGCATGATCCGTATCGGTACACGATATTCCCGATATTGAGATATAGTGTGTGCCTCGTATCGAGATCCTGTGCATTAGTTACGCGGATTCGCGGATATCTAATATATAGATACAACGTGGACCGATATATAGATATTAGATATTGTGCCGATATATAGATATTATTTCTATATACGATTTGTATCGCCCACTCCTACTTCCAATAGGGATACTTCCTATATGATTATACTCAGTCAACGCGACACTTAACACTCTTTATGGATTCTTATTAAACTTAGAAATTTATTATCTTATGATTTTAGGAAGCCATTTTGAAGAAAAAACGCTGAATAAATCTCGGGGACACTCTTAATATTATTTCAAGTACCGAAATCCGATTAGACGTTTTTGAGTGATGTTTTACAAACATAGAGACAAACAGATTTTTTTATTAATTTTTTTTTCATATTTCTTATGAACAAAGAAAATATTCAATGTCACGACACGTCTACGATTTTTTATATTTAGAATATACTAGCAGCACCCCGCGGTTTCATCCGCATTGTTCCAGTTCCCGTAGGAATATAGGGATAAAATATAAGGTACCCGCGGGTATTAAAGTCTGTTGGTTAATAATAATAATAAAATAGTTTATTTTTCAGTCTTCAAAATTACAAATTTCTCTTAGTAAAATACAAAACCATGGCAATGAATTATTAACGCTAAGAGATTACGTTGACGACTAGGTATACTAGTATAAACTGTGTCACAGTCGTCAGCGTCTTCCGCACTAATTGTTTTAAACAATTCCATTATCTGTAATGATGGAGATACTTACGTGAAATGTAAGAAATTTATACTAAAAAATAAAAATATTTAAAATTATAATGATAAAATAAAAATTATTAAAGCCTAATTGACAAAAATCGTACGAAATATAACTGTTAACAATCAAGGGTCACACATCGCTGTGAAGCAGCGGACGCGCTCTTTCACTGCCCATGGCGCCAGTGTCGCCGAAAACATTCTGGGAAGCGGTTCCGCGGCCGGAATTATAAAATTGGCTACAGTAAAACGTAAGTTATTTTTGGAATATCATAGTTATATACCTGTATTGTCTGTCTGTTCATTCATTAATGTATGTTTGTCCCTACCTTACCATATTAAAGGATGTATCGTGTTCAAAATTTTATTTATTTTGTTTTTTGTACGCACGTTGTCAGCGGATATTAAGGTCTATTAAATTTTACCATAGGCCTTATTATACTCCTACTTTTTTAACTACTAATTAATAAGGGGTGTATTTATGGATTGTATGTGTGTAAGTATCTTTATATGTCTAATTTATTTATGATTTGTTTCAGTTTTTACGGTCACGACGCCTTCTAAACGGGCATTATGGCCAGAAGATGATCTGACCGCAGCTATTCAAGCAGTACAAAGAGGAACTATGAGTACGTATACGGCTACAGAAAGATATAAAATCCCTAGAAGGACAATCAGAAATCATCTGCAGTCTGGAAGTTTATATTTCTAGTTTCTAGTTTGTTTTTTTTTGTTTGTTTTTTTTGTTTGTTTCTGTTTTTTTTTTTCACACAAAAAATTTAATGAAGGGACGAAAGATAGAACAGAGAAGAGGAAATCTAAAAATACTTCAAATCCAAAGAAAGCTAAAACCGTATCGGCAAAAAGGTCTACCACCACCAAAGGTCATTCTGTCATGCCTGCGAAGAAGACAGGATGGATGATGCAATGAGACAATGCATGCGATGCTTCAAGTGGTATCATGAACAGTGTGTCGGTTTGTTGATAGAAGACACTGATGACTATCAGTGTCCTGATGGATGCGAATAGAGGCAATTTATGTAATTGTCTAAGACCATTTATGTTCCTATTGCTTTATTTGTTTGATCGTTGATCGCAAAAATAAGTTGAAATTTATCATCTACAACTAAAAACTACGCTTTGATACCTAATAAAATAAAGCATGATTATATGTCTAATTCTATTGATTGCCGAACATCACTATTGTAGCGGGTCACCCTTTTTTGTATCAGTGACAGTTGCACTTGACATTTTACTGACTATGTCCAATTCTATTGATTGCCGAACATAACTATTGTAGCGGGTCACCCTTTTTTGTATCGGTCACAAAGGTCGGACAGTTGCACTTGTCATTTTACTGACTGGAATTAATCGTACTATAGCTATGGTGTTTTTATTGATTTTAACCCCTAATTTGGCAACACAAAAATAGTTGTAGCAGGACGATACCGTTCGGCGAGCGACTGATGCAGCGACACATCGAGCTGCGTCGGTCGCAGCTGCGCGAGGTCCTGGTGGCGGAATGGCGGGACAGGCTTTCACGCCCTTCCGCCGGCCTCGTCACTATCGAGGCCATCCGGCCAGTGCTCGACCTTTGGCTCGGGAGAAGGCACGGCTCCCTGACGTTTCGTGCGACACAGGTCCTTTCGGGGCATGGCTGCTTCGGGAAGTTCCTGTGTCGCATAGGCAGGGAGCCGGACGCTCGGTGTCACCACTGCGTCGACTGTCGGGAGGACACGGCGCGGCATACGCTGGCAGAGTGTGCCGCTTGGGAGGAGCCGCGCCGTGACCTCATCTCTGTGGTGGGCAGTGACCTCTCGCTACCGGCCGTAGTCCAATCTATGGTCGGCGGCGAGGAGTCCTGGGACGCGGTGGTCTCCTTCTGCGAAACAGTTATCTCGCAGAAGGAGGCTGCGGAAAGGGAAAGAGAGATCTCGACCTCTGACCCCGCCCGCAGCAGGCGCACCGGGCGTCGGAGGAGGGCGTATGCTGCCCTCTTCCGGCCCCCCTAACTGGGTCCAGGGGCGGTGGACTTGGGGACGTCTGTCGCCCCCCATTCATCCGGACCCGAGGTGGCGGCGCGAGGTGTTCCCGTGCGCCCCTCTCTGAAGTCACGGAGGGTGTTTAACACCTCACTCCCTCCGTAGACGCGAGGTGGCCCGCAGAGGCGGGCCGGCACCAGCCGGGGATTACGGATGTCGCATATGTTCCCGCGATCCCCGGCGTAGGTGAGAGATGGAACACCGGGGTGGTTTTAGTCAGTAAGAGTCTGACAGACCCCTCCGCCCGCCCCAGGGTGGAGGACATCCATGAGGATTTCCCCCCGTAAAAAAAAAAAAAAGGACGGTACCGTTAACATGTATTGTTTATTTTTTTTTATTTATTTATTTCATCATCAAACATACAACTATTTTACAGGTGTCGCCTATTACAATAGCGTAGTTACTTATTTCTAATACCCACTAAATCTTAACATAATTCGTATGCGTTCAAAAGTTCAAAACACACGGGAAAAATAAAATAAAAATCTTGTCTGAACGGTTTCCTGAAGTGAAAACACTGTTTAAGTATACTCAAAAAATGCGATGATTAACGAATTAACGTCATATGTAACTGTTGTGTATACCTACCAAATCTCGCTTACCAACGCTTTTAAATTAAACAAAATGTAGGTACTTATTTTAAAAATAAATATTTATTAAAACATGGAATAAGTAGGTAAGTATGGTTAATTATAGATACAATAGAAGTGGCAATAAGAAATTATTTCTCTCTATAACAAAACAGCCTAACATTACATTTTAGACAAAAAAAGGTAGTAAAACCTCTTTTTACAGTAAGAACATCGACCACATTCCTTACCAAGCTTAGGGAAATGGTCAATAATATTGTCATATTGTATGTCCTCTATACGCCTGAGATGTTTAGAATTTTTCCTCATGGTTTAAATCTTGGATTGTAGTTTTATCTAATTCCTTCCTTTGTGAAATAATGCTCTATGAATTTCGAGCCGCATTTTTTCAAAGGTTTAACCTTTTTTAACTCAAATTCGTTTATTATCTCGCCTGTACATTAACCAGGCATTGTTTGTCTAGTTAATGCGAATTCTTTTTTGTTTATGATTTCTTCCTTTTTCTTGGTGTATTTCTTCAAGTTCATTTTCACTTAGATATGTAGCACAAACTGTAGTGCAAGACTCATACAACTTCCACCGTAGTAGGTACTATTATATTATAATCTGTGCTTCCAAATCCTATTCCCAGGGGATAGGTTAGGTTAGGTTTTTTTTTGTTGTCTTTATAGTAATATTAGCTTACATACCAAATTTACTTTTAAAGATACCAGCGGCTGCTTTCATTTTAGTGCGGTATAGCGCAAAGAGCATATGCGCTAAATCAACGCCGCCCATATGAGCATTATAATGCTTCAATATATTGGGATAGTCTACTTTAATTTTACAGTACCGCTTCACTTTAGTTGCAGGATCAGCGTAACTAGAGTCTAGGATAACACATTTTTTGTCATTCCATTTCAAAACTGATAGTTTTGTCTTGTTGCACACAGTTTGACTAAAAGATCCTCTTCCTTGAAAGGATCTTATCTTTTTTTCACTTGTTAGCTTGTCAGAAGCACTTCTCAGTCGATTTCCACGCATTGTACTTAGACTAAATATGCAATAAGTATTCCTGAGATGGTGGATCAGCTCCAATTAGGAAAAAAAGTTATCAAAATAGACTATACACGGCTTATTCTGTACAGTTTTACACAGTCTCAACACTGCTTTAGCTACCCAACCGAATCCAGAGAGAAGTCGGCCGCTGTGCCATCGCGCAGTGGCTGATGCCTGTGGACGGTGAGCGTGGGTGCTCGCCGTCCGATACCAGGCTGAGTCGACGACGCGTTGTGCTTCACGCGCGCCTCAAGGAGCCGTCACTACCAGGGATGGGGCCCCATAGGGTCGGTGCCTGCTAGGGTTGCGGAATTTGTTCGAAAGAATTACCGCGGCCCTGGAACGCAAAGGGCACATGGAGGAGCACGGGTGGGTTTTAGTCAGTAAAAGTCTGACACTCCCTCCCGCTCCACCCAGGGCGGGAGGGGTCATTTGATGATTTCCCATCCAAAAAAAAAAAAAAAGCTACCCAACCGAAGCCTTCCTCTTCTTCTGTAAAACTACATTCCTCAAACATGCTATCGTATAAAAGAAAGTCATAAATTATACCAGAAGCTCCAGCTCCCATGGGAAACAATACCCATTATTATAAAATTGATTGAGTCAGGCGTTACTTTGCGGAAATCCATTTTAATTTTGAAAATGAAAATAATATATCTAGTTTTAATTTCCGCGAATATTAGTGGGTTGCAGGTATGCACCTCCCTCCCGCCCGCTTTATTATGCACATGCAAGATTACAAGGCAAATGCAAGGATTTTAAGCACATGCAGGAAGGCAAAGCAAAACCCAACACCATTACCGACACGTGTTTCGCCTCTCCACGAGGCATCCTCAGGGGACGTGTTGACTCGCTGACCGTTGAGTTGCGACTGAGAATTTAGTACAAGGCACCCCCCTTTTATACACTGCCACCGTTGGTTTTTTGTGTACAACTACCCACAAACATTCGCAGTAAAGGGGAAGAAACCAAACAGTTTGTGATAAGGGTTTCCGGCTGTGTGTTTTGGAACAATTAGAGATTTTTAAACATAGTAATAATAATAATTTTGCACTGTTGAATGACCAGACGAATTTGGTTTCTTCCCCTTTACTGCGAATGTTTGTGGGTAGTTGTACACAAATAACCAACGGTGGCAGTGTATAAAAGGGGGGTGCCTTGTACTAAATTCTCAGTCGCAACTCAACGGTCAGCGAGTCAACACGTCCCCTGAGGATGCCTCGTGGAGAGGCGAAACACGTGTCGGTAATGGTGTTGGGTTTTGCTTTGCCTTCCTGCATGTGCTTAAAATCCTTGCATTTGCCTTGTAATCTTGCATGTGCATAATAAAGCGGGCGGGAGGGAGGTGCATACCTGCAACCCACTAATATTCGCGGAAATTAAAACTAGATATATTATTTTCATTTTCAAAACCCATTATTATTTTTATGGCTAAGAAGCTTCGCAATTCTTCAACAAATTTATTGATTGGCCGGTCCTCTGCTGATTATACTATTTGAAGACAGACAAATTTCGTCAAATAAATCTTCTTTTTCTTTCTTCAGAAAAGAAATCGGTCAAATAATTGAATCCATTCTTTCCATCGGGAAGGGGGCTTTCAAACGTATCAGGATCTAATTCGGCACGATGGGAACATCCATGAAACCATTTGAATTTGAGTTCAATTTTCTTCTTGGGTACACCTCGGGGTTGCCTAGATGCGGTTAAGTTGGCTGTGTTCTGTCTCCGACGCTGTGCTCTTGTACCACGTGTTTGCTGTGGTGTAGAAGTCAAGATTTGTGAAGACTATTGTGGAGAATCACATACCTGATTGAGAATCAATGAAGAACGTAAATTTGACATAAGAGACAATGTTAGCAACGAACCAATACTATTGATTTTATCAGGTTTGAAACCAGGAAGAAGTGAAACAGAAACGTTGGGATGTTGTTTATCATCGGAGGAATCCAGAAGTTTTAACCCATTCAGTGACGATGTAACTGAAGGGGCTTCCGACGACTCTGATTCGTGGCGTTCCCACCTAATTAGTATTTTCAGAGCTTGATTCCCCACTCACTTCAGACGGAGCGTTTTCTTCGGATACTAAGGCAAGAATATGCCTTGACCTTGAATTAAAATTAAAATTAAATGAAAATATTGTAGATATTTGCAGCATGCACCCAAGCAAGGAAGATACAAAAACGGTAATTAGTTACTAGCGTGAAAGGCGTGAAAATTAAGTATTTGCTATTCTGTATTTTACCTACACAAGGTAATATTTATTCAAAAATTGACTTTATGCACATACAAATCAAGTTCGAAATGACAAACCTATTGGAAAGGTAATAAAATTTAAATTATTAAAATTTACAGAAACTGAACCTTCTTAAAATTTGATAAAATCGATTTTCAAAACCGTTTAAAAATTTCGATTGATATAAGCAGATTTTTAAATATCATGTCTTTGAGCAAAAGCGAACCTAGAATTTCATTCCAAAAAAAACATTCCCACGAAAAAGCTGATGAAGCCGATATGAAGCCCTTGATCACTGTATCAATAACTCACCATGAAGATCTGTTGAGTATACTCTACATACACTGTTCACACAAGATTACTCACCATCGGATTTTGTTGAGTATACTTTACAATCGTGTTTACTGGCTCGTCGTGTTCTTATTGAGGTAAGTAACGGATTACAAATAATTTTATAGAATTAATTACACATTATATAAACAGAAATAAGTAACGTATGTACCAAAATTAGACCGAAAACTAATAAAAATAAATATTTACCTGTAAAACTCGCGGAGCACGTTGTTTCGTCGCCATTTTTGGTAATGACAAGATGACAAGTAAAGTGTTGCCAGGCGGCCAAAATACTTTTTCGTACTTAATTATTTTATTTTTTTAAATCTTTATTCATGACCATGGATACATGTCCTTCAGCCGTAATCATATAAACATACTACAAGTTCATAATGGGTTCTACCGCTCATACATATGAGTGACAATGAAATTGTCTAAACAAAACAAAAAACAATAATTATTTAAGTAAATAAAAATTAAGTAGGTAATAAACAAAGAGAAAACAAAAAATTACAATTCATTAACGATTAAATTTTTTCTATAGTGTTCAATAGGTATCGAAAGAGTGGATTAAAATAAACCGTTTTGGAAAGTACCTAATTCCTGAACGTGGCGTAATTAAATTAAAATATTGAAGTGCAGTAAAATTCATTAAGGGCCGAACCCAATAACCGGTCTATCGCATACTGGAGATAGAAAAACAAATGAAACAACAGTCGTCGTTCGTCAAATGTCCTTGTCATTTGAACTCGAAGGTGTTTCGATCCATTTGAAAAGGTGCAGTCATTATTAGCAACACGGGGTAAGCCTTAGTTTTGAAATAGATCAATAAGCAAACAAACTCGATGTACATAATTATGATTGATAAAGTTTGGGTTATAGCGTTGAATAATTTTAGTAAGGTGGAATTAATCTCAAGTAAGTATACTTAGTTTTTTTTTGTCTTCTAGTGTCATAAACTAAAAATATATCGATTCAAATTATTTTACTTGATCTTATCAACCAGAACCCACCGTATAGTGAAACAGCCAAAGTCACACACCGGGATCATGAGAATTAAAAATAGCAAGGCGTACGTGGAAAATACATATTTTACCTACTGAGTTTTCAAATATCAGCAAAAAGTTTAATAATAAGGTTTTTAACTAGAAAGTCGGAAGAGAGGTCTTTTTAGCAAAGGGACGAAATATCCGAATAATAATATGCTAAAAGCGGGCAACGTTATACAATTTAAGCTAGCGTATAAAACACCAAACATCATTTAAAATGTATAGGTACTAAAATGTATTTTCTTCAAATCTATCAGAAAAGCATTAGTTTAATGTCCCGAGTGAAGTAGATTTCTCATAATTAAAAAATTTTGGGCGAGTCCATATTTCGTGATGAGTCACTTACTCATTACGAAATATCAAAAACCGCGTATACAGATGAAATTTTGGATGGAGGTAGTTTATAGTATGTTAACGCCCGCTTTGAAAAGATTTTAGAAAACTCCCACTGCGTGGGGATGAAATAGGGGATGGTATAGTTTGTTTGTATGTAAACTCTTATTCCTTTGGCCAATACACTTGAAACTTTCCTTATATATGAACCTATAAGTGAATCTTAATGGTTATCACTAAGTATTCGTTTTTCAAAAGGACCCTCAAAATAATTTGAATGGGGTGTTAAAGTTTGTATCGAATAATCTTTTTCTTTGAGTGTATAAATTTCAAACTTGGTACGAATATTGACTCTTAAAATAATGCCATTATAATGTTTTTAACAACTTATCCCCCAATGGAGGTTTAGAAGTCTCGGAATAAGCAATCTTGAAAGAACGAAATGAGGATATTACCATTGGTTCAATTTACTTGATATTTAGTTAAGTTTCACATCTAGCAATTGGTCATAGGTACCTTTGGAAACAAGTAAAGGAAGTTTGAAGTTCGTAGGGGTTAAATTCATAGAAGTGTTAGTTCATAGATACATATGTGTGTATGAGTAAATCTGACTGGTTTCTGCATCTCCATAAATGTATGATTCCATCCACCTCAGCTCCACAAGGAAAGCCAGCAACGCCCTGGTTCGAACCAGGTACCCTCACAGAGGGTACCTGGGTTTTCGAAGTATTTAGCCATGTAATCCGCGGCTATCGGGCAGCTTAGACGTCTAGATGTGCTGCTGTTTCATTCTTCTCCAGGCAGGCTCTGCAAAACGGGCTCTAAAGTATGTGTATTGAGTGATCCTCAACTTGTCTGTTCAGGCTGGCTGAGGTCGCCAGGGAAATGTCCTGTTATGGACCCCCAATGATGTGTCCATGTGAATGTTGAGATCCTACGAGAAGGTTCTCGCATCCGTGCCAGTACCTGTTTTTGATGCATCGGTGAACATCCGCAACTCAGCGAGGCAGATATATATGTATATAGATGTGATTTGTGAATGAAGAATTCAAAAGCGAGCTCAAAATCGTTGGTACTCCACCTTGGATGTGGTTGATTTTCTTTTGGCCAATCAGGAAAGCTCAGGAACCAGCGAAGCGAGGTTTATCAGGTATATCCTAGGTCAACTATTTTGGACATTACTTGTCATGTAGGTCTTGGGAAAGAAAATTAGCGAGGTCGAAAATTTTTAACCCCACATCGAATATGATTTATTTAAACATGTGAATAAGGCACCATTTGAACTTGCCACCCGGGGTACGGGCTCCGGTGTGCCTTTTTTTAGATCCGGGCCTGCATGCATGGAAGTATAATCCACTTATAACGTTAGGTTGAGCTATCATAATCATCATTCACAACCAAACTTCACTCACCACTGGGAAAACATCTAAAACGTTAACGTTCCAAGTACGTATTACCTGCTCCTATTCCAAAATCGAATCGTCTTAACGACGGTGACAAGAAAGTTGTAAAACGATGTTACTCTATAGTTCATTAGTTTAAAAGAAATCAAAGGTGTTGGTTTTATAAATTGAAAAGGAAAATATGTGCTGAGCGAGACGAGAAATAGGCGGTGGGAGATTTATATACTGTTCTGGGGATGCGTCTTCAGTTTCTCAAAGTGACGAAGCGACGCAGTAAAGACGCAAAGCAAGGTATTGGAAGATGGTACCTACCCAAAATGAAAGCTACCATTTGGTAGAAACAAATAGTGTTGAATAAATTAATATTATATGGGTTGAGTAGTCATAAGAATTATTAATAGTTATTATAAATAAAATGTGAATGGTTGGTGCTTTAATATCTAAATGATTTATTTGGTTTATAAGATGGTGAAAGTCTCATCGTGAATCTTTATAACTTAGTGGCTGGTCTGATTGTGGTCAAAATGTTAGCATTAAAATGGAACTGGGTGAGAGTACCCATATACGTATAGGGAACGTGCAGAAACTATAGGTGGCAGCACAGACTGAGAATGTCACGTATATTTTACTTGTAAGTTTCAAATTTGTAACGCTAGATGGCACAGTCTACTTCATACACGTTCCCCTAAACGGAGGGTGCGGTAACGGTGAAGTATAGGTGGCAGCACAGGTCAAATAATTACAATGTAAAAGTTTCAGATATGCATCACTACATGGCATAGTCTACGCCGTGCACGTTCCCTATAGTAGTAGTAGTTTGCTGAGGAGATAGCTTGAATTGGAAGTTTGTTTAGGTCATGCTTGACTTGACAAAAATGGTTAATTATGAAACTATAAAAAGTATTAATTACGAAAGACATTATAACAAAACGGTTAAACTATGATAGTTAAATACGAAAGACATTATTGTATAAAACCTATCACGCAAGAGATAAGGGATGTAAGACTAGGCAATATGGTCAAAAGACTATAGCCTTCCATCCGAAAAAAAAAATACATGTAAAGTCTAGTTTTAATCGATGGATGCCAAGTGGACGTCTGAAAAATTTTGACAGTTCGCAATTCTCTGTTTTGCGTTCGCGTAGGTACCTACTTTATTCGATTCTCTAAACTACTAAAACCACCAATATAATTGCAACTTAAGGCTAGAAAATGGCTTCCCCACGAACCCGCAGAAAGCTGAACTCCATACGAAATATCGACGATAATAACGTAAGTCATTGTGTGTTACAATTCATATCCGTATGCTAAGTAAAATCTAATGAAAGTTTTCGTAATTTTATTTTAGAAATGTTTCGAGTGTGGAACCTTGAATCCTCAATGGGTGTCTGTCACGTATGGCATTTGGATATGCTTGGAATGTTCAGGAGTCCACCGCAGTCTGGGGGTCCACCTTTCATTTGTAAGGAGCGTTACCATGGACAAATGGAAGGACTTAGAGCTTGAAAAAATGATGGTAAGTCTCCCTTTAAGTTAGATTTTTTCATAGGCGAGATGGCTGCGGAGCAGTGGCGTGCAGTGGTTCGAGTTAGGGTAGGCCAGAGAAAATGTCCAAATAAATTTAAAAAAATAACCACATTATTCAGGGTTGATTTTTAATGAAATGAGTTTTTTTTAATTTTTTTAAATTGCCTATTTAAAAAAAAAAAAAAAACAAAAAAAAAGACACCAAATTTCAACCCTGAATAATGTGGTGTGTTTTTTTTGGACATTATTTTCTGGCCTACCCTAACTCGAACCACTGCACGCCACTGCTGCGGAGTAACTATGAATGTTTTGTTTGGAAACCATGGTGCTGACGGCTGTGTCAAGAAACTGTATCAATTTACTCTGGCTCTGCAATTGAAATTTTTTGACTATTGTGTGTATACTATTTGCATAATTTTAGCTGTTTTCAAACACCAGCAATTGAGTATCACATGCTATTGGAATGCTTCCTGCAATTTTAGTATGACAACTTTCAATAGAAAATATCTATTTTATACACCAATTGCCAATACAATGTACAGTATAATAGTATTAAAGCCTTTTTATCACAAAAGTCCATAGTTTATAAATAACTACCAGCACCCTATTGCTTTAACTACATATTTCCTGTAAAATCTGAAATTGGTCCAGTAGTTTCAGAGCTTATTCAGTACAAACAAAAATTTATCTAGAAGATTCTGAGCAAACAACAGAAGGACAGACAGACATACAAGTAATCCTAAAAGGGATCCTTTTATTCATATGGACATTCAGAACCCTACAAGCTAACCCTGGAAGTGTTTTACCATTTTGAATCCACACAAATACTAAGTGGAAAAAACAAAAGCTAATTGTAATAGTTTACCTTTTGTAAATGTTTCCAAAAGGTTCAAACACAACTTTAAGTTATAAAACCGAAGAGGCCATATCAGCAATGAGCTATTGTTCTAAAATCCGCAAACTTTTTATGTTTCTCCATTATTAACACTGGGAATATTGAGTCTTACAAAGAACTTTCTACATAAAGTCTACAAGCTTAGTTATATTTATTCCACTTGCTTAAAAATACATTCAGTTCCTCGCAAACTTCATTAGATCATCGTGGTAATTATTGTTTTAAGTTTTCATAATTCTGATATGTATTTTATTACTATGTATATATGTCTTTTTAAACCCCTGCTAGAGAATGCTAATGTTGCGTTAAGCCCGCCTATTCATCAGTACTGTAAAATAATTAAAATAAAAAATGAGTGTACAGTTATGGTTGCTATCCATTAGTCATAATAGCTGTTTTATGTAAAACAATAATAACAAAATCAAAACTCATTTATTCAAATTAATCTGTGAGCCAGCACTTCAGGAATTTCAAAGTTTTACATAAAAATATAGTCCTCTTCAATGGCAAAAGGATTGGTGAACATTCAAAGTGTTTATTTCAAATAAATCATTTATAGGTACTTTTGAATTGACAAAGTTGGTTGCATGTTCGAAAGCATAGATCATTATGTAGGAGAACATGCAAGAAACCCCATGTTACATCATGGTTACATTATCCTTGATGCTTCTATAAGAACAACACAAAGAAAAAAGTAAAATTATACAAAGAAACAAAATATAAAGATAAAAGAAACAAAGTCAGTGGTAGTGAAGAGGTGACCCGTCTCAACTGACAGTGCCCATTAACGAACATGACGCGTGTATCGGCACCATTCAGCTCAACTATTTTGAAGGGAACAGAATGATGCAACACACGCACTGCCATCAGCGAGCAGCAGTGAGCATGACTTGCTCTCTACTGCCATTTTAGTTCAAGTCAATACATAATTATGTAAATGGCTCCATGGTCAAAATTTTCAACATTTGAAAAAAAAATCTTCTACTATAGACAAAACTATGGTTTACAATAACCAATGTAAATAAAAAAATATGTGTAATCAAATAATTTAATAAAAATGCAGAATAAATAAATGATAATTATAAGAGAATAAAAAAAGGGTGAGCATCTCTTCCAAATATAAGTGGCGTACCCAAATGGTTGAGGCTGTGGAGCAGGACCGGCATTTCGCCAAGCATTTTTATCAAAGAAATAATCTTCCAGATTGTAATATGCTTGCCTATATAGAGTGCGTTTTATACTTGTTTTAATTTTTCCCTCATTCAATTGGAGAATATCTAGTGATACCTATTTTGTTATACAATTTTACACAATATCCTTATTTTTTTTTTGGATGGAAAATCACAAATGAATTCTCCCGCTCTGGGCGGAGCGGAAGGGACTGTCAGACTTACTGACTAAAACCCACTCGTGATCCTCCTTATGCCCTTTGCGTTCCAGGGCCGCGGTGACTCTTTCGAAAAAATTCCGCAACTTACACAATACCCTATAAAAGTAGTGTGTACATTAGTCTTACAACATCCTTTAGTGATCTCATACTGTTGATAGTGTAATATTTTATTGGCGTTGAAATGATTGAGCATCACTTTTTCGAAGGCTTTGCTGAAAAGTGGCAATACGAATACCGGTCTATAATTATTGGAGACTTTAATGTCGCTGGATTAAAAAAATATGGTATAACCTTACTGTATTTTATTATATCCGGAAAGATTCCATGTTCCACACATAAAGCCAAGTATGGTGCTATGGTCTCAATTATGGATGCAGAGACTTTGATGGACATACCCCATAGATCTTCAGTTAATTTGATTTTAATTTGCCGGAAAGCTTTTGTGACTGTCATAGGGTTAGTATTTTGAATTGGAATTGAACCAAGCAGCCTGGAACGTTTGCTCTTAATAAAGAAATTGAGACCTCGGGTGACGAGTTTAAAGCTTTTGTAGATTTTGATGGTATGTGAGTGAAAAAAACACAAATTGAGCTTCTTCAAAATCAGAGTTTATGGCACCATGTGAAGTCTCCAATAAAAAATCAGTGTCCCACCGTACTTTATTCCTACTAGTTTCATTATTGATAAACTTCCAAACTGTCTATATTTTATTATCAGTCGATTTGATGTACAGGACTTTAGCTACCTTGCAAGTAGTTCTAAAAACTTTAGAATATTTGTTTACAATACTTATTGAAAGATTCCGTGTTAATGAAAGGCTTAAAGCCATATAGTTCATATAGTCTTTCCCTGCTTATCCTCATACATTTAGTCGCCCAGTCACTAAATATAAACTTTGGGAAAGTGTCTTTTGACGTCTTCTCAAATGTTGTATTGAATTCTTTTAATACCACTGAAATGAAATTACCATAAAATTTATTTGCATCTTGATTGTCATCGCCTAGAACATTTAACTTATTTTGTAAAATACAATTGAATTTCACAAATTTGTCAGTTGTAATTGGCCTACATTGTATTTGATTTTTTGTAAGACTGCTTAAACTTAAACGTTACCAACTGTCTACTATGGGCATTTAATTTACTATAGCTATATCTAGATAATCACAATCGCAGAAAACGTTATCGATACAAGTTGAAAAAGTTGGTGTTATCCTAGTCGGTTGGATTTAAAAAGGCTTAAAAATCTACTGCTTACTGAATTATTTTTAACCGACTTCTAAAAAAGGAGGAGGTTCTCAATTCGGATGTTTGTATGTTTTTTTTTTTATTGTTTGTTCGCGCATAACTCCGTCGCTTGTCAACCGATTTGAAAAATTCTTTTTTTGTTGGAAAGGGTATACTTCCCAAATGGTCCCATGACATGACAACCAAGCGGTTTTCGAAAAATCAATAAAATTCTAAAAAAAATATCTACATTATCTACATTGACGGCCTCTTAGTTTACTCTGCAAAGGAGCAGTACGTTTTTTTACACCAATGTGATTGGTTCGTTTATGTGGGGGAGGGGAGGGGGTGCAGGTACCACTAAAAAGTGAAAAATAAAAAAACTTTTTACAAAAAATAAAACCGACTTCTAAACAAAAAAAAAACAAAAAGTATAAAATAACTTTAATTTCGGAAGTCGGTGTGTTCAACAACAAAAAAGTAACCAAAAACACCGAGTTCCGAAATTAAAGTTTTTTTTTGTTTAGAAGTCGGTTTTATTTTTTGTAAAAAGTTTTTTTCTAAAATATTAACAATAAAATCTCCACAAATAATAGCGGATTTGTTAACCTGCAGCGGGTAATTTGGAAAAAATGTAAAAAGTTCGCAAAAATGTCTTCCATTGTTGATTGGAATAAAGTAAAATTTTGAGGGTTTTGGGGTCTGTATAACATGCTTATCTAGCTCAACGCAGGACAGTTCGATGCAATGTTCCACAGTTTTTGTAAACGGGAACTTTGCATCGCGTCTGTATCGCTACACACGCGCGTCTGTATCGATTCAAACGTGTATTTGAATTTATACAAATTTTTATTATTTTTAATACGCGTATTTGAATTTAGGCTGCGTCTGAGTTGCGTGCGTATCGCGTCTATATCGCTACAAACGCGCGTCAACGGCGCGTTTAAAAAACGTTGTGTGCATAGGCCCTAAGACATTCCAGATCAAAGCCAGTGACGGAAAAGTTGAAAGGGAAGCGCTTAGTAGCAAAACAAGTCATGTTAACGCCTGATGATTGTTCAGCAGCAACGTGTTGCATTCCTTGAACTTGTAATCGGGAACCATAAGGTGCATTACCAATTGGTTCAGCATTTTGTTTTATACGTGGAACGAATAATTTTACGACAATGATCCCAAGCTGTTCAGCTTGGGATCATTTAAATGGAACCATTTCGGAATAAACCCCTTTCGAATAAAAAAAAATTGCAAAACCGTCTATATTTCACGGAGTTATGCTCGAACATACATAAAAAAAATACGAGCATCCGAATTGAGAACCTCCTCCTTTTTTGGAAGTCGGTTAAAAAGAACCTGAATCACAGCTTGTATTATAAATAATATTATCAAGCTGGTTAACCTACTACCTACACTGGAGTTAAATCTTAACCTGCAAAAAATAAAGTTTAGTATTACAAATTTCACTGGGCTGGGGGAAGGGCCTGCGCGCCATCCGCCCCGACCAAGGGCAAGAGGTCCGCCGCCGCCGCCTCTGCCGCCGGCGCGGCTTCCGTCGCCGCTTCTGCCGCTTCTGCTGTGGGTGCTGCGACTCCCGGTACTCGGGATGGGGCTGAAATGGAGTGCCTGTAATGGTCCCATTGCGGCCTCCTCCAGAGACAAGTCGGCCGCTGTGCTATCGCGCAGTGGCTGATGCCTGTGGACGGTGAGCGTGGGTGGCTCGCCGTCCGATACCAGGCAGAGTCGACGACGCGTTGTGCTTCATGCGCGCCTCAAGGAGCCGTCAGCACCGAGGACGGGGCCCCATAGGGTCGGTGCCTGCTAGGGTTGCGGAATTTGTTCGAAAGAGTTACCGCGGCCCTGGAACGCAAAGGGCACATGGAGGAGCACGGGTGGGTTTTAGTCAGTAAAAGTCTGACACTCCCTACCGCTCCACCCAGGGCGGGAGGGGTCATTTGAAGATTTCCCATCCAAAAAAAAAAAAGTATTACAAATTTACTCGTGGCGTAATTCAGCAGATAGTGATACAGTGGTTCATGTTTACGCGGTTATAATCAAACAATTTTGATAAGATAGCAGGCTATTGGATGTGATAAACAAAACGAACTCATTCGAATACTCGTGTTAGGATTAGGTGCTTAATTTCTAACAAGCCAAGGTGGAGGTCGTTTGAAACATGATATGAGGTTTGATGGGTAGAGTTTCCAAATATTTCATCTTAGTCCTCACCCAGATATAATAGTACGAGTACTAATGGTCGCTATTTCGCTAAGCTGTTTGGAAGCAAATCTATCTAGAGGTGTTCATCCTTAACAATTATTTTGTTGAATGTTTTGGCTGAGCGAATCATACAAGAGTTGCCACGGCTTAAGCACGTTGCACGGCATTTTTATTCACAACTAGCTTCTGCCCGCGACTCTGTCCGCGTGGAATACTTACTAACCCCCCGATTCTTTGTGATATTGATTCGTTGGTGGGAGAAGTGGAGGGAGGCGCCCGACATGACGGTACAGTGGTGACATACACGTGAGCTGCGCGCGGTACTGGGCAGTACTTGGACATTGAAACATTAGATTATTTTTCTAAAAGAAAAGTAGCCTAAGTTACTCCTTATTACATCAGCTACCTGCCAATAATAATCCCGTCAAAATCGGTCCAGCCATTTCAGAGATTAGCCGGATCAAACAGACACACAAAATTTGTAAAAAATGTTATTTTGGTGTATGTACCGTATATCTTAATATATGCATGTAGTAAAAAGCGGTTATTTCAACAGACAAACAGACACTCCAATTTTATTTATATGTATAGATATTAACATCTTTCGCACATCCATGTACTAAATTATAATCACATTTTATTCCTACTCAAAACAGACAAGACAGTATACAAATTATTAAGAAACTATTTCTATATTATGATAACATGATTTACACAATATCAACAATTCAACATTGTTTGTTGGATCGCAATGTGCTCATATTGTGTCGATCTTTTCTTGCGTTTCCAATGCACTGCGAAGGTTAAACAGTTTGCAACAGCTGCGCAAAGAAGTTGCGAAATTATCTTTTTAGTCAACAGTTACTTGCTAGCACGAGGCATAATAACAAATATTCCATACTAGCTGTCGCCCGCAGCTCCGCCCGCGTGAATGTCGACAATTATCCCAAAAGAACATACTCTCGAGATAAAAAGTATCCTATGTGTTATTCCAGACTATAATCTACCTCTGTGCCGCATTTCTTCAAGATCCATTCAGTACTTTTTACGTGAAAGAGTAACAAACATCCATCCATCCACCCATCCATACTTACGATCTTTCGCCTTTGTAATACCTATTAGTAGGATATCACCTCGGATATATTTATGTTGAAAGTATTAATTTATTACAACCTCGAGTTACATTAAATAACTCGGTGTTAGAATATAACTCTGGTTTCTGCAAGTGGACCTCAAAGTTCAACATTTTTAAGAACCTATCCGTACTTGGTTAATATCCGGACTAGTCGTACTAATCGTTTCCCTTCGACATTTATAGTGCATTCATTATAACCTGACACCAGTTTTGCTATGAAGTACCGTGTTACCCAGTTAATGGGTCGCAGAGGTCAGGTAGATATTGCCGCTCCACGTAAAGTACTGGTATTCAGCTGAATCCGATTTGACTGGAAGCCGACCCAAATATGGTTGGAAAAGGCTAGACAGATTATATTATTCCAATCCTAAAATTTGGTATAAGTCACTTCTTGTTAAGTACAAGAAGTGACTTATACCAAATTATATAACTTTTGACTTATAACAAATTTTAAACCATTACCGAAATGAACAGGCTGTGTAGAGCTAATCTATAACAATCTGTAGATTTGGTTCGGTTGAAGATCACATAAGTTAATACGTTGAGAAATTTCCAGAATGGGGTAGTTGACTAAAATAATCTAATTAGTCCGTCAGATAGATTAAAAAAAAAATTGGACACGTATTTTTCCAAAAAACGAAGACGATACAGTGCTTTGAAAACTCGTGTGACGTCACTTCGTGCTACGTTATCACCACGCGGTGACGTCACAAGCCCCTACTCATGATCTTTGTTCATGCTTTTTATCATCGTCAATTTCTATGGATGAAAATACGTGTCCAATATTTTTCGCTAATCCAACTGACGACGGAGTATTAGAATCATATTTTTATACCTCAGGAAACATCCTTATAGATTGGCTGGTTACGTTACGACGATGCAAATTCTCATGGAACCTCTAGATAACTTGGTAATTATCAGCTGTGTCAGTTGCGTGATTGGCACTGCTGATTGTCACGTTTAAATAAAGTGACATTAAGGTCCACTTGGCCCCGGAGTCAGTAATGCACTCATAACCTCGCACGCATCCGCGTTTCTAGGAATATACGTTACTTGCTGATTATAATACATGATGGCATGAGACGGATAGGAAACCAAAGTGTCTTGTGGAATTTTATTTCTTTCTTTTTGTGATGCATCTGTTAGGACCTGGTAGCGCAAATGTTTCGGTGGCAAAGAATGACTGCCTTACCTTTTGAACTCTATTGAATAAATCCAATTAATCAATCTGCCTAGCCTTAAAAAAAACCCAAACTACTTTGTCTAATAGGACGAAATCTTACTGATCTCGACTACCTAGCAACCAACAGTTACCTAACACGTAATGGACAAAGACTTTTGCCAGATTTGCAAAAATTATGTCCGACTTAGGGAACAGTGTAAGTTTCATGAAAATCGGTTCAGTAGTTGGAAAGTTAGAGAGTTAAGTGGCTTAACAGCGCAATTTTAAAACGTACACAATTTTATTTGTACAGCTTCAAATAGCCGTGGAGTGGACTTTCTTGCACGTTCTTCTCCATAAAGATCTACGCTTTGGAACGTGCAGATAGCTTCACCTCCTTCGACTGACCGACCTTGACAATTCAAAAGTGCCTGTAAAGGGTTTGAGTTTGAAATAGGCTTCTTTCTACGGAGATTTTTTTCCACCGAGTCTAAGCAATAAAAAAAATTGACAATCCATCGATTTTCTAAACTACATTTCCTGCAATATCCTGTTGTCAGCCATATTAAATAAGTAGGTACGGCTCAGCTGAGTCACCTTGTTTGCCATCTTAGAACGTGATATAATTATGTTGCTGTCCCAATGCTGAGCAAAGGCCTACCCCAATTCCATAAAATATTTTTCTCTCGCGCTGCATCGAACGAACCATTTTGGTATGCGTTCAAACTATCTCGCAACATCTTCTGGGCCGATCTCGACGGCGCCCTCCGTTTCAGGAAAGTATAAAACCAGAACGTAGGCAAAATACATATCATTACTTATTATACCGCTAATCGGAAGCGTTTTCTTGGCGTTTTTTTTTTTAAATGGGAAATCATGAAATGACTCCTTCCGCTCTGGGCGGAGCGGAAGGAAGTTTCAGATTCTCATTAAAACCCACCCGTGTTCCTCCTAATACCCTTTGCGTTCCAAGGCCGCGGAGACGCTTTCGAACAAATTCCGCAACATCCTTTTCGCCCCATTTGTCAATTATCTATTTGTAGTGGTTCACGCTGAGCGGCGTCACGCAGTCCTATGTTAAGACAATCCCAACAATCTAGTAAGAATTCAATGACACTACTCGTTTGCTATAGCAACCCCGTAAGGCTACTCTTAATTAGGTCAAGGTTCAAAGACATTCCAAAATGTCCTCTCTTAAGTATGGGCACTGCATGAAAGAACAAGTTGTCTATGCTTTTTCGAAAAAATCGATCGAATGTCTATGTCGTTTTTGCTAATGTTATTTGGGTATACAACAACTGATGTCAATTACTATTTTATAATTATGTCCCCGATATGAGTGCTAATAAGTCTGACCACGGATAAAATAGCATTGTTAATCCATGCTGCCCATGCAGTTAATTAAACTAAGTGCTTTTGCCTGAAATGTGGGAAACCTTTTTACAATGTCGTATATCAATTTTGTGGCAAAATGCTCTTACGATTTTAATGCATGGCAAACGCACTTAATCAAATTTATATCGTTTTATACAAACACTGGCGAAAATTATATCAGAGTATTTAAATAATGGAAAGCTATTATTTTAACCAAATCAGCCAATTACACAGAATAATTTAAATTATGTCAGTTAATTTGAGAACTCTGATTATCACGGTGTCTAAGAGGATATAGTAAAGTGTCAGTTTTTCCGATGCATCATCATCTGCCTAGCCTTTTCCCAACTATATTGGGGTCGGCTTCCAGTCATATCAGTATTTAACCTGGAGCGGCTGCCTACCAGACCTTCACAACCCAATAACACGGTACTTCTTAGCAAGACTGGCGTCAGATTTTCTGGCTTCTGACAATCCGTAGCGACTGCCAAAGATCTACAAATAACAGTCAGGCCAACGGTTTAACGTGCTCTCTGAGGCACGGAGGAAACTCGGTGTGTTAAGATGGTCACCCATCCATAGACCAACCTTGGCAAGCGTTGCTTAACATTGAAGATCGACTTGTGCGGCTTTATTTCTTTAGCCACTAGCTCCTTCCGATCCAATTTTCATAATTATGATAACTGTGATTTAAACTTTTTTTTACTATAAAGCGGCTATTTAGCACAAATTAACGTAAACAGTCACCATTCATTTGTTAAAGAGCCTCATCAATTCATCGCCTCCCCCGGATGGTTCCAATCTAACATAACTAAATGAAAACCGAAATTCCGAAAATTCAATCAATCTAAACCCCAACACGTTATGGCAAAAAGAAAGAAAAACAGACAGTTGAAGAAGTGTTTGTGGCAGCGTCTGCCAACAACCTTGTGCAATGTCAAACAATAATAAAATAATGTTGCGTGGATTGAGCCCTCTTACACTTAGATCCAATCACACACGGACATGCATCAACCATCAACTGCATGTCTGAAAATACCTCGTAATTGAGTGCTGGAGCCGTCTAAAACACTTGAGGGACCTCATCTGATTTCACACTTGTTGCGGTAGCTGGTTCAAATGAATTTCAATTGCTAAATTGATGGCACATGGAATATTACACCTAAGGGGTGTTCATCGTTTCCGTGCCAGGATTTCAATTACATGATTCGAGTTACAAGTTGCAAGCTGCAATGCAGTAGTTCAACTGTTGAGTGGTCTTATATATCAGGATGCAGTAGTTCAACTGAGAGTGTCTTTATTGCTCAGATACAGCATTTTTTGACAATTTTTGGTGGTTTTGTACTAATTTACATGAAATGAATAGTCCGTTGGTGGTGTAGTTGTTATACATATAGATATATAGACTGCATTTATGTAAAAAAATATTAATAGCAAATTCAATATAATTTCCGTCAATATTGTTGCCGTCTTGAATAAGATGCGTCGTTTGGAAATGCCACAGATTTCATTATCACTAATTTTAGCAAATGTACATATGGCTAAAATTACGGTCGTGACAAAGCGAAATTGACGGAGCCCTCTGCGCGGAACTCCTATTTCTGCCTGCATGGGTCACGAAGCGCTGCCAGGGTTGCAGAATCTGCCAGGGTTCCGGAAACTGCCAGGGTCGCAAAATTTGTTCGAAAGAGTCATCGTGGCCCTGGAAAGCAAAGTGCATTAGAAGGAATATGGATGGGTTTTCGTCCGGGTCTGACATTCCCTATCTCTCCGCCCAGAGCGGAGGAAGTCATTTGGTGATTTCCCATTCTTAAAAAAAGGATTCACAAAGAGGGATCACGGAAGCTAAGATCGCTTGCTTCGCTCGCTCACTCAAGCTCCTGCCATCCAATTCAAACCTAACCTATCCGTTTCGGGGTGCATTCAGTTTCCGAGCTGAAGCGGCCGCTCTTTGTTCAGCGGTTAATTCAATTGTTAATTTATTACGCAAGGATTAAAAGAACGTTTATAATAATAAAGAATATATTAAAAGAACGTTAGAGAAAGTGTTGCTAGAACATATGTTGTTATATACATATTTCACCGAACAATTGTATATTCCGTAAGATTAAAGAAGAGTAACATATAATCTACTAAAGATTTATTATCTTTATTACAATTTCACGCAATATTTTATAATGTTACGGCGTTTGTAATTTTCCAGTGACATGTACTGTACGTTGTATTAAATGAATTTATGTAAGGTATTGTTAGATGTAGTAAACGTTATATCAATTAAAATTTGAAAATGTTCTTATATTAAATGAGCTCTTTTAAAAGATTATTTCTCTAGTCCGTTAAATTCATTACTGCTCTTTAGACAGCACCTAATAATGCGCCTGAGTCTATTGTTCAACACTCTGCTGTGTCTAAACATTGATAAAAATGTTTAACATTACTATAATCGAGAGTAATCAGAATACGGTTTTCGTACCGTACATAAATTCATGCCGGGCATAGGCCTCCCCCAAATCTTTCCAAGTACTCTATTCCCGGGCTGCCTCGAGCCATCACTTGCAGTAGGCCTTTAGGTTGTGTTCCAGTCGTAAGATAGTATTTTATTGATATAATCATAATAATTTCACTGGATTATACTTTTTATTGAAACGGTTCGTTGCCTTCTTTAGGCTTTTTGGGCTTTATTACTCACTGAATATCAGCAATCTCTGAATGTTCTGCCAAATGACAGAAGCACGTATTAATATTGGGCATCTCGCCCAAACCATCCTTCAACGTTATTTAGTCAAGCTCCAAGATAGACCTTCTGAATCTTTCTCGACACCGTATATACATAAATCATGTGCTGTAGATGCAGGCCACTCTGATGCGTAGTATCGTCGGTTTAATTCGAAGATTACAATAGTGCATCCCGGTGACAGGTAGTCCTATACGATAATGACCGAGTTCCTGTTTCTGGGAACTTGATAAACGAACGCGCCAGGAGCGAAGACGCCATTATTCACCGTGGCGTCGGGCGGGAGTGACGTTTACTGCTGTATCATTTGTGATTCAGTAACTAAGTGTATATTTATCCTTCGCCGGCGCGCGCCTATCCGCGATGGTATGTATTGCTTGCGCGCTCGGTTTTGACTAAGTTCTTTCTTTGTTTTTTGTCAAATTTTGCTGCGTTTTTCTCCTCGTAGGTACATATGTCGGAATGTTTTATTTTAGTTTTAATGTCCTGTCTGTTTTCGGGTCTATCTTTTATTAACTGATGTTGCTTTTCGTAATCACTTGGCATTCCGGCTTATGGGTTCAAGGAGTTAGCTGAGATTTAGGCTTCCAAAGTTATGGCAAGCAAGGAAGTTTTAATTTTTGCTCAGGCGCCATCTTTTAGTTAGTTGCACTGAGCTGTACCTTTATGACTGACATAACCGCGTTGCTTCGTATCCCTACTTAAAATTTAATACTTCTACGCTAAGGTCTAGTCGCAGTAGCAGTTCTGTTACTGCTCTACAGGTCAGAAAATGAATACTGCCGGTTCGTAAGGGCCTTTCTTTTTGGTAATTTTTATATATTTCTCAGAAGCTACCGAAATCAATAAACTCTGCTGAGCTGTGTTCTCTTTTGTCAAAGTCAAAATCTCAGAAGAAGTTTACCGTTGATTAAAGTTCTTTAATTGATAAAAAAGATGACTGAGTAAGATGTTTGCTGTATTAAAAAAAAATACAGGGCGTGTTAGTAGTTCGTATATAACGTTTTAAATGGTTTTTATTGTTTGTACAACAGATCGGAGGGAACGGGAAAGCCCGCGAGTTCTTCGAGAGCTCCCCAGACTTTAAGCCGGGGCTGACTATACCGCAGAAGTACAACACCAAAGCCGCGGCCATGTACCGCCAAAAGGTAAGCACACAACAGCGTTGCCATTCAGACAGCGAAACAATATGTTCATGATTTAACATGGATAGCGAAAAATTACTCAGGGGTGCTAGCGGAGCGCATTGTAGCTTTCGCCTCGCCTTGCCTTCGGCTCGCTGACTGTATGACAAGGGCTTTATTTTTGTTTTAAAGATTGAGTTCTGTGTATTTTTCCAGATTTAAACCGCAAATTTTAAACAGCATCAGGCACTCAAATACTTACGTTTTAAAGTTGTTGTGAGCTTTTGATCAGTAGTCTTGTTAGCTGTGTAATTCGAGCGTTTACAAAAATACAAGTTAATCGTTTTCGTCGCAGCGCAAACCA
This sequence comes from Hecatera dysodea, assembly GCA_905332915.2. Classification (NCBI taxonomy): domain Eukaryota; kingdom Metazoa; phylum Arthropoda; class Insecta; order Lepidoptera; family Noctuidae; genus Hecatera; species Hecatera dysodea. Next base: position 26,048,388 of record HG995286.1, on the reverse strand, counting down.
TTTATCCTTGAATAGTTGACCATGGTTGACACTGATTGGTCACTCATTTAAACGTAACGAGACAAATCTAGAACCATGCACATTGCACCTGAGTGTTGTTATAACGTTAGATAACAATTGCCAAGCTGTTTAAAGTTTACGGGCCTACTCGTTTTTTAGCTTGGCCAGCGATGGAAACACGGACTCACCCGGCGTTCCTCAAGGATCTACGACCTGTTACGTTAAATAATTTTTGTTACTAAAAAAGTTTTTGTGAATTTAACATTTATATAAGTTTGATTCGTATGTTCCGTATGTTGTAATTCTGCAATTTGATATTCTGTGTACGAAATAGTCACAAGAATAAGCGCAGCATGGTATCTTTTACGTTTTTACCTTAATATTAATTCGTTTGACACTTCGTTTAGTACTCATTTCTATTAAAATTAGATTAAGATTAGAACCTTGATTAGTTGGTAAAGAGTACAGCTTCAGTAGGATCGCTTCTTGCTGTCACCGAATTGCTCAGATCCTACATTTTAGGGCTACTTCCCGTTATGTCACATTCCCGATACGACAACATGTCAAAAGTTTTAAAAACAACTGAACGCTAGTGGCGTTTGGTCAAGATTTTGATCTTCATACATTCATTCCCGATTCGTCAACATTTGAAAATGCCTATATTCTTTCCCGTTTGGTCAACCTTTTGTTTGGAAAGTACAATCAGGAGCAAAAAGAAATGCCTCCGTTCATGTTCTATCTACTTACTAGCTTCCGCCCGCGGCTTCGCTCGCGTCAAAAGTGTTTTTATTATCACTTTCAGTTTCCTCTAGATCAGTATTGAATTCGTGATACTAGCATATTGTTATCCCGGTGAGCTCTTTGTATTTTGTTAGTAAATTAGCTTCTAACTGCGACTTCGTCTGCGTGAACTTTAGAACTGGCTTCAGGAAGGCATAACATTATGAAAGCTAATCCCGTGGTTTCGTATTTGAGGCTGGAGCGTCATTTCTTCTTTTTGGCTTATTCTTTCTGGCTATTTTGCTTTTTCCTCGACTCCTAAGGGTCATAGATTGATGTTAAAAACTTATCCCAGCCCCAAGAAAAAAACAAGTAAAGTAGGTACCCTGGTAGTTTTTGAGTTTTTAACACTCGTACTTCTTAGCACCGGAAATATATCTTCATGATTCTGGTATCCTGGTAGTTTGTGAGTCTTTGCCGCTTACAATAGGGATGTTGCCTGAGTAAAAAATATATAAGTATGTTTAGTCCGTCAGTTAGATTAAAGAAAAATATTTGACACGTATTTTTTCCTTTATCAAATCTATAAAAACTGACGAAGATAAAAAGCATCAAAGATCAGGAGTGGGAGTCTGTGACGTCATGGCCCGGTAAAAATTGTAGCGAGTAGTGATGTCACGCGAGTTTTCAACGCACTTTATCGTATTCATTTTTTGTTTATGTGAAAAAAGAAAAAATACGTCTCCAATATTTTTGGAAATCTATCTGACGGACTAATCAGATTTTTTTAGTTAACTACCCTATTCCAGCCCCGAAAATACTTCGACATTTTTCTAGTCTCCTGGTAGTTGTATTGTAAATCTTGAGCACTTGAATTTTTTGCACTTCCGCAGTCTGATTCAATCTCAGTAAGATTAGGACTATCGGTTTTCAAAGTTAAATAGATGAAAGCTGCACATGGCAATCAAACCTATTGCCAAGGTACATACCTATGCATGTAACGTACATAATTTAGGATTTTACATATGCTACGAAAGCAATATACCTACCAACCTCTGGGAAAGTCGGGTGATAAAAAGAGTGTCAAAAAGAACTTGGTAACTTTTGTAGTTGACTGTACCGTACAAAGAACTAGTTTAAAAAAAGGGTGACAAAACGAGAATGGATGTATGAAGATCAAAATCTTGACCAAACGCCACTAGCGTTCAGTTGTTTTGAAAACTTTTGACATGTTGTCCAATCGGGAATGTGACATAACGGGAAGTAGCCCATTTTAGCAATTCAGTGACAGCAAAAGGCGTTCCCAAGAAGGTAAGTTAGATTGTAAGTTTTTATTTATACAACTTCGATTTAATTTTATGGTATATATGGTATACATAGGCTAAGTTTTGCAGCTGCGCAAACTTCTTTGAGGTTGCTATAAAAATAAAATTTGCAAAATAAATGTGTGCGTAATTTATGTATACACTTCTGAATACGGTTTTCACGGCACACCTTTTTTATTATTAACGGGCCTTTAATATTATTAACGGGTTTATATGCCTACTTTCATTGAAAGTGGAATCATTCAGCAACCATTTTGCATTTGTTAAGTCACTCACTGGATTTACACTATCACTGATTATTCGTTATGATTGCAAATATAAAGAATAATGCCCACCCCCCCTGCACACAGGCCCGATGATGGTGCGATTATTCCTTTCGTAATAAATGTTTTACGTGTACCCATTATACGTGTAGAACAATTTCTTTGGACAAAGGTCGTATTTTCGCGTCGCACCTGTTTGTTGGAGCCTTTGAGTCAGGACCATTGCATATCGCACAAGAAGAAGCCACACTTAAATCATAACAATAACATTGTATACAACAACATTTTAACACTTATTTTTTAACAATCTTCTTTATTATTTGGGGTACAACGGAAGGTATAATGGCAGGCAGGACCAAATCATTAAAAAGTGACATTTAATGCATGTAACTTCGATACTATTTTGGTTATCAGCGTGACGGTTTTATTTACGAAGTATTCGCTTGAATTGAATTCTCGGCTGCAGACATTTATGGTGAACGACAGAAACACAAACATTTGAATAAATAACTCCAAACATCGGTGCAGGTGGTATCCGCTAAACAAATTGAAAGGACTATGCCTGAAATGTATGGGCAACTGGTGCCCTTTTTTGGATGGCACACTAACGCCACCTTGTTATACGTGTACAGTACTTTGATACAAACAATTGTTACGGTGGTAGGCAGCTCAGCTCTGAAGTACATCCGTCTCGAGTTTTGCGCACTAATCTATAACGCATATTTAATTAGGACAATGAAAATATGACTTAATTTTAATGGTCCTATATTAGTTACTAGCTTCTGCCCGCGACTTCGTCCGCGAGGAATAGTTTCTAGAACCCCCCGATTTTGAAACATTGCTCATTGGTGCTCCGCTCCTATTGGTCTTCGCGTGATGATATATAGCGTATAGCCTTCCTCGATAAATGGGCTATCTAACACTGTGACGAATTTTTCAAATCGGACCAGTAGTGCCTGAGATTAGCGCGTTCAAGTCAAGCAAAGAAACAAACAAACTCTTCAGCTTTATACTCGTATATTAGTATAGATTTCATAGTTCAAACTACATTGGACTAAAGTTATCATATTGGTGCAAATGGCATAGTGTGAAATCAAGTCACAATGCACCGTAAAAATATCGATTAGTATTTACTAACAAAACTGAAATGATTAGTGCTGATTAGGTCGCATAACTCGAGACTGATTTGTACTTTAGAGCCGAGCCACCATAGTATAGTAACTATTATTTATATGGAAGTACTCTACACATCTAATAAATAGCGTAAGCTCGCGCTCAAAGAAAGGCACCATTTTTGGGGCATAGCCCTTTGTTCAAACGTACAGTTGACTTTCGTGAAAATTAAATACTTATGCTGTCAATACTAACTTTATAGTTTTCAAGCAACCCAGCCCTTTTTCGCGCGGTTTTATGACTTGAAAAATGAGCCAGACCTCTTTATTTCAAGTTTAACATAAAGGTAACCCCTCACAAGAGACGCAACATAGCGAGCACTTGAGGATCGATACAATATAGAACATTTCTTTATTTGATCTGAACTTACACCTTATTTTTCAAATGCTTTATCGCTCTTGGCGGAACGAGAGGGAGTCTCAGATTATTACTGACTAAGATCCACCCGCGTTCCTTCAATTGCTCTTTGCGTTCCAGGGCCGCGATAACTATTTATCAACCCTCTAAAGATAGCAACTTTCAAAACTATGTTATAGTTAGACCAATGAGAGCTGTGCATAGTTTGCATGTCAATCAGTGTTCGAACTTAATAACGTGCATACCGTACACTAAAGGTAATTAATTATAGGTCCAGCGATTTACAAATGCGCGCCAAATGCGTACTCTTGTCTGATGAAATTAAGATCAATATATGTCAGCAAGCAACAACAATCATTTTTTTGCGATTACAAAATGAGGAATTACAAAGAGAAGAAATGACCGTGAAGAACAGTTTTTCAACTCCGAAATTTTCCTTCAATCGCACTTATCGTTTAATCAGAGTAATAACTGTAGTGAAAGTGTTTTCATAGTTTATAAACTTCAATAGGTAATTTACACTCGGAAAACATGAAGATACATTTCCTGTAACTAGAACTATATTTACATACGTGTTTGTACGGAAACCCCGGTGCGAGAGTCAGACTTGTACTTGTTCGGTTGTTTTTCATGTCTTCACGATGTCGTTATATATTTCTTTTTTTTTATTCTGGAAGAAATCTGTTTTTTTTTTTAATCTGTATGTTGCTAAAAACGTAGGTATAAAATAAATATGATCGACCTCTTTTTTCTTCGACTGTGCATCGCGTAAAAATTCAATTCAACCCTGTACTGTTTTTTAGTAGAAAAGGTTTCGGACGTTGAATATTGAGTTTTAGAGGATATCCTATGGCGATATGAAGCCAATAGAGCCGATAAAACACCCAATGTGTTTTATCGGCTCTATTGGCTTCAAAAACTCCCGTTTGCAGCGATAGCAAACTTTCAACCTGTTAAACTATACTGACTTTAATTTGAAATTTGCTTCCGTCGTGAAGCTCAATTGACAATACTCAATCTAACGACATTTAGACATTCAATCTCTTTGTAAGGGCTAGAATGAGCGTAGTTCATACCGTGGGAGAAATATAAGCCAATCATGGACAGGGGCTGAATGGCTGATATTTTTATTATGACGTCTCAAAACGTGTGTGTGTGTGAGTGAGAGAGTGTGAGCTATAAAATACGCATAGCACCATTCCTTTTTCGCAACGGAATCATGATATACTACCATAGCACGTCGGGAAGGCCTTTTGACATAACCACTGTATACTGTCAGTGAGTATTATTCTTAAGAGCGTATACGCCAAACGGCATTTCCTACAAATTTTAGATATAATAGATAGAAAGAATAGATTTTCTAAAAAATATCGGCCATTTAATTTCGTCATTTTAAATCATAAAAAAGCTCAAAGTTTAAGAGTGGGGGCTGGTGACGTCACGCAAGTTTTCAACGCACTTTCGTCTAATTTTTTTGTTTACGTGATCAAAGAATAAATAAGTGACCAATATTTTTTGGAAATCTATCGGACGGACTAATTAGATTTTTCCAGTAAAATACCCTATTAGTTACGTAGGTTTTTTTTTCTATAATCCTCGTTCATAAAACCTATCAAAACATGATGTTCAATCTTCAAAAAATTTATATTCTGGTGAACCTTGTATTAAAGTTTCGAGGAAATTAATTAATTACTGTAGCTTTGAGTATAGTTTCAGGAAAGTGGAGAGAAATGTTATACTGAAGCATAAGCTGAATATCGCATTTTCTCGCTATTACATTCATTGGTGCAGAAAAAGGCGCTTTAGTTTTCCGAACATTTTATGTAATGTTGAAGTAATGAAATTTCATAGAAAATAAATAATCCGACCAGGCGGGCTTAATGATGATAGACATTTCAAGGAAAAACTAAGTTGATAAGTATACACTGCTCCAAGTATTTCATATCAACTCGAAAATTCTTATTCATGGAAATGTACGAAATGAAATTAATTTTGACTAACTTTTTTAAACTAAAATAATATTATAATTTTAATAAATTATGTTATAAGGTCTAAAAAGCTAGTTTGTGTAGCGAGCTAGCTAGTGGAGTTAAGAGAGTGAGAACAATTTATAGTTTTCTAAAGGACGTGAAAAATGCTCTTTTTTCGAAATAGTTCCCGTCTAGCGTCTCTTGCGTATGCTTATCAATTTTAATTAAAATCGGTTAATGAATTTCCTAGAATAAGGACTCGAGATAGGTAAACGTGAAAGAACGATGCAATTAAGTCGTTTAGCTTTTTTAAACGACTTCAAAAAAGTAGGAGTATATTTTTTTGTTTTTTATGCTACTTACCTAAATTTTTACTGGGTGTACTGATTTTGATGATTACTTTTATATTCGAAAGCTGGTGCTTGTCCTTTGAGTGAAATCTGACGACTAGTATTTGAGTTTGACATGTATACTTACTTTGTAAAGTATTATATTTTAACTTAATTTATTTTTGTGAATAAGAGTACTATATGGGTATAATATAATAAAAAAGAAGACATTATTACAAAATTACAACCGACTTCTAAACACAAAAAGAGTGTAAAAGTATGAAATAACTTTAATCTCGGAAATCGGTGCTTTAGGTAGTTTCTTCGTTTTTAAAACACCGACTTCCGTAATTAAAGTCGGTTGTATTTTTATGTAACCTACATAGATACAGGAAAAGACAGCTGTCATACGCACACAATCGGTTTGATAACTCGCCCTGGAAAACGCAAAAGATATTTGTATATGAAATCGCTTGCCGTAAACGTAAGACTGGAAAGAAATGGATATCTGTCACCATAGTTACTGGATGATACTATTTTTAAAGACATTCAGGCTTCCGCCTATACGTCACGACTGTTAAAGGTCTAAAAATGACGGCCTGGACCCGCGGCGTTTGCTTTCTGAAGGAAAAACTTGTAGATACCGAGGCCAAAATGAAGTGTCCGTTTGAACTTCGTAATAAGTTCATATGAATGAATGAAGTGTTTAAACTTCTAATTCCAAATAATTAATGTGCGTGTATTTGTGTCGGTCGGTCTGTCTTTTTGTTCCGGCTAATGTCCAATTCGGTGACTTTCACTGGCGCATAGCTTTTGTTAGAAAGAGTTGCTTAAAACACTTTGATTAAAAAATAGCACTACCCCGCGGTTTCACCCGCGTGTTTCCCGTTCCCGTGGAATCAATATGATAAAATATAGCCATTGGTTAAAGAATGGTTAAAATTGGTCTAGTTGTTGGTACAAAAAGTATACTGTGTCCTTCTCTAAGGCCCAAACTATCTTTATACCAAAATTAGTATAGACCGCTATACCAAATCTGGCATGAAAACGTGACGAACAACAGACAGACGAGAGTTCGTTTCGCGTTTATAATATTAGTTCACATTACATTTGGGTGTCCCCTTAGGTCTTTAGATATTGATGGTTTAGAGAATATTATCGCTAAGGTTACTTGGTATTGTAACCTTAGCGATAATATTCTCTCCAGTAATGAATCCTGAGACTCATGTCGGTGCAAACTATTGTCGGGTTGAAAGAGATAGCGTACTCGCATAAATAGGAGCATCCTGTTGTAATTTGTTGCGAAGCGGGCTAACTGACTAACATCTGTATCTTGTGTTTAAGTATAATAGTGTCGCTTGTGTTACGTACGGTCACGTGTAACAAGTTGAAGTTTAAACTTCTCCCGCTCAGGGCGGAGCGGAAGGGAGTGTCAGACTCTTACTGCCTAAAACCCACCCGTGTTCCTTCTTGTGCCCTTTGCGTTCCAGGGCTGCGGTGACTCTTTCGAACAAATTTCGCAACCCTAGCAGGCACTGACCCTATGGGGCCCCGTCTTCTTTGCTGACGGCTCTTAGAGGCGCGCGTGGAACACGACGCGCCGTTGACTCGGGCCTGGTTGCTATCGGACGGCGACCCATCCATAGCTCGCCATCCGCAGGACCGCGCCTACGGTGGCCGGGAATCGCCCTGCGTTTCTTAAGCTCGGAAAAAACAACGATTGATGTTCAAAATTGTGGATAGATAACGATAGTAGTGTTCATAAACGCTAAACTATAGATATTTTTTTAACGTTTTACATAACATAATACGAGTACATAAACTCACGCCTCAAACACATGGTTGTATGTAGAAATGACGGAGCTTGCTACAATCCTTACATTACATACTCTTACATACATTACATGCTTCTTCTGTGACGCTCATAACCTTTATTTTAATTCCTAATTCTTATACGATACGATAGCAAATAACATTTTGTGCTATAAAGAGTTCATGGAGATGAAGATATAAACTAGTGAAAAATACTGTGCATTTAGTTTCCAAGTGCCCCCTAAACAGTAACCAATGCAACAAGGTAAATTGTATTTCTTTATAGTTTTAAGAGCTGGCAACCCTAGGTCTATTGCACAACCGTGCTAACCAGTCACGTTGCTGTACAACAATCACCTATACTTATAAATATTTCGTCTTGCCGAAAACCTACAAAATAATACGAACTTATACGAAAAACTTTCACCCTGTTGCCACAGACGAACGATACATAATAAAATTAGTTTTTGTAAGACTTCGTCGTTGCCAAATCATAAGCTTTTTTATTTAGTTAAGTAGGTACACCCAAGTTTTCTACTTCCAATGGCCTGTGCCAAATGCCCACGTGCTTGAAAAATTGTGTGGCTTAAATATGTACCTACTTACATATTTTTTTAAATGTTTGTCTTCAATACCTACCTCGAAACAAGAAGGTAAAACCTTCCTTGTTTTGACTCTGTAGGTACCTCTGCCAAACTTATGAAATCTAGGTAAGACTGAGAGAACTTTCAGAATTACAAATAAACACAAGGCAATTCGATCACCATTATCACTTGATACTTAAATATAATTGGCTAAATGTGGGTGTTAGGACTCTGTAGGTACCTCTGCCTAACTCATAGAATCTAGGCCAAACTGAGAGAACTTTCAGAATTACAAATAAACACAAGGCAAGTCGATTCCTTCGTTCCATTTTGAGCTCATGTCATTAGAACGTGTCACTCTTAAACGATGTGTTTGCCATTAGTGGCACACATCCGCTAACAGGGCCTTACCGACTAAGTTAGACGTACTAAACACTAGATTGAACTCTGAGAAACTAGGTTAGGAAGAGAGTACTTAATAGTGATTTTTTGTAACGCGCGTGGTGCGCGTGACAATAGTAGTGTAAAAAAAGGAGACAGTTCCTTTGAATAGTTCTTTACGGGTCTCCCGACTGCAATGAAAAGATTATTCTCTATCTTATTTTTAATTTTTTAGTTCACTTTTTGACATGGCAGGCGTGTTTTTTTTTAATTATATGTTTTTTTTTCATACCTTTATGCAAGCTTTCGACGATGACAGTATATGAGGTCTAATTTTCATGAATACAAAATATTTTGGTTTTTTTATTTGTGAACCATGGCTCGCCTTTTTATTTTTTTTTATTTTCACTAGCCTATGTTACCCGAGATAACTCAACGCTTCTAACGATGCCACATACACTGATATAAGTTAAGCCGTTAAGAAGTTATGGTGGAATAAAGAAACTCACAAACATGAACCCTGAAAACATAACACTCCTTTTTTTGGACAGTCGTGTAAAAAGTACAGCTGTATCACGCACCAAATAATTAATTAAAAAAAAAAATAGTCTGGTGGACGTGTCGTTCGGATTCGAACACTATACAGATGTGTCGCTAATCGGGATCATTTCCTCGAAAGAAGAAGACTTACCTATTAAACCGTAACTGATAAAGTTTTCAAAAATCCAGTGATGCAGTTTACTTTCGTCAAAAGTCCAAAAACACTTAGTTATAGTAAAAAATAGTCAAAGGAACCTTTCTCTCCCTTCTTTGAGTATTTTCACTATTTCTCAGAGTTCCGAACTTAGCCATCCACACCCGCCTAATAAAAGCTGCTTGATCATTGAAAGTTTGCAAGTTGAGTCTTTAGAAAATATCAAGATGTAGTTCTTTGAACTTAAGCCCTTGTGCACACGATTTCATTATTAACCTTACGCTTTTCAAGTAATCTGATACAATTCAGTCGCCTGCAATCAGATGCAAAAGTTCATTTCAATGAATGTTTTATCTTTGACCACTATTTCGGCCATTTTCTTTTACATCTAAAAGTATGATAAAGATTCTAGATTTATGCCTCGTTTCTTGTCTGTAATTCGAGTTTCTTATTTTGACATGAATACTTACTTTGTAAAGTATCATATTTTTATCTTATTGTGACTTTATGGGTTATTATTAGCTTTTCCTCTTCAAGTATTTTTTTTAACGTTGTCTGGCTGTTTGAGTATTTTTGTGGCCTACCCAAATGTCCTTTCATTGGGATTGTTCGTCCAGTTGTTGAGCTCCTTATTACAAACAAACAAACAATTAGAGATTTTGAAACATAGTAATAATAATAATTTTGCACTGTTGAATGACCAGATGAATTTAGTTTCTATCCGACGGACTAATTAGATTTTTTTAGTTAACTACCCTATTCGACTAGAAACAACCCTACAACAACTTCGACAACAACAACATCGAATCCTAGTTTAATCGCCTTATTTCTGAAACAACTTTGTTACTAAAATTTTGGTGCACAAAGTTCTCCTGCAAATATGATCAAACGCGTAAGTCTTATAAAATCAAAATATTGCTTTGAAAATAACATTGCATCGGCGTTCATTTAAATCAACCTTCCAGCTTTGTCATGGATAAATTATTGTCAATTAAGTAGTGGGAGATAATTTGAATCGTTTATTAGTCGTAGTTTTTATAAGTCATATTTTTACTACTGTCCCTCAGTTGCATCTCACACATCATACAGTATGGCACTAGGGAATGTAAACTCGCGAGATTGGGGCTTAGGCGAGATCTCGGGAGTTTATGAATAACAATATCGCGAGATCTCGCCTAATCCGAGAACTCGCGAGATTGGCAGTATTTTGTGTTAATTCTTGCAAATAATCACAATATTTGATTAAATTGGGAAAACAATAATAAGAATTAGATATAGGTATTATGAAATAAATATTTTTGTGTTTAACATTGTTTGTATCTATCCATCATTATATTTAAGTAGTAAACTCCTACGTATATAATCATATAAGAAATGAAATAAACAACCGGTCTTCTCTTCTAATATCAAACAAAAGTTTTTTAATAATAAAACAGTTCTTTTATAACAAAACAACAAGAAGCCAAAAACTAAAATGAAACTGAGTAAGTTGAATATTAAACTGAAATATTAATAATTATCAATTAAAGAAAACTATACAGAGATACCTTACTCAGCGATCTATTAGACATTAAAAATTAATTAACAAAATATACCAATCAGATCAGTTCCTATCACACGCTAGTATTACGGGTTATTTTGAAAGTAGCTCCTTAAGGAGCACAAAATTTACGCTTCGAATTAGACGTTTTTATGCTTCAATCTCGCTAAAAAAAGGCTGAGATCTCGCGAGAACGAGATTGATTGCATTCCCTATATGGCACTAACCGAAAGTGGAGCTTTCTCTAGAATGTGTAAAACAATAAACGCAATACTTCAAAAGGAGCCGTTGTACTCGTCATTTTGAACAACTTTTACTAAAAAACAAAACACTATTCTAATAAAAACAAATGACTGAATTCAAAATTAGAATGACACGGCTTTCGAATTCAGTTTATTTGAATTTCGAATTGCGCGCCAGTACAGAGATACTTAATTAAATCTGAAAATGCTGGTTATCTCCAATTTTATCTATTATAATTGTTTGAGTTGAGAAATTAAATTCAAAGAGACTGGTACTTTACAAAGAGTTTATTGAGAACACTAAATTATTTTGCGTCCGATCGCGAGTGCGCTTGATGGCGGAGTGGCGGGGCGTTAGCGGCGCGACCTGCTCGCGCGCTGTCATGGCTGCCGGCCGGCGTCCGCGATAGGGATGGGACACACGGCGTGAACATCCTCCCGCGCCTTGAAACCTCCCGTTTCAAGATTCATCTTCAAATAGTGGGCATATCCGATTCACGGCTCTGCGCACGATACCTTTGGCAGTTCTGATGTCGGCGACTCGACAAGCGCCATCGGAGCCTGGGAAAACGGCTTCGATCCTTCCCAGAGGCCAATTCAATGGTGGGGTAGTCTCCTGCTTGATTAGAACTAGCTGACCAGGTGACAGGTTAGGGTGGCGCTTCTGCCACTTGGTGCGCTGCTGTAGCTCGCAGACGTACTAGTGGCTCCATCGACGCCAGAAATGCTGCCTGGCTTGCTCGATCTTGGCGTACCGCTGTAGGCTGCTGCTCTCGACTTCCAGTAGATCGGGCGCTGGCAGCGAAGTCATTGATCTTCCGATAAGGAAGTGCCCTGGAGTAAGAGGGGACAGATCGTGAGGGATGGTAGAGAGAGGGGAAAGGGGCCGTGAGTTCAGTATTGCTTCTATTTGTGTGAGCAGAGTTGTAAGCTCTTCAAAATTAAAATGGGAATCACCCAAGGCCCTTTTCAAATGGTACTTAGCAGACTTTACAGCTGCCTCATGCAGACCTCCAAAGTTTGGGGAATATGCAGGTAGAAATCTAAATTTTATGCCTTCTTCTGCAAAAGGCTCTGACATAGAGTTAGCTTTCAAAAATGTGCCCAACTCGCGACTGGCACCGACAAAGTTCGTGCCGTTATCGCACCATATTTCACGGGGTTTGCCCCTTCGACTTATAAAACGACGTAAAGCTAGAATAAAAGCTTCTGTGCTCAGACCACTCACTAACTCCATGTGTACAGCTTTAGTCTTGAAACACACAAATACACAAAAGTAACATTTGATTAATTTAGCACCGCGACCTTTCCTATCGCTATATACAAATGGCCCAGCGAATTCAGTACCTGTCACTTCAAATGGATAGCCTGGAGTCAACCTCGGAGAGGGTAAGTTACCCATTATTTGTTTGGCAACTGCTCCTCTCATACGAGTGCATAAAAGGCACTTTCTAAAAACCTTTCGAGCTAAAGCTCTCCCTCTGATAGGCCAATACTTTTCGCGAATTAGTGAGAGGAGGAGTTGTGGTCCTGCATGCATGTGTGAAATATGATAGTAGTTGAACAATAAATATGATAAGTGATGATTAGAATCAATGATAGTGGGGTGCTTCTTATTATATTCAAATTGAGAGTTTTGTAGTCTGCCTCCAACTTTCATTAACCCATCACCATCAATAAATGGACTTAAACTAATAAGGGGAGCTACTTTACATTGCTTTTCAAAATTTGGAAAACTTTCTTGTTGCGCTATACATACTAACTTAGTCTCTGCATATTCTAATTCTTCTACAGTTAACATCTGCTTATTTTGATTCTTAGTATTCTTAATATTATTATAAAAACGAAATAGATATGCAACAATGCGTCTTAACTTAGGGAAACTAGAATAGTTCTTTATATCAATTACACAGTTAGAAGATTGTGTCTCATTGACACCTGCAGCATTTACTCGTATTTCAGGCAGTGTTGCATAGCTACCTACTTGACTTGGCCAATAGTCCTCCCCGTCGTGAATAAATGTAGGTCCCTGCCACCATAATGACAACAACTTCACTTCATTTGGAAAAACACCACGAGAGGCTATGTCAGCTGGGTTCTGTGATGTAGGGACATACAGCCATTTGCTGTCATTACACATTTCATTAATAGATACAACACGGTTCGCAACAAAAGTTTGCAGTTTATGAGAAGGCGTGCACATCCAACCCAATACTATTTTAGAGTCTGACCAATATGTTTTCTTAGAAATATCACAACGTAGTGATTTACAAACTTTATTGCATAAGCGAGCAACTAGAAGAGCACCACATAGTTCTAATCTGGGTATGGTTGTAGTCTTCAGTGGCGCCACCTTAGCTCTAGCGGACAACAGACGTACTGTGCAGTTGCCTAGAGCATCAGTTGACCTCACATATACACATCCAGCATAAGCCTTCATACTGGCATCAGAAAATGAGTGTAACTCTATGGTTACAGGATTAGCACAACAAACATTTCTCGGTATATCTATAGTTTGTAAGTGATCCACATTATCAATAAAATTTCTCCATATTTTATTAATGTTAGGAGGTATCTCATCATCCCACGATAATTTTAGAGACCATAACATTTGTAGAATTATTTTACATACAATAGTGCAACAACTTAGTAAACCCAAAGGGTCGAATAAACTAGAAGTAAGGGACAGAATGGAACGCTTAGTAAAAGGAGTATCATTGTTACAGTCATATAGTTTAGAGGATACCATTAAAATTTTATCAGTGTTTGGATTCCATTCTATTCCGAGAGCATGGCCTGGCGACGAGATAATCTTAAAGTTTTCTTGCTCAGAGTTACTTGCACTTGAAATAGAATTTATAAATTTACTCGAATTACTTTTAACTTTTCGCAGATTGAAACAAGCTGATTCTAATTTTGCAATGATCTGTTGATATATTTCTGTAAGTGTGGACTCGTCATTACAACCAGTAATTAGATCATCTACATAGAAATCATGTGACATTATTTCTCTGATCAACAGGTCATCGCATTCCTGACTCAGCTGGATTAAACATCGCGTACTTAGAAAAGGGGCCGATGAAGTACCATAGGTTACAGTGTTAAGCTGTAAGTACTTCATAGGCTCCTCCTCGTTGTCACGCCACAAAATTACTTGCAAGTATCTCTGAGATTCTTCTACTAGGATTTGACGATACATTTTCTCAATATCGCCAGTAACTACATACGTATGTTGCCGAAATCTGATCAATATTGAGAAAATATCATCTTGAACTGTTGGCCCTACCATAAGCAAATCATTTAAAGAGAGACCTGATTCGGTTTTCGAGGAAGCGTTAAATACTACTCGACATTTTGTCGTTTCGCTCTGTGATCTTAGGATTGGATGATGTGGCAATAGATTCACCGGGTCAGGTTGCTCCACTACAGATAAATGACCTAGGCTAGCATATTCGTTAATAAAGCTTAGATACTGTTCCTTTATGTCAGGTTGCCTTTTGAATCTCTTCTCTAGTGAATACAAACAATGCTTAGCTCGAGCATGAGAATTGCCTAATAGTTCTGGTTTATCTCGCAAAGGCAATGTGACACAAAATCTACCATCCTTAAGGCGGCGCGTGTGCTGCACGTAGTGGTCCTCACAGGCACGTTCCTCCACGGTTAGCTTCGAGGTCTCCGGCAGCTCCTCCAGCTCCCAAAATTGCTTCAGTTGTTGTCGTATGGCTTGACTGAAATTACAGTGAATTTCTTGACTTGGTACATAGTTAGGACACATGATGGGCCCCACTACCAACCACCCAAATTGAGAGTTTTGTAGTACAGGTTGATTAGAATTTCCCAATTTGATCTGATTAGTAGGACAAATCACATCCCAAAAAACATCAGCTCCCAACAACAGATCTATTTGCGAAGGGTTATAGAAAGTAGGATCTGCGAGTGTGATATTTTTGGGCAGGTTTAGTGTTGATACATCAACTTTGGAATTAGGTAAGCTACTTGTTATCTGTGGTATAACAAATGCTCTGATTTCCTTAGAATATGAATTAGTACGAGATTTAATAGTTATGTTACAGCATTCTAGAGCTGCACATGTCATGTTATTGATGCCAGTTACCGATACAGTGTTAATAGAATGGCTATCAATACATAGTTTAGATTTTAGAGATTCCGATATGAATGATGACTGGCTACCGCAGTCCAATAGGCATCGGATCTCATGGCTCTGCTTATTGCTACTTAATATAACAATAGCTGTTGATAGAAGTACCTGGTTTTCTATACAGGTTGATAGTGCAATTGGATTGCATACACTAGTGGTAGGATTAGAATTATCCTTTCTTTCTACATTATTAGAACTAGACACATTAATTTTATGTAATAATGAATTGTGTTTCCTTTTACAAAATCTACATGGAGTGGCTGGACATTGATGAACAAAATGCCCACTCCGCAGACAATTTGTACAGAGCTTATGTTTCGAAACTTCTGCATTTCTTTCATCTATAGACATACTATTGAATTTTTCACAATAGTAAATTAAATGTTCCTTACCACATATTAGACAGGATCTAGATTTAGATTTACTTGGATTGTCTTGGCATGCCGCAGCAACAAACGTCTTATGAGACCATTCTGAATGAGATGCTTTCTCCTTTGACTTGTGTGGCTTTTCATTGTTAGGGTGTTTGTCACTGTGGCTTGCATTGACCATTTCCAATACATCAGCATTATTTCGTAAAAACTCATAAAAATTATCTAGTGTAGGTTTATCTGGTAAACTATTTCTATACTCCTCCCATTTGGTGGAGGTTACTAAATCCAATTTTTGGCTGAATAGAAAAATAATTAAAGTATCCCAATTCTCAGTTTTTTCATTTAGACTAGTCAATGCTCGCATGTGCTTTGATATATGATCAACTAATGCTCTTAGTGAAGTTTCAGATTTCTTTATAGTTGGTATATTCATAAGTGAAACTAAATGGTTGTGTACTAATTGTCTTGTATTATTGTATCGATCACAAATCAATTTCCATGCTACAGCATAGTTACATGTGGAAATTTCTAATGATTCTATCACCGATGCTGCTTGACCGGTTAATGAAAGCTTAAGGTATTGGAATTTGTTTATCTCATTTAAATCTGGATTATTGTGAATTAACGAACTGAATGTGTCATGGAATTCAAGCCATTTATTGAAATTCCCATCAAAATTAGGTAATTTTATTGTAGGTAATTTAATATTGTTTATGTTTTTCTCACCATATTGTGAATGGACACTTTCGAAATTATCTTGAGCATTGTTAGACTTTAAAATTAATTCTTGTGCTAAACTTATTTGACTATAAAAGATACTTTCTGTTGAATCCCTATCAGAGTCTAGTTCCTCAGTGGAATCCAACATCTCTATTTTATTTTGAACTTCATCATAGTCACTAAACAACGATTCAATTTTACATAATCTTAATTTTAATTCCAAGAATTGCTGTTTAGATATAGACGGATCTTCACATTTAAATTCACTTAGATACTTTTTGAAATTTGTTAGCCTTCCTTTTATCGATCCTCTGACGTCTCAAATCCTTTAACTCCGTGTCAGACATAATGCAGATTAGAAGTACACTGGCATAAGCCCACCAAATAGTAAAAACGTTAATTAAATACCTGATCTCCACGCAAACCTCGCGACCATTACATGCAGCAGCTGCAAATCAGCGTCAGCACAATTTGTAGTCCACTTTTTGAGGTCCCGGTGCGCCGTAGAATCAGCACGTGGCACGGGGGAGAAGGTAGGTGCGCGCGGGGAGGGAGTTCGTCCGGTACAGGCGTCGCTCGCCTCGTGTCCCGATGCGCACTATGTATGTACCTATACCTAGGTGTCCTAGGTAGGCGCTTGAGCTGAAATTGTGATAAACATGCGCTGTAATGCGGTGCAGAAGCTAGCAGCGTGCAGGGTTACGGAGAAAATTGACTGAGACTCAAAAGTAGGTATGTCCCTTTTAGGCGGGATAATTATGCAAAATGGCAATGAAATAGAAAGGAAATAAACGATTATTATAGTGATGCATTAGGTATTGGGGTAACAGCCTATGTAATCGTTCGGGTACACATTAGGTAGGTACCTAGCTGTAACAGTGACTCCACCCAGTTGAGCTAGACACGTGCAACCGAAATTCTTAGCAATAAAACAGTGCTCACACAAACAAAAGAATAGTTGTTGGAATCGGGGATGTCTGGTAGGTAGGATTAAGGAACGGGCACACCTTATTACTGATGTAGCTTGCTGCCAGGCCCTGGATTCCACTTCTAACCTCGACTGGTCCGTACTTCCGTCGACTTTCTTCGTTATTTTCTCTTCTTCTGCGCTTCCCGCACAGAAATAGTCGTGTCACGGTCGCCAAATTGTTTGAGTTGAGAAATTAAATTCAAAGAGACTGGTACTTTACAAAGAGTTTATTGAGAACACTAAATTATTTTGCGTCCGATCGCGAGTGCGCTTGATGGCGGAGTGGCGGGGCGTTAGCGGCGCGACCTGCTCGCGCGCTGTCATGGCTGCCGGCCGGCGTCCGCGATAGGGATGGGACACACGGCGTGAACAATAATACTTCCACATGTATTTAAAACATTCATGTAAGTTTAAAACGTGTATAGGATTTTAGAAATGTAGGACGAAGCAAATTGATATAACCTTGCAAGAGACTTATACCCTGCGGCTTTGAGCCAACACAAGCCAAGCTTACACTGTATTTCTCATACATACTTAGTTATAAAGTACAGCATGAATAAAGCGAGATTTTCTTACTTTTCAGATTTAGCAAATTCGTGAAACACATACTAAAAGCAGATTAAGCTCAACAATGCCTAGATCTATACAGCTGCATGATCTACGGAGCTAAGATTATTGCAATGTATTATAAGTTATTTTGTTGTAGAATTGATAAAAAAATAAACAGAAAGAAGTTCTGAAATAGTTATCATCCATTTTCAGCTACTTGTTGATCTTCAACACTGAAATCTATTTACAAGTGAACTAGCCGTACCCACCCGCTTCATTGGGACTCCCAGTATTCCAAACTTTCTCCCTCATTCAACCTATTCAGCAGGGGAGTTCCCTAAAACCCTTTGTTAGCTGACGTATCGTTACTTATAAAGTATATATATCTACTTCGGTACCAAATTTCATCTTCATAGGTCAAGTAGTTTACGAGATTTCGTGATCAATCAGCGAATGAATGAATGACCTTTCGCATTTAGATAACAGCAGATATTATTTCCCTCTTTTTGGTCTCAAATTACTAAAGTATTTAGTAGGAGGTATTCCTGTAATTCCTTCGCCATCTTCGTGCCGCTGGCACGGTTGATTAAATTTAGTTGGCCCATGACGATGCAAATAGGAATGTGTAATTCCAGCCTATCAATGTGCCACAACCGTGACGGATCAACTGTCAAGTTGTTGATGTGGAGGCCGAGTCACAAAACATGTCCACCTCCAATCTTACCCAAAACATGCTATTCTTATAGCGGTGGGGTTCGAGTATGGCAACGATGGGAACTGAACCCATCGCGACACTCCCTTCACCCCTAAGGAAATGCATCAGAAACAAACATCACAAGCTACTATGGGTTGACCATGGTGAGTGTACGCAGGCCAATTGTCTGATGATTGCCAAACCACGAAACAAGCCCTTAGACTGACTAAATAACAGTTACGCACAGTAACAGCTGTGACAACTGGCCTTGTTTTTTTTTTAATAAACACTTCTATGTCGAGTAACAGAGCCCACTCCGTAAAGCCTGCACGGAGGAGGATAAGACAGCGGCACATCTGCTTCTAGTCGCGGATAACAGGGCTAAGTACGTCTGAAAAACATGTACTTACCTTCTGTGAGCTAGTTAGAACTAGGCGTTGTTGGCATTCCTTGGGGAGCTGGGGTGGGTCGATTTACACATTTTTGTCCAACCTGCTTGCAAAATACGCGCTTAGTCGTGGAGTTGTGGAAACCAGCTCGATTTACATACATTTATAAATATAATACAATATATTATATCTTTGCTAATTACTCCCTTTTACTCTCTCACTAATAATATTATAAATAAATGCGAATGTGAGTTTGTTACTTTGAATTTGTCAATATTCATTCAATTTATTCAACAATATTAGCTATCTCCTTGAACCGTGCAATATATGAAAAAAATGTACAATTGTAAAGAAACTATTGTTTCAATTAAGGCGAAGTTGATTGAAAAGTTCGAAGCATTTCAAAGGCTGAACTTCAATTAAATCATCTTCACAGTAAATTATTCGCAGATCCAAACAAAATCCAGCCAGTTCTGCTGGGCAGAACTGGCTGGATTTTGATAAAACTAAGATCAATAATTAATTATGAATAAAATTACACCAAAGGAACAAGGCATGAAGTTCATTCATCCGCACTGATATTCAATGAAAAGCCAGACTATATTTAAGAGACAGGGATATCACATGAGAGCAAATTTCAATTGACTTCAAGTTTGGAAGCACTGCCGATTTTTCTAAACAATGATGTTCAAACCCCTTTTCGTTTTCCCCCACAGCTCAGCCTACTAGGCTAGCCCCTATTTAGGCAGCAACTCAATGAATCACTTCGGTTTAATCGAAAGCTTGTCCGAATCTCTAATCCTTTGTTGATCCAGAGAATCAGCAGAGAAAAGATTAATTTGATTTAGAAGTAAAAACATCGCGCTTGATCATTCACTCTATCACTTTAAACGAGAAATTACAATGTACTTTATTTAATATCTTTTGGGAAGCGGCTATGTTCAAGTAGTATAGCAGATGTTATTCGCTGATAATTTAATTTAGCTTTCCATTACTATTTTCGGAGATTATTCGTTACAAACAAAAAAAATCTTTCCTCTTTTTAATCTATACTTGTATACTAATATTATAAAGAGGAAAGATTTGTATTTTTGTATGTAACGAATAAACTCAAAAACTACTAGACCGATTCTAAAAATTCTTTCACCATTAGAAAGGTAAATTCACCCTGAGAAACATAGTCTATATTTTATCCCGATATTCCCACGGGAACGGGAACTACACGGGTAAAACCGCGGGGCGCTGCTAGTATTAGTATAAATAGAAACAATCTCTTCAATTATTGTTTTTTTTTTCTTTAGAAAAACGTTGCTTGCCTCGCACTAGGACAGCCAGACCCAGAAGAACGTTAAAATTAACCTACCAGTGTTTTTAACCCAAAGGTTGACTGGTAGAGATTGCCTTGTTGCATTAAGTCCGCCCACGTACCACTATTGTAAAGAAAGTTTAAATAAATAAATAGACGTTCTGTAGGCCATACAATTATTTTTCCGTTTGGGAATCGAATCCGCGACACTCAGAGCAAACAGCTCAACCACTGCCCCAACCATGTCGGCCAAACTTCTGTATCAATATTAATTTCTCAAACTCCATTTGACTGTCTGTTACCTCTACGGAATAGATTTGGATGTAACTTAGCGCACAGTAGACCATGTCAGCTTCCTAGCCTTTTCCCAACTCTAGTGGGGTCGGCTTCCAGTCATATTGGATTCGGAGCGGCTGCCTACCAGACCTCCACAACCCATTAAGTGGGGAACACGGTACTTCTTGGCATGACTGGAGTCAGATTTACTGGCTTCTGACAATCCGTAACGACTGTCAAAGATCTACAAATGACAGCCGGGACCAACGGCTTCATGTGCTTTCCGAGGTACGGAGGATACTCGGTATGTTAAGATGGTCACCCTTCCACAGACCAACCTTGGCAAGCGTTGCTTAACCTTGAATATCGACCCGTGCGGCTGTTATTCTTTAGCCCCTCCTCAGAACATGGCATAGGATACTTCATATATATAGGATACTTTGTTTTAAAACATAGGATACTTTTTATTCCGGGAGTAGGTTCCTTTTATCATTTTCAACTATCCTTTTGTCAGAAGGTAGTGTTGTATACCTATAAATAATCCATTGAGACGTATTTAGAATCCTAATGACTCCTGTAAACTAAAGACGTATTGAAATGCATTTTGTTGCACGTAAAAGCACTGTATTATGATATGAATACCTACTGGTTCAATACACTTCAAACTAATAGCTTCTGTTATCCGAACAATGAAAATGGTCATTGCCTTCGCCACAGACGTCGGAGGCGCCTCGGCGGCCGCGGCTAGGAACGAGGTCGTCAACACTTACTAAGTAAGCGCGCCATGAGAGTCACCCATGATACTGACGGCCGGTGACCCGGCTGGCTATACACTGGCCTGTCACTAGTGCTTAGCAACCTGCCCCGGATTTTTACGGGTTCAAATTATATTCATAAACCTTTCTGGTTTATTGAGCTTTCCATTTTTTTAAGCAGTATCAAATTTAAAAAGTTTTCATTAGAAAATTACAACTTTTATTTTTATGCGATTACTAGGTTATAAAAAAAAAACTATAATCCGTCATCATATTATATACAGCCTGGACAAACGATTTTTTATGATAGAAGATTGGGAGTTAGTTTCTGTCGGAAACGTGGCGATTTAGATTCTAAGCTTTTGCTTTTGACCAGTACCGTACGACTGATTATGCTACAGCCAATGTAAAATCATTTCGTGGTTTGATTGTGTTACTAGTTGAGGTAGAAATTAAGCCGACATAGGTGCTATTTGAAGGCAGTCTTGCTGCGGAAGCGGACGACTTGACCGACATTTTCACAACTCGCTGCAGTTTGTAATTGAACTAAAACTCTAGGTTGATTAAATATCTCTCAGAGAGTGTGTTAAATTAACGAGTTGTGAGTTTAGTACGGTATAGTATTTCGTTGAATTCTTATTGTGGTTCTGATTAGTCTATTTTATACATACTTGTGCCGCCACATATACAAAACTTGTTGCTTATCGACTTGCTCTAAAACTCTCTTAGTCTAAAACTATCTCTCTCTCTCTCTCTTGAAAAATAAATAAATCTGTTTCAATGGAAAATGATAGAAGACGAATGCTGCTGGAAATGTCACATCTCTAATTTTTTTTTGGGAATACATTCCATAAAATGGTATCGTTATTGTTTGCTATTTCTTTTACTAGGTATATATATATGGTGGAACTCATTTTTGTCTTTTTTTATCAGATTAATTGATTCGTAAAAATGTCCTGTTTTCCGCCCTCAAAATGTACAAGTGACAAGATAAGTAATTGAACCCCAAAGATGGCGCCGCTAGGAAAAGTTTTGCAGCGGCTATCGAAGCCATCTCAAAAATAAAGATGCGATTAATTAAAATACGTCTATTCAAAAAATACTTGCTATTTTATAGCAACTTACACGCATAGAAATCCTTTCTCATTACAAAAATCTTATCACGAAACGGAAGTTAAAAAAAAACCAAAGCAACTGAGGAGAGCAATAAGCCTCTTTTTCAATAAAGCTAAAGTCCGAACTAATAGCCAGCAAAGCTATGCAGTCATAATTAGCTTTTACGGAAAGCCTTTGGGTATTGTAATGCCTACGCGTACCTACGTGGTAAATATTTTGTGCGCTGAAATTCAAACAACATATACATGTTAGGAGAAATTGGTGCTCGCCTGTGTGCACGTGAATTTTCCGGCGTTCTCGAATAGTTGGCGGCGGGGTTGTTTCAGAGGGCTTTTACGGTGCTAGGCTAGGTCGCACGGGCACGCGGGTAGGAATACTTTCCGCGCATGCGTCGTGTGCAGTCGACGTACGGCGCGCCATTTCTAACCATCCTTTCAGTTCCTTTCGTGACTCCGCCGCGAATTGACTTCATCGAAAGAAGTCCTAGGGAGCCCTCGCAGCCCCCACTCATTTAGCCATCCAGTACATACAGGTAAGCTAAGATCTTGACTTTATTAAAAAAAAAGTTATATTAATAGAAAAAAAAAATAGACTAATTTTCGCGGTAAAATTTAATGGTTTTAATTTTTTTTCCGTTATTTTTATAAATGATGTAAATCCCGGAAAGTAAATAACTAATTTGTTAAAAAAATAACAATTTATTTTTACAAATGGACGTCACAGCGTGAAAAACTTATAATAGTTTTGGCGGCCTAACTTAGTTGTTTTTTTAGAAAACGATGAACTTTCCACAAATCTTGAAATGTTAGACTTGAAAATTAAAGTGAATTAAATTCATAAAATATTGAGTTATTTATTTTCAAGAATGCGAAACACGATAACTGGATTTTTTTTTAAAGATTTTATAAATAATCTCATGCGCCATGGTGTTCATAAGGCGGATGAAATACTATCAGTCAGTACCTACCAGCCGAAAGAAGGATGCCCAGATATGGCCCACCTCAAACACGTTTAGAAAGATAACACAAAAATATAAGTATTTTAAATAGGAATTATCCATCAAAGCTTTATCTCAAACTAAGACGCCGTGATCATAACAAATAAATAAGTCATTTTACTTATTATTACGCTACTTTTATTTTCACGTGAAGTTTGGGGTTGCCATTTTATGGTCAATTTAATTTAAGTTCATATATTATTTAATAAATCTAATCGATTACGGAAAAACTAAACGTTAGTCAGGTTTCAGTTATTTAATCTGAGAAAACTGGCAGCCATTTTAGTTTTTTTAATGAAACCCACTCGACTTTTAGACCAATTATGTTCATAAATACCTCAGACCAGAGATACTATACTTTATAATGATAAAATCACTGTTTGGCTTTGCCGTAGTTAGATATAAATTAAATTGATAAAGACCAAAATCCGATGCAACTAATCGATATTTCTTTTTAAATATGGCCATATTAGCCTTTGACAAATGATAGATTTGACATTATTAAACTACCTATTCAAGCTTGCTCCCGGCCTGTCAAAGCGTCAAACAAGTATTAAGGGAGCTATAGCAGTTTACACTTAAAGAAGATTCCTATTATTCATAAGGTTAAAATGAGTAAATAACGTTGAAATCAATAATTATTGTGTTCAAATGATATACTTTCCATTCGAAAGTGGTTGAAAGTGTGTAGAATGATTTTGCGACTGTGAAAAAATGAATGTTTTGAAAAAATAAAAAACTGTTTTATTTCCAAATGGCGACTTATTTTCTTAACTGGTATGTACTAGAAGGTGTTCATAATAACTTAAACTATAATTCCATAAACTATTTATCAGTGTTCACTGTAGGCCAAGGTTGTTCTAATATGTGGGCATTGTTCTTTACGTTAAAAAAGTTCATGAATATGTACAAGACATAGCGGTAAAAATATTTAATCCAATCTAAAAAAAATATGTTAGGTAACTTAACTATGTATATATTATAATAAAATTAAAATATTATATTTTATAATTAATTAGCGAGAAAAAAAAAGTTTACAGCTTAAATGGTGCGGTTTAAATGAAAAGGACTGGACCATACACTATGTGTGTGGAATAGAGTTTGTGACTTTCGATACATTCTGCCTCGGATTTTAATAGAAGTGTTTAACCACGGCACGCACGGTTTAATTAATTTAGAATTTTCGAGGCCTGTCCCGCATTCGCGAACTGCAAGCGGCGGTGCGTTTCCAGCTGTTTTAATAAAGCAGACGGATGCGATAGTCCTATGCAAAACAAGTCCTTTGATAAATTTCTTTGAAAAAACAGTGTCGCATTGTCACGTCGCGCCTTTCTGTAGGTTTAAAGCGTAGTGCAGTGGAGCTTCTGGTTTAACACATTTTAGGTTTACAACTCCCTTAGTTTATTACTAACTAGCAGCGCCCCGCGGCTTCACCCGCATAGTTCCCGTTCCCGTGGGAATATGGGGATAAAATATAGCCTATGTCACCCGGGGGTAGTGTAGTTTCTCAACAGTGAAAGTATTTTTCAAATCGGTTCAGTGGTTTCGGAGCCTATTCAATACAAACAAACAGTCAAATCTTTCCTCTTTATAATATTAGTATAGAAAAAGAAGGATGAATGGTGCTAGAATTGAAATCGATAATAACCAATTGTGGAGGCATAAAACTGTACGTGTAAAAAGACAATTTAGTATCGACTTAAGTTCATCATGTTGGATCTCTGTTGAACTGAAATGACAGTCTTAGTGTTCGGCGTTTCGACGGGGTCGATCATTCTTTTTTACGGATAAAGCACTTTTTTTATTTGTGTCCGATGCTTTGCCTATCTCGACGTCGAATTACAGAAATTAGTGATAGATCGATTGAGAGTGGACATATTTCAAATAATTTTCGAAGAAACCTTTTTCAATAGTATCCCGCAAAAGTCTGTTACTTGAACACCGCCGCAAGTGACAGACTCTTTACGGAAGATATGCAAACGGTATTTGTTAAAATTAGATACAATGAAACTCTTTGGCTCTCCTCGGCCACGTAAAAATGAGAGTTACTATCGGTAAAGTAATTATTTTTTCGGACTGTTTTTGCATAATTAATTTTCGTTTACGGGTATAGCCAAGCTTGTTAATGATATTGTCATTTTGAATCTTTCTCACAATGCAAGTTCATTAACGCAGAACCTATTTTTCACGGGGATAGTTAAGTATTTTCGTATTTATATACGTAAAATACTTAACTTCCCAACAGTAAAAGGATGAATATGAATTAAATTTATATAAACTAAAAATTTAATATTTTTACCTCTGCTGTTATTACTTTGTTGTACCTATTAGTAGGATAGTACTTAGTGTTATTTGGGTGCATCGTCCTCACATGTAATCAATTGATTAATGTGTTGAAAACTTATATTTGAAAAGTTCTTCTCCATAAGAATCTATTATTCGCGAATAGACAATAACTAGAGTCACTATAATATTTTTATTTTCAAACTTCTGACGTACAAAAGTGCCTTTTAATGGTCTAATTGAAATAAATTAATTGACTTTGAATGTAACAACCCATTATAAATTATTGCCGTTTATAATGTAAACACATTCATGTAAAAATGTTAATTATTCTTCATTGCATGAAATAAAGGCTTTTTAAACTTGTTACTTAAGTATTTTCTGAATCGGATGAACCAGGAAAATCCATTACTAACTACATTGAGAACTGATTTTTTAAATATAGCGAGCAGCCAGTTTTGTTATATTTCCATCTCGTTAGATCAGACTAGTCAGATGGATCGTATATTTAGACATACGAGTAGTTTTTATCAATATTTTTATTTTAAGTATTGCAAGTTTTTGCAGCTTTTGTCCGTTGCATTATATATCTCTCTACTTGTTTTTTACCAACCCATATTGAAGGAAAAACATGTTATGTTGTTTTTATAAACAAATTATAACTACAAATTAGAAGATAACATTCAGGATAGGAATGGACCCTGCGTCCTATGGACCAGTATAATAAAGGGTGTAGACAAAATAAAACTATTTGAGTTATGCATTAACTTCATAAATGTACTGTTTCTTTTTGTGTTTTCAACCGATTTCCAAAAAAGGAGGAGGCCATCATAACTTTGTACTGGGTGTACCGATTTCGATGATTCTTTTTATATTCGAAATCGGGTGCTTGTCCCATGAATTGAATTGAAAGACTTCGAGAAATTATTGATTATCCAACTTTAATGCGTAAAATAGTATTCCAAATGTTCAATTGACAATTTATCGTTCGCATTTCACAATTATATGAAATGTTTGGCGAAACAGTTGGCGTAGTGGTTGCGCGATTGGCTGCCGCGTTACGTGTCGTGGGTTCGATTCCTACAAGACAAATACTTGTATGGCCTACAGATAGTTGTTCCGGGTCTGGCTGTTTGTTTATGTGAGATTGTACGTTTGTAAGCGTGTAGGTATATTCGTACAATCTCACATACACAAACACAAACCACGACATATATAGGAGAATTCCTATGGTGGGGCAAAGTTTAAAAAATCACCTGTTACCTAGATTTATGTTCGTATATAACTCATTAAAATGTAGGGAATAGCTGACTTTTTTTTGCGATTTCGGATTTGTTCCCATTGTAAAAGTTGTTCATAATGATGAGTACAATGACCTCTTAAGAGGTTGTTGGTGTTTTACAAATAACCCTGTATAATATATAACTCAAACTCAAAGCATTTATTTCAAAAGAAGTGGAGCACGTAATATCTATTATTTAAACTGTAAATAATGACGGTCAAAAGTCCCGTTTAGTGGCCCTATCAAAATAAACGTTTTGACTTTGAATCGCAGTACCCTGATCTTTGTCAGAAAACCGAGGAGCTAATTATTAGCATATTTTGTGTTTGTGGTTGAACCCCTCCGAAACGGCTCGACCGATTTTCGTGAATCTTAGCGTGCATATCGGTTATGGTGCCGAATCGGACATCTATTTTTCATCCCCCTAAAGGTTAAGGGTAGTCCACCCTTAATTTTTTTTTATTTGTCAAAATGGCGTTTGCCGGGTCAGCTAGAATTTGTTATAATTGATGGCAACTTGAACATTCCCATTCATGGGGATGAATGGAAATGTGATGACACAAAAAAAAAAACAATTTACTCTGAATCTCATACAGTTTTGGAAGCTTATTAAAAGTTACTATTTAAACCAGTAGTTCTAAGCCCGCTTCCGGTTAAGACTTGCGCGCTCGACTAGCTCTTCAGAACTTTGGTCGTACCTCCAGCTCTAATCGTTTCAGACGCGTTTCTCCTACGCTTACACCACTGACAAGCTTCTTATCCCGTAACTATACGCATAACTACCTACTTTGTTTGCAGTCGCCGTATGCGGCGCGTAGCAGCTGCGTCAGCTCCAAATTTTATTTTAAAAAATCCAAAACAGTTGTATATACCTATTTTTTTTTTAATTCTATCAAAGTCTAAAGTCAAAACGATTATTTCAATTAGGCCATTAAACAGCACTTTTGATGGTCATCATTAAATTACATAAACTCATTAGATATTCACACATACACTCATCACGTAACATACTAAGTACTCGTCACATGCACACATACTATGGGTTACCTTTTAGTATAAAGTTTAGGGATTGTTGAATCGTTTGCATTAATTTATTTACTCATGATAATGCATATTATACGCCGAAAGAGACTGGATCCTGCGACACAGGGTATCCTAGTGCGGGATCCAGTGTCACCCTTAAATATTGTAACCCTTTCTTAAGAGTCAATAAACTATTATTATTATTATTAAAAGTTAACATAGTAAAGTAACTATAATAATAGTCACTTTACTAGGTTACTGACTGTAGTAATAGTATGATATTAGTATACACACTGTATTTGAAAGCTATGTTATAATTCACTAAACGGATTACAATCGGATCAATACTGTTGGCTTCGTTAACAGAAATAATATTGTACTCTCGCCCAAATTCCTGAAATTAATTTATGGTAGGTATTCGATTTAATTAGCTGCGTTAAGGTTCATATTGGTGTGACTTAATGTACAGGACGCGCCAAATGACATCAATGATTTCCTGGCCCATCGCCGCGATTACATAAAATATTTGTTTTGTTAATGTTTTTTTTTTTTTTCAAAATATAAAGAGAAAAGAATTTGTATTTAGGACTTTTTTTGCCTGATACAAATTCCGTAATAAAAAAAACATTTCAGAATGTTAATTAGATTTACATCCCGGTACTAAAACCATGTACAAAATGATAAAAGTCTTTTCTAGAAATCATACAAGTGTTAATTAAAAAACGTTAGAGCCCCGTTCTTCCCTATCCGCATCTTTAGAAAAAGCATTTATCTATACTTATAATAAATCTGTAGAGAGGTCAATTCTGTACAAGGAATATATTTTCAAAATAACTATCAGGGGGTGATTAGTGACCGATACTGGTGCCAAAAATGCAATCAGTAAAATTTTTGTCTGTCTGTCTGTCTGTCTGTCTGTCTGTCTGTATGTTCTTTATAGAAACAAAAACTACTCGACCGATTTTAACGAAACTTGGTGCAATTATTCTTCATACTCCTGGGCAGGTTATAGTATACTTTTCATCACGCTACAATCAATAGGAGCAGAGCAGTGAAGGAAAATGTTGGGAAAACGGAAGAAGTTACTCCATTTTTTAAGCTTCCGTCGCGTGTGTAGCCTTAATGGTTAAAGTTGCATAGAAATCATGTATTACGGAAATGTTCTACATAAAATTATCTAAAAAACATCCCGAAACAGCATGTCTATCTTTTGTCAATTTTAAACCGATCGGGCTGAGAGTTTCAAAATCGGGGGTAAAGTAACTATTCCACGCGGACGAAGTCGCTGGCAGAAGCTAGTTAAGGAATAAATTTGGAGCTTAGTTTTTGAAGCGCTGCTATAATCTTTATAAGGCTTTCGTATCAAGAGCAGTCCATACTGTTCCCGACTGCATTGAGTGGGCTTACTCTCTAACGAGTGCGTCTTCCTGTAATCGCATTTACGCGTAGTCATTTGACATTACTTTTATTATTTGACGTTTCCGTTGTGTTTTATTCTTGTGACAGCCGTGTACGCTCGGTTTATACGCAAGCTATGGTTGCCTATAATTGAGTGTGCAATGTAGGATAATGTTAACTGTACCATTTTTTATTTCTGTGGCCGTATTACGAAGTGCCAATGCTATAATGATTCGTGTGAGGGAAAGAGAAAGTGCTATTCGTCTTGTGTAACTCCGTCTCTCTCTGGTTCTGGTTTAACGCGAACCTAACAATTGTAAAGAAATATAATAATTAAACTGCAGCAGTGTATGAAACATTCCATCACATTTCATACCTATCGCTAAGTCTTGTTTCAGGAAGGGACTTGAATTTACATTCCCCGTAGGCAGGTTTGTCCCTTACCATCTACATAACCTACCATGCGCCAGCCATCAGCTTTAGCTCTAAGTCATAGGAAGCGAGCCTGCCTATTGGCAAGGACCACTAACAAATCCAAACTCTGGCTGCTACTGAAAATTCCTGATAGAAAAAACCCTTAAGAATATAATAGAAAACATTAATCCAACGCAGCCACAACAGCAACAAAGACATGGTATAATAGAGACGAATAATATTAAACAGCAACGAACGATACAGTAAATTGTATTTTACATGGCCCAGCTCAGCAGTAGCGCTTCGGACCATAAGACCGGCGAAATATTTGAGCCTGTATATTTATATATATGTACACCCCCCTTCACAAAATGTTGCACGGAGTGAGCCGATTGACAGCTCATGTCATGCTAATAATGCTTTCGGCTTTCGCTTGTATCAAATTGTATAGAAAAAAATAAGTTTTTCGTTATTGTCACCAGACAGAGCTTATTCAGTTTCAATACAAATTGACTTTTATGCTAACGCGATCGAGAACGTTAAAAACTCGCTCGCTGAGGCCACAGTTCACCAGCTCAGTTTTTACGCCGATATTTATTCAGAATAAATGTAGACGGCATAACTGCATTATTAATGGTTTTATCCAATTACTAGTTAAATATAGCCGGCTAGCCGCTATTGAAATACAAAGGTAGAGTTAGGTCGATCTACCTTGTTAGTAGGTATATCAAAATAATTTAGTATCTGTTATGTCTATGGCGTACTTATGTTTTGAATGTTTGTTCTGTGCAAATATATTACTCGATTGTTACGTCTTGAAACAGTGTATTTTCTTCATAGTCTGCGACGGTTTGTGACGCTGAAAAGGCAGGTATTCAGTCAACCACTGAAGTACTGGTTGTTTAGACTGTGTTACGGTTATTACACTAACGAAAGAACCACAGGTGTGTATTTTAAAATGATTTAATTAAATAAATAAACAATAAAGTTTAATTTAATATTATACAAGACTTTATTAGTACGGAAATAGTTGAGGCATAGAGCAATTCGAACATTTACGAGAAGGCTGAGAGAGAAACAAACGAGGTATCTTGACTTGGCTCGCGAGGTTGTCGACATGTGGTACGTGAGCACAGCAGTCATTATGCCGATCACGTGGCTGTCACGATTATCGGCACAATGACTGCTATGTGGCTTGTCAGAGCCACTCAAGACCAACATCTCAGGAGACTCGTTGGGCAGCTGGATTAAGGGCTTGATCCAGAAAGCAGTACTCTTGGACACGGCGCATATAGTTAGGAGGTTCCTCTCAGAAGCCCCGACGAGTAGCTTGGACCCTGTTCCCAATACTGCTGAAATAATAAAATTAATAATATTGGCGGACAAATAGCGTAGAAAAATGTAAGGAACATAAAACTTAACAACTATGTAGTCCGGCTCTTGTATGTCCGCTTCTGTACATTTGTAAAGTATTAAATAAATATATATGTAGACTTTACCAATATTAACTGGAGCATGTACCTGGCTTAAGTACCAGGTAGAAGGACAATCCAGTTTGTTGGCAATGACGCTCATGTGACTGTTGGTGCTGCTCAGGCGACTGATTGCAGGGAAACTGTCAGTCTAGACGTCCACAAACATCCCTAAGGCACTACCGAAGCTTGGCAGCCCCAACAACATCCCGAGTGCTTTATAATACTGGACGCGAAGAACATTAACGCCTTTTGAGTGGAGGTAGTCCAAATGCTATACGTGTAAAATACTTGACAGTTTAAAAAGAGTTATTTTAGCTGAACCCTTGCCGCTTCAGAACCTTTGGATCGAGATATTACATCTTACTGCCAATGCTATTCGCTCCCGGTCCACATCTAGATTGTCGTTAAATCCTCCGTAACAATATGCTCTAAATATTTAAACTAACAAACTCGGTTCAAGGCCCAAACACTCAAAGAGACAGTTGGGTAGCTCTAAGTGACCTTGTTAGCTGCCTTAAATATCATCAACTCACTCTTGACAGAATTTTATCTCAAACCGTGGCTCTCAACGTAACACTTACAGACTCTAATTAATTTCCTAAGACCTGCCATTGACGGCTCAGCAGTGCCATGTCATAGGCATTGCTAATATTATTAAAAGCTCTATATCTATGAAGTATCCAGAAAACTGTTGAGCTTGATAGTTAGTATATATAATAACCCACCCTGCCTAACTTCACATTCCATAAAGTACTCATGCGACAGTACATTAGCCCAGCTTTCACAATTTAGTTGATGGAAGTACTAATACTTAAAAATATTTATGACCTCGCTAGGTAAATTTGCGTCACAGAACTTAAGACTATACCTTGTCATAAGACACCATGTCAAATGCCCTTGACAAGTCTAAGAAACAGGCAGAAATAGGAGTTTGGTTGCCTGTATAATAATTAACAGTCTTTTTCAAAAATAGAACTTCATTTTTAGTAGATATACCCTCCCTAAAACCATGTTAAGCATTATGCAACTTTGTTGTTTTTCAAGACTTTATATCCAAAAAAGAGAGTCCAATACTTTAGTTATAATCGTGGCTAAAGAGATTGGCCTATAGTTTCCTTTGCAGGAAATGTCACTAGTACTATTTTTACAATTGGAACGACAATAGTTCTCATTATGTACCTACCGTGGCAGGTAAGAGTGCAAAAAATAACAGTTTAAAAGCAATGTCAGAACTCAGACCAGATGACTACCCATGTGCTTCAGTTGTTCCACAATGAGCCCCTCGTGCCCTGGGGAAATTCCTCGTTTCATGCGTACTATTACGTTCTTGGCTTCTTTTGTTGTGAATCTGATTGTAAAGTTGAGTTTTCACCCAGCAAACCTTTGAGTCTTTCCACAAAATCGTCCAAATTATTTTATACTTTGCTTCGTTCGCCACTCCTACGCTGCTGTCCGCGCCGCTTTGGGTCGTCGCAGTCATCAGCTTGTACTTTTGTTCCCGCCGCGCCTTGCACCGCGCGCCTGTGTAGCGATTCACTCGGAAAAATTCGCGCGCGTTTTCGCTATGAGCGGTGTCTCGTGGCGTGCTTCAAACTTTTACACTCAGATTTTACCGCACGTCATCCCGCGTTAAGCTGCCGCTCATAGCGGCAAGGTCGTGAACGGGCCGTAACAGTCAAACCGGTTTCAGCTGTGTAGCAGTGTTTTACGTGAAGCCACTGCCTATTTTCCATAACCTAGTAACTGGGAAACAGTACTTCTTGGCAAGACCGGTGTCGGAATTTCGGGATCATCAACTTAAAATGTTTCCCTAGGCCCGGAGCAGTCTGGGTATGTTAAGATGGTCTCCCGACCCCGGCAAGCGTTGCTCAACCTTTAATATGGACCCGTGTGTGCAAAATAGGTATAAAGGCACCGACCTCAATGTTGATGCTTGATGTTTGACGTATTTCATTATTATTCCATCCTTCCCTATTTGTGGTAAACAGCGGAAATAATATGCTTTTGCTATACAAACTGAAAGCTACTTAGGACAAAGATCTAGCGCGCTGTTCAATCTATTTCAATAATGGGGTCGACTTCCTGGGAACTCCGCGCCTGCACGCTGTTGTTCAGATTTCAGGAATTCATCTGAAGATGGAATTATTCGAATTTTCGAGTCAAAATGATCCCTTATAATGTATATTTTCATATTTCGTGGCCTAAATGCATAGTTAATTCCTGAACTTCACCAAATAATGATGTATGTACATGTTAACATCCTTACGGCTTGCTCTTTTCGACTCTAGAGTTTTTGGTTTACTGCGTTGTCTTTTATTAGTCTCTAAAATGTATATAATATCTAAGTCTGTAAAACGCATTTCCAATTTTTCGTTTAAAATCGAAATTATTTATAAAAAATTTCCAAACTTATATTAAATAAAGAAAAATACTACTAAGTCACCGGATAAAATACGTAAGATGAAAAATATCTCGAGAGATTGTAAACTTTCGATAAATTGAAGATTTGAAATACTTTTTTTCTTAAGTATTAAATTGAACATTTTTTGTTGACAATTTATCGAATATTATATACTCTTACGAAGTATGTAATTTTTCAGTAACAAATACAAATCAATTTTAAATGAGTATTTATGTAAATAGTTGCAGTCTTTATGATACTAAGAAAGAAGGATGTCTCACAAAGCCAGTCAGGCTTTGTGTCTGTCTTGTCTTGAATAACGATATTCATACCTCTCTAACGCGATATTTTTTGCCTTGTAGCGGTTTATTATCATTTCACTTGCATTCTCCGTAATCTAGACTCTCTTTTAGCCTAGCAGTTGAAGTGTTTTGACTCCTACTCCTGCCATCATTTTTAAATTCTTGATTTTTCTTTGAAAGGTTATTATTATCGTATTGAATCCGTATTAAGTTTCAAAAACTCGGTGGAATTTAATGATCTGACACTTCATTGAATGCTGCGAATATATTATTCGTAATAAATACGCCACTGTCCATGCTTATAATAATTAAGCTAATAATTGATTTTTCACTAGCAGACGTTGTAGAATTAATTCGTAAAATTGTATTCGTGTTCTGGTGATACTTAAATAATCTACTTCAATGGTGAATCGACTGCTTTATTTTTTTTTATTTAATACTTTATTTTCAGGCAAATAAGGCACATAGAAAAATACACAATGTAAGTTTACAAAATAATTAACTAATACATATTAAAACATAACAGCTAGGTAATCTAAATACGTTTAGTCGACGACGTTTTGCGCAGAGACGTGGTGTCATGTAGCCTTCCTCGAAAACACGACATCCGTCGGCCAAAATTCCTCCTTCATAAAAGTCTGTAGATAGTGATTCGGTACTCCCACCACAAAAGATTTGAAGTTAATCTTGTGGTGTGACTCCAACTTTTCGACTCTCACAATCAGAGTGAATCTCGTCTTCATCTTTATGCACTCCACAATCTCCTCTACCCTCTACCGTTTTTTATGTGATGAAATTATATTGAAAAACAATAAGCTACATACATGTAGCCCTTTTACACATAAACCTATTAAAACCATGTATTAACTCGTGAAGGAAGTATTTACCTAGGCAAACTTCATGCAGTCCATTATTTCAACACGAATTTGGATAAAACTTAAAGTTGAACGCGGAAAAACTAAGTTGTTAGATCCAGTAATATCAATGTAACTAAAGTTATCAAGAAACTAGGTGCAAACGTTGTTAAGTAATTTATAAACTCAAACTCAAAACGTTTATTTCAGTTAGGCCATTAACGGCACTTTTGAACGTCATCAATAAAAATTATCATAAATTAAGTGACTCTAGTGAATATAACTAAATGTTAGTTAAATAATTAATCGTATCGGTTCCGTAAAACGCTATCTCCACACTAACGCGCATGTTCAACGAGCCCTCTGAAGTCTGAAACGCAGGTTTCATGTAGTACTAGATCAGCGCCGCAGTGTGGCACGAATCTTTGTGTAAGTCGGCCGTTATTTCAGCTGCTACTCGGCGCTGAAACTCGGACGTGCGATCGCGAAGCTACTTTTCAGACGCATTACGGACTTTTCGCGCTGGCGGGAAAATAGGGTAAGGCTGATAAAACATTAGTAGATTTTATTTTAAAATTTTTACATTAAAAAAATCAGTTGAAATGAAACAGTTGTTTTTTTTTATATTTAGAAATTAATATTAAACATTTAGAAATAGATTTACTGATTATATATCAGTAACTTTTTATCGATTTGGCTTATACAGCTCATGATTTCACAATTTTTACGTATCTTTTAAATATATTTTGAGGTAGTGAGAGATGTTCTAGTTAGTAATACTCACACATCTTCGAATAAACACGAAAACATTTTACCTAATTTTTTAAAGTAGGTTTTCAATTGTTATATGTATAAAAAAAATCTTTGATGCCAAATACTCATTAGTTAAAGTTCTTGTCTGTACTTACTATCCATCTGTCTAATTAGCCCCCGGCCTTTTCGAAGGTCAAGTTCATCTCGACCGTCTTGGTACCGAGGCTTCTAAAAAAATTATTGTCAAACGCCTCTTCATTGTTCTTCAAGTTGCTAAAATCTGGTTTATTTTGTCCCACTGTGGAGAAAAAGCCTACCTCGCATTTTCTTTGTTTTGTACAAAAGGTTGTTTCTAAAGTAATCTGGTAACACAGAGGTCCAACGCAAGAGTTTCAATTTAAAAAAAATACCACACAAAGTAAAGCTTACATAAAATGTTTTTGTGTGATAGATTGGCTAACAGGTCAGCATATAAATTGACAACCGCTGTCTCTCATAGACACCAGGGCCCCAAGTCTGCTATTTTTATAAATTTGTCATTCCAACACGATCCCATTGTCATTTTGCTAAAAGTTCGTAATCTGCTAAATTCATAATGGACAATGGTCGATCATTGATCGGTCAATGGTCTCGTAATACTTTTTAATAGCCGAGCTTTTAAAAGGAATGATTGCACAATGACGTTCTAATGATAGGTCACTGATAAAAGGAAGTGACAAAATTTTAGCAGATTACTGCATACTTCTGTCATTCATTTGTCATTATGTACAAGGTTACCATTCTAAGCCATTTCTTTCAATGGAGTGTCAGTGGTTGACCTCTGGAAAGTCATAGTGACGCTTTTATATTAGTAGTTTACCAAACTTGTAAAAATCAACCATTATGAAATCAATGATAGACCATTCTGACACTATTTGACGACACAGTTGGCGCATTGGTTGAGCGTTCGGCTACTGCGCTACGTGTCGCGGGTTCGATCCCCGCATGGAACAAATGGCCTACAGATAATTTTTCAGAGTCTGGGTGTCTTGTGTATGTGAGTATGTTTGTGAACGCATCCACGATACAGGAGTAAATGCTAGTGTGGGGCAAAGGTCTTTATAAAAAAAAAAAACTATTGTAATAGCAGACTTGAGGCCCAGGGAGTTAGCCAGTGCGATGCCAAGCTTCGGGGAATTGTTTAAGAGTTGTGTATCTGCCAACTTATCATACGTATCCGCCAATACTTAACTATCTAATGGGGACACAGAAACATAGTAGAAGCAGATAAAACAGATAGATCTTATATGTATATAATAGCAGTAACTTTATGAAAGAAGCTACATTGTCTACAGTTTCAATTGAAATTTACAGATATATGAAGATGTATTTGGAAAATGTTATGGATATGTAATTTCGGATCTAGATACGAGTATAGAAAAATATTATACCTACCAGTTTCGGATATGGTTTTACGGGTTTTGAAATATAACGTGCAAGAGTTGCGCGTTTATCGGCCGGGCAGAAAAACCTGTCATAACTTGTCTGCATAAGACAAATGGTTACAAATAGATTTAGTTTCGGATATCCGATAGATTCGGATACGGACACGAAGCTTCTTGAAATCCCTGCTGTGCTGAGCTTGAGTCACTTAACAGTGTCTGTTCGAGATGCTAACACGTCTTATCGAGAGATTAAGAGCTATTAGACGGGTTCGTGTTTGTTGTTTGGAGATTAACCTCTCAAACTGATCGATGTGGATTATATAGTCACAAGTGACACAAATCTAAAGCTTATTCATGATAACACTGCACATAAAGGTGTTATGCAGCCAACATTTATTTAGCAATGTTGCAGTTATAGTAAAATCTACTTAAAAATATTGAAATCCGTTAAACCGCTGGGTCTAGAAACGTGAGACATCCTTGTATGACGAAGAAATAAACGAAAAAATAAAATGTATCTATAGACAAACGTCATTATTGTCGATGGAAATCCTAATCAGGCACACGACTTGTTCCGTAACAAGAAAAGCAGTAGGAGTACAGAGGTCGGACCAGTCAAAATTCTTGCTTAAGACCACTCGGTTACTGATGGCGCCGTAATTTCCAACGGAGCTATAAAAATTAGAGCAGAAGCAGAAATAGTACAATTGTTTAACCATTTCCACAGTCTATGCGGTGAACATGCAATCGATATAACATTAATGGGGCGCACATAGATTACATATTCAAGAGCAATGTTTTCTTCAATTCTATTTCATATGTAACGAGGCACCCTGCGGCTGAATGAATTGTTTACTCACTACTCGTGGCTGACCAACAACAACCGCATAGGTCGATCTGTAAGCTGAACGTCTGTCTATGGATGGGTGACCGTGCACATCCATTATATATCAAGCCGTTTTTGTGCCTCGGAAAGCACGCTAAGATGTGGATCCAGGCTGTCGTTTGACGATATTTGACAGTCGTTTGAGTAGTAAGAAGCTTGTAAGTCACGAAATATTCTTTCCAAGGTTTTGCGTTACTGAGTTCTGCAGGTCAGATAACCAATCACTCCTTGTTAAATACAGCAGTATTCTGCTACACTGAAAGCCGAACCAAACTTAGTTGGCAAAGGTGAAGCAGATTGTTTGACTGATTGCGTTGTGAACTGGCCGATAGCAGGATGTTACTATACAAGACCTCAGGCCTCGCCGCGAGGCGTCGAATAAGAGGAGTTAAGTCGAAGTAAATTAGCGATACAGCACCTTGTTGTCGCTGCATAAGGGCTACCACATAGTATTTCACAACTACCGCAAATAAAACATATGCTTGGACATTTTTGTACCCTTGCTTCTGTAATATCAACGGGCTATTAAAAAAAACATGCAACTGCTCTGGGATTTCTTTTTTTTAATATTGTATCAGCACAAACGACATGTTATTGCTTTGCTGTTGAAAGCAAACATCGGACCGTTATGAAGCTTGCCCACACTGTTTGGATAAACGAAATATTGGATATTTTTTGCGAACATGGATTTTGTTGACATACACAGCATGCCTTGGAACTGGTAGCCGGAAAGGGGTGCGAAAGGACTTAATAATGGCGCTTGAGTGGTTCACAGGCACTTAGCATGATACTGAGCGGACAGCACATAAACCGATAATGTCTGAGGGACACAGCAACGCGTATTTTTAAAAAAATTGATACGCAACTTTCGTGCTTTGTGAACTTTGCCTAATTTTGTTGATGCTGTTTAATGCTATTGCAATAGTAATATATTATATTTAGTCCCTCAGTTAGATTATCGAAAAATATTAGATACATATTTTTTGCTTCATCAAATTTATAATAATTTATGAAGAAAAAATATTATAGATCAAGGCTTCTGACGTCACAGCGTGGTAAAAATCGTAGCACGTAGTGATGTTACCCGAGTTTTCAACGCACTGTATCGTTCAGAAAGACGCCTCCGTGAAAAAAAAACAAGAAATACGTATCTAATATTTTTGGGAAATCTATGTGACGGACCAATTAGATTTTTTTAGTCAACTTATTATGTTCATGTCATCATTCAATATCAATCATGTTCTTTGACTCTGAAATCATAATCGCAAATGATATACATTTTTAAATGTATGAATTGTGTTTGCGTAGTGACTAAAATATTTTACACCTACTTCTCATCAATGTAAGGGGCACATTAAAAAGGTGTTAAGACAATCCCAACAGGTCACATTATATTTAGTAATTTACATTTAACTATGAGGAGCTCGTGGCTAAAGAATAACAGCCGCGCAGATCGTTCTTCAAGGTTAAGCAACGCTTGCCAAGGTTGGTCTGTAGATGGGTGACCATCTTAACATACCGAGTTTCCTCCGTGCCTCGGAAAGCACGTGAAGCCGTTGGTCCCGGCTGTCATTTGTAGAATTTTGGCAGTCGTTACGGATTGTCAGAAGCCAGAAAATCTGACACCAGTTCTTGCCAAGAAGTACCGTGTTCCCCAGTTAGTGGGTTGTGGAGGTCTGGTAGGCAGCTGCTCCACTTTAAAAACTGGTATTCAGCTGAATCCGGTATGACTAAAAGCCGACCCCGATATAGTTAGGAAAAGGCTAGGCAGATGATGATTTAACTCAGAATTTTGTTCGATAAGTTCGACGACTCGACGGCACCTGAACTTGACCTTAATACTAAATTGTAATATCAAGTTTTGTTCTCAACGGGAAACGTTTACTTTTACATGGTATTTTTGCACATTTCTAGTTCCAACGTCTTTGACAACTAGTTTTTATTGAAACGTTTAATTAGACATCAACAAGTTTTAAAACACTCTTTCTTTGGCTATCTTATGCTCCGCTTTAAAGCCCCCGCAGACAGGTGACGATGAGAAAATGCACTTTCATGGACACTGTTCCTTAAGGTTGCTATGAAAAAACGTCATTGCCTCGTTGTCGCACTGTTCCGTTGCAACTGTCTACGAGAGCAGTTTCAACACTTTAATTAAACTATACCCAAAACTAGAGGCTCGATTTCAGTCCATGAATTAAAATACTCCGAGTTCCTCTGAGTATTAAATAAAATCTATTCGAAATTATATTGGAATTCCCGAGTGGCAATTCAACAAATTTTTAAGCAACCCTCACATTCGAAGTTGATGTTTTTTTTTTTTGATAGATTGCGACGGAGAAGTGCATGCGAACGTTGCTTAAAAATACGTAGAATTGGCCCCCGAAATGAAATAACATTTGAATATTATTTACAATGTGTTTATAACATAATTTGGTGAACTCCTTAATAAACATAGACTTCTGTGAATATTTATTTTCACCTTTTTGGTGGGTATATCCGTTCTGCATTTTTACAAGGCGTTACCTAAATTCCGCCGAGTCTATAACCCTCTCGACCGAGTTTCGGTCCCGTAGGCCAATCTCAACTTAGTTACTATCATAGCGCAATCGGTCTATGAGAGCACTTTTGGCATAACTGAAGTAGGAAGGATAAATGATCCCAAACAAGGCGCTGGTCCAAACATTTTTGTCGTCTCATCGCATTTCCTAAGTCTTGTGGTCAGTTATTTCTCGACTTATATTCTATCTCGTATATTGAGTCGAATTTATTTTGAAAATGGCTTTATACTTGCAACTTATTACGCAAAGCTGTCAAGTTCTACATCTGTTTATGCACTTTACTAGCGGATGCTCTCCGGAAGTGAAGAAAATAGCTTATCTCTTCAACAGCCCGTCTGACCTAATACCGGATTAATTATATTCGTTTTATTGAAAACATCCGTTTTCTGGAATATTATTGTTGATGATTTACGCGTATTTTCGGTGTTAGATGGAATGCTTTTTATTTGATTGAATGCTTTACTACTATATGCCTACTACTATACTATAGATCAGCTCTACCACATGATGGAAAACTTTTGCTATTACTTGTTAAGTCGGTGTCGAGAAGAAAACGATATGACTTTCCACAGCTCGAACATTTTACAGTTACAGAAATACTAGGAGGAAGTATTATTATTTTTTAAATTAATGGTACCGCCGACTCAATCAATTGTTCCCTTTGTGTATTGCACAGTCATTAGTTTTAGTGGGAAAGTGCAGTGTTGGCAGGAGCCGTTATCACATACTCCGCGATCGCTATGCAGTGATTGAAGCATTCATTTCAATTGATACGATCAGACCACACAAAATGGATTTTGTGATTGAAATTGTAGCAAGGATTAATATACCTTTATTTACAGGTACTCGTTGTATGGGTACTAAATAAATGTTTACCGTTGAAATGCACATATTAATTTTAATTGATAGGTTACCAAAATTGATCTTGGAATTTATTATACCTAGTAGAAAATTAATTTGACACTAATGGAAACTTATCAGAGACCGTGGAGCTGTTTCCTTTGGGTTCGTAAATGATGTTATGTTTGGGTTCGCGTTATCCCACGAGTCTCCGCCTTGTCTACACGTAGTCTGCCTTGTCTACACGTTCTCCACCTTGTCTACACGTACTCCGCCTTGTCTACACGTACGCACATGTAACCTACACATAGATTTTTAACAATCATTGCGATATTCTCGGTTGTTAAGGTTGGTGTTGAACGATATTGCTCGTACGCCAAGTTCCTTCTCCAGTTGCTGCTAACCAGTGACTACCTGATCATCAGGACCAGACGCAGCCGTTGCCATAAAAGGGAGGTCATCAGCCAAAACATGTCTGCCATTGAACAGGTAAGGGCGCATACGTCACGAATCTCTCAGCTCTGGTGCGCAGCAGCGATATCTTTAATGAACTTCTTTGACCTTGTACGATACAAAGGTTGCCCGTCGCCAACGTCGCTCGGCGTCATTGCCTCCTGCGCGTGTGTCGCGCAGCGTGGAGCAGAGTGCTGATCGTCGGCGCTCCAGCAGCGAGCCTCCACGCCGCGTCAGTTCTCAGGTAAGTTTAGATGTATTAATAGGTAGTCGACGGAGACGTTCATTCACCCGTATTCTTCATCGTAATAGGTTGGGGAAAAAGTTTCTTCGCATTTTTTAAGAAAATTCAAAACATTTTTTTATTATAGTTTATTTACATTTAACTAAAGTATTTAGGTACCATTTTGTTCGATAACTTTTTGCCATCTTGAAGGTAGGGACATGATTCCATTGCTATAGGAATTTTGGGACTTCTGATCAAAATACGCGACAAGTGGTTTTGGCAGTCCTCTCATGATGTTAACCTGACACTGCCTTAAGAATTCTGAAGAGACCGAAACAGGTGGAAATCTGAAGGTGCAAGGTCAGGACTATACGGCGGATGCATTAACTAACACCTCCCAGCCAAACTCTCTTAATTTTTGCTGAGTGGCTAAAGATGTGTGAGGTCTAGCGTTATCATGATGAAAAACCACACCCCTTCTGTTGATTAATTCCGGCCGCTTTCTCTCAATTTCTTGCTTTAATCTCATCAGTTGTACGCAGTAGAGTTCAGAATCGATGGTCCTGTCTGGTGGTAACAGCTCATAATAAATAATACCCTTCCAGTCCCACCACACACACAGCATCACCTTGTTGCGAGTTAACCCGGGTTTCGGCCCAGTCTGTGAAGCCTGACCGGCCTTTGACCACGACTTTTTTCGCACGTTCTTGTCGTACGTGCTCCACTTTTCATCACCAGTTATCAGCATCTTCAAAAATGCTTCGGTTTCATTACGTCGTAATAAAGAATCACAAATGAGTACACAGTTCATTAGGTTTCTTTCAGTGGTTTTTTTGTGTACTTACCCAGTTTTTTCAAATGCGCCAAAACTGTTTTGTGGTCAATTCCCAGTTCTTCAGCTACGTCGAAACCACAGATATGCCGATCTTGCTCCACTTTTTCAAAAATGGCATCCATTTATCCATAATAGGGGGACCAGAGCGAAGTTTTTTCGCGGCTTGCGTTGCATTTTTACCTTTTTGTAGTAAAATTTTAAAATGTATCGAATTTCTTCATTAGATTCACTCATCTTGACGGTACGAATACGAAAAACAAATGAAAATCACACATTTTCCTAATTTGAATTTGGAATTATGTTCTTTAAATTTAAACTTTCAATTATACCAAAACCAGCCAGATACAAATAGTATAGCCAAAGAGATTTTATTAAAAGTTCATACATACTATAATGCGAAAAGACTTTTTCCCCAACCTAATATGCCATGAAATTTATAAACGACGGAGCAGCAGCGTCGTTCCTGACGCTCGTCGTGAGTCGTCCTGCGTGAAACCAACTTCGCAGGACGACTCAGGCGCACATCAAGAGTGTGATGACGAATACGTGTCCATAGCGCTACGCCTAACCTCGGTTCGCGACTAAACTCGAGTCCTAATACCGCGTGGCGTTGCACACTAATTGGAAACATTTAAAGCTTCGCGGAAGGATGAAAGGGTCAAAAATTTTTAACACTCGAACTCTCGAACTTCGGAAAAACGATTAGCATTACTAGATCGAAGTCGTGACTTTTTGTTCATTGTGCAGTTCAATCACATCAGTCATTACCATGCATAGACTTATCATTAACGGCCGAACCCAATAACCTATCTATCGCATACTGGAGATAGAAAAACAAATGAAACAACAGAAAATCTATATCATTTTTCTGTTGTTTCATTGGTTTTTCTATCTCCAGTATGCGATAGATCTATCGCAGAAAGCATTCTAACGTAAGAATTATTACAAAGAGGGATTTTCCCGTCGTTGCTCGACGCGGGCGTGGACACAGACCGAGTTACAGCCGATCTCGCATCCACTGTGCATATCCTGACTGCGCTTCTCTTGATATACCCTTTCTTTTAGGCTGTGACGCAGCTGTAGAATTTACCTATTTAGGAGTGTATGTACTTGTTTTTTATTTTATTGTGTGTTAATCTGTGTTACACTTGTCCATAAATGTATTATTTTAAGTTATGCTTCGTAAGTTAAGATGTTGTTGACTCATAAAGATGTGTTAATTTTTGGATAGTACCTGCCTTATGTTATATCGCGTGCCTGGCAATATTTGCTGTGCTCCTGTCTAATCCAAATTGTGATGTCCTTTAATTCTAAGTCAA
This sequence comes from Hecatera dysodea, assembly GCA_905332915.2. Lineage (NCBI taxonomy): Eukaryota > Metazoa > Arthropoda > Insecta > Lepidoptera > Noctuidae > Hecatera > Hecatera dysodea. The sequence goes on along the minus strand of HG995286.1, from coordinate 26,003,967 downwards.
TGTTGTAAATCATTGTTTTTATTATTTTTATGGTCGATTATCTTATTGTCACATAACTTTTATCTGAAGCAACAAATTAAGCGGTTTGACGTATTTTCTTTCAATAGCTGTCCAAACAGCAATTTTTATTCTTCAGACAAAAGTTGTTTGAAAATTAAATAAAACGGCGCTTATAAGTGTAGATGAAGTTATCTATGTTTTATTTAATTTAAATGTGTATATGTACTTATGTTAATACAGCCCCGCATGCATTAAAAAAGTTTCAGCATCAGCGAGCGTTCTGCACTGCAATGCCATTTAGATGCGAGCGAAAATTATTTATTTTTATATATTGGTGAAGTACTGACCTATATAAAATAAATAAAAATATGTGTAAACGCGGTCTTAAGGCCTTATTGATAAATAGCTTTTGACTTCGCTTAATTGACTTCACCCGCGTGAAAGTCAATAAAAAGAATATTTAGGCCATAATCAGAAAGCACATTGTCATACTTATAAAGCGTTAGAATTCAAATCACAATGTCAAAAAATAAATGACTTATTTGGGAAATGGCGACTGCGTTACGATTGCGTAAGCTCCTTAAAAATACGAGAATTGCTCCTCTAGTATTCCCCAAAGCGGTGAAGGAAAACATCGTGAGGAAACCGGCATGTCCTACAACCAAAAATTCGAAGACATGTGACATTCACCAACCCGCACTGGGCCCGTGTAGTGCATTAAGGCCTGTGTGTGGGAACATTAAAAAGGCTGATTATGCTTATTTACAAACATTCATAAGGAGAAAAGTCGTTCGGTTTAACCAACTGTGGGCGTACGATGAGGTGTTAAAACGTGAGTCTTCCGAGCGAGAAAGAGGGATAGAGTTATACACCCTATATAGCTCCATCCCTTTTTCTCACTCGGAAGACTCACCTTTTAAGACGTCGACGCCGCTGATGCTTGTAATTTTACGTTAATTCCACGTTTATTGTTAAACGGGTCATTGCCGCTCACTGATGCTAAGACAACTCAGCTGGTGTCAACGTATCACTGTGTAAACTAACGGCCAAACCCAATAACCGATCTATCACATACTGGAGATAGAAAAACAAATGAAACAACAGAAAACCTATATAATTTTTCTGTTGTTTCATTTGTTTTTCTATCTCCAGTATGCGATAGATAGGTTATTGGTTTCGGCCGTAAGGTGGCGTGGAGTGAGCATGAAGTTATCTGTCACTCCATCTTGTTTGCATGGATTGACAGTTCGTGATCAGTTCATGTTCAGGTCACCTAACCTAACATTGTGATATGTTTACCGAATAACAGTGCAGGACTTCGGCACTTCATCGCCATGTTAACGTCTTCTTCTTTTCCAGATCGCCGCGCTGGCTGAGGGCAAGCCATGGGCAGTGTCTGATTACAAGCCTGAGTCAACTGAACGATCATCTGACTGGGGAGCCTCGCGGGAGTTTAATTGGTCCGGGGATAGTACTTTCCACACGTCCGGATCAGATAATAACATATCTTACCAGTAAGTTTTGTTTTATCTAACAGCCGCTTTGACTGGTTTTGCTTGTTTAATTTTAACGGTTGCCTTCGTGGCATTCAGTGTTGGATCCAGGGCGAGGGGGGATAATAGCCCCCCAGAGATCGAGATATTTTTCGTAATATTCAACGTAACGTAGTCATTGAGGAATTTATGAAAAGTAGTCCCAGGAAGCTTGTTATGCATTAAGCAAAATAAAATGTTATGGGCATATTTAGTGTCACTTTCAGCGGGATAAAGCCCACCGCCAAACGTCAATCCTGGATCCGCCACTGGTGACATTGCAGCTTTACGATAAGGCGTCGCTCTAATAGAAAGTGAAATTAATTAATTCCGTTAAACCGGTGTCCTCAATCACTCGTCATTCATCCGACTGCCACGTTGAACGCGTATTCACGCCTTGATTGCATCGCTTTGTAGGTACTAAGACGAAGCCTTCACCGAAAAAGGTAGCTTTATGGAATCGTACAGATAACATTCATGTCGTTAGTTTTTATTAATTATAATTATCAATTATAGTTTTTGTTTTGTGGAGCTCGTGGCTAAATTATAACAGCCGCACGGGTCGATCTTCAAGGTTAAGCAGCGCTTGCCGAGGTTGGTCTGTGGATGGGTGACCATCTTAATATAACGAGACTTCTCCGTGCCTCGGAGAGCACGTTAAGCCATTGGTCCCGGCTATCATTTGGAGATCATTGGCAGTCGTTACGGATTGTCAGAAGCCAAAAAATCTGACACCAGTCTTGCCAAGACGTACCGTGTTCCCCAGTTAATGGGTTGTGGAGGTCTGGTAGGCAGCCGCTCCACATAAAATACTGGTTTTCAGCTGAATCTGGCTTGTCTGGAAGCCGACTCCAATATATGTAGTTGGGAAAAGGCTAGGCAGATGATGAGTTCTTTGTTTTGTCTTAACCGAGTCCCAAATAAAAATAAACCTTCATATGTGAGAGGCATCGTAGTACATATACCCCAAAATCCTGAAAGCTGAATACATACTATACATACATATGTACATACTCGTATAGTTGTGTTCAGAATTCCTAGAGAGATAAGGAGAGTGTCTCTAATTCAATTTATGCGAACGAGTAACCACATCAATGTCCTTTTGTTGTTTTAATGTTATTATAACCATGAATATGGTATCACAGGTAAATACAGTCGAACAAGCTGTCTGGTATATGGGTAAAAAGTAATTTAACTCCGCTGCTATAAATATGAAAGCACTTTTTACATACCTATAAAAACAACTATGTAATCATACCAAAGGGTTGTGTTACTCAGTAAATGGGCTGTGAAGGCCGAATAGACTGCAGTCGTTCCATGTGAAATACTGGTATTCAGCAGCAATTTTTCAATTCAGTTCGACTCAGATTGGAAACCTTTTTTTTTTTTTTTTTTTACGGGGGGAAATCCTCATGGATGTCCTCCGCCCTGGGGCGGGCGGAGGGGTCTGTCAGACTCTTACTGACTAAAACCACCCCGGTGTTCCATCTCTCACCTACGCCGGGGATCGCGGGAACGTAAACCACATCCGTAATCCCCGGCTGGTGCCGGCCCGCCTCTGCGGGCCACCTCGCGTCTACGGAGGGAGTGAGGTGTTAAACACCCTCCGTGACTTCAGAGAGGGGCGCACGGGAACACCTCGCGCCGCCACCTCGGGTCCGGATGAATGGGGGGCGACAGACGTCCCCAAGTCCGCCGCCCCTGGACCCAGTTAGGGGGGCCGGAAGAGGGCAGCATACGCCCTCCTCCGACGCCCGGTGCGCCTGCTGCGGGCGGGGTCAGAGGTCGAGATCTCTCTTTCCCTTTCCGCAGCCTCCTTCTGCGAGATAACTGTTTCGCAGAAGGAGACCACCGCGTCCCAGGACTCCCCGCCGCCGACCATAGATTGGACTACGGCCGGTAGCGAGAGGTCACTGCCCACCACAGAGATGAGGTCACGGCGCGGTTCCTCCCAAGCGGCACACTCTGCCAGCGTATGCCGCGCCGTGTCCTCCCGACAGTCGACGCAGTGGTGACACCGAGCGTCCGGCTCCCTGCCTATGCGACACAGGAACTTCCCGAAGCAGCCATGCCCCGAAAGGACCTGTGTCGCACGAAATGTCAGGGAGCCGTGCCTTCTCCCGAGCCAAAGGTCGAGCACTGGCCGGATGGCCTCGATAGTGACGAGGCCGGCGGAAGGGCGTGAAAGCCTGTCCCGCCATTCCGCCACCAGGACCTCGCGCAGCTGCGACCGACGCAGCTCGATGTGTCGCTGCATCAGTCGCTCGCCGCGCGCCCGCGCGTCCTCGCGCCACCGATACAGTGACGCGAGGACTTTTGCCTCCAGGTCCCATGGCGGATATCCGGCCAATGCGCAAGCCTCCTCGTATGAGATCGTGCGATAACCCCTGATGACTCTGACGGCCATCAGCAACATTGATCGACTGACTAAGCAGATGATAACGAGACTCGTCAAATTATTGTAACAAATAACCAAAAGTACTTGGAAGTTGCCTGCCTGTACACCAATCTCTTTTTTTGACTGTACCTATCCATTGTTTTCGGAGCCAATCCATCCCACTGAATATTCGCGTACCAAATTGAAATCATTTGCAAATGGCAAGAAGACTAGTTTATTCATTAATCAAGGAACCCCAACCACATTTTTCCAAAAGAGTTGACATGTTAATTAATAGGTAATTCATCAAGTACTTGTGCAAGTTTCTGGTATTGATGAATAATTTTTATTCGATATCCCACTACTTGAGTACCTATGGGTAGTATAGTAGGTGTCCTTGTTTATCGCGGCCAAGAAATGAGTATCCATCAACGCGGAAGTCACTATCGCAGATCACTAGGCAGTCAACGACTGCCTAGTGATCTGCGATAGTCAACCAGCCAAACCAGCCAACGACAAAATAAAACTGTTCTTCGAGACGCAGAATTTTCCTAGATTTAATGACTGGGCAGGGGTCTTGACTAATTTGTTTGCTCAATAATATATGTTAACTTACTTATCTTTGATTTATACCGTTGTTTTAAACAGTAGCGAGTATGGTACCGGCCGCTACACCGGATTTGGTAACCAGAAGACTTCGCAGTCAACGCCCATGTCGCCGGTGCATTCTGGGAACGAAACCTTAGACAGCACCATTGCTTCTCTGGCCACGGTAAGTAGTATTTATACAACATAATCGTTGATACAATTCTTATTATAATCCTCTAAATGTACTAGCTTTGTTGTAGATGCATCTGGTTTGTGGCAATAGGGAGCGTGCACGGCGTAGTTTGTGCCATCTTGTGATGCAAATTCGGAACTTTTACGTTGAAATTACTTGATACTGATGCTTCAGTGATATCACCTATAGTTCCTGTACATTCCTTATAGGCTTATCCACTGTTACATGGGTGATGGGAATTTTAAACATTACTAGTAATGTTACCTTTGTATTTCCCTAAGGGTCATGCTTTTTATGTGAAATTTGACAAGGCTTGTCCGTCGTTAACTTTTGTCAACTCTCATCAGGTGCTGGTCAATTGAAAATTAAAAGTATCTATGAAGTTTGCTTTTCGATGCGCGATATCCCGCCCCTCACTCCCACTGTTACATGAGTTTGTACTGAAACCTATCGTGTCCGAATCCAACTCGCACCTGGACGGTCCTAATACTTTTGTACATTTTCAGCGAGCTGTGTTGACTTTGACCTAGCTCCCGACACACTCGGTAGGTTCACCGTCAGCTCTCAGTTTAACCAACTCAAACTTATTTCTAGTTCAAACAGTAATGATTGAGTGGAGTCTCGAGCTGCCCGTGACCTTTATCCGACTTGAAAAACTCGAAAGATGTTTTCAAACTTTTCTTCAGTTTTCGTTTCCGTCTCAAATCAAATGATTTATTATTATAACACAAAAATGAACTTAGCACACGCCTGCTGGTAACTGACAAAAGTTCTAGATACGAGGTACCTCTTAAAAGCTATACTTTTTTAATTAAGGGCAAGTTCAAACGGTCGCGCAAACGGAATAACGAAGAGAAAGAGCGGTTTGTCCCGGGCAAACCCAAATCATATGGACGGTCGTTGTGGATCGTATGTATACATTTTATAAAACGTTCGCAAACATTCGCATGATTTCGCACGACCTTCTGAACTTACCTTTGTGCTTGGCGACTTCTCATTGTCATCAATCTATGCATTTCTGAGTTGATCATGGATCCGTTTTGAATAGGCCAACACTTTCATCTGACTGATGAGACCTAATTGTTCCAAAACTTGATTGAGAGTTAGTTGCTAACACAAGAGTGGGCAAAAACTATTTCATACATATCGGCACTTATTACCAACTATCTGGGCTCTGGTTGGTGTAAGCAAATATTAGCAACGTCAATGAGAATTTATATCTGAATAATGTGATCGTTATAAAGACAAACGACACACGAAAATGTGCGTTCTATTTATCTCACGATACTACGTTATTTTTGTTCAATAAGTGAATGAATTCGTTTCACGAAATCACCTACGAGTACCACTCTCATTGCTCTTTTCCTACGTATGCAGTCATCTTAACTGTATGATGTCCAAATAAAACTTTTTTCCTGAGACAATTAGTCAAGGACGATGCGATTGGATCAAAAACATCTAACTCGTCATTGACATCGTACTAACTAATTAACAAAAGGAACAATAAGGATGTTTTCTGAACAAAAAAAATATGATTATTTTTAGTCCGTCAGTTAGATTGTCGACAAATATTGAACACGTAATTTTTGAAGGCCCATTGCATGTGCTGGATAAGCAAACACTCGTAGTTGTTGCATTTCACGAATTTTTGTTATGTGACAGTGACATTAACGCCACATGAGGCACGCGTGAATTGCAAGTTCTAATAGCATGTTATATACAATACAAGGCACTTGCCTCACGGCCCACGTAAAGCGACTGGCAATCGACTATATTCTCACTCAAGATAAGTACAATATACAACCGATAATATAATAAAGACGAAACCTGAAAAATCTGCTGCCCTATTATGCGAAACGTGGTTGTATAGTAAAAGTTCTTCGTAACTATGAGTACATTGACCTCTTTTCTGGTTGGGTGTTTATTCTCTTACGTTGTATGTATAGCTTAGGTCCCTACAGTATGATTTGATTGCTCATACCTTTGGCAACAGCTTATTCTTCACCTAGTTTGGCTTAGAAGACAAAACCTATCACAATTCGCTTTTGGCCAAAGTACCTACTCGTTTTCTAGTCGCTCTTTTCGCTTGCCGCTAATCTTCGGCAGTGGTATAGGTCCCTATGCATGTTGTACCATAGTTTTTACTCGTCACGGAATTTCATACAAACTTTGTTCTTGAGAATTAATGAACCGATTGTAATGAAACTAGCTAAATGTCTTGGTATATCGTGTACCTGCACAAGAAAGCAATCCATACAAACAAAATGGAATGAAAATTCACTAGATGCTCACACCACGTAAGTTTTCACGATCACATTTTATCAGAATAGACTGGCTGTTTAAAAAAGACTTCACATCAAAAGATAGAATTTTCCTTGCTCATCTCTGCTGGCTGTATTTACTGCTCTCTTTCCTTAATTGCAACATTTTAGACTAGGCATCTTGCATATGTGTACCAAGTTTCATTAATTTCCAAGAAGAAGGACGGAAAAGAAGGTTTATATGGAACACAGTAAGGATTAACCTTTAATGCCATGACCTCCATACAGGGCTGGTCTCTCTTCGCGTCGTCCGTGAGCAAGGCGGCTCGGACCGCCACTGAGAGCGCCGTACGCTACGGAGGGATCGCTTCTCAGAAGGTGTCTGAGATGGCTTCCACGGTAACAGAAAAAGTAAGTGACATCATGTAATTTTATTTTTCGCATAATCGGCCTACCGTGACGGATCAACTGGTGACTGTGGAGCCGAGTCCACCTTCCTATCCTGCCCTTTGTGACCTATGTGCTGATACCAACGATGGCGTGTAAGTGGCAATGACTTGGGTGACCCAAATCTAAACGACTGTCTCGCCATTGACAACAAGAAATGGAAGATTTTATAAATTATTACGTAACTAAAGTTGGAGAGGCGAGGGTGGTTTGTGCTATGGGACAATATAAAGGAAATTCACGTCTTTGTCTTACCATTATAGATAATAAAAATATTAGTAAATTGACAGCTTACTTCATCCTCCCTGTATCTAACTTTTAACGGCGAAGTTTTAACGAAATATCGACATTGGTTGTTTTGTATAGGCACGTGCAAAAAACATTACCATTTCGTTTTGATTGGGCAACATAATAGAGTCTCTGAAGTTACTGCGTAATACCAGTGCCTACATAAATCCTTAGAAGTCAGACGGGGAACAATCTTCAAGTTCCACTTTATTTTTAAATTCAGTAATAGACCAATTGTTTCTGAAAACTCTTAACTTTTCCGACGACTTTGGCGGGCTTCGATAGTTCACGTGTAAGGCCAGCAATGGTTTATTTTTAGTGAAGAATTTTTTGTTTAGCCAATTGACTACTAAGTACCAACTACAGTCAGTTTATATACAGGTTGTTCCAAAAGTGCGTGGTCATATTGACTACTAAGTACCAAGTACAATCAGTTTATATACGAAATAACTCGAGATCATTATCAAATTCTGGAACATTATTTGTTCCAAAATTTGATAATTATCTCTAATTTCTCTTCATACTTGATAAAGTTCCGATTACATTGCAACCCATTTTTAGAGTATTTTTAATACACCCTTTAAAAATCAACTAAAATAAACAACACAGAATTTTTTATTTGAATTGGTAGCGGCTTGTAATAAAACCAGCAGTGCTATTCTGTAAGAACTCACGTGCGAATTCGATTCATATCACATTTTCGATTACACTTCGTAACTCACCTGAAGTGAAAAGTATTTGATATTCTTACTGTCAAGTTAAGTTCGCTTCACCTCTGTTCTCACTTAGTGGCGCTAGTGTAGTTTTCATCAAGTTACAGAATACCAAATACTGTTTTCACCGCAGAATCAGAAGTGAGAACTGGAATGAGTTCTTACAGAATAGCATTGCAGCTCCGTAACATTGGTGGTCTTCTACTATAAGCTGTTACTAAGTAGTGTGAATCGCAGGTGAACACCAGGGGTGGCTGGAGCACCCTGGGCGGGACCACCGATCAGCGCCGCGCCTCCAACGCCAGCGCCAACAACTACCAGGGCTCTGGCTATGGCGCCATGAAGAGCTCCACTTCGGAGCCCTACAGCCAGTGGTATGTATTACTCTTGAATATATCGCCTTCTAGAACGGGCTATTTTTTTTAAAGTACTTATGATTCCGTCAGATACATTTCCTAGAAATATTGGGCCAGCATTTTTTTCCTTTTCTAGCGTAAATAAAAAATTAAGGTCTCCAAAATTCGTTTGACTTAACGTAGTACACTTATGACTTAATGTAACTTTGATGCGACAATTTTTTTTTTATCTATAGAATGAACTTTATTGAGTTATTTGTCCATCTAGAAAATACCATATTATTCATTAAACAAACTGGTGCCTTTTTGTGGGGAAATCTTCAAAGGATACTTTTTTGAGCTGGGGAGAACTGAATATTATGACGGACTTCTACCGAATAAAAAAACACAGTTCATAATGCTGTCCTAAATTGGGGGCCCGGAGTACAATTTAATTCACGCATCTTAAGGTTAAATTTTTATGGATCTGTATGATGATGTCGTATTCAGCCATTGTTTGTTTTCAGCCTTTTGTGTGTGATCGAGTTACATACAAAACTTTTGCGTTTAAAATACTTCCCAGCACCTTATTTTTGTGTTTTTAAAGCTCTCCATGTTCTTCATTGAAAGAAAGAAGGAAAGAGACACTGAAAAAGTTATTATGGTGACAACAGTGACACGCATACAAATTATAAACTTTAAGAAACTGAGTCACCACTCAATGATACTATCATATACATAAACTTCGATTAAAAATAATTAAAATTTACGTCACCGAAACACACACTTGCACATATATATATTTATGCCCATCTAAGCAGTTGTCAAAGAGTCGACCAGACAAAAAGACAAAGCTAGTCCCAACTAACCAACTCATGTGGAAATACCAACACACATTTATTTATTACTAGCAGCCCCCCGCGGCTTCACCCGCGTTTTTCCCGTTCCCGTGGGAATACGGGGATAAAATATAGCCTATGTTACTCAGGGTGAATGTAGCTTTCTAGTGGTGAAAGAATTGTTGAAATCGGTTGAGTAGTTTTCGCGTGCAAGCGTAACAAACAAACTTACATTCACATTTATATATTAGTAGGGATATACTTACCAACACACATGTACTCAATCAACAGATACAGACATACAGTTGCCAGTTTGTCTCCTGATACTAAATTGTTTCACCTCTGGCTGCACTTTGACGCGGCTTGCCGAACTTAGCATCTCAGTTCGGGTTATAGTTTAGTTTATGTGAACGTATTGGTTCGCATAAGTTGTGTCTTGTTGTTGCTTGAAACTTAGACGTCTAAATTGAGATGGAATGTATTGACAGCGTGTGTGGGTTTTCAGTAGAATTTGTCGTTTCGAATACGATTGTGGAGTAATGTATATATGTCACCGGAAAATGGCTCCGTAAGATTTTATATAATCTTGAGAAGTTGTTATGAAAATGAAAATCTGGATCTACCTATCTATGACGACACGTTTGGCGCAGTCGTTGAGCGTTCAGCTGCTGCGCTACGTGTCGCGGGTTCAATCCCCGCACGGAACAAATGTTTGTATGGCCGACAGATAATTGTTCCGGGTCTGGGTGTCCTGTGTATGTGAGTTTACATGTTTGTGAATGCACCCACGATGCAGGAGTAAATCCTAGTGTAGGGCAAAGTACATAAAAAAAAGAATTATAGAAACATGTCGTCAGTTTATATCGATTTTGATGCTTAAAAAAGTATTCTAAATGTGCAGTTGACAATTTATGGAGAGTTTACAATATCTCAAGATATTATTTATAATCTTACGGAGTTTGCAATTATCCGATGAAATATACAGATTTTCATCGCATAGGTATTTAAGCCATTTTGGCAGCAAATTTAAGGCCTGTATCCAGACTTTTGGCTGAAATGATGGTGACGTTTATGACTATTATTTTACTTTTGTATTAGTAAAAAAATATCAATTCAGGATTGTCTTTATATAGTTTAGGCTATCTCCAGTTGTAAGACCCCCATAATTATAAAATGTTCTATGATTACTCATAGAAAACTCTGAACGTGCCCGGAGAAAAGTTTTAATATCCACTAGTCCCGGTGCACATAGACAACAGATGACTAAAAACCTGAATCGTAGTACTCTTGGACTAGAGGAACGGCAAAGAAACGCTAGACTACGTGAATATATGGATAAAAATTGATGAATTCTATAATCACTAATAGAGAAGTATGGAAGAAGAAAACATACTGCGCCGCCTGCAAGTAAATTGTGCTGAGGGCAAGAGAACGATGGTGACTATAGCGTTGCGGACGTGTTGAAAAGAAAGAAAAGGTGTTTTAACAGCCAGCCACGATGCAAACCATAAAAACAAAACGAAACTGGTTGAAAACGACATAAGCTGCCTCAATCTGACCAAAGTCTCCGCACATTTTCAGGAACGAGTCGGTTCCTCACAAGGAGTCTGTGACTACTCGCAACGTGGACGGACGTGATCTGTCACAGCTGGGCAGGGTACCCAGCCCCCCTCCCGCCAATAACGGCCAGAGGAAAGAGGAGGAGGAATCCTGGGACTGGCTGAACCAGTAAGCTGCCAAGGTACGGACGCTATCATCATTTTCATCAAGAACTCGACTTCATCCACAGCGGGGTACAGGCTCTCTACCCGAGTGCCAATGTCCTACGCTCCAGTATTAACCTCATCCAAGCCATCATACTAACATTGTCCACATTACCCAGCAAACCTCCTTCCATAAACGATCGAAGGAATCCTGGGACTGGATGAACTAATAAGCTGCCAAGGTATGGACATCTGTTACTCTCATCATCTTCATCAAGGGCCTGACTTCATCAACAGCGGGGTTCCGGCTCTCTACACGAGTGCCAATGCCCTACGCTCCAGTACTAACCTCACAGATACCCTCATACTAACATCACCAAATTTAATTCGGAAAGGATCAAGGCAACATATTGGGCCGAATAAAAATCTAAACGAGGAATGACGGTAAAGTATAAAGCATATGTAAAAAATCCCTTGTGTCAAAATAAAATTTAGGCTAAGAAATCGATGCTAGCAACTTAAAATGGTTCTGCATCCTTTACTATTTCGTCACCATCGTCATCAATTGGACCTGGAATCACCTTAAGTATCTCTCGAAGAAAGGAGGAGATTGTGTGTTCGTCTGTATGTATTCTTGCGCTGTACTTCCCGTTTTCGCGTGCCCCTATCTCGTACAAGTATAAACATGACTTAACATCATACCAAGCTTGTGGTGGGCCCACATGATACAAACTACCATAACCTACTATAGAAATTTGTCTATGCAACAAAGTAGTCTAGGCAAATATTGGTTTGATCGAACGTATTTTATTCGAGAGTCCATGGACTGTACGGACAAATGTCAGTAGCGTGTGGACAAACCATTCGGCAGAGATGCACCTATAGTACACTTACGTATACTAAAGTAACAAGAAAAAAAAACACATCACAATTACAAAACAACAAACCGTGCTCAGAGATAAGGAATTCGGTTAGGAACAGAAAAGTTGCACCGCAGATACTCATAAGCTGGCAGCCAACCAACGGTTTTGATGACTTAACAGACTTGTGCCAAAACTGTTCAGCACAGAATTAAGTAATTGTTTTTCGTTCTTTGAGCGGAAGTCGCAGCCACAAAATGAAAGTCATCTTGATAATTGGTTCGTTCTTTTCAGTTACTTGCACGTTAATTACAAAAGGTACTAAGGTCAGGCTTCGGAATTAGGCTAACTTAAAATGAGTTGAGAACTTTAGTTCTTTATATGGTGTGAAATCATCAAATGACTCCTTCCACTCTAGGCGGAATGGAATGGAGTGTCAGACTGTTAACTGACTAAAATGTTCCTACTAGTGCCGTTTGCGGTCCAGGGCCGCGGTAACTTTCGAGTACATACCAGAACCCTGGCAGGCACTGGCTCTAGCGAGCCCCGCCTATTTTGCTGACATCTCTTTGAGGCGCGCGTGGAACACAATCCGCCGTTGACCCGGGCCTGGTTGTTATCGCACGGCGAGCTTCCCGTCGCTCGCATTCGCCCGGGCTTTCTTCGGCACGCGGATGGCATCCTTTGCTAGATTTACTTCTTCGCAAAAGGAGGTGACAGCTTCCCATGAGTACCTGCGTCCAGTGCCGGAATACCCATATAGCAAGAGTAGCAAATGCTACGGGCCCCGCGCTTACAAAAACATTTCGCTAAAACCAGCACCACGGTTATGTCTCATACACGAGTCCTAACTTCTACCATTTTTTTTAGTAATAGGGTAGTTGACTAAAAAAATCTAATTAGTCCGTCAGATAGATTTCCAAAAAATATTGGACACGTATTTTTTTCTTTTTTCACGTAAACAAAAAATGAAGACGATACAGTGCGTTGAAAACTCGTGTGACGTCACTACTCGCTATAATTTTTACCGAGCCGTAACGTCACAAGCCCCCACTCCTGATCTTTGATGCTTTGTATCTTCGTCAATTTTTATAGATTTGATAAAGGAAAAAATACGTGTCCAATATTTTTCTATAATCTAACTGACGGACTAAACATAATCATTTATATTTTTTACTCAGGAAACATCCCTATTATCAGAGTCGTTCAGATTGATATAAAACCATCGCAGCTGCTCAGCTTGATGGCAGGTCTGGCTTACTAGTCGAGATGTTAACACACTTCGACTTCTACAAGCTTGTTTAAAAACCGTGTGAACTATCCCCTTATATATCAAAAAAGTATCTATATATATTCGTCCTTATTTTACGAAGGTTTAGGCTTGCAGGCCGCGGAGTAAAGTTTGCTGCAAGCAGGCGCGCTGGCTTGATCCGTGGCCACTCCTCAAAGAGGGGACTTATCGCCACAATAGAGCCGTGCCCAGCGCTGGGTTGTCCAACCCAAGTTTAATGTTATTTTTTGACTAGTTTTCACGCTAAATTTGTGTTTGAAAAATACTCAACTTATGATTTGTAGTTCAGATATCGAGAGTAAAACCCGATGTTTAAATTGTAGTTGATTATTTTAGGTACTACTTTAGCTTGAAAACCTGCCAAGCTTTGGACTTTAGTCATAAATGTGTGTAATTATTAAATCCTTGTTCTAATTAAGATGTTTTTTCTGTTATTTCAGAGCGCGCTCCGCTCCCCATCACCAGAGCAGGGAGAGTTAGCAGCTAAACCCGTACACTGTATGGCTTAACAACGTTCAAAATAACCATCTTACGTACCTATACATCCTCGGAAGAACCGAATCTTGGCGAGTTAAATGTGACTATCAGCCACTCGAAATTGATTACATTCCAGCTTAAACACACTAGTTTTATCACTCCCAATACAAGTCACATCTTATTCGCCAAATTGCATTTCTTCCGAATATAAAGGGGTTACTTTGGAGACAGTGTGCAAAGACGTACAGCAAGATCATTAAAAATTAAAATAATAGACAAGTATTTTTTTCCACCATGTTTCGAACAAATATTAAAATGAAAAAATAGAAGTAATTATCAGCCGTCATTTTTGATATTTGATACTTAACAACGGAATGAGTGATGCCAATTCTTCAAAGATAATAAAACACCTTTTACTTAAAAACGTTCTCTTGACGATACTGATTGCTTGGAAGAAAAATGCGCATTGTTTCAGAAGTAACCCTGTATAGAAGCTACAATAATGTTTAATACGAGGCGTGTGTACAACTGGAACTGACAGCGCCATTGTGTTTTCATTGCAAGTTCCAAACAATAATGGTGACCAACGGCGCCGCTGTTAGCGCCGGAATTTGATTTCCAATAATGGTTTTCGTTCCAAATTAGAACGAACAAAAACATTGTAGCCATAATATATATACATAGAGAACTGGACAGAGCATTACCGACACTAAATTGGCGAATCTATAAAAGTGCAGAGCGAATACGTGGCAATAAGGATTTTTCCTGAGTAAAAATATGATTCTATTTAGTCCGTCAGCTAAATTCTCGAAAAATATTGGAAACGTATTTTTTGCTTTATCAAATCTATAAAAATTTACTCCAACTCAATCGGTTCAATTGGCTCCGTATAGACTCTATCCACATAACCCTACAAATAATAATCCATTGTTGCTAAATCACACGATCTTGCTGGCCACTTAACAGCTGAATTTCGAGAAATAAGTACCTAGATAACTTTAACAGAACCATCATTTTCATAGTGGATTTAAATTATTTTAATTCGATTTTCTAGCGAAACTGAATTCATTGTAACAATTGCCAAAGCATCTACTACGAATACATCAAAAAACTAAATGTTAAAACTGTCATAATGTAGGTGTTGCCGCAATTGAAAAACAAAGTTCTTGTTGAAAAATCCTTTACATAAAACAAGAAAAAGTATTGGACGTGTAAAAGTGTTATGTTTAACCTACTTACAAAATAAACATCATTTCAAGTGACGCTGAGAAACATCGCACCATAATTTTGCTTGGCAACAGGCGACCTATTATGACGTCTTAAATCCATCATGATTTCTGTGTCAGAGAGAGACGGAGTTACACAAGACGAATAGCACTATCTCTTTCCCTCACACGAATCATGATAGCATTGGCACTTCGTAGTACGGCCACAGGACGACAGCTGATGTACACCAATCAGCATTTTAGAAACCGCCACACTTCCACACTATTCTGCCTGCATTCCCTTATTAACAGCCAGACGGAGTACTGAGTCCAGTTCCTATGTACACTTTCCTTTGAACGTTGTCAAACCATAATCATTCATTTACATAAATCCATCTTTTATCGCCGACTAAATTCAAAATTACCAATCTATAATATACATATATATTTTATATTTACTGTTTTGGCTGTCGGGATTTTGAAGATTCAGTATATATTGACGGTTTACTTGAGTGACTGGAATAGTAAGGCGCCAGTGGAGTTTCGGACCTTTTATTAAATTCGAAAACGATGGCAACATTATTTTTCTAATAACTGAAGTTCTTAAAAAACGCATCTTGGAGAGCCAGTATGTGCTCATTCAGCAGTAACTTTAAGAGTTATAAGCAGAATACGTCCACAATTAAAATTACTAATTGGATATTTTTTTTCTTTATTGCACTGGCAACTTACTCAGTCATTCAAGTTGTAACTCAAAAACGTTTGGTTTACATTGATGTAAACCAATGTAAACACATTGATGTAAACCTAACGTATTGAATTTTAGTTGTACAAATCCTCTTTATGTATTATATATGTATAGAATTATAAAAATCGTGTTAGGAAATTGTATAAATATATAATTATATAATTCTGTCTATGTTTGGTGCCACATTATTTAAAAGTTTTTTGTTGATTATAATTTCAATGTCTAGCTGAAAAAGCGCAAAATAGATTCATGCGCTATTTCTAAAGATGTATCGCTCGTCCGAATATTGTAAAGGCTTCGTGTGTTATATACAACTCTTGTGTAACACTGTAACTATCAACTTTACCCTTCTTTCCTCAAATTGATATTGTCAGCTCTTTCGGACGAAGCTCGCACCTGTGTCACGCTACACGCACTGGCCTATATATGTTTACCGGTAGGCCTATATTTATCAGTGTAATATTAGATGTATTAATTAATAAGGGTGGTGTAAGTTGGTGGCACGTCGGCTCCCGTTGAATAAAGACGAAGTCTGATTTCAATGGTGAACCACGCGCTTTCAGTGATTTGAAACTGATATTTTGTACTGCGGCTCAGTGAGTAAATATTCTAGTAATTAAATGTGTAGGTTATAAATGTTCTATGTTACTTTGTTCGAGTCATCTGCGACCGGTACACAAGACATATCGAGTTAATCGTTCTTTTAAATGTTATCAAAAATCATACATTTTACAAATCCTCACATGTGAGCCCTTTTAGCGTAATCGTAATCCGTGTGTACACTTTCATATTCCAATTGTTTTAAGATTTTAGCAAATTTTAGTCTTTAAAGTTTTGTTAGGCATATAACTATACTCTAATGTCTCATAATGATGTATTGATGTATTGTTGACGTGTCTTCTGACATATAAATAATAATTTTAGTATAATTTTTTGATGTTTAGTAAGTAATATTATGTTATCTCTGAAATTATTTTTTTTGTTGACATTTCTGCTGTGCTTATATCTTTTATGTCTTTCTGTTGCCTTCCGACGTCGATAGATGAATTCTAAAAAACTTGTTATTTTAACTCTGCCTCCTCTCTACCGTCCTCGTGTGATTCTTAAAGTTAGTAAAACGAAAATATTTCAATATAATTTACTATTTAGGAAAATTTTATCTATACTATTTTATATCTATCGACTTCAATAAAGTCTTACCCGGTCTGATATGATCACATTAGGATCTAATATAGTAGAAAAAATAATAATATTGAAATATCTTATGAGTGTTTGGTAGCCGAACAAGTCCCCAAGTTTTTGCAGTTGCTGGGCTTATAATTCTTATTATATTATATTTTTTTGTTCAACTTAAATTTATTCTAAGATCAATTTTACTTTTAATATGTACAAATATATTTATAATTTATTTTTAAGACTCCGGTATAATTTTATTGTTTACTATTAGGTTCTTTTACACTATAATTATTTAGACGCTCGGCCGATGATCCGAGCCGAATTGTGTTTCAAAAATTATGCCACAATTAATTTTATGTAATTATTACATTTAACTAATAAACTCAATGAAAAAATATTTTTGTTTTATTTGAGGTCCTGAACACTGCATCATTATTTTCACTCCCATGATTATGACACTGCTGTCAGTGCTGTGAAAGAGTGTTTGTACCTATCTGAACAAGTAAATAGGTATCTCAAAAAACAATCTTGTCTGAAATGTGAAACAAAGCATCTGTCAGCCGGTATGTTTCTCCATTCGGTATATTTCTTCTAAACCATGATAGGCGACGGATTTTGATACATAGTTTTATCAATATGGAAAAGCGATACATTAGGAAGGTTCTTGTAACTAGCTTGGGGCATTAATGAGACATGTTACCTTGGGGTTCTTCACACATTCAGAAGCTTTGATTACGTCGAGATGACGGTTTAGTGTGTAGGTATGGATAAGGCTCTAAGCAAACGGGTTATAACTCAATTGTACGCCAAACAGTGAACGCAAATAAAACAAGGCGGGGCTTACCAATTGCGCCGCTCATGTGTTTAGTTACACGGCCTATTCGTTACATGGTAATTTAAACCCAAATACTTGGGAAATGAGGTCAATTTTTAACTGTGCATCGTATTAGCAATAATGTTGGTGTGGTTCGGCAAATCAGCGACGAGGTTTCGATGTGTGAGTTTTTTTGGATTTTTGGGTCGCGATTCGCGCTTAGATCCCTTGAAGTAATGCTTCCATGTTTTATTTGCGTTCACTGACCTACGCCTACTTAAACGAAGTATAATACAGCCCAACTCAACTACCCTCTTAGCACAGGAACGTGAGAATTGGCTCAAGAACAGCGATCTATGTTAAAGATTATCCTCTTAGTATCTCAGTTCACCAACAGCAACATTTCATTGCTGATCATAGGCCTGTTGAATCACGGAGAGATCGAGAGCGTAATCTTGTGTTATTCTAAGCATCCTGCTCCTCAGTAGTTATCTGGATTTGAGCCCAGTTCTTGGCAATAGCCAATAGGCTTGCCTCCCGAACGACCCTGAACACCTCCATTTTGTGGGTCAAATATGTATGTCCCAATAATCATAGTTGCTATCATAGATCTCTGACAGCTTACGGCCGAACCCAATAACCGATCTATCACATACGGGAGATAGAAAAACAAATGAAACAACAGAAAAATTAAAAAAAATTACATAGGTTTTCTGTTGTTTCATTTGTTTTTCTATCTCCAGTATGTGATAGATCGGTTATTGGGTTCGACCATTAGAGGCGCTATACCGATGCCGTTGCACAGATATCTATCCCATAATTCAGTGGCACATTCTTCAAAACAAATTCCGATTTTAACTTAGGTAAGTAGATGGTTTTCATATGATTTGAGCACTACTGTTTGTGTGGACTTTGAGACTGACCTGTGAGTTGAATGAAGTAAGTATAAAAAGTCGTAATGACAAACTTATAAACCTGCTTTCCCCTCCAATGGCATCCTGAATATGTTTTCAGATAGGTGGTTCTCTCCCCTCATACGAAGGTGAATAAGTGTCCAGATCAGTTATCCAAATAAACCAATGAACCATTGAACTGTTCGTACAATGGTTCATTGGTTGTTTATTATGATAATTTAATACTAACATTAGGTTAAGTTGTACTACTACTAACACATATGGATGTTTATCTGAAATAAAATAGGTATTTGAATTGAATTGAATAAAAAAATGGTACCAAACAACGTCTCACACGTCAACGTTTGTTTTATAAAAGTAGGGTATTTAAAGTGAAACTACAAATAAAAACAGAACACTGTGTATTTATTTTATAAAAAGTTCAAATATAGATTCATCATTATGATTTCAGTAGGAAATAAGTGAGATAGTAAAGTCGAATAATTCCAGTGGTAGGTAGGTAGTAGTTACCTACCGAGATACTTATGTTGATGTTACTTCTTACAAAGAAAATTTTGCCTAACATATACAGCAAGACAATATTCATAAATGAAACAGAGCCTAGAGATAAATGGGACTGCAAAACAATCACCATAGATGCGTAACTGAATCTTTCAAACTGTTTAGTACGTTTGGCAAAACATAGATGTCGCTAGTTGCTACTACTTTGCACAACGCCTTTGTGTAATGAATCAAAAGTTACAATCATTTCACCTTTACTGGTTCACTGTCCGCACAGCAGACACAATAGGTAAATAATCAGCGAAGGCCACATGTGGTACATCGGGTTGGTCAAAACAGTAATACAAATAACATCATATTATTCCAACAATAAGAAAGCTGTTCTAATAACAATACCCATTACAGTTCACGATAGTATAGAAAACTTACCAAACCAAAAGACTTACACACTAAATAAGTTATTTAATTACGTGCCTACCAAGCTTATAATATAAGAAGTTTTACTTAGCCAGGGATGATCAACATTATTGTCAAAATATATTGCTGTGGGCAGGAATGATATTTTATCATATTTTTCAGGCGTAGGTATTCATAAATAAAATCTAACCACATACTTGGTATACCTAAATACTTATTAGCAGATTATAAATTCAACATTTTTCATAAAAAACTAATCAGTATTTAAACTAGGTACTTGTATATTTTGGGCTTGTTTTATGAATAAGCTTCTTTATTTACAGAACTCTTAGAAAACGTTACCCATTTGCTTGCCCAATGAGTGCTTCATCCCTGACTATGCTCTACAAATATCCACATTTTAATACAATTTATGAATGGTTTTCCATCACCGTATTGTTCAAATCATAACCTCACCATTTAAGCTTAATGTATCATTATTAAAATAAGTGTTCATTGCTTATGCATTAAATTATATAGGTCTGTACATATATAATTTACTACATAAGTATACATGGTCATAAATATCCCTTTTTACAGTGTATTAAAAAGCGGTAAAGACGAAAGATCTTGCCTAACATTTTCATTAATATTTAGGAAATATTGAAAAACTTCCAAGACATAACAATCTTCACAACACATACTTACTTACCAAAAACCAACCAACCAATATCACCACCAACCAAACCAATACCACCAATATCATTGGTATTTAAAATATATTAGAAAGATTTTATTGGAATGTTCAGATTTTTAACAGTTGAATATGTATAACAGGGGTCTATTCCGTATACCTACACACAACTATTTTTACCCGACTGTCTCAGGAGGATAACGGTTTTAAAAGTACTGATTCAGTAGAAACAACGTCTATACTATAATTTATAAAGCTGAAGAGTTTGTTTTGCTTAAACGCGCTAATCTCAGCAACTACTGGTCCGATTTGCTGGTGGTCCGGTCGAAAAAATCTAACAGTGTTAGATAGCCCATTTATCGTGGAAGGCTATAAGGCTATATATCATCACGATAAAAACAATAGGAGCGGAGCCGTCAGAAAAATGTGACACAAACAAAGTGCCGCGGGTTAGCTAGTAGTAAATTAAACTCAAACTGCAACACATCGACCATATAATAAAAGCGTGGACTCCGTAGAGCCCTGTCAGTAGGTACCTACATTGAGTATTTTTGAATAAAAATAACTGGGAAAAGATAACAAAAAAAACAGAACAAAAATTCAATTTCTGAATTTCTGTATGTTTGTGGGAGCATCACGCAAGTACCATTAATTGGATTCGAAATCTAGATACTTAGACATATTGAGTGTTATTCGGAGTATTATCTAGCTTTCATTTCATAAAAATCGACTCACAAAATTAAAAGATATTGAATTTGTAAGTTTAATAACAAACTTAATAGAGTGCTTGAGTCCTGCACGCATCATGTTTAAAGTACAAAACCAATATTTTATTTGTTTTATTCATAATATATAAGACTATGTATAACATCACGCTTTGACCAATAGGAGCGGAGTATCATTGAAAAATGTGCGAAAACGTTATTATTTTCTCTTATGTGACGCAGACGAAGTTGCGCGGAGCTGCTAGTTTGAAATATTTATCTTTACTTATTTGACTGCTTTCATATTATCATACGATCTTTTAACATGGTTGTGTTAAAATAGCGCTAACAGTACAATTAATGGCAAAATAGATAGTTAAAGGTACTACATATTAGTGAAGTTACTTAATGACACTCATATGTAGTGAACTTATATTAATAATTCTGTCTTCATATATATTGTCATTAAACGTGTAATCTTAGCATATTCTAGCATAAGCACCCAATCCCATTTTATTACTAATATTGACACAAGATAGAATATTGGCACAATGAGCAAATTCTTTACCATTAATTGGATTCATTTTGATAAATATAATGATAAAATATAACTTTTGACATTCGAATTACGATTTATTTTGTATTGGCGATGTAACGCGAATATTTTGTCAAATACAATAAGTCAAGTGCCAGCAAAAGAAACTACACAGTCCAAATATTTTATTTACCTATAATCATTTGCAAATAGGACAAAAAGAAACCTATAGACTTTACATTGCTAACTTATACATAGTTAAGTTTTAAAGATAATTCTAAACGCACTAATGAACATAACAAATTAGGATAATAAAAACTTTCTAGGCGAACTCAGTAGGAAACGACATCTTAAGATGTAAGTAAATTAGAGTTAAACTTAACCAGTATCAACAAATAAAATACTTTGACTTTGAGTAAAATGTTCACCCCAGCCTACCTATAACGGGCATACAAGCATGATGTTACTACACGCATTCAACATAAAATACTACTTACCATCCTAATGTTACTAGTACATAAGTACAAGTCACAAGGATTTCTCATACATATGTCAACATTAAGTGCAAATACTGGACGAGAAAACGAAGGTTGAGTCACAGATTACTAAATAGTTACTGTTGAGTGGTAAACTAGTTCAGGAATACATAATAAATGCAAGAAATTATTATATACATGGCAAATGAAGTAACAGCAGACAAATATAACTTTATCGTACTTAGGACACGCAAAGGGTCCTTTCTAAGAAGAATAAGCTCCCAAGTATCACTCAAAAACTATACACAGGTATTCTTACAGTATATCAATTGTCGACTAGGCAGAAACCTGACCATCTTGTGTTGAAAGATATCATGGCTACATTTGCTGCATACAAACACATCATTTGCCGTATGAAAGTATTCTTGATTGACCTAACTTGCCGAGACTTGGACGGTTACACATGAGCCTGTGTACAGGATGAGAGTTGCACAGCGAGCCATGGAACGTTCAATGCTTGGCATATAATACGTACTGAAATGGAACGGGGCAGGACACCTGCCGAGGCGTGCTGATGATAGGTAGAGTAAGGCCATGACTGAGTAGCGTCCGCAGACTGGATGTAGTGTGCACACAAAGCTGCTATCACGGATTGAGCTTGGATGAGGCTGGTACAGCTGGGTATTGGCACAAGAAAGGAGAGGCCTATGCTCAACAGTGGGCAAAGTCGCGCTGTGGATGATGATGATAATGATGATTATTAATTGAAAACTAATATCTTCTCATACCTGGACATTGGCACATTTGTCAATGACATATAAATAGAATTTGTTTATCTTTTGGTGCAGTTGGGCTGTTTTATGTCTCTATATAATACAGTATTTATTATATGGATCAGAAACTGTATTATCTGATTTGGATTACAACTTGACTGATATATAAAACAACTAATGATTTTAATGAATGTTTAAGAAGAAACTCATCGGCAGTGTATGAGCATCATCTATTCAATTTTTTTTTATCTGTGCATTCCATATGCTCCATAAGGGCTATTCCCGTGTTTATAGGGCCTAATTCACAATCAAATAACCGCAAAACTGTCAACATCCCTCTTAATTTTCCTACATTTTGTCCAGTTTTTAAATGATTGTTGATATTGTGTTCAATTGCAACTTTAACTACTTTTGGCGCTGATTGTACTTGACTTTTATATTTTGATGCCAGTATTTTTATTAGTAATTACCATGATAAATGAATGATTTACAGTCATCAAAGCAAGAATTTGAAACACTTGCATCAGCAAATTAGCTTTCTGTGATCCTTAAGAAATATTAATAATCTTCACTAGACTATTCCCTGAGGCAACAATAGTTGGCAGAAGTGAGTGGACAGTCAGTATTTGAATGTGTCACAGTGACCCAATCTTACAATTAATGTACCATTGACATTCGCAATATTAACAAAAGAACATAATTATGAGGATGCTTCCAGCATGCAAAATCAAAAAGATAATTTAGCTTTAGCTCTACACCCATTTTACTGATGTTCGGTAGCAAACACACAATTCTATTATTGGCAATGCAAATTCTCATAACTTATTGAAACATTCACACATTAATCTGACTTCTGAGACCAGGTCAAAGCAATGTACACGTCTCAGGGTCAACAACCACGAAATTGTATGCCAAATAATCGATTCGATCGATCGACCAACACAACCTATGTATTAGTCATTTGTAATGTCCATAATATGATTTCTATATTTATTAAAGTAACAAACTTCTTATGAAGCCCACATGTAGAAATAGATGTCTTGCCAATGGCTCAGATACTGAATGATAGGTCCACAAATAAATGACATGGCAGGTACTTTGTGTGCCATAGATGTCAATGTATTCTCAATAACATTCTTTGAATAACCATTGTACATTGGACTCCTTAGTAAGTACAAAACTAAGCTTAACTTTCTGTGGCTTATCTCAAGTCGCTGCTCATGAGTCAAATCTTTCATGTATTTACTGTAGATCTTCATACTTGCAAGGTCCACACAGAGCGCTACGACCCACTGTTTCCAAGCTTTAGTTCCGAACGCCCTCATGGACGCTAAATGTATCAGGGGCTTCAAAATGTGCAGTGTCTCAGCGTAAACCAAATCTTTCACGTTGGCTGCTGCTCCAGGTCTGTCATCTTGTATCTTCACAGGCTCCCAATCACGGAATGCCACCGAAGGAGCGCCATCAACACGTCGAATGACTCGTCCTGATCGTCGAAGTGTGAAGAATGAGTTGGAGTTTTCATCGGTCTCTTTACCTTCTGTAAATTTCTTTCTCTGCAGTGCTGCTATTGGGGGATGAGCTATCGGTAGCTCTTTAAACCTGAAGAGCAGGACCAGCGCGGAGGAACACTTGAACACCTGCAGCAAGGTCGCTACGGTCCACTTGCCTCGCGTACCCCACCTGTTCTTAACGAGTAACTCTACAAAAACTTCACAGTAGTGAACAACTGTCAACCACAGCTTGATCTGTTCCCGGAGGCCGTAGTACGGCTCGTCCGTGCCGTACGCTTCTCTTATGAGTCTGTCGTTGAACAGTGACACGAGTTTGGACAGTGAGTAAACTAGCTCTGATACTATGGGCGATTTATTTATCTTCCCCGCTACGAAGTAAGATGACCACGTCGCTACTGTCTCGACGTCCGTCACCACTCCAGGATTGCTAATGACCCAGCGCTTATAAATTGCGTATAGTTCTTGTAAAGATAATGATTTACCCATTCTGCTTTCACGATCACGTCAGTTCACAAGATAAACACCAACACAATCGGATTTGATCGGATTCAACGACTAACTGTTCAGTTATGAAAAGATAACCTAGTGAACACCAGTAACAAAGTTAGTTACATGTAAGAAGGAAAGTAGTATGAATCAAATTAGCGTAAATAAAATTTTGGCTGGACACCACACTCACTCGTGTTTGACTTTTGCCCCCAGCCAGTCAGCCAAGCCAATAATCACAATCTAGCGTCATGGTTGTCATTGTGTCATTTTTTTTTATTTTTTTTTCTTTGCCCCTTTTAGGGCAGGCTAAGATCGTAGACCATACCGCCTCGTCTTTAGTAACATATCCAAAAATACACAAGGCCAAAACCTCGTCTTTAATTTCATCATTGTGTCAGTTACTGTCTTCTTTTTTTTTTTGTTGTGTTTCCATCGTTTAACTTTCGATGATTTTGCCAATGTCAATCAAGGTTCAAATAGGTAACGATGGTCGGTTCTCATTTACGATTGGTAAGTTTTTGTTGTGAAGCGAAATTATTTTTGATTTATACATTATTTTAGGGTAGCAAATATGAGTGTTAAGACACGAAGTAAAGTAAGTACACAAAATAACGTACCTAAGTAAACAAATGAAGTACCTAACAGAAAAGATTTTATTTAATAATAAATTAAAAAAGGATTTTATCTGCGGGGTATGGGCTAAAGATAAAAAGAAAGGAAAGTTAACTGGGCGAGGAATATTAGATGGGAGTAAATCGTAAACGAGAGCATGAAAAATACAAATGCTCCAGACCACATTCACATAAATGGAATAATAATTGTCTCTCACGTGGATTTTATTAAAAAAAACTGGAGTACAAACAAACCCAAGACGGAGCCGAATTATGACTGAGGTAGTTGTCTTCTTGACATTGGGATAATAGGTTCTAAAAAGAACACTTGATCTTGTTCGAAGTGAAAACATCGAGTATTCTCATACGTGTAGACTTGGCATTACTCTTCAATTATACTAAGTCAAGATGGCAACATTCAGTGGCTCTCTGGCTCAGTTAGTTCGTCTATGGAGCACGCCTCGGAAGTAAGTGGAATCTTGTTTTGATTTATTATTTCCAAAAATGGTTATTCTTTTACAAAAGTGTAAATTATACCATTAATTATTCGTGTAGATATAAGTTTTGCGCGCTCAAGCGACAAAATGGACGGGAGTCCTCCGGACGACCCCGATGCTGCAGAGATTTTGGAGGGTCGGCTCCAAGGATGTTTCGCGAACTTGGAAGAGCCAGAGGACAAAAAGAAAGCATTATGGATGGGAGGCGTGATGGATTGCTTCACCACCGTCTTCTCCCTGTTCAGACAAACAGACCTGAAGCCCCAAGGTGAGCTAATCAATCATTTTGTTCGTTTGGGCCCTATGCATTTTGTTCTAAAATTAGATCGGAACTGAAGGCCGCTGCGCTGCGCGTTCCTTTGGGGATGTTTCGAGTTTTATTGATGTTTTGGATGCAGTGGGTGGTGCGAGCGCGTGGGTGTGCCAGTGGGTGGGAGAGTCCCGGGCTCAGGGCCGCTCTGAGGTGTCGCTTGCGGTACAGCGTTCTAGCGAAAGATACCGCGCTGTTCGCATCCTTGACCCGTTTTTGCAATTTATCTGTAACCTGACAATTTTGCTGGCTGTACACTTGAAAACTAAGTAAGCTGCCAACATATTAATTTAAACATGGCATGGCATATTGACAGCAAACAAAAGCATTGTTTGAAAGTTTTAGAGAAAAAGAGCCTGGTCCATATATTAGTTCTTTTTTAAAACTAAGTAATTTCTACCAGTTTATTGAATTATTATTATTTGCCTCCAAATCTTTTGTTTACAATCCTTCTAATATTGTTAATTTCTAACTAGTTTCTTATTAGTAATTTAAAGAACTATAGAGATCCTCCTTAAGAAATGCTTAACATAGACAAAGAAACCCATACCACCAACCACAAATTTTAACTTTTCTAAAACTATCCACCTGTACTCAAGTACTTGGGAGTGCATTCCCTTGAATTATCTAACCTAGTTAGAAAGTAGGCCAAACTTAGACCTCTGATGTAGGACATGAGCATTATGGCCCCATCTTTGCTCTAATTTGAGGTCAAACCAGGTAATGATTTCATAGAATACAACAAGTTTTGCTGTAAGAATCCTGGAAGCCTCATATTAACTGGGACAGTCGACTGGGAATTTAGCTGACACGTCTCAGACATAGCAGACCTCGAAGTACCACACATTTAATTAAAAATACCTCTTCAGATATTAAATGAATGTCTTATAAATAAAGAACAACTATATTCTGAGAGACATACTGGATATTTTGCCTTGTTTTTCAAATAAAGGAAACTAGGTCTCGGAAGAAGAATTCAACCAACTCTACCAATTATTGTAACTGAGTCATTCTTGTTGGTCAAGACTTATATAGATGGAATACTCTTAAATATGATGCAACAACATAAAAACACCAACAATTTTGTCATTAAAATGATTAATTTCGTTTTTTATCAGTTACAATTCTCAAAAAAGTCATCAATAACACAGATTGTCATTCAAATTATGAACAAAAACAACAACATTGTCATTGAAATGATGAATTGCATTTCTTATTAGCTGTGTTCTCAATAACTTATCGGTACCACAGATTATTATCCAACATGATCTGCCTAATCTTTTCCCAACTATATTGGGGCAGATTCCTATTATCCTAAAAAGATTGATGAAAATAGATTGCATGTAGCGGAGATGAGAACGTTGAGATGGATGTGTAGAGTAACAAGGATGGATAAAGTGAGAAATGAGTACATTAGAGGTAGTTTAAAAGTAGCGCCAGTGGTGGAAAAGTTGAAAGGGAACCTTGTCTTGGTATGGTCATGTAAAAAGGAGGCATGAAACACATGTAACTAAAAGAGTTATGAATATGAATGTGGATGGATGGAAAGGCAGAGGCAGGCCAAGGAAACGATGGATTTTTTGTGTGAGGAGTGATATGAAAGAAAAAGGAGTGAGTGATAGCGTGATGGCTGACAGGACAGAATGGAAGAAAAAAACATGTTGCGCCGACCCCAAGTAACATGGGATAAGGGCAGGAAGATGATAATGATTGGGGCAGGTTCCTGTCTAAACACATTCAGCTGATTACCAGTATTTTACATGGATCATATCATGACCTCCACAAAACCCAGTAACAGGGTATATATATTGACATCCAACAAAAGGAATAAAATGATTATATAGACAACCATATTATTATTTAAATAATATAAAAGCTTATGTCAAAAGAAATGGTTATGATAGTTTCTTCTTTTTGAGTTGATGGTTGAGCAGAGTCTGATGTTGTTTGTGGCCTGGTGGCTTCATTAGTTGCAACATTATTATAGCTGCAATATAATAATGGGCACTTCAGGGAGTCTAACATGTAACTCATGTTCTTAACAGGGTCACTGCACCCATTTTGTTTCCATCAGGTCTATAAAACCTGATGTCGCCAAGTTGTGATGCCAGCGGCCTAATTGGGTCTGTAATCGATTCAGAACTTTCCAAATAAGCCATTGCAATTCACGAGCAGGGGGCAACTGCTCTATGGTTTTTAATGAAGTGGTGAAAACTTCCAACAGTTTGCTCTTTCGTTGGTTTCCTCTGGATGTAACAATGGTATAACTGGCTTATAGTTTGGAATGAGATCTTAGATACTAAGACATTGCTTTTAAACTTTCAATATAAAACATTGTCATTCATTGTCAACTGCAAACATTTGTTACCACCGCAACATGATGACATTATTATCATGCAGCTGATGCTAGCTTACATCAAAACACTTGGGACCCTATGCTATGAGCTTTCTTGAAACAGTTTCTTAATACAGCTTCATGACATGAGTCCAATTGTAGTTGTAGAAACAGGCAGTGAAATTGGGAAAGAAGGGAGGCCTTATCCCTGCAATGGGACTCGACAGGCTCATAATAAGTAATAATACAGTATGTTAACTAACAGAGGGCGTTCCCGTTAACCCGCAATAGTATAGCATCCATATATGATAAAAAAAATATTACCATTCGAAAACAAAATGTTTTTATTTTTTTATTAATTTAACATTTTTAGTGAAAATATTCACTAAAAATGTTAAATTTTTACGTTAAAGAAACTCTGTAAACGCGTACTTGCCGGTTTGGGTATTGCTACTACGAGTACTTACCATTCCGCGCTACTATTTTGATTTTAAACAGGATATTTCGAATTTTTGTTCATTTTTTTTTTAATTTGGATTATTTAAGCTTATTTTTTTATTCTGATATTTTTGTTTTAATTAATGATATAGATTAACGAGTTTAAGGGAACGACCTTTGTTATTTAACATACTGTATAATTCCTACTGGATTTTGTAATAAAATAATTCAGTCCTTTTTAGGGTTCTGTATCCCAAAGCGTAAAATGAGACCAGGCTGTTTCTCATGAAAATTTAATATGTCTATCATGGATACTATGGATAGACATTAAATTTTCACAGATTATGTATTCCCGTTGCCACTATTACAAAAAATACTAAAAAACAGAATAAGGTAAATATTTAAGCGGGGTCCCATACAACAGACATGATTTTTTTACCATTATTATATAGATATTGGTACGGAACCCTTCGTGCGCGGGTACTACTCGCACCTGTAATTAATTTTACTTCAGAATAGTCTAACAGAGTTGAATTTCTTGTGCTGTCTTAAGAAAAATAACTTCAGAAACAAAGTACACTGGAAAATTTTAATTCGCGTTTAAGAAATTCATAGCTTTAAGTTATTACTATTTTTAATTAATTTCCCTATAAGGCACATCCTATCTCTTAGGGATAACCCACAATATCCATTTTTATCCTTTACTTTTTACGAGAGATAATGGCTTATATACGTTCTATATAATGACATTCTGTAGTCAATATTTAGTATCAGCATTGCACCTGTGCGAAGCCGGGGCGGATCGCTAGTTAATTTTAAAATATTGCTCAATTTTGTAACAGTAGACTTGAATAACTTGTTTTATTCGAGTCATTAGGAAACTTCCGCATAATGAACCACATAACGAAGTATTATGCATTTGCATAATATGTACAGATATGTATATGTATGTAGAGATAGTTCGTCAGCCTACATTTGTGTTGCACTGCTAGGTAAAGGTCTTCCCTTTCATACATCCCCTTATTGTGCTAATATATATATAATCTTTTGATTAGAATTTTGAAGAAGAATTGGAAAATCAAATTAATACAAGTCTTGGAGACCAGAAGTGGAGTATATAAAAACAACAAATCAGATAACCTAGTAAGTTTTATTTCTTACTAATTATTTTTAATTAACAACAAGCTCAGTAAATAATAAGTACATAGGAATTGTTTAACACGACTCAAATTAAAACTATATCGTCCCTAGAATACGACTGTTAGTCTGTTACCTCCAAAAGCCAAGCAAACAAAGAGCCCATTCAGCAGTTCAACCAAGGAGGTTGTCGACTGCATAACTGGACTTGCTGCGCGACTTTTATGTAAATATTAAAGCCTCTAGCCAAGGCTTATAAAAAACTTACAAACTAAGCGCTAAGGGCGCCCACTGTGGGGTATGGACTTTGGCTTAGGGCGACACAAACCACGTACAAGTTGCTTTTAAATTCAAGGTCTGTTAGTCAAAAATATGAATCTACGTATTTGCACATTCCTCAGCATAGACCTCTATGGAAAGGATCGTCCAAGAAACTCCACGGATGACCTTTTAAATAATTTTATGTATTGGGGGTCAACAGTAATAGCCCACACCTTCCCATTTCCCTATTTAGTATAAGTTTGAGTTTTGATTCTCTGTAAACAGGTTTGCCTTTACTGGAAAATCAGTGAGTCAATATTACATTAGTGATTTTAGCTTGCTTTAAGTTGCGGAATTTGTTTGAAAAAGTCACCGCGGCCCTTGGAACGTAAGGGCAGGATGGGTTTTAGCCGAGTAAGATTCTGACACTCGCTTCTGCTCAAAAAGGCTTGTTACAAGTGTTTTGGAGCGAGTGCCTATGGTCGACACCAAAATCTTCAATAAAGGTCATTATTTATTGAGATACTTAATTTAAAAAAACAGAAACGACTTAAATAAAGCCGTCCTGAATATTGACATCTATCGTGGTTCTTTACTTTTTCTAGTTATGGAGGAGAGAGAGCTCTAAGAGATATTAGGAAAGGGCAATGGACTTCATTGCAAATTTATGTGGCGCCTACCATAGTGGCTTTTATAACACGGTTTTTTTTATTATATATCTGTTCTGGATAATATCTATGAAAACACGTTGTCGCTTAGCGCTTGTATTCGGGGAACCTCCAAGCAATATGTGTAAAGACTTGAATTTTCACGACCGGCACGGTAAAATCGTGTCTCTTAAAAGGAATTAGGCTGAATGTTGTAGTAATTAAAATGAGACGGTAAAGTCAGTCTTGACATGTTACTTAAAATATCCCAGTTCTCGCTTTAGTGGATACTTGGATGGGTAACGCCATTGTATTTTATTATTTATTTACTAGTAAAATACATTTTAGAAATGTATAGACACATTTATAATGCATTCTTTATAAATTTAACGTAGTCGGTGATCAGAATTTTGCAAATTACTAAAATCCATTTGATTTAAATAAAATTCGCGCATTTTTCTTGGTAAATCGTTTAAAACGAAGTCGTCTGCCAGTGTGAGGCGGTTTTTTTTAAGATGGTCTTGATATGTTAGTTTAAAAAAGACGTAGGTAAGAAAGCGGTGTGCCCAATTATATCGCGGCAGGCAACAGGGATTTGATAAAATCATTTACTTTTTTTTGGGAAACCACCCCACACTTTCTATACTAACAGTATGAAGAGGAATGTTTGTTCTTTTTTTGTACCGGATGAGCCCCGAAAATACTCGACCGATTTTAACCATTTTTTGACCAATGAAAAGCTACATATATTATGTTATCAGCGAGTAACATAGGTCGTCAATTTTACTTCTAGATATTTTATTTTTTGTTACGGCGATTTCGTCACTACATACTCGTAATTTGAATATCAAAGAAAGAAAAATACCGTCTTTGTATTTATGTTCTTTTAAAAGATATTAGGAAATATTTTCTGTTCATGTCTGCATCCCGAAATGGTAATCCTAATGGAATTTATATTCTGTGTATTCGTAGTTTGTCGGCCATTTACGTGGACCGCGCTGGCATATCGAGTGTTGCATTCGAAGCCCACCCACGGTCGAGCACTTTAATTAATGAGTCCTTCTATGCGTGAAATATCCCTTTGTAATACTGTTGCATTGTACGTTTGTGAGAGCGCTTCGACAGATCCTATTGATTTAATAAGGCGGCTTTGACGCGAATTCTAAGTATTAATTATGCTCCCAAACGTCACGCCAGATACTGCGAAGCTCCATAGTGAATTTAATATACCTAATTACAGAGTATAGAAGCGGCAATATGAACATTTAATTAAATGCATTTAATTGGCATTAGGATTTGGAATTTGAATGCTATATAGCGCATTGAAATTAATTACTGGAGATTTTGGAAATGAAGCTGGGAATCCGTAGATTTGTAATGATGAGTGTTTCTGTGTTAAGGGCCCCCTAATTGAAAACAGTCTAATCGTGTCGTTGCAAGAGAACAAAAATCTTTTTGGTTACCGGTTGCTATCCACCTGCATCACCACCAGTGTTTGACAAAGGCTCCATGGCTTCTTCGTATTTCCGGCCTAAGGCGAAAGTCTTCGGTATACTCCCAACGGGCACCACTAAAACAGGCACCAGTGGTGGCTGTTACATCAGTGCATTATTTTTTGTCACAACGGCCATCAGTGGCGGGCGTTGGAACATCCCAAATAATATTTGTTTCAACGGCCACCACTAAATCACCACGACTGGGGGTCGTTAGGATTAATATTATTTATTGTCTCAACTGCCCCTGCCATTGGTGGCAGTTACAGTTAGACCAATCGAGCTCGAATTGTAGGTAGACCGTGTTACAAATCAAAATGCCAAAATAAATATTTTAAAATCTCCCTTACTATCATAACTTTCATCAAAATAACAAACGAAACACTTGTAAGTATTTTTACCAAGCTTGTTTGAAAATAATAATTGCAATAATGAAAACTTTTCATTAAGATCACAGCTCAAATCACGATACTATAAAACTAATATTGATTTATGTACATTAAAATTAGAGGTACTTGATGTCTAAAAATCATCTGGTATTTGTACAATAATTTAAGGCCCTTGGGACAATAATTAATGAGTTATTCTAACGGCCACCACTGGTGCCTGTTTTAGTGGTGGCCGTTGGGAGTGTATACCAAGTCTTCCAGTGCAGAGTAGTTTTTTGTTCGGCTCTTCCTTTTACCAAAAACCCTTTAGTAAGACTGATCTTACTCTATATTCTTATTGTCAACAGAAGAGGAATGGGATATACCGTACGAGAAGCTATCAAACTTGGTGTACCTGGGGGCAGGAGCCCAGGGCATCGTGTATTGCGGCGACTACGGGGGCGAGCTGGTGGCCGTCAAGCAGCTGCGCAGTAGAAACGACGTCAACGTCAAGCATCTGCGCAAGCTGAACCACGAGAACATCGGTAAGTCGCCCTTAGAACTGGCTGATGATGCGGAACGTCTTCGTTCCTGGAGCCGTGATCTGTGGCTGCTGTGAGAGCTGTTGCTTTAGGCAAAGTAATATTTTATCAGCGAACGCAACTGTCGAAATGTCAAAATATATGGGTTTGATCACTGTGACGTTTCATCAGCATTTGTCAGTCCTATATACTTTGACGTTATGGCAATCGCTTTCGCCACGCTGCTGATGACAGGATGCTGCTTATCGAGGACCTCTGGTGGTGGAAAACCTGTCTTCTAGCGCTTTAAGGCTATCAGTGATCGGTTGCGGAATTTGTTCGAAAGAGTTACCGCGGCCCTGGAACGCAAAGGGCACAAGAAGGATCACGGGTGGGTTTTAGTCAGTAAAAGTCTGACACTCCCTACCGCTCCACCCAGGGCGGGAGGGGTCATTTGATGATTTCCCATCCAGAAAAAAAAAAAGGCTATCAGTGATCTAGTCCGGGAAAAAGTGAAAGCCTAATCATTTGTTCCATTTAATGGCATAATTGGTTTCGTGCCTAATGCATTAAGTTTACATTTTTTAAAGATGCTTAAGGCTTTAAGTCTATTTGTTACGAGTTTTAATAAATAAAAAACATGTCACACCCAATTTGAATGGTGTTCGGGCTAAAGTAGTTTAACAAGTATCGGTTTCAAATACTTAATTCTGAAATCGGATGGTAAATCTTAGAACTCTCTCAAATGACGGCTATTTTAATTTTATTGTTTTAGCTGAGAATGTCTCACACTCGCCCTTTGAACTTTTTTGCCACAGAACAATGATGCCCTTAAAGTGAACAGTTTTTTTTGTAGCCTAGCAGTTAATTTGTGTTAAAAATTACTGCAGATGTATAACAAAATGTTTTCCATAAAATAATCCTGTAAAATAAGGCTTTTAAACGTACGCCGTCGTCAAACATTGTTTTAAAATAACGGAACCGACGTTCCTGATCGGATCGAATTAAATGATTTAAAACAACGCATTTAACAGAAAATTTTAATTATTTTAAAAGCTACGTCAAAAACCTTTTTACTTTAAATGAAAACTTTACAGTATGTATCCGGTTATTTGATAACGAATTAATTAAAATATTCATTTTAATGGATGGGGAAGTAAATAACTATTTTTACGTTGTACCGGATTTCGGTAAATACAATCATTGAAAAGTATTTATTTATCTGAGTGCAATATTGACTTAAGTTGAAAGTTATGGTGAATTGATTTTGAGTGAACGTCAAGCTTTTTGCAATCCTAGAGCTAAGTTATTAATTAGTTTACGTTTAGCTCGCATAGCTAAGGAATATTGCTATTTATTTAAATTTTATGCACAGCAATGTTACATAGGCGCATTTAATATAACAAGGCAGTCTCTACTAGTCGACTTTTGGGTTAAAAATACTGCAATTTGGTGGGCACATGTCGCCGTAAAATTATAAACTGTTTTTCTTTATAATATACGGATTTATGCGCATACGCATGGGATTTATTATGTACAAAACGATTTTTTCATAATACGAGTATATTGGGAAATTATAATCTAATAAAGATTGATTACAATCTGACGGAGTGTTGAATTTTCCGATGCCACGTACAACTAATAAATATCTTATCTAATATAGAAATTTGTTTCGAATGATTCTCTACCAATAAACTACACATATAATATTTGAATACTAAAATAATCAAGTAATGAGAGCCTATAATGTAATAAATTATGACGAAGACCAAACTAAGTATGAAAAGCCTTCAAGTAGTTTTCGGATATTATCCGGATATTTCAAGTAGTAGTTCCGCATGAAGGAAAATATACTCTTAGATTTTCATTTCAAAGCAAAGCACATTCCAGATTAGACAAACATTCAGAATTATCAGAATTATTATGGTTAGCGTAACAGTTTCACATAATGTTTGGTTTGAAAACTTACCTTAGTAATGCGAGCTAAGCCTAAACTAACTTGATCTAACTCTTTGTCCGTTTCAACATTATCAGTTGCTTCAGTGTCAATATTTGTATGGCTGTAATAAATGCCGTTTAAATTTGTAGCATTATTGTTGGTTACGAAGATAAAAGCAGTTGGATCTGAGGACACACAGTGGTTTTGTCGATTTTTCAGTGTGTTGACACTTATGTGATTTGCGTACTGTGTAAGAAGAAGCGAGAGCAGAAGGAGAAGAAGAATAAGAAGAATAAGAAGAAGAAGGAGAGGAAGATGAACAAGAGGACAGTCAACCAATTGTAGGGGTGCTAGCTGCCCTGAGACCGCCGTGCTTCAAGTATTAACAATCACGACCCCATTGGAATGTGCTCTAATACTACTCTGAATTCAAATGAATAATATTTAGCGTTTTACTTGTGTGACTTATTCATTATCTGTAGAATTATTTAGTAACCCGTTAGAGGTGAAATAATTAATACATAATTTTATTCAAATTGTTAACCATGTTACTTAAGAAAGGTCGATAAGTTATATTTCTGCACATTTCTCATTTAGTCTAGACTCCAGACTCGTGTTTATTGAATAGAAGTTTTGACCATAATTCTCATATTTTTCTATAGTAAACGATATTTCTTAGAGCTCTTTCAATGGTTGAAAC
This sequence comes from Hecatera dysodea, assembly GCA_905332915.2. Classification (NCBI taxonomy): domain Eukaryota; kingdom Metazoa; phylum Arthropoda; class Insecta; order Lepidoptera; family Noctuidae; genus Hecatera; species Hecatera dysodea. Next base: position 25,967,867 of record HG995286.1, on the reverse strand, counting down.
AATAAGAAAATATAAAAAAAGAATAAGACATATAATATCATATGCCTATTTTTTATGTGTAATTAATTATGCTGTGGGTGTCCTTCTTAATGTATCGTGTACTTTTCTGAACGCGTTTTTACCATGGTAGTTTTTGTGGTCGGCTGTTCCATTTTGGATGTCGTGCTACGAAAGGCTATGCGCGTCTTTCAACAGTCTTTTTCCTACGCGGGCAACGTTGGTTACCGTGAAACGCGGTTCTACGTTGGTCGCGGCGCTACGCGGGTCTATATTCCATGTCGGGCAATGCTAGGCCAGGCTTCAACGGTTTAACTTGTGCTACACGAGCTACGTTGGTTGCCGTGCTACGTGAGTCGCCGCGCTACGAGGGTCGCCGCGCTACGTGGTTCTATATTGGTCGACGTGCTACACGGGCTGCGTTAGTTGCCGTGCTACGTGGGTCTACATTGGTCGCCGCGCTCCCCGGGCTACGTTGGTCGCCCTGCTACGTGAGCTACGTTGGTTGTCGTGCTACGTGGGTGCTTTAGTGCTACGCATGCCTACGATGTTTTGATACGCGGAGCTTGGGCTACTTTCGCTACGCCTAGAGTATGTGCCTTGTGCTACGCGGATCTATCTTAAGGCCTGGCTAGATTTTGTTCTAAATCGTCTTGTCTCATATTCAAATTTGTTTAGAGGTTACCCTTACAGACATTTCTAATAAACATTTCAATAACACTTTAAATTCAACACTTTCCCACCGTGAACATTGCAAGGTGGCGCAGCGCGGTTTGAACTTGTCTTTAATAAACACACATTGATATCGATTAGATTTTGGTCCAGGGGCCTAAGTCTGCTATTTTTATAAATTTGTCATTCCAACACGATTCCATTGTCATTTTGCTAAAAGTTCGTAATCTGCTAAATTCATAATGGTCGATCACTGGTCGGTCAATGGTCTCGTAATACTTTTTGATAACCGAGCTATTGAAAACAATGACTGCACAATGACGTTCTAATGGTACGTCACTGATTAAAGGAACTTTCAAAATTTTAGCAGACTACCGCATACGTCTGTAATTCATTTGTCATTATGTACGAGATTACCATTCTATGCCATATCTTTCAATGGAGTGTCAGTGGTTGACCACTGGAAAGTCATAGTGACGCTATTTTATTAGTAGATTACCAAACTTGTAAAAATGAACCATTATGAGATCAATGTTAGACCATTTTGACACTATTGTAATAGCAGACTCAGGGCCCTGGTTGTACGCTGTACGCTGATCAGGTGCAACAGTACCCGGTGACCTGCACTGACATTAGACTAGAAGGTCAACAGGTCAAGGTCAGTACCAAACTTAATTAAGACTCTGACTGCTGAAAGCCTCCAAAAGGGTGGTAGTTAGTGGGTTTTAAAATTCAATTTATGTTTCTAACTAGTGGCTGCCTCGCCTTCGCTTCATGGTTGTCATCGGCATTATCAAGGCGGTTTTAGGCTTTTTAGTGATGATCTATAATATAACATGCGGCAATTGATTTTATCAACCTAGTAATTTGGTAACGCGATTAACGCTAGACAGAACTGTCAGAATTTTTACTCCTGACCGCCACGAAGACTGTTAATGATCTACAAATTACTACTACTTCAGGACCAACAGTGGGGTGATGAATCACCCATCCATTTCAGCAGTGGCGTGCAGTGGTTCGAGTTAGGGTAGGCCAGAGAAAATGTCCTAATAAATATTAAAAAATAACCACATTATTCACGGTTGATTTTTAATGAAATGAGTTTTTTTTAAAATAGCCTATTTAAAAGAAAAAACACCACATTTCAACCCTGAATAATGAGGTGTGTTTTTTTTTACATTTTCTCTGGCCTACCCTAACTCGAACCACTGCACGCCACTGCATTTCAGTATACAAACCTGTGCGGCATAGTAAAGCTACGAGCCCCTCCAAGGTAGTAAATATATAATACACTAGCAGCGCCCTGCGGTTTCACCCGCGTTGTTCCCGTTCCCGTGGCAATACGCGGGTAAAATATGCCTATGACACTCCACAATAACGTAGCTTTCTATTGGTGAAATAATTTTGAAAATCGGTTTGTAGATCCAGAGATTACCCCTTAGGTACAACATCACAAACTCACAAACGTCACCTCTTTATAATATTATTACTATAGATATACAAGGCGAAATTAATTGCGTATTCATATTAATACACGGTAGTAATATTAAAAACGCAATACCTCGAAATGGGTCATTCATTGTGAACATCATTATGAACAACATTATGAACAACTTTTTACTACAACTTTAAAAATCAACTGTTCAGTACATTTTGCGCACAGATATGTACTGAACCGTTGATTTTATTTCGCGATTTTGAAGTTGGTCCCATAGTAAAAGTGGTTGGTGTATAGGAAAACATGCATATGATATAGATAATGGATAAAATGCATTATTTTATAGATTGTATGTCGCCGAGGCAGCTTAAAACCGCCATTACACTTTGCCTTTCATCTCTGACTTGCTTTTGTTCTTTTAAAAAGAAAAAGGGAAAGTAAAGCCATAGCAAATCACTTCTCTTTTTACAAAATGGTTGGCTTAGTACGCAGTGCACAAACATCGAATGGTTGGCCACGTGTGCGTCGGGCTTAGAGACTCATGGCAATGTAATAAACTTCTTAGGATACTCAAACCATTATTGATTGAATCATTTACATGCACTCTTAAATTATAAAGGAGTCGGTTAGTCGGAAAATTGGATTGAATTGCACATTCCTAAGCGTAAATCTACGTACGTGTATATGTTTGGAGAAAAATGCAAGGAACTCTATAAATACACTCTTTAACCACCGTTCTTCGAATGGGACGTCAAGCCCTTGGGTTGTCATCTATACTAATATTATAAAGAGGAAAGATTTGATTGCTTGTTTGTATTGAATAGGCTCCGAAACCACAACATCTATTTGAAAAATTTCTTCACTTTTGGGAAGCTACACTATCCCCGGGTGACATATTATATATACTATATTTTATCCCCATTTTACCACGGGAACGGGAACTATGCTGGTGAAACCGCGGGGCGCTGCCAGTTCATAAATATTTTGATAGTCGTTACGCGTAGGTAGTCAGAAGGTCGAAAATCGCGAAACCAGTCTAATCAGGTGGTATCGACTAAACCATTATCTGGGTACACAATCAGCAGTTGCTTCACAGACGGATATTCAGCTGCATCTGTAGCTCTAATATAGATGGCTAAAAGCTCTCGGCAGATGATGCTTTACGTTATATGAATGGGATCGTTGTGAGCACCCTTTCGGGTCAAATCATCTATCTGCTGGAAAATTCATTCATTCGTCTCTTCTGCCTGAAGTAGAACACATTAAAAAAAAAAAAACAAATCAAAACAAAATTTTAATTGCAATCTCTTCGCAAGAAAATCAACGGAATAAAATGTTTTATGAATTTTCAGCAATCTTACTATTTAAAATATTACTATTTCATTACTCGAAGTAAAAACAATAACAGTCGCAGTTTTAAGAACTCGCTTACATAATATTCCGTGAATATTGCTTTTATTTTTTGTCGAAGCGAGTTCTTTAACTATATTCGAAATTTCTCAAATGAGAAATCAACTTGTAATTTTTATTAAAACGCATATCGGAATCCAATCAAATCCAATCACGTTGATATACGCAGTCTTTAGCTGGATATATTTTTAAATTGTGAAGTGCTTAATTGAATTTATAGGTAAATCAATCAATCTGCCTTCCTATGTACATATGTGTTGGGGTCTACTTCCAATTTAACCAGATGCAGTTGAGTACAGTTAATTTAAACGGAGCGACTTCTCGACTTCCACAACCCAGCAACTGGGTAAACAATAGGGATGTTTCCTGATTAAAAAAATGATTTTAATTAGTCCGTCAGTTAGATTATAGAAAAATATTGGTCCCGTATTTTTTCCTTTATCAAATCTATAAAAACTTACGAAGATAAAAAGCATCAAAGATCAGGAGTGGGAGCGTGTGACGTCACTGCCCGGTACATATTGTAGCGGGTAGTGACGTCACACGAGTTTTCAACGCACTGTTTCGTCTTCATTTTTTGTTTACATGTAGAAAGAAAAAATACTGGAGACGTATTTTTTCTTTCTTCTATATTTTTTGGAAATCTATCTGACGGACTAATCAGATTTTTTTAGTTAACTACCTTATTCCTCTTGGCATCCTAGTGTTAAATTTTCTGGCTTCTGACTACTGTAACGACTGTGTTAAAGAGCTGCAGTCGGACTCAACGTCTTGGTCTTCTGTCGGACACCCGGAGGAGTCTCGGTATGAAATAGATGGTCACGTATTCAAGGAGCCATCTTGGCAAGCGTAATGAACTTAGCCAGCTCCTCCGGTAGCTAATGGCATACTATATGAACTAACTAACTACATAATTGTAATATGTGTAGTAATGGAAAAGAAGAAGTATTATGCTACAATACTTACACTTGGTTGTTTCGCTGAATTCGACTGTGCAATTGAGAGTTCGCCTGTCTTGAACTATCTAGCATTAGCTGTTGGACTTAATTCAAACCGCTCATGATCGTAAGCCGTATTCCAGTAGAATTGGATTCCAACTGTCTCAACGAATACGGGTTAGCGACCAAGTGCAATTGTGCCATTATGTCGATACGGGAATGTTTTAAAAACTTACGTAAACTTATTACTAGCATCTTATTTCAATAACATAGTGAAAGTTCTGCTGGCATGTAAACTAGCGCTTTACTCGCGACTTCGTTTGTGCAGATTTGTACAAATAATTTTCACCCCCTATTTCACCCCTTTACGGGAGAGTTTTCAAAAACCCTTTCTAAGCTATCGTCTCCTATTCATCATCTACCTCTGTGCTAAATTTCATCTTCGTAAGTCCAGTAGTTTTTGAGATTTCGTGATGAATCAGTGAGTGAGCGAATGAATGTACGAATTGGTTAGTGACCTTTCGCTTTTATAATATAGATTCATGGCCTTGTCTAGTGGCGTCTTAAATGATGCGCAAATACCCTCAGACTCCTAAAGATGATCAAAGTCTCAACTGGATTTCATCTGAAAGCCTAAAGAGAACTTTTGGCAACTAATTACCTACTACCGGTACTAACATCAGCAGCTCTTCAATCAAATTTTAGTGCACTTTTGTTTTTACCCTTTGTCCGAAAAGTGTTTTCGGAGATGAAATCATGATTGAATTTGTTTGTGTGATCAACATTCATAACATCACGCTCGTGTTCCCAAAAGGGTTGGGTAGAGGCGTACCCCAATAATCTATATACTAATATATAAACTACTGGCCTGATTTGAAAAATTCTTTCAGTATTAGATAGCCCATTCCCGTGAAGCCCATGAAGAATGTTTTATAACTATTCCACGCGGACGAAGTCGCGGGCAGAGGCTAGTTACTGTTATAAAGATAGTCTTCACGTTCAGCTCAAGTCCATCGTGTTTACTATTATAGTGATGCAGGCTTTGCATAACAGACTCGCCCTTAACATCGCACATACTTCGATGACATAAATACTTAATTGTTAATGCTTCAAGAACAGTATTTGCGATTTCTATGAATTACAAATCAATAGGCTACAAAATATTTCTGATTCTACAAAACTTCCAATAGAACTGGCATTGTCCCAGTTTGTGGAGTAAAACATGTTCCTATGTTTACAGATGCTAGTCGTGAAATTGGTTGATTTAGTTCGCGATTTACGATGTATATGTGATACTAGCAGCGCCCCGCGGTTTCACCCGCGTAGTTGCGCTTCCCGTGGGAATATGGGGATAAAATATAGCTTATGTTCCCCGGAGATAGTGTGAAAGAATTTTTGAAATCGGTCCAGTAGTTTTTGATTTTATTCGTTACATACAAAAATACAAATTTTTCTTCATTATAATATTAGTATAGATTTACAATGTCTACTCAAGGGTTCTGTCAGCTCAACAAAAATTAATTTACAATATTCTGTTTGACAAGCAGCGATTGGCTTAGCTATTTTTTATTCATTTTATCTTATAAAACAACGTTTAGGAACATAAACGTTTTACATATTGTCTTGAATTGTCCATTTCCGCCGCGAATTTTCTTGACATCCCGCTGCTTTGGACTTTCCTAAAAAATAGAAAGGGAATGAATTTTGTTGTTATTTTAGCACAAATTTCTATGGCAGAAACGACTTGCCATTATAGAAAAAAAAAAACATTATTTATAGTAGGCGGAACCGAACTAGTTGTTAGGTTAATTATAAAAAAAAATGATAAGGTTAACTTAGATTTAGAATGCCTGGTTAAACCTACGCATTCGGCCGGCGAGTACCAGAAACAACTACATCATATGGTAATAAAAAAATTGTGGACTAAGTTGTTTGTGAAATAAATAGTAAGTATACGAAAAGTTGGGTGTACACAAAAAAAATGTTTACAGTTTTGGTGAATCATTAGTGAAACCAATTCAAGGTTTTGTACACAATCTATTCTTTATAGTAGGATTAGTCAAGTTGTCTTTTGGAAGAAAATTCTTTATACATGACCTGAGGGTCTAGATTTTCCTTTTGACTGTTAATTAGCCACTTATTTGTAGTTAAACAAAGCTATGCGCACGCGATCCTTAGATCTCGCAAGCGCAGTCGAATCTCCTATACTCCGAACATTCGACTTTAAGTCCACGCTCCTTTTATAACCGGGTAGCTAAACCTTTATGTTCAGAGTTCTTCTAAATATATTCTATTGAGTGCCCATGTTCCTGGCTTCTACGATCCAACAGGTTGTAGACCGCTGAATGAGCTCCCGGCCATGCTCGGTACGCGTACCGACATTGACCTAATAACACACTTGTGGGTCTCTGGGGCTCGCGGCATTGGTACATCCTGTGCGACAAGTTTCAGACCCCTGGTGAAGATAGCGATGTCGTTCGGCCGTTTTTTTTTAGAGTATTGTATGTCTTTATGCTGGGCCGCGGTCATTATTTCGTCTGTACGTAATTAACCTTGTCTAAAATTGCGAAAAATCAACCCCCCTTTGAAAGCCTATATAAAGGACGGTTATGTTTTATGGCGGTATTACAATCTTTTTGGGTGCGCAGACGCAGAATAGCTGCACCGACTGCTTAGGTTCAGTTCAGACAACGTCTGGGATCTGAGTGTTGAAAGTTTGACTTTCCCATTTAATTCCCAAGTAGTAGTCCCTTTCCCATTTACTCCAAGTAGAATTTTCCAACTAATCCGTCTCAGAATTACTCAGCTGAACTGGTGGATATAAGACAGTGAATCCTCAGAGGTCAAAAGCTGCGTAAGTACTCAAAAGTACCTACCATAACAATTAAAAACAAACAGGCAGTAGTGAAGGCACAGTTTAGGACCTTGGAATAAATCTCCTCCATAAGATTGTTAAAGTTTTAATAGAAAATGTTTGACGCAATTTCCTAAGAAAAATTGACTCTCGGCTTTAACATAGTTAGTTACTACCAAACTTAGAGCAAATAAAAGAGATTGTTTGAATTAAAGCCTAGTCTTTAAAAGGTTGATTAAAATAGATATTAGTATATTTCTAGAAACATCACACGCGCACTAACTGGAATCGAAATGTCACGGCGCCAATCGATAATCCCAATACAAACAATGTCAGCGGATGGCCATTTTATATGTAATCCATCACGCCTGAAAGCCTGGCTTTAATGAAGTTTCAAAAAGCCTTTTACGTAGAACTAATCTAATACACGTGGAAAAATCTCGTGTGTTTTTCGATAGAGGATGTAACGACAGTAGCGTCTGACGAAGCAGTACCTACTTTTTTATTACTGATTAACAGCGCCCCGCACTGCCACCCGCATAGTTCCCGTTCTGGTGGGAATACGGATATAGAATATAGCCTATGTTACTCGCTGTTAATGTGTCTTTCCATAGATGAAAAAACGTTTAAAATGGGCATATTAGTTTCGGAGCTTATTCCGGACGGTACAAATAAACAAACAAAAAAATCTTTCCTCTTCCTGCTAATCCAATACTCACTTTGTTGGTGAATATGCAGGCCGTATTTAGGGCGCTGGATAATTCCAGAACTTTCCATCGTAGAAAGATCTAGAAAGTTCGTGTACATATCGGTCGCGACTGACTGGCTGAATTCTAGAATGATCTAATTCAGAAAAGTCTTCAAGGGTCTTGACTCCAGGTACTAGTTCTGCTATTCGATACTAGATGGCGCTAGTGGTAGCCGTAATCGTTATCTCCCATGTTATATGGTGGCATGCAATACTGTTACTGGTAAACTCTGTATGCATTTTACTACTTACTAACTGAAGCCCTGTTCTTCGACATAGCGAAAGCTTTCGACAAGGTCTGGCACAACGGGCTGATATACAAGCTATATCAGCTCGGTGTGCCGGATCGTCTCGTGCTCATCTTGCGAGACTATTTGTCGAACCGTACCTTTCGGTACCGAATCGAAGGGGCGCTTTCGTCCCCACACCCCATTCGCGCCGGAGTACCCCAAGACGGTATCCTCTCCCCCGTAGTGTTCTCGCTATTTACTAGCGATATTCCCATTAGCACTAAGACACAGCTAGCCCTGTTTGCTGACGACACGGCGATCTATTGCTCCAGCAATAGCGAGAGGCAATAGCCGGCCACCTCTTGAGATCCGCAAACGCACTAGGCGCTTGGTTCCGGAAATGGAGAGTGGAAGTCAACCCAGAGAAGAGTCAGGCGATCTTGTTTTACAAGCCCCAGACTCGTCTCTTCCCACCCCGTCCCAGTCCGATCACGTTATTTGGCAAGCCGATCCCCTGGGTAGAGCAAGCCAAATATCTATTATGATTGATGAGACTATTAGATATATGTGATCCTCGACCGAAAGCTTACTTCAGAGAGCACATAAAGACGGTACGCAATCGTGCCGCTTTCGCTCTCGGTAGGCTTCATTACATGCTCAACGCACGCAGCAAGCTATCCCTGAAATGAAAACTACGCATTTTCACCACGTGCATACGCCCGATAATGACTTATGCGTGTGTAGCCTTCGCACACGCTAAGCCCCACCAGATCCATAGATTGCAGGTTATCCAAAACAGGTTTCTCCGAAAGGCTACGGGAGCTCCGTGGTACGTTAGGAATGAGCGTGTCCATGTCGACCTTCGCATCCCCACCATCAAACAGTTCATGAAAAGTTTTTCAAAGGTTTTCATAGAGTCCGCTGAAAAGCACCCGAACCCCCTTATCGTATCGGCTACCCGATACACGCCCTCCCAGATCAGCAAGATCCGCCGACCGCGGCATACCCTTGTTGAGCCCGACGATCCCAGCACCCAGACCCAAGAGAGTAGTATGGAAATCAGCACTCTTAGGAAAAATAAACTCAGACTGCGTTCCGTATACCGACCTCGCCGACGAGGTCCATCGCGACGCCCTAGTCAAAACCCTCCCCGACTTTTGCCTAACGAGCCAGTCCGCGCTGCTGAGCCATTAGCGCTAAATCCCCAAAATAATATCAATCTGACCCAGCCTGTCCCTTGCTGCCCTCCCTCAATGACCCCGCTAAGCCGACGCCCGACGCCCGTGTCTCACAGGGGATGTCCTTAGCGAGCGGTCATTAAGTTTTTAAGTAGTTTTAAGCCCTGGCTGGGGGTCTTAAATTCATTTGAGGCCACCACAGGATTGTCCGGTTGAGCAGTAACCAGCCTTAGTGTGCTGAACTGCGAGTGGTCCTTTAAAAAAAAAAAACTACTTACTCTTATAATACTTAACCTAGCATTGATTATGGTGTCGATGTTTTTGCGCTATACTTTGAATTACGACACATGAAGATGGTCCCTTGCACGTGTTATACGTAAAGATTCTCTCTTAAATTAGTAGGTATGAGTTAATTATTGTTGGTTGGGATAGTCAACTATTACCCTAGCATTCAGTCTAGTAGTTGTTCGCTTTTTTTAAATCGTATTTTTTAAACCTACATACCACCAGTACTCAAAGCGAAAATATATTTTTACGTAAAATATTAACCTAAAAGTATAAAGATAAATTAATTATTATACGTATATTTTGTTGTATCTATGTCACCGGGAAATTCAACACTCCGTAAGATTATAATAAATCTTTATTACATTATATTTTTTTGATATATTATGAAAAAATCGTTTTGTATAGAATTAATCCCATCCAAATTCTTATGAATAAAAATATAGTTTAGAATTTCACGCGATATTGTACAATCTGACGTGGTTTGCAATTTTACAATATAACGGGGTTTGCAATTTTACAATCTAACGGGGTTTGCAATTTTACAATCTAACGGGGTTTGCATTTTTACAATGTAACGGGGTTTGCAATTTTAGAACGTAACGGGGGTTTTTTCCGGTAACATTTACACCTTATAATAAAGTACAGGGCGAATAGCACAATACGCCACATTAATTATTTTGACCGTAACATGCAAACAATTTCATTATAGTTATGGTCCCAAACTAACAGAAACATTTGCTAGCATTGGTTTAGTTAATTTTCAATGTAAAATTCAGTACGATAAGCAATTATTATGTACAATACCCATATTGAATTTCATATTTGCATGCACTGATTTAATTGATGCCTTTGTTTTTATTGAATCGTGGCGTTGTATTCATGATAGGTACATTTATATTTTGTTCATACACATAAATTGTGAAAGGCAACATTCCAAGAACCAATATTCATTCAGAATATTCATGACAAAATTACACCTGGTAACACACAGTTAATTTGTGAAAGGGAATATTCGAAAAAGCAATACCTATTCATTCAGAATGAAAACAAAAAATAACGATACGTATGAAACGTTGCAATGATTTTTTTACCCATGCATAACTTATACTAACATTATATAATTATTTTGCAGTTTCTATAAACTTTGGAGCCCTGAACCGCTTAAAGTTTCATCCACATAGTATTATAATCGGTCTTAGGGAAATTCATGCATGAAATCAACCCCTAGTTTCATGCAAAAAATACACAGCAGACTTACTTACTTAAAACTTGGGTGAAATCTTACTGCTTTCAGGTTCCCAATGAAGTGTGCGTTGGCCAGCCGCCGACTATTCAATTAATAACTGTATTTAGGTATAATACCAGCTTGGTCGCCGGGAAGACCCCACGAACGCCGCGTTTGTCGCCTCGCGCGGGTTTATCCAACAGTACTTTATTTCAATGCCACGATGACGTAACCAGACGGTCAATTCTCCATTTTTTTAAGCAAGGTTCGCATTCGCAATTTAAAAAAAAACTATCTTCCGTACAGTATGACGGATGGCGACTCAGGACTACTTGCACACGTGATGCTCAATTGATGAATCACTTTTATTTCTTTCAATTGAATTAAGTGTATAGCCATATTCAGAAACATAACTGGCATAAGTGAAAACGACGAAGTAGGTAAACTCGTTAAAAGGCAACACCTCTAAAAGATATTATTTCGAAGACCTCGATTTCACGGTTTGATCTCAGGTTGCAATGCAATCAAGTGACTTGATTAAAACTTGTGGAACAGCCATCAGGCATATGTTTGAGCGGTCGCCACTGACCTTTATCTATCGGAAACTTCGCTGCGTCAAGCAGTTATGAAGATCTCGGTTGATAGGAAAGGCATTTTATTAAAGAGAGTTTATATGTACCTGTGTTTACTTTGTCCAACATGATAATCACTTTTTGTCAGATGGAACTATGGTAGCATCAACGTAACATTTCGATTATCGATTCGATTAATTTTCATCATTCAGAATACAAGCTTTTTCAGTCTTAAGTTCTCCTTGATAAGATTAACTTTAAATATTGAACCAACTTTGAGTATATGATAAAAAAAAAACATTTGTTACGTAACCAGGTGTTTTTACATATTTCTGATCTTCAGGTACTAGTACTTTCAACCCCTTAAAGAGTTTCTGTGAATTTAAAATCGCCCTTTGCATTCGTGGATTTCTTTGTCGAGTTGCGAGCGCCTTTGAGAGCTTTCATTCAGACGGAAATATGTATTGATAGATACGTACATATGTGTGTTATTATGCGTACAATTTCCTTCTTCTTTTGCTTACCTACAGTCAGTACTCAAAGTAACGTGATAAATGTTTTCATTGAAACAATGAGCTGACATTAAAATTATGTATATGGTTGTGAAATTCTATAAACTAGCAATGGTCTCTCCTTGTCTGGCTTACAGAAACGGACAATGTATGATTATTTCATTGAAACATCAATGGGAAGGGATTTTAGGATTAATGAACAAAGCCCCTCTGCATTCATTGTGTCCACGGAGCCATAAAAAAATATTGCATTGCAGAATAGATGATTGAAAACGGGAGTTCTTTTGTATGGTATACAGCAACGAAATAGAGCAGTGTCCGCGCGAATATTCGTCAAAGCGTAATTATTTGAGCATAGTAATCAGGCAATTCTAATTAGAATTTCGGCGTATCTCTCAGGGTATTAAACAAACAGCTTCATTACGGTACCTGGAATTAATTAACTCTGCTGTCCATCGCGCTTCGATTGCGGATGTTGAACATTTTCGTAATAACCTGAATGCAACAGATAGACAAGCCAATGGATTCGTGTCTCCGGGCACCTTTGATGTTTGATAATTAATGTTTCGATTTTGAATGGGAGAGACAGAGTGCACGCATTATGACCAAAGAGACTAGAATATGCCATTTTGATTTCAAGCTTGCTTACATTGGTATTGGTATTTTTGTTTTACAAACTAGACAGGGATCCGTCGTTTGAAGTTTATTTGCAGGATGTACTTGTGGCTTATGCAACATGTGAGTTAAAAAAATGGTTAAGATGGCCGATTTAACCTGTAAGAAGAAAGAATACGTACATTATGCTTGTGTTTGAGGAAAAGCATGTGTCCGATACAAAAACAAAAGAATCGCTCTGCTGAACCCGTTGAAAGTATCAACGATGGATGTTGGCATGTTTCATGGCATTTTAGCCACACCTAATTGTAAATATGTAAGTGTGCAGAAATCCCTTAAATAAATAAAAAAATACATGTGGCACTCGGGGACTGCCGCGGTAAAGCTATTGCATAGCATTTTTTATCAACTTATGCAATTATATATTTAACTCCGCGTCATTGTGATATGGTCTCGATTCGTTCACCTGGGTTACTGTACTAATGTAAATCACATACGTTTCACTTAACTTTGTCCCACCGATTGTTTCCGAACACAGACGTTCGGGTCGGCTCGGTGACGGCGACATAATAGCTCAGTAACGAAGCGACCATTTTAAAAAGGCGGGGCCTAATCGAATGACGTAGCGGTGTTAGGTTATTTTCGTTACGGAATTTCTGGATTCGGTTGCCACGCTCAAGGCCCGCGATAGAAGCTATGCAATAGCTTAATATTAAAATATATGATGAAGAATACTAGCTTCTATCTCATTGAAGCCGCTGCAGGTGTAATTATACTTCGTTAGCGCCTTACTGCATACTGTTATCGGCTCATATTCACGAGAAAGATCTCTTTGACCACGGTAAATCCGCGGGGGAATGTAAACTAATCGCAAAAGCTAGGAAATATAGTTTGTAACTTAGCTTTAGGAACCAGTGCTTTATCCGGAGCCGTTTCTGTGAAAAAATTGCGCCGGGATTATTGCTCTTTGAACTGCCAGGAATATAATTATGTTGTGTGGCTCGATGACGTTACATACGAATCAGTCTAAGTTAAATTGATGCGGTTCCATCTGTTGCTTGTAAGTGAAGGACAAATAGTAGAAATGTAGTGGAAGTAATGAAACCAAATAACAGCAATAAGTTTAATGGAATCAGAATAATTAATGTTTATAAAACAGACAGTACGCATCCGTAATACAATACAGGCAGAGCTTTTGAAATGTATCATTCATTCTGATTTTCGCAGGGTTAATATTTATAAATTTAATGTTAATGATGCAAGCAAATATGTTAATATCAAAATGTCATTGCGTTTCGAATATTCGTAATAATAACCTATTTTGTTTTTGTCTGAAATAGGTAAATTTCGTTATTGATTTGAAACATTTTATTATTTCGAAAGAATATATATGACTACGGTAACATTGTAATACTATTACATACATATTATGCATAATTTTATACATTTTACGTCCTTCTTGGAAATTTAATAGATGTTAAACTGAACGCATAGTCCCTCCTATATGGGATAAGCGACATTATTCATTAACTTTGTTAGCTAAAAATTGTTAGTAAAGTTATCATTTATTTGAATGTCCATTTTAATTTAATTTTGTAACATTTGCTGTGTCCAGTGTAGTGATGGGTCGTTGGCGGTTTTCCGTTAAAGAAACGTTAACGTTGCTTTTATCAACTAGTTAATGAACTAGTTAATTTCGTCAACGAGTTAACTTACTACTAATGTCGACTTGCAGTGGATTAAGGACAGTTTTGAGGATCGTTCAATTAATGAAAGGTTTACTTTCATTAATTGAACGATCCTCAAAACTATCCATAAAATAAGTATTTCGAAAATCAACTTTGCAACATGTTACTTAGAGTTCAAATTGTCTGAAACGGCCATGTCATACACGTGGCCGTCGCTCGCAATCTATAACGTTTTTATCAACCTTAGTTTTTTAATTTGTTCAGTTGCGTTTCCGTTAACGATTATTGTAGGAGATGCACAAGTTAAATTCATAAACGTCGTTGACGAATTCAACTAGTTGATTCGTAAACAGTTAACGTTTAATACGTTGACGGAGATTAAGGGAAGGTTCATGTGAAGAAAAACACTCGTGCGTTCACACTCGACCGATGATACGTTAGTGCGTCGAGTGTGAACGCTCGAGTGTTTTTCTATACATTTGTCTGTTCTGGCGTTACGCGACCGATAATACGCGACGCATGTTCCGTCAGATATGAACCTTCCCTAACGGTTGATTCAACTAGTTCGTTAATTCAACACTCATCCCTAGACCATTGGACCAATATTTGTGCTTTAGCTTTAAGATATTGATGTAAAATGTTATTTAAGGACTGAAATAAAGACATTATGAAGTACCTATGACTTATTTTTCTGTATTGTGATCCTTTCCCTCCAATGTCTTCGTCTATTACGTTTACATTTTTCCTTTTCTTTTTCACCCTTTTAGTGCAATTCAAAGGGATCAGTACCGACGGCCCGAGCTCGTGCATCATCATGGAGTTCTGCCAGTATGGCCCGCTGTTCGAGTACATACATAGCGGGTCATGCTTCTTACCAGCGCAAATCCTTAAATGGGCGAAAGAAATCGCACAGGGGATGTCTTATTTACACGTAAATAAGATCATCCACAGGGATTTGAAATCTCCCAAGTAAGTTGAATTTGTTTACATTTTTAAAGTTACGAGTTTTTGTAAAGAGTCGTGTTTTAATGTTCTGAACAATGGAGTCCTTAATTTAAAATTAAATTTTATTCTGTGACTGTACCATCTGCAATGAAATAATTCTTCTTTCATTCAATTTCTCCGCGGTTCTAGTGATGGCAGACAATGAAATATGTCTGTGATGTTTGTTTAAAGAGGATATTTACTCGGAAATGCAAAGACTGAATTTTCTTCCATTGTGCTAAGATTATTATTTTTACCTATTGTGACAGTATTATTGCATTGCGGAGTCTAACATTCAAAGGCGACAAACATAATCCTGTGCAGCAACAATCTCCCTTCACAAAAACTTCGTAATCTTGCTTTGCTTTGTTTAAGTGAAATATTTTTATGTGTAGAATTTGAAGAAAAGATATGAAAGTTATGAAAACTTGTCGTAGTGATTGTACGTATATCGTGTCGCGTACATTATACGATAAGCATATTTTCCTTGAAAACTTGTTTAGTTGTATTTGCAATTTCTGTAAAAAAAAATCCATGACATTGATCTTTTTAACCGACTTCTAAAAAAGGAGGAGGTTCTCAATTCGGATGTTTGTATTTTTTTTTTATGTTTGTTCGCGCATAATTCCGTCGTTTGCCAACCGATTTGAAAAATTCTTTTTTTGTTGGAAAGGGTATACTTCCCAAATGGTCCCATGAAAATTTTATCGAAATCGAACACGCGGTTTTCGAAAAATCAAAAAAAATCTAAAAAAGATATCTACATTGTCTACATTGATGACCTTTTAGTTTACTCTGCATTGGAGCAGTGCGTTTTTTTTACTCCAATGTAATTGGTTCGTTTAGGTGGGGGGAGGGGAGGGGGTGTAGGTACCACTAAAAAGTGAAAAATAAAAAAACTTTACAAAAAAATACAACCGACTTTTCCACAAAAAAATCAAAAAAGTACAAAATAACTTTAATTTCGGAAGTCGGTGTTCAGAAAACGAAAAAGGAACCACAAACACCGAGTTCCGAAATTAAAGTTATTTTGTACTTTTTTGATTTTCTTGTGGAAAAGTCGGATGTATTTTTTTGTAAAAAGTTTTTTATGTTACGAGTTTTGGCGTCCAGTATTTTGTTCATATATAAATCTGACAGTTGCGTGGTTTACCTGCGAAGTGTAACGTGGCGAATCAAAAATCCCCAAATCACGTGTTTTGATATGAAGTGTCTTATAAAAATGAAAAAATAAATAAAATATTATAATTTAAATTTAAATAAGCCTAATATTTCATTCTGGAAAATTAAATACTTAATTTTCAATTAAACAAAAAAATAAATGCACGTAGCTATCTCAGTACAGCCTCCCCTCTCTCCATTGTGATATTTCGTGCTTTTTCCATACCCCATTGCTCATTTTCGAGCCTCACGTGATTAATACCTTAACTTACTTGAACTTAGAATGTAGTGCGACTTACGTAAAGTATAAAACAAAGCCATAACTCGAGTGTCACATTGATCGAGCTTCATATCACCTATCTTCGGCCCGCGACTTCGTTCGCGTGAAATAGTTAATAACCCCCCGATTTTGAAACTTTTTCATTGGTGCTCCGCTCCTACTGGTCTTAGCATGATGATCTATAACCTTCCTCGATAAATGGGTTATCTAACACTGAAATAACTTTTGAAATCAGACCAGTAGTTCCTGAGATTAGCGCGTTCAAACAAACAAACTCTTCAGCTTTATATATTAGTATAGAAGTATAGATTCATAAACTTGAAAACACACTCAGCAATACATGATTTAGGTAAATTTCTATGCAGTACCGTTTCATACAAATTAGGTTACATGCAATGAGAAATGAACTCGTGATAATTAGGTTGTTAGAGCTTCCAATCAGCTTTGCACGTCCTACCAATTAATGTGATATTCACTATAGGTCGCTGAAGCGAAGTGATATATTCACCCTGAATGTACGTTTGTATCAATATTTATATTGATGGGCCTGTTGGTCTAGTGGTTAGCGACCCTGACTGCTAAGCCGGAGGTCGTGGGTTCGATTCCCACCCAGGACAAACTTTGTGTGATGAGCATGATTGTTTGTTCTGTGTCTGGGTGTGATTTATCTATAATATGTATGTATTTATAAATTATATAAGTATGTATATCAGTTGTCTGGTTACCATAACACAAGCTCTGCTTAGCTTGGGATCAGATAGCCATGTGTGAGTTGTCCCAAGATATTTATTTATTTATATACTCGAGAGCTTGTTCGAAAGAGTTATCGAAGCTTTGGAACGCAAAGGGAATTTGAAGGAACACGGGTAGGTTTTAATCAGAGTCTGACACTCCTTCCCGCTCCGCCCAGAGCGAGAGAAGTCATTGTATCATTTCCCACCCAAATAAAGGGACTTTAAAGTTACGTGGTCCATCTCATTTTTTTATCATAGGTATGGCAATTTCACTGTCAGTGATATAGTCTCTATAGCCTGGAAGCTTTTTCCTATCCTACCGGCGAGATTCGTAGCAATGAAACTTCTCTACGATTTTGTCGGTCATGTTAGTACCTACATGTTAAACGTCGTAAGTTTGTGAAGTTCTTTGACAGATTTAAACAATCACTATCAATTCATTATAGGGATGTTTCCTGAGTAAAAGAAATATGATTCTAACAAATATTGGATACGTATTTTTTGATTTAGCAAATATATAATGAATGACGAAAATAAAAAGCATCAAAGATCAGGACTAGGGGCTTGTGACGTCACGCTGTGATTAAAATTGTAGCTCGTAGTGACGTCACACGAGTATTCAGCGTACTGTATCGTCTTTGTTTTTTGTGTACGTGAAAAAAGAAAAAAATACGGTTCCCTATCCATTAGCATAAAATTTTAAGACCTAATATAACTTAGCATAATGTTGTTTGGCATAATTATTTTTTCGCATAATATAATTACGCATAACAGCTCATCCATAATTTTTTTAAGCATTATGTCTGTAACCATAATAATGATTAGGCATAATATTTTAAAGCATAAACTTATTAAGCATAAAGTTCTAAAGCATAACTTTTTTAACCTTTAACTATGGACGCGCGGTCTGATAGACCGCTCGCAGTTTTTAATTTTCGTGTTCACGCACTTCCCCACCCCCCTCACTACTGACGCGCTCAGTAGCTTCGATTTTAGTAACGAAACGACTGTTGAAGCGGAAGGTTGCGTCGTTGGCTGCGAATCGGGTGAGTAATTTGACTTTAAACTTTGATCGCGGTCTGTGAGACCTCGGGTCCATATTTGCAATATATTTTATTTTTTATCAATACTGTGTTTGTTTTAGGTTAGGTTGGTGCAAAATGCAACCAGCATCAGGTCAAAGAAATCGAGAGAGGAGATTTTCTCAAGGCATTAGCACAGTCTCTGGTAGTTCCTTGTATGCAAAGACGTGCTCTAAATTCAAATTTGCAAAAGGAGTTGAAATTGGCATTGACACGAATTTTAGGTGCAGATATGCCTGTTGGAAAGTCCTCTACACCGGAAATGAATGATTCTAAGCGAAAGACGTGCAGGCTGTGTCCGTCAACATTAAAACGAAATACTAACTACGCTTGTGTAAGTTGTAAACAAGCGATTTGCCTGCAGTGTTCCAAGCCCTTATGCAAAGACTGCCAATAATGTTACCAATGTTGGACCATTGTCAGATCGTTTTTGTTTTATTTTGAGAAGTACATTTTTTGTTTTTTATATTTTTTAAACCTTAGATTTAAAGATATTTTAGATGATTGTTCAAAATACTTTAAAGTTTAATTTTTTTCTTCCTTTAAGTGATCTCAGGTAAAATTTAGACTGAAAGTGCCTTAAAATGACAATTTGTTAAAATTCATAAAAAATAAAATAAGTTTTGGTTAAATACATGTAAAATCTTTAAGTTTGAAACCTCTAGTTGATAATAATAATGAAAAATTAATAAAAATACAAGCATCTAATCATTAATTTTACCATGAAATATAGCGGTCTGTGAGACCGCGCGTCCATGGTAGTGTGACAAAAAAAGAACGTCCATAGTTAAAGGTTAAGCATAAAGTTCTAAAGCATAACTTTTTTAATTTGTGAGTATTTTTTCGCTGTAGGAAGCAAGCATTGCAAGTATACAGCATGCACGCAAGCATGCAGCATGCAAGCAAGCATGCAGCATGCAAGCAAGCATACAGCATGCAAGCAAGCAAGCAAGCAAGCAAGCAGCATGCAGCAGGCAGGGTTTCTGTGACGGCTCCGGCGCTGCGGCCCTCCGGCGGCCCCACGCGTGCTAATCGTCGCAGACGGCTTTCGCTCACCACCGCAGCTTCGGCTTGTTGGCCGGCTTCGCCGGCCAGCCTCAGCCGCGGCGGCTCGCTCGCAACCGCCTGCTCCTCAGCCCGCGGGTCGCCTCGCCCCTACGCGCCTACGCGATTTTAAATAACACTCTAGGGGTAGGACAAACAAGACTACGTGAAGTCGGTTTTGCAGCAATTCGGTTCTGTGACTAACTTTTGTTGCACAGAACGTTATGCTAAAAGTCTTTAGGCCTACTAACGTTATGCTAATAGTCATTAGGCCTACTAACGTTATGCGAATCAAATTTATGCCAAAACAAATTAGTCTTTAACATGATTATGCCAACATAAAATGTATGCCTAAAAAAATTATGCCAAAGTATTATTATGCCAAAACAAATTGTGCCAAAATCGTTATGCCGAAGTATATTAGGACAAAAAACATTATGCGAAAAGAAGGGATCCCAAAAAATACGTGTCCAATATTTTTTGAAAATCTATCTCTTGGACTAATTAGATTTTTTTAGTAACCTACCCTGTTCTACTTGTTAGAGATGGAAAGCGATATTTAATTTGACAAGTTATCTGTACTAGGAGTGATGGCAAATAAAGCTGTTACAAAAATGTAATATATCCGGTTTCCGGAATCAGCAGCTCGATTCAATGGACCTGAAGGACTAAGCATTGTTAACAATCGATAGCTCAGACGATACAATTAACTCATTCATTTGCAATATAAATGATCAATGGCTGGTCTGCAGAACAGAGAGTCCCGGTTTAAAATATATATGATTTAAAAGAGTGTCCGTGGAGTTTCTTGCACACTCTTCTCCATAGAGATCTACGCTTTGGAACGTGCAGATAGCTTCACCTCTTTCGACTTGACAATTCAAAAGTGCCTGCTTTTGAATTGTTTTTGAGTTGTTTGTGTGAAAAGGGTTTAATTGAAATAAATGCTTTGAATCTTGAATCTTGAAAATGTTCCTTTAACTATTTTGGTTACGTAAGTCGAAATAGTAAGAGTTGGTAAGTCTAAATAGTTCAGCTAACGGAGCCACTTGTAAATGCTTCTTAAATATTCATAGAGCTGCACTCTAGCTCCGTTGTCGAGGCTAAGTCGATACTTAGAAATCAATAGCTTATACACACTTTTCCATGTAGGTCGTTCTTGGCCTACTTTAAAAGAGTTTATTTCACATTGACCACATAATAAAATTACCTGGTAAATAAATCTACATTCGATTTTCTTTGAAATAATTTGCTTAGTACCCTATACCATACTTGGCTGCTTCTATTTGACCACCATTTAGCCAAACCAGAAATATAGAAGGCTACAAGGATACTCGAAAAGTTTTGCTTCTAATCTTTTCATGGTTTAGGATATAAAGTAAAGGAAACGGCGGAAGGAAACTAGCCTGCCCGGGGATGCGGGATGTACAAGAATAGAAAATAGAGGGGGGGGGGGGGAGGAACTAGCCTAACTTGAGGGATGTTGGATGTACTTGATTGGGTAGGAGGTCAGACCCCCAATCTCATGAAATCGAATAATATAATCCTACTAGCTGACCCGGCAAACGTCGTTTTGCCACCTAAAAATAAATAAAAAAAAGATTCAGTTAAGGGGATGAAAAATAAATGTCGCCCGATTCGCCACCCTAGCCGATATGCACGCTAAGATTCACGAAAATCGGTCGAGCCGTTTCGGAGGAGTTCTACTACAGACACCAGGACACGAGAATTTTATATATACTCGTAAGATGAACTTGTTTGTCCTTTTATCAGACTACGCATCAATCACCCTAGGGCCATTCTAAATTCAAATATTTTAATTAGCATAGAACAGAAATTTCATTTTTTTTTTGTTAAATTCAAACAAATATTCTTAGAATCCCGATGAAGTGGACTTACGGTTATCAGTTCGTCTTATGTTTTGTAGTGAATTGTGATTTATAATTTCCATATTGGATACATTTTTCCTCCTCCTTGTCATGTATGACATACTTTGCATAATATATTCAAGTTCTTAAAACGCAACAGATGTGTTGCTGTGGAGTTTATTGCATCACTTCTTCCCAGCTAAAACATTAGGAAGTGTCTTTATGTAAAACTAGCTGCTGTCCGCGACTTCGTCCCCGTGGAATTTATAAGATTTTAAAACATTCTTTTTCGCTGCTCCGCTCCTATTGGCTTAAGCGTGATGATATATAGCCTAAAGCCTTCCTCGATAAATGGTCTATTCAACCCAAAAATAATTTTTCAATTCGAACCAGTAGTTCCTGAGATTAGCGCGTTCAAACAAACAAACAAACTCTTCAGCTTTATAATATTAGTATAGATTTGACGTTCAAAAAGTGCTGGCTCTCAGGCTAGTTTGAATTAATGAATTGATTTGGATCTTTATTTGGATTTGACAAAATTATCGGCGTATCCATTATTTTCTAAATCTTCATAACAAGTACGAGTATGTACATACTTGTGTAAAGACACACTTTACCCACATCCCACAAGGCTGCAAGTCTATTCCCATACTTTCTAGGTTAGTCCTGTGATGAAATTGCGCTGTCCCTATGGTATTAGCACGTGGCTTTTATTACAAAACTTTAGACCTATGACGCAAACGCTTACAATTTATGGCAGCCTGGTACCCCTTACGGCAGTGTCATCGCTTTGAATTTAAATTGGCTGGACTAAAACAATGATCATATGTACGTGTTTGTAGTATGAGTTTTAAATTGACCCATTTTCATTTCACTCAATCCTTTCCTGATTTAAGAATTTAGCTTCCGGTAAAACAATTTATTACCCGATACCTTAAACATGATCTAATAAATGTACTTGTAAAATGTTCTATAGGGTAGTTGACTAAAAAAATCTGATTAGTCCGTCTGATAGATTTCCAAAAAATATTGGACACGTATTTTTTCTTTTTTGACATAAACAAAAAATGAAGACGATACAGTGCGTAAAAAACTCGTGTGACGTCACTACTCGCTACAACTTTACCGGACCGTGACGTCACACGCTCCCACTCCTCTTTGATGCTTTTTATCTTCGTCAGTTTTTATAGATTTGATAAAGGAAAAAATACGTGTCCAATATTTTTCTATAATCTAACTGACGGACTAAACATAATCATATATTTTTTACTCAGGAAACATCCCTATTTATTACCCGATACCTTAAACATTATCTAATACATGTACTTGTAAAATGTTCAATTGTGTCATGCCTAAGTTGGAATCGTCCATACATCTCGAGTTCGTGTCCTTACAGCTTTTCAGGGGTGCTTGAAGACGCGATTGGAGTATTTCTAGTTCCGCGACGTCACACCGCGTTGTGAAGGTTATCTTAGGCACTTGTAGAGCTCGCAGACGCGCCAAAGATGGTCGTTAGACTGCATTATAAAGCACTCGCGTATCGATTCTCCATCATTACATATTTAAGAGCCCGTGTTCCATGTGCAATGTGCCTGTTGATCGTTCAGCGATGCTGTTTGTATGCATGTTCTGCAATAATCCTTCAACTTCAACAAACTTTCATTGGAAACTGCAACATGACAAACTAAGTACATATTATTTTACAACTGAACCCTCGGTAAAAGCCTACAAGTTTGTTCTATAGTTTGGGCAGTAGAATTCCGTTAAAAGTTGTCCCACTAATTCAAACATCTCCAAAGTATTCGGAGATCTGAAGTTCGGGTTAATTGCAAGAGGAACAAATAAAATGTTAATAAATTACTAAATTTGAAATACTAGTCTTATGAATTTTTAGAAAATCTTGCATTGAGGTATATTTTGTAGTCAAATCGTTAGAATGTTGAACTTGATTGTTGTTTAAATATCAAATTTCAAATAAATACCGGATAATTGTAGTACCGCGGTTACCCTCTTTTAAAAACGGCCCAAGCATCTGCCAGCCTGCGGGCGTACCATGACGTCTTAAAACCGCCCGCTGTTCATTAGATGTTGTATTAGACGCAATGTTTGTTACGTCCGTGGCTTGGCTACGTTTCGGTGATCTTTTCGGAGAAATTGAGGGTTTGGGACGTGCATGGCGACAATTTTTGCAGTCATATTGTATAGCAAAAATCGTAAAGGTTGGGCACCGCTGTAGAACGTATCGTTAGTAGAAGTATTTTTAATTAAATATTAATTGATCAACAGCAAAACTTAATAATTAGTAGTTTTATTTATTCTATTTGATATTTCAAACACTCTATATTTCGTAATATTTTAAGAGTCCCTCGAGTTTCGAATTAACGAGAGTCGACTGTATATTTCATTTTGTGTAGTAAAACATAAAATAGAAGATACAATTAAAATAAAACTCCCGAAGCATTACTATAAATATAACTCCTGAGTTACTAATATACTCGTAATAATATTGAGGATCACTTACTGAAAAAGCACAGAATTATCTTAATTGCTCACACTTTGATTACCTACGCTGAACTCAGGCTGACACTCAAGTAGGTTGATAAGTGATAACTTATTCGCGTCTACGCCTGCGTTCGTACACTCGTATTAATAAGCCTGCTAGACTAATTAACTCGTACAGTTTGTCCCACCCTACCTTCGCGATATCAATGTCGTATTTAATAATTAATTAAGCTTCGATGTATCAGCGTTTAGTAAAGACTCACTTCCTTTCCTTATGCATGTTCGAATAAGTAAAAAAAAATGTGTAAAACCAAATCCATTTTTTTTTGTACTCAGAAAGATTTAGTATATTAAAAATTTTTTACGAGTCAGACTCTTCTCCAACAAACCTGTGTTGCAATGAACTCTTTTGTTTCAGCATTCTGATTGCTGATAATCTCGTGGTAAAAGTAAGCGACTTTGGCACAAGTCGCGTATGGAACGACGTAAGTGCCGTTATGAGTTTTACGGGCACGGTAGCCTGGATGGCGCCTGAAGTTATACGACATGAACCGTGTTCCGAGCGCGTGGACGTGTGGTCCTACGGCGTGCTCCTCTGGGAACTCCTCACACAAGAGGTCCCATATAAGAATCTAGAAACGAACGCTATAATGTGGGGCGTGGGGACCGACACGATCGCGTTGCCGATACCTTCAACGCTTCCCAGTAGCATGCAGCTGCTGATGAACCAATGCTGGAACAGAACGCCCAGGAATAGGTGAGTGACAATCCAAGTATTCCTAAATCAGTTTCGATGTGAGTACACTGCCCGGAAGAGTCCACTTGTTTCCGTAGGTATCACTTTATTTTCGCGCTGCGTACCTCTTTGGACACGATTAATATTTAACTTGTAAAAAGAATAAGTCACATGAAAATATATACATATATAATATATGTATATATTTATAGCTTATTATGCTCATATCCGCAGACCGTGTTTTGTAAATGACGCCCAGAACTTGTTTTATTCTTCCTTATGTCATAGTCCATTAAAAAATGAAAAATAACCGAAATGCACGCAGAATCCGGCTTCTTTATTCCAGTACAAACTCCTGGATTAATTAGCATATTGGTCCATAGCACAAACCTAAAATAAAAGTAGAAAACGGCTGCCTCCAGCCCCGCAGTCTGTCTGTAATGTAATCATTTTGCGTTTTCTCCATCAAAGACCAATGCTTTTCTTTATTAATTTTTGGCAAGTGCAGTATTGTCCTGATTTTTCTTCCAAAATTCATCTTTCTATGAATGATAAATGAATTATCCATTTAGTATTTTCGTTTTCGGTCTTCACAAACGCTATCAAGACAGTTAAAGATAAAATCCGCATAATATCTTCATACATACAAAAAACTATCCACATTTTTGTATGTGCCCACATTTTTGTATCTACGATATTAGCTACAAAAAGAGAAGAATTCATCAGGCATCAAACTCTGCCGTTATTTTCCAAAATCGAAACCTTATTGTAGCACAGGGTAGATGAATAAAAATCATATATACCTTTGTCATGACATAAGAAATATGAATCCGAAACAAAAAAAAAATGTTTATTATTCTAACAACAGAAACATATTTTTACCCAGGAAAAACTATATTAAATTTTAAAATCAATATAATGATATATTATGTACTTATATAAAACTCTTCCGTCTCTGACTGACTGACAGAGAACGCACAGCCGAAACTACTGGTCGTAGAAAGCCGAAAATTGGCGGAAACAGGATATGCGCGTAGGAACTCGCGGGTAAAAGCCAGTCATTTATAATATTCGTAGGCAGATTGTTGCTTGAATGTGAGGTACGTTTTCTGAAATTCAATTACAGAAAAAAAATGTGGGCGTAAAACCAATTTGACATCCGAAACGCATCAAAAATGCGAAATCACAGCATAAAGTTGAAAACCGGTAGTTAATTAGTTTATTTCTGTAAGCCACGCCAGCGGACCTGCGCAGTGAGCTCGACTCGCTCCCCGCCTCAGCGTGTCAGTTGGGACAGATGCACTGATGCACCAGACTCACAACATCCGCGGGAACGCACACGGCAGCGTCGACCACGGCTTCCGGGCAGTGTCGGCTTTACCTCGGTGATAGACACACGGCCGCTTGCATTCGCCAGCTGCACACGTCGTCACATTTTCAATTCAGTGCTTTGTTTGTCTTGTACTAGGCCGACATTTAAAATCATTGCCGCGAATTTGGAAATAGCTGGTGACGAGTTAGCAACGTATCCAGTGGACAGTTGGAAGAAGAGTCAGGTTCTTTGGCGGAAAGAAGTCGAAGACAGCATGCGAAGATTCTTTGCTCGGTAAGTTTTTAATTTCTTGCCGCGGATTTATACGACTTATTTTAGTGACGTTTTCGTTGGTTCAAAATAAATTCAGTGAGTTTTTAAATATTTAGGTAGTTAGGGTTTTTATTTTAGGGCTTACATAGAGGGTTTTTCTATATTTAAATGCATCTACTGAATTTTTTTTGGACTCTTAGAATATTTTCTGCGCATTTTTTCGTATTTGTATGTGAATTATAATTTATTCACAGTTAAATTTCATGCGTATAAATTGGTTTTGATTTAATGTAGGTACGCCAAGTCTCGCCGCTGTCATAGTAGGTAGGCAGAATAGTAGCCGTTCGAGATTTATTATTAGGAGTTTTCTTAAGTAGTGAAGGAGTTTATAATTTCACTGTGTAGTGTTTTATTTTAATATATTGTGAGTTTAGTTCATTTTAAAATACATCATAATTCATTTTATCTGATTTGTGGACTGAAAATGTATCAAAAGTATTTGAAGGTTTTTTAAAATATTTTAATTGGATTATTGTTCATAGAATATTTACTATTCACGCCATAGTCTTTTGTTGCTTTTAGTAGGTAGAATAGTTTCTCTTAAGAGTTATTGACAAGATTTTTTTTGTGGAGTTCCGGTGTCTTCATAAAAATAGAAAAGTTTGTAACTCAACTAAGTTTTTAAATTAGGCCGCCCGGTCAGCAAGTTTTTATTAAGGGTCACTTTATTTGTTTTTTAATTCTTTGAATTTAGTTTAAATGAAGACAAAAGCAGTTAAAATTTTGTTGACAATTCACGCCTGCAATATTAGTTTGCAATATTAAATATTGGGATTTGAGTTGAGTTTCGACTACTTGAAAAAGCTGAATATTTACGATTCGGAATCATTGATAGGAGTTCGCCGACGAGGTGACTTTCAAATTGAGCGTAAAATTTAAATTTTTTAACTTATTCTGTGGACCGCTGCGTCGGTGATCTACATAGCTATTAATAATTAGGATCTGTTTTATTTTTAAAACTTTAATGATAATAAAATAATACTTTTATTTATTTAGTAACAAAATTTTAACGATAATTTAACTAGGAATATTTGAAGCATGTGAATGTTTTCGTTATCTATATATATAAAACAAAGTCGGGTTTGTTACAACACTTATAACTCGAGATCTGTTGGACCAATTTTCTTGGTTTTTGATTCGTTGGATTTGTCTCCGTCCCGAATAGCAGAATACATCTTAAAAACAATGAAAACTCTATTAAAGTAAACGCAGTGGAAAATGGTTTTAGGTAAAATATATTTAGTGTGTTGTAATAATTCAAAATTAACAAGAGTGTACCTAGCAACCAAAACAAAAGATTAATAAAATCTAGAAAGGTCGCCTTCATAGAATAAGGCTGGAAGTGCTTTCTTAACAAACTCAACGATGAAAGATGAATCATTTTCCATAAATGTTCTTTTGTTTCGTAGCTGTCAAAAATTCCATGCGCTAAAGATTCACAAGTACTAGAAGACCAGAAATAAACATGTCGAAAACTTAAGAAGTATGGATTCACGCGTACCAGCAGACCATAAACATGTCGAAGCATTTCTGGGGCTGGAATTGTGAGTGAAGACTTACAAAGTACCAGGATACCAGAACCATAATTATTTAACATCAAGCTATTATCCTTAGCAGACGAAAGAAAGATCACTGAGCCAGAAAGAATAAATGGCGCAGGCAGGTGAAACCATGGGATACAGCTAAGAAGTATTTTAGCTTTAAGTTTTCTATTTTAAAAATTATTTCACCAATAGAAAGCTACATTTCACCTGCGACTTTCTTTTATATTTATAGAACATCATTCATACCCCTAAATATTGTTTTTACTTTATATGGCAAAACAACGTTTGCTGGGTCAGCTAGTTATCTTATAAGTACCTAATTTGTATTTTTTAAATAAACGTTTTTTTTTTAATTTGTCCCGGACGTAGTTAGTACACCATAGGCTGTGGTCTGGATTGTGGACATACGATAAAATATTCTTCAGAGTTTCTTAGTTCGTAAATCCGCGGTCTTTTGTCTCCTTATAACTTTTTCATTGTTCTTCAAGAAAGTAGGTTTACAGGAATCTTAGCTTTTATTAAAAGTGTTCAGTCTCCTCTAGATATTTCATATAAATTGTCAAGTATTTTATTTTTATATGGTGTACATAATAAAGAGTATTCTATTCTATTTTTTTGAAATGAATGAACTGGTTTTAATGAAACTATATACATCAAATCTGAAATGTTAGTTTAGATTTTTTTTGAGTAGGAGTTGAGAAAGAGATTATAATCTTAAAATAAAAATCTTTCTCGCAAAATTTCAAACTTAAATCTGTAAGCTCCTTTTTGAAAGAGTTCTTAACTACCTAACTGTGTAGACTTAAGTTTCTTTGAAATCGTTTTTCTTTTTTTTCATTTCCTTTTTCAGCATTTGTGAGTTTCTATGAAATCTTTATAAGGAGGAAAGGTTTTTTTATTTGTGGGAAATCATCAAATAAGTTCTTCCACTCTGGGCGAAGCGGAAGAAAATTTCATACTCTTACTGACTAAAACCCATCCGTGTCCAATGGAGGAAAGAATAAGAGCCTTCTTTCCTGAGCAACAAAGGCAAAGAGTACTTCGTCTTTGTTGCTCAGGAAAGCAGGCTCTTATTCTTTCCATCAGTAGATAAAGAGGCAAGAGCACGCGGAGTTGCAAAGTAACTCAGAAGAATATTTAGTCGATATCCACAAAGCAAAAACCTGTCGTTTACCTACTTCTGGGATAGTATTCTTATTTATTTTCGTTAAAAAAGTAGGTAATCTATACTTAATATATAAATGTGAACGTAAGTTTGTTTGTTACGCTTTCACGCAAATGCTACTCAACCGATCATCATGAAACTTTGTACACATATTCCTGGAGGTATTAGAAGTAACATAGGATACTTTTTATCCCGGGATTATTTTCCCTTGGGATAATTTCCGACATTCACGCGGGCGAAGCTCCGGGCAGCAGCTAGTCTAAAATAAATAATCCTACTAATATTATAAACGTGGATTGATGGATGGAAGATGAAATTTGGCACACAGATGGTTTATAACCAGGTTAACATATTATAGGATAATTTTTACTTCGATATTTCCACGGGATCGATACTTAAGCGGGTGGAACCGCGGGGCGCTGCTAGTTAAATAATAATGTAGACAAGGATTCAAAAATATTCACTGGCTTTTAATGTCTAGTACGTAGGTAGGTACTTAAATCATTATCATCAGAAACATAAAAATAACAGCGCCGAAAACAATTTAGATCACCGATCCGTCGGTCCTCAAAGTAAGTATAAGTTTTTAGCTTCAACTTTCCACTAAAAGTCACCTCGTTGGCAAAATCCTATCAATAATTCCCAATTTTTAATCTTCGGATTCTTCAAGTAATCGTAACATAATATTACATATTCCGAAATAAGACACACGATTCATTGATTTATCTTAATTCTTACTAAAATCGGTAGAAAACGGATTTCGTTATGGTAACGAATAACATATTTAATAATATATGTATTTGCCGAAATATTCGCTATACTAGTGCAATACAGTGATATGACAAATACGCCAAGTTGCCATACAACTTTATGAGCTGCGGATACTCCCTTACGATATGATATTATGTTGCTCTAGAGTGATCAAGGGCGAGAGCCAGAACCAAGAGGGCGCGGCCGGCGGCGACGCCAACCGCCGCGAGGACCTCAAGAGTGCTCGTCATATCCGAAAAATATACGAGAACCAGCTCTCGCACGCCAACGAGCTGTTCCTCGAGGTTTGCGCCGTGCGTCTCCAGCTCGAACAGAGGGAGAAGGAAGTGGAGGAGTAAGTACATTTGAATTACCTACATCCGTATTTGAATTCGAAATCTTAGATATGTAGAGTTGACAAGGAATATCGAACGTGCAAATTCAACAAGGTTGAATCTTGTGTGAACCACCTGGAATATAGTAATGACTTGAAGATAATCGACTAGAGGTTGTTAATTAAATTATATCAAAGATTTGGAATTCAACTACAAGAATTATTGCTATTGTTTTCTTTAGGATATTGAAGGGTCGACCCAAAAGATATTTGTAGATAAGACATCTCAGCGGCGTCGTCGTCTTCAGCGGAAAACTTCTGCGAGAGACTTAATTATGCGAAATTGTGTTTGTTTACATATAGCAATGGCACTCAACCGTCATTCTAGTACTACTTGATGTCTATACGTCGCAATCACTCGGCAAAGTAGAAGCCACAGGTTGAGTACGATTGGTATTTGTATTTTCAGCTTGCAGTACATAGGCTAAGCGAAGCCCCGCGACGAGTCCTAGCAACAAGAGTCATATAAGTTGATAACCTACAGACAAAGCCGCAATTCCTTTGCCGTATCACGTAATAATGTGACCATCGCGCAATAGTGCCAGCTTTTCTGTTCTGTAAACACTTATATTGATTCCTAAATGGCACTGCAATCAATATTTAATGCGAATGCTGGCGTGTTTGTAAGTTGTGTTTGATAAATACAGCTGCGACTTTAAATAGGCATTTTTATAAAAGGACTATTCAACAACGTTTTCCCTATAAAGTATTTATATTTTTGGTATGGCCGAACTATTGTTAAAGCTGCAATCTTTGTTTCATGAGAAAGCCTAATCTTATCGTCTGGCGCGTTATGCTAGTTTTCCACACACGTCAGTCTTCTGCTATTCTTGCAAGTGTCGAGTCTAGTGCATATTTTAGACCCTCGTAAGTGGTAGTTTCAGCCCACAGCTCATCTGACATGCCGTGCCATGCCCAAAAATAGCAGCTTCTCGTATAACATCCGGATAAAATCTTTGAACATAACGTGTAAGAAGTTTATGTTGGTGACTACCTAGTGTACCTACAGGTTAATCAATAACCTGACCATATTCTCGACTACATAGCATCTTTATAAGGACAAATAGTAGGAGAAATTGGGCATGCCTCACGCCTTCCTTTGTACTACACAATTTCATTAGTCCGAGACAATTCCTAACTGTATCTACGTATTGTATATAACGCGGTCTGCGATAGACCTTACTGAAAGCTAATTATTCTAAACCTTATAGGCTTTGACAATAATTCAAACCCAATTAAAAATGGCCTTTCCTTCAATAGTTCGAGGTCTGATTCCATCATTCTCTGAAAGATATTGGGTTATTATATCTAATCCGCCAGACCTTGCCAGTCTTGTTATTTTCTTCCGTTTTCCCGGGAATCTGTTTGAGCTTTCGAATAGTATCGAGTTGTTGTCTGAAACTCTTGGCGGGTAGATAGCTGGCTTTTGAAATGTATCAGTTATTTGCTTTGTGAGTTTATGATAGGCATTGGTCATTTATCTAATCCGTTGCATTTGATTTATTTATTAAAACTTTATAAACTAGTAAAAAAAAAAACTACTAAGGCGGACTTGATGCCATAGGCATTTTCTACCAGTCGACCTTGGGGTAGTGAAGAGACAACATGGCAGGTGCAACTTAAGGCGTTTCCCTGACCAAATAACCTTGAGCAATCGTTCCCTCTTTGCCGCCCGCACCCCCTGCGCACGCCCTTTTATCATAGAATTCACACAATTTTTGGAATTATTTTGATTAAAAAAGATAAGCGATCTTTTGAAATGAAATAAAACGTTTATAATACAGATTTTTAAATTATCCATCCATTAGTGTAATCCTCAAATGATTAGAGCGTTGCATTTAGCAACAGATGCATAAAATCAACAATTTTAGTCATTTTTTAAAAGCAGATTTTAAATTTATTTATAACACATAAAACAAATTAGAACGTGGAATATGATGATAAGACATCGAACATTAATAATGTGCTTTTACATGTAGATTATTTCTCAAAATAATGAGTTAATAGTCTCTGAATAGCGAAGAAAAACGCACTATCGCAAGTTTTTGGTCGGGGTATCGCCTTAAAAGAAAGACAAACAGAGAGGGAAAATATACAATCATAAATACATAGATACAAACATACAAATTAAAAAACACAAAAAACGAATCTTTGTTTACGTATCCAATTATTTTAAAGGGAGACATTCTGTAAAATCAAATAACGAGTACAAGAGTTTACAGCCCATACCGTCGCCTACGCGAACTTTAAAATCATATTGTCATATTGTAGAAAGTTGCTAAACTAGTGTTGAACTTGAAAACGAAGAACAATGAGGCTTCTTAGTCTCTCCAAGTTAAACACTAGTTGGGTACCTAATAGCTGACAATGAGCTTCCTACGTATTTTTAACTAGCAGCGCCCCGCGGTTTTACCCGCGTAGTTCCCGTTCCCGTGGGATAGTAGTTGTAATTTTACTTAGTGTGATCATTCCAATATTTTTTTTTTAATATGTGTTTCTTTGTATGCAGGTTTATTCTTAGGGTTCCATATCTAAAGGGTAAAACGGGACCCTATTACTAAGAGGCTGAACCGAACCGAACCGAACCGAACCGAACCGAACCGTGATAAGTTAGACAGTTGAAATTTTCACAAATGATGTACGTAATTTCTGTTGCCGCTATAACAGCAAATACTAAAAATCAGAATAAAATAAATATTTAAGGGGCTCCCATAAAACCAACGTGATTTTTTTGCTCGTTTTTCTCGATGTTGATAACGGTAACAGGTAGACGCTTGATATATTCACAGAATATTTCGTTATATGTTCACTTTAAAAATAAATAGTTAAAATAAAACAAATATTAAGGAGGGGCTTCCATACAACAAACGGGCCGTTATTATAGATAATGGTACGGAACCCTTCGTGCGCGAGTTGACACGCACTTAACCGTTTTTTTTATTCATAGGTTCTTAGGTTAATCATTCATGGACTGAAATTATGAACTCATCCAAGGAAGCAAATAAGCTACAATATATTAACTCATAGCTGCGACTCCTAATATACACCTGTGTCGTAAAACTTTCTCACTTTCATGAGTATTTTCACCCGTTGATAGAACGCCAATAAATTAAAGTCGATTATTTAGACCATTACGAAGTAAATGACGACACGGTTGGGTTGGCGCAGTGTTTGAGCGTTTGGCTGCTGCGCTACGTGTCGCGGGTTCGGTTCCCGCACGGAACAAATATTTGTATGGCCTACAGATAGCTGTTCCGGGCCTGGGGTTCTTGTGTATGTGAGCTTAATGTTTGTGAACGCACCCACGATACAGGAGTAAATCCTAGTGTGGGGGCAAGGCTTAAAAAATATATACAGGGTTATTTGTAAAACACCAACAACCTCTTAAGAGGTCATTGTACTCATCATTATGAACAACTTTTACTATGGGACCGAACCTGAAATCGCAAAAAAAAACAGCTTTTCCCTACATTTTGATGAGTTATACGAACAACAGCTGAGGTTGTTGGTGTTATACAAATAACCCTGTATATATCGAAAATCTCAATCATACTGCATGTAAATTATTTTAATGGCCGGCATTAAATCCTCAATGGTCAACCAATAACATTGATACGAAGAAAAAGGTGAGTGGTTGTTACACATTGAAAATCCGTGCAAATCCTCACATTTATGTAATGGCGTGGCGCGGTATAACACAAATTAATTGTAGTTTCAGCGGCTCGCGTTCGGATACCTGTAGGCGTGTAATTATTATACTCCTATAACAACTATAGAGCTGAATTCAGTGAGAATTTCGTCGAAACAATTATTTGTTTCAGACTGCAAAATTGATAAACATTGTTCAACTTCGTATGTAAATTAAGGGGATTTGTGTAAATGAAATTTCGGCAATTAGTATACTGGTTTTGAATACGTTTACGGATATGAAATTATTTTGGATTATCTGATAGTTTCGGTCACTGATATTAGATGTTTAAGGAAGTGCAAAATTACCACACAAATCTACACTAATATTGTAAAGAGGAAAGATTTGATTGTTTTTTTTGTTTGTTTTTCATTGCCTATGAAACTCCACAATAACGTAGCTTTTTATTGGTGAAATAATTTTGAAAATCCGTTTAGTAGATCCAGATATTACCCCTTACAACATCAAAAACTCACAAACGTTACCTCTTTATAGTATATAGTATTAGTATAAAATTAAACATACTGAAATGTGCTTTAAAACGATCACGGTCGAATGCCACCTTTGAGCTATCAATAGTTTAACTAATTATGAAATGACAATGAAGTCTTCAATTTGACGATATCACTGAAGATTCATTATCCAATTACAGGTTTGCAACAAAGGGCAGATTTGAAACTATTCTGCGAACAGAAGTCTATTGTCAGTCAATTGATCAATGATTGCACGTAATGCTATTGAATGTTAATTTCAATTAATATCCATTGTTTAGATTAGGTTTCTGGGTAAGGATAAATTCAGATACTGGTTAGAATCGATAGTGTTTAGTCATTAATACGGGGTGGTGTAATAGGGATGTTTCCTGAGTAAAAAATATGATTCTAACAAATTAGTCAGTTAGATTATCGAAAAATATTTGAAACATATTTTTTGCTTTAGCCAATATATACAAAAATGACGAAGCTAAAAAGCATCAAAGTTCTGGAGTAGTGGGCTTGTGACGTCACGCCGCTTTGGTTAAAATTGTAGCACGTAGTGACATCATACGAGTATTCAACGAACTGTATCGTCTTTATTTTTTGTTTACGTGAAAAAAGAAAAAATACTTATCCAATATTTTTTCGAAATCTATCTGACGGACTAATTTGATTTATTTAGTCAACTGGGTAGTTGACTAAAAAGCCCTATTTAGTCCGTATAGGATAATGCATTTCAAGGAACGCATTCAAACCCTATTGATAGAGATCTACGCTTTGGAACGTGCAGATAGCTTCATCTCTTTCGTCTTGACAATTCAAAAGTGCCTGTAAAGGGTTTAATTGAAATAAATGATTTGAATTGAATTGATTGACCTGCAACGATTTTTACGATGAACAACTACAAAACTTGGATTTAAAATTGGGGTATTTTTACAAGCAAGACGTGCAGTGAAATATATGTTCTACCGAGTACCATCAAAATACTTACTAAGCTAAATTTTTATGTAGCACGTGCCGAAAGTGAGCACTTTAATACCATTTTAGGAAGCTTATTAAACACGTCTCAAGTCTCCTGTGATTTGCACGAAAATTTGTTAAAAACTTCTATACCAAGAAAACTGCGCAATTTAGATTCCACGTTTTACGCTTCAAAAACGTTGCAAATAAGCTCTTGTCGTTTTTCAAGGAAAGCAGTGAATTCCTAGTCACCTTGTATTTAATAAATTTTTAGCTGAATTTCGAAATGAAATAAAATTCACGAATTTCTATGTATGAGTGAATAGGGCAAAATTCCACGAAAGCGTGCAATAACCAAGTATAAACAAACTAGTTTTTGCCTGCGACTTCGTGCGTGGCAATTTCGTTTTCGTTCCCGTATTAATTTCGGGAAATCCTTTCTTAGTGCTCCCAATTTTTCGGAGTGGCTTCGAGAAATTAGACTATCAAATTATGAAGCGCAAACAAGTTTTCCAAATGTTACTTTGTCGTATGTAAGAGTTTACGATATCTCAAGATATTTTATAATCTTACGGTGTTTGTAATTTATCGGTGACATACATATTATATATATTGATGGATATTATTAATTGTACATAATTTGTTGATAAATATTTACGTTTTATGGAACACACAATAATGTGTTTACCTAGTAAAACATCAAAACTGCATGTTGATTGTCAGTTGATTTAATTTAAAGTTGTGCTGAGCAGCGGCTAGTCGTAAAGCTTTCAATTTTTGGACAGCTCATCAAAAATAACGTTCGCCATTGTTGGTGAATGCAGGAAGTTCCCGGAACAACGCTGGCTTCTAAATTGAATGCTTTCTTTGAAACTATAGTGTTGTATCCTTGTTTAGAAAATCAAACAGGTACTGCGTAGTTCGTATTTTTTTAGGGATACGTACGATAGTGAAAAAAAAATCGGAACCATCAATAGACTGGTTTATGATTTACTAAATAGCTATTTTTATTCGCGTTTCTAGGCCAAATTGTATAAGTTGTTGAAATATATCATTACCTACGCTTTGAAAGATTACTAATGAATTTTAATACAGTCTGAATGTGGCCTAGGTTGCATGCTATCATGCATTGCGGCCGTTTAAATATTACTTTTGAAATGGAAGTGTGAATTCTTAAATAATGATCGATTGTATACTATGTGGCGACACCGGAGATAGTTTGAGTCATAAAATTAGCACCCTGCTATTTATAGTTTCTATCTACTATCAACGGTAAACCTGTGCCGTTGCAACTGCATATTCATCAGAGTCTATTTAATACGACATAGAAATTAAATAGACTGTAGATTTATTAGACTGACTGTACATTTTAGCACCCTACTAAATTGGGGCGTAAAATTTTGTTGCTTTCATAAGGTGTAAAAGTTAAAAAAAAGTTATTCAGTTCATTTTGTCCGGTTATGAAAACAAATAAAAACAGTTTTTTCTTCTAGTTCACAGTTAGTTCTTTGAACAACCATCGGCATTTAAGAACGAATTTAAAATATAATTTACAATCGAGCATGTTATAATTTTAACATTTAATTTGATAATATTGCAATTTCGCTCGATTGCTGTTTAGACTAGTTTATTTAGTTTAGTTAAGTTCGCTGAAGGTACTTCAAAGTCTGCGAAAGTTTTCCTACTCCTAACCGCTGGCCGAGCTCCCGCTCTTACAAATATTAAGCTTTACAGTTCTAATTAATATTAATTAAATTTGACTCATGTGTTAGTCGATATTTTCAAAGTGCATCCACACTGCGAGTTTGAAAGCGAGCGTTAGTTTATTTATGCAAGTTCTCTTGAACTCTCTTCATTAGAGAACTAATTATAGTGATTAGAATTGGCTGTGCTTCCTGGAACTTTTTTGAGACTGTGTATAATATACACACCTTTAGGGGCTTCCACAGACACGTGGGCGCGAGGATGCAACAAATTCAAATTCAAAAGTCATTTATTCAAACTAGGCTGAGAGACAGCACTTTTTGAACGTCAAATTTTACATAAAGACAGTCCCCCAAAACGCCCACCCGTCACCACTTCCTAGTGTTTTAGCCGGGAAGAAGAACTGGCGCAACAAACTCCCCAGCAACACATCTGTCTATTGCGTAACACTAATGCAAAGACAATTTATCTTAAAAAAATCTGTGTTATATTCAATGAACAATTTGTTTATTTAATCGAGTTGCGACTGTCTGCCTATTTGTAATGTATTCATACTCATATAATAAATGTGACAGTAACTATGTTGGTCTGTCTCTCTGTCTGTCGGTCATACTGTCTGCCTCTGTGTTACTTCTCACTATTTTGACGCATTGCATTTGAATTAATTTTATTTGTCATTGGAATCTCAAGACTATTTTCTGCTTTTCCGAAGTCGAATAAAATGTCTTGAAATTTGTTAAACGGTTTTGAGTCACAGTGCAAAATCCTAAACATCACATATGCAGTAACACTTTTTTGTAGTTTTGCGATGAAATCGCTTATAATGGTTATTGCAGTCTTTCTATAGTAGGCTTAGCGAGAATGAGCGACGGATGTTTTTTGAGGGCTATCGAACTTATTTTCGCATAAAGCGAAAGTTTTTACCTGTATGCTCATGCGTATTTACATAACGAATGTTTGATCATGTTTGAATGTTTTAACATGTCAGAATGCGAACTTTTATTTTTGTTCCATTGTTTTATTTTTAGGCAACACAATGATATATCTGGGCCCACATCTTTAGGCATTTTATAGGTATCTATAGCCGAATGCCCCTTAATTAAATTTAGTAAAACAACAACGTCTATTTGTTTAAGTGCCCGATAATTTCATCCTTAGTGAAAGTACTAAAGCAACTCTATTCCCGATCAAAGAGTTCACTTCGCAGCCTAACTTAGTATTTCTTTACAGGCGCGAGACGGCTTTGAGAACTTGCCGCTGTGGCGTGCGCAACAGGCTTCGCTACCATTACCAACCGTCAAGCTCGTCGTCTGACTTCGCGGCGAACGATTTCCGCCGCCGCCTGCTCGAGAGGCAGGAGCCGGCTCAGCTGGTAGTGACCTTCGACGAGAAGAAACCGGCCAAGACCGTGTCTGTGGCCGTGCCGGAGAACGCCGTCGGCACGGTGATGCAGGACGTGGCATGCGTGTGCGGTCCCAGCTCCTCCACCGAGAGGAACAACAACGTAGCTGCGCCGAAGATGAAGGAGACTGTCGTCGAGCAGAACGGTAACATTGACATCAAGCCCGAGGGCCGGCGCCGCGGCGACAACAACAACAAGATCCCAGACATCGCGCACGTGTAAAGTGCTCGGTATCATGAGATCTCCTCTTGCTTATCATCCGCTTGTGCGCGCGTGCATGCACCCATTCTGATGATCTGCATTTTTCAGCTCAATTAGTGAGCCCATTTTGGTGTTTGCGAGGCAATGCCCGCTCTTCGTAGTGAGTTGGAGGAAAGGATCTCTCAATCGTAATCTCTTACCTGTCCACTGTCTTTCTGTGTGAAAAAAGTAAAAAAAAAAAACCAAAAAAGATATGTTCGTGTTTTAGACTAGGATATGTCGTTGTTTGATCTTCTAATGGTTTGGTACTTGTTTTATAATCAAGCAAGGTGCGGAGATCGAACCTAAG
This sequence comes from Hecatera dysodea, assembly GCA_905332915.2. Classification (NCBI taxonomy): domain Eukaryota; kingdom Metazoa; phylum Arthropoda; class Insecta; order Lepidoptera; family Noctuidae; genus Hecatera; species Hecatera dysodea. The sequence goes on along the minus strand of HG995286.1, from coordinate 25,928,833 downwards.
GTCTTGCAATTTCATTTCTTATGTCTATATAAGTGTCTATGTCATAATCAGTATGCTAGGAGGTAGCTCTGCTCGTCAGTTGAACGAAATTTCGAACTGAGGAATAAGTGGTCTTTTAGATCACTTTGATCGTCACTATCTGAGCATCTGTCTCCTACATTTAAACATAAGTCAGTGTATACCTGTATTAGTATTACTCAACATTCCACATATTTAGCACAAGTAATGATCCTTTCCTGCTTCGTGAAGCTGACTGAAAGTTTGGCTGCCTCTGGCACGCACGGCAGAGGCCGCCACTCCCACCATATATATCTTTTATTTGAAAAAAAAAAGTCCCGCCAACCCTGGCCGCCATATATCTTGGACCCTAAGGTTCCAATTGGCCTACTTTACCTGGGGCTTATAGCTTTAGTGTTTTCGCATATGCGAATTCACGACAGATTTTAACTACTTTCAGTCGGCGTGTAGAATCCAGTAGTAAAAAATATAAATAATATTGTCATTATTGGTTTTCCGATCAGTTGATGTTGTTTACGTTTAACCATCTTTTTTCTTGATACCTGCTTTCCGATATATTTTTCGCTCAAGTTGAAGTTCAAACTACTGAATCATCGGATCAGCTCAGAAATTCTATTGATAATTCGCGCGAATTTCCTACAAACAGCGGCTTTCGCAGCAGAGTTAAAAAAAAAACAAGTTTTGCATTGAAAATAAACAGCACTGGACTACCAGTTTAGTCAAATTGAATAAAAATCTTTTGGTAAAATTTAATCACAGTCATTGAAACAAAACCGAATATTATCAGTCAAAATTGAAAATCCAGAAATTCATGAATAACGTAAATTACACGAAAGAAAAGATTCGACTCAACTTCATCGAACATCTATCCTAAACTTCATTTTCCACCTTTTCATTGAAATCGAAAGCAGAAAGGCCAATATTTTCTACTATAAAACCTGTTCTATTATTATTTTATGACAACTTTTTCATTTAGAATATTTATCTTTAAGGAAAAAAAATGTAGGACTGTACAGTTATTTAAGTTATTATAAGTTTAACAGTTTTAGCTGGCCTAAAACTACTTATTTTTAGTTCCAAGGACATGATTTGATTATTTAGATGGCGATTTAATTTTTTTAATTATGAACCGATTATGTTAAGAAGGGTGGGTGGACCAGTCATCGGCGTCTCGAAACTAGAATGTGTGTAGTACACGGACTGTAGCGTGGGCCGATGGTTGGTAAGTGTACCCTTTTCTTATCCCCATTTAGCTTTTCTACCCTATTTTTGTAAAAAAAACTTAAGATTAGCGTGTAGTAAGAAAATCATATTTTTATAACATATTTTTTGCTAAGCGTACCGCGTTTGAACCTTCTCGGCAGGAACTTGCATAGTACAATCAAAAGTTTAACATCAGTTTTTTTTCAACCGAAATAACGTTGTCTCCTGGTTTCCTGGGCCTTAATGAAACATATTTCCAAGCTAGACTTTCGCGAAATTATTATTTAAAAGACAAAGTAGGTGTTTTTATTAAGTTAATGGAAATAGAATCAAGAAAATTCTAATAGGTACTATGTCGCATACTGCACGATGCACAAACGCGGCAAGAACGATAAGATGGAGATAGGAAAAAGTATTATTAAAATTTAAATATAGGGCCATGCTTCTGTCGAACTATGGCACAACGGTGTTATTAGAAATTAACGCCAGTATTTACGAGCTTCGTCGCTCATTAATTAGGCTATTTGAAAGCGGTCGCTTGTCAATCCAACGTTCGACGCTAACTCTTATGGGCTTGGACCGAAAGTTGAATTCCGGTGTCAATTTTTTATTTATAAGGGTTACATAACTTTTTAGTTCATTCCCGTCATCCAAGTGAAAACAAATTGAAAATTAGAAACTGCAGTAAATATAGAGGGTTATGAGATGGCAATAGGGGCGGCAGGTATAGTTCGATTCAATCATAATGACAGCTCGGAAAACGACGCTAGTAGCTGCGCACTTGCAAAGGCATTTGGGGTGGTTTGAAGAATGGCGCACTGCACAACCGCTATTAAGCGTAAATAGAACGATATCCTAATGTCCTAGACGAAAAAGACCAGTCTTTGCCACATAAGTTTGATTAGTTTGATACGGTGAAAATACTCAAAATTTTAAGTAAATTACGAGGGAATTCGACCGCTTTCAAAACAAAATTAGAATCAAATAAGGAGTGAATTGCTAACTTTTTGTAAAATATATGACATGCGAGCTAAAACTTGCCAGAAGCAAAAAATATGTTAGCCATATTGTATTTTTTTTTTTGCTCTATATTCTACTCTTACCTTAGAGTTTCGTGCTTTATAACTGTTTTAAAATAAGTGCTCAATTTATTTTATATTTAATTTTATTTATGGAGTTCTGTGAGGGTCCAAAATTAGAGATCTCGAAACGTTTGCATTTATTTATTTTTTATATTTTGACATTTAACTGTGTGGTTCTGTGCGGAACCCTCGGTGCGAGTTTGACTTGCGCCATTTTGTGATTATAGAATTTTGTTTGTAAACATGTTGACTGTATCAGAGTGGGATGGGAATATAGTACAAGTTGACATTGACGTGTTACAACTAACTTGACAGCTAAACATGTCAAGACAAGTCCTAAAGTGGCGACACTAGACTGAACGTGGACGTCGCTGAAAACTTAAAACTTGTTTGTCAGAGACATAGCTTTTTTAATGAGCTGAAATATCCTTGTCCATCCACTGACACCGGAGGGCCCTTTGGAAGCGCGATGCCTATCGCCGCCACTGCCTAGTAAAACCAAAGATCTTTAGTGTTGTCCCAGTCATCGCCTGGTACAGCTCAACCGGTGTAGCACCAGCGTCTCAAGAAGGCTTTTCTTCACTTGACTAAGATAGTAATGTGTAGACTGCACTTAGTCTGAACATATTTTTTAAACTTTACTGTAACTACCGTATAACTTATAACCCCTTATGACCTTTTGGCACTGTACTAATATTCTCGACTTTGTCGAGGAAACGATTGTCAACGCATTTTGCTAGAAAAAAATTTACACGAGACGTTTTTAATTAATTTTATAAAATAATATAACGAATTTAAAGAAGCTTTTTTTTGAAGTGAAAGAGTAATTAATCTTTTCCAAAACTCAGTTCCTGACGGTGAAGTCACTATTTTAGCTACTTGTACACCTTGACAGTGCCAATTTGTCATTCTAAAGCTAAAACCTTTTACCTCCTCTTAATACTTAACGTACGGTTAGGTGGAGGCATCTGGCATAAACACTTTTCAGACAAACATAAAAATTCAAAATCAAATTCTATACAATTCAACGAAAGAAGATTGTATCAATAAAAGTAATAAGTTTTGCGAAAAACAAAAGAACAGTATAAAATATTCTGCTAATAGAAAAAAAAAAGTATTTTTTTACTTAATGAGAAAACTACAAGTTTATACGTTTTTACGTACAGATCCGGTAACGCCCAGATTTTTTACGTCAAATTAAATGTACATAAAAGTTTATCGCGTAGATTTTGGCTAATTTAAAATTACACACAGTTCACATTTTGGATGAAAAGTATTTATAGCAGATGCAATAGTCGGTTAAGAATGGTTGTAAGTCCCGTTTCTTTTGGAGAGTACCCGTGTTTTAAGCAGTAGGAATTTTCGTTATGTTGGGATCCTACCGGAAGCCTACCTTTAGGCTTGATTGCGACAGAAAAGAAATAGCGTTACCAACTAAAACTCCAAATACAAATTACTTACGGTACTCTCCAATCCTTGATTCTCTATGCCACCAGGGCTGTTTCTATAGCTATATATCCCATAATTATATTAAGTCACATTAATTTAAGTCACTATGTTTTTTCTTTGCAAAGTAATATTTACTATGTTGTAAGTACACTTTTCGGCCCTGGTTTTATATTTATATTATTATAGATTAGCCTAATTTTTGGTCTAGTCGACTTAATTTTAAGTGTATTCGAATAATTATGTATTTAACTTATGAGAAATAAATAATATACTAAATCATGTTTTTTTTTTATTCAAAGGCCTTTTTGTTATTTCCCTATAGGTACACGATATTGTCGCACACATCAACGCCTAGTTCCATAGAAATCATTTAAATAAGAAAGGTTTTTAATGTCATCATGATTCCGTTGTGAGAGAGAGTCAGAGTTATAGAGAAGGATTTGAACATTCCCTTTTTTACACCCGAAGCAAAAAGAGAGGTGTTTTGACCGCTATGTGTGTGTCTATCTGTGGCACCGTAGCTCTAACGGGTGAACCTATTTTAATGCGGTTTGAAGATCATCAGTTCTTTTGTAGTTAATGAAGGGATGTGACCAACTTCCACGAGTCTGAACGATGCGAATTTTGGTATTCAGTTACTTCAACAGTATTGCAAACATATGGTAAGGTCTTTTTTGTAGAGTTGTTTATTTTTTAGGGTCTCATACCTCAAAAGGAAATACCTATAACAGATCTCACCGTCTTAGGTGCTCCTTGGGGAAAGAGCGACACAGATTTGAGTGTACCTACTTAATTCGGACAGTGCAGCAGCCCTACCATGACGTCTTAAATCCATCATGATTCCTGTGTCAGAGAGAGACGGAGTTACACAAAACGAATAGCACTATCCCTTTCCCTCACTGAATCATGGTAGCATTGGCACTTCGTAGTACGGTCACTGGCATTTGTAATTCCTTGTGCAGCTCAACTGAGAAGTTTGAAGAGTTCAACGATCCCAGGAACAATACCAAACAGAGGACATTTAGGTTGGCCGTATAGTGTACGTACCTACTCAAACTGGCAGGCAATCATGAAATCAACCCGTAAAATAACGACCCACATTATCCTCATATAAATTACAATAAGAACTTCAATACATTTAAGAATTATGTAGACCAGTGATTAAGATGGTCTTAAAAAAAAGAACCACAGTTTCAGTAGACCTATCTAGTCAGTGAAAGTAGTTGTTAGTAGTGGTGTAGCTCAACTTAGAAATACTCAGAAGCTCAACAACTCGACGAACAATAATAATAACAATAACAATGGAATGTGCACTCGGCTGTCATTGTGCCGATTATCGTTACGGCCAATGGCCTAATGGCCCAAAGCTTCGACGACCACCTGTCGAAGCTGGCGTTACACAGTTGGGTAAAGGGTCTGATACAGAAGGCAGTACTCCTGGATACGGCTCGTATTGTGAGGAGGTTCCTTCCGCTGGAGCTCTAACCACCGGTAGCTTGGACCCTGCTCGCGATACCGGCGGACGACTATTTTTTATATTTTTAAATGTTTTTTATGTTGTTTTAAGAAATATTTAAAAATGTTATTTGTAGGCTTTTATATATATATGAATAAACGAAACAATAATAAAATTGTTAAAGGTCGATGTCTGTACATCGAAAATAAAATGCGTGTCTTTATTAGAGCTACAGAAAACAAAAAAACAATTTTTCTTTCTGTCTGTATGTTATTCGCGCAACACGCAATAACTACTGCATGGATTTGGACGCAGTTTTCACCGCTCTACCGCTTAGAAATACAGATTCTAAGTACAAAGTCGCGAGCAAATGCTAGAGTAACTGTAAATGTCTGAAGTAATACGTATTAAAGCTAAATTAGAGTAACTAGCTAAACTAAATTGTGAAGAGGTATTCCTGACTTTTTTTAATTGAATTTTTAAACCTACTTCATTCAAAGGAAGATTGGCTACCTCAAAACTCCGTCACTTATTAACCGATTTCGAAAATTCTTGCATTATTTGATATTCCTATTATATCAAAAACCGGGCTGATAGTATCCATGAAGAATTGCGAAATTTTTTATACGTTGGTACAAGTTAAGCATTTGTATTCAGAAAGTATCACGTGGTGAAGTGGAACGGATGTAAGAAGCATAGATTGCCAACGGAACTCCTAAATGATGAGTATTGCACATTTAACTAAATGGTTTTGATGAAAGTCGTGTTTGGGCATATTGGTATCAGTATTGTAAATCGTTTGTATTCAGAAAGTATCACGTGGTGAAGTGGAACGGATGTAAGAACCACAGATGGCCAACGGAACTCCTAAATGATGAGTATTTATTTAACTAAATGGTTTTGATGAAAGCCGTGTTTGGGCTTATTGGTATCAGTATCGTAAATCGTTTGTATTCAGAAAGTATCACTTGGTGAAGTGGAACGGATGTAAGAACCACAGATGGCCAACGGAACTCCTAAATGGTGAGTATTTAACTAAATGGTTTTGATGAAAGCCGTTTTTGGGCTTATTGGTATTTGGTATCAGTATCGTAAATCATTTGTATTCAGAAAGTATCACGTGGTGAAGTGGAACGGATGTAAGAACCACAGATGGCCAACGGAACTCCTAAATGATGAGTATTTAACTGAATGGTTTTGATGAAAGCCGTTTTTGGGCTTATTGGTATCAGTATCGTAAATCGTTTGTATTCAGAAAATATCACTTGGTGAAGTGGAACGGATGTAAGAAGCACAGATGACCAACGGAACTCCTAAATGATGAGTATTGCACATTTAACTAAATGGTTTTGATGAAAGCCGTTTTTGGGCTTATTGGTATCAGCAATGCTATTCCGTAAGAACTCACTCCAGTGCTCACTTCTGATTCTGCGGTGAAAACTGTATTTGGTATTCTGTAACTTGATGAAAACTACGCTAGCGCCACTGAGTGAGAAGCGAACTACTCTTAAGTGAAAAGTTATTTAACTTGACAGTCAGAATACCAAATACTTTTCACTTCAGTGCTATTCTGTAAGAACTCACGTGCGAATTCGATTCATATCTCATTTTCGATTACACTTCGTAACTCACCTGAAGTGAAAAGTATTTGATATTCTGACTGTCAAGTTAAGTTCGCTTCACCTATGTTCTCACTTAGTGGCGCTAGTGTAGTTTTCATCAAGTTACAGAATACCAAATACAGTTTTCACCGCAGAATCAGAAGTGAGAACTGGAGTGAGTTCTTACAGAATAGCATTGCAGGTGAGTTACGATGTGTAGGGTAGAGTGGTAGCCATTGAACCACCAAAAGTTTGAAGAGCTCTAGCGCGCACGTTGTTACAGTCTAAGAAAATATTTTTATCTCAGAAGATAGGTTATTTAATAAGCTGCCAAATTGCGTTAAAAAAAATGGAAAATATTTGTTGTTGCCTAATTTATACAGGTTTTTTTAAAACAAGGGAAATGGTTCATAGCGTACTCCTAAGGGTACACAAAGAACCGGGGGGGTGGTATTAAATGAACCAGGTGGTACACAATGAATCACGGTGGTATAAAAACCCGTAATTGTTTGAGTTAAATCAAAAATAAATACAGCATTTATAAGTTTCCATATTTATTAAGTCTCGGGTTATATAAGAACCGCACAATTAGTCTTAAAACTTAATTTTTAACAATAATTCTAAACTTTTAAAAAGTTTTGTTACGCATAAACTCTATCAAGAAAAAAAAACATTTTGTACTTGCTATGAGCATTTATAAAATCACCTATGTTTTTATCACAATCAGCCTGGCCAATTGGCCAGGCTGATTGTGATTACAACTTGCTGTATTGTAAATGCGATTAATCGGATGTCAAAATTTCGCGCTCTCCACTTGTGTCTTTACAGACACTGCGTCCTTTTAGCTGCCAGCACTTTATGTGGACGTGGCACTGTTGTGGTCGAGGTTAGGCCATAGAATTTATTTGCACAATCCAAGAAATATTCCTTTATGATGTCTTCTTGTTGGTCAGTAAAAATGTTACTTGCATAATAATGGGGCTTCAGTCTACACGACGGATTGTTCCTGTTGTTTGTAACGTATAGATCTTCGTCTTTGGCTGCTTTTCGGATGCTTTATCCTGACAAGTGTTTTTCTATACCTCTTTGTATAGCTTCCGCGGTGTGATACCCTTTTTTACGAACTTCCCTTCCTACCGTGTTTAGTCCCATGCTGAAATACCTAGACAAATAGTGATCAATTAATTATATCTACTCACATGAACACTTAGAGGTTGACTGGAATGATACTCCCCACCTGTTTATATAGCATTATACAAACAAAGCACTTAGATGTGGTACACAATGAACCGTGGTAACGTGGTTCATTGCTTACCCAGGATAAATGGCTCACAGCGTACCCACCCCCTCTTAGGAAATGTTAGCTTATGTTTTATACAAAAACCGTTGAGAATTAATTCCAAAAAATAGTCTCAAACAAGCCTAAAGACCTACATTACACATACAATTCACACATAGTTAAGTAAGAGTTAGATTATTAAAGTAACTACAAAAAGAAACTCACGTTTTTTTCGTCGTTTTTGCTTGATTTGACACAATGATGCGGCTCATGTGTGCATATGTCGCGACAAGCGCGCGGCGACTAGACCAAACTTCACGACGTGGCCAGCTAGTCCCGACATGTTTTTTGCGCGAGCCGTCAACGTTTCGTATGGCCAGGAGGTACTATGGTTCATACTGTACACGCGGTTCATTGGCTACCACCCTACCCTAATCGAAAATGAGATATGAATCGTATTCGCACGTGAGTTCTTACAGAATAGCACTGCTGTATCGTAAATCGTTTGTATTCAGAAAGTATCACTTGGTGAAGTGGCAGGATGTAAGAAGCACACGTATGACCATCGGAACTCCTCAATGATGAGTATTGCACATTTAACTAAATAGTTCTGATGAAAGCCGTGTTTGGGCATATTGGTATCAGTATCGTAAATCGTTCCTTGGGTTGATGCGGCACTCTCCGATTGACACCCGTTTAGGGGTAACAACTGACTGTTCGTGTTGTGAAATCCATTGGAGGTGGGATGCAAAAGTTATCGAGCTCGTTCGCTCTTGCATTCTTTTACTTCTGCTTTTCAGAATGGGTGGCAATTGCAGTCACCAGAACGAAAGCAGCAATCCGAAATTAATCCGAGGGGGTCACCCAACAAATGTAGGGTAAGTGCTCCAGTGAATGAACACTTAAGCAATCTTTGAACTTCAAAAAATTATTACACTATGTTATCTCTAATGTATACGGTTCAAATCTATATTTTAGTAATGTAAATATACTAAACTATATTTTTAAAGTTAGAGTTATAATATTACCTGGATACATTCTTAGATATTGAGCAATAAATTGAAAAATACCCTAAAACACCAGTGAATGAACGAAACTTTCTAGTAAATGAACGAAATAAAACCAGTGAATGAACATAACAGATTTTTCTTTTGGTAATTTAAAGAATTTTTGTTATTATAAAATGTATAGTCAAAAAATCAACTAAATAAATAAACATAAATTCTCTGCCTCTGAATCTGTTATAAAAATAAAAAAAATAGTGTATTTACATCCTTACTCAATAATTTTATAACTTTATAGGTTTAACAGACACATCTTTTGGTTAAAAGAAAATATAAAATATATTCAATATCAAATGTTAAAGTATATATATATTATATAAATATAACAACTATGCTTATCTAATTATTTAGATAACATTACAACAACCTTATTATTAAGCAATTAACGTACTAGAATCACAAAATAAAAAAATAACGCTAAATAATTTTAAAAAAAACTGAGATATTGACAAATTATGAGACTTAATTTGTCAATATCTCAGTTTTTTTTTATTATTTAGCGTTGTTATTTTTTATTCTACGTCTCTAAATGTAGCATTATATCATCATCAACAGCCTGTTGCAGTCCACTGCCGGACATAGGCCTCACCAATTGCACGCCACTTAGATCTATTTTCGGCTTCTCGTATCCAGTTTCTGCCAGCCGTCCTGCGCAAATCGTCACTCCACCGTGCCGGAGGAGGTCTTACACTACGTTTGCTGAGACGCGGTCTCCACTATAGAACTCGTTTATCCCAGCGATAGTCAGTTCTACGACCATTGCCACTTCAGCTTACTAATCTGGTGGGCCATATCGATGACCTTGCTTCTCTGATGGATCACCTCATTCCTGATGCGATCCCTCAGAGACACACCGGGCATAGCCCTTTCCATAGCCCGTTGAGCGACTTTAAGCTTGTGGACCATACGAGCCGTCAGTGTCCACGTTTCGGCTCCGTATACCATGACGGGTAGGACATACTGATTGAAGACTTCCTTCCGTCTTTAGGCATTGTGGGATCGACGATGTAAAGACTCGAAGTAGCTTCCCAAATGCTGCCCAGCTGAATTCTTCTATTTACCAGTCAGCCAGGTCATTCAGCATGTATGTTGTAGGTCCTGCAGCGTTTCTGCTATGATGACGATATCATCTGCAAATCGCAAGTGAGAGTTGTTTTCGCCATTGATGTTAATGCCACGTTATTTCCAGTTCAGCGTCTTGAACGTATCCTCCATTGCATTAGTGAATAGGTTTTGGGAAATAACATCCCCTTGTTTCACTCCTCGATGCAACGGTATGGAACTTGTTTGCTGATTCTGTACTTGAACGGACATGGTTGCGGCCTCGTAGAGACATCTCATCACTTGGATGTATCGCCGGTCTCCTTGGCAGCGCTGCAGGAACTCCAGAACAGACTACAGAGAGAGAGAGATTTCAACCGAGTCAAAGGCCTTTTCATAGTCCACAAATGTTAGATTCAGGGGCTGATTATATTCTTCGGTCTTCTGTATAATCTGCCGCACTGTGTGGATGTGGTCTATAGTGCCGTATCCGCTCCGAAACCCAGCCTGTTCCGGTGGTTGGAATTCGTCGAGTCTTCGCGCAAGACGGTCCGTGATCACTCTTGAAAACAGCTGATAGACGTGGCTTAGAAGGGATATGGGTCGATAGTTCTTCAACAGGGTCTTGTCTCCCTTTTTGAAGAACAAGACGACCACACTTCTATTCCATGCCTCTGGAGTTCTCCCTTCAAACAGGACAGCGTTAAACAGCTTCCTCAGCCACTGTAACTTCGGATGAAGGGCCCATTTTTCTTAGCAAGGGCACCTTATTAGTTACTTTATTATGTAGAGTGGATTTTGATATCTTAAAAACATTAATTGCTTTATTAATAGTAAGTTCTCCATTAAGAATGGACGTCGTTACTCTTTAAACGGCTTTTTGCAAAGTTTCTTGAGTATATCGAAATCTTTTGTATTTCTTTTTGACGGAATGCATTGTGATCTAAATGGATAATGGATAATACTACATAAAAAGAAAAAATAATTTAATAATAAATTTTAAATCTTAATGTGATTTCTAACTGAATTATGATGTGTTCATTTATTGGTTACATTTTCTTGACGAAAACTAGTATTTGAACATGACTAAAAATGTTAGTTCATTCATTGGATTTTATGAACCAGTAAATGAACACACCTGTCCCAATACTGGCCTAATGATTATAAATCTATTGTTCAAACGACTCCCAAAACATGAATATTATAGCATAAAAATAAGGTACATATTTCAAAAAAAATGTGAAATTTGCTTTTGTCCAGTGAATGAACGGCCGTTCATTCACTGGATTTTAAACGTTTTTCGCTTCCAATGCTGGGACATCTAATAATTTACGTTAAACCGGCTAGAATGGCAATAAAATTGATTTCAGACATATATTAAAACTATGCACTATTTGAATAAATAAATAACTTGCAGAGTATATTTAAATTACGGCTACATTGTGATAACAAACATTTCGTGTCTTACCCTAGGCCTTAATTCTTGCTCGAACAAAATCACGTTACACTGATACTGCAAACTTTAAATGCTTGCCATTTTTAAATAAACAGTGACATAAGAAACGAATGTTGTAATTCTAATAGAAAATAGAGTTGAAAGTGCGAAAAAAAATACTGCGTTGGGTAGAAATATCTCAGTTTCTTATTTTTTTTAAATAACTTCATTTTGTTCATTCACTGGGGTGTGTTCATTCACTGGAGCACTTACCCTAGCGCTCGACTGCTCCATTTTTGGAGTGCGGAGATCTGCACTGAAAGAAGAAAAGAAAGAAAGAAAAAGCTTTTATTTACCACAAACGACAGTTATTGTTCTAAACTAAACCTTAAACTATAGTGTTAGTACCTACATCTTAATTTATGTTAGTCAAGATTGCATGCAGTGCACTCTGGTTAGAAGTGATGTTTGTTAGAATGTTTTGTATTTGGAACACGAATCAATTTACCTATATTTGTCTATGAAATGCGTATATTTATGATGTTCACTTTACTTGCCCTGTTCAAATGTTCACAAAACTAATGTTACAAAAGGGTTGCGCCTCTTTGTTAAAATATAAAATTTGTCAGAGGTGGGCGTTATATAGGGTTGGTGTAAAATTTATAAGTTGTTACTTTGAACCTAACATTAGTAGCAATAAGAGTCAGTATTTGAGGATGTGTCTTAAAAGCTATTACAGCGGCAACGGTAGAGTGGACCGTGTTGTAGAACATGATCAAATTAATAAAAAAGTAACAAAAACTTGTTGCAGCCTTTTCCCCGTATCGATAATTTTATTCTTTACCGAGAATATTCCCAAAGTAGCCTTTAGATACAGCTCCGACTTTTTACTGTACAAAGGGATTTTATTCAGTGGCTGGGAGGTACTTATATAAAAAACTATTGTCCACTGCCGGAGATAGCTTTGCGTTAGATCCGTATTTCCTTATAAAAGATATAAGAAACAATAGGAAAAGTAATTTATTTGAAAATGCGTTGGGATTATTTAGCTTGGAGTTTATTTCTGTGATTGATTAATAAGAAATGAAATGAGGAGATGCGCAAAAAAACCGACTTATCGGTATAGCCCATGGAAAAAACACATTGCACGGTTAACAGATGGCCGGTTCTGTAGTTGCGACCGCGTATCGGAAGATGCAGCGTTAGAAGACCTCACACTAGGTCAGTTGACCTGCACCACAATTGCTTTTTTATTTGTCATTTGTACAAAAGAATACAGTATTATATGAGTTAAATAGCAACCAACAACCACTAAGTAAAAACTTGTGCTATCTTGAATCTATCTCAATATCGAAAACTATACAAAATGAGTATTTTATATGTGTATGTTATCGTCGATAACAATTTATATAACCTTTAGGTCTTTAAATAAATAAAGGCTTACCTTACTTAATCGCATATTTTTCAAAGTCGAAAGAAACTCCAGGTGACGTCATATGTATGTTGAAAAAGTCTCTTTTGCTACCAAATGTACAGTCGGTGATAGCAATTAACTGACCCCCCTAAAAATTACTCGATTTTACACCCTATGCTCATAACATTAAACGTTATTCAATATGGTATGAGTTTATCAGACTCGATGAACAGAAACAATAAATAATTTTGATACGCAAACTTGAGCTTTAAGAGGTTGGTATTAGGTCATTTATTTAATAACTTTTTACCTTTTTTAATAAGTGGGTAGTTAGACGTCAATATGCGTATTCAACAAAAACTGCTATAAATATGACATAAGGACTATGGGGTAGAAGAATAAATTGAACAAGATATTCTATGCACAAATAGCAGTGAATACGCGCGAACATTTTTACCTTGCCTTACTAAATTGGCTTTTTTCCTTTTTATTAATTGTTATCAGTTTTGATAGTTTAATCGTCATGTCTCAGTTGAGTGATTATTTAAAATACAAAATAATCTATTTGCATGAGGAGAATGTTGGTATTAAAGCGATTGCTAGGAAACTTAATATAGCGGTAAGTGTATTATTTTTATGCTTCATTTATAATTATACTTTTTCCTTAATTCGTTAGTCTGCTTAAAAGCCGGTGAATGTAGAATAATAGACAATTAACTGTGTTTCATTATGAGTCTAATTTGAGATCATTTATAGGTCTAATTTGATTTTTATAATCTAATTTGATAAACGTATTTTTTCAAACTTAATCGATAAATTATGTTTACCTATTCGTTACTAAAATTATGCTTATTGTGTTGTTTCAGAGAAATACAGTCAGATTGTCGCTAAGACGTTTTGAAGAGGGAATATTCAAAAAGATCGTCCTGGACCAAAAACCTACTATGTGTTTACTACCGGACGCCGAGGTTGATCGCCCAGTAATGTAATTTAGATCTTATTGTGTATATAAGTAAGGTGTAGTATAAATAAAACAACCTGATACTATATACTGGTCTCATTTTGAACTTTATTGACATGAGCCTAACCAAACGGCGGAGAATCTTAACACCGACTTCTAATTCGACGCCAACGCCATCTAGTTACAAAAATTGAACTATAATCTTGTGTGAGCGGGTTTTGAACTAGCATGGTTCTTAACATACCGCCCACCAAGGACATTACTGAAGGATTGTCCTTCGTAAACTAAGTCCTGGATCTGACATTTTGATCTCAGGTTAACCAAAATCTTAAATTAAGCTACCTTAACTAAACTTAACATCTAACATTTGTAAATCTAAAAAAAAACTTATTTTTTTAAACTTCTGAAATAACAATGTGTAAAAGAATCAACAACTATAAATTAAATATACAACTTAAATCTATGTGAATTCAGTGATCTGCAACTGGTAAAATACAAACTTTGGATGTTGGCCTCTTAATAGTAGAGGATGTAGTGCGCAATGTGACTACACGGGTGATATTATCAGCACCGGGATGCTTGTCTACTACACGACCTAACAACCAACGACTTGGCGGCAAATCGTCTTCCTTGACTAAAACAATATCACCAATATTTGGTTCAGGAATTTTTGAAGACCATTTGTACCGGTTCATAAGATTGGACAAATATTCTTGGGACCAGCGTTTCCAGAATGACTGTAGCATCCTTTGAATAAATTGCCACCGTGATAAATAACTATGTTTAAAAATGTTCTTCTTTAAAAAACGTCTACAATATGCGATTACCCTAACTAATTTTTGTAATGACGAATACCTTTCGAACACTGAAAGCTCTGGTAATATAACAATGTGAGTTTTTGCTGTTTCCTCTAAGTCGATATTCAAATCATTTGGCCTTTTATAATCTATTGTTTTCCTAGTTAGAAATGATGGTCCAGAAAACCATAAACTATAATCTAATAATCCACTAGGTAAAATACCTCGTGAGGCGCAGTCTGCTGGGTTGTCCTTGGTTTTCACATGAAACCATTGAGATGCCTTCATCGTGCATAATATTTCCGAGGTGCGATTCGCCACAAACGTCTTCCATCTGCTTGGATGGATGTTAAGCCAAGCTAACACGACTGTGGAATCTGTCCAGGCCCAGATTTTATCCCTAGAAATGTTTAGGACATCTGCTGTTTCTATTAGAATATTTGACAGCAAAACTGCTCCACACAACTCTAAACGAGGTATACTAATTTGCTTGATGGGGGCTACTCTGGTTTTTGCAACCAACAACGAAATATGAACATTGCCTTCAACATCTACTATCCGCAAGTAAATCACGGCTGAGTACGCGGTTTTCGAGGCGTCACTGAAGCCATGCAGCTCGAGATCGTCGTGCGACTTAGTTCCAAGCCAACGAGGTATCCGAACTTTGCATAGTTGTGACAACTCTTTACGGTAAGTACTCCATTCCTTTACCAAATCAGCGTTTAATTCTTCATCCCAACTAACACCTGCAAGCCATAATTTTTGGATGAATGTTTTTGCTAAAACCAGACTAGGCGCTAACCAACCTAGTGGGTCGAACAATCGGGCTATGTCCGATATAATCATCCTTTTAGTTACAGGTGCAGTCGCCAGCGGCGGAAGATTCACCGAATACTGGAAAGTATCTTCGTTGCGGTTCCAGGTAAGTCCCAAAATTTTTATTGTACCGTCTAATTTGATCTCTAACCCTTTTTCTTCTTTGTGTTCTATTTTATCTAATTTATTGTTTTGTACAATATCTATTTGTCCTATTGTTTTGTCTTTATTCCTGTTTGCTCTTGTTTGATCTCGTTGTTCTTTAACTTCATGGGTTTGAATTGTTTCTATTCTCTTAAGTATTTCTTGACTGTTACTATTCCATTTCTGTAATATAAATCCACCTTTTCCAAGTAATGCTATCATTTGCTTATATATTTCAATGCCTTCTTCTACACTGTTGCATCCTGTCATTAAATCGTCCATATAAAAGCAATTTAAGACCTTATCTGCAGCTAGGGGGTAGTTTTCACCTTCATCAACGGCGATCTGACGTAATGTTTTGACTGCTTGGTACGGTGCAGAAGCTGTTCCAAATGTCACAGTCATAAGCTCGTAATCTTGTATCGCTTTGTCCGGACTGTCACGCCACAGTATTCTTTGGAACATAGCATCCTCTTCAGCTACCTTCACTTGACGATACATTTTAATTATGTCCGCCACAAGTCCTATTGCATGTACTCTCCATTTTAAAACTGTGTGACGTAAATCAGCCTGCAGTTTTGGACCAACCATGAGCGTATCATTTAGTGACACTCCATTGTTGTTCTTTTCAGAGGCATTGAAAACAACACGTACTTTAGTTGTGGTCTTGTCATCTCTAATGACTGCGTGATGTGGTAAATACACTGCTATTTCCCTCTTGCTATCATCTTTATTCACGTGCCTCATATGACCTAACTGTAAATATTCGTTAATTACTTCTGTGTATTTTTCTTTTAACTCTTTGTTGTTTGCTAATCTTCTCTCTAATCCTAGAAATCTTGATTTAGCTATGCCACGTGAATTTTCAGACTTGCAAGGAGGATCTTCATATCGGAAAGGTAACCTGACTACATATCTACCGTCGTGTTCTCTCTTAGTAGTCTCACTATAAAACTCTTCGCACTTCTTCTCCTCTGGTGTTAATATTAATTTAGTATTAATTTGATCTTCAATTTCCCAAAATTTCTTTAAAATATCATCTACTTGCACCTTGCAATGCATTACATTAATTGTATCTGATCTATTATTTTCAGGAGCCACTGCACCTGATAGGACCCAACCTAATCTTGTGTTCTGTGCTACAAGACTACCAGAAGGACTTTTAATTAAACCTTCCGTAATAACGCTGCTATAAACATCAGCACCCAATAAGATATCAATTTTGTTGGGTGAGTTGAACTCTGGATCTGCTAAACAAAGATTGTTGACCTCTAACCAGTCGAAAGCATCCGTGCTTAAGCTTCGCTCTGGTAAGTAAGAGGTGATCTTGCTTAAAACGTAAGCATTAAAAATAAAATTGAAACTAAGATCGACGCGAGACTTTATCGTTATTTGTACCATGTACTTTGTCATGGTTGACCTATTGTCTCCTAATCCTGAAACGAACCCTTGAATTGGAATCTTTTTCAGGTTAAGAAATTGAACTGCTGCTTCTGTAATGAAACAAGCCTGAGAACCTTGATCGAGTAAGGCTCGGACTGTTTGGTATACACCCGTCTTTGACTCAGCTTTTAGTAGCGCAGTGGCTAATAAAACTTGTCTGGGTTTGCGTGCCTTCCCTGTTGACAAGCAAGCAACTATCTGATTAGCACTAGTCGAAGGAGTAGCACTATTGGCAGTTGGCTTAGCTTCACAGTCTTGGTCTTCAGCCGACTCACTATTTAAATGTAACTGTGAGTGATGACGCTTTTGGCAAATTCTACACCTGCTATCCTTTTTACAGCTTTTAACCATGTGGTTACTCCCCAAGCAGTTAAAGCATATTCTGCTTTTACGTACAAAATCACGTTTAGCGTCAAGAGATTGTTTTGAAAACTTTTTACAAAAACATAATTTGTGACCTTCAGAACAGAATTCGCATTTGATGTGAGATGCGGCGTTCGTGGCAAGCATTGTCTTAGGCGTATGAATGTTTGAACTATTATTGACCTGGTGACCTGAAATCCTTTTTGGTTCTATGCACTCAAATGCGCGGAAACGTTGCTCCAAAAATAATTTGAATTGCTGAATGGTAGGAAAATCATTGGAAATGCTACTGCTTACGCTTATTTCCCATTGTTTACGCGTTTCAGCATCTAATTTAAACGTCATTATGTGTATAATGATAACGTCCCATGTACTCACATTTATACCTAAATTTGACAACGCATTTAAGCAATCACTGGTGGTATCTAAAAGTTCCTTTAAGGAAGTCGCCGACTCAGTTTGCAAACGTCTTACTCCAAATAACCTTTTTAATATGCAATTGGCAAGATATCTTTTATTGCTATACCTCTTGTCTAACAAATCCCAGCATTGACTATAATTCGCATCAGTAATTGGTGTATTCCGTATCAATTGATCAGCTTCACCTGAAAGATGACTTTTCAAATAGTGTAGCTTTTGAACGTTATCTAGTGATTCATTTTTGTGGACTAATGATATAAACAAATCACGAAATGTTGTCCATTCTCCATATTTTCCAGAGAAAATTGGAATGGTGATCTTTGGTAACTTAACGAATGAACATGCTGACTTAAATGAACTGTTAGGAGAACCATCACTGCATTGTACTGATTCCCTTGGACTTATTTTATTATGCGCTGTTTTTAATAAACTCTTATACATTATATAAGTGTCTTCGGTTGTATCATAAATGTCATCCACATTTTGATCAATATCATCAAGTTTAAAGTTTTGATAAATTTTTGTCTTGGTTTCTTTAAACGAATCCCAATCCTTTTCTAACAATTCTTGTCTAGTTTCTATGTATTCGAGGGTTAATCTTTCTTTAGGACTCTTTTTGAAATTTGTTAATCCTTTAATAATAACCGTTTGGGAACCTCTTAGTACATTAATTAATCCCTCCATATTTGAGACAATTATTAACCTCAAAAAATGCAAGTAAATTCAAAGTACAACAATCACACAAAACTAATGTAAACAAACCGACATGTGTTAAAAATAAAGTTTAGACTTGATAGAAAATACAAGTCCAGTAATAACAAACATAATATTCTAAGTTCTAAAGAATTTCTCAAAATTTTGCAAGTGTTTTAAATATGTTATAAAATCTGGCGGAAATCGGGCATAGGTTTCCCGTTCCGTCGTTTTTTAAGAAACTATTCTAAGTCCTTAACTAACATGCAAACAAATAATACAAGTCTTAAAATTCTACAGAAAATGCCTAAGTTAATTCCTTGGAAGGTATAAAGTTCAAAATTGCTTGTCATTAACTCCCTTTGTTTATGAAATAAAATGTACTCACAATTTGCACTTTACTCACACTACACGATGATTCTGGCGCGCCCTTGTGGCGACACGTTGAACTCTTGGATGTGACGTCCTTCTTGTGACGACACGTTGAACTGCGGGGGTGATGATGATCACCTCCAGTTTGATCTGGATGCAAGTGGTGTCCCCTCTGGTCTCCACTTTCCTGCCGCTGCTGCAGAGCTCGTCCACGACACTGGACGGAGCTGTCGCTGCCGATGCGGAGGACCGAGTACTCTAGCCGCAGCGATCCACTGCGAGTACCCGGGCAACGCGGAACGAGCCGCGCGCGAACTCAAAAATGGTTTTTTATCCGGTTCGTATGGACCAATGTTTACTACCGGACGCCGAGGTTGATCGCCCAGTAATGTAATTTAGATCTTATTGTGTATATAAGTAAGGTGTAGTATAAATAAAACAACCTGATACTATATACTGGTCTCATTTTGAACTTTATTGACATGAGCCTAACCAAACGGCGGAGAATCTTAACACCGACTTCTAATTCGACGCCAACGCCATCTAGTTACAAAAATTGAACTATAATCTTGTGTGAGCGGGTTTTGAACTAGCATGGTTCTTAACACTATGTTACATACTCCAGTGTCAGAACGTCATCAAGCAATTGTTAGAAGGCATACTGAACAGCCATTTTTGCCTACTCATTCAACTGCAAGTGGAAGTGATCGTTGTTGGAATATGGTGCGCGGTATGCGGGACCGCTTGCAACAAGCAATAGAAAAAATGGTGCTCCACTTCGCTATTAAAAGCATGAATAACTTGAGTAACCAGTGTTGGTCACAAACAATACTAACGTATGTCAGTGTGTGTGTTAAATTAACTATTGTTATAATTTGTAACGAAGTATTTCGAATACCTAGTTTTTTGTCAAAACCTTATTTTATAACTAAAATAACTATTCATAAAACAAATTGATATATAGTAGACCAGGTAGAACTTCAACGTATAATGCCGTTTTATTTAGTTCAATGATATTTAATGTAGTGATGTTATTGTTATGAAATAGAAATACATACCTATATTTCTAAATATTATAACATGCTGATTCACTACATTAAACTCAGTGCAGTTAACAACGTTATTAGTAAGCAGGTAAATATTATCATCTTCGTGTCGTCATCAATATCATTTATGTTATTCTTATAATATTTTTTTTATACTTAAAATAAAATCGTTTTTACCACCATTTTGGTTTTTTATTTCTGTTCATTTTTTTTGTTGTTGTTGCTAAAGTTATAATTTATTATTTATAACTTAAAATAAATATACAAAACAGAAACAAACGCGTCAATTACGCTGGTTACGAACTCGCAACCACGATTTGTCAGCTCACTACAGTCACCACTAGACCACTCGAAACACATTCAACGTGATCGAAATTACGTATTATATTACAAGTTAAAATAATATTCAAGAACATACCTACCTTAACACTGCGTATTAAAGATCAAATTCGAATAACTATTTTATTGATCGTAGACGTTGAACCAGTTCCAACGTTGTTCTAGTTCGATCGTTCGTAACAAGCAAAAGGTTCAAATTCGTTTAATTTTTAGGGGGTCAGTTAATTGCTATCACCGACTGTACAATACTCAATGAATACGGTGGCAATGACATAATAGAAGCATAATATTATTTTCATATTAAATGTCCTTTTTACCAAAAGCAGCCCAAGTCAAAAGCAATGGTCATCTACGTATGTTCTTAAGAGAATTAGATTTAAATAGGGTTAACGTAGGATTAATACAATCAATTTAATCCAAAGACAATATAACCACTTGACTGCGCATACAGTGCCCCGACGCTCGAAAACTATTAGTATTTTGTCGCCTATACCGGCTACGGTAAGAGTAACCATTTTAGTTGTGCCCAAGTGTCAGACCTGTGTGCACGCTAGATTAATACAAATTTTGATAACTTTTTATGCAATTTTATCGTATCCAAATGCCTTCATGCGCGGTGAAATGGTGCGGGAAGCATTCCAAGACATCTAGATACAAAAAGGATGGCATAACTTTTCATCGATAAGTAAAGCGAACGAAAATTATGTTTGATTTAATCAGATTATGAGTCACCGCAGGGGTCTATTTAAAATGGTGTTTGGGGTAAACGAATACACTGTTGAGTTCCGCGTTGATGTCTTTTGGAAACGTCTCGTTCTTTCATTAGACAATTCTAATGCTTCTATCCCTTTTTGTCTCTTTGTATTTTTATCGAGAAAATAGTGGTGTCAATAATAGCTAGCTGAAAGTCGATATCGAAAAAACTATTTGTTTTTATTCTATTCACATACTGTGATAAAATACCTGTACTTTTAACCGATTTCAAAAAAGGAGGAGTTTCAGTTCGTTAGTATTTTTTATGCAAGTTTCTATGTTTTTCGATTTATTTGTTTCTCTCTGTCCCCGACCGGGACCGATCGGTTATTTTATTATTTTTTAGATCGGTTTTAAAATCTCTGATTGCATATAATTTAATTATATATAATGTATAATAAGCAAGATGCATAATTCAGAAATATGTAGACGCTCGTTTATCTTTTTTACAAAGAACAAGGACCCTAAAACTTTGATTCAAATAACGTATACCAAAATAATTCATTTTAAAAATCAATAATAACAGGATACGTCTGTTTATTTTTGTAATTGATTGATTTTGATTAAATATTGTTTCTATGATTTTAACTGAGTATTTTTCATAATGTTAAAATCCATTTTATCGATATCGATTATTTTCCCCTAATGAAGTAGTGCAACCCTATCGATAGGCATACCTACGCAACTTGACCTTGAACTGACCAATTGCAGTCGCGCATTCTTCCTCGTTCCCCGGCCCGCAGTAGTGAGTCGTGTGCTTAGAAGAAATCAGCCCATACGCTCTCTAGTGGTTACATTCTCTATGATTTAATCCCAACCAACTTCAGAAGGTGCCAAAAAGTTAAGTAATTTAATAACAGTACTTCAACGGTAACTGCTATATTTAACTATTAAGTGTTAGTGTTTATGGCATAATGTAAATGTAACAGTAGTAAAAGGTACGATGGGGTTGACATATCCGGTTTGATAAAAACCCCAAAACAAATAAAGAGAAAAAAAATAACTACGTATGTATGTATTATATGTGTGGAACATAACACTAACGCCTGATTTTGATGAATGAGGTACAAGTATCAATAGATTCTTTAAAACGTTCTCATTGACATAGGCTAGGTACATGTTTCATAAAATTTAATAAGCGGGAATTTACACGTAAATTTTTGACAACATTTTTATCGAAATAATCATAACATGTTTGGTATCGAAATAAAAGTCTTGACGAGTACAATACAAATATGTATGTATGTTATATTGTCTAAGTATCTAATTAAAAATTAAGAACCTACGTTCTAAACGTAAACACTTGGGCAAAGTTTCTAGAACTTTCCCTATTATATTTAACTGACTTTAAAACGAACTTTTTCTATTTTATTTCACACAGGCATGAAGACCTATAAAACGTTGGAAGCTAATGCACGGTACGATTTGGTCGTTTCCTATGGAGAAGAACCGGTTAAAATGAAGGTGAATGTGACATTGGTTGAATGAAATTTCAACAGCCAATCGCATTGCGCAGAACTTGAATTGCTTTTTAACCGACTTCAAAAAAGGAGGAGGTTCGCAAGATGACTGTATATTTTTATTGAGTTTTTTACCTTATTTTTTACTGAGTGTACCGATTTTGATGATTATTTTTATATTCGAAAGCTAGAGAATTGTCATGTAGTCCCATTTAAATTTTAGTGAGAGCTACGACTACTATATTAGTTATCCTTAATAATGCGCTGGCTTCGACTACATTGATGATATTTTCATTTTCACTTATCGATGTAAAATGATTAAAAAAAAACTTGTGCCATGGTTGACGCTTGACGTATCACCACTAAAAAATTGTTTTACAAAAAAAAAGGTATGAAGTTTTAATTTGGGAAGTCAGTGTCAAAACCAGTCAAACAACCAAAAACACCAAGTTCCGAAATTAAAGTAATTTTATGTGTTATTTTTATACCTTTTTTCTTTTTTCAGCCACGCGTCGATTTTATTTTGTCACCACGGGCTATTATAAGTAACTTGTTTTCGTTTGAAAGTAACAATGACCCTAGGTATTATTATATATTATTACTAATATATTCCATGTTCAGCCATCTAAGACGAATATAGGGCTAAACTCCCCAGTTAACAGACTCTGTAGAGAGATGAATTCTTTTGTAAAGTCTGTACCAGAGGTTGACATTCACCATGATTCCTTGAAAGTCTTTAAGGCCAAAGTTCAACAGTACCGAAGAAAGCAACTGAATAATTAATTGATTGTCAATTCATAGTGTTTATAATATGATTTGATTATACAATTATACATTCTTGAAATTTTTATGTCATTGTTCTCTGATAACTGTGATTATTTTGTTTTGTTTTTTTTTTTCTATTCTATTTTAATTTTATTTTTAAATTTGAAGTCATTGTACCATTAATAGATTTTTTGTTGCTTACTGGATATTTTTAATTTCGTTGTGTTTTCTTTTTAATTTTAATGTGATTATTTGTATTTTTTTTTTCAATATTATTATAGCTAGTAGTAAGCCAGTGTTATTTTGCTCACTTGAATGTTGGTCGACCTATTATTGGCGACTGTATAAGTCTGATGCTTTTGCTAATATTATACATATGTATGTAATGCTGTATACAGAAGCTGTTGGTTTGCCTTTAATAAATAAATAAATAAATAGGTATGTACCTACCTAGTTGGGCCTGCGGATGGCGAGCTATGGGTGGCTCGCCGTCCGATAGCAACCAGGCCCGAGTCGACGGCGCGTAGTGTTCCACGCGCGCCCCAAAGAGCCGTCAGCAACGAAGACGGAGCCCCATAGGGTCAGTGCCTGCTAGGGTTGTGGAATTTGTTCGAAAGAGTCACCGCGGCCCTGGAACGCAAAGGGAACAAGAAGGATCACGGGTGGGTTTTAGTCAGTAAGAGTCTGATACTCCCTTCCGCTCCGCCCAGAGCGGGAGAAGTCATTTGATGATTTCCCATCAAAAAAAAAGGTACTTAGTTGGGTAAGATGTCGCGGAGGCGCGCACCGCAACAGTCGAGAAGCCGTGCCGAGAATCACCCTACAGGTACGTCCAAATAAACTTTATTCGATACCTACTAAAGTACCAACTGCATTCAGTCGAGAATTAAGGAGCTTCTTGAATCATTCCTAGAATTTGTTCCGGTCACCTAAGAGCTAAGAGAGATAGGCGAAGTATATACAATTTTGATGTGTAAAAAGTATTACAGATTATCGACAGTTTACAATCTGTTAAGATATTTTATAATCAAACGGAGTTTGTAATTATCCTCTAATGGACGATTCTTTAATTCTTTATTGTACACTAAAACAACTTATATTATATTAGACATAATAAAGTGCATGTACAAAGGCGAGCTTAACTCAAAGTTGAGTTTTCTCCCAGCAGACGATCAAATATGTAGCATTTTTTCTTCGAATTTTCAGTGATAGGTTCCTAATAAATGTATTATTTTTAAAGCCGTACAAATCCGTAATTAAACCACGCGCTTACTACCTACAGAGCTCCTGTTTGTTCGTATTTCGATGAGCGCCTGACGAATAACGACGAGCTTAAAATAGTTCACATGAAAAGTCTGTATCCAAAATCGTAGGCGATTATTATTTGCAATGTTTTATTGAAAGCACTTACTGTATTCTCGTTTATAGAAGTACCTTCGTTCATTCATCATCATATTCATTCTTCATTTTGCCTTTTGAAAATGTCATAGATATTTTTGCATTCAAATTACAAAAAATAGCTAATCTACCAATAGATATTCAAATCACTCGGAACAAAATTCGGCAAGGTTTTTCAATGGATGTTATTTAAATGGTTAGCATAGTATTCGTATTTTTCTGAGCAGAAAAATATAATCTGTGTGCAGGAATAGCTAATTGATCAGCAACTCATGGCCAGCAAACATTAATTATGTTTCACAGCTTCATTCGAAGCGATTTATTGTTTACGTATTGTAGCAGCGCCTCCATGTACCAGCCTTGCACGGATTTTTAGAGGTAAAAAAAAAATAACAAGTTTTTAAGGTAAGTTATTTTTATTTCACTGGCAACACTATTCGTTTACCCCTACTTTGCCCCCACTACACCATTTCTCTTTGACGGCTCGCAGCCATTTTAACATCATTCCGCGTTTCCGTGCTCAAGCCTTCGCACGTCTCCGCTCCCACAAATAGATTCAGATCCAGGTCCAGCTCACTATGGGGAAGAAAAGGAAGAGAGAAAAAACTGAAGCAGAAATACGGCGTAAAATACAAAAATTGCAGAATAAATTACAGGCAACTAATCGCCGTATAATTTCTTCATCCGAAGAATCTTTACATAGTAAGTTACACAAATAAAATTATTATAAAACTATTATCAGTGATGCGAGGTTACCAAATTTGGGTTTCCTCTGTCATTATACAAAGTGATGCGTACTGCCATACTGGGGCTGATACTGTCACGTAATATGATAATACTTACTTCCCCAAGTGATGCGAGTCTACCAAGATTGGGTTTTCTCTGTCACGTTAAAAACTGTTAAATATAACATTTTTTACCAAACGTATTCTAAAAAGAAACGTTTTTTTCGCAGATTTATCACACCATCAATTAGATATGGTTGTGAACTGTGATATATCACAAAACGAGGACGGCTACTCGTTTCAAGCTTCACCGCCACGTGGCTCGGCGCGCTCTTCGCCACGTGTTTCGCCACGTGCCTCGCCCGGTGCTGGTTCGTCGCGCCCTGCGTCACCACCGCCAGCTCCACCGCCGCTATGCATCGAGCTTCTGTCGCCTACACCCGGCACCTCAGCAGAAGCACAGCCAGAAGTGATGGAAGGCCAAGACTTAGATGAAGTCACCCTGCAGCTACTCGGTGATGCTCCAAAGACGGACATAACCATGGGTCCGTCTGTTCATAAGGACATTGCCAATCGTTGGCAAGATATCCTTACTAAGGGCTTGGATAAGGATGTAAAGGAAAAACAAGACGTAACTTTGTAATTTCTTCTATTAATATAAATTTAAAGGACGCTTGCTTGAAACAAAAAGAGGCAGTTTCTTATTTGGGGAAAACGTGACAGATAGGGTTAAAGCCGCCAAGACAATACAGCAATCAGGAGATGCCTTGAAACACACCCTAAGACCTAAATATAAAAAAGCCCAAAGGTATCCCAAAAGGTCTAAATAAGGGTCATTTAAACTACAACCCTCAGCACCGCAAGACGGACAACAAGCCGAACAATACGAGGCGAGCTGCTCGTCCTACGTATCGGCCGCCGCCACCGGCGCCGCAAACCAGCGGCAGTTCACGCCGTTACTCGCCCCCGACGAGGCCAGTGCATCGGAAGTAACCAATCGGGTACCAACCGCCGGCAGGTTCCAGTATTTTTTCAAAAAGTGGTCAATTGTCACTATTGACAAAACAATTTTATCCTGGATAAAAGGGTACCAAATACCTTTTAAATGTTCACCGTACCGTACAGATTCTCCTCATGTTTTTCCTAAGAATATTCAAGAAGCCTATGATTTTGATAAGTCAATCAAAAACCTGTTAGATAATAATGCAATATCTCATTGCCATTCTGTTAAAGGAGAATTTATATCTAGTGTGTTTTTAGTGCAAAAACCAAACGGCGACAAGAGATTCATATTGAACCTCAAATGTTTGAACAAATTCGTAGAGACCAAACATTTCAAGATGGAGGATTATCGTACAGCCTCAAAACTTATAACAAAAAACTGTTATATGGCATCAATTGATCTAAAAGACGCTTACTTCTTAGTTCCCGTACATAAATCTCACCGAAAATACCTTCGTTTTAAATACAATAACACCCTTTATGAATTTAACTGTCTGCCATTTGGTTTATGCACTGCTCCATATGTTTTCACCAAATTGCTAAAGCCTGTTATGGAATATTTAAGAACCCATGGCATGATATCAGTGGTCTATATTGATGACATTTTTTGCATCGGTAGAACTTATCGTGAATGTCAAAATAATGTCAACTTAACAACCTCATTACTTAAAAACTTAGGTTTCTTAATAAACACTGAAAAAAGCTGCTTGGAACCGCAAACTCAATGCAAATTTTTAGGATTCGAATTCGACTCGAAAAACATGTTATTAAAATTACCTGGTACAAAAAAGACAAAAATAAAAGAATACATTTCTAGCTTCCATTTCTAGCTCGGTTCATAGGTTTATTAATTTCAGCTTGTCCTGCAATACAATATGCATGGCTTTACACTAAACTTTTTGAACAATATAAATATTCCTGTTTACTTACTAACTCAAGCTACGAACAGCTAGTTCGCTTGCCTAACAGCTTACATAGTGATATGTTGTGGTGGCTAGACCATATTGATCATGGTTCATTTTCTTTAACTTGTGATCAATATGATTTAGAAATCTTTTCCGACGCGTCATGTACAGGTTGGGGAGCTTATTGTAGTACAGAGGAATGTTTTGGCTATTGGAAAGATAGTGAACGAGCCCTACATATTAACGAGTTGGAGTTAAAAGCAGCTTTTTTCGCACTCAAAAGTTTTGCACACGCCACGTATGATTTGAAAATACTATTACGAATTGATAATGTAACTGCCATATCCTGTATAAATCGCATGGGCAGCATACAGTTTAAACACTTGCATAATATCACTAAAGAAATATGGCAGTGGTGTGAAAAGCGTAGAATAACAATTTTTGCGTCTTACATAAACACCAAAGATAATTTTGAAGCAGATAAATTATCGCGCATGAAGTTTCAGGACACTGAATGGGAACTCAATGATGATGCATTCACCCAAATAAAAAATTACTTTGGATGCCCTGAAATTGACCTTTTTGCGAGTAGGAGTAACACTAAGTGTCCCAGGTACATAACTTGGAAAAACGATCCTGACGCTTATGCAATCGATGCTTTTACTATTTCATGGAAAAATAAACTATTCTACGCATTTCCACCGTTTTCCCTTATCACAAAAACAATGCAAAAAATAATTAATGATAAAGCAAATGGCATTGTAGTTGTACCATATTGGCCAACACAACCTTGGTTCCCTGTTTTCAAAAAATTAATTTGTTCCAAACCAATATATTTTGAACCAAACATAAATTTGTTAACTTCTCCTTTCAGAACTCCTCACAATCTGCATCGCACCCTGAAATTGGTTGCCGCGAAGCTTTCAGGCAAACATTATTAAAACACATTTATCTAACAAATCCATTGAAATAATGTTATCATCATTATCTGATTCCACTTATAAACAGTATGATTTTTGTATAAAATCTTGGATAAATTATTGTAATAAACACGGTTATGATTATTCCTCAGTTTCAGTTCCTGTAGTCATTCATTTCCTTACCACCATATTTGAAAAAGGGGCAAAATATGGTACTATTAATTCATATAAATCCGCATTATCCTTGTTGCTAAGTAATGTGGCACACGATGATAGAATTAAGCGATTTATGAAAAGAGTTTACAGATTAAGGCCTAGTAATCCTAAATATAATTTGACATGGGATCCAACCACCGTTCTAAATTATTTAGCACAAAAATGGCCCAACACAGACCTTAATTTGGAAACTCTTTCCAAAAAGACTAGAACTCTATTGGCTTTGGTGACTGCGCATCGCGTTCAGACATTTTCACTAATAAAGTTGAGTAACGTTCAAGTAAATTCTGATATTGACGTAATTATAACAATACCTGATTTGATTAAAACTTCCAAACCTAATTCTTCACAACCAGTTTTAAGATTACCTTTTTTCAATGCTCGTCCTCAGATCTGTCCCGCTAAATGCTTAGAGGTTTATATAAATAAGACACAACCACTTCGCTAAAAATGATTATTTATTTGTAAGCCACAAAAAACCACACTCAAAAGTTTCATCACAAACACTTAGTCACTGGATAAAAGATACACTTCACAGTAGCGGTATAGATACGTCCATATTTAGTGCACATAGCACTCGTCATGCCGCCACATCCTCAGCCAATAGACTTGGAGTCAATATTGACCTGATAAGGAAAACTGCCGGATGGACTGCATCATCTTCTGTCTTCGCAAAGCATTATAATAGGCAGGTTGTAACTGATCCTCATCTATTTGCCAATACAGTACTTGCTGGTGGTCATAAACTGCAACAAAAACCAAAAATTAGATTAAGAACATAAGCCAATGTAAAATATAGTTAAGTAAATGATAAACGATTATAATAAAAAGCACTTGTGATTACTCACCTGTTTTGTTTAATTTCACATTTTTGTCTCTGAACATCTACAATACGTAAACAATAAATCGCTTCGAATGAAGCTGTGAAACATAATTAGAAATCAAACGAACTTACCAAGTGAAGTTCGATGATAATTATGTGAACAGCTTCATTCGAAGCGATTTATTCCCTCCCTAGAAAAGTTATCTACCCTACCCTAGATAAATAAAAATGTGAAATATTTTATTAGCTTTCAACAAAATGATGTTAAAATGGCTGCGAGCCGTCAAAGAGAAATGGTGTAGTGGGGGCAAAGTAGGGGTGAACGAATAGTGTTGCCAGTGAAATAAAAATAACTTACCTTAAAAACTTGTTATTTATTTTTTTTACCTCTAAAAATCCGTGCAAGGCTGGTACATGGAGGCGCTGCTACAATACGTAAACAATAAATCGCTTCGAATGAAGCTGTTCACATAATTATCATCGAACTTCACTTGGTAAGTTCGTTTGATTTCTAAAAATATATGTCATTCTGGATGGCTGTAATTATTTTTGTACAGCATATAAATTATATAAGCTGCAATGAGCTGCTCCTGTTTAATAACATTTTGGTAAGCACTCAGAGGGATAAGTAAAAAAAATCAATTTGAGCTGCATATAAAAGTAGCAAAAATACTTTACCAAGAACCAATTGCAAAATCAAAATCAAAAGTCATTTATTCAAACTAGGCTGAGAGACAGCACTTTTTGAACGTCAAATTTTACATAAAGACAGTCCCCCAAAACCGTCACCACTTCCTAGTGTTGTAGCTGGGAAGAAGTGGCGCAACAAACTTCCCAGCAACTGTGGTTTTGTACTAACCACTTGGCTCTAAAATACGATAAGGGAGGGGGCAGTGGGATAACCCTGCCCCCATGGCACCACTCCCGTAAATAGGCAACGCACCGTTTCCGAGAAAATCAAGTTTTAGTAACCTAACCTCTACCTCTAACACTCAAAAGTGGCTTAAAATGTGTGTCGTGGTAAGGGTTTAAAAAAATTACCACGAAGACATCTCCTCTCCTAACCTGTCCAAGTGGGGGTGGCCCATGTCCTGAGTTCGCTACGCTAGCTCTTGTATCCTAATCCTAAGTTCACCTTATAACACTAGTAACTGCCTTTTGCACACACATACACCGATTACACTGGTCAGCAAGATTTTGTGTCAAGGAATGTGATTACTATTTTTGAATGACCTAACCTACTCTTATTGCAAAACCATTTTTGTTTTGTTTTGATCACGTGTAGTTTTTGTGTTACAACCAGGAACATCATTTTCCCTTTACCTTGTTATTTCAGACTTTTTTATTTTTCAATAAACTAGCGTTTTTTTTTCAGTTCTCTAAGTTTTTTTCGTCTTATACAATGTTAAAAAACTATTCAAATGATTCTAATATAACTAACTATATTTATGGTGAATTTATTTTTAAAGCACAGAAAAACAAATTCTGCATCATCAGTTTGTCAAAGTCACACACAAAAAAGTAAAAAAAAATGTGAGCTTATTTTAATATTTCTTAATAGAAAAAGATAGTTAAGTATGCTGCCGTGCCATTTGTTACTTATCTAACCCTTTAAATAAATGATTAACCCGTACTAGAAGCACTTGAAAGCTTTAGTTTTAGCCTCAAAGCTCCAATCCATAATCATATTACAGGAAAGCAGTGCATATCTGAAACATTCTAATTTCAGTTCTATGATACTTAAACATGTTCTAAACGTAATTTCTAAAAAGTTTTCTTGTGACACACAAAACGTGTTTTTTTGTTGACCAGTGTTATTAATTGACAATGCCGCATTACGTATCCCATTCGTAATCGCGAAAAACTTTTATTCCTTCTTCATTACAATCGCAAAATAACACAAATTGCTCACTATGTTTTAAATATGCATACCAATCAAATACACTGCTCATAAACATGTTTTTTCTGCTGATTAATCATGAAATCTTGCTGATCTAGTAATTATTTTGCAGACTGAATATTTATTATGCAAACTCATATTATTATAAACTGCATATTTATGATTTAATTTTTGACCATTATCAAAATTATTTGCGGAAGAAGGATTGCTGCCTGATTTTATTAGTTACAAAAAAATCTTTGTATGCTGACCAAATTATTTAAATATTTTTATGTCTCACCAAATTTTATGATTGTTAAAAATTTAATTACTTCTCCTTTTCAATTATCTGAATTCAGACATGGTGTTATACTCTCATACTTTATTTAAGTGATTCAAGTAGAATATCTGATTGGAGTTAGTAAAGGTTATAAATACCTACATCTATGCCTATATTTTACTGAAAAGAAAATTAACGTATTAGTTTATGACTAATGAGTCAGAACTGGAAATTACTTATATCCATCGAACAGGATCTCAAAATCGTATGCATATTCAAATGCCTAAGACTAAAACTCCAACATACTGCAATATTCTTCTTTAGTTTCTATATCGCTTAAAAGCTCTACACATTTTATAATTTACCTTAAAAAATGTGTAGAGCTTTTAAGTTGTAAAAAGAATCTGCAGCGCTCATCCAAAAAAACGTCCGCTCAGTCGATCAGCTGTTCGGTTTCAGAATCCAGCGTAACAGCGTTATTGGCGAAATATTCGCGTCGTACGAATTTCGGTGGCGCGCGCGTTACATTTTTCCGTATTATTTTTAGATAGGCGGCGGGCGGGCATCGTCGCGCGCACACGGCAAGTCGCGCGCGGCCCGAGTGGACTGGAGCCCTATGGAGCCCCCGGCGTTCCCTCCTGGCGGCCTGCAGACGGTGCGGGCGGCCCCCGGGAGCGACGCCACCCTCGTGCTGCCTCTGCCCACCGGCACACCACCATTCAACTACCAATGGTACGTTTTGCACCATTTTTCCATCCAGCTGAACAGATTTAGGTTATAATTTCGTCCTGTACTACGATCACAATAGATCGCGCAGTGTCGGCGCGAGCGCATGCGCTGGGAGCGAGCCGCGCCGCGCCGGCAAGCGTTGTTTGTTTTTCGTGTGTCGATTATAAATACAACACCAGGAAGCTAGCAAAGACACTTGACACTTTGGCGCTTACTGTTATAACAAATTTGGAGCATTTCGTAATAGAAAAATGTGTAGTACAGCGCAGTAATAACACCTCGTGCTGGTGTTATTATAAATAAAAAAACGGGATGCAGAGCTTTCCGTTAGCTCGCTGGGAACAAGAATGTTTTGTGCTTAAATATATTTTTAAAATTTTAATGCAGCTATTAAAATGTTTAACAGCCTTGTTTTTTTTGGTTGTCAATGTCAGTTAGCTATCGATCGAAAGATACATTATGTTTTGTATAGGTAGATGTGTTTGAGTATAGACTAGGTATGCGTGTAACTACATACATATGGTGTATGATTTGTGAGTAATACCGACGTTTGCCAAACGCTACTGGAGCCGAATACTTTCTCACATTCTCGCGAATGCGTGCTCGATCTTAATTTGTAGTCATCGCTAATATTTTAGCTTGGATTTAAAGCGAACTCTTGCAAGTCACATTTGTACTTCAATGTAAACAATTTATTCTACAGATGGCCACCATTGAAACGAGATATTATTTACTTTTGTATTTAGTAACTAAAACACTACTGTGTTTTATTTTAGTAATTTCTGTGGTGATTTCAACTTATTAACAATAGCGAGTGAAATTACTTGAAAACATTGTAATATCTTGATGCAAATGCTCCTGCTGTAAAGAATCTCAATGTTACTGGGATCGAAACAAAACATTTGGTATTTTACTGACAATAGGTACTCCAAAAGTTGTTACTGGATCTTCGACAAATGCAGATATTGGTAGTCCATTAAAAAGGCTTTTCAATGTCAACTGTGGACTAGGTAACTGCCAGCTGATTGATGGATAGGATGCAGCATCCTATCATAAAATTAAAAAGGGAAAGCATACCTTAGTCTTTTTTTTTGCTTAATACAGTTACTGGGTTTTTATATTTAGTAAAATCCGACCTGCAAGTTTTGTACGTACATATGTCTAAGAACTCATTAAAAGAAGACATCATAAATTGATTCCAGTAACAATAGGGATGTATTCTGAGTAAAAAATATATGATTATGTTTAGTCCGTCAGTTAAATTATAGAAAAATATTGGACACGTATTTTTTCCTTTATCAAATCTATAAAAACTGACGAAGATACAAAGCATCAAAGATCAGGAGTGGGGGCTTATGACGTCACGGCTCGGTAAAAAATGTAGCGGGTAGTGACGTCACACGAGTTTTCAACGCACTGTATCGTCTTCATTGTTTGTTTACGTGTAAAAAGAAAAAAATACATGTCCAATATTTTTTGGAAATCTAACCGTCGGACTAATTAGATTTTTCTAGTTAACAATCCTATTTCATCTAAAAGGAATATACGTGGGTTTTCCGTTTAACAATATCTTTCTTATATGATAATATGACTCAATATTGCTCGCAAAAAGTTAAGTATCTAGATTTATGTATCTGGCGTAGTGGTTGCCTTTAGTTGAGTTAGTTCAAATCTTCGAGTCTCGGACTGACGTTTCCGCGCCATTGCATCGTATATTCCAATTCCTATTTTTACCGGAAACTGATTGTTTACTGATAAATATAGAATTCAAATCTAGGCTGTATTCAAATGCCACGTCAAAAGTATAAGAAACAAAAGGAGATATTTTCTTAGGTTCTCTGTTTGTTAACGGATATTGTTCTAGCTAAATTTCCGTTACGATTTAGTGAGTGAGTGACATTGAAAAGTCAGCGAAAAAAGTAGCTAGCGGCTTTGGACTCGGTGGAAAGGCGAGCGAAGAGGCTAATTGGTGATCCAGATTTGGTTAAATCCAATCTTCAAAGCCTTGAGCACAGGCGTAAAGTAGCCAGCCTTTCGGTGTTTTACAGGTTGCATTTTGGAGAGTGTGCGCAGGAACTGCATAACTTGATCCCGCCATCCCTTTTTTACCATCGGACGACCAGACGTACGGCGAGTATCCATCCATACGTTGTTGAAACTTCCACGGTCCGGACTAAGCGTCTTGCCTCGTCGTTTATACCGCGAACATCGAAGGGTTGGAACAATTTGCCTGCGGCGGTCTTCCCGTCCGATTATAATCTGAATGTCTTCAAGGCAAGAGTGAATAGGCTCATAAACTAGTGCGCCTTACCATCAGAGATTGCATCGCTGCTTACCATCAGGTGGGATCGCAGTCAAGCACTAGTTTATATGAAGTAAAAAAAAAAAAAAAACTAGCAGCGGCCCGCGGTTTTACCCGCATAGTTCCCGTTCCCGTGGGAATATGGGGATAAAATATAGCTTATGTCACCCGGGGATAGTGTAGCTTCCAAACAGTGAAAGAATTTTTCAAATCGGTTCAGTAGTTTCGGAGCCTATTCAATACAAACAAACAAACAAATTTTTCCTCTTTATAATATTAGTATAGATAACTCCGCCTACATCCCTTTGGAATTTCAATCAGTGAAGCATTCAAAATTCAAGCGTAAAACCAATGATACACTTAGACTCCATCCCGAAGTTGTACAGAACAAAAGTACCGTACGTAAGCAATTTATTTTTTCAACGGAGTGAAATTTTTAATTGTATTAAATTAAATCTCGAGATATGAGTTCTACGTAAGTCTTGTTGAGGGACATTGTATGCAATATTATTTAAATAATAAACTTTATGATGTTTATGTAAAATA
Source organism: Hecatera dysodea (assembly GCA_905332915.2). Classification (NCBI taxonomy): domain Eukaryota; kingdom Metazoa; phylum Arthropoda; class Insecta; order Lepidoptera; family Noctuidae; genus Hecatera; species Hecatera dysodea. The sequence goes on along the minus strand of HG995286.1, from coordinate 25,893,694 downwards.
GATTCTTTTGAAATTTAATAAATGTAGGAAAATGTAGGATTTAAATTGAGTAGGTAGATACAAAATAAATGATACCTATTTACAAAACAAATAAAAAATGAAAAACAATGTAAAATGTTTTTTTCATATAATCAAATAAAATTTTAGCACATCAATTTCACATCGCTTTAAACTAGATGAGGCTGAGATTTCTTAGGTGAATATTATGAGAAGAAATACCGAAAAATACAGAGGTAGAGACTTTAGTCTCTTTTAAAATCTATATAGTGTTAAGATGATGGCGAGTAGATTTAGATGTGCGCTAACTTAGGTACTTTGCTGATTATAAATCATTGGAGACATCCTTACTAACAGCGCCCCGCGGTTTCACCTGGCTTGTTCCCGTTCTCGTCGCCTTACGGGGATAAATATAGCCTATGACACTCCACAATAACGTAGCTTTCTAATGGTGAAATAATTTTGAAAACTTTGTTGTACCTATTAGTATAGGTCCAACAAAGTTATACCAGCAGAGATAAAATTAATTAGTTTATATTTACAACTTTTGCAGCCATTGATTTATATAATTAACTATCAGTGGATCACTGTTCAATTAAATATAAAAGATCAATAACTACATCTGTATACATAGTAAATTTTATATATCAACAAGTTTGACTTTGTCTACCACACCCAATATTGTCAGATGGTTGTGAGTAGGACCAGCATGTTTCCAAGCATTCTTATCTATATATTCTTTATACAGTATGTTAAATAACGGAGAGCGTTCCCTTAAATTCGTTAATCTATATCATTAATAGATTAAAATAAAAATATCAGAATAGAAAAATAAGCATAAAAAATCCGAATTAAAAAAAAGAATTGACAATAAATTCGAAAAATCCTGTTTAAAATCAAAATAGTAGCGCGGAATAGTACCTACTCGTAGTAGCAATGCCCAAACCGGCAAGTACGCGTATACTGTCAGTGTTTCTTTAACGTATCCATTTAACATTTTTAGTGAATATTTGAATATTAAAAAAAAAAACATTTTGTTTTTTAATGGTAATATTTTTTATCATATATGGATATACTATTGCGGGTTAACGAGAACGCCCTCTGTTAGTTAACATACTGTATATATAATAAAATTGTAAACTAGTCGTGTCTGTACATTTAATATTTTTGCATTAAAATAACTGAGAAATGTTAGAAAAAAGACAGAACATATAAATGCATTTTTTATAATTTTCGTCTGTTTATCTGTTTGTTTGTGCGTTTGTGGAAGCATCACGCTATAACCACTAATCGGATTCGAAAACTAGGTTCTTAAAAATATTTGGTGTTATCCCGAGTTTTATTTAGCGTTTATTTCATCAAAATCAACCCACAAAAGACATTGAATTTTTAAATTTAGTAAGAAACTTCGTAGAGCGCTGAGCGTCGCGCTAACGATGTCTTGCAGACAGGGTAAAAAGTATAAACCCATTATTTTTTATTATTTTGTTTTATACATAACAAATTTGCTTATTTTTTCTCTCTGATGTGATGCAGACGAAGTTGCGCGGATCAGCTAGTCTTGAATATAATAATCTTATCTCGCTTTTAACATAGGTTTTAAATTTCCTTCCATTTAGTTTGTATTTTGTTGTAACATTTAAGGCGTTTCCCTGACCAAATAACCTTGAGCATTCGTTCCCTTTGCCGCCCGAATCCTGCGCACGCCCTTTTATCAAAGAATTCACACAATTTTTGGAATTAAAAAATTTGAAATGAAATAAAACGTGTATAATATAGATTTTTAAAATATAGATTTTTAAATTGTCTATCCATTAGTGTAATCCTCAAATGATTAGAGCGTTGCATTTAGCAACAGATACAAAAAATCAACAATTTTAGTCATTTTTTAAAAGTAGATTTTAAATTTATTTATTTATTTATCTACTATATAAAAATAAGTCGGGTTTTCCTTCCTGACGCTATAACTCCAGAACGCACGAACCGATTTCCACGGTTTTGCATTCATTGGAAAGGTCTTGGGCTCCGTGAGGTTTATAGCAAAGAAAATTCAGGAAAAATTTCAACAGAAAAGCGGGAAAATCTTTGGTGGTGAAACGGAGTTCGCCGGGTTTGCTAGTTACATATAAAAACAAATTAGAACGTGGAATGTGATGATAAGACATCGAACATTATTAATGTGCTTTTACATGTAGATTATTTCTCATAACTAATGAGTTAATGAGTTAGGTTTTGGTCGAGGTATCGCCTTAACACCCCATGACAGATGTTCGTACTTTGACTTTTTAGAACAAAGTTCACAACAAAAAATCAAATCAAATCAAATTCACTGGTAGAAAATGCCTAAGGCATTAAGTCCGCCTCTGTACATTTGTGTGCGTAAAGTATTAAATAAATAAATAAACCCTGGCAGAGATACACATATATAGGTCTGGCATGACGACTTAATTCACTGACTGCATTCATGACACGAAGAATGGAAAACTACGGGGATTCCTTTGCCCAGCAGTAGGGCAGTGTAGATTGACCATATATACGTACGTATAGGTCGCTGTGTACTTGTGTAGAGGAGGAGCTCGTGGCTAAAGAATAACAGCCGCGCAGGTCGATCTTCAAGGTTAAGCAACGCTTGCCAAGGTTGGTCTGTGGATGGGTGACCATCTTAACATACCGAGTTTCCTCCGTGCCTCGGAAAGCACGTTAAGCCGTTGGTCCCGGCTGTCATTTGTAAATCTTTGGCAGTCGTTACGGATTGTCAGAAGCCAGAAAATCTGACACCAGTCTTGCCAAGAAATACCGTGTTCCCCAGTTATTTGGTTGTGGAGGTCTGGTAGGCAGCTGCTCCACGTTAAATACTGGTATTCAGCTGAATCCGGTATGACTGGAAGCCGACCCCAATATAATTGGGAAAAGGCTAGGCAGATGAGATGAGGTCGCTGTGTACTTACTACTCACCCCAATCGCGAAACGTGCATTTTCAGGACCAATTTTCAGCTAGCCGTCTCAGTTTATCATGTTTTCGTCGATTGGCATCGTAACGTTCTTGAAATTTATATATAAATACCTACCTATATATTTATATACCTACTTGCGGAATTCAAGCTCCATTGAAATTCTCTGCTGCATATAAATGCATCGTGCAGTGGAAGTTACGGGCTATCTCCGCGCTATTGCATCTAATGGATGGGCAGAAGTGGTTGGCATCACGGTTTGTCGTATTTACGTGGAGTTCTCAGGAAGCTCTGAAGACTTGATGCTCAGTGGTACTAAGTTGGAATTACCGTCCTGGGTACTCTCTACCAGTCAAACAACAGTCATTCAAGAGTGCTGGAGAGATGACATGGCAGAGGCATTGCAACATATTACTACCACTTTAGTAGAAGTCAAAATTGTCTGATGGAATCGAATTTAAGTTAATTTTTGACTTAGAGCCTTCTCAATATTTATAACAACATATATTCTTCCTTTGATTATATTATTCTATTTTTAAAGCGAGCAAACTGGTAGGAATTTTCAAAATGCAATAATATCGCCTCCATACATATAATAATATCACCTCTCTAAATTAATAACACCAATAATTTAAGATTTGCACCATGTAAGGCAATTAAATAGTGTTTAATTAGTATGAAGCTATGGGCCATTAAATAGAGAAAGGACAAAAACATTTCGATTGTTTCATTTCTTTATTTAGCCTCCCACCGGCAGATTAAAAGCCTGACTCTTCCGATCAGGGGGCCTACCACGAGCTCTTAAAGCGATTCATTTTAGGACCCAAACTGAACTGTTCTTCTAATTCGTACCATGATGTCAGTTAACTTGGCCATTCCATCTGACAGCGATTGACCCATACTGAGTCGCAAGTTTTTGTTTCATTCATTCAATTTTGTGCATTTTTGGTACCATGACGTCCTTAGAGCAGCTCAACTGAAACACTGAACTGTCAAAATAAGCGATTCAATAAAAGTTAATATTTCTCTAACAGAACAGATACGTTTGGTAAATTATTAGAAAAAACAAAGCTTTTTCATTTAAAATCTCCCACAAGGCTTCAAGCTGGTTAAATGTTACTCTCCTTTTTCGACTACAATGCAACAAAAAAAGTACTTGAAATTGTATCGTCACCAACACTTAAAGTGGCTTCTCGATGCAAGATAAAATTATTATTTCATAGTTTGTTTGTTTGTTTTAGTTTGTTTGTTTGTTTTTTGTTTGTTTGTTTGTTTGTTTGTTAGTTTGTTTTTATTTGTTAGTTTGTTTGTGAGGGGAAACATGTTGGCACGCAGGTTTGCTGGTTGTTCAGTACCGGTTAAAATAACGCTTTTTAAGGCATTTTGTCAAATATTTTACACCAGCAGCCTGTGGGCTAATCATACCCAAAAAGCAGACAGCGCACTGCGCATTCAGTACAACAATGTCTTCAGGACGCTGTTGAGGCTTCCGCCTCATTGTAGCGCGTCAGGGATGTTCGCTGACGCACACACGGACGATTATTTCGCTATCATGCGCAAAAAATTGGCATCAGTGATGCGCAGAGTGAGGGGAAGCAGCAATAGCATTCTGAAAGTTTTTGCAGATAGGTTAGAAGGGCCTACAGTGGATAGCTTTATCAAGCTACATGTCAGACATGGCACTTGATAAATCTTCCTCTAGTTGGATGCTGTGTCTTTTTGTTGTGTTTGTTGTTGTAGTCATGTGTGTCTAAGTGTTACTGACGTAGTTTTTTAAAGTTTTTGTTAATACTAACATGCTATGGGCCTTCGAAGCCTGAAAATAAACGTTTTTTTTATGTAGTCTTCTCGAAGGAATTATTTAGTTTCAGTAACTAAACAAAATATGCAATGTTTAATACTTACGACATTGCTTGAAATAATTGAGTACCAAATTTTTTTCAAAACTTAATTTAAATTTTCCCACCGCAATCTCAACTCCACAGACTAAAGACTACGTATCTAGTTCATTCTTAGAGTATAGAATTTATTAAGAATATTTAAATAAATAGAAATATTAAAATAAATAGAAAATAAATATTAAAATAAAATTTATAAAAATAAATATTAAAATAAATAGAAATTATTGTAAGGTCATTGAGTTCATTGTAGTCGAAATGACAGTGACGCCTGCCTGACAGTGTCAACAAACATAACTTTTTTTACTCTGGTATCAATCTGGTACGTTCGAAATAAATATAATAAACGTCCCGTTTCATTATTTCGAAATAAACGTATTTTTTTCGTATAATAAATACCTAGCAAAAGATAAATAAATCTCAATCACCACTTAGAACAATGGTAGCAAAAATACGGTATTAACGTGGAATCTTAAACACCACGTTTGAGGATTTTTTAGTTTAAAGTAATGATACTGAGCTAAGAAAGAATTAAATGTTACTTGCTTCTGAATGTGTCTGACACTAAAATGTAAACATTCTTATCTGTTAATAAGGTTGTCTCTTTTTCACCAAAAAAAGCGATTCAACCACAAATTGCGATCTTTCATTCAAATTCATTCACTTACAACGATCTAAATGCCGCTGAGCGTATTGGACGTCATGGTACGAATTTGAAGCGATGTAGTTTTGGAACTGAAGTTGAAATGTCTTGCTTTTGAATCGTTTTTAATAAAATAATGGTAGGCCCCCAGTTCTTTCCGGCAATATTTAATATAATGTGTGAAATCTCCATGGCGCCCGAATTTATTATCTAGTTTGTATTATTCGGAGAACACACCTTCTTTTAAATCTATACTAATATTATAAAGAGGAAAGTTTGTATTTTTGTATGTAACGAATAAACTCAAAAACAACTGGACAGATTTCAAAAATTCTTTCACCATTCGAAAGCTACATTCACTCTGAGTAACATAGGCTATATTTTATCCCCATATTCCCACGGGAACGGGAACTACGCGGGTAAAACCACGGGGCGCTGCGAGTACATTATATTTGTCACCTTAACTCAGAAAAACACACATTATATTACATTTGGCTTACATACTTATAAGGAAAAGCGGGTAAATCGTTACACTGGAAAACACACGTTTTCAATGCCAGGTTATCGAAAATATTTTGGAATAGGGAACTCTCATACAATAGTCGACTGGTTTTAACTAGATTGAAAAATCCGTATCTTTTATTCCGCATACGGTAAACTGTATAGTTTCGCCGTACTAAAGGATTTTTGTTAGAGAACATCTACCGTCTATTATGTTCGGCTCAACAAATGCACACAACAGTCCGACATAAAAAGATTGTAACTACATACTTGTGTTTTTCATCATAACCGGTTAGAAAAAGGTACGCCGTGTCTCTCCATCTAGATACGCAAAAAAGTCGCAAAAGACAACACGGGTTTACATACGACTGTCGCCGTTGGACGAAGTGATTCATGTGGACAGTTTGTGTACAATTCATTACGGATTTTTGTAAATGGTTAAAATATGACAGTGAATTTTGTAGAAATCATGCCAACTGGGAGCTTAATACATAAATATGTACATATATGTATGCTCTGTTATATTATGCTCTCAGGACCTCAAGTCTGCTATGATAATAGGTAGTGTCAGAATGGTCTATCATTGATTTCATAATGGTTGATTTTGACAAGATCGGTAAACTACTAATATAAAAAAATACCGACTTTACACAAATATACCAAAAAGTTCAAAATAACTTTAATTTCGGAACTCAGTGTTTTCGGTTGCTTTTTCGTTTTTTGAACACCGACTTCCGAAATTAAAGTTATTTTGTAATAAACAAACATGCCATTTCAGCAATCCCGAAAGATTTACTATAATTTATTGAAGACTTCCGTTTCCTATCATTTTCTTCATCATCAGATGTTCATCAAACTTGAAAGGGAAACTCTTCCAAACCATCGTAACAATTTTATTTTTCCATTTTACATCGACAAGAGGGAATGAGAACATCATCAAACTAAGCCACGCATTATTAGTGAAAACTCAAATACAGTTAGATCTCAATCAAATTTAAATGGGACCACACAACAAACACCAGCTTGATGCTTGGTGCATGCTTCTTCTCTGGATGCAGCATGATTCTTTTTATCTCTTTTTACCCAGTACAAAGTTAAGAGGTAACACACACAAAAAATATGCAGTCGAATTGAGAACCTCCTCCTTTTTTGTAAGCCGGTTAAAAAGCACCATTATGACTTTCCAATGGTCAACCACTGACAGTCAATTGAAAGAAATGGCATAGAATGGTAATCTCGTACGTAATTACAACAGAATGACAGACGTATGCGGTAACTTTAGATTGCATAGAGCACTATAAATTATATGTAAAAATACACATATATAAAAGAAATCTAGCATGACTTTAATGTTGTTTAAACATAGTAGTAGTTATTCGAAAATTATTTTTACTGTCATTCTATTACGAGACCATTGACCGACCAATAATCAACCATTATGAATTTAGCAGATTACGAACTTTTAGCATAATGACAATGGGATCGTGTTGGAATTGATAAAAAATAGCAGGCTTGGGGCTCACTTTGCTGGATTTGCCTCCGTCACTCGGTAAGGCAAGTCCACAAGTTTCTCAGAGAATTACTTTCCCGTCGCACCTCGTGCATTGTTCATCGAAATATACCTCGTAAGAAAAAGAGAAAAATATCGAGTGCAGTTTTCATTGTTAAGTTAGTTAATACTCCTTTTGTTATAGTATCAAGTTGACTTTATTTATGAAGTGACAAAGAATCTAGCCGCATGCAACAGTGAGTATAAATTCGTCTGTAGTATACATTGTTTACACCTGCCGCCGGTGGAACAGAATAAAAGGAGGAAGTATGAAATACCTAAGTTCAAACAAGAGGCTTATAAAACAAACTGAAAAAAAGTCAGCTGTTCCTTACATTTATGTTCGTATAACTAATCAAAATGTAGGGAACAGCTTATTTTTTTTGGGATTTCAGGTTTGGTCCCATAGTGAATTTGTTCATAATGATGAGTACAATGACCTCTTAAGAGGTTGTTGGTGTTTTACAAATAACCCTGTATATACATATTTTTTGCGATTACAATCTTATATATTCGGTTGAAGAATTGACACATTGACGTACAATGATGTATGGGAGAACGTTTTATTCAACGATAAAGTTAGGTTTGGTTGTTTTTATAGTTTCTATACTTCCCTTGGTAATGTATCATAATCAGCCTTTCAATGTTCCCACTGCTGGGACACAGGTCTCCTCTCTAGGAGAGGGAATGGGCCGTAATCCACCACGCGGGCCCAGTGCGGGTTGGTGAATGTCACATGTCTTCAAATTTTTGGTTCTAGGACATGCCGGTTTCCTCACGATGTTTTCCTTCACCGTTTTGAGAGCAGTGGTGATGAAATTAATTACACAAAGTAATGCGTCTGGCTGGGTTTGAACCCGCGACCTACAATTCTTAATTTGGGGCCGTTACCACTCGGCCACCACTGCTCTCTTGGTAATGTATACTCGGGAGAAATCAAGAATCGGTCGGAACCCTCGGCGCACGTGTCTGACTCGCACTTGTCCCGCTTTAAAAAAAAATCTAATAGACTATAATAAATAAATGTTTAAGTGCGGTCAGTATCCGTTAGGCGTTTTCTACCAATCAACCAAGATTGGAAAAAGATATCGACATTTTCTTGTTGTTTAATTGAGAGTATCTAGTAATAGTAATTAAATTATAACAACCGCACGGGTCGATCTTCTAGGTCAAGCAGCGCTTGCCGAGGTTCGTCTGCGGATATGACCATCTCAACATAACGAGACTTCTCCGTGCCTAGGAAAGCACGCTAAGCCGTTGGTCCCGGCTGTCATTTGGAGATCTTTGGCAGTCGTTACGGATTGTCAGAAGCCAGAAAATCTGACACCAGTCTTGCCAAGAATACCGTATTCGTCAGTTAATGGGTTGTGGAGATCTGGTAGGCAGCCGCTCCACGTAAAGTACTGCTATTCAGCTGAATCCGGTATGACTGGGAGACGACCCCAATGTAGTTGGGAAAAGGCTAGGCAGATGATGATAAAGTTTTAATAAATAATAAATAAGTATCGAACGATGAATATAGGTTTTTATCAGTATAAGACAAATACCCGCGACAAGTTCACGAAGCCGTTCTCCGTTCTAAACGTCCTTTCGTTCATTGAAGCACTTTCCCATGCATCGGGGATTCCATTTTATTCAACAACGTTTCGTTTTGAGCTAGAGATGATGTAATATTTCCTTCAGTGAATATAATTTAGTCTGGAGTATTCTCAAATGATTCCGAGAAATTCACTCCCGCGCACAATGCATGTGGTTTATTAAACTTATTTCGATTTGCTGATGACTTTTATTTTAGAAAATATATAGATTAGAATAACACACTCTTACGCACCACAACAAAAACATTGAGAGCTTAAAGTCAAAGTCAAAACGTTTATTTCAATCAAACCATTAAACGTCACTTTTAAACGTCATCATTTACGTTAACATTATAAGGTGGCTCGGTGAACGGACAAGAAACTTCATAGTTACTCTTTTAACTCGTAAAAGAATAGGACGGTCTTGTTTTATTTATAAACTTTATTTATTTGAAAACTATTCTAGTGATGGTTGGTACCTTAACATAGGGACACATTCGATCAATCCTTATTTCAGAAATATTTTATTTATTATAAAAGCATTCCAACAAATTATTCACAGAAACATTAACTCAGGTAAACAGTACGAATTTTGCTGTACCTATACTCCATTCACAATAACATTAGACATTTAAACAAAACTGTTTACAGTCCGTTCAACCGATTTTTACTCCTATTCCGTAGGCATAAGGATGGCATTAAAAGCAAAAACGTGATTATAATACCAACTGTTTACTGCAGCTACCATGTGTCATGCCACCAACGCAATAGAAGTCAAAATGGGTTGAACGAACTGTAAAAAAGATTTATTTATAAGTGTTTAATACCTAAACTTTTCACTATTCCTATTGACTTGACGCAGTCCTGATTTGATCAAAGTAATAAGATCATAATGCATATAAAATCAAGTTCTCGTGAACTTGATTTTGCGCCAATTTGGTTTGCTACGTCGTAGCAGCGTAGCGCTGGCGTAGCAGACCCTCTACGAAAGGCTTTAGTTAGAAAATTACCTTGTTCAAACGAATGCACGTAACACAAACAAAATATTAATTAGCAATATTCGAGGAGGAGGAGTTTACTACGTGTAACAGAATCCACGTGTACCCTAGTTTATTGCGCACTGAAAATAATTAATATACATTTAAATGAGAATAACGCATACACGGTGAAGTTTCAAAAATAGACTAACGCGTAACTGCATCTGGGGCGAAAGCCTTTGACCAAGAAACTTATACGAGTAAAGCTTGCGCCACATTCCCTGTCGACCTAGTGAGAACGTGTGTAATGAATTCGTCAGCGGATGGCGTAGCATAGCCGAATACCTGATTGAAAATGCATGATTTTATATCAGGCATTTTCGCTTTCAAAGGGTAAAGTCCGTTTATTTATTTTAGGGTTTCGATAGTTTAGAAGCCTTTAATTGATTATTTATGTACACGGCCGCAATAAATTTCACTGTCCTGATGTTATCGGATAGATGTCAGTTGTGTTAACCTAATTTATTAACTTCGTGGTGCTCGGAAAACCCGATCCCTTAAAATCGAGAACCCCTTAAATTCGAGAAAATTTGATACAATTTGAATGCAACCGTAGGTGTGTCATAGAGAAGAAGAAGATTGAGGAATAGAACTTCAAATTTGAGCCATTTTTCCCAAAAATACGAAATTGTTGATAAAGAATTGGTAAGACTTTCGTAAAGTATATGAAGGATAGCTCAATAGAAAATAGTTCTAATTATGTAAAATGAAATCGTAAAATACAATCAATAAGAACGTATAGATTTATCAGTTTTATATTTAGGTATTATTCAAGTTTGTAATATAGTTAAGGGAAACGATTCACTATTTCAATATTTGTAAATATGTGAGTACCATGTGCTTGTTTAGAAAATGAATAAGTTTACCTCTACTTGGTTTTTTAACTAGTATATTCTTGGTACATCGTCCTCTCACATAATTTTTTTATATATCAAATATTGTAAAACTTTTATTTGAAAAGAGTGACTATGGAGTTTCTTGTCCGTTCTTCTCCATAAGAATCTACCTGCGAATGGACACTAGACTCACTTTATTATTTTAACTTAAATGATGACGATCATAAGTACCGATTAATTGCATAATTGAAATAAACGTTTTGACTTTGATTATAACGTTATTTGCGTGATGGTGGGACCTCAGCTACTTCTGCGATAGACAAGCACGACGCAATGTAAATTAGTACTTGTAATAATCAAATATAGTAAGTAATCCTACTATGGGGATAGTTAAGTCACGTTTTTCTAACTAAGAATTATTGATAATGTCTCAGCGGAAACGGTTTTATGAGTTATTTATACAGCGTCGTGTACATATTGAAGTGTTCTCAGACGTGTTATGCAAAAAACACGATAGTTTCACGATACTATACCTTCTTCGATTGTGACACTAGAACTATATTTCGAACTTTTGGGATAAATAACCCAAGTGCTGTACCTGAATACCTATTAAACCTACAGGGTTGTGGTAACGCTTAAATTGTGCCATTTTTTTTTTATTTGTATTCTTTGAAAGTGTACGGATTGAACTTCTGCGTGGAAAGTACACGTCATGTTCGTAAACGGGCGCCGTTGGTTGAGATCACATCTTTTGCCACTGACTTATTTTAATCTTTATACTTTGAATTGTTTTATAGTTTTCTTTTTTTCTTTGCATTGTCCTCACATATATAAGCACCAAGGATGCAACCAAAGTTATGTAATACAGAACATAATTTAAAAGAGTGTCCGTGGAGTTTCTTGCACGTTCTTCTCCATTGAGGTCTACGCTTTGGAACTAGCAGATAGCTTCACCTCTTTCGACTTGACAATTCAAAAGTGCCTGTAAAGGGTTTAATTGAAATAAATGCTTTGAGTTGAGTTAAGATAATTAAACCTAAAAATTCAAAGTTATCGAAAATTTAGATGTTTTCCCAGCATCACGAACTTCGAAAGTCCAATGCTAATTGGACTTTCGAAGTTCAAAAAATTGAATAGAATAGAGTACTCTTTATTATGTACACCATATAAGTTACAGAAAATATAGATGAAGAAAACATTACATAGGGTGTCACAATGGGCGGCCTTATCGCTAAAAGCGATCTCTTCAAGACAAGTTTTGGATGGATTTTAGAGAGAAAAGGAAAATATGCGTGTACACTATCTGCATCTTCATACACATTTCAACATTATCCTAAAAAATCAGGATAGTGCAATTAATTACGACCTAACGCGTTCGATCTGTATACGGTGACTGGCCTATTTGCTGTACCTACATATTTGAATGCCGACCGAAAATAACTTATCGATTTTAACTGCGGCGCGGTTAATATTTCAACAATGCTCGATGAAATAAGCTGGAATTCATAAATTAACATGAAATAAAAGGACGTTTTAAATTGAACGTATTGAACATTTTATAATGCTTGTCAGTCATTTTGATATGTAATTTTTTTTTTTGTTTTATGTCGCAATGTAAAGCAAATTACCAGATTCGCAATGGAAAGGGCGAGCCAAGAAAATGTTCACTCTTGCTTTGAAGGTAGAACTTAAGTTACTTAAGTTTTTGTAATACGGGAAATCTGTTGTGGCTTTTTCTTTTCTGTAGAGAGAAGCTTGCTTGCTCGAGGGCGCTAATCTCAGGAACTACTGGTCCAATTTGAACATTTCTTGTTAGATAGCCCATTTATCGAGGAAGGCTATATCACACTAAAACCAATAGAAGCGGAGCAGTCACTAACAATGTGACACAAATGAAGTTGCGCGGATCAGTTAGTATGTAATAACCTGTTTTCTATCAACAAGAATTTACAATTAACATATGGGAAAATATACGGGGGTAAAGCTGTTTGTCTGTGAGGTATGCAATAGTCAATTTCCATGAAGCAGTGATTTAAAAAGATTTAGGTGTAAAATGTTTGTTTTTTGTCTATGAATTTACTAAAATGTCAAGAATATACAAAACACAAAATAAAGTTACAGAACAATATTCTGTATCAAAATTTTTATTTCAACGTTCTCCCATGAAATTGATGAGTTTAGTTCGTGAAAAAAGTATTTTCAAAACGTTTTCAGACTTCGTGCAGTTCAGAAGGGCATGTAAATAATGTAACCGTTGTATACGGTTATGATTTACCATTATAGCTACGCATAAGTCCTTATTAAGATATTTTTTATTTATTTCAACAAAAAAGGACTTTTGTCTCAAAGTTAAAGAAAAAATATTTATTTAGGGCTAGCGCAAAGTTGATAATAATTTCTGTACTTTTTCTACAGCACACATGACACAGTCCGCTAATACTTTGCTACATTTATGGTCCTTCGAGCCGGATCCAAGTGAACTCTGTGATTAATTTATAAGTTCATTTTGCAACAAGTTATCAAGATGAAATATCATAGGCTTTTGTCGAGCAGTGGATTGAACTAGAATCAGTTTAGCATAAATATATAAACACTGCCATAACAAGAATAGGTCACTGTTTTTGTTGATGTAGCGGTAAATCAATCGAGTTGACGTCGTCAATGCCACATTAAAAATGTATCTAGGAGCCAGTTAGTCTGCAATTAGTCGAGCTTTAAAATAAAAACATTAATTTTTAAATAGTAGCTTGTTCTATGTTGTTTATGAAAACTGTTTGGTAGTTTGAATGGTCAAGTATTGGCCTAAGAGGCTGATTTTTTAATGTTGCGTGATTCAGCGATAAATATGTGAAGACTGTCGGATTCCTATTAATTCTAAGGTAGTTCTTAGTAGTAATTAAAGACTGACTTCTTTAATAAAAGTATAAAAATAATGGAAAAAAGAACTGTCGTACATGACTGGTCGATATAGCGATTTTTGCAAAATAAAATTAAGGATACACTTCCATTTGACTCTTACATTTACGGGAAAGGCTTTTGATTTAGAATGGTTTGTAACGTTAATAATCTACTTTGTAGTGAGTATTGAGCCCATCAACGAACTGATAAAAACCTATCTTTATACCGTGGCTTGTCCCTTACAAAGCATGCATTTTCCTTTGATAAAAAGTAGCTTATGACTGTAAGCAATAGTGTAGCTTCCTCACTGGAGGAATTCACGGAAAAGGATCGGTATTTTAACTCTTAAACTTGCTACTATAATAAATCCGAAAGTTTGCATGTTTTTTTTTTTTTTTTTTTTTTGTTTTTTTTTTTTTTTGTTTTTTTTAGATAAACGTTGCCCCACACTAGGATTTACTCCTGTATCGTGGGTGCATTCACAAACATGAAAACTCACATACACAGGACACCCAGACCCGGAACAATTATCTGTAGGTCATACAAACATTTGTTCCGTGCGGGGATCGTACCCGCGACATATTGCGCAGCAGCCGAACGCTCAACCACTGCGCCAACCGTGTCGATTGGTTGTATATTTGTTATGACGTATTCACGTCAGAACGACTGAACCTGTCCTAATGAAATTTGGACCAGAGATAGATTATATCCCCATTTTTTATCCAGGTAGAATGTTCCCTTGAGATAATTTCCGACATTTATACAGGCGAACCCGGTAGCAAAAGCTAGTATACACATAATTGTTGTCTCTTTGCATGTGTTGGTATTAACTGTCACTGATTTGTTAGAAAGTACTTATTAGTTTTGCCCATAACCCAAATCTCAGTTAGTCTAGTAATCTTCATGTAGTCAGGTCCTGGATTCTGAATAGTCGATCGTCACCCATTAAACACGAATTATCTTTGTCGATTGCGCTGATATTTATTGCTGCAGTGAAAATAAACCAGGCTACTTGAGCGCCATCTTGCGTGCTTCCACCTAAATAGACTCGGTACCGTTCCCTATCTGAGAGTTGTCGGTGCACGCCCCTGCATCTGTCTTGGTTAGGTGTGCTTTAGCTCTGGCTGGATATATTCGCAAGTTTGATAGTATTTTTGCATCGATTATATTTATTTTATTTTTTATTTTGGTATTTAAAATTCAAATTTCCTTTTTGCAAACAACGTATGTACATATAACATCTTTTATACCACAAAAAAAAAAACTTATTATCAGACAGAGTTTGTTGTATACCAACCAATTTTAGTACTCATTATTTTGTCTATTATTCTCGTTTATTCAAAAATAAACTATAACTAGTCCCACCTGTCTGCTATAAACCTACAAATACATTACAGGACAAACATAAAAAGTAAGGTTTGTGTACTATGGAAGGCCACTCTAACAAATAAACGTTATTATTCGTTTATTTACTGGATAAATGAAATTAACAAAATATGTTTAAGTAATACTTTGTTTTATTACGTAACATTTAAACCCAATATACATAGGTATGTATTCAAGTATATATTATATTAGACAGAAAGTTTACGATTCAGTTCAACCGATATCAACTTCTGGCACAGGATTGTTTTGCGTACTATACAGATTACCGGTATATACTTGAACTAGCGATCCGCCCCGGCTTCGCACGGGTGTAAAGATGGTACTAAATTTCTCCTATATTATGCATGTATTATACATATAAACCTTCCTCTTGAATCACACAGTTTTAAAAGGTCTAAGTATACATAGGGACAGACAGCGGGAAGCGACGTTGTTTTATACTATGTAGTGATGTATACTTAACTAAAAACCTACGTATAAAAATATCGGACCAACCAAATAAAGATCAGGACCAAGTAAATGAGAATATATAACGACTTTACGAGTCGTTATATCGACTCGACGCGCTAATCGATCGACCAAAGCAAGCGGTGCTTAGCCTTGAAGGTCGACTCGTGCGGCTGTTAGTATTTAGCCACGAGCTCCTCAAATTATTTTCTTGTATATTTTTAATATTTTCTTGTATGCAATTAAAAACATGCTGCAATTTGTTGTATGCAAGTAGCAATTAACTCTTTTTCAAAAAACGAACACTGTACGAAGAAAAGACAGCGAGTAATAAACAACTTAAAGCCTTCTCTCACAAATATTTAGCTAGAAAATGTAATGTTTATGAAGATTTATTTACTTTTTTCTAGTAATGTCGGTAAACGATGTTTGATACGATGTACTTCGGTATTTTTTTTATTGAAGTTTCAGTGCTCCACAGCGGTCTCGCCTTCGCCGCGGCTGGAATGACAAAGTTTGCCCACTTCATAAAAATGCTTTTATTAACTTGTTTCGTTTTAGTGTCCGGTTACAAACGAGTACTTAATGCTTTTTTCATTAACTTCTTGCCATTAAATTAAGTTGAAACTAGGCGTGCTTATGAAGATTTTTAAACTATACCATAATATGGTACAATGCTGCTATTCTGGTTATGGAGCCGGAAGGATTTAGATTTGTCTTCCCATGTATGTAAATCCATGGTGTATTTGATGGTGTTAAACAGGACATAAAGAAACTGTGAAAAAAATGTATTACGTAACGCAATTTGGGGGGGAGGGGGTGTCTCGTAAAACGTTACGATACGTTACAGGGGCGGGAGGGGGTCTTTCTTACACCATGTTACGTAACATTGTTTTTCTTTTTAACCGACTTCTAAAAAAGGAGGAGGTTCTCAATTCGGATGTTTGTATTTTTTTTTTTAATGTTTGTTCGCGCATAACTCCGTCGCTTGCCAACCGATCTGAAAAATTCTTTTTTTGTTGGAAAGGGTATACTTCCCAAATGGTCCCATTAAAATTGTATCGAAATCGAACAACCGGTTTTTTGTTAGTTTCAATAAATGATAGCAAATCTGTCGGGATAGCTGAAATCGCATGTTTGTTTATTGTTTACACCAATTTATACCACGTACGCTGTGATGGTTATGTTTAGCTGGCAGTGAATCACTAAAAAGTGAAAAATAAAAAAACTTTTTGCAAAAAATAAAACCGACTTCTAAACAAAAAAACGAAAAAGTATAAAATAACTTTAATTTCGGAAGTCGGTGTGTTCAACAACAAAAAAGCAACCAAAAACACCGACTTCCGAAATTAAAGTTATTTTATACATTTTCGTTTTTTTGTTTAGAAGTCGGTTTTATTTTTTGCAAAAAGTTTTTTTTAAATAAAATATTAGGGAATCAAAACCCCCAAATTGGCAACCATTTCATTTACGTTTTACGGGGAATCCCTCGATTTTTCTCTTTTAAGTCAATTAAAACTATACCAAAGTTAATAACTAAACTTTTAGCGACTTTAGGGTAAAAACGTTACGGTGCGTTACAAGGGGAGGAGGAGGGGGGTTCAAAAATCTTCAAAAAAATTGCGTTACGTAATACTTGAACGCTCCCTAAGTAGGTGGAGAAAATCCCTTTGAATTATACGTTAACGTTGCATGGAGTTTCTTGTCCGTTCTTCTCCATAAGAATCTTTCTACCTTTGTGTATGGACGCTAGAGTCACTTAATTATGATAAATTTTAATGATGACGTTCAAAAGTGCCGTTTAATGGCCTAATTGAAATAAACGTTTCGACTTTGAGTTTGACCTGAAATACAGGACTCAAGCCTAGTTTGGGCA
Organism: Hecatera dysodea; assembly: GCA_905332915.2. Taxonomy (NCBI): domain Eukaryota; kingdom Metazoa; phylum Arthropoda; class Insecta; order Lepidoptera; family Noctuidae; genus Hecatera; species Hecatera dysodea. Next base: position 25,876,098 of record HG995286.1, on the reverse strand, counting down.
CCAGTCTCCTACAATATACTTACTGTATCCCTTTGTTCCCTAGAAACCATATATTTTATGTGTATTATGGTGAGAAAATAAATAAATAATAATGATTTAATTATTATTATATGTTTTTCTTGCCAATGTTTCCATTTACTGGTTAAGCAATTCTCTAACCAAACTGATTGATTGATTTATCAGGTTTATCGTCTTAAATTAACCTCGATTTACAATAGGTCTTTGCCAATATGATATCTTAGATTGAATGCTTTAAGTAATCTTTAATATAAATTGCACTTACTGATATTTCCACTGCATCTGGTTAGAATTGAGCTATACGGACACATTAGGAAAGTGCACTTGACTGATTTTCATTAATCACAGTGAAAATAATATTCAGTGCCAACTTAATAGTTTGAGTGCAATTGGTTACATAAGGCGATACCCCGACCAAAACCTTGCGATAGTGCGTTTTTCTTCGCTATTCAGAGACTATTAACTCATTAGTTATGAGAAATAATAGATGTAAAAGCACATTATTCATGTTCGATGTCTTATCATCTTAATCCACGTTTTAATTTGTTTTTATGTGTTATAATAGGCACGCTATAAGTAAGTTAAGGCGATACCCCGACCAAAACCTTGCGATAGTGCGTTTTTGTTCGCTATTCAGAGACTATTAACTCATTAGTTATGAGAAATAATAGATGTAAAAGCACATTATTCATGTTCGATGTCTTATCATCTTAATCCACGTTTTAATTTGTTTTTATGTGTTATAATAGGCACGCTATAAGTAAGTTAAGGCGATACCCCGACCAAAACCTTGCGATAGTGCGTTTTTGTTCGCTATTCAGAGACTATTAACTCATTAGTTATGAGAAATAATCTACATGTAAAAGCACATTATTAATGTTCGATGTCTTATCATCATATTCCACTAAATTTAAAATCTACTTAAAAATATGACTAATATTCTTGATTTTATGCATCTGTTGCCAAATGCAACGCTCTAATCATTTGAGGATTACACTAATGGATAGATAATTTAAAAATCTGTATTATACACGTTTTATTTCATTTCAAAAGATTGCTTATGTTTTTTAATCAAAATAATTCCAAAAAATGTGTGAATTCTATGATAAAAGGGCGTGTGCAGGGTGCAGGCGGCAAAGAGGGAACGAATGCTCAAGGTTATTTGGTCAGGGAAACGCCTTAAACTGTATTATCTACCTGTGTGTTCTATACCTTGGTATGTAGCTAGTATAGTCGAGTTTGTACTGCAATAGTAGTAGAAGTAATTGCTTGTAGAAATGCCGCATCGAATCCAGCGCATACCCCACCCGATGTGAAATAGTCAGCTGGCTCCCCCGCTGTCGGGCCAGAAATCACTAATTTGAATAAGTGCCAAACATAGCTGTAGGTAACTGAACTTCACCAATTTCCCCCGGACTATCGGACTAACATAAATAGTTTAAATTAGAATGATGGCTGCCAACTGTTTACCTTTTATTACCAAAAATAAATGCGAGCGTCTAAGCCATGACGCTTACAGCGCCATCTAGCTCGTTACGACGGAAACGCATCAGTACTGTGACCTAGTAAATGTTTGTTTGTTTAACGCCATCTGCTGGTGCGCGCATGAACTAGTTTCCTGGCAGTATATTTTTATAGTAGATCATTGTTAGGCAATATAATTTTAGGAGTTTGATTTCTTGGAAAAGCTTGTTGCTTTAATTCTGAAACCATTGCCTCGCTCTACTTTTATGATAGGAACAGGATTCCGTGCACTTGCGCTTGCGCATGCTAAAGTTAAGTGTTTTATTTATTCTGTGTGGATTCCTTGACGGTCATCATTCACGGACTGATCTCAGCCGCTAGTACCTGTGACATCTTCTACGTCAGCGAATCAATAACAATAAGAACGGTGTATGTAGATATTCAATATGCCGTAGCTTAGGACCTTCTTTTGTAACAGCACGCATTCTTTATGAGTAGCTAAACATAAAAAAAAAATCACACAATCGACTTCTAAACAACTACTTTTTGTGTTTTTTTTTTCACTAATCATCACAGCGTAAGTGTTATAAACTAATGTAAACAATAAACAAACATGCGATTTAAGCAAACCCGAAAGATTTGCTATCATTTATTGAAGAGTTCCGTTTCTTATAACCAAAATAGAAAGGGACTAGCTTAAAATACTAAGATACTCTTCCAAACTATCGAATACAGACTTATTTTTTCATTTAACATCGACAAGAGAGAGTGAGAACATCATCAATTTATTCGAAGCCACGCATTATTAGAGATAACTCATTTACTTGTCGTCAGATGTCACTCAAATTTAAGTGGGATCACATGATAAGAACCAGGTTTCGAATATACTTAAAAAGATTCATCAAAATCACACACAACTCATTTTTACTGGATGCACCGACACACAAACAAAAATGTACAGTCGATTTGAGAACCTTCTTCTTTATTGGAAGTCGGTTAAAAATTATTCGTGCGGAACCCTTTGCGCGGGAGTTCAGCTCGAACTTGTTCGATTTTTATTTACTATACATCTCTCTCACCTTTATCTGTTCTTTCAGAATTTAGTAGGTATGCTTTTTTTTTTTTGCATGGGAAATCATCAAATGACTTCTCTCGCGAGCGGAAGGGAGTGTCAGACTCTTACTGACTAAAACCCACCCGTGTTCCTGCTTGTGCCCTTTGCGTTCCACGGCCGCGGTGACTCTTTCGAACAAATTCCGCAACCTAGTAGGTATGCCTAGTGATGTGTTATGTCATGTGTTACAGGACTGTTTCTGTCTTCATGTGCCAGGGTTAATTTGACAAAGGTAGGCCGGCTACACGCTCGCGTCTTAAATCAGACTGCGTTGGATGAGTGATAGATTTCTCGTCCGAAGTGATTCATTCTTAAGGCGTTTCCCTGACCAAATAACCTTGAGCATTCGTTGTCACCCGCACCCTGCGCACGACCTTTTATCATAGAGTTCACACAATTTTTGGAATTATTTTGATTAAAAAAGATAAGCGATCTTTTCAAATTAAATAAAACGTGTATAATATAGATTTTTAAATTATCTATCAATTAGTGTAATCCTCAAATGATTAGAGCGTTGCATTTAGCAACAGATGCATAAAATAAACAATTTTAGTCATTTTTTTAAAGTAGATATTTTTAAATTTATATAACACATAAAAACAAATTAGAACGTGGAATATGATGATAAGACATCGAACATTAATAATATGAATTTACATGTAGAATATTCTCATAACTAATGAGTTAATAGTCTCTGAATAGCGAAGAAAAACGCACTATCGCAAGGTTTTGGTCGGGGTATCACCTTAACTTACTTATAGCGTGCCTACACTAGCGACTCGGCCCGGTACGGTTGCTACGTTTACAACACACAAACCTTCTCCGTGTATCGCTCTTACTTTTATTGAAACTCGTATCAAAATCGTTGCGCGATTTAAAAGACGCGGAGAATAGAATATTTTATAACTTACTTTTTGTTGGAGAATTTATCTTCTTTTCTCTTCTGTAACTTTTATAGGGTAGTTAACTAAAAAAATCTGATTAGTCCCTCAGATAATTTCCAAAAAATATTGGACACGTAATTTTTCTTTTTTCACATAAACAAAAAATGAAGACGATACAGTGCGTTGAAAACTCGTGTGACGTAACTACCCGCTACAATTTTTACCGGGCAGTGACGTCGCACACTCCCACATGATCCACTTGAACCACTGATATTTGATGTTTTTTGTCTTTGTCAGTTTTTATAGATTTGATAAAGGAAAAAATACGTGTCCAGTATTTTTCTATAATCTAACTGACGGACTAATTAGAATCATATTTTTTTAATCAGGTAACATCCCTATGCCCAACAATAATTTACAAATACATACATGTAAGTTTCGGTCGAGCAGAATTTCCTCTGATTTCAAATTCTCTCCTCGCTTCACATTTTCCAAACCAGATGTTTCCTGATAATACTAATGAAATTATCAGGGACAGGAACAGGTGAGGTTTACTCGTGTGAAACCCATCTATGTCACGTGTTTTTAAACTTTTTTTTTAATTAGTCTGGTAACACAACAACATATAACATGACGCCAACATCTATGTATCCGACTGAAAGACTTGTATCTATGGTCATGAATAAAATTATTAAAAAAAAACATGATGCCAACATACTCTGAAGGATTAATGCTGGGCAGATGCGTAGCTATAGGATGCCTTACCATCATCGACCACGTCGTTTCTTTCCTACAAAAAACTACTAAAAAAACCCATACAAAAGGAGCGCGTACCATTTTTTCTTCTTTAGGTGCTGTGCCTTTATCTAACGAGGACAAAACAAAGATCCCGTCGGCAAAGCAAATCTTTGCAGAAAAATATTAAAACAAACTTACCTTGAAAACAAGTGTATGCAAAAGAAAAATACGTGAATCATTTAACTAGCGCCGAGTTGAAAGTAAAATCCGTGGACTTTACTTTCAAAGACTAAATTCATGGACTGATAAACAGACGGTGAAGGAAAACATCGTGAGGAAACCGGCATGTTCTAGAACCAAAAATTCGAAGACATGTGACATTCACCAACCCGCACTGGGCCCGCGTGGTGGATTACGGCCCATTCCCTCTCCTAGAGAGGAAGCCTGTGTCCCAGCAGTGGGAACATTAAAAAGGCTGATTATGATGATATTATGAAACAGACGGACTTTGCTTTTTGAAATACTTCATTCTAGCTTTTACTCCCGGCTTCTCTCTTGCAGCCTATCCCGTGCACTTTAATTCCAGAATCCCGGCAAAAATAGCCTTTGTTCTAGTTGTAGTCGTAAGTAGAGTCTTATTAGTCAGTCGTATAATAAATATTTATTGGTCGTATAATAAATATGCTTTGCTCACATGGTTCCAAAACAGCACTAATGCGAAAGAGTGTATTTTGCATGGCGCCTTTAATATTTAATAAACTTCTAAGGGTTGGAGGGAATTAAACGCACACATACTAAAAAAGCGGCTAAAATTATATCTAGTTTGGAAAGCATACTACAGTATTTTAGAATTTATAAATGACATAGTGCAATAAATATTACGAATTTAACAAATATTATTTTTAACAATTACTGACATTTTATAATTTTATGGAAAATTTTATTCAAATTTGTAATTTATTGTTTAAATTTAATTTTTAGTTTTTTTGGGAAAATTTGATAATGTTTTTAGCCTTGTTTAAATACCTTTTTTTTTTTTGGATGGGAAATCATCAAATGACCCCTCCCGCCCTGGGTGGAGCGGTAGGGAGTGTCAGACTTTTACTGACTAAAACCCACCCGTGCTCCTCCATGTGCCCTTTGCGTTCCAGGGCCGCGGTAACTCTTTCGAACAAATTCCGCAACCCTAGCAGGCACCGACCCTATGGGGCCCCGTCTCTGGTGAGCCTTGTTTAAATACCTAATGACTTTACTTACCTGTTTACATATTTGTATGCCACAAAGGCCGAACATGACGGATCTTTTTTGTTTAGGGACAACCTGCATGCCTTATATGTATACTCATGTTTCTATGTTTTACAAATAAATGTCTTATCTTATCTTTGTGACAAAAACAGGGCAAAAAGAAATTGAATAAATTATTTCTTGAAAATAGCTAAAAAGTGCCCACATATATATGTATAGTACATAATATCTTGGTCTTTCAATAATACCATCTATTTCTGCAATGTTCCTAAAATAAAATACCTAATGTATTGCTATTTAAGACGTCTGCACTTGCATAAAAATTAAGATAGAGTTATTTTGCGTCAAGTATGACGCACACCAGAAAATAAAAAAAAGAAAACAAAAGTTTATGCATTCGCGCAAAATGGTCATCGCTCAGCTTAGTCACAGTAGAAATATGGAACAGTACAGAAACTACGAACAAACGATCGAAACGGCACACTCACACAGACGCGCACATCTACGAGGCCCCTAAGGGACCTTCGCGGTGCTCTCAGTGGCGAGTGCCGTGTTCATAGTATTAGATAATAGCTACGCTCTATTATAATGGCTATAGATGGGCCACTCAGGTTTTCGTTTTGCAAAACTGAGTACCTAAGCACAGATTTTTAATACTTGTATTAAATCCTTATACCGAGGACTGATTGTAATTTATATTGTATTATAATTTATATAACATATGGAATAAATGAATTCTTATGACTATGAAAAAATAAATTACCATAATTTTACGACAACATTATATTATTGTCTTGTCAAAGGAATTTTAGCCTTCGAAACATACACATAGGAACGTACTTACTTCACAAAATAAGTAACAATAATTTTTCAACATACAGAAATCCTTCATCAAAATTTTAGGGCAGATATTAGTATAATTGAAATGGAATAAAATAGAAAAAAAAGTTTAGCATAGAAATGATAAACAATATTCAGTTTGTATTTTTTTTTACAATGGCATTATTTACATTTTGACCAAAGAAGAAACTCGCATGGAATAACATGCACTAACGCATTTTCGCGTAACTATTTCTCCCAGTCAACTCCTACCGCAAGCCGTGTTAAAAAACTTCGTTCCAAAGTGACAACCCTAACTCTCTACTGGAGCGTAGGTAATTATTTCAACAAATGGGCTTAGTTTCCATACTGTTCCATATTTTTACTGTGGCTTAGAGCTGGGATACACGTACGATACATCTATACTAATAATCACTACCTACATAGTATAAAACAAAGTCGCTTCCCGCTGTCTGTACCTATGTATGCTTAAATCTTTAAAACTACGCAACGGATTTTGATGCGGTTTTTTTTAATAGATAGAGTGATTGAAGAGGTATGTTTATATGTATAATACATGCATATTATAGTAGAGGAAACATTAGTATCTACATTGAAACCGTGCGAAGCCGGGGCGGGTCGCTAGTATTATTATAAAGAAGAAAGATTTGTATTTTTATATTTTTGTATGTAAAGAATAAACTCAAAAACTTCTGGACCGATTTTAAAAATTCTTTCATCATTAGAAAGCTACATTCACCCTGAGTAACATAGGCTATATTTTATCCCCATATTCCCACGGGAACGGGAACTACGCGGGTGAAACCGCGGGGCGCTGCTAGTAAACGTATATGATATTTGTAGGAAAATATTTTTTTTTTTACGATACTTACACAAACATGGTACACCATACTTACAGACATGCTTGAAACATTGAAAAAATCAAATAATTTTAGATGTTATACTTGCTTAATTTAAACACTAAACTCAAAGTAATGAAAAAAAAAGTCTTAATAGGCACACACACATGATTTTGCGTCAGCAGTGCCTGTGATGTAACGAACATACGCCCCAACGCATCATACTGCAGCTTCATCAGCAGTCATCTGATCAGAACAACGGATAAGACCACAAGCAAAATAGAATATAATATAATACTCTTTATTTTGTACACCATGTAAGTTACACACATTGGGTGGCCTTATCGCTTAAAGCGATCTTTTCAAGACAACCTTTGGATGGATTTTAAAGACAAAAAGAAATACAGTACAAAAGGTAGTCTTAGGTGTACTAATTATATATACAATAAATCACCATCCCACAGCAAAACCATTTTACCTAGTGTTCATAACTTGTTCAAACATTTGTCAAGGCATAATTGACACTTTGCGTGACCCAAGCTATCTTCTATCTTGAACGAAAGCTACCTCCTTCTGCGAGGCAGTAATGCTAGCAAAGGAGGAGGCGGACCTCGTGTGGGAGAGGAAAACCTCACGCTCCAGCCGCCGCAATCACAGGATTGCCCGGTTAAGCAGTCACCAGCCTTAATGTGCTGAACTGCGAGAGGTCACACCAAAAAAAAAACAGACCGAGTCAGTATTGAATTTGCGATACAAGTGATAACTTGTATCGCAAATTAAAAAAACCGAGAGCGATCTTCGACTGTGAACTCAAGTGATTAATAGTGCGATTGTGTTTTGTAATTAGTGAGTTTATAGTGTAACTAGCTGACCCAGCAAACGTTGTTTTGCCATATAAAGTAAAAACAATATTTAGGGGTATGAATGATGTTCTATATATATAGAAGAAAGTCGCAGGTGAAATGTAGCTTTCTATTGGTGAAATAATTTTTAAAATAGGAAACTTAAAGTTAAAATACTTCTTAGCTGTATCCCACGGTTTCACCTGCCTACGCCATTTATTCTTTCTGGCTCAGTGATCTTTCTTTCGTCTGCTAAGGATGATAGCTTGATGTTAAATAATTATGGTTCTGGTATCCTGGTACTTTGTAAGTCTTCACTCACAATTCCAGCCCCAGAAATGAAGAGTCTGACACTCCCTTCCGCTACGCCCAGAGCGGGAGAAGTCATTTGATGATTTCCCATCCAAAAAAAAAAAATGCCCCAGAAATGCTTCGACATGTTTATGGTCTGCTGGTACGCGTGAATCCTTACTTCTTAAGTTTTCGACATGTTTCTTTCTGGTCTTCTAGTACTTATGAATCTTTAGCGCATGCAATTTTTGACAGCTACGAAACAAAGGACATTTAGGGAAAATGATTCATCTTTCATAATTATGTATTCGTTGAGTTTGTTAAGAAAGCACTTCCAGCCTTATTCTATGAAGGCGACCTTTCTAGATTTTATTAATCTTTTTTGGTTGCTAGGTTACACTCTTGTTAATTTTGAATTATCTACAACGCACTAAATATATTTCACCTAAAACCATTTTCCACTGCATTTAAATTAATAGAGTTTTTATTGTTTTTAATATGTATTCTGCTATTCGGGGCGGAGACAAATCCAACGAACCAAAAACCAAGAAAATTGGTCCAGCAGATCTCGAGTTATAAGTGTTGTAACAAACCCGACTTTGTTTTATATATATAGATTAGTGTTGTGTAATTAAAGTGTCTTTTTTTGGTTATTTAATCGGGTGATTTTATTGTAACGAACCCGATGCTCGTAACAATATCTTTCTATCTATTCATTTGTCTTTCATCGATCTAAAACGTTTGTGAGTACCCACTAGCTAGGCTCTAAACGCTAAGCTATCCTACCTGTCAGTTTGCCATTTGCTTTTACCTAAAACCCATGTTTCATACATTTTTACAGATTGAGACTGATATGCGAATGACGTTGCTTGAAAACTCGTAGGATTGGCTCTCTGATTAAAAAACAAATGAATTCGTACAGTTCAACAACCAAAGTTCATAACAGAATAGCATCATTTTGGAACTCTTTAAGACAAGACTTTCTAAGAATAAGAGAAATCCAATAAGAGAATAGAACATTTAAAGTTGTATTTTTTTAGTATCATATTATACAATTATTTGTTATTTATTTTCCAAAAAAAGGATTTTTATTTGTTTGTTGTACACTTACGTCAGTGTTGTTTTTTTAACCTAATGGTTGACTGGTAGAGAATGCCTTGTTGCACTAAGTTCGCCCATGTACCACTATTGTACATACAGTTTAAACAAATAAATAAAGTATCGCAAAAGTTTTAACATTTTCGTACCTCTTCTTAGTTTTATCGTATATAGTGAGAAAATTTTGGAATTTCGTTATTGTTTTCTGACTGAAGTAAATGCCTTTGATACGGCGTAAAAAGTGTGCTTTATTTTTATATATTTTAGTTTAATAATACGTTAAGAAATAAGTATAACGATGTATGTGCGAATACAATTGATACAGAGAAGATTTGTTGTGTTCTCTTTTTCCCATAACTTTGTTTTTCCTGACTATTTGAGTTTATTTCTTACTTTTTTCTCATGATCCCGCCACATGTAAATACTTGATTTGAAAAACTAAACCCTCAAAACACGGAACTTCAACAAAAGAACATAAAATCGCGAAACGATAACACTATAAACTCGGATCAGTCAGTCTGGCAACATTGTCTATCGCGAGTCGCCAGACGCGGGCGTGCGGCGAGCCTGTTTGCGAGCGCGCGGCGCTAGAGTCGCTCACACGAAAATAAGTCTGTGCTCGCGCAGTGATCGCCCGGCCCCGCGGGTATTCGAACGAAATGCGCCCTCATTATGGGCAGCAACTGTTGCAAAGGCGATGCCGGCGGTAGACCTATCAGGTCTAACTCCTCTATATACAGCAGGTATTTCTTGCTGGCTATAACCATACTTCAGGAGTTCTTCGGCGTACCTTGGGTCCTCAGACCTTTACGTCCGTACGTAGTGTAGTGATAGTGCACCAGTGTAGTGTTGTGCTTGAGGTAGTATAGCCATAGTAATAGTTATGTAATTAAGGTCGGGAACCAGTGAAAATAAAGCATGGCTCGCTGAAATCGAACGGTAACATTTTTCAAGCTGAGTTCGAATTTCGTGTGATATGATTGGCTTTTGGTTTTTTTTTTCTGAGCGAATTTATTGGTCTTTTTATTTATTTTTTGTGTTATAAAATCTGTCGATAATCCTTCGGGTCCTAGAGGTGTCAATTGTTGTCTAGTAATCAAAGTGTGTAGTTTTATTTGTGTCATAAATGAATGAGTTCGACTCTTATTTTTGAAAGTCGCGTTATTTTTATAGATAATTTGACGTCGTATATTTATCTAGTCGATTTGTTACGCTCTTCTCCGTAATGATACTGTGGACATTTTTGTTCGTCGTTGGAAATATTGCATAGCGACTTTATTACCATTTTATGATGTTAATATAACATAAACGTTTAAATAATTTAGGAAAATGTTACATGAAAAACTTTGTTGATATTAATTCATGAATTCAAGCAATAAAATCTTGAATGGGATACAATTTAAACAGTAAATAAATAAATAGACCTAAGCTTGGTACAGCCAGAGTACCTACTTCAAACGATTATTTATTATTTACAACGGCTTACGAAGAATTATTTAAAGCCTTAGCCATTAAATCTTTTACACACGAGTAGCAATAAAATTATATTTGATTCATCGTCGTTGAAAGTAATGGTGGATGGATATACATCGTTGTTCTAACTATCCGCATCATTGACTGTGCTTTTAATAGCCAAAAATGTGTCGTAACACGTAAACACTACAACTGAATTTTCATTAATCGATTTGATTTTGTTCTGTATCATAGCCAACGAATTAGCAAAAAGGATAACATTGCTGTTCTTTTTTTAAATTTAAAAAATAAACATCATGATCTCTCCTTTTGATTAATTTTACGGTTTTTCGAGAGTGTTGGTTTCAGGATAAGTCCGATTCAATTTTGAGATGAACTTCATAGCGTGTTGATAGCAAATATATTTTCATAATATTTTTTTATATTTTGACAATTATTTAGCTGCGGTAATATCAATTTTGAAACCAAATAGCAAGCGTTTTCTTGAAAAAAATATAACAATTTTAATGTTATTTAATTTCTTATACCTAATTGTATCTATATAAGATATTTGCATCAACGGCAGAATCTTCATAATTGGATTAAACTAATATTTTAATTATTGTTTGCGTAAGATTGTATTGGCAATATTACATTTGGACTGTTAAAGGAAGGATATACAAGAAATTTAAAACATGGTAACGAAAAGCAACTGACAAGGTTTGAATTTATCGTCCTCGTACTCAACCACCCAGCAGATTAATTTATATTTTGTCAAATTTTTGTACAAATTTTACTCCACACATAACATAACTACACTACATACTACTAGGCTGAGCCAATAACCAACAAACGACAAAAAACCCTGACTCAGGCTGATGTAGTGAGAAACTGTCCGATCGGGATTCGAACCCAATACTTCTTGCTCAGTAGTTACTTGACCATCGAGGCAGTAAAGACCCTCGGCCGCTGTGCTATTGCACAGTGGCTGATGCCTGGGGACGGTGAGCGTGGGTGGCTCGCCGTCCGATACCAGGCTGAGTCGACGACGCGTTGTGCTTCACGCGCGCCTCAAGGAGCCGTCAGCACCAGAGACGGGGCCCCATAGGGTCGGTGCCTGCTAGGGTTGCGGAATTTGTTCGAAAGAGTTACCGCGGCCCTGGAACGCAAAGGGCACATGGAGGAGCACGGGTGGGTTTTAGTCAGTAAAAGTCTGACACTCCCTACCGCTCCACCCAGGGCGGGAGGGGTCATTTGATGATTTCCCATCCAGAAAAAAAAAAAAGAAAAAAAAAAAAAAAAAAAAAGGCAGTAAAGACCCGGAACCCTATCATAAGTTCATATGTATATGGCCACTTGCATTTTGGGAATCTATCATTAAAAACAAAAGCGGGCACATAGTTGAGTCTAAAATTTAAAAATAGAATTGTTATTCAGCCTTATTAATAGCAGATTCTTTATTCAATTTTTCAAAATAGAATTTAGAATAAGCATAAGGTACCTAAGTATTTTTTTTCACTTTTTTGTTGACCAAATATATAACAGTGAAATATTTAGGAGTGTATAACGATAGCTGTTATAATTTACATTCACTGTTATAGTTACATTTGAAGTCGACAGTCAATGTCCCGTTTCCCCACCTGTGGCTGGCAACACCACCACTTTCTATACTTAGAAATTCTATCAGCGTACAATAAAAATAACCACTAAAACTTGCCATCATGTTTTTTTATATCATTCTCTTTGTGGCCTTGTCTCTTGTATATAGGTCATCATGCCAGATTCCTCCGTGTTTCTCCAACGGACAAGGTCTTTGTGGCATTTGTATTGAAATAGTTTTTTTTGGATGTCCATCAGTAAAATAAATTGGTTAGTCACTTTTTGCAATGCTTGGCAATTTACGCAGATGTAGGGAATGCAATCCCGATCTCGCGAGATCCTGTATAATTTTTCGGGATAACAATTTACACCAGAAGGTCGTGAAGATTACAAAACAGCATGAAGAAAAAAAGATCAGTGATTATTTTCCATCCGATTCCAACGTAACAAACTGTTAATTATTTAAGGATAAAGGCTTTTGTTTTCTTTCAAATAACATTTTGTTTTCATCGTATTCAGTTATGTGATTTTTTTTAAACTAGACGAGATTCCGAAAATGTCCGTATCCCGCGGGATTGATATTGCTAATTCCGCGATCTCGAATTTACGATCTCGAGTCGGGATTGCATTCCCTACGTAGATGTCACCTCTTAACTGTGCCGCATAATAATGGCACGTGTACTTTGTTTATTGAAAAAAATACAAAAGAAACGGTCAAGTGCGAGTCGGCCTCGCGCACTTAGGGTTCCTTACCATCGATAAACGCGGTAGCAAAAAAAAAAAAAAACAAAACACCAAAACCACAAAAAAAGTTCAAGATTAGGTATATCAGGCACTTTTGTATTATCAATGTCGTTCAGTCAAAAACATGAAACACGTTCGAAAGCATCACTATGGAGATTACGTGCAGGAATCTCCACGGACACTCTTTTAAATCATGTTATGTATGGAAGAAACTTGGTTACATATTATCCTTGTTGCTTGTGTTCGGCCATCAAAAGTTTTCAAATCTATCGCATGTTCAAATTGTCAAACATAAAATTATACAGAACACAGAACATATCAGACACCATCACCACCACTCGTTATATTTTAACATTCATAACGTTTTATAATAATACTGTATTAATAATTCTGTTCCATGTATTTTTAGAGCACTTGAGTTAGACGTTATTTACTATCAATCAGTTAGGATTCTCTAGAAGTTATCAAATGCTGAGTCGCATAAACTTGCATGCATGTTTACTGCACCATCTTCTAACTTCTCCAAAAGTTCATATTTTAGTTTATTAAATTAAGTAAAGTCCGGTCTTGGCATACCTCAATTTAACAGAGTTATTAACCTAATTATATCTTAAGTTTTGTGTTATAACTTCATTGATACTGCCTGAATTCAGAGTGAATTCTGCTAAGGTATGTTGCAATAAGTCGGTTCTAGATTTAAATCAAAGTAGAACAGTTGTTTCATGGAAAAGTAAATATTTGGTACTTGAAACAAAATACTCTTTAGCAAACTAGGTTTAAGCTCTTTGCAGCAATAACTACTATGACGTCTATGACGCAGATTCAGCAATACTTTCAATACTTTACTGATGAAGATTTGTTTCTTACTTTTATAACCAATGTTTTGTTCAAATACTCAGCAGATTCTAAATTTAAATTCTCTATGCCGACAGCTCCCAAAGACTGTGCCGTGCACAAAATAAAATAATTCTGACAGTTGTCACAAAAAGGCGGGAAATAAATTATGAAAAATGGAACATGTAATATTTTTTTAATATTTTTCAATTTTGTGAAAAGTTTAGTTTTCTTTCGTCAGGTAAAGAGCTTTTCCAAGACTAATTAATGCACGGCTCTGCCTTCCTTTCCTTTCTCAATTCGGTTGTATTTTTTGTAGATGTATTAAAGTAGTCGAGTAATAATAACATGTTCAGTAAAATTCACAACACACACAACTCCTCATCCAAATATGCAAGCCATATCGCCCAAAATTCGGAACATCCAATTGCATTGATTCAGAAATATGTACAAAATGTACAGTATCGTTTTAATCAACAACTGTCGGTAAGTGGTCAGACGGATGGGGTGATTTGGGGTGGTACCTGCGATTTACCCTTCGCCTCCATGCACCCCCATTCACCCCGTCTACGAATGACCACCATAATTTTACATCAGTCATGGACAAATTAATTTTGAGCTAAATGAAATTAATTTGCTATGCGTAGCGTGCCGGATTCATCGAAATGAATGAATATTAGAAAATGATACATTTGTATGTTGTAGATTTTTCATCTTTGGCCTTTTATTTTCCGTCTGTTTGTTGGAAGTCCATGTTCTTTTTAACCGAATTCAAAAAAGGAGAAGGTTCTCAATTCGATAGTTTTTTATGTTTGTTAAACGATTACATAATAATTATGTATATATAAACAGATTTCGCCAATTGTCAACTGATTTGGATAGTTTTTTATTGTTTGGAAGATTATTTCGCCAGACTAGTCCCATTTAAATTTGGTGAAGATCTGATGAGGAACTTAGGCAACGGAACTCTTCAATAAATAAAAGCAAATCTTCCGGAATTACTGAAATCGCATGTCTGTTTATTTTTTACACCAGTTCATAACATAACATCACGCCGGTACGCAGTTAAGGAGTTCGCAGATGTGTACAAGTCAATTATGTTTTTGGGATTATCTATTCGGGCGTAACTTTATTGTTTATGCGTTGGGTTTAGTTAAATATATTGAATTTGCATTGGACGTTGTACTTCAAAGATAAACTTGCGACTAGTGAGTGACCTTCTCAACTAAAAATCAATTCAATCTAGTAAAGTAAGATGTTGTTAGTCCCAAAAGTCAAGCCAAGTTGTCAATTCGAAAGCGAAGTCGATATTTAACTATGAGCTGGGTCTGGACTTAATCTACGAAAGCATACATTGTAACTCCTTAACGATAAATAGCGCCACCATTCATCATGGGAATAATGTGAGTTTACGTGTGGTTTACGTGTGACAATTAAAAAGTAAAATATAAAAATAAAACGTTTAATAAAATATTTTTCGATAATCTAACCGATGGACTAAATAGAATCATATTTTTTATACTCAGGAAATATCCCTATTGCGAACAGAAGTACATAAGTTTATCACATTCAAGTGGTCGCAACAACTAAAACATACCTAAACAATTTTTAGGTGAAAACATTACTTCAATTCATAAAAATGTCTTTGTAATAAATATTTTTCTCGTTAATCAAAACGTTACACAAAACTAATACTTTAGAGTCTCTTTACACATTGCAAAAATAAACCTCTTACTGTAAATAGAATCCTAACAGTAAGGAAGTTTTCCCACAGCGATATCGAGAACAGTTGCATTGTTTTGTAAATATCATTTCATTATTAGATGGTTGGTATGTAAACATGGCCGTTCAAGTAGTTAGGAGGAATACTTGTGAACGTAGTATCTGCATCCATCACACAGTACTGTCGAAGGTGTAAAATATAATCAGCCTTTTAACTTTCCCACTGCTGGGACCCAGGCCTTTTCCTAAAAGAGGGAATGGGCCGTTATCCACCACGCGGGCTCAGGGCGGGTTGGTGAATGTCACATGTCTTCGAATTTTTGGTTCTAGGGCATGCCGGTTTCCTCACGATGTTTTCCTTCACCGTTATGAGAGCAGTGGTGATGAATTGAATTACATAAAGTAATGCGCGTGGCTGGGTTTAAATAATTCGTAAGTCGGGGCCGTTACCACTCGGCCACCACTGCTCGTCGAAGGTGGTGTATTAAATATAAATCTCTGGGGCGCAGGCTCCAGACTACCTCCAGCACCATCTTGGGCGTATTTGCGAATAGGTTTGATTGTCAGTACATTAACCATTGTTGTATGGTTAGTGTAATAACAAACAAGCAAAAATGACTCAGAGGCAGGCGTATTTATTAACCGTTTTTCATTTTTTTTTATTTTGTTTTTACTGTAATAAAATTAATAAAATAATGTATGATATGATCCTAGAGGGGTTGAAATAAATGATATTTGAATTAAAGTTGTGATTGAACTCTATATGGAGGTTTATTTCGCTTGTCACTTGTCACAGTCCTCTGTTTGTACTCCTCTGTCGATGTACTGCATGTCGAGATAGCAATTATGCGGTCAACAGTTAGTCAAACTAGTGTTTGGTCGACCAAATGATTGTTGAGATAGCGTTCAATCGAGGTAAATTACCGTTCTCTCCGTCTACTAGAGGCCGGTAAAATGATCTGTCGAGATAGCGTTCATCAGGATGTTGTTTATCGGAGTAATTAAACGATTTTAAAAGAAGGAGGAAGCGGTAGGGGCCGTGTGGTAACGGCCTCGATTTACGAATTGTAGGTCGCAGGTTCAAACCCAGCCCAACAGAAGAAGACGTCACGGGCGTTGGGAAACGCAGGGCGATTCCCGGCCACAGAAGGCGCGGGCCTGCGGATATGCGAGTTATGGGTGGCTCGCCATCCGATAGCAACCAGGCTCGAGTCGACGGCGCGTTCCACACACGCCTCAAAGAGCCGTCAGTATCGAAGTATTCTTGCCTCCGTCTTGTCTTTCATCATTGACAGATGACACTCTAACAGTACTTCGAAGCCATTTATTTTCGAGTGTGATCGCTATGACAGTCCTCATAGAGTCCGAAAAGGTACTTCAGACTTCTTGAGAGCAGACGAATTTATAAGTACCTTACCCAGTAGCGGTTACGGTAAACTAGTTTCTGCCAGCGTATTATGCCGTTTGTAATTATTCTAAATGAACATACTCCCGAGACATAATAATATGTAAGTATCCTTTGTGCTATTTCAAATTTCATCTACCTATATGCACAGCTGTTCTGGCGTGATTGACTTTCGCATTAGTAGTAAGATTAGTACCTACCTACGTTCAATGGGTAGAGTTGAAACAATGCAAATACCTTCGCAGTCTAAGTACTTATTGCTCTTCGTATCTCCTTACGAAAGTAGATCCGCAGTGGGCATCACGTGTTAAATGAGCTCTAATTATGATTAGTATTGCGTAATTTCTTCTTCGCCATTTTTAATTCTACAGGGTGGGCCAGAAAGATGTACGATCTTAACAATGAAGTTGTTTCGGAACGGTGACTTGGAGGATCGTGTGGATAGCGGTGTTGTGTAGCTCGTTTCACGGAAATTTTGTCACGATGGAGCGTTTCAAGTGCGCGCGGTGTGATTGAAAGAAAAGAAAGAAAGAAAACTCGTTTATTCCGCCAGAAAAGACGCACAAAAAAATAAAACTAAAAAGAAATATGTATAAACAAACTCAAAAGAAAACAACTTATCGACTAAAACTAATAAAACTGTGTTAGGACCGGACACAACGACCACGAGTTGATCGCAGCACAGACAAAAAAAAAAAAATTTTTTTAAATGATTACAAAAATGGTGAATTCTGAACTGGCTTTAGCCTTTTATTCACAAAAACGATTTTTATTAATGACACTGTCTTTCGATCCCGGTTTAGGAAGTTTGAATCAAAATGAATAAAAAAGCTGTGTAACCCACGACATTATTCACATTGTTCCTGCAGCCAGCTCAGCCACAGGTTGAGTTGGATCCGCTTCCACATTCGCCTTCAATTCGTCGTTGTCGATAATGGTTACCGGCCAATAACAAAACGCTTCAATTCAAAATTTCCAGATTTAAAACGATTGGACCCAAAATGAACCATGTGTATGTGTTTGACCTGTACATGTCGTTAATGTTCGGTGTTGTTGTGTGGGTATTACCACCTAGGAACTGGAATTCTATCTGAATTTTCAGTTTATCCATGGCGCCAAAAAGTGACACAATTCCACATAAGCAAAACTATATCTAAAAACAAATGACTGAATTTGAAATTAAAATAACACTGCTTTCGAATAAAGTTTATTTGAATTTCGAATGGCTCGATCCAGAGAGAATTAAATCTGAAAATGCTTGTTTTAAAATCTGTTTACTCTGTCGGCTGCAAGTAAGGTTTTTTTACCAATCAATTGAGCTTCTGCAGAGTTGAAATGATAGTGAGAATGGTAAAAAGGCATTTGATAATATACCTATATTTGTTGTCTGTTTAGGATTATATTCTCCAGTCTCACCAAGGGGTAGATATTGTAACACTAAGGGCTCTGGCCTACAGTGTTACTTATAATAGGGTAGTTGACTAAAATAATCTAATTAGTCCGTCGGATAGATTTCCAAAAAATATTGGAGACGTATTTTTTCTTATTTCACGTAAACAAAAAATGAAGACGATACAGTGCGTTGAAAACTCGTGTGACGTTACTACTCGCTACAGTTTTTACCGAGCCGTGACGTCACAAGCCCCCACTCCTGATCTTTGATGCTTTGTATCTTCGTCAGTTTTTATAGATTTGATAAAGGAAAAAATACGTGTCCAATATTTTTCTATAATCTAACTGGCGGACTAAACATAATCATATATTTTTTACTCAGGCAACATCCCTATTCTACCTAGTACCTGGCTTGTAGAGGTTAATGTACAGCCGTTCCATGTAAATACATTTATTCAGTTTCGTTGTGTTAAACTGGAGGCCTGGAAAGTTCTAGACAGATAGATTTTTTATTTGGGGTCATATTATACTGAGTAGTAGCCAGATCCCAAACAAAAATAGTAGTAGTGTAGAAGTCATTTAGGGAAGAGCCTGACCTTCTTTTGTTTAGATATGTGACAACGTGCCATTCACCTAGTGGTGATGTCACCGGAAAATTGCAGACTTCGTAAGATTGTGATAATTTTTTTTAGATTATAATTTCGATAACTACTGTGAAAAAAAAGTTGGTTTTACTAACAAAATATAGTTTTACAATTTCATGCAATATTTTACAATCTTACGGGGCGTTTGCAATTTTCCGGTGATGACGTCACCAGAAAAATTGCAAACGCCGTAATTCTGTAAAATATTTGTTGTTTTTCACGTTCTTTTTTTTTCATGATAACATCTAGTAATTATAATCTAAAAAAGATTTATCACAATTTCGCGGTGTCTGCAATTTTCTGGTGACGATGACGATTGTCGAAATGCCGAATTACAATAGACTGAACATGTGACATTTTGACATTTGTGAATCCCATACAGTTGGAAGTTTTGAGAATAGCCTTGGCCACGTTACCACTGACTGAATGCGACTTATCTTTTTTTTTTTTTTTTTTTTTTTTTTTTTGAATGGTCTACTCGCAGTTCAGCACATTAAGGCTGGTTACTGCTCAACCGGGCAATCCCGTGGTTGCCTTAGATTCTAAGGCCCCCAGCCGGGGCTTAAAACTACTTAAAACTAAATGGCCGCTCGCTAAGGGCATCCCCTGTGGGACACGGGCCTCGGCTTAGCGGGGTCATTGAGGAGGGGCAGCAAGGGACAGGCTGGGTCTGATTGATATTATTTAGGGGATTTAACGCTAATGGCTCAGCAGCGCGGGCTGGCTCGTCAGGCAAAAGTCGGGGAGGGTTTTGACGGGGGCGTCGCGATGGACCTCGTCGGCGAGGTCGGAATACGGAACGCGTTCTGGGTTTGTTTTTTCTAAGAGTGCTGGTTTCCCTACTACTCTCTTGGGTCAGGGTGATGGGGTCATCGGGCTCGACAAGGGTATGCCGCGGTCGGCGGATCTTGCTGATCTGGGAGGGGGTGTATCGGGTGGCCGATGCGATAAGGGGGTTTTGGTGCTTTTCAGCGGACTCTATGAAACGCTTGGAAATACGTTTCATGAATTGTTTGATGGTGGGGATACGGAGGTCGATATGGAGACGCTCATTTCTAACGTACCACGGGGCTCCCGTAGCCTTTCGGAGAAAACGGTTTTGGATGACCTGCAACCTATGGATTTGGCGGGGCTTAGCGTGTGCGAAGGCTACACACGCGTAAGTCATTATTGGACGTATGCACGTGGTGAAAATGCGTAGTTTGCCTTTCAGGGATAACTTGCTGCGTGCGTTCAGCATGTAGTGAAGCCTACTGAGAGCGAATGCGGCACGATTGCGCACCGTCTTAATGTGCTCTCTGAAGGTAAGCTTTCGATCGAGGATCACGCCTAGATATTTAGCTTTCTCAACCCAGGGGATCGGCTTGCCAAATAACGTGATCGGACTGGGACGGGGGGGGAAGAGACGAGTCTTGGGCTTGTAAAACAAGATCGCCTGACTCTTCTCTGGGTTGACTTCCACTCTCCATTTCCGGAACCAAGCGCCTAGTGCGTTTGCGGATCTCTGGAGGTGGCCGGCTATTGCCTTCTCGCTATTGCCGGAGCAATATATCGCCGTGTCGTCAGCGAACAGAGCTAGCTGTGTCTTAGAGCTAGTGGGAATATCGCTAGTAAATAGCGAGAACACTAGGGGGGAGAGAACACCGCCTTGGGGTACTCCGGCGCGAATGGGATGTGGGGACGAAAGTGCACCTTCGATTCGGTACTGAAAGGTGCGGTTCGACAGATAATCTCGTAAGATGAGCACGAGACGATCCGGCACACCGAGCTGGTATAGCTTGTATATCAGCCCGTTGTGCCAGACCTTGTCAAAAGCTTTCGCTATATCGAAGAACAGGGCTCCCGTAACGAGACCGCGCTGGTATTTGGCGCTGATATGTTCAACGATACGGTAGACCTGTTGGACGCAAGAGTGGTTTGATCTAAAACCAAACTGCTCATTGGGGAGGAGGCTCTTGGCTTCGACAAAATCCTTGAGACGCTTATGAATAAGCCTCTCGTAGATCTTACCTAGGACTTTGAGCAGACTGATGGGGCGATAGCTGGACGGGGAGGACTTGGGTTTTCCAGGTTTGGGGATACCGATGACGGTAGCCTCTTTCCACGTCTGTGGGAACATGTTGTTGGACAGAGCGCCATTGAAGATGGCGGTCATTAACATGATCAGAGTAGCCGGGAAGAGCCGAACCACTTTGTTGGTGATTCCATCGGAGCCCGGGGCTTTTCTGGGTTTGAGACGGCCGATGATCTCCTTCACCTCGTCAGGTGTGACGGGGGGGAGGGGATCATCGGGGTCCTCTACTGGTGGGAGGGAGGCTCTACGTTCGACTTCGGCATTCACCATATCGAGATGAGCCTTGTCTACTGGTTGGGAGCTGGGGGAGCATTGGGACTCTAGACTGTCGGCCAGGCATTCGGCTTTGTCCTCGTCATCGAAGGCGACGGTGTTGTCGGGACGCGTGAGCGGAGGCATCGAGGCAACCTCAGAGGCGCGTAGTTTCCTCTGAAGTTCCCAGAATGCCTGATGGGTGGGTTCGAGGTCGCCCAGCAACTTATCCCAGCGACTTTCACGCAGTTCAGCGATGCTGTTACTTACTTTACGCTGTAAGTAACGCATGTGAACCTTGTTGGCTTCGCAGGGAAAGGCGCTGTAGGCACGGACAGCCGCGTTCTTTTCAGTCACGAGCTCACGTACCTCGTCCGGGAGTTTCCAGTGGTGATCACTCACCACCGGAGACTCCTTAGAACATTCGTTCAGGACAGATTGTACGTGATCCGTGAGTGAATTGATCGCGGCTGTCGTGTCTGCGACAGACTCGATTAGGTCGGGGATCTGGTCGAGATGGGGTGACGTGGTAGCCTTCAGCTTTTCGCTTACTTGGCGCCAGTCAGTGGTCATTCGGGTGGGAGGAGTCTGGGTAGGGTCCATCGGCCCTGATCTAGGAGCAAGCTCCAGGATCACGGGTCTATGGTCCGAGTTTAACTCGTCATGCGTCTCCACAGAATGTAACCGAAGGTTGACATTTTTGAGGAGGGCGATGTCAAGTACATCGGGGGAGTGGGAAGGAGAGTGCGGGTAGTGGGTGGGATGCATTGGAGCGATGACATCGAAATTCAGGACGTTGCACAGTTCGAACACTACCTTGCCTCTCGGGTTGGTCGTGTGACTGTTCCAGGAAGGATGTTTGGCGTTGAGGTCCCCCGCCAGTATGACGGAGTCGCTCAGGCCAAGAAGTTTAGTCAGGTCATCTCTCATAGCGGGAGTGTCCACGGAGTTGTTGGGTGGGACATAGGCTGAGATGATCGTGACGGGTTGGTGTCCTGTCATACCTAGCCGACAGACTGAGACCTCAAACTTTTCAAGGGAGGGAGGGTCCATAGGAATGCAGTATAGGGACGATTTATAGTAAATTAGGGTACCTCCTAAGTGGCAGCGGGTCCTATCATTGCGAACCATGCGATAGTTGGCAATTTTGGGGTCCCGATGGGTAGGCTTTAGGAAGGTCTCTTGTATTAATAAGATGTCTAGGTGATGGTCGCGGAGGAATAAGGCGATCTCATCACGTTGGGCTCTAAGGCCATTGGCATTGAAAAACCCTATCCGGAGGGCTGTCGGTTTGAACCTACACGTTACTCGGGACTTATCCATTATGGGTGGGTAAGGGTTGTGTAGATTTGGACGTGGTGAACTACGTCACCGAACTCGCGGAAAACTGCTGAGTGGTCACCTCTGCAGTTTTGAAGCGCCTCGGCCATGGCTAGGGCGCGGGGGGAGTAAAAAGCTTGGTATGTGACCAAAATGATGTTTTTGGACACATCACCAGCTGGAATAGTGGCGGCTTGCGCTGAGGCAGGGGCAGGGGCTGGGGCTGTGGCCCGGGTTGCCTCTGTCAAGGGGGGGCGTGGGAGCGCTACGTCCATGAGGGCCGGGATGGTTTTGGTGGGCTGGGTGGTAGGGGTGGCCTTAGGGGCCTCTGTGGTTTTGGGGGCAGGAGCGCTGGTCCTCAAGGCCGGAAAGTGGGCCTGGTGATTGAGAGCGCTCCATGGGCTGGGGCGTTGTGGACTGAGGGCTATGGTAGTTTTTCCTACCAGTTGAGGACATTCCCTCTGCTGGCGATCGCTTGCGCGCTTGGCTAGCTTGGGGGCGGTGGGTTTGGGCGCTTTTGGGCAGCCACGGTAGTTGGCCGTGTGGCCAGACTTGCCGCATAAGACGCAGCTGGGCGGCTCAGCGCACTGGGACGGGTCTTTGGGGCGAGTGCAGTCTGAGGTGCCGTGGTCACCCAGGCATTTCACACATCGTGCCTTCGCAAAGCAATTCCGCTGGGAGTGGCCGTACAATTGGCAGTTGTGACACTGGCCAATGATGCCACTCCTGCGGGGCTTTTCGATGGATAGGCCTGAGAGGCCACAGATGTGGGAGATGTTAAATATGGGGTGATGACCGTCTGTCGGATCGCAGACGACCAGAATCATATTGTATGATTCTCCACCTCGGCGGTGCATTCGGTGCACCTCTGCTACGGGGATACTCTGCGACTGAAGGTCGCTGAGAATTTCAGCCGTGGGGATTTCGCGGGGGACGTTTTTGACCACCACGCGTGTCTGACGGTCCTCGGGGAGAGTAAAAGAGTGGAAAGGGATTTTCCTGCCCGAGAGGAGTTTGTGCAACTCTCGGTAGTCCTTTGCGGTCGGGACAGTGACTTTGATGCCCAGCTGAACAGCTCGGGCATTGGTATAATTAATTTGCCTGGCCTTGCAGGCAGTGGACACCTCAGTCCATTTGGCCTTGTCGTGAATGAACACGGGTGGCGGAGGTTGGACCTTTGGGGCTGAGGTTTTGGGGACTGAGGCCTCGACCGCCATCGGGCTGGCGGATCGGCTTGCCTGCTGGGAGGACCCAGCTGCCGAGGAGGGGCGGGATTGGGGGGCTGAAGACGGGGGGGAGGGGTGGGTGGGGGCGGCCTTTTTGAGGGCCTGCTCAGAGGGTGGGGACTTCTTCTTCTTCCTCTTCCCTCCGGCTACGACCTGGAAGTCGTCTTCGGAGGAAGAGGAATCAGATGGCTCAGAGGGCGCGGCAATGTCCATTTCCTCTGGGGAGGATGAACGGGAATCGGTGGGGCTCTGGTTCCCGGTAGCGGGTTGGGTGGTGGCGGCGCCGACTGTTGTATTAAGGACAACAGCCGGTTTCGCGGAAGTCGTGGGGGCTGGGGCAGGGTTTTTGGTGATGGGTACCTGTTTGGGTACCCAGTTCTTGGATGCCTGCTTTTCAGTAGGCGGCGGGGAGAGAGGGCTCTCAGGGACCTGACCTTCTTGCTGCATGCGGGCAAGTTCGCTGCCAAATTTGGCAACCAGGTCCTGATCCCTGCAGAGCGCCTCTACTATCAGATTGCCATATTTGGCAGTGATTCCGGTGTCCTTGAGGACGGTGTCCTTGACGAACTCTAATAAATTAGCGTCCGTCATGGTGGGGGGGGGGGGGGGAGTTAGTTCCTATCTAGCATCCGGGAGCAACGTTTCCGCGACTCCCAGCGCTTCCTACTTCCTAACTCCCCGGGTGGGATATCCCGGGGATGTGTACCCTCCCTGTCGGGTGTAGACAGGGAGGTGAGTGCCTAGTTTTGTGTGCCCTAAGCTTGTAAACCCACTGCCGATCTTATTGTGCAGTGGGGCCCTAGGGTCAGAAGACCGGTCCGGTGTGAAGGGGTTGAGACACCCAACCACACCGGGTGAATGCTGAAAGAGAGCGGGGTTAGACAGATGGCAGCGACTAGGGAAGCCCCCAAGGCCGCGTACCAAAGCCCTTCCGATTTGACTTAGCCCTGAAGGGGCTTGGGCCGGTGTATCGGGTCAACACCCCTTGGCTTCGTTGGCACCGTGAGGTATCCCACCAAGGACCACGAAACTGTGGATTTTCCCAGAAGGGGCACTATTCGTTTTATTGACCCTCCGAAATAGAAACGGAGTCGTCCACTGCCTTGAAAAAGGCGGCTTCGGATAAGGGTTGTAGTCGGCGACCACAGGTGACGTCACGACTGGAGCGTGACGAAACGAACACACACGACACTGAGCACGATAACGGGAGAGCAGCGGAGAGCGGCACGTCCGTCGCGGGCGGGCGTCGGGAGCGGAATGCGACTTATCTTGAGCCTCTTTTCCTTTTATGCACCATGCATAATTAGGGGCGACAACGGACGGATTAATGGTATCTCATAGACACAAGACCTGGGTGCATGTTCAGATAAGACTCGCAATCACGAGCACGTTATATGACATGAAAAGGCTTTTCTAAATATCTCAGCTTTGCGCGTACCTACCCGTACTTACGTTTACGTCTTAATGTTTTTTATGCATCAACATTGATTTGTCTTTATGGCTCTAATCAAAGGGGATTCGTAGTCGATAGGAGCCAATGTAGTTGGGTATTTTACTAGATATTAAATTTATAATTCTATTTAGTTTGTCCGTTGGATTTTCCAAAAATATTGGACACGTATTTTTTGTTCAAGATCAAGCGCATCAGTAAAAATTGTAGCTCATAGTGACGGCACTCGAGTTTTCAACAAATACTTTCGTCATCATTTTTTTTTTAAGTGAAAAAAAGAAACAAATCGTTTCCAAAATTTTTAGGAATTTTTTTTAAGAGAAATATCCTGTTGTACTTAGTATCTTGGTAATTAATGTTTATTTTTATAGTATTGATACAAGTACCGGCAGTGAATTGCATTTTTAATGTTTTCGAGCAGACGATTTTTTTAAACAAATGACTGCCATAGCTGGTGATGGGAATTGTGCCACGGAACTATGGCACAGGAAAATAACTATAATTCCTAGTATAGTGATGGTTTGCTACTGGCATTTAGCCAACTACCAACAAGGTTATTATGTTTCCGCTGCTTGAGTTTCTCCGCGACCGCAGCGGCAGCGCCAGCACAGCACGATGAGCTAGGAAGATGGCTCAAGATGGGATGGCGCAAGAGTATCGACACAAGTAGCATCCCACACTAATGGCCTACCCATCTTCCATGGAAATAACGACATGCCGTCTTGTCTCTCGCCATCGTCGCGTGGCAGGCCATTAGGTTCTAATACAGCCGGAACGCAAACGGTGACAAGAGCACGTCTGATGATAATCTTAAAAATAAAATCACAAAATTATTGAAAACATACCCGTAACCGGAAAGAAAGTGTTGCGCCAATCCCTAGTCACATGGGATAAGGGCAGGAAGATGATGACGGTCACTTAAGGCGATACCCCGACCAAAACCTTGCGATAGTGCGTTTCAGAGACTATTAACTCATTAGTTGTGTGAAATAATCTACATGTAAAAGTACATTATTAATGTTCGATGTCTTATCATCATATTCCACATTCTAATTTGTTTTTGTGTTATAAATAAATTAAAAATATACTTTTAAAATATGACTAAAATTGTTGATATGCACCTGTTGCTAAATGCAAAGCTCTAATCATTTGAGGATTACACTAATGGATAGCTAATTTAAAAATTTATATTATACACGTTTTATTTCATTTCAAAAGATTGCTTATCTTTTTTAATCAAAATAATTCCAAAAACTGTGTGAATTCTATGAAAAAAAGGGCGTGCGCGGGATGCGGGTGGCAAAGAGGGAACGAATGCTCAAGGTTATTTGGTCAAGAACGAATCTTCAGATATGCGCAGTTTAAAATGCCTGACAAAAACAGCATGGAAAGTTAACTATTACGAACAAGAGTATAATACATTTTATTACATGTTCTCGTCACGGATGCGTCCACTCGGTGCCAAGATGTGTTATGACAAAAATACTGAATGACGCCAAGAGCAGTTATAAATGAACTTTAGAATTCTTTATTGTATGTAAACATTATGAGTAAGTACTGAGGAATTTTATCATTAGCTATGCATATAAACTGATCGGATAGTATAGCGGGTATTGCGTTCAATAATTTTGTGATTTTATTTTATTTGAAAATGAAAATTATATATCTAGTTTTAATTTCCGCGAATATGTGTGGGTTGCAGGTATGCACCTCCCTCCCGCCCGCTATATTATGCAACCCACACATATTCGCGGAAATTAAAACTAGATATATAATTTTCATTTTCAAGTTAAAAATGGATTTCCGCAAAGTAACGCCTGACTCGATCAATTTTATTTTATGTTTAAAAATATAATTATGTCGAAATTTCTTTCTTTGAGGAATATCGATATTAACTAGCCCTAAGCCATTATTTTTTATCCGATTTCCAAAAAAGGAGGAGTTTCTCAAGTCGACTGTATTTTTTTTTTGTTTCGTCATATCTTTTTACTGTGAAGATTTGATGAAGTCTCCTTTCTTCATCAGATCTCTGGATAGGAATTCTTACGGGATTGCTGAAATCGCGTGTCTGTTCATTCTTTACACCTGTTTATAACACGTAGGTATGCTGTGATGGTACGTGTCACCACTAAAAAGTGCAAAAGTAAAAATTACTTTTCAAAAAAAAAAAAAAAACACTGAATTCCGCAATTAAAGTTATTTTATACTTTTTATGTTTCTTTGTTTAGAAGTCGGTTGTTTTTTAATTTTGTAAAACTTTTTCATAATATCTACACGTTCACTGTCGTATTGCAAAAATTTCTCTTGTTTCGCAAGAATCTAGATTTGAGCTCGGTTGACTGCAATATGGCTGACCCCAAATTTCATGGGACTTCCCTTCGAAAACCTTCAGCAAAATTGCATGTTTTTTTGTATTGTTGCGTTATCTAATCAGCCTTTTAACGTTCCCACTGCTGGGACACAGGCCTCCTCTCTGGGAGAGGGAATGGGCCATAATTCACCACGCGGGCCCAGTGCGGGTTGGTGAATGTCACATGTCTTCGAAGTTTTGGTTCTAGGACATGCCGGTTTCCTCACGATGTTTTCCTTCACCGGTTTGAGAGCAGTGGTGATGAAATTAATTACACAAAGTAATGCGCCTGGCTGGGTTTGAACCCACGACATACAATTTGTTAGTCGGGACCGTTACCACTCAGCCACCACTGCTCTCTGCTCTTGTTGCGTTAAGTTTGCCTAAATATTACCTTTAATTTTCATTCATTCAGGAAACATCTGCCAAACATACATACATAATACATATATTTAATCCGCGCGGGTGACGATCTTTTTACTAGGGCGACAATAACACTGAGTCATGTTGTGCATTTCTTTGTGTAGTAATCTATACCCCATTCGTGATAAGATTAGACATTGAAAACCATATTTTTTACAGTTCGTTCAACCGATTTTGACTTCTATTGCGTTGGTGGCATGACACATGCAGTAAGCAGTTGGTATTATAATCACGTTCTTGCTTTTAATGCCATTCTTATGCGTACGGAATAGAAGTAAAAATCGGTTGAACGGACTGTAAACAATTTTGTTCCAATGTCTAATCTTATTGTGAATGGAGTATAGATCTGCATTTATATTGTCAAGTAGTATAGAGTGGGCTAATGTTTTTTTTTAGTAACCTTTATGTATTTGTGAATGACGGTGACCTTGATATATATATATATATATATATATATATATATATAATGAGATACAATAGAATTCTGTTAATACTGTACTATGCCATACATCTGCTGTTGGATAAAGTACCAGTGCACTCAGGATTGGAAAACAATCAACAAAATGTAGTTAGGATAAGGCTTGGCATATTAAGATCTCTCGCTAAAGAAATAGAGAGGAATTGGTACGAATCAGTCGCCGTAGCCCTGAAACGCATATAGCACTAGAAGGAGTATTTCTTCTAGAGCTCTATGATTGATATGGATACTCTATGGGATGGTTTTAGTCAGTAAGATTTTGACACTCCCTTCCTGCGGCCAATGCAGAGGATGCGATTTATGGTTTCAATCCTTTAAAAAACGTTTATATCAGACATCGATTTGAAGGTTGGAGGCAAAGTATGTGGCAGCTAACTGGCTTAGTCAGTCGTTAAATAAGAAGCCTAGTCTCATCACCTCACCAATCTATATAATTACCATCTCAATGAATGACATAAAAATTGAACTAAATAATCGGTCGGTACCTACGTATAACTAACACTACAAAGTAATAATCAGACTGAAATTTCCCGGGAAACTAATTTCGCGCATCGTAGTTTGGGGAAGTAGAGTATCTATTTGTATTAGACAAATCAATTACACGACTCCAGCAGTGGAATAAGGCCTTTAGCTATACAGCCAATCATAGGAGCCGATTTATCGTACGTAGATATTTGTTTATCATCGCTCGACACAGATATACAGCGGCCTTTAGATCTGCACTATGTGGCCCGTTATTTATAAAACATGCCAGTCTGATTATTTTTAACTGCCACTAAAATCATTTTGGAACATTATCGGGACACTTGCTTCGGCGGATTTGCTGTGTTGAAATCCTTAGTTACTGCTGCGTTAGAATTTAGGGTAAGTCACACAAATGAAAAAAGATAGCAGAGAGGGGCGATTCCCGCATTTTAAAGAACGTTAGTATACGAATTTCAGTCTCATTCTACCAAAAACTGTTTAAGGATTAGACGCAGATTGCCTGCTAGGGTTGCGGAATTTGTTCGAAAGAGTCACCGCGGCCCTGGAGCGTAAAGGGCACAAGAAAGATAACGAGTTGGTTTTAGTCGAGGATCGACCCGTGCGGCTTTTATAATAATTTTGCCACGAGCTCCTCTTCAAAATTAGGAAGGGCTTTAAAATAACAATATCTAATTTCACATAGGGCCCCGTCAAAACCTACTCCCTGCCCCCGTTTTTTGTGAGACCGTGTCATGGTAGTCATCATTGTCCACTCTCACTGCACTTATCCCAGTAGATCCTACATACAACCTGGATGTACATATTTATTATCCCAGTAGATGCTACTTACAACCTGAATGTACATATTTCTTATCCCAGTAGATGCTACTTACAACCTGGATGTATGTACATATTTCTTATCCCAGTAGATGCTACTTACAACCTGAATGTACATATTTCTTATCCCAGTAGATGCCACTTACAACCTGAATGTACATATTTCTTATCCCAGTAGATCCTACTTACAACCTGGATGTACATATTTCTTATCCCAGTAGATGCTACTTACAACCTGGATGTACATATTTCTTATCCCAGTAGATGCTACTTACAACCTGGATGTACATATTTCTTATCCCAGTAGATGCTACTTACAACCTGGATGTACATATTTCTTATCCCAGTAGATGCTACTTACAACCTGAATGTACATATTTCTTATCCCAGTAGATGCCACTTACAACCTGAATGTACATATTTCTTTCAGGACAATGTCTTGCTTGCTTTACAAACACTCACATTTACTTATCTTATTTATTTCCCTTTTTCCCTCTCCTATAGGCGGCCTGTGTCCCAGATGTGGGAACGTTAAAAGGCTGATTATGCTATGTATGCTATTTGTTTAAACTTTATGTACATGGGCTGACTTAATAGAACAGAGCATTCTCAACCCAACATTTGAATTGATTACTAACATATGTACATTGGGTTAGGGTTTAGTCATTCATTTTCCATCAAATATGAATTCATAATAGGTCATAGTTAGTGCAACACAGACTGATTTCAAACATCAACAGTTATAGTTTATGTGCGCACCAATTAGAATCTCACATTCACACAATTAGATTTATGCTGTTTGTGGATTTACGCGTACAAATTCATCTATTCGCGCGGGATTTTCACCCAAAAATGCACAAGAAAAACCGTGAGCGGCTACATAGATAGGAATAAACCCCTATTTTAGAAATAATAAGTTTGACGTTGGTATACAAGGCACCCAAACACAAAAGCAAATGTTCGAAGGCATTTCTTAATTAAGTTTTCGATACACTGAAAAAGCTTTCAGCGATATAATTTAACGAGTTATAAATTATCACAAAATCTAAAACTCCACATCACAGACCTCGCCATAGATAATATATAAGGACCCACTGACGATCCAGAAATAACATATCTGGAGAACAACGATTAGAAGAGCCGACCACAATTAGAACAAAAGGGACGAGGCCTGAATAAGAAGATTACTCATTCTGAACTCGGGTTCATAAAACATTAATTTGTTAGCTTCATTGATATTATTTTTTAGTGGAATCTGTTTAAATTTGGATAGAATGTTGCATTTTATAATTTTTTCTTTGAATTCAAATGCGTACATGCCCCGTCATATAAACTCGTTAGAGTTCCGTACCCAACGGTCAACGGGACCCTATTACTAAGCCTCCGTTGTCCGTTTGTCGGTTCGTCTGTCTATCAGCGGGTTGTATATCATGAACCATAATAGATAGACAGTTGAAAAATGTACAGTGTGTATTTTGTTGCCCCTATAACAACAAATAAAAAATAAAAAAACTTTTTACAAAAAATAAAACCGACTTCTAAACAAAAAAACCAAAAAGTATAAAATAACTTTAA
Organism: Hecatera dysodea; assembly: GCA_905332915.2. NCBI lineage: Eukaryota > Metazoa > Arthropoda > Insecta > Lepidoptera > Noctuidae > Hecatera > Hecatera dysodea. The sequence goes on along the minus strand of HG995286.1, from coordinate 25,844,483 downwards.
TTTCGGAACTCGGTGTTTTTGGTTGCTTTTTGTTGTTGAACACATTTAGAAGTCGGTTTTATTTTTTGTAAAAAGTTTTTTTATTTTTCACTTTTTAGTGGTACCTACACCCCCTCCTCCCCCACCTAAACGAACCAATCACATTGGTGTAAAAAAAACGTACTGCTGCTTTGCAGAGTAAACTAAGAGGTCGTCAATGTAGACAATGTAGATATTTTTTTTAGATTTTTGTTGATTTTTCGAAAACCGCTTGGTTGATTTCGATAAAATTTTCATGGGACCATTTGGGAAGTATACCCTTTCCAACAAAAAAAGAAGAAATTTTTCAAATCGGTTGACAAGCGACGGAGTTATGCGCGAACAAACAATAGAAATAAAAAATAAAAAACATACAAACATCCGAATTGAGAACCTCCTCCTTTTTTAGAAGTCGGTTAAAAATACATAGTTTTAAGTACTGTATGATATCTTGATGGTACGGAACCCTACATGCACGAAGCCGACTCGCACTTTGACGGTTTTTAATTAGTTCCCTGAAACATTCCAAAACCGAACTGCCTGCGTTCCTGCTATATCAAAATCAATTGCTATTCGTTAGTGTCGCTAAAACTCGAAAACGGCTGGACTAATTTGGTTCATTTTGGATTTTGAATTGTTTGTGGAAGTTCAGGGAAGGTTTAAAAGGTGAGTAAATTTGAAAAAAATGCTTGCAATAAAGTAAAAACAAAAATTTCGCTTTCCCTTATAAACTATTACTACCTGTCAAACATTTGATGTTCGTCCGGGGTCGTTCAGAAATCAAATTTAAAATAAAATCATGTGTAATTAAAAATAATAATAAAACCTACTGCATATCGAAAATTTATTTTTTAATTACTAATTATCTCTTGTTCCGGTTGAGTTTTGACCACATTTCTTACAGATGTCAGGTCAGCTAGTATGTCAATAAATTCATAGAATGCACGAGTATGTTAGAATTATAAAACAAAGCGTTCTTCTGTGAACAAAATCTGTATTTGACAATGTGAACCGTGGGAACATTGACTGTATGCTGGTATTGTGACGATCTCTTACTGATCGTTTTAGTAAGAAATAGATAACCTACACAAAACATCTTTTTTTGTTTTGACAAATGAAGATTAGTTCACTCGGCGTTCATTTCCTTATTTGATTGGGAAGCCAAAACTTAAACCATAAACTCCTATTAATCCTCTATCCATTGGTCTGTGTTGTTCTTAAAACTTTATGTAACCCATCTATACTAATATTATAAAGAGGAAAGATTTGTATTTTTGTATGTAACGAATAAACTCAAAAACTTCTGGACCGATTTCAAAAATTCTTTCACCATTAGAAAGCTACATTCACCCTGACTAACATAGGCTATATTTAATCCCCATATTCCCACGGGAACGGGAACTACGCAGGTGAAACCGCGGGGCGCTGCTAGTAATTTATAAACTTAAACGTGTGTACGTACAATGTACATATATCCTAAATTCATTGGAATAAAGTTCATTTTTTATTATAAAAAATAAGGTTAATTTTCGCGAAACTGTCCTAAATAAGGTGCGTTTACAATACGAGTCAGTATTATCATCTCATGCGTGTCTGAATGCCATTGAACCAACAAAACGGTAGGTTTATCTGGTACGCATCTGTCAATCGTTTAGATTGCACGACGCTTGGACGATATCCAGCGGTTGTTCGAACTTGCGCAACTAGTTGATCTCGCTAGGAAGCGTCAGTATGCACCTCCTTAAATCTGACTGATACAGCATAAAAGGAATGGAGTCCACGGCCAAAAGTGGCCCTAATGTCTTCCATTTCCACTCCCCCATGCATGCCTCAGGGATTTTGGGGCCTCGTAAAAACTAAAAAAAATATTTTTTCTTGAACTGTTAAGTATTTTTTTTTCATAACGAAATAAATTCTGAAATAATGTGTAGGTCTAATTAAAAAGAAAAACGACTCCGATTTTAATTTTTCTTCTATAGGCATTGAACTAGATTAGATTACGTACTAACTAAAATAAATAGATACATCTATGTAGGTACAGGCGGGAAAAACAGGGGTGGGTTAACTAATTGGGATTCGAAAAGATCGGCTTAGTTTTAAAATAGGGTAGTTGCCTAAAAAAATCTAATTAGTCCGTAAGGTACACTTCCCAAAAAAATTGGACACGTATTTTTTATTTTTTCACGTAAACAAAAAACGACGACGTTATAGTGCGTTGAAAACTCGTGTGACGTCACTCCGTGCGACGATTTTTACCACGCCCTGATGTCACAAGCCCCCACTCATGATCTTTGAAACTTTTTATCTTCGTCAATTTTTAGAGATTTCATAAAGCAAAAAATACGTGTCCAATATTTTTCGATAATCTAACTGACGGACTAAATAGGATCATATTTTTATTCCTCAGGAAATCTCCCTATTACTACACAAATCTATACTAATATTATAAAGCTGAAGAGTTTGTTTGTTTGTTTGTTTGTTTGTTTGTTTGTTTGAACGCGCTAATCTCAGGAACTACTGGTTCGAATTGAAAAATTATTTTTGGGTTGAATAGAACATTTATCGAGGAAGGCTTTAGGCTATATATCATCACGCTTAAGCCAATAGGAGCGGAGCAGCGATAAAGAATGTTTTAAAATCGGGGATTCCACGGGGACGAAGTCGCGGGCAGCAGCTAGTGTAAACTAATTACAAGAAACTCAGCACAGAGGTATTTTGTACTGGGTGTCCCGATTACGATGATTATTTTTGTGTTCGAAAGCTGGTGCTTGTCTTGTAGTCCCATTTATATTTGACTAGCTGCTGCCCGCAACTTCGTCCCCGTGGAATCCCCGATTTTAAAACATTCTTTATCACTGCTCCGCTCCTATTGGCTTAAGCGTGATGATTTATAGCCTAAAGCCTTCCTCGATAAATGGTCTATTCAACCCAAAAAGAATTTTTCAATTCGAACCAGTAGTTCCTGAGATTAGCGCGTTCAAACAAACAAACAAACAAACTCTTCAGCTTTATAATATTAGTATAGATTGAGATCTGATGACGAAGTCGATGAAGTCGCGCTTGAAATGCTATTCTATACTATACTATACTATAATATTATAAAGCTGAAGAGTTTGTTTGTTTGGTTGTTTGTTTGTTTGTTTGTTTGTTTGTTTGTTTGTTTGTTTGTTTGAACGCGCTAATCTCAGGAACTACTGGTTCGAATTGAAAAATTCTTTTTGGGTTGAATAGACCATTTATCGAGGAAGGCTTTAGGCTATATATCATCACGCTTAAACCAATAGGAGCGGAGCAGCGATAAAGAATGTTTTAAAATCGGGGATTCCACGGGGACGAAGTCGCGGGCAGCAGCTAGTAATTGATATAATGTCACTCTTTGTAAGCTCTCTATTCTTTGTAGGGTTAGGGGTCTGATCAACGCTGCGAATGCCATGAATTTCCGTCCTGAGAATCTTTCGATTTTCGCCACGATATTAATTACAGATTCATTATTTAATTGGGTCTTTTGAGTGATTTGTGCAGTGACACAATAACTCACGACACGGCGTTTCACAGAACGACTGTCAATTACTGTAGTGTAAATAATAATAAATCAGTTCATATTCATAAAAAAGGTTCCTTTGAGTAAAAGCAATCAATATTTTACTCAAAGGAACCTTTTTATAAAGAAGAACTGTTAATTATTTTATTTTTCAGGAAGGAATCCATGAAGTTAATTATTTTTTAATAATAAGCTACCTGTTATTCTGTTTTGGTAGAATTTCTCGTATGTTTCTTGTTTTATTGAAAAATACATTTCATTTCGGTAAATTTAATACAATGTTACTCTTGCTTCAGGTTTCATTTTCATGATTAAATTTTCGGTGATAGGTAATAAAGTATAGATTTTATTGGTTGGAAGAAATATGCAGTTGAGTTTTGATTCTTGTTGCTTCCTATTTTTATCAATGTATTTTATGATTTGCTAAAAGAACACACACACACACACACACACACACACAACACACTACACTACACTGAACACACAATTAACACACAATTAACACACACTCACACACACTTCTTCTGTTACACTGAACTAAATTTCCTGTGTGGACTGTATACTGAAAAACAGGTTTTACCCGGCAGGTTTCAGTTCGCCAGCGGATGCCGTTTCAGAATATATTTGTGTATCATTCTCTAAACCTTTTTTCGTAAACATCATCTTTAATAAAACAATGTGAACAATGTGAACAGATATTAATGGTAATCAATTATTATTACCAATCAACAATATCTATAATATAAAACTCTTCTGTTACTGAGGGACTGACTGATAACACACACTTGAAAATACTGGTCGTAGAAATTAATGAGTTTCTACGGGAACTAGATAAAACGGGATATCGCGGGCAAAAGCTAGTTATTAGCTAAGTTAGTAAGCTATATATAGTATTAATTAATGTGATCTAACGATATAGCATCTAAATGCATAAAAACACATATAGCATGTAAACACGTTTCAAGACATTTTATGAAATAAATCAAAACCAAATATATTTTTTTAACGAATTTCGATTCTTTTTTTATTTGTGAAACCATACCGAAATTTGCTGCTAGTTTAGAAATAATAAGCGATGTATGTATGTTGATCAATATATCAACAGTCAAAATTTGTGATAAAATTTTATGTTTTAACTAGCTTCTGTCCGCGACTTCGTCCCCGTGGAATCCCCGATTTTAAAACATTCTTTATCTCTGCTCCGCTCCTATTGGCTTAAGCGTGATGATATATGAAACTCTTCAGCTTTATAATATTAGTATAGATGTAACAATCTATCGATATTTTCTCGCAAAGGCTGCACATCCTTTGTAGAAGAATACCAATAAGGTCCTTAATTTAATAGACCGTGCATGGTTCGCACCAGTAAGTGAATTTTAGCTTTCGCTTCTAAAATTAGCTAGTGCATTCTAGTGACGATACCGTAAAGGTTAAAAAAATAATAAGGACAACCATTTTGAAAGTTTTATGAGCATGTTTTAGCTTACAAAACTTTCTAAATACTTATCCTTATACTCTTTTGGTTACCAAGGTTGGTCTACCAAGGTTATGTAATACAGAACATGATTTAAAAGAGTGTCCGTGGAGTTTCTTGCACGTTCTTCTCCATAGAGATCTACGCTTTGGAACGTGCAGATAGCTTCAGTGCTTCACCTCTTTCGACTTGACAATTCAAAAGTGCCTGTAAAGGGTTTAATTGAAATAAATGCTTTGAATCTTGAATCTTTGAAGTTATTTAAAGGGGTAGATCGCGGCTTGTAGGTTTTTTGATGGTTACTCTCAGTGCTTTAATTTCATCTGCCGCTTTTGCCCACAACTTCACTTGAGTGAAAAACATATTCGCAAATTAAACTAGCCTATAATCGTTTCGGAGGTCTCATCTATATTTGTTTTAAAATTCATCAAAATCGATTCGGCTGTCTAGTCATGAATGCGCCACAAACATACTTTTATTTGATATTCATAATATTATTTAGAACTAGCTCCTGCCAGCAGTATCGCCCGCTTGAATTTTGAAAATTATACCAAATGAAATGATGATGAAAAATATCTCATTTTCTATTCCGGGACATGGTCTACTCATGTGCCCTGTTTCATCCAAATCCCATCAGCCGTTAAGACGTGAACTGGTAACAGATACGCAGAGTTACTTAGACTTATATAATAAAAAATGCCCAAATATGTTGGACATTTTGCAATAAAGTTGTCGCTGATAGAATGTCACTTTTTCTAACACCCCTGACATTTTTTTTATTGGTTCTCTGACAGTTCTGATATCCGGGAAAATTGGTTACGGGTAAAAATATATCTCCATTGTGTTTGGATAGTAACAGTTTGTTGTTCGGAGTATCTAACCATTACTGATCTGAAAATAACTTGGTGAAATTCGTATCCCAGTAAACTAACTTCTGTCTCCGAAATAGTAGGAAAAATGCGAAGGGATCAATACTTCTGTAAAAATAAACTATTAAAATACATCATCAAATGGCTTCTCCCGCTCTGGGCGGAGCGGAATGGAGGGTCAGACTCTTACTGACTAAAACCCACCTGTGTGGGTGCTGTAATGCTCTTTGTGTTCCCGGGTCGCGGTGACTTTTTCGAACAAATTCCGCAAACCTAGTAGGCACTGGCCCTATGAAGCTCCGTCAAAACCCCTGACCTAGTATTATTATTACTTCTGTCAATCATGGTGAAGTACTGGGAATTACATACGTCAGTGACTCAGTCAGCTAACATTTTCATTCTCTAACTCGAAGATTATTGGCACACGCGTGATGATTTCATCAATCTTGCTGCTTCTTGTTGCCAAATATGTATGTATGTTAGTACAGCAATGTCCAGGGTTGTCTGATTTGTTCGAATGAGTCACCGCGACCCTGGAACGCAGGGGCATTAGGATTAACACGGCTGGGTTTTAGTTAGTAAGAGTCTGATACTACCTTCCGTTTCGCCCGGAGTGGAAGAGTTCATTAGGTGATTAACGAAACCAACAAACAAAAAATTCCTTTTTTCACTCCCGTGACCTATAGAATTCCGCTGATGCCTCAATTTTTCGACCCACCTTTGAAATAAACAACCTTGTAATTTGGGGCGAATAAGGAATGCTTTAAAACTAAGATTCGCTTTCAATAGCAAAGTTCAGACGGCACATCGAAAAGCAATAACATATAATGGATACCTAGACAAAATATAAATGTTGGTGGCTCGCCGTCCGATAGCAACCAGGCCCGAGTCGACGGCGCGTCGTGTTCCACGCGCGCCTCGAAGAGCCGTCAGCAAAGAAGACGGGGCCCCATAGGGTCAGTGCCTGCTAGGGTTGCGGAATATGTTCGAAAGAGTCACCGCGGCCCTGGAACGCAAAGGGCACAAGAAGGAACACGGGTGGGTTTTAGTCAGTAAGGGTCTGACACGCCCTTCCGCTCCGCTCAGAGCGGGAGAAGTCATTTGATGATTACCCATCCAAAAAAAATAAAAAATAAAATGTATAAGAATACTTTATAATCTGTATTATACCTGCCCACATCGTGTTTACGTAAGATCATAATAACAGATACCGTTTCAATTTCAAAATAGCTTTCGTATAAATAAACTGAGAAGCTTATGTACAGACATAGAGGACATAGTACACGTAAATCATACAGTCTTCGAAGCACCCTTGTGACAAACACATCTGACATCCGGGAAAATCTGTTACGGGTAAAAATATATCTCCTATGCACTGTTATCGATTTGAATATTATTATTCAATTTCTAACAGTTCGTAGTTCGGAGTATCTGACGATAACTGATATGAAAATAACTTGGTGATATTCGTATCCCAGTAAATTAACTTCTGCCTCCGTAATAGACGGAAAACTGTGAAGGGATCAATACTCCTGTAAAAATAAATTAATTAGTTAATCATCAAATGAGATCTCCGCCTCTGGGCGTCGCCATTAATTAAAAAAATAATAAATGTACTAGTCGCTGCTACGATTTTCGAAGGCACCCATCGACTTCTCTGGGATCATCAGATCCTGGTTTTCGTATGGTGGTACCATCCTATGTTTTTTTTTTTGGATGGGAAATCATCAAATAACTTCTCCCGCTCTGGGTGGAGCGGAAGGGAGTGTCAGACTCTTACTGACTAAAACCGTTCCAGGGTCGCGGTGACTCTTTCGTACAAATTCCGCAAACATGGCAGATTAGATATGTGAGACGGCCATATCGGCACGAAGGGAGCACTGCATATGTATCTACATATATATGTAACTACATGTACGTAATTTAAAATTCATCAAGGACGCATTAGCGTACAGTAGTAAAATATAAACTACGAATATAAACGCGGAATGAACCTTTAAATTTGTTTATTTCTAATGTGCTGCCCGCCGCATAAATATTTAGCGAATTTATGAGATTTTTCATTGTAAATCAAGCGTAACATGTGTGATTTTCGTAAACAAAGTGAATATTTCTCAAGCAAGGCAGAAAAAAATAATAAGATTTTTTTTTTTCACAATGAAACGCCCATGTTAGTCCTACAACGGAACACACATGCTTGCAGAAAGTTCTATACTTGGATTAGAAAAAAAAGAGCATATATTTGACGACGACCATTCAACACAAATAAAATAAAAAAGTAACAATTATAAGTACTGTGTGCCTCACGATTTAGGAGGGTAGTAAATTATTAAACCAGTGCGAAGTCAACTCTTGGATTTCCTCGTGCCTTCGTTCCTGTGCTATCAATATATGCAACCATTCCCTTTTTTATCAAAGTAGAAATACACGTGCGGCGAAAACTTAGTTATGTTGTTGATTTTTTTTGGTAAAAAATTCTACGAATCGGATTAAAAACCGGCAGCGAGAGTGCTTATTAATATTGTTATTGATACCGACAGGACCAGCTTAAGTATATTTGGCGCCCCGTGGGCCGTGGTGCAAAAGTCAGCTCTTGCTTTTGCTCTTGTTAATTTAATCTTACGACCGTTTAAAAAAATATCTTTGATGTTAAGACGGTGTATGATCAAAAGATTCAAACTAAAAAGATGCAAAGAGAAAGCAAGCAAAGCGGTGTTGTGTAAAGTACAGTGGTAGTGGATAATTAGATCTGCGGCGGTCAGCTGGCGCCCCTTAGGACGCAGAGCCCGGGATTTTTGCACTATTTTATATTTCTGTTTGCATCCTTTGCAACTCCCCGATAAATACGGCCCTGGCTACTGATACGGAGAGTTCAGAAACACATCCAGTGTTTTTGTTTTTATGTCGGTAGTATCGAGTTATTCGTGCGTTTATATTTTGAAAAGTGAATTTCAGACAGGTAAGAGATGACATGGAGAAGTTGATGCACTTCTGAAACGCACGAAATTCATTTAGTTTGTTCAATGTTCCTTACCATACCAATACATACTCGAAACTTACCGATAGTAAAACAACAAACAGACAGACAGAAAAGGATTATAAAAATCTTTGATAAATAATGATAAATTATATTTATTTTGTAAGTAGGTTAAACATAACACTTTTACACGTTAAATATTTCTGGTCATTTTAAGCTAGATGAAGCCGGTGTTTCCTAGCCGACTACCCTGAGAAGAAACACCAAATATGTGTTCTATTATCTACTCTTCTTCAGTCACACCTTTTTTTTTTAATAGATTTTAGCTATAATCGTTAAATAAAACTGTAAACGCCTCAATTCACAACGAGTGATCTTCCCATATGGAAACATCTACAAAAATAAGGAAGTAACAAAAAAAACAGTATCTCAAAGAAATTAGGTCGCAACGCAACTGTGCATCCGCTTCCTGTCACGCGTACCGCGCATTAGGCCTAGTTAATTAAAACGAAATATATTCAAATATCTACATTTGTTTTTTCATAAATATTGATATTTTTCGTCAGTATTTTATCTCGTTAATTCGAAATGCAATCATATCGAAAATTAATATAAAGAAAAGGGAAACTGACTGACGTATTAACGAAGAGCATAGCAGAAACTGCTGGGACTAAACTGCATGAAATTATGCTTATATGAAGATGAAAATGGAAATCATTTGTAAAAAATCTTTGCAGACAAATTCGCGCGCTACTAGCTAGTCTATACTCGTACTAATATTATAAAGAAAAAAGATTTTGTTGTTTGTACAGAATAAACCTCTTCCACCTGAACGTTACGCGCACGTTGTTCACACACGCCGCCGTGTGGCATGTTGTAGTGATTTGTATGTAAAACTGCGCAGCGTTAACGCTCCGTCGAAGTTGCGTCGATGGAGCGTTGACGCTGCTCAGTTTTTGGCACTCCTCTATTTCTATAACTAACCGGAGACTTCAGTGCATTGTGTACATACGTACATGTTGCACGCATTGTTACTAAATTGTACTATGTACTCATTTACCGGACACGTTCCGAATGGCGGAAGTTCTATTTCTGGGTATTTGGGAATTTAAACCGTTTTCGTGCGTGTGTATGTTGTAGAGAGAGATTTTGCCTCAACCTAAAATAAAGTTTATTTATAAACATGAAATAAACGAGACTTTTTTGTCAGGTCTGGTACAAGGGAAATGTTATTAATGCATTTTCTAATCATCGGTTGGATGATTAGAACATGATTAGTTATATATTTTTTTTTATTTTTAGGCGCTGATAGATTGAATCGAATGACATCAAAATATTATGAAAAAATAATTTCTAGTTAAGACAGTGTTTCAATTCATTAACTATCGATTATAGTAAAATTTTAGAAAAATAATGTATCTGTAAATTTGTTCGCGTAATATGTTGACGCTTTTTCGAACACACTATAGTTTGATGCGATAAAATTGTATGTTGAGCTGTTTATTTGACCTGTTGCTACTACTACTACTACTACTGCCTTAAATTTCACGTTTGACGTTAAGTAAAGCAATTTCATAAAAAAAATAAAGATTAATTTTCGCATCAGTCGTGGTCGCATGTCGCACCACTTTGGAAGAGCCTCAAAGAGTTGAAAGGAAAAACAGAATACCTAACTAAATTTACTGGCCACTACTCTACTTTTCTTGTATTCCAAAATAAGGTCTACTTGCGCAAACCTACGTTATCTTTAACTGAAAGTTAATCTCTAACACGAGGTTAAATAACAAAGATTTTATACATAATAGCCCCGGGTTAGGAATCATAGTTAAAAAATAATTCTGGTCTCTGCAGGTAGGCTTAAGTATGCTAAATTTCCTGATATAATTATTTTTTCCTATTGGACAGATTAAAAAACATAACGAATGAAAAACACGATGTTTATTTCTGCAACGAAATATTTGGAAAAAAAATCTGATTGATGCAAAACAACATGAATTTTTATTGCAATTTCAGTTATTGCTTTCATGTTTATATTCAATCAGCAAAGAGTAGGTACAATTGTGCACGCCACTATTATGGCTGTGAGGAGTGGTTAGAGAGATGAAAGGTGGCTACGGTAGTTTCGGGAGTTACCTGGTTCGGGTTCGGCGGGAGGAGATGCCCGGGTGTGACCGCTGTGTGGATCGCTCGGAAAACACTGCACTGTGCTGCACTGCACTGTGGAGCATACGGTGGAGGGCTGCCCTGCTAGGCCACCGTGTCCTTGTCGACGCGATCGGTGGCGGCGACTTCTCGCTTCCGGCCCTGATTCAAGCCATGGTCCGGAGCGAGGAAACATGGAAAGCAGTCACCTCCTTCGGCACAGCAGTTATGCCAGCAAAGAAGGAGGCGGGACGCGTGAGGTAAACCTCACGCCAGCGCCGCCGCAATTGAAAAAGACACCCCGGATGTCGTAAACGCGCGCGGACATCCGGATGGTGAGTGAGAGAGCACGGCATCCGATAAGCACACAGATGGGTTTTATGTAGTTAGTAAGACGCTTCCTTCCGCTCCGCCCAAAGCAAGAGTGTTCTTTTGATGATTTCCCAATCTAAAAAAAATGGTGTAGGTTCAATGAAATCTGCGGGTTTATTTATACGCTGAAATAATACTTGTTGTTAATAAAACTTTAATTTGAAACATAATATGTTTGTTTTTTTATTACGCTTTGATGGAGTTGCGAGGTGACCTAAAACTGATCAGGCGCACTCAGGCGTAAAGTTGGAATAGTGCGATTTTACAACGGTACCGTGTTGTGTGAATTGCCACTTTTGGAAGCATCGGGAGTGGCACGTGCCACTACGACCTTCGTCAAACGCTGCATGCCAGTCTCCTAATCACTGGAGCGCCATACAAGCGCATCCCTATATTGAATGAACATTTTTAAACGAACGAACGAATGAACGGTAGCTTTGACATGGATTCAAGTCAATAGTGACTTTTAGACAAGTGTGTTGCAACTATTGTCGAAATTATGTATGTTTGTAGGTAAATAACAATTCCCTGTGTGACGCTTTTCAACTAATAGGTACCGAAATACTTAGTATAATTAGACGGGAAATCACGCAATACTGACGCGATATAGCTGCAAACTAAACTATAGTTTGCAGTATGGTGTGTTCTTAGAAATCTAAATATTAATCTGTTCGTAGTTGTTCGCATTCCTAATCAAAATCTTCATTGTTTTTTGTTGTACAAAGCAATGGAAGTTTCGACCGGTTCCTTCCACTTTTGCAAAGAACAGTTCGCAATTTGCAGTGTTTGAAAAATTAAAAAAAAAAACTCATGTTTACGCAATGATTATGTTCTCTATTGCTCGTTGAAGCCATCATTAGATAGCAACTTGATTCGCAAAAGCAAGCGATTCGTCCTGTCAAAAGGGCCATAATATTTTCAAGCAACCATTTTGTTATATTTTTTTTCGTTGTCGTCTCAAAATGTAAGAACAAAGTTATAGGAAAAGTTTTCTCTCATCCGTTAACTTTATTTACGTTAATCTTTTTTTAATAAAAAGTGTTCGTAAATTCTGTTGGCAGATGAAAGAATGCGACGCTGAATTAAGGGTGTTTAACTTTGATTTATGTCGTATTTTGTTTGACCATTTTATGCTTTGCTTTTGAAAGGACTTTTTAACTACAAATAAGAAGTTGACAGCCCTTTTTGTCTACGCGTATTTCGAGATTTATCGCAGTTAAATCTGTTAAAGCGATTTCGTTTTATGTATTTTATACTAGCTGTTGTCAGTGGCTTCCCCTATTTTTAGGATTTATCCTATGACCTAATCCAGATCATAATCTATAAGTATGCTAATTTTCATTCAAATGCGTTCAACCAATAAGTGAAAAAGTTCCTTTCCAATTTATGATATTAATCTGATCTTCATCAAATAAATGATTTTCCTTTCCATCTTAAAGTAAAAGATTTCAATTTGCGGTCGAAAAGGGTACTACGTTATATAATTTTTGTTAGTGTTTAAATTTTGATTTTCTTTCAATAAAACTTTTACTTAAGTGTAGCTTTATATATTTTGTACATAGGAAACGATATTGTTATGGTTGAGGAAGCATTACAAGTATTAAAGGAGTTTCTTTACTGTATTAAATTCCCAGAAAGGTGCGGAAAAGTTATTGCTGTTCATTTCTATCCAAAGGTACTGTAAGAAGATCAATCGGTGGACTAGTCGAGTTTCAGGTCCGTTGGAAACTTGTTGCATGCTTCTGAGGTACTGAAACTGCTATTATATAATAAACAACTAAGTAGTATTAAATAGGTATCAGATTGCCTTTACATTGAAAATGTCCTCAGAGGTTGTAATTCTGAGAGCATTGAAAGACGCATAATTAGGAATTGTGTGTTGTTATATAAGATGTCTTAGCCCTTTCGTAGGTAATGATAAGATTCCTTTGTATTCAGGTTAAAGTTCGTGGCTAAATAATAATAGCCGCAAGCATAGCACTTGTTAAGGTCGCTCTGTGGATAGGTGACCATCCTAACATATCGAGACTCCTCCGTGCCTCGGAAATCACGCTAAGCTGTTGTTCCCGGCTGTCATTTGTGAAACACTGGTAGTCGCTGCGGATTCTCTCTGATCTGAAGCCAAAAACACTGAATAAATAATTACAATTTTTCTTCTTCTTTTTCTACCGTATTACCCAGTAATGGGGTCTGGTAAGCAGCCGCTCCACGTAAACTACTGGTATTGAGCAGAATCCGGTTTGACTGGAAGCCGACCCCAATATATTATGTAGTTGGGAAAAGGCTAGACAGATGATAATGATTTCTGGAAAATTTAACGAAATAATATTCACCGTTCAGAACATCTATTTTGCCAACAAAACACATTTTGGTCTGTAGGAACCTAATCTATTTTGCCAACAAATCACATTTTGGTCTATAGGAACTTTATCTATTTCGCCAACAAATCACATTTTGGTCTATATGAACCTAATCTATTTTGCCAACAAATCACATTTTGGTCTATAGGAACTTTATCTATTTCGCCAACAAATCACATTTTGGTCTATAGGGACCTAATCTATTTCGCCAACAACTCACATTTTGGTCTATAGGAACCTAATCTACTTTGCCAACAAATTACATTTTGGTCTATATGAACCTAATCTATTTTGCCAACAAATCACATTTTGGTCTATAGGAACTTTATATATTTCGCCAACAAAAATTTAGATCTGTAGGCGAGAGTTTGAGACATAGGACAGGTTTGTCGCGCTAGTACATACACGAACCCGTGCTACATAAAACAAGTACTACGCGGACGAGGTCGATCACAAAGGCGAGTAGGGATAATTTAATAATATTTTTAACAATTAATTTGTTTAACCTGTGCTCAATCATAAACAGTGGCACTGGCATTTAATCACCACAATAGTGGGCATGATTGGTTTTCAATTAATAATAAATTATAAAACAATGGTGGTTATTTTGTTATTTCACAAAAGCGGTGGTTTATCGAAAATTTCGGGCATCAATGTTGCGATGTTTTATAATAATTATCTTTTCCCAGAACTGATACATTTCATATTTTAATAGTACGTACAATGATATTATTTTATGGTGTAAAGTGAAATACATATTATATTAACAAATAAACAGAGTTTACGTTTCTGTTTGCGAGATATAAATTAAAGTTTTTAGAGAAAAAAGTCTGTCTGTCTTTCTGCCTGTTAGTCGGGCTTTTCCGAATGGCGACTATACATTTATTTTTTTATCTTTTTTAAATTTGTATGATAGTCTGTAAAGTATATATGTTATGGGTCTTTGTTTCCCGAAATAAATTATATATTATTATTTATTTTTCCTATCGCATGCTTCGTCCAAGCGTAAAGGTGACGCCGCGGTCATATTTTTTTCTAAAAGTTTATGTTATTTATATATCAAACTGGCGACCCGCCCCGGCTTTGCTCGGATGCAATGTAGATATGTTTTCTCTACTATTATATGCATGTATTATACATATAAACCTTCCTCACTAATCACTCTATCTATTAAAAAACCGCATCAAAATCCGTTGCGTAGTTTTAAAGATTTCAGCATACATAGGGAAATAGGGACAGAGAAAGCGACTTCGTTTTATATGTACTAAGTAGTGATGATACCTACACATAGACTTTTTATCGTGTCGATAGATTAAAAGATATATCGCGGGTTTCACTGCTACAAATAGGCACACTTGACGCTACTAAATTCTTATTCCCATCTTGTTTGTTTAGATATACGGGGATCTATTTAGGCGGGTTCACTGGCCTCTTTTACGCCAAGCTCTGTATTCGTGATTCCACCATAAATTAAACTGATACGCATATTTTTAAACGTTTATGGTTCAGTTTTAAAATGGCCGAAATTGGAATGTAGTTTTGAAATGCTTTTATATTTGTTATAGTAATTTGGGAAAAGAAAATATAGATTGTAGAGTGTGTTAGAAAATCGAACGTTCTTGATGTTTGGTTTTCTTTAAATATTCTATTGTCTTCACTTTTTTATGGAACAAACGGTTCACTCTGGTGAGTGTGTGTAAGTGGAGTCCCGGAGATGCGATTCAAGTGTCTTCGATCCAGCCAGGAAATTAACCAGGAAAGACCAGTAGTAAGAAAAACAAATAGAATTCCACTTTTCCCAGATTCTAGACCTCAAATTTGTCGAAACAAAACTATGAAATACTTACCATTACCTATGTCCCTAATACCTTTAATGGTTGCAAGCAGTTCTATTTACATGCACACAGCTGCCAAATTAAAATGGGACTGGGCAGGACATATCTGCCTCATGGCACAGGTAAACTGGACAAAAGTGGCCACAGATTGGGTATCATATAGCAGGAACCGCTGACGTGGACAGGGATTGGCGATCGAAAGAAAGAAAGCAGATCTCGACCCTGCAGTGGGACACTACAGGCTTAAAATAAATAGACCTTTTTTTTTCTATATGGGAAATCATCAATGACTTCTCCCGCTCTGGGCGGAGCGGAAGGGAGTGTCAGACTCTTACTGACTAAAACCCACCCGTGATCCATCTTGTGCCCTTTGCGTTCCAGGGCCGCGGTGACTCTTTCGAACAAATTCCGCAACCCTAGCAGGCACTGTCCCTATGGGGCCCCGTCTACGTTGCTGACGGCTCTATGAGGCGCGCGTGGAACACGACGCGCCGTCGACTCGGGCCTGGTTGCTATCGGACTGCGAGCCACCCATAGCTCGCCATCCGCAGGCCCGCGCCTACGGTGGCCGGGAATCGCCCTGCGTTTCCCGACGCCCGGGGCGTCTTAAATAAATAGTCCTAAGCTCACACAATCATGACAGCCATCATGTTAAAAGAAGTAAGTAGGCGAGTCCCAGATTATGCAAAAAGTTCTAAATAGAGATGACGTAGTGATGAATGGAAGCGGTTGGCTGGTGAAGCTAATTTATTTCTAGTTACGCTCAACGGTCGTGTGATATTTAGTTTTGACGGCCTACCGATTCCATTCTACACTGTAAACGTACTGCTTGCAACTATTCTGGGAATTTAGAGTGCACGGTAACTATTACAGACATAATTTTTCGAAGCACATTAGTTTTTTGCTTAATATTATTAAAGACTAGTGCCACCCTGATCCGTGCAACTCGTGTGCGTCGCGTTAAAGAGAAAGAGAGAGAAAAAAAACCCGTTTTTCCAAAATTTTTCATTGATATATATATTGGGCAAGGGCAATAGGCGTATATATATATGGCTTCTTCAATAAATTAAATGATCTATCCAACACTAAAACAAAGTGTCAAACCAAATCAGTCGTTCCAGATTAGCGCTTCAACCAAACTCATCAGCTTTATAATATCAGAAATATCAAGATCCTCACCACCGAATTTATCTGTTAAAAAGGAATCTCATCATTATCCCTTTTGAGCAGCAGAAAATAAAACGATTTGGGTCGTCGACGTATAATTTCTTTTCCTAAACCTATCCTAACAACACAAAAAATATAAATAAACACATCAAAAGTATCTAGGGATCAACATATATTTTTGCAATAACTTTTCTCCTGATTGATATTAATTAAAATTTTCTTTAAGGATTCATCAAATAAAGTGTTTTCGTTTGTCACAGTAACGATAAACCAAGTCACCTTTGCATTAATAAAGAAATTTGCCATTTTCCTAATAAAGGGATTTTTGACATTTGAACCACTAACATTAAAGTTCGAAAAAAAGACTGAAATAACAGTTTTCTTTAAAATTTTATTGGGTAACTTAAACAATTAATAATCCGTGTTTCTACCGCGAACACTAACAACACAAGAACATCGGTTTGGCATACTCAAAATGAGTTCATCCAAATCACGCTGTGGAATGGCCGCCCATGTTCGTTGCAACAACAAAAAAAGGTCTTCTTGCGACTGGATACCCTCCATATTCGGCAGAGCTCTTCTCTGTAGCATATCCCATGCATGCTCAATCGGGTTCAAGTCTGGCGACTGAGCAGGCCAGGGCAGGACATTGATGTTAGCTGCGGCGAGAGTCTGTCTTACAACTCTTGCGGTGTGCGGTCGTGCATTATCATGCATTAACTGAAATAAGGGACCGATTTGCACTTGTAGAGGAACGATGACGTCTGATACAATCGTCTCAGCATAAATTTGAGCGTTGAGGTTGCCTCTGATCCAAATCAACTCAGTTCTTCCGCCGATCCAAATACCCGCCCATACTATGATGGTTCCACCACTATAAGGATGGACTTCCTGGCAGGATTTTAATCGCTGTTGGCGTCCAGGGGTTCTCCAGTGTCGTATACGTCTTGTATCCGGTCTCATACCAAAACGAGACTCATCAGAAAAGCACACGAAACGCCATTGTTCTTCTGCCCAATTTCTGTGTTCAAGAGCCCATTGATATCGAATCCTACGATTGTGCATTGCTATAGGTGGTACCCGTAGCGGTCTTCGGGAATGAAGGTTCACTTCATGCAAGCGGTTTCTGACTGTTTGGTCGCTAATTAAGTTCCCTGAAGAGTGATGAAGCCTCACGGCTAACATCATGGCGGTTATTGTTGGAGCTCTTCGAGTTAAGATTTGAATGTATCGGTCTTGTCTCCGTGTGGTGCAGCGATACCGTCCTCCATGGCGCTCAGCCAAGGTAAGCGAAGAGCTCTGCCGAATATGGAGGGTATCCAGTCGCAAGAAGACCTTTTTTTGTTGTTGCAACGAACATGGGCGGCCATTCCACAGCGTGATTTGGATGAACTCATTTTGAGTATGCCAAACCGATGTTCTTGTGTTGTTAGTGTTCGCGGTAGAAACACGGATTATTAATTGTTTAAGTTACCCAATAAAATTTTAAAGAAAACTGTTATTTCAGTCTTTTTTTCGAACTTTAATGTTAGTGGTTCAAATGTCAAAAATCCCTTTATTAGGAAAATGGCAAATTTCTTTATTAATGCAAAGGTGACTTGGTTTATCGTTACTGTGACAAACGAAAACACTTTATTTGATGAATCCTTAAAGAAAATTTTAATTAATATCAATCAGGAGAAAAGTTATTGCAAAAATATATGTTGATCCCTAGATACTTTTGATGTGTTTATATTAGACATTAAAGCCGTCATTGTACCTTTGTGCGAGAAGTTTAAATAAATCAATACAAATTGACCTTTTCAGGAGTTATCATTATAATTCTCTATTTATTTCATAGGAAAATCGTAGTGAAACCGGGATCGAAAGTGATGCCTTATAAATTAGCTCGCTTGTTATATTTTATTGACGACTTATTTCAACGTCGAAGACTTTTCTACGAACATTTATTCATTAAGTTTTCCTGTATTTCATTTGATACTTTTTTATAGTTTGTTAAAAATACCGATAGTTAAAACTTTACATGTATATAGAAATGTTGATCCATATCTATATTGTAAATGCAAATTGAAATGCGCTGCTGAAATTTCATGTAGTCAATCCCAAACATTTTGTTATGTCGACAATAAACTTAATCATATCTCTAATTCGAACTATAGAAATGCAGCCCTCGTACAGTACAAACGGATATAACCAATATCTTAAGGCGATACCCCGACCAAAACCTTGCGATAGTGCGTTTTTCTTCGCTATTCAGAGACTATTAACTCATTAGTTGTGAGAAATAATATACATGTAAAAGCACATTATTAATGTTCGATGTCTTATCATCATATTCCACGTTCTAATTTGTTTTTATGTGTTATAAATAAATTAAAAATCTACTTTTAAAAACTGACTAAAATTGTTGATTTTATGCATCTTTTGCTAAATGCAAAGCTCTAATCATTTGAGGATTACACTAACGGATAGCTAATTTGAAAATCTATATTATACACGTTTTATTTCATTACAAAAGATCGCTCATCTTTTTTAATCAAAATAATTCCAAAAACTGTGTGAATTCTATGATAAAAGAGCGTGCGCAGGATGCGGGCGGCAAAGAGGGAACGAATGCTCAAGGTTATATGGTCAGGGAAACGCCTTAAGACCCGCGTTAGGGCTTGCACCCAGCCAGTCACATTGTCCTAGTCATCATTATTTTACGTGGGACCCAGAGACTAATACGCGGCCCTCCACACGAGAACTTGGAAGCCAACCCGTGACCTTGCCTCCCTTTCGGCACACGTCCGAGCTCAAAGCGTCCCGAAATAATGATTGCGATACATCTACTCGTCGCCAAAATCGTAGCCCAATTATTGTGTTTCTACTGATCGGAAACCAATGGCCTAGATGTCTGACGTGCGATTACTTTTCTGGCTGTGAATAGCAATAAATAAGTATCGATTTAACAGCAGCTATTTTTCTTTCAGTGGGCTTAAGGACTTACGAAGGCTTACGAATTGTAGGTCGCGGGATCAAACCCAGCCAGGTGCCATTACTTTGTGTAAATAATTTCATCACCACTGCTCTCAAACCGGTGAAGGAAAATATCGTGAGGAAACGGCATGTCTTGGAACCAAAAATTCGAAGACATGTGACATTCACCAACCCGCACTGGGCCCGTGTGGTGGATTAGGGCCCATTCCCTCTCCTAGAGAGGAGGCCTGTGTCCCAGCAGTGGGAATATTAGAAGGCTGATTATGTAGGCTCAAGGAATGTTTTTCGAACGGACGTAGGAGTGTAGTTTTTGTGTTCAGCTCCTGTTTACAGGGGTTTCGAGAATATGCAACGTGTAATAAAATGAACGCAACACCTGAACAGGGGTCATTGTACTCATCAATATGAACAACTCTTACCACGAGTATGAAACTAACACTGAAATATTTATAACTAATTCTGGAATATTTATGTTTAAAAAAAAATATTGCGTTAATTTCCATTAATAACGCTCAAAGCATACATGTTTAATGGTTCGACTATAGAATACTCATGAGAACTTCGATCCAACTGTATGTTCCATAGCCCCCCACCCAGTAAAAAGAGCTACTGAGGACGGAATAGATATCGGTCGATCTTTGTAACATTGAGCAACACCCGGTTAAACTGGCAACCAACCACAACATGGTTGTTAAAAGACATTTATGTAAAATCAAACTTAAATACAATAGGGATGTTTCCTGAGTAAAAATATATGATTATGTTTAGTCCGTCAGATAGATTATAGAAAAATAATTATATATTTGACACGTATTTTTTCCTTTATCAAATCTATAAAAACTGACGAAGATAAAAAGCATGAAAGATCAGGAGTGGGAGCGTGTGACGTCACTGCCCGGTAAAAATTGTAGCGATTAGTAACGTCACACGAGTTTTCAACGCACTGTATCATCTTCATTTATTTGTTTATGTGATAAAATAAAAAATACGTCTCCAATATTTTTTGGAAATCTATCTGACAGACTAATCAGATTTTTTTGGTTAACTACCCTATTGCAGTGCGAATATGTAAACCTCTCGCCGCGTAAGCTTGGGTGAAATGAACATAAAGTCAGCTGTCATTCGATACAACCAAGATGGAGCAACTTTATGCTCACTCCTTTTTTTTTTCTTTATGGGAAATCTTGAAATGAAAAACCCACCCGTGATCCTTCTTGTGCCCTTTGCGTTCCGGGGCCGCGGTGACTTATGCTCACTCCATTTTTTTTTTGGATGGGTAATCATCAAATGACTTCTCTCGCTCTGGGCGGAGCTGAAGGGAGTGTCAGACTCTTACTGACTAAAACCCACCCGTGATCCTTCTTGTGCCCTTTGCGTTCCAGGGCTGCGGTGACTCTTTCGAACAAATTCCGCAACCCTAGCACTGTTATGCTCACTCCTAAGTTTACACTGTGGGATGTTGACACAACACCCTATAGTACTGTAATGTGAATAAGCTTAGCATTAAGAGTAAGACGTCAAGATTGCGCAGTAGTCAATGTTCTAGTGTTCGTCGTAACGCTCGTCCCACGTCGGAACCTTGAATTCCACGCATATGCGTTTGTAGAACAACGTTTAGTAGATATGTAGCTACGTAGGCACGCAGTGTCTGACGCCAGAAAGCGTCATGGCGTCATTACACTAATCATTGCCAACAGTTATTGTAGTATTAAATTTTAACTGGCTTTTAGTCGAATATAACGCTTTTTTTTCCAATGGATATGCTCTTGACTCTAGTCTAGATCGCAGGTGACACAGACAATGTCAACGATGGAATGAGCTTACCCAGAAGAACCCTGTTCACTCTAATTTTGAAGAGATCAGGGTTGAATGTGTTCGGAAACACAGACGCAGGCAGAGAGTTCCACTCCTTTGCTGTACGCATTACAAAAGACGATTGGAAACGTTTGGCATTTGTTTAAAAATAACTATGTTAACTCTTACGTTCACAGAGTCTAACATAGATTTCAATGAAGGTTACTTTCATATAGATGAAAATTTCAGTTTTGATTAAATCAAAACCAGATTTAGATAGACCCTAAGCTTGATAAGGTAAAACTTTTAAATATTTTATCGACGTATTTAAACCACATAGATGCTAAAAAAAATTCGTCAGCAATTGCCACGCCAATCTAGCTGATTGAATTTTGACGATTTGACACTATCTTCCGCCCGCGACTTTGTCTCCGTCGAATTTATAATTGGCTCTAGAGACATACACACCCCGTAGTTTTACCCAAAGCGATGACAATATTCAGCCCCGGAAATACCTTAACATGTGTCTGGTCTCCGAATCGGATTACACATTTGATGTGATTTGAGTATTTCTCTCTGAAGCCAGTTCTAAAGTCTACACGGAAAAAGTAGCAGCCAGAAAAAAAAAGAAAAATTAATTGAAAAACGAAAGTAAAATACCTTTTAAAAAACTTTTTGTTTTAATGCATTAAAAAAAAGCTTTTTATTTGAATGCGATAAAACATATTTTACGTATTATATTTTATTATATTATATTTTATTATATATTTTATTATATTATATTTTACATTAATATGGAGCACGACATCTCGCGTTCCTTATATATTAATCTTACTTTTCCACTTCTATTATATTTTCGATTCTTCCCTGTCATTAAGAGACTTATTATGTTTATGTTTTTTATTATAAAGATATAGGGGCGTCTAGAGTATGCTTATGAATTTATAAAATCGTTCCGAAAAATAAGTACTTGTGAGTTTGTATAAACACCATAAGGAATAAATACTTAGAACTCAAATGCACGTTATTTATCAGATTTGAGCTCTATTTTCATTTTGATGCTATTATATTAAATTATAATTAATCTAACAATATGTTTCAGAACCACATAATTCTTTCTTAAAATGTCACTTCAAATACATCATAGTTGTTGTACAAACTTATGGGATATAACGCAATATGTGTGTTATTATTTATGTTTTTGAAACGATTCATAGATATTTTGTTTGTGTTGGGAAGGTACCTATTTTTTCTGGATGGGAAATTATCAAATGACTTCTCCCGCTCTGGGCGGGCGGAAGGGAGTGTCAGACTCTTACTGACTAAAACCCACCCGTGATGCTTCTCGTGCCCTTTGCGTTCCAGGGCCGCGGTGACTCGTTCAAACAAATTCCACAACACTGCGAAGGTACCTGGAAAACAAGCCAGCGACCTCTTTGTAACCCTATCTGTTAGACGTTTGTCTCCATTGTATTTCATACGCCTGCATGAACTTCTATGCGTCATGCAAGCCAAGTTGCTTTTGATTTTAGAGGGATTATATATTGGTATTTCTGCGGATCTTTTTTGGTCATTCTGCGGATATTACTGTAGAACTTGGTACCGGTTATTTTTCAAAGTCTTGTTAATTATATTTCATGTTTTTATCAACAGTATTTTTGTTTGTTTCATGGATGTAGAATAGTATTTGTGTCTCGCTCATTGTGTATCCTAAATTAGATTATCTAAGTGTTTCAGTGTCTGTGTCTTTCATGGGTCATTATAACAATCACAAATACTTCATAAAGATCATTTCATCTTTATGTCTCATCTCTATGTTGTTGTTTATCATGAAATTACATAGAATGCTATAGAGTAGTCCCAAATTGAATCAAAATGATGTCTTGATTTTATAAAATTGATTTTTGTATATGATAAGATAAGTTCTAGTATTATTGTTTTTAACGAAATCCTACAATTGTGGTGTCCACTTTTCATCACACATCAAAATGCCCACTTTGCATCAATACAAAGACCATCCTAGATATTAAATTTATTAAATGTTTAATTCATTTGTACTTGTCATTTTCAAGAATTCAAAATATCATTCAAAAGTAATCCCGTTCTCAATTCCTTACGAACCTTTCCTAATAATAAAATATGTTTGTGCGATGTACAGGAGTCGCGCAGGGGCGTCGTTAGATGAACGGTTCACGACGAGTGACGATGCAGGCGGCGTCCGGCTGACGGTATCCGCGGCCCGGACCGGCGACACCAATGTTTACACGCTGCAAGTGAGTATGCTCCCTTATCTGACCTAACAATGTATACTTAGTAGCCATGTTTGACGGTTCCAAATGTAGATTGGTAGCCAGTGTTCTAGCGCTGCGATATCTGGCCATCGATAAGGAGGAAGTTCGATGGTTCAGTGCTATCGTCGTGACCTGCCATTGTTAAAGGCTGTATACAGTATGTTAAATAACAGAGGACGTTCCCTTAAACTCGTTAATCTATATCATTAATAGATTAAAATAAAAATATCAGCATAGAAAAATAAGTATAAAATAATCCGAATTAAAAAAAAAATACAGTAAATTCGAAACATCCTGTTTAGAATCAAAATAGTAGCGCGGAATGTACCTACTCGTAGTAGCAATGCCCAAACCTGCAAGAACGCGTGTACAGGGCCCCAAGTCTGCTATTTTTATAAACTTGTCATTCCAATACGATCCCATTGTCATTTTGCTAAAAGATCGTAATCTTTTAAAGTCATAATGGTCGATCATTGGTCGTTCAATGATCTCGTAATACTTTTTGATAACTGAGCTATTATAAGCAATGACTGCACAATGACGTTCTAATGGTAGATCAATGATCAAAGGAAGTGTCAAAATTTTAGCAGATTACCGCATACGTTTATCATTATGTACGAGATTACCATTCTATGTCATTTCTCTCAATGGAGTGTCAGTGGTTGACCATTGGAAAGTCATAGTGACGGTTTTACATTAGTAGTAGTAACCAAACGTGTAAAAATTAACCATTATGAAATCAATGATAGACCATTCTGACACTATTGTAATAGCAGACTTGAAGACTTTGTTTAACATATCAATTTAACATTTTTAGCGAATATTTTAATATAAAACATAACATTTTGTTTTCGAATGGTAATCTTTTTTTATCATATATGAATGTTATACTATTGCAGGTTAACGGGAACGCCCTCTGTTAGTTAACTTACTGTATATCTGCTTTGGGACTGGAAGGCCGAAGGACGCTTTGATCTGAGAACTGTTTTGTTTGTGTCTATATCAAATATCTAATATCATGCATAGTATGGACATAATATGCTAATTACAAGCTTCCACATGTATATTACCTACATATCTATTTACTTACGCGCCATTTGCGTTGACCAATTACATCCGACTAAGTAAACGGATTATAATGTAAACGTATTAGTTATGACGAGATATTAGGTATGTCAAGCCGTGCAATATTAAAATCGGAATTAAAAGCTATTTATGGATGTCACCAAAATACTCCTTGTTTGAAATCTTTCAAATTGTATGTGCGCTGGTGCAAAGTAAATCGATTTCCAGGTGTCATCTCTGGATGTACTGAATCGATTTTCAAAATTATTTCACCAATAGAAAGTTACGTTATTGCAGACTGTTATAGGCTATATTAATTTAACCCCGTATTGCCACGGTAACGGAACACAACAACGCGAGTGAAACCGCGGGGCGCTGCTAGTCTTCGATGATTACGTCTTACTTCCAACGGTAAGAAATGATATCGCTTACAACAGTGTGAAGTAAAGATCCTTTTTTTTTCTTGATAGGAAGTCATCACATGACTTCACCAATTTTCGTTTGAAGTGTTTGTGAAGCTCTATTTACTCAATTTTTTTCTAGAATTTTCAATTTCTTTGTTTAAAAGTTTGAGGGGGGGACACATGTTTTGCGAATTCGGAAGCACATGTCTCAAAAACCTCATGCCTTAAATAAAATAAAAACTTTTTGAAAATGCTCTATTTCATTTTGAAAGAGCTATCCAATGATACGCCACACGATTATGTTTGTTGGAATTTATTTTATCATCCCTCAGTTACATAAATGGAATGCCACCCCAAAAAATATTTTTTTCATAATATTACAGCATTATTGAATTCTGGGCCCTAAGTCTGCTATTACAATAGTGTCAGAATGGCCTATCATTGATCTCATAATGGTCGATTTTGACAAGTTTGGTAATCTACTAATATAAAAGCGTAATTATGACTTTCCATTGGTCAACCACTGACACAAATGAATGAATGATGTATGCGGTAATCTGCTAAAATTTTGACAGTTTCTTTAATCAATGACCTATCATTAGAACGTCATTGAGCAGTAATTTCTTTCAATAGCTCTGTTATCAAAAAGTATTACGAGACCATTGACCGACCAATGATCGACCATTATGGATTTAGCGGATTACGAACTTTTAGCAAAATGACAATGGGATCGTGTTCGAATGACAAATTTACAAAAATAGCAGACTTGGAGCCCTGGTTAACAGGTTGGACCTACCTATCAATTTTCATTTATGTAGCTTTAATAGTCTCCGAGTAAAACGGCTGTGACATACGGACGGACAGACAGACATGACGAATCCATAAGGGTTCCGTTATTTTGCCAATTGGCTACGGAACCCTAAAAATAGATGTAAGAATAAAAAAAACCGAGCATGAAAGTGGCCATACTATTCCATAAAAAGGTGATGATGGAATGATTTTAAATTATATTTTTATCGACACAATTATTCACAACTCTTTCAAACTCAAAGCATTTATTTCAATTAAGCCATAGTTCCTTCTCCTAGAGAAAAGGCCTGTGTCCCAGGAGTGGGAACATTAAAAGGCTGATTATGCTTATGCTTAAGCCATAGTTACAATGTCACATAATTTTTAACTATAACTACCTACATATATGTCAGAACGGTGTAGAAATACGAGCATGTTAAAATCGACCGAAACCAAGCACGTTGAAATCTAATAACTTTGCTGACTGTACACAAACATCTTCGAGCATAACCTTTAGGTACGTAAGCTGTGACGTCGAACTATCTAGTTTCTGCGAAAAGCCGGCTTTTCGTGTCTATCCGAGACGTTGAATGGACGACGAAGACAGGGTCGTCTGCTTATTGTTACACTACGTCAGAATATTCGATATATTTTGGAGCAGGGTGCAAAATTGCGTCCTCCGTGTATGTAAACCTTTTGTTATAACGCAGCGGATCGGTACCGGAAGTATGAACTATGGTCGACGCCAAATAAATTTGCAATAGATCATTGACCCTCAGACATTTTTTGAAATTCCTTATTCCAAAAAAGGAAAGAATTATATACTTAAAGCTGTTTTTAAACGACATTCATAATAATACATACATATATCGTGATCATTTACGTTTTCTATTGGTTGCGTATAGCACGCAGTACGTGTTTAACCGGGTCAAAATGAAAAACAGTTCATCCGTTTGGTGGCGCCAACGTGGTTGTAAGCGGACTATCTCACGGCGCGCGAGCATATCGCACGTAAAAATGATTACTAAGCAAATGTGAGCTCTGCGATTTGCAGTGTTGAAGAGAGACGAAGTGATATTACCTTAGAAAATATAAACATACGTAAGGTCGCCGTGGTGAGATCTAAATCACATGATTATTATTAAAATACATGTGGCACTCGGGGACTGCCGCGGTAAAGCTATTGCATAGCATTTTTTATCAACTTATGCAATTATATATTTAGTACTCTGCGTCATTGTGATATGGTCTCGATTCGTTCACCTGGGTTACTGTACTAATGTAAATCACATACGTTTCACTTAACTTTGTCCCACCGACGATTGTTTCCGAACGCAGACGTTCGGGCCGGCTCGGTGACGGCGACATAATAGCTCAGTAACGAAGCGACCATTTTAAAAAGGCGGGGCCTAATCGAATGACGTAGCGGTGTTAGGTTATTTTCGTTACAGAATTTCTGGATTCGGTTGCCACGCTCAAGGCCCGCCATAGAAGCTATGCAATAGCTTAAAAAAATAGGTACACAAAATAAACGCTTTTAAAAATGTCTTCTCCATACGTAACAATATTAATGAGAGACAAATCATAATTTGTTTTCCGCGTAAGAATAGATATCAGGCTAAGGTCAATGCACTTTATTGCAAATTTATCTGGCACCTACCATAGTTGGTGGCACTTAAGCGAAACAATGCGACTGTGGCGCAGTTTAGGTCTACAGTATTCCATCTTCATACAAACGGCCGGAACACAAGTCATTCTACACGCCTCGAGCTCGGTATACACTAGGTACACAACAGTCGTGAATGCGCCGCAGTGACGAAGTAACGGTGTGATGGTTTTGTAAGCAGTAAGCGTTATTGAGAATATTTGAAACAAGTACAATATGGCAAAGAGCTTTTCAACTTAACCTTCTATCCGAACGCGGATATACGTGAAAACGCGAAAAAAAGACTACTAACCCCCGTACATTTATGTTCGTATAACTCATCAAAATGTAGGGGACAGCTTATTGTTTTTCGCGATTTCAGGTTTGGTCCCATAGTAAAAGTTGTTCATAAGGATGAGTACAATGATCTCTTAAGAGGTTGTTCGTGTTTCACAAATAACCCTGTATAGTATAATATAATATATATAAAAATTAAATACGAGAATGGGCAGGTTTCTCGCAATATTTGGGTAGAGTTTCTATTGTTTAAATTAGGGCGAGTGCACAGTACGGTAACCGATATAAAGCTTGCAGTTTTGCAATCTTTGCCAAATTATCTGGCAGATTAGCAACTTGCCTATTTTATGTTGGTTGTGTATTGTTGGTTAATTGTTATGGTACCCTTTTTAGTCGAAAGTTGAAGAATATTGTTTTAAATTTCGCGTAATTGTCGTTTCTGACTGTTTAGTACATTGAACTACGTCACGATATCAAAAATATTTTAAAAGAAATATCCAACAATGAAGCTACGTATTAGCTACAGAAAAGCTGCACTAATCAAGTCCAACAACTGATTACAAGCAAAAAGTAGTCAAAGCAAATTAATAAATTTTTTGAACTAAAGAATATTCTGAGAACTGCGACAAAGCTCTTTTCGCACATAAATACACGGTGTTTACTTACTTATATACAGAACACAAAACAACAACCCTTTTTTCCGCGAAGGTTTAAAAATGAAGAAAGAAAGAAAAAGAGTTTATTTCCGACAAGCATGACGCTCACCATTTATATTTTATTACTAGGTAACCCGTGCAACTTTATCTGCGTCACATAAGGGAAAGAAAAACCGTTGTTGCAACATTTTTCAACTCTTATTGGTCGTATACCCCGACCAAAACCTTGCGATAATGCGTTTTTCTTCGCTATTCTGAGACTATTAACTCATTAGTTATGAGAAATAATCTACATGTAAAAGCACATTATTAATGTTCGATGTCTTGTCATCATATTCCACGTTCTAATTTGTTTTGATGTGTTATAAATAAATTTAAAATCTAATTTTAAAAAATGACTACAATTGTTGATTTTATGCATCTGTTGCTCAATGCAACGCTCTAATCTTTTGAGGATTACGCTAATGGCTAGATAATTTAAAAATCTATATTATACACGTTTTATTCCATTTCAAAAGATCGCTTATCTTTTTTAATCAAAATAATTCCAAAAATTGTTTGAATTCTATGATAAAAGGGCGTGCGCGAATGCTTGCGGCAAAGACGGAACGAATGCTCAAGGTTATTTGGTCAGGGAAACGCCTTAACTTTCAAAGTCAAAGTCAATTCATTTATTTCAACTAGACCATTAACGGCACTTTTGAACGTCAAAACATTTGAAAATAAAATAATTATAGTGACTCTAGTTGTCCATTCGCAAAAAGTAGAGTCTTATGGAGAAGAACGGACAAGAAACTCCATAGTTCCTCTTTTCAAATATATATAAGTTTTA
The DNA here is from genome assembly GCA_905332915.2 of Hecatera dysodea. Taxonomy (NCBI): domain Eukaryota; kingdom Metazoa; phylum Arthropoda; class Insecta; order Lepidoptera; family Noctuidae; genus Hecatera; species Hecatera dysodea. The sequence goes on along the minus strand of HG995286.1, from coordinate 25,814,976 downwards.
CAATATTTTGTATACATTATCCAATTGGTTATATCTGAGGACGATGCACCCGAATAAAACTAAGTACTATACTATTAACAGGTACAACAAAGAAACAACAGCAGAGGTAAAATTAATAAATTTGCTAGTCAGGGACATAGTACCTACTCACATATTTTTTTTTTTAAATCCTTGTTTTATATAATTACAAACAATGAATCAGTGTGTGTTAAATTAACTATAAAAGATCAGTAACTACAACTTTACAGTCTTCCTCAATAAATGGGCTATCTAACACTAAAATACTTTTTCAATTCGAACCAGTAGTTCCTGTGATCAGCGCGTTCAACCAAACAAACAAGCCCTTCAGCTTTATAATACTAGTATATATTATTCTATCGCTTTTTTCTGCGCTCTCGTTTGCACGCTCGGCTCAGGCAGAACGTGACACTTCTTCGTGCATGTAGTCGGCGTTCATCGATTTATAAGCCACTATCACGTCAAATATATACATATAATAAGTAATAAAAAAAGCCTTCATCTTACTAATATTATAAATGCGAATGTGTTATGTTTGTTACATACACGCCAGCACACTTGAATGCATCTGGATGAAAGGCACCGAGATATAATAGACTGAAATTGCTATTCCAGTTTACATAGTCATAGTTTATAATAATAAATATCTTCATAATCATAAATCATAATCAGCCTTTTAACGTTCGCTCACAACGGACACAGGCCTCCTCTCTAGCCCCTCGGAGGTGGACCGCAGCGGACTTTGTTTCCGCTGTGGTCAGCCCGGTCATCGGGCCGGCTCGTGCGAGGCCACGCCGCACTGCATTGCATGTGCGGCTGTTAGCAAGCCGGCCGAGCACTGGGCTGGGGGAAGGGCCTGCGCGCCATCCGCCCCGACCAAGGGCAAGAGGTCCGCCGCCGCCGCCGCCTCTGCCGCCGCCACGGCTTCCGTCGCCGCTTCTGCCGCTGCTGCTGTGGGTGCTGCGACTCCTGATACTCGGGAGGGGGCTGAAATGGAGTGCCAGTAATGGTCCCATTGCAGCCTCCTCCGGAGACAAGTCGGCCGCTGTGCTATTGCGCAGTGGTTGATGCCTGTGGACGGTGAGCGTGGGTGGCTCGCCGTCCGATATCGTCGATACGTCTCAAGGAGCCGCCAGCACCAGGGACGGGGCCCCATAGGGTAGGTGCCTGCTAGGGTTGCGGAATTTGTTCGAAAGAGTTACCGCGGCCCTGGAACGCAAAGGGCACAAGAGGAACACGGGTAGGTTTTAGTCAGTAAGAGTCTGACACTCCCTACCGCTCCACCCAGGGCGGGAGGGGTCATTTGATGATTTCCCAACCAAAAAAAAAAGGCCTCTCTAGGAGAGGGAATGGGCCGTAATCCAACACGCGGGCCCAGTGCGGGTTGGTGAACGTCACATGTCTTCGAATTTTTGGTTCTAGGACATGCCGGTTTCCTCACGATGATTTCCTTCACCGTTTTGAGAGCAGTGGTGATGAAAGAAATTACACAAAGTAATGTGCCTGGTAGGGTTTGAACCAGCGACCACTCGTTACCACTCGGCCACCACTGCTCTATATGCTCGGCTCACTGCAGTATAAATAACTTATTTATGTCATATGTTACCCTATGATGGCCGCCACTACGGTTGAATAAAGCATCTACACCTTCACATGTTTTAGGCTGTCTCAAGCTCAGTAAAACAATAGCGATCGATGCACAAATGCAAAGTAATCAATAAACATGGCCGTGTTCTAGTGGCCTGGTTCACGAAATCATCTAAAATGCGAAGGCTGAGGAATATATGTATATGTTCGAAATATGTTTTTATGGTTATAACTGAACAAAGGGATTTGTTTTCGCAATGAAAATATTAGTAGATACGAGATTTAAATAATGTTTTATATGTATTTATGTACGTCCATATGTGGAGGAGCTCGTGGCTAAATTATAACAGCCGCACGGGTCGAGCTTCGAGGTTAAGCAATGCTTTCCGAGATTGGTCTGTGGATGGGTGACCATCTTAACATAACGAGACTCCTCCGTGCCTCGGAAAGCACGTTAAGCCGTTGGTCCCGGCTGTCATTTGGAGATCTATGCTAGTCGTTACGGATTGTCAGATGCCAGAAAATCTGACTCCAGTCTTGCCAAGAAGTACCGTGTTCCCCAGTTGGTGGGTTGTGGAGGTCTGGTAGGCAGCCGCTTCACGTAAAATACTGGTATTCAGCTGAATTCGGCTTGTCTGAAAGCCGACCCTGATATGGTTGGGAAAAGGCTAGGCAGATGATGATGTACATCCATAATATGTATATGTAGTTATATTTTGTATAATTGATTCATGTTGTATTATATCGTTTTAAAATGATTGATTGACCCTCTATTGTGATCTCTATATAGCATTTAAAGGTAAAGGAACTTCAATGAGTAAATGAGAATTATTTTTGAGGGAGGGAGGAATTTGCATATCGTGAATTGTCAGTGGGTTTCGGTTATTTTATTCTTGACTAGCAGTGCCCCGCGGTTCCCATTCCCTTGGGAATATAGGGATAAAATATAGCCCATGTCACCCGGGAATAGCGTAGCTTCCAAACAGTGACAGATTTTTTCAAATCGGTTCAGTAGTTTCAGAGCCTATTCAATACAAACAAACAAACAAATCTTTCCTCTTTATAATAGTAGTATAGATTTAAACTCGAGGGCTTAGATGTTCGATGGCATTCCATCTTGTTTGAATGGATTGACAGTTCACTTCGCCAATATTAACGATAAAGATATTAACCTAAATCGCACTGGTTTTCGATATCTACTAGTAGATACATAACTGATCAATATTAAAAAAAGAAATAATAAGTAGTTCAATCTTTTGACATGCCAGGCGTGTTTCTTTTTTATTTATTCTTTTATTTCATACCTTTTTTGCTACGTATTAAGCAAGCTTGAGATGATGATATTATATGTAGTCGTAATTTTCATAAAAACAAAATGTTTCTATTTATGAACCATGGCTCCCCTTTTTTCCTTCGCTCTCACTTAACGATACCACATACATTAATATCAGTTAAGCCGTTTAGAAGTTATGGTGGAATAAATAAACCTACAAAAATACGTACATACTTACATACACATATAACCCTGAAAAGAAAACACTCCTTTTTTTGGGCAGTCGTGTAAAAAACAAACAAACATATTTCTAAAACTTTTCTCATTTTGTACCCAGGCAAGTAATGCAGCTGGGAGTGACACGAGCCGTCTTCGCCTCGAGGTGTGCGCTGATGAGGCTCCAACCGGCGAGGACCCACCGACCTTCCTGCGACGTCTGCAGGACCTCACGGTGAAGGTTGGCACCAGGACCCGGTTCCTCGTCGAGATCGTCAGCTCGACGGAGTGTAAGGTGAGTCGAGTTCAACAGACTCTTGATAGACTAGCGTTTCATCTGTGCAGATTTAGTAGGAATAAAAATATGATTCTATTTAGTCCGTCAGTTAGTTTATCGAAAAATATTAAACACGTATTTTTTGCTATACCAAATCTATAAAAATTGACGAAGATAAAAAGCTTCAAAGGCCATGAGTGGGGGCTTGCAATGTCATGGCGTGATAAAAATCGTAGCACGAAGTGACGTCATACGAGTTTTCAACGCACTGTATGGTCTTCGTTTTTTGTTTACGTGAAAAAAGAAAAAAATACGTGTCCAATATTTTTTGGAAATCTATCTTACTAATTAGATTTTTTTAGACAACTACCCTATTTTCGCTCTTTTCACCTTTTTTAAAAGTTGAATTTGCAATGTGAGTGGCCTTGTGCAAATTTGAATGTCCTTTGTCCCTGTAGTTTTGGCTGTGCGTTGATATGTTGGTCCGTTTCCTTTTTATTTATATAGGTGACATATTCCACTGGGATTGTGGCAGAGAGTTTGGCTTTAGTAAATAGACAAACGTATATTTGTGCATTTGGCATAACAGTATCGAAACTGACAACCGTCTGCGAAGACAGCATACTCCAGACAGAGTTATCAACTTCAAGTTATTTACTAAAACGGATCGATTACCTATCTATAAAATATTTGTCATGGAACTAACTCTGAGTTTAGAGTGTGTACGCCGTATGGCATTTCATACAAATTTTCAAGTCACTATTTTGCGAAATTACTGAATCGATGTTAATTGAACTTCACATATATTCGCTGGATACATAGCTCTAAAAAGTTAGTTAAAGTTAGTTAAACACAGTATTAGTCCATGCTCTTTGGTTACGACAAAACCAAAGAGCATGGACTAAAACTGTGTCATTTTTTGAAAGCCCAATATGTTTGAGATTGAACGCGCTACGTTTTAGTGGCGCAAGTCTAACTTATTCATGTTTAATTCGTTTCACCGTCGTTGCCAGTGTTGGATGCCAAATTGCCTAGAACTTTTGAATGAACTTAGAAAACCTTGTAGGTGTCGATTAGCTCAAATTGAGCTCGTGGCTAAAAATTAGCAGCCGCCCGCGTCGGTCTTCATGGTTTAACCTAACGCTTGCTGAGGTCGATTTGTGGATGGATGACCATCTTAACATACCGACTGTCATCCGTACCAGGGAAAGCACTATAGGCCGTTGGTCCCGGCCCGGCTGTCATTTGTAGATCTTCGGAAGGTGATAAGGATTGTCAGAAGCCAGAAAGTTTGTCGCCAAAAACACCCAAAAAGTACCGTGTCACTTAGTAACTGAGCTGTGTTGGTCAGATAAATCCGGTTTCACTAAAGCTGGCCATTATGCATAGTGGGTAAAAGGCAAGGTAGATGATAAATCGAAAATAGAACAGTGCTGATTTTTTTTTCGTCTTTTTTAATAAAAAACAAAACTCAGCCATTTCCATTAGGACTGGAACATGATATCAAACTTTTATATTTTATATCATTTCTGTTTGAAATGCTGAAAATAAAAATAGAAACGAGGGTCGCGTTTTGTGTAACACAAAGAACAAACATGCAAGCGAATGATTTTCAGAATTCAAAATGGACGTTGTATTTAACTTCTTTTTACTAGTAGGTATTGTTTTTACATAGTGACTATGATTTCTGACTAATCCTTTAGTCAGAAATCATAAAGTCACTGTCGCAAACGGAGGCTTTTAGTGCTCCTTGTTCCTCGTAATGTATTTGTCGGTCATAGCTATGGTGCACGGGGCCCACGTGGTGCCACATGTGCCTGTAACACCCTTCTGCAGAGTTAGTCACACCAGATGAAAAGAAAAAATCATTGCTTACCACGGTACCACGGGAACAATCCCTTATTATATATTCAGGCCATAAAGAGCTGCTGTACGTACAGACTTACATAGTAGGGTTATACGACAGGTTTGCAGGATTTTTCGAAAGAGTTACCTCGGCATTGGAACGAAAAGGGCATTTTGAAGGAACACGGGTGGGTTTTAATTAGTATGACATTCCCTCCCGTTCAGCCCGAAATCATCAAATGACTTCTCCCGCTCTGGGCGGAGTGGAAGGGAGTGTCAGACTCGACACGACGCGAACACGACGCGCCGGCGCCGGCGACCAGCGAGCGTACCATGAGGTGTTAAAACGTGAGTCTTCCTAGCGAGAAAGAGGGATAGAGTTATACACTCTGTATAGCTCCATCCCTTTTTCTCGCTCGGAAGACTCACGTTTTAAGACGTCATGGTACGCCCGCTGGACCTGGTTGTGTTATCGGCCGACCCATAGCTCGCCATCCACAGGCCCATAGACACAGACCTAGCCTCTAAAATCGCGTCCTGGCTCGTAAAGCAAGTCTATGTGTATGTATATGCCTTCTGGCTCTAACAAAACATCAATCGCTAGACGCTGCCTGTATGCAATAAGCTCATTAATTTGCAGAAGGGTCAACAAAAATAATTATCTAAATTCAAACAAACACGAAGTCAAAACCAAATGACAGAACTGGCTGAACAAACAGGACTATACCACAGTAAAAATATGGAACAGTATGGAAACTAAGCCCATTTGTTGAAATAATTACCTACGCTCCAGTAGAGAGTTAGGGTTGTCACTTTTAATGTTTGCAATAAGTGTTTTATTGGAATGAAGTTCTTTAACACGACTTGCGGTAGGAGTTGACTGGGAGAAATAGTCACGCGAAAATGCGTTAGTGCATGTTATTCCATGCGACTTTCTTCTTTGGTCAAAATGTAAATAATGCCATTGTAAAAAAAATATACAAACTGAATATTGTTTATCATTTCTATGCCATTTTATTCCATTTCAATTATACCTAATATCCGCCCTAAAATTTTGATGAAGGATTTCTGTACCTATGTTGAAAAATTATTGTTACTTATTTTGTGAAGTAAGTACGTGTCTATGTGTATGTTTCGAAGGATAAATTTCCTTTGACTAGACTAGAATATAATGTATTTATTTTTTCATACTCATAAGGATTAATTTATTCCATATGTTATATAAATTATAATACAATATAAATTACAATTAGTCTTCGGTATAAGGATTTAATACTAGTATTAAAAATCTGTGCTTGGGTACACAGTTTTTGCAAAACGAAAACCCGAGTGGTCCATCTATAGCCATTATAATAGCGTAGGTATTATCTATGAACACGGCACCCGCCACTGAGCGCACCGCGAAGGTCCCTTATGGGCCTCGTAGATGTGCGCGTTTGTGTGAGTGTGCCGTTTCGATCGTTTGTTCGTAGTTTCTGTACTGTTCCATATTTCTACTGTGACTATACCCATAGAGGACTTACATTTTCTAGAATAATGTAGGTATCTACTATTATTCTACGAAAACGAATTCGAAAACACATGCAACATACAGCGTCCCTGACATAGGTAGGCCTATTTCCTGAATTCGGTGAGTGCTCGGTTTGAATTCTGGTTAGCGGGTTCCAATTTCAAATTCTCTATCTAGTGAATTTGACTTTTGAATCTGCTGATTGGTGTTTAGGCTGAGAATGGTTGGGGGCTGTCATGAATGGGTCTGTTTCTCAGCGTGTAATTTGAAACTTTTATTAATTTTTTCCCCATTTTGTTTTATCTTTGCTTTTTTTATATTTTTAGTTGTATATTTCACAGTAATTAGTGCGACTATTTGGGAGGAATTACGGACTAAAACTTATACATGTTCCTCCAAAGCCGTTTGCCCGTTGCATTCCGGGGCCACGGTGACTCTTTCGGACAAATTCCGCAACAGTTTGTTTAATCCTACGCTTTGCAGTTAGGTACTCGGTCACCAGGACCAGTATAATAGGTTCGGCACGTACTATTAAGTCATTTGTAGGAACAACCACTGCGTTTGAGAGATGTAGAGTATTTTTTAAAATTACAACCCGTCATAAATCGTCGTAACGAAAAAAGAAAAAAATGTTCAAGGTCAGGACATTAGTGATCACAATATTAATATAATTTCTTGAATATAATTATTATATTTATGTTACAAACATAAACAGAATACTTACTTAATATTATCATTTTCGATACTTGGCAATAACCAAAATTAGTTTATACATTAGTGTACCGTTCCTGTATTTTTTATGATTTCGACGTTATGTACGAGTTTATGTCGTTATGTATTATTAAGGAGGAAGGACCTTTTTATTTATTTTTTATATTTTAATAAAATAGAAAAAATTAAAACGTCCCTAATAATTATAATGTTCCTGTTTAAGACACCTTTTTTTTTAGGTTTTCGTTTCAACATTTTGCTGAATCAATTTTAAGTTATGATTTTTCGTGAACGTGTCTCTTAGTACAAAGTACTGAAAGTACGAGTATACAGGTGGACTCAGTACAGTTACGACTTACGAAATAACATTTAAGTTATGCCTGTATATTATGCGAGCGACGATATGTCCAACGGGAGCATTATTAAGATATGACTGTATATCATGCGAGCGACGATATGTCCAACGGGAGCATTATTAATATATGGCTGTATATCATGCCAGCGACGATATGTCCAACGGGAGCTTAAGATATGGCTGTATATCATGCGAGCGACGATATGTCCAACGGGAGCATTATTAAGATATGGCTGTATATCATGCCAGCGACGATATGTCCAACGGGAGCATTATTAATATATGGCTGTATATCATGCCAGCGACGATATGTCCAACGGGAGCTTAAGATATGGCTGTATATCATGCGAGCGACGATATGTCCAACGGGAGCATTATTAAGATATGGCTGTATATCATGCCAGCGACGATATGTCCAACGGGAGCATTATTAATATATGCCTGTATATTATGCGAGCGACGATATGTCCAACGGGAGCATTATTAAGATATGACTGTATATCATGCCAGCGACGATATGTCCAACGGGAGCATTATTAAGATATGGCTGTATATCATGCGAGCGACGATATGTCCAACGGGAGCATTATTAAGATATGGCTGTATATCGTCAGAGCGACGATATCTCCAACGGAAGCATTATTAAGATATGCCTGTATATCATGAGAGCGACGATATCTCCAACGGGAACATTATTAAGATATGGCTGTATATCGTCAGAGCGACGATATCTCCAACGGAAGCATTATTAAGATGTGCCTGTATATCATGCAAGCGACGATATTTCCAATGGGAGCATTATTAAGTTATGCCTGCATATTATGCGAGCGACGATATGACCAACGGGACCTATGCTTTTGTTTTTTGTAAAGTTGCTTATATTGGCACTATAGAGGTTACGATTACAACTGATATACCAGTGACATACCAGAGATACCAGTGACAGAAAAGTTGGTTCGTTTTGTTTGGTACGGGTAATAAAATTGGGCTTGGGAATCTATTTATATACGAGTAACAGTACCACTAAAATTGCTACAGGCCGATGTCTGTACATTGAAGATATTGAAAAAATATATAAGTATACATATGTGAGGTGACTTTATAGGAGCAACAGAATTCAAAACAATATTTTTTAGAAATTTTGTCAGTATGTCTGTCTGTATGTTAGTACCTACGCGCATCACGCAAACAAAGCATGGATTAGAACGCAGTTTTCACCGCTCCACTATCTAGCAGTACGTAACGTTATTTTAAATATAGGCTACATTTTACCACTCAGAAATACTAGATTCTGATACCACGCATACAAAGATGCGGACCAAAGTTACCAACCTAACGAATGAAATGTTGATGAACTTTTACGTAACTTGCTTTGTTAGTATGTGCTTCGTATGGGACACATCTTGCATTTAATTTTTTATTAACTGTTGTCCCTAACCGATTGGGCTAAAAAGATGCATTCGTGTTTGGTTTAGATGCCAATGCAAGGCGCGATAAGCGGCATTATTATAAATAGCTTATGTGCTAGCAAATGTGGCGGACTCCCATAGATGGCGGACCAATTTTACCCAAGATATATATAAGGGCATCAGAAAAGGTTTTCTGAATGGAATACGGCAAAATAAATTTATCTCTCCTAAAAAGCTGGTTTTAATTTATTGATTCTTATTTCATTTCTATCAATACTGGTATAAATATCTGTAGGTATTTCGTTGTCTTTCTTAAACCGGAGACTGTCATTGAGGCCGATAAACTGGCACATAAAAGCTTTTATCTCCCAATTTACAACTAAGGGCTACATTCCATTGACATACCTATATATAACTGAGATCGAAATAACGTTTTTAGTTTAATTAATGATAAATTTATAGAACGCGACGAAAATAGCGCTCAGCGTCACTTTGCGTAGCGCGTTGCTGTTATTCACCGAGACAAGACCATTGAATGAAATGTCCACTATCTTTGATTAAAAATCTCTTTGGTTGGTTATTATCCCTTTTTTTGCTACAGACCTTTTTGCACGATCCTCTTTTAAATTAATGAAATATGAGCAATGAATAACATAGATAACCATTTTTATTTCACCGAATAATATTTTTATGTAAAATTCGATCTACCACTATCGAGACTTTCGAGCGCTTTTTTTGGGTTTTAGCTTTAATACCTACATACGTACTGAATATTACTTTCCAAATAAAAAAAAAATCTGGCAGCGTGGTCCATTTAATCCAAAGGTTAGCTGGTAGAGAATGCCTATTGTTGCTTTTAGTCCGTCTATGTACTTACTAAACCAAATAAAAAGACTACTGTAGGTAAGTTTATAGGTTTTCACTACTGCTGTATTAAAATACAGCAGTAGTGAAAACCTATAAACTTACACTAATACTAACAACTAACTATTAATATTTTAGTGTCAAAAAAACCATAGACAAATCTGATCAAATGATTGTGTGAAGAACAATAATTGAGACAGCTTTGCTGTAATAAAAAAACATAAAAATAAATCTGTATTCAAAAAATATCTACCATTATACCCACGCATTTCCTTTATTGTTTGCGAAAAAGAGCAATAGGTATTACGACGTCTGGACAATAAATAAATGATGCAACACGAAAACATATACATACTATCGAAGTATGTATGTCATATAATTGAAGAGTAGCCAATCCCACTGTAGCTACAGAAGTTGGAAGGAGTTTTACAAATCGTCGAATTATCTTTCGCATCTTGTCGAGTTGGTATACTACGGTCTACAACCCACGTTCACCCGTAACACTATTTCATTAACGCCACGCAGAAACCTTGAGATCCATCGGAATGTCCAACAGACGCTGTTCGTGACATAATTCGTCTATTTCAAACCGCATCCGTTGTATGTATTTATAATCTGTTATTCAGTTCCCGCGCTTCTCTTGACAGCTCCCGGATAAACAAAGATGGCCGCGGAAGAGCGCGAATTATGAAGAGCGGTCTATTTTTAAAATGAGTTGTGTGAATATTTTACGCCTTAATAGCGGAATTTGACAGTTTCTAAGTTCAGTAAAAGTTTTCAGCTTTACATATACTTACCAAATATCACACTCCTCCGTGCGCTTCATACCTAGGGTTGCAAACTTTTTTTGGAAAAAATTCGTACGTATTAATACGTATTAATTACATAGACAGGAAAAAAATAAAGTATTGGGAAGAAAATAAAAGTCATTTCCACATATTTTTAGCACAGAACTTATTTTTGTTAAGCATTAGGTACATGACTTATGGACTAGTAGGAGTGGTAGGATTGAATTATTTTTCGAAAATTCGCATGACGTAACAGAAAGGTAAATCGTAATAGGGCTTTAATGAAGCGGTTTATTGATACCGTCATTTTGTTAGGTAAACAAAACCTAGCTTCTCGCGGCCATGATGAAATGTTTTTTTTTTTTTGCTACCGCTTCCCTCTCTCAATATAATTATCACCCTTCGCCACTGATAGGTATGAAAACATGTACATACATACATCAAACTGTACGTGTTCAAAGGGCACAATATATTAACAGTAGCATTCAAATTAACTCGAGCATTAATTTAGTTGGTACCTTGTTTCGTGTACATCAAAATAAACACCTGGTTTTCGCACAAAACGATCCAAAATGGCATTAACAAGCTATTGGACCGCAGTTCTTTTGACATGACTAATGGAATATTTTAATGCGGCTTATAACTCGCTGGACATTGCTAATTAATATAGGACCAAACGACAACAACCTTATATTACCTAACATAACCTAACCTTAAAAATAAAGGTCACTGTGACGCAAAAAGGTAATAACTGAAGGGTCCAATGTATGTCTTTGTTACCTCGTTTTGAGATAGTTGCGTTTCATTTGTGTTAATGGGAACAGGAAAGTCGAGTTTAAAGGTATGAACATAATACATTATTTGTTACAGAGATATTATATTTTTACTTTACTTAAGCTTTATTTAAGAACTAAGTAAAAAATATATTAGAATTTATTTAAAAAAACCAGGACTTTATTGAGTACCTTTTATCCAATATAAGCGTGCACTGTCTAAAATATCGGGATTTTAAGTAATATTGCTAAGTTTGTTAACGAGAATACCAAGACCAACTCCAATGGCTGAATGACGTGCTTACTTAGAATTTTTACAAAAATGGTGAGTATACTATAGTACCCCAATAACTACTTGATAAACGCCGTGGTGAATTGTACATTTCGACGAAATTGCAAATGCTCTGCGCTGCGCTTTCCAAGGTGAAAATAATTTTATGATAAATTAATATTACCCGTCACTCGTTATTTTCTAAGGAAATTGCATTTACAATTTAGTCCAAAATAACTAACACATATTACACCAAGATTTCAGTTTTGAATGCAATCAAAACGTTAAACGGCAGATTGTAACAAAATGTAATGTAATATTTACACTTTGTTGTTTAATGTACTAATGAACATACATACATTTTAATGAACAAATTCATAGCTCTGGCGGTTGTTTTCTTTTAAAAAATGGCTGCAAATAGTATTGTTGACTGTTTTCGTCTTGTGCATACAAGCAACTCTAGTTTCCACGTATGACGTGAACCTATCAAATAAAATATTTTATTATACAAATATTTTGCGCTCTAACTAAATATAGCGAATGAACAGCTGGAGAAGATACTGGAGTTTAAAGGAGGCTATGAATGACAAATAACTTCACATAAACATTAAGGCTATTTAACACCTGCATACTACCCGTCCTTCCCACTGCTGGGACACAGGCCTCCTCTGTAGGAGAGGGAATGGGCCGTAATCCAGCACGCGGGCCCAGTGCGGGTTGGTGAATGTCACATGACTTCGAATGTTTGGTTCTAGGACATGCCGGTGTCCTCACGATGTTTTCCTTCACCGTTTTGAGAGCAGTGGTGTGCGGCACGTATGGCTGCCAATCATGGACTTAAACTCGAGAAATGACATACAGACTAGTAACTTGCCAACACGCTATGGAGAGGAGCATGCTGAATGTCAAAAGATCAGACAGATTGAAAAACTGTGTCATCAGAAATAAGACAAGAATCATAGATGTAGTACAGAAAATTAAAAGACTCAAATAGAGATGGGCATGGCATTCAATAAGACGTCATGATAAATGGAGTAAGAAGGTGACACAGACAAGGTGGTATCCATAGAGGTGGTATCCCAGGGAAGGTAAAAGGAAAAGAGGCAGACCGCAGAAAAGGTGGGACGACGATATAAGAGAAGTGGCAGGAGTGATGTGGAACCGAGGGGCTCTAGAAAGAAATTCAACTTCTGGAATCCCGCAAGGTTCACATTTGGGTCCAATTCTTTTTAACCGACTTCTAAAAAAGGAGGAGGTTCTCAATTCGGATGTCTGTATGTCTTTTTTTAATGTTTGTTCGCGCATAACTCCGTCGCTTGCCAACCGATTTGAAAAAATCTTTTTTTGTTGGAAATATATACTTCCCAATTGGTCCCATGAAAATTTTATCGAAATCGAACAAGCGGTTTTTTGTTAATTTAAATAAATGATAGCAAATCTGTCGGGATAGCTGAAATCGCATGTTTGTTTATTGTTTACACCAATTTATACCACGTACGCTGTGATGGGTATGTTTACCTGGGAGTGAACCACTAAAAAGGGAAAAATAAAAAGAACTTTTTACAAAAAATAAAACCGACTTCTAAACAAAAAAAAAACCAAAAAGTACAAAATAACTTTAATTTCGGAAGTCGGTGTGTTCAAAAACATGAAGCAACCAAAAACACCGAGTTCCGAAATTAAAGTTATTTTGTACTTTTTGGTCCTTTTTTGTTTAGAAGTCGGTTTTATTTTTTGTAAAAAGTTTTTTTAACGTTTTTATCAATTACATCACCAAGTGCTTCAAACATTCCCGTTATTACTTGATGCTGATGATTTAAAGATAATGAAACTAATTCAAACTAACTTAGACTTCAATATGTTACAGGAAGATATTAACAGACTTGTAGGCTGGTATAAACAAAACAAGATGCTTTAAATACTAATAAGTGTCATTATGTCCAGTTTACTCATATACTACATAGAGGGAGTCGAAGTACCTATACGTGACTTAGGAGTTCCACTCGATCACGCACTGAAGTTCGATGTACATATTCTGAATAATAATAATAATAATGCCAACACCCATGCGTCGGCAGGGGAGAGGCCGGCCACCGAGGAGCTTGGGACCTAGGAGCCAACCGGCTCCGAGCCGGGTCCCCGCTGCCGGTGGTTGTGTGCAGCGCATGAAATGGACTCAGTCAATGAATGAGAATGTCATGCGCGCATATTACGGGTCTACAGAGGGGGGAACTAACCTCACTGCGTACCGTGTTAGGATGCTGTCTCTGTTTCAGGACCTGGAACCGACTGTCAACGTCTCGGCTCAACGACTATCGGATCAGGTGCGGGTCATTCAACGTAATCACAGGTTGGACGATGCCGCACTTGATAGGCTGCGCTCTGAGGTACTGGACAACCCTATCATTTCGACTTCGACACAGACCGCGGTACAGGTGCCAGCTAGTGGCGCAATCACACCGCGGCCCATTAATGTTTGTGACGAGGTAGATGATAGGATTGTCACGGTAAGTAGCCAATGCAACGATCAACTGAGGAGCGCGCTGGAGGATGCGCTTCGCGAATACAGATCCACTCCGACCGAACTTAGGCCCCGAGTACCACGTTTGCCTATGCACAAAAGGAATATGGCGCTGGTGTGTGCCTTGGACTCGCTGCTTAAAAACATTTTTGAAAGCAGCGAGAACCTCGTTGATACGCACTCAATCCTGTACTGCGGGGCTGTTGCGGCATGTCGTGTAGCAAACGTCAAGTTTACGAATAGTGACGGAGCTACGCGACCACAGAATGCTGTACCAGCCTGGCAGACCAGGATCGAGCGGCGTATTGATGAGGCCAGGGTGCTCATCGGCAAACTATACTGCTTCAGGGAGGGCAATACACGGCCACGCGTGATGCGCTTTGTGAGAAGGGCATTTTCGGGGACTGAAATCAGCCCCCAAGAATACTTGTCCCGTGTCACAGAGCGCATCGACTTCCTAAAGCAGAAAGTTTGTGCATGGGCGAACCGTATTCGGCGGTATAAGAGGAGGGTTGACCGGTACTTGCAGAATCGCATGTTCCAGAGCGATGAGAGGTGGGTATACAGAGCTTGGGAGCGACCTGAACAAACTGTGACAGACGTGTGCCGCCCGGATGACGTTGCCACGAGTATATTTTGGCAAAACATCTGGTCGGTGCCCGTCTGTCATGCTGAAGGTGGCTGGATGCGCGATGTCGAGCGCGTGTGTGAAGCTATACCACATATGGAGAAAATTACCATCACACCATTAGATGTAGCCAAAGCAGTCCGTCCGTTACCGAATTGGAAATCCCCTGGACCGGACGGACTGCACAACTTTTGGCTTAAGTGGTATAGCAGCTCACACGCACTCCTGGCATCTCAATTCCAGTCATCCTTAGAGTCTGGGTCGCTACCACAGTTTCTAACAACTGGCGTTACCCATCTGCTCCATAAAACAGGTAGTCCCGCGGAACCCAAGAATTATAGACCGATTACTTGTTTGTCGACGGTCTATAAACTTCTTACATCTATTCTGAGAGTGAAAATTAATGAACACATTGAGACTAACTCTATTATGTCCTCCTCTCAGAATGGATGTAGGAAGGGGTCTCGCGGCACTAAGGAGCTATTACTCCTCATAGACATGGCCATTAGCCAACAGGCTCGTCGCTCCCGCAAGGATCTGTCGACATGTTGGATAGATTACAAGAAGGCCTATGATTCTGTGCCACATACATGGCTCTTGAAGGTGTTGGAGTTGTACGAAATAGATGCAACTCTGCGCACCTTCCTTGAGTCATGTATGAGGCAATGGAAAACGGTCCTTCGCTATCCAGGATGTCGACCGATTCAAGGGAATGACGAGCCTGTATGGATTAAACGGGGAATATTTCAGGGCGACAGTTTGAGTCCACTTTGGTTTTGCTTAGCTCTGAATCCTCTAAGCACACTGCTGGAGGATTCAGGCCTAGGCTATCGGTTGAGAAGAGGTGGTCAGGCCATATCTCATCTTCTTTACATGGATGATCTGAAACTCTTTGCCCCCAACAAACTGTGACTTATGGAGCTACTGAAGGTAACTGAAACCTTCAGTAGTGACATCAGGATGGAGTTTGGTGTGGACAAATGTGCATTCATGCATGTAAAGAAAGGGGAGATTATGGAATCTGAGGGGATTCAACTCTCAGATTCCATACAGGTTAGATCTCTCAGCTCGACCGAAACCTACAAGTATTTGGGTATGTCGGAAGCGTTAGGCATTAATGTTGCTGACATGAAGCAATCGTTGAAGGAGCGCTTCTTTGGCCGCCTGAAAAAGGTTTTAAATAGCCTTTTGTCGGGCGGAAATAAGGTGCGCGCCTTCAACGGTTGGGTCATGCCGGTACTAATGTACTCTTTCGGCATACTCAAATGGACTCAAACCGAACTCGACGCCCTGGATAGGAGAGTCCGTACACTGCTGACTGCAAACCGGATGCATCACCCACGATCGTCGGTGATGAGACTGTACATCCCGCGGAAGTGTAGAGGTCGAGGCTTTTTAAATGCTAAGACTCTCCACAACCGCGAGATGTGCAGTCTCAGAGAATATTTTCTCAAAGTTGATGTGGGTATGCACCGAGATGTGGTCGCAGTGGACAAAGGACTCACCCCGTTGTCCATGGCTAACGAGAACTGGCGCAAACCTGTGATACCTACTACAGATGACCGCAAGGAGGTATGGAAAGGCAAGGAGCTCCACGGGCGCTTCTATCGGGCTCTCTATGGGTCCGATGTTGATTTCTCAGCGTCCGTGGCCTGGCTACGTTTCGGTGATCTTTTCGGAGAAACCGAAGGTTTTGTATGTGCAATTATGGACGAAGTTATCCTAACGAACAACTACCGGAGGCATATTATGAAGGACGGGACGGTTGACGTGTGTCGGGCATGCCACCGTCCGGGTGAGTCCATCAGACATATTATCTCTGGTTGTTCTCGTCTGGCTAACGGCGAGTACTTGCACAGGCACAACCAAGTAGCCAGGATTATCCATCAGCAACTTGCTTTGAAATACAAACTTGTGGATTCTGAGGTACCATATTACAAGTATGTGCCCGACCCAGTTCTTGAAAATGACCATGTCACGTTGTACTGGGATCGGTCTATCATCACTGACAGGACTATTGTCGCCAATAAGCCTGACATAGTGGTGATAGACCGATTAGCGCGACGCACAATGATAATCGATGTAACCATTCCGCATGACGAGAACCTCGTGAAGGCTGAGAAAGAGAAGCAAATCAAGTATCTTGACTTAGCACACGAGGTTGTCGACATGTGGAATGTGGACTCGGCTGTCATTGTGCCGATTGTCGTTACGGCCAATGGCCTAATGGCCAAAAGCTTCGACGACCATCTGTCGAAGCTGGCGTTACACGGTTGGTTAAAGGGCCTGATACAGAAGGCAGTACTCCTCGATACGGCTCGTATTGTGAGGAGGTTCCTTTCTCTGGAGCCCTAACCACCGGTAGCTTGGACCCTGCTCCCGGTACCGGCGGACCGCTACTTTTTTATATTTTTAAATGTTTTTTATGTGTTTTTTTTTAAAGATATTTAAAAATGTAAATTAGTGAGTAAGTAAAATTAATAAAGGGAATAATAATAACTTTATTTCGGGTGGCATAGACCCATAGTATATAGTCTAAAGCGCTTTCAAGGTACTGGGATACGCAAAGGGCACAAATGAACACGGGTGGGTTTTAGTCAGTAAGAGTCTGACACTCCCTACCGCTCCACCCAGGGAGGGAGGGGTCATTTGATAATTTCCCATCAAAAAAAAAAAACGTACTGCATTTGCTTTGCGGAATCGTAAAGAAATTAAAAGACCAGCTTCAAAAAAAAGCTCTTTCACACTTAAGTACGTCCAATATTGGAATATAATTCAGTGGTATGGAATCAATATCACGAGGTTTATTCTTAGCGTTTAGAAAACATCCAAAAGAGTTTCTTTACCATCTTTGCTACGGGGATCACTTGGCTAAACAACTTACTATACTCCATTCACAATAAGATTAGACATTGGAACAAAATTGTTTACAGTCCGTTCAACCGATTTTTACTTCTATTCCGTAGGCATAAGGATGGCATTAAAAGCAAAAACCTGATTATAATACCAACTGTTTGCTGCAGCTACCATGTGTCATACCACCTACGCAATAGAAATCGGTTGAACGGACTGTAAAAAAGTTGTATTTTAATGTCTAATCTTATCGTGATACGCATAGATACACCGAAAAGTTGAAATATTATCGCATGGAAACTCTAGCGAGTAGAAAGAAACAGGATCGCGTCATTCTTCACAAAATATTGAGTGGAACAAATAGACTGCAAGGAACTTTTGAGCTCATTAAATATCAATATTCCATCTCGAATTCCCAGACATAACAGTTTTGGAGCTAGTGATACAGAGTAAGTCTTATTATGACTTATTAAAACTAAACTCGGTTATTACGTCTCTGTGCCGAGACTTTGCAGGCAAATAATACTTTGACTAAAACTACGAACTCATATATCTGTAGGTCTTTGTCATTTAGAATCTGTTTGAGTTGATTTAATTTTATAAGTAATCATTATTGTTTATTGTGTTTATCCTTTATTACTGTCCGTTTAATTTTGGTTTTTTATTATTTTGAATTCATATGGTGCTGCAATTAATTTCAATTGTAAATCAATTTTTCCTTTTTAAATATTTAACATTTATAGTTTAGTTGTTAACTGTGCATGCTGTGGTCTCTTAAAAGTGAAGAAGTACACTTAGTTCTTCTTATTTATGTGTGTATTGTATATATTCTATGTTGGACATTCTAAAATAAATAAAAATCTTAAATATCATCCCAGCGACTGTTTATGTCAAATCTTGTCATAATCAAGGGAAATTAGACGTCTTTTTACAACTTGCGACAGCGATGCAATTGCGAGTGCTTATTAAAGGACCAATTCCTTCAGAGACTGATGTACGAATATGTTTACCTGAACTTACGAGCCTATTTCAGAGCTTGTATTTTTGAGCACGTCATTTTATTAATGTTTTCCTTACCCAGGTAACATGGTTTCGCAACGAGCGACGCCTGTTGGAAGCTGAGCGAGTGGCGCTGGCCCGGGATGGCAACTTCTGGTGTGCGGACGTGGCTGCCATTAGTGTGGACGATGCTGGCCGATGGACCTGCACCGCGGAGAACGCTGGTGGCCGCGCCAGCTGCTCTGCGCATCTTAATGTACTTGGTGAGTTTTAGTTGATTTAGGCCTGCCATATACAATTTCGAAATCGATCATACAGTTTAATCAACGCGAGTGCGCATAAAGTCATACTAAATATACGTCATTTTCTATATAATACTGAGTCTGAAGACTTTATAATATTAATGTAGATAACGGGGTCAGGATGCACAGCCTCTGCCAAATAGCAACTGACACCAACTAGCTATCTAACTTCTTTATTTTATTTTCATAGCAAATGTTTTATTACTTTATTACTTATGAAGGGAAAACGTATCACTCACAACTAGTTAAAAGAAAATCCTAAATGAAAATTTCGATTCACAGTGCCGAAAGCGTACAAACGCCCAGAATTCGTGGAAGAACTTCGCGCGCTCCTGACTGAGCAGGGGACTGTTTCGCTCGAGTGCAAGGTGGTCGGCGTGCCCACTCCCGTACTGCGATGGTTTAAGGTAAGAGTCCTTGTTGCGGAATTTGTTCGAAAGAGTCACCGCAGCCCTGGAACGTAAAAGGCACAAGAAGGATCATGGGTGGGTTTAAGTCGGTAAGAGTTTGACACTCCCTTCCGCTCCGCCCAGAGTGGGAGAAGTGATTTGATGATTTCCCATCCAAAAAAAGGTAAGTGTCCTTATGATAAGGAGCGTCTCAGTGTTCCCCAAGAATACTGTAGTGTCCACTAGTGTGAAATGCCTGCGCTCCAGACTGAACAGGAGACTGTCTCAATCGAGTACCTACAAGGTTACCGGGGTGTCCACACCCGTGCTGCTATGATTCAAGGTAAAAGTCTTTATGATAAGGAGTGTGTCAGTGTTCCCCAAGAATACAGTAGTGTCACAGCGAACAGGAGACTGTCTAATTCGAGTACAAGGTGGTTGGCGTGCCCACTCTCGTGCTATTCTGGTTTACCCCTCATGGTGTTAAATACAAACCTTCAAAGTCCATCTTGGAAATGATGAATCATATTCCAATATTGCATTTGAACTCAGAACGTAACGTCTGACACTCTACATTCATTCCTTCTCATAAAACGATTTACTGCAAATGCCATCGCCTGATCGCTCAAAAAAACAAACATTGACGTAAGTGTAGAGATATTTCCAAGAAGAACGAACACAGAAATGATATCAAATCACTTTATGAAACTGGCCCTTATATTTACACAAGTTGTTTCAACTACGTTTTAGTTTAAATAGGTACGTTTCAAGTCTCAACAGTAAACTCATAAGATCGTAAATGTAGCCTGGAAACGATAATAAAGTTAATAGTTAAAAAAGAGTTAATAGATAAAAAATAAAGTTAATAGTTAAAAAAACCGGCTGCGTTTCTGTGTAAATTTGAAATAATAACAAAAAAAAACAAAAACAAGAAAGTCGTCATACCCGATTGCACTTCCATACATACTCGCAACTACAAATGATGAAAGTCCATTTTTGTAAAAACTCTAAGTAAGCACGTCATTCAGCCACTGGATATCTGTAGTTGGTCTTGGTATTCTCGTTAACAAACCAAGCAATATTACTTAAAATTCCGATATTTTAGACAGTGCACGCTTATCTATACTAATATTATAAAGCTGAAGAGTTTGTTTGTTTGTTTGTTTGTTTGAACGCGCTAATCTCAGAAACTACTGGTTCGAATTGAAAAATTCTTTTTGGGTTGAATAGACCATTTATCGAGGAAGGCTTTAGGCTATATATCATCACGCTTAAGCCAATAGGAGCGGAGCAGCGATAAAGAATGTTTTAAAATCGGGGATTCCACGGGGACGAAGTCGCGGGCAGCAGCTAGCATTAGATAAAAGGTACTCAATAAAGTACTGGTTTTTTAAAATAAATTCTAAATAATATATTTTTACTTAGCTCGTAAATAAAGCTTAAGTAAAGAAACAATATAATATCAATAACAAAAAAGGTGCTGTAACGAATAATGTATTATGTTCATACCTTTAAACTCGAATTTCCTGTTCCCATTAATACAATTGAAACGCAACTATCTCAAAATTCGGTTCGGCAATTTAGGCGTGAAGCTTTTCATACAAAAAATGCCACTCCTGTATAAATAATTTAAGTGAGGACGCTCATACTACGAAACGTACTATGAAACGTACAATATGACCTTGTTCTTAGAATTCGGCTTAATTATGATTGCTTTACTCAGCTCGGAAACCAATTTACAGGACAGTCGCGAAATAAAAGCAGGCGATGTTTTCGCGCTCACAGCGAACGCCGAGGACCCGACGTCGCTCGGCACCTACACCTGTGAGGCTGTCAACTGCATGGGCAGGGCCTACTCCTCATCCAAAGTCCACGTCGTCGGCCGCGGCAGCAGGGAGGGATCCGCCAGACCTAGCTCCAGGTAAAAAATCTGAATTTCAGCTTAGAGTCCCTTGATCTAAGGCTTAAGGTGAACTAGTACTTCGTCTGGGCCGATTTAGAACAAACGATTTTCCAATTTTCAGGCCTATTAAAAATAGGTAATTTTGGACAGTAAACCTTTCCTTTTTTCTACTCATCTGCAACATAAAAGGAAGCCTTGTAGTCCAGTCAAATTAGACATTCGGTGCTACATAAATTGTTTAAAAACATAAACAACAAAACCTGAAAGACATAAACAAAACCTGAAAGTTCCTCATCATTCCCGTGTGTGGATTTTTTTTTTATTCAAGGTGAAAGGGTAAAAAAAATGATTTTTTCGCGATTTCAGCAAAACGGTGAGTTTTTTTTATAAAAATACCTCGAGACTAAAATTGTAGATCATAAAATTTATTGGTCTAATTTGACTGGACTATTGCGCAATTTCATATCCTAGTGCTAGTATTGTTTCGGGTGTGCATTGATGCGTCAGTCAGTCGATCAATTACCCTTTTACATTCCTCCCACGAATGATGACTTAATTTGAATTTTGAAAATACTACGAACTGCATTCAAAGACTTTTAAATAATCGCCTGTTTGTACCGGGGAACGCACCAACATTTTTCTGTAGTTTTGGGTTAAAAGATTCTTTATTCTCATAAGAACATGATACAGTTCACTTACATGAGATTTCAATTTTAACATAAATTTATCGTCGTCTAATGACCAAACATGCAGATTTAGAATAAGTTAATTACATCTAATAACAACAAAACAAAGCAGAAGTGTCGGTAGTTACACTTAAAACTAGTTAGTACAGCAGCTGGCCAATACTTATGATACCAAGTTACCCTCATAAGTATATATTCAATTTGTGAGGAACACAAAACCGACGACGTTTTACTATACGGATCCAAATAATAATTAACCATAGACATTTATTTCTTCAAAATAACATAGCATCTTAAATAAAAGGATGACAAGTTCATTCATTACAATATTACTGAACGGACTTTGTAATGAAAGTTGATAAATCTTGGCTTACAATGTTCCACTAACGTAATGTTTTTACCTTGCTTCAAACTTTTTGCATCTTTACAGATTGGAAGGGGGAGGGAAGTTATTATTACGTTCCACCGACAGCAAAATAATGGCTGTCATATCAGTTTAGTGGAGAAAACTCTTACATGAAGGCAGATCTTTGTAACGTTCACGTTTTTGTTGTACTTGACGTCAAAACACCATTATCGATAATGGTGTTTTGACGTCCACACCGACACACGTGGAACAATGAGTATGTTAAATGGGAAAGCGCCTCTATCCATAGACAAAGAAAATTGGCTGACCGCTTCAAGCGCACCGAGATTCTGGCGCTTGTTCATTTTTAGGTATCTATAGGACTAAAGCGGGTAGAAGGCAACAGAGGTGACTCTAGATAGAATGGACGGAACGCGCGCTAATTTGTGTATTTCTTACGTATTGTTGCGTACAGCACGCAGTACGTGATTAGTCGGGTCAAAATGAAAGACAGTTTATCCGTTTAAAAGTAAGTGAGACTCCGCGTTGGCGCCAACGATGGTTGTAAGCGGACGGGCTCACGGCGCGCGAGCATATTGCACGGCAAATGTGAACTCTGCGATTTGCAGTGAAGAAAAGAGACGAAGTGATATTACTTAAGAAAATATAAACATACGTAAGGTCGCCGTGGTGAGATCTAAATCACAAAATTACAATTTAAAAAAGTCATTAAAATTATATTCTCCGTACGTAACATGTATTATGAGAATAATTACAAGTTTCATAAATGGGTAAGGCCGCCAAAAAAGTAACAGAACAGATTTTGTGTTACAGTTACACAAATGTAACCCAAAAGTAACACATCTTATAGGTAAAGGCGGTTTCATTAGATATGGTTAAATGAATAACCTAAAATGATACAAGATATTTTTTAAACGATTTACTTGCGTACCTTTAACAACTAAATTGAAAAAAAAAAAACAACACAAATCTATCATAAAGCATTTTTCTCTTGTAATTTCTTTGGTCTTGAAATTTCTCAGGATTCGTTCTTTTTATTTTTCACGATATCTTCTCTGTCGTTCTGCGACAGTCTAGTAATGGCATTTTCTATAAAAAAAGGGATGGTTAGAATATGCACATGAATAGATTATATTTCAAAAGAAGAAAACTATTGAGCGCTTGATTAAATTTCGATACCAGAAGTATCAATTAACGTAAGGGACATTTAACCAAAAAGCCGAAATGTTCCTTAAGACTGTTGGCATAGGGAACATTTATTTTAAATGCCGATATGTCTCTTACGTTAATTCAAATTTCCTTTATCGATTTTTAAAACATACTAAATTAGTTCGGTGCTTGGCAGGTTGTCACTATAAAAGTAGATAAATTGAAATTAATTTCCTCTCTGCCCAGAACTGATGAAGACGTTTGATGATACTGCATCCGTAGGAAATTAAATAAAAAAGGCTGATTGCATTGTGTTGTACATGGTCCAACAAGGTTGCGAGCTACCGAAGTATAATGTAATTAATCGCTCGATCGTGCCCCACAAATGTAATTAAGACGCGAGAGGACAGGCCTTTGAAATGTTCCATCCTCCCGTGACCCCATATTCAGCGCGTCTTCGCATATACAGTTTATTCATTTATGAAAACTTTATGCACAAATAAAAACACTGTAGGTATAAAGGCGGATTTAATGCCATAGGCATTTTCTACCGGTCGACCTTAGGGCATTGCAGATGCAACATGGTAGTTGCAACTTAAAAGAAAAACAAACAGAGAGGGCAAAAACTACTTTCAGAAATATATTCATACATACAGATAAAATTAACAGCGTTATTTTAAACAATAGGAACCAAAGTATTAATGCTGTGACGATTATATCAACTTCTTGCGAATGTACGTGCCTTCACCTTATAGGACAACCGACTGGATGCCGTGTTGATCTTCAGAGGGATCGCATTCCAAAAGCAAGATCACCTGTACAAAGAAATAGGGGTGGATAAACCCAGAACGGTGTGAGGGACATCGTAGAAGACGATTATTGGTAGGGCGAAGATTTTTACGTGGGCAGAGCAAAGAGAAGAGATAGAGATAGAGAGATAGGAAGAAGAGGAAGGATTATTTAGAAAAGAAAATGACTAGGCCCTTCAGCGCGATGTGAGAAACACAGCTGAATCATTAAAAGTAGAAGTAGCAAGAATTTTAAAAGGGAAATCGCCACTTAGGTACATCGCTACAGCACTCCCTCTCTTGTCCATCTGATCGTTTCGAAGAAGAATGAAAACAGACGGAGGATAGGTGGTGGATAAAAGCTAGGATTTGAGCCAGATCTGGGAAACCAGGTCGGAATTAACGTTGTTATTGTGAAACGTGTCGTAAAGTTTGCCATGATGGCTGGGAATGCTTTGATCATCGTTAATGTGGCAAACATTGAACAGTCGAACAGCATTAGGGTCGAACTTTTGACGCAATAAATCAACAAAGGGACTCCGTTCAGGAACTGAAACTGTTATCACAAAAAAATGTCTAGATCAGAAATTTACGTGTAAATTTCCGTATATAACATTTTTGTGATTATGTGTATAGCCAATGTCACCGGTAACGTTGAACGAAAGAAACTAATCCGGAAGGAGTTCCCGTATTTGTTGCGCGGGAACTGCATAAACTGCGACCGATATCGTTCGATCATCTGGATACAAGTAAACTTTTTAAGGATTATGTTGTAGATATAAAACGAGCTAAAGATTATTAACGAATGCTATGTCACTAATAAACAACTAGATGACTTGAAACAAATGATCAAATAAAAAGAAGACAAATCGATTGTTGTAATTATCAAACATCAGATATTTCGCAATCAATAACTGATCTACGTCACAATATTGCAATGCAAAACGACGCGATGACGCAGCCGTTTCCAGGAAGCGAGCGACGCCTAGAAACTCCATCCTTGTCATCCGCGGCAAGTATCAATCATTCCGTCGCTCTCTCACAAACTAACACGTGCGTGGAGGCCCCCACCGCGGTTTCGACGCAGGAGCCTCGCAGGTGCAAGAGTCTTGAACGCGTGAGCCCCTTGGAGCAGTCTATACCACAAGCGATAGCGGGAAACTACAACCAGATAAAGGAGAAAAGAATGATTGGACAATTTGTACATAGAAAAAATTTAAGATACAGGTTTGCAGGAAGTTAAGCGAAAGCTGCTTCGGAAACAGAAACGAAATTTAAATCCGCGGAAATTAATATTCCGTTATTTATTTCTCTTGTTGCTAGGGAGGTGACAGATAGCGACACTACCGTCACATATTATCCAAGAAACAGACGTCAGTATCGATCAAGAAAATTATGATTAAACTAGCTTCTGCCCGCAACTTCGTCAGCGTGGAATAGTTACTTTACCTCCGATTTTGAAACTCTCAGCCCGATCGGTTTAAAATTGGCAAAGTTTCATACAAAAGTTCATCCCCTATTTTATCCCCTTGGGGGTAGAATTAATCAAAATCTTTTCTTAGCGGATGCCTACGCCATAACATCTACATGCATGCCAAATTTCAGCCCAAACCGTCAGTCAGTCTCTTTTGAGTTATATATATTTAGAAATGAAATAAATTATAATAATGCCATTAAAATCTTTGTACCACAACACAAGATCGCAATGTTTTTAAATGATAGCCGGCCAGAAGGTGTGTCGTTTAAGCGCTTTATTTACATTAATAAAGCTGGCCCTAGTATTAATAACAAAATAAGTGAATTGCAACTAAATAATAAGTAAAGGATTAACAAATTAACGCGAAGATTATTCCTAAATGTGTCAGTTTCATCTGTAAGTAAAAGATCGATTGACTAAGTTAGAAATTTGTATTGCTCCGCGAACATTATAGCCTTTGCAGGAGAGCCAGTGGCGTGCAGTGGTTCGAGTTGGGTAGGCCGAAAAATAATGTCCAAAAAAAGAAACACCACATTATTCAGGGTTGAAAAGTGGTGTTTTCTTTTTTTAATAGGCTATTTAAAAAAGAAAAAAAAACTCATTTCATTAAAAATCAAACCTGAATCAGAATCAGTATTTTATTAGCTCCAAATGTAGGTACAGTATAAGATGGACATAATTATATGAGATCAGCTACATTTACCTTACGGCGTGCAAATTATTACAATAATTGATAAAATATTAAAATTTAAAATGTCAGCAATTAAAATCAGATACAATAATAGATAAAATAGAAAAAAATAAAAATGTCAACAGTAAAATTAAAAAAGCAGATATTCAGTAAATTATAAAAGCTACTAATTAACAAATAACAATTATTGATCTATAATGTATCTGAATAATGTGGTTATTTTTTAAAATTTATTTGGACATTTTCTCTGGCCTACGACGTGACGACTACGACTGGAGACGTGGTTATTTCATGATGATATTCCGATAGGTCCCGTACTGGGTACTGTTGACCAGGATTTTTCGTACACCGGCAGTCGGCACGTAAGTCACTAATATTTCGGACGGCCTTTTGAGAGGACGACCTTACATAGGTGTGGCAATATTGTGACGGAAAAGCTTGTTCAGTTAAGTGACTCTTATCAATTGAAAGAATCCGCGTATCAGTGCAATAAAAGTGTCTTTGAATAACCGTGCATTTCTAGTGTTTAGTGCCAACTAACGCCATGGACAAATTAATTTTTTTTACGGCCTGTTTTGGCGAGGTATGTCAATAGAAGCTGTTTATATTATGTTATGGGTCTTTAACGCACATCCGGGCGAATTGTTCGGTGATGTGCTATTTAGCTTGTGTACCAACTATGGACCTGTGCAGATATGTATACTAGGAAGTTTCAAGTAACTATACATTTATTAGCGATGCTCATGGTTGTGTGAGATGGCTCGATTGCTGTGTTACTAGTTATTCTGCTAGACAAACTATTAAAAATAGATATATAAAATATGATATGTGTTGGTCGGATCATTGCCCACTACTTAACCTTCGATTGTGAATTAAGTGCTATTATATCTAAAATCACACCGAGTACTATAAATAGAAAAAATACGGCTGTTTGGGGCTATATAATTAAGAAACAGATAAAAAAAACTTTTTACAAAAAAATACAACCGACTTCTAAACAAAAAAACCAAAAAGTACAAAATAACTTTAATTTCGGAAGTCGGTGTTTGTGGTTGCTTTTTCGTTTTTTTTTTTTAACACCGACTTCCGAAATTAAGGTACTCTTGCATGCGCTAAACACACGGACGACAAATGCACAAATCTCATATTTTTAAGGAGTTGTCAAAAATATCTCTAATTTCCCTAGATATTATTTTCTTAAAAAAAAAAATTGATTGAGTCAGGCGTTACTTTGCGGAAATGCATTTTAAATTTAGTTTTAATTTCCGCGCGCGCGTTTTTCCTTCCTGCATGTGCATATTATCCTTGCTTTTGCCTTGTAATCTTGCATGTGCATAATATAGCGAGCGGGAGGGAGGTGCATACCTGCAACCCACACATATTCGCGGAAATTAAAACTAGATATATATTTTCATTTTCAAATTGTATTATTTTCTTACAGACCTAATGTAATACAATCAAGAATGACATCTGTTATACTAAACTAGTTAAACACCGGTACCCCGGACCACTACTCAAATGAGTGGAAGAACCCGTGGAAACTTTAGTCGCTAGGAGTCAGAGAACCCTCCGTTCTCTCCAGATCGAGGGGGTAACCATGACGATATTCGTATTCCAGAATAAACTCGGCACAATGCTAACGATTTGTTTTAACATGTTATTTGCATTAGAACTAGAAATAAAATGATTATATTAGTTTGGTTTTATACCGCCCTTCTTCCTAAATAATCAACTGAAAAATCAAACTCTTAGGTCATTAATTCTGGGAAATTAATGTACATGAATTACTCTTGGAGTGAACTCGTAAACTTAAATCACTGTCCCTATGTATGCTTATATCTTTAAAACTACGCAACGAATTTTGATGCGGTTTTTTAAATAGATAGAGTGATCGAAGAGGATGGTTTATAATTATGTATAATAAATGCATAATGTAATAGAGATTTAGTATCAGCATTGCAACCGTGCGAAGCCGGGGCGGGTCGCTAGTACAAAATAAGTTTTAAAACACTGCCTAACTTCGTATTGGTAAGTTGTAATACCCTGCATTCCATTCTTGTTAGATATTAATGTCCTTTTAAAAGTTATCTGGCTCCTCCATAAGTAGATATTTGAAAGATGTCAACTACTGAAATAGTACAGTTTGTATAAAACTCAAAAACGAAATCGATTCATAAAAAAAATACGAAATCATAGAAATACTTTTAAGTTATTCTTATATTCTTGCCACAGAAAGAGAATGGCGCAAATTCACAAGGCCGTGACATGCAAGTGAGTGAGACTCCGGTCAAAATGATTTCACCAATAGAAAGCTACGTTATTGTGGAGTATCATAGGCTATCTTATCCCCGTATTGCCACGGGAACGAGAAAAATGCGGGTGAAACCGCGGGGCGCTGCTAGTCTAAAATATACCTGTTAAAATACATTAGTATAGTAAAAACATCGAGCTACGAACGAACTAAGCGTTATGTTTTACGGTTGTAGCAGTGACTTTTGTGACCTCGGACAGTTAAAATTCATGTTGTTTTTCAGCTTTTATTAATTACTAGCAGCGCCCCGCGGTTTCACCCGCGTAGTTCCCGTTCCCGTGGGAATACGGGGATAAAATATAGCCTATGTTACTCAGGGTGAATGTAGCTTTCTAGTGGTGAAAGAATTTTTGAAATGGGTTGAGTAGTTTTCGCGTGAAAGCGTAACAAACAAACTTAAATTCTCATTTATATATTAGTATGGTTGTTATTTTTTTAATTTATTTTACCTTTTTGTTTGAACAAAAATTTTTATGGACGGTCTGGCTAATGGTGTATGTGAATTATTTATATGTCTATTACCTACGATACAGGCGAAATGTCTAGTGTTGGGAAACGTTTTTGTTTAACTTTCGATAAACTGTCATCTCAACATTTGGAATACTGTTTTTATGCATCATTTGATAGTCTATAATCTCTCGAAGTCGATAAGTTTACAATCTCTCAAGATATTTTATAATCGTACGAAGTTTTCCATTTTCCATTTACATTTATATCCGGTTTGGTTATACCCTACATAAATAAACTAGCTGCTACCCGCGTATTCACCCGCGTGAATATCGGAAATTAACCCAAGGGAACATAATCCCGCGGATTGTACCAAATTTCATCAAGATCCATTCAATAGCTTTTGCGTGAAAGAGTAACAAATGTCCATACTTACAAACTTTTCCGTTTATAATATTAGTAAGACAAAACGGAAATTGAGTGACTGACATCTCAACGCACAGCCGAAGCTTCTGACACTAGGAAAATCAATTTCGTACAAAAGCCTTATATAACATTTTATGTTGTAGGTAAATGAGTAATAAGAAGGATAAATTTTGAAAGTTCAAACATTATGGGAGTGAAAAGGGGTAAAACCGTTTGCTGATTAAATCAGGAAAAAATAATAATTATTATTCGTCGGTTTCCCAGCAGTGTGACTCCAGAGCCGCCTCCGATCTTCACAAAGGAGCTGGAAGACCAGTTCGTGAGGATCTGCGAGCCGCTGACCCTCGGCTGCCACATAGTGGTGCCGCCGTGGCCGCGCAACGTCGTCTGGTACAACAAGGAGGGAAAAATTGAGCCAAGTGAGAGGTAAGTCACTATTGTGGTGTTTGTATGACGTTGACACTGCACTACAAATATAGCAATAATAAGGTTTTTTAACTATTATTAAAACTACTGCTACTAGCTAGAGAACACCCGCGGCCTGATCTAGTTTAAAATTAACAAGCAAAAAGTGTTGATTTCACCTATGTACAACATAAATCGGGGGGCACGGTAGTGCCCCCGCCAAGTCGAGCGCGAGGCAAACACTGCCGTACCATCCTTTACTGGAACCATTTCGCCGCATTTTCAGGCCCCTATTTGAGAACCTCTGGATAAGACCAGAACGCAGATATTTTCGTCACTCAGTAAGCTATAATCACATACTTAAAATCCAAAAGATTTGACTCTCCATCGGCAAAAGTGACTAATTTTCACACTTCATTTGGTGTTCTCTCTTCACGTTCTCTATTAAGTAGCATATAATTAAATATACTGCTACTAAAAATCAAATATTGTCACCAAATGTACGTAGGCGGTACATATTTATGTACATATTGTGTCTACCCGTCTGTTACTTCGATACTGTTATACAGTCTACCGAACGTCAATGTTAACACTTTGAACACGGTAAGTCAGTAGTTTGGCCTAGCATAGTGCTTTCAATAAAATATAAGGCCAGCTCTAGGGTTGTCAAGTCGTGAAACCAAAGTACTGGATAAAATTCTAAACAAGCTGAAATATTTATCATTCAGGATTTTCACACTTATTTCTAAAAGCTTGAGTATTTTTAACGATTGATTAGTAGTTTAATAGAATGAATGATGAATGATCTCTATAGAATTTAGACAGATTTCAACTAAGAGATTTCATCAAAAGGTCTTTTAAAATCAAAATAAATAGATTTGATATATATTACAAATGCGCCTTTCTTCAGTATTCACAATAACTAGATTGAATACGTCATTTATTTCATTATTACAAAAGTTAAAAGTCAAAACGATTATTTCAATTAGGCCATTAACGGCACTTTTGAACGTCATCATTAAAATTTATCATAATTAAGTGACTCTAGCGTCCGTTCGCAAAGGTAGATTCTTATGGCGAAGAACGAACAAGAAACTCCATAGTTACTCTTTTCAAAAAAATGTTTTACAATATTTGGTATACAAAAAATACTTCATATTTATTTATTTAACAATTTATGTACACACATTTAATAAAGGAAACAGAAAAATAGGTACCTACAAAAGTGCACCAAGTATACTAGTTTTAGTTTAGTTTTAGTAGTTACATAATTATTGTTGTAGAAATTACAGTGAAACAACAAAAACATATTAAACTTTAGTTCTACTTAAAATGAAAAAAAGCCTGACCAACTGAACACCGTCTTGTCTCTTTTTCCAGAATAAATATGGTCTGCTTTATCCGGATAGCTGGTAGCTCCGGCCCGGTTGTACTAGCATTGTAACCACTCTCAATCTCAATCAGCCTTTTAATGTTCCCACTGCTGGGACATAGGCCTCCTCTCTACGAGAGGGAATGGGCCATAATCCACCACGCGGGCCCAGTGCGGGTTGGTGAATGTCACATGTCTTCGAATTTTTGGTTCTAGGACATGCCGGTTTCCTCACGATGTTTTCCTTCGCTGTTTTGAGAGCAGTGGTGATGAAATTAACTACACAAAGCAATGCACCTGTCTGGGTTTGACCCGGGGCCATTACCACTCGGCCACCACTGCTCTCAACCACTGATACGCGCAAACAGTACTGAATCTACTTAGGTTTAAACCTAATACACGCGTAGAATCAATTACAATTATTAAATTAATTAGTTACGTTCCGTGCCATCAACTGAATTGTAGAAATTCACAATTCAGTTGATGCTTGTTGTGCCTGAAATCGCTAAAATGTTTTTTATAACGAAGTTCCGTATTTTGAACATTTTACTGGATTTTATTATGAAATTAGCTTTTGAATAAATATGTTCAAAAGCTTTTAGGATTTCATACTACTTAAATAAAATATACACGTGATATTTCGTATGTACATTTCAGGAAATTATTTGTGTATCACCTTTAGTTTAAATGTTATTCGATGTTATAAAACGACAGAAGGCAGTTATGACTGTCAAAAACTAAAAAAAAAATAGTTTCGAGTTAAGGTCACAGCACATTATACCGGCACCGCAACTGTACAGCTGCAGCACGGTGCAGTCGCTTCACCTCGAATTTAGGCTACGGCTAGCTGCCAGCATGCTAACTACACGTCTTGTGCGAGGTGCAAGCTCGCTGTTAACGAGCAGGGCCCCAAGTGTGCTATTATAATAGTGTCAGAATAGTCTATCATTATCACTACCACTACACGTATATCAACTACTGACACTCCATTAAAAGAAATGACACAGAATGGTAATCTCGTACATAATGACAAATGAATGACAAACGTATGCGGTAATCTGCTAAAATTTTGACAGTTCCTTTGATTAGTGACTAAATCAAAGG
The DNA here is from genome assembly GCA_905332915.2 of Hecatera dysodea. Taxonomy (NCBI): domain Eukaryota; kingdom Metazoa; phylum Arthropoda; class Insecta; order Lepidoptera; family Noctuidae; genus Hecatera; species Hecatera dysodea. The sequence goes on along the minus strand of HG995286.1, from coordinate 25,782,261 downwards.
CCCTCCGCCTGAAAGTACTCATTCAATTTTCTTTTAAACAAGTTAACGCAGAGAACGAGAAAACAAAGATCTAATACTTTTTACGATTGCTGAGGCTTTGAAATTTATAATAAACAGCACGCTCTTTATAGGATCTCAATTGATTCGCGGTCTTATCCTGAAAATGATAAATGGTACAAAAATCTTCTTTGGACTCGCTCAATTCGTTGCTTATGAATGTTGTAATGAGGTGACTATACCTGTGAAATCGTTTAGAAACCGTTTTGTTCGTTTGGTAAATTATTAAACTTTTTAACCGAAAACATTGCCATTACAATGTATAACGAGTAAGCTGGAATTTTTTGTCAAAATAAAATGAAAAATTCCAGGTACAACTACGATAATCGCTAAGGCAAAAGACAGCAAAGCGTTCAAAATTCACAAAAACCTTTTTGTTTTTCATTTTTCCGTTGCCGGACATTTTGTACCGTTCCACATACTGTTCCAACATTTGCTCTGCCTTTGAACATGTCAACAGTTGGCAAATATTGACTTAAAAATATTTCGTTTTTGTCAATCTGCGCCAGTTTGTGAAGGAAAAATAGCCGATAAAATAATGATATTCAGATAAAATTGCAGTTAAATCAAAGTAGTTGGGGAAAGGCGATTGATGACGATCACGCGGTGTATTAAGCTATCGCATAGTCTATACTAGCTATTATGTTAGTGTATTATCTATGGTCCTAATAGTGGGACAAGTCTTTTGTCCGATAAAGTATTTCCATCAAAACTTTCATTATTTATTTAAACCTGTCATATACGATGAATTGTGGTGGATGATCGGAGAGGAGAATTAAAATATGAGTGATATGAATGAAACGTGGGTCAATAGTAGCGTAACGATGGGACAGAATGGTGAAGTGAAAAATGATGTTGGAATATCAAAAAGCATTCAGCTTGAGCCAGACATATTTGGGCCATGCCCGGGATTTGTCGTCCGTTACATCGTAACTTGACACGACCCGGTCAAAAACGAATTTCATATAAAATGCAACGGTATTTTTTCAGCTCTTGAAGGATTATGGACCGCGTCTCGGGCATATCCTTGATCGTTTAAACTAACCTTGACTTAGTATTTCCAGTTTCGTTGTGTAAGGAACTCTTGTGTAAACATGGTTCTAGACCCAGAATCTGTCAGTGAAGCGGTTTTTATTTGTAGGCTGTCGGTTGACTTCAATTGGACCTGATTGAAATCGAAGTTGTTTGTTTATTTTAAGAAGGTAGTTTATGAAGAACATTGTTTTCCTTCTCCAGGTACCACGTACTAGAAGATGGTGCTGGTGGCTACCTGCTGGAGGTGGGGAGCGCCGAGTGGCCGGACGAGGGCGAGTGGAAGTGCGTCGCAACCAGCACGGGGGGGCGCATTGGCATCTCTACTTGCTATGTCACCATGGATGGTGAGAGACCCCACCTTTTAGAGTTTCGTAAACGAAGGTTACCTCATTAATGAAATCCGATGACTAAGGCTCCGCTGTCCACCTGTCTGGCAACGGGCATTACCTCAGGAACCGGAATAAGTAGAAGAAATTTTCAAAGAGGTTGTTTTCTACTGCCGCTATAACAAAAAATAATAGAAATAATACCCCATGGAAGGAACGGTCTGTCGCAATGCTTTATTTTTCAATACTAGCAGAACCTGTAGGACTTACCGTTATCTACAATCATGGAATTTCGCATGAAGTAAGATTTCATCTTTGTATCCCTACTATCATGAAATTTTACTTCATGCGAAATTTCAGACTTAACACGAGTCCAACTCGCACTTGACCGGTTTTTAAACATTCCATTTTTACACGTTCCATTTTTACACGTTCCATTTTTACACATCCCATTTTTACACATTCCATCTACGAATGCCCGGTTATAAAATTCACGAAATTAAATTTGAACGGTTTCAACTAAATATTTATCCGTAGACGTTTGCAATCTAATGCTAATTAGGCAATTCTTACACTATCGAAAATAGAAGGATTGTATTGTGAAATATACATATTCGGTCACTTGGGTGATATTTGAACTGAACAAATACCCCTCACAAAATAGGTACATAAATATAATCGTATGTTACTTCGATATACCAATGAATATTCAATAATAAATTTCGCTTTGAGTATAAAATAACTTTATGTTTATAGTACTTGTTCAGAAATACTGAGTATGGCTTAAAATTAATAGTGTCAAAAACACACTCTGGCAATTATTTCGCTTATTTTAAAGCCTACTTACTGCGTTATTGTTCACTATTAAATTAAATTCGTTCATATCAACGTCGGCGTTCGTTTTGATTTTCCATTTGCATTGAATAGAATCATGTATGTGAATATGTGTTTTATTTTTTCTCATTTTCCGCAGTGCCCAAAAACTACCGGAAGCCAAGATTCATGGAGAACCTTCAAGCAGTACTAACTGAAGAGGGGCTAGTCTCCTTCGAGTGCAAAGTCGTGGGCTTCCCCACTCCAGTCCTCAGCTGGTTCAAGGATGGCCAAGAGTTGAAGCCCGGAGACGTCTACCAACTCACTGGAACCAACTCGTTAGGGTCTTACTGTTGCATAGCCAGGAACTGTATGGGCCAAGCCAGCAGTTCTGCGGAACTGACCGTGGAAGACATCCAGAACCAGCTGAATGAGGAAGAGAAACTGCAGCTGTTCTCCAAGAATCAGGCTCCAAAGTTCATTCAGGGATTGAAAAGCGTCGAAGCAAAGATTGATGAGCCATTCCGTTTTACAGTTAAAGGTACGTTGATTTAGAGTTCTTTTATATTTGACAATTATCTTCAAGAAATAAAAAGTTTGCCCTTGTTAAAATTTTGAGCATAAAAATTATTTGGTGCAACCAAATTTTTATATCAATACAATACATATCATTTCAAGATACTGATGTGAGTCAATTAAGAAAAAAAAAAACAAATAAGTATTTAAAAAAAAATGAATAACCTATTTTACATACCTTATAATTCAAACCGAAATCATTCGTATTACTTTTCAGTCGCCATTCCACCTGAACCGTCGGTACTATGGTATCGAGACGACCAGCCGGTAGACGAGTCTTCTCGCTGCCACCTCGGCCGGGAAGAGCGCGGCATATTCTATCTCGACATACAGAGCCTCGAGTTCCTCGATCAGGCCGAGTGGAAGTGTGTCGCCATGAACGACTTTGGCCACAGCGTCACCTCATGTTTCCTTAAACTAATCATACCTAGACACTATAAAAAACCGAGATTCTTAGAAAACCTTCAAGCGATACTATCTGATGAAGGAGCCGTAAACCTAGAGTGTAAGGTTATCGGTGTCCCACAACCCATCCTCAAATGGTACAAAGATGGTGAAGAATTGAAACCTGGCGATATTCACAGGATAATATCTGGCCAAGACGGCACCTGCTGTCTTGGGACTTACACTTGTGAAGCGCAGAACTGTATGGGCATTGCTGCCAGTTCTGCTTCACTCCTCGGATTTGATGATTCAATGAAAGCAAAGAAGAAGAAAGCTGAAGAACAAGCTCTACAAAGAAATTTGTCTCTGAGCACGATACACGAAGAAAGGACGTCACAGATGTACGACACACCAGTCGGCGATGTCACTACTCTTGACGATAAAGGAGAGATATCCTTCTCATTCGACGGCAAAGAAGTTTCTGTGTCTCTTTACGAAACTCCTGACTTGACCGAAGAAGAAGCTTTACAAATTGTGGAAATGTACGCCGATCAACTATCTGAAAATATTACAGAACATAACGTGGTTGAACTACCACCCTTGAGGTTTGTTAAAGAAACATCTACTTCTGGTAATTTATTGATGGAGGCAGTTATAATTGACGTCTCACCGGAATATTTCGTGTCTCCTGATGAAGATATGCGTACAGAAGCTGATCTCGAAGACTTATCGATAGCAGACGAGAACGGCCCTCCACAGTTATCATTAGATCAAGACTTCGAGATCGGTGGAGAGGATTACTTAGAGAAAACAATGGCTTTGCTGTCGGAAGAAAAATCAGATCTTAAATTTGGAAGGAAGAAATCGGATTCCCAGAGAAGCGCCGATGACTTCTTCAGTTTATCACGTGATCAATCACTATCAGAAGATAAGAAGGATGATGACACCCAAGCCATATCTGATCTGCAAAGCTTTGCGAGTGCACACAGTTCCGGAAAACCTAAATCAAAACCATCAGGCGATGACGGCCAGGAGTCATCGGAGCCTACAAAAACTATTCTGTTTAAAGATGAAGCTTTAAAACACTTGGACGCGGAGTTAGCTCCTGTTGTAAAACCTAAGAGAGAGCGCCATACTAGCCGCAGTTCTAGACGATCCAGCTCAGGTAGTGAGAAGTCTGTAAGCAAATCGAGAGAGGAAGCCCTCCGGAAAAAAGAGTCATTTGAAAAAGAAATGGTCAAAAAACCAAAAATGACAGATGAAGAATTTAAAACTAAAATGGTCGACATCAGTAAATCACTGTCTAAAGTTATAAACGATGTTCAAATTATTGAAAGGGATATTATTCTTAAGTCAGAATTGATGTCATCAGCAGCAACTGCTTCAAGAAGTTTAGAAATTATAAGTAGTTTGATATCTCCACTGTCGGAAATCCACAGCATTGCAGATGCTGCCAAAGAATCAGCTTCAGAATCGAAAGAAGTTAGCAGTACATTATTCAATAGCTTACCTCAGCCTTTGAAAGCTCTTCAACAGTCGTTAACTTTAATTGAAAAATGTATTGACATGGAAAGTGACAGTAAAACCCTTGTAAAAAAAACTTGCGTAGCGTTTATCGAAACAAGCGGCAGTGAAATGCAGAAGCTGATTTCAGATATCAATTCCGTTACGTCCAAAGACTACTTACTCACTGAAGACAAGGTCCTCACAGAAATCGAGTCGTTGAACAACGAAATGAGCACAGTGATCAAATTCTCTACTGATACTATCAAAGCCAGAAATCTTCTTAGCGAAGCTAGTGAAATTAAAGTGGATGAACCTTCTCTTGAAGTCAAGCATCTGAGAGACACACAAAAAGCGGTGTTTGAATTAAAAAGTCCCCTTATTTCTTTGCTCTGTATTGCTGAGTGTGCTGATAGTGGAAAATTAATAGATGTCGCTAAAGTGCGCAATAGTGAAGTAATACTCAATGATATGTCTGCTTCTATACAAGACCTACAAACGGCTTTAGAACAAATTGAAACACTATCAGTAAAGGAATCAACCATGCCCATACATAAATATAATACTGAAATCATTGAAACTGTTATGGAATCCGTCGTTAAACTTAGAAGTTCTTTCGAGCAATTATCTACAGAATCTGAAGATGAAGCAGTACTAAAACAAGCGGTCGCTTCAATAAAAGAAAATCTATATAAAATATCAACACAAATAGAGGTTATTGAGAAGAACGTTGGTACATTTGATGTTTTACAGAGCGAAAATAAACTGGATGCACTACAAAAGATGGCCCAGATACTTATCGCATTAGAAAATAATCTGCCGAGATTAGAATCGATGCCAGAAATTAAGAATCACATGACTGTATTCCACAAAAACTTAACCAAAGTCTTAGAAAATGTAATAGAGAGTAACGAGTCTAAGAAATACTTTACTCTGATGGAAATTTGTGATGCAGTTAACAGAATTAATGCTTCAATCAAGAATTTAGATGTCGATAATGTTTTGTCTCTTGCTAGCCTCAACAATACATTGAGAATTATTCAAGATCAGTTTATTACAAACGTTTTTGATTCAGAGCTTAATTGTTCCCTTCTTACAAATATTGCTGATGCATTGGTAGGTATTCAAGGAGCAATCAACACAGCTGAGGAAGTTAACATTAATGTAGACTCTGAACATATACAATCCGTCGCTCCTCATTATTATGACGAAACAAAAGCTAAAGTTGTAATGGAACATATCGACCATGCAATAGCTGCAATTGAAAATGTTAAGTCTATAGAATCAACAATGGACTTCAATACATGCATTGCTCCTACATTTGAGAAAATTTGTCCTGTACTAGAGGAACTTAAACGTAGTGTAGCTTCTATTAAATCTAGCGGAGTTGACGAAGAACATATTTCTGATATATCAGATGTCTCATCTTTTGTACAAACTTTTGCTACGCCGCTTTGTGAACTAAATCAGAACATTATTGTACTCAATCAGCAAATTGTCGAAAATCTAGAAAGTTTTAAACAAAGTAATGATATGATGGTTACGATAGCTGAACCCATTCACGAACTCCATACGACACTTGAAATATTACAGCAAGATGTTATATCTCAATACGGTGAAGACCTTACCCCGTATGATGTCAGTGTTAATGTGGCTAGCGCGGTACAAAATCTACAAAGTTGTATTTTGATGATACGAGACCAGGCAGGACTAGAAGCGGTGGATGATATGTCTACTCTCGAAGATATATCAGGAATAAAGACTACAGCAGACACTATCCCATCTGACCGCTTAGTTCTGCCAGCTGCTGAAGTAACTGCGGTAGAACAGAGCATATCACCATTCAACGAGGAAGTGCGAACTAATGCAACGGCACAAGCACTACAAACATTGCACGAACACATTACTGTGTTACAAAATCCTGAAATCATTGATGCGTTAGATACATTATCTGAAGTCAGTGATTATTCTAGTTTAAAATCATTCGTTATAGGTTTAGGTGAATTGCATTCTGGAATCGAAGAGTTTCTACATCCTCTACTGATGGAGGGTTCAAATGAGATAGCCAACTTGATAAATCCATCAAAACTTACAGCTATTGCTGAGCCGATGCAGGAACTCCAGCAAAGTTTGTCGGTATTAGACACAAGTAACATTCCAATATATGAAAATTTATTAGAGATGCCGACGGAAAGAATACATTCCGTGATTCAGAGTGTATCTGAGTTCAAAGAGCATTTAGATAAGTGTATGCTCGCTGTATTCCCTGCCATGCACACTGCTGACAATACCGTTGAGATAGCGAACAAAGTCGGTGCACTAAGAGAAGTGTGTGAGCATTTAAAAGACATTATTGAAACTACTAAAGCCTTAGAAAATATTGCAGTGTCAGAAGAAGTTAAAGCTTTAGAACATACTGTTGAAAGTTTACTGGATGCTACTGATGTTTCAAAAGGAATTAGTATCGAGCAAGTTAAAACGATCACCGTAGAATTATATAAAAAAGTAGCTACCGTGCAGGAGGAGATGATACAATTTACTCCGCAAGCCCCGGAGAAATTAGCTCAAGAAGCAAGATTAATTCAAACTATCGATGAAGTACAGACCAACATTGCTGTACTAGAGCAATATGATTTTGTTGACCTCTCTCGTGGTTCAGACTTGATATGCACCACACCTCAAATTGCTGTGGAAATACAATCGGACTCTCTAATGTTAATGGAAGATATCGTAGATAGTGCTGTTAATGTGGTGCAAGATTCCACAGATTATATGCCAGTGGCAGACCTGATGATAGTTGAAGATTTCTTTAAGATCTGCAAAAATGAATTTACCATTCTCCGCTGTCTAATATCTAAAGCTACAACTCATAAAAAGATAATAAGACTGTTGCAAGAGTTTAATTCATTGCAAAGCACAATTAATGACTTCAAAATCAAGAAGGCAGAGTTGCACTTGACTGATGACGTTAACGGCTGCTTGGCTACTTTCCTGCTTCATGCAGATGATTGCCTCGAAAATGTTCAAACTTCTCTAGTAAAGATAATTGATTCTCAAGCAGAACTTTTGATTGAAACGCCATTGGCGAAGTTCGAAAACTCGGCCCAAGTACTAAAAGCGGCAAAAGAAACAAAACAGAATGAACAAATCTTCGAAACAGTCGACAAATTCGTGGCTATATTAGAAATAGCTAAACCTTCTCTCCAACATGTACAAACAGACATTTTAGATGAAATAAAAAATGCTAAACGTAACGTGGTTGAAGATAGTACTTTGGCTAATATGATTGAAGAATTCGCAACATTTGTTGAGAAAGTCAAAATGAAGGAAATTGATGAAGTTACAAAAGATATGTTAGAAAAAATTTCAACTGTTATTGAGAAACATGACTTTAAAGATGCAAGCGGTACAGGCAAGACATTAATTTTATTAAAATGTTTGTCTGACTGCACAGATGTGTTACAAGAGAGTCTTCTTAACGTAAAAATTCCTAAACAAAAGCTGGAAGAAGGTCCTTTGAAAGCAGTTTTGACAGAAATGTTAGAGCCTCTGCAAGCATTACACTGTCAATTGACAAATGTTCAAGAGCAAGTTCTTAGAGGAGTTGATGAAGATTCGATATCCGTCGATATAACAACAACGGAGTCTCTTGTTCAAACAATGACTGAAAAACATAAAGAAATGATGGAAAGGATGGAAACGGAAGAAGCTATCGCAAATGAAGAGATCACTCTGATCATGGAAGTAGATAAAGAGATACATTCGATTCAGGACAGCTTGCGATCAATAGAAAACGTTCAAATTGCACAGGTTGTCAAGGAAATCGCCAAGCCCGTTGAAGACATTGAGAAATCAATGCAAGGTATTTTGTCGTCAGAGAAAGCCAACATTTACAGTGAAGATAAACTAACAAAAGGTGAGTTTTACCATATTGATTGAATTTATGAAACGTTTGAGTTAGGAACTCAAATAGCGCAACTATAGTTAGTCAAATAAAAATAAGTTGCTGCATATTTGAAGAGCTGTTGAGATAAATCAAAGATACAATCGTATTTGAAAATATATTTAATTTTAAATAAATTTTATATTTCCAATGAAGGAATCAGTCTCAAATAAAAATAATTCTAGATCTCTCAATATTTTCCAAAAGAGTAGGTTAAACCAATTACTTTGTCTTAAATATTTTTTTTTTGCAAGATGGTTAAAAAATATTTATGTCGACATTTTTTATAGATGTCAATTCAAATATTGATTCCTTGGAAAACGCAATAAACCGTTTCATCGATATTGAAATGGACTTATTAGTCGCATCGGGTACATTTTGCGTCGCTGATTTGAACGAAAGCTTAACTATTGCAACTGAACTACAAGGAATATTGGCACTTAACCCCGAAGAGTTGGCCTCTTCCAAAATATCAGATTTAAAAACCAAAAAAATTAAATCTCTTAAAGCTATAATGTCCAAATTCGATTGGAAAAGTACAGATACGTACAATGGAAAGAACCAATTAGAAACTGAAAACATGAAGCTCGTATGCCTTGCGGCTTATCAGCTAATGGTCGAGTTGGAAAAGGTTGATTTATCGGAAAATATAGAAGTTGAAGAAGGTAAATTTGGAGTGGATGTCAATCATCTGGCTTAGTCGATATTTAATCAGTGCTTTGTACAAATGCAATCGTGATGCGAAAGCGACATTAATATCTTTCAATCTGTTTTAAACTAATAACTACAGTATTTGTTATATTAATTTTATCATGTTTGGCTTAAGTTGAAAGATAGACGAAAACGATCTGCAAAGTCATCGTGTTCCACCAAATCAGTTCAATAACATTCCATAAATTCGTATTTCTCTAGATCTTAATAAAACATACATTTTTCAAGGGATCTACAATTCTGTAATTTTTTTGATGTTTTATTATTCGCGTGTTAATTTATCGTATCGATTTAACTCAATGAAATATTATATTTCCAGAAAAAGCCAAACAAATCATTCAACATATCGACCAATATATAGAATTAATTGAAATAGTGGAAGAAATATCTGCTATCATAAAGATTGATGATATAAAAGAGACTATGGATATTGCGAAAGAGTTACGTGAAAGCATTGCTGCCTCAGAAATTATAGCAGAAGGAGAAGAAAGTCTCGAACGAGTGAAAGAAGTTCGCAAAGAGCAGAACAGGTTGGCTTTGAAACTCCATACTGCATTATCTGCTTTGCAGGTTCAAGTTTTCGACAGTGTACAAGAGTTGGCACCAGCACTGAGCACAGAAGTAATTCAACGAATTGCTCGAGTCACTGCACAATTACAAGCAGATTTAGTCGCAGTTACTGGCATCAGAGTGGCACTACAAGCGCCTACTGAACCTTTATCCGAAATTGTAAAAAAGATTGAGGAAGTAGACAGCCAAGTTATCATCACTAACCCAGAATTAGTAACAGCAGCTGTAGGATCAGAAGCAATAATTCTAGAACAGATTGGTGTTGTTAATCAATTATCAACATCTGAACAGTTAATTCCTACAACAGAAATATTAGACAAGTCAATCGCTGAAACTACAGAAAATGTCTCAGCGGAAGATGCCAAGGTTATATCATCCGAAACAATAATTGAGTCGGGTCACACCGAAATGGAAGAAGCTATTGCCATCGAGGGCATCGAACACGTAGTGCTGGAACAAACTGAAGCAGTTTATACAGAAAGTACATCTAAAAAAGAAGCTGCGTCCAGTTTAGTTGAAGGGAATCGAGACCAGGAAGTGGCCTCTGTAGAGAAATTAAAATTAGAATCGGAAAGTGCAGTTGTAATTGAAGATTTCGGGCCAATGCTGGATGAAGTTGACATTGATAAGCAGCAGTTTTATGTTGGAATAAACCAAGCCGAGCTAAAAGAGGCCCCCAAGGCAACTATTGGTAATATTTTAAATTCTTTACGCTGTTATTTTGGTCATTGTTCTCGGCTTTTAAATATGTGTGTCATATTTAACGTCGTCATAAGCAGAGTTTTTGTTCTTTTAGTTCGGTCATAAGCTTTCACACATTTTAGTTTAATGTATTTTATAATTATTAACACAAGCGTAATATTTTTTCAGAAATGTTAGTTCTGCATATAGATCAGTTTATATCTGACGATGTAACAGAAGTGATTAACGAACTAGCCAACGTCATCAATGCTCAAGAATTGAAGCAATCGATAAGTATTGCTAAAGAAATGCGCGAGAACATCGCTGCTTCTGAAGTCGAATTAAAAGCAGAAACTAGTGATGTTCTGAAAGAAGAATTAAATAAACAACATGCACAACTAGCGCAACAATTGCACACAGCTTTGGAGGCACTAGAAAACCTATCATTAGACAGTTTAGCAGATATCCCGTCAATCAACAAAGATATCTTACAGCAAGTAAGTGAAATTACTGAAAACTTGCGCGCTGACCTTGTAGAAATAAAAACAACACCAAAATTGTTTGACCAACTTAAAGACGTACAGCTCAAAAAAGTTTCATCCGAAGCTACAAAGTCGAAAACTTCAGAGTCGATAATAACTGAAGGATCTGAATCAGCCAAACAATCAGAAATTAAAATAGAGAAAGTTGCTTCTGTAGAACCTTCTATATCTGAAGATAAAGAGAATGTAGCTTCTGAAGTAAAACGAGCACAGGTAGATGCTGAGGTTCAAGAAATAAAGCATGAAGAAGAAATTATAGATCTATTGAAAACCACTCAACCATCATTTGAATTAGCGGAACCAGAATCAGTCGAAGCTGTTGAAGCAGTAGCAGTTACAAAAGAAACTGAACCTATAGTTTTAGAAGAACTTACAGTAAGTGATGTGATGTCAGTGGCTACACAAGAAGCCGTACTGAAATATGAGGAACCGCAACAAAAAGCTACAACAGGTAATTCCATAATTTTTATCAACCTTTTACACAATATTTTTTCTGTTGTGCTATTTAAATTGTAGGTTCCCTCTACATTAGTATTTAAAAATAAAATGCTATGGAAATGTTCAAAATCAGTATCTTTTGAGTTATTCTCTACAAGATACGTCTGTTTTTAGTGTTCAGAATTTACGCGAAAGTATCTTGTTGACCACGTTTTAACATATATTTTAAGTATGTGGCCCAGACTTTTGTAAAAGTGAGGTATCAATCTAGTTTTCAGCAAGTATTAGTCATGTCTTTTTTTCATGGATCGCGAATATTAGGTATTCATTCAAAACCTAAAACACCTAGACATGGTTATTTTAGTATCACAAATAAATGCATTTCATTTTTCATGGGAGATGATAAACCAAACTTAACTGTACACTACATTAAAGTTACATATTTTCAGAAACACTGTTACAAAACATCTATGACTTTTTATCAGACAACATTGTTCAAACTATTGATAAATTGTCTTCGATTGTGAACGTTAATGAACTTAAACAATCGGTAGCAGTTGCTTGTGACTTACGCAAGAGTATCGAAACCGCTACAAACACCACAGACACAACAGTTAATGTGGTGAACAGTGAACAACTTCAACAACTAAAAAAAATATTAATTAAAGTACAGACACTAGCATTAGACTCGACAAATGAATTGAGTCAAGTGATTGGAAAAGAAGCACTAGAGCAGCTTGCCAATGCTAGTACAAATCTGTCGTTAGAAGTTGCAGCTGTGATATTACAAACGAAGCCAGAAACACTAGAAGGAAAGGAAGAATTATCCACTGGACCTTCTCAGAAAACTGACAAATTCATATCGGACTCAGAAAAAAATGTGAATCAAGCCGAAAGTTTTCCTGAAGGAGTGGAAAAAATGTGCTCTGAAGGTGATTATTCACAAGCAAAGTTTATGGAATCGACTAAAACAGATACAGTTGAAGATGTTATTACTCCTGATGAAATTAAAATAGCAAACTTAGTTAGCATCGAGGTAGTTCCTGAATCAATTATTGAGGATAGTGGAACGACAGCTTTAACTCTTAAAAAGGAAGAAGAACAGCTCTTAACAAAAACATTTGATTCTACAGCAGTTAAAAATATAGAAATTAAGCCTCCTGTAGAAAGTGAACCTCAAATAATAGCGAAAACTGTTGGTACTTTGGAACAGGTTGATACAATGCTTCAACCAGCTGTGCTTCTGAGAGATGAAAGAATGATTAAATCTGAAGTGGAATCGGCGTGTTTGTCAAAGGAACCTATTGGTGAATCGCTTGAACCCCCTCAGGTTACACCAACTGTGCGATTGACTGAAGATGCTTTGCAAACTCTGGCTACGTTTACTAAACAAAAAAATCTAAGTTCACCCAAAAATATAGAACAAGTCGAAAATCAAGAAAAAATAAGTTTAGGCATAAACATAACAGATGAACTTTCTCTTAGTAAAGATACAACAACTGAGGAAGTAACATCCCAAAAACTAGAACAAATAACAGATAGTGTTAATCAGATAGCAAGCGAGAATTTCGGCATTATTGCAGTTGCTGAAAAAGAGACTTTACTGCAAGTAGATGTGGTTACAACCGAAGAGTCCATTGTAAGGCAAATTCCAGATAGAGAAACTGCAGTCACTACGATCACTGTAATAGAAGACACTGTTAAACCATTTGAACAAGAAATGCCTTCAATTGTAGCTGATATTAAAGAATTTTCTGACGAAGTTGTCAATACCGCCATGGTATCTGCTGAACAAGCAATCCAGCCCTTAATTTTAGAAAAAGAAGATGTCCCTGACGCACAAATACCTTCGAAAGAAAGTGAGCCTGCAATTGATCTCACAAAATTAGGAATTGCAGTTCATGAATCTGTAGAAATGCCTTCACCAATTATTGAACAGCCCAGGTCCAAGGATGTGGAATTATTGGTAACGGACATCGAAAATATTAATGTCAATATAACTGAGGAGATATCTGTAGATTTGGTGGCAGAAGCAACTGTTTCAGTAGATCAGCCAATCATTAGAAGCACAGAAACTCATGCCTTGCATGTGAAGACTATGCTACTGGAGCAAGAAAAATCTGATGTAGATGATCCTGAAAAATCGACTGGAGAGAATATAGAAACTAAAACTGCTGAAAAATTGGAAAAGATGGAGAAGATCGAAGACAAAAATATAACAGAAAATCCTCCCGTTTCAGAAAATATGGAACCAATTTCTGCTACTGCCACAGAAGAGTCAAATGGTTTAGTACAAACAATAGCCGTTATGGATATAACTGAGTCACCTTTAGCTGCTGCTAAAGAAACTACTGCTTTTAATAACGTGGAGAAAGTTAAACCACTGAATGGAGATGCTATAAAAACCGGATATGTAGATAAGTCTATTCAACAAGAACTGGAAGTGGTTATAACTGAAACACCGTTGGTAACAGAAACTGTTGAAATAACAGCGATTTCTGAGGTACCTATAGAAAAAGATGCAGGCGTTAGTGGTGCCGTTATTACAGAGCAACCTGTAACAATTGGAAAAGAAACAACTGCTTTTACCAATGTAAACCAAAGTAAACCACATCAAATACAGCCCATTAACGACCACGTGCACAATGCTATTGAACCAGAACTAAAAGTTATAGAAACTGAAACACAATTTGTAACAGAAAACGTTGAAATAATGGCTGAAGCGAAATCTCAATCTTTAGAACAAGATAGTAATGCCATCGTAACAGAGCAACCCATAGCTGCAGGAAACGAACTAACCACTTACATTAACTCAGAGAACACTAGACCATTAGCACTAGAAAAGATGGCAAGTGAATCTGTAGCCAAAACTATTGAACAAGAACTGAAAATTGTTGAAACTGAACCACAGCTGGTAACAGAAACATTAGAAAAACCTGCGGCTGCTGATGTAGTAGAGCAAGAAGAAGAAAAACATAACGTAACTGTAAGCGATGTAATCATAACTGAGCAACCGATAACTGTTGTTAAAGAAACGTCTGAATTTAATGACGAGGAGAAAATTACACCGTTACAACGAGATGAAAATGTGTCTTATAAGCTTCAACCAGAAGTTATTGAACCAAAATTCGATACAGAAAGTATTGAATTATGTGTAGCTACCGGGGTAATAAAGCCTGATTCAGGCCAAGAAGGTATAGTAACTACTTTGAGTGTGAAAAAGGAAATTAAAGAAACTGTTGAATCCACGAATAAAATTGACTCCATAACAATGGAACCTCTACAGCAAGAAACTGTAATACTTGGCATTGACCAAGCAGAAGTGTCAGCTACTGAAATTACTGCTGCTACAGAAGAAGCTGAAGTAAAACTGTCAGAACAACAAAATATAGTCAGTGACCAAGCACGAAAGCCAGAAGAAGAATATATAGCTTTAGGACCAGACATAGAGGAAGCCGCTACTTTTCCTGAACCAGTGACTGTTAAAAAAACTGAAATTTTTGAAAATTTTCAAACATCTGAACCTTCTTCTAGTCTACTTGTGCAGAAGACTGTTGAAATAGTTCCAAAACAGAGAGAGACTTCTGAAGAAAGCGCTCCTCAACCAATGGAAACAAAGAAGATAGCTCTTGGTAATATCAATAAATGTTGTGTCGCTAGTATTAACAATTTGTTTAATTTCGTAGAGCTTTTGTTACTCTAAAATGCTTATTAATATAGCTACACATATGAATCTTCAGATAAATTTTCTCTAAAGTATTTACCATAAAGCGCGTTAAGCCGTTGGTCCCGGCTGTCATTTGAAGATCTTTGGCAGTTGTTACGTATTGTCAGAAAAAATCAAGTAAGAAATCTGACTTCAGTCATGCCAATAAGTACCTTGTACCCAGTTGGTAACGGAGGTCAGATAAGCAGTCGCACCACGTAAAATACTGGTATTCAGCTGAACCTAGTTTGACTGGGAGCCGACCCCAATATAGTTAGAAAAAGGCTAAGCATATGATGAAGTATTTTTCACTAAAGTATCTAAATTGTAATGCGTAACTTTAACAATAAATCGGTGAACTTGTTGGCTTTAAACAAGGGTGAAGTGAAGTATTAAAGTTTGTGACAGCTTTAATACTTCATTGCACCCGTGTTTGCTTGTGTCTTCATCTCCGTAGCCTTTTTCCAAATATGTAAATGTCGGCTTCCCGACTTAGTGGCTTTCGGATTCCAGCATTTTACATTAAATGCCCATTTCATCTGGTTGTACTATACTCGTACTGCGACATAATGCACATCATATTCAGTAGCAATTGCACAGCTGGCTGAACTAAACAACATTATTTATATATCTGTGTAAATACTCAAATATGTTCTTCTATCAGCAATAATACTAAAAAAGCACAGTTCTGCTTTATGATACTGTATACATTTTGAGTATAATGTAAATACAGATTATTTAAATTATAATTATTCGCAATTCATTCATTTTCATGCGGCATTATAATAATTATTTAATGACATTGATGCTCGTTGCCTTTATTTTATAGTAATAGCAAAATCGAAAAGAGGCCCATGCCCAGTAGTGGGTGAATTCGGATTGTGAAGTGTCCCAGCTCTCACTTAATTTTTCGATATTATATTGCTTAAAAATGAGAACATATATAAGGATGTATATATTCTAGTGGCCCGTCCCGGCTTCGCCCTAATTAACTTTTTTTTTCAAAAAAAATCTGGCAATAAAAACACAACAAGAAAAGAATTTGCAGAATTTGCCCAGCCGTTCACGCGTGATGCAGTGAGTTCGTGACCAGAGGAAAATGGGATTCATTTGTATATTATGGTTGAGATGTAGTTAGAGGCACTCACTACATGTAACTCTCATTTTAAAAACACATAATTACACAACCACATCTAAAACATAACCGCGTGTTTCTGTTTCTTACTCGTACTATTGCCTTGGTAGATCTTAACGATAGGTGTATACATACTTTTGAATTATTATTTTTTTCATAATTCATTATATATAAAGTAATACCTTCTTTACTACAACATGTACTTACCTTACTACTTTTCTCTCCAATATAATAGATGGTTTAATATATTATAAATCTCGTAAATAGGATAGCGTTAATTGAAAATGTTTTTATTATAGCAACTTTTCGACTAATTCTTAAACACTATTAAAAAAAGAGGCCACTAAAGACCAAAGAAAAATCAAAGTTATGCTTACTATTGTTTTACTTATAATATAAATAAAAACATAACACCTTTAAAATAATGCTGCCTCAGTCTAGTCTTCTTTTTATATCATTAAAATAAATTATATGATTTTTTACAGACTCACTATTACTCACCATCAATCACTACTTATCCGATGATATAATTGAAATAGTCAATAAGTTTTCTACTGCTTCAGAAAATACCGAACTCGCTAAATCAATTGCAATAGCTCATCAGTTACGCGACAGTTTAGTTCTTCACACTAAACTTAAGGCAAACACACAAATTAGTAGTGACCAAGTTTTGTTAGTACAAGATTTAAACAGTACTTTGCTAGCACTGCAATTAGTTGCTTTAGAAAGTGTAGAGCAATCAGATCCAGTAATAAGTAAAAAGGCGTTGCTTGATATTCTCGATATTGCTGAATCTTTTGCGATTAAACTTAATAGCATGATCTTAGATCGTTTCGTATTACTTTTGGATGACACATCTATTGAAAACTCAAATGGTGTTAAGGCAGAAGCGACTACCACCGAAGATGACACAATGCATAGATTAAAAGGTCAACCAAAGGTAGATGATTTTGTTGGAGGAGCTGATGGCGAAATTCCCAGTTTTGTATCTAAAGAGGAAATACAAGACGACAAAAAAGCTGATATTATAGCAGAACCTACAAAGGCAAATGCTGATTTAAAAACCAATACTATTTTAGCAGTACCTTTAGAAGATGCGAGTATTAGTGAAATAACAATTAATAATCAAACAGTTACACACAATGATAGAATTATACATACTGCTGTTCGAAGTGATGTAATAGAATCATTGTTAATGGAAACTGCTAAAACCATAGGTAAATAGAAAAAGATATTAGACTGATTTATATTGCCCGCTATATTCAACTTGCCCTCCCTTCCCCTAATATTACCAGTAGTGGGTGACGTTCTTAAAGAGAAGCTTTAAAGAATAACTTTATGAAAAACAGTGATAATGAAGAATTGGATAATGAAAAAAATAATGTATGCTTGCAAGTTCAAGAAGAATCATTGAATTCACTTGAACTTTCCGGTAAATTATATGTAATAATTCTATATCTAAAACATAATCAGCTTGTTTCGATGATAAAATAATTAAAAACTGTTTATAGCTATTAGAGTCAATTACTGTAAAGGTTTGATACATAAAAATAAGGTTATAAAAAAGTGTTACCATTCAGAAGTAAAACAGTTAAGTTTCTGAAATATTTTCACTTTATAACTTATTAGCACAGGCTCTAAATATTACTTTTATACAAAACTGATTTACTATAAAATCTAATTCATTAATTTATATTTTTGCCAGTAGTTCTTTCAATTCTTATAATATAACTCATTTTTATTCACCTTCTCCAAACAACACAAACTTCAAAGATAAACCTTCTGAAAAATCAACTATTTCAGAATTAATAATGACTTCTGACCAAAATAAAGAAACAACCGATGAAGTAGAGTTGAAAGAAAAAGCAGAAATAATTTATTTAAAGAATCAGTTATATAATAAAGTTAATGTACTACATAGATCAACCTCAAGAAACAGTGCGGGATTCGCAAGATGAACCTTCTTCACCAGAAAATCAACACAAATGTTTTTTTCCCGAAATAAATCTAACTGATGACATTCTTGATGGATTACCTTTTCTTCAAGAAGAAAATGTGCAAATAAGAGACGAGCCAGAAATAAATACTAAAACTTTTCCAGCTGAGACATTAAATTCACAAACGAAAAATCACAATGTTTCAACTTCAGAAACCAATGAAGCACAAACAGAGCGGGTTTGCAGAAATTTAGAGCTTATGCAAAATCAAGACGGTAATAAACGAATAATTATAATTACAAAATAATTAAACGGCGTTGTAGTTAAGTGATATTTATTTAAATAATAATAAATTTTTGATGATCACGTTGGTAGAGAATCATACCTTTTTACAAACACAACTATGCAGCAATGCCTCTTCAAATCGTAGTTAAAATGTGCATAGAATAACAAAATAATTGCTGAATGTTAAAGGAAGGTTTTTGATGGTTTCGAAAAGCTTAATAATATAACGATTGACCTGATAAAAAAACTCCTAAAACTATTTGATTAGACTTAACTTTTTTGAGATATTAACGCTAACATTTTCGCATGCACATATTCAAATATACTTCCATAGTTTCAGACACTGTCTCTGAATGTTTTTCGAAGACACTAGAAGAACCATCTCTAATATTAGATCTCGAGACTACAACCACAAACGATGAAATTAAAACTACATTTGAGCAAGCTCTGCAAATTGAACCTATTATTTTATCCGAAAATTTAAACCTGGAGATTGTCACTAATAAAGAATTTGAGGAAACCATTCCATACGAAATTAATTTATCTCACACAGATGAGATTATTTTGTCAAAATCTGTAAATGTTTATGAGGTTTCATCCACTGCTACTATTATAGAAAAAGAGCAAAGGCAAGTTAACGCTTTCATTAACTCTCAACCTCTACCTTTAGAGTCAGTGACACCTACTGACACTTACGCAGAGGTGGTTTATCAAACTGATGTTATTGAAGACCAAAAAATTGTTCCAAGTCAAACTGAAACAGTAATTATTGAACAAATTGAAGATAATGACAAAATAGCTGTCAACAGCGTAGAAGAAGCTCAAGAAACAATCATTGTTAAAGAAGACATTTTGCCAATGCAAGAACAAGTAATACCCATTGAAGAAACGTATATTTCTGCAGAAATGAGTGATACCATTGTAACTGCTGAAACTCCTGAAGTAATCAATTATAATTTAATATTAAGTGAGCATTTACAACCAGTTATTTTGGAATCCTTGACACCAGTTGAGGACAAAACTGATGAATTTGCTCATATAAGCGTTCAGAAAACTTCTATTAATGAAATTAATGTAAGTCAAACTGATGAGGTAATTTTATCAGAATCTGTAAAAGTTGATGAGCTTTCATCCACTGCAACTGTTATTGAACAAGAGCGAAGGCAAGCAAACGCTTTCAGTGAGAACTCTCAACCTCTAGTTTTAGAGCCAGTGACAGCTACTGACACTAACGCAGAGGTGGTGTTTCAAACTGATGTTAATGAAGACCAAAACATTGTCACAAGTCAAATTGAAACAGTATTTCATGAACAAATTGAAGAAACTGACAAAATAGCTGTTAACAGAGTAGAAGAAGCTCACAAAATAATCACTGTTAAAGAAGACATTTTGCCAATTGGAGAACAAGTAGTACTCATTAAAGTAACGTCTATTTCTGCAGAAATAAGTGATGCCATTATAACTGGTGAAACTCATGAGATAATGAATAATAATTTAGTTTTAAGTGAGAATTTACAACCACTTATTTTGGAATCCTTGACACCAGTTGAGGTCAAAACTGATGAATTTGCTCATATAAGCATTCAGAAAAATTCTATTAATGAAATGAATGTGAGTCAAACTGATGAGGTAATTTTATCAGAATCTGTAAAAGTTGATGAGCTTTCATCCACTGCAACTGTTTTTGAACAAGAGCAAAGGCAAGCAAACGCTTTTAGTGGGAACTCTCAACCTTTAGTTTTAGAGCCAGTGACACCTATTGACACTTACGCAGAGGTGGTGTATCAAATTGATGTTACTGAAGACCAAAAATATGTTCCAAGTCAAATTGAAACCGTAATTCTTGAACAAATTGAAGAAAACGACAAAATAGCTGATAACAGCGTAGAAAAATCTTATAAAACAATTACTGTTAAAGAAGACATTTTGCCAATTTTAGAACAAGTGGAACATATCGAAGAAGCGTGTACTTCTTCAGTAATAACTGATATCATTGTAACTGCTGAAACTCTTGAGGTAACCACTGAAAATATGATATTAAGTGAAAATCTACTACCAGTTATTTTGGAATCCTTGACACCAGTTGAAAAAAAAGAGCTTGAATATTTTACAGCTCTATCAATAGAAAATTTTGAAAAATCTGTTGATTGCCAGAAAAGTAAACCGCTAGAAAGTGTTAATTCTGATGAAACGGACAGTTTAGCTACAGAGTTTAAAAACATGTTTGTTGAAAAAACAGTGGCAATTGAGGGCTTACAACCTATTGTATTAGAAAATTATATGCCATTAAAAGATGTAGATTTCATTTTAGCAAAGGAACTGGAAACCGAAACTCCTGTTGAAGATAAGTTAGTCCCCAGCCATAAAACAGAATTGATGGTCTTTGAAGAAACTGTTCAGACTGCTGAAAATGAAACAAATGCTATAAATAATGAAATTCCACCGCTTCTTTTTAGAGAAGTTCAACTTTCTAACTCACAACTTATTGCACGAAACAATTTAAGTCAACTAAATTTGACAAAACATTTACCGGAGTGTGATGAAATATGCATCAATTTTAACGTCAGCCAGGAACAGTCTGCAAATAAAAGAGAAAGTATTCAGGA
Organism: Hecatera dysodea; assembly: GCA_905332915.2. Taxonomy (NCBI): domain Eukaryota; kingdom Metazoa; phylum Arthropoda; class Insecta; order Lepidoptera; family Noctuidae; genus Hecatera; species Hecatera dysodea. Next base: position 25,761,013 of record HG995286.1, on the reverse strand, counting down.
CTTCAATGCTTTGACTTTAGATGCAAAAATATCCATAAAAGAAGACCCATTCTTAGAAGATAAAGAAGTTCTAGAAAACGTGTCTCAAGAAAAAATAGCAGGATTTGAACCACTTCTGCTTGAAACTGTTAAAAGTGATGAATATTTACCTGCAATTGCTATTTCTTTAGTATCAGCGGTTTCGGATATATGTGTTGTGAATCAAGAAACTTCGCAAATCCAATTAGAACATTTAAATCTTGCTGAAAATGAAGAAACTTGCACAGTATCAGATGTTATCGACACCGGTATTCCGACGATACGAGACGCGGCTTTGAAATCATTGACAATAATTCCATGTTCAGAATCAGAAGTATTGGAAAGTTCCAAAAACTTTCAAGCTTTAATCTTAGAACGATTGAAACCCCATGCAGATAAACCTCAATTTTCAGAAGAGGCTTTATTGGAGAGCTCTAAATTTGAATATGAAGTGAACCATGATTTTGCATCCCCAGGAAAACAAGAACCGTTTTCCAACGAAACTTTTAGAAAACAATCATTAGTTCCTAGTTCGGATAATGTATCAGACGTATTCGGTTCAAAAGTTGAAGTATGTGAAAAATCAAATGAATGCAGAAAAGATGATTCCATGAAACATAGTTTGGTAGTGCCAATCGGTAAACAGGGTTTTTTACTATGTCATTTGTTTGAAGTTTTACATCATACCTAATTCATAATATATATACACATATATATAACTTTTCAGGGTTTAATAATTTTATTTTCATTTTACTTTCTATCGTGGCCTATTAGGTAGATACGTTAGTGTAATTTTTTAATCGGACTTAATTTTCCGGCTGCTTAAATCTGTAATTGAAACGTAACTCACAATACCACGCACACACAAACACACGCACACTTTTTCAGGCGTTAATATTGCATACCGGCTACAAACAAGCCTTGCTTTTGGTGTCATCAACATTAATCGATCCAAAATAACATTTATTTTTTATTTCTAGAACAAAGAGGCCTCATTCAACACATTAATGAGTTTATATCGGATGAAATATCACAACTAGTTGGTGTGATTTCTGATCTAACCAACTCTCAAGAATTAAACGCGTCCATTGAAATGGCTAAGGTTCTGAAAGAGAGTATAGAATTTGTTGAAGTGGCAGAAGATCCTGGTGTATTGGAGGAGGCTAAAGTTGAACAGACTAAATTGACACAAAGATTACAAGATGCTTTATCAATACTGCATACGAAAGCGATGGAGAGTGCGGAGGAAATCGCACAGATTTCAAAACCAGATGGCCTTCAAAAAGTTTCGGAGATTATCACGCATCTGCAAGAAGATTTGGAAAAAGCGGTCGTTTCTGGGTTGCCTCTAGTATTGAAGACAGCTGAGATAGGTAACATATTTTTGTGACTACGAAAATTCTTAATATCTATTCTCTTATGCATAACCTAACATCCTACAACCAATTTTTATAAATCATAATAATTATAATTTGTTTTCAGTTGAAATTCCTGAAATTGACGAAAACTCAATGAAAAAACTAGAAATATTGCTTCAAGAGGTGACAGATAAAATAAATGTACCAACCGTCAGAGAAGTTGAAGACAATGAAGCTCTTAGAGATGCACTTGATGAAGTACAGACTGTCATTATTAAACTCAAGCGGGATTATGACGGAGCTGCAAATGACACACTCAATGAGACTCTCGAAGATTTAGAGTGCAGTGTGAGGAGTGTTCAGCTCCAAATTAACGAAGACAGTCCACCAGAGCTACTTCAAGAAGCCTGTGCTACATTACAACTACTAGTTAACAACATGAGTGAAACGCAAGAGGTTAAGGCTGCTGAAACCCTATCTGTAGAAGTTAAACATGAAAACATTCTTGAGAAATGTTCCACTGAAGCAGATGAAACAGTAAAACTTTTAGAGCAGGCTTCTAAAGTTAATATCAGAGAAGATAACTTAGTTGGTATTGTTTTGAGTTTGAATAATCTTAAAGACACAATTAAAACCTTAAAGCTAAGTTTTGCGGATAGTGCAGATGTTTTGATAGAAAAAGGCGTTGATGTTGTACAAATTCTTGATCAATTAGAAGACAAAGTGTTCGCGCTTGAAAAAGATTTGACTGATGTTAATCTTAGTACAGAAGTACGAGATCAAATCCTGACAGCTGTCCATTCTGTTTACGGGAGTATATCTAACATGCGGGGGACTATTTCAAGCATACAAAAGATTTATATGTTTGAAAACTACGGTAAACCGTCCGAAACTCTTTTACGCTCCATTAAGAATGTATCAGCTATTTTTGAAATTGATGGATCAGATCAACAAAACTGGAAGGCATTTAAAAAATCATTGCGCAAGGTTTTAAATCATTTTGAAGACATAAAGTTTTATATAAATCTAGATAAAACAGCTAGATTGCCAGGTGACGCAGCATTTACTAAGATTATACTTGAAGAACTGAAATTAAATATTTGTGAAATAATGGTTCCACAAGCTTCGATGTTAGGCTCTGAAGCAATTGAAAAGGTTGATACTCTCCTTGAATGTGTCAATAGATGCCTTACTAACATCGAATCGAAATCTACTTTAGAAGTCAAGGAAAAAGTTCCTGTATTCAAAGAACTTTCTTCATTGATATTTGATGTGACTGATTTCATAAAAACCAAAATATTAAAACGAACTGAAGAGTATAAACTGCATGAAAAACAACAAGAGCCAGAAATATTGGAACAGCAAATTATACCCGTTCTTGAGCTAGACACTACCGAAATGTTAGAAACTGAAGAGAAACTCGAAACATTTGACAAATTGGATGATTTTAGTAAAAATGCTCAAGAAACTGAACAAAAGCAAGCAGAAACGATAGCACTGAGGTCACCTAGCGCAAGTAAATCTGAAGCTGAGGGAAAAAAGGTAAAGAAACAAGTGATGATACAGGAATCTGACACCAAAACTGATATAGAACAAATTGCTTCTGAACTTGTAGAAGAAATAGCTGCTCAAGCTATTGCTGCTGTACAGAATTTGGAAGAATTAAGTATGTTATCGAGTGAAGCAATTTTGCCTGAAGCTTCGGCACTATCCACTGGAGTGGAAGAACTACAAGAGGCTGAAATTTCTAAAGTAATTGAAGGAATAGAAGAGGAAATAGCAAGCACTTCGCCTAAAGAAGCAGAAATAGAAAAATCGGAACATGAAAAACCCGATGAAGCCGAACACGCTGTAGATGAACCAAATAAACTTGAAGAAGGGTCACTAGAAACAGTAGTAGAAGGACAGCAAAATATAGAAGTTTCGGAGATTCAAGATATTCAATCTGTGCTGTTAGTAAGTGAAGAAAAGACTAAAGAACCTTTAATGAAGGCTCCGGAAGTCTCTGAAGAAACATCTAAGGAAAAAGAAAGGAAAGACATGAAAGCTGAAAAGGAAAAAGTCAATAAAGTACAAAACGAGGAATCTATTCAAGAACACCTCGATCAAGATATTGCAGAGCTTGAAAAACATGTACAAAGTACGGTTTCAGATCCTTCTATAAGTAAAAAGCAAAACTCAGATGAAACTGCATCAGAAAAATCAGTCAAAGAAGAAGAAAAATATTCTGAAGTAAGAAAAAAACAAACTGAGGAAAATGAACAGCCAGAAAAAGTCAAAGAAAAGTCAGGACTCGCTGAAAATACGAGTAAAAAGCAACTGGAGACTAAGCTAGAGTGTCAAGAAGAAGTGGTTGATAAAACAAATGTAAGTGAAGTCACTGAGAATACGAAAAAAGAAGAGCAGCAAAAAGCAGAAAGTAATTTTCAAGAAGATGTTCTTCAGACAGACGAAACAGTAAACTTAACAGAAAAAGATTGGCAGGAACAAGAAAAACATGGAAAGAAAAATAAGGAACTAAAACAAGAGCTAGAAATAGTTCAAGATGCTGAATCAAATCTTCACCTAGAAGAAAAAATCGATCATGAGACTGATAAACCACATCATAAAGAATTATCGCTAAAAGAAATTGAACAAAAACTTGAAGAAGGGCAAATGGTAGTGAATGTTCACAAAAAAGCAGGAGAAACTTCGGGAATAAAAGAACAAGACGAACAATTAAAGACACAAACTGAAAATGCAGAAAAGGATGTTAAAGATGACGAGCTTGAACAAGCTAAGAAAAAGGCAAAACAGACGGAAAAAGATACGAAGAAAAACGAAATCAAACAAACTGATCTTAAAGAACCATTGAAACAAGAAGAAGAATTAAAACTGGAGGCTGACCAGAATCAAGATGAAATACGAATAGCTCAGGAGATCAAAAAAAGTAAGAAAGATGAAAAAATGGCAGAAAGTGGAAAAGAAACAGTACACCTACACACACCAGCAGAAACAAAAGAAAGTGAATCCACTGTGAAACAAGACGAATTTCTTGAGACAGAAATTAAAAATCTTGAGGTGGAACGAATTGAAAGTGAAACGAAGCAACAAAAGGATGAAGAAAACGATAAAAAGGAAAAAGATCAATCTGAGGAAATAAAACCATCACAAGAAAAAGAACCGAAACTCGAAGAGATAGCTGATGCTGAAAATATTGAGAGTGAATGGGATGAGGCTGAAAAACGGGACAGCGAGCAAATTGAAGCAGAAAAGAAACGACTAGAAGATAGAGCTAATAAGGAAGAAGAACACGCTGATAAGAAAAAACTTGCTAGAAAGAAGAAAGAAGAAAATGTGCAATTAGAAGCCAATGAGAAACAAACAGAAGAGGCTGAACAGATCCAAAAAGAACGGGTCGAGGCTGAAGAGCTCAGTAAAGAGCAAGTGGAGGGTGAAAAACTCAATAAAGGGGTATTTGAGGATCAAAAGCTTGAGAAACAACGAATTGCTGCCGAACAACTTGAGAAAGTGCGAACTGAAGCTGAAAAGCTCGAGAAGGAGCAACAAGAAGTCAAAAAACAAAACGAACGGGTAGGTGCTGAAAAGCTCGAAAAAGAGCAACTTGAGGTCGATAATTTCAAGAAAGAGCGAGTTGAGGCTGAAAAGCTCGAGAAAAAGCAAGTTGAAAAGCTTGAAAACGAACAAGATGCTGGAAAGTTCGAAAAAGAGAAAGTTGAGGCTGAAAAGCGTGAGAAAGATCGAGTAGAGGCTGAAAAGCTTGAGACAGAACGAGTTGGTGCTGAAGAACTTGAGAAGGAGCGTATCGAAGCAGAAAAGCTCGATAAAGAACTATTTGTGGCTGAAAAGCTCGGAAAAGAACGAGTTGAAGCTGAAGAGCAAGAGCAAAAGCGAGTTGAAGCTGAAAACTTTGAGAAAGATCGAGTCGAGGCTGAAAAGCTTGAGAAAGAACGAGTTGATGCTGAAAAACTCGAGAAGGAGCGTATCGAAGCAGAAAAGCTCGAAAATGAACGAAGTGTGGCTGAAAAACTCGAAAAAGAACAAATTGAAGCTGATAAGCTTGAGAAAGAGCAAAATGAGGCTGAAAAACTCGAGAAGCAGCGAAAAGAGGCTAAGAAGCTAGAGGAGGAGAGAAAAGACGCTCAAAAGCTCGAGAAAGAACGGGTTGATGCCGAAAAGCTGGAGAAGGAGCGAGTTGAAGCTAAAAAGCTTGAGAAAGCTCAACAAGAGGCTGAAAAAATCGAGAAGGAGCGAAAAGAGGCTGAAAAGTTAGAGCAAGAACGAGTTGAAGCTGAAAAGCTGGAAAAAGAGCGCTCTGATGCTGAAAATCGTGAGAAAGAGCAACGAGAGGCTGAAAAACTCGAGAAAGAGCGAAAAAAGGATGAACAGCTAGAGCAAGAACGAATTGAAGCTGAAAAGCTTGAGAAAGTTCAACAAGAGGCTGGAAAAATCGAGAAGGAGCTAAAAGAGGCTGAAAAGCTAGAGCAAGAACGAGTAGAAGCGGAAAAGCTGGCAAAGGAGCGACTTGAGGCTGAAAAGCTTGAGAAAGAACGGGTCGAGGCTGAAAAAAGTGAGAAAGAACGAAAAAAGGCTAAGAAACTTGAGAAAGAGCGAAAAGAGGCTGAAAAGCTCGAGAAAGAACGGGTTGAAGCTGAAAAGCTTGAGAAAGCTCAACAAGAGGCTGAAAAAATCGAGAAGGAGCGAAAAGAGGCTGAAAAGTTAGAGCAAGAACGAGTTGAAGCTGAAAAGCTGGAAAAAGAGCGATTTGATGCTGAAAATCGTGAGAAAGAGCAACGAGAGGCTGAAAAACTCGAGAAGGAGCGAAAAGAGGCTGAACAGCTAGAGCAAGAACGAGTTGAAGCTGAAAAGCTTGAGAAAGAACGGATCGAGGCTGAAAAACGTGAGAAAGATCGAAAAAAGGCTAGGAAACTTGAGAAAGAGCGAAAAGAGGCTGAAAAGCTCGAGAAAGAACGGTTTGAAGCTGAAAAGTTGGAAAAAGAGCGATTTGATGCTGAAAATCGTGAGAAAGAGCAACGAGAGGTTGAAAAACTCGAGAAGGAGCGAAAAGAGTCTGAAAAGCTAGAGCAAGAACGAGTTGAAGCTGAAAAGCTTGAGAAAGTTCAACGAGAGGCTGAAAAAATGGAAAAGGAGCGAAAAGAGGCTGAAAAGCTAGAGCAAGAACGAGTTGAAGCGGAAAAGCTAGCAAAGGAGCGACTTGAGGCTGAAAAGCTTGAGAAAGAACGAGAAGAGGCTGAAAAACGTGAGAAAGAACGAAAAAAGGCAAAGAAACCTGAGAAGAAGCGAAAAGAGGCTGAAAAGCTCGAGAAAGAACGCGTCGAAGCTGAAAAGCTGGAAAAAGAGCGGCTTGATACTGAAAAGCGTGAAAAAGAGCAACGAGAGGCTGAAAAACTCGAGAAGGAGCGAAAAGAGGCTGAACAGCTAGAGCAAGAACAGATTGCAGCTGAAAAGCTGGCAAAGGAGCGACTTGAGGCTGAAAAGCATGAGAAAGGACGGGTTGAGGCTGAAAAACTTGAGAAGGAAAAAAAAGAGGCTGAAAAGCTCGAGAAAGCACGGGTTGAAGCGGAAAAGCTGAAGAAAGAGCAACAAGAGGTTGCAAAACTCGAGAAGGAGCGAAATGAGTCTGAAAGGCTGGAGAAGGATCGAGTCGAAGCTGAAAAGCTCGTAAAGGAGCGAGGTGAAGCTGAAAAACACGAGCAAGGTCGAGACGAAGCCGATAAACTGGAGAAGGAGCGAAAAGAGGCTGAAAAGTTAAAGCAAGAACGAGTTGAAGCTGAAAAGCTAGAAAAAGAGCGATTTGATGCTGAAAATCGTGAGAAAGAGCAACGAGAGGCTGAAAAACTTGAGAAGGAGCGAAAAGAGGCTGAACAGCTAGAGCAAGAACGAATTGAAGCTGAAAAGCTTGAGAAAGAAGGGGTCGAGGCTGAAAAACGTGAGAAAGATCGAAAAAAGGCTAAGAAACTTGAGAAAGAGCGAAAACTTGAAAAAGTAAGAAAAGAAGCTGAGAAGCTCGAGCAACAACGTGTTGAAGCAGAAAAGCTCGAGCAAGCTGACGAAGGTGACGAAGCTAACAAGCTGGAAAAGGAGCGACTTGAGGCGGAAAAGCTTGAGACAGAACGTAAAAAGGCCAAGAAACTTGAGAAGATGAGAAAAGAGGCTGAAGAGCTCGAGAAAAAACGGATTGAAGCTGAAAAGCTGGAAAAAGAACAACAAGAGGCTGAAAAACTCGAGAAGGAGCGAAAAGAGGCTGAAAAGCTAGAGAAGGATCGGGTCGAAGTTGAAAAGCAGGCGAAGGAGCAAGTTGAAGCTGAAAAGCTTGAAAAAGAACGGGTCGAGTCAGATAAGTTTGAGCAAGAACGAATAAAAATAGAAAAGAAACTTCAAGACATAGACCATAAAATGAATGAAACTGAAAATGATGAAAAGAAAAATCTCTCCAAAAAGAAGAAAGAAGCGGAAGACAATGAAAAAATAGAAACCGAAATGAAACCAAAAGAACATGCCGAAAAGCTTGAACAAGAGCATAATGTAGCTGAAGATTTAGACAAAAAGGAGAAGGAAAAGGAAGAAAGTTTCTCTAGAAAGAAAATCGAAAATGAAAAAGCCAAAGCAGATCCCGAAAAAATAGAAAATGAAGAGTCTGAAAAGAAGTTATTAGGAACTGAACAACAGAATAAGAAAGAAAAGGAAGAGGCTGAAAACAAAAAACTTTCTAAAAAGAAGAAAAACGAAGAAGTAGACAACGTAAAAACTGAAACGGATAGAAAACAAAAGGAAGGACGTCTTAAGGAGGAAAAAGAAAGAATGAAAAAGTTAAAAAATGAGCAAACTCAATTTGAAAAGGAAAACCAAGAAAGAGAAGAACTAGAGCAACAATCAAAAAGAGAACCAGAGGAAAGTATAGAGAGACATACTGTAGACAAATTACAACTAGATAAGGATGAAAACGATAAGGATAAAAAAGGAAAAGGTAAAAAAAAGAAAGAAGAGGAAAAGGCTAAAAACGAAGCAGTAATCAAACATGCAGAAGAAACTAAATTAGCAAAAGAAAATGCAAAATTAGAACAAGATAATAAAGATATCAAAGAAAGGGCAGAAACAGAAACACGTGAAAAAGAAAAGCTCGAATCTGAACGACTCAAAAAGATAGAAGCTGAAAAAAAGAGCCAAGATGATGAAAACGTGGAAAGCGAAAAAGAAGTTGTGAGTCGGGAAAAGGATAAAAAAGCAGCTGAAAAGAAACACAAACAAGAAAAAGAAAGGAAAGGGATCGAAAGACATGAAAAAGAAAATCAAGAAGAAAAACTACGTGAAGAAGAAGAAAAAGTCAGGTTAGAGAAGAAAAGGATTACTAAAATAAAAAGAGACGAAGAGGAAGCATGCTTGAAAGAAAAAGCTGAAGAAATGGATAAAGCTAGAAAAGACGCTGCTAAAAAGAAAAAAGAAGAGGAAAAGCTTAATATGATACAAGAACAAGAACAACATGAAAAACGTGAACAAGAAATTAGGGAAACAGAGAGAAGAATAAGAGAAGACAGGCGTCAAGAAATAGAGAAGGACATAAATGAAGAAACGTTTATAGAATCTAAAACTAAAAGGAAACAAAATGGTGACGTCTCAGGAAGTCGAACGGACAGTGAAAATCACTATATCAGAGAGTATCACTATGAACCATCAAAACAAAAGACAGATGAACGTTTGAAATTCGTTGACCACAACCATAGAGATTACACATTGGAATTCACCAGGCCTTCTGGCTATAGAGAAAAAACGTTTGAACACGATAAGTTTTCTGAAAGGGAATCCTTGGGTAGAACCGCGACGATATATAAGGCACAAACTTTAATATTGGACTCCCAGTTGAGATCTTCAGCACCACCTCAGCCTGATAGAAGCGAATCTGAAAAAAGAACAGAGAGGTATGACAGGAGCGATTCTGAGAGACGCGTCGAAAGACACAGATCAAAGGCTCTAAGTGAAGCTAGGAGCCTGATATCTGAAAAACGTTCAGGGATTTCGAGAGACCTGAAGCGGAAACCAGTATTTTCTACTTACCTCACAGATAGAACTGCCGTCGAAGGCTCCCGAGTCAAACTGACATGCAGTGTCCTATCATCATCGGAACCAATAATCACGTGGTATAAGAATGGAGTTTTGCTAGACAACAAATTAAAGTATAGAACTAAGTTCATGGATGGACTCATAACTCTGGAGGTGTTGAATGCAGTTGTCAGTGACTCCGCTGAATACAGTTGCACGGCGGAAAACGAAAACGGATCCGTCAATACTTCCGCAAATCTGAAGGTCTACCCGAGCTTCGAAGCATCACCGATACCGCCCACCTTCACGAGATCTATTCGAGGTGAGTACTCCCGTTTTTCATAGTTTAATTTAGCAGCCTTATCGTTTTAAGCTATGTTTTAATGACAAACCTTTGGATGGATTTTAATGAACGAAGTATAAACAGTACTTTAGGTAGTCTTCGTTGTATTTTTATATAGATAGACAATAAATAAATAATAGGCAAATACGTATATGTATATTGTTTATATACAGTCATGATAATGATACAAAAACAAATAACCCAAGTAGTATCGAGTAGGGGTAGTGATTTTTGACCATAGATTTAAAAGTGGACCAAGATTGAGCACGCCTGACTGACACAGGCCAGTCATTAAATAAATAATCGCATCGCTTACACCGTAAAAGAGGTTACTGTGAGACCCATCTATACTGTTGTCTCACCGGTAAATGTCAAACTGCGTAAAATTATAAGGGGTTCCCTCTCTCTCGGCAGAATCTTGATGCTCCGAAATTTACTTGGCATGATCACACTTGGCATAATCTTTTTTAAACGAATATTTGTAATGCATAACAATTATTTAGTATAAGTATTGTTTGGCCGAATGTTTATAAGTCTGAATTTTCAATGGCGTACTATTAAGATGTCAGAATTTTATTTGGCATAATTACCTTTGGCATAGTTAAAATTCCGCATAATTTCGATTTACATAATGTTTACTTGGAGCAACGATTATTTTGTATAATTTCACTTGGTTCACTAAGTTCCCTGTGTCTCATGTTCCACTACATGACTAGGCCAGAAAATCCGCTTGATTGTAAAACCATACGTTGATTTTTCGCCAACATGTCGTCGGTTCACAATTTTTCGAAATTAATTCGAGAGATTATCAAATTGTTATGCGCAAAAAAGTATTCCAAAAGTATACAGTCTCTCAAGATATTTTATATTCATACGAAGTTTGCTATTTATCGGTGACATATTTATAAGTAAATACAACCTTTGGCAATATACAAATTAATGAAATGGTATTCAGAAAGTAGGTATGCGCTTAAGGCTTGTATAAAAATCAAATAATTAAACATGTTAAAACATATTTTTAGTAGTTATGTAACTTGACAGAAACTGATTTAACCGATTTGATGTACTAGAATAAAATGAAGACCTCAACATGTTTTATCAGATTATAACTTATTTTTTGTTTGGCCGTACTTTATAATCAAGCCCAGAATAAATTATGTCCTTCTGGAAACTTCAGAATACCCTTGCCCTGATTTTTAAAAAAATTATCTTCCTACACCATACTTTGCCTATATCAGTATACAGGCAACTAATTTGCTTTGATTATATAATGTCTAGATGGAGCGTCGCCCTACTGTCAAAGCAAAGAAAACGAGGCAACAATTTCAAACATGTGTGCGTGCGGACGGTGTTTTACACTATGCGTCTTTGTCTCTGTGTGCGTGAATAATGATACCAGCTACTAGAATTCTCCCATAGATCACATATTTAAAAAAATAAAATAAGTTTAGTTGTATGTATGTAGTATTATTCAGTTTTAGTAGTGTCTGTTTCTCTCTTTTTTAAATAATAATAAGTATTTTAATAATAAGTATTTTAATAATAAGTATTTATTTTCTCTCCACAATAAACATTACAGATATTGTTACAAATGATACAATAATTTTCTTTTTTAAATAAATAAAATATACAATTTAATTAGAGTTGTGTGTGTGAATGTTGTATTAAATCAGTTAAGTTAATCAAATTAGAATAATAAACTTTTTAGGCAGTTTATATAGATTGAATCTATGATTTAATACTATTAATCAGTACCAGATATTAATCATTACCAAAATGAGGACAAAAAGACGGTACAGCATTAAAACTTTATGGCGGCTCGGAACATGAGGTGAGTCGCTGCGCAGTAACAAATTCGAGTGTCAGCGGGGGTGAGGGATGCGGTACTGCGCAGGGAGCAGCGCACTTCAGAGCCGTCATAAAGATTGAATTGGAGTGTACCAAGTAAATTATTTACCGAGCTAATAACAATTTTTACTTGGCATCGGCTTCAAAAGCATAATTATAAAGAAAGACTTAATACATTAATCTTACTAAAATTACTCTTAGCATTTTTTAAATCAGTTTATTGAACCCAATGCAAAAATAATCATTAAAATTGGCTCATAAACAAAAAAGTTATTCGCCAAAATTATATTATTGTAAAAAAGTAAAAGTATAGACGAATTAAAAAAACTCCACCTTTTTATAAATCGACTAATAAACTACGTCAACTAAATTATATAAACGTTACCATAAACCAACGAACATACCCACAAAAAAAAAATGTTAAGTTGGGAGAATAAAAAAAGAAACTGGCAACACTGACAAAATATGGCGTAATTTAGTAATCATAAAAACAATAAATAAATACGTAGTTTTCTGGTTACTTAGCGATGATAGGTGATGTGTTTGGTACTTTTTACCCTTAATTTATAATTCCGTCGCAGTTTAATAACTCATACCGTTTTATTCATGTCGTTTATCGCTGTTTTTTGTTTATTACTCAGCGCGCGTAATACGTAGTGACACTAAAGCGGCACGATCGGCACTAATCGGCGGGTAAGACCTTATAGGCCAACAGTTGGCTGATATTTTTTGACACGTTTCCGCGCTATTGATGCTCTATCTAGACATTATATAATCAAAGCTAATTTGTAATTTTCAAAAGTGAAGTCATCTATCATACTTAGATACATCACTTGTATTTCTTCCTTCTCTCTCTACTTAGATACATCACTTGTATCTCTTCCTTCGGTGTATTAAGCATGTTGATGCATATAAACAAATACCAACTTCAAAACCTTGAGAAGAAAATGTTTGCCTAACTCAACTAAATAGCGCCTAAAACACACAAGCTTACTTATGACGTTCCGATGACTCACTCCGAATTTCCCAAACAGCGTTTGACATTTCCCGGTAAAACATAAAGGTCAGGGCCCTGTACGTCATCGAGTACCTATTTCCTTACTTACGCAGTATCTACCGCAGACGCAGGCGCCATCTGTTCGGTACGAGAACAAACTAGACTACAGTCTATGAGGCATTCAAATCTTTCACGAATTATAATAAAATGTAGATACATTTGATTTCGGAATAACTGCACGATAGAACATTGCAGCATTGGTTAAACTTCTTATTCGATTTTATTTCATTTGAAAGTTCGAACGTCAAAATTAACAATGTACCAATTCAGAACTTACTTGGCGTTTCAACATGAGACTCAGGTGAGAGTCGCCCTCTATTGACAAGTCGTTGAAATAACTGCGTTGTTAGTTCAAAAGCTGATCTGCATAAAGTTTTACAGGTGGCGGTTGTATTTACTTCGTTAACATTATTTTCTTGATAAGTATACGTGTCAAATATGGATGGATGAAAAATTTACTAGAAAAATGAATGTTGAAAGGTTATGAAAAATGAACTGTTATACCTACATACATATTTTCTGTTTTTATTCACTATAAAGAATAAGAATTTTGCTGATGAGTTGTTAAATAGTTCGCAAATGTTTATAGTATATATGGCTAAGCTATAAGCTATTACAATCAAAATAATGAAGGGGAAAATTGTACAGTCAGTGACAAAAATTGATGAGCATGTCAAAGTAACAAAAGACATTAGAATAATAATAAACAAAGTACTGAATATCTTTGGCCACAAAATGCCAGAAAATATAGGTATAAATATTACAAATTTCGCTGATCCAACATGCAAAAAAAAGATCTGAACGCCCAGTCGGGCAAAATTTATCGGTGATTTTTGTCGTTTTAAGGAGTGACTTTTGGAACTTGCTTATCTTATTTTGAGGCTGACTGTACCACACCAAACCGAATCTACAGGCCAGGTTCCCTTTTCAAAAAGTGACAAACTGGTCTTGCATACAGTAGGTACTGCCGACTTATCGTAAGATTTTTTGCTAATGCATATTTAATTTTAAAAAGATGACCGCTGACCCGCACCATTTGTCTGCGTTACATAAAAGAGAAAAAGAAACCCTACTTTTGCAACATCTTTTTTTGATGATTTGCTCCTATTGGTTGTATCGTGATATTGTCTATAGCCTTCCTCACTAAATGGGCTATGTTACACTAAAATATTTTTTCAATTCAAACCAGAATTGAAAAATTGTTCCTGAGATTAGCACTAACCAAACAAAAAAACTGCAGCTTTATTATATTAGTATAGATTTGATCATGTATTCATGTCTTAGATTTAAAATAAAATATGCATTTTCGAAAATATGTCGTCGATGCTTTGTTCGGATAGATGACATTGCCAATAAATTAGCTTCAGGGGGTAAGGATTGTTGCGGAGTTTGTTCGAAAGAGTCACCGCAGCCCTGGAACGCAAAGGGCACAAGAAGGATCACGGGTGGGTTTTAGTCAGTAAGAGTCTGACACTCCCTTCCGCTCCGTCCAGAGCGGGAGAAGTCATTTGATGATTTTCCACCCAGAAAAAAAAGAAAAGGGGGTAAGAGCTCGAATGTTTTGCTTTTGGGACTACCCCAAAAGTGAAACACTAGTGACGAGTGATCACATTGTGATCTACTGGACGAGTGATCACATTGTGATCTACTGATTTACACACCTATCGCAGATATGAACACTAATGAATCCCATAGTTATTTTTATTGTATTTCAATGAATAATCTGCTTTTCTTATTTTATCAACAATATACCTACACTTTACTACACAGAATATATCACTTACTGAGTAATTGCTTTACTCAGTAATAAATTAACCTGAACTAACTTAATGCAGTCATAAATTAGTTGGTTCCTTTTTTGTAAATCAGATGATAAAAAAATGCTCGACTTGCCCCTGACTATCAGGCACACATCTAAGTAGAAAAGAAAGTGGACAATGGGAGCGAAAACGCGAGAAAAACCTCAAAAAAAAGGTCAAAACGTTTATTTCAATTAGAATAGAATAGAATAGAATACTCTTTATTATGTACACCATACAAGTTACAGAAAATATATACAAAGAAACATTACATAGGGTGACACAATGGGCGGCCTTATCGCTAAAAGCGATCTTTTCATGACAACCTTTGGATGGATTTGAAAGAGAAAAAGGAAATACAGTACTGTAGGTAGTCTTTGGTGTACTAATTATATATACAATAAATACATGACAGATAATATATACAATAATAATTATAAAACAAAAAGAATAGAACACAAATAAAAACGATTAGGCCATTAAACGGCACTTTTGAACGTCATCATTAAAATTTATCATAATTGTGACTCTAGCGTCCATTCGCAAAGGTAGATTCTTAAGGAGAAGAACGGACAAGAAACTCCATAGTTAGATACTCTTTTCAAATAAATGTTTTACAATATTTGGTATACAAAAAATACTTCATATATGTGAGGACGACGCACCAAGTATACTAGTTATAGAACTAAGTACCAGCAGAGCTAAACTTTTAAATGTCTCATGCTCATGGTACTCACATATATACAAATATTGAAATAGTAAACAGAAAAAAAAGTACAAGACACAAATCAAAAAATTGCATTGCCTCGTAAATAATTTATAGATCTATTAAGACGAAAAATCTATTTAACTAATCCACTATTTCTCTACGCAGACACATACCACCTCGCTGAAAATGAACTAGTCCTGGAGTGCCGAATCCGTGGCCAGCCCCTTCCTACCATCACTTGGCTGAAGAACGACATGCCGGTGCCCACCAACGAGAGGTACCAGGCTTACTACCTCGCTGACGGGGTCTGCAGACTGGCCATCAGCTCGCCTACTCCTGAAGACAGCGGGAAGTATACTTGCAAAGCTGAGAACTCCGTGTGGACAGATCAAATCAATCACGTTGTCACTTTTACTGGTAAGCTACATTATTAAAGACATCACTACATAGTAGGTATAAAACAAAGTCGTTATCCGCCGTCTGTCCCTATATGTAAGCTACACAAGCTTACCTACTACTTAACATCACAATCGTAACGTCATAGGCCTAAGTTTTAGGCTTTGAACTAACTACGCCTAAGTACTTCGACGTCCAGATTGTGGTCCGTAAGAGTTTCTAACCAAAGTAGAGTAGTATTTTAGTATATATAGTAGTATTTTTAACCAAAGTTAGCAATCGCATCTGCGTCGTAATCACTACATAGTATAAAACAAAGTCACTTCCAACTGTCTGTCCCTTTGTATGCTTAGATCTTTAAAACTACGCAACGGATTTTGATGCGGTTTTTTTAATAGATAGACTGATTCTTAAGGAAGGTTTATACGTATAATACATGCATATTATAGTAGAGGAAAAATTTGTATCTACATTGCACCCGTGCGAAGCCGGGGCGGGTCGCTAGTAAATTATAAATGATATTTATTTTGTATATTATTTATAAGTAACACTTTTCCACGTCAGTTTTTTCGACAAATTATATTAGATGAGACTGCTTTTTCCTGACTACCCTGAGAAAAATCACTGAAACTAACTCATAATGTAATCATGTAATGGTGAAACAAATGAGATCATGAGACACATGTGTGGATTAACGTTTGAGGAAAGAATCACGCAGATTTTAGTGGAACTGTCCAAGCAGTACAAATTTAGAATTTAAGGAGATCGTATGATTTGAAGAACAATATGAAAGTTAAGACATTTAGTTAGGCGTAAAACGTTCAAAATGCTAGATACACATTATTACCTTTATTCCTAAACTTAGATACCTGATCATTTATAGTAGGCTTTTTCTTTTTATTCGTCATGTCAGTCGTCAGTCACCGCGACATATTACCTTGCATATTTTATATCGAGCCCTTACCGCTGATTTATTATTAGCAATCATAAGTGGTTTTGCGCGTTCCCGAAACGTTCGTTGTTAACACGCCAATTAGGACCAATCAGGGCGCTCCAAAGTCGCGTCATATTTCAAGGGCTTGGGGGTGCCGGCGTCCGGGCCCTTCAGCCAGTCCCGTGGGAAACCTGGCGGCGTCGGCACGTCGCCCTTTTACCGCGTCAGCTTTTATACAACCGGTATAAAATCGTATATTTCGACTTCAAAACTACACTTTTCGAACTTAACAGGTAGTTTATACCGCGGATATTTTAATTTGCCTTTAAACTGATAGATTTATAAGTTAAACGAACACGCTTTTTGGCTGTTTGTCTGAAACCTTTATTTGGGCTATTGCGTTCCTCTCCCTAACGCATGAGTTATAATATGTGTATGTTGATGATGCGTTTGTCAATATGAGTTTCATATTGTCATACTCGCAAACTTGTAATCAATATTGCTTTTCATCAACCTTTATTTCACCTCAATATTGCCTTTCACCCTGTATGAGTTTGAGTTGAGGGTGAGTTCTTTGATTTAAAAATAAAATTAGGTTGTTAAGACGCGTCACGTTCTTATACTATTTGCTTATATTCGTAATAGAGAAAAGATATTGGAACAATGAAATGATTCGAACAATATTACACGCCTATTCTAATAATTTAAGTTTGAGAGAAAGTTTGTTTGTTTGGTTGAACGCACTGATCTCAGGAACTGGTTTCTGGTTTTAATCGATGAATTTTAAAATCTCGCTACGACCAATAAGGGGTGGAGCATTAATGAAAAATTTTGTAAAAACGTTTATTCTCCCTCTTATGTTACGCAGACGAAATTGCGCGGCTCAACTAGTTTCCAATAATAATATCATAAAGAGATCGTTTTAAGTTTCGACGTAGGAGGTTACCTCCGAAACTCTTCACCTGATTTTGAAAATGATTAAACTAATGGAAAGCACTTTTACTTAGTGTGATAAAATCCTTTTTGTCCTAGAAAAGAGCAGGCAATGACGCAGCGGCAAAATGACAACTATAGATTTTCCCTAATAACTGAACGTACTTACCATTGGGCGTTCATATGTAAATAATTTCTAAATACATTTAATTTAATTTCAGGTAAAGAAAGCCGTCTCAGTCCAAACATAGCAACCAGAGAACGGTCCCACTTCAACCGTCAAGCTTTGGAGTCCCGGCGGCCTCACTTCACCAACGTCCTCTCCGACTACAAGGTTGCAAAGGGAGGAACCATAGGCCTCCAGGTGGAGATAAGGGGCTGTCCTACCAGGGTAGAATGGCTCCGAGAAGGTCGCTCAGTCACCGAAGTGTACAGGAACGCAAGGACTTTTGTCGAACAAGGACTTTACACTTTAGCACTTTCGGATGTCACAGAGAAAGAGTCAGGCATGTATACATGCCGTGCCTGGAGTACTCAGGGTAATGTCGACATGAATGCTGCTATTACTGTGGTCAGCAATGAGCTGGATGGCAAGCCTGCTATCATTGCTGGGAGACCGGAGAAGGACATACTTATTTCTGTGGGTGAAGACGTCAATATTTCGTTCAGGGTTCAAGGAGAGCCTAAACCTAAAGGTAAGAGATTTATTTAATTTTTTCATTCTAATTCACGACTTTTTTAAAGTGCATTGCATGCTGATAGTTAAGTTTTTTTTAAATATAAATTCTGTATTTTATTTTCTAATGAATATGAAGATTGTCTCTGATATTTCAAGAGTATAAGGGATTTTTGCGGACTTATACTTCTTAAGCCATATTTCCCATAATTAAACTTACTCACTATAAGCCAAATCAATATAATAATTTTAATTTGTTGAAACAAACATAAGTGATTAGACTGATTATACATAACTTATAGTGGAGTGCCTGGGGGTTTTAACCTTGGACTTTTTTAACAGCAAAAAAATAAAAAATGTATAAAAAATTTAATTATGTTTTATAACTATTAAAACATCATTATCATCATCGACATCATCATTATACATATATAAAAAACAAGGCTGTTGCAATACCTAACTCAAATAGTCATTATTTTTACATATAGAGACATAATAAACAGAAAAAAAAAACAGGCCAACTGCGTGTCGGGCGACGTACAGTGTAAGGTGCCGTAGTTATCTGTTTCGCAGCCATTGCGGAAATAAAATAATTTCGAATTCATTTTCGTTATGCCCAACCATCAAACTATGTCGTACAAAATCACCAACCCTTTTCTATATCAGCTTTTGCTGCTGAGACTCAAAATGTCGAGTGAACGATCTGTGCATGTTTTCAACCGACTTCCAAAAAAGGAGGAGGTTCTCAATTCGACTGTATTTTTTTTATGTGTGTTACCTCATAACTTTGTACTGGGTGTACCGATTTTGATGATTCTTTTCTAAAAATCAAAATACATTTTATATTCAAAAACTGTTGCGTATGGTCCCATTTAAATTTAATTGAGATCTGACGACTAGTATTTGAGTTATCCCTAATATGGCGTGGCTTAGTTTACATTGATGACGTTCTCATTCCCTCTTGTCGATGTAAATATAAATATAATATAAAAAATACCACTGCACGCCACTGGTAAAAATAAAAATAAAACTTTTTACAAAACAATACAACCGACTTATAAGTACACACAAAAAAACCAAAAAGTACAAAATAACTTTAATTTCGGAACTCGGAGTTTTTGGTTGCTTTTTCGTTTTTTGAACACTGACTTCTGAAATTAAAGTTATTTTGTACTTATAGGTTTTTTTGTGTGTAGAAGTCGGTTGTATTTTTTTGTATTTTCTTTTTATTTTTCACTTAGTGGGCTTATGATATTTCATCATATTTAAAGTCAAGTGCGACTTTAAATGCTGTAAATATCGTAAGCAGTGGTGGCCGAGTAGTAACGGCGCCGACTTACTAATTATAGGTCGCGGGTTCAAACCCAGCCTGTCGCATTACTTTGTGTAATTAATTTCTTCACTACTGCTCTCAAAACGGTGAAGGAACGTAAGGGAACCGGCATGTCCTAGAACCAAAAATTCGAAGACATGTGACATTCACCAACCCGCACTGGGCCTGCGTGGTGGATTACGGCCCGTTCCCTCTCCTAGAGAGGAGGCCTGAGCCCCAGCAGTGGGAACATTAAAAGGCTGATTATGCTTTGCTTATGCTAAATATCGTAAGACTATCATCCGTGTAGCCGAATAGTCGAAAGAATATAGAGTGATCGCAACTTGAATGTAACTAGTATTATGATAGATATCAATAATTATGCCATTATTCCACACATCAGCTTTCCCAAGTCGGTAGAACCTCTTTCATTCGACTTATTTACTCGTTGATCGTGGGAATGCAAAATGTTTGAGAAAAAATAAAAAATAAAAATAAATGTAAGTATTTCGCCACATCGCACCCTTAATAATATAAGGGTTTAAGTCAACATTTTTGTAAAGTTTGATTTTGAATGGTCCATCGGCTACCGCTGACAGAGAGAGAAAAAGAACATTAACGACTCTTAACATTAACTTATTTGTGTCTCTCTCGCACTCCCCCGCTCTTCTCCCGTTCTTACTGCTATAAGGTTATTTATTTTTTTATGGACACTTATAGACTAGGTATCGAATAATAAATCTGATGTAAATCACATTTAATACTAAGTTTTTATTAGAAAAATAAGCTGGAATTTAACAATTCCGAATGACTTTAAACACGTATGCCCAACAAAAAAAAAACTATTTTGTCTCACGGATATATTGAATACTTATTTAATATGGGTGGAATTAATTCTATACAAAACGTTTTCGTAATACAGTAGGGCCCCCCGTTTATCCCGGATTATATTTCATATCCCGGTAGTGTCGGTAGTGTGTTGACATATAAATCAGTCAGTTTATCTTCTATACGTCTATACATGATGGAACAATAACTCACATTCCATAATATTGTCCACAGTGGTGTTCATGAAAGGCATTCGCGACATAACAACCAACCAGCGAGTCTGCAAGATGACTTCAGACGACTACGTGAAGTTCACGCTCAAGAGGTCCGTTGTGTCGGACGCGGGTACCTACTGTATACTCGCGAGGAACGCGTATGGATGTGACCGAGCCTTCGTCACTGTTGTAGTAAGAGTACCATCTATAAAAGTCCAAAATTCCATCCATCCATCCATCAGCCATCAGACCTTACTTATTTCCTCATTAACAAAATATATATGTATAATGCATTTGTAATAAGCTTTTAAAACCTATTTTTTTATTCATTTTTGAAAGATTACGATTGAGATTTGAATGCGAACGTTACTTGAAAATATAATATTATATCTGTGATAGGGTGGGGCGGCGCTTTTATTTTCGGTCTAGAACCGGTTTAATAATACGAATAGTAAGTACTCGTATAATTCAAGGAGGTAATATTGCACCCTCCCAAATCTTAGCAGACCTGAGTTTTCGTTATTTATACCTGCAGGCCTATTATGACGTCTTAAATCCATCATGATTTCTGTGTCAGAGAGAGACGGAGTTACACAAGACGAATAGCACTATCTCTTTCCCTCACACGAATCAAGATAGCATTGGCACTTCGTAATACGGCCACTGGTCAATAAACTATGCCCAAATTATAGCCTTGTAAATAGGATCTGGCTTAGGCTGACGAGCAGCTATATATAAGACTATTATGATGCCTAATTAGTCGTTAAAATAAGGTGCATAACATTAAATTTTATGCCCAAATAAAAACATACTCTTTATTAGTTGTAAGTTTTCTAAAAACTGTAAAATAAGGTACTTCTGCCAGCTTCTTCCCCCGTAGAAATGTCGAGTGGTAGCTACCATATACAATCGTGCAGCTCGGGGGATCTCGCATCTGAATGCGAAAGTTTGGATGAACGGATCGGGATGAAATTTGCTACAAAGTTAAGTTGGGGGGTTTGGGCGGGTGAGTGGGCTACGCCCTTTTTGCCATTATTATGGTCTGGCACATAGGCTAGGCACTTTTTGTACCCGGAGTATGTTCTCTTGGTATAATTTACGAGATTCACACAGGCAGAGTCGCTTGCAGAAGTGTTAATAATCTATTGTTAATGAGTATTTCCTCTCATTTCGTTTCTTAGGTAAGACAGCGAGCGTCTTCTGAAAATCTTATCTCGGACTGGACATATCCTACGGATGAGTCAAATATGTCTATTGCTGAAAGGAAGTATAAATGTAAGTATTATATTGCCGTGTTCGTAATATAAAATGCTGAGCATGATCTCCTAGGTAGGATTCCAAGAGGTTCTATGCAAAGTGACATTGTATTAGCTGAAATTTTGGAAGCATTTCGACTGTCGCCTGTGCCACGCACCGCTAACAGAATATCACTTGTCCAAAGCCTAACCAGGACAAGACAGTTTTGTCAGGTTACCAGTGATGACGATTGTCTAGAACTTAGTTGAAATGAATAAGATTGTCAAGAACTACCAAAATATCGGAAAATAGGGATGTTGCCTGAGTAAAAAATATATGATTATGTTTAGTCTGTCAGTTAGATTATAGAAAAGTATTGGACACGTATTTTTTCCTTTATCAAATCTATAAAAACTGACGAAGATACAAAGCATCAAAGATCAGGAGTGGGGGCTTGTGGCGTCACGGCTCGGTAAAAATTGTAGCGAGTAGTGACGTCACACGAGTTTTCAACGCACTGTATCGTCTTCATTTTTTGTTTACGTGAAAAAAGAAAAAATACGTGTCCAATATATTTTGGAAATCTATCCGACGGACTAATTAGATTTTTTTGGTTAACTACCCTATTACAAACATTTTGGTATCTTGATAATCGTTTTCGCAGACAGAATGTTACATTGTGTATAAACCAAGATTGATCTAGCCTTGGCAAAAGAGAGTGATGGTGGTATTGGTAGTTTTACTAGTAGTAGTTGCTATTAAAACTATGTACTAAATGTAAGTTTCTTGAAATGGGAAATCTAACGTTAGCCCTTACTTCGTTACTTCAACTAATACTGATACGCCAGATGAGAAAACCGCCAAGAGATCAACTCACAGTATTATGTAATAGACTCTTGCCGATAGGAAATCATTCACGCGTCATTCGTCAATCAGTCATAGCTGTGATGACGGCAGTCTTGGGCACTCAGCAACTAATCATTAGATCATACCCACTATTTATATTTAGCCTAACCTGCCAATTCTGGCTCGATCAATCTCAAATCAATACTATAAGTCATCTGGCAGTCTCGGCTGGCATATCGTCAAGTATTCTTTAAGGTCAGTGCCGCATCGGTTCTCGTTTTAGCCGTGCCGGACCGCATCCCGGGTGAACCGAGCGTCGTGGACGGAGGCAACAACTGGGTCTCTCTCGCCTGGCCAAAAGCCGACCCTCGGGACACCGCGCCCGTCCTCGCCTACAAGATAGAGAGCTGGCTTCTCGGCAAGGAAGGCGGCGCGCGTTGGACAGAACTCGGAATCACACCTCTTAACTCCTTCGACGCCTTTAATTTGAAACAAGGAGAAGAATACCACTTCCGAGTAACCCCTAGAAACAGATACGGGTGGGGAGAGTCAGTGCAGACATCCGCACCGGTCGGCATCGGGCTCGCGGGTGACAGGCCGGAGTTTGTCGACATCCTGCCGGGACAGCTGAAGGTGCTAGCTGGCGAAACGGCCAACCTAAGCTGCAGTGTGAAGGGCAAGCCGTTGCCTGAAATAGTTTGGATGAAGAATGGGCACGAGATTGAGGAAGAGAGCCGGATGACGACTCTGTACAACGGTCAAGACTGTTCGTTGACCATCAAAGACGTGTGCATCGAGGATGAGGCGCGCTACAGCTGCGAGGCTTCGAATGTGCACGGCAGGGCGTCCACGTACGCAAGGGTGGCTGTCGTCACGGACCGACTGATCTGGGAAGCGGATGCTAAGCTCAAGAGGTGAGTTGAATCCACAATATATTATTTAAATACAGGACATTGACAGTTCCAATAGTGGATTTCATTTGTGACTCGATTGTTATGCCCTTGCGAATTTGTTTAATTAATTAGATGTATGTGTGCTTTGCACCGTTACTCACAGTTTATAATAATGACAACAAGCTGTCTTTATTACTCATATTTTATGGGGGAATAAAATGCTTGAAGTTGACAGAAACAACGAATAGTTATCAATAGGTCAGTGTTTATTTGACATAAGTAAGTGCCGCTCAGCCAAACAGGATTGACAAAAAATAAATGCGCGGTTATCATTATTTTATAAATAAAAATAACTTAAAAAATAATATTCACATGTTAGAATCAATTAAAATAAAATTATTTTCAAAATAGAAAACGTATCAAGTCCTTTGCCATAATAAACAGTTTGACATTACTACATGTAATTTTTTCGATTGTTTTTGACTTGATTCTTAGTTTTTGCGTTTGTAACTTGAACGTATGGATTGTTTTTTTTTTTTATTATATACGACAGTGGCCATTTTTAATGATTTTGTTTTTACTTCTGCAACCGATACCCGTTTTTGAACATGGACTTATATTGAACCCGCCGAAACAAAATCCTTAAACTAGACTTTTAAGAAAAAAAAATTAAAGTGACTTCTACCTACTTTATTGATAATTAATGAAATTGTAATTTCCTACGCTTTGAAGTACAATTCGAAGTATAATCCATCTTTGTTCTTTTATAAGTCTAATGGGCATTCCCCTTTATTGACATTGTGACACTACATTTATAGTAGGTCAATATTTACATTACGTCTAAATCTTGTATATATTGCATGTAAGTTTAATAACAGAACGAAACTCAATGCAATGTTTTGGATATGATATTTGTAAATAAGAAAGATTTGTCTCTGTCACGGTTCCAATCAAATTAACAATTGATCAAAATTGCAAACATTTTTAATACATATAAAAGACTGAATTTGGTGCTCTGGCACCTAAATATGAGACTTTAAAAGATTTTTTTTTATTGACTTTGACTTTTACTGTTATCGAGTCAACAATATCGGCAACCAGTCGGTTGACCCTTAAGTTGAAGGCTCGTGAGCACGTTCGCAAGAAGTTGGTAAAATCATCACAGCGTTAATTCGTTGGATTTGTTTTTTTTTTTCTTTCTTTCTTTTAAGTTGCACCTGCCAAGTTGTCTTTGTACTATCCTAAGGTCGACTGGTAGAAAATGCCTATAGCATTACCGCCCGCCTTTGTACAGTTTTTCTTTTACTACTGCATAAAGTTTAAATGAATTATATCAAATTCAATTGTTTTTGCCTGCAATTGAGTCAACAAAACCTTTAATATATCATCGACTTAGCTATTATTACGAATCTACCTATTAATGCCATACTAAGCTCAAGTGTTTATTTAGTTTGGGTAATATTAAAGGTTAAATATTAGCCGTGATGATTCAGTTAGTCGTCCTCGGAAGAGATCAATGGCCATGCTTGGAAGACTTCCAAAGGGTGTGCAGAGTGGATAGATAATACTTGTCTTTCACTATCTCTGCCACTTAGAAGCCTTTTAGTTCGACGACACGGTTGGCGCAGTGGTTGAGCGATTGGCTGCTGCGCTACGTGTGGTGGGTTCGATTCCCGCACGGAACAAATATTTCTATGGTTTACAGATAGTTGTTCCGGGTCTGGCTATTTGTGTATGTGAGATTGTATGTTTGTAAACGCACCCACGACACAGGAGAAATTCCTAGTGTCTAGTAATGTCTTAAAAAAAAGTACTATTAAAGAAAGTGATAGTTAGGCAAGTTAGTAACTCATCAAGAATAGACACCATTTTTTTTTTATTGGATGGGTAATCATCAAATGACCCCTCCCGCTCTGGACGGAGTGGAAGAGAATGTCAGATTCTTACTGATTAAAACCCACCCGTGATCCTTCTTGTGCCCTTTGCATTCCAAGGCCGCGGTGACTCCTTCGAACAAATTCCGCAACCCTAGCAGGCACTGACCATATGGGGCCCCGTCTTTGCACCTTAAAAAATAAATTATACTTCTGATATCGAAATATTATTGAAGTTATTTAAGCTGTGAAAATTGACAATTTGCCCCATGTTTTACTAACTAAAAAAATCATCAGGTACCCTATGGTACCGGATGATTTTTTAGATTAATTGTTGAAAACATTATTGAAAGTCTTAGCTGTAACCTTACAGAAAAACTGGTTAAAAAAACATGTTAAAATATGTTTCGTTCAGAATCTTTTGCGTGTGACTCGCACTAGCCTGTTTTTTTTTTTGCAATAGGCTGTCTTTAACTGTGATGATTTGATCGGAAAACTATAATTCTCGAAACTCTAAATAATATTCAATTCTTCATTATCATTGCCATGAAACGTAGAAATGCTGCCAGCCTATTGGGTACATAACATATGGCCAGGGCCCCAAGTCTGCTATTACAATAGTATCAGAATGGTCTATCATTGATTTCATAATGGTTGATTTTTATAAGTTTGGTAATCTAAATATAAAAGCGTCATTATGACTTCCCAATGATCAACCACTGACACTCCATTGAAAGAAATAGCCTAAATTGGTAATCTCGTGCATAATGACAAATTAAATTTTGACAGTTCCTTTGATCAGTGACCTATCATTAGAAGGCCGGACATTTGGATGTCCAAGTACTGAATGTGCATCGCCGTTATTATATTTCCGTATATTTCAAGTGTTTTAAAAAAAATGTGTGAGTAATCAAAGGAAAGTACATCATCATGCACTAGTCACAGCTGAAAAAATTTAGTACCTATAAAAGCAGTAGGACACCTAAGAGACCTGATTGGTCGGTTTAATGACCAGTCGAAAATTGCAGTTGCATCCACACCCACTATGCTATACTATGTTATTAAATTCAGTGATGCAATGCAGCCATTTGCACGCATGACTTAACAACTTCATAGCAGTGCGAAAATGGGACGCTGCCTATAACAAAGCTCACATTATGAGTTACGGTATGGTTAATCGTGTGGTATTGGCTTATATAAGCTGCATGATTACCTAAATAAGTGTTTTATCCAATAGGATCGCTGCGGCAGCCAGCCAATCTCGAGCGAGCATTCGTATTAACAAGCTGTATCTTATAGCTCAGTTAAGTGTGTTCAACACCCGCCACAATTTAAAGCCGGTTGTAGAACATGAGCTTAGCTAATCATATTAACTTTAGCTCGTCTATCAGACGGAAACTTTTATAACTGTGTAGGTACATGTTCTTGTAAAAAAAATTGCAGAAATGTGAGCTAAACTAAACTAAGCCAACATTGGTTATGAATTTCAACTGGTTTTTAACTGAGCTGCATAATAATTATGCAGCTTCGTTTTACGTTCGATTTTTGAAAGTGAATTATTAACTTTCAAAAATCGAACGTAAAATAATCGAAGCGTATATAACGAAGTAAATTAAATCAAGATCGCTTATTCCCCAGGAAGTTTAGCACCTATCAGCATTATTTAATTACCATTATTTAGAGGGTTGAAGCCGTTATTCGACAAAGCACGTGTTGCTGGCGCTAAACAGCGATGTATCGCGCGTAGCAGGCCGCACTCGTTGCGGAATTTGTTCGAAGTTGCGGAATTTGTTCGAAACAGTCACCGCGGCCCTGGAACGCAAAGGGCACAAGAAGGATCACGGGTGGGTTTTAGTCAGTAAGAGTCTGACACTCCCTTCCGCTCCGCCCAGAGCGGGAGAAGTCATTTGATGATTTCCCA
This sequence comes from Hecatera dysodea, assembly GCA_905332915.2. NCBI lineage: Eukaryota > Metazoa > Arthropoda > Insecta > Lepidoptera > Noctuidae > Hecatera > Hecatera dysodea. The sequence goes on along the minus strand of HG995286.1, from coordinate 25,733,759 downwards.
TCCAAAAAAAAAAAGCAGGCCGCACTCAGAACTAAAACCATCGCGCGCTGTGTCTTTTAGTAATTATTCAGCCGTACAGTTGTTACAAGATGTTTGTGTACCTATTTCACTGCGGCTTCATCCATGATTAACTAACTGATTTTTCTTCTTCCTGAGTTGTTGAGTGATCTAAATCATGTTTTGCTAACTGAGTAAGTAGGTACTATCGGCTTAATTATTTCCTGATCCGTCTTAAGCGTATTTTACTAAAGCCGTTAAAAGAAAATTTGGTCGGAATTGGAAATAAATTTCGTTAGTAACAAAATATGTAGATGTCAATTTAATAAGACAGTGACCCAGATTTTACCCTTCTTGCTGTTATCTCAATGATTATGACTGTAATATTTAATAATAGACGTATATGTAGTGGCAAAATATGGGATACAGAGGCTGCAGACAAGTGACATTCTGTCAAATGTCATCAAAGATTTATGGAATTGGCAAATGTCACGTGATCGATCCCACATAGGGTAAGGTAGTGTTGTAATCTACTCAAGTCTCGAAATGAAGACTTGAGTAGATTTTCAAGGGTAGGATAAGACCTTTTTAAGTTCTTTGAGCTAGACTGAGTCATGAACTTGGGTTGGTGTATGTTAGTATATTTGTTTACTGATTGAAAATAAATTGCATGATAAAAATTTGTAGCAGCTCAATTATATTGCATTAAACGCAAATAACATAATCAAATGTGACCGATTTGCTGAATCAAAATGCGAGTAAAACGTCTAAATAAAATAATAAACATACAAACTACCATCTACTTTAAAAAATAAAATAAAAGTTATAAATATTCCGGAACAATTTACACGGCGCCATCCAGCCCAAACTAAGCTTACTTTGTACTTTATGGATTTAGAGGATTCAGTCATGAATTCTTTTAAAAAGACACAGTCTTTGAGGTATTTTGGCAGGACTCAAGTCTTTTTTACAAAACACTTCAAATTCTGAAGCTCTAAGTTTTATTTATAAGGCTCGAGCCTTCAAAAATAGCTCAAGCTTTACGAGGACGCCAAGACATAAGACTCAAAGACTCGAGTTCCTTACAACACTAGTATGTTTGCTTAAAGTCATACCACCGCCTGTTGTTGTACTCTTGCAATATCTGATTCCTTGTTTGACTAGACTAATCGGGGGGCACGGCAGCGCCCCCGCCGAGTCGAGCGCAATGCAAACACTGCGTTACCATCCTTTACTGGAACCATTTCGCCGCATTTTCAGGCCCCTATTTGAAAACCACTGGATAAGACCAGAAAGCAGAAATTTTCGCCATCCAGTAAGCTATAATCACATACATTAAATCCAAAATTTCAAGTTTTTAGGTCATTTAGTTCCGAAGTTAAGTGAAAGCAAAGTTTCGCATTTATGACACTCACTCACTCATGGTCATCAAAATAGAACTAGTACTTCCTATAAACTCAGAGAGCTGAAATTTGGTACGGAGTTTTTATAGTTTTCCACTTATGTGGCTATTTTAAACCCTAGGGTTTAAAATAGCCACATAAGTGGAAAACTATAAAAAACTAGGGTATGAAGATCTGGAGTACCTGGTGACCCTGATTAGAAAACGAGATGTTAGGGCTGACCCGAACCCTGCGCACCAAAGATGCGGCGTGCTTGCCCATGGTCATGTGGAAGCAGTCCAAAATAATAGAATGGATATTTGTCTAGAGCCTTGGACGACTTGTAACTGTAACTTACAGTTTAGAACTACTTTAATTCTTTACTAGTCTCCAAATATAGCATGTTTCTGTGTAAATTTCCAGAGAACGTTCGCAAGACGCGGAAGGCGACTACCCGCCGCAGTTTACGATGCGGCTGCGTGACCGTCGGGTGCAGGCCACGTACCCTGTGCGGCTGACTTGCCAGGTGGTCGGCAACCCGCCCCCCACGCTGACCTGGTTCAAAGATGGCGACACGTTGGTTTTCGACAGTAAGTACCTAGATCTGATTTCGAAATGCCAACATATATGGATTCTTCATGTGACATTACGACGGCAAGTTTAATCTAGTAAACAATTATGAAATAAATTTTATAATATCTTCCTGAGCGATGAAGTTATAAAGCTTCAAAGTTGACAATTATTATTTTATTTTATTTTTTTAAAGAAGGCTTAGAAACTAGTCAACCAATAACAAAGACTGTAATATTAACAAATGGCTAATAACAAGCCTCCACTAGGTAAGAAAAACAGTCGATATAAAAGAAAGTACATACGAGTTAATATAACCAGTTAAGAGAGCAGTAGATAAATTAACTGTCCTTAAAAAATTAGAAAGGGAAGTCCTTTACGGACTCTGACGCCAAATTCTATGACATCTTTACAGCTGCCTACGATGATGATGCCTACGTGCTGATGGCCAAGGGAATCTTGTGGATTTAGCAAATATAGGTTCAATCGCTATAGCATTATTAAAAGACTCCGGCAGTAAACGGTTTTTTGAGCTGTACTGCCTATGTCAAGTATAGACTAAAAAAGGCATCGAAATACTCAACATTATATTTCTCCCGACTCCTCGCAATATCGTTATCAGAATCTGAATAATTTTCATTTCACACCTGCGCAATGCGGCTTTTAAAGAAATATTCCCGTCTGAGCACCAGTTTTAACAGCATCAATGCTTGCATCGAAGATATTTCTATTATATTTGGAGGCTATTAGCGGAGCTATGGTGTTCTTAAAATCGGTGTTCAAATGGGGTACTTCTCTTTAAAACCCATAAAATACCAAAAAGCCTCAAGGGAAAATACTCTCGATATAAAAACTACCTTTGTGCTACTCCAAATTTCGTATTTATAAATAGTAGTCAACGAGTATCAATAAAGTTTTCCACACAACGAGTTTCCTCAGTGCCTCGGTAAGCAAGTTAAGCCGTTGGTCCCGGCTGTCATTTGTAGATCTTTAGCAGTCGTTACGGATTGTTAGAAGCCAGAAAATCTGACACCAGTCTTGCCAAGAAGTACCGTGTTCCCCAGTTATTGGGTTGTGGAGGTCTGGTAGGCAGCCGCTCCATGTTAAATATTGTTATTCAGCTGAATACTGGAAGCCGACCCCAATATAGTTGGGAAAAGGCTAGGCGGATGATGAGTAGAGATTTTGACGCACTAACATTTTACAAAAACTTTTAAGGTCGCCGCAACACCTACCAGGATGAACACTTCCACACGCTGGAGATCGCTCCTACGACCCTGGAGGATGGAGGGGTGTACGAAGCGATGGCTCGAAACAGCTCCGGGGCAGTCAGCTGCCGTTGCAGCTTAGTGGTGGACAAGGGCATCAGGGCGTATGTGGCACCAGAGTTCTGCTGCGGGCTGGAACCCCTATATAGACTTTCTGAAGGTGAATTACCTTTTTGCTGCTCAAACCACGTAGGCATACATGTGTGACGTTTTTACGTTCATTCGAGAAAGATCGAATATACACACCAGTGTTTGTCAAACTGCGGCCATCTCGCCGTTTACGACCCACGGTTGACATCTTAGATAAGAATAAGTGTGGTCAATTATCTTATGTGGCCCTTGGTCAACAAAGTGTGACGACCACTGGAACAGACCGTTATAACTTTAGCCTTATTGCTCGAAACCATAGTAAAATGTTTGAAGAGCAAAATTCACGTAGTTTAATTTTTATTTCGTGATACTTGTTAATCGAATATCAGCGAACGTGAAGAATCGGTATAAGATGACAATGAATAACAAGAACAAAACCAACCGGTACATTCTTGTAAATATATCAATGAAAACGTAGGTGTATTCGTTGTCATCCTATCAATGATGCTAGGGATTCACATTTCACTCACGATGGTAAGATTTTTACTGAATAACAAAACTACTTCAATTGAAATTTTTCCAACCTATTTCCAGGCGAAGAGCTCCGTATTTCAGCCGTGGTGGAAGCATACCCTTCAGTAGGAGTCACCTGGTACCGCGACGGCGTCCGTCTCCGCCCAAGCAGACGCGCCATCATGACCCTCGACCGGGACGGGCAGATAGAACTGGCTCTAGCCTTCGTGACCTACCGAGACGCCGGTGTCTATACCTGCACGGCTTCCAACGAAGTCGGACGGGCTTCCACGTCAGGGAAAGTGATTGTCGTGGAGGGAACTCAGTCACGGGAGAAGAGGACTCCCCCAGTTGTGATCAATGCTCCTGATGAACTGTGAGTTTTTTTTCTATTTCGCCTTCTTTCTAGATTTTTCCCAACACACAACGATACAAGATATCGGCGCCCAGACGGTGACCGTTACATGGTGGACATCCCACCCACATGCACTAAACGTTTTGGGAACACATTCATTGTGCGTATAGCTAAGGACTGGAATGCCTGAGTCTGTGTTTCCTGATAACTGCAACCTGGCCGATAAGGCAAGAGTGAATAGGTTACTTCTAGGAAAGCGTGCTTCATTTTCGACCACATCATCGCTTACCATCCACCAACTCTCACCACCAGGTGAGATAGCGGTCAAACGACTGTCTATCAATAGTAAAAAGAAAGATGGACTCCTGGAATAGAGTATAGTCCTCTTCGAAATATTCCTTCGCTGTGGTTTCTCACATTGTGTATAGAAGCTAACCTCTACCATGATGTTTAAATGAAACGACTGCCCCACTTAACTGGTTCTGTATAATAAAATACTCGTTGGTAAGACTGGTTGACTGTGCTACTCAGTTGATAGAGGAAAAGACACGAATGAAAGCAATTATTAATACAAAATGTCACGATTTTTTTTTTCTGGTTAATAAAAGAGAGTGGCAGACTAGTATTCTACTGTGTGGGGTGTAATAATATATATGTAAATACGTTCACGTATATAATCTTTTAGATACTATATTTGTGATTTCAGAAGGTATGACCATTTACCAGTATCATATTAACAAAATCATATTGACAACCAAATAAATCTCAGACTGGTATCAGATTTTTTGGTTTGTCAAGGGTTTAACGTGCTGTCATCTAATGAATGCTGTTGTTATTTGAATATTACTCATGCGTCACTAATTGCACAGACCTGCTATACTCTCTTAACTGAACGCAGCATGGTAAGTTCAAAGCTTTCTGAGGTATCGAATGCGCGAATGTGAAAATGCGAATGTCATAAATAATTACTCACAGAATATGCAAGCTGAAGCTTAAATGGGCTAGCCATATAAGCCATTAGACCGACGATGGCCATTGGGGGCGATGTGTTCTTGACAAAGCTTCTCGAAATGGCAATCGCAAGGTCGCCCTCAGGCTATGAATCTGGTTTTCGTCGAGGCGATCGGCGGCGGAAATCTCTGACGTCCGGCCCTGGTTCAATCTATGGTCCGGAGCGAGGAGGCATGGAAAGCGGTCACAGAGGAGGCGGAACGCGTGCGAGAGAGGGAAACCTCACGATCCAGCCACCGCAACAGAAGAAGACACCCCGGGCGTCGGGATAAGCAGGACGATTCCCGGCCACCGTAGGCGCGGGCCTGCGGATGGCGAGCTATGGGTGGCTCGCCGTCCGATAGCAACCAGGCCCGGGTCGGAGGCGCGTCATGTTTCACGCGCGCCTCAAAGAGCTATCAGCACAGACGACGGGGCCAGTGCCTGCTAGGGTTGTGGAATTTGTTCGAAAGTGTCACCGCGGCCCTGGATCACAAAGGGCAGTAGAAGTATCCCGAGTGGGATTCAGTCAGTAAGACAGTCCCTTCCACTCCATCCAGAGCGGGAGAAGTCACTTAATGATTACCCATCCAGAAACAAGTCCATGAATCTGGTCGAAATTGAATGACGTTTGAATTTGAGCGATATGTGATGCTGAATGATGCTAACAAAGAAGTTCAAGAATCTATAAGATCTAGGGCTCTAGTAACTGTAAGGTTTTAGCGAACATTAAAGCCAAGTCTTTGCCATTACAGATACTCCAAGGAGCCGATGTTCGTAAGAAAACCACGTTCAAGCGAGGCCCGGGAAGGAGATACCGTCATCATCGCGTGTGAGGTCATTGGAGATCCCAAACCTGATGTGTACTGGCTCAGAGACTTCCTTAAGGTGAGATTAAACTAGATTCAATCAAAGAACAATTAATGTAGCATAGATTATTTGTTATTTTTGATGATTTTTCGGGCTCTGAAAGTACATTTGTATAGGCGGAACCCTTAAAGGATCGCTACTGTGTCCATCTAACTGTTTATAATGGCCAATATGATCCGACTATACTGAACCAATTCCGTTGAAATTTGGTACACAAATAAACTTATGTAACCCGCCAGTGCCTATCAACAAAATAAAAATAACGGCGCGAACGATTCAACTATTTTGGTTTTGGATCCCGTAACGAAATTAATCAGAAAAGATCAGCGAAAGTGTAAGAAATACCACCCAAGACAGGCTAAGTTTTATTGGAATTTTCTGTTATTAATTTCTCAGTAACACCCAAAGCCTGTATTTTCACCCCTATGAACTGGGACAATAGAATCCCCTCTATAAGTGGGAAATTAACTGACATAATGTCGGTGTGTGTCGCTGGACTGACACTCTCGCTACTGAGTCCACCAAGGTTCAGCGAACTCGTAACGTGTCGAACCGACAGAAATGTAAGCACATCGCTGAGAGATCAGTCCATGAGAATATCGACGACCCACCGGACATCCCTCCTTGTACGTCTGCGCAACCATAATCACTCTGACAAGAACGTCTGAAAAAGAAGATGAAGATATTATACTAGCTTCTGCCTGCGACTTCGTCCGCGTGGAATACATACTAACCCCCCGATTTTTAAATTATTATTCAGTGTTGTCTGCTCCTATTGGTCTTAGCGTAATTATATATAACCTACTAGCTATGCCCGCAGCGTGAATGTCGGAAATTATCCAAGGGAACATAATCCCGGGATAAAAAGTATCCTATGTTACTTCTACTACCTCCAAGAATATGTGTACAAAGTTTCATGATGATTCGTCAAGTAGTTTTTGCGTGAAAGCGTAACAAACATTCACGCATTCACATTTTTAATATTAGTACCTAAGGATACTGAAGATATATATAGGTATCCGGAGAAACAAGCGTGTCATAATGTCTTAGGTCAAAACCCAGACTTTCCATAAAGCTCCTTTTAAATCCCTTCCACAGCCGGATTACTACAGAGACGCGACACACTTCAAGCGGGTTGGAGACGGCCCGGAGTACCGGTTCGAGATCCCACATGCAAAACTGGACTACACTGGAGCCTACTCCGTAGTCGCGAGGAACGTGCACGGAGAAGCAAAGGCGATTATATCTCTGCAGATCAAGGCGAAAGGTGAGATTTTGACATCTAAATATACATATATAACTCAAAAGTGACTGACTGACTGACATAGTGATCTATCAACGCACAGCCCAAACCAGTGAACGGATCGGGCTGAAATTTGGCATGCAGGTAGATGTTATCACGTAGGCATCCGCTAAGAAAGGATTTTGATTAATTCTACCCCCAAGGGGATAAAATAGGGGATGAAAGTTTGTATGAACCTTTGTCAATTTTAAACCGATCGGGCTAGGAGTTTCAAAATCGGGGGTAAAGTAACTATCCCACGCGGACGAAGTCGCGGGCAGAAGCTAGTTTACTAAATAAAATAAAAAATGAGATCCCACCGTAATAATAAGATGAGGTGAGCAGTTAATCCCTGGCTTAAAACGACAGGTCAATTAACGGTGAGTTTTGTACAGAAGACCCACCTTCCAGCTCTTCATCAATTCTGTCATACCATACCGTAACTCGTACTCGTACCGTTTCCGTGCAGCAGAAGATAGGACACTTTTTTCGACTATACTCTTTGTGCGCGAAGATATTATAGGCGGTATTGCTGAACTCGTTCTTATTATTTTTCCAGGTCTATGAAAATAGGACGTAGTTATATTTTTGTCAGCGTTAGCATTTTTATCTAATAAAGTCTGACGATGATGATATCGTCAGATTTGATCAGAGAGCTTTCAGATTTTAATTTTTCGGGTAAGCACTGTCTATTGATTTGCTGGGGAGTTTGTTGCGCCACTTCTTCCCAGCTAAAACACTAGGAAGTGGTGAACAGTGGGCGTTTTGGGGGACTGTCTTTATTTAAAATTGACGTTCAAAAAGTGCTGTCTCTCAGCCTAGTTCGAATAAATTACTTTTGTTTTTTTTTTGTTGTGTGGGATTTTCAGTTACCCTTATTATTTGTTTGTCTTAAAACCGAAAAGCTGGACAGGCCAGCCAGTTGGGCTGGAAGTTTGGGTGAAAGGCCGGACACTTTAAAATTTTATTGTCTTTGTATGTCCCAACAAAAGCTTTTTATCACAGTACAGTATCATTTACCATAAAATTTTCTTAAATTTTAAAGTTTCATTTAACAATAAAATTGAGTGAATCAGTCTTCATTATTATTAATCATTGAATATTTGCAGTAGTACTAGTACCTACGTACTACGTAGCAAGCGATACTGGTAAGGAAAATGCTCAAATTCAAAAATCCGAAAAAAACCGGACACGCCGGACGCTGTAATTTGGCCGCATACACAACCAAAAAGCCTGACTATGTCCGGCTTTATCCAGACGCCTGGCAACGCATAAATAGCGGACCAAAGTCAAACTGACGGATAGACATATCAACGCATAGTCGAAACTCCTGGCAAAACATTGCATTGTGAAGCTAAAGCCTGTGCAATAAAAGTCACTTCAATAAACTTTTTCATAGAAATAAACGTCTCTAACCATGACAGGCATGTGCTTCACCATTCTTAGTTCACACCTGTTTCCCGCCATTGTTCTTGAATATTCAGTGTCTGCCCCCAGAATATTGAACCTACCTGTACAATCAATTTGTCACAAGTCCCACGCCCCACGAAAATAAAATTCGTGGGATACCCAGAGAGCCGCTTAAGCCACTTGGTTTCAACAAGTAAGTAGGAACCCCAACCTGATCTATAAGCAATCTAAATTTTTACGAGATAGGGTGTGACTCCCCGTGTAATCGATTCGTCACATTTCTCGCGCCCCCCGAAAATAAAACCTCCTGAAATGCCCAGTGGGCCACTTTACTTCAACAAGTAGGTAGGAACCCCACCCTGATTTATGGACACTGCGATTTCATGAGAGCAGGTGTGACTTCCCTTACAATCGATTTGTCATATCTCCCACGCCCCCCGAAAATAAAATCTCGTGGAATACCCAGCGAGCTATTTTGCTTCAACAAGTAGGTAGGAACCACAACCTGATTTATGGGCAATTTACATTTTTACGAGATAGGGTGTGGCTCCCTGTGAAATCTATTTGTCACAATGTCTCACGCCCCTCCGAAAATAATATCTCGTGGGATGCCCAGCCAGAGATTTTGCTTCAACAAGTAGGTAGGAACCCCAACCTGATTTATGAACACTACGTTTTCATGAGAACGGGTGTGGCTTCTCTTACAATCAACATGTCATATCTCCCACGCCCCCCAAAAAAAATCCTCCTGGAATGCCCAGTGGGCCAGTTTGCTTCATCAAGTAGGTAGGAACCCCAACCTGTTTTATGGACACTACGATTTCATGAGAGCGGGTGTGGCTTCCCTTACAATCGACTTTTCATATCTCCCACGCCCCCCGAAAATAAAACGTCGTGGAATGCCCAGCGAGCTATTTTGCTTCAACAAGTAGGTAGGAACCCCAACCTGATTTATGGGAAATTAAAGATTTCATGAGAGCGGGTGTGGCTTCCCTTACAATCAATTTGCCATATCTCCCACGCTCCCCGAAAATAAAACCTCCTCGAATGCCCAGTGGGCCACTTTGCTACAACAAGTAGGTAGGAACCCCAACCTGATTTATGGGAAATTAACGTTTTTACGAGATAGGGTGTGGCTCCCCGTGAAATCAATTTGTCACAATGTCTCACGCCCCCCCGAAGATAAAACCTCGTGGGATGCCCAGCCAAAGATTTTATTTCAACAAGTAGGTAGGAACCCCAACCTGATTTATGAACACTACGTTTTCATGAGAACGGGTGTGGCTTCTCTTACAATCGACATGTCATATCTCCCATGCCCCCCAAAAAAAAAATCCTCCTGGAATGCCCAGTGGGCCAGTTTGCTTCATCAAGTAGGTAGGAACCCCAACCTGTTTTATGGACACTACGATTTCATGAGAGCGGGTGTGGTTTCCCTTACAATTGACTTTTCATATCTCCCACGCCCCCCGAAAATAAAACGTCGTGGATTGCCCAGCGAGCTATTTTGCTTCAACAAGTAGGTCGGAACCCCAACCTGATTTATGGGAAATTAACGTTTTTACGAGATAGGGTGTGGCTCCCGTGAAATCGATTCATCACATGTCTCACGCCCCCCCGAAAATAAAACCTCGTGGAATGCCCAGCCAGAGATTTTGCTTCAACAAGTAGGTAGGAACCCCAACCTGATTTATGAACACTACGTTTTCATGAGAACGGGTGTGGTTCCGCTATTGTGCATCGTATTGGATGGGTCATTTCGGGGGCGGGTTTGGATCAACATTTGTTTGATTTATGAGAGAAATGGGTGACAGATATATTTGGGGGACGGATTATGTCGCTACTTTGGAAGAATACTGTAGTGTTAAAAATACTACAATGTGTATTGAGTTAGTGAGACCATGCGATTAAAAATGGTCCAGATAACCTACAGATACGCCACAAAATGACTTCATGCTTTCAGTGGGTTTTGGTTAATTTTACAGTAGATTTTTATACTTACTAGTAGTTTATAATTTTTTCACAAAGGTAAAAAAGGATGGAACAGTTACAGGGTAATAGGTATCTATGCCCTGCCACAGTAGGAAGCACACAAATATAAAAATATAAACCGAGTAGATGAGTATCTATTGATGAAACTTAAACTATAATCAACTTTGCACTATTAAGTATTTATATCCGGGTGTCAACACTGTATGGAGGACACGGTGGATCATACGGTGGAGGTCTGCCCTGCTTGGGCGGAGCAAAGCCGTGTCCACGTCGAGGCGACCGGCGGCGGCGACCTCTCGCGTCCGGCCTTGGTTCAAAAAGAGTGAGGAAGCATGGGAAGCGGTCACCTCCTTCTGTGAAGCAGTAACGCTAACGAAGGAGGAGGAAGACCGCGTATGAGAGAGGGAAACGCTCCAGCCGCCGCAACAGAAGATCACGCCTCGGGCTACGGGAAACGTAGGGCGATTCCGGCTACCGCACGCGCGAGTGTGTAGATGGCGAGCTATAGATGGCTCACCGTCCAATAGCAACCAGGCCGACGAGTATCGACGGCGCGTCGTGTTACACGTGCGCCTCAAACTGTCAGCAAAGAAGACGGGGCCTCATAGGGTCTGTGCCTGCTAGGGTTGGGGAATTTATTCGAAAGAGTCGAGAGAGAGGGTACACATCCCCGGGATATCCCACCCGGGGAGTAAGAAAGTAGGAAGCTCGAGGAGTTACAGAAACGTTACGCCCGGATGCAAGTTAGGAGCTAGACCCCCCCCCCCCTCCGAGAGAGTGGAACGCAACGGGCACTATGAGGAACACGGGTGGGTTTTAGACAGTAAGAGTCTGACAATCCCCTCCGCTCCGCCCAGAGCGGGAGGAGTCACTTGATGATTTCCCATCCAGAAAAAAAAGGTTTACTAGGAAGAAGAGACGAGGAGACTGACAATATTTACTAAATGATAATCATTATTCACATATAATTTCAGATCCATCATCAACGGACGACTCACACAACATCAGATATGGGTAAGTCACAAATTATTATGTTACATGGGCAGACGATCTACATCAACATTGCTTAGTAAGTCCGTATTTGTAAAATATTATAAAACTTAAAACCGTCTTGAGGTTTAAAAATAAAGCATCAAATTTTTTTAAAGTATACTTTTCAGGTTTGGTCATGTTGGGGGTGTGCTATGTTTGGTCTACGTTTTTTTAAATATAAAAACGAATGATATAATTTCGATTCATATAATTTTCGTTTGTTATAAGTCATCTATTGATGAACTGAACGGCATGTTATGGGATGCCTAAATGCCGTACAATTTAGGTGTCAAATGTTAGTGAAAACGCAGGAATAAATAGCTCACTAGGACCTATTAGGACATAAACGGTACCTAGTGTGAATCTTTAAATCTTTCTCCGTAAAAGCTTGAACCGTGAATTGTACTGTCACTCCATAAGAACAAGACAAAACGACCGTTCACTTTATGTCTACAACTTTTAAGTTTACACGTCGAAATGTTTGCAGTATAAACGTGATTGGTGATATTTGTATTTTATATTTCTATGGTGATATTCCTCAGAAATGTCAGCAGCCTGTTTATTTTTCATAACCGAGATGCATGCGTGCCAAGAATTATTGACGTTATGCATGCGTGCCAAGAATTATTGACGTTTATAAAGTAGGTAAGGAACGTAAATGAAAATAAAAGGGCGCCAGTGAAGAGCACAATCGGTACGGCAGTATTTTGTTAAACGAAAACGCCGGCCCGAATCAATTACTAGGTCGATCTAGTAATCCTATTAATAACAGCTGAATTTGTATTGATCACTTAAGCGCGACTGGCATATCTAGCCGGTTAATCTTTCCAAACATTCATCTCAACATATTCAAATTTGCAGACCCACTTTTGTGTTTATCGTTAACTAGCTGTCCGCACAACTTCGTTTGTGTCACATTTTTCATGACTGCTCCGCTCCTATTGGTCTTAGCGTGATGATACAGCCTATAGCCTTCCTCGGTAAATGGGCTATCTAACAATGAAAGTATTTTTCAAATCGGACCAGTAGTTCCTGAGATTAGCGCGTTCAAACAAACAAACAAACATACAAACTCTTCAGCTTTATAATATTAGTATAGATTAATGTTCTCGTTTAAGACATAAATCGGATTTTTCTCGTTTCAGCCGCGTAGAAGTGATCCCTCGTTTCGAGCGAGAACTGACAGATCTGCTGTCGTACGATGGCGATGCGATTGAGTTCGAGTGCCGTGTCACCGGCAACCCAGAACCGGACATCCGGTGGTTCCATTACAATGAGGTATGATAAGTGAAGAAAAGAAGATTTTAGTCCCTTAACGGCTGAAACCAATAACCGATCTATCGCATACTGGAGATAGAAAAACAAATGAAACAACAGAAAAATTATATAGGTTTTCTGTTGTTTCATTTGTTTTTCTATCTCCATTATGCGATAGATCGGTTATTGGGTTCGGCCGTAAGGCTTCCAACTCATTATTGGCTTTTAGATTGGTTTTTAGCAGGGGGAGTTTGATTTTTTTATATTTTAAATCAAGCCCATTTTATTTCTGGATTCTAAATCCAGAAAAAAAAGTACTACTATATATACTAAAATACTACTATACTTTGGTTAATCTCTTACGGACCACAATCTGGAAGTCGATGTACCTAGGCGTAGTTAGTTCAAAGCCTGAAGCTTAAGCCTCCGTTACGATTGTGATGTTAAGTAGTAGGTAAAAGCCTTACACAATTCTGACATTGCCGTTATGTATCAAGTATAAAATTTTATTTTTATACTTAGCGTGAGAGAACTCTCATTTTACCCCCTCGTTGTCCGTCTATCAAGCGGTTTGTACCTCATGAACCTGTATAGGTAGCCAGTTGAATTTTTCTCAGAATGTGTTGGTATTTCAATCGATGACAATGCCAGCAGAATAGAGATGTTTCCTGAGTATAAAATATATGATTATGTTTAGTCCGTCAGTTAGATTATAGAAAAATATTGGACACGTATTTTTTCCTTTATCAAATCTATAAAAACTGACGAAGATACAAAGCATCAAAGATCAGGAGTGGGGGCTTGTGACGTCACGGCTCGGTAAAAATTATAGCGAGTAGTGACGTCACACGAGTTTTCAACGCATTGTATCGTCTTCATTTTTTGTTTACGTGAAAAAAGAAAAAATACGTGTCCAATATTTTTTGGAAATCTATCCGACGGACTAATTTTAGTTAACTACCCTATTGATTATTATTGAATATTTGAACCCATCCTTGAAAAGTATTGTTTTCAGTTTATGGTGCGGATTGCATTGTGTTTGAGTCTAACTCGGAAATTTCTGGTTTTAACACACGTCAAGCACCTCCTCAATAGATGTTTTGAAAGTAACATTGGCCGCATGAGCGTTAAAATTATGCCACATGAACATACTACCGTAAAAAGTACCGTATCTTCTCATCCAGACCACAGATAATATACCTAGTCCACGCTAAATAGCGCACCCGTGTTCCATTCAGTCTATGATGCGAAATTGGTTACTAAAAATCTTACCATTTATAATATTAGCAAGATTGGCGAAACGTAAAGGTAAGTATTAAAAGTACTCCCACTTTAATAGGATACTGAGTCATTGCATGAGAGCCGTTGGGGATTGAGGCAAATGCCATGCTTTTGGAAAGGCTGATAACCAGATCCTAACTCCAGTAAATTTTTGACACATCCAGTTTTTGACCTAAGATTTATGCGATGGTGTGGTGGATATTAGTTTAACCACTTCCTAAGCATGTTTGCGACTTGTTGGTCGCTTTACAGTTTCCAGTATATTCTAATCCAGCTGAATACCAGTATTTAACGTAGATTAACTGCGTATCTCTCTCTCTCTCTCTCAATTATAAAGTAACAGGACTTTTTCCTTTGCTAAAATTGGTCAGACTTTCGGGTTTCTTCTGCCCATAACGACATTTAAAATCTTCAAATGAAAACTGAAACCGTACTGCTTAACGTACTTCTAGATGCACGGAAAGGTCTCGCTGCGAACGAGTATAGTCACTTATCCAAGGTCTGACCTAGACAAGCGTTGCTTAATCAAGATCTTCCAGGATAGCGTACTCCACTATCGAACACTATTGTACTCAAACGCTCATCCAAAACAGCAAGAAAATCCACTGGTTACCGGCACGGATCTTGAGCGCTGAGCTTGGCGTGCGCAGAAGTCAAATATTGGGTCTCTTTAGTGGTATGAAGTGAGGCGCGAGAGCAGTGAATGGTTACGCCGTACTGTGATTGGCCCGTTGCGCGGCGCGTTATAGCTACGGCTTGGGATTCGTTCTTTGTTCATGTTACATTAACGCACTACAACGAGTACACTTCGGGACAATGAAACTGACAACACTTTTTAAACTGCAGCGTTTTTAATCCTACACTTTTTATAAGCAATCATTAAACTGTCATAATTATTATTTTTCACTCCTTGTTTATGAATGTGAAACTTACTTTCGTGCAGATTTTACCAACGAATCCGCCCCTATTTTACATCTTTCTATAAGTGGCCATATTGGCTTAGGCGAAATAAAATATTTTGATCTTGAACAAATAAAAAAATAGAAAACCTTATTTATTCTCTACTTCCCTAAATTAGAGAATGTTAGGTATAAGATATGGTGTGTAGTTTTCTTTTGTCATATGTGTACGATGCGCAAAGCTATCCCCACCCTAACGCCGGGCGCTCAAGATCTATGCCAGTACTTGTATCTTATTATAATATGTATGATAATAATTTTCCAGTTAATACACGACTGCCCAGACTTCGAGTCCTCGTTCGACGCCGGCGCCGCGCGGCTGAAGATCAAGCAGGTGACTGCTGAGGACGAGGGCACGTACTCCTGCGAGGCGTCCAACAACCTCGGCAAGGCCAAGTCCAGTGCTTGCCTTGTGGTGTACCGTAAGTACCTCTGAATTAACTCAGTACTCTGCTACTTCACCATCATTCTCTTCTTTTTAAATAAATCAAGTCAATTCGGACCCGTTTTCGGGATTACAATCATCGCAAATTAGCTTTTGTTGCAGTCACCCTATATATACAACACTAGCAGCGCTCCGCGGTTTTATCCGCGTAGTTATCGTTCCCGTGGGAATATGTGGATAAAATTGAAATCTGTCAGATAGGATGCTTATAACTCCGGTCACGTTTAGTTCTTCCAAAGTTGCTTTTTAAACCGTTAAGATTGATGTAGGTATAATCAATGGATGTTTTCAGTTTTGGCTTTGAAATATGTATGTACCTACATATGTATTATGTCTGATAGAGCGTTTTATTTTGTACGAAAACCGTATTGTTGTATTCTGAAAATCAAAAACCATGGAAATGGTTTAATCGAAAAAAAAAATGGGAAATTATCGAAACTAATAAATTGTTTTAAAGATTTTAGAGAAGGCTCTCTTGCAATCTGACTGTATAAAGTTGTCGTGGACGCTTCGCGAGGCCCAAAGACTAGCTGTTACCTTGGTCAAAGGGTCAACATTGCTAACAACGTGATAATGTCGCCCGTCTCTCGGGCACGCTTCCAAATGTTTCAGGGTTAACTTAGTTTTACTTTTATATAAGTTCTAGTCTTTATTTCTAGTGTTTTTAGTTACTTAAGTATTTATTTAAACAGCTGTATATTTACAAATAAATAAAGTGACACTGTATAAATATGATCAAAATTTTATGTAAAACAACGCTGCAAGATCCCATACGTAAGTATTTTGGTAACTTAGCGGACTCTACCGGCTCGGGTTCATCTAAATTGAGCATATCAGAATTGGTTTTAGTCATTAAGAGTTTAAAGACACTCCCTTTCTACTCCGCCCAATGCGGAACAAGTCATTTGATAATCCTTACTAATATTATAAATGTGAAAGCGTGGATGTTTGTTACGCTTTCACGCGAAAACTACTCAACCGATCATCATGAAATGTACACATATTCATGGGAGTATTAACATAGGATACTTTTTTTTTATCCCGGGATTATGTTCCCTTGGGATAATTTCCGACATTCATGCGGGCGAAACTGCGGGCAGCAGCTAGTTTATCATAAAAAAAAACAATGTTGTAGCCTTAAATACCAAGACTGTCAGTTTATTGTACTGCCATAAATTTTGTAAGACTATGCAATGGTAATTTCAAATTCTTCTTATATTTGCAAATCGATGTGTTCCTCCGCCAATATTCCTTCCATTGCGGAGGAAGCCTGGAAGGCCTCCCGTGACGTGGGCCGTGGTCATGGTGCGGGCTGCGTGAATACACTTCATGGCAGAAGTACAGAGCCCTTAGATAAACTACCATTATGTTAGCGAAAGCAATAGTCGAAACGCCAAAATATTCGGGATTACTCACGAACATTTCGACATCGTTTGTCAATGCTATACATTTTTGACTTTCGATAATCGATATCGGTGAGAGAAAGGCAGTATCTAGAGCCCCAGCATCGTGCGATTAGGTGACGCATGGGAGGCCTTTTTTTATTTTTTTTTGGATGGGAAATCATCAGTGTCGTCTTTTTGATAAATTGACGATTATTTTCCAATCGTTGCTTTTCAGCACCTGGCGAGCCAAACACCCTTAGTCAGCGCTTGCGGCGTCCACCTGCGTTGCTGTCAGCTGCTTCAACTCCTCGCTCCACACCGCGCAGCACCCCTGCTAGATCAGTCTCCAGAACACCTGGTAATGTTTGGAAAATGGTTCTAGACTAACGTATGCTATCCATGACTCAATTTACTGAGTAATTGACCATAGAGCTTCTAGGCAAAGTGATATTTAATGCTAAGTTGACGCTTGTGTATAATATGCTCAACTTATTTACGTTAATTCGAGCAAGATCGCACATATAGACCATTATCAGTTCAAAACTATTCATTTACGACAGCAGCAACTATCTGCCGTCAAGGAAGCCTTATCATGCTTGCTTAAACATAAGCCAAAGGTAACTTATAGACCACCGTAATAGGGTAGTTAACTAAAAAATAGCGTAGTTAATTAGTCCGTCGGATAGATTTCCAAAAAATATTGGACACGTATTTTTTTCTTTTTTCACGTAGGTAAACAAAAAATTAAGAGGATACAGTGCGTTCACAACTCGTGTGACGTCACTACTCGCTACAATTTTTACCGAGCCGTAACGTCACAAGCCCCACTCCTGCACTTTGATGTTTTGTATCTTCCTCAGTTTTTATAAATTTGCTAAAGGAAAAAATACGTGTCCAATATTTTTCTATAATCTAACTGACGGACGGACTAAACATAATCACATATTTTTTACTCAGGAAACATCCCTATTAAAATCGTGACTCAATTATATTTTCGTACAGGCCCAGATACGAGCCGCCACTGTAGTCCATCGCGGCAAATGGCACCTTCCTTCTACACATATCCCTTCAATAAGGTAGTTGAAGAGGGCGACCACGTTACCTTCAAGTGTGCCGTGAAGGGCCAACCTGCCCCCTGGGCCACGTGGGACAAGGACGGCATCATAATCACGCCCTCAGCCCGGTTCACCATCAGAGAAAAGGATGAGCTGCTTAGGATACTCGAAATTGAACAGGTTTGTTGGCTGACTGTACTTTTCGCTGTGAGTTCCAAGAGAGCAAAGTAATTTCTCTGGGAACGTGCCCGGCGAAGACTGCCATCTAGTGTTGCAAATCTGAAACTTTTACATTGTAAATATTTAACCTGTGCTGCACCCTCTGTTTCGGTAACCGCCACGAAGTAGACTGTGCCATCTAACGTTACAAATTTGGTACGTATAAGTGAAATATACTTGTCACTGACGCGTCTGTGGTGACACCTATAGTTTCTGCACGTTCCCTATGGAGCCTCATTGAGTTTTAGTTCTTTTTTATTGTTCCCAGGTTACAATCGAAGACGTCGGCATCTACAGGATAACGATCGAGAACGAGTTCGGGAGGGCCGAAGCTTCAGCGCGACTGGAGGTCATCACACAGAAGGGCAAGTTCTACGCCGGCGTGAGAGCTTACAGCCCCTCCCCGAGAAAGTCACTCACCTATCGGAGGTACCCCTCGGTTCCCAGGCAAGACTGAACACCTGGAGCGGTATAATTATGTAAGTTGGTTTGTTGGTA
This sequence comes from Hecatera dysodea, assembly GCA_905332915.2. NCBI lineage: Eukaryota > Metazoa > Arthropoda > Insecta > Lepidoptera > Noctuidae > Hecatera > Hecatera dysodea. The sequence goes on along the minus strand of HG995286.1, from coordinate 25,714,909 downwards.
GTCTTGAAATGTTGATTGATTTTTTTCGCTATCTCTGTAGTTTTCGAACGGTGTTTTGTAAATCAATTAGCGTTTCGGATAAAGTTAGCGACGCGATTTTGGGTACCCATTTGTCTATGTAAGCTTTGCGATTTTTGCCATTGCGAGCTTTGTTAGTTTCTAAATATTGTTTTCTCACAAAAAATGTTTATTTCAGGAAAGGAAACATCGCGCGTGAAGATAATAACGATAATTTAATAATTTTGTTTTTTGTTCTACTGTAATTTATTTTCTGTGCATTTTATTATTAATTTTTTACTCGTATAAAGTAACTTTTGTTGTAACGGCGAAGTAAGAAATGTTAAGTTTTTTGTTTTCTTTTTTTTTCTGTTAGGTATTTTTATAAGGTCGGCTTACATGTCTCTTCTGAAATGAATCTTTAGTACCTTACCTTAGGATAAATATTACTGTTATTGATTTATTTATAAGGTTTGTGTTTTTAATTGCGCATAAAAGTTCGTATAGGCCTTAGAATAAAATAAAAAATATTGATAAGAAAATTTTGCACGAATTTTATAAATACTTCACACGTTTCTTTTTTAAGTACCATATTATGGCCCCTACTCCAGAAAGTGAGTTGAAATTCACTAAGTATTGGCTGCTACTGTTTTATTTATTTTTCAAAATATAAACAACTATGAATAGAAATAGATTTGAATAACTTAATAAAGCCTTTTGAATATTAGGTATAATGTCTTTTAAGGGATTGTGTTTTGTTTTGTATTTATGCCATTGCACTGAAAATTATAAGATTCGGGATATTAGAAAGAGACAAAGCTATTACGACAGCTACGCGTTGGAGAGGGAGGAGAAAATTGAGCGACCTAGTCTTGAGTGAAAATTCTACCGACATGTAAATCGACCCAACCATAAATAGATCTTAGACACATTATTATAAAATATAATTTTTAAAGATTTATTCAGCGTTGCCTAAGTTAGATAGTCCAACCAAAGTTAGCAAGCACCCCGGGGTATTGGGATTTCAAATAAATGTTATGACGAGTTAAGGACTTGTTTCTTTATTTTTACTAACAATTCTGACCCCTCTACTAACATGTAAAATAGCCATTTCATATATTTTGGAATAATAAATAAGAGATCGAGCCAAAATAAATACAGTCACACGGGTCGATCTTAAAGGTTAAGCAAAGCTTGCGACGATCGGTCCGTTGATGGGTGACCATCCCATTATAACAAGATTCCTCTGCGCCTCGGATAGAGCGTTAAGCTGTTGGTCCCGGCTGTCATTTGAAGATCTTTGACAGTCGTTACAGATAGTCAAAAGCCAAAGAATCTGACTACAGTCTTGCCAAAGGGTATCGTGGTATTCAGTTATCGGATTGTGGAGGTTTGATAGGCGACTAGATTGGAGCGACTCAACTGAATTCGGGAAAACTGAAAGTAGAGCTACTCGACTACTGACAAAGGCTTGCACTGAATGGACAGGCTCACTTAAATCTGTGTGGTTCTTTCCTCAAAAGACCATTTCAGACACAGAGTTGCATGGTTCTCATAATTATAACATATTTTGAATATGAGGACTATGTAGATCACCATATTAGGGTCTTATTTCAGTTTGTCTGGCAGTTTGAGTAATTCTCGCGGCCTACCCAAATGTCCTTACTTTGGTATTGTTCGTCAAATCGTTGAGCTCCTGTGTGAATGTTCTAAGTTTGAGCTACACGGTATGAGACAAATGCTTGCACTGTCTGGACAGGTCCACTCAAATCTGTGTAGTAGTTTCCTCAAACGGCTACCTCAGACATTAACCTACATGGTTCTCATATGACTTGACCAGTACGGATTGGATGGACTTTAAAAGAGACTTTGACCTCTGAGTTTGTTTCGGTGTTTCTTGTCAGGGTAGTCGGCTAGGAAACACCGGCTTTATCTAGCTTAAAATACAAGAAATATTGGGCGTGTAAAAGTGTTATGTTTAACCTACTTACAAAATAAATATCATTTATCGTTGTGTCCAATATTTATGGCAAAAAAAAAATGTTCAAAGGCTAAAACCAGACTAATAGATTGAAAAATCATTCTCTAGATGATGAATGTCCATAGGGTAGCCCTAAAGCTTATGGTAGTTTACTACTGTAAGATTGTATTGTTTTTTTTTAATTTTTTTTTTAGTTAATGACTGCGTCCTCTAGGTGGCGCCATATTCAACTTATGTGACTTCACATAGCTCGCATAACAATACGCTTCCAAAAATACCGCATTTATCTAATGATAAGTAGTTTAGTAAGCTATGAGAGATCAGACGAACGTAAATAAAGGTAAAAAAAAATATTTATACCCCTACGTTTGCTTCGCCGTCTGAATTGGCATTCGCGCCGAGGTTACCTCTTTATAATATTAGTAGGTATGGATTAAAACAACGCTTCTACATTTTATCATTTTAATAATACCATATTTATATAATATATACATTCTATAGTGTCACATTTACTGAATTCTTCAGTCATCCAATACATTCATTTGTTTATTATACATTATTTGATCTTAAATATTTTCCGTGACAGGCGTAAATATGTAGACTAAATGTCTAAAATTGATATTTGTTCGGGCGGCAATTTTTTTTCTTATCTTGTAAATCTGTGAATTACTTTAACATATGTGTTTTAGTTGGTTTAAAGGTTTATTATTGATCATTTAATGAAATTTACCATAGTTTGCACAATAGCAGACTTGTCAAGTCGTACACCAACTTGTTACCAACTTATAGTTGTCAATTTGTTCATTGAAATACTTCGGTGACCCTAAGCTTGACACTTCAATTGTCAATTTAAAATTTTGCACATAAACAACACTTTTATACACCGTTTTTTTTTACATTGAGATATCAAATACCGAATACTGTTTAGGTTGCTGAATATAAATTGATATACCTACCAAAATAACAATGGTCGCTCACAAAAACTTGTGAATCGTTCATTTGACGTTCGTACATTTTTGAGTAAGTTTAGATAGGTATGTTAAAATGTGAGATGTCAGCATTATTACCAAATTACTTTAAACCTTTTTTTATATAAAATCCTGATGTCTAGGAAGTGTTATGTCAATAAAAAAGGAACGTAAAAGTCGACATGTTCACGCCAGCCACACATAGACTTACTGCATGGTTTAACCAACAAGCTTCGTTTTGCATTTTCTTGGATTTACATATTTATATATATGATATTTGTATATACTTCAATTATTTATATATATATATATATATTACGATACATAACATATTACGTAATGATTGGTCATTGCGAGCCTATCTTCAAATGGGATATTCTAGAGCTGTTTTGCAACGATTTTGGCGCCGATTAATTTGGATTATCCCAAATTGAGTTTCTTTTTTCGAATAATTAGTAGAACTGTTTTTATATATACAATAACCAATCACATTGTATATTTATTATTCTAATACAATAATTTTGAGTTGTAAACAAACATGTAATCGTAAACATAGTAGCGATTATTCCAATCTTTAAATTTAACTACTTTTTGGGCTGCCACCTACGTTCAAGGCCCGATCTAGGGGGTGGCGTGCCGGGCAGTCGACCAGACTGGAAAAAAATGGTTATTCTCCCATTTCTCTAAGATATGTATTACATTTCTGCCTGGCTGCCCATCGTTTTATTAGAAAATGTAATTTATCCGAGGCAGGGTCATTAAATCTCCCTAATTGTGTCTCTTGAAATTCTCGAAATGGACTCCTTTTTGTAGATACGTAAGTTTAAAACTACAGTTAAATAACCGTAGAATAATAAAGCTTACCTAGCTTCGGTATTCGAACTAAAAAAGATATTCGAACTCACTTCGTTATTCGAACTCACTTCGTTATTCGAACTCACTTCGTTTTGGCCACAGTCATCAAAAGACGTCATTATAAAGAGCAGCAAATATTATGATTGCCCATAATGGCTTTATTTATAGCTAGATCGGGCCGTTTTGCCAGGGATGCGGAATTACTTGAAACCATGCCCTGGAACGCAAAGGGCGTTTTTAAGGGACTCGGTGGGGTTTTGGTCAGTAAGAATCTGACAGTCCCTCTCGCAACGCCCAGAGCGGGTGTCTTTTGATGATTTAACATCTAAAAACGGACTGTTCCTACATGTTCTCTATTATTGTGTTATTTGAAACCCAGGGGTAAATGCATGAGTAAATACCGAATACCGAAGGGTAGTTGACTTAAAAAACTCTTAATATTCCGTCAGATATATTTCCAAAAATATTGGACATATTTTTTTTTCTTTCCAAAAACGAAAACGATGCAGTGCGTCGAAAATTGGTGTGACGTCATTACGTATTACAATGTTTACTACGACGTAACGTCACAAGACTTCACACCTGATCGTTGATGATTTTTATCCTCGTAAATTTTTACAGATCTAATAAAGCAATAAATGCTTGTCCAATATTTTTCGATATTCTAACAGACGAAATGAATAGAAACACATTTTTTTTAAATCAGGAAACAGTGGTGTGTCATGAGTAAAAAAAAATGTTTACAACACTACAATTAATTTTTAGACAGTCAAAATATTATACCTTAGTTCAAAATTACATAAACACTATACAGAAGCATTTTTTTAAACATACCTACTTTACTGTTTGTTCTTTAATCATTTTTATTATTATGATACCACATAAAGAAGACCGAGATAGTTCAAACACAAGCAATAGTAAACTTACTGGTGCTGCTTCAGTTTATGTGTGACATAATCTTTGAGAAAAAATATTTTTTTAGTTTTTTTTTTTTAAATTTACTATTGAATGACATTGAATGAATTATTTTAGCTACCTTACATATAGAATTGATCAAGAGAATCTGATTACATTTGAAAAATAACGGACTATATTATCTTCTTAGAGTAGATGATCTGGTCAATTGTAATTTTGACATATACCTAGTTATTATTTACTAAAGTCAGAGAAATTATCGTCTACCACGTCTTGCGGCAGCACTTCCCCGTAAATAGAATTCGTCTGTGTGAATATTGGCACTACAGTAAGGCCTCGTTAATCCGGACTCCCGCTTGTTCGGTGATCGCTGTAATCCGGCCGGGCAATGGGGTTCGCGTTTAAGTGCGGGCTTTTGAAAAGAATGGCGAAAATTATAAACAGAAGAGAATTACAGACTTTTTCAAGAAGAAATAATTAATGTTTTATTTTAACTTGCTGTTTTTCTTACATGGTTTTAATTTTGAACATGTACATTTTTGTCTTTAGGCTTTAATTTAAAAATTGACTAAAGAAACTAAGGTTAAACATTATGTTTTATTACCATTAAATATGGCATACTATAATCCGGACGCCTCGATAATCTGGAAAGGGTCTTGTTTTTGCCTCTCCGGTTAAACGAGGCCCTACTGTATATAAGCCCCAGGTACTCTAGCGGATATTGAAATTGTCACAAAATTATTGCAACAACAGTCCAAAGCGCCTTTAGTTGATCGAGTTTTCAACACTTGTTAGTAAGTTGTTACTAAGTAAGTACAGTTAATATATGTTAAAAAATAGTTTTCTGTTTAAATAGGTACTTTTAAGTTTATAGGTAATTTATGTTTTGATTCATTATTATGTCCTTTCTATCGCAATTGGTTAAGACAAACCTGTAATGATAGTTTATTGGTTTAAATAAATAAATAAATAAAACACAGTTATTTCGCCAGTTTTATGTCGTGTCAGTGACGTGTAGGGAGGGGTAAAGTAGATTAATTCCTCTGACTGCACATCTAGATTATTCGTATTTGAACACATAGATAATTCGTAGTTTTAAAAGTTAAGGTTGATTTGATATGAATTGTTTAAATTATGTACATTATACCAATACAAAGCTAAAGATTTTTTTTTCTAATTTTGTTTTTTTTTTATATATCAAAATTGAAATATTTGTGGCTACAAACACTACTTGTGAATAACTAACGAATATACTTTTAATTGTTTATATAATATATAGGTAATCGTCAATGATCGGAAAAGGTAGAGCTATTTATGTCATGTTTTACACAGAGAAAGTGTAAAATACTCAACACAACCTCACACACCCCAACAAAACTACACATAATGCACACACCCATCCATCCTACACTTCCAAATTAATTTAATTACCCATTTAAACACTTTACATGGAACAACATTCCATACTTTATCTAGAGAAGAGTGTTGTTAGCTGTGAAAATAATTATAGCTATTATTATATTTTTTAAATATGCTCACACACAAAGTTAGCTAAAGTAAAATCGAAATCAATTTAACTGATTCAAATCTGTATATAAGTCCCAAATTGTGTACTTTGCAATTTACAAATTATCAGAAAACAAATAATTAGCAGAATGCAGAATACTATAGTAACCCTTTTTTATGCAAATTTTCTCAACAAAAGTCAAATCCCGGGATCACGATGTCGTGTTAACATTTGAGGTAGGTATTTACCTAACTGTCCTGTAATAGCTCTGCCTACTCCGATCACTAGTAATTGAATATTATCTTCATTAATACATACATTATCTTATACACACACACACACATACACACACACACACACATTATCTTTTTATCTACCACAGCACAACATTTATCTTTATTTTTTGGCATACATTTTCAAGGTAGTTATATACCTTAGTGGGTCCATTTTGTAAAGCCAGCAAAACTCTCACATATGTAGGTACCTATATATAACTATGTTTTCTTTATTTGACTTCCAAAGATCACCGAAATCTGTTTTTCACCACCACACACAAATTAAGTTTAGATTGTTTTTTTAATTAGTTTACGTGCATGATTTTATTTCGTTGTCTTTTTATTTTTCACAAACATCTTTTGTTCCGGTCACCTGTTTACTGTTTGCCCACTCATAGAGTTCGTATTATTTAACGATTATATATTCAAAACTACTGTTGTATTTATTGTTAAATAATCCTGCTAAACTCACTCTCACACTCTGCTCCGTTTGGTTATCAACTCATTTCCTTCTATCGCTGTGAATATATTTTTTTACCTTATACGAGTTGGGTTTATATTCTTTTTAACACTTTTCCTTTTAGAGTTCATCATTTTTATTTACTCCTTTTAATTTACAGTATATTATTACAGTTTTTATCACCACGTGCATGAATTCAGTTCGTATTCTTTTACACACTGCTCAAATTGAGTTCGTAGTGTATAGCCACTCCTTCTCAAAATTTATTGAGTCCTCATTTCTACCAGCAGGATATTAATTACATAATTAATTCAAAATATTTAAAATTTTAGTTGAAATTTATTTAATTATTTTAACATTTTTTTTTGGATTTATTTCTTTTTTTATTTCTACCACATAAAGAATAATAAGCACTAATGAGTCTGTAGATAAAGATTATTTTACTACAACGCTCATAAAATGTTTTTTTTTTATCTTGTCCATAATGCGACTGATGATGCTGATCTGAAAAAAGGAAGAAACATTTTAATAAAATAATCAGGACCAAACAGTACCCTACCCTCCGTTGTAAGTGGATGAGACAGAGATAACTTGGGCTGTAGATATGTGTAAATGGATGTAAGTAGGCTTGTTCAGAAAAAAAAATCTTACCATATACTTAGAATACTGCTTAGCAGATTTTCAATTCAAATTATTTAAATAAATTCGAAAAAACAACCCATACAATGTTTGAAATAGAATGCCATGCATTCTCTGACAATCGACATTTGATGTTTTTTGTTTTCTAGAATGTAATCTACCAATCATTTGTATGTAACCATATGGTTAAAATGATTATTTTTATGACTAGGTAGATACCTACCTACTATGTATGTATCTCAAACAATTGTCATAAAATCAAAATGTAAGAGATTAACTACGAAGTTAATCTCTTACATTTTGATTTTATGACAATGTATGGTATTGACAAGCGTTACGGAACTACCACGAGGTAGTTCCGTAACGCTTGTCAATACCATACATAATATTGGGATATTCGAGAAACGCTGATAGAATTCCATTTTGTCCAGAGTCCTGTTTTGAATGTCGTTTTATGTAAGGCCCGGTTCCTCCACTCCCTGATAAGACGACGTTATCTAAAGAATTTACAAGCCATAATTTACCTCAATCATGCTATTTAAGGTTTTCCCAACTACGTATTCACATAGGTACATACATTATATGTCGGCTTATCCTACCTAGCTTTATCAATAAACGGCACCGTTTATTCAACAGCTTAAGAGCCGTATGCCGCCGTATGGCTTTTCATACAAATTTTCAAGTCACTATTTTGCGAAATGACTGAACCGATTTTAATTAAACTTCACACATATAAGCAGGATACATAAGTCTAAAAAGTTAGTTAAAATATTTTCGAAATGTCTTATTTAAAAGAAGATAACTGGAAATTTATATTTGTATGGATAATTTAAAATAGGTCTAATTTAACTGTAACACTATATTTTATCGAAAATGTTTTCAACTAACTTTTTAGACCTATGTATACTGCTTATATGTGTGAAGTTTCATTAAAATCGGTTTTTTGTCGTTTCGGAAAATAATGACTTAAAAATTTGTATGAAATGCCGTTTGGCGTATACGCTCTTAAATAACATCCAGCCAATACGTCGAATACAACATTTGAATAATGGGCTGAAAATTGAAAATGCTTGTGCCGTACATAGAATAAGGTAACTGTGTGATAACAATATGTGAAATATTTAGTTTTGGAAATTTAAATATCAATAAATTTCAGAATTCCAACGTCGATGAATAGGGATGTTTCCTGAGGAATAAAAATATGATCCTATTTAGTCCGTCAGTTAGATTTTTGAAAAATATTAGACACGTATTTTTTGCTTTATAAAATCTCTAAAAATTTACAAAGATAAAAAAGTTCAAAGATCATGAGTGGGGGCTTGTGACATCACGGCGTGATAAAAATCGTCACACAAAGTGACGTCACACGAGTTTTCAACGCATTATATCGTCTTCGTTTTTTGTTTACGCGAAAAAATAATAAATACGTGTCCAATATTTTTGGGAAGTCTATCTTCCAGACTAATTAATTTTTTTTAGGCAACTACCCTATTGCAGGGTTTGCAGGAACCTAACACGAAAGGCATGACGGGAGCTTAGCTAGCTACGCTCATACCATTCGAACCTAACCTATTTGTGTCGTGGTGCAATAAGCTGCCCTTGTCCCATGTTACTTGGGGTCGGCGCAACACGTTTTTTTCTTCCATTCTGTCCTGTCAGCCGTCACGCTATCACTGACTCCCTTTTCTTTGATACCACTCCTCGCACAATCCATCCGTCACGCGTCTTTTCTTTGGCCTACGTCTCCCTTTCCATCCATCCGCATTTATATTCATAACCCTTTGGCTAGGCAAGTTATTATACTTACAGATTATTAGAGCAAGAATCTTTTCGAGCGAATAACTGGAATAGATATTTCTCAAAACATACTTGCAAAAATTACTTCGGGATGCTACTCCACGGCATTAGTAGTCACGGCACCGAGCAGTATCAGAGTTTCCATGTGGATTTTCATAACAATAATGGTCTTTAGAAAATAAAAAAAAGTATATATTATTGTCATAGAAATGACATGCATGCAAATGGTAAACATAAAACGATATTAAATCAGCGCTAATATATTTTTTTTTTTTTCATAAAATTTTGTAGAAAATCTATTAGGGTATCGTGTTTACTACAGAACCCTAAAAAAGAGGGGGTTTGCTTCACAATAGAGCTAACTTCACGTTGGTATTTCGATTATAAAAGAAATTTTGTTTGGAACAGGGTAACTTATCCATTTTTCGCTCTTACGTGCATAGGCAATAAATATCATTGAATAAAAAATGTATTCTAAAATTGAGTAAAGGGTGTGCCTTTCTAGTTCTCCTAATTTAATATACCTACCTATCATATCATAACATCACACATAAAAATGCAAATCGCAAATCGCGGAGCAGACAGGGGCATTTAGAAATACAAACTTACTTTGGTACCTAGTTATAAATGCTAATTTAATTAAAATAATTGTTCGCGTTTATATACATAGATTATCGCAAAGTTCATCAAACTCAGTTTAGCAATTTAGATGTGAAAACGCGTCAAACAAACAAACTGGATTTCGCATTTATAATACCTATTTTTTAGAATTGTAACGATTAGGATTATAGTGTATGTACATAGGTATAATAAAAAAGGTCGCTCGCTTACCTTCATTTATTTTCAGCTGAAACCATTTGGTTTAGCGATTCTCCCGGTTCATCAGCCGCATTCCCTCGCTGATTTTATTATATTCTCTTACCAATTTATACCATATACACAAACACGAACAATATACCACGTGTCCCTGAAACAGGAAAAAAAGTTTGTATAAGTATAACTCAGTAATTCTTCACAAACAATTGTAAATACCTATGTGAGTGGTACATTATGACCAGTGATCCAAATAGGTAGAGCTAATATACCCAATGTTAAAATAACAGAGACATAAAAGGAGACTTCCTTAAGACCAAACATAGGTTATCCAAAACCGGTTTCTCCGAAAGGCTACGGGAGCCCCGTGGTACGTCAGGAATTAGCGTCTCCATGTCGACCTCCGCATTCCCACCATCAAACAGTTCATGAAACGTTTTTCAAAGCGTTCCATAGAGTCCGCAGAAAAGCACTAGAACCCCCTTATCGTATCGGCTACCCGATACACGCCCTCCCAGATCAGCAAGATCCGCCGACCGCGGCATACCCTTGTTGAGCCCGACGACCCCATCACCCAGACCCAAGAGAGTAGTAACCAGCACTCTTAGGAAAAACTTAAAGGTGATTCTTTTGGTATTTAGAACACACAATATGCATAGTAGAACAGACATGTGTTAAATACCTACATTATGTTCGGAACCCCCCCTTTTTTACATTTAGACATTCTCTCTGGCCTACCCTAACTCGAACCACTGCACGCCACTGCCCCAACTGCACTCTAGCATGAAGAGTATGCATCTTATTCCGGGCCTACCATATTAGTTAAACCTTATTTTGTGGATGTTCTCTGGGCTGTGCGGGAGTGAGTATCTCACTGTAACTGACTAAAGCCCACCCGTGTTCCTTGAAATGCCGTTTATGTTCCAAAGTCGAGGTATCTTTCGAAAACACAACACTTTCGAGTAATTCCGCAGACCATATTCCTAGTCATATTTCTCTATATTGGCGTTCCAAGAAAGTTTTTAACGGAAGTTATTTGAAATGTTAAATATAGTAAGGTGTGTAAAGCCCGTATTTTAGGCAAGCGTGTTGCATTAGAGCAGTGGTGGCCAAGTGGTAACGGCCCCGACTTACGAATTGTACGTCGCGAGTTCAAACCTAACCTTATTCTTTCCGAGAATTTCGGTATCCACTTTGAATAATGTGAAAACATACCGAGAGCTCGTTTAAATGAAGTTTTTGCGAGACATATTCTGGCCACAAGAAAACAACAGAGCCATGAAAACATTCAACAATATCTTCAGCAGCTGAGAATTTTAAGCAAGGACTGTCAATTTAAATATGTTGATGCAGAAAGTAATAGGAATGATTGTATAAGAGGCGCATTTATTTCTGGTATTAATTCGCATAAAATTCGTGAGCGTTTGTTAGAAAATTTTAACCTGACGCTGGATGAAGCTGTTAACCAGGCGCAAGCAATTGAAACTGCTGAAAACAATGCGCAAATATTCAACAACCAACTCGACTCGACCATTCGTGAATCTCTTGTCATGGCATTGCCAAAGACGGCAACTGAAGACAAAAATAAACTACTTACACCAGAATACCATTCGAGAAAATGCTTTTTCTGTGGAAATAAAATACACCGGCGTCAGAACTGCCCTGCGTTTAATGCCAACTGTCAAAACTGTCAGAAAAGGGGACATTTCGCAATTGTTTGTAGGAGCCCTAAGACAAATCTTAACGCTGCTACTGCTACTGACGGATCTCCTGAATACATATTCAACGAAGTTACGGCTGTTGCTGCTCCAGCCAGTCTAAAGAGATCAGTCGCCAGCATTGAAGTCAACGGCAAAAAAACAAAGGCCTTAATTGACTCTGGAAGCTCTAAAAGCTTTATCAGCTATGATTTTTTTTCGAAGTCTTCTTTTAACAAAGCAGAATGTTCTGAATCTATAACAATGACCCAAACAACTCACACAATCAATTGCGAAGGGCTACTTCAAGCAAAGATTGTTCTTAATGGCAATGTTTATGAAAAATCTTCGCTTCTTATCGTTAAGTATCTTTGCGCTGATGTTATCATAGGACATGATATACTAAAAGAACACTCAAAACTTGAAATTACCTTTGGTGGATCTAGAAAACCATTACAAATATGTAGTGTGCTGGCTTCATCTGTTCCACCAGTTTCCTTATTTTCGAATTTACACTCCAACTGCTTACCAATTGCAGTAAAATCTAGGAAATACAGTAACGAAGATCTTAAATTTATAGAAAACGAAATAAGTCACCTCTTAGCAGACGGAGTCATAGAAGAGTGTAGATCGCCTTGGCGAGCGCAAGTTCTCATCACGAAAAATGAAAATCACCGAAAACGATTGGTTATAGATTATTCCCGGACTATTAATAAATATACAGATTTAGATGCCTACCCTTTACCAAGCATAGAAAAGATGGTGAACGATATTTCAAAATACGACTTCTTTTCTAAAATTGATTTAAAAAGCGCTTATCATCAGGTTTCTATAATGGAAGCAGAAAAACAATACACAGCATTTGAGGCGTGCGGGAAACTGTATCAATTTTGTCGTATCCCGTTTGGCGTAACAAATGGAGTCAGTGGATTTCAAAGAGTTATGGACTGGTTGATAAAAGAAGAACATTTGACAGACACATACGCCTATTTAGATGACGTCACTGTGTGCGGAAAAGGTAGGGTAGAACATGATAGAAATTTAAAAAGGTTCATGGATGCAGTTGAGAAGTACAATTTAACTGTTAACACAGAGAAATCAACGTTTTCGATAACAACAATTAACCTACTCGGATACAACATATCGAAAAAGTCCATTAAACCTGATCCAGACCGCCTCCAACCACTTATTAGCTTGCCTATACCGACTGACAAAACTTCACTTAAACGAGCTCTCGGTATGTTTTCACATTATTCAAAGTGGATACCGAAATTCTCGGAAAGAATACACAACCTGGTGAATTCAGAATTCCCATTAAATGATAAAGCTAAATCTGCTTTTGAAGACTTAAAGAACTGCATTGCAAAGTCTACAATATTTGCTATAGACGAAAACAAAATGTTTACAGTCGAAACAGATGCCTCCGATAATGCTATTGCGGCTACATTGACTCAAGAAGGACGCCCGGTAGCTTTCTATTCGCGCACACTATCGATAACAGAAAAGCGACATTCAGCGATAGAAAAGGAAGCTTATGCCATTGTAGAATCTCTTCGGAAGTGGCGACACTACTTGATTGGAAGATCTTTTCGACTGATCACAGACCAGCGATCAGTTTCTTTTATGTTCAATCGCACTCACACAAGCAAGATAAAGAACGAGAAGATAGAGAGATGGCGATTAGAATTATCTTGCTACAAATATGATATTGTCTATAGACCAGGAAATGAAAATGATGCTGCTGACGCGCTGTCACGTATCTGCGCTATACCCATGGAAACTAAATTGAAAGACTTGCATTGTGAACTATGTCATCCAGGCGTTACACGAATGTATCATTGGATACGAAGTAAGAATCTACCATATTCGGTAGAAGACGTCAGAAAGATGACAAATTCATGTCCAGTCTGTGCAATCGTGAAACCTCGTTTTTTTTAAAATAATAGCAATCTGATAAAAGCTACTTCACCGTTCGAAAGATTGAACATCGATTTTAAAGGGCCGGTGCCGTCATCTTCGTCTAACAAGTACTTACTGACTATTATAGACGAATATTCTCGATTTCCATTTGCATTCCCGTGCCATGACGTTTCCGCTGCGACTGTAATGAAACATTTATCGACTCTTTTCTGTACATTTGGATTGCCAGCTTATATTCATTCCGATCGTGGCTCTGCTTTTATGTCAAAGGAAGTAAAAGATTACTTACACAGTAGAGGTATATCCACAAGTCGAACGACAGCATATAACCCACAGGGTAATGGGCAAATAGAGCGCACAAATGGAACAATTTGGAGGACAATACAATTAGCTCTGAAATCACAGAGATTAAAAATTGAGCAATGGGAAATGGTTCTTAATCAAGCACTGCACTCAATGAGATCGCTGCTATGTACAGCAACGAACCAAACTCCTCATGAAATGATGTTTGTTCACAATAGAAAATCTAATAACGGACATTCAGTACCAACTTGGCTTCTAACACCCGGTCCTGTCCTACTCAAAAAGCACAACAGAACCAACAAATACTCTTCCATAGTCGAGGAAGTCGAGCTGTTGGAGTCCAACCCGGACTATTCTTTTGTAAGACTGGGCGACGGCCGAGAAACGACCGTGTCTAACAGACATTTAGCCCCAACAGGGTTAGAGAGCGGGGACGAAGGCGAACGTACTGAAACTTTAGAAACAGAAAGTGACTCTTCATTTGTCTCTACAGAGAGTGCTGCACCAGATACTCACACAATTCATCAGACTACCAGAAATAGAAGACCACCTGCCTATCTGCAGGACTACGATACCTCAAGCTAGAATACAGCAGGGGAGAATGTGGTGAACTTCTTAGTCGCCGCATACAAACTCGTTAAAGAGTATAGACTCTTTAAAGAGTTTGTGCTTTTCAGAGGTTTGAAGTTGTCATAATGTCTGTACGAATTTAAAGTTGAATAAAGCCAACATTTGGTTATAATTCGCTCTTGTTATTTCATAACACCAGGCGCATTACTTTGTGTAATTCATTTCATCACCACTGCTCTCAAAACGGTGAAGGAAAACATCGTGAGGAAACCGGCATGTCCTAGAACCAAAAAATTCGAAGACATGTGACATTCACCAACCCGCAGTGGGCCCGCGTGGTGGATTACGGCCCATTCTCTCGCCTAGAGAGGAGGCCTGTGTCCCAGCAGTGGGAACGTTAAAAGGCTGATTATGCTTATGGTCCTTTATCCGCTTTCTATAAAGAGAATATGGCCAAACGCGGGACTATCAAAGTACACTTAATTACAATATAAAGAGGAAAGATGTGTATTATTGTGTGTGTGTATGTTTGTAATTAATAAACTCAAAACCTGCAGTGCCAATTTCAAAAATTCTTTCACCATTAGAAAGCTACATTTACCCTGTATATGTATATAGGCTCATTTTATCCCCATATTCCCACGGGAACGGGAACTGCGCGGGTGAAACCGTATCGAATAAAAAAAGTGATAATGATGAATTACTTACGCGATGGGTGACTTTCTGGATGAAATTGTCCTCAGATTTGAATAATCTGCGCAGGTTTGATCTAAATCTGTTGAACAAAGACGAAATTAGGTAATCGATATAAGTAGGCTAAAGAAACAACTTAGGACTAACATTCAATTAAAATCTAAATCATACATACGTATGTACTTATATTATTTCGCAAATATCGCGGCCATATTCGTCGCATTCTGCAGAATTATGAAGATAAATTATGCTGAGCAGAACATGTAAGAATATGAAATATCTTGATTTAAAATGGCAGTTGCGTACAAACTAATTTCTAACACGCTTTTGGCTTTAAGGTACACGAAAGTACGTACTTTCGTGTACCTTGTCAAGCAAGCAAATTTTCCTTCCAAGTTAAAAAGGTCTCATTACGCGGATCCCATACTTACAGGCAGTCAGTGCCCCAATGCAGTCTCTCATGGTTGGGCAAAGCCCCTTGCTGTCCTGGCATCCCAGTAACACCAGACTTGCTGGTCCAAAACCATTTTTTTATTTTTTTGTATTTACTGAGTCTTACAACAGCATTACTAAGAGGTACCGCGTTACCCAGGAACTGAGTTAAGGAGGCAGTGGTTCCATGAAAAAATAATGATATTCGTTTGCGTTGAGCCGATACCAACATAGGGACAAGGGCTAGGTTAGGTTATTGGTGACATTTTTCTTAGAAATAGATGACTAAGAATTATCTTTAGTTGTGTGTTACCCTACAGCAAAAGCTTCCCTAGACTTAGTCTCAATTAAAGAAAAAAAAAACTGTTGTAATTTAACACCAAGACCCAACTTTGTAGCACTTTCTTCAACGTTGGTATGTATACAAATGAAGATCCAAATATTTTAGGTGTTCTCAGGCAGCATTTTAATAAACAAAAGATTTTATTGAGTCATAGTGCATGAAACAATACATGACAGGTGAACAAAAATAACTATACCTAAAGTAAAATGGTATGTTAAAATCAAAACGTCCTAAAATAAATAAATTTTAAAGGAGGTCGAAGTTCATAGGTTTGTTTAAAAAAAAGATTTTTATGCCTTAACGCAATACCGAATTAGTGATTAAACCGTTATTAATTTTGTTTCAAATACATTGTAAGTACATAATGGTTCTCATTTAAAACGACGTCTACGATTTGAAAATAGAATTACTAATTTAGCCAAGACTCGCCGCGTGACAGAACTCCTCAGCGGTTCTTGAAAACACTATTGACTTGTAATTGCATAAATTCGCAGATACAGAAAGAAAAGTAAAAATTAAAGCAAAAGTATGTTTTTGGAGACCACTATTATTGTGGGGTTTCCTGTAAAGATAGGTGTGTGTAACTTTAACAATAATAATAAAAAAAACATCTATGTTGCAACCAACTTAACGAGCTGACATTGAACCAAGGATCAAAAGACGTTGCGCTGACAGCGACTTGAGACGTTATCAATTCCAGTGACAATATGCTCAATAGCTCTACCAGAGTTCATAACATAGTCATTGTCAGAATTTGTATCATGTTGTGAAAAACTTTTGACAATGCAGCTCTAGCAGTGGCCATCAAGGCCAATCGTCGGTGCTTTGTGGTTAAGTCCTGCTTTAAGGTTAAAGAAAGTGCCACATTGTTGGGTATATACTTGTATCATTACTTACCGTCGGTGCTGCCGCTTGTTGGTGACGTCAGACCGCAGTTCAGGCTGTGACAGCATGATCGAAGAACGAGATAGTCCATCACGTTCAGCAGGACGAGTGTTACGTTCCCGTTCAGCTGAATGAGTCTCTCTTTGTCCCCGTTCTAATGAACGTGATTGACGTTCAGCTGAACACGAACAGCGCGGCTTCATTGAGCTGTTCAAGAGCTCATCGTTAGCGTAATAGCTTACGATGCAATGAGGAAAATCTCTCTCTGGGCTTGATTCCCTAGAAGCAGGCGGCTCTGACATGGCCCGTGGTCGGGGCTTACATTTCAAAAAAAGATTTTCAGGCATTTCTAGTATTGGGCTTTGAATACTAGGCGATGCGCTAGTCTTCTTTGAGCCGGAGGTCTGGGTCAGTCTCTCAGATCCCCAAGGGCTTGCACTCAACGATAAGCCAGAATCACTCGAACTAGTGCCATTCGTTTTCTCTCGCTTTTGTTCTTTCGGAAATTTTCGATGGTATCCGGTGGGCGCTTCAGAAGGAATATCAAGGTAAATCTTTTTTTCGGTTGGCCCGTTCTCGCTAATTTCCATAGCTGTAAGTAAAGAAATACTTAGTTGTTGGACTATATTATTTGCAAAGGTTTAGTCGTCCTTACCATCTTAAGGCGTCGGCCTAATGAAAGGTGAGATCACCACGTGATTTTTTTTTGTCTGGTTTTGCTTTCTATGGCAATCTTCTGGCTCTGTTATGGACCTTATTAAGGACTGAACTCAAAATGCAGTGGTGGGATGCAAAACGCAAAAAATAGGGTTTGAAAAATAGGGTGAAACTTGGCGATATTTCTAAAACGCGAAGTTCCCAGATATTACAGGATAGCAAGAAAAGACATGCTCCGCCCCCATTTTATATTTAACGTCTTTTTGTAGATTTCACGTATTAAAGATATTAAAAAAATGGATACTATGCGGCGGAGGAAATTAGATTATTTTTAACTGTTTAAGACGTCAGAGAAGCAAGGTCAGCGGTATAGCCCATCGGATTAGTAAGCTGAAGTGGCAGTGGGCTGGCCATATTAGTCGTAGAACCGACAACCGTTGGGTAAACGAGTTCTAGAGTGGAGACCGCGTCTCGGCAAACGTAGTGTAGGACGTCCGCAGGACGGCTGGCAGAAACTGGATGCGAGAAGCCGAAAATAGATCTAATTGGCGTGCAATTGGAGAGGCCTATGCCCAGCTGTGGACTGCAACAGGCTGTTGATGGTGATGATTGATGACCAACTCCAAAACCGCAAAAAATAATCAGCTGTTAAGTACATTTTGTCGAGATACACGCAAACAAATATATGTTGAATGATGAACGTGAACATGAAGATGTCTATAACGATCCATTTTCTGGTGTTGCATTTGTTCTGATAAATGTTATATAAAGCTTGTAAAAAAAGCGGTAGGTTTAGCTGTTTTTTGTCTTTGTTTAACATTATAGATAGACTTACCGGCGCCCTCATCACTAGATTCAGAGCTTGTCTCGTCTGAGCTACGCGCAGATGCTGCACGTGACTTGATAAATTGCTCCTTCTGCCACCAGTAAAGAGGTTTCGGACGTGGCTCAATTGTGGTGACGACCTACAGACAATCATATATGTATATGTGATTTACGACTTTGTATAGAAAACTTAAAATAGGGTAGTTAACTAAAAAAATCTGATTCGTCCGGAAAAAATATTGGAGAAATATTTTTTCTTTTTTCACATAAACAAAAAATGACACACAATACTGTGCGTTGAAAACTCGTGTGACGCCACTACTCACTACAATTTTTACCGGGAAATGACGTCACACGCTCCCACTCCTGATCTTTGATGCTTTTTATATTCGTCAGTTTTTATAGATTTGATAAAGGAAAAAATACATGTCCATTATTTTTCTATAATCTAACTGACTGACTAAACATAATCATATATTTTTTACTCAGGCAACATCCCTATAGTGGGCCGTATAGGTATGTTATTTTCCTGTGTCATGCAATGTCAATAACTTTGTATACTGTCATATAAATTCTTGTTCTTAAATTTTAACGGATAGACGTGTTGCTGGGAATTATTTGCGGCATTAGCCTTCGCAGCTAAAACATTAGGAAGTGGCATTTGAGTTCTGTTTTATAACTTTGACATTCAAAATGTGCTGGCTCAGGTCAAATTGAATAAATGTTTTTTGACTGATTTGAAGTAGCTACCCAGCAACTCTGAGATTCTAAGCTATGCGATTTAGACTAAACTGGTATAATTTACACACGTATGAAAAACAGATTGGGCATAAAATATGTCAATACATCGTGAGGAAACCGACATGTCCTAGAACCGAAAATTCGAAGATATGTGACATTCACCAACCCACACTGGGCCCGCGTGGTGGATTACGACCTATTCCCTCTCCTAGAGAGGAGGCCGGCAGGTGTCCCAGCAGTGGGAACATTGAAAGGCTGATTATGCTTATGCTTATGTTAATACCACAGAAACGAGACACCAGTGAAACGTTCGTAAATGAATGGAATCAGAGCCCTCTCTCACTGCTAAAGTTATCAAAATGTACAGAAAAACCTATAATGACGTGAGTTACAAGAAATCTGCTGTTTTGGATGAAAAAAATTGCATTTTTCTGTCTAATGTGCGCCGATCCTTACGCAGATCGGCCCGGCGCAGCGAGCTCAGAGCGTTGAAATCTTTATTGGCAAAGCGTCACGCTATAAAAAAACCTTAAAACAAAACTAGCTTTTCCGTTACTTTAAAAATGAATTTTCTATTGATTTTCCATCGATCAGAGTCTTTGAGTGTCATAGGTTACAATCGACAAGAGTCAACTCATACTAAAGCGATATCTTTTTTTTCAGCTGAAAATTGTTTTATTTTTTCTTTTTGTTTTAGTCTTTCTAGCCAGTTATTGCAAGATCTCATTGAAATAACTGAAAACCTGTAAAAAAACGTGAGGTCTGTTGTGTGTCTTTGCAGTCCAATTTCAGTCCAGCTACCCTACCATGACGTCTTAAATCCATCATGATTCCTGTGTCAGAGAGGGACGGAGTTACACACGACGAATAGCACTATCCCTTTCCCTCACACACATCATGATGGATTTAAGACGTCATGGTAGGGCTGCAGCTCATGGTTAAATACCTACTTTGCTAGGATTGACATAAATCTAGCATATCTCCACCTTTTATTGATATTAATACTAGGTCTGGTATATTCGTCGTACCTATAAGTCTATTTAAGCGAACGCAAAAAGAATAATTAAAATCGGTATGAAAACGTAAAAGTTATGCCCGAATAGATAACCGGCAAAATATAGAAATTGAACATAACTAGTGTGATAAGGGTGTACCAGGTAGAAATGTACAAATCTGCGTACCTACCCCTTCAGAGCGTACCGGCGTGATGTTACATTCAGTACTGGATGGAGTAAACAAACAAAACACATGCGACATCAGCAATCTAGCATATCTTCGAGAACGGAGACTTTTATTAGACACTAGCGACCCGCCCCGGCTTCGCACAGGTGCAATGTTTCCTCTACTATAATATGCATGTATTATACATATAAACCTTCCTTAAAAGTCAGTCTGTCTATCTATTAAAAAAACCGCATCTAAATCCGTTGCGTAGTTTTAAAGATCTAAGCATACATAAGGACAGACGGCGGATAGCGACTTTGTTTTATACTATGTAGTGATGTCCTTCTTTCACAAAATCGTGAGTGGTCTTAATATTAGTGTAGCTACTTTCTGGAGAGCATGCCTTTAAAGGTTCCCCGTACCTATCCTCGCGGTAAACTCAAACATATTTTCTACACCCCACCTGTAAAGTCTAATTTGGGACGGCAAGCACCTCTCCGTAGAATAAATTGATGAGTATCATTCCCTTATCACAGTAATATCCGATCTTGATGTGTTCCGCGATAAGTTGCGTATATTTAAAAACAAAATAATAAATACACCCTAATTTTAATCGTTAATCATTTGTTGTTTTATGACTGACTTGTTGTTACTTGATATTGACATTTCTTCTTTTTTTGATATGGCATGACATTTATTAGACATTCATATTAATATTTCAACAATTATTACTGTACTATTTGTTAAATTTGAATTCCAAAGTATGTTCTCATTGTGTATTCTTTTTTTCTTTGAATTAATTACTGTATTCCATCTTCGAACCGATGAATTGCCAATGTTATGTACGCCATTATTGTCACATGCATCAGGCCATGAATTAAATAGTTTAATTAATATTCAATGTTAAATTTTTGTGATGTGGCAGTACTTTTTTAAATACATAAATATATATACCCAGAGTACGATTGTCTATCTTAGATGTTCTTCACCAAATTAAAACGTAACCATCATCTGCCTAGCCTTTTCTTAACTATATTGGGGTCGGCTCCCAATCAAACCGGATTCAGTTGAATACCAGTATTTTACATGTAGCGGCTGCCTACCAGATCTCCACAACCCATTAACTGGGTAACACGCTATTACTGGCAAGACTGGTGTCAGATTATGCTGGTTTCTGCCAATACGTAACTACTGTCAAAGATCTACAAATGACAGCCAGGATGGAGGAATCTCGATTTGTTAAGTTGGCCACCCATCCACGGACCGGTCTAGGCAACCGGTTTTTAATGTCAAAAACCGATCCCTGCTCCTATTATTATTTAGTCACGAGCTCCTCAACTTAAAGCTAGATCTTTGTAAGTCATTACGGATTGTCAGAAGTACGAAAAATTGACACTAGTTTTGCCGAAAGGTACCGTGTTACCTAGTGATAAGGTTGTGGAGGTCATATAGGCCGAACCCAATATAGACGGGAAAAGGCTAGGCAGACGATGATTTCCTTCAAATTTAACATCACTTTTTCTCAAAACTTGCTCATCGCTAAAGTGAGATTTGAAATTACGAGCTTTATAGCAAAAAGGGCCTGTGTAGAATAGAATATAAAAGTTACGATATTCTGACAAAAACAAAAAACAGAAGTTGTATGCTTAAATATATAGATACTTACTGGCGCCGGCTGGGGCTTGGTATTCGAAGAGAGCCATTCATCGTTGAGCCAACACATCACTTTATTTGTTACAGCCTGTCTTGTGATTTTCTCGCATTTGGTTTGTTCGATGCCTACAAACCATTTATTTAAATAATAACCGAAATCGATGGATCCTGAAATTGAAAAAACAGCATTAATACCAAGTTTGATCGATTTGAAAGGCAGGTACACGATGTTTGTAATTCACGTATGTGTTCCACGCAATTAGAGCTTATTCGGGCCGAAATTAATTGGCACAGCCGGGCGGCAAAATCGGAATATTCCGGAATAAGGCCGCCCGGATAAGCCAGTTTTGGCGTTTAATATTAGTAGGTAAAGTATAGTATTGATTCGAGTCGCCTTGTCTTTCAAGAAATGCTGCTTAACCGATTGTATCGGCCCGCTTAAGAGTGTAGTGTGTAACCCGCTAATGCAGCCCGCATATGTAATCTGCGTATGTACTGATTTAGTCCGCTCTTTCACATGCTCAAGCAAGCAACTTGCACCGTGAAGATATTGAATCTAACTCAATAGTCATCACGCTAGTCGTAAAAGTAATAAAATAACCTAAGGGCGGGTTTTACAATCCGTAGTTAAACAATGGTTAAAAATTATGGGCACGCACATATCACGCATGAGATTGAAAAATGAACATTAATGCAAATTAATTCTTATTAAGTAAGAGTCTGGACTCTTACTGATTAAAACCAACCGGTGTTTCTTCAAATGCCCTTTGCGTTCCAGGACCACGGTGATTATTCCGAACAAATTCCGCAACCGCAGGCACTAGCTCTAGCGGGCCCTGACTGACTGGCGGATGCTGATCCAGGCCTGGTTGTTATCAGACGGCGAGCTTTGAGTGACTCGCCCACGCCTACAGACGCTGGGAATCGTCCTACGACTCCCGACGCCCGGGGCGTCTTATTCTGTTACAGTGGTTGGGGCGTGCGGCTTGCCTCTCTCTCACGCGGCTCGCCTCCTCCTTCACTTGCATTACTGTTCCGCAGAAGGAGGTGACTGCTGCCCATGCCCCTTCGTTCCGATTCCTGGATTGAACCAGGGTCGGAAGTGAGAGGTCGCCACTGCCGATTGTCTCGACGAGGAGACGGTAGTGCTCCGCCTAATCAGGGCAGACCTCCACCGTGTCCTCCGCTCCGCAGAGTAGTGACCTCCGGGCGTGTCCTCCCTCCGAATCCGAAACAGGTAGCACCCGAAACAGCAGTGTCCGGTCAGTACCTGCGTCAGGCAACTCTCTAGCCACTCCTCAAAAGAAGACTTATCGCCACGACTATTTGGTAAAAGTTCTTCAAAAAATTAGACGAAAAATGACCATTCGCCTCCTTATCTCCGACACTTCAAAGATATAATCATGAAAAAATTGCAGATTTTCCAACTGGAAAACCTATAAGAATTCTACAATGTTAAAATAACATAATATAAATTAAATTAATTTCGTTCGGAACTCTTTGCACGCGAGTGCGACTCGCACTTAGCCAGCTTTTGCTTTTATACGGCGATTACAATTCACATACCCACTATCAATTTCAATAACTGTCTTTTTTCTGTTATTTGCCAGGTTAGAGATATAGATTCTTGATTTTATGTGGGCAGGTTAGACCTACCTATGAGAATAAGCCAAACTTCTATCTTTAATACGCTTTAACAGACAAATTGATCAGTTAGAAATCATACCTCTATTTTATTAATAATCCGCGCTTACGTGGTACCTACCTTATACAACTTAGTAGTGGTAGGTATTAATTTAGAAAAATATTTCTGGCTGTCCTTAGCCTATAAAAGTATGAAGGAAGAATTGGAATTCAGTACCCTCCCCGACTTTTGCCTAACGAGCCAGCCCGCGCTGCTGAGCCATTAGCGTTAAATCCGCTAAATAATGTCAATCTGACCCAGCCTGTCCCTTGCTGCCCCCCCTCAATGACCCCGCTAAGCCAAGGCCCGTGTCCCACAGGGGATGCCCTTAGCGAGCGGTCATTTAGTTTTTAAGTAGTTTTAAGCCCTGGCTGGGGGCCTTGGAATCTAAGGCCACCACAGGATTGCCCGGTTAAGCAGTAACCAGCCTTAACGTGCTGAACTGCGAGTGGTCTTTAAAAAAAAAAAATTGGCATTCAGTGGCTTTTAAACATACTGAGAACATCAAGATCGCATTACAGTAAACAGTATCTTTTTGCGCAAGGGGGAATGAACTCTGCACTCTATCCTTGAAACGCAAGGTTCGGACTGTACTCACTACAGGGTGTTTCAAACTACGTGGTACGTTATGATAATGAATAATACTTTCTATTTTTTGAATTATTCAAAAGTTCTCTCCATGACGACTTTGCGCTTCATGTTATTCGTCAATAATTAAAAATTGTTCGAAAAATACATGCCCAACATTTTTAACCAATAAACTCAAATCTAAAAAGACTATTTCAAGTTTATACCAACTTTTCCTAAACATTCAATGATTTTACTTGCTTTTGATAACGAATCGACATTCGCTTTAAAATACATGCTAGAAATGACTATTCAACTGTTCCTGTATGTTTAAACAAGCAGCAAAATTCTAAAGCAGGTTTTTATTTGAAAACTTACATCAAACGTAAAACAAGCAGACAGTTTATTAGATACGCGCCGTTTTGAAAACGTCACAAAAATGACGCTAGGTGGTATTTTTTTTTTCTGTATGTGAAATCATCAAATGACTTCTCCCGCTCTGGGCGGAGCGGAAGGGAGTATTAGACTCTTACTGACTAAAACCCACCCGTGATCCTTCTTGTGCCCTTTGCGCTCCAGGGCCGCGGTGACTCTTTCGAACAAATTCCGCAACCACGCTACTTAGGTGGTATCTGACAATTTGCAATAATCTAAGTTCTATATAATTATGTATATATATACCTTTTATGTCCATGGTTGTAGCTTGCGAATACTGCTACTATTAATAAAATACAAATGCTTAACTATTGCTACAGCTGAGCGAGAAAATGCGATGTTGGCGGCCTTCTACGTTTACACTAATATTAATATTATTTTTAACGAATAAACTATTATATAAAGCGTGTAAGTAGGTATTTTAATAGGGCGGGCAAACAGTTCGACTTTGATCTTTTTGAAACGAGTGTGACCTCGGCAATACAGTGTTTTTCAATGAATTTCGTTAGGGCTTAAATTGTTTACATGTACTTTGTTTTTTATTCTTTAGATAAATTTAATTTTAACATCTTGGTTTTCATGGAAAATAACCTGTCGCAATCACATAAATACTTACATATCTTAGGTGATGATCTACTTTCACGTTTTTAATTATGTTTTTCTTTTTCTTTTCATTTTTTGGCATTATTTAGCAGTATGATATTGTATTCCACAGTAAATATAAATAGTATAATTGGCTGTCATATTGTCAACCTGTTATACATATATCATCATTATATTTAGCTGTAAGTCTTGCAAACTCGTATTTATTCATATTTCATCATGGCACGAGCTAAAATTGCTTTGCTTAAACGTTTTGACAAGCCAGATTTTGATTACTTTTTGGAACATGACCTTCGTACCAAGAAAGAGAACAATTCTGAATCCCTTCCAGGCTTCATTACGGAAATTTTGGTCAGATTTGATTAGTAGCTATAGTAAAACATAAATGATATTACATTTGGCTTAAATAATATGGAAATACTACGTTCGCACGTCGATAGATCTCGCGCTATGATTTTAGTAGGCGTTTACTCAATAGTTTTATTTGTTAAATTCATAGATATGTCAAGTCAGTCTACAGACCACATTCTTATGTTCGCAAGATACTCTTCATTAAACCTCTTTTACCTGTAATTGGACTTTAATTATCCCCAGTATATAGTCAAAATATACATAATGGTGGCCCATGAGGGGAATTAAGAGCGTGTACGCCGTACGGCATATCATACAAATTTTTAAGTCCTTATTTTCCGAAATGACTAAACCAATTTTAATGAAACTTTACACACATAAGCAGGATACATAGATCTAAAAAGTTAGTAGAAAACATTTTCGATAAATAGTGTTACAGTTAAATTATACCTATTTTAAATTTTCCATAGAAACATAAAGGACAATGGCAGCCGCCCATACATTGTTTTAGCTGAGGTGAAATTCTTACGTCTTTAAATGAAAAATATCTTGTTTAACTCAGCTTAACCTTCTGAACTAGTATGTGCAAGAATTTTGGTTCAAGAAGGCCGAGAAAAATATATATTCAGTCATGAACTTTTGTAGGTTATGTCTATGGTTTATGGCTTGGTTGGTAAAGGGCCCCCGAGACGATCAAATACACTTTACAAGTCGTCGTTACACGTTATATTCAATAGATATCTAAAAAATAATATAAAGTAAAACTGGTCTGAGGCAGCCAGTCGCCGAGAGCATTGTTTTCGGTATTGAAGCAATAAGATTTAAGTATCTAACATTCTGGGATTTAATAATTACTTGCTAAGTTTTCGCACGCATAACAAGTATTTATAAAATGTGTGTAGAAATATCGAGTTGATAAGAACCAATAAAACAAGTTCAATTTTTAAATCTATATTTATTCTTCTTCATCCTCTTACAATTATTTCATCCAGAAATTCTGTGGGTGTGGTAATATTTTTCCGATGTCAGGCCCATCCTAAATACCAGACTAGCGTCATTACATGAGCGTAACATCCTACAGTGCGACGACGACGTAAACAATTACAGCAATGTTTACTGATTCCTCTCCGGCCAGCAATATCATTCAGGTGATACACAGGATTCGTGTCAGTTTGCTCTACGAACTTCCATCCGGCGGTATCTAGCAAACAACTAGTTCACTGATAAGTAATCCAAAACAATAAGGCAAGATCGGCGTCCAGTATAGAAAAAGCTCAATGTTACAGGGAAAGTCTCGCGAGTCCTTAAACACGCACAGGGTCACACAGGGGCACATCACAGTCCATAATATGCAGTCCGTACAAATGAAAATTAAAAAATACAGGAAAAACAATAAAGAGCACTGATTGAATATGGTATCAACTCAACCAACAACAATCGTCAGTAATCAAACTATTTTTTTTAGATTCGGGATACTAGTCTTTTTGCCAGTCATTAAAAGCAATTTATTTATTTTTTCATCACAGTGTTTTGACCTCCCTGCAAGGAACACTTACTCTCAAAAATAAACTAGATTGTTACTCCGTTTAATTATTCACTTACTCCGTAATAAAAAAATAAAACTGATTACAATTCAATAATGCTGTACTTACTGTCAGTTGGCAGGATAAATATAAAATGGCAACGCTAAACGGTAATCAAACAGTCAAATAACTTTTCATTTAATATATCTTTTTTCTCCGGCCTGATCTAGTAAATGTGATACATTGAAAAAATATAGAAAAATAATGGAACTTCCGTCGTATATAAGTCACTTTTAGACGCTTAAATTCATGTCAGCTAAAATTTCGCCATTGTTCTTTTCAGTTAAGTATATTTTTTTAAATAAGACATTTCGAAAATGTTCTTAACTTACTTTTTAGACCCTTGTATCCTGTTTCTATGTGTGAAGATTCATTAAAATCAATTCAGTAATTTCGCAAAATAATGACTTGAAAATTTGTATGAAATGCTATACGGCGTACACTGTCTTTAAAAACCAACCAAAATATGAAGAAAAGACCAGAAATATGATGTCGATGTCCACTGGGCGTGATTGAAGATTGAGGAAAGGGGTTCAAGAACTGAGGTGTAGCCAGAATCATCTACGAGTTCGGACTAGGGCGAGCAGTAATTCAGCGAAAGTTTCACATCGCGCATTGATGTTCTACTAAATCAGATTATCCAAATTCTTATCATATTCTTTAATACATGATCCTAAAGCTTAAGCAAATTCATACAAAAATCGTTAAAAAAAAGTTGCATCATCATTCATTTTTTGGGCTTATTCCACAAATCCCCCTGAGAGAATCCCCCTCAGGGGGGAAATCTGGACCCTAATGTAAAAAAATCCAGAAAGTTATTTTTTGTCAACCTACCTACAGGTTGGACAAAAAAATATTTTCTTTGTTCAAACTAATTCAGAACAATCAATATTCAATTATTTTGTTTTAATTTCTAGTTCTAAATTATTCTAAAAAGTTTTAAATTATTTTGAATTGTAATCTAGTTGCGAAATACGTTATTTTGAAAACCAAGGCAGAGGCTTTCTTTGTTGCCAACGCTTTTCCTGGTTTGATTACAAAGCATAATTAGACGTTACCGCCGATGATTTCAGGTTGATAATTCGCTGAGCGCACTATCTCACCCGGCCGCAATCAGCTGTGCGGGCGTAACCGATTTCTTCGCCAGTGGTCGCCGAATCGAGGAGCGTGAGCCAATCATTGTTACTTTTAAATAAATGAGCCATTCTTTACTTCGTGTTTAGGTGATACCCCGACCAAAACCTTGTGATAGTGCGTTTTTCTTCGCTATTCAGAGACTATTAACTCATTAGTTATTATAAATAATCTACATGTAAAATTATTAATGTTCAATGTCTTGTCATCATATTCCACGTTCTAATTTTTTTTATGTGTTATAAATAAATTTAAAATCTACTTTTTTTAAATGACTAAAATTGTTGATTTTATGCATCTGTTACTAAATGCAACGCTCTAATCATTTGAGGATTACACTAATGGATAGATAATTTCTAAATTATACACGTTTTATTTAATTTCAAAAGATCGCATATCTTTTTTAATCACAATAATTCCAAAAATTGTGTGAATTCTATGATCAAATATTGTGCGCAGGGTGCGGGCGGCAAAGAGGGAACGATTGCTCAAGGTTATTTGGTCAGGGAAACGCCTTAACATTTAGTTTTTAAACTTAATACTTTTGCTTGTTCACAATGCCTAACGTATCGTTACACAAAAATCGTTTGAAAGATTTATGAACTAAAAGAGCGTCTACTTACGGCAGATAACAAAATTTAAGAATTATTCAAACAGCATTACTACTTTGACAGTTTTAAATACATACAACTAACCGAGTTGAGTTTGAAACTTGTTAAATTCGAGTAAAGTAAGAGGTAATGACGTGCGAAATGTGATGGAAGTTTTAAACACCCGTAGATGATTTAAAAGGCGCTGATTTATTTTGGGACATATTGGGCAACAAACGGCGTTCCCTTAAGGTAAACGCATCTAGTTTGGCTAATATCTGGTCCTATATATTCAACCGTTGCCAATTAAACTATTTTTTTGCAATCAAACAACTGTAGATGCCGTATCAAACCAGATTGATATCCAAATTCTGGAAATTAGAAGAGGTTCCCACAAAACGTATAATGAGTTAAACTGAAATGGCTTGCGAATCCCACTTTATCACTCACACACACGTAGAAAATAAACTGGTAGTTTTTGTGTAAAACTGCCACTTAAGGACATTCCAGACTGCCTGGGCGACACTTACAAAATTGCTAAGAAACCTCGCCTTTCATAGACTTAGAGGTTTGAATTTGTAAAGGACCTTTTTTTGCTAGAAATGGATTCTGCTGATCATTACTTTACTATAAAATTTCGTATGAGGCAATTGCGTGTACAAATGAAGGAGTTATAATTTTTATTAAAGAAAAATTTGTATGGCGCCGACATGAAAAATGAGGCTATCTCTCAAATCTTAAGGTTGGCCATTATATCTTTATACACAGATATATTAATACTTATTTGTATTTTTTTGACATACTTCGTATTGCGATATTGTTTTTTAATACGTTTGTGCTAATTTTTTTTAATCCTCAAAGATTTTAAATAATCTATTTATTTTAATTTTAAAGATTTATTTTAATGCTTAAATGCTTTAAATATGAGTCACATCATACCATACACATCGTGACCGCGCTGCGGCGCAAGTGAGTATGCCATGTCTAATTTACAATATTTTTTATACTATAGGCCAAAACAGTCTAAGAAATCACAAAAAATAGTTTTGTTCCTATGATCAGCAGAATCAATTTCTAGCCAAAAAAAGGTCCTTTCAAAATTCAAGCCTCTAAGTCTATGAAAGGCGATTTTCAGCCCATCGTGCGGCCTTAGCTTTTTGCTGTGCCCGTGCCCGCGTTAAATGAATCAAAGTTGGACGACTTACCCGAGATGAAAGCACGCACGTCAATAAAATTAATGATCAGAATTTATTTTATAAATTTTGATAATTTTTCATCGTATCGAAAACTTCAGGAAGGTTTATCTATACTACTAATATATAAAGCTGAAGAGTTTGTTTATTTAAACGCGTTAATCTGAAGAACTACTGGTCCGATTTGAACCATTTATTGAGGAAGGCTACATATATATATATTATCATCGCTAAGGCTAATAGGAGCGGAGCACCAATGATCTCATCAAAATCGGGGGGAGAGTAACTATTCCACGTGGAGGACGTCGCGGGCAGAAACTAGTATTTAATATGAAGCACCCTATAATAGACGGGTAGGCATACTTTCATCAGAAAAGTTATTGGAGTTATCGCGTTATTAGAGTGTCTTATCGCCCCGTGTGACTCATTTTCTATCGAATACGAATTGCTTACAAAAGGTAAACTACTACCGGCTAGGAGTAAAATTTTATCATTGTCTCCGTCTATAGATAATAAATTTGGTTCGCGTCGGTGGCGGCATAGATGCGTCCACATGAAACTTTGAAATAAGACATCCGATACTTCTGCACGCCTCTCATAGATTAACAAAATTATATTTCACATATTTTATTGAGAGGTTGTAACTCGTCTTCTCGCCATAGAATACATTGCAAACTAGGATCTTCTTTGTTTACCTGTACCTGACTGACGGTACATCTTTTCAATATCCCCGGTTAAGAGAAATTTGTACTTGCACGTATTAATATGACAAAAAAGAGAATCCTGAAGGGTCGGACCTACCATTAAGACTTCATTTAATGCATATCACTAAAACCCTTTCTTGATTCTCTCTGAGTGCTTACTAATTCTTACTTTCTCATGCCTGTCTACTGTTTTTTGTGCTACTCTAACATTGTTAAATACGAATTGCTTACAAAAGGTAAACTACTACCGGCTAAGAGTAAAATTTTGTCATTGTCTCCGTTTATAGATAACTAGCTGCTGCCCGCGACTTCGTCCCCGTGGAATCCGCGATTTCAAAACATTCTTTATCGCTGCTCCGCTCCTATTGGCTTAAGCGTGATGATATATAGCCTAAAGCCTTCCTCGATAAATGGTCTATTCAACCCAAAAAGAATTTTTCAATTCGAACCAGTAGTTCCTGAGATTAGCGCGTTCAAACAAACAAACAAACAAACAAACTCTTCAGCTTTATAATATTAATATAGATAAATATAGATAACTTGATTCGCGTCGGTGGCCGCATAGATGCGTCCACATATAACTTTGAAATAAGACATCCGATACTACTGCACGCCTGTCATAGATTAACAAAATTATATTTTACAAAATGAGCTCTTGGTGAACCTACATGCAGGTCCGATTTTGTTGCTAGCAACAATTAGGCAAACAGTCTGGCCTGTAAATGGCAGGCACCTCGATAGGCGCACAGTCAGCAACTATGTGCGATGCTGATAAGTGTGAACCCGGATTTTTCATTTCTGTCCGTCGGTTAAGACTTTGCTGGCTCTTATTTTAAATCGATTAAGGATGCATTCGTTATGACTCTCGGGCATTTTATTGTACGTTGAGGAAAACCTATTGAAATATTTAGTGACAATGGCCGTAATTTTGTCGCCGCAGTAAATGAGATTTATAGCTTTCTAATACAAGGTGATGAACTTATAACTGATTTTGCTGGTCAACCAGATATTAATGTTAAATTCATACAAGCTTACGCTCCTCGTTTCGGCAGCATCTAAGAAGCCGGCGTTAAGTCACCTAAATATCATATCAGACGAGTTAATGGCAATAGTCATTTAACATTTGAGGAAATTACAACTTTGTTTACGCAAGTGGAGGCGATACTCAATAGCCGTCCTTTGTGCCCCTTAACATCCTGTCCTAACAAGCTGCTCTCCTTATTCCCAGGCCATTTCATCATTGGTCAGCTGTTTACTGCTCTACCGTCACCAGCCCTGGAAGATCATAGTACCAATAGATACAAACGCCCTGAACAAATAAAGCGTCAGTTCTGGCATGGATGCCAGAAAGAGTACTTGTTGGAACTTCAACAACGGAAGAAATGCCGTAAAGTTAACGCTCAACTCAACATAGGTGACATAGTACTCCTAGTTGATGATAGCACTCCTGCACTAAACTGGCATCTGGGCATTCTTCGGCTATTTCCTGAACCTGATGGAATTACAAGAGTTGCAGAAATAAAAACTACCCGAGGTTGCGTGAGACGCCCTTATACCCGCTGCTGACCACTGCCAACCTCTGCAGAACTGAAGAGTTGATGATCAAGCTTCCAACGGCCGGAAATATGTTGTGGCGCAGAACCTAATACTCTTTAATTACCACATTCGCACGTCGATAGTTCTCGCGCTATGATTTTAGTAGGCGTTTACTTATTAGTTTTATTTGTTAAAATCATTTATATGTCAAGTCAGTCTACAGACCACATTCTTACTGTTCGCACGATACTCTTCATTAAACCTCTTTTACCTGTAATTGGACTAGCCCCAGTGTTTTATTAGCCCCAGTAGGTATATAATCAAAATATACAGGAGTGTTACCACCGACGCTTGTTAGACTCTTCGAAACCCACCCGAGTACGTTCTAATGTCCTTTGCGTTCCGGGGCCGCCGTGACTCTTTAAAAAATTCGTAACCCTAACAGGCGTGACCCTATGGGTTCCGTCTATATTGTGAAATCTTGCATTTTTTGTCAAGGCTCGAGTGGGTGCACAAGCCTTATCTTTTAACTCCGATTTATTTGCTTACCTGTGGCGATATACGACGTACTTGTTATCGACCCTTTAATTAAGTTACTAACTCAGAATTCAAACATAACTCTGGTCTGTGCAAACGGTTCAAAGATCACTAGACTACGTTATATTCTACCAATGATACATATTGTCAAGAAGTCAAAGATATTTGGGGTTGAAAAATGCTACTGCAATGTCACGCGAAAGACAATTTTGACTTATGACATTCGTCTAGAGCCTAATGACTAGAATCGGGCCAAGAAACAATATCATTCCAAATTTAGCATACTAGAAAAAAATATTATCAATTTTAATACGCATCTTATAAACTATATATATATAAACATAAGCATGCTTAATAAATCAGCTACAAGCAACTATGACGTATAACAGAATAAACGCAGTGCCTCTAAAGGGGTCATTGTACTCATCATTTTGAACAACTTTTACTATGGGACCATCACTGAATTTGTGAAAACAAAATCGACTCCCCTGCCATATATTTATCTGCGGATGAGTCGACAAAATTTACTGAGCAGCTGTTTTGTTTATTTTCATGGTTTCGGGTGGTCGAACAGCAAAAGTATTCTATGATGATGAGCACAATAACCCCTTAATCGGTATTGCTTTTATTCTGTTAAACGTTGTATAAAGCATTCAAAATGTAGAAGTAGAAACAAAGAAAGATATAAATTAAATGAAATGAGAAATGGTATGATGACTTTTTGTGGATAAATACTTATATAACTTTCAAAACCATTCAGGAGAGAATTTTCCCCTAGAAGGTTAAATGACTACTAAGACTAAGCACTGGAAAATTAAATGGAGGACCAAACTGGTATACTATCAGCGGCTAAGATTCTCAAAAAGTCCAAAACGTATGAAATATCACGTTGCCAATTCTGTCTTCATTTTATCATATCATTCTGCTACAATTTCTATCGATTGTTTCCAGTAGTCCAATCTTAATCTTTTGTTGAATATTTCATATTTACATACATTTTGTTTTGTCTAATAATTTTATTGTAATAATAAACTCAAAAACTTTTACACACTTACATCCGAAATTGATAGTTTTCTCTATGTTTTCTTTGAATCCCTTTTGTCTTCTTCAATATAATCTGAAGCGTTGGTTAACAGCTTCTTTTACGTTTGTAAATTCGTTTCAATATTTTGGAGAGTAAATAAAAAAAAAACAAATGACGTGGTCGTGGATGGTTTTTACATAACAACACAGAAGGATTTCTGGAAATCATAGCATGAATTAGATTCGTTTATAGACCCAGTAACGCAGCTTTTCCTTAAAATAACTTGTATGAGATGCGACGTCTTAAATTAAGCACGAGGGGTACTTCGTTGTTCAGGCATGCTGACCGTCTTATGCTCTTACTTCGGCAGGAGTTGTTATGTCATTGTTCGCCAATACATAAGTAATTATACAGGAATGTACAGGTATCCTTCAGCAACAACTTCTTATCATTGATTCTATTATCCTAGCTTTATACAATTAATAATAGTCACTAATTATCTTGTCATGCATTATAGTTGTATTATTTAAAATTAGTACTTGTTTTTAGGAATTATTACGTTCTAAATTCCATTGATCTGGTTGATAACATTGTCGATATTCACCTGAGAGTCGACGGCTGGCTCTTCGACATCCTCATTTGCTTCAATATCCTCTTTTTCTACCTCTTCCCAATTCATAAACTCGTAATCGGCTTCCTCTTCTTCCCGCTCTCCATATACGTAATTAACATAATCCTCCTCTTCTGTATCGTCAAGACCCTCACGAAGGTCGATAATTAATTCTTTTAATTGCATAATTACTTCATCAAGTGATCTTTCAACTGGGAAAAGTAATACTTTAACAGTAATATTTTCCAAGTTCTGTCCTAACCTAATCCAAAACGTTTAGCTGACACTTTGCGTGACCCAAGAGCTGGCTTTTACCTTGGACAAAGGATAAGCATTGCCATACAGCGTGGCAATGCTGCCAGACTTTTGGCTATATTATTACCAGTGGCCAGCGATGTTGAGGAATTTTCGATGCCATCTTTTGACTATTTTTATTTTTAGTTAGTTAAGAGTTGTTTAATTTAAGTGTATACATAATTACAGTTCTTTCTACTAATAAATCTGTGAAAATACCTGATTGAAGAAATGTCTTATATACCTACTCAAATAAGTAAAAAATCTAAGGTAATATCAACGATGGATACAGTACGATAGCCCTACAGGTATCACTAGTCAGTGGTTTCCAAACTAATATAATCTGGCTAGTTATTCAATTCTAACTCCGTGACAGCGAGCTCAAAATGAAACACGATCGTATAGCTGACTGTGCCTAGTTTCCAAAAAAGGCTTATGTATGTGTGATTTTTAAAACAGTAACTAAGATGAATATTTAACATTGATGTCCACTTCTTCTGTTGTTTCGCTAAAGTATGATTGAATGATGAATAAAAAGTTTATGTAACATTTACATGCTGAAAACATAGAAATAGTTGTAGAAATAAATTATAACATTTATAGTCCAGTCATTTGGTGAACTTTATCAGGTAAACCCCTTAAGGTACACGAAATAACTGTACTTTTACAGAGTTAACGCAGCGAGAGTTATACATTAAGATAAGGAAGACATATAGGTTTTTAACATAATAACACCAATTAATTCTAACTTGGGCTTAACACGGATTGAGTTGCTAGGCCTTGCAGTTGATTCCCATAAAAAGCAAGTAACAATTCGATTGAAGCAGATGAGGCTAAGTTGAGTGGAGGTACCAAGCCGTTTGGCGTCAATCGACCCGTGTTAAGCTTATGATAGGCTAGGTCAGTCCAAAGTGTTCTATGTTAGAGCATTGTCAAAAGATCGTTATTATTAATTTAGAAAGTATAATTAGGTAGGAATTGGAAAGCATCGGAAGGATGAAGGAGATATAGTTGTGAAAACGAAAAAGTACCAGTCAGTTGAAAGAGGTTAGAAGTAAAAAATGAATGCAATTCAACTTTTAAAATATTTTTTTCACATATAAAAGATGTGATTAGATGTGATAGAAGAAGTGATTAACATGTTGTATTTGGTCGCCCCGATGTCTCAAGAGTAAGTAAATAGTAATAGCCCTTGTTATCCTGAATTGATTTTGATTTTTGTATCCGTTGTTACAAAAAGTCACTCAATTCAATGTGTGTTCCGGTAAAGGCCACCTCTAGCTCTTTCCACTGATACCCATCACTCTCCTCCAATGATGGCCTGCTGTAAGCTTTTGCTCATCATCCCAGGCTTTAGTTGTTTTCCCCCGCTCCTTGTAACTGTTTCTTGGGTAACAGTCTGTTATTATTTTACTTTATTTCTCTATATTAAACCTCAATTGTTGGTCGATTCTGGTCAAGATATCTGATTTTGGTTATTGCTCTTATTTAATACTATAGACTGTAATGTTTCTGTCTTGTTTTGTTTTGTGAGTGGCCACTTTTCGCATCAATATGTAATGCACGGCAATATGTAAGTGTTGAAAACTTTTCTTTTTGTAGCAATTCCCTTGTCTCTAGATTTTATTATCTCGTTTTTAACGACCAATATTTTCGCCAGTCACAGTTTATTCTTGTAACTATTGATTTCTTTGTTCGTTTGGTCTTTAGGTAAAATTATTTTCACTAGATAAGTGTATTAATTGACATATTCTTAGGCTTCTACATTCACGTTAATTATTAGGTACGTTTTTGGAGTGTGTTAGCAGTTTTGTTTTTGCTGTATTTATGGATAAAATACAGCAAAATCCATTACCACTTTGCCTCACACCACACTTTTTTCCTGGATGGGAAATCATCAAATGACTTATCCCGCTCTGGGCGGAACGGAAGGGAGTGTCAGACTCTTACTGACTAAATGGGTTTTAGTCAGTAAGAGTCTGACACTCCCTTCCGTCCTTCTTGTGCCCTTTGCTTTTTTCAGGTCCGCGGTGATTCTTTCGAACAAATATCGCAACCCTAGCAGCCTCACACCACTCTTGACTTTGAATTCTGGGCGGGCTGCTTAAAGTTGAATTCTTGCCATATGATTCGATTATATAGCTCTGATTAAGTTTATATATATTCCAGATATTACTTATGCAGCCAGACTTTCACAAATAGCTTCGTGATGTATGTATGCTGTCAAATGCTTTGTTATAATATATGAGGGCCTTATTCATAATGTTTTGTTATATTCATTGTATTTTTCAGTATTTGTTTGATATTGTAAAGGTCGATGTTTTTTATGCTAAAACCTTGTTCCATTGGTTGGTTGTCATCTATCCTCGACTTACTCTTAACTTCTCCAGTATCACTTTTGAGAATATTTTGTATAAAATATGACATCAGACTTCATCAGAATCTGATGGCTTCAAATCCTCTTTTGGTCCTTTTTTATATAGTAGAATAATGGGTGAAATTTCCTATTGTGTTGGAATAATATTAGGTTGGGGAAAAAGTCTTTTCGCATTATAGTTTGTAATAAAATCTTTTTGGCTATACTATTTGTATCTGGCTGGTTTTGGTATAATCGAAAGTTTAAAATTTAAAGAACAGAAATTCAAATTAGGAAAATGTGTGATTTTCAGTTGTTTTTCGTACCGCCAAGATGAGTGAATCTAATGAAGAAATTCGATACATTTTAATTGTTTATAATGTCATCTCTTTTTGTCCTGGTTTTGCTTCTGCAGAGTACTTTGGAATCCATTATTTATTTTAGTTATTTCTAGGTTTTACACCGCCGAACTAATTTTTTTTTTGAAAGCTTGTTGCCACATACTAGGAATTTATCCTGTATCGAGGGTGCGTTTACAAACAAACTCACATACACAAACAGCCAGAGCCGGAAAAACAATCTGTATGCCATAAATAAATATTTGTTGCGTTCGAGAATCAAACCCGCGATTCGCAGTGCAGCAGTCAACCACTGCGGCAACCATGCCAAAAATTAATATGTTTTTCTAGGGTATTTAGTCTTTTATGGTTCTTTCTTACGTTCACTTTAATATTTTACTTATTCAGTCATTTGTTTCAGGTTGCGATTTATGTGGGGTCCTGACAAAAGATGTTTCCATTCTTCAATTAGTTGCAGAGTCTTCTCGCTCTGTATTCTCACGATTTGTGTTTTTAAATATTCGTATTTGTAAATGTAAGCTGGTACACCTTTATGCCTGGAGGATCATTAAGTTTGATTACTTAGAGTGTGTTATAGGTTTGTTTTGATGGCATAAATTGAGTGTGCTATCTAACAAGTTGTCAATAATGTTAATAATACATAATTTGTGTGAGCTCCATGTTGGATACCTTTTTTTTCTGTGTCATGTATTCATTACTTTGCATACTATTATGTATATGCAAGTTCTTAAAACGTAGTAGACAGATGTGTTGCTGAGGAGTTTGTTGCACCACTTCTTCCCAGCATAACCAACAGGACGTGGGGGGCGGGCGTTTTGGGGGTGAGGGTTTGTCTTTATATAAAATGTGACGTTCAAAAAGTGGGCGCTCTCAGCCTAATTTCAATAAATGATTTTTGATTTTCGCGCGCGCGACTTCGTTCGCGCGGATGTCGGAAAAAATATGTCACATAGATAAAATTTACGTATAGTCGATACCGTGCATTATCTGACCCCTCTTAAAAATAAGAAAATAAAAAGAATATTATATACCTCTTCCGTCCTCGAAATGCCGATCATCCCTAATATCTCCTGTTACCTCGAATCCAGTTGATTTTTAATTTCGCATTCCTTCAATCTCAATTGAAACAATTTTCCAAAACATTGTTTTTACGACTCATTACCTCCGTGCTAAATAATACAGGGATCGATGTTCTAGGTAAAGCAACGCTTGCCGAGGTCGGTATGCGGATGGGTGATGGACCATCTGGACATAACAAGACTCCTCCGACTGCCGGGACCATCAGCATAGCATGCTTTCCGACGTACAGAGGAATCTCGGTATGTTATGATGGATGGATGGGTACCCATAGACCAACGTCGGCAAGTGTTGCTTAAACTTGAAGCTCGACCCGTACTGCTATCTTTCGTTATTAAGAATTTTTTAAGATACTAGGTTTAGTATCTACTGTAAAAAGACAGGACAAACTATCCTATTCATGGTTATGAATAGGATAGTTTGTCCTGTCTTTTTCCTAGTGTAATACGACTAAGTCAATAGATGGCGCTATGTGTATGTACTTCACCTTCACGTAATGAAAATTAATTTCTTATTAAACATTTTAAATTCAAATACCTTTTGATAGAGTAAACCGATTGCAATGAAACAAAAACTAAGTTATTCTCTCAGTAACGTACAATTTTTATGTAAGTACAAAGTTTTCTATATTACCACACACACAGACACGCACATAATCATCCATCACACACACACATAAAATAGTTATCAGTCACATCTTATATTCGAAATTTTTCACCTTACGATAATATTGTTTTATTTTTTTTATTTTGCCTGTTTTTCTTTGTTTACATTTAGCTATACCATATCTTTGTTGCAGTAAAATACATACGTACGTAAAAAGTAAAATACATATATTATGCTTGTAAACCATAGGGGATCGGAACTGTGACTCCTTCATACAGGTTATACTGTAACCTAGTTAGGAGATCAGAACTGCACCCAATACGATTGTAGAACATTTGTCATTTTACCATGTATAAATTATATAAGTACCCATGTACTGCAATACTTGAAAATTATCAATAAATTATTATTATTGTTATTAGTTTTATACTTCCTACGTCATACGTGCACATCTAAACAGACAAGCAGACATACAGACAAATTAACAAAAAATAATAATGTAATCCTTTAACTCCCTGACTTCTTACCAGGCTATGATCTGTTTTGGAGTTCAGATTTTGTTGTTACTCATAATCTATTTTTCATCCGTAATTTGCCGTCCTAGAACCAAAAATTCGAAGACATGTGACATTCACCAACCCGCACTGGGCCCGCGTGGTGGGTTACGGCCCATTCCCTCTCCTAGAGAGGAGGCCTGTGTCCAAGCAGTGGGAACATTAAAAAGGCTGATTATGCTTTATGCTTGTCATCCATCTCCAGGCCCATTTGTTGTACTTTGAAAATAAACTATTCAGGAAATACAAATTGTTTTCGAGTGAGAAAACACTCGAAAACAGGTCGCACTCCTTTTTCCATAGCTGAAGTTGCCTATTATAACTTGTGCGTTGAAATCTCCCATTTTAATTATATTAAAGTTGGCGTGTGTTATACAGTTGCTTACAAATCCTTTGCAAACAACTGCTTGCACCTCTATTTTATCTGTTTTTTTCGGTGCATATAATTCTTCTTACTTATCATCTTTAACTCCAATAAGTTATTTAATATAGTGTTTCAGGTGAGATTTTATAAAGAAGCCTAGAATATATTGTGATTCAAGTTATCCCTGAAATACCCGACAGTAAAAAGAGAGCTTTATTGTGTGTAGTGTAAGTGAAAACAATTACTGTACTCGAAGTAGCACTGGACCACGATAAAATAAACAGAATCCAACGTATCGAAAGGAAGGGAGACAAAGATAAGCCCAGACCTATTTGAGACTAAACAAAATTAAGCCTAATAAGTTCATTAAACATAACTACTCGAAAAAAATATGAGATGAAAACTAAGGGAAATAGATAACCAAAAAGATGAAAAGAGAAGAATCAGAAACACCAAGTCTCAAGCCCTTTCCAGGAAGCAGTAACGATGTAAAAATCAAAAACCTGGATGCATTTAGAATAGAATACTCTTACCATACAAGTTACAGAAAATATAGACAAAGAAAACATTACATACGGTGACACAATGGGCGGCTTATATGGGCGGATTTGAAAGAGAAAACGGAAATACAGTACTGTAGGTAGTCTTAGGTGTACTAATTATATATACAATAAATACATGATAGACATATATATACAATAATAATAATAAAACAAAAAGCATAGAACGCAAATAAAAACGATTAAAGAGAGAGGTAGTGATTTTTGACCATTGTTTTAAAAATGGACAAAGATTGAGCACGCCTTACCGACACCGGCAAGGCATTCCATAGCTTGAACCGTAAATGATTTATCGTAAAAGCTGGTGGAATGTATCGGGATCTCTAATCTCAAATTTTCATTGCATTTCAACCCATGCGCGGAAGAACAGGCTCTTCATCAAAACTACGTAAATGCAACAACCATTAATAACGCAGTAGCGGCAATCAATTCAAGAAACCAAAGACCAAAGAATATTCTCCCACTACGACCGGTCACCAAGGGAGATCATCACCAAAACCCTATAGCTAAATCTAATCAACACTTACACTAGAACACTATTACAATACCCGAATCCTTATAGGAACTGGAGAAAGCTTTATAAAACATAAAATGTGATATCACATAAATAAGTGTGTTAGGAACACATTCGTTGTGCGTTTATTATAGGAGAGTAAAATAGTTTATTCCACCAGCGAGATAGGTAAACGACATTACTGCCAACGCATACTTAAAGGATCGTGGGGATTGTCACAGAAATAGAAGTGGAATTCCCTGCCAGATTCTGCGTTTCCTGATAATTACAACCTTTTTTTTTTCTTTTTTTGGATGGGAAATCATCAAATGACTCCTCCCGCCCTGGGTGGAGCGGTAGGGAGTGTCAGACTTTTACTGACTAAAACCCACCCGTGATCCTTCTTATGCCCTATGCGTTCCAGGGCCGCGGTAACTCTTTCGAACAAATTCCGCAACCCTAGCAGGCATCGACCCTATGGGGCCCCGTCCTCGGTGCTGACGGCTCCTTGAGGCGCGCGTGGAATACAACGCGTCGTCGACGCAACCTGGTTGCTATCGGACGGCGACTCGGCGAGCCACCCACGCTCACCGTCCCCAGGCATCAACCACTGCGCAATAGCACAGCGGCCGACTTGTCTCTGGATGATAATTACAACCTGGGAGTCTTTAAGTCAATAGTGAATAGGTTACTTCTAGGCAAGCGGGTTTTCCCTTTTACCACATCATTGCTTACCATCAGGTGAGATAGTGGAAAAAAGGCATGGGTTAGCAAAAGCAAATGTAACGATAATGGCTCATGAAGCAATTGAAGAACCGGCAGGTTAATTCAGGTTATATCCTCACAAGTAAGTAAGTATTAGAAAACGTGCGAACTCTCATTTCTGCCGTCTTCTGTGTAATTACCCGACTACGGCAAAGCCAAAAGGTAAGGTAATGATTTTGGCTGTCTATGTATGTATGTAAGTATGTTCCACTCTAGTGCCTACATTCAACTGATTTTGATGAATGATGTATCAATAGATTCGGTAAAACGTTCCGGGTGACATAGGATTTTCATAAAATTTAATATAAGGGAAGTTATAAGTAAATTTCAGACCTAGACAACATTTTTATCGTCATCATGATATGTTTGGTATCAAAATAAAGGTCTTGAAGAGTTCATATATACATATAAACATGTACATATAATTACATGTTATACTGTCTTAGTAAATAAATATGTTAAATTTGTTAACAAACAAGAGAAATTGAGTAAAAGGTTAGGTTAGGTTAGGAGTGATCTTCTATAGATATAACGAATGTAGAAGATAAGTTTTTGTACACCGAAAATATTTCCAAATAAAATAACCAGGATAACAAACAAAACCATTTTTTGAATGTTTGTTTGTATTTCTATCTAGTTGTGCATGAATAACGTAGAAAGTACAAAACCATTGTAGATAAATTAAATCCCTCAAAGTTGTGCGTAACTTTATGTACGAACTAGTTTTTGTTTATCCCAATCGGATCATTCTATAAAAGATATCTGAATTTAAAGCAAATTTCACGCAACGCCATCTATCGATCTAAAACAGTACTATAAAACTTTAAAAAAAAGTGAATATTGTATTATCGGTACACGTTCGATAGATGGCGTTGTTAATTTGATGTCACTCTGAATAGCTGTGGGTTCTGCAGAAGAATTAGTTTTACCTATATATCTCTGCTAATACATATTGGCGAACAACTTATAAGCTAAAGCACTTTAAAGACGGGTCCGTATAGGTTTGCCAAGTCTTAAAACTGGAAAGCTGCAGAGGCCAGCCGATTTATATCAACGTGTATCTGCCTAGCCTTTTCCCAACTATGTTGGGGTCGCCTTCTAGTCAAACCAGATTCAGCTGAATACCAGTATTTTACGTGGAGCGGATGCTCACTACACCTCCACTACCCATTAGCTGGATAACACGGTACTTTTTGTCGAAACTGGAGTCAAGTTTTCTGATTTATGGTAAGTCCACTAGATACAGACTTCTGTAGAATACTAGCTGATACGGCAAACATCGTTTTGATACACAAAAAAAAATAGGGGTGGACCACCCCTACTTTTAATAACATATTAACATTTAGGGGGATGAAAGATAGATGTTGCCCTATTCGCCACCCTAGCCGATATGCACGCTAAGATTCACGAAAATCGGTCGAGCAGTTACGGAGGAGTTCAACCACAAACACCGCAACAAAGCAATGCAGACAAAATGTCGGTGTGCTATAAATATCGTAGTATGCAGGTAAGTATGCGTCGGACCGGGGCCAAAAACTGGTTGATAAATGAATGAATTAACTCATTAATAACTTTACTCAGAAAACTGCAGGTTAGGTATGTAAAATCAAAGTTAGAAATAATGAGTCATGTCACAATAAGTCTGCAGAAATTTTCATTCTTGTCAAACATTCTTAAAGGTTAAATTCTGTCGACATGTTTGTGTTTTTTCTTTATTCTTACTTCATGGTCTGTACCTACATTTGTACATTGTATCGTCTGGTCCCACCTTAAAAGGGGCCAATTACTGACATGGTATTGACTATACGTTCCTATTTATTTTTATTTATACGACACATTTTTTTCAGACAGTCACGCGAACGAAGTCGCAGGCAAAGCTAGTTGTTGGTATTTATTATTCAAATATTAATAAATAATAAAG
The DNA here is from genome assembly GCA_905332915.2 of Hecatera dysodea. NCBI lineage: Eukaryota > Metazoa > Arthropoda > Insecta > Lepidoptera > Noctuidae > Hecatera > Hecatera dysodea. The sequence goes on along the minus strand of HG995286.1, from coordinate 25,670,919 downwards.
ATTTTTATAACGTACAAGTATAAAATCTATACTAATATTATAAAGCTGAAGAGTTTGTTTGTTTGTTTGTTTGTTTGAACGCGCTAATCTCAGGAACAACTGGGCCGATTTAAAAAAAAAATTCAGTGTTAGATAGCCCATTTATTGAGGAAGGCTATAGGCTATATATCATCACGCTAAGACCAATAGGAGCGGAGCAGTCATGAAAAATGTGCCACAAACGAAGTTGTGCGGACAGCTAGTATAAAATAAAGTTTAAAAAACTGTAACCCGACTACAGAAACAAATAAATGTGGTCTAAAAATAGGTCAAGACAAGTATAAAAGAAGACAAGTTAGACATTTATTAGTAGGTTCTATGAAGAGAATACGTCATCGCTTGAAGTAAGAATACCTACCACAAATGTAAATTCATGGATAATATTAATTTCAGGGCTAGTAGGATGCTGCCAAATATCACGCGAGGTAGAAAGGATGCAAAGGAGGAAGGATAGGCTTATACTCAACTGTGGGTCACAAAGGGGGCATCCATAAAATACGTCACACGTTAAGGGGGAGGTTAGAGGTCGACGAAGTGTGACATTTTGTGACAAGGGGGTGGGAGGGGTCCTAAATTTCGTGACGTCACATTTCAAAGTCTATTTTAATATGTTAAGTAAAACACAAAAAATAAAAGAACAAAATTGTAAAATATGTGACGTCACACTTAGGAGGGGTCTACAAATATGTCCAGCGGCCAGAACGGGGGGGGGGGTAAAAATCATAAATTCGTGTGACGCAATTTATAGATGGCCCCAAAGTATGATACAAAGAAACATCGAAATAAGATCAATGCATCTAACATTAACCGTTACGAAAACTGTAGATATCTACTTAATAAAAAACTTACCGGTCTCGGGTGTGGCATGCGTGGTGCTGTTGCTACCGCCACAATCACCGCTAGCGCAGCCAGTCTGCGTGTTTTTCAAAGGCTCATTGAGACTCGCCTGGTTGCCCTCGGCACCACGGCTAGTGGAGGGTTTCTGGTCGTCCATTTTGAATTAAAGACCTGCAAATAAAGATTTGAAGATTCATGAGCTCTATGACATTTCATATAGCTTTATGTCACCCGACTAGCAATGCTTGCTCCTTATATAATGATATTCGCAGGAGAAACAAGTTTTCCTTCAAAACTGAAAGAATCACCTAACTTAAGTGGTAGGGAGCAGGGCACATTGCTTGCAGATCTGCCGTGCTATTCTGAAAAGTTTATTTGCGAAATCACTTCTGAATCCGCAGTAAAATCATGAGAAACTAAAGTTTCTCATATTATATATTCAGAATAGCACGGCAGATCGTCGATCGGGTCGAAAGGTTCCGGAATGGCAACCGTGTGTCGGAAAATGAACTGTTGAAAGGTCTCCTTGAAGGTGGACCGATGACCTGGCTGAAGACTACGGGAATCTGGTGGATGACGCTTAGGGGAGGCTTATACCCAGCAGTTTACGTCTTTCTAAATTGATGATGATATCTGACAGAGAGGCATTCTCTCCGTTGGAAATACTAATAATCAGCTAACTCCGCTTAGACATACTCGAAAAACGCCTAGGTACCGACAACTATACTTATTTGTTAGTACAGCTGTGTACCTATGATTTTAAATGTACCTATCCAGTCACAATTAATTCCTGGAAGCATATTTTTTACGAGGCATCGAATAAAAGGCTCCATTAAATAGAGGCTCTAATTCCAATAGGAATCCACAAAAAAAAAAACCGCAGTTTTCAATCAATTTTTTCGTGGTTTCTGAGTGTATGATGAATTTCAGTAATATTAAACCTTTGTTAGTAATAAAATACTTGGCATTATCAAATCAAAAACGTTTATTTGTCAGAATATGGTACAATAGATATTACAATTTTGGTTCCTGCATATCCTGCCATACTATGGCGTACAAATATTTCTATAATAATGAAGGCTCATATAATAACCTATTAATTAATTATTATGAATCAATGAATGCAATATAAATATTATTGTAATAAAGATTGAAATTGTATTGAATTAATAAAAGTCCTGTCACTATTATTGAATAAATATGTCATTATTGGCTATGTTAGAAAAATTATATTTTTATGTAATGACTTATCCTCTAAATATTCTTTAACACTGTAATAATTTTTCTCTAATAACAGTCTAAATAACACCCTGGTACCCCGATGGTAAATCTTGAATATTATTTGGCAAATGATTATATATAATAATTGCCATGCAGTAAATATTTCTTTTAAATAACATTAATTTTATTTGGGGTAATTTGAATTTGTCTTTGTGTCGTACTCTACTATTTATTTTGTAACTACTATTTTCAAATAAATCATTTTTTTTACAAACATGCATGTTTCGAAGATATAAAGACATGGTAAAGAGAGTATTTTAAGTTTTTGGAATAGCGGTTTACAGCTATCTAAAAAGTGAGCACATTGCCCGGATACATTTTTTTTGTCCTTTATTTATTTATTTATTTATGCCGTTTTTTTTTTTTTTTTTTTTTTTTTTTTTTTTTAAACTCTTTCTACATCTACTGAGTTGCCCCAAATAATAAGACCGTATCTCAGTAAAGATGATACATAAGTATCAAGTAGGCACAGAAGTTCCACTCCATACAATGAGTGACAACGCACGCACATACATAGATACGCTTCATGTACAGCATTCTTTTCAGATAGTATTACAGTCATTGCTCTGCAGTGGGATGACACTGGCACTATAATTACTTAAAAGCCAGCCATAACCAGCTGTTTCACCCCCTTCATAGTCGAAAATTATCCTATGGCAATGTAATACTGAAATTAAATTAGTCTACGTAATCATGGCCAGGCTTTTACCCGAACGGGGTCCATACAATTTAAATAAATAATAATTAAAATTAGAATGAATGCATGAACCTTAATCATAAAATTTGAAATGCAAATTGTTAGTTAATTAATTATATCCTTTTTTATACGTGCATGATATTTATCACTGTAATCAGTACGGAATCAAATAAAGCTATATTATATTATTATTATATTATAATCATGGCCATGTTCTACCAGTAGTACCTACATGCTTTATCTATTAGCTGCAGAGGCCTAATGTTTTGCAAAATCAATCAGGCCTTAACGTCCAATGATAACTATCTTCACATTTAAAATATTAGTAGTATATTTAATTTAAAAACGACATGCTGAATGTGCTGAAGACTCATAAAACACAAGGTTTTTGCCCTGAAACAAACAGCAAACGGCCTTCTGAATGTATTTTTGTACTGATTGAAGTTTAATTTCATATTATTTGAAACTGTTACTACTTTGTGTGATAAAACTTAAATAAAAATGTAGTATCGTAATTGGTGAAATAAAATTGTCAAAGAAGATCTAAGTCCACCGATAGCATCAAGTAATCATGTAATAGATAAATTTGTAGTTCTAGCTAGCTTCAAGACTTTTGATACAAGATAATGATGATGCATTAATTACTCAGTATAATGTGGCAGTCAAATCTCTTAACCAGTCAAAAGTACTATTGACTAGCAAAATCAGTCAAAAGTACTTTTGACCGTATGCAGTCAAAACCACTTTTGACCAACCTGTTCAGTCAAAAGTACTGCTGACTGATTTTGGTAGTCAATAGTACTTTTGACTGGTTAATAAGAGTTTTGACTGCAACATTATACAATATATCATTCTTCGCATGGTCTCGCTCATCCGGGTCAAAATACTGCTATATTTTGTGGTATTTTATCAAATTGTCAAAACGTATGGGATTGAAAAATGGAGTCGAATTGCCATAATTTCTTATACAGTGTGAAATCTTAATGGTTGTTTTCCCGCGGTAGGACGATTACCCATCAGTAGTACTATCGAAACACAAAGTTAAACTAAAAAAAGTAAATGTTTTTTTTTTTTTTTCAAATCATTAAAAAAGTGTTCATAAACTCGAAAGAGCGAGAATCAATGGTAGTGCACTAGACAAAAAGTAGGTTTATACCTACATGAGACGCACGTACGCGGCGGTACCTACATATCGCGCGATGCACTACTGTTGGTTCAAGTCGCTTTCGAGTTTTGTTTATCACAATATTGTTAATCTGCCATTTATGGAGTCTAATATTTTTTATATATATAAATCGATTGTATTACCGATAAAAACTCATTTCGCTTCGGGAAAACAACCATTAAAATTTCACACTGTATATGTATTTTTCACTTAAATAAAAGCATTCTTTAATAGGACGGCAAATTGTCTAGAATCTCTGGATATTGCTCGATCGTGGCTGCTCCATCGGGCTAGAGGCCCATTCCCTTTATAATGGACACATGAGGTGATTTTTACGTTTGATATCGCGACCGTCATAACGATGTTTTTATATTAGTAGATTACTAAACTTGTCAAAATCAACAATTACCTATGATATTAATTATACCATCTATCTATCTATCTGGGGTTGATTTCCGCACTTAGTCCTAGTATTGGACCATTGTGCGTAAGCCATGGCGGTCGTCACTCCAACGAGCCAACCCCCGTCCAAAAACAGATCAGTCCACTCAGTGTGTTCAGGATTTCTGAAAGTGAATTCGGTGTCCCTATTGTTTGCCGCCGTATTTCGGCTACACCTGTGCACTCAAGGAGCACATGCGATACCGTTTCCTCCTCCTCCATGAATGCTCTGCATGTCCTGGCTGTCCGTAATACCTATCGTGTGTGTTTGTTCAATGAGAAGTATCCGGTGATGGTTCCCGCCACCAGCTACTAGCTAGGCTGCCTCTATCCAAGCGCAATAAGCGCCTGGTCAGTTTCCTGTCCAGCTTTTGAGCATTCTGACACTCGCCACGCTACCTCAGATGTCTGCTATTACAATAATAGAAGACATCTGAGGTAGCGTGGCGAAGGCGATTGTCAAAAATGTATAGGTTAGTCAGAACATTGGCGATATCGTTATCGCCGTTATCAATTGGTCGTAGATTATCAAGAAAGATCCAACCCACAAAATGATAAAAGGATAAGCATAATCAGCCGTTTAATGTTCCCACTGCTGGGACACAGGCCTCCTCTCTAGGAGAGGGAATGGGCTGTAATCAACCACGCGGACCCAGTGCGGGTTGGTGAATGTCACATGTCTTCGAATTTTTGGTTTAAGACATGCCGGTTTCCTCACGATGTTTTACTTCACCGTTTTGAGAGCAGTGGTGATGAAATGAATGACACATAGTAATGCGCCTGGCTGGATTTGAACACGCGATCTACAATTCGTAAGTCGGGACCGTTACCACTCGGCCACCAATGCCCTCCAAAATGATACTTTTGAGTTATTGAAAATTCAAGATAAAGCTGTATTTGCTCATTAACATACTTGCTTCTATTTATACACCAGGGCCGAAGCTTAAAAAAATGGTAAAAAAAAAAACAAAAATCACAGTAAAATTAAACTCATTAGAAAAGGAGGGGAATATGATAAAAATGAAAGGAAAAATAAATTACGGTCGATCCGAGTTGGGGAAGTGGGAGGGGGTGAGTTTTTAAGGGTAAAAAATGTTTTTTCTCGATTTCCAGCAAAACTACAAGTCCTATGGAAAAAAGTTAAATGGCAAAGTTGTAGGTAATAAAAAGATCTACAACTTTTGTTGTTAATTTTGTTTATTTATTAATTATAGCTGTATATTTCAATTTGCATTTTTTTCTTGTTTTTTTTTTGTGCGACTCCTAAATATTTTTTTTCTTTCTTTCAGACTTGTGTTTTATGCATTCCAATATCATCAAACAATGACAAAGGGTAACAAGCTATATATAGGATCAACTGGTACTTTTTCATTGTGTTATTTATGGTGCTATTCATAGCTAAAAGAGGGACAACTTTGTCAGCGCATTTTCATTTAATACTATTCAATTTTAGTCCTGTTATTTTAAACATAAAGTCAAACCTAACTTCACGAGCTTTATAACAATTAATTTTGCTATCACTAACGACACCACTTGGAATACAAACAGTTTTATCAACCACTGGAAAAGGATCATGAGTGGAGAACCGCTCAACAAATTTTCATATGTTTTGCATCATTTTTGCTCTTGAACATGCTGCTCGGTCGTATCCATTCTAACGTTAGCGAGATCTTCTAACCTTTCACAAACTCTAAAATAATTTTGTGCATTTTTGTATCTTATACGCATTTTCACGTTTGAGTATCTTATAATCACTACAATTTTATTTCAGAATCAATACAGGGATTTGTTCTGTCAAATTAGACCAAAAATAGGGGTGAGGTTTCAAAGACTCACACTCAGCTGAAAATTAGTAGGATTGTTCAAAACACTGTTATAAATGAAATGTGAAAAGTCCTCATCGATTTGACATACTGTTTTATGTAAAGAATCATCAGCTACTGCGATAGGCTGCGTTGTCAAAAATAACAATATATACCAAGTGCATCAGTGAGTGTTGCTGTTTAATGAAAAAAATACTAAGTTTCAAAGGTCACAAAAATGGGGTAATCGCGATTTTCAGCAAAACGGTAAGGTTTATCATAAAATTAGCCTAGATTAAATAGATTGATTTTTCACTGTTAGACATTCAGACAAATTTAACTAAATTTGTCTGAATGTTGATGACTGCTCAATTATCTGTTGAAGTTAAACAGTTGTTTAACTCAATGATGAAAGCTATGAAGACGGATGGAGGAATTGCTCGAGGGAGAATTATGAAAGAGAGTATCATAAATAATGGGTTCATCATATGCATGCATTGAAAACAGTTTGTAAAAGGTTAGAAGATCTCGCTCATGTTAGAATGGATACGACCGAGCAGCATGTTCACGCAAGTGATTCACAAGCAAAAATGATGCAAAACATATATGAAAACTTCTAGGTAATAGGTATTGCTCGAGACAGAAGTACGAAAGAGAATGTCATAAGTAAATGGGTTCATAGTATGCATGCATTGAATACAGTTTTTGAAAGGTTAGAAGATCTCGCTAACGTTAGAATGGATACGACCGAGCAGCATGTTCACGCAAGTGATTCACGAGCAAAAATGATGTAAAATATATATGAAAATTTCTTGAGCGGTTCTCCACTCATGATCCTTTTCCAGAGGTTGATAAAACTGTATCTATTCCAAGTGGTGTCGTTAGTGATAGCAAAATTAATTATTATAAAGCTCGTGAAATTAGGTTTGACTTCATGTTGAAAATAACAGGACCAAAATTTAATAGTATTAAAATGAAAACGGGCTGACAAAGTAGTCCCTCTTTTAGCTATGAATAGCACCATAAAAGTACACAATGAAAAAGTACCAGTTGATCCTATATATGGCTTGCTACCCTTTGTCATTGTGTGATGATATTGGAATGCATAAAACACAAGACTGAAAGATAGAAAAAAAAATTAGGACTAGCAAAAAAAAACAGAAAATAGAAAATAATTAAAAGCTTCACGTTAATTTTAAACTGTGCGAGGCTAAATAAGTCCCTATCTCAGTATATGCTGCGATATTTAAAAATAAATAAATACCACAGCGCTGGTATTCTGATAGGGCCTGTGATGCCACTGATACTCACGGAACACAAACCTACTTAAAAGAAACATATAAATATATGTGAATAAAATAATGGTCTACCATTTACGATTGTTTTCAGAAGGTAAATATTGATAAAACAACATAAATGCGATAAATGTACATAATTGATGGAGGATATTATTCAACCGCATTGTGTGGGATAGCGAAGAAACATTCAGCGTTTTCTTAGATAATAACGTTCAGTATGTACGTTGACATTTTGGCTAAGTACAATACACTTCAAAGGTGGCGTGGAAAATTGTGCATATTGTGACTATTACAACTCCTTCAAATTTTTGAATCAAATCTTTAAAACAATGACTCTTAGATAATAGTATCTGGACATTTTTCATAGATAATTTTCGGATCTACAATTTTGTCTGAGCTAATTTTAAGACAAAACTTACCATTTTCCTAAAAACCGTGTAAATCCCGGCTTCGTCTTTAAATTGACCGGATTATATACGACATATTGTGGGATTTTACCACAAAAATGTCAAAATCTCCCTATTTTATTGGCCTGTGTTTGCTAATCGAAAATATAGATTTTAACGACTACTTAGTTTGGTTTTCTAAAATCATTTTCGGTAATGTTGTGGGCATCCTTTTTGATAATTCATGTCCAATTCCTTTTACCTATTTTGGACTTTCGACAATCGCATCACTGGTACTATAACACTCTGTCTAAACCCTCTGGTTGGGCCTTAAGTGTGGTTGCGTTTTTGCTGGTTGTATGAATCGTACCTTCTGTGTCTCACGTTTTCTGTGGTTGTGTGAGTACGGGGTTTTCCGAGGACCTGTGGAGCGAACTAGCACATCAGCAGACATGTCTGTCCCGGTGCGGTGGCGTTTAACTCGCGCGTGGCACTTTACATGATTGGCTTTACTCGGCAAATTGGCACACGGGAATTTTCAGCATTTCGTAGTTGTCTCTACACGAGTAAGTTTCACGGTTTGCTTAGTTGACGTTAGCTAGTGGTTGGTTAATAATAATAATAATAAAGCCTTTTTATTCGGACAACAGATATACAATTATAATAACTTTCTTATACTAATGCACTGTTATAATAGTATTTTACACAACTAAAAATATTCACATATTTGATATTTCTTTACTTTCTGTAAGTCCGTTTGCCAGGTGGCAAAGGCCTCCTCCAACCTACTCCATTCTGTTCTCTCTCTGGCTACTCTACTCCATGTTACACCTGCAACCTGTGTGATGTCGTCGTCCCATCTCTTTTTTTGTCTGCCTCTTTTCCTTTTCCCTTCTCTTGGGTACCAATGTGTAATTATTTTGCTCCATTTATCCTTTCCTCTGACCATGTGTCCCGCCCACTTCCATTTTAGCCTTTTTATTTTTAGGGATACATCTTGTATCTTGGTTTTTTTCCTTATGTTGATGTTTCTTATTCTATCCCTCCTTTTTACTCCGATCATGCTTCTCTCCATTGCTCGTTGGCAACTAGCAATTCTGTTGGTTGTGTTTTTTGTTAAGGCCCATGTTTGACTTCCATATATTAATATTGGTAGAATGCAAACATTGAAAACTTTGCTCTTTGTTACTGTATGAAGGTTTTTGTCTTTCATTATTTCCTTTAGACCCCAGTACCTTTTCCAACTGCTTGCTATTCTTCTTTCGATTTCCTTGTTTATGTTGTCTTTGGGTGATATTAGTTGTCCAAGGTATATATATTCTTCAACATAGCTAATTTGAGATTCGCCTACATTTATGCTGCCTTTATTTCCGTTGGTCATTACTTTTGTTTTTTCGGGATTTAATTTTAGTCCTACTTTTTCACTCTCCGATGCTAGTTCGTTTAACATTATATTTAGGTCTCCTGATGTTTTTGCAAATAATACTATGTCATCGGCAAATCTTAAGTGAGTTAGTGTGCGGCCGGCTATATTTAAACCCAGATTTTCCCATTCAAAGTTTCTGAAGATCATTTCCAAGACAGCAGAGAAAAGTTTTGGAGAGAGAGGATCTCCTTGCCTTACTCCTTTTTGTATCTTAAACGAATCTCCTTTCTTTTCTAGCTGAATGCATGCCGAGCTGTTTTTGTATACATTTCTAATCAATCTAATATATTTTTGTTCTATTCCTTGTTCTCTTAACGCCTCCCAGATATTTATATGTATTAATGAGTCGAATGCCTTGCTGTAATCTACAAATGCTAGATAGTATACGAGTTGATATTCCGCATATTTTTCGATGATTTGCCTAACGACATGGATATGATCAAGTACTGAGTAGTCTTTTCTAAAACCTGCCTGTTCTATTGGCTGTTGTTCGTCCAGTTTTCCCTCCATACGCTTGAGTATGATCTTTGCAAATATTTTGTACAGGTTGGACATCAAACTTATGGGTCGATAGTTTCCGATATCGTACTGATCACCTTTTTTGTACAGAAGGATTATATTGGATTTAGTCCATTGCTCGGGAATCGCTTCCGTGATGATGATATCATTGAAGATTTCTTTGAGAATAGGTGTTATTGTCTGTTTCGCTTGTTTTAGTATTTCGTTGCTTATTCCGTCGGGTCCTGGAGATTTGTCGCCTCTTTGGGTTTCAATGGCGAATTCTATTTCACTCTGTATGATGCTGGGTACAGATGAGATTTCCAACAACTCTACTTCTTTTTCCGCTATGGTACTTTCATATAGTCTCTTATAGTAAGATGTAGCAATTTCTAATATTCCTTGCCTTCGGTTTTCCTTCAAGTTATTTTTGTGTTTCATCTGTACGATCCAGTCCTTTTTTTTAGTTATCTCCTTATAAGCCTTTTTTATTCCTCCTGTTTGTAAAATATGTCTCTCTATTATTTCCATTCTTTTCTGAGTTCTATCTTTTCTGATATTTTCTTTTATTTCTTTGCTTAGTTCTGCTATTTGCTTTCGATTCTCTTTGGTATTTTTTCTATTGATTAGGTCAGCTCTTAGATTAAAAAGGTTCATAGTTTTGCTAGTCATCCAGTTGTTAGATAGGTGTTTATTACTAGTTCCTTGTTGAATAGCTGTTTTGATCGTTCCTTCTAACCAGTTGTATTTTTCTTGTACTTCCATGTTTGTTGTCTCCTTATTGTAATCTATAAGTTTTCTCGTTATAGAATAAGCTATTAGGGCTGTTTGGTCTTTGGTTGGTTTCGTGTTCATATTTTTTCTTGGTCTTGGGTTTCTTGGCGGGGTTGTCATCAATTCTGCTCGAATAATTCGGTGGTCGGTATTGAAGTTGAAATTGTATATGACTTTTATGTTTGAGAAGTATCTGCTTTTACTAGTCATTATGAAATCTATTTCATTTTTAGTTTTCCCGTCTGGTGATACCCAGGTCCACATCTTGCTTTTTTTCTTCTTAAACATTGTGTTTAATATTCTTAAGCCATTCTCCTGTGCAAAATCTATCAGCCGTTCTCCGTTTCTGCTTCTTGACTTTTTTTCATTAACAAATGGTCCCAGGACTGTGTCTTCTTCTGGTTGACGTTCTCCAATTTGGCCATTGAAGTCTCCCATCACAACAAGGTTTTTGTGAGCATGGTCGCGGATTGTTTTATTTAACTCTAAATAGAATGAGTCAATTGATCTTGTATCGGATTGTTCCGTGGGTGAGTATACTTGTATGATGGACCATGGATCTTTGTACCCCGGTATTTTAAGGTTCATCACTGCTATGCGCTCTGATATTCCTATAAAGCTCTCTACATGGTTTGTGAGGTGTTTTTTGATGATAAAGCCAACTCCATACTGACCTGCAGTAGTTCCTATATGATATAGAAGAAAGTCTGGATGGGAAATAATTCTCTCTCCCATTCGCCTTACTTCGCTCAGACCGACGATGTCCCATTTGATCTGTTTTAAGGCGTATGTTAATTCTGTAAGGTTTTCTTCGTTTTTCAGTGTAAGTACATTGAGGGCTGCAACATAAATTTTTGATCTTGTGTGACTGTTGTCGCAATTGTTTTCCTGTGTTGTTGAAGGGTTGTGGTCTCTGTCCCCCACGAGGACCAGTCGGCTTGGGGGAGATTGTGTAGTTTCTTTTGTTAGGTTTTCGTAATATGGTTGGGTGATCCGTTTGCCGGTTGTTAATTGCTATTGGGTTTTAGATGTGGGGATATCAGTGAGAGAGTTTGATCGGATTCTCATAAAATCGAAGGCGTCTGTCCTGTTTGTTTTAATAGATCTTATCTTTTGTTGCTTCTTAGGTTTACTAGTTGACGCTGGCTGTGGTGAAGTAGATAGTTCTCTTTTCCTTTTGTCGGAGTTGAGTTCTTTAACTATAAGTTTATCGTATTTGAGAAAAGCAATATTTCCCTTTTCCTTCTCCTCTAGTAGCTGTGGTAGTAAGGCCTTTCTCTTTTCTATAACTTCCTTAGAATAGTCCTCCGATATATAAATTCCCTTTAAACTTTTTTTATTTTTTATGATTTGGTCTTTTTTCCACCCGTTTGTAAATGAAAATAGCACAGGTCTATTTTTGTTTTCAATTTTATTTTTTCCTAGACGATATAGTCTGTTCACTTCATTCTCTTCCACAGATAAACTTAAATCTCTTTTAAAGATATCCTTGACGGTATGAAACAGTTCTAATGTAGATTTTTCACTCTCTTCTACACCATAAATAACTATATTATTGCTTTTCTTCTCTTTTTTCAAATATTCAACTTCGTTTTCCAGGTTACATATTTTTTGTTTTAATTTTTCATTTTCTTCAATCATAGGAGTTAGTTTTTCGTCTATCCGTTCCATTATATTCTTCGTAAGAGATTCTTTGAGATCCTTTGTCTGTTTCTCCATTTCTATCTTCATTTTGTCAAATAGTAGTTGAAATTGCTCATCCATGTTGTCGAATGTGGTTGTGTGAAACGGAACGTAAATGCGAGTTGGTAGAAAAATTCGTTTATACTGGTAACACTCGAGCTATGTGTCAGCCTAGCTGACTGACAGTTCAGGTATTGATGTTTATTTTACCGGCTGTCAAATTGGCGATAATGTCAAATTTAATTACCTCAATTTAGATGTATCTTTGATCTTCACTTTTTAGTGCGTAGATGATGAGAATATCCACAGATTATTTCTTCTATGTGTTCCGATATTGTTTTGCTGGTGTTTGTTGCACTACAGTCCTTGAAAATGTAAGTTTAACTATTTCAAATAAGTGTTTTGTTAACGACAAACTTCATAGACCTGTTGACACTTCGACGCCCGGAAACGGAACCCCGTGGTTGGTTAGTTCATTAGAATCTTGTGTCCCACAGTATTGATATAATGTTTTTGTCGCCCTCGGTCCGCCCGCGTTACGGGCTTGTCGCCCTCGATCCATCCATATCCCGGGTATGGCACTGATAAGTGTGGATCAATCTTTAAGTTTGCTCAATGGAGAGAAGAGGTATAATAAAACTTAGGGCTTAGTGAGACGTTTTATATTCACTCGATCGAGATAACGTTCGCTTATCTATACTGATATTATAAAGCTGAAGAGTTTGTTTGTTTGTTTGTTTGTTTGAACGCGCTAATCTCAGGAACTACTAATCCGATTTGAAAAAATCTTTCAGTGGTAGATAGCCCATTTATCGAGGAGGGCTATAGGCTATATATCATCACGCTAAGACCAATAGGAGCGGAGCAGTCATGAAAAATGTGACACAAACGAAGTTGTGCGGACAGCTAGTGTTAAATAAAAGTTTTTCCGTTGTCATTAGACGGAGTTAATTCAGTGTTTGTTATAAATTGACGTTTAAGTTAACGCGATCACTAAGGCCACTGAGGACAAGACAAAGTGATTGACGTGATATTTCGGTAGTTCATGTCTATCTCAAACAGTTTTGACTTTTCAATATCGCTGATATAATTTCGCTCTTCTCTCACTCTGTTGGCCCCTCTAGGAGTACGAACCTGATAATGTTTATATTCCAGGCCGTTTCAGCAGAGCCAATGGGAAGGTAGCATAGAGATTTATAGCCTCCACGACTCTATTTTAACGTCACACTCCACCCCAACGTTACGTATTTGCGTCCGTTTCGCTGATGTGATTGGTCAGCGTATTTCAGATGAAAGCTTCCTATTGGTCGGTTCCGTAACGGTTTGCTCATTCAAATTCATTATGGTAATTTATTCTGCCGGGCGGAATACATTTCCCTGGTGGCTTCGATTGGTTTAATTTTAGGATTGGGTGAAAGCAATTTATGTCTTTCAGATATCAAAGAGATTTTGGATTAGAGTTACCAAAAAAAAAAACAGGAGAAAGAACTATTTGATGTCTGAATTGAACAGTATCTATTGGACTTGTGAAAGTGCTATTTATTTATTTTATATATACGTGAATATGTTTAATTTCCAAATGTTTAGATCATATTTCAAAATATAAGCAGGTTTTTGTTAATAAGACTGCACTCGGGGTGGCTACCAGCTCTTACGCGTAAGGCGTTCAAAACCTCCAATTTACTATATTTTCTATCAGATTAATAGGCTATCAGACTTTGTGAGTATTTTTATTACTTATTATGAATAAATCAGATCTAAAAAAATGGCGATGTAAAATCAGCGGAATTGAAAAAAAAAAAACACGGAAATTTGTTGCTTTTTTGTTGCTAATTAGTAGCAAAAAAAAAATTTTATTTGCTTCAGCCGATCGCAAAAAATCGGCAATAGCGCAAACTTTTCATTAAGATAGCGTGGAAATCACTGGATGTGGACTGATCGATCAAGCGAATAGGGCTCAATTTTTTGCTAATTTGTTGCTGAAAGATACTAAGAAGAAAGAAATTTAAAAAAATAAAAATTGATTTTTTTCTTAACTATGCCAACATAAATAATGTCCACGTTAGTTTTCCGTAAAAAAAAACTATTGTAAAAATTTGTTGTTGCGCATACTACAGCTAGTTTGAGTACAGAGAGACAGCAACAAAATAAAAACCGAAAGTCAAGACAAGTTGGAGATCGGTTTACAAAAAAACCGGCCACGCTAGCTTAACTAACGATTTTTCCGCGGAAAAACTAAAGTGAAAATTTGTTGCTGCTCATGCTGCGGCTTGATTTAGCAGAGAGAGTCAGCAACAAAATAAAAACCGGAAGTCAAGAGAAGTTGGAGATCGATTTACAAAAAATCTGGCCACGCTAGTTTAACTAACGATTTTTCCGTGGAAAAACTATAGTACAAATTTGTTGCTGCTCAAATCGCTCCAATAGTTCTTGAGTTTACCTAGAACTCAAACTGGTCACAGTATTAAACAACCAAAACAGTTTTTAATTAAGTTCACGTTATTATTGGCAAACCCCGGAGCTCTATATTGCGCGTGGCCGACACGCACTTGGCCGGTTTTTCAAATATTGTGATTATTTGCAAAAAAAAAAAACATACAAAACTGCCAATCTCGCGAGATCTCGCAGTATTGTAATTCATAAATTCGCGAGATCTCGCTTGAGCCCAAATCTCGCTAGTTTTGCATTCCCTAGTTGCTAGCCTTATTTAGCTATACAACTCGCAGAAAATTGAAAGAAACAAAGAAAAAAGTCGATTTGCACTGCGTCCGTGTGTGTGTTATATTATGTAGCTACGAGTAGCTAAATGTTCAATGACATGTAAGAACCCACATTAATTATAAGCCCCTGCTGAAAAAAGCACAATATCATCATTGAGGCATCTTTAAGGATCCGAATCTCTGTACGGACAAACGGAACCCTTATCTACTATCTATCTGTCTATGGGTATATCTGTCTGTCTGACACAGCCGATTTTCTCCAAATGCAGAGGACAAATTTGGACGAAATTTTGTACACGTATAAGTTTCTGTGACCATAACACGGACGCGCAACGAAAATAAATAGTCGTAGGAGAGAAAAGTAGAGAAGTTAATATAGATAAAAAGACCAGTGGCCGTACTACGAAGTGCCAACGCCATCATGATTCAGAGTGAGGGAAAGCGATATTGCTATTCGTCTTGTGTAACTCCGTCTCTCTCTGACACAGGAATCATGATGGATTTAAGACGTCATAAATTTGAAAATGAAAATAATATATCTAGTTTTAATTTCCGCGAATATTAGTGGGTTGCAGGTATGCACCTCCCTCCCGCCCGCTTTATTATGCACATGCAAGATTACAAGGCAAATGCAAGGATTTTAAGCACATGCAGGAAGGCAAAGCAAAACCCAACACCATTACCGACACGTGTTTCGCCTCTCCACGAGGCATCCTCAGGGGACGTGTTGACTCGCTGACTCAACGGTGCATACCTGCAGCCCACTAATATTCGCGGAAATTAAAACTAGATATATTATTTTCATTTTCAAATTTAAAATGGATTTCCGCAAAGTAACGCCTGACTCAATCAATTTTATTAAGACGTCATGATAGGGCTGCAGGAATCCCACTAATCAAACCTAAGCGGATATCCCTACCACGATGGGTAATAAGACTAACTTTTCCCCTTTAATCCTAAAACTTGTTCAGATATGGATGGGGTGAAAGGGTAGCTGTGAAAAGCAACAGTAAATATTTTTCCAATTTTCACCGCATGGTTTTGATTGAGTCATTGCAATTTGCGCTTCGGGATTCAGAGTGTAAAAAGCAAATTCGAGAGTGGCTTCCAGCGTGGTGTGTATTTTTTGTGGAAGGCTCCCTTTTTAACCGACTTCCAAAAAAGGTGGAGGTTCTGAAGTTGATTGTAATATTTTTTGTGTGTTTTCCCTCATAACTTTTTGTTGGGTGTACCGATTTTGATGATTCTTTATAATAGGTTGGGGAAAAAGTATCGTCGCATTTTTTAAGAAAATTCAAAACGTTTTTTAATATAGTTTATTCACATTTAACTAAAGTATGTACATTTTGTTCGACAACTTTTTGCCATCTTGTAGGTAGGGACATGACTCCATTGCTATACAAATTTTGGGACTTCTGATCAAAATACTGCGACAAGTGGTTTTGGCAGTCCTCTTGTGATGTTAACCTGACACTGCCTAAATAATTCTGAAGAGACCGAAACAGGTGGAAATCTGAAGGTGCAAGGTCTGGACTATACGGCGGATGCATTAACACCTCCCAGCCAAACTATCTTAATTTTTGCTGAGTGGCTAAAGATGTGTGAGGTCTAGCGTTATCATGGTGAAAAACCACAACCCTTCTGTTGATTAATTCCGGTCGCTTTCTTTCAACTTCTTGCTTTAATCTCATCAGTTGTTCGCAGTAGAGTTCAGAATCGATGGTCCTGGCTGGTGGTAACAGCTCATATGAATAATGCCCTTCCAGTCCCACCACACACACAGCATCACCTTGTTGCGAGTTAACCCGGGTTTCGCCACAGTCTGTGAAGCCTGACCGGCCTTTGACCACAACCTTTTTCACACGTTCTTGTCGTACGTGATCCACTTTTCATCACCAGTTATCAGCTTCTTCAAAAATGGTTCGGTTTGGTACACGGTTCATTAGGTTTATTTCAGTGAGCTCGTGAGGTACCCAAATATCGAGCTTTTTTGTATACCCAGTTTTTTTCAAATGTGCCAAAACTGTTTTGTGGTCAATTCCTAGTTCTTTAGGGTGACCTGAGCGACGTGCATCTTTGACATAAAAAAAATCCGGATTGAAAATGCTTAAACCAAATTTGTGCTACTCTCACACTGCACTGGGTCCATAGACATCGCAAATTTTTTTCGCGGATTGCATTGCATTATTACCTTTTTTGTAGATTTTTTTTTTAAATGTATAGAATTTCTTCATTAGATTCACTCATCTTAACGGTACGAAAAACAAATGAAAATCACACATTTTCCTAATTTGAATTTGGAATTCTTTAAAATTTAAACTTTCAATGATACCATAACCAGCCAAAGAGATTTTATTACAAGTTCATACATACTATAATGCGAAAAGACTTTTTCCCTAACCTAATATATTCGAAAGCTGGTGCTTTTCGTGTGGTTCCATTTAAATTAAGTGAGTGTGTTATCCCTAATAATACACATTATTAGGGATAACACACTCACTCAATTCACCTTCGACTACGACTATGGTGTTATCATTCGAAAAAAAAACAAACCGTATACGATGGTTTGAACAAGCATCTTAGTATTTCGAGGTGGTCCCTTTCTAGTCAGGTGAAGATCTGATGAAGAACCGAAATAGGGAACGGAGCTCTTCAATAAATTATAGCAAATCTTCCGGGATTGCTGAAATCACGCGTTTGTTTATTATTTATAACACGTACACCGTGATGCAATGGGTACGTTTAGTTGTGGAGTGTCACCAATAATAAGTGCAAAAAAAAACATTAAAAAAATACAACCAACTTCTAAACAAAAATAAAAAAAAAAACATAAAAAGTATAAAATATCTTTAATTTCGGAAATCGGTTTTCAAAAAACGAAGAAGAACCACGGCTCGGACACCAGTAATTTAGGTAGAATCAAACTGTGTGAACTGAATTTCCTTATGTTACCTGACAAAAGAAGTGCGCCTGCTCACAACCACTTACTACTAAGGGCCAGGGCCTCAAGTCTGCTATTACAATAATGTCAGAATGGTCTATCATTGATTTCATAATGGTTGATTTTGACAAGTTTAGTAATCTACTAATATAAAAGCATCACTATATCCTTCCAGTGGTCAACCACTGACACTCTATTGAAAGAAATGCCATAGAATGGTAATCTCGTACTTAATGACAAATGAATGACAGACGTATCTGCTAAAATTTTGGCAGTTCCTTTGATCAGTGACCTACCATTAGAACGTTATTGTGCATTCGTAACTTTTAATATCTCGGTTATCAAAAAGTGTAACGAGACCATTGACAGACCAATGATCGGTCGATCATTGGTCTGTCAATGGTCTCGTTACACTTTATCACTTTAGCAGATTACGAACTTTTAGCAAAATGACAATGGCATCATGTTGGAATGACAAATTTATAAAAATAGCAGACTTGGGCCTCTGATTACCTAAGTGTAAATTGAAAACAAAATATGTACCTATCAGAAACCTGCCGAGATATTAAGCTGTGACTACTTACCCCTGCTCCCAAGTTCCCTATCCCTCACTGTGTAAGTAATGTCAGCAATCAATCGAATCACTCCCTCAAAACGGAATAATCCGTCGAGTTTCAGTTCCCCAATGAAAGTCAGTTCCCCCTGCAGGCGGGATTCCCCATTGGTCTGGGTTTCTGCAGCGGTTTCTACTCCTTGTGATCTCACTATGCCGTTGATGTACGAGGTGCCAACGTAACTACCTGGATATAAGAAATAAAATAACTAAAAACTGAAACGATAGCAAAAAAATTAAGGTTTAATTAATTACTGGGCTCAAAAAAGTTTTTTTTTATTTTTCACAAAACAAGTGGTTTAGATTTTTTGGTCGGAATGGTTATTGGGTTTTTTTATACAGCGGATTTCTGAACGCAGCCGTTATGTATTTCAACTGGGATAGAAATATATATCGATTGAGGAATCTTGTAAATATACATACCTACATATATTTTGATTTCGAATCAAAATGTTATGTAAGTATGTATATTTGCAAGAAATTTTAAATTTAAAAGCTGGTCAGTTAAAAATAATTGGACGTTCCAAAGCGTAGATTTCAATGGAGAAGAACGTGGAAACAATACACTTCTTAGCAGGTCTGATATCGACGAGTTTAGGCCCATTCAACTTTAGTCGCTTAATTTCTAACACTGGGAATGTCAAAATCGGTAAATTTTCAGGAAACCAAAAACATAATTTACCTAAGTCAGATTTGTGAAGAAACTGAGTAACGTATTATTGCTGTGGCAGTAAAAACTGATTTACGCGCAATCGTGATTGATATACGCGATATCATTTTTAATAATAACGTCTCACAATTTTATTCGTCAAACGATGCGTTTCGCGAATTTCTATCGAATGGCTTACGAGACGTATTTCGTTCCTTTAACTTCCATGGCGTTAGAAGTTACGCGACAACATATTTATTGGTTTACATAGAACTTAGCTACGAGTTTTACAATTACCGGATGAGAGCAGATAGCAGATACAAAGTGAGATTCTATCGGCGATATATTATTTTCAACCTGGACCGAGTCCAGGCCGAAAATGAGGTTAACTTTGCGTTTATTTTTAACTAGGATTTTTTGCCGTTAACTTGTAAATTCAGGGCAGTATATTTGACGACAGGGTTGCGCAGTGGTTGAGCGTTCGGCTGCTGCGCTGCGTGTCGCGAGTTCAATCCCCGCACGGAACAAATGTTTGTATGGCCTACAGATAATTGTTCCGGGTCTGGGTGTCTTGTGTATGTGAGTTTGCATGTTTGTGAACGCTCCCATGTTACAGGAGTAAATCCTAGTGTAGGGCAAAGTTAAAAAAAAAAGAAAGTATGCTTTTATCTGGTAACCCAAACTATATAATCGACTAACGCGTATGACAGCTGGTTTTAGTTTGTTCATCAGTCATGACGTTCGATGTCATTGCCTATGAAATATAAACAAGTGACGGTCGGTCTTCTTGGTCGCGACAAGCAGCGAACACGTCTACAATATCGATAGTGATTTCATTTTAATTAGCATGTAAATACTACTAAATACAGGGCCTGTACCTGTTGACTCAATCTTTTTAGCATTATATAACTTCATGCATTAACGGCACATATGTGAATACTATGTACCATAAACTATATTTTTTAAACGAACGTGCTTTGGCGGCTGGGAGTGTCATGCTCACTCAAAAGTCTCCCTGATGGTGTCGTATGTGTGTCTGCCACGGTTTATTTTAATTATTTATACTTTTAATTGTTCCTTTCACTCTGGATACCTGTATTATACACGTCTTTCTACATCGTTCTCACATATAGGAATAACATTAAGAAGAACAATGTATCCACAACTTTGTAACAATTTAGTGATTTATAAGAGTGTCCATGGAATTTCTTGCACGTTCTTCTCCATAGAGATCTACGCTTTGTAACGTGAAGATAGCTTCACCTCTTTCGACTTGACAATTCAAAAGTGCCTTTTAAGGGTTTAATTGAAATAAATGCTTTGAGTTTTGAGTTTAAGCGCTACCAAAATTTCACGATTTTTTTTTTTCGGTATTTCGCTGAGAGTCTGTCGCTTTATCGTGGGCCTATGAGTAAAGCATGAAGATTGTATAAAATTAATTGATTAGGTACTATTTCATTACCGTGGCCGTTGAGGTGAATCTCTCCAATTATCCTTACATTTCCAATAAATTGGATTTCCCCAATCAAATCCAGTTCTCCTTGAATATGTTGTCGGCGTCGGCGCGACGTTTTGATTTCTTTTTAAACTTCTGCAACAAAATAATTTTAAATTATGTAGCGCGGGAAAAATAATTTCGAGTAGGCTGGGGTTTCACTATTCTGTGATTGCAATGCGTCGCAGACAACGTGCGCCAGCGCAGGCCCAGCCGAGACAGTGCGAGTGGCGGGGAGAGCGTTCCCCGATCGTCATCGGACGTATTTTTTTATCCTCCGCGGCTCTGTGCAGCGACGCCATTTTATTATCTTTTTGTATGAGGTTGTTGTGTTTTAACTATTGTAAAAACCCAAGTAATGATTAAAGTTTTAAGAACTGACATTCAAATTATTATTTACCTAATATGTACTTCTTTTATGTGGGATTGAGGACAATTAGCGTTTTTTACTTTTATCAAAGACTACTATGCGCACGTACAGTTAAGATCTTTATCTATTGAAATCTGACTGAAAACCATGAAATATAAACCTCTAAAACATTGTGCTTTAGTATAATTACTCATCGGTCCAAAAGCTATGGTGGTGACCCGATCGTGTTTGAGCAAGTCACATGTCGAATTCATTTCGATTGAATCGTCATTTAATTAAATACACTCGATAGGTACCTACCAGGCAAATGGGATAAAATTACGATTCTTTATTTTTCTTTTCTCCGAAATGATGTTGTTAATTGATATTGAATTTACTGTTTTATTTATTTTGCGTGGCCACTACTCATATAGATATTTTTAATTTTTAATAATAATGACGAAAACAAAACGAAGATATAAAGGATCAAAGATTAGGAGAGGGGTCTTGTGGCGTCACGCCTTGGTAAAAATTATAGCACGTAGTGAGGTCACATGAGTATTTTATTAGATTTTTTTAGTCAACTACCCTATTGCATTTTAAGACGTCTATTTGACTGTGGATTCTATACGAATATTAACTCAATTAGAAACCACAATTAAAAATAAAATGTAATGGTACTGAAAGATATTAGATACACAGTTTAATTATTTGTACGAAAAATGAAAAATTGTAAATTAATAAAAACACCCAACTTTCAGAATTAAAGTAACACAAGAATGTCCAAAAAAATTGATTGAGTCAGGCGTTACTTTGCGGAAATCCATTTTTAACTTGAAAATGAAAATTATATATAAACGGTCGGCGAGTCAACACGTACCCTGAGGATGCCTCGTGGATCTGCTGCGGGTGCTGCGACTCCCGGTACTCGGGAGGGGGCTGAAATGGAGTGCCAGTAATGGTCCCATTGCGGCCTCCTCCAGAGACAAATCGGCCGCTGTGCTATTGCGCAGTGGCTGATGCCTGGGGACGGTGAGCGTGGGTGGCTCGCCGTCCGATACCAGGTTGAGTCGACGACGCGTTGTGTTCCACGCGCGCCTCAAGGAGCCGTCGGCACCGAGGACAGGGCCCCATAGGGTCGGTGCCTGCTAGGGTTGCGGAATTTGTTCGAAAGAGTTACCGCGGCCCTGGAACGCATAGGGCACAAGAAGGATCACGGGTGGGTTTTAGTCAGTAAAAGTCTGACACTCCCTCCCGCCCTGGGTGGAGCGGTAGGGAGTGTCAGACTTTTACTGACTTGGAAAATCATCAAATGACCCCTCCCGCCCTGTGGCGGGAGGGGTCATTTGATGATTTTCCATCCAAAAAAAAAAAGGATGCCTCGTGGAGAGGCGAAACACGTGTCGGTATTGGTGTTGGGTTTTGCTTTGCCTTCCTGCATGTGCATATTATCCGTGCTTTTGCCTTGTAAACTTGCATGTGCATAATATAGCGGGCGGGAGGGAGGTGCATACCTGCAACCCACACATATTCGCGGAAATTAAAACTAGATATATAATTTTCATTTTCAAGTTACAAGAATATCCGTCAGGGCTGCCATCCAATGAGCTAGTTTTGCAGATAGTGATGGCAGCCCCTGACGGATATTCTTGGCTTTTTCAGTTATGTTCTTATCCTCTGTCCGAAGTAAAAGCCAGCCCTTGGGTCACGCGAGATGTCAACTAAACGTTTAGCAAATTCAGTTCAGTATATATGTATATAGTTTTAACATCTTTGTGTGGGATATTTAACACAAAAGGGGTGAGCTACTTGTAACTGGATCTGCTTCTTGTGTGATCCACACAAATCCGCGGTGTTCACGGAACATGGTCGACCCGTGGTAAGTCCGGAGCTCAAAAAATATCGGTGCGTATATTTTATGTGAATTTGTTTACACACGACTGGGTTTGGGCCACACCCGTTACATCTCGGATCACTTATTGACAAGTGCTACGGCCCAAAAACGTCCCTGATATGTATGGATCAACATTTGGCTGTTGTAATTACGTTGAACCAGAATATTGACATGACATTAAATGGAAAATATACATCATTATAATGTACATAGTTACATGCTCATAGGGTAATAATGCGCAGTAATGCTAGACTTAAATAAGTGCCGCTTACATTAAAATTATTATGCATTTAAGACCTAAAATGAAAACAATAACCGCTATTTTGATGAAGACCTCGATTAGGGTATCAACGACCTGAATATCATGAAAAATATACGTAAGACGCAAAGTTTAAATAAAATTTTAAAAAAATACTATTTTCACCAACTCCGATTTCTGAATTAAGCTTTAAAGTTGTCAAATTCGGCTTTCACCTGAAAATCTGTTACCTACATTAGGCATTCAACTTTGCCTCGTTCTTTACTGAAAATGCTCAACATCGAATCGGCTCCAAGTCTAACGCTGGCACTTCGTGTATTTGCGCAAATGTCTTATGTGTTAGAAAATCAACTTTATTTATTTACTGTAAGCACAGTTAAAGTAATCCATAAACGTTACCGAAGGCGCATCGCCATTCGTTTTACTTCGATGGCGGGATAGGCTATCCCCCAATAGCGTGGATATTTTGACACATACGCCAGATGATTTTTGTTTTGGATATGACCATTCTCAGTTCAGCACGCTAAGGCTGGTTACTGCTCAACCGGACAATCCTGTGGTGGCCCCAATGAATTTTAGGCCCCCAGCCAGGGCTAAAAACTACTTAAAAGCTAAATAACCGCTTCGCTAAAGGGCATCCCCTGTGGGATACAGGCCTCGGCTTAACGGGGTCATTGAGGGAGGGCAGCAAGGGACAGGCTGAGTCTGGTTATTATTATTTAGGGGATTTAACGCTAATGGCTCAACGGCGCGGGATGGCTCGTTATGTAAAAGTTGGGAAGGGGCGCCAAATGAAGTGCTGCTTCAAGGTTATGTACTATTGCTTACCTGGGTAAAAGACGACACCTTGCGGTGTCAAGAGTCTTTTAATAAAGACTCGATGTTTGTCGACTTCTGGAACAAAAAACGATTATAAAATTCGGTTCCATCTTAAAGTGGTGTGTATTGCTATTTTTGTAACAAATATATATCTAAGGTGGGTGACCCAAATATAGCCTATGTCCTAACAAGGCCTACTTTTTAAATTTCCCGCTTCACGATTTCAAAAGGCCGCCAATGTTTGTAGAAGTGTGCGAGTACATTAACTAATACACACAAGCATAGCAAGTGGTCCGTACCGCGAGCGTGTTGGATCCTGCAGTCGAAAACAACCACGACGCGGAGCGCACGCTTGTTTTTATAAAATTCTGGCAGAGTAAACAGTAAGTATTTTGATTTTTATTTGTACACGGTGTGCTGTGTTTTGTCTATAGAATAATTATACATTTAGCCATCTCGGCACATAAGTGAAATCGCTGTAATATTGGTGTATTCCATGTAATTGTTGTTTTGCTTATCCATGTGCTATGCCCTAATAAAGCCTATAATAAAAACGTTTAGGCCTTATTAGGACAATGTTTTATGTTAGTTAGAAAAGTATCACAGTAAAATAGTAAACCCTTGTTTTCAGAAACCATCATGGAAAGCGCATCACCAACTTCTACCATAAGGAAAAAAGGGCTCAATGGACTTTGCAACAGATGAAAAACGCTGTTAAAATGGTAGAAAGGGGTATATTATCTACATATGCTATAGGTAAACGATAATAAACCTTATTGGTACTGTCCAGCTTGCAAAGAAGATAGAGTTGATGATATGCGACAATGTCTTAATTGTGGCGTTTGGTATCATGAGCTGTGTATTGGGCTCACACCAGCTGATAAAATATTTTACTGTTCACGAGATTGTTTTAAGAAAATGATGAAAAAGGCTGATTAATATAGTACTTTTACATGATGAGAAACTCATTAAGTCTGATCTAAGAAGACCAAAGTAATTATTAGGATCTCATTAGATTTAATTTAAGTATTGACAACGTTTTGTATTAATTAATAAGTTGAATGCTTACCTGTTTTTATTAAGGCTTTATTAAGACACAGGGTTCCCAATAAGGGCAAAGTGATACTTTACTTATTTGTGTTCAGAAAAGTGTGATTTTTGTTTCTAAAGCAATTTTGTTTCATTTATTACAAAGTTTAATAGGTAAATATAAGTATTTCAAATTACCAGTGCATTTTTATTATAAACCTGCTAGTTAGGTAACAAAAGAATTAAGGTAGGCCTTATTTGGTGATCTGACCTTATCTCATCCTAAAGCCAATGTAATTATTTTGTTTTATTTTGAAGGGTGGCCAAATCACATTTACAAAACATTAAATTAAAGATAATTTTTTATCAAAGGAAAATTACTCGACAGTTTTTCAAAGTTATGTTTATCAGTTAATAATCAGTTTTATTTTTAACTAAATCTGTACCTGTTTGGTGCAAATTATCGAAAAAAAAAACTAAGCAACAAATATTTAGCTTTTAGTCTTCAAGATATACCACGACATTGCCTTCTAGAAAACCTCATAGAAAAATAAGGATTACTTGGATCTCGTTGATTTGGGGTTCATTGATGAATTTTTTTTTGTTAGTTTGGCAATAGTTGTGCCATTAATGAATTAATACAAAAAAAAAATGTTAGTAAAAATTTGTTCGTTTTTCAATTTATCTTCGAACGATACGATAAGCGAAATGAATACCGTAGGCATGGTCGTTGCGGAATTTGTTCGAAAGAGTCACCGCGGCCCTGGAACGCAAAGGGCACAAGAAGGATCACGGGTGGGTTTTAGTCAGCAAGAGTCTGACACTCCCTTCCGCTCTGCCCAGATTGAGAGAAGTCATTTGATGATTTCCCATCCAAAAAAAGGCATGGTCGTAAAAACTATTTAAAACAAAATTTCGACTAAAGAACTGCAATATTTGGCTTTAAATCGAAATGCTAGCAAAACAATATTGACTACATCTAACTTGCTACGGATTTAAGGATTATTATATTCATAATAACTATAATTTACCTTCGTCCACGTAGGCGATGGGCCCGAGCTCGAAACTCGAAGCCGTTGTCCCAGACAGCAGTCTGAAAAATAATGACAATAAGTTTGTGGTCTTCATTATATACATCAACATATCCAGACCAACACGTTTGGCTTTATCTACTACACCCAATATTGCCCTATGGAGCAGGACCAGCATAATTCCAAGCATTCTTATCTTGAATGTAATAATATATTAAGTGTGCTTATAAAATAGCTTTTTAAATTTCCTTTCATTTAATTGCCTGATATGTCCCACTGCTGGGCAAAAGCCTCCCTCCACTCCTTCCACTTTTCCCGATCCTGTGCCAAATCCTGCGAAGATATCCAAGTCATTCCGCCATCTCCTTCGTAGTCTGCCGCGGCCCCGTCTCACGATTTCAGGGCACCAATTTTGTGTTTTGTAGGCCCACAGTTGTCATATGAGACTTTTTTTTCTTAACCGTAAGTATTCTTTAACCTGGTATTTTATTTTTTCTTAATCTTTACGTCCATTGTTCTCACCGTGACCTACGTCCATTGTCTTTGGGGCAAACCCTATCTTGTCATGTTTTAGGAGATTTGGCGCCGTCGTAACGTGCATCCAAATGTCTACTTCGCGATTCTAATTCGTCTGTCCGCTTTAGAATTCAATTTAGTCTAGTGTGATAACTAGCTTCCAAATTCCTAATTAGAATGTTCCTAATTAGATTTCCTACAAATTGAATAAGCGCTTTAGTCAAGCGAATGGTATGGCAACTGATTGGAATGGCATCCGTAAGGCATTATTATATGTATAATTTCACTGACCAAAGGGATGAGACCGCTCTTTAGAGATTTATCTTTTTTAACACAGGGCGCTAATGCTTCACAAGTTCTATGAGCATAGAGCATTGAGTACAAAATATATCGTATGTTTCCTTACACGACATCTTCTTAAAAATATAATAGATGCTAGAAGGGATTTATATTATACTACCTGACCCGCGCAACTTCGCCTGCGTCACATAAGACATCACTACCTCTCTCTTTAATCGTTTTATTTGGGTTCTATGCATTTTGTTTCATAATTATTATTGTATATATTTATCTATTATGTATTTATTGTATATACAATTAGTACACCTAAGACTACCTACAGTACTATTTTCCTTTTCTCTTTAAAATCCTTCCAAAGGTTGTCTTGAAAAGATCGCTTTTAGCGCTAAGGCCGCCCATTGTGTCACCCCATAGATATAATAAACAAGGAGATATGCCCTGTAGCCGAAAATGTATCGGAACCTGTGTCTCCTGTTTTGCCCTACCACCCGGCAACTACTACGAATGCAGTTCAGTAAAAGCAATAGATACGCAGTCGCGCACACACCCGCATTTTTGAAATCGGACTGTACTACACAATCAATTATAAACCTTATCCTAATAAACACAGCGTATATTTACAGTACACCGTGCAACTTACTCACACAAAAACAACGCTGGGTATCGTTGTGCTGTGCAAAAGCAATTTATTTTACATATACGCTAGTGATTGACTTATCGATTATGGCATTTATTACACACGCCATGCTGCCCATGTATAACAAATAAATAGCATGAATATGTTGACTATTTTAAGCAAAGGTCACTAATATATTATCTTAAACATGCCGATTACTATAATGCATTCGAAACTTTATCGAAAGTAAAATATAATTACCATAAAAAGTAAGGAAGTAGCACGAGGATAAGGCATACATACGATAATTCAAAGCCAAAAACACTTGAACGATTATTTACCAAAAATTTATTGCAATCTAAGAAAGTTTGGTACACTTTTGTAATATTTCATTCAACAATCGACATTGTTGTCGACAGTGTATCTGCACAATTACATCACTAACTCGCGGCAAGAAGCAGCGGCCGTACTATGCGATACATCGGCTTGCTAAAGTATCGTTTTGTGATTTTCACATTGCTCATCCAGTCACTTAGCGACAAACTTAGGTAGTGGTTAAGGAGCAGTGTATTCATTGTAATATGTTATTGTCGCTGTGACATTTGAAAACAAAAATAACATAGTATAAGCAAGAAATATTTTACGATTTGTTGTTTTTCATGATTTTAAAGACAAATATAGTAAAATACTTGTATTTTGATATGGTAAGTGATTCCATAATTAACAAAGTTTTGGTTTATGCTTCGGTTTTTACAAGAAAACACTGAACAACACGGCATTCTTATATCTTATCACGCTCACGGTCGTAAGCGCACTAGTTCGCGGATTCGACCATTGCGTAAGACATGCTCGCCCCGAGCATGTCGCGAGGACACCGACACGCCCCCTTGCCACTTCTCCTGTATTTTATATTTCTATGTGTCACCCTATGTAATGTTTTCTTCATCCATATTTTCTGTAACTTATATGGTGTACATAATAAAGAGTATTCTATTCTATTCTATTCTATAAGACAGAAAAAAAACCGTTTTTGTAACATTTTTCATTGATGCTCCGCTCCTATGTATCGTAGCGTGATGTTATATAATATCACGCTACGATACATAGCCATCCCAGCCTTCCTGAATTATAAGGGCTATCCAACACTAAAATAATTTTAAAATCGACCCAGTAGTTCCTAAGATTAGCACGCAACTAAACAAACTTCACTTGCGTGGAGTTAAATCCAGGCTTTACATACGTGCGTTGTATTCGTCCTCAAAATATAGAACAAGCACTGGAATTTGTTCATGAGTTTTTTTTTATTAAACAGTGTTAGGCGCTTTTGACCACTATCTCACCTGATGGTAGCCGATGACTATAATTAGATTTATTTTCGGTATCTGGACCAGAATATAATAGAAGTTCTCTTTAATCGAGTATTCACGAATCAAAAACTATATATTAGTAAAACTAACTACTATATCAGTTAGCACTGACAATAAACAAAATAAAAGTTAACAACACAAACAAATAACCGTGGGTCACCGCTGTGACAACCCACAACAATGACCCACATAGCTCAGTCCAGGGCCCCGAGTCTGCTATTTTTATAAATTTGTCATTCTATCACGGTCCCATTGTCATTTTGCTTAAAGTTCGTAATCTGCAAACTTATTATACTGCTCAACCATTAGTCTGTCAATGATCTCGTAATACTTTTTGATAACCGAGCTATTAAAAGCAATGACTGCACAATTACGTTCTTATGGTAGGTCACATTATTAAGATTTCTGTGTAGGTCACTGATCAAAGGAACTGTCAAAATTTTAGCGGATTATCGCAAACGTGTGACATTCATTTGTCATTCATTGTGTCAAAAAGAATCAGCTGTTCCTTAAATTTATGTTCGTACAACTAATCAAAATGTAGGGAATAGTTGATTGTTTTTCCCCGATTTCAGGTTTGGTCTCATAATAAAATTTGTTCATAATTATGAGTACAATGACCCCTTAAGAGGTTGTTGGTGCTTTAAAAATAACCCTGTATACGAGATTACCATTTCTTTCAATGGACGACGCTGTTATATTAGTAGATTAACAAACTCGCCAAAATCAACCATTATGAAATCAAAGATAGACCATTCTGAAACTATTGTAATAGCAGAATTGAGGCCCAGGCGCCTTGCATTGCTTGGGATACCATTGGCGCTGCCCCACACCCTTCGCACCAGGGCTACTCTTACGCATTGTTATGTAAAAACAATCCACATGCGCATCTGCGAACATCCCTGATGCACTACAGAACCGGGGCAGCCCCACCGGCCATCATACGCGCTATTATACTGAGCGGAGAGCACTGTACCATCTCTGCGCACTTCTAGCCCACAGGCACTGGTATAAAGAAGTACAGTACGCTCGAAAGACTAGATATGTAAACCTCTGGGCTCGGCGTGCCATATAGTAGTACAGGAGGTACATTATTACGGTTTTTACCCCCAGCGTCAAAGGCCATGATCACAGACTTTTGGCTTACGCTACTAATCTTCTCAGCCCGCAGACAGATGCACTCAGCAGCGCCATGTCCTCCGCATAACTGATATTATCAAATTTAGTATTTTTTTTTTTGTATTATGATACGTTTCAAATATTGTTTCTTTTTTTTTAATGTATTATTAGCACTGTACGTAGCACGTAAACAAATTGTATTACTTAATTAGGAAGGTAACTGTCTCCTGAGATACAGGTTAACTACCTAGTTCAGGAGGCAGAGCTTTTATGTAACAGTGACACTTGTTTGCAAATAAATGAATTTTATTATTATTATTATTATTTACACAGATAGCGTCCACGGAACATCCAACAACTGAGATCGGCAATTAGGCCGTTTGCACATAGGGTGAAGAGCGTTGGTGAGCTCCCTGTCTGCCTCACCCCATATTCCAACCCGGACGGATGAAAAAACGCTCCAGTCTGCAACGATGTCGTTGCGTTTTCAGTCTCGTGGACTTTAAACCTCCATGATGACTGAAAACTCCTAAATTTCATTGTACAAAAAAGAAAATGTATCTATTTTCAAAAATATTTTGAATTTCGTTTTTTTTATTGACTGCGCAGATTTTTTGATTCAGTCCTAACAAATCGCTCAAGCAGAGCACTACAAATCATAAATTCTCAATAGTTACCAGTGTAATCACATTTTATAATAGTATGTAACAGTTGGAAACCCGGGTTTCTTTTGTCTTATTATAAAAAAAAAAAAACAATCAAGTCACCAATCAAGTTTTATTTTTCCAATACTACCATCCTACACACTGTAGACGAGTTGGGAGGTAGGAAAACCTCACATCTTGTGACCCAGCGTCACAAGTCTATAGCACAATATTGATCTAGTTTCCATACCATCATCTTTAGCCTTTTCCCAACTATATTGGGGTCGGCTCCCAGACAAGCCGGATTTAGCTGAATACCAATATTTTACGTGGAGCGGCTGCCTACCAGACTTTCACAATCCATTAACTGGGGAATACGGTACTTCTTGGCAAGACCGGTGTCAGATTTTCTGACTTCTGACAATCCGTAATGACTGCCAAAGATCTCCAAATGATAGCCGGGACCAACGGCTTAACGTGCTTTCCGAGGCACGGAGAAGTCTCGTTACATTAAGATGGTCACCCATCCACAGACCAACCTCGGCAAGCGTTGCTTAACCTCGAAGATGGACCCATGCGGTTGTTATAATTAGCCACGAGCACCTCTATCTGGTTTCTATACCAAAACTTTTAAATATTAACGAGCGGAATGGGCAAATCAGCCCCGCTCTGATTCAAAATTTAAGCTCACATTTTTTTATTGTTGATGCATAGGTAAATTCTTTTATTTGTTTAAAAATTATTTCACCATAATTATAAAGAAACTTGTGAGTACCATTTGAACACTTTTTCTACATTATATAAGAAGAAAAAAGCTTAGTAAACTGAAAAGACAGCTACTTTATTGAAAAAAAAAACCGGCCATTTGCGTGATTGTTTAATACTGTGACCAGTTTGAGTTCTAGGTAAACTCAAAACCTACTGGAAGCATATCAGAAATTCTTCAAATTAATTCAGGAGGATTATTTCAGGAATTGTTCGAATTAACAAATTTGAAAAAAAAATTACAACGCGTGCGAAGCCGGAACGAACCGCTAGTTTTAGATAATTTATGTATGGTCAATGAATTTAAATTTTTGTGTGACACGTATTTTACGCTACTAACAACGGCATCTCAGTTATGTTCAAAGCTATGTGTCCATCCTGCGTAAATCGTCACTCCAACGTGCCTGAGGACGTCCTACACTACGTTTGCCGAGACGCGGTCTCCACTCTAGAACTCGTTTACCCCAACGGTTCTCGGTTCTACGACTAATAGGGCCAGCCCACTGCCACTTCAGCTTAATAATCCGGTGGGTTATATCGATGACCCTGCTTCTCTGACGGATCTCCTCATTTCTTGGACACAGAAATTCCGAAGTATAACCACGAAAACCTTTGCTAGGAAAATTGAAGTCACCGCCATTAACTTAGGAAAAACAGACAGTTACAGCAGTGGAAAAATGGCACAATATAACTGTACAGAAATTAAAAGTACCTAACGTTACCCACGCCGTAATCCACAATGTTTAACCCAACAAAATGTTTACGACACTAATTTGCACATAAGTTAAATGAAACGAAATACAATAATTAATTTTCATACAGTTAGTTAGCCAATTAAAGAACACAACAAAATTAAACGAATTCATGGAAATATAACACAAAGGTGTATGTCCCAAAATAATGACAATTTACTGAATGAGTGACTTCGGGTCGAGCGTAATTTTCACAGGTCATCATCGATGCGTAACATAAAGAGATAACAGCGTCATCTGAATTCAGCAAAATAAAAAATAAAAACAGTGTACATTTTAACTCATTCGTGCTAAGAGTACCCGGTACTGTACTGGTACTTTATCTCGCGCCCACTGCCTTTACATCGACGATTTTCATACGGTAACCTACTGTTATTTTAATATAATTATATTGAGATTGAGACTTGTGGAACTAAATAGTAGACTATATCCTGAATTAGGATGTAGGATGCCTTTCATCCCGGGAGTATGACAATAGGACTTACAATGATTTATCATTTATTTTCATCATCGGCCTAGCCTTTTCCCAACTATATCGAGGTCGGCTTAAAGTTATACCAGAATCAGCTGAACATAAGAACTTTACGTGCAACTGCTGCCCACCAGACTTCGGCAATCCATCAACTGGGTAACACGGTACTTCTTGGCAAGACTGGAAGTCAGAATTTCTGGCTTCTGACAATCCGTAACGACTGCCAACGATCTCCCAATGACAGCCGGGTCCAACGGCTTAACGTGCTTTCCGAGGCACGGAGAAGTCTTGTTATGTTAAGATGGTCACCAATCCACAGACCAAACTAGGCAAGCGTTGCTTAACCTCGAAAATCGATCCGTACGGCTTTTATAATTTAGCCACGCTCCTTTTACCATTTATCATCGATATAAAAAATGTACGTGGGCAAAGCAGGAGAAAATTTAACATTTTGCGCTATTACGACCTAATTTAATTTAGCTTTATGTTTTGTGTTGCAGTTATACAAATATATAAACGAAACATATTCAACACACAATATTCGTTAATATTAAAGGTGTCTGAGATTCACCCTGGTCATTAGCTATTGCCACTGGCTTCGGTCGAGTGAAAGTTGAACATTACACTACTACAAAGACTAGTATTAAACACATCACCCGGCGGGCTCTTGTCACCGCTGAGTGCCAGCTGTATTAGAACCGAATAGCTTAATGCGAGACGATGGGAAAAAGCCAGATAGGGTGACCACAATGCTTTGGAAGGCAGTTAGGCTTTTGGTGTGGGATGCAACATATGTCGACACTTTTGCGCCATCCCATCTTCTTAGCACGGCGGGTTGTGCTGGGGCGTTGCGGGGGGTGCAGAAAATCGCAAACGGCGCAAACACAACAATCTTATTGGGAATTATGTATTTAAGTCATTTGGGGTTGAGGCACTAGGGCCATGGGATCCGAGTTTGGTCAGCAAATCAGCACGTTGAATGACAATCATTCAACGTGGCAATGCGGCCAGTGTTCTGTGCACTTTTTCCGTTGACAGCGATGTGGACGAATTTTTCGATGCCCTATGAGTTCTTCCCCTTCCCCTCTTTTTACTCTGCTTGTACGTTTATATATATTTTCGATTAGCTATACCACCACCAATAAGCATTTATATAAAAATAATAAATTTGATTGTTCCCAATGGGTCATTTTAATCCGGGGTAAAAGTATCCTATGTTCCATTTCAGGATCAGTATTTCTACCTGATGCCAAATTGAATCCAACCCCTTAAACTATAAAGACCTCAATCAGTAACAAACGGGCAGGTAAACAGAATTAATTTCACATCATTTACAATGTGTATGATATTTCCATTTCATTCATAGTATTCGTTTGAAAATAATTCATACATTATCCAAAACAAAGTTTTGTAATGCGCACACGTTTGAAATTCGATGCATAAATTAATTACTAATTCTGGATAACTTTATAATGATGAAAATTTTCTGTTCAGATATCTGATGCAAAAGCCTATATTGTGCTCGGACAATACAGCTTTATATTAAAGCTCATTTATATTAATTCTGATCACTGACAACAGCCTTCAAAACAACAAAGCTCCGAGGGATGACGGGATAACTACAGAGCTGCGAAAAGCAGGAGGAATACCTGGCTTGACAGAGCTTATAAAGATCTTCAATTCACTGCCAAAAAAAAATTAGTTGGCAAGCCAGCTATTCACGATGTTTATCTCGAATCGAAGTTATATCGAATAAAAGTTGGATGACTTCAGCACCGTGGACCACATACACACAAGGCCCTCAGGCAAATAATCAAAATTACATTAATTTCTGCATGGAAAATCATCAAATGACTTCTCCAGCTCTGGGCGGAGCGCCTCCTCGCTCTGGACTATGGATTGAACCAGGGCCGGACGCCAGAGGTTGCCGCCGCCGATCGCCTCGACGAGGACACGACGTTGCTCCACTCAAGC
The DNA here is from genome assembly GCA_905332915.2 of Hecatera dysodea. Taxonomy (NCBI): domain Eukaryota; kingdom Metazoa; phylum Arthropoda; class Insecta; order Lepidoptera; family Noctuidae; genus Hecatera; species Hecatera dysodea. The sequence continues at coordinate 25,636,268 of HG995286.1, read as the reverse complement.
AGGGTAGACCTCCACCGTATGCGCCAACGTGTCCTGCGGGCGGTCCACACAGTGTTGACACCTGGACGTGTCCTCCCGCTAAATCCAAAACAGGTAGCACCCGAAACAGCCGTGTCCGGTGAGCACCTGCGTCAGGCGGAAGGTGATGATGCCGTGGCGTCTCTTCAACCACTCCTCAAAGAGGGGACTTATCGCCCCAATGGTGGTTGCATCAGTCGCTGTCTCCATACCTCCGTGAGATCCCGCCGGAGTTCCGTCCGCTGCGTAGTAATTTGCCGCGGCAGCAGAGTTTTACCCCGGCGTAGTGCCTCCACGCACAACGGATAAACGTGCGTGAGGGCTCTTGCCTCCAGATCCCACGGTAGCAATCCGGCAAGGAGGCTTGCCGCCTCGCCGGAGACCGTGCGGTCTCCCTGTGGGGAGACCTACAACTCGCACCTCCGATTTGCAGATGTCATCAAGGTAGAATCTAGAGCTAGAAGTGAGCGATTTTCAAGGCGTGTCTTGGGGTTAATATGGACAAAACCTGTAATCGTAAATGGCACTACCCTTGAGGTTGTGCAAGAATGCATATATCGGGGCCAAATTATATAATTGGGGTGACACAACTTTGAGAAGGAGGCGACCAGAGGAATACGCTTAGGCTAGGCGGCATTCGGGAAGCTCGAGATATCTTTGAATCATTGATCTCACAATCCCTTATGCCAGGATCTATAACCAGTGTGTCTTACCCGTAATGTCCTTCGGAGCCGAAATTCAACATAGGGCTGGTCCAAAAATTCAAGGTTGCTCAGCATGCAATGGAGAGAGCAATGCTCAGGGTTTCTTAGGTGGATAGAATTCGCAACAAAATCATTTGGAAAGCTGTCTGTCATGAAGCCACATTGTTAATAAAGTTATAATAATAAATGAATCGGTGCCATATAATTTTGTCCAATGATGCGTTGCGCTGCGCCCGGGGTTCTGGGAAACATTTAATAGACTTTGTCCTCTCTGAACAATCAACACAAAAGCAATGTTTACATTACTTTTGTGGGATAATGATGTTCCATTTTCATGGAATATTAATTTGTTGGGTATGTATTCGACAAAATATTGGTTTATATAATGGTTTATGTTAAATTATCAGTCGTGTTTTACATAAACGAAAACTATGGCAACAATGATTGAACATTTCGAGCTAAAAAGGATGAAAAGGGCTATTCAAATTATTTAAACCGATGAGAATCCCCATCGGTGTAAATGACAAATTCTCATACAAAGTTTCAATATTTTTTCTCAATAATATAATCATATAGTGTATTCAGGTTGGATTTAATTTTCAAAAGTCTTCCTTCCATCATGCTCATTTTTGTTATGTAAAAATTTGACCAAAATGTCGTGCTCTTAGACCCTTTTTTTTTTTTTTTTTTTCTGGATGGGAAATCATCAAATGACCCCTCCCGCCCTGGGTGGAGCGGTAGGGAGTGTCAGACTTTTACTGACTAAAACCCACCCGTGATCCTTCTTGTGCCCTATGCGTTCCAGGGCCGCGGTAACTCTTTCGAACAAATTCCGCAACCCTAGCAGGCACCGACCCTATGGGGTCCCCCTGCGGTTTATGCTGTGCGGTACCTGTCACATAGTAAATTTAAGCCTTTTGTGCCTAGTGCCTAGTGTTCTGGGCACTTTTCCCGTTGACAGCGATGTGGACGAAACTTTCGATGCCCTATGAGTTCTTCCCATCCCCTATTTGTCTCCGCCTGTATGTGTTATTTATACATATTTCTTAGCAGCTTCTATATTTCACCGAATAATTGACAACATCACGCCGCGCGCCGTAAGATTGTATAATAAATTGATACATGGAATTTTTAACTCATTTTTCTCAATAAGAGACATACATAATATGTATATATTGGGAGCAATTAAACTAATAATATTCCAAACTGTGTACATAGGTGGTAGGTTAAAAAAGAAATTGTGGTCATTACGGACCCTGTCGGGTACAGCAAAAAAACAAATGTATTTAGGAGCGAGGCAGCTGTAATTAATAGCTTTTCTACATACCTATATCTTAAATAAATCCAATAGTACTATTTTAGAAACTCCTTATGCATTATATTTTATCGCTTAAATATTCGTTTAGACTATAATAGCATTTTTTAATTAAATAGTTCGAGTTTTTTTTATAAATATGTTTTTTTTTAATTTGGATAGTTTACTATACGTTTTTATGGACATCACATACGGACTTGTTGAATGTAATTGAGTTGAAAGTTTGGAACTACATGCCAAAATTCGGTTACTACGACCAGTTGTTTCAGCTGTGCGGGGTCTGACAGTCAGTCACTAAGTAATGGGACATTTTATATATTGATTAAGATTTATTAATCTTACGGAGTTCGCAAATTAACCGGAGAAATTTTTATGTATTATATACATTTTTACTAACTATTATTTTTAACTACTACCGGATCCCATAATACCGATTGTTGCATTTTTTTTATCTTCCTATCGAAATTTCGGTTTCGGCCTGAAAATCAAGTTTCGGCTAAAGGTCGGTTTCGGCCAAAAAACAGCCGAACCTTTCAGCTGCGCTGTAAGTCGTAACAATCATCATAGTTTAAGTAGTGTAGTAGTAAGTGAAGTGACGCTTGTGTTTTTTTGTGAATCACTTTGCTAAGTGAAGTGACGCTTGTGTTTTTTTGTGAATCACTTTGCTAAGTGAAGTGACGCTTGTGTTTTTTTGTGAATCACTTTGCTAAGTGAAGTGACGCTTGTGTTTTTTTGTGAATCACTTTGCTAAGTGAAGTGACGCTTGTGTTTCTTCTGAATCACTTTGCTAAGGGAAGTGACGCTTGTGTTTTTTCTGAATCACTTTGCTAAGTGAAGTGACGCTTGTGTTTTTTTGTGAATCACTTTGCTAAGTGAAGTGACGCTTGTGTTTTTTTGTGAATCACTTTGCTAAGTGAAGTGACGCTTGTGTTTTTTTGTGAATCACTTTGCTAAGTGAAGTGACGCTTGTGTTTTTTTGTGAATCACTTTGCTAAGTGAAGTGACGCTTGTGTTTCTTCTGAATCACTTTACTAAGTGAAGTGACGCTTGTGTTTTATTGTGAATCACTTTGCTAAGTGAAGTGACGCTTGTGTTTCTTCTGAATCACTTTACTAAGTGAAGTGACGCTTGTGTTTTATTGTGAATCACTTTGCTAAGTGTAGCGACGCTTGTGTTTTTTCTGAATCACTATGCTAAGTGAAGTGACGCTTGTGTTTTTTCCCTGAATAATTAAGTAACTTATTTCGTTTTTGTTATAAATTTATCATGTCATAAGTGTAAATCAAAGTGACATTTTATTCAAAGTTTTAATGTCGTTTATAAAAGATTCAGTTGCGGTTTCAGTTTTGGCCGATACTATAAACAACCAAATCTAAGGTTTCGGTTTCGGCAAACAACCGGGTTTCGACCTCACACTCATTTTTTTAGTTATTGGTATGTGTCATGTGTAATTTATTATAACACCTACAACAGTTGCGCTTGCGCATACATCTCCAGAATGGAAAATAAAAACATTAAGTCTCGTGATTTTTGCCTTAATTTTCGTGAGACACACACTAGGGGACCAATTATATTGATATTTTTTTAATAATTCGACGTTGAATTTTTTTTTTAGTCGAAAGGAGACCATATGGTCTCCATTTGCCCCAGAAAACAGTTTGTCTCGGGACTTTTTCCTGTAATTTTCGTGGGATATATACGAAGGGATTGGTCCCGTCGCCGTCGTGTGAAAAAAAATTTTCGACGTCGAATTACTCAAAAAATATCGATATAATTGGTTATACCGATATTTTTTGAGTAATTCGACGTTGAATATTTTTTCTTAGCCGAAAAAAGACCGTATGGACTCCATTTGCCCAAGAAAACAGTAACTAACGCGAAAAAAAAATGCCCACTAAATCTGACACGAAAACGGCATTTACGTAAAAAATACGGCATTTTGTGAATTTCTTTCGAGATTCTTTCAGGGACGATACGTAATTGAGCAGCCACTTGTTGCTTCGAGGTGAACGGCCCGACAGAGCCGGCAGACAGGGTGGTAGTAGAACTGACCTTCACAACCGGCGGCGCATTATGTAAGCTTTGCGAAAGTTGCAGACACGCGGACGTAATGTATTTTGCCGGGTTCATTTTCCTCGTTCATGGTTCTGTTTTATTCCGATAAAGTAGTTCAGTAATTGAAGATTTTTGAGTAGGGGGTTTTTTAAGTGTTTTTGTTTTCTTACGAGAAGTTTATTGAAATGAGCATCATCATCATCTTCCTGCCCTTATCCCATGTTACTTGGGGTCGGCGCAACATGTTTTTTTCTTCCATTCTGTCCTGTCAGCCGTCACGCTATCACTAACTCCTTTTTCTTTCATAGATACTTTTTCTTTCATAGTTTATTGAAATGAGCATCTCTTTTCAAAATAGAAAATAATGTAGATATATATTTGTTTTTTGTTAATTTGTTTTCCCTTTCTAGTTATTTATTCAGAATAATCACTAAGTACTATATATACATTTAAATTAAAAAAAACACTAGAGTAACTAAAACTAAAAATAGTCAAAAGATGGCGTCTAAAAACTTCACCGCATCGCTGGCCACTGGTAATGTACCCAAAAGGCTGGCAGCATTACCATTCCGCGATGACGCGGTATCAGCGTTGCGTTTACGCAGCACCGCGTAGGAATGTGTTCGTGGCCGTTGCAGCATGTTTTTCCATCCATTTCTGATAGCAGTATTTTTAATAATCGCGTTCTCACTGTACATTACTGTATTATACACAACAAATGCGAGCGGATTGGGGCCATCCCAATTTGTTTCATTATATAATTACCCTCGAGAACTCATGACTAAATAATAATAGGGATGTTTCCTGAGTAAAAAATATATGATTATGTTTAGTCCGTCAGTTAGATTATAGAAAAATATTGGACACGTATTTTTTCCTTTATCAAATCTATAAAAACTGACGAAGATACAAAGCATCAAAGATCAGGAGTGGGGGCTTGTGACGTTACGGCTCGGTAAAAATTGTAGCGAGTAGTGACGTCACACGAGTTTTCAACGCTCTGTATCGTCTTCATTTTTTGTTTACGTGAAAAAAGAAAAAATACGTGTCCAATATTTTTTGGAAATCTATCTGACGGACTAATTAGATTTTTTTAGTCAACTACCCTATACTGATCGATATCTATCTGTGGCTGCGTGTAGCGTGTAAGACGTTGCCAGCCCGGCGAAGCGCCGTCGCCGGTGTTTGTTCTGTTGTTGTGTAAGTACCCTATAGCCACACAGGTCGAGGTTCAAGGTTAAGCAACCATTGCCGAGGTCAATCTGTGGATGGGTGACCATCTTAACATACCGAGACTCCTCCGTGCCCCGGAAAGCACGGATAGGCCTTGGTCCCGGCTGTTTGTTGTAGATCTTTGGCAATCGTTAATGGGTTGTAAATGTCAGCCGCTCCTCGTTAAATACTGGTATTTAGCTGAATACGGTTTGACTGGAAGCCGACCCCAATATACTTGGGAAAAGGCTAGGCAGATGTTCATATAATTAAACTCGAACTACTATTTAAAGTAGACAGGATATTAATTAAGATCACGATTTTGAAATAGCCAGTCGCTCACGTAAAGTTCTATTAGCAGCATCGGCGCCGCAATTGCATTACTTAAAAACCAGTATTTTTTTACAAATTGATATGTACAGCGCTCCCGTACATCTACGTATACTAATATTATAAAGAGAAAAGATTTGATTGTTTGTTTGTATTGAATAGGCTCCGAAACCACTGAACCGATTTGAATAATTCTTTCACTGTTGGGAAGCTACACTGACTCTATCACTGGATGACATAGGCTATATTTTATCCCCATATTCCCACTAAAACCTAGAAAAACAAACATGCTGATTGGTGCATCATAGCATTATAAGAGAATCAATTATTAATTTAAAATAAAAATGAGAAGCAAATGTTTCAAGTTATTTTTACATAATTATGTCCCTTTTATTTACAAATTACGGTACAAATAAACAACGATTATAATTAGCTACATATATCTCAAACTGTTGAGAAGCTACACTATCCCCGGGTGACATAGGCTATATTTTATCACCATATTCCCACGGGAACGGGACGTATGCGGGTGAAACCGCGGGCGCTAGTGTGTTAAATAAAAACGCCTGCTAAATAACATAAAATATAGAATGAATACGGATGTAATATCAAAACGTTATCATATGCGAACGACCACTTTCATTAATTACGCCGGACTGGAATACAAACCCAATATGTTAGGGAGAAGTCTAGGTAGCCTGGTTCTATGTTTCAAGTTTTTTTTTCCCCCACGCGAAATTCTGCTCCATCCGTAACCAGATTCTAAAATTTTCGAGCAAAGTCCATTCGTATATCACGTATGTTTCATGCAAAGGCAGACGTTACGTCTTTGTGGTAGCAAAAATATCTACAAAGACTGTATTTCCAATACCATTTCAATTACGTCATTCTCCATTGTTAACGTATTCCTTATTTAGCTCGCCTGGATATTTCCATTCCATTTGATAAATTATACTTCTAATAATGTTATGTTCTGGATATTAGCCGGCGCACACACATGTATTTTGTCGATGTCATTTTTCATTTTCATTTATTCCCAAGTCTATTTTAACAGTGATTTTTGCCACGCAACGAAAACCTCTGAGGGTTTATCTGTGTGCTGGCGAGCCGTTTATTTAATTATTACCTAAGTACAATTTGATTTCGTACAGTCGAACTTGCATGATAGTAATATTGTACATTCACTATACGTGTATTACAGAATTTTTCCAACAAAAAAAGAATTTTTCAAATCGGTTGACAAGCGACGGAGTTATGCGCGAACAAAAAAAAAAAAAACATACAAACATCCGAATTGAGAACCTCCTCCTTTTTTAGAAGTCGGTTAATCGTGCTTCATCATTGCATATTCTCTTTTTTTTCATTCTCTTTTATGAATAGCTCAAATTGTAATATTTTTTTACTATCTGCTCCAATTACGGGGTCTCCTTTCGGCAGCCATGTCTGTATAACATCAGTATTGCAATCGATTCTGCCAAACTTCCTTGCAAAAGTTTGAAGATACTGCCGAAAATGTTTGATCGACGCACATACAAGTATTTTGTAAACTCTAATAACAAACCGCGCACTCTAATAGCGCTATTGGCGTGCTGATCTATTTACAACGACATAGCATAAAGAAACTATGTATGGTCGATGCCAGATAAATAACAATAATGTCAATGCCCTTTCCTTAATATCTTTTCATAGGGACCTGGACAAAAAAAAAATATGAATCGTTTTTTATTACTAAAATGTAAAGGAACACGATAGATTTTGATTCAGGACCGCTTTATTTCATTATTTCTATTTTCGTATTTAATTATGTCAGTAAAAATGTAGATGGGTCAATGACCGTTAAGCCACATTCATCTGGTGTCGACCATACCTACGATAACAAGCCGTTACTTTTGGACTGGGAATAGTTTTAGAAATTGGTGTTTTGATTTGATTGGGACGTGCATTCACTTTTTTCCAACGTAGAATATTTTCTGTTATACCTAATTAACATTATGAGGAAGTAAAACAAAGGCTATGGAATTTGATCTTATATTTATCCGAATTATGAGGTTAACGTGTGTTTTTTTTGTGAAACTGCATAAATCTCCTTTGCAAAATTTTTTCGGTATGAGCACGATAGAGCAATTTGATTTATCATGTTCTTCTCAATTTGTTTCTTATTTATTTATGTAAATACAGAGAAACAGTAAAATATTACGAAGGAACTGTATTATTAAAGAAATGAAAAAAAAAACAATAACTTAATTGACTAGTATTGTTGTGTGCGTTCAATTTGAATGAATATTTTCTATTATCTATGAAAGTTCTCTTCTATTCTATAAAATCACCTTTTAAAATTTTATTTGTAGTCAGTTTTCAAGTATGAATTTGTTAAGCCTTAGGTAAATTAAATTTACCGCGCGCCATATTCCACGCGCACCTCAAAGATATATCATCAAACAAGACGGGCCCCATAGGGTCAGCTAGGGTTCCGGAATTTATTCGAAAGCGAAGGCCCTGGAACACAAAGAACACTAGAATAAATTCGGGTGGATTTTAGAAATTAAAAACGAAATAGGTTGCGTTGCGTGGCCTTTATGATTAAGATTAATCTTGATAAATTATCAAAAACGCTGGTTGTGAAATATTTTTGTCCCGAAGCCCGGCTGAGATCAAGGACGGACATGCAAACGGCCTTGATCTTATCCGGGCTCCGACACGACGAAAGGCCTTGAGCTATTTACACATCCAGCGGGTTTTCCCGTCCTTCACCGGCTCGGTTTCTACTTATCCGGCCATGAACTATCAGAACGTTACCTTTGTCGCTTTCAATACGCAAATTTTATTTGAACTCACTTCCATATTGGGAATCTGTGTGTTTACCAATGCACTTAAAATAAACATATACACTTAAGATAAAAATAAAGTAAAATCCTCCTAACTAAAGGCATCAACAGATTCTTCCACGTCGCTATCGACTGGAAGTGAAATCAAAAGACTGATGGCATTGCCACGTTGTATGGCAATGGTTATCCTCTGTCCGAAGCAAAAGTCAGCTCTTGGGTCACGCGAAGTGTCAACTAAACGTTTAGCAAGCTCTTTAAATAACGCATGGGCACTTTTAATTTAATTAGGTTAATTTAAATTTAGTTAATTGACAATAAAAACAAAAACAACATAAAAATAATCTGGACATGTGATTCGGGATGTATTCGTATTTTGACGTTGAGTTTATGTGGTGAGCGTGGGGTGGATGGGTGTGTGTCTGTGGGTGGTGAGTGTTAATGGCTTTTGCGAGGGGTGTTTGGGGTGTTTGTCGCATGTGTGTTGTTTGTGGTTTTGTTGGGGTGTGAGGGGGTGATGAATATTTTACACTTCCACAAGTTACTCTGTTCCATTCATAGTTTTGTGATTTTAAGCAGGAGCCAATTATTAAATCATATATACACTATTAAAGATTATAATACCGGTCTGTATTCAATTTTACGTTGCTTAGCTTTTGTTTAATATGCCATACATTTTTGAAGTTATGTGTTTGTTAGAACGACTTGCAGCTGTGATTCTACGAGACTCAATGTTATTTGCGCGACTGCACATCAGGACGGTGAGGACCTGGCAGAGTGGGTTCCAAACATACAAAAATAAAAATCTATATTATAATATTTCTAGCAGCGCCCCGCGGTATCACCCGCGTAGGTCGCGTTCCCGTGGGACTACGTGGATAAAATATAGTCTATTTAGCAAAATGACAATGGGATCGTGTTGGAATGACGACCCAGGTCAAGGGACCATAAACAGAAATCAAAATGGCGATTTGACAGTTTTTGAATAGCGAAAATTTCAAAAAGACAAATTAATTTATTAAAAACTTACAAACTAGCTGACTGTCGAAGAAAATGAGTTATACGCTGATAGTGTAGCTTTCCATTGGTGAAAATGGTTAAATGTCCAATCGGTCTAGTAGTTCCGGAGTTTATTGGGTACAAATAATCTTCCGACGAAAGTTTGAAATCAAACAGCTGACGTGACATTTCGATAACACTTCGATGAAATCAGTTTTTTTACAATCACCAGCGCTTTTTTTAGAATACCGCTTCGTCCTGAGTCTCGTGCTCAACGTGAGAATATTTTTGCCAAGATTTTATGATATAATTCTAATAAAATTCTTGCGAAAACCGTTACAATTTGCAGAGAAATAGACGGAGCAAGACAGCGTCTTTCATTTATACAAAAACGGGTAAACGAATAAATTTTGTCACGGTTTTAAGGATAAATTTCCGACATCCACCCGTATAGAGCCGCTGGCAGAAGCTAAACTAACTTCTGCCAGCGGCTGAGACAGCGGAGACGTAATTCATCGGATACGGGATCTACGGTTTCTGCCAAACAAAGATAATTGACGCCACCACCGCCCTAAAGCGAACTCCGGGAAACCGAGTATTGGCGCCGTGTTACACGCATTCCACCGGACTCTATTGTCCGTAAGACAATAGAAGCATGATGGCCGTGCGACTTACGCCTCAATGGACATGGACACGGCAGTGCTCTGTCTAATCTGCCTTCCTGTCCGAAAGATCTATCCCCGGATGCTTCTTCCCCGAAGACGACATCCAAGTCGTTACCGAAAGAAAGATGAAAATGGCAAAGATGAAGAGGTGAAAACCTCCCAGGGCGGAAAGGCCAAAACCCGTTGCGTCTTCCCCGACCCCTGCTACCTTTACCTCCATCGCCTAGCCGTCCGTTAAGCCTTAGCTCCCCCACCGCTTTCCAAAGGAAACAAAGTCCCCCGCCACTCCTGAACTTTCAGGACAAGGTGAAATGGATCGACATATCTAAAAGGTGTGTTACGCATCTCCCCTAACGCTAAAGCCTGCCCACAAGGCATAAAAGTCTCGATCGGACTAAAGAGTTCCCAAACGCACTCTTCTTGAAAGGAATATTTTTTTACGTACTCTCTTTCGAAGCCTGTTTTGAATTATGATGGATTTAAAATGTCATGGTAGAGCTGCAGCTGCTCTACTATGACGTCTTAAATCCAGCATGATTCCTGTGTCAGAGAGAGACGGGGTTACATAAGACGAATAGCACTATCCCTCTCCCTCACACTGGATTCAGTGTGAGGGTAGAGATAGTATTGGTAGTAGGGCCTCAGATCTTGCGTGAGGAAAATTATTTTTGCTTTCAATTTTGAATTTATTCAATAAGTATTTCTTGCATAATTTTATGTAAAAAGACAAGAAAAGTAAAATAAAATGTTATATTTTAAGAATGTGTCTGTCTATACTGACAAACACATTCTTCAAATATAAAATTTCTAGATTGGTAATATTTTCACCTGACTAGTGGGTTGTTGGTAGACGATATGTGTATTGATTATAAAACTGGTATTTAAATGTAACTAAGGTATTTAAGGGTAGGGAAATAAAATGAAACGTGTATAATATAGATTTTTAAATTATTTCTCATAACAAATGTGGTAATATTCTCTGAATAGTGAAGAAAAACGCTGTAACGCAAGGTTTTGGTCGGGGTATCGCCTTAACTACGGTGACTAGTCTAGTTACGAATTTAATTTTTAAATTAAGAACAAAACAATAGACGGATCGCCAGACAACAGACGTCTGCTTGTCTGGCCTTGGTCTCGGGCGGGCTCCGTGCCAACCACCGGCCTTGAGGGACGCCCGCATCCTGCGGGTTCCCCGTCCTTCACCGGCCCGGATCTACTTATCCGGCCATGACCTACGTCTGCGGCGGATTTGTGCCTTTGAAGTGCGGATATTTTTTGTTCACCTCGAAATTGGATCGTGGTTGTGCGATTTATGAATCCATTTAGTCAGACAGGGTAGGCAGCGAGTTTGTTTTATGTTATTATTTATGTTATAAATAACATTGTTTTATGTTATTTAGTAGAAAGAAAAAAGAAATAAGTTTACTTTATTCATATTTTTAAAACGAATTTGGCCATAGAAAGAAGAAAGAAAAAGCGTTTATTCATGCTCGTTTTTGACGCGAGAGAAAATTAAAAATAAATAAAAACTTACAAATAACTAAACCAGTCCCACTGTCTGAACGTATATCTGTCCGTATCAATTGTAACAGTATCAGTGTACCAATTCAATCCTCTCGAATACTATATCTCCAGTATCTATATAGGATGATCGCTATACGGACAATTACTTATTAAATTGCTATGCCAATAAACGCTGGTATCGTATTTTGAAATTGAGCCCGTTAATTGACTGAATAGTAATTGCTGAAGGTATTTAAATATACGGTTGAAGCCTTGTACGATTTACCGTGTTTCAAACGTATGACACTGCGATACGATCTGAGGCGGTTCTCGTATTTTAACCCAACATTCTTTTTTTTTATTTTTGTCTCTTCTTTTAATTACAATCTGTCTCAGTAATTACTATTGAACATTAAGTATTTTTTGGAAGTGTTTAATTTTTTTGTTCTTTATGTGTCTATGACACGCCCTATTTACTTATGTAGCATTTATGTTGTTATGTTTTCCTGTTTCGTAGTACTCATCTATAAGGTACCTTGCTTCTTAAGCTTGCTCTTGCTTCCATCTTAAGGTACCATTATTGAGTGACACTTTATTCACTCCCTGTATGACTTGATGTACGTACTTAATTCTTCAACTCTTCTTCGACTGTGTAAATCGTCAGAGTATGGTGCAGAGCCCCGTTTGGCACATACCATGGCGCTTTTGTGGTCGTTCTTAGGATTTTATTCTGAGACCGTTGTAGGATCTCTATTCTGGATTGTGATGCTGTTCATAATCAGCCTCTTAATGTTCCCACTGCTGGGACACAGACCTTCTCTATAGAAGAGGGAATGGGCCGTAATCCACCACGCGGGCCCAGTGCGGGTTGGTGAATGTCACATGTCTTCAAACTTTAGGTTCTAGGATATGCCGGTTTCCTCACGATATTTTCCTTCACCGTTTGGGAGCAGTGATGATGAAATTACACAATATAATGCGCCTGGCTGGGTTTGAACCCGCGACCTACAATTCGTAAGTCGGGGCCGTTACCATTTGGCCACCACTGCTCTAATGTGATACTGTTCCCCATTGCTCAATGCCATACGTCTAACTTGGCTTGATTGAAGTTTTGTATAACCGGGTTTAATTTTTCAAGTGTACCAATGATTTCCGGCCAAATATATATAGTAATACTTTCTCAGTCAGTCAGTCTAAGTTTCGTGAAAATGTGTTTTTTCTACGTAAGGCATCTGTCGAGGTCTAAACCAGGGTATTTAATATTTTAAGCTTGGGGCACTAGAATATTCTTGAGCTTTACCGGTGGTCCGATATCCTTCTTAATTCTTTATTGTACACCAAAAATAATTTATATTATATTATACATTAATAAATTGCATGTACAAAGGCGAACGTAACTTAAAGTTGAGTTTTCTTCCAGCAAACCTTTGAGTGATAGAGAAAGATCAGCATAGAGGGTAGGATCCAGTGTACTAGATAATATGGATCTATATATTTACATACATAAATACAAATATATATACATATACATACATACATATGTACTAATATTATGTCATTGTGAAAGGAAATGCTCTTTAATTTTCCTCTTAAAGACATCAAGAGAAGGGCAGTCGCGTACAGGGTGTGGAAGAGAGTTCCAGAGACGCACTGCAGTAACTGAGAATGAGCCATCCTTTCTTTTAGTGTATGAGAAATTTATAAACTTGGTCCCAATGGATTCTGTCTTATATTGCTTGAAGCAGAAGGCTATGTTGTCCAAACACTACTGCTTTACTGTTACTTCTTTGTGATCTTAACAAGACACTAGAATCTGTATATTCGCTACTTCTGATATTGGCAAGTTTGCCAATAACACGGTTGCGACTTGAAGTTTATGTCAATCTTGGTTTTTGCAGCCACGCGTGCCGTTTTCAAATATCCAACGCGTATATTCATTTATCTAGCGTTGCTGGATAAACAGATATAAATCTAACATTGACAGAGGACCACGATGGTTCTTGTGTAAAACTGATAACTGAGGACAATTCTACAAATTGACTAAATTAAATACTATGTAAATTTCCGGTGAAACATCAGACAGAAACATTTAGGTAAACTTTCCGTTGTATGAGTTGCAAACTCCTTAGGATAATATAATAGAGGATAAAAGAATATCGTAGGGTTGCTGAATTTGATTGAAATAGTCACCGCGACCCTGGAACGTAAAGGGCTTTGGAGGATTACGGATGAGTTTTAGTCAGTAAGAGTCTGACATTTCCTTCCACTCCACCAAAAGTGAAAGGAGTAACTTGACAATTTCCCATCCATAAAAAAAGTTCTATAATATCAGTTTCATAAAAAAACCTCAACTGAATTCTTTAGCATGTCAGATCCAAGCTGAACTCAGTCTTGGGAGCGCTTCGTAGGGTCGTTAACAGCATACCACGTAAAGCACATAATAATATTATGGTTTACAACTCACTCTTAAAAACACACTTAGAATAATAAAAACTTGATATATGGGGCTCAGCTTCCAAAACCGACTTGAGAAAACTACATAAAAAAAAATATTGAAACACTATTTCACTACAATCACTTAACACCTACTGTACAAAGAAAGTATACTAAAACACTAAACTATACCTTACACAGTTGTATGTTTTCAGTACGTGCGCCTTAAATTAAAACAATAATTACATTCACTCAAATCACACACAAATAATATAACCCAAGAAAAAAACACACCTTGCTGACTGACTTACGCCACGCACACTCAAATACGGCATAAAAAAGGAAGACAAAAAAAGGAGAACATACTACAACAACCTGCCAAACGAAATTAAAGAATGTAATAAATTAAGCATTTTAAAAATAAATGAAAATCACAGATTCTAAAGAAAAGAAGAAAGAAAAAATATTTATTTAGGACTCGCACAACACAAAAGAGAAAAAAAAGAAAAATAAAACCTTTTTATTAATTTTAACTGTGTGAGGTCAAAAAAGGTCTCTCATATGCTGAATATCAGCATATGCTGCGGTATTAAAAAAAATAATAATTAAACACCACAGGACATAATCCTTTTTATCTTCATGAAAGATCCTGTAATATACTTCGACTGATGAATTTAGCCTAGTTCTTGCAATATTCTCCTTACTAGAACCCAAATGGCAGGTACTGATGAACGTCAGACAGGTCAAAGTATTATAGTCCTAATTATTTCAGCAGGACGTTCTCAGTAGCTGAAATCTGAATCACGATTTGCGCTTTGTGGTTATATAAAGGCTCGCCTTAACGGAAGTATTCTTGTTAATACTTCCAAGTAAATAGCTCTCCAGTCCTCAGGCACTCATAATATTTAAGATACCGCTTTGTTAATGGTACGTCAGTTTACGTCACAAGTTTATGAAAGACTAGCTGCTGCCCGCAGCTTCGCCCGCGTGAATGTCGGAAATTATCCCAAGGGAACATAATCCCGGGATGAAAAGTATCCTATGTTACTTCTAGTACCTCCCAGAATATGTGTACAAAGTTTCATGATCATTCATTCGTCAAGTAGTTTTTGCGTGAAAGCGTAACAAACATCCACGCTTTCACATTTGTAATATTAGTAAGGATAACTATCGGAGCCAGTATTGAGATCATAATATCCACATCAAAATAGCATAAATGCCGGATAATTGTCCCAGGGATGCGTCGATTGGAATAAGGTACTCTAGTTACGATAATTAATCTCATGCTATATATTTGATCGATTCAGAGACTCGTAAACTACCTCTAATTTGAACGTGTCACATGTCTTTGAGTATTGCATAGGACGGCAAGGTAATGTATTGTAGTTTTGGAATAAATGTACTATTTCTCTTCGAGTTATCAAACTCGCGCGTAATAGGGAAGTTAACTAAGAAAATCTGATTAGTCCGTCTGATAGATTTCCAAAAAATATTGGAGACGTATTTTTTCTTTTTCACATAAACAAAAAATGAAGACGAAACATTGCGTTAAAAACTCGTGTGACGTCACTACCCGCTACAATTTTTACTATTGTTTTAATCAGGAAACATCCCTATTTATAGGGATTCGACTGAGAAATATGTTTCAAAATGATCGCAAAACTCGCTAGTATACCAAAAGTACTGGAAACTGGAAACACCAAAGATAATGTTTTATTTTTGCCTTTCATAAATTTGTAGATAAAAATCAGCGTACGTGCCAGTAACAAACAAAATATTTTACAGTTAATAGTTATTTTCAAAAGTGAAAAGTAAAATATAGCCAATGATATTCACCAAATTAAATAATGTGGCTCTCTATTGTAAAAGAATTTTCAAAATCGGTTCAGTAGACCCAGAGATTATTCCTTACAGTTTACTAACTCGCTAACTTTACCTCTGTATATTATTGTATCGATACATATCGTCGTGCAAGGGTCTTCTTGCGCAGTTCTTGGTAACCGTTTCACTGAAGGCACTCCAGGACGTAACACAATATCATTTGCCTCCATATTCATTAAGGGGAGGGCGGGTTTTGCCGTCAATACTATTATATTCACATAGAGACATAAGTCAGTATAATAGTACGGATGTCAAAGGAAGCTCTGAGACGATGTAACGGTATCATAATTATGCAGTGCGTCTTTCAAAAATTAGCTAGAAGAATGAATGATGAATAGTAATATCCTGGAATTAAATGTTCAGTATATATTGTTTAAGTTTCCAGAAGGTACTTTAAATATCAATATTAAACATCATATCCATATCTTTATTTGCATTCCATAATGTCTGAAACTAATTAGTACTAAAAAATAATTAGTACTGAACGACTTTTTTACACGACTGCCCAAAAAAGGTTTTGTTATGGTTTTTTATGTATACTACAGCCCTAGGGGGGCTGTTTTTATATATACTACAGCCCCCCTAGCCAAGTTGATAATCTGCAATCGTTAACGCTAGTCGAACACGAATCAAATGTATGGCAATGAAATCATCTCAACGTTAAGTCACGTGGTTACAACAAACGAATAGAACATTCGTAGCCAAGTTCACATCGTTCAAAACGATAAAATGAATTGTTATCGTTTCTACAATGTTCAACGCTAAATCATTTGTTGAAAATGTTTAAAATTAAAGCATTTAAACAAGAGTTTAAATTTTAACCTGTTTGACGTTCGTAGGAACGCTCGCCATAGACTAAAAAACAGGTCGTTTTTCTAAATACATTTGTAGAACGAGCGGCCGACTCAGGCGCGTCAACATGGCTACGAACTTATCGTTTTCTACAGTTGCTGACACCGAGGCGTTACCGATTGGAGAAAAGAATTCGACACGAAACGTTTGTAACTTGGCTAGGGGGCAGAAGTAAGTTCACCAGACTGTTTAGTTTAGTTAAAAAATACGACGTATGACACATTAGGCACCCGTTTTAACGGGACCTGAGGTATTCCACATACGGTACCTATCGATATTTTTCGCAGGTGCCATTAGTGGAATAGTTTATTATTTAATCCACCTTATAAATAATGCCGTTTATAAGGTGCCGTTAAAACGGGTGCCCAGTATACATATACAAATACATACAGGCATACATCAAAAAAACGTTTCGCCTTGACGCTTCGACTTAAGAATCTCCCACGTTCTTTCATCAGTTAAAAATACCAGTAATAACTATCTTCCTAATTTCATTTAGGTCCGCCGTTTCGATTTTTAGACGAAATTGTATACGTCTGCTAGCTGCTAGGGAGCAAGCCCTTTGTGTGTGTGCCCACACACAAATGTCTCGCCAGACCAAATTTAGCATTCAATATCCGATCAATTCTTAAAGTACTATTTTATGTTCTTTTTTTTTAATTTTATTATTAATGGAATATAGTTTGCGGAATTATTCACATAGGTATGGGCGAGCTTAGATATCTCTTTACCTATTTGGCGTTTTTCTATACTAATATCATAAAGAGGAAAGATTTGTATTTTTGTATGTAACGAATAAACTCAAAAACTACTGGACCGATTTCAAACATTCTTTCACCATTATAAAGGTACATTCACCCTGAGTAACATAGGCATATATAACGTGAACTACGCCGGTGAAACCGCGAGGCGCTGCAACAACAAAAGAAAGTTTATTTTTTACAGCACCCCGCGGTTTCACATGCGTAGTTCCCATTCCCGTGGGAATATGGAGATAAAATATAGCCTATGTCACTCGGGGATAGTGTAACTTCCCAACAGTGAAAGAAATTTTCAAATCCGTTCATTAGTTTCGGAGCCTATTCAATGAAACAAACAATCATATCTTTCTCCTTTATAATATTAATAGACAACTCTGTCTAGGCCTTTAGAATCAACAAATTATGATATTATTTCATAATGTTTTATATAGATACCACCGAAAAATTGCGGACTCTTTATTAGATTATAATATCTCAATTTTCGTTATTGGCAACACTAAGAGATAAGGCCCAATTTAGCTGGCGGTCCAATTTACCATACTTTCCCCTAAATCGTGTACAATAAATACAATCCAAACTCAATCGTTTCCAATATATTGGTATCTTACTACTAAAAAAATAATTTTAGAAAAACACGCGATATTTTACAACTTACGGCATTAAAATGTCAATGTCATTGTGCAGTCATTGCTTTTAATAGCTCGGTTATCAAAGAGTATTACGTGACCATTGGCCGACCAATGATCGACCGTTATGAATTTAGCAGATTACGAACTTTTACCAAAATGACAATGGGATCGTGTTGGAATGACAATAAAAATAGCAGACTTGGGCCCCTGGACAACAAGGGTCTTCAAATGCATTAAAAAGAACACTAGTTTCAAACCTCGCCAAAAGCTTATCACGTCGGAAGAAGCGTGGTTAAATTTCATGATATTGCAGCAACCCACTTCTAACATGTCAATAATTATTATTAACTAGCTGTCGCCCGCAGCTCCGCCCGTGTGATGGTCGAAAATTATCCCAAGGATATGTCCTTGTACATGTAATAGGATACTTTATATATATACATATATATAATGTATAATCTACCTCTGTGCCAAATTTCATCAAGATCCATTAAGTACTTTTTACTTGAAAGAGTAATAAACATGCATCTATCAATACTTACAAACTTTCGTTTATAATATTCGTAGGAAGTAGGATATCGCAGACGAATATTAATTCCGATCTAAATTAGTTTGCCGCCGACTGTCCGAAGGGGAAAAGCAGAAGAAACAGATTAAAACATACATCTACCTAAATGATATTAATTAATCCCTTCTCAACATGATTCACTGGATGAATAACAACAACCTTGTAATTAACCTGAACAAAACTAAGGTGATGCAGTTTCAGCAACGGCAACCGCATCCAAATATTGATGTTACTCGATTTTTACTTATAATGATCATAAAATAGAAGAAGTAAATAATGCTAAGTTTCTAGGTATTACCATCGACAGTAAGCTTACTTGGAAACCCATGATAGAAGAACTTTGTAAACGCTTGAGTAAATCTGCTTATGCACTCTATCAATATCAAAAAAGGCAAATAAAGAAAGAAGAAAGAAAGAAAAACTGTTTATTTGCGCCAAGCATGACGCACACCAAAGATAAAGATACGTTACTGGTAGCATACCATGGACTTGTGGTTTCTGTGTTGCGATATGGCGTAATTTTTTGGGGGCAGTCGACTGACCGTGAGCTTCTATTTAGGATGCAAAAAGATGTGTCAGAGCAATGTGTAATATAAAAACAACAGATAGCTGTAGACCTCATTTCAATTTCAATTTCAATTTTCAAGTCTTTAAAAATACTGACTCTTCCAGCATTATATATTTTGGAAACTGCGTTTTTTGTGAAAAGAAACGCACAATTATTTGAAAAATATTTTTCCACCAGAAAAACTCCATTACGTGCCCAATATGTAAATAAGCTATGTCATTTAAAATGTAAGACTTCATTGATGCGATAAAGTTTTTTTGGTATGGCACCTAAAGTGTTTAATAAAATTTCTTATGACATAAAAACATGACATTATAAAAGTTTAAAAAACACTTAATAAATTATTAATTGACAAATGTTATTATACCGTAGACGAATATTTGAACGACCAATTATTATAATGATATAATTTTAAATAATAAGTACTGTAATTATTAATTTGACTTTGATGTATCTGACGTTTCTCTTTTATAATAAGTAATTTAAGAAAATACCATGTTAACACTTATGTTTGACAAATAAATTGATTGATTGATGAAACTTATAAATATTATTGTGTTTCGTTGAAGTCGTTGCATAAGTAAGTATATAAAAAAAAAACTAGCGGCACGTTTTAAAATCATCTTCCTAAAGTATTTACTAGATCTTTCAAAACGCGGAGGAGGTTTTACACATTTCTCGAAAATCATCCTGAACTTTTATTTTACGGAGTTTCATATACGTATGAAACCCCGTTTCTCACAAATCCTCTATGGAAAAATTACATTTTTCTTTTTCATTTTCCATTGGAACTTTTTACAGCACGTCTAAAATTGATTTCCCCGAAAATTTTCGAAGAAAAGATTTTTTTTATTGTATCTTTACGTATTTATATCCATGGCCATTTCCCGTTCTCGGAATCCCTATGATACTTAAATGTGATAGTATTACACTGTTTGATTTCCAAATAGTCGGCTGTAGTGCTCGTCGCTCGTGGACGTGTTCATTCAGGCACTCAATTAGATATCACCAGCATCAGCAAAGGTTATCGTATTACCCAGTCATGGATTGTGGAGGTACACACTGACACAGCTCTGACGTGATAAGAAAACAGGACGTATTTACACAAAAGGAAGTAACCGATTTCCGATATTAAGACAATATCTTAAGGTCGGAAATGGTTACTTCCTTTTGTGTCGATACGGTCCTATTTCTTATGACGGCATAGCTCTATGCGATTAGATCGAACTACAAATTTTAGGGTCGGCTACCTTAAAATCTGTAGTTCGTGAAGTCTAAACAGATTTATCGATTCATTAAGTGCCATCCAGTGTTGGTAAAAATAAGCATCACGAGTATATATCGATCCACGCGCTTAGCAACACGCTCCAGCATTATAGAAAATAAAAAATTATCTTTCATATCAAATTTTTGTTCATATAAAACTTTGACATGTATCCTAGTTTGTTTGTTCATTAACATTGTTATACATATTTGATCTGCGTTCCGATTAAGGTGGCAGTATTTAAAGAATTCATTGAGGCGGTTTTGGATTTTTCCTGACCTCTGAATTTTATAAATAGACTAGCAGCGCCCCGCGGTTTCACCCACTTTGTTCCCGTACCCCTGGCAATACGGGGATAAAATATATGCCTATGAAACTCCACAATAACGTAGCTTTCTATTGGTGAAATAATTTTGAAAATCGGTTCAGGAGATCCAGAGATTACCCCTTATAACGTCACAAACTCACAAACGTTAACTCTTTATAATATTAGTATAGATGAGGATTACATGTAACAAACAAAGCCGTTTCCATAATATACATACATATAAACAAGGCAAAGTTAAAAAAAAAAACGCGATTTTAAATATGGAACACTGCTATCGGTTGTCTTAAGACCGCACATTGACCTGTTACATTGTTACTGCAGTCTAAATACCAGCTGTTCATTAGAAGACTATCCCCAAAAAATAATGCCATTCCGCAAAACTGAAGCAACCAGTCCATGGTACGCTGTCAGAAAATCATGACTGTAAATATTCTGTGAGAGTTGATAAAACAGCATATATTTAGTTTCTTACACAGTTCTTCAACGTGAAGTTCCCATGTAATTTGGAGCTATATAATTATGTTCTGTTATTAAAGATAGTTTAATTAGTGACCACGCTGCCGCATTAGGTTATTCCTGTGATATGATAGCAGTGTGATAAATAAGGGTCTGCGGACGGCAGGCTATGGGTAGCTTGCCGTCTGAAAGCAACCAGGCCCGGGTCGACGGCGCGTCGTGTTCCACGCGCGCCTCAGAGCTGTCAGCACAGAAGACGGGGCCCCACAGGGTCAGTGCCTGCTAGGGTTGCGAAATTTGTTCGAAAGAGTCACCGCGGCCCTGGAACGCAAAAGGCACTAGAAGGATCACGGGTGGGTTTTAGTCAGTAAGAATCTGACACTCCCTTCGCTCCGCCCAGAGCGGGAGAAGTTATTTGATGATTTCCCAAAAAAAGTGTGATAAATAGCATAACTACTCCAATTTGTAACAAGACGATTTAAACTTTACAGACATGTAAAAAGGGTACGATTCCTTTTTCTCACATTCATTCCTAAATACATTTCCTCTATCACAACCGTGCAAAACATCGATATGAAAGAAATAAAAAGAAGCTCGTTAAAAATAGCACCCCGTATAATAAATACCGTCGCGGCGGGTATCGTGTCCTTAACGTAATATTCCTGTGGCGAAATCGTTAAGTTTACCTTGAATAATTTTGTTAAGGCTAATAATATAAAGGTATTTTTAGTCTCAATTTTTAGCAGGGTAAAATATTTCTTAACCGTCTGAAACATTACACTAGTCAATAAGATTTTGCAACAAAATATGTGAATACTAATTTTGAATTACCTACCGACCCTTATTAAAAATTGCAAATATTCAAAATTCAAAAGTCATTTATTCAAACAAGGCTGATAGACAGCACTTTTTGAACGTCAAATTTTACATAAAGACAGTCCCCCAAAACGCCCACCCGTCACCACTTCCTAGTGTTTTAGCTGGGAAGAAGAAGTGGTGCAACAAACTCCCCAGCAACACATCAGTCTATTGCGTTTTAAGAACTTGAATTTATACAATAGTATATGCAAAGTCTCAATCAAAAATACATGACAAAGGTAGAAAAAAAATCCGACATGGAAATCATAAATCAATTCACTATAAAACATTGTAAAGAATAGATTCAGTCAATAAAGTAAAAACAGATTGACCTATCTATATAGTCAAAAACAATATTATATCACTACATAGTATAAAACAAAGTCGCTATCCGCCGTCTGTCCCTATGTATGCTTAGATCTTTAAAACTAAGCAACGGATTTTGATGCGGTTTTTTTTAATAGATAGACTGATTCTTAAGGAAGGTTTATATGTATAACACATGCGTATTATAGTAGAGGAAACATTAGTATCTACATTGCAGCCGTGCGAAGCCGGGGCGGGTCGCTAGTGAACTGATATAATCCGTCATAAGCTAACTTATAGAGAAAAAAGATGTTAAAATTAAATAAGACATTGTCTTGCGTTCAACACAGCGACCAACTAACTATTCTCATTGTCTAAATAGTCATTAATAGAATAGTATGCCTTCGAACAAAAGTTAGATTTAACTTTATCTTTAAATGCGTTAAAAGGCAGGTCAAGAAAAGAAATATTACAAAATCATATTTATTTTATTTTGTTCACGTCTACGTTTTGTGTTACAAGTACAACTAATACCAGGAATATCATTTTCCCTTTAACTTGTTAGTTCAGATTTTTTTTGTAGATTTTTTTTCAGTTTACTACGTTTTTTCTTCTTATATAATGTGGAAAAAGTATTCAAATGGTTCTGACAATTTTTTATTTTTACATTTATGGTGAAGGTATTTTTAAGCACAAAAAAAATGGAACATCGATTTATAAAAAATATGTGAGCTTTATTTTGGAATGTTTTAATATAAAAGGATAGTTGAGTATCCTGACGTGCCATTTGCGACACAACCAATCCTTTAAATTGATAATGCACCTGTACTAGAACCACCTAAAAACTTCAATTTGCGCCTCTAAGCACTCCAAAATCATATTACAGGAAAACTGTGAATGTCTGAATAATTTTAATTTCAGTTCTATGACACAAAAAATGTTCTTAACATAATTTCTTAAACATTTTTGCAAACAAAAAGTGTTTTTTTTTTTTTTTGACTCGTGATTAAAATGAGTGAGTAAAATCGACCAAGCCTTTTTTTCTGGATGGGAAATCATCAAATGACTCCTCCCGCTCTGGGCGGAGCGGAAGGGAGTGTCAGACTCTTACTGACTAAAACCCACCCGTGATCCTTCTTATGCCCTTTGCACTCCAGGGCCGCGGTGACGCTTACGAACAAATTCCGCAACCCTAGCAGGCACTGACCCTACGGGGCCTCGTCTACGTTGCTGACGGATCTTTGAGGCGCGCGTGGAACACGACGCGCCGTCGACTCGGGCCTGGTTGCTACCGGACGGCGAGCCACCCATTGCTCGCCATCCGCAGGCCCGCGCCTACTGTGGCCGGGAATCGCCCTGCGTTTCCCGACGCCCGCGGCGTCTTTTTCTGCTGCGGTGGCTGGGGCGTGAGGTTTCCCTCTGTCATTCGCGTTCCGCCTCCTCCTTCGCTAGCATTACTGCTTCGCAGAAGGAAGCGACCGCTTCCCATGCCTCCTCGCTCCGGACCATGGCTTGAACCAGGGCCGGACGCGAGAGGTCGCCGCCGCCGATCACCTCAACGAGGACACGGCGGACTCGTGGCTAAATTATAACAGCCGCACGGGTCGATCTTCTAGGTTAAGCAACGCTTGCACAGATTGGTCTGTGGATGGGTGACCATCTTAACATAACGAGACGTCTCCGTGCCTCGGAAAGCACGTTAAGCCGTTGGTCCCTGCTGTCATTTAGAGATCTTTGGCAGTCG
Source organism: Hecatera dysodea (assembly GCA_905332915.2). NCBI lineage: Eukaryota > Metazoa > Arthropoda > Insecta > Lepidoptera > Noctuidae > Hecatera > Hecatera dysodea. The sequence continues at coordinate 25,611,997 of HG995286.1, read as the reverse complement.
TTACGGATTATCAGAAGCCAGAAAATCTGACACCAGTCTTGCTAAGAAGTACCTTGTCTTGCTAAGTTCCCCAGTTAATGGGTTGTGGACGTCTGGTAGGCAACCGCTTCACGTAAAATACTGGTATTCAGCTGAATCCGGCTAGATTGGGAGCCAACCCCAATATAGTTGGGAAAAGGCTAGGCTGATGATGAGTATTTAAGTAGAACATGTCTACTATATGCCACACGTCTTCCGAAACCAACAGGAAGCCCTCTGAATGTATGGCACTTATTTTTTTTTTTAATCTATTGCATAGCTTCTATCGCGGGCCTTGATCGTGGAGACCGAATCCAGAAATTTCGTAACGAAAATAACCTAACACCGCTACGCCGTTAGTTTAGGCCCCGCCTTCTCGTAGCAGTGCTACGCGGAGCTACGAAATTGTCTACAACTCGCTACGCTCCGCATATCACTGCCGATGCCGGTTAGTTTACGTTTGATCGACTATGAGTGCGTAAGTGCTTGCAGTCGGTCGACGTTCGCGTTTTTGGCCCTTTGAGGGTTAATACCACAGCTTCGTGGTACTTGGGGGAAACCTTATGGTGCCAACGAATCCAAGTGGTGTGGACCCGACACACAGCTCGGCCCCTTCAGGGTCGAGTTAAGTCGGAAGGGCATTGGCACGCGACCTTGAAGACTTCCCTCGCCGCGCCCAACAGCTTAACCCCGTTCTCTTCCAGGTTGCATCTGGTGCCAATTGGGTGTTTCTACCTCATAGGCACCAGCTCGGTTGCAAGACCCATAGGGCCCCGCTGCACATTAAGATTGGCAGCGGGCTTACAAGCTTAGGGCTCACCGTAGGCACTCACCTCCCTGCAACACCCAGCAGGGAGGGTTACACATCCTCGGGAAATCCCACCTGGGGAGTTAGGTCTAGGGCCCAATCAGTCAATTTTTTGCACCAGGGATTTGTTCCCGAGTGACTCTTCTCCGTGGTAAGCACTAGGAATCACTCGAGGGCAAGGGAGTCTTTAAGCCATTGCATAGCTTTTATCGCGGGCTTTGAGCGCGGCGATCGAATCAAGAAATTCTGTAATGAAAATAAACCTAACACCCCCTACTCAGACCGGCACAGCGGTGCGGCTTGAAAGCCGTCCATCGTCTAACGTCGTTTACGTTCGGCAGACTTCGGTACGGTGTTTGTGTGCTTGCGACTAGACGTATGCGTGTAGACTAGCTGCTAACTGCTCATAACTGATTTTATCATTTTTAGACACAATGCTAGGTGAGACCGCGTGCTTTTTGGCCGCGTCCACGAGTGAGTTCGAGCCCGCGACTAGTTGAACCTTAACGTGTATGTACATATATGGTACGACTGCACGAAGCTCGCACGGATCGAGACGAGCTGCTCCGAAATCGGACGAATACGTAAGCAGCTGTTTGTGAAAAAGTATATAGGTGTATGTAGTGCAGGTATCTACATACAACAGTGAATAGCTGTAAGCGTAGAATATATAATTGCATATATAAGTTGATAAAAAATGCTATGCAATAGCTTTACCGCGGCAGTCCCCGAGTGCCACATGTATTTTTTTTTTATTGTAAGATGGATATGCTCTTGACTCTAGTCTAGACAAAATTGACGATGGAATGAGCTTATCCAGAAGAAACCTGTTCACTCTAACTTTGAAAAGATCAGAGTTGAATGTGTTCGGAAACACAGACACAGGCAGAGAGTTCCACTCCTTTGCTCTGCGCATTATAAAAGACGATTGGAAACGCTTGGTAATGACTCACTATTAATGAAGGGTCCTGTAAAAAAAAACCTTATCGTCATATAACTCACTGTTAATATAAAACTTTATTTCTTTCAGAAATTTACCTACTAACTAGGCTTTGGTAATTTTCCTTTGTATACATTTTGAATGCGGCTGGTTATAGAACAGCTTTTGCATGGTTTCTGTGCAACTTTCTCTGCTAAGTTTGTTTGAAATATGATTTTGAAAATTTCTATAAATGTTTCTATTTTTGTACGACACCATTGTTTCACAGTTATTTGTAAGGCTAGCATGTTGCCGGCGTCTGCGTCTACGTTCGATCTCAATTTCATGATTTTGTTTTGTTTTGCGAGGGACAAAATTAGTCATTATGAGTCTTTCCAAATTGGATATGAACTAATAAACTAATAAACTGGATACTAAGATATATTGAGAAATCGCCATATTCGGGTCTTATTTCAGTTGTCTGGCAGTTTGAGTTATTTATGTGGCCTACCCCAATGTCCTTACTTTGGTATTGTTCGTCAAATCGTTGAGCTCCTTAAAGTTCTAAGTTTGCTACGCGATAACTGACAAATGTCAAATGCTTGCACTGTTTGGACGTGTCCACTCAAACCTGTGTGGTACTTTCCTCAAAGACCACTTCAGACACCAACCTACATGGTTCTCATATGATTTGACCAGTACAATTGTATGGACTTCAAAAGAGACCTTGACCTCTGAGTTTGTTTCGGTGTTTCCTCTCAGGGTAGTCAGCTAGGAAACACCGGCCTCATCTAGAACGGCGTAAAAACATTGACGTATAAAAGTGCTTTTACGACCTACTTACAAAATAAAAATGATTTATCATTTAACAGAAAATAAACAGAGATACTGGAAATGGGTTGAGTTCATTATTCTTTAACATGCTGGATATTTTTATTGGAAATACTTCCAATGTCTAAGTTTCCTTTACTGTAAATGAATAGATCTGTGGTGCAGTTTTAAGTAGGTAAGTAATATATATTTAGTTCGGCGTCCGCGTAACCAGTCTAAGCTGAACCCGATCTTATATATCCGACCATATATGTATTAGGACAAGAGACTGGCGATTTTATTTATTTGTTGTACACCTACCACTATGTTGTCTTTTTAACCCAAAGGTTCATCATCTGCCTAGCCTTTTCCCAACTATATTGGGGTTGGCTCCCAGTCATACCGGATTCAGCTGAATACCATTATTTTACGTGGAGCGGCTGCCTACCAGACCTCCACAACCCATTAACTGGGTAACACTGTACTTCTTGGCATGACTGGAGTCAGATTTACTGGCTTCTGACAATCCGTAACGACTGCCAAAGATCTACAAATGACAGCCGGGACCAACGGCTTAGCGTGCTTTCCGAGGCACGGAGGAAACTCGGTATGTTAAGATGGTCACCCATCCGCAGTTTAACCTTGGCAAGCGTTGCTTAACCTTGAAGATTGAACCGTGAGACCGTTAGTCTTTAGCCACGAGCTCCTCACTTTTAACCCAAAGTTTGACTGGTAGAAAATGCCTTGTTGCATGTCCCCCCATGTACCACTTTTGTACATAAAGTTTAAATAAATAAATAGAAATGTACTAATCATACTGCGCGTAGTTGCGACCGGCGTCGGGACTCGGGAATTTGCTGAATAAATCTCAAGAGCGTACAAATGTATGGACCGGGACGGCGCATACTACGGTATCGTGCGGTAGACGCAGGGAAATTTAATAGCGCAGGAACAAAACAAGTTTAATCGTATTCGTTGTGAAACAATGAAAACCGAAAACTATCTGCATTTACCGTTTTCTCGACTTTTGGTTGTATATATATTCAAAGTTCATACGAATATAATCAAAGGTTTTGATACTCATTCGGATGTATTTGAAAAACAAAAAAACTGGTTATAGTCGTACTTCTCGTCAAATTTTCCATCTATTCCTCGATTCTTATTCAAAATATGACCTCCACAATCTCTTCCAAATATTATGTCTCGACCCAAAATACTTCTTTTTAAATCCCGATGAAAAAAGAGGGATGTTATAAGTCTGTCTGTCTGTGACTCCGTAGCTCACGAACGGATGAAGCGATTTCAATTTAGTTTTTTTTTTTATATGAATGGTGAGTTACGGGCGAGTGTTCTTAGACATGTTTGATGAAAATCGGTTGACCTGTTTAAAAGTTGAAGGGGGTGAAAGTGGGGAAGAAGAACTGAATGTCTGCAAATATCCAATGGGTCTCAAATGAAAGCGCACTGAAAGAGTTTACTGATGATGACTTGATCGAGAGTGTTCTTATGTACCTATAAAAAGTACACAGGATTATTTGTAAAACACCAACAACCTCTTGAGGTCATTGTACTCATCATTATGAACAACTTTTACTATGGGACCAAACCTGAAATCGCGAAAAAAAAATCAGGCCCTCTACATTTTAATGAGTTATACGAATATTAAATGTAAGGAACAGCTGATTTTATTTTTTATTTTTTTGGTAGTCGTTAATAATACCGTTTTTGAGCTAATTTATAGATATGAGTAAAGAGAGCGTAAAAAACAGTTTAAGTGGCATTAAAATACAGCTGCACGGGCTTTGTTCCTTTTGTACGTCATGTCTCATTCATTATCACAATTCAACACTCCTGAACGTAGGTCATGTCCAAGGGGCAACGCACTAAGCAGTAACACGTACATGGCTGCGCGTTAAGACATGACTAACTGTTTTATTGGTCTCGGAAGCGTGGAGGCCCGGGTTCGAGTAACGGTCGGACAAAAAGTGTTTACAAGATTATCCATAAGGTATTGGTCTGTGACAGCCTTTTTTTTTATGGGAAACCATCAAATGGCTTCTTCCGCTCTGGGCAGAGCGGAACGCAGTGTCAGACTCTTACTGACTAAAACCCACCAGTGATCCTTCTTATGCCCTTTGCGTTCCAGGGCCGCGGTGACTCTTTCGAACAAATTCCGCAACCCTAGCAGCCACTGACCCTATGGGCTCCGTGGAACACGACGCGCTGTCGAGTCGGGCCTGGTTGCTATCGAACGGCGAGCCACCCATAGCTCGCCACCCGCAGGCACTCGGTCTGTGACAGCCTGAAGTTAGAAATTGGGTGGTGTGACACCCCTGTGTTTCACAAAACACAAAAATCGTTAGTAATGCGCCAGATCACTGTCCAGTCGTATCGGAGTTCCGACCAGAGATGCGTCGTACTAGGTGCAGATATACCTGGCAGGCAGTTCTTCTGGCAGTTCTGATTTGTTTCTTGAAGGTGTATTGGGTTACTTTGTATGTCTCCCAGTCTTCTGGAAGTCTCGAATTTTTGGCTCTGTTGAATTGTTGGCGTAGTGTATTTCTGAGTTTGTTAAGTTCGGCGTTCCACCAAGGGTTACCCTTACCGTTGGTGTGTGGTGCCCTTAGTTTGCAGCACGAATGATATGCTTCGGTTATGTAGTCGGTTAGTTTTGTTACGGTGTTTTCTAGTTCTGTGAGATCAGTTATTGGAGCTTGGTGCTTTTGGTGCCTTGCTAGAAAGGAAGCCAGGAGGTGTTTAAAGTCAGGTATGTTTGTTCTGCGCGGATTACGCCTGGGTGCGGGTTTTTTGTGTCAGCAATTAGTGTAAAGCGAATTCTCCTGTGGTCAGAACAGGAGGGTTCGTCAGATACTCGCCATCAATACCAAGTCGCATATGTATACACCAAGTCGAGCAAAACAGCGGCACGGTCGTACCATCCTTTTCTCGAAACATTTCAGACCATTCTCGACCCCCCTTCATTATGGATAAAAAATACGCCGTGCCTTACAATTGAATGTCAAATTGTCCTATTTGTAAATAATCGTAACTTGTAAAAAAACCAAGTCTCGTAACTCAGTTATTCTGCCGTAAAAAGTTGCGAGATCGATGTATATAATGTACCTACTCAAGAACCTTCTTTATTAAGTTATTACGTAATTAGCTAACCTACCAACATCTTATAGTGAAAATATCAATATTAAAATCTTTTAGGTTTTAAATAAATAGATTGACTTTGCTATCGCATGAAAACACAATGTACATATTATGTTCCGATTGAATGGCGCGGTGTGTTTATTTTTAAATGTACATATTTTTCTTTTCTTTTATAAGTGACTTAAAAACTAATAAATCAATTTATATATAGGTATCTCTTCCGTTACTGAGTGACTGACAGACAACGCACAGCTGAAACTACTGTTCGTAGAAAGCCGATATTCGGCGTGTAGATTCCTTGGGGAGAGTAGGGCAGCATTAAGGTTGCGGAATTTGTTCAAATGAGTCACCACGGCCCTGAAATGCAAAGAACATTAGGAGGAACATGAATGGGTTTATTCCGTAAGATTGTGACGCTCCCTTCCACTCCACTTAGAGCTGAATTTCTTCAGCTCTAAGTGAAGGGAAGGGAGCGTTTGAAGAATTCCCATCCATAAAAAGAACACAAAGAGAATATTTTCCGAAATTCTTACGGGAAAGAGAAAAAAGGGTAAACGCGCGTACAAAGTCGCGGAAAAAACCTGGTAATATTATAAAGAGAAAAGATTTGTATGTTTGAAATGAACAGGTTTCGAAACTCCTTTACCGGTTTTGAAAATTATTACACGCGTAGAAAGCATTACTATCACTGAATAACAGAAGATTTATTTTATATCACTGAATAACAAAGGATTTTCAGGAAGCGGCACTCCCGAAGCTTCTTGGTAAGTTCGTTTTACAAACTTAGGCACTGGCTTCTTACTACCTGTATCTATTATGAAACATCTAAGTACGGCAGCTAAGACCATCAGCTTAGAGGCATGGAGCTTCGGTATAAAATGGTCACTAGTGTAGTACTGACTAGTGAGAAAAGTGCTCAGAACACTGCAGCATTACCACATTGACTGGCAACGCTGATTCTTTGAGCGAAAAACTTAATCTTCTGATCACGCGAAGAGTAGACTTCTATGTATCTTATTTACAGCCATAAGGCACCGGACCCCATGGGCCTAACGTTTCAAATTAAACGGGTTAAATTCGCCAAGAATAAAAATAAATATTTATACAATAGACAATCAAAACGAAATCGTTAAGGTCATAAAATGATAAATGATTTATTTTTTGTAAGTAGGTTGTACACGTCAATCTTTTTTGGCCGATATAAAAACTAGATGAGGCCGGTGTTTCCTAGCTGACTACCCTGAGAAGAAACACCGAAACAAACTCAGAGGTCATGGTCTCTTTTGAAGTCCATACAATTGTACTGGTCAAATCATATGAGAACCATGTAGGTTGGTGTCTGAAGTGGTCTTTTGAGGAAAGTACCACACAGATTTGAGTGGACCTGTCCAAACAGTGCAAGCATTTGTCAGTTATCGTGTAGCTTAACATAAATTTCGACTCCTGTATGCTACTGACAAATTCCAGATGGAAAACTTATCAACATTGCCCAACCCGGGTATCGAACCTGATACGCAGCAATAGTGTTCATATCATCAGCAGCATATCAACTAGGCAATTTACTTTGCCCGACTCGAATTGCACTTAGTTCTTATCACATATAGCAGTCCCAACTACCATACTACCGACGATCGAAAGTGTACATTATCAATTTACAACAAAAAAATACCCGGGTCCTTTTTATTGGTCTTTTTCAAATATTATTTTTTCTATTACAAACCGATGAATGAAAACCTCTTACGAAACTTGAAGCGGCATCTTAACTACTACATAATCAAACCATCGCACAAATCCTTCCCTCGTGCAAATTACAAAAAAGACCTAACGTCACAATACCAAAGCACACAATACCAAAGCACGGGTTATATGAGTTCATATAATATTGTTTTTTATTTTTGATGACTATGTAGGTCAATCTTTTTTTTTCTTTATTGACTCAATCTACTCTTTATAATGTTTTATAATGAATTGATTTATGATTTCCATGTTGTATAATTATAATTTTTTTTCTACCTTTGTCATGTATTAATGACTGCATACTATTGTATAAATTCAAGTTCTTAAAACGCAATAGACAGATGTGTTGCTGGGGAGTTTGTTGCGCCACTTCTTCTTCCCAGCTAAAACACTAGGAAGTGGTGACGGGTGGGCGTTTTGGGGGACTGTCTTTATGTAAAATTTGATGTTCAAAAAGTGCTGTCTATCAGCCTAGTTTGAATAAATGACTTTTGACTTTTTTGACTTTTTGACATCATTCCTATATCGAAGTTCTTCGTGAAATTTCCACTGATGACGCAACAGTTAGACAACAAACACCTGGTAGTTACCAACCAGACACAACACGCGCCCCGTCGGAAAATCCTCCCATTTCAATGAAAGTTACGCAACGTTCCAAGTTGCAAAGTTCCGAAAAACTCAATAGACGATGGCTTAGAATTAAGAGTTCGAAAACAAGTGACTTCCAGCAAAACAGGGTGTACCCACTTGGTTGATTATGAAACTTGCTGGACCCCTACACAGTTACGTACAGGCCAAGTCAAACAATGGCAACACTAAACAAAAATCATATTAAATCTACGCTCATTAGTGACGCGCCATTAGCGCTATCGACGGCTTTGGTAAATCGATAGCTAAATACATATGTACATACATCTATCTGCCTAGCCTTTTTCCCAACTATATTGGGGTCGGCTTCCAGTCATACCTGATTCAGCCGAATACCAGTATTTAACGTAGAGCGGCTGCCTACCAGACCTCAACTAGGGAACACGGTACTTCTTAGCAAGAATAGTGTTAGATTTTCTGGCTTCTGACAATCCGTAACGACTGCCAAAGATCGACAAATGGCAGCCGGGACCAACGTCTTTACGTGCTTTCCGAGGCACGGAGGAAACTCGGTATGTTAAGCTGGTCATCCATCCACTGACCAACCTTGGCAAGCGTTGCTTAGCCTTGAAGATCGACCTGTGCTGCTGTTATTCTTTAGCCACGAGCTCCGCTAAATATGTGCATACATAAATAGCCATAATATATGGTTAGGATTTCGTCTGCAAAGATGTCGGTTCACTTCTACCCAGGGCCTCAAGTCTGCTGTTACAATAGCGTCTGAATGGTCTATCATTGATTTCATGATTGTTGGTTTTGACAATTTTGGCAAGCCACTAATATAAAAGCGTCATTATGACTTTCCAGTGGTCTACCACTGACACTCCATTGAAAGAAATGGCATAGAATGGTAATCTCGCACATGATGACAGAAGAATGACAGACGTATGCGGTAATCTGCTACAACAGTTCCTTTGATCAGTGACTTACCAATAGAACATTATTGTGCAGTCATTGCCTTTAAAAGCTCGGTTATCAGAAAGTATTACGAGACCATTGACCGACCAATGATCGACCATTATGAACAAAGAAAATTACGAACTTTTAGCAAAATGACAATGGGATCGTGTTGGAATGACGAAGTTATAAAAATAGCAGACTTGGGACCCTGGAACGCAAAGGACATTAGGAGGAACACGGGTGGGTTTTAGTCAGTAAAAATCTGACACTCCCTTCCGCTACGCCCAGAGCGGAATAAGTCATTTGATTATTTCGCATCAGTCAGTTCCAAAGAAAAAAGACAAATGTTACAGACACAAGTAATGAATTTCCTTAGAAGCCGTACTTGTAGATCCATGTTCGGCGAACGTGTTTTATAAAATTCACTTGTAACTGTACAAAAAACACAGACCAACCTATATAAAAAACCTACAAGCCTTATAGGAAAATAAAAGTTACCTTTAATTACTTTGCCTTTACTGCAATATTTCCGCAGCCGTTTCGTGGAATTTTACGACGTGACAAGCAAATAGCCAAAAGCAATTTTAAAATACTGCCACATTGAGACCAGTCAGCCGTCATTTCGTACCACATCACCGATATTCCACACCATCGAGTATTTGTTGACACTCCCTGATTTTCCAGTAAATTCGTCATGAAACAGAGAGACAAACATGATCTAAATAAACTCAGATACACAGTACACAGTCCCGTTCTTCGAAAGAGACTTTTCACAAGTAAACCGTGGTAATGCACGAACAAGCGATTGAGTGTCGATAGTAAAGTAACCTAAGGAACAGGTCATTACGTCAGACGCTTGCTCGACACCACAAGCCTGGTATAACATGGTGAATGAAAAAAAAAATCAAAGAATTTAAAATAAATAATTAGTAATTTTTTTTAATTAAAATAATAAAATAATATATATTGTGTAATTATGGACGAAGTTATCTTAACGAACAACTACCGGAGGCATATCATGAAGGACAGGACGATTGACATGTGTCGGGCATGCCACAGTCCGGGTGAGTTCATCAGACATATATGTACATATTATCTCTGGTTGTTCTCGTCTGGCTAACGGCGAGTACTTGCACAGGCACAACCAAGCAGCCAGGATTATCCATCAGCAACTTGCTTTGAAATACAAATTTGTGGATTCTCAGGTACCGTATTACATGTATATGCCCGACCTAGTTCTCGAGAATGACCATGTCACGTTTTACTGGGATCGGTCTATCATCACTGATAGGACTATTGTTGTCAATAAGCCTGATATAGAGGTGATAGACCGATTAGCGCACCGCACAATGATAATCGAAGTGACTATCCCACATGACGAGAACTTCATGAAAGCTGAGAACTTACTTAGCACACGAGGTTGTCGATATGTGGAATGTGACTCGGCTGTCACTGTGCCGATTGTCGTTACGGCCAATGGCCTAATGGCCAAAAGCTTCGACGACCATCTGTCGAAGCTGGCGATACACAGTTGGTTAAAGGGCATGATACAGAAGGCAGTACTCCTAGATACGGCTCGTATTGCGAGGAGGTTCCTTTCTCTGGAGCCCTAACCACTGGTAGCTTGGACCCTGCTCCCGACACCAGCGGATCACTACTTTTTATACATATTTTTAAATAGTTTTGTTTATATTTTTTTTAAAGAAATATTTAAAAATGTAAATTAGTATGTAAGTTAAATAAACAGAGAAAATAATATAATAAAATATCTTGTCCAGATTTGCACGAAGTACACATCTAACAAAGTCAAAAAAAAATTGTGTTCACCCATCGAATATTCCTATAAATTGTATGATGAAAATAAACGAATCCGTAAAACTCTTTTTTAAACAAACTCATACCTATCCATTATATCGTTCCTAAATATTGTTTGAAGCCGATTTTCAAATAACAAGCCGAATGAATTCAGACTTTGGTTCATAATATTGTATCTAAAATTAAAAGCATCCATTCACAGTTCCAGTTGACGATGGTAATTTTATTGTAGCATGAATGCCTTAATCTATTTGGTGTCGCTCTACTTAACCAAGTAGTTTTAAAACGGTCGGAACTACTTCAGCATTAAAGTGCAAATAATCACAACTTCATTGCATTATTATGCAAACACTGACTTTGTGGCCCTGTCGACGCGTAGTTTTGAAAAGCTTTTATGCTTACTAATTCGATCGCTATTCAAAAACAATTCCTCGAACTAAAAATGCAACGATGTTTTAAAGGTAGCACTCTGTATTTTGTTTCATAGCCAAAACAATTTATAGATGTATCGATAAATTGATTACTGCCCATTTCCTCTCTTAGAGAGGACGCCTGTGTCCCAGCAGTTGGAACATTAAAAAGGCTGATTATGTTATGTTTATTATGTTTATAAGAGGAGCAAATCTATCGAGTTATCTTTACATAATTATGTCCCTTTTAATTACAAATTACGATACAAATAAACCACGATTAAAATTAGCTTCATATATTTCAAAACACGAATATTGACAACTCACCCAGTTGTTCATTACTTTGATTCTCTCTTTGGATGTTGATTGTAGAACAGGTAATCGCATACATTAAAGTTTCATAGTTTTAAATCCATATATTTTATTTGTCTTTGGTAAAGCAAAATCAAAGAATAGCTAACGTACTCTTCGCTTTTAAATATCTTTACTAACGAACGTAGGGAAAAGATGTTTTGTGTTTTTTTTTTGTACCGTTTAAACTACGAATCTACCGATTTTAATCATTTTTTCACCAATGGAAAGCTACTTTGTCAACGAGTAACATAGGCTATATATGTATATCCCCGTATTCCTACAGGAACGGGAATTATGTATGTATGTTCGCCTGGTTGCTATCGGACGGCGAGCCACCCATAGCTCGCCGTTCGCTGACTCGCGCCTGCGGTGGTCGGGAAACGCCCGGAGAGCTTCAGTCTATTAGGTAACGATTGTTCAAGATTTACAAATGACAGATACTACCAACGGCTTAACATGATTGAGAAGCCTTGGTATACAATGGTTGGACCCATCCGCGTATCGACCTCGGCCGTCGTTGCTTAACCATCAAGATCGAGCCCTTCGTCTGCTATTACTTAACCAAGAGCCTTATAGGAGAAACACGCTGTTTAGTATCAGAGATTTCCCTACACGTGAACGATCTGCCTACAGTCTTCTGCAAGTAACAGTAACATGGGGTGGGTAGAAACGCAGGGGTGTAAAAACGTCACGGCGATCGGCGGCGGCGACCTCTCGCGTCCGGCCCTCGTTCAAACCATGGTCGGGAGCGAGGAGGCATGGGAAGCGGTCACCTCCTTCTGCAAAGCTGTAATGCTAGCGAAGAAGGAGGCGGAACGCGTGCGAGAGAGGGAAACCTCACGCTCCAGCTGCCGTAACAGAAGAAGACGGGAAACGCAGGACGATTTTCGGCCACCGTAGGCGCGGGCCTGCATATGGTGAGCTATGGGTGGCTCGCCGTCCGATAACCACCAGGCCCGAGTAGACGGCGCGTCGTGTTCCACGCGCGCCTCAAAGAGCCGTCAGCAACGAAGACAGAGCCCCATAGGGTCAGTGCCTGTTAGGGTTGCGGAATTTGTTCGAAAGAGTCACCGCGGCCCTGGAACGCAAAGGGCACAAGAAGGATCACGGGTGGGTTTTAGTCAGTAAGAGTCTGACACTCCCTTCCGCTCCGCCCAGAGTGGAAGAAGTCATTTGATAATTTCCCATCCAAAAAAAAGGGATGTAAAAAACTAAACTTTGATTGGAATGTTACCTTATTTAAATATTGTTTGCAGCAATGAAGTTTTTTTTAATCAAGTAACTATTTTTTAAATGGATGATTTGTAAGAAACCATTAATATGGTATTTTAGTGAAAATACCTTTAAAGTTTCGTTTTTATTCACCCTTTTTTTTTTTTTTTGGATGGGAAATCATCAAATGACCCCTCCCGCCGTGGGTGGAGCGGTAGGGAGTGTCAGACTTTTACTGACTAAAACCCACCCGTGCTCCTCTATGTGCCCTTTGCGTTCCAGGGCCGCGGTAACTCTTTCGAACAAATTCCGCAACCCTAGCAGGCACCGACCCTATGGGGCCCCGTCTCTGGTGCTGACGGCTCCTTGAGGCGCGCGTGAAGCACAACGCGTCGTCGACTCAGCCTGGTATCGGACGGCGAGCCACCCACGCTCACCGTCCACAGGCATCAGCCACTGCGCAATAGCACAGCGGCCGACTTGTCTCTGGAGGAGGCCGAAATGGGACCATTACTGGCACTCCATTTCAGCCCCCTCCCGAGTACCGGGAGTCGCAGCACCCACAGCAGAAGCGGCAGAAGCGGCGACGGAAGCCGCGGCGGCGGCAGAGGCGGCGGCGGCGGCGGACCTCTTGCCCTTGGTCGGGGCGGATGGCGCGTAGGCCCTTCCCCCAGCCCAGTGCTCGGCCGGCTTGCCAACAGCCGCACATGCACTGCAGTGCGGCGTGGCCTCGCACGAGCCGGCCCGATGACCGGGCTGACCACAGCGGAAACAAAGTCCACCGCGGTCCACCTCCGAGGGGCACATAGCTCCCGTGTGGTTGCCCACATGGCAGCGGTAGCACCTCAGAGGTCTGGGTTCCAGCAGTTTTACCCGCGCAGAAACCCACCCCACCAAGAGCCTTCGACCCTCCGACACTGTTCTGGCCGCCGTCACGGGGCAGCTCACCACAAGGGTTTGCATGCCCGTGTTGTCAGGCCGGAGGGTGCCCGCCTTGACGAGCTCGGCAGAGCACCCCCCAGTCCTGGCGACGGCGGCCACAACCTCCTCCTCCGTCACGGAGTCATCCAGGCCCACTATGCGCATGTCAATGCACTTAGTCGGCCTGGACACTCGAACCTCGTCCGCGGGGAGGACCTCCTTAAGCCTTTCGGCCAGGGCGTCCGCGAACGGGCCGCTCTCCGCTCCGGCGAGCTCGAGCTTCCGGGCACCGGTCAGGGTTCTCCTGATCCCGATGCCCCCGGTGATGCCCAGCTCCCGGAGGTTCACCGCCTCCTTCGCCCGCTTCATCAGGGCAAGGTACGTCACACCCCTCTGTTCCGCTTCCGGCTGCAGTGTTAAAACCACAGCCGCAGACTTCGGGGCGCGAAGCCTCGCCGCGATGGCGTTGGCCTTCCGCCGCTGCCTCTTGGCCTTGCTCCTGGCCGCCTTTTTGGCCTGCCGCTTTTCTCCAGCAACCTGCCACCCGGCCCCGGTCGCAGGGGGGTCCGAGGTTGGGGGTGGGGGCGGCTGCGGCGCCACTGACGCAGCAGCTTTAGCCGCTCCCCCTCCAGCCTTCCTCACTCCCCTCTTCGCCGGGGCCGACTTGGCCGTCGCCGGCGTCGCAGGCGCCGGCGCCACAGGCGCTGGCGCGGCTCCCGCCTTGGCCTTCGCCTGGCCGGACGTTCCCGGGCCAGCAGCCACCGCGGCTGCGTACGAAGCCGCCTTCTGCTGTCCCGGGGGCCTCTGTGCCGCCGCTAACGGGGGACGCCGGACCATGTCCTCCAAAATGGAGAACTGCTTCCGGAAGGGAGCCAGCTCCTGCCGCACCAGGCTCCTCACCTGGCTTAACACTAGGCTCCCCTCCAGCGCCGCCGGTCTCAGCCCTCCCTGCGGCTCTTCAGAGGCCGCTCTGGCCATGCCAGCCAGGTCCCTCCGGAGCGACTCATTCTCCGCAATGAGTCGCTCCGTTACGGCCGCGAGGCGGGCGACCTCCGCCCGCAACTCTGTCGCCTCTCCGGACCCGCCGACGTTGGCCGTCGCTGCCGCCAGAATTGACGCTTTGGCCGCATTAATGGCCTCCCGCTTGGAGGACTGTTTCCGCTTGAAGGCCACAGCGCAGATCGCGGCCTCCACGACCTCCGCAAACTGGGCCTTCTTCTCCTCGGCCGTGGGAGGTGCCTCTCCCGGGGACTCTTCGTCGTCAGAGTCGAGAGGAGGCGGAAGAGTAGAGGGAGCCCCATGACCGCTCCCTCCAGGGCGACGCCCCTCCTCCACCAACCTCTCGGCCCGACGCCCCACCTCCCGGGTAGAGGGAGCCAGCCCCCTCCCTGCCTCACTGCCCCTGCCCCGCCTTGCGGTGGGGATTTTCCGGGCGGAGGCAAACTCGCCCTCGGAGGACGACCCACTGTCATCCTCCCGTCTGGGCCGCTTGCGGAAGAGCTTGACGCCCTCCACAGCAGCCCCCCCTCCTTTGTCTCCACAGCCCGCCGAGCTGACCGTTACTAGGTCAAGTGCAGAGCCAGAATCTGTCCCTGCACCTCCCCGGCGCTCAGGCGAACTCCCCGCATCACAACCGAACGCCATCAGCTCCTTGAAAGAAGCGGATCCGGATGACGTCGATTCTGAGCCTCCTCGGCTCCTGTTGCCACTGGCAAGCGGAAGGCGTTTGTTGCCCACCCCAGAGTACGGAGGGCAGCCCGCCGAAGCGGGGTGGGATTCCTCGACCGCTGAGCAGTCGGGACCCACCTGGGGACTCATTTTGCAAATGCCTTTTTTCATCTTTTTCCTTTTAGAGGGTGCGGTCCCTTACTCCTGCGCCCTTTCTCCATCACAGGGCCTCTCCTCCCACCCGCTCACTGCCTTCACAGCCACGTCTGATGAGCAGACGCGTACCAGAAGGCAGCGAGCGGGATTCCTCGCGTGTGTGTCTCTCTTGGTCTGATCCCTCACTTGCGACCTTCCGGCATGAGTGGCTCTACCGGGAAAGCTCGCAAGATCATTGAGACGCTCAAGCCCCACCACGACGACAATATGGAGACACATTCGGTGGGGTTTTATTCACCCCTGCATTTCTATCCATCCCGTTTCACGGTACTAACAATAAATCGAAAATTACAACAGAATAACTAATATTTGTTGAAAGTTTCGTTACTAAAATCCGCATTTCCATCTGACACTGATGTTTAGACAAAGTGTCAGTTAATTCATTAAAATTATGAAATGTTTTGAAATATGAAACTTATTGATAGATTTTATGAATATAGGCATATTGTTTGCATTTGGAAATGTATTTGGTTCACGTTTGCGCTTAAACTGAAATATGGCAATTTTCATATCTTTTTCATTTTATTTATACAATACGATTCACATACAAATACGTTGCAACTAAATAAGTGTTTGGATTCAATTATATTTTTATTGACTTATGAGTTTCATGTTATATGCCCCGATTTCAGAATAAAGCATTTCAACTTTGCAAATCTAGTCTGGCTTCAAAGTAGGATTTAACAAGTGCTTAACTCAAAATATATTCACAAGTCCGTCCATTTCCTATGATATAGGTTTCTGTTTAAGTGTGTCGGGTAATATTTTAAGTACGACGTGTAAGATTTTCTCTTCAGACATAATGCCGGAAACCTTTTTGAGCATATGATAAACTATCCCGTGACCTCGATTTCACCGGGTGAGAACTCTTGTTTGATATTAACGATTAGTTCATTTAAATACAAGTTTATCCTTAGACTTGAACAAAGCTCACAATAGGGATGTTGCCTGAGTAAAAAATACATGATTATGTTTAGTCCGTCAGTTAGATTATAGAAAAATATTGGACACGTATTTTTTCCTTTATCAAATCTATAAAAACTGACGAAGATAAAAAGCATCAAAGATCAGGAGTGCTTAAGACGTCACGGCTCGGTAAAAATTGTGGCGAGTAGTGACGTCACACGAGTTTTCAACGCACTGTATCGTCTTAATTTTTTGTTTACGGGAAAAAAGAAAAAAAAAACGTGTCCAATATTTTTTTGGAAATATATCCTACGGACTAATTAGATTTTTTTAGTTAACTACCCTATTAGAACACTTGGATCTGTCATAGCACGCCATTGCCTGTGATTTAATCAATCAATCAACGCGTTATTAGTTTTCCTTACAGATTGGGGTTGTCCTCACAGGTTAAGTTCTTTTAGTGTTCTTTCAGCTTGTGCCTAAGTTTTTATTATTAACTAAATCTCTAATATCCTAAAAAAAATTGGTTTAATAAATTTTGTGTTGTGAAAGAAGTGGTGCACATGCCACAAAAGCAGTTGATTTACTTTTATGATATTAAACAATATTATAAAATCAATTGCGTGGTTTGTTGTATACCAGCATCATATGTATGAAATTTGAATATCGGTATTAACAAAATGTTCTTTGAGAAATTACAAGTATTCAGCGGACGCTATTCGTTTTATAATTTTTAAATAAGCCTGTGTATTTTTTTGGTATTAAGGAAACCAAAATAATTACACAGGCTTATTTAAACATTGTAAAACTACTGTAACGTCCGCTACAAATATAGAGTCCGCAGTGAAATATGATGTTTTACGTTTCCTTCTCAAAATCAAATTTATTTAAGTAATTTGTGTTAAGACATGTGATTTATACATAGTTTGATACATCCAGAGCGCCAATTATATATTTTTGTCATCCGCATGTGAGGCGCTATGAGACAAGACAGCCTTAACTTCTTTCACGAAACCCAATTTATTAAACCATTTTATTAAGACAAGTGATTTATACATAGTTTGATACATCCTCTGATACATACAAAGGGACAATTATATTTTTTTTCCATCCGCATGTTAGGCGCTCTTAGATAAAAGCGCCTCAATTTCTTTCACAGAACCCAATTTATAAAACCAATTTTTTAAGACATGGATTTATGGATAGTTTGATACATCCAGAGGGCAATTATATTTTTTTTCATCCGCATGTCAGACGTTATCAAACAAAAAAAACATTACTTCCATAAGATTATTAGGATTCATACAGCTTTGACTAATGAGTTAATAACTATCCTTTGTCTGTTTCATTTCCGGGATTCGTGAAATAAATTATGAGATTTAATGGTCCAATAGCAACTAACTAGTAGGTCGACCAATTAATAAACGATACTAAAGAGTAGCCTTTCCATTCACCTTAGCCATCCGACAAAGGCATAGCTGAATACTATGAGTACTACTATTACTAATACTATTAATAGTGATTCCTAGCAGTACTGGAATATCTAAGTGGTACATTGCAGTTTCGCTCGGATTTTATTGTTCGGGAATAGTGGCTATATCACCGGAAAACTGTGAACTGTTTATTCTTAGTAAAACATATTCTGGAAACTTTTGCCTTTGGATAGGATTTATTCAATATAAATTGGATGATTTCTTCATACTATATAAAAAATAAAAATTATAATCTAAAACTCAAATCTAAAAAAAATTGAATAGTTCTTTACAGGTCCCCCGACTGCCAATGAAAAGATTATTATCTATCTTGTTATTTTAATTTTTTAGTTCATTTTTTGACATGGCAGGCGTGTTGTTTTAATTTTTTTTAATTTGTCGACTTTGTGTGGTGAAAATATAGCTTAGTTGGTGAAGTTTGTTTGACTACTTGATGCTAAAAGTTTTTATTTTTTAATATAATACTTTTCAAATCGAAACGGAACTATGTAGAGTGATTGTGAAGCTCCCTATTTCCTTCCGATTTAATAAATATAGAACCTAAAATAAAATTACGTTGAAATATTCTTTCCTCTTTTCCACCACATTCGGATAAAAACACCCTAACTTCCTCTTTCAAAACAGCCCCAAGTAAGTCCAAACAAGATGCCATTTGTCATACGCAATCTGTACAAGGGATCACCGATCCAGCTAGTTTTAGTGGATGAACTATATTACATCAGTTTACATCTCAAAGAAGAAAGATATGTTAGTGATTATTTCTTTTATTAATTGTTTTCTAGGATCCAATTAATAAAATAGCCACTGTATTTTTCATTTTGCTTCATAGAATTATGGTCTAAATTCTGTCATTAGTTAGCAATACCCGCGAACTATTTGCCTCCCGCAAACCAATAACGTTTGAGTATTCTGATACCCTTAGGCTATAGTTTGGACTGTAACCTTATTATAGATATGATATCGTCAAAACAACGTCAATATTATTACTATAACTAGTTGCCGCCCGCGGCCCCGTCCGTGTGAATGTCGAAAATTATCACCAGGGAAAATATTCCCGATATAAAAATTATTTGATGTGTTATTCCAGACTATAATCTAATTCTGTTAAAAATTGCTTCAAGATCCGTTCAGCCGATCTGGCGTGATTAAATAACAAACATCCATCCATCCAAACCTTCGCATTTATAATATTAGTACAGCTGACTACATGTATAACTAAACCTGTAACTAAAATCTTCAAATCTATATGCAGAATGAATGGTATTTTTAACAATTTACATTCTAGAATGAAATAACATTTTTTTTTTTAAACATAAAACTATGTGCGCTCTAGTTAATCTACATAGAATCCTTACATTATAATAACAACGGTTAAGGGGCAATGATTTGAGGCAATCGGCGGCGGCGACCTCTCGCATCTGGCCCTGGTTTAATCCATGGTCCGGAGCAAGGAGGCATTGGAAGCGGTCACATCCTTCTGCGAAGCAGTAATGCTCGCGATGGAGGAGGACCGCTTGCGGAAGACGGAAACCTCATGCTTCAACCGCCGTAACTGAAGAAGACGCTCCAGGCGTCGGGACATTCAGGGCAATTCCCGGCACCCTAGGCGCGGAACTGCAGACGTTACCGTCCGATGCGACCAAGCCCTCGCCGGTGCGTCGTGTTCCACGCGCACCTCAACGAGATGTTAGCAATGAAGACCCCCATAGGGTCAGTGCCAGCCAGGGTTGCGGAATTTGTTCGAAAGAGCCACCGCGGCCCTGGAACGTAAAGGGCACTAGAAGGATCACGCGTGGGTCAGTAAGAGTCTGACACTGCCTTCCGCTCCACCCAGAGAGAGAGAGGTCATTTGATGATTTAGCATCCAGAAAAAAGGAAAGGGTCTATGATTTCTTAACTACATAGCAAGTGCTTGGTGCCTTTTCCACTCCACATAAGGCGAGTGGCAGCTTTTCCAGGAATATTTTCCTGTGAAAACGTTGAAAATACGAAATCGGAGAAATAGTTGCTGAAAATAAAGTAAAAAAATAAATTGCCTCGGAATCGAATTTCTCAGCTAAAAGCCAAACTATTGAAATATAAACAAAAAAAAGAAACAAGTAAATATACTCTACGATTGATATGAAAAACGGGCAATTTCCCTTCTGTTCAAAATCCCTTTCCAATATTCGCCGTACCTACGAGTTTAAACCTACTCGAACAGCTTAGGGTAAAACAGTGCACGGAGATATATATACAAACATACATATGTACATATATCTCCGCGCTAAATGTGAATTTCGGTATCGAGTTAATGGCGATGTTTTGATCCGTAGCTAACTCAACCGTGGTTAAAAACTATGGACACGCTTCATTACATTGTACTTTTCGATCAATTTTTGACAATATAGGTACTAATACTTATTTCTCTGATAATGATAAACTTAAATATTAAATAAAAAATGCATTTCAACTAAATTTTCCCACTTGTTTAACCGCATGTATTGCAATTCAATTCAATTTAAATCATGTATTTCAATTAAACCCTTTACAGGCACTTTTGAATTGTCAAGACGAAAGAGATGAAGCTATCTGCACGTTCCAAAGCGTAGATCTCTATGGAGAAGAACGTGCAAAAAACTCTACGGATTGTTGTATTGAATATGAACTACGAATTAAATCATTCCCTCAATGAGTTCGCCGCAAACTTTAATCAGAGGATTGAAAGCAAATTAATTTGAAAATTTCACCAAATGGTTGTTCTATAGGGCCCCTCCCACTTTTAATAAAGAAGTTGGTGCTTGTGTGGCTGAACTCCTCCGAAACGGCTCGACCGATTTTCGTGAATCTTAGTGTGCATATCGGCTAGGATGGCGAATCGGATAACATCTATTTTTCATCCCCCTAAATTTCAAGGGGGATAAACTACCCATAATTTTTTTTTCAAATTTTATGTGGCAAAACGACGTCTATCTGGTCAGCTAGTATTTATATATTATGCTTATTTTTTCTGGGCAGAAATTAAATATAAAAAATACATTAAACTGCAGAATAAACAGTTTATTTGACATTTTCTAAACAAAAGCTGGCAGGACGCTATATGTTGATCGTATCTAGCGATATGGGCACGTTTTAAGAAAGCCAGTGTCTATCTCTGGACATCTTGTAACGTTTCAACATTTACGATTATGCTGATGAGCTTTAACTGCAGTGCGATTATTATCATTTCTTCACAGTTCATTGAATTATCTTCAATTCCAGAAACCGTTCGCTGTCTTGCCTTGTCACTGATATTGGCAGTGTCATTTTAACAAATAATAAAAGGGATATTTCCTGAGTTTTGCTTTAGCAAATATATAAAAAATTACGAAGATAAAAAGCATCGAAGATCTGCCGTGCTATTCTGAAAAGTTTATTTGCGAAATCACTTCTGAATCCGCAGTGAAATCATGTGAAACTCTTTAGTTTCACATGATTTAACCTTTAACCCAACCCTAGCAGGCACTGACCCTGTGGAGTCCCGTCTACGTTGCTGACGGCTCTTTAAGACGCGCGTGGAACACGACGCACCGTCGACTCGGTCCTGGTTGCTATCGGACGGCGAGCCACCCATAGCTCGCCATCCGTAGGCCCGCGCCTACGGTGGCCGGGAATCACCTTGCATTTCCCGACGCCCCGGGCGTCTTCTTCTGTTGCGGCGGCTGGGGCGTGAAGTTTCCCTCTCTCGCACGCGTTCCGCCTCCTCCTTCGCTAGCATTACTACTTCGCAAAAGGAGGCGACTGCTTCCCATGCCTGCTCGCTCCGGACCATGGTTTGAACCAGAGCCGGATGCGAGAATTCGCCGCCGCCGATCGCCTCAACGAGGACACGGCGGTGCTCCGCCCAAGAGGGCAGACCTCCACCGTATGCTCCACCATGTCCTCTGGGTGATCCACACAGTGTAGACACCCGTTGGATCCGACACAGGTACAAAAACAGCCGTGTCCGGTGAGCACCTGCGTCAGGCGGAAGGGGAGGACGCCATGGTGTCTCTCCAACCACTCTTCAAAGAGGGGACTTTCCGCCGCAAGAGGGGATTTACCGCCGCATGCTACCAACCGTACTGTAGTCATATTGTAAGTTTTTTTCAATTCACCTCACAATGTTTTATACAATTTTGTATGTAAAACTAGGCTCATTATTAAGTTGTATGTTATTAATAAAGCTAGTTTAAGGTGTTTCAACATCCAGACAAACCTATCAAGGTTTTGTGATGTCTCTTGATATCTTTTGTATTTTTTCCACTAGTTAATTAACAGTAAAAAAATGGCCGATTGTCCAATCAATTGTTCAAAAAAGGCACCCAAGTATATCCGTCGGGGGCTGCCATCACTATCTCCAAAACTAGTTCATTTATTGGCAGCCCTGACTGATAATCTTGGGTTACTTTAATTCTGAAACTCGGGGTTTTTATTAATTATTTAATTCTTTTTAATTGTGTTTTTACCGTCGTGGTTTTTTCAAAGTTTTCAATTTTGCCTTTTCTATTATTTATTTTGTCATATTTAGTATCATATTTTATTACACTCCATCGTTAAAAATAAAATAATAAAACTATAATGACGCGTGTAGAGCGAATATACCTTACAAGAGGTCGTTCTAGGAATCCAGTATAATCAAAGAAAATATACAACTTTAAATAAAATAAACACATCAAAAGTATCTAGGGATCAACATATATTTTTGCAATAACTTTTCTCCTGATTGATATTAATTAAAATTTTCTTTAAGGATTCATCAAATAAAGTGTTTTCGTTTGTCACAGTAACGATAAACCAAGTCACCTTTGCATTAATAAAGAAATTTGCCATTTTCCTAATAAAGGGATTTTTGACATTTGAACCACTAACATTAAAGTTCGAAAAAAAGACTGAAATAACAGTTTTCTTTAAAATTTTATTGGGTAACTTAAACAATTAATAATCCGTGTTTCTACCGCGAACACTAACAACACAAGAACATCGGTTTGGCATACTCAAAATGAGTTCATCCAAATCACGCTGTGGAATGGCCGCCCATGTTCGTTGCAACAACAAAAAAAGGTCTTCTTGCGACTGGATACCCTCCATATTCGGCAGAGCTCTTCGCTTACCTTGGCTGAGCGCCATGGAGCGCCATGGAGCATGGGCTCTTGAACACAGAAATTGGGCAGAAGAACAATGGCGTTTCGTGTGCTTTTCTGATGAGTCTCGTTTTGGTATGAGACCGGATACAAGACGTATACGACACTGGAGAACCCCTGGACGCCAACAGCGATTAAAATCCTGCCAGGAAGTCCATCCTTATAGTGGTGGAACCATCATAGTATGGGCGGGTATTTGGATCGGCGGAAGAACTGAGTTGATTTGGATCAGAGGCAACCTCAACGCTCAAATTTATGCTGAGACGATTGTATCAGACGTCATCGTTCCTCTACAAGTGCAAATCGGTCCCTTATTTCAGTTAATGCATGATAATGCACGACCGCACACCGCAAGAGTTGTAAGACAGACTCTCGCCGCAGCTAACATCAATGTCCTGCCCTGGCCTGCTCAGTCGCCAGACTTGAACCCGATTGAGCATGCATGGGATATGCTACAGAGAAGAGCTCTGCCGAATATGGAGGGTATCCAGTCGCAAGAAGACCTTTTTTTGTTGTTGCAACGAACATGGGCGGCCATTCCACAGCGTGATTTGGATGAACTCATTTTGAGTATGCCAAACCGATGTTCTTGTGTTGTTAGTGTTCGCGGTAGAAACACGGATTATTAATTGTTTAAGTTACCCAATAAAATTTTAAAGAAAACTGTTATTTCAGTCTTTTTTTCGAACTTTAATGTTAGTGGTTCAAATGTCAAAAATCCCTTTATTAGGAAAATGGCAAATTTCTTTATTAATGCAAAGGTGACTTGGTTTATCGTTACTGTGACAAACGAAAACACTTTATTTGATGAATCCTTAAAGAAAATTTTAATTAATATCAATCAGGAGGAAAGTTATTGCAAAAATATATGTTGATCCCTAGATACTTTTGATGTGTTTATATTGAAAATATTATACGTCAATTAACCATTAATTGATTGAGCGAACGTATTTTACTAATTTTTCCATGTTTTTTTATGAAATTTAAATGGGACCATTTCGGAATAAACTAAATATTTGACGGAGTTATGCCCGAACAAAAATAAAATCCAAACATCCTAATTGAGAACCTCCTCCTTCTTTGGAAGTCGGCTAAAATTTGTACTCATCGACTTTGATAAGGAAACAAAGAGCCCGTCATTTTAGGGATCAGGTTCCTATTCGCATCTATTCCCTACATTCTGAAATAGATACTAGGGGCAATGCTGTCAAACCTAGTCTAGCTGAATTTCAAATTCAGAATAAAATTATTAAAAAAAATCTACTATCCCTATTTGACACCTACTCTTAAAATATACTTAGAAACAAAACTAATGAATATAGAACAATTTCATATTAACCACACTTGCATTGTAGCCAGTCTTTTGTACGGTTTAGATAAATTACACAGCACGTCGAGCCAGTTTTTTAGTTCTACTCAAGAGAAGAACGAACTTTGGCAAAACAATCTACTCTTTTAATGCATTCAAGGTAAAACTAGTCAAAAGTTATTGACAATAGCAGTCGATAATTCCTTCTGAATGCATTATAGAAGTACCCACATATAATTATAATGAACTACAATTCCTAAGTTAATTACCTACTTTTTTATAAACCATATTTCTCATGTGAGTAACTATTTCTTTCATGAGAGTTAATTTCTTTAAACCGATACTAAAAGTGAAAGAACAAAGAAATTTTAAAAAGACTACTAAAATATCTTTGGTCATCGTTCCGTGGAAAGGATACTCAAATTGGCCGTAGATGGAGAGACCGAATTTCTTATTTCCTCCAGCGTAAAAAAAAGTATAGCGTACCGAGACACCGATTTTGTATTGCTTCCATACAAGTTATTTAGTGCGAGTCGAAAAAAAAAATCACCTATTATTTTTATCATTGACGGATCAATTCCAAGAGGGTTTAAAAAGCTATAATTAGCGATCATTAAAGTGCTCTTGTGTTATTTTTGGAAACAAAGCGTATGGTACCCGACGTCTTAAGAAAATAATTTACAATACGAGAAATCGTTTCATATAAAAAATGTTTGCGGAGTGGGCGTTAAGAATCAACTTCAAACCAACTTAACGATGAAATTGACAACAGGGAACCCATTTACCATATCAAAAAGCACACAATATATAATGAAAGAACGTTTGTAGAAATGATAAAAATATCGACGTCGGGAGAAAATACTGGAAAAGAATCTAAAAGAGTAACTTGTCTATTGCTGCTTACTGCTGACCGCCCGTCGTTAAATATTATAAATAAAAACAGGACTGCCGTTAATTCTCATTAATGACACCAAAATTAAAAGTGAATTCAATAACGAATATTTGTTGCGCAACTTCGGTTTTTTTTTTGCATGTGCGGGAAACTATCTTTAAATTCAGAAACGAGACTTTTTTGGCCGCTGAAACTTTGATTTCACTCGATTCCATGACGTTATATCGTTTAGCATAATTTAGCACAATATTCACACGTCAAATAATGTCCACATCACTTCATTAATAATTGACAAATTTATTTTTATTTTGAAAAAGAAAGTAAACTAACTCTTTTTATGTAATTTTAAAACTAAACTACTTTTTGCTTGCTTTGAGACACTTTTGTTACGAGGCATTTTTTTTGCCGACGGGTTTTGTAATCACCATAAAATAATATTTTCCGGCTTAAATTCTTAACTAAATTCCGTAAATGATACATTAAACTATTAGCTGGATTATTTTACGCGAAGTTATCTAAAATTTATACCATTTAAACTTTAGTTTGATTTTTAAATGCACTTTTTCAACATTTGACTAAAAAGACAAACCAAAAAAAAACGTAAAATTAAAAAAAAATAAAATGCGAATAATATAAAATAATAAATAAAATAATTTAGTTAAAAAAAAATTGTAATTAAACTTACCAATTATTTGATTTTTCCTTGAGTATTTCAGCTGCCCGGATACTTGTTCGCGTGGAGCAGGTCGCGAGTTCAGTCACGCAATGACGTATTGTTGCAGGTGCTGAAGTGCAACGACTGCTCGCGGACAAGGTATCTAGGATACTGGTTGGTATTGGCCACTACGCAATGTGATGTTAAAGGCTTCATTCCTGTTACCTTACTGACTGATATACATGGGGTCTCGATAGAGTGGCGAGGCGGAGTCGAGCACACACACACCTGTACAAATTTCTAGGTGATTTAAGCTTCGCCCCCGCGCCCGCCCCGCACCTCACGTTAGTCTTTTTCTTTGTGATTCTCGTATCTTAGGCCGCAGTTGTCGAAATGTTTGCTAAATAATCGAGTTTCTGGGAAAATTATTTATTTAGCAAATTTCAAAATGCCCTATTGACCTAATTGTTCCTAACAAAGAGTCTAGTGCCAAAAGGTAGTAAGTGATTAGTAGGTTTGTAGCGACTCGCAACTTCTCTCTACGTATTAACGTTGGTTTTTCTTTACAGTTGATTGGAAATTATAATTTTTTTTACATGAGAGGAAAAGCTATGACGCCCATGCAATTTTTCGAAACGCAGACGCCCATGTTAATTCTCATGAGTTTTTTTTGTTTAGGTTTTTTGTTATGAGGCAGAAATTGCCTTCACTGGTATGACTGCTTTTTAAATTTGGAAACATTCTATAGGTTCGGGATTCATTTTTCACACGAGGTATTTTTTTAAGTGGCGTCTTTGTGTGTTTCGGTACGTTTCGCAGGAGTATCGAAGGTTTGTATTCTATTCTAATGCACTGAGCGCGAGTTAAGGGGGTTAAGGTAGTGCATTGGCATTATATTAAAACAAAATGTAATTAATTAATTTGCTTGACATGGAAACTTAATATAATTTTATTGATGGAACCAAATACCAAAGACTTCCTCAATTTGCTTTTTTTTTTGTTCTACAATTGCTATGTTTGAAATTAACGACCACTGAAGGACTGTATATATGTAAAACTTTAATGTTAAAAATTGTTTGTTCTCGGCCTAAAAACGGAATACATGATTGTTGTTTTTGGTTCTGTTTCTTTATTTATGTGTTCATATGTGTGTATGTAAACTGAGTTTTTTTTTTATTTAATATTTATTTTTATTATTTTATGCTCTGGTCTTGTCTAACCTTACATTTGCAACTTGAGCGAAGTAAATATATTTATTTCCGGACTTTAGGATTTCTGCTTGAGGAAAAGTTCCCGACTGCGAAGCTTTTTAGTTTTGGACAAGACTTGGATTTCAGTGCCTACTAGATTAGCCGAGCATATTTTAGATTTTAATGAAGTTTAATTTGTTTTATTATTTTTGCATCCAAATCAAATAACAGTGGTGATCCTGACCGAAAGGGAAGCGAAAGGGGTACTGGGTGACTTTTATGTTTTTTTTTTTCGGGTTTTCATAGTTGGTCCCGTTGTGAAGCTATATTCATGAGTTATTTCACCATGTTAACGGAGGCTTCGTTTTGTGCGTTGAGTTTAAGCCCAAGACGAAAGTGACTGTGTAGCGATTTCGATGGTAGAAATGAGAAAATGTTCGGGTCAATGACCTCGTAACATTTCGATAGTGCCTCTGAATAATTTTGATTTTGTCGATATTGCAGTCGCTGATAGAATGTTACTTCGTCTTGATTCTTGCTTACGGTATTTCCTATGAATGTTTCGGGTTCCTTATTCATTTTAGAAGTGCATTCTCGGGTATGATTTTATACAATCTAAGTTAGCTCTTCCATTGTTTCACGATTTGGGTCAAGTGTGGATAGATACTCGTACTATTACAACGCCATTTTATAATTCACTTTATAGTTTTTTATAAATTGTTCAATAAGTTTTGATGCGGAACAAAGAATAAAGGAATATGACTTCTTTTTCATTTTGTCAAGGCTGATATTGTTTCGTTTAGAATCGTTTTAGATTGAAGTATTTTTTAGGGTTCAGTAACCAAATGGCACAAAAACGGAATCTTTATAAAATTATAAAGATTCCGGAAGAGACGGACGAACAGACGGATGATGAAATCGTCATGTCCGTCTGTTTGTCTGTCTGTCTGTATGTCATAGCCATTTTACTCGGAAACTATTAAAGCTACATAAATGAAAATTGGTAGGTAGGTGCAAGCTGTTAACCGCTATTCAATAATGCTGAAATATTATGGAAAATAAATAATTTTAGGGGTGGCACTCCATACATGTAATTGGGGGATGAAAAAATAAGTTCCAACAAACAATCGTGTGGGGTATGAAATGAAATACAGGAATCTGAAAAATTTGTTTATTTAAGACAATAGTTATAGAGATTTATGTGCTTCCAAATTAGTAAAAAATGTGTCCCCAAATCTAACTTTTAAACTATGAAGTTGAAAATTCTAAGAAAAAAAATTGAGTAAATAGAACTTCAGAGACACTTCCAACAAAAATTTGTTTGAACAACACAGCTTGACGCAAAACTTAAATATCAATAATAATAATTGCAAACCATTATAAGGCAGGTAATATTAATATGTATACAGTCAAAAATCCCACTAAAAAAGAAATATAATTTCAACAGCGAACTACGGAACCCTTCACTATGCGTTTTTTTAAAGTTTGAATTGTTGTTCAATAGTTTTAGACGTTTTTTTATTTGACTTCTTTCGCTTGAACCATGTCTCTTTACCTCTTCTCTGTGCCTGAAGATTGTCAGTAAGCCAGTTCAGAAAGACGTGGCAACGTTACTTTGTCTAAAAAATATGCGAGTGGCCATGGGCGGTTTTGCCCAGCAGTGGGACACTATGGATCCCACGTAAAAAAAACCTAATAGTGTAATTTCCGCCTTATTTTGGCACAATAGCAGTGTATTGTGCCAAAATAAGGCGCATTGTGTATAACATTTACAATGCGCTACGCGTGTCTACGAGTTGTTCGTAGGCATGCGTAGCCGCGTAGCATTAAAGTGCTCGTAGCATGCTGTCGTTTCGTAGCTCGTAGCACGGCGTAGCACTGAGCCAATACAAAGACTTTAATTTTAGAAAGATAAGTAGTTACTTATCTTTCTAAAATTGAGGTCTGTTTTTAGATCGGCACGTGTATGTGTGTTGCATTTTAATGAAAAAAAAATACAGGGTTTATATCCACCTTTTCACAGATTCAATATATACATTTTTTTTTTTCAAAATTGATTAAATGCTAGACAATAGCATTGGCCTTGAGTAAGTATCTTGAATAAATGTTTACTAAACTAGGCCGTGTTAATTTTATGTTTACTAAATAATTATAAAATTAAATAAAAATATTTCACAAAATTAGAGAGTAGTGGTGGCCGAGAGAGAGCAGTGGTGGGCAAGTAGTAACGGCCCCGTCTTACGAATTTTAGGTCGCGGGTTCAAACCCAGACAGCCGCATTACTTTGTGTAATTAATTTGATCACCACTGCTCTCAAAACGGTGAAGGAAAACATCGTGAGGAGACCCCGATGTCCTAGAACCAAATATTCGAAGACATGTGACATTCACCAACCCGCACTGGGCCCGCGAGGTGGATTACGGCCCATTCCTTCTCTTACAGAGGAGGCCTGTGTCCCAGCAGTGGGAACGTTAAATGGCTGATTAGTATGCTATGCTTATATTTCACAAAATGGACGAAACATTACCATCACTGCATTATTACTGGAAGTACTAGGAGAAGTGTATTGTTCTCTACACAGCGATATAATCGAAGCAACTATAGCTTTATTTAGCAAGGTAACTTGATATTTGTTAAAAATATCATTCTAACAAAGTCTTCCAAGAACTTTATAGAAAAGAACGGTTCTAATACACTCGTTACCAATAAAAATAACGACCTACGGTAAAGCCTTTTATCGATAATTTACACGCGTACAAAGGACACTGAAATAAGTTCTTTTTTATTCTATCATCGATAAAGCTCACGCAAAAAAAACATTCGACAATAAGTAGCTAAAAATACACACGTTGCTTTCATCCCTGACCATATTTATAGAAAAGAGAACTAAAAAATGAAAATAATGAGTTCCAGGAATTGGTGAAAAATCAAATTGGAGCATGTCTTTGTACAAAGTGATCATTGTACAAATGTGTAGCAGCGTCTACGAGTGTGGGCGCGCCACCATTGCGGCGATAAGTCCCCTCTTCAGGAGTGATTGGAGAGACGCCACGGCATCCTCATGTTCCGCCTGACGCAGGTACTCACCGGACACGGCTGTTTCGGAAGGTACCTATGTCGGATCCAGCGGGAGGACGCGTCCGGGTGTCAACACTGCGTGGATCGCCCGGAGGACACGGTGGACCATACGGTGGAGGTCTGCCCTGCTTGGGCCGAGCAACGGTGGCGACCTCTCGCGTCCGGCCCTGGTTCAAACTATGGTCCGGAGCGAGGAGGCATGGGAAGCGGTCGCCTCCTTCTGCGAAGCAGTAATGCTAGCGAAGGAGGAGATAGAACGCGTGCGAGAGAAGGAAACGTCACGCTCCAGCCTACTACTACGTACTGCTACGCCGTAGCGGTGTAGCATGTACGTAGAACGTAGGCCAATTCTTGTCTCAGCTCTTTTAAGTAAGCGTTAAGAGCGTGTACGCCGTACAGCGTCCCTGTTTTCCGAAATGATAAAACCTATTTTAATGAAACTTTACACACATAAACAGGTATAAGCAGACATATAAATAGTGTTACAGTTAAATTAGACCCATTTTAAATTTTCCATACAAACATAAATTTCCATTCAACTTTTATTAAATAAGACATATCGAAAATATTTTTTTTTTATTATTTTAGACCTGTGTATCCTGCTTAAATGTGTGAAGTTTCATTAAAATTGGTTCAGTCATTTCTCAAAATAGTGACTGGAAAATTTGTATGAAATGCCATAAGGCGTACACTCTCTTGCACAATATGGTGCTGACTTGTTTGGTTGAGGGTTTACTTTGTCAGCCTTTAGACTCCATTTCATTGTCATTAGACTAGCTCCATAGTACCAAATTATTGTATATTTCCTAAAGTTTTGACGTGCTTGAGATTGGATTGCTAAAATCCAACCGCATATATGGAAGCAAGTTATTATCTATTTTTGACGGTTTCAGTGTGAGATTAGAATGACAGAAAAAAATCTGTTTCATTTTTAAATCAAATCGTATTAAGAAAATACGAATCCAACTACTCAATTTTGCTTATTTGATCCGACCTTTCGTTTTGATATAATTTCCTTATATACATATATGCATACTACTCGTATGAATTCTCACCAGCCACCAGCCTTCTACTGAATGCAACCAATATAGGTTTTATTTAGGACTTTGACCCAGTTAACAAAAAAGATATAAAAAAAAACATATTGATTTTTAAAGAATATTTCAATAAAATAATACAATCAGATTTTTCCATAAAATTTAATACCAGGAAAGAACGCATTCAATATTTTAATAACAGCATTTAAAACGGGATATAGCGGGAACCAATGAGTTCACCCAGTCTTCTCTATCGATTCTACGAAACTCGTAATTTAAATATTCTAACCGTATTTTATATACACAAGCAGTGTTGTTTTTATATAAACATAATTTACAATGGAATAAAAGCTACTATTATATAGTGGATTCGAATGAAAATGTGTAACAAAAGTAGTTTCATCACAAGAAAATCGCTACCTCAAAACGCGTCTTTAGAAAAACTGCTTATATAATTCTGAACTTATTATCTATATTTTTCATCGAGTGCTAATGAGCAACCTACATAATTATATAATGCAAATATCTTCTTTAGATATTTAGGAACTCATTATAAATACCACAGACAAATAAGCAAAAATCTGTCTAGCTGTTTTTTTATACAAATCGTTCAAGACTAAAACACAGCCATTGTTTTTTTTTTTTTAATACAATAAAATATTAAGTATGTAACTTTTAATATTAACAAGAAACTTCCTATATTATGTTACGCAAACGAGCATTTCATTGACTCCGACCTTTCGCAGACTCGCAGACGAGTCCTTATTACGTATTGTCATTCCCTAGCTGGATGGCAATTGCTCATTTTTTAATATTTTGGTTACATCATATTTTTAAGGTGGGTTGTTAATATTGATAGATTGTGGACAGCCTTCGATAATAATCTTTATTAAAAATCTTTTACAATATATAGTTACAGATTAATAGCCACAAGTAATCTATACTATATTAATATTATAAAGCTGAAGAGTTTGTTTGGTTGTTTGTTTGTTTGAACGCGGTAATCTCAGGAACTACTGGTTCGAATTGAAAAATTCTTTTTGGGTTGAATAGACCATTTATCGAGGAAGGCTTTAGGCTATATATCATCACGCTTAAGCCAATAGGAGCGGAGCAGCGATAAAGAATGTTTTAAAATCGGGGATTCCACGGGGACGAAGTCGCGGGCAGCAGCTAGTCTTAAATAAAATAATTATGGTAGTATCCAACAAATAACTATGTGTGTAACTAAATTATCAATATTTTAGGACTTATGGTAATTTTTTTTAAACCTGCAATTATGTATAATTAGCGACTTTCCTGAGCTAGGTTCATAAAACCTGTCTTTTAGGTCATCACTTAACAAGACTAATCGTTTATGGTGCATGAATACAAAAATTATAGAATAACAACTTGCGAATTAAACTTTACAATCATACTAGAACTTCCAATAGCTTCTCTGTGTCTGTGTAATTGAGTCTAAATAGATACTCTGATATCAATGTACTACATTTAATGTAATTTACGCTTTAATGTGTTGAATAAAATACAAACGAGAATGTTTAGACCAATCCATGAAATTGGCAACTAAGTCCTCTTGAATTTCTTCCTAGATTTTTTTTTGCATGTTTCAAAATATTGTTTCGTAAAAACCAAAATGAACACACAACAAATAAAAGACCGACATACCATACACATATGTGTGGCAACTGGTTTTTATTTTCTCGTATAAATAACTTTTGTAAACTAAAAGCGTCAAAAACTAAAAAGTGTAATAAAATATTGACACTTTTTTATCGAGATTCTGTAGAACCACAGATTGTCAACAATACAAAACTACCCACAAAAATTTATGCAGCATTTGTAAAGCTTAAAAATAAATCTATACCAATATTATAAAGAGGAAAGATTTGATTGTTCGTTTGTATTGAATAGGCTCCGAAACCACTGAACCGATTTGAAAAATTATTTCATTGTTGGGAAGCTACACTATCCTCGGGTGACATATGCTATGTTTTATTATATAAACAAGAAAGATCTTTTGTTTATTTGTACCGAATAAACTCCGAAACTACTATCAGCAAGTAACATAGTCTATATTCCCCGTATTCCCACCGTAACACGAACTACGCGGGTGAAACCGCGGGGGCCGCTAGTAATTTAATAACAATTTAGGAACAAACGAACACGAAACAACTAGGAACTTAATTTAATGACCGCTGATCCTGTTTTTCATGAAAAGATTATGTTAGTCAGTTAAACAGTTCACTATATTTTTCGGGTAAAATAATTCTTTTAAATACACATACTAACTGTATGTTTTAAGTTTTTCAAACGTAGTACCTAACATAAAAACAAAGGCCACGTCTCGGTCAGTTAACTCTCCCAACAGCACACTGATAAAAAAAGACTTACATATTTTGTTTCTCTGCAGAATAATACAAATAATTGGTATGTTAGCAGTCGACCTACATTTTTATTTTCACGATCCAGATAAAACGCGGAAATATCATACATATAACCGAGAATCATTGCAATATATACATAGGTACGTATACTAAATGAAACATAGACAGATCGAAGTGAAGAACAAAGTTTAATTTCACGTAGTCGTAAACCAAATTAAAAGAAATCCTTCAGTACCGTAATGGCTCACACTAATACAAATACTCGTACGTTTGTAAAAGCCATCCAATCATAGCAGCTGAATTTGACGAACAGTTCCTAGACGATCATCGAATATAGGGCCGGCCGACCAATGAAATGCACGGTCCAACGCTCTCCACAAACATCAGGATTTGAACGGATGTGTCAAAAGGAAATTAATACGCAATTTATTTTGTGGTATGGTGGCAGCCGATGTACTACGGAACCCTTTGAGCTTTGCCTTGCTGTTGACACAGGACACACACATGTAAATTAACAAATGTATTTTTGCTTTTGCATTCCACATTCCAAGTAGCATTGATGAAATGGAATGCCAACAGGACACTCTTTTTTTTTCAAGTATGCTGTACATTCAAACACAAAGATGAATACAAATCTGTTTTGTGGACTGTTATATAAAGGTGATATTGTAACAAACTGATTTATGATAGCTGAGTCTGAATGCAATCATCCCTGAATCCTTTAATGTAGAAATATTCCGTGATAATAACTTCCCGAATCAATAACTTGTATCAATTTTATTCCACTCCACATATTTGAACAAAAGCAGTCATTCGCGAAATTCCGAAAATACTTTATGAAAAGGATGATACAGGTTGAAAAATAAATATCTGATGAACATTAAAGTACATAATAAAAATTCATTAAAAACGAGAATTACTATAAAAATAACGCAGCAATATTCTACGTTGAATATTCAATAGTTTGAGTAATAACTTTCGGTTTCTGGGAATCCATAGGCTTTGGTGCTCTTCGCTTTTGATGCCCGGTTTCCATAGGGTCCGCAAGCTGCTTCAGACAGGCCACTACCACCCATTGTTGATGGCTTCTAATGGTGGTTCCGTATGTGTAGCCCCGCTACACTACACCACAACAGTGGATATTGTTGGAATGTTGTAACGCTTTGCGTCCGCGCTTCAATATATTTTAACCTGAAAGCAGACACGTTTAACTTTTTGAATCGGATCTATATGTTTTTAATAATAATTCTGTTTAGTCCGCCAGCTCAATTTTCGATAAATATTGACACGAAAATGAAACACATAAAGTGCATTAGTAGGGGCTGGTGACGTAGCTGTCAGTGGAAAGTGTAACAGGAGGCGCGAAGTCGAGCGAACCTCCAACGCACTGTTTTGTCTTCATTATCTAAAAAACTACGTCTAATATTTTTTCATTAATATAACTGTACAATTTTATTTCTGTGAGTACAATAAGATTAAGCACGTTTTACAAGTGAAGATTCTGATAACTACCGGAAATGGTTTGTCACCCATTCTCTCTCTTCAGGCTCGAGGAAAATACCAACAACTTTAAATGAGAGGTGTCAGTGTTTCTCTGCGAGCCTTCTCCCAATATTGCGTTCGATATTGAGCCCAACCCGACGCAGCGAAATACCAGCATTTGACCTGGGCCCTCAAGTGACTGTACACGATTCCAATTTGTACGTTGATTGCTAAATTTTAAAGATTTTTATGCAGAAATCAAATTAAATTGGAACTTTTAAGGAACATAATTTTTAATAAAATCCTCCTTAATTTAACGGTTTAACAACGAAAAAATAATATTCTTATTAAAAATACTTTTTTATTGCGATATCTTTGTTTGGCTACTTCCCGTTATGTCACAGTCCCATGTCAAAAGTTTTAAAAACAACTGAAGCCTAGTGGCGTTTGGTCAAGATTTCGATCTTCATACACCCAGTCTGCATCGTGGGCTGCAATGTATCGAAACATTATTCTACTCGTTTTGAAAACAAAGTGACCCAGACTTGTTTCATTCCATGTTTTATTTTATTGTACATTTAAGTCAGGTTTTGTAGGCAAGCTTTTAAGGTATGCTTAAAGATGCTATGCTTGAAAACGTCCATTCTTCGGAAAGGTAGGTTTTGCAAAACGCCTTTAGAGTTTTGGTGTACATACTTTAAAATAACTTTATTTTTTCTAATAAAGAACCTCTCCACCATAGAGTTTTCTAATCATCGGTTGTCTATTTAAAATAGTACACAACATAACGATATGAAAAAAACACAAATAAAATAATAATTGTTTTTAAAACTTTTGACATGATGACCAATCGGGAATGTGACATAACGGGAAGTAGCCCTTTATTTCCCTCAAACAAATTAAAGCAGTTACGACCTTTCAATTGCAGAGGATTATAATAAAAAATATGACTTTTCAAGCATTCGTAGAACTGGGACTACGAACAAACATGAAGTATGCGAGGAGACGTCATGATATTATGTCCGAAGGTATTGTTTCCAATTTGCAGGTTGTTAATCAGAAAATATGTTTCACAATTTACACGCTCTAACTAGGATAAATTTTTACCGCTAACAACGTTAACATTATTTTCATGTTTATCTTTTATTAAATTCAAATTCAAATCATTTATTTCAATTAAACCCTTTACAGGCACTTTTGAATTGTCAAGACGAAAGAGATGAAGCTATCTGCACGTTCCAAAGCGTAGATCTCTATGGAGAAGAACGTGCAAGAAACTCCACGGACACTCTTATAAATCATGTTCTGTATTACATAACCTTGGTTACATCCTTGGTCGCTTCTATATGTGAGGACAATGCAAAGAAAAAAAAAGGAAACTATGAAAACAATTCAAAGTATAAAGATTAAAACAAGTCATTGGCAGTCAAGAGGTGACCAGTCTCAACCGACGGCGCCCGTTCACGAACATGACGCGTGTATCGGCACCATTTAGCTCAACCATTTTGAAGGGAACCGAATGAT
The DNA here is from genome assembly GCA_905332915.2 of Hecatera dysodea. Classification (NCBI taxonomy): domain Eukaryota; kingdom Metazoa; phylum Arthropoda; class Insecta; order Lepidoptera; family Noctuidae; genus Hecatera; species Hecatera dysodea. Next base: position 25,575,311 of record HG995286.1, on the reverse strand, counting down.
CCAACACACACGCCGCCATCAGCGAAACATTTAAGCGAGCATGACATGCTCTCAACTGCCATTTTAGTTCATGTCACAAAGTAAACCATAACTTATTACATGTAAATGGCTCCATGGTACTCACATTTACAATATTTGAAAATAAAATGCTTCTACATTATACAAAACTATGGTTTACAATAACCAAGCAACTATAAGTACAAAAAAAAAAGAAAAGGAAATTATTTATTATCAAAATAATATTATAAAAGGCGAGCATCTCTTCCAAATATGAAATCCTAACTTGTTTACCCAAGTGGTTGAGGCTGTGGAGCAGGACCGGCATTTAGCCAAGCATTATTATCTTCAATGTAATCCCCCAACTTATAATATGCTTGCCTGCATAATGTGCGTTTAATACAAGATTTAAATTTCGTTTCATTCAGTTCTAATATATGGGGAGGAATTTTATTGTAACATTTTAAACAATACCCCTTGAAAGATGTGGCTACTTTAGCTAGTCTGAAACCTGGTTGAACTAATTGATCCCTATTTCTAGTAGCATAATTGTGTCTGTCGCCTCGTTTACTAAAGAGATGTAGATTTTTTCTAACGTACATAATGTTTTCGTAGATATATTGACAAGGTACCGTCATGATGTTAATTTCCTTAAACAGTTCCCTTAGAGAATCGCGCCGGCGGAGATTGTAAATGGCTTTGATGGCTCTTTTCTGCAGAATAAAAATTGACTCGATGTCTGCAGCCCGTCCCCATAATAAGATACCGTAAGACATTATACTATGAAAGTAACTGAAATAGACTAGTCTCGCGGTATCAACATCTGTAAATTGGCGGATTTTCCTAACAGCATATGCTGCTGAGCTTAGTCGTCCTGCTAGAGATGCTAAATGAGGACCCCATTGTAGCCTTGAGTCAAGCGTAATCCCCAGGAAAACCGTTCTATCGACGAATTCTAGTTTTTCCCTGTTCTGTTGTAATGTTTCTTGTATTCCATGTGAACTGAATGAAATACAAACTCCGATATTGAATTTCATGATAATTCATTTCGCAGGAAACACATACTAAGTACGATATTCAGAATTGTAAAGGATGACAATAAAATAGAATATAAAACATTTATTCTGCACAGGCGCAAACAGACAAAGTAAAGCTCTGGTCCGAAATTTCATGCTTTTATACCCAGCGTTGCATTTTCCGCGGACAAATATCATGAAATATCGTTGGTACTAGCAGATTCACAAGCAAAAGCAGAGCGGAAACAAACGAACATCAGCGGATCTAAGGCCCCGCTCGTTGCGTTACCTGGCCACCGCAGACTTAATTAACTCTAACCTATTCAAATATTCTTGCCATATTTGCTTTTCACGAACTGGTTTTGTATTATTGGACTGTTTAACTTAAGTGCCACTTATTGACACTGAATTTTTTTAGAGTTAGTTGATCCGTTAATGTTGTATCTCTGTTTATAATAGATTGTATGGTTCAATTTACTTTGATAATTAAAACTTCATTAGTCGTAGTACAATACCAATGATTAAAGATACTCTTGTCCTTAAGGTGATACTATTATTTTCTATGTTAAAAAGTTAATAAACATTTTTTTTAAACTAAATAATTCTATGAATAGAAACAAAGATGTTGTGATGTGTTCAGATTTTATTTAACAGATATTGTTTGCTTTTCAAAATCATCCTCAGTATTTTGAACTGCACTGTTCACGCCGCTTACTGTATTACCTAACTGCTATTTGAATCAGAAGCCTTTACATGAGTGTTTCGAGCAAAACCCTCGTTGCGTTCAAGTGCAACAGATCATTCCACTTTGCCCATTATGCTGCTACCTTCTCGACTTAGTTGAATGAGAATTAGTTAGAAACAGAAAATTCGCTCTATTATAATAAGGTATTGAAGCCACCATACACTCATAACAAATGATACGCTTAAATACTAATGTATTTACAGATTATTTGTTATAGTTGAAATTTGAATTTAGAATAGCTCTTGTTTTTTTTTTATGAATAAACTTAATAAGCCACGATGGTTAAAAACGAGAAATAAGAAGTTTATAATAACACGGTTATGTAGAAAATAAAATGCACTGGAACATTGTAAATAGGTACTTAGTGAATGAATTTTTCTCGACACTGATTATGCTGGTTCAACGTATTTCCTACATGAACCTAGGCTGGCCAGACTTGTAACTAAATTCAACTAAACCACAATTCCGAAGTGACAAGAAGTAAGTCAGCCAGAAGCTGGATGCTAACAGCACAATCCCAGTATTAGATTAATATGATGACTGTGCACCAATTGAACCATATATGAGGTACGTTCGCTCGATGAAGGCGAGGTAAACTTGGCACTTGATACAGTAAAATCGATCTAGATAGATAGCAAGAGTGTTTAACCAACGTGAAAACATAGCCAAAACCCCATTACTATTATTATTATTAATCAGTTTATTTCAGATTAAAAGACAATCCATACAGTTAAACATTTAGAGAAATAAATTACAGAATTTAAAATACAAATTATTAAAAAAAAATAAAAAAAAATTACAATTGTGTTAGTAAAAACTTATTCTCTAGTCAGAACCCATCATAATACGCATCCATTTGTTCTGTATGGGGCAATCCACACGAGATACAACCATCTGCAGGATACTGTTGCTACTGCCTCGCACGCGCTGCAACAACGAGGCCACTTTCTTTCGTACAACCGCGTGAAAGCCGTCCGTTCGCGCCTCTGCAAACATTCCGGACGCACTACAATAGCGAGGCAGCCGCATCAGCATCCTGAAAACGTTGTTGTATTGGACACGCAGAACACTAGCAGCCTGGCGAGTGAAGTTTACCCACAGACTACTCGAGTATAACGATTGACAGTACGCCTTGAAAAGGGTAATTTTCACTCCCCTCGAGCAGCGAGCAAACCTGCGCACAACCATATTCCCTCTGACTGCCAATGCCCTGCGCTCCCTATCTATGTCTGCGTCGTCCTGTAACTCTTCTGTCACAATGTGCCCCAGATACTTGAAGCTGGTTACCACGCGCAAAGCCGAACCATTAAGCATAATAGGCGGAACATGCACTGGACCGCGCTTTCCACTCTTGAAAACGAGCACTTCGCTCTTGTTCGAGTTATACCTCAATCCATGTTCCGCCGCGTACGCCTCACAGATTGATATAAGATTACGCACCGCCCCCACCGACGGGCCCAGCAGTACCATATCATTACGCAATTGCAAAAAAAAATATCTACTCAACTAGTTTCTCCCGTGACCTGGACCTATGTGTCTCTCACTCAAATCTGTGTGGCACTTTCTTCAAAAGGCTACGTCAGACATGGTTCTCATATGATTTGACCAGTATGGATTGTATGGACTTTAAAAGAGACTTTGACCTCTGAATTTGCTTCGGTGTTTCTTCTCAGGGTAGTCGGCTAGGAAACACCGGCTTCATCTAGCTTAAAATGACAAGAAATATTGGACGTGTAAAAGTGTTATATTTAACCTACTTATAAAATAAATATCATTTATCATTATGCATTCTTCTATAATCTTGGATAAAAGGAGCCTATGGAGCTCAATCGCTAATATAGACTTCCATCAGTGATAGTGATAGGATCCTCGAAATCAGATCACTGTTTCCTGAAATTACTTCCTATAAATAATGTAAAATTATAATTTGTTTTTTTGCTTTTTTAATATATTATGTATATATATACATTTAATATTTTCACTCATCCAAAGAATTAGACCATTTACTAATGCGGTAAGGTGATGATAATATTTTATAAAATAATAGCAGCGCCCTGCGGTTTCACTCGCGTTGTTCCCGTTCCCGTGGCACAACGGGGATTAATTAATATACCCTATGATATTCTACAATAACGTAGCTTTCTATTGGTGAAATAATTTTGAAAATCGGTTTAGTAGATCCAGAGATTACCCCTTATAACGTCACAAATACACAAACATTACCTCTTTATAATATTAAGTATAGATAGCTGCGCCCCGCGGTTTCACCCGCGTAAGTCCCGTTCTCATGGCAATACGGGGATAAAATATAGCCTATTTTACTCGTTAATAATTTCCATTGGTGAAGAAACGTTTAAAATCGGAGCTGATACGGTACAAACAAAAAAAAAATCTTTCCTCTTCATAATATAAGTACATATTATACAACACTCCTGATGCACTTCGTTTTAATAAACTTTTAACAAGAAATCGTGTATTTTATTACGTATTTAAATTTCCTCCTGGTCGGATTTATCATTGAATTTGATTTTTATCTCGTTTTACAATAGCTCATGCTTCATTGCTCAGGGTACTTAAAGCAATAAATGTACTAGGGATGTAACGTAGCTGTCTGGTTCCAACTTTGGCTCGGACACCTTTTCATCTGAGGTTGAAAAATAATTCGCTAGTTTTTGCCGCCAATTCATTTTATCTAATTTCTTGTAAAGTCTATGCAATGTGGATTTTTGTTGAGGCTCACTCAACAATGTTTGTACAATTTTTTTGTATCAGGCCTTTTTTTCATCATCATCTTCCTGCCCTTATCCCATGTTACTTGGGGTCGGCGCAACATGTTTTTTTCTTCCATTCTGTCCTGTCAGCCGTCATGCTATCACTCACTCCTTTTTCTTTCATATCACTGTACTGTATCAGGCCTTTTTTTCTGGATGGGAAATCATGAAATAACTTCTCCCGCTCTAGGTGGAGCAGAAGGGAGTGTCAGACTCTTACCGACTAAAGGGACCTGGTTGTTATCCGACGGCGAGCCACCCATAGTTCGCTATCCGCAGGCTTGTTCCTATGATGGCCGAAAATCGCCGTGCGTTTCCCGACGGTCAGGGCATCGTCTTCTGTTGCGGCGGCTAGGCGTGAGGTTTCCCCTCCCGCACGCTTTCTGTCTCCTCATTCGCTAGCATTACTGCTTCGCAGAAGGAGGCGACCGCTTCCCATGCCTCCTCGCTCATGTCCAAGAACTGAACCAGTGTCGAAAGCGAGAGATCGACTGTCCTCAACATGTCTCTTTGTGGCTTCCACCTTTCAGACTCCGGAAATCCAAATTTAAAAACTCAGACTTCGGTTCCGTTAAAACCACCTCCGTCATAAAATATATAGCGTAACGACCCTGAAATTCAAAGCGGCGCTTTAGTTGTACCTAATGCCACCATTTGTAATACAAAGGATGAAGAAACCATATGGATGATATTCGTTCGTTAAAACTAGAATATTTTGAACCTCTTTTTAAGCGAACTTTAGAAGGCGTACGAGGTGTCGGAGCAAACTCGCAGAGGCCAAATTAAACTTTTTTAATGAAATAGGACACTAATTTAGGTTACATGAGAAAAACGTATTGGAATAGTCGCTAGTTAACCTAAAAGCCTCCCGTGCACATTTCCCATCTATTTCAATTTGATTAGGTTAAAAGGTTCTTTGTCAAAAACCAAGTCAACGACTATTTCTCCGAAAATCTGGACACTAGGAAATTTTTCAGAGTGAAACAAAATCATATTGCTTTCATTGACTATTGAGGCTTGGATTCCAATGTGGGTCACTAGCGGGGCGTTCCATTTGCATTTCCTGGAAATTCCGTTCGATAAAATAGCTCACAAAGAGAAATTCAGTAAGGGAACCATAGCAGGGTGCTTCGCGCGAGCTACGCTACGTTTGCTGTCCGCAAAGCCGCTACGCTTTAAGTGTTAACTTCAGCATTAAGTGTATTTGTTGGGGACTTATCGCTAGTTTATTTTTCCGTAGTAAACTCCATTATCGGGGTAAAACTTCTTGTCAAGACTGCTATCAGATTTTCTGGTTTTTGACAATGCGTAACGACTGCCAAAGATCTACAAATGACAGCGCGGATCAAGGTTAAAGTGCTTTCCGTGGCACGGAGGAGTCTCGGTATATTAAGATTGTCACGCACCCACAGATCAATCAATCTTTATTCGTGAACACAGGTATTACAATAAAGGTCTTATGTACCAACTTCGGCAAGCGTTGCTTAACCTTTGGTTACCTTAACTTTTGGTAAATCCACGCGGATGAAATCATAGGCGAAGAGCTTGAGCTTTATAAAAATAAAAGCTTTGGAAATGAAATAGTAGTATTTGTTATGAAAATATATATCAATTTTTTTATTTCGTTTTTTATTAGTCCGATCTATCCCACTGTTGGGCAATGGCCCCCATTGCCCAACAGCGGGATCCAAGTCCTTTCAAGAATTATTTTTCCGTGCCACCTCTTACCAGCCTCATGGTACGCATTCAGGTAGTCTCACTACCTCTTTCTGGGTCGGCCTCGGCGGTGCTGCCAATCTTCGGGCACCCATTGTATGGATACTTTTGCCCAACGTTTGAGCCAAAGCTCAATCAACAATCCTAGCAGCCTCCTTTCCCACATCCGTTATTTCCGTTTTGGAAGGTGGCATGGTATTTCGAATTTTGTCTGTCTTTTTACGCCCTGAATGCTGCGTTCTATTGCTTTTCAAGGCGTAGCTTTTGCGACTCGGTTAGCGACCAGGTCTGAGCACCGTACGTTAGGATGGATAGAATACACATGTCGATGAGTTGGCGATTCGGGGAAATCGGCAGATCAACCTTCATTAGCGTCTTTACCTAAATTTAACACTCTTTTTTTTTAATTGGGTTGACGTTTCCTGTCCCCGAAGCCGCGATATTATACCGAACGGGCGTGATCGACTGGAACGAAGTGTGTTTGGGATAGGTCTATCCTTCTTGAATTCGTTTGATGTAGACTGCGACCAACGCGACTGCGTCCAGGTGCGCTGACGTCCTGTACCTATACGAGTGTACGGGATTTCGTGCACCCTTCTTTCTTGTTGTCTTTTCTTGCTACCTTCGGGATAGATTGGGGTTGGAGATATTTGCTTAGCAGGAATAAATAAAGACAGAGGAAATATTGTTCTCGCTGCAATTAGCGGTTTAAGGGATCTTTTTCGAGACTATTATTTGAAATTATTTATTAAAATTATTTCTTCCCAACGAGTACAAATTTTATGTTTTAAAAACTACTTTCTTTCGTAGAAATCGCTAACGATTTTAAATTAATTTTTATATGTAAGTTAACTACTATTTATCTTCGGCTATATTTAAGACTTTGCATGTCTATATGTCGAAATAGGGGTTGATACCTGGACGTGTCCTCCCGTGAATTCGAAACAGGTACCTCCCGAAACAGCCGTGTCCAGTTATCACCTGCGTCAGGCGGAAGATGAGGACGCCGTGGCGTGTCTCCAACTACTCCTCAAAGAAAAATTTGATTCCTGCAACCATCATCTGAATAATCTTTAATAACCTATCATCTAGTGCAGTGACTGATGGTTGCATGAAATTGACTAACGAAAATCTGGATATTTCATCTGTCACGACATTTAAGTGTATAATAATAAAGTTCAGACCTTTTTAGGATTCCGTACCCAAATGCCAACGGGACCCTATTACTAAGCTTCCGTTGTCCGTCCTTCTGTCTGTCAGCGAGCTATCTCTCTGAACGATCAACAGTTGAAATTTTCACACAGTACTTGTTTCTGTTGCCTCTGTAACAACTAATAATAAAATACGATGGTACGGAACCTTTCATGCGTGATTCCGACTCGCACATGGGCGGTTTTTTTCGTATCCCGTATGCCAACCAATAATATCGTCGCCCTCTATTTTTATCATCATTGCAACCAAAATACTATTATGGCTTCATTTATAAATCCTTGTCCATATGATATTGAGTGAATACGCGAATTCTCTGTAAAAACACCGTATAACTGACGATCAGTCACAAAGAGCATCAAATACCGATTGCATTCTATCTCTCACCATCAGTCATTCGTTCGCATGATTTTTGGAATTGAATGACGCGTGCATGAACGTGTAATGGGCGACATAGGCTCCCATCCCCTGCAAAAATCCTTCGCTGAATTAGTTTGCGTCGACGGAGTTTAGAAAAATAAGAAATAGGATAAGGGAACAGCTGGCAGGTCGTCCATAGACGAATGTTAAGAAATATTTTTCACTGTGAAAAAGGTGAAGCTACTATTGAGTCGTTTTAAAACTTCAGAGCTGCGGATATCAAAATATCTTTGTTTATACAGATAAAGTGTTTCAGAACGCGTCTGCGGATGATATTTCAACTTAAATATTTAAAAGGGCTCAAGTGAAGAAATCCTTGGAAAGGATTACAATGAACACAGAAAAAGAACACACATGCCTACAAAATACCACGAAATAAATTAAACTTATGGATGCTGAACTATGACCTGATGCGATTCCATTTAGATGTTTTGTTTATTTTGCAAACCGAAATATTTCCGAGAATAAAGAGAGCTGTTAGTGAATCCAAAATTTATAGGTCACATTTAACTTTAATTAAGTAAAAGTAAAAAAAAAGCACTCAAGAGAAGGATTAATAGTGATCGAACATCATGCAGGTCAGGCATGGTGTTGGATCATTCGGTTCCCTTCAAAATGGTTGAGCTAAATGGTGCCGATACACGCGTCATGTTCGTAAACGGGCGCCGTCGTTTGAGACTGGTCACCTCTTAACTGCCACTGACTTGTTTTAAGCTTTATACTTTGAATTGATTTATAGTTTCCTTTTTTTTCTTTGCATTGTCCTCACATATAGAAGCACCAAAGGATGTAACAAAAGTTATGTAATACAGAACATGATTTAAAAGAGTGTCCGTGGAGTTTCTTGCACGCTCTAGCCTACCACCTATAGTGATCGATAGGTTTAATTGAAATAAATGCTTTGAGTTTGAGTGGAGACCTGGCTCGTGCCATATGTTCCTCTGTTGATCACAATTATGGATCTCACCTATCGCCATACAGAGACTTCAGCAGTGGACACTTCAACTGGTATCCTCTTAGGTAAGCCTTATGATGGGGTCTCGCCTTAATTTACAGAAAAATTGTTTTTCAAACGGTGCCTCTCGTTAGTTGTAACAAAGTGCGATTATTCGCTGTTAAAATTGTTTTCTCTGTCAGATCGATCATAGTGTTTAGTTTTTACGAATTTTGCTGAGAACTTACCGAGTACTTGAGACATAATAATGCCTTTTTTAAGCTACGACAGGTATCATCATATCCGTTATTTATTTCGGGTAACAAATACCCATAACATTTTGAACATGCAATTCGTCATTTGTATTTTAACCGATGCGGCATGCCATAGTTATGGTAAGCTTCGTATTTAGGGGTTGGACTTATGTATCTTACTGTACGGTTTAGTCTTCAGTTGCTGCTGGAAGCTGGTTAACCGTTGAGTAACCGTTTATAAAAAATATGGTGCAATCAAGAAAGCCAGCGATTTTCATCAAATCATCGATCCATCGTGCCTGAGGCCGTCCCACCGCGTATGGATAAACGTCACTACGTTTGTCCATACGCGGTGTCCACTCTTGATCACTGGCGGTCTCACCTGTGTACTCCATCGACCGTATGTCCATCTACAGACATGGCCGGCCGACTTCCACTTCAGCATGCTGATTTTACGCGCAATGTCATTGACTTTACTTCTCTGGCGAACTTCACGACTTCTTTGCGAATGCACCAGTGAAACCCCGACCATTTCTCTCTACATTGCGCGCTGAGCAATCTTGAATTTGTGGACCAGACCTATGTTGAATGTCCACGTCTCGGCTCCGTAAGTCATTACGGGTAGGACCCACTGGTTATAGTTCCTGGTCTTAAGGGATTGTGGGATCGATGATTCAAAGATATCACGCAGCTTCCCGAATGCTGCTCAGCCCAAGTGTATTCTTCTGGTCACCATCTGCTCAAAGTAGTGCCGCTCCAGCAACCAGTCGGTGATCCTTGATTCCGGTATTAACCCTGTTGATTAAAAAGACATCTATGAATATATGGCGCTTATCAGATATAACGAAGTCGATCTTGTTCTTTGTCACTTATTGGGGCTTCGTCAGGTCCACTTCCTTTGAGGATTCTTCTGGAAAAAAGAGTTAATCAGAAAAGTCCTTGAGCCTCCAGGAAGTTTACTAGCATTTGTCCCCTGTGATGTTTGCGCCCATAGCCGAATGGCCTTGCTCTCGACTCGCCACTTTGGTGTTGAATTGACCCATAACAAAAGTATAGAATGTGTTGGTACGAGGTACTGCGGGCGTACCATGAGGTATTAAAACGTGAGTCTTCCGAGCGAGAAAGATATACACCCTATTTAGCTCCATCTCTTTTTCTCGCTCGGAACGTGAGTCACGTTTTAAGACGTCATGGACGCCCGCTGATTAGTATATGACTCATAGAATTTTATTTCAACCATCTGCTAAGCTGGACTCGGATTGTGTGATAAGTACAATGACCCCTTAAGGGGTATAGCGTTTATTCTGTTACATATTGTTTACTTATAAAGAAAGCATCAGAACAGAAGGGTCAGAGTCATTACACCGTAGGAGCTAGAGGACGTGCGTTATTTCGTCGCTGAGAAAACGCTGGCGTGACGACTTACATAGGTGCAGATATTAGAGACCGATTAAAGAAAGCAACACTTCGGCAAGATAGAGATGTATTTGTCTAGAAGACGAAGAATAAGGTAGCTAGCGAAAATAATAAGCAAGTTAAAGTCATTTAGTTTGAATATATGAAAATATCCACGTTGGATACTAGGGAAATCATGAGAATCGTCTTTTACAAAATTCACTCGCAGTTCCGCGGGGTGCAGCTAGATTAGTAATAGATATACATAATTATGTAGTGTTATGTATCGAAATCAAACAGTCGTTATGGATTGTCAGAAGCCAGAAAATCTGACAACAGTCTTGTCAAGAAGTACCTACCGTGTTCCCCAGTTATTGGGTTGTGGAGGTCTGGTTGGCAGCCGCTCCACGTTAAATACTTTCATATTATATATATTCAGCTGAATCCGGTACGACTGGAAGCCGACCCCAATATAGTTGGGAAAAGACTAGGCACATGATGATGTATCGAAATCAAACAATACACTGTCGATGTCCATATTTCAAACCAACGTTACTAGCTAAAGTGTTTTGGTCTAACAAGCTTCGCACCAACTTGTTTTCGTACAATCGTGTTCGGAATAATGAAAATCGAACAACCAGTTTCGAACAAACGCAGGACACCCATAACGTCAGGGCCACCTGTACTTTGGGTTTCGGGTTAACTGTATTTTGCTTTGGGCATTGTTATTTAGCGTTGCATTGTTATTTACATTTGCAATTTTATTAAATTCCACCTGCCGCTCGCGGATGAATGTCGAAAATTATTCCAAAGAAACATACTTTCGGAATAAAAAAGTATCCTATGTGCTATTGCAGACTATATTCTGCCTCTGTGCCAAATTACACGAATATCCGTTCAGCTGTTCCGTGTGTTACACCTGATCCAAGTCCAACTATCGTTCGGCTATAATTTTGATAGCTGGATCAAGTACCTGAAACAGAGAAAGTATTCGGCTGCGGTACGCAGTCAGGTTAATTAAAAATAAAGAAAATGTTATGCGCTCATACTTTGAGGCTACAGAGGAGTAGCCTCAAAGTATAAGCGCATGACTTTTTAGTTAATGGGTTGCGTCTATCACATGCGCTGCACACTTCTACCGATAGCGGGACCCTGTCAGAGGCTGGTGAGCCTCAAGGCTATTTCCATGTCGAAATTCTCGTTTTTATTTGGTTCTGATTTTTTTTACTTGATGTATTCTGTGTAAAAGGTATATTGATACATCGTTTTAAAAAAATGAATTAGATAAACATACGGCATGAAGCAATCATTACGTGAGTCAATTTAACAGCCGAGACACAGATTATTGCTATACGTATGTTCGGCCATAATTCCCTGTTTCCGTGTAGGCATTTCATCAAGGATATCCATGTCAATATGGCCGATATAACGCACGTCTTAGCTATCTAGGTCACAAAAGCGGCCAATGACCTGCCCCGCCTGGAATCAGCTGGAACCTGACAAAATCATTCAGGGGATAGAAATCTCGATATTATATTTTTCAAAGAAAATCTGAGGGTATTTATTCCCAGAGTTAGATAGCGAAACCATAATGAACTAGTAAATTTTGATTTTTATTTCAAATTATACAGCGTTGAAAACTCGCGTGCCCCACTCCCTTAAACATTGATTCGACTCATCTTTGTCAATTTTAATTTAATATTTTTGAATTCTATATTATATAGAAGCTCGTGGCTAAATTATAACAGCCACATGGGTCGAACTTCGAGGTTAAGCAACGCTTGCCGAGGTTGGTCTGTGGATGGGTGACCATCTCAACATAGCGAGACATCTCCGTGATTCGGAAAGCACGCTAAGCCGTTGGTGCCGGCTGTCATTTGGAGATCGTTGACAGTCGTTACGAATTGCCAGAAGCCAGAAAATCTGACACCAGCCTTGCCAAAAAGAGTATACCGTGTTCCCCAGTTAATGGGTTGTGGAGGTCTGGTAGGCAGCTGCTCCATGCAAAATACTATTCAGCTGAATCCGGTATGACTGGAAGCCGACCCCAATATAGTTGGGAAAAATCTAGGCAGATGATGACGATTTTTAAATTCTAAATTCAAATACTGTTTAAGATTATTTCATTTCCCCTTGTATATCAGTGTACTACAGCTCTTTTCAAATAATCTCGAGAACCCCAGCCTCGAAACAGATATTAATCAAATCACTTTTAGAAGCTGTACTATCCTATCAAGTTCTCCGTTGTCGGTTGGTAGGAGAACAAAAGATTTCACGGCAAGCTATATCAATTTCTTGAAGTTTGGAAAGCTAGAGGACAAGATCGTATCAGATAGACGTTTACTGATATTGGAGGAATATTCATTAGTTTTTGTTAGGAGGACTGTACCTGCAGACTCCATAGCAACTACATGACTTGTTATTATATGTCATTACTAGCTTATGCCCGCGACTTCGTTCGCGTGGAGTTCCATACAAAATGTTAACCCCTTTTTCACCCCCTTAGGGGACGAATTTTCAAAAATCCTTAATTCTTAGCGTATGCCTACGTCATAATATCTACCTGCATGCCAAATTTCAGCCCGATCCGTTCAGTGGTTTGGGCTGTGCGTTGATAGATCACTATGTCAGTCAGTCAGTCCCTTTTGAGTTAAGTATATATATTTAGATTAAAGTAATCTGTTTTACAAATAAGTACAGCAAAAGTATTTTATTTACTTTAATATGGTAGCAGAGCAAAAATAAAGCTATAAATGCATTGATCACGATGGCGTCGGGCTCAAGTACTAAAATTGAAGCTTTGAACAAAGAAAATTTCGACACATGTAGTTTTGTTGACCGCTTCTTTGGGGTTTTCAGCAAGTATTAAAATGTAGTGATTGTTGATTTTTGATTTTGTCGTCAGTAATTTTATCCATTTTAATTGATCTCTCTCATACTGTTTCTAAAGAATTTTTTTAAAAATTAAATGATTGCAATAGTTATGATATCTTAAGTGCGATATTTTTAATAGTTCATCAAAACCATCTTTTGCATTCCGTACAAAAAAAAACGAATAAATACAACTAGCATTTGATTTAATGTTTTGTGTATCCTGTCCCTCGTGCGAGGAGTTAATCGTCTTGATGAACTTGCTCATTGCCGCATTCAGATTGACATCCTGATAACCTTCTACAAAATCATAGTTTTCACTATCTGACTGGATTATACTGATCATTTTTATTCAGTTTTGTTGATTTCATTTAACAGACTCGTAGGTAAGCTTAATAAGACTGATTCATGATTTTTAGATTTAGAAATTATGTAAGTATTTCTGTTGCCGCTATAACAACAAATATTAAAAACAAAATAAAAATGTATTTAAGGGTCAGGCTCGTACTTGACCGGTTTTTTTTAATAACACATGATCATCTGCAAGAAGTAAGTACATGGAAGTTAATTGCGTCTTTGTACACTGTGTTAATAGGGCTCGTTTAAATAAGAACAATAGGTATTTATTTCAAATACTATTAAAAACAAAAACCCTTCTAATAGCGTTTGTAAGCAACTCGCAATTAATATGTATTTTAATTGGAATGGGTGCACTACAATACATTACAGGTTACTTTTTGTAAGGACAACGCCATATTTTTTTATCGTTTTGTCCTAGTTCCTCACATCCAGTATCATATAAATGATAATGATAAATGATATTTATTTTGTAAGTAGGTTAAACATAACACTTTTACACGTCCAATTTATTTTTTGTCATTCTAAGCTAGATGAAGCCGGTGTTTCCTAGCCGAATACCCTGAGAAGAAACACCGAAACAAACTCAGAAGACAAAGTCTCTTTTAAAGTCCATACAATCTAGACTGATCAAATGAGAACCATGTAGGTTAATGTCTGAGGTGGCCTTTTGAGGAAAGTGCCACACAGATTTGAGTGGACCTGTCCAGACAGTGCAAGCATTTGTCAGTTACCGTGTAGCTCAAACTTAGAACTTTAAGGAGCTCAACGATTTGACGAACAATACCAAAGTAAGGACATTTGGGTAGGCCGCAAAAAACTGCCAGACAACTGAAATAAGACCCGAATATGGCGATCTCTCGATATATCTTAGTATCCAGTTGTATCCTTCAAAATCAAAATCAAAATTCATTTACTCAAACTAGGCTGAGAGCCAGCACTGTTTGAACGTCAAATTTTACATAAAGACAGTCCCCCAAAACGCCCACCCGTCACCACTTCCTAGTGTTTTAGTTAGGAAGGCGCAACAAACTCCCCAGTAAGCTTCAAGCTTGGGATATTCAGCATTATAATGTCACAGAGCAATTTCAATCGTTTAGGGAATGTATAACTCACTAGCTGCTGCCCGCGACTTCGTCCCCGTGGAATCCCCGATTTTAAAACATTCTTTATCGCTGCCCCGCTCCTATTGGCTTAAGCGTGATGATATATAGCCTAAAGCCTTCCTCGATAAATGGTCTATTCAACCCAAAAAGAATTTTTCAATTCGAACCAGTAGTTCCTGAGATTAGCGCGTTCAAACAAACAAACAAACAAACTCTTCAGCTTTATAATATTAGTATAGATGAAAGTTGCAGGTTATTCTACGGATATTCTATTGTAGAATATTAAATTATGGTATAGGATGTCGAAGATATTGCATTACTCCGGTTCGCATGAAATAGGGATAGAAATATGAATAAACTGAACCATGTTTTGTATTAACTTATTTGTGGTAGGTATCGAATGATGCATATAGTTATTACTAGTGCAAAAGAAACAGATAATAATTTTCGTTTTAATTTGGAAGTGTAAGGTAAAAGTCCCTATTGTTGTATGTGTATAGTAAAAAGACATCGTAAACTAAAACTGATAGGGAACGTGCAGAAACTATAGGTTGCATCACAGATGCGTCAATGTCAAGTATATTTTACTTATAAGGCAACGCTAAATGGCACAGTCTACTTCGTGCACGTTGCACAAAGTAGACTGTGCCATCTACCGTTGCAAATTTGAAACTAATAAGTACAATATACTTGACTTAACTGTACGTTCCCTATAATAAAATTTATTGCATTTGACCGATTGACGCGCCAAGAAATACAAGGCCTTCAATTAACAGTGAGAGATTCCGATTTGAATGTAGGTTTAGATTCGTCGGTTTATTTCAAATATCCTGTATTCAATAACTTATTGTTCCCTTCATTGAAAGTTTTCGAGGCCTTTTACTGTTTTTTCTTTGAGAATTGTATATAACAATATTGAAGCCGTTTTGTTTTGCTTCAATCTTCAAAACGTCACCAGCATTTTTTATCATGCTGACTAGTGTTGATTTATATTCAGATTGTTGTTTTGGTAGATACATAGGTATCTTCGTCTGGTACATTTCTGAGCTCTAAAGTTTTAGTATTCCGTTCAAGTAGTTCAACCTTTAGTGCTGAGAGTTTGATTTGATTTTTGAAAGAAGTATTTTTTATTTTAGTTTCCTTAGGTTCTTGCAAAAGTTTCGTCGTATACTCTACATTTGGTCTCAATAGAAGTCATTATTACTGCTTTTTCCTCAATAATTTCTGTGTCAAACTTTAAATTCTGTGCTTTTTGCAGTTGTTGCGTCATTTGCTAACAACTTTTTTATGTCAGTTAATGTGGAGTCATCAAATTTACGTTTGCAACGACGTTTACCTAATGTTTATTTGTCCTTCGCATTCAGGATCAGAGCATCACATTCCTGTGTTAAAATAATCAGTTTCAAGTCAGTAGTTTACGAAAGAATAACTTTGTGGTACAAGCAGCGCAATGTGAGTACTACGGTATAGTACACAGCTCAGCGTGTATATACCCGTCCTTATTACTCCAAAAGCGGCACTCACAAAGACGTAGCTTTAGCTCTCTTTCTCACACAAGGGGTCCAGCGTTCGTCGTTTTAAAACAAATTTGACGTCCGTCCAATGTATTGAGACCTCTCGATTATAGAAAGGATTACACACTTGTGTTTCGCTGGGTGTTCTGGCGCTGCACGCTGGCGTCCGTAGAAAGCACTTGATGCTTTATTGCGCCCTAGTACCTCGCAGATTTATTTTGTGGTTATTTATGCAAATATCATTAGGTATTTAAATATTTCATACTAGCAGCGCCCCGCGGTTTTACCCGCGTAGTTCCCGTTCCCGTGGGAATATGGGGATAAAATATAGCCTATGTTACTCGTGGATAATGTAGCTTTCCAATGGTGAAAGAATTTTTAAAATCGGTTCAGTAGTTTTTGAGCCTATTCATTACAACCAAACAAACAAAGTTTTCCTTTTTATAATATTAGTATAGAAAATAATCACAATAACACAGTGGACATTTATTGACGAAATTAAAAATCCAATCGGAAGGACTAATCGTCTACGCACCACAACGTCTGTATTCTGGCTCGGATGCGCCCCGCGCGTCCCGCGAGTTTCCCGCTGATTTGCTCTCTCGATTGTTCTCGGCTCAAAGACGTATTGTCACCGAGAGACAAGGGATGAAAGATACACGGTTCGTCGAAAATACGTCCCAACACCTGTTGCGTCCTAAAAACTCACACCCCCGATTATATTTCCAGCGGGACTGCTTCAGAAATTCGAGACATCTTGGGGCGGCAACAATTTTGAAAACGAGGCGTTTTGATTCTGACGATCACAACGTGTAACAACAACAATTTTGTATGTGTGTTCGGTTACCTGGTGTTGAGATGACTCATATGTGAATTAACCATTCTACAGAGATAATAAAATATAAATAATACCACGCCTATATGTCCCGGAGGATTTGACGTTAGTTAGGAGGTGTACCAATTATTCACCCTCAATCCACATTCGCCAGTTGTGTTTGAGCCGGGATATTCTGTCAACATCTCACTGTGTAAATGAAGGTGGAGTGAGCATAGGGTTGCCACCTGTACTATAATAATAATAATCATATGGTATTGTACTATATTTTAGGAAATTGTGCTATACAGGAACATTTTAGTCATAGATCAATAATAGAACAAATTTACATTATTTTTTCAAAAAAAAAAAAATCCTGGTTTACCTAAATGAGCAAAAGGATCTATTCGTCATAATAAAGACAGCGAGGAAACAGCCGGCCAGCGCACACGGCATCGTGATAGCGGCGTGTTAAGAGTAAATTACAAGCAGCTCTCCCACGCGATAGTAGCGACGCGGTCCCTAATGAAAAGACTATTTTAGCAGCCGCTGGAAGGCTGCTTGATCTTTTTAATTTTAGTATGTTTTTAAAAGTACCTACCATAATTTTACTGATAATAATAGTTTATTTTCTGCATTTTGATGGTCCTAAGCCCATGATATTATGAAAGGAAAATTGGAATTAATTTTCGAATAACTTCAGATCATGGCCTAAACTTAAAAAGGTTTGTAGTTACTAGACTTTATTTTGAGTCTGATAGATCAGTACATCGAATCCCACTTAAATATGAGTGTAGTTGAGCGCGTTACGCTTCGCTGCGCGTCGGCACGTGGCGGTTAACTATAAATTCAGTTTCAAAGTAAACATCTTTCGTTAACGATAACTTTATTCTTTTGTATTAAACACCAAAATGAAAAATAAATCATGTTATACACGTGTAAATAATAAGTGTTAAAAACTCTTAATTTTAATTTCCAATTGAACGAAACAAGCTCGAATATACCAGCTCCCCCCCCACGCCTTGAAAAGTTTAGTCCGAAAGATGGAACATGATGCTGATTATATTTATAATTATACTCTAAGAAAAGAGAGAGTACTTTAGATTTTTCCAAAAGTACTATATTTTTGCTACAATTTACAATAACAAAAAAACTATATTTCTCCCAAAAGGTGGCAACCCTAAGCAAGAATGAATTGAACTGTCACTACATCTTGTTTGTATGACTTGACCGCTCACTCCATGCTGACTTCACCTAAGCTTACACGGTGAGAGGTTTAGATACAGAATTGCACCCTTTGTTAACACTTACACTGTACCATAATAGTACCATTAACAGTTCCATGACGGAACCCTAAAAAACAGCAGTTCAGTCCGAACCCTTATGGATTCGTCATGTCTATCTGTCTGTCTGTCCGTCCGTATATCACAGCCGTTTTACCCGGAGAAGAATATTAAAGGAACATAAATGTAAAACTGGTAGGTAGGTGCAACCTGTTAACCGCTATTCAATAATGCTGTAATATTATCGAAAAAATAATAATTTTAGGGGTGGCACTCCATACATGCAGCTGAGGGATGAAAAAATAAATTTCAACAAACATAATCGTGTGTGGTATCATTGGATAAGCTTCTAAAAAAGTTTTTTTTTTTTTATTTAAGGCTCTTTTTGAGATATGCGCTTCCGAATTCGTAAAAAATGTAAACTTTTAAACTATGAAGTTTGAAAAAAAATAGCAAAATGTAGAACTTCACAGACAATTCCAACGAAAATTGATTTGAACATCACAGCTTATATACTTTTAAAGTGAACTACGGAACCCTTCACTATGCGTGGTCCGACACGTACTTGGCCGGATTTCATTTTATCAAGAAATAATAGCCTAATATTGAATATTGATATCACTAGTTCCATTTAGGCACTTATACACGTAATAAAAATAAAAAAGGAAAATACTTTTATTTTTGGTACATAAACCCGCTGCCAGTGGAGTACAAACGGATGCATGGGTTCGTTCGCAACACGTAAAAACTTCATACGTGAAATGAGATTTTTCCGTCGTTTATTAGGTTACACTTGCTAACCTAACCTGTTCAAAAAAATACTAGCTTACCTGCTATTCGAATTTGAATGTAATTAGGATAATGGGTCGACCACGTCCTGATATAGGTCATAGGATACTTTCCATGCTGGGCGTATGTTCTACTGGGATTATTACCATCGTCAACGCGGGTGGAACGGCCGGCTGCAGTGAGTCTAAAATAGTAAACCAATCTTTTATTTAATGCATAGATAAAAATATTTTTCCAACAAATAAAAGCTATGGAGCTCGAATATCAAATCCTCTCTTAGTTTCTTTTTTATTTGTAACTCAGTATTATTACTTTAACTTTTTTATATATTTTTTTAATTGGCATGTTTACCTTTTTCCCATTTAATAGAAAACATTAATTAAGGTTAATATCACACAAAATGAAAAAAGTAATCTTAATTTTGACATACTAAAGGTATAATTTACTAGCATAAACATAGGCCAGCCAGTCTGGAAGACTAGATTTGGGAAATATGAATTGTATATTTTTATTGTAAAATTGTACTTGATCCCGCGACACTATTGATGTGAGTACATAATAAAATACATTAATCGAAATACAAAATATGTAAATAAACAACGAGAATATAGCACAGCATAAGCATAATCAGCCTTTTAACGTTCCCACTGCTGGGACACAGGCCTCCTCTCTAGGAGAGGGAATGGGCTGTAATCCACCACGGGCCCAGTACGGGTTGATGAATGTCACATGTCCTCAAATTTTTGGTTCTAGGACATGCCGGTTTCCTCACGATGTTTTCCTTCACCGTTTTGAGAGCAGTGGTGATGAAATTAATGACACATAGTAATGCGCCTGTCTGGGTTTGAACCCGCGACCTGCTTTTCGTAAGTCGGGGCCGTTACCACTCGGCCACCACTGCTCCTGCAACAACGAGAATATTATTGATTAAATTGAAATAAAGCACATATTTGTTTGTAGGTTTCTTGCGCCAATGACCGAGTTGACGTTAGAGCGTCCTGGACAGGTAATTTAAATGTGGGTCAGCTACATATCTCGAGTAGATACATAATGTATCCCTTTTTTTAATTCCAAGTAACAGCGGCAGAGCTGTTGCTACTGGACATCAAAACTATGCATCCGGACTGCAGAGTTTGTACGTTTGTCTGTATGTTGGGCTCGGCCCAACCGCCCCCTACCCCCATATTATATACGCCTATTGATTTAACCGGCGATGTCCTTTGGCAGCCCGCATCATTTGCATGAATATATGCGCAAGATGCAATCAGAACGTCATTATGATCATCCAGATCTACTCATCACCTTAAATCAAGTGATACACACGACATCACAACACATGTCTTCAAACAAAAAATCCTGTCTCTGATGAACTACATTGACACCAGATGTTGGATGTACCTATTCAATAGAACGGCAAGAACGCGTCTTATTCTTAGTCGAAAGAAATTCGACCAGACCAAATACATGTTATCATATGTGCAGAGATTCTAGATTCCAAAACCAATCCAGACTTGCACGATATTGCAGTTACGAACATAAAGCAAAGACCGAGTGGCGTCATCAACGGTCGACCATGCTCAGTAATTGGGAAATCGCCGTGCATGGTCGACGGCAAGTGTTCTACATAAACTGACGCCGGAGCCTGTCTGGCAACGACGGTTATTCAGTGTATCGTCGTGACTATCCGATGGTAACTACAGAACTGCCACAACGAAAGCAAAAGGAAACGATTTCGTCGTCAGGATTTTCGGGCCAGACTTTTCGGGAGAAGTCAAGCTAGTCCCACGATCTTCGCATTGGTAACACGCACATACTTACACAACACCTAGTACCCAACAATACTATCGTATGCTGAACATTCCGTCATACCACCTTTTAATTTTGGTATCTACAAGTTCATGATAAATCATATTTATTTTTACTGATAAATATGTAAATCAAGAAAACTTCTAACGCAGTATTTAAAAAGGCTTGAGAAAATTGCTTGAGAACGAAAAATCCTATTCAAATCAGCTTAAAATCTATAATACAATCCCTACATAACTAACACTACAAAAAGCAGCCTTTAAAAAAAAAAACAAGTTTTCATACTATGTGACATTAGCTTTATTCTTCTATAGTGGCTGCACTCAGCACATCACCTTTGTTATTAAAGATGGGCACCAACGAACCGTTGCACCACTCATCAGGTATTGCTTCTTCTAAAAGCTAACCACTTCCATCCATCTAACCGTAATTACTTCCATACTTCAATTGTTATTCCGTCTGGACCAATTACTTACCTATTCAAACCATTCACTGCTATTCACACTACATCCACACTCACAATTCTCACTAACCCCTAATTCACTGGTTTCTTGTCTAAAAGAACACTCCAGAATTGTTCCTCATTCATTGTGATCAGTCTTTCGAAATAGCCTTTCCATTTATCCTTAATCATTTCATCTTCGGAAAGAAGTATCCTTGCTTCATCCCTTACACATTTTATCCGACTAACATCATTAGCCTTCCTCTCTCTAGCTCTAGCAAACCGCTACAGATCTTTTTGGCCAGTTGGATTGTTCAGTATGTCGTACAATTTGTCTTGAGCTTTTGCTGTGGCTTTTGCCACCGCTTTCTAAGCTTTTTTCTTTAAAACATAATTTTCGTTTTTTTTAGCTTTCCAGCTAACGTTTTTGAGTTCTCCATTCCTTGAACTCCTTGTTTCCGTAATGATGCTTATTCATTAACCTGTAATACCTAACGGCTTGCATGTACTTATATCTGTATAGATTTATACAGATATAGGTCGCATCTTAACAGTTCACTTTTTTTGTATTCATTACGCTTATTATATTCTACATATTTTATGCATTGACTTTAACCGCGATATCTTGGAGAAAGCAACAGAATATAGACTGGTCGCAAGATAAAAATATTGCCTTCGACCAAGAGGGTACAACAGTTCATGGCTAGTTAAAATCCGATTCGACAAAAGTTGTGATGAAATCGCGAAAGATAAAAGAGTTACAATGTTACGGTTACCACGTTGTCATTACGAGCTCAATTCAATAGAGCTCGTATGAGTGATGCCTCAAATCAGGTAACACCAGAAAAAATGGAAAAAATGGACGATTTTACGTGAGCGTAACGGGTACGACGTAATAAAACCGAACCATTTTTGAAGAAGCTGATAACTGGTGATGAAAAATGGATCACATACGACAAGAACGTGCGAATGAAGTCGTGGTCAAAGGCCAGTCAGGCTTCACAGACAGTGGCGAAAACCGGGTTAACTTGCGAGTTAACCCGGTTTTCGCCACAGTCGCCACAGTCACAAGGTGTTGCTGTGTGTGTGATGGAATTGAAGGGCATTATTCATTATGAGCTGTTACCACCAGGCAGGACCATCGATTCTGAACTCAACTGCGAACAACTGATGAGATTAAAGCAAGAAGTTGAGAGAAAGCGGCCAGAATTAATCTTTCATCATAATAACCCTAGACCTCACACATCTTTAACCACTCAGCAAAAATTAAGAGAGTTTGGCTGGAAGCTGTTAATGCATCCGCCGTATAGCGCTGACCTTGCACCTTCAGATTTTCACCTGTTTCGGTCTCTTCAGAATTCTTTAGGCAGTGTCAGGTTAACATAACGAGAGGACTGCCAAAACCACTTGTCGCGGTATTTTGATCAGAAGTCCCAAAATTTCTATAGCAATGGCAATGGGATCATGTCCCTACCTACAAGATGGCAAAAAGTTATTGAACAAAATGGTACCTACATACTTTAGTTAAATGTAAATAAACTGTAAGTATTAAAAATGTTTCGAATTTTCTTAAAAAATGCGAAGAAACTTTTTCCTCAGCCTATTATTATATTTGTTTTGGGTATATTTATAGTTAACAGGTTATTTAGAAACCATCTTTCCAAGATGATGAGAGCCTCTTGTGCGTTCTGTATTATAGAGTCAATTGAGTGGCCAAAGTAAAAAAGGCAAATGTCATCAGCATATTATAAAGAAATATGCTCCTTCTTGTCTCTATTGTTAATTTTGATTAGGTATAACAGGGGACCTCAAATTGAACCTTGGGGCACGCCGCAGTAAATTATCTTAGGTGTGCTAACATTTTCACCTATTTTAACGACCTGTCGGCGTACCTGAAGATGCGATTAAAAAATCTGGAGAGCATTTCCAGTAACACCGATCGATACCTCGAGTTTATTCACTAACAAGCTATGACTAACGGTATCAAACGCCTTTTTTCAAGCAATGAAGATCCCTAAAGCAATGTGTTTCTTGTCTATATTAGTTTTAATCATTGCGGAACCTCCTGCTTTTTTGGAAGTCTGTTTATAATAGTTTTATCTATACTTATAATAAATCTGTAGAGAGGTCAATTCTGTACAAGGAATATATTTTCAAAATAACTATCAGGGGGTGATTAGTGATCGATACTGGTGCCAAAAATGCAATCAGTAAAATTTTTGTCTGTCTGTCTGTCTGTCTGTATGTTCTTTATAGAAACAAGAACTACTCGACCGATTTAAACGAAACTTGGTGCAATTATTCTTCATACTCCTGGGCAGGTTATAGTATACTTTTCATCACGCTACAATCAATAGGAGCAGAGCAGTGAAGGAAAATGTTGGGAAAACGGGAGAAGTTACTCCATTTTTTAAGCTTCCGATACTTTTATTAATTAGTAGTTATTTTATTAATTAGTTATACGTAGTTATAGGTATAGTATATAATAAGTTGTACATATTTCACACACACATAGTGATCTATCAATGCACAGCACAAACCACTGAACGGATCGGGCTGAAATTTGGCATGCAGGTAGATGTTATGACGTAGGCATCCACTAAGAAATGATTTTAATTAATTCTACTCCCAAGGGAAATAGGGGATCAACGTTTGTATGAAACTTTGTCAATTTTAAACCGATCGGGCTGAGAGTTTCAAAATCGGGGGTAAAGTAACTATTCCACGCGGACGAAGTCGCTGGCAGAAGCTAGTACAGAATAAATCCCATCCAAACTCAATAGTTTCCAATATATCCGTGTATATTGTAAATGAAATATTTAAAAATTTCACGCGGTATTTTACAATATTACGGCGTTTGCAATTTTTCAGTGACATAATTATGTACAACGTGTAATAGAATAAACGCGGTGTTTGTACGTACTGGCAATTTACCTATAACTTCGCCAGCGCTTATTTAATTAAAATAAAGAATTTCCAATAATCTTTTAGTGCCCTAGCTAAAAAATCTCAGCTACAAAATGAAAAGATGCTTCGTTCAACATTTTATGTTTATAGTCCAGTAATTTCGGCTTTGCATAGATATGCCAGTGTCCCCTTTAAATGTAATGTTTAATTTTAAAACGCTCACAACAAGCTCTTTCGTTTAGCATGTCTCACGCTGTTCTCAGTTTGCTAAACATTTTTTAAACACACAAGCTGTCAAATTCATACGTAAAATTGGTAGGAAGTTGATTTTCTATCGAACAGCATATATCGAATAGCAAGAAGGTGGTACGTATATCATAGAGAGTTTGAATGTAAACTACAAACAGTGGACAGGATAAAAAAGGCTACCTGCGTACTACATAATTATTTGATTGACAAATAGCCCAGTTATTTAGATAATTGTGTGACAGATAGTGGCACAAATATGTTTGCCGATACAAACTTTGAACAAGAAACACAAAATGAAGGATATAATGTTCGAGAAAAATATTGTGCCTATTTTAATAATCAAGGCACTGTACCTTGGCAAGACACACGTATAGCATCATTACTTAATCGGAATTATTAGCAAAATAAATTGCACTTACTGTCTGGAGAATGAGTTTCTTTCACAATTTCTCTCCAAGCTGCATCTTTAACATCAGTGCATTTATGAGTGCTTAAAAGTGTATTCCAAAGACACGGATATTTTTAACCAAAAAAATTTGAAAATGAAAACAATATATCTAGTTTTAATTTCCGCGAATATTAGTGGGTTGCAGGTATGCACCTCCCTCCCGCCCGCTATATTATGCACATGCAAGATTACTGGGCAATGAATCCTGGGGGAGGATTTTGAACGTCTTGGTGCGGATCCTACAAGGAAGTTTGCCCTCGAGATAAAGGATGCCATTAAAAACACGTCATACATATCAAAAGACCAATTAAAAAACCTTGTTCCTATGAATCCGAGGGCTCCTTTGTTGTATGGTCTACCCAAGACCCATAAAGATAACATGCCTGTACGTCCAGTTGTTTCTTACATTGGTGCCCCAGCGTACAATTTAGCTAAACGTCTCAACACTTTGTTGAGAAGTAGAACTTCTTTTAATCCCAAATATAGTTTGAAGAACAGCTTAGATTTAATTGAAAAAGTAAAAAATATCCAAATTCCTTCCAATGCAAAGTTGTTATCCTTAGACGTTGACAGCTTATTCACGAATGTTCCAATCGATGATTGTCTACGTATTCTGGGTATCCAATTTGAGAAGCAACGGTTACATCCTGGGAAAATTGCGGATTTACTTAACCTCACTAGTATTTGCATGAAACAAAATTATTTTAGATTTAATAACCAATATTATATTCAAAAGGAAGGGTTGGCTATGGGGTCGCCTTTAAGTCCACTAATGGCGGAGGTTTTTATGGATAACTTTGAATGTAAACATATAGTGAACGAACCTAATATTCTGTTTTATTTTAGATATGTAGATGACATAATTATCTGCTGGAATGGTACCGTTCGACAAATAGACCTTTTTGTTAAAAAACTAAATAAAACTCACCCAAAAATTAAATTTAAATTAGAATTAGAGTCCCAAAACTCCCTTAACTTTTTGGATTTAACTATCACAAAACACAATAGTGACTTAGATTTCCAAATTTATCGAAAGCCGACACACACTGACACGACAATACCAGCCTCTTCTTGTCACCCTCTTCAACATAAATTAGCCGCCTTCCGCAGCTATATTCATAGATTATTTGCCCTCCCCCTTTCAGCAGAAAATTATGTAAAAGAACTTAATATTATTTACCAGATCGCAATTTCTAACGGTTACTCAAAGTCAATGGTAGACAGTTTAATTAGTAAAAAGCAGAAAGAAAGGGTTCGTTCACTATTATATGCATGTCCGCGTACTAATATTAATAGATATGTGGCCAGTCTGACCTATATGGGCCCCATTTCAGATAGAATTAGTAATTTACTTAGAAAAAACAACGTTTATGTAGCGTTCAGAACGGACCAGAATATACGCCGTATTTGTAACGGAAAAGATATTTTAGAAAATAGTAAAAAGTCTGGGGTGTATAGGCTGGTCTGTGATGAATGCAACGGGGTGTATGTGGGTCAGACGGGCCGAAACTTTGACATAAGGTATGGGGAACATGTTGCCGCGTATAGAAATGGCCATTCGGACAAATCGAATTTCGCGAAACATCTAATTGATACCGGCCATTCTTTGCGCGACAACAATAGTTTTAATATACTACATATTTGTGATAAGGGTTTCCGGCTGTGTGTTTTAGAACAATTAGAGATTTTTAAACATAGTAATAATAATAATTTTGCACTGTTGAATGACCAGACGAATTTGGTTTCTTCCCCTTTACTGCGAATGTTTGTGGGTAGTTGTACACAAATAACCAACGGTGGCAGTGTATAAAAGGGGGGTGCCTTGTACTAAATGCTCAGTCGCAACTCAACGGTCAGCGAGTCAACACGTCCCCTGAGGATGCCTCGTGGAGAGGCGAAACACGTGTCGGTAATGGTGTTGGGTTTTGCATTGCCTTCCTGCATGTGCTTAAAATCCTTGCATTTGCCCAGTAATCTTGCATGTGCATAATATAGCGGGCGGGAGGGAGGTGCATACCTGCAACCCACTAATATTCGCGGAAATTAAAACTAGATATATTGTTTTCATTTTCAAATTTAAAATGGATTTCCGCAAAGTAACGCCTGACTCAATCAATTTTATTTTTAACCACTTCAATGAAATGTTCGTCATCCATTTTGCAAACTGAAAATATAAAAATATGGACGACACACGCTTGCATTCAAAGCCAGTCAATCGAATGACGCTTTCGGGACGTCCGAGGCGCGTGGAGAAGTCAGCGGATTGGTTTATTCAAACACATCCTCTCTCGTTTCCTCTCCTCTCCAATTTGGTGGATACCGGGCCTTACTATTATGTACTAGTTTATTTGAGATGTGTATAAATAACAGTGTGATGGGCATACTATTTATATGATTGTCCTAATTTTATTATTTGCAGTATGGTACATGAGAAATTAAATAGATACACCTAAATAATATGTTCCTTTTTATTTACCATTAAAATCATACATTATATAATTGTTTCACAAAAATGAACACATAAACATAACAATTTGTACATTGCAAACTGGTAGGTCTAAGCACTTCATACAAAATCACAGCATGCACTACTTTATGCACAGATATAACACAGTTAGTTAGTTAAAACAAGACAGTATATATTTAGATATTAAAACAATAACTGCTGGTACAATATAAATAAAAGTTTTAAAACTAATAATTCAAGTGGTTTTGTTAGCATCGCGTCTGTTGTTTTTTGTTTACGTTCGTATTCATCGTCGCGTTGCGCGTTATACGCAAAGGAATCTTCATTCAGCCTTAAAATGTATCATTAAATGAGCAATATATTCTTATTAATATGAAATTTGTGTATATTTTTACTCTATTCCATAAAATATTTAAAGATAAACCTTTATTTAAAATTTTAAACCCCTAAACTTCTCCAGTCGAGATTTATCGATTATGACTAAAATAATTTGTTTCGAAGCCCTAATTCCTCGACGAAACAGCGACGGGAGACTACAGCTTAGAGTTCGTCAACGACCACAGCCACGCTAGTGAATACCGTTTGGATCAGCGCTACTCGCTCGATCGATCTTAAGGCTGTCTCGTCGAGGAGCTCGTCGCAGCTTACAGCCACGAAATTGACTTTTAGAGAATAGCACTGCAGTAACTAACCTGCACTGGATAAATCTCTGCTTGAATAAATAACGTTATACCCAGATATCCACCACGATGTTATTTTAACAGAACTGGTTAGCCGTGAACAAGACGCGATACAAGCCATGGCTTTCATAATATTTTCAATCGCATTTTATGGGAAAGCCAAAATGATCGTCGTTACACAAAGATAAGGAAAATAAATATAATGCCTATTGATGTGTCAAAATATGACAGATTCTTTTTGTTTTTAATTTATAACCACAATAGCTGCACTATGATACTCTAGTACTACTTATACTTACTACTTTTATTTATGGTTTGATTTTAGTAAGTCCACAAAAGTGGGTTGTAATGTTTTAATCCGAGATATTTTTTACTTATTAACATGAAAATTGAATGTTTAGGAAATTTGGCCCCTTTAATACTTTAACGTCGTCAAAATATACCAAAAAAAGGAACTTGGGACAAAGAAGGCGGTATTTTAACTGAATAAATTAATATCGATGGAGGTGGTGGGTTGGCTTCCCTTCCGTTCCAACAAATTCTCGAGTTTGTTTAAAATCGTGGTTTGATACAAGTGATAATTTGTTACGCGGTTATAGTTATTAGAGCCGACAGTGTAATTACAAATTATGCTCACGTGTCGCATAATGTGTTCATAATTTATGTTTTTTTTTTTTTTTACAACTCACACACGGCTATCTGATCCCAAGCTAAGCAGAGCTTGTGTTATGGTAACCAGACAACTGATATACATACTTATATAATTTATAAATACATACATATTATAGATAAATCACACCCAGACACAGAACAAACAATCATGCTCATCACACAAAGTTTGTCCTGGGTGGGAATCGAACCCACGACCTCCGGCTTAGCAGTCAGGGCCACTAACCACTAGACCAACAGGCCCGTCGTTTACAAGCTTTGAACACATTTTGAAACACGTGAGCAGAATGTATGTTTACAAATTCACCACTCATTTTTCACCATCGGTGCCTTGTTTATATAAAACACTAGCACTTCGCCCGCGACTTCGTCTGTGCAGATTTAGTACAAACAAGTTCCACCCCCGTTTTACCTCTTAGGAGTGGAGTTACGTAAAATACGTTCTTAGTGGATGTCTACACCCTATATGGAACATACCTGCGTGATTTTAAGTATATAGGTGTTATAAGTTTCTGAGATTTCGTGATTAATCAGTGAGTGGTATTTCGCTTTTATAAAATACTAGCCGCTGCCCGCAGCTTCGCCCGCGTGAATGTTGGAAATTATCCCAAGGGAACATAATCCCGGGATAAAAAGTATCCTATGTTAATTCTAATACCTCCAAGAATATGTGTACGAAGTTTCATGATGATCGGTTGAGTAGTTTTCGCGTGAAAGCGTAATAAACAAACTTACATTCACATTTATGTATTAGTATAGATAATAGATTATTATTTTCAACTGAAAGTTTTCAGTGCTGGAAATAGGCGTCCTCCAAATGTGCTTCTTGAATTCAGTGAAACCCCGCGGGCATCGCCAAGCCATTGGTCCATCTTGTGGCGTGAGCACTTGTCATTGCAATCCCGGCCCTGCATCATCACCTCAACTGCTGTAGTGAACATAAACTGATGTAGTGAACATCACAAGCATAATATATTATACTATGAAAGACATTAATTGCAACCGACATTGCATTTTTCTTTCAAGTCTATTCCTTTTCAAATTATTCGTTTATTTTTATGATTGATGAGTCTAGAAAACCTGCAAAACAGACCACGATATCACCATTTCATATAAACACCGGATACAGTTGTATTATTGGTACAATAGAGACCAGAAAAGAATGGTTTTTAGTGATACACGAAAACAAATATAATGTATTCGCAGATTGATTTTACGTAGAAGTAAAAAGTTTTCCTCATCGCTATCTTGTTTCTATGAACCATAGACATTCCAGCCGAATCTCGTCCACTGCAGGACATAGGCGCCTTCCAAATGACGTCCAAGTGACGACACAGTTGGCGTAGTGATTAAGCGATTGGTTGCTACGCTGCGTGCCGCGAGTTCGATTCCCGCACGAAACGAATAATTGTATGGCCTACAGATTTTGTTCCGGGTCTGGCTGTTTGTGTATGTGAATTTATATGTTTGTAAACGCACCCACGATACAGGACAAATTCTTAGTGTGGGGCATCGTTTATTTATGACAAAAGAAAAAAACATTATGTTCTTCTCGCATCCTATGAATTCCTACGGCCAAAACCTGGACATAGAAAGAAGAAGAGTTTATTTGCAATATGCATTACGCAAGTTGGGAAAATCTACGGCCATCGCTTAGCATAATGTTAGGACACAGTCATGTACGAGATAGAGCCATCGCGCTGGTCCACACCTCGTGGGTGGCCTTACTTACTCCTTGCGGGTAGTTCGTCTAGATAATTTTGGCCTCACCAATCATTCGATCTGAGAGCCATTTTCCGTATAAACTGCGACTTAAATTTAAAATAATTAGTACCGTCAAACCTAACTGATCAAATTAATAGGTTGGTTCCCACCACAGTATGTTTTAAATAATAGTAGTTTTACTTTTATGAGCATCATATAACTTAGAAACAAGTCTCCTTGCTTGAAATACTTCCATACTGGCTGAAAAACCAATCACTATGCGCACAAATTGTATCACAAAACAGAACCTAATTAAATCTGACAGTACCAAGAATCCATGTAAAATTTTCACATCTCATAAAATATACGTAGGTAAACGAAAAATTCTAAGTTAAACAAATGTAGATATAAACAATAATGGAAACATTAAATCGGATTACAACAACATTCGAAAGTGTAAGATCCAACATAAAGAGCAAAAACTCGTCTGAGCGCCTGCAAAACTTGAAGAAAGACATTCAAACCCTCACGAATGAACTGGTAGTCCTGGGAAAGGAGAACCACGATCAATATGTAAGGTCCCTAGCCATGGAAGGGTATCTGGCCCTTCTCTCCGCTAAAACCATGCCTTTATCCCTTATAGAGAAAAGGAACATGCTTCAAGCGTCATTTGAAAAATTGAAACAGTTTGCCCTGAGGGATGAATGTCTCTTCATCTTATTAAGAATACAGAATCTTCTATGCTATTACATGATCCAACTAGATCAGACCACGATGGCCCGCGAGATCCTCGAGAGCATGGAAGACCTGTACGACCAGATCAGCAAGTCGGAGCCCGACAAGTTCCTCGATGCGGAAGACTTGTTCACAGCAGAGCCTGTCGCTAACATTAAGCGTGTGAATCCTGAAAAAGTTGACAAAGTTATTACCAACAACGTTCAGATGCAGGCATTTTTGTACAACAAAATGAACTTGCCTCAGAAATACACTTTATACAACCACACGGCTCTCCGGAGGCAATTGGAAATGAAGGAGGGCACGCCACAAGACTGGGCTCTGAGGACGGCGCGGCTAGGAAACTATTTCACATATCTTAACCAGATTGGAAATGCACGCCACCACCTGTGCGCTGCTTACCACGTGCTGAGGACCTGCCACGACAACTGCAAACTCATGCCTGAAGAATTCGTCTTACAGAAGGCAGATTTTGAAATCCACTTTTTAGAGTTGAGCCACCACTGGGTTAAATTTGGATTGACGCTTTTTAAAATGTCTAAAAAGAAGATTCTGAACAAATACTTCACGCAGCCGTCGTCGGGCGCAGACCTGTGGAAGACCGTGGACTTGCTGGAAGACAGGCTTGACAGCTCGGAGAACTTAGAAGATGAAAACTTGAAAGATCTGGGAGCAGAGAAGTCTGGAAAGGGAGATTGCGGGAACCCAGAGAAATTGTTCACTTTTCCGTCTTTGGATTTGAAAGATATGGAAGCTAAAGTTCCCTTAGAAAGCGTTTGCAGTGTTGACGAAGCTAGAAAGCTCTTCGCGTTCACATACAAATGGCTGATGAGGGCGAAACACTACTACGACTTCGAGCATCACTCGGCGCAGTACATTTCGTGCTCGCTGCAGCTGGCGGAGCTGTACGAGCACTTAGCCTTTTTCGAGCGAAACATAGACAACCAGTACAGTATCCAAAAGAGACGTGCCAACGTTCTGGAGACGCTAAATTCTTTACTGAAGACGTGTGACAACGTGATGTCGGTGCAGATCGACGTGATCAGAGAGCTGTCACAGGTCCAACTTGAGTTAATGGCGCTTAACTTGCAGAAGCTGTGGCGCGAGGAATCCCATACCAATATATTTAATATGGATACGGATGCAGACTCGATAATAAATTCTCTAGGTTCAGAATCCAACAAGACCTTGACGGAGAAAACTCTGAACACGTCGAGTAAGAATATGTTTTTGAGAAAAATGGAAGCAGCAACTTCGATCAATGG
The DNA here is from genome assembly GCA_905332915.2 of Hecatera dysodea. Classification (NCBI taxonomy): domain Eukaryota; kingdom Metazoa; phylum Arthropoda; class Insecta; order Lepidoptera; family Noctuidae; genus Hecatera; species Hecatera dysodea. The sequence continues at coordinate 25,542,748 of HG995286.1, read as the reverse complement.
CAAGCTGTTCCGGCTGAGCGGTCAGTTGGTGGCGCGGACACCCTCGCAGCTCAGCTTCGGCACAGGAATACTCAAAAACTGAATTTTGAAGAAACTCATTATTGGTCCCACGTAACTATTACTGCAATTATTGGAGATAAAAAAATGTTGGGGGAGAAAATTTACAAAATAAACGTTAAAATTATTGTGGTGGGATAATAAAATGCACAATTTTGTAAGTTATTGGTTTTATTGCTTAGATTAAGGGCAAGTGTACACAGACGGCGACCCTACCCCCTGCCTGCATGTCGGTTGAACGATAACGCAGCGTCGCCGCGCCGCCACCATATCGTCCCATCGCAGCTTGATTTCGCGCACACATTGCACGTATCGTGCATTCGTAGGTGGCCGGTAATGAAATGGACAGTACAAGTACTTACACAACAACAGAACAAACACCGGCGACGGCGCTTCGCCGGGCTGGCAACGTCTTACACGCTACACGCAGCCACAGATAGATATCGATCAGTATAGGGTAGTTGACTAAAAAAATCTAATTAGTCCGTCAGATAGATTTCCAAAAAATATTGGACACGTATTTTTTCTTTTTTCACGTAAACAAAAAATGAAGACGATACGGAGCGTTGAAAACTCGTGTGACGTCACTACCCGCTACAATTTTTACCGAGCCGTAACGTCACAAGCCCCCACTCCTGATCTTTGATGCTTTGTATCTTCGTCAGTTTTTATAGATTTGATAAAGGAAAAAACACGTGTCCAATATTTTTCTATAATCTAACTGACGGACTAAACATAATCATATATTTTTTACTCAGGAAACATCCCTATTGTGACTGGGCCCTGTTCTTAAAGTAATTAACTACAGCCGCGCGGTACACAAATACGCAATAGGGCTGCCCGCCTTCAGTATTTTAATTTCATCTACAGTGTTTTCTCTTTTTTTTAAAGGAATTTTCTTTGTGAATGAAATTGAAAGTGTTCATTAAAACTACGTGTGGTTTTTGGATTAGCACATTTAATAAAAAAGAAACTCCCTTATAAATTTGAGGCGATTGTAAAAATCCGTATTCGGATAAAAAATCATTAAAAATATCTTTGTCATATGTAAGTACTTAGAAAGAACGAAAGAAGGAAGGAAAGGATTCTTAGAAGTAAACAAAAAAAACTGATAATAAAATAAAACAATATAAATACATACAATGATTTAAAATAGCCCAAAGCCTAATGGACTTGTACTTATTTCAATCAAAATAAACATTCACAAATTGCACGCTTACTGCTTATAAAACCATCGCACCGTTTGTTCGTCACTGCGGCGCGGCGCATTCGCGACTGTTGTGTACGTTGTGTATCAAGTGTATACTGAGTTCGGGCGCGTAGGTACCTATAGTATGCCTCGCGTTCCGACCGTTTGTATTGAAGATAGAATACTGTAGATATCTATACTGTGACACAGCATAGAATCGCGCTTCGTCGCCCATAGCCCTACGTCTGCGTGACTTAATACAAGTGAACCAAGCATGTCAAATTGCCCAAAGCGTTTGATCGAATGTTATTACATCCTTGTTATGACATTCGATCAAACGCTTTACGCGTTTAGATCTGAGGTTCAACATCAATTTCGTGAGCTTAATAGGTAATGTGTCTGTTTACCAAGAACTAATATCGGGATATTGAGTAGGCACCAAAATGACCTGACATGACCTCATACCTAACGACGCAGTTACGCTATGCAGCATGCACTTTTTAAGATAGTAAAATTGAAAAACTTTATATTGGTAGCATTTAGGTTATATACATACCACGCAAAAAAGTACACATTGAGAGACTTGTAATTCACAACGAAAAAACTTTAGATATAAAGCGTCATTAAGCTACAAAAAATGAGGAAGGAGTGGAACTCTCTGCCTGCTTCTGTGTTTCCGAACGCAGTCAACCCTGATCTCTTCAAAGTTAGAGTGAATAGGCTTCTTCTGGGTAAGCTCATTCCATCGTCGACTTTGTCTCTGTCACCTGCGACCTAGACTAGAGCCAAGAGCATATCCATCCGACAATAAAAATAAAACATCGAAAACTCTCTTAGTTATTTAAGCAGTTTACTCGAAATAAATTTATGGCAGTTGACGCACAAATTACAGGATACACTGTTTAAAAAAAAAGCTCTCTATAGTGGTAAATTAGTACCCACTTGGTTGGGTACGCCACTATCGTTGTAATAAGCCCTCTCTTTGAGGAGTGGTTTGAGAGGCGCCACGGCGTCCTCACTTTCCGCCTGACTCATCGGTACCTGTTTCTAAGTGAACTCTGGCAGACCGCATGGTAATAACCCAAGCATCTTTTTTGTGAATGCTCCTGGTTATTCCGCCAGAAACATCGAGTATAGACAGGCGTTATTAAAACGTTTAGCATTACGAAAAATATCCAGGGCTGGTCACCATTTTAAACAGAAAATATACAGCCAGTGTCTTGTATAACACTCTTCCAAATTCCTAATCCTAAGTAGGTCAAGCATTGCTGAATTTTGGCGACAATGTTTTTTCCGACGTACACGCGAATGAAGTCGCGAGAACAGCTAGTATAGAGAATGTCAAGAAACAATAGGTGGTATAGTCGCATCAATGTAAAGTACATTTTACTTATAAGTTTCAAATTTGCAACGCTAGATGGCACAGTCTACTTTGTGCGTGTTCCCCTAAACGGAGGGTGCAGAAAGTATAGGTAAACTATTAACAACGTAAAAGTTTCAGATTTGCAATAATTGATGGCATAGTCTACACCGTGCACGTTCTCTATAAAATCTACTTGTCAAAAAAAATAGATCTATCCGAGGTGATCCTTTCGCAAGCAAAATACGCGTGACCCAGTTTTCTTCCCACACTACTGCCCCATTTACCGGGTATTCCATATTCCGTATGGCCGGAGCGGAGAACTGGTAACGCCATCTACCAGATCAACTTTGTAACATTTTTATCTTTCTATTGACAGATTTTATGCAACTTCTAAAGCGAGACAAATAGTGTCACTTTTTGCAATTGAGAAATAAACGATTCTCGTTTGACAAAATAAAAACTAGTTAGAAATAGAAAAAATGTTGAATGGCAGAGCCGATGTAGACTCTCAACCAAGCAATGATTTATTTATTTATTATAAAAGGAGGCTCCGGTAGCAAGTGCCAGCAGATGCGTGTTAAACTCTCTTAAAAATAGTCAATTAAAAATACTAATTACCTTAGTTCATCATCATCAATGGTCTGTTGCAGTCCACTGCTCGACATAGGCTTCTCCAATTGCACGCCACTTAGATCTATGTTTGACTTCTCGCATCCAGTTTCTGCCAGCCGTCCTGCGCAAATCGTCACTCCACCGTGCCTGAGGACGTCCTACACTACGTTTACCGAGACGCGGTCTCCACTCTAGAACTGGTTTACCCCAACGGTTGTCGGTTCTACGACTAATATGGCCAGCCCACTGCCACTCCAGCTTAATAATCCGGCGGGCTATATCGATGAACTTGCTTCTCTGACGGATCACCTCATTTCTGATGCGATCCCTCAGAGACACACCGAGCATAGCCCTTTCCATAGTCCACTGAGTGACTTTGAGCTTATGAACCATACGATTACCTTAATTCGGCTCTAAAAAATTAAGAGTAAGACAAAAAAAAAACATTGCGCTCGTTGAATTATCTAAATAAAGGCGTTTGACATAAAATACTATTTCTAAAGCTGAAAAGCAGTTGTATCACCGGAGAATTGTATAATATCCTCTCCACATAATATCTTTAAATAGGAAACAAATAGTCAAAATAGGAAGCATGATGCGTGGAGCAGCTCCCATAGATTTTAGTGTTCCCCAAGGATCTCTGTCCCCCCCCCCCCCTATTATTTGCTATCTAAATAAATAGTAGTAGCAGTGGCCCGCGTAAAACCCGTTCCGGTAGGAAAACGGGGATAAAATATACCCCATGTTACTCGCTGATAACATAGCTTTCCATTGGTGAAAAAATGGTTATAATTGATCCAGTACTTTTGGAATTTATTTGGTACATACTAACAAATAAAAAAAACTATTTAAGATATAATTACAGGTTAGGCCACTTGTTGTTAGAATTTTGGTAATCTATGATTTATATTTACATTATTGATGCTTTTAAGCGACACGGCGCGGCGTACATATATAGAACCCTTTCCAGTATACAAAATCCCAGTACCTACGCAGCTATTGCACATTTAGTTGATGGTTTAAATCCTACCCTGCTTTTGGTTCTGTAATCCGGGAAGCTTTAGAACAACCATCCTAGCGTTATGGATATGAATTCCTACAACCACTCAGACTAAAGGCTTTTGGCTTATCGATTTAACAGAATACGCTAACCCAAGTGATTCACCAACAATAGAGGGGATCTGGCGGTCGCATCGTGTACTCATCGCAGCATCACAATTCACAAAGATTTATTTTATTAAACACATTTAATAAGCTAATATAAAAAATGCGGTAGTTTTCGAAAAGTCCCGTAACGAAACTAATTTAAATCAAAACAAACAACAGCACGATGCGCATGATATTGCTGTCTCTCTCCTGCTTGTCAGATCGCACCTAAGAACTTCTATGCTTTGTATGAATCTATCTATTAGGGTTTGGTTTCCGTACTTAGTCCTCGTATTGGACCATTGTGCTTGAGCCATGGCGGCCGTCACTCCAACCAGCCGACCTCCCTCCAGAAGCAGATCAGTCTACTCAGTGTGTTCAGTATTCCTGTAAGTGAATTCGGTGTCCCTATTATTTGCCTTCGTATTTCGGCTACACCTGTGCACTAGAGGAGCCAGTGCGATACCGTTTCCTCCTCCTCCATGCATGCTCTGCATAGAGTAGGTACTGTCCGTGATACCTGTCATGACTGTGTAGGTGTTTGTTCAATGAGCAGTGTCCGGTGATGGTCCTCGCCACCATCCGTAGCTGCTTTGTAGGGATTTGAGTAGAGGAAGCGTTTTAATGATTTAATCACAAATACTACACCGGAAACAATACTTGAATCGAATTAATGCTAGTAACTCAGAAGTGCTTGAGTTCTGAATACTGGAAGGGTTTATCATATACGCCACGGCGCGGCATAGCTTTGTGGCTCATTATGCACTTTGTGTAAAACTAGGTACTGCCCGAGCCTTTCAAGATTCAAAGCATTTATTTCAAATAAACCATTTACAGGCACTTCTTAATTTTCAAGATCGGTCAGTCAAAAACATGAAGCTATTTGCACGTTCGAGAGCGTAGATCACTATGGAGAAGAACATGCAAGAAGCTTCACGGACACTCTTTTAAATCATGTTATTTACTTGAATAATCTTGGTATGCTGATAGAATTATCCTGTCTTTCTCCATGCGTCGTATTCATAATAAAATTGATCATAGAAATAGCCTAGGTACTATTTCTATGTTCAATTTTTCAAACCTAGATTTTTCCTGAATGGTATAAGTATAAATAAAGTTTTAATTAAAAAAACCTAAGCCTAGGTTTGAAAACATGAATGACGAACAGATAGACAGAGTTACAGTATAATAAATAGTATGATTTTGTATTATTTTTAAAGTATGACTATAGTTTTGAGATTACAAAGTTGTAGGAATGTTCACTGATGGCATCCTTTCTTTACATCATCAGTTTCTTGATGGTCAATCTTAGTAGTAAAACTTCTGTGTATCCTCTATCCGACCGAAATACTCGTGACCTAGTTTTGGCCCCACACCACGGCACAGGCCAGTGACCGCGAATCCCGGAGATTTGCCACAGCGAAGCTTGCAACTACTAGCGCCGCATAGCGTCACAACTGCGAAACATCAGATTGAAATCACTGCCATCTATTGGCAGCTTTTAACCAACTTGGAATGCGGGAATTTTAAATCTCTGGTAATTGCATTAACCAATTTTTTTTTTAACATAACCAGTTTGCCATTGCGCAATGACCCTTAACTATACATATCATGATTGAGGGACCTCTTTAAATCATTGTAAAATCTTTACACGTTCGTTGATTGTAGTGAATGGAAGTAATTAATTGTATTTCTATCTTGATAGATTATGTATGGTATGAATTTGCATCGATTTATAGAAAATCTTGAGTTAGGATTGAAGGACCCCTTCGAATAGCTTAACTTTGTTTGTTTGTGTTTTTAGTGCTGGCCCTCAACATTTATAAACAGGCCATATCTATTTAACTGTCTATCTCCGCAATTCTTCATCAGATCATTACTAAATTTATATGGCCGATTTGGGAATAAACCTCTTAGTAACAAAAAAAGTTTTTTTTTGCCATGAATCAACTTATGGGAGAACTGCCAGGTGAACGAGTAAAACATGACTGTTCCCCCCACACGAGAGTAGACTTCACAGGACACGTCGAAATCAGACTCAACAAAGGGAGAGGGGTGCGAACTTCAATGGGTTAAATATGTATATTTATATGCATAGTGAGTAAGACTCATAGAACATGGGCCTAACTAAAGCACTGAAGCTTATTCTGTAGGCTGCTATGAAAAGCCTATATAATAAGCTTCGGACACGTTACACAGAGTCACGTATCTCAGACAGTGGTACGAATTTCATGGGGCAACAAGGTGGCTTCTGAAAGAGCTTAAAGAGTTCAAGCAACCAACGCAGATATGGGATTACAATGTTATTTTAATGCGCTCGCTTGTCCGACCGCTGGTGGTCAATGGGAAGCAGCGGTCAAGGCAATGAAGATTCACCTTAGTCGGTTGCTAGGCGACTAAAAACTGAGCTACGACGCTAGTGAAGAAACAAGCATGCATGAACTCCAGGCCACTTTGCTAGCTCACTGAAGACCCAGAAGAATTTTATAATTTCCTGAAACCAGATCACTACCAACAATGTTTTTATCACGAGGTGACTACACTGAAGATAACAAAATAAACCTTCGCCAACAATGGTAGTTAACTGAACGTTTTTGTTGCATAACCAACGATTTTCGGTCAAGCTATACAGGGTTATTTGTAAACCACCAACAACTTCTTAAGAGATTATTTAGGTACTCATCATTATGAACAACTTTTACTATGGGGCCTGAAATCGCGAAAAATTATCAGCTGAAAGAACAGCTGATTTTTTTCCCTGTATAATATATCTTAAATACCTAAAAACATGAAGCAAATCCCAAAAAAAAAACTGTGTGTAAATCCATGTCATAGTAATAATCCCGGACAACAAATTGCCGCCAGGAAAATGTATTATGGGACGGTTGCTAGAACTTCACCCTGGTGCGGACGGGTATGTTAGAGTGACAGCGCTAAAGACCCAAACTGGTGTCATTAAACCATGGTTACCCATAGTAAAACTATCACCTCTATCCATTAATGCTACCAGCAACCAAAATATTGAAGAATGTCAGAAAAATTTTACAGGAGGTAAAACTAACTCTTTTCAGAGCTTATGGCCAGACGTTTTAATCTTGCAGCCTTTTTTTGGATAGGAAATCATCAAATGACTTCTCACGTTCTGCGCGGAGTGAGAGGGAGGTGCCAGACTCTTACTGACTAAAACCCACCCGTGATCCTTCTTGAGCCCTTTGCGTTCCAGGGCCGCTGTGACTCTTTTAAAGAAATTTCGTGTAGTATGTGGATTAGGTATACGCAAAAGGCCTACAGCTCCCTGCGTGTCCAAAGGAAACATTGTTGGGATAGCCTCGGATTTGAAGTGCATCTAGCACGTTTGCTGAAGCGAGACTGGATGACTTTATACTATAATTTGATTGTATTATTTAGTTTTTTATTGTTAAGTATAAGTATTGAGTTTTTTAAATGTTAAGATTTAGTGAGTATTAGAAATAAGTAACTACGCTATTGTAATAGGTGACACCTGTAAAATAGTTGTATTTTTGGTGGTGAAATAAATAAATAAATAATCATGCGCAAGCGAAGTGCATCTATCCTGTGGCGATTCCGAGGTAGTCCGAACAATATTTTGGGTACACTGGCGGACAAAATATATGGGCCGTTTATTAGGCACTGGGCTGGGAGACATGTGCGTACAGACGTACATGTACAAAATTAATTGCTTCATTTTGATGTTGTTTTTATTTACACTTATTTTTTACTAACAATAGGTTAAGGTAATACTGACACAGTATGGATCCCGTATTCTGAAATAAAGATTTATTATTAATAATACAACTCATGAACTCATTTTTATGTTCCTTTTCACAACCATGTGGTTTTTAATATAGTTCGCAACTAAAGTCAGGCATTCAATTTACTAACATTGAACCCGAGCGAGCGATTTATTATTACACCATTGGCAAGGTTGAATACACGATGAATGGACATTGCTTACAACAACACACCACAACTACCAACTAACACCAGAACACCAGACAACTACAAACGAAGTGAACGAAGTTACTGGCAAGGCGACACATTGAAAAAACATAAACAGTGTAAGGGATCTTTGCCAGAAGATACACCAAAGTTATTGTCAAGATTCGACGGATTAACTTTCCCATGAGATAGAACTACTCAGCTTTTACAACCAACCTGCTAGCTCCCGACAAACACTAATCTGAGCGCGGCTTGATGGACGGAGTGAGCATGATAGCAAACAGCTTATTCGGCGTCCTAGACCAGAAATTTACTGAAAAATCACATCGACCATGCAACTACAGAATGACGTTTGAATAAAACTATGAAAATACAATATTATATTAGAGGTTAAAGTATTGTACTGAAAATCTAAATTGTTTATTTTTTAATTTTTAACAAATGTATTTAATCAAAATAGTTACCATTATTATCTATACATTGCTGCCATCTAATAGGAAGATCATTTATGCCTTTGCGATATAACTCTGAGGATCTAGATTGCACTAACTGTGTGAAAGCATTTTGTACTGCCTCCTGGGAAGAAAACTTCTTGTCACGTAGATAATTGTCCAAATCACGAAAAAAATGGTAGTCCGTTGGAGCAAGGTCTGGCGAATACGGAGGATGACGAATGGTTTCTAATTGCAGTTCCTGAAGGGTCAAAACGGTTTCTCGTGCTGTATGAGGTCTCGCGTTGTCATGGAGCAATAATGGTGAAGATCGATTCATGAGTCGGGGCTGTTTTACTGCTAGTTTTGCCAACATTGTTCGGAGTTCGGCACAATAGACATCTGCCGTTACTGCTTGACCATATTGGAGAAAACTATAGTGAATAACGCCATGCTGAGACCACCAAACAGTTACCATTACCTTTTTATTGGTAAGTTTTGCTTTAGGACACTGTTGTGGCGTTTGACCTGGGGTCAGCCATTGCATTTTTCTTATATGCATGGCATTTTCGTTAATGGTTTGCGTCTATCGCATGCGCTGCCCAGTTTCACGTATAGCGGGGACCCTATCAGAGGTCTCTAGGTCCAAAGCTCGTCGGAGTTTGGCCTCATCCGCGCTGACGCGCAGGTGGTGGTGTCGTGGGCTGCGAGAAGTATTCGTCGCTCGAGCTCGACGCAAGTGCAGTGTCATGAATCTTTGGACCTACGGGTAGCGCAGGTCCCAGTGCCTGCAAGGTGGAGCTGGGCGACGAACCCGACGATGTTGGGTGTGTGTCTTGTTTACGTATACGGCTCCTTGTCAGAATTTTTCTGGAAATGTTAAACGGCTTTTGTTTCTGATTCTTAATTATATTTAATTAAGACACAATCAGAAATTATTAGGCTTTCGAAAAACCTTGTTACGCAAAGAAACAAACAATGGCATGGCCTGGTTACAAGAGGAGCCCCACAAAAGCGTAAACTTTTCCCCTCATAGCGTGAAACCCAAGAAACTAAGAAATTAATTGCGCCAACACTTGCAAAGAGTACAATAACAATTTCTAAACTCATAAAAGTTGGTTAAGGGTGATATGCCTCGGCAGCCAACAATACTCAAAATGTTCAGCAATGCCGAAGTACAAATTGGCAAAGTGCCTATAGGTTACTAAAACCGAAATAAAAATAACACGATCGGATGACTATTTAAACTATGGTGCAATATTTTAAACTAAACAGTGTCCCGTTAATGATGTTGTGTGTTAAATGACAAAACTTCAACAGTAAGGATAAAACATATTGGCTAATAATTACCAGAAAATATTTTTATTGTAAGTACTAGTTTGTAAGCTACTGGTTAAACTTTATTATTCTACAGCTAACAATCTAAAATCAAGCGCAATTTTAAAATTTCATAATAAATGTAATTCCGCGAACTGCTGCCAGGCTGGCTCTTTGCCTTAAACGAGAAGAAGATGAAATCATAAAACATTTCGCAGAAAGTTACCGAGGAAATTCTATTTAGCGAATGAATATTGAATGAAACGGATCGATGCTATAAATACCAGCACCTGACGTCTTTCAAAACTATGTTTTTTCTTGAGGCAATAGAGCTTATTTTTTTTTAAAGCTGCTAATGCTTCTGCTACAGGTAAAAGATTAAAGATTATTTTGTTTCCTTGAGTTGAATGGGCTCCGAAACTACAGGACCGATTTGAAAAATTCTCTCACTATTAGAATCATTACCATCATTATTATTAGAGAATATAAAAAAAAACTCTATCGGAACCAAAACTTGACGTGCGCTGAGATAAGTATTGATGATATCACAGGATGATATCGATTTAAAAATGATGTACCACATTATTAAAAAGAACTCATTATTACCTGAGGGTCTAACTATTTATTATGTACATTCACATACACAAAACACCCAGACCCGGAACAACTATCTATAGGTCATACAAACATTTGCTCCGTGCGGGGATCGAACCCGTGACACGTAGCGTTATAGCCAAATTCTCAGCCAATGCGCCAACCGTGTCGTCGAACCATTTAATACTTTACGCACACAGATATACAGAGGCAGCCTTAATGCCTTAGGCATTTACTACCAGTCAACCTTTGGGTGAGATTGGGGAATAGTGGTAGGTGCAAAACAGAAACGCGATTAATATTAAATGAATACAAACATACTATACCTACATACATACAATACAATACCATAATATACAGGGTTATTTATAAAACACCAACAACCTCTTAAGAAGTAATTGTACTCATAATTATGAATAACTTTTACTATGGGACCAAACCTGAAATCGCGAAAAAAAAGTCAGTTAGGCTAGGCTAGGCCATTAAACGGCACTTTTGAACGTCATCATTAAAATATATCATAATTAAGTGACTCTAGCGTCCCTTCGCAATGGTAGATTCTTATGGAGAAGAACGGACAAGAAACTCCATAGTTACTCTTTTCAAATAAATGTTTTACAATATTTTAATTTTATAAACAAAAACCACTTCATATTTGTGTGGACGATGCACCAAGTATACTAGTTATAGAACAAAGTATGACGAACCCTTTTAAGATCGACGGTATTACAGACCGATGTACATATGTATCTTATTAAAATATGTACAAGGGGACACTTGCACCCGTTACAAATATTAAGGAACCTTCTTGAGAACCCCACCCGACGCTCCCCGGACACCAAACAAGGACAAATCCGGAGAAACCAGAACTGATAGTAGCCCTAACTGTGTCGAACTTTTCACGATAGACAATATTCAGGCCGTTCTGTCTCAATTAAAAAATCTTTAAATATTAAGTAAGTATATAGGGATACGGGGGTATTACGACAAAGCTAGAGAAAATATGGATGAATATTTTTTTAAAGAAACGTTGTCCCACACTAGGATTTACTCCTGTATCGTGGGTGCGTTCACAAACATGAAAACTCACATACACAAGACAACCAGACCCGGAACAATTATCTGTAGGCCATACAAACATTTGTTCCGTGCGGGGATCGAACCCGCGACACGCAGCGCAGCAGCCGAACGCTCAACCACCGCGCCAACCGTATCGTCGTAATGGTGCGGGGAAAGACGTGGAAGGAAGGTTTTCTGCGTGGTTTGAGGACACATAACTCATTTTCATTGACACAAACATGATGAAATTTGTTCCCAAAAGGAGTCCATGGTATAGGTATTGTCTTAAAATAAGGTTAAGTCCGCAGTACAGATAGTGGGAGTATCCGAGTATGCGGCCGGTGAGTGTAAGCAGAATAATTAATGAAATATATTTGTAACCTTGTTTCTGTCCCGTTCGCGCCGGGGAACGCCGCACGGCGTACATAATACTATTCGACTCCTCAGCGATATGAGCTCCTAGTACTATACAATGATGGTATTTAATTTTTTTATTGTTTAACTTTAATTTAAATTGCTTAGTAAAATTGAAAAGATTGTTGATACACGTTTTTGCAGGAAATAAATAAAAGTGTTTCGCTGAAAAAAGCTTATTGCTCAAGACATTCGCATCAAAATACTCTTGGAGCTGCAGAACATTTTGGGTGACCATTGAATCAATCAAACAACGGTGGATAATTTTATTTATTTTGTAGACATAGGTATATAATACTTAAAACACTTGGGGAGCCAGCAACCAGCAATCAGACTATTAACAAGAAAAAAAAAATCTCGCTTAAATAATAATTTAATTTAATATGTGAAGACGCCCCGGGTGTCGGGAGTCGCAGGACGATTCCCGGCCACCGTAGGCACGGATCTGTGGATGGCGAGCGATGGGTGGCTCGCCGTCCGATAACAACCAGGCCCGGGTCGACGGCGCGTCGTGATCCACGCGCGACTCTAAGAGATGTCAGCAAAGATTACTGATGACTGACTAACTGACGCTACGGTGCCCCGGCCCCATAGCGTCAGTGCCTGCTAGGGTTGTGGTATTTGTTCGAAAGAGTCAGCGCGGCCCTGGAACGCAAAGGGCACTAGGAGGAAGACGGGTGGGTTTTAGTCAGTAAGAGACTGACACTCGTTTCCGCTCCGCCCAGAGCGGGAGAAGGCTGTGATTCCCATCCAAAAAAAAAAGGTGTCATATTGCGTACGGCAAATAATACAAAGAATCGGGACTGTAGAATGCGGAGGGCAGTTGTTTATCGGGCACGTTTACTTACATACATTTCCACCAATACGTGGCGATAAAAGTGTAATATAACAAACAGTAATAATTAAATTCTTTGATTGCATAAGCATAATCAGCCTTTTAACGTTCCCACTTCGGGGACACAGTCCTCCTCTCTAGGAGAGAGATTGGGCCAATCCGCACTGGGCCAGCGTGGTGGACGGCGGCCCAGTGCGGGTTGGTGAATGTCACATGTCTTCGAATTTTTAGTTCTAAGACATGCCGGTTTCCTTACGAAGTTTTCCTTCACCGTTTTGAGAGCAGTGGTGATGAAATTAATTAAACAAAGTAATGTACCTGGCTGGGTTTGAACCCGCGACTCGTAAATCAGGGCCGTTACCACTCGGCCACCACTGCTCTTTTTTATTCTTATTCTTTAATTGTTTTACTTTTAATTGAGAGATTATGAGAAGCTCGTACAAGTTTCGCTATATTTGGGGAAACCCTTTTCTTTGATCGCCTTGAGACCACGTAGTTTAGTCAAGTCAAGAATGCAAAGAAGGGAAATATTTGGACTTTCGGGTCAACTAGAACAACATCCGTGCGTTCAAACGATTTTGGCCCTACCTATTATTGGAATAGATTATAGTTCACAACTTGGGACCCTTTAAAACTTGGTAACTTGGCTTAGCCCAGCTATGAATTTCCCTCGGTGATGCCTATTGGCCTAGTTCTATTCTGCCTTTTGCTTGAAATGAACCTTAAAAACAAATAATTTAAAAAAAAAAAACAAAAAGTGAACTTATAAACAAGATAGATAATTATCTTTTCATTGCAATCAGGGGACGGTTCGTTTAGGGTTGCGGAATTTGTTCGAAAGAGTCACGGTGGCCCTAGAACGCTAAGGGCACAAGAAGGATCACGGGTGGGTTTTAGACAGTAAGTGTCTGACACTCCCTCCCGCTCCGCCCAGAGCGGGTGAAGTCATTTTCAGCTCGGGGCGGAGCGGGATCTCCCATCCAAAAAAAGAAAGGGTCTACGAGTTCGTAGCTCAGTGCTACGCGGTGACTCAATGCTTCGCCGTAGCCCGGTGCTACGCCGTAGCGGTGTGGTATGTACGTAGAACGCAGGCCAATTCTTGTCTCAGCTCTTCTAGTCTAATTAGAGATTACAAATATAGCCGAGTCAATTAAGGTATGAGGTCTTAGCACAGATCAGAATATTTTGGAAGGAACTGAATGACGACAAACAATTAATGAGTGAGAATAGAAAAACCAAGTACTTAAGCCTAATGTGTATTGCAAGTGTGCACCTCAAAAATCTACAATTGCATGAGTCTTTAAATAAAGTTTATCCTCGTGTCACATTTAGCGAGTTCGATTCCCGGTTAAGACAGGCGATTTTTTTTTTAATGCAGATCGAACTTTTTTCGAAATAATAATGAAGTCTTCATTCAGTATTTTTTCTATCTACAGTATTTAAAATACTTTCTCTCCATTTGGCAGTTTTAGGACGGCCTGTTTGTGTCCAAAAAATGTGTATATTATTTTGTAACCTAGCCAGTTTGCCAGAGCGCAATGAACCTTAGTAAAAACTTTATACGTTCGTCGATTGAATATGGAGCAGGTGTTAAATAGTATTTCTTCAAAATCGTGATATTATATTTGTACAGGTAGCATGAATTTGCATCGATTCATCGATTCAACGAGAACCCTTTTTTTTGGATGTCAGGTCAGACTTTTACTGACTAAAACCCACCCGTGATCCTTCTTGTGCCCTATGCGTTACAGGGCCGCGGTAACTCTTTCGAACAAATTCTGCAATCCTAGCAGGCACCGACACTATGGGGCCCCGTCCTCGGTGCTGACGGCTCCTTGCGGCGCGCGTGGAACACAACGCGTCGTCGACTCAACCTGGTTGCTATCGGACGGCGAGCCACCCACGCTCACCGTCCCTAGGCATCAGCCACTGCGCAATAGCACAGCGGCCGACTTGTCTCTGGAGGATTCAACGAGATCCCTTGAATCAAGATTGTGGGGTGCCTTTGAATTGCTTACAACATTTTTTGTTTTGCACTACAAACTTTTGGATCAGTTCTACAATTTTTCTACAACTTCTACTAAATCTTGATGGTTATAGTTTTTTCAATTCGAGGGGGGCCCTCAATCCTGACGCACATAAGATTTTTGAGCCCGTAGCTTCGCCGGCTTCACCCGCGTATAAAATGTTGGTAGAAAGTATCCAATGTACTGCTCCAGAGGTCCTAAGCTATACCTACCTATGTTTTCCTTAAATCGGTTTAGCGGCTTGCGCGGGGAAACGTACTTTAAGAACTGAGGTAATTGAGCATTTTGAATATTCTAATGACTAATTTTATTATGAGCATCTTGGCGGGAAATCATAGCAACATCATTCCTGCATACCCCCTCCGCGATTGTGTGCGTGACCCAGTTTCGTCCCTTCACAACTGCCCCAATGACCGGGATCCCGGATGTTCCACTTCAGCTATACGAGAGAAAAGCGGGCAACTAGTAGCGCCATCTACCAGGCCAACTTAGAAACGTAAGGTTTAAATCACTGCTATCTATTGTCAACTTTCACGCAATTTGGGGCGTGGGTTCTTTTGAAATGTGAATCGGGCGGGCAAACCTAGTTTACGATTACGAACAAAGCTAATTGAACATTTCGAATATGCCTTTGGATTTTTTGTGAGACTAATTTCGATTTCAAGTGAATAATATTTACTATTGACGTCCCCCCTTTTTATCACGAGTATGTTGGCGGAAAATCATAGTGGCGGCATCATTTCTCCATACTCCCTCCGCGAATGTAATACGCGTGACCTAGTTTTGTCCAAACACAAATGCCCCAATGACCGGGATGTTCTACTTCAGCCATACCAGCGGACATCTGGCAACTAGTAGCGCCATCTAGCAGGCCAACTTAGAAACGTAAGGTTTAAATCCCTGCCATCTATTGACAATTTGTACGCAACTTGGCGCACGGATTTTTTACTATGCAGAATGCAACTTAATCTGTTTGAGTTTAAAGTAAAATCTGAGCTTTAGGCTATCGTATACTAACTAGCAAATTTAGCCAACCAACCAACCATCTTCGTTTATTCCATAGTTTACAAACTTTTTTTTTTTAATTTAGTTTACTTATTACCTTCCAACAACGCACCGCAGCTAGCTCTGACATTTGTACCTATCGTTCGAATCCTGGACGGCGTAAGGGGTCGGAGTTGGGCTGGAATGGAGGTGCAGGGACTGGTTTGGAAAGTTCGATGGTATGCCATTTGGCTGGATTATTCTACAGCCTCCTAAATCCACCATAGACAAGATGTACATAAAGGCAGCAATTATTCGCGTCCAAGACCCAGATAATTTGGCAGAGTGATGGAGTGTGGTGGTTGACTTGGGAGTATTCTCAAACTGTTTGCATGTCTCGTCGCAGCCCGCAGTACCTATATCCTAAAGAAAGCTAACATGAAGGTCGTCTTCGGAACTGGAATAAAGTATCAAAATATCAGGGAATACATAAATAAAATAATGATGGTTCTTAAATGATATATTTTTTACACAATACGTAGTATGACAATATCAAACGACAACCGTCTTACACTGGTACAATATTTGTACAATCAGCTTTCGAAAACGTTGATCACTTTTGTACTTTGTCATTGTGTCTTGAGTAGGTAATTTGCAACTTACTCAAGAGCGACGGTTCTAAGTATGGTCAGCGTTTTCATAGGCTGATTGTACATAACAAGTCATTTCATTAACCGGTACGAACTACTTCATAATTTCATTATATGGTAGCTCGAACCTGTTACAATGAGTAAACAGATATCGAGGGTAGCTTCCTAATTGTCAAACAATAGCACTCAATGAAAATGTTAAGCAATAGGTATCACAAAAATCTCAAAATTATTTTCCAGTGTTTTCGTTGCTAATTAGTGTCTTACAAGTGGGATACTACCCTCATAAATAAACTGACTATATTTTCCACATTAAAAAGCTTTTACTATTAACATTGAAAACGTTTGTGTAGGCTCATTGAGATCAGCAATAGCAAAAACTTGGTGGCCTGTACATTCTGGAAAAACAAATTGGAACGGACGCACCAACAGATAAATATTTAGCACAGCGCCATCTAGCGGTCGTGTATCTAAATCATTACACAGTCTCGGCGGGAACTTAATTGTTTAATATGCCCAACGTTTTCAACGCAAACAGCAACACATATAGCATTTCTTTACTTAAATAACAATTATAATAAATTATTAAAGTAAAGTTATATAATCGCCAACACAATTCACATTTTCTTTGGAATACATTTTATTTAGATTTTCTGTAACACACAAGATGAAATGTACCTATGTTAAAGAAGAAAATACAGTATATTGAAAAATAATGGCATAGACAACACAGTCCATCGGTTTGCTTTTCTGAGCTGTGTCGGCGATTGCAATAGAAAAACATTGACTTAATAAATGCTAAAACACACAAGTCCCATTCTGTTACGTATAAACATGGTCAGTAAATATATTATTATGTACTCGTTTTATGTCGAGACAAGAAAATCATCCCCAGTTTTTGGAAAGATTGATACTCGCGTCGCAATTTGAACAAAATCAAGTAGGTAGGTAATAAATATTTATTCAACCAATCTCAACATTCTCAACGGATGGGCTTTATCAAATGAAGTTACACAACAACTTTTTAAATTACTTTCGGAAATCTTAATTCTTGAAAAAACAATATTTGTAAAACGACTATTTAGGAATAAGTAAAGATAATATTCTTACTACTATGCCTTGCCCTGAAATATTTTTGACTTCAAGAATTCATTTCCAGAGTTATTTACGCAAAATGTAGATACTAACGCGATAACGGCACAATGACATGATTACAGTGTACTTATATTTTATTTTGTATAAGTACTTCAAATAGCAGAAATATTACAAAAGACATGTATTTTTTGGTTTATCGTACGAAACCATACGTGTACTAGTTCGACAAACATTTGGCCGGTTTTTAAACAGCATAGTATCCCGGATGATTTCAGTAAATGATAAATGCAAGAAGAATCATTCTGAAAAGACTACCTTCAGTTGGTCATTCAATGTAGGTATTTAATTTTTTATAATATAGGTTTTTTTTTTTGTTAAATGTTATTGAAATTTAATAAGTCTCAATATTATAAATTCACGTTAACAGATATAAAAATGGAAGCATTAATAATTATTGTAATTTGTAAATATTGGGATTACGTCGGAGATAGTGCGTAAATTTTACTTGTGGATACATACAAGATCCTTAAAAAATAAACATTTTTTTTGTTGTTTTACCTTCTTTTGAATAATTAAATCAAAAGTAATATTGCTCAGTTGAGCAGTAATCAGCATTAGTGTGCTGAACTGCAAGTGGTCCATACAAAAAAAAACATAAGTAAACTACAGCCACTCTTTTCTATACTTACTTTACAAAGAGATGAGTGATGCCAATACTTATACAATTCAGTTACTTTTTTCGTGAATTGTAGTAACCCTGTATAAATGTCACCAGAAAAATGCAACCGCCGAAGGAAAGTAGAATATCGCGTGAAATTGTAAACGTTTTTTTCTTCTAAATAATACAAGGATATATATCTGCAGTGGAGCGCGGTTTTGCCCGCGTAGTTCCTGTTCCCGTGGGAATATGGGGATAAAATATAGCCTATGTCACCCGGGGATAGTGTAGCTTCCCAACAGTGAAAGAACTTTTGAAATCGGTTCAGTGGTTTCGGAGAAAAAGAAAACGAATGCTCAAGGTTATTTGGTCAGGGAAACGCCTTAATGATTGTTCAGAAACCGGGCGAAAGACAGCTTCTTGTTGTTTTATCATAGCCAGTTAAATATTTACAAAATTGATGTCGGTACTTAAGAACTATCACACAAATAAATACAGTTAGGAATGTTATTCATAGAAGTTGTTAGTGTTATTGGAATTCAAGGATAAGTCTTACAATTAGTTTAAAACTCAGCCTAAGGTCCATTTAAGGCCCCCAGAGGGAGGTGCGACGCGACAACGACACGTTTTTCATAGTTTTTTTTTTTTTCGGGTAATATCTGTAGAAACACCTATAAAAAAGGGTTGTCAGATGGTCAAAATTGTTGTTGCAATGACTCAAGAAAAATATCTATAAAAAAACTGTCGTTGCATTGTCGCGTCGCGTCTATCTGCGGGAGCCTTTGAGGATCACACAAAAATTCATGAGTAAAAACTTAATTAGGTACCTAGTTAAAAATATACAAAGTTTTGTAAGAAAGAACGGGACTTTCATCGCAAATATTATAAGAATTATAATCTAACACACAATAAATCTTACAATACACATTGAAAGCAATTTTAAACGCGTCGCAATAATAATTTTTGTACAACAGCAAATAATTTTGAGGAAAAATTGGAATGTAGATTACAATCACAATGGACTAAGAATGAAATGATTGCATTTACTTACAAAATTGTATTTCTTTTTAATAGTCTGGCGTTCAAAGAAACAGTTTTGTACATGGGAACTTTTAAACACGGGCCATATATTATATTGGGTGGCACACCATGGGTTTGTAGGTCCATGTAAACACGTTTTGCAGTCAATAAACAATTCGGAAGTTTGTTTAAACGACGAAGGATTTTCGTAAGTAAAAGCAATTCAACATAATACTCCGTACACTAAGCCGTATAAATTGTAAATGTTATTTACATAAAATTTTATAAAATTTAATTACGCTTTAAAAACTTTTGAAACATTTATAATGTAGAATTTCAAATTATAATTTCAATTTTATAAAATTAGAACCGCTTCTTTAGACTATTTCTTTTTAAGAACGAAAAATAAACTTTGACTCAAAAAGAAGTATCAACAAAAAAAAACATTTTTAAAACTTATAATAGCATGTCTTAGTTAGTATAAAAATCACAATATTAGAAACAATATTTCCATATAACGCTTTGTTTCATGATACAGAGTTCCGATTGGTAGCTTCGGTATTTAAAAAAAAAACTTTTCTGGTTTTAATATAAAATATTAGACATATTTTAATTAAAAAATAATAATAATAAATGTATTTAATGATATAAATTGACAATTTGCTACAGTCTATTCATTAGACATCAATATGTTTATCATTATTTATTTTTTTAGTAAAATGTGTTGGCAGTGCTGTATTGAAGCCACTGTTTCATTTTAACGACGGAAATTTCGAAAGCGAACTGACAGATCATGGTATTGCTTCATTGCTTGGCGCGTCGCCCGCGACTGGCGCAGACTATCTTTTGGTAATTAACATATTTCGTTTTCTCACATTATATTGTGACTTGACTTTATTATTAGTCCGATTTTTATTAATGCATTCCCTGTTTGATTGAGGAAATTAAAAAAAATATAATAATCTCAATGGTGTTTTAAAAATGAAAAATATAAATTAACTGTCTTTGATTCTTTAGTTGTGTCACAGTATGATTACACAACACATTTAAAACGATTTTCCTTTAAATTTCTTCATTTCCTGCTTGTTTGTATAACTCAATAAGAGTTTTTTTCCAACCTTGTATTTTATTTAGTAACGAATGTTCAAATAATGCAACTGAATTTTAAAACAGTAATTATTTTGCATGCTAGGTACCGTATAAATTCATGTTCTTAAAAAGCAAAAGACTGATGTGTTGCTGTGGAGCTTGTTGCGCCACTTCTTCTTCCCAGCTAAAACACTAGGAAATGGTGACGGGTGGGCGTTCAAGAAGTGCTGAATCCCAGCCTAGTTTGAATAAATGACTTTTGATTTTGTACTGGCATGTTTGTTTGGAGCATTTGTAGAAGAGATCGAGTTTTCTAAGTAGCTCAGTAAATTAAAAAGTTTTAATCCGCGCAGCTAAACTATTTGTTTAAAGAATGAAATAAACTACTTTCTTAATTCAATTACAAAAATAATTTACATTATCAGTTAGCAATTTTTTTGCGACAGCGATTTAGGCAAAAATGTAACTGAATTAAATTGGGTTTCATTTTCATTTAGGTTTATGTCTTGTCCGACTTCATTACAAAAAATAAAACGAAAAATAAACACACCTAATATATATATATAATTATATGTAGGTATATGTTTTAGATCTTTTTATTTTTTATAGATATTCTTTAGCGCGAAAATGTTTAATACTGACAAAATAAATTAGTTTTACCTATTCTTTACGTATCGTCAAGGTCGCAGGTCTTTAAGTCTGCTGCCTAAGACCGCGTTTCTAACTGCAAGCAATTAAAATGCAAGATTTTTACATTGCAGGGTACAATCAAGCGACTGATATCATTACGCCCATGTAGCCAGCAATGTAAAGCTACTTGCATGCGAGTTGCTTGCAGGTGGACTCTCGGCTTCTGACGGTCTCATATTCTTATTCTGCAAAGCGGACACCTTATTACAATATAATTGTATAACATTATTGTGCGTTATCTCTAGAGTTCGATACGTTACGACACATACAACAATTTACTGTACATATATACTAAAATTCGTATTTTACTCACAAGTCAAGTTTTAATTGGAACGGATTTTGTGAGTTTGTTTGAATTAAGAAAAATGAGCTTTATTGGTTATTTACTGTAGCACAGCTTTTCGAATATAGACTTTGTATATAGTGATGGTTGCTGTATAATTTAAGAAGTGATTAGGTACTATGTCTGTGAAATATTTTCGGTACGACAGTTAGGTACATGCACATGCGCAAAATTCGTAGACACTTTCATTCACTTAGATTATTTTAACACTACAGCGGGCGTACCATGAGGTGTTAAAACGTGAGTCTTCCGAGCGAGAAAGAGGGATAGTGTTATACACCCTATATAGCTCCATCCTTTTTTCTCGCTCGGAAGACTCACGTTTTAAGACGTCATGGTACGCTCGCAGTTCTCATTAACAGTCAGGCACGTTTAAACACGCACAATCAGCATTCTATACATAGTAGGCTCTGTCTTTTATCAGAGTTTATAAAAATTAATTTCAATACATACGGTCGTGCTTTTTGTTCTTAGTGGCAGTCCTTTCATTGCGACCCCAGTTGCGCCATCTCTTAGAATTAGCAGGAACTACAAATAAACCAAGATATATCGTCATAAATATTGTATAGCAGCTGCAACAGTACCTTTAATAACAATCTGATTTCTGGAAAGAAATTATCTACTGGTCACGGATTCAAGACATCTCCCCGTTTAAATTTAAGTGAAGTGATCTGTCAAAGCATACAAATAAGATACAATGTCAGTTCACTTCATGCTCTGTATGCACTTAAGTCCACACGGGGTGATGTCGACAGAATATGTCTTACTGATGCCATTGGCTAGTGAAAATTCTTTCATCCAATGACTTACGTGCATTTGACAGTTTGTCACGTTCATATTCGTTCAAAAATACTTGAAGCCATGCGATTGTTTTTGTGTGTGTGTCTAGTGGTAAGTGAAATTGCAACTACTAACAAATTACAATCACATTTGAACCTTATTTTCAAGACTATCGAGTTTAATTTACTTGAAAACGTTACAGCTTAATACCATGTAGAGATTTTTTCGTTGCATTGCTTTGTAACTTTATTAATTCGATAGGATGAGACGGTGCTTCTTATCTATATAGAGGGCTCTTGAGTGTGTGTTCATCCATACAGTGATTTATATAATATTATCTCAATGTAAAATGATTCTATTTAAATAACCCACATCTTTATTTCATACTGGCTGCCACCCGCGGCTCCGTCCGCGTGAATGTCGAAAATCTTCCCAAGGGAACATACTCCCGGAATTATAAGTATCCTATTTGTTATTCCAGACTATAATCTAACTGAAAAATTGCATAAGAATCCGTTTATTCCTTTTTTGCGCGAAACAGTAACAAACATCCATACATCCAGTTTGTCGCATCTGTTCAGAAGGTTAAAATCAGTCTACTATTTTTCATGCACTTATACCTACTATATCATTTCGTGGTCGGTTATATGTAAAAATAAAACATTGATTACAATTGAGAACCTCTTTCTTTGGAAGTCGAATTAAAAATAGACCCCATATTCTCCGTCAGTAAAAGATTTTACTATATGCTCTCTAAACTAAATTTCATATTTTTGTTAAGTTTTTAAATATTTGAATATAAAACACAAATTAACATTTAAAAATAAACATAGTAGCCCACCGGTAACGATATCGGGAGCAGAGGCCAAGCCTACAGCGATCAGGGTTCCAAAGAGGATCCTCCTAACGATACGCTTTTCTACTGCCTATCGAGAACTCCGTACAATGATGGTCGAGGGTCATGGCTATTGAGTTATTAGCGGAAACGACTGTCGGTACCATGATCGTCAAACCCACATCCCACATTTCAACAACCTCGCGAACCAATCCAAAACAACTGGTTTGCTTGACTTTCTCAGCTTCCACGAGGTTCTCGCCATTCGGAACGGTTATGTCTACAATCAATGCACGCCTCTCAATTCAGTCCACCACCACTATATAAGGCTTATAGGCAACAAT
Organism: Hecatera dysodea; assembly: GCA_905332915.2. Classification (NCBI taxonomy): domain Eukaryota; kingdom Metazoa; phylum Arthropoda; class Insecta; order Lepidoptera; family Noctuidae; genus Hecatera; species Hecatera dysodea. The sequence continues at coordinate 25,519,256 of HG995286.1, read as the reverse complement.
AGTTCTATCAGTGATGATGGTCCGATCATCTGTACATTGTGATATTGCCACCATCAAGACCCGGGTTGGGCCTGTAGTACGTCAGTTCCGATTCCTTAAGATGCTGATGGATAATTCTAGCTACAAGGCTGTGCTTATGCAAGTACTATTCGCTAGATAGACGAGAGCAACTAGAGATAATGTGATAGATTGATTCTTCCGAACGGTGACATGCACGACAGATGTAAACCGTGCCGTCCTTACACTAACAATAAATATCCGCTAGTTATTCGTCATGTCAAGTTCATCCAATAATTAGCGTTATTTCGACAACCAATCCATTTTAACCATGAGGTTTTGTATTACGTACGCTAACATTATAGACCGGCTGGTATCCAGTAGAATTCGGTAAGAATGGATTAGTTTTATAGTGAGCACAAAGCGTTTCCAATCGTCTTTTGTAATGCGCACAGCAAAGGAGTGGAACTCTCTGCCTGTGTCTGTGTTTCTGAACCCATTCAACCCTTATCTCTTCAATTAGAGTGAACAGGCTTCTTCTGGGTAAGCTCTGTCACCTGCGACCTAGACTAGAGTCAAGAGCATATCAATCTGACAAAAAAAAATAGTGACGGCTCTGTTCATATGCATTTTAACAGCTGTACCGACAAGAAAACCGGGGGTTATTATGCATTGTACGTCTTTGCATATAACCGACCGTTGCTGATACTTTATATAATCTACATTATCTCTTAGATGATATATTTTGTTCCAAGATTAAAAAACCATGAAATTCGTGTGACATAATTTAAAGATGGCCTCTAACTTAGAACCATAATAAGGTAAAAATGCTTGAATTGGTCCAAATAACTGGCAAGCGTCAGAAGCGGTGCTGCTTTCATCTGACGTCATGAGACAGACGCCATAACGCCTTCGCGGCATTCAGTAAAAATGTTTTGCGTGTCAAGGTGAGAAATAACTTCAAAATTCTTAATTTTTAAAGTTTCTGCCGATTTTATTTACTTGTTCTCAGAATAAGTGTGATTAATATACTTATTACTGACCAACCCGCACTGGGCCCGCGTGGTGGATTACGGCCCATTCATTGCCTCTCCTAGAGAGGAGGCCTGTGTCCCAGCAGTGGGAACGTTAAAAGGCTGATTATGAATATACTTATTTATTTAAAATTTATGTACAGTGGCACTTACTAACTTATGCGGATTTAATGCAACAGCGCATTCTCTACCAGTCAACCTTTGCGTTAAAAAACTGGCGGTAGGTATAAATTAATACAAAGAATGAATAGCTTCTTGTAATTCATGTTCATTTTTTATCGTAGTCAAATACCGTGATAAGATTTTTTTTATACAGAAGACTAAGAAACAGAAGAATTATACAGAACAGTATGATTTAGTACAAAAATAAGTTTTCTATGAGCTAGAAGTTTATATTTGTGGTAAAACAATGAAACAAGAGCGCTTGCGTAATCGGAAGAAATTTGTACGATTTTCATACGATGCTTTTCCAAATAATAATGCCTTTTAATAGTCGCGTTTTTTATCTCGATATATTAAAAGAAATTGACTTATTTTTTTAAATTATTTTAATATTTTTTGCTATGAATAACTAAATGCACATCTAACTGGCAGTGAAATGATTTTTGTAAATGAAAATCGTACAACCTCCCATCTCACGTAAAGATCAAGCTTGAAACCAATCGGAACTCTTGGAACCTCCTATCTACCTACCGTCTCTGCGCTGCAACACCTCGAACAGCACCACATTGCTGTCCAAGTCGCTTTCCTCGCTGGCGGGCCAGGCTTGATCCTCCAGCAGCGGCTTCCCATGCTCGCCCTTCACCTTCGAAGTTCGTCGGATGGACTCGAAGTCCTGGTCTATGGCGTGAACGGTCCCGGTCACGGACTTGATGAAGAGGACCTTGTGAATGATGTGGCCGATGATACCGAGGAGACAGACGCCCAGGCCGACCACGTTGATCGGGGAAAGCACGTCCCCACTCACTTCAACCGCAAGGACTAGGATGCACATTTCCTGGAATGTTTAATGAAGATGTCAATGTCGGTGCCAGATGTCACGCCATAGACAGAAGTTTAAATGTGTTCTGTTTTGTCTGTGGTGTGACCAGAGGCTCGTGGTAGTCGTGCCCGGTCCTGACATTGTTTTTAGATTTAAATGAAACGTTTATTTTCTGTTTGTTTATTTCATTATGTGCGCCATCTATGGCGGAATAAACGAGTTTTCTTTCTTCTTTCTTTTTTTATGTTTCAGACCTAGAATTTTGACCACTTAAAGAGGCTTGTTCCAGGCTCCGGCTCACAGCTGCCGTCCCGGCTGTCTGGTGCTCTGTTCTAAATTTGACTCAATTTGAGTCTAGGCAAGCGTCCGCCGTCGTGGACTACGTACATCAACTCTTTCCATCAGCTGAGATTGTGGTCAGACGGAATATTATCAACCAGCAGCGCCCCCCGGTTTCACCCGTGTAGTGCCGGTTCCCGTGGGAATACGGGGATATATAGCCTATGTTACTCAGGGTAAATGTAGCTTTCTAATGGTGAAAGAATTTTTGAAATCGGTTCAGTAGTTTTTCAGTTTATTCGTTACATACAAAAATACAAATCTTTCCTCTTTATAGTATTAGTATAGAAGTGTAGATAAAAAAAAATACATGTGGACTCGGGGACTGCCGCGGTAAAGCTATTGCATAGCATTTTTTATCAACTTATGCAATTATATATTTAGTACTCTGCGTCATTGTGATATGGTCTCGATTCGTTCACCTGGGTTACTGTACTAATGTAAATCACATACCTACGTTTCACTTAACTTTGTCCCACCGATTGTTTCCGAACGCAGACGTTCGGGTGGGCTCGGTGACGGCGAGCGACCATTTTAAAAAGGCGGGACCTAATCGAATGACGTAGCGGTGTTAGGTTATTTTCGTTACGGAATTTCTGGACTCGGTTGCCACGCTCAAGGCCCGCGATAGAAGCTATGCAATAGCTTAAAAACGAACAATTAATTTTCATACCTTAAATATGCCAGAGATGGACAGCGTGAGACTAGAGGTGTAGGTGACGACGAGGAACTCGCTGATCTCCATGGCGAAGGCTATGGTGGCTCCCACAGACACCTTCAGGATTGTCGGCATCAGCTTCTCCGCAGACATCTTCTGAAGGTGGTCGTAGCAAGCGAAACCTGGAATTGACGACGTTCAAAATTAGAAATCTATATAAAATAAAACCTACTCCCTGATTAAACAATATTAGAAATTTCAGAAACTGTAACACGTACAAACTTAAAATTTGGCAGGTAGGTTCCTTATATAAGGAACCTACCTGCCAAATTTTATTATTATATATAAATTAATTAAAAAAATTATTATATATATATATTTACGAAGCATCACCCCGGGGTAAACCGGGGTTAGAAATTTGTGCTAAGTCTCCACAGCCGAAGTCGCAGGCGAAATGTAATTACTAGCATTTTGCCTGCGACTTCGGCTACTTATATCTCTCATAAAAAATAAAAAATTCTTTTGTCAGCATTGACGACCAATTCAAGTTTAAATGTTCAAACGAGTTCAACCATAGAAATATAAAATACAGGAGAAGTGGCAAGGGGGCGTGTCGGTGTCCACGCGACTTGGTCTGGGCGAGCATGTCTTACGCAATGATCGAATCCGCGAACTAGTGCGCTTCCGACCGTGTGCGTGATATGATATAAGAATTCCGTGTTGTTCAGTGTTTTCTTGTAAAAACCGAAGCCTAAACCAAAACTTTGTTAATTATGGAATCACTTACCATATCAAAATACAAGTATTTTACTATATTTGTCTTTAAAATCATGAAAAACAACAAATCTTAAAATATTTCTTGCTTATACTATGTTATTTTTGTTTTTAAATGTCAAAGCGACAATAACATATTACTATGAATACACTGCTCCTTAACCACTACCTAAGTTTGTCGCTAAGTGACTGGATGAGCAATGTAAAAATTACAAAACGATACTTTAGCAAGCCGATGTATCGCATAGTACGGCCGCTGCTTCTTGCCGCGAGTTAGTGATGTAATTGTGCAGATACACTGTCGACAACAATGTCGATTGTTGAATGAAATATTACAAAAGTGTACCAAACTTTCTTAGATTTCATTAAATTTTTGGTAAATAATCGTTCAAGTGTTTTTGGCTTTGAATTATCGTATTTATGCCTTATCCTCGTGCTACTTCCTTACTTTTTATGGTAATTGTATTTTACTTTCGATAAAGTTTCGAATGCATTATAGTAATCGGCATGTTTAAGATAATATATTAGTGACCTTTGCTTAAAATTATTTGTTATACATGGGCAGCATAGTGTGTGTAATAAATGCCAGAATCGATAACTTTCCGATTAGTCAATCACTAGCGTATATGTAAAATAAATTGCTTTTGCACAGCACAACGATACCCACCGTTGTTTTTGTGTGAGTAAGTTGCACGGTGTACTGTAAATATACGCTGTGTTTATTAGGATAAGGTTTATAATTGATTGTGTAGTACAGTCCGATTTTAGAAATGCGGGTGTGTGCGCGACTGCGTATCTATTGCTTTTACTGAACTGCATGCGTAGTAGTTGCCGGGTGGTAGGGCAAAACAGGAGACACAGGTTCCGATACATTTTCGGCTACAGGGCATATCTCCTTGTTTATTATATCTATGAGTTCAACCAATTAAACCAATTTAAGTTATTATTTTGGAGTTGAGAGGTTAATTTATCGATAATAATTTGAAATCTGTCTAACAGGTCAGGTGCCAAAAATGTAAAAAATCAAATTGAAATAAGTAGGTACTATCATGGTCAATTAAAATAATGTGTTTTTTCCTGAACTTTCGAATTTTTGTGAGTCTTACTCCTTCTGTTCTCTTTTTGTTCCTTGTATTGATCATCTCTTTTTTCACAGATAAGCCGGTTTTTTTTATTTATTAACTCCGGTTAATAAATAAATCGGCGTCATTGGGGGCGCCAGCAAGGGACATGCTGGGTCAGGTTGATATTATTTTGGGGATTTAACGCTAGTGGCTCAGCGGCGCGGGCTGGCTCGTTAGGCAGTAAAAAACGTAAGGGCGTGTACCTTCTATTCCAGAAAGTTTACTATAAATATTTCTAAAAAATGTAGCCCTACTTGGTCCTACGAAATACGATTTACTTTCAGACAATTCGTGCAGTTTTTAAATTGTATTGGGCTGATTAAGCTTTGATATCGAAAAGAGTTTTTTAAATCCATCATTTGCCTTTTTTATTTCAATTATTATAATATTTCATCTTTTGACTTCCACTTGCAACTAAAACAAAGATGAACCCGTCTCATACATTTTTATCCGGGCTTTATAGATCCGGGATTTAGATGAACTTTGGCTGAAGGGTAGACTAATTCCTGGGTTAAAACATGGGATACAATTTATCGGGATATTGGATTTCCTTTTTATATTAAAAACAATTTTCGTGCCGGCGAAATCGCGGACGTTAGTGATATTATAAAAGCTCGAACGACGATAATAATGAATGCTTATTGCGTAGACTACCGGCGATACTACGACCTACGACAAAAAAATATTATTGACTGTTTATTAACTCCCGATCAGCCATGAGGAAATCGGTATCAAGTTTTTTTTTTTTCACCATCGAGGTCTCTTCAGAAAAAATAAAATCTTTATTGAATCTTTATTAAAAAATTTATTGAACCGTACCTAACTGAACTTCTGTGCGGAGTTAATTCCCTGGGTAAAGTAGAATTTTTAAGGTAATCCTATTTGACAAGTTTTTATTAAACTACTGCATTATACCCATAGTAGCTGACGTGTGATCTACACGTATAGAAACCAAAACTTGTTAGTGTTAATAGGAAGGATGCAATTACAGAATTCATGAACATTTTGTTATTGAAATGATAAAATAGCATAAAAGAATGGCCACTGCAATGTTTTTATTGTAGTTAATATTGATTTTTAACAACTAATACGAATTAATATACTTAACGTGAAACGGAACGTAAACAATCAGCGTCTAGTGACGTTTTTGTCTCTCCTTGTCTGTGAATTAAGTCCGCCTATGTACCACTATCTAAATATATATAACTCAAAAGTGACTGACTGACTGACATAGTGATCTGTCAACGCACAGTCCAAACCACTGAACGGATCGGGCTGAAATTTGGCATGCAGGTAGATGTTATGACCTAGGCATCCGCTAAGAAAGGATTCTGATTAATTCTACCCCCAAGGGTATAATATAGGGGATGAAAGTTTGTATGAAACTTTGTCAATTTTAAACCGATCCGACCGCTAAACAAAAGTAAAGCCGCAAAAACTATACCTAATTAATAATAATACTTCTTAACGAAACGAAGCCGCGGGCAAAAGCTAGTACTAGTACATAAATAATTTACCAAGTTTTAACGGTAGTAGGAACTATTCAGTGATAGGCGTTGGTCAGCTTAACCAAAGAGCATTACGATACTTTCAAAATAAAGTGATAGATGGTCACCAAAAGTACCGACCTCGACAAACTTTGCTTAACCTAGAAAGATCTATACGCGAAACGAATCAATACGAGGACATCATAAAGGTGTAGTAAGTGAAAAACACGTGTTACTTCACAGTTGATAGGCTGTCTGTATAATTTATAAAGATTATGTAAATATCTGTCGTATGCCATGTGTGTGCTCTGAATAACACGACATTGGGGTGAATCAAGGTGACTTCAAGGATCCAACTAAAAATGAACTCTTTAGTTTTCCATTTGTTACTACTTCTCAGAATTTAAAGACTCTTTTGGATAGTGTAATAATAATAAAATAACACAGCGAGTGTTTTTTTTTTTTAAGATAATCCGGTTCGATTCCTGGTTACCGATTAAAAAAAAAAGAACCAATGATGGAGTTTTAGTTTTCATCAAAACCGGACTCGAGACACCTTTCAGTGTTTTTCGATATTTCTCAGTTTCTGGTTTGGGTTTGTTAGTATTTCAGAACTAGGATAATTTATGAGCATAAGCATAAGCATATTTAAGTTAATTTTACAGTATTAAAATAAACTAGCAATGTTATTTAGCTTGCTTGTTGTTGCAAAATTTTCACTGAATAATTTACATCAGGTGTAAGAGTACTATTATTAAAAGTTTTAAAAGTATAATCTATATCTATACTAATATTATAAAGCTGAAGAGTTTGTTTGTTTGTTTACTTGAACGCGCTAATCTCAGGAACTACTGGTTCGAATTGAAAAATTTGCTTTTGGGTTGAATAGACCATTTACCGAGGAAGGCTTTAGGCTATATATCATCAGGCTTAAGTCAATAGGAGCGGAGCAGCGATAAAGAATGTTTTAAAATCGGGGATTCCACGGGGACGAAGTCGCGGGCAGCAGCTAGTATTATATAAAGTTTTAAAGTTTATTTGTTTGTTTGCTTGAACGCGCTAATCTCAGGAACTCCTGTTCCGATTTGAAAAATTTGTTCAGTGTTAGATATCCCATTTATTGAGGAAGGCTATAGGCTATATCAAGCTAAGACCAATAGGAGCGGTGCATCAATGAATGAATGTTGCAAAAACGGGTGTATTATTTCTCTCTCACTTGTGTGACACAGACAAAGTTGCGCGGATTAGCTAGTAATAACTATAGGTAATCAAAAATAATAGTTATGGTAACTTATCTATTTATTAATTAATGGACTATTATGTCTGTAAGTGTAGAGATGGAGATAGGAACTGTAACGATGACACACCATAGTGACAGTTCAAACGCGGTTGCCTGTGTATTCTATTCTATTTTTTAAAATGGCAAACATGCCGATGTCGACAATACTGCCAATGTCAAATGTGCTACGGAAAGACGTGTGAGACCAAAGACAACGAATGAAGATTTTTATAATTTTGCGGAATAAAACCTTGTTATTGAGTTTTAACAAGTTGTAAAATGTACAAACCAGACAAACGGATTGTGTATAGTGCGTTTCACGAAAGAATTCCCTTCGTCGTATTGTTGGCTGCCCTGTCTGTCTTAACGTCAAAGAATGGAGATGGCATCATGCTTTCATGAAACCGAGCATGAAACGCACTTTAGTTTGCTTTTGATTTAATGATGTCACTGTCAGTCCGTGCCGGGTGTACGCCATAGACAATTGTTAAAATGTGTTCTGTTTTGTCTGTGGTGTGACCAGAGTGGCAGTTAATGTCCATTCCTGACACAGCTAGCCACAAGAAGGTTTTATTTAATTTTAGTTTGTTTATAAGTTGTTTTCTTTTTGTTTAGTGTTTTTTGTGCGTCATTTCTGGCAATAAACCTTCTTCTTTTTCTTTCTGTATTAACATTCAAAGTGATCGTCGTTGAATTTACAACGAATTAAGTTGTTGATATTATCACAAGTGTTTTTCAAAAGGTGAATCTTGTGCTGATAATAGAAATAACTTAAATCTACATCAACATAAGTAAAAATATCTGCCTTTATTAGTTATTGGTGTATTGTAAACATTATATATATATATATATATATATATATATATAAATATTAAATATTCTGCTTTGATATGGTTTTTATCGAGTAAAAGTGATGAATACAGTACGCCTTGGGTTGTGAATTCATAGTTTGTCCGTCAGATAAACTAAACAATATTAGATGCGTTTTCTTTTTCTTTTTTCACTTGACAAAAAATGAAGACGCTAAATTGCATTGAAAACTCGTGTGACGCAGTAAATTTTTGAGTGCAGTAAATTTTTACCACAACAATGCTTTCGTCTTAGTCGTTTTTTATTGATTTGATAAAGCAAAAAATACGTGTCCAATATTTTTCGATAATCTTACTGACGGAGTAAATAGAATCATTATTTTTACTTGGGAATCATAGCTAAATTGTAAGATTTTTTAGCTTCCGACTATCGCTTGTAAACACTTATTTGTATTATTTTAGAATCGCATACACCAAACTATTAAGTTTCCCATTTCTGTAAAGCGTTTTCAAATTGCTCAATTATGTATGGAGCGTGAAGTTGTCGGTTTTCAATGTTTGCTCTAATTCAAAATGGCTACGTAGTAGTTAGTGAACTCGAGCCGGTTAGTACTAAAGTAGATAGGTACGATGTAGGTACTAGCTCTCTCCATATGAGAACAAGGATTAAAATAACTCATATTTTACATGGGAGCAGGCAATCAAATATATATTTCTAATAATATATATATAAATATAATAAATAAATAATAATAAATGTATATAAATATATTTATATATATATATAATAAATAAACACCATGATGTCGCAAAATCATCTCGACTTGAGTGGTTTTCAGAAGAGTTATGGAATAAAATCTGCTGAAATGCATCTCATATGTACTGTATAGGGGATTATTATTCAATATTCCGACAACTTTTATCGAAACAATATACTACTCAAACATTTCTATTCTGAATAAAAAAAACTGACAAACCGACAAACCGCCATTTATAAGTTTTTCTGGATAGCAGCACTGAGGAACTTCAAACTTCAAATTTATGGTTCCCGACATTCGAAGAAACGTCTTAAGTTACGTTTTCAAATGAACGGACGTGTCGCCTAAGTAGGGCCAACAGGGGTTGCGATTTTTCCTAACAAAACCTACTGAAAACGCTGATTAACAAAAAAAAATTGGTTTTGTGTGCAACAAGAAAACTTTTAACAAATTATGTTAAGAACATGTTTAAGTGTCATAGAACTGAAATAATAATTATTATTTATTAATTTTCCTGTAAGTAACATGATTTTGATGTGAGCGAGCTTTGAGGCGAAAACTTAAATTTCAGGTGGTCTAGTACAGGCGCATTATCAATTTAAAGGATTGGTTGTGTAGCAGATGGCACATCAGGATACAGAACTATCTTTTTATATTAAAACATGCCAAAACAAAGCCCACATTTTTTGTAAAATCATGTCGCAGAATTTCTTTTTTGAGTTTTAATTATACTTTCACCTTAAATGTAAATATACTTTTCAGAATCATTTCAATACTTTTTCTACATTACATAAGAAAAAAACTTATTACACTGAACAAAAAAAAAACAGGTAAATTAATTGATAAATAAAAAATCGGAACTAACAGAGTAAAGGGAAAATGATGTTCCTGGTAGTAGTTTTAACACAAAAACTATACGTGATCAAAACAAAATAAATATGTTTTTGCAATAAGGGTATGTAAGAAATTCAAAATTAATAAGCACATTCCTTGTTACAAAATCCTGTCGACTAGTGAAATTGGTCATAAATGTTACGTAACACTAGCCTTGATCTGACATAACAAATATGTTTTTGCAATAAGGGTAGGTAGATAATTCAAAATTAGTAAGCACATTTTATGTTACAAAAATCCTGTCGACTAGTGAAATCGTCCATAATTGTTACGTAACACTAGCCTTGATCTGACATAACAAATATGTTTTTGCAATAAGGGTAGGTAGGTAATTCAAAATTAGTAAGCACATTTTATGTTACAAAAATCCTGTCGACTAGTGAAATCGTCCATAAATGTTACGTAAAACTAGCCTTTTTTTTTCTAGCCTTGATCAGACAATAAGTAAACACAGGAAACTTACCTTCAAACATGATAGTGAACGGCAGGAGCGACACGAACATCCAGGGTTGCACGTGGAACACCATATCGACCGGATTGTGGAGCCCTAGCTTGGACTTCTGCATCAGTAACTGCGCGAATGTCCAACGTAGGCCAGCAGCGAAGGACGCGATGAGCAAGAAATTGAAGCCGAGGAGGTTGAACTGAGTGGCCTTGTACGTGAACATGATGAGACCAGCTGCGATCATGAGGACGATGCCCACGAGAGACCACGACTGCGGAACAAATAGTTGGGGATTAGGTTATTTATTTGGCTAGGTGACGGGTGGGCGTTTTGGGGGACTGTCTTTATGTAAAATTTGACGTTCAAAAAGTGCTGTCTATCAGCCTAGTTTGAATAGATGACTTTTGAATATTTGTTTGGATCTCCAAAAAAATATAGAATAGATTCATTAGGAAACTATTGTTTTATACTAGTAGATTTGGGAAAGGGCCGTAATCAACCACGCGGGCCCAGTGCGGGTTGGTATATGTCACATGTCTTCGAATTTTTGGTTCTAGGACATGCCGGTTTCCTCACGATGTTTTCCTTCACCGTTTTGAGAGCAGTGGTGATGAAATTAATTACACAAAGTAATGCACCTGGCTGGGTTTGAACCCGCGACCTACAATTCGCAAGTCGGGGCCGTTACCACTGGGCCTCCACTGCTCCTACACTATACCTATGTACATATTATTATGTAACCATGCCAGAAAAGGTGACGAAAACTGTGATGTGTAAGTACAATCAACAACAAAACTACATTAAAACTGGCACTTTTACACATATTATATTTATTGAGAAAGCTGGTGCCCGCGCCTTCGCCTGTGTTTTGTTTTTTTTTTTTTTTGCACGGAATCCTAATCCTTTTTGTAAAACAAAATTAACAACTCCTTATAGATATTTATCTGTCCGTAAAAGTACCTTCAGGCCGTTTTGAGATTGGCCGCAACAAATAGACAGATATACAGACATATATAATTTTTTATTCTAATTGTAGTCGAATATACTTTCATATGCATTAAGTAAAACGATATTATTTCAATTTTATAAACAGGCAATTTTTAACCGACTTCTAAAAAAGGAGGAGGTTCTCAATTCGGATGTTTGTATTTTTTTTTTATGTTTGTTCGCGCTTAACTCCGTCGCTTGCCAACCGATTTGAAAAATTCTTTTTTTGTTGGAAAGGGTATACTTCCCAAATGGTCCCATGAAAATTTTATCGAAATCGAACAAGCGGTTTTTGAAAAATCATCAAAAATCTAAAAAAAATATCTACATTGCCTACATTGACGACCTTTTAGTTTACTCTGCATTGGAGCAGTGCATTTTTTTTACACCAATGTAATTGGTTCGTTTAGGTGGGGGCTGTAGGTACCACTAAAAAGTGAAAAATAAAAAAACTTTTTACAAAAAAATACAACCGACTTCCACAAAAAATAAAAAAGTACAAAATAACTTTAATTCGGAAGTCGGTGTTCAAAAAACGAAAAAGGAACCACAAACACCGAGTTCCGAATTAAAGTTATTTTGTACTTTTTTATTTTTTGTGGAAGTCGGTTGTATTTTTTTGTAAAAAGTTTTTTTATTTTATATTTTTGTATAGATTACTGACGCCAAGCGGTAAACTGCTTTACAGTAGTTACATTGTTACATAATTAAGTTTTAAAACTGAAACCTTAAACGACTATTGTTTCTGACTTTCTTTCGTTCTGACTGTAAGTCTTTGTTATAAATTAACAGGAAAAGAGGGTTCAACTTAAACAAACCTTTTATGTAAAAACCACGTTAAAAATACCCTATCAACATACAATGCCATGGTTTCAAGGGGAGGCCCCACAAAGGCGCAAACTTTTCCCATCATAAAACGTGAAAACGTGAAACCTTGCAAACGAAGAAATTAATTGCGCCAACAAGAGTACAATAACAATTTCTCAACTCAAAAAAATCGATTAAGGGCTATGTGCCTCGGCAGTCAACAGAACTCAAAATTGAATGTTCAGCAATGAACAGTGCCAACAAATTACTAATACCGGAATAACACGCTAATATGTATCTAACAGCTCACAAATTAGAACCGAGCTCCAATTTGCAAAAAAACGAAAGAAAATCTTAATTCCGCGAACTGCTGCCAGGCTGTACCTTAGCCTTAAATGAAAAGAAGATGAAATAATAAAACATTCGCAGAAAGCTACCGAGGAAATTCTATTTAACGAATGAATATTGAATGAAGCGGAACGATGCTATACCAGCACCTGTACCTATTATTGACGTCTTTCAAAATTCAGTATTTTCTTGAGGCAAAAAAGCTTTGATGTTAGAGCAAGATTAAGTTTTTGATAGCTGCTAATGCTTCTACTAAAGGTACGTTTGAAAACTTTAATTAATATTTATCTAGAGACCGGTTGTTTGTTATCGTAAAATCAAATACTAAAATTAAAATGAGGAAAATCTTTTTAGGAAATGATTCAATGAATGTTGATTGGTTTATGAGTACGGGACGGGACGACCAAGTATAGATGGATGGACTTTATGAAGCATGATATGCTTAAAAAAGGTTCTTCTGACATGACTACTAGTAAAAAAGTCATGTTTCTTTTTAATGGCAACTGAACCGGATCTCTTTGCTGCCGTCACGACCTGTCATTGGCAGAATAGTCGGCTATTCTGCCAGTGACACGTCGTGACGTCAGCAAAGAGATGCAGACCGTCTAACTTTATACTTCAAGGTAAATGTAAGTCTAGCCAATTGAAATTTTAAATAGGTTTCTTTTAAAAAGAAGTAATGTTGCATCAAACAGAAATAAATTCGGATAAGAGCAAAAAAGTCGCACATCAGACTAAATTATTGCTATAGCGGACACAACCTGAATTTAGACTGGCACACAAACGCGGGAATTAGCCCAAGAAAAGAGAGGCATATGATCAGCTTTGGGAAAAGTCGGGTAGTTGATGATTTGTAGGTAGATGATTAATTTATCCATAATATTATTATGATCAAAAGACTCTGGCAGGGCAGCTTAAAAAGTCGCAATGCAATCATTTATTTCAACAATTAGATAAGTATGTACCTGATCGCAAAGCCGCAAGAACCACAGGCGCTTGGGGTAACTCTTTGTCCGGCAGAGGAAGGCTTTAGGCTGAAATGATTATGAGGATGAAGTTCGCAAGTTGAGCTGATGAAGAATTTATAGATTTTGAACAGCTATTTACTTATTAATTATTTACATTCGCATATGAATAAATTATTACTTTAAACATAACTAACCGTTACAAATCGCTGTTGCAATAATTTTGAATTCGCTAGTTTTTTTAAATTCTGGATTTGCATTAGACCCGATCGATTGATATTGAGGAACACAAGTAGTCATTGTTATTGTATATTATCTATTATTAGGAGGGATCGGAATCGAAGACAGCCAAAATCATTTACATAACCCATCCTTTATTGGCTTTGCCGTACTCGGAAAGCCAAACGGAAGTGTAATGATTTTGGCTATCTATATACAATACATGACGTAGTTATGTCAGAACACAAAAAATATATAATTATGTACATCCGAATTTATACACTCATTCTTTTTTGAAGTCGGTTATAAAATAATGGTACTGGAAGACTGGTGGAGTTCAATTTAATTATGAGTAATGCTGTTAAGTCTTGGAGGTTTTCCCGTAGGTAGGTATGTAGATAGTAGTGTCAAAAGGCCGAGAGATTTTTTGGCGTTTAGCAATTCAGAAGTCAGGAAATCTGACACCAGTCTTGCCAAGTACCGTTTTACCCAGTTACTGGGATGTGGAGGTCAGAAAGGCAGTCGCTTCATGTAAAATACTATTATTCAGATGAATCCAGTTTGAATGGAAGCCGACCACAATACCGCTGAGCAAAGCCTAGGCAGATGATGTGGTAGATCGGGATTTACGGAGAGAAAAGTCAAAGAAAAATATGATAAAGAGTTTTGCGAGGAATGACGTCAAAGAAAAGGGAAGGAATGATAGCGTGACAGAGAGAATGGATGAAGAAAACGTGTTGCGCTGATCCCGAGTGGTTAGTTTATTAGAGTTCCGATAATCTAGTGGTGCAAGATGACTCACGAGGAACAGTATTTAACGGGAACATTCGCAAAACCACACTAACAAAAAAAAGGAAACCAAGTAAAAAGAAACAGCATCTCTTGTAAGCTAGAATCAACTGTAGCGACCGAGGTAATGATGCTCGACGAATCCCAGATAAAGAATTCAACTGTATTAGATTGTGCAGCAAAATTAACCGCTGGTGCGATTATGTGTTCATGAAATAAGATATCAATCCAAAACAATAAGAAATGACAATATTCACTGTAAGCTCACTCCACCTAAGTTTTTAAAGTAACATAATCAGCCTTTTAATGTTCCCACTGCTGGGACACAGGCCTCCTCTCTAGGAGAGGGAATGAACCGTAATCCACCACGCGGGCCCAGTGCGGGTTGGTGAATGTCAAATGTCTTCGAATTTTTGGTTCTAGGACATTCCTCACGATGTTTTCCTTCACCGTTTTGAGAGCAGTGGTGAAGAAATTAACTACACAAAGTAATGCGCTTGGCTAGGTTTGAACTCGCGACCTACACTTCGTAAGTCGGGGCCGTTACCACTCGGCCACCACTGCTTTCTTTAAAGTAACATCTGAACAAAATATACCTGCAGAAAATAATAGTAGCAGAGTACAAAAAAAAACATGATCATGACTGAAACACTGTTATAAGTAGTTTTTTTTTTGATAATTTTCATTTTTCTGGATTGTGGTGTTAAAATAAAGTTGTTAACTCAACCATCAAAATTACCTGAAGGACACAATAACAACACACAGGTTGTTAGTGTGAGCCAGTGATGAACTGCTGATTGAATATGGCGGCCCAAAAGGCAGTATCCTAGGCCCCACCGTGTTTTTAGTTTGCATCAACAAACTTTGTAACACAGGCTTGACCAATGGGAAAACAATTATTTTCGCCGATGATACTGCATAATTTTTTTATGGTGAAACTTGGGAAGATATTCATCAACACGCTCAAAATCGATTTACACGAGTGTCTAAGTAAATGGCTTAATGACAACATCCTTGCGATAAATGTTGACAAGACTAAATTTACGATACTCGGAGAGCAGTAGCCGTACCACGAAGTGCCAATGCTATCATGATTCAGTGTGAGGGAAAGGGATAGTGCTATTCGTCTTGTGTAATTCCGTCTCTCTCTGACACAGGGAGCATGATGGATTTAAGACGTCATGGTAGGGCTGCTGGACCAAACCTTTCCATTATCTCGCACATTAGCAAAACGTTTGTCAAAACAAGCTCGAACTATGTAATTCTTCACAGAACAGAAAAAAACAGTAGAAATCGCATAACGCATAAATTACTATCAGAACCAGCGTGCCCTAACAAACACATCTTCAAGATAATCATATTATGTCACACTAGCAAATTCGTTTTGTGATTGGTCCATGCCAAAAAGTCTCTATAGTCAGTCACTATTTAAAAAAGAAGTGCAACTACACCATATAAATAGAGTTCATTATTGTCAATCTTTTGTAGGTATTAAATCTTATATTTCCGTGAAAGCTCGTAGGCATAGTTTTACTAGCAAGTTCCGCTATTCGACGCTAGATGTCACTAAATTGTAATATATTCGATTGTATGCAGTATGGCATTGAACATAAGATAGATATTTGTTTATAGAGTTGATCGCTATTATGATATTCGCTAGTGATGTACAACATCGTAACTTTACTTATCGATATTTAATTGTATACGTGCATTCCGTTTCTATTTATATTCGTATTCAATAAGCATAACATTCTTCGTATTTGGCGAAAACTATACACTGATAGCTGAATACGCTGATGCTAAAACACAGATTAAACTCAATTAGTCAGGTACTATTACCGAATTTTCCAACCCATTTATACAAAGCAAATTTATCTTTAAATGGAACAAAAGTTTAATAAAATCAATTTAATTTTACTAAATCAGATTTTTTCACATGTTTTACATAAGTAAAAAATAACAAAACAAAATTAAAATCTAAACGAATTACCGAAATGTACCTTTATACGCGTGTTACGTCCGATCGACTGCTTAATGAATATTTTTTTGTTAGCTTTACTTCTTTAGCTTCTGCTAGATGGTCACCTATTAATCCTGTACCCATGTTAATATATCCATGAAACCATCCCATTCAATTCTTCTACGTATAGCCATTTCATCAATTAAGTACTAGTGAAGCTAATATTGGATGACTTGATGAATCCGCTTTAAGTTTTAAAGCTGTAAATGACTCTTTTGTGAAACCAGGATCTCCACCGATATTAGCATACCATTTTGTTAAGGTTTGTGGATGAGGCAAAGAGCAATCAAACGTACTACGCACGTATTTATAGGCTTTCGGTGAGTAATAATGTAGAGTAAGGGCGAAGCTGCGAAGTTCTGGCGAATATATGCTTATGCATACTCTCACGATATTTCATTTTCAACGGATATAAATAAATTCCCGTTCCCGTGGGAATATGGGGATAAAATATAGCCTATAGCCTTCCTCGATAAATGGGCTATCTAACACTGAAAGATTTTTTCAAATCGGACCAGTAGTTCCTGAGATTAGCGCGTTCAAACAAACAAACAAACAAACAAACAAACTCTTCAGCTTTATAATATTAGTATAGATTACTATCTGTTTAATATCAAATAATATTACTATTAATTAATCTTGAATTTTTATTTGATAAGGTCACATCGACAACTCGTTATCGATAACGTCTTTCTCTAATTGAGTAGCAACCTGTCACATGACATAGGATGGAATCATCTAGAATAACAGGTTTGATGTGAAAGAAAGTAGACCTTATGGTTTAAATCATAGATTCTACTTTTGTTTAGCGTTTTTGAATAAAAATGTAAGCAATGTTTTATCATATATTAATTAAAATAAAATAAAATAGTACTTAATTATGATACGATATACCACTATGGGATACATTTTTGGTACGGCTATCGTTTTTATACTCTAAAACAGCACAATACGGCATATTTGATTTTATTTCGGATTTTCGAGAGTAAGTGACGTGAACGCAGTCGGAACTAGACTGATATGCGCGACAGCGCTTGGGCGCCTACAATTGCGGAGCTACGCAATACTAGGGCTACGCGTGCCCCGCCTACTTGCGACTTCTACTGTATTTTTCTGTTCTGTGTAATTCTTAAACTTATTTTTATGTATGTACTTTTTATAAAATTATGATATATTCTCTTCGTCATATTGCTGACACTTCCTTAATTAAAACTGTTTTTGACGTGAATACTTAAGTCTTTTACAATTGTTTCTATAGTGGGAGGCAGTTCATAAAACTAATGATAGCAATATCTTATTTTGAATTGTAATTGCAGTTGCAGCTACATATCCATCCATCGAGGGAGGCGCCGCCATTTTGAGGTAATTTTGCTCTGTTTCGAAATTTTAGTTTATAGTTTAAGTTTTATTATAAGTAACTTATGAATCCGAGAAGTAACGACATTCGGTTCGGACACGCTCGGCGCATTCTGTACTTTTCTTCTCCTTTAATTTGTGTTTGTAACCGTTGTGCTGTGTCTGTCCTGAATAAAAGTTTTTCTATTCTATTCTATTCTATATTATATTCGTTTATGTTTCAATCGTCAGCTCTCATCAAAATCTATCGACTGCATATACATATAAAGCATTAGTGTAAAATAGTTACGGTGAATATATGTATATGGTGACAAAAAAATAATCAATTTTTTTATATTTTTATTTATGCGCGTCTAAATTCCTAGACCAAATACGGAGATCGTATACCGATGGAACGGGCCTGTCAAGAGCAATCGAATGATAGCAATAACACACCATGTGACAGAGTGAAGCAGTACCGTGAACGAAAGTGAATGAATGCGGTCAAGCGGATCAATACCATATCAGTACAACTGCAGCTGGGGCGGTCGAATTATGAAAATATCACACGTATTTAATCACTATTTATGTACAACACACGACCGCGTCCATGACATTGCATTCATTATCATCCTAACTACTTATTATAAATGCGAATGTGATTTTGTTTGTTACACTTGCAAGCCTAAAACACAAAACTGATTTTAAAAAATCTTTTACCAAGCGAAAGCTTCTTTATTAGCAAGTAACATAGGCTATATTATATCCCCGTATTCCCACGGGAACGGGAACTACGGGGAGATACCGCGGGGCGCGACAGAATTGGTCCACATTTTTCCAAAGCCGAAAAAAATGGAAAGAAGAAAGGGAGGCCTCTGCCCTGCAGGGACAGAATAGGCTCAAAATAAAATAATAGTAACACTGCATAGAACGTATTATTTTAAACTAGCTTAGCATAATCGAACCGATAAAACATAAACGCAATCGTGAAGGTAATCTTATGGCACACATTGACTATCGAATCATCAAGGCCTTTACAAAACGTCTCAATTAAGCCATTGCATTTAACACTTTCATCCTCCATAACTTTTAATAGTTCTCTCAGGACTTCACAACAAACTGAAGAAGCTATTCAAAATAAATATAAAACTATCTAGCAATCCACTTCCACCGAGCTGAAAACATCCGAAGGTTCCCGCTGCCACGGAAGCAATTTAACTTTTTATAAATAATCGATTGACGTTCAAGCAAAAAGAGGACTATGGTTAGTGTTCCTTACGTCAATTTGAAAAACGTTACCTTTCTACGACCACTCGTGTATCTGTAGGTCTGACTGTTTGTCACAGTCAATTTTCTCCGAACCTTCTGGACCACAGAAATCTTAATAATCTTATTATTAAGATTTCTGTGTTCTGGACCGATTCAGTTGAAATTTAGTAAACGAGAGAAATTTTGTGACGCAAATAAGGACGCCAAACGTAAATATAAAATAAATCGTGTTAAAAAAAGAAAGATAATTAATTTATTTGGCACATACAACAACTAATAAATGTAAACGTAATTTTAAAACAATAACATTGTGTGACCCGCGTTTGCACCAAATAGGTATGAGGTCACTTTTGGACGAAATATAATTAGAGCAAATTAAAAACAAGTTTTTCAAACAGTGACGTGTGGTAATCCAAATAAAAGAACTAATTGTATAGGTCTATTTTTTTCTGAATTTTTCATAATATTTAAATACTTAACTAAAATAAATACACCAAAATTTACATTTCTTTTTATTTTTAAACTGATGATTTTTTTCCGAAACTACATATCTTGAAATGAGATAATACAGTTAGTAGTTATTTACTTTAGAATACAAGAAAACCCATACCTAATAAAACTATTGTATTAAATTAACATGTTCGCAAAAATATGTTTCGTTCGGAACCCTTAGCGCCCAGATCCGCCTAGCACTTGTCCTGTTTGTATAGCTAACGCAGACTTCTGAAGCGTAACCAGAAGGCTAGAGACGATTATATTCACGCTATTTGAACCCACAAGGTGAGCTGCTCTCAAGGTTGTTATATAGAAAAAAAAATACTTAATTAACTTTGGTGTCCCCTCAAAATGAAAGGAAAATTTTGTTTTCTCGTCAAATTGAAAAGGAAACTCCAAGAACGCTCATTCTAATAAATAAAATATACGCGTCTTATACTTTTTTGGAAATCTATTTGACGGACTAATTAATTATTTTTTTCATTAAAATACCCTATTGATAACTTCATTTTAGGAACGGCTTTTAAAGTCAGAAGCAACGTAGGACTTATCTCTAATTACCAACTTTGAAGCTTTGTAACATCGTTGCTCACGAAAATATTTTAAAAATTCTTACATAACGTTTACTGTTGGTAATAAGTTTTTATTAAGCAAATAATAAAATTATCATGAATCATGCGTATGCCATATTCAGCGATCATTGTCGTCAATCGTTCACACTCACACACGCTAACACACACACACAGTCACACTTAAACTACACTACAGTTATCCCGCAACTTTATGGTCTTTGATTTTTTCTTCTTATTTTTATATTTAAAATAAACTTTACTGATCTGGAACGTACTACCTTCTTACGAGGACCCGGGCATTTATAGCTGCGCCACAGTTATTAACTTTTGCAGTTATCATCCTTTAACTATGTTTAAGATTGCATCTGTTTTATATTCCAAAATATTTTTTATTTTTATTTATTATTGAACTATGAAACCATGACAAGCATCATAGTCGCACTGTTGTGTCGCGCTATGTGTTTGTCTTTCTAATCACTGAGTAGGAACGCTGAGGAGTCATTAGATTTTTGAAAAACCAACATTTTTTACCAGGAATGGAACTCACTCATTTTAGTAATAATAATAAACACACACTGTATTATTGCACCATCCGAAAGCGGCGCTGATAGGGATCAAATTTTGGGAACTAATAAAATAATACATATCAAAGTTAAGGAAACTGGAAGCCGACCCGACGTGAAGTCTTCAGGTCACCGACGTCAAAATCTGATCATTTTTCAAATTATTGCAAATGCGACAGTGTAGTACGGGAGATGCGAAATGTAAATCTGATTTATTGAAATGGTTGCTTACTTTCCAATAGCCTCCTATGGCAATAGCCGGGTAGCTGAGCGTGGGCCCGTACCATGGCCTTGATCTGCGGCGTGCACTGCTCAGCATGCGCCGCCCAGTCTTTTTCCAAACACTCTTTGGAGCAGAATTGTCCAGTGCCACAATGTATGCACTCGAAAACCCTTACTACACTTTGGCAACCCACTTTGGCTGCTGCACTGCATACAAGATTGTTTTCCAGTATTCGTATGTCAAACATACTGTTACAAATTGTTTGACATTTTGTGGAACGAAAACGAGTATGTTGCAAGAGTAGGTCAGTTCATTGCGTACGAGGGCCACATTACCCTATTTTCATCGTCTAGTCTTTGAAAGCTATTAAAACACTGTTGAACTGTGAATTTGCGTAGTTTTAACCCAGTTTACGCATAACAAAGTTAGCAATATTTTTATGGCAATCCAAATTAGGTAGTAAGAAGGAAACCGTTACCAAAAGGTAACCGACGGAACCCTGTACTAAGCCTCCGCTGTCTGTCCGTATGTCTGTCAGCGGGAAGTATCTCATGGACCATACATAGGTAGACAGCAAGCATGTTATGGATACGAAATTTCGGATCTGGATACGGATACGCATATGGAAATAAAATAATGCCGGTTTCGGATGTTAATTCATTCCGGATAATCCGTTAGTTTCAGATAATTTCGGTAGCAGACATAAGATTTAAAAGGAAAATCAAGCATGCAAATGACGCGCGCGGTTTTTCTGGGCAGAAAAACCTGTCATAATGTGTTTCATTGAAACTCCAAAAGTATCCGAAACTTTTTTATCGGATTCGGTTACTGCTACGGATACATTTTTAGTTCGCATATCCAACCAGTTATTATTACATTTACGGAGCTCCTAAATATCCCAGGTAGACAGTTGATATATTTTCAGAGTGTGTATTTATTTATTTATTATGGCACTCCAATGACAAAGTTACAGAAACATTACACATGGAGAATAACTTAAATTCGGACTGTAAAGTGACATGGTCACGAATTCACGATGTCACATACAGGTCTACGTCAATATAATAATAAGAGGTAAAGCTTTTGAGGTTGTGAGGTTGTAGTGGTTACTCTCTGGATCTACCGAACCGATTTTGAATAATATTTTACAAATTGAAAGCCACATTATTTGCGAGTGTCATAGGCTATATTTTATTCCCACAGGAACGGGAACAAAGCGGGTGAAACTGCGAGGCGCGGCTAGTAATCCACATATTCATTCGTGCACATTTTACTAAAATTATGCGGACGGAGAGAAGTATGAAATTTGTCAGTTTAAGTTTAGGTATAATATGGAGAAGTAGTGCAGAAATATATTTGTTTTTTTTTTTTAATGATGTAGGTAGACACAGATAATTTTTTTTAAATATGGTCGAATTTCGAACACTGGAAGTCTACTAGTAAAAATTAATGGTTATGATGGTTTATGGTTTAGAACTTTTAAAGTGCAAGTATTAGATGCTTTATATTATTTACGCTTATATTTATAGCGGATAATGTAGGAAGTACTGATCAGATACTTATACAAAGTTGAATTATTGTCGAGTGTCGAACATGGGCTACAAATACCATATAAATGCCTAGTGAGACAACATCTGTAAAAAAGACGCCAGGAGTGAATCCGTAAGAAAAACCTGGTATTATAAAAATACCAGTCACTGTTTTAAACAATAGGACTACTCTCGATCTATTTAAAACGTTAAAGAACTATTTTCATCCAAATTGCCATGTCGCAGCTGCCAAAAATGAATACCAACCTGCATGGCGATACGATCACTTCAAATTTATTCAGTTCACCGGGTAGCGCGCAATCCAAAGGATTGTCCGTTGATAAGTCCAAAGGAATTTGTCCGTTGAAAAGTTCAAACGGATTCCATTGTTGCATCCTTGTATGACTTTCGCTACGAATGGCCTACTATAGTGATCAAGTGGCAATGCTATTTGTGACTGGATCTTTCTCAAAAAGCTGCAAACTACAGTATTTAACTGGATCTTTTAAAAGGTATCTGTAAAATTAGAGCGACAGTAAAAACAAATTGTGAAATTGTAACTGTTTCATTGAAACGAAGAACAAAACAATACCATGAAAGTTGAGCAAACAAACACTGTAATACATCACTACATACTTAGTATAAAACAAAGTCGCTATCCGCCGTCTGTCCCTATGTATGCTTAGATCTTTAATAAAACTACGCAACGGATTTTGATGCGGTTTTTTAATAGATAGACTGATTCTTAAGGAAGGTTTATATGTATAATACATGCATATTATAGTAGAGAAAACATTAGTATCTACATTGCATCCGTGCGAAGCCGGAGCGGGTCGCTAGTAAACAATATTGATTAAAATGCAATGCTGTTTTACCCATCTACTCCCAAACCATTAAAAACTTCGATATCAAGAATACACTATTCAAGCGTGCTTCATTGTCGACTACATAATCGCTTAATACAAATTTTATGTAACATTCGAATTCGTCTGTCAATCTTAGGTATATTCCGGTTAAGCAGTAACCAACCTTAGCGTGTTGAACTGCGAGTGGTCACGTACACGAACAAAAACGCCTGTCAGTCGCAATCTGTCAAAAGAACCTCATCTTTCGTATATTTTTGACAAAATGCGACTGAGATGTGAATTCGAACATAGCTCGGAAAAAAAAATTAAAAGAAAGAAATTAGTAAAATTGGAACTCAGGTGAGATATTGATAAAAAGCAAGCCTATCAAGAACAACAAAAAAGTAATTTGCTCAGTACTGTAACATCAAATTGTATTGATGAAAGAAAATAATCAAAACAGACGAAGATTTTAATATTCATCAGTAGAAAGCGTAAGCTCCTTCTAAAGGAGATAGGTGGGAAGAGGCATTAGGTTCCACGAATAGAGCTTTAAGCTTCTTAGTATTATGATATTATTGTTTGCAGGAATCGTAAGATAGTGGAACTCTTGAGTTCTTGACTGTCTCAGAAGCGCCGTAGTTACTACTTTGAGGAAACTTGTTGGTTTGAATTTTGTACGAATAATGGAAGATTTATTGCAATTGTTTTGCTTTTAAATGCTACAATCATGAAATAAAGAAATACCGTTTATTATTATATAAGATAGAGGCAACAAGGATAATGTAACCGAGAATTTTGTAATACATAACATGTTTTAAAAGAGTGTCCGTGGAGTTTCAAGCACGTTCTTCTTCATAGTGATTAACACTTCCGAACATGCAAATAGCTTCATGTTTATGACTGACCGACCTTAACGTTTCAAAAGTGCCTGTAAATGGTTTATTTGAAACAAATGCTTTGAATGCTTTGAAAAGAAAAAGTATTTACTGCCACAGAACTAAAATGCATTCAAAATTACAATACTAAAATAACATTCCAACGATAGCTCTTAATATTATATTAGTAAAGACACATATTATAATCAGAATATTTATTATACTTTATCAAAATACTCTGCATGATGTTCTGCAGTGGACGGACCCATAGCAAGGCGCTGATTTTCAGTGGTAGCCTATGATAGGATGTACCGAAACCAAGCCTATCACATACTTTACCATCCTTTCTTTTTCTTCTCTTTAAAGTATGACTCGAGATCGTGTTATCGGGATGAGAAGTATATCCTAAGGGCCAAAGCAATGTCCATATACCTGTGCCCTATACAGGGTTATTTGTAAAACACCAACAACCTCTTAAGAGGTCATTGTACTCATCATTATGAACAACTTTTACTATGGGACCAAACCTGAAATCGTGAAAAAAAATCAGCTGTTCCCTATATTTATATTCGTATAACTGATCAACAGCTGATTTTTTTTTTGCGAATCCGTTCAGCCTTTGAGGCGTGATCGATTTTAACAAACGTGCACGCCAGTCCACTCCAGAGTTTCACGCCTTTTTCATGTTGAGAGCAGCGCTTTAGCGTAGGTGCTACAGATTTTCCTTTGCGCGTTTTTGTGACGTACGTAAAATCTACATGATTGCGCAATAACAAAGGTGTTGAATTGTTGCTATCTCAAACCTGTGCTGAATAAGTTATATAGAATTGTATTTATTAAAAAAATAAATAATTATAAAACACACCTGCCATGTCAAAAAGTGATCTAAAAAATAAAAAACAAGATAGACTGATAATAATATTTGGGGACGGTTCCTTTGAATAGTTCTTTACAGCCCCCGACTGCAATGTAAATATTATTATCTATCTTGTTTTTTTTTTTTTTAGTTGACTTTTTGACATGGCAGGCGTGTTTTTTTTAATTATTTGTTATTTTTTTATTTCAAACTATTTTGCTATGTAGGTACTACTTTAGACCATACCAGTATACGTAACCTAATTTTCATTCAAACAAAATATTTTCATTTTTATTTATAAAACATGGCTCCCCAATTTTATTTTTTTAAATGGTCGGTTAAGCCGTTTAGAAGTTATAGTGAAATAAAGAAACTCTCAAACATACATATATATGTATATGGATTTTATTCTTTTACATAAAAGATAATACTCCTTTTTTTGGGCTATCGTGTAAAAAATCTTAAAGAACGGTGCACTTGCAGTTTTTTCTAATAAAATCAAATCTTTTTATTTCAGACTTAATTGGTTAATATTGTTAGTGAGACATACAAACTACGTTAAAAGAAATAAGAAAATAATTTAAGTAATTGCCGCCCTCAGGGGCGCCAAGCACACGCACTTAGTTTTGCGCTTGATCCCAGTGCCCCAGAAGGGGGCTGTACAGCTTGTGGCTGAGCACGTTTAGGAAAAAGGGAGTATTTTTATATTCGAGTTACTTTTGTTATTGTATACTGATCACTATTTAGATGGCGGCACATAGAGATTTATGGACAAGGAAGATATATTGCGCCTCATCAATCATCAACAGCCTGTTGCAGTCCACTGCTGGACATAGGCCTCTCCAATTGCACGCCACTTAGATCTATTTTCGACTTCTCGCATCCAGTTTCTGCCATCGTGCCTGAGGACGTCCTACACTAAGTTTGCCGCGACGCGGTCTCCACTCTAGAACTCGTTTACCCCAACGGTTGTCGGTTCTGCGACTAACATGGCCAGCCCACAGCCACTTCAGCTTACTAATCCGGCGGGCTATATCGATGACCTTGCTTCTCTGACGGATCACCTCATTTCTGATGCGATCCCTCAGAGACACACCGAGCATAGCCCTTTCCATAGCCCGCTGAGCGACTTTGTGCTTATGGACCATACGAGCCGTCAGTGTCCACGTTTCGGCTCCGTATGGCATGTCGGGTAGGATATTACGCCTACTCCAGAATTAATTGGTATAAGACAGGAGGTTGATCATTATAATGAAATAAAAGCTCCCACTATTTGTTTCTCATTAACCAACTTGTAGGCTGAAATCTACATTTTTGGCACTTGAAGTCAAGTGCGGTGTATGTTATATTGTTACAAATGTGTTCCTAGGCAATGTGATTGTGTTGTCTAAATTACGGATCGGAGTACTGGGGCCGTATTATGACCTCTTAAAACCATCATGTTTTCGGTGTGAAAAAGAGACGGAGCTATACAGGACGAATAGCACTATCCTTTTCTCACACAGAAAACATGATGGTTTTAAGAGGTCATAATACGGCCCCTGGTGTCTTAACTTGAGTGATCCTCTCCCTTTGCGATTTGTACAATGTTGTTTTAGCACGAAATAAACCTCTGAACAGACGGGCGGGATTTGAACTGCGTACCAGCCGCAATATCGTCAGTTCTGCAGCCCTACCATGACGTCTTAAATCCATCATGATTCCTGTGTCAGAGAGAGACAGAGTTACACAAGACGAATAGCACTATCCCTTTCCCTCACACTGAATCATGATAGCATTGGCACTTCGTGGTACGGCCACTGTGCTGTAAACATAACTGCATCGGAACTGCCAACCATTTGCGTAGTCAGCGTATATTTGGTGTGCATTTCTAATCAGAATCCCCTCAACCAATCACAACTGAGATTAGTTAAGTACGCAGGAGATATTGTAGTGCACAAATGTTGGCGCAAATACACGTGCAGTCTCTATTGCGATGGGACGGCAATCCAATACGCCCGGGGAGAGATCAGGTGTAATGATAATTACAAAATAACGCTTAGTTTTGATAAAAACAGGCAGTTGTGTTAAGCAAGAATCCACAAGGTCAACCAATGTCTTCACGGCAACACGATGGTTTAACGATCAATACAATCAATTACAAAATTAATAATTCTATTGATATAATCAACAAGGAGATATGCCCCGTAGCCGAAAATGTATCGGAAACCTGTGTCTCCTGTTTGCTCCTACCACACGGCAACTACTACGCATGCAGTTCAATAAAATAATAGATAGGCACGCGCCCACACCCGTTTTCTCAAATCTTACATCAAAATGTACTACACAATCAATTATAAAACTTATCCCATTAAGCACAGCGTGTATTTACCGTACAACTTACTCACACAAAAACAATAGCCGCTATCGTTGTGCTATGCAAAAGCATTTTTTTTTTCATATACGCTAGTGATTGCCTAAATCAGAAAGTTATCGATTCTTGTATTTATCACAACACCCATGCTGCCCATGCATAACAAATGAATAACATGAATGTGTTGACTTATTTTAGTTTAACGAGAGCAGTGGTGGCCGAGTGGTAACGGCCCCCGACTTACAAATTGTAAGTCGCGGGTTCAAACCCAGCCAGGCGCATTACTTTATGTAATTCATTTCATCACCACCATCGTGAGGAAGCCGGTATGTCCTAGAACCAAAAATTCGAAGACATGTGACATTCACCAACCCGCACTGGGCCCGCGTGGTGCACGGCCCATTCCCTCTGCTAGAGAGGAGGCCTGTGTCCCAGCAGTGGGAACGTTAAAAGGCTGATTATGTTATGTATGATATATAACTTTTCAATCGACATTGTTGTCGATGTTAGTGTATCTGCACAAGTAGGTACATCACTAACTCGTCGTAAGAAACAGCGGCTGTACTACGCGATACATCAGTTTTAAAAAGTATCGTTTTCTGATTTTTACATTGCTTTATCCAGTCACTCAGTGACTAACTTAGGTAGTGGTTAAGGAGCAATGCATCTATTGTGAAAATGTTGTGCCAAAACGTTGTGAAAACAAAAATAATATAGAAGCAAAAAATATTTTACGATTTGTTGATTTTGATGATAAGACAAATATAGTAAAATACTTGTAGTTTGAAATGGTAAGTAATTACATAATTAACAAGGTTTTGGTTTTTTGAGAAACCACTGAACAACATGGCATTCTTATATCTTGTCACAATCAAGATCGAAAGCGCACTAGTTTACGGAGTCGACCATTTGCGTATGACATGGTCTATCTGACCATGTCGCGAGGACACTGTCACACAAAAAAAACTGGAACACAAAAACTGGACACAAATATAAAATATAAGAGAAGTGGCAAGGGGGCGTCCCCTTGCCACTTCTCCTATATTTTTGTATTTCTATGATTTATTCACACTCATTCCCTTCAAAGTTTATTCACTAAATTCAACACATTTTTATTGGAGGATCCGCAAGCAACTTCATTAATCTACCGAACCTTTTCTCAAATATATGTCGGGATGGGCTTCCAGATGCAAGAGAGTCCCAATATTTTACACAATGCGACTGCTAAATCTAACCGCCACAACCCAGTTACTGGGTAGAACATACCTCTTGGCAAGGTTGGTGTTGAAGTTTCTGGACTCTGACTACCCCTATCGACTGTCAAAGATGTTCGAATACCTAACAGCCGAAACCAACGACATGCTTATCTGTTATCGACATGGTTATCTGACCTGCACAAACCAGTAATAGGGAAACGCGATATCACTTAATAGGACCGGAGTCAGATTTTTGGAGTACTCATAACGACTCTCAGAAATCTCGAAATTAAAGCCGGGACTAATCACTTAACTTTGGCACGGAATCTCGGTATATATTATGTTACTGTAAAATCCCGAACTACGGTAAATCCTAAGATTCACCTGCATGTAACACATTCAAATGGTAAAAGCCCGATAAAATCATTCCTTTTATATATTCTAACATTTATCGACTCATACGGGTAAATCCTAAGATTTACCGGTAAACCCTAAGATTAACCAATATTCGGGCTTTTACAGTAACATATACATATAATGGTAGGTGACCCATCCACGGAGCGACCTCGGCAAGCGTTGCTTAAGCTCGACTATCGACCCGTCTGGCTATTATTAATTAGCCACGGAACCCTCCGCTACTCACTTAACTACTGCTATTTTTTTACTGCCTAATAACTATCATTACGGACTAATACTAGGCACGCGGACCCATTAGCCGTGCATTATAGATAAGGTTGGCTTGGGACTGTAATTGAACCTGTCATCGAGTTTTCAAGAAATAATATGAAATGAAGGTCCTTTTTAATATTCCTGACCATTATATTAGTAATACAAATGCGAAAGATTTTTTTTTTGGATGGGATCAAATGACTTCTCCCGCTCTGGGCGGAGCGGAAGAGAGTGTCAGACTCTTACTGACTAAAACCCACCCGTGATCCTTCTTGTGCCCTTTGCGTTCCAGGGCCGCAGTGACTCTTTCAAACAAATTCCGCAAAAATGCGAAAGCTTGGATGTATGGATGGATGTTTGTTGGACTCAAACATTGGGTGAGGTAATCTCTTCTCTCATCAGAGAAGCTGGTAGTGAGACATCATTTTCACCTGCCGTTTGAAAACACAGTCTGTTTGATACAGCACAAAATGAATGAAACAAAATTAGAATACTGTCGGTTTGTATTGTTCGATTGTCACGTGAGAAAATTAGCTTGAATATTATATTAAATTAAACTTGACTTAAAAGTATCTCTCGGAAGCATTTTAAACTTTAAACTTTAGTAAAAGACTACTCCTATACCAAACACTATGCTTAGAATAGTAACCAACTTAAAGATCCACTGTCCACTTTTCTGGTCTCCATCATCAGACCCTTGTTCCAATTACAGTATATTTTCATATACAATATATTTTCAGACAACAAAGAAACTAGGATAATCGTGTGTGATTTCTGTTGGTTGTAGTTGGGTACATTTTAATGGGCGGCAACCATTCTTCTTTGGCTCAGAAATAAATCTCATAGGATACAGGATAGTTACATCCTTACTAATATTATAAACAGGAAAGTCACGCAAAAACTGCTGAATGGATCTTGACGACATATGATACTTTTTAAGCCGGGAGTGCCCAAGGGCATTCCATTAGGATAATTTCCGACGTACACGAAGCCGCAGCTAGAAGCTGATATTTTTATCTAAGCAATATATCTCTAGAGAAAAGAAACCGGAATAGGTACATGCGGACGAAGCTGCTGGCATACGCTTAGTACGTACTTGATTCAGAGATGTTTTGAAAACATCAAAGATAACTAATTAGGCGACGTTTTATCTCACGCAAGAAAATTGTTTCTTTCCGGTTTATGAAGGAAAAGGGAGAAAGAAAATATGTTTGCAACAAAACAAACTAGACGCTAAATCAAATTTAATAAAAAAATATCTATAACATTTCAATAATTATTAATCACTAGTATCGCCCCGTGGTTTCACCCGCGCCGGGATAAAATACAGCCTATGTTACTCGCCGATAATGTAGCTTCCCAAACAAACAAACAAACAAACTGGTTAAATTTGTTGCAGTTGTTTCGGAGCTTGTTCAGTACAATCAAGCAAAAAAAAAACAAAAAATCTTTCCTCTTTTTATTAGTATAGATTTCTCTGTAGGATAAAAGGAAGTTGTAGAACAACTTCATCAGCAGCCTGTTGCAGTCCACTGCTGGACATAGGCCTCTCCAATTGCACGCCACTTAGATCTATTTTCGGCTTCTCGCATCCAGTTTCTGCCAGCCGTCCTGCGCAAATCGTCACTCCACCGTGCCTGAGGACGTCCTATACTACGTTTGCCGAGACGCGGTCTCCACTCTAGAACTCGTTTACCCCAACGGTTGTCGGTTCTACGACTAATATGGCCAGCCCACTGCCACTTCAGCTTACTAATCCGGTGGGCTATATCAATTACCTTGCTTCTCTGACGGATCACCTCATTTCTGATGCGATCCCTCAGAGACACCGAACATAGCCCTTTCCATAGCCCGCTGAGCGACTTTGAGCTTATGGACCATACGAGCCGTCAGTGTCCACGTTTCGGCTCCGTATGCCATGACGGGTAGGACGCACTGATTGAAGACTTTCGTCTTTAGGCACTGTGGGATCGACGATGTAAAGACTCGACGTAGCTTCCCAAATGCTGCCCAACCCAACTGAATTCTTCTGTTCACCTCGCCCTCAAAATTGTTTCTACCTAACTGCAATGACTGCCCGAGGTACACATATTTTTGAACAACTTCGAGAACGGCACCGTGAATCGCAATCGGTTCCGGTAGAACATGTTCGTTGAACATGACCTTGGTTTTATCCAAGTTCATCCGTAGGCCGATGCGTACAGAAGAGTCAGCCAGGTCATTCAGCAACTGTTGTAGGTCCTGCAGCGTTTCTGCCATAATGACGATGTCGTCTGCAAATCGCAAGTGAGAGATGTACTCGCCATTGATGTTAATGCCACGTTCTTTCCAGTTCAGCGTGTTGAACATATCCTCTATTGCATTAGTGAACAATTTCGGGGAAATAACATCCCCTTGTCTCACTCCTCGATGCAACGGTATGGGACTTGTTTGCTGATTCTGTACTTGAACGGACATGGTGGCGGCCTCGTAGAGACATCTCATCACTTGGATGTATCGCCAGTCTACTTGGCAGCGCTGCAGGGACTCCAGAACAGACCAGATTTCAACCGAGTCAAAGGCCTTTTCATAGTCCACAAATGCTAGACACAGGGGCTGATTATACTCTTCGGTCTTCTGTATAATCTGCCGCACTGTGTGGATGTGGTCTATGGTGCCGTATCCGCCCCGAAATCCAGCCTGCTCCGGTGGTTGGAATTCGTCTAGTCTTCGCGCAAGACGGTTCGTGATCACTCTTGAGAACAGCTTATAGACGTGGCTTAGAAGGGATATGGGTCGATAGTTCTTCAACAGGGTCTTGTCTCCTTTTTTGAAGAACAAGACGACCACACTTCTACTCCACGCCTCTGGAGTTCTCCCTTCAAAACGGACAGCGTTGAACAGCTTCTGGAGCTCCCTCAGTACGGGGTTACCCCCAGCTTTCAGCAGCTCTGTGGTAACGCCGTCTTCTCCAGGGGCTTTTCCATTTTTAAGCTGCCCAAGAGCGATCTCGATTTCGCCAGTACTGACTTCTGGCAGGTCTTCGGTGAAATGGCGTGTCAATGTGGCTCTAGGACCCTAATTTTCGGGATCAGGACGAGATGCATGCGATGCGTATAACCGGCTATAGAAGTCCTCCACTTCCGAAAGGACTGCTGGCTTCGAAGAGACGACTTCTCCACTTGCTGTGGTCAACTTCGTCAGGTGGCTTCTTCCAAGAGATTGTACGAACACCTTTGACCCCCGAAGAACCCGAAGAACAACTTCAGCTTGCAAGATTTTACCTAAACTAGCAAACATAAAGATTCGACATTCACACGTACAATCATTGCCCAAAACTCTCATCACAAACCTTAAAAAGTAACTACGTACTATGTAGTTCGATAGTCTTTTATTTATTTATTTATTGGTTCACCAACAATTGTTTACACTGGTTTTGTGTTAAAAATAGCATGCATTAAATTATTATTATACATCAGTGCAACAATCACTTACAGGTAAACACCGCATGCATAAGGAAGTTGTACAAAAAAAAAACTAATCTAGTTCACACAAATCACAATTTCATTTCCTTTCACGTGAGTTAATGAAAGACCATTAAGGGAGATTATCATGAAAATAAGCTTTCAATTTGCCCAAACTGTCAAAGTGTATATCGATTTCATCACTACAGCTATTAATTACCTTACTCTTACTCGGAGTTGGCCGGGTTTTATTAGTACAGTACCGAAGAGTATATAAATATATTTTTAACGGTAGGTTCGAGTATCATCACCTGCCTATTCTTTTCCCAATTATATCGGGGTATGTTCCTAGTCAAACCGTATTCAGATGAATTCCAGTATTTTACGTGGACCTGCTGTTTACCAGATTTCCACAATCCATTAAATGGGTAACACGATTTGTGACTTTTTGGCAAGACTGCTATAAATTTACAAATGACAACCAGGACCTACGGCTTAGCAAGCTTTCCGAGGCACGATTTCGAGTCTCGTTATGTTAAGAAGGTCACCCATCCACAGACTAAAATCAGCAAGCGTTGCTTACCACTGAAGATCGACCAGGGCCCCAAGTCTGCTATTTTTATAAATTTGTCATTCCAACAAGATCCCATTGTCATTTCTCTAAAAGTTCGTAATCCAATAAATTCATAATGGTCGATCATTGGTCGTTCAATGGTCTCGTAATACTTTTTGATAACCGAGTTATTAAACGCAATGACGGCACAATGACGTTCTAATGGTAGGTCACTGATCAAAGGAACTGTCAAAATTTTAGCAGATTACTGCATACGTCTGTGATTCATTTGTCATTATGTACGAGATTACCATTCTATGCCATATCTTTCAATGGAGTGCCAGTGGTTGACCAATGGAAAATCATAGTGACGCTTTTGTATTAGTAGATTACCAACCTCGTAAAAATCAACCATTTTGTAATTAATGATAGACCATTCTGACACTATTGTAATATCAGACTTGAGGCCCTGTGCGGCAGTTATATTTAGCCACGAGCTCCTAAGGTACGAGAATATCACTGCTGAAATTGTATCCGACATAGCAATATAAAAATATTAGCGAGTAACACGTGTAAAACTCGTTGAGTGGACATCCTTTGTCCTTATTAGACACTTGATATGATATATTTTTTTCAGAACCAGTTCTATTTCTGTCTGAAATCGATCAATATCCCCGGTTCCTTATTGAGTGTCCTTGTTACTTTGTTTTTGCTCTTATCCCAATTTAGGGCCTGTGCAACATGCTTCATTTTCCATAATTCACTGTTAGTCGGGTAAACCACGAGACGAGACTTTAATGCATTATTCGAGATTAAAATCCACTGCCACCAACTCGAAGAACGACTTTAGCAAAATATGTGTAAGGTTGAATTTAACGTGGCAGAAACATTACAACAACACAGGTTATCGAGAAGTAAGGTTACAAATATAACAAAGAGCAACTCTATTAACATCTATGGGAATTCCCTTTTATTAATTAGCTGATGTAAGAATTATATTAGTTAACTGATAATCAAATCGACGACTCGCGCTCAATAGCCAAAATCGAAACAGTAATTCATAATTAAGTAACAACCCTACTAATGTTTTAGTATTTTTTGCTACTAGGTACAATAAATGCGATAGATTGGTTGGATGGATGTTTGTTATCACTTAGGTACGCTAAAAACGGCTGAACGGATAGAATTTGCCACAATGTAGTATCGAATAGCACATAGATTTTATCGTAGGAGTAGGTATGTTCCATTGGAATAATTATCGACGGTCACGCTAGCGACTGAACGGATTTCGATGTTTGGATTTCAAATAGACCGTGGTCTGGACGTATCCTACGTAGGGATGTAACGAAGCTTCAATTCCGGTAAGTCAGAACTTCCGACTGTAATTGCTACAAAAAATTGATTGAGTCAGGCGTTACTTTGCGGAAATCCATTTTAAACTTGAAAATGAAAATAATATATCTAGTTTTCATTTCCGCGAATATTAGTGGGTTGCAGGTATGCACCTCCCTCCCGCCCGCTTTATTATGCACATGCAAGATTACAAGGCAAATGCAAGGATTTTAAGCACATGCAGGAAGGCAAAGCAAAACCCAACACCATTACCGACACGTGTTTCGCCTCTCCACGAGGCATCCTCAGGGGACGTGTTGACTCGCTGACCGTTGAGTCGCAACTCAACGGTCAGCGAGTCAACACGTCCCCTAACCACTAATATTCGCGGAAATTAAAACTAGATATATTATTTTCATTTTCAAGTGTAATTGCTACTCCGTTTACGACCTCGGCTCCGACATATTTCAATCCGGCACAGCGTATTTGGCGGCGACGAGCGGCGGTCGTGGTCAACGTGTACGAACAGATTTGTGCATGTTGCACAAAGAAGCCTCTCTCCATTGCTTTCTGCAGTCATTTAATTTCTCAACACTCTTAGTACATTCTCTCTTCTGCCACCAAGTCTAACTTCGAGTTCGATTCCGGTTCCGACAAAACCACCTCCGTAATATCCCTGGTCCTACTTCCCAAAAGATACTTTCAGATTTACCAAAAAGGAGTAAGTTTTATCAAGTCAGGACACAGCATACCTTTTCTTTCAACCTACGGCAGTTACAACGATCAGACAACAATATGTAAAACTCTTGTAAAACTACGAGTATGTATATGTGTCAGGAACATATAAACAAAGCATAAAGCTTTAGTCATGGTCTAGTTAACATGAAACTAAAACTATTTTAATAAACTGGCAGTTTAATGCCAACAAAATCAAATCTGTTTTATTTAATAAATTGTCAGTGACATATTAAAATGATCAACCGAGTGACACTCTGCGACACACATTATGAGAATGCTGAGTCGCAAAGCAGTCAAGCAGATTCTATCATAACAAAAACAATAAATAGACCTTGAAGTGATCATACAGAGGTTGCGGAATTTGTTCGAAAGAGTCACCGCGGCCCTGGAACGCAAAGGGCACAAGAAGGATCACGGGTGGGTTTTAGTCAGTAAGAGTCTGATACTCCCTTCCGCTCCGTCCAGAGCGGGAGAAGTCATTTGAGATGATTCCTCATCCAAAAAAAGGTGACAATACAGAGTATATCCGCTTCGATTCACTGAAGCCTGCAGCATCATTCCGACTCACTGGGGCGTCAACGCGGGCAGTCCTGACTCACCTTGAACTATGCGACTTCCGGATCCGACTGACTAGAACCAAACTTTTACGGGCCTGGCAAGCATCTCGAGACTCATCAACGACTCATCCGCTATCGACCTTCGGTCTCCAAAAGGGAGTGATGCGCTATCGGCATCACCACAAAATTTATCACCACAACTAAAAGTAACGCAGCAACATCCGCCAGCAACGGAATACGTCAAAGAAATCCTCCATCGCGGTATCAGAATCTTCCACAACACTTGAACAAACATGATTGTATACATAACGTGACCAGACAACGGGACTGTCCCTTTTTATAATTACATGTCCCGGTGTTCCTGAAATGAACTCTGGGACGCTAAATTGTCCCGTTTTCGGAAACCACGCGAAAATTTGATTAGTCGCGCCGGCCGAAAACGGCTTAACGCGATGATAGCCCAGAGTGGCCAAGAGTCATCGCTCGCGCTTTGTTGACAATTTTTTGACAGCTTTGTGGCTTTATTTTTTACACTCTCACTCAGCAAGTTTTCTTCACGCTATATTGATACTCGAAGGCGATATTGATAACTAAGGTGAATATAAAAATACGTGCCGAGAGTTTCATTCAAATCATCACTGGCTTTAAAAAGCAAATTGGCTCCTTTGATAAGTATTTAAATAGAACTTATCATTTTGTTTTTTTTTTTATTCGTAACTTTAAAGCTAGTTAAATTTTTCTGAATAAATAAAATTACCTAATAAAGTTGTTTTTTAAAGTTATTTAAGAGTTAATTGACATAAGTAAACCAATGTCCCGTTTTGAGTTACAAAATAAATGGTCACGTTATGTATACAGCAGTCCCAATATCAGCAATCGGGAACTTGCCCACCAGACACTACAACCGTTTGGTCTGAGGATCCTCCCTTTTTAACGGAGGTTTGTGGGATTAACACCTTGATCCGCATTCCTCTATATTTTTTGTTGGCATGTAATGGATTAGATGCCGCGACATAATATATCTATGACTGTAGGTATCCGATTGTTGCTGCGGAATTTGTTCGAAAGAGTCACCGCGGCCCTGGAACGCAAAGGGCATTAGGAGGAACACGGATGGATTTTAGTCACAACCACGACATGTATTTCCTTATACTCATAAAATCAATTATATTATTAATTTGTATACTTTATTCATATTGTATACATATGTATTGTTTACATTTTTAAATATTTCTATTAAATTTAAAAAAAAACATTTAAAAATATAAAAAATAGTAGCCCACCGGTATCGGGAACAGGGTCTAAGGTACCGGCGGTCAGGGCTTCAGAGAGAGGAACCTCCTGACAATGCGAGCCGTGTCCAGAAGTACCGCTTTCTGAATCAAGCCCTTGATCCTGCCGCCTAACGTGAGCCTCCTAAGGTGTTGGTCGAGGCTCTTGGCTATTAAGCCATTGACGGAAACGACTATCGGTACAATGATTGCTGAATCCACATCCCACATGTCGATAACCTCGCGAGCCAAGTCAAGATATTTAATTTGCTTATCTTTCTCGGCTTTCACGAGGTTCTCGTCATGTGGAACAGTTATGTCTACAATCATTGCACGCCTCACGATTCGGTCCACCACCACTATATCAGGCTTATTGGCAACAATGGTCCTGTCAGTGATGATGGACCGATTCCAGTACAATGTGATATTGCCATTATCGAGAACTGGGTCGGGCACATACCTGTAGTACGGCACCTACGATTCCACAAGTGAGTATTTTAGAGCAAGTTGCTGGTGGATAATCCTGGCTACGAGGTTGTGCCTATGCAAATACTCTCCGTTAGCTAGACTAGAACAACCAGAGACAATGTGGCGAATTGATTCTCCCGGACGGTGACATGCCCGACATATGTCAACCGTGCTGTCCTTCACAATAAATCTCCGGTAGTTCTTAGTCATGATAACTTCGTCCATAATTGCACAGACAAAACCTTCGGTTTCTCCAAAGAGATCACCGAAGCGTAGCCAGGCTACGGACGCTAATTGATCTACGTCGGGCCCATGTAGGGCCCGGAAAAAGCGTCCGTGTAGTTCCTTACTCTGCCATACTGCCCTGCGGTCGTTAGTGTCAAGCACTGCAGGTTTGCGCCAGTTCTCATTTGCCAAGGAGAGCGGGGAAAGACCCTTGTCCACCGCCACTACATCTCGATGCATACCCACGTCGACAGCTAGGAAATATTCCCTGAGACTGCATATCTCGCGATTGTGGAGAGTCTTAGCATTTAAAAAACCTCGACCTCCACACTTTCGCGGGATATACAGTCTCATTACCGACGATCGTGGGTGATGCATTCGATATGCAGTGAGCAGTGTACGGACCCGTCTATCCAGGGCGTCAAGTTCCGTTTGAGTCCATTTGAGTACGCCGAAAGAGTACATCAATACCGGCATGACCCAACCGTTGAAGGCACGCACCTTATTTCCGCCCGATAGAAGGCTATTGAGTACCTTCTTCAGGCGGCCAAAGAAGCGCTCCCTCAACGATTGCTTCATGTCGGTAACATTGATACCTAACGCTTCCGACATACCCAAATACTTGTAGGTTTCAGTTGAAGAGAGGGATCTCAGGTTTATGGAATCCGAGAGTTGAGTTCCCACGGATTCCATAATCTCTCCACGCTTTACATGCATGACCGCACATTTGTCCACACCAAACTCCATCCTGATGGCGTTACTGAAGGTTTCAGTTACCTTCAGTAGCTCCATCAGTTGCAGATTAGTGGGGGCAAAGAGTTTCAGATCATCCATGTAAAGGAGGTGAGATATAACCTGACCCTCTCTCCTCAACCGATAACCTAGCCCTGAATTCTCTAGCAGTGTGCTTAGAGGATTCAAGGCTAGGCAAAACCAAAGCGGACTCAAACTATCGCCCTGAAATATACCTCGCTCGATCCTTACCGGTTCGCTATTCCGCTGGATATTTCGACATCCTGGATAGCGAAGGACTGTCCTCCATTGCCCCATACATGACATCAGGAAGGTGCGCAGTGTTGTGTCAATTTTATACAATTCTAGCACCCTCATGAGCCATGAATGAGGCACCGCGTCATAGGCCTTCTTATAATCTATCCAACATGTCGACAGATCCTTTCGGGAACGCCGAACCTGTTGGCTAATGACCATATCAATGAGGAGTAGCTCCTTAATACCGCGGGACCCATTCCTACATCCATTTTGAGAGGCAGACATGATGTTATTGCTGTTAATATGTTGATTAATTTTATCTCTCAAAATAGATGTAAGAACCTTATAGACCGTCGGTAAACATGTGATCGGTCTATAATTTTTGGGTTCCGCGGTACTACCAGACTTGTGGAGCAGGTGGGTAACTCCTGTCATAAAGAACTCGGGTAGTGAACCGGACTCCAAAGCCGCTTGGTATCGAGATGCCAAACAAGCGTGCGACCCTTTAAACCATTTTGTATTAATTTGTATTGTTATTAAATTGTAATTTGTCTTTACTAACATAATTTAAGTACTACTAATACTATCGTTTAAGTCTTACTGGAAAATCCATAAATTTATGTCGTTTTGTAGCAATTAAATACATTTTCTTTCTTTCTATTTGATGATTCCATCCATTAAAAGAGGTACTAAGGTAGGTCAACGAACACGCTAAAGCAAATAAATAGTAACGATAACCTTAAAACACTAAACGTAGAATAGCACATTATTATATCGGTAACCTTGATATGATTCATCGTCGAGGCGCCAACGTGGATCGCCTTATCGACGCATGCGCACTGTTAAAACTAAGGTTCGAATATCTTATTGTTTTAATATGGTTCGATACGGTTGATTACAGTGTGAGTTATTTAAGATTGGAATTCAAAATCAAACGCATAATTATTTACTTTTCCCAAGTACATATATATGGGTAATTTTTATTCTTCATTATCTAAATTCAAAATTTAGCATAACTTTTTCTTTTGGTAAAATTGTTTTGAAATGTTTTCTTAAGATTTTAAGATTCAAGATCTTTGGTACACCACTTCGGAAGAGCCTTGGGACCTAACACAGGCGATTTTTGTCTAAAAGGTCACTTCAACACTAGATGTAGTACTTAACTTGTGAAAGAAAATAAATTATTATTATTAATTATTATTATGGGTCGGCTTCCAGTCTAGATGTAGCTGAATACCAGTATTTTAAGTGGAGTGACTGCCTAACTGACCTCCACGGCGCTGGTCCCAAGTAACTTGGAAACACGATAGTTCTTGGCAAGATTGGTACCAGATTTTCTGGCTTCTGACAATCCGTAACGACTGACAAAAATATATAAATGACGGGACCGGAGAGCAACGGCTTAGGCCCACTTGTGCTGCTCCGCTGGGCTAACTGTCTAGTCCAAGGCTAACTTTACAAATATGCAGAATGGTCTTAACAGGTAGTTAACACTGGCTAAAACAAAGAAAAGAAAGAGAAAGAATTTAAAACAGTATTTTCAGTTATTTCACTAGCTTATCAAAAAAAGTTAGGTACGCGAAATTGACATAACATCTAAAGGTCTAAGATCCCAGAACCACCACCTTCTTATGTATCTTCTCAGGAAGAAAATGTGTGGGTCAGAGTTCTGTTGGTATATGTAGGTATGTTAGCATGTATATACGTAAGCACACCTGCTAGTTTCGGCAGACGCGACGGCCTTATACAGTATGTTGTGTAACTTTCTTGTAAGTAGGTACATTTCCTACGTACAATTGATTTTATTCGAAGGTATCACCTACAAATCAAGTATTTTGCACTTTGAGATTCTATGCAACGAGCAGTTACAATGTTAGAAAAGTCATAAATCTGTCTGTTTTATCTGGGACTAATCAAATAGCGCTATGCAATAAATGTCTGTCAATTAATAAGAAAGTTATTCTAGGCTAACTAGACAATTTGTTGTACAAGTCGCCCTTAACGTGCTTTCCCAAATACGGAGAAGTATTGATATGTTAAGATGGTCACCCAACTAAACTAATATTATTTTGAAAGAAACTCTGTTTGGCACGTTTTCACACTTATACTGCTGTGCTAATAAAGTTTTTTTATTTTTTTGTATACGAGTATGTAGATAGAGATTGGACCTTGGAGAAGGGCTTTGCATACTTTTATCCCGGAAGAACGTTCCTTGATCGTTTCGAACCATAGATAGTTTCGAACCATACATTGCGATCGTTTCGAGCCATCCACATTCATACTCTCCCAACATTTTCCCCATCCCTCCACATTGCTGTAGCGAAATACAAACTAGCTTCTCTACATTAAAATGTATAATTTTGATAAACGGTAAAAAATACAGAATAAGAAAAAATATATCTACTAGTTTATATCTTGCAACAAACAATGCTACACATACATTTCGACACAATTACAATGAATGCACACATTCGTATAAATATAAGTAAGGCTTATTTAACGTACATATTCTATCCACAGACGTAACGGGAACTTTTTATTAAGATAAAATTATGTGAGACAAGTCCTTAATATCAAACTCAATAATATATTATTGAAACACTAGCAACGCCCCGCGGTTTCACCCGCGTAGTTCCTGTTCCCGTGGGAATACTGGAAAAAAATATAACCTATGTTACTCAGGGTGAATGTGTGGTCTAGTAGTTTTTAAGTTTATTCGTTAAATATAAAAATACAAATATTTCCTCTTTATAATATTAGTATAGATTACATACGACCATAGGTTTCGTTTCCCTTGAACTACCAGACAAATGAATTGATGGTCACAATACACACCAATACCGGCAATTAAGATCAAAGAGAAATTTCAGCTACTCATTGAAAGCAATAGATACAAAAAGTTTATCCGTACGATACAGTATTGAAGTACAATAGAAACTGAGATAGACGCTGAAAATTAACACATAAGTGCGCTAGGTCGGGAGTTCGGGACCGGTCGGCCACTCATGGAGCGGAAGGGAAACGGTTAGGGTTGCAACTGCAGACAAAACATGTACATACGAATTTATACTTTACTATCAGCGCCCCTGAGTTTCACCCGCGTAATTTCCTTTCCCGTGGGAATACGGGGATAAAATATAGCCTGTGTTACTCGCTGATAATGTAGCTTTCCATTGGTGAAAAAATGTTAAATATCGGTCAAGTAATTTCGGAGCTTATTTAGTACAAACATACAACCAAAAATATCTTTCCTCTTTATAATATCAGTATAGATAGGGTCTCTAGAAGGAGAGATCAGTATTTCTGATAAATAATTAAAATCGCTTTAGGAAGCATACATTATATTTTCATTTTGTCTCGCTATAACGAGAACAATCGAGAAGTTATTGTTACAATGTTTGTGGCTGAGTGAAAGGTTTTAATTAATTTAGTATAAATAAAATATAGAATATACCCGCTTTTGCCAATGGCTTCGCCCGCGTGAAAATCGAATATATTCCCAAGGGAAGATTTTGCAACGATCAAAAGTATACAGATCATAATGTATGCCGATTTTCATCCAAATCCACTCAGCCGTTTAGAGATGAAAAGGTAACAGACGGACAGAATTTATTACTTTCGCAACGATAATTTGTGTGGAAGTATAGGTAATGCAATCTCAACACGTGTATCAAGGCCAGTCAGCCCTGGTAACCAGTGCATCCGTCGTGACAACCCTACTCCGGTACGACAGTCCGGAACGCAATTATATGAAGCATCGCGCGCCATCCATATGAGCGGATGCTGTATCGCAGTTCAGTAGCAGCGATTATAATCGTTCTATGCTCGGTGAAGCTCAGTTTTATTGCAACATAGTTCCCAAATGGTAAATCTGACAGTTCTCTTGCTATATGTAATAGGCATTCCTTTTATGTTAAATGCATCCGGTAATACTGTTAACCTACCACAAAGCAGGAGGGCAGTGACTTAGTTTGAACGTAACTTAACGTATGTAAGTGAAGAAAGTAAATACTCCTTGTATTTATAAGAATCGCCGCAGCCTATCCCCCGTACACAAAAGGCCCGAGTTTATGTATGTATGTATACGATGGCTCGTGTTTAAATAACAGCCGCAAGGCCGATTGTCAAGGTTAAACAAAGTTTTCGAGGTCGGTCTGTGGATTGGTGACCATATTGTTGCACACAAATAAAGCAAGGAAGATAGCGGCATTCGTTACCACTAGTGCCATCTAGTATCGAGTAGTAGAACTAGTCGAGTCAAGATCCTTCGAATCTTCTATGCTAGAACATTAAATAATTCTCGAAACATACTCGCGACTGATATGTACGCGAACTTTCTAGATCCTGCTACGATGGATGGTTCTGGAACTAACCGGCGCCCTATATAAGGCCTACACATACCCCGACCGAGTTAATATTGGATTAGCGATACAAGTGATAACTTCGAGAGCGATCTTCAACTGCGAATTACATTGATTAGTAGTACGATTGTGTTTTATCATTTTCGAGTTTAAAGTTGTAATTAGTGTTCTGTAATTAAAGTGTCATTTTTGGTTATTTAATCAGCTGTTTTACTGTCACGAACCCGAAGCTCGTAACAATATTAAAACAACCTCGGAAAACACGTTAAGCTGGTGGGCCCCTTTGGCAGTCGTTACAGATTGCCAGAAGCCATTTACATCTGACACCAGTCTTGCCAAGAAGTACCATGTTACCCAGTTACTGGGTTTTGCAGTCGCTCGCACTGACAATCTGCTGAATCCGGTTTGACTGGAAACCCAACCACAATATTGTTCGGAAAAGAGTAGGCAAATGTTGACTGCTCAACAAGACCTCGTTAGATTGGGAATAAATATTCAACATGATATTGAGTAAGCGTTTGTACCACAATCATTGTTTTTGCTGTCGGAAGCTAATGCCGGTTCGTTCGATATATTTATGGCATGATAAAATTTTAAGATAAGTGAATTGGTGAATAGCCGGTTTAGTGAACTGAAATAATGTGCAAAATTATATATATTTATTCTCTAGCTAGCAAGTCTAGAAACTCACTTCAAGCACTTAATAACAGATTAGATGAATGTGTGGAGTAATGAGGATGGATAAAGTGAGAAATGAGTACATCAGAGGTAGTTTAAAAGTGGCGCCAGTGACAGAAAAGTTAAAAGCGAAATAACCGCTTGTCTTGGTATGGTCACGTGAAAAGGAGGGATGAAACTCATGTAACTAAAAGGGTTATGAATATAAATGTGGATGGATGGAAAGGAAGAGGTAGGCCAAAGAAACGATGGATGGATTGTGTGAGGAGTGATATGAAAGAAAAGGGAGTTAATGGAAGAAAAAAACTTGTTCCGCCGACCCCAAGTAACATGGGATAAGGGCAAGAAGATGATGATTAGATATTTATGCACAAGTAAAAATCATTGTACAAAGGTGGACCGAAGTCCTTTAGCAGAATATTTTATGTCTAGGGTAAAAGCCGGAGCTGACACACTTTTTGAAATAACTTTATATCTTTCAATACAAAAAGCAATCTATTTTATTTGTAAAACTGTTAAGTAGCCTTCTATATATCTTGCCATCGATAAAAAAACAACTTTCATCTGTTTTTTTTTATTGTGCTAGAGCTGTTTTTTTGAACTATCGTGTTGGTGCAAGACACGTCTGTTTGTAATAAGTTCGTCGTTGATTTCGATGTTATCTGGTATTGTAAAGTCGATATTAATGAATATAATCATTAGCGCTGTCGATGGGCCCGATTTTCGAACTGTCCTACTAAAACAATATCTATATTAATTAAATATAACTTTAAATTTAATATAGTGAAATCGAAAAGTTATAAAAAA
The DNA here is from genome assembly GCA_905332915.2 of Hecatera dysodea. Classification (NCBI taxonomy): domain Eukaryota; kingdom Metazoa; phylum Arthropoda; class Insecta; order Lepidoptera; family Noctuidae; genus Hecatera; species Hecatera dysodea. The sequence goes on along the minus strand of HG995286.1, from coordinate 25,474,335 downwards.
TGTACATATGTGCATAAGTAACTAAAATGAAATCTATATAAATATTTAAATGAACTAAACCTAACTATATACAAAGAAAAACATAAACCTAGGCGTCGAAGTGTTCTTCCACCGACCTCATGTAGCGAAAACGTTTTTTTTTTTTATATATATGTATTATTTCGATTGAATTTTATTTATTTTGATTGATTGATACAAAATAAATATCATTTATCACACTGCTGTCATTCGGAAACGTGCCCAAAAGACTGGCAGCTTTACCAAATTCAAACGCAACCAAAATAATTATTTTGTCCAAAATAGTCCTCTGTTCACACAGTGCCTATCAGACGGCGAGATTTATTTATTTATTTAACAATTTATGTACACACATTTAATAAAAAGAAGAGAGAGAGAAGAGAGAGGCGGAGATATTATGTCCTTGTAAACGAGACAGGCACTCTGGACTTAAACGGGTCCAAACTGTATGACCAATAAGGTTACAGTATTTTCGCCGCTTGGGGGCCCCAATATTACTTGAATTTTGAACAATGTCCTTAGTACACCCCACAGACAAAGACGCTATTACTAACAATATTCGCGAGCATGCAGTTTTCGCTTAGCTCAATTTTCTGCTGTCGCAGTTACCACGAACCGTCAGGATCTATCTACACGTACGTTGATAATTGCTGAGCAACTCTCATGCTGATACATCAATAAATAAGCATCGTGAATCTTGCTCTTCGAACAGTTTTGTTCGATTTTGAGTTAGTCCTAAATTATTTGCCTATTACGTTTGATCTTGCTCGAATTAACGTCGACCATGTACCTACGGACGGCTGGACTTTGAATCACCGACACGCTTGGTTTGTATGGAAAGTGTTTTCGATTCTCTAGCAGCGGACAGAAACGACTCCCAAGTCTGTGGCACAACCAACATTTTATTTATAAGCCAAACAAATACGCACAAATTGAATTTCGCGTATTCCGCTCGAATACGATCACTAATTGAACAAATATGTGTTTTTCATATGAAAAGCTTCATATTTTTGTTGCCTATTGAATTTCGTAGATACATGAAATTTCCAATCAAGGAGAATTTGCTCACGATCGGGATGCACTCCACTATTTGCTTAATAACTGAATTTTTAATTAAAATAACGATTGGTGAAATGAATACATTGGAGGCGCAGTGGGCTGAGAAGGGGGCGCATAATAACCCCACCCCCGGGGGTGACCTGTTGCCAAGCGCTTTGATTGTAAGACTTTGTCGTTGCTTTCAATTTCCTGATAGCGAAGGAAAAAACAGGGGTAAAATAGTGTTTACTGGGTTAAAATTATTGCGGCCGTATTGCGAATCTTGTTTAAATATTGGCCACGCATTTTATTTATTTTTTCACTTAAATAAAAATCGAAGACGATACAGTGCGTTGAATACTCGTGTGACGTCTCTACTTGCTACGATTTTTACCCAGAACTGACGACAGCAGCCCCCACTCCTGATCTTTGATGCTTTTTATCTTCGTCAATTTTAATAGATAAAAAAAGCAAAAAATACTTGTCCAAGATTTTTCGATAATCTAACTGACGGACTAAATAGAAGCCTTTTATACAGGAAACATCCCTATTGTGGCAATAGGCGAATTCTGGGTACGTATTCCACGTCGGGCAAAATTTATTGAGTTACTTCTAGCATTTCGTAGTTAATATATCGTTATTTTAGATGAACAAGGGTGTTAACTCAAAATTTACGAATTTTAACCTTAAAATACAGTCCTACTAAAAATCATGCGATCTTTCTAACGAAAATGGTTGCATAACGTTATGGCGTCAAATTGGCGGGGGTGCCGGGTAGTATCTTCCGATTCAAAAACATTTACAACAGATTTAAATACCGATTTAAAAACTTCAAATAGCTCTCCTGAATAATACTGGACCAACGATATGTACATAGCTGCCCGAGATCTGTATCTATGCACGGTCGATGGCAACAGCTCGTCGAATCAAATGGGACCTCAACTTACGCACCTAAAATTTTTGCATATTTTTCTAAGTATGCCATAAGTGACCTTTTTTTTTGGATGAGATATCATCAAATGACTTCTCCCGCTCTGGGCGGAGCGGAAGGGAGTGTCAGACTTACTGACTAAAACCCACCCGTGATCCTTCTTGTGCCCTTTACGTTCCAGAGCCGCGGTGACTCTTTCAAACAAATTCCGCAATCCTAGTAGGATGTCATAAGTGGCCTGCATTATGTATGCACTTGGTACAATCATATCACTGATATACACATTATAGTTTCGTAAACGACCAAGTGTCGTTACTGTTTTTTAAAGCGCCAAAGGTGACGCCGAATTTTTAAAAGCTTGTCCTGAAAATCGCTTTTGCAATGTGCTGCATCGGGGGTGCGATATGTTACTGTCGAAATGTACATACTGGTACGTACTCGTACGCTTTTACCTTACTCTCAGAGAACAAAAGGCGAGATGTAATAACATAAGCCATACACTATCCAGAGACTAGAGAGAGATCGATGAACGCATACTATAGAACACAAACACGTTGCATAAAGCCGGTCTACACCGGTCACTCCTGATATGAGCCGCGTCAAACGTTCCATTACATTGGACGTTGGTATCGGATTCATTGTACGCTAATTGCTAACAAATTGGACTGAAATGATCGCATATAATCAGCCGTGAATGCTGTGACATGCCGACCGTAATTACGGGACTGATATGTAACTGCAGTCTGATGATGAAATGACACTTTGTGTAATAAATAGTTACGATCGATTTTTGAATAAGTTTTTGTTGAGTCTTATTGAAACTCTGCATGAACTAAAATTAGGATATGCTACCTTCTTAACTCCGAATAATAAATTCAGACACCGGCCCTAAGATACGTGCGTCGTATTCAGGACTTAAATACAGGCGGCAGAATAAAAACTGGCCAAGGTAATCAGACTGGCACACAAGAATTCCGTATCTAAAACCGAATAAAACACGTTCCTCATATTGTTAATAGAAAAAGTTATAGGGCTGTTTAACCCTAATTAACGTTTTAGATAATTTCACTATATTCTATTACGGTTCATGAGATTCGGCCCTCTGACAGACGGACGGATCAAGCTATTGATTACCCTTAAGATACCGAGCCTATAAAAGCAATTTATGTCAAAGTATTATTTGTGTTTAAGACAAGCTTCGTGAACCCGAAATAAATAGGGCCTTTTTTTTTTTTGGATGGGAAATCATCAAATGTCTTCTCCCACTCTGGGCGGAGCGGAAGGGAGTGTCAGACTCTTACTGACTAAAACCCACCCGTGTTCCTGCTTGTGCCCTTTGCGTTCCAGGGCCGCGGTGACTCTTTCGAAAAAATTCCGCAACCCTAGCAGGCACTGACCCTATGGGGCCCCGTCTTTATGAATCTGTTGAAAACGAGGATCTAGGCAGAGATTCTATTCTATAAGCGAAGATCGAAATGCCAAAATCCCTTATGGATCACGTGACATTTCGACAGCGTTTGTCATTCTCACACATTTTTGATATTTTGACAGTCGCCTTCGCCACGCTTCTTTTGTTTTTTTTTTTATGGATGGGAAATCATCAAATGACTTCTCCCGCTCTGGGTGGAGCGTAAGTTAGTTAAACGATGGAGCCACAACAATGTCAGACTCTACTTTAGGTGTTACTTGTTAAGATGGTTTCATAGCACCCGTCAAAAACTTGATACCACTTTATCTGTAAGCGGGCCTCGTTAAAAAAAAATAAAACCATGGCTTCGCAGACCACGTCACTCACATGTCATCGCCAATCGAACCCCTCTTGCGAAATATCCCAATGAGTTTTCCGGTCTCGAGTTTAATTTCGAGAATCGTGTAATATATTTCCTTGTTTATTTTTATGCAATGAATATTAATGAGTATACTGCATGTAGTTTATGAAATACCGTAAGGATTTCATCGAGAATTCCACTGAATTTAATATAATACTTTTCGAACCAGACTCGCTTGATTTCTGTAATTTTACACAAAGCTATTACATTGTTGCCGAAGGGATTTCTGAGAATAGCTCTTAAAATGGCGTGTAGGATTTATTCGGTGAATATACGGGTGAGTGGGGTTAGAGCCCAGTTAGTAGAGCTCGTAGACCCACTAGTGAACTAATACACTGAGAGTTTGACAGGCTTTCAAGCTGAAGTAAAGCGTTTTAATTAGCTGCTGTCATCATAACTTAGTGATCATTTATATTCATTTGCAAATCAATACTAATACCTATTATGAAAGATTTGTTTGTTTATTCCGGATAAGCTCTGAAAGTACTGGACCGATTTTAACCGTTTCTTTAGCAATGGATAGCTACATACTAACAACCTGCCTGCAGACGACTTCAACTATTTACAGCTTCACAGCCGACACCGTCACTCCGGACTTGGAGAGCATATCCTACGTTAAGCCTGTGGGCGACACCACTAACGTTTGTACCATTCTACTGGTCAAGTCTGTATTAAAGAATGGAATTCCCTGCCGGAGTCTGTTTTCTGATATCTACTACCTGGGCGCCTTTATGTCGAGAGTGAATAGGTTTATTCTAGGTGAGCGTGCTTCATCATCACCTTTCACTAGGCGAGATTGTGATCTGGCGCGAGACTAACGAAAATCCATATCTTAACTCCGGAAATATTATAAATGCGAATATGACTTTGTTTGTTCCGCGTTCACGCCTAAACAATTAAACCGATTTTAAAAATTCTTTCACCAATGAAAAGCTACATTATAAGCGAGTATCATATTATGCTATATTTTATCCCCGTATTCCCAATGGCACGGGAACTGCGAAGGTGATGCCGCGGGGCCCTACTAGTTGGGTATAAAAAACTTTTACACGTCTATTTTCGCCAACACTACATCGATGAGGCCGATGTTCCCTAAATGACCACCCTGAGAAGAAATAGCGGAATAAATCATATTTCAAGGTCAAAGTCTCTTTTAATGTAATGCGATGGTCAAATCATTTGAGAACCGTAAAGATTATTGTGTGATAGAGGAAAGAACCACAGATTTGAGTGGACCTGTTTTGTCAGTGCAAGCTTTTGGCACTACTCGAGAAGCTCAACTTACAAAGAGCCAAAAGGAGTTGAGTCGGCCGCTAAAGTACTCGAAATACCAAACAGACTCCTTCCTGAAACTTGGATTTGCGTAGGAGAAATTTAAACACATTTAAAATCCGATTGCATCGCCATCTACCGGTCCATTTGTGAACCATGCCATCCAGGGGCCCCTAAAACATGCGCAAAAAACATTTCAGAAACGATTCATTGGTTTAGGAGTTCAGTAACACATAGAAACGTGAAAAAATAAATTAGACGCACGGATGACTGTGATATTTGACTTTAAAGTTTATATAAATAAAGCAAAAAAAAAAAACATTTAGTTTCGGGACGTCGAGCGGTCGAATTTCCACAGACTTACGTGGAAATTCGATGTTCGGCGCTCGGCGTCCACAAATTGCATTAAATGAAATGGCAGATCACGGGTGTGAATCTAATTTCGCATGACGTCATCAATCATCGTGCAATTTTACAGTCAACCATCGGATAAACATCAGTGTCAGTTTTGCACACGAAACTTCTGTCCAGTCACTGTGTAATTAAGTTTTATAGCTGGAAAACTGAATTTCACTGAAACTCGTCACGTTGAGGTACCACGGCCGCAATTAAGTTGGGTTCCAATTTCAACGCGCACTCAATACGTTTTGGTTTTAAATTGTATCCCTTAAAAATGCAGGTGGATAACAGTTTTCCTATATTTGCATACACATTTTACTATGAAACCTAAGACTTTTTCTAGGATTTCCTTTAAAGACCGAACGAAGCTTCAATTACGGTATAGATCAGTTTCGGCCCTAAAATCTAGTTTCTACTATGTTTTAGTTTTAGCTAGAAGTTGACCGAACCTTCGGCGCCGCCAAAAGTACCTAAGTGTTCGTCATTGTCGTGTATGGTTCGGCTTACTTCTGATATATATATATATATATATATATATATATATATATATATATATATATATATTTGTTTGAAGAAGGTAACCACTGGAACTACTGATCCGTTAATGTTGAGAGCCATAGGCTATTTTTCATTCCGCAAAAAGCACGGTTCCTGTGAGATGGGTCACATGAACAAAGCCGACAGTAAAAAGTTTGTTTCTCAGCTAAATTAATTCCCAAAATATTGCAACTTCAACTCATTAAGGTGCGGTACTCTGGGAATAATTAACAACTCGAAACCTGGCTTCGCACAGGAGTGTTTGATTTCGCAATTACAGTGCATTTCATAATGCAGAGAAGCGCGCAATTTTAATAGTTTCGTTCGTGGTATACAAAGCGGCTGACGTATCATTCGCATACGTGTTCTCATGTCGAATTCACGTGCACAAGTCTATAAAGTTGGAAAGATCAACATAAATTTCCTATTCCTTAATTGGCACAGTTTGATTGCAGGGTGGATTTTTGATAGAGCAAATCAGGTGTTGCGGAATTTGTTCGAACGATTTACCGCGGCCGTGGAACTCAAAGGGTATTAGGAGGAACAAGAATGGGTTTTATTCAGTAAGAGTCCGACACTCCCTTCCGCTCCACCCAGAGCGGAAGAAATCACTTGATGAATTCCCATCCAGAAAAAAAAAGGCCAAGTAAAAGGGTTCCGTTGGTTACACTTCAGGCACGGAACCATAAAACGTAAATTATCCTATTTAACTTTAACAGTTGATGTATTTTAATTTAAGGATTAAAAGATTCTGAACTGAACTATCCGAAAGAAAGAGATACCTAGCGCAGTCACAAATCGCAAAAACTGTTTCTTTTCAATCCACACTAACTTTAACATCAGTTGACAGTTTAGCACAAGAGGAAAGTTATTCTTTAAGCCTGTTGTATCCCACTTTAGATCGTAGGATTTCCTTCCCTCTTTACGTAAGTACCTACTTACCTATACTATTAAATCCTATTCTTCAAAGAATAAAATATATATTCTATCAATATATATTTTATTCTTTGTTAATATATGTACGAAAACATTCATATATGTATATTATGTTACGTTACGTTAGATAGAATTTAAATCTTTCATTAGACGCACACTATGTAGGCTAGCATGTTATAAATTTGGAGATTACATTAAAGATAAAATGGTTTAGTAATCTGTGGCTTGGCTGAATGCCGGTCCTGCTCCGCAGTCTGTGTCATAATACTAACAGTAAACTAATCTTTTAGCAGCTGTAGACCCGCTGTATATTGTTAGAACATAATATTTTCATTGTATAGACTCAATTAACTAAGCATAATGCAATGCAGCATGTATAATTTCATGCATTAACGACACGTGTGTACAAAATTTAACAAAGAAATGATAATTTCTGCATGCCTCCATCACGATTACGATGTTAAAAGGTTGATATTTAAAGCTAAAATTAGCGAAGTGACCAACAACCCCGATATTCCATTGTTCAAAAGTACCGAGAATACTGGAAAAAATATCAATCCCGAGAAAATACAGAGCCATACAGAAAATTTATCATGCCTGAATGTCTCAGAAATTGACAAACTGTTAGAATTTTCTACGCTTTTGAACGTGCAAATAGCTTCATCTCTTCATGGTTTAATTGAAATAAATGGTTTTAGATTAGATAGGAGTGTAACATGTCCTACCATTATTTTTTCAAGTAAATCGGAAAATGTTTAAAGAAATGTTTTTACATTTCTTGCCAATAGGGTAGTTGAATAAAAAAATCTAATTAGTCCGTCAGATAGATATCCAAAAAATATTGGACGCGTATTTTTTCTTTTTTCACATAAACAAAAAACGAAGACGATACAGTGCGTTGAAAACTCTTGTGACGTCACTACGTGCTAAAATTTTTACCACGGCGTTTTCACCAGCCCCCACTCCTGATCTTTGATATATATCTTCGTTCACTTTTATAGATTTGAAAAAGCAATAAATACGTGTCCATTATTTTTCGATAATCTAACCGACGATGGACTAAATAGAATCATATTTTTTTACTCAGGAAACCTCCCTCTTCTGGTTCTGGCAGTTCATAGCCCAACTTTCGTCTTACGCCGCCGCCGAATGCTCTGTTATCTGTACAGGTTAGGAGCTTATCGCTGCGTCAGCAAATGGTGTTACCGTTGCTGAGTACTTGGCCAAACATAAAACTGAATAACCCTATCTGCCATTCAATACTAGAAATAGAAATAAATTCATTCAAGATCAACCATTAGCCAAAGTACGAACATCTTTCATTTCATGCTACAAAAAAAAAATACCTTGTAACATATTAGAGTTAAATAAAAGGAAATTTAAAACCTATGTTAAAAGCACACTTTGTAAACAAGCATACTACGAACTAGATGATTATACCCAAGATAAGAATGCTTGGAAACATGCTGGTCCAGCTCCATAGGAAAATATTGGGCTTAGTAGACAAAGCCAAACTTGTTGGTCCGTTTGTGTTGATTTATTTACTACTAGTGACCCGCCCCGGCTTCGCACGGGTGCAATATTGATATTAAATCTCTGCTATATTATGCATGTAGTATACATATAAACCTTCCTCCTGAATCACTCTATGTATTAAAAAAAACCGCATCAAAATCCTTTGCGTAGTTTTAAAGATTTATGCATACATAGGGACAGACAGCGGGAAGCGACTTTGTTTTATACTATGTAGTGATGTATACAGGTGTACACATACTGATCCATTGTTATTAATTATATACATGAGTACTATGTCCCTTACTAGCAAACGTATTAATTTTACCTCTGCTCTTATTAATTTGTTGTACCTATTCGTAGTATAGCACTTAGTGTTATTTGGGTGCATCATCCTCGTGTATCGTTTCGTATATATGTATCGATTAATGTATTCAAAATATTGTAAAACTTATATTTGAAAATAGTAAATAGGTATGGAGTTTCTTGTCCGTTCTTCTCCCAAAGAATGTACTGTGACGCTGGGTCACAAGATGTGAGGTTCTCCCACCTCCCAACTCGTCTACAGTGTGTAGGATCGTATTATTGAATAATAAACTTGATTTGTGACTTGGATTGTTTATTTTTAAAATTAGACTAAGAAAAGAAACCCGGGTTTCCAAAACTGGTACATATTATAACTGGTATGTAACTATTGAAAATATTATTGACTGCTCTGGTTGAGCAATTTGATAGGACTGAATGAAAAAATCTGAGCAGTCAATAAAAAAACGAAATTTAAAATATTTTTGAAAATAGACATTTTCTTTTCATTACGATAAAAGTAAGGAGTTTTCAGCCATCGTGGAGGTTTAAAGTCCACGAGACTGAAAACGCAACGACATCGTTACAATACCGGGGTGGCCGGCGCAGTGTGTAGGATGGTATTATTGAATAATAAACTTGATTTGTGACTTGGATTGTTTATTTTTAAAATTAGACTAAGAAAAGAAACCCGGGTTTCCAAAACTGTTACATGTTATAACTGGTATGTAACTATTGAAAATATTATTGACTGCTCTGGTTGAGCAATTTGATAGGACTGAATGAAAAAATCTGAGCAGTCAATAAAAAAACGAAATTTAAAATATTTTTGAAAATAGACATTTTCTTTTCATTACGATAAAAGTAAGGAGTTTTCAGCCATCGTGGAGGTTTAAAGTCCACGAGACTGAAAACGCAACGACATCGTTACAGTACTTTTTGCGAATGGACAACTACAGTCTACAATATTTTTATTTTCAAACTATTTTCATGTGCCTTTTGATGGTCTATCTATACTAATATTATAAAGAGGAAAGATTTGTATTTTTGTATGTAACGAATAAAGTCAAAAACACTTGGACCGATTTAAAAAATTCTTTCATCATTAGAAAGCTACATTCACCCTGAGTAACATAGGCTATATTTTATTCCCGTATTCCCACGGGAACGGGAACTACGCGGGTAAAACCGCGGGGCGCTGCTAGTTTGAAATAAATGAATTGACTCTAACTTTGACATGGACACGCTAAGAAGAAGAAAGTAATATAAAAGAAAAAGAACGAGCTGCCCTGAACGACGCAACATTCAGGCAATAGGGTTGTTTATTTTTTTATCGTCTGGGGCTCTTCCATTTGATTCAACGCAGCACTCAAGTTATGCTAATGCATTTGCGCAACCACAGTGCCGCGCGACAGATGAAACTTTATACAGTTATTTGCTGCTTCAACAGCTTTATTCCCATATGGCAAAAAGCAAAAACAGCATTTTGTCTCGATTTCGAGCAATAAGTCTTATGTTATAACAGTATATACGTTCGATCTTGCTCGAATGAACGTAAACACGTCATATTTGCATGTGTGGGCTGGATTTTTAGCGTCTAAGTGAAATGCGATTGAAATTCAATGGATTTCCCTGCAGACTATGTGTGGTAGATTTGGCAAATAAGAACGTTTACGCACGGCATCCGATACGAATCCAAGTAGCCTCGGCCAGAAGCAGTTGTAGTACCAGGGCCTCAAGTCTGCTATTACAATAGTGTCAGAATGGTCTATCAATGGTTTCATAATGGTTGATTTTTACAAGTTTAGAAATCTAGATAAAAACGTAACTATGACTTTCCAATGGTCAACCACTGAAACTCCATTGAAAGGAATGGCATAGGAATTGGTAATCTCGTACATAATGACAAATTAATGACAGACGTGTGCAGTGATCTGCTAAAATTTTGACACTTCCTTTAATCAGTGACCTGTGACCTTGACAAAAAAAGCGATACATGCGTTAACGGTACATTTCCGGATCCAGCTATCGAACGATCATGTTTTTACTTGAAAATCGTAGATAAGAGATTGAAATCATATAAAGAAAATTGTTATCAGAATTCAACGTGTACTTCATTACAAACATTGGTAACACAAGTCCGTGCTGCACAAAGCAACGGCTTTAAACTGAAATCAATAATCAATACCCTCTCTCTTCTATTACGAACTCGGTATAAACTTTTTCCAGGAAATTAGAACCGCACACTCGAGAACGCTTTCAAACAAATTAATAAATCAAAGCTTACCTTTTTCTCAAGCCCCAGTAAAATCGCGAAGCTCAGAATGAAGATAATTGTGGTAGACTTCGTCATGGTGTACAAGGATATGGTGACGAGTTCCAGGCCCCAGTTTGAGAAGCCGACATCAATCCCGCTGGCCAGCCCCGTCGGTCCTACAGCTTTGAGGCAGGTCATGAATGGAAGCAGCAACTGAGGAGTGCCTGTGATGACGTGCAGCACCAGTCTCACGAGCACTGACAGGATCCACTTCACTATGAGGTGGTACATCACCACTGTGAGCGGGAACTTGAAGTCCTGGAAATGAAGAGGTGGTTTATATATGGAACGTGGCAAAACAACTTTAGGTACTTAAAACTAGCAACGCGCGGCTTCAAACGGACAGAAAATATTATACAAACTTCCAGACCTTCAGCCTTCCCCATGTATCACTTCGTCCATTAGTAAAAACCGCATGAAAATCCGCTCGGTTGTTTTGGAGTTTATCGCGAATAATAATACATTGTTTTAGTATTTATTATTTTGTACCCATCAATGTTCCATAGCTGGGCAAAGACAACCCCATATTGAAGGATTATAAAGAAAATTCCTAATCCATTCCGTGTTAGACAAATTCGTCTGCTCTCCAACGCAACGAAAGGCATCCAATAGTTATTGATCCGTGTGGAACCCTCAGATACCCTTTTCCTAGACCACCTCGAATGTTAGTTATTTGTTATTACAAAATACTGAGAAACCAAGATATTTTTCATATAGCAGCGTCCAGCGATTTCATCGCCTAGATCCCGTTCCCGAAGGAATACGAGGATAAAATATAGTCTATGTTACTCGCTGGTAATGAAGATTCCCATTGGGGAAAAAATGGTTAAAAACGGTTATTCGGTATAAACAATAAAATCTATCCTCTTTATAGTATTAGTATACTTAGTATAGATAAACAATCTAATTGAACTCGAGTTATGTAAATGAAATTAGTTCAACAGAGGACTGTGTTTGACTTTTTAATTTTCCACTGTTATGATCACTTTGTAGTGTCCACAATGAAATTATCGTAAACGTAGAACGGACTTGGGCTAATTACAATAAGAAAACATCATTGAAAAATGACAGAATCAGGTTTGGAAAAGTTGCGTAATGAGAATGACAAATGTTTATGTTTTTAGGTGTCGCTGCCGAGGAAACCCTTGAAATGCTTTTAATTTTTTTCTGAGTGGGTAATCATCAAATGACTTCTTTCGCTCTGGGCGGAGCGGAAGGGAGTGACAGACTCTTACTAACTAAAACCCAACCGTGTTTCTCCTAGTGCCTTTTGCGTTTCAGGGCCGCGATGACTCTTTCGAACTAATTCCGCAACCCTAGCAGGCACTAACAGCCTTGAAAATGCTGGCGTGACGACTTAGAGGCACTCAACACACCTAAAAGACTGTAATGCTAAGGAGAGACCATTCCCAGCAATGGGACAATTTAATCGTATGCAAGTTGGTTGTTTAAAATAAAATATAAGACATTCGTCTCATATTTTATTTTAAACAAGCTGTAGGTTTCGTTGATTTTGCTTATCATTCTACAGAACTAGATAATACCCGCGGTTTCCCCGAGTTAAATGAGTTTTATTATCCAAAGGGACTTACAACCGAGATGAAAAGTACCTATCTTGTTTTGTAATCCAGCCGGTCGATTCTGTGAAAATAACCCGCCGTGATAAGTTGGGCCAAGAGAGCTGTCACTCCTATTGATGATAGGGATGCTAGCTGACTTCAGCTCATTCTTCACGGTGAGAGTGTATCGGAATCGCACTACAAGTCACCGTGAAAACATTATCGACAAACATGCCAACTCTCATAACTAGTAATATCAGAAAAGTTGCTGAAAAATTACTAGCAACGATGATTACGATATTCGATGTTATAATTAACATGTTGCGCAGCTTTGTTGCCCATAGAATTATTAGCGTTATTAACATACTACATTTTTAAGACATTTAAAGGATAAGTATATATTTTAATTTCTTTAAACATTTATAGTGCGTCATTTTTTTTTTTTTGTTGTGTTGGATATCTTCAAATGACTTCTTCCGCTCTGGGCGGAGTGGGTAGGAATGTCAGAAACTTACTGACTAAACCCACCCTTTCTCCTTCAAATTCCCTATGCGGGTCACGGTAAGTCTTTCGATCAATGCCGCAACCCTAGCAGTATTTATAGTAGCAGGGTACGCACCATAGAAATATAAAATATGGTACGCAAGAAACGTTTTGAGAACACGTTAATTGTGCATTCCCTGAATGGAATTCCCTGCCAGAGTCTGCGTTTCCTGATAGCTACAACCTGCAGGCTTTAAGTCAAAGAGTGAATAGGTTATATCTAGCGAAGCATGCTGCATCTTCGACCACATCATCGTTTCTTGTGAAATAGTGGTTAGGTACATGGGTGCCTATCAATAGTAAAAAATGGTTCCCACCATGAAATGCCGTGATTTTTAATAGCGAATATAAAACAAACACAAATTATGTCGACGTTATCAAAAACATTGAGTAATCGATAACTTAACACAGCAAATTCGCGTCAATTAGTAATTGTATGCTGCCTACAATAATTCATTTAAGCACAACATTCGCTAGCACTAATAGAAAACAGAAAATAACATGAAATACGTAAACATACATATTTCCGCTTTTCTACAGTGTTTTCGCCAATGTATTCTCTCGACTATATTGGGGTCGGCTCCCAGTCATGCCGGACCAGCATTTTATGTGGAGCGGCTGCCTGCAAGACCTCCACAACCCACTAACTGGGTAACTCGATACTTCTTGGAAAGACTGCTATCAGATTTGGCTTCTCACAATCTACAAATGACAGCCCCGACCTACAGCTAACTTGCTTGGAAGGACGGAGGAAGCTCGATATGTCAAGGTCACCCATCTACAGCCCAACCTCGGCAAGCAGTGCTTAAACCTTAAAGATCGCTTTTAGCGATATGGTCGCCCTTTGGGTCACCCTATGTAATGTTTTCTTCATTTATATTTTCTGTAACTTATATGGTGTACATAATAAAGAGTATTCTATTCTATCCTATTGACCCGTACCGCTTTTATTATTCTAGCCAAGAGCTTTTACCAGTGCAAAAAGATAAAAAAGCATAGCGAGATCGCAAGAGCTAGTGCTGAGCATGGGGAGATTCGATTACCGAGTCGTGCAACGTGTTATTGGGTTTTTCCATCAGCGATTTCTCAGTGCCTAGTAGCTTACTGATATAAATTCTTATCAATATGTCTAGTCTGTTTTTTTTATGGACGGATCAAATGACTTCTCCCGCTCTGGGTGGAGCGAGCGTCAGAATCTAACAGACTTAAACACGCTTCTGTTCCTTCAAATGCCCTTTGCGAGCCAGAGTAACTCTTTCGGACAGTTCCGCAACCGTGGCAGATCTAGTCAGGACTGGAAAACACTTGGTAGAAAGTTTATTACGCAATTGTGATTCCCGCAATTTACGTACATTATCGACTAATGTAATGTAATGAGTAAAAATACCAATTAATTTTCGCTAATGAAGCGGTGTATCTAATTATTGGATCATTTATGGCATTCTCCTATAATATAATATAGTGATTATCATTCCTGTCATGATTTTGGTGAGACTGCAACGCACTATGTTGTGGGTTGTGGTCACATGCCGCTCGCGCTGTTTCCGCGTACAAAACTACAGGGCCATATTTAAGAACTGCGTGGTCATATTTAAGAGTATTGTCCTGTAATTTCCATACTGTAAAGAAAAAATATGAAAAGAAAATAATGACATTTCAAAAAAAAAGTGTCCGCAAAGAACACAAAAAATAAAACATTTTTCAAGCTGGCTGACGCAGTTAAAGGCATTAACTCTAAACTAAAATTATATAATAAATGCCACAACCACAATGCACGAAACTGCTTGAAAAGTGATTTTTCTGGAACTTTTCGGGGTCGAGTTTTTTTTAAAGTCATTTTTTTTTTAAGATTTTTTTAAAACTTTTGATTACCAAAAGTTAAAAAAGTAAGTACCTATGATAAGATTTTACTATAGGTTTTGATTTGACTACAAATTAAACTGACTAGGTATAGTGTATAACTCCTAGCACAGCACATCAATGATCTTTAGAAATTTAGAAATTATTTGTAAATGTTTTGGAGTCAAGTTTTTTTTTTAAAGTTATTAAACACTTCTGGATCACCCTGTATCTCTGTCTACCCATATGTGTTGAACTGTTTAACGCTCATACTTTGTCCGTATCAGAAGAGGTGTATACTGCAGACCAGCAGTGCAATTCTGTAACCACTTCAATCTTAAGTGACGAAGTGAACATGACGTGGCTGTCAATCCATACAAACAAGATGGGTGAGATGTTAACAGAATAGACCATCAGACTTATTTTTAACTAGCTGACCCAGCAAACGTTGTTTTGCCATATAAAGTAAAAACAATATTTAGGGGTATGAATGATATTCTATAATCTAAATATATCTTTAAAAGAAAGTCGCAGGTGAAATGTAGCTTTCTTTTGGTGAAATAATTTTTAAAATAGAAAACTTAAAGCTAAAATACTTCTTAGCTGTATCCCACGGTTTCACCTGCCTGCGCCATTTATTCTTTCTGGCCCAGTGATCTTTCTTTCGTCTCCTATGGATCATAGCTTGATGTTAAATAATTATGGTTCTGGTATCCTGGTACTTTGTAAGTCTTCACTCACAATTCCAGCCCCAGAAATGGTTCGACATGTTTATGGTCTGCTGGTACGCGTGAATCCTTACCTCTCTAATTTTCAGCCCCTGAAATATATTGCTTCGACATTCTTCTTTCTGGTCTTCTAGTACTTGTAAATCTTTGGCTCATGCAATTTTAGCCCCAGAAACTATACCATTTTTAACAAATGAACGGCTAGACTGATCACGTCCCACGGAAACGGGATAAAATGTCCTATATAAATATATCCTCTGCCTGCGCCATTTATTCTTTCTAGCTCAGAGTTCTTTTTTTTTGTCTCCTAAGGATCATAGCTTGATGTTAAATAATTATGGTTCTTTATAAGTATTCACTCACAATTCCAGCCCCAGAAATGCTTCGAGATGTTTATGGTCTGCTGGTACGCGTCAATCCTTACTTCTTAAGTTTTCAACATGTTTCTTTCTGGTCTTCTAGTACTTGTGAATCTTTAGCGCATGCAATTTTTGACAGCTACGAAACAAAGGAACATTTAGGGAAAATAATTCATCTTTCATAATTATGTATTCGTTGAGTTTGTTAAGAAAGCACTTCAGCCTTATTCTATGAAGGCGACCTTTCTAGATTTTATTAATCTTTTGTTTTGGTTGCTAGGTTACACTCTTGTTAATTTTGAATTATCTACAACGCACTAAATATATTTCACCTAAAACCATTTTCCACTGCGTTTACTTTAATAGAGTTTTCATGGTTTTTAAGATGTATTCTGCTATTCGGGGCGAAGACAAATCCAACGAATCAAAAACCAAGAAAATTGGTCCAACAGATCTCGAGTTATAAGTGTTGTAACAAACCCGTCTTTGTTTTATACAGTGTGAATTCTTAATGGTTGTTTTCCCGCGGCAGGACGATTACCCATCAGTAGTACTATCGAAACACAAAGTTAAACTAAAAAAATTAAATTTTTTTTTTTTCAAATCATTAAAAAAGTGTTCATAAACTCGAAAGAGCGTGAATCATTAGTAGTGCACTAGACATAAAGACTACTTTATGTCTAGTGCACTACTATTGATTCTCGCTCATGTAGGTATCTACCTTATGTCTACTAAGACATAAGGTAGATACCTACATGAGACGCACGTACCGCCGCGTACCTACATATCGCGCGATGCACTACGGTTGGTTCAAGTCGCTTTCGAGTTTTGTTTATCACAATTGTTAATCTGCCATTTATGGAGGCTAATATTTTTTATATATATAAATCGATTGTATTACCGATACAAACTCATTTCGCTTCGGGAAAACAACCATTAAAATTTCACACTGTATATATAGATTATTTAGTGTTCACAAAACATGACATAGTACATGCTTTAATATTACAAACGCGACCTTAAAAGATGAGGTTTGTCCCAGCCTTTGATTATATAATGTCTAGATGGAGCGTCGCCCTACTGTCAAAGCAAAAAAAACGAGGCAACAATTTAAACATGTGTGCGTGCGGACGGTGTTTTACACTATGCGTCTTTGTCTCTGTGTGCGTGAATAATGATACCAGCTACTAGAATTCTCCCATAGATCACATATTTAAAAAAATAAGATAAGTTTAGTTGTATGTATGTAGTATTATTCAGTTTTAGTAGTGTCTGTTTTTCTCTTTTTTAAATAAATAAAATATACAATTTAATTAGAGTTGTGTGTGTGAATGTTGTATTAAATCAGCTAAGTTAATCAAATTAGAATAATAAACTTTTAGGCAGTTTATATAGATTGAATCTATGATTTAATAATCAGTACCAGATATTAATCATTACCAAAATGAGGACAAAAAGACGGTACAGCATTAAAACTTTATGGCGGCTCGGAACATGAGGCGAGTCGCTGCGCAGTAACAAATTCGAGTGTCAGCGGGGGTGAGGGATGCGGTACCGCGCGGGGAGCAGCGCACTTCAGAGCCGTCATAAAGATTGAATTGGAGTGTACCAAGTAAATTATTTACCGAGCTAATAACAATTTTTACTTGGCATCGGCTTCAAAAGCATAATTATAAAGAAAGACTTAATAAAATAATCTTATTAAAATTACTCTTAGCATTTTTTAAATCGGTTTATTGAACCCAATGCAAAAATAATCATTAAAATTGGCTCATAAACAAAAAAGTTATTCGCCAAAATTATTATAAAAAAGTACCAAAAGTATAGACGATTAAAAAAACTCCACCTTTTTATAAATCGATAAATAAACTACGTCAACTAATATATATAAACGTTACCATAAACCAACGAATATACCCACAAAAAAAATATGTTAAGTTGGGAGAATAAAAAAAGAAACTGGCAACACTGACAAAAAATGGCGTAATTTGGTAATCATAAAAACAATAAATAAATACGTAGTTTTCTAGTTACTTAGCGATGATAGGTGATGTATTTGGTACTTTTTACCCTTAATTTATAATTCCGTCGCAGTTTAATAACACATACCGTCATTTTATCGCTGTTTTTTGTTTATTACTCAGCGCGCGTAATACGTAGTGACACCAAAGCGGCACGATCGGCACTAATCGGCGGGTAAGTACTTATAGGCCAACAGTTGGCTGATATTTTTTGACACGTTTCTGCGCTATTGATGCTCTATCTAGACATTATATAATCAAAGGTCCCAGCAAACATCCATTTAAATTAATATCGTTAGCTTTTACCAGTTACGTATGTTAGGTTCAGCTTTCAGTGTGACAGTATTTATTTATTTACTAGCTGTGCCCGCGAATTCGTTAGCGTGGATGTCGGAAAAAAATATGACATAGATAAAATGTACATACATACAGTCAATACCCTGCATTATCTGGCCCCATTTAGAAATAAGAAAATAAAAAGGTAACACAGAGCACCTCGTCCATTTAAAATGTCGTAAAAAACATCATGTCTGTTGTATGGGAGCCCCACTTATATATTTGTTTTATTTTAATTAAATTATTTATTTTTAAACTGAATATATAACATAATATTCTGCGAATATTTCAAGTGTCTGTTGCCGTTATCAATATTGAGTAAAAACGTGCATAAAAATACTTTTATGGTATGGAAGCCTAATATTTATTTTACTCTGTTTTTAGTACTTTTTGTTAGAGTGGCAACAGAAATACATACATCATCTGTGAAAATATAAACTGTGTTACTGGGTCGTTCTTCTTTTTTATCGACAATAAATTGGTGTTCAGTTCAGTTTTTCGAGTTTTTCAAGTGACAATATTTTGATTTCAGTGTTAGATTTTTTTTTCAGGTGCATTGAATTTTCATTTAGATTATTTTAATCTTTGTTTACATGCTCATAATGTTGTTTATTTTATGGTGATTGTCGAGAAAACAAGGTGACAGAGTGGTCCTTTTTGAGTAGGACATCATTATGAATTACTACTCTGTCACGGTATTTAATGAAAAATTAACACACGCAAATAAAATATTGGCTAGAGAAAGGTAAAGATTACTTAGTATTAAAAGGTACATATAAAGCGACGAGGATGTAAATTCAAACAATAAAAACATAATAATTCATACTCTAATACAACACAAAGTGAGATGAGAGACCGACCATTGTCAATTAAAATGAAGAACGACCCAACTAAGTATCATGTTTCATGAGATACAGCCTGGTGACAAACGGACAGACAGACGGACGGACGGACAGCGGAGTCTTAGTAATAATCTCGTTTTACCGTAATAAAAAATAAAATAAAAACATCTATCTTCTTTAGCTGAGACACACCTTTATTGAAGATGTCTACTTAAAGAATAATAGTGCCATGAAAAAGATTTGACGGACGGGAATATATATGTACACTAGCTGACCCAGCAAACGTTGTTTTGCCATATAAAATAAAAACAATATTAAGGGGTAAAAATAGATGTTGGCCGATTCTCAGGCCTACTGAATATGCAGATAAAACTTTATAAAAATCGGTCAAGCCGTTTCGGAGGAGTATGGTAACTAACATTGTGACACGAGAATTTTATAATATATAAGATGTATGTACAAACATTTAAGCAAAACATAATGCTCTCCAAAGACCGTTTTTCTAAACTAACCCCAGACCGTTTTTCTACCTGCAAGCAACTCTCACACACGCTTAATTGCAATACGCGGTACGATCGAAAGATGAATTACACCTCGGCAGCCTTTTATGTAAATCTACTTGTATGCAAGCTGGTTGCAAATAGACACGTGGCATTAGCTTAGTCAAAAGTCAACATCAAAACCGTATAAACCTCTGCAAGGAGCTTATAATAGGAAAAATGTGGGCTCACAGTCATCACATCTGCATACTCAGCTGAGCGAAAGTTAAAATACTGGTATTCAGCTGAATTTGGGTTAGCTGGAAGCCGACCCCAATATAGTTTGAAAAAGGCTAGGCAGATTATGAAGATTTAAGGCATAGATATAATACAGCAATTGAACACTTTTGTCATAAAAGAATCTTAAAAGTCCCGACGGGCCTATCCATAGATATAATATATTTCTATGGGCCTATCACTGCACGTGGGTGAGAACTTTTTTTTTGGATGTGAAATCATCGAGTGTCTTCTCCCGTTCTGGGTGGAGCGGAAGGGAGTGTCAGACTCTTACTAACTAAAACCCACCCGTGATCCTTCTTGTGCCCTTTGCGTTCCAGGGCCGCGGTGACTCTAGACTCGTGAGCTACTGAGACCTGCGAGTGATTTTTGGCAACCCTAATTACGAAACTTATACTACCAGATTTTGGCACAGGTGTATTTCAATAATATACAAATCTGAACTCAAGTTTTTAACCTGGTTAAGCAGAAACTAAAGAACAATGTGTTGCAACTGTAACGATCCTTTCGCTTCCTTTACCTATTTCAATATTTTCATATTCGAAATTTAAGCGGTTTCACCTATTCAACCGGACAAAATTATGGCATACTTTAAGCACAATTCTGTATGATTCGCACCGCTATCGCTAATATAATAATGACTATATGTACAAAGAGCTCCAATAGTTAAATTATTTAATCCAAAGTTAGATAAGTAAGTTTCATAAAAATGTGGTTTGATTTTACTTTCATTCCGTCGGTTATATCAAATCGTCGTATGATATTTTAGTCAACTTACAAGTTAAACGAAACCTATTTGAATTGAATTTTTGAAAGATCTAAGGAGGATATGTATAAGAGGATATGTATAAGATAGGAGTCCAATCGAGAAGAGATAGGCTGACATTCCAAAACGGGGCCAATTCCAAACTGTCAATAAACCTTATTATAAAATTGATGTTTTTGCTTTCTGGAGATGAGCAAATAAATAACATAAAGCGCTTGCTCAGCTGAAACTCATGCCTAGAGCACAAAAATAAAATTTATAACGTCAATGAGACTAGCTATCAGTGACGTTTTCGTACTGATGTTTTAATTTGAGTTCGATTTCAGTTGTAGTTTACGTTTAAAAATATGGGCCTAATCTGTCTAATGTTTTCCCAACTATGTAAGGGCCAGGGTCCAGACTGACAGCTAAATATGTACCAGTATTCTACATGTAGCGCTGTCTCTATGCAAAACCCCGGTATTGGATAGTAGGCACGATAATAGGGATGTTGCCTGAGTAAAAAATATATGATTATGTTTAGTCCGTCAGTTAGATTATAGAAAAATATTGGACACGTATTTTTTCCTTTATCAAATCTATAAAAACTGACTAAGGTAAAAAGCATCAAAGATCAGGAGTGGGAGCGTGTGACGTCACGGCCCGGTAAAAATTGTGGCGAGTAGTGACGTCACACGAGTTTTCAACGCACTGTCGTTTATGTGAAAAAAGAAAAAATACGTGTCCAATATTTTTTGGAAATCTATCTAATCAGATTTTTTTGTTAACTACCCTATTCTTGATAAGACTGGTTGCACAGCCTAAAAATTGAGACTCATTAAATTTTGGCTGCTCCAAAATAATCGCTAAATTAATTAAAGTGAAACATTGCTATTGTAACTCTCGTTCCAATAATAATTAAGACCAGTCTGCCTTGAACACGCGCACGTCAAATATTTTGCATTCTGCAAGTGACTTAACGATTAATGACGTATTAAAGTAGGTAGGTACTTGAGCTTCGTCCGCATTTTCTGCTAAATTAGGCAGCAAGGTGGACCCACGATCTGATGATGATCATCTCGAAATGCTATGATAGAAAGTCCAATAAACAGAACACAAAAATGTGTGGGTACTTCACATTGAAACGGCTTCTTGGACATTATCAAGCGCAAGTTTCCAGGGCCCCATGTCTGCTATTTTTATAAATTTGTCATTCCAACACGATCCCACTGTCATTTTGCTAAAAATTCGTAATCTGCTAGATTAATGATACATCATTGGTCGGTCAATGGTCTCGTAATAGTTTTTGATAACCGAGCTATTAAAAGTGATAAGTGCACAATGACGTTCTAATGGTAGGTCACTGATCAAAGGAAGTGTCAAAATTTTAGCAGATTACCGATTTCTTTCAATGAATTTCAGTGGTTGACCATTGGAAAGTCACTAGTGACGCTTTTATATTAGTAGATTACCAAACTTGTCCAAATCGACCATTATGAGATCAATGACCATTCTGACACTATTGTAATAGCAGACTTGAGGCCCAGGGTTGCGAATTTTGTTCGAAAGAGTCACCGCGAACCTGGAGTGCAAAGGGCATTTGGAGGAACATGGGTGGGTTTTAGTCAGTAAGAGTCTGACACTCCTTTTCGCTCCGCCCAGAGCGGGAGAAATCATTTGATAATTTCTCATCCATAAAAAAGCAGGTTTGATCGAATCGCATGATTGATGATGTTCTCATCCCTTGGCCAAATCTTAAAGTTACAAGTAACTAAGCCCCATTTATCCGTTGCAGGCAAGGCCGATCTGCTATGAAATAGACACGAACTACTTATTGTCGTGTTGATAAACGTGCATTAGTCCATCCAGACTCCTGACTGCACTCGTATATTTATAGGCTACAGGGGGACGCTAATAAATTGCATTACAGTTACCCGTGTCCATACAATTGTGGTAAGTATTTGAAATAAGTGACCGTTTCCTTTGTTTAACTCTGACTGACAGGCTAACAGGCCATTTTCTTCCATAGAAATCAACAGGTCTGATTACTGGAAAGAACGTGGAAAGTTTCGTAGTGTTTAACTACCGGCGAGACTACTCAGTCCTGCATGAGTCTAAGACATACGGTACGGATACTTCGTACAGTAAAGTTCGGACGAAGTGGCTAAGATTTAACAATGCCGCCAAAATGTTTTGGGGCTCTATAGGTTGACTCAAATATAAGCAAAGTAGTCATCCGCCCCATCTTCGTAAGCATGCTATCGAAACCCGTGTCAAAATCTATTGCGCGGTTTAGAAACAAACGGAGTAACAGACATTGACAGACATCGACTTTGTTTTATACTAGTTAGAGAGGAGATTTACAAGTGTTGGCTTAATAATATTTACTTGATTTATTTCTCACGTTGGTAACATTTGAAACGATTGTCTGTGATGTAATTTGTCACTGGTGATGTCAGTGGATGTGGGCGATACAATAAAAGTCTTGATCGACCCTGATATAATATGCGGTTTATTAACCAAAAGAGAAGAAAGTTTTACATAGCTAATAGCGTCGCGACAAAAATATGGCGGTTAAGCGCGAGCGCGTTCCAACTACGAGTATAGTTTGTTGTGTGAAGTTGTCGCCGTTGATTCGCGAATGGAATTGGACGCGTTCATGATAGCTGCGTTCCGGTGGACATCAATGCGACAACTTACCGGCTATATTTTGAATGGGTTTATTTTACTGAATATTCGGCAGTCGGAATAAATTTAATTATTCTACGCAAACTGTATTTTATTTGAGTGAACCTGCATTGATCTTTCACAAGCAACATCAATAGGGATTTTTCCTGAGTAAAAATATGATTCTATTTAGTCCTTCAGTTAGATTATCGAAAAATATTGGAATCATATCTTTTGCTTTATATAGATAAAAATTAGTGGGGGCGTGTGACGTCACGTCGTGGCAAAAACTGCAGCGAGTAGTTACTGTATCGTCTTCGTTTTTGAAAAGAAAAAAGATACGTGTCGACTTTTTGGAAATCTATCTGACGGACTTATTAGCGTTTTTATTCAGCTACCCTATTATCCGTTTATTCTAATCACAACTTAGAGCGTCCAATTCCTCAAATTACAGAATGCACTCATGATCGGATCCGAATATTTCTAAAGAAATAATGACGAATACGCGTGAGTGTACAAACGCCTTTAATTTACATTCCTAATTCTTTGACAATTATATGAAATGGTGTTCATCAGTTTTATATTACTTGAACATATTAAAAAAGTCGTAAGTTCGCCGTACATCGAAAGAAAACGAGGTCTTGTAGGCGTGAACAACTTTGCTTTGAACTTCTTAGTGTCATATCAAATCTGAACTCTTACGAAATTAGTCGAATATTTCCGAAATATAAGTTGCAAGGCTGGATCTTTTTACATTTAGATGCTTTATAACAAAAATACATGGAAACATTGTTATCTCTACTTCAATGTAGTCTACTATTGAAACATATTTCAGAGGGGCAGAGATTTTATCATAATTATTGTATCATTCTCATTTGATTATTATTTACATCATATTTGTAACAGGCAATATATTAAAAATGTAATTTGAATGTATATTACAGTGTAATGTGTAATAGAGAAGACCAATGCTTAGTAAAAATGTTGGCCATTTTTTTTTCAATGTTGTCATAATCTTAAAACAAAAGTGAAAATGTATCTTACTCCATTTGCCAGTATACAAATTTAAAAAAAAACAATATCTCTAACTTTATAAAGTAAATAATAAATTTCAGTTATACTTTGATGATAATTTACTTTTTTCTTTTTCAAATAACTGACACATTTCTATATAATTTAACAATTATTTAAAAGCTACTTCTAAATAAATATTTGACTTAATGCAGTCACATCATGTACCCATTAAAGCCATAAAAGAAAATAGTTTCATAAAAATTTATTAATTTGTAGGTATGTTGTAAACAAATAAATCAATGATACATTACATATTAATTATTTGTATGGATAGATAGTCCATACCATCAGCCATATTTTATTTCAGTAAAGTAGCTCAAAGTAGAAAAAAATAAATACAGAGATTTTTTTTCTTTTTTAGCTGTAGGTACCTACTCAAATGAATTCCAAAGCAAATATGCACAGTATACCATATTCAAAGAGTTAATTGATTATAACTGTTTTGGTTTGTTTCATGGCTATAGTTTAGCAGAACTTATCATAATAAACATTTGGTGACGTAACTACAACAAAGGGAAAGCCAGCGTGAGATACTGCCATGCAAGAAATAAACATCACAACACCTAGAAAATAATAAAAACTCAATACAGCACATAAACAAATGACAACCTCCGAAAAATATCACGCTAAAGTGCGCGCAGCGGCAAACTATATTCAAACACAGCAAGCATCTTAAAAACACGTAGCAACAAAAATAAAACGGAAAATATAAAGCAAACAGTTACTGATAACAGAATTCTTACCGTCAGGAGCCATCTCTGGTAAAATGTGAGGCCGATGGACAGCGAGAAGTACAGGAGGATCAGCCCCAAGGACAGCAGGCTCTTCTGCACGCACACATCAGACCATTTCGGCTTCGGCTTGGTTGTAAACACGTCCTCATCAGCATCTGACTTCAACGGCAGCTGTTCATACTTTGCGCCTGGCATGGTTAGCGCAGGACGACGAAACCGCTTTCAGAAACTCACTATGGCGCATATCAGCAAAGATTTTCGTTCGAAAGAATTTTAAAGAACTTTAAATACGACTTGCAATAAAGTTTCCCGATTCCCGTTTCAGATCGCGATACAGCCCATCTGACGTTGTACCACAGACTAACTATACTATGACGTTTACGATTACAGTGATAACAATGTTGCCGCTCAAGTAAAATCAAGTGTCAAATGATTATTTTACGTGTGCTAGAGGCACACGTAAACAATAAATATATAATCAAACATCTAATCAAATTTTAAAGAATGGAAAGGAAATTTTGAGCTTTTTAGCTGTACAAGTGATATAAATGGGTTTTTATTCATCAAAACCGGTCTCGTGGACACATGAAAACCATAGACACGAATTTCAGAAAGATAATAGTGTGCTTGTTTATGGTAGTTTCATCGATTTCTGAGTGTTTTATTGTCTCAACATTCCCGTGTTTCGTAAACAAAGAGATAACAAAAAAATATGATCTTACTTGAAATGACGTATTACTTTCATAAATCCTGTAAATTTATCGCATAATCTAAGAGGTGCAGTGTTTTACTTTGTATAATGTCTAAATTTGTTTAACTGTGAGGACAAAGGTAATTGTACTGTTATTCAAGATGACTGACTCAAGTTCGTTTACGTCTCTTTTTGCTTTGGTGGATAGCCATTTATCCAAGTGTAATTTGAACGACAGTCCAAGCGAAGATGGGAGGGTCGGATCGCTGCCAATGCCGATGTTAAATCTCCCTCGGGGATTGTCAGACACTAGGCTCACGTCTCCACCTCAAAGATTGCCTATACCGACATTCAGTTTGAGTGAGAGTCCAATCGCCAATGTACTCTCAGAACAGCTGTCAAACATGCTCAAAGCCAAAGAGCTGAAAAAGCAACAAGAAATGGAACAAGAGAAACTACAAGAGCAGATGAGACAAATGGCTATTGACGAGAAAAGCTGTGTGATTGATCTGATGAAAGCTGTGCAGAAACCTGGTCAGCCGGAACTGCAAGCACAAGAAGCCACCAGTCCCAGCAGTTCCTTCGAATCTCTAGTTTTGGATTACAAAGAGTTTGTTAGCAATTCGCCGAACCGGGCAAGCTCATTGGATTGGATTCCACCACCACTGCCACCAGAGCCTGAACCGTTACTACCAATCAAAACAGACATGAAATACATGCTGAAACAGAAAGTCAAGATGGGAAAGTGCTCGGACTTTGGAAAAGTATTAACTTCCCGTTTGAGGCCGGTAGCTGCACCGTATTTGCGCGAGAAGGTTCCTAAACACACTGTCAGGTTTGACTTTAGTACAAAGTCTCCATGTGACTTGATTAAAGAGAAGTTGAAGAGGAAGCCCGTGCACACTTCGAGTAACACGTACCATGACTTTTTCTGATTAATGGGTGTTGCTATTGATGATGATAGTGATTCTGATCAATAGTAACATTAAACCAAAAAACAAATGTTAATTGTTGATTAGATGCTACATCAATCAATAGCACATCTCATTAATATATTCAAACTTAGCTGTAGTATATTGAGTTAAGGAGTACTTAAGTTATATTTTTGTCTTTTGTTTTGTAGTATTTTGATAGTACTGTTGTGCAGTGTTCTTATGGGGTATTAGATTTGACATTGATTGAAAATATTTTTTTATAATTTCATGTATGTTCTGTCATAAAATGTAGCTAAAGATGTTTCCGTGTAGTTGGTGATTGTAGGGTAAATACTTTGAACAATATTTTGTCAGTACATATAATACTTTTTATCATTACTACATAGGATCAATAGTGTAGTGATTTTTTACGCATTTAAATTCTCATATTATGTGTAGCCAGAATGTTACTAATAGATTACGTAGTAGGATTATTTAGAAGTCTATTGTGATGATGTAATTTGAGTAACATAGGTTTCATTATAGTCGATCTAAACATCTTGCATCACTATGCAAAATGTTACTAAAGTAGTTGACATACCCTGAATTCAGAATGATATCAATACATATTCAATATTTTCAAATGGCTTTACCACGATATTCTTGGATATCTTAAATTGTTTAAGATAAAATAAATAAGTAGTTTTACACCATAGCAAATTTATTAATTCAGGATTTAGTAATAATAATAAAGGACTATATTAATCTTTGATTAGTAATAATATTTGTGTTAGTATGATTAAATCATAACTTTTATTAAATTCCTAGTACAGTGCAATCTTTAGACGTTTAGTAAAAACAAAATAAGTGGGCATGTGGGAAAACAAAATATCAAATGAACAAAGTATTTTGTAAAATTGAAACTATTACGATTTTATAATGTAAATATCATTAGTATTACTGAGTCATGACTTACTTGACATAAGGTCCTATGACCCTTAGCGATAGAGTGCATCCACATTAGTCCTTCGTCGCGAGCAGTCTTGAGCTCCATTCCAAGTCATTCATATGCTCTTCGCTTCTGCCAACACTGTGCATCTTAACATTTGATAGAGATGGTTTTGCTTCTTTTCTCTTGAGGATACCAGTCTATGGCCTGTTTAGGAAATGATGGAATACCTCCGGAGCGTGTGACCAATCCACCTCCTCTTACGATGCTTGATCTGGCGGTTGAACCTCGGAGCATTTCTCTAACAGCTATACATTAGAGATCGTCTCTTTCTCCTCTCGCGGGCTAGTAAACCCCAAGGATGCGATGAAGGCATCTGTTGACGACGACCTAAATTTGGTACGAGATTAACTCTGGTTACCTCCCACGTTTGCACCTATAAAGCAGCACGGGTTTGACATTGGACCCAAAGGTTTAAGTTTGGATCTTCAGGGCAGTTTCTCTCATTGCCAGACAGGTCTCAGCTGCGCAATGGTATATATTATTAGATCCAGTCCAGATGTTTTGCCTGTCTTCAAAGGGAGGACCGCTTCAGCCACTTCAGAGGCGCCCCTGATTCAATTTAGACGGCTTGTTTTTGTGCTGCCAAGGTTTAAGTGGCATTCTACAGGTCTTTCAAGCTGCCAGTGTTCACAGTATGTTGAACACAATCGGCAATTATTCTGACATTATATTATGTGCTAGAACACAATCGGCAATTATTCTGACATTATATTATGTGCTATTTTGCAAACTACACTGAGACAATATTCCACCCTGCAGTTGCATTGACATTTTGAATTATTTATAGTAGTGTTTGTGTATCATTACTTTTAGATGATAGTTGTTATTTGTATCTATTTATTAAGCATGCAGGATATTCCCTGTGTGGATTCAACCTAAATTTTAAAATGAAAATGTGTTGCAAATATTACTTCACAAAAGAAAACTATGTAACTTATTGGATTTTTGTAAATAAAACATTGATTTTTAAATTGTATTTTTATTTTTTCCGTTATTCCTTACTATCTACACAAATTGCTTAAAACAAGATCTAAAAAATTTGCTCATAATACATGTATGGCAAGTATTTAATCTACTACTAATAATAGATTTAAATAATAAAACAATAAAATTAAAGATTAGATCCATTATATAAAGAAGAATTTCATATAACATAACCACAAATTAGTGTTAGTATATACATATTAAAAATGGACTATGCCAGGCCAGACTTATGTCAAAAAAAGCTTCACACAAAATCTATGTGCAATTTGGCCTATGTATGGCTATATTCATATACATATACAGCTTATGCAATTGGAGTCTTCACTGCCACACAGGGAGACTTGCTACAGCGAAGTCGGTATTACCATAATTACAGTAAAAAACATACTAGTTGGTATGATAATATACACTGAGTAAAGACAATGAATACAACTGTTAACCATTTGCATCTAAATACATCAAATATCTGTTAGCTTGCTTATGGTTTCCTAATTGAACACCTAAAAATCTAATTGGCTTATTTGTTTGTTTATAGTTCTTTTTTTCGTAATAGGGATGTTTCCTGAGTAAAAAAGAATGATTCTATTTAGTCCGTCAATTAGACTATCGAACAATATCGGACACGTATTTTTGCTTTGTAAAATTAAAAATATTGATGAAATTAAAAGGCATCAAAGATGTCATCATCAGGAGTGGGGGTTTTTGAAGTCGTGGTAAAAACTTTTGGACGTAGTGACGTCACACGAGTTCTCAACGCACTGTATCGTCTTCGATTTTTGTTTACGTGAAAAAAGAAAGCATACTTACCTGTTCAATGTTTTTTTGGAAATCTATCTGACAAACTAATTAGATTTTTTTAGTCAAGTAACCTATTGATTGATGATTTCATCAATCTGTGATCTTTATGCCAAGATTAGGTGTAAAACCGGAACGTCTATGAGCTGAAACTATACAATCCTGATTTAACTATACCTATGTAAGTGTTTATAATTAGACTAGGCTATTGCAGCACGCGGCTTCATGTATAAGCTATGGCGAGGTTCTATTTCCTTTCAAGAACAACCGAAACATGATCTGTGCATCACACAAACTTGCTAAATTTTGTCATAAAAACTGAATCTTGAACTGATAATCCACTTATTTATTACACTTAATCGATATTCTAAATAGCTTACATTTAAGACTTAGTGTAATTTATTAATTTTGTTAAACTAGTCTTTAAAATGTGTTAATCTCCATGTTTCCTTGATTCTTTTATAAAGAGGCTACTTAGGATACTGTACCATCGGAACTACCAAGATTTTTTTTACTGTTTTGATTATTTGTATGGAAAACAGAACCCTTATAGGATCTCTTGTGAGTTTGTCTATCTCCACATGAATACAGTCAATTTTCTCAGAACTTACTAGACTGCCTTTTGTGCTTTATATTTTTACTGTTTGTGTTTTGCCTTCATCTCACCTGATGGAATCTATGAGCTAAAGTTATGTACAATGCATTGCTGAAATGGGATAGGAGGTACTGTAGATGAACTAGTCAGCAAGTAAGGTCATCCCTTTTTTTTCTGTTTGGACTCTATAAGTATTACTTCCAGTTCTACAAGTCTCCTATGAAGTCTTGATTTTTATGTTAAATCAGTACCTTGTTCTACTCTATATCTAATACAAAATTTATTGTTTCTTATTATTCTAACCAACACTAATATTCAGATCTATAGCATTGGCAAAACTTACGTAAAATCATTATACGAAATAAAATATATCAAACAACATAGGTACTATGTTAAATAATTTAAAAAAAACAGTAATAATACGAGCGTTATGCACATAAAAATGGCACAAACATTTGAAATATTATAGAAAGAAAGAAAGAAAGAAAAATATTTATTTAGGACTCGCACATTAAACAAAGAAAAATAAAATAAAAGTATTATTAATTTAAAACTGTGCGAGGCCAAAAAAGGTCCCCATCTCAGCATATGCTGCGATATTTAAAAAAAATAAAATTTTTAGTAAATACCACAGCGCTGGTATTCTGACAGGGCCTGTGATGCCACGGATACACTCACGGAACACATATCTACTAACATGAAATGTACAAATAAAATAAATGGATATAAAATAATGTATATATGAAATAAAAAATAAAAAGTAATAATGAAAGACACACATACAACAAATTAATAAATTAACATCGACCAACGCTAATGGCCCATTGCTCCAGTATCATTTGTCGAAATCATAGACAAATGACGGAACGCGCGGGCGCATTGGAGGTACTATGGTCGGCTGTCAAAAATAATAGACGATGGAAATAAACGTAAATAAAACGAAACAAAAAGCCATTTCGACATTAGTATCTGTCTAAAACAGCGCTAGATAGCAAAAATAAATATCGTTGTATAGTAACTGACGTGTAGTGTAGTGTTTTATTGCAAGAAAGGGTTATGCTGCGAAAATGGAACAATGTCACCATTACAAACTGCGTGCAGACCCCGGGTAAGTTTATGTCGTTTCTTTTTGAATACGTAGTAAGTATTGCTTGAACTTATAACTAAATGTACTAACGGTTTTTATAGCACGAAACGGCGGTGGCAGGTCATTCCAGCAGCGAGAAGCTGCAAATTTAAAACTTCCCCGGAATGCAGCAGTTCTATGCGGTAAGGTCAATAAGAGGTAAGCAGACGCTCTCGTTTTGACTTTGTTCACATCTCGCGACCAGGTTAATTTGCTATACAGATAGTCTGGTTTTTTTGTGAGAATTATGCCAAATAGTAGGGTAGCCAGATGAAGCTTTCTCCGGTCTGACATTCTCATCAAATTACCCTTATTTAAAAAAGGAGTTACGTGAGACCTAGGGGGTACATTAAAACAAAACCTTGCACAAGCATTCTGTACGCGCTGGATTAGCCTTTCGCTCCTACCAAGAATGCACGCCCCATACACAGTGTCAGCATAGTTCAGCTTGGACAAAACTAGTGACTCACAGAGCATGACACGCATATCCACACTTATGTAGGGACGCACACGGTACAGGAGTTTGAGTCGATAGAAACAATTGCGTACAGCCTCCGTGATGTGAGTCTCAAAATGCAGTTGCTCATCAAATATCACCCCCAGATTACGGGCTTCCTGCACCCTTTCCACAGAACACCCATCAATCCTCAAGTCCAAGCTGATATTACTCATTTTATTTAAAAAGTCTCTAGTTCCCATAATCATGAACTTAGATTTAGCTGGGTTCAAAACAAGGGAGTTTCGCATTGACCAGGCTGAGATCCTATCTAAATCCTCGTTTATTCTATTTACAGTGGCAACAGTCTGCTGAGGATGAAATGGTAAATACATCTGCAAATCATCAGCATATAGGTGGAACTTGGCATTGAGCAGGCAGTTTGTAATATCAGCACTGTACAGGATGAAAAGAAGTGGGCCCAGGATAGATCCCTGTGGCACGCCCCTATTTACGACTTTGGGATCAGAGGATTTGACAGCTCCATCACCATCGCCTATAACCTGGACTAACTGAGTTCGGTGAGTCAAGTAACTTTGAAACCATTTTACTGTCTCAGGCTGACATCCATAGTAAGACAGCTTGGAGAGCAAAAGCGAAGTATTAATAGAATCAAAAGCTCGTGAAAAATCTAGTAGGACAAGTAAGGTACCCATGCCCTTGTCTCTGGCTTCTAGGGTGTTTCCGACCACATCAAGAAGGGCAGTGGCTGTGCTGTGTCCCTTGCGAAAACCTGATTGAACAAGCGGAAGTATATTATGCTCCTCAAGATATGCCCGAAGCTGGTTGGAGACAACCTTCTCCAGGACCTTGGAGAGACATGGCAATAGACTAATAGGTCGAAGTTCTTTTATGCTGGCTGGATTAGGTACCTTAGGAATAGGTCTGACTATAGCCAATTTCCACAGATCAGGGAATGAGGAGGTGGTGATGGAGCGATTGATGATGGCCGTTATAGCTGGGAGAGTGCACGGAAGAGTCATCCTCAGCATCTCAAGAGAGATAGAGTCAGACCCCAGAGCATTGGATTTCAGACCATGCATAAGCTTTAACACCAAGTCCTCCTGGACCGGCTCAAGTTGGAAGTGACCATTGCCAAATCTATGGTGTTCAAAATATGATAAATCGGCAGTGGTAACCACACCGCTACCAGGTACATCCAAAAAATTTTCATTAATTTTTTCCGGATCACTACAAAAGTGTGGTAACGTGGGCTCCGGTTTTCTTGAGATGGCTATGGAGGATTTAATGTGACTCCATAACTTCTTAGGCTGTTTAATATTTTGAGTTATGTTAGTCTTGAAATATGCACACTTCTCACTTTCAATAGCAGCTCTAACAAGGTATTTGAGCTCCCTATATGATACAACATGTTTCAATGCTTTAGTAGCTTTTGCCTTATTATGACTTCTGTCTCGCAACTTCATCATTTCTCTTACTGTGTCTGTTATCCAGGGCAAGGACTTATCTTTAATAAGAATTCTTTTGAGGGGCGCATGTAAATTAAATAAATTCAATATGTAGTTATTAAAAGTTTCCACCATTGAATTAACATCCTCCAGGCTTTCAATATACCTCCAATCCATCCTATTCAAGTCCTTATTAAAGTGGTCCAGTAGTATATCTTTCAGTGGCCTGTAGGTGACCCAGTGCGGGGATGGCTTCTCAACCTTAAAATTAAATTCAACCACTACTACTGCATGGTGGCCGAGCTCTGGTATGTGAGATACAGAGACTTCACGTACACGGGCATCAGTGCATACAATGTCAATTAATGTCTCACTGTGGTCAGTAAAATGTGTAGGTTCTGTAACAATTTGTTTTAATTTACAGGAGACTAAAAAATTGTTAAGTAATTTGGTTTTGCTTTCTAATTGGCTTAGCATGTTAATATTGAAGTCGCCCAACAAAATAACTTTATCTGCGCTCATTAAAGAGGAAAGAGAGTCTGTAAGCGCATCGAGGAAGACATTGACATCGAGCCACGGCGGCCTGTATGCAGTGCCAACTACAACCGAATGCGAGTTGACGTTCAGTCGGAGCCACATCTGCTCGACTTGCGGCGCGGGCGGGTGCGGCACGAGGCGCGCGCGCACCCCGCGCCGCACGTAGAAGCCCACGCCGCCGCCGCGGCCGCCGCGCACGGAGCGCGCGCGCGGCACGTGCCGCAGCCGGTAGCCCGGCACGCTGGGCGCGCGGCCCTCCTCCCCCTGCCGGAGCCAGGTTTCGTTAATCGCCATAATATCCACCGCAATGTTTTCCATGGCTACAAGAAACTCATCATGGCGAGTACCTAGCGACCCCGCATTAAACAAACCAACTTTTAGGTTTTTAGTCTTAAGCATTTTTAAGATAATTGTATATAACGTACATGATGTAAATAGTGTGCAATAAATTATGTAATTTAGTTTTTAAAGTATAGTATAGGTAAATAGTATAGCTTAGAAAAAGTATTTTAAAAAATAAATAATGTGTGTATGCGTATGTAGTCAATGCTCGGGCAGCTGGATCATACAGTAAAACAGTCAAATACTGAGATAGGAGAACTATTGACCTCGCACAGAGCAAACTTAAAAATATACAAACACGTAAAACAGGTTGACAAATATTGGATCTTAAAATAAAATAGTCTATGTGAACCAAACAAATTACTAACAATCGCCCCCCACGGAAGCTAAACTTCCTTCTCCGCAGATTTAACATCTCCAAAAACACGAGTCAAGTCCTCCATTGTGCGAAAGCAGTGAGTCGGCTTACCATCACCCTGCTTGGCAAGGATACGGCCGTTCTTCGTCCAAGTGTATCGCCAGCCGAGACGACTACCAGCCTCACGCACACGATAAAAGAGATGCTTGTTAGATCTCGTGAGCCTCTCATTTATAAAAAAGCGACGCGGGGGCGAGTTGAGACCAAAGTCCGCTGTAGTGGCTCCCCGGCGCACCCGCGCGCCCTGCAGCAGCTCATCGCGCACAGCGCGGCGCGTCAGACGCACCACGATGCGCCGCCCGCGCGCTGTCGCCGTCGCCGCTCCCGTTGGACTCGCTGCGCCCGCAACAATTGACTGCGCCTCACGATCCATGCGCAGACCCACACGCTGAGCGAACACTATGTCGCGTTCCTCTAGGGTTACCCCAAGCTTCGCCGCTACCAGCCCAACAGTGTGCACCACATTCTCGCCAGGTATGTCCGGGATATTTGATATTTCCAAGTCGGCACCGAGCAGATCTTGTTCGCGGTCGTTGAGCTCCAGTTGTAGCTGCCCTACAATATGCTCAAGTTGGCTGACTTTGTTGTCAGGCAGAGCCACATTTTGCTTGCTCTCCAGAGCCTCAATTCTGGCTTCAAGGTTGTCCACTCGTTGAGTACAAACTCCCATTGATGAGTGGAGGTCAGCCATCTCCCGACGAAACTCCCGCATTTCATCCCTTACCTCCCGCAACTCAGACCTGAAGAGCCTAATTTCCTCACGTAGAGTGAGCTGTGTCTCAGGCGAAGGCTCCCCATCAGTACCTTGCTCGCTCACAGCCCGAGGCAACACCTTAGGCATTACATAAGAGGGCTTAGTCATGGAGCCTAGAACCTGGGCTATTTTTGCTGGCGATCTGTTCATGGCGCCCTGATCTGATGCAGCAGATACGGCCCCTGCCGCTGCTGAGCTTGACGCTGCTGGGCCTGCCGCTGCTGAGTCTGCCACTGCTGAGCCTACCGCTGCTGAGCCTGCCGCTGTTGAGCTGGCCACTGCCGCTGCTACGCCCGCCGCAACCGCTCGAATTGCAGGTGTACCACTTCCCAGGTTTCTGACGGGTGTGGCGCTGTTATCACCCTTAGGCACCTTATTTTTGCATTCAGGACACAACCAGTCGCTGTTTACCTGCGTTGCATCGGGCAAGCAAGCGAGATGAAAACGGTTGTGACAAGCGAAGTTGCCACATGTAGCGCCCCCTTTCGCTGAGAGGAACTTTCCACACGCTGCGCATTTGGCCATAGTTCCAAGTGATACGGCTATTCGCAGCTAGATGGCACCAGCGTCCCTCACACTTTGGTAACGATAGATGTCGCCCACTCCGCGAAAAAATATTGATCCAAATGCAAGATCTATGGTTCGTTACTAGCAACACTTTATGTTGTAAAAAGACACTTTTTGGAGGTATCGGTCACACACAATATGTAGAAGTAACTTCAATGTTTGAAAACGTTCCAAAATGTAAATTGGTTTTTAAGATATTACACGGCCGTAACACTATTGTTTTCACTTGCACACAAACTAGCACGTAAGTTCCAATATTGTGATATTGTAAATATAAACTTAATGGAGAATAACTTATGTTTATTATTTTATTTTAGTGATAACACGAACAGCTGATGTGCACCGTAAAGCGTCCGTGACGTCACCCGTCACCAAAAAAATGAAAAAAATTATAAACAAGAACACAACATATTAACAGTATATTGCACTTATTAATAACAAAGTATTTTATTAGGGTAACAATATATTTTTTACTAAAGTATACTTTTGAAAAGAACCGTTTTTCCAAAACAATAATCTCGAATTTAATTTTGGTACAACCATCAGTTTTCCTCACAACACTAGTTCAAAAATTGGCCATTTATTATAATATATTTTTTATATTATTAAAGCCAAACTTTGACCCACATTATTGCCAATACCACCACACTAGAGCCGTGCCACGCGAAACCACGATAAGATTCCGCAATTTCAGTCTCCAAATCTGGACATATTAATACTGTGCACAGCCCAAAACTGAAAAATCTCGCAAATTAATACATATTAATACTACATTTCTGCCATCTACTTGGTTCGAGATACATTTGTATTTCTTAATAAGCCAATCAATTAAATTGAATTCGTACTTAAAATATAGAGTGTGGTATATCAATACATCACAATACTCTTTCTAATTTCACATGCTTAGTAAATTTAAGCCGAGGCACTGTGGGACGTAATCTAAAATGAATTTTGAAGCTGATATGGACGAAGCATTAAAATCAAAGTAATTATTGTGAATACCGCTCCATTTCTTCCGTTCTTCCTCGATTTTACAGCAGTTTTATGGTTCCGAATTTATAAATATTTGAGCTGTATCTAAGAGCTATAATTATCTATTAAATAGAATAGAATAACTGACTCTTAGTTAACTATAATAAAACAGTGGGCCTGTTGCAAGTTATTTCATGTGCATTTGCGACCAACAATAAATTAATTATTACATATTTATATTGTAATAGCATAAGAATATTCGTTAAACAATATGACTATTCTATGTACAAAGATAAAAGTTTTGATAATTAACTAAAAGCTTATTGAAGTATAAAGTCTGCGAGCCTTTGGAAAGATCTCTTGACATTTTCTGTAGGTACAACAATATTTCTATTTCTAAACTACGATCCAATATTGTGATCTATGCTTCAAACAGAAAACTACGAATAAAATCAAGCCTACATACTTAATAGCTATAGCACTCGTCTCCGTCACATTATCCAGTTATTCTTTCTTTGTTATTGTTTTGTTTATTAGAATACATTGCTTTTTAAAATAAATAGACATTTTACCAAATCATATTTGCCGCAGCCTTCTAATCGATTTATCGCTTTTCAAACAGTCCAGG
The DNA here is from genome assembly GCA_905332915.2 of Hecatera dysodea. Lineage (NCBI taxonomy): Eukaryota > Metazoa > Arthropoda > Insecta > Lepidoptera > Noctuidae > Hecatera > Hecatera dysodea. The sequence goes on along the minus strand of HG995286.1, from coordinate 25,436,780 downwards.
GTCGGAGAAACCCAAATAGTGTCTAAACCTCGCAATGCCATATCGTCATAAATATTGCGATACGTTTTATGCCACTTTAGATAAACTTTACGGGAGAAATTTTTGGTTTACGGTAATACTTGTTTTCTACGTAGGTATATTACATTATTATGCTCTCTATGATTTATGACAAAAATATAGTAAAATTAATACTGCAGTTAAAAGATACGCTACTTAGTATTTGGATCTCATTTCAGTTACGTCTGAGTTATTTATGCGGCCTACCCAAATGTCCTTACTTTCGTATTGTTCGTCAAATCGTTGGGCTCCTTAAAGTTATATGTATGAGCTACACGGAGGTAACTGACAGTTAATGCTTGCTCTGTCTGGACAGGTCCACTCAAGTCTGTGTGGCACCTTCCTCAAAAGGCCATTTCAGATCTACCCACCCCCAACCACTAAACACACTTTACTTTTAGACTTTGAACTTTGAGCTTGTTCCGATGTTTCTTCTCAGGGTGGGTAGTCAGCTAGGAAACACGGGTCTCATTTAGCTTAAAATTACCAAAACAAATTGGACGTGTAAAAGTGTTACGTTTAAACTACTTACAAAATAAATATAATTTACGTAGTTGATTTAAAAGTGACATAAAACGTATTGTTATATCAACGCAGATACGGTCGGGGCTTCGTTTGAGTATTTAAGGCTGGTAGTGTCGCCCTAGTTGCTCCTTCTGTTCGTTGGGTTTCCTGGTCGCCTGGTAGACGTCGCGCTCCTTATCAGGGTATTTGGTCGGCAGGTTTGGAGAGTGTAAGTTCATCTTGGCTGCGTATCTGCGGAAAATTAATGTTGTGGCTTAGCAATGGTGGTGAGCTGTGGTGGCCAAGTGGTAACGGCCAGCCAGGCGCATTACTTTCTGTAATTAATTTCATCACCACTGCTCTCAAAACGGTGAAGGAAAACATCGTGAGGAAACCGGCATGTCCTAGAACCAAAAATTCGAAGACATGTGACGGGTCCTATGCGGGTTGGTGAATACCAACCCGCATAGGGCCGGCGTGGTGGATTACGGCCCATTCCGTCTTCTAGAGAGGAGGACTGAGCCCCAGCAGTGGGAACATTCAAAGGCTAATTATGCTATATGCTTATGCTTAGCTATAGAAATCTATATATTAATACGGGACTTCCTTTCGGGAACCCTTTCATGATGCTCACCTACATCATAAAACGAAGCCTAGTGCAAGATTCATGTTCCTAGTCCAAGTAGTTTCGGCTGTGCGTTGATAATTTATAATCAGTCAGTCGATTTTCCTTTTATATTTTTAAATGCTATGGACAGAAAATTCGCCGTCATCTCAACGGTGGTGCCTATTGACATGACGACGAATAGATATGTGTAGAGATTGACGAAAAGTTGCGCTCCGTCTCCTTAACTAATTAGGATAAGGACAGGATGACGAGGTAGGGCATAGTGGAACAGTGCATCTTACCTGATGCCACCGATATCAATCTCGTAGTGCCCGGCGAGTACGTATTCCGTGCTGATTGGCTGCGGGACTCCAGCCTCGTCCAGCCTCTCCACGAAACCGAGGCAAACCTTTACAATAAACAAAAAAAATATCACCATAGGGAACGTGCACGACGTATGCCATCTAGTGTTGCTAATCTGAAAGTTTTACGTTGTAGATATTTGACCTGTGCTGCCATCTATACTTCCTGCACCGACTGCACCCTCCGTTTAGGGGAACGTGCACGAAGTAGACTGTGCCATCTAGCGTTACAAATTTGAAACTTATAAGTAAAATATACTTGACATGACGCGTCTGCGCTGCCACCTATAGTTTCTGCACGTTCCCTATACGGACAAGAGAAGAAGAATGATTTTCTAAAACATTTAGGCTGAAGATTATTGAATTCAAGTTTCGCCATTTCTTCTCTATCTTTTGAACGCCAGTGTCGCTATATGTTACAATCGAAAAGCCACAGACGCCAACTTTACAAATATGTGACAAACAATACGGTGAACTTGTGGCTTTGGGGGCAAGCCGATGCGTTATGCTCTGGCGTTCAAAATGCTAAAGGCAAACTGTATTATGTTAAATCGTCATCATCTGCAACTGCCTGTCTGACCTCCGTAACCCAGCCACTGAGGGTAACACGGCACCCCTAACTGAAACTGGTTGGCAGGCTTTCTGGCTTCTGACTACCCATATTGACTGTCAAATCACAGTAGGGAACATGTTGATGTGTTCATGGGCTAAAGTAGTATTACTGTATCTTTGTTTTAAATGGGTGTAGATGAAAACACTTCTCTTTCTGGACGGAGCGGAAGAGAGTGTCAGACTGAGCTGACTAAAACCCACCCGTGTTCCTGCTAGTGCCGGTTGCGTTCCGGGGCCGCGGTAACTCTTTCGAACAATTCCGCAAAATGATTTACCTGTTTCTTGAACGTGAAGCCGTAGCTGGTCGTGGTGGTCTGGCCGCAGTAGTTGCCGTCGCGGTAGATGGGCTCTCCGCCCCAGGACCACATGTCGAGCTCGTGGTCGTGGTCAGTCAGGAGCAGCTGCACGTATTGGCGACGGATGCCTTCCTCTCTTTGGCGCTCCAGAGCGTCACGTCCGATGAACTTGATGTCCTTCTGTTATGTTAAATGATATTTGTTTTATAAATAGGTTAAACATAACACTTTTACACGTCCACTATTTCTGTTCATTTTAAGCTAGATGAAGCCGGTGTTTCCTAGCCGACTTCACTGAGAAGAAACACCGAAACAAACTCAGAGGTCAAATCATTTGAGAACCTTTTAAGTTAATGTCTGAGGTGGCCTTTTGAGGAAAATGCCACACAGATTTCAGTGTACCTGTCCAGACAGTGCCAGCATTTGTCAGTTACCATGGAGCTCAAAATTAGAACTTTAAGGAGCTCAACGACTTGACCAACAAACCAAAATAAGGACACTTGGGTAGGCCGCAGAAATGACTCAAAATGCTAGACTAACTGAATTGACGTTGGTTTTAAAATGGCTAGTGAACACATCAGTTAAGTTACAAAAACATCTCTCCTACAAAACAATTAGAGAAAACTGCGACCGTCCAAGATAAACGCCAACGTCGTTTTTTACCTTAAATAGTGGATGCTGACGTTGCTTATCAATGACATTAAAACTTAAATAGAATAGTATACAAGTGAAAAAAAAAAACAAAATACTTGTTATACTGGTGTCAATTTCTGAACTACCTTAAATTTGGTGTTTGCTGCGTAACTATGCGCTTCGGAACACATGTTTCTTAGACAGCTAATATTATATGTATTGATAGAGACATTTAAGTTATAGGCTAACAAAAGAAACACGCTGTATACCACTTTTCGAATCGATCGTTCAGTCGAGCTGTGTGCTTGAAACGATTTCATAACGAGAGTTGATTTGGTTTTTTAAGTATTTAGTCGAGCAATTATCCTTACTAATATTATAAAATTAAATGTGAAAGCGTGGATGTTTGTTACGCTTTCACGCAAAAACTACTTGACGAATCATCATGAAACTTTGTACACATATTCTGGGAGGTACTAGAAGTAACATAGGATACTTTTTTTTAGGATAATTTCCGACATTCACGCGGGCGAAGCTGCGGGCAGCAGCTAGTAGTACATAATGCGGGGTAATTAATAAGTAGGACATAATGCGGGTCACATATCTTCCAGCTCCATATACTTTTGAAACACAGCTAAATACTGGTTCGCTTAAAAATTGTGTGTAAGCGCTTACATTGAACTTGACGCGCCAGGTGCGTCCGCACTCGAGCGGCGTGGTCATGGTGTCCAGGTCCTGGCCCCAGAACGCGAAGAACTTCTCGACTCGCAGAGCCCGCGACGCGTAGTAGCCCACGTGCGAGATGCCGTACTTCTCGCCGATGGTCATCAGGCGGTTGTACACGTGCAGGGCGAACTGGAATTTAGAACACACATTAGTGACATATTTTCATCCTATCGTACTTTTTTTTTCACTTTCTGGGATCTCTCTGTATTAGGGGCGTTACACACATAAGAGGACCAGTGGAATCGGTTCGACAGTATTTGTTGAACGACGGCCGGCCTAAAACAATTAGTATACATTTTGTATTTTATTCGGCTAATACCGATCGGATGGTGGTACATTAAATACGAAATGAACCTGATCGCCTAACGAACGGCCGTTTTCCCGAACACCTACATACAGTAGGATCCGTTTATAATTGAAGGGAAGTGAAAAATACGTCATACTAAGCGGACGTCATAAAAAACGTAATCTTAGGAACTAAACTAATTCCCATCTTTGTTAGGTACTTTGCGTAATAAGGAGATAAACAAGAAATTGTATGTTGATACTCGTAGATCAATCAAAACAAAGAAACAAATTCGGTATCATGTCCCCAATTATGTTTGGTTATAGTGATCACCAAACATAATTTCTGAAAAATAGGTCATAATAAGCGATATGTCAATAAACGAAGTCATTATATCCGCAATTTTTTTTAAGAATTTAATATGAAAACTAAAATGAGCTCTGTTTTACTTCATATTAAGCGGTTGGTCAATATAAGCGACGGCATAATAAACGGATTTCACTGTATGTACATATTCGATTCTGCCGTCCATCTGTGCAGATGAATTCCGGCCCGCTTGAGTGTATAGCACCCCTTACTGAAATCGGGTCCTAACGTACCTCATTAGGTATATACAGCACATAGCCCAGCTCTCCAGTATGCGTCAAATTCATTGCTCGGATCCCATTCGCGAGTCCCACATCGATCTCCTTGAAAGTAAAGAAGGGGAAGTTGGAAGGAGCCAAGTCCGTATCAGTGAGTTCTGACAACAAGTTCCTGGTGAACGGGCCCATGATGCAGATAGCCGTGTACATGGATGTGACGTCGGAGAGCGTCACGGAGCCGTTGGCCGGGAGGTGGCGCTTCAGCCAGGACTTGCAGCGGGTCTGCTGGATCGTTGGCGCTATCATCATGTAGCTGGAATCGAGAAGAGTTGGTTTAATGTGGTCCCTGGGTTATTGGTGGCAGTAAAATGACGGGAATTACATTTGGAGTTTTAGTTTTACTGTTCACATGAAAACGAAAACTATATCACTAGATATTTGAAAAAAAAAAACTATGCATTAAAGCTTGTTAGGTAGGTAAAGTTGGAAGGATTTTTTTTTTAAGTTAAAAATAAGCTAATTCTTTTAATTTGTCACATGTTATTACTTCCTAGAATGTAATTCTTATTAGACACTTTCGTAAAATACTAAATGTGTTATTTTGTTTCCAAAATCAAAGGACTCGATTCCTGGGTAGATTGAGTTTTCTAAAATCCAACAATGCAGTTTTAGTTTTTTATCAAAATCGAGACTCCATTTAGTATATAGTACTTTTAGCGTCAAAGTGGCCGTGGTTTTGGCCAAATCCACGTCCACTTCGAAACGCCCTGCCTGTTTACACTCACAGGTTATCAGAGATCCTGGCGAGGCTACAGTCGTTCTCGTAGCCACCTCGCTCGTTCTGCATGCCCGTGTGGATGATGCTGCCCACCGGCACGTCCACGTCGTTGGAGCAGAGGTACTGCAGCAAGTCCACCACCTCACGACCCTGGGACTGAAACCAAGTAGATTTTTAGTGTAATAGTCCGGCCAAGTCTTTCGCGGCAGGCCCAGTATTCACGTGTCATTGTACTATGTACTCTAAACCAATAACAATATTGACGCATTCACCTGTATATTGATTTTAGTGAATGACGAGTAGTCCGCATTGCCAAATCTTTGGCGGCAGGCCCAGTATTCACGTATCATTTGACTATGTACTCTAAATCCATGACAATATTGACGCATTCACCGGTATATTGATTTTAGTGAATGACGAGTAGTACGCATTGCCAACTCTTTGGCGGCAGGCCCAGTATTCACGTGTCATTGTACTATGTACTCTAAACCCATAACAATAGTGACGCATTCACCTGTATATCGATTTTATTGAACGACGATTAGTCGGCACGGCCAACACTTTGCCGGCAGGCCCAGTATTCACGTGTCATTTGACTACGCAATCTATGTATGTATCTCTATGGCAATAAAGACACAATCACCTGTATATCGATTCCAAATCCCACTCTCTTAGGGTAATGACGTGTTGTTTGACTATGCACTATGACTATGTTAATAAGGTCTGAAATTCACCTGTATATCGATTTTAGTGAATGAAGAGTAGTCGGCAAGGCCAACTCTTTCGCGGCAGGCCCAGTATTCACGTTGCACGGTCTCGAACCAATGGGGTTTGTTGAAGGTCTTCGTGTACGCCACTTTGAATGGGCGAGGCTTGTCGCCGGCTTCTTTGGGATCTGGAAAACAGATGAATGAATGAAAACATTATTAGTGTAGAGTTCAGTGGCGTGCAGTTGTTCGAGTTAGGGTAGGCCAGAAAAAATGACAAAAAAAAAACACACCACATTATTCAGGGTTGAAATGTGGTGTTTTTTATTTTTTAAATCGACTATTAAAAAAAAACTCATTTCATTAAAAATCAACCCTGAATAATGTGGTTATTTTTTTAAATTTATTTGGACATTTTCTCTGGCCTACCCTAACTCGAACCACTGCACGCCACTGGTAGAGTTAAGCCAGAATAGGGTGTAAAAGGTATCTATGTGTTTATGACTGTATTCTTTTTCCCTCTGGTCGTCTTTCTTTTAAGTTTCAACTGTAACGTCGTCTCTACACCACCCTAAGGTCGACTGGTAGTAAATGGCTATGACATTAAGTCCGTCTTTGTACAGTGTTCTTCTTATTAGCGTATAAAGTTTAAATAAATATTAAATAAAGGAGTAGTTTAGGTTCAAACAAAAAAACTTTAAGTCCGTCTTTGTACAGTGTTCTTCTTATTAGCGTATAAAGTTTAAATAAATATTAAATAAAGGAGTAGTTTAGGTTCAAACAAAAAAACTTGTTTGGCAGTTAAGTGTCGCAGTCAAGTAGCTTAATCAGTCAATTCATAAGCGGCCTAACTGTCATCCAGGCATTTGTACAGTAAGACAAATGACTCGGTTCAATAACGTTTAATGACATGCCTAGCCGAGTCCGCACGACTTACCAACAGTTTCAAACCACGTAGGTCTCTCGTAGCCCATGACCTGGCCAAATACGGCTCCGTTGTCACGCAGGGTCGGGTAGATAGGCGATAGGCGAAGGTTCCGGCCTGTCTCAAACTCGTGGAACGGGTACGGAAGACCGTAGTGGACGCCTGGGAATAATGACAAAAATAAAACAAAGTTGTATTTGGAACGTAGACAGTTGGTATCAAGATACGCTAACATACGTATATCTCACCTATGGTAGAACAACGGCATCATGGCAGTATATATATATTTTTTTTTTTAAAAAAACGTTGCCCCACACTAGGAATTTCTCCTGTGTCGTGGGTGCGTTTACAAACATACAATGCCACATACACAAACAGCCAGACCCGGAACAACTATCTGTAGGCCATACAAATATTTGTTTCATGCGGAAATCGAACCCACGACACGTAGCGCAGCAGCCAATCGCTCAACCACTGCGCCAACCGTGTCGTCGCCATTACCGTGTGTGTGTGTGGGCGTGTCGTCGTATTTATATTTACACTAGCTGACCCAGCAAACGTTGTTTTGTCATATAAATAAAAAAAAAATATTTAGGGTTATTGTAGAGGGGCGAAAATCTAGGGTTGTATGTATTTTTGTATGCTGTATCATAAAAAAAACATTTTGTCCAAAACAAAAATTGGGGCGTCTATTTTTCATCCCCCTAAATGTTAAGGGTGGTCCTTAACATTTAGGGGGATGAAAAATAGATGTTGGTCGATTCTCAGACCTACTGAATATGCAAATAAAATTTTATTAAAATCGGTCAAGTCGGTTCGGAGGAGTATGGTAACTAACATTGTGACACGAGAATTTTATATAGGTATAATATGTCTTTCCGGCTTTTTGTCTATTTACCTAGGGGTACAAGCGACATTTCAGTCGTAACGGCTATAATACCAATAAACCTCCCGACTGATTTTAAGCTCGTCACATGTGTAGGCGCAGATACAGGTGCTGAAATTACTTATGGAGAATATTGCCTGAACCCAGAAACCTTCGCGACCAATGGACTAGCGAGGCATTTAAACACGAATCAATATAGTAGAGGTTACTTGTGTGCGTGTCATGTTTTGAGACAACGGGACTAATAGGGTAGTCGACTAAAAAAATCTAATTAGTCCGTTAGATAGATTTCCAAAAAATATGGGACACGTATTTTTTCTTTTTTCACGTAGACAAAAAATTAAGACGATACAGAGCGTTGAAAACTCGTGTGACGTCACTACTCGCTACAATTTTTACCGAGCCGTAACGTCACAAGCCCCCACTCCTGATCTTTGATGCTTTGTATCTTCGTCAGTTTTTATAGATTTGATAAAGGGAAAAATACGCGTCCAATATTTTTCTATAATCTAACTGACGGACTAAACATAATCATATATTTTTTACTCAGGAAACATCCCTATTGCACTAACCAGGGACTTCCTTAACCCGATCCCTGAGGAACCGCTTATTGTTGTGAAGACCCAGGAACCGATTGAGGCCCAGTTCGTACATGTCATACTTGGAGTACCCCTCGACTATTTCGTCGGCCGTAGCTTCGGCGACTCCGCCAGCGGCTGATATGCCAACGGTCTTCATGCCGGCTGCCACGTGGTAGTTGAACATCTGAAAGAGAAAGATTCCTCCTGATGATTGTGATGGTGGAATAATGAAACGAGAAAATTTGAGAAGAGGTTTAATGAAATCAAAAACGGAAATCATGTTTATGTGATACCTAGTAAAATATAATATAAACCATACGTCCCTTAGCAAACAACACCGCTCAAGTCATTTTGAATAACTTTAACATTGGAACGAAAAATCCGATTAATTTAGTGTAACGTAAACTTCTGTGACAACTATTTACGTTTCACCTAGGTTTGGTTGATCGCCAAGTATAGTTTATATCAGTTCAATCGGTGACAAAGAGTACTATTTCCACCACATTCAAATTTTGTCAAACTGGCAAAAACGACTTGAGCGGTGTTGTTTGCTAAGGGACGCATAGCAAATTAAGAACTCTAAATTCAAAGAGGTGTAACCATAGAAATATTATATCTATGGGTGTAACAATGGGCTGTCTTGCCGCTGAAAGCCAATATTTTTACTTAAGTAGTCACATCAGCCGTTCCTGTGCTTCTCCCTCCAGCTGGTTGCCGCAACCTTATCCAGGTCAACGGATACTTTGCTAACATGTAACAAAGTTGACGCTCAGACCCACTATTAAATTTCTGACAAAAAGGTGCACACACGGAAAGTGACGGTTACAAATCCAACATACACAAAACTACTTTTTATTATATAGGTATAAATAAATTATACCTATGTTGTTATTAAGTAAATATATCTGTACTTTGCATTGTATTTATATTTATTATAGTATTTACTTTTATATTGATTAAATACTAGCTGCTGCCCGTAGCTTCGCCCGCGTGAGTGTCGGAAATTATCCCAAGGGAACATAATCCCGGGATAAAAAATATCTTAGTTACTTCTAATACCTCCAAGAATGTGTACAAAGTTGCATGATGATCGGTTGAATAGTTTTCGCGTGAAAGCGTAACAAACTTACATTCACATTTATATATTAGTAAAAATAGATTACATAAAATTTTCATTTGTTTATTTATTCTATATTTTCATGATTAATTTATATATACCTACATATGTTACTATTTATTGCATGTTTATCCACCTATATCTGTAATATTTTATAGTTCAGTATACAGGGTTATTTGTAAAACACCAACAACCTCTTCAGAGGTCATTGTACTCATCATTATGAACAACTTTTACTATGGGACCAAACCTGAAATCGCGAAAAAAAAAATCAGCTGTTCCTTACATTTATGTTCGTATAATTCATCAAAATGTTGGTTTCTAACGTTAAGCAGCACGTGTCTTCATGTTATTCCTTCTTTCTTCCGTCTTCCATGATGCTTTCTCTTCCCGTCAAAACATACGATATCACGAATTTAGCTATCTTTTATCTGCTATAAATTCACAATATTGCATGCTGCGAAAGGAAGAGTATCTTCTTTCTTCTCTCTTCTGGCGACGACGGACCCTAATTCAGCGGTCAATCAATAATTTTTTGTTACAAAATCGAGTTGACGTAAACCATTAGGCCTCTGCCTCGAATTTTGCGGGCAGCGAGGCGGGGCGGCGGCGGCGGCGCGGGAGCGGCAGGATGTTATGCGTAAAATCAAATGGACCAGTTCTCGAAAACAACACAGAATATGCGTTGCCCGCTGCAGCCGCCGCCCCGCTGCCGGCAAAATTCGAGGAAGAGGCCTTAGCGTTTACATTTCCAGTGGTCTACATCAACCCGAGCCTGCAGCGCGACGCGGCGAAATAGAAAGAAAACCAGCTTATTTGGCACACACAATGTAGGTGCAAATATATACACAATAGGGAAGATACAATTACAGAATTCATGAACATTTTGTTATTGAAATGATAAAATAACATAAAAGAAGGGCCACTGCAATGTTTTTACTGTAGTTAATATTGATTTTTAGCAACTATTACGAATTAGTGTAACGTGAAACGGAACGTAAACAACCAGCGTCTAGTGACGTCACTGGTGTTATGACAGCGAAAAGTCGAACTTAAATTTTAATACATGACAGTTCATGATCTCTGGCAGACAGGGGTGACTTTATCATTCGTTTTCGCGGGAAAAGTATGTAAAACAGTTTATAATCGCAATTGTGGCAATATATTAAAGCGTACTTATAGTTATTTTTAATTTTTGTATGGTCTATTTTACACGAAATTCTTTTAAATGAAAGCATGATGAAAATATTGCATGTTCCCTATTATATGCACATAACTATATTTTTATTTAGTATAAATATTTCGTGGTAATATACATATGTAAAAAAGTTTTGAAAGAGATCAACTCTGTAATACGACAACAAATTCTGTTCGGTACGTTGTTATTCACGTCACTCGACAAAAAGACCACAGATCATTTTCCATCCAGAGCCAGAGCAAGGATTCTTAAAAATAACCTTGTATTTAATAGTTCAACATTTTTACGTTTTAGTTATTTATCACCGAGAATCACACACACAATAATCAATCAGGAAACCAATACAGTAATTTGTTATCAACCCTGGCATGGTGATCGTTGTAACCTGGCTGTGCCACTAGAACTTCAAAGAGTCTCGGTTTGTTTTTAATGCAGCTATTTAAATTACCATGGCTGGACTCTGGATACGAAGCCCATTAGCAAGAAGACTTTGCAAGTATGGGTGGTGTAGTTTATGGCACCAAATCTCGTTTTTGTTTTAAATATTTTATTTTGATAGGCTCACGTTTCACCATCATCTAACCAGGGCCTGATTTTGACAAGTTTGGTAATCTACTAATTCAAAACGTCATTATGACATTCCAATGGTCAACCGCTGACACTCTATTGAAAGAAATGGCAAATGGCTATTTTTATAAATTTGCCATTCCAACACAATCCCATTGTCATTTTGCTAAAAGTTCGTAATCTGCTAAATTCATAATGTCGATCATTAATTATGAATTTAGCAGATTACGAACTTTCGTAATCTGCTATTAGTCATTGATCGGTCAATTGACTCGGAATATTTTTTGATAACCGAGCTATTAGAAGCAATGACGTTCAATGGTAGGTCACTGATCAAAGGAACTGTCAAAATTTTTGCAGATTGCCGCATAAGTCTGTCATTCATTTGTCATTTTGTACGAGATTACCATTGGAAAGATATAATGACGCTTTTATATTAGTAGATAACCAAACTTGTCAACCACTATGAAATCAATGATAGACTATTCTGACACTATTGTAATAGCAGACTTGAGGCCCTGATTGAAAGTTATGATGTAAACGCTTGCGTAGAAGTAACCTGTTCACTCGTAACTTAAATATCAGTTGTAGCTTTCAGGAAACACTGACTCTGTCGGGGAAGTCCACTCCATAGCTGTACGCTCAACAAAAGTATTCCCGCATCGTTTGAAATCGTCCGTATGGGTGATCCCATTCTGTGCCAGTGACGCATCGCTATATGTATTCACAATAAGATTAGACATTGAAATACATCTTTTTTATAGTCCGTTCCACCGATTTGACATCTATTGCAGTCAAATGGGTGGAACGGACTGACTAATCTTATTGTTGGTGGCATAACACATGGCAGCTGCAGTAAACAGTTGCCTACGGAATATAAGTGAAAATCGGTTGACCGGACTGTAAACAATTTTGTTTAAATCTCTAATCTTATTGCGAATGGAGTATAGTACGGTGATGAAACGGGCTAGGAGGAAATAAATTTCACAAAAATGACAAAGAGTATATTTATTGCTTAGAGGTCATATTGAGAAGACGAATGGAAGACGACTGTAAAAAATTAAGGAACCAGACATATGTGAGTGGCGACGCCGGTGATGTTCTTCAGGAAAGTCAGGCGCGAAGTACTTTCACTGTAGCGAGTGACTATCACTGAACTGAGAATATGGTTGAACGTAAACGAAGTAAAAAGATTAGGTTCATAGATGGTGCTTCAAAGAGATGTCAGCTTAGAAGACGGAGCCCACCAGGGTCAGTGCCTGCTAGGATTGCAAAATTTGTTCGACAGAATCACCGCGGCCCTGGAACGCAAAGGGCATTAGGAGGAACACGAGTGGGTTTTAATCCGTAAAACTCTCGACACTTTCTTGTGCTCCGCCCAGAGCGGAAGAAGTTAGTTGATGATTTCCCATCCATTAAAAAAGGTTCATAGATGGTGTTCTTTAATGTAAGGCTACCCCCATGTCAAGAAGTCGTGAAATTTGAAAAACAAAACATAATCTTGCTTGGAAACCTTCTGTCCTATTAGGATTTGTCCCATAAAACTAGGCCCAACCTACCTCGGGTGCCTCTCCGACAATCCACTTGCAGTCGGGCGAGAAAGCTTCTAGTCCGTTACAGAGTTTATGCAGCACCGCTTGGCTAAGGCTCGGCACACGTTTGAGTAGCTGTTGCAGGAGTACGTGGAAGTGGTCCCAGTCTTCGGGCACGCAGCGCTGCGCCATAGATGTTACTGTGGAGTGGGGAGAGAAGGATTGTAGTCGAGCAGAAGAAACTGTCCCAGCTACTAACGAGTCGTCAAAAAAACATGTGAAGGGGTAAGTCAAGAAATGAACGTATTTGACAAGGTTTGAGATATCACGTGTATTATTTGTTTTTCGTAAAACTCGCTACTTCTGATTTAGAACTTAATGTTCCATATAGCAAATTTACGATATTTAGATAGAATTTAGCAAAGAATATTAACATTAAGTATGTTATTTTTTTTTCGATAATGTTTCCTTTTTGTACCAAAAAACATAGGTGGAAGTTTTCTCTACAAATCACCAGAGGGGAGAGAGGGTGGGATTAAAAAGTTGTTAAAAACATCACGTCCTCATTTATCTAATATAATACTTAACATTTATTAAGACAATAATCCCCCTGGCTGGGGGCCTTAAATTCATTTGAGGCCACCATAGGAAAGACCGGTTAAGCAGTAACTAGCCTTAGAATGCTGAACTGCATGTTGCCCATTAAAAAAATTAAAAATACAATCATCTTCAGAGCAAATAAGTAAACAACCGTGTGCTTTTCGACACCAGTTAAATGTCTTTAAAACATGTGCTTTTCAACACCAGTTATATGACTTTGAAAACATAATTTAAGTACTATTAAGTATACTATCGCTAGGAATTGTTAGTTTTAGTTTATTATTGAATGCATGTTATGTGACAGTAAATAATTATTCTTCAATATTTGTTTCATATAAGTCGCGTAGAACTTACTTTCTTCTTCGTAAACGGGCTTCGCAATGGGTTCGAAGCCACCAGCCAGAATGCAGCCGTCTCTTTCTCGTAGGTAGATATAGCCATCAGGATCGCGGATAACTGGAAAAATTATCGTAAAGTGGTGAATGCTTATGCGCATTCGAATATTAGGCGCAAATATAGGGTGCGACACGATAGCCCCAGGTTCACCTGACCGATAATCATTAAGACAATTGATCGTTCGCACATTGAACTGTCATCGAATGAACGTTGATTCCAAAGAACGACGAACCACAAAAGAAAGAGCAACAAGTAAAGACCGGTCGCCCGATTAATCGTTTAGCTGACGAACGATCACCCGAATTATCATTTACTCGAAAAAGTCGAAAGAACGAAATCTCGAAGATAGTTCGTCCGATTTAAATCATTTACCCACATACCGTTGATCGAACGAACCATTATCAAAGAACGGTCGCCTGACTAATCAATTGGCTGAGGAACGGTCGCCCGAATTATCAATTGGTCGATGAAAGTTTGGCCAAAAGAACGACTGCCGAGGAACGATCACGCAAATTATTATTTTTCCGATGAGCGTTTGGTCGAAACAACGAATGCCGTGGAACGGTCGCCCAAATTATCAATTAGCCGATAGCCGTTTGCTCGAAACTACGAAAGTCGAGAAACGGTCACCCGAATTATCAATTGGTCAATAACCGTTTGGTCGAAAGAACGAATGCCGAAGAATGGTCGCCCGAATTATCATTTGGCCAATAACCGTTTGGTCGAAAGAACGAATGCCGAAGAATGGTCGCCCGAAATATCAATTGGTCAATAACCGTTTGGTCGAAAGAACGAATGCCGAAGAATGGTCGCCCGAATTATCATTTGGCCAATAACCGTTTGGTCGAAAGTACGAATGCCGAAGAATAGTAGCCCGAAATATCAATTAGTCGAAAGATCGACTGCCAAGGAACAATCACACGAGTTATTAATTTTCCGATGAGCTGTTGGTCGAAATAACGAATGCCGTAAAACGGTTACCCAAATTATCAATTGGCCGATAGCCGTTTGCTCGAAATAACGAAAGCCGAGAAACGGTCGCCCGAATTATCAATTAGTCAATAACCGTTTGGTCGAAAGAACGAATGCCGAAGAATGGTCGCCCGAATTATCAATTGGCCAATAACCGTTTGGTCGAAAGAATGTCTGCCGAAGAATGGTCGCCCGAAATATCAAGTAGTCGAAAGAACGATTGCCGAGGAACGATCGCCCGAATTAATTGGCTGATGAACGTTTGGTCGAAAGAACGACTTCCGAAAAACGGTTGCCCGTGTTATCAATTGGTCGAGGAATGGTAGCCCGATTTGTAAACTGACCGATGAACGATTAGTCGAAAGAAAGATTGTCTGAATAGCCTATAACCGACGAACCCGGCCAAACTAACGTAACGATCGATTTCCCAGAAAATCATAGACTAAATTATCTTTTGCTTGAAGTACGATTGGTCGAACGAACGTTTGATCGAAAGAAGAAACATTTAATGAAAACAGCTTCGGTGACGAACGATCACTTGCACTTGAATAATCGTTTGCTCGGGGATCTGTTAGTCAAACATCGATTTCCCGTAAAACGGTCGCGTGAATTATGGTTTGCCTGAAGTACCGTTGGTTGTACAAACAATTGCCGAAGAACGGTCGCCCAAATTTTATCAATCAGCCGATGAACGATTGGGCGAAAAACGAGTGTTGAAAAACGGTCGCCCGAATGGTCGTTTGGCCTGCGAACGATCGTCCGAAGAACGATCATCAGGATGATCGATTAGTCGTTGAACAATTGCCCGAACAACAATTTATATTACGTAGTTATATAGTTCTTAGTACCGTGTTCCCCAGTTAATGGGTTGTGGAGGTCTGGTAGGCAGCCACTTCACGTAAAATACTGGTATTCAGCTGAATCCGGCTTGACTGGGAGCCGACGCCAATGTAGTTGGGAAAAGGCTAGGCAGATGATGAGTTATATACTTCTTACAAATAAACTTTCTGTGTACCACTGTTTTTCTCACCGTTTCAATAAATTTATTGAACCGGTGAGAAATAAAAAAAAATGAGCAAAGTCGACAAAAGGTATTTATACCTTTTGTCGACTTTGCTCATTTCTATCGCTTTGTAGTGTTGGGTAGGCAATCATTGTTTTTAAAAATGAGCTAGCTGAACAGAAAAAAGCATTCACTATCGAAAAAGGCTGGTCTATTAAGTTACAACTTAAAGACAACAACAAAGTTAAAATGGAACATTAGGCGATATTCACTTTTTTCATCTATTTTTTATTTTATTTATTAGGCTTACCAACAATTGTTAACCCCAAATAGGTGTAGTGTCACAGCAGATTTAGTTTTATGTCCCTCTAATGCTAATGTTTTATAGTGGTACGAGCTCAGTCTCAAAGTCTCAAGTGAATTTAAAAATTGACGAAATTGTAATTTAAGTTTTTTTTTTAATTTATTTTCTATTTTAAGGCATCTCAGTTGAAATCCTGATCCTGATCCTGATTTTACACCACAAGAGTGTAATAGGCATCTTAAACGGAAATGATGGTACCAATATCGTACCGTGAGTTCAATCAGCAGTGTTAAATTGTTATTTGTCATTGATACTGCGTCATGGTGTCGTTTGAAATGAAGTTTCCACGTTGGAACTAATTTTTGAAAATAAAACGATTTTCCTTAGATTTCCGAAAAATAAAAATAAACACTGAGAATCAATGACGTATTATCTGAGAATATATATTATCATCGTCGTAATCAACGCAATAATATTTAAAGCCCAATTACTGTGAATTTCAGCTAATTGCTCGATAACTACTTATGAATCGACGTGTTTTGCCGGGGAGGGTTAATGACTGGTTTTGAAAAAGAAGATAATTGGTAAATAATAATATTTATTTAAATTCAATATTTCAAGTACATACATCCGAACCAACGTTCAAAGACAGCCGAAACAAAAAATCTGAATCTTCATAGGTACAAACCTAATATGAACACAAACTGTCGGTATTTATCACTTTTTGTATATTTATGTCAAACGGTATCAAAATCCTTTGCGTGGTTAAGAAGTGGAGTTAAAAAGTTTCAAATGTCGCAAGATCCAAATAGTTCACTTCTATATTTTCAGCGCTCCGTTCAGTGCTGACAGTTGAAAATCGAACAGTGCATTGTATGTTTACGACATTTTAAATTGACATCGCCGAAATACAAAAAGGGATTTTGTGTCATACTCTTGCTATTTAGAGATTAATGCTTAGTGGCAGACTTTAGAACTTTCAAAGATCCTGTCGCACAGAAAGATCTAGATAAAATTACACAGTAAATCTATACTAATATTATAAAGCTGAAGAGTTTGTTTGTTTGAACGCGCTAATCTCAGGAACTGCTGGTCCGATTTGAAAAAAAACATTCAGTGTTAGATAGCCCATTTATCGAGGAAGGCTATAGGCTATATATCATCACGCTAAGACCAATAGCAGCGGAGCAGTCATGAAAAATGTGACAACAAACGAAGTTGTGCGGACAGCTAGTGTACATACAAAATTATAAAACTTACCTGGTGTCATAGGATCTAAGTTTTCTATAGGTTTGGTGTGTAGATAGTAGTGCTCGCAGGGAAGAAGGGGAACTTTAACTTGAGGACGAGCGAGTTGGCCAACCTGAAAGAAACAACTCATTTAAATAAACAACAACAACAACAACAACAAAAACTACGTTTAAGACGATCTTCTAACGAATGGAAGTCGAACTGACCTGACAAGACCAATGAATATCTACGTCGAAAAGAAGAAGAATATAGAAAACTGTCTCATAATATACAGTCAGACATCGATAGACCACTGAAGTCGGAAACATATTTAGACGATATCAATAATAATCTTCATTGGGAAAAGAAACGCAATTTAAAAAGATTTCTTTGAATAATCGAAGACTTTTACGCAGTCTCGAGAGATTTTTTCTGCCAAGCTTATTAAGCTTTGTCGTTTGTAATACCCACATGGTTGTTAATTATCGTAAAATATTGATTGCAAAGTACGGAATATTAACGTCAAACAGCAGAAGAAGAGGGTCGAATGAAGCAGCAGCACGATGAACATGATACATAACCTAATCATGTTAATGTCAATCATTTTGCCGAATTACGAAGTCGCACAAGGCTATCGCTAAAAGCACGAAATATCGTACAAGCCTTAGTCTGGGAAATTCGCAGAACTGCTTGAAATTAGCAAAAGCAAAATACACAAATTAAGAAAACTTTGCAGAAGGTAAGTTCGAAATCGCGGAACAAATGACAACAAAGTAGTGAACTTGATGTTTCAACTATCGAGGCTGAGTTTGAATTAAGTGCGCTACACTTGACCGTGGCCTTTAAATACCGATGGAAAGTTCTAAAAGCATGTAATTAAGATATCAATAACACTACTGCGCCGTTATTGAAACTTCAGCTTCTAACATGTTTATAATCGCTGAGTAAATAAAAACTGAAAACTGTATGCAATAGTTCACTTAAGACTCGGCTCACACTGCGAAGCGACCCTGCATACGGATTCACAATGAAACGGGAATTACTTTCAGTGAACTGTGCACGTTTCTGTGCATTAAATAAAGCTCTGTATTTTTAGTTACCTATAGTCCCGGCTGATTTTGAAAATATTTGACGGTCATTACTGGATAGTCAGAAGCCAGAATATCTGACTCCAGTCTTATCAAGGAGTATCTTGTTACCCAGATACTTGGTTAGCGAGGTGAGATGGGCAGTCGCACTGGGTAAAAAAAAACTTTTTCCATAAAAATACAACCGACTTCTAAACAAAAAAAAAAAACAAAAAGTACCTACATAAAGACTTGAATTTCGGAATGCGGTGTTTTTGGTTGCTTTTTAAATAGTTTTTTTACTTTTCACTTTTTAGTGGTTCACTCCTAGCTAAACATAGCATCCGTGGTATAAATTGGTGTAAACAATAAACAAACATGCGATTTCAGCTATCCCGACAGATTTTCCATCATTTATTGAAGAGATCCGTTTCCTATCTCTGTTCTTCGTCAGATCTTCACCAAACTAGAAAAGGGCCACGTTTAAATACTCGTACTAAGATGCTCTTCGAAACCATCGTACACAATTTTATTTTTTAATTTTACATCGACAAGAGGGAATGAGAACGTCATCAATGTAAACTAAGCCACGCATAGCGATAACTTAAATACTAGTCGTCAGATCTCAATCAAATTTAAATGGGACCACACGACAAGCACCAGCTTCCAAATATATAAAGAATCATCAAATTCGGTACACCCACAAAAAAAACAGCCGAATTGAGAACCTCCTCCTTTTTTGGAAGTCGGTTGAAAATACAGGTACTAATTACAGGTAAAAATATCACATTCGGTGCACAGTATTCAGCACAGTTCGCGAGCCCACAACTCGTGTCCGAGTCGTCACTACATATATATACAACGGGTTCAGGTACAGGTGTGGACATACGAACAAATTGTTCCACCCACCCATATGCCGAGTGCTGGGCTAGAGCAGTGGTGGCCGAGTGGTAACGGCCCCGACTTGCGCATTGTAGGTCGCGGGTTCAAACCCAGACAGGGCCGCATTACTTTGTGTAATTAATTTCATCGCCACTGCTCTCAACACGTTGATTGAAAACATTGTGAGGAAACCGGCATGTCCCAGAACCAAAAATTCGAAGACATTTGATTTTCACCAACCCGCACTGGGCCCGCGTGGTGGATTACGGCCCATTCCCTCTCCTGAAAAGGCTGATTATGCCGAGTGCTGGACGTCGATAGTGTTGATGTTGAAAACAGATGAATTTTATTGCAATCCAAAAACTGCACACAACGTCAAGCATCGACTGAGCTGATCCCAAGTCCTTGAACGAGTTCCCCTACACGGAGGTCTACAATAAATTGCCCGGGCGATATTATAAGCGACACAAATTGGTCATAACATCCGCGGTGCAGATCAAGTGGGCACGAATAGGAAAATTGCAGCAGTTTCGAGTGTTCGTCCCGGTGCAGTCTGCATAACCCAATGCTCACACACTGTGAACGTGTAGCACACTTGTTAGGGCAAGTACACATGCCAGCCGGATTTTTTACAAGAAGTGTAAACGCGATATACGCTGTATTTGATAATACAGCTCGTACGTCGCGTTTACACGTCTCTCTGATAGAATACGCGGCCGCCGCCGTCGTGTAGCTTTAGGCATAGATATTATGTTGTTTTTTACATCGCCAGCTTTTAGGTTTTATGTAATATTTACAAAGTTCAGTATAATACTGAAAATGTCTTGCCTGAAAACGAAAAATAAAGTAAATATATTATATATGTAAATGCGCAGCAGGGAAAGAAGATATTTAAACTTATCGCTTTTTATATAAATTTGGCAATGCGAAATCAACTGTACACATAAAAGTGAATTGCTGTGCTCAGTGAAGACGCTGAATGGAATCGAGTTGATCGCAATCTTTGCTAAAAGCTTCAAGTATTGGCCTTTCGCGTCGAGGCAATGTTGGCAGCGCAATGACGTCGCAACTGTCAGGTTAGTTTTGCGCTTAGCAGAATATAAAATAATAACAAATATTTTTAAAGTTTTAACCGCAAGCAAAGTCAAACTCAAAACGTTTATTTCTATTAAAAATTTGACTCTAGTTAGCCATTCGCAATGATAGAATCATATGGAGCAATAATCAGTACGAAAAAGAAAAACAAATCGCAGATATTGTTTTGCCTTATAAATATTTTACAGATATTTTTTAACTGTGTTCAATTATAGAATCATTAACTTCATTCATCATTATCATTTATTCATTCACTTTCCTTTTCCTTTTTTTTTTTCATTCATTTTTTTGATAGTCAAGTACAAAAGTGGTTTTAGATATAACTAGTGCCACACTACAAAAAAGTGTTTTTTTTTTCAGTAATTAAAGGTAGCATTTTCTTCAGTTTATTACTAGCATTCGCTGCGCAGTGTGCGTCGTGCACTAGTATATTAGTGGTCAGTTCAAATAGAACAATAAATGCTCTTTCTAGGTCGTATCGAAAGTAAACGTGACTAATGTGATGTCGAAATGTTTACTTTAAAATGACGAACGAGCCAAAGAAAATATTGCAGGGCGTTTTAAAGTCGTTAGTTTAAATAATTAATAACGAAGTTATATTGGTATGTGGAAATGCCGCTAAACAATTATTGTTAAAAAAAATGGTCAGGAAAACCAGAATAAAGAACATTGTATTCCTTTCGATATTGCAGAGGAGCTCGTGGCTCGGTGGCTAAAATAACAGCAGTGGCAAGGATTTATTTTCAAAGTTATGCAACGCTCGATGCAACGAAGTCGGTCTGTGGATGGGTGAGGTAACATAAGTCCGTGCTTCGGAAAGCGCTGATCCTTGCGTCATTTGTAAATCTTTGGCAGTCGTTACTTCGACTTACGACATCAGTCTTGCCAAGGAGTGCGTTGTCAGCTGTTTACAGGGCTGTGGATGTCTGGTAAGCAGTAACTCCACGTAAAAAATACTGGTATTCAGCTGAATCTGGTCTGACTGGAAGCGGACCCCAATATATGCAGTTGGGAAAAGGCTCGGCAAAAGATGACGATTTCCGAACGAACTATCCAAATTCGAAAAAGGGGAACGTTCTCAAAATAACATTTTTTTCAAGGTTAATTGCATAACTCTAACTGCCTTTCCAATCTCATCATCATCATATCACACTTGTTCCATGTCATTTTTTTTTTTATTGATGAGAAATCATCAATGACTTCTTCCACTCTGGGCGGAGCGGACGGGAGTGTCAGACTCTTAGGGCGTATTCAGATGACACGCGCCGATCACGCACAGCACCCGTGCACGCGTTGTGCCCGCCTTAAACCCGCACACGCGCTGCATCCGCCTCGCACACGCTTCGCACCCACTTAAACCACTAGTGACGGGACTACTTCGTTCACTAGGCATAGCCAATACAACACTAGCTGTAGCTATATTCTCATCTATGCCAGCCATAGCGCGGGCGCAAGGCGTACGACGCGGGGAGGGTGCAGAGCGCGGGCAGGGCGAGTGCAGGGTTGGCGCGAGGCGGGCGCGGGGCGTGCGCGTGTAGACCTCTTTAAATGCAATTTGAGATCTATTGATGCATTTTATGGCTCAAATTCTTATTTAACAAATTTCAATGCGAGTTGGACGCGGGTGGCGTGCGCTGAGCGTGCACGTGTCGTGTGAACGCGCCCTTACTGATTAAAATCCATCCGTGTTCCTCCAAAAGCCCTTTGCGTTCCAGGGCCGCGGTGACTCTTTCGAACAAATTCTGCAACCCTGGCAGGTGTTCCATGTCACTTGGGGTCGGCGCAACACGGCCCCCATTCCATTGTGTCAACCGTCACGCTTTTACTGACTCAAATTTCTATCATAGGAATCACTCTTCATACATTCAATCTAATTTTCTTTACCTAAGCTGTCATTTTTTTTTGGGCTTCTTCCACTTTAATCCCACCATCACCTATCGATTCTAAGAGTCGTTAAGTGTACTCCAAAAATCTGACTCCGGTCCTATTAAGTGAGGTCACGTTACCCAATTACTGGTTTATGGAAGTCAGATAACCATGGCGATAACAGATAAGCATGTCGTTGGTTTCGGCTGTCATTCGAATATCTTTGACAGTCGGCAGTTATTGGAATTCGAAATTTAAGTTTATTTCAATTTAAATTTCGAATTACAATCGAAATTTAAACTGAAATAAACTTTATGTAAACCCGTAATTGGCACAAAGACTTAACTAGTGCCACACTACAAAAAAAACCTTATGTTAAAGATCTGTCCTACATTTTTTAGAATCAGTTTTTTTTCTTTGTGTTTGTTTTTTCTTTAATTACACCCTTTATAAACGTTTTTGGATGGAATTTAAGAAAATTCGTGTTATTTTTTAATATATTGAATACTATTGCGTCTGCCTAATAGGGTTAAGGGTAGTTGACTAAAAAAATCTAATTAGTCCGTCAGTCAGAGTTCCAAAAAATATTGGACACGTATTTTTTCTTTTTGCACGAGATCAAAAAACGTAAGTTTCCCGAAAAATAACGTGGAAACTACATTACAATCAGTTGCAAACGACATGTACCTAATATCAATGTCGTATGGAACTTAGCTCCGCTAAAGAATGCTCTGCGTGATATAAATTTACGACCCGAATCAACCACTTCTCCGATGATGGGGTAAAATTTCCTTAACTAAAGCGATTGAACCGATTCCGTACAAATTGTACAATTCGTGGCACAGCAGTACTATGGCCGTAAGTCATTGACATTGCGTGCTGTTTCACGAAGCCGTTTTTGTCCAAGAAGGAATTTAAAAAAATTATATGAAAATAAATAAATAAAACCAAATGTCACAAAAATCGAATTATTTCGAAATATGAATATCATCGATAAAAACAAAAACTTTATTTGATTTTATAAGTCTAACCGAAGTTATTTTTGTTCAGAATAGCCCAAAAAAACGGCTACTTCAAATGCAACCAAATATTTAAACCTCTTAAAATGTTTCTAAACTAAATTATATCTTACGAATAAAGATGTATTTTATTCTTTTTCAAATAAGTGAATAGTTTGTCGCTGGCTGGTTTTATGAAAAAGTAGGTATTCAAAATTAAGAGCCACTTCTCAATACATAGACAAAGGCTACTCGAAAAGTGAGCGCCCGCGAGCTTATATGCACGTCAAAATGATGTACTCAACAAAAAGTCGTCCGAGTTTTTTTTTGTTATCTGTAGTCAACTCGTAAAATCATTGTAGTTTTAGGCTTGCATGTTAATTTAATTTAAAAAATGTCATATGTCCTAATTATGTTCGGTGAGTAACTCAGAACTAGTTTTAAGTAGGCCCTTAGCCTCAGTGAACAATAATGTAACGCATGATGTGTGTACTTTTAAGGAATTGGTACACTAGTCTACGAGTTTATTTGACTTATCTCATATCCTTGTATTCAATTGTTGGTGAGGCAAATAAATAAATAAAAACTCAACCAATGATTGAAATTGTAGTTCAATTTTCGTTTAAATTATTTCCGTAACCATTGGTCAAACTTATTATCGATAAAAAAGCGCACATTAACGAACTATAGGTACCCATAATTATTATTAACCAATGATTAAATCATCATCTGCCAAGCCTTTCCCCAACTATATTGGGGTCGGCTTCTAGTCATACCGGATTCAGCTGAATACCAGTATTTAACGTGGAGCGGCTGCCTACCAGACCTCCACAACCCAATAACGGGGGAACACGGTATATCTTTAACCAATGATTAACTACGTCTACTCATTTGTTTTAATCCGTAACCAATGATTAACTACGGATTAAAAAAGCTCGCCCTTAATCCACCAAACTCATGGCCTATTCAACTAATGTTCCCTTTGTTTTCCTCCTCCTTGCACCTCCAAAGTTTGGGGCCGTGACCTTTACAAGTGAGCGTGGAATAATCACTGGGTAGAAAATAAAAGACAGACGAATAAAAAATAGTAACTCCGGCCTTGCCTTAGACACAGTAATTGGGCAATTTAGGCTAGCAAAAATATCAATTCAAAAAGGATTACAATAGGGTAGTTGCCTAAAAAAATCTAATTAGTCCGTAAGATAGACTTCCCAAAATATTGGACACGTATTTTTAATTTTTTCACGTAAACAAAAAAAGAAGACGATATAGTGCGTTGAAAACTCGTGTGAAGTCACTCCGTGCGACGATTTTTACCACGCCCTGATGTCACAAGCCCCCACTCATGATCTTTTATCTTCGTCAATTTTTAGAGATTTCATGCAAAAAATACGTGTCCAATATTTTTAGATAATCTAAGTGACGGACTAAATAGGATCATATTTTTATTCCTTAGGAAACATCCCTATTGTCCGGATTATGTCTCGTCTTGCATATTAAACGGCCGACCCCCGAAATATGTTCCGAGCGATGTCGTAGGTACGTAACAAAAAGTGAACTTGCCTGCCTTGCCCAAAAGCCAGCGCAATTGACGAAATATTCGCATTCGATTGCTCCGTGGTTCGTCTCCACTCCGCACACTCGATCGTTCTTCGAAAGCACAGCGGTCACATAGCAGTCTTCCATCACGCCGACTCCTGAAAGTGTCGATCAGATATCAGAGCTACACATATTTTCGACTGATTGAAACTGAGATTAAGATTAGACAAACGTCCTTAAAACACAGGAATTTCCGTACATGCAAAAAAAATAATTATACATAATACCCACTGTGTCATCAGCTTATAGCCGGAAAACATAATTCCCCACAGTAAAAATCTGTAGCGTATCTATTATAACGATGCAAAACCAATTTTAAAACTGCAAGAGACAATGATCAATACGGATATTATGCTGTCCACGTGCGTTCCTAGACAGTCCCCGACGCGATCTATCCGAGGGGAGACCGAACCCACCCATATATACTGACAATATACCTAGGTACCTAGTACATTGTGCTCGCTGCATACATTCGCAGCACGAGATCAGATTTGCACGGGGGAGCCTAGCACAGGGTCGGAATTGGATTTTGCAATGGTATATTTTTATTACAAATGGTTGTTCTGTCGAACGTCTTGGTTAGTGAATTAAAATAATGATATCACTACGGTTTTCAACAGAAAAGCTGCGTTATTGAAATATTTAAGGTTATTTCTGAAAAAAATATGCTTAATATCTGAAGAATGGAAATCAATAGCCACCAATCCAGATTCGACACGCATCATGATTCCCAACATTTTTTACTCAAGAGATAATTTATTGTTGGGGTTACTAGAAAAAGTTAGTATAGGGAAAGGCAATGAGACCTATTGCCATGCTAAAACGAGTCAACTAAGGTGCTTAAGGACAGAAGAAATGTTATTATCAACTCCGTTTTTTTAATGAACGCGAAATCTATCTAAATCCAAATCCGAAACGTGTTCCTCCTAATGCCCTTTGCGTTCCAGGGCCGAGGTAACTCTTTTGAACCAATTCCGCAACCCTGGAAGACTATCAACTCCCTAGCACCACGGGTTCAGTCGACTCCATCTCTGTCATTCAATAACAGCGAGTATTTACGGAGAAACTCAACGTGGTCTTTGATGTCCAGTCTATAACATAATTATATTAATCCTGTATTCCCGAAGCGCAAAACAAAGGTATACAGGGTGTTTAGGAGATGGTTGAAAACCTTCAGGGGATGAAAGACCGTTTAGAACATATAAGCTTAGCTTGTACTCGTACTAGACGAAGTCCGTTTTCTTTTTTTTTTAAATATGTGTATTTAGTAATAAAACCTTTTTTTTTTTCAATTAATTGCCAAAAGTGTCCAGTAAAAGTTATATTTTTTTGTTTATGAAATTTTAGATTATTTTAAACAAAATCATTTCCAAGGATCTGTGACATCAGAGAAACATTCTACGCCTATTCAAGTAGAAGAAAAACTGTACTGAATATTGTTAGCAATGAACTGCAAAAAAGTTTTTTTTTTTTAATATAACACTATAAATTAAAAAAAGGAACAGACGTCGTCTGACACAAGTTAGCTTAATATGATCTAAATGGTCAAAGATAATATTCCCTTCAGGCTCTTCAACCATTTCCCAAACACCCTGTATTACACAGCCAGGCCACCAGTTATGATTGTGTCGTATATGATGTCAAAGCTGTTTGTGGCGTATATCTTATCAAAAGCCTATTCGACTAACCGGGCTCAAAGCTAAGGTTCCAGTTACTGCTAACATATTATATCACAAGGCTTTAACCCCAACGGGAGACAAAGGTGTATTGTGGAACAAGTCAACCACTGCATCTGTTGAAAGCCAGAATGAACAGTAGCGACTTACACAAAAGCGCCGAGACAATGAAGATCGAGTCGATTGTATGTGACAGCTGAGTCAACGTTTCTGTCTTGGATCATGTGGAATTTAATCAGAAAATAACAGTGGAGGAAAACAGAATCCTCCTGATGCCTGCTGGCATTTATTTTATTTCAATCACAGATTTGATATTACCAATTTTGAGTTATTTTTGCGTTTGGGTTTTCTGATAGAAGATTTTTTTTATTTAATAGGTTTTAGTGGGTTAATATTCCGGGTCGAACTTATTTTAGAACAACACATGAAGATGTCCCGAAAAAATACGACATCACTTATCTAACGGCGGTCGCCATCTTGTTTTTTTTTTTCAAATTCATAACTCCTATAGACTACGTCACTTCAGCATTAGACGAATAACAATACAAAGACGAATCTGATGATATCTCATTTGTTAATATCTATGAAGAAGGTAAGGCTACAGGCTAAATTAAAACAGATAAGATAGCACGTACCGCTTTCCACACATTCCCTCATGAGAGCCATGCACAGCAAGTGTGGGTCTCCGACGCCATCGCCAGGTATCCACAGGCCACCTAACACGTCATCCACGTTTAACAGCGGCCACAGCTCCTGGCATTTCTTTGGGGTGACCAGCTCGCAAGGTATGCCCCAAGAACTGTTGGAGAAAGAGATTCGTGATAGGAAAGGGATACAAATGTCATGATTTACATATTTCTGTCATGTGGTGTGTGGACTGTAGTACATATCTAGTCGCTCTCCCAATTATACCATTTTCTCTGTCTCGTCATCATCATGAACATTGTTCCAAGCTTGGGGTGGGTTTCCAGACTAACCGCATGCAAATACCAGTATTCTTTACTGTTATTTACTTTTGAAGTTATCATCGTTTAACTATTTTTATAATTGTATCTGTTTTTTGTTCCAAAATAAACGATTTTTATATACTAGCAGCGCCCTGCGGTTTACCCGCGTAGTTTCCGTTCCCGTGGGAATATGGAGATAACATACAGCTCTGTTACTCAGGGTGAACCTAGCTTTTTAATGGTGAAACAATTTTTGAAATCGGCACAGTAGTTTTTGAATTTATT
This sequence comes from Hecatera dysodea, assembly GCA_905332915.2. Classification (NCBI taxonomy): domain Eukaryota; kingdom Metazoa; phylum Arthropoda; class Insecta; order Lepidoptera; family Noctuidae; genus Hecatera; species Hecatera dysodea. The sequence continues at coordinate 25,408,902 of HG995286.1, read as the reverse complement.
CATTACAAACATACACACAAAAAAAAAACAAAAACACAAATCTGTGAGAACCCAGGGACATCAGGTTCTTGGTAACATGATGGCCCTTCTTTAGACTGGTTGCCAGATATTCGGGCTTCTGACTAAATAACTATAATAAGCGAGTCAGAAAATTCATTATTAAAAAAAAACATAATTTTCGGCCCAAAAACTCTTCAATCGTTATTTGAATGTTATTCAATTTGAAACTTTAATCCGAACATTTATCTCTTGATGAAAATTGTTCCTTATAATATAACTAGCTTCTGCCCGCGACTTCGTCTGCGAATGGTCCCCCGTGGATATATCCCGATTTTGAAAAAATTTTCATTGGTGCTCCGCTCCAAAATAACAACAGGTGACTTCTTCGCTTCGCTTCATTGTACCGAATGCTTATTGGAATCTATACTAATATTATAAAGCTGAAGAGTTTGTTTGTTTGTTTGAACGCGCTAATCTCAGGAACTACTGGTTCGAATTGAAAAAATCTTTTTGGGTTGAATAGACCATTTATCGAGGAAGGCTTTAGGCTATATATGTATCATCACGCTTAAGCCAATAAGAGCGGAGCAGCGATAAAGAATGTTTTAAAATCGGGGATTCCACGGGGACGAAGTCGCGGGCAGCAGCTAGTAGTTAATAAAGTCCAGACGCACACAGTATAATAAGTTTTAAGTTGATTTTCAAAAGACAATTTGTATCAACACGTTCAAAAAGTACTTCTATAACCCTATAGATAGCCTGTAACGGAAAATCTTGGTCTACTGCGTACTAAATTACCAGCACGTAGATTTCGCAGTACACAAAGACAAAACAGATGGTTTGTTTGCCTTAATAAAAATGACGAAATAGTTTTTATTTTAAATTCGCTCCTGGTTCTGTCCAGTTTGGACGCAGCGCCCCTGTGGCATGGCCTGCATAATTAGATGGGGTTGCGAGCCCTAAATGAAACTCAAAGCGAATCGTCCCATGTTCTGTTAAGAGGGGATGGTCGAGGGCAATTACAACTGCCACTGTTTAAAGTGCAGCTTAATATGGCATCAAAACTGTATTCCAGGTAACTTCAGGCAGCGGTGGATGCACCCACATTACACCAAATATGTCTCATGTAATTCTAAGCCACAAAACCAGAGTCATGCATTCTGATGACTTTTTTGTTTCATTATTTTCAGTATCAAACCTGGGCCTCAAGTCTGCTATTACAATAGTGTAAAAATCGTCTATAATTGATTTCATAATGGTTGATTTTAACAAGTTTGGTAATCTACTGATATAAAAGCGTCACTATGACTTTCCAATGGTCAACAACTGACACTCCATTGAAAGAAATGGCATATAGAATGGTAATCTCGTACATAATGACAAATGAATAACAGACGTATACGGTAATCTGCTAAAATTTTGACGATTCCTTTAATTAGTGACCAACCATTAGAATGACATAGTGCAGTTATTGCTCTTAATAGCTCGGTTATCAAAAAGTATTACGAGACCATTGACCGACCAATGATCGATCATTACGAATTTAGCAGATTACGAACTTTTCGCAAAATGACAATGGGATCGTAATGGAATGACGAATTTATAAAAATAGCAGACTAGGGGCCCTGGTGGTTTGGTTTTACTGATACTTATTATAATTCTTGATTGTGAGTTGCGAAGATTCGCTTAGAGTCCTATCTTTAGCCTGTACTAGCTTCTGTCCGCGACTTCGTCCGCGTGGAATAGTTACTTTAACCCCGATTTTGAAACTCTCAGCCCGATCGGTTTAATATTGACAAAGTTTAATACAAATCAACATCAACAAATCTTTCATCCCTTTCGACCAAATTTGATTATCATAAAAACGGTTCTAGTGAGTTAATCTTTAAAGATTTTTTAGATCATTAATTCTTTCCTACATATTTTTTTGGTATCTTGAACCGTTTTCGCAGCGCACGCAACGGAACCCCTCAAAGATGAATAATTTTCCCCGTTTTTTCCACATTTTCCATTTTTTCTTCGCTCCTATTACTCGCAGCGAGATGTTATATAGCCTAAAGCCTTTCTCGATAAATGGTCTATTCAATCCAAAAAGATTTTTTTAATTCGAACCAGTAGTTCCTGAGATTAGCGCGTTCAAACCAACAAACAAACAAACACTTCAGCTTTATAATATTAGTATAGATTGTCCTAGTAAAAGCGCATTCCACCCCTTTCCCTTGCCACAAAACAATACTAGATAGCAGAGAGTCTTCTTTACATTGTAGTCGACAGCCTACAACGTAGACTAACCCTCGACTTATCAAGCCAATACCATTGCCAATTTAAGTTGAACTCACACAAAAGAGAATACCGATACAATGCGAGGCCACACTGTTTACATTGCTGTATAGCATTGTAAGAATTGAGTGGCAGGCATTGAAAATCAACATATTTATGTAAATTTGGACAGATTTATACCACATCACGGCAATTCTTAGAGCTAATCTTTATTGACGTGACCTTTAAATCTACATATTTGTGACTATTTCAAAGAGATATCAGATTGTCCTAATTAATAGGCTAGAGATTAGACTTGGGATAAGTCGATGACAGTAGGCTTGCAACTTTGGGAATTAAACAAAGATTTTTCAATCACATTACAAACTATTCGTCAATCTGACTAAGTAGGCTTGCCACTTCTACACACACACACACACACATCACATCTGTGAAAGATGAATCCCACTATTTTATCGAGTTAGACGAATATAAAAACGAGAGCAGTTGTTTTTTTTTACATTTTCCGTAGTAACTTTTACCAATGAGTACTTTAACCTTCCGAATGATTCAATCACGGTGTATAACCATAGTCGCTTTGGGGAATGCTAGCTGCAGAAATGTATTATTGATTTTAAGCCTATACTATAACCGGCTACAGTACGGTACCATAAGTGGTGTCCGAGCCACCCCTAACGCAATTAGGCGTTACACACCGCCTTTAAGAGCGTATGGTACGGCATTTCATACAAACTATCAAGTCCTTATTTTCCAAAATGTCTAAACCGATTTTAATGAAACTTTACACAAATAAGCAGGATACATAGGTCTAAAAAGTTAGTTGAAAACATTTTCGATAAATAGTGTTACAGTTAAATTAGACCCATTTTAAATTTTCCATACAAACATAAATTTCCAGTTATCTTTTTTTTAAATAAGACATTTCGAAAATACAACAAATATACAACAGGAATTTTGAAGCCAGAAAATCTGGTTAAGAAGACCCGTGTTACTCAGTTACGGGGTTATGGAAGAACGACCTCAATATATTTGGGAAAAGCTAGATTATGATTCACTCTTTTATTCACTCGCCCAAAATTCTACAAACTAAGCAATCAATCTCTGCGCTGTGGCCTGGTTGAGAAATGGTATTGTTTTGGTCTATAGATAGGTTTACCAACTTTTATTAGAAGCAACAGAGCATTTTCATCTGATTTTTGAAAGGTGAAATGAAATGTACCTACATACGTGAAAAAAGAGAACCAGTACTACATTTTATTGTTATTTTTATAACAGTACCTTTGCGAAAAATACTTAGGTTTTTTTACTATTTGAAAACATCAATTCCAATGAAGCTATGTTTTTGATTTCTGATCTCTGAATGATGAAATTATGACCGAATGACAAAAACACTTCAGTAAAACGTATAAAGCGGAGTTTTAAGCGTACTCTATTGCTTTTGAAGGTTATAAAGTAAGTCGTAGCGAAATAGAGAACAATATTCCATATAAAGAACTGTTGGAAAACGTACCTAAAGAGTACAGACTAATACTGGCACAAACAGAAACAAAAAACTTCATACGTACACAGATTGGCTCTTCATTCTCCTATACACCGTCATCCGATCTCTGTTTCTCGCCAGCAGTAAGGATCCGCATTGCTTCCAGCCAGTGTCTCTGCCCTTAGCTTCCAGATCTTGCAGGAGTCTTATCGAGGACTGCGTAAGGCGAACTTGGGCGAGGGTAGGCTTGAAGGCGCCGACGAGACCCGAGGAGTGCCAGCGGCTACCACTACCGACTCTGCAAATGAATGCACCAGATTAACACTTTGCGGAGCTGTCCAAGGATAATCTGTAACGCGGGCCTGCGGACGGCGAGCTATCGGTGGCTCGCCGTCCGATAGCAACCAGCCCCTGGTCGACGGCGCGTCGAGTTTCACGCGCGCCTCAAAGAGCTGTCGGTAAAGAAGACGGGGCCCCATAGGGTCAGTGCCTGCTAGGTTTGCAGAATTTGTTCGAAAGAGTCACCGTGGCCCTGGCAATGGGCACTGGGATCACGGGTGGGTTTTAGTTAGTAATAGTCTGACACTCCCTTACGCTCCGCCCAGAGCGGGAGAAGTCAATTGATGATTTCACATCCAGAAAAAAAAGGGTAATCTGTTAGAATCAGCCTTAGCTGTTCGTGCTACAAGCCTTCTTCAACCTTTATTCTTTGGCAAGCGTCCTCTCAGTTCTTTTGAATACCATTTATACAAACTCTCAATCTTCTCTAGTTGTCCACTTTTGAATAAGCGAATGTAATGTTTGAACTTTAAAGTTCCAAATGCAGTAATTGTTCGCTAGTTTGAAAATCGAAGTTAAAGGTGAATCAAGCTGTAAAATATCCAGGAGTTCGATTTCACGTCGTCACGCTTTAAGAAGCGTGTACTTCTCATCATGACGCTTAAATTATAAGTCATTTAAGTGTCATGCAGATGGGTCTCAGTGCATCGTACCTACTAATTGCACGTTAAAGGATTACGTATAATAGTCGAAACGACAGCAATCAAAATGCAACATGGCTGTTATCATGTTTACGACAGACACAAAATCCAATGCGTGTAATTATACCTATGTGACGAATTATTTCCGGAAGCACTGCAGCGCACCTATACGAAATATTCTTTTGCTGTTTGACAGGCACAATTTTCCAGACATTCCGGATGGATATAGGCTCTGGCTCATCCTGACGTTGAACAACGAAACCTCATGTTGGTAAAAAATATTTTACAAAAGAATCTCTGCCGTTAAAATCCATCCCGGAAACTGACACCAGGACTAATGCGTCGCGAGTACTTTTCCGCTCTTCTAGCGCTCGTTACAGTTGAACTGAATACGATCAATTGCACAAAGACGCCCGAAGGCACGTAGCGCTGTGCACGGATTGAGATGCACATCCGCCGCTTAGCTAGTTACCTACAGATTAACAGTAATTGAGTATTTTCCTAAAAATCTGTTGCTCTGCTCACGATAGACTGAGCGTGTTTGTTAATAGCTTGGTTTTGACCGGTATATATTTTAACTTCAAGTACAAAGGCAACACATTCTTAAAAAACCGGCAAAGTGCGAGTCGGACTTTCACAAGAAGGCCTCCGTACCATAGATCTAAAAAACCCTTTCATCATTAATTTAATTTTTAATATATGCCTAATTTAATCTTTTTTTTGTGTATTTCAAATGTCTACATGTTGCCATTATTAAGATCAAGCAAGAACGCCAAAAAAACACGTTTCTAGTAGGTACGGGAGCCCCCTTTAATTTTATATTTATTTTTATTAAGCATCTATTACGGTTCGTGAGATACAGCCCAGACGAGCAGCGGAGACTTAGCAACAAGGTCCCGTTGGTTACCCTTTCGGTACAGAACCCTAAAGAATATATAGTGCTTTGATGACATCACGCGTTGCTTCACTTTTTACCAATCTTCACTACTCAATTTTCATCCATTTTATCCGTCAGATTCTATTGATTTGAAATTCCAAAAAGAAAAGCGTCCTAAATTTTTTGAAAAAATTATTCAAACCCAAACTCCAATTCAACACGAACTCCGATTCCATCGTAATTTGAAGTTGAAGTTTTAGTGAAATAATCAAACAAATACGTAAACGCACTTGCTCAGGACCGCGAAAACTTCAATCAATGACAAGCTTTATTGACAGTTAATCGTCAATGAGGGTTTTCAGGAAAATTTACGCAACCAGTTGGCGCCACATAGGCGAGAGGTCCTCTTCCTTGAAAAAGTGACTTTGAGTTAAACATGACGTTGATGTCAATTTGACTAATGTCGGAAAAATTACCGTTTTGACAGGTGTCTGGACCTGGCGTCTCAGTGCTGCCACCTGGTGCTCGTCATTTCAGAAATCCCTCATTAGGCAAGCTTTCATTGACGTTTTCGTGTTCATGTTAGAGTTTACGTTTTGGAATATGGGCCATAGAAATGGACGATCCAAGAAAATTCTAACGCTACATTTACCTAAACTTGTGTTAACAGCATTGCGAGGAGACGAATACTAACACTTTCAGTGATAATACATATGCGGTATACATTGAAATTCCAGTTTAGGTGCCGCTGACATATATGCAGTGATTTTGTCATCCGCAGACTTCGTGAAAATAGGGGTATCAATAGCGTCGTGCTCTCTAAAAATCTATTGAATACTACTCTTAGGTCCTCTTGAGCTGCTCCGCTTAGCACTGGGCTGACGGTCTAGTCCAAGGCTAACTTTACGCAGAAGGGTTTTAACAGCTGGCCTTTACAAAATAGTTGTGTTTATTTTACGTAACTTCTAATGGTATAAAAGCCCAGAGCATAAAAGACTGGGCACGCTACGGCCAGTGCCTGCCAGGGTGGCGGATTGGTTCGAAAGAGTCACCGCGGTCCTGGAGGAACACGGATGGGTTTTAGTCAGTAAGATTCTGACACTCGATAAGTCCTTTTATGATTTCCCTACCACTATTACAGGGCTTAGTACTTGGGAAACCCAGGTATCCTCTCTGGAAGATAGTAACACTAAGGCGTTGCTGGCCTTCCTAGGGGAGCTGGGGTGGATCGAATGACACATTTGTCCCTCCTGCACGCAAAATACGCGCTTAGTCGTGGAGTTGCGGAAACCAGTCCAATTTTCATGTATATTTATTTCGCTAGTACTAAAAAAAGTGTTTCTGGGACTAACCAAATAGTGCTGTTCAAAACCAGTCTGTCAATTAATAAGTAAGTTAAGTTAGTCTAGTACAGTTTACAGGCTTTTCAGCCGGGGATTACGGATGTCGCATACGTTCCCCCGATTCCCAGCGTAGGTGAGAGATGGAACACCGGGCTGGTTTTAGTCAGTAAGAGTCTGACAGACCCCTCCGCCCGCCAGGGTGGAGGACATCCATTAGGATATCCCCCCGTAAAAAAAGGGTAGTTTACAGGGCTAACTAGTTCGGAACCCCAAGTCTGTGAATAATATTGATAATAAGATGTTGCTGGCCCTCGTTGGGGAGCTGGGGTTCATAATTTATTTTTGCACTTTTAGTTTCAGTTTAGTACAATTTGTGCATTTTTACTAAGATTGTTACTCAGTCCAGACATCTTTATTTATAAATAGGTGTTTCTATATTTGGATCATGATTCACAACATGCGGTGTCATTCAGCTAATATGACGATTTCAATACTAAAAGGCTGATGTCTGTGTGACAGGACAGACATCAGCCAATGATGATCCAAGTTTTGGGATACAGGCCTGCTCTTTGTGAGTGTGAGCCATGAGAAACCAGAGAACGGCATCCTTGATGCATAGGATACGTGGAGGCTCCAATAGCATCCTGATAGTCCCAGACCACCAGACTGTCCTTTCTTGATGCACTGGTCCGGTTTTGAGGGAAAATATATGAATTAAGGAATAAATTAAGGGAATGATATTTAGTTAATTTATTTTGTTTAATTCATTTTGTTACTAACATAGTTGTATAAGTATTTCTGTTACTAACACATAATGGATTTTCAATATCCAAAATAATATACTATTAGTAAAATATACATAAATATATGTAGTTACTTACTGGGTTAAGATTCACACTAGACCAAAAAAACACTCTCAATCACATATTATGCAGATTCATATTAAGCTGTCTGCTGGCCTTGATTTGTTTACCTAAATAGATTTGCAACTCTCCTCAAACTTTCTGTTCAGTCTAGATCTATTTTCAGCTTGGCTAAATATTTTATTCAGGATATCTATATAATTATATTAAACATACTATAACATAAATCTAACTATATATACACTTAACCTAAACAAAAACTAAAATCCTCCTAACTACAAAATGGCATCAAAAAACTCGTCTGCATCACTATCAACTGGGAGTGAACCCAATAGACTGGCGGCATTGCCACGTTATATAGCCATATTTATCCTATGTCCAAAGCTGCTTCAGCTTAATATGTGATCAAGTGAGATGTTGGAAACAGGCATATAGCTTTGGCTTTATTTTATTAAAGGACTTCTCAGGCAGTTATGCAGACATTGAAGATATTGTTATAAAATTGATGTTGAGGATATCAATGTATTATATGATGAAATGTCACTTGTAAGTAACAAATAAACTCTATTTGTATCCTGATTTCTCAATTAAGAATTAAAGGTTGAGTAATTATTAAAATGCCTGTTATACTTTAGCCAAACCAAATACTCAATTCAGAAACCGACCCAGTGTCCTTGTTTGTTTGTTGGTACCAAATAAGCTCTGAAAGTACCGGACTGATTTAAACCATTTTTTCACCAATGGAAGGCTGCAGCGATGAAACTGTTGAGCACTGCTAGTATTAGTATAGATTCATTAATTTGATATTCAGCTGAATCCAGTTTTACTCGGAGCCAACCCCAATATAGTTGAGAAAAGGCAAGGCAGACGATGAATTTACTGAGAATCAAATGAAAAATTGTAATTTCTGACATTACATAAGTGCACTTCGCAATTTTTTGTGAATTCAATGGAGGATTTCTTTATTTAATAATATGTCTCTGTGAAAATATGTCTTGTGTTGAAGGAAACATAGTTTTGTAGGAACATTGATATGTGATTAACTGGAGCAAAATTTAACAATTGATTTAATTACATTTTACATAGAGATGTTTTCTAAATAGAGATGATGTTGCTGGATAATTGATCAATATCAATAAATTTTGGATTAACTGGGCTTATGATTTTATTTTGGTAAAGTTTGTCCGGTAGAGGGTTAAGCAAATGTGATGTCAGCCAACAAGAGACTTATTGAGCCCATTATTGCCCACATAGTGGGCATTTCAAGAGCTATTTAGTAACATGAGATATGAGACAGATTAAGAGGATGAAATGTGCCTTACTGAGGGTCCCCCATAACACAGCATCATGCTAAATGGATAGCCTTATTGTCACAGGCACAACATGTTTATGATTTAATAGTTTCTGTTTTGTCTTTACCATTCTTTTTTTTACTTTATCTTTGTTGCTGTATGTTTTTGTCTGTGCCAATAAACTTTTTTTTTCTGTGTTCATTCATAAATTCTAATACTAAGCTAAATAATTAGTCAGCATGTATCTGTGACAAATAAGCAAACTATTTTTCTTTCTATCATTATATAGACAAATCTCCAAAAGTTATTATGTCTGTTACTTTGTTCTTTTTTTTGCTGCAGTTTTGTATCTGTACTGATTGAATGTTTTCTTTTATATTCTTTATAAGCAGTTTACATAATTGAAAGAGTATTGTCACTGTTTATTAAGATTATGTTATGTTATTACATTTCCAAAAAAAGAAATAATTTCTATTAATATTAGAAACAGTTCTATGATTTTTGATGATATTAAAGCTAGAAAGCTAGATATATTACAGCACTCACAACAGGCAATGGCGTCACCTTAGACAAAGGTTAAAAAATACGAAAATGGAGAAAGCACATAATTTGAAACATAAACACGTATTGTTTACTAGGTATAATAATTGAGCATGGAATTAAGGACCAAGTCATGACCGCCGCACACTGCTGAATAGCCCGCCTGGAACAAAGAGCTAGTAATCTATGAATGTACTTACTTCTCTTTTTCTATGACCACAGTGTTCTCGCCCCAGCCGCGGCGCGCGAGGTGGTACGCCACGGCTGCTCCCATCATCCCTCCACCACATATCACCACTTTAGCCTTCGGGGGCAACGCCGACAAACACCCCGCTAACCTTTCTTCATGGTCTAGCGCATCCAATCGACTTGAAAACTCCCTACATGCTATACCTATACATCTATGTGCACTATACCTCTTTACCCCTCGGAAACCTTTTATTAACATCGTATCGATTATTTACGCATAAGTGAAACTAAATAAATAATATAAAAACTGAATAATATGTTACATCTATAGAATAATCTAAAAATAATCAACGAACAACTGATGATAGGAACTTTGTTGTTTTGACGGTGTTGACGTAAGATTGACAGACGAGCTCTTCAGTGTTGCCGCCACAATAAAACCGGCAATAGAGTATTAGCATTATGATGAAGATAACAAAAAACGAAATTACACATTTCCACATCATTCCAACTTTGCGAAGCACCAACCCACACGAGATATGAAAGCGTTATGTCTGGCCCAATAAACCGCGCCAGCTTTTATACGGTTTCAGTTTCAGTAGCTATATCGATTAACTCTATTTCTGCATGAGGCAAACGAATAGATGACGTCCCAAATTCCAAGTTGGGCAATTTATTATTCAGAACACGAAAATATTTGTAAGTTGGAAGCTCAAAATCAAAACTTGACCCCGAAAAGTGATTTTAGCGCCTAAAGCAGATCATGGTAAGTATAGCGTCCTCCTTCAATCGATTAACCATGAACCAAGAACCGTATTTTATAAATTGTTACGTGGTTTCCATAGCGACCAACGGGGGTAGCCCGACAGCCAACAGCACAGTTTTTTATAATTTTTTCGGTTCAGTTTTTTGCCAACCCTTGCTGTAATTAAAGCATGTCGTTGGTTGAAATAATTCAACACGACGAAGTCATCTACACTATTTTGGACAAACCCCCTCCGGAGCCACCCAAAACTCCTAGGTATTTAAATATTTTCATTTTTAATAGGTACCTACGTCGCTACTACGCTTGTGTTATCTAAAACCATTTTTATAAGACAGCATGTAGGTATGGCACAACATAATAACGGACGTATATTTAGTCAGACTTAAATTACTAGGTAAGTAATTATGTCCGTCTGGTGAGCTGTTGCTAATGCCGAACAAACATTACTCCACAAATAATTACCCAATAAGAATAGGTTAGCAACCTGTACTGTAGACACATACACAGCAGAAACATTTTATGTTGTTTCCATTAAAACAAAAATCAAATAAAAGTAATTAATTAACTACAGATACGAATCCAAACTGGAAAAGGAATTGAGATTAGCTAAAATACCTCAACTACGACGCACATTTGGTTACGCTGAAACCCCAGTCAAAGCTCCTACCGACTTTTTAAAGAAGGGCGAAGGAATAGGTCAGCCTCTCAAGAAGAGTGACCATAAATGCTTTGTGTCCGGTAATTTACCGCCAGTACCAAAGCGCCCTCCACCAGGAAAGAAACCAGAGAAGCCAACAGTTAACTTCAGAGTTGTTAACATTAAGAAAGCTATAAAGATAAAAGGGAAACCTGTGGAGCCAAGGTAAAAATATAATTTTATGTAATATTAAACTTACGATCCTTTTTGTGAGAAAACCGAGAAACTAGTCCCCCAATCATATTGACTTTTCGAAATCTCTTTCGTAAGTCTTGATAACTCCATCCATACTTAAGTACCTACATACTAATGTTTAATCAATTATAATTTCCCCCATTTAGGCTGGTCGACACGCGAGACGGCCATATAAAGAAGATCAAAGGTTCCGGAGAGGTTCCAGAATACTGCCTCAGGCCAGACTTCGGTCAGATGCCAGCGTACTTGGTAAAGAGAAACAGAAGAATCCAGAAGGCCGCAGAGAAATTGCAATACGAGGAGGACCACAAGGAAAGTCTGTGCAAGCTCATAAGCGCCGAAGACCGCACGAAACTCCTTAGTGTAAGTTTGTTTTTGTTTCACACATTCGTTTAAACATTTTGTCAACAGAGATCAGCGTGAGATGCGGTGATGTAAGCTAAACTAGAAGATTCCCGGGTTATCGGCTAAAAGATACTCCAGCAACGCATTTTTCTTCTTTGAAAACTTGAATTGTACGCACCTCATCATTACATGTTTTTAAAGCGCCCTGTATGGGACTATATGGCATGTGGGGTCCTGATATAAAGTTTCGTACAGGATTTTCCTTTGTTGGTTGGATTGGTCCCAGCCTCTGAAGTGCTCTCAAGCTCAGCATCTAGCATTGTTTTGATGTGACTGAAGACGGGCGTCACCAGTATCAGCCGCCTATAACGTCAATGTTGCAATTGAGACAATGCCCTCCGTTGAGCGCTTTTTGGGTGTACAGCCATTGTAAATTACGGACCTCTCAATAACGAGGGCATTCAGAGTGGAGACTCAAGCAGTCTCTGCAAGATCCACTCTTAGTCTTTGCAGAGAACGACGGCTGGCACATGTGTGTCTAAAGAGGGTTGAGAAATCGGAAAGCAAGGAGTAAGGTCTGATTTTTCTGGTGTTTGCAAAGACCTCAATAGCAAAGGCTCTCGAAACGGCCTTGCGGAGAAGAGTAACAACTCGTACGAGCTACTTGTAGTCTTAGCAATTGCGAGAAACAGGCAGGAGGCATCACCCTCCTCGGAACACAACTGTTTAGCGATAGCGGCCTAATAGTCTACATATAGGTACATACCCCAAGTAGCACTTTAGCGATGAATTAGGTCATAAATAAGCTACATTACAGTCTACAGCTTTTATACAGCTGTACTAAAGGATAGGGTGAGTCTTTAGACTGTATTAAGGAAAGATTATACACTATTAAACAGCATAGCTGACTAATGACTTGATAGTGGCGAAAAAGTATACTAAAAACATTTAAGTAGAATTTTAAAATGCTCTAGTCCAGCTTTTGGCTGTTTGAGATACTACTAGCTGGTCTAGAAGCCCAAAGCTTGTTAACGGCTGGTTAATACGTAAAATTCACCTCTCTTGTAATGCTGCGGGCTGCATTAAAACATTGAATAATGCCACTAGCTTTTAATTGGTATACACTAATTCTATTGTAATTCTACTTCAACGAGCTTGTTAATGGCTGGTTAAAAGTGTATAAGGAATTTCTACAAATGCTGTCAGATTTATAAGAGCATAATTAAACACCCTGAGTTGTAAATTGGAATAGGAGTACTCCATCCTAATGCCAATGCATAAAGTGTAGCTGACAGTTATTATACAGCTTTCAGCGTTATTTAAGAGTAAATCTAGATTATTGGTGTTTAAATTACGTCAAATTTGATTTATTTTTGCATAATGTGCGAAGCGATTTCAAGAGCTATACTACGTATGTTTTAATAATACACTTTAAATAAAAAATGAAAAGTGGAGTAAAAAGAAAACTGTTAAAAGAATACGCTGAAGCTTCTATGGACGAATTGCAAAGGAGCAGTACTGATGCAGTTGATGTTTACAAGCCAGTGTCATTTACGCATAGGGTTCCGCACAAATAGATTTGTTTGCCTATCCTTTTGAAAATAAATTGCATTTGATTAAAATGATGTTGCAAAGAGGTAGCACACCACTTTCGCAGGTAGCAAAAAGACTCAGTGAATGTTGTGCTAGGTACTGATCGAAAGGAGGTGCTTTTCATGACCGAGGATAATAAAAGTTTCCCCAAAATTTATTTTCAAAATTTAGCAAAGATACAATCTTATTAAGGATGATAAGAAAAATAAAAAATCATTGTATAAATTTGTAAATACTGTTTTTTAATCAATATGAAACATAATTTGTGAAAATACAACATAATTACGAATGCCATTATGAAAAATGAAATGCTCCCAACCACTTTTCTTCTCCTTCTCTATAATCTTTCGTTTCCTTTTTCAACGGTTTTGATTATTTTAAACGGCATTATTATTCCTGAAAACAATAATTAACTAATTAACAATCATAATATAATACGAAAAGGGAAAAGCAAAATATTTTTCGGTTGTTTTGACGAAATGACATGGATAGCGCTGTTCTAAACTAAATTAAAAAAAGAGAAGGATGCGCAAAATTACCTAACTACTGGGCTTGCAAGGGTATTTCGAAACCCAAACAATGTACATATTGAAATGGTTTTCTGTCGAGATTTCTTTATCCCTGAAAAGCTACTGTATGCTCTATATTTATACCAGTACACAGTAAGAAAGATAATTAAAATCCTTTCTCCAGCCATTATAATGCTAGAAGCTGGTACATTGACTTGGTAACACCACTGTACAGCAAATAACTTTTTAAAAGAATTTCTGGAGAATTTGTACTGGATAACAAATTAACGCCATTTTAGCAGTACAGAAACGATTTGTTATTAAATATCCAAATGATTTCTTATAGTTTTTAAGGATATTTGATAGCTTTTAATTCAAACAATATATTTTCCACTTATTTCCTAATAGAATACATTAAGTTCGAAAGCAATAATTTGAGTGATAAATCTATTAAGTATTCGTACACCATTTAATCTTGTGAAATATTTTCGTTAAAGCGATATTATTCTGATGGCGCGTGAAATATTTGATGTAATTACCTATACACATTAACAGTAAAGTGGTACTCGCAACTCAATTTACATACAGGACACTTAAAACCAACGTGAAAACTATTAAAAATATCTTACCTTAAATAATAGTCCGCCCGCGCACTTTAACAAACAATAAATGTCATCTGTCACAAAATACACAAAAGAAAATTAAATAAAAAAGTATTTTTGTTTGGTTATTTATACTTTAATAAAAGCTATTGCCAAGCCTCAAAACATCTAAAAGCTGTTGAAGAGAATTAAAGTAGCTGAATCTTAGGCTGCAATGGCTGTTGTATAGCAGTATAAGCCATTGTACAGGCCTCGTACAGCTGTTTCAATGATTATACCACCGTTAACCAGTCACTGTAATGCTCAAGGCTGCTTAATTTGGGGCCCAAATTAGAATTACAAGGGCTGTGTAGTTAGCTACACAGCCCTTAAGCAGGTAACTAAAGCAGCCTTGAGTGTCACAAAATTCTATAATCAAGTCACTATGCGGCTGTCATGTGCTACTTGGGACGTTTAGTTAAACCTTCAGTGAGAAAAGTCGTGATGATAAGTTGTAGTTCCACTATATCTCTTTGCATCACCCAGACCAGATTAAATCCAATACAAATTTTCACTAACATTTTTTCACAGGATCTGAAGCACAATTGGTCACTAATGCAAAAGGCTTTTCTTCAACTACCCATGCTTACCGATACTATACCCAAGATACTTCGCAAGACCAAGATGGAGGCTGAGCTGAGGCAGTTGGAAAAGGACATAGCTTTAGTTGAAAATAATCCCTATATTTATATTTACGAATAACAACTTTTCTGGTCTTTAGACGAAACTACTGTTTCTATTCCGAAAGGAATCGAATCTATACTTCGAATTTAACGAAAGTAAAAAGAAATTGAGGTAACTATGAATATGATGATGTACCTACCAATGTACCTACTTTCGAAGATGCCATGTACAAAGCAGTTTCTTTGTGTTTATGTTTTCGATATTTTTACCAGTAGGTTATGGTATGTTATTATACTTTTTCAAGTACTCAATTTAAATTAGTTGGCCAGTGAATCCTGTCTTTTCAAATGAGAACTACATATTAACGAACTACCCTACCTGTTATTATAACTATGTGAGGTACCTACTGACTGCCGAGAGGCTAACTTACTTGCATCCTATTTACATCAATGCCGTCTGCGGTCTGAAGGTATCGATTCTGAACCCCGGCTTGACGTCGCCCGTCTGAACGTCTGCTTTGAACTTCGATATTTGGGTAAATTTAGGCACGGGATATGTGAAGGTTGAGCTATTTCTTTCGATAGGTAGGTTGTTGGCTTCACTTGGGCAAGGTGGTGTCGGGGCTGCCCATTCCTATTTATTAAACGCCAGATGGTGCACTTTTTGTGCGTGTCAAACTGTGTTGAGGGGCCCCCCAACAGAAGATTTTATAAACGAAACGAAAAATGCTCCAATTGATTAAAAAAAATTACAATATTGATTTCAAAACAAATTTTGAATGAAAAATAAAATGGTTAAAAATTAATGAGTTTAACCAATCTGAATTATATAGGTATTCATTCGGTGTATTGTGATTTTAAAATTAAATGTTTGATTATATTTAAAAAAAAATAATAAACTATAAAATATTGTGGATAATATTTTAGGAATTTTACACATTTACACCGTATAATTGATACGGCTGATACGGCGGTTGCTGCGCCCGTGGTAGATACGTACTTTAGCTGGGCTACTGGGCATGGCATGGCGCCCCAAGCGTCTGGACTCGGCGTAGGACTACGCAGCAAACATACAAACTTGTCGAATATTGTGAATTGGTTGGTTACGACGTGGCTCAGAAAAATAGTACATAATATGTAGGTACTATACTATATACCTAGGTACCACAGGGTAGTTACCACAGGTATACTACATACATAGGAATGGAATAAATAGGTACATTGTTTTTTGAAGTTGGCTAATAATATCTACTACCAGCAGAACCTAGGGTAGTATAGGAAAAAGAAAAAAAAGAAAAGGTACAGTATTCATTGGCTACGCATGCAGAAGCCTTATTTTAATTTTTGTCTTCTTATGAAGTAGGTATCTCAAAATTTAAGGCATCGAATTATTTAATTTTGTGTTCATTTCAGTTTTTGAGACCTTTTGTTATTTAGTTATTAATAATGTCACGTTAAATGCACAAAACGATTGAACACTGTGTGTTTACTACCTACGTGCAAAATTTAGTTTCTAGTTTTGTTTTTAATAAATGGGTGTGAAGGATCATAAGTTGTCTTGCTTTTTTCCAAGCAAATTCCCGTCAGGCGCGCATCCAACCCTCATAAAAGGATGTGGTCACAGCCACCCGAAAATCGCCAAATTGTGCATTCAAAGGATTAAGATGTTTTAATGTACCTATATAATATAACGTGTGCAAAGTCGTGGGGCGAACACTAAGTAAATGTCTGTTAGTTTGCACAATACAGTGTCACATTTAGACTAAGCTACTGGACCGATTTTGATGAAATTGGACAACTTAAGAGGATATAAAATTAAATGTAACGGTAGTATCTATTTTCCATTCAATCATTTTATCTAAGTGCTAACCCAAATTATTATCTCTTCTTTTCGAGAATACTTTTATAAGAACAAGCGCGGATTTCCTGTGGTATTAAAGCACGCAACCAAGATTTTAGTCTGCGAAGACTAAAAAAGAGAGATCGTTTCTCTCTGCAGGTAGAGCACAGAGTACTTTTGGGTAGAGTACTTATGTATAGGTTTTTTTTAAATCACGTGTGCATTTGCCATAGCAGTTTCTAGGCTCCATACCCGCCTCGCTTTGAAATCAAAGTTTTTGTAATTTTTTGGTTTGTTCCCTAAAAATGACCATATTCAAAATTTATTTATTTACGCATTTGGGTTACAGTTACAACAGAATCGGTCCAGTAGGTAGTCAAATTTTCTCCGAATCTTGGAGGAGTAGAAATGGAAAAAGTAAAGAAATTTTGGAGGAGTATAACCTTCTTCCATAACCGTAATACACTCACGGGGCTTTGAAATCTGAATAAAAATGGCTGCAAGGTAATACAATACAAAAAAAAATATAATAAGGTACAAACTAAGTTTTTTTTTTTTTTTGGAATGGACCACACGCTGTTCAGCACACTAAGACTGGTTACTGCTTAACCGGACAATCCTGTGGTGGCCTCAAATGAATTTAAGGCCCCCAGCCAGGGCTTAGGGAAGGTTCCCTTAAAGTACTAAACGCAAATGTCGGTGTCATAGGTTTTTTTTTATTCAGAGTTAAAGTCTGCGCAGATATAAGTCTGTATCGTGTGGACACAGTATAATGCCGATTACTTACGTTTCCTGTTAATGAATTCAGATTCGGAGATATGAAGGCTTGGCTTATAAGGAATATTCAACTAAGCGCATACGTTTGTCGTCGACGTTGTTTCCGAATGTGGAAAAGACGTTGACATTTTGGGAGGGACCAAAGGTAATAAGACACATTTAGGACAAAACCAACAGTTTTATTCACAAAAATAATGTGTGATTTCTACAATATATTAGCCTAATTGACTAGATTGAGAACTAGACTAAGGAGAGACTGAGCCTCAAAAGATATGTCATTATGGCCAAAGTCCGATTTAACACTTATAAGTACTACAAAAAATTGTCGTAAGATTAAAACTACTTATCTGAAGACGGGCTGTTTACTTCGATTACTATTTTAGTTCTCATATAATTAGTGATGCGTGAGTGATGAGAAAAATAATTATTTTAAGTCAAGAATACTGAAATTTAATCTAGCTTAAATAACCTGTCTATAATTTGTTTGAACAAAAATGGAAGAATCATTCGATGGCTGTTCGTTTGAGGTACATTATCACACTAAAAACTATGTACACAACATCTAGAAGTATGAACGACAAACAGTAAAATTGGCACTAAATAATTTCTGTAATACATGAAAAGAATCTTAAGTACTATACAAAATGTAGAAAATGTCTAATGGATATAATATTAATGTTCTACAAGATATTCATATCATACATGGAGCTGTAGGATACGAAATTATGAAAATAGTCGTTGACTTTCTGTGCCAAGAACTCGGATCGATCTGGGTTCGTACAATAATTTGTTCGTTTTTTTTTTAATTTATTTTTTATTGTTAAATGGATTTGCTCTTGACTCTAGTCTAGGTCACAGTAGTCCAGTAGGGATATAATATTTTTCACATAAAACCTTCGATAATTCTAAAGTTTTTAATTTTCGCTGAGTGGATAAGTTTCGTAAATTCATGGCTATTTACAAAAATGCTAACAGTTTAGAGTGATGCAATAGGTATTAAGTAGGTATTTCTTATTATTTCGTGTTATACAAATATTAGAAAATTTAAATTAAAACAGTATACGGGTTCTTTTTAAGTACTATCTAAAGGATATATGAGTGAAAATGCTAACAGATAGGTACTATGGAACAATAGAAATCTAAAAATGTCCAGTAACTCATTCAAAAAATTTTTTAAGTTTTTCAATTCATTTCTTATAAACTTAAAGAGATTAGTTAGACCTTACAACAAAAGTTCTAACAACTAAGTATATGGCTTCACGAGTAATTGTATTTTTTCTTTATGATTAGCGACATATAGAATTTAAGTTTATAAAGTTTGCACTGTATATTCGTAATAATAAACTCTGCTACCACACAAAAGTTTCAACAAATGCATAATATGGCTTTTGTTTAAATTGCGAATAACTATTTTCGATAACGAGCCGCGTAAGTAGGTACGGCGCGTGCGATCGCTGCTGAGTAGCAACACTCCCCCGCCCGCTCCGATCGGGGATGTCTCTATCGCCGCATACCTACTGACCGCTTTTAGTTGCCAAAGTACCTAGGTACATGTTCGGTACGTAACGCTTCAGAGCAGTAGATACTAACAACAGAGTGATGGCCACCATACTAGCAAGTGTAATTGTAAATTAGTCACTAATGCACCCAAAGGAGCTGTGCTTTTTTTCATTTACAAATAAGATTAGACATTTAAACAAAACTTTTTAAAAGTCCGTTCAACCGATTTGTATTTCTATTCCGTAAGCATAAAGATGGCATTAAAAGCAAAATCTTGATTATAATACCTACCAACTATTTACTGCAGCTGCCATTTGTCATGCCACCAACGTAATAGAAGTCAAAATCGTTTGAACGGACTGTAAAAAATATTTATTTCAATGTCTAATCTTATTGTGAATAGGGTAGGTATCGTGTGCGATGAAAATTTAAAAGCACCATTTGTTTCACGGGTCCGAATAGGTTGACAGCATTTTTTATAGTATCAGAGACAAAAAGTGACATTGATTTTTCGGGTAATTGTTTCGGGTTTCGGAATAGGTATCACTAAATGTACATTAAAAATAATGAAACAAAAACAGGTAAGGTGCATTCGGCTAACTCCGAAAATCGGGATATTCCAATAATATCAAATATCTAGAAATCTCAGCATAATTTTTTGCTCTAACAACATTCGAATACAACCCCGCGTATGGGGGGTGATGCATGTACATTATTCAACTAGTTGTTTTTTAATTCGATAGATTTTCGTTTAAGTGTACTGTTGGGTAAGATTAGGACACTCTAGCTCAAGCTTTTTTTGTTTTTATTGGAATTATTCTACTCGGGTAATTCTGAATTATAAACCATTTGGTTTTGCCCGAATATTTATTTTACAAAGAAATAAGTCGGCAGTTCTCAATTTTTGCTCCTAATTGAAATTGTAAAAAAAAAAACTTTTCAATGTGCACTAACGTGTTTTAAACTGTCAACTGTCATTTTATTTAAATGTTTTTTTTTTAATCAACAAAAACAAGGAGTACGTTTTATCTAACTATTGCGTAGTAAATCGATTGGCGATGCAATTAAAACAATGGAAAAATGTTGGTTTGTATTTTTAAGAAAAAAAGTGGTATATTACTAAAATAAACTTCTTTGAATCTACAGGCGTTATTTTTGTATTTGAGTGTTATTGATAAAACACGACATTTACAAAAAATACACAGTAATGAAATGATTTCGCGTCTCATTCAATAATTTACCACATTCACTACAAATATACCTATTATAGCTACTTGTTATAGTAATAGAGGAACAGACAGAAAGTAGAGATTCCGTTACAACATTTTTTTTCTGGAACAGGTAGTTGTCCCGGGTTTTAGGTCATCCCTTCAATTCAATAAGTAGCGTGCATTCGGGTGGTTACGAAAGGATTTGTGATCCGTTCGGAGGCATGTTTATATTTTAACCAACACTCAGAATTGAACTAATACTGCTAATTTATGTCGCTTTCTTTACTTGAATATACTACTTAAAGTTCTATTGCAAAGACGTTCATGAATTTCCTTGATAATTGTTGATAAAAATGTTTAAAATCTTAATAATTTTACTTTGTTCACGTCAAATTTTGAAGCATTGTTGATAATTCTGAATGACAGTTGAAAGTGGGTTTATTTCGTTTGAGCATAAAAAAAACATATTTCTTTTTACTTTTGTTTCTTCAAACATTGTTCATCTTTACCCTAAAAATAAATATTTCTTGAATTTGACCTCTCAGTAGCTTACATAATTATGCGATATTTGTTTTTCGGAATTACCCTACAAGTTGTCTAAGGTAGCCATACTTTTAAAAAGTAAATGGAGTATTTGTACATTTATGAAGATGTTTACAATGAAAGATAATACTTTATATAATATTTCGCTTTGAATAAATATTTGCTTTCGCTAAGTTTTTTTTTGTTTGTAAATATCATGTTTTATCAATAACACTCAGGTACAAAAATGACGCCTGTAGATTCCAATAAGAAATTAGTTTTATTATATAGCAATTTTAGTTAAATAGCACTGGTTTTATTAAAAAGCCAAACCAAATTTAAAAAATACAGTGATATCCATAGCATAAATACAACAACCACAATTATGTCGATCCTAAAACCAGGTTCAAACAATAAGTGGTTCGTTTCGATGCCAATATATACATTCTTTTAATAAACTTCCTAGCCTCATTCAAGAACTTAGCAGAAATAAATTCAAATTATTTGTAAAACGTAAGCTGTGCCAGAAAGCTTTTTATACAGTTAAAGATTATCTTGAGGACAAGTAGGCTTGGGATTGAGCTGCTTTAGTTTTGTACACCGCCCAATGTTTTTATTTCTCTCTTTTGTCTGCTTTTTGTTGATATTTATATACAATTTGACATTGGTTTTTATATTTTCATTTACTTTTGACTTGAATGTTTACTTTTAAAGTATTCTTTTTATTACAATTTCTTATTTTGACATGAATACTTACTTTGTAAAGTATTATATTTTTTTATTTCCCTATTGTGAATATGAGGACTATATGGGTTATGTGCTTTTTCCTTTTCAAGTATTTTTTAACGATGTCTGGCTG
This sequence comes from Hecatera dysodea, assembly GCA_905332915.2. NCBI lineage: Eukaryota > Metazoa > Arthropoda > Insecta > Lepidoptera > Noctuidae > Hecatera > Hecatera dysodea. The sequence goes on along the minus strand of HG995286.1, from coordinate 25,386,980 downwards.
TTTGAATATTTTTATAGCCTACCCAAATGTCCTTTCATTGGCATTGTTCGTCGGGTTGTTGAGCTCCTTATTGGTTTGGTGGTCCAAGGTTTGCACTGACTGGATAGGTCCACTCAAAACCGTGTGGTTCCTTCTTAAAAAGACCATTTCAGACACAGTTCTGCATGGTCCTCGTATAACGTATTGTGAACATGAGGACCATGTAGATCGCTGTCAGGGGTTTATTTCATGTTAGTCTGGCGGTTTGAGTTCTTTATGTGGCCTACCCAAATGTCCTTACTTTAGTATTATTCGTCAAATCGTTGAGCTCCTTAAAGTTCTAAGTTTGAGCTACACGATATCTGACAAATGCTTGCACTGTTTGGACAGGCCCACTCAAATCTGTGTGTTATTTTCCTCAAAAGACCACTTCAGATATAAACTACATGGTTTTCATATGATTTGACCAGTACAATTGCATGGACTTCAAAAGAGACCTTGACCTCTGAATTTGTTTCGGTGTTTCTTCTCAGGGTAGTCAGCTAGGAAACACCAGCCTTATTTAGTTTTTATAACGGCCAAAACAGATTGACGTGTAAAAGTGTTTTACAACCTACTTACAAAATAAAAATCATTCATCAGTTATCCTTTAACATTTTTCCATTGTTTTAATTGCATCGCCAATCGATTTACTACGCAATAGTTAGGTAAAACGTACTCCTTGTTTTTGTTGATTAAAAAAAACAGTTAAATAAAATGACAGTTGACAGTTTAAAACACGTTAGTGCACATTGAAAAGTTTTTTTTTTTACAATTTCAATTAGGAGCAAAAATTGAGTAATGCCGACTTATTTTATTGTAAAATAAATATTTGGGCAAAACCGAATGGTTTATAATTCAGAATTACCCGAGTAGACTAATTCCAATAAAAACAAAAAAAGCTTGAGCTAGAGTGTCCTAATCTTACTCAACAGTACACTTAAACGAAAATCTATCGAATTGAAAAACAACCAGTTGAATAATGTACATGATTCTTCTTATAGATCGTCGGGTAAATCCAATAAAACAAAAAAGCGCGTGAAATATCGCACACGATACCCTATTCACAATAAGATTAGACATTGAAATAAATCTTTTTTACAGTCCGTTCAACCGATTTTGACTTCTATTACGTTGGTGGCATGACAAATGGCAGCTGCAGTAAATAGTTGGTAGGTATTATAATCAAGATTTTGCTTTTAATGCCATCTTTATGCTTACGGAATAGAAATACAAATCGGTTGAACGGACTTTTAAAAAGTTTTGTTTAAATGTCTAATCTTATTTGTAAATGAAAAAAAGCACAGCTCCTTTGGGTGCATTAGTGACTAATTTACAATTACACTTGCTAGTATGGTGGCCATCACTCTGTTGTTAGTATCTACTGCTCTGAAGCGTTACGTACCGAACATGTACCTAGGTACTTTGGCAACTAAAAGCGGTCAGTAGGTATGCGGCGATAGAGACATCCCCGATCGGAGCGGGCGGGGGAGTGTTGCTACTCAGCAGCGATCGCACGCACCGTACCTACTTACGCGGCTCGTTATCGAAAATAGTTATTCGCAATTTAAACAAAAGCCATATTATGCATTTGTTGAAACTTTTGTGTGGTAGCAGAGTTTATTATTACGAATATACAGTGCAAACTTTATAAACTTAAATTCTATATGTCGCTAATCATAAAGAAAAAATACAATTACTCGTGAAGCCATATACTTAGTTGTTAGAACTTTTGTTGTAAGGTCTAACTAATCTCTTTAAGTATATAAGAAATGAATTGAAAAACTTAAAAATTTTTTTGAATGAGTTACTGGACATTTTTAGATTTCTATTGTTCCATAGTACCTATCTGTTAGCATTTTCACTCATATATCCTTTAGATAGTACTTACAAAGAACCCGTATACTGTTTTAATTTAAATTTTCTAATATTTGTATAACACGAAATAATAAGAAATACCTACTTAATACCTATTGCATCACTCTAAACTGTTAGCATTTTTGTAAATAGCCATGAATTTACGAAACTTATCCACTCAGCGAAAATTAAAAACTTTTGAATTATCGAAGGGCATAGACTTCTGGCTACTGGACTACAGGTGACAGAGACAAAGTCTACGATGGCATGAGCTTACCCAGAAGAAATGTGCTGAAAACTCTTCGTTGTATGTAGAGATGACTTTTGTTGTGAGCACACCAACTAAATTACTGTTCGACCCATAAGCATTGTGGGCATCAAAAGTGTTAATGCATATCTTTACTATATTATGGGAAGTAAGTCATTTCAATTAGTTTAAATAGAAAGAACCTAGTTTACCCTACTGGATTGGCGGTACAGGTTTACACCATGAGGGCTTTCATATGGCGCATCGAACTTTAAAAACAGACTGCCACAAGCGTGAGCAACAAAGAGGTCGTTTCTTCAAAGCTCAACTTTTTTAAAACCCGATATGTGCCATCGTAACGCCTACGCACTAGAAGTTTTTTTATTTGAATTCGGAATTCGACATAACTATCAAATTTTGGAACAACCAAATAAGGCATGCAACACAAAGTTCAAATTCCATCGCAATCAATACTTTATTTAGGAATCTTTTCAATGCAAATGAACAATAAAATAAAAAACACGACGCTCAAGTTGGTGGTGATGGATTCAAATTATACATTCCATAATGTTTTATTTTAAACTTAAGTCTATACAACCACAAAACTACTGTCATCTCTAGTAAGAAAATATAAATAAAGTCTAATTTATTCCCCGCGCCTTTATTGCAAAAAATCTATACGAAATAATTATTGCTCCTACTAATCCAAGAGTTCATATGCCAATAGGCAATGATATTGCACAGACATTTCAATACCTAATCACACGTATTTAACGTATAATACAAAAATAATTTATTATACTAATATTAGCGACACGAATCGTAGAACTCAATAGCGAGAGCTGATCGAAAATAAGGTTTTCTCGACAATTTATTGCTTACAGGAAAAAGGAACTTATATTTGTCACAGGTCGACAATTTATTGCTTACAGGAAAAAATAATTTATATTTGTCTCAGAGAGGAGACGCATGACAGCCTAATTTGTGTATCACTTTATCCAAATGTTTTCACAGGCATCAATCAAAGACATTATTCATTCAAAAATACCAACCTTTATACAAACATCCGCTAATATTTAGGTAGTATTCTGTAAAAATGTACTGAACAGATCTTTTTGAGGGGGTCTGAAAAATATTAGGATGGCGATAAAAAAATAACCACGAATGAGCATCTTTTCAAAATGCCTAATGATCGATGAACTGGTCGCACGGTCGCTTTGTCTCTCTCACACTTTTCTGCAGTGCGATTCTGCAAACATCTAACCGTGTAAACTAACGTGAAGTGAGCTGTCAATCCATACAAACAAGATGGGGTGACAGTTCACGCTCACTGCACAGAATAAACCGGCTGATCGTATACACTTGGCAGCGACGATACAGAGAATGCTTGGTTCTGTCAGTCCATAGGGTGCTCTACAAAAACACTGTTTTTTTTTTATTTCTATAAAGTTGGTGTGCAATATTCTCAAGAACTGCAACTAATTTGACTTCATAAGATTTTGTAGTACCATTTATTATACGGATAATCTGAGGATGGTTTATTTCTCTCATTGAGGACAGGTTCTGTACCTATATATCTATAGACACTTTTCATAAAGGTTGAGATATTTTGTCTTTACGTATACGACCATAAGTGTAGGAAAATCTCCGAAACCACTGCAGCTATTAGAAAAATCCTTACACCACTTCACATGTACATTAATCCTGATGGTTATTTAGTCTATAATCCAACCAAAGTCAGGGCGAACCGCTAGTATAAAGCATACTAATTATTCATAATCCCGTGCATGAACATTCTACGTAATTGTGTGGCAATTAGGTTATTCTACAAATATATTTTGAATAATAAATCGTAACATCGTCTACGTCTAGCGTCTACGCAACTTTCGTGAAGAAAATTAACTTCGAGTACGGACGCCTAATCCTACCGATGATGACTGGGAGACATTCGGATGATTGAGTCAGACGCTAGCAATTAAAAACGAACACTGAGCTGAACTGACTCGTTTGCTGATCAAGTAATCACCTAGCGAGTATATATTAAAACATTGGCAACCGACCGCGCTTCTCGCAATATTGTGGGCGCCAAATAAATTTCGACCGCGCTTCTACGCAATATTGTGGGCGCCAAATAAATTTGCAGTAAAGTACATTGACCTTTCCCTAGTACCTCTTTTTAGGTACCCAAGACTAAATCAAATTTTGGAGGCTATACAGGCAGTCTCTCCAGGAAAATGTTGGACTTACATGATTGAAAACCGGCCATAATTGCGTTTCTACACGTACGTTGCAAGTATCATCAAACATAAATTAAGCCACGTGTATCTTGCTCTTCAAACATTTTGGTTTGATTTCGAGCATTAACTCCTAAGTTATAACAGTCTATACGTTCGATCTTGCTCAAATGAACGTTGAAACGTCGAGCATGCACACACGTGTAGACTTAGCATTACAAAGTTGGAAAAAATCTAAGCAGATTGACGATCCGTTTTTCAAATTTTAAGCTATCTCTCCCATTGAAACTGTAATATTACGAGCAAGATATAAAATTTATTAATGACCGCATATGCCTCACCTCGCCGCTAAAAAAGCTTCTTAATAACGATGACCATTTCACAAAATATTTCAAAATCCTCACACTCTCTTTTTAATAATTATTTTTTCATACATATCTTTGGCCGGATACTGAATCCCTGATATAGTAATATTAAAAGTACTATGTATGTACATAGTTATACTTAAAAAAAAAATACAAGAGCTCGGAAGAACTGGGCACAACGCACGTCTATAGAATATTGTTGATGGTTTATTAATTTTATTTATAAAATTATCTTACTGCTATAAACATAATTAAAACTTATGACATAATACTGATGGATTGCTTTACTACACAACCTTAACATTTAACTTATAATACAATTCGTGCATTAAAAACTTCTGTTAATACTGCAGCTAAGATTAAATAACAAATTTTATTAGAAATTATTTCCTAATTCACGACCTCAATATAAAATCACATTCAATTACTTGGCAGCTGATAAAATTAATAAACCACAACAAGATAACAATTTTGGCAATGATAAAATTTTCTATTCTAAGTAGCACTGAATCGATTTAGCAAGAAGTTTTACCGAAGGACATTAACGTCAGTCACATTGCCTAATTTTAAATATATTTAAGAATAACAATTCGTAATTTTGCAAATCATAGATTGCTTGCTTGCTTCTGTTCTTTAATCTGAGGCTCTTGACAAGTGATATTGAATAACTTACTGCAGTCTTTCCCAAAGTGGGCGATAACGCCCCCTTGTGGGCGCTGCAGGTCTCAAGGGGGGCGGTAAGAGACCCAGAAAGAAAATGGGGGCGTTGTGTAGAGGCCTGGGGGGTGATTTGTAATTTTTATATTATAGTGGTTTTTAAATAGGTGAAAAAATGGGGGCGCTAAAAAAATATTTATTCTCAAAGTGGGCAGTAGACAAAATAAGTTTGGGAACCAATGAGTCTTAGAATATCACTTGTCTCTTGAATTGAATATCACTTGGCTCTTGACAAGTGATATTCTGTCACTTGTCAAGTAGCGTGCTCAGTAGCGTGGCAAAGGCGATTTTCAAAACGTCAAAATGTATGGTATCGACAAACGGTCTCGTAATGTGACGTGATCATTCCCTTCTAATATTTCGACAATCAACCAATGTAACTTTGTATAGAGCCTCTGCAGTACGGTTCTAAACATCTCACTGTGTAAGCTTGGGTGAAGTCAACATGAAGTCAGCTGGCAATCCATACAAACAAGATGTAGTGACAGTTTACTTCATGCTTGCTCCACCTAAATTTATACGGCGAGGCGTTGCAGAATAGACCGATTAATTTATAGCGGTTATCCCTTTCGGGCGATGCCTTCGATAAAACTCACGAAATGACAACCCGTTTCAGAGACACGGAGCGACATTCAAAATGAATGCGCATACATTATCAAATTTTAGGCATTCATTACGTCTAGGTCGACAGGCATAAGTTTAGTTTACTATATTCAAATACATGAGAAATAACAACATTGTATAAAAACGGGTCCAGTAATCGATACGAAATACGAACAAAAATCTTAGATTAGGCAAGATTTAATTTAAGTTAACATAGAGTGCCCTCTATATATTTATCTATCGTTATCTTTTTGAATTGAGCAATAGTTTTTATCAGGAATGTTTTAAAATAATGAGATCATATTTTCTAACTCAAATTCATATAAAGATCGTAGTTTCATTGAGCAGCACATTTTGATGGAGGTGGTTGATATCGAGCATTTGGTATAGTGTGGTATCATTGCAATGTTGCGGAATCGTCCAAAAAAGTTACCGCGGCCCTTTAACGCAAAGGGCATTTGGATGGACACGGATGGTTTTAGTCAGTAAGAGTCTGACACGATGATTTCACGGCTGTAGTATGTACCTCACCTTATCGAGCTTGCTACTAAATGAAACCCTCTACTCCATAATTACAATACGAGTACTACCATTTACATACATTCATGTAGATTATATTGCGAAGACGGTTCATGGCGTTGGCCATTTAGCCGATGCTGAAAAAAAAAAATAGACATACTAAGTAATAAAATAAATGACTACTATTGAATGGTTTTTTTAAATAAATAGGATAATTAACAGAAGAAAAAAAATCTTCGTCGAATGAAATTTGACACGACCGAGACGAAAAGTAGGAGACAGAGCCAGTATATTTTAGAAGCTTTTTTTTATGTAAGTGGTGTTTACGCCTGTAAGTGCGATAAAGAAAACTAATTCACTATAACTAAATACATATGTTATTTTTTAGTATGTTTCTACTTGCATAGGTAGTTGGCGTGCCTTTCAAATAAAATAAATACGGCAAATGTTTTCAACTGTACGAGCAGTGGTATGTTGACGTATGAACCTAACATATCAGTACAAAATGTAAAACAGCACAGCGGCGAACGAAATCACGCCATACTAGCTCTTTGTCTGCGAAGATTTAGTAGAAACAGTTTTTCCTATTTTTATCATATTTATACAGGGTTATTTGTAAAACAACCCTGGGACCAAACCTGAAATCGTGAAAAAAAGTCTTCAGCTGTTCCTTACACTTATGTTCGTATTACTCATCAAAATGTAGGGGACAGCTGATTTTTTTTCGCGATTTCAGTTTTGGTCCCATAGTTGAAAAGTTGTTCATAATGAGTACAATGACCTCTTAAGAGGTTGTTGGTGTTTTACAAATAACCCTGTATATGTGACACCTGGCTTCCATATAAGAACCGTGTTACCCAATTACTGGGTTGTGGAGGTCAGATAGGCAGTAGCTCCACGCAAAATTCAGCTGATTGCAATTTGATTGGGAGCCGACCCCAATATAGTTGGAAAAAGACTAGGCAGATGAAGATATTGTGTAAATGCATAATAAAGAGTGAGTAGTGGTGGCCGAGTAGTTAGCAGTGGTGGCCGAGTGGTAACGGCCCCGACTTATGAATTTTAGATCGCGGGTTCATCAACACCCAGTCAGGCGTATTACTTTGTGTAATTAATTTCATCACCACTGCTCTCAAAACGGTGAAGGAAAACATCGTGAGGAAACCCGCATGTCCTAGAACTAAAAATTCGAAGACATGTGACATTCACCTACCCGCACTGGGCCCACGTGGTGGATTACGGCCCACTCCATCACCCAGAGAGGAGGCCTGTGTCCCAGCAGTGGGAACATTAAAACACTGATTATGTTATGCTTATGCATAATAAAGACTATTCTATTCTATACAACTTACATTTTAGCAGACTTCTTGCTCAATTTCTGATACAGAGAGCCTTTAGCGATTCCGGAAGGTCCTTTGGCGAGACCGCTGGGGCCACGGGCGTTCGGGACTGGCCTGTCACGAGGCTGAGGACCATCAGCCTTGACTGGTAGCGCGCTGCGAAGCTCTGGGTCGGGTCCCTTCCAAGGAGTGTAGTCTGGCCTGATAGTCGATTAAAGGATCAGTGAACACACATGTAATTCTACGCCCATCAACGAGCCATATGGCACTTTCCGATAATTTTTTTTTAGGTTTATACAACGTGTATCAGAATGAACGCAATATCTGAAAAGGAGTCATTTTACTCATCATTTTGAACAAGTTTTACTATACCAACAAAGAGATCGATTGCTAAATACAGCTTCTGTGCGCATAACGCGAAAAACAGTGTTGAACAATTGTGTACTAAACAGCTGACATTTTTGGCGATTTCGGGCTTGGTTCCACGGTTAAAGTTGTTCATAATGTTGAGTACAATGACTACCAGTGGCCGTACTACAAAGTGCCAATGCTATCATGATTCAGTGTGAGGGAAAGGGATAGTGCTATTCGTCTTGTGTAACTCCGTCTCTCTCTGACACAGGAATCATGATGGATTTAAGACGTCATGGTAGGGCTGCTGAAAAGGAGTCATAGTACTCACAATTACGTTAATTCTGTGACACGCTGTATATAGCTTTATCTGAAATAATAATCGAACATCATTTCAATGCATCGCTACCAAATCAAATATCGACTTTAACGTTGTTTACTTTAAATTGATTATTAAATCACCATTTGAATTAAGAAGGCTCTAAAAAGCTACTGCTGCAGCTGGATTGCAATGCAAATTGAACTTTGCCATATTATAATAACATCGTTTTCGGTCCAATAATTGAAAATGATCTCAAATATAGAGCCGGATAGCTTTTTCCTTTGGATGATATTAGAAGCTTGGTTAAAAGCATTTGTCAAGGGTGTAGTGTGGTCACAAACAAATTACGTGATGCTGTGAAAGCTCACGCAGTGTTACAAAAAGACAGTTTCAAAATGTAATATTGTAAACGAGATGTCACACTGTGTTTGCAGGAGCGTGCGCCCTTTGATGCCATGATTAGATGTTACTTATTGGTTAACTCTGAACAAGTGCGTTTTCAAAAGCTTTATGAAGAGTTTAAACAGATGTCAACGCGCCACACAGATATAGTTACTCCTCTTGGCAACAGCTCTTGACGAAGTGGGCTGAACGTCCGGACTAGACAAACAAAAACTCTCGCCAAAACGATACTTGACTATGCAGAAACATGGTCTCTCCAGATTCTGTTGAACATTTTCTCTTTGGATACATTATGCATGATAATCATAACAGAACTAAAACATTACTATCTCATCTAAATACATACAGTAATAAACTGTCCTTATGTCCTTGTCGCAGCGACAAGTTCGGACCGTTCGTTGGCGAACTATACTGTGACTTGAACTTGGGCTCCGCACGGCTACTGCTCTTCAAGATTGGCCTGCAACATTCGCGGTCCAACTTTTGAACCAATATTTGTAACAAAGCAACCAACCTACGGGATAACACGTCATGCAATACTCCTAAAGACTATTTTTTTTTTTTTTATAATTCTAAAGAAGTCTTGAAACTATTGTGCTTCTGAAGTAATCGGTGATAAAGAATGACTCTGAGGAAGCTAAATAATAATAAAATGGTCATGAATGTGATGGCTGCATACTAGCGAGATCTAGGTATGATGCACTAAATCTAACAATTTTATTATTAGAAACACAGTCTCATTTATATCTTCTTTTTTGTGATCATTTTGCATTTCTAATCTATATTGTGAACGACATCAAAACTAAGTTTATCACTCTTTCTATGATAATTCTATTTAATTAATTTGTCTATGACGTCCTTCTTGCCAAAAAATATACAATGATCTGTATCAATCTATACTTTTGAACCGCCAAGGATTTATTTCATTTTAAGGAACATTTAAAACACATAAACTCTAATTTCAATAAACAATACAAATGACAACACACATTTCTAAAGATACTCCTATCAGTCTGTTAACAAAAACGAAATTCACTTTTTCCAAGACAAAAAAAAACTAAATTGCGAAGCCGTGTTGCTAATTCATTTCATTTCATCGATTTCAATCTGCAAAGAATATTTCAAAAGCGATAAGTTTCTGTCATTGCCATTTGATTATATTAATAACACAAAGAAAAACAACAGCATGCCTATTACTTTAAAACTCAAATTAACTGTACTATCTTAGAGAAATAACCGCTTTACTAATATGTATTATTTTTCACAAACACTTTTCTATTGTCTGTTAAAAGTTGCTTCATTGTTACAAAATAAGCCTTAAAACCCATCATAAGCTTTTGACTAATATATACACACCATGCTTAAAAAATAAAATACACATTTCACACAGCTAATTAAACTTGACAGTCACAAAAGACATTCACGAAACATTCGCGATACATTTAATTTGTTTTTATCAACACACACTTTAATTTGCACCATCGCAATAATGTGCTCTGCAAGGGTCGATGCTGGGTCCTATTTGATTTTTATGATGAAACCTTCACAAATGTTGCAATTAAGTACGAATATGAATTATTTGTTACGATGACACCAATTTAATAAGATCACTTTCATATTATTGTATCATTGTAATCGGTGGGATCACTTCAAATAACACGCGATAACAGGCTTCTTCTCTTCATAGTACGTACTCAATCAACGTTCAAGTATATAAAGTAAGTAAGTAAAAGTCTTGTTGAGACTTCATTTCAAATGAAATTGGAACAACACTGAAGTATTGTCAAATCTCAATGGTAACTGTGTCGAGTGGCTCGACTTCAAAGGAGCGTATACATTTCATTGATATCATTTTACAAAAATACACACCTCCATAAAAATCTAAGTGCCGTTAGTTGTTTACTATTAAGCCAGCCTGCATCATAAGACGTCATAGGAGAATAGAAGAGAATGTTCGATAAATCGGAAGCACACATCTAAATTGCAACGTAGTATACTGAAACAAGTCACCGTCAGCCCAAGAGATTTGTGTATTCTTGCAAATCGTCAATCATATTGTTTGTAAGAAGGCTTTGGAAAATGATTTTAGTTTAGACACAAATACTGGTTTGTGTTTGGATCCAAACGGAGGCGCATCTCATGCTGGCAGATAACTTGGCACATTTGTCAACAATTTGCGACTTGCACAATACAATATCTTTTATTTTACTTTGTTTTAATTATCTAACTCACACACTGTTTAATCAGTGGCTGCAATATTTGTGAATATACGTGAGAATTTAAGAAATGAATTAGTTTCTGCCGGTATTTTTTTATTCCAATTAATACATATTATACTCTAGAAGCAACGTCCAAACATATATATAATTTGTATGTTAATATTGTTAAACTTTTATTTTCAAAGAGTAACTATGGAGTGATTGTACTTTACCCCATAAGTTTACTTTTGTGAATGGATAGTAGAGTCACTATAGATTTTTTGTATGCAACGTGTAACAAAATAAACGCAATACCCCGAAAGAAGTCATTGTACTCATCATTATGAACATCTTTTACTATGGGACCAACACTGAAATCGCGAATTGTAATTCATAGTGTTGAGTACAATGATCCCAGTCCCGGTATTGCGTTTATTTTGGTAGGTACACGTTGTATATTCTTTTATCTGAAAATGTTGATGTTCAAAAGTGAATTTTAATGGTCCAATTAGAATAATCATTTTGACTTTGTACTTAACAAACAAGACCCAGCATGTTGTAAAGCGTTCTGCACGTACTTCAAGTGCTCGGTCCACGTCTTGATGCGGCGCGAGGCGGGGGCCGCGGGCGCCTGGCTCGGCTGGGGCGCTGCCTCCACACTGACGCACGCGCGGACAATGAGTCGCGGGCGATCACAGCGGAGGCGATGAGCATATCAAGTCAAGTTTTTTAACATTTCGGTCTTAATACGGGAGGAAAAGGTGGGAAATCCCTATGAGTTTGGTGTTGAAAATTGTGGCGGGAACAATTTTTTTTTTTTTGGTTTTTGGCTGACATGCCAAGACGTACTTAAAACGACTGGCATTAGGAACATGAAATTTTGCAAAAAGCATCCTCAAACGCTAAGAAAGGATTTTTGGAAAGAAGGTAGAAGGAGAGTTCTTGCCTAGGACTGAGCAAAATAAGAAAGAGACTTTTTCGGTCAAGACATTATATGAACCTGAACGAACTAGACAGATTTCACCAAACCTGGAAGGAAAAAGCGCTATATTGCGAAAGGTAGAAAGAGAGTTTTTGTCTAGGACTGGGCAAAATAAAAACGAAACTGGAAGAATAGACAGATTTCGCCGAAACTGGAAGAATGAAGTGCGGGTTGGCTAAAGGAATGGAGGGAATCTTTTGCCCAGGAGTGATACCAGGTGACTAGCTTACGATGATATTTTACATGGAGTAGAAAAATATAAAGGATAAAGAATAAGGATGGAAACAATATGCCAAACTATAATATCAGCATTGTAGGGATGATTGTTATCCATTTCTGATAAATTTATATTTGGTAATATAATTATATTTTGTATACTCATCAACTCCGCCGTATTAAAAATAATTTTCTCATGTATGTTCAAGTGTTGCAAAAATATCATCGAATGAATAATATGTGTATGTAAAATATATAAATGAAAATTTATCTATATATTGGACAGTGATTTTTTGATGTGATGTTCATGTATTTGCTTGTAATAATGAGAAATTAATAAATTGTTATGCAAGTGAATTAGTACATATTTATTTTCGATTTACTTTCATCCAACTTACCGTTTTAGGCTGCTGTTACATTCAATTTTAGTTTTAGTTGAAAATTAGTTATTCATCTATTATCTTGATTTGTAATACCAAGAGGCTTATGTTTTAGATATTTAAGCAACACCGTAGTGTGAGAAGCTAAGAAGCGTAAGGATTAAGGTTAGATTCAGAAAGTGGCCACAGATTATATACATGTGTCGTGTAAAGAAAAAAGTGAACTAAGTACTCCCTTTATATATTGAATATATATAAAGAATTGTTCCAGGGTATAAAAACTCCTTTCAAACGTTTTGTCCGAGTTGAAAAAGCTACTTTTTTTAATATGTATCCCTTCTTTCTTAACACGGCAGAGAGATACTCGACTCCCTACCTACATCCGTCAACTAGCATATACAAGTTTTTTTTTTTTTCGAAATTAACGTCCATGGAGTTCTTTGCACGTTCTTCTCCATAGGATAGTCTATGGAAAGTGCAACTGCCGCGCTGGAGATACGGTCAGACAGTGTGTTTTGCTGCAGTACATCGTTGCTGCTGTAATCACCAGCGTGGCAGAATTGTCCGGTTGAGCAGTAACCAGCCTTAGTGTGCTGAACTGCGAGTGGTCCATTAAAAAAAAAGAAAAAAAAAAGCCAGCGTGGCAGAACTAGCTTCATAAGACTGACAGATCTTGACAATTCAAAACTGCAGTAAATGGTCTATTTGAAATAAAGATTATTCTGTATTGCTTAGCTAGGTAGGCAGTCAAGTACGTAAGGAATCTGTGTAAATAGTGTGACGGCTGTGGGCACATAATATCTACTGTAACGTCGGAAACGACCGTGTCAAGTACAAGAGTACAGTAATAATCGGAGACAAATAATATGAAGAAGAAGAAATTTGAGCTAGAATTTTGAACTAGATATTTACTGCCCCGTGCTTTAGAGGAATATAATAAATATTGTTTATTCGTACAACAGATTCAGCTCAAACTTTAAAGCAGCGATTATTCAATGATATTATTATTTGATAAACTGATTTTTCAGCATGTAGCCGGTAACCTATTATTGGATTTTAAAATATGACAGTTTCTCACACAGTCTAACTACAATCTTTTTTACCTATACTCCATTTATTATAACATTAGAAAAAAAAGGCTCGTAGAAGCAGAAGTACAAAACCTGTTGTTTTCAAGTTAAGTTCAAACAATTTTAATAGATAATGTATGTGCTTTATTTGTAAGTAACAATATATGGCGTACAATAAAGCATATTTCATCGATTTACTCGTCACGATGCTTGGATAGGTACATGAAATGAAACAATTTTTAGTAATAAACAGTTTATAACCGACAAAATGAAACACGTCTTGCCACAACTTATGAAGGGAATAGGTGACATTTTAGATTTGGTAGAGTTATAGTGACATGGAAAACCTTCCCGGTACTGTCCGCCTCTGCTTCTTTTAGATTTGAAACATTGACACGACACTATTTTATGTAAAAACGAAATAAAATTAAATGCAAGCCTTTTAATTTCCGTAGGTAGATAGGTTAAATAAGAACTAATTTAGTGTGACAGCTGTTTTTTAAATTGATTATACTTAACTCCATATTAATTTTGACTGTAGTAATGTTTGTAATACTTTTATAACAAAGTGTGCCCCTAAAAGAGCGTTTTTTTAACTTCTGTCTAATGCTATAGTCAATACAGTAATATGCCAGGAACGTGCCCTCAGCCTTTTTGGGCATATTATGCGTTCATCCAATAATCTGGAAAGGCTCATGATATTGGGCCGGGTCGAAGGAAAGCGCGTTCAGGGTAGAACACCGGTAAGTTGGTCCGATGCTATAAAGAGGCCAGTTGGTGGCAGCATGTACAGAGCGGTCCGCGCTTCAGAGGACCGCATGGCTTGGAAACGCGTCGTATGTGGTCGCGATCCTCAGCAGTGAGGGAACGACGAAAAAGAAGAATGCTATAGTGAACGGAGTATAGATAAAATTAACCACAGTGACAAATCTGTCCTGAGTACCCAGTTGAAAACAAACTTTTATGCAATGGTTACAACTATCAAATAATCACTGCTTAAACCTGGAATATGTGAACTTAGAAGGCAAGTTAGGACAGTAAGATAGTTATAAAAAAAACCGTTAACGGGAAACCGGCCCTGCAGGAGTCAATTCTTATAAACATTCTGTAAAATCCTACGCTTATGTAGATAATTGTTTTTTTAGTTTTTAGCGACAATAAATACCGAATTATTATATTCAACCGTAGTCGTTTTACACCCAACGCGTTTTGTGTGTAACATTACAGACACTCGACAACTCTCCGAAAAGCTCAAACCATATCTCGATTTATAATCTTTTAAAGCTTACGGGTTTGTTATATATTTTTTAAGATAGTTATTAAAAAAAACCGTTAACGGGAAACCGGCCCTCCAGGAGTCAATTCTTATAAACATTCTGTAAAATCCTACGCTTATGTAGATAATTGTTTTTTTAGTTTTTAGCGACAATAAATACCGAATTATTATATTCAACCGTAGTCGTTTTACACCCAACGCGTTTTGTGTGTAACATTACAGACACTCGACAACTCTCCGAAAAGCTCAAACCATATCTCGATTTATAATCTTTTAAAGCTTACGGGTTTGTTATATATTTTTTAAAGTAAAAACCTGCAGAAATATTTGCACAATATTTGCAATAACCTGGTAGAATCTGACACAATCGTTAATGTATATTTTTCAGCTTATTGTACTCATATTGTTGCAAATAAATACTATTCTTACAATCTTAACTGCCTTTGTGCCATATCCCAGATATATCCTTCTAAGGGAAGGTTCATATCTGACGGAACATGCGTCGCGTATTATCCGTCGCGTCCGTATAGAAAAACACTCGAGCGTTCACACTCGACGCACTAACGTATCATCGGTCGAGTGTGAACGCTCGAGTGTTTTTCTATACATTTGCCTGTTCTGGCGTTACGCGACGGATAATACGCGACGCATGTTCCGTCAGATATGAACCTTCCCTAAGTCCTAACACCGAACAGCTCATGCAACTCACCCCTTCTTCGGTTCCGCGGTGCTAGGCCGCTGTGTCTCCTTGACCACTACCTTTACGACCTTCGGAGTGGCTTCCTCCTTCAGCACACCGATCAGCATCTTCTCCGCTCGGTCCTCGTTGTAGTCAACGCTTTCTAGAGCGAGCGCTATCACCCGTTCTGCTATACCACTGTATTTCTTCTGCAGTTTTTCTTTCACTGTAATTAAAGTGATTTTTTTAAATATATTTGTTATGATTATAGTGTCTCTTTACTACTGGATAAAGGTTTTTTCTATTTCTAAAACTTTTTGTCTTATGGCCAGAGTCTCAAAACATGTGACATTCTGCAAGCGGTAGGTGTGGCGAAGGCGATTGCCAAAACGTCAATAATGTATTGGATCGACAAACGCTGAAGAAGTGTCACGTGATCAATCCCTTTTTTATAGATGGGAAATCATCAAATGACTTCTTCCGCTCAGCGGGCTTACCATGACGACATATAGAAAAAGGGATAGAGCTATATAGGGTGTATAACTATCCCTCTTTCTCGCTCGGAAGACTCACGTTTTAATTTTAACACCTCTTGGTACGCCCGCTGAGCAGAAGGGGGTGCCTGATTCATACTGACTAAAACCCATCCGTGATCCTGTTGCGTTCCAGGGCTGCGGTGACTCTTTGTACCAAATTCCACAAACCCTGGTCGTGATCAATCCCTTGATTTGGCATTTGAAAAATCACATACGCTTTCAGAATGGCACTATGTCTAGAGCCTCATTTCTGTGGTTCTGACCCGTAAACATGATCAAATCGATACACCAATTGAGTTTTTACCGAGAACAGAATTATTATTTCAAAGCAGATTAGTGAAACTTTATGTAAGTGACAAAAATACGGCATTAAAGAAAGCTCCTTTCTTAAGACTTTTGCTTCTAGATACAGTTTTGAGGCTCAAAGTCGACGCGAAGCACGTAAAATTTACAGAACATATTCATTATATATTGATCTCTATAACGGCAACGTTTCTTGTTCGCTGCATCCTGCAGATATTATTGTCATGAGTGTACACTGTACAGGAACTTCTAGGTAAGCGCGCCATTTATTTTGTCATCTAAACATGGTCACAATGACCGCTGCTCCCAATGCAAAATATACTAAAATCGGGCTTGTAAGACCTTGCTTCTTGCATAATTTCGTGATTCTAGTTCAATAGGAAGTACCCAGTAGTATATTAGGAGGATTATGATTTACTTGCGATTTGCAAAATATGTCGCAGAAAATTATGTGTAAATGGTCGTATTCTTTTATTGCGCGAGAAGAGAGATGATGATGAATTTAAAGGTCCACGGGACCATAGACCTGCTAGTTTGATATTAATTTCAAAAAGATACCTACACGCGTTCCTGAAAAAAGGGTCGTGACAGAATAACAGGCAGTGGCAAAAAGTGATCCTATAAGGGTTCTTTTTTCTTATGAACTGATACTTACACTCGTTCTTCTCCGCTGCAGTCTTCATGATGGTGACGACCTTCTTCTGCGGCAACGGCGTAGCTTCCTTCTCCCTCTCTTTCTTTTTCGCGATGGTCTCCTTCTTGGTGAAGCCCATGCCTATAAGCTCTTCGCTCGCTTTTTGCACGTTATTCTCTTTGTTCGCTAACACGTCTAGGATTAGCGTCTCTTCCGCTTTTGGGAATATGCTTTTGAGGTATCTGTAATTTTAAACAGATTTACTTTAATCAGGTGTGTTAGTAATTCTTTATCGCTACTCCGCTCCTATTGGCTTAAGCGTGATGATATATAGCCTAAAGCCTTCCTCGATAAATGGTCTATGCAACCCAAAAAGATTTTTTCAATTCAAACCAGTAGTTCCTGAGATTAGCGCGTTCAAACAAACAAACAAACAAACTCTTCAGCTTTATAATAATGTCCTTAATCTAAGAACCCCTACTAATATGTGAATGTAAGTTTGTTTGTTACGCTTTCACGCGAAAACTACTCAACCGATTGCAAAAATTTTTTCACCACTAGAAAGCTACATTCACCCTGAGTAACATAGGCTATATTTTATCCCCGTATCCACGGGAACGGGAACAACGCGGGTGAATCCGTGGGGCTCTGCTAGTGTTGTATAAAATCTCGCTACGACCAATAGGAGATGAACATCAATGAAAAATGTTGCAGTAACGGACATTTTTTCTTTCTTTCTTATATGACGCAGACGAAGTTACGCGGGTCAACTAGTAAATAAATAAAGTAAAACTTTAACTCACTTCAGCTTCATCTTAGGAGAATGGTGTCTTGGTGGCTGGCCGTCTGATCTTGCGCCATAGTAACTAGAAGCACCAGATGCTGGTCTAAGCAATGATGGAGAACCTATAAGCATATTTAATATACATTAATGAAATTGATTGAATCAGGCGTTACTTTGCGGAAATCCATTTTAAATTTGAAAATGAAAATAATATATCTAGTTTTAATTTCCGCGAATATTAGTGGGTTGCAGGTATGCAACTCACCCCACCGACTGTGTCCCCACGTTGTAGTCGTGGTGGGGCTTGTGCGTCTCAATGATCTTGCGAGCTTTCCCGGTAGAGCTACTCATGCCGGAAGGTCGCAAGTGAGGGATCAGACCAAGAGGGACACGGGAAGGGCACACCGTTCGGAGACCTGAGCAGTGTTCGGGTTTGCGGACGGTGTACGATTCATTTGGAGGAAACTTGCTCGCTGCTCTCTGGTACGCGTCTGATCATCAGACGTGACTGTGAGGGCAGCGAGTAAGTAGAGAGGCGAGGAGAGGGGCCCTGAGAAGGGGCGGAGAAACAGGGACCGCACCCTTTAAAAGGAACAAAAAAAAAATAATATGGATACAGGCTTTTGCAAAATAAGTCCCCAGGTGGGTCCCGACTGCTCAGCGGTCGGGGAATCCCACCCCGCTTCGGCGGGCTGCCCTCCGTACTCTGGGGTGGGCAACAAACGCCTTCCGATTGCCAGTGGCAACCTGAGCCGAGGAGGCTCCAGCGGGTCAGCGTCCTTCGAGGACCTGATCCGCTACGATTACAAGGCGCCCGACAAAGTGTTGGGAGACAGTTGCGTGGATGCTCTCCTTCCAAACTCTGGAGGAGGCCATCACTCGAACGTCAAAATGGTCCGGGGTCGGATTCCGACTCCGGTTCCAGCGCCATGAGCGCGGAGCACGCCGAAGAGGAGATTGTTGGGGCCGCGGGGAATGCTAAGTTCCTCCGCAAACGCCCCCGACCGGAGGATGACCAGGGGTCGTCCTCCGAGGGAGAACTGGCCCGGAAGGTCCCCACGAGCAAGCGGGGTAAGGGGAGAGGAGGTACGAGCAGGAGGCTCGCCTCCCAGGAGGCTACTCAGCGGGCTGCAAAGCTCGCTGAGGAGGGGCAACACCCCGGAGGGAGCAATCCCAAGACCGGTGTCTCGGTGCCTTCTGGCAATGGGCCCGGAGCCGCTGACGGCTCCAGCGAGAAGGCCAAGTTTGTGGAGGTTGTGGAGGCCGTGGTCCGCAGCGTGGCCCTGAAGAGGACGCAAGCGTCCAAAAACAGGGCCATTAGCGAGGCGGCGGCCTCCATTTTGGCGGCAGCGGAGGCGAACTTTCGCCGGCCTCCGTCGGACGCAGCGTCTGAGCTGCGGGCGGAGGTCGCCCGCTTGGCAGCTGCCATGGAGCTTCTCCAAAAGGAGAATGAGAGGCTCCGAGCAGACCTGGCTGGGCTCCGCGGAGGCAGCGCTCTGGGGACGTCTCAAGGGGGGCGCAAGCATGAGCAAAGCCAGCCCTTGCCTGCGCCGGGTCCGGCACCTGAGAACCAGGTGCTGGACCTGGTGCGGCAGGAGCTGGCCGCCTTCCGGGAACGGTTTTCCGTCCTGGAGGGCATCGTCCTGCGCCCCCCGCTAGCGGCAAGCCAAAAGGCCTCGGGCCAGAAGGCGGCCTCGTATGCGGCCGCCGTGGCTGCCAAGTCGAAGACGCCCGGCCAGGCCCAGCAAGGGGCCGGGCCGGCGAAATCGGCAATTGCAAAGCCTGCACCGGGAAAACCGGTGCAGGCCAAGCAAAAGAAGGGCGGAGCAGCTGCACAGGCGGCGCAGGCTCCAGCGTCGGCGGTGCAGCCTCCACCTTCCCAACCGCCTTCTAACTCCCCTGCCGAAGCCGGATGGCAAGTGGCCGGGGAGAAAAAGAAGGCGGGCAAGGCAGCCAGGGCGGCCAAAAGGAGGGCAAGAAGGCGGCGACAGAAGGAGCGACGCGTCGCTAACATGCTCCGCGCCCCGAAGACCGCAGCTGTAGTGCTCACGCTGCAGCCGGACGCGGTCAAGAGGGGCGTGACATATGGCGACGTGCTCGCGAAGGCCAAGGAGACGGTTAACCTCCGGGAGCTCGGCATCGTCGGGGGCCTCAGGCTAAGGGTCACCATGACTGGTGCCCGGATGCTGGAGGTCCCTGGGGCAGCCAGCGGCCCGACCGCTGACGCTCTGGCCGAAAGGCTCAGGGCGTCCTTGAATGCGGACGATGCCCGAGTGTCCAGGCCCATCAAGTGCGTCGACATGCGCATTTTGGGCTTGGACGACTCCGTCACGGAGGAGGAGGTTGTGGCCGCCGTGGTCAGGACGGGAGGGTGCTCTGCCGAGCAAGTCAAGGCAGGCACCATACGTCCTGACTTCACGGGCATGCGAACCGTAGTGGTGAGCTGCCCAGTGACGGCGGCCAAAAAGATTTCGGAGGGCCGAAGGCTCCTGGTGGGCTGGGTGTCGGCGCAGGTCAAGCTGCTGGAGCCCAGGCCTCTGAGGTGCTACCGCTGCCAAGTGGGAAACCACACGGGAGCGTGCTGCACCTCGGAGGTTGACCGCAGCGAGCTTTGCTTCCGCTGTGGTCAGCCCGGTCACAAGGCTGGCTCCTGCAACGCCGCGCCGCACTGCGTTGCATGTGCGGCAGCTGGCAAGCCAGCCGAGCACTGGGCTGGGGGCAAAGCCTGCCCTCCACCCACAAAAGCCGGGGGTAAGAAGCCCTCCTCCGCCGTCTCCGTGCCAGCCGCCGCCTCTGTCACCACCGCTGCCACTAGCGCAGCTGTCGCCGCCGATGCTGCGACTACAGCGCCAGAGCCCACACAAGGGGCCCGAGAGGAGGCCGAAATGGAATGCCAATAACGGCTCCATTACGCCTCCTCCAGGCGAACATCAACCACTGCGCCGCCGCTCAGGACCTGTTGCTCCAGAGCATGGCGCAGTGGTTGATTAATGTCGCCGTGGTCGCTGAGCCGTACTACGTCCCGCCCAGGGATGACTGGGTGAAGGACCTGGACGGCTCAGTGGCCCTAATTTCGTCGGCCGCCGCCGGTACCCCGTCCCTCGAGAGTGTTAGGAGAGGACAGGGGTGCGTAGCAGCACGGTTCGGGGAGATTGTAGTGGTGGGAGTCTACTTCTCCCCGAATCGAACTCTCGCCGAGTTCCACAACTCCCTTGGAGAGTTGCGTAACGTCGTCGTCGGGTACCGTCCCCTCCCCGTGTTTGTTCTCGGGGACTTCAATGCCAAGAATTTGGCTTGGGGTTCCCGTTACACGAACGTACGGGGTAGGATGGTGGAGGACTGGGCCCTGGAGACAGGCCTGGTCGTCCTTAATCGGGGTTCTGTCCCCACGTGTGTGCGGATGCGGGGTGACTCCGTGGTGGACATCTCGTTCGCCAGCCCCGCTCTGTCGCCGCGTGTCGTCGACTGGCGCGTTGTGGAGGAGGTGGAGACCTATTCCGACCACCGGTATATCCGGTTCGACGTCTCCGCCCAGACCTCAAGCGCGCCAGTCCGACAGACCCCGAGTGGTCCGCGGTGGGCGCTGAAGCAGCTGGACCGGGAGCTTCTCCTGGAAGCCTCGATCGTGCAGGCCTGGGTGTCACCACCGGACAGGCCTGCTGACATCAACGATGAGGCGGAGTGGTTCCGGGAGACCATGTCGGATATATGCGACGTGGCAATGCCCCGGGTCCGGCCAGGACGCGCCCGCCGTCAGGTGTACTGGTGGTCGCGCGAGCTGACGACGCTGAGAGAAGCGTGCGTTGCTGCGCGTCGCCCGTACACCAGGCATCGCCGGCTCCGCATTCGCCCTCCGAATGCGCAGGCCAGGGAGGCGGAGCTGTACGAGGAGTACAGAGCGGCGAAGACCGCCCTCCAAGCGGGGATCTTGCGGGCCAGGGATCTGGCTCGCAGAGATTTGCTGGAGTCTCTGGACGGGGACCCGTGGGGAAGGCCCTACAAAATGGTGCGGAACAAACTCCGCACCTGGGCCCCCCCGTTGACGCAGAGTCTCCGGCCCCAGCTAGTGGAGGACGTGGTGAGCGCTCTGTTCCCGTTGCGAGGGGACCATGCTCCCCCGCCCATGGCTCCGCCACCCGCGGTAGCCGATTCGGACCACACCGACGACGACGATACTCCGGAGGTGACCGAGGTAGACCTGAGAGCGGCGGTTAATAGGCTCAAGGCCAGAAACACCGCCCCGGGACCCGATGGCTTACCTGGGAAAGCATGGGTCCTGGCCTCGGAGGCTCTCGGGCCTCGACTACGTGGGCTCCTAAGCGCGTGCATGGAGAGGGGCCAGTTCCCACGTCGCTGGAAGACGGGGAAACTGGTCCTCATTGGGAAGCCAGGGCGCCCTGCGGACTCTCCGTCCGCATACCGGCCCATCGTGCTGCTTGACGAGGTGGGCAAGCTCTTTGAAAGAGTAATTGCAAACCGCCTCGTCAAGCACTTGGTGAGAGTTGGGCCGGACCTGGCGGAGAACCAGTTTGGTTTCCGCACAGGGCGCTCGACGGTGGACGCCATCATGCGCGTAAGAGCCCTCACGACGGGGGAGGCGATTTCCCGGGGTGGGGTGGTCGTGGCGGTGTCCCTTGACATCGCCAACGCCTTTAATTCCCTGCCCTGGAGTTGCATCAGGGAGGCACTCCGGTATCACCGGGTGCCAACCTACCTCCGTCGCGTGGTTGAGGACTACCTGACGGACAGAGCCGTCATCTACCCCGGTCACCGGGGAGAGTGGAACCGGCGAGAGATGTCGTGCGGTGTTCCTCAGGGTTCGGTTCTGGGGCCGCCCCTATGGAACATCGGCTACGACTGGGTGCTGCGCGCCGACCTCCCTCGCGGCGTCAGCGTAGTCTGCTATGCTGACGACACGCTGGTTCTGGCGCAAGGGGGGTCGCACCAGGCGGCGGCTGAGTTGATGACACGCGGGGTTGCGGTAGTCGTTGACAGAATCCGGCAACTGGGTCTCGAGGTGGCCCTGCACAAGTCCGAGGCCATGTGCTTTCATGGCTCTCGGAACCGGCCACCACCGGGACCCCAGGTAACGGTAGGAGGGGTTCACATCGGCGTCGGGTCCACGATGAGGTACCTGGGCCTCGTCCTCGATAGCCGGTGGAACTTCGCGGAGCATTTCCGACGTTTGGCCCCCAAACTGGGGCGGGCCGGGGCTGCCTTCAAGCGGCTCTTGCCCAATCTAGGGGGTCCAAACGCCTCCTGCCGGAGGCTGTACGCGGGGATCGTGCGGTCCATGGCCCTTTACGGGGCCCCAGTGTGGGCGCTGACGCTAAGGCGACTGCCAGCGCGCCACCTGGTCTCGGCCCAGAGGGTCATGGCCATTCGGCTAGTCCGTGGATACCGCACGGTCTCTGGCGAGGCGGCGAATCTCCTTGCCGGATTGCTGCCGTGGGATCTGGAGGCGAGAGCCCTCGCGCACGTCTACGCGTTGCGCGTGGAGGCGCTAAGCCGGGGTGAAACTCTGCTGCCGCGGCAAATTGCTGCGCAGCGGACGGAGCTCCGGCGGGATCTCACGGAGGTTTGGAGACAGCGACTATCGCAACCCAGTGCTGGGCACGCCACTATTGCGGCGATAAGTCCCCTCTTTGAGGCGTGGCTGGAGAGACGTCACGGCGTCCTCACCTTCCGCCTGACGCAGGTGCTTACCGGACACGGCTGTTTCGGGAGGTACCTGTGTCGGATCCAGCGGGAGGACGCGTCCGGGTGTCATCACTGTGTGGATCGCCCGGAGGACACGGTGGAGCATACGGTGGAGGTCTGCCCTGCTTGGGCGGAGCACCGTCGTGTCCTCGTCGAGGCGATCGGCGGCGGCAACCTCTCGCGTCCGGCCCTGGTTCAAGCCATGGTCCGGAGCGAGGAGGCATGGGAAGCGGTCGCCTCCTTCTGCGAAGCAGTAATGCTAGCAAAGGAGGAGGCGGAACGCGTGCGTGAGAGGGAAACCTCACGCCCCAGCCGCCGCAACAGAAGAAGACGCCCCGGGCGTCGGGAAACGCAGGGCGATTCCCGGCCACCGTAGGCGCGGGCCTGCGGATGGCGAGCTATGGGTGGCTCGCCGTCCGATAGTAACCAGGCCCGAGTCGACGGCGCGTCGTGTTCCACGCGCGCCTCAAAGAGCCGTCAGCAACGTAGACGGGGCCGCATAGGGTCAGTGCCTGCTAGGGTTGCGGATTTTGTTCGAAAGAGTCACCGCAGCCCTGGAACGCAAAGGGCACAAGAAGGATCACGGGTGGGTTTTAGTCAGTAAGAGTCTGACACTCCCTTCCGCTCCGCCCAGAGCGGGAGAAGTCATTTGATGATTTCCCATCCAGAAAAAAAAAAAAAAAAAAAAAAGAAAAGGTATGCAACTCAACGGTCAGCGAGTCAACACGTCCCCTGAGGATGCCTCGTGGAGAGGCGAAACACGTGTCGGTAATGGTGTTGGGTTTTGCTTTGCCTTCCTGCTTGTGCATATAATCCTTGCATTTACCTTGTAATCTTGCATGTGCATAATATAGCGGGCGGGAGGGAGGTGCATACCTGCAACCCACTAATATTCGCGGAAATTAAAACTAGATATATTATTTTCATTTTCAAATACATTAATGATATAATAAAGAAGGGGAGTTGGCGACTTTTACAGACGTAGGTAAGGCAGGAGAAGATAATTAAGGTCGAAGCTCAATACATTTTGAAACAGGGGTCTAAGGCAGATTGATTAATTGATTGATTGATTGAATATCCCAATGACTGCTACCCGACCCATTAGCAGAAAGGTTACAGAAGTAATGGTTAACATTTCTGTGGTATTTTCAGAAAGAGGAATGCATTTCCAAGATTTATCTTTCCTGCTTTCATTAAAACTTGAGTAGAAAGAAACTATTTTACAAAAATAATTTCCAATATGCTTTAACAGTCGTTTGCTAATGAATATGGAACCTCACCATGTGGTGTGCCTGTCATGGGGGAGTAGTGACTAGACCCCGGTATAGACCCAGACATGCCTTTAGCGAGCTGCAAGGCAGAGTGGAGCCCTGGGGCCCCTTTTTGCAGCCGCACAGCTGATGGCGACATTGTCAGGGGCCCTGGCGTCGTGATAGGGTGCTTCTCAACCTGCAGCGCCGATATGACCACCGCCTCCCTGTTGTAATACCTGAGAACATTTTGGGTGTAGAACTGTGGCCAATGCCTTTCGCTGCAGCAGAAACAATAGTCGCTATAACACAGGTGTGTACATTTAAGTTAAACAAGAATAAAGAAAGTCGCTTTGTCATCATCACAAGTGACATGCCACACAAATGGTTTAGTTACTGATTAGTAATTAAACCATGTGTGGCATGCCACAGGCGTAATATCTTTGCCCAATGTCACTTTGTTCGAAGAAATTGAAAGATCTTATTCCATTTTGGCTAAAAAAGACAAAGGATAGAGGCATACTATTCTTATTCAGGTAAGTTTAACCGGAGCACTTACTTCTTCAACAATATCTTGATATGCGTTTCGCTGACGGTCGGGAACATAGCGCTTATTTTCGCCACTAGGGCATCAGTATCAGCAGTCAGTGTCAAGGAGTCTTGAAACTTCTCGTTGAGGTGGGAAACCCTGCCTGGGATCGGGCTGCCTCGGGGCGTGAGGCATAGTGCCCGTCCCAGAATAGGGCTATCATTCGGTGTACCATATGCGCGGGGATCCTGAAGATACGTAATAGATGAATGTTTAGTGCAGCTTGAACTCATTTTATTCAAGATTTTCAAATTGTGTATTCAATAAGTCATTATATTTGTTCCACTCAGTGGTTTCAGTGTGCTGGCCAATTGACAAGGAAGCAAGTGTCGAAAACATTGTGAATTTACACTGCAGACAAACACATTTAAGCAATATATTCTAGCCAAATTATAATAGTGGTGTCAGTGCTTTGTGCTTAAGATCTGTTTGTGGGTTACATACCATCTTGCCAAAACCACCTTAAGATGAAATTGAACTCTGGAAAACTTTCCTCCTATATTTCATAATATAAAATCCACTGAGGGACGAGAGTACGACAGAGGTTACACCATCAATTTGAAGTTGATTTTATCCAATACTTTGATTGCATTGACAAATAACTGCTGTTTGCCTAGTGCATAGAAAGATATGCTTTAAAATTATTAAGAGTTCTTTCGAAAGTCGCAACGTTTCGGATTTAGATTGCATATCTGCAGCTCGAGAGAAACAAAACAAGAAAAACTTTAATATATGATTAATATATTTGGTGGACTAAGCTCCATCCAGCAATATAATTTCCCAAAGTCAAGCGAGTACTTACGAGGTGTGGTTTGAGTCCCTTCGGATGGAACATCTTGGGGCTGTGCTGTGGATTCTGGAACGCATGCTGGAGCCGAACTGGGGAAGGGTACGGGTGCACGTGATATGGTGACCCATGTGCCGCCTGCTAGTTCCAATGCACAGACATGGGTGGACAAATACCACTGTGAACAACCGTGCGTAGTTGGCATAACTTAGCTTTTAAATTCTCCCCTTAACATTGCTAACTGGTAACCAATTGATGATGGTGCCGCCTCTCCGAGCAATACATCTACACCTAACCCAGAAAGGATTAGGGGTGATATATTAAACTGCACCTAGATCCTATAATATACAAGACTAGCTATGCCAACTTGTGCTTCCACACTGTGAATATCAAACAAAACAGTTATATTTATGATTCTTCACAAGCCAAAATGGTTAACTGAGAGACAGAAAATATTGTAGAAGTTTCTCACATGATAAATCTGACGAATTCTAACTCTCTCGCTATGATGATGGTCTATCTAAATCATTAATGTTCCACAGACTAATATAATATGGTATATAAATTTTTGTTTGCCCCTTGTTTCTATTTCATTCTGGCTTATGCAGCATCATTCAGGGAAACAAGACACCAAATCTTTATTAAATAACTGTATTGAATGTACAGTTTTAGTTGAGAATGTATGTGGCACAGGAAGTGAACAAGCAGGGTTTAAAGGTTGAATTACTTGTTTGGTTGCTGGCTTGGTTTAGTTCGGTTTAGGAACTGAATTGGCTACCTAGTAAGGCTGCTGAAAACACAACCTGGCGAAAAGGGGTTTCATAGTACTGTTGGATATTCAAAGTGAGTGCGGTGTTCCTGTTCAGAGCATGAGCCACACATTGCAGTGCCCCAAGTGCTCATGCACCTACATTTTGGGGATTTAATTAATGCCACAGATGCTGCTTTTAATGTAGCCTCCTGCTGGGCCAAAATAATCAAAAGGACTTAATCATCGACATGAAAAGAAAGTCTAATTGAATCCAATGACACAAAAACTACTTATTTATTGGAAGTGTGGTGTTCTTCGATAGGCAACAGTTTTATTTCTCCTTATGCTCAGGTTAAACACTGTCATTCCTTGGCAAATTGTGTCTTGCTTCCCTTAATAAACATAGTTCAGCATGAGCGGTGTAAAATGTATTTATTTACACAATAACAGCAGTGCTTTAGTCTATTATGTACATTGTGCACCCAAATGTGCAGTTTATTAAGCAGTAGTACTTTGTAGCAGCCGGCTTGATATGTGTTATGGCTGAGTCCCCAGCAAATCCGGCTCTTCATCGTAAGAAATTACTTAAACCAATGCAATATCACATCTGAAAATTGATTAAGATGAACATTATTTTAGCTTGGAAGTTGTTCAAGACCAACACTCTTGGTATTAGTGAAATTATCCCCAATGCGAGCGGAGAGCGAGCTCCTTAACATCTGTGGTCATATAAAATTTGATAGCAAAAAGAAACTGCAACAAACTGCCAAAAATTGTAGCGGAATCAAGTTAAAAGTTCAAGATTATTTTCATAAATAAAACGCGTTATAGGTCGTTATACCTGAGGGTGAATGCATTCTAGAGCAATATGATGAGCTGCACTTTGCAACGACTTGTGTTTCGATCTCAACTCCTCCATTTCATCTAGGTTATCGTAAATTACACAAAACACACAAGTTGGTAACTTGCACTCAACTATTATGAAAAGAGTTACGGAAAAGAAATGAAATAATTCACATTTTGCTTCTAAATTAACAGATTATCCAAATTACAAACGATGCAATTTGCTTTCTATTCATGATCTGTAATATTAGACATATTTTTTAAATATTTCCCTCCTCTTTGTTTTCGTCGTAAAATCGGGAAGCCACCATTGACAATACTGCTAAAATAAAGAGTGCATATTTCAACGTCTTGAACGAAGCGGAATCATGAAGTAGTCGAGCTTCTTAACTCGGTCACATTATATTGCGTAGAAAAATGGCGTTCGGATAATCAATACTTTTACGCAGACGTCATGTCATTTCTCGCGCGTATTGCATTTTTTTTCCATGGCTGCCCTGCGTTTAGATATTGTTAAACAAGGTTTGAATAAAGAATATTTTTGAAACTATTTTTGCTTTTGACCAAGATCTAACCTTATCGTTTAAGTTTCTTAATATTCAAAGACTATGAGGTTGGGAAAAAGCCCAATAAAAAAGTTAGGGCATAAAACTTTAGCACAAGACGATTTGTACAAGCAATCCGAATAGACAAAATTGATGTAAACCAAGCTTGACAAGGGTGATGCTAGTTTTAAACTTTAGAACGAACTAATGATTGTCAAAGACATTCATTAGTTCGTTGACATAAATTGAACTCTGGTAACATTGGCTGAGCCCTACCAGATTGTACATACTACCAGCAAAGACTACAATATATATATGACTACCAGAACCCGTGAGTGAAGAGGTGGGTAATGCCGCTCGCCGAGGAGCAGATGACATGCTGCTTTGTCATCTGAGTATCCCCGAGAACAGTATTTCGACCTTGTTGAGCTAAGACCGCCGACTCTCAATTGGTTTAGAATTGGTGTACGTGAAGTTCCAGGGTCCGAATGGCAGGTTCGTCTACGGCCCTCGGGGGTGGGACCCGATCGCAAGGCAGCTGCTGGATACAGACCAGAGTCGGCTGCCCCTGCTGCTACCGTGGGCCCCGTTCCTTTATCCCCAGCTTCGGACCCGGAAGGGATTAGCTTCGACGAAGGCGGCCTGTTTACGGGGCTGCGACGCAAGGGCAACGAGGAGGATATTGCCTGTGATAGTGTCCCTTTCGTCGGCCTGTAAAGTCGTGCAGGCAAACCACCAAAGCCAGATCGCGACGACTCAACTATATAAGTGCCTAGAGATTCAACACACGGCCATGGTTTTGATTTGAGAGCTGTGGATCAGGGGTGGCCACATACGAGGACTCTCCAATATTGGCGGTAAGCTCCATGTTACTACAGACTATGATCACCCTAGATCATGGATCTATGTTACAGGTAACCTTAAAACACAGCTCTTGAAAGACTTCTGTCGCTGAGATATCTCTGCAGCTAAGCTGATTATACAATGTGGCGCCACAGTGATGGCGATCGCCTCGTCTCGGTTTACATGTCTATGTCGGAGGATCCGCCCCCTCTCGACCTTATCCCACCCACTGTGAAAGTGACGGGATGAAGTTCTCATCTGGACCAGCGCAAATGCACAACACCCGTTGTCTGGGATGGACACGCCAAATACAAGGCATTAGTTGATTTCTTGTTCACAACGTACCTATCTCTACTAAACATATCACACTCTGGCTACGGAAAGCGTAGTGAAACTCACCAAGGGGTGGCAGGTCTTCGAAGAAAGCTTCCTGCTAAGACCACAGGTAGATCCTCTTCGACATTCAAGTCTGTATACCACCTCAACAACCTCGGCTTAATCCGCGTAACACGGATATAGCGGCACGCACACTCATCTTCCATGCAAGACTTGCGCCTCCAGACGATTCGATGATTCTTGGCACGAACGGACAACATATTGAACACGTCACCAGAAGAAACGAGACGCGTTCTAGCAGAAAATCACTTCCCTGCAGAGCAGAGCAGGTAACAAAATGGCTAGACGTTATCCAAACATCATCAGGAGACGATTGACTTTATGCAAAGAACATGATTACGCTGGAAAAGCTCCAGTGGGCCATCAGAAACTTCCAACCTTTCAAGGCACACCGGGTTCCGATGGTGTGTTTCCTGCCTAAGTGCAGTAG
The DNA here is from genome assembly GCA_905332915.2 of Hecatera dysodea. Taxonomy (NCBI): domain Eukaryota; kingdom Metazoa; phylum Arthropoda; class Insecta; order Lepidoptera; family Noctuidae; genus Hecatera; species Hecatera dysodea. Next base: position 25,356,813 of record HG995286.1, on the reverse strand, counting down.
AGGGGAACCTCCTTCGTGACAAGACTGGTAGGCTTAATGAGAACGAGCTTTTAGATACGTTCCTTAAGTATGAACGGAATTGAAAGTCCTCCACATTCAATTCCGTTCATTCATCAGGCTGCCCGCACGAAGGAGTTATCTTCACTCTCCTGTGGAATCACGTGATAAATGAACTTATTATTATTACCAAACTTAACGCAAATCGTTACTACATAATAGATTATGCAGACAACCTCGCAATCATCGTGACTGGGACGATCTGCAATCTCACTCAACAAGCACTAAGCATCGTAGTGAGATAAGATCTGATAGTAAACCCCACGAAAACTGAATTAATTATGTTCACAAAGAAACGAGCACTAGGCCATTATCGTCTACGTATAGGGTACCTGGAAGCCATCCTAGACAGTAAGCTAAACTGGAGTAAACAATTTTTCTTTGAATAGCAGCGCCCCACGTAGTTCCCGTTCCCGTGGGACTATGGAGATAAAATATAGCCTATGTCACCTGGGGATAGAGTAGCTTCCCAGCAGTGAAAGAATTTTTCAAATCGGTTCAGAGATTTTGGAGCCTAGGTATCCAATACAAAAAAAGAAACAAAAACCAAATCTTTCCTCAAAGAAAAAAAAACTCTGAACTGATTTTAAAAACGATCCACAAAAGGGAAGAACTAAACCAGAACTACATATATGCGTTAACCTGAAAGGTGTTATTGACATGATTGTTGAAGAAAATGGCGGACGCCGTATCACATCCTTAGAGCTGTGTGATAACAAATGCTAAACATTTAGATTCGATGTGGCAGATGTTACAATGGACCAGGAGTTACAGGAACTCCCTTATTCTAATGTAGTTCTAAAAGGGAAAAGAATAGAATAGAATATTCTTTATTATGTACACCATATAAGTAACAGAAAATATAGATGAAGAAAACATTACACAGGGTGACACAATGGGCGGACTTATCGCTAAAAGCGATCTTTTCAAGACAACCTTTGGATGGATTTTAAAGAGAAAAGGAAATACAGTACTGTAGGTAGTCTTAGGTGTACAATTTATATTATACAATAAATACATAATAAATAAATATATACAATAATGAAGTTAAATAAAATTAAAGCATAGAATCCAAATAAAATCTATTAAGGAGAGAGGTAGTGATTTTTGACCATTGTTTTAAAAATGGACAAAGATTCAGCACGCCTTACCGATACGGGCAAGGCATTCCATAACCGCACCGCTTGAACCGTAAATGATTTGTGGTAAAAACTGGTGGAATGTATCGGCACCTCTAGTCTCAAGTTTTCCGATGACCTCAGATATCTATTATGAGTGTCATGAAGGAACTTGAAACGTTCTTTAAGATAAGAGGGGGTTGTGGGAAAGAATATTCTTCAAATTTAATTCACCTGTCATAATCTTTATTATTATTATAATTAACTATTAGATACTATATGTGCACTTAAATAAAAAAAAAAAACACTTAACTAACTAAAAATAAAAATAGTCAAAATATGGCGTCGGTTAATCATCGCTGGCCACCAGTAACGTACCCAAAAAGCTGGCAGCATTACCACGCTGTATGGCAATACTTATCCTATGTCCACGGTAAAAGCCTTCAAATAAGTTATGACCACTTTATACCCCACGACCCGAGATTATCAACCCTAAACGGCTCGAAAATATACTAACATAAAAATACTAAACTAAACTATACTAATATACTACCAACAAAGTTATTATATTTTCGCCGCTTGAAGTTCTCCGCAGCCGCAGCGGCAGTGTCAGGACAGCACGATGAGCTAGGAAGATGGGAAAGCGCAAGAGTATCGACACAAGTAGCGTCCCACGGCCTACCCATATTTCATGGAAAGACTAACTAACTACTAACTGGTCTCTTGCCATCGTCGCGTGCCAGGCCATTGGGTTCAAATACGTAGCTGGAACTCCGACTGTGACAAGAGCACGTCGGATGGTGTCAAAGGTTGTTGACAACTTCACCACAGTAGCAGCGATGAGGAGAACAACAAGGAGCGCCAAGATGCAGAGAGGTTGCTAGGTGGAATGTAGTACCGTCGAGCAAGGTGCCTATGTTCGACGACGGTAGTGCGTGAAGCCAGAGTCCCGACTCCCACTGACCCACAGCCAGCAGCCGCTCACGCCCTGAAGCAGTGCCAGATGTAGCCACAAGGTTTTTCTGAACGACTCTGATGAGTGCCTCGTCCCACTGTCTCTGGGATGATGGTTAGTCTGGCGGATTTAGATTCGGGCAAACGAGTCTCCAAGTATGGGATATACTGTGAAGCATGGCACATTAAAATCAATCTGTGAGGAAGCTAGGATATTTCTGACTAATTTCTCAATGCCATGAACCAAGGATATGAATGCCGGGTAAACTGATACTAGTAATTTTAACAGTCACCTGAGTTTGACTCTATCAATTTTTGGCAGTTTTCAAGAGAAGTAGAGCGCCACTCTTTAAAAAAAAAGTATATTAACTCGCTTAGGTTACCACACCGTCGATTTTAAACCTTTTTCTTAAATTCGCAATGGGATTTAAATCTGGACTGTTTGGTGGCCATTGTAAGACAGAAACTGATTGAGATGTGAGGAATTTTTTAACCGCGCGTGCCGTGTACAATCATTGTCGAGTTGAAATGTCCAAATAATCGGAAGCACGTCTTCAGTATAATATGGTAACATTGTTTCTTTCAGTATATTTTTGTATTGGAATTAAAAATAAAGACCCCACAACAAAATACCGTATATGACATAATGCTCTGAAAGTAACTAAAGTAGAACAAACGTGCGGTTTCTTCGTCTGTTAACTGTCTTATCTTTCTAACAGCATAGGCGGCGGAGCTTAGACGACCAGCAAGAGATTTTATATGAGGTCCCCATTGTAATTTCTCGTCTAAAGTAATTCCCAGGAAAACCGTCTGATTAATGAACTCCAGTTTTTCTCCATTCAATATAATGTCGCATTCGCTTCTTTTAACATTTGGTAAAGTGAATTTATTAATACATTTGGTTTTCTTTTCATTTAGTGCTAAGTTGTTTGCCGTAAACCAATTTTGGACCTGACGAATTGCGCTATTGTCTTCGTCAAGATTTTGTGACCCGGTCTGTTTTAAAAAAACAAAATAAATAGGCAAATCATTAATGTAAACTAAAAAATGGAATGGACCCAATATTGAGCCTTCGGAACGCCCATCATTATTTCCGACCCTTGTGAATTTACACCGTTTACCTGAACTTTAACCTGTCTGTCCGCCAAGTATGAACACAACTTTACTGTATTTCTTGAGATCTGGAAATACTCCTTGGTCTACAATAGTTTCAATGACAGACCTACAAACTTTTACAGATATATCCCAAAGATCTTCTGTGGGTTTCATTTTAAGATCTTTAAAAGCTTTTATAATGGCCTGGGGGATTGTCCCGATTGACATATCTTTACATTCTTTCTAAGTAGGGAAGCAGAGAGCACGGGTGACGAGTTGAGAACTTTTGTATTTTTAAGAGGAATATTAGCAAAGAAGTTTCCAAATTCTTGAGCTACCTCTTCATCCGAGTTTATTGGGCCATGTACAGTATTTAAATTAAATTTAGTTTTCCGCTGTTTCTTTCTACCTGTTTCATTATTTATTATTTTCCAAGTAGTTTTTATTTTGTCGTCAGTTGATTTTATTTTATTCCCAATATGTGGCATTGCAATTTTGCATACGCTTTTATATGTTTTTGAATATTTCGCAACATGCTTATGAAAGCTTATATTATTCGTATGTTGCTTTAGGCCATACAGTTCATATAGCTTGTCCCTGCTTATCCGAATGCCTGAAGTTGCCCAATCGCTACATAAGAACTTAGTGTAAATACTTTTGGATTTCAGAGGAAAAGTGTCATTAAATTGCGTGTCCAATAATGAAAAAAAAAAAACTCGGAATAGAACTCATTTGGTTCTTCCATGTTATTAAAGTCATGAGCACCTAGCTTTCTAGCCAAAGTATTATTAAGTTACTCCAAATTTTTATCTGTAATTGGTCTAAATTTAAAAAAAAAAAAAAAAAATTGATTGATTTGATTGTTTCCTGCATGTGCTTAAAATCCTTGCATTTGCCCAGTAATCTTGCATGTGCATAATATAGCGGGCGGGAGGGAGGTGCATACCTGCAACCCACTAATATTCGCGGAAATTAAAACTAGATAATTATATTGTTTTCATTTTCAAATTTAGGTCTAAATTTTATTTCATTTTTTTTTTGTAAAGGTATTTAGGTGCAAAACGTTATTGTTTGTCCGCTGTGATCAGATGGCTACTTATTTATAGTTTCTTTATGTAGGTAATCACAAAAAATGAAGACGATATAGTGCGTTGAAAACTCACGTGACGTCACGTCGCTGGTAAAAATTGTAGCAACGTAGTGACGTCACGTGAGTTTTCAACGCACTGTACTGTCTTCATTTTTTGTTTACGTGAAAAAAGAAAAAATACGTGTCCAATATTTTTTGTAAATCTATCAGACGGACTAATTAGATTTTTACAGTAAAATACCCCATTACAAAACATGTTTCATTTCAATGCAGGTTGCTGTCGAAGATGTCACACGGATTGGTTCATTAAAAACATTTGATAGATTGAATTATTTAAAAAGACCTAATAACCTGATACTGTTTGAATTTATTTCCAATAAATTAATATTAAAGTCGCCAATTATAATTACTGATTTACTACTAGTACTAACTTTCTTTAACACTTCTTCCATTACAGAATTAAACACGGATATATTCTGGTAACTTGGAGGTCTGTAGACGCATACCACAAAATGCTTATCAAGCTCAACGCAGTTTAACAATATCCTTTCTTTCCTTAGATTCAATTGAAGTTTTAATTAAAATTAATGACCCACCATGTATCATGCGTTGTCGGCTGAAATAGCCACCTACAAAATAATTTTCATAATTATTGGAACTTACTTGATGGTCTTTTAACCAATGTTCTGTTAAGCAAACTACATCAAACCTGGTATTTTCTAAAAACATTTCTATCTCTAGTAATTTGGCTTAGGTTTTTTACAATGAACTAAATTGCCAGAAGATACCTTGTTACTATTTACTAATAATAACATTTCGTTAATTGAAGGGGTAACTTCAGCTGTTATCTTGCAGTCTAGTTTTTTACAATATTATCCGGAGTGACCTCCGCAGCTACAATTGAGGATTCTAAAATGCCTGAATGTGTTCTATCAGGAGGAGCAGGGTCGTCTTAACCCATGCAGGGGCACCCCCTTGGGCACACCTAAGTCCGGGTCCCTTTCGGAAAAATGAAAACTGGCCAAGGAAGTGTCGGAGCACTGGTAGCTGAGTTCCGTAGGTATGACCACGTAACCGTAGGTACTACCCAGTGGAGTATTTATAATATATGTAAATATACATATATGTACAAACTACAAAAAAAATTGTTATATAAGAGCAATTTTTCAAAATCTTTTTCGTCTAGCGAGTTCCAAAAATTTCAAAGATTTCTTCTTGCCATTGAGTTCGAAATTGTTTACATCCTGCCTGGAATAGGTTTGACAGAAGTTCGTCAGAAGCTAGTTTACGGTTCGAATTGGCCGTTTCCGAGGCAGTACTCGTACCTATGATTTGGGGCCCCCCAATGAAGCGGGGCCCTGAGCACGTGCCCCTTGTGCTTATGGTAAAGACTATGTGCTTATGGTAAAGACGGAACTGAGGAGGAGGATACTCTATCTGACTGGTAGTGGCCTCCACTAATGCTGACATTATAGGTGGGTCCTTCTTCGTACAACACAAGGAATCACAATAATTAGTCACTATGTTGTTAGTGCAACTAGACAACACAGCCTCGTCACTTGGTTAAGTACAAATATTAGGTTTAATATTTGTTGTATAGCTATAACCTCGTTAATGTTGTATGCTATCAACATAGCAATCATATGCTACATTTAGGTACCAGACAGGGATAAAGCTCCCTGAGTTAATTTAAAGAGATACAAAAATACTTGCAAAAAGTGTAGGTAATCCTCGTAAGTTTGGAAAAAAGCTTGTTTTTACTTAGTCGTTCTTAATCATAAGACCACCACTGTATATTCCCAGAATAAGATATATCTATACTAATATTATAAAGCTGAAGAGTTTGTTTGTTTGTTTGAACGCGCTAATCTCAGGAACTACTGGTTCGAATTGAAAAATTCTTTTTGGGTTGAATAGACCATTTATCGAGGAAGGCTTTAGGCTATATATCATCACGCTTAAGCCAATAGGAGCGGAGCAGCGATCAAGAATGTTTTAAAATCGGGGATTCCACGGGGACGAAGTCGCGGGCAGCAGCTAGTTTGATATATACAAAAAAAAATTGCCTAGACAGCTTAGAACGAGTTGCCCAGTTTACATAGGAACGCCAAAGGCGTAGTTACAGCCATATCAATTAAAAGGGACTTCCAGGCCATGAGGGTGCCATGGGGCACCGGCGGCGTGTGGAAGCAAATATTCGCAATGTCTTGTCCACAAGCTCAATTTTGTGTCAATGAGCGAAGCTTCATTCGTAAATTATCTTTAATCAAATCTACGTCCAGAATGCACACGCAAAACCGACTAATTTTCAGAGGAGACTCAACCTATCAATCAATCAATCAATCTTTATTTGTATCTATCTCAGGATACTCCTCCTTTCAACTCTTCCATTGTGAATAATCTCTTTAGCACGTGCGCATCTGCTGGTTGGTATGGACGGCACCTGTCCAGTATCCATTTAGTTACAACATAGGTATTCCTTAATAGTTTGACGCGATCACAGTATGTAGCAGCATATCTGGTAAAAAGAAAAAAATACTCGTAATACCTTTTGGACATAGCCGCAGTAACATGGCCTGCTATGCCCAATAACATAGCTGGGTAATACTGACAGTTGAAACCATTGTGTTTATTTAACAGTCTACTGTTAAATAAACACAATGGTTTCAACGGTCTGCATTAAGTATCTATAATGCAAGGCTAGTGAGATTGAGATTAGAGAAAACTGAAAGTGAAACCGACTATGAGATGAAAGAAAATGATCAATGTAATCGCAGATTATCACATACCATTGGTGATGGTGGTTTATATATTAAAGTCTAATTAAGCAGTAAATATAAGCCCTAAATGGTTCTTCTGTAAGTCATTTTGATTTGGACTAATTTACTCAGGCGAAAGTAAAGTAGTTTGTAGTCTTTTAGCCAAGTATTTAAGTATAATTCAGGTAGTGGCAACCCTCCCATCTAAATGCGTAAATATACCCCTACGCATTTTCAGTAGTGTTTCAGGTTTTCAGTACAGTTCTAGCGGGCGGTTGATCAAACCTGCCGCGAGGGCCGCCCACACTATCGTTCGTGTGATTCAGGCTAACTTGTTAAGTGCTTAAAATTTCTAATCAGTTTTATTTTTTTATTGTAGTTCACTAACTTACTCCTATTAAGTGTCTGCCTTGTTTATCTCGTGGTTGTTACTTGGTGTCCAGGATTCGATACTCAGTTCAGGTAAAGTAATTAAGATTTAAATTCGGTTTCTTAATTGTGTTAAAAAGTTATGAAACTGTGTAGGGCATTTTTTATAAAAATGGCCACTTGAAATTCATTTTAACATATTGCACGTTGCTAAAGTTGATGCATGAGTTGGTGGCAATGGATTAAATTAACTCGAACTAGTACTTCGTCTGCGCTTGAAAATAAAAAAAAGCCAAAAGGATAAATTGATAATAAAGGCTCCTAACGGTGAAAGATTTTTCACCGTTAAAAGAAGAAAACCAGTTCAGTAACATAGAGCCTATTCATTACAAACAAACAGGAAAAATCTCTTTGTAATATGGGTGTAGATTATAGATAGGTGGGTGGATCCATAGAAGTGGTTTTATCGCAACCTACGTTGCAGTCGTAGTTTTTACTACTTTTTACATTAGGTTTATCGGAGTCTGTACCGGAGACTGGGTTCGGAGGTGGAGTTGGTGGCAGAAAGTGAATGTGTTAGGCAGGGGTAATAAAATAAACTAGTGTAAAATTATTGAGTTAGACTCTACAATTTCCATTAAAAGTGATAAACGTACCTACCTACATAACATTACAACGTTGAAAATAAACATAGAAGTTGTTTTCAATAACAGTTTCAAAAATAACAATCGTAATGTAAATTCTTTATTGCTACAATAAATAAACTTCAAATATAACTGTATACACATAAAATAAAAATAAACTAACTTTTTAAGTAGAATTTGTCGTCAAAAAATTCGTCCCCATCGCTGTTGATTGGATGCAAAACCCAAAAGACTGGCGGCATTGCCACATGGTATGATAATGCTTATTCTCTGTCCGAAGTAAAAGCCAAAGAATTTTAAGTAAAATTAAATCAAATGACTCCAAAAGTGAAAAATCATGCTTCGGCCTCCGATTAAAATCTCACAACTAGTTGTTTGAATCGAGTACCTATTGAACGTAATTTTTATTAGTAGCCAGGTATGCATACAGTATAATCCCATTTTTTGGTGTGATAGGTACCTACCGTAATTTGTGTAGGAATTGAAACTTAACTCTTAAAAATCCAAGTAGACACGTAGTTAATTTTAACTCTTTAGTAACTTTCCAGCTTCTCCCGAACAAAAAGTTTTTTTCTTCAATCCGATGATTGAGGAAAAATACCTTACTTTCATATTACAGATGATATACGATACATACTATATATAAAACAAAACAATTATGAAAATCCGGGGTCCTTAGTATTTTCACAGAATGATAGGAGTAGGCATTACTTGATATATTTCCTTATCGATCCATAAAATTGAAAAGTCGGGTGTATGTCTTTGTATCCTAAAGTTTCACTTATATTTCAATAAATTAAGTACAGACTTCACCAGCTGCCTTCAATTTTGCCGGTCCAGGCAGTAGCAGGCTTATAGTACTACGAATTTCTAACTGTGGAACAAATGAGAATGGAATGAAAGAAACTGTTTACATTATAGTCCCAGGGCCCAGAGCCCCCAGACCTTCCTTATTTTGTTTAGCACCAATGTCTCAGATCTCGTATTTTTCTCCCTTAGTTGCTAGCCTGAGGGGATAAAATGGACTACGTTATACCAGCAAAACGCATGAGGATGAGCGTCTCGCGGGAAGAGGAGAATCAGAGGAGGGTTACTCATACGTATGTAGCCGATTCCAGCTCTAACCCAAACGTTGAAGAGCCCCCATTCATCATAATAGATGAAAGTTCGCGAGGTTCGGACAGTGAGGATGACGAGAGCATGTTAAGCTTACATTTTTCTGATGGAGAAGAGTCACAATCACAAAGTCACAATACAGACGACGATTCGGAGCAAGCCGGGAGTACAAACTTTGCACGAGCAGGTATGTAGACTATGGTATCTTGCATGTTATTCATATTGATTCGTGATCACAAGCGCTACTGTTACGTATGAGGTCCTGGGTTCAATGCCCGGTGGGTGGATGTGGTGGTGATACGCCTTTATCTTTAACGACGGATGGTACTAGCGTGATGCTTAAGTAAGAATATTTTTTAAATTCAAGCTTACTGCATACTTAGGCCTATGTTTAACCATAATCTCACCAAAAGTCACTAGAAGTGTTTGGGTCAAAAAGGCAGCAAGTCTATTTTGTTAAAATGGCAACGTGAAAGCTTAGGTGATGTCATGTTACATGTCTTAACTTGCAAGACGATTACGAAATCAGGATACATAATAGGTACATACATGCATGAACATAATTATGTGAAGATACCTAAGTACTCCACACATCATAATAAAAAAATCGATCAGTAAGAAAATGGGCAAACAAAAACATTTTTTCTTTTCAATTTATCTTATTTCTAAAAAAGGATCAAAACCGTATTTTTATATAAGTGAGCTTTGAGTCGCTAATCCCAAAAAAGAATGATCAAAATCGGTACACCCAATACAAAGTATTGAGGTAACAAACAAAAAAAATACAGTCGAATTGAGAAACTCCTTTTTTGAAGGAAGTCGGTTGAAAAAGAAACTCATAGGTATATGTTTTATGTACTTAGATAGTGGAAATGGAGAGGTAGGCCTTTACCAAGTAGTTGCACAAAATAGGCTAGATATACATACATTTTCATAACCAAGTGCAAGAAACTAAATCTTTCTTGTTTTACAGGATCACAAGACACAGACCTTGTAAATATACTAAGAGAAGTAAACAAGATTGTTCAAGAGACCCAGCAGCTGGCATCCGTTAATAGCGAAGCGAAAGAAAATAGATTCCCAAGGCCAGAAATTATAAAGGACCTCAGAAACACCGCATTTGTAAAATTTGACCAGGTAAGGAGTTCATCGATCACAAATCACTAACTACCAAAGGAGGCCACTCTCGTTTTTTGTAAGGAGCGTTCGCATTCAAAGCTTAGTCGCAAATTGTCCAAAATGTTTCTAAAGGTGCGCCTACACGGGCAATAAAATTAAAACCCGGTCGATTAGCAACGGTAGCAAGTAGGCAAAATATTTTGCGTTGACAAAATTGAGCGATATGGAGAAAATCCAACAAATAAGGCAATAGGTACTTTCGTACATGACTATTTACTTGAAAAAAAAAAACCATAACTTAAAGCAATATGGAATATATGGAGCACTTAAAAAAATGCCAAAAAAATATCGCATTTTATTGGAGTTGCTCCACTTATTGCTACAGATTAAGTAAGCCTCACCGCAGTCACAGAGATGACAGTGCAATTTTAATTTGAACGCTTTTTAAGTACGGGTATTGGCCTACCAGGGGCCGTATTATGACATCTTAAAACCATCATGTTTTCTGTGTGAGAAAAGGATAGTGCTATTCGTCCTGTATAGCTCCGTCTCTTTTTCACACCGAAAACATGATGGTTTTAAGAGGTCATAATACGGCCCCAGTAGTTCTTTATAGTACGCATGAATTGATGGTTTGTTTTAACATGGCAACTGAATGACGGTGACGGGAAGGTATCGTCTTTTCATCTCATTAGATTTAGGAGCCGTTTCTCATTTGTTAAATATATTGAAGATCACTCTAGACAACAAATCACGACGACTTCGACTAGTCCTTTATTTATTTTTTTATAGTAAATTATGTCAGTGACCTCTATTGCTATTCAATGATGCATCTTACAAAAGTACAAAATTAAATTGATTGATTTTAAACATGTTAAAGATTACCTAATATTTGCTTCTTCTGTAATTTGTTTTTTGTTTATTTCGAAGTCTTTTTACATTTTTTGTTTTTTACATTCTTCTGTAAGTAATTTGTTTTTTGTTTATTTCGAAGTCCTTTAAAAATGAATTGTAGATATGCTTAAGAATCGCGAAACTAAGACTCAATTCCTGTTTTTCCTGACATGACATTTTGTTTGTAGCTCTAAGACAAAAACGTAATATGCAGCGAATAATCAGTTGTCAAAATGAAAACAAATTGCATTTTTTTGTGTTATACCTACTTAGGTAATAATGTTATTTTTGTACTGCAGTGTTCGGGTTGCCAAAGCGTATTAAGGGTTTTCGAGTGCATACATTGTGGCACTGGACAATTCTGCTCCAAAAAGTGTTTGGAAAAAGACTGGGAGGCGCATGCTGAGCAGTGCACGCCGCAGATCAAGGCCATGGTACGGGCCCACGCTCAGCTACCCGGCTATAGCCATAAGAGGCTATTGGAAAGTAAGCAACCATTTCAATAAATCAGATTTACATTTCGCATCTCCCGTACTACACTGTCGCATTTGCAATAATTTGAAAAATGAACAAATTTTGACGTAGGTGACGTACCATGACGTCTTAAATCCATCATGATTCCTGTGTCAGAGAGAGACGGAGTTACACAAGACGAATAGCACTATCCCTTTCCCTCACACTGAATCATGATAGCATTGACACTTATATATGTGTACAGTACGACCACACACTATAATGACACTGATATAAGAAAAGAGAAGTGACAGTGTTACAACAGTGTTGTGATATTTATTTTATCTATCTATATTTTTATATGGCGAGCAAAGCCGATGTCGACTATTCTGCCAATGTCTAAAGTAGATTGGAAAAGCAAGTGTGTTTGATATATAACTGTACACGGAGATTAGATTCTTCTATTGGTTGGTACAGTTGAACACTTGTTGGGTTAGCATGGGATGAAACAAACAAAGAATAGAAAAATATATAATATTGTATTAAAGTTGTAAAAAAATGAAATGAACGCACATCCTTAAACGGTGATTTAAGTTGAGTGAGACTCATAGTTTGATGTTATTGTGACGGATGAAAATCATCAGCGCCACAAGCAGTTCTGGGGAATGTGTTAAAAGGGAAGGATAATTTCTTAGCTGGACATTTATGTTTGCAACGTAGGGCTTTTGACTAATCTATGTGAATCAATATTTTTTTGAAAGAAACCTATAGTAGAACGATTTGTGAAAACATAAATAAAATCGATGGCACAACAGAGAATCTGGACGCTTATGAAGTTGTTCTTTTTTCCCTTGTCGCACAAAACCTCATTTGCACTACTCATATATATGTACCTATCTGATTTATACCTAATAAAGAGACAAATCAGCATTAATTTATCTCGACCTTTAATCATGAATAAAAGTTCCAAAAGTTGAAGCCATAGATGTATATGGCTAAAATGACGTCACACTCGAAAGACGTCATTTTAACAATCGTTTCCAACAACTTATAGCTATAATTAAATTTCCCAGTAATTTATTGCTCAATTTGCAACTTTTTTCCTGTTTAAGTAGAAGGTATTTTAGCGTTAACAATATTCAACTTTTCGGTGTGAACACAGAGTAGGAACCGCCATGTTATTTCGTTCGATTTCAGTGTTGCTGCCATGATACTAATAATTTTCTTACTTAATTAATTAAATATGATATTTTGTTTCAGTTATCGTCAGACTGACTGATTGCATTATGAAAATGTTCTACTCAACTTCGAGCCGAGATACTCCGGAATATACAGACAATACTTACCACTAATTTGGGACTACATGGTGGGTAAATATACGTATAAAGATTTATTTACTTTTTTGAATTTTGACGCGGTTCCACTGAACCACGGTAGACGCAAACTGACGTAATTCTGGACACATGTCAAAGATGCGAGCTATCAAAGAAATGAGAGCATTTTTACGCAGAAATGGAACAGCGCCGATAGGTACACCTATTGACCGGCTGTATAGAATGTTGCACCAAAAATGAAAAAAAAAAAGAAAAGTTCTACGTTTGACAGGTGCTGGACATACATAATCGATAGGTAGTTATAGGTCGATTCAAACTTAATGATATCTGTGAAGTTGAAGCTCTTTGCTGCGCAGTTAACACATGCTATGGGAGCCCAGTTGAATTTTTAATTTTTAGATAACTCTAAAAGTTTCATCAATGTTTCCGACGTTGCATTAGCTAGTAATTAGGTGGGTTAGTTTGTTTCAAATCATTTATTTTCTTCTGAAACTTGTATAAAACAATAAAATACAGGACTTCTGATTCTTCTACATATTGCTCATTATTTTTAAATGTCAACTTGTATAGGCAACATTTTCTGATGTATAACTTTGTCACAGCCTCAAACTAACCAGATTTGGCTAAAATCTTTTTTCAAGCAATGTTGTTTTGAAGATAGTGTTTTCTCCTTGAATTAGTTTTGCTATGCTTCAACGCTCTAGATAAATCTAATTGCGCCTCTTTTTCTTTCCCACATAGGTGTCACAGATTAGCTTCACCAACGACGATCATCCGAAACATATGGACATCAACTACTACAATAGTTTTCCATAGCAGATTTCCATCCTCTATAGACCATGAAAATCTGAACCAGCAGTGGCGGCCGTTATCAAAGCACAAAGCTCGACGAGTCCCAAATCTATTCTGTCAAAATCTCACCCCGTGGACTTAGGAGGAATTAGAATTAAATGAACTGTAATTCCATCATAGATTTACAACTCATTTCATGCTCGCTTCAAGCTTTCCGTGCAAGCTTTAGCTTACACGGTGAGAGCAGGACCGTCTTAACTCATGCAGGGGCCTGGGCACACTTGAGCCCGGGGCCCTTTTGAAAAATTGAAACCGGCCAAGAAAGTGTCGGAGCAATGGTACCGTTCTATCTAGTGGAGTATTTATAATATAAATACCTTAACCATCAACAAAAAATATTGTTACTTAATGGTAATTTTTCAAAAAGACAAAGTATTAATAGAGCAAGCGAAGCGAACTCGAACATTTTTACTTAAACCCCTTGTGCCCTTATTGTAAAGACGGAACTAGTTGAGAGGTTTACAGAATCGCACCGCCTTTTCTTTTTCCGCGAAGATGAAGAGAAGTATTTTACACTTCACAGTTTACACTACGGCATACAAAACAACCGGTTTATTCTGCCTATACCTCACCATGTAAACTTAATGGAATGAGATTCCACGTCAGTTCTACGTCATCATCATCTTCCTGCCCTTATCCCATGTTACTTGGGGTCGGCTCAACACGTTTTTTTCTTCCATTCTGTCCTGTCAGCCGTCACGCCATCACTAACTCCTTTTTTTTCATATCACTCCTCACACAATCCATCCATCGTTTCTTTGGCCTACCTCTCCCTTTCCATCCACCCACATTCATATTCCTTTTAGTTACTTGTGTTCCATCCCCCCTTTTTACATGACCATACCAAGACAGACCTTTCAACTTTTCCGTCACTGGCGCCACTTTTTAAACTACCTCTAATGTACTCATTTCTCACTTTATCCATCCTCGTTACTCCATACATCCATCTCAACATTCGTCATTCTTTTTTTTATTATCTATTTTTTTTCAGTTCATACGTCAATTATACGTATGAACTGAAAGCGCACTTTTTATGTTCAACTAAGTTTTTCGGTGAGATTTGTACAGAATCATACTGGTGTTGAATACTCAGGGACTCGAAGGGCTTGGCGCTTTGATTCTCGAACGTCGAGGTGATTATAAACAGCCGCTCGCGCCGCTATTGTCTCAATAATCACATCCCAATGTTGAGGTCTTACCATATGCTGCCGAAATTCACATGTACTGATTTATCTTATAACTCGATGCAGCTTGCCAATGTTTTGCAATGCGATTGATAGACTAAATCAACTGTAACAGCGAATTTGAGCTCTTTAGTACCTTTCTTCCATATCAGCTGTGCACGACAGTCATTGTATTATATATAGATATATATACTTATACAGATTTTTGATTGCTTAATTTAGGCAAGTTTTTTCTCCATGGTTACCAAAATAAATGGTTCAGTATTATGAATATGACCTTATGAATATGAATTTCGTGAATGCGCGTTTGACTAATAATCAAATAATTCACTTTTTGTTGAAAACTGACTACTGATCCAAAAACGCGTTGTAGTGAACCATTGGTTGGGTTAACTACGGATCTACTCGTCTTTAGGAACCAAAATTAACAACTTATACCAGTTTTCTGTCCAGTTTTGTAAAAGCCAGAATTGACTTTGTTGCTTTGGTCGTATTTGCCATTTGATATAAGGCCTCTCTATTAGGGTTTGACATGTTCTTCACTCAAAACAAAACACTGAATTTATTTAATGAAATGTTGTTCACAGGTCCAGTGTGTGTTGATAGTTTGTGCCTGCATCAAAGATTCTCTATGGCCTGCATCTACTGCTGCCTCTAAACTTCGGCAATTCCATGGCATCGACGACTACGGTGGCAGCCATAGATTTAGTACCTACTTAATAATTTATTGTTTTGACCTTGTTATAAACCGATTATATAAGATTCCTCAGAAAATACGGCATTCTTATAATATGGTTAAAAAATCTAAACAGTGTGTCGATAAATTTTCAAAAAATATTGAGACACGTAGTTATTCTTTTTTCACGTAATCAAAAATGAAGACGATACATTGCGTTGAAAACTCGTGTGACGTCACCAGCCCACACCCTTGAATGTTACGCTTTTACGCGTTAGCTTCCTTAAATTTTATTCATTTTCACACACATAATTATGTTGCCAAGCGACAGTTTTGTACCGGAGGTGTGATGTAATCCTAATAAGCATAAGCATAAGCATAGCATATAAGCATAATCAGCCTTATCCTAACATTTATCTCCATTCTATAACTTAATAAAACTAACACGATAAAAATAGTCAGTTAGTTTGTAAGATGTTGGTACCCACCTAAACTCATTGTTAAAGTGTAAAAGTATTTTAAGATGTCGTATGGAAACATATTTTTTTATCATTATATAAATCATGTAATTTGTATCAATAAATATTTATTGATGTTACTTCGCCTACATTTTTTTTTTATCCCGCCCGGTCTTTTAATTATAGGTATTATAGGTACCTACTGCCATAATGCTGCGGATGTTACCGCGGTCCTGGAACGCAAAGGACATCAAATTCCCCTGTTATCCACGCTTATATAATTTAATTAATTTAATATGTGTTATCTAGTTTTTCTGCAGTTTTACTACTATTATAAATGTGAAGGTTTTGAGGGATGGATTAATGGATGTTTATCAGGTACTCAGTTACGCCGGAACGGCTGAATGGGTCCGGATTAAGTTTGACCTAAAGATAGATTATAGTTTGACTGAATTACCTATAACAATTAGGCTACTTTTTATCCCGAGCGAAATAGCTGGAAAAGCTAGTTAGGTAAATCTTAATAAGAAAGAGTTAGCACAACTACCTTATGATTTTCTGTTCAGGTTTATGAACTCCTACCTACATGAAATTATTAATAATCCTTACACGATACAGGGTCGAACTGCATTCAAAATGATGCCGAGTGAATATATCTTGAGCAAAGGGAAATGGCCATGGCCTAATCTAATTAATCTATACAAATATTATAAAGCTGAAGAGTTTGTTTGTTTGTTTGAACGCGCTAATCTCAGGAACTACTGGTCCGATTTGAAAAAAATCTTTCAGTGTTAGATAGCCCATTTATCGAGGAAGGCTATAGGCTATATATCATCACGCTAAGACCAATAGGAGCGGAGCAGTCATGAAAAATGTGACACAAACGAAGTTGTGCGGACGCGGACAACTAGTATTTTATAAAATTCGACTACACTACGTCCAAGAACCAGGCGAAGAGGACCTGACGAGCTTGACGACTATCTGCAGAACCGGTCCGCACTTGCCCAAAACTGGAAAGTATGGAAAGAAGCAAGGAAGGCTTTTGGCCTGCAGTTAGACACTGGGCTGAAAATCTCTATACAACTTGTAACAGAATAATAATACCTGAAAAGGGGTCAATTACTCATCAAGTCATCATTATGAACCACTTTTACTATGTGACGAAACTCGATCTTGTCTCGTAGAAACAAACAGCTGTTCAGTACATTTTGTCAAATTATGCGCACAGAAATGTATGAGGCAGTGATTTTTTTCGCGATTTCTGGTCCCAGAGTAAAAGTCGTCATTATTTCCGACAGCCAGATTTTTAAAGAGCTCATCTCATTAAAAATCTGGCTGTGGGAAGTAATATAGACAATCTATTTATTTCTTTACCAAATTAGGTGTCTAGGTAGCAACAGCTTTCGAACCCAAACCAACCTACCCGGTATATGTACCTTGGATTCGACCGGTTCGACCAAGGAGGCTATGGCGATCCGCCAATACGCACTGGAATAGGGTAGTTAACTAAAAAATCTGATTAGTCCGTCAGATAGATTTCCAAAAAATATTGGAGAAGTATTTTTTCTTTTTTCACATAAACAAAAAATGAAGACGATACAGTGCGGTGAAAACTCGTGTGACGTCACTACCCGCTACAATTTTTACCGGGCAGTAACATCACATGCTCCCACTCCTGATCTTTGATGCTTTTTATCTTCGTCGGTATTTATAGATTTGATAAAGGAAAAAATACGTGTCCAATATTTTTCTATAATCTTACTGACGGACTAATTAGAATCATATTTTCTAAATCAGGAAACATCCCTATTGCACGAATACAGGACGAATACTCTGCACTCAACATGGACATACTTAATGTATCGAATCAAATCTATTTATTTCCCATCTTCGTAGCTCATCTAAAACAGCGGAAATAGAAAAGCCTAGTTGACAGTTAGGTACATTTTTGGGCTGTACCTATAACTCTTGGACAGAGGTTGTTCAAGGTTTCGCTTCCAATCAACAGAGATGTGGAGAATTTTTAGACGTCATATTTTTTAAGTTGAGTAGTTTCGTTTTTTAAGTTTTTATGGTTAGGGAAGCACTTACACGAATAAAAAAATCACGAAAAAATAGATACAATTGACTAAGTAAAAACATAACTAAGTACAAACCTATGAAATAAGTTTAAATTTCAAAAGTCGGTATTTTTGGTTGTTTCTTCGTTTTTTGTGTCACCGACTTCTTTTTTATTGGAAGCCTATGCATATGTTGCTGTTTGTGTTTTATATTTTTCACTTTTTCGAGTTGATACCCCACAACTAAACTGACTTTAAGTATTCCCATAATGTGTGGTTGCGCTATTTACCGTTAAGGAGTTAATGTGTGCTTCGTAGACATACCTGCCTACCCCGTCCCAGCGCACGGCATAATGTTGAACATACAGCCGAACAAGGAGACTTTGTCTTCTTCCACTTTGAAGAGAATGGCGTGGGATTCATGATATAAGGGCGAAAAAATCGAGTTCTTAGACTCAGAACGAATAGCAGTTCTCGTCGTCATCTGACTGCCTTTGTTTTCTTCGCTTCTTCTTGCCTATTCTTCTTCTCTTCATCTATCTTTTCTTCGTCTTGACTTTAGTTGGGACTAGGCATATTAAGGTCGGCATCCAGTTAAACCGAATTCAGCTGAAAAGGTATTTAACCTCCATTACAATTGGCAAGACTGGTGTCCGATTTTCTGGCTTCTGATAAATCCCTAACGAATGCCGAAGATCTAAACAGGCCCGGGTCGACGGTGCGTCGTATTCCACGCGCGCCTCAAAGAGTTGTCAGCAAAGAGGACGGGGCCCCTTAGGGTCAGTGCCTGCTAAGGTTGCGGAATTTGTTCGATAGAGTCACCACGGCCCTGGAACGCAAAAGGCACTAGAAGGATCACGATTGGGTTTTAGTTAGTAAGAGTCTGACACTCCTTTCCGCTCCACCCAAAGCGGGAGAAGGCATCTGATGATTTCCCATCCAGAAAAAAAAGCGTCCAGTAGGCCCGCGCATACGACGTCCGGGAATCAACCTGCGTTTCTCGATGCCCGGGGTGGTTTCTTCTATTCCGGCGGCTGGGGCGAGGGCGTGAGGTTTCGACCTCCCTCATGTGGTCTGCCTCCTGTTGCGCTAGCATTACTGCTTCGCAGAAGGAGGTGACTGCTTCCCATGCCTCTTCGATCTAGACCATGGATTTAACCAGGGCCGGAAGCGAGAGGTCATCGCCGCCGATCGCCTCACCGAAGACAGGGCGTTGCTCCGCCCAAGCAGGGTAGACCTCGCTCCACCGTGTCCTCCGTGCGATACACACTGTGTTGACACCCGGACGTATCCTCCCGGTGAATCCGAAACAGGTACCTCCCGAAGCAGCCGTGTCCAGTGAGCACCTGCGTCAGGCGGAAGGCGAGGATGACGTAGCGTCTCTTCAACCATTCCTCGAAGAGGGGACTTATCGCCGCAATGGCAGCGTGCCCACCGCTGGGTTGCAACAGTCGTTGTCTCCATACCTCAGTGAGATCCTGCCGGAGCTCCGTCCGCTGCGCAGCAATTTGCCGCGGCAGCAGAGTTTCACCACGGCGTAGCGCCTCCACGCGCAACGCGTAAACGTGCGCGAGGGCCTCAAGATCCCACGGCAGCAATCCGGCAAAGAGTGAGGGATCCCTTCGATATTGTTTGGATTGGAGGAAAAATAATTTTAGAAATTATATCTTAGTTATCTTACAAGTGATTTGTATCTCTGTCAGCGTAGTAATTTAATAAGTCTTCGTGAAAACTGGTAAAGTATTTAAACTATTAGTGCAATAATATAGAGATGAGACGTATATACTGGTAGAGGTATTTATACCAAGTATGTGCTTCCCAGTACATAGACCGGGTACGGACCGAAATACTGGGTAAATACCTTGAAGGTATGACGTCAGACGCATAGTACGATACGAACCGCTACCACAAGGTAGCGCCCAGTTTGATCGGTAGTTCGGTACGCCGAAGCAACCCGAAGCTACCCGACAGCTTACGAAGGGACCCGAAACGTCATTCGTGCTTTATGAACATTCGGTTGATTTAATTTAGTTAGGCAAAATGGGTACTTATTTTTACGTGCATAAGGAACATAATAGCATAATTACATTTTTTGTCACGACGTGAAAGAGTTCCTTAGTTTGTTTATGTTAGGGAATATTATTACGTGTTTGAATGTTTACGTTGTCTAGTGGTACTTAGGTCGACAATGTTTTGATTTTTTTTGCGTCAGTTGTAAGTTTTGCGACAGTCCTAAGCCTGGTAAAGTAGGAAGGAAAGATTTCATATCTCATAATGCATAATTACGTATAGGTACTTGAAACATCGTACCTTGGAGGCATACCATACTTATCGCATACGTTTACTTATCGAAATCCTACCACACCCAAATACTTAGAAGTATTTTGATACCTGGTATTTGTACCAGGTATTTAGTGATACCCATACCTTAAAGGCCGGGTATGGAGAATGGCAGGTATATCTCATCTCTACAATAATATAAAGTGGACCTAAAGGGCCCAACTTCCCAAAAATTACATAATATAAGTATCGTACCAATTGAGCGTAAAGAACCGTAACCGTAAAATACCGAAATACAAAATTACGACGATTGCCCAATTATGATGAGGTAACGATGGCAAAGTGATGGATGGCTTATATATTAACCGGTGTAACGAAACCATAGCGACTTTTAATTCGACGCCAACGCCATCTATCGAGGTAGGTAGACGACACATGATCCAAACTGAGTGCATGCAAAAATGGTCATAAAAAAGAACTTTAAGTTTTTCCTGAATATTTCATTTTTCCGGGAAATTTTTCTGTTTTTTATTTATTGTAAAAAAAGAAAAAAAATAGAAAGAAGAGTAAAACCTCAGAGAGAAATTCCACTGACATTCATCATAATTATCATATAACAAAACTTCTGATAATATTATTCGTATTAATCTATCGGTGAGACAAAGATTAAAGATTCAAAATAATAAGCCCGCGGCAGTTCAGAGATGACCAGTCTCAACTGACGGCGACCGTTCACAAACATGACGCATATATCAGCATCAGTAGCAATCATGTCCACTCTTTTGTAGGGAATTTCATGATCGAACACACTCGACACCGTTTTTATTCCTTCCCTGAGCACATTGTTTATTTATTTTATTTATTTAACAATTTATGTACACACATTTAATAAAAATAAAAGAAGAAGGAAGCAGAAAAATAGGTACAAAGGTGATGTTTATTTCTATAGAAATCTCTTCCAGCATACCTGCGATAGGAGAGTCGAGTAAATGTAGACATTGTGTGTAAAAGTATTGAGTAGGAAAAATGAAAACAATACAGTTTAAATATAACATACAATCTATAAAATTATTATACTAATATATACTAAATAATATTAAAAGTTAAATAATAATACATACATATACGCAACTAAGATGGGAAGGAAAGATAGTTGTTTGTATCTATAAAAAAAAAATTAGACATATTGTTGCAGACAGCGACTATGTAAAATAACAAGGCCATCATCATTATACACAGTCCGGCTTCAACCACTGCTGAAACTGCTGAAAGGCCTCTCTTTTTTTGTAAGATTCCTTATGTTTCACTCACGGCCTCAACCAGGTCCTACCCGCGAAGGTAATAATGTCATCTGCTCATCTCACCGTCGGACGACACACACTTCTTCCAGTCCTGGTCGCCACTCATTTACCGCCTAACACCTCATATCGCAATCGCGTCTTGCCAGATGTCCAGCCAATGTTCCATCTGTCTAGCCTTTTCCCAACTATATTGGGGTCGGCTCCCAGACAAGCCAGATTCAGATGAATACCAGCATATTACGTGGAGCGGCTGCCTGCCTACCAGACCTTCACAACCCATTAACTGGGAAACACGGTATTTTTTGGCAAGACTGGTGTCAGACTTTCTGGCTTCTGACAATCCGTAACGACGTTCTTTCCGAGGCCCGGAGAAGTCTCGTTATGTTAAAATGGTTACCCATCCAGACCAACCTCCGCAGCAACTTACTCAATGCGAATGGAAGATCGAGCTTCTTCGCTCTCCTCTGGGCAACCGGAGGTCTCACCTGGAAGGAACAGACCGTCACGGTGTCGTGCAAGATAGCACTGTGAGACATCTAGTTTCATGTTGACATGATTTGCAATGCAGTGCCATGCCGTGCCGAACAAAATACAGCCACAGAAATACGGTACAAACCATTATATTTCTATGGTTCATAATGCCATATTTGCCAACCCCAAAGCCGAGTCGTTGTTACGTGAAAGAAATAAGTAGGGCTTCCCAACTTTTTGTACCGAGAAATAAAGTATATCAAGCTCGGAGAAATAAAATGAAATATTTTTGGACGTTATATAAACGTAATTTTTTTGGAGCTTGAGCTTCTAGAACAATTTATTTTCATTTTAAAAATATTGTTAAGCCTCTCCA
This sequence comes from Hecatera dysodea, assembly GCA_905332915.2. Lineage (NCBI taxonomy): Eukaryota > Metazoa > Arthropoda > Insecta > Lepidoptera > Noctuidae > Hecatera > Hecatera dysodea. Next base: position 25,334,153 of record HG995286.1, on the reverse strand, counting down.
CAATTTAAGTTATTCCTACTAATATATATACCTAACCGCGAAAGTTTGTAACTAAGTAGGTAGGTATGAATGGATGGATGGATGTTTGTTACTCTTTCACGCAAAATCTACTGAATGTATCTTGATGTTTGACATAGAGGTAGATTTTATTCTGGAATAACACATAGGTACCTAGGATACTTTTTCTCCCAGGAGTATGTTCCCTTGGGATATTTTTGGCGTAGCCGCGGGCGGCAATTATAAGTGAAATAAATAAGGAACTCATTATTGTATTGGCTCAATGGAAGTAATAAGTAGGTAGTTTTTATGGTTTTGTTTTGTAAGATATAAAACAGTAAGTACCTAGCTTGTATTCTTTCTCTTTATGAAACAGTTAAAATAATTAACGATCGAATAAAAGTATAATACTGTATGGTTGGGAACTAAATGCCTAGAAACTCTATACCTACTACTTACCTACATGTGGGAGGAACATAGATATTTTATATTTCTATGGGGAGGAAGGTCATTCATTCGCTTTATTTTTTCCTCATCGCCATGGAAGGCTTAGGAAAAATTTAGCGTGACGACTTTGTCTTATTTTTTGTTTAAAAAAAAAACGTTGCCCCACACTAGGAATTTCTACTGTGTCCGGGGTGCGTTTACAATGATACAATCTCACATTTGCACTTGGCGGCGTTAATGACTGATTGGTCGGAGAAGGCAACACAGTGTAAAGAATGGAACGATATGTGCGAGAGCTTTGCCCAGCAGTGGGACAAAATTAATAGAAATAAAAACCGCTATTGTTTATATCGTCAGTATCAACCCACGTACTCGAGATACTGCATATATGTATGTCGGATAATTATAAAATGCGTAAGATTATACATATGTAAGTATATTATGTATAATTGACAGATCGTAAACTCTCGATAAATTGTCAACTGAACATTTCGAAGAAGTCCTTTGTTACTAACAGAATTTGATAGTCTTTAATCTCTTGAAGTCATTCCGAGAAATTGTGAACCGACGTAAACTGACGACATGCTGGCGAACAATCAGTGTATCAATGTCATTGTGCAGTCATTGCTTTGAAAAGCTCGGTTATCAAAAAGTATTACGACACCAATGACCGACCAATTATCGACCATTATGAATTTAGCAGATTACGAACTTTTAGCAAAATGACTATGGAATCGTGTTGGAATGACAAATTTATAAAAATAGGAGACTTAGGCCCCAGGTCTTTTTCAAATGTTAGCTGAAGTGAATAATAGTTTGCATGGTTGGATGGGTGGATGTTTGTTACTCAATCACGCTGAAACGAAAGAAAGATCTGGATGAAATTTGTCACAGAGGTATATTGTCGTTTGGACATTCACATGGGCATTGATTTCCGACATTCACACGTAACCGCTGGTAGAAACAAATATAACATATCATCACGACAGTATCTTCTAGAAGGTTTGGACAGAAGTTTTTGTGAGGAAAACCTCAAAGAGTACTCTACTCTCCGTCTGAGACGTACAGAGTGTTATGTCGGACTCCTACCGCCTACTATTACCATAAGTCGGGACCCAGACCAACTACGCACTGCACGCACATATCGCAAGTTGTGTTTTTATCCCGTGTAGTGTGAGCGAGCTTATGGCAAATTTTGGATTTTAGATATACTGTAATGCCTATTGCCTACAGTATGTATCTAAAATCCAAAATCCAAACCACGGTTTTTAAACAAATGCGAGTCGGATTGCGCTCGATGTAGGATTCCGTAGTTGCACGTCACAATTGCCGACAGAATGGTGCTTTTGTTTGATTCTATACCCCATTCGCGATAAGATTAGACATTGAAATCCATCTTTTTTACAGTCCGTTCAACCAATTTTGCGTTGGTGGCATGACACATGATAGTTGCAGTAAACAGTTGGTATTATAATCACGTTTTTGCTTTTAATGCCATCCTTATGCGTACGGAATAGAAGTAAAAATCGGTAAAAAACGGACATTGGAACAAAATGTTCCAATGTCTAATCTTATTGTGAATGGAGTATAGTAACTAACAACTAAATATATATATTTTTTTAATTTTATAAGTTGGATAACTATTGCTGGTAAATTTGTAAAGCCATTATAACCACATCACTTAGATGTGATAGTTTTCCTAGGTAAAATCATGATTTTTTTCACGTCTACCAAACAACCGTTTAGCTGGTAGGGGGAGGGACACCCGAGTTTAAAAAAAATTAAGCGTTTAAAGCTTAATATTTCGTAAACAGATCCATGGATGGAAAAATGGCTTTCACCGATCCGATATGTTATTAAACAACCTATAAAATGACAACCATTTTTTTCGTATAAGCGCATTCAAATAAAAGCTTGTTTGCTTGTTACGTGACATCACGCAGCGCAACACGACGCCGACACTTCGTGTACAATAGTGTATTTTTGTAGTTTTTATAAATATGTATGATAGTCTGTAAGGTATATAATATGTTATGGGTCTTTGTTACCCGAAATAAATGATATATTATTAATATTAAAAAGGTTTTGTACCTTGATTTTTTTTTATTTTACCCCTTTTTCGGTCTGATTATGGTATACCTGTGCTAAATTCCAATTGTATGGTGCTAAGCGTTTGTGAGCTAAACCGTGGATAGACAAACGGACAATGGCGAAACTATAATGTTTCCTTATTGACTACGCAACCCTAAAAATCTTAGGGTCTTTGCAAATGTTTTTTCTGCTAAGATTTATCTCTAGTTACATGGATTCTGAATAGATAAATGATTATAGATGGACCCACGATGGAATCAAATTAAAACCCTGAATGAGGCTATTGAAGAATCAATTTTAATTAAGTATATTATCTATTCTTAAACTCTTCAATTTTCCAAAAGCATCGTATTTAATTAAAAAAGGAAGAGAAGAACATTACAATATGCATCCCATTTTTATTTGGAAAAACAAGCTTTGAACGTGAAGCGTGTATTTCAGCATTTTTTTCACTACTTTTTGTTCGGATCAGCATTTCCAGGGATTACCGCGTACAAATACAGAATTTATTTAGTTTGTTTGTAAAACATAGGTAGATATTTACATAAAGGTGTTAAGTTACATATTGGAGCGCTGTTTTGAAGGCGTACAAATGATTTTAAAATGTAACTTCAATAAAACAAAACCTAAAATAAACTAAACAAATATCAATTATAAAATCTGGTACAGTGTAAATCGTCAAAATAGGTGAGCTGATGCACAATTTTCTGAAGCAGTAATTAAGTATAGAATTGTCGTCCAAATATTCCTGTAGTGAGTAGGTATATTTCCGTTTTGAACTAGTCTTGATTTAGCGTTACAATTTTTTCAAGTAGCTTGTTAAATATTTTTTTGGCCATACAGAAGGTAGGTACTTGTATTCATTAATGCCGTTTTGCCATAAGTAACAAGTAATCATACGAACTTTCGTACAATTTTACCTTTTTATAAGATTAAAATAGTTTTTTTTTTGGATCTCTAGTAGGTACTCTTACTGGCTCGTAATTGTCCCATCTTATAAGTATTAAATATTACGAGATTGGCCCTTGTAAGTACCATTTGAAAATGTGTTTTTTAAACACATTTTCAAATGGTACTTACAAGGGCCACACTTACTTCATTTTACAAAGGTCTAATTATTATCTACCAGTCTCCGGCTGAAGAGTTGAAAACTGTAAGTACGGGGAAATTCTCGGGCAAACGGGAGGCGCTACAAAAATTTGCGAAACACGAACCCTTTTGACAAAGCCTTTGGCAAGATAAAGCTATTTTCCCCATGATTGTATTCAACACTATCAATGATAGGATAGTCCTGGTCCTTCATTAAACGCCGTTCAATAATATTATAGAATTAAGAACCTATTTCTAGGTTCGATTCCCGGTTCGTGTTGAATACCTAGGTAGTTCTTTTTGAGACATAATTTGTCTAACAGTTTTAGATTTAGATATCCCCAGACTAACCTACCTCAACAGATCACTCTCAAGGTAGGTTTATAGACAAGTTTAGTAAGTTTATAAAAAAAAAAAAAATTATATACCAATCCTGGATTGTAGGTACTTGCTTGCTGATGAATGGAAGACGATTTTGTTAGAATGTTTGCGGTTCTGTGAGAAAGCAGAGTGAGTGGTTTAATAAATTTAATAATTTGCTATACTAAATTATATTATTGTAAATAAATGACGCGTCTCAATTCACGAATTTACAAAATACGTCAGTGATCAGTGTTCACTCTGATAACTTCGTAAACTCCGAATCCGAATGGATAGGTACTAAGTGAGTTTGACAGCGTTAGACTAGCACCACTCGCCATTACCCGGGGTCCGGCCTAATCCGACTTATCCGACCATACACGTTTGTCACGTACCGAGAAATTAGCTTTAGTAATTGCATAAAAGCATTCATTACTAAGCTATTTATCTGTAATCCATTCCGGACTTTAATGCGCTTGGTCGTTCCATTGAGAGTATGACCAAAGTGTGTATCACACATGGATTTGATACATAATCAGCCTTTTAACGTTCCCACTGCTGGGACATAGGCCTCCTCTCTCTGGGAGAGAGAATGGGCCGTTATACACCACGCGGGCCCAGTGCGGTTTGGTGAATGTCACATATCTTCGAACTTTTTGGTTCTAGGACATGCCGGTTTCCTCACGATGTTTTCCTTCTCCGTTTTGAGAGCATTGGTGATGAAATTACACAACGTAATGCGCCTGGCTGGGTTTGAACCCGCGACCAATAATTCGTAAGTCGAAGCCGTTACCACTTGGATTACTTTAGCTATTTTTCCAGATCGTTATTTGACACATGATAATAGTTAGGAGTAGGTAGTCGTTATTATCGCGGCGCGCTTGACACTTCTACATTGACGCCTTTGTCCCGACTATTGAGTTCACATGGCAGACACGGCAATGAATCTCGGTGTTTTAATTGACAGCAATCTTTCTTGTGGGGCGTTGTTTCAGGCGGAAGTGAATGAGGTTAGTCGTAAGGTGCACTTTTCCTTCCACTCTTTAAAAACTCTTCAAACCTTTTTGCGCTTCAAATGTAAAATGTATTTAGCTCAAACATTAATTCAGCCGATCATTGACTATGCTGATGCCTGCTACCTGGATGCCACTGAGGAGCTCTTAAACAAGCTTGAGCGCTTGCAAAACCTGTGCATTCGTTTTGTTTTTGGCCTGAGGAAATACGACCATGTCTCTCAGTTCCGCAAAGATCTCAAGTGGCTCCCTATCCATCTTCGCAGGAATACTCGAATATTATTGTCTCCTTTATAACATCCTTTAATCCTGCATATCCTGGCTACCTGCGTGGTCTTCGCGTTTCTCATTTACTCGCCCTGCAGATGTGTAGGTCCCACCTTACAAATCATCTAAACTTTCCATCCCATAATACTCATTCATATTCCCACTCCTTCTCTCCTTAAAAAAAAAATGAAAGAGCATTATCTGTCCACTATACTGTGATTGTAGGTATGTACTTACCTATTATTTTATATAGAAGTATGTATTTAGGTATATTAATTTGTGTATATTTATTTTAATTTGATTTGTATGTATGTATAAATTGTTGATATTTAATATGTTTTAGTTAAGTTAGTATACCTAGTCTTTTTTAAGTTTCCTTACACACTCTGTCTACGTTTCTAATCCCACTCTTCTGTCGCAGGTCTGCTGGAAGAAATTTGTATTGAAATAAGCAGTACCTTTGTGCTCTTGATTTTGTACATTTTTTTTTAAGTATCTTGTGTGTACATAAATAAATATATAAATAAATAGTTTTACAGTATTATACCTACATTTTAATAGAGTTATTATTCGTGTAGAAACCTTTATCACTCAGTTAGTTATTTTTAAGAGTGAAAAGATATGGAACTCAGCTAAGTCTAACTCACAACTGCAAAAAATAATTATCAGTTTATATTATTTTATTTTAAGCAGCACAACCTCGTAGTAGATGTACTTTCAGCATATATATAAAAATTGTAACAGATGGAAGCAGATTTGGATACGAGCTGCTTTTTTAAAATTTCGCGCCTGTCACGTGACATATGAATTCAAGGAATACCATAACAGTGTTGCCTTTATCAAAAAGCTTCATGCAACATCAATAAATTGTACGTCAGCCTGGATCCTGAAATTGAATAAAAAGATGAATTCAAGGAGTAAAAATACAGCTCATTTACAGTTAAATTAATCATGTTTCAGTTTTAAAGAGAGCCTTACAAAAAAATCTACTGATCTTCAAACACTACATTTTTAAAACTCTACCCAGACAAAATATTTAAATGGTAACATCATTGTTAGAAAATTAATAAAATCTTGATTTATGATGGTAAATGGATCTTGGAAATTAACTAAAATTTAGAATTAAACGCTATAAAATACAACATTTGGCAATACCAATGGGTACAGCCGAATGAAAACATTGTTAAATAAGAACTCTTTTTTTGCAAAAAAACATTTTTGTCATAGTCTGTTGTTGTTTAACCCAAATAAAAAAAAACTTCGCTTCACGCTAGTACAACTTCTACTAGGTACAATAAAACGTTTAAAACGTACCTACATTATGTATTTGTGAATTATTAATTTCAGATTTGTAATTTAAATATCCCGCCATAACCTACGTAGCGTACGTGAAATGTTTTTTTCATTTTTCGATTTAATTATGGCGGACCGCAGTTGGTGGGTGAACGAAGTTCATAATCATTTAGTGTGAGTGCATACAAGTTGTTTAACGTTCATGTGATAGTTAAAATTTATCCGCACCGCAAGGGTGTATGCCTGGGTGGGCGGAAACAAAATATGGCGGAGAATAGAGGTTCGGACAAAGTCGTTATGCCGGACATTACCGAAGTTTCCGAAGCCGATCCACTGTCGGCGAGGGCCGAGCACGACGCCGCCCGATCTGATGGCGGGGCTGTTTTGTCGACTGCAATAAAAAATACAAGATTGTCTAGTGATTCCAATGGCGTGGTCACGGTACCAGTGTCCCTGCCGGTCGGCACACTTATTACTGGCACGACATTTAACGTGATAACGTCAGATCAGCTGCCGCACTTCAAGCCAATGATTTGTGTTGATAATGGGTTTATATCAGGTGGGCCAGTGACAGATGACATAAAGCCGACTCACATTGTGATACAAAATCCTCCGTCGCCTGCAAGTCGCCAGGAGGAGAGCTCGAGTGCCGCGCACTCGCGGCACTCGAGCGCGCGCTCGTGGGCGGAGACGGCGAACATGCCCATCCTGCCCATTCGCTGCAAGAACACGCCGGCTGAGCTACACAAACAGAGGTTCGGCTCTGGCGGCAGGGGCAGATGTATAAAGTACGGAATGGAATGGTACACACCAAGTGAATTTGAGGCCCTCTGTGGAAGGGCTTCTAGTAAAGACTGGAAGAGATCTATTAGGTTTGGAGGGCGAAGTATCCAGGCCCTGATAGATGAGGGTATACTGACCCCCCATGCCACAAGCTGTACTTGTGGGGCATGCTGTGATGATCAGTCAGGTGGGGCCTGTGACAGTACTTTATTATGATACAGTAAGTCAGTAATTAGCCAGGAAAACATACCAACAAGTACTTCACAAATAAAGTAGGTTATAGGCAGCATGTAAACATGATAACAAAAAGCAGGCTACCAGAGAACATATTATAAACATTCTTGGGTTTATATCAATAACAATATGGACTATTGACCATAAATCCTATAAATGTAACAAAGTAAATGATAGGAGTATATCTATTTTAGTTGTAAGTAGTTCAAGGAATGAGGCTTTAGTGGTAGAGGCAACCAGAAACATATAGGAAAAGATAAAAACAATGATAATAATAAATGGATAACCTAAGAAACTGGTAATTGTAGGGTAAAATATTAAAAAGCACACCAAATATGGCTTATTTTAATACAACAACAATATATACATATGGCATAGCATTGTGTTGCTATGTTCTGTGTTTGGTGATGATGTATTTACCGGGGAAAAGTTCTCAACTATTTTAGATAGCATTGTAACACAATATAACATGATTATTAAAGTATCATAATAATGTATAACATGTACCTACTTAAAAGCCCTGTAATAATCTAGTTGAACATGAAATAGAAAGAAAAAAAACACTGATTAAATGGAATATCATGAACATTAGAAGTTTAAGTTTGATCCCTGTACCTTCAACATATAAAGTAGGATAAATTATACTGCTGAATGTTCCCATTGTTGATAAATATAATGAAGATTAATTAAATTACATATCTTAAGCAATCAAAATGGATGATCATCCAGTACTTGCCCGAGGTCCCCCAGCTTAGTTTCCCTTGGGGTGCTACAAGTATATATTTCATATTTTTTGGCTAGATATATTATAGATACCCTTGAGGTACCACAACTCAAGGGTATCTAGGTAGGGTACTTGGGGATTTCAGGTAAGTACAGTGATTTTCATATCATAACCAAGCACAAGCCATTTCTAAAATGCAATAATATTTACATCTTACACATTGCTATAAAGAAAATTACCATATAATAAATGGTTCTATTGAACACAAACATAAAGTATAATTATTGCTGCTGCTTTTTCCCAGTGCTGGGCATTTGATTACAAATAAAATGTATTAAATAAATCAGATACTTGAAGACTCATTTCTCAGTGCTCTATTTAAAGATATAATATTAAACTGACATAAAGCATCATTTCTAAAGTGCAACCATGTCTACAGTGGTACTGAAGAGATGATGATAAGGGCATGTAATATTATACATAGGATTAACACCCTTATGCAAAGTGAATTGTGTGATATGCAAACCAATAGGAGCATACACATTATTGTAATAGTTTAATGCAAATGAATAATAATGGACTTGTGGATAGTCAAACATAAATACTTTAATAAAAAAAATGTGTTAACAGGACAAATCATCAGAATTATTACTGTCCAAATCAAAATAATATGCAAATGGTGCCTACTATGTTTTAAAAAATTCAATTATGACTTCTCACTATAGAATATTATATACCTATAGAAAATTCTTTACTAAATGTCCAAATTAGGTGAGCTGAAGCTGTATTGCAATTAAAAAACAAAACAATTAAAATCATGATCTTGTATGGAGTTTGTTATAACCACTACCTAATGTATGGTTGACTATAGCAAATGTTCAGTGAGGGAGTTTAATTGATAATATAATTGATGAGAGATTAAGGAAGTGATAGATGTATAACATAACAACAGCTTTATAATTGACGGTCCATGTCCTCACTTGATTCCTAGTTTGTGTCTGATTTTTTTCACATGGAACATTCAAATCAGCTTACCTAATTTTAATCACTGTTACCTATTACACTCAAACTATTAAAAAATGAATCACACCAATCTAAATTTCCACTTTCCAGCTATGGGTCCGGTGCGGTTGTTCACACCCTACAAGAGACGGAGACGTCACAACCAAGATGGTGAAGAGAAGAAGCCAAAATTGAAAAGAGAGTCCAGCATAGGAGATGGTGATGTAGAAAACATACACCAGAGTAGTAACAATAGCAATAACTCCAAGGAAGCATGGCAGACTATTGCCGAGGGCTTGGACACCAATGCTGATTACCACTTACTTGAGAACCCGGACACGAACACTGAATCAATTTCAGGTTAGTTTTACTCATAAAAGGAAATGACAGGAAGGTTGATAATGATGCTGAAGGATTACAGTCTTACGGCCGAACCCGATAACCAATCTATCACATACTGGAGATAGAAAAACAAATGTCACAACAGAAAAATTATATAGGTTTTCTGTTGTTTCATTTGTTTTTCTATCTCCAGTATGTGATAGATCGGTTATTGGGTTCGGCCGTTAAAGGACTGTGGTACAAAGGATGCTGTTGGTTGGATTTAGAAGTTCTTGTCTTTTTGACGGACATACTTGAAATTATAAAAATTGGCAAAGCTGTGTAGGATTACCTTAAGTTCGCCTTTGCTAAGTGTATTTTATTTGGGCATAAAGTTTTTATAAAGAACCTGTAGTTGAATTTGTAGCTCTTTTTAGGTGAGATGCTTAGAATTGTAGACTGAAATTGTTTTCCAGATCTTTAGTTTTGATTTCAGATTACCTAGTTGCAAAAACTTTTTGTTTGTTATTTTTATTAACAAACAACATACAATTTAAATTAATGGTGGTAGTATAGTGTGTAACTGATTTTTTAGTTAAGGGTTTGTGCACTCTGGGTGACAATGCTAGCTCAGAACCCATAGGGTCAAACAGGCCATGCCACAATTACCAGCAAGCAGACTGTAGGTGGCTAAATACTATCTGTGGCTCCATCCTAGTACACACTCGCATATTCCTTGAAAATAATTATTGCCATTTGTAAATGGTTCAGTCTAGTATTAGCCTTAATCTGATGGCAGGGTATGTGATAGCTCAACCTTCCTTTTATTACCAACTAGTATACTAGAGTGAAATAGGGTGAACAAACATGACAGGGGAATGGGGATAATCCTTTGGGAGATTTAAATATAATTTTGTTTGTTGCTATAATGCTCTCTACATTTAATATTGCGTCCACACGATAACCCATAAGGTCCAAAGGTAATGTAGAGACTGTTAATTATAAACAGCTTTCATTTAATGTTAAAACTCTTTTGAAATTTGGTTCCCATTCACCCTTACATTTCTGTTCACTCCTTTTACGGTACATATTTATAATGATATATTATTTTGGTAAGTTAAATTATCAAAATTCAAGAGAGGTGAATTAATAAAAAAAAAAAATAATTATAAATTGTCTCTTATAAAATATTGAACAGTAATACCATCAACTTTTATATACATACACATGTATTTAGTATTAAATTGTTAATTATTTTAGTGTTAAATTTAGTAAAGGGTCCTTCATGTCGGAAATGATGATTCGCGTTAGTCCATTTTCGGATTATTCAAAAAAGTATTTGATAAATGAGAAATTATCGATATAGGTTTTTTTCACAATTTTGAGGTGCAATATTTGTCTAAATTTTTTTTTTTGAGTCGCTCCAGTTTTGTTTACATGGGCTAAGGGAGAATGCATTATTGTTTGAAAGGTAATGTATATATTATAATATCAACAGATAGGGGTTGAAGGAGACTTACATTTTGAATGTGGTTTATATGCCATTAGAAAAGTGGTACAATATACTTTTATGTTTCTGTGTTTTTTTAATAACAAAAAATATTGAACTAAAGTTGGCTATAGTTCGTAAATTGTTTCGTTACGCGTAAAAGCGATCTTAACAATAATATAATAGTGAGGTATTGCATTTTTAATGTCATAATTGGTCGCTTTTGCGATTATTTTTATAATTAAATAACATAATTTTACAAAAAAAAAAATCTTGTATGAATCTATCCACTGTGAATTCATCCAGTTTTTATAAGATCGGAAAATTATGTCATGGTACGAGTTAAACTTAGGCACAGTGCAGCGATCTCTCTTACTGTATGCTTGTTGAAGCTATGGAAAGAAAAATATGATGAACATGAGCTAAGACGGGCTGTATATGTTTGCTTCTATATGGTAGCCATATAGCGAACTAGCACTTCGCCGGCGACTTGTAGATTTAGTACAATTTTCCCAGTTTTCGCTTAGTGCTCGCCTACATCATAAAAGACGAAGGCTTGTGCAAAATGTCATATTCGTAGTCCCAGTAGTTTCGGCTGTGCGTTGATAATGTTGATATGTAATTCGGTCAGTTTCCCTCCTAAAAATATAAATTTCGCTGTGCTTACATTATCATCTTGAATATTGAGCGAGAATTTGCAGAGATCGATCCAAAAGTCTAATCCAAAGCGTCGTGAGGTGTGAAAAAAAAATCAGTTACATGAGGCTTTAGTAATCAGCGAACTTACTTATGTAGGTACAAACTGTCTGAAGTTGCACCTCATAGTTACAGATGTAACCCTTTGCCTACCAAGATCAGACAGCATGTTTGATATACTTGCGAAATATAATTAGGTGAAATCTTAAAGCTATAAAATGCCTTGTTAGTTTTCTTACCTTTGCACATGCTGTGCCTGTCGCTTGATCTTGCATCAGCTATAAAATAGAAAATCAACTTAATCTGATACGTCGTTTTAAAAGATATGCTGATTAATAGAGCAGTGGTGGCCGAGTAGTAACGGCCCCGACATACGAATTGTAGGTCGCGGGATGAAACCCAGCCAGGCGGCCTAACTTTGTGTAATTTATTTCATCACCACTGCTCTCATAACGGTGAAGGAAAACATCGCATCGTGAGGAAACCGGCATGTCCTAGAACCAAAAATTCGAAGACATGTGACATTCACCAACCCGCACTGGGCCCGCGTGGTGGATTACGGCCCATTCCCTCTCCTAGAGAGGAGGCCTGCGTCCCAGCAGTGGGAACATTAAAAGGCTGATTATGCTAATTAATATTCAAACGGAAATACGTTTGATTATAAGAGAGCACACGTCTTGCTAGCTTGATGCAACTAAATCCTCGCCACTAGAAAACACTTACATATATACTAATAATAGAAAATAAAACATCAGGATTAGAAGTCGTAGGTGCTGAATGGAGTGCGCATGTCATAATAGTATGTCCATTTGAGTGCTGGCAAATTATAAATAACATTAGCTTATCCCGAGCGATTGTTACAACTATAGCACTATATGCCATTGCGATTTCCGCTATGCGTTTTTTTCTATTTTATGATGGACCCTTTTTATATTGGGATTTGTGGATTCTTCACTATTTATTGTCTTTTTTATACATTAGTATGGATAACGTGTAACGATTGTGTTTGAAAGAGCAGCAAATTTTTGCTCTCAACTATCGTGAAAGTCGGCTAAATGGTATCATCATCATCATGCATACATTTTGAAAAATATGAAATAGTAGGTTTGCTCACTGAATAACCACGGCTAATGCTTTGGTCGCAGCGACCAACGCTCGCAACATATCGATCACTCCTAGCAAGGTCCATAGGCCCAAAGTACCATTCTATTAGCGATGGCGGTTGTTGAAATGTCGAACTATAAGGGATTGATTTCGAGATTTCCCATAAACTTCTGACGTTTTGACAATCTCCTTCGTTACGCTACTTCTGATAGAATGTCATTATCCTAGAGCCTCTGGTTTCTGTTTTCCCTACGTACATAGGATATGGCGAAATCTCGGAAATGAACGCAACTCTAACAATTTTACGGGAATGTCTTTAGTGCGGTATATATTTAAGAATTATTTTTCCTTATCCTGAACCATCCTGTTTTAAACGATGCGTCTTGCGGACGTTTATTTGATCGGCTCAAATATAACCTTTGTATTATTAGATCGCGAAATTTCAAAATTGTCAAAGCGAATCTAAGCATCGAAACTGGATTTTAAGATTATTCTACACTTATTGTTTAAAGTTACGGATAAGCATGATCATATTATAAGTAGGTTATGCTGCCCTGATATTCTTACGTTTTATCGTGGATAAAACCTTTCTTAAATAATAAAGCTTACTTATTATTATAAATGAATGACTGAGATGCAACGCATCGGATCAATTCAGGATGGATGAAATGGCAACAGATCACTGGAACAAGTTGTTCAACAATTTAAATGGGGAAATCTATAAGTCCTTGATAAAACCTGTCGTACTGTATGGAACAGAATGTTATGTGAAAAAGATGGACTAAAATGGAATACCTGTAGCGGAGATGAGAATGTTGAGATGGATGTGTGGAGTAAAGAAGATGGATAAAATAAGAAATGATTACATTAAAAGCAGTTTAAAAGTAGCCCCAGTGACGGAAAAGTTGCAGGGGAATCGCTTGTCTTGGTATGGTCATGTGAAAAGGAGGCATGAAACGCATGTATCTAAAAGGGTTAAGATTATAAATGTAGATGGATAGAGAGGGAGGGGGATACCAAAGAAAAGATGGATGGATTGTGTGAGGATATGAAAGAAAATGGAGTTAGTGACAGCGTGAGGGCTGACAGGACAGAATGGAAGAAAACACATGTTGCGCCGACCCCAAGGATAAGGGTAGAAAGGTAATGACTTCTTATATATAAAATTCTCGTGTCACGGACTCACGGTGTTTGTGGTTGAACTCCTCCGAAACGGCGCGACCGATTTTCGCGTGCTTATCGGCTAGGGTGGCGAATCGGACAACATCTATTTTTCTTCCCCCTAAATGTTAAGGGTGGCCCACCCTTATTAATTTTTATTTTTTTATGTGGCAAAACGACGTTTGCTAGTGCTATTATAAATGCCTAATAAACTTTGGATGAATGTTTGTTACTCGAATCACGCCAGAACGGCTGAACGGATTTCAATTAATTTGGCACAGGCATAGATTATAGTCTCGAATAGCACTTAGATTACTTTTTATCACGGGAGTATGTTCCCTTGGGATAATTTCCGCCATTGCTATCGTTATAGCCGCTGGCAAAAAATTGTTACGACATAATTAAATCATTATGGATACAGAGACGTGGAAATCGGAGCCAATTAATCATGAGCTTCCCCTGAGGCTCCGCGCCTACACAAATTACTATTATTAACGTTTCTTCTAAGTCAGCCTTGGAGCAAGTAGCAAGTGAAATAATTTATAAATATATTCCGATTAAACCGATTATGACGAAGAGCAGTGCTGGCCGAGTGGTAACGGCCGCGCGGCCCCGACTTTCGAATTGTAGGTCGCGGGTTCAAACCCTGCAGGGCGCATTACTTTGTGTAATTAATTTAATCACCACTGCTCTCAAAACGGTAAGGAAAACATCGTGAGGAAACCGGCATGTCCTAAAACCAAAAATTCGAAGACATGTGACATTCACCAACCCGCACTGGGCCCGCGTGGTGGATTACGTTACGGCCCATTCCCTCTCCTAGAGAGAGGAGGCCTGTGTCCCAGCAGTGGGAACATTAAAAGGCTGATTATGATATGATATATTCCAATTTAATACGAGAAACTTCCATTGACCATCGCAAACTAATTACTCATCGTTTTCTTGTTCTTTACCTTACGTACCGCAAACTCTTCAACAGGACTGAGATCAGTATTCTAAGTTCCGAAACGTAAACATAACACTGTTGTCAAGTCGACCGAAGGGAATTAATCTCTCCTTGTGCACCCCCGAATTTTATACCCGGAATTCATACCGAGATTTTGGGGAGGTTGGGGAGAACTTAATAAAAGTCTGTTTTGACCTCTATGTGTCTACCTTTGGTACATTATTTCCCCTCACAAACAGGGGAGAATTGATCTCCTTTCAAGGTAAAAGTTGCCACGTGTAACAACACGTGTAGCAACGGTCGTTATTTTGGAATTATAATAAGTAGCTCGAACATTGAAGAGAGTGTTCTATTCTGCTTTATAAGAAAAAGGACGTATCTACATGTAAAATAAAAACTACGCAAACCGATTTTCGACCTTATTTATTTTCTTAATAAAAATCGGTTTCTTCGTTTTGTGTAGATACGACCTTTTTAATGACGGCAGGATTAATGTCAATAGATCATGTTATTCGAATCGCACGTTTGCAAATTAGGGTGTCTTCTTTTGTTGAGAATCTTTTATAGATGATAATAATTGGCCTGTGGGGGCACAGTACATCTGCCCTGTTAAAATTGTTGTTGCTAAGTACAGTGGTTAGCTCGTCGCTTAATAATAGGTAACAACCGCACGGGTGGACCTTCAACGATTGTCACGGTCGGTCTGTGGATGGGTGACCATCTTATCGTACCGAGAGACTTTTGTGCCCCGGAAGGCTTGTTAAGTCATTATTCCCGGTAGTGGTTTGTTGTTCTTTGACAGTTTGTTACGGGTTGGAAGCTGAAATCTGACACCATTCTTGTCAAAGAGGGTATCGCAATACCCAATTACTAGGTCGTGATGGTCAAATACTTAGGTAGTCACTCCATGCAAAATACTGGTACTTGGCTGTTTTACGGATACATTGGAAGCGGTCCGTTTCATATGATTTTCTTACTCTACGTCTCCTAGGTACCTACGATACGCGACATAATTATGATTCACAGGAAAATAATGTCAATAACTAGCACTTTGCCCGTGACTTCGTTTGCGCAGATTTGCTACAAGCAATTTCCACCCCGTTTTACCCCCTTAGGGGTGGAATTTCGTAAAATCCTCGTAGCGGAGGTCACCACCCTATAAGAAACCTGCCAAATTTTAAGTTTGTAGGTGTTATAATTTCTGAAATTTCGTGATTAATCAGTGAGTCGTATTTCGCTTTGTCATACATATATGTATATAGATTTTCTGATGTATAGATTACATCGATGGTTTGGTTCCGTTTCTAGGTAATTTGATGTAAGAACAGAAAAAATTGGCAGTACTTACGCAGTCGGTATCTAATTGGTTACTTGGAAAAAGGTTTGGTGCATAGATTCCAAAACAAAATCAATGTAACGATTGATTGGTTGGTGGGTCGATTGATTGATTGATTGAACTGGTTTCTTATTGATACCAATTGGTTAAGGTGCTCGAACTTTTACTTATCACAGGCTTAATGGATTAGCATAGCATTGGCTGATACGCGGAAATTTCTTTTGTTTTGATTGATTTTTGCCAGCTGATGTAATCGTTGCTTATGCCTATGGGCCTAGTTCTGTGTTTATGCTTGCTTGTTATAGAGAGTCTATGTTTTCTCTATGTCCATCTCTTTCGTCTCTCTTTCTTCAACTCGTTTTTTTATTTTTTTTTATTTATTTATTGACACACCAACGACTTATTCACTAAATCATTACATAAAATTAATTCTATTTACGCAGCTTTGCGGTGAATTCGTCACTTATAGGTGTGCACAGCACTTGTATAAACAATAATACATTTTTTTTTTTTTTTTTTTTTTTTTTAGATTGAAATATATCATAATAATAACAAATATATGACGTGTAAAAGTGTTATGTTTAACCTGCTTACAAAATAAATATCATTTAACAAAATTTAAATATACAAAGTTTACATTGAAATTAAAATGTCAAATAACTAAATTAAAATACAGTATAATTAAAAAAAAAACATCAATTAAATTGGAATAGAAATACAAAATAAATTAAAACTATTAAAAAACAAAACAAATAAATTAGAACATAATCATTACATTAATTAAAATTTAAAGAATAGAATAGGTTTAAAAATTAAGTTAAATTAAATTCTACTATATAATTACATTTAATGGAGTCACACAAATACACAAATTAAAATGTTTGTAAGGGAAATAACCAAATCGATCAAGAACTGAGGGCGTATCGTCTAAATTCATTCAGACTGTTCGAAAATATGTCCAAATTGTTAGTACGCGTGCTCAGCTTATTGTAGCTAGACAAAAACCGGTATAAAGGAGCTGAACGACCAAGATTAGTTCTATTTTTAGGCATTTGAAATGTTTCTGTTTTAACATTGGATCTGTATGAGGTACGGCGGGGCACATTTAGACTGATCTCCGAAACCAACTCCGGTACATTCGCTAAATTGTGGAGGGACTTATAAAGGAAAATTAAATCTGAGCAACTTCTTCGTTGCTCCAAGGAGTTCATCCTGAAATGACAGAGCCTTTGAGGGTAATCGGCTTCGCGATCACAACTCTGTGATCTGTAGCGGAGGTATCTCGTAAACTTTTTTTGGATGCCCTCTATTCTGTCGATGTGGACACGATACACGGGATTCCATACAGGAGATGCATATTCCAGTATACTCCTCACCAAAGAGTTATAGAGAACCTTAAGGGTACCGCATGACCGGAATTCCTTGCAAGATCTTTTTACAAATCCCGTCATTTTGTTTGCTTTGGCGACAATAGTGTCAATGTGATTTTTAAAGGATAGTTGACTATCAAGTTGGACTCCCAAATCACGAATGGTGTCGACTTTCTGAAGAGTTATGCCGTTTAAGTGATATGCTGAAGGCTGAATCAACTTTCTCCGTGTAAATGTTATATGATAACACTTTGCGGCATTGAGAGTCATCATGTTACTATGACACCACTCATGAATTGCGTCCAAGTCCTTCTGAAGCAAAGCAATGTCAGTACTTGATTCAATTTCCTTGTATAATTTTAGATCATCCGCAAACATAGAGCATTTTGAGTTTTTAATGCAGTGTATGATGTCGTTCACAAATACCAGGAAAAGAATAGGACCAAGATGCGATCCCTGTGGCACCCCAGATGTTGAGTAATAAAGTGGCGACTGATAACCCTTTATAATAACTCTCTGTTGTCGTTCTGAAAGATATGATTCAAACCAGCGTAGCAAATGACCATGCACACCATAGTTCTCAAGTTTATGAAGTAGAATCACATGATTTACTTTGTCGAACGCGCTACTGAAGTCAGTGTAAATTGAGTCCACTTGCACACCGGTATCTACGGATCTGCTGATATCATCAATGTAGTGAACTAAGTTGGTGGTAGTGGATTTATTGGTACAGAAACCGTGCTGTTGCGAAGCCAATTGAGTTTTAATGAGCGAAGCTAATATAGGACAAACTAATGATTCGAAGAGTTTCGAGAAAATTGAAAGAAGAGATATAGGCCTATAGTTTTTAACATCATTGGGCTCCCCTTTTTTAAATATTGGAACTACGTGTGCGATTTTCCACTGCTTGGGGAACTTAGAAGACATAAGGGACTTATTAAAAATAAGTTTGAGCGGTAATGATAAATATTTGGCACAGTGCCTTATGAAATGTGGCGGTAGGCCGTCGGGCCCTGGACCTTTGCAGATATTTAGTTTTTTAATTACTTTGAGTACGTCTCGCTCCGTGAAATAGTGGCTTCCTAGCGCAAGCTGAGGGTACTCTTTTGACTTCGTTTGCACCGCGACTGTACCAGCTGGAGATGCAAAGGTGGCAGAAAAGTGTGAGGCAAAAAGTTTACTCACTTCATCTCCAGAAGTTGCCACTTTCCCGCTCCAATACATCTCAGATGGAATGTCATTAGACTTGGCTTTTTTGGCCTTAACGAATGACCAAAATGCCTTCGGATTGAGTCTGATGTTATCTTCAGTATTATTGACGTATGTGCTGTAGCACTTTTTGATCATATTTTTAGAACGTTCCTCTAATATACGATATTCATATTTGTCCCTGGGATTTTTGTATTTCTTAAAACGAAGTCTTAATTTTTCCTTTTCGTTGAGGAGTCTAATCAAACATTTTGAAAACCATATAGGAAATTTGTTATTGCGTCTATTATGTCTAGGAACACAATCATCCACTATTCGATTCAGTTGTGCGTAAAATGTCTCTACCATTAAGTCCACATCCGCAAGATCCGAAAGCAAACTCGCCCAATCGATGCTCCTCAACCTCTCATTTACGAGTGCGTAGTTGGCTTTCCAGAAGTTATATTTGAGAGAACTCTTACTTTTTAATATTGCAGGTGAAATATTCTTGATGGTGATGTCGAGAGGAGGGTGATGAACATCGACCAGCGACATTGGACTTTTACATTCACTGACAGATCCACCGTGGAAGTTACATAAAATAAGGTCTAAAGTTCTATTGTAACAGTTCTTAACAGTGTTAATTTGCTTGATGCTATTTGACGACATAAAGTCAACCAGTGAGTAACCTAACCTGTTCGCAAAGTTCTTAGCAGTTGTATAAGGTGAGCTGGAGAGAGTGTTCTCCGTGCTCCAGTCGATGAACCCGAGATTGAAGTCCCCAGCAATTATTACATCTCCTCCCGTTGATTCAATCACTGCATCCACGTTTTCCAGGATCAAGTTAAGTGGGGCGTGTTGCACAGGTGGTGGTAAGTAGGCTGCACAGATGTATAGGATGCCCTTTCTGCTATCGGTTTTAAGCTTGACCCACAAATCCTCAGCATCTGATTCCCATTTTGTTACGCGTGTTGAGTCTATCGCCCTAGAAACAGCGATCAGTACACCTCCGCCTTTTTTCCTGCCAAGAGGAGTAGAAGCTCTGTCTCTGCGATAAATTATATATCGGGAGTCGAATAATTCGCCATCATTTATGCTGTCATCAAGCCATGTCTCTGTTCCAATAATCACATCGTAGTTATTAAGTTGTCCGGCTAGCCTGAGATTATGCAGTTTAGTCTTAAGACCTCTGAAGTTCTGATAATAGATGGTGAATTCTGACAGCAAGATCACGGTCTTTGTGCGTCTTTGATCCCTTTATAGTAAAGAGACAGCCTCCAGGCTTTTTATTTGCTTAGCTTGTTGTCCATCCTCCTTCCTTATCAAGATTTTGCCATCTCGAACCCAAACATATTTGTATCCTTTTTCTTTCGCGACTTTTCTGGCAGCCGCATGGATTTTTTTGTTTAGGGGTGACAGGTGCTCCGATACGAAGACAGGCTTAACCAAGTTGCCGTATCCAAGGTGTTGCGAGTTAAGTTTTTTGTCGGGGTGTGCTTTGTTATACTTCATAACTGAGGTTAGAATTGTATCCCTCAGCAGCATGCTACGCAGTTTGACAACTACAGCTCTGGGGTTATTGCTTTCTGGGTCCAGTTTCCTTACCCGTACTACAGACAGGATGTCATCATCTTTGACGGAACAAGAGACTACATTTCCAATTTGCTGAACAGTCTTAACCAGATTTTCTGCTTTGTTTTCCGGTATGCCGTTGATTTCTAAATTTTGTTGACGTGCATGCTGTTCAATCAAGTTTACTCTTGAAGAAAGTTCAGAGACTGTGTGCCTGAGAGAATCGTTCTCCTTGTGAAGGATTTTATTGCCGTTCCTACAGGTCTCAAGTTCGGCTTTCATCCGATCAAACTCTTCACTTATAAAGTCGACTGACTGCTTAAGTTCATTGAACAATGATTTTATGTCGCCCAATTCGTTAGTGAAACTTTTTTTGATGTTGGCTGATATTTCCAATGAAAGAACACTTCGTATTTCTTGACGAATACAGTCGATCAGTTCACTTTTTGAGCATTGGAATTCAGAATCAGGTGAGCCATCAATGCGTGGACGTTTCTGTCTAACACATACATTTGATAATTCAGGTGTACTGGCAACGGGTATGTTAGGTTCAGAGGATGCCTGAGGTATGTTACTCCCACCGGATTCTTTAGGCGGGGTACGCGCTAGTCGTGACATTTTACTTAATTAAGTTGAACCCTTTTCTCAGTCACAGAGCACGTTATCTGAATCGGTTACCCGGTGTACAAACACACAGTTAAATTTAGGACAAAAAAATCGATTATTAATTTAGTCGATTTTTGGAATTTATGCTCTTCCCAAAAGCCCAGTGTGCAGAACTACGATAAAAAATCGCTGCGTTTCCGAACGAGAATAATGTGTCAGAAGTTGTTACATGACATACGAGTTTTGGTTGGTGGATTAACTTCGCGTGACTCAGCTGCTGTTTGTTTACATTGATTGTTTGAAAAATTAACTGACTTTGAAAGTAAAAGCGTGTATTTCATACAATATTTGCACTTTTACACACACAACTAGGTTGTGACAATTCCTGTGTGCATTAGTTTGCCGAAATTCACTTAGTCCGTAAATAACTGATGGATGTGTCCGTACTCACTATTTTATCACAGTACACACAAGGGTCCACTAAGAACTTTGGTTAGTTTTTACACTTATTCTTAGGATGTCACTCCGATAACACTTGTACACGTTCTTTGGGCTGTTATGATACTATAACTTTGTTAGTCCGATGTTATAATGTGTTTCGAATAATTTAATTGTTTGAAATCTCACGGTGTAAACATAGGTGAACTCAGCGTGAAGTCAGCTGTGATTGGTCGAGTTTCGCTGGGATTGGTCGAGATTCACTATCTCGGCACTTTTTTGGTGGCCGCCAGTGTTGATTCAGGCTTCCAGGACCCCAAGTCTGGTATTTTTATACATTTGTCATTCCAACACGATCCCATTGTCATTTTGCTAAAATTTCGTAATCTGCTAAATTCATAAGGGTCGATCATTGGTCGGTCAGTGGTCTCGTAATAATTTTTGATAGACGAGCTATTAAAAAAAATGACTGCACAACGACGTTCTAAAGGTACGTCACTGATTAAAGGAACTGTCAAAATTTTAGTAGATTACCGCATACGTTTTTCATCTCATCTCATCTCGTATTACCATTCTATGCCATTACTTTCAATGGAGTGTCAGTCGCTGACCATTGGAAAGTCAAAATGACGCTTTTATATTAAAGATTACAAAATAAACCATTATGAAATCAATGATAGACCATTCTGGCACTATTGTAATAGCAGACTTGGGGCCTTGGAATTAGAAGTAGTGCGGCGAGCCACTGTTAGCTATGAATTTTCTTTAAAAATAGACTGTACATATGGATTTTGTTTAATATCAACTAATATATATATCTATATATTTCGTTAATATACAAATCTTTATTGATAAACAATTTAAAACATAAGTTATTCAACTTTACAACTAATTAAAAACTATATATTTACAAAATACAACTAAAGAAGATATAATATAGAATATATATATTTTTCTACTATATAAAAATAAGTCGGGTTTTCCTTCCTGACGCTATAACTCCAGAACGCACGAACCGATTTCCACGGTTTTGCATTCGTTGGAAAGGTCTCAGGCTCCGTGAGGTTTATAGCAAAGAAAATTCAGGAAAAATTTCAACAGAAAAGCGGGAAAATCTTTTTTAATTTTTTTATATATGGCAAAACAACGTTTGCTGGGTCAGCGAGTATATATATATATATTTGTACATATATATATATATATATATATATACTCGCTGACCCAGCAAAAAGGAGTAAAAAGGAGAAAAGACTCATAGGGCATCAAAAAATTCGTCCACATCGCTGTCAACGGGAAAAGTGCCCAGAACACTGGCCGCATTGCCAC
The DNA here is from genome assembly GCA_905332915.2 of Hecatera dysodea. NCBI lineage: Eukaryota > Metazoa > Arthropoda > Insecta > Lepidoptera > Noctuidae > Hecatera > Hecatera dysodea. The sequence continues at coordinate 25,311,300 of HG995286.1, read as the reverse complement.
GTTGAATAGCAATGCTGATTCGTTGTCAACGAATCAGCATTGCTATTCAACGTGGCAATGCCAATTCCCGTACATATGGATGTGTCTTTTGAAATGTTGATGATGCTTGAATTTTATTAATGAACTAGCAGCGCCTCGCGGTTTTGTTTAGCGTAGTTCCTGTTCCCGTAGGAATATGGGGATAAAATATAGCCTAGTTACTCAGGGTGAATGTAGCTTTCTAATGGTGAAAGAATTTTCGAAATCGGTCCAGTAGTTTTTGAGCCTATTCAATATAAACAAACAAATCTTTCCTCTTTATAATAGTAGTATAGATTAGGTACTAAAACGTCCTGTGACGTCAGTCTATTCATCGTTTTGGTTGATTATGTAACTGCTTACGTCTTTAGTTTTTTCTCGATGGACTCCCCCTTTCAATGAAACTGGTGGCATTGTCGATGGAATAAAATAACCTATTGTGAGGTAGGTATGTACCTGTACTGGCAATTGACGTAGATCCACGTTACGAAACAAGAAAATAAAGGAAAAACTACAATAGGCCGACCCCTCGGTTTCAAGGAAAAATTACCCTACGTAACTCAGTTAAAATACAAAAGAAATCTGAGAAAAAAAATCTGTAAAGAAATGTTTCGAAACATACAAAACTTACTTAAATTTAATTGTTTTGTTTTCTAAAGGGCCTTTAGAAACAATAATAAATATCTTTTGTTTAGTTTTTAAAGAAATCATAAAAAGAAAAAGTTCTTGTTTTCTTGGTTTCGAAATATCAAGGTTACCTAACGTCACATTTCGAAACCAAGTAAAAGTCAGGCTGAGTTAAACGGAAAATTCCTAAATTGAGCCTCAATTGAATTTTTCATTTTCATTTTTTGCGTTTAGAACTTTTTGCTAACGAGGGCCGCGCCCAGGAGGGATTTATTAAAATTCCTATGAGCTGTAAATTTAAAGTTTCAGTTGCTATTCAATTATGGAACTCCCGTATTCTACGGAGCCGTATCTTCGCATACTATCACCCAGCCATCAGCGAATACCAACGCTGAGCCCTCAACGCGAACTACCGCCCAGCCATCATGGCGTACCAGCGCCAGAACCTCACGGCGAACCACCGCGCAGCCATAATGTCGTACCAGCGCCGGTACCTCACGGCGAACCACCGCATAGCCGACATGGCGTACGATCACCCAGACATCTTGGTATTCCGTCACCCACCCATCATGGCATACCGTCTCAAATATCACCGAATAACGTCGCTGAATCCCCATGGCGTAGCTTCACCGCCCAACCATCATGGCGTACCGTCACCCAAATATCACCAAATACCATTGCTGAATCCCCATGGCGTAGCTTCACCGCCCAACCATCATGGCGTACCGTCACCCAAATATCACCAAATACCATTGCTGAATCCTCATGGCGTAGCTTCACCGCCCAACCATCATGGCGTACCGTCACCCAAATATCACCGAATACCATCGCTGAATCCTCATGGCGTAGCATCACCGCCCAGCCGTCATTGTTGTATATTTTCGATTCGTTTAATTCGATTTAAAATTTAGTTCTAGTTTTAAAATATTATTTTCGATTCTCAATAATTAAGTACTAATTTTTCATACATTTTAAGAAGTAGATACAGGTAGATAACATTGTGCTGTCACACAAAACTTCCAATATGCCAAATTCTGTAATCCTGAGCTACCACGATACAGGGTGTATCTAGTTTGGAGCCCATGAACAATTCTACAAAATAAAAAAACACTTCAAAACACAAAGTGACTCTGGAAGCGGTTACAGGCTACTTTTTGCGCAAATCTATGTTAGTTATATGTAAAATAGTTTTAACTATATTTGGCAGTTTATCTAAGACTAGCACTTCGCCCGCGACGTTATCTGCGCAAATTTAGTAGAATCAATTTTCCCCGTTTTCATCCGCTTTATGTTGAATTTCCAAAAATCACTTCTTAGTGCTCACCTACATAAAAAAACTTGGTGCCAGGAGCCTTGTGCAGAATTTCATGTTCCTAGTCCCAGTAGTTACGGCTATGCTTTGATATGTATATTTATATATTCGCCAGGTATGTCGTATGCACTGCGAGGAAGTTTCTTACTCTGGGCCCAAAGTGGCCGTTTGATTAGCTCTTGCCGGGGATGTCACTATTTTATATATATCACACATACATGTTTGTACATAAATCATATGCCTACTTTTTCTATGCTATAGGTAGTTGGGTAAAAAATACGTTTTAACGAGTTCCATAGGTCCGCCTTTGCCATGTTTTAAGAAAAGTTCTAAATTTTGCCGCTGTTTTTATAACACGCAGACTCACGGCGACCCATAGTAGGTACCTACCTAATATCTTCGAAAATCATCATTCTGTTAAAAAAAATCAAATCGTCACGTTCGATTTCCAATTCGGGTACAAAGTGTTGTAGGGTTTTCCCATAAGTAATTTCACAGTGACAGCTCGGAATGTGGAAGATGGTAATGTGACACCTCCACTTGCTTTTTTTTTAATTTAACTCTGCTGACGACTTCTTTAGTTCACAATACCTTCATACGAGTATATGAAAAGCCTATCGGCAGATGTTGTTTCCGAGTAGTGAATATTAGCATCATAATTCAGCTAAAATACGAAAAACATAGGCTTGCCACCTCTCAGGCATCGTCAAACTCTTTCTAAAGGTACTTTAACTGTCAGCAAGTAAGTTGCTCCTAATTAACTGACACGGTGCCTAAACAAACTCGAGCTTATTTACACAAAAATATCTTCAAAACATCATTATCTTTGTTCTTAATTTCGATGCCATAAATTTAAATCATATTTATTAAAATACCTTGTGTAGACGGGAGCAGTACATTCCCATTTGGGAAGGTGGTTTAATTATGGTGTATGATTGAACGTACGCACTGCGTCGTCACAATACGCACACATCAAAAGCACAGATGCCACTCACGCGGCCACATAGCCGAGTCCATTTTCATCATACCTTATATGGTAACGTCTGCCGGCAACCCCTGGTGGGGCACTGTTTATGAAAGGGGTGGGGTGGAATGCACCCCCATCGCTCACAAACGTGAAATTGTGTGCGTTTGATAAACCCACTCAATTTGATAAAGCAAAAATGAAGTTGTGTGCGTCGATGAGCTCACTCATCTTTTACAGAGCAAACTACGACACTGCGACGAATGATTTTGATCGTTTATTTTTAATTAAATTTATATTTTTTTTTTATTAAATTATAATCTTATGATGCTGGAATTGTTGTAATATCCAGACTACTCAACCGGAAAATCCTGTGGTGGCCTCAAATGAATTTAAGGCCCCCAGCCAGGGTATTGTAAAAATCTATTCTTGGTCAAATCAATTTGTATCTCATCTCAATGCAGTGAACAATAAACGGTACGTAGTATAGAATCATATGGTGGTTTTGAATTCCCTTCCTCTGTCAAATTTTATAACTGGGGTCCGTTTTCTTCATCTTCCTGAATTTGTGCCATGTTTCTGGCGCAACACGTTATTTCCCCCATTCTCGCTTGTCACCCGTCACGTTATCAATAACTCTTTTTCTCTTAATTTCTACACTAGTCCGTTATCTGAGTATAAAAAAGAACGCCGGTCGTTAGTGCTACGAGAAAACATCAAGTTTGTAAACGCGAAAGTTTGTAAGTATGGATATTTGTTACTCTTTCACGCAAAAACTACGGAATGGATCTTGATGAAATTTGACACAGATATAGATCATAGTCTGGAAAAAGACATAGGATACTTTTTATCCCCGGATTATGTTCCCGAGGTACTGCGGATCTTCAGTCCCATCTGCGAACCAACCTCGACAAGCGTTGCTTAACCCCGAAGATCGAACCGTTCTGCTTTTATTATTTAGCGACGAGCTCTTTAGTCAACACAATGAACTCAAATGAATCTGCCCACGACCTGTCTGTCAGAGGTCCAAGTATAAAGTATCAAGGATAATGAATCTGTATTTGTATCTGAGAAAACGAGTATATTTATAGCTGAGCTCGGGGACCGGTATTCTAGAACGTTCGAGGTCTACCTCCCCCTTCGCGAGTGGCCGGTGGTTGCGCCCTGCACTGGATGCACTGCGCAGGCTCGATGTCCGGACTCGCCCTTCCAGGCTACCTTGACGTGCCCTTTATGTTTGTTAAAGAGCAAAGGTAATATAATGTTATTTCAATGGTCACGTACATATGGTGACGACACGGTTGGCACCATGGTAGTGGTTGAGCGATTCCCAAGTAGCACATGACAGCCGCATAGTGACTTGATTATAGAATTTTGTGACACTCAAGGCTGCTTTAGTTACCTGCTTAAGGGCTGTGTAGCTAACTACACAGCCCTTGTAATTCTAATTTGGGCCCCAAATTAAGCAGCCTTGAGCATTACAGTGACTGGTTAACGGTGGTATAATCATTGAAACAGCTGTACGAGGCCTGTACAATGGCTTATACTGCTATACAACAGCCATTGCAGCCTAAGATTCAGCTACTTTAATTCTCTTCAACAGCTTTTAGATGTTTTGAGGCTTGGCAATAGCTTTTATTAAAGTATAAATAACCAAACAAAAATACTTTTTTATTTAATTTTCTTTTGTGTATTTTGTGACAGATGACATTTATTGTTTGTTAAAGTGCGCGGGCGGACTATTATTTAAGGTAAGATATTTTTAATAGTTTTCACGTTGGTTTTAAGTGTCCTGTATGTAAATTGAGTTGCGAGTACCACTTTACTGTTAATGTGTATAGGTAATTACATCAAATATTTCACGCGCCATCAGAATAATATCGCTTTAACGAAAATATTTCACAAGATTAAATGGTGTACGAATACTTAATAGATTTATCACTCAAATTATTGCTTTCGAACTTAATGTATTCTATTAGGAAATAAGTGGAAAATATATTGTTTGAATTAAAAGCTATCAAATATCCTTAAAAACTATAAGAAATCATTTGGATATTTAATAACAAATCGTTTCTGTACTGCTAAAATGGCGTTAATTTGTTATCCAGTACAAATTCTCCAGAAATTCTTTTAAAAAGTTATTTGCTGTACAGTGGTGTTACCAAGTCAATGTACCAGCTTCTAGCATTATAATGGCTGGAGAAAGGATTTTAATTATCTTTCTTACTGTGTACTGGTATAAATATAGAGCATAAAGTAGCTTTTCAGGGATAAAGAAATCTCGACAGAAAACCATTTCAATATGTACATTGTTTGGCTTTCGAAATACCCTTGCAAGCCCAGTAGTTAGGTAATTTTGCGCATCCTTCTCTTTTTTTAATTTAGTTTAGAACAGCGCTATCCATGCCATTTCGTCAAAACAACCGAAAAATATTTTGCTTTTCCCTTTTCGTATTATATTATGATTGTTAATTAGTTAATTATTGTTTTCAGGAATAATAATGCCGTTTAAAATAATCAAAACCGTTGAAAAAGGAAACGAAAGATTATAGAGAAGGAGAAGAAAAGTGGTTGGGAGCATTTCATTTTTCATAATGGCATTCGTAATTATGTTGTATTTTCACAAATTATGTTTCATATTGATTAAAAAACAGTATTTACAAATTTATACAATGATTTTTTATTTTTCTTATCATCCTAAATAAGATTGTATCTTTGCTAAATTTTGAAAATAAATTTTGGGGAAACTTTTATTATCCTTGGTCATGAAAAGCACCTCCTTTCGATCAGTACCTAGCACAACATTCACTGAGTCTTTTTGCTACCTGCGAAAGTGGTGTGCTACCTCTTCGCAACATCATTTTAATCAAATGCAATTTATTTTCAAAAGGATAGGCACACAAATCTATTTGTGCGGAACCCTATGCGTAAATGACACTGGCTTGTAAACATCAACTGCATCAGTACTGCTCCTTTGCAATTCGTTCATAGAAGCTTCAGCGTATTCTTTTAACAGTTTTCTTTTTACTCCACTTTTCATTTTTTATTTAAAGTGTATTATTAAAACATACGTAGTATAGCTCTTGAAATCGCTTCGCACATTATGCAAAAATAAATCAAATTTGACGTAATTTAAACACCAATAATCTAGATTTACTCTTAAATAACGCTGAAAGCTGTATAATAACTGTCAGCTACACTTTATGCATTGGCATTAGGATGGAGTACTCCTATTCCAATTTACAACTCAGGGTGTTTAATTATTCTCTTATAAATCTAACAGCATTTGTAGAAATTCCTTATACACTTTTAACCAGCCATTAACAAGCTCGTTGAAGTAGAATTACAATAGAATTAGTGTATACCAATTAAAAGCTAGTGGCATTATTCAATGTTTTAATGCAGCCCGCAGCATTACAAGAGAGGTGAATTTTACGTATTAACCAGCCGTTAACAAGCTTTGGGCGTCTAGACCAGCTAGTAGTATCTCAAACAGCCAAAAGCTGGACTAGAGCATTTTAAAATTCTACTTAAATGTTTTTAGTATACTTTTTCGCCACTATCAAGTCATTAGTCAGCTATGCTGTTTAATAGTGTATAATCTTTCCTTAATACAGTCTAAAGACTCACCCTATCCTTTAGTACAGCTGTATAAAAGCTGTAGACTGTAATGTAGCTTATTTATGACCTAATTCATCGCTAAAGTGCTACTTGGGTTGGCTACTGCACTACGTGTCGTGGGTTCGATTCCCACACGGAACAAATATTTGTATGGCCTACAGATAGTTGTTCCGGGTCTGGCTACACAGCCAGACCCGGAACAACTATCTGTTGGGGCAACGTTAAAAAAAAAGTTATGCCATGTCACTAATTAGTCGCACGGGACATACGCATGTAGCCATCAAAGCGTAGGTGATGTACTCACTTCTCTTCCAACTCCATCTGCGGCAAAGCGTTTATTTATGTATTTTCCACTAGCAGCGCTTCGCGGTTTCACCCGCGTAGGTCCCGTTCCCGTTGGAATATAGCCTATGTCACCCGGGGATAGTGTAGCTACCCAACAGTGAAAGAATATTTCAAACCGGTCAAGTAGTTTCGGAGCCTATTCAATGCAAATAAACAAACAAATCAAATCATTCCTCTTTATAATGTTAGTGTAGATAAAAGGAGGAAAAAAGCTACTATATTTTGATTTTGAGATGATTATCTACAAGTAATTTGTTTTAAATTAATTCAATTTTATGTTGAGGTACATTAGGAGTTTGTGCATATAGGGTCAAAAAGTCTTACGGTCAAAAAAGGATAAGCGACATTTTTTGTTGCGAAATTGATTAAAGATACAATTATATGGCTAGAATCTGCTGTTTTTCAACGTCCTTTGGTCTAAGTTTCGTGAGTCTATGCCGAATCTTTTGTCGCTAAGGCGGTAAAAGAAATTAGGGTCTTACTTACTTTTTGGTCATAAACGACAGTTATTTTGGTGTATTTTTTAAATCTATATTAGAAATACTTGTAATTTCAAACATATACATACCTATTATTTTGAATCCTTTGAAAGCTTCAGAAAAAATTAGTATGTTTTTTTTTCACTTATTGTGAACTTACTAGGTACTCTCCTGTAAAGTTTGTAAAGTGGCGGTTATCCCTTTGTGGCTGTGGGGCATCGATATGAATTACTCAGTAAAATATATATTTTGAATGAAAAATATAGCTACTGAAGGTTACTTTTTTTAATACATATTATAGTTCGGAATTATTTATGTTTTTTTAGTTATGGTGGTAAAAGTATTCCCTTTACCTTAGAAAGGGAACAACCTCAGCTGCCCTACCATGACGTTTTAAATCCATCATGATTCCTGTGTCAGAGAGAGACGGAGTTACACAAGACGAATAGCACTATCCCTTTCCCTCACACGCATCATGATGGATTTAAGACGTCATGGTAGGGCTGCAGGACTATGAAGTTTCAGTCCTTTGAAAGGTGTGGCAGGAGCCGTAGCCAACTCGCAGCGGCCTAGTTAGAAATGTATCATGACATGACAACTAAGTTGCCATTTTTTTTTTAAATATCGAAATTAATAATTTGTACAGGAAAAAAATAAAGTATCGGGGAGAAAAAAATGTATTTTTCAGCATATTTAGCACATTTTTTGTTGTTTGTTTTTATAGCAATACACGCTTTCGATCAAAGCCTTTTTACAAGTAAATACTTGGAAAAAGGCTTTGATTTTTTTATTGTTCTTTGTTGGTAGTCGATGATCCGATTAATCAGACTAGTACTTCCAGGGATTACCGCCTACAAATAAATAAGTACATACTTTAAAGAAATCCTCTTTATGTACAATATTAGTTTAAATTTTCTTTGACGTTTATAAAATCAAAGATTGAACTCTATAGTGTAAAAAAAATGGTTGGTGAAAAATAAATCTTGTAGTACGTACGATGGGCTTTCGGGCGGCAAGCTATGGGGTGGCTCGCCGTCCGATAGCAACCAGGCCCGGGTCGACGGCGCGTCGTGTTCCAAGCGCGCCTTAAAGAGCCGTCAGCAAGGAAGACGGGGTGCCAAAAATAGTTCGTTTGCTAGATTTTCTCTCAAATAAGTAAATTCACTTTGAAAATATAAATTAATTATTCTTGTTGTTTTTCAACGTTTGTAAATAAATACTAAGCTTGTTGTCAATTTTTATGTACTTTAAAGCCTCTATTAACGGAATAGATTTTATTTAAAAATACGCACTCCCTATTTCATGGGATTTAAACATAGGTATACACAACTTGGCGAAATGTCAGGCGCGATACTATTTATTTCTTTATTGATGACTGAGCTCTGCCCGGGCGAGCCAACGTAATTATATGCACTTTAGTAAACATAGATGCGGCTGTAGGGTGGCAACGCCATCCCACGCATTTCCCGTTCCACTCTCGCCTACCTGAGGGAGGCTGCAGTCCCGCGCTGTACCCCTCTTGCACCGCCGACACCTGTGTCATGTACCTAACATTATCATGTACTGTGATTTTCCTTACATAACATACGCTCTTTGTTTACGTATTTCCTTGAATTTACGAATTTATACTTATATTAAATCGTGAAGACAAAGGCATGACAATATCCGAATGATCTTATGTTGATACAATTTGGTGTCTCATATAGAAGTAATAAGTGTATAAAATACTAGCAGCGCCCCGCGGTTTCACCCGCGTAGTTCCCGTTCCCTTGGGAATACGGGTATAAAATAGCCTATGTTACTCTAAAGCCCGCGAAAACTATCTTACTCACACTCTAAAGAGAACGGTTAATCCCACAAAGAACCTGACCTAGTCACGTACGCTCGCTTGAACCTGTTGCTAACATGCGATACAAGTTCAAGTTTCAGTGGTCCCTGAACCCAAGTAGGGTGGCCGGGTGTTCATGAGCAGGCAATAGATTATGTTAAACGTACCCACAGCCCGGGTGGCGCGGCCAAGAACTTGGCTCGGTTGGCAACGGGCCAACGTTCTTCGGCATCGGGGATGGAATCTACTTTCACTAGAAAAACAAATGCACGTGTGGAGTAGAGTAAAATGGAGAATGAAAGTTGTATCAACAAGAATATATACTAAAAGTATTTTAAGTCAATTTAAGTAGAATCTTCAGGTCGCCAAGTGATTCATAGTTGTTAAAAGAGTACCTAAATATACATAGCAAGGTCCAAACTTAATTATTTATTATTTAATTGAGAAGAACCGTAACTACATTTTTATTTTTTTAAAACGCACGAAGTTGAAATTAAATGTAAAAAAAACTTATTTTAATTTGGCTAAAAACAATGTTACCTACATATTTCAAAACCTGAATAATTAGTTTCTTTGTTCTCGAGCTGATGCCCGGGCGAGCGTGGGCGAGTATATATACATAGTAATATGCAGCTTTATGTAAGTACACGGATGCTGTGCAACATGGCCGCTCAGCGCACCCTCCCCATACCGCGGAGCGTTGAGAGCAGTGTAGCGGTAGGGGTGGGGTGGCAATATCATATTGCGTTGCAGTTCCGATTTCCTAGAACTGAATTGCCGCAGTACCCCGATCCCTCTCCGATCCTCATTCTTCATCCCGCTGTATATCGTTTGACGCAACCCCTTTGTTTACCTTAGTGCGCAGTTTCAAATGATAAATCACGAAGACAAAGGTATGACAGGTCTTAATCTTAATGATAATGATCCCTTAATCTTAATGATCCCTATCGTCCATATATTAAACTGAGACAGAACTCGTCTCAGTCTCATAAGAATCCCATCACAAAAAACAATGCAGCGCCCAGTCGCTACATCACTACTGGGTTGAAAGTTCAATTCTGTTCAAGTTCAGTCTGTGAACCCTGGTAGGGTGTCGGGCGTCGAAATGACTGTATTATGCAAAGCATACCCACTACCCCTCGTTACTGGTGTTCCAGAACTTGGCCCAGTTGGCATCGCGCCAGTTTTACTGATAGCGGTGTGACTGGAATGGAATTTGCTCTCACTTTCAAGTGAGGTCGAACACACTTGACCACCAGTTTTCAATAAAAAATCTTTGATTGTTTAATAAATTTATTTTCTTTATTCTAATTTAGTTGAGGTTGGTGCAAAATATCTTTCTCCTTGCTTTCTCTATTGTTCGTTATCTCAGAAGCCATCATCATCTCGTAGTCCTGGACAGGATCACTCAAATCAGCGTTGAATTTGCTTGAAAAGGCCCCTTCGTTAACATTCATGCTTCTCATATTATCTGACCATTAATCGTATGGAATTTAAACGAGAATTTAACCTCTGGTCAGATTCGTTTTTTTTTTCTTAGAATAGTCTGCTAGGAAAAACCGGCGTCATCTTGTTTAAACTGACCAAAAACTTGACGTGTAATAATGTTATTTTTATGATACGATTCATAAAATAAATATCATTATCACCCTACTTTTTGGCCATCTTGAAATTATTGCATTTTGATTCTTGGCTAAATCCTAAACTAGAGTTTCTTCAGCGAATCTCTGATCTAAAATGCTTTTAATATATAAAATCTTTCTTTAAAATTGAGCCGCTTACTTTGACCACAACTCAACATTTTTTCAAATAGCTCTTCAATTAACTAATATATAGAGCCAATATCTACTCGATGAAATACTATTAGTATCCTCTACAGTATAACAAAGCAGTTTGTCTTGGAAGTACGGCTAAACCCTTTATATTTTGTGCGAAAATTAGACTGTATTCCCAATTAAACGCGTGAGGCACTTATACGTTGCAGCTCCTATTTCTCAGAACTGAAACGCTGCCGCACGTTGCACCCCCGCAGAATATCGCACGACGCAGTCTCTTTGTTTACATTAGTACACATTTTCTAATATTAATTATGTAGTTCAATCACGAAGAGGTGACGACAGGGCTATATCTTAATGATCTCTCATCATCTGTTTAACCTTTTCCTAACTATATTGGGGTCAGCTTTGAAATAAACGCTTCTTCATGAGGCACTTAAATCTCGTAACCAATTAGCAATTATAAAATACAATCACTGTTTAAACCATAAATCTCTTTTGAACAAACTCCGCAATGATCCTCGGCTACTTTCATCTAGCTGTTAACAAAGAGCAGATTATCCCAAAAAACCAAAATAGATATTTTTGTCCAATGTTATTCTTTGTCTGCCGTTATTAAGGGCGGAAACTAGGGTGTCTAGGGCGTAGGTGCCCGGGCTAGCTGCTATTTATTGATCGACCCTCCCACGGGCTGCGTCACGCGGAACGGTAGCGCAGATCCTGACAAGGAAGTAAAACTACATATCACGGCAATGATTAAAAATATTTTTATGACTTTTCAATCTGAAAATCGAAAATTATCATAATATTGTGCTAATTAGTAATTCAGATGTAATTAGTGTACTAGATCGGACCAATGAAAGCAATATTATTAAAAAAAAAATGTCGTCTAAATTTGCCTGAAAACTGTGTTTGTTGGCATACAACAACGCAACAAGACAGCATGGTTGCTATGACAACGAACTCAGCCGCGTGTCTAACGCCTGTTGCGTGACGCACAAGCGAGGGGGGAACATTCCGAGCACGCTATCATCCAGAACTTTACTCTCTATGTCTACTCACCCCAGGGGAAAGAGTTACAGGCCTATAATTCATTGTTAAGCCACGAATGAGCGCATTACTAAGCATGCGCACTACTGGCACACATCAGCCATGAATGAGCCGGCTGCCGGCGGCACAGCGGTTTGTTGTGACTGAAAAAACGATGACGTCAGTAGCGTTTCAGTTCGCTTCCCAGACACGAACCCCGACCTACATAGTGTGACGTTGCGAACGGAGCACGTTCTTGTCCCCATAGAGCCCTAGGAGCGGTGGCAATCGCGGTGGCATCCCCAGGAATGTGGGTGGTTTGCATGACTTTCAGCAAGTGGTTGAATGATGTCTTGCTGAAAACTTGTTGATTCAGCGGAGGTTTGCTTAGGGATGGGGAGGATGAACATTTTATGTTCGGTGTGGTGAGGCGAGGGGGTGCAAAACAACGTTTTTCATTGATGGTAAGGAACGTCAAGTTTTACGTTAGAGTAGGTTAGTGCCCCTGAATAGGTGCTGTAGCCGGGTGCATTTGTGTCTATTTTGTATGGAGTTTTTATTTTTGGGCTAAAAAACTAAATTTTTTATGCTGTTTCTTAGCCGTTTAGGAATTAAACGTGATATTCGAAGCGGGTTTCCATGTCATTAGTAAAACAAAACAAGTTCAGTAATTTAGTAAGATCAGCAATGAAGTGTTATGAAAAAATGATTTAATGATCTTCATTTAGAAGATCATTAAATCATTTTTCAACGAAATTGCACAGTTGCGCTCACAGATTCATGAGCCGCATCTAGATAAACTATAGCGAAGTTATTGGTTCGAGGTTTCCCCAACCCTGCGGTAGTACGGTTCGGGGCAATAAAGTGATGTTTATTATAATTATTTTGATTAAGTATATTGTAATACAATACGTGTATACATATTTATTTTTATTAATGCTTCAATTGATTGGCCAATTGAACTAATTAGCCGCACTAATAAATCTTATTTGGATTAAAACTCAATAAATTAATAATTCATGGTTTTGACAATGAATTACTAATTTACTAAGTTTTAATCTTACTGTAACTACATATAAACATAAAATCATACCTTTTTTTCTATGTTGGCTGGCAAAAGCATTATTTTTTCAGACAAGAATCTCCTTTTTGTTATTTGTGTTAATGTTAGAATTTATGATTAATTAATATTCTTAAACTGTTTCAATTGAAAAGAAAACTCTTTTTAATTCATTAATTAAATATACATGAGGAATTGCTAGACTACCTACTAATAAGACTGGACTCTTTAATATAAAATCAATAAATTATTTCAATTGCTTAAATGAATATATATATTTTTAATTAAAAAACTATGCCACATTCACACGTTGAAAAATCAAAATTTGCGTACTGACAATATATCATATACTTATCTATTATCATCATCACCATATAGGTATCCTTATTTTTTTTAAATGTAATTTTAGGATTTTTCGAAAAATCTATCTATCTGCCTAGCCTATTCCTAACTATATTGGGGTCGGCTTCCAGTCATACCTAATTCAGCTGAATACCAGTACTTAACGTGGCGCGGCTGCCTACCAGACCTCTACAACCCATTAACTGGGGAACACGGTACTTCTTGGCAAGACTGGTGTCAGATTTTCTGGCTTCTGACAATCCGTAACGACTGCCAAAGATCTACAAATGACAGCCGGGACCAACGTCTTAACGTACTGTCCGGGTTTTTCGAAAAGTTATTGAAAAACCGTGTTTCTTTGTTCTTGAGCTGAAGTACCTGAGTTGAGCCCCGGATGCCCGGGCCGCTCGATAAATGCACCCCTATATGATATTCTGGGAATTAGTTCGAGGCTTTAATCACCTACCTCCCCATTCCGAAGTGCATTAATATGGGGATGGGAAAGCACACCCCTCTCGAAAGCTCTTTGTCCCGGGCGGTGTCTAGGCAACGCACCTGCCAGATGTGATCGATTGCTGCACCCACGCAGATGAATCTCTCCCCATTTTCATCTGTGTGAGTTTCAGCTGCGCCCACCTTCACTCTGCACGCCACTTATTGCGTGTCTAGGATAGGCAGAGATTATAAAATTTAGAAATTTAATAGAAAAACAATCTTTATAAATGAAATCCAAGGCGCGTCTGTTTGTACCTGTCATAAGAAATAGAGACGTCAAATCATTAAAAAAACGCGTTGACCTCTTTAATTTTCAATTTCCTTACGAATCAATCCTTCCGTCGTCCCGGACCTACCCCACGGTGCGTAAGAGGTCAGGCTCGCGGAGGGCCAAATAACATTACGGACTTTAGAAAAACGAAAACAAAGACCGATGTACCTACAAAATTCACCATTGATGGGAATACGTTATAATACCTATATTAGCCTAGAATATACCTAATATAGGTAATTTATTGCACACCAAACATTATTTTACACAAACTGAATTCTATGGGTTCTAAGGCGTCGTTGTCACCGATATCTACCCGACAACGTTTATTAATACTTGTGATTAAAAATACTTAATCAGAATTAAAAAAGACACTTTTCCCTTTAAAATAAATAACAATGACATGTTATGTAGCAGTATCACGCTCGGCCCCGGATGGCGCTGGTAGAGACGTAGGTACGGTACCTCACATGCTTTGATGACTATAGAAGTCATCTCTTTAGGGACAAACCATTGTCATAGTCCAACACACGTTGATGAGGACAACGAATTCTAACACTTTTCGTTAACCAACTGGGCATCGGACACGTGATTCTCCAGCCATATTAACCTGACATGCGAAACTTTTGACCTAGGAGGTATTCTATCTATCTTTGTACTTAAATGTTTAGAAATGTTCAAAATACCAAAACTTCATATGCCAAAATTTTCGCAAAAAATTGTCTTAGAATGCAAGTCTAGGTTTAATTCAAATGTCACCCTGACCTACCCTACACGCTTTGTCTATAAACAATAGCTTCTTCAGCTGTCCCGAAATCTTGAAACTTCTAGATCTTTGTTCTTTGTTTCGGAAATGCGTAGGTCGTTCCGCAAAGCCCGGACGGCCTGTATCGATCTGTTTCCCTGTCCCGTCCTAAATAGGAAATACAGGATGAAAACAACCGAATCTAGATTTGCTAGGGTCCCTTTTTGCCTGAATCTAGACCAGAGGCAACGCGCCTGCGCGCCCCCCCGCAGCCTAGCCTATAAGTAGCGGTGCGGGCGGCAGCCCCGGCACTTCGGTTCGTTCAGTTGTTCGGTTCGGTCGTGCCTTAACTTTTAATTATTTTTTGGGCCTGCCTCACTTCCCTCAGTGATTCAAATCAGTGTTTTGTTCTCTATTTTGCGTTATTACAGTGTTCAATTCGGGAGTGTCGCGTTTTTTTCCAAAATATTGCTTTTTTTATGGAAATTATAATTATTTCCGATTGGTCACGTTTCGTATAACGCGTACCTTGAAAACATTCGATATCATAGAGCTCTGCTTTTCGTACGCTATCAATTAGTTCGTTACCGTATATTGTGTCCTGAAGATGCACTTCAAGTTTCGTTTGATCCGTCGTCTAAGTGAGTATAAAGATCCACAAACCATTATCCTTCGCCAGTCCTCCCACTGGCTCTTAATTCCTAATTATCCCTTGCACCGGTAATTCGCACCCCACCGCCCACTACCCACCAGCCCATGCCCGCCACTCACCGCCTAGTGACCCACGCCCACCACCCACTAACTCCCACCACCCATTCTCTCCCACCACCCAATCCCTCCCACCTCCCACCACCCACTCGCTCCCACCACCCACTCGCTCCCGCCACCCACCGCCCACTGACCCGCACCCACCGCCCACCGGTTAGGCGCCCTAGGCCCTGCGGGGCTGCGGCCATTTCCGAGTCAGTTGTCGTCGCGATCGCTCGTGTCCTGCTCCGGCCATCCGTGGCCCTAGGTGGCCGCGGATGGCCGCATAGTCTTCTAGTTTTTGGCGATGGTAGCTTTTGAATTCAAAATTTCTCAAATAAAATCAGTGCAAATTCGGGTCGTATTATAAAAAAAATAGTCTTTTAGTTTTCTGCGATGGTAGCTTTTGAATTAACTTCAAAATTTCCTAAATAAAATCAGTGCAAATTCGGGTCTTGTTTAAAAAAAATGTTTTCGGGAACGATCTATGGAGTGTGCTACGGCCATCCATGGCCCTATAGTGGCCGCATAGTCTTCTAGTTTTTGGCAATGGTAGCTTTTCGCGATAAATTTCAAAATTTTCCAGTTAAAATCAGTGCAGAGTCGGGTCATGTTTAAAAACAAAAACAAAAATAGTCTTCTAGTTTTTTGCTGTAGTAGCTTTCGAATTAAAATCAGTTCTAATTCGGAATAATTATTTAAAAAAAAATTGTTTTAGGGCTTCCCGATATGTGCGGTGTTCTCAAAAGACTGGACGACATAGGTCAGTCTCTCGTGAGGCTCGCCAGCGATCTCAAACAGTGCGTCGAAGATGTGCGTATTGTTAATGCTCGGCAGCTCGATCGCCTAGAGCAGGAGCGAGCAACCGCATTGCTTGCCGCGAGTGTGGACGCGCATGTTGAAGCCGAGCAGGTGTCTCTTCATAACGTAGACGACACCGAGGCGAAAAAGGTCAGTTTAGCATTAAGTCCACAGGTTTTTGTACTGTTTTGTGCATTTTCATGTATTTTTTCTAGGTGCGGCAATTTATTCATCTACTGTGCGTTACTTATATTAGCGATTGCAATTGTACGACGCCATTTTAAGCCATCCGCCATTTTGTGATAGGTAACGCGTCACCAAACAGCGCATGCGCGCCGTTTCTGCGCATGGTGACGCCATCTTCACAGCGAAACTGAGCTTAACATCATGCTCAGTAACATCGGAAACCGGATATTTGTACTGTTTTGTGCTATTTTATGTGCTTTTCATAGGTGCGGCAATTTATTCATCTACTGTGCGTTACTTATATTAGCGATTGCAAATGTACGACGCCATTTTCAGCCATCCGCCATTTTGTGATAGGTAACACGTCACCAAACAGCGCATGCGCGCCATTTCTGCGGATGGTGACACCATCTTCACAGCGAAACTGAGCTTTACATCATGCTCAGTAACATCGGAAACCGGATATATGTACTGTTTTTTGCTGTTTCATGTGTTTTTCATAGGTGCGGCAATTTATTCATCTACTGTGCGTTACTTATATTAGCGATTGCTATTGTACGACGCCATTTTCACCCATCCGCCATTTTGTGTTAGGTAACGCGTCACCAAACAGCGCATGCGTGCCGTTTCTGCGCATGGTGACGCCATCTACATCGATACTGCGCATGTTGACGCCATCTTTGACATGACACTGCTCATGGTGACGCCATATTTGACATCGACACTGCTCATGGTGACGCCATCTTTGACATCGACACTGTACATCGGTGACGCCCATCTTATATATCGTCACTGCGACCAACGCTAACACCGCCATCTTAAGTGGCGCGTCATCATGGTGCACCCCATGAACGCATGCGTTGATTGCTCGGTGATTATGTGGATATAGCCACATGATTACTGACGCAGGCTTACTGAGTGATTTAAACTCGGGGACATACACTGGCAGACTCTTAGTAATATACAAACAGTGACATAAACACACTGATAGTGACACTGACACTTAGTAGCATACACTGACAGTGACATTTAATGACATACACTGACAGTGAAACTTAATGACATATACTGACAGTGACACTTAATGACATACACTGACAGTGACACTTAATGACATACACTGACAGTGATAACACTTAGTGACGTACACACACTGAAATATACTCAGTGATAGACATTGACAGAGACTTAGTGGTATATACATACATACTGACAAATACTCAGTGACATACACATACTGACATATACTCAGTGACATACACTGACAGTGACACTTAGTGACGTACACACACTGAAATATAATCAGTGACTGATAGTGACAGACACTTAGTGACATATACTCAGTGATGGACATGGACAGACAGTGACATATACTCAGTGACATACACTCAGTGATATAAACACACTGACAAACACTGAGAGTGACACTTAGTGACATATACTTAGTGATATAAACACACAAACACTGAGAATGACACTTAGTGACATACACTCGGTGATATAACCACACACAAACACTGACAGTGGCACTTAGTGACTTACAACTCTGACTTTGTTTCGGTGTTTCTTCTCATGGTAGTCAATTAGGAAACACTGGCCTCATCTACATAGTTTATAACGAGATTGACGTCCAGTCTTATTTACAACCCACTTACAAAATAAATATCATTTGACATGTACTCAGTGGCGAACATTCACAGACACTTGGTGACATATACTCACTGACATACACTCATTGACATAAACACTCTGACATACACTGACAGTGACGAGTGATTAGTGACATACGCACTGACGTATGCCTCAGTGACATAACAAACTGACAGTGACTTAAACTGAAAATACATATGTAAAGTGCGTTTCATGAAAGAATTCCCTTCGCCGTAATGTTGGCATTACGGAAAATCAGTGTTGCTATATTTTTAGCAATAAAACTACTTAATATTAGGTAGATTAACTAATATTCCGTTACTTTTACCAATTACCTTATTTTGTTTTTTTCTTTTGAAAAATGTATAACTATTTTTTAATAAAATATACAACTTACTGCACAGGAATTCAGAACAATTCAAAGCTTTATTGGAGTAGGCACTTACAGAATGAAACCACAGATTGTCCTTTTGCCAGTCGAGTCTTAATACGTTTGTTGACTAGCTAATGTTTACACCACGGCATAAACATACCCTTTGTAGACGCTACAAAGGGTATGTTTATGCCGTGACAACACTGACGCGGGGAATCGAGAAATTTTTGCACTGATAGCCATCTCCATTCTTTGATGTTAAGACAGACAGGGCAGCCAACAATACGACGAAGGGAATTCTTTCGTGAAACGCACTATACACAAGTGACATATGCCTACTCATTGACGGACATATAGGTAGTACTCATTGGCATACAACTTTGACACACAAGTACAAACATCCTTTCATAGGCTTTAATTAGTAATTGACATAAACACACAGCATACATTCAGTGAGAGAATAGATTGGAACAATCAACAAATTTTTGGATGCTGTTTGTAGATACTTCTTAGCTTTACTAACCAGCTTACACAATGAAGTAATATCTTACATGTTGTGATTTTACAACTGCACCACCCCGCACTGGGCCCGCGTTGTGGATTACGGCCCATACCCTCTCCTAGAGAGGAAGCCTGTGTCCCAGCAGTGGGAACGTTAAAAGGCTGATTATGCTTATGCTTAAATAAAAGCTTTTAAAAGAACGAAGTTGAACCTCTAACTTCGTGCTTTTGAGCATTTATTTAGGTGTCGCCTATTGTTAATAATGATAACAAACATAGGCGTTTTACCAGTGTACGGGTATTTCTTTAACAATAGTATTTTTCTTACAAATAGATAATCTTTAGTGAAAGATGAATGGTAATTTTTATATTGCGATATCAATTCTCATTATTTTAATTTTCTGATTTCAACCTTTTATGTGGTCTCGGCAAAAAGCTGATATTAATTGAAAAAAAAGAGAACTATCCGCTTATGAGGTGGATTTATTTAGGATTTTAATTAATATTGAAAGAAAAATTGGAAAATAAGACAACTTATTCGAGTAATAACCGTATAAAATACTGCTGTGATTGATATTCAAACGAAATTACGTAGGTCAAGCAAAAGACACGCACTTCTTGTAACTTGTCATATGTTTTCCCAACTAGCACAAAGTGTTGCTTAAGAGCTTTGGAGCTTATCCGATTATTACTAAAGACGCCAAGCTCAAGCGCCAGAGCGTGCACTGCACACCTTATGCAGCTCCTGCGCAGCCAAAGGGGCACAACTTTTTGCAATCTACAGTTCCATTAGAACTTCATAATAGTGGCATAAAAGCGCTACAGGAGCTGCAACTAATAATTAACACCACACTAAAGCTCTTGTGGCGCTTATTGAATGAATGACAGGTTTAACTGAACGAATAAAGTATCACTGATCATTCACCTTTTCTCTCATTTATTAAATACAGCTGTTGTTCCTCAGTCAGACATTACTGAATATAAATAAATAATAAGTGAAGTGAAGGTAAGTGTTTTTGGGCTATATTTTGTACTTTATAGCAAGTGGCACAAAACGCAGATCAGTTTATCGTGCATATAGTTGATATTATTGGAGTATTTTTAACGCGCCTCAATAATTATCTCAGAATATCGTAAAATATGTAAAATATTATTATATAAATATTATTATATCACATACCTACACGATATTGAAATTACATACTTGACTACATTTGTATTTAGTAAGTTGCTGGTTCTATATTTAGTTATATTTTACTACAAATTATAATAAAAACCTATAAATTTCCCAAGTAATGATAAATAATTGTCTTGTAAACATGGCGTCTACGAGAAGCAGCTTTAACTTGCAACTTCAACCTTAATACTTCCACTGTGCGCGTCAAAGAGTTAAGTTTCACTCTTCTGAAGGTCCAAGTAATACCTGTACCTCTAATGCAGTTCAAGTCTTTACAATCACTTTTATTTCGAACTTACTGCAGATATCGAACCACACTAATGGTTATTTGTTTAGAGATCGGTAGAAATCGTTGAAAACCCTAAAATACGTTATATGGTCGTTTGTAGCTGCTTCTATATTTTTGCTCTTTCAATTGTTTAATACTTACTATGTCTTACCATGTTTTCAGAATGCCGTCCAAAATAATTGAAACTTATAATTAACAACAAAATAAACAAGAATTTTGCATCTGCCCATCTAAGTGAGAAAAACATGGAGAGTTACACTGGCCGAACAAAAAAAGTAAAAAATTATGTAAAATAGAAGATTCAACTCCAAATATTATTCAAATATTTGGTTTATACTGTTGTTATTTAAGAATTTACCTAGTTTATTTATTTTAATAATGTGAATTATGGGCCAATTTGCCAATAAAACAAGTTGATTTTATCTCAAATATTTTTTTTATTTCAATTTACCAATACAATTATACATGAGGCGACATCACACGGCGAACAAACGTATCCTGAACTTAAAACTGATGTATAGTTGCTTTTGAAAATATTTAGATAAGAGAAGATTAATTAAATTATCAAATTTCTTAAACCAAAACCCAAACCCAACCAAACCAAACCAAATTTCTTATTATCTAATTTTCTTCAACTTTGATATTATCACCTCCATCACTTATTTTTTAATAGTTAAAAATATTTATCTGCCCTTTGATTAGATATAATAAAATCATTGAAATGTAAGATTTAATTCTTTGTGCATTTTTTTACATACGGGAATTTAGAATTTTCTAAACTTTTTATAATACTATTTTTCAAGATATTGTGTCAGTATTCACCTCGATCGACGAAGTTTATTGTAATTTCTCTTGGTGTACTAAGTAGTGAGCGTGGATCTCTAGGCATAGCGTTAGGAGTAATTTGGTTTAAAATTTGAAATACTTCTTAGCTACATGACTAAATTTGTGGTTCAGAGTCCAAATTCGTATTTGCTTGCGATAGCTCCATTGTCATTCACGTTCGACATACTTACTCTAGTTTATACCTATTCAGTATCGCTGTCCGAGTCCAGTCTAGAAGAAAAAAGAAAAAAATTACACAAGGAAGGTTATTTTACAATACTTTGTTTTTATAATATGCCAAACCAAGCTTTAACTTACTGTAACTGGTCCGTTATTAGCAATTGAGAAAACAAAATCTACGGGACCCTCGCTTGTGTTTGTTGAACTCGAACTTGGCGCATTATTTTTGTTTGTTTCCAATGAATCTAAATGATTTAATTAAAAAGCTAAATTACTCTCACGTAATTGAGTTGAAAAAAACTTACATGTTATTTAATATTTCAATTACAGAATTCTCACACACAGTTGCCTTTTTTAATTTCTGCATATTCTGATAAACTCTCCGTACTTTCTTGCGATATCCACCAGTTCTTTGTTTGAACTTCCATGGTTTCAGATCCATATTTCTTGGCTCAGATATTTTATAAAATATGATTTCTCCAATGAAAATAACAGAATGTATCCAAATGAGTAGGCAATGTCCATTAGTCTCCTGCTTCTATTGTAAAGCCTTAATGTCGCTATTCGTAAAACAGATCAACTTCTTACTTCAGTCTGCGCAAAAGTACAAATCACTTCTGCAATGGAACTATCAGTGGCAGAACAGTGATAAATATATCTTTAATACAGTTCCGTTAAAAAGTCTACAATTAATGTCTTTATGCAGTTCCGAAGCGTACAGCAGCGGCATTAGAAGCTTTTTTGCAGTTTTAACCTTTAACATACATTGTTTAACTCTCTTTTAAAGCTATAGACGGCAATAGGTTGTAAAATGAACTTTTATAAAACCAAGAGTGGCATTTGGTTCAGTTTCTGCTACCCCTAGTGATATTTACAGTTATAAGCAATTACGGAAGCAATAGTAGAACTTAAAACCACTTTCTGAACCCCTAAAGCGCTACTGTACAGCTAAAAGTAGCAAAATAGGTTGCTATTTCCACTAGTGTGCTAGTTGGGTTGCCTTCCTTGGTTTAGCGAACAAAAGTTGTAAATGGAAATAACACGGATGCGAATATTCACAACAGCTTGGTTCTAGACTACTAGTACACTAGTAGGTTGGGAAAAAAGTTTCTTCGCATTTGCAGGAAATTCAATACATTTTTTTAATATGGTTTATTTAAATTTAACTAAAGTATGTAGGTACCATTTTGTTCGATAACTTTTCGCCATCTTGTAGGTAGGGACATGATCCCGTTGCTATAGAAATTTTGGGACTTCTGATCAACATACCGCGACAAGTGGTTTTGGCAGTCCTCTCGTAATGTTAACCTGACACTGCCTAAAGAATTCTGAAGAGACCGAAACAGGTGGAATTCTGAAGGTCTGGACTATACGGCGGATGCATTAACACCTCCCAGCCAAACTCTCTTAATTTTTGCTGAGTGGCTAAATATGTGTGAGGTCTAGCGTTATCATGATGAAAAACCACACCCCTTCTGTTGATTAATTCCGGCCGGTTTCTGTCAACTACTTACTTTAATCTCATCAGTTGTTCGCAGTAGTGTTCAAAATCGATGGTCTTGCCTGGTGGTAACAGCTCATAATGAATAATGCCCTTCCAATCCCACCACATACACAGCATCACCTTGTTGCGAGTTAACCCGGGTTTCGCCACAGTCTGTGAAGCCTGACCGGCCTTTGACCACGACCTTTTTCGCACGTTCTTGTCGTACGTGATCCACTTTTCATCACCAGTTATAGCTTCAAAAATGGTTAGGTTTCATTAATAAAGAATCACAAATGAGTACACGGTTCATTAGGTTTCTTTCAGTGAGCTCGTGAGGTACCCAAATATGGAGATTTTTTGTGTACTTACCCAGCTTTTTTCAAATGCGCCAAAACTGTTTTGTGGTCAATTCCTAGTTCTACAGCTACGTCGTAACTACTGATATGCCGATCTTGCTCCACTTTTTCAAAAATGGCATCAATTTTATCCGTAATAGGGTGACCAGAGCGACGTGCATCTTTGTCATCGAAATTTCTGGATTGAAAACGCTTAAACCAAATTTGTGCTACTCTCACAGACACGGCACTAGGTCCATAAACATCGCAAATTTTTTCGCGGCTTGCTTTGCATTTTTACCTTTTTTGTAGTAAAACTTTAACATGTATCGAATTTCTTCATTGAATTCACTCATCTTGACGGTACGAAAAACAAATGAAAGTCACACAATTTCCTAAATTGAATTTGGAATTATGTTCTTTAAAATTAAAACTTTCAATTATACCGAAATCGGCCAGATACAAATCGTATAGCCAAAGAGATTTTATTACAAGTTCATACATACTATAATGCGAAAAGACTTTTTCCCCAACCTAATATTTCATCTTCGGTATAATTCCGTCACTAACACAACAAAGAACGCCGTGAGTGGGTATTCCAACGTTTTGACAATTTCTTTGTCTTTTACCATTACTTAGAATTTTAGACATTGAGAACTGCAATAAAGCTTTGAGTTGGCTATGGTACAAATGCGGTGAGAGATGTCAGATGAATTCGGGCAACACCGGGCGATATCGACAGACTACTGTAGACCAAATATGCAATAATACCAGAATTAAAAAATGCGCGATTCCAATTTAGTTAAAAAAAGCCTAAAAACTACATATAAAAAAAACTTTTTACAAAAAAATACAACCGACTTTTACACAAAAAATAAAAAAATGCTTCTTGAAAAAAATGAATCTTTGCTTCTTGCTCCACTTTTGTCGTTTATTACTTCGTTTAGAATTAATGACCTAAAAAGGTAACTTGGTTTGAGCTCTGTTTTATGATCTTTTAGCACACAATAAATATGTGATAAGAGTTTTTCATAAAGAACCTCTGGTTTATAAAAAAATATTGCCAAACAGTTGTCCATTTGATACTAAAAAAAGGTTGTTTGGTCACCGAAGTTAACATTTTTGTTTTGTGCTCAATGGCCATAGTTATTTATTACGCGCCATATTTATAAGAGAAACACGATTGGGAATAGCTATTCAGGGAAACTATTAGCTATTAATACAATTATTGCCAGTTAAAATTCCGTTTGGTGTTAATGAAATAAATAAGACAGTGGCTAATTGGATACTGAAGTTTAATTTTTCAGTGTGTAATAATTGTAACTCATAAGATTAGAAGCTTTTCAATGAAGATATTTGTGACCAAAATTAAATACGCAAATTATGTATTAGTTTATTCGGAGTCCTTAATTGAAGTTAAACATTTTTTTCATGTAAGCACCGAGTGTTCATTATCCACACCCGCAATATATCCTTTTTTTAAAGTACTTGAAGGTACTAAGGTACAATACGGGGAATTAAATAAACATAGATATTTATTAAAACTAATTGTAACATGAAAATACACGCGACAGATAACATGACAGATGCGTAGCTTTTAGAAAAGAAATTAAAAAAAAAGAAATGTATTTAATAAAATGGATACAAAATACATAGCCCAACTACCGAGGCTTTATGAAATAATTAAGATATGACTCCACATAATAGAACATTGGTTTCTTCCATCTACCATTCATCTTGCACCAAATCATAAAAAAATGACGATTATTTAAAAATAGAATTAGTTCAAAATCTATTAATAAAAAAAAATTAAAGCCCGTTCGTTGGTAAAACACCCGTACAAGTTTGTTAGGTCTTCAAAAATAAAAAGTAAAATATTTTAAGAGATAAATTAACGGTAGCTGAGCACTCAGGACTTACATTATTTTATTAGTAATTTATATATCAATTATAAATACGAGATAAATATAAATAAGGGGATTTTTTGATGACAACGATTTTCTTTCGACTTTTTTTCTGATTTTGAAAAAAAATCATTGGGCATCAAAAATACTTCAAAATCGCTTCCAACCAAAACACTAGCAGCATCGCCAGGTTGAATGGCAATGTAACAATTTTTTTTTTTCAGCTACAATTATTATTGCTGTGCTTTTAATCTTTCTGAACCTATTGTTAACACTATAAGCGAGTTGTTTTTTATATCTTGCAAACCGAATTGCCTCTTAAAATATTTTGCGGACCGCTATTAATGTCAAATTAAAAATTAAGTGCACTTAATTTTTAATTAAAAATTAACTGCACTTAATTTTTAATTTGACATTAATAGAAATTGTTACTGGAAACTTAGTAGTATTCTAGTTTCCTCTTTAAACAAAGGAGTCTGTTCATATAGTGTGCGAATTGCAATCGGGAAGCATCAGCGGAATGCTCTCTCTGTCGACGGACGCCGTACTGCTCTACGTACTGTCAGAAGAAAGATTGGGCAGCTCATCAGATCGAGTGCTTGCGCTCCGTGCCCACCATCCACGCGGACGCTCAGCAGCATCCGTCCATCATGCTGATAGTCGAGAGCCCACATCAGTAGCTGGGTCAGTATCAACCTCAACTACTTCATCAGCTTGCTATCTCTACTTGCCTGCGAACACTTTGCCAAGCTATTGTCATAAATGTGTATCTTCCTTTGCACCAGCATGTGTATTTATAAAACTGCAATTACTAATTAACTATTTACAACAAATATACTCAAAATGATTACCTGATGATAACCTATTTTTCTTTTTTTTTTCAGGAAAGTAACATCTTTGACCTATTAACATCAAGCCTTGGACGTCTTAACGCAGAAGACTATCAATACCTCTTGTTGCAATATTTTGTTTATTATTGTATAATTTATTTAGGTATAATGTATTGTAGATATAAATTTTGGTGTTAGGCTAATCTTCTACGTGTATTATTTTGAGTATAGCCCCTAAGTCAAGCTGCGCAGTTCCTTGTACTCTTGACTTACGATCTATTCTGTGTTCGTGTTGGCGGTAACTGTCTTCTCAAGCTGATTGGGCAGTTACGGCCTATCTGTCTCTGTAACATATAGCTATGGCAGATGTTCCTCATACGGTCGATCACAATCGCTCCGACAGTCAGCGAGAATAGAGCACAGGGCGTACGTCAACGCAGTCCCCCAAACGAGCGACTCTTGCCGATCCGATCAGATTGTTATCGGTTGTATGTGTAGGACAAGGACTGTTGCACAAGTGAACACACAACAATAGACAGTAGACGGCTGCGTTTTGTTAGTAGTCGATTTCACCGACTAAGGCTGTGGACAAGTTGACGCGTGCGGCTTCATTTGACCACACCGGTGAGATCCACGTGACTTCCGCTACGCGACTGGGCCTGACTGGGCCTGCTTTACGGTCGCTTTAGCATATGGCCCCAGCTTTAAGTCAGAGAATCGGTCACGGTGAAACGGGTTTTTTATTCGACCTCAAGCAGTTCTTGTACGTGTTGGGGATGGCTATATGTTGTTTTCTTCTAGAATAATATTAGCAATAAGATTTTCGATAAGTTCATCAACGGTCTTTGGAATATTACTCGCAGTATTTCTTAGATCATTGTGAACGTTTTGAGTAATTTATCGTTGTCTATATCTTTAAGATAGGCGTTGCAACTGTTTTATTTTGGCGTTCAGAATCTTTGACCGGGGTGAAGGTCATCTAAAGATTAACATCAGCTTTTCTAGTTTTATGCTGGGGAAGCTGCGTACTACGGTGTAATCTGACATGCAGTGCGTGATTCACATGGGACGGCGTATTTCATGCGACTCTGTCATTGATTTTTAACGCTCGATAATTTGATGAGAACTGTTGTCCGATATTGTTGGATAATAGTTTTTATCTAAACCGCATTATATCTTCATGCTCCGAGGACCTCAGGGCCGCCCAAGACGCAGCGTCGCATGCTCTTATTATCAAACTAAATTATCTACATTGAAGCTTCGAAATAATATTGAAAATAAATAAACATCCCAAGGTCCGAAATGCGTATATTCGTCCCATTGTTCGGACCAGGGGCAGTCTATTCATTTTAAATAACACCTGTATGCATAATGCGACATGCAGAAAAACAGGATCTGCATCCCGGATTAGACATATATACATTTTCAAGGCAATGTTGATATTAGTTTGTCAGTGGAGACCGCGCAGTGTTGCGCCTTGCTGCAGAAGTGCTCCTTTCCGGAGGCTCAAGAGCATGGAGATATAATCCCTCTTATTCAAACAGCGTCTAGGTTATCGTGCGGAGTTACTAATAGTAATGTCCTAACGAGAAAGAACTGAATGGTTCTCTAAAACATACGATGATGTCACGTATGTTTTGGACGGGGTTGTCTTGGGCAAGAACTGTGGCTGTATGTAGGTTTAGACTGAGCCGGTCGTTATCGGTACGTCTATGCTATGAACGTATCCTTAGCGTGGGTCTCATCTGGACCTGAGCACGCGACGCGGTTACGCGCGTGCCCTCAGTCAGGGCCGGGTGGAAACGCGCATCGTGTCTCTTTTATTCCCTTTAGCAAAGGGAATAAAACGAGCTTGCTTTAAAAGCAAGTTGGGCAGCGCGTTGGTGTTCATTGTGCTTGCTGATTGGCTTCTAAGTTACTGCGGTCAGAGCAAGCACGCTGTAACATAAGTATGCAGTTGCCTTCTTGTTTATACGGTAAGCCCTAGTTCGAGTATTATGTACTTGTTTTGTGCGGCGACTCGCAGAACACAGTAATATTCGTACATTTTGAGCTGTTCCTGGTTTTGCCAGGAAGGGCTCATAATGCAGCCTGGATGTGACAGCGATGCATATTCGTCCCCGGGTATGCATTTGTTTCTCCAGAAGGCCTTGGTCGAGATTGTAAACACCCCGTAATACCAAGGCACATACCTCCACAGTTTTTGCAGTAAGACGGTTAAAATGGCGGCTAGTGTACATACAGGACTCAGGTAGTGTACACGGCACGTCAGATTGTTGAGAGAGACGTTCGAATATTCGTTGGCCGGGAGGGGGGGGGGGGAGTTATTGGGCAAATATAAGTAGCTCGGCACTACATTATATATTTTTGTTGGCGCTTGTTTGATGATGAAAGTAAGACTTCATCGACCCATAGCCTGGTGGAGTTTTTCTATCACTGGGGGTACCTTCTGTTACCGTAGGATAGAGGATGGTAATGGGACACACGCAAAATTATTCTCTATTTTGTTTAGTTAGTCGTATGTTTTTTTTTACCAGTTGCAACGTTATTTAGTTGTAAGTGTAGCGTTAAGATTTGGATGTATTTTTTCATGTCACTTTTTAACTTTGTTTTCGTCGCTCTGCCTCAGTTCACGACCGTGAGGCTAGAGCGGCCCAGGGACAGTAGGAGGCGAGTATTTTTGTAATAAGCGGCATCCATCAACATAGTGCCCCTCGCAGCGTGTTGATAGATAATCGTACCAAAATCCATAAAGTTAGTCTCTGCGCTGTACTGGCATTTTCTGTCATCTTCGTCTATTTATATTAATCGGCTAGTCTATAATCAATATTATACGACTTAATAATAATGAAATAGTTAAAATCAACACAAGAACCTAACTAGATATGGACGTCTATGCCTCATGTATAATTTAGTTTCATTCTTTAAGTTAAATTCTTCAGTTCTATTTTTAGGGCAGTAATTGGCGTTTTTATTGTTAGGGTGTCAAGGGTCGGGCGGGGTTACTTCGACTGTGGGGTGATTCTCACGAATGATATAGTCATAAGTGAGAATTACCCGACAGTCAGTAACCCCGCCCGGTTATACTCACTGTTGAGTACTCCATCCGAGCGCAAGGGACGCTCTCGCAAAGTCACCTGGCGACGGACTCGGCAGCAGCCGGTCCACTCTAAAGTATCCGTCGGTTTATATGGCACATCAAGTCTCAGAAGGCTCCGCCCTGTAGAGCGATGGCTTTTTACTGTCGAAGTCAAAGATGAAGACAGAGACTTCTCTCTACCGAAAGACTCTTTTCTGAAACGAAGGCAAACCCGTGTTTAGAAGAATGTTCACAATCTAATGTCAGTGCGATATAGGTGACCCAGGAGACTGGGAGTTACAAATATTTTCCCTGATATGAGATTGCGGCAGTTTGATCTTTTAACTATGGGATTTTGATCTTCTGATGTGCGATATGAACGGCCGTACTTCAAGCCCGCGCACGGCGCGTACTCAGGGGTGTAAGACTGCGAGCAGCAGATAGAGATACTCGCAGGCTCGGGGACTCTGCTTCCTGCAGTATTGATGGATCTCTTTCGTTACTTAAACTTTTCGGTTCCGTAAACAAATTGGCGTTTAAACTAAAAATTGACGCTTCCGCTTCTGTTCAGGGTTACTAAAAGTGTCTACTGATTTGATCGATTTTCGATGGGCGTGTTTTCTTTATGATTTCTAACAGACCTGGCGGTCTGTTTTATTAAGCAACGTTCTTTTTAATTTGCAATCTGTCAAAATATTGGTTGCGATTTTGACAAATTGCTACCGAGAGGTGAATTCGAACGTTGCTTAAAAATGAGTAAAATTTGCCGTCTGAGCATGTGCTGAGTAGAAATTATAATGGAAATGCGTCGGAAATGCGTCAAAAAGCGTAGAAAATCAGTGGCATTAATGTAGTTTCTTCATACTTACGGCAGGTGATTTCTGATGATTGCACTACACGGTTTGAGATACTTGGAATGTACAAGAAGCCAGCGTTGGAGCTGTTTGTGGATCATCTTAAGAGACGGACATCGTCGGTTTTAGACTGCTACAAATTCGTTAGTTCGCAGACATAAATCTCACGGATCAGAACATCCAGAGCTGGTATTCCATCTTAGCTCTAAACACCGTGACCGAAGGTGTCTGTGGAGACGGATTCTGTCTTCTTCCTTCTAAATTGCCTTCAATTATTGTCTATTATATTTTATCTGAATCTGTCCTTGCGAGTGAAAACTATGGACAGAGGTTTATTTCGTTCCTCTAAGTCGCCACTGTTGCTTCTAAATTTTAGTTTCCCTAGCACGTCGATGCGTCAACTTTTAGCATTGTTTCTTTCAAAATTCCATTTGCAGCTCATTTACTATCCAATAAAATTCCATTTATTGCCTTAAAATTAACTTAATGTAAATTAATTTACTGTCTTTGTGTATTTTGATGAATTTGAATGTTTAGTTCTATTTCGATGTAATGTTGTTTGAATGTTATTTAATTGTTATTGACGTTACTTATTAGTTATATGGTTACCAATTACAAGTTTGTTTTTAAAGTGTTACCAAATATTATTGTATCATTTAGGTTAAGTTGTGCGTGTAAGTACTATTTTGTAAATGTATTTCTTTATGTAAAAGGGTTAAATGTTGTGTTGTTACGTTGTTGATTGTGTACATGTACGTTACAATGATTTTTTATTTTATTTAAAAGACGTTTGTAACTTGGGGGGCGGATAAGAGTTGTTCTTCTCATCGTTTACGTGAAGTAGATATACTTCAAATGATACATTCGTTTGTTTTATGTCTAGCTTCTACATCTGCACTACATCTAGCTAGGTGCACTCAACACACCCAGCTAAACGATCCCTCTTATCAGTCCACTGAGCTATTGTACCATATCTATGTTCTAATATAACATCCAACACAATAAGTATGTACGTTTTAGCTCTTTTTGAAGATTTCGATACAAAAAATCACTGTGTTTGTATTCCTGGATATATCACTTCTTACTTCACACACCTCTATCCAACATAGTCTAAAGCTATTCCTTAGTCTCGTGCATTTTGGCACATGTTCTGCTCAGGATTTTTTTAACACGCAACTATGTGGCCACTCAGGTCTTCTGCGCCACCTTTTCTCTTCTGGCTCCTTCCAGGTTATCGAGTGGATATGCTGTGCTCAGGCTCTTAACGCCTGTTAAGACCCTGAGTCCAGCAAATTTACTCGATTTTAAGGAGCTCTTCAAAATCAAGTAATTTTGTTCGTGTTCCTTACCGTTGCCAAGTTATTCTTAACAGCTCGAATATTGGCAGTCTCACCATCTCTGGTTTTCAACGAACTAAATATTTGGCGTCTCTATCTGATATCTTTCAAAACTAGAACTTAACATCTTCCTATCAAACCACCGTTTGCTGTGATCAGTGTACTGTGGCATCTCCTTATCATCGTTATCAGCTACAATACACCCAGGAGATGCCATTCTTTTTCATCTATCTTGTTCTGGGACAAATGGCGCTTTCCGTCAGAGTTCAATTGCTTCAAAATTTCAAAAGTGCTTCGTGTTTACTTTCTTTTACTACCCTGTCACGTAATAAATTTCTATTCTTTTGTATGCACGTCCTACATTAAGTTCTTTTCAGGATTTTTCTAACACCAACTATGTGGCCACTAAGGTCTTCTGCGCCACCTTTTCTCTTCAGGCTCCTTCCAGGTTATCGAGTGGATATGCTGTGCTCAGGCTCTTAACGCCTGTTAAGACCCTGAGTCCAGCAAATTTACTCGATTTTAAGGAGCTCTTCAAAATCAAGTAGTTTTGTTCGTGTTCCTTACCGTTGCCAAGTTATTCTTAACACCTCGAATATTGGCAGCCTCACCATCTCTGGTTTTCAACGAACTAAATATTTGGCATCTCTATCTGATATCTTTCAAAACTAGAACTTAAAATCATCCTATCAAACCACCGTTTGCTGTGATCAGTGTACTGTGTGGCATCTCCTTATCATCGTTATCAGCTAAACTACACCCAGGAGCTGCCAGGAGATGCCATTCTTTTTCATCTATCTTGTTCTGGGACAAATGGCGCCTTCCGTCAGAGTTCAATTGCTTCAAAATTTCAAAAGTGCTTCGTGTTTACTTTCTTTTACTTCCCTGTCACGTAATAAATTTCTATTCTTTTGTATGCACGTCCTACATTAAGTTCTTTTCAGGATTTTTCTAACACCAACTATGTGGCCACTAAGGTCTTCTGCGCCACCTTTTCTCTTCTGGCTCCTTCCAGGTTATCGAGTGGATATGCTGTGCTCAGGCTCTTAACGCCTGTTAAGACCCTGAGTCCAGCAAATTTACTCGATTTTAAGGAGCTCTTCAAAATCAAGTAGTTTTGTTCGTGTTCCTTACCGTTGCCAAGTTATTCTTAACAGCTCGAATATTGGCAGTCTCACCATCTCTGGTTTTCAACGAACTAAATATTTGGCGTCTCTATCTGATATCTTTCAAAACTAGAACTTAACATCTTCCTATCAAACCACCGTTTGCTGTGATCAGTGTACTGTGGCATCTCCTTATCATCGTTATCAGCTACAATACACCCAGGAGATGCCATTCTTTTTCATCTATCTTGTTCTGGGACAAATGGCGCCTTCCGTCAGAGTTCAATTGCTTCAAAATTTCGAAAGTGCTTCGTGTTTACTTTCTTTTACTACCCTGTCACGTAATAAATTTCTATTCTTTTGTATGCACGTCCTACATTAAGTTCTTTTCAGGATTTTTCTAACACCAACTATGTGGCCACTAAGGTCTTCTGCGCCACCTTTTCTCTTCAGGCTCCTTCCAGGTTATCGAGTGGATATGCTGTGCTCAGGCTCTTAACGCCTGTTAAGACCCTGAGTCCAGCAAATTTACTCGATTTTAAGGAGCTCTTCAAAATCAAGTAGTTTTGTTCGTGTTCCTTACCGTTGCCAAGTTATTCTTAACACCTCGAATATTGGCAGCCTCACCATCTCTGGTTTTCAACGAACTAAATATTTGGCGTCTCTATCTGATATCTTTCAAAACTAGAACTTAACATCTTCCTATCAAACCACCGTTTGCTGTGATCAGTGTACTGTGGCATCTCCTTATCATCGTTATCAGCTACAATACACCCAGGAGATGCCATTCTTTTTCATCTATCTTGTTCTGGGACAAATGGCGCCTTCCGTCAGAGTTCAATTGCTTCAAAATTTCGAAAGTGCTTCGTGTTTACTTTCTTTTACTACCCTGTCACGTAATAAATTTCTATTCTTTTGTATGCACGTCCTACATTAAGTTCTTTTCAGGATTTTTCTAACACCAACTATGTGGCCACTAAGGTCTTCTGCGCCACCTTTTCTCTTCAGGCTCCTTCCAGGTTATCGAGTGGATATGCTGTGCTCAGGCTCTTAACGCCTGTTAAGACCCTGAGTCCAGCAAATTTACTCGATTTTAAGGAGCTCTTCAAAATCAAGTAGTTTTGTTCGTGTTCCTTACCGTTGCCAAGTTATTCTTAACACCTCGAATATTGGCAGCCTCACCATCTCTGGTTTTCAACGAACTAAATATTTGGCATCTCTATCTGATATCTTTCAAAACTAGAACTTAAAATCATCCTATCAAACCACCGTTTGCTGTGATCAGTGTACTGTGTGGCATCTCCTTATCATCGTTATCAGCTAAACTACACCCAGGAGCTGCCAGGAGATGCCATTATTTTTCATCTATCTTGTTCTGGGACAAATGGCGCCTTCCGTCAGAGTTCAATTGCTTCAAAATTTCAAAAGTGCTTCGTGTTTACTTTCTTTTACTACCCTGTCACGTAATAAATTTCTATTCTTTTGTATGCACGTCCTATATTAAGTTCTTTTCAGGATTTTTCTAACACCAACTATGAGGCCACTAAGGTTTTCTGCGCCTCCTTTTCTCTTCTGGCTCCTTCCAGGTTATCGAGTGGATATGCTGTGCTCAGGCTCTTAACGCGTGTTAAGACCCTGAGTCCAGCAAATTTACTCGATTTTTAGGAGCTCTTCAAAATCAAGTAATTTTGTTTGTGTTCCTTACCGTTTCCAAGTTATTCTTAACACCTCGAATATTGGCAGCCTCACCATCTCTGGTTTTCAACGAACTAAATATTTGGCATCTCTATCTTTTGTATGCAAATATTCTTTTGTATGCACGTCCTAAATTAAGTTCCTTTTGTGATTTCCTCTTTACTTCTTCCCTCATTCTTTTCCCTCATCGTATTTCCTCTTTCCTTCGTTCAGGATTACTTTCATATTGAAATCTGTCTTCCTTCCCCTGTCCTAAATTCCTAACACAGAAACAAAATATTGTCTCTGCCAAAATATAATATCTCAAAACCGCGTACAAGGAATGTTTCACTTATCTTGTGCACTTCTTGACTCCATTGGGGTTCTTCTGTTCTGTTCATTCCTTGTTCAAGTTTTATCTGTTTCTTATCCAGACTTATGATGTGTACATAACTCCTGCAAATCTCTATCATTATGTTAATCGATATTTTAGACAGATTTGTCTTGTATTTCGCTAAGTGAGCAGAATCGCCACTAAGGTCTTCTGCGCCACCTTTTCTCTTCTGGCTCCTTCCAGGTTATCGAGTGGATATGCTGTGCTCAGGCTCTTAACGCCTGTTAAGACCCTGAGTCCAGCAAATTTACTCGATTTTTAGGAGCTCTTCAAAATCAAGTAATTTTGTTCGTGTTCCTTACCGTTTCCAAGTTATTCTTAACACCTCGAATATTGGCAGCCTCACCATCT
The DNA here is from genome assembly GCA_905332915.2 of Hecatera dysodea. Classification (NCBI taxonomy): domain Eukaryota; kingdom Metazoa; phylum Arthropoda; class Insecta; order Lepidoptera; family Noctuidae; genus Hecatera; species Hecatera dysodea. The sequence goes on along the minus strand of HG995286.1, from coordinate 25,276,310 downwards.
CTGGTTTTCAACGAACTAAATATTTGGCATTTTTTGTATGCAAATATTCTTTTGTATGCACGTCCTAAATTAAGTTCCTTTTGTGATTTCCTCTTTACTTCTTCCCTCATTCTTTTCCCTCATCGTATTTCCTCTTTCCTTCGTTCAGGATTACTTTCATATTGAAATCTGTCTTCCTTCCCCTGTCCTAAATTCCTAACACAGAAACAAAATATTGTCTCTGCCAAAATATAATATCTCAAAACCGCGTACAAGGAATGTTTCACTTATCTTGTGCACTTTTTGACTCCATTGGGGTTCTTCTGTTCTGTTCATTCCTTGTTCAAGTTTTATCTGTTTCTTATCCAGACTTATGATGTGTACATAACTCCTGCAAATCTCTATCATTATGTTAATCGATATTTTAGACAGATTTGTCTTGTATTTCGCTAAGTGAGCAGAATCGCCACTAAGGTTTTCTGCGCCACCTTTTCTCTTCTGGCTCCTTCCAGGTTATCGAGTGGATATGCTGTGCTCAGGCTCTTAACGCCTGTTAAGACCCTGAGTCCAGCAAATTTACTCGATTTTAAGGAGCTCTTCAAAATCAAGTAGTTTTGTTCGTGTTCCTTACCGTTGCCAAGTTATTCTTAACACCTCGAATATTGGCAGCCTCACCATCTCTGGTTTTCAACGAACTAAATATTTGGCATCTCTATCTGATATCTTTCAAAACTAGAACTTAAAATCATCCTATCAAACCACCGTTTGCTGTGATCAGTGTACTGTGTGGCATCTCCTTATCATCGTTATCAGCTAAACTACACCCAGGAGCTGCCAGGAGATGCCATTCTTTTTCATCTATCTTGTTCTGGGACAAATGGCGCCTTCCGTCAGAGTTCAATTGCTTCAAAATTTCAAAAGTGCTTCGTGTTTACTTTCTTTTACTTCCCTGTCACGTAATAAATTTCTATTCTTTTGTATGCACGTCCTACATTAAGTTCTTTTCAGGATTTTTCTAACACCAACTATGTGGCCACTAAGGTCTTCTGCGCCACCTTTTCTCTTCTGGCTCCTTCCAGGTTATCGAGTGGATATGCTGTGCTCAGGCTCTTAACGCCTGTTAAGACCCTGAGTCCAGCAAATTTACTCGATTTTAAGGAGCTCTTCAAAATCAAGTAGTTTTGTTCGTGTTCCTTACCGTTGCCAAGTTATTCTTAACAGCTCGAATATTGGCAGTCTCACCATCTCTGGTTTTCAACGAACTAAATATTTGGCGTCTCTATCTGATATCTTTCAAAACTAGAACTTAACATCTTCCTATCAAACCACCGTTTGCTGTGATCAGTGTACTGTGGCATCTCCTTATCATCGTTATCAGCTACAATACACCCAGGAGATGCCATTCTTTTTCATCTATCTTGTTCTGGGACAAATGGCGCCTTCCGTCAGAGTTCAATTGCTTCAAAATTTCGAAAGTGCTTCGTGTTTACTTTCTTTTACTACCCTGTCACGTAATAAATTTCTATTCTTTTGTATGCACGTCCTACATTAAGTTCTTTTCAGGATTTTTCTAACACCAACTATGTGGCCACTAAGGTCTTCTGCGCCACCTTTTCTCTTCAGGCTCCTTCCAGGTTATCGAGTGGATATGCTGTGCTCAGGCTCTTAACGCCTGTTAAGACCCTGAGTCCAGCAAATTTACTCGATTTTAAGGAGCTCTTCAAAATCAAGTAGTTTTGTTCGTGTTCCTTACCGTTGCCAAGTTATTCTTAACACCTCGAATATTGGCAGCCTCACCATCTCTGGTTTTCAACGAACTAAATATTTGGCGTCTCTATCTGATATCTTTCAAAACTAGAACTTAACATCTTCCTATCAAACCACCGTTTGCTGTGATCAGTGTACTGTGGCATCTCCTTATCATCGTTATCAGCTACAATACACCCAGGAGATGCCATTCTTTTTCATCTATCTTGTTCTGGGACAAATGGCGCCTTCCGTCAGAGTTCAATTGCTTCAAAATTTCGAAAGTGCTTCGTGTTTACTTTCTTTTACTACCCTGTCACGTAATAAATTTCTATTCTTTTGTATGCACGTCCTACATTAAGTTCTTTTCAGGATTTTTCTAACACCAACTATGTGGCCACTAAGGTCTTCTGCGCCACCTTTTCTCTTCAGGCTCCTTCCAGGTTATCGAGTGGATATGCTGTGCTCAGGCTCTTAACGCCTGTTAAGACCCTGAGTCCAGCAAATTTACTCGATTTTAAGGAGCTCTTCAAAATCAAGTAGTTTTGTTCGTGTTCCTTACCGTTGCCAAGTTATTCTTAACACCTCGAATATTGGCAGCCTCACCATCTCTGGTTTTCAACGAACTAAATATTTGGCATCTCTATCTGATATCTTTCAAAACTAGAACTTAAAATCATCCTATCAAACCACCGTTTGCTGTGATCAGTGTACTGTGTGGCATCTCCTTATCATCGTTATCAGCTAAACTACACCCAGGAGCTGCCAGGAGATGCCATTATTTTTCATCTATCTTGTTCTGGGACAAATGGCGCCTTCCGTCAGAGTTCAATTGCTTCAAAATTTCAAAAGTGCTTCGTGTTTACTTTCTTTTACTACCCTGTCACGTAATAAATTTCTATTCTTTTGTATGCACGTCCTATATTAAGTTCTTTTCAGGATTTTTCTAACACCAACTATGAGGCCACTAAGGTTTTCTGCGCCTCCTTTTCTCTTCTGGCTCCTTCCAGGTTATCGAGTGGATATGCTGTGCTCAGGCTCTTAACGCGTGTTAAGACCCTGAGTCCAGCAAATTTACTCGATTTTTAGGAGCTCTTCAAAATCAAGTAATTTTGTTTGTGTTCCTTACCGTTTCCAAGTTATTCTTAACACCTCGAATATTGGCAGCCTCACCATCTCTGGTTTTCAACGAACTAAATATTTGGCATCTCTATCTTTTGTATGCAAATATTCTTTTGTATGCACGTCCTAAATTAAGTTCCTTTTGTGATTTCCTCTTTACTTCTTCCCTCATTCTTTTCCCTCATCGTATTTCCTCTTTCCTTCGTTCAGGATTACTTTCATATTGAAATCTGTCTTCCTTCCCCTGTCCTAAATTCCTAACACAGAAACAAAATATTGTCTCTGCCAAAATATAATATCTCAAAACCGCGTACAAGGAATGTTTCACTTATCTTGTGCACTTCTTGACTCCATTGGGGTTCTTCTGTTCTGTTCATTCCTTGTTCAAGTTTTATCTGTTTCTTATCCAGACTTATGATGTGTACATAACTCCTGCAAATCTCTATCATTATGTTAATCGATATTTTAGACAGATTTGTCTTGTATTTCGCTAAGTGAGCAGAATCGCCACTAAGGTCTTCTGCGCCACCTTTTCTCTTCTGGCTCCTTCCAGGTTATCGAGTGGATATGCTGTGCTCAGGCTCTTAACGCCTGTTAAGACCCTGAGTCCAGCAAATTTACTCGATTTTTAGGAGCTCTTCAAAATCAAGTAATTTTGTTCGTGTTCCTTACCGTTTCCAAGTTATTCTTAACACCTCGAATATTGGCAGCCTCACCATCTCTGGTTTTCAACGAACTAAATATTTGGCATTTTTTGTATGCAAATATTCTTTTGTATGCACGTCCTAAATTAAGTTCCTTTTGTGATTTCCTCTTTACTTCTTCCCTCATTCTTTTCCCTCATCGTATTTCCTCTTTCCTTCGTTCAGGATTACTTTCATATTGAAATCTGTCTTCCTTCCCCTGTCCTAAATTCCTAACACAGAAACAAAATATTGTCTCTGCCAAAATATAATATCTCAAAACCGCGTACAAGGAATGTTTCACTTATCTTGTGCACTTTTTGACTCCATTGGGGTTCTTCTGTTCTGTTCATTCCTTGTTCAAGTTTTATCTGTTTCTTATCCAGACTTATGATGTGTACATAACTCCTGCAAATCTCTATCATTATGTTAATCGATATTTTAGACAGATTTGTCTTGTATTTCGCTAAGTGAGCAGAATCGCCACTAAGGTTTTCTGCGCCACCTTTTCTCTTCTGGCTCCTTCCAGGTTATCGAGTGGATATGCTGTGCTCAGGCTCTTAACGCCTGTTAAGACCCTGAGTCCAGCAAATTTACTCGATTTTAAGGAGCTCTTCAAAATCAAGTAGTTTTGTTCGTGTTCCTTACCGTTGCCAAGTTATTCTTAACACCTCGAATATTGGCAGCCTCACCATCTCTGGTTTTCAACGAACTAAATATTTGGCATCTCTATCTGATATCTTTCAAAACTAGAACTTAAAATCATCCTATCAAACCACCGTTTGCTGTGATCAGTGTACTGTGTGGCATCTCCTTATCATCGTTATCAGCTAAACTACACCCAGGAGCTGCCAGGAGATGCCATTCTTTTTCATCTATCTTGTTCTGGGACAAATGGCGCCTTCCGTCAGAGTTCAATTGCTTCAAAATTTCAAAAGTGCTTCGTGTTTACTTTCTTTTACTTCCCTGTCACGTAATAAATTTCTATTCTTTTGTATGCACGTCCTACATTAAGTTCTTTTCAGGATTTTTCTAACACCAACTATGTGGCCACTAAGGTCTTCTGCGCCACCTTTTCTCTTCTGGCTCCTTCCAGGTTATCGAGTGGATATGCTGTGCTCAGGCTCTTAACGCCTGTTAAGACCCTGAGTCCAGCAAATTTACTCGATTTTAAGGAGCTCTTCAAAATCAAGTAGTTTTGTTCGTGTTCCTTACCGTTGCCAAGTTATTCTTAACAGCTCGAATATTGGCAGTCTCACCATCTCTGGTTTTCAACGAACTAAATATTTGGCGTCTCTATCTGATATCTTTCAAAACTAGAACTTAACATCTTCCTATCAAACCACCGTTTGCTGTGATCAGTGTACTGTGGCATCTCCTTATCATCGTTATCAGCTACAATACACCCAGGAGATGCCATTCTTTTTCATCTATCTTGTTCTGGGACAAATGGCGCCTTCCGTCAGAGTTCAATTGCTTCAAAATTTCGAAAGTGCTTCGTGTTTACTTTCTTTTACTACCCTGTCACGTAATAAATTTCTATTCTTTTGTATGCACGTCCTACATTAAGTTCTTTTCAGGATTTTTCTAACACCAACTATGTGGCCACTAAGGTCTTCTGCGCCACCTTTTCTCTTCAGGCTCCTTCCAGGTTATCGAGTGGATATGCTGTGCTCAGGCTCTTAACGCCTGTTAAGACCCTGAGTCCAGCAAATTTACTCGATTTTAAGGAGCTCTTCAAAATCAAGTAGTTTTGTTCGTGTTCCTTACCGTTGCCAAGTTATTCTTAACACCTCGAATATTGGCAGCCTCACCATCTCTGGTTTTCAACGAACTAAATATTTGGCGTCTCTATCTGATATCTTTCAAAACTAGAACTTAACATCTTCCTATCAAACCACCGTTTGCTGTGATCAGTGTACTGTGGCATCTCCTTATCATCGTTATCAGCTACAATACACCCAGGAGATGCCATTCTTTTTCATCTATCTTGTTCTGGGACAAATGGCGCCTTCCGTCAGAGTTCAATTGCTTCAAAATTTCGAAAGTGCTTCGTGTTTACTTTCTTTTACTACCCTGTCACGTAATAAATTTCTATTCTTTTGTATGCACGTCCTACATTAAGTTCTTTTCAGGATTTTTCTAACACCAACTATGTGGCCACTAAGGTCTTCTGCGCCACCTTTTCTCTTCAGGCTCCTTCCAGGTTATCGAGTGGATATGCTGTGCTCAGGCTCTTAACGCCTGTTAAGACCCTGAGTCCAGCAAATTTACTCGATTTTAAGGAGCTCTTCAAAATCAAGTAGTTTTGTTCGTGTTCCTTACCGTTGCCAAGTTATTCTTAACACCTCGAATATTGGCAGCCTCACCATCTCTGGTTTTCAACGAACTAAATATTTGGCATCTCTATCTGATATCTTTCAAAACTAGAACTTAAAATCATCCTATCAAACCACCGTTTGCTGTGATCAGTGTACTGTGTGGCATCTCCTTATCATCGTTATCAGCTAAACTACACCCAGGAGCTGCCAGGAGATGCCATTATTTTTCATCTATCTTGTTCTGGGACAAATGGCGCCTTCCGTCAGAGTTCAATTGCTTCAAAATTTCAAAAGTGCTTCGTGTTTACTTTCTTTTACTACCCTGTCACGTAATAAATTTCTATTCTTTTGTATGCACGTCCTATATTAAGTTCTTTTCAGGATTTTTCTAACACCAACTATGAGGCCACTAAGGTTTTCTGCGCCTCCTTTTCTCTTCTGGCTCCTTCCAGGTTATCGAGTGGATATGCTGTGCTCAGGCTCTTAACGCGTGTTAAGACCCTGAGTCCAGCAAATTTACTCGATTTTTAGGAGCTCTTCAAAATCAAGTAATTTTGTTTGTGTTCCTTACCGTTTCCAAGTTATTCTTAACACCTCGAATATTGGCAGCCTCACCATCTCTGGTTTTCAACGAACTAAATATTTGGCATCTCTATCTTTTGTATGCAAATATTCTTTTGTATGCACGTCCTAAATTAAGTTCCTTTTGTGATTTCCTCTTTACTTCTTCCCTCATTCTTTTCCCTCATCGTATTTCCTCTTTCCTTCGTTCAGGATTACTTTCATATTGAAATCTGTCTTCCTTCCCCTGTCCTAAATTCCTAACACAGAAACAAAATATTGTCTCTGCCAAAATATAATATCTCAAAACCGCGTACAAGGAATGTTTCACTTATCTTGTGCACTTCTTGACTCCATTGGGGTTCTTCTGTTCTGTTCATTCCTTGTTCAAGTTTTATCTGTTTCTTATCCAGACTTATGATGTGTACATAACTCCTGCAAATCTCTATCATTATGTTAATCGATATTTTAGACAGATTTGTCTTGTATTTCGCTAAGTGAGCAGAATCGCCACTAAGGTCTTCTGCGCCACCTTTTCTCTTCTGGCTCCTTCCAGGTTATCGAGTGGATATGCTGTGCTCAGGCTCTTAACGCCTGTTAAGACCCTGAGTCCAGCAAATTTACTCGATTTTTAGGAGCTCTTCAAAATCAAGTAATTTTGTTCGTGTTCCTTACCGTTTCCAAGTTATTCTTAACACCTCGAATATTGGCAGCCTCACCATCTCTGGTTTTCAACGAACTAAATATTTGGCATTTTTTGTATGCAAATATTCTTTTGTATGCACGTCCTAAATTAAGTTCCTTTTGTGATTTCCTCTTTACTTCTTCCCTCATTCTTTTCCCTCATCGTATTTCCTCTTTCCTTCGTTCAGGATTACTTTCATATTGAAATCTGTCTTCCTTCCCCTGTCCTAAATTCCTAACACAGAAACAAAATATTGTCTCTGCCAAAATATAATATCTCAAAACCGCGTACAAGGAATGTTTCACTTATCTTGTGCACTTTTTGACTCCATTGGGGTTCTTCTGTTCTGTTCATTCCTTGTTCAAGTTTTATCTGTTTCTTATCCAGACTTATGATGTGTACATAACTCCTGCAAATCTCTATCATTATGTTAATCGATATTTTAGACAGATTTGTCTTGTATTTCGCTAAGTGAGCAGAATCGCCACTAAGGTTTTCTGCGCCACCTTTTCTCTTCTGGCTCCTTCCAGGTTATCGAGTGGATATGCTGTGCTCAGGCTCTTAACGCCTGTTAAGACCCTGAGTCCAGCAAATTTACTCGATTTTAAGGAGCTCTTCAAAATCAAGTAGTTTTGTTCGTGTTCCTTACCGTTGCCAAGTTATTCTTAACACCTCGAATATTGGCAGCCTCACCATCTCTGGTTTTCAACGAACTAAATATTTGGCGTCTCTATCTGATATCTTTCAAAACTAGAACTTAACATCTTCCTATCAAACCACCGTTTGCTGTGATCAGTGTACTCTTGGTGCAGCTAAATAGAAGAATAATTTTCTCCTAAATATCGGTGACATCCAGACTTATGATGTGTACATAACTCCTGCAAATCTCTATGTTAATGTTTATTGATATTTTACAAAGATTTGTCTTGTATTTCGCTAAGTGAGCAGAATCGCCACAACACCTTTTTTTTTTTTTTTTTTTTTTTTTTTTTTTTTTTTTTTTTTTTTGGATGGGAAATCATCAAATGACCCCTTCCGCCCTGGGTGGAGCGGTAGGGAGTGACCCTAATGGCGAAAACACAACACCAAATGAATCGCTCGCTATGAGCGTTTAAATATGTCAATTTGTTATGTAAAAAATTTGGAAAAGGACTAAAATGTACATACTTGTATTGTTTGCATTACCATCACCCTAAGTGAATAATCAGCACGAACTAATTACAGCATTATAAAAACTAAATTATCTAAACTGTTTATCATTTTATAAAACACCCTCCTAACCCTATATGTTAATGTTTTTTTGAAGTGAATTAATTATACTTAGGGTTTTCTCAACACATGGAATGATATTTACAAACATTTTTGCAACCATAATAATTACTAAACTGCTGAGGAAAAGTATAGAACGTAAAAGAATAAACGCGATACCTCAATTGGGGTCATTATACTTATTATTATGAAAACCTTTACTGTGGGACTAACACCGAACTCACTCGAAAATAAAAGAACTGCCCCATACTTGTGTGCATAACTCGACAAACCGTACTGAACAGCTGTTTTTTTTTCACAATTTCGAGGTTGGTCCCATAGATAGTTTTTCATAATGATGAGTAGGTACAATGACCCCGTTTTCCGGCACTGTGTATATTCTGTTTTGCATTGCATTTGATCTTTCAACTAGTTGAAGACTAGGTAGGTAATACTTATAGATTTACCCGAAGAATCAATTCAGAGCAATTTATAAGCCTGTATCCAAGTCTGTGCAAGTTACGAAACTATATTTTCAACCGGAACAGTGATCATGACATCGTACATTATTATAACTACTGAATTTATGTAAGAACCACCAACAAATCAAATTCCAAATTGGACAACTGGTATTACTGATAAAGCAGCACTAGGTACCTAGTTCGTTCGTTAGAGCTTTGATCGTCAAAAACCTGGGCCTTTGCGGCTGTGGACTCTATTCCGGTGGCCGCTGAGCTATTTTCATTTGTATAAGAATACATTAATTATACAAGGTGTTACAGAATAGAATCAATATTTGAAGAGGACATTAAACAAGGTGTTACAGAATAGACTCAATATTTGAAAAGGGGTCTTTACTCATCATTATGATCAACGTTTACAGTGGGACACGCTGAAACGCGGCCCCATACATTTATGGATGCATAACTCGACAAAACGTACTGGTTTTTTTTTGCGATTTCAGTGTATCCCTTCAGTAAAAGTTATTATATTGATATTTCACAATGAAGAAGGATCTGGGCCTGTGGAGGCGAGTGGCTAGCTTAGCTCCGATAGTTTCGTAACTTCACATTTTCAATATAGTCGATAGCGGCCACAGCGAATGCATTCCTTGGATCTGAAAGGTGCTACAGGGTGTAGAATTACTGCTCTCTTGGTACGCAAACTACAACTATTTCAGTTTTGAATTTAGTTTATCCAAGTTACGAGGCGAAACACCGTGTGCTGAGCGACTGGAGCGATCTAAACTGAGTAGACAATATTGGGAGTTGGGGAGGCTGATATTGACTTCCTATGGATACCTGACAGATGCGATGATGGGGCGCTTGACCAGAGACAGCAGCTTACATGGAAACTAAGGAATAAAGAAGGGTCAGCAGTTTGGTGCTGTCTTGAAGGTTAAATGGTTGGTTCTGGACTTTATAACCAAATACTACTACTAGGTACTACTATTTGACCAGTACAGATAGTATGGACTTTAAAACAGACTGACCTCTGAGTTTGTTTCGGTGTTTCTTCTCAGGGTAGTCGGCTAGGAAACACCGGCTTCATAATAAATATTGGACTTGTAAAAGTGGTATGTTTAACGTACTTACAAAATAAATACCTACCTATCATTTATTTATCATTATCATTTAACGATTAGGTCAGACTGACCCGAACATGTGGCTTGCAAATGTACTTGCAGTAGAAGGGTGCACTTCCAGGTTATGGGATAGGCCTACTGTCTACATACAAAAAATATATGCAATAACAAATGACGTTAATGTAGTAATGTGGTTCAAAGCTTTTACCTACTGCGCATGATGTCCTGGATTCGATTTCCGGGCAAAGTATTTAACTCGGAGTTAAAGATAACTCTGGTTTGTGTAAGCTGGCCTTAGGAGGGAAATCCATCAACACAACCATAAAGACCCTGTCCAGTCAGTGCAGGCATTTGTAAATTATAGATAGTCTATCTAAACTCAGAACATAAAGGGTGCAGAGGTATCGTGCATAACGAACGACTGACGTATACCAGTAACGCTAGCATTAGTAAAACAAGGTTCCCTCTGTCGGCACAACTTGGTTTTCGGCAATATCGAAAAGCGCCATCTATCGGCGGAGTGATACACTACGGTGAGCCGAACAAACGCGTAACTACTCGCGCGATGATCAGTTTCTAGTAACAATGCATCTTAATAAACGCAGTCGTGCGCCAATAGATGGCGCTGTTTACACTTTTGTGTACGGTCTCTATACCAACATAAATATTATGTCCATCAAACATGACTCATAATAGGGTGAATTTTGATCTGCAGTTATTTATCAATATATACTTGACCAGTGGTAAAATAAATAACTATTTGTGAATAACTAAAACCTACACGTTCTGAACTGTAATTTTTAGTTTGTCCTAGTATAATGAGAGTGCTTTCAAAGTTTATACACTTCAGTAAGTAATGTAGGTACTTATAGGTACTTGAAAAATCCAAGGTTCGCTTCCCTAAATAATTAAGTAAGTATAATATACTGTCTACATAAGAGTTGGCACGGATACGGACCTACCTATCGCTGCGTGGGTCAGACCGGCACTAGTCCGGTTTTAAATAATTGCGTCCCATAAAATCTATATCTACGTGTGGGAAAAATTTGTTTTTGTGTTCCAAATTCTTTGCAATCAAACATTTTGCCGTCTTATAATATTTTAATATTTGGAACGAGTAACTTAAATTTATCATTAAGTCTATCAAGTATTTGGATTAATTCGTTTAATTCTTTAGAAATTGGGAATGACTTTATTATTTAGGTAATCTTATAAGGTCCATAACTCTCTTATAGTATTAGGAGGGAATAACTACCTAAGTCAGTGGACATTCACGTTGATAGGTCGAATCGACGAATGTAACAGGGCGACATTTCTAAAATTCTCATCCTTATGATTTTTTTCTTTCATGGATTGATACTAAACTATGATTAAAAATATTATTTATTGTTTTTCACTATAAATATAGCCCAGAGCAAGATGAGCAGAGTGAAGTCATTATTGGTGTTTGAATTAAATACGGTTAGAAATTGAACGATTGTAGGGGAAGAAAATGAAGCAAATATGAAAAGAAAAATCATTGGGGTTCTAAGGAGAATTCTAGATAAGGAGGGGAAGGAGCTGTCGGAAGTATGTACTAGGAATTGAACCTGTGTTTAGAGCCACAGAAAATTGCGATGTGTTTAGCGTCAAGCTGGTAGAACTGCCGCGACGAGCCCATTACTTCTCTAGAAAATAAATTTTAAGCTGAATTTTTCAACTGTCTCTTGGGCAGTACATTAATTTTGGTCATTCAAAGATTTGAACGCTTAAATGAGTACTCTGAATCTTGGTTTTTTGTACAACTAAAAACATATTCCGGAAAACCCCACCTTGACAAGCTCTAGTTATCACTAAAGGAACTGTTTTTTTTTATTTGGGAAAACAACCACTATACATTAAGAAATACGAATCGTTATGATACAGAAATGGTACCAATGTGAAATCAACCACGTTCTCCACAGATACACAATGAGATAATTTGGAAAATTAAAAAAAAATAGCATCATTATTTGAACAACAGTGACACATGATTTTTTCATTATGTTAAGCAACACGAGTCTAAATTTTCCATGCTGTAAGGTAAACAGCCCCAAAGTGCAGAAATTCTTATTAAAATTACTCGTAAGGCGACGAAAAGGTGCACGCATGCATTTGTACGACAGGAAGTAGTGGCGAAAACAGGTCGTGCGCGCAACTCGCGTCTTTGGCATGTTCTGCATACTGTATAACACAACTTGTTACATATGTCGAAACAATCATACGAGTTTTTACATAAATCATACAAAAATGTAGTTTCAAGAAAAGTACGCATTGAACTCAAAGAAAGCAGGTTATATTTTTTTAAGCAACTCACTGTAGGAGAGATAACAATTAATGCAGACTTCAATTTACGTTGTGTGCTTTCTATACACTTAATATATTTATTGCAGTAGGGGTTCCATATCTGTACTGCATATTCTAATCTATGACCTAATTAATATGAATAAAGACCTAATTAATGATCGATAGAGATATCAATATGTAGTAGACAGACATGCGATAAGCATTATTAACAATTTTATTAATATTGTTACGAGCTTCGGGTTCGTTACAATAAAATCAGCCGATTAAATCACCAAAAAATGACACTTTAATTACACATTACTAATTACACTATAAATTTTGTAATTAGTGAGTTACAAAACACAATCGCACTATTAATCACTTGACTTCGCAGTCGAAGATCGCTCTCGAAGTTATCACTTGTACCGCAAATCCAATACTGAATCGCTCGGTTTTTTTTGTTCTCTAATGAACTATTACCTACTCCTAACTCTTTTAATCACTCAAAAGTACCTAGGTACCTAGTGATGGTAGGATTTTTTTATGAATAGGTTTAAAAAAGAGAAGAACTTTTAAACTTAGAACCTAGCCTTTTCAAATCATGATTCCGGTAAGGATTGATAACAAAAAGGAAGCTTGTAAGTAGGTAGGTACATCGAACAAGCTTGTAAGTAAATCCGGTTATTTAGGTATAAACGAATGAACTACTTAACTAACCTTAAGCTCGCTCACATCTAACCAGATAGGGTTCGATGTGGCCGCCAGCGCCACCAGCACGCTCGCAAGTCGCAGATCTGAGTACCGATCCCCGGGCGTCGGGAAACTCAGGGCGATTCCCGGCCACCGTAAGCGCGGTCCTGCGGATGACGAGCTATGGGTGGCTCGCCGTCCGATAGCAAACAGGCCCGAGTCGACGGCGCGTAGTGTTCCACGCGCGCCTCAAAGAGCCGTCAGCAAAGAAGACGGGGCCCCATAGGGTCAGTGCCTGCTAGGGTTGCGGAATTTGTTCGAGAGTCACCGCGGCCCTGGAACGCAAAGGGCACAAGAAGGATCACGGGTGGGTTTTAGTCAGTAAGAGTCAGACACTCCCTTCCGCTCCGCCCAGAGCGGGAGAAGTCATTTGATGATTTCCCATCCAGAAAAAAAAAATGATCTGAGTACCGACGACGCAGAGCTTCAGCGTCGAATCGGGGCAGAAACAAAACGTAGGGCCCTGGGCACACTCCTCACGCAGCGTCACGAACACTTTCACGATGTGTCTCCTCATATCTGTTGAGGAAACGCATACGGACACAAACACCTTGTCCTTGACGTGATCCCAAACAAAAATAATCGAATGAATATCTTGGATACCGTTCTCATAAATACGCAGTGCTCACGTGCGGTCCCAGGTGCTTCGTCAAAGCACATCAGCATATTACCGTACTCTTGGGCACTGTAGTAATCATTTTGTTTTGTCCAGATGACATTTTTAAAAATAACAAAAACATTCACTATCACAGATACAAAATATGTGATATCAAAACCAACACTTATTTTCTCTCACGTCCCGATAATCGAATTTCGCAAAAATAGCATACCGCTTTGCAGTCAACGTCAACAAGGATCTAAAAAAAATGTAAAATCGGCGCAACGCGTAGGTAGGTACTGCTAAATTTGTATTGTGCCCAATTTGATCCATTATGGTTTAATTTGGTCACAATTAACTTGAATTACATCAACCGAATGCCTAATTATTTATCGTTATTCGATTCTTTCTCGTAATTTATGTGTTGTTTATGCCCTTGTTGGAGGTACTGAATCAATAAGCAAACAAAATTTACCTATCTATAATTTAAGTTTAAGTTTTGGTGGGAGAATGACTCACAGAATTCTAGTAGTCTTTTAAACGAATGTAATACTTCATACCACTGCGAGTTTGCGGAAAATTCTGCTTTTCATCAAAATATGGCCTAAAATAATTTAATATTTCTTTCTTTCTTAAATACGTTGTGAAAATATAGTCAAACAGGGGGCTTAGCGTAGTAGATATTGTTTAGGTTTTTATGGTCGGTCTCATGTTAAAAGTTATCCAAAATAATGAGCAGATTGACCCGTTCAGGATTTGCGTCACTGTAAACGAAGGAGTTCTAAGGAAAAATCAATAGTTATCCCAAATTCCTACCAAGTGTCGGGACGTTTTTTGACGGAAGGTAGTAGGTATTTTCCTTTAAGTTGGTGAGGTATGCTGGAGCAGTGTTGCGGCCGCGGCTGGCCGTGCTACAAGTGTTCTGTGAGGGCTCATAGCGGGTGGCACTCTACAGGGCCGTGCGCTGGCGGGGGCACGGTCCCTTCCCTATAAGGGAAACCGCACATTTACATAGAGTAATTGTAAAGTTATCAAGATTTGTTATAGATATGTACATGACATACCTAAATATAATAAAATTTGATTACTTTATAACGTCTCTATGAATAGGAAGCAGGTCGGAACTATAATATGTATGTGTCACATGGCTCTAATCATCATCCGAATAGAATATAATAGAAAACTCTTTATTGTGTTTATAGTTAAGTCTTTGTAAGCTACTATACTCCATTTATTATAACACTAACAGCGCCCCGCGCTTTCACCCGCGTAGTTCCCGTTCCCGTGGGAATACGAGGATAAAATATAGCCTAGGTATGTTACTCAGGGTGAATGTAGCTTTCTAATTTTGTAAAGAATTTTTAAAATCGGTCCAGTAGCTTTTGAGTTTATTCGTTACATACAAGAATACAAATCTTTCCTCTTTATAATATTAGAAAAAAAAGGTTCGTAGAAGCAGAAGTACGAAACCTTTTGTTTTCAAGTTCAAACAATTTTAATAGGTACCTAATGTATGTCTTATTTGTAAGTAACAATGTATGGCATACAATATAGCATATTTCATCGATTTACTCGTTACGATGCTTGGATAGGTACATGAAATGAAACAATTTTTAATAATGATCAGTTTACAACCGACAAAATTAAAAAACACGTGTTGCCACAACTTCGAAGGGAATAGCTAACATTTTAGATTTGGTACAGTTTTAATGACATGAAAACCTTCCCGTTACAGTCTGCCTCTGCTTCTTTTAGATTTTAAACTTTGTCACGACAATATTTTATATAAAAATTAAATGAAAACCTTTTAATTTCAGAAGGAAGATAGGTTAAATATGTACCTACAATTTAGTGTGACAGCTGTTTTTAAATTGATTATATTTAACTCCACATCAATCTTGACTGTAGTAGTGTTTGTTATACTTTTAACTTACACTTACGTAAATAGACTTTTTGGAGTTGCAATGGTTGGTAATATTGGCTGGCTTGTATGGCCAATTCCAAAAAAATCATAGTTAAGCGGGCATGGACGATAATTCGTTCGAGGGAAGACATGAAATTCCTTAGTCCTTGGACCATTGTTTCTATGCGCACTCTGCATACAAATGTTTTTCTTTTTAATAATGCTGAGTACAATGGTTTTATGAGATGCCAAAACTAGTGCAATGATACTTCACTATCGAGTAGTTTCTTTACTGTCTCACTGCTGAGCAAGGGCCACCCCCAAGTCCTTTCGAGAATTTCGTTGCCGCGCCGACTCGTACCAGCCCTCATGATACACGTCCAGGGCCCCAAGTCTGCTATTTTTATAAATTTGACATTCCAACACGATCCCATTGTCATTTTGCTAAAAGTTCATAATCTGCTAAATTCATAATGGTTGATCATTGGTCGGTCAATGATCTCGCAATACTTTTTGATAACCGAGCTATTAAAAGCAATGACTGCACAATAACGTTCTAATGGTAGGTCACTGATCAAAGGAACTGTCAAAATTTTAGCAGATTACCGCATATGTCTGTCATTCATTTGTCATTATGTACATTCTATGCCATTTCTTTCAATGGAGTATCAGTGGTTGGCCATTGGAAAGTCATAGTGACGCCTTTATATTAGTAGATTACTTGTCAAAATCAACCATTATGAAGTCAATGATAGACCATTCTGACACTATTGTAATAGCAGACTTGAGGCCCTGGTCGTCTCGTCACCTCTTTCTGGGCCGGCACCGGCCATCTTCGGGCACCCATTGTGTGGAGACTTTTGACTTAACCACCCAAACTCATTTGAGTAGTTATGATAGTGAAAATGAAAGAGGGTTTTACGATGTGTAGTGTATTATAATAAAACTAAAGAATTAATAAAATACCACGCTTTAAGAAAACAAACGTGCAGCAAGTTACTTATTTTACATGTTGAGACGTGAATTCTGAATAGGTGTGTGAATGCATTTGTATGAATCTATGTATACGTAAAATAATACGCGAAACAAAAACTTTGTACCCGTTTTTACGAATATTAGGTACGCGGAAAGTTTATATAGAGAAGGAGTGCAGAAAACTAATATGTTTTAAAATAATACAAAAAAATTAAATATACATATATACGGTCGAATTACGACCAGTGGGTGATCACTAGTAAAAATAATTGATCGAACATTAACAGTTTTAAGTGACAATGTGGTGGGAGGGCGAGTAGGTACCTACTGGGAGGCGCTCTACAGGGCCGCGCGCTGGTGGGGCGCGGCCCCTTCCTGTTAGGGAAGCCGATTAGCTATACCTTGTCCACCAGGTTAACCACTTCTTGGCAACTTATAGTTTTTGCCTTAGAACGTTTAATTATACGTACTCATTGAAAGACTGACTAATCTGAATCATTTATCAATTCTTATAGAAATTTGTCATACCGTCAATATTTGTATGAGTTTGTACAAAAAATCCATGATACGCCTGTAATGCTGTCTTTTGACTGGAAATCCTTGTAAGGCGGCTTAAAGCGTAAACATAGGTATTTATCTATTTGCGGAATTTTTTCGAAAGACCGCCACGGCCCTGGAACGAAAAGTGAACTAGGAGGAACACGGGTGGATTTTAGTCAGTTAGAGGTCATTCGATGATTTACCATCCAGTAAAAATAAAAAAGGTAGGTATCTATATATACATTTTGTTAGATATTTTTTCTGCGTGTAGGTACTTTGACTTTCCAATGGATGCTATGCTGCCTGATTGTATTGTGGTGATGTTATAATACTTATATATGAAACGACAAATTGGTTAGCATATTGATTCCTGTTGTATGATTGAATTATTACTGTCTTATTTTTAAAGTATTGTACTCTAGTTATCATTTGCTGCACTATTACACAAACATTAGCCATTTGAAGTAAATCGAACTAAGGTGTGCGTGCAGGGAGAGTATTTATGTCGAGCAGCCCTACCATGACGTCTTAAATCCATCATGATTCCTGTGTCAGAGAGAGACGGAGTTACACAAGACGAATAGCACTATCCCTTTCCCTCACACTGAATCATGATAGCATTAGCACTTCGTAGTACGGCCATAGTTGTGTGTGTGTCTAATTTAGGCGTGCGTTCGTGTTAGTGAAAACGGTAGGTAATTAAAGCCTTATATTGATTAGGGGACAAATGTCTGCTGGGAGAAGTCAGGTGAAGTGGTCGAACATCAAAATCAATATATTTTATTTTCCCAGGCATACGGGGTCATCGATGGAACACCGGTAGGAAGAAAATAAAGGTAAGAAAAAAATGCCAAAGTGCAAGTGAGATTGGCACACGAAGGGTTCCGAATGAATCATGTTTATTGAAACCATCGACTTTTTGTAGGTTTTAGCTCTGTAAAATTAAGTAATATTTTAAGATATGTATATGTGTTCACAGGGTTATCGCGACCCTGTGGCTCGCCGTCCGATAGCAACCAGGCCCGAGTCGACGGCGTGTCGTGTTCCACGCGCGCCTCAAAGAGCCGTCAGCAACGTAGACGGGGCCCCATAGGGTCAGTGCCTGCTAGGGTTGCGGAATTTGTTCGAAAGAGTCACCGCAGCCTGGAACGCAAAGGGCACAAGAAGGATCACGGGTGGGTTTTAGTCAGTAAGAGTCTGACACTCCCTTCCGCTCCGCCCAGAGCGGGAGAAGTCATTTGATGATTTCCCATCCAGAAAAAAAAGGGTTAACGAAAAGAGAATTTGAAAGTAATCGGGTGGGTTTAAATCAGTTAAGATTCTGACGCTCCACTGGAGTCATTTCATGATATCCCATCTAAAAAAAAACACAGCCCCAAGCTTGTTATAAAATGACCTCGTCAGATTAAAAATGAATCGCATTGAACACATTATACCGACACAACTGAATGGAATTTAAACTGAGTAGGTGAGTAGGGAAGTAAAACAGCATTCTGGAGAATTCTGGGAATAAACCCAGTTTTCTTGACTAGCTCGTGCCCGTCCGTCTGTTAAATTTCATACCGACCACCGTGCCTCGGAAAGCACGTTAATCCATTCCAGACCTGTGCTAGATCTCACCGTCTGTCACGTTCCGCCTCATTGCCGTCCCATTGGATGGTAAGAGTAGAGGAAGAGAGAGTGCATCCGTGTTTGCGCACACACGCCTGTACTATAATATTGTCGCGCCCGTGGCTTGCCCCCAAAAAGTCGTTGAAACGTTGAGCAAACCTCCTCGGAGAGGGTAAATTTTCTGTTGACAAAGCCTTTTCAGTGTTATTTTTAAAATTTAGTTTTTCTATAAGAATTCAGTTTTTCCATGAGGACGTTCGGAACCCTTAAAAAGAAGAAAATCAAGATGCACACACAGGAACGTCAAATTTAGAGAAAATATAGAAAAAAAAACGAATGAAACAAAGAACAAAAATAAAGTAAAGAAAGAAAGCAAATAGAAAGTAAACATAGAAAAAGTATATGGAACAGAGAGAAATTATAGAAAAGAATACAATAAAGAACAAAACTAAAGTTGAAAAAAAAAGAAAAAACAGAAAGTGAACATAGAAAAGGTATATAGAACAGAGGGAAAGTATAGAAAAGAACGAATAAAGAATACAAGAAAGAACAAAACCAAGTTGAAAAAAAGAAAAAAAAACAGAAAGTAAACATAGAAAAGGTATATGGAACAGAGAGAAAGTATAGAAAAGAACGAATAAAGAATACAATAAAGAACAAAACTAAGCTGAAAAAAAGAAAAAAACAGAAAGTGAACATAGAAAAGGTATATGGAACAGAGAGAAAGTATAGAAAAGAACGAACAAAGAATAAAATAAAGAACCAAACTAAACTTGAAAAAAGAAAAAACAGAAAGTAAATATAGAAAAGATAGAGCAGAGTGAAAGTATAGAAAAAAAAAGAACAAATTAAAGAACAAACAAAGCAAAGAACGAAGATGAAATGAAGATAGAAAGAAAATATATTTGCTGTACACGCAGAGAAGACTGGAGTGGTTGGTTGAGAGTTGCGGTTTAAAGTAGAGAAGCGAACCGGTAAACATCTTCTCTGCTCTCACGACCTTATAAATTCATTTACCCGACTTCGCCTGATATCTCCAGCACCACGTAATGCGAAACATTTGTCTCCTCATGAATCACAGGCATAAAACACGATTCAAGCTCAAATTAAATATAGTTATTTTGGTATAGAACCCATGTTTGAAATCTAAATACTTAAGTATACTAGTACTTGCTTGTATCTATACTGGTACGCATATGAAAAAGGAAGAAAATCTTTATTATTTTTGTTCATTTTGAAAGCTTTATTTAACTTGCAATGTATGTATGTGTGTTTGTTCATGTGGAACAAACTGCTGCTACTCAATTTTGAAGCAGACATCTTTAACCGGTTGAGCTGAAATTTTGTATACACGTTTAGTTTGGATGACAATACAAGATAAGCTGTGTGACGTCATTATAAATTCAATATCCGCGATAATGGATTTAGAATGACGTCACACAGCAATATGGCGGACTTTTGAAGTTTTTTATGCTTTCTTATAGTATGTGTATTAAATGAAAGGGTTCGCTGAGAATAAATATGCAGGTTAAAGAACTAAAAAGTAATAGATTTATTTAAAACAAAAAACCTTTTTTTAAAAAAGAAAGCTTTTATTTAATGCTCTGAAAAGTAGAAAATAAAATGTTCCTTAAAAATGTTAACTATCAACTTATAGCCTCATTATACACAATTTATATGATCATAACTCTTGGTTGTAGTATAGAATTGTAAATATTCGAAGCTGTGTTTGGGGCCGGTTTAAATTAAATAATTAGACCTAACGATTTGGCCCTACTTCAGGCTACGTATGCTTGTCTACTTAGGCTCAAAGCTCTACGCTGCACATAGTCGACAGTACTTCCCTGCATTTTCGTACTGTGCAAGCCTCGTATAATATGATTGGCAACATTCATCGTTCTGCAGTACCGTGGTTATATTTTGTGGGAAGTTGCAGTCCTGGGTTAAATGACATGATCACCGTCTTTAGCGAAGTCTATACGGACGGATGGTATGTCAGAACCGTATGTACATCTGTGCTCTCCGAAAACAGGGCCATATAATTTCTATTAATGTGTTCAATGGCACCATTCACCACACCTTTGGTATATATGGTGGGAGAGCTACTCAGAAGTTAGGGTAATGCCGGGAGGAGCTCTACAGAGGCGCGCGCTGGCGGAGCGCGTCCCCTTCCCCTTGCGGAAGCCAGTAGGGAATGCATAGCATGTAGTACAAGAATTTGGTCCCAATCTCTTTATGTTGGAAATATAAAGAAATTAGGACTAAATTGTGATAACATTAATATATTTTGTATATTCATTTTTAAACACATCTCAGTGAATTTTGTGCGCTGTATTTTCAAGTAATGCTGTTTATTTAAAAAAAAAATTTTTAGAAAGTAGCCTGATATTAGGGAATATTCGATGTTTGGGAACTTTAGGGTTGCAATAATTACCCAAGGTTTTTCGTTATTATCGACTAGCAGCGCTCCGCGGTTTCCCCGCGGGTCTTCGGATGGGTAACGGTTAAGACCTTAGATATACATGGTGGGAGAGCTACTTAGAAGTTAGGGTAATGCCGGGAGGAGCTCTACAGGGCCGCGCGCGCTGGCGGAGCGCGTCCCCTTCCCCTTGGGGAAGCCAGTAGGGAATGCATGGCATGTAGTACAAGAATTTGGTCCCAATCTCTTTATGCTGAAAACATTAAGACATTGGAACCAAATCGTGATAAGATTAATAAATTTAGTGTATTCATTTATAAACACATATCTCAGTAGTTTCTGTGTAGGATAGCTGCTTACAGTTTTGGTGTGTAGGTAGGCACGCGTTATTTTCAAGTAATGCTGTTTAGTTAACAACATGTTTTTAGAGAGTAGCCAGATATTAGGGCCTATTCGATGCTTGGGAACTTTTGGGACGCAATAATTAATATTGTTATTGTTTAGTTTATGGCGGAGTGTTCAATGGCACCATTCACCAGACCTTAGATATACATGGTGGGAGAGCTACTCAGAAGTTAGGGTAATGCCGGGAGGAGCTCTACAGGGCCGCGCGCGCTGGCGGAGCGCGTCCCCTTCCCCTTGGGGAAGCCAGTAGGGAATGGTACAAGAATTTGGTCACAATGTCTTAATGTTGGAAACATAAAGAGATTGGAACCAAATCGTGATAAGATTAATATATTTTGTGTATTCATTTATAAACACATATCTCAGTAGATTCTGTGTAGGACAGCTGCTTACAGTTCTAGGCGTGTAGGTAGACAGTAGACACGCGTTATTTTCAAGTAATGCTGTTTAGTTAACTGTTTTTAGAAAGTAGCCAGATATTAGGCCTATTCGATGCTTGGGAACTTTTGGGACGCATCAATTAATATTGTTATTATTTAGGTTATGGCGGAGTGTTCAATGGTACCATTCACCAGACCTTAGATATACATGGTGGGAGAGCTACTCAGAAGTTAGGGTAATGCCGGGAGGAGCTCTACAGGGCCGCGCGCGCTGGCGGAGCGCGTCCCCTTCCCCTTGGGGAAGCCAGTAGGGAATGCATGGCATGTAGTACAAGAATTTGGTCCCAATCTGTATATGCTGAAAACATAAAGAGATTGGGACCAAATTGTGATAAGATTAATATCATTTGTATTCATTTCAAGTTTCGCGTGTGTGTTTCGGTCACCAAAGTTTATTTTCATAAAATATTTTACAAAAATGGTCTCTGGTTTTTTCATAATGGTCTTAGTAGAAAACGTTCTTCATATTCTGCTGACTCACCTAGGCACAAAGATCATTTTAAAACTGTTATACACTCTTATTTAATTGTGTGATCAGATAATGCATGCCAATAACAAAAGAAAAAGTTAAACATTATAACTTTACTAACGATGTAATTTATTTTAGTGCTTTGAGATTAAGAATTCACTTTTTAGAGCTGCGGGCGTACCATGACGTCTTAAAACGTGAGTCTTCCGAGCGAGAAAAAGGGATGGAGCTATATAGGGTGAATAACTCTATCCCTCTTTCTCGCTCGGAAGACTCACTGCACTTGTTGTAGAACCAGTTCTTCTATTTACTTTTTGATATAATTAGAGGGTTACTCTCTTATTTGTCTTGGCATTTGGTTGTAGATTTTGACAGGAATATTGTATGAAATGCTTTGGAGTAGTTTGCTTCAACATCGTGTGACCGCTAGTCGGGTAGCGTCTCTAGAAATAAATATCTTATTTTCAATGGATGTGCAACTCAGTTCAGTTGCTTCTTAACAAATTCAAATGAGTGAGAGTCAGTAATCCTAATTTCTTAATAGAGACCTACATGATTCAAGCGCTGCGACTCCGCAGATGGCTCTGACGCAGTTTTTGTGCTTTACATTTTTTTTTAGATTGTGCCAAACAATAGTGACCTCTATTGCGACGAAACAAAACTGTACTACACCATAATGTAAAGATATAATAAGAATAAAAACTTGAAAAAACGGAAGATACCCTTTTTGAATATTTATCATTATTTTTGTCTTATATTATATTCTAGCTTTTGCCCACTACTTCGTAGGCTTATATCCCGTTTTTTCTTCTTCCCGTACGAATTTCGGGAAATCCTCTCTTATTGCTCTTTACATTCCCAGAATCTACATACATGCGAAATGCGAAATTTCAGCTTTCTGCGAATAGTAATTTCGGCTGTGCGTTATGTTTCAGTCATTCTGTAAACGAAGAGTTTTATATACATTATATCGACTGTATTAGTTTTACGTGCCAAAGCACGCACCTGGAAGATCTCTTCCTTGAAGCTGTTATTATTAATTATGCAGCCACAAGCTTTCTTGCATTAATTTGTTATTTTACGTTGTTCCAGTGGATCATAAATATTGAATAAAATAATTACATGAATACTCTGTAATGTGAATGTGAACTGAAGTGACATTGTAAAGGAACTTTAAAAAAAAAGTGATACACGAAAAATCAAAATGTACATTTACAATATAGTAATAGGAGTAGTGTTAGGGTTGTTGATGATGATGGTAATGTACATCATTAATCGGTTGAACGAGAAATGTCCAACCAGCAACCCTACGCTGGAGGGGGAATGCAAGAAACGCGAGCAAAAGGTGAGCTAATCCTACCTTTTTTCAAAGCTTAAACTATCTTCTTTCGGGTTTGAAAATTTCATGGCTGTCCTCCACCCTGGGGTGAGTGGAGGGGGATGTTCAATGCGAGAACCCATCATAACTTAAAACATCTATGTTGCAGGACTCTAAGGAGGAGTAACACAGAAATCAGTTTCTAGTTCAGTGGACACTCGTGCAGTGATTGAACATGTGTTGTGGCTTCTAAAACATTTGGTGAATTGTACGAACAAACGATGTCATCGTGAAAGCTGTAATGGTTGCTGCCTTAGTGTTGTTATTTAATTATTATTTGTATTCCAAGTGCAAGTGCAACCGAAAGACTGAGGACTAAAACGATCCGATTGGTTGATTTCTTCATAAAGGTTAGATACATATTATACATACAAAAGTCCTTACCATTGAAACTTTCAATCATATGGAAAATAAAGACTTTACTGGCATCGTATAGTAAAGTCTTTATTTTCCTATCGATTTTATTTGGATTCTATGCTTTATGTTTCATAATTTTATTTTATTTAATTATTGTATATATTTATTTAATTTAATTATTGTATAAATATAATTAGTACACCTAAGACTACCTACAGTACTGTATTTCCTTTTCTCTTTAAAATCCATCCAAAGGTAGTCTTAAAAAGATCGCTTTTAGCGATAAGCCCGCCCATTGTGTCACACCCTATGTAATGTTTTCTTCATCTATATTTTCTGTAACTTATATGGTGTATATAATAAAGAGTATTCTCTTCTATTACTGATATTTTTGTTTTAGGACTAATGGGAAACAACATTTTCGAAGAAAAACAGTTTTCAGCGGATTCCGGACAAAACATTGACTAACCAGCTGTGGATACGTAAGCAAATGGTGAATACAGCACTGTAATTATTGTTTTCTTTAGGTGTACTATATTAGGTAGGTAATGTATGTATAAGTATGTAATGCAGACAAATTGTGGTATTAGCAAGGAAAAGTGTGAACAGCAAAACTTACATTACGGTTTTAAATTAGGGTGACTAATAACATTTTGCTATTTCACTTTTATTGTTACTAACCGGCAAACCGTTTTAGATTGTATGAACTTATCATTAGGAGTAAAATAGCTGACATTAATTTCATAACAGTGAATAGCATAAAATACATTTCACAGAAAATCTTTTAGCAAACAGTGCTTTATCATGCATTCAGATCATTTTGTAAGTCTGAATCATCTTTAGGCATAAATATCATGTAAATATGATTAAAAAGTTGAATCATCATTATCGTGGTAATTTCACAGTCAGAATCGTCGTTTGGCGTTATTTTCATGTCGACAGTCACAAGGCAGAAACATCATACCTATATCCGAAAGTTTACAGTTAGAATCATCTTTTGACACATTTCATATCAATAATAATCGATAGACTCCTGTACAAATAATTTTGTATATCATACAATAATATCTAATAAAATTATAACTGTAAGAAAAATTGTAATTGTAACTGTTAGAAGTATGTATGTATATAAAAAAAAAAAAAAAAAAAAAAAAAAAAAAAAAAAAGGCAAGGTTTCTGACACGGCTTTGGCGCTGCGTAGTGTCGGCTAGTGTCGGCGCTGTGTAAGCTTAAATGCAGACAAGACTTCGTGCAATTTTATAGAAATGTTAATATGCCTAATAAAATTATTCCATAAGAAATTGTACCAATTAATCGTCGATCTAAATAAACGTCACATATTCTAAACGAAATTATACGGAATTTTATCTTTGCCAAAGGTAATACAATTCTGCCGTCTTTAAAGTATGCCACTGTAAATTTGGAAATATGTATAAACATTCAGACAAACAATAATTAGATATACTAATAATTCATGCCTTATAAATATTCGTTTAAAGATTATGCCAAGTCTGTTATGCTAAATAAATTTCGGAGCATCACGATTCCACCCAGGATCAGTACCGTCGTGCTTTCAATAAGTTATGCTCTCTTGAAATCTAACTCATTATTTTCCGATTTCGTATAATAAACGGTCAGTCTGCAATTCCCCAAAGAATAAAGTGCTTTGAAAATGCAGACTGTATAATTTCACTCGTAAGCCGCTACTATTACGATTTAAAATTAATGTCTTAACCGTTCGGCCTAAAGTTTAAATTCACAACGGCCGTCGTCGCTATTCGTCATCTTCGAATATCTGCCAAATTTGACATTTTCACTGTCATTAACTTGTTTAGGGATCGCTAACTCAGAGTATCATGTTACATAGGAAGATGTAGATGAAATAGTTTGCAGGCGAGTAGGTTAGTCTCCTTTTTTAGCACAAAATCATTGTTTTCATTACTTAATTTGCTTTATCATTATTGTAATTCTTTCGTATTTTGTGTGCTTTTTATGGAATATAATTTCTTTTGCGTTGCTAAAAACTTTTGCTTGTTATCATAAAAATGTTTGTATTTTTACTTTTTTCATAAAACTCACCCAAAAACAGAATTTAGTACTTGTCTATAACTAAGAAACTATAGGATATCGGACCATATTTAATGTCGAATTAAAGTGTTTTTGAATTAAGGAACGAACCAAAAAAAAAATACGGAAACGTCACATAAAAGGAATAGGCTTATCTGGACGTTGAACCATCGTAAAGCATCTTAATTAATAACTTTGTATTGGCACGGGAAAACATAATCTTATAAATTATATTTGTAAACAAAATTAAATTTGATTAAATAACTTCCCCACAGTGATTTCATAATTCTGAGTAGCTAGTTAATAGAATAAAAATAAAAAAATGAAAATTACGACGGGATGGGCCGTGGGTTAGGGTTGCCAACACTTCACAGCTTATTTTTACGGTTTTGTACTCGAAGGATAACCAACGGAACCCTATTACTAAGCCTCCGCTATCCGTCTGTCTGTTTTGTCATTGACTGAAACTTTTCGAGTGTATATTTCTATTGCCGTTATAACGCTAAAAAATTAAAAATTAAAGGGAAACGAAAAAAAGAACGTTTGTTTCATGGGAGCCCCCATACAGCAAACATGGTGTTTTTTCGTTTTACTGTACGGAACCCTTCGTGTGCACTTGGCCTTTAGCATAACATCTGTTTCTGGGACGACGACTCATTCTAGGGTTAGACAAGCTCAAAAAACTTAATGTTAAATTACGTTCAATATTTTTGAAATGCAATATTTGTTTATTTATATTTCGGTGTTGAAAATATGGGTAGTATTTTTGCGTACTACCTCTGTATTTTGTTATCAGGATATAGTACGTAGACCCAAAATACAGTACAATACTAGATATTATAGTACAGTTGGCAACACTAATGTCATGACTGCATTCTTCAGCAAGTTAGTACATACAAGTTAGTAAGTGCATCAGCACATGCACTTACTAACTTGTATGTACTAACTTGCTACTATTATGTCTGTTGTGTCTCCTGGATTAAAAGAAAATAGTTCCAACGACACAGCGAATCCTAGTGTGGTGGACTAGTGTTAAAAAATGTTTTTGTTTTCATAAAATTATTTTCAACTAAGTTATGCCACTTTTAAAAACATAATCTTAACATTTACAAAATACAACTAAACAAGATATAATATATATGTACAAGCCGAGTAAAAAGGAGGAAATACTCATAAGACATCGAAAAAAAAAGTATTATTTTTGGCATAATAATAAAATCTTTTCTATACTATTTTCTAACTAATTAAAACAAAATAACGCCTACTAATATTTTCACTGTGCCATAAAACAATAAAATTATTACAATTAAATAATGGTATTGGACTTTTTTTTAAAACAGAAGCAAAATCATAATACTACATAAAGCCTCCTGTTCCATTATTCTCATATGTTATCACGACAATCATCATAAAATCATATTCATTCTAATTGACAGAATAACGCCTTTGAGATTATTCAGACAGACGTATGCCCTGTTGTTTAACGCACGTCATTATGACATACTAGCAGCGCCTCGCGGTTTCACCCGCGTAGTTCCCGTTCCCGTGGGAATATGGGGATAAAATATAGCCTATAGCCTTCCTCGATAAATGGGCTATCTAACACTGAAAGATTTTTTCAAATCGGACCAGTAGTTCCTGAGATTAGCGCGTTCAAACAAACAAACAAACAAACAAACAAACAAACAAACTGTTCAGTTTTATAATATTAGTATAGATTAACATTCAAACAAACAATAATTAGATATGCTAATAATTTATTCCTTAAAAACATTCGTTTAAAGATTACGCCAAGTCTGTTATGCCAAATAAATTTCGGAGCATCACGATTCCACCCAGGATCAGTAACGTCGTGCTTTTAATAGGTCATGTTTAATTGAAATCTAAGTAAGTAGTAGGTCATTTCTTTTTTCAATTTCGTATTATAAACGGGTCTGCTATACAGGAATAATCGGTGTCAGGTGACACAGTCTGCAATTCCCCAAAGCATAAAGTGCTTTAAAAAAGCAGACTGTATAATTTCACTCGTAAGCCGCTACTATTTCGATAAGTTCCAATTCACAATGGCCGCCGTCGTTATACATCACGTTCGAATATCTGTCATTTCACTGTCATTAACTTGTTTAGGGATCGCTAACTCAGAGTATCATGTATAAGGAAGATGTAGATCAAATAGTTTGCAGGCGAGTAGGTTAGTCTCCTTTTTTAGCACAAAATCATTGTTTTCATTACTTAATTTGCTTTATCATTATTGTGATTCTTTCGTATTTGGTGTGCTTTTTATGGAATATAATTTCTTTTGCGTTGCTAAAAACTTTTGCTTGTTATCATAAAAATGTTTGTATTTTTACTTTTTTCATGAAACTCACCCAAAAACAGAATCTGGTACTTGTCTATAACTAAGTAACTATAGGATATCGGTCCATATTTAGTGTAGAATTAAGGTGTGTCTGAATTAAGGAACAAACAAAAAAAAATACAGAAACGTCACATAAAATGAATAGGCTTATCTGGACGTTGAAGCATCGTAAAACATCTTAACAACTTTGTATTTGCACGGGTAAACATAATTTTATAAATTATATTTTTAAACAAAATTAAATTTGATTAAATATCTTCACAATGATTCCATAATTCTGCGTAGGTAGGTAGGTAGGTTAATAAAATAAAAATAAAAAATCAAAATTACGACGGGATGGGCCGTGGGTTAGGGTTGCCAACACTTCAAAGCTAATTTTTACGGTTTTGTACTAGTTTCAATTCACAATGGCCGTCGTCGGTATACGACACCTTCGAATATCTGCCAAATTGGACATTTTACTGTCATTAACTTATTCAGGGATCGCTAACTCAGAGTATCATGTATAAGGAAGATGTAGATCAAATAGTTTGCAGGCAAACGGTTAGTCTCCTTTTTTTTTGCACAAAATCATTGTTTTCATTACTTAATTTGCTTTATCATTAAATTCTTTCGTATTTGATGTGCTTTTTTGGATTAGAATTTCCTTTGCTTTGCTAAAAACTTTTGCTTGTTATCATAAAAATGTATTTTTACTTTTTTCATAAAACTCACCCAAAAATATAATCTAGTACTTGACTATAACTAAGAAACTATAAGATATCGGACCATATTTAGTGTAGATTTCAGGTGTGTCTGAATTAAAGGAAAGAACTAAAAAAATTACAGAAACGTCGCATAAAATGAATAGGCTTGACTGGATGTTGATTTATCATAAAAAATCTTAATAACTTTGTATTGGCACGGGTAAGCATAATTTTATGAATTATATTTGTAAACAAAATTACATTTGATTAAATATGTTCCCCACAATGATTCCATAATTCTGCGTAGCTAGTTAATAAAATAAAAATAAAAAATGAAAATTACGACGGGATGGGCCGTGGGTTAGGGTTGCCAACACTTCAAAGCTCATTTTTACGGTTTTGTACCCGAAGGATAACCAACGGAACCCTATTACTAAGTTGTCGTTATCCGTCTGTCTGTTTTGTCATCGACTGAAACTTTCAGAGTGTATATTTCTATAACGACAAAAAATAAAAATTAAGGGGAAACGAAATAAAAACACGTTTGTTTCATGGGAGCCCCCATACAGCAAACGTGGTGTTTTTTCGTTTTACTGAACGGAACCCTTCGTGTGCACTTGGCCTTTAGCATAACATCTGTTTCTGGGACGACGACTCATTCTCGGGTTCGACAAGCTCTAACAAAACTTAATGTTAAATTACGTTCAATATTTTTGAAATGCAAGATTTGTTTATTTACATTTCGGTGTTGAAAATATGGGTAGTATTTTTGCGTATTACTTCTGTATTTTGTTATCAGGATATAGTACGTAGACCCAAAATACAGTAAAATACTATATATTATAGTACAGTTGGCAACCCTAGTGTCATGACTTCATGAGTGTACTAATGTACTTACTAACTTTTATGTACTAACTTGCTATTATTATGTCTTTTGTGTCTCCTGGATTAAAAGAAAATAGTTACAACGACACGGGGAATCCTAGTGTGGGGGACTAGTGTTAAAAAAAAGATTGTTTTTCATAAATCATAAAATTATTTTCAACTAAGTTATGCTTATGCCACTTTTAAAAACATAACCTTAACATTTACAAAATACAACTAAACAAGACGTAATATAGAATATATATATGTACAAGCCGAGTGAAAAAGAGGAAAGACTCATAGGGCATCGAAAAAAAAAGTATTATTTTCGGCATAATAATAAAATCTTTTCTATTCTATTTTCGAACTAGTCAAAACAAAATAACGCCTACTAAATTTTTCGCTGTGCCATAAAACAATAAAATTATTACAAAAAATAATGGTATTGGACATTTTTATTTAAAAATGTGGATAAACAATTGAATAACTTCGATAAAAAAAACAGAAGCAAAATCATAATACTGCATATGGCCTCCTGTTTCATTATTCTCATATGTTATCACGGCAATCATCATAAAATCATATTCATTCTAATTGACAGAATAATCTTTAACGCTTTTCAGATAATTGAGACAGACTTATGCCCTGTTGTTTAACGTGATCTGTATGTCTGTATCTATGAAAGATAGTCGAAGCAACGCAGTGCAACACGACATGTGCACATAAAACCCTTATGAAATTATTCTTACAATCCCTTATGATAATTATAATCAGTTTGATTAAACTCACTGTCACGGTAGCCGCTGTCACGTGCAGCAGGATATACTTTATCTCTCCAGCTGTCACTGTGCCATCATAATGTGTTTGTGTAATTATTTTACAGGTTGTCTCCAATGACGTATTACTAACGCATCTGTTCTTTAATCTGTGTTTTTAATATGACTAATAATAATCATTTATTTCAGGATAAATTAAACAACATAAAATTTATAGGTAGTTTTGTATCCAATGAGGTACCTACTACGAGTATTACATCAACATCGCAGCTCTAAAAACAGCACAATTGCCCGCTACTTGCCTTGTTTTACGACACGGTTGGCGAAGTGGTTGAGCGATTGGCTGCTGCGCTACGTGTTGTGGGTTCGATTCCCGCACGGATAAATATTTGTATGATCTACAGATAGTTGTTCCGGGTCTGGCTGTTTGAGCATGCGAGATTGTATCTGGCTGTTATGAACACACCCACGAAACAGGATAAATTCATAGTGAGCGACAACGTTTTTTTTAAAAAAAAAACAAACTTGTCGGTAGCAAGACATGTTCGTGGGACAATATAGCATCGCAGCAAATGCCTTCAGTGTTTGTTGCCACTTTTGAGTGCGAGTAACGCATCTATAATTTTTAATAATGTAATTTTTGAGTATGTACAATGAAACTAATCGATCTTTATTTCAGGATTTAGCCTTCGTAAATTAAAATTTCTCTATCTATTTGTCCTTGAGACCTGCACAAAGTGCAGCGAGCGAATGTCTTATTTATATTCTTCTTATCCGTTACCGTGTTGTGTTTGAGGCATATTCAGTATTGAATTGAGACGTTTAATAAAAAAGATTAAAAAAAAAAACAAATCTTAATTTAAATTATGGCCAGTATTACGTTATCCCAGTATATTTAGAGCATCAAAGCTAACATCAAATAGCGTTAATAAAAAGATATTCGTATCTAACAAATAAAACCTCAAGAAAAAAAAAGTACTTAACCTTTATTTCGTTTTGATTGGTATATTTCTAAAGAAATAATGAATAGAAGACGCTTATTTAATTACTAAGAAAAAAGTGTCTTAGGGTGTGTTATTTCTTTGAGACCATTAAAATACACTTTGTAACGCCAAAATAAACAGTTTAAAAATAAATTGAAATAATATTGTCTCTAGTCAGCACACGTTAATAACTTAACTCAGGTGCCCATTCTAGTTACATAACTACCGAGTACCGGTCCGTGAGACACCTGCGAGTGTTGCCATAGATTAAAATAATTATCTGAAGGGGAGATTATGTTAAATGTTTTCATGTATCTTATTAATTTTAAGTTACCGGAAAATTAAAAATCAGCACCATTTCGTCAATTTACGATATACGTCTAAGAGCAAAAGATCATCACTTATCTATAAATATATGTATTAAAAATCCGAAAAGTCACTCATTCAATTTACACACAAATTAAATATCATTTAATGATAGTTTAATTACGAAATCTCGAAAACTATTTCACCAATACCGATGAATA
Source organism: Hecatera dysodea (assembly GCA_905332915.2). NCBI lineage: Eukaryota > Metazoa > Arthropoda > Insecta > Lepidoptera > Noctuidae > Hecatera > Hecatera dysodea. The sequence goes on along the minus strand of HG995286.1, from coordinate 25,243,969 downwards.
TTGGATTGGAGCTAGGAGTTTTAGTACATTTATCTTAGAGCTCAAAGTTGCCACATGTTTGGATCGAAACGATGATCCAAAACTTAAAGCATAATTTAAACTAGATACATATATAATTTAAAATAATATTCCACTTCAGATGGGAAAACGTAAAATTCTTTGGAGGAGGCTTTTACCTACGGCAAATAGCCTCCGGAGGTCCACACTAAAATTATCTCAGATTTATTTATCTAAGTTACAATAAACATAATAAGCCATTGAACTAAATGCAATAGGTAAAGTAAAATAATTGTAATATCGACTTCTTCAAATAACAATTCCAATAAAAAAAAACACGCGATAAATATACTAACTCAATAAACAAACCGATGCAATAAATAAATGTCATTCCATCAAAATAATAATTATTTAGGTAACCCAGTTCGTAAAACAGCTTAATTTAAAAAAAAAAGAAATAAACAGTACAATACATTATTCAATTAAAAATACTTACTTATATAGATAATCCAATTCAACAGCCAATATTTTTAAACATACAATTTCGTTAATCTTTTATACTTTTACCTTTATTACCAACAATTCAGTCTTTGTGAATTTGCTCAGAGAATTCTGTTAATAGGCACGCGTCATTGGCCCCTTACGTAGCAGATTATTTCGTGCACGCTTCTCCGCCAGCAACCGTGGTAGTCTTCGTATATGTAATTCCAATATGTCCGCATTGTGTACCCTTCCTCATAGTATTTTGAATATGTACGAGGTAATTGACGTTTAACAAAAGCATATAAGACAATTGCCGTTTAGCATGAAGCCTAGCTATAGGCAGTTTTTTACTTCAGTAAAGGACTACCGAAAACTAGGCTGATGTTACTAAACAGCGACTTACGACAGGTCATCAAACGTTCCTGAAGTTCACTCCTTAATCCTCAACTTACATCCCTCGCAAATGGCACCTTTATAACATGTGAAATCAATGTCATTCATCGTATCAATTCAAATCATCATTGCACTACATTTTTATGTTTAATCAACTATTATTATCATCTATTAAGCAATAATAATCTAATCAATTCCATTTTTAATAATAGTGAGATTCTTATAAATCAAATAATTTTAATCGTTTTGAATATTTCTATTATTATTTTGCAGTATAAAATCTGTGGTATATGTGGAATAAATAAAGTTTTATTATTATTCCATTTATTTATGTACATATTAGTCACATTTTAAAATATTATTATAAAAAACAAGCAGAAAGTGAACTGTTATTATAATACTTTTATAATATAAAATAAAAACTAAATCTATGAAACTTAAAACAGTCTTGAGAGCAATCCCAAGTAGCAAAAAGTTGCTTTATAAATGTCATTAAAGCCAAAAAAATATATTTTATAAAGGCCATATTATTGCTAATAAGACTGTGTTTGGGCACAAATTATAAGGAGTCAAACCTTGTAGATATTTTATAGTTACCATATAATAAGCTAATTCCCCTTAAACTCGTCATGTAAAGGCATATTGTATGGCTGATTAACTATAAATAGGCAAGACATTTGCTTTTATGTAACAAATTACCCTTATAACCGCTAATAAAATATGACTATAAGGGCGATTTCTCGTATTGCAGCAAACGCAACACGAATATGAGAAGTTAATGATATATTCACGCGATTTGCCTCAATACATGGTTTATAAAATACATTAATTTATTACATTACAGCTAGACTTGACTACATCGCTCTTTTTTCGTATATCGTACTGGAAATGTATGTGGAAAAGCAGGTTTGTGAGAAATGTGGATAAGTTTTATGGCAAATTTTTAATGCGCCTCGTTAATTTTATGTTTTTTTAATTTTAAAAACTATTTTATTTTTCTGAGTTCTTGTTAATTACTACTATAAGAAGGATTAACAAATCAAATGTTTCTATAAATCCTTTAAAAGTCATGTACCCTTATTGTAGCAGGCTAATACAAATATATTCAACCATGTTGAAAGATTTTAGGGTTCAGTCTCCACTTATTTTTTATAATAACATTTTGTGAATGCCTATTACTCTGCACTCTTTTTTATTCTACAGAACCCAGACAGTATCTAATGTAGATGTGGACCGTTTCTTGACAAAAGTCGATTTCCACGAATTGTTTACTGAACTGATATGACCTTGGCAAATCACATCTATACTAATATTATAAAGCTGAAGAGTTTGTTTGTTTGAACGCGCTAATCTCAGGAACTACTGGTCCGATTTGAAAAAATCTTTCGGTGTTAGATAGCCCATTTATCGAGGAAGGCTATAGGCTCTATTTTATCCCCATATTCCCACGGGAACGGGAACTACGCGGGTGAAACCGCGAGGCGCTGCTAGTATTTTATAATAAGAGAAGAATGCTTTGGATGTCACAATCTACTTCGAATCTTCCGTCCCAATTCTCTCACTCTTTTTTCTTTTGTGATAATTCACAAAAGAAAAAAGAAAATATTTATTCTATGATAACATTTATGGTGTCATTATTTAAGTGAGTCATTATTGGTGCGTTGTGGTGTCATTATTCGAGTGCGAAATTTTCTACTTACCTTAAGCCTTATTTGCTTTTTTTTCTGACACAAATACGTTTTTTTTTATTATAAATAAATAAAAAGAAACGTTTTTATTTATTATAAAAACGTTTCTTTTTATTAATAACGCAAAATTATGGATAGACAGGCTCTAAAGACTGCACGCTCTACGCTTTTTCTGTTGTTTCATTTGTTTTTCTATCTCCAGTATGTGATAGATTGGTTATTGGGTTCGGCCGTAAACCTACAAGGTCTACACTACACCTTACTCAAAATATATGAAAAAGTGGTCAGATCTCATGAAGAGCCAAGATTTTTGATCTATGTGCCCTAACTTTACCAGGCCTACCTTCACAAATTCCACATTTTATTCAAAACGTGTGGCTTGTTCGTTTTGCTACCGTCACGAAGATTTCATAGGCAGTTGTTCATTGGGTGTGAAATAAAACGGCATCTGTGTGTAATGGAGGGGTACTATCAGATGATTCATTATCACTTTGAGTAAGGTAACCTTTTAAGAAATCTTCATCGAAAGTGTCATTGTCAAAATTTTGTGCTAAATAATTCTACGGAACCCATAACATTTTATTTCATCTCTACCCTGGACGGAGTTGCTACTAACGAATTTGATGACATCATAGCTTCGTAGCTTTTTTCACCTTTCTTCTAGAACCACTTCGCTTTAGTTTTTTCCAGTCATTTAAATCCAATTTCAAAATACCGAGTCGCTATTATAGTTACCGATTCTAAAATATCATGGCTGACGATAAACTTATGTAAAGGCAAAGTCAAACATACATATAAGAATAAAGTTCTTATACCTGTTACACAGTGGTGCAGTCAACACTTTATTTACTTATAGAAACTATGTAACTTGCATTTTTGCATTGGCTCTTAAGCTGCATTCAAATAAACATTATAAAGGAATAGGTTTTATAATAGCTCTATAAATTTTACAAATAGTATGAGGCCAATGCGACTACAAGACTAAATTATTATATGTCTGAAAAACCATATAATATGCTTCTATATGTCCAATGTTTTATAAGGGACATTTAAATTAGTTATATAAACGTATGTAAGACGAGGTGATAAGACCGATATACCATATTAGCAAAAAACACTTAAAACATGCTTTTATAAAGAGAGTTGTAAGACTAATGCCGTTATAAAACATGTACAAGAGTTATTACCTTATAAATCATGCGTTATAAAGCGATTTTGCTAGTTGGGATAGGGATCTTTCCTGAGTAAAAAAATATGATTTTATTTAGTCTGTCAATGAGATTATCGAAAAATATTGGACAACTATTTTTTGCTTTAATCAATAAACATTGACGAAGATATAAAAGTATCAAAGATCAGGAGTGGGGGCTTGTGACATCATGTTGTGGTAAAAATTGTAGCGAGTAGTGATGTCATACGAGTATTCAACGCACTATATCGTCTTCGTTTTTAGGTTCCGTACACAAAGAGTAAAACGGGATCCTATTACTAAGACTTCGCTGTCCGTCCGTCTGTCTGTCTGTTCGTCTGTCACCAAGCTGTATCTCAGGAAACGTGATAGTTAGACAGTTAAAATTTTTACAGATGATGTATCACTATAATAACGAATAATAAAAACCAGAATAATATTAAGGGGCTCCCATACTACAAACGTGCTTGTTTTTACTCGTTTTTATAACGACAACAGATAGACGCTTGGAATATAAACAGAATATTTATTCTTATACGAGTATTCACTATAAAATAAATAATTAAATTAAAAAAAACAAATATTTAAGGGGGACTCCCATGCACTAGACATGTTGTTTTTGCCGTTTCTATAGATAATGGTACGGAACCCTGCGTGCACAAGTTCGACTCGCACTTGGCTGGTTTTTATTTACGTGAAAAAATAAAAAATACGAGACCAATATTTTTGGAAATCTATCTGACAGACTAATTACATTTTTTTAGTAAAATATTAAAAAAACAAATAGGTAGTCTTTGTACACATCATAATGGAAACCTAGGTGTAGAATTATTGATATGAAAACCATTGTTATTTACTTAGGTGGAATCTTCCATTCATACTTAAATCCCCTAAATCGTGTTTTAAGAGTAGTTTTGAAAAACGAATAATTATAACCTTTATTATTTATTTGGCTAGTATTCGTATCAAGTTTCGAGAACATTAGAAAATATATAAACCTTAGCACTCCCTCAATCGTCCGTTGGGTTTTTTTTTTTTAAGAAAAAACGAATAACGTTGATCTTTATTATTTACTTTGGCCACTATTCATGCCAAATTCTAAAAATATTGCACCAAACAACACATCGTTGTTATGGTTGGAATTTCGGAAAATCCTGTCTTATCGGATGCTTACGTGGTACAAAGAACACATCCTCCAAATTCCAGGTCTTAGTGGTTTGATTGGGTTAGGTTTTGCGTTGATCCGTCAGCCAGTCAGTTATTTAAAAATATAAATAAAGCATTTTAAATGTTTAGATATGGATGAGATGTACTAGATATATTTTCCATACATTAGTATATTTTAAAATAATGGTCAGTAAACCTTTTTTGAAGACAGTCTTAACTTAACAAATAACGGAATACTTTATTAGAGCGAACAAACGAATGCACAAGCACAATTGCACTGCACAAGACCTCAGACAATCATAGAAATCACTTATGCTTCTTTTCAAAAGTTAATTAGAAATGATTTGCACATATAATACTAGCTTAGTGTTTTGATGATCAGGCTTCGTGGATGATATGTTCTCTAGATTGGTTTTGAATTCGTGATACCAGAATATTGTTATCGCAGTGAACTGTTTGAATTTTTTCTCTCCATAACTTTAGAACAGGCAGCAACAGCTCATAGTGAAACATTACTTTTGAATAAATAATACCACCAATGTACCTACAACATTTTACCCATGCGTGACAAATAAATATATTTTGATTTTCCTATCGCAAATTTGTGTGTGGAAGTGATGTAGTTGCTTTCAATCCAAAAAACGGCACTAAAATTCAATGCCGACGTTTCTATATTTAAAAAGTATTTTTGCAATGTCGGGGATGCCTTTTTTAGTATTAAAAAAGATATCGTCACTTCTTATCCACTGCTTATCAAATAAACCTAAAAAAGCTGAAAAAAAACAAAGTCTGCTACTCTGCTGCGGTGGTCAACGGTAAGGGTGCTTAGTTCACACAGGTTGTGTTATAGGGAACGTGCAGAAACTATAGGTGGCAGCACAGACGCGGCAATGTCAAGTATATTCGACTTATAAGTTTCGAATTTGTAACGCTAGATGGCACAGTCTACTTCGTGCACGTTCCCCTAAACGGAGGGCGTAGGAAGTATAGGTGGCCGCACAGGTCAAATATTTACTTTTACTATATACAGTATTTTAAATATATTTAACTTCGAATTACTTAAATATTTATCACGCTTTTCACATTGCCCATACCACTTTTCGTCTCTGCATTACTCAAAGGCTGACTGGTACAAAATGCCCAAGGCAAGTCAGCCTTTGTATATTTGTGTTTATGAAGTATTAAATAAATAAATGTTGTGTAGGTAATATATTATATTTAACAGAATTGTTTTCATATGGTACACCTACTACAATCCAAAGTTCATTGCAAAGAAAAAAAAAAACGTATTGAACAATCCTGGATGTAGTGATTTCAGTTTATTGCTCCGTAGTTTAAATTAAATACTAGCAGCGACCCGCGGTTTCACCCGCATAGTTCTCATTCCCGTGGGAATATGGAGATAAAATATAGCCTATGTTACCCGCGGATAGTGTAACTTCCCAACAGTGAAAGAATTTTTCAAATCGGTTCAGTAGTTTCGGAGCATATTCAATGCAAACAATCAAATACCTCTTTATAATATTATTATTAATTATTTATTGCTTCTATAACGACAAATACTAAAAACCAGAATAACATAAATATATAAGTTTTATAGATAATGTACGGAACCCTTCGTGCGTGAGTCTGTCTCGCACTTATTGCATTTTTTTTCTAAAAAGACGTTTTGTTAAGAATTTAACTTCATGTTAGATTTACCATGTTATATTTAGAGGTATTATAGTTAATTAAAGAGAATGATCAAAATAAAAATTCTCTAATTAACAGTAGGTAGGTAGTTAATTACAGGGTTAGTGTTCACTGTCCAAGATGACAGGCAAAGTTTTGCCATTAGGTGAGGGCGCGGGCGGCCGTGCGTTTGCGGCGCGGCGCTGTGAAACATCCGCTCTGTCCACGGCGCCGGGCGCTGTACCTGCTGCCGCCCCTGTACCTGCAGCGAGTGTGCAGCTGCAGTTGAGGCTACAGCCCATCCATGCGGCCAGGGTCCGGAAAGCACGGAAAGCTACGTCTCGCGGCAGAACTTATTTTAGTAAAAAAGTGAGTGCCCTACTATGCTAGGTATGCTATTACATTGTAATATAATGCGATTAAAATATCTACGAATCTCTCATTATATCTATCTAGAGATAGGTAATAATGGGATTAATAAAGCTGTCAGGGGCCGTATTATGACCTCTTAAAACCATCATGTTTTCGGTGTGAAAAAGAGACGGAGCTATACAGGACGAATAGCACTATCCTTTTCTCACACAGAAAACATGATGGTTTTAAGAGGTCATAATACGGCCCCTGGTCTTCGCCAGTCTTTGGACCGTCTTCGGCCCATCTTTGTCACGTCTGCGGTCAGTCCCCTGCTCGCCTGCCCTGTCTACAGAACATTTCAACGCGGGCAGAGCGTCTGCCTGATGCGGCACAATTTGAGTAAATTCAAAAGTCTAAGGGTAGTGTGTCTGAGTGTAAGGTAAAGATAACTATGCTCTTATAATTGGATACATTTTATGCCATCGTAATCCCATTCAGGTTCGCCTGCGGCTAGTATGCGGCTCGTCTTTGTATTTCTACAGAACACTTCAGCACAGAAAGAGGAGCTGCCTGGCGCAGCACACTTTAGGTTAAGTTTGTAATTTGAAAAATGAAAACAATATATCTAGTTTTAATTTCCGCGAATATTAGTGGGTTGCGACTGAGAAATTAGTACAAGGCACCCGCCTTGTACTAATCGCTACTACTACTACTAGCGAGTCAACACGTCCCCTGAGGATGCCTCGTGGAGAGGCGAAACACGTGTCGGTAATGGTGTTGGGTTTTGCTTTGCCTTCCTGCATGTGCATAAAATCCTTGCATTTGCCTTGTAATCTTGCATGTGCATAATATAGCGGGCGGGAGGGAGGTGCATACCTGCAACCCACTAATATTCGCGGAAATTAAAACTAGATATATTGTTTTCATTTTTCAAATTTAAAATGGATTTCCGCAAAGTAACGCCTGACTCAATCAATTTTATTAAGTTTGTAATGTAAATTAAACTCATGACTTTGGCTATTTGAACTTTGCAGAGTGATGGTGAATATGCATTACCTATGTCTTTTTAATTTGGTTATTAGCTCTGGAAGCGTGGAGCTGCTTCGGCCGGGAGGAGTTCCAGCCCACCTGCACTGGACCCCTGCACCCCTGTGAGCTTTGGAAGGTAATTATTAAACTCATGCTTCTGGTTAGTTTTCCAGCTGGATAAAATGGAATACGCATGTACATATGTATTTGTTTGCGAATACTTATTAGTGTAGTTAACAACTAAGTGAATTTTAAAATATCTCCAACAGCGACAAAACTTTAAAGTTAGTTATTAGAAAAACAAGTCTGAAGTGGTTGCTCCCGTACAGCCTTAGCAAACAGCGTTTTCGCGAAAGAGGCGGAAAAATACATTCGTTAAAAATTGTTTCACCTTGAACGGTTTTAAATCGTACCTGATTCTTTTTTCATTTTAATTACATATATATATGGGCTTCCTTCGTTGGTACAGGGGAGCCTACGTCGGTGGTACAAGGGCGGCTGCGTCGCTGGTGCAGGGACGGCATACTATGTAGCAGGCAGCATATTTGAAGAATGCTATCTACTAACTGTAGGATACATCTGCGCGCGGCCGAGCATGACCCCTTCCAGATTACCTATTCGATTGTTTAATTGCCATGTGGAAACGACTTCGTGTATCCAACGAGGGGCACTGCCAAACGAAAATCTTCATACTATTTATATACGCGAAAGTAAGTTTTCCTGAAGTCGGATATAGACTACTTTTTTTGGCGGAAATCTATATTAATTTTACCTATTGGTTGGCAGGCTAATAAACAGTTTTTTAGCCTTTTTAACCGACTTAAAAAGAAGGAGGTTATCAATTCAGATGAATATGTAATAGGTACATAATTATTTTTTTGCACATGTTCGAGTATAACTCCATCATATATATACAGATTTCAAACATTGTTCTTGTGTTCTCAAGAGGTTTATTCCAAAATTGTCGCATTTAAATTTCCTAAAGTTCTGATGAAGAACTTTGGAGATAGACTATTAAATTGATATGAACTAGTTAGAATGTTTGGGATGTTGGAAGGCAAGATTAAAAAATAAAAAAAAAAAACGATTTCAAAATAAAAATTAACAAAGTACGAAGTCAGTGCCGAAAAACAATGAAATTACACCAGGAACACCGAAGTTGAAAACTAGCTTTTTACATTTTCAGGTTGTGTACAAAAGGAATTAATATTTTTTACTCAGTGCGAAACCTGAAAAATCAAAATTTTTCGAGTTCTATTTAACATGTATTTTTATAATGTCTTACAAAAAAATAAAAATTACGTCAACGAAAGATTGTTTACTTTGAATCTGATTTTATGGCTACTCTTAACGACTTGCAAAAATATTATTTTCTAAGAAAACTTGTTCAAAGGAGTACTATAACTTGATCAATTAATCAAAAACAAACGGCCTCTTTGTAAGTATTACAATAATAATCCTAACAAGTTTAACTTTCAGCATGAAACAGAAAATTGTAAACTGGTATCCGTTGGCATTCGTGAGACAATTAAAGTAAGTTAGAATGTTTTGGTGGGAGAGTAGTACGGAATGGATAATTTATCTATTCGAAATAAATAAATAGATAATTTATCTATTCCGTGGGCCCATGGCGGGGGGCGCTCTACAGGGCCGTGCGTCGGAGGAGCACGGCCCCTTCCCCTTAAGGGAAGCCGATTTTTTTTTTGGTTTTTGCTTTCTTTTATTTAGTATTGCATAGTATTTTAGTTTTGCTTTGTTTTATGTAGTATTGCCAGTTTTTTTTAATAAAATTATTATTTACTATTTTATTTTGCTATGTCCAATTAGTTTTAATAGATTAAATTTTAAATTTGTTTTGTCGTTTACATTTTTAAATATTTCTATTAAAGTAAAATTATTACTATTATTTTATCTGTTTTTATGATAACGATATCTTACCTTTCAGATTACTCTGAAGAACGTTACAATCGCTACAGAGAAGAAACCCGTGAAGACAGTGATGATGGATTTTTTGAAAGACCTATCGATTTTGGTAGTAATTTCTGTCTTCGTTAGTTAATGTAGACAAAGATTAATAAAAAAATATGATGATGATTGATGAAAATATAAAGATGATATTTAAAAATATATTTGACGTTGTTATTGTTGCGGTATACTGACATTAAAACATTGTATTGATTTGAAAAAAAAAAAATTAAAAGTGGTGTTTGTTGTATTGTACTTACATATAAATTTCTGTAGTTTCCTTAAAAAATAAACGTATTTACTGTTGTGATTGTTTCGTTTTAATTAATGTATTTAAACTTTATGTAAAATAATGATAAACGGACAGACATCAATATTCTCTAGAGTTCTTTAAAAAAATATATGTAACTTAATTATTTTATTGCTTGCTAGCAGTCGGAAGCAACTTAAAGAAGTTAGAAGTTTCTTGTGGGGGAGTAGCACGGAATTTATAATTTATCTATTCCGTGGGCCCGAGGCAGGGGGTGCTCTACAGGACCGTGCGTTGGTGGAGCACGGTTCCTTCCCCTTAAGGGAAGCCACTTCCCTTTTTTAAAATGTTTTTTGATTTAAATGATAATGCCATCTTTTCTTTCAGATTACTCTGTGTTATATTTAGCACTACTCATTGCGTCAGTGTTAAACAAAGCGATGTAAGCTGTCTCATAGCTATTCAATCGATGCTGCACTAGACTGGTCAATATTGTATTTATTGTTCATGTATAAATCTCAATGTTGTATCTATCACTGTTTGCCTCCGTACATTGTTTGTTTAACTTGTAAATAAATGTACAGTAAAACAAATAAATAAATAGATTGCGAGCGCCTTTGAATAGGTAAGGTAGAGGTACAACATACCAGCAGTGCAGAAGTCTGCAGTCAGTAAGTGGAACCCTTCGTGACGCTGCATCTCATACCTATCCCCTCCTACGCCTCGACGCCGAATCGATTGTTTAGTGTTGGACTAAAATCCCAGAGCTTCCAGACTATACTTATTTTCTGACTACCAAAATGTGTGAAAGCATGCCTGGTACACACAACACGACTCTAACCGCCATATTTTACTAGTGAGAAAATAAGTAAGGTTTGGCGGCTCTGGGCTCTGGGATCTCTGCTCACGTGTGTGGGATAACTCTTTCAGTACTACGAAGTTAAGCTGGCAGTATCAAGAGCAAACGTTTCAAGAGGAAGCCCGCCTGCAGTATAGATTTTTATGCTCAAGAATCAAGAAATGAGTCCAAGGTGACTTGACTGTTAAAGAAGAAGTGAGTAACGGTTTCTGTATGGGTTTATTTTTTTGGAGTCATCTTTGATGAGAATGCGTGATTTGCGTTGTTTCAGGAGCTTTGTTTTGCGTCGGACAAGTCGTCGGCAGGCCCGCCACCTGTTGACCTCGTGCACCCGCGCCGCTTGACTCATCGAGCCGGGCTCTTCATGATGAATTGATTAATCAATTATCCATGACGAACCCGCTCTCAGCTGCTAAAGTTAGGCTGGCTGGATCAGGGGCAAGAATTTCAAGAGTAGGCCTGTCTGCAGTATGTCTTGTTCTGCTCAGGAATCAAGAAATGACTCCCAGAGACTTGACTCTCAAAGAAGTGAGTAACGGGTTCTGTTTTTGCATTAATATGGTGTTACTTGCTTCTGTCCGTGACTTCGTCCGCGTGGAATAGTTACTTTACCCCCGATTTTGAAACTCTCAGGCCGAAGTTTCATACAAACTTTCATCCCCTATTTTATCCCTTTGGGGGTAGATTTAATCAAAATCCTTTCTTAGCGGATGCCTACGTCATATCATCTACCTGCATGCCAAATTTCCGCCCGATCCGTTCAGTAGTTTGGGCTGTGCGTTGATAGATCACTATGTCAGTCAGTCAGTCACTTTTGAGTTATACATATATATTTAGATAGTAGATGGGAATGCGTGGTTTGTGTTGTTTCAGAAGCGTTGTTAGAGGGGCATCGAGAGTGCCGCAAAGCTGCACCAGCCTGCGTTTAGCAAGTCGTCGTCAGTCCCAGCATCGATCGACCTCTTGCGCCGGCGCCGCTTGTCGTCAGGCAATGCAGCTGACAGCGGGTTCTCATCATCATCATCATCATCATCTATTTTAATGTTACAAGCATTAAGTCACAAGACTTAGTTGCTACAGGATTAGTTACAGCGAAGGTAGGGCGGGGTATATCTAATAAAAATAAAATCTCACCTCACCAAGATGACTTGCATGTCTATTGCTAATTAACTCTCTCGTAACAGGTCACTCACATCATGAAGTAACGTGTGTTTTTTTTTATGTCTATGTATATCAATATTAGTTGTAAGAAGAAGAATGATAATTATTTATAGGTCCTGAAGTTAGATGTGAACATTAACACCATCTCCTTCATTGAAATGATTTTATTTATAGCTTTATGTTATTTATACGATGTACCTAGCTGTAAGTACTATTGTATTTTTTGGCCAATTAAAAAAAAACATTCCCAAAAAAAAGGAAGTTGGGAATTTTCAACGACAAAACATGTAATAGTTCTAGGGATTGACTTTGTCTACAAAAGAATTCTGTTCAATTTTCATGTATATACATAGGCACCTACTTAGATATAATTATTTCATGTATTTTCAAAATATTAAGCATCTGATGTTATACAAATATTGATGTGCAGGTAAATGGTAAAAAAATTACTTTACTACGTCTTGATCAATGTGAAAAAAGGTATAACAGTCGTAGGTATAGCCACAGAGTACATTTTATTATAGCACCCGTCGACTTCGTGCGCCGGCGCCGCCGCCGCCGCTTGCGGTCATCGAGCAGACAGCGGGCTCTCAAATGATCAACAACCTCTTAAATCCCGTAGTTTTCATCAACTCTTAAGAAAACATTACATCTCTTGTTACAGGACTGACCAGGATTAAAATAAGATGGGGAAGTAAAATAAAAAAAAAACCTAACCTAACTAAGGTGACTTGCATATCGCCTGCTAAGCATTTTCGTAACAGGTCACTCACCTCATAGAATTAACATGTGGTTTTTTTTTTTTCAGAAAACGAATCTTTGCAAGAATCCGAGATAGTTTTGGTATTTGATATAATACATATATTGTACGCAGATGAATGATATTTATAGATCCTGAAGTCAGATGTCCTCCATTGAAATGGTTTTATTTCTAAGTGTATGTTATTTATGTGTTGAACGCAGCTCTTGTAAAGTTAGTGTTGGTGGACCAATAGGTCCTGAACTCTGATGTCCGCATAAGCACCACCTCCTTCAATGAAATGATGTAATTTCTAATTGTATGTTATTTATGTGTTGTACTTAGCTGTAAGTACTATTGTAATTTTTGGCCAATTAAAAAAGCTATTCCCAAAAAAACGTGTAATTGTTCTAGTGATTGACTTTGTTTCCAAAAGAAGCTGTCAAATACTAAGTACCTATCTGATGTCATATAAATATTAATGAGTAAATGGTAGCTATAAAAAATAATAAATTACATTCTTCAGTCATCTTTCAGCTTTGTAAAGACCTACATATGTACCAATGTAATAGTTATAATTACACATTTGTTTCAATGCTTTTAGGTTGGCGTCTGAATTTTATTGTTAAAATACTTTCATATACATTGCTCTCCTAATAGGTACAGTTAGACCGTGGTGGAAGGCTCAACGTTCATAGTCGTCCGCTGTGCATAACATCGTCGTTATTATCGTTTTTAGTGGTACTCGGGTAAGTTTAATATGAGTGGTTCTTAGTTACAGGGAGGAGACCAATACTGGCTGAAATAATGGAGACGGTGAACCTCTTGAAGGCCTTATTCTTTGCACTGGGGATTGAGGATACATATATCTAGGTATAATTGTTATGCTTTTCATCTACTTTGCTTGTTATTTTCAGTATGTAACATTCACAATTTACTCACGTAAACAACAGCTCAAATACTATCTCAATTTCTGATACTTTTACAGGAGCGAAAGAGTAGAAATATAAGTATGGACAAAATGAATGGAGCTGATTTGGAACGTGGATAGTTCGCGCTAATAACAAACCTGTAGGTTCCAACTGACCATTTTAATTGCATGGAAGCTCCAAATGATTCCTGTGTAACTAAAACAGTAAGTTGGAACCTACAGGATATACCAGATTAATCCCAAAAATAGAAAACATCGAGAAAGTTACGGATGGCGACACTAATTGCGGCTTTAAATATGGAGACGGCGACACTCTGGACGAGTTATAGTAATAACAGGCAAACAACAACAACAGTCAACAAGGTCAATGACAGTTTGGTAGGTCTCGAAACACTCACTTAAACATGAAGAAATACCGGAAACGTTATTTCTTCGAGGCTAGTGGAGTTTTCGCAACCTACAGAACTGCCAGCTAAGTACCGAAGCGAAAAATATTGAGGAAGTTATGGATGGCGCAATAAAGGAGACGGCGATACACAGGAAGACTGCATCCTATAAACTGGGGCGGGTGCAAAGGTACGACGCCACAAAATAAATATTTAAATTTAAACTGCTGGCTATTTAAAATATGAATACTTCATATAACACCACAAAGTCAAACAAAACATAATTAATATCTAAACTTCTCATCTTTTTGACAGGAGACTCTGAAGATGAAAAGTACGAGTTATAGTAATAACAGGCAAACAACAACAACAGTCAACAACGACAATGTTTGGTAGGTTTCGAAACACTCCCTTAAACACGAAGAAATACCGGAAACGTTATTTCTTCTTGACTAATAGAGTATCCGCAATCTACAGAACTGCCAGCTAAGTACCGTAGCGAAAAATATTGAGGAAGTTATGGATGGCGCAATAAAGGTGTCGGCGATACACAGGAAGACTGCATCCCATAAACTGAGGCGGGGAGCAAAGGTACGACGCCTCAAAATAAATATAAATTTAATTTTAACTGCTGGCTATTTAATATACGAATACTTCATATGACACCACATATTCAAACAAAACATAATTAATATCTAAACTTCTCATCTTTTTGACAGGAGACAGCGACAGAGAGTAGAACCAAGGGAAAAATAAAAATATAACTAACTGTGAAGATAAAAAGTACGAGTTCAACAGTCAACAACGACAATGATAGTTTGGTAAAACTGCCAAAAATATTGAGGAAGTTATGGATGGAGCTAAAGATGAAAAGTACGAGTTATAGTAACAATAGGCAAACAACAACAATAGTCAACAACGACAATGACAGTTTGGTAGGTTTCGAAACACTCTCTTAAACTAATAGAAGAAATACCGGAAACGTTATTTCTTCGTGGCTAATAGACTGTTCGCCACCTACAGAACTGCCGGCTAAGTACCGAAGCGAAAAATATTGAGGAAGTTATGGATGGCGTAATAAAGAAGACGGCGACACACAGGAAGACTTTCATATGCAGCAGGAGGGGTGTGGCGAAGGTACGTAAGGAACGCGGAAATCTCAGGAACGGGTCTGATTTGAAATTTGAGTGTTAGATAGCCCGTTCAAGACCAATAGGAGCAGAGCAATGAACAATGTTACAAAAACGTGGTTATTTTTTTTGTCTCTCTTATGTGACGCAGACGAAGTTGCGCAGGTCAGCTGGTATATCATAAAACAACACTACTGAATCACTACGATCTCTTTTTTACAGTTAAGTGATAAACAAAACGTCTAAGGGAAACAGCGAACTTATTAAAAATCTTAAAAAATCACGATGTTGTAGCGACTGACAGTCCTGTACAAGTATCTTGCTGACACCAAAAGTTTCAAAGAAGAGAAGGGAATAAGTGTGGGTGCGATGCTAGCGAAATCTCGTTAAGTAGAAAATAGCCAACAAACATGGATGGAAAAATTGTAGTGAACCTCGACTCAAGAAAAAAAAATATGGACAGAGTATTCAGCAGAGATTTGGACCAGTGCGAAGAAGGAACGGGTCTCGGAGAGTCAGTCATCCTCTTCTCCCTTTTCGTCCTTTAGTCTGCCTTTAAGAGATGGTTGCCTATCCGAGGCATGTAATAGCAACGATGACTATATTGAACAGGGCAAAAACCATTCAAGCATCATCATTAATAGAACACAAATCCAATGGCTCTCAGGTAAATAAGCCTCCAGAAATCTTAACTACATGCTAATTGGTATTGACTTAGATATTTAACCATCTTTTTTGTTCGTTTTTAGGAGTAATATGTATAAGGAACTGATAACGCAACCCTGTGAAATGATGTACAGTATTGTTTGGGACTGCTGGTGAAGACAGAAGAGGAAGCCTACACGCGCCAGGGTACATTCACATACCTGAAGCTTTGACAGCTGTAGAAGTAAATATACTACATAGCATATTGTGTTGCTCAGCTGCTAGGTGAAGTAAATGTTCTCATATTCTTATTTTGATTATAGGCAACGGTCATCAGCTTTGGTGCTAGACTATCCAGAAGCAGCGGAATTTTAGTTTTTTTGAGTACTTATCCCACCTTTGACATTGGGTTAAACGATTGGCCTAAAGTATGACTATCGCGTTTTTCACTATTCACTAAAATCATTGAATGATAATCGGAAGCCTCGGTGTAACATGCTGTTTGCGGGAATCGGATTGATGAAGTTGATTAATTACTAACGAGCCCGAAAGCTGATGAGATAAACTGGAACTTCAATCAGTTTGATCGGAATGAAATAGAGCGCCAGATAAAATGTGCACTCTTGGAAGATCCGACTTCAGTCAGAATGTGTGGATGGAAGATTAAGAAGATTTTATTTGACCCATATGACGACGTTTCAAAACATGCAGTTTGAAGACGCTGGCCAGCAAATAAAAAGGCGATAATCATTATTTAGCTATCGCTCCTATTTAATAAATCTTCTATTTATTTTGTGGATGTAATTATTTTATGATACAAACAATGTGACTGAAATACGTTCTGGCAATGTTACAACCGACTATGATATAGTGTTTATTTGGCAACCTGGTAAAATACGTCGAATATAAATTTAACTTCGTCATAATCTAAGTAATACTGGAATTGTACTGAGTCGCTTCTCAAGAAACTGGATGACTTCATATTTTTTACAAAACTAGAAATTTACAGCAACTATATTTATCGCTATGATAAAATGTTTGTATTCGGATTTCCATTGAGCGCTAAAGGAGAGCCAGGATTAAAATCTAGCGAAGAACACAATAGACCGAAGCAATGAGCTAGCCGTTTTCGAAAATTGCGGAAGTCTCTTTTGCCGTTATAATTCTATCCACTACAGCTTGAGTCACGGAAGATCACGCAACGGCCGGGCGGGAAATAGCCACCCACCCAGCTGCCCCACCGACTGACGGATTTGTCATTCTGGCGAAGATAAGAAGGACATCGGCAAAGAGGATGACCAATAGTTTCAATGCTGCCAGCCTGTTTAAAAATTCCTCCGCATCGCTGACCACTGATAATGTACACGCATTACCAGTGCGGAGAAATTATCAACCATGTATTGGCTATTCTTTTTTTAGTTAGTTAAGACTTTTTTTTATTAAGTAAATATAAAGTTTGAAGATTTACTAGATGTGCGATGAGACAAGAAGAGGACCAGATCGTGAAGGCGGCCTGAATGGTCAAGACGTTCAGTAGTGTCGGCTAAGAAGTAACTCACGTCACTCGTGAAGATAACATCAATGGTACTATAATTTTCAATGAAACTATTGGTGCTTACTCACAGAAAACAAAAAACAATTTACAATGTATAAGTGTTAAGAATTTTCCAATAATGATATCACACATTAAGGGGGGAAGGGCCTGTTACTCTGTATTTTCCTTTTAATAAAAACTATTGTATCGTAACTGTTGTCTTTTATTGCTTGTAATACACCCACGTCTTCCTTTGCTAAATCCAAGGACTGCAGGTGAGAATGGTTTCTATTGATTTAAACCCGTGACATGCGCTGATAGATAACTTCATTTTCAGGTTGGACACCTCAGCAATCCTCTTCACTCCTCACAGAGCACTTGAGGGCCGCGGCTATTGTCAGAGGGTCGTGGTATTAGTCTGGTGAGTTTCTAGTTCCTAGAAGTACCTACATAAAATTGATCGCCCTAAATATAATTGCAGTAGTGTTTTTGGCTCGAGACGCAAAAGCAAACAACTACAGCCAGCTATGTTTGGAAGTTAACAATTAAACTCATGCTTTTGGTTAGTTTTTCGGCGAGGTATTATAAAATATACTTATTAAACGTGACATGCGCTGATAAATAACTTCATTTTCAGGTTGAACGACACTGGGCACCTGAAGAAATTGGTCACGCGCGTCGCAGTAGGACATCGTGCAGGCTGGCATTTCGCTCACGACTTCGTCTGCAAGAATAAGTACTAGAACAAACAATTTTCCAAGTTTTTAATTTTTCATCAAGGTTCTCATTTACATGCTCATCCGATCGTAGTTCCATAAGGAAACATTGGCATGAAATTATGATGAAAAAGTCAAAAACAAATGCATAAAAAATGTTCAAGACGGCTAGGAATTCCTCTTGGCACCAGAACCCAGACGCAATAAAAACTCAACAAAAATGTGTTTTAAATTCCGGGATAATCAAGCTATAAGAGACGACTATAAGTTAACAGCATAAATTTATGAAAGGATTCAAAGTAAACTACAATTGTGTTGTGTCTTCATTGAAATATCTCACTGGACCGATCCGCCGCCTCCAGGTGCATAGAGGCCGCGGAAAGTTTCAGGGAGTTGTTAAGTGGGTGGACATTTTGCAAGCAAGTGACATGAACCGAGTTCGGAGAGTGTTGATTCGCTCTAGCGTTCCTGTCTTTTAACTTTCCACTTCTGAGACGTCCTTCGCTCTGGGCGGAGCCGAAAGGAGTGTCAGACTCTTACTGAATAAAACCCAACCGTCATCCTTCTATTGCCCTTTGCGTTCTAGGGCCGCCGTGACTCTTTCGAACAAATTCCGCAATCCTAGCAGAGACTGACCCTATGGGACTCCATCTTCTTTGCTGACAGCTCTTTAAGGCGCGCGTAGAACCAAAACCGACACCGACCCGGGCCTGGTTGAATCGGACTGCCAGCCACCCATAGCTCTCCATCTACAGGCCCGTGACGACGGTGGCCAAGAATCACCCTACGTTTCCCGACGCCCGGAGCGTCTACTTCTGTTGCAGCGGCTGGGGCGTAGCTTTTCCCTCACCCGCACGCATTCTGCCTCTTCCTTCGCTAGCATTACTGCGTCGCAGAAGGAGGTGAACGCTTCCCATGCCTCCTCGTTCCGAACCATGGATTCCGCTTTTGCTTGAAGAGCTTGCCCACCTCGTTGAGCAGCACGATGGGCAGGTATGCGGACGGAGAGTCCACGGAGAGACGTCCACTGCCCTGCAATGTTTTTTAGAGACAGCGCGACAGTGCAGGGTAAAAGACTAGATCTATTCTCTCTCTCCAAAGATTTTAATCATCCTATCAAAAATGTCACTACTCCGAGCCGTTCCAAGAAGGTTCTCCTGCCAGCAGTTCACTGGCAGGAAGTGCTATCACTCTTAACCTTTCCGTCGCCTCCACCTTCAAATCGGCGGCGCAAAGGTTCAGAGAGTCGAAGTGTAAAATTAAAAGAGTATAGTCTAGAAAATCATCTAAGCTCCGAGGAATTCTCAGAAGGGCGGTCAGTTTGTAGGCGAATTCAGTACTTTCGCCTGCCGACTGTCCACCTCTAGAAGTCCACTACCCTGCACCATTCCACCGCCTCTTTGCAGGAGGAGGCGGCGGAACGGTGCAGGGTAATAGTCCAGGTAGACTTCCAAAGAGAATAACTATTTTATCAAAATTTCAGAACCTTCTTCAGGCCGTGTCGGAGAGACGGATAATTTGCAAGCGAGTCACATGGAACAAGTCAAGCAGAAAGATAGCCTCCTTGACTCGTTTCAGCGTCTCCCACTGCAAATGATTCGCTTCTAAGGCTGGTGGTTCCTGTCTCCACAGAGGCGGTGACACTTTCTTTCGCGCCATGAGAATGGGTCACCGCATCGGCTGGCAGGAATTGCCCTCACCCTAACCCATTCCATCGCCTTCACCTGCAAAGGGGCGGTGGAACGGATCTAGGCGTCGGATAGAGAAATTTTGAGAGAATGGTTATACTCTTTGGAAATCAACCTGGACCCCATCCTGGACTGTCCGCTGCCTCGTTCTATCTGCACGAGGCTGCGGATAGGTTCAGAGAGAAGTCAGGAGAAGAACACTGTGTAGGCGGAAGATCATGACTGCTTGCATAATGTTCGTCTCTAAAGACTTCCTGTATATATTGTATTATAGCTAGTTTAAGTTTATTAGGGTCCCCGCTAGGTTGCTTGAACGGTCACTGCAACTGACCTCGCGGTGACCCCAAATTTAACAAAAAAAAAAGTGAATTAACTATTATATTGGTAACTTTCTTACCTATCACTTAACTATAGTTAATTCACAGTTTAAGTAAGGACTTTCTCCAACTATTTCAGTTTCCACTTTCTTGTTGCTAGTCTTGTACAAGTATTCCAAGCCGCAGCAAAAATTTAAATGAGATTGTACAATCTCTTTTTTTTTTCTTTCGAGGTGTTACTCACAATGACTTTTCAACCACACCCTTTTGTGACATGTGGACATAGGCTTGTTTTGTTGTCCCGGTAGTCTTAGCAATAGCAATCCTATGGCACTATTGACATAGGGTTGCTTTTTCTATGATTACTTATTTTGTTTTCCGTAGCGATTTGATACAACATGATGGCAACAGCACAAATTTCTTACGCAATACGTGTTTGGAAAACACTGAGATAAGTTAGACTTGAGATTATACATTTTAGAAAAGAATTCTTATACAATAACTGGCTGGCTGGTTATTAAAGCGATCTTGAACAACATCATTCGTTGACTTTTTGACGAATATCGCGCAGGGTGTGGCTGCCCAATTTCAACCAAAGCTAATTTAATTTCCTTGCCGCTGTCCGCGATGTATTCGCCTTAGTTTGAGCAGAGTTTAGTATCCTCGTGCTACATAATGATACCTAACCACAACGACTGGGACCGAACAGCTAACTCTAATTTTGGGATCGACTATAATATTCCAGTCAACCAGTTTGTACCAACGTTCACTAGCTTGGATTGTTTGGCCAGTTACTGTAATTGTACCTTCTACAAATTATAATAACAAATATTATTGATAAATCTTAAATCGTGCTAAAGTACGGACTACTACGGACTCTAAATGTTGTGATGTTTGTGCAAGTAATTGTAAAAGTAATTATACAGGATGACTTTGAATAGATGCGACAAAATGAAATGGGAGCTTCAGTTACAGTAACATAGTAATTATAAACTGTTTTTTCGACAATCTAAATCGTTAAAAAAAGTTACGTGGTTGGCGTTTTAAAATGATCCATCGATGTTAATATCTTTATTTAAGTACGAATTATCGGTATTCCAGAAAAATAATTAATATGCAAAATAAATAAGAAAAATTAAAGTATCAAAGAATCTCGTCCAACTAATCGCAGTGCTCAATGATCGTTGTGGAGTACTCGCGTTATTAAACGTTGCCATTCATAGCGGTGATAAAAGTTCATTAATTTTACATTTGGTATGTTCTAAATTTTCTTGACAACACGTATTATTGTATATTTAAATATGTCGCATCTATTCAATTGCACCCTGTATATTTAAGTGGTATAAACTGCATACAGATGGCATCAACAAGCACCAAGATAGGAGCAGCGTACTATGATCCAGTTGCTAAAGGAATTGAGTGTTTTAAAATAGACTCTCCAATTATCTATTTATAATGACAGCAGAAATGTGTTAGCGATTCCAGAAGCGTTATCTTACGTTAAAACACTGACACATACTTCAAATTTTGTAATTTTACCGACAGCAAGAGTGCTCTCCAGCACCTGGCACGATGCGCCTCTGGACACAGAGATGTACCGATTGCCTATGACGTGCTGAGAAAAATACGCTCACTTCTTTTAGATAACGTCAACATAGTACCACAGTAGATTCGGAAAAGAGGAGGCAGATAGGTTAGCAAAAATAGGATAAATTTCGGATATTAAAGTTTATATTCTTCCGTTTTATCCAATAATAGGAAATATGGCGTAAATTTAAAAATTATGTGTTATGTTAAATGGAATGATCAGTTTAATGAGCAATCTAAACTAAAAGGTGTATGGTACAAGATCAAACAAAACGAGCCTCCTCGTATTCCATGGTTTAATAGCAATCCCAGTAGCCGAGGTCCTGTTGCAACTGCTCATCAGGTTCGTTCTGGACACATGCCATTAAGAACGTTTGCGTATCTTATGTCTAAATAAAAAGTAAGTTCACCCAATTGCGAGGTTTGCGGTAAAAGAGAAGATGACTGTACATCTTTTGGTAGAGTGCGTCAGGAACGAATCTGAGAGAAACCAAGTTGTTAGGGAGTTAAGTATAAATAGGCATATTTTATAATTTAATTATTTATTAATTAGTTAATAATATTTAAGATTTTTGTTTAGATTAGTTTTTGTTGCCTTTTTGTTAGTAATTCAAGATAAGTTTATGATGGGGCTGAAATGAACTGTGTTCAAAAGTCCCTTAAAATAAAGATTAAAAAAAAATGTATTGTGCAATTTGTATTTTTAGGTTAACTTATAAATATCTCATGTCTATCGTTATTATAAATTTGGTAAAGACACTGTCATTCATTCTGCCGCTATGTAATTCTAAAAAGAAATATGTTAAGATACTGTTATAAAAAAATGTTGAATTAAGTATAAATGTATTGTTCTAAGTTTAAATGGAAGATTGACTAATATCGCAACGGGTTGCAAAAGCTCCATACAAGTAGCATGTTGAGACGTTAGGGCGCAGCTCCGGAAATGCCTATGATAGCCATGCCTGGTTGTTGTGGCGTAAATCCAGAAGGACCTATTTACAACTGTTGTGGCTCAGCAATACCACAAACAGACGAGCCGCGAACCTGAAATAACCCAATTTGATAAGATGATGATGATGGCCGCAGTTCTTGAAGGATGTAAGTGCAGAAGTTCCTCCCCAGCCACGAAAACCTTTTTGCAGCAATGATGTTGGAAACTTCCCAAACTATGGGCTGTAAGAAGGCATCCAGTTACGAAGTCCAATCGAATGGTAAATATATAGTATACATACATTTACAGTAATACAGACAAAAATTGCGATTGAATTAATTCAAAGCTACAATTTTCAGGACTTTCAATGTCCTCATTGAAGCCACTCTGCAATATTTTGTGTATATTTCTGTTTTTATAGATGTTCCTCAATTTTCCAATAAGAATACAGTAAGAATATACAACAACAAGCAAGCCAGCAAGTTTAGCTAACAACAACATCAAAACTATTTTTTTTACTTCACTTATTAGTATACTTGAGGCACATAATTATGTGTGTCATTTAAACTAACAATTTATCATTATAAACTAACTGTTGGTTTCTCATCCATAAAAGTGAAAGCGTAACCCAAACAGGTATTACAATTGTTGCTTTGCGTATTCGTCCTTGGATAATTTGATTATTATTGATTGTTACAGTGCTGCAACGACCTTTTGGTGCATTCATGACGGGTGGGAGGTACAAGATACAACAAGATGGCGGCCAACTTTGGCTTCGCGCCAAAAGAAGGTCCTGCGACTCAAGGTGGCTATTTCTCGCTATTAGTTGACGGTACAAACATCGAACCTGTAAGCAACTGCGATAGGTATTTCTACAGGTGATGCTCCAATGACGATATTTTTGATGCAGGTGTTGGAGCTGCGCCGCGAGCGCCTCTCGTGCGGCTTGCTGAGGTGGAGGATGTGGCCGCTGCCGATGAACAGTGCTAACCGCGTCAGTGTCGAGGAGCCGCGCCCCAGCCCCGGCTTCGAGAAGTGCTGCCCACACACACACATGCACACCTCGTACAGTCACTTCACCTATGCAAAGATGAAGAAAGTGTTGTGTTACTTGTCGTGTTGACTTTAATTATATGTGGAAATAGTTATAGATAGTCATCTAGAGTATGCATACAAATATAATCGCGTATGACAAGCAATTTAGTCTCAACGTATTATATTAGTAATTAAAACTAGTTGTAGCTGTTCACAAAATCTAAGTACTACAATTGATGTAATGTTTAAATTAACACCATTGTATCGTAACTTGCTTTTTCTTTGTTTACATCCATATCTATCTTTCCTACTTCAGAGGACCACAGGTAAGAATGGTTTCTATTGATTTAAACCCGTGACATGCGCTGATAGATAACTTCATTTTCAGGTTGAACGGCACTGAGAAAAATGCTTGTGCGCGTCGCACGCACCGGTAAATCGCCTCCCCAGTCGTGAAGGCTCTCACGTGCATGATGGTGTGGACAGGTAGACGTCCACTGCCTTGCACTGTTTATTGCTGGGCAGTCCATCGGCTGGCAGGAAATGCTATCAGCAAAATGGTTCAGACGTCGGATTGTGAAATTAAAAGAGTACGGTCCAGAAAACCGTCGCGACTCCGAGGAGTTCTCAGAAGGGCGGTCAGTTTGTAGGCAACTTCAGTACTTTCGCCTGCCGACTGTCCATCTCTAGAAGTCCACTACCCTGCACCATTCCACCGCCTCTTTGAAGGAGCAGGCGGCGGAACGGTGCAGGGTAATAGTCCAGGTAGACTTCCAAAGAGAATAACTATTTTATCAAAATTTCAGAACCTTCTTCAGGCTGTGTCGGAGAGACGGATAATTTGCAAGCGAGTTACATGGAACAAGTCAAGCAGAAAGATAGCCTCCTTGACTCGTTTCAGCGTCTCCCACTGCAAATGATTCGCTTCTAAGGCTGGTGGTTCCTGTCTCCACAGAGGCGGTGACACGTTCTCTCGCGCCAGGAGAATGGGTCACCGCATCGGCTGGCAGGAATTGCCCTCACCCTAACCCATTCCATCGCCTTCACCTGCAAAGGGGCGGTGGAACGGATCTA
The DNA here is from genome assembly GCA_905332915.2 of Hecatera dysodea. NCBI lineage: Eukaryota > Metazoa > Arthropoda > Insecta > Lepidoptera > Noctuidae > Hecatera > Hecatera dysodea. The sequence goes on along the minus strand of HG995286.1, from coordinate 25,219,050 downwards.
GGCGTCGGAGAGAGAAACTTTGAGAGAATGGTTTTACTATTGGAAATAACCTGGACCCCATCCTGGACTGTCCGCTGCCTCGTTCTATCTGCACAAGGCTGCGGATAGGTTCAGAGAGAAGTCAGGAGAAGAACACTGTGTAGGCGGAAGGTCAGGACTGCTTGCATAATGTTCGTCTCCAAAGACTTCCTGAATATATTGTATTATAGCTAGTTTAAGTTTTTTTGGGTCCCCGCTAGGTTGCTTGAACCATCACTCCAACTGACCTCGCGGGGACCCCAAATTAAACAACAACAAAAAACAAGTGAATTAATTATCATATTGGTAACTTTCTTACCTTTCACTTAACTACAGTTAATTCATACTTTAAGTAAGGACTTTGTCCAACTATTTCAGATTCTCACTGCTTGCTGCTAGTCTTGCACAAGTTTTCCCAGCCATGCGTTGAATCTTATTTTTTGTCTTTCGAGATGTTACCCACATTTATTTTTCAACCCCAACAACGTTTTGAGGCATGTGGGCTACTGCCATAGGGTTGTTCTTTCTAAGACTACTTAACTTATTTTGTTTTCCAATGCAACTTGATATAAAATGACGGCAACAGAACAAATTACTTCTGTTATACATGTTAGTTAAATACTGAGAAAAGTTACGACATGAAATTAAATGATCATTCTGTATAAAGCTCAATTAAGCCATAAAATCCTACCAAACTGAGACTAATACAGCTCGGGACATGACCCCGAATCTGAAGATTTCCGCCACCTTAACTGCAAGAGACTACGAAATGATTCAAAGAGTTCTTGTAAAACCGGGAACTGACAGTTTGCAGGCGAGAGACCCGTTAGGACTTGGGGAATCGGCTGTCCATTTACTGACTTCAATGCTTTCGCCTGCGGATTGTTTCTCAAAGAAGACCACTACCCTGCACCATTCCACTGCCTCTTTGCAGGAGGAGGCGGTGGAACGGTGCAGGGTAATAGTCCAGGTAGACTTCCAAAGAGAATAACTATTTTATCAAAATTTCAGAACCTTCTTCAAGCCGTGTCGGAGAGACGGATAATTTGCAAGCGAGTCACATGGAACAAGTCAAGCAGAAAGATAGCTTCCTTGACTCGTTTCAGCGTCTCCCACTGCAAATGATTCGCTTCTAAGGCTGGTGGTTCCTGTCTCCACAGAGGCGGTGACACGTTCTCTCGCGCCATGAGAATGGGTCACCGCATCGGCTGGCAGGAATTGCCCTCACCCTAACCCATTCCATCGCCTTCACCTGCAAAGGGGCGGTGGAACGGATCTAGGCGTCGGAGAGAGAAATTTTGAGAGAATGGTTATACTCTTTGGAAATCAACCTGGACTCCATCCTGGACTGTCCGCTGCCTCGTTCTATCTGCACGAGGCTGCGGATAGGTTCAGAGAGAAGTCAGGAGAAGAACACTGTGTAGGCGGAAGATCTGGACTGCTTGCATAATGTTCGTCTCTGAAGGCTTGCTGTATATATTGTATTATAGTTAGTTTTAGATTATTAGCGTCCCCGCTAAACAACAAGTGAATTAACTATTATATTGGTAAGTTTCTTACCTATCACTTAACTATAGTTAATTCACAGTTTAAGTAAGGACTCCAACTATTTCAGTTTCCACTTTCTTGTTGCTAGTCTTGTACAAGTTTTCCAAGCCGCAGCAAAAATTTAAATGAGATTGTACAATCTCATTTTTTTTTCTTTCGAGGTGTTACTCACATTGGCTTTTCAACCACACCCTTTTGTGACATGTGGACATAGGCTTGTTTTGTTGTCCCGGTAGTCTTAGCAATAGCAATCCTATGGCACCATTGACATAGGGTTGCTTTTTCTAAGACTACTTTTTTTGTTTTCCGTAGCGATTTGATACTACATGATGGCAAAAGCACAAATTTCTTACGCAATACGTGTTTGGAAAACACTGAGATAAGTTAGACTTGAGATTATACATTTTAGAAAAGAATTCTTATACAGTAACTGGCTGGCTGGTTATCGCGATCTTGAACTAACTACATCATTCGTTGACTTTTTACGAATATCGCGCAGGGTGTTGCTGCCCAATTTCAACCAAAGCTAATTTAATTTCCTTGCCGCTGTCCGCGATGTATTCGCCTCAGTTTGAGCAAAGTTTAGTATCCTCGTGCTACATAATGATACCTAACCCCAACAACTGGGACCGAACAGCTAACTCTAATTTTGGGATCGACTATAATATTCCAGTCAACCAGTTTGTACCAACGTTCACTAGCTTGGATTGTTTGGCCAGTTACTGTAATTGTACCTTCTACAAATTATAATAACAAATTATATTTATAAATCTTAAATCCTGCTAAAGTACGGACTACTACGGACTCTAAATGTTGTGATGTTTGTGCAAGTAATTGTAAAAGTAATTATATATTTAAGTGGTATAAACTGCATACAGATGGATCAAAAAGCACCGAGATGGAGCAGCCTACTATGATACAGTTGCTAAAGGAAGTGAGTGTTTTAAAATAGACTCCCCAATATCTATAATGACAGCAAAAATGTTAGCGATTCCAGAAGCGTTGTCTTACGTTAAAACACTGACACATACTTCAAATTTTGTCATTTTTACCGACAGCAAGAGTGCTCTCCAGCACCTGGCACGATGCGCCTCTGGACATAGAGATGTACCGATTGCCTATGATGTGCTGAGAAAAGTACGCCCACTTCTTTTAGATAACGTCAACATAGTACTGCAGTAGATTCGGAAAAGAGGAGGCAGATAGGTTAGCAAAAATAGGATCAATTTCGGATATTAAAGTTTATATTCTTCCGTTTTATCCAATAATAGGAAATATTGCGTAAATTTAAAAATTATGTGTTATGTTAAATGGAATGATCAGTTTAATGAGCAATCTAAACTAAAAGGTGTATGGTACAAGATCAAACAAAACGAGCCTCCTCGTATTCCATGGTTTAATAGCAATACCAGTAGCCGAGGTCCTGTTGCAACTGCTCATCAGGTTCGTTCTGGACACATGCCACTAAGAACGTTTGCGTATCTTATGTCTAAATAAAAAGTAAGTTCACCCAATTGCGAGGTTTGCGGTAAAAGAGAAGATGTACAACATCTTTTGATAGAGTGCGTCAGGAACGAATCTGAGAGAGACCAAGTTGTTAGGGAGTTAAATATAAATAGGCATGTTTTAAAATTTAGTTTCTCAACCTTTGTCCCATGAGGCTAAAATGATTTATTCATTCGTTAGTTTTTGTTGCTATTTGTTAGTAATTCAAGATAAGTTTATGATGGGGCTGACATGAACTGTGTTCAAAAGTCCCTTATAATAAAGATAAAAAAAAAATGTATTGTCCAATTTGTATTTTTAGGTTTACTTATAAATATCTCATGTCTATCGGTATTATAATTTTGGTAAAGACACTGTCATTCATTGTGCCGCTATGTAATTCTAGAAAGAAATATGTTAAGATACTGTTATAAAGAAATGTTGAATTAAGTATAAATGTATTGTTCTAAGTTTAAATGGAAGATTGACTGATATCGCAACGGGTTGCAAAAGCTCCATACAAGTAGCATGTTGAGACGTTAGGGCGCAGCTCCGGAAATGCCTATGATAGCCATGTCTGGTTATTGTGGCGTAAATCCAGAAGGACCTATTTACAACTGTTGCGGCTCAGCAATGCCACAAACAGACGAGCCGCGAACCTGAAATAGCCCAATTTGATAAGATGATGATGATGGCCGCAGTTCTTGAAGGATGTAAGCGCAGAAGTTCCTGCCCAGCCACGAAAACCTTTTTGCAGCAATGCTGTTGGAAACTTCCCAAACTATGGGCAGTAAGAAGACATCCATTTACGAAGACATCCAATCGAATGGTAAATATATAGTACACATAAATTTACAGTAATATAGACAAATATTGCGATTGAATTAATTCAAAGCTACAAACTTCCGGATTTTCAATGTCCTAATTCAAGCAACTCTGGAATATTGTTTTTATAGATTTTCCTCAATTTTCCAATAAGAAAACAGTAAGAATATGAAACAATTTTTTTTTACTTCACTTATTGGTATTCTTGAGGCACATAATTATGTGTGTCATTTAAACTAACAATTTTTTATCATTATATACTAACTGTTGGTTTCTCATCCATAAAAGTGAAAGCGTAACCCAAACAGGTATTACAATTGTTGCTTTGCGTATTCGTCCTTGGATAATTTGTTTATTATTGTTACAGTGCTGCAACGACCTTTGGTGCATCCATGACGGGTGGGAGGTACAAGATACAACAAGATGGCGGCCAACTTTGGCTTCGCGCCAAAAGTAGGTCCTGCGACTCAAGGTGGGTATTTCTTGCTATAAGTTGACGGTACAAACATCGACACGTGTGTTCCTGTAGGCAGCTGCGATAGGTATTTCTACAGGTGATGCTCCAATGACGATATTTTTGATGCAGGTGTTGGAGCCGCGCCGCGAGCGCCTCTCGTGCGGCTTGCTGAGGTGGAGGATGTGGCCGCTGCCGATGAACAGTGCTAACCGCGTCAGTGTCGAGGAGCCGCACCCCAGCCCCGGCTTCGAGAAGTGCTGCCCACACACACACATGCACACCTCGTACAGTCACTTCACCTATGCAAAGATGAAGAAAGTGTTGTGTTACTTGTCGTGTTGACTTTAATTATATGTGGAAATAGTTATAGATAGTCGTCTAGAGTATGCATACAAATATAATCGCGTATGACAAGCAATTTAGTCTAAACGTATTAAATTAGTAATTATAACTAGTTGTAGCTGTTCAAAAAATCTAAGTACTACAATTGATGTAATGTTTAAATTAACACCATTGTATCGTAACTTGCTTTTTCTTTGTTTACATCCATATCTACCTTTTCTACTTCAGAGGACCACAGGTAAGAATGGTTTCTATTGATTTAAACCCGTGTCATGCGCTGATAGATAACTTCATTTTCAGGTTGAACGGCACTGAGCACCTGAGGAAAGTGCTCGCGCGCGTCGTAGTCGAGTAGGACATCGTGCAGGCTTGTGTAACTGGCACTAGTGCGAAGAAGTAGCGGTCTCAGGGAGTGCGTATACGAAGCATGCGATAGGAACGAAGACTATAGTATGAACAGGGAAATGAAATACCATTCGAGCATCATCATTAATAGAACACAAATCCAATGGCTCTCAGGTAAATTAACTTCCGGAAATCTTTAGCTTTATGCTCATTGACATTTACCGAGATATTCAATCGTCTTTGTTTACCTACAGAAATGTGAGTGAAACTAACATCTACAGTATTGTTTGGGACTGTTCGTGAAGACAGAAGAGGAAAGCCTTCACGCGCCAGGGTACATTCACATACCTGAAGCTTTGACAGCTGTAGAGGTAAATATACTACAAAGCATACTGTGTTAATCAGCTGTCAGTTTAAGTAAATTTTCTCATATTTTTATTTGGTTTATAGGATTGGTCATTAGGTTTGGGTGCTACACTATCCAGAAAAAGCGAAATTTCAGTTTTTTTTATGTGCATACCTTTGAAGAGGTAAATATACTACATATTATATTATTCAGCTCCCAGGTTAAGACAATTTTCTGATATTCTTCTTTTGTTTATAGGTTCATCAGGTCCTCCTTTGACTCTTATTATAACGATAGTACCAAGCTACTTTATACTAAGATAATTTTTGTTATGTTTGTTTCTGGATTTCCATTGAGCTTTGAAGGAGACTTGAATTAGACGAAGAACACAAGTAGCTGAAGTAATGAGCATTCGAAGTAATCGAAAAGAAAGAAGGTCACAAGGCCCGAGCATTACTGTGGAAGCCTTTCTAATTTTTTTTCATTCTGATTCTATTCCTTAACGTTTTGAGTCATGGAAGATACAAGCAACGGGCAGGCGGGAACTAGCCACCCAGGAGGCTTTCTAAAGACGATAGCGACTGACGAATTTCTCATTCTGGCCAAGATAGGAAGAACAGCGACAATGAGGACAGTAAGCAGTTTGAAGATCTGCTAGTGAGGCGATGAGACGAGAAGAGGAAAAAGAGTGTCCGTGGAGTTTCTTGCGCGTTCTTTTCCATAGAGTTCTACACTTTGGAACGTGCAGATAGCTTCACCTCTTTCGACTTGACAATTCAAAAGTGCTTGTAAAGGGTTAAATTGAAATAAATGCTTTGAGTATTGAAGAGGACCGGATCGTGAGGAGGGGGGGGGGGGGGGCTACATTGTCACGACTTTCAGAAGTGAGGGCTAAGAAGTAACATGTCTAAAGTTGTCGTCTTTTGTAGCATGGACATAACCCCTAACTCCGCTAATATCACAACAATGGTACTAAAACTTTCAATGAAATGGTTGGTGCATAAAACAAAAAGGAATACAAAAAAGTCGGCTACTCAATACTATGTGTGTTTTATGGATTGCCATGTTTCATCCCTGACTAAGCTGTTCCAACAAGTAAACCAGGCATCGGTTATGGACGATTGAGAGAACCACGGAACTTTTGATGATTCTTTGTGACTTTCTCCTCCTAAATACACACATATGTTATGTATTGTAATTGTAATGTTTTAATGAACACCATTGTATTGTAACTTGCTTTTTCATTGCTTGCATCCATATCTACCTTTGCTACTTCCAAGGACCACAGGTAAGAATGGTTTCTATTGATTTAAACCCGTGACATGCGCTGATAGATAACTTTATTTTCAGGTTGAACGGCACTGAGAAAAATGCTCGTGCGCGTCGCACGCACCGGTAAATCGCCTCCCCAGTCGTGAAGGCTCTCACATGCATGATGGTGTGGACAGGTAGACGTCCACTGCCTTGCACTGTTTATTGCTGGGCAGTCCATCGGCTGGCAGGAAGTGCTATCAGCGAAATGGTTCAGAGCGTCGGATTGTGAAATTAACAGAGTACGGTCTAGAAAATCGTCAAGACGCCGAGGAGTTTTCAGAAGGGCGGTCAGTTTGTAGGCAACTTCAGTACTTTCGCCTGCCGACTGTCCATCTCTAGAAGTCCACTACCCTGCACCATTCCACCGGCTCTTTGAAGGAGCAGGCGGCGGAACGGTGCAGGGTAATAGTCCAGGTAGACTTCCAAAGAGAATAACTATTTTATCAAAATTTCAGAACCGTCTTCAGGGCGTGTCGGAGAGACGGATAATTTGCAAGCGAGTCACATGGAACAAGTCAAGCAGAAAGATAGCCTCCTTGACTCGTTTCAGCGTCTCCCACTGCAAATGATTCGCTTCTAAGGCTGGTGGTTCCTGTCTCCACAGAGGCGGTGACACGTTCTCTCTCGCCATGAGAATAGGTCACCGCATCGGCTGGCAGGAATTGCCCTCACCCTAACCCATTCCATTGCCTTCACCTGCAAAGGGGCGGTGGAACGGATCTAGGCGTGCGTCGGAGAGAAATTTTGAGAGAATGGTTATACTCTTTGGAAATCAACCTGGACCCCATCCTGGTCTGTCCGCTGCCTCGTTCTATCTGCACGAGGCTGCGGATAGGTTCAGAGAGAAGTCAGGAGAAGAACACTGTGTAGGCGGAAGATCAGGACTGCTTGCATAGTGTTCGTCTCTAAAGACTTCCTGTATATATTACTAGCTGTATATATTGCTAGTTTTAGTTTATTAGGGTCCCCGATAGGTTGCTTGAACGGTCACTCCAACTGAGCTCGCGGGGACCCAAAATTTAACAAAAAAAACAAGTGAATTAACTATTATATTGGTAACTTTCTTACCTATCACTTAACTATAGTTAATTCACAGTTTAAGTAAGGACTCCAACTATTTCAGTTTCCACTTTCTTGTTGCAAGAGACATTTATTTTTCAACCCCAACAACCTTTTGTAGCATGTGGGCTGTTGCCATAGGGTTGTTCTTTCTAAGACTACTTAACTTATTTTGTTTTCCATTGCAACTTGATATAAAATGACGGCAATAGTACAAATTACTTCTGGTATACATGTTAGTTAAATACTGAGAAAAGTTACGACATGAAATTTAATGATCATTCTGTATATAGCTCAATTAAGCTATAAAATCCTACCAAACTGAGACTAATACAGCTCGGGACATGACCCCGAATCTGAAGATTTCCGCCACCTTAACTGCAAGAGACTACGAAATGATTCAAAGAGTTCTCGTAAAACCGGGAACTGACAGTTTGCAGGCGAGAGACGCGTTAGGACTTGGGGAATCGGCTGTCCATTTACTGACTTCAATGCTTTCGCCTGCGGATTGTTTCTCAAAGAAGTCCACTACCCTGCACCATTCCCCTGCTTCTTTGCAGGAGGAGGCGGTGGAACGGTGCAGGGTAATAGTCCAGGTAGACTTCCAAAGAGAATAACTATTTTATCAAAATTTCAGAACCTTCTTCAGGCCGTGTCGGAGAGACGGATAATTTGCAAGCGAGTCACATGGAACAAGTCAAGCAGAAAGATAGCCTCCTTGACTCGTTTCAGCGTCTCCCACTGCAAATGATTCGCTTCTAAGGCTGGTGGTTCCTGTCTCCACAGAGGCGGTGACACGTTCTCTCGCGCCATGAGAATGGGTCACCGCATCGGCTGGCAGGAATTGCCCTCACCCTAACCCATTCCATCGCCTTCACCTGCAAAGGGGCGGTGGAACGGATCTAGGCGTCGGAGAGAGAAATTTTGAGAGAATGGTTATACTCTTTGGAAATCAACCTGGACTCCATCCTGGACTGTCCGCTGCCTCGTCCTATCTGCACGAGGCTGCGGATAGGTTCAGAGAGAAGTCAGGAGAAGAACACTGTGTAGGCGGAAGATCTGGACTGCTTGCATAATGTTCGTCTCTAAAGACTTCCTGTATATATTGTATTATAGCTAGTTTAAGTTTATTAGGGTCCCCGCTAGGTTGCTTGAACGGTCACTCCAACTGACCTCGCGGGGACCCCAAATTTAACAAAAAAAAAAGTGAATTAACTATTATATTGGTAACTTTCTTACCTATCACTTAACTATAGTTAATTCACAGTTTAAGTAAGGACTCCAACTATTTCAGTTTCCACTTTCTTGTTGCTAGTCTTGTACAAGTTTTCCAAGCCGCAGCAAAAATTTAAATGAGATTGTACAATCTCATTTTTTTTTCTTTCGAGGTGTTACTCACATTGACTTTTCAACTACACCCTTTTGTGACATGTGGACATAGGCTTGTTTTGTTGTCCCGGTAGTCTTAGCAATAGCAATCCTATGGCACCATTGACATAGGGTTGCTTTTTCTAAGACTACTTATTTTGTTTTCCGTAGCGATTTGATACAACATGATGGCAACAGCACAAATTTCTTACGCAATACGTGTTTGGAAAACACTGAGATAAGTAAGACTTAAGATTATACATTTTAGAAAAGAATTCTTATACAATAACTGGCTGGCTGGTTATTAAAGCGATCTTGAACTACATCATTCGTTGACTTTTTGACGAATATCGCGCAGGGTGTGGCTGCCCAATTTCAACCAAAGCTAATTTAATTTCCTTGCCGCTGTCCGCGATGTATTCGCCTCAGTTTGAGCAGAGTTTAGTATCCTCGTGCTACATAATGATACCTAACCCCAACAACTGGGACCGAACAGCTAACTCTAATTTTGGGATCGACTATAATATTCCAGTCAACCAGTTTGTACCAACGTTCACTCGCTTGGATTGTTTGGCCAGTTACTGTAATTGTACCTTCTACAAATTATAATTACAAATATTATTGATAAATCTTAAATCGTGCTAAAGTACGGACTACTACGGACTCTAAATGTTGTGATGTTTGTGCAAGTAATTGTAAAAGTAATTATATATTTAAGTGGTATAAACTGCATACAGATGGCATCAACAAGCATCGAGATAGGAGCAGCGTACTATGATACAGTTGCTAAAGGAATTGAGTGTTTTAAAACGACTCCCCAATATCTATAATGACAGCAAAAATGTTAGCGATTCCAGAAGCGTTATCTTACGTTAAAACACTGACACATACTTCAAATTTTGTAATTTTACCGACAGCAAGAGTGCTCTCCAGCACTTGGCACGATGCGCCTCTGGACACAGAGATGTACCGATTGCCTATGATGTGCTGAGAAAAATACGCTCATTTCTTTTAGATAACGTCAACATAGTACTACAGTAGATTCGGAAAAGAGGAGGCAGATAGGTTAGCAAAAATAGGATAAATTTCGGATATTAAAGTTTATATTCTTCCGTTTTATCCAATAATAGGAAATATGGCGTAAATTTAAAAATTATGTGTTATGTTAAATGGAATGATCAGTTTAATGAGCAATCTAAACTAAAAGGTGTATGGTACAAGATCAAACAAAACGACCCTCCTCGTATTCCATGGTTTAATAGCAATACCAGTAGCCGAGGTCCTGTTGCAACTGCTCATCGGGTTCGTTCTGGACACATGCCACTAAGAACGTTTGCGTATCTTATGTCTTAATAAAAAGTTAGTTCACCCAATTACGCGGTTTGCGGTAAAAGGAAGATGTACAACATCTTTCGATAGAGTGCGTCAGGAACGAATCTGAGAGAGACCAAGTTGTAAGGAGTTAAGTATAAATAGGCATGTTTTATCATTTTTCATCTCGACCTTTGTCTCATGTGGCTAAAATGATTTATTCATTAGTTAATATTTGAAATTTTTGTTTAGCTTAGTTTTTGTTGCTTTTTGTTAGTAATTCAAGATAAGTTTATGATGGGGCTGACATGAACTGTGTTGAAAAGTCCCTTAAAGAAAAGATAAAAATAAATAAATATGTATTGTGCAATTTGTATTTTTACGTTAACTTATAAATATCTCATGTGTATCGGTATTATAAATTTGGTAAAGACACTGTCATTCATTGTGCCGCTATGTAATTCTAGAAAGAAATATGTTAAGATACTGTTATAAAGAAATGTTGAATTAAGTATAAATGTATTGTTCTAAGTTTAAATGGAAGATTGACTGATATCGCAACGGGTTGCAAAAGCTCCATACAAGTAGCATGTTGAGACGTTAGGGCGCAGCTCCGGAAATGCCTATGATAGCCATGCCTGGTTGTTGTGGCGTAAATCCAGAAGGACCTATTTACAACTGTTGTGGCTCAGCAATGCCACAAACAGACGAGCCGCGAACCTTAAATAGCCCAATTTGATAAGATGATGATGATGGCCGCAGTTCTTGAAGGATGTAAGCGCAGAAGTTCCTGCCCAGCCACGAAAACCTTTTTGCAGCAATGATGTTGGAAACTTCCCAAACTATGGGCTGTAAGAAGGCATCCATTTACGAAGACATCCAATCCAATGGTAAATATATAGTACACATTAATTTACAGTAATATAGACAAATATGCGATTGAATTAATTCGAAGCTACAAACTTCCGGATTTTCAATGTCCTAATTCAAGCAACTCTGGAATATTGTTTTTATAGATTTTCCTCAATTTTCCAATAAGAAAACAGTAAGAATATGAAACAATTTTTTTTTACTTCACTTATTGGTATTCTTGAGGCACATAATTATGTGTGTCATTTAAACTAACAATTTTTTATCATTATATACTAACTGTTGGTTTCTCATCCATAAAAGTGAAAGCGTAACCCAAACAGGTATTACAATTGTTGCTTTGCGTATTCGTCCTTGGATAATTTGATTATTATTGTTACAGTGCTGCAACGACCTTTGGTGCATCCATGACGGGTGGGAGGTACAAGATACAACAAGATGGCGGCCAACTTTGGCTTCGCGCCAAAAGAAGGTCCTGCGACTCAAGGTGGGTATTTCTTGCTATAAGTTGACGGTACAAACATAGACACGTGTGTTCCTGTAGGCAGCTGCGATAGTTATTTCTACAGGTGATGCTCCAATGACGATATTTTTGATGCAGGTGTTGGAGCCGCGCCGCGAGCGCCTCTCGTGCGGCTTGCTGAGGTGGAGGATGTGGCCGCTGCCGATGAACAGTGCTAACCGCGTCAGTGTCGAGGAGCCGCGCCCCAGCCCCGGCTTCGAGAAGTGCTGCCCACACACACACATGCACACCTCGTACAGTCACTTCACCTATGCAAAGATGAAGAAAGTGTTGTGTTACTTGTCGTGTTGACTTTAATTATATGTGGAAATAGTTATAGACAGTCGTCTAGAGTATGTATACAAATATAATCGCGTATGACAAGCAATTTAGTCTAAACGTATTAAATTAGTAATTAAAAGTAGTTGTAGCTGTTCAAAAAATCTAAGTACTAAAATTAATGTAATGTTTAAATTAACACCATTGTATCGTAACTTGCTTTTTCTTTGTTTACATCCATATCTACCTTTTCTACTTCAGAGGACCACAGGTAAGAATGGTTTCTATTGATTTAAACCCGTGACATGCGCTGATAGATAACTTCATTTTCAGGTTGAACGGCACTGAGAAAAATGCTCGTGCGCGTCGCACGCACCGGTAAATCGCCTCCCCAGTCGTGAAGGCTCTCACGCGCATGATGGTGTGGACAGGTAGACGTCCACTGCCTTGCACTGTTTATTGCTGGGCAGTCCATCGGCTGGCAGGAAGTGCTATCAGCGAAATGGTTCAGAGCGTCGGATTGTGAAATTAAAAGAGTACGGTCCAGAAAATCGTCGAGACTCCGAGGAGTTCTCAGAAGGGCGGTCAGTTTGTAGGCAACTTCAGTACTTTCGCCTGCCGACTGTCCACTACCCTGCACCATTCCACTGCCTCTTTGAAGGAGCAGGCGGCGGAACGTTGCTGGGTAATAGTCCAGGTAGACTTCCAAAGAGAATAACTATTTTATCAAAATTTCAGAACCCTTTCAGGCTGTGTCGGAGAGACGGATAATTTGCAAGCGAGTCACATGGAACAAGTCAAGCAGAAAGATCGCCTCCTTGACTCGTTTCAGCGTCTCCCACTGCAAATGATTCGCTTCTAAGGCTGGTGGTTCCTGTCTCCACAGAGGCGGTGACACGTTCTCTCGCGCCATGAGAATGGGTCACCGCATCGGCTGGCAGGAATTGCCCTCACCCTAACCCATTCCATCGCCTTCACCTGCAAAGGGGCGGTGGAACGGATCTAGGCGTCGGAGAGAGAAATTTTGAGAGAATGGTTATACTCTTTGGAAATCAACTTGGACCCCATCCTGGACTGTCCGCTGCCTCGTTCTATCTGCACGAAGCTGCGGATAGGTTCAGAAAGAAGTCAGGAGAAGAACACTGCTTGCATAATGTTCGTCACCACAGACTTCCTGTATATATTGTATTATAGCTAGTTTTAGTTTATTAGGGTCCCCGCTAGGTTGCTTGAACGGTCACTCCAACTGACCTCGCGGGGACCCCAAATTAAACAAAAAAAACATGTGAATTAATTATCATATTGGTAACTTTCTTACGTTTCACTTAACTAAAGTTAATTTACAGTTTAAGTAAGGACTTTGTCCAACTATTTCAGATTCTCACTGCTTGTTGCTAGTCTTGCACAAGTTTTCCCAGCCATGCGTTGAATCTTATTTTTTGTCTTTCGAGATGTTACCCACATTTATTTTTCAACCCCAACAACGTTTTGAGGCATGTGGGCTACTCTGCTGGCAAGCCGGCCGAGCACTGGGCTGGGGGAAGGGCCTGCGCGCCATCCGCCCCGACCAGGGGCAAGAGGTCCGCCGCCGCCGCCGCCTCTGCCGCCGCCGCGGCTTCCGTCGCCGCTTCTGCCGCTACTGCTGTGGGTGCTGCGACTCCTGGTTCTTGGGAGGGGGCCGAGATGGAGTGCCAGTAATGGTCCCAACGTGGCCTCCTCCAGAGACAAGTCGGCCTCTGTGCTGTTGCGCAGTGGCTGATGCCTGGGGACGGTGAGCGTGGGTGGCTCGCCGTCCGATACCGGGCTGAGTCGACGACGCGTTGTGCTTCACGCGCGCCTCAAGGAGCCGTCAGCACCAGAGACGGAGCCCCATAGGGTCGGTGCCTGCTAGGGTTGCGGAATTTGTTCGAAAGAGTTACCGCGGCCCTGGAACGCAAAGGGCACATGGAGGAGCACGGGTGGGTTTTAGTCAGTAACAGTCTGACACTCCCTACCGCTCCACCCAGGGCGGGAGGGGTCATTTGATGATTTCCTATCCAAAAAAAAAAAAAGGCATGTGGGCTACTGCCATAGGGTTCTTCTTTCTAAGACTACTTAACTTATTTTGTTTTCCAATGCAACTTGATATAAAATGATGGCAACAGAACAAATTACTTCTGGTATACATGTTAGTTAAATACTAAGAAAAGTTACGACACAAAATTTAATGATCATTCTGTATCTAGCTCAATAAAGCTTTAAAATCCTACCAAACTGAGACTAATACAGCTTGGGACATGACCCCGAATATAAAGATTTCCAACACTTTCAACTGCAAGAGACTACGAAATGATTCAAAGAGTTCTCGTAAAATCGGGAACGAACAGTTTGCAGGCGAGAGACGCGTTAGGACTTGGGGAATCGACTGTCCATTTACTGACTTCAATGCTTTCGCCTGCGGATTGTCCATCTCAAAGAAGTCCACTACCCTGCACCATTCCACTGCCTCTATGCAGGAGGAGGCGGTGGAACGGTGCAGGGTAATAGTCCAGGTAGACTTCCAAAGAGAATAACTATTTTATCAAAATTTCAGAACCTTCTTCAGGCCGTGTCGGAGAGACGGATAATTTGCAAGCGAGTCACATGGAACAAGTCAAGCAGAAAAATAGCCTCCTTGACTCGTTTCAGCGTCTCCCACTGCAAATGATTCGCTTCTAAGGCTGGTGGTTCCTGTCTCCACAGAGGCGGTGTCACGTTCTCTCGCGCCATGAGAATGTGTCACCGCATCGGCTGGCAGGAATTGCCCTCACCCTAACCCATTCCATCGCCTTCACCTGCAAAGGGGCGGTGGAACGGATCTAGGCGTCGGAGAGAGAAATTTTGAGAGAATGGTTATACTCTTTGGAAATCAACCTGGACCCCATCCTGGACTGTCCGCTGCCTCGTTCTATCTGCACGAGGCTGCGGATAGGTTCAGAGAGAAGTCAGGAGAAGAACACTGTGTAGGCGGAAGATCATGACTGCTTGCATAATGTTCGTCTCTAGACTTCCTGTATATATTGTATTATAGCTAATTTTAATCTAATATTAGGGTCCCCGCTAGGTTGCTTGAACCGTCTCTCCAACTGACCTCGCGGGGACCCTATTTTAACAAAAATATGAAGTGAATTAACTATTTTATTGGTAACTTTCTTACCTATCACTTAACTATAGTTAATTCACAGTTTAAGTAAGGACTTTGTCCAACTATTTCAGATTCTCACTGCTTGTTGCTAGTCTTGCACAAGTTTTCCCAGCCATGCGCACAATCCTGTTTTTTGTCTTTCGAGATGTTGCCCATATTTATTTTTCAACTCTAACAACCTTTTGTAGCATGTGGGCTGTTGCCATAGGGTTGTTCTTTCTAAGACTACTTAACTTATTTTGTTTTCCATTGCAACTTGATATACAATGACGGCAATAGTACAAATTACTTCTGGTATACATGTAAGTTAAATACTAAGAAAAGTTACGACACAAAATTTAATGATCATTCTGTATCTAGCTCAATTAAGCTTTAAAATCCTACCAAACTGAGACTAATACAGCTCGGGACATTACTTCGAATCTGAAGATTTCCGCCACCTTCAATTGCAAGAGACTACGAAATGAGTCAAAGAGTTCTCGTAAAACCGGGAGGCGAGAGACGCGTTAGGACTTGGGGAATCGGCTGTCCATTTACTGACTTCAATGCTTTCGCCTGCGGATTGTTTCTCAAAGAAGTCCACTACCCTGCACCATTCCACTGCCTCTTTGCAGGAGGAGGCGGTGGAACGGTGCAGGGTAATAGTCCAGGTAGACTTCCAAAGAGAATAACTATTTTATCAAAATTTCAGAACCTTCTTCAGGCCGTGTCGGAGAGACGGATAATTTGCAAGCGAGTCACATGGAACAAGTCAAGCAGAAAGATAGCCTCCTTGACTAGTTTCAGCGTCTCCCACTGCAAATGATTCGCTTCTAAGGCTGGTGGTTCCTGTCTCCACAGAGGCGGTGACACGTTCTCTCGCGCCATGAGAATGGGCCACCGCATCGGCTGGCAGGAATTGCCCTCACCCTAACCCATTCCATCGCCTTCACCTGCAAAGGGGCGGTGGAACGGATCTAGGCGTCGGACAGAGAAATTTTGAGAGAATGGTTATACTCTTTCGAAATCAACCTGGACTCCATCCTGGACTTTCCGCTGCTTCGTTCTATCTGCACGAGGCTGCGGATAGGTTCAGAGAGAAGTCAGGAGAAGAACACTGTGTAGGCGGAAGATCTGGACTGCTTGCATAGTGTGCGTCTCTGAAGGCTTCTGTATATATTGTATTACAGTTAGTTTTAGATTATTAGTGTCCCCGCTAAACAACAAGTGAATTAACTATTATATTGGTAACTTTCTTACCTATCACTTAACTATAGTTAATTCACAGTTTAAGTAAGGACTCCAACTATTTCAGTTTCCACTTTCTTGTTGCTAGTCTTGTATAAGTTTTCCAAGCCGCAGCAAAAATTTAAATGAGATTGTACAATCTCATTTTTTTTTCTTTCGAGGTGTTACTCACATTGACTTTTCAACCACACCCTTTTGTGACATGTGGACATAGGCTTGTTTTGTTGTCCCGGTAGTCTTAGCAATAGCAATCCTATGGCACCATTGACATAGGGTTGCTTTTTCTAAGACTTCTTTTTTTTGTTTTCCGTAGCGATTTGATACTACATGATGGCAACAGCACAAATTTCTTACGCAATATGTGTTTGGAAAACACTGAGATAAGTTAGACTTGAGATTATACATTTTAGAAAAGAATTCTTATACAGTAACTGGCTGGCTGGATATTAAAGCGATCTTGAACTACATCATTCGTTGACTTTTTGACGAATATCGCGCAGGGTGTGGCTGCCCAATTTCAACCAAAGCTAATTTAATTTCCTTGCCGCTGTCCGCGATGTATTCGCCTCAGTTTGAGCAGAGTTTAGTATCCTCGTGCTACATAATGATACCTAACCCCAACAACTGGGACCGAACAGCTAACTCTCTAATTTTGGGATCGACTATAATATTCCAGTCAACCAGTTTGTACCAACGTTCACTAGCTTGGATTGTTTGGCCAGTTACTGTAATTGTACCTTCTATAAATTATAACAACAAATTCTATTGATAAATCTTAAATCCTGCTAAAGTACGGACTACTACGGACTCTAAATGTTGTGATGTTTGTGCAAGTAATTGTAAAAGTAATTATATATTTAAATGGTATAAACTGCATACAGATGGATCAAAAAGCACCGAGATGGAGCAGCCTACTATGATACAGTTGCTAAAAGAAGTGAGTGTTTTAATTTTTTAAATAGACTACCCAATATCTATAATGACAGCAAAAATGTTAGCGATTCCAGAAGCGTTGTCTTACGTTAAAACACTGACACATACTTCAAATTTTGTCATTTTTACCGACAGCAAGAGTGCTCTCCAGCACCTGGCACGATGCGCCTCTGGACACAGAGATGTACCGATTGCCTATGATGTGCTGAGAAAAATACGCTCACTTCTTTTAGATAACGTCAACATAGTACCACAGTAGATTCGGAAAAGAGGAGGCAGATAGGTTAGCAAAAATAGGATAAATTTCGGATATTAAAGTTTACCTATATTCTTCCGTCTTATCCAATAATAGGAAATATTGCGTATTTTTAAAAATTATGTGTTATGTTAAATGGAAGGATCAGTTTAATGAGCAATCTAAACTAAAAGGTGTATGGTACAAGATCAAACAAAAGGAGCCTCCTCGTATTCCATGGTTTAATAGCAATCCCAGTAGCCGAGGTCCTGTTGCCCGCCCATTGTGTCACCCTATGTAATGTTTTCTTTGTATATATTTTCTGTAACTTGTATGGTGTACATAATAAAGAGTATTCTATTCTATTCTATTCTGCTCATCAGGTTCGTTCTGGACACATGCCATTAAGAACGTTTGCGTATCTTATGTCGAAATAAAAAGTAAGTTCACCCAATTGCGAGGTTTGCGATAAAAGAGAAGATGTACAACATCTTTTGATAGAGTGCGTCAGGAACGAATCTGAGAGAAACCAAGTTGTTAGAGAGTTAAATATAAATAGGCATTTTTTAAAATTTAGTATCTCAACCTGTATCCCATGAGGCTAAAATGATTTATTCATTCGTTAGTTTTTGTTGCTATTTGTTAGTAATTCAAGATAAGTTTATGATGGGGCTGACATGAACTGTGTTCAAAAGTCCCTTATAATAAAGATAAAAAAAAATGTATTGTCCAATTTGTATTTTTAGGTTTACTTATAAATATCTCATGTCTATCGGTATTATAATTTTGGTAAAGACACTGTCATTCATTGTGCCGCTATGTAATTCTAGACAGAAATATGTTAGGATACTGTTATAAAGAAATGTTGAATTAAGTATAAATGTATTGTTCTAAGTCTAAATGGAAGATTGACTGATATCGCAACGGGTTGCAAAAGCTCCATACAAGTAGCATGTTGAGACGTTAGGGCGCAGCTCCGGAAATGCCTATGATAGCCATGCCTGGTTGTTGTGGCGTAAATCCAGAAGGACCTATTTACAACTGTTGCGGCTCAGCAATGCCACAAACAGACGAGCCGCGAACCTGAAATAGCCCAATTTGATGATGATGGCCGCAGTTCTTGAAGGATGTAAGCGCAGAAGTTCCTGCCCAGCCACGAAAACCTTTTTGCAGCAATGATGTTGGAAACTTCCCAAACTATGGGCTGTAAGAAGGCATCCAGTTACGAAGACATCCAATCGAATGGTAAATATATAGTACACATAAATTTACAGTAATATAGACAAATATTGCGATTGAATTAATTCGAAGCTACAAACTTCCGGATTTTCAATGTCCTAATTCAAGCAACTCTGGAATATTGTTTTTATAGATTTTCCTCAATTTTCCAATAAGAAAACAGTAAGAATATGAAACAATTTTTTTTTACTTCACTTATTGGTATTCTTGAGGCACATAATTATGTGTGTCATTTAAACTAACAATTTTTTATCATTATATACTAACTGTTGGTTTCTCATCCATAAAAGTGAAAGCGTAACCCAAACAGGTATTACAATTGTTGCTTTGCGTATTCGTCCTTGGATAATTTGATTATTATTGTTACAGTGCTGCAACGACCTTTGGTGCATCCATGACGGGTGGGAGGTACAAGATACAACAAGATGGCGGCCAACATTGGCTTCGCGCCAAAAGAAGGTCCTGCGACTCAAGGTGGGTATTTCTTGCTATAAGTTGACGGTACAAACATCGACACGTGTGTTCCTGTAGGCAGCTGCGATAGGTATTTCTACAGGTGATGCTCCAATGACGATATTTTTGATGCAGGTGTTGGAGCCGCGCCGCGAGCGCCTCTCGTGCGGCTTGCTGAGGTGGAGGATGTGGCCGCTGCCGATGAGCAGTGCTAACCGCGTCAGTGTCGAGGAGCCGCGCCCCAGCCCCGGCTTCGAGAAGTGCTGCCCACACACACACATGCACACCTCGTACAGTCACTTCACCTATGCAAAGATGAAGAAAGTGTTGTGTTACTTGTCGTGTTGACTTTAATTATGTGGAAATAGTTATAGATAGTCGTCTAGAGTATGTATACAAATATAAATCGCGTATGACAAGCAATTTAGTCTAAACGTATTAAATTAGTAATTAAAACTAGTTGTAGCTGTTCTAAAAATCTAAGTACTACAATTAATGTAATGTTTAAATTAACACCATTGTATCGTAACTTGCTTTTTCTTTGTTTACATCCATATCTACCTTTTCTACTTCAAAGGACCACAGGTAAGAATGGTTTCTATTGTTTTAAACCCGTGACATACGATGATAGATAACTTCATTTCCAGGTTGAACACCTCAGCAATCGTCTTCACTCCTCACGGAGCACTTGATGGCCGCGGCTGTGCGATTCGCAGAGCACTACGAGGTATTAGTATGGCGAGTTCCTAGTTCCTAGTCGTACCTATATGATATTGATCACACAGCTACAGGCAGCCGTGTTTGGATGGTAACAATTAAACTCATGTTTTTGGTTAGTTTTCCGGCGTGGTATAATGAAATGCGAGTACGTCTGTAAATTTGTCATTTTTATTTGCGAATACTTATTACGTAGTTTACAATTACGAGAATTTTAAAATATCTTCATCAGCGAAAAAAGTAAAATATTCAAGTTAGTAATTAGAAAAAAGAAACTATTTACAAAAAAATACAAACGATTTCTGCACAAAATAACCAAAAAGTATTAAATAAATTTAATTTTTGAAACCGGTGTTTTTTCGTTTTTTGCAACATTCTGTTCTTCATCAGATTTTCACCAAAATAGAAAGGGACCACGTTGAAATACTAAAATGCTCTTCCTAACCACCGTATATAATTTTATTTTTCATTTTACATCGCCAAGAGGGAATGAGAACGTCGTCAATGTAAACTAAGCCACGCATTATTAAAAAAACACCAAATAAAAACTAGTCATAGACTAGTCGTAGTAATACTAGTCATTTGATCTCAATTAAAATAAGACCACACTAAAAGCACCAGCTTTCGAAAGTAAAAAGTATAATCAAAATCGGTACACATAATACAAAGTTATGACGTAACAAACATATAAAAAATACAATCGAATTGAGAACCTCCTCCTTTTTTGGAAGTCAGTTGAAAACAAGTCTGTTGTGGTTTCGCCCGTAAAGCTGTCATAAATAAAAAACAGCGTTTTCGCGAAAGAGGCAGATACATGTGTACATTTGTTGTTTAAAATTGTTTTAACTTAGTCGTCTTTAAATCATATCCTTTTCACTTTATGTATAGTATAGGGCTCCCTTTGTTCGTACAGGGGTGCCTTCGTCTCTGGCGTCTACGTCGGTGGCGCAGGGGCGTCTACGTCGGTGGCGCAGGGGCGTCCGCATCGGTGGCGCAGGGTCGTCCACATCGGTGGCGCAGGGGCGTCTACGTCGAAGGCGCAGGGGCGTCCACATCGGTGGCGCAGGGGCGTCTACGTCGGTGGCGCAGGGGCGTCCACATCGGTGGCGCAGGGGCGTCTACGTCGAAGGCGCAGGGGCGTCCACATCGGTGGCGCAGGGGCGTCCACATCGGTGGCGCAGGGGCGTCCACATCGGTGGCGCAGGGGCGTCTACGTCGAAGGCGCAGGGGCGTCCACATCGGTGGCGCAGGGGCGTCCACATCGGTGGCGCAGGGGCGTCTACGTCGAAGGCGCAGGGGCGTCCACATCGGTGGCGCAGGGGCGTCTACGTCGAAGGCGCAGGGGCGTCCACATCGGTGGCGCAGGGGCGTCCACATCGGTGGCGCAGGGGCGTCCACGTCGAAGGCGCAGGGGCGTCCACATCGGTGGCGCAGGGGCGTCTACGTCGAAGGCGCAGGGGCGTCCACATCGGTGGCGCAGGGGCGTCTACGTCGGTGGCGCAGGGGCGTCCACATCGGTGGCGCAGGGGCGTCTACGTCGGTGGCGCAGGGGCGTCCACATCGGTGGCGCAGGGGCGTCCACATCGGTGGCGCAGGGGCGTCTACGTCGGTGGCGCAGGGGCGTCTACGTCGGTGGTACAGGGGCTCCCGACAGTTTAAAGGCAGCATGTGTGAAGTATGCTATCTACTAACTGTAGGGTGCCTCTGCGCCCGAGTGCGAGCGACTGTGCACGGCCTCTTCCCGGGGGAAGCCATTCTTTTAGCAATTCCATTGTTTCATTGCTATGTGGAAACGACTTCATTAGTAGCAAATGGATTGGGTATGACGTTTTTTCTTTACAGAGCGATAGAAAAAGAATACTAAGGGAATATAACTAAGGAGTTAATGAAATTAACCAACAGTAGAAATCGTAGTAAGAAAAGTATTCTCTTACGTATCATAAATCTTCATAAAATATATAATAAACCTTCAAGCTTAACTTTTCAACAAGAAACAGCTAATTATAAGTATCCATTGGTCGTGGTTGGTTAGTCGGGAGTGTAGTGGTGGGAAAGTGGCACGGAATGGATAATTTATCTATTCTGTGGGTCAATACCGGGACGCGCTCTACAGGACCGTGTGTCGGTGGAGTACGGCCCCTTCCCCTTAAGGGCAGCTGATTTTTTTTTTAAATTTAGCAATCCGTAAATGTTGGATATCTTTTTTTACCCAATTTGATGTCAACAGAATAATCAGACATTTTTTTTTTCAGGCCGAGTGCCCGTAATCGTTCGTCTTGCGAAGTCACAATTATCTCATGCAACAGGTTTGATAATAAACATCGACGTTCATAAATTTCTTGCTGGTGGCAAATTTTGGGAATTGAAAAAAAAAATCTAGAATGTTTTCACGGGCCGAGGTATTTGTTTAGACGATGAGTATCATTGTACTTTTTAACCATATTATATTAGAATGAGAATTTTGGTATTCTTAGTACAAACTATAGCTGTACTCATTGCATCAGTGTTACGCAAACCAATGTAAGCTCTCTGATAGCTATTCAATTGATGTTCCATTAGTGTTGTCAATATTGTATTTGTAAGTAGTTCATGAGTAAATCTTAATGTTGTATCTATCACTAATTGTCTCCGTACCTTGTTAAATTAACGTATGAAATAAATATACGCAGTTAAAAAGTGCCTTTGAATAGGTGAGGTAAAGGTACAACATCCCAGCAGTACAGCAATTTGAAGACCGCCAGAGAAGTAAGTGGAGCTTCAATCACGAGTTTCTCTTGATGGAGAACTGTCCAGGATTAAGATAAGATCGGGATGGTAAGTGTAGTTGTAGGGGCGGGGTATAATACACGTCCGGGTGTCATCACTGTGTGGATCGCCCGGAGGACACGGTGGAGCATACGGTGGAGGTCTGCCTTGCTTGGGCGGAGCAACGCCGTGTCCTCGTGGAGGCGATCGGCGGCGGCGACCTCTCGCGGCCGGCCCTGGTTCAAGCCATGGTCCGGAGCGAGGAGGCATGGGAAGCGGTCGCCTCCTTCTGCGAAGCAGTAATGCTAGCGAAGGAGGAGGCGGAGCGCGTACGAGAGAGGGAAGCCCCTCGCTCCAGCCGCCGCAACAGGAGAAGACGCCCCGGGCGTCGGGAAACGCAGGGCGATTCCCGGCCACCGTAGGCGCGGGCCTGCGGATGGCGAGCTATGGGTGGCTCGCCGTCCGATAGCAACCAGGCCCGAGTCGACGGCGCGTCGTGTTCCACGCGCGCCTCAAAGAGCCGTCAGCAAAGAAGACGGGGCCCCATAGGGTCAGTGCCTGCTAGGGTTGCGGAATTTGTTCGAAAGAGTCACCGCGGCCCTGGAACGCAAAGGGCACAAGCAGGAACACGGGTGGGTTTTAGTCAGTAAGAGTCTGACACTCCCTTCCGCTCCGCCCAGAGCGGGAGAAGTCATTTGATGATTTCCCATCCAAAAAAAAAAAAAAAAAAAAAAAAGGGGCGGGGTATAATAAAAAAAATCTAAACTAACTGAGGTGACTTGCATATCGCTTGCTAAGCATTCTCGTAAGAGGTCGCTCACCTCATAGAATTAACATGTGTTTTTTTTTTTTTTTTCAGAAACTGAATCATTGCCGGAGCCCGAGATAGTTATGTACGAGTATAATGATATAATAATTATATTGTACAAAGATGAAATGGTGTATATATTGTGATTGTGATTGTTGTGACGATTTATATATTGTACCTAGCTGTAAGTACTGTTGTAATTATAGGGCAATTAAAAAAAAAACCTTTCCCAAACGACAAAACATGTAATAGTTCTAGTGATTTACTGTCTCCAAAAAAAGAAAGCTGTTTAACTTTCCTGTATATCTGTATAGTTATGTATTTCAAATATTAAGTATCTGATATCTAAAGATGGAACAAAACATTGTTGTCCCATCATCTTTCAGCTTTGTCAAAGTAAAGACGAATGTAGCTATCAATGTAGTAGTTTTAATAACATAGTTTCAAGTTTCAATTGTCTTAACTTAGGATCTGGAATGTATTGTAAAGATACCTTTGTTTACAACGCTTTCCTAATAGTTACAGTAAGACCAATTTTGAACATGGTGGAATGCTCAACACTCATCGTCGGCCGCTGGGCATGACATCGTCGTGTGTTTATGTTAAATACTTGGTTGAATGTGACTGGCTCTTAGTTACAGCGGGGAGACTACTGCTGGCTGAGATAATGGAGACGGTGAACCTTTTGAAGACCGTGTTCTATGCGCTGGGGAGTCAGCAATCTGATGCATATAGGTATAAATGTTGACTTTTTCATCTACTCTACTTGTTATTTGCAGTACCTACATTCACATTTTAACCACGTACTCACAAACAACACAATTAGTATCTCAATTTCGGATGATTTTACAGGAGTGAAAGACAAAGAGAAATAAACAGCAAAAACGGCTGGAAAAATAAATGTAAACCACGACTGAAGAAAAAGAAGATGGGCAGAGTATTCAGTACAGTTCGCTCTAGTGCAAAGAAGTAGCGGTCTCAGAGAGTGCGTATACGAAGCATGCGATAGGAACGAAGACTATAGTATGAACAGGGAAATGAAATACCATTCGGGCATCATCATTAATAGAACACAAATCCAATGGCTGTCTGCTGATGGTGAGGTAAATTAACCTCCGGAAATCTTTAACTTTATGCTCATTGGCATTTACCGAGATATTCAATCGTCTTTGTTTACCTACAGAAATGTGAGTGAAACTAAAGGAGTAATATGTATAAGGAACTGATTACGCAAACCAGTGAAATGATGTACAGTATTGTTTGGGACTGCTGGTGAAGACAGAAGAGGAAGCCTACACGCGCCAGGGGTACATTCACATACCTGAAGCTTTGACAGCTGTAGAGGTAAATATACTACATAGCATAATGTGTTACTCAGCTGTCAGTTTTAAAAGTAAATTTTCTCATATTATTTGGTTTATAGGATTGGTCATTAGGCTGGGGTGCTACACTATCCAGAAAAAGCGAAATTTCAGTTTTTTTTAAGTGCATATCACACCTTTGATGAGGTAAATATACTATTATGTTATTCAGCTGCCAGGTTAAGACAATTTTCTGATATTCTACTTTTATTTATAGGTTCAGCAGGTCCGCCTTTGACTCTTATTATAACGATAGTACCAAGCTACTTTATACTAAGATAATATTTGTCGTTATTATAATTTATGTTTGTATCTGGATTTCCATTGAGCTTTGAAGGAGACTTGAATTAGACGAAGAATACAAGTAGCCGAAGTAATGAGCATTCGAAGTAATCGAAAAGAAAGAAGGTCACAAGGCCCGAGCATTACTATGGAAGCCTTTCTACTATTTTTTTTTCATTCTGATTCTATTCCCTAAGGTTTTGAGTCATGGAAGATACAAAAACGGCCAGACGGGAACTAGCTACCCAGGAGGCTTTCTAAAGACGATAGCGACTGACTAATTCTCATTCTGGCCAAGATAGGAAGAACAGCGACAATGAGGACAGTAAGCAGTTTGAAGATCTGCTAGTGAGGCGATGAGACGAGAAGAGGAAAAAGAGTGTCCGTGGAGTTTCTTGCGCGTTCTTTTCCATAGAGTTCTACACTTTGGAACGTGCAGATAGCTTTAACTCTTTCGAATTGACAATTCAAAAGTGCCTGTAAAGGGTTAAATTGAAATAAATGCTTTGAGTATTTACTTGGTCACTCGGGCTACATGGTCACGACTTTCAGAAGTGAGGGCTAAGAAGTAACATGTCTAAAGTTGTCGTCTTTTGTAGCATGGACATAACCCCTAACTCCGCTAATATCACAACAATGGTACTAAAACTTTCAATGAAATGGTTGGTGCATAAAAAAAAGGAATACAAAAAAGTCGGCTACTCAATACTATGTGTGTTTTATGGATTGCCCACAAATATCATCACACATGAAGGGTGAGGGACGTTGTTCAACATTTTTTGGACAATCAATGGTCGCCACTTCGGTGCTGTAATAGATTTATAACATCCCTGACTAAGCTGTTCCAACAAGTAGCAGGCATCGGTGATGGACGATTGAGAGAACCACGGAACTTTTGATGATTCTTTGTGACTTTCTCCTCCTAAATACACACATATGTTATGTATTGTAATTGTAAAGTTTTAATGAACACCATTGTATCGTAACTTGCTTTTTCATTGCTTACATCCATATCTACCTTTGCTACTTCCAAGGACCACAGGTAAGAATGGTTTCTATTGATTTAAACCCGTGACATGCGCTGATAGATAACTTCATTTTCAGGTTGAACGGCACTGAGAAAAATGCTCGTGCGTGTCGCACGCACCGGTAAATCGCCTCCCCAGTCGTGAAGGCTCTCACGTGCATGATGGTGTGGACAGGTAGACGTCCACTGCCTTGCACTGTTTATTGCTGGGCAGTCCATCGGCTGGCAGGAAGTGCTATCAGCGAAATGGTTCAGAGCGTCGGATTGTGAAATTAAAAGAGTACGGTCTAGAAAATCGTCGAGACGCCGAGGAGTTCTCAGAAGGGCGGTCAGTTTGTAGGCAACTTCAGTACTTTCGCCTGCCGACTGTCCATCTCTAGAAGTCCACTACCCTGCACCATTCCACCGGCTCTTTGAAGGAGCAGGCGGCGGAACGGTGCAGGGTAATAGTCCAGGTAGACTTCCAAAGAGAATAACTATTTTATCAAAATTTCAGAACCGTCTTCAGGCCGTGTCGGAGAGACGGATAATTTGCAAGCGAGTCACATGGAACAAGTCAAGCAGAAAGATAGCCTCCTTGACTCGTTTCAGCGTCTCCCACTGCAAATGATTCGCTTCTAAGGCTGGTGGTTCCTGTCTCCACAGAGGCGGTGACACGTTCTCTCTCGCCATGAGAATAGGTCACCGCATCGGCTGGCAGGAATTGCCCTCACCCTAACCCATTCCATCGCCTTCACCTGCAAAGGGGCGGTGGAACGGATCTAGGCGTCGGAGAGAGAAACTTTGAGAGAATGGTTTTACTATTGGAAATAACCTGGACCCCATCCTGGACTGTCCGCTGCTTCGTTCTATATGCACGAGGCTGCGGATAGGTTCAGAGAGAAGTCAGGAGAAGAACACTGTGTAGGCGGAAGATCTGGACTGCTTGCATAATGTTCGTCTCTGAAGGCTTGCTGTATATATTGTATTATAACTAGTTTAAGTTTATTTGGGTCCCCGCTAGGTTGCTTGAACCATCACTCCAACTGACCTCGCGCGGACCCCAAATTAAACAAAAAAAAACAAGTGAATTAATTATCATATTGGTAACTTTCTTACCTATCACTTAACTATAGTTAATTAACAGTTTAAGTAAGGACTTTGTCCAACTATTTCTGATTCTCATTGCTTGTTGCTAGTCTTGCACAAGTTTTCCCAGCCATGCGCACAATCTTATTTTTTGTCTTTCGAGATGTTGCCCACATTTATTTTTCAACCCCAACAACCTTTTGTGGCATGTGGGCTGTTGCCATAGGGTTGTTCTTTCTAAGACTACTTAACTTATTTTGTTTTCCATTGCAACTTGATATAAAATGACGGCAACAGAACAAATTACTTCTGGTATACATGTTAGTTAAATACTGAGAAAAGTCACGACATGAAATTTAATGTTCATTCGGTATATAGCTCAATTAAGCTATAAAATCCTACTAAACTGAGACTAATACAGCTCGGGACATGACCCCGAATCAGAAGATTTCCGCCACCTTAACTGCAAGAGACTACGAAATGATTCAAAGAGTTCTCGTAAAACCGGGAACTGACAGTTTGCAGGCGAGAGACGCGTTAGGACTTGGGGAATCGGCTGTCCATTTACTGACTTCAATGCTTTCGCCTGCGGATTGTTTCTCAAAGAAGTCCACTACCCTGCACCATTCCACTGCCTCTTTGCAGGAGGAGGCGGTGGAACGGTGCAGGGTAATAGTCCAGGTAGACTTCCAAAGAGAATTACTATTTTATCAAAATTTCAGAACCTTCTTCAGGCCGTGTCGGAGAGACGGATAATTTGCAAGCGAGTCACATGAAACAAGTCAAGCACGAAGATCGCCTCCTTGACTCGTTTCAGCGTCTCCCACTGCAAATGATTCGCTTCTAAGGCTGGTGGTTTCTGTCTCCACAGAGGCGGTGACACGTTCTCTCGCGCCATGAGAATGGGTCACCGCATCGGCTGGCAGGAATTGCCCTCACCCTAACCCATTCCATCGCCTTCACCTGCAAAGGGGCGGTGGAACGGATCTAGGCGTCGGAGAGAGAAATTTTGAGAGAATGGTTATACTCTTTGGAAATCAACCTGGACCCCATCCTGGACTGTCCGCTGCCTCGTTCTATCTGCACGAGGCTGCGGATAGGTTCAGAGAGAAGTCAGGAGAAGAACACTGTGTAGGCTGAAGATCTGGACTGATTGCATAGTGTTCGTCTCTAAAGACTTCCTGTATATATTGTATTATAGTTAGTTTTAGATTATTAGGGTCCCCGCTAGGTTGCTTGAACGGTCACTGCAACTGACCTCGCGGGGACCCCAAATTTAACAAAAAATCATGTGAATTAACTATCATATGGGTAACTTTCTTACCTTTCACTTAACTATAGTTAATTCACAGTTTAAGTAAGGAGTTTGTCCAACTATTTCAGATTCCCCTTTCTTGTTGCTAGTCTTGTACTCGTACAAGTTTTCTAAGCCGCAGCAACATATTAATGAGATTGTATATGTAAAATCTCATTTTTTTTTCTTTCGAGGTGTTACTCACATTGACTTTTCAACCACACCCTTTTGTGACATGTGGACATAGGCTTGTTTTGTTGTCCCGGTAGTCTTAGCAATAGCAATCCTATGGCACCATTGACATAGGGTTGCTTTTTCTAAGACTACTTTTTTGTTTTCCGTAGCTATTTGATACAACATGATGGCAACAGCACAAATTTCTTACGCAATACGTGTTTGGAAAACACTTAGATAAGTTAGACTTGAGATTATACATTTTAGAAAAGAATTCTTATACAGTAAATGGCTGGCTGGTTATTAAAGCGATCTTGAACTACATCATTCGTTGACTTTTTGACGAATATCGCGCAGGGTGTGGCTGCCCAATTTCAACCAAAGCTAATTTAATTTCCTTGCCGCTGTCCGCGATGTATTCGCCTCAGTTTGAGCAGAGTTTAGTATCCTCGTGCTACATAATGATACCTTAACCCCAACAACTGGGACCGGACAGCTAACTCTGATTTTGGGATCGACTATAATATTCCAGTCAACCAGTTTGTACCAACGTTCACTAGCTTGGATTGTTTGGCCAGTTACTGTAATTGTACCTTCTATAAATTATAATAACAAATTCTATTGATAAATCTTAAATCCTGCTAAAGTACGGACTACTACGGACTCTAAATGTTGTGATGTTTGTGCAAGTAATTGTAAAAGTAATTATATATTTAAATGGTATGAACTGCATACAGATGGATCAAAAAGCACCGAGATGGAGCAGCCTACTATGATACATAGTACCACAGTAGATTTGGAAAAGAGGAGGCAGATAGGTTAGCAAAAATAGGATAAATTTCGGATATTAAAGTATATATTCTTCCGTTTTATCCAATAATAGGAAATATTGCGTAAATTTAAAAATTATGTGTTATGTTAAATGGAATGATCAGTTTAATGAGCAATCTACTACTACTACTACTATATGGTACAAGATCAAACAAAACGAGCCTCCTCGTATTCCATGATTTAATAGCAATCCCAGTACCTAGCCGAGGTCCTGTTGCAACTGCTCATCGGGTTCGTTCTGGACACATGCCACTAAGAACGTTTGCGTATCTTATGTCTAAATAAAAAGTAAGTTCACCCAATTGCGAGGTTTGCCGTCAAAGAGAAGATGTACAACATCTTTTGGTAGAGTGCGTCAGGAACGAATCTGAGAGAAACCAAGTTGTTAGGGAGTTAAGTATAAATAGGCATATTTTATAATTAAATTATTTATTAATTAGTTAATAATACTTAAGATTTTTGTTTAGATTAGTTTTTGTTGCTTTTTTGTTAGTAATTCAAGATAAGTTTATGATGGGGCTGAAATGAACTGTGTTCAAAAGTCCTTTAAAATAAAGATTTAAAAAAAATGTATTGTGCAATTTGTTTTCTTAGGTTTACTTATAAATAGCTCATGTATATCGGTTTTATAAATTTGGTAAAGACACTGTCATTCATTGTGCCGCTATGTAATTCTAGAAAGAAATATGTTAAGATACTGTTATAAAGAAATGTTGAATTAAGTATAAATGTATTCTTCTAAGTTTAAATGGAAGATTGACTAATATCGCAACGGGTTGCAAAAGCTCCATACAAGTAGCATGTTGAGACGTTAGGGCGCAGCTCCGGAAATGCCTATGATAGCCATGTCTGGTTATTGTGGCGTAAATCCAGAAGGACCTATTTACAACTGTTGCGGCTCAGCAATGCCACAAACAGACGAGCCGCGAACCTGAAATAGCCCAATTTGATAAGATGATGATGATGGCCGCAGTTCTTGAAGGATGTAAGCGCAAAAGTTCCTGCCCAGCCACGAAAACCTTTTTGCAGCAATGCTGTTGGAAACTTCCCAAACTATGGGCAGTAAGAAGGCATCCATTTACGAAGACATCCAATCGAATGGTAAATATATAGTACACATAAATTTACAGTAATATAGACAAATATTGCGATTGAATTAATTCAAAGCTACAAACTTCCGGATTTTCAATGTCCTAATTCAAGCAACTCTGGAATATTTTGTGTAGGTATATTTCTGTTTTTATAGATTTTCCTCAATTTTCCAATAAGAATACAGTAAGAATATGATGACCAGCAAGTATAGCTAATAACAACATCAAAACTATTTTTTTTTACTTCACTTATTAGTATTCTTGAGGCACATAATTATGTGTGTCATTTAAACTAACAATTTATCATTATAAACTAACTGTTGGTTTCTCATCCATAAAAGTGAAAGCGTAACCCAAACAGGTATTACAATTGTTGCTTTGCGTATTCGTCGTCGTATTATTGTTACAGTGCTGCAACGACCTTTTGGTGCATCCATGACGGGTGGGAGGTACAAGATACAACAAGATGGCGGCCAACTTTGGCTTCGCGCCAAAAGAAGGTCCTGCGACTCAAGGTGGCTATTTCTCGCTATTAGTTGACGGTACAAACATCGAACCTGTAAGCAACTGCGATAGGTATTTCTACAGGTGATGCTCCAATGACGATATTTTTGATGCAGGTGTTGGAGCTGCGCCGCGAGCGCCTCTCGTGCGGCTTGCTGAGGTGGAGGATGTGGCCGCTGCCGATGAACAGTGCTAACCGCGTCAGTGTCGAGGAGCCGCGCCCCAGCCCCGGCTTCGAGAAGTGCTGCCCACACACACACATGCACACCTCGTACAGTCACTTTACCTATGCAAAGATGAAGAAAGTGTTGTGTTACTTGTCGTGTTGACTTTAATTATATGTGGAAATAGTTATAGATAGTCATCTAGAGTATGCATACAAATATAATCGCGTATGACAAGCAATTTAGTCTCAACGTATTATATTAGTAATTAAAACTAGTTGTAGCTGTTCACAAAATCTAAGTACTACAATTGATGTAATGTTTAAATTAACACCATTGTATCGTAACTTGCTTTTTCTTTGTTTACATCCATATCTATCTTTCCTACTTCAGAGGACCACAGGTAAGAATGGTTTCTATTGATTTAAACCCGTGACATGCGCTGATAGATAACTTCATTTTCAGGTTGAACGGCACTGAGAAAAATGCTTGTGCGCGTCGCACGCACCGGTAAATCGCCTCCCCAGTCGTGAAGGCTCTCACGTGCATGATGGTGTGGACAGGTAGACGTCCACTGCCTTGCACTGTTTATTGCTGGGCAGTCCATCGGCTGGCAGGAAATGCTATCAGCAAAATGGTTCAGACGTCGGATTGTGAAATTAAAAGAGTACGGTCCAGAAAACCGTCGCGACTCCGAGGAGTTCTCAGAAGGGCGGTCAGTTTGTAGGCAACTTCAGTACTTTCGCCTGCCGACTGTCCATCTCTAGAAGTCCACTACCCTGCACCATTCCACCGGCTCTTTGAAGGAGCAGGCGGCGGAACGGTGCAGGGTAATATTCCAGGTAGACTTCCAAAGAGAATAACTATTTAATCAAAATTTCAGAACCGTCTTCAGGGCGTGTTGGAGAGACGGATAATTTGCAAGCGAGTCACATGGAACAAGTCAAGCAGAAAGATAGCCTCCTTGACTCGTTTCAGCGTCTCCCACTGCAAATGATTCGCTTCTAAGGCTGGTGGTTCCTGTCTCCACAGAGGCGGTGACACGTTCTCTCTCGCCATGAGAATAGGTCACCGCATCGGCTGGCAGGAATTGCCCTCACCCTAACCCATTCCATTGCCTTCACCTGCAAAGGGGCGGTGGAACGGATCTAGGCGTGCGTCGGAGAGAAATTTTGAGAGAATGGTTATACTCTTTGGAAATCAACCTGGACCCCATCCTGGTCTGTCCGCTGCCTCGTTCTATCGGCACGAGGCTGCGGATAGGTTCAGAGAGAAGTCAGGAGAAGAACACTGTGTAGGCGGAAGATCAGGACTGCTTGCATAGTGTTCGTCTCTAAAGACTTCCTGTATATATTACTAGCTGTATATATTGCTAGTTTTAGTTTATTAGGGTCCCCGATAGGTTGCTTGAACGGTCACTCCAACTGAGCTCGCGGGGACCCAAAATTTAACAAAAAAAACAAGTGAATTAACTATTATATTGGTAACTTTCTTACCTATCACTTAACTATAGTTAATTCACAGTTTAAGTAAGGACTCCAACTATTTCAGTTTCCACTTTCTTGTTGCAAGAGACATTTATTTTTCAACCCCAACAACCTTTTGTAGCATGTGGGCTGTTGCCATAGGGTTGTTCTTTCTAAGACTACTTAACTTATTTTGTTTTCCATTGCAACTTGATATAAAATGACGGCAATAGTACAAATTACTTCTGGTATACATGTTAGTTAAATACTGAGAAAAGTTACGACAAGAAATTTAATGATCATTCTGTATATAGCTCAATTAAGCTATAAAATCCTACCAAACTGAGACTAATACAGCTCGGGACATGACCCCGAATCTGAAGATTTCCACCACCTTAACTGCAAGAGACTACGAAATATTCCAAAGAGTTCTCGTAAAACCGGGAACCGACAGTTTGCAGGCGAGAGACGCGTTAGGACTTGCGGAATCGGCTGTCCATTTACTGACTTCAATGCTTTCGCCTGCGGATTGTTTCTCAAAGAAGTCCACTACCCTGCACCATTCCACTGCCTCTTTGCAGGAGGAGGCGGTGGAACGGTGCAGGGTAATAGTCCAGGTAGACTTCCAAAGAGAATAACTATTTTATCAAAATTTCAGAACCTTCTTCAGGCCGTGTCGGAGAAACGGATAATTTGAGAGCGAGTCACATGGAACAAGTCAAGCAGAAAAATAGCCTCCTTGACTCGTTTCAGCGTCTCCCACTGCAAATGATTCGCTTCTAAGGCTGGTGGTTCCTGTCTCCACAGAGGCGGTGACACGTTCTCTCGCGCCATGAGAATGGGTCACCGCATCGGCTGGCAGGAATTGCCCTCACCCTAACCCATTCCATCGCCTTCACCTGCAAAGGGGCGGTGGAACGGATCTAGGCGTCGAAGAGAGAAATTTTGAGAGAATGGTTATACTCTTTGGAAATCAACCTGGACCCCATCCTGGACTGTCCGCTGCCTCGTTCTGTCTGCACGAGGCTGCGGATAGGTTCAGAGAGAAGTCAAGAGAAGAACACTGTGTAGGCGGAAGATCATGACTGCTTGCATAATGTTCGTCTCTAGACTTCCTGTATATATTGTATTATAGCTAATTTTAATCTAATATTAGGGTCCCCGCTAGGTTGCTTGAACCGTCTCTCCAACTGACCTCGCGGGGACCCCATTTTAACAAAAATATGAAGTGAATTAACTATTTTATTGGTAACTTTCTTACCTATCACTTAGTATAGTTAATTCACAGTTTAAGTAAGGACTTTGTCCAACTATTTCAGATTCTCACTGCTTGTTGCTAGTCTTGCACAAGTTTTCCCAGCCATGCGCACAATCTTGTTTTTTGTCTTTCGAGATGTTGCCCATATTTATTTTTCAACTCTAACAACCTTTTGTAGCATGTGGGCTGTTGCCATAGGGTTGTTCTTTCTAAGACTACTTAACTTATTTTGTTTTCCATTGCAACTTGATATAAAATGACGGCAAAAGTACAAATTACTTCTGGTATACATGTTAGTTAAATACAGAGAAAAGTCACGACATGAAATTTAATGTTCATTCTGTATATAGCTCAATTAAGGTATAAAATCCTACCAAACTGAGACTAATACAGCTCGGGACATGACCTCGAATCTGAAGATTTCCACCACCTTAACTGCAAGAGACTACGAAATATTCCAAAGAGTTCTCGTAAAACCGGGAACTGACAGTTTGCAGGCGAGAGATGCGTTAAGACTTGCGGAATCGGCTGTCCATTTACTGACTTCAATGCTTTCGCCTGCGGATTGTTTCTCAAAGAAGTCCACTACCCTGCACCATTCCACTGCCTCTTTGCAGGAGGAGGCGGTGGAACGGTGCAGGGTAATAGTCCAGGTAGACTTCCAAAGAGAATAACTATTTTATCAAAATTTCAGAACCTTCTTCAGGCCATGTCGGAGAAACGGATAATTTGCAAGCGAGTCACATGGAACAAGTCAAGCAGAAAAATAGCCTCCTTGACTCGTTTCAACGTCTTCCACTGCAAATGATTCGCTTCTAAGGCTGGTGGTTCCTGTCTCCACAGAGGCGGTGACACGTTCTCTCGCGCCATGAGAATGGGTCACCGCATCGGCTGGCAGGAATTGCCCTCACCCTAACCCATTCCATCGCCTTCACCTGCAAAGGGGCGGTGGAACGGATCTAGGCGTCGAAGAGAGAAATTTTGAGAGAATGGTTATACTCTTTGGAAATCAACCTGGACCCCATCCTGGACTGTCCGCTGCCTCGTTCTGTCTGCACGAGGCTGCGGATAGGTTCAGAGAGAAGTCAAGAGAAGAACACTGTGTAGGCGGAAGATCATGACTGCTTGCATAATGTTCGTCTCTAGACTTCCTGTATATATTGTATTATAGCTAATTTTAATCTAATATTAGGGTCCCCGCTAGGTTGCTTGAACCGTCTCTCCAACTGACCTCGCGGGGACCCCATTTTAACAAAAATATGAAGTGAATTAACTATTTTATTGGTAACTTTCTTACCTATCAATTAGTATAGTTAATTCACAGTTTAAGTAAGGACTTTGTCCAACTATTTCAGATTCTCACTGCTTGTTGCTAGTCTTGCACAAGTTTTCCCAGCCATGCGCACAATCTTGTTTTTTGTCTTTCGAGATGTTGCCCATATTTATTTTTCAACTCTAACAACCTTTTGTAGCATGTGGGCTGTTGCCATAGGGTTGTTCTTTCTAAGACTACTTAACTTATTTTGTTTTCCATTGCAACTTGATATAAAATGACGGCAAAAGTACAAATTACTTCTGGTATACATGTTAGTTAAATACAGAGAAAAGTCACGACATGAAATTTAATGTTCATTCTGTATATAGCTCAATTAAGGTATAAAATCCTACCAAACTGAGACTAATACAGCTCGGGACATGACCTCGAATCTGAAGATTTCCACCACCTTAACTGCAAGAGACTACGAAATATTCCAAAGAGTTCTCGTAAAACCGGGAACTGACAGTTTGCAGGCGAGAGATGCGTTAAGACTTGCGGAATCGGCTGTCCATTTACTGACTTCAATGCTTTCGCCTGCGGATTGTTTCTCAAAGAAGTCCACTACCCTGCACCATTCCACTGCCTCTTTGCAGGAGGAGGCGGTGGAACGGTGCAGGGTAATAGTCCAGGTAGACTTCCAAAGAGAATAACTATTTTATCAAAATTTCAGAACCTTCTTCAGGCCATGTCGGAGAAACGGATAATTTGCAAGCGAGTCACATGGAATAAGTCAAGCAGAAAAATAGCCTCCTTGACTCGTTTCAACGTCTTCCACTGCAA
The DNA here is from genome assembly GCA_905332915.2 of Hecatera dysodea. Taxonomy (NCBI): domain Eukaryota; kingdom Metazoa; phylum Arthropoda; class Insecta; order Lepidoptera; family Noctuidae; genus Hecatera; species Hecatera dysodea. The sequence goes on along the minus strand of HG995286.1, from coordinate 25,182,843 downwards.
ATGATTCGCTTCTAAGGCTGGTGGTTCCTGTCTCCACAGAGGCGGTGACACGTTCTCTCGCGCCATGAGAATGGGTCACCGCATCGGCTGGCAGGAATTGCCCTCACCCTAACCCATTCCATCGCCTTCACCTGCAAAGGGGCGGTGGAACGGATCTAGGCGTCGGAGAGAGAAATTTTGAGAGAATGGTTATACTCTTTGGAAATCAACCTGGACCCCATCCTGGACTGCCCGCTGCCTCGTTCTATCTGCACGAGGCTGCGGATAGGTTCAGAGAGAAGTCAGGAGAAGAACACTGTGTAGGCGGAAGATCTAGACTGCTTGCATAGTGTTCGTCTCTAAAGACTTCCTGTATATATTGTATTATAGCTAATTTTAATCTAATATTAGGGTCCCCGCTAGGTTGCTTGAACCGTCTCTCCAACTGACCTCGCGGGGACCCCATTTTAACAAAAATATGAAGTGAATTAACTATTTTATTGGTAACTTTCTTACCTATCACTTAACTATAGTTAATTCACAGTTTAAGTAAGGACTTTGTCCAACTATTTCAGATTCTCACTGCTTGTTGCTAGTCTTGCACAAGTTTTCCCAGCCATGCGCACAATCTTGTTTTTTGTCTTTCGAGATGTTGCCCACATTTATTTTTCAACTCTAACAACCTTTTGTAGCATGTGGGCTGTTGCCATAGGGTTGTTCTTTCTTAGACTACTTAACTTATTTTGTTTTCCATTGCAACTTGATATACAATGACGGCAATAGTACAAATTACTTCTGGTATACATGTAAGTTAAATACTAAGAAAAGTTACGACACAAAATTTAATGATCATTCTGTATCTAGCTCAATTAAGCTTTAAAATCCTACCAAACTGAGACTAATACAGCTCGGGACATTACCTCGAATCTGAAGATTTCCGCCACCTTCAACTGCAAGAGACTACGAAATGAGTCAAAGAGTTCTCGTAAAACCGGTAGGCGAGAGACGCGTTAGGACTTGGGGAATCGGCTGTCCATTTACTGACTTCAATGCTTTCGCCTGCGGATTGTTTCTCAAAGAAGTCCACTACCCTGCACCATTCCACTGCCTCTTTGCAGGAGGAGGCGGTGGAACGGTGCAGGGTAATAGTCCAGGTAGACTTCCAAAGAGAATAACTATTTTATCAAAATTTCAGAACCTTCTTCAGGCCGTGTCGGAGAGACGGATAATTTGCAAGCGAGTCACATGGAACAAGTCAAGCAGAAAAATAGCCTCCTTGACTCGTTTCAGCGTCTCCCACTGCAAATGATTCGCTTCTAAGGCTGGTGGTTCCTGTCTCCACAGAGGCGGTGACACGTTCTCTCGCGCCATGAGAATGGGTCACCGCATCGGCTGGCAGGAATTGCCCTCACCCTAACCCATTCCATCGCCTTCACCTGCAAAGGGGCGGTGGAACGGATCTAGGCGTCGGACAGAGAAATTTTGAGAGAATGGTTATACTCTTTCGAAATCAACCTGGACTCCATCCTGGACTTTCCGCTGCCTCGTTCTATCTGCACGAGGCTGCGGATAGGTTCAGAGAGAAGTCAGGAGAAGAACACTGTGTAGGCGGAAGATCTGGACAACTTGCATAATGTGCGTCTCTGAAGGCTTCTGTATATATTGTATTACAGTTAGTTTTAGATTATTAGTGTCCCCGCTAAACAACAAGTGAATTAACTATTATATTGGTAACTTTCTTACCTATCACTTAACTATAGTTAATTCAAAGTTTAAGTAAGGACTCCAACTATTTCAGTTTCCACTTTCTTGTTGCTAGTCTTGTACAAGTTTTCGAAGCCGCAGCAAAAATTTAAATGAGATGGTACAATCTCATTTTTTTTTTCTTTCGAGGTGTTACTCACATTGACTTTTCAACCACACCCTTTTGTGACATGTGGACATAGGCTTGTTTTGTTGTCCCGGTAGTCTTAGCAATAGCAATCCTATGGCACCATTGACATAGGGTTGCTTTTTCTAAGACTACTTTTTTTGTTTTCCGTAGCGATTTGATACTACATGATGGCAACAGCACAAATTTCTTACGCAATACGTGTTTGGAAAACACTGAGATAAGTTAGACTTGAGATTATACATTTTAGAAAAGAATTCTTATACAGTAACTGGCTGGCTGGATATTAAAGCGATCTTGAACTACATCATTCGTTGACTTTTTGACGAATATCGCGCAGGGTGTGGCTGCCCAATTTCAACCAAAGCTAATTTAATTTCCTTGCCGCTGTCCGCGATGTATTCGCCTCAGTTTGATTAGAGTTTAGTATCCTCGTGCTACATAATGATACCTAACCCCAACAACTGGGACCGAACAGCTAACTCTCTAATTTTGGGATCGACTATAATATTCCAGTCAACCAGTTTGTACCAACGTTCACTAGCTTGGATTGTTTGGCCAGTTACTGTAATTGTACCTTCTATAAATTATAACAACAAATTCCATTTATAAATCTTAAATCCTGCTAAAGTACGGACTACTACGGACTCTAAATGTTGTGATGTTTGTGCAAGTAATTGTAAAAGTAATTATATATTTAAATGGTATAAACTGCATACAGATGGATCAAAAAGCCACGAGATGGAGCAGCCTACTATGATACAGTTGCTAAAAGAAGTGAGTGTTTTAAAATAGACTACCCAATATCTATAATGACAGCAAAAATGTTAGCGATTCCAGAAGCGTTGTCTTACGTTAAAACACTGACACATACTTCAAATTTTGTCATTTTTACCGACAGCAAGAGTGCTCTCCAGCACCTGGCACGATGCGCCTCTGGACACAGAGATGTACCGATTGCCTATGATGTGCTGAGAAAAATACGCTCACTTCTTTTAGATAACGTCAACATAGTACCACAGTAGATTCGGAAAAGAGGAGGCAGATAGGTTAGCAAAAATAGGATAAATTTCGGATATTAAAGTTTATATTCTTCCGTTTTATCCAATAATAGGATTTATTGCGTAAATTTAAAAATTATGTGTTATGTTAAATGGAATGATCAGTTTAATGAGCAATCTAAACTAAAAGGTGTATGGTACAAGATCAAACAAAACGAGCCTCCTCGTATTCCATGGTTTAATAGCAATACCAGTAGCCGAGGTCCTGTTGCAACTGCTCATCGGGTTCGTTCTGGACACGTGCCACTAAGAATGTTTGCGTATCTTATGTCTAAATAAAAAGTAAGTTCACCCAATTGCGAGGTTTGCGGTAAAAGAGAAGATGTACAACATCTTTTGATAGAGTGCGTCAGGAACGAATCTGAGAGAAACCAAGTTGTTAGGGAGTTAAATATAAATAGGCATGTTTTAAAATTTAGTTTCTCAACCTTTGTCCCATGAGGCTAAAATGATTTATTCATTCGTTAGTTTTTGTGGCTTTTTGTTAGTAATTCAAGATAAGTTTATGATGGGGCTGACATGAACTGTGTTCAAAAGTCCCTTATAATAAAGATAAAAAAAAAATATATTGTCCAATTTGTATTTTTAGGTTTACTTATAAATATCTCATGTCTATCGGTATTATAATTTTGGTAAGGACACTGTCATTCATTGTGTCGCTATGTAATTCTAGAAAGAAATATGTTAAAAGATACTGTTATAAAGAAATGTTGAATTAAGTATAAATGTATTGTTCTAAGTTTAAATGGAAGATTGACTAATATCGCAATGGGTTGCAAAAGCTTCATACAAGTAGCATGTTGAGACGTTAGAGCGCAGCTCCGGAAATGCCTATGATAGCCATGCCTGGTTGTTGTGGCGTAAATCCAGAAGGACCTATTTACAACTGTTGCGGCTCAGCAATGCCACAAACAGACGAGCCGCGAACCTGAAATAGCCCAATTTGATAAGATGGTGATGGTGGCCGCAGTTCTTGAAGGATGTAAGCGCAGAAGTTCCTGCCCAGCCACGAAAACCTTTTTGCAGCAATGATGTTGGAAACTTCCCAAACTATGAGCTGTAAGAAGGCATCCATTTACGAAGACATCCAATCGAATGGTAAATATATAGTACACATAAATTTACAGTAATATAGACAAATATTGCGATTGAATTAATTCAAAGCTACAAACTTCCGGATTTTCAATGTCCTAATTCAAGCAACTCTGGAATATTTTGTGTAGGTATATTTCTGTTTTTATAGATTTTCCTCAATTTTCCAATAAGAATACAGTAAGAATATGATGACCAGCAAGTATAGCTAACAACAACATCAAAACTATTTTTTTTACTTCACTTATTAGTATTCTTGAGGCACATAATTATGTGTGTCATTTAAACTAGCAATTTATCATTATAAACTAACTGTTACTTTCTCATCCATAAAAGTGAAAGCGTAACCCAAACAGGTATTACAATCGTTGATTTGCGTATTCGTCCTTGGATAATTTGATTATTATTGTTACAGTGCTGCAACGACCTTTTGGTGCATTCATGACGGGTGGGAGGTACAAGATACAACAAGATGGCGGCCAACTTTGGCTTCGCGCCAAAAGAAGGTCCTGCGACTCAAGGTGGGTATTTCTTGCTATAAGTTGACGGTACAAACATCGACATGTGTGTTCCTGTAGGCAGCTGCGATAGGTATTTCTACAGGTGATGCTCCAATGACGATATTTTTGATGCAGGTGTTGGAGCCGCGCCGCGAGCGCCTCTCGTGCGGCTTGCTGAGGTGGAGGTTGTGGCCGCTGCCGATGAACGGTGCTAACCGCGTCAGTGTCGAGGAGCCGCGCCCCAGCCCCGGCTTCGAGAAGTGCTGCCCACACACACACATGCACACCTCGTACAGTCACTTCACCTATGCAAAGATGAAGAAAGTGTTGTGTTACTTGTCGTGTTGACTTTAAATAAAATATGTGGAAACAGTTACAAACAATAATCTAGAGTATTTATAAAAATATAAATCACGTATGGCAAGCAATTTTGTCTAAACTTATTAAATTAGTAATTAAAAATAGTTGTAGCTGTTTAAAAGTTCTAAGTACTATAATGTATTAACTTTTAGATTGACTCGTTACCTACCGCAAATGATAACGTTTTCAGTACTAGAACACTTTATAATAGAGCTCTTCCGGGGCGGTAAGGTCTAAGGATCGAGTAGTTAGTTGTTCACTTCTTATATCAAAAAGTAATTTTGCTCACATTGATTTTTTATTTTGACGGCAACGAGACGTTTTTCACACGTTTACTATTGTTAGCTATAAATAATTGCTTGTACTTTGTTAAGAATTGTCTTTTCATATTTTGTACTTTATCATTGTTGTAATTGATATCTATAGATTGGTGTTAAAATTATATAAGTATAATTAAGATGATGAATAAACCACAATTTACGTGCTTATTATAACTGTAAAAGCTATATTTTATCTTTGTCACATTGAATTAACTGAAGGGTTTGTGTGTACTGGCGTCTTTTACATAAGTAGATAGGTAATATAATTAGTATTTGAGATACTTTAATTGTGATAAAAAACTCGTATTTTTATTTGATTTTTCCACACTCAGTAATTTAGTTTAAAGTACAATTTATATTTCGTGATTATGTTAATGCCATTAGATGAGTCATGTCAGTTTTAATATTTTCATGTGAATATTATTGTAACCTGTCTCATTCTATAATATAATATTTTCTATAAGTAATTATTTCTTGTTTTTCATTTCTACTGAACTACCTGATACCTACATATAGATATATATAGACAGAGAGGCCTTTTGCATAAAATAGAGATAATCTACATCAAAATATCATCTGATTATTTCAGTTCTAGTTACATTTTAAATTTCTGATGCTTAATTTCGTGAAATACCGGAACAACAAACTTTATCCCTGACTACCATAGCTCACCGAGCGAACTTCATACCGACTCACAAATAATAATCCTTACTAATATTATAAATGTGAAAGCGTGGATATTTGTTACGCTTTCACGCAAAAACTACTTGACGAATCATTATGAAGCTTTGTACTTACACATATTCTTGGAGATATTAGAAGTAACATAGGATATTTATTTTTATCCCGGGATTATGTTCCCTTGGGATAATTTACGACATTCACGCGGGCGAAGCTGCGGGCAGCAGCTAGTAAATATATATAACGGAGAGTGCGATAATTTAGCGGCACAGCCATCGTCAGTAGGGTTTTCTGGTAGAAGGTTCAAGGCGTAGGTTTCAAACACAGTGTCAGGCCTCCGTCACTCCATGTACTTGCGCGCTATAATTACCTACCACCCGGCCGAGCGGTCTCGGGCCGTTTGCGGACCAAACTCAGTGCGGTTTTCTCAAGCGAAGCGCACGCATGTTTTCAATTTTAATTGTTCCATTCGTTTGTACGGGTACCTACGATGCCGTCTAGTGCCTCATGTGCCGTAGATGGGTGCAAATCAAGTAAAAGAAGATATAAACACCTAACATTTTTCCATTTACCTGTCAATAAAGACAGGTAAGTGATAAAATATTACTAATTTTGTCGTTTCAAAATTATTTTTAATAGGTATACTAAGCATTAGGTTGCCTTTCAGACACAGATTTACACATTTTTGTTACATAGAAACATCATACTTACTTTAAACACTATTTTAACAACCTTTAAAAAGTTATTTTTATTAGAATAAAAGGGTGATTTCCCATGATATTGTCAAAAAATTCTTTAGCTTTCCCCACGTTATAGTTAATAATAAATTGATAAATGTTAATCATTATTCAATGTATTTATAAGTAGGTGTTTTTTATTCATAATTATACATTTTTGAGGACTATTATAAATTCATCATATCTGTGTCTGTCCGTCTGTCTTATTTAGGTACCGACCTCCTTCCTAAGACCTGTCCTATTTTATTATTTTTCAGGCGTAAAACATGGGTTGAATTGATTGTCAGGCCCGATTTAGCAAGGCCAGACACCAAGGCAAGAAGTCGTTATGTGTGTTGTCTTCATTTTGATAACTCGGTGATTATTCATAACCACAATTACGACCTGACGCTTTGCCTACAAAACTGCTGCCATCTCCACCAACTATTTCAAGTGCCGGTACTGAATCAGAATCTAAGGAAATATCGACACCTCTATAATTATGTTTTAGATGTATTGCACAGTTAGCATCAATTTATATAAAAAAATATTTTATAGACGATACAATTTTAAACTACTAGTTAGAACATATTCACAGTTCTCACTTAAATAGACACAAATAATAGTCATGTTAATTTAATTTCATCGAAGAGGCAGCCCTGCGATTTTTATGGGATTGCGCGGCGCGAACCAATCACAACTGTACGCTTGAGTATTTAGGCACATTTTAGCATGCAGTGGTTGCTGACGCGACGGAGTAGGCTATTATAGCAGTAGGTATTGGAAATTTTCTACTGAGTGAAGTATCTGTTACGTAGTAACTATTTAGTAATCTGTGACAGTGTACACTTCTCACAATCAGTTTTATTAAACAATAGTTATAATAAATTACACTTACACGTAGGTATACTGAGCAGAGTGAACCAGCGGTCCCGTTGGGAGGGTCCGAACTACTCGTCGGCTACCGAAAGAGTGTCCCCCATAGAAATATAAAATACAGGTGTCCCCTAACTTTTGTCCGGGTTCAAAACGCAACCGTCGGCCTCCCCAACGATTCCGCTCACGTGACTTGTAACGTCACGGCGTAACTTCACCTCCGTACAATGAAATCAATTGACCGTCTTATTATCGCTAAATTGTCGTACCTACTTGCCGACATATATGTAAACTAAGTCGTTTCAAACAATAGAAAATTACTGTGCTATACGGGGTATAAAAATAGGTCCATGAGTCTAGTTGGATTGGTTTCATTATTCCGACTTTGTTTCATTGTAATGTTTCATACAGACGAGTATGCTGACTTCAGCATACCAATGAAATGTGTACAACAACAAAATATATTGCATGTTACGATTGTTGCGCGGGTCTCACATAATAACACAGTAGGCTTCTAAATTTTGGAACAACTAACACTTTCACATTACATCTAAGTAAGTATCTAATGTTCTACAACATACACTGAAGTACTGTGCTTCCTCCCTCTGCCTGTTCCGTCTGTACTAGTACCGAGAACAGACGTGTTGTTGACGGCCTCTCGTAATAAATCAGTGATAGTCACCCGATAATAACACATATTCCTACGTTATCGAGCTTCTACTTTCGCATACACAAGCTACGTGTACCGCCAACAAGTGGAGGTGCGCCCTAGTACACCCGCACCCCTCGAGGAAAAAAGACAGTCGAAATAATTGCTGTCCTGCTCCAGCATCTTCATCAGCGGCGTGCGTACACTTGCAGTGCTACAAGATATTGCTACAAAACTGATTTCTGCTACGAAGTTGCTACGAGGACTGTTTAAACGCACCACATTAAGGTACATAATTGGGTTGTCTATTGTTTACCCGAAGATTATAATTATACCATAATCATCATATTCCCGAATTTAATTTGCCCGAATATTTTGTTTGACCTAAAGGACATATGACATACTGTTAATTGCTCGAAACTTGATACCATAAGATACGAGTGCCATACATATTGTTTTTCATATTTATAAGTGCCATAATAATTATTAGACATAATATTTAAACACCATAATGATTACTAGACATAATATTTATATATGTCATAATAATTATTAGACAAATAACCTAATTATTTCTGGGTGGTTTATAAAAAAATAACCACGAAGGGGATGGCGGGGTCGTTTGAGCGAGCGAAGCGAGTGAATAGACCTAGCCAAACCTTTAAATATTCTATGCATGGTTGATGGCGGGCATGGTCGACGGAGCCCCGCTTGTCGGGGCTCCTACTTCTGGGTGGTTTATAAAAAAATAACCACGAAGGAAATGGCGGGGTCTATTCGCTCGCTCACACGACCCCGCCATCCCCTTCTAACCTAACCTATCTGAGTCGGAGTGCCCTAAAGTCCCGATTGCATCCAGTTTCTTCTGATATAACAACCGTTACATACCCAATGTCGATGGCAAATTATGTTATGGCATATGATAATTATGGCATGTGATAATTAGGGCTTACAATGATTATGACAAATGATGTCATGGTAAGTGACTTTATGGGGAACAAAGCTTCTAGCACTCGACTAATATAGCAAATAAGAGTAGGGCAAATGAATATTACGTCGTATAATATTATGACTGTTGACTATTATGGCAAATGATATTAGGGTAAATAAATTCGGGTAAACGGCGGTATACCACATTATTGATTTACACGTACATATACGTGACATTACTTGTTTATTAGTATCACTATAGCTGTTTGCTTTAACTGAAAAGTGAGGCGATTAATTGTATAATAAGCGCTGTATGTAAATAAATACTTGCTTAAGACAGCTTTGAAAGTTAATTAATAAAATGTCAGTGTCACGCACGCCAACTCAGGGAAGTAAGATGAAGGCGGATGATAACGTACTGGTTCCTCGCGATTCTGATAGGTACCTACTGCATCAGACCGATTATTTGACAGTGACGCAGCTGTTACTCATATCACCTCGCGTATATTTAAGCACAAACGTTTGACGAATTTAGCAATGCCCAAAATGCCAAGTTGGATGCCCTTAATTCTTCTATGTTGCGACTCAAGGAGGAAACAGCGGAGATGAAGAATTCTCTCATTTTTATGTCTAATAAGTATGATGAAGTATCGGAGAACCTTGCTAAAATCCAGAAAGAAAATACTAAATATCAGGTGCGAATTGAATTACTTGAACAAAAAGTTGATTTCCTGCAAAGGAAATCCAGGTCCGCAACCAATGAGAAAGAAAGAAAGAAAATATATTTAATTGCTACAAAACGACATACATTTATGGATTTACCAGTAAAACCTAAACGATAGATATTAGTAGTACTTTAAATTATGTTAGTAAAGACAAATTACAATTTAATAACAATACAAATTAATAAAAAACACCGACTTCAAAAAACCCTAGAAGCACTAAATAGTTAAAGATAATTCTATAACCTACCTATATTAATAATTTTTGTTTTTTTTTTGCCGGGGTGGAAAATCCTCATGGATGTCCTTCGCCTGGGGCGGGCGAAGGGGTCTGTCAGACTCTTACTGACTAAAAACCACCCCAGTGTTCCTTCCCACACTTGCACCGGGGATCGTGGGAACTAGTGCGACTTCCACGATAAAAAATAGTCAAACGCGGAATCGAACCCTGAGCGTCCGCGTGGGAGACGGACACACTGCTGACTAGCCTAGTCAGCCTTCTTCGCCGCGCGCTAATCTCAGGAACTACTGGTTCGAATTGAAAAATTCTTTTTGGGTTGAATAGACCATTTATTGAGGAAGGCTTTAGGCTATATATCATCACGCTTAAGCCAATAGGAGCGGAGCAGCGATAAAGAATGTTTTGAAATCGGGGATTCCACGGGGACGAAGTCGCGGGCAGCAGCTAGTTTTAAATAAAAAAGTGTCGTGGTAATGCAACTCTTAAATTAACCTACACAAGGAACAGGATTTTTTGTAATGAATTGCTGCACAAGGTAAGACGAGAATATGAAAGAAATGAATTACCTAAGGCGGGTAATTAAACATGTAACTAATACTAAACGGCAGAATGATATTGCTTCTGAATGAATATGTCCTAACAGTCCCCAACTTCCCGTTAACAATTTAATTATTTGCAAATGTAGGAAAATCACTAGCAGAAAACCAATTATCCCAAGGATCTGACCCTTTATCACCTATTCATTCCACCTTTTTTTTTCATTCCACCTGCAATACGTCTTTTGCTTTACTCCCAACTGACGACAGTGAGATTAATCATTCTTAATCTAAAACCTAGCTCCACTGCTGGAAGCGATAAAATAGCCTCAAATTTCCTTTCACGTTACCCATCCCTATTGGTTTCCCCATTGACCTATATTTGTAATTCAGCGCACTCATCTGGATCCTACACCCCGCAAGTTTTTAAAACTGCCCAAATAATACCAATATTCAACTTCGGTGACAGGGACAGTGTCAATAATTATAGACCCATCACAGTATTGCCTACTGTGTCTAAAATTCTCGAGAACATTATTAATAAGAGACTATAACACGATACCTCACGCCATCTACAGGATTGTGTGCACAACACTACGCTACCCGAATAGATCATAACACATACGAGATCACACATCAATAAGACGATAACATAGAAACAGTACATGCAGACAACTAGCGACATCTAACATAAGACCTGTGGAATGTCTGTGACGACAACGAAGGTTACATCCACATGCAGCATCAGCAGTATGATATAGTGAAGACACACACTAATCTGTCAAACCGCCTATATAAACGGACACCATGGAGGAACTAATCACACCCGCTACTTAGAAGGCAAAGTGGACGATAGCCCCGCAGTCATCACTGTTATCCTAAGCTTGACCTGAGTGGAGGCCCTGTCGCCCTCAGAAATAGCCGAGCTAGGAGGTTAAAAGGATAAGATATAGTTTCACCTCAGTCTAACTTTGTTTGCTTAAGTCTGTCAAGTGTTTGGAGTGTAGTGTGTTTGAACCCTTATCTATCATCCAACGTTGGTTACTAGTTCATGAAGTTATTAATTATGTAGCAGATAATTTTGATAACAAAAATAAAGTTCTAGCTATATTTCTTGATTTAGCCAAGGCATTTGACAGAGTCTCTGTCCCTAGACTGTTGGATAAAATGGAGAGCATAGGGATCAGAGGTCTACTACATAAATTATTCATGGATTACCTCAGTAATCGTTTTCAGTGTGTTGGCCGACTGGGTAAGTGACAAGCTTCCCGTAACTTACGGAGTGCCAGAAAGGTAGTGTTCTTGGACCAAATTTATTTCTGATCTATATCAATGACCTCTGTGAACTTGAACTCCAAAATTCGAAAATCATTACCTTCGCGGATGTCAATGCCCTTGTTTTTAGGGACACGTCGTGGACTAAAACTATTCAACGTGCTCAATGCGGCTTTGATGTTGTTAATGACTGGCTTCTATGTAATTTTTTAACGGTAAATGTCGAAAAAACAAATTTCGTAATGTTCTCGCTCCGTTATGAACTATCTGTCTCTAAATTTGCATAAAATAATCGCACACTCCCGAGAGTGCAACTTATAGGTTTATAGCATATCCGAATAAGCTATAAACCTATAAGTTGCAACTGTCCTTCGCTTAAACAAACAAAGTACCTTGGAGGAGTGATCGACGAGAGACTTAGTTTTGTTCCTAACGTAGACCTTGTATTTTCTAGAGTTCGTAAATTAATATATAGGTATATTTAAAAATCTCAGACTCACTGCTACCCTGAAGGTCTTACTCCTACTCACTGTTGGTTTATTGTATAACTAGTATTTCATCCCACAACCAACCTTTATCAAACCTATGAGGTATTGACGGTGAGGCAGCTTTTATACTATAAACAGTCCTCAGAATGCATAGTTCCTTAAATTTCTGTAGAAATTCTAAGGAGTTATCCTTAGAATTTCTACAGAAGCCCAGAAAATATACAGTTGGTGTGTCTAGAGCGTATCGCATTAAATTTGCTCAGAGATTCCCTTTTCTTGGTGCCCATCTTTACAACAAGATTAATCTAATCGTCAACACGTACTTATCACGTTACCAAACACAAATGTAAAACAACTGTTACAAATTGGCTCATTGACTTGGACTATGCTAATACCGAAAAGTTACTACTTGTCCAGAAATAGCTAATTGGTTAAGTTACACAATACACACTTCACAACACTACTACATCTACTCAACTTAACACATATCGTATCTCTCAAAATTGTCAAGCAGTAGGAATAATATTTTTTTTTTTTTTTCGCATGACTTAATCGCGGTCTAACTTTTTTTAGTACTGATGTATCTTAGTTACTCCTTATCTAAGTAAGAGTTCTTGTTATATTAATTGGAAGAGTACCTACTGATTTCCAAGATACAGGTTTTTACCTAGTTTAGAAATCAGGAGTTCATTTAGGTTCTAGGCTCTTACATATACCTACATGTTATATTACGAACTGATACTGTTGTAGGCTAAGTTCTGATTTTGTCCAATAAACGTTATTATTGTTATTAATAATAATAATAATTTATTTAACAGAAAGTTGAGTACATTATCATCTATCCTATTCAAAACAATGTATCTAAAAACTATGTTTATTTTTCTATTAAAGATAGAGTAAACGACGTTGTCTGTGCTAGTATAAACTGTGTGACAGACTCCGGCGCCTTCTTCCTACAGTTTTTTTTTTTAATCAATCATTAACATAATTATTTTCAATATAACAATACAATATAACAGATAATATTTTGGTTCATTTTAAATTTTCTGATTAAAAATAGTAGAATATAAATAAAAAATTGTTTAACACAATATGAATTAATTAAATTAATAGTAAGTGAAATACTTTTAGGTGAAAGTGAATTTATGTGCATATGAGCTATTGAATAGCGCTTATTATATATTTCTGGTGAATAGTCTTTCAGTCTCGTCGTATGTAAGACCCTGTAGATATTGACTTACAACTCTCTTACATTTATATTTCGTAAGAGGATATATTTGGCAAACTTTATTAAGTGCATTATAAAGGCGACCACTCAAGTTCGGAAAGTGTCGACTTGCAAGAGCAGTATTGACTCTGATACGAAGGCAAACCATGTCCTTACGTCTTTTATTTGTAAAGAATTCAGGGTCATAAATTAGTGAGGAATGTGTAGGTACGTAGGACTATATGGAGTGCACAAAGTTGTCTTACAGTAAGCACAGTTATGTCTCTGTATAACTGGAATGTGGAATATCGATAGGGTTTATCAAGCATCACCTTCAACACCGCCCTCTGCGCCCTCTCAAGACGAAGCATAAGAGTTTTATACGTTCCACCCCAGACAGGGATGCAATAAGTTAAAATTGACTGCACTAATGCAAGATAAATAGTTTTCAGCAGTGGGACAGTGACCACGGATCTAAGCTTTTTCATTGGAAACATAAGCTTACGTACACGTGATACCATAACATCTATGTGTTTGTTCCAACTTAGATTACAGTCAATGTGCACTCCGAAATACTTTACGCAAGATGTTCTATGAATGGCAGGGCAATCGCATGAGTTGGACGCAGGATCGGAGCAGCTATGAACTTTTATGTGCGGAATACTAGGCTGCGCAGAAGAGCTCGCAGAGAAGGTAACGTAATGTGTTTTGGATACATTCAATGTGAGCAGATTACTGGAGAGCCAATCCATCACAACACCAAGCGCATTCTCAGCTGAACGGTGAGCAGATTTCCAAGTATCACCACTTATAATTAGTGCCGTATCATCTGCATATACAAGGATTTTGCAATTAGGTAAAGAAAGTTGGCATAGCCTGTTGACGTACACAAGAAAGAGAGTGGGGCCCAGCACACTGCCCTGTGGAACTCCGAAAAATAAGTTCTCTTCATTGCTGGTATAGCCCTCAACCTTGACCCGTTGGCTACGCTCAGAGAGGTAGTCACGAAAAATATTCAGAGCTGTCCTTCTTATTCCTAGGGCCTCTAATCCGTGTAAGAGGATGGAGAACGAGACCGTGTCAAAAGCCTTGGCCAAATCTAGAAATATGCCTATGGTTTTCTTCTTCGTGTCAAGATTCTTTGCGATGTGATTAGATAGCTCAAGCACCGCATCTTCAGTTGATTTTCCTTTCCTGAAGCCGTATTGGTTAGGAGCAATCGCATCATTATTATCTAAATACTTAAGAAGTCTCTTATTTAAGATTTTTTCTAGGATCTTGGAAAGGGTTGAAAGAACCGATATAGGTCTATAGCTTTCGACACAATCCCCTTCCCCACCCTTAAATGGTGTAACTAAAACCTTTTTGAATGACTTTGGGAAAATGCCATGTGTCAAGCACAGATTGCATACGTGAGTGATGGGAGGAATGAGAACATGCTTAGCAGCTTTAATAACTGAAGCAGGTATGCCATCATATCCAACTGCACAGTTGAGCTTTAATTCCGATATTGTAACGTTTACCTTATCAAAGTCAGTTTCAAGCAAAACCAATGAGTTGCCCTGAGGGTTGAACATGGAATTCAATTCAAAGTTATTGCTGTAAGTTGACCTTGAAGTATGTTGATCTTGCTGTATCCTTTGAGCAAGATTTCCTCCAATATTCGCGAAGTAGTTGTTTATAGCGTTGACCGAGGAATCAGGATCATCACAGATCTTAAGAAGATCAAACGATTTGCTTTTGGGTGTGGTATTTTTGTAACTGATAGTTTTAATGATATCCCTAGTCGCTTTGGGATCCCCACTGGCCTTCTGAAGCTGTTGCCGTTCATAATTTTATTACACTTAATAGTCTTGAGCAAGTTGTTGCAGTAATTTCGATATCTTGTATACGTCAGCTTCATAATGAGATTTTCAGGATTCTGCTTAGATTTCAAATGCAACCTGTCACGATTACGAATGCATCTTAAAAGGCCAGGGGTGATCCATGGCTTAATAATTCGCTTCCTATGTGGCACTTGTCTTAATTTGCTGTGTTCCTTAATCGAGTTATATAAGATAGAGATAAGTAGTTCCGCACTTTGATTGGGGTCTGTACTATTTAGAATACTAGAGAAGTCTGATTTTTCTAAGTAACTAATGACACCCGGAAGGTTAATTAGGCGGATCAAGCTTTTAGCTTTCTCAGCAATAGAAACAGTCTCAAGACTAAACAAGACAGGGGTATGATCAGTAAAGAATGAGTCTAGAACCAACACCGTTGAACATTTATTTGATTTTAGTAATACGTGGTCAAGGCAGTTATTCATACGTGTTGGGAACAGGTGGGCCGGCAGAAGTCCATGAAATGCTGCTACATTTAAATACTCCTCAGAGTTCGAGTCATTGTTTCCAGGACGGATATTAATGTTCAGGTCTCCAATCACTGCAACTGTTTTCACCGGTGCAAGTGAACTCAGTGTATCGTTCAGGGAGCTAATGAAATGTCCAATATTTCTGACTGAAGGTGATCGGTAGATAGCAACAATCGCTACGTCTGGGACTAGTTTTAAGATAAGACAATTAGCATCCTGAAACACGGGCTCGGCAATCCTACAATCCAACTCAGAACGAATGTAGGCCAAAACACCATCATTCTGGTGTGTAAAAGCAGACTTTGCGTAGTAAAACCCATCTAAAATAGGAATGTCAGTAGTTTTACTCAACCAGCACTCTGAGAGAATAATAATTATTATATTATTACACTCAGCTGTAATTACAATACTCCAAAGATATCTAGAAAGTCTCCAAAACTAGTCTTAGATTAGAATAGCGGTATACGTCTGTAGTGGTGAGGTGGTCGCTACGGCCGCATTACTGGGACCCACACCGTTATCCAAAGCATACCTACACGCCAAAAGGAGTCCGTGCGACTCAACGTGGGTTCTCGTTATTAGTCTACGGGAAAACACCCACACGTGTATTTCTGTAGGCAGCTGCGACGGGTATTTGACGGGTGATGCTCTAATGACAATATTTTTGATGCAGCCGGTGGAGACGCGCTGTAAACGCTGACCATGCGGTTTGCTGAGGTGCTGGATGTGACCCCCGCCGATGAACAGTGATTACTGCGTCTGTGTCGAGGAACCGCGCCCCAGCCCCGGCTTCGAGAAGTGAACCCTAAGTTCAGTCACTAAATGAATATTAGAGTGTTGTTTTATACATTCTGCCTACCCCTGTGGGAAAAGGTTGTGGTTTTAAATACATGTGAAAATGTTATACAGGGTTATTTGTAAAACACCAACAACCTCTTAAGAGGTCATTGTACTCATCATTATGAACAACTTTTACTATGGGACCAAACCTGTAATCGCGAAAAAAAAATCAGCTGTTCCTTACATTTATGTTCGTATAACACATCAAAATATAGGGCACAGCTGATTTTTTTTGTGATGTAAATAATGAAAATGAGATTGTTATAGATATCTATAAATACATTTACGAGGAAAGTGTTACATCTCTTGAAAAATTATATCATAATTTGTTCACCATTCGGGAGACTCGTAATCGCTAATAATTAAGGTTTTCAGTACTAGAAAACTTTACAATAGAGCTCTTCTGGGTAGGTAAAGTTCGAACAGTTACTTATTTAATTTACTAGTTATGACAACATTTCTCAGTCGATTAGCACAAGGCCAGAATAAATAGACCTTCCATATCGTTTGACTCTCAGTGTCGCTAATGTAAAAGCGAATCACTTTACAGGAAGCGTTCAAAATTAGTAGTAGGAAAGTACAGCAAAGTAGTCACATTCGAGTTAATACACTTTCTTGCATTTTTATTAGAACGACGTTGTACCTATGAACGCAAAACCTGTGTGGTGTGATTTTATTTGTTTTAATTATCTTGTATTTAATTTGAACCCTACATTAAATTAGATTAATGTTAGTCTTATTTAAACAATATTGTAACATCCTGATTAGTTTCTAGAAGGATTTTAACTTGACCTCTTTCTTTTATTTCTTTGAAACATTGCTAAGTATACCTATCCATTTGAATGTATATAGGTAGATTTAATTTGCAACTTCCATTCTAATTGTTTTAAAATATTGTCGCATCGTGTCGTGTTTAGTTTTTAATTTGATCTATTCCGTTTTATTGCAATATCTGTTGCATGTACGAGTACCTATGTATACGGGAAGATCTAATTCTATTGTAATTCTGTTTATTTTTGGAAGGATTTAATTTGATGAAGCTTTTTTTGTATATTTACACCAACCCACACTAGACTTCTCTCCTAGAGAGAAGGCCTGTGTCCCAGCAGTGGGAACCTTAAAAGGCGGATCATGCTTATGCTAGGTAAAAAAGAATATACCTACTGCCTTATTTGTGTGTTTGTCATTTTCTGTGTATAAAAACAATTTAAGATCATTCTATTGCTGCTCGTGAAATAAAAACACTGGACTTAAATAAAGCATTTCTTTAGATATTATATCTTGAATAATTTTCGTGTTATTTGCTGTTTTATTATTGTATTATTTATATGTGTGACTTCAAAATCAACGGCTACAATGCGGCTACAGGCCCCTAGTGTGCCGAATGTCGTATCATTGTTGTAATGGATTAAGATCGTTATTTTTATTTAAAATTATGTCATTTTGATTCACAAGCCACATTCCTGTGAATATTATTTATTTTTATTATAATGGTGTCGAAGCTGTGATTGACACCAACCATTATACAGTATGTTAAATAACAGAGGGCGTTCCCTTAAATTCCTTAATCTATATCATTAATATATTAAAATATATCAGAATAGAAAAATAAGCATAAAATAACCCGAATTAAAAAAAAACTTGTCAATAAATTCGAAACATCCTGTTTAAAATCAAAATAGTAGCGCGGAATAGTACGGTCGGTCTACTCGTAGTAGCAATGCCCAAACCGGCAAGTACGTGTGTACAGAGTCTTTCTTTAACGTATGTACCTATCCATATAACATTTTTAGTGAATATTTTAATATTAAAAAGAATAAAAACATTTTGTTTTTGAATGGTAATATATTTTTTTATCATTTATGGATGCTATACCATTGCGGGTTAACGGGAACGCCCTCTGTTAGTTAACATACTGTATATATATACTACTCAAAACAAAATAAAAGCCACAAGGTATTTTGTCTGTACCATGAAAACAATAAAACCAATATACATTTTTTGTCTCCATAACGAAAACTAATGTTGTTTTTACCATGTAGACCAAAAAATTAATTCAAATAATAATTATTAACAAGTTTATTTGCTTTTGAAAGAAAAAACACATTTTAGGTTGAAAATAAAAACAATGTTAAGTTACTGAAAACAAAAGAAAATACTCCATGCCCATCTTTTAATAATGGGTATGCCCTCCTCGTTTAGCTACGCACTCCTGAAGCCTGGAGTGCATGCTCTCAATCAAATGCCTGACATTTTCCATTGGAATCTCTTCCCAGGCCCTATTCACAGCGTTGATGAGTTGCTGTTGGTTGTGGATTTCCTGATTACCGTCTCTAACTCTTCGTTTCAACTGATCCCACATGTGCTCTATTGGATTTAAGTCCGGACTGTTCGCCGGCCACGGCAAGACTTGAATTTGAGAGTCTTCCAGTACAAACCGAGTCGCTTGAGCCGTGTGTGCACGAGCATTGTCTTGCATCAAGATGAATCCAGGACCCGCTCGCTGTGCAAATGGGATCACTGTATGTGGTCTGACAACTTCCTTAATATACCGCTGAGCAGTAACAGTACCCTCATTTAAAATAGCGAGCTCAGTTTTGCCGTGTAAGCTTATCCCGCCCCAAATCATTACATTTGGACCACCAAACTACTTTCAATATGTAAATGTTTAATAAATTACACCAAAATGAAAAAAAACCTCGTGGCCCTTATTTTGTTTTGAGTAGTATATATATATATATATTGCCGTGTTTGTGTGTGTTGCTGTGATGTTGAATTACTGTGTTTCATAAAGAAAATAAGGATTTTTATTATAAGACACTTGAATTGTGACATAAAAGAAATGTTTTTTGAATAATAGTTCATTTCAACTGAACATAATTAAAGATTCAGTAGGTAGAAATGTTTGTTTCATTTAACTTGTTTATCTAATTTCTAAACTTAAATCCAGTTTCTATGAGATAGTATTTATCATTTTTTTAAATAATCGTTTCATGAGACAATCAGTAGGTACCCGATTAGGTATACCAGTTTAATGTGTTTGCATGTCTATTATAAAGATAAATTATTTGAAATTGTCATTTGAAAACAATTATGAAAAATGTTGATTTATTTCAACATACACACTCATTTGATCAAACATAAAATCAATATGATGGATACAATCTTCGATCAATTGTATTATTGATCGAAGGATACAATACAATAATAGCTGAAATAACTAATTTTAATGATTGTATTAGGTATGTTTTTTTTAATATTTGATATTGTATGATTTTTTGTACATTAATCCTATAATAAATATTATATAAATAATATTATCAATCACTATTTCTTGAGTTTGATTTCCACCTGATACAAATGGCAAAATATGCCAAATAAGGCCGATGACTGTCCATTCAAGAAAATGAAAAAAAAATATAATATTATGCTCTGTGTCTAAACGCATCACGCAAAAACTCCTGCATGGATTTCAATGGAGTTGCATTGCTCTACTGCTAGGTGCCTAACTTATAATAGGTATATGCATAGGCTACATTTTACCACTGGAAAAAGGCTATATTTTCAATATTATAACATTCTTAGTAAAGTCGCGGGCATAAGCTAATCAATTAGGTACTATTTTAATTTAAAAATCAAATTTATAATTAGAGGTTACAGAATACTGAGACATTTAAGCACTTTTGATATCAGATGCAAAGCATAATATAGGTAGGTATTTTTCTAAGACATTTTTAAAAGATCCGACAATCTTCATACCGCCTTGATCCATAAAATACTTAGGTATGTTGTAACTCGTTTCATACAAGCGAAAATGATAAAAAAAACATCCAAAAATACTTAATAAAAATCAGTGGACATCAACTGACGCTAATCTACAAAATTTATATCAGCGCCATCTGTTAGCAGAACGTGAAACTTCCACCGTAAGTAATACCTTAATGTTAATTACAGTTATCTACTATCATCATAGATGGCGCTGTTATACAAAGCTTGAAAGTTGACAACTAGTCTTAAAAAGTTAACCTGCAATAAAAATTCTTATCGTATGAGAAGGTAGTTGAGTGTACGTATGTGGCTGCGACACATACACAGAACGGGGAGACCGAAGGTTTTATCTGTGCGATTACAGACGATGCTATGATAACGAACAACCTACCGAAAATACATTGTGAAGGACTACTCTTAGACACGGCGCGTATCGTTAGGAGGTTCCACTCTCGGGAGCCCTGACTACCGGTAGCTTGGACCCTGTTCACGATACCAATGGGCAATATTTAGAAATGTAATTATATCCTATTATATGTAAGTATACTAGATAAATGTAATAATAATAAAAGACAGATAGACAGCCAGCCAGTTTCTTACGGAAAATGAAACAGCATTACCCCTATCATAAATATTTTATTTATATTAAAACTTACCCTAAAATAGAACTAACCGCATGATTAGTCATTACAAATAATACAGTCAAGTTAATATTTGAGTAATATGATGAAATAAGTTACTTTATGCCAAGGGCTACTCAGCTGCTCTAAACTAAATTCAAGCAACTATTTTTTATCAGATTTTACAGGAGCAAAAACAGATTTTGTCTTTATTTTTGAATATCTCCCCTTACAAATGTTTTTCTTTGAAAAGTTACAGATGTTGAAGACTTAATCATATGTATACAAAGTTGATACGACGGAGGGGCTTTCCTTTAAACTGCATATACTAGGTACCTACCATTTACAAGTTCTGTACCAAAAATCAATTAAATACGAGCAATAGTTTAGTCGCAAATGATTTTTTAAGTTTTGCCCCGTTTGAACACGATGTATGATGGATGATTATGTCTATACGCATGAGATCAGATGCGTTGTTGCCGCTCTGACGCCAGTCACAAGTACAACCAAACGACGCGCGACGGGCCCGCTTTGTCACCTAGGTATCTAAGGTCAGTTAAATTTATTTACACAGGGTGGTTGCGTTTTACTCTGATTTGTAAGCCATTTAGTGTGTTCGAAAAAAAAACCTCATTTTTGGTGCTTTTTATTTTTATACCGTATCGAATTAATACAAAACACGTACAGTATACGTAGTGTAATTTAACGCCCCTCTGTCGTATCAACTCTGTATATCACCCGATTTGGGGGGTGTGCGACGGAATTGCATTGTTTAATTCTGACAACCCATTTCCAACTTCCATTGTAGCGTCCGCACAACGTCATCAACTGCAATATAAGCACTATTCATACGAAACATACAGGCGATTCTGGCAAGAGCCAGTCGCTCCGTGAGCCCCACTGGAGTCAGTATCATCGTGTCGCGAGTAGATTGTATGACATAGCCAAATGTGATTGTGAACTATTGTGTGATACAATAAAATATCGAGTTTACCCTCAATCTCTATGTTATTTACCCATCCTGCACATGCCAAATACATCAGTAACCACATCCATCATAGGACAACAAGACAATGCGCCACCGTTACATGGTGGACATCCCACCCACAGGCACAAAACCTTTTGGGAACACATTAATTGTGCGTACATAGCTGTACTAAGTGCAATTCCCTCCCAGAGTCTGTATTTCCATATAGCTACAACTTGAGTCTTTAATATGAACAGCTTACTTCTAGATAAGACTGCTGCATATTCGATCACATCATCACGTACCACCATGTGAAAAAAATAGTTTAAAAAATATATTGCAGACTCCGTAAGATTCTAATAAATCATTGTTAGATTATACATATGTCTCGATATATGATAAAATCGTTTTATGTACAATAAATCCCATAAAAATTCAATAGTTCCCCAATATATCCGTGTCTTAGAATACATAAAAGTAGTGTACAATTTCACGCGATTATTCTTACGGCGTTTGCAATTATGTGATTTATATATGACATTCCTACATTATATATTATTTAATTTTGATGGTGAGAATTATCTCACCAAACACACGTAAAAATTGAACTTAAGTCATCATTGACTTAAGCTGTTGGTGTTTTGAGAATAGCTCAAAACTAAAAGCAAATATGTACTTTATTTTCGGAATCCAATGATGTAAAAAAATAAATTAACGACGAAAAACATCGAATTACGAGTAAGTTAGGTACTGAATTTAGCCGAGTGCAACTGAACTAGGTACGCCAAGGCAGCCTATTCCTCGCCACAAGCTCAACAGTATCCCTCATCGTCAGAACGGTGCGGTGCTTCGACGGCGGCGGGGGGAGCGGGTAGCAACAGTGGCGCCGGCGCCTCGCCTCCGCGCACGCGCAGTGCGTACACCGCCATCTCCACCTTGTTCACGTTGGCGCGAGTCGTGGGCAGCTTGCGCGATAGAAGATTGCTGCCTGATAGACCTGGAATTCAATTACGAAGGTCTCAGTACTTTGTTGCTTTTACTGTGTCATGGCAATGTAATATTTTTCATCTCTTTTTTACAATGTGTACCTAACCTAACCTTTCTTCGACAAGACAAAACGGTTGTAACAAACCGTTACGTCTTGTCGAAGAAAGGTTTAAAAAAAATGGGGGCCACTTGTGACTAGCTAATGTTATTCAAATTGGGAAAAGTTTTTCCTAATATGGACACATCACGATCTACCTAGCCTATTATAGGTGTATATAAGGACATACGTGTACAGTCTGTTGTCAACATTATCTGACCCACCCTAAAAACAAACGAATTTGGACTTTCTATCTATAACATTAAGGTTTATTCAATGCAATGAGCTTATCAGACAAGTGCTCGAGGAATCGATGAACAAATACAATAATAATACAAACACGCAAATTTAATCTTTATACCATTGTCATTAGGTTATATTTTATAACTACTTGTTATAACATAATTAGTCTAATAGCTTATTTTAAAAGAAATAGTTATCTTATTCTGGTCTCGTGGTCTATGCATATGACTTTGAGAAACAAGTTGTAAGATCAAATCCCGCGGCAAAGATGTCATTTTGCTTTTCAATTTAAAATTTATGCCAAAACTATTTCTTATAATAATGTAAAGAACTATAGACGGATATAAACTTTCTGGAATGTAATATTTTCGCATAACTTGTAATATGTGGGTAGTTCAACAATAAATACTCGAATTCATTTTAAAACTGGTATTCAATACTATGCTACTGAGGGTATGCAATGACTTCGCGTAAACATATTTTACCTTGCTTTAAAATTGCAAAAAGAACGGCTCTTTACAATCTGTTATTTTCTATTGTATAGCTAGTTTTTTATTATCATGTCTTAATGGAGTGGTTACTTATTTAAAATACAAAATAATCTATTTGCACGAGGAGAAGGATGGTTGCTTGTGCAGTGCAAGAATAAACTTTATGAAAGTATACTATATGGGTCAAATTCTTCAGAATATTGTGTCTAGCAACAACGTTCTAATTTCAATACGACATATAAGAGTTGAGTTGGTCTTGTGGTCACTAGGATAGTGCTGAGTTCATTGTTGTAATACGTTCGAAACCAAGTTTGACCTAGACGTGGCTTATTGCTCAGCTGTTTTTTATTTTATTTTATTACACTTGTTTAATGGACGACGTAGGGTCTTGGCATTTTAAAAGGGTAGTTTGTATAGAAATAAAACTAAAGAAAATTGCAAGTTAAAAATGTTTATCATTTCATTAAAAGACTTAGGTAAGATAAAGTAAGTAAATGCTCATATATTTCCAAATTAATATACATTTTATATTAGTATGCCATAATGAAATCTAACAATTTATAAATATTAAAAAAGGCATACTTATTGCTTATGCTTAAAATTTTTTTTTTCGAGAAAATGAATTCATCCGTGAAATGCTTTAACTACAGATTTATAGCTGCCTATATGTAGTGAATAAACATGTTATTTAAATAGAAACAAGCTATTGATAACAATAACATCACCACATAATCTGCAACATTTTAATTGTTTAACAGTCAATCCATTGAGCATTTACTTACATGGTGTGTTTAAAATCCCTACTAGATTAATTAGTAGCGGAGTGGCGCACCGTCCCCTGCTATAACTTGCTGTAAGCGGCTACGCATACCGCGCACCATATTCCAACACAAATCTTTGCCTCTCATGTGCTCCCAAGTCGACGTCACGATCTCAACCAAATTGTGTTTGTTTCGCATTTCAGTTGTGTCCCAATTTAAAACCATTTGACCCCATAGATTTTCTATAGGGTTCAAATCAGGACTCTTAGATGGCCAATTAATAACTGTCACACGATGATGATTAAAATGATTTTTCATCAGTGAAGATCACAACATTTTCTTCCCAATTAAAATTTAAATACTCGTATTCCTGGGCAAAACGGACCCTTTCTTCGCGATGAGCAGGTGTCAATGCAATTTTCTGTGCCGGCTTATAATTCTTTATCCCAGCAGCGTGTAAATGCCTTCTCACTGTTTCGACTGAAATATTGTGATTTATTGCGGATACACGAACGGGCAAAAATGGATTTTCAATATGGCTAGAAACAATGGCCCGGTGGCGTTCGAATTCGGGACTATACTTGATGGCTTTTGCTCCTGGACGAATCCGCTGAATATTTCCATTGTCTCCATAACGTCTTAGCCATAGTCTGACCGTATTTCTCTAAAACAAAAAATAAACATGTTTGGAACCGTGTATGTAACTTGTAAGGAATGAAAAAAATAAAATATAATGGTAAAATAACCAATTACACGTTCATTAATAATACAAAACACTTACTGCAATATTAAGTCGACGACTAATTTCTCTAATTCCAACATGCTGCTCATGTAAAAATATGATTTTGTGTTTGGTATAGTCATTAAGTTGCGACATGATGCTTTTTACACCGAATTGCTTAAAAATACTTCACGAGTTATGAGAAACGATTTACAAATGTGTGTCACTGCTAATAGGCGTAGTGTAACTTTTATCACTTTATGAATTTACTATCTACCTCACGAAGCAAATATGTTTTACTTAGTATCCAACCAAATTCTTGTATAAATTCTGTGAACTTGAAAGTTTTTTATTATACCCACCTGTTTACAAGATAAGTTATTGAGCGTAAATTATATTGGCCGTTCTTTAATAATGCAAGCAATAGTGTAGAAATGATAACAAATTAAAAAAGATACTTATAACAAGTGAAACGCGTTTTCGAACCAATTTGGTTTTGGTCGCCAATCCAGCGTCAAACCGCTAAGCCACGAGAACTTGTTGTTAATGTGCGAAATAAAAGACTGCGTTGTAATTATATATTGTGACTTGGAAGATTTTCAACTTTAATGTCAACGAGATAATGATTAAAATAGCTTAACGCTTACCTTAACGTTACGTGTTAAAGATCATATTTGCGTCCTCGCGCACTCGTCTAATAAGCTCATATAAATTGAATAAACTTTAATGTCACAGGCAGAGGGTCCAAATTCGTTTGTTTTTAGGGTGGGTCAGATAATGTTGACAACAGACTGTACTCATATGGGGCACTGGCATGTAGAGGCACCGAGTTTTAGAAAGTCCCGTAGGTGCTCAGACTTATGTCCAGGTTTATAATTGGCAAACTGAGAGAAATGTATATGTGTAGCGTATTACAGAATTGGTACCTGGGCCAAATAGGTATGCGACCGCTTTAAAAAAAAAGGTATTTACTATGGTACCTAATTAATTGAAGCGATCTAGAAAATTATAGCATCTATATATATGGATAACTTAGGATTATGGCCAACTTTTGCATTGATAATCGAGGATGCAAGAACGAACCAAGCAAGTCAGATAATTTGTACCTAAACCGGCCGGTTACATTGTAATTTCATGTAAATTACGATGAGACCGACCAAAGGAGCCTGTGCGATTTTGTAAACCCCTCACCATTTATATGCTTAGGCAAACTGGACACGAAGTGCGCAGTCCACCCATACCTACAATAAAACTAGTCTAACAATGTCACTCAACCTTAGGTTACCAGCAGTAGGTACTTGTCTCAAGAAAATACGGCAGGTTGCTAAACTTATGATAAGGTGCCCCGCACCCCCTACTAACCTATCGTGGGTGATGGAGCTCCCCGAGCACCCACATGTTGAAGTTACTACACCATTGACAATTAGACGAGTGCAACTGAACTATGCCAAGGCAGCCTATTTCTCACCACAAGCTCAGTACAGCAACAGTATCCCTCATCGTCAGAACGGCCCAGTCTATTTCCAGGATTTTCAATACAATTTGTGTCAATTCTTACCTAAATAACCAGTATACAAGTGTCTGATAACATCACAGGCTTGAAAACACTCCTCGCTGTCCCCACTAGATATACTATTGATAGCCTTTCTCATAAGCTCCCCAGTCAGGTCAGCTAGACCCAGCATATAGTCAGTTTCTGGCAACATAGTCACCAGTTGCCGTTGATTATTATCATCTGTGATGTTATACTCAAATTCCTTCTGGCATTCTGGGTATGTGATGATCCTTTTGTCGGCCATGAGGGACAGCAGGGTTCTAGCTTCAATGTACTCCTGGAAACCAGCTGTGACAGCCCTGGAGTGCAAGTGTGCTGGACTGTTTTCTAGCTCAAGTCCAATGCTTTTGATTGGACCATTAATAAGCTTTTGGATCCGATCTTTGGCTTGAGAGATGGTGTCGTCTGATGATTCTTTTCTGAAAATGCATAATACGATGGCATAATAGGCGTGAAAAAATACTTTCTATCTAAACAGTTTATTCACTAATATACAAAAATGTAATAGGTACTGACTATACAATCTTAAATGAGGGTTTTCTGAAATGACAAGCACCAGGTGGCAGCACTGAGGCGCCAGGTCCAGACACCTGTCTAAACGGTAATGTTTTCCGACATTTGTTAAATTGACATCAACGATATGTTTAACTCAAAGTCACTTTTTCAAGGAAGACCTCTCGCCTATGTGGCGCCGACTGGTTGCGTAAGTTTTCCAGAAAACCCTCATTGACTGAAAACAAGAGATATAAATATTTTAAGGAAATATATATATATTTCCTTAAAATATTTAAGGAAATATAATAGTCCCTCTCGCAAAAACGGTGTTTTATATGGCAGCCGTATAAACGTCAGGGCCTTAAGTCTGCTATTACAATAGTGTCAGAATAGTCTATCATTGATTTCATAATGGTTGATTTTGACAAGTTTAGTAATCTACTAATATAAAAGCGTCACTATGACTTTCCAATGATCAACCACTGACACTCCATTGAAAGAAATAGCTTAGAATGGTAATCTCGTACATAATGACAAAAATGAATAACAGAGGTACTTATACAGTATTCTGCTAAAATGTTGACATTTCCTTTGATCAGTGACCTACCATTAGAACGTCATTGTGCAGTCATTACTTTTAATAGCTCGGTTATTAAAAAGTATTACGAGACCATTGACCGACCAATGATCGATCATTATGAATTTAGCAGATTACGATAAATGATAAATGATTTATTTTTTGTAAGTAGGTTGTAAAAAACACTTTTACACGTCAATCTTTTTTTTTGGCCGTTATAAAACTAGATGAGGCCGGTGTTTCCTAGCTGACTACCCTGAGAAGAAACACCGAAACAAACTCAGAGGTCAAGGTCTCTTTTGAAGTCCATACAATTGTACTGGTCAAATCATATGAGAACCATGTAGGTTGGTGTCTGAAGTGGTCTTTTGAGGAAAGTACCACACAGATTTGAGTGGACCTGTCCAAACAGTGCAAGCATTTGTCAGTTATCGTGTAGCTCAAACTTAGAACTTTAAGGAGCTCAACGATTTGACGAACAATACCAAAGTAAGGACATTTGGGTAGGCCACCTAAAGAACTCAAACCGCCAGACTAACATGAATGAACCCCTGACGTAGCGATCTAAATGATCCCCATATTCACAATACGTTATATGAGGACCATGCAGATCAGTGTCTGAAGTGGTCTTTTTAAGAAGGAACCACACAGTTTTGAGTGGACCTGTCCAGTCAGTGCAAGCCTTGGTCAGAGTCGATTAGCTCAACTTAGAATCAATAAGGAGCTCAACAACTCGACGAACAATGCCAATGAAAGGACATTTGGGTAGGCCACAAAAATACTCAAACAGCCAGACAACGTTAAAAAAAAAATACTTGAAGAGAAAAAAGCTAATAATAACCCACATAGTCCTCACATTCACAATAGGGAATAAAATTAAAATTTAAAAATATCATACTTTACAAAGTAAGTATTCATGTCAAAATGAGATATTGATATAAAATAAAAATAAAATATGATACTTTACAAAGTAAGTATTCATGTCAAAATAAGAAATTGTAATAAAATAAAAAGAATACTTTAAAAAGTAAACATTCATGTCAAAAGTAAATGAAAATGTCAAACTGTATAAATATAAACAAAAAGCGCACAAAAGAGAACAAAACAAAAACATTAAAACATTGGGCCGTGTACAAAACTGAAGCAGCTCAATCCCAAGCCTTCTTGTCCTCAAGATAATCTTTAACTGTATAAAAAGCTTTCTGGCATAGCTTACGTTTTATAAATGATTTGAATTTATTTCTGCTTAGTTCTTGAATAGGGCTAGGAAGTTTATTATAAAAATGTATACATTGACATCGAAACGAACCACCTATTTTTTTGAGCCTGGTTTTAGGAACGACATAATTGTGTTTGTTCCTAGTATTTATGCTATGGATATCACTGTATTTTTTTTTTTCGAACTTTAGCAAAATGACAATGGTATCGTGTTGGAATGACACATTCATAAAAATAGCAGTCTAGTTGTCCAGGAATTTGACTTTAGAGTCAGTTTGTATCGGACTGAAATTTGTCTGTCAAACTTCATTGCTGTTAAAGTATTTGAAAAAATATTTCATAATTGTTTATTAGAGTTAGTAACTATTTTATTTAGCATATAATAAAAAATCATGAATATTCCCTATTGTATTCAAGCAATTATGTGTTTTGTCTTTCAAAGCCATTGAGGTTTATTTCTGTTATCCATTAAGTACTTTTTTAACACTAGAAAGATAGTCATATAGAAAGTGAAACTATAAATGTATACTAATATTATAAAGAAGGCAGATTTTATGTTTGTTTGTACCGATTAATCTCCGAAACTACTGGACTGATTTTATCCATTTTTTTCAGCAATGAAAAACTATACTCTCAGTGAATAAAATAGCCAATATTTTATCCCCGTATTCTCACGAGAACAGAAATTACGTGGGTGAAACCGCAGGGTGCTATTATATGTATTTTAAAATATTTCAATGCATGTCAAATCCAAACAGTCCAATTATAATGCATTATTTTCTAATATCAAACTACTTTCTTAAAAATAAACAAAGAATTTACCATTTTTAACAAAAAGATGATGCATGTGTTTTTTGTTTGCCTCAATTGTAGTACTTTTAACTTAAATCTGTTCCTTTAATTAAACTTATGGGTGTGAAACTATTTTGAATAATATAACAGTAATATTATCTTCAATCCATCTGAAACTAATTAGGGATGAGTTTTTTTATCATACTCTCAGCATCCGCTTGTACAGTTCGTACTGTGCAGTGAGTACCAATGTTTCTCTGAAAAACCTTCTGTGAACATCTGCATGGTACCCTCATTTTCATTGTCTTTCTTTGTTTTCATGGACAAATTCACCAAAGAGTTTTGCATATTCTTTTTTACACCTATGATTGATTTTTTTTTAATGTCACCACAGAGATGTTCTAAACGAATCACATGAGATTTACAATGAAAAAATTAAAAAGCAATAATAGGATTAATGATTTGCCAGCAGCCCAGCAATTGGCTTATGCAATTAACACCATAGTTCTTCTTCCCAACAGCAAAGGCTTAGTAATATTTACCTGACCCTATTACTAAGCCTTCGCTGTCTGTCCATACGTCCATCTGTCAGGCAACGAGCTGTATCTCATGAACCCTAATAGGTAGACAGTTGAAATTTTCATTTTCAGTATGTGTATCTTTATAGCTATAACATAAAATAATAAAAATATGGTGGTACAGCAACCTTCATGCAAGAGTTCAACTCGCAATTGTCTGCTCTTTTCAACCAACTTCCAAAAAAGGAGGAGGATTCTCAACAACTGTATTTATTTTTGTGTATGTTAACTCATAACTTTGTATCGGGTATACCGATTTTAATGATTATTTTTATATTTGAAAGCTGGTGCTTGTCGTGTGGTCCCATTTAAATATTATTGAGATCTGACAACTAGTATTTGAGTTATCTCTAATAATGAATGGTTTAGTTTACATTGATGACATTCTCATTCCCTCTTGTCGATGTAAAATGAAAAATTTTTGTTGTGTTACTATGTGTTTGTTGCTGCTGTGTTGTCTCTGTTGAATAAATGTTTACTATTCTATCGACATAATTCACATACACTTACGTTATAGGTGAATGCAACAAGAATATAATCCTCTTGCTCTCAATAGTGATATCACGCGACAATTTCACGAGCCGCTCATGCCTGTCCTGACGCTCATTCAGTTTGCAGGCAGCCGCTTTGAAAATGGCCAACACAGGACTGTCTGGCAGGAAGGAAACCGCGATCTCTCGCGCTACAGAGGCGAGCGTATGGTCAGAGTCGTAACCTTTGCGATTGCCTCGCGATTTACCTGGAACGATGGAAGTAGGTATGAGACGCATAGAAATCGAGATTCTAAACATATTTATTAACTTATTTGCACATTCATAATATTAGAGTTAATCGAGTATTCAAGACTCAAAAATGTAAGCAGAAAACAAAACAAGTACTTAACACTTGTTCAATAAAATCAATAATTATTATAAGCTATCATCTTTAGTGCGAATTAAAGTTTGATAAGTAAACTTACTTGGACCTGGCATGGTTGTTTTAATAGTAACTTTTTCTCAACAGTTTGTATCACAAGAGAAGATCTTTTCTTTCGGCAAATTAAAAATTCCGCTAACGCGTTTATTGATTTGTATCTGTCACTGTCAATTCGATTGACAGTGTTATTATGGGGTTTCCATAGTCAATTTTACCAAACCATTTTTTATATGGCAACTTTAGATGAAGACAATATTTTCGTGCAACATTTCGCAAGAGTTATTTTCATTTTATCATAATGGTATTCGTTCGAAAATCGACTTATATCGCCGACGCCGTTTTGTAGCTTCATTATCAAACCCGAAGGAGCCGTACGTAGGTCTGTACGTAAAATAGTTCATTATTATTTTCACAAACATTGAGTGGGGCGTTATTAAAATTAAAACACAAGTTCATTAAAAAGTTAACAGAGAACAAAACCGAATAAAAACAAGGATGACCTTTATTGCAAGTGATTCCAACTTGTTTGTAAAACTGAAAGTACACTTGTCTTGTCTTCATGTTCAATTCAGCTAAGCTTTCACGGTTACAGATTTCAAGAATCGTATAGGTAGAAGTTACGCAGCCCTAAAGCTACACTATAAACATGTGACCTTAATATGTAGGTATATTTTGGTGTATGCTTTGTTGGTTGTCCATAAATAAATAAATAAATGTAGGTACCATGATGTTCGCGATAAATGTCGGTTCTTTAGCTTTGAGTCATTGTTACCGTTTTCGGAATTAAGTACCTACCTATGTACTTTTATGTCTATAAATGTAGGTGGGTCAATGACCGTTATTGTTCAACCACAGTTTAACATTGAGCATCAAGATCTCAAACATTTTTGTGTAAAAGATCTGCTAATCAGTTCCTAATAAAACTATGCATATCTACCTAATCCATGGTTTAGTTTAGGTATGCTATTTTTTTTTTAGAAAAGTAACCTATTTTTTCATCTATTTAGTTTTAAGTACATATAACATACATTTTTAAATATAAAAAAAAATAATTATGGGAGCAAGATCCAAGCTACCGGTGAATAGGGCTCCAGAGAAAAGCACCTCCTCACTATACGAGCCGTATCGAGGAGTACTGCCTTCTGTATTAGGCTCTTTATCCAGCCGTGTAGGTAACGCCAGCTTCGACAGATGTTTTTGACCCTTGACCGTAACGACAATCGGCACAATAACAGCCGAGTCCACATTTCACATATCGACAACCTCGTGTGCTAAGTCGAGATACACGATTTGTTTTTCTTTCTCATAAGCTATTTTATTATTATCTTTAATGTAAAGTTACGTGATTGAATAGGTACCTAATACCAAAAGAAACCCATGTCATCATGTGTGTATTCCAGCTCCTGGTCAATCCATATTTCGAATTTTACCTAAATCCATCCAGCCTTTGGGGCAAGATTGATAAAACATCTAAATCAGACAATCCATACAAAATGACACTTTGATGACTAGCAGCGCCCAGCGGTTTCACCCGCCGCCGCGACTCGCTCGTTGAGGTGACCATATTTTGCTCTATAGTATCACTCGTCGCATTGTCGCTGCATGGAGATACGTTTAGGAACTCATAAGGAGTTGTTATGCATAGATTGACTTAACGCTGAGAATGAACACACAGTTGTTTCCAAATCTTGTTTACTTACGAATAATTATTTCCCAGTAACTGACTGTTTAAAAATTACATACACGATGGGAAATGTTAACAGCATTACCGAACTGTATTGTTTTGAATACAAAATTTACCATGATTCCTTAAACAGTTAAACACACATTGTTGTCACTAATTGGAATTATTTGGCATGTTTTTTTCTTGAAATGTTCCTTTTTTGTTCGAAGCCATAGACGCCACTTAGACCCATAGACTCAGAGCCTTTAGCTCCCACAGCATTTTTCAATCCAGGATGCTGAGGATCCTGATGCGCGAGTGGCGGAGACGGAGCACTGGATGGGGGTAAATCGAGTGGACCTTCGCTTTGTACTTTATTATTTTTCTTCTGGTATGATTTATCTCTCCTCTGATAGATTTTATCTGGTTCATTAATAGGAATGTCGCTACATGAAGAGTCTTTTAGTACCGGCAGAGATGGACATGTGTCATTGGTAAATTCCGGGTTCATAGATACGTAAAACCTGACAGCGTCTTCCACTGTGTACTCAGGCTCAGATTTTACTGGCGATTTATTCATTGTTATCCTGAATTCTGACTGTGTCTGTGTAATATTTGATTTTTGTTTCAGGTTTTGCTTTTCATCATCGTAATGATAACTTTGGTACTTATAGGAATCTGGTTCCGGTTCGGGTTTGGGTGGTGGTTTGGCTTCGGTCTTGGGTTTGGATTCTGGAATTCGGTCTGTTTGACAGTAAATTCCTCCTGATTCTATTTGGGACACCCGCTCGACGGGACCTAGTACTTTTAGCCCTGGCCTAGTTTTTATCGTAGAGTCGCCCCGATAACAGTGCTCGCCGCCCATGGCCCTTGTTCCTGCCATTGGTCCAGATGTTGTATTTGGCTCTGGTGGCTGATTATTTTCGCATGGTGATGCTGCTATCTTTACTAATCTTTTCTTACTGCTCCATTCACAATCCATTGTTTGTCCTTTTGTATATTTGTTTCCATAATCTTCATCATCACCTGAAAGTGAAGTTACAAGGTTAGAACATTATCTATACTTAGACCACACCAAAACGAGTGCGACTTGACACTGAACATATTTTAGCACTAAAACAGAAGCGTCGAAGTATCTGCCCGAACATGTTTAGATGAAGAGAGCTGCAAATCCGTGCATCTTGCATTGTCATTAATGAACGACTGCTTATTACGTCTGTATCTTTTCAAGTTAAGATATTAACAGAATATAGCAGTTGCTGGCTTCGTGTAATCGGTAATGCACTGTAGCCTAGCTGTGAAACCTATATAAATATGTAAATCACCAACACATACCATAAACTGTGATGTGACGTCGAAGTGTGACCGCAGATTGATGTTTATAGAGTACAGCCTATCTACTATATACTAGATTCAAACCAGATGATGGTACCAACGCTCGTGTAGAAATCGATATTTCAATGAAGCATACAGTTTTGTAGAATAAGTTTTGAATTTCGTTGAAGTTCAACTCTGTCTTTGTTTTTAAAACATGTTTTTTTTTTACGGAAATGGATTAATATAAGAATGTAGGTACATCACAGTTAGTTGGGGAAGAAAGCCACAATATGTATGATTATTGAGAAAATGTAAATAAGGATACCCGACAGTTATGCTCCATATAAACTGTACTAATATTAACGAGGAATTATTAAGGTAGGGACAGTTTCCGACGGATTATACTTAAATTAAATTCAGTACAATAATATTGTTTGTCGAGATCTCCAGCCTGCCCCAGGGCAATAATATCTTTGTACTTTATGTTAGGTTTGCATGACATAACTACTTATAATATGACGTTTTCGAGCAAGGGTGTGGGTGGGAAAATTCTCATTACCTGATTGACTGAAAATGGTATCAAGAGCTTGAGGCTTATAACAGATTCCTTGGAAAGTTGGTAGTTTACTCTTTGATTCAACAACACCACCACATCCTGTTGACTTCAAATTCAATTTTCCTCTAAGTACTTGTTCGAATATCTCTTTCATTTTTTCTGGACTGCATTGACATGGCTCTGAATTTTTCTTTTCGGAAACATATTCGGTCGTCTCTGACTGGGTCTGTTCCGAAACACGTTTGGGTATTTGTACTCTGTTTGGTTCACAAATTGCTTTTGTCTGACTGGGTTCAAGCGCTGGTGGAGGTATGGTGTCACATGACGATGGCGACGTGTCTAAAGCCATTTGAAGCATATCTGATGGATGATGACGGCCAGGACGCCTGAGCCACGGAGGTATTTCACAGGAACTCTCTGACGTTGGAGTTTTATTGATGGACCCAAAAGATGCTTGCTGTGTCACGTCCACTTCGGGTAACCGACGGTGTCCGTCGCGGTTCATACCTGAAAATATTTTTAAAATAGTAATACGAAAAACCCTATGGTGCTATGAGAGAAGTGATTTTTTACATTTTTGTGTTCAAATAGTTAAATCGAAACCGTGAAAAAAAATAAGTTGACTGCCCCAACATAAAAGCATAATAATAACTTGACAAATATAATAATGAATATTGGCTTCTGCTTTATTTCTGTGACACCTTCCGTGAAATGGCAACTACAATCCTAACTTCGATTACGGAGATCTGCTGTGTGGGCCACGTACCTACGTCTGTATGTAGGGTTAGGAATCCTGTCATCCCATTCGTACTTAAAATTTCCGTCGGGGTACCCTAAGTTCCCTAAATTATCTTCGGCCACATCATATAAGCATAATTTAGCCTTTAACGTTCCCACTGTTGGGACACAGGCCTGCTCTCTAGAAGAGGGAATGGGCCATAATCCACCACGCGGGCCCAGTGCGGGTTGGTGAATGTCACATTGTCTTCGATTTTTTGGTTCTAGGATATGCCGGTTTCCTCACGATGTTTTCCTTCACCGGCCGCACTTTCAAAACGGCACATCATGAAATGGCCTAATTCTATGATACGGCTACGGCTTGCAAATACTTAAAATCAGTGGAAAAGGCGATAGTCGAAGCACAGAGGTATCTGAGACTCCGATCTCAGCAAGCGCTGCTTTACTTCGAAGAGCGAACTATACCTACTATTCTCCTCGAAATATACCTACTATTGATATGTTCGTAGTACTAAAATAATCATATAGGGTAAACCCGGGATAGATGCCGCTGCGCCGCGATGTCGCGGATTTATCGCATGCTGTTTTATTTATCTGATATATTTTCAACTTTTTAACTTTCACTATTTATTATATATATTATTTATTCACTAAATGGAACATGTCAATTAAGGTTGATGAACGTACCTTGGTTTATAAAAAGAGGCGAGACCAGCTCAGAAACATATCGATGCTCGGACTCATGGTAATCAGTTTCATGATTTCTAGAAGCACAGCAACATGGCCTATCCGATGTGGTGTCAGTGCTAACACCATGATACAATGTTATATTTTCGTCAGGTGTAGTAATCTGGCAAAGTTTATTTTTAGTTTTTTCTTTCTTTTCGAAACTGTGTGTATTCAGTAGTCGACGCTGGTATATGGTTTCCTGGTTGTGAAAAGATGCTACGGACTTTTCCATTCCCTCCATGAAGTACTTCTTGCCTTTTGCTGATATTTTCAATCCGCAACTAGCCGTGCTAGATGAATTTCTTCCAGATGCACTTTCTGTAAACCAATCGATGTGTTGTAACAGGCCGAATGACGAACATGACACTATGGGGCAACTATAGGGAACGTGCAGAAACTATAGGTGGCAGCACAGACGCGTCAATGTCAAGTATATTCTACTTTTAAGTTTCAAATTTGCAACGCTAGATGGCACAGTCTACTTCGTGCACGTTTCCCTAAACGGAGGGTGTAGGAAGTATAGGTGGCAGCACAGGTCGAATATTTACAACGTATAAGTTTCAGATTTGCAACACTAGATGGCATAGTCTACGCCGTGCACGTTCCCTTCGAATGATTTATAGAGGTCTCTGTCAACTGGCCGAGAACGAATCTCAAGAAACTGTGGTGGCGGTTTCTCCCAATCATGTTATTGCTTGGAACTGTATTATTGTATAATTTGCTCTATAAAACTAATGCTCGACCCTTTATTAATTAACTCGTTGAACAGTTATGCTATAAGTACCAACAAGCTAATTAGGTTCAACATTATGGAATGCAAACAAAGATATGAATATAAAAAAAATACATGTGTGCAATTCACACGTGGTAGAAGTGAATCCTTCCAAAATTTCGGCTTCAAGATAATAAGACGAAGCGTCAGTAAAAAGAGACAGACACATGAATTGATGTGTCTGTCTCTTTTTACTGTCGCTTTTTCGTTTCATAAACTTTCAAATCCCAACGATGCTAAAGAAGTTTTCACTTCAATAAGGTTTATACTAATTGTCATTTAAAGGCTACTTTTACAATGACTAAAATTAATGGAAGTATTGCTAGTTCATTTAGGTAGATAAGCAAAGTATGTAGATAAGGGACGAGTAGGTACTCCTATAACAATAATACCTAGGTATTGTTTTTTTATAAGATAGAGCATATTTACAGTAAAATGTCTTCTTATATGCCTGAACCAGGTTGGATCTGTGTTTCAGGTTAGATATAGATATTTTACCTCTGACTAAATATAGGTACCTATACTCCATTCACAATAAGATTAGACATTTAAACAAATGTAATGCTACAACAAAACTGTAATGCCATCTTTATGCCTACGGAATAGAAGTCAAAATCGGTTGAACGGACTGTAAAAAAGACTTATTTCAATGTCTAATCTTATTGTGAATGGGGTATAGATGTTTAATTAGAATAATTCGTTCATTTTTATCAAAAGTATGTTTGCACTACGACTTAAATTGAAGAATTAACACTATCATTTAATCGAAACTACGCTTAATCAATTTTATTTTTAATTGTAGTTATTGATTGTTAGTAGTCTCTCGCCAGTTCAAACGTATTTTTTAATTTTAATTCGTTGTATATCTAGCATTATATTCATTTAGCATATGCTGAGATAGTAACCTTTTTCGCACAACTGGTATCAAGAGTTTTTGTTAATTTATTTTTCTAATAGTTTTATTTGTTTGTACGAATCCCAAGTAAACATTTTTCTTTCTTTTCTTTCATTAAAATATTCGATTCCATCCTAATGACCTACTGATGAGCTGATGGAAGGGTTAAGACAGATTAGGATAATAAATGAAAATTATTCGATATGAGACCTAAATGCTTACCCGGTTTATCGATTTCACATTGCCTTTGATTCCAACTGGGACAATGTTTAGATAACTGAATGCATATAGAAGAGCAATCCGACGAGATATTTGAATCATTGTCATCTGACGTGGGCACTACCACAAAAATTGAGGAAGCGTCAGAAAAGTCGTTCTTCGATAGCAGCTGGTCCACCATCGTTGTTATATCATGCTCGCTGTCAAAATGACTGATGACTACGATAGGTTCCCCATTGTTAGTTTTTCTTGTACTTGTATTTTGTTTGCTGTCCAGTATTGTTTCAGACAGCAAGTAGCTGAGGTAATTGTTTCGTTTCTTCCTCTTTCCCTCTTTGTAGTCTTCCTCGTGATCTGCTTCATAGTCTGTGAGCCCTGGGTACCCTTTGTCTAAACGCACCACACTCACTTGGTTTTCGCTTTCGGTACTGGAAAAGTGTAATGATAAGGTATAATAAAGTAGCTGTGCCCCGCGGTTTCACCCGCAGTTTATGGATTTTCTTTCATAAAACCTCGTTCTGAGTCACTAGTTGCGCGCACACACACAGCAAAAAAATAATTATCCAATTTAGTTGCAGTTGTTCTGAAGTTAAGCGCATATTATATACATTTTGGTGATTCATTTTTATTTATATATAGAGTTTTAAAAGATATTTAAGATACAAAAGCTAATTTTAGGCACTGTTTCAGATATTGAGACAACAACTGAGAAAGCTTGATGGAATACTCTTGTAGTGTACTAGTGTGTAATTTAGGTATGTACAGTATGTAGGTACGTATATTAATAGATATGTAAGGTACAAACATATATAAATGACAAGACACACACTCACACTCATAAATACTACCGTTAGATAGTTTTGAGAGTTAAAATTTACATAAACAATTATATGTTAAAAGATATTTTGTTTTCATTTTTTAAGCTGTTTTGAGTTCAATGTTAAAATCTTTTTGTTCAAATTTGACTGTGTAAGTACTGTACTTTATTAGTTGTGTGTGTATCTACATAGTTGCATGATGTAACATTCGCCATAATCGCGATTATGCCGGTGCAATATGGAGGCAGTTTTATCGCATGCCGCCGTTTTGAAGAAAAAATAAATGTCGATGAGTTTTCTGTGCCACTAAGGTTGGCTTCATTGCTAATTCAGACGTGTTATTGTACACACTACAAGGTACCAACTGAAAACCTCAGCTTGGTCAAACGCTGAGATTGTAACCCTTTCGGTATGGGCAAGCTCAGTGAAATATATATACCATTTCTTTGCTGATATTAGATTATATCATTATACTTTTTTTACTATGTCATTGTATTTCTTTCTGTTAATTTGTGTCTGCGAATAAATGTTTCATTTTATCCATTACTTAATTGTGCTAGCCGTTAATTTTAAATCATAAAAAAATATTATATTCACCTCATCATCGTGTCATTCCCACTGTAATCAAATTTGTTTGGAAAGGGCTCTGTTTCTTCAACTGTGCTGTCACTGAAATGACCCATGGAAACTGGATTGTATAAAAACTGAGTAGAACTCGATGCGTAGTAACTGCTGTTGGATAACGATTGCACGCTTGTTTCATCCGCGCTGTCACTTGATACAGTATTCAAGGATAGCGATGATTCGCTTTTTATTATGAGAATGGAATCGACGGAACATGAATGTAACAAATAAGATGAACTTTTGCAAATGTTTTCCGATTGTTCTATATATCCAGAAATAGATTTGCCAACGAATCTTTTAGAGTTACAATTGTAGTTTTCATAGATAGAACTATCAGGTGACAAGTTACTTTTATCACTTTCTATTTCGTTTATATTATCGCTAGTATAACATCCGCTGTTATAGGTGTATGAAGTATCAATATTCAATGTATCCTCATTTCCAGAATTATCAATAAATCTTTTAGTTTCATAGTTGTAGTTTTCATCAGTACAACTTCCAAGTGTATGGTAACTTTTGTCACTTTCTAGTTTGTCGGTTATATAACTGTCACAAGATCCGCTGGTGTACGCACATGAGGTATAAAAATCAGAATTCAGCTTATCAACGTTTCTAGAATTGGCAACCATTTTTTTAGGTTCATCGCTATAGTTTTCATATGTGGAACTTTCAGGTGTGTAGGTACTTTTAACACTTTTTATTTCGTCGTTAGTATAACTGCTGTAAGAGGCGCTGGTATACGTACATGAAGTATCAAGATCAGTATTCAATTTATCAACATTTATAGGACATTTAAGTAAGGGACAAGCATCGAATAAAGACTTTTTCAAATCGCTTGTCTCAAACATATTATTTCCACGGGGAGTATTTATTGTGTCAGTAGATGAATTACTACCGTAGCTTTCTGTTACTATTTTGTCATATAAAGTAATAATATTTTTCGGTGTTTCTAAGCTCTGGTTGCTAAACTGACTGGTAAACGAAGTAGCTCCATCCATTCTGCCAACAGTCACTTGTATACCCTCATTGTCAATGAAGGCTCCAGCTTTAACACCAGGAATACACTCATTAGGACAATCGCATAAAGAAGAAATGTCCGGAGACGTCACTCTTATCTTAACGTAACTGTGTTTAAATCTAATTTTCTTCTTATCACAACCACAACCACGATCACAAGTTGTTGTTTTAATAATGTCTTCAAACCTTTCGCTAATACCAGCGACTACAGATTTAGCACGTCGTTTTGATGGTGTAACGCCAATTCTTTTCGATTTAGTTTTTATCTCTCCTCTCTTTTCTGAAGGTGTTGGCTCCGATGGCAAACCAGCTTCAACTCTTATTTTCCTAATTAATTCCTTTTCAGAAGCAGTTTTACCTTCAGGTAATGGCAACCCAGCCTCGGCCAGTCCCTTAAGAATCCTCTCCTTTTCTCTAGCCGATTTTCCGGCAATCGGTGTTAATAACCCCTCCGCTCTCGCCTTGCGAACTATTTCCTTTTCGGAAATTGTTTTTGCCGGTGGAGGCATACCTAATTCAGTTCTAATTTTCTGTATCAATGCTTTCTCAGAAGAAGTTTTACCTTCGGGTAGCGGCATTCCAGCTTCAGCCCGACCCCTAATAATTTTTTCTTTCTGATATGGTGTTTTTCCTTCCAGGGGTGTCAATAAACCAGCGCCTGCTTCTTCTGCTTTAACTTTTCTTATCATAGCTCTTTCTGAAGCGGTTCTTCCTTCTGGTAGAGCTATTCCAGCTGCAACCATGCCCTTTACTATACGTTCCTTCTCAGATGGTGTTTTATCTGCAAGTGGGGTAACAATACCGGCAGCTTCAGCTCTGCGCATTTTTATTTTTTCTGATAAAGTTTTAGGTTCAGGTGGTAGACCCAGTTCTTTGCGAACTTTTCCCGCTATTTTTTTCTCTGATGCTGTTTGTGATTCGGGAAGTGGTAAACCCTGTTCTATTAAGCCTTTTAATATTCTTTCTTTCTCTTTTGGGGATTTTCCTGTTAGAGGTGTTAACAAACCGGCTTCTTTTGCCTTTCGTAATTTTTCGGCAGTGACCTTTGACGGTACTTTAATTTCCGCTTTCACTTTATCTATAAGTTCTTTTTCCGAGGCTGTCTCCCCTTCAGGTAAGGGTTTTCCGGCTTTTCGAAGCCTTTTCAATACTTTTTCTTTTTCTGAAGTTGTTGCTGCTTCCCTTAACTGCTCTGATGGTCTTTTCTCCGCAGGTGGCTCTCCAGCAGTGATTTTTCTTACGATTTCCAGTTCAGATGGTGTTGTGGGTTCCGGTATCGGGACACCCGCTGCCACTCTGCCTCGAAGAATCTTTTCTTTAACTGAAGTTGTTTTTCCTTCCAAAGGAGTTAGTAATCCTGCATCCTTTGCTCTTTTGATCCTCTCCGATGGTGTCGGCGATACGTAACCTGTGTCTGCTTTAATTTTTTTAATTAAATCCCTTTCAGATAGGGTTCTGCCCACCGGTAATGGCAAACCTGCCGCTACTCTACCTCTAAGTATTTTCTCTTTCTGAGAATGTGTTTTACCTTCTAAAGGTGTCAAAAGACCAGTTTTTTTAGCTTTTCTTATTTTTTCCGATGGAGTCCTTTCGGGGACTCTAAAATCGGCTTTAATTTTCTTTATCATTGCTCTTTCTGAGGCAGTTTTACCTTGTGGCAATGGCAATCCAGATTCGGCAAGACCTTTAAGAATTTTTTCCTTTTCTTCTGAAGTTTTTCCTTCGAGGGGAGTCAATAAACCAGCTGCTTTAGCTTTTTTCAATTTTTCCGTTGTAATTGATAAAGGTCTCCTCTTTATTTTGCCTACCTTGATTTTAGCTATAAGAGATTTCTCTGATGCCGTTCTTCCCTCAGGCAGTGGGATGCCTCTGTCATATAAACCTTGTAAAATTCTTTCCTTTTCTTGCGGTAATTTAC
This sequence comes from Hecatera dysodea, assembly GCA_905332915.2. Lineage (NCBI taxonomy): Eukaryota > Metazoa > Arthropoda > Insecta > Lepidoptera > Noctuidae > Hecatera > Hecatera dysodea. Next base: position 25,140,075 of record HG995286.1, on the reverse strand, counting down.
CTTCCAGTGGCTGCATTAATCCGGCATCTGCAGCTTTAGCGTACTTCTCTTTCATGGATTCAGTTTTGGGTTTTGGAGGAAGACCAAGGTCAGCGCGTACTTTTTCAATGATATTTTTCTCTGAAGATGTTTTACCTTCAGGAAGTGGTAGACCTTGCATAGCCAAACCTTTAAGTATCTTTTCTTTTTGTTTCGGAGTTTTTCCTTCTAAAGGCGTTAATAGTCCTGCAACTTTTGCTTTATGTAATCTCTCAGAAGGCGTTACAGACGGCACTCGTGTTCCTGCTTTCACTTTAGCTATAAGACCTTTCTCTGATGGCGTTCGTCCTTCAGGCAAAGGGATACCTCTGTCACGTAAACCTTGTAAAATTCTTTGTTTTTCTTGCGGTGATTTCCCTTCTAGAGGCTGCATTAAACCATCAACTGCTGCTTTAGCGTACTTTTCTCTCATTAATGCAGTTTGAGGTTCCGGAGGCAAGCCTAAGTCAGCACGTACCTTTTCCAAAATCTGTTTTTCCGATGCAGTCCTCGCTTCAGGAAGAGGCAGTCCTTCCCTTGCTAATCCTTTCAGTATCTTTATTTTTTGCGATGTAGTTTTTCCTTCTAAAGGTGTTAATAGCCCTGCAGCTTTTGCTTTTCGAAGTTTTTCAGATGGTGCACGTACTCCCGCTTTCACTCTTGCTATTAAATCTCTCTCTGATGCTGTTCGCCCTTTCGGTAATGGAATGCCATTGTCATATAAACCTTGTAAAATTTTTTGTTTCACTTGTGGTGATTTGCCTTCTAGGGGTTGCATAAGTCCAGCATCTGTGGCTTTAGCGTACTTTTCCCTCATGGATGCAGTCTGAGGTTCCGGAGGCAAGCCTAGGTCAGCACGTACTTTTTCCAAAATCTGTTGTTCTGAATATGTTCTCGCTTCAGGAAGGGGTAGTCCTTCCATTGCTAAACCTTTCATTATCTTAACTTTATGTGACGCGGTTTTTCCTTCTAAAGGTGTCAGTAGCCCTGCAGCTTTTGCTCTACGTAGTTTCTCAGATGGGGCACGGACTCCCGCCTTAACTTTAGCCACTAAAGCTTTCTCTGATGCCGATCGTCCTTCCGGCAATGGTATACCTCTATCATGCAAACCTCGTAAAATTCTTTCTTTTTCTTTAGGAGATTTACCTTCCAGTGGCTGCATTAATCCAGCTTCTGCAGCTTTAGCGTATTTGTCTTTCATTGATGTTGTCTTAGGTTCCGGAGGCAAGCCCAGGTCGGCACGCACCCATTCCTTGATGGCTTCCTCTGAAGCCGTTTCTGCGTCAGGAAGTGGCAGTCCTTCCATCGCTAATCCTCTAATGATCTTAGCTTTCTGTGATGGCGATTTTCCTTCTAATGGTGTCAGTAGCCCTGCAGCTTTTGCTCGTCGAAGTTTTCCTGATGGTTCACGAACTCCCGCCTTAACTCTAGATATTAACGCTTTCTCGGATGCAGTTCGACCTTCAGGTAACGGGATACCTCTATCATGCAAACCTTGTAAAATCCTTTCTTTTTCTTTTGGGGATTTTCCTTCTAGGGGCAGCATTAATCCAGCATCTGTAGCTTTAGCGTATTTTTCTCTCATTAATGCAGTTTTAGGTTCCGGTGGTAAACCAAGATCGGCACGGACCCATTCTTTGATAGCTTCCTCTGAAGCTGTTTTAGCTTCAGGAAGTGGAATTCCTTCCATTGCTAATCCTCTCATTATTTTAGCTTTTTGTGATGGAGATTTTCCTTCTAATGGCGTCAGTAGCCCTGCAGCTTTTGCTCGTCGTAGTTTCTCTGATGGTGCACGAACTCCCGCCTTTACTCTGGCTATTAAGGCTTTCTCGGATGCAGTTCGTCCTTCAGGCAACGGGATACCTCTGTCATGCAAACCTTGTAAAATTCTTTCTTTTTCCCTTGGGGATTTACCTTCCAGGGGCTGCATTAAACCAGCATCTGCTGCTTTAGCATACTTCTCTCTCATTAATGCAGTTTTAGGTTCTGGTGGTAAGCCAAGGTCAGCACGTACCCATTCTTTGATCGCTTCTTCTGACGCCGTTTTAGCTTCAGGAAGTGGTAGTCCTTCCATTGCTAGTCCTCTCATTATTTTAGCTTTATGTGACGGAGATTTCCCTGACAAAGGTGTCAGCAGCCCTGCAGCTTCAGCTTTTCGTAGTCTCTCGGATGTTGCACGTACTCCCGCCTTTACTCTAGCTATTAAGGCTTTTTCGGATGCAGTTCGTCCTTCAGGCAACGGGATGCCTCTGTCATGCAAACCTTGTAAAATTCTCTCTTTTTCTCTTGGAGATTTACCTTCAAGCGGCTGCAGTAAACCTGCATCTGCTGCTTTCGCGTGCTTTTCTTTCATTGCAAAAGTTTTAGGTTCAGGAGGTAAGCCAAGATCAGCGCGTACCTTATCAACGAGCCTTTTCTCGGAAGCGGTTTTCGCTTCAGGAAGAGGTAGGCCTTCCTTTGCTAATGCTTTCAGTATCTTTTCTTTTTCTGAGGAAGTTTTACCTTCCAAAGGAGTCAAAAGCCCTGCAGCCTTTGCTCTTCGTAGTTTTTCAGATGGTGGTCGCACTCCTGCCTGAACTCTAGAAATCAATTCTCTCTCTGATGCAGTACGCCCTTCAGGCAATGGGATTCCTCTATCATACAGACCTTGTAAAATTTTTTCTTTTTCTCTTGGGGATTTTCCGTCGAGTGGTTGGAGCAGTCCGGCCGCTGCAGCTTTAGCGTGCTTTTCTTTCATTGCAGCAGTTTTAGGTTCAGGGGGTAAGCCAAGATCAGCGCGTACCTTATCAATAAGCCTTTTCTCGGAAGCAGTTTTCGCTTCAGGAAGAGGCAGGCCTTCCTTTGCTAATGCTTTCAATATCTTTTCTTTTTGTAAAGAAGTTTTGCCTTCTAAAGGCGTCAAAAGCCCTGCAGCTTCAGCTCTTCGTAGTTTCTCAGATGGTACATGAATTCCTGCCTTCACTCTTGCTATTAAATCTCTTTCTGATACAGTTCGTCCTTCAGGTAATGGGATACCATTTTTGTATAAACCTTGTAAAATTTTTTGTTTCGCTTGTGGTGATTTGCCTTCTAGGGGTTGCATAAGTCCAGCATCTGCGGCTTTAGCGTACTTCTCTCTCATAGATGCAGTTTTAGGTTCCGGAGGTAAGCCAAGGTCAGCACGTACCTTTTCCATAATCTCTTTCTCTGAAGCGGTTTTCGCTTCAGGAAGAGGTAGTCCTTCCATTGCTAATCCTTTCATTATCTTCATTTTATGTAATTTAGTTTTTCCTTCTAACGGTGTCAGTAGGCCTGCAGCTTTTGCTCTTCGTAGTTTCTCTGATGGTGCACGAACTCCCGCCTTAACTCTAGCTATTAACGCTTTTTCGGATGCAGTTCGTCCTTCAGGCAACGGGATACCTCTGTCATGCAGACCTTGTAAAATTCTTTCTTTTTCTCTTGGAGATTTTCCTTCCAGTGGCTGGAGTAATCCGGCATCAGCAGCTTTAGCGTGCTTTTCTTTCATTGCTGCAGTTTTAGGTTCTGGAGGTAAGCCAAGATCAGCGCGAACCTTATCAATGAGCCTTTTCTCAGAAGCAGTTTTGGCTTCAGGAAGAGGCAAGCCTTCCTTTGCCAATGCTTTGAGTATTTTTTCCTTTTGTGAGGATGTTTTACCTTCTAAAGGCGTCAGTAGACCTGCAGCCTTAGCTATACGTAGCTTTTCAGATGGTGCACGCACTCCCGCTTTCACTCTAGCTATTAAATCTCTTTCTGATGCTGTTCGTCCTTTAGGCAGTGGAATTCCTCTGTCATATAGACCTCGTAAAATTCTTTCTTTTTCTCTTGGAGATTTCCCTTCTAGTGGCTGGAGAAATCCAGCATGAGCAGCTTTAGCATGCTTTTCTTTCATCGCTGAAGTTTTAGGTTCTGGAGGTAAGCCAAGATCAGCACGTACCTTATCAATGAGCTTTTTCTCGGAAGCAGTTTTCGCTTCAGGAAGAGGCAGCCCTTCCTTTGCTAGGGCTTTCAATATTTTTATCTTTTCTGAGGAAGACTTTCCTGCCAAAGGTGTCAAAAGCCCTTCAGCTTCAGCTCTACGTAGTCTCTCAGAAGGTGCTCGGACGCCTGCTTTAACTCTAGCTATTAAATCTCTCTCTGAAGCGGTTCGCCCTTCAGGTAATGGGATACCTCTGTCATACAAACCTTGTATAATTCTTTCTTTTTCTTTTGGAGATTTACCTTCTAGCGGCAGTAATAAACCAGCATCTGCTGCTTTCGCGTGCTTTTCTTTCATTGCTGCTGTTTTTGGTTCAGGAGGTAAGCCAAGATTAGCGCGTACCTTATCAATGAGCTTTTTTTCAGAAGCAGTTTTCGCTTCAGGAAGAGGCAGGCCTTCCTTTGCTAATGCTTTCAGTATCTTTTCTTTTTGTGACGATGTTTTTCCTTCTAAAGGTGTCAGTAGTCCCGCAGCTTCAGCTCTTCGTAGTTTTTCTGACGGTGGCCGAACGCCCGCCTGAACTCTAGCTATTAAATCTCTCTCTGATGCGGTTCGCCCTTCCGGCAATGGGATTCCCCGGTCATGCAAACCTTGTAAAATTATCTCTTTTTCTCTTGGCGATTTACCTTCAAGTGGCTGCAGTAACCCTGCATCTGCTGCTTTCGCGTGCTTTTCCCTCATTGCTGCAGTTTTAGGTTCAGGAGGTAAGCCAAGATCAGCGCGTACCTTATCAACGAGCCTTTTCTCGGAAGCGGTTTTCGCTTCAGGAAGAGGCAGGCCTTCCTTTGCTAATGCTTTCAGTATCTTTTCTTTTTCTGAGGAAGTTTTACCTTCCAAAGGAGTCAAAAGCCCTGCAGCCTTTGCTCTTCGTAGTTTTTCAGATGGTGCGCGTGCACCTGCCTTCACTCTAGCTATTAAATCTCTCTCTGAAGCGGTTCGCCCTTCAGGTAATGGGATACCTCTGTCATACAAACCTTGTATAATTCTTTCTTTTTCTTTTGGAGATTTACCTTCTAGCGGCAGTAATAAACCAGCATCTGCTGCTTTCGCGTGCTTTTCTTTCATTGCTGCTGTTTTTGGTTCAGGAGGTAAGCCAAGATTAGCGCGTACCTTATCAATGAGCTTTTTTTCAGAAGCAGTTTTCGCTTCAGGAAGAGGCAGGCCTTCCTTTGCTAATGCTTTCAGTATCTTTTCTTTTTGTGACGATGTTTTTCCTTCTAAAGGTGTCAGTAGTCCCGCAGCTGCAGCTCTTCGTAGTTTTTCTGACGGTGGCCGAACGCCCGCCTGAACTCTAGCTATTAAATCTCTCTCTGATGCGGTTCGCCCTTCCGGCAATGGGATTCCCCGGTCATGCAAACCTTGTAAAATTATCTCTTTTTCTCTTGGCGATTTACCTTCAAGTGGCTGCAGTAACCCTGCATCTGCTGCTTTCGCGTGCTTTTCCCTCATTGCTGCAGTTTTAGGTTCAGGAGGTAAGCCAAGATCAGCGCGTACCTTATCAACGAGCCTTTTCTCGGAAGCGGTTTTCGCTTCAGGAAGAGGCAGGCCTTCCTTTGCTAATGCTTTCAGTATCTTTTCTTTTTCTGAGGAAGTTTTACCTTCCAAAGGAGTCAAAAGCCCTGCAGCCTTTGCTCTTCGTAGTTTTTCAGATGGTGCGCGTGCACCTGCCTTCACTCTAGCTATTAAATCTCTCTCTGAAGCGGTTCGCCCTTCAGGTAATGGGATACCTCTGTCATACAAACCTTGTATAATTCTTTCTTTTTCTTTTGGAGATTTACCTTCTAGCGGCAGTAATAAACCAGCATCTGCTGCTTTCGCGTGCTTTTCTTTCATTGCTGCTGTTTTTGGTTCAGGAGGTAAGCCAAGATTAGCGCGTACCTTATCAATGAGCTTTTTTTCAGAAGCAGTTTTCGCTTCAGGAAGAGGCAGGCCTTCCTTTGCTAATGCTTTCAGTATCTTTTCTTTTTGTGACGATGTTTTTCCTTCTAAAGGTGTCAGTAGTCCCGCAGCTTCAGCTCTTCGTAGTTTTTCTGACGGTGGCCGAACGCCCGCCTGAACTCTAGCTATTAAATCTCTCTCTGATGCGGTTCGCCCTTCCGGCAATGGGATTCCCCGGTCATGCAAACCTTGTAAAATTATCTCTTTTTCTCTTGGCGATTTACCTTCAAGTGGCTGCAGTAACCCTGCATCTGCTGCTTTCGCGTGCTTTTCCCTCATTGCTGCAGTTTTAGGTTCAGGAGGTAAGCCAAGATCAGCGCGTACCTTATCAACGAGCCTTTTCTCGGAAGCGGTTTTCGCTTCAGGAAGAGGCAGGCCTTCCTTTGCTAATGCTTTCAGTATCTTTTCTTTTTCTGAGGAAGTTTTACCTTCCAAAGGAGTCAAAAGCCCTGCAGCCTTTGCTCTTCGTAGTTTTTCAGATGGTGCGCGTGCACCTGCCTTCACTCTAGCTATTAAATCTTTTTCTGATGCGGTTCGCCCTTCAGGCAGTGGAATTCCTCTGTCATGCAGACCTTGCAGTATTCTTTCTTTTTCTCTTGGAGATTTACCTTCCAGTGGCTGGAGTAATCCCGCATCTGCTGCTTTCGCGTGCTTTTCCCTCATTGCTGCAGTTTTAGGTTCAGGAGGTAAGCCAAGATCAGCGCGAACCTTATCAATGAGCCTTTTCTCAGAAGCAGTTTTGGCTTCAGGAAGAGGCAAGCCTTCCTTTGCCAGTCCTTTGAGTATTTTTTCTTTTTGTGAGGATGTTTTACCTTCTAAAGGTGTTAATAGTCCTGCAGCTTCAGCTCTTCGTAGTTTTTCTGACGGTAGCCGAACGCCCGCCTGAACTCTAGCTATTAAATCTTTTTCTGATGCGGTTCGCCCTTCAGGCAATGGAATTCCTCTGTCATGCAGACCTTGCAATATTCTTTCTTTTTCTCTTGGAGATTTACCTTCCAGGGGCTGGAGTAATCCCGCATCTGCAGCTTTCGCGTGCTTTTCTTTCATTGCTGCAGTTTTCGGTTCTGGAGGTAGGCCAAGGTCAGCGCGCACCTTATCTATGAGCCTTTTCTCAGAAGCAGTTTTCGCTTCGGGAAGAGGCAGGCCTTCCTTTGCAAGTGCTTTCAGTATCTTTTCTCTTTGTGTAGATGTTTTGCCCTTCAAAGGCGTTAATAGCCCTGCAGCTTCAGCTCTACGTAGTTTCTCTGATGGTGCATGTGCACCTGCCTTTACTCTAGCTATTAAATCTCTCTCTGATGCGGTTCGCCCGATGGGTAATGGGATTCCCCGGTCTTGCAAACCTTTTAAAATTCGTTCTTTCCCTTTTGGTGATCTACCTTCTAGTGGCTGCAGTAATCCAGCATCTGCTGCTTTCACGTGCTTCTCTTTCATAGACGCAGTTTTAGGTTCAGGGGGTAAGCCAAGTTCAGCGCGTACCTTATCAATTACCCTTTTTTCAGAAGCAGTTTGAGCTTCAGGAAGAGGCAGTCCTTCCTTTGCCAATGCTATTAGTATCTTTTCTTTTTGTGATGATGTTTTATCTTTCAGAGGCGTCAGTAGCCCTGCGGCTTCCGCTCGTCGTAGCTTTTCAGAAGGAGCACGTACTATTCCTTTTACTTTGGCTATTAAATCTCTCTCTGTTGGAGTTCGCCCTTGAGGCAATGGTATACCTAGGTCTCGTAAACCTTTCAAAATTTTTTCTTTTTCTTTTCGAGATTTACCTTCCAGCGGCAGGAGTAATCCGACCTCTGCAGCTTTAGCTTGCTTTTCTTTTACTGATAAAGTTTTAGGTTCAGGGGGTAGGCCAAGGTCAGCGCGAACCTTGTCAATGAGTCTTTTCTGAGAAGCAGTTGCTGCTTCAGGAAGAAGCAAGCCTCGCATTGCTAGTCCTTTCAGTATCTTTTCTTGTTGTTTTGGTGTCTTTCCTTCCAAAGAAGTTAGTAGTCCCGCAAATTTAGCTGCACGAATCCTTTCAGATGGCGTAAGTGATGGTGCACGTACGCCTGCCTTCACTCTAGCTATTAAAGCTCTTTCAGAAGCAGTCCGCCCTTCAGGCAATGGTATTCCCCTGCTATGTAAACCTTTTAAAATTCGTTGTTTTTCCTTTGGTGATTTACCTTCAAGAGGCAGCAATAATCCGTCATCTGCAGCTTGAGCATACTTCTGTTTCATTTCTGAAGTTTTAGGTTCCGGTGGTAAACCAAGATCAACGCGTACCTTATCAATAAGCCTTTTCTCAGAAGCAGTTTTTCCTTCAGGAAGTGGTAGTCCTTCGTATGCTAATCCTTTCAGTATCTTTTCTTTTTGTGCGGCAGATTTACCCTCCAAAGGTGTCAGTAACCCTGCATCTTGAGCTCGGCGTAGTTTCTCAGATGGTGCACGTATTCCCGCTTTGACTTTAGCTATTAATTCTCTTTCTGATGCTGTTCGACCTTTAGGCAATGGGATTCCTCTGTCATGCCAACCTTGTAAAATTCTTTGTTTTTCTGTTGTGGTTTTACCTTCCAGGGGTTCCATTAACCCGGCATTTGCAGCTTTGGCGTACTTTTCTTTCATTGCTACACTTTTGGGTTCTGGAGGTAGGCCGAGTTCAGCGCGTACCTTATCAATGATCCTTTTCTCAGAAGAAGTTTTTCCTTCAGGAAGTGGCAGTCCTTCCTTTACCAATGCTTTAAGTATCCTTTCTTGTTGTGAAGAAGTTTTACCATCCAAAGGTGTCAGTAATCCTGCAGCTTCAGCTCTACGTAGTTTCTCCGAAGATGCTTGCACTCCTGCTTTCACTCTAGCTATTAAATTTCTCTCTGATGCGGTTCGGCCTTCAGGCAACGGAATACCGAGGTTGTGCCAACCTTGTAAAATCCTTTCTTTCTCTCTTGGTGATTTACCCTCTAGAGGCTGGAGTAATCCGGCGTCTGCAGCTTTGGCATGTTTTTCTTTCATAGATATAGTTTTAGGATCCGGAGGTAAGCCAAGGTCAGCTCGTACTTTATCAATCAGTTTTTTCTCAGAAGCAGTTTTCCCTTCAGGAAGAGGCAGTCCGTGCATTGCTAGTCCTTTCAGTATATTTTCTTGTTGTTTCGGAGGTTTTCCTTCTATAGACGTAAGCAGTCCGATATCTTTTGCCTCTCTTATTCTCTCAGATGGCGTTACTGACGGCGCACGTATTCCTGCCTTCACTCTAGCTATTAGAGCTTTCTCTGATGTAGTTCGCCCTTCAGGTAATGGTATTCCCCTGTCGTGTAACCCTTGAATAATTCTTTCTTTTTCTCTCGGAGATTTACCTTCCAGGGGCTGCAGTAATCCTGCATCTGCGGCTTTAGCGTATTTTTCTTTCATGATAGCAGTTTTAGGTTCCGGTGGTAGGCCCAATTCGGCGCGGACCTTTCCTATAAGTCTTTTTTCAGAAGAGGTTTTCCCTTCAGGTAGAGGCAGTCCTTGCATTGCCAATCCTCTTAAAATAAGTTTTTGTTGTTCCGGCGATTTTCCAGCTATTGGCGTGAGTAGTCCTTCAGCTTTTGCTTTTCGTACTCTTTCAGACGGCGTTACTGATGGCGCATGGACTCCTGCTTTTACTTTCGCAATAAGTGCTTTTTCAGATTTTGTTCGTCCTTCAGGCAGTGGAATTCCTTTGTCATACAAACCTTGCAGAATTCTTTGTTTTTCTTTCCTTGTTTTACCTTCAAGTGGCTGCATTAATCCAGCGTCTGCAGCTTCGGCGTATTTTTCTTTCATAGATTCAGTTTTAGGTTCCGGAGGAAGGCCAAGTTGGGCACGTACTCTTTCAATTAGCTTTCTTTCAGAGGCAGTTTTCCCTTCAGGTAGAGGCAGTCCTTGCATTGCTAATCCCTTTACTATTTTTTCTTTATGTTCAGGTGATTTTCCTTGTAAAGTCGTGATCAATCCTGCAGCTTTGGCTTTTCTAAATCTTTCAGACGGTGTTATTTCTTCGGTAACTTTAGCTTTTCTTATTCTTTCCAACATTCTTGCAGTTTTAGACTCTGGTACTCCCAATTCGGCTTTAACTTTCTTTATCAAAGCTTTTTCAGAAGCCGTCTTACCCTTTGGCAGTGGTTGTCCTGTTTTGATTAACTCTCTTAAAATCTCTTCCTTCTCTTCTGGAGTCTTCCCTTCTAACATTTTTTCAGCTTTCTTTCTTTTTTCTTTTGTTCCCAGGGAGACTAACGATTTACGTTCTTCTCCTAGGCGTCTTTCTTCACGTAACTTATGACTGCATAGTATGCATTTACAATTATCACAGTTTTTCTTTTTGTAGCAGTCATAAAGGCCCTTCATTACTTCGAACATAGCATCTGAGTTGCATGAACAGCAGCAACTCTCTTCCACCCTGCTCAATTGACAGCGGTAAACCTTCCATTTTTTTTGCGTTGGAAAATGAAACGGACTCAAATATTCGTTAAAATGGTAACCTGAGACTCGGTTTACTACGAATTTTGAATTGAAGAAGCATTTTTTCTTTATTGTTTCAGAGCTTCTGGTGCGTTGTTTATTAAGATTGAAAAGTTTTGTCCGTTTGTCGAGCTCGGTCAAGCTTATGTGCTTGGTGAAGAGTTTTTGGGTTATATTCCTCCCGGAGCGTGATAAGCCAATAGCAACTATTGGGCGTTGGCCATAATTTAGTCGATTCATTTTTTTGCGGATTTTTACTTTTTTCTTGTGATCCATTATACCGTGATTCATATAATTGTATGAACCAATTTCCTGATTGTATTGGCACAATTCGTGTCGTTTTAAATTGTTCACCATGTCTTTCATATTGATTTTATGAACAGCGTAAAATCTTACTTTGTTTTTCTTAGAACACCTCCATTCGAGGAAAGTGTGTCGAAACTTTAACTAGCTGTTATGGCATTTTTTTTAGCGGTTCTCCTTCATCATTTATGGTTGATTTATGCTGTAAAATATTTAGGAATTAATAACAACAGTAGAGTAGGTACCTGAACCATTAATATTATTCCTGTAAGTAAATACTACGGCATATTTTCTTAGATTGAAAAAGTGAAATGGAATATTTAACTTACAAATTGATAACATTAGTTATGAGAGCCTTAATAATTAATTTCTGTGTATTTATATCTCTGTACTTAGAGTGTAGTGTACGTATGCATGTTGTCAAACATCTTTCACACTAGTGATCAGCCATAATTTTTGCACGCATATACTAACAAAGTCGTCACCGCCTCGCCTATTACCTCGACGTTAACCAGGCTCCAACCTATTTAAATGGAGTGGATTGTAGTGTGAGGGAAACATCGACAATGATATTTTTATGGCTAAACGTGGCGTCATAGTTGACGTCTATCAAAGGCACTAAGAAGGGGCAAGTCGGGGTGGTGAAAAGTTAGCACGGAGGCGACAAGCCGTAAGCGTGGGTACGCGAAGTGGCTATGCACCACTCGAGTTTGGTCATAAACGGGCACTTTACTGTTACTCATGGTGGTGATGTACCACCACTGCTAATGAATAATATCGAGTGGTAACTGGCATGACCCATATCACAGATCGTGGTAAATGTTGATTACAGACCGTGCGAGAGGAAGAACGCGTTCCAACTGATTACGCAACCTGCTGATTATACTTATATGTTGGTTTACTCATAATATAACAACGTACCATTTAATTTCCAGCTTTTTTTTTACAGATTGATAGGTTCCTTTCCTAATAGCATCATTACTATGGACTATTGTGTGATAAACAGTACACTATTTCTGTATTTTTATTCGTATTTTTTGTTGGTTATGTACATGATGGAAAAATCGTAAGCCATTTTTTTTTAATTGCTTGTCACACTTGACATGTGGTGACATCAGACGGGTTTTTTTTATAACGGTAAAATATTTTTTATTTTTATTTATAACGAAAACTCTATAACCCAACATCACCTTAAATACCGCCACATGACCATACTTATTTTCAAAGCAACAAAATGCGTAGGGCTGACAACCGGCTACATAAAACCATTAACTCTCTGTTTTATAGAATATTCTTAAATAATCAATCAGTGATCAAAAAAAATGTTATCACCCAAGTAGTCATTGCAATAGTATAAGAGCTGGTCGCCACCTCAATGTACATATAACCTATTCATAACTGTGAAATTGGTGGCCGAGTGGGGTGCAGTGGTGGCCGAGTGGTAACGGCCCCGACTTACGAATTGTAGGTCGCGTGTTCAAATCCAACTAGGCGCATTACTTTGTTTAACTTCATCACCACTGCTCTCAAAACGGTGAAGGAAAACATCGTGAGGAAACCGGCATGTCCTAGAACCAAAAATTCGAAGACATGTGACATTCACCAACCCGAACTGGGCCGCGTGGTGGATTACTGCCCATTCCCTCTCCTAGAGAGGAGGCCTGTGTCTCAGCAGTGGGAACGTTAGAAAAGCTGATTATTATAAGTGTGAAATTAGGGCAGTCATTTGCTAGATGTAAATAACAATAACTAATGTCTGCCAGGATCTGAAACCGTCGACGACGATTCTTTGCTTGCGACGGAAATTACTAAGATAAGTAACGGAGCATAATATGGCGCCAGGAGCTTAAGCCCTTAAGCCCTTAAGCTTAAAGGTGGACGGAAGCTAGAGTGAGAGCAGTTCCTTTAAAACCCGAGACAGAAATAGGAGCCAGCGTGGCTCCGTCGTCGAGATTAGAATGTTGAAATTGATTGGTATTTGAATGTACAATTCTAAAAAATTAAATCATTCATACGTCACACGGTTAGACTGTACTATGGATGGTCTAAAAATCCCGCCTGTTTTCATTAAATACTAGTTGACCCGCACAACTTCGTGTGTGCAATATTTTTCATGACTGCTGCGCTCCTATTGGTATTTACTTGACGATATATAGCCTAACACTGAAATATTTTTTTAATCGGTCGGGAGCAGTTCCTGAGCTTAGCGCGTTCAAGCAAACAAACAAACTCTTCAGCTTTTTAACCCCCGACGCAAAAAGAGGGGTGTTATAAGTTTGACGTGTCTATCTGTCTGTCTGTCTGTGGCCATATCTGTGGCTCCATAGCTCGCGAACGGATGAAGAAATTTCCATTTAGTTTTTTATTTTTGTATGAAAGGTGAGTCATGTTTAATGAAAATCGGTTGAGTCGTTTAAAAGTTGTGGAGGGTGAAAGTGGGGAATAATTACTGTATGTCTGTAACTATACTCGAGTGGGGTACCAAATGAAAGCGCACTGAAAGAGAATTCCACTCTCGATTAATGACTTAATCGAGAGTGTTCTTACAAGTAGCCTATAAAAAATATAAAATAAAAAATTAAATGTTAATTGATAACTGGTTTTGATCCGTGTGAAAGTCAACAATTATTCTCTGGGTGAGCAGTAGGTATTGTTACTTATGATTCGACTGAATACAACACGAGATTGGATTGTAATTAAGAGTAAGATTGTTTTTTTTTTACTTTTTAAAGGGGAGTTAAAGTAAGTAGTGAGAGGAGTTTTCTTTCTTTCTTTTCTTTCTACATAACAATAAAAACTCTGCCGTCGGTCGGCCCAAGCTAGCAGGTATGAACGTACATTCAAGTACATATTAACATTACTCTATCCCGCAGATTTTGTTTTTGAGAAAATAAGCAACGTCTTAGGGCCCTGGGATCTTGAACTATAAACGATGCAGCCTTGACCTGACCAATATGACGTGAGTGCGTGTACCTGTACCTTTATACGTGACAACCACAGACGAGAGTTCTAACAGCGTTTCACCTACAGAGTAACCTTTTTAGTATAATAGCGTAATAATCTGTCCCTAGTGTCATCGGTGGTGACAGCCGCGCACTCCTGGGGTGCACCACGAGTGCGCTAATACCTCCAAAACTCCGTCTCTCATCCCTCCACCAGACTTCCATGTTTGCAAGTTTTTAACAAATGCGATAGCAAATTCAATATCCGTATGCTCTAGCACATCTTTTGTTGTCGGCTGCCGCTTCAGAATTCTCAGTGAAGTCAGCATAAACTGCGGTCAATGCAACTGAGAATTACAATCATGAAAGCGGCAGTCTGAAGTAATCCGACATGGTAAGAATACCGTGTCACTGTAAAGTGTACTTACCCAGCAAATGCAAGTGTCAACTTCGTCAGCCGGGGTATAGACTTCTGGGGGCTGATCATGTTGTGTATACCCAAAGCTTCAGCTTGCATGACCGCACTAACACTACCAATCCCCGTCGCTTGTACGAACTTAAAGAAGAATCCAATACTAATTTAGTTGAGAAAAGCCAGATGACTATGGAATGCTTTTATGACGCTTGCACTGGATACAATTTGAGGTGAGATCTTTTTTTTTAGTGTCTACCGTAAGTAAGGTTACAATAATCTGCGGTGAGGGGACCATCGTGACCAAACCTAGTTAAATAAAGTTAGTTAAATAAAAAATCGTTGTCTCTCTAAAATCTATGTGCACTGAGCTAATGTGATATCATTGTTCATTTCTTATACGGTCCACGGCCCCGTTAGTACCCTGATGATCACAGGCAAAAATGCTAATGGGGTTTTCTTTTAAAAATTGCGCAGTTACAGCCAAGAGGTCATACTTCCGCCTGTAACAATTTGCTTAAGATATAAATCTTAATAATAAATCAACAAAAAGAAAATGGACATTTTGAAATGGAAACAAACTAAAGCACCTCTAGGTTGAATCCTTAGTTTTGACCCACTGTGTACATATCATAACCCACTCCATTTTTCAAAGTTCCATAAATCAGCAATTCATGCCAAAATAACTAATCTCTGATAATTTAACAAAGTACCTACGGGTACGTACCTAATCGCAGGCGACGACTGGCCGCCCGCTCCGGCCATCGCGCTGCTATTGCTATATTATGTGCTTTTGCTTTTTTAGAGCGAGAGTTGCGATTTCGCGATGAGCGACTGACAGAGACAGAGAGTGCGATTTAAAGCATTAAGCAAATAGCAACAAGTGAGAGCCACAATAGCATCTGCTATTTGCTATTTATAATAAGCATGGTGCTTTATTATGCTATATGCTATATTTCCCTATAAAGTTTTTCCTATCTCAATGATTTAACCGCTCAAACGCAGGTGACTCCATCTACCAGTTCGATTGTGAACTCAAATAAACGTTTTGTTTCAGTTACTGCCCCATCACCGGCTTTGTAAAGAACAAACGGGATTACTTCAAGCTAAAGATGAAAGATGTCGCTGTGCTCATATGTTTTCTTGCTTCGAATTTCATCGTTTTCCTTACGATCGTGTTCAAGACTATTGTACATTCGTTCCTCTTAGTCATAATGGGTTTGCAGTGGATTTTAAGGTACCTATTTATCCTTGGTCCAGTTAAATAAATATATAAGCTAAGATGAAAAAATAATGGTGAAAATTAATTGCAAAATAATAATTAACAGCGAAAACGAATTTTGTATCTGTTATTAACTTTTAGTAGGATAATTTTTGCTATTATTTTTTTTGTTATTGATAGGCTCACCTTAAAACGATGATACTCTTCTCATTAGCTAGTTGCATATCTTCAAAAAACAAACGTGGTGTAGGTACAGGACTGTTAGAAATAAGTACCTACCTATATCTTATGTACATATAAAATTCTCGTGTCACGGTGTTTGTGGTTGAACTCCTCCGAAACGGCTCGACCAATTTTCGTGAATCTTAGCGTACCTACATATCGGCTAGGGTGGAGAATCGGAAAACATCTATTTTTCATCCCCCTAAATGTTAAGGGTGGTTCACCTCAAATTTTTTATTTGGCAAAACGACGTTTGCCGGGTCAGCTAGTCTTAATATAAAACAAGGTAAAACAGCATACATTCGTACCAATTTTATGTTTTAGAAAATTAAATATTATTATAAACATTCTTGTAATTACTGTAGTAATATTTACAGTTATTGTAATTACTGTAAATATTTTTGGCATACTAAATATTATCTATAAAAAAAAAATGTGAAAAATGCCAGCCCCCGTTCCTGAAGTTTGAGTCGCCTTATAATTGCAAATTTTGGTTGATTACTAGCAGTGTCCCGCGGTTTCACCCACATAGTTCCCGTTCCCGTAGGAATATGGGGATAAAATATGTCATACGGGGATAGTTTAGCTTCCCAACAGTGAAAGAATTTTTCAAATCGTTTCAGTGGTTTCGGAGCCTATTCAATACAAACAAACAATCAAATTTTTCCTCTTTATAATATTAGTACAGATATAGACAAAATGCAAAAAAAATACGTGACCATTTGTTTTTAAATCTCTCTGACGGACTTAATGCTATTATTATTTTGCTATGTAGCCAAATACCGAAATACCCTACTGTTCAAGTGGACGTCTGCCATGAATATTTTTCATAGCAAGATCTTTTCTTTTTCAGTGTGTTCATTGCGAAGGCAAGTAGTGCATGTATGGGAGGAGTCGATAGTTATTGGCCCACAAGAACTGAAGAACTAATCAGAACCCTTGGTTTACATGACGGGTATGCCACACAATACTCGCTACATAAATATTCTAACGTGTTAACAAATACATGAATAAAGAAGTTTCGTTTCTGCATTTTCTTTTTTTTTATATTTTAATTCTGAATGTATTATGAATAATCACTACTATATGTATTGTATATACATTTGAATAAAAAATAAAAAACACTAAACTAACTAAAACTAAAAATAGTCAAAAGATGGCGTCGAAAAATTCCTCCGCATCGCTCTGGCCACTGGTAATGTACCCAAAAGGCAGGCAGCATTACCACGCTTTTTTTATGTATGATCTTGTGTATAATTTAAATCACCATGCACTTTTAATATACATGGTTATATTTATATCGTATCCCTGAAACGTTAAACGTAAACGGGAGTGTTTTGCTGGGCAAAGGTGAGAATCCCGTTGCCGAGCTGTGATAAAGATAAATATAAGTGATAGTTAGACTCACGCACCGGGGCGGTACGATCAAGTCTTGGTTTCTTCCGAATAGTAGGTATTACTGTTATAAGCGTGGGGCGTGGGTAGGGAAATTATACAATTGACGACCCGGTTGATGCAGTGGTTGAGCGTTCGGCTGTTGCGCTACGTGTCGCGGGTTTGATTCCCGCACGGAACATATGTTTGAATGGCCTACAGATAGTTGTTCCGACACAATTAAGTTTGTAATTAACATTTCAGCCCGGGGTGATGCGCTTAAGACCATAAATTGGTAAGAGCTCAAAGAGTCGTGTTGAAGGTACGTAACGTGTAACCCGTGTCAGTTACTGAGTTGTGGAGGTTAATGCAGTTGCTCAATGTCAAGTACTAGTATTCAGCTGCATCGGATTTAACAGATTTATCTATTAGGTCACATATACATATGTATGTATTTAAAAAGTAAAGATAGAGCTGTCCAAACATTCTCTTATACACTTTCACCATATTATAAGAAATATGGCATTTTTAATGTAACAATTGCTCCTGAAGAATGCCGATTGCGTTGTATAGTCACTTCAGACTAGATCGGCCAAATACGGACCAATTAGAGGCGTCAGATGTGAGGCGAAGACACGTGAGTTTCGCCTTATCCTTACCATTTTATGTCAGTAGTTTGATAAGAAAACAAACACGCAGATTTATCGATTTCATCTGTGTAACTAGTTTAGATAAATTAACTGCATTCCTCGCTCTACTGTCTAGGGACCAGAACTTAAGCCTGTTCGCCTCGTGTGGCAGAATAAGCTTAGAACCGCCGCCATTGTGTCACGTAGCAGGGACAGTTTGAGCCCTAGGGAGCTAATAGACGGGAAGCAGATTTTCCGCTCGGTATATTGTTCATTTGTCGGATTTCATACAGCGGGACATCCTTTGAAAGTTGTTTGAGAAAGATTTGACAATCTTTTTAATTGACTACTGGGTTCTGCAGTATGTATGCGAACATGAATATTCAGATTGATTTATGTACCTTTGTATTGCCTAAATTCAAATATATTTTTTGAGTGCTCTGAGGAACAGAGATAAGACAAAATTATCATACCGTTTCGTTAAATCTGATAATATCACATTCAAAATCTACTACGGCGGCTTAGAAATATAAAATATTCAAGAACTAGCTAAGGCGGGAGCTCCACTCCGCTCCGCTCCCGCCTTAGCCTTCTAACCTAACCTATCTGAGTCGGGGTGTTAACCATAATGACGTTTTTTATATACTACTTACATTAAACGTTAGACCTAATGATTTTCGATTAAATAAACAATCAATAATTTCATCGGAGTTTAAAATTTAGTTGAACTTTGGCGCACCCTATTTTCATTATAATTGAGAGTTAAAAAATAATTTTGATAACCAACAATAGAAATTAAAAAGTTCATGCAAGTTGTAAAAATATGATTATTTTTACAAAACCTCTGTTGTCGGTAACTTAGTAATTTTGTCGGAGGTTCAGTATTCTATCCGGAAGTTTAGTTTTGTTATTCGAAGATCCATTTTGTTTTAGGAGAAAATGTAATTTGAACATGCTCTTATTTTTTGTTAAATAGGATATTTTTTCGATTTTGTTTTGGGTTTTGTGTCGGTAATTCATCATAACGCTGGTTAATTAGAATAATAGTCAACCGCAGATCGCTGGAGATTAATTTGTTTTTCGGAACCATTATTATTTCCCAAATTCTATCCATGTTGACGTGACTGATCTATGACTGAACATATTTATTTTTTCTTGATGATTTTTTCATTATGTGAACAATTTAATTTATTGCCATCTAGTATCGAGTAGCTGCTAAAAAGAATTTTCAAACATTCGTATTCCATACCAGTATAGTTAGAATTAATAATTTGATACAGTGCCATCTAGTATCGAGTAGCAACATCGTTGAATTAGTAGTACAACTAAAACTGTTATTAAGATGTGAAAAGTTTTTGGAACTACCAGTTATATCTTAAATAAACATACCAAGTATCAATCTTATATCCAAATCATGATTTTAGCCCTTCCGTAGAATTTTAGACAAGCTTTCGAACTTTTTGTTTGTTGCACTAACTCACAGATGGCGTTGCACGTTCACTAAACGGCATGCTCAGACTTGATTCTCTTTCAGGGTTTTCAGGCGTGACCGTTTACTATGTGTTAATTTTATGTAACAGCTGACTCCACCCTCCAGGCGAGATAGCGAGCTGCAATACGAGCGAGAGGACGACAGATGCAGCATCGCAGCTTTACGAGTGCCCACGAGGTCGCATACTGGCTCTTTCACATCCGCACTTGCATCCCTTTCTGGTCCAGGTGACCTTGGAGAGGTGCACGTGTCGTTAAGTTTATGAAGTTTCATGTTCGATACAAGTTCTGCATAACATTGGCCGCGGGCTGCGCGAGTGCATAAAATACTTTTCAACTTTTTCTTTTCGGTTTTTCTAAGCGGTTTTATGATTTTAGGAGAACAACGGTATTGTAAACAGCAAAATCGGATCTGACTTGTTATTAACATAAAGCTACGCCCGTGTTACGTCGGGAGCTGGTAAGAGATACAGTTCCGGGTTATCGTTCGATGGGTTGCAAATTCCGGTTTGTCTTATTTTAGGGAAGACTGCTTGAATGGTTCTAATGTATTTGAAAGAAAGAAAGAAAAATGTTTATTTGGGACTCGTACCTACAAGACAAAAATATAAACAAACAAAATAAAACTGATAGTAAAATAAATTAAAAAAAAACTAACAATATTAATTTAGTGGTGCGAGGCCAAAAAGGTTCCTATCTCAGCATATGCTGCGATATAAAAAAAAATAATAATATCACAGCGTTGGTATTTTAAATGGTTTGTAAAGTACCTATATTTCAGATTTCCAGGGTTTAACAGATAAGGTGTTCTTGCGGCGAGTCATAGTGATTCGGTTTATGAATTTCCTTTGCCTTTCTTCGAGGCTTTAGTACGTAATCGTATCGCTTATTTTCGGTTATCAGACGAGTAAACTACGAAAACGTAATCAGATAACATTATTTTATTTTTAGGATAACGCATAATTTTACTATGTATCTTTAATTAGTGTCACCATTCTATACTGATATTTATCATTACATTACATTATAGGGTACAAATACAAGTCTCCTATTTGTCTAGATCATATAGTTGACTCCATCTTGAGTATTTCTGTCTTGTAGTAGTAGAGTAGTCTTGATTCTTGAGTAAAACATACTAACCCATCTATATGACGTTACAGTTCCACCATCTTCTTCGTACCGCGGTCTAGTTTCGCTTCTTCAGATTCAGGGCACCGCTCCTGCCATAGTGTTACGACAAACTGCTGACTCGGGTCAGATGGTCAGATCTGTGTGTGTGTATGTGATATGTGCAGGTTGACTGGTCATTGTTCTTATCCAGGAATCGAACCCGTTGATTTGGAGGAACTATTGCAATAATATGGATCTTGTTGGAATGATAAAGGTAGATGTTATTCCAATAGAATGGGATTATTTGAACAGATTGAGTAGCTGATCTGAGTTACTTTTTTATTAGGAGATTCTATTAAGAGGGTTTCCTACAGAAATTTTCTGACGCAATATTTGATTGAGATAGTCATCATTTCTATATTTTTACTATGACAGGTTGGTTTACAATACTTATAAAATGTACAAGGTGATTTATACAATTAAAAAATATCAGCTGTCCCCCACATTTTGCCGAGTTACGCAGTCAAAAATGTACTAAATTAAACAGTTGATTACTTTTCCATAAATGGTATGCATAGACAAATTCTTTTTGGGTACCTACTTAAATAAAGTACCTAGGATTCCAGCGAATGTCTTGTATGTTTGTATTGTTATTGAAATTGTGTGCCTAATAATAATCAAAAACGAAAAGTGTGAAAAAACAGAAAATAATTCACATTGTTGTGTATTATTTATTTGACGAGTCTGGTGCGACTATTACGATTTTTTCTTCTTTTCAAATGACAAACAAAGATCAACTGGCCAAGTGCGTGTCGGACCACGAATAATGAAGGGTTCCGTAGTTCACTGTTAAAATCTCATATCTCTAAAAGTAAGCTGTGATGCTCAAACTGATTTTCATTAGAAGTGTCTGTGAAGTTCTATTTGATCATTTTTTTTTTAATTTTCATCTTCTTGGTATAAAATGGACACACATTTTTACAAATTTGGAAGCACATATCTCAAAAACCTTAAAAAAAAAAAAAACTTTTTTTGAAACCTTTATTTCATTTTGAAAGAGCTATCCAATAATACCCCACACGATTACCTATGTATGTTAGAATTTATTTTTTCATCCCTCCGTTACAAGTATGGAGTGCCACCTCTAAAGTTATTTTTTCCATAAAATCCCAATTTTCATTTATGTAGCTTTAATAGTCCCCGAGTAAACCGGCCGTGACGTACAGACAGACGGACCGACAGACGGACATGGCAAAATTATAAGCTTACATTGCATATTGAGGAGTCTCCATTTAGGCATGGAAGATGCCTGTAGTTGAAGGCTATAAGAGTTCCGTTTTTGCTATTTGGTTACGGAACCCTAAAAAGGCAACAAAACCGTCAACGGATAATACAAATGGCAGATTTAACTCCTTAAAATATACATGTGTGTAAGCTAACTGTAGCTTATAGGTACCTACATAATGTAAATATCACGTGAGCGAAGCCGAGGGCACAGCTATTGTTTTATTAAGTAGATACGAGCCGTGCGCAGTGTGTACGCAGGAATTTCTCATTTACAAAAATGACGTACATCCATACAACATTTTATCCCCTATGGTTACGTATGAATCGTCATTAGTTTTTGTAGAACGGAAGTGCAATGTTTCTTTATTCAAGAATGAAGAAACTGCACTGTGTAAGGATATAATTCGTTGACTGATAGTGAATGAAGGGAATCTGATTGAGTAGATTTTACTACTAAATGGATTTTGCTAGAGGCTTCGAATGAATGAACGTAAATCCCAAGGAAACATACTTACGAGATAAAGCCTATGTGCTGTCTATAGGTACTACATATTATAATAAAACGTAGATTCGCCGTGTCTCCACTAGTGATGCCGGGAAGTGTTATTCTGAAGTTTTCAAAGGCATTCGTAATGTACCTATTCGTGTGTGTATTAGCGTAATTTTCACAAGTATTGAGTAATATTCCAAATTAGGTATTCTCACGAAAACTATCTTGCACTACGTAAATTCAAATTTAAACAACTAGATGGCGTGACTATCGGCGCCCGTCCGTAATGTTAGTAGAATCAACCCGCTGGTCACACGTCGGGGTTCCCAGCTTAAGGAATAATATTTATCCCTTAAATTTGGGAGTTTTTTTAAGGGACTTTTTATCAATAAACATACGCACTGGGATAAAAACAACCTTTATTGCTGACCTAGCGACTTAATGTATCCTAGCGGTAGTGCAATTCCTCGTTCGTAAGAATACTTGCTTGCCTAATATTACAGTTAATTTTAAAGGTACTTTTTTTTTGCGCCCTCTGCCTATGGTGACGTCTATTAATCGTGTCATGCTTGTAAAAATGTAACTATTTTATTATTGACAACAGGCGATATTTTTTTTTTTTGTAAAATCTAACCGTGGGCATGAAATTATAATAAAAAAACTTGATACATTTTGCGGTTAGATGTATCCTGTTCTGGTCGTCATTGCAAACAATGCGTGTAATGAATCATTATATACATGTAACGTTCTTGTGAGAGAAAAAAATGTACTGCAATGCGTTATGGCAACAGTAATTATCGGCTTTTGAAAATAAATAAAATAATTCATTGGATACATGAACCTCGTTTTATTTATTTTTTTGAGAGGTAAAAATAATTTAGCAATAAGTAGTTTATTATTAGATACCGTAGAACGGAATGAAGTAACATAGACAAAACCTTCTAACTGTCATCTGTGCATCTATTAATATGTTTTCCCAAAACAGAATTCAGATTTTCCGTTGCTTCCTCTAATAAACACCTTACAAGACCTGACCTGTTTAATATTTATGTAAAATACTTATTGACGACTTTGAAATTATAATGATGGCTTTTAAGTATTTTTGACAAGCCCTGATGTTTACGTTATTTTGACATTCATGTTATTGTCGTATTTCTCAGTATTCCGATTAGACCATGCCTAACTAACTATAACATTGTAATGTAAAGATTATAAGGAATAAATCAATATATGTTTCATTACTATACACCACAATTTGCGGTGGGACTATTCTTCGAACAAAACTGTCTCCTTTATTTAATAATTTTCCAAATATGTGATTTTAGAAAGACTGAACCAAAATGAAAAAATAAAATAGAAAATGTGAATTATTCGATTTTTTTTTACAATTTCACGCGATATTATACAATATTACGGCGTTTACTATTTTCGGGTGGCGTAATATTATATCAGTAGAATTTAAAGCTAAAGGTATTAGAGGGCTCAACAACTTCGCGGAAGGAATACCTACACACACGGAGGTACCTACTTACAAACCATAAAATATATCTTTTGACGCGAATTTTTCGTTTTTCGATTCATAATAAAACTGGTAATAATAGGCAACACTTTTCACTGCTTTGTTTGTGTGAGATAAAAAGTTTGAAATATTCATTAACTTATCAATGAATGATATAGCTAATGCGTACGTTACGTTATCGTAGTGTAGTTCTACTTTTACTCGCTAGATGTCATTGATGCCAATAACTGAAACTGCTTAAATTTTGTACTCTGCGTTCTTGTTATCAAAGTATTACAAAGTTTACGTTAAGTAAACGTTAGAAAAAGACAGAACACAAAAAAAAACAATTTTTGTCTATTTGTCTGATCCAATTGAAGTATCGACTTTACCTTTTTGAAGTGAAAAAGGCCTTAAAAAGTTTAAAATTTGCAATCGATTTTATTGTTAATTTGCACGATATAGGGTTTGTTGTTCCAAAATATAACAAATAGAGATATAAAAAATAAAAATTTCAGACAAAAAAGTCCATAGACAAGGTTGTTAGTAAGTTTTGCTTATAACTAATGTTAGTCATTAACAGTAACAGAAGAAGAAAATACACACCGTCTACCCCTGCACAGTAGGCTCATCGGTCTCGGAACAAATGGAGTTCAGTGAACCTACTGAGCAGAACAGTATCGGTTCTCTCGCCAATCATTCTGAGGACGCTATTTGGGCTCTCCCGTACTCGTCGCACCACTGAAACTACTTAAAAAAAAGATTGTGTTTTTTATTTCTAAATAAAATACCTCCTCCGTAAAAAAACTAACGATACAAGTTTCATCATCAACGGCAATAAAGCTTTAAAGGTGACAATAGGGTAGTTGACTAAAAAAATAATAATTAGTCTGTCAGATAGATTTACAAAAAATATTGGATACGTTTTTTTCTTTTTTCACGAAAACAAGAAACGAAGACGATAGAGTGAGTGCGTTGAAAACTCGCGTGTGACGTCATTATGTGCTGCAATTTTTACCACAAGTTGACGTCAAAAGCGGGGCTCCTGATCTTTGATGCTTTTTAACTTCATCGATTTTTATAGATTTGATAAAACAAAAAATACGTGCCTAATATTTTTCGAATAATTTAACTGACATACTAGTTAGAATCATTTTTTTTACTCAGGAAACATCTCTATTGGAAGGAGAAGTCCGGCGGCATGAGCTCTGACGTCAACGTTTGAGCCGCTCGTGCAACTGTCATGAATCGACGCTTTTGGGAGTAGAGAAGGAATAATATAATTTGTTTAAAATATTTATTAAAATTGTGTAATAAAAAAAATAAAAAAATATGAATGAGTTAGTATTATATTTGTTATAAACTGCTATAGTAATACAATGTGATGATTTATTAAGTAAAATATACGGAGTCCTCAGACAGCAGACTCTGTTTCGCATTCACTCATCGCTCAGCAACCGTAATAGGTTGCTGAGCGATATGTGAAGCGCTGGAAAAATTGACACTCTGTTTCACAGCTACGCAACACTCCCTGTATAACTTAGCTTGCTCGCATATTTTGTTTTATACTAAAAACATATCCCCCTAAAATGTACCCTAAAGGCCGAACCCAATAACCGATCTATCACATACTGGAGATAGAAAAACAAATGAAACAACAGAAAACCTATATAGTTTTTCTGTTGTTTCATTTGTTTTTCTATCTCCAGTATGTGATAGATCGGTTATTGGGTTCGGCAGTTAGACATGGTGCCTTTACTAGGGCTAAGCAGTTAGGATAGGATAGTGTGACCAGTCCTAATAACTTAAAATGACAGCCGCTTTCATTTTGACAATTCACCACTTGACATCGCTGACTTAGCTTGCCATTTCAAAACATAAATTAAACAGACACCGCTTTCAAGCTGAATGTTTTAGATAAGAAAAAACGAAAGTGATCATCATTCTGAGGGACACAATTACGAAATAAAAAAAATATGCAGGTAATGTTTGTTTGATTTAGAAGTAAATTGAAAAAAAAAATTGTGAATATCTAATGTTTCAAAGTTATTAGATTGACAGTGACGTCCGATATAGGTACCGTGCACGGCGTAGACTGTGCCATCTAGTGTTGCAAATCTGAAACATTTGAGATGTTGTAAATATTTGAGCTGTGCTGCCACCTATATTTCCTGCACCCTCCGTTTTGCGGAATGTGCATGAAGTAGACTGTGCCATCTAGCGTTGCAAATTTGAAACTTATAAATAAAATATACTTGACATTGACGTGTCTGTGCTGCCACTTATAGTTTCTGCACGTTCCCTATAGACTATGATTACAGTTTAGTTCACCAAAGAAATTTGTGTTTTTGAGAGAGTTGTATTCGTTTAAATTGTAATTACTTACACGTTATTTTTTTCTTTTCAATTTTGATGGTGTACCACTGTTAGTGTATTATTTATTTAAGAAAACCTAGGAAACGGAGGTAGTTAGGTACTTACCAATATATATTCCATGCACATTCCTTATAATATTCTAGATTATTTTTGTGTAGTGTGAAGCAGATTAGCAGAGATAGGACTTAGCAGGGCGACTACGGGAGCAACCCAGAAATCAGGCGTTCCCTACTTTTTGTCGAAGTGTGTGAACCATAGATATAATAAACAAGGAGATATGCCCTGTAGCCGAAAATGTATCGGAACCTGTGTCTCCTGTTTTGCCCTACCACCCGGCAACTACTACGAATGCAGTTCAGTAAAAGCAATAGATACGCAGTCGCGCACACACCCGCATTTTTGAAATCGGACTGTACTACACAATCAATTATAAACCTTATCCTAATAAACACAGCGTATATTTACAGTACACCGTGCAACTTACTCACACAAAAACAACGCTGGGTATCGTTGTGCTGTGCAAAAGCAATTTATTTTACATATACGCTAGTGATTGACTTATCGATTCTGGCATTTATTAGACACGCCATGCTGCCCATGTATAACAAATAAATAGCATGAATATGTTGACTATTTTAAGCAAAGGTCACTAATATATTATCTTAAACATGCCGATTACTATAATGCATTCGAAACTTTATCGAAAGTAAAATACAATTACCATAAAAAGTAAGGAAGTAGCACGAGGATAAGGCATACATACGATAATTCAAAGCCAAAAACACTTGAACGATTATTTACCAAAAATTTATTGCAATCTAAGAAAGTTTGGTACACTTTTGTAATATTTCATTCAACAATCGACATTGTTGTCGACAGTGTATCTGCACAATTACATCACTAACTCGCGGCAAGAAGCAGCGGCCGTACTATGCGATACATCGGCTTGCTAAAGTATCGTTTTGTGATTTTTACATTGCTCATCCAGTCACTTAGCGACAAACTTAGGTAGTGGTTAAGGAGCAGTGTATTCATTGTAATATGTTATTGTCGCTGTGACATTTGAAAACAAAAATAACATAGTATAAGCAAGAAATATTTTACGATTTGTTGTTTTTCATGATTTTAAAGACAAATATAGTAAAACACTTGTATTTTGATATGGTAAGTGATTCCATAATTAACAAAGTTTTGGTTTATGCTTCGGTTTTTACAAGAAAACACTGAACAACGCGGCATTCTTATATCTTATCACGCTCACGGTCGTAAGCGCACTAGTTCGCGGATTCGACCATTGCTTAAAACATGCTCGCCCCGAGCATGTCGCGAGGACACCGACACGCCCCCTTGCCACTTCTCCTGTATTTTATATTTCTATGGTGTGAACACACGTGTAGAGTTTGAAGCTGTATGTTGTCTAAGTAAAAGTGGGTGTCATTCATGAAAACGAGGACAAAATGAAGTCAGAGAATTATTTGTGGACGTATGTTAGAAATTATGTATCTGTCACGTAGACAATAGGGATGTTTCCTGAGTAAAAATATATGATTATGTTTAGTCCGTCAGTTAGATCATAGAAAAATATTGGACACGTATTTTTTCCTTTATCAAATCTATAAAAACTGACGAAGATACAAAGCATCAAAGATCAGGAGTGGGGGCTTGTGATGTCACGGCTCGGTAAAAATTGTAGCGAGTAGTGACGTCACACGAGTTTTCAACGCACTGTATCATCTTCATTTTTTTTTACGTGAAAAAAGAAAAAAATACGTGTCCAATATTTTTTGGAAATCTACCTGACGGACTAATTCGATTTTTATAGTTAACTACCCTATTAGACTATGTTTATTTTGTAGAGTGCAAATCATATTCAACCTCGAGGTAGTAAACAAGTAATTCCTCTGATTTATAAGTATGAAGATCGGGGAGGCTCATATTCATCCATTTATTATTAGGTCAGGACGTGAGGAAACGGGCATGTCCTAGAACCAAAAAATCGAAGATATGTTACATTCACCAACCCGCACTGGGCCCGCATGGTGGATTACGGGCCATTCCCTCTCCTAGAGAGGAGGCCTGTGTCCCAATAGTGGGAACATTAAAAGGCTGATTAGGCTGATTATCCATAATATAAGGGGCCTGCCGTCTTTTGGGTGTACCCGTATTTGATGGAGGATGAAGCCACATAGCTGACCGTGCTTTGACAAAAAAAAGACAAATCAAACGTATGTATAGGCATATTTCCGGTTAGGCAGTCGGAGATAAAACTCTAAAGTTCAATTGCAAGACCCATACGTAGATACGTACTACCGAAGCCAGTTAAATAATAGCTTGTAAAAAAGGCGGAACATAGTTTCGTAAAAAAAAAAAATACGGTAAATTAAATTCCCGCAGCAATGTTGCAGCGCTAATTAACCATGAATAATGAGCCTTAAAGGTAACAAGAAAGAAAACAACAGAAATAATTTTTTTTTGTATATTTTTACGTTTTTATAACAAGTAGTTCCAATAAAATTTTACAAGTTTATTTTGTACAAGTACGGAGTATCCTCCGTTTATTGAAACTCAAACGCATCAGATATTTAATAGTGGCATAATTTGCGGAGAGTGCTTTTTAGAAAGTAACAGGGCATATACTAGCGTATGTTGATCTGTACGTCCGTACGCCATCGTCGCCACGAGACAAAACCACCTAGTTACATACACACATCAACGTGGTCTAGAGCCCATCACGTTACAACCAATGCGGTCACAGGTCATAGTGCATTCGTCACTTTACTGCAGAAACACACAGGAATTTACCCGCCGCCTGTTGCGACCGAGTAAAAACATGAAGCGCTTCGGATTCCTATATCTGCTTACTGGCTGTCAATTCGGTGTCCAGTTAGGCAGGCATATATATTGCACAAACTAATAATCACCTTAAGTTATAATTATAACGCACTTGAGTTTAGAATATTATTTGTCGGGCAGCAACATTTAACACTAGGATTTAAATTGTCTGCAGTAAAATTACAAAATGATTCGCAAAAGAAAAATTAGCAACATGGCTTTTACCTTATGCATATCCGTTTTCATCAAGGCAGTCCAATACTATCGACCCTTAATAATATCGTGTGTAGATGATATAATATATAATATAACCAACTTTCAAAAATCAATTCCGAAAACTATCATATCCCATTTAAACTCTTTCTGAACCAAGTTGCTAATTGATCGTTTACATTGTTTACAAATAAGGACATGATCGTCAAAACTGCATACTTATTCCTTTATTTCTTGTATAGCAGTTTCGACGGAACTTATCTCATAAAAACGTTACAGACTCAAAAATGTATGAACCATTCGTACTTGGACGCTGGGAACTTTGGGAGATTTTAAAATCTAATACATCGAAACGCTTCAGTTCAATTTGCAGGAAAATTACAGCCATATTGCAGTCTTTATCTCATCGTATTGTAATGCTGATCCTCACTGGATCAGTTTCTTTGTAACTTTTATGAAATAAGTTTTGAACCAAGCTTTTGGTGCTATCTAAGGCTTCGTTCTGGCAAGACGCGGTTGCACGAAAACGCGGGATCGCGCGAGCGTTCATACAGACCGTATGATAACCGATGAATGTATGATTATGCGAAAACGTTGGCTCATCGATGCAGAATATCGTCCAATATCAAAATGCTAAATCATCGCTTCGTACGACCGATGCTCGCGTAAACTCGCGATGTTCGCGCAATCACACTTGAATACAAAGCCTGCAACCATGTCGATTGCATTCTAATATTATTTTGATTGGTTACAGTCGTAATGGGCTCTTAAGTTCAATCGAGCCAATGCTTTCCACTCGGAACCATTAACTACCTCCTCGCAACTTGATACAAACAATTAAAAGCTTGAATATTTCAAACCTAACATTCCAGCTATAATATAATTTGACTATACATATTAATATCTTACAACGATAATTCATTTTAAGTCGATAACAGAATAATTGATATTTAATATTTAATGTTTAACAATGGATAACGCAACAAGGTATCACAACGCTGCATATTATTATAAATTCAACGCAATATATTATTTGAAAATGTAACACAGCATATTCAAAATAGTCAACTTTCAAACCGCCGCATTGGTTCGACTGAATCTTGTATAGATTTGTACTTACATTAAGTTTATTTACAATTTATCGCTATCGTTTGCCCGAAGATAAACGGAAACATATTCGGAGCTTGCACGGCGCCGCGGCGCGTGGCTCGTTGTCGACGGTGTAAACTTATGGTACTTAATGATAGGGCATTATTGTGTGCACATTCACAGAGATCACAGCCTTCAGAAGTGTAACTAAAGTAGTGTGATGCGCACTGACCGGTACAATGTTACATTAACTTTATTAACTCGACGGTATTGTTACATTTACGAATAATTATTGAATTGTTCATTATTTATTGACTTTATTATTTCAATCATAAATTAAATTTACGTCCCTTTAATGTACTTCTCAGTCTAACGTGACACGGCATTGTGGCGATGTTACATATTATAACAAATCTAACCTAAATTAAAAGTGGTAAATACAAGAAAAGAAAAATACAAATCAGTACGCTTGTTTATTTTTATATGCGTATGTAAACTGAAACCTAGATTGTGCGTTCTTTAGAACAAATTTGTGCTAATTTTGCGCGGACATCGAATTCGAGAAAAACAATCTTCGGGCTTTCGACCGTAAAACTATAATAACACCGAAATATCGGAACAACCAATAAACGTTTCTTTAGTCTAAGTTACTTTTATACTACTTGATTTCGAGACACAGTCTCTATTGCTATCGCCAATAGCATCCGCTATGAGATCTAGCGATAATAACTCCGAGCCGGCCCGTGGGCCGGCGGCGCCCGGGCGCACCGATCTCATCGAGTGCCCCCCCCCGTCACCCCACTAACATAATAATAACATTTATTCATAAAAATATAACTTACAAAAAATCTACTGTGACTTATTACAATACAAAACCGTCGGATGCTATACCAATTAAAAATTACATTCCCATCTACTTATTGCTTATAAATTAAAAATGACATTATTGTTGCAAATTGTACAATTATAAATTTTTATTTATATTTATTATTATTTTATTTGGAAAATATTTTAGTCTTATAGTTAATTTAGAATTAAGACGGCCGCAGGATGTGTCACACGGCAGCGACGAGGCCGCGATCGGGTCGCGCGATGGTGTCGCGCGGTTGTGTCGCGTGTCGCGGCTGTGTGAGACACCCACAGTCTACCGAGTTATTTAATATCCCTCGATCGCGAGTAGCGTTAGTCGCAGCTGACGCGCCACACTCGAGCCCACACATACACAGGATGACAAATCATTTGAGCCAATTATTGCGTTAAATGATAGCAGTCATCGTCAGCGACGTACAACACACATTTAATATTAGGCCGTGCAACTGCACCAATCACGACATGCTACAGATCATCTTAGTCTTAATATATTGAATTGAGCAGTATACGGACGCACGGACGCACAAATTGACTATAACCCTGTAGTAACTACTGAAACCTAACTAATAAGTAATTAATTTTTTCTCTTTCTAGGGGCGTATAAGTTAAAAGCATTACATTATTAAAGTCTCCACAAAATTGTATAACTTACTATAACGCTATTCATTTTATTCATCAATTAAAAGATAATAATTCTTCTTATTATCTCTTATGCTACAAAATAATTTCAACATAATTATTAACGAACATAATCAGGTTATATTTTGCTATGTCACGTACAGATATACTTCTCACATATCGTAATCAATTCCCGAATGCAAACTGTTGCAATCTGATCATGAATATTAATTTATTACAATCTGTCATAATAACTAATAATATCGGTCATCTGGATATGACTTCATTTATCATCATTTGTATATAACAATAATAATGAGTAAAAATATAATAAAAACATTTGTAAAATAATGCAATAATATATATTTAGATAAATATAATAAAAATCAACAATACAATAAAGTCACAGCATGTATTTACATGTCTGTATACATGTTCGTGACGTCACGTGTACCGTCAGCACAAGTACAGTCATCGTACCCATTTTAAGTGTATGTTTCTACATAGAATTAGTTGGCTTAGACCAGTGCGTACAGACAGCCAGTAAAAAGAGTTCCCTCTCGACCCCTAACCAGCTTGCTCCTAAGTAGTCGATAAAAGTCTACTATTTTATAATGAATCTCCCTCACCGCCGAAACGTACTTATCAGTAAATTTATAAATAGGTATCAGAAGCTATAATCTGTAGACCGTAATTACCGAACCGCAGACCCGACCGAAGTACTCAATAACGTTCATCATGAGAAGATCTAATTAAAATGGGTACAAGAAACGATGGCACTTTACAGGGTACCTATGCATTTTTTTTTTTCATAAATTATGTCATAAAATGACGACTAAAGAACTATGTATGTTTAATTTACGCCGTGACTTATTTCCTAGTTTCGATTTATACCTAATCACATCGATTTAGAACATTTGTTGTGTGGTA
Source organism: Hecatera dysodea (assembly GCA_905332915.2). Taxonomy (NCBI): domain Eukaryota; kingdom Metazoa; phylum Arthropoda; class Insecta; order Lepidoptera; family Noctuidae; genus Hecatera; species Hecatera dysodea. Next base: position 25,107,789 of record HG995286.1, on the reverse strand, counting down.
GTAATGGTGGCACGGCCGCCGGCCTGGCGCCTGAGCCCATGACACAAGAAGCTGGCGGCGGCCTTGATCGGGCCCACTAGCGGCACCCTCGCAGCGGTCTCCCATTGTCAGACATTGCCTGTGGCGGGGAACCTCGGCGGCGGCAGCGGCGGTGGCGGCCGCCCCGCCTCCCCCCCACCCGAAGACTGCTCCGATACTGAAATGCATAGCTCCGTTATCGCCGCTACCCTCCCGTCTCACATGTCACTCCTATCTCTAAAGACATGGCTTCCTCAGACCCTGTACGTAGTCTTTGTACTGTCATCAAGTTCCAACCAGTTATGTACCATGTGTGGGCTATGAGCCAGAGGTCAATAGGTTTTCATTCGTCGTTACCAAACCTTACAACCTTATAAAGGGATGTGCCTACAAGCATTTGACCACTCTGACCAGATGTTAATGTCAGTGGAATCAGTACCCATATCGTCTCGACGTTTTCATGGGCCTATGCGTTAAGCTATCGTCGATGCAACCATTTCTATAATCGATTTCAGGCTGAGTGATGCTTAGTAACCCAGATTAATCTAATAATAAATACCTATCTCTTATCTGTTTTCAGCGACTGTCCCTTTTCAGGGAGATTTTAAAATCACCATGTAGCTCTGCGGTCCACTGTGTGTGGGTATCCTCGCAAGAGCACTTCCCTAACAGGAAACAATGTGTTACATTATTATTTATTTTATATAAATATACGGGTTTACTTTAAATTCCCGGGCAAAACTATATCTGGTGTGTGTGGATATTTCCCATCCTGTAGATAAAAATAACAGACAAATAGATCCTGACTCAACAGAAGAACGAGCACTTATTTTACTGCATTTTGACGTTTATCGATAATTGTTTTATTGTATTTTTACGTCAGGTATGAACTTAACTTATACAAGAAAGAACGTAAAGTCTTTAAAAACACATGACCGTTATTTTTCTCAGGCACGAATTAAAAATAAAAACACATCTTCTACTCATACACACCTCTTAAAGTTTCACCAAGTCATTTGAAGTAACCCCTTTATACAAATTTTAATAAAATAACACATTCAAACTGACAAATAACATAGCTTAGCCCACACCAAGAAGTCTAGCAAAATAAATGTTGGACAGAACTGAACTATGAAGGGTAGAAAATATTCGAATTACAAGTTAGCAGTACAATTCCAGAAGAAAGATCATTGTTAGTTAAATATTAAAGGGTTAAGATAGGGGGTGTAATGAAAGTATTGCATATTATATCAATGTTAGAACATCCAGAACTAGCGATGTTCTGGAGTAGTCACAAAGCAGAGCGCGAGGTTCCACAAGGCAGTTTCTGTTATTCACGACGAATCTCAACAATGGGTTTTCCGAGCGAGAAAAAGTGATGGAGCTATATAGGGTGTATAACTCTATCCCTCTTTCTCGCTCGGAAGACTCACGTTTTAACACCTCATGGTACGCCCGCAGGAAAAGATTACAATCAAGCTCTAGTGAAACTGTGAAACTGCTTTGCTGGTACCGTTGCAAACATACACAATGTCACTTGTAACAACAGATCATGCAAACACTAGTATGTATGTACATAAACATTTGTTTATATATTAACACATAAGCAATAATATATAGTTTTATGAAGTGTATTGAGTAATGATAAATGTGGTATAAAATGACTAATTCCTATAAATTAAAAAACAAACAAATCAAGCAAAATTTCAAAAATGGTATGTTAGATCTGTTATAAATTTATCTAATGTAGAGTAGCTAATCATTATGTTTTGATTGATATCATAATAGTAATATTTACGAAGAAGTTAAGAAATGGAGAAATACAAAAATATTTCTTGTTAGTTTTAACAGACCTAAAATGTTTATGATATCTTTCTGAATCAGCTGGTTTGGTTATGCTCCATTTTTAACTACTCCGTGTTGAAAATGTAATGTGTATATTTCTTTAATTGTCCTATTTGGTAAACAAACATGGTTTCCACAGGGGTGTACATTTTGGGAATGGCTTATTTACATCAGTTTTTATGTAGTCCTATCCGTTGCTAGGACTTACGGCGGATGGTTAACGTCTTCATCTTTATAAAGACATTCATAAAGTGATTGATGGAAAAATCTGTTCGTACCGTGTTTGTTTATTAAATAAGACAGCTCTTACGCAGTCTTATTCATAAAACACTTTTTAACCATATGCTCAGTTTAACTAATGATAAGCAGACTTCCAATATTTTCATCTTGCTTTCATTTAAAAGAATTCCGTGTAAAATAGACTATACAAAAAACATAAAACCGACTTCTAAACAAAAAAAAAACAAAAAGTATAAAATAACTTTAATTTCGGAACTCGGTGTTTTTGGTTGCTTTTTTGTTGTTGAACACACCGACTTCCGAAATTAAAGTTATTTTATACTTTTTGGTTTTTTTTGTTTAGAAGTCGGTTTTATTTTTTGTAAAAAGTTTTTTTATTTTTCACTTTTTAGTGGTACCTACACTCCCTCCCCTCCCCCACCTAAACGAACCAATCACATTGGTGTAAAAAAAACGTACTGCTCCTTCGCAGAGTAAACTAAGAGGTCATCAATGTAGAAAATGTACATATTTTTTTTAGATTTTTGTTGATTTTTCGAAAACCGCTTGGTTGATTTCGATAAAATTTTCATGACCATTTGGGAAGTATACCCTTTCCAACAAAAAAAGAATTTTTCTAATCGGTTGACAAGCGACGGAGTTATGCGCGAACAAACAATAAAAAAAAAAAAAAAACAAACATCCGAATTGAGAACCTCCTCCTTTTTTAGAAGTCGGTTAAACTGACTGATTTTCTTTTCCCGCGAAAACGAATGATGAAGTCACTCCTGTCTGCCAGAGATCATGAACTGTCATGTATAATTAAAATTTAAGATCGTCGTTTCGTTGTCATAACACCAGTGACGTCACTACACGCTGATTGTTCACGTTCCGTTTCACGTTATATTAATTCGTAATAGTTGTTAAAAATCAATATTTTAACTACAAAAAAACATTGCAGTGGCCCTTCTTATATGCTATTTCATCATTTCAATAACAAAATGTTCATGAATTCTGTAATTGCATCTTCCCTATTCGAATTTGAGTAACGGGCACTAAAATTTTAATTAGCAGAGTGCCTAGGGGCATAGACATTCTCTTCCAAACAACTGATGGGTTCCTAATTGAAATTTTCACTAAATAAGTCGAAATTAAAATTTGTTAAATAAAGGTAAAATTCGCATTCGAATCAAAGTCGCAATCTGTTAAAATGTAATGAGAGGTTTTGACAGGTTGCGTCTGATACGCATACGCAAACATTGCTTTAAAAATATTTTTACAAAAAATCCACCGACTTAAAAAAAAAGTATAAAATAACTTTAATTTAGGAACCCGGTGTTTTTGGCTGTTTCTTCGTTTTTCGAACACCGATTTCCAAAATTAAAGTAATTTATACTTTTTTTTTGGAAGTCGGTTGGGTTTTGTAAAATGTTTTATTTTTACTTTTTAGTGGTGTACCCACAGCGCACACGGTATAAATTGGTGTAAACAATAAACAAACATGCGAATGCAGTAATCCCGAAAGATTTGCTATCATTTATTGAAGAGTTCCGTTTCCTATCTTTATTTTTCATCAAATCTTCACCAAAATAGAAAGGGGCCGCCTTAAAATACCTACTAAGATGCTCTTCCAAACCATTGCATATAATTTTATTTTTTCTTTTTACATCGACAATAGTGAATGAGAACTTCATCAATGTAGGTACTTGAAGCTACGCATTATTAAGGATAACACAAATAGTAGTCGTCAGATTTCAATCAAAATTTAAATGGGACCACACGACAAGCACCATCTTTCGAATATACAAATAAACATCAAAATCGGGACACCCAGTACACAGTTATGAGGTAAGACACAAAAAGAAAATACAGTCGACTTGAGAGCCTCGTCCTTTTTTGGAAGTCACTAGAAGAATTGGCCCTCTGTACTCAAACTAAGCATATGATCAAATGCCTTTAAGAATAAGGTTTATGGTGTCGTGAATTGGTGAAGGAAAGCGTGATACTTACGGGAATCGTGTTTCTCGTCGACGGGAGCAGGGGGAGGCGGGGGAGGCAGCTGCTGTTCCAGCGCGTTGACGCAGTTCATCATACTCCCGTAGAGGCGGCTGTCGCGAAAACTGTCCCTGCACACAGTCTCCAATCATCCCCTTTGACCGATTATGTGACAACCCCCATGTTTTCATGATCACCACTACTATGCGCGTCTAATAATTTCAATTTTTTGCCGTTTAAAGTATTTTGGACCTTGCAGAAATTCATATTAGGTAATAATTTCAGTTCATAACCATTTTGTGTGTTGTCAAGTTTGTACTATGTTTTTAATTTCATGTCTATTTATTTATAGAAGTGTTTTATGTTGACTAATGTCGTTTACTCATATTTAATTTGCGAACTAAGTTCTCATATTATTGTTTTTGCTGGAACACATTCAGCGAATCGTTTCCGAGGGAAGCCTGATTAGGGCGGTGCTGCCCGCATAATATTGAAACTGTATAATATTTTCTTGTAAATTAATTTAGTATTACAAAAACCGGATTAATTATTCATTTGTATTATTTTAAATCTCTCTTGTTCGGTTTAGTTACGAATTGAAAAACTGTAATATTGATAAGACTTTTATCATTCTGTTTTAAGTGTACCTATGTAAATATTCTATTTACGGGAATGATTGTTTTGTCTAATATAATTTCGATCTGAAACACGGTACATAGTGGGTAGGAGTCATGTTCCAACTGCCCTCTCCGTGAGAAAGGGTGGCATCGTTCGTTCCAGTGATATGTACATAATGCTTTACAAACATCACGTGCATCGCGTGCGCATGAATGACCAGCAACAGTCTGGTAAGTGCCGTGTCGTGATTAGAAGGAAAATCATGAATCGTGTGTCATGTAATGGTAGGACACAGTCAGTGCCAGTAAGTACCTAGTCAAAATATATCAGCGAAATAGTTGCCAATTCTTACCTCCCGTTGGAATTCCGGAACAGTGCCAAAATCTCTTCGAAGGTCTTATTTTTTGTTTCAGGAACTTTTTTATACGTAAATATCCAAAAAATTGCAAGGAATACACTAAAAGGCAGGAATGTATAGTTTTCCAGTAGTGCCTGTAAAATAAACATAGTTAGCATTGTACTGAAACAGATATATAAATCACAATAATGAACATCTGATGGTCGCCGTAATTCAAAATTTAAGTTATACGTACACGGCTTAGTTTCGATACTCAATATCGTTATTACTTGATTGGAATCAATATTGACAGCAAATATAACTGACCGTAATTATAAGACCAATATGCCTGTTCCAATATTAATTAACGGATGGCAATGGGAATCCTACACATATTGTTGGACAAACACACAGAGACCTACCTTCATGCTAGGAAAACCGATTCCGACAACGAAATTGGCCATCCAATTAACTAATACGGCGATAGCCATCGCGCTGGGGCGGGGCCCCTGCGAGAACAGCTCGGCAGTGATGAGCCAGGGGATGGAGCCGGGGCCCACCGCGAAGAACACCACGAAACTCAGTGTCGACACCACCGACAAGTAGCTCATCCAGTCGATCATTTCCTGCACATAGCCGAAGAACTCCTATCAGGGGATAGCAATGGTGTCCTTTCCCGTCGCCGACCGGATGATGAAATAAACCACAAACATAAATGCACATCACACACTAGTCTGTCCGTGTGTCCGTCATGCTCCGCGCGATGCGAGGAGTTCCGACTCAGTTGTTGAGTGCTGGTAGCGTAGTGTCGTCCATCTATCGTATGTACTGCGAATGCTGGTGATGAGTGCCATCCTGCTTTTGAGCAGTGTTTGTGTGATTATAAATTTCGCTTCATTTAAAAACGCGTGCGCTGAGCTCCCCGTGAACTTTCACCACAGTTTGGTGGCCAACAAAAATAGTGTTAGTGCTATGTGAGTGATGTTCCTAACATTTATATTTGAGAATTTATTCCCGTTATTTACAATGCTTTCCTACCGAGAGTCCGGTTTCGGAAACAGGAAAGTCGAAGAGGGGGGAGGACTAGCGAAGCGACGAGTCTATTTGTCTCAATGATTGTTGAAAACAGTTATTGTAAACAAGCCAATGCCAACAACGGTCGTTGATGACAATGATTTGTTGTGGGCAATAACAGGTTTCAAGACCATTGGTGACACATACACCCGATGAAGCAAATGACGGTGTGTGAGAAATAAACCAGGGATTAAAGATGAGGTGCATGCATAAGTGTAACTAGATTAAATGATACTAATGCTAACGATATGATTTTAGTAATTTTGAAAATTTAAAGATGATAAAATTCAGACAAATTTGTCTCAAAAACTATTATATATTCACGATTTGATGATTTACAAGACACATCAAAATAAAAATTCTTGTATAGTTTTTTTTTATTTCTTACCTGTGTATGCTTTAATGTGACTACCGTAAGTTCTAGCAAGTCACTGATGGATTATATACATACATAGTCATATAAGAGACCTCAGACCGTAAGTAGTCTGGTTATATAAAACAGTATTGCAAAAATTTTCGTGAATTCTCAAAACACTACATTTCAAGATGTATTTTTTTAACAGTCAATAAATTGAAATGATTTTTTTCTTCTGTGAACCGATAACATTCTTTTTATTCCATTGTCTTTAAGGAATTCTCTAAGATAATATTATGTTGTGTGATGCAAATCATCAGCATGTGAACCAATACTTAAGAAGGGTATAATTTAAAAGGCGTCTCAGTATTAAGACGTCCATAAATCTAAAAGAAATCAATGAAAGGTTAGTCTAATTTCGAAAATATTAATTTAATAAGTTGATTTGGAAGAGATCGAGCAACCAATTGGGGTATGACAGAAAATCAGTAGGTAATGAAGTATTGACAGTCAAGAATGTTTATAGATAGAGGTGGAGAAAGCGATGAGGAAGCGTGCTAAAGCAATTGTTTAAATATAGGTAATCCTTGATCGAGACCTCATTAAGTAAGTGACAATAATATATGGAACATTCCTCAAGAATTTCATTATTTTTATATTACTGCAAGATTTTGAAATGCGGTGTCCCTCAAGGAATACATTTCGAGACAGTATTACAAATAACGAAATACTGGCCCAACTTATTCTAATTTACACAACTAAACATGGTCAATACAAGTTCTAGAGAAAATTTTGTTTGTATGATTTATAGTTATACTGTGGTAGTTTTCACTGAATTTAGAGAGTTATTGCTGTATATTCTTGAACTTGTAGCATAATAAACGCAAGACCTATTAAGGGTCATTATTCTCATTATTATGAATAACTTTCACTATGGCAACAGCACCGAAATCGCAAAAAAAAATCGACTGCCCCGTACATTTCTGTGCGCATAACTCGACAAAACGTAATGAACAGCTGTTTGTTTTTCGCGATTTTATTTTCAGTCCTATAGTGAATGTTGTTAATTATGATGAATATAATGACCCCGTTTTAGGTATAGCGTTTATTATGTCATACCCTGTATTATATAAGTTATTATGCATATGCAAAAATATTTGTAGATTCAACTGTTTTTTGATCGAAATGCTTATTTATCGAAGCTTCCGAGTACAACTTCACGGGAAGCATTTTCAACTTTATTTATCATCTTTTGTTTCACAGAGAATCCAACCACAATTTTATAAGACACACCTTTATTAGAAATGAAATGGTGATGAATATAGAGAAGATGAACATTCCCCCGAGGCCGTAGAGGTGCAGCGTCCGTCTCCCAGTGCGGTCCATCAGAGGTAAGGAGACTAGCGTCATGCCAACCATGATGGCCCCGATACCCATGGTCGCAAACTTCGCAGACTCGTCTGTTAGACCCGAAGAAGTGAACAGCGAAGTGGAGTAGTAGAACACCTGAGAATACGATGGAGCAGATGGGATCTCAAAGGCTTATCATTCGGAAAATTGATCTAATACCTAGGTTGGATCATATTTTTAGCATCAGTAAATCCAATAGTATACACCACTTGAGTGGAAGTAAGTACTCAATTATTTACTGCCTGTTGAATAAGTAGGAACACTGAGTCTTACACGGTTGGATTTCATCCTCAAAATGATTGGTGTGTAAAACATTTTCTTTTAAAGGTCAAAGCTTTTACAACTGTAGACCTAAAGAAGGTACACACTTAAGTGTGCGGTACTACATAGGTCACTTACTGCGTTGATGCCACTGAGCTGCTGGGACAACTGCATGACAACGCCGATGAGCAAGGGAGCACGAAGCGTTGGGGAACATAGAAGTTCCCTCATAGAGATAGACGCTTCCGCCTGCTGAGCCCGTTCTTCGGCACGCATTTCTTCAATATCCTCTTCCACCTTGCCGGGTGATGAACATGGAGGTTTGACAAATAAATATTAGAAAATACAAGCATGTCATTGGAGTAAGCAAAACGCCATTTCCTACCTGATTGCTAGCACGTAATCGTCTGAGAGCCCGTCGAGCCTCCTCCTCCCATTGGCGAGTGATAAGTAAGTACCGGGGCGACTCCGGACAGGCAGGCAGCAACAATAGTTGCAGGATCGCCGGACAGATTGCCAGACCTAGAAATGATTATAGCTAGTCTTTACATCTACTTAACGTCTAACATATTTCTATCAACACCATAACTTGTTTGTTACTATACAATACATGACAATTGAATGTGACCCACACTAGTTAAATAGTCTAACTACTGTAAGTTGTTCTTTATTACAAGATACCCTTATATTTATCCTGACAATAATTTCCACTTTAGCTTAAATCTCGAAAGTTGTAAAAAAAAGTAATTCGGCTCTCAAAATAAACACATCAACTTCAAAACTTCCATCTTCACCAGACATACAAGAAGAATTCAGTAACCGAATCAAAATAAATAAACGAGAATATCTCCCAAGTCTAAGTTTATCTGCACTTGAAGCGTGAATGTCGCATCGTTTATGGCAACTAGCAACTTGTAAGTTGTCCTTAACATTTAAATCTCGCACCTGTAGAGGCCGTGTTTCTTCAACTTTGTACTTTCACTTTTCCATTCATCTCTAATTACTGCAATCTGTTATTTCGCAGTTTCAAGGCCTAGGTGCGACAGGAAGTTCTGAACGCGCTTTGAATTCGTCGTGTTTTGTTTAGCGTCTGAAAGTTTAAATGCAGTTCTGAATTTAGTTTCTCACTTTGATGTCTTTTAGATTCGGCAGTTTTTCAAGTTTGAGTCTATTTTGTGTCGACCAAATATATGAAATGTTTATAACTAATATTTTATCAACGTTGGCATTTACATGATTAGTTACTTATGAGTTTTGTATATCTTCTACAGACGTTATTTGGAACTGTTGTTAGCCTTGGAATTGTCTAAAACGAACAGTAAATGTATTCGATTTTAACCTTCTGCTTTTATTTTATAGTGAAATCTTTGATGCTGCGTTTCACGCAGTTTCGGCTTATGTGCTGAATATTTACAATACATGAGCGCTGGACAGGTAAATAGGGGCGTCATTTGTTTGAAGACACGCCCCGTGGTCAGCTGTTCATATCTACGATAGCACACATACAACTCGTCCACGTTTATTGTGATGGATGGACTTGTATGCTGTAATATTATGATCTATTCCAGGATTTGTGAACGACTATGGAAATATCTGCAATTTAGCCTGGAATGTGGGTGAGTGCAGCGATCTATAAAGGTCATCATAACTGTTACTATCTCTTGTCCTTGCAGAAGATATGCAGCTGCCCGTCAGATGACTACAAGCTATAAATATTTATAGAAGATCGTGTACCCCATTATTAAGGAAAATTATTATGATAAAAACCTTTTATTTGGTATATCTTGAAACTTACTTAGGAAAGCTTCCATAGCACCTGTCAAGATGACAATCAACACAAGTACGAAGAAACATAAAATCTGAAAAGTTAGCTTTGTTAACATTCCTTTCCTTTTATCTTTAGCCCATTCCCCGCACTTAAAATCCTTTATAAATTTATTAACATTAATAAAATCCAGTTATAACTAATATTATCTGTTACTTTTTTTTTGTTTACTTACCTTCGTGTCTTAACACTAATAAGTGCTGTTATCTTTATAATCCAAAAACTTTTTGTTCTTTTGAACCTTGATTCACAACAAAAACTGACTCAAATTCACTATCGTTAATGAGAATCGATCATTAGTTCCTCTCCAAACCTTGACATTGGCAAAATCATCGTTAGTTAAACGATGGAGCCAAAACACAAAAAAAAAAAGTTAGCTTACCAAGCAGAATAGGCCATCCTTCATCGGTACCGAGAATCTGTTCAATGCCCAGGACTTGCGAGAGGAGCAGCCCTACTGTGACCGCCAGCTGGTTGACCGTGCCCAGCCCCCCGCGCAGGTTCAGGGGCGCGATCTCCGATATGTACATTGGCACTAATGATGTGTTTAACCCTGGGCAAACAAACGAATCCATTAATGAAATGCCCACTTTCATGTTTTCAGATAAAACAACGAAAGTGGAGCTCAATGAATTGGCCCCTACGGTGCTCGCCTATTTTAAAATTGTTATTTATTTATTTATTTAGTTCAGTTACTCTTTGCACTAACAGTTATTACCAACACGTGCAGAGAGCCAATAATTATGGAAAAATAAATAAAAATAATAATAATAATTATGGAAATAAGTGCTCTGGTCATTTTTATTACTGTGAGATTTGTCACATAAATTGTTTTTTTTTTTTTTTTTTTATAAAATACGGGATTTTTGTATTTTCGGCTCACAGATCCTTCATACTTACAACCCTTCAAATATTGTGCAAAAAAAAGGTGCCGGTAGACTAAGATCCAGGTACTTTTTCAACACTATACGCAATGGATTTTGATACTAGAGCTTAGAGAGACCTTAGGTTCATCACGAAACTAAAGTTGTTTCACTTTGTTTTAAAATTATACTTTTTTTGCTGGAAATAATACCATTTCGCGTTTTAATAGTGACAGCCAACTCGTTTTGGTACTCTGGGATTCTTTTCTCGTGAACCGATTGTGGCAGAACATTCTGTTTTCGTTACATAACTTTTCATTGTTTAAGTAGCCTAAGCAAGGAAAGAATGGTTTGTCTATACCAAAAATATAAAAATACAAAACTTTCTTCTTTATTATAATACCCTATTAATATATAAATGTGAATGTTAGTTTGTTTGTTACGCTTTCACGCGAAAACTACTCAACCGATTTCAAAAATTCTTTCACCACTAGAGAGCTACATTAACCCTGAGTTACATATTTTATCCCCGTATTCCCACGGGAACGGGAACTACGCGGGCGAAACCACGGGGCACTGCTAGTTCTAATATAAAGAGGAAAGATTTGTATTTTTATATTTTTGTATGTAACGAATAAACTCAAAAACTCCTGGACCGATTTGAAAAATTCTTTCACTGTTGGGAAGCTATACTATCCCCGGGTGACATAGGCTATATTTGATCCCCATATTCCCACGGGAACGGGAACTACGTGGGTGAAACCGTGAGGCGCTGATAGTTATCAATAAAGTACTTACCACAGTTTACTCCTATGATGAACCGTCCGAATATGAGGAGCTCGTAACAGTGTGATATCTTGGTGAAGCCCATGAGACTCGCGCCGCTGATGCCCAGGATGTTGTTTAGCAGTAAGCCCCCTTTCCTGGTAGAACGCAGGCATTAAAAAAATACATGTGGCACTCGGGGACTGCCGCCGTGCCGCGGTAAAGCTGCAGCATTTTTTATCAGCTTATGCAATTATATATTTAGTACTCTGCGTCATTGTGATATGGTCTCGATTCGTTCACCTGGGTTACTGTACTAATATAAATCACATACGTTTCACTTAACTTTGTCGCACCGATTGTTTCCGAACGCAGACGTTCGGGTCGGCTCGGTGACGGCGACATAATAGCTCAGTAACGAAGCGACCATTTTAAAAAGGCGGGGCCTAATCGAATGACGTAGCGGTGTTAGGTTATTTTCGTTACGGAATTTCTGGATTCGGTTGCCACGCTCAAGGCCCGCGATAGAAGCTATGCAATAGCTTAATAGTAATTGATAATGATAAATGATTTTTATTTTGTAAGTAGATTGTAAAAAACACGTCAATCGTTTATGGCCGTTATAAAATAGATGAGGTCGGTATTAGTTAATACTACTATACGTCTTTGTTTTATGGTACCAACTATAGACAACATTAGATATGACATTCTGCTCTAGCAGCAGATTCAGGGTGATCAAGAAACGTTTTATATGATTCCAAAGGAAAGTACACCTGTGCGATCATTAACTTAGTACATGGAGATTCCTACAACGAAACAAGTTTCAAGTGACTGAATTGAGACACCCCCCCATATCAGCACTGTAGTGCGAGCAACATTTTGTCAAGTAAAATGTATTTGTTATTTTCATAATTTAACATCAAAATTAAAATCCTAGATAGCGAATAACAACATCTTCTAATGGCGGTGCACTGTTCAGTATAATTTGCCAAGTACACGACATTTAACTGTCAAAAATAAGAACCTAGACTTCATATTGTTACAATAGTTTCTGAATCAAGCTACAAAGCCGTTTGAATTGATAAAATTTCCGCATTTTGAGGTCCGATTTCACAATTTTTTAAGCATTCGCATCTCAGTCATTAATCTGGGAAAAAGTCACAATAGGGTAGTTGACTAAAAAAATCGAATTAGTCCGTCAATCTATTACTAAAAAATATTGTACACGTATTTTTTTCACGTAAACAAATAACGAAGACGATACAGTGCGGTGAAAATTTGTGTGACGTCACTTCGTGCTACGATTTTTACCACGCCGTGACGTCACAAGCCCCCACTCATCATCTTTTTATCTTCGTCAATTTTTAAGCATATTCTAAGTATAGGGAACGTGCAGAAACTATTGGTGGCAGCACAGACGCGTCAATGTCAAGTATATTTTACTTATAAGTTTCAAATTTGCAACGCTAGATGGCACAGTCTACTTCGTGAACGTTCCCTATAGGTGTCAACGAAAAAACGGTGTCAGCACACAACACAACAAAAAAATACAGTCGAATTGAGAACCTCCTCCTTTTTTGGAAGTTGTTTAATAAAACACCATGCTATCATCCTTACCTTCCGAATCTGTTCGCGATCATGCCACCAGAGAACCCGCCGAGCATGCCACCGATAGCGAAGATGCTGACCGCTATGGAATACAATCTGTTAACGGTGTCGTCTTGTAGGTCCATGCCGTACCGGTTCTTATATACATCCTTCATGAAGTTTGCGATGTTCTGCCGGAGAAAAGAACGGTTAATGAGGGTATCCTGAAATTACGAACACCAGTGGCCGTACTACGAAGTGCCAATGCTATCATGATTCAGGTGAGGGAAAGGGATAGTGCTATTCGTCTTGTGTAACTCCCTCTCTCTCTGACACAGGACTCATGATGGATTTAAGACGTCATGGTTGCTGCACTGCTGGCGGCACCGAACCATCGAAAACGCTAATGTCATCTGATATTTAACAAATGTCAGATATTCTGTTTTTCAAGGAAGAGGACCTTTCGTCAACGAATGGCGTAAATTTTCCTTATCAGGTAAAAGGATACTGAAGAGGGGCGCTAGATGAAGTACCGTTCTATTAGTGAATGCGATTGTTGAAATTCCAAAATACAAGAGATTGATTAGGTAACATTTCGATAGCGTTTGTAAGTCCTATCTATAATTTTTGACAATCACGTTCTACCGCTGACAAAATGTTCCTTTTCTACAGCCTCAATTATGGCATACCAGCAGTGTTCGATAACGTTAGTAGCTTGGCAAATAAATCGAATGATGCAATTTAAGTTACCATCAAAATCTGGCCCTGGGTTTTGACTCTGGATTTCCACGTCCAATCGAAAAATTCATCCTTTTATCTCGCACACGTATCATTTAACTGTTAAAGTATTATGCCTGTTTGTGTGTCTGTTAGTTAGTTTATAATCCATGGCTTGTATGTAGTATGTTCTTTTTTATAAATAAAATTAACAATCGTTTTATTTATGAATCATAATTCTCTATCAATTTTTGCAATGTTGTTCAAATATTGACGCAATCCTCGATGCCGCTTTTATCGCGTTTAATAAGCTAAAATCAAATCAAATCAAAATATTTATTAACCCAACATGGTGAATTTTTAATTGAATGTTCTGAATTCACTTACTCTAATCGATAAACGGCTCACTACAGAGCATCACCATTTTGTTATTTCAATACAAACCAGAGCGAACAATGATGAATCAATGGAATAAAGCTTAAATTCAATGAGCATGATGCGCTGTATAAAATGTTTTCAATTTAGTAAAATCAAATCAAAAACCATTATTTCAAAAACTATTTACTTTCGAATTGTCGAGGTATTTCAGTCAAATATATTAAGCTAGTTCTGCTGCGCTAGCGAAAAGCAGCTGTAGCAAAACACTGAGACTATCCCAGAAAAAAAAAATGTTATCAATAAAATATTGGTTCTGGCTTTATCCGAATTTCCCGAAAATTCCTCTTTGTCAATCTTCTTTATTTTCATCTTTCATGTTTCTTGTTCATACATCTTCCGTTAATTCTGTCTTCAATTTATTTAATCAATATTTCCTGTCACAGAAAGTTTAATAAATTATTTGTGTCTGCAATCGAGACGGTGTCTCTAATTGATTTACTCGGCTCTTTTAGTACTTCATTGAGTTGAGTTCCGTCGCCGCCACCTCAGTGTTTGTATGAATTCAGTTTACAAGTCGTTGGAGACTAGTGGAATGAATTCATTGTCGGAACATTGCTTGATCTAACTAGTCTACTCACTGTAAACTGCAACTATTTTCTCAGTAAATGGACTTTCTCGCTCGTATTTATCAATTGGTCAATTATTTGTTAATTTTCTCTATGTTCTCCAGTATGGTGTTTAAACCAAATAAAGCTTTCACTACTGAGATTACTCTAAACAACTAACTACAAGTAAGTTTTACTTCCTTATCTAACTGCAATCCAAATATTTTAATTTTTAAAGAAATTGTCTTAACTGTGAAGAGGTGTGTCACAGCAAAAATACTAATATGCATAACAATGAAAGTGGTATCAATTGATTTTCCTAGTTTGTATGCATCAGTTGGCGTTCAATAGAACTAGCTAAAAGTTAGAAGTTTCTACTATGAAATCCACTTAATCTTTTTCTCTTTTATATTCTTATCGCATACAATGAAATTAGTCTACTGCTATCAAATATGAATGTTTTTAAAGAAATACAGTTCTCTATATTGAGAATGTTTTCAAAATAATTACTAGTAGTGGATGATAAAGATAGTTGTGGTCGTTCAAGTAATTTTCCCGTTGGTTCAAAAAAAACACAACATCATCATAACACATTCAGAAATAAAGCCTGATTTCCAGCTTTAACTATGGAATCAATTTTGTAGTACCTAATCTGTGTTGGTGTTATTGAATAAAATTTGTTAGAAACGTTTTACTGAGATGAAGTCAGGATCAACGTTATTATAATCGACGTCGTTCTACCCACCTCAACTGCCAAATTTCAGAACAAAGAACAATCATATTAATTCATATTTACAATGTAGACACGATGTTAATTGCGTGGACTGTATGTTCTGTAGGCTGGCGGTGAACAGGCGGTGGATTTGGGAAATAAAAGATTTAAGTATCACTATTCAACATTATATTAAGTGATTATTACAAGGCACACGCGAGTTGAGGTGTTTACGGAAGAAGTTGTAGAGCGGAAGTGGGACCATTTAGTGTTGTCACAATATAATAATAAAATCTACTGTAAATACAGTCATGTTGGTATAATGTTGCCAACACACGATACACACATACATTTACACACAGCGAAGGAAAATGAAAACTGCAAAATGAAAAACAATAGATGCTGTTTGCCTGACCTTGCCAGGAGCGTTGATGACACCGGTGTTGTACCCGAACTGCAGCATGCCCAGGACTGCTGCCAGAATTGCATACGACAGGAAGAAGGTAAGACCCTGAAACAATACCACTTCATAACAACCAGAAACAAATAAAAGATTTAACATAAAAATTTGAAAAAGTGCATAAATTCATTTACATAATCAATAACACATGTATTGTCATGGCGTGATAAACAGCGCTTTAAAGTCTTGAGTTTATTGTTTCATAATTTATTGCGGTGACAAATCCACACGAGGACATCCACTGAAATAAAATCTACAGTATGTGAAAACTATATATATAATAATTGAAAAAAAAAAAATATATTAGTAAACATAAATTAAGATAACAAGCAGCACTTCAAAATCAAATATAAGCTCCTAGTGTGTATGTTCAAATTTTTAAATTCTGGATTTCCCCGAATATTTTTAAAGAGTTTAAGTCTTTTAGATCATTATAAAACTATTTTCTTGACAGGACATAATTTGTCGTTGCTCATAATATTATAAGCGTTCTTGAATTGAATGGTAATGACTATTACTGTATATTGAAATTACCGAGACGCTTCGGAAAAAAATGAAAATGCCCTCAGCCACAGAGCACAGCATAATTTAATTACATTAAACTCGAACAGACTTACTCTATTTGCTACGGTATGAATAATAAAATGCTGTTCTTAGAAAATGAGAGGCGCGTTTTTATGCAATTTGTGGCCTCTGATGGAATTATTGCCCTGTGTGGTAACTCTTCGTTCAAGTTTATCTAGTTAGTTCCACGGCACTAACTCGATTTGTTCCTTCAATGTTGTGAGCGGCGAGGGCTCTGCACTATGCACATGTATATTTTATGATGCTATTAATTTGTTATCTTGTCAACTCGGATAACGTAGTTGTGAAGATTTTTGTTTGAATCTATACAGTCTCCCTGTTGTCAGAGTCTATCGAAGCCAATGTTTGAACATGTTGGTTCTACGACATTGTGATACCAACCTGTATCGGAAAACAGCTTTTGCGAACTTTCTTCGCTTTTCGAACCTTGTGAACTTTACACGATGTCTTGCACTGACTATATTGGTAGTACATCATGACATCACTTACTGCTGATGGGTCTACTTTCAGGCAACTAGTAGTGGCGTACTTTGCTGCTCTTCTGATGTCTCGAACCTGTTGGTATCCAATTCATCATAAGTTACCTACCTGTTCTACGGCCTTGATCTTCTGCTTCTGTTTAAAGTCTTCGCCCGGTATATCGAGATCCATCCCAAATTTTGAGCCCGATGCCAATGTTATCATTTTGATTCTTAGTGGTATTTAGTATTTGTACCGTTTATGATTAATTAATTGAAACATTCATGCACGACATTAAAGTAAAGAGTAAGCCAGTATACAGTTCTAAAATAATAAAATAAATTGTTATATTTATAAATTAAAAAAAAGGAAACTTGTACCTGTTTATAACTAAATACATACATAATTATCATAACTAATGTAGTACCTGATCCAGCTGTCTGTCGTCTTTCTCGTTCTCTTCTTTGTATTCTATTAGTGCTCTCATATAAATATTATCTGCCTAATCAAATCCTAGGACTAATATTGCACTTTTACGTAACACAATAAATACATCGTTCAAAATTAAGCATTATAACTTTCAAAAGTACACTTAGAATTTGACAAATATTTAAGCTTTGTGTATTAAAGGTACTAGTAACTCAAACACTAAAAGTTCAAATTGTTGAGTTTAATAGTACCACTTTCAGATTCCTATATTTGGATAAGATCCTCATCACCAGGACCTAATGGATGGTGCCTCATAGATACGCGACCTAATTCACGTAGAAGCTGAATATCAGCATCGTCATCATTGTTCGTACCTGTTCTAGCAGTCTGAGTTTCCGCCTCTGTGAGTGTTCCTCAAGCCGGTCCACGTATTCTCGCAGCTCTTCTATTTCTTCTTTTACTTGCTGCACAGTGTCCAACTCTTGCTTGATGGCGACCATGTCACGTTTCACCTGAGAATCATTTTACTTCTATACCAGCCGAAAAAACCGGAAAATAGATTTTATGATTAATGCGATAACGCAATTCATAAGATAAGTTCCGAGAAATATTACAACCTCAGCTGTTTTTTTAAAATTTAACATTAATAGCGTCTTAAATTCGAAGAGAGTCGAGTGTAGTGAAAGAAGTTTCCTTCGAAATGACTCAGAATATGGGTGTATATACGAAAGGGCGATAATTAGGAACTACAAAGAGTTATAATAAAAATTTTGGATCGTTTTTTCTCGGTTGAGATGCAGAGTGCTATCGTCATAAATGAGTCAGTTTGTTACGGCCAAGTTCAGATTTAGATCCTAATACTTTGTTTTGTCTGTAAATAGCTTGTTCACATATTCCAGTTGGCTTTTTCTTTATTTTATTCTGAGAGGCCACTGATTTCTATTAGTACAGGCATCTGCCTATAAACGAAGTTTTAATATGAATCCATCGCCAACAATTCAAGTAAAAAAAATAATACTTAAAACACAAAATTCTAAAGTCGACTTTAGAATGTTTTCTTTCAAAAGTTTAATTTTAGTTAAGTTTTAATTTTATAAAAGAAGAATGTTGTTTGTATTGCGTTTGATTTATCGAACCATGAATTTTGCGTTTAATAGTAATGAAAATAAATGAAATGTTTTCAACTTAGACTTGTTCTACGCTTACGAATCGCTTCGAATTATTGGACATAACCGTGATTTTGTTTGTTAGGCTTTCACGCCTATATGTCCAAGCCGATTGTGATGAATTTGGGACAGATATAGATGGAAACCTAGAGATGCTATAGGCTACTTTTATGCAAACGCAGTTTTGGGCTAAAGAAAGTTTTTATATTTTTTTCCTCAGTTCTGTGCAATTGACGTAATTAAACATATAATCTAGATTCCCAAGTGCCAGTTCTACTTATTTTTTAGCGATTTTATCACTCGCATCTCAGTAGGAAGCTGTCAAAAATGTATGGAAGTTGAGGCTTTTTTATCAGATTGCAACTGGAATACGTATGCGAAAGTTCAATGCCAATTCGCGTAGATACTTAAAAAGCGTTCATAATCAAGTCGCAATATAAACTTAATGACATAAAATACATCCAAAGTCGGCTAGGAAACACCGGCTTCATCTAGCTTAAAATGACAAGAAATATTGGACGTGTAAAAGTGTTATGTTTAACCTACTTACAAAATAATATATGATTTATCATTTATCAATGTCAAAACTTCAGTATGTGAGGAACTAGATATGTTTTTTAACAGTTTGCTATTGCGATGCGATGGGCTCTATTGCTTTTGTCTTTTCCAATAGCATGCCACGGGTTTAGATGTGAAGGGAACGTGCACGGCGTAGACTATGCCATCTAGTGTTGCAAATCTGAAACTTTTACGTTGTAAATATTTGACCTGTGCTGCCACCTATACTTCCTGCATCCTCCGTTTACGGGAACGTGCACGAAGTAGACTGTACCATCTAGCGTTGCAAATTTGAAACTTATAAGTATAATAAAATTGACATTGACGCGTCTGTGCTGCCACTTATAGTTTCTGCACGTTCCCTATAGATGCAACATTCTAAAACACAGATTTCATGAGTCTAAAAAATTCATGACAGTGCTGTACATAGGTACAGCACTGTCTTTCCTACTCTCTTCGAAAATGCCGCCCATTATGTCAACCCATGTAATATTTTCTTCATCCCTATTTCTGTAACTTATGTTGTGTGCGCAATAAAAATTATTCCATGTTGTTATGACCAATTTCACAAAATTATTCCGCATTCGGCGCTAAATTGTGAACTCTACCAATATTTAGCATATATGTACATGTCTTTTGTGGGATCAATACGTAGTAGCAAACAAAATGTTGCTGTTAGACCACTAAATTGGTATGTTCGTTATAAATAATTGTGCAACGAACGTATGGAACATGATCACTAGATGTTTAATGAAACTCATTTGAATAATGCATTTCTAGCTTTGCGAATAGCATACGTTAGGAGTGAAATAATAACATTTTACCGAAATGTGAGATCTAACGAACTAGTGTTATATATTTCATGGTTTTAATGAGTCGGTTGTTTATATCGTGGTTTCACACCAAATACAAATGCTTTAGTTTGTGCAAATGCATTTTCTTGCGCTGAAGGCAAAGTGATCAGCGATGAATAATATCAAAACTCTAACTATAATAATCATTGTGACATTTCGGTAGCCCATATCAATCTGTAACATTTTAGACCTTTTGGCAAACGCTATTGCTGCTACAGTGTCAGTTTGTCAAAGCTCTCGACATTAGGATCTATAACTTCGACCCATTTTCGAGAAGATCAAATGGCCGTACAACTGTTATTGCCGACACAATATCAGAGAACAAAAACCCACATGAACGAGTTCCGTTTTCTAAACTAACAACAAATTCCCAATTTCATACTTAAAATCAATACCAAAATCAGGTGCAGTTAACCTAACGCAGTGACAGCCGTGTCATAGGTTATTGTGCTTTGAAAGCGGCGGGACGGAGGGCTTCCAGCGAGTTGCACGGCCTTTGCACGCCATACACACAACCCACGCGATGCAATACCGCAGCAGTGCTGCCGCGCAATCTCTTCGCGAGCTACTCGTATTTGTGGCACGTATCGGCCTGAATGTGGGCAATCGTACAAGAATGAAGCTATCGCTAGAATATTTTTTAATCTTTTAGACTTAGACTGCTTGTGGCGTTGCATAATAGGTCGTGGTTTTGAACCTAGCCAGAGCACGCGTTTGATTTGTTTTATACCAGTGCTAGTCCTATGTATGTCCCATATCCTAGTGTTGTAGTTTTATATGTAACATTTGGACTACGAAAACTGTGGCTAAACATTGTGCAAGAAGAAAATACCTTAAATGTACTATTTTGTTTGCATATAAATTATAAATGTAAATATTTGTCTGTATGACTGTTTGTTAATAAATTATATCTAACAATGAGATGAAACTTCGGGTAGACCGGTACGGTACAGTACCGTAGACCTGGAATAGGACATATTAGTTTTGTCCCAATGTTGTTTTTTGTGGGATAGTTGCCATCTCTGGCAAAAGTTTAAAGGAAATCGGCATTCTTACAAACTGTCAAAAATTCATGAAGGTGTGTTACAGAAATCTGCGAGATGTTTGGCATAGTTCTAGATCTCTGTTCATCTAATACGTCAGTTTTTCAAACTTGATTCCGTGAACCGCTTGCCAATGTAGAAATCTAATTATACTGAGCCTTACTGAACAGTAAAATAATGCACTAATTCGAAAAGTGAGTTCGAAATACTTAATGAAGTCTTATCACTTTTACACTGTTCACTTTAATTCTTCTTCTTCTGTCACGTATATATCATACGTAACTAGATATGGGCATTGGGCATTAAAATTAGGCTTTCGAAACAATTATATGACCTTTAACTATTGTCACGCACTTCTGAAACATCAGAAGCGAACCTATTTCGAGTCTATCACTAGCTCATCTTTATAGTAAACCGACCATACAACCTAATAATAAGTTCAATACCATCTCTACTTCTATAGTTCATCTCTAATCATGACTACAGAATCCTTCTCTACGATTGGTCCGATACTCGCCTATCACGATCGAAAATAGGCCACTGAAATGCAGCCGAACAAAGCTTTTACGTCATATATTACATCAATATCTTGGTGGGCGTGTCAGGTAGGTGGAAAACTACAATAGCCTTAACATAGCCTTTATATAAATAGCCTTTAGGTATGCTCTAGTTGTAAATAGAACCTCCCACGGATCAAATTCTCGGAACTCGACGCTCTAAAAGTGAGCACATAGATATTAAACGGTATTTCTGCGAACGGCTAGGGTGTATAAAAACTATCTATATTTGTGCGGGAGTATTATTATATTCCCGTGAAACATGTGCTGAATTCTGAGTATCGCATCCGATAATTTTGATCGTTTTGTTTTATCAATTACTTGTATTTTTGGCTTAAATTTCATAAATTATATTTACGCCAGAGTATTTATCACTTTACTTTTTGGCATGTATGATGTAATGGTTGCTTTAAAAAACTTGTAAAGATATCTACCGCCCCTTACGAACTACAAAAATAGACCTGGCGTCACACAAATCCCACATCGTGCTAGTTTTCCGCGCGATTTGAACATATGCTAGTTCGACACCCATCTAGTTGCCCACTAGACATAATAGCCGTCTAGCCGGAGGATCCTCTTTTTATGGAGGTTTGCGGGCCTTTTTAGCCTATTGCGTACTTCTTTATAACCCTTAATAGATTGCTTATGAGAAATAATTATCTGGAAAACCTGCCTCTACAAAGGTAGAGGCAAGCCCTTACTTACATTAGGTCCTAATTGGCCAGGTAGATAAATAGACTCATGTCGTTTTTAAATACAACCCAAGAAGCAGAAACTGAGCCTAGTCAAACGGGGCTTTTATTTACTTGTCAACCAACCTCGTTGCTGCAGAAACACAAGTTATTCTCATTCTCGGCATCCCTATTCTTTGCAAGTTTGACCTCCATTTGAGTGGTCGTGTCTTCGCTCATAGACACCTTGACCCGCCCGCAACCCATCTACCTCTGACTACGGACTACTTAAGCACTTATGTAGTTACGTGTAACTTGCCAAGTTAACGAGCGTTGCCCTACTTTGGCGGCAAGTATTACTGAACTACATAGTTATTGGTAACTTAGGTGTGTTAATAAGCTGGCCTTAATAAGAGGAATCTTGAGTGTAGGTAGACTTAACTGCAACGGATGCTGCATGATTTAGTCAGTTCGCTTGTTAAGTTTTTATTTTTTAGCTCAGACATTCAATTTTTATAGTTATTGGTTTACTAATATCATAATTGACAATGTAAACGTTTGTCAATACTTTTGGAATTGACTAGTTGAAATTTTTGCCTATTAAAAAACCAGCGACAGCGATTTTGTCTTAGTGGATTGTAGATTGGGATTGAAAAGTATTCCACATATTAATCAATGTTATAAACTTGGAGCGGTCGTCCCGGCTTCACACGAGTATACATTTATTGATTTTAATATAACTTAAGCTACTCAGGAATAATGTACCATTCTAATGGTGAAAGTATTTTTGAAACTGGTCCATTCGTTTTTGAGTTTATTCGTTACAAACATACGAATCAGTGTAGATAGTGGATGCCAAAATTTATTTCGTTTAGTAGTTTTTGCGTGACAAACATACAACCATCTTCCATACAAAGTTTCACACTATATTATCAGTAGAATAGGACCGTTATCAGACACACCGGTGAGAACGTCATCATATCAAGTAACAAACGTTGCAAACGACTTCAACTTATTTAATGCATGATTAATATTATCTTCTCTCTTAACGTCAAACAGTAAATCAACGAAGCTGACTGTTCCTACGTTTACTTCTTCAAATGTATTTTGATATATACGGTTTTCACATATATATGTAGAACGATCAACCAACAAGTTTTGTGTTAACAGTTAACAAAACCAAGGATTTAACACATATTTCTGACTTTTTATAACAAATGTAATGCATTAATTTTAAGCAACTGTAATCGCTGATAGAATATACAGGGATATTTGTAAAACACCAGCAACATCTTAAGAGGTCATTGTACTCATCATTATGAACAACTTTTACTATGGGACCAAACCTGAAATCACGAAAAAAATCAGCTGTTCCTTACATTTACATAATATGTTCGTATAACTAATCAAAATGTAGGGAACAACTGATTTTTTTTTGCGAGGTGAGTATAATGACCTCTTAAGAGGTTGTTGGTGTTTTACAAATAATCCTGTATATTTGCCTATAATTCTTAGATTAAAAAAATGTTTTCAAATAAAACCCGAATATTTAAAAACAGCATGAAATAATTATTTCCAGCGCCATTATCCCAGCTGCAGCGAAAGCGGTTTAAATACCCAACACTTCATAGATATGAAAGCAAATAACTAATCATTTGTTTACTGAAAAATACCTTCGCTTTAATTCGCCACTCTTGAGAAAATAATTAATTGGGGATGTCAGATTTATTGTTCAAATTCTGTAAGAAGCTTAGCGGTATCGAGTTGATTACTAAATAAAAATCAAAATCTTAAATAATTAAGATATTTACCTACAACTTTGATTAGAGTTCTGATTTATTGTTTTATTTTTATACTCTTTATCCTTTGTGTTATTAACAGAGGTCGGAATTAGGTAGAGTTATTTTTGTACTTGCATCGAAATGTTGATATTAATATGGATCTTCCCGGGATTTCTTATAAATAATCCCGTGTGGCCAACAATATTACAAATAAATAATGATAAACACCTCATAGATAGATAATATAAATACTGATAAACACCTCATAGATAGATAATCTATACTTATAATAAATCTGTAGAGAGGTCAATTCTGTACAAGGAATATATTTTCAAAATAACTATCAGGGGGTGATTAGTGATCGATACTGGTGCCAAAAATGCAATCAGTAAAATTTTTGTCTGTCTGTCTGTCTGTCTGTCTGTCTGTCTGTCTGTCTGTCTGTCTGTATGTTCTTTATAGAAACAAAAACTACTCGACCGATTTTAACGAAACTTGGTGCAATTATTCTTCATACTCCTGGGCAGGTTATAGTATACTTTCAATCACGCTACAATCAATAGGAGCAGAGCAGTGAAGGAAAATGTTGGGAAAACGGAAGAAGTTACTCCATTTTTTAAGCTTCCGTCGCGTGTGAAGCCTTAATGGTTAAAGTTACATAGAAATCATGTATTACGGAAATGTTCTACATAAAATTATCTAAAAAATATCCCGAAACAGCATGTCTATCTTTTGTCAATTTTAAACCGATCGGGCTGAGAGTTTCAAAATTGGGGGTAAAGTAACTATTCCACGCGGACGAAGTCGCTGGCAGAAGCTAGTACAAAATAAAGCAAAGATAATTAACATACAATTTATATTAGTATTTAAATCAATTCACAATACAATTGATTAATAGTCGTAAGCATATACTCATACTTATACTTCGCATTTTTTATAAATACGAAAATACTTTAGCTTCTAGCCTAGACTCGTGAGGTTTTGCTAATTCAAACGGCCCATCAGATTAATTTTCACTCAAAATACCACATAGATTTGAAGTGGTCGCTTCCGACATTATATTCTGTATAACTTTTGTCGTTGATGTAAATTTGGCAACGACGCACGTGCAGTGGTTTAAATTGATTAAAAATAAAAAACGATTTTTATTTAATACTTAAATCACGGGATTTGAGGCATATCCACTTTATTCTTTCGCTGTATGAAATCAGTGTAAGTACATAAATAACTCTACCTTACCTCATTACGACCTCTGGTTATTAATTTCATTTTCATGGACAAGGGACCGTAAATACATGTTTTATCATTTTTGGAACAGCGTATCTACCTTTGGCATTCTTTGAGAGAGTTTTTAGTACGTAGTACTTAACTCAATAAGTGTTAAAATAGTAAGAAAATATAATTAAAATGCTAGTTTATATCTATTGTTAGCTGGAAACTTATAATTATTTATTTGACCAGTTGTTATGTTAAATTTTAATCTAAAAATTCACATTAATGACATTTTGGTGCACATAACTTTTAACTAGGTAAAAGTTATGTGCACCAAAATGTCATTGGTAGCAGTGTTTGTATCCATATAAAGTATTTGAGTTTTGGAAATCAAAAACGAGTTTCTCAACAAAATATTTATTTTATTTAAAATTGGTAACTGAGGTGTAAAGGTCACTTATTTGAAATACTAGTGTACACACTAGTATTTCAAATAAGTGACCTTTAGTGACTTTATATGGATACAAACACTGCTACCAAGATTAAATGGAACTGAGCTGAACACATCATGTTGCATGCCAGTTGAGCTATAGGCTCGAATAAGTACACTGTGGGCCTCAGCAGCACACGGCAACTGGGGAAAACCAGAAGTAGATACCGGGACGAGTTGCAGTATTCAAAGTTTTTAACCGACTTCTAAAAAAGGAGGAGGTTCTCAATTCTGATGTTTGTATTTTTTATGTTTGTTCACGCATAACTCCGTCGCTTGCCAACCGATTTCTTTTTTTGTTGGAAAGGGTATATTCCCAAATGGACCCATATCGAAATCGAACAAGCGGTTTTTTGTTAATTTCAATAAATGGTAGCAAATCTGTCGGGATAGCTGAAATCGCATGTTTGTTTATTGTTTACAACAATTTATACCATGTACGCTGTGATGGGTAGGTATGTTTAGCTGGGAGTGAACCACTAAAAAGTGAAAATAAAAAAACTTTATTACAAAAAATACAACCGACTTCTAAACAAAAAAACCAAAAAGTACAAAATAACTTTAATTTCGGAAGTCGGTACGTTCAAAAACAAAAAAGCAAACAAAAACACCGAGTTCAGAAATTAAAGTTATTTTGTACTTTTTGGTTTTTTTGTTTAGAAGTCGGTTGTATTTTTTGTAAAAAGTTTTTATTAGAACTAGTAAAAATGAAAGACAATATAGATGAATCTGGGAGGAGGACATATTATATCAAATACTAGCTGCTGCCCGCGACTTCGTCCCCGTGGAATCCCCGATTTTAAAACATTCTTTATCGCTGCTCCGCTCCTATTGGCTTAAGCGTGATGATATATAGCCTAAAGCCTTCCTCGATAAATGGTGTATTCAACCCAAAAAGAATTTTTCAATTCGAACCAGTAGTTCCTGAGATTAGCGCGTTCAAACAAACAAACAAACAAACTCTTCAGCTTTATAATATTAGTATAGATAACTAAAATCGGAAACATCAATATTTTTAGCTGTCCTCTTTACGTGAAATGCTACAGCGCTAACCTTACAAAATCAAAGACTACTATTATAACTTTGTAGGAAAATGATACGATTGTAAATAAATTGTTACCTTAGTGTCGAAGACAGTATAATTGCTTTCAATCCGCAAAACCCTGACTTATTTAAACGCTGTGCCATTAGAATGGGTATAATTACCACCTTTGATCAACGTACAGTGGAAGGAACAAAGTAACTGGTTCAATTATTGCCTTATCTATTATTTGCTTTGAATTCTCAATGGTAGTGTGGTATCGGATTTGTGGAAATCGTTCTATTTCAAATATACCATTGGAAGTGCATTTTCATACAAGATCAAAGACAACTTCTATTACTTTAAAACTGAAAACACTGCTATTGAAGTCGGTATAATGACTTTGTCAGCGAGGATTTAATTTATTTCCGCATGAATCGAACTTGGTTTATTTAAACGCTGTATCACTAGAATGGGTATAATTACTACCTTTGATCAACATATGTACAGTGAAAGGAATGAAGCAAAATTACTGTTGAAATAATTATGGGTTATCTATTATTTTGCTATGAATTCTCTTTGTTGGAACGGTGTCGGTTTTGTGGAAATCTTTAGGTATACGAGTATTTTAAGTGCATTTTCTTTAAGTTCTACCTCGAGGTCCTAATTCTATATTCACTAAAGTTTTGGATAATAAATGTGCATACAATCCTTATTTAATTTTATAAATGCGAAGCTTAGTGTGTTTGTTCGTTACGCTCCCATACGCAGTCAGTCGGCGACTGATGATTTTTAGTCACACATACAACACACAATCATAGACTATAAAGACTCATAGTCTATGATTGTGTGTTTGCTCAGCAAACCCGCCGGCAAAAGCTCAGCCCCTATAGCCAAGTTGATAATCTGCAAGCGTTAACGCTAGTCGAAAACGAATCAAATGTATGGGAATGAAATCATCTCAACGTTAAGTCACGTGGTTAGAACAAACGAATAGAAAAATTCGTAGCCAAGTTCATATCGTTCAAAATGATAGAATGAATTGCTATCGTTTCTACAATGTTCAACGCTAGATCCTTTGTTAAAATGTTTAACTTAATGGTTAAAGCATTTAAACAGAATTTAAATTTTAACTGTTTGACGTTTGTAGGAACGCTTGCCAGAGACTAAAGCATAGGTCATTTTTCTAAAAACATTGTAGAACGAGCGGCCGACTCAGGCGCGTCAACATGGCTACCAACTTATCGTTTTCTACAGTTGCTGACACCGAGGCGTTACCGATTGGAGAACGGAATTCGACACGGAACGTTTGTAACTTGGCTAGGGGGGCAGTTATTAGCTAGCTTACCTGTAAGTTACAAACCAGCTTATATCTTAATTTTTAGGTAAAGACTTACTTTTACCGTATTTTATAAATGTTAGTAAAGGGTAATTATTACCTGGAAATATTAAGCCGATTAAGATATTCCTAAATTAATAGAAAGCTAAACGATGTCTAAATTTCAAAGGTTATTTAATTTTAATCTCGAAAAAATGTACGGTGTCTGGGAGATAGGTCACTGGTGCGAAGCCATATATAAAAACTATTCACAGATAAAATGTCCCCTAAAACCCAAACGAAAACATTTATTTTACTCGAATTATATAACGCAATACTAGGGATGCTTCCTGAATAAAAAAATATGATTCTATTTAATCCGTCAGTTAGATTATCGAAAAGTAATGGACACGCATTTTTTGTTTTATAACATGTATAAAAATTGACGAAGATAAAAAGCATCAAAGATTAGGTATGGGGGCTTGACTCTACGTTGTCGTGGTAAAAATTTTAGCGAGTAGTGACGTCACACGAGTATTCAACGCACTGTATCGTCGCCATTTTTTATTTATGTGCAAAAAGGAAATATCTTTTTCGATAATCTATCCGACGGACTAATTAGATTTTTTAGTCAACTAACGTATTGTCTGCATCTGCTAACCGTCAGTTAAAATGCGAATAATACAAATTGTAGCCAAATTAGAGCTTGCATTAATCACGAAATATTTCGATCAATTTGACAGTAAGCACGATAATCAATTGAACTGCATCCAAACATCATCCATCAATGGTAATTAATTATTATTGTGTTAAGTGTGGACCGATTACTGTGTCATTCTCTGTGCTCGTCCACATTGTTTATTAAATGAGCTACAATTAATACCATTGTATTGATAAAATATTCATGTTCTTTGTTCATTTGGGTTGTAAAAATGTGATAAAAGAATCTTGCTGTTAATATAAACAGGAACTTCAATACAATGTATGGCCACTATTGGAAACAGGCCTTTTCAAATTCGCGTTGACACTGCCCGTCTCTCATGTTACTCCCTGGCTTTAGTGGCTTTTAAAGCCATAAACATCTAAATACTACGAAATTTTAGCCACATGAGTCTTGATGATATGCCACAGTAATCACTCATCACACTATCAGAGATATCAAAGGTGAAGCTTGCAATAAGGCGAGTATCGATATGATAGTAACCTTCGGACAAGTATTACTTGCATATAAAAGTAATAGTACTGATTTTACTATTTCATATATTTAGACCTATAACATCCGCGTACTTTTATATGTCATTTTAATATGTGTACAGACTATTTACAAGACGTTTGCATAGGAAATTTCGTTTGAATTGAAACTGTGAACGCGCTGCAAAGCGCTTGGAATCTGAACTTAGCCGGAGATGTCATAGAAGTTGCACGCTTATCTGCATCCCAAGGGTTGTCCACAGTGACGTCTACAAACATATACACGAAGCAAAATTCAAAAGCGTTCTCCTTAACTTATGCTGGAAAGGGAGGGACATAACATGTATATGTGCAAGAATTTTGTCTCAAAAAATGTTGATACAAAACAGCTTTTGAATTTGTTCGCTAAAATTTACATCATTTTGACATTGCACACTTTATCATAACGCAAGAATTCGTTCATTTACACCTAGATAAAACAATATATGAGAGCACTTACCTCGGAGACCTCACTCTGGCATGACTCCACACTCTTTGTGAGTTCCTGTAGCTGCGTGCGGATTTCGCAGAGCGCGACCGTGGTCTCGAGCTGGCGGTCCCCACGTTGCAGGTCATCCAGTTTGGCGGATAGATTCATGCTCATTATGCTCACCTGTCTCTGTAGGCTACAGCCAAAGTCAATGTTAGTCACACCAGCAGCGAGCTTGGACCTCGGCCGCGGAACCTTCCTCGCTACACGACAACTAATAAGAGTCTTGTACCAACAGATCTGTTACTTCGACCAAGCTCAGAAATAGACCTTATTCCGATCAGCCAAATTGAGGGTCAATTCCAGAATTGAAAACATTTCTAGGTGCTAGGAGATGGCCATTGCAACCTAATCCTGCGATTCAACTAAGGATAGCACCTCCAAGTGATTTCTCACTTTGTATTTCTTTGAGACGAAACGAAATATTAATCTAACGAACCAAAGACAAGTTAGTGCTAATGTTTAGTAAACAGCTTATCTGTTGTCTGACAAGCGAGGAAGGCCCGGCGACCTCACACTGATTATATATGTGGGACATTTAAGCTAACGATGTTTTATATTATTACATCAGCATTTATCAATTCCACACTGCATAATTACGCAGAAACTGATAAGTTTTCACATGGAATGCTTTATTGAGATCATATTTTTTAAATTACGTTGATTAGGTGACAAAGAAATATGATAAGACTTTAGTCCTAACATTCTTTTAAATTCCATCTACAATTCTCACGCATGGTTTTGAGAATCAATAAAGTTTAATGCGTCACTTAAAAGTGTATGATTTTAAAGAATGGAATTTTAATAAGTTTTGAAACGAGAATTCTTTATGCATATTTAGTGTTTCGTGTGAATTATAAATACCATTGTGCTAATCAAAGTAAAATAATGTTCATTTAGTTATATAATGTTAGAAAACTCGAAGGTGAAAGGTGAACAAGAACAAAAGGTGAATGCAGTGAATTAAGTTTAATTTCATCTGTAACTAAAATTTTGTACATTTTATTTTGAGAAACGAAAAAATTAAACTTTTTTAAAGAAAGTCTAGCCTTCTAGTTTCTATGGAAAACACTTGATTTAAACACTACATTGAAACGTTACAACCACACACCCATGCAAGCATAACCCCACCCTACCCAAGATTAATGTCAGAGCAAGTGCTAAGCACGAATGTGTCCCGGGCAGCGGGTAGAGACGAACAAGGTCGTGGCCATTGATGCTAACCACGGTCCCATGGTCCGATGTCATGATTGGAACTGTGAATGATTCAGCCTCCGCGATCGACTCGTCGGGCGCATCGACATATCTGTCTTACGAGATAGGATGCTAAGCCAAGGTGAAACAAAATGTAGAAGACACATCGACACATACAGAGATCTCTGTCGTATGCAAATGAAGCCAGTATTAAAGGCGGAAAGCTATCCGGTATTGTCGCTATGGTCACGTACCTAAGTAGTAGCTCCCTGAGTGTGGTCTCGTCTTCCTCCGTCGTCGCATATCGTGTCAGCTTGCCTCCGGCCTCCTGGCCCACATGGTCTGGTACCACTGCGTCAAAACTACTTGTTTATTTTATTTTTTACATAACTAACTTCCCGATTCATTTCGTGATTCTTTTCCCGCTCGTTTGTTTTTTTTTTTAATTTTCGACGCAGAGTTTGTGGTTTGGAATTTGGGTTACCGAGAGATTGCGTGGCTCATAATTTTGTACGGTTGGTCCTACGAGTACCTACTCAGCATCGAACCGTTCACCGTTTGCCAATTAGCTTCGATGGCCACGACAGGGTCCCTAATCAATTTTGATGTTCAGCGATACCCACAAACTGGTATGGAAATTACATTAACGTCGGAATCTACACCGGGTTTTTAGTTAAGCAAAAACAAAAAAAAAACTTTTATCCAAAATAAAAATTTAGCACTCTGGTCAATATCACGATGGACAAAACGTGGACACAGTTCTTTTTTTCTGAAACTTACGCCATTTAAGTTAAAATTATTTTAAAACTCTTGTTTACGCAGTGAACCTGTGGAATTTAGACATTTAATTTTAAACACGTTGAATTTTATCGTGCAATTTGCCGGCAAATCTATTGCTAGAAAATGGCACGCTATTGTGAGAACAAATTCGAATGAATGAAAACAAAGGTGAGTGTTTACAACAGAGAATGAGTTCCGAAGTAATAGTATGATAACATTGCGAAGAGGTGTCGAGTCAGATGGCAGACGATGTGATAGGCAGTCCATGCACGTGACAATACTGTAACACCAACAATGATTTGTATGAAATAGTGCATTGATAGAAGACGTGTTTAGAAGAAAAAGGTGTTTAAACAACGTATAATTTCTTTAGATTACGCCATAAAATATGATAACGTTAAATTTGAGGTTTGAGAAAACTTTATTCTCATAAGACTACATAAGTTTTGAGGGTTAATTGAATATACAGACGGACATGTAATATCGATATACGAACTCAGCTATAAAAACATTATTCATACATTTTAACAGGGAAATAATATTTTGCTCTTCTCTGATTTACTTCATTACTCTGTGGTGCAGTTCGCGGAATCCGTCCATTGACGGGCGTCGAGTTCGAGCGTATTACTTCACTTTCGCTGTGGTTCTCGTATTTATTCCGGAGTGAATGGATAAATCTGGAATTTCTGATACACAAACGGGCTACATTCATGGAACTGTCAGCTGTTTTTACACGAGCCATTTATGAATGAATGCTTTTCGTGGCCGCACGTTATACGTTATTGTCTTAAGACTTTTTCGATTCGATTCGATTTCAGTCTTGTTTGTCATGTTTTTCTGATGCTATACTATCTTAGAGATGACTATTGGCGAACGTTTTCCCACTTTTCTAACAAAAGTTATCGACGAGCTTCATTTGACGCAAATTTGGATTTTATTTTTTGAGGGGCAATTCCCGTACTTAAAATGGAACGTCAATCCGTCCAATCTTACAAAAATACCCCCGATTGATCTATATATAGACGTAACTACGTCTCGAAATCGAGCGACGAAGGAAAAGTAAAAGTACCGCTATTTGGACATCCGAGATAAATCTGTGTTCATGAATATTTAAAGATTTAAGTCTTTTTTCATAAATTTTACGCGCATAATTAACGTAAACAAACAATAGGGATGTTTCCTGAATAAAAAATATATGATTCTATTTAGTCTGTCAGTTAGATTATCGAAAAATATTGGCCACGTAATTTTTGCTTTTTCAAATCTATAAAAATTAACGAAGATATAAAGCATCAAAGATCAGGAGTATTGTCACGCCGTGGTAAAAATTGTAGCACGTAGTGACGTCACACGAGTTTTCAACGCACTGTATCGTCTTCTTTTTTTGCTTATGTGAAAAAGAAAAAATATGTGTCCAATATTTTTTGGAAATATATCTGACGGACTAATTAGATTTTTTTAGTTAACTACCCTATCACGACAAAACGACTTTATTTTCGCCTAAAACTGACGCACACAATCGCAATGAAGTATGAAGTCTGCGTGGCGTCAGTCGATGCGATCGATCAGCGCACCTGTCTAGCATGCCCTGAAACTGACATTTACACCGGAAACTCAATTTACGGACACAATAAGCTTCGCAACAATATACAGGAGAGAGTACTCTAGTTCCGAGAAGTGAAAGCGAGTCTGAAAGCTGATTTCAGCTTGGTAGTACTACGGCTTGTTTACAAACACAGGTGTTTCCGCAACCAGACGAGTCTGTGCGCTGCCCATCTGATATTCTGAATGGGCATTTTATTTTTAAGTTTTGTTATGGACAGAATTTGTTCACAGTTTATTTTTATTGAATGACCGGTATTTATATAAATGTGTTATTTGACGGTTTGTCGTCGAGTTCGTTTGTCGGTTTCGGTATTTGTTTGAGCTTTTTTTTATACATAGAGTATTTTGTGAGCACGTTACGTTTAGATTTAGGTATTCAAGTGTGTACGTGTGCATTTAATGGGGTTTTAACCAATGGTACATTATTGGATATTCATAAGGTTTTTGTTATGATTTGTTTAACAGATCTTATAATAATATTATTTTGTTATCAGTCATTTTGCAAACACCAGACAATTGTACCGCACATCTTACTTGACGATATCAAGTTTATATTAGATTTTATTTTAAAGATTTTTTCATAAATTCGTAATTAAGTCAGTTTGAAGGTTAAACATATAGAACTTGAATATGGTTGTAACTAACAGAAAGTTAAGTTGACGCAGAAATAAATGGCGACGCTTGACTTAGAAACGACAAATGTTTAGAATAGAATAGAAAACATTTATTCGACACAGACACAACACAACAGTAACAAAACACAAAGTAAAAAAAATACCAGTAATAATAAAACATAACAAATTAAATTGTGCTAAGCGTGCTCATACCGAAATGGTTTGATAATGAGCCGAACCTAGCCATCCATTCTGCATAGATGAGGATTATTTGAGAGTAGGTTTATGAAGAAATAGTCACAAGGATTAAAACAACGAATCAGTGTCTCTAGACAAAGTGATTTGGCTTATTCCGCATTCGCCCCACTTTTGGATAAAATCTATTGATAAAATTTATTGTATTATTGAGGAGCTCGTGGCTAAAATATAACAGCCGCACGGGCCGATCGTCTAGGTTAAGCAACGCTTGCCGAGGTTGGTCTGTGGATGGGTGACCATCTTAACATAACGAGACTCCTCCGTGCCTCGGAAAGCACGTTAAGCCGTTGGTCCCGGCTGTCATTTGGAGATCTTTGGCAGTCGTTACGGATTGTCAGAAGCCAGAAAATCTGACACCAGTCTTGCCAAGAAGTACCGTGTTCCCCAGTTAATGGGTTGTGGAGGTCTGGTAGGCAGCCGCTCCACGTTAAATACTGGTATTCAGCTGAATCCGGCATGACTGGGAGCCGACCCCAATATAGTTAGGAAAAGGCTAGGCAAATGATAAAATTTATTGTATTGGGGCGAAAAGCGGAACGAATCAGTGACTTACTATCAGCGATAAAGATCGTTAATAATTTAAAGGTTCGAGCGATGGGATGACATCAAGTGACATTTCATTAGCACTGATCAATTCCATTCATTTTTGACGTTTGGGGAAAATTGCCGGACTTAGATCTGCCAAAACTGTCTGTAATATCTGTTAAGTATTAGATATAATCGAGATGATATTGCATCAAGATGAACCAATGACTTTGCTAAGAAAGTCGTCTACTTAATAGTGGATATCCCAACACTGGTAATAAGAACTTGGAAAAAACCTAGACTTAGACTATTTAGAGTTAGAAAAATTTCGTATTGTCATGTCCAAAACATCTATTGTTCGAATCGATGGATAAGTTTTAGGTACTTTGGTTCAAGCAGCCCTGCCCCTTAATGATGGCGTTAAAGGCATTAGTTCATCGTCAATATGGCTATACATATATACTCTTACTAGCTTCTGTCCGCGACTTCGTCCGCGTGGAATAGTTACTTTAACCCCGATTTTGAAACTCTCAGCCCGATCGGTTTAAAATTGACAAAGTTTAATACAGACTTTCATCCCTTTCGACCAAATTTGATTACCATAAAAACGGTTCTAGTGAGTTAATCTTAAAAAATAGACATATACTGTCGCGGACATTTTTTTAGATCATTTTAAGAGAAATAATTCTTTCCTACATATTTTTTTGGTATCTTGAACCGTTTTCGCAGCGCACGCAACGGAAGCCCTCAAAGATGAATAATTTTCCCCGTTTTTTCTACATTTTCCATTTTTTCTTCGCTCCTATTACTCGCAGTGTGATGTTATATAGCCTAAAGCCTTCCTCGATAAATGGTCTATTCAACCCAAAAAGAATTTTTCACTTCGAACCAGTAATTCCTATTAGATTGATTGAGATTAGCACGTTCAAACAAACAAACAAACAAACTCTTCAGCTTTATAATATTAGTATAGATAAGGACTTCACGTACTCTTAACTTCGTGTGTTTGTGCGCACTTTTTGGACAAAGTCATTACCTACTCTAGATGGGGTACCAAACGGTTTTATTGAGTCTAATTCTTCTAAGTTGTGTTTTGGCATATCAAAACTCTTAACTAAAGAGATCTATCTTCAGCAGGGAACTGAGCAGGCAAAGTTGATGAATCTTTGTAACAGTATCTTCTTCAAATCTGAGGAGGATGTAATAATGTTATATTTAGCACCAAACATCTCTTTGACATTGGATTTCATGAGCCCATTTACACTAGAGCCAACAAATAGTTTAATCAAGGTAATATTAAAGAAACCTTTTTTGTAGGGAATTATTTGTTCATTATATACTTTATTGTACACCTTGTAATAATAACAGGGAAAACATTTATAAAAACAAGTGTACAATCTTAATCATTTTATTAAAAAATAATGAGCGGGTGTATTAAAATATGGCTTAGTTAATGTTATTTTGGCGCTGAACGAAAGGTTTATTAACAATGTTAATACTGTTTATTTATGTACTAAGTTTATTCTGAATTAAATGTCCGTTATATTAAGATTTTAAATGCGACAACTTAGCCTGAGTTCATGCACTGATCAGCAATGTTCTCACCAGAAAGTTTGATTCACTGCCTTTTTGATGCGCTATTTAAATCATTGTTTCCAACCACTTCCCGAATCAACCGAAAATAGGATAGTTAACTAAAAAAATCTAATTAGTCCGTCGGATAGACTTCCAAAAAATATTGGACACGTATTTTTTCTTTTTTCACGTAAACAAAAAATGAAAACGATACAGTGCGTTGAAAACTTGTGTGACTTCAGTACTCGATACAATTTTTACCGAGCCGTGACGTCACAAGCACCCACTCCTGATTTTTGATGCTTTGTATCATCGACAGTTTTTACAGATTTGATAAAGGAAAAAATACGTGTCCAATATTTTTCTATAATCTAACTGACGGACTAAACATAATCATATATTATTTACTCAGGAAACATCCCTATTGCCAAGACAACAAAGCTCACAGAGAAACGATCTTAAATCCGCAAAGAAAGTAATCATAAAGAAGAACGGATGAGATATAAAAATACAACTACCTCGTCCTTCAATACTAAGCTGGAAATAGAACAGAACCAGGTCAATAGGCACTAAGGCAAGTATGAGTATCTTGTTTATCGTCCATATCACATACCATTAATCAATGTTTACGTAAAATATGGGAAACAATAATTCACGTAAAGGATTTGCTTCGTTATTGAGTACGGATCAAGTTTCTCAATACTGCTTCGCATAATCACAAGCTCGGTGGAGCCTTGTATCTTGTAACTGCCGGTAACCCGGGTTAACCTGATAACCGGATAACGACATTTTCCACGAGTGCCTACAGCTATGTGGAAAGTGGATCTATTAGGTTTTAATTGACTGTTGTCGGTGCAAATAATTCTGAATGAAAACTGAAGTTATAGACGAATAAAGTCGTTTTAACATTTCGATTATTTGCTGGTTGCAGCGAGTCGAGTTTTGTACGAAGTGAATAATTGATCACTCGATGGAATCGGCAATAAGTATTTGCTTTGTGTGACTGTTTAAGAGCGTATACGCTAAACGGCATTTAATACAAATTTTCAAGTCGTTATTTTCCGAAACGACTGAACCGATTTTAGTGAAACTTCACACATATAAGCAGGATACGTAGGTCTAAAAAATTGGTTGAAAACATTTTCAATTAATAGTGTTACAGTTAAATTAGACCCATTTTAAATTTTCCATACAAACATAAATTTCCACTTATCTTTTTTTAAATATCATATTTCGAAAATGTTTCAACTAAATTTTTAGACCTATATATCCTGTTTATATGTGTGAAGTTTCATTAAAATCGGTACAGTCATTACGCAAAATAGTGACTTGAAAATTTGTATGAAATGCCATACGGCGTACACGTTCTTAAGAAGGCGGTATGACTCTTACTTTACCTAGGGTACTATTTTACCCAGGGCAGAGGCTCTGAACAGTTCTCCTTAAAATTGTAGGTTTTTAATCATACAGGAAACGTTAGACCACTAATCTTATCAAGTTCAAAACCAAAATCTGCCTCGAAGCAATCTGCCTAGCAGCATTTCTCTGTCATATATTACGGCAGCCTGTACGTGATGGTCACCGTGTATTATTGGATGATACATAGTGCATCTATAATAGACTCGAACCATGCAACAAAGCTGGTATCTCAGCATACTCTTTAGGTTCAGATCTAAATTTAACTGTAATAGTTCTGACATTAAAACCCATTTGCATTAACAGAGTCATGCAAATGGATTTTCGTCACAGAATCGAAGCAGTGGTGGCCGAGTGGTAACGGCTCCGACTTACGAATTGTAGGTCGTGGGCTCAAACCCTACCAGGCGAGCATTACTTTTCATCACCACTGCTCTCAAAACGGTGAAGGAAAACATCGTGAGGAAACTTGCATGTCCTAGAACCAAAAATTCGAAGACATGTGACATTCACCAACCGGCACTGGGTGGCACTGGGCCCGCGTGGTGGATTCCCTCTCCTAGAGAGGAGGCCTTTGTTTTGGATGGGAAATCATCAAATGACTTCTCTCTGGGCGGAGCGGAAAGGAGTGTCAGACTCTTACTGACTAAAACCCACCCGTGATCGTTCTTGTGCCCTTTGCGTTCTAGAGCCGCGGTGACTCTTTTGAACAAATTCCGCAACTAGAGAGGAAGCCTGTGTCCTAGCAGTGGGAACATTAAAAGGCTGATTTATTTATTAACAGAGCCATCCCTCCCATTGACACTGGTATAGCATAATTAAAAAACAAAAACATTACAGATAAATCTGTATCTGAATGAAGATTAAAATTATTAAATCATGAAATAAATTAATAACTCCCACCCGCGGTTCAACCAAATTAATTCAATGATTGCATAGGACATATTGTCATGTCATTATGTATAGGTGAACCATGTGCATTCTGAAACGTTTAAGAAAAAACGATTATTGAGTACAAAATCCCTGTTTCCTAAATAAAAATCTCGTTAATCAAAAAACACGTATACATGTCACAAAGTTAGCACTGTGAGCGCCAGTTAAAAGTGAAAATGTTCCATTAAAGGCGAGTTTGTGCACAAACTTTTAACTACCACGGAACAAGTTTTAACTAGCAGACATCAGCCCGTCACCATATACATATACATATAGATACATATACCACAGACTAAGTTCCAATACAGTTTGATCATAAGATCAAATTGTTTTGAAACTCGGTAGTGAAACATGTCGAAGCGCGGTAACTGTGCGCCGGAACTTTCCTGGCGCTTTAAGGTTTAATTATGTTCGCTTTTATACCTTTTTTATGACGTTAATACAAAGTACCTATTCTCATTATAAGGCCTTCTGTAAAATTATATAGTGTATCGTCAATTAGTGACCTTATATAATATATCATTTGCGTTTTTTTTTTAAACTGCATGGACAGATTTTTTTTAGCGAAATAAACACTTTTTTTTAAATGATGCCAATTTACAACGTTGAATATGTACGTAATTATTTTATTTTTTTTTCATAATTAGTTTACTTTCATTGAGGTGGTTACACATAATCACGTTTACGTGTAATGGCTGCAAAGAGGTTATTCTCTCGAATTACATATCAAAGGCACCTGTTTATATTCTTACGGCTGAACCCAATAACCTATCTATCATATACTGGAGATAGAAAAACAAATGAAACAACAGAAAATAATTTTTATATTGTTTCATTTGTTTTGCTATCTACAGTATGTGATAGATAGGTTATTGGGTTCAGTCTTTAGTGCATAAAGCCATTAATCAGACAGCCCTACCAACTATGTTGGTAACAGTTTTAAAGTCTAACGGTTTGTAGCGGATTACCGCATTTTATTTACAGTACAGCAGCTGCCTATGTAACAACGCAGAAACTGGGCAACACAGAGCAACCCTTGGCAAGACGCGTGACAGATTTTCTATTCCTGAATTAAAGACTGTCTAAGATCTACAAAGCAAAGAGATCAACAGCTTAAAGGGCTTCCCATCGGCAAGCGTTCAACCCAAGTTGCTATTACTCGTATTAATCTTATTTAGCAACGGACTACACAATGAAGGAAACAAATGGAATGGTTAGACTACTCGTGGATTTCACCAAAAAAATATCAAATCAGTTTAACATTATACTTTAAATTTTTAATTTTCATATACGAGTAAGTTTTGTCTTCTATTACAACCACATAATGCAAGTTTTCAATAAATACCAATATTATAAATATGAAAGTAACTGTCTGCCTGTTATCTTTTACGTCTTAGAGTCTGAAGGGTTTTGGATCAAACTTGGTACACGAGTAGACCACGTCCCGGAATAGGACATAGGATACTTTCATCCCGGTAATAGGCAAACACCATTGGTATAATTTTCGACATTCACCCGAGTGAAGCTGGAGCAGAATCTAGTATGGTTATATGTATGTAATATAATATTATAAGTCTGTTGTTATTTCTGTGCCCATTTCACTCTGCTTTAAACGGCTACTTATTCACTCATATGTACAACTGGGAATTTCGAAACTGCAGTTTTTGGACATGTGTTTATTTTAATATCTTATACTGTTCATATTTTAATAAAAATGAAACTCTGTATGTTTGTTTATCAATAATACCTCAATGTTTGAATGGATTTGAGCACAATTTGGAACACAGGTCCTCGAGGAAACTTGTCGCTTAAACGAAATATCTACATATGTATGAATATAATAATTTACATATTTTATCTAGATAATAGTTTATTTCATCTGTGGGCATTGTATAATTGAATGAAGTGCTGTTTATTTGCTTCTTGCTTTTGCCCGCCATTTTGTATGCGCATATCCTGTTTATTTCTCGTTCCCGTCAGAATTCCAGGAAATTCTATTCCATGAGAAGTGCAGGGGGCACTTCTCACGGAATTTACATGCCAAAATTAAGTTTTCTACGACCAGTATATTCGGCTCTGTGTGTCTTTGAGTAACTCAGTTACTCAATCATTCAGTAAAGCAAGAGCTTTATATTGATGACTAGCAGCGCCCCGCGGTTTTACCCGCGTATTTCCCGTTCCCGTGGGAATATGGGCATAAAATATAGCCTATGTTACTCAGGGTGAATGTAGCTTTCTAATGGTGAAAGAATTTTTGAAATCGGTCCAGTAGTTTTTGAGTTAATTCTTTACACACAAAAATACAAATCTTTCCTCTTTATAATGTTAGTATAGATTGTATGAGGCTTTAATCTGTCAGTTAAAGTGTACATCACCTTGGCAGGAATGTTAAAATTAAGACATACATACGTTTAAATATTATAATTAATTGTGTCGGGTTTTCCGTTTATCTGTTATTGCTTCGTAATGTTTATTTGAAACGGAAATTAATATATTTTTACAAAAATTCAAATAAGCCGAAGAATGCAGTGACTAATATTGCTTATTACTGTTTTTGCCTTCGAAAAAATACTTTAATTTCTGTGATATTTAGAGACCAGTAAAAAAAATGTTTTGAAAGTACGTGTATTTTTGATCATTTAATAAAATGTTGAAATAAATAAAATGATGCTGAATTCCCAGCCGAATGACGAGTGTACAATGGCCATTTTTAAAAGTGTGCACGTGGGGAGAGACTGTCAGACCATTTGTATTCATATATTAAAATGATTTTTACTTAAAAAGTTTCATATAAAAGATTGTGAGGCAAGACAAAATGATGTTAATAGTGAAATGACAAAGCGTGCAATGTTGCTACACGAGTTTGATGTATAAACTGTAGTGCTGTATGTTACGAAATCGGTACAACATCTTCGAACAAACGTTTTTTCTCTCAACTTATCGTCATAAATGTATCGATATCGAGACGTTAACAGCACTAATGTTCACAATGATTCTTAAAATTAGGAGGTATAAAAGATCATACGTAAATTACATTCACTTAATAATTAATCGCGCTGATAATACAGAACATGAAATAACATACTAGAAATTGTATGTACTCTTTCCAAAGTAAGGATTTCGAGAAGCGGAAAGCAATGACTGGAAGAAAACGCTTTATTACAGGCCTGATAAATAAACGAAAAGTTTGTACTGTAAACTATTATTGTTTTTGCTGTTACTGCAGTCTGCTACTGCCCTCCCAAACCCAAAGTGCAGAAGCAGCGAAGCTTGTCCACTGCTGGATACAGAAGTGTTCCTATGAACACTTCTGTGTCCAGCAGTGGACAACGAACGACTGAGTTGAGTGATTTTAATAGCCTTGCTTGAGATTCGGTACGCTTGTAGATAAAAACCACTTTGGAAGTACGCTTTTCGCGGAGCAGTTAAGTAAACAATAATAATACGTATATTTTAATCGCAATATTTTATAATTAACTACTGCGTAGCAACGCTCGAAGTGTTTGGATATTTTCATTTGATTTTTAATTGTTTTCGAATTGAAAATGTAAAGTTAAAACACATTGAATTTTAGTTGAATTCATTCGTGTCGAATCTGAATTTTGAGAGTTTTCTGGCTAAAGTAGATTTTGATAAATAAACAATTTCAAACTCTAAATATACACGTTCGCCATCGTCGACCACGTACTATTGAGATA
Source organism: Hecatera dysodea (assembly GCA_905332915.2). Classification (NCBI taxonomy): domain Eukaryota; kingdom Metazoa; phylum Arthropoda; class Insecta; order Lepidoptera; family Noctuidae; genus Hecatera; species Hecatera dysodea. The sequence goes on along the minus strand of HG995286.1, from coordinate 25,065,283 downwards.
GTAGTTAAATGGAAGTGTATTAATGATTGAAAAATACATACCTAACGTGATAATAACTGATTTGTATGAATACTAAAACATTATGAATACATTATGATTTGTACAATCCGCTAACATTAATGCCTAAAAGCCGAAAACCATTGCGGTAATATTGGATACTTGTGGTTTACTCGCATTCACATTATGTTCATTATCATATTACGGATTTGGTTTAATATTAATTGATATTATTGATACTTTTGAAGAACTCATTATAATTGTTGGTGTAGAATTAAATAGTACTTTGAATATTATTAGCATTTTTAACTGATATTTCAAAAGTCTATAACATACATTGGCGGATTGGCGTTATGTAGTGACCATCATATTTATTATTATTAAATGCAACCTCAGGAAGTTGTTTTAGCTTTCCAGCTAGCGAGCTGTTAACAAAGTCTTTCATTTGAGGCTTGGAATATATGTACATGCAAATCATTGTCAGTGTGTGATCAATTATTTCTACATTCGCAATACATTTTACATGCAATATTATTCAAAGGCTTAATTTCTTACTTTTGTTGGCCTTTGAAGGAATATACACATTACTTTATGATTTGATCTGCAGTTACAGTATTACAAGAAAAAAGGATAATTTAATAAGAGCGCGTCGTAATTCTTGTGGTTTAAGACTAAAAACAATGATGATGACCGCACTAAAATATCACTTCTGCTAAAAAAAAAAAAACAAGAAATATGCCAGTCACTTCAATGGCCTTTTGTTTAGCCGTACGTGTCTCGAAAACTACTATTAAAATCTCTAAGTACAACCGACTCAATAATGAGAGCAGATGCAAATAATAAAATAAAACTGTCGTGTTCAAGAAATAGTTCAAGGTTCGGTATTATCAGCGCATTCGAAGTTATCAGCTAACTTGAGCTTAATTCTACGACACGAAGTTCGTACAAGATGCGCCGTAAGCCCGCGGATGCAGGTAAGCCCCCCGTCACCTAGATATTAAAGCCCTCGTCGCTGAAGCAATAAGCCACGTTTTAAAAATGTAGTTTCCATTTTATAAAACCTTTCCAGTCGAGCTTTTAAAATGGTACGTAAATTAATATGAATATATAGTTTGAGAGTTTTAGTTTATTTGGTACTGTATCTTTTGTATGAAAAGAAAAATAAAGTCTGGTGATTTTTTTTTGTATATCACAGTGTTTAAGGCAGGTGAAGGTGTAATGTATTTACATTATTGTGCGTCTTCACTTTTACGTACGCTGTATTGTCATGCCAGCTAATTATGTAAATAGTAATAGTAGGGGCAGTGATTGGGATTTTATTTATTAAATAAAAAATTATAGGACAGCTAGTCATTTTGAACAATTAAAGGTCAAAGGTAAAAAAGAACCACCGGCACTTAAAACAGACAATATTTCGGATTGAATTAAAATGAATACACACTTCAGATATCAGAAATTAAAAAAGCATACTTTAATTTATTTCCTAAATCCTATCGGTGTTGTGAGTTCTCGCATTTAATATTAAATAAACTTCGTTTATTCTGGTAATTTACACCCATTCCGTTATATCCATAAATAACTAAAATTAAGACCACATAAAACACAAGCATAGACAGACAAATACATTACAACATACACGGTGAAATGATTAAATTAAAAAAAAAAATGAAACAACAATTAAATTAAAATCAATAAATTAAATTAAAATAAATCAACTAAATTTAAATCAAAATAATAAATTTAAATCAATAAAATAAGGCTTTATTGCCAGCATTGCCAGTCAGTCAGGTTGCCGTCTATGCATGGCCCAGTATTTATAAACCGCCCAGTTAGCTGATAACTTTGATCTTGATAGACTAATCTAAATTTTTATGCTACGGTTTTGGAGCGAATTGGTCTTTAATTAAAATGTAAGTTTCAGTTTCTGATTAAATTCAAGTTGTTCTGTTGCAGCGTTTTTTATCGGAAAACTTGTTGGAACAGGAAATTTCTGAAGCATCGACTTTCGAGACCGCCTTTGGCCGCAATTCAGTTTGGTTGAATCAACCAATTTTAATTTTCGACTTTATGAACTTCGTTGAACCGGGTATTGCTACCTTTAGAGTTACAGCTCTCCAAAACCTTAGCACTTTGAGTAATAATGCTAAACAATGATTTTACCTGAAATTTGGTCTAGGGGTGAGTACAGAGGGGGTTCCTCCCCTCCCGGGTGTTGATGTTCCAGCAGACGGTGACACGACTGTCTCATGAGCGCTCCCGACACTGGCAGACAGACAAACAGACATACAGAGAAACGAACATAAGTACCTACAGCAATACGCGTTCAAAAAGAAATCGCGGTCATTACATTGATGCACACAAACGTATTTGTAGTAATTAAACAATCATAATTATGGAAAAGACTCGCAAAGCAGTAATGATAAATGCAAGCAAAGGAACGCAATCGCAAGAGCTTTAACTAGACTATTATGCATCCTAGTTAACAAATCATTAGTAACTATAAAACAATGTATGGATACAACGTAAACAATGGACTCGAGATCAATTATAACAATGATTATATTTAAATGATCATCTATTTTAGTTTTACATAACCCATAGTGTTCCGAATTCAAATCCATTTCTTTACAAAATATAAACTCTATAGTACTAAAAATATTTACCTTTAATCTAGTTATTGTCATGTGACTACGACTGTTGTCAGTCTAACCGACGACATTGTGTCTGTAACAATACAAGAACCACTGTTAATTGAAATCTCAAAGCGCAGAATTGAAAGTACAACCAGAGTTCTAGTCTAATGGTTCTCGAACGGAGCGATCGATATGCACGAATTTCAATATCCTTGGCGAGTAGATATCTGTCTTGTCAACCACTTTGAAGACGAATATCAAATGGCACAGCGACCAGTGCGCCAATCAAAATCAACGAGAGAATTCTGTTTGCTAACCGGTCGCTGTAGTTCGAAATTCGAAACTTGGACGTTTGTATAGCGATGGGATACAACTTCTGTAAGTACAGAACGTAGTTAGAGTTTAGACTTTACCCGACCCCGTCATTCTATGGTTGCAAGTAAATTCTATAGACCATAACAATATAATAGAACACATTAATTCGACACGGATACAACACAATAGCAACAAACACGTAGTTAAAGGATCAGAGTAATAATACAGTAAAATTGCGCTGAGCGTGCCCGTACCAAAATGGTTACAATCTCAGCGTTTGTTGGGCGTCAGAAAACCAGGGTTGGTGTTCAATGTACGCTCGCCGGACCGTTTCGACAAAAACTGTAACAGTTCCAAAAAAAGAACCCACAATTATTTTGCCTCATTTTTATCAATTCATACGTACGAAAGACACGAACTGATCATACATTTCGTGTCTTGTAACACAAGAAACATAACGTTATATTCAAAAAGCGGAACATTGCTGAATTCTGCTGGAAACATAAAAGTGTCAATTCAATTAAGTACCGATGAACAAATATTACAATTGAAAAGCTCGGAAACATGACAGGTACCTAATAAATTCCAAACAATCATTTTGGAGCTATTGTTAGTTGTATTTGGAACCGTAATCCAATGATACGTATACAGACTTATGGGAGTATAGGCCGCTTCTAGGAAATTTAGTGCGTTCGTATAACTGCACTGTAATATTCTAACGAACCCTAATCGTGTGTTCGATGGGTATTTAGTGCCCCGTGTACTCCGTGGCACATGGTTCGTAACTATGTTAACTGGGCCGGGTTTCCCGACGTCGGAACTTCGGCGGCGATATTAAGGGCATTATGTTATGGCTCACCGCTATATAGGTGCTGGTCCATTGGTTAAAGCGTGCTTTGATTTTCATAACGAAACGTTTATATTGCGATAGAAATAAAATGATAGAGTTTCTTTGCATAACGTCTTTTTCGAGGAGGCAAAGGCAGATGTGTAAGGTTTACACCTATGTACATTATCGTGTTTAATGTTAAGTCTTACGTGATTGGAAGTGAGCCCTAATTAAAAACTCTAGGCTGTTCTTGCAAATGATCAGTAGGTACGAGAATCTCAATGATACATTGCAGCATGTTTTTAGTTACTCCTACGTTCACGCACGTACACATTCGTCGAATGAAAGGTAAGTAGTAACCAGACTACTGAGCACCAGATTTATTAAACACTAGCAGCGTCTTCCGGTTTCACCCGCATAGTTCCCGTTCCCATGGGAATGTGGAGATAAAATATAGCCTATGTCACCCGGGAATAGTGTAGCTTCCCAACAGTGAAAGAAATATTTAAATCGGTTCAGCAGTTTCGAAAATTGTTTGTTTGTATTGAAGAAGCATCTTCAATACCAACAAACCATCAAATATTTCCTCTTTATAATATTAGTATTCAAATTAATGCTCAAAGTCAAGTAAAAAAAAAACATATACAGAGAACACAATAAAAAAAGAACAGGATTTTATTTTCCCAAATTGTTGACGTTATTAATAATTATGCTATCCCGCGGATAGACAGATTGACGGACGTGACAAAACTATACTAGGCATGTCGATTACAGAACCATAAAATAGGAACCTATGAATGCAGCGCATGAGAGGACGCCATAATAAACTCTTCATTACCTGCATGACAGTTAATTTTCAACCCGCTTATTCACACCGCACCCCACACGGAAAATCAATCAAATGCGTTATGGTAGAGTTTGTCCCCATTATCTCTTAATTAAAATCAACGCGTTACAATTTTTAATTAACCTTAGTTAAATTCATCACACGTCCCGTTTGTGAAGAAAGTGGTCATTACAATATTAATTAGATAACATTTGATCCGATTACGCGAACCATTTCGTGCGTTCCAATGAATACGGCGGTAAATTAATTTCCTGTTTCATATTTAGCGCACTGGAAAATTTCATCCGTCCTTGCAACTAAATAGAAATGCATTTCAACTTTATTTTGAATTAAATCCGCTCTTCGTAGTCGGCTATTCTTGTACCTGGAACTGTCGTTTCTCGTTGCATTTTGTACGACGGTGCCTGCATGTCTGAGAGAACTATAATAAGCCCTTAGACAATGTGACCAAAATGTCCGTGGTACAGATTCACTGTGAAATTTTGGACGGCATTTTTCGTAGATAAAATGTCGCTTTGTGAAATACTATTTTAGATAAGCTTTAAACGAAGTTCTAACAGTAACAAGATCCGCGATAAAAAAAAGAAAATACCATTTCTTCAAAAAACATAACAAGTTTATTTTGAGATCAAAAACATCTTTTCATTGAATAAGCCCAATAAACGATTCCTTGAAAGTCCAAAGTATGTTGTTGAGTTCCACGTACCTGCCTACATGATATATAAAAAAAACCATTGTATAAGCCAAACACTGACAAAATTTCTCTTGTTCTTAGGGAAAAAATATACTTATGTTACAAAATATCAGTCGAAGGTTCGATTTATTTTTACATCAAAGTTATTACCTACCATTTAAGCTTACAAAGTGATCACGAAGCTTTGAAGGCAGTCCTATTGTGTTTACTTATATAATTTCACCTTTTCAATACGAATGTCAAGCGAGCGTCTCATCATAGCGACTCGCCTCTAGTTTTCCCAGAAATTCTAAGTTAGTCGAGCTAGTGCTTATGAAATAAACTTAGCAGGTATCACTTAGTTTGCTGCAAGGCACTTGGTTGCGAAACGCAGCGTAGTGCGGCGTATGGAAGCAGATAAAAGATTTTTGTCGAATTCAAAAAGTTTTAATTACGAAGCGATTTTCCCTCAACTAATGATGTAGGGTTCCTATATATTCACCAACCGTTTTTCAGCTACCGAAAACAATCGTATGGCGGGTTATTCAGCGCGGCTTTTTGTTTTACGTTTTTCTGTTGCATTTCTGTATGAGATCCGAAAATTTAATTTCGAAAAGTCGTATCACTGTGAATGGGCCGAGGGGATAACTGCATGCGACTGAAGAACACAATGACTATTGTAGCCGTGCCGGGAGTTCGTAGTTTGTAATTAATTTCAATTGAAATTGATTTCAATTGAAATATCTTTTGTTTTATATACCCAATACTGTCCATCTGTTGTAATAAGTTCGTACCTACAAATCAAATCGAATCTTTATTTATTTTATACATACATGCATATGAATTTACATACATACTAAATTGTGTGCCAACAATAGTTTTATCCTGGCAAGAGTTTCAATAATTTATTTGTAAACAATTTTGAAATAATTTTTAAAATACGTTCTTTAGTTATGAAGTTTCAAAGTTCAGAAAGAGAAGTCCGATATGCACTCTGACGTCAAATTCCATGAGGCGTCATGGAATTTGAAATTTGAAATTAAAATTCAGCTGCCATAGAGCACAGCGTTTTCGCGAGAGGGACAGATATATATATATATATATATATATATATATATATATATATTACCTATCTGTTTAAAATAGTTATAATATCTTGTTGGTTTTTCGGACAATTTTGATTACATTTTTACTGTTAGCATTATATTTTTGAATATTTCTAGGTAAACTTAATTGACTTGCTGAAATATCATGTGATAAATTCCAAACCTTTAGGCATTTCGAAGGTCGCTTTCGCCCATATAACGCAATAAAATTTCGACCAATATCATCTTTTTGTTGAGTTGAAATAAAATTCATTACTGCAACCTTCTCATTGAAATACAAACAAAACAGCAGTACAATCAGGCCTTGCATATACAAGCAAGATAACTTCTTTATTAAATACTAGCAGCACCCCGCGGATTCACCCGCGTAGTTTCCGGTCCGGTGGGAATACGGAGATAAAATATATCCTATGTTACTTGCTAATAATGTAGCTTTCCATAGACGAAAAATGGTTCAAATTCGTCCAGTAGTTTTGGAGCTAGGTAAAAACAAAAAAATAATCCTCTTTATGATATTAGTGTAGATAATAACAGTATAGATATTACGACTTCGTCCCCGTGGAATCCCCGATTTTAAAACATTCTTTATCGCTGCTCCGCTCCTATTGGCTTAAGCGTGATGATATATAGCCTAAAGCCTTCCTCGATAAATGGTCTATTCAACCCAAAAATAATTTTTCAATTCGAACCAGTAGTTCCTGAGATAAGCGCGTTCAAACAAACAAACTCTTCAGCTTTATAATATTAGTATAGATGTGGTATAAAAGCAGTCGATAAAATATTGCTTACGCCAACCCATGTAAATGTACATGATCTTGTTACCGTAACGTATTCCGCCTCGCCCACTCCCATCTCTTCAATAGAACCGGAAGTGCACCATAAACGAGCGCAAAACATTCACTTCCGGACAGGATGCAAAACTACCGATAAATGTGGTGGTAGTGCCCCTGTCAAGTCTACTACAATAGGGATGTTTCCTGAGGAATAAAAATATGATTCTATTTAGTCCGTTAGTTAAATTATCGAAAAAATTGACGAAGATAAAAAGCTTCAAAGATCATGAGTGGGGGCTTGTGACGTCACGGCGTGGTAAAAATCGTAGCACGAAGTGACGTTCCACGAGTTTTCAACGCACTGTATCGTCTTCGTTTTTTGTTTACGTGAAAAAAGAAAAAAAATGCTTGTCCAATATTTTATGGAAATCTATCTGACGGACTAATTCAATGTTTTTAGTCAATTACCCTATTTTACCCTCTCGCAGTTTTCCATTCTCTTTAACATTTTCCGCGGTCCAAGATGTGAGAACTTTTGACATCCTGGCTTTTTTTTAAGGATGTGAAATCATAATGAGTCGGAAGGGAGACTCAAATCTTTACGATTTGACTCTCCCTTTTCTCTTTCGAACAAATTCCGCAACACTTGGTAGTACCTACGTTCCCTTTGAATGATTCACGAATGTTTCGCGCGGAAAAACCTTAGCAGGAGCTAGTGGTTGGAAATGATAATACGAAATAATATATCAAAAATTAAAAAAAAACATCTTGTCAAAATTAGGTTTTCTTTCTGTACCGAACACGTTTATAGAAGCATTTCATATGCAAGAAAATCCAGACGGATTTATATAATCTTACGTAGTCCATTCATTTGATTTTAAACTTTATTAATAAACATAATGGTTGCATTTTCACCAGTGGTCATATATTAGCGCAGGTTGGAAGTGGACTTAGAGAGTGAACTTTCAAATGCCAATTTATTTTGAAGCGAATTGTCCTCTCGTTTGAGAGGACAATTCGCTTAAAAATAAATTAAAATAAAAAAACAAACACCCTACCTATATCAAATACCTATTCCTGTATCAGATTTTGTTTTGTGATAGAACAGAGAACAAAATTAAATAATATGGTGTGGGTACAATCGATCATATTGCAAGCTAGAGCAAGGCCTTCTTTACAAAATACTAGTGATTGGTACAAGTCACTTGTTCTCGACGTGCTCCTTTCACAAACTCTAGCTGCTAATTAAAAAATAATTATTGTACATAGCCTCACCAGTTGGTCAGACCAGGTTTGATCATCCTAAGCTTCACGCTGATCTCCATGAAGACAAAGATAGAAACAATTGAAGGAACATGGTCATATCATCATCATCATAATCATCATCTTACTGCCCTTATCCCATATTTCTTGGGGTCGGCGCAACACGTTTTTTTCTTCCATTCTGTCCTGTCAGCCGTCACGCTATCACTAACTCCTTTTCCTTCATATCAGTCCTCACACAATCCATCCATCGTTTCTTTGGCCTATCTCTCCCTTTCCATCCATCCACATTTATATTCATAGATTTAGGTCATATATATGGTATATATTGGCGACGCTAAACACGGTATCTGAATAAGTAACCGTGGAGGGTAGTTTTATAATATACTCCTTCTAGTTCCCCTTTTTTTTAAGGATTCGTAATCATCAAATGATTCCTTCTGCTCTGGGCAAAGTGAAAGAGAGTGTCAGACTCTTAGTGACTAAAACCCATCCAGTCCGAACAAATTCCGTAACTCTGATAGCCCTCTCCCCCTTTTTTTACGGGGGGAAATCCTCGTGGATGTCCTCCACCCTGGGGCGGGCGGAGGGGTCTATCAACATCGCGTGTAGGCTACAAGGCAAACTGTCATCCTGGTAATTATTTGCTTTGCCTTTCTAATTTTACATGTTAAAATTACTTGTCTGGCATGCTATAAAACTGCTGCTTGTTACCTACGTCCCACTATAGATTTATAGCGTTCAGTATCGAATTAGTTTTAAAAATGAATGCTACCTTAATCAAGCTATGTTTCGTCTCATAAGGAAAAAAATCTGATAGACTGACGTGAAAAGGATTGTCCCCAAAAAGTGCTATTATTCCTAGTTTTGTACAAATCAGAGCTTAAAATACGAGTATTCTATAATCTATCCTACCAGTAAAAATGATTGAACTGGCAAATTTATTAGTGTCAGCAAATTTTAGATGTTCTAATTACTGCATCCGAGATGCCACCAAAATGTACCTAGCTACCAATCTACATATCCCAATCCAGATTGAACTGCCCCATGGCAAAATACTCCAGAGAAACGCTTTTTGTGGATTATTTGCCAAAAATTAACACAAAGCTTATTTTAATATACAAACATACATAGTCATAATATGAAGTTTGGGTATCACAGTTCGACTACCTAATTTTAAAAATGCATTTATGTACATATAGGTTATATTCCCATTCGCATTGAAATGTATCATTCCCTAGGTAAAGTAAAAAGACCGTAGAGAAAAATATACCACAGAAGAGGTTTATGCAGCTTTGTCGCCGAGAACCAAAACGAAAATAGTTTTAAATTAGGTTTGAGCAGGCATGGTAGTTTAAAATCTAGACACTACATCATCCCCTGGGTAAAGTAAAAACCTGTTACGGGATTAGGAAGAACAATCCTATTTTGTTGTGACGTGTGTATTTTAGTCAAAACGGACATAAATCTTAATCAACTCATAACTAATAATCAATACTCAATAATCAATACTCAATAATCAATACTCAATACTCAATAATCAATAATCAATAATCAATAATCAATAATCAATAATCAATAATCAATACTCAATAATCAATACAATAATCAATAATCATAACTAATAATAAATTTAGTCAATTTATTAATTCCAACTACTTTTTAATATTATAATTACTGCATCTGAGACGCCAGCGAAATGCAACCGGAGATGAAATGAATATTTAATGAAATTGTATTTAGAATAAGTTAGTATGCAAGTTATTTTCACTATGAAATATTGTCTTTGCTGTGCCCAACAGCCAACAGGGTCCACAATTGTGTCCATAAAATTTTCACATACCATCTATGCATTGTATTTTGTGGAATATAATCAGCCTTTTAACGTTCCCACTGCTGGGACACAGGCCTCTTCTCTAGGAGAGGGAATGGGCCGTAATCCACCACGCGGGCCCAGTGCGGGTTGGTGCATTGTGGAATGCAATAAACAATTGAGTATTGAGTATTGATGTAGCACATTCATAGGTATCCAGCCTTATATCCTTTATCTTCGGATTGCACTTCATCGTGCTTTAGGTTACTGAAAACTATCAGGTTCAAGGTATCGGGATCGTCGAGATCGATCACAAAGCTTGTCATCCTTTAAAATGGTACTCACACACAAGTGCTTAATAATGGACTCGTATCATTTAAAATCTTCTTCTGGATAAAGAAGATGAATTATTTCGTACTAGCTGACCCGCACAACTTCGTCTGCGTCACATAAGAGAGAAAAAAAACCGTTTTTGTAACATTTTTCATTAATGCTTAAACACTTTATCGTGGCTAATTTATAAAAGATAGATATATACAATGAAGGACTTTTTTGTAGATCTTTTGAAGACCATCATCTTTGTAATACATATTTTTGGTGTATGATCAACGTATGCGAGGATAAGAGCTCGAAAGCGCATTTTCATCCAAATTGCTTCAAATTTATCGTCACTGCTCAGCTCCTATGTGTCTTAGCGTTATGTTATATAGCCTATAACCTGCCCAGGAGTATGGACTACAATCGTACCAAGTTTGGTTAAAATCCCTTCATTAGTTTTTGACCCATGCGTGCACATACAGACAGACAGACAGACATTTACTGATTGCATTTTTGGCATCAGTATCGATCACCAGTCATCCTCCAATATTAATTTTGAATATATATTCAATGTAAAGAATTGACCTCTCTACAGTTTATTTATAAGTATAGATATAGATTTCTAATCCTTTGCCCTAAATTGCAGTAAAAATAATGAACTAATTTTAGATGCTCTAATTGCTTCATCCGATCCGTTTCAGAACTGCAGCGGGCTCCTAAATCCCAGTCTAGATTAATAAAGTTTGACATCGAAGCAGTTGGAAATAGAGATGCTAATTTAAAATCTAACAACTGTCTCTTCCCCTGGGCATAGCAAAAATAACACCAGAGGATAAAGAGGTGGCATGGTCAGTTAAATATTATAAAATAATTTCAAGAAATAAGAAACATGACCAAAATCTGCTTAGAGTATATCCTGATTTCCGTTCTAATTCCGATTTCCATATAAACAATGAAACGTCCCAATTACATTCAATTTGTAGCAAAATAAAACATTGTCATAATTTTATTATTTACTGCCTTAAATGCTTCCAATATCACCGATCGCACTCTCATAGAAAATGTCACAATTTTACTGTATTTTTCTTATTGAACTGTTCTTTAAAAACGCTTGGCTTCCTTGGTCGAATTTTGTGAACAATTGCCGCAAAGTATTGTTATTAAAAACGGTCACTTGTACGATAATTAAACAATGACTCAAAGTTGACAGTTAGAGAAACAGCAAAATTTTACCAACGTTAGTTAAATGTCTGTTCGTTAAAACTATTAAAGAAAAATTTAATAAATATTTAAAAAAAGCAGCACTAACAATAACACAGCATCGAAATCAATAAAAAAATTCAAAGATGAAAATGTAAAAAGTTTAAAACCATAATTAAAATGAAACACAAACAAGAAATCGAAAATTAAAATCTAATCTTAACAACAAATATTTATTTTAATACTCACAACCAAAAACAGAAGGGTGAAATGACCGAGCGGCTCAACGGACAAACACTTAGAAATGATATTCGCGGCCTGAATGAACAGGTAGATATCCGAGCGATACGGCCGGCCGAGCGAGCGAGGAGAACCGAGCAACCAGCGACCGCGGGCCCGAGATGCGATGCGAATGTGGAGTGGTCTACCGTTGGAACCTCACGCCGGGCGCGCGCATGCGCCCTCGCGGGTCCCGTGCTTCCCCATCACCCGCTTGCTAGCATATCTGATTTTAATACCTTTCGATTTACGCTTTCAGAGATTTTTATGTTTAGTTTGGTTTCGGCAAAAGTGCAACCTAGCTTCTACTTCTAAAAACTAGGGTTAGTTAGATTTGTATTAGAAGGTAGTTTTGCCTCACAGTTCTGATGTCGTTTTTAACGCAAATTCTGCAGACTTTGCATATGAAAGATACGAACCAAATAGTGCTACAACTACTTCATACCAACTATAAAATCATAATCATAAACGTAATCCAGATACGATAAAGCTATTTTTAGCTTTAGCTATTTTATCGTTTTATAGTCTGTGGCGGTTTATGTATTACCTACACATGTATAGAACGCCACACTTAGCCGGACACTGCACGGTCCGTACTATCTATGTCCGGTCCAGACAGGTCCAGATATCTACCATCCGCATTAATACGTCCGCTAGTTTCTTGCGTTCATAGAAAAAAAAAACATACTGCATGTGTACTTAGAGTGAATAAATATTCGTCTGGTCACAGCCTAAATTAGTTAAGCATATTGCAGTGCTTCTATAATTTATAGGCGCTTACGTGTCTGACACCGCAGCCGCACATTAAGTGGATGGTTTAAATTATACACAAAGCGATTCACAACGATCTTGCTTCTTTACTCTACTCCTAATTTAGCAGTACGACGGTATTTTTATACGTAGACAAATTAAAATCAGTTTAACTTCTAGTAATAAGTGTTAATTATTTTGTCTTAATTATTAATGTCCCATTATTCGCGATGCGTCCCATTTCATTTTGGCAGTAACTTTCTACTTATTATCCACTAGCTGGAGTGCAAACAACAAACACCTCCTGAGCTAGTTGCATTACGAATGAGTTAGTTGAAGAAGTTCTCCCGCACGGCCGCGGACCAATTTCTGCACACACACCGACTAGACAAGAAAAACATGAGACACTTGTCGTACTGCAAGTTCTGCAGACTGTGGCATTTGCGGTACGCCTATAACTTTGTTACCTCGACTCAGTTCGGCTCGTTTGCCATCTGAATAATTTGAAAATGGAAATGTCCTTTATTCTCCTAATAGGAAATTGGATATTTGGTTGTTTTGTTACTGCGGCGGGTGCATCCTCGGTATTGTTTGATCGTGACGAGAAAATACAATGTAATTTCATATTTTGTTAAACTTTTAGGGTCGGTCCAGGAAATTTCAATTTTCCACATTATTATTTATCTCATTAGTTCTTACATAGACATTTATGCAATTTTTTACCAGTTATGTTTTTTTTACAGTGTAGTAGTATATTGTATCGAATAAAATATTAGACCATCAGCATTTGACTAGACTGTAGCTACCTCAAATACTAGAAATATTCCAGAGAAAATTTTGGTGACGTCAGATTTAGGAGAAGTTATAAATCTGGTTAGTGGTAACTTGCACCTGTTTATAGACTACCTCGGGACGGAGCGTCATTTGCGAGCCCAATTTATTGCCCCAGTAGCATTTTAGGGCACATACCTACTGCTCAACTAGTTCAGTAATTTTAAACGTAAGCTTATTAGACAGTCGATCTCCACTAACGATTTGATGAGCCAGGGGCTGATGCACTGCATGATATAAATATCGCGTAAACCGTCAAGTCCAGTTCTTCTATGTATTTTACAATAATTATAATCTAAAATCTTTATTGTTAAAATTAAGTAACTGCAACGGGTATTCAAAGGGTGGCTAGCACCTGTACCTGTATGTATATCCATATTAAATGGTCACCACAATAGAGGTTTTTTGAAACTAAAATACAAACAATTTTTCAGACTTTGCGAAAGAAATTTAAAGTCAGAAAACTGTTATGATGTGGTGCTTATAAACCATCACCGTGAACATTCTACCAAGCTCTAAATAATATATATACGTACAAATATTGTACTTTAGAAACCACATCTTGAAGTCGAACTTTAAGTTTCCAAAGAACAAGTTATGGCAGTACGTGGTTGATAATATGGCCCACTGAGTGCTTCAATATGGCCCACTCATTGTTATAATATGGCACAATGAGCTTAGTACAGCATTGTCTTTGAAATACTTACTTAATTCCATTTTAAGGCAATGAGAGACCAATACTACAGAGAGCAATAAGAGTTCTAATCCCCATTTAATTTAACAGGATCGATATAGTCCTATAATAATGTATCTTTATCATAAAACTGACCCCTTTTTCACCCACGTCATCATTCACCACTAAAAATATCAGAATTATTAGAGTGTTGTGCATTATAATTATTTAAAGTAGGCTCCTCATTAACAGAGGCTCAAGATCGAGTCCATCTGTACCCATGGGTTCTGTACAAGCAATTAAGAGCTCACTATAATATTACTGCCTCATTGGTCACATTGCTGTAGGCACGTGGGACGGGTGACCCCGGCTAGTAAATTTGACTAGAATAGAAATCACGGAATGAAATAAAAGACCACTAAAGCAAAATAACATAGAGTTGTTTTTAACCGACTTCTAAAAAAGGAGGAGGTTCTCAATTCGGATGTTTGTATTTTTTTTATGTTTGTTCGCGCATAACTCCGTCGCTTGTCAACCGATTTGAAAAATTCTTTTTTTGTTGGAAAGGGTATACTTTCCAAATGGTCCCATGAAACACAAAAAATAAAAAAGTGCAAAATAACTTTAATTTCGGAAGTCGGTGTTCAAAAAACGAAAAAGCAACCACAAACACCGAGTTCCGAAATTAAAGTTATTTTGCACTTTTTTGATTTTTTGTGTAAAAGTCGGTTGTATTTTTTTGTAAAAAGTTTTTAGTAAATAAAGCCAAGACACTTGTTTCCTGAATTTAAAGAACTGAATTCCTAAAATAGAAATGGTCTTGTATCTTATATCTATCTCTATCTATCTAGATAGAATAGAATAGTAGACTATCTTATAATTTTCTTGTCCGTTCTTCTCCATAAGCGAATCGACACTAGAGTCACTATATTATTTTAGCTGTTCATGATGACGTTCAAAAGTGCCGTTCAATGGCTTAATTGAAATAAACGTTTTGACTTTGACTTTGTGCCTCAAGTGCCCATACAACCAGCTGAAGAGATAACAGGTCATGGTGGTGATTTAATAGCTATACAGAAAATATGTGGATCGTTATACACCTTTTTGTACATCCACTTTTTTTTTCTCTATATAGTAATTTATACAAATAGGTACTTATAAATGATCAAGGTGGGTAGTCATAAAACTGCAGTTAGTTTTATGTTCTAAAGCAAAGGTCTTTGTAGAAAACAACTTGCAAGAAACTCCACAGATAAAAAAACAAAATTGGCGATCCGGTAGCAATAGTTCCGATGTGATGGGACGCGATTAAAGTAAGCAGTATTTTTTTTTTTCATATTGCATATTTTTTAAAGGCTCTTGGAACTTACAGCAGATACGTATTGCACGAAATTCTGTAAAAAAAAAAACTCTTAATAAAATGGGATAAAACATTTTCAATGTACCCGGTTTTGTAAAAACAATGTTTAACCCCAAATCTATACTTATAATAAATCTGTAGAGAGGTCAATTCTGTACAAGGAATATATTTTCAAAATAACTATCAGGGGGTGATTAGTGATCGATACTGGTGCCAAAAATGCAATCAGTAAAATTTTTGTCTGTCTGTCTGTCTTTCTGTCTGTCTGTCTGTCTGTCTGTCTGTCTGTCTGTCTGTATGTTCTTTATAGAAACAAAAACTACTCGACCGATTTTAACGAAACTTGGTGCAATTATTCTTCATACTCCTGGGCAGGTTATAGTATACTTTTCATCACGATACAATCAATAGGAGCAGAGCAGTGAAGGAAAATGTTGGGAAAACGGAAGAAGTTACTCCATTTTTTAAGCTTCCGTCACGTGTGTAGCCTTAATGGTTAAAGTTACATAGAAATCATGTATTACGGAAATGTTCTACATAAAATTATCTAAAAAATATCCCGAAACAGCATGTCTATCTTTTGTCAATTTTAAACCGATCGGGCTGAGAGTTTCAAAATCGGGGGTAAAGTAACTATTCCACGCGGACGAAGTCGCTGGCAGAAGCTAGTCTATACTAATATTATAAAGCTGAAGAGTTTGTTTGTTTGTTTGTTTGAACGTGCTAATCTCAGGAACTACTGGTTCGAATTGAAAAATTATTTTTGGGTTGAATAGACCATTTATCGAGGAAGGCTTTAGGCTATATAACATCACGCTTACGCCAATAGGAGCGGAGCAGCGATAAAGAATGTTTAAAAATCGGGGATTCCACGGGGATGAAGTCACGGGCAGCAGCTAGTATATTATACATTTATTCTGCATTCTGATATTTTGTTTCGGGGAAATGCCAACTTTACCCAAAAAATCCGAAACAAAGAGTGAAAACCAATAACAGGTCAAGCTATACTATGTGAACAAACTTTATAAAGGAACAGAGAACTTTAAAGCAACGGCTGGTACATAAATAAGTTAGTTTTAGACTAACGGTCTGTTTCACAATGTCCGAACATAAACAGTACCAAATTATCTGCCAAGTAAGTTAACGGAAACTTAGCCATATGTGGTGAAACCGGCACAAACAATAAGTTTAAAAAGAAAAAAATTGAATCAAGTTTGCGAGCCATTGTTTGCTCAGTCAAAAGCAAAGCTGCGGCGCTTCACAAAGCAATACTCCAGGAAATATTTTCCAACCGTATTTTTCTGTGATCTACTAATTTTCCGATAAAACATTTTCGTACTGAATTCTCGACCGGACAAGAAATTTTCCGAATATCATGAAAAGAAGTGCGATTTTCTCGTGAACAACACTAAGATTCCTTGCGGTATTACCGCTGGATATTGACTGGAAGCGATGTGACATTGTGGTAAAGCGCTGCAAGCAGCTTTCAAAATCAGTTATTTATTCATTGCATACTATTACAAGAGTGTCGTAGTTGATTAAAATACTCTGTTCGTGTTAAGTCATTAGTTAGTGAGATGAAAAGGCTGCAGTTCTACATTTTAATCAATTTTAGTAGCTTTGTCGTAAAAAGGTTTCATACAGACGACTCTGAAACTTTTTTCAGGACGACTTTTAATTCAGATGCAATGCGCATGCATGCGTTTTAGAGGATGACTGTATTCTTGAATATGAAGAAAGTTTACTACGGAACCTACATTGAAATTTCGTATCTCTCTGTATTGCCATGAAGGTACCTGTCCCAATATCAGGCCATATGAAATGATTAAAGTGCCTAGGATTTCGTTGTATACTTGAAATTAATTTTGGAATAGCAATTTTGTTGCACCTTTGTCTGAACCAAAAAGTCTACTTGAAAATTGATTTCACAAGAAATTAAGACTGTAGTCTTAACTATTTCTTGTGAAATCAATTTTTTTTAAATATTATAAGAATAAAAAAAAAACACATTTTCATATTCTTATAATCTTTTTTTTTCATGCGGCATAAAGCTTCCATTCGGATACGCAAAGCATTTTTCTTTCTTTCACATATCTTTATATGTGAAAGAAAAAAAAAATGGTGTATTATATTGAGATGACAACTCAATATAATACACCATTTTTTTTTTCTTTCAAAAAACCTCTCTATATCCGCTAGCAAACCACTCTTATGTTTGATATTTGAACTTTCTTCCATTTCAATAAATGAATTAGAAAATGTTGATTAAAAATAGTTGTGAACGTATTGATAATATGTAAAATATTTGCAGCGGGCGGAGTCGGTATTTCAATAAATTCTCGTGTTCATATAGAACGCACAGACTGGCTTGCACGCCTGCACCTCCATGCGTTTACTAAACGACTGATATCGACATAATTCGCCTGCAAATATATCGAATATTTACTATGCATATTTGACCAGTACCTACAATAGGGATGTTTCCTGAGGAATAAAAATATGACCCTATTTAGTCCGTCAGTTAGATTACTGAAAAATATTGGACACATATTTTTTGCTTTATCAAATCTATAAAAAATGACGAAGATAAAAAGAAGATCATGAGTTTTAAAAATCGTCGAGCTTGTGACATCACGGCGTGGTAAAAATCGTCGCACGAAGTGACGTCACACGAGTTTTCAACGCACTATATCGTCTTAATTTTTTGTATACGTAAAAAAATAAAAAATACGTGTCCAATACTTTTGGGAAGTCTATCTTACGGACTAATTAGATTTTTTTAGGCAACTACCCTATTGTATGGACTTCAAAAGAGACCTTGACCTATGAGTTTGTTAAGTTGTTTCTTCTCAGGGTAGTCAGCTAGGAAACACCGGCCTCATCTAGTTTTTATAACGGCCAAAAAAGATTGACGTGTAAAAGTGTTTTTTACAACATACTTACAAAATAAAAATCATTTATCATTAGCATTAGCAAATGTATGCTTTGAACGTATTTTATAAGTATTCAACAGTATATACGATATTTTTTGTAAAAATTCAAAATTTCAATGTATGCATTCAGTCTGGCGCTGTTTTTCTGCAGTGAATGAATATTTCGAACAGCTCAATATTTTTCCATTTTTCCTTTACAAAGATACGCGTATGCGTATGGCCTGATAAAAAAATAACTAACTTTTAATAGAATTCCCCGAGGAATGTGCTATGTTGTACAAATAAAAAGAAAGAATACATACGAACACTTCAGTAAATCCTTCTTACCACTGACTGCAAGATACCAGTCACCGTATGATTGCGCATTAAATCTACTGAATGCTATTCACAGGAGATGCTTAAAGGCATTGAATGGGTCTCATGCACATTAGCAGTGGCCAGAATGAATTGAACAAACTGATTAATATCTACTTGTCTATTATACACAACTGAACACTTTCGAGGAACATTTAGATGAGCGTAAGTATAAAGTGTTCCATTCCCAATGCAACTTAGCTTGGTATTGAAAACGTTTGTAGTTAATGTTCATTACCAATAGACAATGTAATAAAATTGCTGACTATTTGGGCGACCGAAAACTACTCGTAAATGTTAGAATCTATAATCAATAAGTGCAGGGAAACATTTTGGTCTCTTTCTAATGCAATCACCGAAAAGTATGAGCTTTGGCATAATTTAAGAAAGTAAAGAGACTCTAAAATAGTGCAGCCTTCGTTCTTGATAGGACTCAGCGATGGTCGCACGTGCGAATATGATCCGTTTTGTTCTGTAAACATCTCACGATGAAAACTTAGGTGAGATGAACAGTCATTCAACTATTGTTTGACCGCCCACTTGTTCAATTCATCTTTTTCACGGTGGGATTTATACAGAATAGCATTATAGATTTGCAAACGTCACCGTTTAATGTCGCATGCGTTTTAAAACATGTTTCCACTAAACGGGGGTCGTGATTAGTCACGACACCCATGGGCTCAACATAATGTGTTTTTCCAATAGCGATAACAATTTTTGAAAAGTCAAAATAATAAGGAATTGATTACGTAATATTTTAACAATGTTTCTCAATCTACAACACACTACACTTAATTCAATTTCGCTTTTTTGACATTTGCCTTCGCCATGCTACTAAAATAATGTCACTGATCCTAAATTTTAGGACATAGTAATGTTCTGTCAGCGAAATTTATAGACAAAAAGTCCAATATGTTTGAATGGAATTAAAATCTCGCATGGACAACCCCATACATTATTAACTATTGACAATCATAATCGGTGATACACAATGTCACTTTGTTCAAAGCCCTTCGGGCTGAACGGCGAGGTCGTGGGGCCGGTCTCGCAGTTCATTTGTTGTTGGCTATTTAATCCGAAATGAGTAATTAAAATATCGGGCCGCGTGGCCGGTAATTGCCTTATCTCCAGTATCTGGCAAATAAATACAGAATAAAACGAGCGGCTTTTACTATGTTGATGGCCGTGCAATAAAAGTTGAGAGGAAAATCGTTTTCGTTTTTTTTTTTAATTAATCACGAAGCATGGGTTGGCTGTGTTTATTTTTAATGAATAGTTTATAAAATTTGATCTTTGCAAGAGGTTAAGTTTATCCGATTACGTAAATTCTTTTAGTGTTAGGAAACGACGTGGGCCGCGAAATCTAGTTTTGTACACAGGTTA
This sequence comes from Hecatera dysodea, assembly GCA_905332915.2. Taxonomy (NCBI): domain Eukaryota; kingdom Metazoa; phylum Arthropoda; class Insecta; order Lepidoptera; family Noctuidae; genus Hecatera; species Hecatera dysodea. Next base: position 25,044,953 of record HG995286.1, on the reverse strand, counting down.
TTGTACATACATATACGTAGAGGAACTACAAATTATTTCATTTATTTATTTATTTAAATTTAAAGTTTATATTCAAATTATGCATAGTCTTTTTAAGCCGAAGGTTGACGGTTAGAGGAATGTCTTGTTACTTGTCCGCCTATATACAACTATTACGAATTATTTCAAAATGAAAGTAACCATCATTTTTTAACAATACTTAAAATACACAGATTTAAAACAGTGTCCGTGGAGATTCTTGCTCGTTCTTCATTACAGGATCTACTCTTTGAGAATTACAATTGCCGTGGAGATATGTTTAATGAGTGTGTTTCGCTGCTGTACACACTTGCTCTTGTCATTAGCGTGGCAACCCTAGCTTCATTTATTTAATTGACAGACTTCTTCAATTCAAAACGATCTATATCAAATTGTTTTTCAATTTGATTAACAAAAAGATTTGACAGCCTATCATCAATAGCTTGACAAGAATAAAACTGTGGTTAACAGGTGTCGGTGCAACCTGTTCTAATAGTTTATTTATATTGCCCACAGCTCAACAAATTATAGACTCTAGCCATCAAATATAGGTTGTAGAATTTATTAACAGTCTGTCGTCGCGAGGCTTACCTAAATATAGATTTACACGGGTTTTACGTTCGGACTTTTTGTTCGAATATTAAAAGTGTTTTGTGGCACTGCAACTGTTGACTTTGAAAATAATTTAACATGAGCTGACGCTGAAGTGTGGTGTAATTTAGTTGTCATAGTTTGTAAACTAATATGACGTAGCTGGTGTTGTATTTTGTAGAAGTGGATTGTGTTTACATTTTTATTTTGACGCGGATTTTTGCCTAAATGGTGTCGCAGGTTCTCGTCTAAGTTTTATTATGTGTTAATATTTAACAAAGCTCACCGAATATTTAGCTAAAAATAGTAACCAAACAAGAACAAAAATAGCTACAATATAAAAAAAAAAAACAAAGTAACGTTTTCTATTTGACTTGAGTAAAAATAACCTGTTCTATTTACTAAAGTAAGAATTTAGCCTTGTAGGAAATGTAAGTAGAAAAGTAAAAGGACGTGTAGACTCGTCTGAATCTGAAGAAGTTCTGACAAACCAGTGATACGATACGTAGTTGCACACCACGCTGAACGCCACGCTTACGAACGTTTGCATAAAATCATTCCGCGCGTGTGTTCAGCTATTGTTATGCCAACATGCAAATACGACAATACAAATTAATGTGCATTGTGCAGCGTTTGCCGCTGTGTTGATGTATGATTATGACATTTCTTGGTCAACTTTGTTTCTTGTTACAACACCACAACCTTGATTTATAAAAGTTAAACTAATCAGAAGTGGAATACCCTTCGTTATCCACGAACATTTCGGACGTAATTTTAGGTTGCACCAAATCAAAATGACAACACGGTTAGCGCAGTGGTTGAGCGTTCGGCTGCTGCGCAACGTGTCGCGGGTTCGATCCCCGCACGGAAAAAATGTTTGTATGGCCTACAGATAATAACCGCGTGCATCTGAGTACCGATATTTTACATGGAGTAATAATCTATTCGATAACCCAGTACGATGCTAATACGATACTTCTTGGTAAGACTGGTGTTAAATCTCGGCTTCTGGCTTCTGTAATGACCGGCAAAGATCTGAATGAAATCCAGGAACAACAGCTTAAAGTACATTCCAAGTTACTGTTGACCTTACGAACTCATTGTAAACGGGAGCAAGCCTAAGTTGGAAGATATGAATCCCTCTAATGCCATCGGCTGGCCGGCAGGGCTTACGTAATTCCAGCAAAGGGTATTAGTGAGAAACTTTGCTTGCAGAGCTGTTGCAGACTAAATTTAATAGGTTTGCAGTGGCGAACATGCTTAAAAGTTTCCGCTATGTTGTTACTAAGTTCCTGGAAGAGTCTGTGGAAGCTTGGGCTTGCCAGGGACTTCCCCTGGATAGGTTTTCAGTGAGACTATGGGGGACTTAACCAATAGTATCGTGTCTATCCTGTTAAGTACGAAAAATAATGATTTTCGCAAGCGTTTTATTATGGAACATTTACACATTCTATATTAAGAAGGGGAATCTTTCGCAAGCAATTATAATATACGAGGTGATTTACTATAAAAAACATCTCAAACACCTTAATTTACATAATTATATAAATTTGTTTGAAAATGAGAGAGCCACAATCCATTCAAGTGAAAACTATGCTATCGATTATAATATTTAAGAAACAAAAGAACATAGAACAAAGAATTTGTGTAGTCAATTAATTTCTGTAGCTTCAGATTCTTAGAAGAACTAATCCGATTAAAAATTAAAAATAAAACCTTTGTAACATGATAGCTTTGACAGCATTTAAAAATATAAAATGAAAAAGAATTATTATTTTATTCATTCCGCATCTATTATTGAGGTTTCAGTTCCTAGCAATCTCGTTCGTCGTTGAAATGCTAATATAGGTACTGACGATGCGACATAATTGTGGGAGACAATAGGGCGTGTGGTACCGGTAAGTGCTTTGTCATACAACGATTAAACACAACAATTACACACATTCAAAGAAAAGAAAATAACGTGTTATTTACTGTGGTTGTTGAAAGAGTTCGTGGGTGAGGAGTAATCGTTCCCCCCGTCAATCTTCAAGGGTAAATAACGCCAAGGTCTTCTGTAGATGAGTGACCATGAAGAGCATAGTATTGGGACGCTAAGCCGTTGGTCCCGGCTGTCATTTGTTTTTTTGACTATCAACAGGGAGGACAGGAATAGTCCTGTCTTGGTCGGACCAGAAAGTCTGGACGAACGAGTAGCTGGATTTTGAAAGTTGTCAGTCGCACCACGTAAGGGCTGTATCCAGTTTAACTGTATGCTGACTAAATGACATAGTTTGAGTAAGGTTAGCAATAAGATGGTTGGCTATCTTAAGAAACAACGGAAGAGTATCAAGACGTGATTTGGATTTTACCATTTAAAGTTTTGGTAGTGCGCTGATGGTAAGTCAGGACCTGCGATTGTATAAGTACAGATTATGAAGATGATCAAAAGTAAGATAGTTTTCTAAGATTATTTTCGCAAGTTCGTACAAACAATTTTTTCTTTGAAATTTTCAAAGAGTTAAAATATGCATCAAGTTTTGCAATTCAGGAACTAACAACGAAAAATATACTTCCTTCTTCTTTAAAATTTACTCTGAAACTATTTCAATGAGAAATTAAAAAAGTTAATTTCTTGTTCTATATAAAATTGTGGGAAAACACACAACTGCTTACTTCCAAGTTCTTTGCCAATACCTACTTTATTTAATGCACCACGGATTATATTAGTCGACAGAGTCCAAGCTTTCTACAATCATGCTGTTATTTGGCAACTACGTGTCTGCTTTAATTTAGCTAAATATCAAAATCGCCCTGGTTTATTCATAAACTTTTGCACTTTGGATCAATAAACCGAAGTCTTAAGAAAGAATGTACAGAGACTCATCAGACCTCACAGTCAAACCAGAACTACAGTTTAAGTGGGGCTTAGTTTATAAGTGGTATATACCATATTCTGAACTTTACAAGCAGGTAACGAATTTATTTTTTAATTGTGCTCAAAATTGGCGTCTATCTTTTTGAATGTCAAAAGTTTCAAGGCGGCCTACTCAACGCTCTACCTTCTCCATAGATATGATGTAGCACTGTAACAGTTGTATCGCGATTGTTTGACATTTAGACTCTGTCACAAGTCTACTCCTACCGCCGTGGTGCCAATGGAGCAATTACTGCACTGCTGTCAGCACTTAAATATTCTTCGATAATTTCTTGTAGCTTAAGGGGAAATAAAGACTTTATTTCTATCTTCAATTACAGTAATAATTATAATAATGGAAGCCTACATATGCAAAGTTCTTTGACGATATCATTTTGCCGTTCGTGGCACAGTTTTTTCAATGCAATCGAGTTCGATAACTTTTGCAAGCCAAACTGGGTCATATCGAGTACTGTTTCCACTTTTTCATACGGTTTGTATTTATATTGATTTGTAGTGACTTCAAAATGTTTCAATGAATTTTCGAACAAGTTGCAGTCGATGGGAGGTGTACAAGTTTGGCACTTTGGTTACAAAACCAAGCACAGGAACAGATTGATAAGCGAGACGTTAACTCGTCTCTTTCAACTAGAGATGTCGTAAGGCCTCATATAACTAGAAATATCATAGTAAAACTGGCGACGTAACTCAAATTTGATTAATGGTTACCTACATAGCTAGCATAGCTTCGTAACCAAATCGATACCCACCAATCACTAAACGGCACTCTAAAACTGAACACTTACCGAACATTTTCCATTCTAATGTGACTTAACCCGTTGCTTATAAGTGGGGCATTTATGTACACAAAATGGTTGTATCGAGCTGCTTAGTACGAAAATAGGTTAATGTAAGGTTAACCGTTTACTGTGGTATATGCAGGCGTAACCTCGGCTCGACCTCGCTGTTTCGCTCTAAAAATGCACGGAAATCGAGTTTCAGTGGGTATGGCCGTTTAAAATGTCGTTATGAAATTCATTGGCGATTTTTGAAGTTTTTTTTTACTTTGGATTTTGTTTGGATATTAATTTTATTTAATTAATATTGAGTAAGTAAGGCATGTGTTTTAAATAAGATTTTTACATGCAAATAATAGATTGAGCTCTACTCATTAAACTACATAATTATGCCATATGACTGGCCCGTACTATATGCTGTATGCATCGCCATGGCGGCCCAGAGTGGGAGAAATCATTTGAAGATGGCCAGAAAAAAATAAAGGTTTGTACACAATCCATTTATATTATATCCATCAATGCTAACTAGTACAGGTTCAACCAAGGCCTCTCTTAACGACTCCTAATCCGCGTAGGAGGATGGCAACACTGATTATACACTGATATAACGGGTCGCTTTGACCTAGTATTCGCGGCCAATTTGTGGGTTGCCAGGTTTATCACGTTACTTATTAGGTGTGTAATTCGATATCTTCGTTAATTGGAATATAGATTGCTGAAGAAAAAACATCTTTTGTTTTTTTTTTCTTGCTTGTTTTCAGCAAGCAGTTAGTCGACTCTTCATGTGACGACTGGCGTTTTCTTTGGTCAACGAATCAGCATTGCCATTTAACGTGGCAATGCGGTCAGTGATCTGGGCACTTTTCCCGTTGATAGTGGTGTGGACGAATTTTTCGATGCCTTTCCCTCTTCCCCCCTTTTTTACTTCGCTTGTACATTTATATTTTTGTTTAAAAGAAAATTTTCTTATTTTTAAATTGTATTCGTCCATACAAGATTCATGTAACTAGGGCTTATTTATGGGAATACAAAGGAATAGGTACATACTGTACAGGATGATTCAGAAGTACGTGATCAAATTTTTGTTATCTGTTCCAGTAGGTGGCATATGATTGAACTAAAATAAATGCCACCATCTGCATCAGGCTGCTCGAAAAGAGATTTTTTTTAAACTTTTATATTATTTCTTTACTTCATGAAAATTATAACGTCACCTTAAATATAACCACGTACTTCCGAAACACCATGTATATGTATACATTCAAAATAAAAACTCTTAACTAAGAAATCCTTCAAATAGGTATGGCGTAATTTACAGGAATTAAACGTGGAATCACAAAGTATGTAGTAATAATGGCACTTGTTCAGAGCTTTCCACGTAAATTTTTGAAACGATTTGTTACAATTGAAATGGGTCATTGACTTGCTGCATTTTTATCGTGAATCGATTTGCTACACGACATTTTCATGTTCATTGTTTGATAGAGCACAAAAACTTCAATTTTCCTTTTTAAATTCTGACGAAAAGTGAAGCAGTGATTGCTCTGGACACAACGGATTCAAGCATCACTAATGAAGCTTCATTGATTGCAATGCGAACGGGTGGTTATTAAAACAGCAGAAATAAGAAAATTAGCCCTTAACATAGACACAAAAGGTTTAATTTTCATATTTCGTTTGATATCACAGTATTCGTTGAATGTATTCTAATTAGTAGCGTCATTTCCACAGTGTTGCGAGGGAGAGCTTAAATCAAAGCTTGTCTTTTCATATTGTTGCAATAACTTTGATAGGTACCGCTCTATCCAAATCTTTCAAAATTCAAAAGTCATTTATTCAAACTAGGCTGATAGACAGCACTTTTTGAACGTCAAATTTTACATAAAGACAGTCCCCCAAAACGCCCACCCGTCACCACTTCCTAATGTTTTAGCTGGGAAGAAGAAGTGGCGCAACAAACTCCCCAGCAAAAGCAAAGAAGCATTCACTTTGTTTCACTGAGAAATACCCGCTATATATTTAAAGGTATTCCGTCCCGTCAAAAACTATAATAGGACGTACAGCATAATAGCGGAGCACGAACAAAGCATAATAAGGCTTAAATTCACAGAAGGATAGTCTGAAATACAAAGATTTTCTCGAACACAATATTTCCAAAGTTGACTGTCGCTTTCTATAAATTACAATAGAAAAAGCCTTGAAACTGCTTATGAAATAAGTAAAAAAAAAGATTAAGGACTTTCCAAGAAACCTGAAAGAAACTCGTGGCAACGGAGACGGCTGGTCTCTATAGTTACGGACGTCCTGAGTGGATCTTTCCGCAAATTTTCCATCGTCTCCATTAACGCAGAAAAGAAAAGAAAAGAAAAGAAAAATCGGCTTCATCGTGCCACAACAAGTTGAATTTCATTTAAGTATTTTAAAGCGTTTCATTAAGAAGACGTTGTTACTGGAAATTGCCACGTTAAATATGTGTCTTTTTTTAATTACAAGTTGTAAAATTTCTACGCTTAAAGAATTTGAATATGGGGAAAGAATGTTGGTAAAATTAGGATGAAAGTTCAACAATTATTGGCAATCTGGAACCCATCAAGTACATGGCTTGTATATTAAGAAAACATTACATCAAATGCTCGTAATGCCAATCTAGCATTTTGACAGGCACACTTAGGATTGCGCTCGTATTCCATAATGCGAGTAATTTATTAATAAAAGTCTCAGGGTGTAATTACGGATCGCGTGTCGTGACAGCCCCACTGCATTATGGCGGCATGTTCAAAGAAAACCTAACAAACTGACCGACTGTTTGTTCCATTGTAAAATTGTAGAGGTGTGGCGTAAAACTCCCACTAAATGACGGACTTCGGAGCTTTGATACAGGTGGTTCTAAATGATTGCGCTATCCGAACATACTAGTACTTTAATACCCCTGACGTGGAATGATGCATTGAACACTTTGGATCCTCAAACATTGACCCTTCAAATTGGCCGGCTTTTCAAATGTGATTGATGATTTATTAGCAACAAGCAAAACCGATGATCCCCTTTTTCACCCTGCCTGTGTTCGCGTACATTATTAAGCCGTGTGCAAAAATTCACGTCCCTAATCCCAGTACTTTCGGTTGTGCATTGATATGTCAGTCAGTTCCACATTTTGAAGGGAACTGCAATTTCTTTATATAAAATTCTAACGGAGAATATCGTAGAATATTCCTTAAATTGAATGCGTAGAACCAAATAACATGGTTAATCATTTTACGCGGCAAAAAAACTTCGCCACTAGAAAATACTGATGGTAAAAGTTTATCCACAGTAACGAGGTCGAACGGCGGCTGGAGGGAAATCCGAGCAAGCTATACAAATACAGTGTAGGGCTGCACCAACACAATATGCACTAAAGTGTAAGAAACGAACGTGTTTACTCAAGTGTCGTGCTAAAAATAAACTTTAATGAACATTTCTATGGTATTATACTACCCACGCACGTAACGTAAATGTATTTTTGTACAGACATTCTTATACAGTATGTTAAATAACAGAGGGCGTTCTCTTATATTCGTTAATCTATATCATTAATAGATTAAAATTAAAATATCTTTTTTTTTTTAATTCGGATTATTTTGTGCTGATTTTTCTAAATCAGCACAAAATAATCCGAATTAAAAAATATGACAATAAATTCGAAACATCCTGTTTAAAATCAAAATAATAGCGCGGAATAGTATCTACTCGAAGTGGCAATGCCCAAACCGGCAAGTACGCGTGTATAGAGTGTTTCTTTAACGTATAAATTTAATATTTTTAGTGAATATTTTGATATTAAAAAAAAAACATTTTGTTTTGGAATGGTAACATTTTTATCATAACTGGATGCTATACTATTGCGGGTTAACGGGAACGCCCTCTGTTAGTTAACATACTGTATAAGCACGTAAATATTGTCGTTTCCTGTTTCCCTTTTTATAATACTACGAATATTTATGTGAACTTCTATGTATTTTGATGTTTTTTTTTTTAATAATCATACCTCTACGGGTGCACTAAGACTTAAAATAGGATGTTTTACCACGTCTACAATTTCCACTTTTTCGTACGCGAGAGAATATGTTTGCTGAAAGCAAAATATTAATAATTTTCAGTGTAAGCAAGAAACCAGCTTACCTATATTTTTCGTTGGTAAAAGCAAAAATAGAAAATGTGAGATTTTTCAATTTACAGCCAGTGAATGCTGTTCGAGTAAATGCTTTCAATTTCGATATAGGAATGTAGGCTTTCAACAATAAAAACTAGAGTTTAATTTCTTTGTTAATTGTTTTCCACGCTACCGGTGTTGAAAATAGTAAATTGGATTTTGAGCACCGAAATTTTTGTAAAAGTAAAATTATTTCACAAGTTATTTAACAATCAGCGGTAGAGTTTATCGCACATTCTATTTTAAACGCGTCAAAAAAGTATTATAAAGATATTAAAATAATTTAACTTATTCCAAGACCTTTATAGGCGATTAGGAATTTTGGGAAATCATCTCTTAGTACTTTACCCTAAGGAATATGCCAATATTCAGTATTCTATGACCCGTTGATCATCTGCCAGTCGCTCAGTCAGTGAGTAAGGGAAGAGTTTTATATACGTATAACACATGTTGATTATTTACAAAACATTTAAAGTGAAACCATTAATTATAATATACTTACATGTAATATTTTCTCCGTATAAAGTCCGCAAACAAATATAAACAGTCCTTTAGTACACAACCAATACGCTTTGCAGTAAAGCGTTACGAGTAATCATGACATCGAAAATACACGTTAAATAAATAATAAAATACCAAAAGTGCTGCCGAGGCATACCTACCTACTGTCATCAAACAGCCGAACAGGTTCGCTACAGAAATATGAAAAGTTATTAAACTTTTTACATGTACATTACATTTATTTGAAAGCGCGTTTTCAAAGGCTCCGCCGCTCATTTGCGGGAGTTAAGAGCTCTGGCAACATAGTTTTTACTCGTAGAAAAGGGTTGCTTCGGGCACTGACACTGCAGGTGGCCGTTTGCCGGTTCTTGAAATAAAATAAAATGCAATTTCTTAGTGTTTGTGCTTCGTCGTCGGTTGCGCTAAACGTTTCAAGAAATGTAATTACTTAGATTGCGCTTGTTGCTCTTGAGGAGACTAGTTCCACGTTATTTATGAAAAATGTATTATATTTTCTGAGAAGCCAAGCATAATAGTATTTTACTCTTGACGATACAAGGATAGCTTAATGGAAGTTAGTATTTGTAAGATCGTCTGTATACACTTGGATGATTAATATTCTAATATTTAAGATGAAATGTAACGGTTATTGTTGTATATAGAAAAAAAAATCATTTTTATTCCTATGATATTTACAAGTAAAGACTAAGAAGCATTTCTTATCATACTAAATTACATGACACTTTATCGTTTAAATTGGCGTAGTGCCGATAGGAAAAGATCTATGCTTGTACCCCAGAATTTATGGTATGATTTGCAAACTGTGACACCATCTTTGTTTTTATTGACAGATTGTCTAAGTCAATTAGCACTTCGAAATAAAGAAGTGGGCAATGTAAAATATCTACCAAGAATTTAAAACAAGCAATAGGGTTCACTTTCGAACAATATTTACGGACTAGTACAATTGGCCCAGTTTTGGAGTACTATAATGCTAAGTTCACACGTGCGTACAAATGCTTGACGTTTTTGTGTTCATTCTAGCGAGAACGAACGTATACACCGTTATAACTTAAGACTTATTGATCCAAAATGTCTGAAGAGCGAGATTCACCTGGCTTAACATTTATGTTTGATGATGCTTGCTTATCGTCAACGTAGACGTATTGAATCGCTATAATAATAAATATTCTTATAGCGATCGACACTGAAATCAGTGCACATATTATATCATTCATTTTATTGATGATGCAAAAAGGATCTACAAACAAAAATTTTATACTGGTACCTACTTTTTGTACCTCGAACAATGAAACGAATCAACAAAGATGGTAATGGAGGCACACGTTCAATAAACTGTCAACAAGGCGTGTGAAAAGTGACGCAGAATTACTGTGACGCAGCATCGATCAGGACGCTGAGCGCGAAGCTCGGACACAATGTGTACTGCGCTGCCATTGTGCGCGAACTTACAATAAAATGTTTTTTTTTTTTATTATTATTCCGTTTATTCATATTATATACCTACTGATTACATTTTTAAATATTTCTTAAAACAACATAAAAAAAAACATTTAAAAATATAAAAAATAGTCGTCCGCCGGTATCGGGAACAGGGTCCAAGCTACCGGTGGTCAGGGCTCCCGAGAGAGGAACCTCCTAACGATACGTGCCGTGTCCAGGAGTACTGCTATTATTATTATTAAGCAGGATGTTGCAGTAGGGAAGACTGATGATCTAGAGTTCCGAAAAAGCAGCGCTATGTGGCCTCCCATAAGGTGGCCATTGACCTGGAGCCTATTTAATAAACCCAACAGATAACAGATAATATCTACCAACTTTGTAATTTATTTTTCATACATTTTCTTATTTATAAAACAGCAAATAATATATCAACTTCCAGTTAAATTAAATATGATCCTGATAAAGACAATAAGCATTAAGGACAGAATCAGTTGATTTAGTTTCTTAATTTAATTGCGAGAAAGACAAGACAGCGGTAATAATGTAGCTACTTTAAACTCATGTCATTAGTATGTCACTTAAGCTGGGGATCCCTCAGTTTCAACTGAAAATCCCAACAATTGCTAACACCGAAACTAGTTGGACTCAACACTAAAAACAAGAAAAAGCAGGAATTTCAGTTAACACGTTGATATTTGTTTTAAAATAAACATTTTACTAGAATTATGTCGCTCGCTGCAAAAGCAAAGAGTATAGAAACGAGCAAAGTAAACAGTTTTGCCTTGTGTAATTAACTTCTAGGTAAGTATATAACAGGTTTAAATATAGAACTGATTTCGACCTATCCTTGAAATTGTACAAATTAAGTTTGTTAAATTATAGAAAAAATCTACAAATGAAGGTCGAAGAATTATAGTAGCTGTAAGGACCGCGCTTCAAGACTAAGCAACGCTGGCCGAGCTCCGTCTACGGAATGGTGACTATTAACCATCTTGGCATACTAAGACTCCTCTTCTAAGCCGTTGGTCTCAGCTGTCATTTACAGATCTACTATACCTATGCCCCATTCACGATAAGATTAGACATAGAAATACATCATTTTTTACAGTCCGTTCAACCGATTTTGACTTCTATTGCGTTGGCGGCATGACACATGGTAGCTACAGTAAACAGTTGGTATTATAATCAGGTTTTGTTTTTAATGTCATCCTTATGCCTACGGAATAGAAGTAAAAATCGGTTGAACGGACTGTAAACAGTTTTGTTCCAATGTCTAATCTTATTGTGAATGGAGTATAATCTAGACCCTAATTTAGTTTGTTAAAGGCTGAGCATGACTTAAATTAAACAAATAACTCATTATTTGTGATTATATTTTGTATGGTACTTTATACCCTATTTGTTTGCATCAATTAAGTTCAAGATAGTAAATCGTACTTCATGCATAATTTTACGGTAGATTCGACTTGCCTGCCAGGGTTGCGGAATTTATTCGACATGGTCCTGGATCGTAAAGGGTATTTGGAGAAACAAACCCAGGTTTTACTCAGAGTCTGACACTCCCTTCCGCTCCGCTCAGAGCGGAAGAAACCGTTTGATAATTAAAAAAAAAAAAAAAACAGGTGGTACTTCATCATCAAGTTACACACAACGTTAAAAACATTTAAACAACGTAATTATTTTGTATGTTACAAAACCGAATTCTCAGTATCTATTTGCATATTAAAAATCTAGTTACTAATTTAGTATACCAATTGAAAAACCTTCAGTTTCCGTTCCTGGTATTGAAATCGATTAACTTGTCAGACGTCACGTTAAAAGTTCTCGATTTAAACTAATTTATAAACTTTTTCAAATTGGTTCAGGAGTTTTGGATCCTATTCGAGACAAATAAACAATCAAATCTTTCCTCTTTATAATATTAGTATAGATTAATGATTTTTTGGCGGATTCCGATTGACATGCGAATACGATCGTTGCTGAAAAATTTCTTACACTCCGACCACATCATAAAACAAGTGAAGATCACCCGCTGTCTCATAGTTCTGTGCATAAATTAAGTTCAAGTTAAACCCAAAGTTTTATAAGTACTTTTAGTCTGTATTAAACACTATTGATTGGTGTTCTGGGGCCGTACCACGAAGTGCCAATGCTATCATGATATCTGCGTGAAAAAGGGATAGTGCTACTTGTCTTGTATAACTCCGTCTCTCTCTGACACAGGAAGCATAATGGATTTAGACCTCATGGTAGGGCTACTGTTCTATTTACTTGTCTGTCCTCGGTTTAACTGAGTAGTGCACTAGCACGCCATGCTGTCACTCAGTGCTCGGTTTCGAGGAAGATCGCATAAACTATTAATGGTACTGTTAAATATACGCTGTATTGGAAATCTTCGGGGTAGTTCGTAGGTGAACGTTCCACGAGCAAGGTTTTACACGCTCTTAAACCATTTAACCACCAAACAACCGATAAAACAAGTGAACATCACCCATAATCTCAGAGTGCCCGAAGTATATTCGAGAAAACTATCAAATTTTGCAATAACAGACTCTTTGGCTTACATGATAAAGTCGAAATTGCAATGCATACCAATCTTTTTAAGTCTGAATAGAATACGTAATATTCAGTTTAAAGGTTACTTGCCTGTTCTCGTTTATACTGAGCGATGCACCACTCGGTATGCTTTCACTCAGCGAATGGTTTCGAGGAAGATCGCATAAATTATTAATGGTAAGTACTGTTAAATACATATACATAGGCATTAGAAAGCCGCGCCGCCGGCTTTCACGCCTAACTCGCTGAACCGATTTTGTTGAATTTTAGTATAGAGATAAATGGTATCCTGGTGACGGTTAAAGTCTACAACTTTTGAGATAGTCTATGCTTTCGTGAGCAAACCCTCTGGCTGAAGTTTTTTGTATGAATTGTATAAAAGGAGTGCTCGAACCTGTCGGCCAAAAACAAATGAAAATCATCCGTCATCACATTGGACTAAGCAGGCAATAATGACGCTTATATACATTTATTTACTGCTTATTTCAATATAAATGTCTTCCAGCAGACCTGCGACAGAAGAGTGGGATAAGAAACGTAGTCACAGTAAAGAGACAGAGAAGAAAAGTTAAAATAGACTATACTAACCTAACTAAAACATTTTTGACTATTTATACATACAAATAAAATTAAATCAATAAAAATCATATATTGAAATTCAGAAAGAGACTCTATAGCATACAAAACAAAGTTCAAATTTCCGTGAAACCCATTTGAACCACTCAAAGTTACACAAAAAAGAACTTTCCTCATGATAATTTTATGAGAAAATTACTTTAGATTTTTGTGTAAATGTAAAAAATGAACGGTGTACGCACATCAGAGATATACTCCAAACAATTTGTTGGAGACACGATTAAAGTTTTAGATCCAAGTGTGCGATATGAAAGATGAATTAATGGTCGCTCATATTTAAATTCCTATATTAATTAAAAGGATTTGTTTGTATAAGTAATCATGATGCACGGTATAAAACGGGATGTAAGAGGCTTACGAGCTCAGCATTAAACGGCAGTAATGCATTGTTTGAAATTATTATACGTTCAAATATTATTAATTAAAATAGCAATCATCCGCTACAACGGACAAATTAAATATTGGAACGCATTAATTTGCATTCATTTTATTTTACCTCGATCAACGCTCGCGTATAACATACTAATGAATGAGATATTTTTTAAACTAAAATAAAATCATTTTTTCTAGTATTTTTCCAACTATTTGGGATCGGATTTAAGTCGAATTGGATGCAGAAGTATATCTGGCTAATACGATAGGTCTTTTTTTTTGGATGGGAAATCATCAAATGAACTTTCCCGCTCTAGGCGGAGCGGAAGGGAGTGTCAGACTCTTACTGACTAAAACCCACCCGTGATCCTTTATGTGCCCTTTGCGTTCCAGGGCCGCGGTAACTCTTTCGAATAAATTCCGCAACCCTAGCAGCCACTGATCCTATGGGGCTCCGTCGTCCTTACTGACAGCTCCTTGAGGCGCACGTGGAACACGACGCGCCGTTGACTCGGGCCTGGTTGCTATCGGACGGCGAGCCACACATAGCTCGCCATCCACAGGCCCGCGGTAATACGATACACTGGGAAGACTTATGTCAGATTTTCTGGCTTACGACAATCCCTAACTACTGCCGATCGTTTACGATCTTAGACAGCATAACTTAACCACGAAGTTAGTGCGGTTGTTGTAACTTGGCCACGAGCACCCTTATTTTATTTTCAAAAACAAAATAAAAGTTGTATGAATTCGTAAATCCGATCGGTTCTCAAAGTGCCCCATACATTCGCGGTCACGATATCCGATTAAAATATACCGAGAAATGTAAATAAAATACCAAAGCTGAAGCCTGATTTCCTCTCCTTTGATAATAAAACCTTTGATTCCTCACGAGAATTCTTTGTAAACAGATTACTACGTACAAACGGATTTGATATTGCATTCGTTGCAGTTAAAAACCTCGGTTTTTCGCTTCGGATTCATATTCCTCGAACGGGAAACTCGAAACACTGAAAAAAGGGGCACCGCTTTTTTTAAATCGCCTTTATTTTCTCTGTTTTTCCACTTGTTTTCACGGTAATGAAAAAGACAAATGCAGTTCAAAGGGGAGTTTCTGTTTTCAGGAGTTGAAGATTTTCATGGAATTCGATGCAATGTAATTATGAGCGTGGGAGGTAAGTGGCGGTGCTTCAAAGGAAGCGCTTCGGTTATTTAAGATGAAAAGGAGCATGATTTGATTGAAATTTATTTTTCCAAGCAAGTTCATGGTTTGAGCGCTTTATCAAATCGAAACGTTGACTTTCACTATCGTTTAGAGGAAGATTGTCTTTTTTTACTTCGTTTCTTTTTTGTGTTTTGCTTGTACTCTTTCCAACATTCGTTCGGCGTTCGCAGTTTTCATTTTTTTAAAGGTTAATGAAACATAGTTTGTTGGTTTTTAACTTTAATTTATTGTGAATACAACAAAACGCCTGCCAATATATATAAAATGGTATTTGAAATAGATTTAGTTCTAGCATGTTTCAGGTCCAGACTTCGAACAACCCACTATTAAAAGTTTGTATTGGTCTGTTTTATATATATAACTATAAGTAGTTAAAGAAATCCTTTCCAATCTAAATTATACATTCATTAGTGGATGTTGTTCTCAGCGTAGCACGTTGATCTTCGCGTGGCTACGAGAGTGCTACGCCGTAGCCGGCTGCTACAAACCACAAGCGCTGTTTGACAATTTTGTTTTTCTTTTCACATATTTTTTACTGTGCACTCGCGACTCACTGAAATCTTGGTATCAGATATTTGTGTTCTTCGAATACATCTATGTCGTAGTCATCTTAAAATTACTATTAAAAAAAAACAACGAGTTTAAAAGTGAAACAACTTTAGTTGCAATCTGCGTTATTAATAGCGTATTTCGATTCTCATCTCTATCTAAAATCATTGTATTTAAAGCTTAAACTCCAATCCATTACAGATGGAACATCGGACCTCGCGAGAAAAATGTAAGAGAGAAATAATAAAAGAGGAGCACAAAGACGTCCCCCCCCCCGCCCCTCCGGCTGCGACGCTCGCTGCGGCGCCACGACTTTCTAGACTTCCACATAATTAGGTTTGGGGGGAGCGTCAGACACGTCAGTCTCCTATTTTTACTTTACCCTCACGCTTGATATTTTGCTGTATTTTTCTTTTTATGACGACCCCCTATTAGTTTAGACACACTACATCTACTTGGATAAATAATATTTTTATTTAATTTTAAACGGCGAATTTTCCGAGTTAGTATGATTGGTCAAAACTGAAGCTATGACGAATAGCGTCTAAGCTTAACAAACAAACAAGATCACTTTCGCATTTCTAATATCAAGTAGTTTAAAATACGCATAATCCTTCCAAAATAAATTCGCTATCATAATTGGGTCTTCAGCAGTTGTAAGGGACTTTAAATAAATGAGGCCTACACGACAAGCCACGGTACATATGTATGTATTTCATCATTTGTATGATGAAGTATTTTATCAGGGTTGCGGTATTTGTTCGAAAGAGTTACGCGGCCATGGAACGCAAAGGGCATCCTTATGCCTTTAGCGTTCCAGGGGTGCGGTCCTTAGTAACACGTATGGGTTTTAGTCAGTAAACGTTTGAAACTCTCGAAGACGTCAGATGATTCCTCACATAAAAAAAATGCTAAATGCTATTGACTTAGCTTTCGCCGTTTTGCCAATTGTTTTATTCGCTATCGCTGATAGCGAATTTTTTTCGAGAATAGGCAGCTTTCACCTGAATACAACTCAAACCAACAGGTGAATATCTACCAGAAGGTTATCTATGACATGAATCTATCTAAATATATATAACTCAAAAGTAACTGACTGACATAGTGATCTGTCAACGCACAGCCCAAACCACTGAACGGATCGGGCTGAAATTTGGCATGCAGGTAGATGTCATGACGTAGGCATCCGCTATGAAAGGATTTTGATTAATTCTACCCCCAAGGGGATAAAATAGGGGATGAAAGATTGTATGAAACTTTGTCAATTTTAAACCGAACGGGCTGAGAGTTTCAAAATCGGGGGTAAAGTAACTGTTCCACGCGGATGAAGTCGCAGGCAGAAGCTAGTGCACCAATAATTTCCAAAGCAATCTCCTTTTGCTTGACAATACACCATTATCCTTCAGAATGTATAGTGAGTGGGCATCTACCAATCAGCTGGATCGTTTCCACAAGCTTACATGCAATATCACGGCTGCCGTCACTCGAAAGCATCAAGGTAGCAAGACGCGTCCACGTGTGAGGTCGCAGATTGAACGGAGCAACCAAAGGGCTTTGATTGGACAAGTGAGCTTAACTGGTGCCCCGTTTGAGTTTGATAATCGCTTTCGCACTGTGCTATCGTACGGAGCGGCTGTTTGATGAATCATCGTTGCAATGTGTTTTATGTCTGCCAGTTGCCTGTGTGCCTTTATGCCTCGTGTGCCGGCTTGTGGTTTTTAAAATAAATGACGAATATTTTGAAAAATACGCCAAGTCTACTTCAAGGCTTATACTTTTATTTGCTAGCCTGCTTTTGGGTCCCACTGCTGGACAAGTTTTAATTTTAATTTATTTTATTTGCTCAGATCATCACTAGATTACAAGTAGTACTCGGAAATCCGAAATACCGTTAATTTCGTCGTCGGAATTTATTTCGTCGTACGTCGCAGTAACAACGTCTTTCAGAAAGTGCATTCGCAAATGAAGTCCCGGCTCATCCCATTTTAAGTTTGCTACAACGGATTTCAAGGTATCTCGGTTCAAAGTATTTCTCATCTACTTGGCATGATTAATCTCAGCTTTTGCGAGAAAGCTTTGAACTTACAGTTCGTTCAATATCTGATCATCTGAACTTGCTAGCGACAGATTTCAGAACTGAGTCTGTAATGGAATGGCGACCTTTTAGCTTGCCTTTGGCGTTTTCGTCTGTACGTTTATACCGTTTGTGAGATTAACAGATGCGTTTGTCAGTCTCGCGTTCGGCTGTAGAATAAAGCCAGGGAAAGAAGATAAGGCTTATAATAAAACTAATTGTGCGCCGCGTTTTCACTCGCCGATCTCGGATTTTTACTGCACGTCTTCTAGTGATCGTAACGTATTTTTTCTTGCTTACTAACCTTGTTTTGACGATAACTTACACAACAAAAAAAAAGAATTATTAATTTAGTGCGGCCATTCTGAAGTTAAATTTATTAATATGTGCAATGGAAGTTATATATAGTAAAAGCGTCACTATACTTTCAATAAAGTTAACTATACCTACCATAGGTCCATAAACATCGCAATTGTTTTTGTTCAAATATTTCTTTTTTTATTAAAACGCATGGCGGCGTTCTATTACAGCAAATCGGATGCCAATCAAGCTAAATGCTCTGTTTTTTTTTTTCAATTTTTGTTGTGCTTTGCACCTCAAATGGTTTTCACTTACCACACAGTGCAAACATATTCATACACACGCACCTATGTATATACTAGTGTTAGAAGTATACAGTTATTATATTGAATATCAAACTTTCTTGTCTTCTACGGAAGGTTTAATTTACTTCGTGCGAACACTGTCGCTTATATATATACCTATCTGCATAATATTAGATTAATGGAACAGTATTTTTAAAACACGGCAGTTGCTGCACAGCAGCATTCTACTCAAGATTAAATGACGGTTTACTTCATGTTCACCAAAGTTAAAAAGAAATAATTTAAAAAAACACGCCTGTCATGTCAAAAGTGAACTAAAAAATAAAAAATAATAGAAGAAACGGAGGACGGTTCCTTTGAATAGTTTTTTACAGGTCCCCCGATTGCAATGAAAAGATTATTTTTCTTGTTCTTTTTTTAATGTGTTTTTTTTAGTTTATTTGTTTTTGAGTACATACCTACTTTTTTATAGTCTAACTACTTAAATATTTTGTTTTTTTTTATATTTTAGATTTTTTATCGGTTAACTCGTTAAGAAGTTATGGTGGAATAAAGAAACTTACAAACATACATACATACATGAACCATGAAAACATAACACTCCATTTTTTGGGCAGTCGTGTAAAAACGTAAGTAACATGTTGAAAGAATCAACCGGCTGGAAGAGTTTCAAATAAAGGAGAAGATATTTTATACCGCAGCAAAATTCAACGGTAATTACAATTTCTCGGTTTCTCGGTAGGAAAATACGTAGTATCTCCTTATAACCTAGTTACCAGTACCAGTACCTGCTGCATCAAACTAATTTCCCTGAGGGTTAGCTACGCTGAAGGTCTCATGGAAGTTTCCATGAATCTGAGAATACGCCATTAAGGAGTTTGCGTTTCTGCTTATGTACCTACCCCACACTCTTTTTCCAACAGTTTGTTTAAACTTTTAAAAGGTTCTTGAAATCATACTTGCTCGAAATATTTTTGCTACAAAGCTATAATTATTATGGCACACGCCTATTTTACTCGCATTATTCTGAGCAAAGACATGTGACATTCACCTACCCGCACTGGGCCCGCATGGTGGATTACGGCCCATTCCCTCTCCTAGAGAGGAGGCCTGCGTCCCAGCAGTGGGAACGTTAAAAGGCTGATGATACTTATGTATGTATTCTGAGCAAAAACACGGTACCAAACAGTCTAGTACACATTCTCCATAACAATAAAGTAACAAATCGTAAAACAAAGAGATTATTATGACAAATTAAAACAATTACGAACTCGTTAGATCGAATGGAGCAAAAACCGACCGAAATATAAATGACACGTTTCACAAACTTATTTTCGACGTTCTGTGGGCTAGACAAACTTCGAATGTCGAATCCACATGTTAACAGTTTTCATTCTTTCGAATAGTAATCATATCAATGTTTGAATATTCCCGAGAGTTCCGTTTGCCGCTATTTTAATAGGCGGCGAACGCCGACAAGCTAAAGACAACGTGAATGTATTCCAGCCTCGTCGTAGTCGTGCCGTGCGTATACGAAATGAAGTATTCCGCGCTGCATTTTATATTCGTGAATTTTCATGGCCATTTTACGTTTAGAAACTCGTGTTTCGTTCATTTTAGGTTCGCATTGTGCCTATACGATCACTTGTTTTATTGTATTTTAAGAATGGTTTTCAATTTTCTGGCTAGTACCTATTTATTTTCAGGTGGTTTGTCGAATGTGTTAAAGGTGTGTGTGTCTATGTGGGCATAGCCATTCCAACCAGCCAATGATGATAGTTACATATAATATAGTATGGCCCTGCCACGTTTGATGATCTTACACGATAATCCTTATCATGCAAAGAAACAAAAAGTAATGAGCTTAGAATCTAACTAACGTTTTTTTTTTGTCAATATATGTGCATCTTATATATAAAATTCTCGTGTCACAATTTTAGTTACCATACTCCTCCGAAACGGCTTGATCGATTTTTATGAAATTTTATATGCGTATTCAGTAGGTCTGAGAATCGGCTATTATCTATTTTTCATACCCTAATATTTTTTTTATATATATGGCAAAACAACGTTTGCTGGCTCAGCTAGCTGAAAACCGGCCAACATCTATTTTTCAAACCCCTAAATGATAAAGGGGACCCCTAAAATTTTTCTTTATTTTATATGGCAAAACAACGTTTGCTGGGTCAGCTAGTATGCATATATAAAACTCTTCCGTACTGAAAGACCAAGTGTCTGACATACTACGCACAGCTAAAACAACTGGCCGTAGAAAGCTGTGAGATATTGGCTTGTAGGGATTTCTTCAATTTCTCTGTGTCGGAGTGTTGGGGAGCGCTAAGAGGGAAATTCCCGTAATTCCTACGGAAAACGGGATATGCGCGTACGAAGTCGGGCGAAATAGCTAGTTATGTAAATAATATACATATATTGATATACTCGCGTATGATCAAAATCTCTAATCACTAAAAGCGAATACGGTCAATGAAGAAACACATTTGCATAGAAGTAAATTTAAGTAACATTTTTATATTTACACTAAGCTCATAAAAAAGGAAACTGTACTATTAGTTTTTTACATGAAATCCAAAGCAAAGAACGCTGCGTTACATCACAAAATGATTCACATCACAATAATCACAAGTAGGCACCCCAACTAGTTGATCCACCCATCGTCCGACAAGTCAACCCTCTGGTTGTTCAACTTGTTCAGTAGTCGTGTTCAGTAAGCGTGAGCACACTAATATTCATCCGCTTTGAAAACGAGTTGACAATAGAAAATGTGCAGTTTATGGCTAGCATTAGCGGGGCCTTATTACTATACAGGACTATAATTATATTGTTTACTAGCAGCGCCCTGCGGTTTCACCCGCGTAGTTCTCATTCCCGTGGGAATACGGGGATAATATAGCCTATGTTACTCTGGGTAAAGTAGCTTTCTAATGGTGAAAGAATTTTTGAAATCGGTCCAGTATTTTTGAGTTTATTCGTTACTTACAAAAATATAAAAATAAAAAATCTTTCCTCTTTATAATATTAGTATAGACAAGCTTTAGTTAATTTTTTTATGTATATAAGGCGTAAAAAATTAACTGCAAGAAATTGTTAAAAGGAGTTGTTTAGAATCACTACATAGTATAAAACAAAGTCGCTTTCTCTGTCTCTATATCCCTATGTATGCTTAAATCTTGAAACTACGCAACGGATTTTGATACGGTTTTTATAATAGATAGAGTGATTCAAGAGGATGGTTTATATGTATAATACATGCATATTATAGTAGAGAAAACATTAGTATCTACATTGCATCCGTGCGAAGCCGGGGAGGGTCGCTAGTAACAAATAAAAATGAATCACAGATTTTTTTTTTTCAACAGTCCGCTTCAAGGATATGCACGCACGCTACGCACAGATGTATTGATTATACGCACCGTACTCCGCGGGGGCAGTGCGCTGCAACCAGCGCAACCCAGACGCGTTTCCGAATTGGTTCGTAAACAGCGCCGCAGTACGGTCTGCATAGTAATATTTTGCAAAATAATTATGAATACGTTATAATGTTTAGTTGGTACCGAGTATGTACACAAAATTATACTAGTTGTTTTTTGAACACCTTATATTTATACCAACTAAACAATATACGGCTGATTGTTACCAACACAAGTATCGACTTTACTATTGTGTATACTGTATATTAAATTGATTTTTGAGTAACCATTTGTGTTAAAAAGTTGCCCTGGTTTGCAATGGAATTTATATTTTGCAGTGCATGATATAGGAATTTGTTATACCATAATTTTATAACTACCTATATCGAAACCTCTCCATGCTTAATTTAGGTTGTTGCAATAACAAGATATTTAATAATAATGTTCCTATTAAAAGCGTGCCAAGTTCTAGCATGGCGAACAATGGTATGTAAAAATAAACCTTAAATCACTAAAACAAAGCTCGGTTTCCACTGCAACAAAATTGTTCAATGAGATTTCCAATAACTTCAATCTGAAATAAACTTTAATTGCTTAGTCTTAAATACCAATATTGCTGGTTGCGGTTAGATATTTCATGATTGGATACTGCATAATTGTAGGACAACTGCACTTTGTTCGAATATTATTATAGTAAACTTGTATTTTCTTATATATTTAGTGACGATGAGGTCAAGTACATTGGAGTCACTGGCTTCGTTTTATTAAGAATAATAATAAAGTTAATTCGTTATATAATAGAGATGTTTCCAGAGTAAAAAATATAATGATTATGTTTAGTCCTTCAGATAGATTATTTAAATTTATTGGACATTTTTTTCTTTATCAAATCTATAAAACCTGACAAAGATAAAAAACATCAAAGAGTGGGGGGAGCTTGTGACGTTACTGCTAGGTAAAAATTGCGTGTGAAATTGTAGCGAGTAGCGACTCGCTACAATTTCACACGAGTTTTCAACGCATTTTTTTTTTGTTTACGTGAAAAATATTTTCTGTTGTGCCCAATATTTTTTTGGAAATCTATCTGATGGACTAATTACATTTTTATAGTCAACTACCCTAATATACTATCTGTACCTACCTATTTAATATCATTATTTTGTGAACGGTTAACCCCAAACTAGACAGAACCTGTCTCTTGGGGTCTTGAGTTGTGATTAAATTACATATAAATTATATTAAAAATTATATTACTTTTTTCATCCTCTCCAAGAATTTAAGATTGAGTAAGGATTTGTTAAGTTAAGATAATTCTACTGTTTTTCAAGCAACGTCCGCATTTGCATCACAGTCGCAATGTGTCAAAAATTTATGGAAATTGAGGCTTTTCTGACATATGGCGATAGTATTGACACTCTTGTCCTGTGGCCATACTACGAAGTGCCAATGCTATCATGATTCGTGTGAGGGAAAGGGATAGTGCTATTCGGCTTGTGTAACTCCGTCTCTATCTGACATAGGAATAATTATGGATTTAAGACGTCATAATAGGGCTGCTGTGCTTTTGTCTAATGACCCTCTCGAACTATGTGTTCACACAGTGGGTATTCGCATGTTCTTTACTTCAAATACTATATAACACGTACGGTAAAGCTGCAAAGTGTTTACTGAAGTATTAAATTTGATTTTATCAGTCAGAAATATTCAACAATATTTATTTACCATCAAACTAAAGGTTAAAGATCCCGTAGTAAATGATAATGATAAATGATTTTTATTTTTTAAGTAGGTTGTAAAAACACTTTTATACGTCAATGGTTTTTGGCCGTTATAAACTAGATGAGTCCGGTATTAAGTAAGCAATTGCTGAAAAAATACCATTACCGATTTATTGAGAGTGCCTTTTGTAAAAATCGTAAAACAGGTCTGTAGCTTTTTCAACGACCTTTTTCACACCAGCATCACGTTTGTCGTATAGAGAAAAGGCATGACGTAAGCAATGCCATCTGTTGTTGCAAATTCAAAACTTTTACGTTTAATACTTGACATTGCCAGTGCTGCTGAGCTGCCACCTATATCTCCCGCTTGTTCCCTATTCAAGGATTTATTTAGTCGATATTTTGTGTTTTTACACGAATGCCCAAAAAAGGAGTGTTAAGTTTTCAGGTTTCATGTTTGTATGTATGTTTCTTTATTCCACCATAACTTCTTAACGGCTTACGCCGCAATGACCCACGACTGCAATGAAAAGATTATTATCTATCCTGTTTTTAATTTTTTAGTTCGCTTTTTGGCATGGCAGGCGTGGTTTTTAACTATTTGTTTTTTTTTTTAATATTAGGCTTGTACACATTTAATGCGTCTTTTAGTATTGGTGCATTGCTTTTTAGGTACAGGTACCTTAAAATGCACCATCGTCGGTATGATTGTCGATCATACCGTCGACCAACAGGAGCGATGGGAAAACCACAAACCAATTCGGAATTTATTGACTGACTTTGTTTATAAGTAATACTTACGACTTGTTCTGTATCACTGGCTCCAAAACTAACCTCGGTCATTACTCCGCTGCCGCGCTGTGCCGAGACTTTGTAGGCAATATAATACTTTGACAAAAAATACGGACTTAGACATCTGTAGGTCTTTGTCAATATTTAAAAACTGTTTGAGTGAGTTGATTTAATTTTATGTGTAATAATTATTTTTAATTTTTATTAATTCATATTGTGCTTAAATTCATTTCAGTTGTAAATCAAGTTTTCCTTTTTAATTATTTAACATTTATAGCTTAGTTATCTGTGCATGCTGTGGTCTCCTATAAGTGTAGAAGTACACCTACTTGATATTTATTGTAACTTCTTATTTATGTGTGTGTTGTGTATATTCTATGTTGGAGATCCTAAAATAATAAAATAAAAATAAAATAAGGTTTGGTCAGTAAACCTACATATTTTCTAATTATTTTTTTCAGATATTAAGTCTTGTTCTAAAGGCCTTACAAAATACCACCATCGCAGGTACTTATTGTATTTCAAAAGTCATCGATGGATCTTTTTCAACAAAGATTTTCATTTCAACGAAAAGTCCGATACAGATATCAGAAGGCCGTGAAAGTCTGCCACCATTCGCAAACGGGACGAGAAAAAGTGGATCGCGTTCTTAAAAAAAAAAATTAAAAAAAAAATACGTTCCCGACACGACTAGTGGCAGAGCCACAGTGGGGTGGCCGGCTCAATCGTTCATTTGATTTTGAGCAAAAAGCAAGTTTTGTTTTTTATTGGTATCAACGTAGGAAATTGTTTGTTTATCAATTCAGGAGTTTATACAGATGCAGAAAATAATATTTATTTCATTGATAAATTGGGATTGATAAACATTGAAATGAAATGAAATATCGTGATAACACTTTCTAAACCTTATAAAGAACGGTATCCAAATAATATTCATGTTAATAATTATACTTTTACACAGTATTAATAACAAGTAAATACTTACATAGATTGCTTAAGCATAAGCATAAGCATAATCAGCCTTAAATGTTCCCACTGCCTCTCGTAGAGAGGCCTGAGCCATAACACAGGCCTGCTCTCTAGGAAGCCGTAATCCCCCACGTGGGTTGGTGAATGTCACATGTTTTCGAATTTTTGGTTCTAGGGAAAAGGCGGTTTTCTCACGATGTTTTCCTTCACCGCTTTGAGAGCATAAATTGCTCACTTTGTGATTATTTCAAAGAATCGATTTAGTGCAGTCCAACAAAAAAAAAATACCACTAAAATGCAATTCGAATTTTGACTTCTCTATTCCCCACGTACAAACCGAAAATGCCAAAACGTTTCCAAGGCTTCCCACACTAAAATATTGAAGCTTAACTCAATATATAAAACGGAAATTCTCAATACCTATCTTCGGTTGAGGGAAACGTGTGGAGATCAAACAAATATACCGGTGCCGGACGTTTGAAAGTACCGCAAATATGTATTTTTCACTTTATTTACCTATGAAACGAACATGCGCCGAGTGTGAAAATTTTAACATACCAACATTCAAAATGGAAGAGATGTATTTCTATTTTGAATGTTGGTACACGAGCATATTTTATTAGAATTTTGCCACGGCTTCGCTTCAATGCAGCAGTGATAACCTATATTGGTGTCACATTACTCCTTGGCAACACTGGTTTTGAATTATGTTGCAGAAGTTTTTGGTATGATTAGTGTAACTTATGACATGAACTAGCTTCTGCCCGCGACTTCGTCCGCGTAGAATAGTTACTTTACCCCCGATTTTGAAACTCTCAGCCCGATTGGTTTAAAATTGACAAAGTTTCATACAAACTTTCATCCCCTATTTTATTCCCTTGGGGGTAGAATTAGTCAAAATCCTTTCTTAGTCGTCATAACATCTACCTGCATGCCAAATTTCAGCCCGATCCGTTCAGTGGTTTGGGCTGTGCGTTGATAGATCACCATGTCAGTCAGTCAGTCACTTTTGAGTTATATATATTTAGATAGTTTATACTAATAATACTACGCAGCGTTGGAAGACCTCCCATAAGGTGAACCGATGACCTGTTGAGGGTCACACGTAGCCGACAGTTGCGAGACGCACACGACCGGTTGTTATGGCGTCACTTGGGGGAGGCCTATGTCCAGCAGTGGACGACTTTCGACTGATATGATGATGATGATAATATAATATTATAAACAGGAAAGATTTTTTGTTTGTTTGTTTGTACCGAATAAGCTTCGAAACAACTGGACCGATTTTTACAATTTTTCCCCAGTGGAAAGCTACATTATCGGCGTTTAACATAGTCTATATGTTATCTCCGCGAGGCGCCGCTAGTATTTAATGCAATAATATGTATATCTCAAAAATATTTTGTTAACATTTTATTTTCGAAAGTAAATTTAAATTTCATCTCCAATAAGAGAGAAATTACAATAGATATTTTCCCATAGAAAACTTTATGCATATTAGCGATACACGTATACATACATATACCAAATGGCTGAATTGTCACACTCATCGGTGTCCTGAGAAGGATTCTTGGATGGCGAGTGGCAAAAGATTTGCGGTTCGAAGTTATATGCTTTTGAAGTAAATTCATAGTTAACTTCAAAATACTAAATGACGCCAATTCACTATGGCTTTACTTGCGTGCTGTGTCATTGATTTTAAAACATTTCCAACATGGCTATTTCATGAGTTTTTGTTTAACTGCCTCCATTCTTTTCTTTAGGTACAAAAAATATCCAGTGAAATACCCAGTTCGCAAACACAGGATTCATCGGCAATTTCCATTTGAAAAATTCACAGAACAACTTTCGTATTCGTCAATGTGACATTTGTTTGGATTCAGTAGCAATCGTTTTGCACGACGGTTCAAAGGGTGCATGTGTGTCTATTGTTTGTCGGCTCTCGACTCTTCGTTGTCAATGGCCAATCAGCTCCTATCGATAGAATTCTATAGATTTCTTCAGGTCGAGGGTTACGTGCCGTCCGGTTTTCGATGGTCGGCGTATAATCATATAGCGTTCATCATCATCTGCCTAGCCTTTTCCAACTATATTGGGGTCAGCTTCCAGTCATACCGGATTCAGCTGATTACCAGTATTTAACGTGGAACGGCTGCCTACCAGACCTCCACAACCCAATAACTGGGGAACACAGTACTTTTTGGCAAGACTGGTGTCAGATTTTCTGGCTTCGGACAATCCGTAACGACTGCCAAAGATCTGCAAATGACAACCGGCACCAACGGCTTGACGTGCTTTCCGAGGCACGAAGGAAACTCGGTATGTTAAGATGGTCACCCATCCACAGACCAACCTTGGCAAGCGTTGCTTAACCTTGAAGGTCGATCTGCGCGGCTGTTATTCTTTAGCCACGAGCTCCTCCGAGTATAATCATATAACGTTACACTGGCCAATAACCCCGACCGAGTACATTTCGTAGAAACGTACCGAATGTTCCAACATTATTTTTCGAACTGAAACTGTAGATAATATGTATAAAAACCAAAGAGTTATCAATAGTTATTCAACTATTTAAAAAAAAAAAATATTTATTTCGGATAAGCATCATCCATATGGGTTAGTAAATACAAGACAAAAGAAGATAACTTATACCTATGTTAGTAAACTTATTATCTATTTGGAAACAAGACGGTTGTTCGAAATACATCTTCGAACAACATCGCCTAATAAAGGAGACTCATACCTCCCCGCTATAGTCTTCAGAATGGTGTTGGAGCTTCCCCGCACTCTGCAGAGCAAAGAGGCAGATTTCTGTCTGATGATGGCGTGGAAGCCATCGACGTGGGCCTCTGCGAACATACCTGATGCACTGCAGAAACGGGGCAGCCCCATCAACATCCTGAACCCGTTATTATATTGTACCCGTAGGGCGCTGATAGCCCGCTGAGTGTAGTCGGTCCACAGGCAGGCAGGGGGGTATTTATGTTAAACTGACAGGTCTAAACCGTTTTTTTTTTTGTCAAACAAGCGACATAAAGTCTTTTAAACAAATATATTTGTCCCCCTCGTGAAAGCTCTGTCTTCTATGGTTGATCTCTCTGAGCGTGACAGTAACATCTTATCTAAATAATGAATAATGTCAGCAAACAGTTATGAATATATTTATTTTGCTGTCTCTGTTTTTCCTACATAAAAAAGTGACAATAGTACATTATGGTACAAGTGAGCTAAATTGCTCATTATTATACACGAAGCTGTGAGTTGCAGCCCGAGCCGTAGGCGAAGGCGTAAATCAGCCGAGTGAGCAAGTTGCTCACCGCGTTCCATACGCATTTTTTAACACACTTGCGAGAAAATAACAAACATGTATTGCATACCTAAATCGTTTTACAATACACCAACAAATTCGATACAAGCAAAATATGAAAAATATGGGAAATGTAATTGATTACATAGCTATATAGCCTGCTTCAAAATTGTAATACTAGTAATAAATACTTTAAACAAATTATTTTAAAGAATTATTAATAATTTGAAAGAAATATTTTTTTTCTTCTTAATTAGGGACACATTTTAATTATTCCTAAAATGAAAATGGATTTTCAGCGACGTCAAACATCTTTGATGTTAAAAAAAAACAGTCCGACACTAACCTAACTTTTTAGGGATAAATATATTATGCACTAGTGTGTAATATTATTACGCACATGTGTATTATAGTTCGGTTTACGGCCCTAAGAACGATCTAATAAAGCTCACTTTGTGTTGCCAGTGTATTGAAAATTAACATAGGTACTTTCTTTATATTTAGCTTTTATTTTAAAACGCTCACAACTTCGTATTATAAAAAGAGTATTTTTGACCCTCTTCAATCTTATTCCAACACTGAATAGACTTGTTACGCAAAAAAAAAATCGCTATTTAAAAAGTTCTGCGGTTCGACGCAGTGTGAGCTGGCCTTACAAGTTTCATGTCAAACAAAATGGTGGCCGCACTTCATTTCGTTTTACGACTTCTGTACACGATATCTCATGTTACAACGTTTGTCGTATTTTAATAGATTACACTGAAAGGGGACATTCGCTTTGCTTCTGTGTGAGTTTTACCCGTTTAATAGGTAGTCCTTGACAACCTTCATAATCCGGTTGGTAACAAGACGATGACTAAGGAATATCTCCTTTTATGCCCTTACAATAATATACACATATGCATACTTTTTTTGCGACAAATTTAATGTAATGCTAAGTTCACACGTGCGTACATGCTGGACTTTTATACGTTCATTCAAGCAAGATCGAACGTATAGACCGTTGTAATTTAGTACTTATTGCCGAAAATTGAAACATTTTGGTTCAAGTTTGAAGAGCAAGATTCACGTGGATTAATTTATCTTTATATTAACGTACGTGTAGATTCGCCAGAAAATAAAAATACATTGTTCAAAAGATATCTACTAAACGTTCCAACACAAACTCTCAATCTTAAAAAGATTTTCTAAAGTCACTCTCAAAGTATCTTCCGATCTTTCACCGTCCATAACAAACAATTTCTATTTTTAACTAAAATATTTATCTGTGAAACAAAGTGTATTTCCGCTTCTGACGGTGTCTTTTGTAACTGTCTTCGATACGTTAATATTAAATGCAGTCAATTATTTCAAAGGCAGCGGGATACACTACAGAAACATTTTTAGACGTCGCTGTTTCGCCGCTCTCATATTTTTGCTGGAAAAAATATTTATAGTCAGTAATTTTATTATGGCAATTGGCTTCAATTTTTTCTTTGTTTAGTGAATGATGAATGACGTTTTAAGATTTATCTTGTGATTCGTTTATTTCTACGGAATTAATAGCTGACAGCGCTGTTAGACAAAGTTGAAGTTTGACATTTAACTGTTTATTTTTTTATTTACGTTTTTGTTTCTACGTTTATACGTACTGTATACCTGTTTTATCAGACATCTTTTTAAAAAATTAAAACGACATTTTGTCGTATCGGACACAATATGTTTCAGGGTCATAAAATCATCATCATGATGATCAACAGGTCTATACCTGTTTGAGAAGGTACAACCAGTAGAACAATCGGTTAGTAAACGTAACTACAATATGAACGTAAGTTGTCAGCCGCCCGGATCAGATGAACGTGTTAACCCCGGGGCTGAAACAGCCCCATAAGTGCAGTTAGAGTGTCTGATATATTCCGCTCCCCTGCGCCATGTGAATTTAATACCCTCATGCGTTCGCGAATCAGGGAATAAGGTTGTTTCCTGAGGAATAAAAATATGATTCTATTTAGTCCGTCAGTTAGATTATCGAAAAATATTGGACCCGTATTTTTTGCTTTATGAAATCTCTAAAAATTGGTGAAGATAAAAAGCTTCAAAGATCATGAGTGGGGGCTTGTGACATCAGGGCGTGGTAAAAATCGTCGCACGGAGTGACGTCACACGAGTTTTCAACGCACTATAATTATCGTCTTCGTTTTTTGTTTACGTGAAAAAATAAAAAATAAGTGTCCAATATTTTTTGGAAGTCTATCTTACGGACTAATTAGATTTTTTTAGGCAACTACCCTATTTTGATATGGACTACACTGTAATGATATTACATTTTCCGACGCAATATCGGTATTAGCAAAACAGTTTTAATTTTTCGTTAGTGAATACTTATGAATTGGGTTTTTATGAATTGTTTATAAGTAACTAGCGACCCGCCCGGCTATGCACGGGTGCAATGTAGATACTAATGTTTCCTCTACTATAATATGCATGTATTATACATATAAACTTTCCTCTTCAATCACTCTTCTTTTTCTATCTATTACCAAAATCCGTTACCGGAGTAATACTTCTTATAACTGGATACACGTAATGAACGAAATTATTTAGCTACGTAAGTGAAAATGAATAATGATAGGTCACAATTCTACAATCATTTATGATATAATATTTGTATTTTTTCGATCATTTTCGTACCAGAATCGGGACCATATTCTCAACTGCAGTGTGTGAAAAGTTTAATCAAAATATTAGCCTCTGAGCTTCACTCTCCTAAGCTAATTCGCCTCTGCACACACAAAGACCGAACGAGTTTTATCATGAGTTCGAGTAAAACCCATTGAAACTTGATAATGTTATCAATGTTTCCCATCTAGTTAAACTACCAATGTGAAAATCAGTATGTTACGATGTTTATAATCGGCTTGGACGACATTTTCGAGATTCATAATTTTTGACCGGTGAGCGTGCAAAAGCTAATACAGTTATACGTCTTAGAAAATAATTTATAATACATACGCAGCAGTACAAAAAAAAACCGAAGTTAAAAAACCGAGGCGTTGAGATAAAGATTTCATTTATCCTTGTTGATAAGCTCTTCAACAATGCTTATTATTGCATCTTTGGGACAATATACTCAATAATATATGTAATTATGTACACTTACATAATTGAATACCTAGTATCTATGTCCCACACATATTGCCTGGCTTCCAGAGCCAAGTAAATTATTCAATACATTGTTCTATGCCATCAGCAGGGTTATATTGCTCATAGCAGTCTGGATATGATTAAATTCTCATGGGGCTGGCGGTATTCAGAGGCGCACGTGAACATGTTCACTGTAAATGTTTCTGTACGATTGTACGTGTATTCAGTGCGGCGTGAATCTAAAGTAATCTAAACTATGGATATGTGCAAGCAAGTAATTTTGATGTTTTACTTTCGTTACGTTTCGTTAGGAACAGTGTTTCTTACCCAGAGTCCAACCAATGGAAGCCTAGAAGAAAATCTCTTAGCCTCAGCTGTTCGTTCGTTTGTCTGACAGCAGATTGATATTTATTTAAAACGTACAATAGTGGTACATGGGTGGACTTAATGCAACAAGGCATTCTCTACTTGTCAACCTTTGGATTAAAAAGACAGCATTGTGGTAGGTGTACAACAAATAAAATACAATATATAATACTAATAAAATACATATATGCTAAAATAATAAATTAATAAATATGATGTTTTATAATAATTTTGATGTACTTATAAGAAAACTTATGATATATCTCATTAATCGAAATAGGTTGACAGCTGAATTTTTCAGAAGTATATATTTGTATTGCCGCTATACTAAAATTAAAATAAAGCTAAACATTAAAGAGCACAATGCAAGAAACGTGACTCCTGTGTTCGTCTGCGAGTCCAATCAGCACTTGTTGTTCCGAATGTTTAATCTATTCTAATATTATAAAGATACATTTTGTTTGTTTGTACCAATGATACTCCGAAACTACTGGACCAATTTTAACCATTTAATTCACCAATGGAAAGCTACATCTCATATTTTATCCCTATATTCCCACGGGAACAACGCAGGAGAAACTGCGGGCCGCTGCTAGTTGTTTCTAAATCACTGAATAAAAGTATAGAGCAGTTTCCAAACGTTAGCAGATTGATTAGTTTTACTTTCTAGTTTACTTTAACTAACCTTTAAAACGTCCTTATGTCTAACGTAAACGTTCACATTTGTCAATTTGTACCTATCGAATGAACCTATTTAGAGTCTTCAGACAACGCTCATCCAGTTATGATAGAAACTGACGTATATGTTGGGAGTAGCACCAAACAAACACGCAGACGGCGTGATCGAGCTACGCGCGTCATCATCATAGGCGAGCGGGCGGAGGAGAGGCGCGGGTGTGGCGGCCCTTCGAGCCGGATCAATGCTCGTATCGCTCATTGAGAAGTAAAGAAAAGCGGACTGTATCTTAGATAATTGGCTTGGTGCATTGTATTTCCGTTCATTAATACAGGTAACTGTCCCGGACAAACACAGATGTAATTATTATTTATTTTGAGTGTCGGCCGTTGCGGTGTTCCCCCAGAAAGCGAGTGCCGCTGGTCGAACCGCCACACCCGCGCCTATGATGACGCGTAGCTCGATCACGCCGCCTACGCGTGCCGCCTGCGTGTTTGTTAGATGATATTCCTAACATACGTTAACGCGATCGAATACGTTTTAAAACTCGCACTTAGACCACCTACATTTTGTAATAAAATCCTGTAGTGTAGAGTAAAGTGTAGAGTACACATTTTTCAACTTACAAAGGCCGAGTTTGACCTCATTTAAAGCAACAATTAAAAGAGTGAAAGTCTACGCTTCAACTGCACTAACAAACAGTTTGTGAAGCCTATCATAACTTTCAGTACTACGGTCGATTTGATCTTGAATCAGGGAGTTGTGACTTTGATCTTGAAAATAAGTACCTAGCATATTATCGATCTTCGAGATAATGTACGGATGACAGAATTAGGTCAGCTTGATTGAGACAATCCTAGATTGGGGTTAGTGTGCACTGAGCACGGCTCCCGTGTCGCTTGATTGAAACACACTGTCCGAAGTGTGGTATATTGATAGACGATTAGTGACATTCTGACAAACCGGATAGTTTGTAAGTTTTTGAAAACTTCTTTAGCCGCGTTGGGCACTTCTTGGTGGGGGAAAAACTTATGGGTTCTTGAATGGGAAATTGAATGGATTTTGTGAAAAGTTCCCCACTGTGCATTTTTTTTTATTATTATTGTAATTCTAACATAGTCAAATTATTTTTTTTAATACTAAAAGTTCTAAGTTTTCAATTCTATCGGCAGTCCTTATAACAGTCAAATTTTGTTTTTTTTTTTACATATTTTTAAACTAATGTAAAATATGTTGGCTAAGCCACTTTAGTCGTCTACTCAAACGACGATTATTTTGTTTATTAAAATACCATTAATGATAACAGTTCAGTTCATATCAGAAAGTGTTCCGTTTCTTGGCGAAAGTTAAAACTCATATTAGAGTTCCATACCCAAAGGGTAAAACCGGACCCTGTAACTGAGATTCCGCTGCCCGTCCGTCTGTCCGTCCTTCTGTCACCAGACTGTATGTATCTCATGAACCGTGACAGTTGACAGTTAAAAATTTCACAGATAATGTATTTCTGTTGCCGCTATAACAACAAATACTAAAACAGAATATACTAAACATTTAAGTGGGGACCCGTACAACAAACGTGATTTTTTGCCATTTTTTTACATAATTAGCAGCACCCCGCTGTTTCACCCGTGAAGTTCCCATTTAGGTCGGAATATGGGGATAAAATATAGCCGATGTCACCCGGGAATAATGTAACTTCCCAAAAATGAAAGAATTTTCCAAATCGGTTTAGTAGTTTCGGAGGTTATTCAATGCAAACAAACAATCAAATCTTTCCTCTTTATAATATTAGTATAGATAGTGGTACGGAACCCTTCGTGTACCGTATCGCGCTTTGCTGATTTATTATAGGTATGTCTTTGATTTAATAAATCGGATCATTTAAACCCTTTTGGATATATCAAACAATAAAAAAATCAAATTAACAAGATACAACTCTACCTACATCGACATTGAATTAATCTGAATCCTTTGTTCCCACTCTGATTGGTTTATGAACGGCGCTCAGTGAGAGCTGTGGTCAGTGACCCGCAACTCTGCTGTTGCAATATGACGCCATATTGGAACAGCAACTATGTGAATAACTAAGCAAAAAAAAGGTAAGCTATAAGCCCTAATTTTGATATAAGAAGTTTACACTACCGTTCAAAATTATTTGGCCACTCAGAATATTCACAATTTAATATTACTTCACATTTATTATTTTTTAAGATTATGGGAAGGTATTACGATTATGTATGTCACCATTATTTTAAATAACCTTCTCTTTAATCTTAGGCCTTACAAAATACAGGTGGCAGTTATTTTTGAGCGACCAAATACTTCTTCTTTGCGTGTAGTCTATCTAAATTCGTTTCAAACATTGCCAAGCTAAAAAAATTGACTATTGACACAAAAGATGCTCTAAGCTCTTTGTGATCGGGATCGTGACCTATGTACACGAAAGCCGTTTGACTTGACTTCAAACAACCGCAGTACCAACCCGATTGAATTTGTATCCGACCATCCGTGTACAAATAACGTCGTCCTACTATTCCCTTACCAACGGAGACCTTCTCAACTTGTTTATCGACGACTTAAATAGAAATTGGTCGCGATCTCGTCTTCTCTCGAGAAGGCACGCAGCGCCCGTGGCTGACAGAGCCGCCAACAAAGCGGGATTGTTGCCATCGATTTTCTATTAGAACGCTCCCACCCCATGCTTCCGAATTTTTAGATGGAGTTCAACTCACCAGGGTGTACTCCTAACAAAACACAATAAACCTTAACTCAACGTAACTAGATCTCAAATTTCAATGAAAGTTTGCCGTGATACGGTTTTGTATTGGAATTTGAGTTCTGAGTTGAGTGAGTGAAGGTGTGTTTTAATTTGAGGGGTGGGGTCGTGCCCTAGTAATGCGGACGCAGCGTCCGCAAACGGTGTTAGTAGAAAATATACATTCCGCTCACGGCCAGGGAGCGGGGAGCGGGGGGGATGCGACGCCGATATTATATTTAATGAGTCAAGGAAAAACGCTACTAATGAATGAGTTTAACGTTGGTGGAGAATCTGTCATTGTTCATAAGTCTTTAGTAGACCTTTGAGTTAACTTACTGTTTTAAAGAGAAAGGATTTTTTCTTTGATTATTTTATAAAATGTATTCTATTTTCTAAAATAATCAAAGAAAAAATCCAATGTACCAAATATTGATTTTTCATTTCCAACCTTTTTGTAAAACTCTTCTTTAGACTAACTAGAAACTTGTCAAATTTTCGCATTAATATAAGATTTTTCATGCTTTTAACTTTACATAATCAAACCGAACCGGCTCTTATTTTCAGTGCAAACTTAAATTTGTGATTTAGCTAAACCGTCTTACAACTTTGTTTTCGATGACGGTTTAAAAAAAAAACAAAAATTTACGTTCCATTCAAGAATAAAGTCTAGACGGAAACCATACGAGAAATTTACTATTGCATGACAACAATCGGACGTAACAAAACAGCTCCAACAATACATACGTATTTCTCAGTAAAAGTAAGTTTTTCCACGTATGAAAACTGAACGTAACATACAAAGTCTTTAAAAAAAAGAAACAGTATTTTTGAACGGTCGAAAATAAAACATTCAGTGAACAAACATTCCTCGCTGCTCTATGGTTTACTCTATGACACAGCATGTCGATAGCGCCGACAGCTGACAGGGGGACGTCCGTTCAAAGCGAATGTTTCTCTAAAAAAACCAATACGTTCCGATATCGAAGTATATTATTCATTTGAAATTGTAGGTTATGGTTGAAAAGGCCTTATTGACAGGTTAATACTGTGTTTCATTTTATTTTAATATTACTCGTAACTTGATTTCGATTTCAGTTATCAGTATTGTGCAATCTATCTATACTTAATGTGAAAGTTTGTTAAGTCGCGTCAGAACGGCTGAAAGGATCTTGATTAAATTTGGCACAGAGGTAGGTTATACTATGGAATTATACATAGTATACTTTTTTATTCCGGGAGTATGTTCCCTTGGGGTAATTTTTGACATTCATGCGGGTGGCAGCTAGTTATTTAAACAACATAAATACAACATAGTAGTGAATATCCTTGTTTTTTTCAACTTTGTTGGGGTCGGCTTCCAGTCAAGCATTTTAACATGTAACAAATGCCTATCAAACCTCTTGTGGAGATCCTAGAGTAACACGACACCCTTTGGCAATACTGGTGTCAGGTTTTCCTGGTTCTGACTATCCGTGTCGACTGTCAAAGATCTACAAATGACAGCCGGGGAATGCCAACGGCCTTACGTGCTTTCTGAGGCATGTTAATACTAGAATTCAGCTCTAGTAGGTGTTTTATTTTATTTAGAATGGAAGCAAAATAGTTTGGAAAAGGTGTTGGCAGCTATGTACGCATTTTCCAACGGCGGGCGCAACTAACATATCAATACGAGGTCATGTTTGTACTATTTTATTGAAAGAAGATAATTCTTGTACCCGTACCCGGCATAGTTTGCTTAGACTGTGCACTTTCTACTTAGTTTGAAGTTGCTGCAACGTATAACTTCCAGCAGTATCATTTAAATTGTCGGAATGCGCAACGTGCAATGAGCAACTTTGAACAAGTAGGAGTTCTATTTATTGGACTATGGATAAAGTTCGTCTCTGTTGAGAAGTTTTCTGTCTCAGTTTTTCTTTAAAACTGAGACAGTCTAGCGATAGCTTCGGTACGAACCTATGCTTGGATTTATTTATTTGTATTAATTCTTTTGTTTCGGTGGTTTCATGCGATTTCAATATATTATAGATAGGATACATTTATGTGCTACTAATGTAGGGAAAAACACAGACAAAAGCAAACCACAAAATTCAACCCAATCCCATCTTCACTCACAAACACATCCACTAGATAAAGGAAAAATATGCGCTAGAGAAAAACAAGAAAATCTCGGTGAATGAACTGGCATGAAATACCAAACAAGAACATATAAATCAGTCCATCACAAAGTTCTTTGAAATTTAAATTTTCTAAATGTCGCATAAATCAAACGCAGGATACGCGAGAAATTAAAAGCATTATTTGCGTTCTGTATTTGAGTTTAATTTTATCAAAGAAGATTTTAAAAATCTTGCATGAATAAAGTCGAACATACTTTATAATATGCCGACAATTGAAACTATAGAATAATAGGAACTTAGGAACAATGACCTACCCTGTTTAAAAGTTTGTCTATCCTTTGGAAAATGCTCAGTTCCTCGTTATTCGGTCTTGTTAAAACTCGCTCGCGACATTCAACTAATTTGTGTTGACCAACTAAATTCAAAATGGCCACCGTAATACCATTCACACTGACCGCAGCTCCAGATTGAAGACTATTGTTCGGGAAAATTGTGTTGGAAACGAGCTTACTCCACGTAAGCTTGGTACGTACTAGGTTTCCGCATTGTTAACTAAATTTAGTTCCATTCCATTTTGAATGACCTTTGTGAACGGAACTTGCATTGTAGCATTCACCTATGTAGATGGCATCGTCACCTAGCGAGAAGTATGAAGGTGTTGTCCTGATTTTATTATAAAGGCACATCATCATCATCATCTGCCTAGCCTTTTCCCAACTACATTGGGGTCGGCTCCCAGTCAAGCCGGATTCAGCTGAATACCAGTATTTTACGTGAAGCGGCTGCGTACCAGACCTCCACAACCCATTAACTGGGGAACACGGTACTTCTTTTCAAGACCGGTGTCAGAGTTCAGTGTTTTCTGGCTTCTTGTTTATAAATGCACATACATTATTGGAAAAGTATATTTATTTCCAAGTTTTTCGTTTTTCCAATTAGTGCATTAAGAGTGTGGCCTGTTGGCGCATCACTCAAGTATAAGCAATAACCGACAACTATATCTATATAGACATACGTCAATTATATAGTCCATACTAATATTATAAACAGGAAAGCTTTTTATGTTTTTTTGTACCGAATAAGCTCCGGAACTACAGGACCGATTTTAACCTTTTTCAATTCCAATAAAAAATACATAATCAGTAAGTAACATGGCTGTATTTTATCCCCGTATTTCCATAGGAACGAGAACAGCGCAGGTCAAACCGCGGGGCCCTGCTAATGTATTATACCAATTCTAATACAAATATGTACAACTGAGTATAAAAAGGGGAGGAAAATCCTCGGGCAACATTGTCACGTCAAATAGCTACGCTGATTTTTTGGCCGAAAAATAAGCCAGCCCTATAAACACGTCAAGCGTTAACTGATTGCTTGCTGATTACACGAAAAACTCGATGAGCACTCTACGGCCATATATAGTGATTGAATCCCAAAAAAAACACTGAAGTTATATCAAAACCTATATATGGAAAAGCGACAGTGCTATAGGTATGTCTCCGTCTCTCTCACTCACAACGCTTCATATTAGGAAGACAGTACCATTTCTAGCTGATTTCAAATGAAATAAAATGCACAGATACGGCTTGCCTATTAAAAGTATAAGTACTGCATTGCCCACTGAGGAGATAAAAGGAATCTCCTCAATGGACAATATGTAGTAACGTCGTCCTGGCGAAACCAGCTGGTTTGATCGCAGTCTAACTTTGTAAAGGTCGAACTGTGCATTCGTTCGATTGTGCTAGTTCTGAAACGATTTTAAGTATTGGAATATTTATTGGAAAACTTTTGTTTTTTTTTTACACACGGTTATATAAACCCATAGCGGTGGTATATACATAATTTATTCATGCTAAGGTATATGCTTATGCATATGAGGAGCATGTGGCTAAATTATAACAGCCTCACATTTCGTTGGTTTGTGGATCTTTACATACCAAAACTGTTCCCTGCATCAGAAATCACGTAAAGCCGTTGGTCCGGCTTTCATTTGGAGATCTTTGGCAGTCGTTACGAATTGTCAGAAGCCATAAAATCTAACACAA
Organism: Hecatera dysodea; assembly: GCA_905332915.2. Classification (NCBI taxonomy): domain Eukaryota; kingdom Metazoa; phylum Arthropoda; class Insecta; order Lepidoptera; family Noctuidae; genus Hecatera; species Hecatera dysodea. Next base: position 25,005,178 of record HG995286.1, on the reverse strand, counting down.
GTCTCGCCATGAATTACCGTTTTACCCAGTTAATGGGTTGTGGAGGTCTGGTAGAAGATGATTCATTTTAAGGTAGGATATAATATTTTACACCATTATTCACCTACTACTGTGTAGTTTTATTAGCCCAAAGTTTAACTGGCAGACAAAGTCTTTTTTCGTTATGTCTGCTTATACATAGGCATACATAAAGTTTAAATGAATAATATCTACCATAAAAGCAGCCATTTTGTAGCGTTCCCTCTAAACGAACCTTGCATGTCGATTCGGCACATATCGATCGTATGCTAGCGATTTGAATAGGTGTACTGAATTCTACTAATTCGTGTGAGTCACTCACCAGGTACATAGATACTCAACAAAAACCGTTTAAACCGTAAACTAGTATGTTCTTAGTCTGAATTAAACTATGTACATTTACAAAGAGGTAAAGTTTGTGAGTTTATGAGGTTGTAGGGGAAAATCTCTGGATCTACTGAACCGATTTTGAAAATTCTGTTACCAATAGAAAGCCACATTATTTGTGAGTATCATAGTTTATCTCCGTATTTCCTCGGGAACGGGAACACCGCGGGTGAAACCGCGGGGCGCTTGCATAAATTTGATTAAAACTTAGGTAGTAACGAAATCCTACTATTCAACAAGATATTGTATACTAGGATGTAAATGAATCATGCTTCAAAGGCTGAAGAGATTTGATTGACTTGAGAACTTTGCGTAGACAATAGTAAATAATTATGGGAATAAACTACTACTTTTTCGATCCGTAAATCCGATCCGTTGTTAACTACGAATCAAAAAGCGCAGCCCTTAGTGAGGAAATAAATAACAATAACATAGAGAATATAGATCGACAATAGACAATAGAAACGGCTCGCTTCTACTCGCGAAATGTTAGTTTATAACATAGAAAAACAGTCACAATTATATGTTATTATTATTGTGAAAAATAATACCTAACACATTACACAGTAATATAAAATCATCCAACTGTATTTGATATTTTAAACCCAAAAGCGGCTTCGGAAGCGAAGCTCACAATTTACAAAGTTTATTTATTAAAGACTTGTTTTAATTAAAACAACAGTTTCAAAAAACCCGAGCCGCGATTGAACTACGGGAACTGCGGCAACAGAAGTTTAAACAATCACGTCATGGTCCAGATGCCCTTTTGTGTAGACTCAGAGTTATCTGCAATTGTTTGTTGCATTTTTACTAAAAGAACTCTTTGGATGTATTAAATTTTTCGAGACAATTTACTAAAAGTAACTTCATAACATAAAGATATTTTGTTTATTTCATAAATCAAATCATAATCAAAATCAGCCTTTTAATGTTCTCACTGCTGGAACTCAGGCCTCCTCTCTTAGGAGAAAAACTGGGCCGTAATCCACCACGCGGGCCTAGTGCGGGTGAACGAACATGTCTTGGAATTTTTGGCTTTAGGACATGTCGGTTCCCTCACGATGTTTTCCTTCACCGTTTTGAGAGCAGTGGTGATTAAATTAATTACACAAAGTAATGCGCCTGGCTGGGTTTGAACCCGCGACCTACAATTCGTAAGTCGAGGCCGTTGTCACTGAGCCTCCACTGCTCTCTGTTATTTATTTACATAACTTCAACTTAAAGTGCAAAAAGCACAAGCACTTGCTCTTTTCTAAGTGAAAAGGAAAGTGATATTTGTTTTGTAAATAGGTTATAATTATGTCGATGAGTATATTTACTTGGACCAGTTATTATCCTTCGAAAGAGGTAAAACAAGGAAGTCGACTGACGTGTCGAAAATGCCTGGAAGAACTATTACTGGTCCATGAAGTATCTGCTGATGAGTGACCTAGCGTAATTCAAAACTCACCGACATTTTAATTCTGCCCATCCTAACCCACGGTGCACCAACTGGGTCCCTGATCGAGTCTCAAAAGTCCAAACTCAAGATTTGCCAAAGGGCGATAGAGCGTAGCGTTTTAGGTATTAGGCTCAGCGATCGAATACGTAATACCACGATTCACTCATAAACAGGGATCACCGTTGTGGGCAACAAATCTGCCAGTCTAAAGTGGGTTCGAGTGGTTCAACTATTATGTGGAATACATCAGGACAGATGGGCCAAAGTCGTCACGCAGTGGGAGTCAGAGGACGGGCCTCGTCGCCGAAGAAGGCCTAAGACACGCTGGCGTGATGACTTCGGGGCGTTCACGACGGATTGGTCGGAGGGAACAACTCACCGGGAATAGTGGAAGGCTATGGGAAAGACCTTTCCCAACAGTAGGACAATATTAATGTTGAACAAAAAGAATACAAAATACATGTGTGCAATTCACACGTGGTAGAAGTGAAACCTTCAAAAATTTCGGCTTCAAGATAATGAGACGAAGCGACAGTACAAAGAGACAGACACATGAATTTATGTGTCTGTCTCGTTTTACTGTCGCATTTTCGTTTCATAAACTTTCAAATCACAACGATTCTAAAGAAGTTTTCACTTCAAAAATAGGTAAAATGTAGCACTTTTCCACGTCTACCTTAGAAAATAGCTGACTACACTAAGAAGTATCACTGAAGCAATCTCATAAGCCCTCTCAAAAATTACTTGTACCAGTCTGTCGTTTAAAGATTCAGTTGTACGAGATGCGAAAACGGCTACGGTTGTCATGTTTAGTACGATTATCTACTTTGGGTAACTCATAATCAGAGTACGTAGTAGTATGTAGAGTCAGTATATATAAAAAACTAGTAAAAAAACGCCTTAAAAAAAACAACAACAAAACGCGCTTTAAAAAAAGAAGGAACCATTTACTGTTCTTTAGCGCTTCAAAACTAAAATAACAACCATTGGTTCTAACATTACAAATATCCAAACTAAAGTTAGACGTACACGCTCGAACAACGAATATTCTTGCAGCGGATTCAGCGCTGCACAAACACAATCAGCGAAGAGCGAAGCCCAATATTTAGATTAAACACTGAACTAGCGCTTCACAGCAACCAATCCATTGGAGGTTAAAAAATATTCTCATTTTCCGGATGTAAAGTAAACATTGAAAGAACCTCCTTTCAGTTTCAATACCTTTTCAGCCAGTGAGATGGGGCTAAATTGCCAATTAAAATAGTCCATCTTTAGAATGCTTGACTTCGTGAAAACCATTCTTGTATGGGATATTTTTTTGTTTTGTGGCTATTCTCGTGCTAATGCCTCAGCTGGAGCCGGGAAATATTTTTTGTTCATTAAAAAGTTTAAAAAAAATGATTTACTCACAATCTACCCTAGATTGTGAGTGAATCATTATTTTTTAACTTTTGAATGCTATTGATACGTGACTTAACTTTTGCCTATAGCTGCAACTTTACCTTAAATTAAATCAACTAGGGCAAATTATACGTTGAGAAAAAATATTAACATGAAAAAAAAAAATTTTTTTCTAAGTCCCCTCTACTAGAATCAAAAAAATAACAGACTATTTAGTGCCAATAGAATTCCTCACACACATCGCATTTACAGAGATTCCAGACGCTCGATTTTACCAATAACTTGTCCGTACATTGAATGAAACTTCCACGTTGTGCGCGGCTTGCGGGACAAGGGCGCGGGGGACGAGGAATGCACCAGTATCTCAATAGGGTATTTTACTGTAAAAATCTAATTAGTCCGTCTGATAGATTCACAAAAAATATTGGACACGTATTTATTCTTTTTTCACGTAAACAAAAAATGAAGACGATACAGTGCATTGAAAACTCACGTGACGTCACTACGTTGCTACAATTTTACCAGCGACGTGACGTCACGTGAGTTTTCAACGCACTGTATCGTCTTCATTTTTTGTTTACGTGAAAAAAGAAAAAATACGTGTCCAATATTTTTTGTAAATCTATCAGACGGACTAATTAGATTTTTACAGTAAAATACCCTATTACTACGGTATGATCTACGCGATTCCTTGTGCAGTAGAACGGACCCACGGAATATGTGCAGCGGTTTCTTTGACATTCTTGAAACTGATTGACCGTTCAGTGATTTCAATGAAGAATTATTGTTTGATCATTCAAACAGTTCTTCAGTAAAATTTTGCACTGAAATAATAATATGTGCTTTTTTGTTTGAATTATGATCAAAATGATGGGTTACTAATATAAAAAATTCAGCGATTTTGTTGTTCACTAGTATATATCATTAGTCCCTAACTATATATATTTATATGTATGCAGGTATGTATATAGTTAGAGGCGTTTATGCATTTTGCGACTGATATGCGAATCCGATCGCATCTTCAGAATTTGGGAACTGTCCAAAAGATCTCTTTCGTTCTGAGGTACTGAAAAGAAGAAAGTCTTGTTAGAGCACAGAAATGTAAAAGATATTTAATCTGATATTTATTTTTGTAACGTTGTTGTGCCCAGCAAGGTCAATTTTATGCTTTTTGTTACTAAATTATGGAACGCAATATAAAATAATATTATGACAACATTTTACTATACCATTTTACTATTTCATAAATAAATGATAACATGAACACCGTTGATTGCACCCGCTTTCCGTTAAATCGAATGTCAAAAATCTACAAAAAAAGAAGCGGAATGACAATCGGAATATATTCGACTATCGAATCGTTCAAATTATAATGAAAGGTTGACACGGGCCCTTCGCGCGCTTTGACAGCAAAGAGTATTATTTGGAGAGTATGCGTTTTTATTAATCGCATTCAGCCAGCGCTGCCATTGAAAGCCGATGTCACATCGAAATGACCGAATTGGATGGCAAAAAAATAAAATTAGAGCTCCACGAGTTTGCTTTCGATCGAATGTATCTACAGTTTGAGGAATGAAAAGGAAAACCACCTATTCGTAAATTTTTTTTAGAAAGATTTTCGAAGTTTATTTTGTTTTGCCATTATGTTTTGCATATATAATTTTATATTACTTTTTTATTTTACATATAGGTAATAAAACACTAATTTATTAAATTCTGGAAGAGGCTATTAAAATGTTTTGACGATTGGATTATTCGTTGGTGTAAGTGTATCGTTTTTGAAGGAGCATACTTTGAAAGTGATAAAATAAATTTTGATGAATAACTAAGATTTTGTGTGAAAGCAATGCTATTACTGATTGCCATGGGATATGTAAAAACACGCGCGGAAGTTACTTTTACAAACCCTGCAGAGACTCAAAAAATAACACAGTTTGGTCAGATGTGACTGTGCACATGTGACGGACGTTGAAAAACATTTCGTAAAAATTTTAATTACGTTTGAAGTGTACTAACCAAAACAAACGCATCGCGATAGTTATTTCAAAGGCTTCGCACCAGACGAAAAACTTCACCAACATACGCAGCAAAAGGATTATGTATAAAATTTCATGGTGTATTTCCAACATAATTTAAATTCTACCACTAATATGTAACGAATAATTTGAAATGCCCTAGAGATCTACTGTGTCAAATATTGACACCCAGCGACCCGCCTCGGCTTCGCATAAGTGAATATTTACTAATGGGCGCCCGAAATCGCTTTTTAGACACTTGTCAAAAGAGACTTTTCTACTCTAAATGATAGTGAAAACCACATTAAAATCAGTTCCGTATTTCAAGTACAATACATTGTCTTATACGAATAATACGTAGAGAAACCGAGGTCAATATCTACATATGTATGTATATTTAAAAGGGAAACTGAAATATGATGTAGCAGTACGAAATAAAATTTTGGAAACTAAACTTTTAAGGAAGTCATCATCATCTGCCTAGCCTTTTCCTAACTATATTGGGGTCGGTTTCCAGTCAAATCGGATTCAGCTGAATGCCAGTATTTTATGCGGAGCGGCTGCCTACCAGACCTCCCCATCCCATCAACCGCGTAACACGGTAGACAGGTGTCAGATTTTCTGACTTCTGAGAATCCGTAACGACTCGCAAAGATCTCCAAATTACAGAACGGATCAACAGCTAAACGTGCTATCCGAGGTTTGAAAGAGTCACGCTAAGTTAAGATGGGCACCCATCCACAGGCCATCCTCGGCAAGCGTTGCGTAACCTTGAAGATTGACCCGTGCGGCTGTTATAATTGCCACGATCTCCTCAGTGGTATGTAACGGTAATGGTTACTGGTATCCTAGATATAGTAAACGGTAAAACAAAAGCAAGGAAAGAGATCGGAGTAGGAATTAAAACTTATAGACGGCTGCTAGAGACGTTAGGCCTATGCCCAAAAAGCGCACTGAACTGAGAGACATAATTTGAGTACCGCCATAAGGTAAACAACTTATTGAATGGTTCAGGATTAAAGGCTTATTTATTGATTAATTGAAGTACATAACAACGTGAACTTACGCAGTAAAAGCCGACAGTACCAAACTGTGTGCATGTCTCGAGTTCCGTCGCCATCTCTTAGAAACGGCAGTCTTGCAGTAGTGGTTTGCTGCCTGAGGTTCCCACCACTCGTTCTAAGTCTAATCTAATAAATAAACTCACTTGACAGCCGTATATTCGGAAGTTACTTTGTTACCTGTTGGAGAAAATAAAATTGAAGTTATTATTTTTTATAAAAGTGTGTAAAAGTATACAGGGTCAATTTATGATCTACACTTTGGAACACGCAACTCAGCCGCACTATAAATGTGAGCTGAATGCTTTTTTTGTGGAACATACTTGCTGCTTTTGTCGCTAGCATGGCAGAACTAGCTTCATCTATTTCATTGAACGACTGTGACCATTCAGAAATAGATGACGACTTTCGTATAAAGGATTTTTGTACTCATTAAAAGTTGTGTGTGAATTGTGACGACAGATAGTTGCCTGCTGCATGCGGCAGCGAAATGTATTGCTATTTCAAACATACTTTATCATAAGCATATCCTATAGCACTGTCCGTCTCTAGAATTTCTAAAACCGAAAATAACTGCAAGAGATATTTTTTTTAAGATATTATAAATCACCAATACCTCCTTCTATTAAGTAAGTATAATGAAAGTATGCTTGAGCAAATGCAATATCTCTCCCTTAACAAATTTACTTGTAGATACACCTTTGTTAGTTCTCTAATAGTACATTTTCGTAACTTGGAAACGTCATAACTAATAGTGAGTACTAGAATCCATGGCCCCAATAAAGGATGATTCAACATACAACGAAAATAAATTGACGATTTAAAGACAAATAAAACACAAGCCGCGAACAAAAAAAAGTACTTATCGTAAAGAGAAAGCATTTTTCAATTGAATATCTGGATAATTTCTACGTGTAAAAACAATAAATAAAACCCTCTCAAAATAATTCCAGTTTACAATTGAAATACCTATTTATCAAGTGAGCGCATATCCGAACTACGGCGTCGGAAACAAAACAAATAATGGCTACGCGATTAAATTTATTCGAGCATCAATAAATTCTTGCTGAATGCAATGTGAATTTAATGGCTCGAAAACCTGCTATTGACGAAAAGCTCATCGCTTCATATTCAAACAACTTTCGGACGTAAGGCCGTCGGGCTGCATCTAAGTTCAGTTCAAAATTGAATAAATTCTTCTACCGCCACGGACAGTCTATTGAAAGTTCTTGGTTCTTGACAACTCGAGTCACTTAGGAGAGATTTGCTGGATGTTCAAAGGATTTTACTTTATGCATTTCCGTGTTCTATACTTGAACGATTCATGCATAAGTTAGTGACAAGAAATATTGATATCCCACCGTTTTTCAGCAGCTTTACCAGCGTGAAATTCATAAATTAATCCACGAGGATTTGTTTCAGTGTTGAAGCGTGAATAACTTACAATTATACATACAGATTTTAACTCTTAAAACGTAAGTAAAAGGCCGACGCACTTTCGAGAGGGCGAACCGCCGTGCATAATCCTCCCAGCTTTTTGTGTAGCATGAACCCACGCACACTGTATGAGCTACTACACGCTCTTCACTCGATTACCGGCGGGGTTGTGGACTTGGCAGTCTATGTATTGTATACTAGCAGCGCTCCGGGGTTTCAACCGTGTTGTTTCCATTGCCGTGGCAATACGGGGATAAAAATATATCCTATGTTACTCAGGGTGAATGTAGCTTGTTGCGGAATTTGTTCGAAAGAGTCACCGCGGCCCTGGAACGCAAAGGGCACAAGCAGGAACACGGGTGGGTTTTAGTTAGTAAGAGTCTGACACTCCCTTCCGCTCCGCCCAGAGCGGGAGAAGTCATTTGATGATTTCCCATCCAAAAAAAAAAAAAAGAAGGGTGAATGTAGCTTTCTAATGGAGAATTTTTTTTTGAAATCAGCACAGTTGTTTTTGAGTTTATTCATTACAAACATTCACACACACAAATACAAATGTTTCCTCTTTATAATATTAGTGTAGATATGTATAGACAACTGTCTGCCAATTCTACTAATTTAAAACAAATTTGGCATTCGCATTTCAGTCGAAATCTTGAAACGCGATGTAAATATTCTTACACATGTACATACTTGAAATCACAATCCTTACTACCTTTGTTATGTCTTCTCGACATAACGGCTAAACGGATTTGGATAAAATTTGTTACACGGGTGGATCATATCCTGGAAATCTGGAATATTCTCTTGCGATCATTTTTACGTGCTCGTCGCTGGCCAAGCTTCAACTCAACACATCGCAATCAACTCGAGTATCAACTTTAGCGTGATGTATTTTAATGATGATTTTTGCGTGACCATTCGTATTAAAAAGGTGACAAGTTATGGGTTGTAATGGAATTTGAACTTTGTTTTGTATAACATAGGGTTGGTTGTTCCAAAATGTGATTAAAAATAGTAATAGGACTCTGTGCACACCTCAGGCGTCATTTTGGCGGGCAGCAAAACAAAGCATTTATTTCACAATCACTTTGTATTTTTTAAACCTATTTTTCGGCTTTAAAAATATATTCTAAAGTGTTTTCGATGTACTGGTTAATTATATAGTGAGTCACTTAATTAAACTATTGCCATTTTTGACTGAGAACTTTGAACAAAATCATTGTAGATTTGCTATCTCAGAATTTTAAAGTTTTTCAATTACCTTTCAGACCAAAATGTATGTAAAGTATATTTTTAGTCTTAAAATGTTTATTAATTACAAAAGCATTATTATTTTTTATTTTTCTCAAGACCAATTCCTAACAGTTATCTTTTTTTGTTGAATCCCAACTAATATTATAAATGCTAAAGTGAGTTCGTGTATTTGTTACGCTTTAACGACTAAATCGCTCAACCGAGTTTGATGAATTTCGTTTCAGAGATAGATGGAACCTGTAAGCTGTAAAATCAAATTAGAAAGCAGCGCAGAAGGTGTAATATATTCACTTACTCAAAATGTACTAGGTATCAATAAAATGTTGTTAACCGCTTCAATTCGAGCGGGCGGCCATTTTAGCAGAGCTGTGAAAATGCTCGTGTAGACGCCGCCGGGACGCCCGGGCTCCGGGACGCCAAGGTACTGAGCGGAGGGACAGCAACGATGAAAATCGATAAACATTCTACCAACATCTTTAGTTCAAACTGTTACAATCGCAACATTTATTAAATACTAGCTGTCTCCCGCGACTATGCTCACGTGACTGTCTAAATTTATCCCAAGGGAACGATCTCCTGGAATAAAAAGTATCTCAAAAATCTCTTGTGTTATTTCAGATTATGATCTACCTTTGAGCCAAATTTCATCAATTCTGAATTGAGTGAGTAACAAAAATATCCATCCATCCAGACGTCCAAACTTTTGCATTTATAATATGAATACAGATTTACCCTTTCGATACTGGATGAAATGCCAAAAAACAGGTATCGAATCATTTAATGTCGGTTGAGTTAATATGTAAAGTAAGTCGAATTTTTGTCGCTGCACGTACCGTTCGAAGCAACGCGGCGCCATGCGTGCTTCTATCGTATTCTGCCGTCATCATAAGAAAAAGGACGTATCAACACAAAAATAACTCACCGATTTCCGACCTTAAGTTACTGTCATAATGTCGGAAATCGGTTACTTCGTTTTGTAGACACATATTTTTTTTCTTATGATGTCGGATCATGTATTCTAGAGCTTGGTGCACGAGTCGCCAACAGCGTGCAGCTCATCGCACTGGTCTCGTGCCATTTAAAATAATGGCGTTCAAAATAATTGCATCAATAAATTTATTATGTATTAATGCCAATATTATATTTGTATTTTTTTAGCTTTAAACCAGTGTTTTCAAACACTAATTTAATTAATTCATAGAACTTATCATTTTCCAAAAATATTTACATTTTTAAATTACCTTGTACTTTGATGCAGTTTCTTTTAACCCCCGTTTTTTTTAACCTTCTGCAAGGTAAGTAATAGATTTCGAAATGAGCATATTAATAGCACAAACGTAAGAATAATTGGTGTATTTATATGGAAGCATTTTTGATGAAATACCCTCGCAATTTTAGTGGAAATCCGAAGACGCTAAAAAAGTGTTTAAAATACTGTATTTCTTTATTTTTCTTAACTGATAGCAGACTAAACTCGTTTAACTCTCTAAGATAAAATGATGACAAGTTAGCCCGCACCAACTTCTTTTTATTACTTACACAAAAACTAACTTCTTTTTATTACTTACACAAAAAATGCTACGCCAGCTACAGCGGTACGCCACCTACGATGCTACGATGCTGTAGCCTCGATACTATATCGCACACGATGCTACACTAGCAATAGTGCTACACCACCTACGATGCTTCGTTGCCTACCTTACTATGTCGCTTACGATGCTACGCTACTTACTATTCTACGCCACTTGCGATGCTACGTTGCCTACGATACCAAGTCACACACAATTCAACGCTATCTGAAGTACTACGCCAACTACGGTGCTACGGCACCTATGGTGCTATGCCATCTACTTTGCTATGTTGCCTACGATACTATATCGCAAACGATGCTACGCTGCCTACTATGATACGTCACTAACTTTATACGTCTCCAAAGGCGCTAAGCAATCTAAGGTGCTACGTCGCCTACGCTGTTACGTCGCTTATGTTGCTACATCGCCTACGCTGCTACGTTGCCTACGCTGCTACATTGCGGACGCTGCTACGTTGCCTACGCTGCTACGTTGCCTACGCTGCTACGTTGCCTACGCTGCTACGTTGCCTACGCTGCTACGTTGCCTACGCTGCTACGTTGCCTACGCTGCTACGATGCCTACGCTGCTACGTTGCCTACGCAGGTGGACAAACTCCAGAGAACGTGTTATTTAGTCGCTCAATGTAAAATATTGGTACTCAGTTGCATTCACTTAGACTGGAAGCCAACCCCAACATAGTTAGGAAAAGCAGATTGATTGATCGTTAGAATCCAATGTAAAGATTTGATCACGTGATAAACTCCAAATAAACGTTTTGACTTAAAAATTATCACTTGTAACTAAACTAAAACTTGGTAATGTTAGCTTAGCTAATATTATCAATATTAGCATGTACACGTAACGTGATCATATCGGTTGAGAACAATTTCACGGAAGCCTGGTCATAATTACATCAGTTAATATTAATCTCGTTGTGCAGCCATTGATTAGTTCCGAGTACCCTAATAACATCATCGATGTGAGCAGAGATACAACTGAGCGACGCAAACGAGAATGCGAGGTTAGCAATCAAACATAGCATCATGAACCTTAAGCTTTCCACTTATGGTCCAGTATTCATCAAAACAAAATTGATTTAAAACATTTTGATTCCATGGTCGATGTTAAATTATTTTGTGTTGGAATGTGGTGTGTCCATTGTTTGTGGGTTCATTACGTTGCGAACCAAAATAACTTTAATAAATTAAATGTTGTTTGTTTTTATACAAAATTCTAGATAGTTTCAATAAAAATACACTTTGGAAGCTTAATTATTAACGTTACCGTCTCGTTTATATTAGCTCTAAAAGTATTTTTTATAAGTATTTTTTTTTATTTATGATAAACGATATTTATTTTGTAAGTAGGTTAAACATAACAATTTACACGTCCAATGGTTTTGGTTTTTTAAGCTAGATGAAGCCGGTCAAGTTGCCGAATTGAAATATCAAATAAGTGGAGTAGGTACTCGTGAATTCTAAGGGTAAGTAGTAGTTAGACCTTTTGTTTTTAACGGTATGCCAACTTTAGTAACTTTATTACTTTTTTGCGGAGTTGAATTTTCAGCAGCCCGACAACCTACACGAAATTTCAGGAAAAGATCCCTCCCTCCACTCAGACTCAACATAATAACGGAATACAGCCTTCGAATAATATAAATACATAAATAACAAGTTGAAAGCTGGAAATGAATAGCTTTTTTTTCTCCTCCTGAACCTTAAGATTTGATCAAGAGATGAGAACAGTACATCATCAAGCATGCGATTAAATGATGATGATCGAATCGCATGATTTTTTGTGGATGGGAAATCATCAAATGACTGCTCCCGCTGTGGGTGGAGCGGATGGGATCGCCAGACTGTTTCTGACTAAAACCCATCCGTGCTCCTCCTAGTGTCTTTCGAACAAATTCCGCAACAAGCTATGAATAACTTGCAATTTGAGCGAGAAGGGTTAAGTGAATGGAGGAAATGACTTAGAATTTGGGCCTGCAAATATAACAAGAAATATATTAGAAAAGTAAATAAATGTTTTTCGAGCGTAGATGTATGTCATGTACATATACATATGTATGTTATGTACATACATATGTATGAAGTCTAGTTTTTATTCATTGTTTGTTTATTTTCTGGTCGTATCTTTTCTATTCTTTTATAAGGGATTCGTTGCAAGTATGATCATCATCTAATTTTTCCCAACTATTTTCCAGTCTCATCGTATTCAGCTGAATACCAGTATTTAACGTGAAGCTGCTGCTTTATCCACGAGCTCCTCAGCCTTCGGAACTATGATCTGGTGCGTAGTTTAAATGTATGCTGAGAGTCAGACAGAAGCTGACAGCTACTTTATTAGCAGCGCCACGCGTTTTTACCCGCATAGTTCCCGTTCCCGTGGTAAATGGTGAAAGAATTGTTGAAATGGGTACAGTAGTTTTTGAGTTTGTTCATTACAAACATACACACACACAAAAATACAAAACTTTTCTCTTTATAATATTCGGGTAGATATCACTGGACAATTGCAAACTCCGTAAGATTATGAAATATGTTGAGTATATATCTCTCGGTATATTGTCAACTGTACATTTGGAATACTTTTTTACGCATCTGGGAAATGCCCATTTGATAAAGAAGTTTTGGCTAAGTAATGCCCAAGTAAGGAAAAAATGATAAGCATTAGGGTTGACATCTTAGATAACGAAACAACCACTATTTTTTACCGAGAACTTGGTGGAACATCACAAACTATAAATAGAAATTAATGGTAAAAAAATGCAAACTTAGTTTATAGTTTTCAAGTTTTTTGATCCTTTCGAAGTAATTTTGAGAAATTATGAACCGTGCTAAACTGGCAACATGTTGGAGATCAATAAGTATGTAGTGGATATTTTCTTGCCTAACCAAGTAGCGAAACATAGTACACAGGGAGCTTAAGGTATCCCGACACGGATATGTTAGGTTCGAATGGTATGACGGGAGCTAGAGACACCGAAAACCAACCACACAACAAACCAACAATTTCTCGAAATTGTGAACCGGGCTAAACTGGCAACATGTTGGTGATCAATCAGTGTGTAGTGTAGGTTTTTTTGCCTAGCCAAGTAGCGGGACATAGGTATAGGAGGCACAAGGAGCTTAAGGTATCCCGACACGGATATGTTAGGTTCGAAAGGTATGACGGGAGCTTGAGACACCGACAACCGAGCGAACTTTACTACCGTCATGCCATTCATCTAAATTCCTTTAAACGATGCTGACTGAAATAGGACCCGAGCGTCACTTGCTCCATCTTTGAGGTTAGAATGTCGAAATTATACGTGTACTTTAAGATTTTTTTTTTTTATTATATTTTACTTTTTAAAGGGAACTTAGGTTTTTGTGTAGGGGGTTTTTAAATTTTTAATATTTGTATAGATTCATGCTAAAGAAACTAAGTAGTAACAATTCCTTTGAAAATGACTTAAAAGAACCTAAAATCAAACTCCGATTTCGTGCCAGTGATGCACATTGATGCAAACTACACACTAAACTTGATGTCGCTTTTTTATTTCCATTATACAATTTCACACATATACAGATTTTTGTGAAACTGGAGCCAAACCACATGTTTCATAATAGCAATAACAAGCTTTCACAAACTGGATGCCACAGCACTAGACTGACAAACTACTAAAAAACGAACCATACAACTACTCGACCCTGTTAGGACGAAACGCTGTAACCTGTAAAATGTCAATTTGAGAAAAACGAGTTCAAAAGTTTATATCTTTAACTCGTTACCAAATTTTATCCAGTATTGATAAACGTTTGATTGTTTTTTTAACTAATTTGTCATAATGTTTACTCATTTTCATTTTAATGTCATATTATCGTAATTTTCCTAGAGAACTCACAATTAAAAAAACATGTTTTGCTACAAAACATACAGCTAGCTAATATTTGTCTTTATTGTGACATAACAATGTAAACCTTGATTACTGCGTTTTGAAGTGATAGACTTAACTAGTGGTTTATTGCACTCTGCATTAACTCAGACCAAAAGTTAAAATAAATGAATTCTAGATATTGTAGGTAGTAGACATTATACAAATTAACACTCTTACCTTCTTACCTCTTCCTACTCCTTCCAACAGACACTTATTTATAAGGAAAAACAATAAAATAATAAGCCGTCAGTACGTTAAAATTTTATTGTAAACTAGGTAAAAGACTTTTGTTTGAAATGTAGTAAATTAGTTTAAGTAAAAGGTTCTGCCTCAGATTCGTCCAAATCTTCGGTGATATTTTGTTTGACCACCAAATCTTCATAAAACCGATGCCTGGAGTGCGGCATAAATTTCAATAGCTTTATTAAGTCTTCCTTCTTTATTTTTGAAATGCCCTCTGGTTCTGTTCTTCTTGCTACATTTATAAACATGTCAACTTCTTTTCCTACAGTATTTATAATTTTTTTCTTGAATTTTTTGGATAATATGTCGAGCTCTTTGAAATCATTAGCTTGGTAATTATTTTTTACAAATAGTTTAGGTTTGCCTCTTCGGAATTCAACAATTTTAAAGCCGGAAATATTGTAATTTCTAGGGAAAACCGATTTCAATCCGCTTTTAAATAGCATAACTTCTTTGTGGTCATGTACATGGGATGTCAAATTTTTTCGAGACTTTTTAATTGTATGACCGTAGTCATCTAAATCATATAAATTTCCTGACTAGTTCATTTTATTGGTTATGGCACCATGTACACTGTCAGCTGACATTTAGGTGTTACCAGGCTCCAGGTATTCAATTTTGATGGTTTTGATCTCATTGCAGCAATTGTTGATTAGTCTCAGCAGAGCAGAGTATAACATTTTATTTTTATTTTGCACATTGCAATTATTTATCTGTACTTATATAAAATTATGGTTTTATAATATCTACAATATGTTTTTAGAAATAGAATATAATTATGCTGTTGCCACATCAAATGCTTTTCGATCAGATTCATCTTCATGCCACAACATCGCCGTCGCCGGCTTATTACCTTTACCTATCCCGGCAAAGGTTTCATTGAATAGTTTCAGTTTTCGGCTAAAGAAAAAATCTTTATTGTTTAGTTGTGGCATGGTTATACATTTTTGCATATCTACTGTAAATATCGCAATCCCCGAATCATGTTTTTCAGCATCCTTGCTATCCGCATTCATGTGAGCTCTTGAAATATTTTTACTGTCCAAATGCTGCTTATCTATACTAATATTATAAAGCTGAAGAGTTTGTTTGTTTGTTTGGTTGTTTGTTTGTTTGTTTGTTTGAACGCGCTAATCTCAGGAACTACTGGTTCGAATTGAAAAATTCTTTTTGGGTTGAATAGACCATTTATCGAGGAAGGCTTTAGGCTATATAACATCACGCTTAAGCCAATAGGAGCGGAGCAGCGATAAAGAATGTTTTAAAATCGGGGATTCCACGGGGACGAAGTCGCGGGCAGCAGCTAGTACTGAATACAAACTTCACAATTGCATTCACGGCATGAATGGTTTGTGACATTTTCATCTCTAGGCAGCTTAGGTTTAGGGTGAGCTACATCATGAGCCTCACACTTAGGACATTTATCCTGTACAGGTTGTTGAGTTGATTGATGTTTTTAATTTTTATCCTCATAAAACGCAGCAAACTAAGCTTGCAGTGTTTTACCGAAATACATGGACGCGCACGACACGCCCGCGCACCCCACCTCTCTTCTTTCTATCACGGTAAAACGCTGCATTCTAGAATACAGCGTTTAGCAAAAACATTTCATCCGAACTTCTGGTTACAGTGAAGTGTAATATTGAGTTTTTTTGTTAATAGAAACCAATATTGAACTGTAGACCGAACCCGTACCAAGCTTACATCGCGTAGATTATTTTATGATGTATTACCATAAAACACTGTAACCCGGGTTGCAGTGTTTTGTCATAACAGGGTCGTACTGCAAAACAAAGTCGAAACTTCAAGGCCATTCCCGGCCACTGTGTAGGCGTGGGCCTGAGGATGGTGAGCGTTGGCCGGCTCGCTATTCGATAAGAACCAGGCCCGGATCGACAACGCGTTGTGTTCTACGCGCGCCTAAAATATGTGTCAGCATATTAGTCGGGGCCAACTATAGCTCTTTTTGGACTAGTTGGCTAGTATAGCCCTAATTGTCTGCCAGCGTTGCGAACTTTGTTCGAAAGAGTCACAGCGGCCCTGGAACGCAGAGGGCGTTAAAAGGAACACGAATGTGTTTCAGTCAGTTAGAGTCTAACACTCCAATCCACTCCGTGGAGAGCGAAAGAGGTCATTTGATAATTTCTCATCCTAAAAAAAACCTGGAGCAGAAACTAAAAGCTCTTGTATAATCGATACTCTGTAATCTATATTTTCTTTTAATACATTTATTCTTAGTCATTATGAAGTGAAGTTTTAATAATCATTGTTTTTTGAACTAAAAATCGTCATACCTAAAATGGAAAGTGCATTTGATCTGCGCGGAAAATAATTTCGACATCAAAAGGAGATGAACAATTTCCTCTGCACACACAACGTGAACGTTTCCGTCAATCCGGGATCCCGTGCCGGGTAAATCGGACATTGGCGCATTACTACAGCCGTGTGGAATGTGAGTGCGCGACTTCGAGCGAGATAAAGGGGCGACGTTTTAATAGAAAGACTTTATTAAGCCTGTTGTGTCGCTGTTCGGATAGAGAATGTGCTATGTATTCTGTTTAGTTTTTGATAGGAATTGTTTGAAAGTCTGTTTTCTCTGCTGCTAAACATTTTAACGGCATTCCTTTTACTATTGTTAGGTTCTGTCAATATAATTGGCATACTTTGCCATAAGTTTCAATGTATTAAAACATATGATTAACTGAAGTTTTATAATTTACTGTAAAAGTTCAACATAATTTGTTTTTTTTTTTTATTAACCAAAACTACTAAGTTAAACTTATGTGGTAATTAAAATATTATAAAATTTTGTAACATTATCTAACATTCTTATATTATTAAACATAAATATATATCTGAAACATTATAATCAATGTTTTGTTTCATAATTCATTACGTTACTATTAAGCTTACACTTAGACCACTTAGCCTGTGGTTTCCTCCCACTTGACCGAGCCTCCCCGGCTAAGGCTATTAATTACATTACCTAGAGCTATTGCTTCCCTTGAGAGGGATTACCGCTGCACTGTATCCACAAGATTAATTTTATTGCAGACTTGATTTAACACGGGGACGGATAGGATAAGGGACACAAAAATATCAATCAATCTAGTTACAAACCTTTTCCAAACGATGTTAGGATCGGCTTTCAGTCCGGATCCGGCTAATCTATACTAATATTATAAAGCTAAAGAGTTTGTTTGTTTGAACTCGGTAATCTCTGAAACTACCAGTCGGATTTGGTTTTTTTTTATAAGATAGTCGCATTCATATCTATTCGGGAACGGGGAAAAACGTACGAAGTCGCGGGTAAAAGCTAATTACCAATATTTCAGATGGAGGTACTGCCAAGGTTATCGATATAGCCCACCGGAGTAGTAATATTATTCGTAGAACCGACAACCGTTGGGGTACACGAGTTCTAGAGTGGAGACCGCGTCTCGACAAACGTAGTGTAGGACGTCCTCAGGCACCGTGGAGTGATACTTTGCTCAGGACGACTGGCAGAAACTGAATGCGAGAAGCCGAATTAGATCTAAGTGGCGTGCAATTGGAGAGGCCTATGTCCAGCAGTGGACCATCTAACCAACAACCACAAACAAGTAACTGGGTAAAACAAAATCCCTAGCCAAGACCGGTTTAAAATTTTAGGATTTTAGGGCTTTTGACTACCTTAATTACTATCAATCAAGGGATCAAGGACTTAACGTGCTTTCCGAAGCACCGAGATGTCTTGTTATGGACTGACAGCGACAAGTGTTTCTGAACGCTAAAGATCGATCGGTGAGGCACCTACTAATAAGCAATGTGGTTCTTATGAGTACAAAAAATATACTTATAACATAAATACCATTCAAATTAAATCTTTCAATCAATTCAATCCATATTAATCTGCTGTAGTGAATTTATCAAATACTTGAAGCTCTGCAACTTCAGCATCGTTCTTCGGTTTTTCTGTTAAATTAATTACCATTTCTCGGTCTAGAGTGCCACAAGTCTTTTAAGGTAACAAGAGGGAAGAGGATGCTCAAAGTGAATAAACTTGGCTTCAAGAGTTGACTGAGGGGGATACGTCGATGCATCGGAGATAAGTACTAAACGAGCCTTCTCACCGAACTCCCGAACTTGCGGTCGCAAACTTTACCGTCATACCCTAAGATGCTCAATAACATTGATAGTTAATCTATACTTATAATAAATCTGTAGAGAGGTCAATTCTGTACAAGGAATATATTTTCAAAATAATTATCAGGGGGTGATTAGTGATCGATACTGGTGCCAAAAACGCAATCAGTAAAATTTTTGTCTGTCTGTCTGTCTGTCTGTCTGTCTGTCTGTCTGTCTGTATGTTCTTTATAGAAACAAAAACTACTCGACCGATTTTAATGAAACTTGGTGCAATTATTCTTCATACTCCTGGGCAGGTTATAGTATACTTTTCATCACGCTACATTCAATAGGAGCAGAGCAGTGAAGGGAAATGTTGGGAAAACGGGAGAAGTTACTCCATTTTTTAAGCTTCCGTCGCGTGTGTAGCCTTAATGGTTAAAGTTACATAGAAATCATGTATTACGGAAATGTTTTACATAAAAAGGTCCCAAACAGCATATGTCTATATTTTATGGTTGACTCACAATAACACGTGTAACTCCCGATAGCTTAGCAGTTCGGCGCTTTCTGATTATTTGTATGAAACTTTGTCAATTTTAAACCGATCGGGCTGACAGTTTCAAAATCGGGGGTAAAGTAACTATTCCACGCGGACGAAGTCGCTGGCAGAAGCTAGTTAACTATATTTTGCCTGTGGCTATTTCATTTTAGAACGTAAAATGAAGGTTTATTACTAAAAACTTTTACATTACTGGGTTTGTCACATGTTAATGTTGAGCTTAGTCGTATTTTCGACGGTCGATTATTATTTTTTTATATAAATTGTCGCTAAGAAATGGCAACTTGAACTTGAACCCTTTGTAAGTGCGTGAATTAGTCTTGAGAGGGCTAATTGAACTAACTTTTAAGCAACGTTGACATTCGCATGTCATACGATATCTGTCAAAATGGCGGGGAAAGTATAGCTATTATTGACAGATTGAAATGTTGAGGAAATTATAGTTGTTATTGACTGATTGCAACTGGGGTGGTGACTGTATATATATGAACGTTGGAAAATGAGTTGAATTGGCCCCCTGTTTGTTACTATAGTTTTGGCTCATTGGTGATTATTTTAATTTAGTGTAGTTATAAAAAAACTCATGTAGGTGCTGTATAAGTAAACACTTTGTAAAAAATACATGCAACAATAAATAGATAATTAGCATTTAGACAAACTGTTCTCAATTTTAATAAAACAATAGTAACATTTTAACATTCTGAGAGCGTGTCTAAGCGCGAAGGTTTTCATCAATAAACATTTATTGTGTTTATTTACTGTTCATAAATGCGGTTTTCTAGTAATTTTGAGTTTTTCGAATGGTCAGAAAAATATTATTCGTAGTAAATTAATCAAAGAATTTTAACGAAATTTAAAGATACATTTTTACTAGAATGAGAATTTTTCATCTGTAGATTGAACAATTGAATTACTTCTAGAAATTATAGACTATCAAATTGTGATACGTAAAAAAATATTCCATATATTCAGTTGGCAATTTATCGAGAGTTTTGAATCTCTCAAGATATTTTATAATCTTCCGCTTTTCACAATTATCCGTTGAGATAAATATAGTGATGATATATGTATACAAACATATGTAGGTATATGAAGGTGCCGGAAGGTGGCCATATCATTTCGTCGACCAAACTGATTAGTCCCATCGTGTTTGAATCATTCTTTACGTATTGAAAAGTGAAATTAAATTTAGAACATCAAAGCTTATTTTAAATGGATTTGCAATTGTAGGTAATAATTTAAATTTAATCGTATACTTAAATTACGATAAAAACTAAGATTAAGTTTACGAATTGTAAAAGATTTACATCAATTAGAAAAACGCTTTGTTAAACAGTTTTGGTAATAGTGACTGATCATTGAATCACGACTGATCTCTCACACACCTTTGTTTATCAAATGACCCAGTTTCATGGAGGATATAGTGGCCTTGACAGTGAAGCAGACAGCTGCAGGTAATAATAGCCTCTGCTCGATGATTGCCTTTGACCTCCGATTCACGGAAACGCAAGTACGCCGAGATTCAATTTCGTTACGCGTCGGAATATTTTTTTTTTATTTGCGGGCTGGATTCCATTTTAATGTAGTAATGGGGCCGTTATTAAGTATTCTTTGGTGGTTTTTATAGTCACCTAGCTAATTTTATAAAATGTGAAAGTTTAGATGATTGTATGGATGTTTGTTACTAAATTATACAAGAAATGCTGAAGGGATCTCGATGAAATATGGCACAGAAATTGATAATAATCCGAATAGTACGTACATATATTGTACATGGTTCTTTTTAAACGTGGTATACCTACTTTAGAAATTCACGCGGCGTTGTAGCTCTTAAATACTATTTAAAACATAAATAGTGTCATAATGTTATGTTTACCTGTGATTTCAACTTGCTTCATACCGATACTTACATTTTTCAGTTTTAGCTAAAGCAATTTTTTTTTGATTTGGTGAACATGTTAAAATGTGTCTCTAGAATGTTTCTTATTTTTCATATTTGTCTATAGACTATGCCAAGAAGTAAGAAGTAACGTGTTAATGGGTTGTAGAGGTCTGGTAGGCAGCCGCTCCACGTTAAATACTGGCCGTTAAAATCGACCATAAAACACGTATGCGTTGTATGGGCATTGAATAACTTTTTTTTTTTTTGTTTTTGGAAATATAACAGTAATGAACTCTATGAGCACAAAATTTCAAACGACTATTTATTAAGATGCAGATGAGCATAAAACACGTCTCTAGTAGGGGAGCCCCCTTTATTTTACTTTTTATTTTTTTCACCAACATAACTACACACTCCGTGATAATTTCAACTATCAACCTGATTCGGTTGATGAGATACAGCCATCTGATAGACAGACGGATGGACAGCGGCAGCTTAGTAATAGGATCCCGTTTGCCGTTGGCACGAAACCCTAAAAATGGGACATACATATCGCACGACCGAATTTATTCTATTTCGAAATGAAAACCAATGTAGAATGGAATTCTGTGAAAACCATTGGATTTTCGCGTCAGCAACCGAACAGGGAAAGTTGTTTTGTACGTTTTTTATTTTTCCGAATTTCACGGTCATTCGCGTACATAACTGCTATGAAAGCGAAACCGATAGTGAAAAATGAATGACGAACAAAAATCAACAGAGAACCGTGTACACTTTTTTTTTATACATCACTAGCAACGCCCCGTGGTTTCACCCGCGTAATTCGGGGATAAAATATAGCCTATGTTACTCAAGGTGAATGTAGCTTTCTAATGGTGAAAGAATTTTTGAAATCGGTCCAGTAGTTTTTGAGTTTATTCGTTACATACAAAAATATAAAAATACAAATCTTTCCTCTTTATAATATTAGTATAGATTCATTTTTTGATATAGAGAGTATATGTATAGGTACGATTAACCTGCAATTTACGTACTACTTATATAGGAATACTGGCTTCGTACGACTTTACGCGGGTAAAAGATTTTATACTATCACAAGAGAACAAGAAGGGTCGATTGTAGAGAGAGAGAGACAGTTCAGCTACATCAAAATCTAGCCCTCCTTTTAGACATAAATGCATAAATAAGTACATTAGAGGTAGTTTAAAAGTAGCACCAGTGACGGAAAAGTTGAAAGGGAACGTACCGCTTGTCTTGGTATGGTCATGTGAAAAGGAGGGTATGAAAACACATGTAACTAAAAGGGTTATGAATATAAATGTGGATGGATAGAAAGGGAGAGGTAGGCCAAAGAAACGATGGATGGATTGTGTGAGGAGTGATATAAAAGAAAAGGGAGTTAGTGATAGCGTGACGGCTGACAGGACAAAATGGAAGAAAAAAACGTGTTGCGCCGACACCAAATAACATAGGATAAGGGCAGGAAGATTATGAAACAGACTAACGGACATTTTCGCATTTATAACATTACATAGCATGGATTCTCTTAAGATACATCTGTACTGGCCCAATATTTGTTCACTCACATGTTCTTTATTAAATCTGGCCCAATATTTCGAGCGCGACGCATTCACTTTCCAACGCTCGTATATCAATCGTTTATTAATTTAATGAATGGCCGGTACACATCAGCTGTCGAGTATTATTAAAGCATCCAATTCACTTGAAATACGCTGATGTTTGTAAACAATAATTAAGTTCTGGATTGCTACATGGGCTCGTAAACAAACAACGCTGATCGTTGCCTTTCTGCATTACTTTTAAACCGAGATAACTATTGGAAAATTGCTTACTTATTAAGCATTAGCATAGGTCACAGTAAAGTGTATATATTTTTTTTGTTCATTGAAAGTAATCGATTGAATTTTAAGAAAGATGACTCATTTGATTTTTAAATTTAGTTATTATGCCAGTAGAATGAGATAAATTAGCTCTGTTAGTCGTTTAGGATGTATGGAAAACTATGACAATCTGTACTTTATTATTCAATACGTCAATTTTGAATAATAAAGTACAGAGGTGTCCCACAGGGTTTGACGCGAAAAACGCAACGCAACGCGTTTTTGTGGTGATCTATTTGAACATAACTTTGATGAACCGATCTTGATGATTCTTTTTGAGTTGGGGTTAGGTTAGGTTAGGTTAGGTATATATTTAGTATTTTCATTGGACAGTAAACTACAAAGATAAACCAGTGACCACCTAAACTGAAAATCAACAGTAAAAACTAGTAACGAAAGGTAGATATATATCAAGTTTTAACTATCAAAATTATAGCTATAGCTTATAATCGAGGTATTTGCCGTTTTCATTATGACTAAGCTCGTGGGTTAGGGGAGTATTCAACAAATTATTCAAAAAAAGTGTTTGGTAAGCATGCTATAGAACTTTTAGGGGTAAAAATCAATTACGGACCGTTGTTTTTTTTTGTTTATAAACGTTTTTATTTATATGCGTGTGAATCCGACTGATGGTTTGTTGTTTTACAATACGATGTAGATTAGTTGAAATATTAGTTACTCTTATATCACAGTAAATATTATAACTACAGTTGATTTAATTATAATTCATCAAAAGTTTTTGATTTAAGTATTGATGTCATAACTTTTTAATCTAGGATAATAATTTAATTTAATTATATTTAAATTTAATTGTAAATTGTCAACAGTTTTTGATTTAAATATTGATTACAATTTATTAATCTAGGACAATATATAAAAAATAAATTAATTAAATAAAAAAGATATATGATATAAATACTCTTATCAACACTGATAACAATTTTCACGTTTACTGGCTGTTTTGGCGGAATTTTCCGTTTACAATGAAATTCCGGATCGCGCCTAGATTTCTCGATTCCTTTGAAACTTAAGGAATGTTTGTATGTAATTTATGGAGAAATGGGTGCCCAAGGATGAAAAGAAGTAGATCGTGGTGAGTCGGTCCAGTATCGATAAGACGGAGGCCTGTTATCAACATATTATTTGTTTTTAAGGTTTTGCGCGCTTCTGCTTACTTGTAATACAGTGCTGATGTAACTCAGCATTCAGTTTTGAATGATCTGCGATTACTGGCGGATTCGACGTATTATTTCGACTCGTCGTTGTATCTCTGCTCACGTATGAATTAATAAAAAAATCACGATAAAATAACATTGTTACAGAACATTCTTGATGTTTCGGATCCAAAGGGAGGTTATTTCTGACTTTTGCGTTTTGTTTCACTTTACGTATTGCACAACAGTGCTGGGGTTCAGTCCGCCATTACGGTAGATTTGGAAGATATTTGTTTAAGTTATGAAGTTTTTTTTATCTTATTGGTTAGTCGCCAGCGAGAATATAAGACTGGAGTGGCTACTTGTGGTGTTTCGTAGTGTCACGGACGTCGGTAAGATCAAACTGCAGGTTTAATTCACTCAGAACCACTTTTTTGATTTTGGCTTATTCACTTGAACGTTCACGTTTATCTTTGAAAAGACTTCAACGCGCGGGGTTTTTACTAATAAAATGCACTTCGTTCGTAATGTTTTCGACACTTTCGACACAGACGTTCTCGGCGCGACCTGCCCACAGCCGGGACTCATTCGCATTGCAATAGACACTGCTGTGGGCTGTGATACTTGTACGTGACCCACACCCGCGGACTCTTGCGTCCTCCATCTATGATTGACACGACGTCTCCGACTGTATTGCGGTCATGAAACATGCATTAGCAATCGCCTCGCTGTACACTGTGACGCTTAGCTTAAATCGCAATATAGCCACGCAAGCCTTAATTCTAAGTCATTGGGATATGGGGACATTGTGTCAGGGTGTCGGGATGGGATTGTAGTCATCAAACCTAAGGAATACCGCCTAATTCACAAATACTGTAATGTTTGTTTCCCGAGAATTTTGATTAAACTATAGATTTTTTAAAACTTATTTTTGGGGGATCAGCCATCTCGCCTCTTCCCCAGCCCTGCTAGAATATTGACAGATGCACTTACATAAACGAAACTGTGTCACTGAGTCCCAGGTGCCCCGCACTCGTGATGACAGCTGGCGCTGCTCAGCACGGCTCCTGAGGGATGGTACGTACCTGTGTGGGCTGTGTGCAGGCTGCAGTGCGGCCGGTGTTCGCGGGCAGCAGCGGCGCGATTAACTAAGGAGCATGTCCAGTCGGCCTGTCGGGGTCAATGGGACAGTGGGTGGGATACACATGGGGTGCGAGCGAGTACGGGCGGCGCGCCGCTGGCGTCAGTGAGCGAGTGGATCGCGTGCCTGCCGAGCGCGGCCGCGGCACTCGCGCGTTTAATCCCAGTCGATCCTTGGCGGTCGATGCGGTAGCGAGGAGGACCCGCGCATGACTAGGATACCACGCGGCGCTGCCCGGGCCATGGGTCCATGCGCGGTGCGGAACATGTGCGCACGGTCGATAGCGCGGGGCGTGTGCTGCGGCGCGGAGGACCGACCCCCACGGACATACGACACCCTTTATTTATATGATGACGTTCGAAATCGACGTCATAATGAAAATTGAGCGAGCAGTTTTGGGCGGATCGCGTGAGAAAAGCGCAAGACAAAAGGGTGGGCGCGCGCAGGTCACGCCGCCGGGCAACGTCTGCGCAGCCTCCGTGCCGCCAAGCCGGCACACGCAGAAGGTCAACTGCAGTATAGGTGGCCTAGAGGTAATGAAACTCCAGCTAGTTTATTAGGGCATTCTTGATTATAATTGGTACGGGATGACCCAGTGACCTGGA
Organism: Hecatera dysodea; assembly: GCA_905332915.2. Classification (NCBI taxonomy): domain Eukaryota; kingdom Metazoa; phylum Arthropoda; class Insecta; order Lepidoptera; family Noctuidae; genus Hecatera; species Hecatera dysodea. Next base: position 24,979,070 of record HG995286.1, on the reverse strand, counting down.
TTTGCTCAATTTTAGGCACTTTAAGATTACATATTTCATAAAAAAAATCAGAATACGAAAATCGTTGCAGTTAATTGTGTGGATTATAGTTTGCGGATTTTTTCATTTTTAGTTTTTTACCATTTTTTTTTAAATTTTACTTATAAATTGTTGCGTGATCAAGTTTGTAGTAAACTTTGTCTGCTTGAGATGCAAAAGGCGTACGTTACAGGTAGGTATTTTAAGTTATATCAGGCTGGTCAAACTGGGTCGCGTTTACATGTAAGTGGAATCGGGATGTATTATTGAGATGAGCGTGGCCAGAGCACGGGGCGGCGCGGGCGGGAGCGCAGGAACTATGTCTGTCCCGGTCGCGCGGCGGCGCGGCCTCTAGGCGCAGTGGGCGCGCGGCGCTCGCAGCGCGCAGACGCGGGGGCGCTCCTCCTCACGCGACACCAAACAACTACCCATACGAGTAACTCTCGCGAACTAAACTAACTCTTTAAAGTTGTTTTAAAACTTTTCCCGTGTACCTTTTTTCAATAATCTTTGCTGGAACCAAACATTACTAAATAAAACAAATTTTTAAAACAGTAAACTTCTGTAAAATTCACTTTGTTTACTATATTTGGAACTTTAATGTATCGTACAAAAGTTCTGTGAATTGTTTTGTGAGTTAAAATTGAATGTGTAATTGTGTACAATCAAAGATTAATAACGTAAACTATTTTTTAAACTTTATACTTTTGTATAATTCAAGTTTGTTTTAACATATTTGGGAACTTTGTTACTATCATAGATAAGTTCTATGAATTACTTTTTGAGCTAAAATTAAATGTGTAATAGCTCAGTTAAGTACTAGCAGAAGTTAGAGTATCGAAAAAACACTTCAAAAGTACTTTTAAAATAAGCAAATCCAACATTTTCTGCAACTTTTAACTTGTGTTATTCTGTTTTCAAAATTATGTTAGTCAGATGTAAACTGTCAAACTATTTTTTGTAAACCTTCATAATGACACGTAAGTTGTTCACAAGGGATCCTAAACATAATTCAATTGGAATTATTAGAAACATCTTTTCTGAACGCAAAACCAATGAGTTTTCTTTTTTATGGTTCAGAGTTTTTTTTGCTTTGTTGTGACGACATTGAATTTTTATTCACTGCATGTGGCAAGTTAAATATTTTCAGCTGGTATTATGCAAGATTGTGATGCCCTTAACCTCAAAAAAATGAGGCCCCCTCAACAAACTTTCCCCTCGTGCTTGTGTCGTATTCATGGTTGAGGGGGAAACCCTACGAATTTATTTTAAGGACGATGACTTACTATTTTGTTTCTATCTCCTGCAGTGTATGTGGCGTCGTACACGTTTTAGCGTGACTAGATCATTCCAGCGCATAGGATTTGTTCCTCTTGATCGCTTTCTCTGTATTTTTCCTGTTACAAGTACCTTTTCTAATTTTACGTTTTTATTTCGTGGCTACAACAAACGAACAACAAACTTTACACAGACAAAAATGGTTCATAAATAATAAACTACTATTGACAGCTATGAAAATGTGCAGCAATCAACAAGTTTACTACAATCGCCGCTTGTGGCCCCGCGGAAAAGGCATCTAACATTATCGAAATAGTTTCACTGGTCAGAAATAGTGGGCCAAGTAAAATTAGAATGTTTCGCTCGAGAATAAAGCAACTGGTCACTTATAGATGGACGCTGCCATTCAGTGTTCATCTTTGTTTGTAAACAAACATCTTTGCTGCAAGATCTTGCAAAGAATTGCTTTTGTTTAGGTATTTATTAATAAGGATCTCTTTTACTTTAATCGTACACGCTAACAGCTGCGACTGTTTTTTTTTTTTGGCAGATTGAAAGCGATGATGCGGTCTACTGTGGGGCACGCTTGGCTAGAAGTAACCTGTCTACTCTTGACTTTAAGACCCGCTGTAGCTATGGGGAAACATGGACTCGAGGGTAGCAGTTGCTGCTTCATGAAGGTATGTGTAATGAAAACTTTCCTAAAACGTTTCGTACACTTAATTTGATTAAGTCGAGGTTGAAGCTCACATCAGATGCCGCCGGATTGCAAACAAAAAGCTTACAATTAATCGCGTAAGATTGTAAATTTATTCTACATAACACACGTATGCATATGTCTGTATATTGTAAACTATCCAGTTGGGATATATTACATTCGAAATTATCACATACACAATACATGGTGAGTTGAAAAAAAATATAATAATAATATTAAAATATCTGCAATAACTCGTTGACATAGACACGCCAATTAACGTTGTTCCAATTAATACCATATTCAGGAGGCCGTGACCTTCATTCGGAGATGTGACGTGACCGCAAACCGATGCAGACGCAAATTTACACCACGCTGTATTTTCAAATAGGTGTTTAATATTAATTTTTAACGACCACAATTTCATGACCTTCGATTCTGCAATGAATGATTGATTCAATTTGTTTGACGAATATTAAAAAAAAATAACTTACGAGTTTAAAGGAACAAGACGTATTGCGAGGCCTGAAAGCATATATGCCTGGGGACGGTGAGCGTGGGTGGCTCGCCGTCCGATACCAGGTTGAGTCGACGACGCGTTGTGTTCCACGCGCGCCTCAAGGAGCCGTCAGCACCGAGGACGGGGCCCCATAGGGTCGGTGCCTGCTAGGGTTGCGGAATTTGTTCGAAAGAGTTACCGCGGCCCTGGAACGCATAGGGCACAAGAAGGATCACGGGTGGGTTTTAGTCAGTAAAAGTCTGACACTCCCTACCGCTCCACCCAGGGCGGGAGGGATCATTTGATGATTTCCCATCCAAAAAAAAAAAAAAAAGGCCTGAAAGCATATGTGAAAAAAGTAAAATTGTAAGTAGATCTTAAACTTCTGTTCGGAAACAAAACTCATATCTCTGTCTTGCAGTAGTTAATAAATTGTTTACTCTATACTCTTAAATAAACAAACATTTTTCAATGAACTCTAAACGAGTTATGTAGTGGTAATACAATTATAAATTTTCCAACTAATAACGACTCCTGACAGCCAGAATCAGCAGTGGCGTCCACCAGAAATACGCTGAGTCAATGAGAAACGAATAAACAGTCTTGGAACGAAATTAATCAAAAATGAACACCGAAGAAAATCATAATTTCCACTACATTAAAAGGTTGTTGTTATATCTCAATCGTAGCAAAAAACAAGTATATCAGAATCAAGTACTGGTCTCATAATTATAATGTCATACATACCATCACATCCCCAATAAGTATTTAGCTATGTTCATCATCATCAACAGCCTTTTGCAGTCCACTGCTGGACATAGGCCTCTCCAATGTCACGCCACTTAGATCTATTTTCGGCTTCTCGCATCCAGTTTCTGCCAGCCGTCCTGCGCAAATCGTCACTCCACCGTGCCCGAGGACGTCCTACACTACGTTTGCCGAGACGCGGTCTCCACTCTATGCTTAGCTATGTTAAAACCATAAAAACTATAACACTTGAAACTGTTCTTGAAAAAATAATTTCTAAGACATTTGCAATAAGATCCTTAAATTCTCAGCAATCAGACCTCCAACTCTTAACTCCAAAGTTCATCTGCACGATGCAGCAGGGTTACGAAACTAAAATAAGCTAAATATTCAACGGACATTGGCCGGTTACTAGCCAATCACGGTCGCTCGCTCTGTTATTGGAGAATATTATGAAATTCATTTTACATTTCCTGGAAATAGCCTCACACTATTGTATTTGTGACGTGGATGTATTTCCAAGCTCATGTTATTGGTCATTCGTTATTGTGTATCGTTCGTGCGTCCAAACTTTAATATTATTTATAAATGCGAAAGTAACTCTATCTGCCTATCGGGCTGTATATATGTCACCTCTTCACATCTAAACGGCTGAACGGATTTGGATTGAATTCGGCACACGGGTAGACCATTTCCCGTAACTAGGCGCATAGGATACTTTCACCCCGCGAGTAAGTGTTCCCGGGTTAATTTTCAACTAACACGCGTGCGAAGTTGCTGACAGAAGATAGTTTAATTTTTTTTTTTTCATGAAATGCCTACTTACTAACCGCGCTCAGCATCAGGATTGATGACCATTTTTGAAGGGACTGTTTCCAAATGAAAACCGAAAACGTTTCGTCGTTTAAGTTTTGTTGCAGACGCTACAAGCAAGGGTGGGTTAATTTATTTTTTGATGTTATAAATCGGTTTGTGACTATGAATTTTCTCACTTTTATTACTACACATTTATTTGCTGTGTTATCTACAATTAAATCAAATTCATACGTTTGTGTACACAGTAAGATGTCAGTCTGTGGATGGGTGACCATCCTTTACATAACGAGACTATTAGAAGTAAAAACCGTATACAAGCGATTGCAGCTCATGTTTTAGGGATGTGACAAATCTGAATAACCTTAGAGGTGTTTTCTCTTTGTTCGACTAACAACCAGAAAAGCATAGACCTTTTTGTAATTTACGGCCAATAGATATTACCTACGAGATTCTGAGATTTTGGTATACGTACAGTAAGTTACCAGAATCTGAGAATCTCGTAATACCGGAATCTCGGGCTAATTGTTATACTTTCTTGTATGTATGTGTGAATGTGGTTGAAGGTGTTTTTTACACCCATAAAATACTATGGAATCGTGTCATAGATCGATCATCATCATCATCATTATTTTAGCCGAAATACATGCACTACCGGACGTAGACCACATTAACCGGTCTTGCGGGTTTCCCACCCGTCGGATTATCGCGACGGTCATCAGTGAACTTTGGACTGGCGGCTCTTTTTTTTCTGAGCTACTCCAAATCCTTTCGACCTCATCGACTATCTGCTGTGCTCGCTCTGCTCACTGCCACTTCCATTTTACGATCCATTGACACCGAACAGTCCATAAATGAGCGTAGGCACCAGCACAATGAGCGTTAACGAAGACGGGGCCCCATAGGGTCAGTGCCTGCTAGGGTTGCGGAATTTGTTCGAAAGAGTCACCGCGGCCTTGGAACGCAAAAGGCACAAGAAGGATCACAAGTGGGTTTTAGTCAGTAAGAGTCTGACACTCCCTTCCGCTCCGCCCAGAGCGGGAGAAGTCATTTGATGAATTCCCATCCAAAAAAAAAATAAAAAAGGCACCAGCACACAATTAAGGAAACGCGTCGAGCCTTAGAAACTAAAACGAATTTATTATTATTTTTATTATTAGTTATTCATTCCAAACTTAATTATAAAAACAAAAAATGAAATGTGTAAACATAAAACATTATTATATATTTGGCCATCTTCTGAAATACTTTATAAATTGGCTAAGCATTGCCATTCATCGTGGCAATGACGTCAGTCTCCTAGCCACATTACCAGCCGACAATATTGAGGCCAGCATGTCCTAGAACCAAAAATTCGAAGACATGTGACATTCAAAACCCGCACTGGGCCCGCGTGGTGGATTACGGCCCATTCCGTCTTCTAGAGAGGAGGCCTGTGTCTCAGCAGTGGGAATATTAAATGGCTAATTATGCTAACGTTTAGGACGAATTTTATTAGGTTACTAGCTGCTGCCCGCGACTTCGTCCCCGTGGAATCCCCGATTTTAAAACATTCTTTATCGCTGCTCCGCTCCTATTGGCTTAAGCGTGATGTTATATAGCCTAAAGCCTTCCTCGATAAATGGTCTATTCAACCCAAAAAGATTTTTTCAATTCGAACCAGTAGTTCCTGAGATTAGCGCGTTCAAACAAACAAACAAACAAACTCTTCAGCTTTATAATAGTAGTATAGATAAGTAGTTTACATTGTTTTTAGTTTAGTTTATTAGAATTTATTGAATAAATAGACTTTCTACATATACATACAAACTCATTCACTTGCTCCACACTCTTGTTTATTTTCACTTCCGACACAACAACACTGAATAAAGCATTTTAGTTGAAAGGGATGAATCGATATTTAACCCTTTCATCTCACATGCTTCATTCTTTACGGACACAATGGTGTCCAAAGCGAAGGATCATGTTCCACTTGCATCGTGAACTATGCAAGTGGAACTTGATCCTTTGCGTAAAGAAAAGCAACTCATTCATCTTCAATACGGATTCGCTCTCTTTGAAATCTATTAGACAACATTACACTCTAATAAACTAGCCACTCTCGTCAGCGAATCCATGGGAAAAATCCCACGGATTCGCTGAAGTGAGAATTGACAACCATTCCCGAGGGAAGATATTCCCGGTATGAAAGGATCCTGTGTCCTATTCCAGGACTGGGGAGCAGCAACTGTTGTTCTTCGTACCACTGGCATGTCCTTGTGCTTCTCTGCTAGCTTTGCGAGTCCACTGTGGCACTGGAATCCTAGGAACATCTGCCATCTGGACGTGATCTTAAATAGCCTATATAGAAGGCACTGAATCAGTTGCATACCTAGGTAGGCCGCTGTAAACACAACCTGGCCAAATGGGGTTTCATAGATCCATCGGATACTCAATGTGAGTTCGACGCTCCTGTTCAGAACATAAGCCACACATTGGAGTGCCCCAAGTGTCCATACTTGCATCAAATCCTCCAAAGTATTGGAGGATTTAATGAATGCTAGATATGCTGCAATTAACGTAGCCACATAGCATAATAGCCTTGCTGGGACACAGGCCTCCCGCGTGGTGGATTACGGCGGCCCATTCCCTCCCCTAGAGAGGGGAGGGAATGGGCCGTAATCTACTACGCGGGCCCAGTGTGGGTTGGTGAATGTCACATGTCTTCTAATTTTTGGTTCTAAGACATGCCGGTTTCCTCACGATGTTTTCCTTCACCGTTTTGAGAGCGGTGATGATGAAATAAATTACACGAAGTAATGCGCACCTGGCTGGGTTTGAACCAGCGACGTACATTCGTGAGTCGGGGCCGTTGTCACTCGGCCACCACTACAAGGCACGTAGCCACATACTGGACCGAAAAGATCTAATTGTAAGAATTTAACTATCGACTCGACTCGAAAGAAGACTCCAGGACCTACCAGCTACCAGGACCAGGACTAGCTGCGTGCTAAGTATCATCTAAATCCGTTCTGCCGTTACAATGTTAAGAGGTGACAAACAAACTCAGTTTCGCATAATATATTATAATATTATTTTAGATTTCCTGATAGATATTGTGCTACCTGAAAATAGCGCCAGATAAATGAAAACATGAATTTTCTTCGTACCGCTGTCTTTTACGCGCGTACTTTTTAAATATGCAGAAACATACTTGCGACCGTCGTCACAACGAAACGCGAGGTAGTTCGTATCTTTTCTTTTTTTAGAAAGACGTTGCCCCACTGTCGAAATTTCTCCTGTGTCGTGGGTGTGTTTACAAATATGCAAAGTCACATACACAAACAGACCCGGCAGCTATATATCTGTAGTATGTGGACATCTTACTGCTTTTATAAATGCGAAAGTGTGGATGGATGTTACTCAATCAAGCCAAAATGGCTTAACGGATCTGAATGAAATTTAGCACAGATATAGATACCTACTAATCTAAAAGCATATTTTATTTTGTTTTATTTTATTTTAATAAGTACAGTGACAGACAATATATCCCTTGAGTATATTGGCTTGGGAAACTTTCTTCATTAATATGGGCGAATCCGTTGGCAGTAGCTAGTTTATAATAATCTAAGTAGAAATCTTATACATAAACGAGATAGACAGCTACAGTAACTGCTATGTAAGCTGATAGCTAAGTTAAGTCAGCTGAGCTCAAATCGATCAGCTTGGTGAGACAGAGACCTCGTACAAAGAAATAATCGGCTACTTGAATAGTAATTAATATATACACATGAAAAAAATGATATACAACATTTTACGGGATCATTATAGTCAATATAACCAACAAGTTACTTTGAACTTAGGAAAATACTTATCCCATTCCTACTGTTTTTTTTTTCTTTGCTCGACTCCTTAGTTCCGAATCAGAAGACTAAATGGATCATCCAGCGATTAATTCATTAAAACCAACAAATTCTTCGGATATATTACGTTTTATGAAATTCATTACCAAACGTAGGTATATTCAGTTTAATTTAGATCCAGTTAGAGGCATACCACTTTGAGTATTCAAAAAATACAAAATTCTATAAATATAAATAACATAAAAATGAACAAAAAATATAAACAAAAAAATAAATATTTTTAAACACTTAAGAAGATATAATAGTAACACTTTCACTCTTGCTGCACTGCGTGTACTGCTCTGAAACTTACTTGGGTCCTATTAGCAACTAGCGCCATCTAGTACAGAGTAGCCAAACTTAAATGTAGCGTGGAGTAGCGGAACTAGACTGATAGAATAAAGTGGCGATCTCTTCACTTTCAATTTCATATTATGTTCTTTTTCTAGTGCTGTATAATATTTTATAGTTGTGATATATTTTGTATTAATTCATCGAATTAATATTTGACTCTAATTTGCTGCGTTTAATTTTCAACTAAATTGTAACTTGCTGCACTAATAGGGATGTTTCCTGAGGAATAAAAATATGATTATATTTTAGTCCGTCAGTTAGATTATCGAAAAATATTGGACACGTATTTTTGCTTTACCAAATCTATACAAATTGACGAAGATAAAAAGCTTCAAAGATCATGATTCAGAACGGGGCTTGTGAGGTCACGGTATGGTAAAAATCGTTGCACGAAGTGACATCACACGAGTTTTCAAAGCACTGTATCGTCTTAATTTTTTATTTACGTGAAAAAAGAAAAAAATACGTGTCCAATATTTTTTGGAAGTATATCTGACGGACTAATTAGATGTTTTTAGTCAACTACCCTATTCACTAGCAAATAATGGGTGTAACACGTCCATCGGGAAAACAGTGTATGCCTGTACATATGTATATACATGTCTTTCTACATTGCTATGTACCAGTTTTGCGCAACCATGAGGGTTTTTTCTTTGTTTCTTTTGTCAGTTTTTGTTTGATTTTATGTAGGTACATAGCAACCTAACCGGAATGTCGTCAAAAAACGCTTTTTTCTTCTTTCTTTCTTTCAGAATGGAAGCGCGGGGATGTGTGCGGTTATTTGGCTACAATGAACAGCCAGTTTTGGAGCGGGCACCAAAGTTTACAACAATGGACGAACATTGATTGATGTTGTTGGAAAGCACAAAATTGCACTAATGGTTGTTTAAATACTCGAGATTATGTGCACGAATAAAACATACAAAGAGAAAATATTGCCGTTTGTTTTATTTATTTTTACCTACGATAGAAGGTCACCGGTTAATCAGCGATCTTATTTGCCAAATTCTTCCAATATGATCGTAATAAAAAAAAAAACCTTATTGCAGACCAAACAATATCCATGAAAACCTCAATTTAAGAAATTAAATGGATAATAACTTTGTTTTTTTTTAACATACGACACAAAATTAAGTATTGTGGCATGGCAGTATTAATGCCGTACCCAAACGTATCCTTAAACGCGGTGATCATGATGGCGTGAATAAACGCCCCCGACAGCAATTCCCGCCAAACTCAGTAGGCTAGTGACCGCGAAAAGCGAACTACTTTCTCAGAGACGGTTTTTTGTTGCGGAATTTATTCGAAAGAGTAACCGCGGCCCTGGAACGCAAAGGGTACTAGAAGGAACACGGCTGGGTTTTAGTCAACAAAAGTCTCACACTCCCTTTCACTCCGCCCAGAGCGTGGGAAGCCATTTCATAATTTTCCATCCAGAAAAAAAAGGAAAGGTTTGTTATTTGTTACAATGCAACCATTATACAGGGTTATTTGAAAAACAGCTCGAGGGATAAAAGATGAGCTTTTCCAGACTATAATCTACCGCTGTGGATCCGGTCAACCTATGTGGCGTGATTGAATAACAAACAACCATCCAAACTTTTGCATTTATAATACTCGTAGTAAGTAAGATGACTACTTTCGAATAATGTAATTAATATATATTATTTTCTTTGTACCTTACTATGGCAAAGCCAAGTTTAATGGATTCCCGGGGAAGGATAGCCATTTTAAAACATATTTTCAACATTTCACCCTGTACATAAATGGAACATCAATATGAAACTATTTTTTTTGTAAATTCAAGTGATGAAAACTTTTTGTTCCCGACAGACCATGAAGAAAATGTTACGAATTTCAAATTATAAAAATAAAGTTTAAACTTTGACTGAAGAACCGAGCGGCGTTCCTTTTTCGTACAGTTTAAACTTTGAATTGATCCAGGAGGTTCTGCAATTTAAGCTTCCAAGTGAAATAAAAAAATCTATTTTTAAGTAGCTTTATCCAGTTCTAAAGTTAAAACATGCGTGAATGTATATCTATACACGGCGGCCAGGCTGGCGTACAAATCGGTAACGCCTGCTGGGAGTTGTATTGTCTGGAGCATGGTATCCAACCGGACGGGCAGATGCCCTCGGATAAAACCGTTGGCGGAGGCGACGACTCGTTCAACACATTCTTCAGCGAGACAGGCGCTGGCAAGCACGTGCCCCGGGCGGTGTTTATCGACCTGGAGCCCACCGTGGTGGACGAGGTACGCACCGGCACATACCGCCAGCTGTTCCACCCGGAGCAGCTCATCACAGGCAAGGAAGATGCCGCCAACAACTACGCGCGAGGGCACTACACCATAGGCAAGGAAATCGTAGACTTGGTGCTTGACAGGGTACGAAAACTCGCAGACCAGTGTACCGGCCTGCAGGGATTCCTAATTTTCCATTCTTTTGGCGGCGGCACCGGGTCTGGCTTCGCGTCCCTGCTCATGGAAAGACTTTCTGTCGACTATGGCAAGAAATCAAAACTAGAGTTTGCAATCTATCCCGCCCCACAGATCTCGACAGCCGTCGTAGAACCGTATAACTCTATTCTCACCACGCACACGACACTAGAACACTCGGACGCGGCGTTCATGGTGGACAACGAAGCTATCTACGATATATGCAGAAGGAACTTGGACATTGAAAGACCCACATACACTAATCTGAACCGCCTGATTGGTCAAATAGTTTCATCTATCACTGCGTCCCTGAGATTTGACGGCGCTTTGAACGTGGACTTGACCGAATTCCAGACAAACTTGGTACCCTATCCTCGTATTCACTTCCCCCTAGTCACATACGCACCGGTCATCTCTGCTGAGAAAGCATACCACGAACAACTGTCAGTGGCGGAGATCACCAACGCGTGCTTCGAGCCCGCCAACCAGATGGTGAAGTGTGACCCGCGGCACGGCAAGTACATGGCCTGCTGCATGCTCTACCGCGGCGATGTCGTGCCCAAGGATGTGAATGCTGCTATCGGAACCATCAAGACGAAGAGAACTATTCAGTTCGTCGACTGGTGCCCCACTGGTTTCAAGGTGGGCATCAACTACCAGCCACCGACCGTGGTGCCGGGCGGAGACTTGGCGAAGGTGCAACGCGCTGTTTGTATGCTTTCAAACACGACTGCCATTGCAGAGGCGTGGTCGCGGCTCAACCACAAGTTTGACCTGATGTATGCCAAGCGAGCGTTCGTGCACTGGTACGTCGGTGAAGGCATGGAGGAAGGCGAGTTCTCTGAGGCTCGCGAGGACCTGGCCGCGCTAGAGAAGGACTACGAGGAGGTCGGCATGGACTCCGGCGAAGGGGAAGGAGAAGGCGGCGAGGAGTATTAATTCTAGCTCATTTTTAACAATTTATGTTTAGGTCATTTTCTTTTTGTTAGGTTTTAAAATATCAATAACGTTTGGACTTTTTAAGGTAAAATAAACAAGTGTACTGCATTTTATTTTTAATTTTCCCATAATAAACTCTAGCTCTCGCAATCCATTCTGTGATTTATCAAAGTTCGATTTCCGGTTTGGGTAAAGCGGTAGGTACTGGGTTTTCACGGCAGAAATAACTCAGTAGCAGGCCGGAGTTTGGAACTGTTTTGGTTGAAATTGGTAGACGTCCGGGGGTTCCGCTGATAGAACTCAGTTCGTTAGAAGCGTCGCTCCAGAGCAGCTTCTAATACCCCGGAGTTTTGTAGTTGTACTGTCCATTCCATTTACCAGCCGTCTATGCATACGTGACACACGTGATTTTTGTGGCTAACAATTTGACATAAAAATATCAAAGTCAAGTGTGTGACCCGTGATCCACTGTTGACCACTCACCCTACTAGTAACCGCTCCACGTTAAATAATGTATATCAGAACGTTCGGCCAGTCGAGATAGGGAGCTGGCTGCTCCCTACTCCCTACTGCCTCCTACTGGTAGGTATCCAGGTAAATCTGATGCTATATTTTATCCCCGTATTGCTACGGGAACGGGAACATCGCGGGTAAAACCGTGAGGCGCTTCTAGCTTTAAGAGCGACTGGCTTTGACGTGGCAACATTCGAACAACGCCATCTGCTAGCGTAATGTCAAACTGCCAGAGTAGTTAAAACCTAAATGTTTATTAAAATTATATTCTGTTAGTAAAGATGGCGTTTTTACAGTAGTCGTCAGAAGTTCAAAAGTTTGATAGTCAGTCTTACTTAGATTGGCAGGAAGAAGCGTCAAGAAAGAAAACAGAGGGGATTATTTTAATTGCCTTTTATTTTTTGTAATACTCGAAGATAGAAGATGATTCATCATCATCATCTGCCTAGCCTTTTCCCAACTATATTGGGGTCGGCTCCCTGTCATGCTGGATTCAGCTGAATACCAGTATTTTACGTGAAGCGGCTGCATACCAGACCTCCACAACCCATTGACTGGGGAACACGGTACTTCTTGGCAAGACTGGTGTCAGATTTTCTGGCTTCTGACAATCCGTAACGACGATAGAAGATGATTATTAGATCAATAATCTTCTTCTATCAACCTAAACATCAAGCTTTGATAACAAGATGCTCTTTCTTATACGTCAGTCTTTGTATGAATGTCCCTATGGTCTACCTATATGCTGTATAGAGAAACGGTTTAATAAAGAAAATACTAGTAACATACCTACACAAACAATAAAACGTATTTATTTCAATTGGTAGGTATATCATATTAGCCAAGAATCTTAAATTCTGTCGTTATCACATACTTGCACGAATAATCTAATTCTAATATTGCGGCAATGTTACCGGTGTCGATTATTTTGCCAAGTGTATGCTGTTGCCAGGTAATGCGTGGCCCCTTCCAAAAACTTTGAATAGAGTATACCTAGCGAGAGGCATCCCTCATATCCTCTATTCGTAAGGGCGCAGCTCATTTGACGATGCTTCGTTGCCTGCTGGTCACTGGCAGACAAGTTTATCGATATAACTTTAGAAGTGTCAGGCAAAAGAATAAACAGTATTTTGAAGTATAAATATACGGAATATAGTTTTGGTTTTATATGAAAAGTGATGTAGTAGCGCTTTTATAAGACAGATGCTGTAAATAAGTACGAAGTTAAATCCCAATCGGTGTTTGATTCATTCGAATTGTTAGTAACACTAGGGTAGGTCCTTGGTGTTTCAAGCTGTGCCCGCGACTTCGTTCGCATGGATGTCGGAAAAATATAATTATGTCACATATGTATAGAAAATGTACGTACACTCCCTGCATTATCTGACTCCTCTTAGAAATAAAGAAAAAAAAGAGAAGGTTACATTCTCCTCTTCCGTTTAAAATGCCAGCCAGCCCTGTTATCTCTTGGTACCTCGAAACAAGTTGATTCTTAATTTCGCAATTTCAAATGAATGTATAATACCATAGATATGTATAATACTAACCAGTAACCTGAATTGAAACAATTTTTCCAAACATATTTTTTTACGATTCAGAAGATTTGGAGACAGTCCTGGCTAAATAATACAGGGATCGATGTTCTATGTAAAGCAACGCTTGCTGAGGTCGGACTGAGGATGGGTGACCATCTGAACATACCAGGACTCCTGCGACTGCCGAATATCTACAAATGAAAGGCGGGACCAACGGCTTGCTTTCCGAGGTACAAAATAATCTCGGTATATTAAGATGGTAACCCATCCACAGATCACCCTTAGCCAGTGTTGCTTAACCATGAGGATCGACCAGAACGGCTGTTATTCTTTAGCCACGAACTCCGTATACGTACATACTAAGTATTTTTTAAAGACAGTAAACCATGAGTAGAATCGGTTGTCCGGCCTTTTTCCTAATTTAATACGGCTAAATCGGCTGGTCTCGCATTCTTTCTTTCTTGTACATTGACACCGCTACCCTCCGGGATCGAAGGTCCATAGTAGATGAGTCGTTCATACATTTCTGTGATGCTTGCCAGGCCAGTGGAAGGTTGAAAATAAAAATCAAAAGTCACTTATTCAAACTTGGCTGAGAGCTAGCACTTTTTGAACGGCAAATATTACATAAAGACAGTGTCCCAAAACGCCCACCCGTAACCACTTCCTAGTAAAAAATTTGAAAATGAAAATAATATAGGTATCTAGTTTTAATTTCCGCGAATAGTATAATATTCGCGGAAATTAAAACTAGATATATTATTTACATTTTGAAATTTAAAATGGATTTCCGCAAAGTAACGCCTGACTCAATCAATTTTTTTTTTCACTTCCTAGTGTTTAGCTGGGATGAACAAGTAATGTTACCAACTCTCCAGCGACACATCTGTCTGTTGCGTTTTAAGAACTTGAATTTATACAGTAATATGCAAAGTGTGAGACACATGACAAAGGGTGAGAAAAAAAAATATCCAACATGAAAATCATAAATCAATTCACTATAAAACATTGAAAAGATTGGTCGGATCCAGTGAGTTGGAACTGGAACACGCAGAGTTCACGCTGAGTTGGAACTGTCTGCGTAGATGCCCCAGTGAGGTGAGGACATCCCAGTGAATCAGGAACAACGACTGTGACTTTAAAATTACCTACTGCAAGGTTATCTATTGTCATATCATCTGTAACAAAAACTGTTTTGCATTTACAAGTTAGTGTTTAAGACTCTATAGATGCTGATTAAGAGAAAACTCCTCTAGTTTTGACCAAAAAAAAACTTTTTACAAAAAATAAAACCGACTTCTAAACAAAAAAAAAACAAAAAGTATAAAATAACTTTAATTTCGGAACTCGGTGTTTTTGGTTGCTTTTTTATTGTTGAACACACCGACTTCCGAAATTCGAATTCGAAAGTCGGTTTTATTTTTTGTAAAAAGTTTTTTTTATTTTTCTATTTTAGTGGTTCACTCCCAGCTAAACATACCCATCACAGCGTACGTGGTATAAATTGGTGTAAACAATAAACAAACATGCGATTTCAGCTATCCCGACTGATTTGCTATCATTTATTGAAATTAACAAAAAAAAAACCGCTTGTTCGATTTCGATAAAATTTTCATGGGACCATTTGGGAAGTATACCCTTTCCAACAAAAAAGAATTTTTCAAATCGGTTGGCAAGCGACGGAGTTATGCGCGAACAAACATTAAAAAAAAAATACAAACATCCGAATTGAGACCCTCCTCCTTTTTTAGAAGTCGGTCAATAATGCAAATCGTCATTCATTTGTTCGAAGCTTATATCAGACATAAGCACATCACATTCTGGTAGAAACTAGGAGGCTCCTTCGATCGCGGGGCCCTCGAAACTTATCCAAAGTGCCCAGTGGTAAAGAGGGCCCTGATTATCACATAGATTAAATATTTGTTTGCAGCATGGAGCTTTCGAATATTAATATTCGACCTCGGTAGGTAGGGTACCTATGTGGACCTAGATATAATAAGAAAATCATGATAAATATGTAACTTAGAGACGTATAATGAACTCCATACTTTTAAAAGTGAGTCGGGTCTTCAATTTTATCTAATTTATTATAAACTAGCAGCGACCGCGGTTTCACCCGCGGTGTTCTCATTCCCGTGGCAATACGGGGATAAAATATGACACTCCACAATAACGTAGCTTACTATTGGTGAAATAATTTTCAAAATTGGTTCAGTAGATCCAGAGATTACCTACCCCTTACAACATCACAAACTCACAAACGTTACCTCTTTATAATATTAGTATAGATGAGTTCAGATGTATACTAGCTAGCGGTAAAGAGTCTAAGTCATTAATATTATTTTATTTTAGATATAATAAGCGAGAAAGGGAATTGTTCACAATTCTCTTCTCACAGCAGTCATTTTCAACGAGATTAAAATTTAGAAACAACTGAGCTTATACTAACGAAACCATTTGATGATGATACTAATTGTAAATATTTATAAATGGCATTGCAGTTTTTGATTAAAGACAATATGCCTGTACAAAGTAAAATTTGATCAAAGCTACTGCCATCGTTTTCATAAGATACAACAAATATCCATGTCTTATCACAAATTTTATGAAACACATGAATAACATACTGACAAAATCTGTAGTTAATAAGTTCACAGATCGGATGACAGAAAACACGTGAAGTACATATTATTCATTCAAGTGTAGTGAATCCGATATGTGTGACTTTCTAGTTCACACACCAACAACCTCTTAAAAGGTCATTGTACTCATCATTATGAACAACTTTTACTATGGGCCCAAACCTGAAATCGTGAAAAAAAGTCAGCTGCCCTACATTTTGATGAGTTATACGAACATAAATGTAGGGAACAGCTGGTTTTTTTTTTCGCGATTTCGGGTTTGGTCCCAATGATGAATACAATGACATCTTAAGAGGTTGTTGGTGTTTTACAAATAACCCTGTATATCTAGAACTTTTCAATGGTCATTTACATACACTCTGAGCTTTGCAACGGTGAGTAAAACATGATCGATTTTTATTGAAACGTAAGGACAAATTGGAGCAATAAGTGCAATGGATGCGTGACGTCATAGTGAACAGGCATTATAATAGTATGATATGATAAAGCTTGATATACGGACCAGTAGTTCCAGAGATTAGCGCGTTCAACAAATAAACAAGCAAACTCTTCATCTATATATTATTTAGTATAGATTTAACATCCAGTTTATCATTAGATTTAGTTATTTTTTGAAAAGCAAATATTTCAAAGTTTTTATTCCAGTTTTTCACTTTAGTTAATTCTAGATATTGAGCTATTTTCGAACTCAAAATCAAATCTTTTGTTTTAAGTAAACCATTATAAGGCACTTTTGAATTATCAAGGTCGGTCAGTCAAAACCATAAAGCTAGTTGCACGTTCCAAAGCGTAGAGAATTTATGGAGAAGAACGTTTAAGAAAGCTGAATCACTGCATGACTCACGGGAATCACCAGATGACGTAGATGATTCGTGTAGTTGTTTGGATGTGAAGCAATAAAAATCCTCAGCTACAACTTGGCTAATTGCTAAATTGGATGCGAAGGAAAGATTCCATTACAACCGTACTTATTATATCCCTGGCCGTAACTGGCCATAACTAAAACCAGCAGCATTATGCCAAAACGATTGACAGTACCAAAACTTGGTATATATGTCAAATGACATTTGTAACGTTCTCCTACCATTCCTATCAAAATTAAACTTTTAATATGAGTCCATAGTTTTGAAGAGTATATTCAAATCCAGCTCAATTCAATCGTGATGTTGTTATGTTAAATCATTATCAATTCACAACATGTCAGGTAGAGTGAAAATATATATCTATACACCGAAGAGTTTTTGTAAAAACTGGTCTGGAGCTTTTGTTAGGTACCTAGTCATCATCCACATCACATCTGAGCATGCCAGTAGTTGGGAAATTATTTGGTACGAAAGACTAGCTTGATCCTCCGATATCATTCACATGGAAATCAACTTTATCATAGAATAAGGATATCTTAAGCACTCGGCAATAGTATAGCTTCCTATTGAAGAAAGATATTTGTAGCGAAAACCAACAAACACAAATTAACGTTAGTTTAGAAGTAGGGGATACGGTATGAGAATAAATTATGGGGATACCTAAAAAAGAGACCGATCCAAAGAACTGCAGATCCGTGAAATTTAATCGATCAGTACTAACCCCTGTTAATGATCAAAAAATGTTTGAGGCTAAAAATCCGGTTTCATTTATTTTTTTATGGCTTTGTTGATCGATCAACAAAGCTGGTTCACAGTAGTGACCAACAATAAATATGTACTTACATAGTAAAGTACTACTAGTGGTCTCTCAGTAGAATGAACTTGAACGAAGATTTTTTGGAATTAATATTTATGGAGGAGCAGTGGTGGCCGAGTGGTAACGGCCCAGTTCAAACCCAGCCAGGCGCATTACTTTGTGTAATTTATTTCATCACCACTGCGAAACGGCGAAGGAAAACATCTTGAGGAAACCGTCATGTCCTAGAACCAAAACTTCGAAGACATGTTTGACATTCACCAACCCGCACTGGGTTCGCGTGCTGTATTACGGCCCATTCTCTCTCCTAGAGAGGAGACCTGTGTCCCAGCAGTGGAAACATTAAAAGGCTGATTATGCTATTTATTTCTGTACCCAAGTTGTTAGCTGCTCCGGCCTCAAACAATTTAGGAAGGTGAAGAATGAAGGCAAGAGAATTATGGTCACAAAATTTTACTGGTCTTTTCTAGTGACTATTTTACTTTAGTAAAACAAATTTAGTTGTGCTTAAGGTCAGGATATTATATCTTCAGTAGTTAGCTTCCAGTAGTAAGTGTCCACTCTAATTCCACGCACATTTCAGGTACTGGCTATCCAACGATCGTATGAGCCAAATCTCCACTGAATAATCACATTTTTCTATAAATAAAAGTGTCGATGGGATGACAACTAGGTAAGATTAAAACCAGTTACGTTATGTACCGATTCAAATCCAAACTAAATATGCTAAGTCTCTATTGATGATGGTGGCGAATGCTTTTTTCTGGCCCACATGATACAGGTAAATTGCGTCGAAAATTAAGATAACTTTGCAATGATTTTTAAATCATTTGTTTTGCCTTCACCATGTAGAATATAGACGGTGCAGTTTGTTAAAATGTATCCCGCAAACAAAAGGATACACCCTACGTACCTATGTCTTTTTTTTAAATCTACCAATATAAAAAACTAAGTATAACACCTACAAACTGAAAATTTGGTTAGTAGGTTCTTAATAGACGTGTATAGAATAGTGTAGACATCCGCTAACAACGGAGTTTACGAAACTCTACCCGTAAGGGAGTAAAACGGGGTGGAAATTGTGTATACTTAATCTGCGCAGACGAAGTCGCGGACGAAGTGAGTCTAGTAAGAGATATAATTTAACTAATAATAGTATCATGTTTGTTTGGAGCATTTGTAGAAAAAAAATAGTTTTACAAATAGGTTCAAAATTACGAGATGAAACATTTTAAATCCACGCAACTACATTGACCACACCTTAGGCATTCTACTGTCGTACCTACTAAATCCTTCACACCACCATCGCGTCACCTTTGTACCTATTTTTCTGTTTCCTTCTTCTATATCTGTTTTTAAAGAGTTGAGTATTCGATTTTTCATAAACCTACTTAATTACCTAAACATCTTAAGGCTGGGTTATCCGGACCTATTGGCATTAAAAATGAGTTTCCGGCGACCCCTCATGTTTAACACGACAATGTAACGCGATGTGCGGTGTGACGGTGTGTGTGTGTGTGTGTGTCTGGCCACCGACCGCTTCGCGACATATCTACTAGTGATGGGTCGTTGACGGTTTTTCCGTTAACGCAACTTGTAGGTATGACATGGCCGTCGCTCGCAATACATAACGTTATTTTCAACTCGTTTTTTTTTTAATTTGCTCAGTTAGTTGCGTTTGCGTTAACGATTACTGAACGAGACTCAGCGCATCATAAACGTCGTTGACGAATTCAACTAGTTGATTCATAAACAGTTAACGTTTAATACGTTGACGGAGATTAACAGTTGATTCAACTAATTCGTTAATTCAACGCTCATCCCTAATCTACACCACAATATAAATAAAGTTGATACAATATACGAGTATTGAAAGTTGATCTACTAACCTATTTTGTTTTAGACACGATTTTTCCTGTGGAACATTATATAGGTACTGTTTTTATTTTAACACACCTAGCGACTAGTCCTAGCTTTTACCTGGTAGAATAAGTAGATAATTATAGCCTATGGCCTAGTAGAGATACATAATTATCTTTCATATATTAAAATAAAACACCACACACACGATTCGGTTTCGGAGATAACCCTCAACAATCAACAGATACACACTCACTAAATTCGCACTCCCAAAGAGAGCGAAATTGTGATTTATTCAATTATATACTTTTACTAGCTGACCCAGCAAACGTTGTATTGCCATATAAAATAAAAAAATATTTAGGGGTGGGGGGTCCCCTTAATCATTTAGGGGTATGAAAAATAGATGTTGGCCGATTCTCAGACCTACTGAATATGCATATAAAATTTTATAAAAATCGGTCAAGCCGTTTCGGAGGAGTATGTTAACTAACATTGTGACACGAGATTTTTATATATATAACATTTTTAAAATCCACCGAATCCAGTCCACCGATATTGGGAACAGGGTCCAAACTTCCGGCGGTCAGCGTCCAGAGAAAAGGAACCCTCTAACAATGCAAGCTCGCAGTCGCCGCAACAGAAGAAGACGCCGCGGGCGTCGGGAAACGCAGGGCGATTCCCGGCCACCATAGGCGCGGGCCTGCGAACGGCGAGCTATGGGTGGCTTGCCGTCTGATACCAACCAGGCCTTGTTCGAGGGCGCGTCGTATTCCACGCGCGCCTCAAAGAGCTATCAGCAACGAAGAAGGGGGCCCCATAGGGTCAGTGCCTGCTAGGGTTGCGGAATTTGTTCGAAAGAGTCACCGCGGCCCTGGAACGCAAAGGGCCCAAGAAGGATCTCAGGTGGGTTTTAGTCAGTAAAAGTCTGACATTTCCTTCCACTCCGCACAGAGCGGGAGAAGTCATTTGAAGATTTCAAAAATCATCAAATGACTTCTGACACGTGTAAGTTACAGGACTTCTTTGATCTCCTTTGTTCCATAAACTTTCTGGAGTAATACGATATTGCCACTTACTTCCAAAAATCTCAGTTATTGCGAGTGTTCTCATGCTACTTTGGTAGAACACAACGCACGCCTTGGTTGTCGCGAGTTGATAACTCGAAAACAAACCAATTTAAACCCTCAGTTTTCGGGGTTCATAATGTTGCAAATTATATTATCTGTATTAGGTACCTGTTTCCAGGATTACTCAATTTAGGTATGGTCACTATAAGCAAAAGTTTTATTCAATAATGTGCTTCCGGGTAATGAAATGTATTTTAAGAAGGTATCTCGACATTGTATTTGAAATACTTGTATTGATCACGGCGAATGAACCTTGACCATGAGACCAATGAGTACATTGTAAAATTTAAAGGAATTTTACAGAATTCCACACACACCACTCTAAAATCGTTCTGCAACACAAAACTGAAACGGTTTCATGCGATTCCCAACTCCGACGACGTGACGCACTGCTATAGTCGTAGGCCAACGCAGTCTGCCAGTTTCTAAAGTTCATTTGTGACTAAATACACTATGATATGCTAGGTTGGTATGGATAGTTATGAAAATCCCACCTTAAT
Source organism: Hecatera dysodea (assembly GCA_905332915.2). Lineage (NCBI taxonomy): Eukaryota > Metazoa > Arthropoda > Insecta > Lepidoptera > Noctuidae > Hecatera > Hecatera dysodea. The sequence continues at coordinate 24,957,547 of HG995286.1, read as the reverse complement.
CAGCGCTTGCCGACGTGTCTATGCTCAATAGGCTACTCAATCTTCTCTGTTTTATTTCCGTCAGGGATCAATCTAGAAACAAATAATTTTTTTTTTCAAGATTCAAGATTCAAGATCGTTTATTGCAATCCATAATGTACACATACAGATGGTAAAATATGAGAAATAGAAACAATTATGGACCCTGTCGGGCACAGCAAAACTTTAAATAAATTAGGAGAGAGGAAGAACGTTTTTTATTCTTATATTATCATTTGTTTTTCTTAACTTACCTAACACACGTGTATGTTATTCTTAAAAATTACATTTATTTTTATTTATCTTTATATTTGTTGTATTGCTTATTCTCTTGCAAATGGTACATTGGTATTGGTATATTTAATTATGTATTTAGTATTATAATAGGTAGTAAGTACATTATTTGTTTATTATTATTATTAATAGATTTTGAATATGCAGTATTTATTATTGTTAGTATATTAATATGTAACTTATTTATTGTAATTAATATAATTGAATATTATTTATGCAATAGAATTGCATTATTATTATACATAAGAAATTTATTATTATATATTAAGGATAAAATAGAATAGAAAATTGTGTATTTATTTGTATAAGGTTTAGTTATCATTAAATTTTGTCCGTTAGGTATTCTTCTATAGTGTAATAGCTTTTATTAATTAAGAATTGTTTTAGCTTATTTAAAAATATACTGATTTTGCCTTCTTGCTTTATGTTTTCCGGCAATTTATTGTATATTTTGATCGACATAGAATATGGACTAGAAGCGTGTAACTTAAGGCGGGACGGAGGTAAATTTAGCCTATCTTTATGGCGCAACGAATGGCCCGTTTGTTTGTCTCCCCGTGTGTTGTAGGAATCTGGGAATTTGCGGAGCAGTTTACATAGCTCCAAGATATAAATACTGACTAATGTAAGAATCTTGTGTTTCTGAAAATAAGGCTTGCAACTATCTGTTTGTTTAATATTAGTAATTATTCGTATCAACTTTTTTTGTAGGGTAAATAGGGAGGGAGCGTCTGTGCTATTTCCCCATAAGATAATGCCATAGGTAAACCATGCGTGGGCATATGCGTAGTATGTGGCTATTGCGGTTTGAAGGCTTGTTGTCTTTTTTATTTCGCGGAGGGCATATGAAAATTTTGTCATTTTTTATTTTACTATTTGTATATGTGTTTTCCAGTTTATATGTGTGTCTATTTTCAAACCTAGGAGAGTAAAATTATTAACTGTTTCTAATTTATGTTGATTAAAATTTAAGTCTATATTTATTTGGTTTTTCTGCCGGGGATGGAAAGGTATTAGTTTGGTTTTTTTATAGTTTATTTCGAGGTTATGTGCATTCATCCAGTTAATTACTTTATTAAGAATGGCTGTAAGTTCTTGGTTTAGGTTAGCATCCGTTTGACATGAGGTAAGGATAGAGATGTCATCCGCAAAAAGTACACAAGGGCCGTCTATGATTTTTGGGAGGTCGTTTATGTATATGAGGAATAGGAGGCAACCAACAACACTTCCCTGGGGAATAGATGCGTGAACTGGTCTAACATCAGATCTAATGAGCTGAGCTTCCTTTGTTTTATGGTTGTAATATTCAATCTCGACTAATTGCTCTCTATCTCTTAAGTACGATGTGAACCAGTCATGGGCTTTTCCGCGTATTCCTATTTCGTATAGCTTATTTAATAGTATATTGAATTGAACTTTATCATAAGCCTTTGTCATGTCAAGTAATAATCCTATTGCATATTTTTTATCATTGATAATGTTTAGAGCTTCTTGAATGTATTTATATACTGCAAGCGCTGTAGATCTGTTTTTGCGAAATCCGTGCTGAGAATCGTCAAAGATCTTATATTTCATTCAGCTAAGTTGGTTGCAATGACAAATTAAAAGTCACGTACTAGAATATTTAGTAATTGAGCTGAGATTTGGAGATAAATGAGTACATTGTAAAATTTAAAGGAATTCTGTAAAATTCCTTTAAATTTTACAATGTACTCATTGGTCTCATGGTCAAGGTTCATTCGCCGTGATCAATACAAGTATTTCAAATACAATGTCGAGATACCTTCTTAAAATACATTTCATTACCCGGAAGCACATTATTGAATAAAACTTTTGCTTATAGTGACCATACCTAAATTGAGTAATCCTGGAAACAGGTACCTAATACAGATAATATAATTTGCAACATTATGAACCCCGAAAACTGAGGGTTTAAATTGGTTTGTTTTCGAGTTATCAACTCGCGACAACCAAGGCGTGCGTTGTGTTCTACCAAAGTAGCATGAGAACACTCGCAATAACTGAGATTTTTGGAAGTAAGTGGCAATATCGTATTACTCCAGAAAGTTTATGGAACAAAGGAGATCAAAGAAGTCCTGTAACTTACACGTGTCAGAAGTCATTTGATGATTTTTGAAATCTTCAAATGACTTCTCCCGCTCTGGGCGGAGTGGAAGGAAATGTCAGACTTTTACTGACTAAAACCCACCTGAGATCCTTCTTGGGCCCTTTGCGTTCCAGGGCCGCGGTGACTCTTTCGAACAAATTCCGCAACCCTAGCAGGCACTGACCCTATGGGGCCCCCTTCTTCGTTGCTGATAGCTCTTTGAGGCGCGCGTGGAATACGACGCGCCGTCGACCAAGGCCTGGTTGGTATCAGACGGCAAGCCACCCATAGCTCGCCGTTCGCAGGCCCGCGCCTATGGTGGCCGGGAATCGCCCTGCGTTTCCCGACGCCCGCGGCGTCTTCTTCTGTTGCGGCGACTGCGAGCGTAAGGTTTCCCTCTCCCGCACGCGTTCCGCCTCCTCCTTCGCTAGCATTACTGCTTCGCAGAAGGAGGTGACCGCTTCCCATGCCTCTTCGCTCCGGACCATGGTTTGAACCTGGGCCGGACGCGAGAGGTCGGTGCCGCCGGTCGCCTCGACGAGGACACGGCGTTGCTCCGCCCAAGCAGGACAGACCTCCACCGTATGCTTCACGGTGTCCTCCGGGCGATCCACACAATGCCGCGGCCGGACGTGTCCTCCTGCTGGATCCGAAACAGGTACCTCCCGAAACAGCCGTGTCCGGTCAGCACCTACGTCAGGTGGAAGGTGAGGACGCCGTGGCGGCTCTCCAACCACTTCTGAAATAGGGAACTTATCGACGCAATGGTGGTGTACCCAGCGCTGGGTTGCAATAGTCGCTGTCTCCATACCTCCGTGAGATCCCGCCGGAGCTCCGTCCGCTGCACAGCAAAAATTCCGCGGCAGCAGAGTTTCACTCCACGCGCAACACGTAAACGTACGCGAGGGCTCTCGCCTCCAGATCCCACGGCAGCAATCCGGCAAGGAGATTCGCCGCCTTACCAGGAACCCTGCGGTATCCCCGGACCAACCGAATAGCCATGACCCTCTGGGCCGATACCAGGTGGCGCGTTGGCAGTCGCTTAAGCGACAGCGCCCACACTGGGGCCCCGTAAAGGGCCATGGACCGCACCATCCCCGCATACAGCCTCCGGCAGGAGGCATTTGGACCCCTAGATTGGGCAAAAGCTGCTTGAAGGCAGCCCTGGCAAAAAAGCCAAATTTCGGAAGTGCTCCGCGAAGTTCCACCGGCTTGTCGGCACCGAGCTGTCGAGGACGAGGCCCAAGTACCTCATCGGCGACCCGACGCCGATGTGAACCCCTCCTACCGTTATATGGGATCTAGGTGGTGGCCCGTTCCGAGAACCGTGAAAGCACATGACTTCGGATTTGTGCAGGGCAACCTCGAGACCCAGTTGCCGTCATCAACTGGTGGCCGCCACCTGGTGCGACCCCTTTTGCGCCAGAACCAGCGTGTTGTCAGCGTAGCAGACTACACGGACGCCGCGGGGAGGTCGGCGCGTAGCACCCAGTCGTAGCCGATATTCCACAGGGGCAGCCCCAGAACCGAACCCTGCGGAACACCGCACGACATTTCTTGCCGATTCCACTTACAATTTGTTTTCGAGTAAATGCTCTCAATATGCAAGAAATCAATTGCAGTTTCTGACTGAAAGTCATGAAATTTAAAATATACTAAAGCTATAATAATATAATGTAATTATACATAATTATTATGACTCGAGAAACAACCCATTAAAAATATCAATAGTTTACCTTATATTATACCATTTGAAACACTGACTGGAAATACTCTTCATAAGATAACCTCAAAAAATAATAGTGTTTTTCTGTTACTTTGAACAAAGTGTGACAGTATCTCACTAAAACTCAATGTACCGTGTATTGTAATGTAATAATAATGCAGATGGAGGAAGTTAAGACCTCTTACTTAAGTACTATGCAATTCGGTCATTTTAGTAACATTCAACCGGGTTAAACTCACAAGTACTCAAATTAAACTACTCTTTCAGCAAATGTTTTCCAGAAAAAAAAGTACCAAGTTTTAAGAATGCCTCAAACACAAAATAGTCGTACAGAAAACGAAGCTTCATCAAACAGAAACCAATCAGAGCAAAACGGAAGGGCATGAAAAAAAAACGACTTTAGTTCACAACAGGAAAAGAAGTGAACCAAAATCCATATCAAAGCATAAACCAATAGGGAAGAAAAAGCGAAGCGGAAGGAAGCGCATGAGAAAAAAGAAATCAGTTTGCAAAAGAAAAAGCTGTGTGTGATTAACACAGATTTTATTAAATAGATGTAAAAAAAAAACGAAAGTAAAAATTGTATTTCACTCTACGGCAGCTTGTTATTGAATCAATATGAAAGACCTAGAAAAAACAGATAAACGTTTAAAATATGACGTCCACCAATCTTATCAGGAAAATATTCAATGCAATAAAATAAATGATATCAGTATAATGGTTCATAAGAAAAAGGTGAAAATCCGCAAAAAGTTAGATCTATTAAAATGTGGCGAACAACCAGCAATCGCATTCCGATTATCACACTCCGGTAAGAGTAAAACCCAAAAACTCCTAAAGCTTACTAAACACATTAGTATGACTAAAACTCTTAAACGGACAAAGTTATACAATCGAACGACAAGAAGTTCAGATGCGATAAAAACAAAATCCATTTTCAATTCCAAATTCGTGGTGAATCGAGTTTCGGGGTATCATTTAAATGAATACTTGAGTTCATTTAATTTTCCGATGCAGAGAAAATGGAAAGTATATCGTTGCCAATTGGGTGCAGTAGAGGACAGTTGCTGCTGTTCATGCAACTCTGATGCGATGTTTGAAGTAATGAAAGGACTTTACGATTGCTACAAAATGAAAAATTGTGATAATTGTGATTGCATACTATGCAGTCATTTACAACGAGAAGAAAGGCGCCTTGGGGAAGTAAGAAAGTCGTTAGTATCCCTAGGTGCAAAAGATAAGAAGGCTTTGGCAAAGAAAGCCGAGAAAATGATAGAAGGGAAGACTCCAGAGGAAAAGGAAGAAATGTTGAGAGAACTAGCCAAAAAAGGACACCCTTTACCAAAGGGTAAAACGGCATCTGAAAAAGCATTGATCAAAAAAGTAAAAGCTGATTTGGGGATACCAGAGTCCAAAACAGCAACAATGTTAGAAAGACTTAAAAAACTTAAAGAAGGTGAAGTGACAACACCCTCGGAAAAGGTTAAAAAAGCCAAAGAAGCCGAAGTGATAACACCCTCAGAAAAAATTAAAAAAGCAAAAGCTGCAGGGCTGATAACGCCTTTAGAAGGGAAAACTCCCTCACAAAAAGAAAAGATAATTAAAGGATTAGCCATGCAAGGTTTGCCAATACCTGAAGGTAAAACAGCATCTGAGAAAAAGCTAATTGAAAAGGTGCGCGCTGAAGTTGGCCTTTCTCCAGAACCTAAAACTGCATCCATGAAAGAAAAGTACGCTAAAGCTGCAGAAGCCGGTCTAATGCAGCCCCTGGAAGGTAAATCCCCCTCACAAAAAGAGAAAATATTACAAGGCTTGAAAGATAAAGGTATCCCATTGCCAGAAGGACGAACAGCATCAGAGAAAGCTATTATAGCCAAAGTAAAAGCAGGAGAGCGTATGCCATCTGTAAAGCCATCTGAAAAACTTCGTAAAGCAAAAGCTGCAGGACTGATAACGCCGATAGAAGGAAAGTCTCCGGAACAACAAGAAAAGATACTCAAAGGTCTAGCAATGCAAGGACTACCTCTTCCTGAAGGAAAAACTGCCTCTCAAAAGAAGCTAATTGAAAAAGTAAGAGCAGAAGTTGGCCTTCCACCAGAACCAAAGACTGCATCTATGAAAGAGAAGTACGCTAAAGCTGCAGATGCTGGATTAATGCAGCCCTTGGAGGGAAAATCGCCGTCACAAAAAGAAAAAATATTACAAGGATTACAGGACAAAGGTATCCCATTGCCTGAAGGACGAACGGCATCAGAAAAAGCTATTATAGCTAAAGTGAAAGCAGGAGAACGTATGCCGTCTGTAAAACCATCTGAAAAACTACGTAGAGCTAAAGCAGCAGGTCTTATAACGCCTTTAGAAGGAAAAACTGCCGCCCAAAAAGAAGAGATAATGAAAGGATTGGCAATGGAGGGATTGCCTCTTCCTGAAGCAAAAACTGCTTCTGAGAAAAAGCTCAGTGAAAAAGTACGCACTGAACTTGGTTTACCTCCGGAACCTAAAACTCCATCCATGAAAGAGAAGTACGAAAAAGCTGCTAGTGCCGGTTTAATCAAGCCCTTGGAAGGAAAATCAGAAAAAGAAAAGGAAAAAATACTACAAAGCTTGCGTGACAAAGGAATTCCATTGCCAGAAGGCCGAACGCCATCAGAAAAAGCTCTTATAGCTAAAGTTAAATCAGGAGAACGTGCGCCGACTGTAACACCATCTGCAAAACTTCGTGAAGCAAAAGCTGCAGGCCTAATAACGCCTTTAGAAGGAAAAACCCCCTCACAAAAAGAAAAGATACTGAAAGGATTAGCAAAGGAAGGACTGCCACTTCCTGAAGCAAAAACTGCTTCAGAGAAAAAGATCAGTGAAAAAGTACGCACAGAACTTGGCCTACCTCCAGAACCTAAAACACCGTCCATGAAAGAAAAGTATGAAAAAGCGGCAAGTGCTGGTTTGCTGCAGCCCTTGGAAGGTAAATCACCGTCGGAAAAAGAAAAAATTCTTAAAAGTTTGCAAGAAAAAGGTATTCCATTGCCTGAAGGTCGAACAGCATCAGAGAAAGCCATTATAGCTAAAGTTAAAGCAGGAGAACGGGTGCCGTCTGTGAAACCATCAGAAAAGCTTCGTAGAGCAAAAGCTGCAGGGCTGATAACGCCTTTGGAAGGGAAAACTCCATCGCAAAAAGAAAAGATTCTGAAAGGACTAGCACAGGAAGGATTGCCCCTTCCTGAAGCAAAAACTGCTTCAGAGAAAAAGATTATGGAAAAGGTTCGAGCTGACATGGGTTTACCTCCAGAGCCAAAAACTGCGTCAATGAAAGAGAAGTACGCCAAAGCTGCCGAAGCCGGTTTAATGCAGCCTCTGGAAGGTAAGTCTCCCTCACAAAAAGAAAAAATATTGCAAGGATTGCAAGACCAAGGTATTCCATTGCCTGAAGGTCGAACGGCATCAGAGAAAGCCATTATAGCTAAAGTTAAAGCAGGTGAACGGGTGCCGTCAGTGAAGCCATCTGAAAAACTTCGTAGAGCAAAAGCTGCAGGACTGATAACGCCTTTAGAAGGGAAAACTCCATCGCAAAAAGAAAAGATTCTGAAAGGTCTAGCACAGGAAGGATTGCCCCTTCCTGAAGCAAAAACTGCTTCAGAGAAAAAGATTATGGAAAAGGTTCGAGCTGACATGGGTTTACCTCCAGAGCCAAAAACTGCGTCAATGAAAGAGAAGTACGCCAAAGCTGCCGAAGCCGGTTTAATGCAGCCTCTGGAAGGTAAGTCTCCCTCACAAAAAGAAAAAATATTGCAAGGATTGCAAGACCAAGGTATTCCATTGCCTGAAGGTCGAACGGCATCAGAGAAAGCCATTATAGCTAAAGTTAAAGCAGGTGAACGGGTGCCGTCAGTGAAGCCATCTGAAAAACTTCGTAGAGCAAAAGCTGCAGGACTGATAACGCCTTTAGAAGGGAAAACTCCATCGCAAAAAGAAAAGATTCTGAAAGGTCTAGCACAGGAAGGATTGCCCCTTCCTGAAGCAAAAACTGCTTCAGAGAAAAAGATTATGGAAAAGGTTCGAGCTGACATGGGTTTACCTCCAGAGCCAAAAACTGCGTCAATGAAAGAGAAGTACGCCAAAGCTGCCGAAGCCGGTTTAATGCAGCCTCTGGAAGGTAAGTCTCCCTCACAAAAAGAAAAAATATTGCAAGGATTGCAAGACCAAGGTATTCCATTGCCTGAAGGTCGAACGGCATCAGAGAAAGCCATTATAGCTAAAGTTAAAGCAGGTGAACGGGTGCCGTCAGTGAAGCCATCTGAAAAACTTCGTAGAGCAAAAGCTGCAGGACTGATAACGCCTTTAGAAGGGAAAACTCCATCGCAAAAAGAAAAGATTCTGAAAGGTCTAGCACAGGAAGGATTGCCCCTTCCTGAAGCAAAAACTGCTTCAGAGAAAAAGATTATGGAAAAGGTTCGAGCTGACATGGGTTTACCTCCAGAGCCAAAAACTGCGTCAATGAAAGAGAAGTACGCTAAAGCTGCCGAAGCCGGTTTAATGCAGCCTCTGGAAGGTAAGTCTCCCTCACAAAAAGAAAAAATATTGCAAGGATTGCAAGACCAAGGTATTCCATTGCCTGAAGGTCGAACGGCATCAGAGAAAGCCATTATAGCTAAAGTTAAAGCAGGAGAACGGGTGCCGTCTGTGAAACCATCAGAAAAGCTTCGTAGAGCAAAAGCTGCAGGGCTGATAACGCCTTTGGAAGGGAAAACTCCATCGCAAAAAGAAAAGATTCTGAAAGGACTAGCACAGGAAGGATTGCCCCTTCCTGAAGCAAAAACTGCTTCAGAGAAAAAGATTATGGAAAAGGTTCGAGCTGACATGGGTTTACCTCCAGAGCCAAAAACTGCGTCAATGAAAGAGAAGTACGCCAAAGCTGCCGAAGCCGGTTTAATGCAGCCTCTGGAAGGTAAGTCTCCCTCACAAAAAGAAAAAATATTGCAAGGATTACAAGACCAAGGTATTCCATTGCCTGAAGGTCGAACGGCATCAGAGAAAGCCATTATAGCCAAAGTAAAAGCAGGAGAACGGGTGCCGTCTGTGAAACCATCAGAAAAGCTTCGTAGAGCAAAAGCTGCAGGGCTAATAACGCCTTTAGAAGGGAAAACTCCATCGCAAAAAGAAAAGATTCTGAAAGGACTAGCACAGGAAGGATTGCCCCTTCCTGAAGCAAAAACTGCTTCAGAGAAAAAGATTATGGAAAAGGTTCGAGCTGACATGGGTTTACCTCCAGAGCCAAAAACTGCGTCAATGAAAGAGAAGTACGCCAAAGCTGCCGAAGCCGGTTTAATGCAGCCTCTGGAAGGTAAGTCTCCCTCACAAAAAGAAAAAATATTGCAAGGATTGCAAGACCAAGGTATTCCATTGCCTGAAGGTCGAACGCCATCAGAGAAAGCCATTATAGCCAAAGTAAAAGCAGGAGAACGGGTACCGTCAGTGAAGCCATCTGAAAAGCTTCGTAGAGCAAAAGCTGCAGGGCTGATAACGCCTTTGGAAGGGAAAACTCCCTCACAAAAAGAAAAGATTCTGAAAGGACTAGCACAAGAAGGACTGCCTCTTCCAGAAGCTAAAACTGCTTCAGAGAAAAAGATTATGGAAAAGGTTAGAGCTGATCTTGGCTTACCTCCAGAGCCGCAAACTCAATCGATGAAAGACAAGTACGCTAAAGCTGCCGAAGCCGGGTTAATGCAGCCGCTGGAAGGTAAGTCTCCCTCACAAAAAGAAAAAATATTGCAAGGATTGCAAGACCAAGGTATTCCATTGCCTGAAGGTCGAACGGCATCAGAGAAAGCCATTATAGCTAAAGTTAAAGCAGGTGAACGGGTGCCGTCAGTGAAGCCATCTGAAAAACTTCGTAGAGCAAAAGCTGCAGGACTGATAACGCCTTTAGAAGGGAAAACTCCATCGCAAAAAGAAAAGATTCTGAAAGGACTAGCACAGGAAGGATTGCCCCTTCCTGAAGCAAAAACTGCTTCAGAGAAAAAGATTATGGAAAAGGTTCGAGCTGACATGGGTTTACCTCCAGAGCCAAAAACTGCGTCAATGAAAGAGAAGTACGCCAAAGCTGCCGAAGCCGGTTTAATGCAGCCTCTGGAAGGTAAGTCTCCCTCACAAAAAGAAAAAATATTGCAAGGATTGCAAGACCAAGGTATTCCATTGCCTGAAGGTCGAACGGCATCAGAGAAAGCCATTATAGCTAAAGTTAAAGCAGGTGAACGGGTGCCGTCAGTGAAGCCATCTGAAAAACTTCGTAGAGCAAAAGCTGCAGGACTGATAACGCCTTTAGAAGGGAAAACTCCATCGCAAAAAGAAAAGATTCTGAAAGGTCTAGCACAGGAAGGATTGCCCCTTCCTGAAGCAAAAACTGCTTCAGAGAAAAAGATTATGGAAAAGGTTCGAGCTGACATGGGTTTACCTCCAGAGCCAAAAACTGCGTCAATGAAAGAGAAGTACGCCAAAGCTGCCGAAGCCGGTTTAATGCAGCCTCTGGAAGGTAAGTCTCCCTCACAAAAAGAAAAAATATTGCAAGGATTGCAAGACCAAGGTATTCCATTGCCTGAAGGTCGAACGCCATCAGAGAAAGCCATTATAGCCAAAGTAAAAGCAGGAGAACGGGTACCGTCAGTGAAGCCATCTGAAAAGCTTCGTAGAGCAAAAGCTGCAGGGCTGATAACGCCTTTGGAAGGGAAAACTCCCTCACAAAAAGAAAAGATTCTGAAAGGACTAGCACAAGAAGGACTGCCTCTTCCAGAAGCTAAAACTGCTTCAGAGAAAAAGATTATGGAAAAGGTTAGAGCTGATCTTGGCTTACCTCCAGAGCCGCAAACTCAATCGATGAAAGACAAGTACGCTAAAGCTGCCGAAGCCGGGTTAATGCAGCCGCTGGAAGGTAAGTCTCCCTCACAAAAAGAAAAAATATTGCAAGGATTACAGAATCAAGGAATACCATTGCCTGAAGGTCGAACGGCATCAGAGAAAGCCATTATAGCCAAAGTAAAAGCAGGAGAACGGGTTCCGTCAGTGAAGCCATCTGAAAAGCTTCGTAGAGCAAAAGCTGCAGGGCTGATGACTCCTTTGGAAGGGAAAACTCCCTCACAAAAAGAAAAGATTCTTAAAGGACTAGCACAGGAAGGCCTTCCTCTTCCGGAAGCAAAAACTGCTTCAGAAAAAAAGATGATAGAAAAGATTCGCGCTGACATGGGTTTACCTCCAGAGCCGAAAACGGCGTCTATGAAAGAAAAGTACGCTAAAGCTGCCGAAGCCGGGTTAATGCAGCCACTGGAAGGTAAGTCTCCCTCACAAAAAGAAAAGATACTACAAGGATTACAGGACCAAGGAATACCATTGCCTGAAGGTCGAACGGCATCAGAAAAAGCTATTATAGCCAAAGTAAAAGCAGGGGAACGGGTGCCGTCAGTGAAGCCATCAGAAAAGCTTCGTAGAGCAAAAGCTGCAGGGCTGATAACGCCTTTAGAAGGGAAAACTCCCTCACAAAAAGAAAAGATTCTGAAAGGACTAGCACAGCAAGGAATTCCTCTTCCGGAAGCAAAAACTGCTTCAGAAAAAAAGATAATGGAAAAGGTTCGCGCTGACATGGGTTTACCCCCGGAGCCTAAAACTGCGTCCATGAAAGAGAAGTACGCAAAAGCTGCAGAAGCCGGTTTAATGCAGCCTCTGGAAGGTAAGTCTCCCTCACAAAAAGAAAAAATATTGCAAGGATTACAAGACCAAGGAATCCCATTGCCTGAAGGTCGAACGGCATCAGAGAAAGCTATTATAGCCAAAGTTAAAGCAGGAGAAAGGGTGCCTTCAGTGAAACCATCAGAAAAGCTTCGTAGAGCAAAAGCTGCAGGACTGATAACGCCTTTAGAAGGGAAAACTCCCTCACAAAAGGAAAAGATCCTGAAAGGATTAGCACAGGAAGGGCTTCCTCTTCCTGAAGCAAAAACTTCTTCAGAAAAAAAGATTATGGAAAAAGTTCGAGCTGATCTCGGTTTACCTCCAGAGCCAAAAACTGCTTCGATGAAAGACAAGTACGCTAAAGCTGCCGAAGCCGGATTGATGCAGCCCCTGGAAGGTAAATCGCCATCACAAAAAGAAAAAATATTACAAGGTTTGCAAGACAATGGAATTCCATTGCCAGAAGGAAGAACTGCATCAGAAAAAGCTATTATAGCTAAAGTGAAAGCAGGAGTTCGTGCACCATCAGTAAAACCATCTGAAAAACTTCGTAGAGCCAAAGCTGCAGGACTGATAACGCCTTTAGAAGGGAAAACTCCCTCACAAAAAGAAAAGATCCTGAAAGGATTAGCACAGGAAGGACTGCCTCTACCAGAAGGGAAAACTGCTTCAGAGAAAAAGCTTATAGAAAAGGTTCGCGCTGATATGGGCCTTCCTCCAGAGCCAAAAACTGCTTCCATGAGAGACAAGTACGCTAAAGCTGCAGAAGCCGGTCTAATGCAGCCCCTGGAAGGTAAGTCGCCATCACAAAAAGAAAAAATATTACAAGGTTTGCAAGACAATGGAATTTCATTGCCAGAAGGAAGAACTGCATCAGAGAAAGCTATTATAGCTAAAGTGAAAGCAGGAGTTCGTGCGCCATCAGTAAAACCATCTGAAAAACTTCGTAGAGCAAAAGCTGCAGGACTGATAACGCCTTTAGAAGGGAAAACTCCCTCACAAAAGGAAAAGATCCTGAAAGGATTAGCACAAGAAGGACTGCCTCTTCCTGAAGCTAAAACCGCTTCAGAGAAAAAGATTATGGAAAAGGTTCGAGCTGATCTCGGCTTACCCCCAGAGCCGAAGACTGCGTCCATGAAAGACAAGTACGCTAAAGCTGCCGAGGCCGGTTTGATGCAGCCCCTGGAAGGTAAATCGCCGTCTCAAAAAGAAAAAATATTACAAGGATTGCAAGAGAAAGGTATCCCATTGCCTGAAGGACGAACGGCGTCAGAGAAAGCTCTTATAGCCAAAGTGAAAGAGGGTCCACGAGCACCGTCCATAGCGCCATCGGAGAAACTACGTAAAGCTAAAGCTGCCGGACTATTAACGCCTTTAGAAGGCAAAAGTCCGTCACAAAAAGAAAAGATACTAAAGGGATTAGCACAAGAAGGACTACCTCTGCCAGAAGGGAAAACTGCTTCAGAGAAAAAGATTATGGAAAAGGTTCGCGCTGATATGGGCCTTCCTCCAGAACCAAAAACTGCTTCCATGAGAGATAAGTACGCTAAAGCTGCAGAAGCCGGTATAATGCAGCCCCTCGAAGGTAAATCGCCATCACAAAAAGAAAAAATATTACAAGGTTTGCAAGACAATGGAATTCCATTGCCAGAAGGAAGAACTGCATCAGAAAAAGCTATTATAGCTAAAGTGAAAGCAGGAGTTCGTGCACCATCAGTAAAACCATCTGAAAAACTTCGTAGAGCCAAAGCTGCAGGACTGATAACGCCTTTAGAAGGGAAAACTCCCTCACAAAAAGAAAAGATCCTGAAAGGATTAGCACAGGAAGGACTGCCTCTTCCTGAAGCTAAAACCGCTTCAGAGAAAAAGATTATGGAAAAGGTTCGAGCTGATCTCGGCTTACCCCCAGAGCCGAAGACTGCGTCCATGAAAGACAAGTACGCTAAAGCTACCGAGGCCGGTTTGATGCAGCCCCTGGAAGGTAAATCGCCATCTCAAAAAGAAAAAATATTACAAGGATTGCAAGAGAAAGGTATCCCATTGCCTGTAGGACGAACGGCGTCAGAGAAAGCTCTTATAGCTAAAGTGAAAGAGGCACCACGAGCTCCGTCCGTTGCGCCATCAGAGAAACTTCGTAAAGCAAAAGCTGCAGGACTGCTTACTCCTTTAGAAGGGAAAACTCCGTCCCAAAAAGAAAAGGTACTGAAAGAATTAGCACAGGAAGGACTGCCTCTACCAGAAGGGAAAACTGCTTCAGATAAAAAGCTTATAGAAAAGGTTCGCGCTGATATGGGCCTTCCTCCAGAGCCAAAAACCGCTTCCATGAGAGACAAGTACGCTAAAGCTGCAGAAGCCGGATTGATGCAGCCCCTGGAAGGTAAATCACCATCACAAAAAGAAAAAATATTACAAGGTTTGCAAGACAATGGAATCTCATTGCCAGAAGGAAGAACTGCATCAGAGAAAGCTATTATAGCTAAAGTGAAAGCAGGAGTTCGTGCGCCGTCAGTAAAACCTTCTGAGAAACTTCGTAGAGCAAAAGCTGCAGGACTGATAACGCCTTTAGAAGGGAAATCTCCCTCACAAAAGGAAAAGATCCTGAAAGGATTAGCACAGGAAGGACTGCCTCTTCCTGAAGCTAAAACTGCTTCAGAGAAAAAGATTATGGAAAAGGTTCGAGCTGATCTTGGTCTGCCTCCAGAACCCAAAACTGCGTCTATGAAAGACAAGTACGCTAAAGCTGCAGAAGCCGGTTTAATGCAGCCCTTGGAAGGTAAAACGCCGTCTCAAAAAGAAAAAATATTACAAGGATTGCAAGAAGAAGGTATCCCATTGCCTGAAGGACGAACGGCATCAGAGAAAGCTCTTATAGCTAAAGTGAAAGAGGGGCCACGAGCTCCGTCCATTGCACCATCCGAGAAACTTCGTAAAGCCAAAGCTGCAGGACTGCTTACACCTTTAGAAGGGAAAACTCCGTCCCAAAAAGAAAAGATATTGAAAGGATTAGCAAAAGAAGGGCTGCCGCTTCCAGAACCAAAAACTACTTCAGAAAAAAAACTCAGTGAAAAGGTACGCGCTGAACTTGGGCTACCTCCAGAACCTAAAACTCCTTCCATGAAAGAGAAGTATGCGAAGGCAGCGAGTGCAGGTTTACTGCAGCCTTTAGAGGGTAAAACACCATCAGAAAAAGAAAAAATTCTGAAAAGTTTGCAAGAAAAAGGAATTCCATTGCCTGAAGGACGAACATCATCAGAAAAAGCTCTTGTAGAAAAAGTGAAGGCCCGTGCACCGACTATTACACCATCCAGAAAACTACGTGAAGCAAAAGCTGCAGGACTGATTACGCCTTTAGAAGGTAAATCGCCTTCACAAAAAGAAAAGATAGTAAAAGGCTTAGCAATGCAAGGAATGCCACTTCCAGAAGGGAAAACTGCTTCTGAGAAAAAACTTATTGACAAGGTCCGTGCTGACCTTGGTCTTCCTCCTGAACCGAAAACTGCATCTATGAAAGAAAAGTACGCTAAAGCTGCAGATGCTGGATTAATGCAGCCACTTGAAGGTAAAACACCATCACAAAAAGAATATATATTACAAGGTTTGCACGACAAAGGTATCCCATTGCCTGAAGGGCGAACTGCATCAGAGAAAGCTATTATTGCTAAAGTCAAAGCGGGAGAGCGTGCACCATCTGTTGTGTCGGCGGAAAAACTACGTAAAGCAAAAGCAGCAGGATTAGTTTCACCTTTAGAAGGTAAAACTCCCTCAGAAAAAGAAAAGGCGCTAAAAGGATTAGTAAAAGAAGGGCTGCCTCTTCCAGAACCAAAAACAGCTTCGGAAAAAAAACTAAGTGAAAAGGTACGTGCCGAACTTGGTCTACCTCCAGAACCTAAGACTCCATCTATGAAAGAGAAATACGCAAAAGCTGCCAGCGCTGGGTTGCTTCAGCCCCTTGAAGGTAAATCGCCGTCACAAAAAGAGAAAATACTAAAAAGTTTGAAAGACAAAGGCATCCCTTTGCCAGAAGGACGTACACCATCGGAGAAAGCTCTGATTGATAAAGTGAAGGCTGGACCCCGCGTGCCATCTGTAACACCACCCGAAAAAATCGTAGTTGAACCGAGAATACCAATAGCTGCTGGATTTGGAGCCCCTAGTTTACCACCAGATCAAAGACGGAAATTAGACGAACAAACTGCAAAAGGAATGAAAGAGGGCAAGGGACCTGCTGATGAATGTATATGTGGACTGTTAACACCGGAATCAGAACGAGAAGCTCCTCCTACACCAGCGAAAGAAGTAAAAGAGCCAACTGCCAAAGTGCCAGGCCCTTCAATTACCACAGAGAAATTAAAAAAAGCTAAAGCAGCTGGCTTATTAACACCTCTTGAAGGTAAAACACCTGAACAAAAAGAAAAAATCCTTAAAGGCCTAGCCGAGTCTGGTCTACCATTGCCACAAGGTAAAACTGCTTCGGAAAAGGCAATGATAAAAAAAATTAAGACAGAGTTAGGAGTACCTGAGAAGACTCCATCGGAAAAAGTTAGAAAAGCCAGGAAATCTGGTTTATTAACACCATTAGAAGGTAAAACACTTTCACAGAAGGAGAAAATACTTAGAGGTAGAACAGCAGCAGGTTTGCCGCTACCAGTTGGTAAAACACCATCTGAACGAGCATTAATACAAAAAATTAAGCTAGATACAGGTTACGTATCGCCGTCACCATCAGAAAGAATGAAAAGGGCAAAAGAAGCAGGTATTCTGACTCCTTTAGAAGGCAAAACACGTTCAGCCAAAGAAAAGATTCTTCGTGACAGAGTTGCTGCAGGTGTCGGCATACCAGAGGGAAAAACACCATCGGAAATAGAAATCATAAAGAAACTCACTGCAGGCGAGCCCCCTGCTGAAAAAATACCATCTGAAAAAGTAAAAAAAACCAAAACTCCATCAGAAAAACTGAAAGAAGCCAAGACTCCATCAGAAAAAGAAAAAATACTTAGAAGTCTTCGTAAAGCTGGAAAATCTTTACCCGAAGGAAAGACGCCATCGGAAAAAGAACTTATAGCTAAAGTGAAAGCGGAAAGTAAATTACCGTCGAAGGTCACCTCTGAAAAAATGCGTAAAGCAAAAGAAGCCGGTTTGTTAACTCCTTTGACTGGGAAATCTCCAAAAGAAAAAGAAAGAATATTAAAAGGCTTAATAGAGCAAGGTTTACCGCTTCCTGAATCTGAAACAGCGTCAGAGAAAAAGATAGCAGAAAAAGTTCGTAAAGAACTTGGTTTACCAGCTGAACCTAAAACTGCATCAGAAAGAACGAAAATGCGTAAAGCTGAAGCTGCGGGTATTGTTACACCTCTTGAAGGTAAGACACCATCTGAGAAGGAACGAATTGTTAAGGGAATGGTTGCCGCTGGAGTACCTCTCCCAGAAGGAAGAACTCCCTCTGAAAAAGCAATGATAAAGAAAGCTAAAACAGAAGAAGGAAAATTATCACCGAAAGCTGCTGCCGGTTTACTTACACCCTTGAAAGGAAAAACACCATCTCAAAAGGAGAAAATTATTAAAAGTCGGGCTGAAGCTGGTTTACCACTACCCGAAGGTAAAACCGCTTCGGAAAAAGCTTTGATACAGAAAGTTCGGACTGAATTAGGTATGCCCCCTCCAGCGAAAACACCTTCTGAAAAAGAAATAGTCCGTAAGGCTAAAGCAGAGGGACTATTAACTCCTCTTGCTGGAAAGTCATCTAAAGAAAAGGAAAGAATACTTAAAGGCTTGGCAACAGCTGGA
This sequence comes from Hecatera dysodea, assembly GCA_905332915.2. Taxonomy (NCBI): domain Eukaryota; kingdom Metazoa; phylum Arthropoda; class Insecta; order Lepidoptera; family Noctuidae; genus Hecatera; species Hecatera dysodea. Next base: position 24,939,905 of record HG995286.1, on the reverse strand, counting down.
TTGCCAATGCCTGAAGGTAAAACAGTATCTGAAAAGGAATTAGTAAAAAAAGTAAGAGCTGAAGCTGGGTTACCACCGGAACCGACACCTTCTGAAAAGAAAGGAGAGATAAAAACCAAATCAAAAAAAATTGGCGTGACACCATCAAAGCGACGTCCTAAGTCTATAGCTGCCGGTATTAGCGAAAAATTCGAAGACGTTATCAAAACAACAACTTGTGATCGCGGCTGCGGTTGTGATAAAAAGAAAATCAAATTTAAACATAGTTACGTTAAGATTAAAGTGACATCGCCCGATATATCTTCTTTGTGCGATTGTCCGAACGAATGCCTTCCCGGCGTAAAAGCTGGTGCCTTCATTGACAACGAAGGTATAAAAGTAACAGTTGGCAGAGTGAATGGCGCTACTTCATTTACCAGTCACTTCAGCAAGCACAGCCTAGAAACAACAGAAAATATTATTACTTTATATGACAAAGTAGTAACAGACAGTTACAGTAGTTACACGTCGATTGACTCATTAGATACACCTTTTGACGATAAGTTTGAAACAAGGGACTTGAAAAAATCTTTATTCGGTGCATGTCCGTTACTTAGGTGTCCTATCAATCTTGATGAGGTAAAAACTAATACTGACAGTTCAAGTTCGTATACTATTGAATCTTACGACAGTTACGCTTACGACAAAGTAAGCAAAATAGAAAAAGATAAAAATAATTACTTATTTGAAACTTCTACCACTGAAAATTACAGTGATGATTCCGCCAAATTGTTAAATAGTTCCGGAAATAAAGAACTATCAGGAGACATTTGTGAAAATTCATCTTACACTTCAAATGAATATTCCGTCAGTTATGATTCGATTCTTATTATAAAAAGCGAGTCATCGCTTTCCTTAAACACAGACTCGGGTCATAGTGTGGATGAAACAAGCGTGATATCGTTATCCAACAATAGTTTCTACGCATCGGATTCTACTCAATATTTATACATTCCGCTATCTAACCAAGATTTCAGTGACAGCACGATTGAAGAGACGAAAAGCGTTCCGGACAAAATTTACTGCAATAGGAATGATAAAAGTGGCGATGAGGCGGGGATGAGGTAATTTTTACTTTGTTTTACGTATAATATTGAATATAAGCTAGCTAAGCTCCGTTAGTTGGGTAGTTTTTAATAAAAACAGTAGTACCATTCTGCTATTGTGTAACTATCTTACCTATGTGAAGGAAGCTCGAAGTGAGACAGTCAATCCCTAGCAACGCTTGGAATGACTGCACCCTACTCACGGCTCACTGCAAGTAACCTTTCACAGTGAGATTTTGTAGATTCGACCGACTGAGTCATATGCAGCCACTGCCTTTTCTTCGTTTAGTAGAATACTGACAACCTACGAGTACATAACGCCATAACTGACATTATTTTCACTAGTCTGTGTTTCTTTTAAGTTAAAGTTCCTTGATCATTAAAAAGGTTTCGCATTTACAATTCACACTTCACACGAAATCGTGTTTCAAATTCCGTTTACAACGCAATCTTGCGACTAAGTTGCGAATGTGAACGATGTATGATATAAATAGATGGCTTTAATTACATATTTATAAGAGGCAACGTGCGCCGACGCGACGCGAAGTCGCGAGGATTAAGAAAATAATAATAATTAGGAAAATATAACGTAAAAAGATGAAGTGAGTTGTTCCAATTGATGCTTGGGATTGACAGCTCCAAGGTCACTTCAACTGATATATCACGGTGAGATTGTTACAGAGTAGCGTCAAAAGTGGCAGCGTCAAGTAGCAGAGTGTGCTTGAATTTTCTGTTTTTTAGGAAATCAAGTTAGTAAATGTATGTAGTCGTGTAGGATCGCGTCGCGTCTCTGTAATTAACTGAATGTCTCGCTAAGATTTTGGCGTACTGTATCAGAATTTAGAACAGTTCGTCAAAATACTAGTTATGATTTGGTGAAAATTGAGTGTGGAGTATATATCTCAAATGTTGTGTATATTAAAATCACACTTTTCCATTAGTGGAAGCGACAACCAAGTCAGCGAGGCGCTCTTTGACGAAGAACAAACACGAAACAGAGACAACGAAGTTGATTATAGCACGAAAAATCGAAACGATTTCTTTACGTACATAATGCCAGAAACAATACTTGACATCAAAGGCAATACGAACCAAATGACTTCAAGAAACACTAACAATGCGGAACCTGTCGTAGTCATAAGTAATTTAGACAGCGAGCATGATATAACACAGATGGTGGACCAGCTGCTGACGAACAATGATTTTTCTGACGCTTCCTCAATATTTGTGGTAGTGCCCACGTCAGACGACAATGATTCCGATTTCTCATCGGATTGCTCTACTATATGTATTCAGTTATCCAAACACTACCCCAATTGGAACCAAAAGCAATGTGAGAAGATAGAACCAGGTAAGCATTTGTTACATTTGTATTGAATAATTTAAATTTTCTGCCCTTAAACTACGTACACTGAGGATATTTCACGTACCTAATTAAATTGAGTTTAGAAAAGCAGTTTTTAATAGATTCGCCAAAAAATTAACTGAACTTCGCTTATAAATAACAAGCTTTTTTATAGCTTCCCTTCCAAGTGTTGTCCTATCAGGTAAAGAATAGGGATGTTGCCTGAGTAGAAAATATATAATTATGTTTAGTCCGTCAGATTATAGAAAAATATTGGACACGTATTTTTTCCTTTATCTAATCTATAAAAAGCATCAAAGATCAGCAGTGGGAGCGTGTGAAGTCACGGCCCGGCAAAAATTGTAGCTAGTAGTGACGTCACACGAGCTTTTTACGCACTGTATCGTCTTCATTTTTTGTTTATGTGAAAAAAGAAAAAAATACGTGTCCAATATTTTTTGGAAATCTATCAGACGGACTTATCAGACTTTTTTAGTCAACTACCCTATTTTCCTAATTATATGTATCTACCATTTCTTTATCCATCTACGTATATATTTTATCTCTGTTTAGAATAATAATAGCACTTCGGTAAATTTCTTCATATGGGTTTTGTAATTTCAAATGCCATTATTAGAAATGACTAAAATGGCTTATTAAACTGGTTAGAAAATATCAGCTACTCGCTGGTCGCTATAACGGAAACTCTACGTATCGACGACGTACCTATTCCTGTTGTTAAAAAAAAATAAGAAACTACATTGTGCATGTAGGACTCGATTTGTACTTACCATAAAAAACAATCTAAATATTGCTTTACAGAAACTTCGTGTAGAAGGAATTCATCTAGCATGGCGACTTCCGGTTTGAAAATATCTGCGAAAGGCAAAATGTATTTCTTAGAAGGAATGCAAGAGACCGTACCATCTTATCACAACAAAGGAAGTATTGCCATCAAAGAAACCATGCCTACCAAAGAAACCTTTTTACAACATAAATTCTCCAAGTTCTGTTCACACAGAATCGAAGAAAAAGAGAACAAAACAAAAAATAAACTCTGTCAAATTTCTACACCTAACCAAACCATACCATTTAATCACGGGGTTAGCACTGATACTACATCGGACAGGCCATGTTGCTGTGCTCCTAAAAAACATGAAAAAAATGAAAACCAGTACCATAAGGCTGAACATCGATGTGTTTCTGAGCTGATCACGCCTCTTTTTGTTAACCATGGTACGCATTATCCCAAATGTGTTATATGAAAGTCGGTAATTAGTAAAGGCAAAAAATAAATTCGAAAAATATTTGCCAGCTTTTTCGTAAACTGCATGCATTGATGCTGAGATCTTTATTCTTAACGCCTGCAGCCTAGCTAGTAACGTGGCTAGGAGCGATGATTTGGTAAGTTCGTTTTACTTCGCTTCTCGCCAAGACACGCCAGGCTGTCGTCGCTAAGAAAACAAACAGAGCGTTTTTGGCCTTACATTGATAAGTTCTCCCTATGGATAATTTCCCAACTTAATATTTCTTACGTGACAATATTTTTAGGCCCGAACTGCGACGGGTACCATCAGTCACCCAAAGTGAATGTGACTCAGCAAGCATCTTTTGTGTCTACCAACAGACCTCCAACGTCAGTGAGTCCGTGTGCAATACCACCGTGTCGCGCGTATCCTGACTATCATCGCCCACCAGATAGATACGATTACCAAATGCCTTTTGACTCGACGTCGTACGACAGCAACTGTTACAAGAAATATGATAGTGAATCGAACAAGACACATATTTCGGTTTCGGTTCAGAATCCTGCATCCTCTTCCGAACAGCAACAGTCAGAACCTTGTCAGTGCAGTCCAGAAAAGATAAAAGAAATGTTCGAACAAGTACTTAAAGGAAAAGCACCGAATTTGAAGTCAACAGGGTGTGGTGTTGAAAGTTATGCTGATGAATCAATATATAAACCACAGTCTCACGAGATCGTTGATAATTCAGGTATAAATATTTTTTTTCCGAACATCGTCTATGATCATGCATGCCAGCTATATTATTGTATTAATAACTCCCGTTTTGAAGTATCATCTAAAAAACAACAAATTAATTCCATATCTGTATAAACCAAATTCAAATTACAAGAAAAAAAGACTCAAGAAAGAAGGAGAAGATTCAAAAAGATTCTAGGCTCGCCCCCAAAATATATACCTGAATTAGTTGTAGTATTATTGTACCCGTGTACGATACATAGGTATGTCCCTGCCCTAGCGTTCGGGGAATGCAGGCAAGATGGTATTTTAAACAACAAATGCATACAACTTTTACAATACCTAAAAGTATCGAATAGATGTTGAGAAAAAAGTTATGGCCAAATAAAATAAAAGATGACAAAATATAATTAATCAATTTTAAAGCAAGCAGATATCTTCAACCAAGATATCTGCTTCAAAATTAGCATTTTCACTTGTTAGAAAGAACGTGGGCCGTCACTAGTGTGTGAGTGAATTTGGTGAAATGATTTTAAGCATGCCAAATCGCTGTGATTTTGTGAATCTTGCCAATAATGGTGGAAACGCAGATTATATTTTCTTTTTTCTTTACAATATTTCTTTTTTAAATCCCGTTTCGTCTAATTGACGACGATTTCTTATTTGGATTTTAAATAGGAATTAAAGTAAGAAGCCAGTCTGTAAAACTAGATTTGGACAATGTTTTATAGTTAAAAATTTACTTGATCCCGGGAGACTTTAATGTATGTATATAGATATTACAATTGAGTTTATACACCGTAATTAATCATCAATAACACAATAATTCAGCGATATTGCTTTAATGCAAGGAATAGAAATTGTCTTATAGTATTTAGCTGAAATATTAAGTTGTTTCAGGTCGCGCTGTTTTACGATGTAGCAAGTTTTTTCCCCAATTATTATATACTTACCCTCATTGTATATGTTCCCAAGACATAACGCTTAATATTTTTGCTCATATAGGCTGGAGTTCATGCATTGTCACATATCTAATAACCACTAAAAAGCAAAGAAAAAGTTATTATAAAGTTTTATTTTAATTGGCCATAAGTTTTTTGTTAAAAAAAAAACAATATTTTTTAATTTCGTGTTGCTATTATTTTTGCTGTATATCAATAACAAAATTCCCCCTAAACATGACCACGCACTTTTGAAACATGCCTGTATAAAACGTAATCGATTCGAAGTGAAAAAACCTGTCAAGTGCATGTCCCATAAAACTCGCGGTCACTAAATGATTCGAACACAGAACGCGGTCAAACAACATGGAAAGCGTAAGATGCGACGTCTCGACAGCTTCATGTGTGATGATCAACTGTCAGGTCATTCCGCTCTAACAGCGCCCTGCAGCCCTACCATGACGTCTTAAATCCATCATGATACCTGAGTCAGAGAGAGACGGAGTTACACAAGACGAATAGCACTATCCCTTTCCCTCACACACATCATGATGGATTTAAGACGTCATGGTAGGGCTGCTGTACGCCGGTCAGCTGATGCCGCACTGTCTTTATGTGACGAATAGATAGTGCCCATATTTTGCTGATATAAACCAGGAAAAAATATTAAAAACAATGTTTGAACAAATAATGGAATGTGTTATATTACTAATATGGAAACATATTATTTTTAATAATCACCATTTTACTGCTTTGTTGGCGTAACTATATAAGTATACCTACCTGTAACAAAATGCCAACTTTCTAGTGCTAAGCGTCTCCTGAGCTAAACGCGGACACATAGACAAACAGAAACATGGCGAAACGATAAGGGTTCCTTGCTGACAACAGAACCCTAAAAATTATAGTAGTGTTTGGCTGCTTCCGTCATAGCATATCAATCCACTTACAATTTTGTAATTCAAGTTAGTTTTATTACCTTTAATATTTGGGCCCAGTAGGTGGTGGCTAACAGTGGCTTGATTGCCGTTCTAAATAAATTATGTGAACCAGACTATTTTATATGACACAGTGTTTTTTATTATTAAATGTTTATTTAAAAACGCGTTTTAAGAAGTTTAAACATTTTCACATCTAAAACTATTTATTTATAACTAGAATTTACTGGTGAATGTTTGGATTTCGTCGCTCTTTGCATAGCTTACACTGTCACCCCTTCATCGCAGTCTATGTGTGTCTAACTATAATTCTAATTTTCTCAAACTTGTTTTGAAACATTTTCAGATGATGTTGAGGATTACAAGTATATAAAAGATCACAAATTGGATTGTTCATGTAGCGGTAAGAAAAAATCAGTAAAGATAGCACCTTTATGTCCTTGCGACAACTATCTGCCACCAAAACCACCGATGCCACCAATTTCAAAGACAGCATTTGGACCGAAGGCAGGAACCAGGTCCATGGGCTGCCAGTGTTGTTGTTGCGACGACTCCACGACTAACAGTGATACCGGGAAAAAAGCGCTAGGTCCCTCTGGAGGAGTATGCCAAATGGAACCAGGAGGAACTTACTGTCAAGCAGGTCGAATTGTCACTCAAGAACCTGCTACTGACAAAAAAGAAAGCTGTGTCTGTAATGGAGGTGTGATTGGCAAACCTGAAAAAAAGAGAGGCTTCTTCTCGAGAAATAAAAATGTAATTTGTGAATGTCCTCAATCTAAACCCGAATCCCAAACCAAACCCAAATCAGAACTAGAACCAGAAGTAAAACCAGAAGTAGAGCCAGAACTGGAACCAGAATCCTACATGTATCAAAGTTATCACTTTGTTGATGAGAAGCAAGTTCTGAGACAGAAATCAGATATGACGCAGACACAGTCAGGCTTCAGAATGTTTAAAAAGAAAAAACCGCCCGTACCACCTGAGCCCGAGTTTACCGTGGAAGATGCTGTCAGATACTACGTAGCTATGAACCCGGACTTTATAAAGGAGTTTGTCCCTCCTGCGCCGGAACCCAAAGAGTGTCCATGTAGCGAGTTTTCTATTCATGTACCAGATAAAGTCAGTCTGAAATCATCAAAATCATATAAATCCCAGAAGAAAAACAATAAAATTCAGTGCGAATGTCAAACTTCTGCGCCCTCATCCGATGCTGTTCCCCCGCAAGCAACTGTTCGCCCCGCGAGTGTTCCTCCCAAGAGTGCTGCGGCCCCGAGTGCTCCTGCTCCGCCACCCGCCGAGGTGCCTGAACAGCCGGCAGACGAGGGTCCTTCCGGAGGATTCAAGTTCACGATAGGAGGCAAAGGTTCGGGGTCTAAGGGTCTTAGTGGCGTTTGTTGCTTCGATATGATCCAAAAGACGAACTATTCAAGAACTAAACATTCGAAATAATTCCAATAAATATTCCGTTGTGTGTTTGATCGTTTAAAGAAACTTGGTAAATATTTTGGATTCAAGAATACAGTTCGGTAATAGTGTTAGCATTTCCCATCGTGTGTGTATTTTGAAACAGTCAAGTTTTTTTGGGAAATAATTTATTCGTAAGTAAACAAGATTTGGAAAAAATTGTGTTCATTATCCTTCCACCCTGTAAAAAAAATGTCTGTTTATCTATATGTTCTGGCTGTCTGTGCGTTTATAACTAAGCCTAGATTACAGCTAGATTTCATGATTATTATTTGATTTTATTACCCTATAGTGTTTTTTTATTACTTTCGTAAATAACCTAAATATCGAGCTTCAACAACAATGAATGAAACTGCTTTAAATTAAAAAATGACGCCAGTGAATGTTAATGTGTTTTCGCACAGCAAAATCGCTAACCACGACGTTGTAGAGTGCAGTTTTTCAGAATTCCTCAACAATGCGCTGCCACTTCCATCGCACCCCGTTCTCATTCACAGCTTTGTTCCTTTGGGACCCTTAGCGCATGCGCGAGCGGTGACTGGCCAGCGACGCCGAATCACCACGATGTAATCGCGGCCCAGCGCAGTTTTAGCCACCACTCGTTGAAACACCTCGTCGTGGTATCACATAGCGTTGTGATTAGGTGGCTAAAGTTCATTGCAAATAGTTGTTGGCCAATTGGTACGCTTACAAGCTTCTCGCGTTGAGGCGAATCGGCTGCGCCTAAGTTTTTAAGATACAGTTCGACGTGAAGATGCAATTAATATAAATGTCATCAAAGCTCTGGTCTAGTTCAATAATAGGTTCAACTCACACTTCGAGTCGCCACGAAGAAGCTTGAAGAGGCCTGTTACTGCAATATGCATCGTGGAACCGCGGGATTCAGAACAGTTTTGGAATTCTCTTATGTATTATTTCTTTGATTTATTAGGCTCACCAATAGGATCTGAATAAATTAATTGACTTGGTATTACATGGATCTCCCAACTTTTTACGCTAGAAAACCTGTTGTGGTCTGAAAGCTGTGTCTCACAAGCAATAAATATGATATATTAGTCTGGCACATGAATGTCGAGCCTAAAAAGCGCGGCAAATTAAAAAAATAACTACATGATAATGATGCTACAAGCTGCCTGAGCTAGCTGCCAAAATTTAATTGTATGCATTCCATAATAATCACAACTTTTATAACTATATATGTTTACTATAAATCAATGCTACCTACAAAATAAATCAGAGAAAAGCAAAGAGAGGTTCAAGGTTTGTAGATAGAAATAAAAATAAAAGGTCAATTATTTAAATACAAAATAATTATATTTTTTATGTCATATTCAAAATCAGAATCTAAGAATTTAATTTCTAATGAGGCATCCGAATCACTGCTATCATCACATATATTTATGATGAACCGATCTAATGCTTCATCTGTAATTCTGTCTCGGCCTTTCTAAGCATTTTATAGATGGATAACATGATCAATATTTCTTTTTCCAATCTTTTGGAAGACCAGTGGTGGCCGAGTGGTAACGGCCCCGACTTATGAATTATATATACATAGGTCGAGGGTTCGTGTCTATTCTTTCGATTTTGAGGTTCCGCCTTACAATACAGTGTTCCTACAGTTCTACAAAAAAAATTGGCACTGATTAGCATTACAGCGGGGGTGTTTGCAAAAAAAATGTATGTTGGAAAATCATGGGAAACTTTGTCTGTGCATAGCGCCTCCACGAGCAAAGGAATCGCTGCTAGTCCACCTTCTTTAACTACCGTATTAACACGGCTCGCGACTGATCTCTATGGGTGAAATCCTTATGCGTACAAGTAATCGTTGCACATTTATTTAGCTAGTCGACAAAAAAATTAGGCGAGACCACTGCAAGATGTTGCATCTTGGTGCGATCCCACTCCGGGTTTGTGCATCATGTGTCGCAATGACCAGTGATGTGTGCTGACGTTTTTCTCGTCACTGAAACTTTGCCGCTAATATCACCGTGTGGAGAACTCTATTTTTCTAGTGAGAATACATACATATACAATATACAATATCTCACCGTGTAAACGTGTAAAGCCTTTAGAGGTGTATGATGCGTTGATGACAGTATAGGCCGGCAAGAAACTGGACCAAAGAGTTCTTACAGAATTAAGTGGCAAGACGAAAACTTCGTGAATGTAGCGCTTTGTACAGCTATCATAACATCCATTATTGACTGACAAAATAATGACACTTGTGACATAATACCCTTCAGCAGCAAATATTAAAAAATTATTAAAAATAATGTAACGCATCACACGATTCTACTACACTATAAGATAGGCAAAAACCAAGACATGAAAGGTAAACATATTTTTCTGTAATTACTCGAAAGTGAGGTAAAGGTTTTCCTCCAAAGATGAGCGACGTAGCTATGAGGTGCGACAATGCGTAGCGACACTATGAAAATATTCACTGTTTCTATCGATGCTTATGTGTTAGGAGCCAGCTGCCTTGGGTCGAGGATCTAGTTACCTTGATACAATGACATAACAGATTCTATTCAGTTGTGTACGAGGACACACATTCCTAACTCGCGTCTCCCGCATAAATTCCGTGCACACATTCCACGCTCGCATCCCTCGACACATCTTTCGGTTTTTGTATTTCAATATGCCTAGCTCCTTTTCCTCCAGAGCAGCGCTAAGCTCGACTCACAAAATTAAGTGATCGTCAGTACCTCACACATCTTTGGTTGAAAAGCATCACCACTAACTTCACAAAATGAATCAAAGAGCTTCAGAAACCGAACTTCAGTAAAGAGAAATATTATTAAGCAATTCATATCAACATTTTTAATTCCACTCCGTGTTTTAATTCTCAGCTATCCAATTATTGTTTGAGCTATATCTTCACTGAAGACTCACACTTCTCTACAAATGGAACTGCCTACGATGTCGATGGAATAAAAACTAGGTATGAACAGGCCAGTAGTTTATATTGCATCATTTCTGAAACCAACCTCTGACCTTGTTGACAGACTTTCTCTTAACAATGGTCGCTACCATAAACCTTGCTTTTCATTGAAGTCATTTTAATAAACTGAAATCAAACTGCTCTTTCAGCGACATTTTTATTTAGGGCATCAATCATATGTCAAGTTTTCAAAAATGGCTCAAATACAAACTTTCCAAAGAGAATGGGAAGGGCATCAAACGCAACCGCATCAAAAACAGAAGCAAGTTTATGAAAAGCAACCTAATCAAAAAGCAATAGAATGGCTTGAAACACAGACACAACAAAAGGAATGGGAACTACACGACAAGAGAGGAGGAAGTAGAAATAGAGCTAAAGACGATGAACCCATAGTAGTCATAGACCATTTGAATAGCAATGAACATGACATACTGACTATGGTCGAACAAGTCCTAACAAAGAATGAGTTTTCTGATGATTCCTCCATATTTGTCGTAGTACCGTCAGTTGATAATGACGCAGGAAGCTCTTCTTATCACCGAAATTCTAGTGTTTGTATACAGATGTGTGAAAAGCCAGTGGCTTTAAAGAAAAAGGACAATCTAATAGTACGAGGTAAGTATTCAGTTTAGCTTTTTAATTGAAACCTACAAACTATTGATACTTTTAACAACCGATTATTGTTTAAACAATCTTATATATCTCACCTCTTAAACTAGAGATGATGCAAAAAACCTAACCACCATTTCAGCACTACTATAATAGACACCTGAATATAATTTGATATATTTTTTGACACGCCTAATTATAACTAACAGAACCCATTTTTAGCATTTTTAAAATTGTCGTTTGTATGTCGTTTGCCTGTTTGTCTGTTTAGATAGTTTAGTACCATTACTATTTTATTTCGAATGCATGGAAATAGCACCAAAATATACTGTCGAATTATTTGTGAAACATTTAATACTTAGAAAAGAAAAAGTGAATATATTATTATATTATCGTTATATCCTCTGAACTACATATTATTTTGAACGGTCAACTCTATGGTCGGTAGAGGGCGTTATTCATAAGAATACAATACAATTACAATACTTCATTAACAGACGACAAATGAGATGTCGTCTGTTAATGCACATTTGCTTGTCTAAGTCACAACTTGTAAGCGTAAACGAACAGGATTGCCAAGTCTTAAAAGTTGAAAGTTGAAGATGTCCCCATCTTCCGATCCCAGCCAATTTAGCCGTATTAAAATGGGAAAAAGGTCGGATAACCTATCCTATTCATGGTTTTGTGTCTTTAAAATAATAGTATGTACGTATACGAAGTTCGTAGCTAAAGAATAACAGCCGTATGGGTTGACCTTCAAAGTCTTGGTATGTTCAGACGGTCACTCATCCACAGACAGTCCTTGGCAAGTGTTGCTTTACCTAGAACATCGATCTCTGTAATATTTAGCCGGGAGTTTCTCCAAATCAACTGAGTCGTAAAAAATATGTTTTTAAAAATTGTTTCAATTCGGGTTAATTAATATCTAATACTGACCAGTATTCATTTGAAGTACTGCGAAATTAAGAATCAACTGGATTCAAGATACATATCAGGGCTGGTCAGCATTTTGAACGGAAAAGTGTGTAACCTTCTTTTTTTCTAAGAGGGGTCAGATAATGCAGGGTATTGACTGTGCGTAGGTACATTTTATCTATGTGACATATTTTTTCTACCATCCACGCGAACGAAGTCGCGGGCACAGCTAATGGTATAATAAAACTTACAATTTAAAGATCCGCAGCAGCACAGAAATTCTACACATCAGGGCGTGAAATTATGCTCCAAAGGAAAAATGTTTTTCATGGAGGATTTACCGATAGACATGTTATACTATCACAACAAAGAGATTTTGCAAAACCCAATCCCAAAAGACGGTTGGAAAAAAGGAACTAAGAACAAACTTTGTCAAATCAGTACACCTAATAAAGTTGTGGAAAGAGTAGAAAATACTCGTAAATGCAACGTCGTGAGCGTGGACACGACTGTCGACCGACCGTGCTGCTGTTCTGTCAAGACAAATCAGGTTTTGGACCACAATACAAACAACAAACAAGTTGCCAACGTCATGTCCAACATAATTACACCGCATCTTGATAAGCAAGGTACTGCACGAATATTAAATTATTTTGATCTAAGTTGCGTCTGTCACTGCACTTTATATACATATACGTAATTATTGAAAATCATTTCTCAACTTGTTGTATAACTAATTTGTTTAATGTTTGCAGTTATGATTGGCATGAACCCACGGGAATCGGTTAGGTCAGCAAACTTACCGCTAGCACCAGGCAACATTCCGCAGTGCAGACTTCATCGCACACAACATCATGTCGCGGTCCCCACTCAACAATTTACCAGGGCCCCCATTCAGCAACTTACCTGTGCTCCCACTCAACAATATGCCAGAGCCATTTCACAACAATATACCAGGGTCCCCATTCGAGAACTTACCTGCGCCCCGACTCATCTTTCCTGGGCACCCGATCAACAATATGCCAAATCAGGTCCTTCTCAATATCGCGACGAAGCTTACCCCACTCAAAGTCGTGTCGAAGCATGTCCTACCCAACAGCATACCGAAGCACGTCCAACTGAAGAACGTGCCGAGCCTTGCCCCATTCAACATCAAGCATGCCCCACGTGTCAATGTTCTCCAGAACAATTGCTAGAACTGTTCAAGCTAGCAGTCACTGGGGGCAAGTTGCACGGCATTCCGACGATTTGCGGAGAATGTCCCGAACCTGAAAATCTAGCCCCAGCGCCACCAGCGCCACCAGCGCCACCAGCCGAACCGGCGCCAGGAGATCCATGTTTATGTAATTGCCCTTTCACATATGTTTTTAACTTAGAGGCTTTTTTTATAGTAACGAGGGTTGCAGTTAATATCAGCTCTTAAGCGCCATGTCCAGAGCGAATGAACTTTGGCGATAAGAGGCTGAAAATGAACAACGTCGTAGGACACACACTCTTTTAAATTAATAGATAATTACAAAGTAATAATTCAAGATTTCAGAGCCCCCTTTTTTTTTTTTTTTTTTTCTGGATGGGAAATCATCAAATGACCCCTCCCGCCCTGGGTGGAGCGGTAGGGAGTGTCAGACTTTTACTGACTAAAACCCACCTGTGATCCTTCTTGTGCCCTATGCGTTCCAGGGCCGCGGCAACTCTTTCGAACAAATTCCGCAACCCTAGCAGGCACCGACCCTATGGGGCCCCGTCCTCGGTGCTGACGGCTCCTTGAGGCGCGCGTGGAACACAACGCGTCGTCGACTCAACCTGGTATCGGACGGCGAGCCACCCACGCTCACCGTCCCCAGGCATCAGCCACTGCGCGATAGCACAGCGGCCGACTTGTCTCTGGAGGGGGCCGAAATGGGACCATTACTGGCACTCCATCTCAGCACCCTCCCGAGTGTTGGGAGCCGCAGCACCCGCAGCAGAAGCGGCAGTGGCGGCGACAGAAGCCGCGGCGGCGGCAGAGGCGGCGGTGGCGGCGGACCTCTTGCCCCTGGTCGGGGCGGATGGCGCGCAGGCCCTTCCCCCAGCCCAGTGCTCGGCCGGCTTGCCAACAGCCGCACATGCACTGCAGTGCGGCGTGGCCTCGCACGAGCCAGCCTTATGCCCGGGCTGACCACAGCGGAAACAGAGTCCGCTGCGGTCGACCTCCGAGGGGCACATAGCTCCCGTGTGGTTACCCACATGGCAGCGGTAGCACCTCAGAGGTCTGGGTTCCAGCAGTTTTACCCGCGCAGACACCCATCCCACCAAGAGCCTTCGGCCCTCCGACACAGTTCTGGCCGCCGTCACGGGGCAGCTCACCACAAGGGTTTGCATGCCCGTGTTGTCAGGCCGGAGGGTGCCCGCCTTGACGAGCTCGGCAGAGCACCCCCCAGTCCTGGCGACGGCGGCCACAACTTCCTCCTCCGTCACGGAGTCATCCAGGCCCACTATGCGCATGTCGATGCGCTTAGTCGGCCTGGACACCCGGACCTCGTCCGCGGGTAAGACCGCCCTCAGCCTTTCGGCCAGGGCGTCCGCGAACGGGCCACTCTCCGCTCCGGCGAGCTCGAGCTTGCGGGCACCGGTTAAGGTCCTCCTGACCCCGATGCCCCCGCTGATGCCCAGCTCTTGGAGGCTCACCGCCTCCTTCGCCCGCTTCAGTACGGCGAGATACGTCACGCCCCTCTGTTCCGCTTCCGGCTGCAGTGTGAGCACTACAGCCGCGGATTTCGGGGCGCGAAGCCTCGCCGCAATGGCGTTGGCCTTCCGCCGCTGCCTCCTCGCCTTGTTTTTGGCCGCTTTCGCGGCCCGCCGTTTCTGGCCAGCAACCTGCCACTCGGCCTCGGCCGCAGGAGGGTCCGAGGGTGGGGGTGGGGGCGGCTGCGGCACCACTGGCGCCGCAGCCTTAGCCGCTCCTCCAGCCTTCCTCCTACCCCTCTTCGCCGGGGCCGACTTGGTCGTCGCCGGCGTCGTAGTCGCCGGCGTCACAGGCGCTGTCGCTGGCGCCGGCGCGGCTCCGCCCTTGGCCTTCGCCTTCGCCTGGCCAGACGTTCCTGGGCCGGCAGCCACGGCGGCCGCGTACGAAGCCGCCTTCTGCCGGCCCTGGGGCCTCTGTGTCGCCGCTAGTGGGGGACGCCGAATCATGTCCTCCAAAACGGAGAACTGCTTCTGGTAGGGAGCCAGCTCCTGCCGCACCAGGCTCCGCACCTGGCTCAGCACTAGGCTCCCCTCCAGCGTCGCCGGACTCGGCCCCCCCTGCGGCTCCTCCGAGGCCGCTCTGGCCATGCCAGCCAGGTCCCTCCGGAGCGACTCATTCTCTGCAATGAGTCGCTCCGTTACGGCCGCGAGGCGGGCGACCTCCGCCCGCAACTCTGTCGCCTCTCCGGACCCGCCGACGTTGGCCGCCGCCGCCGCCATAATGGAGGCTTTGGCCGCCGTAATGGCCTCCCGCTTGGAGGACTGCTTTCGCTTGAAGGCCACAGCGCGGATCGCGGCCTCCACGACCTCCGCAAACTGGGCCTTCTTGTCTTCGACAGTGGGACGCACCTCTCCCGGGGCCTCCGAGTCGTCGGAGTCGAGAGCAGGCGGAAGAGTAGAGGGAGCCCTACGACCGCTCCCTCCAGGGCGACGCCCCTCCTCCACCAACCTCCCGGCCCGACTCTCCACCTCCCGGGTAGAGGGAGCCAGCCCCCTCCCCGCCTCACAGCCCCTGCCCCGCCTGGCGGTGGGGATCTTGCGGGCGGAGGCAAACTCGCCCTCAGAGGACGACCCGCTGTCATCCTCCCGTCTGGGCCGCTTGCGGAAGAGCTTGACGCCCTCCACAGCAGCCCCCCCTCCTCTGTCTCCAGAGCCCGCCGAGCTGACCGTTACTAGGTCTGGCGCGGAGCCGGAATCCGACTCCGCACCACCCCGGCGCTCAGGCGAACCCTCCTCTTCAAACTCGTGCGCCATCAGCTCCTTAAACGAAGCGGATCCGGATGACGACGATGATTCGGAGCCTCCTCGGCTCTTGTTGCCACTGGCAAGCGGAAGGTCTTTGTTGCCCACCCCAGAGTACGGAGGGCAGCCCGCCGAAGCGGGGTGGGATTCCCCGACCGCTGAGCAGTCGGGACCCACCTGGGGACTCATTTTGCAAAGATCTTGACTCATTTTTTGTGCCTTTTAAGGGTGCGGTCCCTGTTTGCTCCGCCCCTTCTCGGGGCCCACTCTCCTCACCTCACCTCTCCACCTGCTCGCTGCTCCCACAGTCACGTCTGATGATCAGACGCGTACCAGAGAGCAGCGAGCAAGCGTGTGTCTCTCTTGGTCTGATCCCTCACTTGCGACCTTCCGGCATGAGTGGCTCTACCGGGAAAGCTCGCAAGATCATTGGGACGCTCAAGCCCCACCACGACGACAACGTGGAGACACATTCGGTGGGGTTTCAGAGCCCCCTTACGTTATCTTGGCACACAATAGTGCGTCAGCCGAGATCGCAAAGTAAAAGATCGATACACTGTTATTGTCTTGTTACGAAGCATTTCGGCCTGGTTGGCTATTGCCAAGTTTACGGCTAATGTAGAAAATGTAGTTAACCCATAGTTAAATTGTTATGTTGACCATTAGCTACGTTACGCTCTTTGTAACGCTACAATCGGAGCGAGAAACGCTGCACGAGCGAGCGAAAGGCACATGAAAGGCACGATCATCAATGTTTTGTTATGACGTTGTCACGTCAAACTATAAAAAAAAACTTATTTATTTCAGACAAAAACGAACTATCGTCCGTAAACCGACTTTACAGACAACCAAATTTTTTTTATTGTTCTTAGGATGGGAAGTCATCAAATGACTTATTCTGCTCCGGGCGGAGCGAAACGGAGTGCAGGCTCTTACAGACTAAAATGTTTCTTCGAATGCCCTTTGCGTTCCAGGGCCGCGGTGACTCTTTCGAACAAATTCCGTAACCCTGCAGGAACTGGCCTTAGAGGACCCTAACTAAAAAATAAAACAATTTTGTTACAATTGGTTGCGGACTTGCGTCAATCCGATGACGATATGGTAGAGGAAGAATGTTCGTCTGGTCCTAATCGTCCAACAATAACAGATCCGTTCATTCCTTTATTGAATTGGAGCTTCAAATGATCTTAAAAACAGTACTTTTATGTTAAATTAATCTAAAAAAAAAACTAATAGGCTACTAGCATTATGCTTCGTAGTTAGTAAAACAATACATCTTCAGAAATAAAGGGTACTACTTCCAATCATCGTAATCAAAAGATCCAATTGAAATATTTACAGGTGCAGAACCTGGGAGTGCCAAATTTACAATAACTGAGCCAACGTGTCCGTGTGAATTGACATCGGAAAGAATGCAAATAGAAATGGGAGCAACGAAGCAAAAACGAGGAAGTATTAGGCAGGCAAGATTCAGTTCTACAGTTGGTACTTCCACTGACGACAAACCAGCGCGCAAAAGTGGATGGTGGTCGTGGAGGAAGAACAACTGCGAATGTCCCAAAAACGAACCTGCAACCGAAAAAGCAAAGGCTGCACCAGAACCCCAAACTGAACCCAAAGCTGAACCGAAGCAGCCACCGGAGTACGACCCAGAACCACACCTTACATTGGAATCATATTTTAAGGAAAGAGATAGTCTTATTTTATCAGAAGAACTTTTGAAAAAAAATTCACTTGAAACAGAAAGAGTTTCAGGATTCAGACTACAACAGGATAAAAAACTACCACCTGAACCTGAAGTAGATTTCACCGCTGAAGACGCCATCAGATACTTAGCAATGATGAATCCGGATGTGTTTCATGATATCATGGCAGAACAACAGGTAAATCTAGAATTCTAACGCATTTGAGAATTAGAGTAATTATGACAGATATAAGCTTTTATAATCGTCATACAACTTAAATGGAGGTTGAAAGAAAAGAAAGTTGAAAGCGGTTGCTTTCAACTTTAGTAAAATTTATAAATTTTTCAATGCTTGATATTGAAGAATTATGGTGTCTTCCACAAAACCACGAATAAAAAGTTAAAATTAGCTCTAGCATTTAAATCAAGCAATTCTCATCATCTGCCTAGCCTTTTCACAACTACATAATAATATATTGAAGTCGGCTTCCAGTAAAAATGGATTCAGCTGAATATCAGTATTTTACGTGGAGCGACTGCCTACCAGACCTCCATAACATGATAATTCTTTTTAAGACTGGAGTCAGTTTTTTCACAATCCTTAAGAAAAAATCTGACTGCCAAAGATCTACAAATGACAGCCAGAACCAACGGCTTAACGTGCTTTCCGAGGCACATAAGAGTCTCGCTAATTTAAGATGGACGCAAAACAAGTTCTCATAATGAAAAAAAACATATTTGATAAAACACAGAAAATGAGGCAAAATTATTATTCAAATTATTTTGTTCATGAGTTGTATTGTTGATGTACATATGTCTATTTTGTTTCGAGTTCAAGGTTCATGCTTTAAATGTAAGCACCAATTAGTATAAGATCTAACGCCCTTTTAACTGTAATTTGAACAGGCAAAACTCGATGGTACATATGTGCCACCACCACCTCCTCTAGAAGTGAAGCCCCCCGCACCGCCGCCTGACGCCAAAGCAGATGAAGGCCCGTTTAAAGGTTTGAAGTTCAAAGTAGGTGGAAAAGGTTCCGGATCCAAAGGACTGGCTGGTATTTGTTGCTTCGATCTGCTCACAGAGTCGTTCACGACATGGTGACACATGCCGCGAGTAAAACAGAATATTTCGCTAACAGTTACAGAAGTTTCGACTTTACTTATCGATTTCTTTTCTAATTCAGTAACCATGTTACCATTGTCATAGTTTTTGTGATGATTTTTTTTAACAACAAGGTCCTTTTGTTTTAATTTTGATAATTTTATTAGTAATACAATCTTATATCAACATGTTGTTTTATTTATAAACAAATAAAATATAACAAAACAAATACATATAAGTATGCTAAAATAATAAACTAAACTAACATATGATGTTTTATAATATTTTTGATGTATTAGAGAACTTATAATAATTATGATGAAGACATTAGTATGAAGAATGACAGGCTTTTAAGTAGTGTTTACGGAATTTACGATCAAAGGAAAATTTAGATTTTTTGATGTCAAGATGTTCCAGAGTTCAATGGTAGAAATAGCGTAGGAATTAGACATAAACCCGGTACGGTGAGAAGGAATATAAAGAAATCAGTCAGCTTATATTGGTTTTGTCAATACACGTGCTGCTTACTTTACTGCATTACTTGCACAGTTTAGTGTCCTTGTTCAGATCTATACCCAGTTATCTACTTGCTAGAGTGTCCTCAATGCTTGTTGTAGAAGACTTCAGGCGACCTATTATGAAGTCTTAAATCCATCATGATGTCTGTGTCAGAGAGAGACGGAGTTACACAAGACGAATAGCACTATCTCTTTCCCTCACACGAATCATGATAGCATTGGCATTTCGTAATACGGCCACTGATCGTCTCTGGCACTGCTATTATAGTGATCGCTTATTGGGCAGAAACTATTATTTAAACAGTTTATGTGTGTAAAGTTTCATTGAAATCGGTTTAGTCATTTCGGAAAATAAGGACTTGAAAATTTTTATGAATTTGCCGTACGGCGTGCTCGCTCTTAAGGAGTGTCCACCTTTCATGATTTTTTGATCCAGACAGTATGAGGAGCTAACTCTAGTACTTCGAATGGAATGGTGGGTAATCTTTGGCCGCAGATAGAAGTCATCTAAAAATATAGCTTTAGCGCCGAATATAATCGCGCAAGGTCGGAAGGCAACTCGAGATCGATGTTTTGCAAGCTTCTACCGCTTTTCCACCAGACGCATAGATGTGTATTTTACTTTCATAGCAATAGCATAGTTCGGCATTAAGTCCGGGAGTTAAGGGCATTATTCCAAAAAAAAAATTTGGCGATTTTTTGAGTTGAGTACATTTACTCGCCTCATAAATTTATTATACAGTGTAAAAAAAATAGCGTTGAGTAACTTGGTTGAAAACCCTATATCTATACTAATATTATAAAGCTGAAGAGTTTGTTTGTTTGTTTGAACGCGCTATCTCAGGACCTACTGGTTCGAATTGAAAAAATCTTTTTGGGTTGAATAGACCATTTATCGAGGAAGTCTTTAGGCTATATATCATCACGCTTAAGCCAATAGGAGCGGAGCAGCGATAAAGAATGTTTTAAAATTGGGGATTCCACGGGGACGAAGTCGCGGGCAGCAGCTAGTTACAAATAAGTAGTGCTATACATTAATAATAATATTTTACTACATTATGGCGTAAAAAAGTAGACGAACGTGGAGACGAATTTCATGTCTTTGTGGTCGTTGAAAGCTTCAGAACGCAAGTTTTTATGCAAAATCGTACACAATTTTTCTAAGATAGGTACGGCTGAAGAAATATAATAAGTCCTCATCTCTTATTTGATCATGATAAAGTTTTTATGTTAGACTAGCAGCTCTCAGTTGTTCCTGAGATTAGTGCGTCCAACCAGACAAACAAACTTCAACTTTATAATATTATTACTAGTAGCGCCCCGCGGTGTCACTTGCGTAGTTCCCGTTCCCGTGGGAATAGGAGGATATATTTTTTTTATGGTTTGTAATATGTGTTACTCGCTAATAATGGAGCTTTCCATTGGTGAAAGGTTAAATCGGTTCAGTGGTTTAGGCATAGCAAGCAAACAAACAAACTCACATTCACAATTATAATATTCGTTATAAGTTTTAGGATATTGGCTGCTTAGTTAAAACCGGGACCGATCCATCGAAGATACGGACTGGTTGACCGTACAAATTAACGCGACAATTGTGTATACTCGCGATTAATTCTTTATAAATGACGCCTTAGACTTCGTTTCACAAAAACAGGTACTAGTGTTATGAAATTGTACATCTTAAATAAGGGTTACACTGCTAATAAACACACTATCAGTAGGTTTCTAAGCCAAACAAGTTTCTGCAACTTGTACCTTTAAAACAAGCTTGTTGTAACAGGAGTCCTGAAAACCATAATTTTCTGAGAAGGGATGGTCAGGCAGTTTTCACTTTTGATGCAAGGTGTTATGGGGCGTAAGCCGAAGAACTCTTTTGCGTGGTTTCAAAGTCAATTATTGAGTAACGACATGCAGGCGAAAAACAAAAATATCTGTCTTTTGAATAAGCTGTTATACAGCTACTTTGAGCTACGCTGTTGTTATGAAATAACAAGAGCGAATTATAACCAAATTTTGGCTTTATTCAACTTTAAATTCGTACAGACATTATGACAACTTCAAACCTCTGAAAAGTACACACTCTTTAAAGAGTCTATACTCTTTAACGAGTTTGTATGCGGCGACTAAGAAGTTCACCACATTCTCCCCTGCTGTATTCTAGCTTGAGGTATCGTAGTCCTGCAGATAGGCAGGTGGTCTTCTATTTCTGGTAGTCTGTTGAATTGTGTGAGTATCTGGTGCAGCACTCTCTGTAGAGACAAATGAAGAGTCACTTTCTGTTTCTAAAGTTTCAGCACGTTCGCCTTCGTCCCCGCTCTCTAACCCTGTTGGGGCTAAATGTCTGTTAGACACGGTCGTTTCTCGGCCGTCGCCCAGTCTTACAAAAGAATAGTCCGGGTTCGACTCCAACTCGACTTCCTCGACTATGGGAGAGTATTTGTTGGTTCTGTTGTGCTTTTTGAGTAGGACAGGACCGGGTGTTAGAAGCCAAGTTGGTACTGAATGTCCGTTATTAGATTTTCTATTTTCAATTTCAAATTAAAAATGGATTTCCGCAAAGTAACGCCTGACTCAATCATTTTTTTTTTTCTATTGTGAACAAACATCATTTCATGAGGAGTTTGGTTCGTTGCTGTTCATAGCAGCGATCTCATTGAGTGCAGTGCTTGATTAAGCACCATTTCCCATTGCTCGATTTTTAATCTCTGTGATTTCAGAGCTAACTGTATTGTCCAAAGTATACGAATACATAAGTGAGTGCACATCATACAATGCTGCAGTAAGTACACTCAACACCGTATATGTTAAACCAAAAAATGAAGTTTTTGCGAGACATATTCTGGCCACAAAAAAACAACAGAGCCATGAAAACATTCAACAATATCTTCAGCAGCTGAGAATTTTAAGCAAGGACTGTCAATTTAAATATGTTGATGCAGAAAGTAATAGGAATGATTGTATAAGAGGCGCATTTATTTCTGGTATTAATTCGCATAAAATTCGTGAGCGCTTGTTAGAAAATTTTAACCTGACGTTGGATGAAGCTGCTAACCAGGCACAAACAATTGAAACTGCTGAAAACAATGCGCAAACATTAATTTGCACTCACTTATGTATTCGTATACTTTGGGTGATACATGGTTAGTCAAAAGTTGCATTTTCATTGTATCATTAATTTTCTTCTCTGCTTCATTCGCAATCAGAAAATTTTTAAAAGTAGATTCCCAATGAGTCCATTCTTGAGCCGCAGTAGGCGATGATGGATCAAGGTCGAGAATATTTGGTCGAAGATATTTCTCCATTTTTAGTTTTTTTAATGAAGAGTGTTTTGCATGATAAAGTTGAATAAATTGTTATGAAATAAGAGCGAATTATAACCAAATGTTGGCTTTATTCAACTTTAAATTCGTACCAATTCGTACAGACATTATGACAACTTCAAACCTCTGAAAAGTACACACTCTTTAAAGAGTCTATACTCTTTAACGAGTTTGTATGCGGCGACTCAGAAGTTCACCACAGCTGTCTATATTATTTTGCTTTTCCTCTGGTGTTGTTTTTTTTTTACTATTCACATTTAGCCAATTCAAAACAGACGACAAGTCGTAGTATTGTTATTTTTCGTGCACTTTCATACTATGCGGTTACCCGGCCTGCAAAACAAGAACTGTTTGCGCACGGAAACCTGGCTAAACAGAGAACTTTAGTAAGTATTTTTGTCTGAACTTTTGCCCGTGTCTGCAAAAAGAGCTATGGGATAATCAGTGGCTTTAGGTAACCAAAACACTACCTTGTGGTACAATAGATTAAACGCATTTAATACCCATCAATTCTTTTCTCTCCTATAAAAAATCATTATATTCATTCTTAGAATTTGGAATGTGACCATGGGCTACCAACAAAAAGTCGGTGGATGGTCACTTTATCATATCTGTTTAAATATTGAAATTACATACAATCAATTAAACATCTACAGTGGTCTGTTACTGAAGCCTCAGCTACACCCTTTCAAAACAAGATATTATAAATTGCATATCAAATAAATAATCGCCTATCAATACATACTCATCATTTATATTCTTTTTTACACTACTCTTTATATGTCTGTGTTTTTACATCAAATAACTTACTTGACTAAAAATAAACTAAATCTTTAACAAAACTCAAACTGCAGATAATTCGAAATTATACATCAATATGTCATTACTTTTTTCCTCATAATGCAATACAGTTAAATTTATTTTTGTACAAAAATACTACATACATAGCGTAAATACTGACTGCACAGCAAATTTTCCATATTTTATTAAATATGGAAAATTTGCTGTGCATGGTTTATTCGTATTATTTTAACACCACTCCAGCAATGTATCTGCTACCTAATATTTTCGTGACCTCTAAACAATATTGGATAAATTATTATCTGTGGATTGTGGATATGCCATAAATCATTTTACGTACACAAATTTTATAAAAATATAATAAAAAAAACTTTTATTAACGCAATCATTTTATACACAAATTTTATAAATATATAATAAAAAGCAGCTCAGGTATTTGTTTCGGTATTAAGTTTACCAGTGTACCAATCCAATTCATCTATGCTATGACAAGTAAGTAAAAATACAATTTGTATTGTGTAGTTATTCCGATAAAGTCGAAACAGTAA
This sequence comes from Hecatera dysodea, assembly GCA_905332915.2. Classification (NCBI taxonomy): domain Eukaryota; kingdom Metazoa; phylum Arthropoda; class Insecta; order Lepidoptera; family Noctuidae; genus Hecatera; species Hecatera dysodea. The sequence goes on along the minus strand of HG995286.1, from coordinate 24,915,735 downwards.
GGACCAGTCTTCAGCTTCTCACACGGTCCATTGCCTTTGCATCAGGCAATCATATTAGCTCTCACACACAGCGCCTTCCGCTCCCTATCAACATCCTCACCGTCTTTGAGGTCATTGGTCAATAAGTGACCCAGATATTTGAATCGGTCTACCCTCACAGGAGTTATACCGTTTATCTTCACTCAAGGTACCGCTTCTGTGTACTTACCCTGACCTCAAACACCGTTACAAAACTTTTCTTAACAATATATACCAGACCATGTAGTATGGCATATTGCTCGCTAGTGACTACGAGTGTCCTTAGCCCGCAGTTTGACGTGCTCAGCAGCACCATTTCGTTAGCGTAGCTAATGCTATTACAACACACGCCATCAATATGACACCCGACACGCATGCTGCTAAGCGCGCCAATCAGATCATTCACGTTAGGTTGAATAGCGTAGGCGAGCATAACCCCCCCTGTCTTACGTCGCACTCTAACTCATACGGCCTAGACATGCCACCAGTATCACTGTGATAAGCCTAGATTAATATACTAATGAACCATATGGTCACTTTTTGTAAACTTGTTATTTCAATAAAATGTTATTATTATTTTATTTTAAATTTATTATAATATACTATATTATTATTAATTTTATAAATACTAACCTATTTTTCCTGTTATTTCAGCCAAAATATAAGTCTAACAACGTCCAAGAAAGAACAATCCAAATATTGATCATATAATAGTAGTAATGATCACCCAATGACCACTTCACAATCAAAATGTCATAGCTTGTATTGTGGCAAACTGATGTAAAAGAATGAATCTGCAAGATTATATTTAATGAAAAAGCTAAAAATTCTTTGACTGAACCGATATACAATAGCTGAAAAAAATTACAATATGAGAGATTTAGAAGATATAAATTTAAGTAAAAGTTTAAAAAATGACGTAACTAACTTTAATGAAGAAGGCAATCAAAGTTATGGCGAAAACGTAAACATAATACTTGTTATCAGAAAAAGATTTAAAAAGCGCAAAAAGCACAATGTCTTCATACAGGCACAACAACAAAGAGTTATTTCTCGTTTATCAAGATACAGCAGATCTAAGGATTTTGTTTCGATCACCAGACACTCAAGCATGCCTGAACTAAATGAACGTACATGGCCAGCACCACCAAGAAACAGAAGCGGCCGTGGAAGGGATGCAATACAAAAGAAATACCAACTAAGTCCTTTTCATTCAAAATTTATTGTCAATGTAGTTTCTGAACATCGGTTTGGTGAACGATTAAACCCGTTCAGATATCCCAGACAGGCAAAATTGAAAATCTACAGGTGCGAGGTGGGAGGTACACAAGACAATTGCTGTTGCTCTTGCAACTCCGATGCCATGTTTGAAATTATGAGAAGCTTGTACGAATGTTATAAAAAAAGGGATTGCACTAACTGTACTTGTATACTTTGTAGTCATTTAAAACCAGAAGAGAAACTCTCAGAAAAAGAAAAAAATTTAAGAGAACAGGCTATGAAAGGTTTACCTCTTCCTGAAGGTCAAACATCATCAGAAAAAAAACTAATCAACAAGGTTCGAACCGATCTTGGTGTACCTATCGAACCTAAAACTAAAGAGATTAGAGACAAACATGAAGAAGCATCTAAAGCTGGAAAATTACTGCCTTTGGAAGGTAAAACACCAGCAGAGAAAGAAAAGATATTGCAAGAGCTATTTGATATGGGTATTCCATTACCGAGAGGACGTACACCTTCGGAAAAAGCTCTAATAACTAAAATAAGTGGCAAAGAACCGAGCGACGATATATCAGTGGCCCTGGCGCCTTCAGAGCAAATGCGTAAAGCAAAAGCGGAGGGTTTGCTTACTCCGCTTAAAGGCAAAACACCAGAAGAAAGGGAAAAAATTCTAAGGGGACTGGCTATGATAGGTTTACCCCTTCCTGAAGGTCAAACACCATCGGAAAATAAACTTATTGACAAGGTTCGCACCGACCTTGGTCTTCCTGTTGAACCTGAAACTAAAGATATTAGAGATAAACATGAAAAAGCAGCTAAAGCTGGAAAGTTAAAACCATTGGAAGGCAAAACACCAGAACAGAAAGAAAAGATATTAAAAGGTCTACATAATATGGGTATTCCATTACCTCTGGGACGAACGCCTTCGGAGAAATCTCTTATTGCCAAAATAGCGGCTAGTACACGTGAATCTTCAAAGGCGTCTTCAGTGGGCCTAGCGCCGTCTGAGCAAATGCGTAGAGCGAAAGCAGAAGGACTACTGACTCCGCTCAAAGGCAAAACACCAAAACAAAGAGAAAAAATTCTAAGGGGACTAGCTATGAAAGGTTTACCTCTTCCTGAAGCGCAATCACCATCAGAAAAAAAACTAATAAAAAAAGTTCGCACCGATCTTGGTGTACCAATAGAACCTAAAACTAAAGCTATTAGAAAAAAACACGAAGAAGCTGCTAAAGTTGGCAAACTATTGCCATTGGAAGGTAAAAAACCAGCTAAGAAAAAAAAGATATTGCAAGATCTACATAATATGGGAATACCATTACCAGTAGGACGCACGCCATCGGAAAAAGCTCTTATAGAAGAAGTCAAGGCTTCACCCCGTTCTGTCGTTTCACCTTCTGAGCAGCTGCGCAGAGCGAAAAAAGAAGGTTTACTGACTCCGCTCAAAGGCAAAACGCCAGAACAAAAAGAAAAAATTGTAAAGGGACTAGCTATGAAAGGTTTGCCTCTCCCTGAGGCTCAGTCACCATCAGAAAAAAAACTCATTGACAAGGTTCGCGCCGACCTGGGTCTACCCAAGGACCCCACAACAAAATCGATGAGAGACAAACACGAAAAAGCAGCAAAAGCTGGCTTACTACAACCATTGGAAGGTAAAACACCTAAGCAAAAGGAAAAAACATTGAAAGGTCTACGTGATTTAGGGATTCCATTACCTGAAGGACGGACACCATCAGAAAAAGCTCTTATAGAAAAAGTTAAGGCTTCGCCTCCTTCTATCATTGCACCTTCTGAACAATTACGTAGAGCTAAAGTGGAAGGATTGCTTACTCCACTGAAAGGCAAATCTCCAGAACAGAAAGAAAAAATTGTAAAAGGACTGGCTATGAAAGGTTTACCTCTCCCTGAGGCTGAATCACCATCAGAAAAACAACTCATTGACAAGGTTCGCGCTGACCTTGGATTACCTAAGGATCCGACAACGAAATCTATGAAAGACAGACACGAAAAAGCAGCTAAAGCTGGCTTACTACAGCCATTGGAAGGCAAGACACCTGCAGAGAAAGCAAAGGTTTTAAAAGGATTACGTGACTTGGGAATTCCATTACCTGAAGGACGGACACCATCAGAAAAAGCTCTTATAGAAAAAGTCAAGGCTTCACCCCGTTCTATCGTTTCACCTTCTGAGCAGCTGCGTAGAGCTAAAGCTGAAGGATTACTAACTCCACTCAAAGGCAAGACACCAGAAGAGAGAGAAAAAATTCTAAAGGGGCTGGCTATGAAAGGTCTGCCTCTCCCTGAGGCTCAGTCACCATCAGAAAAAAAACTTATTGACAAAGTTCGCGCTGACCTTGGTCTGCCTAAGGATCCCACAACGAAATCTATGAAAGACAGACACGAAAAAGCAGCTAAAGCTGGCTTACTACAGCCATTGGAGGGCAAGACACCTGCAGAGAAAGCAAAGGTTTTAAAAGGATTACGTGACTTGGGAATCCCATTACCAGAGGGACGGACACCATCAGAGAAAGCGCTCATAGGAAAAGTCAAGGAATCACCCCGTTCAGTCATATCACCTTCGGAGCAGCTGCGTAGAGCTAAAGTGGAAGGATTACTGACTCCGCTCAAAGGCAAATCACCGGAACAAAAAGAGAAAATTGTGAAAGGGCTGGCTATGAAAGGTTTACCGCTCCCTGAGGCTCAATCGCCGTCAGAAAAAAAACTTATTGACAAAGTTCGCGCTGACCTTGGTCTGCCTAAGGATCCCACAACGAAATCTATGAAAGACAGACACGAAAAAGCAGCTAAAGCTGGCTTACTACAGCCATTGGAAGGCAAGACACCTACAGAGAAAGCAAAGATATTAAAAGGTTTACGTGACTTAGGAATTCCATTACCTGAAGGACGGACACCATCAGAAAAAGCTCTTATAAAAAAAGTCAAGACTTCACCCCGTTCTGTCGTTTCACCTTCTGAGCAGCTGCGTAGAGCTAAAGCTGAAGGATTACTAACTCCACTCAAAGGCAAGACACCAGAAGAGAGAGAAAAAATTCTAAAGGGGCTGGCTATGAAAGGTCTGCCTCTCCCTGAGGCTCAGTCACCATCAGAAAAAAAACTTATTGACAAAGTTCGCGCTGACCTTGGTCTGCCTAAGGATCCCACAACGAAATCTATGAAAGACAGACACGAAAAAGCAGCTAAAGCTGGCTTACTACAGCCATTGGAAGGCAAGACACCTGCAGAGAAAGCAAAGGTTTTAAAAGGATTACGTGACTTGGGAATCCCATTACCAGAGGGACGGACACCATCAGAGAAAGCGCTCATAGGAAAAGTCAAAGAGTCTCCCCGTTCAGTCATTGCACTCTCAGAGCAGCTGCGTCGAGCTAAAGCAGAAGGATTACTGACTGCACTCAAAGGCAAACCACCCGAACAAAAAGAAAAAATTTTAAAAGGGTTGGCTATGAAAGGTCTACCTCTCCCTGAGGCTCAATCGCCATCAGAAAAAAAACTTATTGACAAGGTTCGCGCTGACCTTGGTCTACCTAAGGATCCCACAACGAAATCTATGAAAGACAGACATGAACAGGCAGCTAGAGCTGGTTTACTACAACCGTTGGAAGGCAAGACGCCCGCAGAGAAAGAAAAGGTATTAAAAGGATTACGTGACTTAGGAATTCCATTACCTGAAGGACGGACACCATCAGAAAAAGCGCTCATAGGGAAAGTCAAAGAGTCTCCCCGTTCAGTCATTGCACTCTCAGAGCAGCTGCGTCGAGCTAAAGCAGAAGGATTACTGACTGCACTCAAAGGCAAACCACCCGAACAAAAAGAAAAAATTTTAAAAGGGTTGGCTATGAAAGGTCTACCTCTCCCTGAGGCTCAATCGCCATCAGAAAAAAAACTTATTGACAAGGTTCGCGCTGACCTTGGTCTACCTAAGGATCCCACAACGAAATCTATGAAAGACAGACATGAACAGGCAGCTAAAGCTGGTTTACTACAGCCGTTGGAAGGCAAGACGCCCGCAGAGAAAGAAAAGGTATTAAAAGGATTACGTGACTTAGGAATTCCATTACCTGAAGGACGGACACCATCAGAAAAAGCGCTCATAGGGAAAGTCAAAGAGTCACCCCGTTCAGTCATTGCAATCTCTGAGCAGCTGCGTCGAGCTAAAGCAGAAGGATTACTGACTGCACTCAAAGGCAAATCACCGGAACAAAAAAAGAAAATTATAAAAGGGTTGGCAATGAAAGGTTTACCTCTCCCTGAGGCTCGATCACCGTCAGAAAAAAAACTCATTGACAAGCTTCGCGCCGACCTTGGTCTACCTAAGGATCCAACAACAAAATCTATGAAAGAGAGACACGAAAAAGCAGCTAAAGCTGGTTTACTTCAGCCATTGGAAGGCAAGACTACTGCAGAGAAAGCAAAGGTACTAAGAGATTTACGTGATTTGGGCATTCCATTACCTGAAGGTCGGACACCATCAGAGAAAGCCCTTATTGCAAAAGTTAAAGCTACATCCCGTTCTGTCCTGGCACATTCTGAGCAGCTACGTAGAGCTAATGCGGAAGGATTACTGACGCCGCTCGAAGGCAAGACACCAGAAGAAAGAGAAAAAATTCTAAAGGGACTAGCTATGAAAGGCTTACCTCTCCCAGAAGGTAAAACACCATCGGAAAATAAGCAAATTGAGAAGGTTCGCACCGACCTTGGTCTTCCTATTGAACCTAAAACTAAGGATATCAGAGATAAACATAAAAAAGCAGCGAAAGCTGGCAAACTTCAGCCATTGGAAGGCAAAACACCAGCACAAAAAGAAAAGATATTAAAAGGTCTACATAATATGGGTATTCCATTACCGATAGGACGAACGCCATCAGAGAAAGCTTTGATTGCTAAAATAGCGGCAAGTCCACGTGGCCCTTCAAAGGCGGCTTTACCAACCCCGTCGTTTTCCCAGCAATTGCGGACAGCAAAAGCGGAAGGACTAATAACTCCTCTCAAAGGTAAAACACCAGAAGAAAGAGAAAAAATTTTAAAGGGACTAGCTATGAAAGGTTTACCTCTCCCAGAAGGTCAAACACCATCGGAAAATAAACTCATTAACAAGGTTCGCACCGACCTTGGCCTTCCTATTGAACCTAAAACTAAAGACATCAGAGATAAACATGAACAAGCAGCTAAAGCTGGAAAACTTCTGCCATTGGAAGGCAAAACACCTGAACAGAAAGAAAAGATATTAAACGGTTTACATGGAATGGGTATTCCGTTACCCATAGGACGGACGCCATCGGAGAAAGCACTTATAGCCAAAGTAATGGCAGGTCCTGCAGCAGCAATTGGTGTATCAGCGTCGAAGAAAGCGGCAGGAATAACTGAAGAGTTTGAAGAAATTCAAAAAACAACCAAATGTGATCGCGGTTGCGGTTGTGACAAGAAGAAAATCAGATTTAGACATAGTTACGTTAAAATCAGAGTTACCTCTCCGGATATATCTTCCTTCTGTGATTGCCCTGATATATGCATTCCAGGCGTAAAGAGCGGTGTCTTCATTGACAACGAGGGTATAAAAGTTACCGTAGCGAGGGTTCTTGGTATACCATCATTTACAGCGGGGTATAATAATCATATAACATTTGACGATTTTTCATCAAAAAAGAACTACAGTCATAGTCATACTGAGAATAAAGGTCCCAAAAAGTCATTATGCTCAAAATATAAACTTTCTAGTTATGTAACAAGCCTTAGTTCTAATAGATGCAATAATATCCAAAGTAGCTCCAGTTATTTTGAAAGCAGTAGTACCAGACCAAATAGCACTGAAAGCGAAAAAATCTATCTACAGAGTAGTACACCACTACTTCCAATTAAATTGGAGCGAACACTGAAAAGTAACCAAAGCCCAACTTCAAAAACGAAATCCACTGCAAGTAGTCTTGGTTCAATTTTGGTCTTAAAAAGTGAGATGTCATTATGCAGTACAATTTCAAACAAGATTATGAACGCAGTCAGTTTGACGTCGATTATGAACAGTAGCATGACATCTACCTCCACGCATTACTCAAGCTACCAGTCTACTGATGACCCTCGGAGTAGTAGCTCACTAGACGAATTATCAACAAGGTAACTAATGCTTATTGCTTAACGTCATAATGTCATTAAAACAGCACAACTAAATTACATAGAAAATGAAAATGAATTTTGAAACACGAGTGCATTATTTCTTAGGGTTTGGAACCCTAAAAAATAATGCACTGAAAAATGATGAAAAGATCACTTGGAAAAATGGAACCTCATTAGACCAACCACGTGTCTATTTGTTACAGACTTTTTACTCCCAAATTATTATACGTTTGGCATGTACTTAACTAAATACTTTAAACCGGTAGTTTTCGTTTTAAATAAAGTGTAGTACTGGTTTTTATGTTTAAAGTGAATTAATGATCAAGCATACAAAACAAAAAACATTGTCGAATTGAGAACCCCTTCTTATTTCGAAATATTACGAACCATTTTTTTAACAAATTCTCTTTTGACTCCGTGAATATATATGAAAACAAAAAAAAATGGTTTTTATACCTTTGGCTAAAGTATTCAGTAAAAATAAAGTTAAAGTATTAAAGAGAAACTGCATATAAATAATATCAATGATTTATATCCAGTTTCTGAACTTTGTGTTGAACTAAAATACGAATCATCATTATATTTGCATGCAAACAGTGACGATTTGATCGGCCACACCTCAAATATCGGGGAACGCAAGAAATTTTGGAATATTGGAGCAACGACCCCAAAACGGGAATACACAATCATGAGAGTATCACGGACAAGATTTGATTTTGGAAATAATAAGATGAGGACGAACGCGCTGAACTCAGAAGATCCCATCGTACTCACAAACAACTTGCCAAGTAAACTAGATGTAACAAAGATAATGAACAAAATTATGTCAAAAAAACGTTTCGCCGATGCCTCCTCGATATTCATAGTAGTACCAATGTCTGAAGATGAAGAGGAACAGGCATCCTCCGACAGTATTAATTCCATAACTAGTATTCATTTAAGTGAAACAGAGACTGTTTTGAAAGATACAAGTCAAGTGGATCCGAGTGAGTACTTCAGAGAGATTTTTCTATGGTCTGTGTTCTTTGTTTGTTTTATCAGCTATTTACAGTAAACGGCTGTTAAAGGTCGCTGCAAAATGCAATTAAACTAACTGAGTTCTTAATAGCGTGTTAGAGTTAGGTATGGTATTTACAACGTAATCTTGACTATAAAGAATTTGCTATTTCATTATGCTCAGACATTTTACTGCTGTATCTGTGCTGATTTTTGACAGAAATTCTCACTCACACACGTTTTTGAATGCCTTACAAACTTCTTCTAACATTTCACGTGCCACATTTAACAGCCATGTACTGTATCTAGTTATGTCTAGTAGTTTCTTTTCATATTGGTATCTACAATAATACACAATAACCATTTAAGATCTGGCTCTGAGACCACATTCATTTACCAAAGGATACGATCAGATTTGCAAAAAAAGTAAAAAGTTTTATACGGAGGAGATATCTTCTAGTGACACAGAAACGATGTCGCAAAATGATTCTGTACAAGCGCATATCAGCAGACCGATTAAAACAGCAGAAATGCTGGAAAAGGCAGTCCTTACAATTGGAACTGACACTACTACAAATATTCCATGTTGCTGTTGTCCTAAGGAATATCCGAAACCTTTGGCTGTTCAGAACTGTACCTCCAATGAGCATTATACAGCGAATGTTATATCTCAGCGAAAAAAGTCACGTTCCACGCAAGGTACCATTTTGTCATTTTTTATTAAATGTCTTTGGATTAGGTGCTCATCAAATTTAGGAATTAGCATTCCATAGCAATCTCTATTCAATGTGTTTTAAAGCTCAACAACTTCAAAAGGGTCTGTCAAGTTTATTTACTCAAGATAACTCTTAATTCGAGTGAGAGAATGAGTAACGAATATTTAATTTATTTTAATTTAACCAGATATCAGTGATCATATTAGTAACAACTTACACACCATGTTAGCACCTAATTTAACTTCACATACACAGAATTCAATAGGGATGTTGCCTGAGTAATAAATATATGATTATGTTTAGTCCGTCATTCAGTTAGTTTATAGAAAAATATTTGACACGTATTTTTTCCTTTATCAAATCTATAAAAACTGACGAAAATAAAAAGCATCAAAGATCAGGAGTGGGAGCGTGTGACGTCACGGCTCGGTAAAAATTGTAGCGAGTAGTGACGTCACACGAGTTTTCAACGCACTGTATCGTCTTCATTTTTTGTTTATGTGAAAAAAGAAAAAATACGTCTCCAAAATTTTTTGGAAATGTACCTGACGGACTAATCAGATTTTTTAGTTAACTATATTTCATAACATTATTCAAATATAATTCGAATGGGAAAAATAAAAAATAATACAATCCTTCAATAATTAGGTACACATGCACATAATGCTACAATATTCGGCCGTCCGTCAGTTCGGCCAGCCACAGTGCTCAAAATGCCGGAGCTACTACCGCAGACAGGATTTAGCAGGGATGCGGCTCTCTTTCTGACATGATGATGACATGAAAGACATCGACACACGCGTCGGCAAACATATCAGATGCGCTACAGCGCCGCGACAACCGCATCAACATCCTAAAAGCGTTGTTGTTCTAATTGAATGTATTTGAAAATTTTAAAAAGCAAAAATTAAAATGACTAAAACTGCAGCTATGAATGATTTTATTAAAAACGTGTAATTTTAAATGCTTTAGGTAGAACACCCAGGTGTGAACAACCACCAGGTGGACTTTTACCGGACATGCAAATGCCTTCTGCGGGATCATCTGGTCTGCCGTGTGCTGCGCCTACGCAGCCCGGCGTGGGGTCCAATCACTTACCACGTAAGTGTTGTATAAACAAAATAGCTTTAAAATTAAAATTACGTGAAATAATAAAGGCCGAATGTATAATGAAATAAAAATCTTTTCACGACAGCGACTGAATCCGCTCACTCTTTCAAAGTGCATTCTGTCCAATAATTCAGCAAAGGATCTCTCGTTTCTGAATGAAAGGTCATAAGGAAACCTAACCTTTACCATGCAAGGAGCAAACATATTTGAGCTCCCATTCAATCTTACATTGCCACTATTATGGAGGAGCCATCGCGCTACGCTAAAGAGATAATTTTACCACATGTGTATATAAAATTGGTACAAAAAATACTGATGATATTATTCATAACTTGTCCTTTTAACTGTTTTAGACAAAACAACCGGCTACCAGTGGCTACCGGACATGACATCTGAAGTATCGTCAATATTACAGTGTGAAGTTCCCAGCGAAGTTCCCAGTTCTAGCGGTGCCGATTGGCTCAGTTCCTCCTTAAGTAAAGAATGACTTATTTTGCGTTTGGAACAGTGGACATTTCAAATGTCGTAAGGGGCAAATCTTGACTTTACAAGAATGCCAAAATTTTACTTTTAAAACGTCACAACTCTTTATTTTTTCCCCTATAAGTTGCTATCTAGACAGATTATTTTATTTATCTTTAGCAAAATATATTAAACCCCGGTAAATTCAACAGTTTAGAAACTGAAGACCCTTATACAAGGTTGAAAAAATGCGATGTTTTTATATTATATACTGCACAACTCCCTAATGAAAACCATTTTGTCGTAACTGCCTAAACAGCCTTGTTCACGCTGGCATTAATGTTGTGACGTTAAAATAATAATCACATTAATGATGTAAGTAGCAATAACAAAATTCCAGACAGTCACATAATTATGTTACTTATTTTCAATCAATAAGAAAGCTAAGAAAAATGGGTTAAGGCTACATAGTGGACACGGCCGTGAGTTTGTACGTGAATGTACACTTACATAATGGGTAATATTTTCATAACTGCAAGATATAGAATAGAGAAGAAAACATTTATTCGGCACAGACGCAAACAAATAAAGTAACAGAAATAATAATAGGTACAGAATTGCGCCGAGCGTGCCCATAGCGAAAGGATTACCAATATACATATAATTTATGTAGCTTACTAATATTTTATATTCTTGTGAAAGTAACACTTTTTTCGTGTTATAGCGACAGTGATAATTAAGATGATACTGTGATGCAGGTCAATGTATTGTTTTGTAAAGTTTTCATCCTCTTCCTTATATTTTATTAGTACATTAGATTTTGTCTACTTGTGGTATTTTTGCATGAATATCCCTATCTTTAATTACAGGTTCAATCGGTTTGGTAGTATCTTCTACAACAGCTTTTTGAACAGCTTCAGTATTTTTTGCGATTAATTGAAAGCGACAATGATGTCTATTACCTCACAATATTTTTCTTTTTTTTTTTTGTAAAATACACCTGAAGCGGGTTCTAAAATAATAATGCATTCTTCAAAAATAACAATTTTACCACCTTCATTTTTAGAATATTAGTTTAGTGACGTGTTGTTATCATTCGTTTCCTTTGCTTGTTCGGTATCTTGCGTTTCAGAGTTTAAGGCAGTTCGCAAATCATGTAAATAGGACCCTGCCACATCAGAATTCAATAGGTCCATTATCAGCTTTACAGCAGATCAAGGAAGAACTCAACATAACATATTCTGATGAGTGTTGGTTAGCTCTAAGTTAAGATGGTTGTCAATTAGTTTGATTTCTTGAAGGACTTTACTTGCAGTATTGACTTTCTCTTTTGTCTGCGCAACGGATGTTGGCAATTCTTGACAAACTCTATTTGATGTCGCTAAAACATTACAGTTTATTTATGAAAAAACAAGAAGTATAATGTGCATTTTGGCCGTAAAATTATCTTATTTATATTGACGGATGGAGCGGACTTCTGCAAGATAATGATGATGATACAAAATAAACCTTAACATTCAGGAACAATTTTTTTTTTTTTCTTGCCAAGAAATACCGTGTTCCCCAGTTATTGGGTTGTGGAGGTCTGGTAGGCAAACGCTCCACGTTAAATACTGGTATTCAGCTGAATCCGGTATGACTGGAAGCCGACCCCAATATAATTGGGAAAAGGCTAGGCAGATGATGATTCAGGAACAATTACGACGTAATATTCTTAATTTTCGCCTCACTGAGAATGTTAAAATTACGCGTGAGCTTAATGCAGAATATTTCAAGTTCTAAGTACTTACAACAATGTTCATCAACACTTATAAAACTATATTTCTGGACAAAATGTTGTAATGGAATTAATCTTTGCTACTTACGCCAGTGTTTATTCATTTTTTTTTTGTGTGGAAAGATTTGTATTTTTGTGTGTGTATATGTTTGTAATGAATAAACTCAAAAAATGCTGTGCCGATTTCAAAAATTCTTTCTCCATTAGAAAGCTACATTCACTCTGAGTAACATAGATATATATTTTTTATTCCCGTATTAGGTCCACGGGTACGGGAAGAACGTGGGCGAAACCACGGGGTGCTACTAGTTTTTTATATGTGTGTTGCGTTTATGCTGACAGAATCTGGATGCGAGTAGCCGAAAATAGCAGATCTATTTTAGTGGCGTGCAATTGGAGAGGCTTATCTCCAACAGTGGACTGCAATAGGCTGTTAAAGAAAAAGAAAGAAAGAAAATAAATTTATTTGACAGTTTTTTTTTTACATTTGGACTTGACCTACATAGCTAAAAGTTTCACATACTACAGAATAATTTGATATTGTAGCTCCGTCATTATAAGAGATAACAAAATTTTAAATGTACATTTCGATGGTGAGCCAAAGTTCCAGCTCCAATGGTATTGAGAGTGCAGTTACGACAAAATCTCCCTTACGACATTTGAAATTTCCACCGTCGATTTATTCTAGCGACCTTTCTGAGGCGTGTGCAATGTTTCATTTATTTTTCTATTCATAACCTGTACTTTTTAATGTTTAAGGTGACACATGCGGCTGTTGCTATTCACCGGCATCAACTGAGTCGCTTCTGAGCGACATACCGACGTGTTCTAATAGTCACGTGTCGTTGCATGGTTCTCTGCGTGTCTCTCGTGATGGGCATAATATGCGTAAGTATCATGAACCCAGCCGTCCCCTGAAATATTGCCGATTATAAATGGAAGGTGGCGTATATTACGCAACACAACAATAACTTAGGCTACAACGTTAAGCACATGAAATAACTGGACTTCGGACGTACCATGAGGTGTTAAAACGTGAGTCTTCCGAGCGAGAAAGAGGGATAGAGTTATACACCCTATATAGCTCCATCCCTTTTTCTCGCTCGGAAGACTCACGTTTTAAGACGTCATGGTACGCCCGCAGGGCCTGTATTTCGACTATCAGTGCCCAACCCCCTAATTATACAGTCAAGTTAGACTTTTAAGTCTTATTTTTAAGAAATAAAATACATTTTAAATTAATTTAAGTATTAGCTATTTGAGTTGAGTGTGTTGTGTGTTGATGCGTATTATGTTTTCATGGGTGTGTGTGTGTAAGTAGGTGTAAGTTTTAGCATGTTCAGATGTGGGTGAGTGAATAGGCATTTATTTGGAAATGTTTTTTTAAATACATTTTGTTTAAAAGCAATTGAATTTCTTCATAATTAAGGTTTTTAATTTTATTTAGTTTTATTTTTCATTCTATTTTAGATAATGGGTATATGTCCAACAATATATTGATTTTGTTATACAGATATGTTACGATAAGTTGATTTGACATATCAATCAGTGAGCTGGCGAGTCTCGACTGTAAGCGTTGCTTGTAATGTTACATACTCAGGTATATAAATTTGCGATAATGTCAGGATGCCGACATCTTCTAAAGGCATCTTCTGGACGTACCTAATGTTCACTGACATACATAAATAATAAATTAAATGTATCTTTGTTCCGCTAAATAGGCTAAATCGAACACTGAGCGACATATGAAGGAAAAAAAGAATAAAGTAGGTTCCATAATATTGAACGCATGTAATCTAAAATTCATTATTCTATCTGACTGCTATCTAAAGTGATAAACTGTCCACCGTCACGCCATCACATCACAACATCTTTTACTTCTTCCTATAAATAAAAGATGGATAGATTGTGTGTGGAGTGATATGAAAGAGAACGGAGTCAGTAGCATCAGTCAGACGGGCGATAGGACAAAATGGAGGAAGAAAACTTGTAGCGTCAACCCCAAGTAACACAGGATAAGAGCAGGAAGATTATGATGACTTTTCCTGGAACTACTATTAGCATTGTATCACAGTGAGCTTTATAGGAATACCAGAGTTCCAGTAAAGAGAGCTATGCTGCATTTTATTTGCGTAGAGGCGTTTTTGTAATCATGATTTACTATTTTTTCCTTCTCTTATATTGATATGGTAATTTCAGATCAATCAAGAATAAAAACCAACACTCCACAAACAAATCGTCGAGAGCTTCCATTGCATACGATAAAGACAACACTAAGTGCCACCTCTAATAAACTCAAAACCACTATTGAAACCGAACCATGCGAAGTGAAATATCCGATCGTCTTTGAAAATCAAAGCCGTAGCGGCCCAATTAACCGTTGCGCAAGCCAGCAGTCTTACATCTCGATTAATTCCCCTGACGAAGAGGATCGTTTATGTGAGGATATAGAAGGCATAATAAATTCTACTGATAGTGAAGTTTTGCTTTGTGAAGAAACAGAGGGCAACATGCCAAGCGAAGAATCTCAGCTTCAGGCTAGCGGAAAGTTTGAGATGCCAATGATTATTGGCATCTCAAACTTTCCTACTAATAGAAACCATTGCCTATGTGAAGACATAGAAGACTTAAACATTATAGCAGATGAACTATCAATCAATCGGCCTCGGCCTCAGGCCAGCCGGAAATCTGAAATTCCAAAATACTCTACTGATGAAGAAAATTGTCTATGTGAAGACATAGAGGGCACAAAAACCATAACAGTCAAAATATCAAGCTTCAAACGGAGGCTTCAGGCTAGCTGGAAATCAAAAACACCAATGGTCTCTGCTTATGAAGAATATTGCATTTGTCAAGAAATAGAAGGCAAAGACATAAGAACAGATCAAACATCAAGCCGTAAGCCTCAGCTCCAAGAAAACCGAAATTCTAAAATGTCAATATATTCCACTGATGAAGATGACTGTCTTTGTGAAGAAATAGAAGGCACAGATAAAATTACAAGTCAAAAGCCTCAGCTCCAAGCCAGCGGAAAGTCTAACATGCCAATAAACCCTACTGATGGAGACCATTGCCTAAGTAAAGATATAGAGTGTACAAACGAAAGATCAACCCGGCAGCCGCGCTTTAAAGCAAACCAGAAGTCTAAAAAGCTAAAAGACTCAGCTATTAAAGAAAACTTTGAAATTATAGACGTAGTGCGTCCAGACATTAAACTAGATGAATTAAGGAACCGACAGGTGCCCACTGAGGTAAACAGTGAATCTACAAAGCTAAAAAACTCCATTGTAAAAGAAGATTATGAAATTCAACAGCAGTTGAAAAACTTGTCTAATAAGGATTGCGAATTTCAACAACAATCAAAAGACTACGTAACTAAAGTGAACTGTGAATCTCTACGCCAGTCCAAGGATTTCACTATCGAAGCGGAATGCGAATGTCAACAAAATGCGCTCTCCGCTGTTCAAGAAAACAGTGATTCATATGAACAACAATCAGAAGTGCTCACTAGTAATGGGTTTTGCGCATGCGAAGAGGTAGCAGCAAGAAATAGATTATGCATCACAGGCCAGTGTCACCAACAAGACAGAGCGAGCACCAATAGTACCAAAATAACTAAATTTATTACCAGTATCAGAAAATCTATTTCTCATAAAATTAAACAAACCAGAAAAACCATGTCTAAAAAATACCTGAAAGCTGAAAAAAAATCTGAATTACTTCAGTCTAACCATAGTATTCAAACTATGCCTGAACAGCTACTCCACTACCAACAGATTCCTCCAAATGCAACTACTGTGCCTGATTATGGATACCCATACGAAAATAGTTGTGGTTGGATAGATATTGAGGAACCCATGAGATTGAGGTCCGAATTAACAGAAATAACGTCAGGATTCAAAGCATGTAAGAAGAGGAAAAAAAGAGAAAAGCCGAATAAAAAAATGAATGCGGAAGTTGAATTAAATTTTGAAGATGCCATTAAATACTACGTTGGTAACAACCTTGAACAGTTTCGTGATTTGTTACCGCCAATACAATCACTTCAGAAAAAAACACAAGACGAAAATAAAAAAGTCAAAAAGGTGAAACAGTTCTTAGGATTCTGAGGACTACAAAAATATTGTTAACTTTTACACATCAAAAGATTGTTGTGAATGTCCTTACAGACCCGTACCCTAGGAAATATCTTACAAACCTATTATACTTACACCGGAAGCTTCTGCAGAACTATCAAAAAGGATTGAAATTTTCCCTGGATGGCACAGGTCTTCAGCCATCCCTCGGTGGACTTGATGTACCCAGTGCAGCTAGGAAGCCAGATCACACTGGCGCATGTGCATAGTCAATGCACCATTTTTATATGACAGTGCAGAGTTTGTATTATGTTGACTACCGATTTTGTGTGTTATTTTTCAATGAAATCAAGTGTATAGATATTCAATTGTTTTGATAAAGTTATGTGTAAAAATAAATCGTATATTGTTATTTCAACTTTCTCGATTTTTTCATTATTTTTACAGGTCATCTTAAGTTGAGTTTAACAATTAATGACGGCGCGGCTGCATCGCGTATATCAGCATCCTTATTGCGTTACTCATAATATCGCATATGTTTCACAATTGAAAGGAACTCATCGTCCATAGCTTGCTCCATTGCAATATTTTGTTGCATTCCAGTGTAAAATTCATCTGCTCGAAGAAGTAAAACTCGTAATGAATACAATGTCTATTGCAATATCAAAATGAAAGCATATATGCGACCAATTGCATGAGATAAACTGAAAATCAGTACGAAAAATGATAAGCATATCTTATGAGACAGTAGCAAAAATAACAATACCATACCTAATATAATAATAATAATTATTTATTTTCAGACCTTCAGAATTCATGGCTTAAAATATCATAAACACACACACATACAATCAGAAATATAACAAAATACAATATAGTAATATGAATAGTCAAACAATTTATTTAATATAACTGAATGATGCACGGTGTGGCGTCATCCATTGCTACATCATTGGGCTATCTACCCTGCTGACCACAGTCACATATAAATAATAGGTCTTTAATGTTATTAGATTATGTAGGTAGAGATTTTATTATCGCGCGAGATTGGCGCGCAATTCGACATTCAAATAAACTTAATTCGAATACCTACCGTGTTATTTTAATTTCAAATTATATCTTTTGTTTTTAGATAGTATTTTGTTTTAGTCAAAATGTAAATAGGCATAGGTTAATTGCTAACGCCATGGTTAAACTGAAAATTCGTACAATTTTCGAATATAAGTTCCTACGTGGCAAATTCAAATCCTGCGCAAAGACATAACATTAACGACAGGATATATCGATAGGAGCCTAACTCTGGTTGCATAAGCACGGTCTATTATTGATTCAATCGTATTAAATCTTAGAACTTTGAGTTGAAGAACGAGCCTCTCGGTCAGCCGATAATCGTTGTCAACAACGATGAATTGGATTCACTATCCTAGGGGATAATGGAAGCTAATCCAACTCAATCTACGGCTGAGCTTGCTGCAGACTTTGGAGTTAGTGTCAAAACAAAATTGAAGCACTTGAGACAAATCGGAAAGAATAAAAAACTAAATAAGTGGGTGCCACACGAACTAAGCGACCAAAACAGCGAGACTTACGCTTCTAAGCGTGCATAGTACTACGAGTACTGCATCGGCATAAAAGGAATTCTAAATCGAAATATTACATACCTGCGATGAAAAATGGATCCTGTACGACAACTGTAAGCGTTCGTCTCAGTGGGTGAACCCGGGTATTAGTGCGCTAAAAATAATTACTCATCTATATTAATATTAATATATTATAAAGCTGAAGAGTTAGTTTGTTTGTTTGTTTGAACGCGCTAATCTCAGGAACTACTGGTTCGAATTGAAAAAATCTTTTTGGGTTGAATAGACCATTTATCGAGGAAGGCTTTAGGCTATATATCATCACGCTTAAGCCAATAGGAGCGGAGCAGCGATAAAGAATGTTTTAAAATCGGGCATTCCACGGGGACGAAGTCGCGGGCAGCAGCTAGTAGAAAGATAGGGGTGACTGTCTGGTGGACCAGACTTGTACATCACACTTCCTAGCGAATGGTACAACAGTGATGGCAAAAGTCTATTGTCACGACAACGCGCGAACTCACGCTTCACGACAAACCATCACAAAGCTACAAGAGTTACAGCTGGAAGCTCACAGTCACCATAAAAGTACTCTGTGCCGTCACCCACCGTACTCATTGAACGAGGACCCAAAAAAAATCCACATTTTTTAAAATTTAAACAATTTGTGAGAAGGAATTCAACACCAGGGACGCACAAAACGCTTTCACTGATTTCATCGCCTTCTGTCCGGCAAACATTTACTGTAAAGGGATAAACAAACTGCTATCAAAAAGGCTACCTTTTTTGCGATTTTCTTCGCAAAAAAAAAGACTTTTAAAATTCCTCTCATGTAAAATCACGTTTTTCGTATTAACATGATCGCTCATTGCGTCTGACATGATCGTAAATACACGTACGCTGCGCTTAGTAGGATAAAGTTTATTATTGTTTGTGTAGTACCTACGGTTCAATTTAAGAAACGCGGGTGTGTGCGTGACTGCGTATGTATTGCTTTTACTGAACTGCATGCGTAGTAGTTGTAGGTAGTGAAGGTAGGAGAAAACAGGAGACACAGGTTTCTGATACATTTTCTATTTTTAACCGACTTCTAAAAAAGGAGGAGGTTCTCAATTCGGATGTTTGTATGTTTTTTTTTTTTTATTGTTTGTTCGCGCATAACTCCGTCGCTTGCCAACCGATTTGAAAAATTCTTTTTTTGTTGGAAAGGGTATACTTCCCAAATGGTCCCATGAAAATTGTATCGAAATCGAACAAGCAGTTTTTGAAAAAACTAAAAAAAATATGTACATTGTCTACATTGACGACCTTTTAGTTTACTCTGCATTGGAGCAGTGCGTTTTTTACACCAATGTAATTGGTTCGTTTAGGTGGGGGGAGGGGAGGGAGTGTAGGTACCACTAAAAAGTGAAAAAAAAAAACATACAAACATCCGAATTGAGAACCTCCTCCTTTTTTAGAAGTCGGTTAAAAATAAAAAAAACTTTTTACAAAAAAATACAACCGACTTCTCCACAAAAAATCAAAAAAATACAAAATAACTTTAATTTCGGAAGTCGGTGTTCAAAAAACGAAAAAGGAACCACAAACACCCGAGTTCCGAAATTAAAGTTATTTTGTACTTTTTTGATTTTTTGTGGAGAAGTCGGTTGTATTTTTTTGTAAAAAGTTTTTTTTTATTTTTATTGTTTGATGAATATGCTCTTGACTCTAGTCTAGGTTGCAGGTGACAGAGATTTGCAGCTACGGAGCATACGAGTATCTCCTCGTTTGTTATATCTATGTATTCAGCAGATTCTTCCAAAGTGCAAACGTTTGAATAGCAGTCTTTGCCATAATTATGCAAAAACATCAATAAATTAAAATTGTAATTTAAGAACATTGATCCAGATTAATTTATTGGTATGGACTTTTACGTGATGTGTTCTCTGTTGTTGTGCCAAATAAATGTTTAATCTATCTTATCAATTTCAATTTATCGGTCGTGTCGAAACAAATCTAAACCTTGTACCATGCTTGTACCATGGTTACTTAACGCTTCAAATTAAAAAACTTATTGCTCGCAGATCTCTGCGAGCAATAAGTTTTTTAATTTGAAGCCTTTTGACTTCTACGAAATAGGACTTCTACTCTTTAGCTGTAGATACAGCTAAAGAGTAGAAGTCCTATTTCGCCTCATCTAGTTTTTATAACGGCCAAAAAAAGATTGACGTGTAAAAGTGTTTTTTACAACCTACTTACAGAAATAAATCATTTATCATTTATCATTTATCATTATCGTGCTCGGAAGTTCGCAACATGCTTTAACATTATAATTATAATCAAAGGCAACATGTTATGAAAAAAACCGCTTGGTTGATTTCGATAAAATTTTCATGGGACCATTTGGGAAGTATACCCTTTCCAACAAAAAAAGAATTTTTCAAATCGGTTGACAAGCGACGGAGTTATGCGCGAACAAACAATAAAAAAAAAAACATACATACATCCGAATTGAGAACCTCCTCCTTTTTTAGAAGTCGGTTAAAAAAACGATTGATAAATAAATGTTTTAATATCTGATTTAAAATACACATTTAGGTATACAAAATATGATTATCAATATTAAATCAAAGTTACATGATTTCTTGATAAAAATAACAAACAAGCACAAAATTGTTACTAAACTACTCTTTGTTCACAAAAAAACAGATCGTTCAATAAAAAAAGCAATAGGCGCAACAACAAACTTAAAATTGTTTTTTTTTTATGCTATAAATTTACAGGCTCATTCATAAAAACTTTTTAAACATTAGTTAGTTAAAATACTTAAACAGTATTTTAGCTAAGTAACTAATGTTTGTTTATGTTTTGTTGTTTTTTTATGGTTTTTTTAATTTTTATGAGTGAGCTTCTAAATTCAAATTCTCCCAATAATTTTTGAATAGAGAGAGAATCTGCTTATCAGTATTTTAGTTTTTATAAATTCGGCTGTTAGGTGTCAGGACTGTTTCACAGGACAAGTAGCTTTACACGAAGTGATCAAATCTGAAGTTAATAAATAATTAATTTAAAACCAAAGCACATGTAACAGCAACTCAAAAATATTATTGTTATTATAATTATGGTAACCGCCTGTTCTATCGTGAACAGAGAGCATCATCAGGCAGATAGACAAAAACTCAGCGATAAAATAATTTTAAGTACATTAATATATATAATAAATAGTATAATAAATTTTAAGTAAGTATAAAATAAATGGTGCTAAAAACTTATGACTTTATCTTTGTACAACCATGCGAGAAAGAACAGTAGGACAGTCTTTGACAGCGATACTAAATTTAAGTCCTTGTGGATAATCACTTTCTGATTCGTCGGAAATTGGAAATTTGTCTATTATTGTAGATTTGTCTATTTTGCCTTTCTTCGCGTCTTTTTTTGATTTTTTTCGTGCTTTTTCCATTTGCTCAATTAACTTTTTCTCCTCTATACGTTTATTCTCCTCAGCCTTGAGCTGGCTCTCTAGTTCTTCCCGTATCAATTGTTGGAAATGTTCTGGATTCATGCTCGCAAAGTACCTTATGGCATCCCCAAAGTCCAATTCAATGTTGTCAACAGCTTGGGACGTTTGTAGTTTTCTCCTCTTACATGCTTTAAATCCTGACGTTGAACGTGTCAATTCTGATCTAAGTTGTGTGATCACCCCGGTATCTAACCTCTTACAACTAGGTCCAATATCTTCAAAAATATATTCCTCAAGGTTTCCTACAGGTGGCTGCCCTAATAAAACTGGAGGCAATCGTGGTGGACATCCCTCCTGCCTCAGTTTCGGTAATTCTTTAGTAAAATGTTTTTCTCTAGATTCATGCGTTTCACTCTCGCATGTGACTTTTTCTTTCCTTTCGAAAGATTTTGTGCTCTCAATATCTTTAGTCTTCTCATAATTTTTCTTTATCTTAACTTCTCGCTCTTTTTGTTTGCTAGTTCCAGGGCTATTTAGATCTTTAGAGCTCATTGGTTTGCCTTCTTTGCACTCGCATACTACTTCTATCTCCTTCTCTTTGCTAGTTCTAGGGCTTTTAAGCTGTGTTTTTCTTGGATCTTTAAGGATACCTGGTCCTCTCTGGCCCACTAGGCTTTTGAGGGTTTCAATTATTCTAGGAATAATAGTTTTTTTCATATCACCTAATAATTTCGTCATTGTAGTGATACTTTTTTGACTCTTCTTTACTTTAGGACTCACAGCTTCCACCTCTTTGAAGTTTAATACTGATTCTTCCACCTTTTGTTCGACAAATTTTGAACTCGCTAGTTTTTGCTGTATCAGCTTTATTTCTTTTTCCAGGAATGCCGGCTGTAGAACTATTGGGTCTGGCAACTTACAAAAATCTCTTGATAATTCCAGGTGTTGCATTTGGTTCTGTTTCGGGCATGGGCGGCATATTGTTTGGATTTTTTTGTGTTCGAACGGAAACCTGAGAGGCTGAGGTAGCTGTCTAAAAATCAGTGGTCCACCCGCTCCCAGTTTCGAGTCAGATGAAGTTACTGTGTTTAGTTTTAGTTCTTCTTCGTTACTTTCTCTCTTGGCTTCAGGGGTCTTTGGGTCTTTAGAGCTCTCGAACTCGATGGTACTCATTAGTTTATCACTTTTTTGTTCGCCAGTTTGTATACTCCTTAGCTTTTCCTGTACCGGCGTTGTTTCGTTGGCCAGCTTTCTAAACTGTTGATCTATAGGGACTGGTAATTTTACTATTTCTATTGCTGGCTCCGCGTGCACCGGGGTCTGTTTCCTGAATGGGCAAAATATTTCTCGGAGATCCTTTTGTTTAGTAGTAAATATTTTTTGGGGCTGACATGTCTGTAAGTTAGTAAGTTTACTGGCAGGTTTAGGTTTTGAGTCAGATAACGTTACTGTTTTTGGTTTCCTTGTTTTAAGACTCTCCTTTGTGGATGCCGTGCGCGTACGCGGTAAACGAACCCTGCCGGACACTATCCCTGAAACATTTAAATACGTAATGTATGAAAACCAAAACGATCAAGTGCGAATCGGACTCACATGCAAAAAGTTCTGAACAGAAAATATTTTTAACGTATTATTTAAAAACGGTAGGCGTCCTATAATTTTCCTGTTATCTATAAGTAAGTACCAAAAGAGTAGTATTTCTTACATAAATAAGTGATGAATTTTCTACAAGTTTTTGTCATAATTTTAGTGTAAGTAGCTTCTGAAATGATCCCCTTATTTTGAAAGCCGGAATTTTACAATATTCCATTTTCATCTATGTACATATATTCAACGCATGTAAATTCTGCTAAGGCCTTTGAGGTCTGCTTTCTACCGAGTTATGTACATCATGTTGGTTTTTGTTGAACTATACCCGAAGTACACTGGTGTTCAAAGAAAATGCATCAAAGTATAAGGGAACCACACTTCGTCCATTGTGATTTTCGCATATTATCAAGTTTAATATTCTGCATTTAATACATTTTAGAAACTTTGAATTTCCATAAATACTTAAATTTGAAAGTTCTCTTATACTTTGATGTAGTTTCTTTGAATACCAGTGTATAAATTAAGAAGCAAGTCCAAGTGTGAAGTTCCTCCTGACCTAATTCAGAGTTCCCAGCTTTTGATTGGATGCTGCGCCTTAGACTTGATAGTTCCCATGAACTGAAGTCACTCCATGCCCAAGAGCTGCTCAGGTGATCGGTAACGGGTACAGACGCACGCGCAGGTGGTGTAACGATATTTCGCCACCTCCTTTGCAACCATTACTTCCTACCTCAAAACTTACGGCCAAACAAAATACGAAATCGTGTGTACTTCAATAAAAAAGAAATAGAATAACATTTACTTGTCAGCATTTTTGTGGTGAGACCATTTTGACATATTGTCTCAACAGAAGGCTCTTGTACTTTTAAAGAAACTGGTAGATGCCTCATCTGTTTAAAATCATATGTCAAATCGCCACATAGCGTATCTGGAGTTTGCGTTCGCTTACTGCGACGGTGAAGGCGAAGGCACTGGGGTACGGCACACATCGTTATTGATGGTTCAGATGTGTTACATTTACTTAGTAAAAGGGACCAGCTCAAAGTTATACCTGAAACACATTAAAGCATATAAACACATCAAAAGTATCTAGGGATCAACATATATTTTTGCAATAACTTTCCTCCTGATTGATATTAATTAAAATTTTCTTTAAGGATTCATCAAATAAAGTGTTTTCGTTTGTCACAGTAACGATAAACCAAGTCACCTTTGCATTAATAAAGAAATTTGCCATTTTCCTAATAAAGGGATTTTTGACATTTGAACCACTAACATTAAAGTTCGAAAAAAAGACTGAAATAACAGTTTTCTTTAAAATTTTATTGGGTAACTTAAACAATTAATAATCCGTGTTTCTACCGCGAACACTAACAACACAAGAACATCGGTTTGGCATACTCAAAATGAGTTCATCCAAATCACGCTGTGGAATGGCCGCCCATGTTCGTTGCAACAACAAAAAAAGGTCTTCTTGCGACTGGATACCCTCCATATTCGGCAGAGCTCTTCGCTTACCTTGGCTGAGCGCCATGGAGGACGGTATCGCTGCACCACACGGAGACAAGACCGATACATTCAAATCTTAACTCGAAGAGCTCCAACAATAACCGCCATGATGTTAGCCGTGAGGCTTCATCACTCTTCAGGGAACTTAATTAGCGACCAAACAGTCAGAAACCGCTTGCATGAAGTGAACCTTCATTCCCGAAGACCGCTACGGGTACCACCTATAGCAATGCACAATCGTAGGATTCGATATCAATGGGCTCTTGAACACAGAAATTGGGCAGAAGAACAATGGCGTTTCGTGTGCTTTTCTGATGAGTCTCGTTTTGGTATGAGACCGGATACAAGACGTATACGACACTGGAGAACCCCTGGACGCCAACAGCGATTAAAATCCTGCCAGGAAGTCCATCCTTATAGTGGTGGAACCATCATAGTATGAGCGGGTATTTGGATCGGCGGAAGAACTGAGTTGATTTGGATCAGAGGCAACCTCAACGCTCAAATTTATGCTGAGACGATTGTATCAGACGTCATCGTTCCTCTACAAGTGCAAATCGGTCCCTTATTTCAGTTAATGCATGATAATGCACGACCGCACACCGCAAGAGTTGTAAGACAGACTCTCGCCGCAGCTAACATCAATGTCCTGCCCTGGCCTGCTCAGTCGCCAGACTTGAACCCGATTGAGCATGCATGGGATATGCTACAGAGAAGAGCTCTGCCGAATATGGAGGGTATCCAGTCGCAAGAAGACCTTTTTTTGTTGTTGCAACGAACATGGGCGGCCATTCCACAGCGTGATTTGGATGAACTCATTTTGAGTATGCCAAACCGATGTTCTTGTGTTGTTAGTGTTCGCGGTAGAAACACGGATTATTAATTGTTTAAGTTACCCAATAAAATTTTAAAGAAAACTGTTATTTCAGTCTTTTTTTCGAACTTTAATGTTAGTGGTTCAAATGTCAAAAATCCCTTTATTAGGAAAATGGCAAATTTCTTTATTAATGCAAAGGTGACTTGGTTTATCGTTACTGTGACAAACGAAAACACTTTATTTGATGAATCCTTAAAGAAAATTTTAATTAATATCAATCAGGAGAAAAGTTATTGCAAAAATATATGTTGATCCCTAGATACTTTTGATGTGTTTATATAAACACACTAGCTGCTGCCCGCGACTTCGTCCCCGTGGAATCCCCGATTTTAAAACATTCTTTATCGCTGCTCCGCTCATATTGGCTTAAGCGTGATGATATATAGCCTAAAGCCTTCCTCGATAAATGGTCTATTCAACCCAAAAAGAATTTTTCAATTCGAACCAGTAAGTCCTGAGATTAGCGCGTTAAACAAACAAACAAACTCTTCAGCTTTATAATATTAGTATAGATTTAATTTTTCAAATGCTTGCACTGACTGGACAGGTCTACTCAAATCTGAGGTGGCTCATTAGTCCATTTCAGAAAACCGACTACCGCTAGCACTATCTGGACAGGTTAACTAAAATCTGTGTTGTACTACAAGGATCTCATAATTATGATTTACAAGTACGGATTGTATCATGGGCGTTAAAACAAATGTTGACCTCTGAATTTGTTTCGGTGTTCCTTTTCAGCTAAGAAACACCAACCTCATTGAGGTTGAGGTTTATCAATTACCGTTTATTTTAGATGTAGTTTGGCCCTCATTATAAACACATCAAAAGTATCTAGGGATCAACATATATTTTTGCAATAACTTTTCTCCTGATTGATATTAATTAAAATTTTCTTTAAGGATTCATCAAATAAAGTGTTTTCGTTTGTCACAGTAACGATAAACCAAGTCACCTTTGCATTAATAAAGAAATTTGCCATTTTCCTAATAAAGGGATTTTTGACATTTGAACCACTAACATTAAAGTTCGAAAAAAAGACTGAAATAACAGTTTTCTTTAAAATTTTATTGGGTAACTTAAACAATTAATAATCCGTGTTTCTACCGCGAACACTAACAACACAAGAACATCGGTTTGGCATACTCAAAATGAGTTCATCCAAATCACGCTGTGGAATGGCCGCCCATGTTCGTTGCAACAACAAAAAAAGGTCTTCTTGCGACTGGATACCCTCCATATTCGGCAGAGCTCTTCGCTTACCTTGGCTGAGCGCCATGGAGGACGGTATCGCTGCACCACACGGAGACAAGACCGATACATTCAAATCTTAACTCGAAGAGCTCCAACAATAACCGCCATGATGTTAGCCGTGAGGCTTCATCACTCTTCAGGGAACTTAATTAGCGACCAAACAGTCAGAAACCGCTTGCATGAAGTGAACCTTCATTCCCGAAGACCGCTACGGGTACCACCTATAGCAATGCACAATCGTAGGATTCGATATCAATGGGCTCTTGAACACAGAAATTGGGCAGAAGAACAATGGCGTTTCGTGTGCTTTTCTGATGAGTCTCGTTTTGGTATGAGACCGGATACAAGACGTATACGACACTGGAGAACCCCTGGACGCCAACAGCGATTAAAATCCTGCCAGGAAGTCCATCCTTATAGTGGTGGAACCATCATAGTATGGGCGGGTATTTGGATCGGCGGAAGAACTGAGTTGATTTGGATCAGAGGCAACCTCAACGCTCAAATTTATGCTGAGACGATTGTATCAGACGTCATCGTTCCTCTACAAGTGCAAATCGGTCCCTTATTTCAGTTAATGCATGATAATGCACGACCGCACACCGCAAGAGTTGTAAGACAGACTCTCGCCGCAGCTAACATCAATGTCCTGCCCTGGCCTGCTCAGTCGCCAGACTTGAACCCGATTGAGCATGCATGGGATATGCTACAGAGAAGAGCTCTGCCGAATATGGAGGGTATCCAGTCGCAAGAAGACCTTTTTTTGTTGTTGCAACGAACATGGGCGGCCATTCCACAGCGTGATTTGGATGAACTCATTTTGAGTATGCCAAACCGATGTTCTTGTGTTGTTAGTGTTCGCGGTAGAAACACGGATTATTAATTGTTTAAGTTACCCAATAAAATTTTAAAGAAAACTGTTATTTCAGTCTTTTTTTCGAACTTTAATGTTAGTGGTTCAAATGTCAAAAATCCCTTTATTAGGAAAATGGCAAATTTCTTTATTAATGCAAAGGTGACTTGGTTTATCGTTACTGTGACAAACGAAAACACTTTATTTGATGAATCCTTAAAGAAAATTTTAATTAATATCAATCAGGAGGAAAGTTATTGCAAAAATATATGTTGATCCCTAGATACTTTTGATGTGTTTATATAGACTCAATGGATGGCTTCTGTACTTTAGCTGTTCGTTTTCCCCTCCCTTCCAAATTGTCAGGGTACGCGGAAGTTGATGAAGTTTGATTTTGCTGGTGGTGATCATAACGGTGAGAGTGGTCAGGCGGCATGGGGCTAGTACTTGAGTCTTGGTACCGAGGTACGCTGCACGTTGATATTGATGGCACTGATATGTTACGCTTGCTTGGTAAACGAGACCTGCTTATCCTCATACCTGAAACATTTTGACAAATTAATTAAAACTATTTATATGTGGCGGGCATTGTTCTGCTTATAGTCTTTAGTAAAGGAACTTTTTCTATCTATTTGTGAATTACAGCACACACCTAAATTACGTCTTAGACCAACTTTGATTAAGTCTATGGACAGTTGGACACCTTATATATTCAACTTTACAGCTCATTGCAGGCTACTACGAGGATAGAGGTATTTAGTAACCAGCATACAAAGACACATTTAGAGAAATAGTTAACGTTTTCAATACACTTGAATCTAAAAACACAGGTGATTATTGGCGCATTTCCATTAAACTTTTGGTAATATAATAGACATAGTCGTTACTATGTCAATCGTAACAGCAAGAAAGGGCGTTCCCTTTCTTGCTGTTACGTTTAATAAATGCGTGGATTTAGGAACTTTTCCTGATCACATGAAGAGAAGATATGTCATACCTTAATTTTAATCTGGTTATAAAAACGACATTGGCAACTTCCAGCTTATCTCCATCTTACCTGCTTTTAGTAAAATATTTGAAAATTAATAATTTACATAATAGGTTCCAATGTAAGGATATCAATGACGTAAAGTCTTCCGGACCACCTGTGAATTTAAGCGTGCCTCATGACTCAATACTAGGTCCATTCTTGTTTCTAGTGTATATAAATGATTAACAATTTATCTTCCTCTCTAACCGGTATCTGTGA
The DNA here is from genome assembly GCA_905332915.2 of Hecatera dysodea. Lineage (NCBI taxonomy): Eukaryota > Metazoa > Arthropoda > Insecta > Lepidoptera > Noctuidae > Hecatera > Hecatera dysodea. Next base: position 24,886,888 of record HG995286.1, on the reverse strand, counting down.
CGTAGAATTGTTCGCGGATGATACCTCTCTTATCTTTAAAATAAATAGGAATAGACAAATTTTCGATAGCGTAAACAGCGCTCTCTCAATGGTTACAGTTTATGACAAATAATCTATTTTTAAAAGATTGTATAAAGTTTTCTTTAGAAATCTAGAACCCAATGTCATCTTAAGTGACGAGGTACCTGGTACTGTGGACTCGGAATTTTTTTTTGGTTAATAACTGTTGACTGACTTATCGGCTCAGTTCTGCCGCATACGCTGTCAGGAAAGTGAGACAGTATACTGAAGTTGATACAGCTCGGATACTCTATTTTTGTTATTTCCATAGCGTTATGTCCTATAGTATCTTACTATGGGGAAAAGCTGCTGATATACGAGTATGTACAAAATATATTTGTCTTACAAAAACGTTCTGTGCGAGTAATATGACAGCTAGGGACAGGAGTCTAATTAAGAGAACTTTTTAAGATACTGGAATTCTCACAGTGGCATCTCAATTCATTTTTGCAAACATTTTATACATATATTAGGCAAAATAATTATGAATTTCTACTGTATACGAGCGACAACTTTGACACCAAAAAAAAAACAAGCTACATGTTCCTTCCCACCGACTTTGTAAGGTCCATGACTCATTTGTAGGGCTCGGTGTCCATTTTTACAATAAACTTCCACTTTCTTTTCTGGACCTGCCTTTTAACTCATTTAAAGTTAAATCTAACCTCGTTCTTCGTTGTCGTTCGAAGGCATACTATTCTATTAATGACTATTTAGACGATAACAATAGTTTGCCGCTGTGTTGAACGCAAGACAATGTCATATGTATCATGTTCTTTCTTTATAAGTTAGCTTATGACAGTTGACAGTATGAAAGTTATATGAGTTAATAATAATAAATAATAATAAAACTATATTTTTCCATAAAAAATATACATCTCATCTTGCCTAGCCTTTTCCCAACTATATTGGGGTCGGCTTCCAGTCATACCAGATTCAGCTGCCTACCAGACCTCCACAACCCAATAACTGGGGAACACAGTACTTCTTGGCAAGACTGGTGTCAGATTTTCTGGCTTCTGACAATCCGTAACGCCTGCCAAAGATCTACAATTGACAGCCGGGACCAAACGGCTTAACGTGCTTTCCGAGGCACAGAGGAAACTCGGTATATTAAGACGGTCACCCATCCCCAGACCAACCTTGGCAAGCGTTGCTTAACCTTGAAGATCGACCTGTACGGCTGTTATTCTTTAGCCACGAGCTCCTCCAAAAAAGTACACAATTGTTTGTTGTTGCGAGAGAAAATTTTCGTGCAATGATTTTTATGACTTTCGATTTTTTTATGTCTTGTAAGTCAACAAAAAAGTTATGGTAGGCATCGATTGGGCTTTCATGATGAAGCTCCATCTCGTGCCACTGTTAGCAACTGATTTAATGAGTTTAAACGTGGTCGCACTAATCTCACCGATGATCTGCGTGAGGGACGGCCTTCTACGGCGACGACTGAAGATAACATCAGTGTTGTGCGGAGTATGATCGAGACTGACAAAAGAGTGACTTATCAGCACATTCGGACAAGCTTAGGGATCGGTATGAGTCAAGTCCACAAAATCCTCCATGAACATTTAGCGGTCAGGAAGCTTTGTGCCCGGTGGATACCTCATAATTTGACAGAAGCCCAAAAACTCCGTCGTGTTGATTGGTGTCGTGAAATGATTCAAAGATTTAATGGAGGTGACTCAAATGCTGTGTTCGACATTCTTACGGGTGACTTAAGCTGGATTTATTGTTATGATCCTGAAACTAAGAGACAGTCTGCTGTCTGTGTGTTTCCTTCCGAGGAGTTACCAACTAAAGTGAAGAGAGGAAAGTCGAAGCGTGGGAAAATAGATGGTAGCCTCGTTTTTCGGAAGGACAGGTCATTACGCAACAATTGTTTTAGAGGATCGAAAAACAGTTACTGCAGAGTGGTACACTAACAATTGTTTGCCACTTGTCTTGGAAAAAGTTCGGGAGAAACGACCTCGCAGTAGGAAACAACTCGTCAAACAGCGCCAAGCAAACAATCGACTACTTGGCGACGTCAGACGTGGAATTAGAAAACCAGCTTTTTTTTCACATAAAGGATAACCAGTAACAAGGCAGCCTGGAAGACTTAGATTTGATAAAATATTATAAATTACTTATTATATAGATAATAATTGGATCTTTTTTATAGTTAAGAATGTAGGGTTTGTCAGAGTTTGACAAAATATATGTATTCAATTTCATTTGATTCAGAAGACTAACGAACCTTTGTTATTAGTCAATAAAATATTACAAAAAGTACCTTTCAGGAACAGGTTGGAAAGATGGTCCTCTATCTGCAGTTGTATCAGTTCCAATGCCATGGGCAGCCGTTTGTAGCCCTTCTGCTATATCATTCGACCTGTTGATTTGACAAAAAATATCGTTCATCATCTCAATACGTCGGTGATCTGATTCAGATTCATTTTGATAAATGTTTTCTGTGTCATTACAAGATGGTACATAAATTTCTTGCAAATAATACGTTTTTCCTTTTCTGCAAACCTGTTCGTCTCGTTCGGTAAACTGAGGTGGTTCAGCGCCGTCAACCATCCATAATTACTTGAATAGAAATAGAACAACCATCTTAAATGGTTATTCTATTCAAGTAATTATTCCATTCTTATAACGGGGTATTCTTCTAGGTTTCTCAAACGACAACAAACGGAAAACAAACTACTTGGTTGTGTAAATCGCGAATACAATGCTGATCGGCATATTTTACAACGCTACTGCGGTGTGAAGCTTAGTAGATTGTCAGACAGTTTTGTTCATTAAGTATTGCTGTCTCTCTAGAATCTCGTACATGATAAGTGTCTATCGTACGTTAAGCAAGGCGTGTCAGGATGTCGAGCTTGATTTTATTAATAGCAGCGTTAAAAAGATGAGAAAAGTTTGAATGATCATTTCTTTAGTACTTGAGCGCTGTTTTTTAATTTTTTTTTTTCTTCTTACTTGAAAGTTCTTTACTCTACACATTATTACTGAATACTAATTGTAAATGGCCATTTTTACATATTGCTGTATGTTTTCCTAAAGTAAAATAAAATCTCATGGACTGTAATAGGTGCCCAACTTTTCACATAGTGAAAAACATCTTGTGGCCCGGCCCACAAGAAACTTTTTTTTTGTGTGCATGGCATAAAATCTCATGGACCGTAATAGGTGCTCAAGTTTTCACATAGTGAAAAACATCTTGTGGCACAAGAAACTTTTTTTTTGTGTGCTTGGACCTTTTGTCAGCAGGTGCGAATTCCACTTTGACTTAGCCAGTGATTCAAAACTGCCTACAAGTAAGACCTACAAGTATATAAGTATATATCGATGGGTCCTATGTATGTATATGGGCCAAACTAACAATTTGGCCATTTTGTTTTTTTTATGGTAAACGCATCCTAAAGATGTAATGAATTATGTGAGCTACTAAAAAAAATATTTCTGCATAGAAACACGTTTTTTTATTACAGTACAACGGCATATGTAACATGAATTTAAACGTACAAGGTCCTAAGAGTAGTTAGAAACTTTTACGTGTGGAGTTCCCCCGCGTTTTTTTCATAGTTTGGACCAATCAGAACGATTTAGGTTATGAAAACGACGATTTTGTAGAAAATAGTGATGATAACCTTTAAGTATAAGTACTTCAAATATGTTTTTACAGACAAGTCTGGGTGGCATATTGGCTTTATACGTGTTTTATTCTAAAAAATACACTTACGCCCTACGGTATTTTTCTTTTCAGAATCAGAATCAGAATCAGAATCATTTATTTGCAAGCAATGTAGGTACAATTTTAAGATGGGACAGAGTTGGTGATTCCGCTACATTCTGCCTTTCGGCATACAAAATCATTATTTTTGGAGTTTACAATACAACAAATATAATCTCAAGTTCTCAAAATTCGTATAAATATGTCAGTTATCAAATGAATAGTCAGTTATAAATCAATAAGTTAACCTAGAAATTACAATTAATTATTATCATATCAAATGTCAAAAAATAAAATAGTTAAAGTACAATTATAAATCTTTATCATTCAAGAAGTCATTAACAGAATAGTAACATTTATGCAATAGTAATTTAGTCAACTTATTTTTAAATATGCGTATGGGGTGATCTTTTAAACTGTGCGGAATTTTATTATATATGATAGGGCCCATTGACATTATACTCTTTCTTAATAATGCTGTTTTGTATTTTCCTGTATGTAACAATTTATTATATTGTAGTCTCATAGGACCTGAGCGTAATCTAATGTTAACTAGAGCCGAAAATAGATTTAAATTCGACCTAACAAAAATGGACACTTCCAATATGTAAAGACACGGAAAGGTTAGTATTTTCAGCGACTTAAACACAGGCTCACAGCTATCAGTAGTTTTTAAATTTGACATTGATCTTATGCATCGTTTTTGGGCTTTGAAAATCTCCTCCCTCTCACTACAGTTGCCCCAGAAAATCACTCCGAACCTCAATGTTGATGCAACCAAACCATGGTACGCTGTTAGAAGTGTGGTCTTGCTTACTTTGTGCGATAAGATGTGCAGTACATAAGCTAATTTACTCAGCTTTCTACAGACATCCTCGGAATGAGGTTTCCAAGTCAGATTGCTGTCAATTATAATTCCCAGGAATGTTGCTGTATTTGTTGAGTCAACTTTTTGGCTATTATAGCTGACAGTTATATTAGCGGGACTAATCCGTTGGTAAAAATGCATTACCTTCGTTTTTTGCAAATTTATTATCAAGTTATTTATGCTAAGCCAATTAATAATACTCTTTAATGTGTTATTAATCTCACTCTCATATTTTTTTAAATCCGTACCTTTTATTATCACAGTACTGTCGTCAGCAAACAGCACCATAGGATGATGTATTTGACGGGGCAAATCATTAATATATAAGAGAAACAAAGGTGGCCCCAGAACGCTACCTTGTGGTACGCCGTGTTTAACCTCTCTACAATCCGACATATATTTATGTTCACGTTTAGTTTCAAGGCATACTCTCGTTATTTCTGTGTACTGCAATCGATTTCGTAGGTATGATTCTATTAGATCGAGGATATTTCCCCTTATACCATAGGCGTAAAGCTTCTTTAAAAGTACGTCATGATTTACATAGTCGAATGCTTTAGTCATATCGGTCAAAATTGCACATACGGGAATTTTACTGTCAACATTTATCATAATATTATTTAAGAGTTTATATATTGCCATATTAATATTTTTATTTTTCCTAAACCCCATTTGTTCCTCGCATAATATATTATATTTACTCAAAAATCTATCGATTCCTTGATAAATAATCTTTTCTTTTTTATTTTTGGCCTGTTAATGTGAATAGCAAGGGTTGAAATATTATTGGAACCACTATTATTATTATTAGTTACGTTATTAATAACTTTATTTAGCTTACTTTTTAAACAATATTACGGTGTTATCATACATTGATTTATTTTGTCTGCAGCTCCTTTGCCATTTGGAGCCAGTGAGATATTCACAAATTGCTGTTTAAGTATACTCAAGGATATATTTGAAAAACAAAATGATACAGAATTCTACTTTGCTCGACTCTGATAACATGTTCATTTCTAATAGTCAACTACCTCAACCCCATGAAAAGTTTACCCACAGTGACTCATGAAAAAGAAAACAATTCTGATTTACTCTCAAACTGTCTTTCAGTACAAGAAACAAATGATCACAATTATGAGCCCATAGCTAGCAGTTCATCAATCATAATAACACATAATAATATGTAAAGCGCGAGAGTTTTTGAATTTTCAATCGAACATCATCACTATGATGTTCGATTGAGAATTCAGTAAAAATACAGATCTGTTGGCTATTTACGATATGCGCGATGTCAATAATGTGACCCCAATGCCACCGTCAAATCATAGTTCTTTCGTTGAGGAAGAACCTATTCCTTCAGTCCTATTATTGGTATCAGATGCAATGCATCGTACCCTGTTTCACAGTATTACTTTTCAAGTGATGTTTCAACTCCTAAGCGGCCCAGAAAAATATTGGAACTTTACGCGAAAAATTTCGTAATGAATGGATAGATTCGAAGAGAAAAAGGCTTAAAAATACTGGGAAAGCGTATAACATTAGAAATGGTAAATTAAGAGAGGCGAAACAAATAGGTGAACCATCTCAGAGCACATGTAAACTGAAGTGTTTCGAAAAACTTGATGGAGACGCAACGAGTGCTATATTTCATCAATCTTGGATGATTGGAGTTCATTCTAAGCAATATGACTTTATTGTTAACTATGTAGTCAGAATAAATAAAAAAAGAACGGTTACCCAGGGTGACTCACGAAGGTCATACACATAATTATGTCTACCATTCGCCTACTACTCAAAATAAAAAAAGACCATTCGTTGTGGGCCAAAAATGATAAGAATTTCAATGAGTAAATTTTCTGATACAAGTATGCAGGCTCAGTTTAGTTGGTAATAGCGATCGACATGGCCACCATAAAACATCTATTGATGCAGAAATAATCAAAAGTGTGCTGGATCACGTCAAGTCTTTTGAACCGGTTGATTCACATTATTGTCGCAAAGACAATGGCTCTTTAAGTTTTATCCGAATGTTCAAGTTATAAAAAGAATGGAATGATCTATCTAAATATGGTATTGTGAGTCATTAAGGAAATACAGGGATACAGTAAACAATAATATTAATTTATCATTTCACCAGCAAAAAAAAGGCCAATGCCATGTTTGTCATTCTATCAAAAACGGTTCTGTGGCTCTTGAAAATAAACTATATTTTTTTCTATTTTATTTACACCAGATAGGTTTATAATTATTTTTTGTAATTTTATTAAGAAAATAATAATGTGAAGTACCTACATTATTTTGTTAAACAAACTAAGATCCAATACACACAACAACAACAGTTTCCTTATTACTTTTTTTGTTATTTTTTTATCATGAAATTACCTACCAAAAAGACTGAATACGGGTCCATGAGTGAATAAAAAAACATGCAATAGTTTTATTCAAATTATTGAAATAAAAATTGAATAAAATTATAACATGTTCTTTTATTAATCAAATGATCTAACTGATAACTCAGTTTGTAGGATAGCAGATTACAAACTAATATTCTTATTAATTAATTATCAACTAGTTACTTCAATTGTTACTTGATTTTATAGGTAAAATATGAAAATAATATATACTTTATACTAATGAGCGTAATACGCGTATAATGGCCAATATGACACATTGGCCCTCCTAGGGTGTTTCTAAAGAAAAATAATTTAAACAAAAACTAACGTAGAAGGGTCAATGTGACGTAAAAAAAACCTATATATGTATATATAAAATAATATGATATAAATGAGGAGGATAGTTGTCTTAGCAAACAAGCAAATAATCGTAAAATTCGGTTTAATCAATCGAAGTTATAGTAAATTTAACCTTTGGAAGCCTCTCCTGTAAAGTTGTAATTTTGTATTTTGGCCCATATAGGTACATAGGACCCATTATATAAGTACCTACATACCCGGATCCAAGTTATCTACTAGTAGTGTTCGCTGTAAAACGACACTCACTCGACCGGATACTAGGCATGGAATCAACATAGTTGGTCGATCCTTGTTCCACTTCAGCTTCTGACTTTGGTACTACTATAAATATCGAGGAGGCATCCGCGAAACTTTTCTTTGACATTATCTTGAACATTATCTTCGAAACATCAAATTGACTCGGCAAGTTATTAAACAGCACGATGGGGTCGTCTGTTTCAGATTCCTTAATAGTTTTCTTGATCTCTTTATTTCCGAAGTTATCCTCTAATTGAGACATTCTCAAGATTGTATATTTTTGAGCTGCTCCAATATTTCTAAGTGCGTTGCGTTCTTTTATTGCGGGATGATCGATGAAATCGTCACTGTCGAAAATCAAACGTACCTATTAAACTATTGATAATTTTGGATATAGTCTTGAGAATGAAATTTTAGATTTCTTTATTTTTATGGTTTTTTAACCGGGTAACCCACAACAGCAATTTTAATTTCAATGCAATATCGAGTACCTTATGTTCGAATAACATACTGTGTTAGTTAAAAGTGAGTTTACTACTAGGATATTGCTCACAGATACACTAGTGCGGATTTTTTATGCTTGGATAATGATAATGCATGTACTCATGACAGGAGAGTACAAATAATGCACATGTCATTGAGTTTTTCCTAAGCAAACGTGAAAGAAAGAAAATAGCATCAATGAGTAGGGTCTCCTTTCTAGACTCTTTAAACTTTCCATCCCGTATACTGTTAAGGAGCTATCTGCAAGACTAGGTGCTTGGTAATTTATTAATTAAAAATGAACTCTGTGAAATCGAGTTTAGTTACCTTGTTGTTGGTTCTTCTAGTGAGTTCATGCTCAGAAGGTCGTTAGTAGACTGGTAGCCCGAGTAATGCGCGGAGCTGGACGTGATGCTGCTGTTCATAACCGACGTTAAACTAATTGTGTCCATGCTGTTACTTGTACTTGTACTTAATGACATTTCATTTCTTATGATGAGAATGGTATCAAAACTGCTTGTAGATTTAGTGTTCGACATCGGCTCCTTGTAAATGTTTTCCATTAATTGTAGGTCTTTTAAACTGGTTCTGCCTTGATAATGTATTATACTATGCAAGTAATTATTTTCGCTTTGAGTGTTACGTGGCTTAGAACTGTAGCTTATATCAGAACTGCTGACGTTGAGGTTGTGATTTGCTTTAATGTTATTATTATGGAGACTAGATTCAAAACCGCTTAATTTGTATTTCGTTTTTTCACGGACATTAACGTTATTATAATAGTTGGTTTGTGGTTTACTGACGTCGGTATTGGATATTATTACGTCCGGCATTAGTTGATTAATACAGACCATTGAATATGATGGTATACCAACAGCGCTCCCAACTGTAACTTTTATGCCATCGTTATCAATGAAGGCTCCGTTCTTCACTTGTGGGAAACATTCACCAGGGCAATCACAGAAGGAAGATATATCTGGAGAGGTCACTCTGATTTTAACGTAGCTGTGTTTAAATCTAATTTTTTTTCGGTCACAACCGCATCCACGGTCGCATTTCGTTGTTTTGATAATATCTTCAAATTCTTCAGCATCGATTCCTGCCGCCTTTTTTGATGCTGATACACCAACCTTTTTCGCTTTTTTTCTTATTTTTCCCTTCTTTTCGGAAGGGGTCGGTTCAAGTGGCAAACCTGCCTGAGCTCTTATTTTTTTCACCAAGTCTTTTTCAGATGCTGTTTTACCTTCAGGTAATGGTAACCCGGCTTCAGCAAGTCCTTTAAGTATTCTTTCTTTCTCGGCTGGTGCTTTTCCGGTTATTGGCGTGAATAGCCCTGCTGCTTTTGCTTTACCAATAATTGATTTTTCCGATGGAGTTTTGCCTTCCGGTGGTGTTCGAGCTTTAATTTTAGCGATCATAGATTTTTCAGATTTTGTCTTGCCTTCCGGCAGTGGCAAACCGGCCTCTGCCAATCCTTTGATGATTTTTTCTTTTTGGGCTGGTGTCTTTCCTTCAAGTGGTGTCAGCAATCCTGCAGCTTTTGCTGCTCTTACTTTTTCGGACGGAACCCCTTCTAAATCTATTTTCGGCTTAGAAATAAATTTACTTATGAGTTTCTTTTCGGACGGTGTTTCGCCTTCTGGAATCGGTACACCTGCGGCTTTCATACCCTGAAGTATCTTCGCTTTCATTGATGGCGATTTCCCTTTCAAAGGAGTTAACAAACCAGCGGCTTTAGCTTTTTGTAATCTTTCTGATGGCGATGGAGTCACATATCCGGTTTCATCTTTAATCTTCTTTATCAAAGCTCTTTCTGATGGAGTTTTATCCATTGGAAGTGGCAAACCAGCAGCTGCTCTACCTCTTAGTATCTTTTCTTTTTGAGCATGAGTTTTTCCTTCTAATGGAGTCAATAGACCAGCTGCTTTAGCCCTACGGAATTTTTCTGATGGTGTCCTTTTGGGTATCCCAAAGTCTTTTTTCACTTTATCAATTAATGCTTTGTCGGATGGAGTTCTTGCTTCTGGTAAAGGTAAACCAGCTTGAGCAAGACCTTGCAAAATTTTTTCTTTCTGTTCAGGTGTTTTGCCTTTAAGAGGTGTGAATAGTCCAGCCGCTTTGGCTTCTCGTATTTTCTCAGTGGTAATAGTCGGCACTGATTCTGCTTTTTTTGCAGATGCCTTAACTTTTGCCACAAGAGCCTTTTCTGATGGTGTCCGACCTTCAGGTAATGGAATACCGAAGTCTTGTAGACCTTTTAATGTTTTTTCCTTCTCTTCAGGTGTCATACCTTCCAATGGCTGGAGTAATCCAGCCTTAGCAGCTTGATCAAATTTTTCTCTAAGAGCTTTTGTTGTAGGTTCCTTAGGTAAACCAAGCTCGCCGCGAACCTTATCAACAAGTTTTTTTTCTGAAGGTGTTTGAGGTTCTGGGAGGGGTAAACCTTTCATAGCGAGTCCCTTTAAAATTTTCTCTTTTTCTTCTGGTGTTTTACCTTTAAGTGGAGTAAGTAAACCTTCAGCCTTGGCTCTACGTAGTTGCTCCGAAGGTCTCACAACCGCACGTGGTCTGGCTTTAATATTTGCTATAAGAGCTTTCTCTGATGGCGTCCGCCCTTCAGGTAATGGGATTCCGAAATCATGTTGAGCCTGTAATATCTTTTCCTTTTCTTCAGGGGTCTTGCCTAACAGTGGCTGTAGTAAACCAGCCTTGGCTGCTTGATCATATTTATCCTTCATAGATTTCGTATCAGGTTCCTTCGGTAAACCAAGGTCATCGCGAACCTTGTCAATGAGTTTTTTTTCTGATGGTGTTTTACCTTCGGGGAGTGGTAAACCTTTCATAGCGAGTCCCTTTAAAATTTTCTCTTTTTGCGCTGGTGTTTTGCCAGCAAGCGGAGTCATTAAACCTTCCGCTTTTGCCCTACGCATTTGCTCGGAAGGTGCCACTAATGAACGAGGAGCACCTTTGACTTTAGCTATAAGAGCTTTCTCTGATGGGGTGCGTCCTTCAGGTAATGGAATCCCCATATCACGTAGACCTTTTAGTTGTGCTTCCTTCTGTGCAGGTGTTTTACCTTCCAGTGGCCCTAATAAGCCAGCTTTAGCTGCTTGTTCATGTTTGTCTCTTAGAGATTTCGTTGTAGGTTCCTTAGGTAGGCCAAGATCGGCGCGTACCTTGTCAATAATTTTCTTTTCTGAAGGTGTTACACCTTCAGGGAGTGGAATGCCTTTCATGGCCCGTGCTCTTAGGACTTTTTCTTTTAGTCCTGGTGGTTTTCCCGCCAGGGGTGTCATGATACCCGCAGTTTTTATTGAACCTGCTGGGACGGCTTTGATTTGAGCTATCAGAGCTTTTTCTGATGGCGTCCGCCCTTCAGGTAAAGGGATTCCCAAATCATATTGACCCTGTAATATCTTTTCTTTCTCCTCAGGTGTCTTGCCCAAAAGTGGCTGTAGTAAGCCAGCTTTGGCTGCCTGATCGTATTTATCTTTCATAGATTTTGTATCAGGTTCCTTTGGTAAACCAAGGTCATCGCGAACCTTGTCAATGAGTTTTTTTTCTGATGGTGTTTTACCTTCGGGAAGTGGTAAACCTTTCATAGCGAGTCCCTTTAAAATTTTTTCTTTTTGTGCCGGTGTTTTTCCGGTGAGCGGAGTCATTAAACCTTCCGCTTTTGCTCTACGCATTTGCTCGGAAGGTGCCACTAACGAACGGGGAGTACCTTTGACTTTGGCAATAAGAGCTTTCTCAGACGGTGTCCGTCCTTCAGGTAATGGAATTCCCATATCACGTAGACCCTTCAGTGTCGCTTCCTTCTGTGCAGGTGTTTTACCTTCCAGTGGCTCTAGCAAGCCAGCTTTAGCTGCTTGTTCATGTTTGTCTTTTAGAGATTTCGTCGTAGGTTCCTTAGGTAGACCAAGGTCGGCGCGGACCTTGTCAATTATTTTCTTTTCTGATGGTGTCACACCTTCCGGGAGTGGTATGCCTTTCATTGCCCGCGCTCGCAGGATTTTTTCTTTGTGTGCTGGTGATTTGCCCGTCAAGGGTGTCATTATACCCGCAGTTTTTATCGAACCTCCCGGGGGCGAGGCTTTGACCTTAGCTATAAGAGCTTTCTCTGATGGCGTCCGCCCTTCCGGTAATGGAATTCCCAAATCATGTTGACCCTGTAATATCTTCTCCTTTTCTTCAGGGGTCTTGCCTAACAGAGGCTGTAGTAAGCCGGCTTTGGCTGCTTGATCATATTTATCCTTCATAGATTTCGTATCAGGTTCCTTAGGTAGACCAAGATCGGCGCGAACTTTGTCAATAAGTTTTTTTTCTGATGGTGATTTACCTTCGGGGAGTGGTAAACCTTTCATAGCGAGTCCCTTCAAAATTTTTTCTTTTTGTGCCGGTGTTTTTCCAGTGAGCGGAGTCATTAAACCTTCCGCTTTTGCCCTACGCATTTGCTCGGAAGGTGCCACTAATGAACGAGGAGCACCTTTGACTTTGGCGATAAGAGCTTTCTCTGATGGGGTGCGTCCTTCAGGTAATGGAATTCCCATATCACGTAGACCCTTCAGTGTCGCTTCCTTCTGTGCAGGTGTTTTACCTTCCAGTGGCTCTAGCAAGCCAGCTTTAGCTGCTTGTTCATGTTTGTCTTTTAGAGATTTCGTCGTAGGTTCCTTAGGTAGACCAAGGTCGGCGCGGACCTTGTCAATTATTTTCTTTTCTGATGGTGTCACACCTTCCGGGAGTGGTATGCCTTTCATTGCCCGCGCTCGCAGGATTTTTTCTTTTTGTGCTGGTGATTTGCCCGTCAGGGGTGTCATTATACCCGCAGTTTTTATCGAACCTCCCGGGGGCGAGGCTTTGACTTTAGCTATAAGAGCTTTCTCTGATGGTGTCCGCCCTTCAGGTAATGGAATTCCCAAATCATGTTGACCCTGTAATATCTTCTCCTTTTCTTCAGGGGTCTTGCCTAACAGTGGCTGTAGTAAGCCGGCTTTGGCTGCTTGATCATATTTATCCTTCATAGATTTCGTATCAGGTTCCTTAGGTAGACCAAGATCGGCGCGAACTTTGTCAATAAGTTTTTTTTCTGATGGTGATTTACCTTCGGGGAGTGGTAAACCTTTCATAGCGAGTCCCTTCAAAATTTTTTCTTTTTGTGCCGGTGTTTTTCCAGTGAGCGGAGTCATTAAACCTTCCGCTTTTGCCCTACGCATTTGCTCGGAAGGTGCCACTAATGAACGAGGAGCACCTTTGACTTTGGCGATAAGAGCTTTCTCTGATGGGGTGCGTCCTTCAGGTAATGGAATTCCCATATCACGTAGACCCTTCAGTGTCGCTTCCTTCTGCGCAGGTGTTTTACCTTCCAGTGGCTCTAGCAAGCCAGCTTTAGCTGCTTGTTCATGTTTGTCTTTTAGAGATTTCGTCGTAGGTTCCTTAGGTAGACCAAGGTCGGCGCGGACCTTGTCAATTATTTTCTTTTCTGATGGTGTCACACCTTCCGGGAGTGGTATGCCTTTCATTGCCCGCGCTCGCAGGATTTTTTCTTTGTGTGCTGGTGATTTGCCCGTCAGGGGTGTCATTATACCCGCAGTTTTTATCGAACCTCCCGGGGGCGAGGCTTTGACTTTAGCTATAAGAGCTTTCTCTGATGGTGTCCGCCCTTCAGGTAATGGAATTCCCAAATCATGTTGACCCTGTAATATCTTCTCCTTTTCTTCAGGGGTCTTGCCTAACAGTGGCTGTAGTAAGCCGGCTTTGGCTGCTTGATCATATTTATCCTTCATAGATTTCGTATCAGGTTCCTTAGGTAGACCAAGATCGGCGCGAACTTTGTCAATAAGTTTTTTTTCTGATGGTGATTTACCTTCGGGGAGTGGTAAACCTTTCATAGCGAGTCCCTTCAAAATTTTTTCTTTTTGTGCCGGTGTTTTTCCAGTGAGCGGAGTCATTAAACCTTCCGCTTTTGCCCTACGCATTTGCTCGGAAGGTGCCACTAATGAACGAGGAGCACCTTTGACTTTGGCGATAAGAGCTTTCTCTGATGGGGTGCGTCCTTCAGGTAATGGAATCCCCATATCACGTAGACCTTTTAGTTGTGCTTCCTTCTGTGCAGGTGTTTTACCTTCCAGTGGCTCTAGCAAGCCAGCTTTAGCTGCTTGTTCATGTTTGTCTCTTAGAGATTTCGTTGTAGGTTCCTTAGGTAGGCCAAGGTCGGCGCGTACCTTGTCAATAATTTTCTTTTCTGAAGGTGTTACACCTTCAGGGAGTGGAATGCCTTTCATGGCCCGCGCTCTTAGGACTTTTTCTTTTAGTCCCGGTGGTTTGCCCGTCAGGGGTGTCATGATACCAGCAGTTTTTATTGAACCTGCTGGGACGGCTTTGATTTGAGCTATAAGAGCTTTCTCTGATGGCGTCCGCCCTTCAGGTAAAGGGATTCCCAAATCATATTGACCCTGTAATATCTTTTCTTTCTCTTCAGGTGTCTTGCCCAAAAGTGGCTGTAGTAAGCCAGCTTTGGCTGCTTGATCGTATTTTGCTTTCATAGATTTAGTATCTGGTTCCTTAGGTAAACCAAGGTCATCGCGAACCTTGTCAATGAGTTTTTTTTCTGATGGTGTTTTACCTTCGGGGAGTGGTAAACCTTTCATAGCGAGTCCCTTTAAAATCTTCTCTTTTTGCGCTGGTGTTTTGCCAGTTAGCGGAGTCATTAAACCTTCCGCTTTTGCCCTACGCATTTGCTCGGAAGGTGCCACTAACGAACGGGGAGCACCTTTGACTTTGGCAATAAGAGCTTTCTCTGACGGTGTCCGTCCTTCAGGTAATGGAATTCCCATATCACGTAGCCCTTTTAGTACCGCTTCCTTTTGTGCAGGTGTTTTACCTTCCAGTGGCTCTAGTAAGCCAGCTTTAGCTGCTAATTCATGTTTGTCTCTTAGAGATTTCGTCGTAGGTTCCTTAGGTAGACCAAGGTCGGCGCGTACCTTGTCAATTATTTTCTTTTCTGATGGTGTCACACCTTCCGGGAGTGGTATGCCTTTCATTGCCCGCGCTCGCAGGACTTTTTCTTTTAGTGCTGGTGATTTTCCCGTCAGGGGTGTCATTATACCCGCAGTTTTTATCGAACCTCCCGGGGGTGAGGCTTTGACTTTAGCTATAAGAGCTTTCTCTGATGGTGTCCGCCCTTCAGGTAATGGAATTCCCAAATCATGTTGACCTTGTAATATCTTCTCCTTTTCTTCAGGGGTCTTGCCTAACAGTGGCTGTAGTAAGCCGGCTTTGGCTGCTTGATCATATTTATCCTTCATAGATTTCGTATCAGGTTCCTTAGGTAGACCAAGATCGGCGCGAACTTTGTCAATAAGTTTTTTTTCTGATGGTGATTTACCTTCGGGGAGTGGTAAACCTTTCATAGCGAGTCCCTTCAAAATTTTTTCTTTTTGTGCCGGTGTTTTTCCAGTGAGCGGAGTCATTAAACCTTCCGCTTTTGCCCTACGCATTTGCTCGGAAGGTGCCACTAATGAACGAGGAGCACCTTTGACTTTGGCGATAAGAGCTTTCTCTGATGGGGTGCGTCCTTCAGGTAATGGAATCCCCATATCACGTAGACCTTTTAGTTGTGCTTCCTTCTGTGCAGGTGTTTTACCTTCCAGTGGCCCTAATAAGCCAGCTTTAGCTGCTTGTTCATGTTTGTCTCTTAGAGATTTCGTTGTAGGTTCCTTAGGTAGGCCAAGGTCGGCGCGTACCTTGTCAATAATTTTCTTTTCTGAAGGTGTTACACCTTCAGGGAGTGGAATGCCTTTCATGGCCCGCGCTCTTAGGACTTTTTCTTTTAGTCCTGGTGGTTTTCCCGCCAGGGGTGTCATGATACCCGCAGTTTTTATTGAACCTGCTGGGACGGCTTTGATTTGAGCTATCAGAGCTTTCTCTGATGGCGTCCGCCCTTCAGGTAAAGGGATTCCCAAATCATATTGACCCTGTAATATCTTTTCTTTCTCTTCAGGTGTCTTTCCCAACAGTGGCTGCAGTAAGCCAGCTTTAGCTGCCTGATCATATTTTTCTTTCATAGATTTAGTATCAGGTTCCTTAGGTAGACCGAGATCGTCACGAACCTTGTCAATGAGTTTTTTTTCTGATGGTGATTTACCTTCGGGGAGTGGTAAACCTTTCATAGCGAGTCCCTTTAAAATTTTCTCTTTTTGTGCTGGAGTTTTTCCGGTAAGCGTAGTCATTAAACCTTCCGCTTTCGCTCTACGTATTTGCTCTGAAGGTGACACCATTGAACGGGGAGCAGCCTTAACTTTGGCTATGAGAGCTTTTTCCGATGGGGTCCGTCCTTCGGGTAATGGAATTCCCATATCACGTAGGCCTTTTAGTTGAGCTTCTTTTTGTGCAGGTGTCTTACCTTCTAGTGGTTCTAGTAAGCCAGCTTTAGCTGCTTGTTCATGTTTGTCTCTTAGAGATTTCGTCGTAGGTTCCTTAGGTAGGCCAAGATCGGCGCGAACCTTTTCAATAAGTTTTTTTTCTGATGGCGTTATACCTTCGGGAAGAGGTATGCCTTTCATCGCCCGCTTTCGCAAGATCTTTTCTTTTTGCTCTGGTGATTTACCTGTTAGGGGTGTCATTAATCCTGCTGTTTTAATTGAACCTGCCCGAGGTAACGATTTGACTTTAGCCACAAGAGCTTTCTCTGATGGCGTCCGTCCCTCAGGTAATGGGATTCCTAAATCATGTAGACCTTTTAATGTCTTTTCCTTCTCTTCAGGCGTCTTTCCTTCCAATGGCTGTAGTAAACCAGCTTTAGCTGCTTGATCGTATTTCTCTCTTAGAGATTTCGTTGTAGGTTCCTTGGGTAGACCAAGATCGGCACGAACTTTAGCAATAAGTTTTTTTTCTGATGCTGATTGGGGTTCTGGGAGTGGTAACCCTTTCATGGCACGCCCGCGTAGTATTTTTTCTTTTTCTTCTGGTGTTTTTCCTGACAAAGGTGTAAGTAAAGCTGATTTCCGAGAAGCCTTTGTTTCTGCTTTTACTTTATTTATCAAAGCTTTCTCCGAATCAGTTCTCCCTTCTGGAAGCGGCAAACCTATTTCAGCTTGCGCTTTCAAAATTTTCTCTTTCTCCTCAGGAGTTTTCCCTTCTAATGGTGTGATAATACCCGCAGCCTCAGCTTTACGCATTTTCGCCTTTTCGGATGCACTTTTAGGTGAAGGTGGTAATCCAAGTTCTTTTCTTGTTTTGTCTATCAAAGCTTTTTCCGAGGGTGTCCTCCCTGAAGGTAGTGGTTGCCTTGTCTTTGCCATTTCTTTCAAAATAAATTCTTTTTCCTCTGGCGTCTTACCTTCTAATATTTTGTTTCTAGCAGCAGATGTCATAGATTTTCTTAATTCATCGATCTTTCTTTCCTCTTTCGTTTTATAACCGCAAAGTACACAATCACAACCATCACAATTTTTGGCTTTGTAACAGTCATACAAACCCTTCATTACTTCAAACATAGCATCAGAGTTACAAGAACAACAGCAACTATCCTCGACAGCGCCTAGTTGACACCGATAGATTTTCCATTTCGTTCGACTGGGATAGTTTGGGTTCAAGAACCAATTGTCAAACCGATGCTCAGAGAATATATTGGCAATAAATTTCGATTGAAAAGGGCTTTGCTTGTATTTTTTATGTTTTGTGTCGTTTCCATGTCCGCTTCTGATTCGTGGGGGTACTGGTCTCGTACATTTGCTTAGTTCAGGCATGCTAGAGTGTCTGGTGATTAAACCTTTTTCAGTAAATTTACAGAGTCTTGATAAACGAAATGCAATGGGTGGCTGTTGAGCATGTTCGAAAACATAGCCCTTTTTGCGTTTCTTCCACCTCTTCTTATTAACAAATATGCTCACGTTTTCGATACCTTGACATGGACTGTTTTCGTGATCAGGATGAGAAAATTCATTAAATAAATCATCAATATATGAATCATATGAAATCTTGATGCTCGAATCCCTCATTTTTTTTTTCTTTCTGCGATGAACGCTATGGACTGAAAAATCGTATTTTCAACCGAACTTTAACATAAATTGTTGTTTAAACTTTTTTAACAGTATGCCATAATGCTTACTTAGGCATTTAATTTGTGCGGCGGTCACTGTTACCATTCCATCTATGGCTTTTACAGACTGTAATATTTTCTTGATTCTTTATCTCGCTTGAATAAACATGAAAATAATATTGTTTTATTATTATCAACTGGAGGTTTGTGATGGCGCCTGACTAAGTAGCATAGTTATAACCTAGGTGTGTACCTAAGTGATAGTTATAATATGTATTAAGTTTATCTTCTTAACGTGTGCTAAGTCTGCTCATGTTCCATTACTGCACATAAATTTTAAATAAATAAATAGCCTCCAACACTTATGTATCTACATGAAAACCATAAAGTAGAAATTTTCAGAGTGTGATAAGAATATATATGTTTGAACATATATGTATGCTGTTTGTATCCCCAAATTACGAATGCAATGATCAGTAAATAGTAGATTGTATCATAAGGCGGCAAAATAATGTTTTTACGACGAGGGCGCTTTTTTTAACCCAGAGCGAAGTGCGGGATTCTTTAGTAGAATCCTGAACGTAGCGAGGGATTTAAAGTAGGTACATCGCCCGAGTCAAAAATATATTTTGCGCCCGAGTGATACACTCTACTTTTCATCACCCACTATGAGAAAATAAAAGGCGCCTCATATATTTATGTTATAACATATGCATCGACTAAGACAAGATAAAGTAGGGGAAATGGGATGGGGGTAACTTTGTATGAAACATGTAAATAAAATGGCGGGAATTACTGAGTTTGTTGTAGGGCTTGCTACACACCGGTTCTAGAAGAAGACGCCAGGCGGGACAAACTGCACGTATTTGATCTAAGTAAAGCAGGCTTACACAAACCAAGGTTATTTTCGATTCTGAAGTTTCTAAGCTATGGCCATAATAATAATATGTATTAAATATTTGGTATCCCGATGTTAACTAACTCGGAGTTAAAATACCACTCGGTTCTGTACAGGTCTGGTCAGCCTTATTGTCTACACAACCCATGCCTCCGTAAACTAGCTATGATAATGAAATGGGATTGAGGCATTTCGTGTAGGTAATGTACTTAGAAATACACTTACCTGTCAATCTCGTATCTATTTTAAGCTAATTAAAACATTTATACCATACTTTGAGTGAGTCTCATGTTTTTTTTTTTTGTAAAATTTATTATTTTCTATAAAATCATTTAATATTTTTTTTGAAGTGTCTACCACATTGACATGCCATCAATCCTTGGTGTCGATAATCAATGTGACAGCATATAAATACACAAGCCTACCAAACCAACCTTATTAGTACTGTATAGGTTTAAATAAAGCTTTTTTGATGATATCGGCACTAAAGTCTGGCACACAAAAGTTGAGCCTGGGATTTAATTGAATCTTTTTACATGGCAACTTTCTTGTTTTGGAAAAGAAACGGAAAAGAACGATTCCTGCTGGAGGAACGTTGTTCCAGCAGTAAAATTCTTAACGAATAATCGAAGATAGAAATTTATTGTGTAGGTATGGGCAGAGAGCTATACGAGAGGTAAGCAGCGGTGCAGATGTCGAGGCGAAAAAAGGAAATCTTCTATTAAATTATGCACAACTTAATGTTCATTTTTATCTAACCTACGGCCTATATACTTAAAACTGATATACTAATATTATACTTATCTATGATTTTCTGTGATTATGCAATTTTACTGTTTCTATTTTAAACTGGTCTGTGATTTAAAATAATAATGACTACACAACGTACAAATAATTTGATTGAAGGGAATATGATCTGTGAAATGTTGTTTGCCAAATTTCATTCCACCATTGCACAGAAAAAATGTTCGGTTTACCCAAAGAGATCACCAAAACGCAGCTAGGCTAGGCTAGGAAGTGTGATTGCTCCACTTCAGACCCATGTGGGGTCTGGAAAAGCATCCGTGAAGTCTTACATGCTGTCACTCTTCCCTGCGATCATTAGTATCAAGCACTGTAGCCTTGATTACTGAGAATTTCAGCATACTATTGTATAAATTCAAGTTCTTAAAACGCAATAGACAGATGTGTTGCTGGGGAGTTTGTTGCGCCACTTCTTCTTCCCAGCTAAAACACTAGGAAGTGGTGACGGGTGGGCGTTTTGGGGGACTGTCTTTATGTAAAATTTGACGTTCAAAAAGTGCTGTCTATCAGCCTAGTTTGAATAAATGCCTTTTGAATTTTGAATTTTAAAAATTTTGAATTTTGAATTTTTGATCACTGCATCACGATACAAACCAAAGTCAATAGCATTTCCACAATTTAGCTGGATGTCCCCGTCCGTGGCCGCTGTGACGGGTTCTTGCATATCGCGTGTCTTCACCATTTCGACGGTAGGTACCTATTGCCACACTACCACTTTCGCATAAGATTAAACTGAAGCTATTCCTGCTCGAATCCTGCTATCGAAGGACCAATGTCAAAATCTAGCTATAGAAGAACCAATTTTGAGGACAGAGGACTATCTGGTAGCAATGCCGAGGGTCTTGCTCTAATCGAAGGCCCAATGGCAGGAATGAAAACAATACGAACGCGACTTCAAGATTTATTTTCGGTATTCTGCAGGTTTTAGGTATTACTATTACACTCACTGGCTTGGCAAGGATGGGGCAAGGATGGCTACAGTTCAATCTTTCTATCTAAATGCAGTTAAAACTTACGAGACTAGTGCATTCTTTCGTTGTGGGTTAATGTGGGAGGAATATAGTTGCAAAACTTCTGAAAAATTCGGAATAATTCCGGAATACTTCTGGGAAAGTTTCTTTAAATCAGAATTATTCAAAATGATTTTAATTAAGATTTTTATTTTATTTGCGGAAAAATCGTATTTTGCATCGATCGTCGATCGCCGCCGACGCTGCCCTTCTGTGCGCCGGCCGCTGGCGTCGCGCCGCGCGCCGCGGCGCGCGCGCCCGACTGCCACCGGCCACGAGCTTAGAGTACTAGTGGAGCAAATTGAATATGCCTACGTGTGCAATAATTCAGTGTGGTGCAAGGAAAAACCCCAATCGAGCCTAATTAAACATGCACAGGTTAGTAGCCGTATTTTAAGAAAAACTTTATCATACTGCTATTTTTTTTGTATAACTATCCTTGTTTTATTTATAGAATCAAAGTTCCCACATGTACATACAAATTATTTCTGATATTTACCTCTATTTGCTAAATTTATATCATGTTTTGTTTACAATAGAAATGACAATTCAAAATAGTGATGTCTTTTATTAAATAAGCTATCGATAAGAAAGTTAACTTTTTTTAGTTTGTATTATATATTGTTGAGTAGGGTATCAAAATGAAGGGCTTGAAGAGACGATTTTGAAAATAAAACTAACAGAATAAAAATAAAAATAGTGATAGTACTAAAACGACAATATCAATTCGTCATGCAGTAGGTGGTGGTTATTTAGCTCACTCTGATTTGTTCCACTAACTGCATCAAACTGAAATAAATTTGCATGTTTTTTATTTACACAGGTTCCCTAAAAATGAAGTACTATGCCAAAAGTGGCTTGTGAAAAGCTATCCCTAAGAAACTATTTTAATAAATTAACATTGAATAATATCGATGGTCAAGTTTTTTTTTCTGAAACAAACGAAGGGGTACATTTTCGGATATAATAACAGTTTTTCTTCTAATATTATGGATGGATGGAATTATGGTTTTTCTTCTCCTACTTGAACGAATGAACGGTAATTATAGGTCACAAGTTGCCAGAAGTTATTTAAGAAGTAGTTATATGTTAATAAAATTGTTATACATGATTTAGTTCGTAATGTGATTTAGAAGGCCACTTTTAGTTTCTATAAAATTAAACTCAGATTTCAATGGATAGTTCACAATAATTGGTAATGGTTGGGACTTTCAAAAGTGCCTAATAAATATCTCACTAACATTAGGCATTTACTTTGACCTGGTGATATATTATAGTGAATAAAGGTACATTTTTCATATTACGTTGTTTTTTTAATCCTTTTAATACCTCAGTGTTAGTATCTTTCTACAATATTTATACTCTATAGGCCGAGCCTACGTAAAACGATCGCCCGCGCGGTCCCTTACAAAAGCGCTCCGTTGCGGCCCCTTTTTGCTAAGTAACAAATATTAAGTTTTCCATCGACTCTACACATGCACACCTTTAAAGTTGAAATAGCGATACTGAGGGTCAGAGTAATCTTTATGAACAACTTTAAATGTAGAACAGAACCTGAAATCGCAAAAAACCTCGGTTGTCCTTAAAGTCACTCGCAAAAACAAAATTCGAAGTCAGTCAGTCGCTCATAAAATGTAGCTTCTCACCCCTTGTAATCTAATCATCCAAAGTTTAATAGTATTGATAGTAACAAAATTAAATGTACCATAAGAAATGTTAGTAACTCTGGTATCGATATCGATACTTTTTGGTTTTGATTACTTATGTGCTTCCCTAGCAATGGCCGCCATCACTTGGGCCAGATTTATAGTAGGTATGCACGCGTATTTCGTAGGTATTTCTGGTCCATATTATTGTAAGGTCTTTGGCCACGAGTCGTGCGTGCAGGCGATGGTCCGGGGTGCGGTAAGAGGGGAGATGCTCCCCGGAGAAGTTTTCCTCACCCCGCGAGAAAGATTCGTACCCCGCAATCGAATGTTTCCGCCGAATATTTCGCCCGAATAATTCAATGGAAATAATAAACGTGTTTGTTTGTGGTGTGGTGGGTGAATTAGTTATTGTCAGTGGCACATACGTAAGTTTTTACTTACGTATGTGCCAGTGAACAATAATTATCTCTATAAATGTTTATTTCATTATAAATGGGATTGATTAAGTATATGTTGATATTTTTATAGGTAGATATGTTAGCCTGCGATTAACAGGATTTTTATTCTTTTATTTTTAGGTAGGTACCTACTTATTTCGAAATCGAATGCTATTTTTATAAATTTTTCAGTTGTGGAATAAAAACCCAGGCCCAGCATATTTGATTTGTTTTTTGAAAAAGGCTTAGGTACCTGGGTCGTTCTTCTTTTTTATCGACAATGAATTGCTGTTTCTCAGTTTTTCGAGTTTTTCAAGTGACAATATTTTGATTTCAGTATTAGATTTTTTTTTTCAGGTGAATTTAATTTTCATTTGGATTATTTTAATCTTTGTTTTCATGCCCATAATGTTGTTTATTTTATGGTGATTGTCGAGAAAACAAAGTGAAAGAGTGGTCCTTTTTGAGTAGGACATCATTATGAATTACTACTCTGTCACGGTATTTAATGAAAAATTAACACACGCAAATAAAATATTGGCTAGAGAAAGGTAAAGGTACTTAGTATTAAAATGTATAAAGCGATGAGGATGTAAATTCAAACAATAAAAACATAGTAATTCATACTCTAATACAACACAAAGTGAGATGAGAGACCGACCATTGTCGGTAAAAAAGAAGAACGACCCACCTATGTTTTTGGTTAAACTAAAGATAATATAATTTACAACTTCCAAGTGCGAAATAGGTAGTAAGGTCGATTTTCCTGGTTTTTTTTTACAGTTGAAATATTCCCAAAGTTTCGGAATGTTTCGGAATACTTCCGAAGTATTCGACGGGAATGATTCGGAATTTTTCCCGCCACCATCTATAGGGAGGAAAGAACTCGCGGCTACAATCAGCTTCCGGTTCACGAAACTTCTAGAAAATTCGAACTGTATCTACAGTGCTACCTCTATTGTCGAAAAGCGACTACTACGACATTCATTTATAATATTACAATAACTCATTGATAAAACAGTCGGTGTCGGAAAGCGCAAGCAGTTAGTACTTTTCATTTTGGAACATACCTACTACTGTAATATTTTGTCATTATATTGTTATTTTATAAGTCTATAAAACTGACGAATTTGTTACTAAAGTACTGCGATTGTGTGTAACTATTTTTTTAAACATTTTACTAAATATTTGCATGTCATCACTAAATGGCGTAATCTGTGTTATGTACTAAATTTAGGTAGGTACTTTGTAACATCTGCACCTACCACATTTTATGCAAATTGATATCGCTCATTGGCTACCAGCTCGACATATCTCAAAATCGATGATTTTTTAGTTATTATTTCGATAATATATTACTTTACTCTATGTTATTAAAGATATTTAAAAAAATGTAATTTCTCGGAGAATATCAAGATTCAAGATTCAAAGCATTTATTTCAATTAAAACCCTTTACAGGCACTTTTGAATTGTCAAGTCGAAAGAGGTGAAGCTATCTGCACGTTCCAAAGCGTAGATCTCTATGGAGAAGAACCCCATATCTGCTCCCTCTCTCTCTCTATCTTTCTATAGAGGCTATACAAATTACGGTTTACAGTAAACGAAGCGCAATTTTGTAAACTCAACTCTATCATTAACTAAAAAAACAATTTTGAGATAGTTTGTACAACTTGTAGCAAATAAGCGATATGAATATGTGCATAAATCGTTTTTTGATACTGATGCCCTCTTGTAGCGGGCGGGTGAAACAGATGGATGTTTCTGCCACACGACAGCAGAGGACGCTACTTGTAAATCAGTCACACATAGTGTCCCGGCCCGAGATTTTGAAAATAAAATTTTGATACCCATAAAAATGCAAATAATAGTCATTTACATGAAAACCAATAAGAATATTAAGATTTTATAGTAACTGGAGTGCTGCTAGTGCACTTCGCTGTATCAACTGCACAGTTCCCGTTCCCGTAGTAATACGTGTATAAAAATAATAATAAAGTTTATTCGTTCATAGTTATAATAATAATAACCTTACGACTAAAACATAATTATATTATCAGTAACTATGTATTAGTATCTTGTGGACGTTGGGCCCCAAACTAGGTACAACCTGTATCTTGGGGTGCTGAGTAAAGCCAATGTTTTAATCACAGATAAGTAATGTAGTTTACCATTGGTGAAAAAAAAATCGGTCCAGTAGTTTCGGAGCTTATTCGGTACAAACAAACAAATCTTTCCTCTTTATAATATTATTTGTATAGATATTACAAAAAATGAGATTCGTTTGGAGTCCGATAACTTTTACTTGGTTGGTTTTTATGTGCATAAGCAGAAAACTTGATTATATATCATGAGAGGTCTCTCGCAATCTGCAAAATATAAGCAGTTATTTAATCTTTAGACGATATTCCATTAGTTATAATAATTAATCGACTATAGAAAAAAAAACACTTTTAGTAGGTATTGAAATATCGTTTCTTTTTACCACATCACTAGTACTTATTGAACTGTATCGTCTGTATCTATTGTGAACAACACTAGTAGAAACGTTGTCGTGTGTCCTTGTTGTGCCGAGCTTGTGTGACAGACATTTTCGAATAATTATTATTAAACATTTGTTTTGCTACAACAATGAGTAAGTAAAATTGTTCTAAAGTAATGTTCTATTTCCCCGATTTTTCAGATGTCCTTCATTTGTTTTATGTAAATACTGTAACATTTGATTTGATTGCACGTGTCGGCACGTATTCTTTTTCTCATAAGTTGAAAAATTATTTGTTCTCACATGAACAAGTAAATCGGCGATTTTCTTGTAACAATATGTATGGAATTGTCGTATAGCGAATAGTTTGCTAATTTATAGCTTGGTGAACGCTTATTTTTTATAATGTAGTACATAAGATAACGGTTTTATTTTTCATTGTTGTATCAAAGATGCTAATGCCTACTCACTCTAGCCCGACGCTGTTGTATAATAATTATTGTCTCTTCGTAAGGGTAGAGCCGAAGAAAAAATAATTGTGTAGGATATTTCAAATCGAGATCAAAGCCGGTAAAGTTAGGCGTGATGATAATAATAATAATTCGTGGATGTTGTATGTACCTACAATAAGTAATTTCGTCGCCGCTGTTTGCAATAGAAAACTATTAATTTTTTGCTAAAATTTTAAATTAAACAATTTTAATCTATAAAACTTAGTTTTGATAACTGTATCTTAGAAAAATATTCTTATATTTTTCATGATTTATTGACAAAGATGGATGGATAATAAAGCCAGGTTGAGTTACTTGATCAAAGTTTCATTAACAGTTTATTATTTGAAAGTTGGTAATGGGATGCTAGAATTTGTCCCAAACTGGATATAAAACATATATTAACCAAACATAGGTTTTTGCATCATTACTTATGACATAACATACAATTTGGTTCATATTTTTTCCATAATTTAAAATAATAAAGAAATAACCAGTTTAAACATCAATATCCAGTTATTTTGTAGACCTATTTAGCAGTAATTCAGCTGCTGGATAATATTGCTACTTCTTTATACGTAATACTGAAAAAAAAAACTCAATTTATCCAGCACCAAAAAATAAAACAAGAGAACTACCAGAAACATAGGCATAAAACAAATCAATAGTTTAGTCATTTATTATGGTTTTATGAAACTTTCCAGCAAAATGCGAGTTAATAATAGCCGATACATGTTCAAGTCATCTATAATATCACAAAATACATACATTCAAATTTAACTTTGATTTAATCATAATTTTCTTCTGCATTTTAGATTTCCATATGGGAAGCTAATTTTAACTTCAAGTACTTACCTATAAAATATTATTTTCACTGCTTGAGTTCTGCTTTCTTTGAATAATATAATTATATAGGTATTTATCTTATGATAAACAACAGAAATAACTATATGTTAGCCCAAGTTATTAGTTGACGGGCCTGTTGGTCTAGTGGTTAGTGGCCCTGACTGCTAAGCCGGAGGTCGTGGGTTCGATTCCCACCCAGGACAAACTTTGTGTGATGAGCATGATTGTTTGTTCTGTGTCTGGGTGTGATTTATCTATAATATGTATGTATTTATAAATTATATAAGTATGTATATCAGTTGTCTGGTTACCATAACACAAGCTCTGCTTAGCTTGGGATCAGATAGCCGTGTGTGAGTTGTTTCAAGATATTTATTTATTAATATCAGTTGTTTTGCAATAGTGATTCAGGCAAATGTTACTGAATTAAATTGGGTTTCATTTTAATTTATAGGCCATGACTAAATTTATACAAAAAAAAAACCAAATTCAAGCTTTTATTTAAACAAACTCAGTTTTGTTTCTTTTGCCTTGGACCGGTTATGATAAATGTTTAATTTAATTTTAATATTATCTAAGAAAAAATGAAATGTATGATTGAAGGGAATTCTTAGTGAGAAATGTTTGCATGGTTTAAAGCTAATTTTCCTAGCATAGTTGCTACAATGGACTTATAAGTTTCATTATGTCATGTTGTATGACAATTTATTAAAATCCTTCAAGCAAGCAATTTAAAGTACAGTGTCAGGCTGGGTCAAAATATATTATAATTAGAAACACTCATGATAAAAACATAACCTAACTCCTGTGGCAAATAATTAAGAGAACAAGCGTGAACTTAATACATAATGACTGATTCACAGTGAATTTTTTGTTGATTTTATTTACTTAAATAATATTGCAGACGAGCCTGCTTTTCTTTTTCCTGATTTCTGAATGTATACTTATGCCAATCATGCTGAGTTTTGCCAGTTTTCTTTATAAAGTAAACCATGGTTTGGGCAAAAAATTGGGTTCCCCCAAAATTTTAAACATACTTCGTTATTTAACCACCATCATGGGCAAAAACGACATGATTTTCCACGTTTTCGAATAATTTTGTATGTAATTCAAGTTTGGTGCTTCACTATAATTCTAACATGCTCCATTATAGAACATGGAAGAATGTTTTCCATTTGTTCCCAACTCCCCTATTTTGCTATAGTACCTACTGATCATGTATAATCTTAGTATAGTATGAAATTTCCTGTTAAAACCATTCAAAATATTTTGTGAAAAAGTATACAATTAATTGGCAAACATTGCATTTTTATTAGTGAAGCCAGATAAAATGTAAGTTTATCTATAGTGGTAATTTCTAAATCAAAGCTTGTTGTTGCACTTACTCCATGTTAAATTACGATTCCCAAATTGATTATTCCTAAAGTCCATCTTTTAGATTTTCAAAAAATATTGGTCACTTATTGTTTGCGATTTCAAATCGATTAACGACACGCGATAGACTATTTTAGCCATATTGTTCCAGAAACTGGTCTTATGCCGCAAAAGTAACCTGCGTAATTTAAATGTTGTTAGGTTTTTCGTCAACTAAAGATAATATTACAAAGTAAAGACCTGCGTCTTTACTAATATCGTTTGTTGATACGAAGAAATAACAACTAGAGAAGCTGCTTATCCTACGCGATAAGCTATATAACATCACTGGGTAGTTAACGTCATGTTACTTTCATGTTTTTTACTAATAACGCCCCGCGGTTTCATCCTCGTACTTCCCGTTCCCGTGGCAACACGCGGATAAAATATATAGCCTATGTTACTCAGGGTATTCAGGAGAATTGGAAAGAACAAATAAACTTATGCTAAATTAACTTTGCTGCCAAATAATCATAATCATAATATGATTATTTGGCAGCAAAGTTAATTTAGCATATGATTTTGATTATTTGGCAGCAAAGCGAAGCAGCAAAGTTAATTTAGCATAAGTTTATTTGTTCTTTCCAATTCCTCCTGAATACTATAAATATATGTGTAGTCGGCGGAGTGCATTTTTCTTCTTCGCTAACTCTTCCTAGCGGGAGCTATTCTTTTGTAGTGCCCACTCATCTACCACTTTAAGTCGCCATTATAAACGTACAATCAGTCCAGAGTTCGGGCAATCAGTTATGCCTGCGTCACGGCTTCTTCATGCAGGTTAGCAACCAAGTAGGTTGTGTGCACGACTAACGGAAATGGGGTGCACCGTGCATATAATAGGTAGCCTAACAACTTGTCACTTATAGGCAATTGTGGCCAATTGGCTGAACACTTTGTTAATAGACCGGTGTCAAGCAGTGCAATGCACTTTTAGATTTATTGTGATACTAGTTGCTATAGTCAGGCAATCAATCAAATTTAACGGTACGTCTACATGGGCAATGCAATTTTCAAAATGCAAAATTGATCAATTATAAACAATACTTGCCGATTGTGACGTAATATAACATGAAGTAATTAACGGGGGCACGCATCAGTTTGGGGAAATTTTCTGCAATGATAACGACGGGCAATAAATGCTCAAAAAATTGTCCATGTAAAAGCGCCTTAGGAACCGAGGATCTAACTGCTCGTGAACTTGTTTACTTAACATGATTGATCAGCCTAGTGCTCTTATCTCAATTCAGCCGGTCTATTCTCTCAATGTCTCAAGTGTAAACTTGAGTGAGTGAGTGTGACTCCATCTTGTTTGTATGTTGTATTGACAACTCACTTCACCTAATTCTACACGGTGAAATGTTTACAGAATTGCACTGCTGAGAAACAAACCGCTTTTTGAGAGGGAGTCGGTCGGTATGAAACCCAAATCAGACCTAACCCAGACCCTGTACTGTTTGCTTGACATTGATCTTGGAATTTATGGGTCCAAGACGTGCTTTTTTGCTCCAGTACCTAGCTGTTAGTTAAGGGTCCAAATCTATTCATTCATTTAAGTAATTCTACTATTACTAACTACTACTAGTATACTAAAGGTTCCCAAGGATACCATGCAGTAAATTATTCTTGAATTTTTCACGATACTACGTACGTCAGCGGCCCGTACCTGCCGAGTGCCGACATATGCGACATAGCGAAACCTTAGCGCGTGAGTTCGACTCGCTCTTGACCGGCCTGTAAATGGCATTTGTTTGTTTTAAGGACTATGTATTTACACACAAATTTTGATGTGAAAAAATGCTAACAGACGGACAGTGGCGAGTGAGTGAGTAATAAGCAGAGGTCGGAATTAGGTAGAGTTATTTATGTACTTACACTGATTTCATACAGCGAAAGAATACAGTGGATAATATGCCACAAATCCCGAGATTAGTTTTAAATAGGGTTGCCATCCGTCCGGGTTTTCCCCGATTTGTCCTAGTTTGGAGGGCGTCCGGGCGGGGTGTTCAAAGGTGTCCTGGTATTACCCGGACATTTTTTCTGTCTAGGAATCCTCCATTGATTGAAAATTTGGAAGATAAGCAACAAATTAAAACAATACTTAGTTAGGTATGTAATAATTCATTCGTAATCGTAAGCGGGATACGATCTACTTGTAAATCAGCAAAATTGCTGGCGCTATAGTTTATATTGAAAACACGCTGTAATAGATTATTAAAAAAAAATGTTTATCCTTTTTTTTTCGGGGAAAAAAATCAATTTCACTCAATTGTCCGGGGTTTTAAAGATTTTGTCCGGCGTCGGTAGTTTCGATGATGGCAACCCTAGTTTTAAAGAAAATAAAAATGCCGTGATTTATTAAATGAAAAAGTTATTTACTTTTAAGTAACATAATTTAAACCACTAAACGTGCGACCTGGCCAAATTTACATCAACGACGAAGTCTATACCTACTAATGTCGGATGCAAACACTTCAAATCTTAGTGGTACTTTGAATAAATCGAATAAGTAAAATGATACCGTTTGGCACGTGCTACAACATTGAAATCAAAACTATGACGTTTGAATAAGCAAAACCTCACGAGTCTAGGCTAGAAGCAAAAGTATTTTCGTATCAAAAAAGGCGAAGTATAAGTATGAGAATTTGCTTAAAACTAATAATAATTTGTAGGTATTGTGAATTCCCATCCAAAAAAAAAAAAAAAAAAAAAGGTATTGTGAATTAATGTAAATACTAATTTAAAAAAAGTTTATGTTAATTATCTTTGTTTTATTTGTCTTATCTACATATCTGTGGATGGTTTTCATTTTTATTTATTTGTAATATTGTTGGCCACACGGGATTGTCTAATAGAAATCCCGGGAAGATCCATATTAATATCAACATTTCGATGCAAGTACAAAAATAACGGTGTATTCCCGTTCGTCCCCTCGACTTCGTCCCCCGAGGGGGACGAACGGGAATTTACAAAAATAATATTTAATTTGTTCCCGATCGTCCCAATCCTAATTCAAGAGGGGACGAATGGGAATATGTTCTTCGATTAGTGCCATTCGTCCCACTAAAAAAAATTGTGCAGAAATATGTTTATTCGTCGTTTCGTAGTTTACTTTTAAATTAGTTACTTCGTTAGATTTAATCATTATTTTACAAAATTCTTCTCTATTTTTTTATGAATTATAAAACGTAGGTATCCTTGTTATCATTGTTTCATTATGTTTACGTACACTAAATATAACAACTCTGGCGGGAAGCGCTGGCGATGCTGGTAGTTAACAAAAGAGTGCCGATAACATTGTGTTATTTGCGTAAATCCTATTGGTTTACCTGACATTCTCTCCCTTTCCTATCCTTAAATTAGACCGGTCGGGTTAGTGTTGACAAAACAATGAAAGTGCACGGGTGTTAATGTAATAATTATATATTCGACACGAGTTCTGCGGAAAACTATACTAATTTTTTTCAAATTTGTTTTTTTTTTACCAATTAAAACCACCAGTCTTATATTATTTGGTGGGAGCAATAGTCCCTAAAAAAAAGAATTCATAAATTATTCCCATTCGTCCCCCCAAAAAATTTAGAGGGACCATCGGGAAAATAAATAACGAATTCCCGTTCGTCCCCCTCGGGGGACGAAGTCGAGGGGACGAACGGGAATACACGAAAATAACTCTACCTAATTCCGACCTCGAATAAGGGGTAAACTTTAAAATATAAAACCAACATTCAATCTCAGTGAAAGCCAAAACTTTTTTATTTTGCAAGCTAATTGCACTCGACGTTCCGAGAACAGCGATCAATAGGGAAGTTACAGTAAAGCAGTAAAGTAGGCGTTCTATCTAGAACTCGATTGTTGAATTTGTAAAGGTGGAACGACGTCTTATTGCTTTGATGCTCGCCGTTGTATAAATAGCCGTTTATAAAGAAGAGTATTGATTAGTACATAAAGTTGGTACTAAATTCACAAGAGGTGCCGCATAAAATGTAGGACACTTTTCTGAACGCAAATTTAAATGGTACGTAATCTTTCCAAGTTCGGTGTGAATTCTTATTTCATGTATTTTAAAATATTCGCCTGACTGTATATGAATATTTCTGAGAAGCATACATTGAAATAATTACCGAACTGCGCCTGGGGATAGGTAAGGTCACTAACATAGGATGGCCCCGGGATAGGTATATAGTCTTCGTAGAGTGGCTGGTAGCAGCCAGATGAGAGCAGTCAATCTCAGTTTAGTTGAGACGAGGATTTAATTTTCCATCCATCCCGCAGTACCCAGAGGCAGCATGACAAAGGACGGCAAGTTGCTGCCGTACCGGAACACGGCCCCGCGCAACAGCCGCCACAACAAGCACCGCAAGCCGAAGAAGCATGTCTCGGAGGACGAGGAGAGCGACGAATCTCCAGTGGAAGAACAGCCGCAAGAAGACCAGCAACAACGCAGCCCATCGCCTATGCAGGAGGAACCCACTGTTAGGTTACCTGAGGTAAGCGACCAGAAACACCGCATCACCATCTCTCCGCGATCTCCTTATATTCGTGTCGAATGACTCCTCAAATTTCTGACCAGTAAGTGACCACTTGGATCGCTCGGTCATTAGCCACGATCAGTGGCCGTACTACGAACTGCCAATGCTATCATGATTCAGTGTGAGGGAAAGGGATGGTGCTATTCGTCTTGTGTAACTCCTTCTCTCTCTGACACAGAAATCATGATGGATTTAAGACGTCATGGTAGGGCTGCAGGAAGGTGAATCCGACATTATTTACAGTCGGATGCAGTTGTTTTCAGCAATTTTAGTATCAATCTTAGATTTGATGCCACCATCTCCACCTGACTTCTGGCAAAACGATCAGGTCTTAATACTTTTACTTCTCTAATCTTTGTAGGAAGTCCTGCGAGCTCTGTACAAGACCCCAGGCGTATTGATGATAGCCGGGATGGTCTCGTGGGACTTGGTGGCTCGCCGGGACAACAACCCCAGTAAGAGGACGCACCCTAACTTGTACACCTTCCACAAGTTTACTGATCGCAAGGTAACCAATTAAAATTGTTGTAATTTTGGACTCTACATGGTGAACTGTAAAATTATTTTCAGTTTTGTTTCTCCAAGAACTTGAAATTGGTATTATACTGTTTGTTTTAGTAAGCTGATGTTTTAGTCAAATTAGTGTTATGAACGAGTAGGTAGTGTGATTTCAATAAGTTCAAATAAAATTGTGCATGATAACGTAAGGTTTATTCGACTTATTTCATTGACTGACCTAATTCTGTCAAGTTACTGGTCACAATGAAATTCCTCTGAAGTAAGTTTTAATTTATAAAGAGTGCTATAGAGCCAATATAATATAGAATATCTGTGTGTTGTTGAAAGAAAATTAAGGAACTATATAACAAATATTCTTTATTTAAATACCTGTATGTTCGCACTAATAGATGTTGTCTTTGCTATCGGCACGCGAGTCACCGACTCAGTTAATTAACAGTAACCTAAGCTTATAGTTGTAGAACTTTTTGTAAAGAAGCTTGTCCAGGATACCTACTTTTGTCACAGCGCCTATTTCTAACGTAAATCAGTCTAGCAGAGAAGGTTGTCAGTCATGGTATATTTACACATGAGAGCACAGCTTTGTCTCAGGGATTGCAACGTATTTGGTTAAAAAAGGTTATTGTCAAGTTTGTGTCGGTGCACTTGATCAAAACACGAAATGGAGAAAATAAATGAAAAGATTTTAAATGGATATTTGCTCATAGCAACTTTGCTCTAGTATAATTCAAGCACAGAAGCTTGTATAAAAATACTATTAATGATTCCTAGAAATGATTCTATATAACTTAATACACCTTTAAAAATACACAAGTACCCCTTTTCTCCTATTTTTACAGTTTAATAATAAATACCTTT
Source organism: Hecatera dysodea (assembly GCA_905332915.2). Taxonomy (NCBI): domain Eukaryota; kingdom Metazoa; phylum Arthropoda; class Insecta; order Lepidoptera; family Noctuidae; genus Hecatera; species Hecatera dysodea. Next base: position 24,852,796 of record HG995286.1, on the reverse strand, counting down.
TATCAACCTATATTGTCCCACTGCTTGTGTGATGCAACATGATTTAATAAATACTAAAGAACAAAAATAAAAGGATCTAAATAAAACGAGTGTAGTAACAGGCTACAGTTATTTCTTTAAAACTTGTAGGATAGCCAGTGTCGTTACCTGTCGCGGGAAGCTACCTTTAGGGGATGCTAGTTTAAAAATAACTAAACCGGATGCCTAGCTTCACTCACATGAACTAAAATAGAATGAAATGCAATAAAAAAGTCATAGATTGTGTTATCAAAACACACAACCTATGACTTTTTGATTGCATTTCATTCTATTTTTCTTTGATTTATTGACAAGTAAGGATATCAATAGCTGCGAGTTATCTAAAAGGAAATTCACATTTATTTTTAATATAATTTTTCATTCTTAATATTATGAAGAGGATAGATTTATTTGTTTGTTTTCACAAAAACAAAAAGTATAGTCAGTAGCAGTAGTAACGTTGTACCTACTTTGCAGTACCGCTTCATTGCCAGCAGCTGCTCCGCTGGCCACTCGGTGCTGGTAGACGAAAACGGACAAGTCTACACTTTTGGTAAGTAACATTCCTTCTTTTGCCCAGACATGACGCAAGCGCACTTGACTGTTCCACAAGCCAGTGAGCGAGTGTCTCGATGAGAAGAGGTCCAGCAGTAGAACTGTTGTAGTTCATGCAACAAGTCAGTAACAACACTTACTACTGTACTGACTCACAAATGGTATGTCGTCCAGAGGTCGTCGAGCTGTTTTTGTAAACATGTTTTTATGAGCATATTGTTCGATCAGAAAGGGAATTACTATAGAAGCCGGGCTAAATAAAAAAAAATGTCCTCAGGAGTAAGACCGTAAAGTGCTATGTCAACGCGTTATTTGCATGTCACTCTATAGAGTTTTTGACTCCAAACATCTCGACAACGCGACATTTTAAAGCATAGTTTTTGAACATCTTTTGTTTGTATAAATGTGTTCTTTCTATCCATACATCGCAGTATTATTTTGTAATACAAATAAGAACTAAAAATCTAAATGACAGTGGGCAACCAAGCCGCTACATACACAGGCGCTATAACTATGATGTATGTGTATTACAGGTCGCAACAGCTGTGGGCAGCTCGGCTTCGGCGACACGGTGACGCGCAACGTGCCCGAACCGGTGCCGGCGCTGCTCGGCAAAAACATCATCCACGCGGCCGTGGGCAGGCACCACACGCTCTTCGTCACAGGTACGTCTCGCTCGCAACGCGCCCGAACCGATGCCGGCGAGAATATCATCCACGCGGCCGTGGGCAGGCACCACACGCTCTTCGTCACAGGTACGTCTCGCTCGCAACGCGTCCGAACCGATGCCGGCGAGAATATCATCCACGCGGCCGTGGGCAGGCACCACACGCTCTTCGTCACAGGTACGTCTCGCTCGCAACGCGCCCGAACCGATGCCAGCGAGAATATCATCCACGCGGCCGTGGGCGGGCACCACACGCTCTTCGTCACAGGTACGTCTCGCTCGCAACGCGCCCGAACCGATGCCAGCGAGAATATCATCCACGCGGCCGTGGGCAGGCACCACACGCTCTTCGTCACAGGTACGTCTCGCTCGCAACGCGCCCGAACCGATGCCAGCGAGAATATCATCCACGCGGCCGTGGGCAGGCACCACACGCTCTTCGTCACAGGTACGTCTCGCTCGCAACGCGCCCGAACCGATGCCGGCGAGAATATCATCCACGCGGCCGTGGGCAGGCACCACACGCTCTTCGTCACAGGTACGTCTCGCTCGCAACGCGCCCGAACCGATGCCAGCGAGAATATCATCCACGCGGCCGTGGGCAGGCACCACACGCTCTTCGTCACAGGTACGTCTCGCTCGCAACGCGCCCGAACCGATGCCGGCGAGAATATCATCCACGCGGCCGTGGGCAGGCACCACACGCTCTTCGTCACAGGTACGTCTCGCTCGCAACGCGCCCGAACCGATGCCGGCGAGAATATCATCCACGCGGCCGTGGGCAGGCACCACACGCTCTTCGTCACAGGTACGTCTCGCTCGCAACGCGCCCGAACCGATGCCAGCGAGAATATCATCCACGCGGCCGTGGGCAGGCACCACACGCTCTTCGTCACAGGTACGTCTCGCTCGCAACGCGCCCGAACCGATGCCGGCGAGAATATCATCCACGCGGCCGTGGGCAGGCACCACACGCTCTTCGTCACAGGTACGTCTCGCTCGCAACGCGCCCGAACCGATGCCGGCGAGAATATCATCCACGCGGCCGTGGGCAGGCACCACACGCTCTTCGTCACAGGTACGTCTCGCTCGCAACGCGCCCGAACCGATGCCGGCGAGAATATCATCCACGCGGCCGTGGGCAGGCACCACACGCTCTTCGTCACAGGTACGTCTCGCTCGCAACGCGCCCGAACCGATGCCGGCGAGAATATCATCCACGCGGCCGTGGGCAGGCACCACACGCTCTTCGTCACAGGTACGTCTCGCTCGCAACGCGTCCGAACCGATGCCGGCGAGAATATCATCCACGCGGCCGTGGGCAGGCACCACACGCTCTTCGTCACAGGTACGTCTCGCTCGCAACGCGCCCGAACCGATGCCAGCGAGAATATCATCCACGCGGCCGTGGGCAGGCACCACACGCTCTTCGTCACAGGTACGTCTCGCTCGCAACGCGCCCGAACCGATGCCAGCGAGAATATCATCCACGCGGCCGTGGGCAGGCACCACACGCTCTTCGTCACAGGTACGTCTCGCTCGCAACGCGCCCGAACCGATGCCGGCGAGAATATCATCCACGCGGCCGTGGGCAGGCACCACACGCTCTTCGTCACAGGTACGTCTCGCTCGCAACGCGCCCGAACCGATGCCGGCGAGAATATCATCCACGCGGCCGTGGGCAGGCACCACACGCTCTTCGTCACAGGTACGTCTCGCTCGCAACGCGCCCGAACCGATGCCAGCGAGAATATCATCCACGCGGCCGTGGCCTGATACCGAGTAAGGTCCGGCCGGCGCCCACTATCGGCATCGGCACGGCTGAGGATTTTAGGTGATAAAAAGCATTGTACTTTAACTTCCTGGCAATAAAGTAGACATTTCCATGATATATGATCATAGTAACAAAAATACCGCTTCGGTATGCTTGAGGCTACTTCTACTTTATTGCCATGAAGTTAAAGTACAATGCTTTTTATCACCTGCAATCCTCCAAATCCTCAGCCGTGCCGATGCCGATAGTGGGCGCCGGGCCTAAGCGGGCTAATGCAGGATTCCACATTTAAATCTGTGATAAACTGATAATGTTATATGTATAGGTATATAATAAAATTGTAATGGTAAATATCGTTTAAATGTGATTACAGACACGGGCACGGTGTACGCTTGCGGCGACAACAAGTGCGGGCAGTGCGGCATTGGGAATACCACGCCGCAAGTACTGAAGCCGACGCGCGTGCGATACAAGTCAGTACTTCATAGTTTATATCTTTATTGTGTACACCGCATAAGTTGCAGAAAAGATAGATGAAGAAACATAACATAGGGTGACTCGCAATCTAGTCTAGTTCATCACCATCATCTTCCTGCCCTTATCCCACGCTACTTGGAATCAAAATGTTCAGAACACAATTTAAGTTTTCAATCCATGATGCTTGCTTGGCAACTGGCTTGTCCACTTGAAAACTTACGTTTGGGCCTAAATCAAATCAAAAAGGTTTATTTGTCAGAATATGGTACAATAGATGTTACAATTTTAGTTCCAGCATATCCTGCCATACTATTGGCTGTGCCTCCTACTTGATAACTAGGGAAGTAAATGTTCTTCTATACTAATATAATATTATAAAGAGGAAAGATTTGTATTTTTGTATGTAACGAATAAACTTAAAACTACTGGACCGATTTCAAAAATTCTTTCACCATTAGAAAGCTACATTCACCCTGAGTAACATAGGATATATTTTAACCCCATATTCCCACGGAAACGGGAACTACCCGGCTAAAACCGCGGGGCGCTGTTAATTTCTAAATAACTTCGTTTTGGTATAATCTTATACAACTGCCTTGTTTTTCTGGGGCTGGACAAGCTTCATTGGGTGATTTTTTGATGGTCGCCATTTTTGATGTGTTGTCTCAGCGCAACACATTAACTTTTTGCATTCTTCTGCCACCCTTCGCTCTTATATCTTGATTTAGATCTTTTTTTTTTGCTCCCCACAACCCACATCTCCTTCATAGTTGATAAGACATAAGCAGATTAATATTTTCTCAAATGATTGATTGATTATAGTTGTTTCCAAGCGATCATTGCCCTTTCCCTAATATATTTTCGTAGAAATCCAGACAGTTAAATAATGTAGTTTAAAAAGCCCTTTTTACTTTTTTTAAAAGACAACGGTCGCGTCTTGTTCTATTGCGCAAGGCGCGCTGGATTTTCGATGCGATCGATAGTCACTATAATTGCCATGCTAAAACGCAACGAGTATAACTGTGCTAATGGTTGCAGCGGCGCTCCTGTGGTGAAGGTAGGCTGCGGCGCTGAGTTCTCCATGATCCTGGACTGCAACGGAGCCCTGCACTCCTTCGGACTGCCCGAGTACGGCCAGTTGGGTAAGTCATACACATACGGTGGCGGTCTAATAATTTTAAACAGTTTTCATATTAAGTAAAACCTAAAATACTAGATGAAGGAACTTATTACTTTTTAAAAGTTGTAAAGTAACAAAAAGCTAAAAACAACACGCCAGCCATGTCAAAAAGTGAGCTAAAAAATTAAAAACATAATATAAAAATCTTTTCATTGCATTCGGGGGACCTGTAAAGAACTATTCAATGGGATCATCCCCCGACTGCAATGAAAAGATTTTTATATTATGTTTTTAATTTTTTCTCACAAATTGAATACATCCAGAATAATGCTATTCACATGGCCCGGACTACTATATTAACCTGCGACGTGACATTCGTCAATCAATCGCCTACTCGGACAGCTGATATGAAACCGATTTAAAATCGAAGGATTTCTAAGAAGTGATCTTAGATCATACTGTATTCGGGGTTTTCCTTTGGTTGTCACAACAACAAAAATTGTGTTTTGCAACGCAGCGGCGCTAAACTCAACTTATTTGTAAACATTGGTACTCTCTCAATGGACATAGGTCATGTTAAATGTGGAGTTATGTCCCAAGCCTTCTTAATAACGTGACGATCTACTACGTCAGCATCCTAACAAACTTGTACCCTTACTAAACAACAAGCTGAAAACACTGTGACGTCAGTAGATGAGTGGTGGCATGTTGCTAGCTCATTCAACTACATCCTGATGTACTTTAGCACCCTTTGACATCAGGTCATAGTCACTAGTGTGGCCAGCTTGTGTCCAGAAAAAAATTGATGCGTAGAAATTCTAGAGTGTCTAAGACTTAGGAAATATTAAAACCTTTATTTAGACCTTTAAGTAAAGGTGTTTCCATAAATCTATATCTATACTTATATTATAAAGAGGAAAGATTTGTATTTTTGTATGTAACGAATAAACTCAAAACTTTTTGTTTTTTTTTATAATGATAATTTTTTTTGTAAGTAGTTTGTAAAACAACACTTTTATATGTCAATCTTTTTTGGCCGTTATAAAAACTAGATGAGGCATTAGAAAGCTACATTCACCCCGAATACCATATGCTATATTTTATCCCCGTATTCCCACGGGAACGGGAACTACGCGGGTGAAACCGCGGGGCGCTGCTAGTAAACAATAAGGGGAATACAAAAAAAAAAAATAGGCTCGTCTGTACTTGCCGGTGCTGTATTTTAAACATTGTGTGTTTTGTGAATGTAAAGGAAATAGTGATTGGGTCTCATTTTCAATATTATAAGGTTTGGGCATTATGAGACGTTCAACCCTTCAATAGGGTAGTTGACTAAAAAAATCTAATTAGTCCGGCAGATAGATTTTTTCACGTAAACAAAAAGAAAGAAGATACAGTGCGTTAAATACTCGTGTGACGTCACTACGTACTACAATTTTAACCACGATGTAACGTCACAAGCCCCCACTCCAGATCCTTGATGCTTTTTATTTTCGTAATTTTTGATATATTTGCTAAATAAAAAAATACGTGTTCAATATTTTTCGATAAACTAATTGACGGACTAATTAGAATCATTTTTTTTTTACTCAGGAAACATCCCTATTGTACCTACTTATCATCATTTTCCAGGCCACAACACTGACGGCAAGTATTTCGTGACGTCGACCAAGCTGTCGTTCCACTTCGAGACCATCCCGAAGCACGTGGCGCACTTCTTCGAGAAGACCAAGGAGGGACACATCAACATCGTCAAGGATGTCGAGATTGTTGACTTCTCCTGCGGAAATAACCACACGGTAATATTGTAATATAAAAAAATATAAGGTGTGACTAATGTTACTTAGCTGGAATCCTGTAATCCGCGACTACCGGGCAGCTTAGAAGCAGATGTGCTGCTGTCTCGTCCTCCTCCATGCAGGCTCTGCAGAGCGGGCTGTCTGAATAGTCATACTATTACTAAACCTCTGCTGTCCGCCCGGAGTTGATATTTTCGATGTGCACAAGAAACATGTTATTTTTATTTATGCTACGGAACCCTTCGCGTGAAATACTGACTCTCACGTGGCTGGTCTGTTTTTACTTGCCTAATTTGTGTCCCATTGGTCAACTTTCTCTTCCCATACCTATTTATCCAGCGCAAAATCTATATTTGGCCTGCAAACATTAATAGTGAACATTGATTAGTAAGTAGTCTAACCAAACAAATAATTATTCTCCAGGTGGCGATAGACTCGCGCAAGCGTGCCTACAGCTGGGGCTTCGGCGGCTTCGGGCGGCTGGGCCACGCCGAACAAAAAGACGAGAGCGTGCCGCGCATGATCAAGTATTTCGAGTCCATGTCGCGCGGCGTGCGCTCCGTGCACTGCGGTGGTACCTACAGCCTCGCCGTCAATGAGCTAGGTACAAAGAAAATATCATAATGTATTTTTACCAGCACTCCGCTTTTTTTTTCCTGGATGTGAAATCATCAAATCACTTCTCCCGCTCTGGGCGGAGCGGAAGGGAGTGTCAGACTCTTACTGACTAAAACCCACCCGTGATCCTTCTTGTGCCCTTTGCGTTCCAGGGCTGCGGTGCCTCTTTCGAACAAATTCCGCAACACTAGCACTCCGCCTGCTATTTCCTCTGCGTAGATTAAGTACAATCGATATTCCCCTTTGACACCCAACCCACACTGAACCGCTGAACTGAATGGATTAGGATGTTTCGAACATAGACTGGATACTTTTTATTATTTGAATCGGAGGATAAGTTTACAAAAATCCGCTCATTTCAAGCTAAAGCAATTTATATAAGAGTTAATGTTCGAGTCCATTGAAGTATTGGTACTGCGTTTGAAGTTGCTTAATTGCGGTGATTAGAATGATGTATTTAATGTATTATTAATAACTATTAGGGATTTTTTATGAAATCATTAACACTGAAATGATTAATGTCTGTCGGTAAACAAGTTGGTGCTTCTGTTGTAGATCGTTCTCGCTAGGGTTCGCACACATTCATTTTTAATAGGTGCTTGTGCTTAAATTAAATTTTGAATTTAAAACTTTTAGACGACACTATTGGTCCAGTGGTTGAGCGCTTGGCTGCTGCGCTGCGTGCCGCGGGTTTGATTTCTGCATGGAACAAATATTTATATGGCCTACAGATGTTTGTAAATGTATTCATGATACAGGAGAAATTTTTAGTTTGGGGCAACGTTTTTTTTTTAAATAAAAAATAAGTATACTAGTGGAGTGGCCTCGCTATTCGGTGCAAACGCACTGGGCGGTAGTACTCGCACTACATGATCGCTCACACAAAAAATCAAATCAAAAATGTTATATTTCATTGTTACATGTTGTACATTATATAGTTGGTGGCGACTCCTTTTAAGCATAAAAGATGCCTGTGCCAGGAGAAAATTCAAAAGTCAAAAGTCATTTATTCAAACTAGGCTGATAGACAGCACTTTTTGAACGTCAAATTTTATATAAAGACAGTCTCTTAAAACGCCCACTCGTCACTACTTCCTAGTGTTTTAGCTGGGAAGAAGTGGCGCGACAAACTCTCCAGCAACACATTTGTGTATTGCGTTTTAAGAATTTGCATTAATATATGACAAAGGTAGAAAAAAATATACATAATTATCCAACATGGAAATCATAAATCAATTCACTATAAAAACATTATAAAGAGTAGATTGAGTCAATAAAGTAAAAACAGATTGACCTACATAGTCATCAAAAATAAAAAACAATATTATATGAACTCATATAACCCGACGCCGCTCTTTACACACACACACGCAATACGGTCTCGCAGTCCAAACCGCAAACGGCTCGATCTGTGAGCGGGGCGGACGGGGACTACATACTAACTGCAGGCGCGTCAACAAGCCGGCACCTCTGTCGCTGGTCGTTCCTCGCTGGGCCTCCCCCAGGTCACTGGGGGTCTCACCCGGCGGACTGACCGCCGAGGTGTCGTGACGAAGCGCTCACTGAGCACAGTGGCGCGACAACGCCTGCAGTCCACACAACACCTGTGGCTTTTTAACCGACTTCTAAATAAACAGGAGGTTTATCTATACTAATATTATAAAGCTGAAGAGTTTGTTTGTTTGAACGCGCTAATCTCAGGAACTACTGGTTCGAATTGAAAAATTCTTTTTGGGTCGAATACACCATTTATCGAGGAAGGCTTTAGGCTATATATCATCACGCTTAAGTCAATAGGAGCGGAGCAGCGATAAAGAATGTTTTAAAATCGGGGATTCCACGGGGACGAAGTCGCGGGCAGCAGCTAGTAATATATAAAAGGATATTAATATAAAAACAAATAAAAAATACAATACTTTACAAAGTAAGTACAGTTGGATCCGTTTATAATAACATCGAAGGGACGTGAAAAATACGTCATACTAAGCAGATGTCATAAAAAGCGTAATCTTAGAAACTAAACAAATTACCATCTTTGTTAGGTATTTCGTGTAATAAGGAGATAAACAAGATATTATGTGTTTATAATCGTAGATCAATCAAAACAAAGAAACAAGTTTGGTATCATATCCCCAATTATGTTTGGTTATAGTGATCATCAAACATAATTTCTGAAAAATAGGTCAAAATAAGCGATATGTCAATAAACGAAGTCATTATATCCGCAATTTTTTTAAAGTTGAAAACCAAAATGAGTTCTGTTTTACTTCATATTACGCGGTTGGTCAATATAAGCAGCGTCATAATAAACGGATTTCACTGTATTCATGTCAAAATAAGAAATTGTAATAAAATAAAAAGAATACTTTAACAAGTAAACATTCATGTCAAAAGTAAATGAAAATGTCGAACTGTATAAATATAAACAAAAAACGCACAAAAGGGAGCACAACAGAAAAACATTAAAATCCCAAGCCTTCTTGTCCTCAAGATAATCTTTAACTGTATAAAAAGCTTTCTGGCATAGCTTACGTTTTATAAATGATTTGAATTTATTTCTGCTTAGTTCTTGAATAGGGCTAGGAAGTTTATTGTAAAAATGTATACATTGGCATCGAAACGAACCACCTATTTTTTTGAGCCTGGTTTTAGGAACGACATAATTGTGTTTGTTCCTAGTATTTATGCTATGGATATCACTGTATTTTTTAAACAGATTAATATTTTTATGTGCATACAAGAGGTTTTCATAGTTATACTGGGAAGGCACAGTCATAATATTAACCTCTTTAAATTTGTCTCTGAGGGACTGTCTGGGACTTAATTTAATTTATAAATTGCATTTTATTATAGCTATACATACGGGCCGAACGCTGCTATTACTTTTTCGGCAGACACACGCCATCTATACTAATATTATAAAGAGGAAAGATTTTTGTTTTTGTTATAACGAATAAACTCAAAAACTTATGAACCGATTTCAAAATTCTTTCAGCATTAGAAAGCTGTAGCTTTCTAATGGTTTTGAAATTGGTTCACCCTAAGTAACATAGGCTATATTTTATCCCAGTATTCCTACGGAAACGAGAACTGCACAGGTAAAACCACAGGGCGCTGCTAGTTATTCATATACCCACAACTCGTTGCTACATATAATAACAAGTTAAATTTTTAAATGGTCTTAATACAAACACAATTTTTTCTCTTTTTTTTTACTTATCCACTCGCAGATCAACACGTTAATTAAAGTTTGTTGCCACTCAAACGAATTTAAGACCGTCCAACCCAAACTAAAACCTACTATGATCCAAATAACCACACACCCCCTATGAGATGCAATGCATAATTATTTTAATGAAATTCAATATACAGTAAATGACCTTCCCATGTTTATTAATTGTAAAATCCCAATAAATAACAAATTAAAATAATATATTGTAACCCTTCCAGGTGGATTGTTTTTGTTCGGGCAAACCAAGCGTACCGGAGAAGCCAACATGTATCCGAAACCAGTTCAAGATCTAAGTGGTGAGTTTTTTTTTTAGATATAATTGGGCAAAAGTGAAAACACAAATAATAAAAATGAAGTAAACAGCAATGATAATTCTTCAGTTCTACAAACTGTGCCTCACGTCACGGCTGTGCCGGGTTGACCGAATGCCGGACAACAAACATCGGGCGCTGGTTTTGAACTGGACCAGTGGATGCGTAACCAGCTGAAACCAGTTGACCTCTATCACTCCTAGTAGCGTAAAAACCTCTCTGTAAATAAAACGTATTTACAATCGAAGAACTCTATTAACATACAGTTACTAGTCCAGAGGTTAAATAGCTGAAAATAACGAAATACGCCATCGATGACACTACACTAGCAATACGGAGGTATAGTGCGTTTCACGAAAGAATTCCCTTCGTCGTATTGTTGGCTGCCCTGCTCAAAGAATGGAGATGGCTATCAGTGCTGCCAATAAAAAATTCTCGATTCCCCGCGTCAGTGTTGTAAAGGGTATGTTTATGCCGTGGTGTAAACATTAGCTAGTCAACAAACGTATTAAGACTCGACTGCTCCAACACTCGATAAAAGGATAATCTGTGGTTTCATTCTGTGAGTGCCTACTCCAATAAAACTATGAATTGTTCAGGATTCCTGTGCAGTAAGTTGTATATTTTATTAAAAAATAGTTTTACAGTTTCCAAAAGAAAAAACAAAATTATAAGGTAATTGGTAAAGGTAACGGAATATTAGTTAATCTCCCTAATACTAAGTAATTTTATTGCTTAAAATATAGCAACACTGATTTTCCGTAACGCCAACATTACGGCGAAGGGAATTCTTTCATGAAACGCACTTTAAAGATATAGTAAATGGTATTCCATTTATACATTTGATAGCTCTCATCTTCACTTGTTTTCCGTGTCTGTATAACGATTTTGAATTAACAAATGATTGCAACATTATACTCGAGTCAAACTCGAAGCTTTAATTTCAAGTAAACTATTAAAAGGCACTTTTAAAGCGTCGAGGTCAGTCAATGAGAAACAAAACTATTTGCATTTTCCTAAGTCGATGAACACTTATAAATCAGTAAATAGTTAAAAATACATGTTGAAATTATTCATTCATAAAATTATAATAAAAGTAAAGAAATTGAATCTGCAAATTTCAAGCGGAAAGAGAACCATAATATCTGAGTTTGAAGAAAGATCTACATTGATTTTAGTGGACCTGTCCAGACGGTAAAAGCATTTATCAGTTATTATGAGCTAGCAACAGTTAGCATGAGAACTTTGAATCCGACGAACAATACCAAAGTAAGGACATTTAGCTAGGTCGCATAGTAAAAACCAGAAAGTTATGAAATAAATCCTTAAAATAACAACTTGCATAGTCCTTATATTTACAATAATTCATTTATGAAACATGTCGATTAGTGTCAGATAGTCTTTAGAAGAAAGGACCACACAGATTTGAGTAAACATGCAAGCATTTGTCAGTAGTTGTGTAGCTAAAAGTGGCTAATTTTAGAAAAAAAATACTGCACATATTATATTCCCAGTAAGTTGTCCCGATAGCAGCAGTTGATATGTATGCTTAAATCTTTAAAACTACGCAACGGTTTTTGATGCGGTTTTTTTAATAGATAGATTGATTGAAGAGGAAGGTTTATATGTACAATACATGCATACTATAGTAGAGGAAACATTAGTATCTACATTGCACCCGCGCGAAGCCGGGGCGGGTCGCTAGTTTACTATATTTAAAGGGTCGAACACCTCACCGAAATCATCATTTATTCATCATTTTTAAATTTCATTGAACTCTTTGTAGTGTTTCGAACTAACAGTAATACACTTGGCGATCGACCAAAACAGGTTTATGATTCAAATAATTGTAACAGGGGCACTGTTACAATTATTTGAATCATAAACAGTACATTGGTTACCATAAATTAATCAGTATTTTCGCTCTACTGTAAGCTTAGTCAAAATGACTTGAGCAGTGCAGTTTGCTAAGGGATGATATGTATATGTATATTCCCCAAAACAGAGGTATTTGCTATAATAAAGGGTCGAGACCTCTATAATTATTCATCATCTGCCTAGCCTTTTCCCAACTATATTGGGGTCGGCTTCCATTGAAACCGGATTCAGCTGAATACCAGTATTTTACGTGGAGCGGCTGCCTACCAGACCTCCACAACCCATTGCCTGGGTAATACGACCTCTATAATTATTATCACAATAATATCTAGCTAGAGCCTACTGAACCAGTTATTGTAATATTCATGTGTATTTCATGTGTAATAACATGTTGTTTCTATGCCAGGATGGAACATCCGCTGCGTGGGCACCAGCAACACTTCGATCGTGATCGCCGCCGACGACTCGCTGGTGGCTTGGGGCGTGTCGCCCACCTACGGAGAGCTGGTCTGTACCCCACCCTGTTTGTTTACATCACGCGACAGGACTCATTCCAAACGGACTTCGCATACCGCTGATTTTATTTTAACTAGCTGCTGCCCGCGACTTAATCCCCGTGAAATCCCCGATTTTAAAACATTCTTTATCGCTGCTCCGCTCCTATTGGCTTAAGCGTGATGATATATAGCCTAAAGCCTTCCTCGATAAATGGTCTATTCAACCCAAAAATATTTTTTCAATTCGAACCAGTAGTTCCTGAGATTAGCGCGTTCAAACAAAGAAACAAACAAACTCTTCAGCTTTATAACATTAGTATAGACTAGCTGCTGCCCGCGACTTCGTCCCCGTGGAATCCCCGATATTAAAACATTCTTTATCGCTGCTCCGCTCCTATTGGCTTAAGCGTGATGTTATATAGCCTAAAGCCTTCCTCGATAAATGGTCTATTCAACCCAAAAAGAATTTTTCAATTCGAACAAGTAGTTCCTGAGATTAGCGCGTTCAAACAAACAAACTCTTCAGCTTTATAATATTATTATAGATTATAGATTACATACAAACATAAAAGATATATACCTAGTACAGAAACTTAAAATCATAACATTTTAATGTGTTAGTAACAAAATTTTAGATAAAATTATGTTAGTAACTATACCTAACTGGTGCCTAAAGATGAGTTTATAGAATGACTTTTGAAAAGACAGTCAAAAGTTAGTCTGTGGTAGTAGATACATAAAAATAGTTACACGAATCTTTTACACAACCTAATTCTATGCGTACAGTAGCGGTCTAATCACTGAAAGCGATATCTATCAGAAAACTTTTGCAACAATTCAAAAAACTAATACGTTTTTCGTTTATTCCTAACTCTTTATTACATACTAGCAGCGCCCCGCGGTTTCACCTGCGTAGTTCCCGTTCCCGTGGGAATACGGGAATAAAATATAGCCTATGTCACCCGGGGATAGTGTAACTTCTCAACAGTGAAATAATTTTTCAAATCGCTTCAGTAGTTTCGGAGCCTATTCAATACAAACAAACAAAAAAATCTTTCCTCTTTATAATATTAGTAGAGATTACAAAATTTGCACAACAAAACATTACATAATATTTTAATTAATTAAAAAAAAAATTGGTTGTTAAAATTAACAAAGCACTACAAAGACAAAGCTAATTTTCTAATTTGTATCAACCGTGCCCTAAATCATGCATGTAAACACGCAATGTGCACTGGTCATAGTTCCGGTCTATCCAGTACGCATTTCTTCTTAGCTTTGGTCAAAACTACTCCATTATAAATAGGCCCAACCCACAAGCTGAATGAAAAATAATCTCGTAAATGGGCCCACTATTCAAGAGAAAAACTGCGCCTGACGATTACGTGAACGTTCTAAACATTACCGTCGGTGCCAGCAATTGGCCCCTGCAAAAACGAAAATAGAAAACTGAATGCATAACTTCATTTAGAAGTAGGTACCACACCTCATACAAATTGTCCGTGTAATTTGCAGGGCACTGGTGACATCAACAAGTCGTCTGCTCGGCCCAAGGAGGTGACGCGCATGGACGGGCTGAACGTCACGCAGGTCACAATGGGCTACTCGCACACGCTGCTGCTGTGCGACGACGCCGGCGAGGAGGTCAAGGCCAAGCTGGCCTCGCTGCCCACCTTCAACCCGTAAGCGGCGACCCCACCGGCACTTCTCACACGTATGACCCCACGCTAAGGGACGGCATTAGATGACACACGTACTAAGTTCATACTCAGTTTCTGGAGCGAAATTTATGTGACACAAATATAATATATGTGACTTCTCAAACGCGCGTGATCGATGTAATTAATTGATTTTCTTCTGAGACCTAACTAGAATATTTAATGTTTACAAACTATTAAAACAACTCGGTGTAAGTTGTAGAATTTAGAGTTTACTGCAAGCAATTCCTCGCTTAAAAGATTCATAAGAGACCTCACGGTTTTTAATAAAGCCACTGTTAGTTGAAATGAGTAAACATTTTTTTCATTGATGGGTTGAATATCAGCCGCCCGCAACGCATGACTCGCTTTTAATTATTGACAAGTCTATGATTTCGTTCTAGAAGTCCAGTGTAACGCTCAGTAACTCGTATTCATAGTAAACAAGAGATGTGCAATTTGTGAAACACGACTCAGCAAACACAAGGGAACCTTGACAGAGTGATGTTCTGTCGGTGATAACGATACTTGATATACCTGTCTCGGACCAAGAATCCAAATGGACCAGACAAAAGCGTATACTCGAAAGGGATGGATATAGAGTACTTCAAAACTGGGGGATACCAGACTTTAAAATATTACCCCATAATTCTCGTTAATTTTTGTATATGGATTTGGGAGGTGTGATTAGTACGTGAAATGAAAGTAACGAGTTTTTAGCACCATAAACCAGGGCTTTAAATAACGTTAAAATTTTATAACGTTATCTTCCTTCTACAGGACTTACCGTTTTTATTAAAATAACGGAAAGTGATTTAACGTTATTTATGCTTCAATATAACGTTATTCTTTAGTAACGATACTTGTAATATAACGTAAACCGGTGTTATGTGAATTGATAGAGGATAATAAATCAAATGCTTCCTGATTGATAAAATTTTTATTTTGTAGTTTTTCTATAATAGCAGAAAGGTCAGCATTTTTTTTCTCTATTCGCCCACATTTGGATCTTAATGCAGCTAATTTCTTCTTTCTTCTCTCAGCTAAAATTGTTATCTGGTTTAATTTTCTAATCAATTTCCTTTTTCGAGGCGACGTACTCAGAGTCAGAAATATTTCACCAGGTTTAATCTAAAATAATAATTCGATGTTAGTAACCCACACAAAGAGAAATGGAAATAAACAAAAAAAAAAAATTTTCATAGTTGCATTTACTTCAGGTTCCAGCGATAATCCTGAAGCCACCTAAAAAAAGGCAGTGATTTACAATGTTCTATATTCAACTAAATTCAAAATTGTTAAAATAAACAAATACTTGGATTGTTGTGTGTTGGATTGGATTTTCATCGCAGATGGATCAGAGATCGAGAGTTCCTCAGATTTCGTTCTGCGTTTTTTAGCGAAAGTCTGGAAGAAAATATGTGGGTCAGTCCAAATTAGTGAATAATGGCCTCCAATTATTTCAACCGGTTGATGCAATCTAGGAAGGCAATCTGGTGTCCTTTGGAAATCTAAAATATTTCATTTTTCAGGTAGTCCGGTTGAGTTGCCTTTTGATTTTATGACCAATAATTTTGAGTATGAAATTACTAAATAGACTAAATGAAAAAACAAAAACAACAACATGACTGTTGCCTTTTCCCTCAATAATGGGTAATTTTAATGAATGCCATCTGGTATCCCTAAAGTACGTATTATTCTACTAAATTGAAATGACAGAAAGTTATTTATTCTCGTAAGACAATAAAGTTCTATAGAATTTGAACGTGTAATACTAACGTAAAATGAAATTTTAATCACATATTTCAAGTATTTTTAAAGCTTGTTTTCTAAAAGACTTTTTATCAACGGTATGTCGAGCTAAATATTTAGACACATTTTAAATTTTTATGATATATAAATGCGAAAATCTCATACTTACGAATGAAAGGTTATGTTCTCAGATTTTCGTTCACTACGGCTATTACAGCCGATAACACAGCAATACACCATGTTGAACGTCTTTCTCTTAAGTTAGAAACTTCGTTCCTACTATTTAAATTACAGATTTAATAGGGGTTTCCAACAAAACACGATTAAAAACGAATGCACTAGTACTGTGTTGGGCACATACCACAGATGTGCCCAACAAAAAAAGTGATACGTCGACAAAGACAACAATAAATAGTTCTGTCCTTGTTATCCTAATATGTTTCTGTATATATACATCCTTTTTGTCTCAATATTGTTTTTAGCTTGTCTTGTCCATTTAGATTCTTGGTCCGAGATACCTGTTTGGAGTAGAATCCATGCACGACATTTGGGCAGCGTATGTCAAACTCATACATTTATGATCGTCAATCGTTCTCGCTTACATTATGTCTCTTCGACTTGAGGCTAAGTTCATGCCGTATTGTTTAAAATGAATAACGGGCTGTCCATGTGCATCGTAACTTCTGAACAATTTTTTTTTAATAATAATTACTATAGATAAGCATTTTCAAATTCAAGGTATTGTTACACTAATAAGCCGCGCTGTATTAAAAACTAAATTAGAATAAGAATGTCGCCTCTTAGTTTTTAAACGCAATTTATTGAGGTTGGGATAGTCTATTTAAAAAGGGTGGTATTTTCAGCACCCTGCAAGCTGGCATTACTAACTATACCTATTAACAATTTCATGTAAGTTTATAGAAACTTTTTTAGGGTAACTTCTATGATGGGCAATTCAATGTCACAGTTCTTGATTTTTTATTTATTTTTGTTTAGTTCATGTTCTGATTGTTTTTTTTTTACAAGCAGGACTGATCTGCTCGGTCTGCTTTCACTACAGCTCATTGTCTATTGATGAACAATTTCATGTTTTTTACTTATTTCCCACAAAAAAAAAGAATATTTCAGAAATAAAAATGGTTATGAGGTATCTTTTCTCGAAGAATAGAGAAACAGTTCGTGGACAGGGTGTTCACTTTCTGGAAGATCTGGAGCTCCAGGTGGTCAGGAATAGTCTGTGAAATTGATGGACCATTTGGGAAGGCATGAAAAATTGAGATTTTACCAAAATTATCTAAGTATATCCACTTTCTCTCTGGAGCCTCGTCTAGTTGACGTGTTTTAAAGAAACGAAGGCAGTGTTGTTTTGTTAACATTGGAATAACTACAATCTGACAGTATAATTTTAAAGGGGGAAAAGGTATTATTCTATAATTTACTGTGATAGATAATCTTCTAAATTCTGAGATTTCATAATTAGATAGATAATCTGCTAAATTCCGAGATTTCATAATTAGACTGAAATTAAAAGCAAATCAAAATGAGTGATAATGACACCGACATTTCTAACAGTATTTCTTCGGTGTCTTAACAATCACCATCAATTATTGCTCTATGTTATAGGGACTTTAAACACCCATTTGAAAAAATAATCCTGTTTACCGGTACAGCACATATTAGAATTTGTGATGCACTAAATAAAATCTCGACCTCAATATAGAAAAGCTACCATTATTTTACAATAGCAGGCCTATTGCAGTTGTTAGTTTTAACTTACATTTTTAATAAGTGTCCAGTAGATAACATAATTATTAATAATTTTTATATTTGTAATTTTTTATTGGTGTAAGTTGCGGAAACTCTTGTACTTTGATTACCAGATGGCATCGCTTGTTGGCATTTTGGCTAAGAGCAAAGTGTAGATGATCACATAGAGTAATTACTGATACATGGTGCAAGCTTATTTTAAACTTTTGCTACGGAAGCCTGCTCTGCTGGACATAGAATAGACCCCTAATGCCACCCTAATCGAAAGAGTGAATTATTGTTAGGGGTTATTCATTAAATGTCTTAGTTCACGAATCTGATCATCAAAGTAACAAGTGCACACTGTCTATCGAATTATGTTTTTAATTGTAAATTAAGTTCTTTTTTGACGATAATAATAACAATTATATCCGATTTATTGTAATCTTTATTTTTTATATGTAAGGTTTAAATAATTAAAAGTAGATTTAGGGATAAAGTAATATTAATAATAAATTATTATGTGTATAGATGTCGAACCGGTACGAATGACGTGAGACATTCAACAGATATTTTAATGAGTTTATAGTGGGCAGGAATAAACAGCTAGAAGAGAAGGCAGCAAAGGTTAATCTTGATCAATTAATGGGGCATAAAGTTCCAATATGTTCAGTCAATTCTGCAGTAGACAACCTAGCCAGATTATATTCAAGTACTTGCGATGATCATCTATGGTTTTCACCATTGACTTGTCCAGATTATTCCTTCCTACTGTTATTTCACATTGCATTGATGTAAGTTTATATCTAAGCTTGAACAATATAAGGTGCCTGGTAAATATTAAGTGACTGATAATTGTGATTTTTTATTATCAAAATGTATACAGATTTTTATACTTTATTGACAATAGATAACTTTATCTGTCCCACGAAATTTGTACCGGAATACGAGAAAATGTATCTTGTATTAATGTTCTACATCTCTTCTAGAAATAAGTTTACCTCTACCTAAACATTAGCCTCGAGCGCGTTACCGGGAGGGATATGACAAAACGCTGTTATCAGAAATGTGTCAGAAGATCTACAGTGGCATAAGTTGCAGCGAGCCGTCGCTGACAACGGGTTAGACAGCGTCCTCCCGCGCCAGCCACCACTTGTTCTCAGCCCTGCCGCGGCAAGCGCCCACCTCACTTCGATCATTCTAGTATACGATTAAGATATAACTACTAAACAATTTAGTATGGAAACACAATCTTAAAACACCGCGATTGCGAGATTTTCTACTTTATAATTCATTAGGTTAAGCATAGCTGTAACTGATCGTACTTATATAATGTTTGTAAGTCTAGGTGTATTGTATGTTCACATTCCCTCTGCCGGGCCCCATATCGTTGGACTTTTATTTCCACGTTACTGTTTCGGGCCACAGGTGACTATAGACTGAATTTTACTCGAACTCTAGTTTAACAAATAATTATTTGTATAATTGACAGATTTAAAACAAAGCTTACAGTCACATTTTAATCGAATCTAACAGACGCTCTGCCGTCATAAGCAAATAGGACGTATCTACACAAAACGAAGTAACTAATTTCATACCTTAAGTTACTTTCTTAATGTCGGAAATTGGCTACTTCGTTTTGTGTTGTTACGGCCTTTTGTCTTATGACGGCAGCGCTGATATTTTAGGTGCGAGTATATCTAGAGACCACGAAGGCTTCCTGATCAGAATTTAAGGATGTGTAATTAGATCGCGGTAGGTGGACTTCAAGGTTTGATAAATTAAGTCCACTTCTAAGAGTCGACTTTGATCGATTGCAGTCTGGCACACATACACTGTACCTGATAACTTGATGTCTGCAGCCGCAATCAAATCACATCTCAGTTATTTATCAAGAAGTACAGATTTTTATAGTGACACTTCAATTAATTATTGTATGCTCATCACTTATCGCCCATTCTTTCTTATGACCTAAGATTTTATTAAATATATTGTGTATTCAGAGGAATAACAATCTCATTTCCTGTCAGGACTAACGGGTACAAAGTATTTGTCATAATGTAACCTTGCCAACTGTAACATTTGATAAATAAACTTTTTTTTCAATGTGTTTTTTTTATTAAGTTTGACTTTTTTATAGTACACCTTATGAACAAAATAATAAGTAAATAGAACATATAATGCATGTAAATCTAAATATATATACATAAGCGAAATACCACTCACTGATTAATCACGAAATCTCTGAAACTATAACACCTACAAACTTGAAGTTTGGCAGGTAGGTTCCTTATAGGGTGTAGACAACCGCTAAGAACGGATTTTACGAAACCTGGTGTGGCCCTCAGGGGGTAAGATGGGGGTGGAAATTGTTTGTATTAAATCTGCGTAGCACACGTCGCGGGCGAAGCGCTAAAGGTAAGACGGGGGAAGGGGTCACAAAGTCACCATGTACTCGTTATAGTATCGTTTCGACGTTGTTAGCTTGCAGTTTGGATTTCAAATTCAGAAAAATAAAACTAAGAAAGAAACTAGAAAGTGACCACCTCTGAATATTACGATGATCGCTGAAGAGCTATGATGGGTTCTAGGGAGCCCCATCGTTCATTCGTATCAGCGTATTGAAAAAGAAAAAAACAACATATTTTGGAATCACATTTATTAAATAACCATGAGATGATAATACATTGAATAATTAAATATTTACAATTTCTTCCAATGTAACCTACCGATAGCTGCGTGCTACCAATATAATTACTACTATTGAGTGCTGCACAGTTCCTCTGATATATTTACTATACCTAAGTATTGTTTATCATAATATACCTAAGAATTTACGCGAATTTAGACCATTCTGACAGAACATTGGCCGCTTACATAATTTATATATTAGCAAGCACATAATTCACCGGCAATTTAGTCTAACCGAGCATCGTATAGATTTTCGTACATTTCACCTACTTGCCATGCTATGTTATTACTTATCATATACTGTTTGTTTTTGTCAGTGCACAAACTTTTACAAATTAAAACGAGTTTTTTTAAACATGTATTTTTCATTTTGATGCCATAGTACAAAAAAAATAAGTTATCGTTTACGGAAGATGTTTACTTTGAAAATGACTTTATGGTTACACACCGCGCGCCGCACAGTGGATCGACGCCATACAAGCGAAGGGACAGGCAACTCAAAAATACATGTGTCAATTTTTGAAAAACAAATCATTCCATCGTATAGGCCTACTTATAAGCTGTAAAAAACCTATGAAGCATTTTCTTATCGGAATCTTATATTGAGAGCTATGGCACTAAACGTGATTTTTTTGTATGGGAAACGGCATAAAAAATAGTATATCTTCTGAGTCCCTTCGTGTTTCGACTTGATTTTTTTATATGGTAATAAGACATATATTTGCTACATTTTCTCCGAACAAACATGGTGCGCCACTCGCACCCCTTATGAGGTACAAGCGTTGACCGATTTTTTCCTTATTATCTACAAATTGATTCATAAGTTATTATTTCGAAATATTTTATCTCCAAATCTCACTTCACTGGTGACTTACTGTTAAATTGGTTAGGTCAAAAATCATCGGTACACTGATAATAGATTACCAGAAAACGTTTTATTGCACCCAATGTCTGGAAACGATTGTTGTTGACCACCTAACCATCGATTCTTTTCAAATTCTGTAAATCGATTTTTATTACACCTAATTAGGCCATTATCTCAGATCCCCTTATAATTACTGATTACCTCACCTTTTGTGTATTAATGAAGTTTTTGTTGTAATTCTTATCACTAACTAATCTCTCTAAAAGGTATGTTTCTTTAATGTCGAACATAACCATCATTTTCAAAGAATCGATCAATATCTAACTGATAATTATACTTTTGTTATAATTATCCTTCTCATTAGTACCAATTTTTAAACCATATAAATAGGTGCATTACTTGAAGTGCATCAGTTGTAATTTCATCCTCATCCGAGTCTTGTCATTATGTCTTTCCCTAGTTTCGTTACTTACCTCGACCTTTACGTTTCTCTACGTGATGGTGGTGATCTTCGGGACTATAATCTATTATATACATCTTTAAGAACAAACTGTAATGTTCAGTTAAGTGACAGTGTTGATAAAGAAGTAAAAGTCGGGTACCGTAAATTCTGTTATCGGATCTTTGCTAAGTGGACAAAATCTTCAAGAAGCCAGGAAAAATTTATGAAGAAGAATTCTTCCTGGTTGCAGACAGACATTCAATGGCCGGAAAATTGGAAAGAGAATTGTGCTCTAACAGAAGAAGGTATGAATGAGTCGTCTGAAGAACCAGCTGCGACAACATCCGATTCTTTTACAAATATAAGGTATAATGGACCCGGTATGTCGGGTTTCCGACGCATCTACGTCAACTTCGATAGACAGCCGCAAATCTTTCGAAGACCTATCAAGTAAACAAAAAAGACGACGCACAGAAGCAACTTGCAGCATCAACAGTACGGAAGAAATCGTCTCCTCAGCTCAAACCAGCCTTAAATCGTCTGGAAAAAAAAATGTTGCTGAAATACTGCAATACCTTATGGAAAACCCAACCTAGTTTCTAAAGTGAAACAATTTATTCAAATTGGAGAAATGAAAGAAATATCAACCCTGAAAGCATTAGCATTATTTATCACTTTGAGATTATCTAAGTTTCGCTATATAACACTTAGACATTTCAGTGAAAAAGAAGGAATTTGTAAATATCCTAGTTATTATAAAATTCAAGAAGAGAAGAAAAAGTGTTACCCTGATGACGGTAGTGCTATAACTATAACAGAAACCTCGGTTAAAATAACATTACAAGCATTGTTGGATTTAACTGTAAAGAGATTCTTTGAAAATGATGGTTATGTTCGACATTAAAGAAACATACCTTTTAGAGAGATTAGCTAGTGATAAGAATTACAAAAAAACTTCATTAATACACAAAAGGTGAGGTAATCCGTAATTATAAGGGGATCTTAGATAATGGCCTAATTAGGTGTAATAAAAATCGATTTACAGAAATTGACAAGAATCGATGGTTAGGTGGTCAACAACAATCGTTTCCAGACATTGGGTGCAATAAAACGTTTTCTGGTAATCTATTATCAGTGCAACGATGATTTTTGACCTAACCAATTTATCAGTAAGTCACCAGTGAAGTGAGATTTGGTGATAAAATATTTCGAAATAATAACTTATGAATCAATTTTTAGATAATAAGGAAAAAATCGGTCAACGCTTGTACCTTATAAGGGGTGCGAGTGGCGCACCATGTTTGTTCGGAGAAAATGTAGCAAATATATGTCTTATTACCATATAAAAAAATCAAGTCGAAACACGAAGGGACTCAGAAGGTATACTATTTTTTATGCCGTTTCCCATACAAAAAAATCACGTTTGGTGCTATAGCTCTCAATATAAGATTCCGATAAGAAAATGCTTCATAGGTTTTTTACAGCTTATAAGTAGGCCTATACGATGGAATGATTTGTTTTTCAAAAATTGACACATGTATTTTTGAGTTGCCTGTCCCTTCGCTTGTATGGCGTCGATCCACTGTGCGCCGCCGCCGGCGCGCAGCAAAGTAAAACGCACTAAATTACTCTCCTGTCAGTCGTGTGTACGCAGGTATTTACGTGGGTTACGATGTAGTGATCACTGATTTTGTCAGTTTCGAACTAGACTTTTTCAAGTTTAGGCCGTGATCTGAAGTTATTTGAAGAGTAATTCCTATTTTCCTTTCATAATTTCATGGTCCACCAAAATGCAAAAAAAAAGTAATGTGATCAATTAAATTATGGCACTTAAAAATAGACAGAAATTATAATTGTGCCAGACCTACTTAAACCATTATGCATTGAGGCCGTGATCAAGCATCTTTTGAGTAGCTGCTAAAATGGTACTTTCATCAGGGACCGCGGTGTTACGGATATATTGGCTTGCATTGGAGGATATTGTGCGAGCTGCTCATAAATTTTCACCTCTTGAGTTCACAAATTACCGGTGTTATAGCTAAATGGGGCTTCCATAGGAAAGTGATAAGTCTTGACGTCACAACAGCTGCGCGTGCGATGACCAACCGTCGGACGCCACCCTGCTGCCCGCTCTCTTACCCCCAATCTAGTACCACCATGTACGTTGGCCGGGTTGTTATTATGACAAATAGACAGTGCCCATATTTTGCTCATCTAAAGCCGCATAAAATTTTTCAACAAATAATGGAAATTCGTTCTATTACTGATCCGGAATCAGCAATTTTTATTTTTTTGTGCACTGATAAAAGATAATCCTATATTTATGTTAGTTATTTAATATAAAAACTATTTAGGAATACAATATACCTTCACACAAATTATTTGTTGTTCAGTGTCAGGGACGTATAAGTATATTTAGCTGTACTTCAATAACGGAAGCGCCATGATCCGTCACAATGGTTTAAATCCAATATACCTACCTACAAGGTTTAATCGAAATACCTGAAAACCTCCAAATAGTAACTATATGAGCTGGCTTCGCTAGCTGGTTTTTGTTTTGTGGCCATAACTCTGTCGGCAAAACGCAACGTCTTCTCACGAAGGCATACGGCGTGGACTCGAACAGTACCTCCTAAATTATTTGGGATTTCAGAGATTTCCTATTCTTAAAGTGGCTTACAATGGCGATGATCAGGCGTTAGTTAGTTAAGAAGTTTTCAGTTATTTAATTACATTTTGTATTTAATTACATTTTGTATTTAGTTTAGGTTTCAATACAAGTTCTACATCTAAGGCCTGTCGGCGATGCTGATCAATTTAAGCTAAACGCTACAAAACTATACACTTATAAGCCGTAACAGCAAGTAAAAGTTTACTGTTGACACCCATGTTTCATTACAGACCTCACCTATTCTGAAGATTAGCTTAGGTTTTAATAAAAGTTCTAAGGCCTGTCGGCGATGCTGATCAATTTAAGATAATAGCTACAAAACTATACACTTATAAGCCGTAACAGTTTACTGTTGACCTCACCTATTCTGAAGATTATACGATACACAAATTAGTTGTATTTTATACCAGATAAGCCTCTTGATATAATTATATATGATTAAATATACATTTTACGTACATTACTGTCTAAAAATTACGTAGTGAATTTGCTTACGTTTATAATATATTAATATACGAATTCGATTAATATATTTATTTTAATGATTATATGTAATAATATAATACAAAGCCGTATAGTCATAAATATAATTTAAAAAAGTAACCCTTCAAATGGAACAGATGACTAAATTTTATACATACTTAAACAATACTATTTACACAGGGCGAGTTTTCAGATATCAATCACCAAAGTAGCTAACACCGTTACTGATAAGAAAAGCATATTTTTTTAAAGTCTGTAGTTGTGTTTTAGAACAGGGAACTTATAAATACCAATAAGTAACCTATCAGAAAACTCAACCTGTATATAAAAATATAGTTAATCCTACACATTGAGTGATAGCTATTCCTACACATAGAAAATGTATGATGTGGTGAAAGCTACATACGTAAATGATACATTAATGATTATAATATTTTAATTAATATAGTTCTGCCCATCTCACCATCTCTTTAAATCATTTTAAACTTAACTGTACATAAATGTCGAACAATTGATCAATAATTTAAGAAATAGTCGACCCTAATGTAGTTGGGAAAAGGCTAGGCAGATGATGAGTCGACCATTTCGCCACTTGTGTGACACCATCACGACAGTGTTCAACGTTTTTGAATCATATCGACGTTTGGCCATATTATTTTTGTATGATGGATGACCATACGAATGTAAAAATCTCTGGAAAATGGCAAATTCTGTAAGATTACAAAATATCTTGAGATATTGAAAATGAAATAAAATTATTGACATGACGTGAGTTAATTTCGCTTGCTTCGCTCGCTCATTCTAACTCCCATCATACCATTCGAACCGAACCTAACCTATCTGTGTCGAGGAGCCCTAAGATCCCTGTGCCCTATGTTCCGCTACTTCCCTAGGCCAAAAAATCCAATAAATTGTAGAACCGTACACTGATATGTCATCAACATGTCGTCAGTTCATGTCATTCCACAATTTTACCTCGAGAGACTATCAAATTGTGATGCATAAAAATGTATTCAAAATGTTCAATTGGAAATTTAGAAAGAAAAATGTTTATTTAGGACTCGCACAAAACAAATAAAACAAACATAATTAAATTCTTAATATTAAATTTAAACTGTGCGAGGCCAAAAAAGGTCCCTATCTCATATAATATGCTGTGATATTTAATCAATTGATAAATACCACAGCGCTTGTGTTCGTATTCATCGAGTTTACAATGTCCAAAGATATTTTACTATGTTAAGCATTTTACAATTATCCGAGGATATAATATATAATAAAAGACATTGCATAAATCTCGCGTATTTACGCATTCATATCACATTATTAATCATTTTTATTACAACAAGTGAATGTATTAAAACACCCCATGTATTAATATAATAAAACATGAAAATAGTTCAGTTTGTGTCGGCTGGCGAAGTGGCGACGTATATAGGACCTTCCTTTTCAACGATGAGAGAGAACTAACTAACACCAACAATCTTATCACCATACAAACTGAGAAGCATGGCGGTACTTATTCTAAACATACAGCTACCTAAATCTAGCTTCGAGGACAGATAATGTTGTCTTTGATAATAAATAAGCTGTATTGCCTACTATCGTTGTCTGATGCAAAGTGAGTGCCCGAAGAAAGAAAAGTTAATTAATTTTGATGTCATTTTTCGAATGTCTGAATAATCTTAATCAATCCCATCGTTGCAGAACAACATACGACCTTTCAAAACTGCCTTTCATCCATAAATCCTATCAACTGTCTCCACGGTACACTTTAAGACACAATATTGGTTACTATTTTGATGCAATTAATAAAACAATACCATCAATAACATATTCCAATGGGGTATTTTACTGTAAAAATCTAATTAGTCCGTCTGATAGATTTACAAAAAATATTGGACACGTATTTTTTCTTTTTCCACGTAAACAAAAAATGAAGACGATACAGTGCGTTGAAAACTCACGTGACGTCACGTCGCTGGTAAAAATTGTAGCAACGTAGTGACGTCACGTGAGTTTTCAACGCACTGTATCGTTTTCATTTTTAGAGAAAAAGAAAAAATACGTGTCCAATATTTTTTGTAAATCTATCAGACGGACTAATTAGATTTTTACAGTAAAATACCCTATTGAGCTTCCCATCATCTAGAATATCGTATTCGGTGAGGGGCTTAATTTAATTATTGCTATATTATTGAGGTTAATATTGATTATAAACATGGCATAATTGTACATCACATTTGAATATATTGGCATTATTGCCAATATAACGGAACTGGTACACTGACGCTAGCTACATTTAATTTTGCCACTCACTATGTACAAAAATGAGGAATTCCAAAGGAGATCCTAAGCCTCCGAAATGGCTCTAAGATAGAAAGGCACATCGTTGGAATGTCGTTCACTTATTGGAAAAGGGAGCATTGGAAGACTGCCCTACAGGTGGACAGGGGACTTCATGGCGAATCAATGGTCGTCCATGGATGCGATTCAGTCTTTTCATGGAGGCATTAAACTTTTGTCCAGTATAGGCGACATGCGGCAGGCCACGACTTACACAGAGCTCGTTTATTTAATTACCTTTGGTATCAGTATACTAAGTTATAAAAAATAACGAGAAAAATAAAATACACCAAAATTACGAACTATATCAAGAATAAATTCTGCGGAAGACTTGTAATGGTAGGTACTTGTTCTTCACAATTTAGTAACATTAAATATCAGGTCACAACAGGCTTTCCTTGGCAGTCCTCAGATCTTGACTCATACGAAACAAGTTAATTTAATTTAATTAATACGATATAACTTTCACTAAGTATAATTCTTGTCTTTCATTTGTTAGTATTTATTACCGCTCGTAACCTAATCAAAGCTAAGCTAATTACATTAAGATAAACGCTGGCAAACCTTACGTCTATATCTTACCTACGATTGTTAAAAAGGTAAAGAAAAGTGTTTTAGATCGAAGAATTGAAAGTAACAGAGTGGTGAAATTATACGACAAGCGATAGTTTTGCACGAACACATGCAAATTGATCTTGAGTTTCAAACGGAATAGTAGAGCGGTTCTGTAAAAATCTAGCTGTGAATACTGACGTGGACCAAACACGATGTGAGAGCTAAGTGCGATTTTTTAAATGTACTTTATCGCGTTAACGTAGACGTTCTCTTTTGTCAAATTGTATGAGAAAAAAAAGGTTTTCCGTTATTGTCACCAGACGGCGCTTATTCAATAGGGTAGTTGACTAGTCCGTCTGATAGATTTCCAACAAATATTGGACACGTATTTTTTCTTTTTTCACATAAACAAAAAAATGAAGACGATACAGTGCGTAAAAAACTCGTGTGACGTCACTACTCGCTACAATTTTTACCGGGCCGTGATGTCACACGCTCCCACTCTTGATCTTTGATGCTTTTTATCTTCGTCAGTTTTTATAGATTTGATAAAGGAAAAAATACGTATCCAATATCGTTCTATAATCTAACTGACGGACTAAATATAGTCATATATTTTTTACTCAGGCAACATCCCTATTCCAGTCAAAATTGATCTTTACGCTGACGCGACTGAGAACGTTAAAAAACTCGCACTAAGTACACTGAGCTGTTAATCGATCCAATCAAGTTGGAATGACATGAATGAATCGTTCTCTTAATTCCTCAACTGTACTATCTTTTACTAACAGACAGCGCGAGAAAAAGGATAGCGATGCTTTCATGACATTTCGATGAAATACCAGGTAATTTAGGTGTATAAGCAAATTTGTATATCATTGTTAAGTTTAGAGTTTAAAATAAGTGTCAGTTTCAATGGCGCGGCAACTAGTTTCTTTTTTTAAACCATTCCAATATTTTGTAACAATTTGTAAAAGATGATTCCCAAAACCATAAATTTGTCAAAGCTATGGTTAAAAAGTTATCAAGGGTTTGAACGTGGCCGCGCCATTGAAACGCGGCGAACTGCGCGGCCACTGAGATCTTTAATACTAAGCATTGCAGAGACCTGAAATTTAGGTAAATAACAGACTGAATTTGTAAAAAAAAAAATATAAAAAAAAAAACCTGGTTTTATATTTCAGGAACTGCATGATTTAAAACCCCATGGCTGCGCCATTGAAACGGACACTAAAATAAAGCTATTATATTATAAATTCATAGCATGATTTGAATACTACATGAATCGATCAATATCATGACTATGATATCGATACCCTGGTATTTTATTTAAATTATCGTTAGGCTGGCGTTTGGTAATTTCGGCCTCGAAAGTTCGAGAAATATTTATCGTAATTGGTTTATTCATCATACTTTCAAAACCAGATGAATGACATTATCGTAAATTCGAATTACAATGCTCTTATTCGCTTCACGTCGCTTTCTTGCTCTGTCAGTGAGAAAAAGATAGCAATGGCTTAAATGGAGTTATGATGAGGCAAAACGAATTACTGCCCCATAGTCCATGAGCCAGGAAAATTACCGAAAACAGTCTATTAGTGAGCAGAAATAGTTTGTACCTCAATAAAGAAGTTGTAGACCTTCCTGGCAAGCCAAAGAATATCAAAGTTTAGATACTAAATCGAGCAATGAAACATTTGCAATATGCAAATAACTAATTCTATCTAGATAACTATCGAGTTACATGAGGCTATAGTAAATATATTAGTATATCTATGGTGAACACTAGTTAGTAACAAGTTAAAACTCCAGTTGTATGATCTTATAAAAGTTTCATTGTAATAAAAATGGTATAACACTTGTGTACACATGTAACACATGTTTACGACATAATAACTTTAAAAAAGGTACATGCGTTATTTTTTTGTTTTGTCTTTTACTTTTTGTATATTATGTATAGTGATTTTGTAAAGCTAGATCTTGTTTGTCTGATCTTATTTCGCTAATTAACTTATATTTTCTCTGTCCTCGAAGCCTCGCATTTATAAATGTTTTTGTCTACCTCCATCTATACGTGACGTAACAGTAGGGCCCAGGTGATTCATTTGAAGCAAGCATTTAGCACATAAAAGCAGAAAGGTAATTTTCTTTTAATATAACTATGAGCTACAGTTTGTACATTAATGTATACAACAATATGGGACACTTATTTATGTAGACTCATTGTCGATATAAGATAAAATATATTAATATAATTTAAGAAATATCTCTCATATAATAATAATACAAAGTATTTTTAAGTTTCCGACGACAATTTTCTAAATGGTAAGTCCTTACCTACATGGAATATATTTGAAATGATTACAGTGTTACTATCCTATGCCGAAATCAATACTCCAAGCATAAAAAACACATTAGCAGGCGCGTTCCATAGACACTACAAGACATCTACAGCATCCCGGGCCCCTGTAAGGTAACGTAACGCGTCACCTTAACGTAGCTACGCCACGGATGAGGTATGAAGTGGGTCCTAGTTGAGCATGGTGTGGCGGTCGTAGATGTTGCGCCGCTGCTCGCGCACCTGGCGCTTCCACTTGTCCTGCTGGTGCGTCACTCTGTTCAGCACGTTGCCGCGGGCACCCATCTGCTGGGATGGCCCACCGAGGGTGCTCTCGTCCTGGAAACCAGATAAATTCTATTAAAAACTTTGATTTTACATGAGGTTTTTTAAAATACGTTCCTTTGTTTTAAGAGCCGGTTTCTGAAGTTAGATCGGGTTTCTGAACCGTTTAATGTCAACGTTTGACAGCTTTTCAGTTTACTATTACAAATATACATCAAAAGCTTGATTCTGTGGGCCAATTACACCATTTTTAAGCGAAGTTTGCATTCGCATATTATTTGGAGGTTATATTTGGAGTTAATATTGTGTCAAATTGTACTTGAATGCCAACAATTGGCAGCTTTTCGATTAACAGCAATTTATTCACATAATCGAAAGTCATAGCGACTGAGTCGATTGGAATGGAGGATGTTCAAACCTTCTAACTTCTGAGGAGAACCTTCAAAAGGACCTATGCCTCGTACACTGTTTTACCTCGTCGAGCCAACCCAAGAGCATTCAATCCTTTTTTATTTATTACAAATTTCCAGTGACATATTATACTAAGTTAACTCGGCTGCGTAATTGCAGCGGAGCACGCGACTAAACATTGCTATCCTTTTTCTAATATCCGTACTTATTTTGAAAATGTTATTATTTTCTAAAATGTCAAAACTATAGTAAATATAAAGAAAATAAAACTGTCACATACCATTTCTCGAGATCAGTGCAACCTAGGTTTTTGAATAAAACCAGCGAACAGATCCCTAAATCACCTAGTCAGTGCTTGCACGTTAATACTGTTTTTATTTTTTCTGGTTGGCTAATCAACAAAAGACTTCTCCCGCTCTGGGCGGAGCGGAAGGGAGTGTCGGACTCTTACTGACTAAACCCACCCTCTTTCCTCCTAGTGCCCTATGGGTTCCAGGCCCGCGGTGACTCTTTCGAACAAATTCCACAACCCTAGCAGGCACTGACCCTATTGGGCCCTTTCTTCTATGCTGACATCTCTTTCGAGTCGGACCGGGCCTGGTTGCAATCGGAGAGCGTGCCACCCATAGCTCGCCATCCGCAGGCCCGAACCTACGGTAGTCGGAAATTGCCCTGCGTTTCCCGACCCCGGAGCGTCTTCTTCTGTTGCGGCGGCTGGGGCGTGAGGTTTTGACCTTCCTCACGCGGTCTGCCTCCTCCTTCGCTATCATTACTGCTTCGCAAAAGGAGTTGACCGCTCCCCATGCATCCTCGCTTCGGACCATACATTGAACCTGGGCCCGAAGCAAGAGGTCGCCGCCGCCGATCGCATCGACGAGACTGATCTATCCCTCGTTTCCCTGAGCAAAACTTATTTGGCAGGGAATCCCTGTTACAGTTCTCATACCTAAATAATGCTAAGCTAACTTAGGCGTTGAATTTCCTATTCGGTCTACCTAGTGTCGCAACGAGCGAGCGAGCCCACAGATAACATGATTATACATAATATTTGCTTAATTCGTATGAATAATCACTACATGTATACAGTATAAAACAAAGTCGCTTCCCGCTGTCTGTCTGTCCCCGTGCTTAGATTTGTTTAATAGATAGAGTGAATGAAAAGGAAGGTTTATATATTGTATGATACATGCATAATATAGTAGAGAAACACTGATAATTTTAGAGCTTTCTAATGTGATGTCGAAAACAAATACACTTGTTTGCACTTACATTACGAAAGATCTTCAATATACCCCAAACTATAAGCAACAAATATATGTACCTAGACCCTAACATACGAACCATACAGCACCAGATTCGCATAGGGATTTGAGAGCTACCCTGAAACCACTCTCATTATACCTACATAACATGAAACACAATCAGACTAAAAGTCGATTAATCTAGTGGCTTATTGTTCTAGAACAGATTGCCATGGTGCAGAAAAGAACAAAATTAAAATTTTAAACTCTGCCTGAATCCTACGAGATAGATCAAAATAATATACTACAGTATTGTCGACCTTAAAATGGTCTACAAAAAGTCCGCGGCGGGATATGTCTATTTCTTAGGGATACCCCATGTTTTATCCTTTACATTATACAGCACCCGTTGCAATCCGGGACGGGTTAAGAGCAAGAGCAAACGGTGCTCATTATGACAGTGGCCCCGCTCAACTCGCTTGTATTGTTGGCGGGCTCGCCACAGCAGCAGTTGCAGCCACGCTTGCTCTACTGCAAGCGTGGCGATAGCATGGTGAGAGCTCGGTTGGCACTGCTCATTCGTCCATAGAGGTAGACGTCGGCCGAGCGTTGGTTTCGCTTTTTGGTCTCGTGGCTAAGCGTGCTCCACTCGTTCGGTTTGTGAGAAGCGCTCAAAGTTCTCACCTGACCTGCCTCACCAAGTAAGGTGCAACCGAGCTATATCTAGTCGGTACTTGTATTGTCCTTCAAGGTCTTATTTTGTTTACGACCGTTAACTTCTTATTAAATAAAAACGTTGCTTATCTTTGTTGTCCTTAACTAAGAACTGGCGCAAGTTCGAAATATAGTCATTACGGCAGACCAATGATCGTTCTACTAGGCCAGCCATTTAAAACATCCTTAGGTCGCAATAAATATCACCGTTCTGATTTATTGGGACGTTGTTGGGATAGATGCCAGTAGTCTACACACGTTTTCAACTTGAAAAACTTGTGCTTACTTCATGGTGCTCGGAAAACTACAAAAATTTCGATCATTTATCATATTTTGGCTTATTACTTCTAAAACGGAAAATTCTATGTAAAAACTCAATGTGTAGACATTTTAAGTCGACAAAATTTGCAACAATTTGAGCACAATCGCAGCTTACCGTAGGATTAAAAAATATCGAAGTACAGCTCTTCAATATCTACACGACGACGTATAAATAACTCGTATAACCATTTCTGATGAGAAGTTATCAATAATTTTAAGCTCGTGTAAAGTTAATTTTTGGACCCTCCTCCCCTTTTGATGGCATATGAACACAGTAATATAAGTGCACCAATAGAAAAGTTATATTAATCTACTAGCTGACCCGGAAAAAGTCGTTTTGCCACATAAAGTATAAAAAAGAAATTAGGGGTGGACCACCCTTAACATTCAAGGGTATGAAAAATAGATGTTGGCCGATTCTCAGACCTACTGAATATGCATATAAAATTTTATAAAAATCGGTCAAGCCGTTTTGGAGGAGTATGGTAACTAACATTGTGTCACGAGAATTTTATATATAAGATTTTCAGAATATACAGGAATATATCTGAAGAAATGCGCAATGAAGTTTTGGTGGTTTTATATCAGTATTATTAGAACACGTTTCCATTTGTAAATCATTTTTTTTAATTTTTTATCCGGGATTTTTTACATTAATATACCGTTCATTAGAATAGTTTTCTAAGCTCCACGCAATTAGGGCAGGTCTTTCGAAGTTGAAACATTCCGTGAACATTACTGGCACCCGTTCTAACAGTATCACATAAAATCAGGACAGTGCAATTCATTGCAAGCTAACGCGTAACACCGGTCTACTTATACATATTCCTTTTGTATATAATTATTGATTGGCTCACTTTCGAGCAAGATTCCAGCTAGCAGTAAGCGTTAACGGCGCAGTTTCGTTCGGAACTCTGAATCCAGCGAGCCCGTCTCGCTCTTGGCCGATAAGATATACTGAAAAATCGACGGCCACATAGTTAATTACCGGGCAGACTCAGCTGTTGTTCCTGCTGCGCGCTCCGTACCGAAGTACGCAAGACAGAACGCCCGGCCCGCGGCGGACGCGGCACAGGCGCCCCGCCCGCGCCGCCATCTGCTCAACGCTCCGCTTAACGCGCCGCGCTAATCCCCGCGGCTCCGTTAACGAGCTCTAAGATAGGAAACGGCCTCATTTACATTTAGACAAAATATTTCTGTGTATACTCCCTACGTGATCAAATCGTTCCCTCAGATTGCAACTGAAAAGCATTCGTGAAAGCCTACCAATTTAAAATTAAAGTTTAATATTATCACGAAAAAGAGTTGATTATTTAGTTTCAGTTGAAATCTCCGTTCCTCCCGCACCTCAAAAGATTCCTCAGTTTACCACCCTTTTCTCCTCTTTTTCTTGTAATGGCGTAATTTTGTCCGTCAGTCTCATGCACTTATTACATCCTTTACCAATCGAGTTAGGTTTTCGGTCATAAAAAAAATAAATAGCTAGCTTTGAAAATTGTCCTACTCAGGTACTGAATTCTCGGTGGGCGAAACGCTCTTTATAGATTTGTCAATAAAATAGTTATGTTGGGTACTGATTGGTGTAACGTAACATGAAATATCACACACGTTAAAACAAATTCGAGTTTAATTTGACCGGGACGGGTGCGGTGTGGTGGGTGACGACAGGAAAGTGCATGGGTTCGGGTGAGTTGTTCGATGCTGTCGGACAGATTTCACGATATCAGTTTACAATATCAGCATAGAGATATATATAGCTTAATTTATGTATTAGGAAATATTATGTTGGTAAGTGTACAAAGTTAGTAGTACGTTTATAATTAAATATTTATAATATTTCAACTTAGCTAAGTGTTAAGTTTATATTCATTGTTAATGATGAATAAAAACTAAATTCATTAGATTAACAACAGTTAAGAAAACGCTTCGCCTTGAGCGTTGAAGGCGGTCTGATAGAGCGATCGACCTCCACTGCCCCACACTCCGTCTCGCCGCGCACATATATACTTAAGGCACGGTTCATGCAGTTTACCAAATATTAAAGTACCGCCCAATTTGACGCACGATAATAAGCATATCTATCACGATATTATTCACTGGCGTGAAAGCTATTAGGTACTGTAATTAGATTACTATATATATTATTTTACTTTTGAACCGACCTTATGCTAAAACCTACGGTAGATAAAAGGTCTCATAGTGAAAAATGATGACTCATAGCGAGCCCAAAATTAATTATGTCCTTTGTATTTTCACATTTCACGTTACCTTCCACCAATCTTTAGTAGGTATTAGACTTACATCTTCATTGGTGTGCTCTTGGTACGAGGCCTTGGCGCGCTTGTTGATGAGAGGATCGAGGCAGATCAGGAAGCCCATGTAGACCACCAGCAGCATGATCACCCAGATCACGATTATCACCACCACCTGGAAATCGTGGTACACGCTATGTCAGATTATGTACAGTGAAACCTGTATAACTGGGACCTTAAGGGACCTGCAATTTTGTCTCACTTAAAGAGGTGTTCCACTTACCCAGTGTCTCAGATATCCAGGTATAAATAGACATCTGTCTCATTTCCATCCACATAATGTAGGTACACAAAATATAGTCCCAATAAAAGAGGTAAATTACACTCGCTGTCTCGATTATAGAGGTGCTTGTGACGAATAAAATCGAAAGAACTAATCTCTAAAATATAGTCTCAGTAAAATAGGTAACATATACTCACTGTTTCAATAATAGAGGTAATTATGACGATAAAATGGAAAGAACCAATCCCAGATATAGAGGTTTGTGTTGTCCCACTAACAGAGGTAATGGGGTATTTTACTGTAAAAATCTAATTAGTCCGTCTGATAGATTTACAAAAAAATATTGGACACGTATTTTTTCTTTTTCCACGTAAACAAAAAATGAAGACGATACAGTGTGTTGAAAACTCACGTGACGTCACTACGTTGCTACAATTTTTACCAGCGACGTGACGTCACGTGAGTTTTCAACGCTCTGTATCGACTTCATTTTTTGTTTACGTGGAAAAAGAAAAAATACGTGTCCAATATTTTTTGTAAATCTATCAGACGGACTAATTAGATTTTTACAGTAAAATACCCTATTCATTGCTAAAGTGTCGGGACCTAAGCAAGAGTTCCAGCTATGGAGGTTTCTCACTTATCCAGGTCCCACTTAACCAAGTTTTACTGTAATACCTTACCAGCAGTGGTGGCCTGACTTCCAAATTATAGGTAAGGATTAACTTTTTACAGGCACTTTGCACAATTTATTTCATCAACACTGCTCCCATAGCGGTGAAGGAAAATCATCATGAGACCAACATATAATTGAGAACCCAAAAATAGACGACATGTGACATCTACCAGGCTACACTGGAATCTGGATCTGCGTGGCAATTACAGGAGGCTGTGTTCCAGCAGCGACAATGTTATAGTATGTTAATGTAAGTGTTATGTAAGTCTTGCAATATAGTAGGGCAATAGTATACAGGGTTATTTGTAAAACACCAACAACCTCTTAAGAGGTCATTATGTACTTATCATTATGAACAACTTTTACTATGGGATTAAACCTGAGATCGCGAAAAAGAAATCAGCTGTCCCCTACATTTTGATGAGTTATACGAACATAAATGTATGGAACAGCTGATTAAATGAAGACGATACAGTGTGTTGAAAACTCACGTGACGTCACTACGTTGCTACAATTTTTACCAGCGACGTGACGTCACGTGAGTTTTCAACGCTCTGTATCGACTTCATTTTTTGTTTACGTGGAAAAAGAAAAAATACGTGTCCAATATTTTTTGTAAATCTATCAGACGGACTAATTAGATTTTTACAGTAAAATACCCTATTCATTGCTAAAGTGTCGGGACCTAAGCAAGAGTTCCAGCTATGGAGGTTTCTCACTTATCCAGGTCCCACTTAACCAAGTTTTACTGTAATACCTTACCAGCAGTGGTGGCCTGACTTCCAAATTATAGGTAAGGATTAACTTTTTACAGGCACTTTGCACAATTTATTTCATCAACACTGCTCCCATAGCGGTGAAGGAAAATCATCATGAGACCAACATATAATTGAGAACCCAAAAATAGACGACATGTGACATCTACCAGGCTACACTGGAATCTGGATCTGCGTGGCAATTACAGGAGGCTGTGTTCCAGCAGCGACAATGTTATAGTATGTTAATGTAAGTGTTATGTAAGTCTTGCAATATAGTAGGGCAATAGTATACAGGGTTATTTGTAAAACACCAACAACCTCTTAAGAGGTCATTATGTACTTATCATTATGAACAACTTTTACTATGGGATTAAACCTGAGATCGCGAAAAAGAAATCAGCTGTCCCCTACATTTTGATGAGTTATACGAACATAAATGTATGGAACAGCTGATTCTTTTTCGCGATTTCAGGTTTAGTATGCTAATACTATATACTGATAGACCCCGGCTACAATGCTGAAGTATATCCTAGGCGCGCGTGGATCACAACGCGCCTTCGACCCGGGCCTGGTTGAATCGGAGAGCGAGCCATGCAACGCTCGCTATCCGCAAGTCCCAGCTTTCGGTAACCTGGAATAGCCCCACGACCTCCGGCGCTCGCGGCAACTTCTTCTGTTACGGCGGTAGGAGACTATTGCTTGGAATATTGAAAATCTGTATCTGTTACATAACTGCAAACTGTCAGCTGTTACGTTCTACTGACACAGGATGCCAACGTACCTTGATAATGGTAGTATTCCTGTTCTCGTACTTGCACTCGCATCGGGGACAGAACTCTTGCTCGCGACCTTTGATCTGGTCAGCCACGCGGGGCAAGATCACCGACTCGCAATTGCTGGCCAAAAACAAATGGATAACAAATCAATAGGCGTAAAATATATAAGAATGTTCAATAACTAAGTTCCATGTTTCATGAAACATGATGTTTATAAAATACTAAACTACTACAAATCATACAACATATGTATATGGAGGCAGGGGAAGTGGAAATTATTGTTTGCAATGTTATTTACTTGCGTTAAATGCTATACAAAAGATACATATTATTTAAATTATTAGCGCAATGACACATTTCGCCATAAACTGGCATGGCAAGCAATTGCACATCAGAATATAAAGTGACAATAATAAGCATTAGCAGACAACTTATTGTTAAGAGTAAATGATTAATCATTTACATATAGTCGTCACCAGTACACACATTATGTAGAAAACATGCTTTATATCTTGATGTTAACGTAGGCGTTTATTAGCTTATGCTAAGCTAGCTGCAGTTATGACTTATGTATGATACAAATAATGGCCATTTGGATGGTGTATATAACAAATCTTACTTATTAGAATCATAGTACAATTGCCTTTGTCTTTACAAACACCTCAACTGAGCTGAGGCACCAATTTACATTAATTAAATACACAGAATTACTTGGGGCCATGTGTATATCATATTTTGGATATACAAAAATAAGCGAGCGGGAATACATAAATGTTTGGGGTGTCATTAGATTGTTTTTTTTTATTTTTGATTGATTGAATACACAAACTGGGATTAGTACTGGGCCTGTCAGATTAATAATTTTATACAGTGAGTTTATCAAATTTATAGGTAAATACTTCACAAATTCTAAGTTCAACAGTTATTATTTCCAATAATAATGTTCATTTAGTACCACACTCATTATTAAAATTTATTGTTTGTCAATGTTATGTGGATAAAGCAAAGGGCTGCAACATTGTTAAATATATACTTTTTTTTAACTCAAATTTATACATCTTGGCTATTTTTTGCCACTAAATAAAAGCATGAATAAAAAATAACAAATTGGTTTGAATAACTTGCAGAGAGCAATGCACTCTACTATTACATCAAATACACAACAATGCAGTTGAATGCTACAAACGAGAATACAATCGCAAAATGCATCTACAATAAGACAAATTGAATAAACATAGTAGGTAACTACAATAGCTCAGGCAGTGCATCGCAAATTGAGAGATCTTATTGCATATTAAACTATTGCTATGAATCTAATGCTACTCGTAGCGGAGCAGGGAGCATTTGCATAGAACTAAGAAATTAACCGTTTAAATGAATGTCGTTATTTTAACTTATCTGTACTACAAGTTGACTTGTAATTCGACGTATTCCTTACAGGACTCGATAATAAAATTGATCTCTATGTAACAATTAAGCACAGCATGAATAAAAAACTTTAAAAAAATAGCGGGGCTATGCAAAAGTGATGGGCTATCACCAAGCAAAATGGGAAGAGAGACGCACAGTCACTTGCTTATGGCAACGCGTCAACACACCTTACTATATGGTTTATACTATCATATTATAGGGAACGTGCAGAAACTATAAGTGGCAGCACAGACGCGTCAAT
Organism: Hecatera dysodea; assembly: GCA_905332915.2. NCBI lineage: Eukaryota > Metazoa > Arthropoda > Insecta > Lepidoptera > Noctuidae > Hecatera > Hecatera dysodea. The sequence goes on along the minus strand of HG995286.1, from coordinate 24,812,875 downwards.
GTTTAGCATATTTTACTTATAAGTTTCAAATTTGCAACGCTAGATGGCACAGTCTACGCCGTGCACGTTCCCTATAGCGTGGCGACACAAATAGTGAAGGGACCTTGACAGGTCAAACAGACGCGAACTAAACGACGGGTCATTAAGGCTTAGCTCGTGAACTGCAATTTATATTGCAAACCACTCCAAAAGCAAACGCAAAAAGAAGTCGCCTAATCACAAAGCATTTTCACTAGGTACTTGATTAGCATTAAACGAATAGAATACCTTCATTCCCAATTTTCCAATTTTTTTCTTCCTTGCCAATTAAGTGTCCAAGTACAATTTGTGAATAAATAGGGAAGACGAGATTGTAAAAGCAAACATGTAATCCAGAAACAAATGTAACACTAGAAGAAACCTTAACAAATTGTTATGCTAAGGGCTGATTCTTCATCAACATAATAATGTCATAGTTATAACAGATGAGTGAATTATTCTCTTACCATTTATTTGGAGGTACATTGGCGGACTTCATGAAAGGGCTCCGGTCAGCACCCGCGGTGTTGTTCAGCACGGCAGCTGGGCTTGGGCACACACATTTGCACCGGTTATCTTCATAGGAATGTCCCTGTAATGCAGTAATTTGTACAAAGTTACCTAGTGTTTGGACAATGGTACACATCTCACATCACATCACTCATACACATGGTTTTTCATTCTAGTTCCCATAAGAGTGGTAAATGTAGTGCCTTGCTCCCTATAACATTGGATTTAACTGATGAAACATGAGATAAATATAAAGATATATGTCTGAGGAAATGTTTTGTCAACTAGCCCATGAAGCCTGGGGCCTTAATTATAAATATTTTTGATCGTGAAAACCATTGTTTTACGACTCGCTTATAATCAAGATTAAGGTATCAGAAAGGATTTCAGAAAGATATTCATGATCTCTTTTAAATCTTTTCAGTCTTAGGCAGAATCCAGCCCTGTTTAAGTAAATGCATATATCACTTCAAGATGATTTTGGAATAGGTGCTTTTATCTATTTAAAGAAATAGTTTTAATTTTCTTACTAATAAAACAATATTGATACTACTTCCTACACTAGATGCATGCAATGGCCATATTTTTTTGTGTTGACTTAGAAGCTTGATTTTTTAGAGCTCTAAGAAACTTACAAATTTGATAATAATTTCAACATGAAACCTCCATGAGTTCCTACTGAGATAAAATAGGCTTATTCTAAAGACAATGTTGTCTAAATCCTGCGTTTCAAAACTATATATTCCTGATACCATAACCTTTGTAAAAAAATGTTAAAATAAACGGAATTATGAAAGAACAGTTAAGGACATTTGTATACAACTCATAATAATATACATCTAATTATGATGAGCATTCCTGCAAAGTATTAGCCATCCAGTTTACAAATTTACTATACATAGCAAACATGTCTATATATAGTAAAATTTTAAAGCGTGTGTGCAACTATATAGAAATAATTTTACCTATTTCAGAATCAGTACTAATGCAACTAAGTGCAACTAATAGGATTTGAACCAAGTGGCTTCATCTAATGTTGTGAAGCAACTGAAGTGGTAAGATTTAACTTTCACTACTTCAGATAATTGAAGGGAATGAAATATCATCAACAGGCTGTTATCATAAATTCATAACTCAATTAACACGAAGATAAAAAGAGATTTATAAAATAAAAGGTTTGTGTTAGCAGTTGGCAAAGAAAATGTAAAGTAGGTGAGCACGTTACGAAACTCAATAATTAATACAGCCAATATTATTGTAACGTTTTATCCCGTCAAGACAGTGATAAAGGCTTTAATTGGATATAATAGCTCAAAACAGCAGCAAGAATATAATACTGTCCATACTTACAGACACAAAAACGGCACAAGTCAACGCAAAAACAAACACGCACCACTTGGAATACATTTTCAACAATTAGGCAAACAAAATATGCGCTCAAAACTATTAATAACTACGGTTTGAACGAATATTAATTCATCAACACGACAGAAGTAGCGGCCATTGCAAGAACAGACCATAGACTTTCCTCTATATTTTTAAATTACTCTTTGCCACAGATCAATAATTATTAATGTAATGCGTTAAGCCTTGTTCGCACTAGACACTGTATTTTAGTCGAGTACATAACAATTATTTTTGTTAGTAAAATACTTACTGCTGCCTAAAAATCTTTCGCACTTTGCTCGAGTACAGTTCACAAAATAATGTGCGGTTTTTTGCAAGATAATAGCCTGGAACGTTAGTAAAACCAAAACCACAGACGTATAAAGAGTAGGACAAAACTGATAAACCGTAGGCTATTATAAAGCAGGGGTTACAAAAATGGTCCAAATAAGTGATTAGCTAGAAGTTACGCTTGTCTTCTGAAGCAATTAACAAAATAAGAGTTTTTAAAATTGGCAGTTTTAGGGGCGGTCGATAGAAGTGAAAACTTAGAACTTTTAGTATTAAACCTTTATAATTTCATAATGTTTGTAGTAAAATATTAAAATCAACCAAAAACACTATTTCAATAATGCACAGTAGGTATATAAACATTGAACTTGTCACTAAATCATTTCAATATATTTCCCCTACCAAGAAGTGCCCAACGCGGGTCAAGAAGTTTTCACTTCAAAAAAAGTTTCCTTCACTCTTGCAAAATTACATTTTTGCAGCAACCAATAATCTGTATGAGCCGGTTAAATAGTGAGCAGTGACGTGAGTGACGCTTGGTGGAAGCCAACTACTCAACTGATGAAATAGAACAGAAGAGACTCCACTTGACTCCAGTAAATTACTTAGGTACTAATCCAATCGACTAAATATTTACTGTTCCGAAACATTTCGTTGCAAACTTACTTGACTACTATGTCTGAATTAGGGGGTTTAGGGCGTTTGTGTCCTCAATTATATAAAATTTGTATTCTTGTTTGTTGAATCTGGATCAGAATATGTTGGGCTTGAACCGAGTGGGGTCACAATGGGTCACACCGGTCCCACTTTCGCTCTAAATCTCGAAATCTACTTAGTTGAAGTCATGTGATGATAAAGTGTATAAACTAATTAAAGTTATATAGTCCCATCGAAGATGCCTTAAAAACTTTTCTAATATAATAAACTAGCAGCACCCCTTGGTTTCTCCCACGTAGTTCCCGTTCTCGTGGGAATACGGGGATAAAATCTCTAGTGGTGAAAGATATTTTGAAATCGGTCCAGTAGTTTTTGTGTTTTTTCGTTACACATAAAAATACAAATCTTTCCTCTTTATAATATATAGATATAGATTATTATCAGCCTTTTGTAGTCTTAGGCATACATAGGCCTCTCCAATCAGACATAATGGAGCCACGGGATACTTATTACCTAAACAGGATAAGACTATCACGTTTGGACACCTTGGATAGGTATTGACATGTGATATTAGGTACCTACAGTAGGTAGTGCCCATGGCCTGACGATGGAGCCGGAGTCAGGCCGTCTCTATAAGAACTCAACTAAACAAGACGGCGCCATCGTGTTTGAGCTCGTTGGATATCTATGGACATGTGATATTAGGTACATTAAACGGGTGGTGTCAATGGTCTGTCGATGGAGCCGGGAATCACTATAGGAACTCCTCAACTATACAAGATAGCGCAATCGTGTTTCTGCTTCTTGGATATGCATAGACATGTGATATTAGATACACGTGATCCTTCTAGTGCCCTTTGCGTTCCAGGGCGGTGACTCTTTCGAGTAAATTCCCCAACCCTAGCAGACACTGACCCTATGGGGTCCAGTCTTCCTTGCTGACAGCTCTTTGAGGTGCGCGTGGTACCCGACGCGCCATCGACCTGGGCCTAGTTGCTATCGGACGGCGAGCCACCCATAGCTCGCCATCCACAGGCCCGATGGTGTTTGGACTCCTTGGATATGTTTGACATGTGATATTAGGTACACTAGGTGGTACTCACGGCCTGACGATGAGCCGGAAGGTTGCTATAAGAACTCATAAACCAAACTAGATAGTACCATCGTGCATCGTGTCTGAAGTCCATAGATATGTATTGACATGTGATATTAGGTACACTAGGTGGTACCTAAGGCCTGAAGAAGGAGCCAGGAGTCATTATGGGAACTCCTCAGCTAAACAAGATAGCACCATCGTGTTTGGGCTCGTTGGATATTAATAGACATGTGATATTAAGTAGGTACACTAGGTGGTGGCGACGGCCGCCTGACGCGATGAAGCCGGAAGGTCGCTATGGGAATTCATAAACCAAACTAGATAGCACCATCGTATTTGAACTGTTTGAAAATGTATTGCCATGTGGCACTAGGTGGTCCCAACGGTCTGAAGCCGGGAGTAGGTACTTTAGGAACTTTTCAACTAAACAAGATAGCGCCATCGTGTTTGAACTCCTTGGTGCCCACGGCCTGACAATGGAGGTGGGAATCACTATAAAAACTCTACAATTAAATAAGATACGAGTAGGTCCGTATTGTCGCAGTTTTTGGCCACTTAGGATTTGTCTTGGCTTGTCTAACAGTAAGTGAAGGCGAAAGGGCTGATGTTTCTACAAATTTAAAAGCTAAAAATGTCGATAAAAAGACGCGGATTTATAAAACGATTTTGATTAAGTTTTTTTCATATAGGTAGGTACCTAGATATAAGATGGACGTTAACTCAGTAGATATTTAAGAATATTATATTTACTCAAATTGCATTGTTGAAACAGTTTTGATATGAACGAGAGCTGATGAAACAGGGCCTCAAGTCTCCTAATTCATTTAAATTCGTCACTCCAACACGATCTCATTGTCATTTTGCTAAAAGTTCGTAGGTAATCTGCTAAATTCATAATGGTCCATCATTGGTCGGTCAATGGTCTCGTAATACTTTTTGATAACCGAACTATTAAAAGTACCTAATGATTGCACAATAATTGTGAATGAATGCACAATGTTCTAATGATAGGTCACTGATAAAAGGAACAGTCAATTTAGCACATTACCGCATACGTTTGTCATTCATTTGTCATTAAGTACGAGATTATCATTCTATGCCATTTCTTTCAATGGAATGTCAGTGGTTGACCATTGAAGTAATAATGACGCTTTATTAGTAGATTACCTACCAGACTTGTCAAAATCAACCATTATGAAATCAATGATAGACCATTCTGACACTATCATAATAGCAGACTTGGGGCCCTGGCCCTCAGAACAGAATCACGAAGCCTAATACAATCTGTCTTCTAATTTTATGGTTTGTAATTATCCTAAATAAATTCAGAATGATTAGATCAAGGTAGGTACCTAATTAGTTTCGCTAACCCACCTAACATTTTTGGAAATAAAACAACATCTTTTCAACATGATAAGTTTATTTAATTCAAGAGTAAATGCTGAAGTCGCCATATATTATATCATTTAATACATCTAAGTACGTAGTAAGTAGTAGTAAAAATAGGCTGCCAATACGAGTTGAGGTAACAATACGAGTAGTGTTAGGCCCATAGATATAGTATTTTATATTTCTATGGTTAGGCCCAAGGAACCGGTACATTTTGATGCACGTGAGCAATTTTTTTCATGCCAGGCAATGACAAAAATCATGTAGGTACCAAACGACGTTATTCAACATACTTGTGAAAATAAATAAAATTTATTTCAATTTTAAGTATAGAGCAACACGGCCAACACGTTTTCGTTGGGTCACCAAAAATATATTTTTTTAAATAAGGTTTTATTGAAATCCCTACTACTTAATTAATAAGAATATGAGAAATTGACAACAAGCCTAGGTAATTCTTTCGCAGTCGCGAACCACAATCGCAGAAAGCTCAAAACAATATTGCATAATGCTGACGAAGTCTCCAGTTTCTTGAGAGCATAAACGCTTACATACCTATAGGTACCCATAGAAATATATTATATCTATGTAGGTACCTAACTTAGACCTACAATCTACTTAGAAACACACAATAATTAATACTTGAGTTGCACCATATATTTAACGTAAAAACCAAAAAGTACAAAATAACTTTAATTTCGGAAGTCGGTGTGTTCAAAAACATGAAGCAACCAAAAACACCGAGTTCCGAAATTAAAGTTATTTTGTACTTTTTGTTTTTTTTTTTTGTTTAGAAGTCGGTTTTATTTTTTGTAAAAAGTTTTTTTTTAGTTTTTCACAACTAAATTGGTAGATATTGCTCCCACAAATGAGTGGTTGCACTATTTAGCGTGTTACCATTTATGATGCTATGTTATAAACTGGTGTAAATAATAAACATAAATCGCGATTACAGCAATCCCGGAAGATATGATATCATTTATTGGACAGTTCTGTTGCCTACCTCTGTATCAGATCTTCACCAAATTAAAACATGACCTGCCCAGAAGAATATTCTCCCAAACAAAACTAATTATCAAAATCGTTTGACAATTGCCGAAAATATCGCTAGTTAACATAAAAATAAAAGTTTACTCAATTCGTCTGTTTTTATTACAACGGCCAAGTGCGAACCGAACTCGTGCACAGAGGGTTCCGTACCATTATCTATAAAACGACAAAAAATCATGTCTGTTGTATGGAAGCCCCATTTAAATATTTGGCTTTTTTTTAAATTAGTGTCTTTATTTTAAAGTGAACATGTAACTAAATATTCTGTGAATAATTCAAGCGTCTACCTGTTGCCGTTATCAATACCTATCGAGCAAAAAAAGACCAAGAAAATCACGTTTTTTGTAGGGGGGCTCCCTTAAATATTTATCTTCTTCCGTTTTATAGTATTTTTGATAGGTGTAGAAGGAACAGATATACATCATCTATGAAAATTTCTGCTATCTAACTATCATGGTTCTTCATGAGATACAGCCTGGGACAGACGGACATACAGGTAGATGTAATCGTTTATGTTGAAGATGAAAAATGAGCTTTGCCTCAATGCCAGCAGCGTTTAATCCTGGAAGCAGAAGTTTCTCAAGTAAATCTCAAATAAGCATACTTAATGCTTATGCGTTGTGTTTATCATCTGATGCTTGGTGTTCCGTACAAAACTTATAAAAAAGAACAAAAATTTGGGAAAATCCGTATGGAGCTTTCGTCTGGGGAAAACGAAGGGTTCTGTTAGATTCCTACCTATGTATTTACTAAAAAGCGTAGGGAAAGTTGTTATAATATAAGAATAAAACTCAATGACAAGTTTTTAGTTTTAATGCGTAAGTAATATTTATTTATTACATTTTAAAAAGAGAAGGTATATCTAATACAGCCTAAACTGTTTTATATTAGGGTATTTGACTCGATTTTTATTATATCTCTGAAAATTTAGAGAAAGGACAACGCGTTTTGAAAAATACGTTTAAAAATCTCAATAAATGAAGGAGCTATGAGCGTAAGATCTTCTCGTGCGTGAGAGTGTGACGTCACTCGGATGTACCTAAAGCCATACGTAAGTACAAACGACGTTTTGCGAGTCTAACATAGGAGAATCGTTTAATTAAATTATTCATTCAAAAAGCGTTCTCTATATATCCAATAACTTTATTTTTAATCGTTTATTTAGTTACTTTGTTCCAATAGGTGTTAAATTTAGGTGTGTGATATTAGTCAAATACCCTATACTTATTATTATAGATAAATAATAAAAGGAATTTGCCCAGAAAAAAGAAACACAGGGACACTGGGTTGCCAACTACAAAGATAAGAAACATGGAATCTACCTATATCACTACACAATAATTGATTAGGCGTCGCATTTCGCAACATACAGCTAAATTCTACTTATTTATCTATGATATAACTTTACCTAATTCTATAGATAAAAATACTTAATACATTTCTTTAATAAAAAAATAATTTATGAAAATATTGGTAACAAAATAAATAATTGCGAAAGGTACCTACCTAATAGACCTACCCTACATAATCAGTCAGTAAGTGGGTGGGTGTGCCTGTGTGTTTTACGGCCAAACCCAATAACCGATCTATCACATACTAGAGATAGAAACACAAATGAAACAACAGAAAAGTTATATAATTTTTCTGTTGTTTCATTTGTTTTTCTATCTCCAGTATGCGATAGATCGGTTATTGGTTTCGGCCGTTAGTCTACACGCATTCGTTGATCTAGTAAGTAGGCATGTTAAGTAGATACGCTGTCCTTTCACACGATTCTGTATACATCTCACGGTGTACACTTAGGTCGAGTGAGCATGAAGGAAACTGTCATTCCAACTTGTTTGTATGAATTGACAGTTGCCGTCATGTTCACTTCATCTTAGCTTGCACGGTGAGTTGTTTACAGAATCGCTTGCAAGGTGAAATATTTACAGAATCGCACTGCTGTTGGTGGAGTGAACGAGAAGTGAGCTGTCAATCCATGCAAACAAGATGGAATGACAGTTCACTTCATGCTCACCCGACCTCAGTGTAAGTACACCGTGAGACGTTGACTGAGTAGACCTGAATCGTGTTGCAGATATAAGTACCTATGTATATCAGCAACACGGTCCATTGTATCTACAAAACGTACTTCGATGTAGGTAAAAAGTAGATGGACATTTTCTATCTTGAATAGTTTCAACACGAACACCCGCACCACCCACACATAAAACAACGTACGTAAACTCAAATCTGAATTAAAATTATATGCATAAAAATAATTATCTAAAAATAACGTCTCAAATATTATGCATTAAATTAGAAAGAGACAACAAAAGTCACAGCATAAATTTCTTATGAATAACAAAAATTTATTAAAACCTTAAATTAATTAAAAATAAATCATATTTAAATAAGAAGTCGCGCATGTGCAACAGTCTATTCAAAAATATATCTCTGACAGTCAGAGCGCACAGCCTAAACCGCTGGATCAACAAGCATGAAACTTTGCATTCATTTTTATTTTTATAAAAAGAAAAACGAATGCAAAGTTTATCCGAAGGTCGTCTTCACCTCTTGGTGAAGACGACCTTCGATCAATGGCATTGATCAACGTCGGTCAATAAAGGATATATATGTATTTATGTATATATTATTTTTATTTGCTAAATAAAATATTTATTGGCTCTAGTAAATAATTATTAAATAATCTTTGAAGCGATAAAGTTATACAACTTTAAATTTGAAAGCTAAAAAGAGAAGTCCATGACGATCATACAGCTGCCTAATAGAAAACGGCGTCTTTGCAAGAGGATAAAAGATACATTTACTTAAAATGGTTCCTTATATCTCGCTTGCTTTTCGATCAATTTTGAATTTTGATGTCTGTTTTCATTCTCTATGGTTTTCACTGTTAGTACGATTTGAGCTGCGGAATTTATTATCGCGCCGAAGATTTTGAATAAGGTGTTAGGTACTTTTTATAAATTTTTAATACTCGTATCCAACGCAGTATTTTTATGATTGTTCTAATTATTTGATGCTTTGTTTTACAGGAATTCATAACCATTTTATAGTTCAAATTCAATAGGCCACTATTGAGCCTAAATATTTGGCGATTAGGAATACCTAAGGTGTGAAGTTTAGACCGAGAAATAATACGATATCAAAGAAAGAGAAAGCAAAAACGCCAGCGGCTACCTACACAAAACTAACCTAACATCAAAATATTTTCCTATGTCTTAAAATTATGATTAAAACCTTTCTTCATGAATCTGTTTCGCTAGCCATCGTTGTCCCATTTAGTTTTCCGGTTCCACGTCTTGGAGCAACTGTTCCTGAAATAATATTATCGATTGTTAGAAAACATTATATGTATAGTAGACAGCTTAGAAGCTGAAGCTTGCCCTTTCAAGAAAGTTGGAGCAAAGTTAGGTACCTACCTACGCTATCAAAGACCAGCCGTCTAATTGCAAAACACATGCATGACATACATTCTTGCAATAAACAATTAGATTCGATAGATGAATAATGAAGTAATCGATTAAAAAGGGGTTCGAACATTTTTGTATGGGAGTCATTGTTTTGTTTTCAAAATCGCGGCGCATTGTTTGCTATGTATACATAAGTACATATATAGGTCGAGCACACTAAAACAAACAAAAAATTTGAGCGGTATGGTGCCTTAAGAGTTCCGTTTCCTATCATCTCTGTTCTTCATCAGATCTACACCAAACTTGAAAGGGACCACGTTGAAATACTATGCTCTTCCAAACCATCGTACACAATTTTATTTTTTAATTTTACATCGACAAGAGGGAATGAGAACGTCATCAATGTAAATTAAGCCACGCATTATTAGGGACTAGCTGCTGCCCGCGACTTCGTCCCCGTGGAATCCCCGATTTTAAAACATTCTTTATCGCTGCTCCGCTCCTATTGGCTTAAGCGTGATGATATATAGCCTAAAGCCTTCCTCGATAAATGGTCTATTCAACCCAAAAATATTTTTTCAATTCGAACCAGTAGTTCCTGAGATTAGCGCGTTCAAACAAACAAACAGACAAACAAACAAACAAACAAACTCTTCAGCTTTATAATATTAGTATAGATAACTCAAATAAATACTAGTCGTCAGATCTGACAATGATCTCAAATTTAAATGGGACCACACGACAAGCACCAGCTTTCGAACATAAATAGAATCATCAAAATCGGGAAGTGGGTACACCCACTACAAAGTTATGAGATCACACACAAAACAAATATGCAGTCGAATTGAGAACCTCCTCCTTTTTTGGAAGTCGGTTGAAAAAGGGGGGGGGGGGATGAAGACGAATTAAAACTGTGTTGTGAACTGAATACGATCCCGAATATTGCTTACCTCCTCGCTGTTAGAATCACGTGAAGCGTCGTTGCGGTAGCGGTTCTGTTCACGCTGACGCTCGCGTTGTTGTTGCTCGAGTCGACGCTCCAGCTCGAGTTCGCGCTGGCGTTGGCGATCTCGTTCGCGCTGAAATTCGCCGCGATACTCGCGTATGTAGTCGCGTTCGATAGGACGCTGCAGGTGACGGTCGAAATTAAGGCTGTTACGCCCGCGCATGATCAAGCTTTTCAGCCACGAGAATGAAGCCATGTACAGCAGTGATACGATGATCCCTATCAGAATCAAAAATACGATTGCCTGTAGAAAATGTAAAACACAGCATTAGTAAATTAGCCGTTTTATAAAACAATACATTAACTCCTAGGGCTAGACACATACACACGATACGACGTCGAACTGATAGTGGACGCAGATCGGGTGGTCGAAAGAGCACGTTGCTTGCCGCGACGTCGTGTCGTGTATAATGCTGCAGTTCTGATGGATGGAGAAGTTTCATGATGTAGTTAATATCATATTTAACGCAAATAAGGATAAAAACCAAATAAAAAAGTCAGTAAATATAGAAATCCATCAATAAACTACCAAGTAAGTAGTGATTGGTTGAAAAGTTTTCAACAGCCAATCGCATGAATTCTTTGGGTTACGAATAATTTGTGACGAGTCAATATTTTTGCCCGAAGCCTGGGGTCCGTAATTATTTAAACGCACTTCGATTGCGGTCTCTCAGTCGAGTGTGACATCATTTTACCTAGCCGAGATCTTTGCACCACAAATCACTTAGGTAATCGCTCAATATGTAGTTCTAAGTCGCACGTGAACTTTATTTATGTATTTATTTAAACTTTATATACAATAGCGGTACATGGGCGGACTTAATGCAACAAGGCATTCTCTACCAGCCAACCTTTGGGTTTAAAAGACAACACTGTGGTAGGTGTACAAAAAATAAATAAAATACAAAATATATTTTTTGGGAAAGAAATTACAAATAATATACCTATATAATACTAATAAAATACATATATGCTAAAATAATAAACTAATAAATATGATGTTTTATTACTTATAACTTTTATGTACCTATGAGAACTTATAATAATTATGACGAAGACCAAACCACTGAACAAACATATAAGTAGGTTACCTACATACGAGAAAGTTTCGAAAAGAACTTGAAGAAAAGTTTCTTGAATTGAACACCGTACCTTATACGTCTTTAAATAGGCCACTTTGAATGTTGTCGGACGATGTTCCATATTTATGAGTGTTAGGCAAAAAACAGTGCAACAAATCGGTAGGTTTGTAAATCATAACTATAGAAATAAATTAAAAAAAACACTGAAAGCTTACTTCAGTGGAAAAGTGACCAGGTTCTCGCTATATAAAAACCCAAAAGTTGACTGGTAGAGAATGCCTTGTCGTATACCACTCTTTTAAATAAATAATCAAAATAATGCATTACAGATCATCAATCCATCTGTTTAGTGCTCCTATTGCTCCTAACTCATAAAACTAATATTTTCCAGCCTTTTTCGCCAGCCAATTCCTACACAAGAACTAAACTACGTATGTATACTCTAGATAAAGTGGCTTTCTTTCAGTAGAAAACATTGTTAAAAAAAAAAACAGAAAACGAATGGTATCTATGGACTATCGCTATATGAACAAGCGCTACCGATATTTTCCATCGTACATTTACAATTAATTAGGTACATTTGACTTTTCGAGAGTCATAACCACTGATAGAATGTCACCTTATAGCCAGACCTTTTAAAAGAAAGAATAAGAAAAAAGCAAGTGTAATTATAGTTAAAATATCGCTTACCATTATGAGCGATGTGTTTCTGGTTTGATAAATACACTCGCACCTAGGGCAAAACATGTGTAAGTTTCCTTTCAGTTCTGCCTTTAGAAGAGGAAAAACGACGCCCTCGCAGTGGCTGAGGACAACAACAACCACGGTTACACCACTTACCAGGACAAAACATTACAGCCGGGCTATGCTGTCAACATATCACCGTGTAAACGTAGGTAGAGACAGCATGAAGTCAACTGTCATACCAAGGGAACGTGCAGGGCGTAGACTATGCCATCTAGTGTTGCAAATCTGAAACTTTTACGTTGTAAATATTTGACCTGTGCTGCCGCCTATACTTCTTGCACCCTCTGTTTAAGAGAACGTACACGAAGTAGACTGTGCCATCTGGCGTTGCAAATTTTAAACTTATAAGCAAAATATACTTAACATTGACGTGTTTACGCTGCCACCTATAGTTTCTGCACGTTCCCTATAGCTCACTAATGTTCGCTTCACCGAAGTTAACACGCTGACAGTTTGACAGATTATATCGGCTGTACGCGGCTGTAAAGATGGAACGTCGAGTTTTTAAATTTCAGTGGCCGTACTACGAAGTGTCAATGCTATATCACGATTCAGTGTGAGGGAAAGGGATAGTGCTATTCGTCTTGTGTAACTCCGTCTCTCTCTGACACAGGAATCATGCTGGATTTAAAACGTCATGGTAGGGCTGCAGGTCTTTTAACGTTATATCTGTCACTTGTGAAAATGTACCTTATGAAAGTCTCATTCTCAAACTCAACGTTCCATATTAACGTCTAGATTATTTGCTAATTAAGTACGTTTAAAAATTAAGCTTTTATTATTATGGTATTACTTTAGAGAATAATTTCGATTTACGATTTCAGACTTTTTTAAATACGTTGTTACCTTAATTTTTAAACATATTAGTTATCTACTTTGGTATAGTCGTATCCTAAATGGCGGGATAATATAATGCAAATAATTCTTATAGTTTATGAGATAGCACATGCTACTCAATTATACCATGTACAGCAGGTACCTACAGCTATTTAATTTTTGTTTTAGGTAAGTATCAACTACAATTTTCAAGGTGACTCTCATGAAAAATAATAACTAGCAACCCTGAAATCTGACAAAAGTTAACCATTCCCTACATTTTGCTGAATTATATACTTACCTAACTTATCTAAATGTAGGTACCTACTGAACTTGTGTTTTCTTACATAGCAAAAGATGTTTTTATTCATGCGTAATTTCAGACCTAAAAATAATTTATATTTTTAATTGATTAAAAGTCAGTCTGTAGGTATAGATATGTATTTTAATGCATGTTGTATTTAATTTTATGTCAATATTGTTTAAGTGCGAAAGAAATTTATTAAATATTAGTGTAAAAGTTCTATTCATCTACTCATCACTCTACTCGTCTACTCATCACTAAATGTAAAATATTACTGTAAAAGAGTAATTTCGAGTGACTATAGCTAAGTATATGGCTGCTCTATGCAACGCGCCAAAAGTCTATCAAATAACATGGAAGCTGTAACTGTTATTATTATTTAAAAAATTGGCCAAAGAGGTGAAAATGTGCGCCGACTACGTGGGAGTTCACAATCCTCAGAACCCACGTGAGCAGAGGTGTGGGTATGAGGCACCCACTCCTTCCTTAGCGCTTACGCAAGCAAAAGAGTTTATTTATTTATCTTTGACAAAGAAGAACTTACGAGACGGCCCGTAAGTTCTTCTTAGCTAGGTAAGAATTAAAGATAAGAACGCTTCATGGCAAGGCTGCTAGATCTAAGCTCTACTAACTACATCATACCATGTCTGTTGATTATATCCCCCTCAAGCTCTTGTCTTCAAAAAGTAGGAAAAAGAAGAAGAGTTAGAAGCAGTCGCAGTTAGCCCGTGATGTAGAAAGTCATAGTTTGGCTAATTTTGGCAATTAACATCTTTTTTCAGAAAATAACTCGTTGAATGAAACAATGACTAATTCTTTTAATTTAATTAAAAGACGAAAGTTGTTGATAAATCTACTCTTTCTTTAAATCGAAACTATGTATGGCGTTAAATGCCCATCTACTCGATTTATTTTAGATTTTCCGAGATTATGGGGGTAGAGGAATGTTGTATTATACCGATACGTCAAAAAATATGCCACATTCATGTAAAAACTGGCCAAATGCCAGTTGGATTCGTGTGCAAAGGATTCCGAACGAATCTCATTTGTAACATGTTTTATTGTATGTGTATTTGTAACACTTTAAAACCATAAACTTCTTACAGGTTCTTCTGTAGGTAATCTATAAGTAAAACTCTGCTCGGCACAGTAGTTCCGGAGGTAAGGGGCTCCCCCCTTGGTATATGATGGTGGTCATTTTTATATACTTTAAGATTATGAAAATTTAAATTTGTCGCACCCAACTTAAACCAGCTTTTTAATAAGCGGCCTAGCCGTTTCATTGAACTGCGTCGGTTGATCCGTTACTTAAACAGCCGACTTAATGATATATCGGTCGCGGTCGCAAAATTTATTTATTTGCGTAACGCGTCCCTGTGTTTGGGTCACAGTCACAGAAGTTGTATAGGTATGTGTACAAAATTTCAACAAAATTTGTCCCGTAGATTCGGGGAAAATTAGCTGTGACAGACGGACATACATAATACAGACAGAGAGAGATATTTATTTATTTACTATGAAGATAAGTGGCGTTACTAAAATTCTAGAGGATAGCAATAGTTGTTCCGGAAATAAGAAGCTGTGACACACACAGTGCTGTGTGTTTTGGTATATAGTAGATACCTAAAAGAGCTACGAAAGCACTCGTTCACAGGATGTCCCAAATATTTTCACCGCAACTGAAAAATAATAAATAAACACAAAAACACAGTAAGTTCCGTAGATAAGTACGTACCACAGATAAGGAGGCACGTTGCCCGTGAAAATCTGTCGCGTGTTGGTAATGTTCAGCACTGAAGCGGGGTTGGGGCACACGCACCTGCAGCGCCGGTCCTCGAAGAATTGGGCCTACGAACGAATAACACGAGTTATTCTACGCCAATTAACAGCACTATTGATTTAGATTTGAAATAGACAGGTGATAGAAGGCGAGAGGGAACCGGAAACGCGACATCCGCTCGATGAAAATCACCGGGACTTTTTCTAAACAAATCTATCGTGACATATAAAATCCTGGCAATATTATTAGCACTATAATGAAATGCATTAGCTAAAAAAAATAATTGAATTTTGTTGTAGCACGCTAGGAAGTTTAATGACAAAGATTTTCACTGCGCAGCTTTACTGCGCCACCCGTGAAGTATGCGTTATTGACTGCCGCGTCTGCCGCGCCCTTACGAGATGAATCTCAAAGGGCGCAAAATCAAATAACAGCTTACACAATATTTAAGACCAATTTTTTTAAGAAAACTGTTACGAGGTTACATGGTTTGCTGTGTTTTTTCATTTACCATAAAATAAGAATCGACCCGATTTGCAGCCGGCTGTTCCGGTGCAGTGCGACTGAAATACTGAATGTACTAGAAGGGAAGGGAGGGATGCTGCGCGAGTGTACGGAGCAGGAGCTGTTGCACCCCTCCCCCGCTCTTACCGCAGACGCATCGACCCCGCGCGCGTCCGCGGTATCGACCCCCGGGCCCCACACCCCACCTACCTCCACAAGCCTCGGGGCGCGGTCGCCACCGCCAACGCAACATGCCCCTGGCAACCGCCCTCTTATAATGTATGTACTGAAGTTCCCTTATGTAATATACAATTCAAGCTAACCCGGCCGGGTTAAGCCGCCCACGCTACTGATTTATAGCTTTTTGAAAAGGTCCCTGTATCCTTTGACTTCAAGTTGTTCTAACTTCATTGCCGACAGCGATACGAATGAACTTTTTGGCGCCATATTTTAGGGTTAACTTAGAAGTTCTAATTTTTATTTTTAGTGGATATAATGAGTTAAGTATTTTAAAACAGTTGTAAATATCTATGTGTATTTATACTTCACTAGCGACCCGCCCCGGCTTCGCACGGATGCAATGTAGATACTAATGTTTTCTCTATTATAATATGCATGTATTATACATATAAACCTTCCTTAAGAATCAGTCTATCTATTAAAAAACCGCATCAAAACTTTGTCAGCTCTTTTCACCCCCTTATACGAGGTGAGTTCAAGACAGTTTCCTATAAACGTTCTTATGTACCACCCTCTATTGTACGCCTGATCCAGAGGGTGAAATACTCATGAATATGAATGACTCTTATTCTCGACCAACCCTGAAATCGCAAAAAAGGGGCTGTTACCTACGTTTTGTCGAGGTATGTAGGTATGCAAACATAAATGTACTACTATACAGTAGCTTTTTTTACCCGACTGAACAAAGAGATAGCTTATGTTTTACGAGATGTATGTACATATTATGTAGGTATGTATGTGCCAAGTCTAACACGAAATCGAGCAAAAAAGCGTCACGGCCGTAGGTACCATCCTTTTCTCGAAAAAATTCAGGCCATTTTCGACCGATAACTTCGTTGTGGATAAAATAGAAGCCTGAAGTCAGATCTCAATCAAATTTAAATGGGACCACACGACAAGCACCAGCTTTCGAATATAAAAGTAATCATCAAACAAAACACACAAAATAAATACAGTCGAATTGAGAACCTCCTCCTTTGTTTGGGAGTCGGTTCATAAAAAAACAACCACGTGACCACGTGTACATACGAAGAAGTCGGTTAAAAAAGTAGGACTATGATCAAAAAGAAATGACATGCCAACAAAAACTTAAGTTGTAAAAAAACCAAGTCTCTCAATTCAGTTCTTCTACCGTAAAAAGTTGTGAAATCCATGTAATGTAAAGTCTGTTAATTTATTCAGTCCCTACTAAGGGAACATCTGTCTTAAGTTATTACGTAATTAGCTAACTTAGCAACATATTATAGTGATCATATTAAATAAACAGTTTAACTTGGCAATCGCACTAAACAATTTTATAACATATTTTTTTTAAGTAACTTTTTGATGGACCGTTTTGACTGGGTTATTTATACGTGTGGTTTTATGTACGGTCATTATCTGCCTAGTATTTTCCCAACTATATTGGGGTCGGCTCCCAGTCAAGCCAGATTCAGCTGAATACAAGCATTTTACATGAAACGGCTGCCTATCAGACCTTCACAACCCATTAACTGGGAAACGCGGTATTTCTTGGTAAGACTGGTGTCAGATTTTCTGGCTTCTGACAATCCGTAACGACTGCCAAAGATCTCCAAATGACAGCCGGAATCGTACTTTCCGAGGCACGGAGAAGTCTCATTATGTTAAGATGGTCACCCATCCACAGACCAACCTCGGCAAGCGTTGCTTAACCTGGAAGATCGTCCCGTACGGCTGTTATAAACTTATAATTTGACCACGAGCTATGTAGGTATGTACGGTGACACTGGGAAATTCCTCGTGAGATTTTAACATATCGCGTGAATTTTGATTAAGTACTATTTTTTCTTATTAAAACACGAATATACAATACTCGCGCAATTGCTTATTGAAAAAAAAAAATCATATGGCTTTTTCATCTTTTTGAATTTAGAATTCGGAAACGAAATTTTTTTTTTGATCGGTCCAATAGTTTTATTGTAGCGTCTATTCAATGGTACGTTGTACAAGTCGATTGTAATAAAAAAACTTTTTACAAAAAATAAAACCGACTTCTAAACAAAAAAAAAATATATATAAAATAACTTTAATTTCGGAACTCGGTGTTTTTGGTTGCTTCATGTTTTTGAACCAAAGACAATATAACCACTTGACTGCGCATACAGTGCCCCGACGCTCGAAAACTATTAGTATTTTGTCGCCTATATATAGGCTACGGTAAGAGTAACCATTTTAGTTGTGCCCAAGTGTCAGACCTGTGTGCACGCTAGATTAATACAAATTTCAATAACTTTTTATGCAATTTTATCGTACCTATCCAAATGCCTTCATGCGCGGTGAAATGGTGCGGGAAGCATTCCAAGACATCTAGATACAAAAAGGATGGCATAACTTTTCATCAATAAGTAAAGCGAACGAAAATTATGTTTGATTTAATCAGATTATGAGTCACCGCAGGGGTCTATTTAAAATGGTGTTTGGGGTAAACGAGTACACTGTTGAGTTGCGCGTTGATGTCTTTTGGAAACGTGTCGTTCTTTTATTAGACAATTCTAATGCTTCTATCCCTTTTTTCTCTTTGTATTTTTATCGAGAAAAATAGTGGTGTCAATAATAGCTAGCTGAAAGTCGATATCGAAAAAACCTATTTTTCTCGATTCTCGATCTTTATTGTTCGATTTCGATAAAAATTTCATGGGACCATTTGGGAAGTATACCCTTTCCAACAAAAAAAGAATTTTTCAAATCGGTTAGCTAGCGACGGAGTTAGGCGCGAACGAACATTAAAAAAAAAACATACAAACATCCGAATTGAGAACCTCCTCCTTTTTTAGAAGTCGGTTAAAAATGGAAATATTAAAGGAAAATATGCGTGCGATAATTTTCTACAACTTTCAAAAGGGATTAACGCGACTTCAATGCATTGAGGAGAAGACTTCTGTGTCTAGTGATGAAGCACAATATCTTAGAACTGTAGAATGCTGGTATTTAGAACTAGGTACTATAGCTTCAGTGACAAGCCACGTGAAAGTCGTCCAGACACCGCCATGACACAAGAGTAGAATATCGACGCCGTGCGGCAGCTAATCGTCGAAGATCGTCATGTGACATACCGTGAAATCGAGGCAACCGTGGGCATTTCAGGGACTACTATCCAAAAAATCCTGCACGAAGAACAGTTCAGCAAAGTCTTCGTAGTTAACGTACTTCGTAGGCATTTTGACTACCCCCACTTCGGAGTGGAATAATTTTTTTTTTAAACTGGTTCGAACGCATGCAAAAGTGTATTAAATATCGCGGAGAATTCTTTGAAAAACAATAATTGGTAGAACTCTATTAGATCGTCAATACTTATTTCAAACGACACAAAAGGTTTGGAATTTGGATGGGATTTATTCAATACAAACGACTTTTTTCATAATATATAGAGAAATTATAATCTAATAGGTATTGGTTTATTACAATTTAACGGACTAGTAGAGTAGTTTATTTTTTATGATTACATTAAGTAAGTATTTAAAAAATATTTTAGGGTCAGTCAGTCACATCACTGGAACGGTGATTGTGACCAGTTCACAATAACTCGTGGCAAGAGCAAGTGCCATGAATGAATCAGTATCTTTTAACTCTTTCCCAGTGCAGAATTAAATCGGGTTGCTATTCAATCGTTTTAATGCGTGTGAAAGTATTAAGACGTTTAGCGAATTGACAAAAAAAAAAACGAAACTGTGTTTAGCGCAATTCAATGACCGACAGATGTAGATTGACCTGTAGCTTCCCCTCGGTCCAGTATCCTATTATTCGTAGCACTCGACCCTTGTGAATATTTCCAGTACAAGGCAAGACGGTTATACGTAAAACAATCCAAAGAAATAAAAAAATACACTGTAGGGGTAGGGCAGACAAGACTACGTGGAGTCGGTTTTGTAGCGATTGGGTCCTGTCATTAACTGTTGTAGCACATCATATTGAATTTTTAACCAACAATATTATTTCATTGTTACAGAAACTATAGCAAAATGGTTTGATCAGAATTATGTATGGGGCACTGCAAGTTCACCACCACATTTTCCACCCAAAGTCTGGGGTACAAATCAACTAAAAAAGGAAAATGTACCTAGAACACAAAACACACGCTAGTAGTCATTAGGCCCAGTAAAGTTATGCGATTTATATTTATGCCAAAACAAATTAGCCTTCAAGATGATTATGCCGATATAAACTATATGCCAAAAAAATATGGCAAAACAAATTATGCCAAAAACGTTATGTCAAAATATATTAGGAAAAAGAATATTATGCGAAAAGAAGGGATCCCTGGAGAGCCTATGGGAATAGTAGATTACGCACTTTAGGTTTAAAAATGAACTTAGAAGCGAAGCGACGGAGTTTAGGAGTTAAATTATTTACGCGCAAAGCTAGGCACCGCTGTCTAAGCAAATGCGCACGACTACGTCGTACGTCGCACTTGTCTATGCTAATATTATAAAGAGGAAAGAGTTGATTGTTTGTTTGCATTGAATAGACTCCGAAACTACTGATCTGATTTGAAAAATTCTTTCACTGTTGAGAAGCGAGACACTATCCCCGAGTGAAATAGGCTATATTTTATCCCCATAGTGCCACGGGAACGAGAATTATGCCGGTGAAACCGCTGGGCGCTGCTAGTATAAGACATTAGATCGAAATTTTCCACGAAACTAAAAAAAAAGCACACTGGTATTCTCGACAGTAACGGGGCGGAGACATGGACCTCGAAAAGGTTGTTAGAGACCGCATATACGCCTTCGAAATGTGGTGTTGGAAAATTATACAAATTCCACGGACTACCTTCCGTACCAATGTCCATTCTGGGGCAACTAACCATAAAGTCTAGGCTGTCCACCATCACTACCCATAATTTTGGAGATTTTCGGCCACATCGCCCAAAAGAAAGCCAAAACCTAGAACTCCTAATAATAGTTGCCAAAATTAATGTTAAGCTACCAAGAAGGCGCATCCCTATGTACCTACTAGATGTTCAGAACAGGTTCGACCTTTTCTAAATACTAAGCTTCACGCTGCTCTCCACGAAGTCAACCGAAACAAGTGGAGGGACATGGTCAAAGACGTTTCACCGGGAGGGAGAGGGGGGGGTCACAACCCTCAGTAATCAGGAATGCGAAGTGAGCAGGAGAAGGAGGACGAGAAGTTTAATAAAGGTTTAATAAAATTACAAGAGAGAGAGACACTTGATATTCAAATAGTTCAATTCGAATATTAACAACAGTTCTTCTTCTTAGTCGATACACTCTTGTCAGAGTGGTCGTGGTCATCATGGCAAGGCACGTCGAGCGATGAGCTTGGTCATGCGGCGCCATTCTTCGCGGACTGCAGCTTTCCGGGTGCATTCGTGAACCGAGCTTTCGGTTGCAGCCTTGATCTGGTCTGTCCACCTCATTGGAGATCTACCCCGTGGTCTGGTTCCCTCCACCTTTCCCTGCACTACGAGACGCTCTATGGAGTCGTTGTCTCGACGAGATATATGGCCGAAGAAGGTCAAAATGCGCGACTGCACTGTGGTTGATAGGCGATGTCTGATGCCAAGTTCTTTTAAAATGGAGGCATTTGTACGGAACTCTGTCCATGATACCCCAAGCATCCGTCTCCAGCACCACATCTCCAAAGCATCAACCTTCTTCTTCTCGGTTTCACGAAGAGTCCATGTCTCTGACGCATAGAGAAAAATGGGGACAACAGTTAGACACCATGTTTTAAAGATCGCCGCTCTGGGCTAAGCGACAGGAAGTGTCTCTTACTAACTAAAACCCACCCGTGTTCCTCCTAATGCCTTTTGCGTTTCAGGACCGCGGTGACTCTTTCAAACAATTATATTCATACAGATCACAAGATAGAGGTCTTTCAAAAATATTAGGGGTTGGATAAAACCATTTTTAAATTTAGAGATCCGTTTGTGAAGCTTTTTTTATAGATATTTTTTTACAAAATTATCTAGATATGTACAAAAATGAATCCCTTTTTCCCTTGGTCACGCCATGATTTGATAACGACTTAAACAATTTAAATAGCTATCTTTTTGTTGCGTTCGTAATTATCCGAATAAGAATTATAAGGAAGAAAATTATGACAAAAAAACTGCGCGAAGCCGGGACGGGCCACTAGTTGGTTATAAATAGGTACCTAACGCGATAATTCCTAGCTAACAGGGTAGTTAGCTAGGAATTATCGGCGCGAGGTACTAGTAAACATGTTATAATGGTCAAGAAATATAAGAACCATGTAAGTTAATGTCTGAAGTGTTATTTTGAGGACTAAGCCACGTAGATTTTGCTGTACCTGACAAAACAGTGCAAGTATTTGTCAGAAATCTTGCAGCTCAACTCAGATTAAACGACACCGAAGACTAGAGATAGAACAAAGAAAGAACATTTGAGTATCCCGCAAAATTAGACAAACAGCTAATAAACATTTAAAAAAATATTATTAATAAGAAAAAAAATAAACAATCATCATAATCCTCACCGTCACAAAACAATTGTAAGTATTGTCACTAACCGAGTTTTGTATAAAATGCCAAAGTATATTAGCTAGTATTTGTTCATTTGTATTTGTGACGGTGTTAAAAATGTATAAAATTTGTATAATTTGATTAGAGCGCAATCTCAAGCAACGACGATATAACCTCGTTGATCCCAAGCCTTTTAGTACTCAAGGTAGTATGAAAAGCTGTCGGAAAAGATTCCGCTTCATAAATTATTTGAATATCTAGGCTTAGTTTTAGAATGTGACTGGGAAATTCATTACGAAAGCGTAGACACTAACATCTAAAGGAGCCCCTAAAGTGAACAATTAGAACGAGGGCCTTCGCGGATGACACCGCCATCTTGGCCAACCATTCTCATCCAGAGGTGCCTGCAAGCTTGCTGCGCCTGCAAAGCGCTCTAGATGGTGTAAGAAATTGGCTTAAGAAGTCGCGCATCAAAGGTAATCTATACTAATATTATAAAGCTGAAGAGTTTGTTTGTTTGTTTGTTTGTTTGAACGCGCTAATCTCAGGAACTACTGGTTCGAATTGAAAAATTCTTTTTGGGTTGAATAGACCATTTATCGAGGAAGGCTTTCGGCTATATATCATCACGCTTAAGCCAATAGGAGCGGAGCAGCGATAAAGAATGTTTTAAAATCGGGGATTCCACGGGGACGAAGTTGCGGGCAGCAGCTAGTGTTTAATAAATGAGGCAAAAATCCGTAAATCTGACCTTCACATTTATAAGAAGGACGCGACCTCCAGTCAGGGTCAACAATGTGGAGATCCCACGCGCAGACAATGTCCGGTACCTCGGCATGGTATACCGATAAATTTAGACAACTTGGCAGAAACATATTTTCACTAAAATGAAACAGCTAGGCCTCCAACTTAGAAATCTTACAAGAAATAGGTAAGGTAAGCATCAGTTTTTTTGAGCCTCATTGCAGGAAAAGCAAATATCTGTTTGAAGCTACCTATCTATACTAATATACTAATATATACTATACTAACATTATAAAGAGGTAACGTTTTGTAAGATTGTGAGTTTGTGACGTTGTAAGGGGTAATCTCTGGATCTACAGAGCCAATTTTCTTTTTAATTAATACCAACTGAAAGCTAGGTACGTTATTGTGGAGTGTCATAGGCATATTTTATCCCCGTATTGCCACGGAAACCGGAACAACGCGGGTGAAACCACGGGGCGCTGCTAGTATAATATTATAAAGAGGAAAGATTTGATTTTTTTTTTGAAAGATTTGAAGACGTGGCCTAAGATACTCCACAATAACGTAGCTTTCTATTGGTGAAATAAATTTGAAAATCGGTTCAGTAGATCCAGAGATTACCCCTTACAATGTCACAAACTCAAACGTTACCTCATTATAATATTAGTATCGATAATAGTTACGTACCTAATTAATAAATATAATTTGTTCATTGTTATTTTATTTACTTCAAAGTACAGCTATGGATTTAGAGGACTCAGTCATGAGTTCTTTTATAAAGACTCCATCTTTGATTTCGTTTTGGCAGGACTCAATTTTTTTTACAAAAGACACCAAATTCTAAAGGGCTTCAACTCTAAGTTTTATTTATAAGACTCGAGTCTTCAAAAATAGCTCAAGTTTTACTAGATAACACTGCAAGACTCGAGTTTCTTACAACACTACTTAGTAGTTCACGTTCTCGTTCCCGTGGGGATTCGGGAAGAAAATATAGCATAATTATGGTCTATTGGTGAAAAAATTGTTAAAATCGGTCGAACAGTTTAGGAGCTTATTCGGCACAAACAAACAAAAATCTTTCCTCTTTATAATACTACTTGTGGCCCACCCCGGCTTCGCTTAAGTGTATTTTTCTTCATAATTTTCTTTCATAAGGTCCTTTTCCTGACAATAACAAACACAACAAAGACAGAATTAGCGAAATCGGCCAGCCGTTCACGCGTGATGCCGTGACCAACGGAAATAGGGATTTATTTTTATACTAGCTTCTGCCAGCGACTTCGTCCGCGTGGAATAGTTAGGTACTTTACCCTCGATTTTGAAACTCTCAGCCCGATCAGTTTAAAATTGACAAAGTTTCATACAAACGTTCATCCCCTATTTTATCCCCTTGGGGGTAGAATTAATCAAAATCCTTTCTTAGCGGATTCCTAACATCCTAGGTCCTACATCTACCTGCATGCCAACCGTTCAGCCCGATCCGTTCAGTGGTTTGGGCTGTGCGTTGATAGATCACTATGTGTGTGTGAAATATGTACAACTTACAACAAAAAAAGAAATGAAAGTAAAGCTGAAATGCCTGTGCAAAATTATAGTATAATAACCTATACCTACTTCACTTAAAAATAAATACCTATAACTACGTATAACTAATTAATAAAATAACTACTAATTAATAAAAGTATCTAGGCTTTTACCTACTTAATACTAAAAAAACAGAACATAAATTAGCCAAAACTAACCTATCGGTATCTAAAAATCTATGCTCCTACTTCTACTACTACTTCACCTAAAAAGAAATAAAATTGAAACTATTAATAATTTGTAATTTGAACGAATATTTAAACATTACCAAAATAACTAATAAGTACCTATTTTATAAAATAGCAACAAAAGGTACACAAAAATAATCACAATAACATCTTACAGCATGTAATCAGTATTAAAGCGCGACGGCGCGATGGCTTATTATTGTATTCATGTATAAGTTTGGTGTTTTTGTACCGATTTCTATGATTCTTTTTTTATTGAATAGGTAATAATGTTAACTTTTTTTAATTAGGGATGAATGAGAGTATTATAAACGTAAGAGTAAACAAATATAATCAGAAAGCTCCGAACTGCTAAGCTATCGGGAGTTACACGTGTTATTGTGAGTCAACCATAAAAGATAGGCATATGCTGTTGTGGGATATTTTTTAGATAATTTTATGTAAAACATTTCCGTCATACATAATTTCTATGCAACTTTAACCATTAAGGCTACACACGCGACGGAAGCTTAAAAAATGGAGTAACTTCTCCCGTTTTCCCTACATTTCCCTTTACTGCTCTGCTCCTATTGATTGTAGCGTGATGAAAAGTATACTATAACCTGCCCAGGAGTATGAAGAATAATTGCACCAAGTTTCGTTAAAATCGGTCGAGTAGTTTTTGTTTCTATAAAGAACATACATACAGACAGACAGACAGACAGACAAAAATTTTACTGATTGCATTTTTGGCACCAGTATCGATCACTAATCACCCCCTGATAGTTATTTTGAAAATATATTCCCTGTACAGAATTGACCTCTCTACAGATTTATTATAATAAAGAATAGAAAAGTAGTCTGCATGAAAAAGTACAAACGTCGTTAGAATTCCATAGAAAAGGACTTGCAAATAAGTGCGCTATAAAGTATTATAACTTACTTTTCATTATTATTAGTAAAATGTGTGTAATTGTATTTTATTGTTGGTATATATTTATTGATGAAAATCAAATAATATTATGCATCACTGTAAAAGACAGTGCCTGCGAAAAATGCGCAATTTTCGTTGGTGCTGTTTTTATTGTTAATTGTTCATTTATGTGTTGTTATAAAAATTTTCTTAGGGATGGGCACTTTTTTTTAGAAGATACCTAGCGTACCTAATTAGAAATTGTATTTGAAACGTTTTCTAATTCACTGAAATATTTGTACAAACATCATTGAACTGGGGTTCCTATTAAAAATAAATAAAATATGAAAAACTTACCGATCGCGGAAAAACTTGTCAAGTTAATGACCGAAGGCGAAGGGCGGACCGTGCAACGCAAGCCAGGTGCCCGCCGATCAATACAACGGACAACGCAACATTTACACACCCTTTGATTTTGATTTCAATATTCACCTGCTAAGTATTTAAACAATAAACAAATAAAAAATAATCTCACCTGAACACATCCCAGCGTCAACAACATTACAATAATTTTTAAATCCATTTTTGTAATGACTCAAATGGATACCGGAAATAAGGGAAGCTGCAACTGCAGACACTGTTTATCAAATACTGTCGAACACGATCTGAAAGATATGAATGACTGAGTTGACTTATGGTATTTAGACAAACTGGTTATTCGACTTTATTGTGTAGGAGCTAGAGTTGATACTTCAATAACTCGAGCAAATGTGAGAGTGAGGCAGCAAGCTGAGGTCCACCGCTTGCCAGATAAAAGAAAAATACCCAAATTGTACCAATTTTCCATTAGTTGAGAGTAACAGGGAAAAATATAATAATTAATGAACAGGTCGATTCATATACTAATAGTTCCAGTAACGCAGCAGAACTATTCTCAGCTCAGCTCGAAGGTACAATAGGAATATTTGACTTGTTAATTGGACAAAAACAGCATGAAAGTAATGAAACAATAATTTCAAGTTTTACTCTTGAAATGATTTATTTTATCGTATTCAATATGAACATTTTGCTGCAATTTGCAAAAAAATTACGAAATTTTGAATTTTGCGGGTTGAAGGTCCAAAATTGATTCTAATATCTGGCTACATCGAGCCCTTACCACCTGACTTGACTCAAGCGACATTTTTCTAAATGTCTCATTTCGTACCTTAAACGCTAGGAGATTAAGATAAAATTGCCTTCCAGAAAATATGTACGTAATAGCTTACGATAAATCGGCGGTAAAGGGCTAGAAATGTCGGAGTATATTAGCTATGTTTGATTTCGATCGCAGTCTTCGGCTGAGAGTAAAAGTCGTGAGCGGTTTTTTACTATTTTTGGCGTGTTTTAACCCCCAACGTAAAAAGAGGGGTGTTATAAGTTTGACCTGTGTGTCTGTCTGTCTGTCTGTAGCATCATAGCTCCCGAACGGACTTCAATTTAGTTTTTTTTTTGTATTAAGTATGACTTATGTGCGAGTGTTTTTAGACATGTAAGTGACACAAGACATGTCTTAGATAAAAATCGGTTGAGTCGTTTAGAAGTTGTGAGGGGTGAAATTGGGGAAGAATAACCGAAGGTCTGCAAATATAGCGAGTGGGGTCTCAAATTGAAAGCACACTGAAAGAGAATATTGGTGATGACTTAATCGAGGGTTTTCTTATAAGTATGCACATATAAAAAGTATAAAATAAAAAAATTAATTGAAAATTTAAAAAGCTCCCGACACAAAAACCTAATATGCCTTAGCTCCAAACGTAACAATTTAATAGCAAATAGTCTATTACCTAACCGGTCCCCCAAAGCCACGTATATGTACCTACATACTTAGATTGAGTTTTTTTTTTTTAATTTTTATAGGGAACTTAGGTTTTTGTGTCGGGGTTTTCTTAAATTCGTATTAAATTCATGCCTAAGTATAGCCATGACCGCAGGCGGGGCTATTTTTGGTAGAAACTCTTTCAGCACTCTACCACAGATTACTAAATAGTTACTACACTCTACCTCGATACATCTCGATAGTATAGGTTTCTTTCATTCATGCCGAGGTAGAACACACACATATTATGTCGATGTTTGCATACAAGCTTGGGAACTGACTGAGGGAAAAGGATGCAAGAGCAAAGGAAGCGAGCTCGACAATTTCAGCAGCATGCCTCGGATATGCTAGGTTCTATATCTTAATAAGTTTATGCTCATTTTTTTGTTTCTGTATTAATTAAAAATAGGGTTTGCGGAATTTGTTCAAAATAAGTTGCCGCGGTCCTGGAACAAATATTTTGTCAATAAAAGACTCGGACACTCCTTCCGCTCCGTTCAGAGCGGAAGGAGTCATTTGATGATTAATCCATCCTTATAAAACGGAAAAGAAAGAAAAGAAGTTACGGGCCGCCCTGATTAAAACAATTTATTTATTTATCTAAACCAGAGAAGTCTTAGATAAATAAATAAAATAATTTTAAAGGCTTATAACCTATTTTTAACCTATATTATATAACTAGCTTCTGCTCGCGACTTCGTCCGCGTGGGATAGTTACTTTACCCCCGATTTTGAAACTCGCAGCCCGATCGGTTTAAAATTGACAAAGTTTCATACAAACGTTCATCCCCTATTTTATTCCCTTGGGGGTAGAATTAATCAAAATCCTTTCTTAGCGGATGCCTACGTCATAACATCTACCTGCATGCCATTGCTGGGATACGTGAAAATTGGGCTAGTTAAAGCTTCCTAAATTCTCTAATTTATGGCCAAGTTTCAGCCCTGTAACGCCAGGCCCAAGTTTCTATGGAGTTTGGGTTTGTCTTTTCAGCTCGATCCGTTCAGTGGTTTGGGCTGTGCGTTGCGCGTTGATAGATCACTATGTCAGTCAGTCAGTCCTTTTTGAGTTTTATATAGGTATTTAGATAGATAGAGAGGGTGCCTCACACACACTCCTTTGATCACGTGGGTGCTGAGGACCCCGATCTTTCGCCCCTGTTCACCCCTTGAACCATTTTTTATAATAATAATAACATTGCCGAATGGAGTTCCGGAATTTGAGCATAGAGTGATTTATTTTGCGGGAAGTTCAAAGTAGTGCGGCACGCGTCACTAATGACAATAATGAGGAGAACCTGTAACGCCATCATCGTCATCATCACATCAGCCTAAAGACGTCCACTGCTGGACATACCTAGGCCTCCCCCAGTGTTGTTACAACAACTGGGCCTCAAGTCTGCTATTACAATAGTGTCAGAATGGTCTATCATTGGTTTCATAATGGTTGATTTTTACAAGATTGGTAATCTACAATATAATAGCGTCACTATGACTAACCCAGTGGTAACCACTGACACTCCATTGAAAGAAATGGCATAGAATGGTAATCTCGTACATAATGACAAATGAATGACGGACGTATGCAGTAATCTGCTAAAATTTTGACACTTCCTTTGATCAGTGACCTACCATTAGAACGTAATTGTGTAGTAATTGCTTTTAATAGTTCGGTTATCAAAAAGTATTACGAGACCACTGACAGACCAATGATCGACCATTATGAATTTAGCAGATTACGATCTTTTAGCAAAATGACAATGGGATCGTGTTGGAATGGCAAATTTATAAAAATAGCAGACTCGGGGCCCTGGTTCTGTGCGTCTCGTATCTCACCAGGTCATCGGTCCAGCTTGCGAGAAGCCTTCAAACGCTGTGTCTTTCGTCACCGGTCGTCACTCCAGAACTTTTCAGTGCCATTGACCATCAGTTCTGCGAGCAATGTGCCTTGCCCACTGCTACTTCAGGTTGGCGAACCTTCGGGTATGTCGGTAGCCTTGGTTCTCGTGCGGATATCATCATTCCTGATTCGATCACGCAACGAAACTCCGAGCACGCCCTCTCCATTGCGCTTTGGGCAAGTCATCACTGGCAACACGCACTGATCATAGTCTTTCGGTTTGATACTCCGTAGTAAGTAAGACGAGAAGGTACCACGTGACTTTCCGAACGCATTACATTAATGCCACAGTTTTGAATATTTTCTATGTGTAGTGTATTCTAAAAGAAAGATTGGCGCACAGACATGAAATAAGTGTCTATTAGTGCATTTTTGCTGACTATATAATCAGCCTTTTAACGTTCCCACTGCTGGGACCACAGAACAGATAAATATCTGTTCTGTGGCTGGGACACAGGCCTCCTCTCCAGGAGAGGTAATGGGCCGTAATCCACCACGCGGGCCCAGTGCGGGTTGGTGAATGTCACATGTCTTCGAATTGTTGGCTCTAGGACATGCCGGCTTCCTCACGATGTTTTCCTTCACCGTTTTGAGAGCAGTGGTGACGAAGTTAATTACACAAAGTGATGCGCCTAGCTGGGTTTGAACCCGCGACCTACATTTCGTAAGTCAGGGCCGTTACCACTCGGCCACCACTGCTTTGCGGACTATAAAATTGTTGAACAGAAAGGTTCGAATTAAAAACGAAAACCCACGCTAGCGCATAAAATGCACTTTTGCATTCTTTGACTGACAAACAGAATCTCTCGGAGGTTGTGACGAGGTGAAAAAGATTTTTCTAGAGAAGTAGGTAAGCAGGCAGGTTAACCTACACGTAAAGTGATTTAAAAATGTCGTGTCATTTAAAAATATTACATAAGGTATCATTTTTCGATTCAAGGCTTTGAATTGCTATTTTCCGTTGACGTTTCTCGCAGGTGCTGCATCTCGATGAGAATAGCTAAAGATTCAGTTTTCAAGTAGCGTGCTGTATAAGTAGTTTGTGTGCTGTGTCATATTTGAAAAAAGACTGATTATACTGTGTCGCATTATTGACTTAAGTTGCCTGGATTTTATTGCGATAGGCGTTGTTAGATAGTTGTTGTTGAGCCACATAATTATTATAACTTCCAGATGATATACATACCTATAGATAGCTTCTTTACTTCGTATTGGTAAGCATATGTTAACTACCGGAAAATGGCTTCGACAAACTTCGTAAGATTATAAAATATCTTGAGAGATTGTAAACTGTCGGTTAATTGTCAACTGAACATTTGGAACATTGGTCTGCCTACCTATAATCTTTCGAGGTAGGTACCTAATTCCGAGAAACAGTGAACCGATAAACTGTACGACATGTTGGCGAACAATAAGCGTACAGTTCTACAATTTAAACTTACGCATTTCACAATTATCGAGTGACATACCTATATAAATAGTCACTTTCGAATTGCTATGCGTAGAAAAATAATTTGTAGAAACAGGGATCATTTATACAAACAACTTCTCCTTATTTAGTGTGCAAATTAGATTCCAGTGTTATTGCAATAAAAATTTCAAGTCTCCCTATAAAATTTCAAGGCTTTTAAGGAGGCGCCGATCAGTTTTAGCGACAAATCATTGATGAATGTGACACATAAGTAGTAGGTACTTAGGTAGGTATGTCCAACTAAAGTGGCAAGAGATTTATTTAAACGGATGATCTTCTTTTCGAGTCGATAGTTAATTCTTTAGATTTTTTGGGCCCAGTAGGTGGCTAGGTTAATTGCAGCGTGTCGGTGGCATTCATTAAATCATCTTAAGCACAAGTAGCAGACTCGGCTGCACCACATTATCCACAATAGCTTTTCCCGTTCAGAGCTTATTGCTTCAACACCAGGGATAGGATTAGACCCCACCGAATGTGTCTCCACGTTGTCGTCGTGGTGGGGCTTGAGCGTCTCAATGATCTTGCGAGCTTTCCCGGTAGAGCCACTCATGCCGGAAGGTCGCAAGTGAGGGATCAGACCAAGAGAGACACACACGCGAGGAATCCCGTTCACTGCCTTCTGGTACGCCTCTGCTCATCAGACGTGGCTGTGAAGGCAGTGAGCGGGTGGGAGGAGAGGCCCTGTGATGGAGAAAGGGCGGAGGAGTAAGGGACCGCACCCTCAAAAAGGAACAAGATGAAAAAAGGTTTTTGCAAAATGAGTCCCCAGGTGGGTCCCGACTGCTCAGCAGTCGGGGAATCCCACCCCGCTTCGGCGGGCTGCCCTCCGTACTCTGGGGTGGGCAACAAACACCTTCCACTTGCCAGTGGCAACAGGAGCCGAGGAGGCTCAGAATCGTCGTCATCCGGATCCGCTTCCTATAAGGAGCTGATGGCGTACGATTTCGTAGAGGAGGGTTCGCCTGAGCGCCGGGGTGGTGTGGAGTCGGATCCCGGCTCCGCGCCAGACCTAGTAACGGTCAGCTCGGCGGGCTCTGAAGACGGGGGAGAGGGGGCTGCGGCGGAGAACGTAAGGTTCTTCCGCAAGCGGCCCAGACGGGAGGACGACAAGGAGTCGTCCTCAGAGGGCGAGTTTGCCTCCGCCCGCAAAATCCCCACCGCAAGGCGGGGCAGGGGCTGTGAGGCAGGGAGGGGGCTGGCTCCCTCTACCCGGGAGGTGGAGCGTCGGGCCGAGAGGTTGGTGGAGGAGGGGCGTCGCCCTGGAGGGAGCGGTCGCGGGGCTCCCTCTACTCGTCCGCCTCCTCTCGACTCTGACGACTCGGAGGCCCCGGGAGAGGTGCCTCCCGCTAATGAGGACCAGAGGGCCCAGTTTGCGGAGGTCGTGGAGGCCGCGATCCGCGCTGTGGCCTTCAAGAGGAAGCAGTCCTCGAAGCGGGAGGCCATCAGTGCGGCCAAAGCCTCCATACTGGCGGCAGCGGCGGCCAACGTTGGCGGGACTGCCTCAGAGGAGGCGTCGGAGTTGCGGGCGGAGGTCGCCCGCCTAGCGGTTCTTACGGAGCGACTCGTTCGGGAGAATGAGTCGCTCCGGAGGGACCTGGCAGGGATGGCCAGAGCGGCCTCCGTGGAGCCGCGAGGGGGACTGAGTCCGGCAGCGCCGGAGGGGGGCCAAGTGCTGAGCCAGGTGCGGGACCTGGTGCGGCAGGAGCTGGCTCCCTTCCGGAGGCAGTTCTCCATGCTGGAGGACATGGTCCGGCGTCCCCCAACAGCGGCAACAGTGGCGACTCAGAGGGCCCCGGGCCAGCAGCAGAAGGCGGCCTCGTACGCGGCCGCCGTTGCTGCCAGCCCGGGAACGTCCGGCCAGGCGAAGGCCAAAGGAGGAGTCGCGCCAGCACCTGTTGCGCCGGCGCCTGCGACGCCGGCGTCGACCAAGTCGGCCCCGGCGAAGAGGGGTAGGAGGAAGGCTGGAGGGGGAGCGGCTAAGGCTGCTGCGCCAGTGGCGCCGCGGCCGCCCCCACCCACACCCTCGGACCCTCCTGCGGCCGAGGCCGAGGGGCAGGTTGCTGGAGAGAAGCGGCGACAGAAGAAGGCGGCCAAGAACAAGGCCAAGAAGCAGCGGCGGAAAGCCAATGCCATTGCGGCGAGGCTTCGCGCCCCGAAATCCGCGGCTGTGGTGCTCACACTGCAGCCGGAAGCGGAAAAGAAGGGCGTGACGTATCTCGCCGTACTGAAGCGGGCAAAGGAGGCGGTGAGCCTCCAAGAGCTGGGCATCAGCGGGGGCATCGGGGTCAGGAGGACCTTAACCGGTGCCCGCAAGCTCGAGCTCGCCGGAGCGGAGAGTGGCCCGTTCGCGGACGCCCTGGCCGAAAGGCTGAGGGCGGTCCTACCCGCGGACGAGGTCCGGGTGTCCAGGCCGACTAAGCGCATCGACATGCGCATAGTGGGCCTGGATGACTCCGTTACGGAGGAGGAAGTTGTGGCCGCCGTCGCCAGGACTGGGGGGTGCTCTGCCGAGCTCGTCAAGGCGGGCACCCTCCGGCCTGACAACACGGGCATGCAAACCCTTGTGGTGAGCTGCCCCGTGACGGCGGCCAGAACTGTGTCGGAGGGCCGAAGGCTCTTGGTGGGATGGGTGTCTGCGCGGGTAAAACTGCTGGAACCCAGGCCTCTGAGGTGCTACCGCTGCCATGTGGGCAACCACACGGGAGCTATGTGCCCCTCGGAGGTGGACCGCAGCGGTCTTTGTTTCCGCTGTGGTCAGCCCGGTCATCGGGCCGGCTCGTGTGAGGCCACGCCGCACTGCAGTGCATGTGCGGCTGCTGGCAAGCCGGCCGAGCACTGGGCTGGGGGAAGGGCCTGCGCGCCATCCGCCCCGACCAAGGGCAAGAGGTCCGCCGCCGCCGCCGCCTCTGCCGCCGCCGCGGCTTCCGTCGCCGCTTCTGCCGCTTCTGCTGCGGGTGCTGCGACTCCCAACGCTCGGGAGGGTGCTGAGATGGAGTGCCAGTAATGGTCCCATTTCGGCCTCCTCCAGAGACAAGTCGGCCGCTGTGCTATTGCGCAGTGGCTGATGCCTGGGGACGGTGAGCGTGGGTGGCTCGCCGTCCGATACCAGGTTGAGTCGACGACGCGTTGTGTTCCACGCGCGCCGAAGGAGCCGTCAGCACCAAGGACGGGACCCCATAGGGTCGGTGCCTGCTAGGGTTGCGGAATTTGTTCGAAAGAGTTACCGCGGCCCTGGAACGCATAGGGCACAAGAAGGATCACGGGTGGGTTTTAGTCAGTAAAAGTCTGACACTCCCTACCGCTCCACCCAGGGCGGGAGGGGTCATTTGATGATTTCCCATCCAGAAAAAAAAAAAAAAAAAAAAAGGGATAGGATTAGAACAGCGCTACCCCTGACCACTGTCTTACTGTGTAGAAACGGACCTCCCAAGGAAGTCAAGACAAGAAGGATCACGGGTGGGTTTTAGTCAGTAAAAGTCTGACACTCCCTACCGCTTCACCCAGGGCGGGAGGGGTCATTTGATGATTTCCCATCCAAAAAAAAAAAAAAAGGGCACTTGGGGCACTCTATCGTGTGTGGCTTGTCTTGAATAGTAGCACAACAGTCACATTGTCAACAGTCATTCCGAGAGCAGTGGTGGCCGAGTTGTAACAGCCCCGACTTACGAATTGTAGGTCGCGGGATCAAACCCAGCCAGGCGCATTACTTTGTGTAAATTATTTCTTCACCAATGCTCTCAATACGATGAAGGAAAACATCGTGAGGAAACCGGCATGTCCTAGAACTAAAACTTCGAAGACATGTGACATTCACCAACCCGCACTGGGCTCGCGTGGTGGATTACGGCCCATTCCCTCTCCAAGAGAGGAGGCCTGTGTCCCAGCAGTGGAAACATTAAAATGCTGATTATGCGTCATTCCATCCCATTGTCATTTTGCTAAAACTTCGTAATCTGCTAAATTCATAATGGTCGGTCAATGGTCTTGTAATTCTTTTTGATAACCGAGCTATTAAAAGCAATTTCTGCAAAATGACGTTCTAACGACGTTCGACGTTATTTGTAGGATACTAACATAATTATTTTATTTAAGATTACTTGTGGCTATTAATCTGTAACTATATTGTGTAAAAGATTTTAATAAAGATTATATAATGGTAGGTTAGTTAGTTAGCAGATTACCGCATCCGTCATTTGACATTATGTACAAGATCGAGATTACCATTCTATGCCATTTTTGTTAATGGAGAATGTAGTGTCAGTGGTTGACCGGTTGACCATTGGAAAGTCATAATGAGGCTTTTATATTAGTAGATTACCAAACAATATGTGACAATAATACAAGTGTAGGTATATGTACCTAATGTGTATGTTTGCAATCGAGGTTCCTTCTAAATAGACTTTATGTTTATCTGAAATAAACTACGATTTGTGAGACATCCTCGTCTGGTTAAGGTTATATTTTGGACGTTTTGCTCGCATGTTCAGCATCCTACACCTTTAATAGCCAATAAGTTAAGTATTGAAATAGTCGGTGGGTTCCAGGTTGCCAAGAACTTTTAAATCATTTTAGATTAACATGATTATTACAATATGTGAAGGTGAAAATTACCCAAGAAAAAACATTGAAACCGGAGAGAATGTGACGCCCCGATCCGGTTGACACCCGTGTAGGGGTGACACCCGACCGTCCCTTGATTGTTTTTTTGGCACTGTCGGGTGTCACCCCTAAACGTTTGACGCAACGAAACCTGTCTGAAGTGGGGAACAAACATTTTTGAGCTCGTTCTTGCATTCTGTACTCTCCAACTTCTTGAGCTTTTCACGAAGACTTCTATATAAGTATGAACGATCAAAAGAAAATAAAACCCTTCTGACATGAAGTGCAAAAATGTAGTTATTTCTTTCTTGAGGTTTTCTGCATTTAGTGCAAAAAAGCAACGAATGGTTGAGTGTCACCCACACTGGACCGTTCGTTAAAGACGCGTTTGCAAAACTGATACCTAGGCATAGAATCGAACTACTATACATTGACACGAGTCATACACACACGTGTATGCAATATGCACGACTAACTGCGAGAATAGTAGTCAAGTGAACTCATTTTGATACTTTTTTTACGTATGTCTTTGTAATAAAAATATGGTAGGTATATGAATACAAAAATTATTTACCTACTATTTTTTTTATTTAAGTTCACAGACTATGCTAATGTTTTAGTCCTTTATTGTCTAAAAATATAGTGTTTTTCAGAGGTTGATCTTGAGTTAAACAGTAGTCATGCGATGTAAGAAGTCGTCCATCTACCGCCCATCGTGCTGCTCGACGAAGTGGGAAAGCTCTTTGAAAGTGTAATTACCACCTCGTCAGGCTGCTGGTTAGAGTGGGGCCGTATCTGGCGGAGAACCAGTTCGGTATAGGTACGCACGGGGCACGTGACGGTGGATGCGCGTGAGAGCCCTCACGACGGGGGATGCGGTTTCCCGGGGCAGTGTCGTCTTGCACCCTGCCCTGGAGTTTCCTCAGAGAGGCACTCAGGTCATTAGCCGCTGCAAGTGGGGGTCGAAATCCCACCGACTGTCGAGCACCAATCCCAGGTATTTTATGGTGGACTCGACAGCGATACGGGCCCCCGACCACGATGTGCGATGCTATGAAAAGCTATGGCCTCCGACTTGTTGAGGCCACTTCCAGGCCAAGACGACATATGCAACCCACCACCTGTGAGACCGCATCCATCGCCAGCAACGCTACCTCCCTGTGCGAGCTCCCCCGGGCAGTGACCAGAGTGTCGTCAGCCTAACACATCAGGTTTACTCCCGGCTGGAGCTCGACTCTAAGCACCCGTATGTTTTTAAGTTCTTACTCGCTAGTAGTTGACTGTTGTGTTCAACGAATAGTCGATAGTAGTACAAACGTCTCCACCGTAGTCTAGAATCACTCAGGTCCTCTCGGTGTATGGCTGCTTCGAGAGATTCCTGTGTCGCATAGGCAGGGAGCCGGACGCTCGCCGGTGTCACCATTGCGTCGGACTGTCGGGTCGACACAGCGCGGCATACGCTGGCAGAGTGCGCCGTTTAGGAGGAGCCGCAGTGTAGGTGATCTCTAGCTGCCGGCCGCAGTCTGATATATAGTCGGTGGTGAAGAGTCCTGGGCCTGGGACCCGGTGGTCTCCTGCAAAAGTTATCGCGCAGGAAGCTACAGAAAGGAAAAGGGAGATCTCGACTCCTCTTCCCGCCCGCAGCAGGTGCACCGGGCGTCGGAGGCGGGCGGCATATGTTGGGCGGCGGACGTCCATCGACCCCAATTCATCCGGATCGAGGTGGCGGCACGTGGTGTTCCCGTGCGCCCCTGATTGACGTCGCGGGGGAACTCAAAACACCTCACTCCCATTGCTGACCTGAGGTGGCCCGCAGAAGAGGACTGGCACCAGGCCAAGATTACTGAAGTCGCGTACGTTCCCGCGATCTCCGGCGTTGTTGGGAGATGGAGTCAGTAAGAGTCTGAAAGACCCTCCGCCCATCCCATGAGGATGAGGATCCCCCTTTACGCGGTTCATGGCGCTTTATGAGGCCCCGGTGAGGGCGCTGTCGCTGAACCGACTGCCAGCGCGCCACCTGAAAACGTCCCAGAAGGTCATGGCAAACCGGCTGGCCTGAGGATTCCGCACGGTCTCCGGCGAGGCAGTGAGCTTCCTTGCCGGACTGCTGCCGTGGGATCTGAAGGCAAGAGCCCTCGCGTAAGTTCACGCGTTGCGGGTGGAGGCGCCCCGCTGGGGTGAAACCACCGTAGCAAATTGCTGCGCAGCAGAGGAAACTCCGGCAGGATCTCACGGGGGTATGGAGACAACGACTGTTGCAACCCAGCACTGGGCATGCCACCATTGCGGCAATAAGTCTCCTCTATGATGAGTGGATGGATAGACGCCACGGCGTCTTCACCTTCCGCCTGACAAAGGTGCTCACCGGACACGGCTGTTTCGGGAGGTTATTCGGAGCAGGACGACACGTCCGGATGACAACACTGTGTGGATCGCCTGGAGGACACGGTGGAACATACGGTGGAGTTCTGCCCTGCTCTGCCGAAGCGATTCGCTTCCAGCCCTGGTTCAATCCATGGTCCGACTCCGGAGTGAGGAGCCATGGGAAGCGGTCACCGCCTTCTGCGAAGCAATACTGCGAAGGAGGAGGCAAACCGTGTGAGGGCGATCGAAACCTGTCGCACCAGCCGCCCCAACAGAGGAAGACGCCCCATGCGTCGGGAAACGCAGGGATTCCCGGTCACCGTAGGCCGGGCGGACCTGCAAATGGCGAGCTATGGGTAGCTCGCCATTTGCAGGTCCAAAAATAACCAGGCCCGGGACGACGACGTGTCCTATTCCACGCGCGTCTTCAAAGACATGTCAGCAAAGAAGACGAGGCCCCATAGGGTCAGAGCCTGCTAGGATTGCGGAATTTGTTCATTTGAACACGAGTGGGTTTTGGTAAGTAAGAATCTGACTCTCTACCGCTCCGCTCAGAGCGTAATAAGTCATTTGATGATTTCCCATCCAGAAAAAAAGGGATTGTCCATTCATCTTGTGATGTTTTAGTAACTTTGAACCCAAACTGGTTATATGTGGAAAAGTTTTAGATTAACCATCCCCCTTATCCAAAATCTCGGGAAGTTCGCGCATGTTAATATTTGGGTTTCAAATAAAATTCTGTGTGCTCGAAATTCCCCCACTACAAAATCTTTGGCCAATTTATGTGCTGGTAACTATGTACAGGGCTAGTTTTAAATAAAACCCAAAACCTTACTGACAACTTGTTAGTGTAGCAGTAGCAAAAGCTGAACTTGTTAGTTTTAAAACTCTTTAGAAGAAAATCTATGGTATATGTTTCAATACCCATGGTTCAGTCGCATATTCTGTAATAATGCAGAGAAGCATGAATCTCAAACGCACACAAGATGGTAGGTTAGTTTAGCTCTGGTATAAAATCTATGGTAATTCTTCATTTTTACCTAGTTTGCTTAGTTAAATTGAAAAGTTTATTTTTGTAATGTATAATAGATACATATTAAGGTTTAGTATATCTATATAATTAGTTAATATTTAATATATACTTAGGATATTAAAGTTATGTATAACAATACACAAACATATATTTATTATTTTTTAGTTTATTTAATTTTGCCCAAATGAAACTATTGCAATAGTAAAACTGAAAAATTACTGAAGACATACTAACTAAACTTTAACATGTCTTCAACCAGCTTATTACTTTGTTACTCCATTTTTTTATTTTAACTACTCTGTTATGGTTTGTGATGGGTTTCAGCAAAATAAAGATGCTGCAAATCATCCCAAAATATATTTTACTAGTTTAGTGGGATATAGGCATATGCCTATATCCTGTTTTTTTCTGTTCCCATAAGAATTTCGGGAACATACATGATCAATAGTTTAGACTGTGAGTAGTCTGTCAGCCACTCAGAAACGAAAGAGTTTTATACATATTGGTAATAGCTAGTATTACAGGATAACTGACAAAAGAAGCAAGTTAAGAATGAGGTCTTATGATAAGGCAGTGTTACAAGATATTTTGAGAGTAAGCAATCTTATCGTGTGATAGAATAGCATTTGGCTCACCCAATTGTGTGGATCTGAATGCAGTCTTCAACAGAATGTAAGGTTACAGTGCCTTACATTACTACACTAACTAACTACACTTTTGACCCAGACCTTCAATTATTTCTAGGATAATTATTATCTATTACTTAATAGACACTAACTAAATGTTTTAATGAGAATAAGGAGTGATCTAAACACATCCTCTCTATGTAAACTTCTTTCCAAACCTAAGATGGATTAGTTTGCAATTAGGTGGGCTTCATGAGCTAGTTTTGTCCTTAAACACCTTCGATTGTAAAGAAATAAGTTCGATAAACAAACAAACTAACACCTGTTTCATATTTACCGCAGCTCAAGCCAGCCCACGTCTACACATTGAACTAATACTTTAGGGTCCCTATCTAGCCATGTTTTATAGTGTTTATAAGAAGACAGACTTTCATCCTACCTATATAATCATGCTCAACATATCATATATTGTATTTGGTGCCTAAACATAAATATAAAATATTTGTTTGTAAGCTTGGATCACATCATCACAGAAGAGTCACAGAACGATTCACAATCATTTGACAGCTATGACAGCTCTTTGACAATTTTATGATGACAATGACAGCAGGAGCACTGACAGAAGAAACGCGTACGTCTGCGTCTGTATCCTTGTCTATATCGTACCGAAATAAATTGGCTATTTCATGTTTCATGATAAGGCGTTACGTTACGAAATGAATTTCTAACAAAATCCGAACCAAGGCGACGGAACCTCGCTTGACGGAGCTCTTATTTCTGTATCCACGGTTTGACTTTGAAGGAAGCCTACATGAATGCGGGGGCTAAGTTCGCTCCTTTTTCTTTAACTGCCGCTGATATTGTTATCTTTCTTAGCGGAAAAGCTATCCACCGCCATGAAGCATCACAAGAATAAAGATGGGTTGTTACGATAATATGATCACTTATGTTTGAATATATCTTGAAGTAGTTGTGAGTAACTGCTGATATCGATAAAACGCTGAGTTATTCATTAGATGGCCAGGCCGCATCATGAAGTGTGATCTGGTCTCGACATCTGTATTTTTTGAAGGTCTGGAATGATGTAAACACGGTCAAGTGCGATACGGATTCACAAACGAAGGTTTCCGTACTTTCATCGTGCATAAATAGGTACCTAGCATAAGCATAATCATAATCATAATCAGCCTTCTGCTTCCTTCAGCTGTTCCCACTGCTGAGATACAGACCTCCGCTCTAGGAGAGGGAATGGGCCGTAATCTACCATGCGGGGCGAGTGCGGGTTGTGAATGTCACTCGTCTTCGAATTTTTGGTTCTAGGAATTTTATTACTAGTGGTAATAAAATTCATAGGTAGGTACCTAATTCTAAACAATCAAACCATCTAGGGTCATTGGCCTGAAATACCACTCGAATTACTGATTCATAAGATAAATCTCGTCTACAGACAGACGAAATTCATACCCTTTTTTAAATTATTGTGTAGGACCTGCGATAGTCCATAGAACAAAATCCACTACTAGTAATTTTTTAGCCCTCTTCTTTGGAGATATTGTCTGTATTTTTTGAGCAATTATAATCGAGTAGAGCTGGCTCAACATTGACTGTCTCCACCTGTCTATAATATACATAAATAAATTGCAAAATTCTATCTAGTCTATGTTTCACGGCTGCTGACTGATCATGTTTTGAAGTGGGCAGAAGTTAAATGTGTTACTTTTGTGATGACTGTACGAGTTATTTGTAAGGTAATTACAAAAAAATACTGTTTTCGTAACGTCTTTTCATCCTTATTTGTTATTTAAAAACAATAAATTGAGAATCATGGCGTATTCAGACCACTAGATCTCTGCCTAGGTGGCAATTTTCAGATGTCATAGTTTTTGTACAGTCTCTACTTTTTACGTATTAAGCCTAATAACCGGGTTTATTTAAATATATTTAAGTAGCAATAATGTTATAGAATGCGTGGAGTCTATTTTAGCGAGCTTATCTATACGCGGAAGTATTATTAAAAATTAAAAGAAAATAGCCATACCAAGTCATGATCCTAAAATCTCTCAAATTTCCTAAATATTTTAACATGATCATGTTAAGAATGGTTTTATACTGTAATTTTTTAATTTTGTGAGTGATATTTTTTATAATTCATTCTGTATGTATAAACAATATTAATATAACCAAGTAGAGCTGTCTCTACATGGTCTTTCTTTATCAGAACACCTGCAACAAAAAAAAAAAACTTTATAAAATAGATTTATAAAAACAATGGATAGTCTGATTTTAATGTATCTTCCTCCTTCATGGCTATTATCTCATGGTTAAAGTTTAAGCTCTGTTTTATGTGATTATATTATGTGAAAACAAAATACACTACAGAAGTTATTTCCCATTTTCCGTTTTCCTGAAATGAGTTAAAACCTATGAGTAATCGGAAATGACTTCAGGTTGTGTATTTTGTAAAAGAAATGTATTGTAGCCATTTAAAAACATAAAAGTGGTTTCAGTACATTTCTTTCCTGCTTTCTGATGGTACACAATATGTTGAGTATAAAATTAGTTTATAGAATAAAATCAGTTGTTTTGGTCAACAAGTCTCTATAGCTACCTCTAGCCTTAATATAAAGCTGGTGGAAAATTGCTGAACAGCTTTTGATGAAACTTTGTAAAAGCAAAGGATAAAAACTGGATTAAGAAACAAGATACTTTCATCCCTTTTGCAAAATTCTTTTGTATATTATAACACTTTATTTTCCAATTCCATTATGAATAAAAAAAAACAATGCTTTTGCGAACTTCTCGGTTCATATGGAAATAGATTTTAAAATGGATATCACATTTCAACAAATCTATTTCCTACTGCACTGCTCTAATGCTCAGATGTTATAATTGTTTATTGATATGCTTAGTAATGTGAATGTTTAGTTTCATGAATTATTTGGAAACAGGTGGAATACCAGGCCATTACTGTCAAATTGTCTACCATTGCCACTAAATATAACTGCCTCTGTTTGAGTAATGCATTATTTGACTTCTAGTTTTAAACTTGGTATGTGTTTATTTTGGGTGGTGAAACATGGTGAAATTATGCAAAACACTGAATCACTGTCAACAAAAAAGAGATGATGTCAATATAATAATAATCCATCAATTAATTACAGAAATCCATATGGTTGAATTTTGTTTTGTAACATTAAAAACCGAGTGATAAATTCAATAAATAATAAATTACCAAAATAAGAATCAACGGATTTGGAGCAACGCGTGGAAGTTGT
Source organism: Hecatera dysodea (assembly GCA_905332915.2). Taxonomy (NCBI): domain Eukaryota; kingdom Metazoa; phylum Arthropoda; class Insecta; order Lepidoptera; family Noctuidae; genus Hecatera; species Hecatera dysodea. Next base: position 24,769,580 of record HG995286.1, on the reverse strand, counting down.
TCCTACATTTCCTTAATGATTTTTTCCTTAACACTTTCCGCGCCCAGAATGGGTTGAACAAAATTTTACATATGTCAACAACAAAAAGTAATTTTTCACTAAAGTTTTTTTCTCATTAATCCTTGCCAGTGAATCAAGCCTCAAACATTATCATGTTAGAGTCCTTTAATCTCTGCCGATAGAAACAGAACCCCAGCAAAGATGTTCGTGAATTTAGATTTTCCATCATCTATCATCCAACGACATATGATAAAATTAATTGGACTTTTCAATAGGACATGAATGTAACTAAATTCATTTTTAGGAGTTGTTGCAGGGTTCCGTTATCTACCAACCAGGGCCCCAAGTCTGCTATTTTTATAAATTTGTCATTCCAACATGATCCCATTGTCATTTCGCTAAATGTTCATAATCTGCTAAACTCATAATGGTCGATCATTGGTGGGTCAATGGTCTCGTAATGCTTTTTGATAACCTAGCTATTAAAAGATATGACTATACACGACGTTCTACTGATAGGTCACTGATCAAAGGAATTGTCAAAGTTTTAGCAGATTACCGCATATGTCTGTCATTCATTTGTCATTATGTACGAGATTACCATTCTATGCCATTTCTTTCAATGGAGTGTCAGTGGTTGATCATTGGAAAGTCATAATGACGCTTTTATGTTAGTAGATTACCAAACTTGTCAAAATCGACCATTATGAGATCAATGATAGAACATTCTGACACTATTGTAATAGCAGACTTGGGGCCCAGGTACATTTGATCTAAGTAAAGGATTTTTTGCTAGATGTTTTATGAACCCACTCTTCATCATCAGCCCAGCTCAATGAAGCGATATTTTTGTATTTTCATCAGGAGTTTATACTTTGCCAAGTTTCATAATACATTTATGTAAAAAAATCTTCTTCATTAACAACTGGTTCTACCACAGCAAATTAATGAAAGAAGGAATGGTCACAGTCGATTATAGACATACTCTAGTTTCTTTGTCAAATGAATTTGTATGTACAAGAACATGTTCTTATTTAGTGTTCCATAGTTAAATAACAAGCAACCCTTATACATAGTTACGCCAAGTTTCTGAGGTTTAACTCGGGGACTGTTGAGCCAACTAAGAGATCCACGATACACCTTTCTGGTCTCGGTCATAAAACCCTTGGTAACCAAATGCAATGATTCGTACGGATCGAAATAAAACAAACAGCCAAGTCCGAAATGGACTGGCGTACTTTAAAACTTTAGAGTTCTTACCTATTTTCCTGTATAAAGAATATTTTATCTGCACTTTCTTTTTAATATGTTTTCTTCAGAGATAGGTATAATATGGTAATTATTCATGCAATTGCGTGAAAAACTTTAAAATTATCTATTAAAAAAAAATGTTATATTCTGTTATGTGCTGTGACAGACACGCACACAAGTGATCCTATCATCGGTCGTCCGTAAAAAAACGGAACCCTAAATCTATACTAATATTATAAAGCTGAAGAGTTTGTTTGTTTGTTTGTTTTTTTGTTTGTTTGAACGCACTAATCTCAGGAACTACTGGTTCGAATTGAAAAATTATTTTTGGGTTGAATAGACCATTTATCGAGGAAGGCTTTAGGCTATATATCATCACGCTTAAGCCAATAGGAGCGGAGCAGCGATAAAGAATGTTTTAAAATCGGGGATTCCACGGGGACGAAGTCGCGGGCAGCAGCTAGTATGTACATATTCTTGCTACTCCAGAACCTTTTTATAAAAACGGCGTTAGCTAACTAAAACTAAAATATGGCGTCATTAACTCACACGTTATATGGCAATAGTTATCCTTTGTCAAAGGTAAAAGTCAGCCCTCGGGTCACAGGAAGTGTCAACTAAGTGTCTTGACAAATCTTTAAATAAGTTATTAGCGCTCGGACCCCAGGATCTGAGAGTTTCAACCCCAAACGGCTCCAACGAGGTTATTGTATTTCTGCAGCTTGAGGGTAGCCGCAGCGCCAGCACAGCACGAGGTGCTAGTAAGATGGGATGGCACAAGAGTATCGACACAAGTAGCGTCCCACACTAATGACCAACAATCTTCCATGGAAATTAAGACATGTCCGGTCTCTTGCCATGGTTACGTGGCAGGGCATTGGGTTCTTATACAGCCAGACAGCGGTCCGACATTAGGTACCCGACAAACTGCGACGACATTAACCGTCCGTCGACGGTGACAAGAGCTCGTCGGATAATGTCGTTACTATTCGCGTGCCGCGAGAACAACAAGGAACGCCAGTCGCAGGGAAGCAGCGAAGCGGAAAGTAGTGTATTCGACGACGGTAGTGCGTGAAGTCCCGACAAACTTGAAGTAAATTAGGATAGGTCTCAATTATATCGGAGTCTGGTTGAGAAATTACCATTCTTTTTAGATTCCTCGATTCCTCGATTCATCTATATCTTCATCTCGTCTCCCTGTGTGTTCATACTAGACACAGAGCAACGTTTTTCGTCCGTCTCTCCCTACATTATTTTTTAAACTATTTGTTTCAGAATGCCAATACAGGCGCCTCAATGGACGGATTATTTGAACTGTCCAGTGTGCTGCCGCGAATTCGGCGCGCCTCCCCGCAGTCCCATTAGCCTGGGATGCGGCCACACACTATGTAGACACTGCCTCAAACACCTCCACAGAAAACAATGTCCGTTCGACCAGGTTAGTCTTGTTTTTTTGTTTTCTTACTATTTCAATATTTGTAAATATGTGAGTACCATGAGCATGAGATATTTAGAAGTTTACCTCTGCTGTTAATACTTTGTTCTATAACTAGTATACTTGGTGCATCGTCCTCACATATATGAAGTATATTTTGTGTACCAAATGTTGTAAAAAATTTATTTGAAAAGAGTAATTATGGAGTTTCTTGCCCGTTTACTAATAATATATATATACTAATTTACCTTTGCGAATGGACGCTAGAGTCACTTAATTATGATAAATTTTATTGATGACGTTCAAAAGTGCCGTTAATGGCCTAATTGAATTAGGTAAACGTTTTGACTTCGCTTTTGACGACTAAAGCCTCGCACATGAACATGACGGTCGTGCTCTTAAACGATGGATAAAAAGCTCTAAATACGCCACAAAGTAACAATTTCGAAACAGACTACTGATTGTAAAACGCAGTGCCTCAGAATTTAGTCTAGGTGTACCCCGGATTGCGATTTTTTAAATGTTTTAGTGTACTGATTACCTGTGCAGCTGTGAAAACAAAGTTTAAAAACGTGGAGAATACTGTGCTGCTGCCGGAATTTTTGAGTAATTTCGTCAAAAAAAATATTCTGAAGTCAACAAGTTTTGGTTTTAATTGTTTTTCTTCACTTATCCATCACAATTACTTTCAAATAAAGTAAAACTTGGTTAAGTGGGACCTGGATAAGTGAGAAACCTTCATAGCTGGAACTCATGCTTAGGTCTCTACATTTTAGCAATGAATTACTGCTGTTAGTGGTACAAAACAAACCTCTATATCTGGGATTGGTTCTTTCCATTTTATCGTCACAATTAACTCTATAATTAAGACAGTGGGTGTATTTTACTTCTTTTACTGAGACTATATTTTAGGGATTCGTTCTTTCGATTTTATTCGTCATAAGTACCTCTATAATTGAGACTGAGTTATATTTTACATTTTTTACTGAGCTGTGATTTTGTGTTTGTGGATGGAACCTTCTGTAAATGAGATAGATATCTATTTATACCTGGGTATCTGAGACACCGGGTAAGTAGAACACCTCTTTTATCCAGGTTTCACTTATGAAAGTGTTAATTATTTTGCTAAGAAAGCTCTGACCTTTTAATAGTAAACCAAAATAAACATTATAAGTAGATAAAGTATTTAAAGTATGATTGAAAAATTAAATGACTGAAATAAAGCATTTGTTTCTTCATAATTCGTAAGTTAACAGCAACTTTATTGTGTGCCCGCGACTTCGTTCGTCTGGGTGTCGGAGAAACATGTGTCACATAGATAAGATGTACGTAGTCAATACCCTGCTTTATCTGATCCCCTAAAGAAAATAAAAAGTAGGGTACACAGGGCACTGACTGAATCACCTTTTCCGTTTAAAATGCCGACCAGCCCTGATATCTGTTGGTACCTTGAATCGAGTTGATTCTTATATGTAAATTTCGTACTGCTCCAAATGAATTAATAATACCAACCAGTAGCCCAAGTTGATTTTCCAATATACCTATTTAAGATAAAACGGTTAATTGTTGGTTTTGTGTCAAAAAGCCTGGATTTAATTACAAAGCTACGTAATATTAGTCAGTTATACCAGGGCGTTGCTGGCCTGCTTTGAGGAGCTGGCTTAGATCGAATGACATATTTGTTCCACACTTAAAGCAAAATACGTGATCGGACGTAGAGTTGCGGACTGCCGACTTATATCGGCTTAATACACGCGTGTGTACATACTATAATCTGCCTCTCCTTGTCCCAACTATATTGGGGCCAGTGAAAACTGATTCAGCGGAATACCAGTATTTCATGTGGATTGACTGCCTACCTCCATTAACTGGGGAACAGTCTTGCCAAGTAGTGCCTACTTACTAAAGAGTTCCGTTAGATCTTCACCAAACTAGAAAGGGACCAACTTGAAATAATAAGATGCTTTTCCCAATCGTCGTATATAATTTTATTTTTCGGTTTAAAGAAACTTTATTCCCAATAAAGACATAGGTCACTTACTTGAGAACAATACTAAAAATATAGATTACAATATCTTCGTCATCAGTATTACAATTTAATAGTTACCTACCCATCCAATGCATTCATTTCTCCAGAAGTGATCGATCCGCAATTATGTGCTGGCTAAGTTGAGTTTTGAATGCATTGTAGGAGTGTACATTTCTTATACAGGACGGTAATTTGTTTTATAGCTGTGCTCCTTCAAAAGTTAGTATTTTTTTTCCATAGTTGGTTCTTGTTTTTGGTAAAATTAGCAAGCTTTCTCGCCGTGTACTGCGTTGACTAACTTGTTTATATTGAGTGAGTGTTATGTTTGAGTGAACGCTTTTATTTAGAATATTTTTGATGAAAATGCATGTGTTGTAAATATAAAGTTGTTTTATGTTCATTATTTTTGTGTCTTGATAAATTTTGCTGGTAGATGTTAGGTATGGGTAGTTGAATATTATTTGTATGATTTTATTTTGGGTAGTTTGAAGTTCTGATAATTTTGTTTTAGCAGCACTGCCCCAAATTTCGATTAAATTAAGTAGATGTGGTTTTTCGAAAACCTAAAACTGCCCCCGAAAAGCCTGACCTCCGCTACCCTAAAACCAATAACTAATTGAAGAGCATAATTTGTCAAATGAAGTTTGAATAGTAATTAACGTACCTAGCCTATTCCCAGCTAAGTTTTGGGATCGCCTTCCAGTTTAGCCGGGTACAGCTGAATAGATGCCAGAATGATTTCATGAAGCAACTGCCCATCTGGTAAGACTGGCGCCAGATTTTTTGGTTTCTGACTAAACCGTAATGACTTCAATTATACAAATGATGATAATCTCTGAGATCGAAACCGAGCGGCTACAATTACTTAGCCAAGGTCCATGCAATCAGAAATTGACGACTTCGTAAAGTATTTACTCGTATTTATTTAACATAGGCACACCAACGACTCGTTTACTGAATTTTATAACAGAATTTACAAGAGGATACTGTGTAAACACTGTGCCACTTACAGACGCATGCCTGTTACACACATCTATACTAATATTATAAAGCTGAAGAGTTTGTTTGTTTGGTTGTTTGGTTGTTTGGTTGTTTGTTTGTTTGTTTGTTTGAACGCGCTAATCTCAGGAACTACTGGTTCGAATTGAAAAATTCTTTTTGGGTTGAATAGACCATTTATCGAGGAAGGCTTTAGGCTATATATCATCACGCTTAAGCCAATAGGAGCGGAGCAGCGATAAAGAATGTTTTAAAATTGGGGATTCCACGGGGACGAAGTCGCGGGCAGCAGCTAGTCATTCATAAAGTAGGTCTAATTAATCATTTTAATTTAATTAAAAACAAACAATAAACTCAATAGTACATTATGATACAAGTGAACTAAGTTACTCATTATACACGAGACTTTGGGTTGCAGCCCGAGCCCCAGGCGGGGGCGAAAATCTGCCGAGCGTCTAGTGAGCAAGTTGCTCACCGAGTTTCATACGCACTTTTTCAACAAACTAGCGAGGGAAAAACAAACATGTTTTGCATAAATCGTTTTACTACACAGCAACAAATGCGATACAAACAAAAAATGTTTTATTTTAATGGCGCACGTGCCAAAAAAGTCATTGATCACAATATAGCCATACAGCCTACTTTAAAAATATAATTTTAGTGATAAAATGCAAATATTTTATGGCAAATTATTGTAAAACAAATTAATTTGATACTAATAAATGTTTTTTTCGTCTTAATTAGGGGCACATTTATTGATTCCTAATATGTAAATGGATTTTTAGATACAAAAAAATGCAGGTACTAACTTTGTAGGGATAATTCTACTATGCACTAGTGTGTAATATTATTATGCACATGTGTGTTATAGTTCGGTTTATGGGCCTAAGAACGATGTTATAAGGCTCACTTTACGAGCAAGTGTGTTGAAAGTGAATTTATAAATAAATGTATAAGTATTCATGGAACGTTGAAAAACTTTCAAGAGATTTAAATCATATTTTATTTCTATCAGCTGCGATGGTTGGTGGTTTATTAGATTACAGTTCTTGAAGAGATTTTATATGAAGAGTGGCAGCGAAAACCTTATTATAGAAAAATCCTCTCTTCGATAGGAAATTCTCTCATTTTAATATCTATGACAGTGCTCCATAATTGGCATCGGAGCGGAGGATCTATTGAGACCAGCGAAGAATTGGGTCAGCGCAGCGGCTCTGCACTCAGTAACGTGTTCGTCAGCGTTTTGTGCAGTTGTTTAACACGTTCGTTGGTGACGACAGATTTTGATAAGTTTATCCTTTGTACCGGTTGTCTGTTGCTTGTCTCCTTCGTCGGTTTTTTGAAGCATTCGATGTGTTCTGTCCAGCGCTATGGTGCTAAGCGTGGGAATACGTCACCGTAACGGTTTCTGTCATGAAGATATGCTCAGCTTGCTCCTGTATTGAAGTACGTACTTGATATCGTAATCTTGTTCGAGTATTCGGCTCGAGTCTGTCCTAATTCAAAATATCGTTGATTTATGACAAATTACTAATGCAGTTAGTCATGACAAGACCATCAAGTGATTAAAACTAATCATTCATGGTTTCATAATTGATGATTTGATTTGTTTTGATTTTAGTCGAGTATAAACATGGCTTATTTTTCAATGACTGGTATGATACAGTGATTCAGACAATAAGAAGGATTCAGTGAATTTCAACCTACTGATAAATTCGTATATATAGCTTTTTTAAACAACTCTATGTTGAAATGCTTCTAATATACTCTACTTCAGTGCATGACAAACATACTCTCGGGATAAAAAAACTCTAGCCTCTAGTCGTAAGTCATATTGCTGACTATAATCTATATCTGCGCCAAACCCATCCAGATCCGCTCAGCTCTTCTGGCGTGATTGACTAATAAGCATCCTTCCAAACTATTGTATTTATAATAAAAGGTAAGAATTAATTATAATCAGAATTCGACAGGCTTCAGACGGAATAGTGTATTGATCTTTAATTTTTATGTTAAGTGGGAAACCTAGACGTCATAATCATCCAGGCCTAGCCCTTTTCCAACTATATTATGGTAGAGTTCCAGTTCACAACCCTGTAACTGAGTAACACGGTACTTCTTGGCGGGACTGGTGTTAGACTTTCTGGCTTCGGACGATCCGTAACGACTGCCAAAGATCAACAAATGACAGCCGGGACTAACGGCTTAATGTGCTTTCCGAGGCACGGAGGAAACTCAAGGTATAGAGTTAACTGAAATAAAATTCACCAAATTTACTCCGAATCGTTAGAGGTATTCCTGCGTAAACATGAAGCCAAGTTTGAATACATTTTGAACTATAGCCTGGGGTTTCTACTTTTGTGCCAAATTGATATGCTTTTAACAGAAACTATCAATGGCAAAATAACACCCAAATTCTAATAATGTCCAGTGAGGTTGTTTATTGAGTTTGGAGCGATTCTTTGCCACTTTCACGATCGCTCTAAAATATTCTGAGTGGTTTTTGAGGACACAATCTGACTGCCAACATTTCGTTACTTGCTTCTTAACATTTACAAGTATAATAGAAGTGTATTATAATACAATAATTAAGTATTTAATAATATAAAAATTGTTAATTTTATTATATCATCCACGATCGATAATTTATGATAATTTATGAATGCCCCATTGCTCAATTGTTTGCGGATTGAAAATAAATTATCCTAAACTAACTTTTTTAAACATTAGAATTAAAAATATGCAACATTAAAATCTTACATACCTTGTCGATTTTCATGCATATATATTTTGGTCTTTTTTCAAGTTTTCATTTGCATATAATAGTTACGCTGTCTAGTCATTTTTTGTGGGCTTTATGTAAATGTTGTAAAATAATTATAATCATGTCGAATCTTCCTTTTTAAATGAAGCATTTGACTAATAAAAGGGATAGAACCTTTGTGGCATAGCTCTCTAACTCGGCCGCCATATTGATTTTCTTTCCAAGTCAAATACAGGATGTTACAGAAGTGCGTGGTCACTTCAAGGTGAGCTCCAGCTTATATACATAGCTGATATACATTAAGAAAAAAAATTGAATAAAAAAAAACCGACTGGTTCTAAGAGTTCTGTTTTCCTATGCAGAGGTTCGAAACCCAAAATATATGAGTGAAAATATATATGTGTGTGTGTTCCTTGTTTCAAAACTGATTAGCGAATTCTAAATTTAAATTTTCTGCAGAATATAGAATGTTTTAGGTGGCAATTTTGCAATTGGAGGGAGTCCGTTCAAGTTTTTTCTTACTTCACGTAACGGTCATAATTTACGACCTAGATTTTTTGTTTGTTAATTTAACGCGGTATATTGCAATAAATCGTGCATTTATCGAATGGACGCTTGTAGATCGAGTTGAATAGTTTTGTTTCTGAAAGTTACGTTAGATCCAAGTTATCAAAGAATAAAGCTCAATAAAAAGCTACGTTTAGTACTTGAGAAAACCCGCCTCAAAAGTTGTAAATATGGAAAAGAACACATTTCCAAGTTCCTAGAATAATTACGAGACAGCTTATGTCTCGTAATGATTCTCAAATGAATCAAATTCTTATGAGTATGCGAGTTATTGTGTACTCGTTCTTCATTACATGGCACCGTCATTTAAAAACAGTTTTTGTGTGTTTGTTCTTATAATTTTGTTTAAATTTGTTAGATTTGTCTTTATCCTTATATTTGCTAACTGAATTTCAAAGAAGGAGGAGGTTCAAGTCGACTTTATTTTTTTCTGTTTTAAGTAAAATAAAAAATAACTTTTTATTGGGCGAAAGCAGGTGCTTGTCATGTGGTCCTATTTAAATTTGAGTGAGATCTGACGACTAGTATTTGAGTTATCCCTAATAATGCGTGGCTTCGACCGCATTTGATGATGTTTTCATCCTCACTTGTCGATGTAAAATGATAAAAACAAACTGTATACGATGGTTTGGAAGAGCATCTTAGTATTTCGAGTTGGTCTCTCGTTTGGTGAAGATCTGATGAAGAACGGAATTAGGAAATCGAACTCTTTAGTAAATGATAGCAAATCTTTCGGGATTACGGGGTACAAAGATCAAACAGGGTAACGATATACGTACTCATAGGTTCATTGTGTTTTTATGATGGCTAATTCAATTAGATCTGTGATATCCCCCAGTAATAGAAACGCGCGGAAAAGCTTTAGATGTGGATAAAATGAAAAAGAATAAAGTCGTCTATTCTCAGCCATTTTCCTCAGATCTCTGGGACTCGGGCCTGGTTGCTATCGGACGGCGAGCCACCCATAGCTCGCCATCCGCAGGCCCGCGCCTACGGTGGCCGGGAATCGCCCTGCGTTTCCCGACGCCCGGGGCGTCTTCTCCCTCTCTCAACAAATGATAGCAAATCTTACAGGATTACTGATACCTATCACATGTCTGTTTTATGTTTACGCCGGTTTATAACACCTACTGTGATGGGTACGTTTAGCGTTGTAACCACTAAAAAGTGAAAATAAAAATAACGAAACAACCTAGCTACTTCTAACCAAAAACACACAAAAAGTATAAAATAACTTAATTTTGGAAGCCGGTGGTCAAAAAACCAAGAAACAACCAATGCCAACTCAAATGAATCAAATTGGCAGATATAAGTAGTTATTTACTATAATTAATCATGGACTTTTTCTGTTGTCATGGCGAATAGTAGAGGAAGTTTCCTTCAAAATTACTTATAACTAACTACAGAAAAATCCACCATATTCTGTTCGTGCAATTCGCCAACAATTAATAACAAAAAAATGTAATAAAAATAGTTAACCGACTAAAAATGGGATTAAAAAAAAACAAACTAGAAAATATCTCAGACAGTTTTATTTATTTACTAAAGAAAAGTTATATAGAAAAAATACATTATCTTCTGCCAAACTGCTGAACAGTTTGTCGTGAACAACAGTGTTGTATTTTGTTTGCTAATCAATACATATGAACAAAAATGGTCAAGTTTAGACCGTGGTCGCATGCCATTATAATTTGGTAGGTGTTCCTGGCATCTACATGGTATACGGGCACGCGAGCACGGCTTTAAACTTGACCATTTTTTATAGATTTCTGTCTCAAATATTTTTTAATTTCGTGACAAAACTTTTTGGAAATCAACAAAGGTACCCAGAAATTTGTCTTGTCAAAATCTCACACAAATACTGAATCTTTTCTCCCGCCCGCAGACAGTCATCCAGGTGGACCCCGAAGAGCTGGTGGTGAACACCGCGCTCCTCCAGCTCGCGGGGTACTCGCCGCCCGCGCAGCCCTACCACCCCCCCTCCATCCAAGCGCTTCCAGATCATGACAAACAGGCCTACGACTGCATCGTCAAGTGCATGGAACATCTCGCCGTCTACCTCAAATATTGTGGCAATGGTGAGTAAATGAACACTGTACTTCATAAAGACAGGGGACAATCGACCACTGCCTTTTGACTCAGAGTTAATTGCTAACATGCTCATAGGATTAGGAACTAATTCAGAGTTTAAAACATAAATCTGATTTTCGCACGTTTTACTTTACAGTTTTCCAACAGTTGTTTTTACCGCGTAGCTGCGAAATAGGCTGATCCCTAGACATGGACTCTTTGAAAAGCGAACAATTTGCATAAGACATTCATTTTGTGTTTATTCTATTTGCTGCTTGGCGAAAATAATGTTTTTATGGTTAAAGTCCGTATAAAAATCGGAAACCTAGGATCACTCGTGTGTCTGATCGTCTTGTCTGTTAGCCATTTTTGGCCTCGCACAGTTTAAAATATTTAGCCATTTAGCTTTTATTTTTTGTTATTTGTCTTGTGCGAGTCCTGAATAAACATTTTTCTTTGTTTTTTTTTCACAGCCAATATTCATCGAATCTACTTGATCTATTGTGTTGAAACTTGGACGCCAAACACTGACGCGTAACGTAAATAAAGAAATGTTGAGTGTGAATTACCCTTTTGGGTAAAAAAAATATATATAAAAGAGCTGATTGTTAGGGACATGAATTTTTTTTTTTCATAATTTTTAAAAATGAATCTTGGCCATAAAAATTGAGACAAAAATACAGAAAATAGTTCTTTGTCTATAAATTCTCGGAACCATTTGCACGTGAGTCCTCGCATTTGGATGATTTTTTCTTTTAATTTTTCGCAAGTTCATCTGTGTCGTATAAGGGAGTGTGATGTTATATAGCCTATATGCTTCCTCGATAAATGGGTTATCCAATAATGATTTTTTTTTCAATTCGAGTCAGTAGTACCTATCTTTTTTTATTTTGGATGGGAAATCATCAAATGACTTCTCCCGCTCTGGGCGGAGCGGGAGGGAGTGTGAGACTCTTACTGACTAAAAGCCACCCGTGATCCTTTTTGTGCCCTTTGCGTTCTAGGGCCGCGGTGACTCTTTGGAATAAATTCCGCAACCCTAGCAGGCACTGACCCTATGGGGCCCCGTCTTCTTTGCTGACGGCTCTTTGAGGCGCGCGTGGAACATGACGCGCCGTCGACTCGGGCCTGGTTGCTATCGGACGGCAAGCCACCCATAGCTCGCCATCCGCAGGCCCGCGCCTACGGTGATTAGTGCGTTCAATCAACCAAATAAACAAAGTTCACTTCAATTTTATATTATTAGTATAGAGAAACCATTTGCATTCACCAGGTACGTTTGATTATTGCCATCGTATCGTATCTTATACAATATAAAAAATACAAAGCATCTCTTACGAAAAGACAAAAGAACTTCTTGTGCCTGTAAATAAAACCTGATGTGTCCTTTAAGTTTTAATTATACGGTAGGTAATTGATTCATTGTTAATTTATTATTTTACTCAGTTGCACTATCTAGCATGAAACACAGGTTCAACATGTCCAGGCATATAAGCAGGCGTGTTCTTTAAAAAAATGCAAGATATTTTATTGTATATAATTATGTGCTCTGTTTTATAAATAAACAATATATTATAGTATCGTCACTCTAAGAATAAAATGTTGCATTTACTAGGATTGCGTTGTTACTCAGTAAATTAACTCAAGACTTAATTAGAATATGAGATATTTCCCAACATAATTCGTATTGAAAAATCGTTAGTGGCTATGATTTCCGCTCCGCCCATAGCGGGAGAAGTCAAGTCGCTATTACAAATTAAATATAGTTTTATAAAGTTTCCAAACCGTTTTTTTTTTGTGTTTGTTGCCTACATTTTGCATGCCAGTCTATTGTCAACTAATATTACGCCTTTACGACTAGGTCAAATGAGATAGGACAGTGCTTCATTTCCGCTTAAAAAAAATCTTTTATACCCCGTACTTTTGAATTATCATGAAAAATATCTCCGAAGGTTGCAAAGCGAAAAATCTGAAATAAATCAATTAGATTTAGATAGATATAATCTTTTACGAATGTGTATCTACTATATAATATATTATACTACTAATTACAATGTTGAACTAGCACTCCGCCCGCGTCTTCGTCTGCGCAGATTTAATACAAATAAAACTATATTGATGGAGGTAAACATTACAGGAAAAATAAGGCGATCTAAATATGGGATAAATATAAACCTTTTATAAACAGATGTAGTCTCAAAATATTTTTTTTTTATTTGTTAGATGTTAGATGAATACAATATTACATATTTCAACCAATGTACCGGGCTCAGTATGCGAGTTCGATTCGCTCTTTGCCGGTTTTTTTTAAAGCGAATGTGTGTGTGTGTGTGTGTGTGTGTGTTTAGACTCGTAGAACCGTAAGCTTCGAAAGGACTGGAGGGATGCCTTCGCCCAGCAGTGGGACAGTTCGGGCTAGATATAATAATAATAAAATATCAGTGTTTTCAAGTCCCAAGCATTGTAGTGAACCTAAGTTGTCAGTTTTTTCCCCATCTTGTTTTATATTTTTATATTCTATAACTAGCTGACCCGCGCAACTTTTGATTTTACTAACATTATTGTACATACGAGTATATTTAATCTACTTAGTACTCGTTTTTACTGCATCGCAGGTTACGTACTTCTAAAATCTGTCCGTAATTTCGTATTGACGTAATCTGGTACGTTCGGAAGCCCTAGTCTGAATGGATTAACTAATTATCCGCCATCCAAATAAACTTGTGAATCTACTTAGGTCTGAGTGACCGGAGCAAAGAGATGTTCGATAGGGAAGTTTGCAGCCCGCCTGTTTGTCTGTGCAGCACATCGTAGCTTCCAAAAGTATGGACCGTTTTTAATTAACTTTCTTTTCTTCATTATCATCATTCGCACACTGCTGAGCATCCAGCCTCTCTTTTCTTGTGCCAATCCCCACGTTTCTGTGCAGCCTCATTCAAGTTCGAACCGCGGTAGAAACAATGTCGTCGTAGACAATTTTCGATAGTTCTTTCATACAAAAACTATCAGATGTAAATTTTATTCGACGAATAAAAATTATTTGTGTCGATTGAAAAATCAGCCTTAATGTTTTTCGTCACGTAATCACGTTATTCTTTTAAAAATAAGAGTAGAAAAATCAGCGTTACGTAGGTTTGTTGAGCACAAAGGCTTGCTGACGTAGGTACTTCGAAGTTTTTATTCTTTTGAATTTTATAGGGATAAGTTTCAAACTGTTGCGCAAACACAAAAGATTTTTCACAGGGCGGGGTTTAACAATACAATAACAACACATTTAAGAAACCAACAAAATATTTCTTTGGTCGAGTTAGGGAATGAAAACATCAAAAGCAGCTGTATGGTCGATATTAATTTTATTGTTTTTTTTTAAGTATTGTTAAGTTTTATTGTTAAGTGTTAATATTAAGTACCTAGAATGTACATAAATGTTAGACCTTTTTCCCTATAAAGTGTTTCATGATTTCATGCAAGTAACTGTATGTAATAAATAGTTCCGTCTTTACCATAAGGGCACAAGGGACGTCCCCTTGTGCCCGGAGCCCCACTTCATTGGAGCCCCAAATTATATTATAGCAGGTTGTAAACATTTTCGAACTCGGCGGCAAGATGAAATCTTCGAAAAGGAGACGGAAACGATTACATACAATCTTAGGCCTAAATGTAAAGAGATGAAAATGGTTTGAATTAATAGATTTAGACCTGTCAGTCCCTCTCTGAAAATTCTGTAAGTTTTGACAATCTGAGAGCTGAGTTAATAGAGGTTTGGTAAAAGTAAGGTTATGTTACAATCTTTATCTAAGACATGATTGAGAATTGTTACATCATTTGGGGGTCGTCGGCCGAGTGCATTGCAGCGGGTAGTTGCTATCCCACAGTTCACACAGCGATCCATATTTTCAACAATATCCAATCCACAAGCCGGCAGTAAATCCAAAATAACTATTCCAAGTCAGACATGTGAGCGATCTTCGGTATCCAGAATGAAAGCAAGGGTCGTACAAGGTAGGCAGGGTCAGAATCCATAAAAAACTGAGCAGTGGTCGCTGAAAATGAATAATAATCGGGAAAGCACTCAAAACGCATCGGAAAACACGAGTGTGCAGCCGGCAATTATTGTGTAGTGTCAATGTCAGTCAGCTGTCATGCCACAGTGACATAGACTAAAAATGTAACATTAATTTTAATCGATATAAAATCAATAATCATTTTATCGGTTTATAAGTCATTAATTGATATTTCATTGTTTAATATGACTGTAATAAAATGTACTGTATTGCATGTAGTGCATTTAATTGTTTTGAGATTTTTTTGTAATTGTGTAATCGATTCGTCAATCGAATATCTCACGAAACCTATCTTTTTCTTATTTCTCCGCTTCCAGATTCAGAATTGAGCTGATTTTTCACATAGTAAGTTAAAAAAATATGACAAATTTAGATCATATCTCATTTTCTATCTCCTTTTTGAGCTTGCTACGCTCGCTAGGTGAAGAAAGATTTTCAGCATGATTCATCAAAGCAACTTTTTGTTTCGTTGAAACCTTAAAAGAAAGATAACTTATCTTAATTGGCTGCAACCATTCCAAACTCTTGGATCTATCGATCTATAGTTTTCAATATACAACCTTTGTTTCGCCAACATAATAGTCCCGATCTCGCTTCGGTCGCAAGATGAAATATTCCGAATATGCTTTGCTCGCACTTGAATCCATAGTTTTCACAATTCTTTGCTTCGACAGCATAAGCTAAGGAGTAAAAATTTTCGAGCTCACTTCGCTCGCTCTATCATAGTTTATCTTTTTGTAAAATTACTATTACATAACAAAACTTTTGTTGATTCTTACGATATACATATATATTATAAATTTTCCACTGGGTAGTAAGGTTACGTAGGTACATAGGTATGAACCTATGGAAATCAGCTACCTGTGCTCTGACACTTTCTTCGCCGGTTCTCAGCTATCCAAAAGGGGCCCGGACTCAAGGGTGCCCAGGGGTCCCAGCATGTGTTAAGACGGCCCTGAAACTAATACACCCTTATATCTGAAGTTACATCAGTGTTATTGATTTTTAGTGAAATTACGGCCGTAATTTTAGGGTTTTCCTATTGGAATAATTCGTGTTTGCGTAAAGATCACAAGTCGAGTTCGTAATTAGTCTGTTATATTTCTGCTGGCTAGGCTGAAATTAGTCTGTTATAGTTCTGCTGGCTAGCCTGAAATTAGTCTGTTATAGTTCTGCTAGCTAGCCTGAAATTAGTCTGTTATGTTTCTGCTAGCTAGGCTGAAATTAGTCTGTTATATTTCTGCTAGCTAGCCGGAAATTAGTCTGTTATGTTTCTGCTAGCTAGCCTGAAATTAGTCTGTTATGTTTCTGCTAGCTAGCCTGAAATTAGTCTGTTATAGTTCTGCTGGCTAGGCTGAAATTAGTCTGTTATAGTTCTGCTAGCTAGCCTGAAATTAGTCTGTTGTGTTTCTGCTAGCTAGGCTGAAATTAGTCTGTTATATTTCTGCTAGCTAGCCTGAAATTAGTCTGTTATGTTTCTGCTAGCTAGCCTGAAATTAGTCTGTTATAGTTCTGCTGGCTAGGCTGAAATTCCTCATACGCTGATGTCGACCATTCGTACTGTCTCCGCTTATGTAAAACTGAATACTTTTAAAGTAGTGGTATCAAATTTATTTATTTATTCGTATACTTTTGCATTGGAACGTCATGCACCTAAACAGTATAAGTTATTTCATACCGAGAGCCTGAAACGAAGTAAGCCCACTGTCAAATGGCTAAGACACTCTTAGGTAATTAAGTCACACTAACAGTTTTTTTAAGGCATGTTATTCAAGCCTGTTGGCATTGGTCTAACTGGCTACCTCCGTCGGCGACCCCTCATGTTTTACACGACGATTTTTCATGATATCCTGCCGTACCGTTGAACGGGGTGGTTAGAAATGCAGGGGTGAATAAAAACAAAACTTTCATTGGGATTTTCGCTTAAATACCATATTAACAGTTTCTCATAAACCATCCACTAGAAAAACAAATAATTGATTGAAAAATTGGAGTTTTCAATTTCTGCAAGCAATGTTTAAATAACGAGAAAATTCAAGTCAAAGTTTCGTTTTTATTCACCCCTGCATTTATATTCACCCCGTTTTACTGTATTTACAGTTGATCTTCTGAACTGTTTCCTTTAGACACGATTTTTCCTGTGGAACATTTTATCGGTATTGTTCATATTTTAAAACATCTAGCGGCCAGTATTGGCTTTTCCCTAGTTAAATATAGCCTATGTAGAATAATGTATCTGTCACCTATTTGCAATTATTATTTAACCATCCACATATACACACGATTCGGTTTCGGAGATAACCCTCAACAATTAACACAAATACACAAAATTCGGTCTTGCATTCAGTATTGCAAAAATAATAATATATAAATTAATTTATTCCACAAATAAAAATAATTTATTTATTGTTTTAAATTTAAAAAAGAAATAATAGCACACCGATATCACAGACAGTCACAGAGTGACAGGGTCTAAACTGCCGGCGGTCAGAGCTCCAGAGAAAAAGAACTTTCTAAATCATGCCCTCGACCCAGCAGCCTAAGGAGAGGCTCTCAAAGAGAATAAGTTCATTCCACTACTTGATAACATCGCGGCTCAATTCATGATTTGTATATCTTTCTCAGATTTCATCAGGCACGTTGCATTGCACGTCTCTCGATTTGGTCCACCACCACTATATCAAGCTTATTGTCGGCAATAGTCATGGCAGTGATGATGGACCGATACCAGTACAATGTGTCTTTACCATTATAGAGAACTGGGTCGGGCACATAGGGGCCGTTCAAGTATTACGTAAGCAATCTTTAAAAATTTTGCCCGCCCCCTCCCCCTCGGCAGCAAAAGTTAAACAAAGCTCTTATCCCCTCCCCCCATGCTTACGTAAACATTTGTATAAGTATTTTTGAATCAGTTCTGGTTTCCTTATAGGTTCATGTTAACAAGTCTAGAAATAAGGAATTTATAGTCTAAGGAGAAATTAACTTATTTTGGTTCGCAATTACGGCGATGATAACTCAGTGGAAAATCGTCAGAACAACTGATGATTAAAAATGGTTTTTGATTTTTGTCAATGTCGTTACTGGCATACTTTTTTATTTTACTCAATAGTTTAAGGACCAAACTAGACTTTACTAACAAAAAAATATACATATTATATGAAATGATTTTTTTTACAACACCACAATCTTTATACTTTTGACAGACGTCCATGTTAAGCCCGTTCACTTCATCACTTTCAAATTGATTTTATTGTTATACGTTACATGAAAAGGTATGTAATGTATTACATATTTCTGGAAACGTCGTCTCTTGAAGAATATGAAACAACTAATATGTATTTAATATTATGTTAAAGTTTGCCTTTAAATAATTACAAAATAAAATATGGTGAAAAAAATGTTTTTTTAAAGTTCATCGAGACTTGTCAGTTGTCCAGTCTACCCCTGTTTTACATTAAATGTTGATTTGTAGTCAAGCTATTCATAAATCAAATTAAAAAAAGCTGCAAAAATTTGCGATTTCCGGAATAATTAGTAAAAATGTGATAAAAGTCAGAACACGGAAAACCGCTCGCTATCTATTGCGTTTGAAATGTTGCTGTTTACAGCAATAGTTTGCGGTAACTTTTGTAATTTATCATTGATATTAGGGCTTGTTGATTAATATTAATCAACAAGATGCGCCTAGCCTCATATTTCATATAGTATATAAACAGCTGTTTCATTTTATTGTAAATAACAGAATAGTGGTGAATTAACAGAAGTGTAATTGTTACGAATACAATATAGCTACGTGTTTTGTTGACTCTTCAAAATGTCTACTTTCGAGTGTTCTAAACGTGATATAATACTTTCGTATCTCGAAGGAGGAAAACATTAGAACCATTATCAAAGTATTTTAAAAGAAAATTATCATGTATCTGAAGACAACTTATGTTTCATCCTCAGTGATTTTCAAAGACATATTATTCCCGCTTTTAATAAACGACGGACAGAAGCTTCACGGAAAAAGGATATATTTTTAATGAAAAACAGTAATTGGTTGGAATCAGAGTATTCAGTAACTTTACCGAACTCTGAAGACGTTACAACTGTCTCCACATCCAACCATGTTATCCAGACTTGTCAGAATCCAGTAAAAGAAGACAAAATACTATGGTATTTTAAAGAATATGATTTGTATACGTCTATAAGCTCAGGTAGTTTCAAATGTACAATATGTGGAGCTAATCTACGCCAAAGGAACGATTTGACTAAAGTGACTGCTAGGCCTGGAAATGAAGATTCTTATCAATACGGACTGTCTACTTTGCACGCCTGGATTCGTTGTATGGAAATGATTTAACATACTTCCTATAATCTGTCTATCCAAACATGGTCAGCCACAAGCGAAGAAAAGAAACGACTAAAGCATGAGAAGAAAACCTTGGTACAAAGGCGATTCCATGAAGGGCTAGGATTGATCATCGACAAATCAAGACAAGTAAATGGTAATTCTAATGACGGTAATACTGCCAGAAGATTTTTTCACAATGTAAGCTGCTCTGCTGAAATGACAGTAGTGGATATAAATTTGATTAAAAGACTACAAAATTCTGCAAGCTCTTTCATCGTGTGTGATAAATGCTGAAAAATTTGGCAGTTATGCTATGGAGACCCGAGACTGCCAGGATCTATGTGAGCAATTATGAATGGTACTACATGTCATCTTCAGTTCACAAAATTTTGATCCATGGAGAAACTTTCATAAAGCATTTTGCAGTACTTCCTATTGGTCAACTTTCGGAAGATGCACAAGAATCTCGTAATAAGGATTATAAAAAATTTCGTCTACATCATGCTACAAAATGCTCAAGATCCGCTACAAACGAGGATGTATTTCATACTCTTCTTTATACTTCAGATCCTTACATAACCAGCATTAGAAAACCGTATAATAAAACGTGAACGAACTTGATGAAGACACCTTAGATCATTTGAAAGTGAACGAATTAATTTTAGATCCTGAAGTATAAAAAACATAACATTTAGCAAACATTACAATTAATTAATTAATCTGTGTTCGATTTTAATCACATTTTTTTTTCAAAACAAATATGTTTTTATTATTGAAATTGATTTGTATTTTATGTACTATATATGATATTGGGTTTTTGTAAACATTAAAATAATATTATTCATTAATAAACAATCAATATTGGACATTTTTGATAATTTTGATTTGTTTTATTTTTTAATGTATGGTTCAAATAAAAAAGGTATTGATTTTTAATCGGAAACAGACCTTTATTTTCCATAGTGCACCGTGCTGCCAAATGATGATCCCATATGCCAAATGAAATATTGCTCACGTAATGACCTCCCTTATTCCCCATCCCCCATGCCATCATAAATAAGCAAATTAAAGACCCCGCCTCCCATTAGTGCTTACGTAATACTTGAATAGCCCCATACCTGTAGTACGGCACTTAAGATTCAAGAATAGAGTATTTCAGATCAAGTTGTTGGAGGGTCTCTTCAACGGCATTTTGAAACGCAGCCACTGCTTCCTCAGCGTCCATAAAACGTTTTCCTCGATGTTTTTCTTTTATTTTCGGAAATAAATAAAAATCGCAAGGTGCGAGGTCGGGGCTATAGGGCGGATGACCCAGTAATTCCACGTCTGACGTCGCCAAGTAGTCGATTGTTTGCTTGGCGGTGTGTGAGGCGTTGTCGTGATGAAGGAGGATCCTA
Organism: Hecatera dysodea; assembly: GCA_905332915.2. Taxonomy (NCBI): domain Eukaryota; kingdom Metazoa; phylum Arthropoda; class Insecta; order Lepidoptera; family Noctuidae; genus Hecatera; species Hecatera dysodea. The sequence continues at coordinate 24,748,668 of HG995286.1, read as the reverse complement.
CTGCGAGGTCGTTTCTCTCGAACTTATTCCAAAACAAGCGGCAAACAATTGTTAGTGTACCACTCTGCAGTAACTGATCCTCTAAAACAATTGTTGCGTAATGACCTGTCCTTCCGAAAACCGAGGCTACCATCTTATTTCCCACGCTTCGACCTCTCTTCACTTTAGTTGGCAACTCCTCGGAAGGAAACATCCAGACAGCAGACTGTCTCTTAGTTTCAGGATCATAACATAAAGCTTTCGTCCCCGTAAGAATGTCGAACACAGCATTTGAGTCACCTCCATTAAATATTTGAATCATTTCACGACACCAATCAACACGACGGAGTTTTTGGGCTTCTGTCAAATTATGAGGTATCCACCGGGCACAAAGCTTCCTGACCGCTAAATGTTCATGGAGGATTTTGTGGACTTGACTCATACCGATCCCTAAGCTTGTCCGAATCTGTTGATAAGTCACTCTTTTGTCAGTCTCGATCATACGCCGCACAACACTGATGTTATCTTCAGTCGTCGCCGTAGATGGCCGTCCCTCACGCAGATCATCGGTGAGATTAGTGCGACCACGATTAAACTAATTAAACCAGTTGTAAACAGTAGCATGAGATGGAGCTTCATCATGAAAGGCCAATCGAGGCCTATCATAACTTTCTTGTTGACTTACGGCCGAAACCAATAACCGATCTATCACATACTGGAGACAGAAAAACAAATGAAACAACAGAAAAATTATATAGGTTTTCTGTTGTTTCATTTGTTTTTCTTCGAATGACTTCGAAAGTCATAAAAAATCATTGCAGGAAAATGTTCTCTCGTTTAATTCATGCTGACTGGACACAGGTAATTTTCAATTTGCCGCCAAATCGTAAAAAAAGAAAATTGATAAAATAAATACACAATACTATTGACAAAGAGTTCCATTTTCCAAATTTGAACTTACTTCTAAAAACTTTTAGTGTCGCCCTCGTACATAATACAATTTTTTTGTCTGTATTTGTTTTATAGTATGAGGTATAACGTGAATGCAGTTCTCTGGAGACGTGACCGCATTGCAAGATCATATACCTGCAAGGAATTTAATCATTTAAATTAATATATTGAAGCCAAACACGATATGTCTGCTGTATGTTTTCGAGGAGTTGGGTTCAATGTGTAGGTAGGTACCTACACATTGGACCCAATACAATATGCCTGTTGTGAATTTTCGAAGAGTCGGGGTTTCTGGAGAGCATCCTGGTTGCAGCATCAAGTTGAAGTTATCACTTTGAAAATGAAAACAAAATATCTAGTTTTAATTTCCGCGAATATTAGTGGGTTGCAGGTATGCACCTCCCTCCCGCCCGCTATATTATGCACATGCAAGGTTGCTAGGCAAATGCAAGGATTTTAAGCACATGCAGGAAGGCAATGCAAAACCCAACACCATTACCGACACGTGTTTCGCCTCTCCACGAGGCATCCTCAGGGGACGTGTTGACTCGCTGACCGTTGAGTTGCGACGGTCAACGGTCAGCGAGTCAACACGTCCCCTGAGGATGCCTCGTGGAGAGGCGAAACACGTGTCGGTAATGGTGTTGGGTTTTGCATTGCCTTCCTGCATGTGCTTAAAATCCTTGCATTTGCCTAGCAACCTTGCATGTGCATAATATAGCGGGCGGGAGGGAGGTGCATACCTGCAACCCACTAATATTCGCGGAAATTAAAACTAGATATTTTGTTTTCATTTTCAAAGTTAAAATGGATTTCCGCAAAGTAACGCCTGACTCAATCAATTTTTTTTTTTTTTTTTTTTTTTTTTTTTTTTTTTTTTTTTTTTTTTTTTTTTTTTGAAGTTATCAGTTAATTGTCATTTATCGATTATACTGGCACGCGTGTAGCACTTAATCGAGAGATTAAGAACTGAACTCTTATAGTACTGCACCGATATTAAACTAACATAGCTAAGAACCACCGCAAACAAAAAGGCTTTAAAATAAAAAAAAATGCATTGATATCGGTCAATACGTTTGAGAGCTACGATGCCACAGGCAGACACGCACACACAGACAAACATCGACGTTAAACTTATAACACCCCTCTTATGCATCGGCGGTTAAAAAAGGAGCACGCGTGTGTAACTTACTTCTTGCGGGGTACATCATTTTTTTTTGTCTCGTCTTTATGGTAGTTAATATAATGCAAAACTATATCGTTTCGTTCGTTTTATTTAAAAAAAAAACACGGTTAGCTATCCTTGAGCGATTGATCTTCTGTAAATAAAAGTTTATGCTGTATATCTAGTCAAATCAAATATCGATCTCGTAACATAGATGTGGGCAGGCAATTATAAACCTTAAGATGCTAAATATTTCAGACCGCGACCGTACCACGGTTGTACTTAGGAGTTTAAATTAATAGTTAAGTTTTGGTGTATTTGTTCCAGTGAACAACAGTATGACCGGCAGCCGACTGTCGCGGCCCATGCAGCGCAAGCTGGTGATGCTGCTGCAGTGCGCCATTACGGACGAGGAGGGCCGCGGCCGGGCGGCTCGCGCAGCGCGGTCGCTCGGCGAGCGTACCGTCACCGAGCTCATTCTGCAGCATCAGGTACCGACACTAGCAATAGAGATGCCTCCTGGATAGGAAAACCATCATCTTCCTATCCCTTATCCCAGTCGTTCGCCCTTCGAGTCTGCGCAATACATTTTTCAGTCATTATGTCCTGTCAACCGTCATGGCATCTCTGACACCCTTTCTTTCATGTCACTCTACTTACAATCCATCATTTTTTTCCTGAATAAAGTAGTAAATAATAATACCATTTATTGGTCACGTATTTTGTGCCTTTCATATCAACAGAAATTGACAAACATGAAGTCCAAAGTTCAAGAGTTGGGGCTGGTGACGTCACCTGTTGGTAAAAAGTGTTCTTAATTGTGACGACATGCAAAATTTTAGCGTATTGTTTACGCGTAAAACGAAAAAAAATCGTGTTCAATATTTTTGATAATCTATCCAGACTAAATAGATTTATTTCAGGAAAAATAATTTCCCGAAATTTGTTTCGAATCCAAGTTTTAATGCCGAGGCTTCAACATCCCAAGCCTCGGAATTAAAATTCTACAAATAGTTACGAGTGATTGTAGAGCTTCGTCGAGCTGACATTTCTTACATTTGGATCACATGTAGTGCCGAACCGCTGTTAGTATAGTTTGATTCAAATTTAATGGAGGCTAGGAACAAGAAGCGAGTCGCTGCTACTTTGGTATTCGTCGGATATTTGTGCTCCTTAGAGTTCTGAAAACCACACGATAAATGACAAATATTTCTACTTCTTACACAGGTCCACTCTTATCTGGTCGGTGCTTTCTTGTGATGATTGGTTGGAAGGCCAACCTGAATTAATCTTATTAGGTCTGAGCATTACATTAATTCTATGGAAATTAAAAGAGACGACCACTGTGCTTATTTCGACGTTTCTTGATAATCCCTGATAATTCTCTTTATTGCATGTTTGCGGAAAATACATGTCAATATTGTAATTTGCAGAACCCGCAGCAGTTGAGCGCAAACCTATGGGCGGCGGTGCGCGCGCGCGGTTGCCAGTTCCTCGGCCCTGCCATGCAGGAAGAGGTCCTCAAGCTGGTGCTGCTTGCCCTGGAGGATGGCTCCGCACTCTCCAGAAAGGTGATATTATTCGTCATCATCATTTGCTGTCCTACTTCAGACTTTGGCAGCCGCAGAAAATTCGCGGCCCATATAATTTGAATTGGTTGGGCCACCGGGTGGTTGGAGGGTTTCATACTCCAGGACTAAAGCACTGTCTCTTACCACTTCTCTCTATGTTAGGCGAATGATGGATAACACGTAACTAGTTCAGCGGTGACAGAGAGGTATGTAAGTCGGGCTGGTGACTGCTACTTCACCTTCAAGCGTGTAATTTTCTTTCAGGTGGGACAAATAAGACATTCGACCCACGTTTATTCCTCAAGGAAGGCCACCAACGCCTTCTTGTTATTATATCAAGGAGCCGCACTGGTCGATCTTCAAGGTTAAGCAACGCTTGCCAAGGTCTGTGGATGGGTGACCATCTTAACATACCGAGTTTCCTCCGTGCCTCGGAAAGCACGCTAAGCCGTTGGTCCCGGCTGTCATTTGTAGATCTTTGGCAGTCGTTACGGATTGTCAGAACGCTGAACTAGTTACGTGTGTATGTACTAACGATAATTGTATTGGTTTCCGTTCCAGGTTTTAGTAATGTTTGTAGTCCAAAGACTGGAGCCTCATTTTCCGCAGGCTTCGAAAACTAGCATAGGCCATGTCGTCCAGCTCCTATACAGAGCTTCTTGTTTTAAGGTAAGACCAGAATCCTTTCATCAATAAATAAATTAATTGCTTTCATATAAAAAGACTCTCAGTGCGTGTTACCAACGATTTTTACTTACAAATTATCTTAGAAAAACAATTATCCATTTAAAGATAACTGTTGTTTAAGACGCAGTGTTTTCTTAATTTGAAAGATCTCTATTCTTTTGAGGAATTTATTCGGAAGAGTCACCGCGGCTCTGAAACGTGGCGGGCATTAGGAGGACCATGGATGGGTTTTTGTCAGTAAGAGTCAGGCACTCCTTTCCGCTCCACTCAGAGCGGAAGAAGTGATTTGATGATTACCCATCCATAAAATGCGAATTCCGCCAAAATATAAACGTTTCTCGAAACAAAACTAAACATATTTTAGCTTTTATTGTATTACTTATACTGATTCAAGTTTATAAGTTATATTTGGTACTAACACCCCATTCGAAGTATCGGCTCCTTTTGAAATAATCCAATAAACTGTAAAATCTATTCGTAAAATCAATCCATTATGTTTGTTAAGTAACTCATTATGCACACGAACTGCAGGTCTACACGCAAGTAAACGAATAAAGTGAGTGCGCGAATACACTTACGACACTTATAAATAAATAACATTTATCATTCAGCGCACCAGTTACACACTCGTCGCGTAGATCGCCTCGTGCATCGTCTTGCCAGTGCAAGTCCGGCAATAGGGAACTTGCACGGCGTAGACTATGCCATCTAGTGTTGCAAATCTGAAACTTTTACGTTGTAAATATTTGACCTGTGCTGCCACCTATACTTCCTGCACCCTCCATTTAGGAGAACGTGCACGAAGTAGACAGTGCCATCTAGCGTTGCAAATTTGAAACTTATAAGTAAAATTTTAAAAAGACATTGACACGTCTGTGCTGCAACCTATAGTTTCAGCACGTTCCCTATAATGCTCTATTGTTTATTTGGGTTTGCAGGTATCAAAACGCGAGTGCGACTCGTCTCTCATGCAGCTGAAGGAAGAGTTCCGCACGTACGAGTCGCTGCGGCGCGAGCACGACGCGCAGATCGTGCAGATCGCTACCGAGGCGGGGCTGCGCATCGCGCCGGACCAGTGGAGCGCGCTCCTGTACGGCGACACGGCGCACAAGAGCCACATGCAGAGCATCATAGGTGAGCAGTATACTGTGGCCTTTTGCGTGGACGAGCTTTTTAATATTCTCGTCCGGTTGAAAAAACGGAATCACTACATGGTGACTTCTGTCTGCCTGTCCTTCTGCTAAAGCCAATTTACCCCGAATCAACTGGACCTATTCAGTTGAATTTCAGTACACGTGTGACTTGCATTTGGCGTTATTAATTCTTGTTCTGCCCGCTCCTGACCTCGATCTTGTCAGATGGTGTGGTCGGTAGATGAGGTCTACGATGAAAGAGCAAGAGGCCATGTGGCAAATGTTCTCCCTTCTGATGGAAGGATGATGTAACTAACCCTTTACCTTTGAAAATGAAAACAATATATCTAGTTTTAATTTCCGCGAATATTAGTGGGTTGCAGGTATGCACCTCCCTCCCGCCCGCTATATTATGCACATGCAAGATTACTGGGCAAATGCAAGGATTTTAAGCACATGCAGGAAGGCAATGCAAAACCCAACACCATTACCGACACGTGTTTCGCCTCTCCACGAGGCATCCTCAGGGGACGTGTTGACTCGCTGACCGTTGAGTTGCGACTGAGCATTTAGTACAAGGCACCCCCCTTTTATACACTGCCACCGTTGGTAATTTGTGTACAACTACCCACAAACATTCGCAGTAAAGGGGAAGAAACCAAATTCGTCTGGTCATTCAACAGTGCAAAATTATTATTATTACTATGTTTAAAAATCTCTAATTGTTCTAAAACACACAGCCGGAAACCCTTATCACAAATATGTAGTATATTAAAACTATTGTTGTCGCGCAAAGAATGGCCGGTATCAATTAGATGTTTCGCGAAATTCGATTTGTCCGAATGGCCATTTCTATACGCGGCAACATGTTCCCCATACCTTATGTCAAAGTTTCGGCCCGTCTGACCCACATACACCCCGTTGCATTCATCACAGACCAGCCTATACACCCCAGACTTTTTACTATTTTCTAAAATATCTTTTCCGTTACAAATACGGCGTATATTCTGGTCCGTTCTGAACGCTACATAAACGTTGTTTTTTCTAAGTAAATTACTAATTCTATCTGAAATGGGGCCCATATAGGTCAGACTGGCCACATATCTATTAATATTAGTACGCGGACATGCATATAATAGTGAACGAACCCTTTCTTTCTGCTTTTTACTAATTAAACTGTCTACCATTGACTTTGAGTAACCGTTAGAAATTGCGATCTGGTAAATAATATTAAGTTCTTTTACATAATTTTCTGCTGAAAGGGGGAGGGCAAATAATCTATGAATATAGCTGCGGAAGGCGGCTAATTTATGTTGAAGAGGGTGACAAGAAGAGGCTGGTATTGTCGTGTCAGTGTGTGTCGGCTTTCGATAAATTTGGAAATCTAAGTCACTATTGTGTTTTGTGATAGTTAAATCCAAAAAGTTAAGGGAGTTTTGGGACTCTAATTCTAATTTAAATTTAATTTTTGGGTGTGTTTTATTTAGTTTTTTAACAAAAAGGTCTATTTGTCGAACGGTACCATTCCAGCAGATAATTATGTCATCTACATATCTATAATAAAACAGAATATTAGGTTCGTTCACTATATGTTTACATTCAAAGTTATCCATAAAAACCTCCGCCATTAGTGGACTTAAAGGCGACCCCATAGCCAACCCTTCCTTTTGAATATAATATTGGTTATTAAATCTAAAATAATTTTGTTTCATGCAAATACTAGTGAGGTTAAGGTGGGGTCTTCAACATAAATTAGCCGCCTTCCGCAGCTATATTCATAGATTATTTGCCCTCCCCCTTTCAGCAGAAAATTATGTAAAAGAACTTAATATTATTTACCAGATCGCAATTTCTAACGGTTACTCAAAGTCAATGGTAGACAGTTTAATTAGTAAAAAGCAGAAAGAAAGGGTTCGTTCACTATTATATGCATGTCCGCGTACTAATATTAATAGATATGTGGCCAGTCTGACCTATATGGGCCCCATTTCAGATAGAATTAGTAATTTACTTAGAAAAAACAACGTTTATGTAGCGTTCAGAACGGACCAGAATATACGCCGTATTTGTAACGGAAAAGATATTTTAGAAAATAGTAAAAAGTCTGGGGTGTATAGGCTGGTCTGTGATGAATGCAACGGGGTGTATGTGGGTCAGACGGGCCGAAACTTTGACATAAGGTATGGGGAACATGTTGCCGCGTATAGAAATGGCCATTCGGACAAATCGAATTTCGCGAAACATCTAATTGATACCGGCCATTCTTTGCGCGACAACAATAGTTTTAATATACTACATATTTGTGATAAGGGTTTCCGGCTGTGTGTTTTAGAACAATTAGAGATTTTTAAACATAGTAATAATAATAATTTTGCACTGTTGAATGACCAGACGAATTTGGTTTCTTCCCCTTTACTGCGAATGTTTGTGGGTAGTTGTACACAAATTACCAACGGTGGCAGTGTATAAAAGGGGGGTGCCTTGTACTAAATGCTCAGTCGCAACTCAACGGTCAGCGAGTCAACACGTCCCCTGAGGATGCCTCGTGGAGAGGCGAAACACGTGTCGGTAATGGTGTTGGGTTTTGCATTGCCTTCCTGCATGTGCTTAAAATCCTTGCATTTGCCCAGTAATCTTGCATGTGCATAATATAGCGGGCGGGAGGGAGGTGCATACCTGCAACCCACTAATATTCGCGGAAATTAAAACTAGATATATTGTTTTCATTTTCAAATTTAAAATGGATTTCCGCAAAGTAACGCCTGACTCAATCAACCCTTTACCTTGTTTCCAGATAAATTGCAGACACCTCAATCATTCGCGCAGTCGGTCCAGGAGCTGTTCATCGCGCTGCAGAGGACGGGCGATCCGGCGCAGCTGATCGTCATGAGCCTGCATCTCGACAGGCTGGCTAACATCGACGCCAGTCCTGGTACGTCCCCGTGATATGTGGTAGAACATCACAGGTGTAGGCCGACTCATATGTGACCCATCTGCAGGGAGCGAGGGTTGGGCCGCGTTTCCTCTTGCTAACAACTCGCATGCAAGTTTAATTACATTCTTGCCAGGGCTGTAGAATATTCCCAAAGTATTACCGTGGCCCCGGAACACAAAAAAGGGTATTTGAAGAAACACTGGTCGGTTTTTGACACTAACTCCCGTTCTGTCTAGAGCTGCTTTGCCGCCGAGCATGCGTATTGACCTCAAAACATGTAAATGTATTACCGAAACGAATTAGAAAACAATGTATAAAGTAACTCAGGAGTGTCATTCTGTTGTTATAGCGTTTCAATTGACGCTCGTTGATTGAAATGCAACATCCAGTAACATTATAAATGCGGATTTGCGAAAGTAACTCTGCCTGTTTCTTTGTTACGTTATTAAACTAAAGTTGCTACACCGAACCTCATTAAATTTAAAATAGATGAATGCATAGAAACTGCAGAAGGATTTAGTATACTCTGTTATCAAAATTTAACGTAAATCTAACTGTTGTTACGAGCTTCGGTGTCGTGACAGTAAAAACAGCAGATTAAAAATAACCAAAAAATAGACACTATTTAACAACACTAATTAAAACTTTAATTCGCAGTTGAAGATCACTTTCGAAGTTAACCGTTGTATCGCAAATCCAATACTGACTCGGTCGGGTTATAGTAGGCGTCAGTAGATTTCAGAACCTTTTACTGAAGAAAGGTCTAGAACGTTCGTGTATATACCCGTCGCGAAAGACCAGGTGTCGAAAATTCTAGAATGTTCTAGTACAAAAAGTCTCGAAGGGTCTTGACTAATAGTTCTTCTAATCGCCGCTGGATGACGCTAGTGGTAACGAATGCCGTTATGTAACATGCTTTGACTAGGCGCGCAACAATATGTTATCTGTGGCTGTTAAACAGTTCAGTTAGTTCGGCCGGTGGTCCGTAAATTAGCTAGAACGCCTAGAACCAATATCACTCGTGTGTATATTTAATCATTACTATTATAATATGAAATTACTATAATAATATGATACTATAATAATATAACTAGTATACTTGGTGCATCGTCCTCACATATATGAACTATTTTTTGTATTACCAAATATTGTAAAACATTTATTTGAAAAGAGTAACTATGGAGTTTCTTGTCCGTTCTTCTCCATAAGAATCTACCTTTGCGAATGGACGCTAGAGTCACATAATTATGATAAATTTTATTGATGATGTTCAAAAGTGCCGTTAATGGCCTTATTGAAATAAACGTTTTGACTTTTGACATTCCAGACGCCAAGAATCCATCATGGCAGCAGCTAGCGGAGGTGATGACGTCACTGCAGGAGGTGGTGGCCGGCCTGATACACTACCTTCAGCAACAGGCCACAGGCCGGGACTCCAATCACAACCAGAAGCAGCCCATGCCCGACCGCTGTATGGATAACAATACCAGTGAGTGCTATTGATAATAGGGCCTTTATACTAGATAGAAAAATAATCATTCAATTTAGTCTGTCGTTAGGGTTCTAAAAATATTGAACGTTAAATTAGTATATAGTCTATTTTCAGTTTCTTTCTTTGTTTTTTTTTACACACTTTGTCTACGTTTCTTATCCCACTCTTCTGTCGCAGGTCTGCTGGAAGAAATTTGTATTGATACAAGCAGTACCTTTGTGCTCTTGATTTTGTTTAAAATTTAATCTACATCCAATCGCTCGCTGGGGTGGAATTCCACTGTATCCACACTGGAAGCCGACGCCAACACAGTAGGGGGAAGACTAGGCAGAATTAAAAGCGTGTTTCATGAATATGATAGGTCCTTCTTATTCGTTAATTTCTTTAATTGAATGTCAACATCGAAAGTAGCTATACAAATTAATTCAGTTACCTGTTTTTCTGAATAGCTATTGCTTTTCAAGAACAACTTGCAATGCGATAATGGAAAAAAATACTAAAAATATTTCGATCTGGACAATCTGTTTGTATCATCGAGTTCAACTTTGTTAGACACACCTTTTATTTTTCTGTATGGGTAATCATCAAATGACTTCTACCATAGGGTGGAGCGGAAGGCAGTGTCAGACTCTGTGAGTGTGTGCAAGTAAAAAATATAAATTAAATTATATTTTTTATGAATAAATATATAAAACTATCAGCGCCCCGCGGTTTTACTTGCGTAGGTCCCGTTCCCGTTCCCGTGGGAATATGGGGATAAAATATAGCCTATGTTACTCAGGGTGAATGTAGCTTTCTAATGGTGAAAGAATTTTTGAAATCGGTAGTTTTTGAGTTTACTCGTTACATACAAAAATACAAATCTTTCCTCTTTATAATATTAGTATAGACTAGCTGACCTAGCAATCGTCGTTATGCCACATTAAATTTAAAAAAGAATAGGGGTGGACCACCCATAACATTAAGGGGGATGAAAAATAGATTACGAAAATCAGTCGAGCCGTTTCGGAGGAGTTCAACCACAAACACCGTGACACGAAAATTTTATATATAAGAAGATTTAATTTATTTTTTATGCACCTGCCAGATTCTCTCATCTCTTCACCAACCTTGATTGAACAGTCAACCAAGGTTGGTGAAGAGATAATCAAAAGTACAAAGGTAGACTTACTGCTAAGTCATTCTCTAACAGTAGAGAATGACTTAGTAGTAAGTCAGCCTTTGTACCTTTGATATAAGAAGACTAGCTGCTGCCCGCGACTTCGTCCCCGTGGAATCCCCGATTTTAAAACATTCTTTATCGCTGCTCCGCTCCTATTGGCTTAAGCGTGATGTTATATAGCCTAAAGCCTGCCTCGATAAATGGTCTATTCAACCCAAAAAGAATTTTTCAATTCAAACCAGTAGTTCCTGAGATTAGCGCGTTCAAACAAACAAACAAACAAACAAACAAACTCTTCAGCTTTATAATATTAGTATAGATTTAATTAATTTTTTATGCACCTGCCAGATTATCTCTTCAACGGTTGGTGAAGAGATAATCAAAAGTACAAAGGCATTCTCTAACAGTAGAGAATGACTTAGCAGTAAGTCTGCGTTTGTACTTTTGCCTTGCACGTAGTGTTAATAACAATAAACAGTTACCTAAGTACGTGCGCTCCCCCACAGGCCAAGGCTCCCCGCAGACGGCTGCCTCGACACCGACGCACACCAAGTACAAAGTGTCGATGTGCCGCGACGCCGCCACGCGCTCCTTCTGCCCCAGGGGCAGCTCCTGCACCTTCGCGCACTCCGAGGAAGAACTCGAAAGGTAACTTGTTATTTATTTGCTTACAACGTGAGTAAATACTATAGAGCGTCAGAGTACATTTTTATATGTTTGCCTAAATTATGATAGCAGCATCTGTAGGCTGTTCAAGGAAATGAACAAGATGAATTACATCCTCCAAAGTACAGTGAATGAACACATGAGGCACTCCAGTTTTATCCAGCATATACCGTCTCACTGCGAAGAAAAAACTTCTCTTTCTTCCTGGCTTTGGGCAAGTGTTGACTTACCCAGACGATAGGCATCAAGCTCGTCCCTCGGACCCACATTGTGGTTGGTTTAGCCCATGAACCGTTCGTAGCGCCGCAGAGCAGGCGTGTCTGGCCCAGTCCCATTTAAGCGTGGCTGCTTTTTGGGCGACATCTGGGATTAGTGTTCACATGTTGCGGCATTTTTAACTAATGACAGAAGTCGCGAGACGACTTAATGCCCACTGCAAGGGCTGGTTCTAGGTTGCTCGGATAAAATATACCTTGGTGGATTTCTGGGAGGCTATTGTCTAACAGTGCGACACCATGAGCTCAATAAAACTGGAGTGCCTCAGCCTCAGGTGCACCTATGGTGGAATTCATGATTGCTACCATAGCTGCATTCATAATGTAGGCAAACGCTCTAACGTTTCGTACGTTGTATCTACATATGTACATGCACGTGTATGTAAATATCACTACATACTATAAAGCGCAATGTACAAGATACGACGTGATATGCCTACATACTATAAAACGCAAGGCCCCCGCCGCGTCTGTCTGTTCGCGATAGAGTCAAAAACTACTGAACGAATTTTCATGCGGCTTTCACGAATGTATGGGGTTATTCATGAGGTAGGTTTAGGTGTATACTTTGTTGAGGTTTTGTGTCAATTGCCTGAAATATGACGGTGATTGTTGCCCCGGATGTAAAAAATTTGCTTATAATAGGCATTCATTAGCTTGCGCTGCGAAAACTGTTTATGATTGATATTAATAATATAAAGTAATAATTAAAAAAAAAAAACTCCGCGAGGCTATGTGTCTAAATATTATAATTAAGTCACAATAACCGCTTTTTATTCAAATTATTCGATTGAAACACTGGTAAAATCTAAAGACGATGACATTCGTAACATGGTATTCATCTTTATCTAACTGAATAGTTTAATAATCAAATTGCAGCTATACAAAGCTAAATTATTATTTTTCAAACTAGGAATAATGTAATTAGTTTGTAATGATAATTTATCATTACAAAATAAACAAGGCTTTATAAAAAAAAATGTAACACCATGTCAAAAAATGAACTAATAAATTAAATCAGGATAGTGATTTAAACTGGAAATCAATCTTCATCGAAGTCGGGGGATCTATTCAAAGGAACCATGCCCCAACTGCAATTTAAAGACTGATTTTCAATTTCGATCACTCTTTATTTTTTAAATTATTTGTTTGTTTTTTTCATACCTTTTTAGAGATAAAACAATGTTTTTTCAAACGCGCAATACATAGCCTAATTATTATGAAAATACAATATTTTCGTTTTTATTTATGAACCATGGGTCCACGTTTTATTTTTTTAATGTTAACTAGCCTATGTTGTTACCCGGGATAAATCAGCTCTTCTAACGATACCCACATACATTGATATCGGGTAAGCCATTTAGAAGTTGAGGTGGATTAAAGAAACACACAAACATACATACATGGCAACGGTATGACGATGTTGCGGAATTTGATCGAAAGAGTCACCGCGGCCCAGGAACGCAAAGGGCATTTGGAGGAACACGGATCGGTTTTAGTTACTACCTAAGAGTCTGACACTCCTGATTGACACTCGTCATATTATGATTTCCCAGCCATAAAAAGCGGTTACAACTCTAATCCTGACCTTTTAGAAGGTGATCATCAGTGATCGGCGTAGGTAGTGCTGTTTTGGGTAAATGAAGTTGAATGATAATAATAATATGGACATACAACGAGATGGCCGGGAATATTTTTCTGAATCTCTATGTATTAAATGAAGGTCTGTCTAAGATATCACGAGTACGCATGACGACATATCAAACTACTCATTTCCGGTATAAGCTGGTCTCACGTGGTGCTGTTTGCTATATTACTAACTAATCCCGGGATTCAGAAGGCATATTCTTATTCAAGTAACGGTCACTAAATCCCGGGAACACCACTACCTTTGCCGATCACTAGTCATCATCAAGCGGACAAACAAACCGCCGTTGCTAACCAGTGTGAAAGGCCATAATAACTTGTATGAATATCAATAGAGAATGAGACAATTGAGTTTAACCTTAGCATATAACCCACCGACAGTACATACTTCCTATGTATGTTCGTTGCGGCTTTATTAATTATTTAATGGAAGACATCCCAAAACATCTCAAACCATATTCTGCCTTTCCCAACCTTGAAAAAACAATTCATGAATAAATACAAAAAGCATTTCTAAGGCATCTGTATATGCATTTGTATGGTTATTGATATCCTAAGAAATTCCTGCTGGACTGCTTGCGTTTCCAAGCTAGACGATCACGCGACCAGATGATTTTGGTACACAAAATACTCATGACCTACAGAACCTTAACTGCGACTATAGTTACTCGGTACATAAAGATGTAATGAAATCATCTGGTCGCGTGACAGGAACACCACACTCCTGGGTATCGTACAGTTGCTCACTCCAAAGCCCGTACTTCAAACTCTGCGCTTAATGCTCTCATGGACAAGAACACAGAATTTGATATGTTTGCCGAAGAATGTAAGATGATACTGAAATTGAGAGGAACCTGTCATAATTAATGAATTTTTTTGAGGGTACTGTATCACTGTGTATCAATAATATAGGTACATGTTATTATTTTATTTTATTTTTCATAAGTTTTCTTTGCTTTATATATTGTAATTGCAATGAAATTGTTAGTGTAATTGGTATCCGGCGAAATTTAAAAAAAAAAAATTATACAAAAATATTTATTTTTTTATATTTAAGTTCGTGTACACTTAATGTTACTAGTCTTAATTAAACTTACTGGTGTCAGTGCTTTTAAATATGAAATAAAATAAGATTGCATCGTGATTTCAGTGAATCGAACGATAAGATAACTTTTTTTTTTAAACCACAGTCACTAATAGATCTATTATCGCCACAACCACAGCAACAAGCGATGAATAACATAAACGGTTGCATTCACTAGAGTGTCAGCGTATCTAGAGGCCAGGACTTCACTTTAATAGCCCTACGACTGCGACTAAGAGAGCACACAATAGCACAATAGGCGCCCACTCTGGATGCAGCTTGCCGTACCTTGATTGGCAATTTTACAATCCTACAAATAGAATAAATTCCATTTCAATTTTTTATTGAATGGGTATTTATTAATAGCGCCTACTGGCGAATTCTATGAAATCCTCTGAATGTGAGATGTACAAACGCTTAGGTGAGACCTAGGTCCAGCAGTGGACGTGTGTCGGCTGAAATATTGATGAGTGATTAATAGACGAGCATAGAAAACATTTTTTCGACACAGCCACAACACAACAAGAGAAATATTATTATATTTCAACGATACAGTAAACCCTTGAAGGCCCTTTAAGATGACCTTCTAGCAAACCCCTGCTTCAGACTCGTGTAAAGATACTTCACAACAACACAACTGTTCTGTGCCATATCCAATTTAAATATGTACAATATATGCATTACGCACATTAATAATCCGGAATTTTGAATTCATTTAGTTAAGTTGTCCTGTTATTTGAAACTGTCCTATCTATCCTCTCCTGCTTGATATGGAGACATGTGGAAATTGTGTTATCTCTGGAAAATTTCGTTACGGGATCCAGTTGAATCGTTTTTTTCGGGAATCTTCGTGCTTCATTGCTTCGGCGCTTTTTTCGTGTTTGCTACTGTCTAAAAAGACTTAGAAGTCGCAGTGCTTGGAAATACGTTTCTGAGATTATTCCAAAAAAATAACCCTTGTACTTAAGTATAATAACAACTACATAATCATAGCTAGTAATAAGGTACACCCATATTTGCGAATAAATTTGAAAAACTTATGTAATTTTATAGAAATGCTTTGCAATCAATAGCGATGTTGTTCGGGATAAGTATGATGTTGATGTTGAGATGTATAGAATGTATTTTGGCATTTGCGAAGTCGCCAGGCACAGCGAAACATTATTTTTATTTTGAAATCTTTCACTACAACTACACTCGCTGAATGTCATAGGATGCTTTTCCTCTCAAAAACTGCACTGTTATGCGTTTTTTTTTTTTGTTTAATCTTAATATTATAAAGTTATAAAATGTGAGTTTGTGACGTTGTAAGGGGTAATCTCTGGATCTACTGAACCGATTTTCAAAATATATAAATAAGTATATATATTTTATCCCCGTACTGCCACGGCAACGGGAACAAGGCGGGTGAAACCGCGGGGCGCTGCTATTCGTTTTGTATTTGGATGACATTACTATGTTTTCAACTAGTCGTGCTACAGGGTAAAAAATATATTTTAGATTTAAATATCTACAGCCATCTTCCAAATATATTTATTAAAATAATTAAATTGATTTAATACATTTAGGCCATTGAGGAAACATTTTTAATCACTGTCGCAAAGACGCCCCATAGACTATCACACTTTAATGAACACTTACAATTTCTGTGATCCAAAGATAAGAACAATAGTATCCTTAAATATTTGTCTAAGTGTAAAAATAAGCTTATTAGGTCAGGCTATTAATAAGTTTATTAGCTTTGAACCTTGCAAAACATTCTAAATCGGATTTTAATCTTCAATTTTGTGTTTGATCTTATTTCTTCTAACAATAACAAACATACACATAAAAATTATCACTGTCTAATTTAGCAGGTCTTAAAGGACCATGCCTGGTTTTATGCGTAATTCTGGCAACATTAGCATTATCCGTATTTACGGACTGGCAACCCTAGACAACGGGTCACCCGTAGGCTTGAACGGCTAAGAATCCGCGGGGAGGGGCTAAGCCCCGTGACGCGTCCGCGTCGCGACGTTTAAGGCAAAAAATTGTTGAGTTAGTTCGGGTGTCTATCTATGCCCTAAATATTTATCATCTGCTCGCGTTTTCCCAACTCAAGTGGGGTCGGCTTACAGATAAACTCCATGGAGGATTCAGCTGAATACCAGTATTTTACGCGGCGCAGACCTCCACAACCCTGTAACTGTTTCTACTTATTGTCGATTCGATGACTAACTCCTTATTCCTACTTCCCTACGAATATATAAATGTGAATGTAAGTTTGTTTGTTACGCTTTCACGCGAAAACTACTCAACCGATTTAAAAAATTTAGAAAGCTACATTCACCCTGAGTAACATAGGCTATATTTTATCCCCGTATTCCCACGGGAACTGGAACTACGCGGGTGAAACCGCGGGGCGCTGCTAGTATTATATAATTTGACCCAGTAGTAGGTGGCTAGATTGATGGTGATTGCGGCATCAGTGGTATTCATTAAATCCCCCATAGTACAGGTGGATAGGCACTTATGGCACTCCAACTCGGGCTCAAGTTCTGAAGAGCCACAAGAAAGTCCACAGTCACATTGGGCATCCGACGAGTCTATTAATCCCCATTCCGCTAAGTTTTTTCTGCAGCGGCCTACCTGAGTGCGCAACCGAATGATTGGTTTCTATTGGGAAACTGCAAGTCACAGCAGGGTCATTGCAGATCACGTCCAGGTAATTGGGTAACACGGTACTTCTTGGCAAGATTGGTGTCAGATTATCAGGCTTCTGTAAATCGGTAACGACTGCTAAATATATAGAAACGACAGCAGGAACCAACGCCTTAATGTAATGTCTGTTAAGACGGTCACCCATCTGCAGGCTGACCTCCGCGAGCGTTGCTTAACCTAGAAGGTCGATCACGCGGCTGTTGTTATGAATAAATTTGTACCAGGGAAACCCAGGGCTAGTCGACATTTTAAACGGTACAGGTAATACAGTCCTGAATAACCTTTTGAAATTATCTTAACCAACTTCTATTTATTATTTTTATAAGTATGTATTTTTTTTCGTGTGTCGTTACCTTTTAAATTTTTATTGGTTGAACCGATTTTTCATAATTCGAATGGTGGTTCACACGATACAGACTTCTGTAGAATTTGCAATGCAGACGACGCCGACGGCTTCACCCTGACCGGTGTACTTGTCTAGATTTCTTTCTGAAATGTTTTCTTGCTTCGTACCAATTTTATTTGTCTGGATGTCGGTTAGGTAGTCGGGTTACAGTTTTTTTTAAATTATTTTTTTCTTAGCCTTTAGTCGCTTAAATAAAAACGTAGGACTTCGGTTTGGACTACAGAAAAAACTTCAGGATACAAAACATTACCATTGTTCATTGCACTTCAATAAGCAAGTTAAGTGATTGGGACCTTACCCGATCACTTAACTTGCTGATTGAAGTGCTGTTAAATTTGTTTAAATTGCCGGATGTTATTGGTCTGGGTTGAATCTGCACTTGTTGAGTCGGCACGATTGACTCAAAAGATACCATTAGCCCGCTGTGTGTGTGTGTGTGTGTGAGAAGGGAGGTAATATACAATGTCTTTTTCCAAGAAGTTACAGCAACAAAACATTATCAGTACATGTAGACGTAGTTTTAGTTTTACGGGATGGTCCTATGAATATTATGCAAATTAAACCATTTAAAGTGATTCAATATCCACTGGTTTATATCTTAAAATATCAATCAGATAACAGTAATTAAATGTCTAGTATTAAAGTCTCCACAGATAATTATTAGTTTATCATCTTCCAACACTAGTCAGTGTTATATATAAACAAAATATAGCATAGTTTATATAATGTAGGGGTCTGTAAACGCATACTGTAACTCAACACAGGACAATTTTTTTTTCAGATTCAGATTTATTTATTTGCAAAAACATGTGTAGATAATATACATGGTATGATGCTTATTATAGGTGTTACAAAATATTCTTTGGCTCAACATGTTTGACCATCGCTGGTGTACAAATGTGGTTGAAAAACATAAAAAATATACAAAGAACAGTAATCACAATACAATCAATAATTAACATACAAATTAAATTAAAACATCAGGTAAGTAGTCATGCGAAAACAACAGTCATGCAACAAAACATTTAAAGCGTTTTGTCATTTAGAAATTCATTCACATTATAGTAAGCTTTTTCTGTCAGTACTTTTTTTAATGTTTTCTTAAACTGGTCTGTATTTAATTTTTTAACACAGGTAGGGATATTATTATAAATTATTGGCGCTCTGCATACAACACTTTTATACAGTAGCGCTGTCCTAGCTGGTTGAACACGAATTTTACTATCATCTCGGCGATTACGTAATATAATGTCGATATTCGAGGAAATAAATGGGGGTTGTTTCTGACAAACATAGCTATATCCAAAATATAAAGTGACGGAAGTGTGAGGATTTTATACTTTGTAAAAAGAGGCTTACAACTCTCAGTACTTGGGATACCAAACATGGCACGTATGCATCGCTTTTGCATTTTAAATGCCATCTCTTTATTTATTACCTTGTTTTCTCTAAAACTAATTATTTTTCTAGCCGTTTTGAAGAAAAGCTTTGAATATTCTGATGGAATAATTTTAAGGATTTCTGCTTAGTACGATTGGTTATGTGAGACACAGAAGATATCTGGTTGATGGTAGGTGTACCAACATAACTATACTGTTAGCCTCTGTTGTCATACCAATTAGTTTAAAGGAACATCCGGAGTGAGCCCAAGACTCCCATGCCATCACCAAGCACTGAGATCCTACTTGTAGATCCCACATTAAAAGAATTGTCCATAGTAACACATGTAACCTCCCTCGTACTACGATTGTAAATATTAATATATCACTGCATTTATATTATAATAATGCAGTTAATTAAGGAGTCTACCTGTACATTAGTATTATTAATAATAATTGCGGTGTTAATTACAGTACAAGACTTCGACATACTTCTAATGTCTGAGTTTATATTATATTCTAATACTAGCGACCCGCCCCGGCTTCGCACGGGTGCAATGTTGATATTAAATCTCTGCTATATTTTGCATGTAGTATACATATAAACCTTCCTCTTGAATCACTCTATGTATTAAAAAAAACCGCATCAAAATCCGTTGCGTATTTTTAAAGATCTAAGCATACATAGGGACAGACAGCGGGAAGCGACGTTGTTTTATACTATGTAGTGATATATCATACAAGTTGATGTCCAGAAAAAGAATTCACTGTAATGACTTACTAAGAAATGTAAATGCATAATAAGCATGAAAAAATATATATTTGTTTATCGATTTTTCAAAATATGGAAAAGCACACAGTACCTATTATGTTAAAATTGCAACTTAATTAATTTTAACATCTCAGTTACAAAGCCAATAATTAGTTCTTATTTACCTTTGAACTATTTGCCTATAAACACAGTAATATTGGTTTCTGGTTCATATATGTACATTTCACATAATAATACAATTTCATGCTTGTAGTTTGACCCAGGCATACAATCATTATGAGTCTAAAGGTTGTTATTTAATAATTAAAGTAAACCTCTTCCTATACAGTCTAAAACATGACTGAATTAAAACTATTATAAAATGGAATGCTAGTAGTCTTAAGCTGGCCCACTTGATATGAGCCCTGTGTAATATCAGATCACACAGTCCTTAGTCAACCTCTCAGCTTGGGACGATGCCTCAGAATGGGCACTTTCTAGGTCTAAAACACCAACTTATTTGCAGCTATAATGTGTTCTTTAATTTCTAACTGAGAGCTCTCATTTATCATTATCATTTAAAAGTGTTTATGCTGTTTTTGTGTTGATATTATATTTAATATCTTATGACTAATTTTATAGCAATTATTTTATCTGGAATCTTCCAGTTGGTCAATAGTAGTATAACATGGAATGAGGAGGCTTTGGCTGGCGAAATTTACTTTTGTTTTATAGGTTGTATTTTTCCGGAATTTTGTCAAAATTTTAGTCTTATTTTTTCTTTATAAATTTAGTAAGTAGGTATAGACTGTTTTTAAGTTTCCTTCTGTGTCTACCCACTGAGTCGTAAATTACTCAATCTAGTATATTGACGCAAGTCTCGTGGAAGAAATATCAATTAAAATAAACAGTACCTTTGTGCTTTTTCCTTTATATGACATTTGCTTTTATAAGAGTACACGTAAAAATAAAATGAAGCCCTGAACTCCCTGGTGCCATGACAAAGGTAATTCACCGTTTCTTAGATAAACAAATTTTCGTAAGCTAACCAGCCTCGTTTCGCCTTGCCCTTGAGCCATAAAAGAGACTTTGAAGGGGGACTTGATTGATGGCGGCCATCGCTATCCCCTTCAAAGTTTTTATTTCTAACCTAACCTGTTCGAGACGGGGTGCCCTAAGTCTCGAGCTCGTTTCGCTCGCTCTTGCATAATAAGCAAAGGTCGTCGAAGGAAGCCACAAAAATAACACGAAACACAAGGAACTCGAGGAGAAACGAAATTATCGAAAATAGATGACAGTAACATGACATGACACAAATGTCATTTATTTTTTACGCCCCTTTTTATCATTTTTACACCATTAACAATATATTTTGACATATTTGGTTGACAATCGCCCATTTTAACGTTCCGTTTCCACTTTTATATGTGCTATGATGTGATTTGACGTTAGTATCTTATTTTTCAAATTTCTCGAAAACTCCGCATTACTTTTGATAAGAGTGGTAGCGTTATAATTTGGGACCCAAACCCTACAAGCTTCAACACTTTTTACTTCCCAACTCTTGCCAAAGGAAACTAGATCCCAACCCATGCCCTAGTCCACGTAGTAACAGACTATGGCTCAGATACATGTGTATCAACCTTAATACCCACCCATGGCGAATAGGGTAGTTGCTTAAAAAAATCTAATTAGTCCGTAAGATAGACTTCCCAAAAATATTGGACACGTATTTTTTATTTTTTTACGTAAACAAAAAACGAAGCCGATATAGTGCGTTGAAAACTCGTGTGACGTCACTTCGTGCGACGGTTTTTACCACGCCGTGATGTCACAAGTCCCCAAAGCCCAAGCTCCAAGCTCCAAGCCCCAAGCCCAAGCTCCCCAAGCTTTTTATCTTCGTCAATTTTTAGAGATATCATAAAGCAAAAAATACTTGTTTAGGTAATATTTTGCGAAAATCTAACTGACGGACTAAATAGGATCATATTTTTATTCCTCAGGAAATATCCCTATTGTAGGAGACCTTATCATTTACCGTGTGAATTATTTTGTCAACGCGCGATATGGGGTTCCAGTTTAATGATTTGTTGATAAATGAGAAAAAAATCTGTGTTCTAAACGTAATTATAAACATATTGCAGCAGTTGAGTCACCATAGCAAAACTTTAGTTACCTACTAAACTTTTCTCGAAAACGCTTTCGGGAACCTACGGTACGGTCTAAGTAAAAAAATGCAATCGACTGTACTGCCATGCGTAAGTCCTACGCGGACCATTACCATAAAGAAAAATAATATAGAATTGATTCGATGCAAAGCGCTAGCGCAATTTAACACTTAAAAAGTATTAACGGCGCGGTCATTCAATTCGCCTCGCTAGCACGGAACGGTTGTGTCGCAGACTTGCATAGTACTCGCACTGACGTTAAGTCTTGAAAAAAATCTCGTAAGTATATAGTTAATTATTTTCACAGTTTTAATTTCATTATGTAATCATGCATTTGACATTTTTTTTTTTGTTGCAAATTGATAGTGTGTTGTAACCTCGTGTGTCACGGCCATCATTTATGTTTTGCGTTTCGCGGGAAAGCTGAAAGCTTCAGCGGCATGTTTTTTTGTTCCGCTTGCGATTTTTTGTTAATTTGGACGGCTTTTTTGACGCTAGATTTTTAATGTTATGTTCGGCTGTGCTATGTTCAGATAACAACGCACATTGTAACTACATACTTTTACTACTACCCTGATTAATTTAATGCGTTGTTTAGGAATTGTTCTTTAATATCTGGTACGAGTGACGTGTCAATTATAGCTAGTTAATGTATAAGTTTATATGAACTAACTGGAAAATTTGTAAAGATGAAGTACTAATTTGTGTTTGCAATTCATTCACATCTACCCTCTTTTTTTCTTTGACGAAATTTTTATAGCAAAAATAAGCTTTTTTATGGTTTTCGAATTGAAATATCTTTTAATATTACAGTAGTTAGGTATGAGTGTAGAGTAAATTGAATGATGTTTCTATTACCTAACTTTGAAATTAAATAAATATGTTCCTACTAAAAAAACACTTTATCGCTTGGCGGCTATTTTGTAAATTATTGTTTGCGTACAAAAGTACTAATGTACTAAAACTGTTTTCTATTTATTCGTATTAGTTAGTTAATGTAGATGCTTAGTTTGTTCATGTTCAAATTATTTCACGTGTTGACCATGGCTTGCGAAAATTGCTGTCTCCCATAATTTATGACAAATAATATAATCAGTTGACACAACTTCGATATACTTGGCTTTAAAATTATATTTGCCATAATTAAGACGATTTACGACAAATACCATGTCGAGAGAGTTAGCATGTATGAAATTATTTTATTTTAGTAGTCATTCTACCTTAATTGCCTCATGTTGAATTTGTTTAACTGAAAATAGCGCTGCGATTTTTGAAATAAGAAACAACTTATTAAATCGTGCAATTGCCTACGCCTATCAGGGCAGTACTTTTGATTGCCTTCTGAAAATGTATAGATGTATTAGTGACAATCATGAGTTTTCTGAAGCAAAAAACATTTAACAATATATAGGTACAACAGTATAAGGGTATTAATTATGTGTTTTTATGACATTTATGTAGTAATATTTGAATTTGACATTTTAGAATGTATTCATTGGATGTTATGACATGTGTAATCTCATTTGTAATTTTGCATGCCTGAATTGGTGCAACACAGTAGACTGCGCATTCACTTGACATCTGGAAAGCTATTATTGTGTACTGTGTTGAGGAATAACAATTTGAATTTGAATGTTGAACAGTCGGTCGGTCAGATCGAACTGAGGCTAACAGTTTTCAGGGATTATTGCAAGTAGACTGTTGCGTGATATATAATAGGACAAGCTCTTGGTTCGCGCGGATTTTTTCAAAATTTACGATATAGGTATTATATCTATTATGCAATATAAATAAAATAAATAAACTATAGCCTGTGTTATTTCCTGATAATTTAGTTTCCTATTGCTGAAAAAAGTGGTTAAAAACGGTCCAGTAGTTTCAGAGCTTATTCAGTACAAACAAAAAAAAATCATTCCTCTTTATAATATTATAGTAGGATACAAATACATACTGCCCAATAGGTATATTCGTAAAGCACTCCTAGACGTCACTAACGCGATCCTCATTGTTTCAGATTCAGAATGAACGGCTATCCGTACGTGCATGGCATGCCGCCGCCGAACCAGAACAACCCCATGCCCACCACAGGCGCGCCGTACCCGGCCGGGGGCAGGCCATACCCCCCCTACATCATCCAGCCGCAACCGCACATCCTAGACGCCCACAACTACAACGTGCCACGTAAGATGTTCCTTTAACTTGTATAATCAATATCCTCCTTTTTGTGGCGTGCCTTAACAGTATATACGCCAAACGGCATTTCATACAAATTTTCAAGTCACTATTTTCCGAAATGACTGAACCGATTTTAACGAAACTTCACACATATAAGCAGGATACATAGGTCTAAAAAGTTAGTTGAAAACATTTTCGATAAATAGTGTTACGTTAAATTAGACCCATTTTAAAATTTTCCGTACAAACATAAATTTCCAGTTATCTTTTTTTAAATAAGACATTTTGAAAATGTTATAACTAACTTTTTAGAGTTAGACCTATGTATCCTGTTTATGTGTGAAGTTTCATTAAAATCGGTTCAGTCATTTCGCAAAATAGTGACTTGAAAATTTGTATGAAATAGCATACGGCGTACACGCTCTTAAAGGTTAAATTTCCTAAAATCCGTTTTAGTGCTCACCTACATCATCAGAGGAAGCCTGGTGTAAAATTTCATGTCCTTAGTCCTAGTTGTTTTGAGTTTGCGTTGACATGTTAGTCAGTCTGTTTCTCATTTATAAATATAGATGTATGTTAGCAAATATTTTATAAGCAATCAGTGCAACTGAATTATAACCACTCAAACCATAATCTTAGTACTTTAATATATCAAAATTATTTATCTAAGCAAAACTGCTTGTTTACCTGCAAATCGTCTCTCAACCAGCCAACGAAGTCGCTTTCCTAATTGGACTGAGACTTAATTCCCATAATACTTTAAGGAACACTCGCATTATAATCCGTCTTATGCTGTCAAAAACACCTTTAGTGGACGTACATTTGGACTCATTTCTGATGTTGTGTAACTTCCCGAGATCAAATTACAAATTGATTTTGACCGTTTTAGGGCACCCAACCTCCGTATGGAAAAACATAACCCTTATAGGATCACGTTTGTCTGTTTGTCCGTCTGTCACAGCCAATTTTCTCGATCGATTCTGTTGAAATATGGTACACATTTAAACTTCTGTGACCACATTTTTTACGTTACGGTGCATAAATAAATAAATGCTTTTTGAATATGAAGTCACTTATGGGGATTCGCACATGGCCGGTTATTTAAGTACGAGAATTGGCCTTCTGGACTGTGCGACCATTATACATTAACAATAACAACTGCACAATAGTGCATTGGGTGAGGTCTGGATCTACGTTTATTATATCCTTGAATAGAATTGACTATAATCATTCGTCTTCAATTCTCCGCTAATAGTGTCTAGGAGCTCGTGATTTAGTAATAAACAGCCGCACGGGCCGATCGTCAAGGTTAAGCAACGCTTGTAGAGGTCGATCCGTGGATGGGTGACCATCTTAACGTACCGAGACTTCCCTGCTTCGGGAAACGCGTTAAAGCCTTGGTCCTGGCGGTAATTTGTAAATGATAAATGATATTTATTTTGGAAGTAGGTTAAACATAACACTTTTACACGTCAAATATTTCTGATCATTTTAAGCTAGATGAAGCCGGTGTTTCCTAGCCGACTACCGGTAGATATTTAACAGTCGTGATGTTTAGTTAGAAAATATGACACTAGTGCCAAGCGTCGTTTTGCCCAGTTCCTGGGTTGTGGAGATCCGATCGACAGACGCTCCATGTCAAATACTGGTACTCAGCTGCGTCCATGCTTCATTGCATTGTAGCCGTTTTGAAAGAAAGTTGATAAGCATACGCAAGATATTTACATTTATGTAAGCCTAAAAAATTAGTTCAGTACTTTTTCTAAAGAGTTTAGAGAGACGAAGGTATCAATTTTAAGTTTTCTTAATGAAAATATGTAGAAAATTTCTCTCACATTAACATATATCATCATCATCTGCCTAGCCTTTTCTTAACCCAACTACATTGGGGTCGGCTCCCAGTCAAGCCGGATTCAGTTAAATACCAGTATTTTACGTGAAGCGGCTGCCTACCAGACCTCCACAACCCATTAACATATATATTAAACTCTTTCGTTACTGACTGACAGAAAAAGCACAGGCTAAAGTACTGGTCGTAGAAATAACTGAAACTTTGCATGTAAGATACCTTGGGTAGTGAAGGGGCACTAAGAGAGAGTCGCGGGCAAACTCATATAGGTAGATTGTTTTTATCAAAGATTTTCAAACACTATTATTACGCCATTTTACTAGATTATTTTTGCTTTGATTTTATTTTTCTCCAGGCATAAAAATTATAAAAGAAATTTATATTGTGTCACTGTTTACAGCCATGGCGCCCGTGAGCATTCCAACTGATTCGGAGCATATCAACAACGGTCACCACACAGTGTAAGTTCATTTTTATCTAAGCAACAACATACCTCAGAGTACCTTTTAAGTTTTTGTGTTATAAACCTCTGCTGTTTTTTTAAACTATTTATATTTGATATAACAAATATAACTATATGAAGCTGCAAGCATTAAAACTTGCAACGGTTGTTTCCAATTAAATACGTTTTCTTTCCTTCCTAAAAACTAAAACTAAAAATATCGCTTTTGTACAAATATGTAACTAAGTACTTATTTATTTTGTTGATTATTTCCGGTAAATATTTTTTGTTCATATTACCTTCTATGCATTAAATAAAATTCATTGTTTACTTAATAAATACGATAAATATTAAAACAATATTGTTTCGTCAAATCATTTACTCTCTTAAAGAAAATTCCCCCCCACTGTTGCAATTTGTGAAGTGGTCATCTACTTTAGAAGGATTTCATCACATATCATTCATAATTTCATTATTTCCCTACGCCAGTGGTGCTATTCTGCAAAATATTTCAACTACTAAAGACTTCAACAAAAAACGATCCGGTCAAGCTTAAAATAACCATTTACATATATATCACCGTGTAAAACTGTAGTGAAACTTAACCATAGTAAGCAATCCATTTAAACAACATAACAATGATACATTTAAACAATATGGAATGACAGTTGCCTTAATGCTCATCATCATCATCATCATCAACAACAGCCTGTTGCAGTCCACTGCTGGACATAGGCCTCTCCAATTGCGAGATCTATGCGAGAAGCCGAAAATAGATCTAAGTGGCGTGCAATTGGAGAGGCCTGTGTCCAGCAGTGGATTTAATGCTCACTTCACCTAAATTTACAAGATGAGAGGTTTACAGAATAGACCTACTGATCTATTTTTAATTGACCATACGTTTTTTATACCAAATAGTTACCCGCTACAACCGATAATAATCAACCAAGAGATCGTGGTCCCGGGCGGGGAGAACCGCTTCTACTCGCGCTCGTACAACGTGTGCTTGCCGGAGGACCACACCGGGACCAGCACCACCGTGCCGCCGCCCCCGTACCGCTTCGTGCCGCGCGTGCCCATATATGCGCAGGAGGCGCCCGCGCACCGCGATGATCTCTTCACACGTGAGTTTTATTTTATTGTTATTATTATGAGCCTGTAGTATCCCACTGATAAACGGATACTTTTTGTCAGGTGTGATTTCCCCTTACGTAATTAAAAAAAATACAGGCAAATAGGTCATTACGCGAAAAAATATTATGTAAAAGTTACCTGTAACCCATTTGCAAAGATATATTTAATTTATTATCAATTATCTCTTTATACTTTCCAGCGATACCGTCAGAGCCTGATTTCCGTGTCAACGCCAACTCTTATGGACCGCGCCCCGATGCCGTGTGGGCGCCGAACCCCAGCGAGGTAAGTCCGACCATAGCCA
Organism: Hecatera dysodea; assembly: GCA_905332915.2. Taxonomy (NCBI): domain Eukaryota; kingdom Metazoa; phylum Arthropoda; class Insecta; order Lepidoptera; family Noctuidae; genus Hecatera; species Hecatera dysodea. The sequence goes on along the minus strand of HG995286.1, from coordinate 24,720,613 downwards.
GCGAATTTTCTATTCTATTGATACGAGATTGAAGGTACACTTTCCCTTACTTCAACGCTGAAGAGACAACCAAAAGGTATCGGGTGTAAGCTAATATTGGTGAGTTGTACCCAATGATACATTAACTATACAGGGTGTCCCAGAAGGGCGTGGTCATAATGTAAGGGTATCGTTGGCTAGCTGGTATAGATTATGGAAAAAACACAACTTGAAAAAAAAAAACTTTCTAATAAAAAATAATGCAAAAACCGACTTCAAAGTTCCAAACTTTTCAAGCAGACACACACAGTTTTGACATCAATACTGTGTGTGATTGGACTAAAGCAAATGTAAATGCAACCAATTGGGTATTTCACTAGTCATAAAAATCATAATAATTTAGTTCGTCCTTTGGATTTTCAAAAAATATTGGACACGTATTTTTTGTCGTAAAGATAAAGCGCATTAAAGTTCAAGAGCGGCTGGTGACGTTACGTCGCTGGTAAAAATTACAGCACGCAGTGACGTCACGCGAGTTTTCAACGAATACGTGTCCGAAAGAATGAAAAGAAAAAATACGTGTCCAATATTTTTTGGAAATCTGTCAGATGGACTAATCAGATTTTTTCAGTAGAATACCGTATTGTAACAAACTGGTTGAAACTTTAATAGTTTGTAGTGGTCGATTTTTCTGAAGTCTCAATTTTTTTGTTGTTTTGTTGTTTTTTCCTTAATGCATATCGGCTACGCTTAAATCATCCTTAAATGAGCACGCATTTCTGGAAGAGCCTTGTAGATGCGTTACCTGCACTCTAAAATGGCAACAATTATCGCTATCTATTAGTACCGATGGCGCTTGCTGCATTACTAATAATTTATTTCAATAATTTAATCATTTATTTCAATTTCACTATATCAATTAATTTATTTGCAATTATTTATTGCTTAAAAACGTTCATTTGATCTCCACATGATTAACATAGTTTTAAGATAATGTAATACTAACAAAATATGGACATTGAATTAGTCTGAATTAAACAAATTTTATTTATGTATTTATTACGCGCCTGTACATAATCTGTCATTGGCTGTACACCGATTTATTTCTAAATGTGATTTTCTAAAATGCTGTTGTGCAATATCAATATATCTCAGCGAACAACGATTTTAAGTTAGAACGTCGTTTCAAAACATGCTAGGCCAGCGGAAGACATGCTGTTATACCTTCATGTACTTTTAGAGAGTTCGAAGGAGGATCAGACTGATGCTGCAGTTAAAAAGTAGAATAACCACCAACCAGCATAACCTCTGTGTAGAAGTCGCTGCTTAGGCTTTTAGTCGCCTAGGTGGCGATTAGGTGGCCACACTGCATCCCATGTGGTTGTAGTAGGCAGTAGATGCTGGATGTATCTCCTTTGGCTAAACGTTGGATCGCTCGCTAGCGAGGTCATTGCGCGGCCGTGAACGTAGGTTTCTTCAGGAAAAGCGGCTAAGCGACATAGCGCACTTTTTCCAAGAAAGTTCTTTATCTTTCCGCACTTAAAAGTATTTGTGATAAGTATTTAATTTTTCTGAACTCCTAACAACTACTAATCTATTAGATTAGTACCTAAATTTAGATGTATATCATATTTTTAACGACTTTTTTATAACTGGAAGGGCCCCGCGGTTCCACCCGCTTAGTTCCCGTTTCCGTGAGAATACGTGTACAATATACGTATGTGAAAATTGGTGAAAAAATGGTTAAAATCGGTCGAGGAGTTTGGGAGCTTATTCGGTACAAACAAACAAAAATTTTTCCTCTTTATAATGTTAATACAGTAGACAAGCACGATATGCTTGATACTTCGCTGCCACTTTAGTGTCTGGGCAAGGTCCTCAGGTGCAGCTATCGTAAGATGTAACGCTCTATCTTGTTTGTATGTCCTCAGATTTACAACTTCGGCGACATGCTCAACTCACTGCCACCGACTCCGGCCCCGCCTTTGGCTGCCGAGGTAAATGTAACACTGTCATTGACTGTTCTTTTCTAGTCTAACTCATGTCTAGTTTGTCAAATAATCATTTATCACTACACCATCATCATAGCAGACGAAAGTCGTCCACTGCTGGACATAGGCCTCCCCCAAGTGACGTCACCACAACCGGTCCTGTGCTCTCGCATGTGTCGGCTACCCGTGACCCTCACCAGGTCATCGGTACACCTTGCGGGAGGCCTTCCAACGCTGCGTCTTCCGGTACGCGGTCGCCACTCCGGAACATTTTTGCCCCATCGGCCATCTGCGGGCGTACCATGACGTCTTAAAACGTGAGTCTTCCAAGCGAGAAAAAGGGATGGAGCTATATAGGGTGTATAACTCTGTCCCTCTTTCTCGCTCGGAAGACTCACGTTTTAACACCTCATGGTACGCCCGCAGTTCTGCGAGCAATGTGCCCTGCCCACTGCCACCTCAGTTTGGCAGTAATCATTAATGATCAACAATTAAAGGAATTGCTTTTTTTTCTTCCATGTTAATCTTGAACTGTACTACCCCTGGGCGAATATCTCATCTTTTTGTTCCACGTTTCCACTGACAAAGAATAAGACAGTACGAGCATACAAAAAAAGTCCGCTACCGTAGCAACTTATCTATTTTCCTGTGCGAGTTCGTAGTAATTCACACGTTTGACTAGATTCTGTCGCTCGCGTGACTGTCGGAAATGATCACAAGGGACTAAAGCTCCCGGGATAAAAAGCCTATGTGATATTCCAGAGACTTTAGGCCCGTAATCCAAAACGAATTTTATCCAACTCCGACCAATTTCATCCAAATTAACAAACATCCATCCATCCAAACTTTCGCATTTATAATATTTGTTAAAATCAAGATTTTGAGAGTCGTTTTTCGGTCCGCTATGAAAATCTTCGTAAACTCCTAGCACTCGCTTGCCTCTTTAATAACAAACAATGCGGATATGTAGATCAAGTAATAATAAGTATTGTTTAAATAATCATAACAATATCAGGCGGGTACTCCAACTCCCGATGGCATAGCAGACGCTTACGCTTTTTACAATATATCATTCTCTTGCTGACCTCTTAAATAATCCAATGTTTATACAGTGGACTAATAGGAGCTCTAGTACTTCAGTTACTGCGTCTCAAGAAATTACATTGCGTTTGAAGAAATCCGGGCGGGTTGTAGTCAGAAAGAGTCTGATACTAGCTCCAGTTCCGCGCAGAGCGGGAGTTATCCTAAAAAAGGGGGGCAAACACGGGGCTATACGCTTAACATACTGACGCTCCACTTTTCGACAGGTCTTCCCACCTGCAGGACGGCCGCCGATTGTGATCCCTTTAATCCACCGCGAGCTTTCCTCTCCTGTGGAGAGCGTGGGGGCCCGGGCGGTGGGCGGCCCTGTATCGGGCCCCGGGACCTCTGAGATCCCGACGGTGAGCGCCAACGGGCCGCCCACCGCCGTGGTGGTGCCCAGCAGGCTGGCGGTCGGGGCGGCGCTGCTGGCTCGAGAGAGGCTGTTGACGGTCACGGAGCGACTGTCCGCCACCGCACAGGCGTACGAAGCCTCGGGCTCTGATGATGTGAGTACACTTCTTGCTTCAATAACTAACGAAAAGTTATGATCGACGGCGAACGGCGAAGTTGAAGCCGACTGCTTTCAACTACATGAATGCTATAAAAAGAAGACTTGCATATGTTTTAGACAGAGTTCATTAATTGTTTGGTATAATTCATACTTAAATCTTCCAGAAAACAAACAATTACGATTTATTTGGTATACCTACGCCACATTGGCATGTCCAAGGTCCCGGTATGGGGCTGCCCCACCTGTCCACTTTATTTCTCAGGATGCTGTTGTGGCTGAAGCATGCCCTGCGCTTGATGGAGGCGTATTGCTTGCGCATGATGGCTTAAAACCATCAATTTCCATCATTAACCTCTGTGGTCATGCCGGAGGGAATATCGCACTGTTGGGCTTTTTCGTGAGGAATCTGTCAGTGGCAGCTCTTGGAGTTTTGTTAAGTTGGCAATGTTATTCCCCCTTGGTTTGGTTAAGCACTCTAAAGCCATTGTTCGTATCTTATTGCAATCCCAACGGGCTATGAGTGAAAAAAAGTGGAGAAGTGCACCTGTATTAGCGTTCACACTGGTGCACAACAATGTCCCCAGCGTCAATAACTAGTTCATGATCTTCCCGAAATTTCTAAATCCTTGTGATTGATCTTTTCGAATAGTTTTTCCCGATTAAGCAAGTGACTGAAATGTTTGAATGTGATTTAGACTTATTTTTGTAAATAAACGAGTGGACACATTACACGACACAGCAAAAATGGTATAGTCTCTCTTCCTCCAGTCCTTGATGTCCTTTTTCCCAAATCCATTGGGCTTCCTGTCAAACCAGACTCGACTACATACTTCGAGTAAAAATTGCCAGCAGCAATAGGGATGTTTCCTGATGAATAATAATATGAATCTATTTGGTCCGTCAGTTAGATTATCGAAAAATATTGGACGCGTATTTTTTGCTTTAGCAAATCTATAAAAAATTACGAAGATAAAAGCTTCAAAGATGTGTGTGTGAGCTTCAAAGATGTGGATGAGTGGGGGCTTGTGACGCCACGGCACTAATTTTCAAGGCACTGTATCGTCTTCGTTTTTTGTTTACATCAAAAAAGAAAAAATACGTATCCAATGTTTTTGGAAATCTATCTGACGGACTAATTAGCTTTTTTTACGGCCGAAACCAATAACCGATCTATCACATACTGGAGATAGAAAAACAAATGAAACAACAGAAATCCTATATAATTTTTCTGTTGTTTCATTTGTTTTTCTATCTCCAGTATGTGATAGATCGGTTATTGGTTTCGGCCGTTAGTCAACTATCCTATACTGATGGTACTCTCCCTCGCAAGGACCATTTGATTGTCCGTTCTATATATAAAGGGTTATTTCGGAGACGGAAAGCATATTTGTTCCATGCAATCAGTATCATTTCGTTGAAAATCGAAGTTTCTATTTATCTTGAAGAAGATATTTATTTTTTTAAATACGATCTATTTATTTTTTACTTACAGCGCCCCGCGTTTTCAACGGCGTCGTTCCCATTCCCTTGGGACTACGGGTATAAAATAAAGCCTATGTTACTCGCTGCTAATGCAGCTTTCAAGCTTACAAGCAAATCTTTCCTTTTTAAAATACTAGTTAATATGATCTTGTTATAAGTAAAATTTGCGCAGTCTCCGAAGTAACCCCGGTGTATTATAGTAGGTACAATAAATGGCTTTATTTCTCGTCCCTCCCGTCCACTGCTATACCGAACGCCAGATAAATGTGCAGTAACGGTCATTGACCCACCTACATTTATTGACAACCTTAATTTTAAAACAGAGTTAATGAATTAATGCTATATTGAATCGACATCCATCGTGATCCTTTATATTTACTGGTAATGGAAAACGATTCATTTTTTTTTGTCCATGTACCTACGTAGAGATATCAAGGAAAGGGCAATGACCTTTATTGCACATTTATCTGGCGTTCGGTATAGTATAAAATAATCATGTTGTATTTTTTACGTTTACTCATCTAAACATAAGTATTATCTTTGAATTACAGCAAGAACTCGAAGCTGGCTTGCAAGCGCTCGAGCGGCGTATCGACACGGAGTTCAAGATGGCTGACTAGATATTTATTATATATATATATATTACTTTATATACTTACCTAATTAGTTTGCCGGTATAGTAGGACTCAATCAACAACAAATAATTCGTAAAATTGATATTATTTCAGTTTGTAACGTTTGAATGATATCGAAAGCGCTATATTCGGAATATTTTCAAATCACCGTGTATGTTGACTTTCATACGGTTATTGGTCAACGTCGTGCTTTTAAAATCGTTATGTTTGATGCTGCCACTTGTTTGGAATATTTTTAAATTGCATAATGAAATTTATTCACATAAAAATCTTATGACTACTTTTGACTAATACGCGAAGTCGAGTGACAGCACGAGATTAAATAAAATTGTTGTTGTTTCTCCATCGGTTCTACAAGCGAAATCAAACTAAATTTTGGAATAACATTTTAATTCATGTAAATTTCGATATTTGTATATATATTCTATATTCTTAAATGTATTCTGCGTTCGCTTGGAAAACTATGTGGATTCTGCTTCACTCAAATATTTTTATTTGTATCAGCTGACCTTTTATGCTGTTTGCTCAGACGGTTATCAACATAACATTAAGTCCTAGGCCTCCAGGATCATAAAATTGGCATGTCAAATTAGAGTTAAATAGCTATATATAGCTAAATTTAGCGTTATTAATAGTCCCGTCACAAAGACTTCGGAATCAAATGACTGAATGAGGAAAAGTTGATCAGCTATTCCGTCACCATCGCACCGTGTAATCTGAGCTAAAGTGAAGTTCCATATTGTTTGTATGGATTGCGAGCTGGTTCGTGGAACGTTCACTTCACCTATGCTTGCACCGTGAGCGGCTTACAGAATCGCACTGCAAATTTTTGAACTTTGGTGTAAAAACGTAATCTATCTGCATGACTCATTAAGGTTCATTTGGTTCCGTGGTCTGTACGCGGACTGTTGAGGCCCTAACTTTACACGGCCAGGCGGCTGGAACGTTTCCTATTCAGCTTGCGGCAGCATCTGCCGCTACGAAAACTGGTTGGCGCTCATTCTCTGAGTCGTGTATAATTAAATAACTTTCGAGATTGTTTTTCGACCTCCCATCACAGATTTACAAATAACTTTTTCTACGGCCAAACAATACCGCCGTCCACACGCAAAGTCAGTTTCACCTAATAATAAGTTGAATTTGTAATATTAATGAGAACTTCGCAAGTTTACTGTCAATAAAGCAATCATGAGGTAGTATTGATATTGTAAACGAGGTGTTGGTGAGACCGGCGGTGTTCAATCCGCATTCATCCGTACGTTATACTTATACATCTGTTGGTCGGCTGTAGCCGAAATTACCTATATTTATTTAACGGTGGAGGGTTTAGTATTTTCACACGGTTTGTTTTTTTCTATTTGCATCCGTCGAGTACTGATTGTTTTGTTTACGTACTTTGTGTGCGGTTTTTCTACTGTTTACATAGTCGTTTCTATTTCTAGTTTACCGATTCGCTGTTTCCTGAAGAGATTTTTTATCTGCTTGTCCCTGTTTCGTTTGTAATTAAATGTTTAGCTTTAGTTAGTTGTCGTTGATATTGGTTAGAATGAAACTGTTATCGCCGCAGTACCACTGGCGCTGCATGCGTCCCGCTTCTGATGTTCGCGGCAACAGTTCGTGTCTCACTTCTGTTGCCGTCTTGTTGCTGGTGCTCTTTCGTTGCTTCTCTCGTCTCCGTTTCACTTCCCGCCACCAGTTTGTCTTGTCTAGCATCGTATCTTCTAGCAATGTTTCCTGTCCTCCGTTTCGTTTGCTGTTACTCTTTTATTGAAAAGAAGCCAACAACATAACTGACTGACTTACATATAAAGTTAAATGATTTTATACGGAAACCATTTTCGTAGATTTCATTATTACCGCTAGCAGCTCCGATAGTATTTTTGAATACGAATAATCGATTAATGTACAGGTACAATCGCCTTATGAGAACACTGATCCCTTTTGACTTACAAATACAAATTTTAATCTATAAAAAGAGTTAAGTGTGGTCACGGCTCTCAATGGTGATTTTGCCAAAACAGTGTGTTTGGATCTTCAAAAAGTGACATCTCTTTTTGATTGCAAATATGGATGACTCGTGTCCAAGTGCAGCGGCCCGTAGCTTACTGCCTCTGAGCATACTGTAAATATAACTGTAAGGTTGCTTTATGCTAAACCAAATCCAAGAATTACTTCAGAAACGATCATTGTTCGCAATCTTACCTCAGTTTTTCCTTTAAGCAACGGTCCCTATTATTTCATATTCATAATGAAATGAAAAAAAGAATATATTAAAAAATCAATAAGATAAAAAAATATTTTTATTAAAATTAACAAATCTGTCGCTATTTCCTATGGAAAAATACAACATAATTATGTAAAACAATCTTATTTTTATCCGGGCATTAAGTATCAATCAAAGACAAGATTTATGCTCATCAAATACTCATAAAACACGAAAAAATAAACGACTTTGGATGGTGATAAGAAATGTTTCGGTATTTGCAGATTTCAGTCCACATATATAAACATGAAATGCGGTTCGTTGGTTAGAGCTTCGATTATGAACGGCTGTACACATTCGATAGTTTTTTTTTTTAATGTTAGTAATAATCTAGAATGACTGAGCCGACCCCAACGTTGGAGAAGGCTAGGCAGTATTCAATCAACCATTTGTTATTTTGTTCGCCTCAATTCCTATTATTTATAAAAAAAAATACAATCAAATCGATTTTAGGCGGTACAAGTTCACTGGGTCATCTAATATGAAATAAAAAAAACTTTTTACAAAAAAATACAACCGACTTTTCCACAAAAAATCAAAAAAGTACAAAATAACTTTGATTTCGGAACTCGGTGTTTGTGGTTCCTTTTTCATTTTTTGAACACCGACTTCCGAAATCAAAGTTATTTTGTACTTTTTTGATTTTTTGTGGAAAAGTCGGTTGTATTTTTTTGTAAAAAGTTTTTTATTTTTCACTTTTTAGTGGTACCTACACCCACTCCCCTCCCCCACCTAAACGAACCAATCACATTGGTGTAAAAAAAACGTACTGCTCCTTTGCAGAGTAAACTAAGAGGTCGTCAATGTAAGTAAATTAGATATTTTTTTTAGATTTTTCGAAAACCGCTTGGTCGATTTCGATAAAATTTTCATGGGACCATTTGGGAAGTATACCCTTTCGAACAAAAAAAGAATTTTTCAAATCGGTTGAAAAGCGACGGAGTTATGCGCGAACAAACATAAAAAAAAAAAAAAAAAATACAAACATCCGAATTGAGAACCTCCTCCTTTTTTAGAAGTCGGTTAAAAATAGAATGACACATTTTTGACGTCAAAACACTGTCAATGTAACCTTATGATAAAAGCTTATTTATGTATTAATATGGATTAGTTAAAAGGAAAATTAGATGTATAATATTTAAGGTAATCTTATTTTGATACAGCTAACAAACAATAAAATTTTCGGTGATGCGCGAGCACATCTAATTTATATATATCCTCAGAGAATACTGCCCTTTGAATAGTTATTATCATTCGTTAATATTTGTATATAATAATGGAACAGCGCGTCGTAAGTACGGCGGTCTAAACTTGATAGCTTTGATTATCGCATGACAATCTCGAATCTGTTTTTGTAAGCTCGGGTTCTTTTTGAATTTCGGCGACTCACGACCGGATGCTTATTACGAGCCTTTATTGAGGTGGGACGTCTATTGACGTCGCGATGTCAAATGCCGCAGTCACGTCGATGCTGTGCTGTTATTCAGACGCAATCAGTTGGGACTTCAAGCAGTCAATTGTATGGAAACCATAATTTTGACGTGGACACATTATAACCCAAAAGCTGGCGGCAATTTTGAAAACGGCACGAATTCGGGCTATTTTCTGGTATAAAAGATTTGAACTAAAAGGAAAGTTTTCTGAAGCTGGCATAGCAACATCTTGACTACCTGTTAATTCTTTTGTGTGTACATAATTAATGAATAATGTACGTACCCACGCATCGATCACTTTTGAAATAGTAACCCATTTGTCAGCAACTTTGCAGAGGGCCCCTTATAAGTCTGTTTTCTTTCTTGATAAAACGGTGTCTTCTGCGGCGTCCCTCTCATTGCTCTGGGCTTATCCACTCCTCCCTCTTGGGGCAGGAGTTGTCCCTTTGGAATGCGCTACCTCCTCATATCGGGATAGTCAAGATAACCAGTCGGTTCTCCTTTAACGGCCGAAACAAATGAAACAACAGAAAAATTATATAGGTTTTCTGTTGTTTCATTTGTTTTTCTATCTCCAGTATGTGATAGATCGGTTATTGGGTTCGGCCGTAAGTTAAAAACACGTGAACCATTCGTAATTTGCAAAAATCATCGGTTTTGGTGGTCTGTATGTTGTTCCTATCTATATAAGTATGTATTTATTATTCTTTTTTTTTTGTTTGTCTTTCATATAAGTTGCATCTACCATGTTCTGTCTCTGCACCGCCCTAAGGTCGACTGATACCGCCGTTGTATTGTTTATGACTTGTTTTTTAAGTTTTAATAAAGTTGACTGAGCCAACTTCCTTAGAAATAAGGTCAGAACAATAACTATTTCAATAACGCGTAGTATATTCTTCTGTTTGGCCGCCCATTGTACACTTGATTTTATAAAAAAAAATCCTGTGCTAGTTATGAGGTCTATGGAAAAAAAAGAGCTTCCGTAGTTCCGTATCACTTGCGTGTGTACAAGATGGCCGCCAGCCGTTCCGCTGATACGTTACATAGACAGTCTGAAAATGAAACTTGTACAAATTGTTTCGATTGTAATATTATTCGACTATAAAGTAGATATGCCTAGGTCGCTAAAGTGCCGATTAGATCTATTATAATACCTACATACTATAAGGTGTTTCTTCCCTACCGTCTTCCCTACTTCTTCGTCTAGTATACTATAGTTAATGCGTGTCCACGTCCGATACCTCAATATTTTCGGAAATAAATGTATAGCGTGGTTTAGTTTAGATGAGTTAGCGTTAAAGATGTTTTTTTTCTACATTATGTATCCGCTTTGCTAGTCTGTTACGATCCGCAAACTGACGATTCGTACGAGGTGGGCGGTCACCGCGTACGATCGTATACAATAATGCCGTTGATAGTGAAGAAACACTAACTAAATTAAACATGGATATAATTATTAACTAACATAATCCAAAACAGAACACAACTGATGATTTTATAAATTACGGTGACAATTTATAGCAATTATTGAATGGATCCCATAATTATAATCAGAAAACGTGATATGTATTATAGCTTATAAATATGTAAAACAAATTAGGATATTATGAATAGGAAAGTTGTTAGGTCCCTGTTACCTTCTGCCTCTTCATATTGAACGGAGAGTGGGGAATGGAAAGGCTCCTGTGGCCCTGAGTGAGATCATAGGCCGCGGTCGGTCTTTGTGATCTAGTGTGCCGCTTTAGTCGTAGGCTGTCACAATTTCATCTCATTGCCGCGCCCCGTCAGCAGCGCAGCGCCCTCCTTGTCTAACGCGCTCATCGTGCGAATGCGCATCCTTTGAATGTGTCGTGTACATCGCACTACTTGTTGAACAACTGTTTTTTTATATAAGTGATGTGGCAGTACTCTTAATAAATAACCAACACAATATACATTGCGCCGTATGTTAACATCGCTTACGTTGTCAACAGCCAAGCAATGAATATTACCATCTTCTGTAGCGAGTTTTCGTTTCAATAAGGGTATTGCACTCGCCGTCAAATTGTAACCAACTAGCAAAGCTCGCTTCATATAACTAATTTGTTCTAGTTTTATATAAACAATACCTGTGTGATACATATATTTATACGTTAGAAGAAAAAAATTAAAACAAAATATGTAAGGCTGTAATATAGATATATCTGAGAGAAACAACTCAACGCCCTATCATAGTGGTATTTCTTTTTGTTTATTTTTCTTTTGTAATTTATGAAACATTGACAGTTACAGTTGTAGATGGAAAACTATGGACTCGTCTGGGATTATTTATAGCTTTCCTGTATACAACTGTTCCTGAATATTAAGTCTATTATGACCTAGTGATTCCTTTGTGTTTCGCTAATTAGTTACAATTAAACTTAGTGCAATTATGAAATTGCGTGCAATACGTGTTTGTGATGCGGATCGACTAGTACCAGTCGACATTTTTAGTACGTTAGCCGAGTGTACCTGCTTACATAATGGAATGAAATATAGGGTGATCATTCGAGATGGGGCAGTAGTAAGTTTATTGGTGAGGCTTCAAGATAGCGTTTTTAGGAAACAATTCTTAGCTTACGAAGTTATATTCTACATATTTTTTATCTTTTTTATACGTTCTTCTTAATGTTCCTAACATAGCAAAAATGTATTTATTTAATATGTAAATATTTACCAATGATTATTTGCCGTCAACTTGTTCGTGTCGATGGTCGCGCATGCCTCGTACCGCCTCTGGCCGTGCCGCGCCCGCTCGCCCCCGCGGCCCGAGGGCGCAGGCACAGTCGGTTCGCAACACAAACGCTGCAAAGGAGATCTATCGATAACTATACACGATCTCTTTGCATTTACTTTATATGATTTATAAACATTAAAAAGTACGGTACGCTTGTAACTAATGTTTGTATAAAGGTGAATACCATATTTTGGTGTATTTTTTTTTTCCTAGGAAAAGTCATTATTTATAAATATAAAGGTCTGTTTAAAGACTTGTAATAGGACTTGCGCACACAGTGCGATTTAGCGAATATATTTTTTTGTATAAAAAGATCACCTTTTTTGCCTAGATATTTAATAAATTAATACTAACCTTTTTGTTGAGTTTATTTTTTATTTATTTCGTTTTACACTACATATGTGCCAGTCACAGTACACGACAATACACCGACACTTCCCTTCCTGTTGTTCGACAATACCTAGTGCGCTTGAGCACAGCTTGTCTGCCCTACCCTCGGATACTGGGCTAGCCGTGAAATCTCTTCCAAGATGATGGCAACATTTAGCTATTTGTCGGCCGGCCCTAAGAGGAATGGGTTAAGCAAGGCTTATTTTGTCTCCCCGCGTATGTAGCATCAGCGTGTGTGCCGCGCGATCCGTCCGCTAGTACAATGATGTAGCATTTCAGTAATAGTCCTATACCCATATCGCGCACTGCAAAGCTTTCTCGTCATGCTAGTTCACATTGAGGAACGAACTTATCAGCACTGTAGTCAGATTATATTATGTAGTATCTTTTAAGCAAATTGGAGGACAGTCAATTTGCAATAGTATTAGATACCTACTGCCTTGATGAAGTACAATTTTTTACCATTAACGGTTTCGTAATAAAACATTAATTTAACAAAAACATCACCGCAACTGGAATGCAATAGCTGTTATAAGAATTCTCTCTCATATATATTAGAAACAGTTTGTTTCTATGTTAGCGCAATCAGAGAATTAATAGGTAGGTACTAAACTACCTGTTTATATTCACTGACGCTAACTCCGCCGATCTGTCTTATATTCTTCTTGATCTCGTCGCAATCTGTCAAAAACGCTCAAGTTCCATAGGTACATTTCTGACAGATTGCGAATGCAAACGTTGCTTATAATGAGTATCTACAATTACCATTCAGAACTGCGGTTCAAGTGTCAAGAAGAATATAATATCCTACACAAACCTTTTGCCTGTCAGGACGACACACACATGTAGGTATGTATGTTTCTTTTTGTTTTTTTTTTTTAAAGATTTAACACCACGCGCAACCACCATTCTCATAATTATGAATTGAGGCACTGTGACCAAAAACATGTTGTTTCTAAATAGAAATGTTGGTCGCTGACAAGAGTGGCGCCTGAGTCCAGGATTGGCGCGGGGTTGAGTCTTTAACTCGTTATTTCATAGGATAGGGAGGGAATTTTATGTTTAACACCACGATTTATTTTTAAAATAACAATTTGTTCAATAATAGTATTCGATTACCTTATTACTTTGTAGCTCGAAATGCAAAACAGAGAGCCAATTATACAATGTAAAAAAATGTTGGAAATTATACGTTTTTTTTTACAGATTGCGACTTAGATGCGAATGTGCACGTTTTCTGACTTATATGTCATATATATAGACAATTACCTACCTACTTCAGTGCGACATTTTAAGTTTTGTAAGTTTTTTGGAAGTGGCGGTGAAAGCTAAAATTCCCTACCTATACCTATTAATGAGGCCCGATAGTGAACGCATGACTGCATTTGTTAAAGAATGTGTGAAATATGTTAACAACTCGTTGATAAAGGATAGTCTGTAATATTTATGTTGTAATGCCTAAACTTAATGTGAAATGTCTTCACTTGCTAGAATATTTTCAAATCATACTTTTACAGAAACAATACCCATTCTAAATGTTAATATCTAAGTAAGTATAGTATTTTTCTAGATCTGCATAATTTAAAATCAGTTGAATAAGTGTATTTCCAAAACGTGTATGATATGATGCTATCCTTGGAAATCATCGCTTAAGAAGTGTTAGTTTCCCAGTGGCCGTGCGGACGATAGGACTTCGTGCATCGTGAAGACATGGGTTGTGGAGATGACTATACATAGTAGAGACATATATATTATTGTAGGAAAACGACAACTCAGTATCGATACCGCTTCTCCGAGCAGTTGCATCGCTCCATCTCTGGTGTAGGTCCCTCTGCATGTATATCTGTGATAACAACTATTTATTCACTAAACTCCGCACTAAACGAATAAGATTCGGTAATCGATTCTCTTTTTGCAATTCGCCTTGTTGACTGCAACTTGGGTGTAATAATAGTACTTATTTATTGATATACTTAGTAAGTTTGTGACGAGATTTTAATGAAATCAATAAAGTAATTGAATTTTTTCAAAGATTTATGTAATCCTTTGTCTTAATCGTTGGGATGTTTTGTACATTGTATTTGGACTGAGTGTTTGTATGTCACATCTTATACATACCTACGTATTAAGAAAAGAAGGAGAAATTGTTACTGATCATGCAACTTTGACCACCAAAAATGTTTATTGTTTTTATATTGTTCAACAAAAACGTTGCTTCTATGTGGTAAGTAGGTACTTCAGTTTTACTTATACTAAAGTATCAGCTATCAAACTGTTATTTGTATATTGATGGGGCTGCAAACAAAATCCAATCTTGCGTTAATTTTAGGACACCGTATACATATGTATAGAAATCAAGACGAGTGTGTGTAGAACATGTGACATAGATACAGAAAAGTCCGCTGTAAATATGTGGGTAGAAGATTGCCGAGGATTGGTATATTATATTATTATTAGGAGACGAAATAGCAAAAATGATCTTATTGTGCTTTCCAACGAATCAAATAACCGAACTGAATAAGTTCAAATCAATTCTTAACATCAGGTGTATGGTTGTAGTTTCATGTATAATATTTTCTATCCACTATTTTAGCCATTCCATAATCATAATTGCCAGTACCTAGTTGGTTCATCAGTGATGTGCTGATAATGGCTTAGGTATATTTTTTGTGTTCATGTTCGTTTTGACTCACGTTGGAAAGTTCAATAAAATCCTATTTTATAACACCTGATAATTAGTTTCCTAATAATTAAGTAAATACTCCAATCCGGTCCGGCTTATAGTTTATTTGTAGGTATAATATAAATTGCCTGTAATTTTATATCCTAGGCATTGCAATTTGGTTGCCTTGTAAAAGCTTATTAGGGTTCCGCAGATAAGAACCGTAAATGTAAGAAGACGACGGAACTCGGCGTGGAAGATACGCATGTCAGAATTATTTATATCATATAATTTGTAAAATAAACAGTTTTGTGGTAACATTCTTTGTTTATATTTACCCTTTCTTAACATCATATATGATGACTGTTTTGCGAAAAGCTGTCTCTCGAAACATGTCGTGATGGCTCAGTGGTTAAGGCCTCGTCTATCAATATTGAAGTCCAGAGTTTCATTCCGGGCAAGTATCTACCTACGTGAATTTAAATACCTCAGTTTTTGTCATACACACTACACAACGACACCTACGCAATTATCCTGCTTTAAAGGTAGTTGAATAAATAAAATGTTGTTATGCATTTGTATTTTATTTATTTTTGTTTAATTCGTATTTTTATGGTAATTGCATCGTCCATTTAGCATATATCTAGTGCGCAGTTTATTTAAACGTTAGCACATAAGGCCCTGTTTACACTTGGATTAGTGATTAGACGAGCTCATACATTTTCTGCGAGATTTCCAGGGGGCAGGTGCACTCCCCTGCCCCCTCCCCCCTGGGTACACCCATGATGGCCAGTGTTTAAAACAAGTATAATCACACAGCTTGATTTCATGGCCCTTGTGAACCTCGCCTTCGGAAAAGCCCCGACTAAACTGGTCGTGTAGGTACCTAATGGACATGTAGCTCGTGGCTAAGTACTAAAGCGATACCGGTTCATCTTCAAGGTAAGCAACGCTTGCTGATGTCGGTCTGTGGATGGGTGTCCGTACTTTGATACAGAGACTCCCTCTGTACCTAGGTAGCCAAGATAAGCCGTCAGTTCTGGCTGCATTTATAAATCTTGCTCATCTATAATCGTGGTTAGAAGCCGGAAAATCTGAAAACAGTCTTGGCCCGGTCCCGGTCCTAGGGGTCTGGTGTTCGGGCCTGCGGGTCGTGAGCTATGTGGTGGCTTGCTGTCCGATAGCAATAACCTACTCGAGTCGACGGCGCATCGTGTTCCTCGCGCGTCTCAAAGAGCTGTCAGCAAAAAAAATCGGGGCCCCATAGGGTCAGTGCCTGCTAGGGTTGTGGAATTGATTCGTAAGAGTCACCGCGGACCTGGAACGCAAGAAGGATCACGGTGGGTTTCAGTCAGTAAGAGTCTGACACTCCCTTCCGCTCCGCCAAGAGCGGGAGAAAAGTCATTTGATGACTTCCCATCCTGGAAAAAGCAAGGTGTCTAGTGTTAGGTACTCAATTACTGGTTTTTGGAGGATACCTAGTCGCTCCATATGAAAAACTGGTACTCAGCTGCACTCAGCTTAGCCTGGTAACCGACGCCGATGTACTTGCGTAGCGACCAGGCAGACTAGTTGTAACTGTTTTGTTTGTTTATTTTTATAAAAAAAACGTTGCCCTGCACTAGGAATGTCTTCTGTATCGTGGGTGCGTTTACAAACTCACTTATACAAACAGCTAGACCCGGAACAACTATCTGTAGGCCATACAATATTCATTCCGTGCGGGAATAGAACCCGCGACCCGCAGTGCAGTAGTTGTAATCGCTCAACCACTGCGTCAACCATGTCGACAAAGGAACCGACTAAGCCTACTCATGAAATGTTCCAAGACGGACTGTCTAGCTGTCAGTTAGGCCCCTGATTTCAATGACGTTCAGTGAAAAGGCTAGGCTGCTAACTAAACAGCTGATGAAGCCAGTTGGCTGCGATTTAAATTTTAAAAAATCTCATAAGTAACTAAAAATAATCCAAAATATGGGGTCAAAAATTTCCTCCACATCGCGGGCCACAGGTACTCGTAGGTAATATGGCCAAGAGGCTGGTATAATTGCCACGTTCTAACGCAATGTAATTGCTTATCCTTTATCAAAGACAAAAACCAGCCAACACGCACACACGAACGTGGTCACGCGAAGTGTCAACTACTCGTAAGCGTCTGATTTTTAACCGACTTCTAAAAAAGGAGGAGGTTCTCAATTCGGATGTTTGTATTTTTTTTTTTTTTTTTTATGTTTGTTCGCGCATAACTCCGTCGCTTATTAACCGATTTGAAAAATTCTTTTTTTGTTCGAAAGGGTATACTTCCCAAATGGTCCCATGAAAATTTTATCGAAATCGACCAAGCGGTTTTCGAGAAATCTAAAAAGAAATATCTAATTTACCTACATTGACGACCTCTTAGTTTACTCTGCAAAGGAGCAGTACGTTTTTTTTACACCAATGTGATTGGTTCGTTTAGGTGGGGGAGGGGAGGGGGTTTAGGTACCACTAAAAAGTGAAAAATAAAAAACTTTTTACAAAAAAATACAACCGACTTCCACAAAAAATCAAAAAAGTACAAAATAACTTTGATTTCGGAAGTCGGTGTTCAAAAAATGAAAAAGGAACCACAAACACCGAGTTCCGAAATCAAAGTTATTTTGTACTTTTTTGATTTTTTGTGGAAGTCGGTTGTATTTTTTTGTAAAAAGTTTTTTTTAAACAAGTTATGAGCACTCGGGCCCCACGATCTTCCCCAAACGGCTAAATAACCTCGTTAATTATACTTACTTATTAATGCCGCTTGACACGCCCCCTTGCCACTTCTCATGTATTTTATTTTTCTATGGTATCGACACAAGTTGCATCCCACACTAATGGCCAATCCGTCTTCCATGGATGTTACGACATACCGTCAGGCCTCTTTCGCGTGTCTGGCTATTGGGTTCTAAACATCTTGTGATATCGCGCTCTTACAAGATGATTTAAATAGGGTTGTCGAATGGTGTAGGTATAAATAACAAAATGGAACTTAATTTAAAAAAGTGTTACCACCTGTCATTCTCAAGGAAGGCTCATCCTATACTATCAGGGGCCTAAGTCTGCTATTTTTATAAATTTGTCATTCCAACACGATTCCATTGTCATTTTGCTAAAAGTTCGTAATCTGCTAAATTCATAATGGTCGATCACTGGTCGGTCAATGGTCTCGTAATACTTTTTGATAACCGAGCTATTAAAAGCATTGACTGCACAATGACGTTCTAATGGTAGGGCACTGATGAAAGGAACTGTCAAAACTTTAGCAGACTACCGCATACGTCTGTCATTCATTTGTCATTATGTACGAGATTACCATTCTATGCCATTTCTTTCAATGAAGTGTCAGTGGTTGACCACTGGAAAGTCATAGTGACGCTATTTTATTAGTAGATTACCAAACTTGTAAAAATGAACCATTATGAGATCAATGTTAGACCATTCTGACACTATTGTAATAGCAGACTCAGGGCCCAGAATACGTGATAGACAACACAAAAATACAACAAGTCGATACCGTCACAGATCTAGGAGTACCTACTTTTTGATAAAAAAAATAACTTTTATCCCTCACATCGAGAATATTATTAAAAAAGCCTCAAAAATGTTAGGACTTGTACAAAGGTACACAAAAAGTTTCAAACTGGTAAGCACTAAAATAATGCTATACAGTAGTCTTGTACGAAGCGTCTTGGAGTATTGCAGTATTGTATGGAGACCTCACTACGCCACGCATAAGTTACTCTTAGAAAGGGTACAAAAACGATTTCTTTGGCATCTTGCGTTTTCGAAAGGGAAAAGCAAACAGCTACCCTCCTACAATACTCGCTTGAAACACTTCAAGATGCACACTTTATCAACCCGAAGAGATATCACTGATGCCTTGTTTCTCTATAAACTGCTTAGAAATAAAATCGACTGCCCTAACCTACTAAGCCTTTTAAAATTTCGTGCCCCATCCCTAATTCCACGAAACCCCATCACTCCGTTACACCCACCCTTACGCAGAACAGTTTTGGGTGCAAACTCTCCGATTCCACGCCTTTGTAGCATGCTTAACAGTTGCAGTGATCTAGTAGATATACACCACGACAAATTAAGAACATTTTACGAGATAGTTAGAGAGCACTATTCTCGTATTTAATGGTGATTGAATATTAATATGTATTAGACACTAAGAATGTGATATTTTGTCTTCCAATCCAATCCAATACAATTTAATCAATTCTAACACAATATATTAATGATGTACTGTAATCAACTTATTTTGATTTTAATTTATTAACTTATGAAAATATTACTCTATTTGGCTCTGTTTCTTTAAGATTATGATGGGATGTATTTTAGTTGTTTATGCTGTGTTTGGTTCTCAAATGTTATGTTTTAATAATGGCTGTGATGTACTTAATTTTATTTAATTATTAATTAATGTTATGTCATAATGAAATGTTTAATTGTATGTTTATGTTTTATTCTTTTTTAACTGTTTTTAATTATTATTCTTGATTTTTTACTATTTTAATTAGTCATTAGTCATTTATTCATTAACAATTATTTGCATTTGAATTTACACAATATTAAAATCATCTTATATTAAAACAATGGGTAAGAAATTAAAAATAATGAAATACAGAAAATAACCATTTCGATAAGATTCAACTATAAGTCATATAAAATAAACAAAGTGTCAATAATTATTTTAAATAACAATTAATCACAATAATATATAAAAAACATCATCCGTGCCTTTAAGGTTTACAGATCCTCAACATCATAGAGACACTTATTAAGTAGAAAAGTTTTCAATTGGCTTTTAAAGGAGCTTGTGTAAACAATGCTTTTTATGTGTAAAGGCAACCTGTTATATAATTTCACAGCTTGATATTGTGGACTGTGTTTAACAATTCTATAATTAGCATATGCTATATTTAGTTTCAAGTCTTGTCGACGAGTACCCTCCCTAATGTTTCGTTGTTCAGATGTCTCATACTCTTGCATGTTATTAGCCATGTTACTTAACAGTACAAGTATATAAATACTTGGTACTGTAAGTATACCTAAATTAATAAAATGTTGACGACAACTCTCCCTCTGTGAGATGCGAACCATGGTACGGATAGCGCGTTTTTGCAAAACGAAAGCTCTTTTAGTGTTGTAGTCATAGCTATTTCCCCAATGGAGTATACTATATCTTAGCTTAGACTCCACTAATGCAAAATACACCATTTTCAGCTGTTCTAAACTTATATCGTTTCTTAGTGTTCTTAAAACATAACATGCAGATGATACCGCCGTATCAATTGCCCTTAATTCTGCTTTCCAGTTTAGTAGTCGGTCTATATGCACACCCAAGAATTTTACTTCGTCAACGAGCTCAATTTTTTCTTCATTCAAGGCAACATTTAAGTCATCTCGATTACGCGCTGTCGTTTTAAATAACATTATTTTGGTCTTTTTACTATTTATCAACAATTTATTTGCTGTAAACCACACATGAAATGCTTGTAATGTAGCGTTTACCCTTTCTGTCAAATTTACTATGTCATTCCCTGCCACTATGGCATTTGTGTCATCTGCAAAAATAACTATTTCAATGTTCATGTCCTTTAAAATTGAATTTATATAATTGATTAAGTCATTAACAAATAAAATAAATAAGATAGGTCCTAAAATAGATCCCTGTGGGATACCCGTTGTTATGCTCACAACAGGGGATTTATAAACGTTTTTACGGCTACTTTGTGTTTTGTCAATTTCAACATACATTCTTCTATTTTTTAAGTAGGAGGAGAATAATTGTAAAGCTTTACCTCTCACTCCGTAATGCCTCATTTTAGCCAAAAGTAACTCATGGTCAATTGTGTCAAATGCGGAGCTTAGGTCAAGAAAAATCCCTGCAACTCTCATTTTGTTATTAATGTTTTTAATTACATCATCCAGCAAAGTATAAATGGCATCAGAAGTACCGACACCCTTCTGATACCCAAATTGTCGTCTGTGTAAAACTTTGTTCACACGCAAATGAGCTAAAAGTCGACTTTTTAGGACTTTCTCAAATATTTTAGACAAGACTGGTAATAAAGAAATAGGCCTGTAGTTTTTCGGATCAGTGTTGCTGCCCTTTTTATAAATAGGTATAACCTTGGCCAATTTTAATTGATCCGGGAAGATCGCTTCCTCTATACATTTATTGAAAAACTCAGATAGAGGCTCGGCTAATATTGAAATGTGCTCTTTGATTATACAAATTGGGATCTCGTCATACCCACAAGAATGTTTATTTTCCATGCTTTTAACTATGGTTTGAATTTCATATGGAGTGACGGGAGAAATGTGCATTTCACTACTTACTCTATTTGTGTATTGACAACATAATGTCGTTGCATGGTCTAATACTTTTGAAAAAGATATGTATTTATAGTCAAATTGTTTTACGAGTATGTCAGTTATTTCAATTGGATCCACTGTAACTCTGCCATCGACCTTGAGCCTTAATTCCGGTTGTATGTCTTTCGCCTTATTACTACATTTTTTCACGATTTTCCAAACTTCTTTGCTTAGATTTTTTGATGTGTTTATTTGCTTCATTATAGCATGCTTTTTAGCATTAGAGACAATCTTTCTATAAAGCCTTATATAATTATTTTTATATTTTAGGACGCTTGGTTCGAGCATATTGCCATTACATGCACATAAAAAACGTTTCATTTTGCTTGAAGTACGTATTCCTTTAGTGATCCACTTTAATTGTGAGTTCTTAAGTTTTATTTTACATTCTGTCTTCCTGTAGCTATTACGAAACACTTTATAAAATTTGTTGAGAAATGTATTAATACCTAAACCAGTCCACTTTTCTTTAACAATACCCTGTCCGAATTTTATGCTATTTTTACTATTAAATACTCTTTTATTTATAGTGATATACTGGTTCTTATTTAAACATTGATTGCTTACATTTTCTAACCAAATCTCAGCAAAAATACCTGCATGTCCGTCTGCCAAACCATTGTGATCTACCTCACAGCCTACTACACATGAATCAGGTAGATTGGTTATGATGTTGTCGATACACGAATTACTATTGTTACGGGTGAAAGTAACGGAATCAATTAAGCATCTAAAATTATAACATCTTAACAAACTAAGGAATTCCGTACGCTTTTTATTGTCGACTAACAGGTCAATATTATAATCACCGGTTATAATACTTTTCTTGTTGAATAGGTAATCCAGTAACTTCTCCATTTTTTCTAAGAAAATATCAAAATTTTTATCAACAGGATTTCGGTAGCAGCAACAGACATACAGACCACTTTCAGTATCTTTTACACCACATATTTCGAAACATTCTATTTTATACAACTTATTTATTGCGTCACTAATTTCTATTCGTCTATCTACATTCCCCAAAATCATACTGCCTCCTCTTAATTTATTTTTCCTAGCATTGTAAGACACAAGCTTGTAGTTATTTAAATTAAAAACACTTGCTGCACCTTCATTCAAGAAGTGTTCGCTTATACATATGTAATCTAGTTTTTTATTTAAAGTTTCCACATATACTTCTAGTTCATTTTTTTTTATTATTCACTCCACAATTGTTATTGTTTTAACATATTTTTATTACCACACATTGTGCAGGTGGTGTTAACCTTTAATTAATTGTTACACTAATAAATGTAGTAAAAATGATATTGTAAATGTTCTGTGTAAACAATTGTTGGTTAACCAAATAAATAAATAAAAAATAAAAAAAATCCAGCCGGAACGCCGACGGTGACAAAATCTCGTCGGATGATGCCGTGAATATTTACGTGCGGCGCTATGCGACCAGCACTACGGCTGCATGGCCGTGGTGTCCGAGGCTGTTGACGGTAGTGCGAGAAGCCAGATTCCCGTCTCTAATTCACCCACAGCCAGCAGGCGCGCACGTTCCGCAGCTAAGGTACAGAACAGATGAGGTGAGGTGAGATAAGGATTGTTCTGAACTATTCTGCGGAGTGGCTCATCCCACTGTCTCAAGTATGATGGATAGTCGGGCGGATTTAAATTCGGGCAAGCGAGTTTGCACGTACTCATACTATCAGTGAAGCAGGGCGCATCAAAATCAGTCAGTGAGGAAGCTAGAATATTCCTGACTAATTTCTCAGTGCCATGAACCAAGCATTTGAAAGCCCGTAAAGTGACACTAGTAATTTTGCGGATTTCGAGTTCTCCCAAAATAGCTGAATTATCTTTTAAAGTTTAAATGTATGTTCCAACAAACATGATACATATTATGGCGTTCTCCCAACTAGCAAGCATTTCCAGATCGCGCAATGGCTTTGTTACTTCCGTTCCCGTATAAGCTAAACTTGCCTTCTGTACAATCAGTAATGATCCAGCCATGATGAACTTGTTTAGCTGGTTTATTTTTGAACAATCTCGGTTAAATTAATTAAGCGAGCTTTACAATGATTTACTGTGGGGTGGCTCGTTTACACTGGTTCAACTCTATGGAACAATCTACACTCAACTTTTGAAATACCCTATACTGCGAAGTGCTCGAATGGTCAGCGATACATGACTGGGTGAGTTCTGTGAAGCGCTCAACGATGTTTACGTACGATAAGTCCCTACTTACAGTACCTAAACATTGTTTAGCACTTGTTGTTTGTTCAATTATTTTGTTTTACTAAACTAAATAATAATTCTAAAAGTCAATGATGGGTGTGCATCGTCCTCTTTCAATAAAATAAGAATTTTATTGGAATGCACTAAGCTGGAAACAGAAATAGATGTATTAATAAAATAATTCTGAAACTATTGCGGAAATTTCGGATTTTAAAAAAATGTTTGGTTGATATCATTCGATTTCGAGTAGATAAGCTCTCTTCTTTTTTGTTCTGGATGGGAAATCATCAAACGACTTCTCCCGCTCTGGGCGGAGTGATGGCCGTCAGAGTCATCAGGGGTTATCGCACAAAGACAATATAACCACTTGACTGCGCATACAGTGCCTCGACGCTCGAAAACTATTAGTATTTTGTCGCCTATAAATAGGCTACGGTAAGAGTAACCATTTTAGTTGTGCCCAAGTGTCAGACCTGTGTGCACGCTAGATTAATACAAATTTTGATAACTTTTTATGCAATTTTATCGTATCCAAATGCCTTCATGCGCGGTGAAATGGTGCGGGAAGCATTCCAAGACATCTAGATACAAAAAGGATGGCATAACTTTTCATCGATAAGTAAAGCGAACGAAAATTATGTGTGATTTAATCAGATTATGAGTCACCGCAAATTATTATATTTAAAATGGTGTTTGGGGTAAACGAATACACTGTTGAGTTCCGCGTTGATGTCTTTTGGAAACGTCTCGTTCTTTCATTAGACAATTCTAATGCTTCTATCCCTTTTTTTCTCTTTGTATTTTTATCGAGAAAAATAGTGCTGTCAATAATAGCTAGATGAAAGTCGATATCGAAAAAACTATTTGTTTCTATTCTATTCACATACTGTGATAAAATACCTGTACTTTTAACCGATTTCAAAAAGGAGGAGTTTCAGTTCGTCAGTATTTTTTATGCAAGTTTCTTTGTTTTTCGATTTATTTGTTTCTCTCTGTCCCCGACCGGGACCGATCGGTTATTTTATTATTTTTTTAGATCGGTTTTAAAATCTCTGATTGGATATAATTTAATGCTATAATTATATATAATGTATAATAAGCAAGATGCATAATTCAGAAATATGTAGACGCTCGTTTATCTTTTTTACAAAGAACAAGGACCCTAAAACTTTGATTCAAATAACATATACCAAAATAATTCATTTTAAAAATCAATAATAACAGGATACGTCTGTTTATTTTTGTAATTGATTGATTTTGATTAAATATTGTTTCTATGATTTTAACTGAGTATTTTTCATAATGTTAAAATCCATTTTATCGATATCGATTATTTTCCCCTAATGAAGTAGTGCAACCCTAACGATAGGCATACCTACGCAACTTGACCTTGAGCTGACCAATTGCAGTCGCGCATTCTTCCTCGTTCCCCGGCCCGCAGTAGTGAGTCGTGTGCTTAGAAGAAATCAGCCTATACGCTCTCTAGTGGTTACATTCTCTTACACTCTCTATGTTATCGCACGATCTCCTACGAGGTGGCTTGCGCACTGGCCGGATATCCGTCCTGGGACCTGGAGGCAACAGTCCTCGCCTCACTGTACCGGAGGCGCGCGGCCTGCGACTGATGCAGCGGCACATCGAGCTGCGTCGGTCGCAGCTGCGCGAGGCCCTTCCGCCAGCCTCGTCACTGTCGAGGCCATCCAGCCAGGTTTGCGCATTGAGAGGTGAAACTCAGTCGTTCGTTGACTATTTTGTCACGATTGGGTGCCACTTCTAAATGGGCGACTCAATGAAACCCTTCCGATGCAGGAATTTAGATTTTACATTCTACAGTCTCTTAGTTCTTGAGCTTTTTTTAATAACTCAACAAAATTACTTATATTTTTATGAATGATCGGATGTTTCCCGAGTAAAACATATATAATTATGTTTAGTCCGTCAGTTAGATTACAGAAAAATATTGGACACGTATTTTTTCCTATATGAAATCTATAAAAACTGACGAAGATAAAAAGCGTCAAAGATCAGGAGTGGGAGCGTGTGACGTCACGTCACGGCTCGGTAAAAATTGTAGCGAGTAGTGACGTCACACGAGTTTGAAAATTAAAACAATATATCTAGTTTTAATTTCCGCGAATATTAGTGGGTTGCAGGTATGCACCTCCCTCCCGCCCGCTATATTATGCACATGCAAGATTACAAGGCAAATGCAAGGATTTTATACACATGCAGGAAGGCAAAGCAAAACCCAACACCATTACCGACACGTGTTTCGCCTCTCCACGAGGCATCCTCAGAGGACGTGTTGACTCGCTGACCGTTGAGTTGCTCAACGGTCAGCGAGTCAACACTTCAATCCTTGCATTTGCCTTGTAATCTTGCATGTGCATAATATAGCGGGCGGGAGGGAGGTGCATACCTGCAACCCACTAATATTCGCGGAAATTAAAACTAGATAAGTATATTGTTTTCATTTTCAAATTTAAAATGGATTTCCGCAAAGTAACGCCTGACTCAATCAATTTTTTCTCACACGAGTTTTTTACGCACTGTATCGTCTTCATTGTTTGTTTATGTGAAAAAAGAAAAAATACGTGTCCGATATTTTTTGGAAATCTATCAGATGGACTATTCAGATTTTTTTAGTCAACTACCCTATTGTGAGGCAAGAACACTCCTGGAAAAAGAACAAATAGAACACCCACTCCTCCTTTCAGTTATTAGGTTGACACTAGATACATTCTCCGCCTCAGGTACCTATCACCCATGCTAGCTACGCCACTGAACACGCATCTTTGCTTGTACAACATTATATCTAACAATATCTAGGTTACTATCCCACTTAAAGATAAAAGTATGCATTAAAGTTCGGAAAGTGAACATAGGTAGGTACCTCGTGATTATAAGATCCCGAATCCACCTAACACCTGTTACGTCAGTGAAGTTTTCCAAGTAATAGTTTTATATTTCTCTATTCATTCGCTGGCGGGATTTTACGCTCAGATTAAGTACGAGCAGTATCTTGTAGGTACGTATCTAATAAACCAAATCGAACCATTTAAGGCGTTTCCCTGACCAAATAACCTTAAGCATTCGTTCCCTCTTTGCCGCCCGCACCCTGCGCACGATCTTTTATCATAGAATTCACACAATTTTTGGAATTATTTTGATAAAAAAATATTTAATAAGCGATCTTTTGAAATGAAATAAAACGTGTATAATATAGACTTTTAAATTATCTATCCATTAGTGAAATCCTCAAATGATTAGAGCGCTGAATTAAGCAACAGATGCATAAAATCATCAATTTTAGTCATTTTTTAAAAGTAGATTTTAAAATTATTTATATCACATAAAAACATAGAACGTGGAATATGATGATAAGACATCGAACATAAAAAATGTGCTTTTACATGGTAGATTATTTCTCATAACTAATGAGTTAATAGTCTCTGAATAGCGAAGAAAACTGCACTATCGCAAGGTTTTGGTCGGGGTATCGCCTTAACCGCCAAGCTAAGTATAGGAATAACGATTTTACAATTAATAAAATAACTTATGACTCAATGCAATCGAGAATTTAGGTAAAATTACATTAATATCATTTATTTTGTAAAATTACATCAATTCATGACATCGCGGTCGATACCTACCTACTAACAAGCCGATTTTCCAAATGTTTCGCATAAACTTTCTGGAAACGAGTCGTTCAACTTACCTAATGAGCATGATTCACTGAGTTGAGGTGAGTCACACGTTACCCCTGTGATAACAATGCACCCCATTCATAGGAACATTCATTTTAAACCTCCCTTCGAATGTATGCCTAATTGCCCCGATTTTTGAGTACATTTCGTATTGATTTGTGCGATGACCCATATTTGTCGATTATCCCTGTTAAATAAATGAATTAACATTGGAAACAGTAGTTCTACAAACTTTATATTTGATTAGGCAATGAAAGCTTTTAATCTTGATTAATTCAGGCAAAAGTTTATATTTTCAGTTGTTTTTATGCAACGAAATAACGTTCACGTGCGTTTTTACCTTTTGGGTAATGTCTTTGTCTTGCAATAGTAACAAATTGAAAGACGACAACAGCGCCCAACACACAGAACAGTTAAGCGACATTTCCAAGTTTTCAACACACTTGCTCGTAAAGTGAGCCTTATTACAACGATCTTAGGGCCATAAACCAAACTATAACACACTAGTGCATAATAGAATTATCCCTACAAAGTTAAGTTAGTAGCTGATGGCATTTTTTTTTTTGTAACAACAAATAGGTTTTATACCGCTGAAAATGCATTTACATTTTGGATTAAATAAATGTGTTCCTAAAAAAACGAAAAAACATTTATTATTATCAAATTGTTTATAATTCACAATAATTCGTTATAAAATATTCGCATTTTATCACTAAAATTATAATTTTGACGTAGGCTGTAAGGTTACATTCGGCGCGTGAAAAAAACAAAATACTTGAGCGTTATTTCCTATAATTAACCGACTTCTAAAAAAGGTGGAGGTTCTCAATTCGGATGTTTGTGTGTTTTTTTTTAATGTTTGTTCGCGCTTAACTCCGTCGCTTGCCAACCGATTTGAAAAATTCTTTTTTTGTTGGAAAGGGTGTACTTCTCAAATGGTGCCATGAAAATTTTATTGAAATCGAACAAGCGGGTTTTTTGTTAATTTCAATAAATGATAGCAAATCTGTCGGGATAGCTGAAATCGCATGTTTGTTTATTGTTTACACCAATTTATAGCACGTACGCTGTGATGGGTATGTTTAGCTGGGAGTGAACCACTAAAAAGTGAAAAATAAAAAAAACTTTTTACAAAAAATAAAACCGACTTCTAAACAAAAAAACCAAAAAGTATAAAATAACTTTAATGTCGGAAGTCGGTGTGTTCAACAACAAAAAAGCAACCAAAAACAGTTTTTTTTTTTTCATATTTTGTTTGTGTAAAACGACTTATGCAAAACATGTTTGTTTTTTCCTCGCAAGTGTGTTGAAAAAGTGCGTATGACACTCGGTGAGCAACTTGCTCACTAGACACTTGGCTGATTTACGCCCTCTCTTGCAGCTCGGGCTGCAATCCATACCCTCGAGTATAATGAGCAACTTAGCTCACTTGTGCCATAATGTCTCTAGTTCGAAGACAATACACACAAAAAAAAATGGAAACCGGAAAAGGCTAAGAGTGTTTAGCAGTAACGAACGATACGATTCGACCCGATTGGACTAGGAACTGGGAATAATACAGACAGGATCAGGAAAAGAGAGGGCCATGCAGGCACCAGTGGGTGAAGGGAAATCTAATAAACTATTAATGACGACATAATTATTGTGTAATGCACCTGGGCCTCAAGTCTGCTATTACAATAGTGTCAGAATGGTCTATCATTGATACCATAATTGTTAATTTTACAAGTTTAGTAATCTACTAATAAAAAAGCGTCACTATGACTTTCCAGTGGTCAACCACTAACACTCCATTGAAAGAAATAGCATAGAATGGTAATCTCGTACATAATGCCAAATGAATTACAGACGTATGCGGTAGTCTGCTAAAATTTTGACAGTTCCTTTGATCGGTGACCTATCATTAGAACGTCGTCATGCAGTCACTGCTTTTAGTAGCTCGGTTATCAAAAAGTATTACGAGACCAATGATCATCATTATGGATTTAGCAGATTACAAACTTTTAGCAAAATGATAACGGGATCGTGTTGGAATGACACATTTATAAAAATAGTAGACTTGGGGCCCTGAATGTGATTTGACATAATTCGGTTGAAATTGTTAATATAAACGAATCGGCAAAGGAATCATCGCAGTGCCTTGCCGAAATACTTGACGCAATTAGGCGGTGGATGCCCTATGCATTGTATATGACAAATACTGGTACTCAGTATTTAACATACAGTGTGTTGTCCTCTCCGACCAAACGCTGGCGTGACGACTTGGCGGCGTTCATGACGGCATGAACGCCGCCAAGTCGTCACGCCAGCGTTTCCTGGGCCTTCCACGGCAGGACGCGACTGGCGTGAATATCCCTATGTATTAAAAACTGAATCATCAAAATTTAATTACAACCCAATAAGAAAATATATCACAAGTCGACTTGAAAAGCTCCTTTGTCATGTTTCATTGGTTAATGAAATAATACCGTGACCTTTGTTTAGTTTGCCCTGAATATAATTACATATTAGAAAATTATAGGCATTGTAATTATATTAGGTCTCTCCCGACCTCGTCTTGGAATCCCAAAGAGCAATCAATTTAATCAACCTTCTTAACAGCGATAAATATTGTATTTTTCTTACATTTACGCTTTGTGTTACGCGCGTCGTACTTGGGACTTTTAAGCTCAAAAAATTATCATTTTAAATGGTCAGGAGAGGAAAAAACGCTTCATGATTTTCTGCAAACATTTTTATTTATTTGCTAGACCTTCTCTACAAGAGAAAGTCATTCTTTAAACCCGGCTATTTCCCTTACCCCATGTTACTTGGGGTCGGCAACTCGGCACAATACCTACGTTTTCTTTCTCCATCTTGTCCTATCATCCGCCATGCTATCAATACCTCTGTTCTGTTGCTGTAATAGGGAGTTTGTTGCGCCACTTCTTCCCAGCTAAAACACTAGGAAGAGGTGACAGGTGGGCGTTTTGGGGGACTGTCTTTATGTAAAATTTGACGTTCAAAAAGTGCTGTCTCTCAGCCTAGTTTGAATAAATGACTTTTGATTTTTGAGAAATCCTATGTCCCTTGAGATCCAAGTTGTCAAGGTTTCACTGTACGTCCTGCAAATCGTCCGCAATTAATCTCCCTACAGTTGGACTTGTTTACGCTCAATCAATAACATAACCCTACGTACTATAATAACAACACTTTACAACAAAGTGCACGAACAGAACGAAAATTAAAAAAAAAATCTTCGAGTTTTTCTTTGTCACTCCCTCAGCAGTAATCCACTCAACGTACTCAAGTCCTACAAGTCTTCCTAATTGTAATTGCACGTATGCACATTTAATCAAAAGGGTTTTAATGAACTCGCGATATGCCTACCAGAGGGGACCACACTGGCTACAACCCCCACTCTAACATGATCTCCGTTCATCCTAAATTAGTGCGTCATCGTAGACCTTTAAACACTGGTGGATCATATCACACGTTTGCACGTTAAAAGAGGAAGTAGATTCCTAAATAATTTAAAGGAAAGTTAATTTTGTGACCCATTCATAAGTGCTGTATTCGAGTGCTTACTGTTTTGGTGAAAGTATATTTCATCGTTCACGTAAAAATACCCTTGACTGTGGGTACCCTGTGCGGGGTAGTTTTAACGTGGATGTTCAGAGATTTTTTCTTTTAAACTAATTAACACGGGTTCCGAGAATCCTACAAGGTTTAGAAAGGAGGAAGGGGCGGTGGAGGTAAAATCTTCTATCGCAGATAGATTTCTTAAGAAATAAGCATCACCTCCCAACAGGGCTGTCAGCTCCCAACAACAAGTAACGAACAGGCAAAAGTTTGGATGGACTTGGAGAAAATTGAAATAAATAAGCTTTAACTTATAGCAGAATTTCTGTATAAGATTTAAAGAAAATGTAAATCCAGGTTAACTAATGCTTTAAATTCTCTAATAAAAACCACAACACCGTGGAACCAGTCTTCTGAGCAACCAGGCTTTAAAGCTAATATTAGTCAAAGCGACTTTTAAAATCTATAGGTACCTACACTGTGAAAATCATCCCACTATCGGACGGACGCCTGGTCTAAAGGCTTGGCAACCCTTTATTAACTACCTCTGTGCATTTTTTTCTGAGTAAACGTCTTACTTAGCTGTTTACAATAATGTGCTCACAACATTAACCGGTCTATTCCTGTAAATTAATTTAATTGAAGAATCTCTTTGTAATATGAAAAGAGCGTTTTAGTTTTTACTAAATGCATATGTACATATATGGTAGTTTATCTACTACTTATTATCTAAATATATATAACTCAAAAGTGACTGACTGACTGACATAGTGATCTATCAACGCACAGCCCAAACCACTGAACGGATCGGGCTGAAATTTGGCATGCAGGTAGATGTTATGACGTAGGCATCCGCTAAGAAAGGTTTTTGATTAATGCTACCCCCAAGGGGATAAAATAGGGGATGAAAGTTTGTATGAAACTATGTCAATTTTAAACCCATCGGGCTGAGAGTTTCAAAATCGGGGGTAAAGTAACTTTTCCACGCGGACGAAGTCGCGGGCAGAAGCTAGTTAATTATGATATTTGGGCTCTTAATTGTAGAGGTGGCCAAAATCGCGAACACAATTGTTTTTCCCGATTTAAATCCATATAAAAAGCACAAATCTATACTAATAACACGAATGCGAGAGTCTGGATGTATGGAGGATGGGTGTTAGTTACTCAATCACTTCAGAACAGCTGAACCGATCTTGATTTAATTTGCCACTGAGATAGATTATAGTCTGGTATAGAATACTTTTTATCGCAGGATTATGTTCACTTGGGATAATTTGCGATATTAACGCGAGCGGAACTTGAAATTACGTTTGCTTCACTGCAATCTTTGACTCGGCGAATTAAAAATAATACGCGTGAGCATTAATTGTCATTGCACTCTCGGCTCCATACCGCCTTCGGCTGGGGTCAATCCCGGCTCGATTGCAGAGAAAAAATTCCCACTCATCTTGTATGTAAAATGGACTATGTATTTGACTTAAATAATAGACTTTCTTTGTATTCGTTAAAAAAATGTTCTATATTGCATACATAGCCTATGTTACTTAGCTTTCCATTGGAGAAAAAATGTTTATAATCGATTTTGCAGCTTTTTCCGTACAAAAATATATATATACGTAGTATAGAATAACATCACCAAATCCTTATTTCTACTACTACACAGAAGCAACAATTATTTGTAAAAACATAAAAATAAAAGTAAAAAATCATCAGGAACCACAAAACAAATATTGCAGCGCATGTAGCGAGGGGGTGTCCCACCCTATTATTCCGGCCCGGCCTGCAGTACCTGTCGCGGACGGCTAGGTACGCACGCCGCCGCCGGCTCACGGAGCGCTGCAAACTTTATTCCAACAACGTTCCTGAGGCGTCAGGACGTGTGCACTTTTATATTATATTCTGTCCAATTGTAATACAAATAAGTGGTGAAAGTGGCAGCCATGCGGACTATGGTGAGTTTATTACGATTTTTGATTTATTAAAAAAAACTTACGTACGTGTTTTTTTATTATTTTTTAGATATTATTTCTTTTTTTTCACTTTTATTTATTTTTATTTGATGATATAGAAAATATATCTGACACGTTAAATTTGTCCTGGAATGTGAATGCATTTCGAAGTTTGAATTGTGCGTGAAAGTTTTTAAATTATAAATGAACTTGTGATATCGATTAATTTATATATTTTAAGGACCGGATTTTTCCTTTGAAATAATTATTTTACAAAATGTCACTTATTGTTTTCGGTAAATGCAGTTTGAAGTGTAAAATTGTGCGTGAAAGTATTTTAATTACAAATGAACTTGTGATATTGATTCAGTTAGATTTTAATAACCGGGTTTTTCTTTTGACTAATAATAATTATTTGAAAAAAAAATGTCACTTAATGTTTTCGGTGAGCTAGTATAACTAACTTAGAAAAAGAAACATTCACTTAATGTAACTTTCAAAGCAAATTTAATTTTCTTTTAGTTATTAATTAACTTTAATTAGTGTAATTACTGCAATTTATTGATATTGATAGTCCGATGCTTTGAAGGAAAATGAAGTACAAAGCCAATACCTAGAATTTTCTTTGCCCGAGCGTGATTCAAGCTATTTTCATAATTAATATATAATACTTGAGCACTAAGTACCTAATACTCAGTGCGCTTTTGAGAGGATCTTCCTCGTCGGCTGATTATGCATTCTTTTTTATTATGTCGATGGTGACCCTCTTATGTTTATTGATATTTATTACTTAGCCATGTTTTTGTATTCCGACTTTAAGGCGCGTCCCCGAGCAAAACGCAGCGGTAGCCGTTTTTTGTGTAGTTTTTAGGAGCCATCTTCTCATTATCCATTAGAAATATCAACAAATAAAAAATGCATTAAATTTCTACATAATCTTGACCCCAAAATGGTAGTTTTTATTTTTTATTTTTAAGTCGCAATGTTTAATTTTTAATTATAGAGTCGCAACGAAACGACAGAAATGAGAAATAATTATTTTTAACTTGCATCTCCTCGTAAAGTAACCATTATTTTGGTTTGCTACTTAAAGTAATGGATAGGTAATTTAATAATAAACATTTTGCTAGTTTTCTTTTTTATTTAACTCGAAAATTTGATTTTGTATAGATTTTACTATAAAATCTGAGCGTAATCGCTACGAATCTTGCGGGTGCGGCGAAGAGGGAACGAATGCTCAAGGTTATTTGGTCAGGGTACCGCCTTAATTTGAAGAACTTTTAGCAGTGATTACGGGTCAGTTACATAGAAGCGAGAACATTTGACATTTGACCCAGTAGCTCATAGCTGGGTATCTTTACCCAGCTTCTGGGTTATGGACAGTCAGTCACCTCATGTCAAATACTTGTTGCAGCTGCATTTGGGTAGACTGGAAGCCGACCCCAAAGTATTTGAGGAAAGCTGGCCAGCGGGCTTACCATGACGTCTTAAAAAGTGAGTCTTCCGAGCGAGAAAAAGGGATGGAGCTATATAGGGTGTATAACTCTATCCCTCTTTGAAGACTCACGTTTTAACACCTCATGGTACGCCCCCAGGTTGCTTTAAGGCGTAGTTACATATGTATTTTTGCCAGGGCTGTTGTATTCGTTCGAAAGAGTCATCGCGTCCCTGGAACACAAAGGGCATTACGAGGAACACGAATGAGTCTAAGTGATGAATCGGTCATGAGGATTCTTTTTGGCTTGAGTTTAGTTAAATATATTCAATTTACATTGAACTTTAGAGGTAAACAAGGGACCGCCTCAAAATCAATAAAACTTTATAAAGTGTGACATTGCTAGGATTATGTCAAAATACCAAAGCAAAGTAGATATTTAATTATGAGCTGGTCTTCACTTGAATTACGAAAAATTACTCTTTAACGGTAAATAGCGCAACCACTAAATAGTAAAAAAAAACTTTTTACGACAAAATACAATCGACTTCCAGATAAAGACTACACTACAAAGTATAAAATAACTTTGATTTCGGAAATTAGTGCCAAAAAACGAAACAACTATTAGAAATACTGATTTCCGTATTTTTTTTATCTTTTTGTTTTCGTTAGTTCAATTTTCAATCATTAAAAACCAGGGGGTGCAAACCCCTTGTACCCCCCTCACGGCGCCCATGTTGGTATGGGCTGCAGTAAACAGTGGCGCATGATACGGGTTCGATTCCCGGGCAGTTGGTAAACGAGCTAGTGTAAAAATAAAATCCTTATCCCGGAAATGTTGGCACTGCGTACTAGGAAGTCAGCTTCCGGTCGCTTATACGCGATTGTTTTTTGTTGTTGTTTTTTTTAGGTACTACCTACGTGATATCAATAAATAGGTACCTCGAACGATGTTGACAAAAAATATTTCAATTTAAAAAGCATTATGTGCAATTATTGAATTTTTATTTCGGTAAGAACCCATAACCCATTACTCCGATTATATTAGGTATGTATATCTTAAAACTAGGTAGGTACATATTAAACACCCAAGAGCGAGTGGGACTCGCGCGCAAAGAGTTTCGTCGAATAATATTTTATTAAATCTAACTTTAAAAAAGAAAATAAATGTAGATATCCTTGCTTTGGTATTGTTCGTCAAATAGCTGAGCTCCTTAAAGTTCTAAAAGCTACACGATAACAGACAAATGCTTGCACTGTTTGGACAGGTCCACTCAAATCTTCACTTCGTTCACTTTCCTCAACAAGCCACCTCAGACATTAACCTACATGATTCCCATATGATTTGACGAGTACAGATTGATGGACTTTTAAGGAGAATTTGACCTCTGAATTTGTTTCGGTGATTCTTCTCAGGGTAGTCGGCTAGGAAACAGCGGACTCATCTAGCTTAAAATTACCAAACAATATTGGACGTGTAAAAGTGTTATGTTTAACCTAAGTACTTACAAAATAAATATATGTAGGTTACTGGTAATAGGGATGTTATCTGAGGAATAAAAATATGATTATATTTAGTCAGTTAGATTCTCGAAAAATATTGGACAAATATTTTTTACTTTATCAAATCTATAAATTTGACGAAGATAAAAAGCTTCAAATATCATGAGGGCTTGAGACGTCACGGCGTGGTAAAAATTGTAGCACGAAGTGACGTCACACGAGTTTTCAACGCACTGTATCTTCTTCGATTTTTGTTTACGTGAAAAAAAATACGTGACCAATATTTTTTGGAAAGCTATCTGACGATTCTTTTAAGTCAACTACCCTATTGAGTGCCCTATTGAATCTTTGGATAAATAAGGTCGAGCATCGTAAACTTCCAGGTAGGTATGATAATTTCTTGAAACATCTATTTGTAGAGCGGCAGTTTTGACGAAATAAATATGGTACTTGAGGTACAATTTACAGGGGAAACATTCTTGTTTAGGTACCTAATAAGCTTTCTACGATTAATTATAATCGGTATGACAGTGCTCACATTTGGCAAGTGTTAAATTGAAAACTTTGTTGTTCCCGACAAGTTTGATGATACTTGGTGTTAGTACACATTTTTCGATGCACGTTAATAGCGTAACTATAACCCGTTTACTAAAAGAATGGACCTGACGTCGATGACGTCTCTTCGACGCATGGGTACGGTGTGCAAAAAAATAATATTAAGAGTTTTCACAAACATTTGTTTGAAGTTACTTCAAACAAATGATTGTGAAAACTCTTATTTTTTGGCTTGTTCTCTTATTTAATGGACCTGACGTCATCGACTTCAGGTCCATTCTTTTAGTAAACGGGTTATAGTTGTAAACTCGAAAAAGAAACAGTTTGAGTTCCAACTTTTCGGATTCAAAACCGCTGCAAATAAGCTCTAGGATGACCCATTCAAAGAAACGAAATCAGTTTTTCAATCAGCGTGTATGATAAAGATCTGTTCTCCAGTTTTATTTCAAACTAGCAGCGCCCCGCGGTTTCACCCGCGTAGTTCCCGTTCCCGTGGGAATACGGGGATAAAATATGTTACTCAGGGTGAATGTAGCTTTCTAATGGTGAAAGATTTTTTGAAATCGGTCCAGTAGTTTTTGAGTTCATTCGTTACATACAAAAATATACAAATCTTTCCTCTTTATAATGAAAATATATTTAGTATCGTTAGATTTGCAAAAAAAAAAACTTCAAAATTACAACTTAAACGGCCCATTAGGAGGAACACAGATACACGAAAGATCGTAGGGTTCCCCTTTTTCATACGAACGTTCATACCTACCCAATTATATTTACATGTATGTACATAATATATACATTTCCAAAATAATGCGCTTACGAACAGCACTTTCAAGTATTTTCCACGTAAGAACCTTACTGGGTCCGTTACGAACATTTTAAGAAAAATAAACCGTCCATTTTCAAGTAATACGCTTAGCAATGAACAACATTTTATTTACGCAGTTTTCAGCATTTCAAACCAGAAATATATGGTCTCTACGAAGTTTTCTCATCTCTTTATTTTTTCTTCTTCATTGTGCATACTCAATAACATTACTTACTGAAAGGAAACTCCAAATTTATTCTCATTTATTTATTTTTGTTGAAAATAAAGAATAATCATAGCAATAACTCATAAGTTGCTTACTTTCATTTCTTGTTATTAAAACAGTGTACATACCTTAATTTGTTCTAGACAGCACTTTAAATCACAATTACAGATTTTTATGCACTCGTGAGGCTGACTTATTTTTCGTCCCTTCCACGCGATTTTTGCAGTAAGACTCACTTGACCCTCTTGCCGGTTGCGCTCGCGCTCAAATCCCCTCCACAGGCTTTATGGGGGGGGGGCGCAACGTGGTGGCGATCAAGTCAGTGTTGCCAGGATGAAAACAAAACTCGCTGTCATTGGCGATGACAGCTTCGGTAGTACTTCAGGATAAAGTATATTACCAGGAGAGATACGGCAGCAAGAATGATGATAGTAACCGTGCTCATCCGCTCCATGTGACCTGCGATGTCCTTCAGACGTGCGTCATTGTTTCCACCAGCCGCGTTTTGACTGACGAATACCTCGTCTTTTTCTATTTTAGAATTACACATTTTGAAAATGGCGCAACCAAAAACTTTGCTTAATCTGCCCCTTGGCAGACTCTAAGGCAGGGTCGCCATGAAATGTTGGAGTTTCAAGGGTCGTTAGAATCAGACAACCAGCTTGATAGAATGTACTTTAATGAATATATCTAGGGAATTTATGTTACAATGCGCATTGTTGTAAACTGCTTATTTAGCTTAAAATGATACTTATATTATAAAGGAGTGTACTTACTACGTTATGCACTATTAGGGAGCATACATACACTTCACTAATTAGATAATAAATTTTACTATTTTATAAACCGAAAAAATAAACAGACTTCGAAAATTAAATAGTGCTTATACAAATAAAATATTTAACTTACTGTTACAATTCCTAAATGATTCCTAACATTACTTTTTAATATTACCCACTCCGTATTTCAAAGGTGGGTGATCATATTAATTATTAGAGGCGTCGGGTAATGCAGGACATACATAGGTACTTTTATCTATGCAAAACATTTTCAACCGACTTTCAAAAAGGAAGAGGTTCTCAATTCGACTGTATTTTTTTAAATGTTTGTTACCTCATAACTTTGTATTGGGTGCACCGATTTTAATGATTATTTTTATATTGGAAAGCTGGTGCTTGTCGTGTAGTGCCATTTCTTTGATTGAGATCTAACGACTAATAATGCGTGGCTTAGTTTACATTGACGACGTTCCCATTGTCTTTTGTCGATGGCAAATGAAAAAATAAAATTGTGTACGATAGTTTGGAAGAGCATCTTAATATTTCAACGAGGTCCTTTTCTAGTTTGTTGAAGATCTGATGAAGAACAGAGATGATAGGAAACGGAACTCTTCAATAAATGATAGCAACTGCAAACCGTTCGAGATTGCTGAAATCGCTTGTTTATTGTTTACACCAAAATGATTGGTACGTTTAGGTGGAGGTGGGGAGGGGGGGGGGGGGGTCCCCTAAAAAGTGAAAAATAAAAAACACTTTTTACAATAAAATTTTATTTTCGGTAGTCGGTGTTCAAAAAAACGAAAGTGTTTATCAACTTATGCGCAAAGGATACAAAAACAAAGATAGTTCTAGTGCCCGCTTCAGATCAGATTAGATTTTCCCAAAAACTTGAGAAACAATGATGAAAGAGCGAGCGAAGCGACCTAGTACATTTTAACACCCAGCGGTAGATTGCATGTTTTTGGCCAGCTATTTGTATAAGTTATAGAGTGGCACCCAGCCAGAACCCACCAACTTTCAAACTCCGGGCAGATTCACAATTTTGTGCGGAATCTCGGACCTCGTGCTCAGTAGCCGTGATTTGCAACCACAAGACCGACAAGGCAGTCATAAGAGAGCTATTGTGAATGCTACGAACAGTCGGCAGACTGATGGTTTTTGGGATAGGGTCATGTAGGTATAATCAAGTTTAGTAGTATAGTAGAGGCATACTACGGAAGCTCTATACTTACAAAGTATATTTTATCATTCAAGTTACAAGTAAGCATGTACTATTTCTTATAAAATATTATGAAAGCTTTTTTACTTAATTACTCGCAACTGAGTTCAAAAGTGGAGTTTAAAAGGAAATGTCATTGGAGCGTTTGTCAATGATATGAATTACGAGCTACCCGCGTTATTGTCGGAAATTATCCCAAAGGATCATACTGCCGAAATAAAACGTAGCCAATGCGCTATTCCAGATACTATGTCTGTCCCAAGTTTCATCTAAATTCGTTCAGGCGTTCCGGCGTGGTTGGTTAACTAACATCCATACGTACATCCATCCAAACTTTCGCATTTATCATAGTAGTAAGATGAAGCACTAGCTCCATTACGCTGTCTCATCTCGAGTGCAATGAAGTGACACACTTTACACACTTGCAGTAACATCTAGGTACAACAATTTCCCTTCATTTTCTTTTCAACATAAAAAGTAAAAGAAAAAATGCAACTGTAACAATAATTTTCTTAGTAGGTCATTGAGTTAGCTCATTGAAGCTTGAAGAAGGGCATTATGTAAGTAAACAGACAGTTTTATTGAGATGTTTCTTTAGGAAAATAGGTTATTAAATTCTATTTCTATTATAAATGCGACATCATTGGAACTGAATGGAATCATTTAATATTAAAGTTCACTGCGCAATTTGAATATATAGGTAGCTCTGTACCTAAATATGTACCTACAATTTCCCGACAGCAAACGAAAATGGAAAGAATTCTTCCTTTTCAGTGGAGGTGACGGTACCTTCCACCCTTATTAGCACCTACTAAGCGGTTCTTTTTCGTTGAAATATGAACCCAGAACCCAGCTAACTCTTTTGTCAGACCAAACAAACTCATGGTTGATCTCAAGATGGAATATAACTTGAAGTAACGCTCAGTGTTCGATGTTCGCTCTTAATGTCTTAATTGATCTAGTTAGGGTCAGCTAGCTCTGTAGGAATAGACTGATGTCGCCCCGTTCCGTTTTAAGCATCTTGAATTCTTGACCGCACGAATTGCACGGTTACGAAAACAGTTTCATTGAATTAGATAACTGAATATACAAAAGTAAAGAGAACACCATAGTTATATGTACTTATAACATTTTTAGGCGTTGCTTATCAGTTCTTAGTTATTGTTTAAATAACTAAGAACTAGAATATGAATTTCGATATCTTGGAAATAAGAGCATTTTGAAAAAAATCGTTTCTTGTTAAGCACTTTGAACTATGCTAACTTCGGTTATAATTTCTATATACCTACAAATAAACTTCAAAAAAGCATGTTATTACTTTTCCATAACACTAGCATTTGTCTTTGGGCGTTGTTTTTTCGGTAATACCGTCATTTTTAGTATGTTTTTTTTTATTTAATGCAGGGATGGCACCTTTGAGCACGCCACCATTGTGACGATAAGTCTCCTCTTTGAGAAATGGTTGGAGAGGCGCCTCGGCGTCCTCACATTCTGCCTGACGCAGGTACTCACTGGACACGGATTTTTCCGGAGGTACCTGTTGAATTCGGCGGGAGGACACGTCTGGGTTGACACACTGTGTGGATCGCCCTACGGAGACGGTGGGGCATTCGGTGGTCTGCCTTGCTTGGGCTGAGCAATGCCGTGTCCTCGTCGACGCGATCGGCAGCGTTGACATCCCGCTTGCGTCCCTGGTCCAATCCCTGGTCCGGAGCGATAAGGCAAGGGAAGCGGTCACTTCCTTCTGTGAAATGTCAGCAAAGGAGATGAGCCGCATAGGGTCAGTGCCTACAGGGTTGCGGAATATGTCTGAAAGAGTCACCGCGGCCCTGGAACGCAAAGGGCATTAGGACGAACAACAAGTGGGTTGTAAAAGCCTGACACTCCCTTCCGCCCCGCCTAGAGCGGCAGAAGTCATTTGATGATTTCCCATTAAAAAAGGTGTGTCACGTTGTTCCTGGACTTTTTAGAAGAGATGTTACTAATTATTTTTGAATTCCTAGTTACTCACCCACGTGTAGGTACTTAGAGATTACTATTTGGATTAAGTCAAAGAGAAAACTTTTGGTTAGCTAGCTTGCAGGTATTAGCAAGTATTGACTTTACGTGGAGGTGGTTTTATCTTGAATTTGACTTGAATTTGAAGTTTGGAACTCGGCGTCTTCTACTCTTACTTCTACACTATTTCTACTGCTCTTCAATCCATTAATTTTACCTATACAAAGTAATTACAGTAAAATAATAAATCATTCGTATGCTAAATAATATAAATAACTTATTTTATTATATACGAAAATAAAATTCATCCAGTTTGATGCGATGGTAGAAATTTCAAATGTCCCTTACATGTGTATTAGGTACCTATATAGGTATACCTATATGTTTTCCAGGAAACTGGAGTACTGGACCATGACTACATTACAAATGTCCTAAGGGCCATGCATTGCTGGTTTGGACTTTCGACTGTTGACTCGAATCGAGAGTTGAAATTTCGATATACATATGTTATGTATTTTTCATTTCCACAACGTGCTATGGCTGTTTTCCTAAGAGTTAAGACGCGAAATACACAACGCGTTGTAAGCTGTTTTTTCGCCCAATTAGCGTATGCGATTTTTGGGCGTAACATGATATGCACTGGTTGTTATCGGATCATTCGAGCTTCTTAAAGTTCTAAGTTTGCACTGCTTGGACAGCTCCATTCAAATCTGTGTGAATACTTCCAACATGATTAAGGAAATAATATGTTTCTCATGACCTCATCTCATTTGACCATTACATGGTTACATCTGACTTAGTTTCAGTTAGGAAACACCAGCCTCATATAGGATAAAATAAATTAAAAAAAGATATCTGTAAAAGTATTATTATCACATTTATCATTAATCTCCTTGTAACGACGTATGAAGTTCTAATACAATTAAGAATTGAAACTTTCGATTTTTGTAGACATTGTGATTGATAACTTCAAGATATTTCTACCTAGGTATTTATAACCTTTTAGCCTTTCAGTGTCACGCGTGATATGATGGAACGTAGTTCAAGTTCAAACTTTCAGTCTGAACTTGAACTGTTTTCAGTTGGAACTTCCGGATACTTTAGCACTTGGGGTAATTTTTAGAAAGGTCACGATATTTAGACTTGATCTTGGTATTGCAAAGTTTCCAGTGGGTCATACAGTCGTTAGTTTTATTAATATAAAGAATAATGACGTTCTCTAATATAGAAAAATTGATATAGTTGACCTTTGTTTGAAAGTATGAATTAGCCTTGAAATTTTAGAAGGTTATAGTTAGAGAAACTCTTATCCTTCGCCATTAGTGTCTTTGTTTTTTAAAATATTATTATTACTTAACTCTTAATGGTACTGGAACGTAGTACGAAATTTAGTTAGAATCAAAGTTAGATATTTTTAGTAGGGGGCTTAGTTTTGATTACGGAACTTGCGGTCATTTTTAGTTTGATGATATTTGGGGTTTGATCTAGATTGTGCGTAAGAATGTAAATCTGATTCAAGTCTTGCCAAGATGTACCGAGCTACCTAGTTGATGGGTTGTGGAGATCTGGTAGACAGCTGCTTCACGTAAATTCTGGTATTCATCTGAATCCAATTTAACTGAAAACTAACCCCGTTACAGTTGGGAAAGGGCTACGCAGATGATAAGAACCTTTTATCCGTCGCCATTTGTGTCTTTGTTTTATTGTATTAACATATGTAAGAGCGTGACTAAAACAGCAACACGATCTTCAAGGTTTAGCAATGCATTGGATGGGTGACCAGTGACCATCTTACTTAATATTCTGACATCACCCCATGTCGCAGGAGCACAGACACACCTTGGTGTAGCCGTTGATCCTGGCTATCATTTGTAGATCTTTGACAGTCGTTACGGAGAAGAGCAGAAAACAATTACCGAGTTGAGGAATAAAGATAGGCTGTCACTCCATGTTGGTTGCTGCTGCTGGTTTCAGTCAGAATGGAAGCGGACCCCAACACAGTTGGGAAAAGCTAACCAGATTAATATGAGGTAATTACTTACCGGAGGTATTGATAACGAGAATCTCATTGGAGCTGGCGTGGACTATTGGGGTTTCGTCTTGACTCAATAGTTTTCGAGCTGGTGCGATGTTCCGGTGAGGTACCTACTAATCTTTCATCACAAAGTTACCGTTACAAATAGTTGTTAGAAGCATTCTGGAAACCTTTCAGTTAATTACTAAACGTAACGAAACTAAGTGATGACTGACCAAGATTTCGTATGAAAATTATCACAAAATTAATTATTTTATTGTAAAAGATAAACAGTTTATTTAATATAATATATTAACTAAACTTACAACAAACTGAAATATAGCATCAAAAGTCCTCCACGCTGTCGGCTTGTTATGAGCCCAATAGACTGGTGGCATTGCCACGTTGAATGGCAATACTTAGCCTCTGGCCAAAGTAAAAGCCAGCTCTTGGGTCACAGAAATTGTCAACCAGCCGTTACGATATTTCTTTGATAAGGCTGTGAGCACAAGGGCCCCACCAAGGCCCCAAACGTATTCATAATTGTTGATTTTGACAAGTCTGGTCATCTACTAATATAAAAGCGTCATTATGACTTTCCGCCATGTCCTAGAACCAAAAATTCGAAGACGTGTGACATTCACCAACCCGCATTGGGCCCGCGTAGTGCATTGCGGCCCATTCCCTCTCCTAGAGGAGCAGTGGGAACATTAAAGGGCTGATTATGATGACTTACCAATGGTCAACTACTGACACTCCATTGAAAGAAATGGCTTAGAATGGTAATCTCGTACATAATGACAAATGAATGACAGACGTATACAGTAATCTGCTAAAATTTTGACACTTCCTTTGATTGATTTTAAGCAACTTTCGCAT
This sequence comes from Hecatera dysodea, assembly GCA_905332915.2. Lineage (NCBI taxonomy): Eukaryota > Metazoa > Arthropoda > Insecta > Lepidoptera > Noctuidae > Hecatera > Hecatera dysodea. Next base: position 24,676,165 of record HG995286.1, on the reverse strand, counting down.
TATGTTTTATTATTACCTCATTCGCAATCAGTCAAAAAAGTCTCAATATCCACATTTCAAAAAAAGTAAAAAAAAGACCAGGCGAAAGTGTTGAAAATTAGTTCTCATTTTGTAACTAGGTGGCGTTGCCGTCGAGTTAGAAGTCGCTATGGTTTCGTTGCCGCGGCTCGTATAAGTCTGGCAGGAATAATATTCCGTTCAATTAACTGGACATAGGCCTCTCCTATAATATTTTTGCATGCGAGTAACGTTGTTTAGTCAACGACTCGCTTATTATCTAAAGTAATGAATACAAGATTGGAGTCGACGGGATTTCAATGATATGATATTATACTCATGAAAATCACGACTTACGTGTGATTTTTATATGGTTCCTTTTAGTACTTTTAAATTTAATAAGGCGTTATAATACCAATTTAATATATAATTTAGGTGAAGTAGTATCTGGATAGAAACTAGCATCACAATATTGTTTTATTGCTAAGGCAATATAAATCACTCGTGATTTTTTCGAGATGATTTTGGTAGAATATTTAAGGAAATAGTTTAGTTAACTTTGTTAGCTTCGACTATATTTGCTGGGGTGCGGACCGATGTCTTTTTCGCAATAAGGAAGCGAAGCGCTTCACTACTAACGGCCGAAACCAATAACCGATCTTTCACATACTGGAGATAGAAAAACAAATGAAACAAAAGAAAACCTACATCATTTTCTGTTGTTTCAATTGTTTTTCTATCTCCAGTATGTGATAGATCGGTTATTGGGTTTGGCCGTAAGTCGCCTACGAAGCAGCTCATGGAACCTTTTTTTTTTTTTTTTTTTTGGATGGGAAATCATCAAATGACTTCTCCCGCTCTGGGCGGAGCGGAAGGGAGTGTCAGACTCTTACTGACTAAAACCCACCCGTGTTCCTGCTTGTGCCCTTTGCGTTCCAGGGCCGCGGTGACTCTTTCGAACAAATTCCGCAACCCTAGCAGGCACTGACCCTATGGGGCCCCGTCTTCTTTGCTGAAGGCTCTTTGAGGCGCGCGTGGAACACGACGCGCCGTCGACTCGGGCCTGGTTGCTATCGGACGGCGAGCCACCCATAGCTCGCCATCCGCAGGCCCGCGCCTACGGTGGCCGGGAATCGCCCTGCGTTTCCCGACGCCCGGGGCGTCTTCTCCTGTTGCGGCGGCTGGAGCGAGGGGCGTCCCTCTCTCGCACGCGCTCCGCCTCCTCCTTCGCTTGCATTACTGCTTCGCAGAAGGAGGCGACCGCTTCCCATAGCTCATGGAACCTGGACCTGATACAGAGGTGGATGCAGCTTCACGTTGCCGCCTCTCCTCGTATTATTTGACACGCTTGTATGATTTTATTGTGTACTAGACTAGTGGACCCGCGTAACTTCGTTTGTGTCCCATTTTGTATGACTGTTCCGCTCTTATTGGTCTTAGTGTGATTATATATAGCCTATAACAATCCTCGATAAATGGGCTATCTAACACTGACATAATTGTTCAAATTTGACTAGTAGTTACTGAGATTACCGCGTTCAAGTAAACAAACTCTTCAGCTTGATATATTAAAAGTATAGATACATCATGTATAATTTTGTTATTGATCGTTTGAATGTGTAATATTTAATTTAATTGTGACATTGGTTGGTTGTGACATTTTATTTTTTACTAGCTGCTGCCCGCGACTTCGTCCCCGTGGAATCCCCGATTTTAAAACATTCTTTATCGCTGCTCCGCTCCTATTGGCTTTAGCGTGATGTTATATAGCCTAAAGCCTTCCTCGATAAATGGTCTATTCAACCCAAAAAGAATTTTTCAATTCGAACCAGTAGTTCCTGAGATTAGCGCGTTCAAACAAACAAATAAACAAACAAACAAACTCTTCAGCTTTATAATATTAGTATAGATATGCAGGTATATAGTATCCTAACTAGATACTACTTCTATAGTATAATAGTTGGTATCATAACGCCTAATTATTTTTTACTAAAATTTTAATAAGGAATTGAGTTGATTTGGAAATGATGCATCATTTACGCCGCATCATTGCGGACTGCCGAGGTACAGTGTGATGAAAGTCCTGAATTATCTAAACTAATATTATAAAGAGGTAACGTTTGTCAGGTTGTGAGTCTGTGACGTTGTAAAGGGTAATTCTTGATCTACTGAAACAGACATAAAGTTTATATGTACCAAGTAAAAAGCTGTTAATACCTGTTTTTAATACCAATGTATTAAATGCTGTGTTTAATACCAATAGGTATTTAAAAAAATAAACACTTCAATTTGTTTTAGTTGACAACCTTCGAACCTTTTTTGTTTTTTGGATCGGATGTCATCTAATGACTTCTCCCGCTCTGCGCGGAGCGGAAGGGAGTGTCAGACTCTTACTGACTAAAACCCACCCATGATCCTTCTTGTGCCCTTTGCGTTCCCGGGCCGCGGTGACTCTTTCGAACAAATTCCGCAACCCTAGCAGGCACTAACCCTATGGGGCCCCGTCTTCGTTGCTGACGGCTCTTTGAGGCGCGCGTGGAACACGACGCGCCGTCGACTCAGGCCTGGCCTTGCTATCGGACGGCGAGCCACCCATAGCTCGCCATCCGCAGGCCCGCGCCTACGATGGTCGGGAATCGCCCTGCGTTTCCCGACGCCCGGGGCGTCTTCTTCTGTTGCGGCGGGTGGGGAATCTTCGAACCCTGAGGGCCGAACACAAGCCATCCTATCCAATTGGACCGACCTCGGCCAGAATTGCTTAATCTTCAAGATCAACCTGTTCAAATGTTTTTTTTTTTTTTTTTATAAATATGGGAGCGCTGCCTTTTAAGTTTTGTCGTTGAAATGAATATGGACGATCTAATAGATTATTACCATTTACTGTTTTTCAAAGAATTCTCCGCGATATTTAATACACTTTTGCATACGTTCGAAGCAGCTTTTAAAACATGTATTCCACTCCAAACCGAGGGGGTAGTCGAAATAACCGATTTATATGTGTAGCTTCTTCGGGTGAGCTGAAACGTTGAATACGAAGACTTTGCTTTATTTTGGGGAACGTGAAAAAAATCGTTAGGGCGTCCGGACTGTAAGGCGGATGATCTAAAATTTCGACATTTTGGGTGCTCAAAAACATCTTTGTATCGCGGGCAGTGTTGAACTTGCATTGTCATGGTGCAGTATCAAACGACGTCTTGAGTTATTTATTCCCGAAACTCTGTGATGACTTATGGCAAACAAACAGTGTTATACCAGTCAGCGTTAACCGTCTTGCAATCTTCTAGTACAATAGTGGCGACGTGACCACCCTTTGCCACAAACAAGACAACCATTTTTTTTTAAATGCTACGTGAGCGTTTGACTTTGGTCAGTTTGGAAGACCCAGACAGTTGACTGCTGCTTGGAATCTGGATCGTAAGCATATATCCAAGAATCGTCACCACTAACCATATCAAAACGTGTTTTGACTCTTCTCGGTTGAATCGCTGCAGAGTTTTGCTAGACCATCTAACGCGGGCTGCTTTTTGTTCGTCGCTAAGCAAATGTATCCAACGAGAGATCAACTTTCTTACGCCTACTTCTTCGTGCAGGATTTTTTGGATAGTAGTCCCTGAATTCCCATGGGTGCCTCCATTTCACGGTATGTCACATGACGATCTTCGATGATTAGCTGCCACACGCCGTCGATATTCTCTTGCGTCATGGCGGTTTTTGGACGTCTTTCACGTGGCATGTCACTGAAGCTAGAGTGCCCACGTTGAAATCTATACTAATATTATAAAGCTGAAGAGTGTGTTTGTTTGTTTGAACGCGCTAATCTCAAGAACTACTGGTCCGATTTGAAAAAATCTTTCAGTGTTAGATAGCCCATTTATCGAGGAAGGCTATAGGCTATATATCATCACGCTAAGACCAAAAGGAGCGGAGCAGTCATGAAAAATGTGACACAAACGAAGTTGTGCGGACAGCTAGTTCTAAATGTCAGCGTCCTACAGTCCTAAGACATGGTGCTGCATCAATAGACACAGAAGTGATTTCTTCAAAGCACTGAAGTCGCTTTAATCCCTTTTGAAAGTTGTAGAAAATTATCGCACGCACATTTTCCTTTGATTTTTCCATTTTAACAACCGACTTGTCACCATTGAATAGAAGCTACGATAAAACTGTTCGACTGATCAAAAACATTCTTTTGTTTTCGAATTCTAAATTAATAAATATTTAAAAAAACATGTTTTTTTTAACCGACTTCTAAAAAAGGAGGAGGTTCTCAATTCGGATGTTTTGTATTTTTTTTTTATGTTTGTTCGCGCATAACTCCGTCGCTTGCCAACCGATTTGAAAAATTCTTTTTTTGTAGGAAAGGGTATACTTCCCAAATGGTCCCATGAAAATTTTATCGAAATCGAACAAGCGGTTTTTGAAAAATCTAAAAAAATATCTACATTGTCTACATTGACGACCTTTTAGTTTACTCTGCATTGACTAAAAATATGGAATGTTTGCAGCTAATACATTTTATGATGTAAACATCCACTAAGGAAGGATTTTTAGACATTCTACCCCTACAGGGGTAATACAAAGGATGAAAGATTGTATGGAAAACCGTCATTATTAAAGTTAGGAGCATGAAATGGAATACACGAGCCTCTGGTTAAAAATAAATAAGTATCTACGTATTTTAGCATATTTGAAAATGTACCCCCAAAAAAGGTGAAATAGGGATTAAAAAATTTACATATTGACATTTTTAAATGAGATGAATGAAATTTAAAATTAAAACTTGTAATTTTCTTCGTCGTTTTTGGAAATTCAAGCCCAAACGGGAGAAATAGGGTGGAAACATGAAACAGAAAAAAAACTGCTAGACTTATGAAGATGAAATAGGATAGGAACGTAGATTATGAGTAGGAAACGTCAGTTAAAAAAGGATCTCAGGAAATTTTCCCCGTAAGGATCAGACCTTTACGGAGGAAATTTCCTGTAATCCTTTTGAACGAATTTGCATAAAACTTGAAGGGAAACTGGAAGTTCGTATTCGTATTCAGTCCGATGAAGTTGAAACTCATCGCTTCAACTTCATCGGACTGAATACGAATTAAATAATCTTCTTTTTATCGTGTCAACGATTTATCAGAGTATATTGTCTGAGCCCAGTAGGTCACGTTTATTGCTTCGATGGCCGCGTTGTTCAAGTCATCTAGACCGCAGTTGTATGGACATTTGGAACACTCCAGCAAATGGGACATAGTTTGATCCGCACCATACTCACACCGGGTGTTTGATGAAAATATATTTGCAGTAGCCTTGGCACAAAGATAAGAATTACGTGTCTTTGGATTCTTCTAAAACAACCCGTAAAGGGGAGATGAAGTTTTTAGGGGAGGATGTTACTACTTACTGTAATTTAAGTACTTGGAAATTGTGTAAATTGTGTTAAAGTGAAATAATTTGAAAGAGATCCAATGATTTCATTATAGTCAAACCGCAGCGGGGTGAAAACTGCAACAGCGACTCAGCATCAAAGAAGGCATTATTACCTAACTATTATCATTATTAAAAATCATAGTTATTAATTTTCTAATACTACTAGAAAAACGATTTCTTACAAATATGATTGCTGTATGAACTTGAAACTTGTTATGAACAAAGCAAATAAAATGATCTATACTAATATAGGGATGTTTCCTGAGTAAAAATTATATGATTATGTTTAGTCCGTCAGTTAGATTATAGAAAAATATTGGACACGTATTTTTTCCTTTATCAAATCTATAAAAACTGACGAAGATAAAGAGCATCAAAGATCAGGAGTGGGAGCGTGTGACGTCACGGCTCGCAAAAAATTGTAGCGAGTAGTGACGTCACACGAGTTTTCAACGCACTGTATCGTCTTCATTTTTTGTTTATGTGAAAAAAGAAAAAATACGTGTCCAATATTTTTTGGAAATCTATCAGACGGACTAATTAGATTTTTTTAGTCAACTACCCTATTATAAAGCTTATGAGTTTGTTTGTTTGAACGCGCTAATCTCAGGAACTACTGGTTCGAATTGAAAAATTCTTTTTGGGTTGAATAGACCATTTATCAAGGAAGGCTTTAGGCTATATCATCACGCTTAAGCCAATAGGAGCGGAGCAGCGATAAAGAATGTTTTAAAATCGGGGATTCCACGGGGACGAAGTCGCGGGCAGCAGCTAGTTAGTTTATAAAAAGCACCTCCATGAGGTCTTTATCAAAATTTGTATGAAATAATCTTACCGCTTGTGTATTCGTGGTATAATTAATTTAGAAGCAACAATGATAAATACGAAGTTTTGAAGATTTCAAAAACCAACCTCTGAATATCAAGATGTTGGGCGAGTATTTTACGGCTTGCTTCAATGAACACAAAAATTAGTGTAAAAATCTAAAAGGGAAACAAATAATGGAATCGCTTTAAAAGAATCTAAATATATATAACTCAAAAGGGACTGACTGACTGACATAGTGATCTATCAACGCACAGCCCAAACCACTGAACGGATCGGGCTGAAATTTTGCATGCAGGTAGATATTATGATGTAGGCATACGCTAAGAAAGGATTTTTCAAAATTCGTCCCCTAAGGGGGTGAAAAAGGGGTTAACATTTTGTATGGAACTGCACGCGAACGAAGTCGCGGGCATAAGCTAGTATTTCATAAAATTGGAAGCTCCATCAGGGTAAAAACGCTAACGTTTTCATTCGATTCGGAAACTTCAGAATTGCCACAAAAATCTGAGCTATGTCACGATCGTAAACATTATATTTCGAAAATTCCTTTAGTATAGGATCCTGAGTCATATGAATGTTTGTCAGAGCGGGAGCAAGCAACATGACCCGCGTCACGTGAAATGTAGCGGGGCATATCTCGTGTCACCAGCCAACACGTAGATTTGACCGTTTAACAGAAGAAAACGCCAGGGGCGTCAAGAGTCGCAAGGTGATTAGTACAGTAAGCACGGGCCAGCGGACTTTGGTTGCTCGCCGTCCGATAACAATTAAGAACCAGCCGCCCGTGTCGACGGCGTGTTGTGTTCCACGCGCGCCTCAATGAGATGTCCGCATAGTAGATGCTGTTAGGGCTAGTACCTGCCAGGGTTGCGGAATTTGTTCAAAAGAGTCACCGCGGCCCTGGAACGCAAAGGGCATTTGGAATAACACCCTTCCTTCCAGTCCACCCAGAGCCGATGAAGACTTTCCATCACTAAAAAATAAGATTAGTGCATTGCACGTCATGTTGCGGATCATTTCGTCCCCTAGTGTATCTTCGGCTTTATGTTTCAAGCCCACCTTAATGTATCCGTAAACCCCTCATTAGCGAGGTTTTATAACGACAGCTGGCATGTGTTCATCGTCCCATCAGATAATGTCGAATACAAGGGGTAACTACAGGACGAGGGCAGCTGTTTGATAAACTTGCAAATAAAATCGTATCAATATCACAAATGAGAAGTTTAGAATATTTGTTAAAAAAATATAATAAAAATAAAACTTTAAATGGTACGGAACCCTATTACTAAGCTTCTGCTATCTGTCCGTGCCTCCGTCCGTCTGTCTGTCAAAGGGCTGTATCTAATTAAACTACGTCTAAGAATCATATTTTTTATGTTTACGTTAAGGATAATAAATAGCATCAAATTATTATAATAATTCCGAATTTCCGATAGTTATAATTTGATTTATCAAATAGAGGGTTCTACTACAACTTATTAGATATAAAATCTATATTAATATAATAAAGAGTTTTATTGTTTTGTTTGTATTGAAAAGGCCACGAAACTAATGAACAGATTTGAAAAATTCTTTCACTGTTGGGAATCTGCACTATCCCCATGTGATATAGGCTATATTTTATCCCCATATCCCCACGGGAACGGGAACTATGCGGGTCAAACCGCGGGGCACTGCTAGTTTGGGACATAAAACAGGTGATGCATCTTGGTACTGAACAAGATTATAATAAACTCTCGTAACCGTCCCGTCGTGCAAACGGCTTCAAAGATGCTTTCTTGCAAAAAAAAAACACATGTTACTTTAAAAAAAAATGATATTTATTAACTATGGTGTTAATAAATATCTTTTTTTTAAGTTTAATTTTGAACCTAAAAGATGTTTTCTAGTATTAAATAGTTCGTACATTATTGAAGTCAAATCAGTGGTTATCTGTTATTATTATCTATTTTTAAACGAATCGTGTTTTAAAAATAGTTATGTAGACTACTACATAACTATTTTTTAAACCACGATTCGTTTAAAAATAGATAATAATTAAAACCTAGGTAATTCTTAAGACATCAAAAACATTCTTGAACATTTTTTTACTGTGATAGCTTTCAAGGATTTAAGAAATCTTAAAAAAACCAGTCTCAGCGCTATTTTACTGTTCGAAAGAGTTACGAGGATGTGATGATTTTTTATACAAAAAAAAAAACAGACAGACAAACACGTCAAACTTATAAAACCCCTCTTTTTTCGTTGGGGGTTAAAAAAACTCGATTTGTTATCTAATACTGGGAGCACACGCTCAACTCCGACGCGGCACACAACAGAACTGAAGCCATTACTAATTAGCTACCTTTTCGTGTACAGCCGGTACTACAAGCGCGTGCGCTGCTCTGTACGTATTGGATGCTAGTGTGCGAGTCCACGTCATCATGACGTCACATTCTTCTTATAGTGGCAATATTCGTCAAAGATTTCGGTTGCACGATTAGCGCCGCAATTCTGACAAGCGATTGCGGCGCTGAGAGTGGCGCGGGTTCGATTCCCGCCGGGGGCACTAATTTGAGTAACCCTCAAACGATGTGCACCCGTGACCTGGGCGTGATTGTGTATGTCTATTAGTTAATAAGTTTGTACATAGTATTATAATCATCCATGGAATAATGAAATTATAATAATTGTACATAGGTCTTAATTAGTTAGTAGGTGTACATAGTCTTTTTGTATTGTTTTTTTTCGGTGATACTAAGTAGGTACTTTCTCCACTATAATTATCGATTGATTAACGAGTTATGTAAAAGAAATGGTAAAAACATGAGTAAGCTTTTGTTTTAACGTGCTAAAAAACGTGATGGTTCACATTTAAGTGAAGCGCACAGCCTAAAAAAACTAAGTAAACAGGGCATAGCATAAGCATAGCATAATCAGCCTTTTAATGTTCCCACTGCTGGGACACAGGCCTCCTCTCTAGGAGAGGGAAGTAAACAGGGCAAATCGAATAAAAGCTTGTAATAAAATGATTGTTACCATTAACGCGAATTACAACGTTCTTCTTTATGAATACGGTACACTAAACTCGACAGAACTTTCTCCCCGACTGTACTAACACATGTTCATTTAAAATGTTCTAACAAATCGGAACTTTCTAGTTTATTGCAATCGTTTTACGACACAATGCGATGTGAGTCACCCCCGGGAAGTTGCGTGCAGGACGACCATCCTACCCTGACCACTCGACCCCTTCATTCGCTAAACTATCCGATAAAAAAGTCCAGGAGTCTTTGGCGTCGGGAGCTCAGCTTACAGAGGTTGTAATATGCAGATAGGGCTGCTCGCTGCTTTTAATTTTTTGTTTTTCTATGAGTCATGATTGAGAAATTCTTGGTGTTTGGTAAATGAATTACGCATGTTTTGGTTTGAATATGCTGTGCTTTTTTAATGCTTCTACTTGAAGACAGCTTTGCGAATCCCTTTATAATCGCAGTATTTCTACAACTTACCGAGGGTAAGGGATTCAAAGGACTATTACAATATTTTATTTTAATTTTATTATAAAGGTACTCCAACGACTTATGCACTATAACTTGTTACATTAACAACTTGTACATCGAGTATCAGGGTGAATTTGTCACTTATAGAAGAACACAGCTTAAACATTAATAAAATATACATACACACTATAAGATCTGTTTCAAATAAAAATTAAGAAGATAAATATGAACCACTTTACAATGTTATAGTAGGAAAAAAAAATAGGAACAGCACGATTTCTTGACCAATAAACAATTGATAATTAGATACAATAAAAATAAAAAATATTTGTGGGAAAACGACTGTAATAAACGTTATCAAAATATTATGAGTGGGTAGGAAGCATAAGTTTTTTACGTATATCATCCGAATAATTTTCGAAGACTAGACTGTTATTTGTCTTTTGTCTAGCACAGTCACAGTAACGATTCATTCACATAAGTCCTCCCATAATAATATGAGAAGAATTGGGTCAAACTGAATGGGGTCAAGTACCGATAATCCTAAAATAAGCAAAATTAAGGCTCAACATTCGACTTCGCTAGTATTCACATACATGTTATCGTATATACCCCGTAATTTTATTTTTTTAGGTACAGTAACAGTTTTTATGTTGAAAGGTCAAAATATGTTACTCTTCTTAGAAATTGATTTGCTGGTAAAACCTAGCCAAGTCAAATCTTAAGCTTATCTTATTTCATGATTATGACAATTGGAAGATGCAATTACAGAATTCATGAACATGTTGTTATTGAAATGATAAAATAGCATAAAAGAACTCTGCAATGTTTTTATTGTAGTTAATATTGGTTTTACAACTATTACGAATTAATATAACGTGAAACGGAAAGTAAACAATCATCGTCTAGTGACGTCACTGGTGTTATGACAACGAAAAGACGAACGTAAATTTTAATACATGACAGTTCATGATCTCTGGCAAACAGGAGTGACTTCATCATTCGTTTTCGCTGGAATCCAGTTTATAATCGCAATTTTTCCAATACATTAAATCGTATTAATTTTTTAAATTTTGTATGGTTTGTTTCACACGGAATTCTTTTAAATGAAAGCAAGATGAAAATATTGCATGTTTATTGCATTCCCCGATAGAGTGGTAGTTTGTCAAGATTTCTAGAGCCTGTAGACTTAAACTTTAAAAGTGGCTCTGAAGGTCGCTTTCAACTACGCAGTAAGTACCGAACCCTTCATAAATCCGGTTCAGCACAGCGCCACAGCGAACGCCATTTCGAATCTGAGCGCATTTCCCTCCATTTCCTTGCATCAATTTTACAGTTACCAATAAACGTCAATTGATTTTTCTCTGAAATGCTCTGGTTGGAATCCCTTTTTAAACGACTTTAAAATAAAAGGAGGTTATCAATTCTACCCGTATGTTATTATGTAGTATATTGTCAGAATGTTTTTTAGTTATTTGTAGTTATTTTTTATTTATTCTCAAACAATAATTTACATTGTGTAGAACATTAGGTAAGTGCATCATATTAACATAAAGTTAGTCTATACTAGCTTCTAAGTAGTGTGTCACATTTCGTAAGTATAAAATTGTTCATAATGATGAGTACCCCATAAGAGGTATTGCGTTTATTTTATTAGACTTTGTACGTCCCCTTCTCCCTCTAATTGGTATTATAGGTACATTTAATTCAGAGCGATTAATATATTATCTGTGATTCAGAGTAACGTCTTTGGTGAATATGTAAACCCAATAAGTTGGCCCATAAATGGTTAAGTTGAGCTAAAACTTAAAAAGTTCGATTCTTTGAAAACAACCCAATCTGACACATAACTTATCGTGGTTTTATAAATGTATAATTCTAAAACATCCCATTTGAAGGAACCCACCAAAATTACCAGTCACTCTGTATTTAAGTACCTACGCATATCTATTCATTTGTGTTTAATAAAGTCACAGGCGACCTCGAACTTCTTCACCAAAAAGACATCAACGAAAGCAAAATGCACAGCAAAGTGACGCTGGTGGGACGGTACGACGAATATTTAGCGCACTAAACAAAATATATTAATGAGCTCGCCTAAAAGCGATTGAATCCCATGTAGTGGACATTTAATTTCCGTATATTAATTAACTAAAGCGTACGAAGCGGGCTGGACTTAAATTCAAATACTAATTAAAATTGTATTCTCTTTGTTTCAGACATTGGTGGTACTTTTAATTTTAGCGTTAATGGCAGCTTACATCGTCGCCGACTTTCGTGATGGTATGTATTCCAATGCTGATGTTAATAAATTTAGTGGACTTCTACCTTTTTCAAAATGTGCCAAAAAAAAGATCTTACGTGCTCTTTATGTGACATTTATTTATTTATTTAGGTAACCAACAGCGATACATAAAAACATTTTACAAAATATGTGTGTTACAGTTATTATGGCCAATTATAGGTTTCCCTGTTTAACTGTGATATAAGTATAAGACAGAATTTTATTTTTAATCGTGTTCCAAAAAAAAAAGTTCTCAAGTCATCTTTTAGACCAAATGGATTAAAAGACCCGACGAATTTTGTCGTTAATTTTGAATGTGGTTCGGACTACCGACCTTGGGCGCAAACTTCTTTTCCCATCCGCATGAGATGAGATGGCTCTTAAAAATTCTAGTTTAAGTTACTTTCATATCTTCGTTCAACGGGACTGAGTCAAGACACTGCACCAAGCAGTGGTTGAGCGATTGGCTGCTGCGTTACATGCCGTGGGTTTGATTCCCGCACGGAAAAGATAGTTGTTCCGGTTCTGGCTGTTTATGTATGTGAGATTGTATGTTTGTAAACGCAACCACGACACAGGAGAAAATGAAAAAATGATGGATGTGGTTACCCTTCTTTTAACACCCTGGCCACAGATAATATAATACTGGTTATATTTTGGGGAAAAAATCAATGTACATAATTTTTTTTATGTACATATATGTATATAAAACACAAGAAAAGATACGTAAATTCACATTTTTAGAACCAAATTAGTAAAACCTTTTTACAAGCAAATGTAATAGTACCAAGATAAGACGGGATACTCAGTCAGCGAGTGAAACTCGCTGACTGATTGTCCCGTTCTGCTGCTTCGAAAAGCCCTTTTTTGACAACACACTGAGTTGTTTTATTGTGTCTCCGTTTTCTGAAGAATATCTCCTTGATATTCTTCAGAAAATAGCCTGCCAGTAGTAGGTGATTACTTTGGGAAATCGTGTATGTTAAACATGACTTTCCATTTACGAGTTAACTGAAGATACACTGCAATTTTATTTCCTGCAATATTATATTCTTTCGGAGGTTCTTTTTTAACGTTGCCTATACTACAAAGGCGAATGAGAGGCAGACTAAAAATAGTTTGTAACTGACCCGACTGACCGTCTCTTCATTTTCATTATTTGTTAATTACTTGTCTTTACACTGCCCTGCAGTCCTGTCGTAGCTGCTGTAATTTTTAGAGATTTTAATATACATATACCCTATACATATTTTCATTTTAATATGCTCAAACGTTGTTAATGTATATTTGTCACCGGATAATTGCAAAATGCGTAAGATTATAAAATATGTTGAGAGATTGTAAACTCTCGATAAATTGTCATCTGAACATTTGGAATATTTTTGACGTCTGACATTGCGGCGATGAGCCAGGCTGTGAAGCTTGGCATTCACCGGTTTTTCGTTGTCAATAAGCGCTTTTTTTTGGATGGGAAATCTTCAAATGAATTCTCCCGCTCTGGGCGGAGCGTAAGGGAGTGTCAGACTCTTACTGACTAAAACCCACCCGTGATCCTTCTATTGCTCTTTACGTTCCAGAGCCGCGGTGACTCTTTTGAACAAAATCCGCAACCCTAGCAGGCACTGACCCTATGGTGCCCCGTTTTCTTCTTACAGGGTTCTGTTGTTCTTACAGGAACACTTGTACCCCGAAAGTAGCAGTTAGGCCGAAACGACTCCTTTTGGCGATATAAAGACACGCCTGTGTTTTGGAGACGTTTAAAGAGACCAAATTGTTATCACACAACTGGGAGATAAAACTTAGGTCAAATTTATCCGCCTTGGACTATTTCAAGGAACGAACTTCTTCGGCTGGTTTTTTTCGACCAAAGACCTAACCAAGACCAAAAAAACCAACAGACCAAATGTTTTGCTTACAAATTATCGAGACTTTCAATCTCGCGAGACATTTTATAATTCTACGGAGTTTGCCATTTTCCGGTACCGTATACACATTACATTTTATAACTTTTATTTGATATATAAAAATACAGGTGACCGTAGCTAAAGAATAACAGCCTCACGGGTTGATATTCAAGGTTAAGATACGCTTGCCAAGGTTGATCTGTGGATGGGTGTCCATCTTAACATACCGAGTTTCCTACGTGCCTCGGAAGGCACGTTAAGCCGTTGGTCCCGACTGTCATTTGTAGATATTTGGCAGTCGTTACGGATTGTCAGAAGCCAGTAAATCTGACTGCAGTATTGGCAATTACTACCGTGTTACGCAGTAAATGAGTTGTGAAATACTGGTATTCAGCTGAATCTGGTTTGACTGGAAGCCGACCCCATTATGTTTAGGAAAAGGTTAGGTAGATGATGACAAAAATAAGGTCAAAGTATCAATTTTGTTCTAACCATGTGTCTCACCCTCTCGTACTTTACATTCATAGAAACCGAACATATATGCCACATTATAATGGACTAAACGGCATCGTAATAATGAAATATTCACATAGCCCACTTTATAAACCCTTTGCTGCTCGTTTGAAGACGGTAGCCTTGTTAGCACTATGCATGAGGAACGGTACTACTTCACCATCGAAACTTTTGAAACATATATAGTTCCTTAATCACTACATAGTATAAAACAAAGTCGCTTCCCGCTGTCTGTCCCTATGTATGCTTAGATCTTTAAAAATACGCAACGGATTTTGATGCGGTTTTTTTTAATACATAGAGTGATTCAAGAGGAAGGTTTATATGTATAATATAGCAGAGATTTAATATCAACATTGCACCCGTGCGAAGCCGGGGCGGGTCGCTAGTTGCATACAAATACAGGGTATCAATCATATTTAACCTTCTTTTGTTTGCTGCTATTGACGTCAAGAGAAATGTTCTAATTGCCTTATACATGGGCTCGTTCGATATCCATCGCTGCACCCGACTATATAAGATGTCACCGGAAAATTGAAGAAGCCGTGAGATTGTAATAAAGAAAGAAATAATTAAATTTATTTAGCACATACTTGAACCACACACAGTACGGTTATTTAAAAAAATGAAAGGTCCACAGCAATAACGATAAATGTCCTTGTTACCTCGTTTTGAGATAATTGCGTTTCAGTTAATGGGAAAAGGAAAGTCCTGTTTAAAGGTATGAATATAATACATTATTGGTTACAGCACATTTTGATTATTGATATTATGTTGTTTCTTTAAGTAAAAAATATATTATTTAAAGTTTAAAAAAAACCAGGACTTTATTTTGGTACCGTCCTTTTATCTAATATAATTATGTAAGCGTGAACTGTCTAAAATATCGGGATTACCAACTACAGATATCCAGTGGCTGAAAGACGTGCTTACTTATTTTTTTTTTTTTACAAAAGTGGCCTTTCATCATTATTGCAGTGGGCTCTTCAAATGGCATACAAAAAATCTAGTGTCTCACGGCTGCACTAAAAAGGTCCATTTCAGCGACATGACAGAAAGACTGATGCTGTCTGACATTAGTTTTCTAATCAACTTTTATATGACGTGTGGCAGTTGATTTTGAATCAATTTAATATATAAATATCATCGAATATAAATAAATACAAAAACATTAAACAGATATATAAATTAGTATGGAGCAAATTATCCTTAAAATACTGTGCGCTTGTGTGTGTGTAATGTTTCAACAAATACATGAACAGCAAACCACGATGGAACCAAACAAGTTGTTTGCTAATTAACAATAACAAACCCTCCTCACTAAAACCTGTTCCTAATATTTCCTGTGCTTGTTGTGTATAAAATCTTAGTAAGATCATAATTTCCTTGTCTTAAGAAAAAATAGTTTACAATCATAACTATATTTTACACGTCGTTTGCAATTTTCCAGTATCATATGCAACAAAACGTTCTTAACCAGAAATGGACGTCACTCACGAATGGAAAAGGATTAATATTTCAACAAAAGTAAATAGTGTGCACGAAAGATGAAAATTTAATGTGTTCTGCCACTATAACAGACGTCACTCAGGTGCACGAAAGGTGGCTAAACAGCCATTCAAATGTCGATTAGACTAACTATCGAGCTAAATTCAGTTCTGTTAGCGTCGAACCTTCGTGGTAACTGGTAGAGGGATAGCCTTATGGTTAACTTAAGCTGTACAATTATACTTTTAATAACAAAGTTAGCTCTCGTCACGTCAGGCATCATGACTATCTTCAGGACTTGGACCATGATTATGATGATAACGAATTCTGAACAAGGTGATTGTGAAAACGTAACATTTGGACCTTTTTTTTTTAAAGTATCGATTAATAATTCTGCTGTTTTTCTTTTTTTTTTTAAAGTAGATATATTTCCTCTTTTCTGATTATTAAAGTAATCGTTTGGTAACAGAAGCGGTAATACTTCGGGCGGTTCGCGGCCAGGACGCGCGGCTGCCCTGCGGTCAAGGCAAGGTGTTTCTAGATGGGCCCGAGGCGTATGTCCTGTGGCTGAAGAATGACCGTGATTTCCTCTATCGCTACCCTGAAGAAGACGGTGATAAAAGGTTAGTGGAAATGTTAATATTTTCTAGGGCTCGCGTCTTACCGTTTTTTCATTAATGTTCAGCAATTATGCGATCTTATTTCTCCATAGTTCCGCATTTGCGATAACAGCCTATTTTACGTTTCATGGTGTTGCTCGTGCTAAGGCAATCGAATTACAGAATTTTGCGATGGTCCTTCCTTATTCTGTGCTGCTGTCTTTGGAGTGTGTGTGCGTTATTGCATGTTGGCTTTGTTTGCAAGTTCCTTGGGGAGTGCAGGCCTACTAAAAGATTACCTGAAATTAATATGGGAAAATACGGGATACGTATGTACGAAGTCGCGAGCAAAAGTAAGTTTAGAGTAAAATCGTTTAAAAATTACAATACAATATTGGAAGATATGTGTTATGTTATTCACCACTTACATACTTGATATTCGAAAGTAACATTAAGTAACATTCTTATCTTTGCTTTCTTAAGCAGCCCTTAATGTGATGATATCTCATTTTTTTCTATGTATCAATAAAATCGCGAAAAAAAATCTGCTGTTCCCTACATTTTGATTAGTTATACGAACTTAAATGTAAGAAACAGCTGACTTTTTTTCGCGATTTCAGGTTTGTTCCTATAGTAAAAGTTGTTCATAATTATGAGTATAATGACCTCTTAAGAGGTTGTTGGTATTTTACAAATAACCCTGTATATAATCTACAGTATTTTTGCAAAATGAATATTGGAAAACGAAAAGTGTTTTGCAACGGTTTTATTTTGCTTGTTTGCTTTAAACACATAAATATTCGCTCATTGGTTTTTTGTTAAAGGATATTCGTGTGAATCAATAGTGAATTGATGAAAAGTTATGTGGACCCTGGGCAGAGTTCCGGGAACGGAATAGTTCCCGGTATGTTTCGGAATTGCATACAATTTCGGGCAGTTTATTTGCCGGCACAAAACCCCAATATACAAGCTGTAATGCAAATGGTATTTCGCAACTGCGAGGCTAAATAATTTGTGTTATATGTAGGTATTCTGTTCCAACAGGATGAAAATTAAAATGAATATTATTATATTATAGGTGTGGCCGCGACTTCGTTCGCGTGGATGTAGAAAAAAATATGTCACATAGATACAATGTTGGTACAGTCAATACCCTGCATTATCTGACCCTTCTTAGAAATAAAAAAGAAGGTTACACAGGGCAACTCTTCCGTTTAAAATGCCGACCTGCGGGCGTACCATGAGGTGTTAAAACGTGAGTCTTCCGAGCGAGAAAGAGGAATAGAATTATACACCCTATATAGCTCCATCCCTTTTTCTCGCTCGGGAGACTCACGTTTTAAGACGTCATGGTACGCCCGCAGCCCTGATATCTTCTGGTAGTCTCGAATCCTGTTGAATCTTAATTTCGCACTACTTCAAATGAATTATAAATACTGACTGTTTTTTTTTTTATTTTGATCAGAAGATTTGGAGAAGCTCTTGGCTAAATAATACAGGGATCGTTGTTCTAGGTAAAGCAAAGCTTGCCGAGGTCGGTATGTGGAGTGGTGACTGTCTGAACATACCAAAAGTCCGCTGACTGCCGAATATCTACAAATGTCAGCCGGGACAACGGCTTAGCGTGCTTTCCGAGGTACGGAGGAATCTTGGCATGTTAAGATGGTCACCCATCCACAGACCAACCTCGTCAAGTGTTGCTTAACCTTGTGACTAGTACGGCTGTTATTCTTTAGTCATGAACTCCGTATATGTACATACTAAGTATTATTTTAAAGACGCTAAACCATGAATAGGATATGTTGCCCGCCGTTTTTCCCAATTTAATACAGCTAAATCGCTGGTCTCGCCGTTGACATTCAAGTTTTAAGACCTGCCAATCCTATACGATTATAAGTTTGTAACTTAGTCAGCCAAGCAAATGTGCATTAAGATTCATGAGCGAACGTCACCTGTTAAAATAATATGTAGGTAGTTAGTACGTTTTATCAAGGTAAGATGATAAAATATTCGCTTTTCTTGTACTTCGTATTAAAAGTTTCACAAATAACTCAACAATACATTTTGATGTTATTTCCATGCAATCCAAATAAAATAGTAGTTGTAGGTACTTAACTTTGTTTCAATAGATGGAAAAGTAATTTCTTCTTGAACACTTTAAATTCAAATATCTTTTGATAGAGTAAAGCGATTGCGATGAAACAAAAACTCAGTTATTCTCTCAGTAACAAACAATTTTAACGTATAAAAGTTTTCTTTTTTTCTTTTTACGTAATGCGTGCACATCTAAACAGATAAACAGACAAAAATTAAAAAGTGTTAGAAGTGGATTCTGGTAATATTCCTTTAACTCCCTGGCTATTTTAATTGGAATTATTTATAATGTACAAAAACGACTTACCTACAGATAATAATAAAAGATTTATCTTAAAAGTAATATACACATGGCAATGATTTAAAATATAAAATAACTCCAATATTAATTCGTGGAAAGAATCAAATTGATATGATGGGAATAAATTCTACGAAAAACAATCAATATATCTGTAATCGTATCCGATACCTGCACATCCATGTAAGCGAGTTTTAAAATCATAAACCCTCGTTTTTTTTTGTGTTGTGGCTCCATCGTTTAACTAACGATGATTTTGCCGATTTCAAGGTTTGGAGAGGAACTAATGATCGGTTCTCATTAACGATAGTGAATTTGAGTCAGTTTTTGTTGTGAATCGAGGTTCAAAAGAACAAAAAGTTTTTGGATTATAAAGATAACACCGACGATACAGTGCGTTGAAAACTCACGTGACGTCACGTCGCTGGTAAAAATTGTAGCAACGTAGTGACGTCACGTGAGTCTTCATTTTTTGTTTACGTGAAAAAAGAAAAAATACGTGTCCAATATTTTTTGTAAATCTATCAGACGGACTAATTAGATTTTTACAGTAAAATACCCTATTATTAGTGTTAAGACACGAAGGTAAGTAAACAAAAAAAAGTACCTAACAGAATAACCCCTCGTTGTGTAAATTATATCTATAGACGCCAAGTACAGTGACGCGATTGATTTTTGGTATATTCTGTCACATTTTGTTTGCCATATAGGGAACGTGCACGGCGTACACTACGCCATCTAGCGTTGCAAATCTGAACTATTACGTTGTAAATATTCGACCTGTGCTGCCACCTATACTTCCTGCATCGTACATTTAGGGGATCGTGCACGAATTAGACTGTGCCATCTAGCGTTGCAAATTTGAAACTTATAAGTAAAATATACTTGACATTGACGCTCCTGTGATAATTTCTGCACGTTCCCTTGCCTTGTGTAGAACAAGAAACCAGAACATTTCCTCCACATTTCATTATTGACATTGACTGGCAGGCAGTTTAACAAGTAAGTACAAGGTTGAACTTTAAAGTCTTGCCCTAGGACCCAATCAGGGCCTAGGCACTTAAATTTTTAAATAGCTACTGTTTCTACACATGTCAAGTTTGACATTGATGGGCAGGGAACTTGAACGAAATGGTGCAGCCTTTGACCATTGTTGATAAGTTCGCCTTATAAATAGGCAGCCTAAAGGTCTAAGGTTGCCAATTATGCCTTCACTTTACACAATACTGACCCATTTTCAAATGTTAACTGCAACCTTTATTTTTGAAAAACACGCAACTATGTTTTGTGAAAACTAACTACGAGTAAGTAGCTTATTTAAAGATGCGTTTCTGCAAAGAAGTTAAATGACAATTGCACGTCAAGTGACGAATTGTTGTTGAAAAATGTACCCAATTTAGGTTTGAGTCATCGTGGTGAAAGGATTATTAGTCCCCTTAGACTCTGCTTAACTGATTGCTAGCTTTCCTGGGTGCGCCGGGCGTTAGTATCGCACAACGTTATTTTTAACGCTGCTCGGGGATTTCCTTTCATGCAAATCCATGTTGGCCGCTGTAGAAACAATCTGGCTAAATGGGGTATCGTAGACCGATCCCAAGCGAATAGTGGTGGAACCCCTTTCGCAGGATATGCATCACGTACTTTCTTACGTATGTACCTTCCGGGAACGTGGCTAATGGCAGAGTGGTCCAAGTGACTACATACTAGTCAAACAAAAGACCAATTAGGTACCTACACGCATCTGACGCGCGTATGTATATCACATTAATTTTACGAGCATTTTAAAAAAAAACTATGTTAATCAATACTAAAGTTTGCCTTTTATTCCAAACTATGAAGTATTGAACTACGTATAGATATAGTTTATTTAATAAGAATAATAAATAATTCTATAAGTACTTATTTATTTTATTACCAATAAAACATTACCAGAGGCTTTGTTAACCCATCCACAGACCAACCTCGGCAAGCGTTGCTTAACCTTGAAGATCGATCGGTGCGGCAGTTATTACTTAGCCACGAGCTCCTCATAATATAGAGTTCCTTTAATATGTAGTTGCTAATATAAAATATATTACTGCAGCACCCCCATTTGAGAACCCCCACAAATGAACTACAAACCTATTACTGAAAACCGCATCAATATCGGAGTAGTTTTGTTTTTTTTTTTTGTAAAAAACTTATGTGTACTGCAGCGCCCCCTGGTGAGTTGTCACCGTAACATATATCTAAGAACATGCACTAATCAAATCCGAACCCATCACTGAAAACCGCATGAAAATCAGACCAGTATAGTAGTACTGAAAATAAATGGTAACATTGGTTTGCACAAACAAACAAACAAACATCCTCTCACCCCAAACGCATACACTGTCCCCGTTCCGTCGTGGGTAAAATCAAAACGAAACTCAATTTGAATATTTTACGTGTTTTATACATCAGCGGAAAATTGCAGACTCTGTGAGATTGTAATAGATCCTTATCTATACTAATATATAACGCTGAAAAAATTGTTTGTTTGTTTGCTTGAACGCGGTAATCTCAGGAACTCCTGGTCCGATTCGAAAAAACCTTTCAGTGTTAGATAGCCCAATATGAGCGGAGCACCAATGAATAATGTTTCAAAATCGGGGGTTTAGGTAGTAACTATTCCACGCGGACAGAAGCTAAACAGATTATAATTTCTCGATATATGTATATTAAGAAAGAAAATCGTCCTGGGTACAAAAGATCCAATCCAAATTCAATAGTTTGCAATATCTCTTTGTCTTTACTCGATTTCACGCGATATTTTATAATCTTTCATCGTTTGCTATTTTTCTGTCACTCATAAGTACATGTCGTCGTATAAACAACCTTTGTCTGGGTTGCCATACGACAGATTCCTTCGAAGAGCCTGCCTAGCCTCGTGATATGCTTCCATCACAAGCTTGTCCCACTCTGATACCACATTCGTACCTCTTTTATGCTTTCTGACTTGTCTGTTTAGTACAGATTCCTCACCCAATATTTATGTAATGTCATTGTACACTTTACTGCGTCCTGCTAATATTTCTGTAAGGTGTCTTTTGTTTTTCAACGTATCTAATTAAACGCCTCATAATCAAGGCACTGACACAAACGATAGTACCTCGGTTCTTGTATGGTATGCTTCTTGGAGCCAATGGAATCTAAGCTTACGTGGAATCTTCTCTGGAACTAATTAGGTCAGATATTGTGCCTAGATTATAAGGAAGCTTTCATTTAGTTGAAGTGAACAACCATTGCTCGCAGGATTTAGTAAAAGCTGTAGAAAAATTGAAGAACCAATCAAAGGGATCCCTCAATCCTGAATTAAGGGTTTAGAGTTGGCGAGAACTGAACTCAATTCCGGATAAAGCGTTTAAAAAATGTTTTGATGATTGGATTATTCGTTGGCATAAGTGTTTCGTTTCTGATGGAGCATATTTTGTGTAGTACTATTGATATATTTCCGGTGCTTTCTTGACAGAGAAGTACATCCGTCGTCCATCCTTCGTCTAATACAATATTTAATGACCCTTATGGTCGTCCATCTGCCATCTGTCAATATATAAAATGTTTAACTTTGTGAATTCTAAATTCATACAACAATAAATTCCAGCATTCTAACCTCGATAACACGGCTTCTATTTGTGTGCGTTGTTTATAGTAACCTACCATCAGTGGCGGCCTTAGGGGGTGGCGAGCAGGGCAATCACCCGGGGCCTCGCTCTGTTACGGGCCTCGCGCTACCCACTTTCAAAATGCTAATACTAATAAAACGATATACATAGATTTGATGTGAGTAAGAAGAGAGAGAAGTACCACAAGATGGGCTGCTTTGCAGTTGTTTCATTTGAAAATTTCTTAGGCCACTGTGAGTTTTAAAACAAAATTATACTAAGAGAAGTCCCTAGAATTCAGAAATACCTATTTTTTCTTTTAAAAAAGAACAAGGGCCTCACAAAGCTCTTTCGCCCGGGGCCTCGCAAATATCTACCGACCGCGGAGGCCGCCACTGCCTACCACGAATGGCACGACGACATACCATATTACCATATGAACCTCACCTATCCATATCCGTCAAGAAATTTGCCTAGTCGTTCAATTAAATGCCGGGATCACACTTAGCTAGTTGGCTGCGATATTTACTTCAAAGCAACATAGGGGTAATGATTTTGCCTTATTCAAGGTTAAGCAACGCTTGCCGAGGCCGGATATCATTTGTAGACCTTTTGTAGTCGGTACGGATTGCAAGAAGCCAGATAATCTGACAATAGTCTTGCCAAGAAGTACTGAGTTACCCAGTTACTGTGTTGTGGGGGCAAGATAGGCAGCCGCTCAAATAAAATACTGGTATTCAGCTGAATCCGGTTTGACTGGAAGTCGACCCCAATATAGTTGGGAAAAGGCTAGGCTGATGATCTATACTAATATTATAAAGAGGTAACGTTTGTGAGTTTGTGACGTTGTAAGGCGTAATATGGACGTTGTATGGATCTACTGAACCGATTTTCAAAATTATTTCAGCAATAGAAAGCTACATTATTGTGGGGTGTCATAGGCTACATTTTATCCCCGTATTGCCACGGGAACGGGAACTCGGAATCGAACTAGGACCCGAGGCTCACCGCTTGCGACCGCGGGGCAGCTCGATACGCACTAAGCAAGCATAGGTAACGAAAAGAATAGTGTTGGCCAAGTGGACCAGTGCTGCAGTGGTAAAGGTCGTGGGTGTCAGTCACTTGAAAAAAAAGGATTTTATACAAAAAAAAATACGACCGACATTATACGAATGAATAGTTAATTTCTTCGTTGAATTTCCTGTAAATGATAAAAGGCTTTGAGTTTCAAATATTACGCTGCCGCTTTAGTAATTTGAATTAAATCCAGATTCGAAGAAATTGCAGATTCGTTCTCGCTTCCCTCAGTTCCCGATTCCTATTAACTGTGTACTGCTACTGCAGATAGGATTCTAGGGAATATTAAGAGAGAAAATAATTATTTACTGCGAACTTTGCACCGCTAGTTTAGGTACTTATGTGTGGGTCGAGGATTTGAGGTAACCTATGTTTAATAGGTACATCTACATACATTAAACTTAATTCCCATAAAAACACCCAGAAATTTGTCCAGTCATTCTTTGAAGTCCATAAGACCTGCTTATTATAATGAGAGTTCGTTAATTAGATAGGTATGTGGAGGTGAAGAATCCCTGAAACCACTGTTCCTATTTGAAAAATTCTGTATCCGTTTGGGTTAGGTCCCCCCAAGTGGATTATGATACAACATACATATGATACATATTATGTATCATATGTATGTTGTATCATATGTATGTGTGGATAGGAATTATACAAATACCTTCATCTTGATACGAACTGGAACGAATGACGACATGGTTGGCGTAGTGGTTGAGCGTTCAGCTGCTGCGCTACGTGTCGCAGGTTCGGTCCCCGGTCCCCGCACGGAACAAATGTTTGTATATACATGTACATTATCTAAATGCGTTAAAATAAACTCCGGATCAATAAATTAATGCACCAAACGTAAATTCACTTTGTTTGTTTAAACAACACACGTAAGTTTAGTAGAGGGATAGGCGGAGCTGTTACTACAATAAAGGTCCATACGATACTTGTTTTAAGTATGGACGAGCATGTGGGCTCAGTGGTTAAAGGCTCGCGTCTTATGCTAGGAGGTCGGTTCAAACCAGGGTTCGAAATTATCAACATCATAATAATTCGTAATAATTATCGTCACAATCCGATAATATGCATACTTTAGCACACCAGATAGTTCCCCGTTGCATGGCGCTGAATCGTATACCCGCCTTGAGTTAAGCAAGCATAGAAAGTCATGCTTTTGCTTTGTTCTAAGAAGAAACTTTTGCCCTGCCCGGTAGGGGTTCAAGCCGAGGATTGAGCAGGCGCGGTTTCAAGGAGGGGGAGGCAACGTATCAATCTTAAAGATTAAGAAACAGTTGCCAAGGTTAGTCTGTGGATAGGTCTCGAGGGTTTATCCGTTTATAATCTCCCGAGTTTTATTGTAAACTTACGCTTCGATGTTTGTAATAATACGGTGACATATTAGGTAGTGCCTGGATTTTCCTCATGGAGCTTTGCGGTTTCAATATTCACTGTTACATTTTTTTACTTAGTTACTATTAGGCTTATGGCTAAACATGACTTAACGGCAAATGTTTAAAATTACAAAGAAAAATTTACTAATTCCCGCTTCGATTGTTACAGCCGTATAAGTTATGTAGCTCTAGATTTAGAACTACATAATTTATGATGACGCTAAGGCCCCCGACTTTTATGTCGCACATCTAGGTAGTTTTAGAAAAACTTCAGCCGTTGTGCATTACAGTAGGCCAGTGGTCATATGTTGCAAATGAGTTTGCCTAGTGCTTTACCTACGAAAAGAACGCAAATACGCGTATTGTTGTTGCATACATACGTGTTATTGCACGGCAAAACCGATCGCGTCGTTGCTCATTCGGTTTGCAGAAATTAACACGACAATCGCGTATTTAGTGTGACGATCGCTGGCATAACTACGTCACTGATATGTTCCCCGCAGGGTGACCCGCTACTTCATGTTTGGAGCCCCCTGCGAGTCAAGGTTCTGTCACGACGAAACGTCCTTGGTTGTCAGGAAGGTGACCGACCGCGAGGGGGGCCTGTACCGCTGCCGCATCCACTACCAGGCGTCACCTTCTGTGGACTATGTCATTGACCTTAAGCTAGTTGGTAAGTTCAACACACATTAAAAGAGAAACTTGAAATCTATACTAATATTATAAAGCTGAAGAGTTTGTTTGTTTGTTTGTTTGAACGCGCTAATCTCAGGAACTACTGGTTCGAATTGAAACAATCTTTTTGGGTTGAATAGACCATTTATCGAGGAAGGCTTTAGGCTATATATCATCACGCTTAAGCCAATAGCGATAAAGAATGTTTTAAAATCGGGGATTCCACGGGGACGAAGTCGCGGGCAGCAGCTAGTATAATATAAAAATAACAAATAATTTCAGCTGATAGACATTGCCCCACCCACAAGTGTCGCCACATCGACCGGTCCTATGTTTTTCATAACCAGTGGGTTCCTAACTCCAGCGGCCTTTACCAGCTCATCGGTTCACATTATGGAAGGCCTTCTGAAGTTGTAGAACCTTGCTCCCACTGATTCGTTCTGTAATATAATAGTAACCTTGGTTCTCTAACTAACTTGAATAACCCAATCTTGCGGAACATGAACCCGTTCTTCAAGATTGGTCCACCGGGACACGACGCTGTGTGTCGCCATTTGTTAACCCACGCACGGAGTTCCTCTTTCACATAAGGGCTCTCGCTCTCAATCTTCAGTGAAACCTACGACAAATACAAAGTCTCTTATACACAGAAGCTATAGTTATTGGATTATTTTTATTCAAATGCACAGCGGAATTCAGTTGACACCAACATTGGTATCAAATAGGGTAGTCGACTAAAAAAATCTAATTAGTCCATCAGTCAGAGTTCCAAAAAATATTGGACACGTATTTTTTCTTTTTGCACGTAATCAAAAAACGAAGACGATACAATGCGTTGAAAACTCGTGTGACGTCACAAGCCCCGCTCCTGATCTTTGATGCAATTTATCTTCGTTATTTTATAGATTTGAATAAGCAAAAAATACGTGTCCAATATTTTTCGATAATCTAACCGACGGACTAAATAGAATCATATTTTTTTCCTCAGGAAACATCCCTATTGGCGTTCGTAAGAAAATAACTTTCCTACAGCAATATGTTTCTCTTCGCAGAATCTACGGGAGTGCCCATTCTATACGACGGCAATGGAGAAATCCTCAACAAGGGCTTTGTGGGACCTCTCAGTCTTGGATCTGACCTAACCCTAATCTGCGAAGTCAAGGACAGTAAGTACTATAAGAGTTAATTTCCGTTATTTAAAGGGGTGAATTACATTGCAGTGACTAATAGCAATTAAGTCTTCAACGGAGTTCATAATAAATGTACAATATTAATATATTCATGGGAAATCTAACATAAGGTGAAATTCAAGGTGTTCTTCAGGTAAATACACGGATGTGTATATAAATGACTGATATAACTAGTTTGCCCTTCGTCGCTGCCAGGTCACTGCCCAGAACTATTAAATTTCTTTTGTTATAATTTTCATTTGTTATAATCATCTTTTGGAATAAACCCTTGTGATACACAAGAGATATAATTTCATTTCATGTAAGCTTCAGTTGACATAATCATAAACTAATGATTAGAAGTTATAATATTCATGTTGCAGCTAAATCGTAGGTATAACACACGGTATTTTAATAACATAAAAGCGTGACGGATTGAAAAACGCCCCGTAATATAAAGCGGTTATCTCACGATTCGCCGTATTATGCCGGATGGCGAAACGTTCTACAAAATGACGTCTAATGTTTAGCTTTTTCATATTTTCACATATTTTATTTTGCCCTCTAAACACTAAGATCTCGCTTTTTGCTGAGTTATACCTGAGACCATGAGTCACCGCATAGTCTTTACAGATTCGGAGAAGCCTTCTTAACGCACTTATCGATCACGTATTTTTCATTTTGATGTACTTACAAAAATTAATTAATCGTTAACGAAAGATTTTACTTTGAAACTAACTTTATGATTACTCGCCGCGCGCAGTGCAGCGAAACACTCTAAACTACCCTCCTATCAGGCGTAAGCTTGTGCGCAGGTATTATACAAAAAGGTACAAGAAGACCATGGGATTACAGATCCCATGGGCAACCTGTTCGTAAAATAACCAACAATTTTTTTGTGGACTGATTAAAAATATTTCTCTATAACAGTCAGTGCGTCTAATACAATATAATGAATGGGCGCTGGCAGATGAATAGGCCGTTTTTAGAATAAGAACCGTGGTAGTAGTGGTAGGTAACCGTGTGAGGAACATATTTGAATGAAATATATAATTCTGGAATTCTAAATCGCCCTCAACGACGGGGCTCATATTTCCGCCTGCAGTGTTTTTAAAGGAACTTAACATGAATGGGATCACGGGAGCTAATTTCATTCGAACCTAACCTATCCGTGTCAGGGTGCCCTAAGTTCCCGAGCTGGTGATGTCGCTTTCATTCAGCGTTTAGATCAAATATCAATTGTACAAAATGCTCTTTTTTTGTTCATTTTAGCTTTACTTATCTAACCTTACCTTCCATATATTTGAATTAAGTAAGCTTATCAGCATATAGCATCCAAAAATTCGTCCTCAACGCTGTCAGCTAGTAATGTGCGCAAGATTCTGGCGGCATTTCCACGTTGAATAGCAATGCTAAATGAAAGTTACGGAAATTGTTGTCATAACATTTGTTGCTACGTATACCGAAATATAAAGTGTTGATAAATGAAGTAAACCTAATTTCATTTGATCGTTAGGTTAATAGCTTTTGAAAATAGAGCATCGTGTTCATAAACTAAATGAGCTGCACCCAAAATGTGAAAAAGTTTGCTACCTAGTACCTAATAATAGGGATGTTTCCTGAGTAAAAATTATATGATTATGTTTAGTCCGTCAGTTAGATTATAGAAAAATATTGGACACGTATTTTTTCCTTTATCAAATCTATAAAAACTGACGAAGATAAAAAGCATCAAAGATCAGGACTGGGATCGTGTGACGTCACAGCTCGCTAAAAATTGTAGCGAGTAGTGACGTCACACGAGTTTTCAACGCACTGTATCGTCTTCATTTTTTGTTTATGTGAAAAAAGAAAAAATACGTGTCCAATATTTTTTGGAAATCTATCAGACGGACTAATCAGATTTTTTTAGTCAACTACCCTATTATATTTGGAACATGAAATAAATATATTATTACTCTTATACAAAAACGCAATTTTTTTAAATTTTATAAGGTTACCTGAACTTGAAGTGGTTACTGGTCTGAAAAAACACAACATTACCGAGTAAAATCGATCACCCGCCCTAATATAACATTTACCTGTGCATTGCAGTAGACCCAGAGACGGAGCTGTACTGGCGTCGTAACGGAGCATTAGTTGAGCGCTCATTCACGACCCGTCCGGGCATTCTTCGCGTGGACATCCAACTGCGTAACCTGACGCGAGGAGATCTGGACGCTCGCTATGAGTGCTTGGCCCAGAACGCCGATGTGACCGAGCCCTTGTCGGCTAGCGTGGTCATCAAGATGGTCCGTAAGTATATCAACGTATTGGTTAACGAGCATGACACATTACCAGTGGTCGGAATAGGTAGATTGATTTTATGTACTTATATCACAAACTTTCATAGAAATCATAATATGGATAAGCCTTTTTCTCGGGATTTCATTTCAGTGTTTACGAGATTTATATAAATAGATTAGAATAAATTTCTTTTTCAAAAAGCTAATAAAACATTTTATTAACGTGGCGGGAATAACTATTTTGATATTCCGGAATACTTGAAGATTCCAGAATCTCGTTTCAGGTTATTGACGCCAAATCAATCTACCTATTCCGACCACTGCACATTACATAGGCAGGGCGAAGCGTGAAGACGCCAATATAGCTATGAATAAACTAATTACATTACTATCATCAACAATATCTAAACATACTAAGCAAATTAACGTACCAAGAAAACAAAGAACCATCAAACCGTGGATAACTCCAGGCCTCATAAAATGTATAAAGCATCGAGATAAACTACATACAAAATCGAAAAAAACACCGGAATATCTAATACTAAAGCTAATACTACGGGTATAGACGATATCGAAACTTTTGTAATACGCTACTGCGGAAATTGAAGAGAACATATGAGAAGAGTGAAATAGAAAAGACAAAAAATAATCCAAAAGCGCTATGGATAACAATTAAGGAAATAACTAATACTGGTAAAATAAGATCTAGCCCCGTTGAACTGCTGAAAATATGTGAGAATCCTAAGTCTTCCCTAAACAGTGTCTGTTCCTTCTTCAGTAATATAGGTAAAGACATGGCAACAAAAATACAAAATGACCCAAATAAAAGGCGACTAAACCGAGACATCCCACGCCCTGGAGAAAATATAATACATTGAATTCACCGGCTAATTCACTCGTTATACAAAAAGTTGACGAATGTGACGTAGAATCCCTTATAATGCAGTTACGTAACGACTGTGCCATAGGCTGGGATGGAATATCAGCGTCGCTTCTTAAGACATGTCGGCACGCATTGGTACCACCGATAACGTATATCTGCAATCTTTGTATAGATACAGGAGTATTTCCAGACTCCATATAGAAGGCCATGCATAGTCCACCCAATCTATAAGGGAGGGAAGAGAAACTGTGTCGATAATTACAGGCCTATATCAGTGCTGCCAGCGCTCTCAAAGATTCTTGAGCGGATTCTTAGCAAAAATTTAAAAAGTTTTCTTAATAAGTATAAAACTATAGCAGCTAATCAGTACGGATTCCGCTCGGGAGTCTCCACTGAGGACGCTGTGCTGGAATTAACGCAATATGTTGCTAAAACACTGGACAGCAGGTCAAAGTGCCTTGGAATATTCCTGGACCTGTCAAAAGCCTTCGACACAGTTTCTATTCCCATCCTTATAGCAAAACTAGAGTATTTGGGCGTACGAGGCATAGCACTGGAGATCTTCAAAGATTACCTGAGTAATCGTAGCCAGCTAGTTAAAATAGACTCTAGCTATAGCGATGAAGAGTTTGTGTCGTACGGTATACCCCAGGGAAGCATATTGGGTCCCACACTATTCTTAATCTACATAAACGACCTCTGTAGTATGTCAATCCCATCTTCTAAGATTTATGCATATGCCGACGACACAGCGATTCTAGTTCAGGGGCGTACTTGGGAGGATGTGAAAGCTAAGGCGGAATTTGCACTGTCTGAAATAATGAACTGGCTTGACTTAAACTTGCTGACACTTAATCTAAATAAAACTTATTTTTTACCTTTTGCTATCCGCCGTAACACCAAACCCCCAAACACCTTCGCCATTACAGCTCACTCATGTCAGAATCGGTTGGTTTTATGCACATGCCCTACTATTGTTAAAGCTGATAGTGTCAAGTACCTAGGAGTGCATATTGACGATGGGTTAAGATGGGAGAAACACCTCGATACAGTATCAAATAGAACTCTTCGTCTTGTTCACATTTTCAAATCTCTTCGTGAATCTGCTGGTTTTGACACTCTTAAAATGGTGTACTTCGCATTATGCCAATCAATCATTGGATATTGTATAACTGCTTGGGGTGGAGCATCGAAGACTTGTTTTGTGAGAGCAGAGAGGGCACAGAGGGCGATACTTAAGGTTATGACTAGGAAGCCACATAGATACCCAACAGCGCAACTTTACACAGACTGCAAAGTATTAACAGTTCGTCAGCTCTCTGTTCTTCATTCTGTTCTCAGAGTGCATGGCTGCTTACCACCCTCTGACCCTAGGAAGCGAACATATGTTCCCTCAGGTATACAACACAACACGTCATTCGCAAAACACCAATACTACGTCCTGAGTGTTCATATATATAAAAAACTGCAGAAGGAACTAGACATAATTGATTTAAATAAATATAAAGTTAAATTGAAGACTACGGATTGGCTCATGCAGCAGGACTATATTAAAACAGAATCCTTACTAGCATACATCACTTAAAATTTCCCTAACAAACATTCACGCACATTATTATTTATAATCACACATCACTTCACCCTATGTATCACACACGCTTGACCCAAAAACACACACATAACACACACACACACAAACAACACACACACCTCTCCACCCTAATAACTACCCAGTCAAAACCCAATAAATTTTCAATCTCACCTTCACAAATGTTTTGGTGGATCAACACACGTTCTTTCTCTTAAGGCAACTAAATGAACTGTTTGGCCAAACACTGTCTCTTAAGTCACAGGTCTCCTAGTTTAAGAGGCAGGGTTTATAATTTTTGGTTATATAGATTTAGTTACATAATTTGTACGTATGACCCACCTTATGTTTAATCTGTATATCTACTTTTGGGAAATAAATATTTTATTATTATTATTATTATTTATAGGGCCCATACATGCCAATTTGGATCGTGCACTTAGCATATAGCCTGTTGAAATGTACTTTCTTCTAATTATTTCTTGAATTCCAGTTCCTCCCATGAGCGTGGAGATCCGTCTGAATAACAACTACGACTTTGAAGCTGGCCAGCCCCGCGTGGTGGACTGCGTGGTGGTGGGCTGCATGCCCCCGCCGGCCATCACCTGGACTCTCGGTAGCAGAATGGTCAGACCCTCCGTGCATAAGGTGGGTGGGGTCTGTGTCCAGGGGTAACTGAAGTAAACCTATCGATTAAAAAACAAACTGCTACAATATTAAAGTGTACCTTCCCGGTACTGGTAAAAGTTTATCAGTACCGGGAAGGTAAACTTTAATTCTGCAGCATCAAGTTTTTATACTAAAGTATTTTTGTAGTGGCATTCGGCAGATTTTCGTTCACAAGGGTGATACCAAATATTATTGCGACTAGTGATTGCAGCAACGTAATATTTCAATTATCAATTTGATTATTGACACTATAATTAATGTGTAGTATCGATATTTGCCGTCAAATAAAAACAGTGTGACCTTTGTGCGTGCGAACTGTGAAGAACTTTAGTGTTCGCCATTTTGGATCGAATGTGTTCGCTGCAAATGAATACTACATGTTCAATCACATTACACGTACGTAGTTGAATCAGTATAGAAAAACCATGCATATACAATCAAATATTATTTATAATCTATACTAATATTATAAAGCTGAAGAGTTTGTTTGTTTGTTTGAACGCACTACTCTCAGGAACTACTGGTTCGAATTGAAAAATTATTTTTGGTTTGCATAGACCATTTATCGAGGAAGGCTTTAGGCTATATATCATCACGCTTAAGCCAATAGGAGCGGAGCAGCGATAAAGAATGTTTAAAAATCGGGGATTCCACGGGGACGAAGTCGCGGATAGCAGCTAGTATTTAATAAACATAATTATGTGTTTAAGTAAACAATCCCTAATATTTTGAAACGAAGCGAAAGGCTTTATATTGCGAATTTTGTACTAATATCTTCAATCACTACTTCCAGGGTCGGACTGGGCTGGAATGGCCCAGGGGGATAATATCGGAAAATTTAAAAATAGATATCGATAATCGACGATATTGATAAAACTGATAAAATTATGTTTTCTTTAATTATTCATACTTAATAAAAAGTAAGTATTATTGGCTGATGCACGGATTTAGGAAAGCTCATGAATTTAGAGAGCGTTAAATGATATAAAGTATTTACACCCCATCTCGGATTTTTTTTTTACCTAAAGTAGATTAAACTTTTTACTAATGCAGGAAATCTCTAGAACGTAGATAGTGTAGAATAAAAGAGAGTGCGTTAATGTTTGTACCTACCCTAGATGACTTGTGGAAAGCCGCAACTCGAATGGCAAACGCCAACTCTAATGTATGAGCCAATCCGACCCTGACTACTTCTACCGGTCAAAACTGATCTACTTGGTGGACAAGCTATACGTGCTCCTATTGCTTGATTCCCTGATTAAATGTCTATTCTTAGATTTGAGTAGCTTAGGTTTTTTCTTTTTTCTACTAAGAAGTAAGACGTTGCCTATTCTGCCTTTGACAACGTTTTGTGCAATATAGGTAGGTAGCTTATTAAACCTAGGTACAAAAATGCTGCGGTGTTGGGCAAAATCGTATTTACGGACTAAATAGGGTAGTTGACTAAAAAAAGCTAATTAGTCCGTCAGAGAGATTTCAAAAAAATATTGGACACGTATTTTTTTATTTTTTACGTAAACAAAAAAAACGGAAGACGATACGCGTTGGAAACTCTTGTGACGTCACTTCATGCTACGATTTTTACCACGCCGTGACGTCACAAGCCCCCACTCACAAAAATACGTATCCAATATTCTTCGATAATGTAACTGACGGACTAAATATAATCATATTTTTATTCCTCAGGATACATCCCAATTGCCCGTACCTTGTTGGAATAATATTCTTGCTAAAACTGGCAACGGTGCTAGTTAATGACATTGCTTTATTTTTCCTGCAGCAATAATACGAAATTCCACTAAACACTGTAAAAAAATGAGCTACAGAATCGGACTGCTGTGGTTGCACAGCAGTCCGATTCTGTAAACATTTCATCGTGTGAACTTAGATGAAGTAAGCTGTCAATCAATACAAACAAGATGAACAGGCATTCCTCTCTCACTCCACTTAAGCTAATACGGTGAGACGTTGTCAGCGTTGTCAGAATCGACCGGCAACCCCACATGCGTGACGATCCATGAGTTGTCTTACGCACACGGCCATCTTGTGAGTAGAGCTGCCCCGCCCAGGCTATTAACAAATAAAGTGTGTAGTTATGGTCGAGCGCACGAGTGGTAGGCACCAACCGACACCCACTCGCGCCTCGCTCAGCCCGCATCTTAACATGCAAGCTCGCGCCGCGCCACGCCCTCACATCTAAATAAAGTTTTTGATATTTTCTTTTCATTGGATGGTACGGCAATCATTTTTAATCTGACGACCATTGTCTTTGCAATTCTTTCATGAAATCATGACTGGCTTAAAGTGTTTGGTATCAGTTTTGTTTGTATGAATGTAGGATTATAATTGGTGCGAGATGTTTATTTTCTATTTGAAAGCGTGCTAAAACACGCCATTTGTTAGATTAACAGAATCAGTTTGATGAAAATTCTTTCAAAATAATATAAGTAGCCCAGATTCAAGGCATTTAACATAGGTAGCAGTAGCAGGTAGCAGGCCGCCCTTCAGTAGTAACACCAGTAATGAAATCAGTATATCTAAGGATAACGTGACCAATCAGAATCAAGATAGCCTTGCTACAGACGCGCGGTCTATTCTACAAATTTAACATATAGTCAGCCAGCAACAAAATAATGCGGTACCTACTCATGCAACTTTTATTTCCCACAATAAGGACCCATAGCGTTTATATTAGTAGGTACTAAAGACTTCTTACTCGCAAATCCCGTTTTTAATCATCAGAAATCCTGCTAGTTCTCCCCTACACTCCCCATACAAGGAACCTACATGCTAAATTTGCCAGCTTTCTACTACCAGTACGAGTAACTTCGGCTGTGCATTGTCTGTCAGTCAGTCACTCAGTAACGGATAATCTCGGAAAGTACTGGTCCGATTTGAAAAATTCTTTCAGTGTTAGATAGCCCATATATCGAGCTAGACCGACGAGCCGTTCCCAGCAAGCCTATCCTTGAAGATCGAGCAGCGCTATCATTACTTTTATTCTAAAGTTAGTAACCGGATACTTGTTAAAGTTCGATCATCCATGTGAACAGGAGCTCCACGACGGCAACTACACGGTGTCTTCGCTGACGCTGGCGCCCTCTCTCCGCGACCACCACAACGCGCTGGTCTGCCGCGCCCACAACTTGCACATGCCTAACGACTTGTTCCAGGAGACAGTTACCCTGAATGTTGGATGTAAGTACCTACCTACTATAAGTTGTTTAGGTGTACGCCAAAGAAGGAATGAATCGCGATCGTCGCGCTCACTGTTTGTTAAGCCAAAGTTCAAGGTTTCTTAAGATATCGATATTCAACTCTATATTCAACCAGATATTGTAAAGATACATATCTCAAACGAATTTTGGATTTCATAAAGCCTTCTTCTTACTTCACCAGTCAGTTTGCCGTTAACAGGCGCCTTTTTACAGCAATTTGATCTTTATGATCTAGAATTAATGTTTCAATTTAAATT
Organism: Hecatera dysodea; assembly: GCA_905332915.2. Taxonomy (NCBI): domain Eukaryota; kingdom Metazoa; phylum Arthropoda; class Insecta; order Lepidoptera; family Noctuidae; genus Hecatera; species Hecatera dysodea. The sequence continues at coordinate 24,640,428 of HG995286.1, read as the reverse complement.
TGCCTATATTCCCTTTTCCCAACTTAGTTGGGCTCGGCTTCCACAGCGGATGCCGCTGAGTACCAGTACCTATTTTATAAGGTAACCACGATACCTCTTTGCAAGATTTTCTAGCTTCTAACCACCTGTAACGTCTGCCAAATATGTACAAATGGACCAAACATGAGACCAACGGCTTAACGTGCTTTCCGAGACACGGTACTAAGTAATGGCTGGTGGACATGAGTCCCAACACTTGCACTTGGAGAACGCATGGGTTCTCCAAGTGCAAGCAATGAGGCTGTTATTATTTTGCCATGGGCTCGTCCACGAGCGATGTTTTAATCTATACTAATATTATAAAGCTGAAGAGTTTGTTTGTTTGTTTAAACGCGCTAATCTCAGGAACTACTGGTCCGATTTGAAAAAATCTTTCAGTTTAAATAGCCCATTTATCGAGGAAGGCTATAGGCTATATATCATCACGCTAAGACCAATAGGAGCGGAGCAGTCATGAAAAATGTGACACAAACGAAGTTGTGCGGACAGCTAGTTCATTAACAAAATAATACAAATACAACTACTTACATAAATAAGAAATTCACCAAAACCACTTCCATGGCATACAATTTCAAAATTATATTATTTCCACAGTCCGCCCCACCTGCCAGCTTGGTCGCGAGGAGAGACTGGGTGTGGTAGAGCGTGAGACCGAGACCGTCAAGTGTGTGGTGGACGCCTATCCGGAGCCACTACAATTCAGTTGGACTTTTCCGGATTCTACGACCTTGTACAGCAGCTTTACTGTAAGTAATACTCATAATACATAAATAATCAAATGCTGGGACACAGGCCTCCTCTCTAGGAGAGGGAATGGGCCGTAATCGTGGGCCCAGTGTGAGTTGGTTAATGTCACATGTCTTCGAATTTTTGGTTCTAGGACATGCCGGTTTCCTCACGATGTTTTCCTTCACCGTTTTGAGAGCAGTGGTGATGAAATTAATTACACAAAGTAATGCACCTGGGTTTGAACTCGCGACCTACAATTCGTAAATCGGGGCCGTTACCACTTGGCCACTACTGCTCTCTAGTAATAATCACCTGATCGAACTTCGATCATCGGGCCCATCTCAACGAAGATTAGCCAAGTGCGCAAGAGATATTACAGAACGCACGTGTGTGCCAAAACCAGCTGTATTTTCTGTTCCTTTACCGACATATTTCGATCCAGCTGTATTTTCTGTTCCTTTACCGACATATTTCGATGGCATAAAAATCCGACACGACCGGTGGGAGACCTGGCGCATGTTTGCACTGGGGTGACACCACCAACTTCCATACTGGACTTATAATTCACTCAGCTTTGATACTCAAGACTTCAAAATGAGCAGCAGACAACCCTAGCGCATTATGGTTTACACAAAACCTTTTTTCCTATTCCTTTCAAATGTTTTCATTGTATGTGGCTGTGGAATATATTCGTCAGTGTCAAAAGATACAGATTCATTGACGTAGTGTCACTGTAAATCACAATGAATCTGTATCTCTACGAAAGACACAAAGTTAAAACTTACAAAATGATGATAATTAAATAAGTCAATGATAAGAAACCTAAAATAACGATGATGATTAAATACGCAAGACATTATTATTTACTTCTATCACGCAAGAAAAGGACGTCAGACTAGGCAGTGGTCAAAAGACCTTCCCGTAGTGGTAAACGGAAAAAAAATGAATCTGTATCTTTTCGTTTTTAGCTTTACTTCTATAAAAAAACATAAGCACACAGAATTCAATTTACTCTTACCCAGAACTATATTCTGACTCGAAGGCTGTACATTACAGAAAGTAGTCGGCGAGCGCCACCGCTACACCTCAACCCTGACCTGGCTGGCGCGGGATGTCGACATCGGTGTGCTGCTCTGCCGGGCCACCAACGCCTTCGGGGAACAGCGCAAGCCCTGCATCTACAACATCTCCTCAGGTGGACCGCCTGATCTGCCGGAATGCACTGTTCGCCGGATCTACCCCAACTCGCTGAGGGTGCAGTGCGTGAAAGGTGATATCATTATCTGTGGCCTGGTGCTAGTGCATAAAGGGCCAAAGTACGTTTTTGTATGAAACGAGATTGTAATGCCAGTTTGTTGAAAAACTATGATATTTTTTTGGCGTTAGTTTACCAACTCTCTTTCAAAAGTTACTATGTAAAAAAGGCCAATGTAGTGTGCGCTGTAAAAAAATATAAAAATTGCCTACCCTCTTCTTCTAACGTCTACAGCAAATAAAATAGCGAATAGAAGCATCTGTGACGTTTGGGCACTAAAGTACTAGTTACCTACTACTATATCTTTAGTACCTAGTACTTTAGTGCCCAAACGTCACAGATGCTTCTATTCGCAGTAGGTTCGTGTAGTGGACCTGTCTAATATCTACTGTGAGTGAGTGACGGTATTACACTGCCCACAAAATGATTTACTTGCTGAAGTGCCACAACAACAACAACAGTTTTTAACGCCTAAGTCCTACGCCATTGTAATTGACTGAAAATGATGTACATAACCCTATGCTACGAGACTGAGATGTCCTGCAATCATGATTCTACCAGCATTACTTACATGATACATTCCCACATATGTTGATATGTTGTTTAAATACGTGTTTGCCAGAATCAATTACTTACAATCATGTTTCCACCAATACAAAAACACGCTTCTGCAACAATGTTGCGTTAAGATACTTGACCTTATATAGTAAGTATATAGAACTAGTTTTTGCCCGCAACGTACGCCAATATCCCGTTTTGTTCCCGTTCCCGTAGAAATTTCGGAAATCTTCTCTTAGTGTTCTCATACTCTCCCTAAGGAACCTACTCACTCAGCAACGCATCTCATCAACACATTATTATATTGTGTAATACTGGTATTCAGCTGAATCAGGTATGACTGGAAGCCGACTCCAATATAGTTGGGGATTTGGGGAAAGGCTAGGCAGATAGATAGATTTCATAATTTTATATTTCGCAATTTAAATCTATACTAATATTATAAAGCTGAAGAGTTTGTTTGTTTGAACGCGCTAATCACAGGAACTACTGGTTCGAATTGAAAAATTATTTTTGGGTTGAATAGACCATTTATCGAGGAAGGCTTTAGGCTATATATCATCACGCTTAAGCCAATAGGAGCGGAGCAGTGATAAAGAATGTTTTAAAATCGGGGATTCCACGGGGACGAAGTCGCGGGCATCAGCTAGTATTGAAATAAAACTCTCACTGCTCTTCTATCGTCGTTTTATAGAACCAGCAGCAACTCAAATTCTTGACTAATGTACCAACCTGCATTCCAACAGGCTGGGACGGTGGCCGCCCTCAGATGATACACCTCGATATCGTAGACGAAGACGGCACCCACATCAAAAACGTCACCGACACCACAGGCCATCTTTATTTGCCAAATATTATGGAAAAGCGCAACCTGACGGCTGTGCTGTACGCCTCCAACTCCCGCGGCAAGAGTGAGCAAAGAACTTTCGTCCTGCAAACCCTGTCCCCGATTTCTGAAGGTAAGTGCAGGATCTAGCTATTGTTTCTCATTCGCACGTTTTGGCCTGACGAAGACAACGTGAACGAATGGTTACAAGTTGGTGGAGATGCGGTTCACCGCTGAATGATTGGTCTTGGATTATAAAATGTAGCCTCTATTTGTTAACCGACTTCTAAAAAAGGAGGAGGTTCTCAATTCGGATGTCTGCATGTTTTTTTTTTTTAATGTTTGTTCGCGCATAACTCCGTCGCTTGCGAACCGATTTGGAAAATTCTTTTTTTGTTAGAAAGGGTGTACTTCCCAAATGGTCCCATGAAAATTTTATCGAAATCAAACAAGCGGTTTTTTGTTAATTTCAATAAATGATAGCGAATCTGTCGGGATAGCTGAAATCGCATGTTTGTTTATTGTTTACACCAATTTATACCACGTACGCTGTGATGGGTATGTTTAGCTGGGAGTGAACCATTAAAAAGTGAAAAATAAAAAACTTTTTACAAAAAATAAAACCGACTTCTAAACAAAAAAAAAACCAAAAAGTATAAAATAACTTTAATTTCGGAAGTCGGTGTGTTCAACAACAAAAAAGCAACCAAAAACACCGAGTTCCGAAATTAAAGTTATTTTATACTTTTTGGTTTTTTTGTTTAGAAGTCGGTTTTATTTTTTGTAAAAAGTTTTTTTTTTCACAATGAATTAGATTTAAAAAATTACTAACAAAATATATATAAATATACATAATTATAATAAACCTATTCTTGATATGAAGGCTATAAGTACGTCACAGAATACAATATGTGTGAACGTTGCACTTCTTACGCAGAGGACACATCGAGTAATCATAAGTAGAAACGAAATCCTTCCGTCCCTTTCCCACTATCACTATATATTTCTGTGTCAGCTGGCAGTAACTACATTCAGAGTTCCTGGATGCCGTACTTCGAAGCTCTTGCTGGTGTCGGGGCCCTGGCCATCGCTGCAGTTTCCATCACTCTTGGCTGCAAGATCCTGCTAGCCCGGCGCGAGCCTGGCGTCCTTAACCCCGACGTTGATCAACGTCCTGATGGTATTTGTCCCTTTTTATGATGATTTCCGCCTGCAGAACTTCAGAACCATAGCTTGGGTCTTTAATGTTAGAGTGCCTTTCCACTAAACCAAAGACTTATAGCCACAATTTGTAGGTTTCCATAGTCAGTATCTAGGTGGGTTCAGTATAGGATTCCGTAGTCAATAGGTACCGGCCAAGTTTATGTAGAAGTAACAATCTTTGTGAGAAACTTGCCCTTCACTAACAATGCCTCGTATAAGTCAGTAACCCTATAGTGATGTTGAAAATATTCTAATTAAACGGCTAATTCCGATTGGATTGCTAGCGAACCAATCAAACTATAGAATACAATAGGTATATCCGACGATCTATAACGTAAATAAAAATCGACCACTTGTTTGCTAACAAAGAATTTCATTGCTGAACAAAAAATAATTACCTGAGTAGATACACGAACCAGCCACCACGAGTGCGACCAGTAGCGGCGCAAATACCTACACGTTTGTTGAACGCCCCAAAGTCATAAATATTGATTAAGTGGTAAAAGCTAGTGTGATGGGGCACGCCTGGTGACGCCTTCACGCCTCCTACATTCACTGCCAGCGGAACGTGACTGACTGACTACACATATTTTTTTTTTATAGCTAGCGCAACTCTGCTAACGCGATGGCATTGTTACCTCCTAAAAATGCACTAAATAAACACACAGCCATAACGTAATAAATAATTCGATACTTATACCTAAGTGAAAATTTTAGAAAACTATTGTAATTTTTCGAAAATAATCACGCTTGCGAAACTTTTGGAATAACAACTGTTATTGTGTGAAAAACATCCGTATGAGCTCTTCAGCGATTAATATTGTCACATGTGACACTTGTATCAAAATGAGTTTGATAGAAAATCGATCAATCAGGGACCAGTCAACTATTGGGGTGAGTATTTTGAGTTAGATAATCTATACATCTCATCACTTACTCGCTAGCTTGCGACAAGACTTACCTATACTTAATTAAGTAGGTGGTATGACTGGTATGAAAGTGGCTAAAATAACCGAATAGGCTAAAAAGGATACATTCCAGATATCTTTCCTTCACTATGTTGGGTACTTCCTGTCTAACCGGATGCAGCTGAGTAGGTAACAGTATTTCACACACAGCAACTGCTAGTAGGTAGCTGCATGTAAAATGCGTATGTGTAGGTCAGATAGGGATCTGACCTCCAGAACCCAGTAACGGGTAGCAGGATACCCCTTGGCAAGGCTGGTGGAAGATTTTTTGGCCTCTGATTACCCATAACGACTTTCAAAGATGTTCAAATGACAACCTGGACGAACGGCAGTACTTTAGCGTGCTGTGCTTGTACGTAATTGATGGTCAGTTGATCGACTTTTTTGTTTAAAAAATAACATTGCCCACACTAGGAATCTAATTCACAAATATACAATCTCACATACACAAACAGCCAGACCCGGAACATCTATCTGCAGTTCATACAAATATTTGTTCCGTGCGGGAATCGAACCCACGACGCTTAGCGCCGCAGCCAATCATTCAACCACTGCGCCAGCCGTGTCGTTGATCGCCTTTCTACGGACCAGCAAGCGTTGCTAGCCTCGAATATCGACCTGTGCGGCAGTTATTATTTAAACTACAATTGTGCGGTGAAATTATTATTAAGGATACCTATAGATAATTTATGGGTATAAGGATAGGCACGTAGGTATAACCGTTCTCATTCAATTGAAACTTCACTAAGGTTGATTCTTGGTCAAGGCACTTTTGGGTGGCCAAAATCGTAACGAATACTGCCATTATATTTTCATGGAAATTTCTCAAAGAACAAAGGCCAGTTTTGTATGGGATCCGGAGAATAGTGCTGCATCAAGTTGTAGTACTTTAATTATTCATTTAAGTACACACATCGATCATAAAAAGGCCAAAATTTATAGGTGCTAACGAAAAATGACGAAACTAATAACTGGCTTTAATATTGGTCCCTGACTGAATCATAATACTGTAACATCGATGGAGTCTGCTCTCTGTACCTGCCAATGTCACCTCATAACGTACAAGTGACATTCAAGCTGAGGGTGATAACTGATACAGAAATTACGACCAGTCGCAGCATTGTAGGGTATTAACAGTAGTATTTAACAGGTCCCAAAAATAGTATATTGTTACACATTATTGATTTATTATTTTTGTTTTTGTACAGAATCAGCTCTATTTCTGTTCCTAATGGGCCTTTATCATTATGGTTCGCCACAGGTTAGATTTTGTTTTGCAACTACAGTAGAACAAACATTTTTAGACTTTTGTGCTTGCGAAATTAATACTTTCAAGTATTAATTTCGCAAGCAAAATGTCTCAAAGATTTGAAGAGAAAATTTGCACCTAACACAAAAGTTTGTTGTCAATTCACGACCATATTCACTTCATTTTCCAATTGAAAAGAAAATAAATACCAATTGAAAAAGCATAATACAAAAGTACGAAATCAGTTCTTACCTATCTTTTAATTTAAAGTACAATAACATCAAACACAAAACATTAAGATGCTATCGAAGAACAAAAATATTATATGTAATATTAACTAGACAACATTTCTGGAGGTCAATTCTCGTACCTACTTTAAAAGCGTTCAAATTCAAATCACAAAAAACTTTTAAAAAATGCGGAAATTAGAAGTGTTGGTTGACAGCGCGGGTGATGTGAATTCGAACGCTTCTTACAAAATAACGAGAATTGCCAGTATGGACATGATAGCTGATAGAATGTCACTTTGTCAAGGCCTGTTTTTTCTCTAATTATTCTTCACATTGTGCCGGTCTATTATGTCAATATCTCATCAAACTGAGGTCGAGTGAGTAGGAAGTGACTTGTCATTCCATCTTATTTGCATGGAAATTGACAGCTCACTTCATATTCACTTCACCTAAGCTTAGACGGTGAGATGTTTGCAGAATCGCACTGCTGTATATGAACCATTATGTCGTTTTATAAAAATGTTGTAGTATGACGTGGTCCTATCGTAAGCTTGTGTAAACTAGCACTGTGTTGTAATCATCGCATACGGATCGACTTATTGGCTTCATTGTACTCGCTGTTCGTTTATGTTCATTCTTAACTAAGTACTACTACTACTCTGAGCAAATGATAATAATTTGTCTAGGAATTTGTAAACGCGCCAAGAGTGTCATATTATGTAAGTATAAGTGTATTCCTTTAACTAAAGACCGTATTTAATCAGACTGTTTTCAATCTCTGCCTTCTATATTCTACCACTAACTGTTATTTATTTAGTCTGCATCATCTAGCGGTATCTATAACGTAGATGAGATAACCCTCTTTCTACCTTGACGTGGTATGTATTTGGCTGTAACATGTCAAAAAAGGCTCAAGTAATACTTACTATTTTTACCGGCGTCAGAGCCCTTGCTGTCACATGATTTTTTACTGCACAGCGACCTCGTTTCATCTTCAGAGAGGCCAAAAGTTTGCATGACTAATCCTACGTAATACCGAGTTTCACAAGACCTTAGTTTCTAGAATAATTTTGAAATATCAAATATTGTTATAAATAAATAGTGTTCGTTACCTAGGTACGTAGCTAATCATTCTCTCTGCCCCCTTCAATCGGTATTAACCACGCTTGATACTTATGTGTTGGTCTGCGCGGCGTCCACTTCGTTGGTAGATCAATAGGAACCACAGCACTCAATTGAGTAGGACTCACGCCGAGATGGATCAATCCTACTCAGGAAGCGTCTGTATGATTTATAACTTCCTCCATGAAGATAGTAGCACGTTCCGCCTCAATTTCTGCGTGGGATTTCGAATAGATCAACTACGTACCTACTTATAAACCCTAATGTGTATTCATGACCGCTGTTTCTGTTTTCAATACTTTGACTCACTGACATCATCACCAACTCATCAGCAGTCATTGTTCAATGTTGATGTGAAATGATTTTGTGCTTGCGTCATCCTACTGGCTCACTAGTGTATAATCTAAAGCTTTTAATACTTTGGTTTAGGCATATTTTACCGAGAGCCCGACTTCGTCCGAGAGGAGCGACTTCATGGAACGACAAACATCACTGTAAATCAGTTAGCAGCGTGTCAGAACGTAAGTTTTGTAACTACAATCAATTATAGTCAAAGGAAATTAATGTATCTCATAATATCATACTTCTTATAGCTACAAAGGCAAGCTTTTACTTCTGCCCAGTACTCTAAGTTCTATCCATGGACGCAACGGTATATTTACTTAAGACAAACGCGAACACTAAATAAGTACATCGATTCGTTTAAAAAATTGACATCCCCAAACATGTATATTGTGTACACAACTCATTCTTCTCGCGTTTTGGGATTAGTTCCATAGTAATAGTTGTTCACATTTATGAGTACTTACCCCTACAATGCCCCCATTTCAGGTTCCTGCTAAAGCTACATCTTGTATTATGTGTAATGTAGGTATAATCTGGATTCTGTCAATATATTCACCGATTAATGTGTTTTTTGCAGCAGTACTCATCGTCGCCGCTGCCTGCATGCAGAGTACAGGTTGGCGACAGCGCGAGCTCACCGAGCACCTGCACCTCCAGCCAGCACTCCTACTACGTCTAGACGTCACACCTGCGATATACGACACACCTGTCCTGCATCAGTAGTTACTGCAAACCAGCCAAAACAACTTCATTCTCTATAGTTTTCAACCGAAAAGTCTAAAATGGTATCTTAGTTACTACTAAGAAAGACAAATTGGTCCTCCATTTTAAACTTTTCTGACTGATTTAGCGCGACAACCGTGCAACCACAAAGCGAAAGGAAAATACCAATTTCGTCGGTCGTCCTTTAGCAAAGCTACGTTCACGCAACTACGCGATCGTCGCGCTTCGACGCGCCGACGGAGGACGGGACGCCTTCCGGGCTTGCCGAAAAATTAACGCATCAGGACGACGAAATTTGGTGGTACTGCGTTTTGTGAAAGCCACACAAGGCTTTGTAGCAACAAAGCCTTGTGTGGCTTATACCGCCCCGGCGTTACATCTTCGCCGAACTGCAATTGTTCATTCAGATATTGAAGACTATGGAGTGGTGTTGATTTGGAATAGCACGAGTGTATTAGAAAGAAAGGCATACCTAGTTAACTACAATCGATGGAAGGATTGGAAGGAATGCACGGCAAAAAAAAACCTGAAGATTAGAATAAACGGATTGGTCGCCATATATCATTATTTATTACTAGTCATAATTGTACTATTCATCACGCCTTTTTCTTGGGAATTGGACAGTGCTTGTAAGCGAAATTAGTGTATTATAACAAAACGAAGCCATTTGCATTGTTGACGTGTAAATAAGAACGCTCCCCGAAGAAAAATGCGTAAAGAATCTTTAAAATTAGAATTTAAGAAAGTAGATATTTAAAAATGTTATTTGTCACAGCAATAAGCTGTATAATTATGTACACAGGGCATGGAGACGCGTTGGCAATGTGTTAATTCCGTGTTCTGTGGTTATTTATTAATCTATTGTTATTATGTAGGACTTTCTTGAATAAAATCAAGTTCCCTAAGTGAAAATCACAATTTCATTTCAATCCATGGTTAATTAGGTATACCTACCTAGTCATGCTCCTGCAAGCCTTAAAAAGACCCACATTTCTTTGTCTACAACCTAACAAAGTCATTGAGGATTACGAAAAGTAGTCCAAGGAAGGAGAGTTATTTATTGCAAAATAAAATGTTATGTGCTTTTTATTTATATTGTCAAACCCCCCAAACGACAATCCTGGAACCACCTACCTATTTCCATATAAGACTCAATCTATACTAATATTATAAAGCTGAAGAGTTTGTTTGTTTGTTTGTTTGTTTGTTTGAACGCGCTAATCTCAGGAACTACTGGTCCGATTTGAAAAAATCTTTCAGTGTTAGATAGCCCATTTATCGAGGAAGGCTATAGGCTATATATCATCACGCTAAGACCAATAGGAGCGGAGCAGCGACAAATAATGTTTTAAAATCGGGGATTCCACGGGGACGAAGTCGCGGGCAGCAGCTAGTCTATACATATAAGGGCCATTATTTTTTTCCAGGGCCCATAATCGGTCTCTCAAGAACAGAGCCTATTTCATTTAAAAAAATCTATGATTACTAAAATAAAATCGCTATTGGTAGAAACGTAATAATAATATCCCTCTAATAAGATGTAAAAAATAGTGAAAAATGTTATAATTTGACGTAAATGACGGTAACTCAGTTGTTTTTCTCGGTAACACAGTCGTATCTCATACAAAATCCGGCTGTCCCAGCAAGCACCTCGCTTCAAATACATTGATATTACATTAAAACTCTTCACGGCACTATCAAATTAAAATATCGACGGAAATTAAGGAAAGTATGAACTTTATTAACAGGCTAATAAGTTTATCTTTTCTTTAACCGTGTATTATTTGCGAAATATTTTTTGTCTTGTCCCTGTTGAAGAAAGAAAACGTAAGTACTCTATGTTACCAAGCAAAAGCTAGCCTTAAATTAGGCTTTTTTCGTGCATTTTCGACTAAGTTCGTTTGGTTTAATGTGAATTGCTGGCGGGGTGAGGCGAGTGTTTGTGGCCTTGACGCTGGCCACGTCAGTCGAGCTCAAGTCGTCCGAAGAGGTGCGTGTGTTTATTGTGCGGCCGCTGAGTTACCAACGACAAACGGTGAGTTTTTTAGATATTTGATTGTTTTTTTATTGCGTTTTGTAATAGAATAAGTAAATATTTGCATGCCATCAAAAATGATTAGGTATTTATTATAATATGACCCAAATTTCAGAATACACGTTATTTTTACAACTGCGTTACCACTACACTGCGTTACAACGAGAAGTAACGCAGTTGTAGGTGCAGTAACGCAGTTGCAAAGTAAACAGTTTTCGAAGTGTATTTATCTATTTTACAGTTCACTTTATTAATTATTGGGTTATTTTGTTACAGTATATTATTTTCAGTATAATGGTGTTAACATCGGCAGAAAAACAACGGCGTTATAGGGAAAAATTGAAACAGGACACTGTAAAAAATGCTGAGGCTAAATGAAAACATCTGATACTAAAAAGCTTGTATAGGATATGATAGAGAGAGAACATAGATCTGCAAAGCGTAAATGGAAGGTGGCAAACAAGAAACGTCGAGAACGTCAGAAAAGAGTGCAAGTTATTTTAGATAATACACCGGCTTCAACACCACGATCAGGAACTCCGGTTTCTCCAAGGTCAAGAGGTAGAAGACAAGTAAGATGAGACAGATCTGTAGTATACAGACAAAATAAAAAATTGGAGGAAGAAAACGAGAAATTGAAAATAAGGAGCATCGTGATCTTAGTTGCTTCTGCCAAAGGGGCTTTTGCACTTGCTTTTCACCTCAAACATATCAGCCAATTCCATTTTTTTATTTCAAATACTTTATTATTGTTTTTATAGCGTTTCTATTAATTAAAGCGAAAAAAAAACCCAGTGCTGTGATAAAATTACCACAGTGTTACTTATCCAACTACTGCGTTACTTTGTTGTCCCTCCTTTTCTGAATACGTTAAGAGCTATAAAGCTTAAATATAATCTTGAACCAACACAAATTTTATATTTTTTTGTTTATCTACCATATTTCAACCTATACTATAAAGATTGAGCTTAAATTGCTATTATTAAGGCATATTTTGAGAAATTACAGTAGCTTAAATTAAAATAACGTAACGCATTGGTAAACTTAATTAGAAAATAAGATGTTAGACTGAGATGATTGTGATTTTACATTATAAGATTATTGTAATTCTTGTCTAAGTTTATGTCTGATAGGTTTTTAAAATTGAGGTAATAGTTCCTACCAATAAAACTGATTATTCTAAGTAAGTAACACAGTTGTTGTTTTTCTACTCCTTTCCTTGTATTTACATTAAAAAGAACAATAAATAGTAAAAAAACATCGCTGCTAATGACTGAACTGTTTACTTTAAATATTGATAAAACTAAATTAACCTAAAAAAAATAAAAAAACCAAATTTGTTTTCGAATTATTTTTACAACATTGTTAGTCAATTTGGGCCCTAGAAAAAAATAATGGCCCATAAATAAAATTGGAGCCTCTGTTTCTAATATTGAAATAACCGCTTTTTACTACATGCGTATACGAATATATACGGTACATACACCAAAATATTTTTTTACCATTTTTGGCTGTCTGTTTGTTCCGGCTAATCTCTGAAATGGCTGGACCGATTTTGATGGGACTTTTATTGGCAGGTAGCTGATGTAATAAGGAGTAACTTTTATTTTAGAAATATTCTTTTATTTTATAAAAATAAAGTAATGTTGCAATGGCAAGTACTCTCCAGTACCGCGCGCAGCTCACGCGCATGCCACCACTGTGTCGTCACGTCGGGCGCCTCCCACCAACAAATCTATATCACAAATCGGGGGGTTAGTAACTATTCCAGGCGGACAAAAAGATGCTAGTTAAATAATACAATTTATATCTAAGGATACCAATAGGACAAGTTATCTTTACAAAGAAGGAAAGAATATCGATATCATCACTATTCACTACTGAAGTACTGATTTCGATACTGAAACACTGAACTGGAATCTTAATCGATATTATCGATTCCAACCAATTTATATTCATTCTTCCATAATATAAGCGAATCGTTGCAGAACAACGTTTATCGCTTTCAAAAATATTTTAGACGAGGCCTGTGCCTGCTTACAGGTTTCGTGGGAATTTGGAACACGATATCAAAATAATTCCTCCGATACTTATACCAGCCGCGGTAACGAAACCATAGCGACTTCTAACTCGACGGCAACGCCATCTTGTTATAAAACTAGAAGTAATTTTCAACATAATTATTTTGTGTGAGCTTTGTTTTATATTTTTTTTTACAAATATTCTATAAAAATAGTCTTGGAATATTTTCTATATTGATATTCAAAGAAGTAGTGGCACTAAGTTTATAATTTGCATGTGAAATTGAAAGAAACCTATCATGATGATGCTTATGAGATTTGATGACTGCCAAAATTGCACTTATTAGAAGAAGACTTATTTATTGCGACGTTTGCATGCGGCAGAGATGGTCACACACCATGCGTACAGAATGCAAGCGTATAGCGGTATTCCGAATGTTAAAAATGTTTTATTAGCATTTAAAAAATAGTTTTTCACTCTGGGCACACTCTGGGCATCAACATAGAACCAAGTGTTGCGTGCAATGCAACCAACGTGTCGCGGTGTAAAGCCACAAACCAATATACCTACGTTGAGTCGTGCTGTGGTCATACTACAACGTGACGAGCGTTAGAACCTGAAAAGGCACAAGGAAACAACACGAAACAATAATGTAAACTCGACTTTAAATCTGCTCCGCCTGAAGTTTGTCTATGGTCTATGTTGCGTTGTCAACGTGTCACTGTCAGTAGTGTCAGTCACAACAAGACAACCTCCACTCAAAGACTTTTCTATTCTATACTCTAAGCCTCCACTTCACTCGCTCACTCGATTAGGTAGTGTTATTATCTTTGTTATTTTCTAATTTAGCATTTCATTATTCAGTCGTTTTTAGTATTCTCAAATATAATCTTTTGAGGCTACGTACCACAATGCTTGGGTATTCTAATGCTGGTATTCCCGATAAATCATGGCAACCGCCAGTAGCTGTGATAGAAACAACGTAAGTAATAAGTTATTTTAATATTAACTGTACAGTTTACTTTCTAAATAACCTTTTAAAATATTAGCTTACTTTTCCGCGTGTAACTTGAAAAACAACATTAAATTGAGTGTAAACAATTTAGAAATAAGTGCGTAAAAATTTAAAAATCCTTGGTAACAAGTACCCAACTGAGTATCAAATAACTTTGTTTAATACGAGAACTGTTTACCAGCAGTACCAGTTGAGATGAACACAACACAACACACCTCAGTTTTTTTACTAAAAGTTATGCTGTAGCTGCCAGCAGCAAAACACAGATATAGTATAAAAATGTATTAGTCTGTATAACCAAATTTTACTTGTACATTCAGATACTGGTGGATTTTAGTCAGTTTCTGTAAAAATTCACTGTAGAGGGTAACTTCATCTAAAACTTTATAACACCATTACAATTTACGGTTTTCAGAATGGGTGTGATGGTTGTGGAGATGTATTGGAAACACGCACCAATTACATGCAGAAACTTCATGGAATTAGTTCGTCGTGGTTACTACAATAACACAAAGTTCTACAGAGTCATTCGAGATTTTATGATACAAGGAGGGGATCCCACGGGCACAGGCAAGGGTGGACAATCAATTTATGGGCCACAGTTTGATGATGAAATATCCTCTGATTTAAAACATACTGGAGCTGGAGTGTTGTCTATGGCAAATGCTGGGCCTAACACAAATGGATCTCAGTTCTTCATCACCCTAGCCCCAACTCAGTGGCTGGATGGAAAGCATACAATCTTCGGCAGAATTCAATCGGGAATGGCTGTTGTGAAAAGAATAGGTTTAGTTGAATGTGACAAAAATGATTGTCCAGTTGATGATGTTAGAATAGATAGAGCATACATCCCTAAGTAGATCATAAATATTAGTATTTTTTTGTATAATAGAGGGGTGAATTACATATTCAGTCATAGTATGTATCAAGTATGTATAAGAAACACACAAATGACATTAGTTGGTTCTATATTTGGCAAACACATTGATATTTTTCTAACTAACTATAAAAAAAAACGGAAGTAGTAATTAGGTAAGTAAGTAATATTTAACAGAATTGAAACAGTTATGTATAAGTGCTAGTAGTGGAAATAACTATGATCTTATTACCACAAGACAAGTGTGTTTATCCTCTTGACAAATTAATTGTTATACAAAACTACTGTAATGCTAGAAATCAATTCAGATTTAAGTTAGCTTCACCTTCCAATGATTGCAAATGCAATACACTGTCTTTATTTATTTCTCTTTCTGTGATTGAAAACTGTGGAAAGGAAAACATTTAAGTACTATTGATTGATAGTGTTATGATTTGAATGTTGTCATATCAGTAGCTTAGTTGAGAAACATGATTCATCAAATGACTTCTTCAGCTCTAGGCGGAGCAGAAAAGAGTGTCAGACTCTTACTGACTAAAACCCACCCATGTTCCTCCTAATGCCTTTTGCGTTCCAAGGCCACAGTAACTCAAAAAAATTTTGCAACATGGCTATCCAGACCTAGTAAATGTTCATGGATAGTAATTATGTATACTTTGGACTGAACTATTAGGAGGTTGCTTAGGATTTACCTATTTCTTAAACTTAGATTTAAGAAAACACAAAACCATTGCATTTGATAGTCTGGCACATCACCTAGTGATCACAGCTTCTTTTTATCGAGGTTTACTTAAATTATTCAGTCTTTTAGGTCTGTATACATAGTATTTAGCTGCCTGTATGTGTTTAATGAGTATTTTTGCTATTATAACTTATCAGTTTTTATGATTCTGAAGATTTTAGTAGCATTCTAATGTGTTCAGATATAACCATACATTTTAAAAATATAATGTGATTCCTAACAGAAAGAAGCAATACTAAAAGAAGTTGGTTAAAAAGTAATCATAGATTGGCCTCTTTTCAAGTTTGGACATTACTTGATCAGATCTATCGTATGAACGTTATGCAGATTAGTGTTGTAGTTTAGAGATGTCTTTGAGCCTAACTTGATCTATCATCATCATTGTGGCACTCAAAATATTAAGGACAAAACCACATAGTTGAATTCAGAACAGGGCCCATTAGGCTTTTGTATTGATGTTCGTTTTCTAATTTTGTATTATGTTTGTTGGACTATTAAAATAAAGTATATAACTGTGTAATCCCTCCAACTTGGTTTATCTTATCCTTTTTACTAACCTGATCATCTGAATAATTTGCAACTTTTATAAAAGAGGATGACCTGGATTTAAGGACATAGAATATTGCAGCAGTGTCTACACTCCTGTGGATTCCGTAAGTCCATATTGGTTTAAGGATCGAGGTATAGATGAGAAGCTTGTCTACAGAGAGTACAGAGTTTCTTCCCATGAGCCAGTACAGGTTGCGGAATTTGTGGTTTATCTCCTCCCTTTTTTGTTTGATGTGACGCTTCCATGTTAGGCGCCTATCTAAATGGAAGCCAAGATATTTAACACAATCCGTGTGTGGTAATGTATCAGGTCCAAGTCTAACAGGAGGGGTGTTTTCGTGCCTGAGCGTGAAGGTGATGTGGTTAGACTTGGATGCACTGGCGCGTATTCGCCACTTACAGAGCCATTTATGTGTCTCATCTAACTGATTTTGGAGTTTATGGCTGGCTATTCCTGGGTTGTCATCAACTGATAGATAGGCTATATCATCAGCGTATGTTGCAACTGTTATGTCGTCCAATGTGGGTAAATCTGACGTAAATATATTGTACAACACTGGACCGAGAACAGAACCCTGTGGTACTCCAGCTTCCACTTCAAACAACCTTGATCGTGCTTCGCCCTGTTTAACTCGGAAGTAGCGGTCGGATAAGTATGACCGGATGAGTAGGAACATTGAGTGTGGAAGTTTGTCTTTCACTTTTGCCAGTAATCCTTTGTGCCAGACACGGTCAAAAGCTTGTTGTACATCAAGAAATGCTGCTGAGCAATACTTTTTGCGTTCAAAGACCTGTCTTGCTGTCTCATAAACTCGGTGAACCTGTTCTATTGTTGAATGGGATTTCCGAAAGCCAAATTGATGAGGTGGAACAACATCATTTATTTTTCATCCATGCATGGTTTAAGTCGATTCAGGAATATCCTTTCCCACAGTTTAGACAGTACAGGAGTTAAGCTTATCGGCCGATAAGACGACGCTTCATGTTCAGGTTTACCTAATTTGTGGATGATGACAACTTCGGAGATTTTCCAAAGTTCAGGGAAGTGAGATGTTCTAAAGATTGCGTTGAACAGGCTAGCCAAGAAGGCAACACATTTTCTAGGAAGATTTTTGAGTATTGAGGGAGTGATCAGGTCAAATCCTGGGCTTTTCTCGAGTTCAACTGTCTGATTTCCTTCGCAATTTCTTTAGGTGTTGTTGGTTTAATAGGCAGGCACATCTGGAGATCGTGTTCCAATATCACATCAATATCATGCTCATCTGCAACGCTGTCGTTGGGTTTGAATACGGAATTCAGATGCATTGCGAACACTTCAGCCTTTTCCAAATCATTTCTTGCCCAAGAAGATTGTGACCTAATTGGAGGATTGGACTGTTGAGGTTTATCTAGGTTTTTAGTTGCCTTCCAGAGCGAGTTTGCACCAACCCCCGTAGGTGACATCATCTGTAGGTGTGTTGCCACCGTTGAATTAACAGATTCCTGGACTAAAGCCTTTAACTCTTTAGCTGCCTTGTTATAGTATTGTTTATCTAGCGGATGACGAGACTGGTGCCAAATTCTTCTAAGTCTGCGTTTTTCGAGGATTTTCTGCATGATATCTGGTGGGTGAGTGCGGTTGGTCGAATCGCTGGATCGAGAGGGTGTGTTGATCCAGGCAGCTATTTGAATGGCATTTGTGAGATATCGGCAGGCGTTGTCTACGTCGTTTTGGTCAATTAGAGGCATATATGTTACAAGTAAAGTTGTCGTTGAGATAAGTCTTGAAACCATCCCAGTCAGTTCGGCTGTTTGTCAGAGACTCTGTCATTTCTCGAGTGAGCTCACTAGTGCTAATAGTTAGAATTGCTGGTGTGTGATCTGATGAACCGTCTAGGCTTGATTCAATTGTAGTGTGTAAGCTATCTATGCCCTTGTTTATGAAGAAGTCCAGGAGATCCGGAAGTTTCTTTGGGTCGCTGGGCCAATAGGTGGGGTGAACTGGGGTGACCAGTGGATATCGGTTTTAAATTTATTTCATCAACGCAGCGTTTCAAATCGCGTCCACGAGTGCTGTTACAACGGGATCCCCAAAATGTATGTTTGGCATTCCAGTCACCGCCCGCAATGAACCTATGGCCAAGGGTGTTGAAGTAGGTTTTAAACATCTCTGAAGTTATTTTGTGTCTTGGTGGGCAGTAGATTGAGGAGAGAATAATAGGGCCTGCTCGATCCTCCAGTCATACAGAAGTTGCTTGTAGATGCACTGTAGAATACGGTTCTATCTGCGAATGTCGCAGATTTCCTCGAATGGCTAGCGCTGAGCCCGCGTGCGCGCTACCGTTAGGATGAGGAGTATGGTAAATATTGAAGTTCTTAATGCGGAATGAGCTTCGGGGCGTGCTATGTGATTCAGAGATCAGTACCACGTCTAGGTTGTTTGTTTTTATTAGAGTCTCCAGCTCTTAGATATTGGGAGTCAATCCATTTATGTTCCAGATTGCAATTCGTAGAGAGGTCATTTATCGTGCTAGTTTGTCAATGACAGTAGTTAAAAGACCCATTAGGGTACATAATTGTTGCAAGGGAATGTCGATTTTTTCATTTTGTTTGATTAAAAGTTGTTCTAAAACGGATACTTTTTGTTGAGGGTTATCTATATGGCAAGATGTAGCGGCGTTGGCTCGTGGAGGATCTTTGGTTCGTCCAGCGACGATATCCGAGTAGGTAGCTTTGTTCTGATCTGCGATGGTTATTTCGTTGGGGTAGGGCGGAAGTTTCCGGGGTTGGGTCGGTGCGTGGAATATCTTTAGTAAAGTTGCTGGTTGGAAGAGTTCTTGGTTTCATCTTTCTTGAGAGAATTTCTTTGTAAACCTGGCAACCCTTGTAGTTAGCAGGGTGGTCGCAGGAGCAGAGGGCACATTTGGCGGGTGTATTTACCTGTCTTTTTTGGGGCACTCTGAAGTTATATATATAGTATTTTCTAAATATAATTGATAAAATCTCATACCAAATGTTATCACTCATTTAAATCTACGAAAAAAACATTATTACTGCAGGATTTGTCCGAGGCCTGGTAAAGGGTTAAACTACAGCTAATTTTTAAAGTTAGGAAATAGTATGAAATTGAAAACAAAATAATTTTATGCTCCTAATTTTAAAAATAACGGCTTTCCACACAACTGTCTGTCTCTTATTTTGAATTCCTAAAAATCTTTCCACAGTTCCACAGAAAATTTAAAGTTTCCCCTTGTGATTTAGGATCTGCGTTGATGTATCAGTCAGAACAAGTAATTTTATACAGATAATATGAGAAATATGCTTATTATCAAATCACAGATGACAGTTTTTATTTTCATTGTTAACCCATTGTACACCTAGACTAGTTAGTAATTTATCAACTAAGTGGTAATGGTAATCTGGCTTCTTTGTTGTCAATGTTGTGTTTACCCATAACAAGTTGGCATATATATTAGAATATTACCGTATGTATGTGCTGTGGGTAAACCTGTAAATAAATAGATGACATTTCTTGTATGTAGTATGTTCTGGTAGGATGAAGGATATCCCTATGGATTCTCTTCTTTGTCTAACTCCGAACCTCCTTCCAGTTTTGCTGGTGTCAGGGGCCCTTAAGCTGTACTGGGTTGTAAGTGCTCAGGTTCTCTTGCTGGATCTCTTTCTGCATACTTAAACCACCAGGTGGCGCAGACCACTTTCGCTTTCTCGGTTATTCAGGAATCATTTTGACACAAATAAAACCACCAAAAGTTATTACATTACCTAATTTATTGGACGGATTACATGTTGCTCATAAATGCCACCTTTCACATGATAGGTTCTACAGTACTAGTAAAACCAGTTCATTTAAGTATATTAAGATTAAAGCTTACTACTAATTATTACATAATTATGCAATGTATAAAACTGAAATGTGCACTTTGTAAGACTTATAGTTAATACATACTACATTGTATGTGTCAGTACTTTTGTAACTCTATAAAATAAAATTAGAAATGCATCATGTCAAATTTAAAAATAAAATTAATAATTTCAATTTTTGAATGTCATTGTATAGAATTACTTTGTTGCATATCTAACTGAGAGTAATACACTTGGTGACCAATAGAACCTAGGCCCAAATTTTTATAGTTGACACAGAATCTACTGTAAAATTAGTCAAAATTACTTGAGTGGTATTGTTAGCTAAACAACACTACATAGTTTTCTACTTCTAATAAAATGATAATAGTCAGCTTTACATGGATGGAATCAATTCAAATTAATATAATATGAAAACAGAAAATCCAAAGTTCCAAACTACAATAAATACAAAAAGTGTAAATACACAATAAGGAAAAATAAAGTGCCTATAGCAAATTGTATAAAAAAGTATAAAATAGGTACTAATTTATCTAAGTGATCACTGATAATACAGCAAATCAATCAAAATGGCTTAATTTTAGTGTTAGTGAATCATCATCATAATATTATCATGATTTTACCTATGAATACATTTGAAATGTTGCAAAAAAGTACTACTCAGATCTAAACTATGCATAGGAAACTTTTTGTTCGTATGCATCATCCTCATTCCAATAGTCTTGATCAGAAATAGTTGTGTGGCGAAGCTTGCACCAGCGAGCCCCGAATCTTAAGATTAATATAATAACCATCAGTACAAACAATGATAGAACTGCTACAGCAGGGTACATCATTAAGAAGGCCATGTTTAAATATCACTCTCTCGTTTGTGCAGCTCTAGGTACTCTTGGGATGAAGTCAGCGGTTGCTGTGACACAGATGGAGGGACGCTGTGCTTGTGGATGTCACGGTACTCTTCACTGTCGTCACCGTAAGGATGCACGTAATGAACTTTTTGAAAGTTGCTCTCTAGCTCAGTGAAGTCTAAAGGTGGCTGTTTGTGCGGAGTAGCTGACCAGATTGAAACAATCCAGCGGTTTCCTGTGAGACAACAAGTTCTGTTAGCAATAATAAAGTTAGGTCATCAGATAATAATGGAGTAGGTAAGGAAGAAAACTCTGATTCATATTTTTTATGAAAAGATCGATTACACTGTTTTGATTCCTTAATAAACGTAGGTTCCTTCGCTTTCCTTTTCCTAGTGATCATAATAATAATAAATTAGTCACTTACCTGTATGTCTGTCTAGCCAGTAGTCGGAGTATCTTGAGCAGCAGCAAACGATGTTGAGAATGAGAAGAAAGCCGAGAATCACCGAACAGATTGCAATGGCTATGTAAAACGGCGTGAAATCACCAACTTTTGATACAATGGGGTTTATGGCCTTGTACGTTCCATTCCCTGTAAAGTAAGTGTTTATTTCAGATGCCGACATTGTTTAGACACTGGTGCCCACCTGTTGAAGAAAAAATCCAGTGAGGAACTAATTCATTACACGCTGTTTAATTTCTATACCTAAACGACCGCGCCTGACGTTCAACGGAATATAGGGCGTGGTGTGTATGAAATAAAGTCACATTTTTTCACGTTTTAAATCGCGTTTAATTTACCATTAACGCTTTTGTTCAAGATTTAATAGGTATGTTCCAATTAAGAGATTATTTCAGTGATATTTTTCATTTCAAACAAAACAATATAAGCGTCGTTTACCGTTTCAGTTCAGTTGACAACCCGGAGAAACACAAGCCACCGCACCTCTCTAATTGACAGATGAAAAACAAGCGCCTTTCAAAAATTACCATGAGTATTCTCAATGCCTATATTTTTATTCTACAATTATTTTGATAAAATTATGACTATGATAGAGAAATAATTATTTAGTATCTTTATCTTTTTTACTGATGCATTACATTACATTCCAAACGGAATCTTTGAATCCTGGCCTAAATAAAATACTCTATGCTTCTGCAGTTCTGCCACAGACAATATAGTACTTAGTTATTCCACCAATAAGAAATGCTAGGTCACACAGATAACTTTGTAAATGATAAATGATAATCTAAGTTGTAAGTAGTTAACACTTTTGATGTTGGCATCTTGTTGGAGCAATCATTCGATTGCTCTTGACAAGGCCATAGAGGTTAAACCATAGAAATATGTAATAAATGCCAGAGTCGATAACTTTCCGATTTAGTCAATCACTAGCGTATATGTAAAATAAATTGCTTTTGCACAGCACAACGATACCCACCGTTGTTTTTGTGTGAGTAAGTTGCACGGTGTACTGTAAATATACGCTGTGTTTATTAGGATAAGGTTTATAATTGATTGTGTAGTACAGTCCGATTTTAGAAATGCGGGTGTGTGCGCGACTGCGTATCTATTGCTTTTACTGAACTGCATGCGTAGTAGTTGCCGGGTGGTAGGGAAAAACAGGAGACACAGGTTCCGATACATTTTCGGCTACAGGGCATATCTCCTTGTTTATTATATCTATGGGTTAAACCTAATATTTGTACGCTGTACTAGCACCATCCTTGTTAACCTATGACCACAAATATACGACTTTGACTTTGGCCTTTCTAACCGGATACGACCTCTACTCGTGAAAAAGTCAAATCCAAATAATTTAGCTTTTTCACGCATATAGGAGAAATTAAATTATTTTGTTTTTATAACACTAATGATATATCTTTGCAAACGATAGATTTTGAAGAGAGCTGACGCTTGAAATTTAAACAAACGTCGTAGCCTCTCCGAATCAAAAGTTCTAAATGGATATTATCTCGAATCGCAAAGCAAAACGACCTCAAAATGGCGGTGCCTTCCAATTTTGTTATCATTCATCGTTGAACTGCCTCCCACTATAGAAGCAATTTTATAGACGTATTCACTTCAAAAGAAAATTCTTATGAAGTACCTACCTATTTAATAAGAATTTTCTTTTTTAATATTTGATCTCCACCTCCTCTATCGTCCCTGTGGAACCAATAGGCATGTTTCCTGAGTAAAAAATATATGATTTTGTTTAGTCCGTCAGTTAGATTATAGAAAAATATTGGACACGTATTTTTTCCTTTATCAAATCTATAAAAACTAACGAAGATACAAAGCATCAAAGATCAGGAGTGGGAGCTTGTGACGTCACGACACGCTAAAAATTGTAGCGAGTAGTGACGTCATACGAGTTTTCAACGCACTGTATCGTCTTCATTTTTTGTTTACGTGAAAAAAGAAAAAATACGTGTCCAATATTTTTTGGAAATCTATCCGACGGACTAATTAGATTTTTTTAGTCAACTACCCTCCAGCAAATCGCGACTGATTTTAACTTTATTTAGATGCGCGTTAAGGTTTATTTTCGTTCGTAACCAATTGGTTCCACCGTGACGATAGAATTCGCGGAGTAGCGCATAGGTAAAGTTAAAACATGTCACAAAAGTTGTAGTAACCTTGATCATTACTTCCACGTCCTCCACAATTTTATATATCTTGAGACAACTCACACACGGCTATCTGATCCCAAGCTAAGCAGCAGAGCTTGTGTTATGGTAACCAGACAACTGATATACATACTTATATAATTTATAAATACATACATATTATAGATAAATCACACCCAGACACAGAACAAACAATCATGCTCATCACACAAAGTTTGTCCTGGGTGGGAATCGAACCCACGACCTCCGGCTTAGCAGTCAGGGCCACTAACCACTAGACCAACTGGCCCGCCGCAATGAAGAATGTTACTAGGTATGCCAAATCGCGTGAAATTTTGTCTCAGTAAAGCCTGTATGTATACAAATACACTAGTTTTTGTTGTAGTCAAAAATACCTAGTAGTTTTGATTTTATAGGCATTCAAAGTTTCGAAAAATATCGAGACCCGCTTACAGTCACGTGACGCCTATGACGTCATGTTACAACGCGCCTCGCGGGCCGCGACCCGCTTCGTATGCAGTGGCCAGCGGTTATAGTGGGTGTAATCGTTATCGTCCGCGTATTATGTTAATAGTCTAATAATAGTAAATATTATTCGATTAATAAATGGTTGAAGGATTCGAAAAAGGGCAATCGGATAATCTACCTAAAATAGATGGATTAATGGTTGCGCATTATTTATCAACAAATAGTGATTCCGTTGCCGCCGAAATTCGAGGAATAAAAATGAATAAAAATTTATTATTGTTTTATTAAAATGAATAAAATGCAAAAATACCTACCTAAGTAAACTTTCCTTGCTACTACTTAAGCTTAATAGTTTATCTGTTCTAAATTGTTTTATCAAAACAAAATACCCAACTAATATCGTACTGGAAGAATGCAACTCAAATAGTAGAAGTACCTACCTACCATTAAATTTTACGTTAAGACAACAAATATGTATTATAGTTTTGTAGCTATAGGTAGAGGTACGTATGTATATAAAGGTAGGTTCCGCTCTTCTTAGTAAATTTAAATGAATACATACATTGATTTATTGCAAACTAGCTTCCGCCAGCAGCTTCGCCCCCGTTTCCCTCAGGAACTGTACATTTTCCCAGGATTAAAAGTAGCCTACGTGTTATTCCAGACTTTGTCCAGATCCGTTCAGTAGTTTTTGCGTGAAAGATCACAAACATTCGCATTTATAATATTAGTAGGAAGTAGGATAGGTACTTAGGATGTAGATGTAGTGGATTGAACGTTACAGATGTACTAAACCTTTTTTTTATTTGTAATTTTTTACTAACAAAATACGTAAGGCCATTTATTTTTATTTGATACTTATTTCAGATCGGCAAGAGAGCTATGGCGATGATTCTATTGTTTATGTTGAAGTAAAAAGAGTAGGTGATGTATGTATGGTTAAATGTAGAATCACGCCAGAACACCGCGTACGTACCACACCTTATCATTGCAGTTTGGAATGCAATGAAAAGGATCAATAAGTTTTAAAATGTAACCTGCGAAGATTGTACTGTCAGCAGAGATGGCTGTAAACATACTATAGCATTTTTAATGTGAAAAAACAACTTTTCCGGCGAATTGGTAGTTGTATTTTTACAGTTAGGCACAACACATGATTTCCTAGTATTTGGATTGGACATTTTAAAAAGTATTTAGGTATAATTTCGACGGTAAAGGCGCGCGACCGCGAGCGGACTTAGTGAGCCAGACTGAGCGTGTTGTACGATGACGTCACACCGTCACCGGCAGCCCGCGTCGTGGAGTTGCAACTTGTTTTACTTCTAAATCGGAAAGTAATTGACGTATCGAAGTAATTCTTTCACTAGTATTTTTTATTTTTGACAGAGAATTTGGAGTGCTAATAATCAAAATTAGTTAACATTCTTCATTGACTTTGACTTCAAGTAGGTAAATCTAAACTTATATTTTTTGGAGGTACATTCGTTTGTTTGTAAGAGGTAGATAATTCGTTGAGGTATTGGTCCGGTTTATGAATAGTGTGTCTAAGTAGGTACTTCACTTTTCAGGCCAAGAGAGCAAAGCTTCGACAAAGGTTAAGGAATAGCCTGAGTCTTACCATTTTACTGCTACATACTTTAAATGACAAAGTTCTGTTGGATTGATTTTGATTCAATCCATCTAATTTTGTTCAGCCATTCTGGCGTGATTGAACACCCCAGAATGTCTGAATGGATTTGGATGAAATTTGGCACAGAGAAAGATTAAATAGTCTGGAAAAGTACAATTTATTTTATCCCAGGTGTATCTTCCCTTCTTAGATAATTTCCGACATACACGCGGGCAAAGTCACTGGCAAAAGTTAGTTGAAAATATAGCAAACACGGATAAAAATGTTACTCTCGAGAACCCTCGAGGAACTCCTTGCTTATTAACAACTGCTACACGGGTCGATCTCCGAATCCATAAAAAAAAACTTTTTACAAAAAATAAAACCGACTTCTAAACAAAAAAACCAAAAAGTATAAAATAACTTTAATTTCGGAACTCGGTGTTTTTGGTTGATTTTTTGTTGTTGAACACACCGACTTCCGAAATTAAAGTTATTTTATACTTTTTGGTTTTTTTGTTTAGAAGTCGGTTTTATTTTTTGTAAAAAGTTCTTTTATTTTTCACTTTTTAGTGGTTCACTCCCAGCTAAACATACCCATCACAACGTACGTGGTATAAATAATTGGTGTAAACAATAAACAAACATGCGATTTCAGCTACCCCGACAGTGCTATCACTTATTGAAATTAACAAAAAAACCGCTTGTTCGATTTCGATAAAATCTTCATGGGACCATTTGGGAAGTACACCCTTTTCAACAAAAAAATCCAAATTGAGAACATCCTCCTATTTTAGAAGTCGGTTAAAAAAATTTCAAACCAAATATGAACCGTGTTACTCCGACACTGGGTTTTGGAGATCCAATAGACATTTTGACTATTTAAAATATTGGTGTTTACTGTACTCTACTTATTTACTGTATTTGGTTCTACTAAGCTCTACGTAGCTGGGAAAAGGACAAGCATAATTATGGTGATGGATAAAACGTTACTAAAATCTCGTCATAATAGCTGACGATGTCTCATGTAGAATATTTATAATTTGAAATCGCTAGTGAGTTGTTTACTCCATCGATCCTATATTGATAAAAAAAGGAAATAAAGTTTTAATTAAAAAGACGATAACGTAACGACAACGTAACGACATAAATAACGACGATATATTGGAGTAGTATTTGGAAACTTATATAACTTATTTTAGATTTCTTTAATTTTTTTTAATTTTCCTTGAAGTTCGTCGCTCCGTCTGTCTAATCAGTACAAAAGTAAGCGGACACTACCCTATATTAAATTGTAGTCTTTGGCGGACACTGACTATTTTGGAAAATATAAAATGTACAAAATCCTTGCTTGTCTGTCTTTTGATTTGATAAACAAGCTTTAAATTTGTTCACTTTTAGTCTATGGTTTAAAGTGATCTGTGCTGTCCTGTCATCCACCTTAAAAATAACAGATTTGCGAAAACGATTCTCGTTTTCTATTATATGATTAGCGGTCTACATTATTTGTTTACTTTTGGCGTTGTTTTTTATTTCGTTTAGTATGCCGTGACGTAAGAGAAACGTTGTTAATGTGCCAATAGGGTTTTGTAAGGCTGTTGTAACATAATTTCGCACGGAGGAAGTGACATTTCGCGCAGTTTAGTTTACGTACAGCGACTCGGTGATAACGAAAGTAAAGGGGTGTGGGTGTTTTACGATGGAATCCGAACATCAACCAAAGTTGAGCCCTGTGAGGGCTTTTCAAGGTATTTAGACTCATGTCCGCAATTGTGTGACTTGGCTATGTAAATGTTTGCGTCATTGATGTTGTTGTTTAACTTCGCAGTGCTGCACGGCTGCAACCCTGACCCTGACGAGTCGTACACCAGCCTTTCGGAGTACCACGACTACGAACCGAGCTTGGAATTCGATGATTCGGAACTTATTCAGACTTCAGGCTTAGGTAAGGTTAAAAACATATTGTCACAAAAGTTGTAGTTACCTACCTTGATCATCACGTATCTGAGATTGATATAACACTGTTAAATTAAGGCAATGTGTTTACGCAATTCATGGTTGAATGTTAAAGTTCTTTGTTTTACTTTGTACTTGTTCTAATTGACTCTTCTCATTTAACAGATGAATTTAAAAGTACAGTAAGGTTGAATGTGGGTATACTGAACATTATAGTACAGATACCCTTCTAACCATTTTTTAAGAAGAAAAAAAAGTTATTAGTAATGGTCTTCAATAATTTCTCAATACTCATGAGTTCTTCAACTAATGGAATATAATCTTAGAATATGTCAACTTCTATAGTATGTAATTATAGGCCTGAACATGCTTCATATACCATGACTAACTTAAAACAATGCTTGTGTTCCCGTTGTACCTTTTCCTTACTCTAATACTTAACAGAATGCAGACAATAGTGCATTCAAATGATTGGCCTGTTGTAATTTAATAGGTCCCTTAAAAGTCAAGTTATTGGTGCCTTGCATATCCATGACGTGTGACATACCCTTTATATGGTAGTTTATTGAATAATTTCTAATGACTACCTTGAAAATGTAGTCTTTATTTTTTTCTTGGTTGATTAGACTTATAAAATGTCTTTTCTACTATTATTTTCAAAATAATGTAGATTTGAAAAGGAACTAAAATTATCCAGCTCTTTGTTTTGGTACTGCTTCTATATAGGAACTTTCAGATAACAGGGTAGGCTATAACAACTGTAATCTGTTGTCTGATTGTTTGTATTTACATAAACCATTTGTTATTATGAGTCCAAAAAATAATCTTGACACATAAAAAATCAGTAAATAATACATTTTTGTTGAAAAAAAATTTCTTAAGCTTGCTTGCTTCTTCTCTTCTTAAGCTACTCACAATATACTTACTAGGTTGTTGCATAAGAACTGGCTGTTATTTGAAACTTCAAAATAAATTTTTTTCTCTATTCTCAGTAAGTATATACTTAATAATATGATACATGTCAAACAAAATCACAGGAAACAATATGAGTCATCTCCAACATTCAGTATACTAACTCTTTATTAATAAATGATGAGTAATTCCTGATAAAGTGATAAGAATAGATTAATATATAAAATCTGAGTGGTTAAACATTTTATAGTTTTAACCATGCATTTATGTACATATATGTATATGTAAAACAGGGTGGTTTTACCAGCTCCCCAAAGAAGGTTAGCAACACCTTGGTGTTACTAACTATCTCACAGACACTACCTGGGTTTCCGATGTAATGAACCCTGTAATCAGTGGCTACCAGACAGCTTAAAAGGAGGTGTATTGCTGTCTCATCCTCCTCCACGCAGGCTCTGCAGATTGGGCTATCTGTGAATCCTACGACATCAAGGTGTTTATTAAAATACCTGTTTCCAGTGTGAGGGCTCTAACTGTTCACAACTGTTGTTTAGTCATTCTTAGGGTTGTGTTATAAAACAACAATCAATAGAGACAAGTTCCTTTTTAGTCTGCCTACACTCACAATGGTCAACCTAGAGCTTGTGGTAGCTTAGCTCAAACACAGTGCACAAATTTTACAATAGTACATATCTAAGAATATTATGACATAGCGAAAGGATCTTCTTCAGATCTTTAACTTGCCTCTTGAAGACTTAAGAGGGTAGGAGCTACCATAATGGCTGGAAATGTGATGCGGAGTATGAAGGAGATGAGAAGTGGCAGTATGACATGGTTTACCTCCTTGAGATTTAGTTGGGTTCAGCAAGTATTCAAAGGATTTAGCCCACACATTCATACTTGCAAGGTTAGGCAGCCACAGCTTAAGCCAGTTCAATCATTTTAAAATGACTCTAAAGCTGCAAGTCGTCTGCAGATAGATGATAGTTAGTAAGGACCTTTGTAATAGTGTTTATAAGAACTGAGAAAAGAAGAGGGGAGAGGACGCCACCTACGTACTGGTATTCAGCTGAATCCGGCTTGACCGGGAGCCGACCCCAATGTAGTTGGGAAAAGGCTAGGCAGATGTCTGCGCTGAAGTCTAGTAGAACAAATCGCTCGGAAGGCTCACGTTTTAACATTTCATGGTACGTCCGCAGTTCAGTAACTGGGTTGAAAGAGAAAGAAGTACTTTCAGGCAAAGTAAGAATAGAAAGATCATGGAGAGTTGACGATGCAACAAGGTTATCTTGTACAATTGGAGACTTAGAAAAGAGCGCATCTTATCTGGAAGCTAAAGTAAGCTTTACCAACACCAAGAAAAATGCTCTTGTGTTGAGTTGAAGTTTTTAATCGGGTTGTAAATGTGGCGCCTTCTCGCATTCCTACACAAACGACCGCAGCAATTTCGCAACAGTGTCGCTTCCTGTAAAAACGCTTCTCCTTGTCACGCTTAGCCATCTGCGTTTTTTTATTACTGGGGATAGCTATGGTGCAGGAAGGTGCTTCACTCTCATTTATAGAAACATGTGCCTTGCCAGCTGTATACCTACATGGTTAGGGTCAGATACTAGAATGAGATCTAAGAGAGAAAGAGTACAGTGGAGATCCCAGTGAGAAGCTTTCATTGGAAGTAAGTGCATATTGACAAGAGACAAATGATTGCAGTTTACGGCACGAGTTTCCTTTCAGCAGATAAGTGTTGAAGTCTTCGAGAGTAAGCGTGTGCTCATGTAGTGGGGAAAGATTTTCTAATTTCGTTTCAAAGGAGGAATAATAGTCGATTTGACAGAAGCGACTACAATAGACTCCCAAAAGTAGCTCTATATGCTGAAAGTCTATTTTAACAAATAGGTAATAATAATAATGACCACATTAAGAGTAACTCAATTATATCTACCCTTCAGAATGGGAGTCGGAAGGGGTCCCGCGGCATTAAGGAGTTACTTCTCATAGACATGGCCACAAGCTAACAGGTTCGTCGATCCCGCAAGGATCTCTCGACAAGTTGGATATATTACAAGAAGGCCTATGATTCTGTGCCTCATACATGGCTAATGAAGATGTTGGAGTTGTACAAAATAGATGCAACTCTACGCACCTTCCTTGAGTCACATATGAGGCAATGGAAAACGGTCCTTCGCTATCCAGGATGTCGACCGAACTCTGCCTCCAACAATTTGCGACTGATGGAGCTACTGAATGTAACTAAAACCTTCAGTAGTGCCATCAGGATGGAATTTGGTGTGGACAGAAGTGCAGTCATGCATGTAAAGAAAGAGGAGATTACGGAATCTGAGAGAATTCAACTCTCGGTTTCCATACAGGTTAGATCCTAGATCCCTCAGCTCGACCGAAAACTACAAGTATTTGGTCGGAACAAGTATGTGCCTGGCCATGAAAATTACCATGTCACGTTGTACTGGGATCGATCTATCATCACTGATAGGACTATTGTTGCCAATAAGCGTGATATAGTGGTGTTAGACCGATTAGCGCGCCGCACAATGATATAATCGATGTTACCATCACACATGACAAGAACCTCGTGCAAGCTGAGAAAGAGAAACAAATTAAGTATCTCGACTGAGCACACTGAGGTTGTCGGAATGTGGACTTGGCTGTCATTGTGCCGATTTCTTACGGCCAATAGTGAGGCGGTTCCTGTATCTGGAGCCCTAACCTCCGGTAGCTATATTTTAATGATTTTTTAAAGGAATATTTGTAAAATAATTTATATGTAAAATGTTTTTTTGTACGCTTAGAAAAACATACTTAAGTACGCAAGGATTAGGGAATTATTTTGTACAATCTTATACAACCCGGAGCACGAAGCTCTGCACCGACTGCTGAGATACACTGTATCAATAGCAGTTTAAGGGTGATAAGGCCGTACCTAGCTTTCTAAAGACTACTCGTACAACGCACATTATAGCATGAACTGATTTATGAATCAGTTCATGCTATAATGTTCATGAGACTCTTAGTCCATGCCTGGTCCACACCTCCTACTTTGTCGTTGCTCACAATTGTCGTTGTCTAGCAAGATTCTTTCCTAAATCGTATTATCTATACTAATATTATAAAGAGGTAACGTTTGTGAGTTTGTGACGTTGTAAAGGGTAAGCTCTGGATCTACTGAATCGATTTTCAAAATTATTTCACCAATAGAAAGCTACGTTATTGTGGAGTGTCATAGGCTATCCCCGTATTGCCACGGGAACGGGAACTACGCAGGCAAAACCGCGGGGCGCTGCTATTATTAATAATGCTACTATGACGGAAGAGGTTACATTTCATCATGTCACAGAAAATATTGCATTGGAATATTTGGCAGGAAAGAACCCTTCTTTTTCCTGTTTTCCTTTTTCCTGTCCGGTAGAATTATTACATATAGGTAATTGGATTGTTCCTTCCTTTGCATAGTCGGTGGCGTCAAACATTATATGAATTGATTCATAATAATTAATTGAACTATGAAAATAGGTGTTGGCATGATTCATAATCAATTAATGTTGAGTTGAGTCTACCCAATTTGTGAATTAAAAGCACGTAATGTTTAAAGCAAAAATACTCCATCCAATCAAACAAAAACGTGATCTATAGGTACTAACAAAATAAACAGGAAGTGTTACAGTAGCAGTGCAATTTGTGCCGAGATATCACAAAGGACTCATTACATCCAATCATTGGAAAATTGCACTCACTCAAAAGGATTATGCATTCATAGCGCTAACTGGTGTGATGTTAGTCGGTTAGCGCACTGATTGGCGGGCCCGGCTTTGCACTTGACAAAGTGACCGCTGATTGGTAGTATTATCTCGTTGACTTTCAATATGCCTTCGTGGAACACTTTCAATTTCAAGTGCACTTGAGAATGTGATTGGTTTAGTTTTAGCTGCCGCCAATAGATGGCGTTAGGTGTAGGAGTTTGCTTGCGCAATCTTGAGAAAATCTAAGGTATTTTCTGATGCCATACTTGAGGCCGTCAGCGCAAGAGTGGCCTAAGCTTGAGATAGGCAGTGGTTGTGGTTTCTAAATTCATGAATTTTAAATTAGATTACTTTTTTTTTTGTGATTTTAGTTCCGGAGCTTATTCTGTTCAATAACTGTGATACATTGTGTGGGATGAAGAAATTTATTTTGGAATATATTCACATTTTTGGATTATTTGTGTGGCTTAGGCCACTTTTGCATTTAAAGTACTATAATATTTCCACTACTATTAGGCAAGGTTAGGCCATTAATAAAACTAATAACTAATATTTGTATGAAATACACTTACTGAAAATTAGTTTATTAGTTTTAACTGCAAGTCAGTTAAAAGATCCATTGACTGCGTGAGAGGATTGTGTGAGGTAGCAGACATCATAGCTTTACAAGAAACGTGGTTGCTTGATCATGATATACCTTTTCTCGATACAATACATGCAGATTTTGCATACACTGGCTCATCGGCGGTTGATACATCTGCGGGCCTTCTGAGGGGTCGGCCTTTTGGCGGAGTGGCGATTTTGTGGCGCAAAGACAGTTTCAGCGAGGTGTCAGTGATTAAGTGTAAGAATCCTCGTATTAGTGCGATAAAGGCTATGGCTGGTGATCGAAGTATTTTAGTGTTTAGTGTGTACATGCCGACGGACGCGGTTGATCATTTACCCGAATTCACGGATTGTTTTAGTGAGGTATGTGCCATAGTTGAAAATAGTTCTATAGAAGCTGTATACGTGCTGGGCGACTTTAATGCGCACCCAGGTGAGCTATTCGGTAAAGAGCTAGATAACCTATGCGCTGACCAGCAATGGATATGTGCTGATATTAGTGTATTAGGTAATTCGACGAATAACTATACTTTTATAAGTGATGTACATGGGTGCACTCGGTGGCTCGATCACTGCGTTGTGAGTCAGTCCGCGTGGCAAACGATAAATAATGTTACCATAAAATACGACACTTACTGGTCAGATCACTTGCCGCTTATTGTTCAGTGCGATTTAAACCTAATTATAAGCAAAACTAATTTAACAACCGATGACAATGGGAGCATCAATAATGGGGTTTTTTGGGGTAATAGAACTAATGAACAAATAGAGAAATTTAGAAATTATTGTAATAATAGCCTTAAATTAATAGATTTTCCTGATGAATTTAGGCAATGTAGTTTTAATATTTGTAATAATACGGATCATAAGAACCTACTAGACACAATGTACTCTGATATAATAACTATTTTAAAAGATGCATCTATCAGTAGTTGTTGTAACAATTTCTCAGCCAAATCAAAAACAAAGCGGCACGTGATAGGGTGGAATAAACATGTGCGTGGGGCACATAGGGATGCCAGGCTTAAATTTCTTAATTGGGTTTGGTATAATAGACCAAAAGAAGGTCGTTTGTATGAAGAAATGTGTGAAAGTAGGAAAGTATTTAAAAAGAAATTGAAATGGTGTCAAGACAATAGCGAACAAATTAAAATGAACATAATAGCTGACCATCATTCATCAAAAAATTTTGGTGAATTTTGGAAGGCAACGAACAAGTTAAATACTAGGCCTGGCATCCCTGTGAGTGTGGGAGGTGTGAGTGACAGTAAGAGCGTAGCTGACTTATTTAGGGAACACTTTGGTGTGAGATCACCACTTGGTCCTTCAAAGATGATGCCAGATGCTGATCCTATCTTGACTGGTGACTTGATTAACGTGTCTGTTAAACAAGTGTCAGGAATAATAAAAAAGATGACCCGGGGTAAGTCACCTGGTCATGATGGGCTCAGCATCGAACATCTAAAGTATGCTGGAGTCCATTTACCACGCGTTTTGGCAATGTTTTACACATTATGTCTAAGTCATTCATACTTACCTGTTGACCTCATGCGAACTATTGTGGTACCAATTGTAAAAAATAAAACAGGTGACTTATCGGACAAAGGCAATTATAGACCTATATCGTTGGCAACAGTAGTGGCCAAGGTGCTGGATGCTGTGCTTGATTCAGAGCTGGAAAAACATCTCCATATCCATGATGCTCAGTTCGGGTTTCGGCCTGGACTTTCTACTGAAAGCGCCATCCTGAGTCTTAAGCACACTGTCCAGTACTACACTCAGAGGGGTACACCTGTGTATGCATGTTTCCTCGACTTGTCAAAAGCATTTGACCTAGTGTCTTATGACCTGCTGTGGGAAAAGCTTAAGAAAACGGAAGTGCATACGCAGGTGCAACGTCTCTTTCACTATTGGTATGCTAATCAGACAAATAATGTTAGATGGGCAGGCAGCCTCTCTGACATGTACAGGTTGGAGTGCGGAACGAGACAAGGTGGGTTGACGTCTCCAAAGCTCTTTAACCTGTATATAAACGAGCTGATGGTTGAGCTCAGCAGCACGCGCATTGGCTGCTCGATCGACAATGTCTGTATAAATAATATCAGTTATGCTGACGACATGGCGCTGCTGAGCCCAGCCGTCAGTGCGTTGAGGCAGCTCATAAGTATTTGTGAAAATTATGCACAAAAACATGGTCTCTTGTACAACTGCACGAAAAGTGAGTATTTGGTTTTTAAGTCTTCGGGTAAATGCCCAGCTAGCGTGCCTAAAATAAAGCTAAATGGCGTTGAACTTAAGCGAGTAAATCATTTTAAATACTTGGGACACTATGTTACCGAAGATCTTGATGACCAAATGGACATTGAAAGAGAACGCAGGGCACTGGCGGTTAAGAACAATATGCTGGCTCGCAGGTTTGCTCGTTGCAGCGAGCATGTTAAGATCTCACTTTTTAAGGCATACTGCCAAACCTTCTACACGAGCAGCCTGTGGGTTAGTTATACACAGAGATCGCTCAGTGCCCTGCGCGTTCAATATAATAATGGCTTCAGGATGTTGCTGGGGCTGCCCCGTTTCTGTAGTGCATCTGGAATGTTTGCGGAGGCTCGCGTTGATGGTTTTCATGCCATCATACGCAAGAGGACCGCCTCCTTGTTGTGCAGAGTGCGGGGCAGCATTAATAGCATCCTGAAGGTAGTCGCTGACAAAGTCGACTCGATAATAATGCAAGCTTTCATGCGGGTTCTAGTTGGACAGTATAAATTGTATAACTGAACCTGCATAATAAGCAACCTATTTTGTTATTTTCAATGATGTTACTAACATAGTTTTTTAAGAATTTGTACTACTAACTAAATATGGACTTTGTCCGAAATAAACGTTATTTTTATTATTATTATTATTATTATTTTGTAATACCTACAAAATTAAGTATGGTATTAAACAAACCGGCTAATCCAATTTACAAAATGTAATGATTAATTAATGACACAATTAAATAACAATTAAATTCTCTTAATAGGACTTTTTCAGTTCGTTTTTCGCAATATTTCCTTACTGATGACTGGTGTTAAAACACCATGTCGTTTTGGCTCCGTAGTCAATAAAGAGCCCTTATAGTTTCGCGATGTTTGTCGGCCTGCGTCTACTGTTCAGCCCAAAGACGCTCAGCACTAGAAAGTTTGAATTTAGTATGGGTATACATATTCCTTACATTTATTTTATTTTAATCACGCCGACGAATTACTAAAGTAAACTCTTATTTTTTACGGGTAGGTACCCTTCATTTTTCTGGATGGGAAATCATCAAATGACATCTTCCGCTCTGGGCGGAGCGGTAGAGTGTCAGGCTCTTACTGACTGAAACCCACCCGCGTTCCTTCTTGTGCCTTTTGCGTTCCAGCACCGTGGTGACTCTTTCGAACAAATTCTGCAACCCTATCAGGCACTGACCCTACGGGGCCCCGCTTTCTATGCTGACCACGCGCGCCTCAAAGAGATTTACCCCGCGCCTACGATGGCTGGGAATCGCCCTGCGACTTCCGACGCCCGGGGCGTCTTCTTCTGTTGCGGCGGGTGGGGCATGACGTTTCGCTCTACCTCGCGCTGTATGCCTCCTCCTTCGCTAGCATTAAAGAATGAAGGAGGTGACCGATTCCCATGCCCATGGTCGCTGCTGCCGATTGCCTCGACGAAGACACGGCGTTGCTTCGCTCAAGCTGGGCAGACCTCCACCGTATGCTCCACCGTGTCCTCAGGGTGATCTACACAATGTTGACACCCGAACGTATCCTCCAGCTAATCCGAAACAGATAATTCCCAAAACAGCCGTGCCCGGTGACCACCGAGGTGGAATACGTCGTGGCGATGTTTTTTTTTTCCATTCGTGTTAGTTAAAAATATTGAGTGCGAAAACCATTTTGTCAAAGATCCTTTTGCGATATATTAAGTGCTCATTTTTGTGAGAGTCAAGTGTACCCACCCCCACCACTGGCAGCTAAACGGTTGTTTTTGCAGACGTGAAATAAATGATGTTATTTATTTTAGTTGGCGGGAAGTTTTAATGTCAATTGGCATAAATTGCAAGATTTCTCGACGTGGATATAAAACTGTAGATTATAGATAACTTACAAAATAATATATTTAACAATCTCCGTTTTGGCAAGTATCATTAGAATGAATAAACACAAGATGAAAGAAAGGAAAAGTATTTACAGTCAACTGACATGCATTTAAAATAGTAAACCTAAACCAAATTTTCTCAACAACCTCGTGCACCACCGTTTTTATTGTAGCCCTAGTGCGGTCCGTATTGCGCGACATGCTAAGTTAAACGAATTATCCGACGAGCTTTTGTCTACTTCGGCGTTCCAGCAGTGTTAGAACCCAATGGGTTGGCACGGCAAAAGACCGGACGCTTTGTCTTTGTTTCCACGGAAGATGGGTAGGCGTTAAGTGTGGGACGCAACCTGCCTCGATATTTTGCGCCATCCCATCTTCCTAGTTCATCGCGTTGTGCTGGCGCTGCCGCTGCGCCTGCGGAAAACCTCAAGCGCTATAAATATAGTATAGTAGCTTTCATCATCATTATCAACAGCCTGTTGCTGTCCACTGCTGGACATAGGCCTCTCAACTGCACGCCACTTAGATCTATTTTTGGCTTCTCGCATCCAGTTTCTGCCAGCCGTCCCGCGCAAATCGTCACTCCACCGAGCCTCAAGACGTCCTAAACTACTTTTATCGAGACGCCTTCTCCACTCTAGAACTTGTTTACCCCTACGGTTGTTGGTTCTATGACTAATGCCACTTCAGCTTACTAATCCGGTGGGCTACATCGATGACCTTGCTTCTCTGACGGATCACCTCATTTCTAATGCGATCCCTCAGAGACACCGAACATAGCCCTTTCCATTGTCCGTTGAGCGACTTTGAGCTTGTGGACCATACGAGCCGTCAGTGTCCACGTTTCGGGCTCCGTATGTCATGACGGGTAGGACGCACTGATTGAAGACTTTGATAGTCTTTAGGCACTGGGATCGATGATGTAAAGACTCGATGTAGCTTCCCAAATGCTGCCCAGCCTAACTGAATTCTTCTATTCACCTCGCCCTCAAAGTTCTACCTAACTGCAATGTCTGCCCGAGATACACATATTTTTGAACAACTTCGAGAACGGCACCGTGAATCGCAGTCGGTTCTGGTAGAACATGCTCGTTGAACATGAGCTTGGTTTTATCCAAGTTCATCCGTAAACCGATGCGTACAGAAGAGTCAGGCAGGCCATTCAGCATCTATTGTAGGTCCCGCAGCGTTTCTGCCATGATGACGATATCATGCCACGTTCTTTCCAGTTCAGCGTCTTGAACATATCCTCCATTGCATTAGTGAACAATTTCGGGGAAATAACATCCGCTTATCTCACTCCTCGATGCAACGGTATGGGACTTTTTGCTGATTCTGTATTTAAACATGGTCGCGGCCTCGTAAAGGCACCTCATCACTTGGATTTATCGCCAGTCTACTTGGCAGGACTCCAGCTGCTGCACTGCAGGGACTCCAGAATAGACCAGATTTCAACCGAATCAAAGGCCTTTTCATAGTCCACAATTGATAGACACAGGGGCTAATTATACTCTTCGGTCTTCTGTATAATCTGCCGCACTGTGTGGATGTGGTCTAGGTGCCGTATCCGCTCCGAAACCCAGCTTGTTCCGGTGGTTGGCATTCGTCGAGTCTTTGCGCATGACGGTTCGCGATCACTCTTGAAAACAGCTTATAGATGTGGCTTAGAAGGGATATGGGTCGAGAGTTCTTCAACAGGGTCTTGTCTACCTTTTTGAAGAACAAGGCGACTAGTGTGGTCGTCTTGTTCGACGACTTTGCATTGACGATCGACTTTGCATACTATTGTACGAATTCAAATTCTTAAAACGTAACAGACAGATGTGTTGCTGGGGAGTTTGTTGGGCCACTTCTTCTTCCCAGCTAAAACACGAAGTGGTGACGGGTGGGGGTTTTGGGGGACTGTCTTTATGTAAAATTTGATGTTCAAAAAGTGCTGTCTCTCAGCCTAGTTTGAATAAATGACTTTTGATTTTAATTTCAAGAGCTGGTTTTTACTTAGTCCAGAAGCTAAGCATTGCCATTCAACGTGGCATTTCCGCTAGTCTCATAGGTACTGCGGTAAGGATCACTGAAAACCGCATGAAAATCGGACTAGTAGTACTGGAGATAAATGGGAACATTGGTTTGCACAAACAAAAATCCTCTCACCCCAAACGCATACACTTTTTCCGTTCCGTCGTGGGTAAAAAAAGAAGAATTCGTCTATTCGAAAAGTCCTTACTCCAAATATTAAATCTACTGCCTAAAATACTAACTTTCCGACTACTTTTGTCCGAATAAAAATCACGAAACGACCGAATGAGATACTGAAATCTTCGAAAAATAAACATGACTGTTTATTGCTACAATAGTTTTCTACCAGCATAAATTACGTTCTGCTGAAAACTATGCTTTGTAACTTTTATCTTTACTTGCCTACTATTAATTCATAAATTACCTTTCATATTTCATAGACTGTGGTGCTATTTTAACTGTAACATTATACTGAAATTATTATTCTGAGTGGTTATACAGAAACTTATAAAAATATAAAATGTACTTGTAACAATAACTTTTACTTGCATCATATATCATGAATTTTACTTACAACGGGTATGCTTTGATATCGGTAATTCTCCTTCGGTGTAATTAATAATATCAGTAACTAGCTTCTGTCCGCGACTTCGTCCCCGTGGAATCCCCGATTTTAAAACATTATTTATCGCAGCTCCGCTCCTATTGGCTTAAGCGTGATGATATATAGCCTAAACCCAAAAAGAATTTTCCAATTCGAACCAGTAGTTCCTGAGATTAGCGCGTTCAAACAAACAAACAAACGAAACTCTTCAGCTTTATAATATTAAGTATAGATGTGAATATATATAAACTCCTACTGTTTTTTATCATAACGCTTTTATCCCTAAACATAAACATTTGCCAAGTGTTATAAAAAATAAATGTGGGTAGAAGATGATATTTATAGTTTTAATTTGAGGGTAACTAGTAACTGATTCCCACCTGCGCTAAGTTAGGTCGACGGAGCCCCGCTTGGCGGGACTCCTATTTCTGGGTGGTTTAAAAAAAAAAATAACCACGAAGGCTAACCTATCTGAGTCGAGGTGTTAATCATAATGACGGTTTTTTTATATATTAAACGTTAGACCTAATGATTTTCGATTCAATAAACAATCAATAATTTCATCGGAGTTGAAAATTTAGGTGAAATTTGGCGCACCCTATTTTCATCATAATTGAGAGTTAAAAATAATTTTGATAACCAGCAATAGAAATTAGAAAATTCATGCAAGTTGTAAAAATATGATTATTTTTACAAAACCTCTGTTGTCGGTAACTTAGTCATTTTGTCGGAGGTTCAGTATTCTATCCGGAAGTTTAGCTTTGTTATTCGAAGATCCATTTTGTTTTAGGAGAAAATGTAATTTGAACATGCTCTTATATGTTGTTAAATTGGATATTTTTTTTCGTTTTTGTTTTGGGTTTTTTGTCGGTAATTCATCATAACGCTGGTTAATTAGAATAGTCAACCACAGATCATAGCATAATCAGCCTTTTGATGTTCCCACTGCTGGGACACAGGCCTCCTCTCTAGAAGAGGGAGCAACCACAGATCGCTGGAGATTAATTTGTTTTTCGGAACCATTATTATTTCCCATTTATTATGTTACTTTTTAGTTTTTGTAAATACACTATGTATTTATTAATTTTAGTTATATAACGTTTAATTTCTTTAACAATATTAAAAAAGGAAACTAAAAGAAAATACCAAAAGCTAAGTAGATCCACCTCGCTGTTGTGGCAATGAGGCTCCCACTTCATGCACAGCATGATGCTGTGCTATAGCCACGCGTATATACCCACAGCACGGCGCTGATTTTCAGTGGTCTTCTAAAATATGACGTTCGGCGGGACGACAATTTGCCTGTAAACCCTGATTAGCTAGGCGGAGGTCCTTTAAAACTTACCGTGGTCCTCTATCCTTTCGCCCAAATTTCGCGCTATAAAATAGGTGTAAGTATGTGCCAAAACCATGGATCTGCAAATTTAAAAAATATTGTGTTACGCTTTCAACCACTTGTTGCATTTTAAACAACACAAAACATTTGTGCAAACTAAATGTGCAATAAGAAATAACCTCAGTACGGAAACTTATAGAGAGAGCGGAAAAAAGTAAACAGGAAACACATCATAGCTGCAGCATAGTAGTAGCAGTTCTGTTGTGATGTCCGGCTGGAATCTAGCAAGGGATGTGGGAACCTGCCCGTTGCCATGACACCAGACGGATCGGAATTTACTCGCGTATCAGGAACGCGGTACTGATTTCCACCTATGAATTTAATCGGATCGCCGGACGCCTAATACTTTGGGTAAATTTCGACGTGTATTTACGTGAGATTAATTCGTTTTATATACTTACTACCACTTAGGCTGCGAGTTGGTTTGCGCAGATTTAGTACTCACATTTTCCACCCCCTACTTCACCCCTTTACGGTTTCATAAAGTCTTTTCTTAGCTGACGTCATAATCTGAATCAAATCTCCGTGCTTAATATCTTCAAAGATCCAATAGTATCTGAGATTTAGTAATTAATCAGTCAGTGATGATTGATTGAAGATGTCAAAACATTTAAATGAGAAAAGAAAAAATCATGAGTACAAAGTTGTATCTTATTTCGTTTCAAATGGATTAATGTTAATATGCTCTAAGAAAATGCACGACCCTCAATGCTTAGTTTAGCAGGAGCTGGCAGGTTAAAATTTTCTTTCAGACAAGACCCCCAGTAGCTCAGTTTGTGTCAAGTAAAAATGATTCGAAATTTTGAAACGTTATGTCGACATCATTCTTGCATTATCCGAACGGCGGAAAATATTTCTTAGAAGTTTCTTAGAAGTAATAGAGCAGAGTAGCCACAACTAGAGTAGCGGAGAGGAGCCTAGCGTACGTGCCTGTGACACTTTGTATGTGCTACTTTCGCAAATACATATTATGACAAGCTCTTACGATAGCCCTCTTTTCGTTGACACTAGTATGCTAGATTCTTGTATTGAGGTACGGCACGACAGGATCCACGGGCCCAAAATTGCACACAGATATTTTGCGAAAATATATGATGTCTGAATGTGTCCAATTTCCCGCGTATTAAATGTAGCTTGATAAAAGATACATTCAGCCCAGTTTAGGTTTTGAAACTAATTTAAAGATATTCCTTGTCCGGCAAATCACTGTATTTTTTATATTATTGGTAGGTGGTCGCCCCAGGCCACAACCCTCAGGCTTTCAAACGCACTCCATAGTCAAGGTGTACACAGAATGTCCTTCCCCGCCCGACTGATCTAGCTTGTCTACTTGTTAGCGCACTATATTGTTGAGTAGCTTTATAAATACCAACTTAGTGTATATTTATGTTTTACAGAATCAGACAGGCGAATAAATGTGAGATTTATCTGTTTGAAGGTTAGAAGGTAGTTGGCTAGAAAGAATTTCTCCTATGACTGTTTTAAATTATGGGAGCGTTTTTGTGCCCCTATATACTAGGGTGACAATTTATTCGATGAAATATAGTCTTTTTCAAACTAAAGTAAAAAAAAAACACTTTAAAAAACTTTTATTTTATGGAAAAAGCAAAAATAGACAAAGATATTATATATTTTTATTTAATAAAAACTATATTTGTTTGCACTTTTTGCATTTAGTAACAATTTTTGTCTAAAATAAAATTGTCATAATATGCTTTATCACATTAAATTTGAAATTTTATCCTTGTGCCTCCATACAACAATCGTTTTCTTTTTTTCGTTTTATTGCTCGGAACCTTTCCTGTGAGAGACCTACTCGCACCTGGCCATTAGCAAACTGTTTCTTTATTCAGACAAGTCGTTTTCTATCCAGTGGTGGGGAACATAGGTTGTCATGGGAAAACTGGTGGGGATAAGGTATCTATACCTATGATTTATTTATATTTTTACTATTATTTACTTTTCATACGCGTTTTTCCAAAATTTCATGTCTTAACGGCCCAAGGGATTTGGATGAACTTGACAAACAAGTAGACCATGTCCCTTGATATAATTTTTCAACCATCACGCGGGCGAAGCGGCTGGCAGAAACTAGTTTAGAATAAACATAATTGAAGCCGTTGGTCGCTTCTCGCGATTGAGAGTGAAGAGGAAGGTTAAGAAAACTCGCCACGTGACCGGAGCCACGGGGCCAGAGGGGCTTGTATTTGACAGATTTCTTTAAGACGTGTTCGCCGTGACATTATTGCCGTTGAGGTGAAATTGCGACTTGATTTTGAGCGCTTTTTAAGAATACAATAGTACCTTTACACTTTATTATGCACAACATATAGATGAAGAAAACATAGGGTGATACAATGATCGATAAAACAACGTTTAGAGGTAATCTCTGGGTAAGATTAAAGAGACAGAAGAAAAGACTTTAACGTTACGTTAAGAGCGTGTACGCCGTGTACGCCGCCTATAAAAAAAAAATAAGTCCCTGTTTAGCGAAATTACTGAACCGATTTTCATGAAACATTACACACATGAGCAGGATACATAGGTCTAAAAACTTAGTTAAAACATTTTAGAAATGTCTTATTTAAAAAAAGATAACTGAACATTTTAAATGGGTCTAATTTAACTGTAACACTATTTATCGAAAATGTTTTCAACTAACTTTTTAGATCTATGTATCCTGCTCATGTGTGTAATGTTTCATTAAAATCGGTTTAGTACTTTCGGAAAATAACGACTTGAAAATTTGTATGTAATGCTGTTCGGCGTATACGCTCTTAAAGTTTTGTCAAAGTTTAACGTAACGTACGAATTGTGTTCAGCTAATATTATGTTGTCACTCGTTTTGGCTCTTCGCAAAGGCACTGTTATGCCCGTCGTCCATCCATCACGTGTACCCACTGTTTTGACGTGTATAAACGTGTACAAATAGCAGGATGTCGCAGTGGCGTACGCGTAGTGTTTCATATAAAACTAACCACTTTGGATGTTGCCGAGTTTTTGACAGTCGTTTCCTACTGCGAGCACTCGTTTCATAGCCGGGATTTACTAAACATAAAACCGATACGATATTTGCTGTCATTTTATAACGGGAAATGGCAATGCAAATAGTTTTAGGCTAGCCTAATACTAAATAATATTATAAGAACAAAAGTAAGTTGGTGTGTATAGATGGATGGGACCCTGGTGAAGGTTATACGCTTCTCTCTACCGAAAAATCATTTAAAGCCACCGGCAAAAGATGGATTAGTTTGTGTATAATAATAGAAACAGAAATCAATTATTCTTGGACAGAGCAAAAAATACAAAACATACCAAAACTAAAAGAGACTCCGAGAAACGAACTAAGTGTGTTAAAAATGCCTTTTTGTCTATAGCGCCGCTCCCACCTGAAC
Source organism: Hecatera dysodea (assembly GCA_905332915.2). Taxonomy (NCBI): domain Eukaryota; kingdom Metazoa; phylum Arthropoda; class Insecta; order Lepidoptera; family Noctuidae; genus Hecatera; species Hecatera dysodea. The sequence continues at coordinate 24,595,759 of HG995286.1, read as the reverse complement.
TGTTGGACATACCTGATGATCTTCTGGAACGTTCTGCCAGCGACGGCACGATAGAAGAGAACTTCGAAGAGGAGCTAGCAACTGCACCAGAAGTCTATGCCGAGGTATGTTCAACCTGGAACGCAAAGGGCACAAGAAGGATCACGGGTGGGTTTTAGTCAGTAAGAGTCTGCCCTTCCTTCCGCTCCGCCCGGAGCGGGAGAAGTCATTTGATGATTACCCAGCCAGAAAAAAAAGGTATGTTCAACCTTGAAATTGAATAGACTTGCGAAATGTAGGTAACAAAACGACTGAAAATGTATAGTGAAACAAGATTACTTTGTATGAATGACAATGTACAAGTATGGAAAAGCACCAATACTTTCATGGAAAAATACACCAACTTGTTCGCAAACGACACAACGGTTATATAAATGTTTCATTTGCTTGGGGTTCTAAAGCACAATACATTTTTACGTAAAAAGACGGCCTTGAAAATGAGGGGATTTAAAGTTGAATTGTGTTTGTTGAGGACTAGCATCAAAGATTTACTGAGCGCCAACGCAACAGGTATACAAAGGAACTTATGTGATGGAGTGTGTTAACTTAGTATATATTACGTAACTGTCTTGTTACGAATGATCTATTGTTGAAAATAAAAATCGTGTAACTTAATTTGAGTGGAAAGTTTTCACTATAGATCGGTTAAGATTAAATATATAATATGGCTTTTTAATACTGTTTGTATATATAATAAGGTACCATACCTTATTGGTCACCGCTGTTTTAGAGTATCTGCAATACGGATGGCATTGCAAATTAAACCAAAACTATAAGCCGAAATGTCTGATGGCGCCTTTAATCACAAGAACTACAACCGTAGTTCTTCACCGTTTCGAAAGTGAATGTGGTGGCGAAGTAAATTGCACTATCTTTTGAAGTAGGTACGCATTCACCTGATCTCGAACCTACGACCACCACTGATCTCAAGTATAACGTATAAAAATAGCGGAGAGCGGCATCAATAAAACCGATCTGCTTTTTTGTTTGAATGCACAGACAGTTCCCTAGTTCCGGCACTTGCATAAATAATAATCTGACTTCAATTAGTGTGTCTACTGGATACAGGCTGACAGACGGCGGGAAATAGGTTCACATAAAAATAGATTATGTTAAGTAACACTGGCCCGTTTTTAAGGTAGGCCTTAAAAACGGGCCAGTGTTACTGTTACAGTGTTTGGTTTAAAATTGACCCTAAATTAGATTAAATTGGGATAGCCCAGTTTTCCAAGACTGCTTTCTTAAAAAGATGTCATAAGAAGACATTAACGTGCTCTGTGATCTGCGCTTGTTTCAGTCTGTTCTAAGCCTTGCTATCTCATACCTTATATTGAATCAGTTTGGTCCAGTGACCGCGGGAACGCGAACGCAGTTTTTCTCGCTCACTCAAAATTCAAGTGTTGGGAAAATTTCAATATCAGACTCTCGGTGACCTAGCTATAATCGTGCGTAGTGCGCGCGTCTAGTTTTTAACCGACTTCTAAAAAAGGAGGAGGTTCTCAATTCGGATGTTTGTATTTTTTTTTTTTTTTATGTTTGTTCGCGCATAACTCCGTCGCTTGTGAACCGATTTGAAAAATTCTTTTTTTGTTGGAAAGGGTATACTTCCCAAATGGTCCCATGAAAATTTTATCGAATACAACCAAGCGGTTTTCGAAAGATCTAAAAAAAATGTTGTTTGTCTACTTTGACGACCTCTTAGTTTACTCTGCAAAGGAGCTGTACGTTTTTTTACACCAATGCGATTGGTTCGTTTAGGTGGGGGAGGGGAGGGGGTGTAGGTACAACTAAAAAGTGAAAAATAAAAAACTTTTTACAAAAAAAATACAACCGACTTTTACACAAAAAACCAAAAAAGTGCAAAATAACTTTAATTTCGGAAGTCGGTGTTCAAAAAACGAAAAAGCATCCACAAACACCGAATTCCGAAATTAAAGTTATTTTGCACTTTTTTGGTTTTTTGTGTAAAAGTCGGTTGTATTTTTTTTGTAAAAAGTTTTTTTTATTAATTTATTTTATATTGAGTGAATATTTGAGTGTGATAAGTTGTTTAAATAATATCAAAGAGGATACATATCAAAGTAAGTGTTGTGCCAATTAGTACGTGTGACTGTTAAAAGGAAGTGCAAATGCCTTTAGCAAAATGTCTTAGTTTTGATTATTAAATCAGGTAAATAATAGTTATTAAGTGCATTGATAAGGCGGCTGCGTTTGCCACTATCTGAGTTTTGACTATTCCAGTCTCGCTGTCATGGTTGCAGTACTCCGAGTATCATAAAACCAGTCCATCATTCCTTGATTGACCTTCAATTTTCGACAGACACTTGTACTATCTACGAGTATCTTCTTTATGAAATAATTGCCGCTGATACCTTTTTTTGTATTCGTTACTGTCGGGAAATAATCCGGAAACTAAATTACACACAGTGCGAAGCAGAGTTGGGTCGCTGATAAAGAAAGATTAGGTCGGGGTTATTTATTGTGTAATTTTTAAAGCGACAACGATTCCTTCAGGTTTAGGAAACGGGTGCTGATTACGTGAAAATTTTCCTAATATAAGAAATACAGCACGAAAAATAGGGGAAAATCTATAAAAAACAAATGAAATCCTGAAAGTCTTCCAACCGATGTATGTAAGGTTTTTGGTACTTAGTATTAGTAAGCAATAATTAAATAATTAAAGTGAACATTTTCGATCAAATAGCTGAAGAAGTTAATTACGTAGTTATACTAACATAAATCAATAAGAAAATTATGTATGGCCTAGAACTTACTACACGACCGTAATTTTTCATCAAACAAAGCTAATATCTGCTATTGGATCGACCCTTGTAATTATTCTATGTTTGCCAATTAGATGACTAGCGAGTAAAGTAGCGTAGTGTAGCATGTTTGTAGGCACAGAAGGATAGGCTGCCCCCTTTTTATACGGAACATACTAGGCACTTCCTTGTATAGTCGGCATCAGACTTTATTTTTTTCGACCCCGGGGCAAGCCTAATCTTTGAAGCACTCCTCCTTAAAAACTTTAACAATTTCACACAATATAGTACGTCAATTATTGTGGAAATCTGATCTGATTAACTGAGTAATTAGTACTAACCTTAGTGAAATACAGCATCCAACACGGAGAGTATGCAAGATCGTGACGCGCTACGCTCTTGCTACGAAACAGCGTAGCAACATCTCCGCTCCGACGTAGCACTAATGCTACGAAATACGTAGTAGCTATGAAAACAGAGCAAACTAAACCATAAACATTCGTTTCCTCTACAAAAACGTTTGCAATCGATACTCAACTTATTTTCTTTCACGCCACAACAAAATAATATTGACATTGACTTGTTACGAACAGCAAATAAGCAAGGGTTCATGATTGGTCCGCTTTCACATTAACACAGGGTCATCAACACAGTAAACAAATGGCAGGTTCATAGGCTGCAGTTACGTGGATTAAGTTCTTAACGTGTTTTAACACTTGTGCGTTCAGATAACGTCGTCCCTGGACGATTCGTTCGCGGAACTGAACGGCACGGGGCTGGTGGAAGTAGTCGGTGACGACGAGGTCGGCCGCCGAATCATCGTGGTGTCGGCCTGCAGACTACCTCCCAGCAAGGACTTGCATCCTGACAAACTACTCAGGTATGATATTTTGCGACCGTAAGATAGAACCTAGACATCCTGTACACCAGGCGGTTAATCAACCCATAAATAGATTCTTAGAATTCACTGCTACACCAGGAAATATACTCCATATGCGCCGTAAGGAACATAAAGACAGTAAAACGTTCAACCGAATAAACAAACTTTAGCAGCTTAGTTTTCATCATCAACAAGCTAAAATTGTGCCGACTCCGTGAAAGTCTACGTCTTTACTAACTTATGCATGACCCCATGAAGTTTGGTGCTCCAAGGCGTCCGACAGATTATGCTTTATTCAATCTTGCCCCTGTTAAAGTTTATTGCACTTCCTACCTAGTCTTTCACTATTTACAGCCTGAAATATTAAAAACATGGTGCTAAATAGTTTGAGTCTGTATCTGATAAGTTTTCAGTATTGGTGAATTGTTCCGCTATTTATTTTTCAATCTGTTGCCTATTTCCATGAGCCATTTTTCATCGCCGAGACAGTCTTCGTACAGCATCAATTTATCGTGATAATCTTCTCGCTTCAGGTACCTGATGTTCACGTTAGACAAATACGTGGAGCAGGATTACAGCGTCGTATACTTCCACTGTGGTCTGACCAGCAAGAACAAGCCCCCACTTTCGTGGCTCTGGAGGGCCTACAAGGCATTCGACAGGAAATATAAGAAGAACCTGAAAGCCTTGTACCTCGTGCACCCGACGAACTTCATCCGCATAGTATGGCAGATGCTGAAGCCGGCCATCAGCGTCAAGTTTGGCAGGAAGATGATGTACGTTAACTATCTCCACGAGCTTCAGCAGTACCTGAACCTGGATAAGCTGTGCATACCTGACTCGGTCCTCGAGTGAGTAACCTTTGACTATCCTATATTTTATTCGTCCTTTTGCCTCGTGCTCTCACTAATCATGTGTACTGGTCCGCATGTTGATAAGAATTTGTATTGGTGATGTCTGGAGAACCTGTGACCTATTTATCTGGGACGGAGATGTTTTAGCGGGAATTTTCAAAACCATTTTGGATGCATATATTAGATTTTGGTACCTAAACGTGCTTTCTAAACTGCTATTGGGATGATTTCAACGTTTCCGAAAACGGCTCTATCATTGTCGCTAGACATAAATAGTTTTTGCCTCACGATCAACAATGTAAAAAAACAAATTATTTACTTCGTCTCATCGAAGTTGTGAAATAACGCCAAGAACAGATTTTTTTTCGCATTCCTATGATTTTACTTAATTAAATCATGATTGCCTTCGTTTTATCGTCAAACATAGTTCGGATCAAGGTTAAAGGTGCGTTTTATCCAGGGATGTTAAGGAGCTCCGTAACCGTAACCGGCACTGTCGGATATCCGAACTAAAAATCCGGCCGTCATCGTAACCGAATCCGATTTAAAGGTTTCGGATAATTTCGGATACAGTCGGAGTCTAAATGAGACGTTATGGTAATTACTTATGACTGACTGTATCCGAAACCGGTATAGTATTATTTCTATATCCGTATCCGAAGCAGAATAAGTTTCGTATCCGTAACAACCTTGGTTGGCACGCACCGCCCTTAAGAAAATGCACTCCGCCGTTTAGCGCGAGAACCACTCGCCTACCTTACACTCTCGCCCTACGTCGTCACTTACAAAACGCACCCTCACTGTTGCAGTAGCTCGCGCCGGTCCGCGGATTTAAATCTTTTATTTTCTAATTTTATCGAAATATTAAAAAAAAAAAAAAAAATTTAAAAATGAGTTCAATTCTCTCCTGTTGTGGTCTCATTGAGTACGTAATGTGTTTTTAAATTAAAAAATATTATGCTTATTACATATATGGAAAAAGTTAATAGAAAACTCTGTGTCAGTTGTTTTGAGGAAATTCAAAGGAAATCTTGCTTTATTTTTCTGGATTTATGAGAATTAATCAGGATGATTTGTGTGATGTTCGCGGGAAATGTTTTTAAACTTGTGACAATTTTCGGTAGCGTTTAGTTTTCTTAAAAATCATAGTTAGAAACAGGCGCGAATATTGCATCCAGAGTGTTCCCTGATATCCTTGGTTTAAAAAAACTTCAGCCTCATTCTTTATTGCGTACCAAAATTACTGAAAGACCTGAAAGTGCATCACAAAATTATTGCTGTGATCTCAGATTATTTCAAGTGTTTGTTTTTCATGTGAAAAGTTAATCCTGTGAACAAGCTATAATTAGAGTCGAGGTTCAAGGAAAAATATCTATTGTTCGAATGAAAGCAGTAAGATTCCGTTATAATATCACACATAGTAGAAAAGTTTAAACTTAAATTACAGACGGAAATGTAGTGCTCATTTTTCAAAATTTTAATTTAGGTTTTAATTTTTTGCTGGCATTATATTTTCTAGTTGTGTCTCTCATTACTTAAGTCATCTTTAACAAGTATTAAAAGTACTCATTATTAAGTCTTTCCATAAAATCAGAATATGTATTGTAAATATGTTTTTTATCATTAAAGGATTTCAAATCCTTGATAGGCTTTCAGAAAGTGAATGGTAGGACATAAATGACATAAAAATAAAAGTGAACCAACATTTGGGTCAGTCCAATGTTAGATGCTTGCTGACCTGGTTCATTTGATCTGACCTGCTTCTAAATTAAGACTAGCCAATATCAAAGTCAAAATATTTTCCAATAACTAACTATTGATTGCTTTATTTTTTCTCTGAGATATGGCATTTTCTGTCTTGAGCCAAGCATCATGAATTCCTGATCCTGGTTATAGACTTTAATCATTTGGGATTTATTAGGTTTTATATATAGATTGTAGCTTAGTAATAGCTTTATTACTGAATCACTATAGTCATCTCAGCCCTAAGACGTCCACTACTGGGCATAGGGTTTCTGCAAACTATGTGATTAAAAGTAATCTCACTAAATCACAAAAAAAAAACTTAATTCATATGCATCATGATTTAAAAGAAGAGAAGAGAGAAGTTACCACCAAATCAAGAGTGTCCAAAGCTTCCAGTGATTAGCTTTATAAACATACTAGCTGCTGTCCGCGACTTCGTCCCCGTGGAATCCCCGGTTTTAAAACATTCTTTATCGCTGCTCCGCTCCTATTGGCTTAAGCGTGATGATATATAGCCTAAAGCCTTCCTCGATAAATGGTCTATTCAACCCAAAAAGAATTTTTCAATTCGGACCAGTAGTTCCTGAGATTAGCGCGTTCAAACAAACAAACTCTTCAGCTTTATAATATTAGTATAGATTATTTTCTTTTTTATAATATTGCTTACAGACTGAAAACAAAACGATTGTTTCAATCTTTTTGGCCTGAAAAGTGTCAATTTAAATTAAACCATAGGTTAAAAACAATAACATCTTAAAATCAAGCTGAACGTTGAGGACCGATCTTCTCCAGATTTATGCCAATCAGGCCTTTAACTAATCGAGGGAAAATAGAATTTCGATAAATAATTAAGGAACAAAATACGTTTTCTAGTACCCTTTACCATGACTTTTCAAGGCCATCACCGAAACATGCTTGCAACAGAGAATTTAAATATTCTTGTTTCTAGAAAGCTTTCCTAGAAAGCTCGAATCTATTCTTATATTCGTTGTTTGACCTTTATCAGTTTTAATTTTTTTATACCAATTTATTCTAAAATGCATCCGATTACAAGCTGTATTGTTTTCCGAATATAGTAAAAAAAAACTTTAGTTTTAAACGTACATTTTAAAAACTTTCAAGATCTTACATGTTTACATCACTTTTATATCGCAATATAAAATATGAGTTGAGTATCATTTAAATTCAAAAATAAAAATATATGCAATCTGCATCGAATAAGCCTTTAGGTAACCTTAATCTTCAATGATATCGTTCTTTGAATAAAATCCTTATTTGAGTCCTTAGATATTTTCTATGTGATATTATCGTTTAGTAGGGGCGTACAATACGCCTCTACTAAACGATAATATCACATAGAAAAGATAGTATTGTTATTGAGTTATATAGGAACTAGAAAACTAATATTACTTCAACGCATATCAAACGTCTGAGCGCCCATTTAGTTTTAAAATAAAAGTTCAAACCAGAATAAATGATTAGCAGCTACCACCCTTTGTGTGTTTCTCATATACCTAAAACTATATATTCGTTGAATAGATCGATTACACGTGTTTCAGTGTTCAGATGTAGGTAGTTATGAACGGGTTGTACGGCTAGCTCAATTATTCAGTTGCGTTATTGACCAAATGGGTTCTATTGACATACAGGTGAAGGTGCAGCCCAGAAATATATATTACATAGAATTGTCAATCAGAGGCGATGTTACAAATCCTAAGCCTGTTGCCGACACCACATCGAACTGAAGTTGTACTTTTACTAAACATACAAGCCTAGGTTGTGTGTAAAGGGTCACTTATCAACATAGCAATATATTTGCTATAAATATAAAAAAGAAAACTTTTAAAGCTGCAGTTTTCGTTCAAATGAATGTTCTTTTTACCTTATAATAAGTTCATCACGACCCCCTAGTGAGGAAATAATCATGTAGCTTAATATTCTTTAGGTAAAATGTCAAGAGCGATAACGTGGGAACTTAACACATTTCAATATGCAAATAATATGCCAGTCATTTTCCTGGAAACTAAATCGTAATAATTTCGGAATATATCAAAACGATGGGCGTATTATGATTAAAAATGTATAAGCCACGGCTGCATATTGCCTTGACTGGTCTGCTAGTTCATTGTCAGCTCAGAGTTTCTCATTTCACTACGTCTTTTTGGACTAAGATTTGTTTTTCGACATACAGTAAACCCAATTTCGCATGAAACATTGTGCATTATTCGAAACATGAACTGGTTTCAGTCTCCTTAGAGGAACATAGTCGAAGTTGCTGACTGCTCTTGTTACAGTTGAAGGCGAAGAGCTATTATATTATTAGTACAAACACTGTTATTTATTCATCATTGATAAACGACTGCACGCGACTTCTCGTTACATTGGTACAATAACAAGCGCGCCTTCGCTGTAACATGCCGTTCGCATCTTATCTTGATAGCTCACAGGATCACTCTAATGTTTATGGTTCTAGACAAAGAAGGGAAATGGGGAGTACTGGGCAGCGTATGGCAGCTGCATTGCCCTGCACGGTTAATGAGTTACCGGTTGACAACCAAGATCGGGTTGCTGGTTTGCCTAAGAACAACAACGGCAAGGACTTACCTGGTACCAGCCAGAATCCGCCAACTGCCTTGAAAATTCAAGTACGAGAGGCACCGAGCTCCAGGACATTCCGACATAATGACACTGAGTATGGGTTAAAGGAATCTTACACTATTGAGGAGGTGTTGGCGCCGGAATCAGATCACCCTGCATCAGCTTCACACTTCAGCATTCGGCATTTACTGCGCATGCAGCTCAATTTAGTGAAAGCTATGCCTGCTAAGCCTGTGGAGCTGGCTGGCGGACAAGATCAAGCCGCTGCCTTGCCTGATACCGCTCAGGGGATCGGCGACGGCAGAAACAAGCGCACTAAAGCATCTCGGCTAGAGACTCTCGTTGAGGAGACCTCAATTGGCATGGAAATTTATGAGTCGGGTTGCCTTTCGATGGGCTATGAAGCTCTAAATAAATTGAATGTCAAACCAGTTAAACCAGCCGTTAGAGTTCAAAAGCGATGGTTTGTAGTCTGTTGCAATCAAGCTTACGTGTTGTCTCCCTTTTTTGTGTTAAACGTTCCGTAGAGATGTAATAAGTTTCTATAATATTTTTTATTTATTTTAGGTACGATAAGCTGTTGCTGTCAAAAAACCCGCGAGCGGCGGGGTCGGCCCGCCAAGCGTCCGCGCCGACCGAGACGTCGCCCGTCGCCAAGCACAAAAAAATGCCAAAGGGCAGTCTTTCCCCGCCGCCAACTCAACAGTTCGGCGTTTCTTTGGCGTTCATAAAAGAAAATAATGCTAATATGGTCGGCGCTATCCCGCCAATCGTGAGGCAGTGCGTTGAGTTCCTGTCTCAGCCTGATGGTAAGTGTAAACTTCATCACGGTTTTTGTTCAAAGTCTGGCGCAACTCTAGGGTTATCTACCATAATCCATCAGTCACACATGGTTTCTCATTTAAATATGACTCTTATTGCCTAGCTGATTTTAGTCTTATCTTACGTTAGCAAATGCGATTGTGTATTAATAAATAATAATAAATAAATTCTTTATTTGTCGGACATCAAGATCCACTGTGTTAGTAAATGTCTTATATCTAATGTTAGTAGTACAAAGAGTTATTTTAAATTATTATTGTTATTTTTTTTTTAATTCGCTTCGTGTGGATGAACTTAAACACACAAGCGAACAAGCCTCACTCGTGCATCACCCCCACAAACCGTCTCAGAAATGGCGAGTAGGTGTTGTCCGCCACTGTCTTCAGAATACTGTTGTCACTGTCCCGCAGTCGTGTTATTAAGGACGAGATCTTTTTTCTGATGACTGCATAAAAGTCGTCAGTACGATTCAACGCAAACATTTCAGATGCGCTACAATAACTATTAAGCAATCGTAAAAGCAATTTAAGGCTGGCTCGCAAAAAAATTGTTTGAAAAGTTGAAGACAGAAATTCATTGATTTTAGACATGTATTTGATGTGAGCTCTTGTAAGGGGACTTTTAATGAGTTGAGCGTTATTCTAGCTCTGGAGACGGAGGGTATATTCCGTCGCTCGGCCAACATGTCGGTCATCAAGGAGCTGCAACGCGCTTGCAACCGCGGCGAGCCCCTGCGCTTCAGGAATGACCCCCACAACGCGGCCGTGCTACTGAAGACATTCTTCAGGGATCTGGAGGAACCGCTGCTTACCTTCGATTTGTATGACGAGATTATAGATTTCCAGAGTAAGTTATTAAACTATGTATGGGAAAAGCATGCTTGCGAATTGTTACAATATTTTTTTTTTCTTTTAGTTAAAATAAGTTGACTTTGCATCATTGTTTTCGGGATTGCTGAATTTAAAGGCTGGCTATAGTTCTCCTATTGGCTGTTTGGTCTACCAAATTATCTTAGATTGATTGATTGTTTAATATTCGGTTTAAAGAACTTTTATATTTGCGGGTAAATAGGTTTAATTTATTATACACTGCAACTGTAGTAACTGGCTTAAATTACATATTAAAAACCAATGGTTTTAATATCTGTTTTTATTTTACAGACTGGTCAGCCCGCGACAAGCCGCGCAAAGTAAAGATCCTGATACTCGAGCGCCTGCCGCTTGACAACTACAAGTTGCTGAAATACGTGTTCCAGTTTCTGTGGAAGGTTCGTGCGCGCTTATTCATTAATTATTGTATAAATAAATCTTCTCGTATACATACTGATTGAAAAAAAGTTACCTTTTCCAGAAGTTACTTTTTTTAAATCGGGTCGATCTTCTAGGTTAAGCAACGCTTGCCGAAGTTGGTCTGTGGATGGGTGACCATCTCAACATAACGTGACTTCTCCGTGCCTCGGAAAGCACGTTAAGCCGTTGGTCCCGGCTGTCATTTGGAGATCTTTGGCAGTCGTTACGGATTGTCAGAAGCCAGAAAATCTGACACCAGTCTTGCCAAGAAGTGCCGTGTTCCCCAGTTAATGGGTTGTGGAGGTCTGGTAGGCAGCCGCTTCACGTAAAATACTGGTATTCAGCTGAATCCGGCTTGACTGGGAGCCGACCCCAATGTAGTTGGGAAAAGGCTAGGCAGATGATGATGACTTTTTTTAAATCTGTTATCTGTTTAGTTGCAAATAACTAGATTTTGTGCCATCAAGAAAGCTGCACTGTCATATGCATTTGTGCAAAGCTCTCTCTAGAGATTATAAAGACTGTTGTTCTTTACTCAATCCCGGTTCCCTCGCAGGTACAAGACAGGAGCTGCCTGAACAAGATGACCACGAACAACCTGGCCGTGGTGTTCGGGCCCAACCTCGCCTGGCCGCCCAACGGACAGATGTCGCTGCTGTCCATCGCACCAATCAACAACTTCACCGATTTCCTCCTAGCCCACCAGGAATCTATCTTCATCATCTAAGGTGTAATTAACGAACGCATCGCGGCCGAAGCTATTGTCTCCAGGCAAAATGTTAACGTAGTAAACGATGTTGACTTAGTAAATGCCAAATTTTTGTTAGAACGGCATTTAGTAGGAGCTCTATTTTCAGAATGTTTTAATTACTTTTTTTATATAATGTCTTGTCGTTTTTAATACTATCACTTGCGATTGAAAATAGGCGGAACACAGATTGTAAATGAATGCTTTTTTTTATCACCTGAATCTCTATTTATATTGTCACCTATTTTATATTTTCTTGAAGTGTTTATTTTATGATGATTGCTCTTGTAGTACGTAATATGTCTCAAGTTGTTTAATAATAGATGTATTTATTGTTGCAATTAAATAATATTATAATTATGAGATCTTTAAAGAATGCTTATTAATGATGCATGTGCTTGCTAACCCCTCATCATAATAACATTTAATACAGATGAATTCGTTTCAGTGGGTACACTGTGCAAATGGGTTAATAAATTAGTTCGTTCATACATACAGCACATAGTATATACATCATAACAATAGTCCTGATCGCTGCTTACAAAAATAATACATAATAGATCTAAAATCCAAAATAGACAGGAAACAGAAAGTAGTTATAATCCGGTACATGTTCCAATTCCATCCAAAACAGCAATTTCGTCCATCAAGCTATATCAAATTAAACTAAAAATAAATAATTCATGTAGGGTATTTCCATAATTTTAGTAGTAATAGTTTTATGTAGTAATTAGACCGGTATTAGTTACGCCTTAAATCATCCATCAGTAATCTATTATCTTCAACTAGCTTCTGCCCGCGACTTTGTCCACATGGAACAGTTACTAACGCCCCCGATTTTGAAACATTTGTCATATGTGCTCCCCTCCTATTGGTCATAACGTGAAGATATCATCCTTCATCAATAAATGGGCTTACTAACACTGAAAAAAAATCTCAAATCGGACCAGCAGTTCCTGAGATTAGCGCGTTCAAGGAAATAAATAAATTCTTCAGCTTTATATATTAGTATAGATGACACACATAATACAGGACAGAAGGAGTATAATTTGAAAGCATTACCCTCCTGGGTTAATCGGGTAAAAAGCGGTGTCATTTTGCGCACGATACAGTCGCCTATACAAGCCATACTCAAAAACTGAAATAAATATTGCATAAAGCTATATCGACAGAGGCCGTAGGAAAGTAAAACGGCTTAGCGCGTGCGAATATTAGGTATATCGCGATGCATCCCCATTCTGGCAAAACACGATGAGCAAAAATAGAATCGTAATCATTTTCACCATAGAAGGCATAGTCCATAGTGAGGTTCCATATGAAAACTTTTTTTTTTACTGGCATGGAATCAGATATTCCACACAGTGAGTTCTCCCCATAAAGTGCGAAATTCCCAAAAATGCTTCCTTAGCGGTTGCTTACGGTATAGAATAAACCTAATTTCCGTATTCCAGCTTTCTTGATTTATTAGTTGACTGTGCGTTGATAGCCAATCAGGATAAACGATTTTTTATTATTTATAAATGTAGAGGCTCGCATTTGAGTGCCATCTTATTTGATAGTAATTCACACTTGATTAAAACACCGCTGTATGTTTTAATTTGTTTATGACCTAGAAAATGTTGAAAATACTTGTGTATCGCCGCACATGTTTTATTAATGGCTTTATGTTTGTTGGTGGCAGCCTATTTGCGCTGTAATGTAGAATCAATAACCCCCTCGAAATACGTGTGGGTAGTCGATTGGTGCCTATTGCCGTATTACGTCAGCAACCCATAACCTTTAGGGGGGCAATTCGTCAATGTCCAAACCCCACTTAGCTTACCACTAAATGCTTATTTTAACTCTTTCCTCAAATGTTAAGTCACGTATTAAAGGTCAACTAATGATGCACAACATACAACTGTACACGCTCCATATTTATTTAGTTTGGGTTAACGTGTTCCCTGCAACATGTGTATAATGATGTTGCTACAACAATGTGGCGCAAATATTGGTTAACATGAATACGAGGCTCAACAGGCTTATCAACAAAAAACATTTCCGTATTTTTTCGAACTCTTTTGTGTTTATTAACTCCAGTACAACTTTCAATAAACATAAAAAAACACTTCGGTTTCATTATTTTTTCTTGAAATAATATTATGAACTACATTGTAATGTAATTCGCACAAGTATTAAATGCTGCTTCTTCGTAGCGATTGAGATGTACAAATTATGTTTTAAAATAATTATTATAATTGGATTAAATTGCAACGTCACCAATTTGAATAAGATGTGGAATATGTTTGAAATAATATAGTATTATGGTGCTCCACGAATTCAAATATAATGACAAATATTCTGTTTTTGATGTAGCTAGTGACATTCACGACAACTGACATTGGTGGTATTGGAAATTGTATCTTACGTCCTTCGTACAGGTCATATCATCTAATGTTCCTGAAAAGCTACGCGTCTCGATGTCCTTTGTCAAAATTAAAGATTTTATGAAGGTATAGCGCAAATACTTTGCGCTCGTTATGAAACAATACATTCAAATAATCATTCCTTTTTTATGGCTTATTGATAACATGTTATTTTCTGGCACTTAATTTACGGCATTTATGTTCAACCGTTTCCTTTTGATACCACTATTCCAATGTTTTAATTACATTCATAAAGAGTGATGTAAAGTACCTGTTTCTAGTAACATTATCTGATTTTGAATTCTTGAATCGAATTTAAGTGGGAATTAAAGGTGTGTTACTACACTGTACGCAAACTGAAATGGACTGATAGAAATTAATGGATCTGATGATACAGGATTGTGTGTTGGTTTGTGTAAACGTAGAATGGACCTCGTACGAACTACATTCTTCAAACTGAACTGTATCGAATGACAATACAAATGGTTCCCGTCTATACAACCATTTACTATACAGAATAATTGTTCTTTCAATTATGTAGTCCGTAAGAGATCACTGTCCAACATTAAGAAGTACTGTAAAGGTTTTTACAAATTTTGATAATGTTTCTCCTTTGTACTTTTATCTTGTAGTACAATATTATTAATTTCGTAGTATGTAATTTAATATGAATATTAACACACCATATGGGGGTGTAAGGGGTTTTAATGTTAGTGTCCCATGGACGGCGTAGACTAAGTTAACTGCAGGTAGATTTAGTATAAGTTTTTTCTTTTGCTATCTATTTGAGATTTGTAAGCTTTTCTTCAAGATGATCTAAATTATTCAGATGTTATATAGTATATACAGTATCACAAAAAAGTAACATAATATAGATCAAGTTCATCGGTTGTGTGTGTGTCCTCAAAAACTTCGTGAGTTCTTATATTGTTTATGTTGTGTACTTTGAAGCAAATCGAGCTTCTGGATTTTGGCAATGTTGCCAAAGGTGGCTAAGGAGCTACATGCACCCTCTCCTTAGCTTTATACTATTACAACTGTTAAAGAAGTAGTGACTCTTTAAGTTTCCTAGGCATTCGCACTTCTATTGTTTTTGTACAAATAGACACCACACAACTCCACCAATATTACAAAAACACTATTTTTATTTAGTGAGGCTTTCAAGATCATATGGGATAACTTATTAATATCATAAAAAACCTAGTTGTATTATTAAGATTGTATACCAAAAATAACAAAGAGTAGTGGTTATGTAGTTTTAAGAACACATTTTTATTAGTTTATAATAATGAAAGTTTATAATAATTAATTAACAATTTACTGTATTAGGTGTTAGGGCTCCTTTCTTGATTTAATCGGTAAATAATATTTATATTTAAGGCCAGTACATGTATGCTATTTGGGAAACATTGCAACCACTTTTTAATCTGTTAAATAAAATAAAAAAATGTATTATGGGTAGTTTCCTAGAAGTTTAGAAGAGCAATTTTTTTTTGTTATTCACACTTCATATTTCAACACAACTTTTTCTATTTATGTATCTTGGTTTTGGTTAAACGCTGAAGTTTATATAATCAACATCATTAAATCTGATCTTGTCTATGTAACATAATATGAGACCGAAAATTGAGTTTTTAACGAGAGATATATTCATTTGAACTTTTTTACTAATTTTTATGATATTTTCCGCGCAATATCAATGTCATAACTCCCGTTTTATGAAATATTTTTTTTTGTTTTCTTGCGCCTAAAATAAAACATCGTTTGCATATAGGTGTTGTATAGTTGATATTTGTAAACGCGATTGCTACCAAGAGGATTATTATATAATAACGCGCCGAGCTCTGGCTGGGGCTAATCTTTCTATCAAGCTTGTTAGCGGGGCAATTTATCACTCTGCTGCAAAACTTGCATGTTAATATAGTCTGCTAGTGCAATGTAATACTGCATCAGTTATTTCAAACTTTGATTAATTTCTTCGGCTCTGTAGTTTCAAAATACATTTATGATATCGTTTTCTTACTCTTATATTTACAGCTACTAACCGTATATACCTATACAATACTATACGCAACTGATATTTATTTTACGCAAACAAAAATTAATGAACCCGTGCCATTTGCTACGAAGTACCAAACTGTCAACGTCACAAACAAATATCATGTTTTCATATTAGGATATTATATAAATAACTATTGTTAATATGTATAAACCCTTGTTAGTATATAATATATAAAATATGATATTAATTACTCGTGTTTATAAAGTTCAAACAACACTTCATGTTGCGAAAGTATCTTCTATTATGTGACTAGTTTGCTGAAAGTGCCGCTAGATGGCGTACTATTTAATTGGTAAGCAAAGTGTGTCGACGTGAGTCAGACTCGCAGAGGACCGGTTTTCCGTGCAAGATTTTAAAAAATGAAAGTACAATCTGTACGTCATTATAACATCGGAGCCAGCCTACGGTCGGTAGTTACTACCTTGATATCGCCATACACAAACAGATGAACAATAACCTAATCTTTCCTTTTTTATTTATTTAAATTAAAATTAGTCATCATTCCATGAGGAAATTAAGTTAATAACGTAGTTTACTAAGCACTTTAATAATCATTTTGTAAATTAATATTCTATAAACGGGGGTGTAACGAGGGTAATTATAAGAGTTAGCAACTAAAAATGTAATGGAAGATGTTTGTAACAGACAGTAATCACTATATTTCGTTGGATCTGCAGCTTTATAAAAGCTTGCTAATAAAAACTGTATGAAATGCACTTAAAAAAAAGTATTTGCACATTTCTCATATTTAAAGTTTATAATGTTTAAAATAAATATCCACATAAGGAAAATAAATTATGATGTAATTGACATTAGTATTACAGCATATTTACTTCTACATTTTTTATTAGTCAGCCGGAAAGAAGATACGTCTTGAAAATATATCTATTATTTAATTTAGATGTAGTTTTGTATTTTAGAGTTAATTGTTTAAATTTTAATATATAAACTGTTAACGAAATAAAACATTGTATTAACTTGAATAAAAATGTATTAGTATTAACTGCTTTTATTTATCACAAAAGGAACACCTTTCCCCTATCCTGTTAAAACATAACATTTCAGGTGTACCTGCTACATGCACATCTCCGCAAACTCTGAAGAGTACAGGCATAATTTGATGGTAAAAATATACTTAGTCATTATTGTCCTACTGCAGGGTAAAAGTGTCCCTTTTCAGTTTCCTCTCATCTCCTAAGTCAATATGGACAAAGGCGCGGTATAATTCGCGTAATTAATAGGTAGTTTCGTGGAAGTCTCGATAATCACAATTCATTGCATCGCTCGAAGCCGCGTTAAATAACAGTCCGACACGACATGCGGATTAACTCGCAGTTTTATAGCACACATTGATAAGCTTTGCTCCACTACTTTCTCCCAGTGTGTGTTTGGATAATTTTACATTAAGTATTTTTTTAATTATTGTGGGCCGTGTGCAGTGGCGTAACTATACCAGCCCGTGGCAAATTCTTTTGTTGGGACTTCCCAGTTTTATTTTGAAGAGTATTGGTTTATTTATACATGAAAATAAAAAATGGCAAACACGGCAAGATTATAAAAGATCTTTAGAGATTGTAAACTCTCGATAAATTGTCTGCTGAATATTTAGAACACTTTTTTTCGCATCAAAATTTGATAGTCTATAATCTCTCAAAGTAATTCTGAGAAATTCCGCCCGTAGCATTTTATCAGTCCTGCCACCCTATAGTTACGCCACTGGCCGTGTGAATGTTTTCAGGAATCGTAGGTAAGTTGGTATCATAATGTATTCGTAATTTGATCTAAGTTTTTTTTGTCAATGGTCTGATCCTGTTTTTTAAAACCAATGCGGTTGGAAGATGTGGCAGCATTGTCCCATGAATTATTTTAAGTGGCAAAAATTATCACTTGTAGTAGAGATGATATTTAATAACCTTGTAGTCAACTTAATTTAATTTTGCTGCTAGCAATTTTAGTTTGACTTTGTATTCTAATAGATCATGAGGAAGAACACGGTCCCGATTCGATGCGCCTGCTGCGTTATTCAGAGAGTAAGTATTGAAGATATAATAGAATAATAAAAAATGCTGAAATAAAAATAAATGGACTCGCTTATTTATGCCATTAACAAATGCTACATGAACAAGCTTTTTTGCATAATAAATAAGCAAATAAAAGGAACTATTTTACAAAAATATATTTAATTTTTTTTTTCTTCTTTGGCGTCTGTGCTGCTGACTCCAAAAAAAAATGGATAGTGACAGCCAGCTGACAAATTCATGAATATATAGTGACATCTGGCGTAAGTAAACAAATTATTGTACCTAATTCAAAAGCCTTGTCTTTGTTTCTATCATTGAGATATTCAGAATATCTCAATGATAGTGATGTGCCAACTCGGAATAAACAACTCGAGTTAGCTCGAATTGAAATTCACGTAACTTGAGTTAAGTAACTCGAGTCAACTGGGTGAAATCAAACTGAGTAAATGATTTGTTTCTATGACGTCAATACTTGGGTGCTTCTTTTTAATGTTTTAATAAAGTGGTCGTATTGCCCCTATATTTGTATGAATCTGAACACTGTTTGCACTTAGCATGTCCATTCACTGGCGATTCAAATACATCACAAACAACAGATTTCCTT
This sequence comes from Hecatera dysodea, assembly GCA_905332915.2. Taxonomy (NCBI): domain Eukaryota; kingdom Metazoa; phylum Arthropoda; class Insecta; order Lepidoptera; family Noctuidae; genus Hecatera; species Hecatera dysodea. The sequence continues at coordinate 24,576,929 of HG995286.1, read as the reverse complement.
TTAGGTCACGGCATTACTACTTTGTGATATTGTCATAATTGACATTAGTAGCGAATAAAATAAATATAGGCATGATTGGCAAACTTCGCGCCATCAAAGTGTCTGTCATTCGGCTGACGCCGAAGGGAGTATTCAAATCGAGTTAAATAGGATTCAACTCGCGTTGACTCGATCGAAGCCCAACTCAAATTAACTTGAGTTAGTAAACCGAGTTGACCATCACTAGATATTCTATGTCAATGGTGTCTATACGTCTATCTCTGCTCTTTGCTCAATATGTATTTCAAAATAAATGAATACACACTGCTGCCCCACTTTACAAGCTAAAAAATAATTTAGTATTGAGAAAAATTAATATGTTTCACAGACTAAACATTTTCGGTCCGTGAAATCCCAGAAGCAGCCCCCTACTTATCTCAGGACTCATTATTATACTCTTTGGTCAGGGCTTAAAGCTTAAGTACATAAATGTCATTATAAGAAATTTATTTCTCATAAGAATTTACAGTAGGGATGGCGATTCTTTCCGAAAAGAATCGATTTTTAAATGAATCAAAATTGTAAGCTGATATATCGATTTACAAAAAAATCGAAATCTAAAAGATCGATTTCTAATAAATCGATTTTTTTTTCAAGTTTCCATTTATGTAAATATAAATCGATTTTATAAGAAACAAGAAAGATAACATAATAAATAATATCATATCAGTAAAATTAGTTTTTTTTACCATATCAAAGTCAAATCAGGTATGAAAAAAGACATTTATTTTCAAAATGTATTTATTACATGAAAAAGTCAAAGCTCCCAATGCTTCATATCTAAGGCGAAAGTTCGAAAGGTGATTTTTAAGGGTAAAACATCGATTCACTGGATCGATTCAGTATTTAATATCGATTTAAAAATCGATCTTTTGGGCCTGTAAAATCAATTCTTCGATTAATCGATCTCAGATCGCCATCCCTAATTTACAGTCTGCTTAGAATGAGATACAAAGTAGTAAGTATGACAATACGGTACAATGCAATTTCCTCCGGAGTATTAAAAGTTATAAGTAGTGTACATACAAGTTTCTTAGCTTATTTTTAAATATATTCAAGTTATCGCACTCTTTTATGTCGTCCAACAATCCATTAAACAGCTGTGCTCCTTCAAATAATTGGTCTTTCTACCGTCATTAGAGCGTAATTTTGTTTTTATTTCTGGCTCTGTGAATGCAGCATTCTTATTTAGCCTAATGGCAAGGAAATAATTATAAAAAATTAATTATTAGGAATTGCCAATTTTTAATCGTTAAATTCGTAACATCAGTTCATCAGCCGGGACTAAATATTTTTGCTTCTGCTTTCGAAGCCTCATGCATCCACACGCATGAGGCTTCGAAAAACTCTTCGCTAGTAAATTTTGTGAACGGTACCACTACCCTACGCACATTTTATTAGCGAAGAGTCCATTTCATACAGGACAATGCCAGGGCGCAAACCTCATTAAGTAATTGTAAATGAATACCTGGGTGAAATTAGTATTACGGTTGTGGGCTGGCCAGTAAGAAGCCCGGATATGAATCCCGTAGAACACCTATGGGATGAGTTGAAGAGACGAGTAACAGCGAGAGATCCTGCACTGTAGACGTTTAGCTATACTTAACAAGGCGGACCTGCATGGAATCAGAAATTAGAGTCCGGGGAGGAAATACGAGATAATGAATAAACTTTTTGTGAATCTTACGTCTTTCTTTCTAACATTTAAAAAAATATTCATAATAAAAACATAACTGTTGAACAAAACAAGACAGCTAAAGATATTTGAATTATGATATGAAACTATAGAATACGAATAGCAATAAAATATCCGTAACTAACAGTCATTATTTATTTCCAATATATAGTATAATGTAAAAAAATATATGCAAAAAAATATAATAAAAAACATACAATACCAAACCTCACAGGTGTTTCGATTTTTATGATTAGTAGTGTAATCTGTGAGTGTAATAGTTTTGAATGATAAAACTACTACTTTATAATTACTACTAAAATGAGTAAATTTTTAAGCATAGCAATTTTAACAACTTTTTTTGACGAGAGCGCCAACTGGTGACCAGTTTCTGTAACTTCATATTGATATCTCTGGTTCTGTTCAAGTTGTAATTTATTCTAGTAATTTGTGCTACTTGCTGACAAATCCAATGTTTATTAACTATGTGCTTGTGTTTGGTTCATTCTCGGCTTTGAGGAGTTAAATATCTTATCTCCATGTATATGTCATGCGGCAAGTTACTTTCAAAACCAATGACATTAGATGAACTCGATGTGCGTTTTGGCCATTTTACTTGGCTTGCGTTGGTGATTCGTACATAGTCACGTGACCTAAGTAGTTTTTGGATCAATGGCGCCAAATGTCTGTTACAGAAAATGTATGTGAATTATGAGGTATTTCAAGATAGTACATTATTGGAAATTGATATACAATCGACTTGTTGTATACATGTTATACATTCATAGCGAAACGATGGAGAAAATGATGCGTAGGACTCACGTCAATCTGGCAACAAAACAGTGCTGCTATCTATGTTGTCAACTTTGTTATGTAGCCTACAATGGAGACTATTCGTGAGATAAATATTTACGGTTAATTATTAAAGAATGAAATTATTGGATACATTGGTGGTGTCGTGTGAGTGCATTTTGTGTATTAGTGGGGGCTGCAAGTGAGATTGTCAGCGGGCGGTTGTTCTATGTGGCCCGCCGATAATTACAGTCTCGGCCTGACGACTGGCCCGCCATACATTTTACTCGTGCAATAAAGTGAAACGTCAAACGGGATTGTTATTCATTTTCATACATATGCTCTAAAAAGCCGTCCAATTCGGTGAATATTGATCATACGATGTATTATGTCAAGGTAAAACACGATCACACTGCTTCGACACCTGTGCATATCACATTGTTGAATCCTGAAATTGACATTTTTGTTCTGTATGTCAGAATGCTTTTGTACTGAATAGTCCTAGAAAGAAGGCTTTATTAGTGTTCACTAACGCTACATGACTTCCATTTAGTGTTTGTATTGTGTATAGCACATTGTTTTGTTGTTTAGGTCACTGTGCTCATTTAGATTGAGCTGTCAAAACAAAATTAAATGTTATGTTCATGTACCAATTTGGATGATAGAATAGGCTCATGGATTCACTTATCTAAGGGCTTCAATTGTTCTTAACATTTAATACTATACAAAAGTTCCCATTGTACATAAATCTTGTTGTTTTCAGGTTTACAGAACGCAAACTGAAGTGCCATGTAGTGAACGATGTGACATTCTACACAATGTTGTTACCGCGTTCTAAGTGTAAAGCAGTAGAAGGATCGTGAACATGTAGGTTGTGGACAACTAAGCGAGATGTCGTTGAGAGGCACAAAGCGGGCGTCTGGGATGCGCGGTGATGAAGCCGGCGTATCCAAGCGCCGCAGGACGGAGCCCGAGGATGCTCTCTGGCAGCTCCGCCCTGTCAGTGACCTCAAGATGTCATCAATATATAACAGGAGTGCCTCAGAGGCACCCGCTGAACTATTCAGGTTTGTGTGACATGTTTGGATTGGATGCAGCCATTAAGATATGGTTTAGAATATAATATAATTTCAACAGAATACAGATAGTATAATGGTTATTTAGAGTATAAATGTTACTGTATTATATGTTATCACACAAACCCCTGGTTTCTGAAAGCTGATTCATCTTTTGACTTCATATCAATGAAATAACAGTGAAACTTTCACAAGCCAGCTTGCTATCCTGAATTTACCTAAAATGTGTCTGATAGAGAACTTCAAATCAGGCTTCCAGAAACCATTGGCTAGTTAAGATCATTGAAATAGCTTATCTATACTAATATTCTTATTTGAAAGATTTTTTGTTTGTACTGAATAAGCTCCGAAACTATTGAACTGATTTTAACCATTTTTTACCAATGAAAAGCTACATTATCAGCGAGTAACATAGGCTATATTTGATTCCCGAATTCTCAAGGGAGTTCCCCTTCCTAACTAAAATACTAGCAGTGCCTTGCGGTTTCACCTGTATAACTATGCGGATGAACCCCAGGGCGCTGCTAGTATTTTAGGTATTCTATTATAATCAGTATTAAAGCTGTACCTCAATATTCTATTTATATAATTATTTGCCAGTGCTACTTCTTTATGTGTTCAAGCATCTGCGATTAATAGGCAAGCGCAGTACTATGAAAGACAAGCAACAATCAGATGTGATTTGTTGAAGTAAATACGAGCTGCAGCAAAGAATGTTTATTTGGATTTAAGTGAAAGTTTTACAAATTCAGCATAATGACTTATGAAACAATATTTCCTAAAGTTCCAAATTCCTGATGACTTATTTGTAAAGTTAGAAGTTTGCAAAGTTTTCTGATCCTAACAAAATTTATCAGCTTTAAGATGGGCAACTGCATTGCGATTCAAATTTAAACAACTAAATGGCGAATTGCTCTGTCAACTAATTATAAGGTTAACTTAACTTGCTGTGCTTCAAGATATTACAAAATTTGTACTATTCAGAATAATATGAACATGAAAATTTGGAACAATAAATTTAACAAAATACCCTTCTCAAAGATTTACTTAAAAGTAACTAATATTTCACAATAATACTATGCACTGCGTTTTCTGTTAATTAGTTCCTAGTATATTTATATGGTGCTTATATTTAATTATTGTTATTTAGCAATAAATAGTAAACATTGTCTTACAATTGTTTAGTTCAAATTTAATATAACAATATTTAAATGTAAGGGTATCTAAGTAAATCGCTGGTTCTTGATGCTAAAGTGGTCAGTTGTAATATTAAGTGTGAGGAATTTACTAAACATTATAAAAAATGATTGCGATTGTTGATTAGATTATTACTAACTCTGTATTGCGTATATTTTAGTACTAACATTACTAAATATTAAGATCATTATTGAAAATAGGGAGATGTGCCTACACCTTATAATGTAATGCTACTGTATAAGTATGTGTATTATTATTCAATAGATAAGAATTACATGATTGAAATTATACATATTTAAAGAAATGTATCAGTGTAACATACTCTTAACTTAACCTAGGCTGCAAACTGAATTAAATACTACTGCAATCTTCATATAGCATGAATGGGAATAAATGCTTATGCCCTTAATTCAAAATTTATGGCAAAGTTTGGTAGTTGTTGAGCATACCTGACTGTATATGGTGATTACAGGCATAAGCCACCAAATACTCCATGGATTACAAGCAAAGATTTTTATTTTCTTTGATTTTTATTTTTATCCTAAATAATAGGATAAAATAAAAGAAAATGAAAAATATGATTAATTTGATTTGGGTTCATGTAAATATTGTGGTTAAGGTTTTAATTCCTGAAAGTATGTTATCCAATAACAAGAGAATCTGACTATTGCATAAAAAATCTTTAAAAATAAGCAACAAAATAAATAAAACTACAAACACAGGGATGCAAAATGCTTGCAGTACAATCATGAACAAAAAGATTCGTCTTTTAATGTGCAGTGAAACCATAGAATGAAGTGATTGCTTCAAGAAAATGCTAAAATTTCATTTTACATTAGTGTCCAGGTGGACTCCACATGTTGTTCAAATAGTGAAAACATTTAAAATAAGAATATACAAGTGAAAAGGTGTGCATTGTTTAGATTGTTTGATTCTAATACATACTATAAATGTGACAATGCTGTATTTTGTAATACTACGAAAGGATTAAAAACCTGCATTGTGATACACGAATAATAAATCTGTGCTCTCAAATTACTCCTTGATATTGCTACTCACTTCTCTTCATCTATCTTCAACTCTTTGGACACTGGCAAGATAAAATAAATAATTTGATCAAATTAGTGTTTCATAAGATACTGAATTAAAAAAATAAAATTAAAACATTTCAAAAGTCAACATTAAATGCTGTGTTAGCATTGGTGTGAGAATCAATTATCATTAAAAATAAAACCTTATAGCCTTTAGCAAAGATTGTTCGAATGTAGCTTATAGAATCGAATGCAACATTTATTATCAATAACAGTGATGGCTGCACACCTTTTCGACTTTCTCCTCTACAAATATGAATCCCTTCATTGATTTTTATCAAAAGACTAATCTGCTTTTGAATTTAGCTTTTTAGTCAATTGAGAGAACAAATACATACTTGTGTTTATAACTGTACTGACAAGGATGAAAACTTACTAGGAATATGGCACTATTATTCATTGAATATCATATTGGTACGGTAAAAGTAAACTATAGTTGCAACAATTGAGAAGAACATTAATATGTACCCAAGCAATGGTTCATCGCAGGCACAGCAGCAGCACCATATAAAAATGTATATGGCTGTATACAGAACCGATTCATAGGCCCCGCACAAATCCGTGTCCATTCTTCAGTAGAGATTTGTATATTAGCCCAGGATACAGTCAGTCAGCAATCGCCAACCTGGAATTAAAATATTAACTTATTAAGAATAAAAAAGATATGATGTAGGTAGGAATTATCTCAAAAAGGAGATGAAAATTATTTTGAAGCGGTATTTATTAATATAAATCAAGATGTTATTGTAATGAAAAATTCACTTATATGGGTAGTGTTTTGTGTTACTTTTTGTTCAATTGTCTGCTCTACATATTGTTTATTATGATTTTCTTTACCTGATTCTGTTGCAGTCAGCACAGCTTCAGTAAAATGACTGGAATCTGCTTTTTACTCCCTCTGTAGATTCTGGAACATTAGATAAATGGTTGGTTCTCAGTTAAGAGGTACTCTTGATGTCCACATTATAAATTAGAATTATTTTGATCAATTTTTCATTCTGGTAAATAACGGCAGTATCATTTAGTGGAATACGTCCACTTAGTTGTCCACTAGCGGCTTCAAACAGGTGCAAATATTTCAAACCAGTGGTGGGACCACACAATACAGACTTCCATAGACTTTTATAGGATTTTGTCTGTGCAAAAAAGTAATTCAGACAAAGTCAGGGGGAAATAATTAAAAAAAAATGATATTTTTTAAAAATTGCCATTTTGGAACAAGTACCTACGACGTTCGACGTCTGCCCTCAGGTGCAACTGCTGGGTATATTAATTATGAGATATATCCTAAGATATTCAGTCAAATTGAATGATATAAATGGCAATTTTCCTCAAAATTTAACACTCAAGATTTGCTGTGAGCTGTGCCCCTGCTATGCTATTGCAGACTTTTTATAGGTACTGATAAGTTCTCTAAAACTAGTATATCTTTTTGTTCTATAATCAATAGTTTTATTTTGGACCTCTTCAATAATCAATTAATCATCAATACATGAATTAAACCAATTTACACAAAACCTAATGTATTATCTATACTTATAATAAATCTGTAGAGAGGTCAATTCTGTACAAGGAATATATTTTCAAAATAACTATCAGGGGGTGATTAGTGATCGATACTGGTGCCAAAAATGCAATCAGTAAAATTTTTGTCTGTCTGTCTGTCTGCCTGTCTGTCTGTCTGTATGTTCTTTATAGAAACAAAAACTACTCGACCGATTTTAACGAAACTTGGTGCAATTATTCTTCATACTCCTGGGCAGGTTATAGTATACTTTTCATCACGCTACAATCAATAGGAGCAGAGCAGTGAAGGAAAATGTTGGGAAAACGGAAGAAGTTACTCCATTTTTTAAGCTTCCGTCGCGTGTGTAGCCTTAATGGTTAAAGTTACATAGAAATCATGTATTACGGAAATGTTCTACATAAAATTATCTAAAAAATATCCCGAAACAGCATGTCTATCTTTTGTCAATTTTAAACCGATCGGGCAGAGATTTTCAAAATCGGGGGTAAAGTAACTATTCCACGCGGACGAAGTCGCTGGCAGAAGCTAGTACATATTATTATACTTAATATTTATCTAAATAAATGAGGACAAGTTTCGTCCAGCATGTTTTATGTCTTGTCCTCTGGGTATTTTCAATTCTTCAAGATATTATGTTATATTCTTCTTCATTGTAAGTTTCAATTGAAATAGCTAACATTCATCTACTATAAATAAAGTGTTTTAAAAAGGTTTACTTTTTATAATAAACCAACTCCTGTGCTACATACAGGCCAAAGCGAAAATAAGTACAATCATAGATAAACAAGCAGCAAAGTGATTAAAAAATCTTTGTCTTCAAATTATGAGACAAATCTTGATATAATAGGATGAACAAACATATTTCATTATTTTTGACATTGTGGGTCATGACTAGCAGGCATTTTTCTAAAGAGTTTTGTAGAAGTAAGTAATAGGGGCATTTCTAAAGCTTTTCTTGCTAGTCTACGAAATTTTTTATTATGGCTGTTACAATGTTACGGATGAATAGATTTATAACATAATGTACACTATAAAAAAGGCACATCTTCCTACACTATGCCATTATCTTAAGCGAGTTTATGCTGGCGCAGACAAAGGGAAATGTACAAATTGATATTTTTAAGCGAATTTATACCTTATGCAAATATCTGTACTAAGTTGTCATAAATCGATGGGTAATTGATTTTACCTTGAATATAAAGTCTATTCTTCAACTAGCGCGATTAGAAATTATTATAAAATTCTCCACAAAATGTTGAATCATACTTGCCACTCAAATAACCACCTTTATAAAATTTAAATAAATTTCATTATCTAATATCATTATTTACCATCGTTATAATAACTCAAAAGGTTTAATTTAACAAACTAACCGATTTATGGGACCTTACTAATATGGTTTTCGGCTTTCTAAATTAATTTTACTTAGGATGCACTAATTCTCTAATCCCATGTAAAAATCATCATTATACAAAGTATTAATCACTAATACATGTAATCTTTTCTGTTGAATTTATTAAAGCATAATTATATTAATGTTCATCTCAATTTAATATAAGCATGCAACCTTGCTATTTATTTTATCTGAACAAGTAAAAGTATGTTATTAAAGGATAGTTATACTCGGCTCTCAATATTGTATAATAATAAAAAACTAATCCACGTTACCACCATACCAAAAAAAAATACAGCAGTAAGCCATGGGGGTGAGCAGAACTGCGCGCTTTATAATTACACCACAGAAAAGATTAAAATGTATCACAGGTTAATTATTTTACAGACGTCGCGTCTTCTACCAATACCGTAACAAAAACATGTCGACAGTTTAATTAAGTTGGTATACCTATATTGTTATCCCAATGTTGATGTAAATATTCTAAATCAGGTATCCGTATATCGTGCTGTCTTTAAAAATTGGCATGGGTAATGGTTTGTACTAACTTTCTTAACTGAGCTCATTCAATGTCGCTAACCGGGATTACATCGATGCATTTCAGAAAGGACCTTATCAGCGCTATGAAACTGCCGGATAATGAGCCACTCACACAGTCTTCATACTGGATAATCACAGACACGTGGAAACAGGACTGGGAAAGAGGAGTACAGGTGCCGGTGAACCCTGACTCCCTGCCCGCGCCTAAGGTCAAGATTATTGACAATCCACCACCACCCAATTTCCAGGAATTCAAATTGTAAGTTCACTGTGAACCACCCTTTATTTCATTCAACCTCTATGCTTTTTATTTTACCATTGAAAAGATGCATTAAAACCCGATAAAAAGGGTGATATGGACAATCAAAAGTCTTTGAAAAAGAAACCAGTTCCCCTTGGTCAGTAAAAGATTTTTTTTTGCAAGTATTTCCGGTTTATTTTACAAAATATCCGCACGACTCACCTCAAATATCCGCAAAAAAAACAATCGGATTCAACATACAGCTAGCACAAGTTGTCACTAGTAACGTTACACTAAAATTGTTTATTTTTATTTGGTAGGCCTAAGGACAAATATCTGCATTTGAGCCGCGATGCTCACTACCACTCGGACAAGCACATACTAAGCCAGACGCCAGCGCGTGCCGAAGCTGCATGTAGCTATGACTTGGACGCCACCGACACCGCGTGGTTGAAATTGTTAAATGCAGAGCGCGCGAGGGCCGGCGCCCCTCCAGTTACCGAAGACCAACTAGAAAAAGTTATCGAAGAGCTTGAGGTAAGTGTCATTAGTAATATATCATAATATAGGATAATATTTGTTTCAAATTATGATACAATTTCTACGTTTGCGCTTTAAGGACGTGGGTTAAGTTAGTACCTATGCCAGTGAGGTTTATTTGTGTCGTATATGAAGCCGCATAAGGTTTGAAATGGCCTACTTTCTGAATAAAGTCTACGAACGGTCTAGTAGCTGCGGTATTGAGGGTGCCTTTATAAACTTTGAATCTAAAAATAAGTATAATTAATATTTTTTTTGTATTGGCTATTTATAAAAGTATTTCGCAAGTTTTAGTTGTGTGATGTCGGCGTCTGGAAATTCCCAACGAATTTGTTTACGTATCAACCATATACAGTGAGGAACTTGACTTTTCAATGTGATATAGTAATGAGTATTAAAAATATGTTGTCTTTTTGTAAATAAACTGCACTGAATATGGATAACTTACAAAAGCCTTAAGCAGATATCCAGGCTCTTTGTTCATCGAACAGATATAGTCAGAAAAGTTTGGTTAGCTGCATCTATAGAGCGTTTCAAACTAAGGTATTGTTAGGTATTATTTCTGAGGGGAAATCCAATCCTAATTATAGGTCTTCACGTCCATCTTAATTTTCTCGGACCACCTCACTATCTGACTGAAGCAATGAATTTTACTTATTCATAAGTTGTAAGGGGCATGCACGTGAATTTTATGATAGGCCTTTAAGTTCTTGGAAGAAGACGAAAATATTGTGTACATTAGCGATGAATATGAAGTGAATTAATTAACCTTACCTACTACCGTATAATCTCCATCGTCTTTTAGACATTTTTATAACAAATTTTCACAGGTGCATTCTTAAATGGCATGAGCAGGGCACCCAGCGGCATGTGTGCTGATACCATCTGAATAATTAACTGTCATATTTACCAGTCAATGATGGGTGATAGTTCATTAGCGAGAGGATTCTTTGAAAACGAACAGGGGCAAAATGAGACATGTATGAAGGACTGGCGACCATGTATTATTATTAACAGGTGACTAGATATTCTGCAGGTACTAATGTCATATTGTAAAATGCGTTAGCCTATAAGCTCTTAGTGCTAGATGAATGGAAACACGTTAAAATATTCATATATTGTATCTATACGTAATGTTTATTAAGATCTTTTTCATGCTTGTTACTGAAACAGCCAACATCCTAAGGAAATTAACCATTTAAAAAAATGCTTTTTAACTGCGTGTCGTCAAAGTTGATAATTACATAGCAAAATGTTTTTTTTTAATAGGTGAGCTATTAAAAAATACCTTTTTATTTACTAAACAAATTAATTACTACTGAATAAACGTTTTAATTATGAGGTGTAGCCTGTTTCGCTGATTATTCGCAGCTTAGGCCCGATTGATAATTTTGAATACTTCTAAAAGTTAAATTAAATAAAAAATACTTTCAGCCAGAAAACACTAGTGTTGAAGCTTTTTACTCATCTATACAATATATAGAATTGTTCACCACGACGCGATGTTACAACTGTCTAATGCCAGTGGACGAAAATAAACATGGAAGCATTACTTCAAGGGATCTAAGCGCGAATCTTGACACAAAATCCCAAGCGAACTCACACATCGAAACTCCGTCGCTGATTCGCCGAACAACATTATTACTATTACGATGCATAGTTAAAATTGGACCTTATTTCCAAGTGTTTTGGGTTTAAATTACCATGTAACTTATAGGCCGTAAACGAAATTTTTGTGACGCTACTGTGGCCACCATTCGTCGCCCGGGATATTTTATGTAATAAAGGTGCAAAAATTAATCTTGATAGCGATGGTATTAAAATACATTATATCATTGAGTATTTGTCCGTCTGTTGGATTTTCAAAAAATATTGGACACGTATTTTTTGTCATTTCGAATCGTAAAATATCTATAAAGATAAAGCGCATCCAAGTTCAAGAGTAGGAAATTTAAACGAAAATATAGTGTATGCAAATGTGATTTATTTATGTACCACTTCACTGCACAAGAAGGCATTTTTTAAAATATATCACGTATAATCCGGTAAATAATATTCGACCGCCACAGTCGCCTACTGCGGACGAATTAAACACGTGAGCGGCGCAATTGGCAAGCCCCGCCTACCGCGGCACAATTTGCGTTGGGTCATTTTTTGAGTTGGAGAGGTTTGAGGAAGGAATGCTTCCATGTTTTATTTGCGTTCATTGTCTAATGCACTTAAAAGATTCTCTATTCTGAAAAGTTTAATGTATTCCAAATCACTTTAGTGAAGCTGTTACCGTACCACCATAGTATAAAGAGGGGAAGTAGGTTATCTCCGGCCTAATTCGCGATATAATTGCCTACTGTCTTAGGGTTGTCACTTTAACACATCTCTGTATAACTAATTCAGTGATCATTAGTCAATAAAGTTCAACAATGGTTTGATTTTACAACTGTAAGTACTTACCTACTTAGTTACTATACCTACAATACTGAGAAATCGGCATAACTAAACGTAAACAAAGCAATAGCGGCAAATCAATTGATAGATCAAAAGTACCTACCTAATGTATTCTAGTAGGAAATTAGGCCTACCTACCTACTTTCTCTGTGTGATAGAAAACTAATAAAAATAAGTAAGTAGGTATCTCATCATCAAGTAAAAATTATATGCTAGAATAAGTGACTAGATTACCTTTCCTGTTCATTAGGTAATCTGAACAGAGATAATTCTGGAATCGATGAATTATTGAGACACCCAAACACACAGCAATACGTTCTCCTGCGACTGTCAGACATTTTTATTTATTTAGCGGTGACGCGCGAACCTCGTGCAGTGTTAGCCCCGACTGGCGCACTGAGAAATGGGTCGAGACTTGTTAAAGTGTGCGTGCGTCGACGCATAGATACTATGGCGCACACATACAAGCCGCGCGCGGTGCGTTTGTATGAAGATAAACTACTTCCCCTCTTTATACTATGGTACCACTGCTGGTCAATAGCGAAGAAATTATTTATTTATAAGAATTCAACACTCAAATTAAATTCAAAATCAACACATACATATGTATATGATGTGCGTGGATCCCTCCCAAACACATGATAATATTGTGTTTGTGGAAACATGATCACAGTAACATGCCAGTAAGTATTTCATCAGAGCACCCCTCTCGTTGCACCGACCTCCTAAAAAGGGTTTGCGAATCAAAGCCATTAATACTAACAAGTGGCGAATAATTAATCCTCTTATAATTGGATATTTTGGCCTATGCAATAATCTATGTGACACAGAATACTCATTTATCTCGATACTGTTAAAACAGAATACTTCCCTTAAGGGAGAGTGACTACACACTAGACGACATTAAATTGTTAAGGAAGATAACGAGTAATACGCCTCGCATTAACCATGAATTCTGTAATGAATCTGCGTGTTATAATTTCATTCAATCATGGGTGTTATACGTACTTTTTAAAATGGGATTAATAAAAATCGCGAAAAACAAAATCAAAATACAGTTCAACTTAGTTATTCTCCAAGATTGCCAGAGCCGCAGAGTTTGCTTATATTCTCAGTAAAAAAAAATGTGTGTGGGCTGACTGCCTGTTTTGGTTTATTGATAGAAAATATTTAAAATATCAAGGATGGAGTTTTGCACCCTCTAAAATCCGAGCAGATCTTTTTAACTTTACTTATAGAACAAATAAACTATGCACAACTTTCAGCCATGTCAATAGGACCTCATTCATAGTAACCAGTTCTTTAGACTATTATAGGCACTAATTGGGAACTTTAACAAAAAACGTTACATAAAAATATATAACTCACTTATATATTTTTATGTAACTTTAGCTCCTGATACCTGTAACTTCTTATTCTAACTCTGGGATCTTGCTCTATAACGTTTTGTTTTTGGGATAAGCTATTTATACTAAGCACTTTCATATAACGCCTGAAAGCTTTCCAATGTGTTGAAAGTTCCCCTTTATAGTCTTTTAGAGACTTCACCAGGTTATAGACAACCGGTAACAATTATTTTTCATAACAATATTTGCTTATTCTCGGAATTAAATTATTTTAGATAAATAGGTATCTTCGTGGTGTTATCTCGAGACATGCCGAAACTACCATTTGATAAGTAGTTAAACCCTTATCTATGTGCAGTTGAGGCAACTGGTTACGCAAATAAAACCTTTCTTTGTTTGTTCACTGAATAGTTGGTTACAAAAAATAAGGCATTTTTGTGAATGCATCATAGGTTGTGATTAATTATCTGTGTATCCAGAATGTTAAAACATTGCATACCATCCATGATGAAAATGGATTTTAAAGCTTGACATGAAACTAAACGGGGTGTTAACCATCATTGTGCCAGGCCCTTGTAACTAACCCTTTATTGTTTGTCAACTGAAGAGTTAGAGAGACAAAATAAAGGCTATTACTATATATACATTTTTATAAAAAACACTTAACTAAAAATAAAAATAGCCAATAGATGGTGTCGAAAAATTCCTCGCATATCGCTGGCCACTGGTAATGTACACAAAAGGCTGGCAGCATTACCACGCTGTATGGCAATGCTTATCCTTTGTCCAAGGTAAAAGCCAGCCCTTGTGTCACGGGAAGTGTCGACTAAATAAGTTATGAGCACTCGGACCCCACGACCCGAAAGTTTCAACCCCAAACCACTCGAAAATATAACTACCAACAAGGTAGTATTATATTTCCGCCGCTTTATGTTCTCCGCAGTCCCAGCGGCAGCGCCAGCACAGCACGATGAGCTAGGAAGATGGGATGGCGCAAGAGTATCGACACACGTAGCGTCTCACACTAATGGTCTACCCATCTTCCATGGAAATAACGACATGCCGCCTGGTCTCTTGCCATTGTCGCGTGCCAGGCCATTAGGTTCTAATACAACCGGAACGCCGATGGTACCAAGAGAACGTCGGATGATGTCGTTAAGGTTCGCGTGCTGCGCTATGCCCGCACTAGGACTGCATGACAAGCCGTGCTGTCCAAGGCTGCTGACAAATTCGCCACAGTAGTAGCGATGAGGAGAACAATAAGGAGCGCCAAGACGCAGGGAGGCAGCGAGGCGGAAAGTAGTATCGTCGAGTAAGGTGCCTATGTTAGACGACGGTAGTGCGGGAAGCCAGAGTACCGACTGCCACTGACCCACAATCAGCAGGCGCGCATGCTCAGCAGCAGTAGCAGATGTAGCCATAAGGTTGTTTTGAACCAGTCTGCAGAGTTGCTGGCTCGTCTCACCGTCTCTGGGATGATGGATAGTCGGGCGAATTTAGATTTGGGCAAACGAGTCTCCAATTATCCACAGCCGCAATAAAACACGGCACATCAAAATTAGTCAGTGAGGAAACTAGGATATTCCTGACAAATTTCTCAGTGCCATGAACCGAGGATATGAATGGCCGGTAATGTGATACCTACTAGTAATTATGCGGAAAAATAAAACATCATTTCATCAATAAAAATACACAGATAACATAAGTTATGTTAATCTGTGTATTTCAAATCGTAAAAGAATAGAATGATAAAGCGCATCGAAGTTTTAGAGTGGGGGTTAGTTTAGTGACGTCACGACGCTAGTAAAAGTTGTAGCTACGTGCTACAACCTAGTGACGTTACGCGAGTTTTTAACACACATCGTCTTCATTTTTTGTTTACGTGAAAAAAAATACGTGTCCAATATTGGAAATGTGTCTGACGGACTAATTAGATTTTTTGCAGTAAAATAAGCTATTCTAGCTGCCATAGAAAACCGTCTTCGCGATTGGGACAGATATTTTATTTTTAAAGACAGTTATATCTCGGTTCTTTTCCGGTCTATTTTGATTCTATTTTCACTTTGAAAATGAAAATTATATATCTGATAAATGATTTTATTTTTGTAAGTAGGTTGTAAAAAACACTTTTACACGTCAATCTTTTTTTTTTTGGCCGTTATAAAACTTGATGAGGCCGGTGTTTCCTAGCTGACTACCCTGAGAAGAAACACCGAAACAAACTCAGAGGTCAAGGTCTCTTTTGAAGTCCATACAATTGTACTGGTCAAATCATATGAGAACCATGTAGGTTGGTGTCTGAAGTGGTCTTTTGAGGAAAGTACCACACGGATTTGAGTGGACATTTGAGTGACACGATTACTGACAAATGCTTGCACTGTTTGGACAGGCAAACAGTGCAAGCATTTGTCAGTTATCGTGTAGCTCAAACTTAGAACTTTAAGGAGCTCAACGATTTGACGAACAATACCAAAGTAAGGACATTTGGGTAGGCCACCTAAAGAACTCAAACCGCCAGACTAACATGAATGAACCCCTGACGTAGCGATCTAAATGATCCCCATATTCACAATACGTTATATGAGGACCATGCAGATCAGTGTCTGAAGTGGTCTTTTTAAGAAGGAACCACACAGTTTTGAGTGGACCTGTCCAGTCAGTGCAAGCCTTGGTCAGAGTCGATTAGCTCAACTTAGAATCAATAAGGAGCTCAACAACTCGACGAACAATGCCAATGAAAGGACATTTGGGTAGGCCACAAAAATACTCAAACAGCCAGACAACGTTAAAAAAAATACTTGAAGAGGAAAAGCTAATAATAACCCATATAGTCCTCACATTCACAATAGGGAATAAAATTAAAATTTAAAAATAAAAAATATAATACTTTACAAAGCAAGTATTCATGTCAAAATGAGATATTGATATAAAATAATAAAAAATATGATACTTTACAAAGTAAGTATTCATGTCAAAATAAGAAATTGTAATAAAATAAAAAGAATACTTTAAAAAGTAAACATTCATGTCAAAAGTAAATGAAAATGTCAAACTGTGTAAATATAAACAAAAAGCGCACAAAAGAGAACAAAACAAAAACATTAAAACATTGGGCCGTGTACAAAACTGAAGCAGCTCAAATCAGCTCAATCCCAAGCTTCTTGTCCTCAAGATAATCTTTAACTGTATAAAAAGCTTTCTGGCATAGCTTACGTTTTATAAATGATTTGAATTTATTTCTGCTTAGTTCTTGAATAGGGCTAGGAAGTTTATTATAAAAATGTATACATTGACATCGAAACGAACCACCTATTTTTTTGAGCCTGGTTTTAGGAACGACATAATCTAGTTTTAATTTCCGCGAATATGTGTGGGTTGCAAGTATGCACCTGCCTCCCGCCCGCTATATTATGCGCTATATTATATAATTTTCATTTTCAAATTAAAAATGGATTTCCGCAAAGTAACGCCTGATTCAATCAATTCTATTTTCACTGTTAGCATTCTATTTTTGGATATTTTTAGATAATTTGTTTTCCCATGCATTTTTCATATCGGCGCAATGTATCTGCGCCTTCTGACAACTCTATTAATTAGCATTTATCTTAGTACTTATCCACATATCAAACGTATTTCTCACTATCCAACATTAATTACTAAATATTACTGAGAACAATTTTTCTTTATCAATCTATCTTTCCTTTTTCTAACTATCATGGAGTCGACTTCCGCTCTAACCGGACGCAGCATCCTATTTACCTTCATGCTTCACTTAAAAGGGGTCGCAATATTTTCTCTTTCTTATTAATTAGAAGACTACGGGAAAACGAATGTTATTTTCTTTTATGAAACGGACGTTGTGTGCCACTTGCTGAATTTCCGTTGTTATATATTATATTCAGCTATATATATCTCAGATTTACGTAGAACCATTCTGGTCCAGCGTCAAATTTAGATTTGTATGTATAGTTTACATGAATGTCTGCCCTATCAATATGAAATTAGAATAAATTAAATAGGATTGTTATAAACTTTACATTTCAAAAACAAGTCTTTCTCTAACTTATGTACTTTTGAAAATTATTGTTGTTCCCGAGGAATTTTATTTATAAATAGCAATCTGTAAGATGTTATTATTTGAATGTAGACAAAACAATGGCAATATTATCGCTTCTTATTTGGTACACTTTAGGGTGAAATTTGATATTGTCTGTGCGCAGACTGATTCTGTGAGATAAGTTAAAGTATAGCTTTTATTTCTCTAATAATACGATGTATGTAAGCTGACTGATGGTCAAAAGTTTCGACGACCATCTTTCGAAGCTGGCGTTGTGCAGTTGGCTTAAGGGCCTGTTACAGAAGGCCGTCTTCCTTGATACGGCTCGTATGTTGAGGATGTTCCTTTCTCTGGAGCCTTAACCACCGGTAGCTTGAACCCTGCTCCCGACACCAGCGGACTACTAGTAGTAGTACGTACTTTTTATAATTTTAAACCTCTTTTTTAAAGAAATGTTTAAACATGTTAGGTAAAAAGAATAGTAATGTATGTAGGCTAATACATACAATGAGTTACGTACTAGTCGGTTTAGCTAAAATAGTAAGAAAGAACTCGGTAAACATTAAATAAATTCATTCTGACTAAGTTGAAAGAGATCTCGCAATCAAGATCAAATCAAAATTCATTTATTAAAATTAGGCGAAGTACCAGCAATTTATGAACTTCAATGTTTACAAAAGGACCGCTCCCCAAAAACGCCCGCCCGTTGTCACTAAGTGTTTTAGCTGGGAAGAAGAATTCCACAGCTACAGCTACTTATCTGCCTGCTGAGTTAGAAGAACTAGCATTTATAAAATAGTATGCAAAGTATTATTACAAAGACAATAATAATATTGTCGTACGTGTTACCTAATATTATTATTAGGTAACACGTACAGCTTAAAACTAAATTATTCGCCACTTGTAAGATAGCTCACTTAATTATTCCAGCAGATTCAGACGAACACAAGCATATTGTTTTATAAATTTAACAAAATAAGCCTCCACATATACAGGCCTGCTTACACCTGTAGAGGGGTACAATTTAGTGATGAACAAGTTCCATCGAGATTAAACAAGAAGCAATTAATGGAGCTTTAATAATAGTATCCGAGTAAAACGGCTGTGACATACAGACAGACAGACGGACATGAGGAAATTATAAGGGTTTCGTTTTGGCCATTTGGCTATGCAACCCTAAAAACCACGGCTAAAAAGACCACCATTCACTACAATCTGCACCCGTTCACGATCATAACGCAAGTGTCAGCCATTACCTCCTCGCCATATTTGACGTTACCGCAAGCAGTCGGTAAGGGAGCATCAAGAACTTGCTGTCGGTTGCTCAGGTAAGAATAATGTCAGACAACTGTGGAAGTCACTAGTTCATCACGTGTTGTAATATGCTCATTATAATCATGTACGGAGAGTACATATTATGTATTTAGATAATCTAAACCCTGTCAAAGGCGGCTCGCGAATCTGGCCCTACTAATTACGCTCAAGGGAGGTTCGCGTGTTTCGAGCCTTGGACCAGCACTAATATTAATATTGCCATGCACGAAAATTAGTATCTAACTCTTTGTAAGATAGCCGGCCCGGCCCACCTACAATTCATTTACCCCACAGAGTTTTCACCCTCGGTGGTTTTATTACTTCGCGGTTGTAATATACAATGTACATTTTTTTTATTTCATCCTTTGAAAAGATCCATTTTGCGATCGGAGTTTATTTTTGACTACGCTTTTGTTACGTCAGAAGGTCAAGGGGTAATTAAGGTAGAGAAGATTATGTCAAGTAACTATTATTGGAAAACTAACGAAGCAATGGTACTTCATTGCCGGAACGCAAGTTCGATCGTGTAAGGTACTCTACTCTGGGCCGGTTGTTTAATGCGCTTGAGCCGATTTAGGAACGAGCCAAGAGGTTCATTTGCAATGGTGCAGTCGTTGAGTCAAAGCTCCAAAGCCTTGAAAATCGACGCCGAGTTGTCGTAATTGCACAGTTAATTCGGGCTTAAGGAGTTCAAGAGCGATGTAGATTCCCTACCTGTGTCTATGTAAAGTAACAACCTGGGGTCTTTCGACCATACGACCGCTTACCATCACGTGAGATAGTGGTCAAATGACGAGCCTATCAATAATAATAAAAAATCAAATATCTTGACTTGGCTCACGAGGTAGACATGTGGTATGTGGAATTGTGGATGTAGCAATCATTGTACCGATAGTTGTGTCAGTCAATGGCTTAAAAGACAAAAGCTTCGAACAACACCTTAGGAAGCTCTCGTTAGGCAGCTGGATCAAGGGCTTGAATCAGTAAGCGGAACTTCTGGAGACAGCTCGCATTGTTAGTAGGTTCCTTTCTTTGGAGCCCTGGCCGCAGGTAGCTTGGACCCTGTTCCCGATACAGGTGGGATACGCCTACTACATATATTTGATACTTTTAAATGCTTTTTATTGAAATGTTTAAACATATAATTTATGTTTGTTTAGTGAATAAACGAAAACAAAAAAAGCAACTTAATTCAACTTATACAAAATAATTCCTAGTTTAAATGGTTTTTTATGTTCCGACGAAAAGAGGCTTAATGAATGAAACTGTTGTAGATAAAGTAAGAGTGGTAGGGTTTTAATAACAACAGTCGTTATGATATTATAGCGCCCGTCAGTCTAGACGATTAACCGGGGGCGGTGCGAAGCTTCACGGCTACCTGTAGCGCTAGGATTTTAGCAAGCTCTGTTTTGTAGTCTAATATTTTTAGTAGCCAGAGATCCCCAAAATTGTTTGTTTTGATGAATCTAGTTCACCCACACCAAAATAAACATGTTACGAAGCGTGAAATCGAAACCTAAGCGAACTATTGCATAAAGAATCGTCCTTGATCAAATATGTGAGTATAGGGTTAGGCTCTGATCAAAATGCTCTAACTGTAACTAGTTTGCAATCGTAATATCAACATTATTTGAAATCGAGTGGTTTTAGGCATGGGGTAGCTACCACCCGACCACCCCGTTAAGCCGATGTGGTCCTGTGATGACTGGTCCTGAGTGCAATTCTAAAAATAATAACGCGTGGCAGCGTCCTATTCATTTACAGCTTTGAGTGATGCCGCCGGAGTTATATTATCTGTGGTTAGCGACATAAAAACTATCGTACATAGTTGTTTGAATATGTACCTATGTGTATTATTTAAGAGGGGTGTGCTTTGTACGGAAGACTTCATGGAATCAGAGGGCTGTCTCTCGATATAATTGACTCTAGCACACTGGGGAGCGAGTAAAATTGCATGAAGTGTTATGTACGTACACTTATGATAAAAACACAAGCAAGCTTGTAGCGACGAGACTTGCCCTTGTAAGAAAATTAGTTTATCAGAACGCTAAACATGCATTATATGCTGCATCCTCAACAGGATATTAATCTATCTACTCACTAGCTATCTCAGAATAAAGAATTTGCAGTTGGGTATTAATCAAACTCTATATTAGCCTAAAAGCCTGAATATTTCTGACATAAAAGACGATATGATATGTTCTAAATCTATTTCTGAAACCAGCCATTAACGTCGTTAGGTAGCTCAGAAAGTGCTATAATCTTCCATTGCAACGTCAATCAGTATGACTAAAACTTGTGCTTTAATATACGTGGCCCATTGTTCAAGGTTTTATTTAGATGGATACTGACGCTACTCGTGCAGCTATAAATAGGGTTTATTGAAAATGTATGGAGTGCTGTATTAAAGCAGGGAAGTAATCAATAGCCTTGTACCGAGACAAGGGGCGCTAACACTCAATTAGGGCTGAGTCACATAAAGGGCAATGAAGAATACTATCTATATTATATATATCTCGCGAATCTTGCGTGATCGAATAATAAATGAAGATATCCACAGAAGAATTCTCATACTTAAGTATCAGTGGTCAGGGCTCGCTCGCAGTTGATGGGCGACCGTACTTGAAGACGCAGCGTTTGAAGGCCTCCCACTAGATGGACCGATGACCTCGTGAAGGGCGCGGGAATCCGCTACATTGTTTTCTTTCGTTCGGCTGTAATTACCCTAACTGGTGAAAAAACTAGGCCGCGTGTCCCACAAAAAACAAACTCTGTTATCTTTTTAAACTTGCATAAAGCTTATATAACTCGTCTATGGCATTGTGTTATACCCATAGATATAATAAATAAGGAGATATGCCCCGTAGCCGAAAATGTATCGGAAACCTGTGTCTCCTGCTTTGCCCTACCACACGGCAACTACTACGCATGCAGTTCAGTAATGGCAATAGATACGCAGTCGCGCGGACACCCGCATTTCTTAAATTAGACTGTACCTACTATACAATCAATTATAAACCTTATCCTACTAAGCACAGCGTGTAAATTACCTTACACCGTACAACTTACTCACACAAAAACAACAGTCGCTTTTTTGTGCTATGCAAAATCTATATATTTTACGTATACGCTAGTGATTGACTAAATTGGAAAGGTATCGATTTTTGCATTTATTACACACACCCATGTTGCCCATGCATAAAAAATAAATAACATGAATATGTTGACTTATTTTAAGCAAAATTCACTAATCTAATATCTTAACCATGCCGATAACCATAATGCATTCGAAGCTTTATCGGAATTAAAATACAATTACCATAAAAAAGTAACGTAGCACGAGGATAAGGCATAATATACGATAATTCAAAGCCAAAAACACTTCACCGATTATTTAAAATTTAATCAACTCTACATACGTTGGTTACGCTTTGCATAATTATTCATTCGTCAATCGACAATGTTGTCGATATCCTACGTTAGTGATCTGCACAAGTACATCACTAACTTGCCGCAAGAAGCAGCGGCCCTACTGCGCAATACATCTGCTTGATAAAAAGTATCGTTTTGTGATTTTTGCATTGCTTATGCGAATCACTTTGCGACAAACATAGGAAGCATTGTCGCTGTGACATTTGTAAACAAAAATAGCAAAGTAGAAGCAAGAAATATTTTACGATTTGTTGTTTTTCATGAATTTACGAACAAATATAGTAAAATACTTGCACTTTGATTTGGGAAATGACATGATTAACAAAATTGGGCTTCAGTTTTTATAAGAAACCACTGAACAACACGGCATTCCTATATCTTGTCACGCTCCCGGTCGGAAGCGCGCGCACTAGTTCGCGGATTCGACCATTTGCGTATAACATGGTCGCTCAGACCATGTCGCGCGGACACCGACACGCCCACTTACCACTTCTCCTGTATTTTATATTTCTAAGGTTTTACCAAATAAAAAGTTTTTTTTACAGTCTGGATCTAAAATTAACTTTGACTTGGAAAGTTCGAGTGAATAAATAAGCTAATTATGGAACTTACGTTGATTCTAAGATCAATAAAAGTAAAATCCAGCAAAGAGCAAGTCGACCTTGCGAATCGAGGGTTAAATCATAAACTATATTTATTTTTGTAAGGAGCTTGTAAATAACACATTTACTCGACATTATTTTTCTTTTTGTCGTTTTAAACTAGATAAGGCCGGGATTTCCTAGCTGACTACCCTGAGAAAAAACATCGAAACAAACTCAGCGGTCAGTCTCTTTCGAAATCCATACAATAGGGATGTTGCCTGAGTAAAAAATATATGATTATGTTTAGTCCGTCAGTTAGATTATAGAAAAATATTGGACACGTATTTTTTCCTTTATCAAATCTATAAAAACTGACGATGATAAAAAGCATCAAAGATCAGGAGTGGGAGCGTGTGACGTCACTGCCCGGTAAAAATTGTAGCGAGTAGTGACGTCACACGAGTTTTTTACGCACTGTATCGTCTTCATTTTTTGTTTATGTGAAAAAATACGTGTCCAATATTTTTTGGAAATATATCAGACGGACTAATCAGATTTTTTAGTTAACTACCCTATTGTATTGTAGCTATAATAATTTGGTTTTGTAATAGGTATTTGATTTGTAAACTGCGTGTATGCGTATTCCATATTTTTAACAGAATCTAGGCAGTAGGTTTAGTTTTTAGTATTGATAGGTCCATTTTTTAAAGTTTCTCGTTAAAATTAACAACTGGTAGTTCTTTTATTATTTCCCGCTTTTATAACAGCCGCACAGGTCGATCTTCGAGGTTAAGCAACGTTTGCCGAGGTTGGTCTGTGGATGAGTGACCATCTTAACATAACAAGACTTCTCCGTGCCTCGGAAAGCACGTTAAGCCCGGCTGTCATTTGGAGATCTTTGGCAGTCGTTACGGATTGTCAGAACCCAGAAAATCTGACACCAGTCTTGCCAAGAAGTAACTGCTGAATCCGGCTTGTCTGGGAGCCGACCCCAATATAGTTGGGAAAAGGCTATGCAGTTGATGAGTTATTTTATTATTTCCATTAATTGCATTTCAACTTTGTTAGTAACCGACTACCTTTTATTTCGATATTAATCTATACTAATATTATAAAGCTGAAGAGTTTGTTTGTTTGTTTGTTTGTTTGAACGCGCTAATCTCAGGAACTACTGGTTCGAATTGAAAAAATATTTTTGGGTTGTATAGACCATTTATCGAGGAAGGCTTTAGGCTATATAACATCACGCTTAAGCCAATAGGAGCGGAGCAGCGATAAAGAATGTTTTAAAATCGGGGATTCCACGGGGACGAAGTCGCGGGCAGCAGCTAGTCTGAAATAAAAACTGTCTGTCAGTAAGCTACGTAGCAAATATTCTCTATGATTGAGCGCTTTCAATTAACAGAATTATATATTGTTAGGTTCAGTAGAATATTGTAATAATCAAAATATTATGATTTATCGTATTGATCGATATATATTTTATCTTAAAAAGTTAAAATGTTTACATGTTTTCCTTCACCTTTTTGAGAGCAGTGGTGATGAAATAAATATACAAAGTAATGCGCCCGGCTGGGTTTGAACACTTTGAACCCGCGATCTACAATTCGTAAGTCGAGGCCGTTACCACTCAGCCACCACTGCTCAAAAATGAATAGAATTTTGATATTATTGTAAATCTGTAACACGTGATAAGAGAACTGCGTACTTGCGTAGGTCAACCATATTCAACCATATTGGCCAAACAGACGCGTGTGCAACTCGGCATGAGTTTCGAGCGCCAAGCGCCAACTAGTTTTATTTTTTAAAACACAAAAACGGAATTCCTGATACATGGCATTGTTCGGCATGTAGAACGACGAACAATGTCGAGTAGGTAACTGGACACAGACAGGTGAAAATTCAATCGCGTTTCCCGCGAAATACTCCGAATTTTTCCCGACATCAAAAAAAGAATTTAGGTCCACCTCCTTTGGAGGTGCTCAATTCCACTAATTCTTTTTTTTTGTCCAACTTTGTACCTATTTGTTAGGTGTTAAAGTGAAATATTAAATTATTGTATTAATTGAATGTATTATATTATGATATAATCTATGCGTATAATAAAATCGTATACTGGCCGTGTCAGTACATTGAATATTTTTGCATTAAAATAACTGAGAAAGGTTCGATGGATGGAAAATGTTTTCTGTGTCATGTTTACACAGAAAAACATTTTCTTCGTTGTCTGCTCAATGCACAACAAGATGTTTTTTTAGGTACATAAGCGAAGAACATAATCTTCTACAAACTAATTTTTAAAGCTTTAATTCATGAATGCATTAATAGACAACGCACACCCTAAACTACCAGTAGTTTAGGGTGTGCGTTGTCTCTACCTATCTACTAACCTATAACTACCTATAACTATATGGTTCTAGATCTGGGTCTAGATTGAATGATGAAGTTTCGCTCAGAAATTAAAATTGAGGTGAGCACGAAAAAATTGACTTTTGAAAATCCATCCCTTTGAAATGAGATCAAAGTTAAAATAGAACTTCGTCATTTGTCGATCCCGTCTGGCACTCGACTTGCATAAGATAAACCGTTGTAAAAGCAACTAAAAACGAACAGCGGAACTCAGTGCTTTGCTTTACCGCATTTATTTAAAGTGAACAAAGCATAGGTTCAGATTTTGTCTCATAAAGCGTTCAAAGGTGTCTTGCTTTTTAATTAGAACGTCTGACGAATTCAAGACAGCGACCTTTGTTTATGAACGAAAATAAAATACCTACTCCCATTCATTCATATAACGTTTATGCAGTTCTTTAGATTTTATTTTAAGGTGACTTAGCATCACAGATAATTAGAAATTGCACGTAATTTCCGCGCCGCCTTCCCATGACGTATCCGCCCATGTCAATACCAATATGCCATTTGCCATTGCCCTGCCCACCCCATTCAATTGTACCCAGACATTGCGATGTATGACATTCAAATGGTTTCAAAATCACTGCGTAGCTGATTAGCGCGCGTAGCATGGCCCCGCCTAAATTGTGGCATTTTCTGAATTCACTAAATTAAAAAGGGGAGCAGGCATCACAAAGAATGAGCTAATTGAACACATGTCGCATGTTGTCTATAGTGTAAATAGTCAGATGAATATCTGATAAAAATATATCTTACCTGTTCACGTGTCCCGACGGTGTTCAGTTTCCAGTTTCGGAGCACTGAACGCATGTAAAGGTTATTCAATTAGTGCATGGCATTCTCTACTTAAAATTCCATTATCAATTCACAATCTGAAAGGGTACCTGTAATCGTTGCACCCCAATAAAAGATCTTCCAACTTTAACTTTATATCAAATTTATATTGATATTTTGTGTTGATGTGTACGCGATATCAATGGTAATGTAACAAAAATGCAGTAACGCCACGTATAGGTGAAGGCTCCAGTGTAACGTAAGATAAATCAATAAAATTATGCCAAGTGGGAGACGCGCGCAAAAGTTTCCAAACGGACCATAATATTTTAAATGTTTCTTGGTAAGCATATACTTCTAATGGTAATAGTTTTCCTGTAATCTATTACCAAAGAACTATCATCTGAATCTATTGTTCTTTTTAGGGTTCCGTACCTCAAATGGAAAAAAAATGGGAACCCTTTTAGGATCACTATGTTGGCCGTCCGCCTGCCTGTTTGTCAAGACCATTTATCTCGGAAACGCGTGGAGGTATCGAGTTTACCATAGACTCGGGTCTATAGTCCCTTGAAGCTGTAAAAAATAAAACTTCGAAGTTACGAAAAAAAACATACGGCTGTTTATGCCGCAAACGTATATTTCGATACTCTCAAGGGAATCAACATTTTAAGGGTACTTTCCGTTGACTATGAGATTTGGCAAGTACAGGGAAAAATCTATACATTTGTAATTCAATCGTAAAAAATAGTCTTTATGTAAAGTACGTAATCAAAGCTCTGAAAAACCTGCGACAAATTTGTTCGGAACCTTCGGTGGGCGAGTCCGACTGGCACTTGTCCGGTTTTTTTTTCTAATTTATTTTAGGATTAGTCATTATTATAGGATTAGTGAGTCTTCATTTATTTTCTTGAATAATTACAAATGCATAGTTTTAAGATTATGAAATTTCTCTAAATATTTCAGACCCTTACAATAAGCCCTCTCATTGAAATATCACACGGCACAGTTCCAAAATCATTCGACCACATATTTTTTATGTTGTAATGATGATAAAATTGAGGAGCTCGTGGCTAAATTATAAAAGCCGCACGGGTCAATCTTCAAGGTTAAGTAACGCTTGCCGAGGTTGGTCTGTGGATGGGTGACCATCTTAACATAACGAGACTTCTCCGTGCCTCGGAAAGCAAGTTAAGTCGTTGGTCCCGGCTGTCATTTGGAGATCGTTGGCAGTCGTTACGGATTGTCAGAAGTTATAAAATCTGACACCAGTCTTGCCAAGAAGTACCGTGTTCCCCAGTTAATGAGTAGTGGAGGTCTGGTAAGCAGCCGCTCCACGTAAAATACTGGTATTCAGCCGAATCCGGCTTGTCTGGGTGCCCAATATAGTTGGGAGAAGGCTAGGCAGGTTATAAAAAAATTACCCAAAAGTGACAACATATTCAATGTTCTGTATTTACGTTACGCGCCCGTAGTACACGGGCGCTTAACTGAAATTTTGTACCAATTAGGAAGGGTGCTATTTTTCTTACGGATGTACGGATTAATTAAGACGTTTGGCTCACAACAATTAATTATAGACGCGGTCCAAGCCAAACTGCAGGTTAGGGAATCGATCGATATCGATTTGGAAGTACATAGCTCGAGGCTTGTTTACATTCAATGCTAGGCGTCACACGCGGGTATTAAGCTCACAGTTTCCTTGAACTGTAATAAGTGGAAATTAGTTTTTTATTATTTACTAGCAGCGGAACGCAGTTTCACCCGCGTAGTTCCCGTTCCCGTGGGAATACGGGGATAAAATATAGCCTATTAAGATTAACATAGGCTTTATTTTAGGGCTAATGTAGCTTTCTAAAAAATTGAAATCGGCGCAGTAGTTTTTGAATTTATTCATTACAAACATACACACCCACAAAAATACAAATCTCTCCTCTTTATAATATTAGTTTAGATTCACTTCACTTTTTCAGCAGGGAATCGGCAATCTTTTGTTTTGTTTGAAATTAGTGGCCGTACTACGAAGTCCCAATGCTATCATGATTCAGTGTGAGGGAAAGGGATAGTGCTATTCCTCTTGTGTAACTCCGTCTCTGTCTGAAACATTAATCATGATGGATTTAAGACGTCATGGTAGGGCAGCAGGTGTTTTGTTTGAAAAGTTACCTTTTTTTTTCTGGATGGGAAATCATCAAATGACTTCTCCCGCTCTGGGCGGAGCGGCAGGGAGTGTCAGACTCTTACTGACTAAAACCCACCCGTGATCCTTCTTGTGCACTTTGCGTTCCAGGGCCGCGGTGACTCTTTCGAACAAATTCCGCAACGTGTGTAACATACCTCAAACGATCATTTCCGACATCCACCTACATGGTTCTCATATGATTTGACCCGTACAAAAGAGACTGACCGCTGAGTTTGTTTAAGTTACCTACGGAACCAGAGACAAATCGGTCTATAAATAAGACTTGGAGCAGATAATCTGCATCGTTCCAGCTACGCAGTTCAAGAGGTAGCTACTCTTGTCACCCCTTGCATTCGACGATTGATGTCAATCTTACTCACGGCTAGCGAGAAACATATCTTCCTAATGAAAGGAGGTCTTCTTCAATAAATATAACTATAGTTTGATTTTTAATTCGAGTCAGTAAAATGACATTTCCAATGTTGCAGGTTTTTAGTCTCAAATAAATAGTGATGTGGTAAAATCGAGTTTTTACAATTAAAACTTAGTCGAGATTACATTTTTTTTATTCAATATCAAATAGCCTTTAAGTATATAAATAAAAATATGTAATTTACGGTAATTAAACAGAATACAACACGGTAGGTAATTACATCTAAACTTATAATAAATCTGTAGAGAGGTCAATTCTGTACAAGGAATATATTTTCAAAATAACTATCAGGGGGTGATTAGTGATCGATACTGGTGCCAAAAACGCAATCAGTAAATTTTTTGTCTGTCTGTCTGTCTGTATGTTCTTTATAGAAACAAAAACTACTCGACCGATTTGAACGAAACTTGGTGCAATTATTCTTCATACTCCTGGGCAGGTTATAGTATACTTTTCATCACGCTACAATTAATAGGAGCAGAGCAGTGAAGGAAAATGTTGGGAAAACGGGAGAAGTTACTCCATTTTTTAAGCTTCCGTCGCGTGTGTAGCCTTAATGGTTAAAGTTACATAGAAATCATGTATTACGGAAATGTTTTACATAAAATTATCTAAAAAATGTCCCAAACAGCATATGTCTATATTTTATGGTTGACTCACAATAACACGTGTAACTCCCGATAGCTTAGCAGTTCGGCGCTTTCTGATTATTTGTATGAAACTTTGTCAATTTTAAACCGATCGGGCTGAGAGTTTCAAAATCGGGGGTAAAGTAACTATTCCACGCGGACGAAGTCGCTGGCAGAAGCTAGTATAACATAAAATACTGTTATATTCTTTGTTTTTGGTTGTTGGATCATCACTTGTCACGCTATGAACGACATCTTGTTTTTCATTCTGCTCCCGAATTCAAAATCCCGAAACCCAACCGTCCACCTCTAAAGAGAGATGTCTCCCTCCAAAATGCGGTGCTGGTATTACATAACGCACCGTACCATTCAAGAAAAGTCGAGCGTATCCCCACTTCAAACTGGCGGAAGGCTGATATTATTCAGTGGTTGGATGAAAAACAAATTCAATATCAACCTACAATGATATAGGCTCAATTAATAGAAATAGTAAAATTACAAAAACCTGATTACGAACGCTATGCTGTGGAAGAGTTGGCCGCTGAATACGGTGTCACAATCCTGCGTCTACCCCTTTATCACAGTGAGCTCAACCCAATAGAGTTAGTTTGGGCTCAAGCAAAGAGTTACGTCGCCAGGAACAACAAAACTTTTAAAATAAAGTTTCTCCAATTTTCCATGCCCAAGTAAAAGTCGAAGACAAAATTTATCAACTCGACCACATCATAGATGAATATGTGAATTCATTCGTTATAAATGTAACTGATTCCGATTCTGAATATTGTGGCGGGAATCGCCCCATTTTTTGGTTTCACCTTATTTGTTATTTTAACACTAGCCACTTGGAAAATGTAGGCAAGATAGGCTTAAGAAAAACTTTATTTTAAAATTCAAAATCTAGAATAGAAAACTACATTATTTTGTTTTTTATAATGTAAAAAATTGAATTGTTTTTATAGGCATTCAAGTTTTGATTTTGGTCGTGTAAAGACGAGTTGGGTTCGGTTATAATTTTTATTTTTTTTCATATTGGTTAATCAATAAAAGTGCCCTGTGCGGTGTGTGCTTCCGTCTTGTTATTGTTTTTCTTCGCGGCTGCACCCTGCCGGGCGCGCCGCAGTTTGACTCTGTGGTGCCGCCGGATTCGCATCTGCTCGGTGTCCCCAAACGACCGTGCAGACCACTCGGGACTGCGTTGTGGAGGTGTGACCGTGCTGGTTGGCGGAGCTTGCTGCTAGAGGTGGGTTCCCAGCTGGGTGTCGCGCGCTGCTTCGACACCGGGCGGCTGTCGACGCGCTGATACTCCCCGGACGGAGAAGAGGGTCGTCGGGGTGCATTGCCGGAGGTGCGCGTCGACCGGCGCTCCGTGCGAGCTGGACGACGCTGCGACGAGCAGAGAAGAGGATCGTCGAGGTGCTTTGCCGAAGGTTCGCGTCGGCCGGCGCTCCGTGCGGGCTGGACGACGCTGCGACGGGCGGACGGGACGACGCTGTGACGGGCTGCGCTCCGGGTGGTCGTCACTACAACTGCGCTACTCCGCCATTTTGTTTTTGTTGTTTTTTATGCTATTTTCGTATTGTGCGTTTTAGTTTTTATATTTTTTTATTTGTACTCGTGTCCACGGCATTAAAAAACTTTCTTTTTCGTCTTGTCATTCGGTGCCGTCACTGTGGCAAAATAACTTTTGTCATAGAGACGGCCAGGAGTTTCTCAAAATTCAAAAAGGCCTTAGTCGCCACCATATAGTTTGGACCTCCTTTTTGATTAATACATTTATATAACACATTAGGTAGGAACACACAGACCTACTGCGGACCCCACACTTTCTGTTAATTGTTGGCGTTGCATCCCGAGGGTTGCAACGCTACAATATACTGATTCAGAATCGGAGTCGGAATCAATAGCAACCGTAATGAATAAAAACGTATAAAATTACTTGTATTTTCCCGACTGTCTAGTGTTAACTCCTCTGAATCTCTTTATACATTTTTTTCCCAGCTTTTGTAATAATGTTGTAGTGAAAATTTTTAATATGTTGGTAAGGTCCATGTTTCTAAAATAGTATTATTTAATACGGTATGTATTAAATATTTACAATAAAAAAAAAACGCTTTGATACCTAATAAAATAAAGCATGACTAAATGTCTAAGTCTATTGATTGCTGAACATCACTATTGTAGCGGGTCACCTTTTTTTGTATCGGTGACAGTTGCACTTGTCATTTTACTGACTCGAATTAAAAATCGTACTATAGTGACAATTGCGATGCAGAACGTCTGCAACTCAATTTTATACATCAGTTAGAATTGATCTTCTTAACTCGCTAAGATTTTTTCAGGCCCGAAATGGCTCCCCTGAATTAACAGCCTCTGCATATTTTTAGTCTGTCTCTCGCAGGTCATTGGCTAGCTATTGTTCATACGTCTGGCTAGCATCTAGATATGACGCCAAAAGGCTTCACCTCTATGTCCGTGTGGAGGCACTTTACAGACAAACCAATGCAGCCTTACATTATTGTGAGATGAAGCGAAGCTTGTTTACTTTCGGCTACTGATTAAATGTTCTTTTAAAGGGCTATATCTCAAACAATGCATAATGAAAAGCCCCCGCAGTGAAATTTATAGAAACGGTGCAACAATGAAACAAAGCACCTTTTAAATAAAATGAAAACGACAAATGACGTCTCTTTATGCTTGGAAAATCACTTGGAAATTTAATCATAGTGCAGTCGGTAGTCGGCCAAGTGGAAATAAGAAATAAAATCAGACGGATAAACATCTCCGTTGGTTCAGTAAATATATATGTGATTGCAATAAAAAGTGCGCCAAAGCTCATAGCGCTTCAAAGTGAGGCAGCCCTATTGTAACTTGGATTTCTATTCAGACAGTCTAATGTAGGAATGTACATGAGCGCTCTAATTTCCGTTTTTAGAAGTCAAATAATAGTAAAAAAAATCATATAATTTCAATTTAAATACAAATAAAATAAAAAAAGAATGATTAATAAACATTTTTTTATTTACCTAAAATGGTAAATAAAAAAATGTTCAGTTATTTTCATCATTTGAACAAGTTTTATTTTACAATAAAATATTGTTATCTTCCAATTATCAATCAAAGAAAGCTATCGAATTTGATATTTTTTTTATTTCTGATAGCGAGATTGTGGTAGGCCATCTAACTAAATTTAAAATTTGTATTAAATGCAATAGGTATTGAATGTTATATAAATTTTAATAATTTATTAAAAAATGTTCATTTATAATTATATTTTTATTCTATTTGTATTTTTAATTGTGTGAGATAAATAAAGTTTTATTATTATAATTTCAACCGCCTAATTAAATGGAACCATTTTACTGTAAGAAGCCGAGTACAGAAAAGTACGCTTCGAAAATGATACATGAAACATTTCACTTTGACAAAAAACATTAATTGAAGCGAGGTTTGCATTGACGACAAGGCAAGGCGGTTTACAGTTACACCTGAATAATTTATTACTGTTTAACAAAGGAGTAGATCGCGACTGTGATTATTTTAAAATAATTTCATTGTCGTAAGAGGAAATTGTTCACGTTGCCCCAATGACCCGATGACAATATCTCTACTAACATAAATATTATTATTTCAATAACTTTCAATTACACTGCATGAAAACTTTAACACAAAAATGTACGTCTTAATATAGTCATAAATGCGACTAAATCTGTCTTTCGATTTCAGTCGTGAACTTTCGACTAATCTCCGCCCAGTCACTGCAAAGTTGTGGTAAAATCTTAGACAGAATTTTCCATAAACGTTCTGTTATGGAAATAAGCCCGGATGGAAACCTGCATCATACATAAGCGGCACTGGCAATACCTACATCACTTAACCATGAAATAAGCTTACCGTGTGCTTATTTTCTCTCAGTCCGCCTTTGAAGAATTTAATCCTTTTTACTTTATTGTCAGTTCTTTTAAATCCAACCTACGCTGCACCCATAATAACCTTCAAGTTGAAGCTGCGATCATCAAAGGTTACATAGAATTTTCTCCAAGAATGTAATGCTCTATAAATATATCCGCTTTCCCAGTAATAACGGCGACAATACCTGATTTAATTACTTACAGATAAGCGGAAAAAGATTGCTCCACTTCGATTTCCTGGAATGAAAAACTAGAACCTTTTTTCTGCAACTCCGCCTCCGGGAAAAATCCTTTTCATCGTTGAAGTATTTAAAAAGCTTATTCATTATACTTTTAAAAGATCCAATTTAGTTTGAAGTAGAAACAATGTCCGGTCACTGATGGTGGGTTCCTACCATCAGTGACCAGACGTCTCTGCGTAGAGTGCACAATATAATTACAATGTGTAACTGATAGGATTTGTCACTTAGCATAATAAAGCATAATCAGCCTTTTAATGTCCCCACTGCTGGGACACAGGCCTCCTCTCTAGGAGAGGGAATGCGCCGTAATCCACCACGCGGGCCCAGTGCGGGTTGGTGGATGTCACATGTCTTCGAATTTTTGGTTCTAGGAAATGCCGGTTTCCTCACGATGTTTTCTTTCACCGTTTTTTACACAAAGTATTGTCGCCTGGCTGGGTTTGAACCCGCGACCTAACATTCGTAAGTCGGGGCCGTTACCACTTGGCCACCAATTACACTTTTGTCACTTATTTTTTCTACAATCCTCCGTGGTTGCTAGTGTTTCTCCATTCGACGGGTCCATTACTGTGTGTATTATTTGTTTTGATAGACATGAGACTCGCTAAGTATCAGTTACCTCATTAATTCGATATCCAAAGGTTAGCGCTATTTACGGCAAAACAAGAGTGATTAAGTATCTATGAACTCTTGTTTTTTTTTTTTCTGCCTTGTAGGCGACTCCATTGATACCGTATTGATTTGAGATAGAGCTTGTATCTAATTTTACTAGGCTTGGATGGTATATACGAGAAAGGTTTTAATTGATGGTACAGATTTCTGGGCGGATGTTTGACGGTCCTGTGTCGTATCGTATTCCATTTTTTCATAGAAGCCCGTAGGCTTCAGACCCTTAAAAGCAAAGCGGGCCGATCCTTCTTAGAAATAGATTGTTGCGGGAAAATGTAATCAGGCAGGTGCATCTATGTTCTAAAGCTTGTTAGAGTACCTAATCGACATATAATATTTTGATAATGGTTCGTGCAAAATAAATATAAGTACTCAAAATATTACATTGCAAGAAGTGTTTAAAACAAGCCGGATCTTAGGTATTTATTACATATCAGAATGGCCTCAAGTTCCGTGAAGCTGGAGATCTTAGCGTCCAGGGCGACATTGCTCAGCCACATTTAGGGCTCTTGAAACAACTTTGCTCTAAACACTAGGTGTTATAATTGCCCACTGATCCGCGCCAAATCTGTCTTGTCTGAAAATGTTAAGGAGATGATAAAATGTCAGATATTATATCGTAATATCTATGCACAATTTTGTGCAATACATTTTGCACGTATCACTTTTTAATAACTTTGGTTCTGCTTTTGATTTTGAAAAAATGATTTTACGTAAAAAGTCACGTCCCTGCTGTCGTGAAAACGAGTCTGGTATGATTTTAATTTGTGCGTTCCTTTGATGTGTATCAATATTTACTTGTTTTGTGAGGGAGTGCTCAATGCACCCTCAAATTCGATAACTCTGCGCCCTCTAGCCGTTCCCACTGGCATTTTGATTAGGGTTTCATACGATAGCCGGTGCTTTGAAGCCTTTGACAGCAGTCGTTGAACATGGGATCGTGTCCGTGCTATCTCGCGTTTTTCACATCACTACCAGACCATATACATATAGGTAGGTACGAGCCGCAAAGCCTGTACTAATAATTAGTACAGGCTTTGCGGCTCATGCCTACCTATATGGCAGTGGCGTGCTGTGGTTCGACTTAGGGTAGGCCAGAGAAAATGTCCAAATAAATTTTAAAAAATAACCTCATTATTCAGGGTTGATTTTTAATGAAGTATTTTTTATTTTTTTTTAAATTGCCTATTTAAAAAAAAAAGACACCAAATTTCAACCCTGAATAACGTGGTGTGTTTTTTTTGGATATTATTTTCTGGCCTACCCTAACTCGAACCACTGCACGATATGGTCTGGTAGTGATGTGATTACTTCTCTCCATTAACGAAATATAATATAATTCGTTATTATGATCTATGTATTTTATATACATAAGATGGATCAACTAATAGCCTAAACCAATAGCCGTAGAGACGTGATATTTGGAGAACGAATATCTTTTATGATGTGGGCAACCCGTAAGAAAGGATTTCTGTAAACGCTTGAAAATCCCCTAAAGGTGTGAAATAGGCGGTGGAAGTTTATATGAAGTCTTATTCGTTGAGCCAATACTCTGGTACATAACTTGGTACAAATATTAGACGCACCCAACAAGAACGCAGAAGGCACGCGTAGGCCACGTGACCGAGTCTAGCGATAAATGTTTGCGTTGTTAGATTTTCGTAACTACCACCAAATGACGAATAAAGGTGTTACATTTTGTGGGTTAATTAAATATGAACTTTGCACCTAAGTAAATAATAATAGTTTTAGTATAAACTCCCAGGCCCGTGGAGATAGAGAACTACAATTTTTATTATTACTAAAATACAAGATGAAATATATTTCGTTGAGTTTGTAAAGAATATTTTTGTGCATCGTTAGATCTACTTAAATCTTGATCTATGTGATTCTGAAGGGTGTGTCAACTTTTTGAAACTGTGACAACTTTTTGAGGACATAGGCTACTTTTATCCCGGGGGTATGTTTCCTTGCTACAATAATCGAATTGTATGCAGGCGAAGCCGCTGTCAAAACTATACGGTTAATATAAAGTTTACTTACTCGTTCCATGAAATATAAGCGCAGTGACAATTAGTTGAAAGATGATGTGAGGAGGGGTACTAGTTTCTTTGACGACGACACCGCTACCTCCTTGAAAGGGAACATGATCTGCTGTCAAATGAAAATGTCCCTAATGCAATATAAAATACTGGCATCTCTTTTAATAAAATCACGAGCTAAGGTAGACGACATTTTTTAAGGTACATTCGAGTTAATCTACGTCTATTTATCTAGGTCCCGTTTTCAAAGGTACTCAAGTACCTACTCGAAGCTGAATTATGAAGGGGGGGTGAATTAGATCAGGTACGTGTCTTAAGTTATGCATGTAGTAATCGATGTGACACTTGGGCACATGCCGATGGTAAACAACAACAACAACAACTGTTCGGGATTCTCGTGGAACTGTGTAAAGTATATTGCTTAGCGTGTAGCGCGCCGCCCGGAGTTCACAACTTTATGTTGTTAGACGGGATGCGATACATACTTGTTAGTCCAGCATGAACTCGCGACTACATATCTCTACTTGTTGCATAGTGCTTGTACTGTAGTTCCCGAGCCTGTTAACTTCTACTCTTTTTGTAAGAACGACGCTTTTGGCCTTGGTCGCGCGGTAACTAGACTTAAGTTCACGATTTATCCTGGTTCTTACGAAGGGGTGCTTGTCTTTTAAGTTTTTTAACTCTGTGACGTCACCAGAACATACTTTTTGTACTAGGAATTCGAATAGGAGCTTTTGTGTCGCGAGTAGTTCGCGAGCTTTGACGAAGTATGGCGGAATGTGATGTAAAATTCAAAATGGGTTATCCAGGTGACGTGACATACTTAATTTGCCACGTGTACAGTTTTCCCAATCATTCGGCTGAGTTATAAAGAAATATTACCCCTTATTTACCAAGACGACAACTTGGCTTCCAAGAAGTTTTTATGAAGCTATTGTTAACTGTAAACTTTCTCATAAATTTGAGAAAACACTTGCGACACAGGCGGCACTTGTAAGGAAGCGCGTTACTTTTCTGCGGACCCGCTAAACCCAGTGAACGCAATTAAAACATGGAAGCATTCCTAACTCAAAAAAATGACCCTAAGCACATTGCGCCGCGGTAGGCGGGGCTTACCGATTGCGCCGCTCACGTGTTTAGTTACACGGCCTATTCGTTACATGGTAATTTAAACCCAAATACTTGGGAAATAAGGTCATTTTTTAACTGTGCATCGTATTAGCAATAATGTTGTTGGTGCGGTTCGGCGAATCAGCGACGAGGTTTCGATGTGAGAGTTTGTTTGGATTTTTGGGTCACGATTCGCGCTTAGATCCCTTGAAGTAATGCTTCCATGTTTTATTTGCGTTCACTGGCTAAATCCCGTCTACGAATGTCTGCGCAGGTAAACAGCCAAGATTCTCGCTAAATAAAATAATTAGTAATTGATTTATTTTCCCAAGCTCAAACCCAACCTACGCTTCGTTCTCCAAATTCTTACAATATTTTCAATAATCAAGAGACTATTAGCGATTCTGTAGCACCCCTTCAGCTTAGTACCTTTCCCCCCTTTCTGACGACGAACATTGTATAAATTAACATAACACGCCTACACATTGGTCTCTTGTATACCTTTCCATGTCGCCTTCGGGCCGGATTAGTCCTTAAACAAAAACTATTCAGACATCACGAGTTAACCTTTCAAATTGAAAGTAGGTAAGGGAAAAATCTGACCGAGAAATGAGGCCGAGTTTCCCGCTCGCTTTAAATCTGATCGTGGCGCGACAAAGTAGGGTTACAAAGGTAGGGAAAAACACCTACTTAAATGTATTATTCCGTACCTTTAGAAACTTGTACCATCTAATAAGAAAATGTCATGGTTTTCTGCCTTGGTTTTGTCTAAGCCGAAGGTGTGTGGAGGTCGTTTTAATACTGTCACAACACTAATTGGACAGAAAAAGCGTAGTTCCAGAGTGGAAAGTCAGAAATGGTCTCGTAGTTAATAAGAGAAATAGCGTGTTTTTTAATTTTAATAATCCATCATAAAAATGATCTACTTTTATTTTACAAGTAATAAACAAAAATGTATGTTATAGGTAATAGTAATTTAAAAAAAACAATCTTTATCACTTATACAATTATAAGTCTCTATGTATCTCCTATAGAATCCGAATGAAAATTCGCCCTGGAATGTCTCCTCTAAACCAACCTCAAAAGTTCCTTTGTGAGTATTTTTCAGCATTCATTTTCTCACCTGCGCTACAAAAGGAACACTTCTGAAACATTTCATGGTACTAGATCTGAAAAGTATAAGGTTTTCAAGATCGCCCGCCGCATTAGTAAAACGCGTCTTGCTGAACCCCTTTGCCTATATTTACAGTTGAGCGTGACTCAAACAGCCGTCGCAATTAAAAAGTCGCTCCGTGATGATTAAAGCATAAGAGAGAAACTACGAAAACTTCTCCCCTGCAATTGAACAGCCGAAGCAACAACAAAAAAACGTATTTACTTGCATTTATGTTCTCTCCGTATTCCTTATTTCGGCATATCGTAAAATATAATTAACTATCAAAAAAATAACATGACTGACATCATGGCCTTTGCTTACCATTTAAACTTCCGCTTGGTTCCAGCGTACCGAAAACGGTACGCTGAAGGCCAGGCCAGGCCATTCATACAATTTTGGATCGAACAACTATTTAGTTGTGTGCCAAAGTTTATGGAAAACAATAGAGATCTGCATTTTATCAACTAAACAGTTGCACAACTAAAAACAACAAAAAAACATTGATCGGTCGATCAAAATGTCAAAAATTACCAATTCAATGGGCCTTTAGAGGTTAATATTATCATGAAATCAACTGGGGCTGGGCTGACATACAGTATTATACTATATTACACTTACCGCCTCTAATTTCCCGGGGTCTGTGTTTTTTAACAGCTATAATCAAGGCCAACCATCGTCGTTCAAATCATCGATTTCCATCATTTCAGATTGTGGTCAAATTTGAGCCTATCACTGCTGCAGTCTGAAATACCTACATTTTACAAATTTTCTAACACCACGCTACAGCATTAAGTTCCAAAGATATTGTAATAAAACTATGTTAAACTCTCGTGGAATCTTGCAAAGATATAACTACCGATCCCTACTAAACTAAACCAAAAGATAACGTCAAAAAAACTAATTTTAAGCTATAAGATGGTCGAATTCGAACCCTGAACTCGTCTGTCGCGCTTGTTACCACTCCGCCAATGGTTACATTTGGGTAGTTACCGCCAAGCCCTTTTTTATTGTATAAAAGTTTGAGCAGCCCTAACATTACCTTATATATTTTTTTCTTGACTTTTTGAAGTTTGTTTTTGAAGAGTGTGGTGTCAAAACATGTGACTTGTTTGGTACATACTCGTAATATTTAGCAATCAATGAGGACGTTTTACTTGTGAAAATTGAAGTTATTTACCTTATTATTAACGGTATGCATATAGTGTGATGTTCTATAGTTTATAAGTGATTGACACGAGCTATTCTTCGTCTGTTGAATACAATCAATTTAAGCAATCATAGAATTGTCCCATCCTACCATTCGCAACATTGTGCTGGTTGACGCAGGTTGGGTTCGTAGTTCGAGCATCTTCAACAAAGTCAATGTAAAGTCTCGAACAAGTGCTACAGTGGAGGCAGTTCCATCAAAACTTAAACACGTCTTAGTTTACGTCGGTCAATAATTAAAAATAAAATAATTATAGTCAACATTTTAAGCCATGCCGAGTTAAAACTTAAATTAAACAGCTAATCAAAACCTATATTTTCGATAATATCTGGTTCATTTTGTGTTTGTATTGGTCAAGTAAGTAGGTTACCTACTAATGTTTTTAAAAGTGTGTTAAAAATTCGAAAATCCTAAATTAGAAAGTTTAACATTGCCGTACTTAATAAATGTTTTGAGTTGTAAGGGCAAAACAGAGAGATTAAATCAGTTGGACTCACCGCATTTTACAAAATAAAGTGAATTATGCAGTTTGTTGTGTGATGAGAGGCGCGCGCATCGCGGCTCGGCTGCACACCTGAATTCATCCGGGGGCGTCCTCGCGGCACTCGGGACCCGCTTTCGCTTTCAGCCACCCCACAGGCGCGCGCGTATTGCACTCCGGTAAAATAGAACTTTCCGACGGCCAGTAAACTAAAGTGAATCTCGTCTGAACTAAATATTTTTTAAATTGTGTTTGTGATTTTCTTTTTTTCGGTACACTATGTGGGAGACACTGCACACTCATCATGGGTCTTACATTCATACCTTTTATTTTGTATCTTATTTCCTGTATTTAATTTTCGTATTTACTTATATAAGTGCTGTCCTTGGTTATTTTTTCCGGTGGCCCTAATTTTTTTTCCTTACTTTGTTTTTTTTGTTCATTTAAAATTGCGGTGAGTGAAAGTACACAGTTATAGAAGCTATGGAACCGTTAGAATTCAACACTTTGTCCAAAACAGACGACCCCGTCATGTGAGTTTATTAATATTAATTTTCTACATTAGTATAAGCACTAAGTAGCATTATTAGTTGTGCTCGTTGGGTTGGTGCTGGCTTCATAAGGGTCGGCGAACAAACTTTCGTCAACTTTTTACACCGCCATCAGCGTTTTCGTTATGGTTTAGGCGCGGGCGCGGGAGATATTAAACTAAGTATATAATATTGTATGTTACTTATAAGAATAAAGAAAATGTAGTATTTTTGAACTGCTCACTCCAAAAGGGATAAACAGGCTATACTTTGTGTAAATATCAAAGAGAATTTCCATTGT
Source organism: Hecatera dysodea (assembly GCA_905332915.2). Classification (NCBI taxonomy): domain Eukaryota; kingdom Metazoa; phylum Arthropoda; class Insecta; order Lepidoptera; family Noctuidae; genus Hecatera; species Hecatera dysodea. Next base: position 24,535,569 of record HG995286.1, on the reverse strand, counting down.
TTGTTGGTACAAGTTTGCAAATTGATCCTTGGTATAGTTTATTTTTACTGAATTTCATTATAATCTTTTGCAGCATTGCCTTTTATATTTCAGAGTTTTAGATATTATCGTTAGACTAGTAGAATTAGTAGTGCTTGATTTGAGGTTCAAATTTTATAGAAAATAATAAGGCGATGACTATCCTATGAATGGGCTCATTTTCTTTTCAACTCGTTAAAATGATCATTACTTCCTTTTCTTTTTTAACTTTACCTGCATTTTAGAATATGCATATTAGACATTGGCAAAGAAAAGTTTTGTAAAAGTAAAACGTTTACATATTTTAACCAAAGTTAACGCTTGTTCCCTTTCGGGGTTAGTAGACATTTTTAAATATAACTTTTTATAAAGTTGATGTTTTTTATTGTAGTTACAGTTACCTACCCTATTCCTATTTCCTCGTTACCGGGAACGCGTTTCTTTTTTATATTTAAGTAACAACGTTTTTTATACATTGTTATAATTATCTTTGCAAAAGTTTAAGCACATACATGAGCTGTAGGGGAAGGTGGGGGGACACCGGATAGTTAAGAAAAAGACATAATAAATAAATCACTATATTATTTATTGAGGTAATCAATGTCAGAAATGTTTAAGTATACCTTTGGCATAACTTTGGCAAATAAATGTTTGAGATCAATTTTAGTAAATCCAAAATATGTGTCATATTTAAAAAAATTATAAATCCGAATTCACCCCATACCTATGGGTCAAACCGGATAGGCATTTTTTATTGAAGGGGTGAATACAGATACTACCAATAAAACGAAATAATCAAATTATCCGCAGTTTTTGCATACAAAAAATAATAATTCTTGCTCAGAACAACTAATGCTTTCGTGAGCCCATTTAAGTCCCCGTTCAGCTGAAGCTAGGGCACCGACTTGTTTTTTACCTTTGACTGATATAATTTTTCCTATTTTTTTTGGTACAGAGGTCAATCCTGTTTCGTCCATGTTATAAATTCGCGTGGAATTGGAAGCGTGCTGAGCATAAAGTGTATCTAAAAGGTTAAAAAACGATGACACTACAGTTCTATTAAAGCCCATTGCTCTTGCAGCTGATGTAGCTTCAGGTGATCTTAGTGACAATTCAGAATGTCGTTTTAGAAATCCAGTAACCCAATCTATGCCAGCAAGTCCAGTTTCCTTATTAAAAGGATGGTTTAAATTATTTCTTTCAGCCAATTGGAATGCCAAAAGTCGAAGATCTGTTTTAGTCAATCCAAATAGTCGAGATTCTATAATTTTGATATGTTCAACTAGCATACCTTCCAGCTCATCAGTAAAAACGCATTTTGCAGAAGCAGGGCACTTTCGAAACACTTCGTCTTTGGATTTTCCAGCTTTGATCTTCTTTACACGATCTTCTAAGGAACTTTTGGGTACACTATATGTATGTGATGCTAAAAGATATCCCATTCTCCCTTCCAGCACTGAATTTATGGCTAAAAGCATGTCTGACTCCGACCACTGCAGCCTATTTGACTTTCTCACATATGTTCGTGGCATGTTGATGCTCGCACTCTGTAAAAAGTAAACAAGTAGTTTATTATATAATAATTAAACAGAGGAATAAAACAAACTCTTGCAATACCTACCTACGTATAAAATCAATCGGGGTGAAACCGGATAGTCGAAATCACCCCGTCTGCTTGTACCCCACAGGTGCCATGTTTGAAATTGTAATACTAACAGAGATTATGTTTACACTCATAGCAACAACAAATACCGTTTTATAAGATTCAATATGTATTACTTCATGAAAAATACAACCGTATAGGATAGCACAAAGCTAAACTTAATGATAACACTTTAAAAAAGTCAAAATATTAGATAACTTACCTTTGTTCACAATTTTCGATTATGGACGCACGCGCTGAGATGTTACCGTCGCCGCCATTTGCAACTGCACTGAGTAAGCGTTCGCGCATATTTCACAGCTAGCTAGAGTGAGACAGGTGTACGCGGAGTAATGAAATAGCAACTATCTGGTTTCACCCCCTGTCCGGTTTCCCCCCTCATTCCCCATACATATTAGTTCAAGCACTGATTAGTATAATTCTGCTTTTTTTCTAATTTTCTATGGAGAATTAGAAATCTGCTAATAATTATAGTCAGTTTTTAATTAATCATGTGGTTATATGCCTCTTATCTTACCGACATATAAAAAACTTGTCTTTTAATGAAAATTGTTTTTTTTTTTCATTCTGAATTTGTGATCGAAAATTTAAGTTTAATCTAATTTTAGTTTCTCGCTGTAATTTTCATATCATCTGATAAAGTATTGTGATCAGTTTAAGTAGAGCTCTGGTGTAAGTTATGCTGGACAATCTCTGAGAACTTTTTTCTTAGGGCTTCACGTCCACTATAAATCACTATAGTACTTCTAGGAAGCAACAGAAAACGCGTGCATAATATCGAGGAAATGGAATTTGGAATTCACAAAAATATATTTCAATCAGATTCTGTTTTACATGTAAATACGTAAGTGTGAACATTACCTAGTTAGTAATTTAATATCGTAATGTATTAATCTATTATAAAATTACTTAATTGAATACAGTAAAGTCCTTTGTGTATGTATTCGCTTTTAAACCGACTTCAAAAATAGAAGGAGATTCTCAATTCGGTTCGGGTCTCATAATTCCATCATTTGAAATTGAAAAAAAAAATCTATTTGAAGAAATCTATTTTAATGTAGAAGGATTGGTATTTACTCCATAGTTATTCTTAAACAATTTCACCCAAGTGTCATAAGCGTGGGCGGCACGTGTCACGCGCGCTAACATAACACCATTTACATTCCTTGTTTTGATCGGACAACTGAATTTAAGGACATCATTGTCTTTAGTTTTTAACGCTGCGTTTTCCGTTACGCGGACGTCACTCCAGAACTTTTCGACCATCTGTTCTGCGAGTAATGTGTCCTTCCCAGTTCCCACTGCCATTTCAGTTTAGTCAAAGAAAGATCATAGACACACAATTTATGAAGTTATTATACCTAGGTATAATAACTATATTTACCATACGTATATGTTTTCCGCAGTTTAAACTCCCATTCGGTCCGTTGGACGTGGGTGTCCTGGCTTAGTTATATCTGTGGCTTTTGACAAGTAAAGTATGTGGATTTGGTCACCCTGCTTTCACGATTAGCAATAGAACTAAACTGTAGCAAAAGTACGAATAACTTACGAAATAGAAACCGATGCTAGGGGGGCGGTGCAACAGGTACGGCCGTGCGAAACTTCAGCCACCAATAATGTTCTTCCCTTTTCAACACCCTTACCACAAAGTGTTTTTTGAAAGGTTCATTAGAAAACCAGCGTCAGACAGCATCAGTCTGACATATGGCTGAAATTTACCTTCGTAGTGCAGCCGGGAGATACACACTTAGTGTTTGTCATATCATAATATTTTTTATTATTTTTATGTACTGAATGTGTTTTTATTATTTCTATGCAATTTATTTAGATCATACATTATACACGCATGTTTCATGTATGTGCTAGATTAATATTATTATGTTTTTTGTTTCTAAAAGGGATTTTCTCTCAATTTGACCCTGACACCCTGGCTCTGCCTGAATATCTGCAATAATATTTAAACGAAGTAGCTCCTTAGTGTGAAGTTCATATTTTCAAGTAGGTACACTATGCCTTATTTACCCGTTCATTTGTGAGATTATATCGACTTATATTACTATAATGAGTCCATTTTGTATAAATTTAATACAAAGAGGTTAATTGGACTAGTTATAGTTACCGTTTCCACGAATAGTTAACATGATGGTCGCTCCACGGATTATATTGATTTGATCGGGTGTCGGTGTAATGTGTTATGTTTCATGTATGTTCGTTAAATTTTAAATCGCCCTACCTCAATGTTGTGTGTTTATAAGATGCATTATGCGAATAAATCGCTTTAAAGCGGTTCCATTGCGTTGTCGAAGTGCGTCGTCGAGTGTCCGCCATTGTTCCGATTTACCGATATATTTCCGATTTATTTTCATGTTAGGCTGACTGTTTTCCAAAGTGACTTGTGATCAAATGGTAACTACTGTTTACAATATTATAGGTATGTACACCAGTACATATGTAGCTCTTGTGCTTTGTGCAGCCGCATCAAAGCGTCTGGTCTATAACTTTGTTAATTGATGATGCATTTGTCAATGCATGGGCTATCGGCTGCCTATCAGGGAATTATGAACGATACATGATATATTTGCTAAATGTACCTGGTCTGTGCCTGTGGACCCTGATTGATTTAGTGCTTTAATACCTACTTTACTCAAAGCAAACATTTCCGCTATCTTTGATAATTTGCTTTGATTTGCTACGATGTTCTTAGGCTTTCCTGAACCCCCCCTGCAACTAGAGATCCAGCTTGCTACGTGATATATACTAATATTAATAAAACAAAATTTTAATGCGTGCCACGGAATTATGAACCATACACGCCACAACCACCACCTTGTATATGCCTAGGTTACTCTTAATAGATAGTTCAAATCAGTACCGTTGTCGCGTAACAACGATATCAAATAAAAATCGAACAACAAAATTTCTGAAAACACAAATTGGAGAACTGTTTTGTCCGCACCGTAAGCTAGGGAATACATTAGAATTATTAAATCATTGCATTAGTAGGTAACTTATTATTTAGGATTGGTGTAGCTTTTGTTTATTTCATATACAAGTAAGTACATATTTGTCTATTACTTTACCTCAGCCATTTTGCAGTTACGTTTAGAATTGGCGCGCAATAGAAGTTTAGTTTTCATTGTTTTAAAAATACTGGTTTGGTTTCGGACTTGCACGCGCGTTTTATGGGGTTACAAGATTCATCGAACGAACAAAGTCATAATCAACTTTGACGGTCTGATATCTTATGAAAATTAGCCGGAAATTGATGGGGCAAAAAAATAGTGCGAGTCTGTCTCGCGCACTGAGGGTTCCGTACAAACTTGTATGGAGATATAGTTCAAGGGAATTGTGTATAGATTTTTTACGAGTATACGTAACCTACTGAAGTTTATAAACTATATTTAAAAACTCATTACTATGATGAAACGATAAGTAAGATTGAACTTTGTAGTTGTTAAAAATGTTCTCCCACAAATCTATGTACGTATGACACGATCATTTCTTCGACTGCAAATATAAGTTTGTAATAGCAAAAACTGTTAATTTTTACGTGAAATAACTTTAAACTCTGCATCAGACTTAGTATGTGGGTGAGCATTTTAATATTCAGACAGCAAGATCGTATACCAGCCTTGGATTTCGTACAATTTCGCATGAATAAATGAAAACACAAAATTGAATTACCCCATCGACTACGGCTCATCTCAATATTTCAGTAAGATCGGCGTTTTAAATGTGTGTCTCAAAAAATATAGGAAAATTAACTGACTTCTAAATAAAATATTGGGTCAAGGAATATAGAGTTATATGACGCGGTCTTCCGAAATTAATTTTTAAGTTATTTTTTTTTGTAATGAGATCTTTTTTACGCTTTTAGTATGTACTTTATCATATTTGGTAATTCGTTAACAACACTGGAAAGTCATAGGAAAGCAAAATACGCAATTTTATTTGCTGAGTTGACTAGTTAGGAACAATATTCCCAATATTTTTTTTATCCAAACTATTGAACCGATTTTGCCGATATTTCTATTGGAGCATTCGGAAAATATATCCGTTTTCATAAAAAAATAAATATATTTTATTATAACTACAAATTATCAATTTTCAGAATTTTCCATTAGGTACATATGCTTTGAGACCTTGCTTCACTTGTTTTATGCCAAATTTCATGATTCTAGATCAACGGGAGTGACTCATAGGTTTGATTTACTTGAGAGCACTAAAGTACGTCGCAAAAATGATGCATAGTTACATAGCTTCTCCAAGGTTCCATCGATCTACGTATTTGATATTCATTTCAAAAATATTACCACCCGTTCCTGATACAAAAGGTTGTGACAGACCGACAGACGGACGCCAGTGATCCTATAAGGGTTGAGTATTCTTTATTTGAAGTACGGAACCCTAAAAAAAGAATGACTTCATTATTCATTAGTTTTCTCTCTCTTATATACAAGTTAGTACTTGTATACAAGACCCGTCTATTACGGGTGGGCGAGTGTTTGTTGGTAGTCCAACAAACACTTGTTTAACCAATCGTATATTCAACCATAATAAAATGTCTTATGTAAAAGTTTAAATAAAACATTTAATTCGTTTTCCCGTAAATGGTTGCATTGTGTTTGCAATTGTAAGCTGTTGCCCTCGACTCTTATCACGTTCACCAAATCCCACTTCACGTTTACAATTTAATGCGGTTTTTTTTTTGCGCGACATATGTAGGTAGTGGTTTCATAGATTTTACGCAGACTTGATGAGATGCGACCTAGGCTAAGTAAAAACTCGTATTCGCTGCAGGCACAAAGCCCGGCCATGCGTGTAACATGGGTTGACAGATGAATTCGGTGGATGCACGTGTATTGAGGGCGGCTTTAAGGGGCTGAGGTGCGGGCCAAGGGACGGTCCCTGTGATCCTGTAAAGGGGGAGCCAAAGCAATAGGGAGGTGCGGAGGGCGGAGCTTACAGCCATCTGTAAGGGCTAGGAACGATTGTTCGCTTGATAATAATGCGAAGGGTCTAGTAGAAGGGATAAAGTAGGACCCACCGAAAAAAAAAAAGATATCTCAGGTAGCCCGAAAATATTGGGTTATGTTATATATTAACTACTAGCGGCCCGGTACGTGCTTCGCTACGTATAAAGTGAAATAAAATAAACAAATCGGAACATCAAATTCATTTATTTAATCAAAAAAATATTTTATTTAAAATCGAAATCAATTGCTAGCTATTTACAACACACTTTAAACAATATTTTTTGTTTTTCCATTTTGAGCATAAATAAACAAACGGCTGGGGGTACCGACTCTGGAACAGGCAACATATAACTGGCCATGTGAAAAACAATGTTCCTCCAAATTCACACCACAAACGTGAAGTGTTTGACCTTGGGCCTTGTTGATGGACATCGCAAATGATAAACGCACAGGATATTGTAAACGTTTGAACTCAAAAGGCATATCAGTTGGAATCATAGGTATACGCGGTATCAAAACAACTTCTCCTTTTGATTTACCAGTTAAGATCGTAGCTTCAATCAAATTTGGCAATAACTTTTTCACTGCCAATCTGGTTCCGTTACACAGTTTTGGTGGATTAATATTTCGTAACCTATATTTGCTCGTCTGGCTGGTGGCATTTTTCCCGTATGCACATATGTTTTCGCTTAAAAATCGAAAAAAAAAATTAGAACAAAAAAAAAACAAATTCCCAAGAAGCTGTCGCATATGATGCCATGTGAAATCATATACGGCAACTTAGAAAAGTATACATAAATTCAGGACTCACCGTTTGTATGAATGCACTGCAAATGCAATTATGTGAAAAGAAAAAATTTATCGCTGATAATATGATTTAATCAAACCACGTCCAAAATGAATTGACGGCATGAATGACATAACAACGTGCTTGTCCTGTCAACAAAACTTCAAAAAAGTTTCTGTGAAAAAAGTTTCTATTGAATTCATTTATTACAAAAAATGTGACAAATGAGGAACCGCTCGACCGATTTTGTGCAAACTTCACATAAACCATCTACTAAATATGCCGACCAAATCCTAAGCATTTGGTTTGGATAGGTGAGCCCGTTCTTGAGTTATGGAATTACAACGAAAAGTGGCATTGATTTTTATATATATAGATTTCAATAATAAGTTTCCAGAAAGGCCTGCGGTTCATAGGAATTTAAAACATTTTAGGTCGTAATAAATTGCACTGTACTGATTTATTGGGACGTTGTTGGAATAGATACCAATTGTTCTACTTCAAAAGAACTGTTACTTCGTGGTGCTCGGATCTTTTTTAATATTTTCGGTAATTTTTTGGCTTATAATTTCTAAACAGCTTGCACGGAGAAATTGAATCCTTAAACTTTTCTAGAACGTGAGGGTAACCGCAAGTCTGGAGGTTTAGTAGGTATTGAGATACAGCACTTTAATCAAACAGGTTATTTTTCTCAAAAAGTTCCTCACTGAAAAAAAAAAAACAAATAATTAAATTTCTTAGATCGCGTAAAGTATTTTTTTTAAACTCTTTTCCTTTTCATGACTAGTGCACTAACCGAAAAGGTATATCTTTTTTCAGAATATATTCAATACTTAGCGATGTAACGCTTTGATGAGAGATGTTTCATTATATGAGGCGGCACCTCACGCTGGGTTGTAGATACATATGTAATTGCATCCTAGCAACATCCCAAAAATTAGCACAGTGCAATTTTATTTAAAAGACCGACGGCATCTTCTCTGTTCAATATCTAAAGAAATGCATACTTGCTAACTGTTTGTTTTTAAATCCAATGTTGCTTCCTAAAAAATACCGTTCCACCGTTTTTTGAGCAGTGGTGATACACGAAGTAATGCGCCTGGCTAGGTTTGAACCAGCGACCTACAATTTGTAAGTCGGGACCGTTACCACTTGGCCACCCACTGCTATAAAAACATTTAAATGTCAAATTTTAGGTTACCTATTTAGGTTGGCTATTTAGGATTTCGCGGCTAAATAATAACAACCGCACGGGTGATCTCCAACTGGATGGTTCACCAAAGTGGCGTGCAGTGGTTCAAGTCAGGGTAGGCCAGAGAAAATGTCCAAAAAAAAAACACACCACATTATTCAGGGTTGAAATGTGGTGTTTTTTTTTAATAGGCTATTTAAAAAAAAAAACTCATTTCATTAAAAATCAACCCTGAATAATGTGGTTATTTTTTTAAATTTATTTGGACATTTTATCTGGCCTATCCTAACTCGAACCACTGTACGCCGCTGGTTCACCATCTTAACATAACGAGACTCCTACATGCCTCGGGGCACGTTAAGCTGTTGGTCCCGGCTGTCATTTTGTTCACTTTTGCATTCGTCATGGATCCTCCAGTCTTGCCAAGAAGTACCGTTTTACCCAGGTAGGTAATGGATTGTGTAGGTCTGGTAGGCAGCCGCTACATGTAAAATACTAGTATTCACCTGAATATGGCTGGAAGCCGACCCGAATATAGATGGGAAAAGGCTAGGCACATGATGAATTGAACCTAAATCTTAAAAATTACCTAAAATTAAGAATTTTTCCAAGCACCATGCCGTGCTACAGGTATTTCGTAGTTAAAGAAAAAGGTGATCATTACTGCCACCTACCCTAATAATATCCTAAAAAAATCAGGACAGTGCAATTTATTGCGATCCTAACGCATTTACGTGGGCAGGTGTACATCAGCTAAAATCAAAAAACACACTTTTTGAAATGACGTAAAGAGCCCACTCGACGCAAATTGGAATTCTCAGTATTTTTGGAATATATTTCCAATATTTCGTTTCGTTCATTTGCTCAACCAGCTCGCAGCACGGGCTAGGACACGACTCACATTACTACCCTTTGACCTAAATCTGGTACATTTTAACGTGATTTTGAAAACCTGTCACTGTGAATTTTCGCGAAAAATTCACCCTCGTCGATACAAAGGAACTTTTGTTTGTACCTTACTTAGTTTAATTAATCCTGTACCCAGAACTGAAAAATTTCGACGAAATAGAATAGAGTAGCTATCCTCTATTCTATGCGGTTCTGGTAGGTAAGGATCAAGCGGTAAAAGCAAATCCCACTCTCTCAGTTTTTTTTTTAATATTGAAGGCGGAGGGATTATTTTTCAGGTTTTTGTATGTTTGTATCATTCGATTCTCGTCCCGAATCCTTATTATAATTATCTTGCCTTGTTTGATAGTTAGTATGTATTCTTGGGTCAGACCTCGCAATTTTTTTTTTTCATTCGTTGATTCGGATGTCAAAGCACGGTTACCGGTAATCGATATTCATTCTAAATCCAATATGGCGGACTTGCAAAGGTTGCGAGCTAATTGTTTATGAACACCCCCATGACATGGGATATGTCATGGGGGTGTTCATGGATACATATCAAAAGAAGAGTTTGCGGAAATAATTACGATAAAAGCCTGTTCTTAAATAAATAATTTTACATACGTACATACTTCATACATTTGATACCTCGTTTTAATGCCGGTTACATGTTTTTTGGCTGGCAGCAACAAAAATCAGTTATCACTTTAGGTTTCTGTAATCTAGGTTTAAAGAAAATTATCTAGTTAAAATCAGACTAGAAGTAACATTAAAATAATTAGAAATAACAAAAGCAGATATCGAATCACTTTACATTATTTCAATTTGGATGATGTGTAAAAGTAGCAGTGTTCATTAATTTAGTCGCTGACTGTACCTACATAATGTTTTGAGATTGAATATGCGTCGTTTGGCACACAAAACCGTATAATTTTAGCCTCAAATCGCCTGCTTGGACTGGCCTGTAAGCCTATCGGTTATTCTAAAACAGAGCTGTGCACTGCCTTAATTTAGGCTATTGATTCCTAGAGACAAAGCAAGTCTGTCGGTGATAAATTGGCAAATTAGGTCAATCTTGTTTCCATACGATTCACTATAACCCATCCAGGCCGATCTTTGACCAACGCATTGACGTTATATTCATTGTCGAGATAGATAGGTCCCCTAAATCTAGGTGGTGCTTTCCTCAAAACAGCTCAGACATTGTACTTTCACATGATCTGACCACTTCAATATACGACACGGTTGGCGCAGTGGTTGAGCGATTGGCTGGTGCGCAACGTGTCGTGGGTTCGATTCCCACACGGAACAAATATTTGTATGATCTACGGGTAGTTGTTCCGGGTCTGGTTGTTTGTGTATGTTTGTAAACGCACCCATGACACAGGAGAAATGCCTAATGCGGGGCAAATTTTCCTTTAAAAAAAATAAAATATTATTGTATGAACTATAGCTTATGGTTTATTGGTGTTTTCACAAAATAGCCAGTCAGGAAACGCCGACCTCATCAAGTAAAATACTTATTATTATTTTATGTTGAAATATGGTTCTAATTGTTTATAAACACCTTTAAGTTATTAATTTTAAAATGGGCTTAAAATTACAATTACATATTCACATCAGATTTTGAACATACAGTCACTGCGCGGAGTTAGTAGGTAGTCCAGAAACTAACGCTCCGTTGAGATCAACGAGAATGATAAAATTTAACGGGTGGTTTTGTAAATTAATATTAGTCTTAAATAATTAGTTAGCTAGTAATTTTTATTTATTATTTATTTATTTATTATATACTTTATTGTACACCTTGTAATAAAAACAGGAAAAAAATTATAAAAACAAGTGTACAATGGGCGGTCTTATCGCACAAGGCAATCTCTAGTAATTTTGCTGCTGATCTTGAGATCCTGTGTGATCAGCAGGAAAATGACTAGCTGTAGGATCCTTCTTATCCTTATTCAGGTCCCTAGGTATATAATATTTCACTGGCTCACTGCAACACCTGGCACAAGTACAGGCACCGACCACTGTCGACAAGTGTCAACTTGCAACTGTCAGAGTGACGGCTACCCTACCACCAGTGTCCATGAGACAATTAATATATCTCTATTAGATAGATACAAACACTACACTAGATAACTAATTATTTCACCCTGAAATTTATGAATAAATCGTTAGATCCGCTTCAATTATACCACTTTTAGTTTGTTCATATCTACCAATTTCCTCCAAGTAAATTGAAGCAATAATGTCACCCCTTCCTTTAGTTAGAAACTAATTTTTGAAAAATCCAAATACACGTTATTCCTTTTTTTCAATATAATTTATATCGTGTTTCTACTTCATCGGATCAATCTTTAAGATTCTTCCATAAAAACTTTAACACCACCTTAATCGTGTTTTGATACTTGCTAAGTTTAAGCTTATCAAGTATTTATAACATCCTAGAATGTGTGTTGAATATCTTGAGTAAGCTGATAAAAAAAACAATAAAACAAGTTTTACTTTTACATCTATATTTATTCTTCGTCATCATCTCTTACAACTATATCATCCAGAAATTGTACGGGTGTAGTAATATTTTGCTGATGTCAGGCCCATCCTAAATACCAGACTAGCGTCATTACATGAGCGCAACATCCTACTGTGCGACGACTAATTAAACAATAACATCAATATTCACTGATTCCTGTCCGGCCAGGAATATCATTTTCTAATAATACATATAGGTACATAATATTGCTTTATAACGTGACTTAATCTTGCCTCTTCTTAGCGTTGTCACGCCAGTGCATATTATTATTATACTCTTTGCACCATTGCCAATATAAGATTATAAACAGCAACCAAAACAATCGTCAATAAACAAGCTATATTTTTTTAGATTTGGGATATTAGTCTTTGCCAGTAATTTATTTATTTTTACATTACAGTGTTTTGACCTCCTGCAAGGAAAACTTACGCTTAGAAATAAACTGAACTGTTAATTCACTTACTCCGTTGAATTATAATAACAAAATAAAACTGATTTCACTTGGCAGGACAAATATAAAATGACAACAAAAATCAAATAACATTTCATTTCAAATATTTTTTTATCCGGCCTGATCCTATAAAGATCTTTGAAAACCGTAGAAAAATAATGGATATTCCTTCTATATAGTCACTTTTAGACGCTCAAATTTAAGTCAGCTAAAATTTCGCCATTGTTCTTTCATCTTTATACGTCAAGTGATTTTCGATATTTCGTGATGATTGAGTGAATTTAGAAGCGGTTTAAAAAAAACAATTTTACCTTATACTAGGTATTTCTCCTGTAACGTGGGCCTTAAAACTATCTGTAGGTCATACAAATATTTGTTCCGGGCGGGAATCAAAATCAAGACACACAACGCAGCAACCAATCGCTCAACCACTGCGGCACCGTGCCGTCTTAAACAAAATATCAAGTTGTGTAGAAACAACAACACAAAATATACAGTTTTCTATAACGATCAAAACATCAAAGTTTTCATCCCTCTCGCGAGTTTTGGATCGATCATGGTTGACGTAATAATCTTCATCTCATTTTTTCATGGTGTTGTGTTTGAAGAATTTTCATGAATCCAACAAAAAACTAGATTATTGAGACCGGCCATAAGTAAATGATGTTAATTGGGTATGATACTGATATTAAAGTTGTCTCTACATTGTCCTGTCTTGCTTATATTAAGTCCGTGATCCGCCTTTACTTTTTTAGGATTTTATTTGCGTAACTTTTAGGCATTTTTCAGGAAACCTGCAACGCAATACGTTGACGACACGGTTAGCACTGTGGTTAAGCGTTCGGCTGCTGCGCTGCGTGTCACGGGTTCAATCCCCGCATGGAACAAATGTTTGTATGGCCTACAGATAATTGTTCCGGATCTGGGTGTCTTGTGTATGTGAGTTTTCATGTTTGTGAACGCACCCACGATACAGGAGTAAATCCTAGTGTGGGGCAACATTTCGTTAAAAAAAAAGACTAAATACATTTCGGGGATCCTGCGCTTGATAAAATGGACTTTCACTTTGCTTCACTCATATTCCCTGAACTACGGGAGACTTTCCGAGTAAAAATTGATGACTAGAACTTACCTTTCTACACAAACCTCTGTTATCAGGATGAACATTGCCCCAATGGATTTCTAGAATAGTTTTTGGTACAAAGTGTATCTATGAAAGGACAAGTCATTATTTTATTAATGTTTGAAACATAAACCTGCCTTAATTCAAAAATATATATATTTTGTTGTGAATTTTATTGTTTTTATTTCCGGTTTTTTTAAACTCGAATGTTAACTCGTACTTTGGTTACGTTTCCGTTGTTATTGCCCTAAAGCCTTGTTACACGAAACTGTTAAAATGATTTTAAAAAAAAATAGCTAGAAAGCTCTCGTGTGAGTCTCGATACAAGGTAGGCTCTCTATTGTGCCGTGATTCCCGCAAACCCCGCTAGCTGACCACCGATCACCAGACGCCGAAACGTTATTCCGCCGGTCGCCAGTTCCGCCAGTCCGGCCACATGTTGATTACAAAGCACTACTCAAAGGGGACTTTGAGTACCGGTCTTTTTTGAATGGATTATACGTATTTTGCGATATTTGATTCAAACGTACTCCATTGTAGTTGCTACTTGTTTTAAACAGTCTGGCTTTTGAAGCAGCTGTCGCATGCTGATTGATACTGCAGTTAAAGGGGTTCCTTTGTAACTTTTGAGAGAGATGTAACAGTGCATCCGTGAATGAAGGACAGCGGGATTCGAGCGGCCGGTGGAACTTCAAGGCCGTCGTCTTGCAGATCGATACTGAGAATATTGCTATATGGTCACCTGGCTGCTACCAGCCTAACATGACATATTGTTTCGTTATCGAATGGTTCAGAAGTTAAAAACTAACAATTATTTAGTTCGATAAGGTTTGAACTTATGTGGGATGTAGAAATGCGAGTTTTTATTAACTTGAAACATATGGAGAACTGAAAGGTTGCAAAATTATATATGTTCGTTATATCGGCGTATTAGCATCATCATTAAGTCAAATTCAAGACGACTAATCAGTTTGACGGTTGAATGCAACGAATTTATATAATATTTGTTCTGTTTTTGATAAAAATATAAAATGGCAGATTTCTTCCAATTGCGAATGCTCGGTCTGCATTTTTAATAAGTTGGTACAGTCACCGCCAGAACTATTCACTCCGGTTGTCATATGCCTAACTGAACACATTTCAATTGTGAATGCCCGAACTTTTCGCCCGTGTTTAGGTACTGTACAATTCTAAAGTGTAATAATTATTGTATTCAGACCAGCTTTGTACGTGGATGTACCGGTTTCATAGAATTACGGTACAATTGTTTGATCTCTTAACTTCTTTTATCTCCCCAGAAGCTTTCTGTTGAACCCCTAGAATAGCAGAGTTCTTTATTCTCTTTCAAATTGATCACCATGTGTGCATGCGTGCAATGGATGATGCAGCTTGCATGTCTTGGAGCAGTTGTCTCAACCGTTGTAACCAGTGTAACTAGGGTTCCTATTATTTCAATGATCAAGAAACCGGGCATGAGTCGCCGGTGCCAACCTTACTAACATAACAATAAAAAATAACGTATGAATATAATTCTCACTGGAATCTTATGAGAAATGTTTTGATTCATTTCAACTCTCAAAGAAAGTTAAATGTCAGGCTCTTCTGGCAGCGTACCATGGACTGGTTGCCTCTGTTTTGCGGTATGATGCTATTTTCTGGGGGCAGTCCCATGACAGGGAGCTGGTATTTAAACTGCAGAAGCGATGCATCAGGTCAATGTGCGGTCTTAAAACAACTGATAGCTGCGTTCCCGATTTTAAATCTTTAAAAATTCTAACTTTGCCTTGCTGATACACATACGGGGAAACCGATTCGTTTGTGAAATGTAACCCTCATCTATTTGCATATTTTGCATACTATTGTATAAATTTAAGTTCTTAAAACGCAATAGACAGATGTGTTGTTGGGGAGTTTGTGCGCCACTTCTTCCCAGCTAAAACACTAGGAAGTGGTGACGGGTGGGCGTTTTGGGGATTGTCTTTATGTAAAATTTGACGTTCAAATAGTGCTGTCTCTCAGCCTAGTTTGAATAAATGACTTTTGATTTTTTTTATTTAAAAAACTATCAGATGTCAGAAAAAATCCAATACGGACTCAATACATCACTCAATTATGTCACGTAAAATGTAAAACCGCACTAATGAAAAAAAGTTTGGTATTGCCCCACTCATATATAATACAGTACCTACTATTATACAAAATGATTATATTAAAAGGGCCCTAGATGAATTTTTAATTATAACAACTTATTGTACCATTGACGATTTTCTCAATGATGACTCACTAACTGATTGACATGCTATTACTCGGTTACTGTTACTCAGTTGACATAATTATTGTAATCCTCTCGTTTTTGTTTTTTTTTTTGTTTTTTGTGCTGTGACCACGCTGACATTTTTTTAATATATAATCGAATTCGAATAATCTGCCACTAATTTTTTATTTTTTGTTTGAAATTGTAAACCTTTTCATGCCCATGTGACCGTAAAATATGGAGAACTTTACTATTATAAAAAAAAAAACACCTGTGTAATATATATACCCATGTTTGCAAAGAATGAAATTATTTGATTTGATTACTGAAATCCGACGGTATTTGTCTACCTTTTGGAATTTACTAAAATAAGAAAACTGCATTACATTTGCAACTATGCTGAAAAAGAATTTCTTGCATCTTTATAGAGCTAAAAATATTGTATGTTTCATTCAAAATTAGTTTTGTAAAAAATATTTTTTAATCATAATTATCTTTGCTGTTAGTCTTCAGTTATAAAATAGTTGTCGATCGGTAAATCGGCTCCTACCTTATCTAAATCGATTAATGTAATTCAAATGAATTTATTATTGAATTGACTACGGTGCTACTTACATTATAAAGCAGGATATAAGCAATATAATGGGCGCCTTTGTGCTCCCACAAAAGCCAAGTACACCCCTTCCTATGTAAGTAGGTAATGCAAACAAAGGGATAATTACATAATGTAGATCTTTGTTGAATTTACTGTTAATACTACAACTGTCATATATTTTGTCTTTTCAATTTTGGCACGTATCTCCGAGAAATTAAGAGTCACATTAATTTATTTAAAGATCGAGTTTATGTAGGGTGGATTATTATACTTAGGGGATTATTATTTATCGTTAAACAGGATCTCCCCACTCCTGGATATTACGTACTTTGGATGTTCTGACGTATTTCCAGTTAGTAGCGGTAGACAAACGTGGTTTGTGACGTACGGAATAAGTATCACGAAAGTATTCGAAGTTCGAGTTAGAAACTTACGGTTTAAATAACTACTAGGTATGTAACTATAACTGCGGGCTTATTTGTGCGTTGCAAATTGTCGTTTATAAAACATTTCTGTGTGTTCAGTGAATAGTGCATTTGCCTATGCTAGTATAAAAAGATACTTTCGCCAAAAATGTTTGTTACTGTAAATAAGTTTTACAAAAACTGTACGCGTCTAGATTAAACTATGAGCTGTGTTATTGAACCCAAGATATTTCTTAAAGATTATTGTTAATAAAACCTAAAGAATATATCTTAGGTTTAAAACATATTTTTTGTTCTTGGGTCAAGAATCAATAAAGAAAGGATATTCTTTACAGTATGTAATCCAGTAAGGATTACATACTGTAAAGAATATCCTACTGATATTATAAATGCGAAAGTTTGTATGTATGTTACTCTTTAACACAAAAAGTACTGAATGGATGTTGATGAAACTTGGTTTGGCACAGAGGTAGATTATAGTTTGGAATAACACATAGGATACTTTTTTTACATAATAATTATGTTCTTTTTATATATAATTTTCGACATAGCTGCTGCATAGCGGGCGGGGCCGCGGGTGCCATCAGTACAAATAATACATTTTTATGAAAATCTTAACCTGCGATTTATTCGCAACCGATCTTATTATATGCTCTGAGGTCCGGTCACTGGAAATATTGATAAAAGCATTAATTTAGCAGTACAGACTGACTTACAAAACAGCATAGTTTCATAGTTCTAGTTTCTATGGTGCAGGCTGTGCGTTGTTTGTTAAACAGTCATTATATTATTTTGTGTATAGCTTAGCTGTGTCCCTGTTAAAGGCTTATTTCTAATAGTATATAGCCAAAGAACATAGCTATTGCTCGCCATTTTCCGTCCGCGGCTGTTATCAATTTAACTGGGTTTTATCTTCGGTAAACGTAGCCTAAGTTACTCCATAACATAACAACTTATCTGCCTGCGAAAGCCGCTTTAAAATAGGTCCAGCGGTTTCGGAGAACACACATACACAAAAATAAAAAATGGATTTTGTTAAAAGTATCATTATAAATACTTTCATGTTGTATTTATAACAGACACCTAAATTTTATTTGTTTGTAAAGACTGGCATAGCGACTGTACCGTGTACCTAATGGTACAAAACAATCATTTTAACCTGATCATACCGGCAAAAGACAAAATAAAAATGATGGCGAAATAACATAGCCTTTGCGTGGGCGGCTCTGTAATAATTATGCATATCTTGCCTAGCGTTGCCCATGCTAACGTGGCAATTGCGAATCGCCATACTCACTAGAAACATACATTAAAGCATTTGAGGTATTAGCGTGATTAGCAATAAATTACCACATTATAAAACATCATACTTTCTAACGGCCGAACCCAATAACCGATCTATCTCCAGGAGATAGATAAACAAATGAAATAGCAGAAAAATTATATAGGTTTTCTGTTGTTTCATTTGTTTTTCTATCTCCAGTACCTATGCGATAGATCGGTTATTGGGTTCGGTCGTAAATGTAAAATCTAAATCAATCCGTTATAACCAACTGTTAGGCTCTCTATTTTCCTGCCAGTCCTTTTGTCTCTACACCTTCGCCTTGGTCGAAATTACGTTGGCACATACTAAAACAACTCGCTTTCTAGCAATACCACGGGGCTTCGGCGCTCTTTTAAAAAAAAGATCGTTTCGAGAATCTCGACCACAGTCGAGAATACGGCCGCGCGACGGTTAGGATATATATAGCTGTTGCTGTTTGCTATGTTGGATTAAAATTAAACTCGAACAACTCTACGCAATCCCACAAAACAAGTGTTAATTGATCTTCGACCGTAACCGGACAGTGAGAATGCTTCATCAAAACGTGCAATGATGACTAAGAAGGTTTACTATTGCGGGGCTGCTGATACGACGTTCATTTTAATTCGGAAACACGTAAATGATAAAAGACCTGTGCTACATTTTCTGGTTAACTTCTGTTTCCCCCGAAAGTAGGCCAAAGCACAGTAGGCAAGTTTTAGCGGCACCTTTTACAGATTACGTCACAATTTAACAATAACAGCGTAACCCACGTCCTTAAACCGGTTCATGTTATACAAATGAATCTTCTAATAATTATTTAATTTGTTTCTAATAAATATTATTTATAGATTCGTAGCTGGGATAAAATTCAGGCTATTGTGAAGTCAGAAGAAGGCCTTGGAATCGAGTACGACGAAAATGTCATCTGTGATGTGTGTCGATCTCCTGATTCGGAGGATGGCAATGAAATGGTATTTTGCGACTCGTGCAACATTTGCGTGCACCAGGCCTGCTATGGCATCACAGTAATTCCCGAAGGTAAGTCATACCACACAGGTACGCTTTTATTTCTTTAACTTGCTTTTAATAATGAAATTATGGCTTTATGGAGGTGAGATATTATTGAGCTAATATTGTCGTTTTGTGATTGCAGGTCAATGGCTATGTCGGCCATGCGGAGACAGAGTCCGGCCGAGCTGCGTGCTGTGCCCCAACAACGGCGGTGCCATGAAGTGCACGCCTTCGGGGCACAAGTGGGCGCACGTCAGCTGCGTGTTGTGGATCCCCGAAGTCTCCATCGGCTGCGCGGAGATCATGGAGCCTATTACTAAGATATCTGCCATTCCAAGCTCCCGTTGGGCCCTCAACTGTGTATTGTGTCGCAACCGCAAAGGCGCTTGCATTCAATGCTCTGTAAAAACTTGTAAAACTGCGTACCATGTTACGTGCGCTTTCAAACATGGTTTAGAAATGCGCGCTATCATTGAAGACGAAAACGCTGATGACGGTGTAAAATTACGTTCCTATTGCCAAAAGCATAGTGTTAATTCTAAAAAAGAGAAAGCTACCGGGTCAGGGGAAGGGGAGGAGGAGGAAGAAGTAAAACGAAAGCGTAGGAAAGATATGACGTCGGAGGAGAAGACGCAAGCTCGAGCCGCTCGCTTGCATGAGATTGAGAGGGAATTTGACAAACACGTGAGCATCAAGGATATTAGTACACATCTGCTCGACGTCGATCAAGACGCGATTAATTACATTTACAATTACTGGAAACTGAAGAGGCGGTCAGGAAAGAACCAGCCCCTGCTGCCGCCCAAGTCGGACGACACCGAGGTGTTGACGCACCGGCAGGAGCAGGCCGACATCGACAAGCTGAAGATGTTCGTGCAGCTTCGTCAGGACCTGGAGAGAGTTCGCAACCTGTGCTATATGGTCAGTCGGAGAGAGAAGCTCTCCCGCTCCTTCTTTCGCATGCGAGAGCAAACGTTTCACAAACAAGTGGCTGTGCTCTCGGCGGCCGGCAACGATATCCCGTCGCAGGAGTTGGCAGCCATTATTGAGGCTAATCACGGACCTTCAATATATGATAGACTTTATTCCCATGATAATGCTCCGGATCATAAAAATGATTTCGAAGAGTTGCTAGCTCGCATAGCACCCCCGGAATCTGGAGACGAGAAGAGGAAGAATCAGAACGGCTTAGTGAAGGCTGGAAAATCAGCGAATCCGTACAAGAAACACTACGTCAACGGATCGCGACGCAGCGGCAGCATATACAGCGGACTGTCGAGCGAGGAAAGTGCGCCCGAGATGCCTCGCACCAGTAGGTTCCGCAAAGCCATTGGCTCCAGCACTGATGATGAGGGCAGAAGAGCTGGAACCTCACCAAAGAAAAAGGTATCTCCGAAAGGTAAAGGAAAAAGATCTCCTAAAAAGACTGAAAGGAAGAAGAAAAAGGTGCCACAGTCTAAGCCACTCATCGAAAGTAGCAGTGATGATGAGTCAAGTATAAATTCAAGACTGAAGAAGGATCGATCTCGCAGCAAGACGCTGCAACAAATGGAAAAAGAAATGACGGCTGGAAAGATGGGGCAGTCTGGTACAGACAGCGATGACCTCATGCCGATTAGACCGACCATGAGGAATAGTAAGTTCCCGATAGACATATACTCGGATAGCAGCGAGGATAACAAGACCGAGGTTAAGCCTGAAAAAGATAAAACTGAAAAGACTAAAGTAGAAAAAGAAAAACACAAACCGGAGAAGTCTCCCAGCGGTAATGACTCGCAACAATCTCTGCCGAGAACAAAGGCAGCTATGAAAGAATTTATTCCAACACAACCTGAAAAGAAAGAACCAAAAGAAGAACCTAAGCCTGGTCCAAAGAAGAGGGGCAGAAAACCATCGAACAAAGACAAAAAGGTTCCACCTCTTAAAATAGAGTCTGATGATGAAGCTAAGAACAAAGAGAATATCAAAGTCTCTAAACAAAAAGATCACCCATCTGAACTCATAGTCCCTCAAAGGCAAGCAGCTAAAAAAGCCTCTGAAAACATGCGCTCCACCACAGTGGTCAAGAAAGAGGAACCGGTTCCGGAGACCCGAGAACAGAAATCAACGAGCGGTGATGATACAAAGTCTAAACCAGCCGTGAAACAGCAGAAGGCTAAGGGCAAAGAAATAAAAGATGCGCATTCTTCCAAAGTCAGTAGGAAGAAATCTAAGGAAGCGGAGAAAGAACCAATATCATACGTACCGCAGAGACAGGCTGCCAAGAAAGCAGCTGCTCACATCAAGAGTGGATTGGGCACCAAAGCACCAGCTGTCGAGAACGATACCGACAAGAAGAAAGATGAGAAGCCTGAGACTAGCCAAAGCAAGTCGTCTCCTAAGAAAGAAAAAGACGAAGCTAAAAGCTCCAAGTCCACTCAGAAGGAAAGCTCGAGCTCTTCGTCTAACTCAAGCAGCAGCAGCTACTCGTCGTCGTCCAGCTCGGAGGAGGAGCCTGAGAAGCCCGGCCTCAAGCCCACCGCCAAGGCGCGCGAGATCAAGCCCGCCACCACGACACGCCAGCCGTCAATGTTCTCACCTCCTGGCTCTAGACCCACTGTGGACTTGCCCTTTCTCGACAGGGTGTCAAGACCGCTGTCTTCGACTAGTGCCTCGAGTGATTCTGACAGCTCTAAAGTGTCCGACGGATCCCGATCCGGCAGCCCATATCCTAAACGACCAAAACGAAGGCGAAAAGGCAAGAGTGTGTCCACTGATGCTTCCCCACGCAAAGCGCCGCCAGATAAGAAGCTTAAAACTTCCGAACGGCGGTCCGAGTGTAGGGTACCATCACCGACTCCTCAAGGAGAGGAACCTAGTCGATCCAGTAATGCGCGCGCTGCCACACGTGCTCGGACCAGAAGCACTACTTCAGGCGGAAATATGCCTAATAAGTCTGATGCCCAATCCAGAAAATTATCTAAAGACGACGCCCACGCCGCTGGACCCAACAAGACTCCCAAAGAGAGCGGCCAGTCCAGTGAACTTCCACCTACGGAACGGAAAGAGGACGCGGAGGTGAAGGAAGAGATCAAGGAAGAAGTTACGGAGCCGGTCAAGACCGAGATCGAGATAGAGATCGAAATACCCAAGAATAATGTTAAAGCAAAAGCCAGCAAGCTTAAGAGGCGAAGCGAATCTAACGACGACAAAGAGAAGATAGATAAGAGTATTGAAATTGAAGTCCCCCCACTGCCTAAAGTGAGCCCTAAGAAAAGTAGTGAGCCCAAACAAAAATCATTGGTGACCAGGCGAATGAGTGTCAAGGAGAAGGCGCCCAAGGAACGCGCTACCTCCAACGAGGCTCGCGAGCCAGCCAAGAAGTATCGGCGGCACAGCGTCGCGCATGGCGTTGATGGCGTCGACCGCACCACCACATCGCCTAAGAAGAAGACTCCACCAGCGAAGGTTGAAATAGAAATACCGCCAGTTGAGGAGGTTGACAAGAAGAGTCCTCTCCACATCGACACCGACTATCATGACAATGACAAACATTGGCTACCGAAGGCGCCTAGCCCGAACGCCATTCCGCCTCCAGTAGAAAAGCCGGGTGGCAACGAGAAATACATTGACGATAAATCTATGGACTCTGATTACGCCGAAAAGAGCAGCGTCAAAATTATAAATAAAATACAAGCTAATCTCAATGAAAACACTATGATCAAGTCACCGAAGACGCCGATGGATGCGAGAACAATAACAATTGAACAGATGGAAGCTGAGAACGTAGCGCGAAACATGAGGAAGCGTTCCGCAGAGAAGAAGTTTATAACGCAGGACGCCAGCCACGTGCAGGGCGTCGAGATATCCAAGAGCGCTAAGATACCTTCGGCCGTGAACCCGTATCCCAACAGGTCCATGTTCTCGCCGCAGTCCAAAGACAATGAGTTCCTAGAATTTGAAATGATGGCCGTCGATGATGGGTTCAACCACGACGATATTATCAAACCGTTTGCGACATATCCAGAATTCTTCTTCAAAGAGGATCCGAAGCAGGGTGTGCAAGAGACTCAGAACTTGGTAGAAAGACTTAGATTTAGACTCAGCACCAAGAAGGTGCAGCCCGAGAATCCTGATCAAGAGGAGCCAATAGTGGTGATCGATGACAATGACCACAAAGATGTCGACGTCAACGCGCCTTGCAACCTGGTGAAGGCAGAGGAGAACAGTCCGCCTCCCAAGGAACACACTCCCGCGGATAGAGTGGCCGAGCGCTCGCCCGCGAGCCTGGAGTCGCGACACTCTAACAACCCTATCCCAAGAATCGTTTCCTCTATTGAACGAGACTTGCCGTCTGGAGATACAGCAATGGACGCTAAAGAGTTCCAATCTATTGCTATGACAAGTAACGAGAAATGGATTAATGTGCCCGTGTCCATCTCACAGTTAGACACGCAGAGCCAGTCTGCCAACGATCAGAAGTACGATCATTCCAACTCATACACGGAAGACATCAAAGAGCCCATCAATGTGGAGTCAGTCCAGTCGGTGTCAGAAGTAACCGACGCCATTTCTATATCCAAAGTAAGCGATGATTCACAATCTTTATCTGTAGTCGACCATTCCGTGCACAGTAATGACGTGGAACTCGTTCATGATAACCAAAACTACGACAATAATGAATTGATACATTCAGATTGTGCTACAATATCTTCACCGCAGTACGTAAGCCAAGAGAAATGGCGTGAGAGCAAGATAACAACTAGACGATCGTCCGCTTCCAGCACCAATTCGGAAGCGTCCGTGCGCTCTCACAAGAATGCTATGAAACCTCGCATGACTGCGGCGGACCACCTGCGGCAGAGCAACATGATGCCGGACATCGACACTTACCCGCCCATCCCGGCGTACTCGCGGCCCGTGGAGCCGTCCATGCCGCTCAACCAGTACACCACGTACCCGGCCGATGCGTCGCCGTTCCTGAGCTCGCTGCCGCTATTTGCGGGCGCGTCGGCACTGCCGCTTCCGTCGCCCGGCCCGCTCTACGGCGTGCCCTACGCCGCCACGACGCCGCTCCCGCACAAACCTGCCTTCTATAGTGCAGCCTTCACTTCTTCCTCTCAGAACATTGCACTCACCACAGCGATGATTGCTCCGCCCACACCTAAACCCTTAGACTCGCCGCGGGATTCGGGCGACTACGACGCGTCAGGAAGCGATAAGATCATACACGTCGTGTCTAGTCCCAGTGTAAGCGCGGATTCCTACGATACGAATAGCAACAAAGCGACAACTAAGATGTCCAACGACAGCGAGGATACTATGACGAGCCTTCGAGATCATCCCCAGGAATCTAAATCGCCTCCAAAACTAAGCAAAGTGACTAAGTTTCCTGTGTCTAATACTAAGTCTCCGGGGAAGAGCCCCGGGATATCGCCCAAGCAGAGTGACGCGCCGAAGGGCACTAAGCGTCCGAGCAACCGCAGCAACCGAAGCCAGCGAGGCCGCGGCCGCTCCAAGAGCCGCGGGCAGGGCTTTCCGGTCGACTACACCGGCAACTCCATCCAAAGCAAGCTGGTCGGCACAGTTTACGACTTCGATGAAGAAATCGCTAATGATGGTGTCGATTTGAAAGCCCTTCGTGACAAACGAAAATCCATTGACGTCCGGGACGATAGGAAATCTGAGCACTCGTATAAGGACGCCTCTCAATCTCCACGCGTCCTCACTCCTCCTCCGACCAAAAGATCTCCTCGGTCAGACGCTAAAGATGTGAAACCTCCTCTATCTCCCGACGGTACCGAGGCGAACTCGTCTCCCGCGCGCTCGGAGCGCGGGCCGGGCTTCTCGCAAGTCGCGCCTGTCTTACCCGGCCCCGTTGATATGCGCACCTATCAACCTTTTGAAAACGCTGCGCCCGCGACCGAAAACGCTTATCATTTGTTGGCATTTGCTAGTGGCACGGCCGACCAGCACCTACCTGAAATTGACGAAGAAGTCGAGAAAGAACTGCACTCGGCATTAATGGCGAGTAATTCTCAGACAGGTTCGCCGACCCAACAGACCACTGAGCCAGCACCACCCCCTAAAGAGGTTTGTATTCCTACACTCCCAAAAGTGTCATTATCGGATTCCAGGAATCAACTGAAGGTTAAAATCAAGGGGCCATTCTTGGACGCCAACTACTCGGCGAGTTCTTCTCGCGTGGTGAGCGAAGTCGTGCCACCACCACCGATGGTGCCCGTCAACGAGGCCAGCACCAGCGCGGCGATCCCGGCTAGCGCCGCCGGGGCCGCCACCACGGGCTCCGGCAGCCTGCGCCGCATGCGCAAAAAGGAGCTGCTGCGCCAGTACTGGACGCAGGACATGAACATGAACGACCCCAACCATAACGCCAACATCGGCGCCGCGCCGCCGCTGCCGCAGCCCTCGCCGCTCATGCGCGCCGTCATAACCATCCCTAAGGCCGTCGCCTCCATGACGAGCATCCCCACGCGCGAGGACTACAAGATCACCGACAGCCCGGTAGAAAAGAAAACCAAACGCAAAACTACAAGCGGCCTATCGAGGGAGTTGAGGCATTTAGAGGTGAGCATGAATGATGACGTTGATCCCTCTGACGACGTGAAATTGTCGTCTATAGCCAGCACATCGGGTCAACAAGCACACAAGCGGCGCGGCCGCACAACTGCTAAGCCGAATAGGACAAACGCTACGACTCCGGTCGCTCCCAAACTAAAGATCAAGCTGGGCAGCAACACGGTGCAGCAGGTGCCGGCGCCTGCGCCCACCGCGCCGCCCGCACCTGCCGCGCCCACCCCTATCTACCGTCCTCCTAAGAAGAGGATCATCGCGAACAAGCCCAGTCTGGAAGACTTGCGCCGCGAAAGTATGAAATACAGGAAGATGGTTATGGCTGACTTCGAGGAAGACGAGAAGCCTATCAAGAAGCCTAAGAGTGAAAAGAGTGAGAAACGTAAGAAGAAAAAAGACAAAAAAGCTGAAAAACTTCAAGTGGTGAATAGTGAAAGTGATAGTGCTACAAAGTTGATCATAAAAATAAAGCGCACCAAGGAGCAGGAGTCGGGCGAGAGCGCGGCGGCCGGCGCGTCCACGAGCGCGGCGGCCGCCAGTACCGGAGCCGGTGGTGGCAGCGGCAGCAGCAGCAGCAGCGGCGCGCTGGCGGCGCCGGCCGCCCGCGAGCTCGCCACCGACCCGTTCGAGTACGACCCGTCGGCGCCCGACCCGCTGGCCATCGACCCGCCCTCGTACTCCGAGTCGACGTCGGCCATGCGCAAGGTGCGCACGGACAAGGTGACGCCCATCCGGTTAAAACTAGCTCGCAGCTCCGAGGGCTTGGGCTACGTGATGAAGGAGGCGGAGGGCGAGGCGCGCGCCCCCGTGCCCGTGAATAACAATAAACACTGTGAAGTGAGGTGATACAAGCCGCGCGGTGCCGGCAGCGTCAAGTGTACCAAGGACAAAAAAAAGAACTTACAGCGTAAGAAAAAAATAGACACTAAGCCTAAAAATAAGAAAGCTGCAACTAAGGCTAGTAAGGCTAAAAAGCAGTAAGGACATTGACTAAATGAACTATGTTACAATAGAACAAGTATAAAATCTCCTGTATAGTTGAAACTAAATACTGAAATTGTGTCTGTATATTTTTAAATCAATATTTTTATCTCTATGTAGTTTATTATTATCTACATACAGCTTGTACCAGAAGTGCATGGTCATATTTAAGGGTGATATTGGTTAGCTGATATAGCTTAAGGAAACAATAGCAAAACAAAAAAAAGGACTTTTTTCAAAAATTCGCACTGCAAATTCCATGTAAAGTTCTTGAGGTCTTTTTTTTCAAATGTCTTTTTTGTTTTGTTATATTTTCCTTAGTGTTTGTCAAGTACCCAACATCACGTTAAATATGACCACGCACTTCTGGAACACGCTGTATTTTATTTATTTGTATAAATGGAAAGCTCAATGATTAACTTAAAGTTATTCTAAGGAATATGGAATTGTGCATTATGCTGTGCACAAGTAAATCTTATTATAGTATAGCATATATATTTTTGTTAAAGTTACTGTTTTACTTTGTGCCTCATATGGAATCTCATTAATTTTCACGAATTAATTATGTAATTTTTGAAAATAAGTTACGTATGTTTATTTCTGTACGCTTCTCTATCACGAAAATCATCACATACTTTCGTTAGCATATCATTTGTACAATACAACACAGTAGTAGACTCATAGCCACACTTGTCCTTGAGAGCGCAGTTGAGGGGTTGCCGCACCGTGCACACCCACTGCCCCCACTGGTCTTTACGAGGGTCGCCGAGCGCTCCCTGCAGCGTGGTGCAGCACTACGTGACGCTCGCTCAGGGCTGAATAAGTCATGAAAATTAATACGACCGCCCTCTCTGCGATATTCCAGCTTGAACAGAGTATATTTAATACATCAATATAATCTCCTTAATTTTATACGACGACTAGTGGCCTCAGCATTGCGCAGCGGGGAGCTTCTGACCCTATTGACACAATTGTGGCCACCGATGGCATAACATAATATTAAAACAGAGTGCTAAAGCACTGGTGACCAATCACACCAAACTATATATAATCAGATCATGGTTCACTTTTAACCAAAGATTGATTACAAATAAAACTGCAAACAAACGGGCATTAATACTGATATTGACATTTGACATGTTTCCCAGACCATCATACGGAACACTGACACTCACACTACTAATACACGAGAGCATACATTAATATTATTATCTCTACTCTGCTCATTTTACAGAGAGCTTGTCACAAACTATAGGGAATATTCAAGTACAAGTAACTGAGATAACAGAACCTAACAGTAAAATGAGCAGAATGTGAGATAAATGACTAAATGAGAGCTGTGTGCCATCACATAACGATTACTGTAAAACAGCGAGACTGCCATCTGTCGTGAATGCTGTCGAAACAGATGTAGGGTAAATTTATGTGAATGAAATACCTATATTGAGATAAGCTTAAAAAGTCGAATGTAATGTAATAATTTAGAGGAGGGCGCCCGTAATCGATAACCACGCATCTAGGCATAGGGCGCTATACGTTACAGACTAGAACTTTGTGTTAGTGCGTACGGTATATGTATAGATGTACTACAATACAATTCGATATCTTAGATAAACCAAGTATGGAAATAATTAGAAGACCATTCGTGCACGGTACGTAGACAAATGGTATCAGTTTCGTGATCCACTGCGACTTTTCTGAGCAACCGTAGTTGTTGCACAGCTACGATGCATCAGGAGCGGCGCACTGGAACACAGCCCTGTCTCCCAAATTGGTATTCAGTTTTCCTAATAGAACGTAAATGTTGTAAATATTTTTGAGGGTTCATGACTGCGTGGTCGTCTATTACGAA
Organism: Hecatera dysodea; assembly: GCA_905332915.2. Taxonomy (NCBI): domain Eukaryota; kingdom Metazoa; phylum Arthropoda; class Insecta; order Lepidoptera; family Noctuidae; genus Hecatera; species Hecatera dysodea. The sequence goes on along the minus strand of HG995286.1, from coordinate 24,506,935 downwards.
TGTCCTTTTAATATAACAATTGTATTGTATTGTGTTATTGCCTCGATTTCATTTCGACAACTATCAATAGTAATTAAAATTAAGGTTGATTTAAAGTAGACTTCAACGAACTGATTGGAATATTTATTTGTCTAAAAAACACATTTATCATGTGCTACAACATGCTGGATATATCTAATGGTCGCATCAGTTCTGCTAGTTTTTTTTTTTCTATGAGACATTCGTAATGAAATAAATGAAATGTTCAATTTATACTGATAAAAAGAATGTTCGATAGTTATGATAGTTACTCGAAAATATAATATCATAACAATACATAAGGTCCTGATGATGCTTTCATATAGTCGTTACGTAGCATATGATAAGTATGTTTGTAATTTATTAGTGATGTCACCACAATATAATTTTGTTTGTGCAATATTCGGCAATACTCATCGTATAGTCAAAGATTGATTGACCGTAGGCAAGGTGTGTTAGTTTTTAGTGCATGTCCGTAAATCATAAGTATCTCATTTTCGTTTCCATTGTAAATAAAATATTTAATAGTGATCTAAGGCCTTGTCCAGAATGGCGATTGAAAATCGATAGATACAAATTATGTTTCGCTTTGTTCAGTTTTCGCGCGGGGAATGTGTGTTGAATATGAATAGAAAAGAGTTTTACGGTTCAGTTTATTTTTTTATGTTATGGATTGTTTATTTGGTTTGATTATTATGTCTGATTCTCAGTTTATGTTACTAATAAGTGTGTGATATGATTAATTTGGACAAATTAATTAAAAATTGTGGTTATTCTCTAAATTGATTATCTTACGAAAAGTATTACATCTGGACAGTGCCTTAGCAGGAGATAACTAAATGACGTTAGGAAGGGCCGCACGACGTCGACTTAAAACGCGACGCGTCTGTAAAGCGATGAACAGCGGCCTAGCAATGAGCTTAGTATAAAACTAAATATTTAAAAATCACATTTTCGTAATATTAAATTATATAAACTTAGTACCAATCTGAAATTAGTAATTTCGAATTCAATGTACATGGTAATTGTAAAAAAGTAATGGAACCCTTGTATAAATAATTTCGTTCTTGACGCAGTAATTTCTAGTGTAACGGATAATGAATTTTCTTGTTTGGGAAATAGAAATTAACTACGTTGTGCTATCGCAAAACCGAATTAGGTTGTAGGCTGTGCTTAGTTTCGCTTTATTATTTATGAAAACATCAACATGGAGAAAATCTGCAATATAATTAACATCCTACCAAAATTATAAGCGAGAAGCTTACTGATTTTTTACTTTTATATTTTTTAATATAATCTTTATTTATTTTAATATCACATATAACACAACCCATCTATGAAATAAAAGAAATTACTAACACTATCAGTGATTGCATTTAAATTAAAATAAAATGGATGGTGCCCGTAAAACCAATGATGAATATAAACTGACCAGAAAATGTGATTACATTCTATTGTAACCGAGTTATATATTTATTTATTATTCAGTAAATAACTTGCTAAATAATATTTTTTTGTTCAATACCTTATCAGTCTAGTCCCGATTGAGTGATAATCGTTTCGAGCTCAGGGCTTCAATAAGCACAATGTTCTAGCTTACATGGGTGTAAATATGAGTCCGTATAAATAATATGTAATGAATTCAAATTCTACACAAAATCTTCTGACATAATCTCCATGATCCGTAGTGGACACGGGATTTAATTTAATAATGTAGAATAAATGTTAAAACAAATGTAAATATAATTAACTACTTTTATCGTAGCTTACGTACGTTCCAAAACGGAAAATTTTAATATCAGTAATAAGCAAAAATAAAAAAAATTGCTTCGTTATTCGTGTCTGTATAATCAATAATGTTATTCATAAATATAAAACAAAGTTACCATACTTTAAATTATTTATATTTGTAAATAATCTGGTTGCAACTATTATCATGGTCGGCAATTTCATTTTTCTTGACATCTAAATATCGGAACGGTATTATGTAAAGTGCTAAAATAGCATAATTTATTTTGCTATGCTGAGATTTTTTCATACAGTCTTATGATTATGGGTCCTATGAAATAATGATCTTTTATTATGCTCCATTATGTAAATACTTTACATAGCTGTCAAAGTAATATATTAATACTAAGAAGATATTAATTAATAGCCAAACAGCAAAAATTCCATCTCCCTAGAAACCTGTCTACGATTCACGAGTATAGTAAATTTTTGCTGTCAGTCTTCTTTTCATTGGCCGGAACGCCGTTGAAATCACTGACCCGCATTTGAAGTCATTTTATGTGTGTTCCTATATCAATTTTGGCCACACCAATAGTAAAGTTCGCTCATATTTATTACTCTCTTCGTAGAACCATGGTTGCTTTGGAATATTTTAAACAAAGATAATACGGCATTAATCAATTTACTCATGTAGGTTTATTGACCTAATCTATGAAATCGTTTGTGTTGCTGATTCTGTAAATAAAAAATAATTATGAAACGTTCTGAGATAAATTAGACTCCAATATAAGACTTAACTTAAATCAATTAGATCGTGACCAGTCGTTTTACTCAATTTTATTTAAATGAACTATCACGGAGTCAACGGTGTGTTTGTCTCAAGCTTCAGTTGACTGTACGGGCAAACTCCGGATGAATCAGGGTGGAGCTCTCGTTATTTTAAGGCACTTTTTATGTCTCAATATTTATAAATAAACATGTAGTTTTAGGTACGTTGTATGATAAGGATAAACTTTAGAATCGTATTTATTGGTAGATTAGTAAGTAATGTTAGTGTAACAGTTTGCCCACGCTCCCAAATCTCAAACCATTCTGATATATCCGCAGTGTCGACGTTGCCTGGCCAGACATAACAACGTCTAATATATCCCACTTATATTAGCTTACATCTGAAGCCTTATTGCTGGCCAGGCAATATTACTATTGCTAAAACTAACGGATTTTGCCCATTCTGTTGAAACACTAGCATCACGTTGCGATAGCCTAGCCATGTTGTCTATATTTAAAACGATCGGTCTATCACCCCGCGTAGAGCTTAGTAAACCAATTTTAGTATTTTCTACGGATTTTTAAAGTGTTTTAAAGTATCGGAAATGAGTGAATTGTCACGCGTTTACAGTAATCTAAATATTTAAAAAAATCAAAAAGAGATCAAAGGACACTCAAACAACTACAGATAAAAACAACAAAATCACGTACTCATTTTGGCACCATTCTTCTGAAATAATATTTTTGAAATAATATTTTAAAATAACTGATTAAGTTTTAATTAATGATCTAATTTATCCAGACGTATGAGCTCGCGAACAATAAATAATCGTTTTCGAAATTACTCGTAACTTATCTTCCTTATAATGAAATTATAATTGGAGCACTCCCGACCCTAGGAGTTCCTCATAGCACCTAAATTTATCAGCTGTGCTGATCGTACTATGAATCAAACAATTATATTCTCTATAGCGCCTAGGACCCTCTATACAACACCAGAACCATTCTCCTTCTACAAGTCCACGTTTTGAGTCGTCTTCTTATCAAAGTCAGTTTTTTCTTGACTAAAGAGCGCTGAGCGCTTCACTTGTGTCGTTCTTGACATGTAACGAATAAGTACAACGTGACAGTAAAAAGGCGAAACGAATCGATAACAGCGACGGGACAATAAAGGTAGTACCTTTATTGTGTTGCATACTAAGTCTCAAAGTTTGCGTTTTTGTTGGTCTCTTTACTGTTGCTCGTACACACTCGTACGCACAAATATACAAATTGAATGACACGAGTATCAGCATCACATTTCAATACGTTTGTGTCGATCATTACCTTGTTACTGTGATTTGTTTTAATTTATATAATAAATCAATTAAATTTTTAGATATATTTTTTGTATTTTGAGATTCCGACTGCAGGGAATAAAAAAAAAACATTTTAAAATGTACATATGTTTAAAATTTCCTCTGTTGATAAAATATTTTTTAATATAAGTAAGCGCATGTAATTTTTAAAAATATTTTGACGGTATGAAAATAATAGTAATGTTTGTATTTTTCTTAATTTAGAAACGTTATTATTGCTACGCTGTAAGCGCATTTTGTAATGAGTATTTTTAGTTTAACGATTTAATAATCAAGTGTTGTATGGAATTGTAATTTACAATGTAATGTAATATGCTAAGTATGTGTGTTATTGACATGTCTATGTATTGATTACTTGTATGTTATATGTACGTGACGCGCGATGTAGTGATCTTGCATAGTGCGGGGACGCTGACGCCCTGGTAGAGTCGTGTAACGTTAACTATGAGACGACAACGTCGTCGCAGTAAGTAGTAGTCGAGAATGTTGTTCCGGTGTGTGCTAGGGCCGCGCTCGCGCTCGGGAGGCGCTGCGCCGCCGCCCGCAGTGTATTCAGTGTAAGCCATGGTGAGCGTCGCGCACCAGTCATTAGCTTATAGAGAAAATTCAATACATATATTAATTATATTATTTATATTGTAGACTATATAATCGGGTTTAAGTATTAGATCTTAAGACATTCAAGTAAAATTCTTATACCATTATCCGTATAAGTATTATGATATATGAACAATATTTCCATTGTTTTAAATTTAGTGTTGTTAGTTTAAATAAAATGTAATGTTTAAGAATAAACTTGTACAAACTACTTATGTACAGTGTGTAAATTAAGATGATGATGCTAAAAATGGAGCCAGAACATGGCCCATAAAGGAGAGATGTATCGTGACATGTTTTGTAAATAGTGTACAAGTATATTGTAATATAACAAGTGTTTTCAATGTGCACATAGTCGCCTCATTCATTAATAAATTTTTTAGATCAATTTATCTTTCCTTTTGATTTTTTTGCCTTCTGTCTGTCCGTTTTGGTTTTGTGCTAAACTTTTTCTCGATGGGAAATACAACTTGTTGTGTTGTCTAGATGTGTCTGAATTCATATGAAAAGATCTTCAGCGTTCCCTTCTCACACTCAATAAGGAATGCAGTAAAATTGAAACCTACTTAAATCTTACTCGTTACGACTTGATCATTGTGAGGGGCATCTATCATATCACAAATATTGCACAACGTCCGAAGCAGCTATATCCTTGTCCCGGGATCATAGTTTTCGATAGAGACTTGAATCACAATAATTCGCTAGTATCACACTAAGTTTTAATTCCCGAATATTTAACTAAAATATTGTCAACCCACTATTTATCCTCTGTGCCCCCGGATGCACTCCACATTGCACATTCTTTACGAATGATCGATCATCAGTGAGCGGTCAATGATTGTTGGAAGTGAATGCAATATGGAACCTGCGCACGGGCATCGTTTTTGTCACAAAAAGTTTTCGTCAATCATTTTTGTTTCTGTTTCTGTCAACATACTTTCGAGTTAAAACCAATTTCGGGAAACAATCATATTATTCCTCAGTTACAAATTATCTGACTAATGAATAATTGCCTTAAAACATAAGAATCTGAATGTTTCTTGAAGTCGGTGAAGTGTTTTGTTTTTTATTTATTATGCCGTTTAATTTACCATCATCATTTCATCAATATTCTGTGGCTAGGAAAAGGTTTGGCCATTTTGATATTCTAAATTGGAATACTTAATATACTTCCGATAAGTAGACATTTTCTAGGTCAGTTATAACGACCACGCGGTCATTCTGTCTGTACAAAGATCTTTTTAGTATCTAGTAGGTATAACTGAGTAGGTATTTCATATTTTCAGTTAATCCTACAAACTCTTAAAAATATAAATGATCTGGAATGAAAAAAAACCCCACTCTTTAACTAAAAATATAGTTAAAATAATTTCTAAGGTTTTCATCTTTCCTTACAAGTGGATGCCTTTTCTTAGCCTGGTATAGACCTGCGACTACAGTGAATGTTTGCCGGTGTGTTCTGTTGTCTATTTAATGTCATGGCCAAGATGTTTTCCCACTAAAACCAGTAAAGTCTGGTCGGGCGGAAGCCCTGTTCCGCTTAGGACCTCTGCGGATTTAATGTTTGTAGATATCAAGTAAGTAAAAGTTAAAACAGACTGCTCGAGGAACTTATGACTAGGCTAAGCTTGGGATTGATTACGAGAAATGGGGGTTAATACTAAGTGAGCATTACTATTTAACATTTATTTACTTGCGAATAGCTAGTTATGCCTTAGGACAGATATCGAATTTTCCCTCATACTCAGATAAGCGGTTGCGTAGGTATACGCAAGTTGAGGGCACGATACATCAACTCCTCACATTGTTAAGTAAGTCTTATTATATTTCCAAGAAATTTACGTTAAATCTGGATGTCTGTACTCGGCATTTGATAATGTTTAGATAGAGGAAAATTGAGTTAGATAAGTGCGTTATCCGCACGATAGGGCACCTTCATTTTCATCTTTCTGGTCGACACACTGCGAACATGAATTTAAATATTTTCACTAGCTTCATATTGCTAGGTTCTATCATATCTAGGTATTTTCAAAAATCTTTCATGGGCCACCATAACATGCAAACGAGATCCAAACCATACGAATATTGGACTCTCAAAGAAATTAACCGTTGATGGTAGATTACTTGCATACAGGTAATTATTGCAAGGGGGATTTTTTACACTGTTGTCCTGCCTGAATCTGGCCTGGGTACTCAGAAAATACACCAAAAGTCGAAAGGTACCTATTCCAGCAACTGCTTGGTAAATCAGCAGATCGAGGCAACAATGGAGAATGGATCGCAGTTTTTAGGATCGAGTTTAAAGTAAGTATTTGGAGTAATTGTGGCAATATGAATATGTTACGATTGGTGCCTATTCATGGCCAATCTTCTACCTATCTCAAGTTAGAACTTGGGTGTCAATGAAAAAGTCCGCACCCTACGAAAGAGTCGCAATGTAGAATCTTTCAGACCAACAATCACACCCAGCTAAAGCAGCCCGGTGGCAGTGTGATTTTGGGTCACACTACACAAATGAGTGGTGTCCTATCTTTCGGAAACCACAAACAGAATCTAGTTAATCTTATTATTATGGTAGACATGGTCTACCTCATAGCCCGTTGTAATATACTTAGATACAACTAATTTTCGTGTATACCAATAAATGTAATTTTTAATAAAAAAATAAAACATACTTTTGTTTCTTTTAAAACCTGTGTCTTGTGTAAATAGAGGTTCAAGTAAGATTGTAAATATGGTCCCTAACTACCTCTATATAGGTTTCACATGCTGCATAGTCTATGCAAATTGCTATGAACAAAGATCACTGACGATCGACACCCAGCAGAAGAATTTTGGTAGGTGCATAATAACTTCACTTATCAGCTTGTCTCTGTGGCCACACAACCTAAGACCCTTCGTAACGTAGGTACTTTCCCCAACAATATAGGTGTCAATATCCACTTTAGTTATCACGGTGAAGAATAGGTAAGCGGACTTTTCATTGGTAGGTAACTACATAATAAGATTATGCCGCACTGCAGATACCACGACTGAATAATCACCATGCTTATAGCAGCGCCATCTATGGTAAGACTGTTGCACTAGATGCAGTATTGGGACTAAATCTAGTCGCCGACTTAATTAGCGTATTGTAGAGGTCCTTTTATATCTAGAAAACACCGACACTCCGACAGGCGGCTTGCTCAGCGCCTAAAGCATAGCTCTGCTCTGATAAACGTTAGGCAACTCGCGAGATCGTCAACGTGGACCATCGCGACAACCCCGATTAAACCCTCCCCGACTTTTGCCTATCGAGCCAGACCGCGTCGCTGAGCCATTAGCGTTAAATCCCCAGAATAATACCTACCTGACCCAGCCTATCCCTTGCTGCCCTCCCCAAATGTCGCCGTTAAGCCGAGGCCCGTGTCCCACACGGGGTGCCCTTGGCGACCGGTCACATAGCTTGTAATTCAGTTTTTACCCCTGGCAGAGGGCCTTAAAATTCATTTGCTGAACTGCGAGTGGCCCAAAAAAAAAGAGATAGCCAAGCGCACAATAGTATACTTGAATCTGTCGGTTATGAATATTTAAAACGGTCTTTTCACTGGCATAGCCTGAGTGAGCACCTAAACTGTCTGCCGGTGCGTTTTTGGACTTATTGCGATCATGGTTTTCTTTAATGAGCTGCCTCTTGTAGGTTAGCCTAAAATTCTCATATTTTTGAACTGCGAAAAACGAATAACTTTGTCAGAAATTTTTACGTAAGTTAAATAATAATCTATACTAATATTATAAAGCTGAAGAGTTTGTTTGTTTGAACGCGCTAATCTCAGGAACTACTGGTTCGAATTGAGAAATTCTTTTTGGGTTGAATAGTCCATTTATCGAGGAAGGCTTTAGGCTATATAACATCACGCTTAAGCCAATAGGAGCGGAGCAGCGATAAAGAGTGTTTTAAAATCGGGGATTCCACGGGGACGAAGTCGCGGGCAGCAGCTAGTCTATACTAATATTATAAAGCTGAAGAGTTTGTTTGTTTGAACGCGCTAATCTCAGGAACTACTGGTTCGAATTGAAAAATTCTTTTTGGGTTGAACAGACCATTTATCGAGGAAGGCTTTAGGCTATATAACATCACGCTGCGAGTAATAGGAGCGAAGAAAAAATGGAAAAAACGGGGAAAATTATTCATCTTTGAGGGCTTCAGTAGCGTGCGCTGCGAAAACGGTTCAAGATACCAAAAAAATATGTAGGAAAGAATTATTCCTCTGAAAATGATCTAAAAAAATGTCCGCAACAGTATATGTCTATCTTTTAAGATTAACTCACTAGAACCACAGTAGAAATATGGAACAGTACAGAAACTACGAACAAACGGTCGAAACGGCACACTCACACAGACGCGCACATCTACGAGGCCCCTAAGGGACTTTCGCGGTGCGCTCAGTGGCGGGTGCCGTGTTCATAGATAATACCTACGCTATTATAATGGCTATAGGAGGACCACTCAGGTTTTCGTTTTGCAAAAACTGTGTGTTTGTGTGTGCACAGATTTTTAATACTAGTATTAGATCCTTATACCGAAGACTAATTTTAATTTATATTGTATTATAATTTATATTATATAATATATTGAATAAATTAATCCTTATGAGTATGAAAAAATAAATGACCATAATTTTACGACAACATTATATTCTAGTCTAGTCAAAGGAAATTTAGCCTTCGAAACATACACATAGAAACGTACTTACTTCACAAAATAAGTAACAATAAAATTTTTCAACATACAGAAATCCTTCATCAAAATTTTAGGGCAGATATTAGGTATAATTGAAATGGAATAAAATGGCATAGAAATGATAAACAATATTCAGTTTGTATTTTTTTTTACAATGGCATTATTTACATTTTGACCAAAGAAGAAAGTCGCATGGAATAACATGCACTAACGCATTTTCGCGTGACTATTTCTCCCAGCCAACTCCTACCGCAAGTCGTGTTAAAGAACTTCGTTCCAATAAAACACTTATTGTAAACATTAAAAGTGACAACCCTAACTCTCTACTGGAGCGTAGGTACCTAATTATTTCAACAAATGGGCTTAGTTTCCATACTGTTCCATATTTTTACTGTGCTAGAACCGTCTTTATGGTAATCAAATTTGGTCGAAAGGGATGAAAGTTTGTATTAAACTTTGTCAATTTTAAACCGATCGGGCTGAGAGTTTCAAAATCGGGGTTAAAGTAACTATTCCACGCGGATGAAGTCGCGGACAGAAGCTAGTAAAGACTAAAATAAGAACAAACAAAAACATTTTTTATTTTGAATTAAATATATATCACTTCAAGCTTATCTATCTAATTAGGTACTATAATAAGATTAACATTTATTACTCAATATTTAGTGAAAAAAAAAATGCACTATAGTAACATGTGAGAGCTTCTTCCATTAGTGTTATGGATGGTCGTAGAGTGATGACCCGCTTCCACTATCCATTCGTACCAAACTCGACGAGAATCTTTTCGAAGCCAAAACGCTGCTGTAATTATTTCACCCTTTTGCACTCGCAGAGGTGTCTATAAATCAAAACAAAAGCCATCAGTATGGAGTGGCATGTGTTGTTTATACGACCATATTGCAAACTACAAAATTAAACCTCCCAAAAATCCTACATCCGAGGAATATAAACATCAGCCTGACAAAAACCATCGTACAGTAATTGTCAAATTGTTTCCTTTCCGCATCCCTATAACTGTCTTGGTCAAAAAGTTTTATATTTTTACTAGTATTTCGCTTGGGGGCGCGAGTTGCGAGCAACTCGCGGTGTCTTTTTAGTATTTTTTGACTAACAACAAAGGGGTTGAAAGTAGGGGGTTGAAAAGGGTTGAATTTTTTATTGGCCATATACTCATCCAGATACCCTCTAGATAACCCCGAAAACCATTTTTCTCTACTGTGTCAAATTTCTGAGATACGCAAAGGGGTTGAAAGTAGGGGGTTGAAAAGGGTTGAATTTTTTATTGGCCATATACTCATCCAGATACCCTCTATACAAGCCCGAAAACCATTTTTCTCTTCGACGTCAGGTTTCTGAGATAAGCAATGGGGTTGAAAGAAGGGGGTTGAAAAGGGTTGAATTTTTTATTGGCCATATACTCACCCAAATACCCTCTATACAACCCCGAAGACCATTTTTCTCTACAATGTCAAGTTTCTGAGTTACGCAAAGGGGTTGAAAGAAGGGGGTTGAAAAGGGTTGAATTTTTTTTGGCCATATATTCATCCAGATGTCCTCTATACAACCCCGAAGACTATTTTTCTCTACAATGTCAGGTTTCTGAGTTACGCAAAGGGGTTGAAAGAAGGGGGTTGAAAAGGGTTGAATTTTTTTTAGCCATATTTTTATCCAGATGCCCTCTATACAACCCCGAAAACCATTTTTCTCTACAATGTCAGGTTTCTGAGTTACGCAAAGGGGTTGAAAGAAGGGGGTTGAAAAGGGTTGAATTTTTTTGGCCATATTTTCATCCAGACACCCTCTATACAACCCCGAAGACCATTTTTCTCTACAATATTAGCTTCTGCCAGCGACTTCGAATGCGTGTGCGTATGTGCTATTCCAGACTAAGATCTATCTCTGTGCTCAATCTCATCCAGATTCGTTCTGGCGTTACTATGTAACAAACATCCATCCAAACTTTCGCATTAGTAATATTAGCAAGATAGTAAGTAAAAGTAAGATATGTTATTCTGGATTGTGAATTAAATACCTTAATAGGAATGAAAACTGGGAACCATGATATCATTCCCGGGTTGTTTCTAGAAGGAACTATGTTGATCATTTCTTTCCCATACAAGGTACAATCAAAGTACCCTGCAAATCCATGCAGGACATTATCTTGTTGAACCACCCAAGTTAATTTTTCAGATCTTGTATTAGGTGTCAAAGGCAGTTGGCTCTTATCTGTCATCTCTACACCCTGATGGTCTATTACGCCTTTTGGTGGATGTTCAAATGTGAAAACAACCTGAAAAAGTATAGTTACCTATACCCCATTCACGATAAGATTAGACATTGAAATACATAGAAGTAAAAACCGGTTGAACTGGACTGTAAACAATTTTGTTCCAATGTCTAATCTTATTGTGAATGGAGTATAGTTAATTTGTTGAGGGAATCAATAGTTTTTTTATTTAGTAGCCTATAGTGTCCCACTGCCGGGCAAAGGCTTCTCCCATATCCTTCCAGACAGTCTTCTCCCGCGCCGCCTCGAACCAGCCCTCGTGGTGCGCGTCCATACCGCCACCGCTTTCTGGGCCGGCCTCGGTGACGCCGTCCATCTCCTAGCACACATTACGTCAAGATTTTTGCCCAGTGGTCATCATGCATGCGGCGAACGTGATTCGCCCAACTCCACTTGGGCCAGCAGCCTATGGCCATTTTGCCTATGTCCATGATTCCTGTTTTGAAGCGCAGCGTGGTGTTCCGTACTACGTCCTCTTTGGCATACCTCAAGGTGGAACTTTTGTGATCCGGTAAGTAACCAGGACTGAGCACCGTAAGTTAGGATGGGCAGGATAAGCATATCGATTAGTTCGCGTTTCAGCGAGATCGGGAGATCGCCCTTTATTGGCGTTAACATAGACCAGTGATTTCCTTTTCCTTCCTGTTTCCGCAATAAACTAACTGGAGTAGATAATAATATACTCACCGATATAGTCTATTACCTGCCCATCTACCTCGAGCCTACATTTACTGTTTGCCATACTTTTAGACTGATGCAGATCGAGTCCCACCATGCTGTGATCTATATAAGAGAAAAAAAAAATACCTTTGCTTCACCTATGTCATGTTTATTTTGCATGTAAGCAATCCACACAGTCTCCAGATTTTTATCAGTTTGCTTTGATTCATTATTGGATGAGGATGTTTTTGCAGCTGCCCACAACCGAGGCGAAGAAATTGGTGCCACATAAGATTTGTAGTTACATGGTATTGATATACCACCTGGCTTCAATAGACCAGCAATTACATTTAAGCATTCTGGAGAAAATGTGCTGTCACCCCACAATCCTGAAAATATAAATCACTTATTGTAGCCATTCCAATGAGTTTACTGACTGTCTGTCCAGTAATGGATATTCTGCATCTTTTGGGTTAAGATATTATTTAGCCATGCTAGGTTTGGTAGGTATGTCATCTGATAAAGTATCAAGTCTTTTAACTAGCTAATAATAATATGAATAAACGATATAATAATGTTTTTATTCATCTCCACAAATTACATATTATGCACGAGGACAATCTTAAGTTAAATATACAAGTTGACAGCTAGTATTGAGAGATCAGAAACAACAAAATTGCTGATTAAAAAACTTGATTTAGATTTTACCTTGTAACTCCGACACAACAATATCTGCCTTAGTCGCTAGACAGATCTCTCGTATGTCGCCCGGCATGACGACTACGTCGCGGCCCTGCCACACTCCGCGAGCCTTAGCCGCCAACATATCCGCAACACAAGGATTATTTTCTACTGCCACCACCTGTTGCAACATGAATTGGCATTAGAAACAGTTCATCCACTCCTTTCTATGATTATTGTTCAATCTTTATGGCTATACAATTAAATTACAAAGGATGATTTTATTTTACAATGTAAAATAGTGGTATTTTATTATGTAACTGGAAAATTGCAAACACCGTAAAATTGTAAAATATCACATGAAATTGTAAACTAATTTTCTAATTGTATACTGTTGAATTTGGATGGGATTTATTGTAGGCTAAACGAGTTTTTCATAAACTATCAAGAAATTATAATCAAATAAAGATTAGTTACAATCTTACTGACTCTTCAATTTTCTGGTGACATAGTATATTATATTATTCATCTAAATCCGAGGAGCTAGTGGTTACAAAATAACAGCCACACGGGTCGATCTCCAAGGTTAAGCAACGCTTGCCGAGATCAGTCTGTCCTCCATGCCCCGGAAAGCATGTTAAGCCTTTGGTCCTGGCTGTCATTTGTAGATCTTTGGTATTCATTACGGATTGTCTGAACTAAGAAAACTGTAACCCCAGTCTAGCCAAGAAGTACGGTTTTTACCAAGTTAATGAGTTGTGTAGTTGAGATCCAGCAGGCAGTTTCTCCACATAAAATACTGGTATTTAACTGAATCCAGTTTGACTGGAAGCCGACCCCAATATACATGGGAAAAGGCTACGCAGATGATGATGATGATGATTCTATTTTACCTGGATCCTAATATTAGCTTTATCAGCAGCCTTTAGACTTGCGTTGATCAATGCTCCTCTGCCAGCTCCTAAAACCAGTATTATAACAGTTTTCTTTGTATTGTCAGTATTTTCTTCCTTTTCTATATCTTGTGCATTCGCTATAGAATTATCAGAAATAATCTGAAAACATAATGCAGTGTTAGCTACGGTCTAAAGTGACCCATAGCACCCGGGTCACTAGAGAATAGATTGGAATAATTCTGGTTTCTATGAAAATGTATGTTTGATTGTGTGTGATCTAATGATCTTTCAAAAAGGAACTGAAGCAATTCAAGTGGAACTTTTTGGTTTGTTGATGGAATCAAGAAAAAAATAATGAATGAAGAATGTTGTATATAAAGTTGCCACTTGAGTTGGTCCTTTCTGCATGTCAGTTAAGGCTTGAGCAATGGCTTTTTCATATAAGCTCATTTTTTTGTCATCTTTTTCAAAGACTTTGTTAGCTGGGGAGTCCAATTTATATGCCAAAGGCTGCAGTGGGTTGTGTATGCAATCATCAGCCCACCTGAAATCATCATCAAATCATTATTAAATTAATTAAAAATAATAAGGATATATTAAATACTTAAAACTAGCAGCTACAAAGTAAATTTTTATTTAAAAAGAAATATCAGTAAATTTTTATTAAAAAAAAGTAAAATACATACCCTTTAGCATAATTTAACATAGTATAATCATTTAGACAGATTCGAAATTTCCAAATTGTTTCCAGGTAATTCTGATAGAACTCCGCATTAGTCCTCCTAGCTCCACTCACAATGGGCTGGGCATCGTGTTCTATCAATCTCTGCACTAAATGCTGATGAGCAGCAGAAAGCACTGGGTATCTACAAGGAATGTAATATTATTCACTAGCAGAGCCAATTTCAACATTATCATAAGTCAATAATAAATGTAAATTAAGAATTTCACAATTATTTATAGGATAAAAGTATTTTAAAAATATATAATTGACATTCGGCATATTTGCACCATAATTCTGAAAAAATAAAAGAAAATAAGAGCTTACCCTTTTTTATTATGTAGGAAAATAGATGTGGGCACAATGACAGCTTTCACAGGTTCTCCCAGCCATCGTAAAACTACCTCCTCAGTTGGCAAATCTGCGGATAGTTCCAGAACAACACCAACTCGCTTATCCCACTCCAGGTGCTCATGGAGCTTTGACCACCATAGCCAAGTGTCATTACAAGCTACAAAGTTTTTGGTTTCATTCTCACAGTCTCTCATTATTTTGGTGTGTGTAGTGTGGTATGTCAAAGGAACCCGAGCCCATATCATGGAGGATGAATGGCTGAAATATAGAAAACAGAATATTGTACCTAGTATTGTATCAATGCAATGATTTTATCCTTACTAGTATAGAAATACATTGTTACTTACTATTTTTCAAAAAATGAATAAATAATTCTTCCCAAATTATTAGATTCTCTACCATCCACTGACAACATTATAGCAGGAAGTAAAAGGCTATGGCAGTAGTTCAGTTCCTCGACCATGCAACCCTCGTGACGCTGCCGCACGACTGGGGACGGAGAGTCTACGTCAAGATAAGGAGACAATCGTCCTACTATCGTGGTCGTCCAATCTTGAGGTGAAAGCATCATATCAGATCTTGTAAATGCACCTAATGTGCAAGCACTTGATTTTGGTCTGCGAAAACGAGGGTGCACTATTGGCGTAACTATATAGGAGTAATCGTAACGCAAAGCTTCTACTAGACATGCTTGTAGATTTGGAGTAGTTACATATTCCAGACCGCAAAAAAATTCATGCTGCGACATAGCAAAATTTTTCTCTCACTGGAATTTAAAGGACCAAATACCACAATCAAATAGCACTATTGTTAATTAAATTAAATACAAGCAATCTTTTCAATTCTTACTATACTTTTGTATTACTTTTGTTTGTCATTTTTTTTTAAAGCTAACGTTATTACGTTATTACTGTACAGATTGAAAGCAGCCTCGCAAACTCGTAAACAAAACAAGATAAAAAAAAGCATCATGGTCGCGTCGTACCCTCATTATTTTTTTTTAAATCTTTATTCATGACCATGGGTACCCTCATTAGGCTATGTAATATTGCCACTTAAAAATAATTGCAGAATGTAGAAAGCAAAAGCATTGTCTTTTTATTTTATGTAGCTACATACATAATACGCCGCCATTTATTTCTACGTTCTATTCCAATATGCTTAAATTATTGATAGATTAGAAAAAATAAATTACATATCTATATTCCAATTTCAATTTTTTCACACCATTCTGTCAAACATGCTGTCCCTGTCACACTGTTTGTTTGTTGTGATTCTTTTGTTTTCCTTTCAGTTCTTATTTTTGTGGATATAAAAATAATATCAAAATAATTTCTGTAATCGGATGTTGAGCTAAGGGCTTGCTTCTAATCTCATTGTTTTGCTTAATATTAGGTACTACTTTTGTGTTAGTGACTTGAAGATAATAAAATTGTCTCTTATGTACTTATATATTTTTATTTCTCTTCTATCATGAGTAAGAGTCATGAAAGATGCGAAGTTTGCGATACAAGGAGCCTGGGGTACATGGAAATAATTTGTTCTTTTTTGGTTTTGGACTGGATCGGAGCCAGTGAGTTTTACCCAGTGAACGCAAATAAAACATGCATTCCTAACTCAAAAAAATGACCCAAAGCACATTGCGCCGCGGTAGGCGGGGCTTACCGATTGCGCCGCTCACGTGTTTAGTTACACGGCCTATTCGTTACATGGTTAATTTAAACCCAAATACTTGGGAAATAAGGTCAATTTTTAACTGTGCATCGTATTAGCAAAAATGTTGTTGGTGTGGTTCGGCGAATCAGCGACGAGGTTTCGATGTGTGAGGATGTTTGGATTTTTGGGTCACGATTCGCGCTTAGATCCCTTGAACTAATGCTTCCTCACGATGTTTTCCTTCACCGTTTGAGAGCAGTGGTGATGAATTTAATCACAAAAAGTAATGCGCCTGGCTGGGTTTGAACCCACGACCTACAATTCGTAAGTCGGGGCCGTTACCACTCGGCCAACACTGCTCTAAATAAACATATTTGTCACATATACGTAACAACATTATCACCTGACTGTGGAATGACACTTATATATCTAAAACGCCATCAAATCAAAATTATGTGACACTACATAATCAGCTTTAATATAATCGTTGGTTATTAATTATTTAAATACCTCATAGGTACGTGATACGACATACAAAATGGAAACACGTTGTTGCAACACAGATCATTGTGCGGTTGACTATAGGTATACACTAAATACAACTCTCAAAACTGTAGTTACCAACATTTATTTGGCTAGGGTGAATGCTCCAACCAGCCCGCGAAATTCAAATATTCTTACGTTTTTTGCAATTTGCACGCCATTGCTAGGTTGATGTTGATTAAAATATCATTAAGAAGTCATCAAATATCAATCATCATAATCATCAAAATCATCAATACAACCTTCCACGTTCATAAAGGTGTAGGAACGACTTTTTCTGTTTTTTTTTTGTTCCTACGCCAAGAAATAGTAATTTCCACATCAACAAGCTTAATATAGTCAAAAGGTGCATTTAACATATTTTTAATTAGCCCCCAAAACTTTTGAATGCGACTGTACGGAAAACATAGGTATAATACGTCCAATAAAGAAGGTCATCGATATGTATGAATCAGTCGCTTTTTAGTAGTCATTGGAATTTGGTCGGATAACCAGCTGTTATTTATTTATTGTTTATTGTTTTGGTTTTTTGTTTATATTTTCTTAATGCGAAACATTTCAAGCTCAATATTTTCACCATATATTTTTGACTAAAGGCACAAGATTTTGGTTTACACCTACACATCTGGATTTAAGAAGGACCAAATACAGTTTTCAGCAAACTTATGCCTTGTCTCATTTAGGCGCTGCGATGTTTTTCGGGTTTTCATAAAACCGCGATAACTTGAAGACAATAAATATTTTATTAAATCTAATTGGGGCACTAAGGGGCACACATTAAGACCTACTCGTGTATGTTTATTCTACAGGGGCACATGCAATGGTTTAAACATTATACGATTCATCAAAACGTTACTCCAGCCGGAAATGCAATATCTCGAAAATCTGAAGGAGCACAGATTTTATTTTTGGGGCCACATTTTGGCACACATATAAGCTCTCTGGCCATGCACAATTTTTCTCTCTCCGATCATTCGTTTAGAATTTTCCTGCTAGAAAAACGTTACCTTAGCAAGAATCGTTTTTCCGTTTTTTTCCAAAACGACAGGGGGCACACATTTTTTATGTGGCTATAAATGTGCCCACATTTATAGCGGATAAGGCACCAACTATACGTTCTACTCATATAACTCTAGGAGATACTTTCTTGTTGGGGTAACGTACACCGATCAATGGTACCGCATTGAATTCGTGAAAACGACAAGTTTACAAAATTTACGACGCTCCGGTAAACAAGACTCCGAGTTCTTGCAGGAGAAACGGTGGAGTGACGTTAGAATGGCGGTGATAACTATGGGTTATGTTGTTGACATGCAGAAAAAAATAGAAAATTGTAGCCCGCCATGGGAACGTTGTTTAGCTAAGGATGTTAGAGCGAGGGAAGCGAGCAATTTTTATTTGTCTCGGATACGCTAGATGTGCTTTATTTCATACTAGCAGCGCCTAGCGGTTCACCCGCGTAGTTCCGGTTCCCGTGGGATTATGGGGACAAAATATAGCTTATACCCGATAATAGTGTAGCTTCCCAACAGTGAAAACATTTTTCAAATCGGATTAGTGGTTTTGGAGCCTACTCAATACAAAAAGAAAAACAAATCTTTCCTCATTATAATATCAATAGGTATAGACTTACGAGTACATACATACCTACGTACAATTAATCTGCCTAGCTTTTCCCTGACGCATTACAGTAGCGATATAAGTAAATATGTAAATATATGTAAAGATTTGACTCAAAATAATTAGAATATTAAATCATGGCTCACTGGCTAACTAAAGTCACTTTGTTACTATCTACATTGTTCAACTATAAACGATGGCGTTCAAAGCCTACCTTTTAATGGTCTAATTGAAATAAAATGAATAATTGTCTGACTTTGAATGGCTACGGCATCGTCTTCGTTGCTACGCCGCGTAGCGCCTCTACGAGCCTACGAAATTGCTACAACACAAATGTAGCAGCTCTACTGCTACGTCATGTCTCGCCTGACATATTGTCATAATGTCGCACCCTTAGAACTAAAGGGAGCTAACCCAAAAATTGAAATTTTAGGAGTTTAAATTTGTAGGAGAGAAGCAGGAATTAAAATCTTTAAAAAGTGTTGGGTATAAAAAAACAAATATCTCCCGAGACCTATGTCTAAACTGCCCCTTTCCCAGTCTTAGTGCTTTTTCATCACTGGCTTTTAGACTATGTTTTTTACGTTCATTATATAGCTAAATTATAAGTAACAGGAATTTTGAAAGGGGTGGGGGGTTACCCTTTAATTCTGAGTGCGATATGTAGAATTTCACTATATGTACAGTCTGTTGTCAACATTCACACACACAATATATAATTACAACGGAATCTTTTATTTCGCACATTAGCAACAAGTTCTCGTGGCTTAGCGGTTTGACGCTGGATTGGCGACCAAAACCAAATTGGTTCGAAAACGCGTTTCACCTGTTATAAGTATCTTTTTTAATTTGTTATCATTTCTACACTATTGCTTGCATTATTAAGACGCTGACAACCGCTATTGAGCTCTGATGTTTCGGTATTTTTAGCCACGCCCACTATTTCTCCGATATACTAGCGCCATTCTTAAACAGCGGTATTACAGCAAACTACCAAGGAAGAAGCAAAGTGGCGCGGTAAATAATAAATAACAATGAACCAATAGATGGCGCTCTTGTATATTTATAAATTGTTCTGTATGAAGAGCTAGAAACAAATTAGACAAGGCAATAAAAAAATGTGTATTATAATATTTTTGTTTTTAATTATTTTAAGACACTTTATTTACACTTATTTAAAAACAATATAAATGACAACAAACTAATAATAATAAACATAAATGATAAAAAACAATTAAAATGCACATCCTACACAAAAGAGTGAACTTCGACGACAATCCATTGATGTGTTCTCCCTCCAAATCAACATGACTCAAATTACAACCCAAAGGTCCTTGCTCAGATTTTTTTTGAAGATTAAAAAAAATGCGTTAGGCTTATAATAGGCATGTATCCACTGATAACAAATAGAATGGATTGAATGTTCTAAAATTTTATTTCTGTATTAAGATAAAGA
This sequence comes from Hecatera dysodea, assembly GCA_905332915.2. Lineage (NCBI taxonomy): Eukaryota > Metazoa > Arthropoda > Insecta > Lepidoptera > Noctuidae > Hecatera > Hecatera dysodea. The sequence goes on along the minus strand of HG995286.1, from coordinate 24,486,869 downwards.
AAAATAAATAAATTCAATGAAATATTGAAAGATTGTTGACATTTTCACGAAACAAGTTATGGAAATTTAAGCATTAAGTCACGTGACATTGAACACCAACCGGGGCTCCAAATCTGCTATTTTTATAAATTTTTCATTCCAACAAGCTCCCATTGTCATTTTGCTAAAAGTTTGTAATCTGCTAAATTCATAATAGTCGATCATTGGTCTGTCAGTGGTCTCGTAATACTTTTTGATAACCAAGCTATTAAAAAGAATGACTACACAGTGAGGTTATAATTATTCATTTTCAGCGACCACTGCTTAGTTTTTTATGTTCTGACCCTGCCTACATTGTACGACCTTTACTTTCACTCTGGACATCGAAGATCGCTCACCCGTTTGACATGGAATTGTTATTTTGGATTGGATATTGTTGAAAATATGGATCGCTTTGTGAATTGTGGGATAGCAACTACCCGCTGCAATGCACTAGGCCGACGACCCCTAAATGATGAAACAATTTTCAATCATGTGTTAGATAAAGGTAACCTTACTTTTACTAAACCTCTATTATCTCGGCTCTCAGATTGTCAAAACTTACAGAATTTTCTGAGAGGGACTGACAGGTCTAAATCTATTAATTCTCACCATTTTCATCTCTTTACATTTGGGCCCAAGATTGTATGTAATCGTTTCTGTCTCCTTCAGGCAACTAGCCTATTCATCGTCCGATGTGGATATCTTGTTCTGGAGGGCGACTCGCAGTAATAAAAAAATAAAAAAAATCCTATACTTATCAGTTAATCTATGCTTAAGTAACTTAATAAAAACTGCTGGATTTTATCTTCGACAACCAATACCTGGCCAAGTACATGATTATTTAATATTTAACTTAAGTTCAGGAAGTTCATCCGTGGATTGGACTGTCTCATATAAATTTGATTCTTGATCAATAATAGGGTAGTTGACTAAAAAAATCTAATTAGTCCGTCAGATAGATTTCCAAAAAATATTGGACACGTATTTTTTCTTTTTTCACGTAAACAAAAAATGAAGCCGATACAGAGCGTTGAAAACTCGTGTGACGTCACTACTCGCTACAATTTTTACCGAGCCGTAACGTCACAAGCCCCCACTCCTGATCTTTGATGCTTTGTATCTTCGTCAGTTTTTATAGATTTGATAAAGGAAAAAATACGTGTCCAATATTTTTCTATAATCTAACTGACGGACTAAACATAATCATATATTTTTTACTCAGGAAACATCCCTATTCTTAAAACCTCGCATGATTTTGATTCCTTTGCTGATTCTTCAAACCTTCGATGAAAAAAAGTATGACTCAATTTTCTAATCTGCAAAAAAAATAACACATTAAAACTTAAGCCTAACCTATTTTGTCTTATAAAAAAAACCAAAGCTCACACAGTGATTTATAAAGTGTGGACAAGAAACAATGGACAAAGCTACGAGTATTATCCTTTATGTCCAGTTCTAAGATAGTTATAGGTCTATGGAAATTCGATAGTTGATCGCTGGAATTTTTGTGAATTTATTTCTATGATCTTTGTAATGAAATTGTTATATAATTATATATATATGTGTGTGTGTTTGTGTGTGTAAAATCATAAGTATGTAGGTACTTACAAAACTTACTGGTGGAAAACAATTTCCGAAGTTTTACCTATTTCTGAACTGTTCGCGAAACGTCTCTTTTTACTGAAAAGAAAAATAATAATTAATCTAAAAATATAAAAAAAATGAAATAAAAAAAAAACAATGAAAATATGTATCCTAAAATTAAAAGTAAAATTCTTCACGTTTCGAACTCATCACTCGCTTATCCAAATCCATGCAAATACCACTAAGCCAAACGAACGATGGAATGTCTGATGAATTTACGCTTTCAATAATACAAAATAGCCTAGTACCTACCTATTTGGTTATAATTTTTGATATTTATAAAACATAAAAATGTACTTACTTTACTATTTCCATGAGATGTTTTTGTTTGTTACTATAGAAGCGCTTTTTTGCTGGCCTCCGGCATTTTTGTTAGCAAATATTTTTACGACTTAGTAATATATTGTGTACACAATACATTAGGTACTAAGTTGTAAAAATTATCTTATATTCTATAACTACCTACCAATATCTTTACGTCCCAAATTTTTTACAACTTAATGTAGTTTTAGGAACAAAATAAAATATGAACATTGTAATATTATATTTGAAGTTGTCAAACAACAATTAAATATGAAATGAACGGATAGCGGTGCAAAGCGACATACGTCCGTCTAGCAGCGCGCCTATGCGATCACTGTCCGCTGCCATACGTATGAAAGAGAAGCGCGACGACGCGACGTTCGTAACTTATTACAAACCATAAAATAATTAATTTAAAAAAATAAGTTGAGTAGTCAAAAAAAGTAAAACAACCAAGTTCTGTATTTAAATATGATACGTAATTGGTATAAATTTTACCAAAGTACGTTGATAAGTAATGCAGATATTTTTGTTTGAAGATCATTTTAAGAGGTTAGTTTAGCATTTTTTTGTATCGAGAAAAGTTTTCAATATCGTGTTTTGAATACAACAGGGTTCTCAGAAATATATTCAAGCTTAACATATATTTTTTCCACCGTCATAAACTGAATAGATTTGGCTAAAAAATTGTTTGAAACAAGCCTATTTGGCTCTTGTCAGCGCCTTAAAGAACGACCAATATAATTTACGCTCAATAACTTATCTTGTAAACAGGTGGGTATAATAAAAAACTTTCAAGTTCACAGAATTTATACAAGAATTTGGTTGGATACTAAGTAAAATATATTTGCTTCGTGAGGTAGATAGTAAATTCATCAAGTGACAAAAGTTACACTACGCCTATTAGCAGTGACCGCGCACGCACATTTGTAAATCGTTTCTCATAACTCGTTAAGTATTTTTAAGCAATTCGGTGTAAAAAGCATCATGTCGCAACTTAATGACTATACCAAACACAAAATCATATTTTTACATGAGCAGCATGTTGGAATTAGAGAAATTAGTCGTCGACTTAATATTGCAGTAAGTGTTTTGTATTATTAATGAACGTGTAATTGGTTATTTTACCATTGTATTTTATTTTTTTCATTCCTTACAAGTTACATACACGGTTCCAAACATGTTTATTTTTTGTTTTAGAGAAATACGGTCAGACTATGGCTAAGACGTTATGGAGACAATGGAAATATTCAGCGGATTCGTCCAGGAGCAAAAGCCATCAAGTATAGTCCCGAATTCGAACGCCACCGGGCCATTGTTTCTAGCCATATTGAAAATCCATTTTTGCCCGTTCGTGTATCCGCAATAAATCACAATATTTCAGTCGAAACAGTGAGAAGGCATTTACACGCTGCTGGGATAAAGAATTATAAGCCGGCACAGAAAATTGCATTGACACCTGCTCATCGCGAAGAAAGGGTCCGTTTTGCCCAGGAATATTTAAATTTTAATTGGGAAGAAAATGTTGTGATCTTCACTGATGAAAAATCATTTAAATCAGATAAAGATGGACGTAAAATCTTATGGAGACGGAAAGGAGAACGCTACAATGAGAAGTGCTTGCTACCTTGTAGAACCAGTGGTAGAATAACCTTGGGCTACTGGGGCTGGATGTCGTCTATGGGCCCTGGTGAATTGGTGGAAGTAGGTGGAAGGTTTAATAGTCATTTGTATTTGGAGATTCTGCGTGATGTCATGCTGCCGACTGTGCGAATTGCCTATCCAACATCGCACATTTATTTCGTGCACGATAACTGCTCCATCCACCGTGCAGGCATTGTGCAGGATTGGTTAGCTGCTCAAGAAGGTGTGACAGTTATTAATTGGCCATCTAAAAGTCCTGATTTGAACCCTATAGAAAATCTATGGGGTCAAATGGTTTTAAATTGGGACACAACTGAAGTGCGAAACAAACACAACTTGGTTGAGATCGTGACGTCGACTTGGGAGCACATGAGAGGCAAAGATTTGTGTTGGAATATGGTGCGCGGTATGCGTAGCCGCTTACAGCAAGTTATAGCAGGGGACGGTGCGCCACTCCGCTACTAATTAATCTAGTAGGGATTTTAAACACACCATGTAAGTAAATGCTCAATGGATTGACTGTTAAACAATTAAAATGTTGCAGATTATGTGGTGATGTTATTGTTATCAATAGCTTGTTTCTATTTAAATAACATGTTTATTCACTACATATAGGCAGCTATAAATCTGTAGTTAAAGCATTTCACGGATGAATTCATTTTCTCGAAAACAAAATTTTAAGCATAAGCATGCCTTTTTTAATATTTATAAATTGTTAGATTTCATTATGGCATACTAATATAAAATGTATATTAATTTGGAAATATATGAGCATTTACTTACTTTATCTTACCTAAGTCTTTTAATGAAATGATAAACATTTTTAACTTGCAATTTTCTTTAGTTTTATTTCTATACAAACTACCCTTTTAAAATGACAAGACCCTACGTCGTCCATTAAACAAGTGTAATAAAATAAAATAAAAAACAGCTGAGCAATAAGCCACGTCTAGGTCAAACTTGGTTTCGAACGTATTACAACAATGAACTCAGCACTATCCTAGTGACCACAAGACCAACTCACTTCTTATATGTCGTATTGAAATTAGAACGTTGTTGTAATGCTAGACACAATATTCTGAAGAATTTGACCCATATAGTATACTTTCATAAAGTTTATTCTTGCACTGCACAAGCAACCATCCTTCTCCTCGTGCAAATAGATTATTTTGTATTTTAAATAAGTAACCACTCCATTAAGACATGATAAGAAAAAACTAGCTATACAATAGAAAATAACAGATTGTAAAGAGCCGTTGTTTTTGCAATTTTAAAGCAAGGTAAAATATGTTTACGCGAAGTCATTGCATACCCTCAGTAGCATAATATTGAATACCAGTTTTAAAATGAATCCGAGTATTTATTGTTGAACTACCCACATATTACAAGTTATGCAAAAATATTACATTCCAGAAAGTTTATATCCGTCTATAGTTCTTTACATTATTATAAGAAATAGTTTTGGCATAAATTTTAAATTGAAAAGCAAAACGACGTCTTTGCCGCGGGATTTGATCTTACAACTTGTTTCTCACAGTCATATGCATAGACCACGAGACCAGAATAAGATAACTACTTCTTTTAAAATAAGCTATTAGACTAATTATGTTATAACAAGTAGTTATAAAATATAACCTAATGACAATGGTATAAAGATTAAATTTGCGTGTTTGTATTATTATTGTATTTGTTCATCGATTCCTCGAGCACTTGTCTGATAAGCTCATTGCATTGAATAAACCTTAATGTTATAGATAGAAAGTCCAAATTCGTTTGTTTTTAGGGTGGGTCAGATAATGTTGACAACAGACTGTACTTTCTAGATTTATATTAAAACTAGCAGCAACACGCGGCGTGACCCGCGTCGTTCCCGTTCCCCGTGGGAATACGGGGATATAGGCTATGTTACTCACTGATAATGTAGGTAGCTTTTCATTGATGAAAAAACTGTGTTCCCATCGAGTTTTTATTAAACTAGTAAACTTTGCGAGTAAATTTGTAAAGAATTAAAACAAATGTAATAGGTATATCTTTTTTTATAATTTTGTTTATAATAATTAAAAAAAAACTCATTTGCATTCATAAATTGCTACCTAATGTTGGTGAAAGCGAAAGTTACGAGTAATTCAATAAGTTAGGACTTTATTTGAATGAATATGATGTTTAATTTCATTAACAATACAAATAATTTGTTCCTATCGTCGCTGCGCTTTCCATAATCGCTATGTGTTTTAGTACACTTATATTTTAGCTATGTGAATTATAACACTTAGCGTGTTTATGTGGATCTTTCGATGTATGAACGTCACATATCTACATTCGTAACTCTTTAAATATTGCTTTTATCATATAGCTATATCATATACTATATGTGCGTATTGGAAAAACGACTAAAATTGCATAAAAAACCGAAAATAACTAAATAATATATAGCGACTTTTGCATGCGCAACGACGCTATGTAGCAAATTATTGTGTACAATCAGTAATCTGTCAAATAGACAACGATTGTTTATCAAAGTCAACAATAACAGAGGAGTCCTTCGGCTTATCAGCTGTTCTCAACAGAAATCGTAAATATCTGATAATCAGTCGGTTGATTACCTTTATTATCGACAAATAAGTAACGCGGTACGGGCGTTGATAAGAGCTCACTAAGAAATATCTATTGAATTACGAAACTATTGAGTTTAATTTTGGGAGTAACGTGTGCCATTGTTCCCTGCTCTAGTTAATTTTCATTGCTTCTAAATTCGAAACAGTCGTGAAGAGATTTCGGTAAAGTTACCGTGTCATATAAATTGTATTGTTTTAAAGTGTTAGAATGAGTCAACAATGTTATTAGTTCAGTTAATTCATGTTGTTTTATAGTGAGTGGGTTCGCGATGAGTTATTACGAGAATAAGTATGGGACTACTCGACGTAAGAAGCCGAAAGTGTTGGTAAGATAACATTATTGTTTTAGCGGTACTTAATGTGTCTGAATTCAGTTTCGATGCAATTTCTTAGCATTTCTCAGATTTGTTGCTTGATGCTTTGCCTATACATATTGTGAGAGCCCTGTGGATCTATTGATTGATGTGATAAATTGAACATCATCTGCCTAGCCTTTTTCCAGCTATATTGGGGTCGGCTTTCAGTCATACCAGATTCAGCTGGAATACTAGTATTTAACGGGGAGCGGCTGCCTACCAGACCTCTACAACCCAATAACTGGGGAACACGGTACTTCTTGGCAAGACTAGTGTCAGATTTTCTGGCTTCTGACAATCCGTAACGACTGCCAAAGATCTACAAATGACAGCCGGCTTTGTGAGGCGCGGAGGAAACTCGGTTTGTTAAGATGGTCACGCATCCCCAGACCAGCCTTGGCAAGCGTTGCTTAACCTTAAACATCGATCTGTGCGGCTGTTGAAATTGAAAAAATAAGATAATTTCACTTGAAAAAAAAAACAAAACATTTATTAAATTCAATTACTATGTTTTTGTGCTGAAGGCATTTTAAGTTCGTTTTCAACAAAATATGAAAGTATGTACATTCTTATTCAAAAGTTTATTTAGATAGATATTAGATTTATAAAGAAATATATTTAAAATTGTTTAAATAAATATTTAAGTAGGTAAGTATATAAACTGGAGTGTTTAAAATAATAAATAGTAAGTTCTGACGCTGGCGCCAAAAAATTCATCCGCGTAACTGTCGACTCGAAGTTGCCGGCGCTGCCACGTGTATGGCAATGAATGCTTATCCTATGTCCAAGGTAGAAGCCAGCCCTTGAGTCACGCTAAGTGTCAACTAAGCGTTCTGTTATACCTTGCTAATGTAAGTAGAATGGCTGACCAATATCCGGACTTGCCTAGTCAGCATTTAGGGACTTAGACAGGATGATCATCTGGTTTGCACGCCAGTTCGGTCTGACACTCGGTACGGGTCGGAGGTTCCTAAATCATTATTTTGTCAATTCATCGTACAAGTTTCTTAATTCAATATACTCTGTTTCCAGTTTAATTAATTGTTTATTTTTTAAAAACAAGATTCCAAACTCTCCTATAATATTTGGTGGCAGCGGTGGGATGCGAAAATCCCCTACCCGAATACGTCTCTGAAAAATAAACACTAAAACCTAAAAGTGCTTGTGAAATCGTGTGTTCAACTTAACCGTTTTAAAGAAAGTGCTAATAATTAAGTGACCTACTAAATCAATACTGTGTCGTATAAGTGCAATACACCACAAGTTCCTGATCGACACCCTGTCTCGTGTGTTGCACCCTGCAATCGAGACCGGATTTCACCCTCTGTTGATACGGAGGCCTACTACAACTGCTGTTCTGCTGTGCTGCTGTTTTCCGCTGGAGAAGCGGTCATGATGATCCTGAACATCCTCATGTGGACGGCGTTTCTGTGAGTGATCCAGAAAATAATTCAGCTATTGCCATATCCTAGAGCGAATACCAGAATTAACTCAGAGCCATTATTTAAATCTTCATACCTAATATAAAGATAAGGGCCTTATTGTACGGCTACTGTCCATTTTGTTTAGACTACGCGTTTCGATTCCGCTTCTTTATCACTGAGTCACTTGTACTAAGTAGCATAAGGTGTAGGCGATTCCTTATAATTAATTAAGCTTGTATTTTAGTTTATAAAATTAAATCATGACTTCTAAACAAGAAACAAAGGAGGAAAGTTCCAGTAGCTCTAAGAGTACAAAGGTCGAAATGGAAGAAAAAATAGAACTCGGTATTCTATTTAAATTCATTAAGCCATTCGATGGGTCCAGGGAAAAACTAAATCCCTTCATTGCCAACTGCCAGAGCGCTTATAATACAGCTACCAAAACACAGAAACCTATCCTATTCAAATTCATTCTAAGTCAACTAACCGATAAAGCTGAAACTACATGCAGTGTCAAAGAGTTCGAATCCTTTGAACAATTTATCGAGTTCTTAAAACAACAATTTGGGGAAAGGAAGCATTATGCTCACCTACTTACCGAACTTCAGGACTGTAAGCAGAACTCCGCTGAAACAGTTAACCAATTTGCGCTAAAAATAGAAACATGTTTAGCGAAACTACTTACCGAAATAAACATTTCCATTCCGACGAAAAAGAAAACGGAATTAGCAGGGCGTGTAGCTGCAATGCAAGATCTTGCACTTCACACTTTCATAATAGGACTCTTACCACGGGTATCACAAGTCGTTAGATGTCGCAATCCAGACTCCTTAAATGCCGCTATAAGCTTCGCAGTCGAAGAAGAAAAAATAATTTCTAATATTTATAAGAAATCAGCTTACAATACTCACGCCAGCAATGATAGATCTAAAAATACGAATTTTCGCCGTGACTTCCAATCATCACGTTTCCCAACTCCGCGAAATAACCAACCAGATCATTCGAAATCAGTACATACCAACGACATGGTATGTCGCTATTGCAAAAACATAGGGCACACCATCGAAAATTGTCGTAAAAGACAATACAACAACAGTAGGAACCAATCTGCTGCTTCTACTTCAGACGGTCGTCAGTCTTACCCCACACAAGCTCCCAACTTTAAGCCAGCGCGCAAGGTCTTTAACGTAAATCAGGACAGGGAAGAAGGAAGCGATGAAGTCGACCAAAACGATTTAAACGAGTAAAATTTCCCGGTCGGCGTCGCACGGGAAATTCGTTCTTCTATATCAAAGCCGATGCCTCTATCCTCACTGTATCCCCTGAATCACGTACTAAATCCACTGTATCACGTACTACACCCACTGAATCACGTACTAAATCCACTGAGTCACGTTCTATACCCAACGTTCCTATGAAAACGACTACTAGATCCCCTGAATCGCGTACTAAATCCACTGAGTCACGTTCTATACCCACCGTTCCTATGAAAACGACTACTAAATCCCCTGAATCGCATACTAAATCCACTGATTCACGTTCTATTCCCACCGTTCCTATGAAAACGACTACTAAATCCCCTGAATCGCGTACTAAATCCACTGATTCTATGAAACCAATTACTAAGTCGTGTAAATTATCAAATCCAAAAGCAAAATCCACCGATTCTATTCTCCTTGCAGAATCCTTCATTACGTCTTCGGATAACTCGCCAAACCTAAAACAAAAAACAAATCTAAAAATCTATAAAATTAATAAAAATATAGAAAAAAGATACTTACCTCACGTAATAATCCACACCTCGGTCGCTGATAGGCCTCTATCCTTCTTAATTGATACAGGTTCCTGCATAAGCCTGCTGAAACTAGATTCCATGTCCAAGGTCCCAAAGCTAAGTGATGACATTATAACCCTCAAGGGAATCGATGCTGGAAATGAAGCAACTTCAACCCTTGGCAGTTTCAAAATGCAAATATTCCAAAAACACAATAAACCTTATACTCATGATTTTCATGTTGTCGAAAATATTAGTCTCAATTTCGATGGCATCATAGGCAACGACCTCATGAAAAACCTAGGTTGTCAAATCGACTATTGTCAAGAAGCCTTACAGATAGATGACGATTACATAAAATTAAAATTCGCTGATCCATTATATAACATTCCACCTCGCACAGAAGCTGTAATTGAATGCACAGTAAGCAACCCTTATATAAGAGAAGGCATGATAATAGACCAACACATCTCTGATTCATTGCTAGTTGCCAATTGTATCGTTAAAGTAAAAGAAAACAACCGTATCAACGTTACGGTTGTCAACACCTCTGAAAAGCCAGTTGTACTCCGATCTCACCTTAATCTAACACTAGAACCTCTAGACACTCAACTTTGTGTAAACCCTCATGAGTCAGTACCCCTTACTAGTGCTTCTATAAGAACTAACAAAGTTCTTAAACACCTTAGGATTGCCCACCTAAACGACGAGGAATCTAATGCCCTACTACAAGTCTGCACAGACTTTTCCGATATCTTTCACCTTCCAGACGATATGCTTACATATACTTCAGCCGCTGAACACAATATCCGAACAAGCACAGATATCCCTATCCAAACTAAATCTTATAGATTTCCCGAATGCCATAAAAAGGAGGTGGAAAATCAAATTAATAAAATGCTAGAACAAAACATAATAACACATTCAAATTCACCATGGTCCTCGCCCATTTGGGTTGTGCCCAAAAAGCCAGATGCTTCGGGACAACGAAAATGGAGAGTCGTTATTGATTATAGAAAACTGAATGACATTACTATTGGAGAAACTTATCCGATTCCACAAATTACAGAAATTTTAGACCAATTAGGGAAAAGCCAATATTTCACAACTTTGGATTTAGCTTCAGGTTTCCATCAAATTCCAATATCCAAGCAAGACGCTCCTAAAACTGCTTTCTCCATACCTCAAGGTCATTTTCAATTTACGAGAATGCCTTTTGGCCTGAAAAATGCCCCTTCAACTTTTCAAAAACTGATGAACACATGTTTAAGTGGACTTCAAGGTTCGCGATGTTTCGTCTATTTAGATGATATTGTCGTGTATTCCCCTGATTTACCAAGTCACATTCAAAATCTGTCCGCTGTCTTCAACAGGCTCAGGAACTACAACCTGAAGCTCCAACCAGACAAATGCGAGTTCCTATGCAAAGAAGTCGCATATCTTGGTCACCTTATCAATAAAGATGGTGTACAACCAAATCCTAGAAAAATAAAATGTATCACTGAATTCCCGATACCAAAATGTCCAAAAGATGTGAAATCTTTTCTTGGACTTGTATCTTATTACAGACGTTTCATACCTGATTTTTCCAAACTTACAAAACCATTGACCTCCCTCTTGAAAAAGGATACACCTTTTAATTGGAAAAATGAACAGCAACTTGCTTTTGAAAATTTGCAAACCAAATTAATTACGTCACCAGTGCTGGCATATCCTGATTTCACCAAACCTTTCATTCTCACCTGCGACGCTTCCAATTTCGCTGTTTCTGCTATATTATCGCAAGGGCAAATTGGAAAGGATCGTCCCATTGCTTACGCATCTCGGACGCTTAATAAGGCTGAATGTAATTATAGCGTTACTGAAAAAGAATGCTTAGCCATTATTTTTGGTACCAAAGCTTTTCGCCCCTATCTTTATGGAAACCGATTCACCATCGTCACAGATCACAAACCTTTGCAATGGCTATTTAATTGTAAAGATCCCGGTCAGAGGCTTATACGTTGGCGACTAAAATTAGAAGAATTTGAGTATGACATTATTTACAAGAAAGGAAAAATGAATACCAACGCCGACGCATTATCTCGATTTCCAGTTAACCCTATTCAAGATGAACCTTCGCCAACTTCTGACCTTCTTCTACCAGACTTTAACCCTGAACTTGATGACCTCTTAGATGATCCTCTTATAATGCTACCATCTCCCATTCCATTCTCGTTCGAGAATAACGACCTATTAAATCAAGAACCAAACACTGACTCCAATATATTACAGAATCCTATCCCACAAGATGAACCAATACTATCTCCAGATCTTATTGACCTAGGGCCGAACTTACCTTATCTTGACATCAGCCCTGACAGTGCTGACCTAAACCTTGACTTTGACTCCTTACAAATCCCTTCGCCAAACGAGCAATCAAATCTAAATGACGATAATTATTCCAAATTTCTAAAATCTATTCCAAATAAAGAAAATATCAGCAACACAATTCTAAAAGAACACAACGAAAATCTCCTAAAGACAACCTGTAAAATAATTTTGATTCCTACATCTATAGATTTGGATGAATCGAATCCTTACATCTCCGAAATTCTCCTAAATTCCGATAAACATGACGAGATCCTTAATTCTGAAAAAGAATTATACCGTTTCCTAAAAACTAAATATGACGACAAGACTGTTTACTTCATATTTACAAAAGTTCACTACTTTGACGAATCATCTTATCCCGCTATCTATGATACACTGAAGCAAGTGAGAAACGAAATCCTGATTTCCGAACAAACGACAGATATTGCTATCTCAGATTTCAAAAACCCGTTTGACCATCATTCCTACACAAAAATCTACAATATTCTAACCCACATTTTTAACAATACTAAAATTCAAATCCATGTTTACCTGAATAAAACAATTTACCCTACTCTGAGTGAGAGACCTAAAATCATGCGTGAAAACCATGATATTCCAACAGCTGGGCACTTAGGGTCAACACGGATGTACAACAGAATCCGGGAACAATTCTATTGGAAGGGCATGCGAAGTGACATAGAAGACTATGTCCAGAAATGTAAATTATGTCAGGAGAATAAAGCACTGAGAAAATTAAATAAAGCTCCAATGGAGATCACTACTACATCCTCAGCTCCGTTTCAGAGAGTAGCATTAGATATAGTAGGACCCTTACCCGAATCTGGCCCTGCCAAATTAAAGTACATTCTCACCCTACAAGACGATCTAACAAAATATTCTATTGCTTACCCTATACGTACTACAACCGCTGAAGAGTCTAGCGATTGTCTTATTCACTTTATATCCCTATTTGGAATTCCTAAATCTATCCTTACCGATCAAGGTACTAACTTTACGTCCGACCTTTTCAAAACTACTTGCCAATTTCTCAAAATAAAACAATTATGGTCATCTCCTTATCACCCTCAGACGCAAGGAGCGTTAGAACGCAGTCATTCCACTCTGAAGGAATATCTTAAGTCCTTCGTAAACGAAAACCAAGATAACTGGCCTACTTATGTATATACAGCTATGCTGACATATAACACAACGGAACACTCAACTACAAAGTTTACTCCTTACGAGTTAATATTCGGTCACAAACCCTTTATTCCCAATTCTATCTATGAACGTGAACCTAGCACAACATATTCAGACTATATTAAAATGTTACAACATAAATTTAAATACACCAGAGAAAAAGCTCTAGAAAATATACTAAAATCGAAAGAATCTTCTAAATCCTATTACGATTCTCACACTAAATCACCACCTCATTACAAGACTGGTGACTACGTCTACCTTAAGGCCCACTTGAGGCTGAAAAAGGCACTATCGCCTATCTGGAAAGGACCATACAAAATCATAAAAGTTCACAATAATAACACAGCTACGCTCCTTATCAACAGACGTCATGTGACTCATCATTTCGATCAAATGAAACCCGCGGTAGATCCTGTATTACTGTTAGAAATAGATTGAAAACAAAATAAAAAAGAGAAAGTTTAAATATTATTAAATATGTAGTTATTTATTATGTAGTTACTTTTATTAAATAGTTAGTATATTTAGCATGTTACTATTAGCTGGTAAATTATAATAGGTCTTTAGTATAGTTTAATTGATTCTATTAATTCTATTTCAGCGCCTCGATCAATGCGCATCAGGACTTTATCAAGCCACTTCCTTCTAGTTCCGGTATATACTTCGATAGTCTTGGAAAACTTAAGGCAATTAAAGGGAAGCTAAATATTATTAGCCATGTGAATATTTCCGTTATAAACCCTCATCTTACTAATCTCAACGATATCTTGGAAATAGTTAAGAGCACATGTCAAAAATCAAGCAACCTCCAATGTGAAAACATTCTATCCCCTCTCACAGTCCGATACACCGATATCAAACGCGAGTTCGATTCTATTTCACATTTAATTTCAAAACGAAGTAAACGCTCAGCATGGTTCGGCGGAATAGGTACCGTTTTCAAACATGTTATCGGCACTCTAGATGAAGATGACGCGTTAAAATACGATTCCGCGATTGAGTCCATTCAAAACCACGAGAAAAAACTCGCAGAATTAATGAAAGAAAACATCTTAATTACTACATCTACTCTGGAATCTTATAAACAGACGATTAATAAATTAAAAGATAATGAAGATTCACTTAAAGTATCCTTAGGTCAGCTTATATTACAAATAAGTAATATCACAGAGACTTCTAAAATTCTAATATCTGAAACAAAAATCAATTCTATTCTTGCTAGTCTTGAAAGCTCCCTACTAGCATTATCGTTTCAGCTCGAAGACATAACAAATGCTATCTTGTTGAGCAGTCAAAACATCCTGCATCCAAACATAATAAGTCCGGCGCAGTTATTCAAAGAACTCGCTGATAATGACCGGTACCTGCCTAGAGACACTGGAATTCCTATAACACTAAGTCTAGATAACATCCATTTAATATTAAGCATATCTGAAGTTGTGTGTTATTATTATAAAAACAAACTTGTATTTGTTTTGCAAATTCCTTTAGTTACTAATGATGAATTTAACTTGTACCATAATTTAGCATTACCGACCCCTCATGGGTCAGATAATCCAAATACTTTTAGTTTAATTTTACCTTCTAGTTCGTATATTGCTATTTCTAAAGATAAGTTAAACTTCTGCAACCTGGATAATTTAGACAAATGTAAAACAATAAGCTCTGAGTTCTTTCTGTGTGAGATACCTACGGTACTGTTGACAAGCGGCAACCCTACGTGTGAAAGCGAACTATTAACAAAAACAATCAGTGCTATCCCCACACAATGTGAAACTAAAACGATTGTCGGTGAATTGGACATTTGGAAACCACTTATAAACAATCAGTGGATCTTCGTGCAATCTCGTTCAAGTAAAGTATCAGTGGACTGTAATAACTCCGAATTACGCGAAATCATAGTGTCCGGGACCGGCATATTACGAATCCCAAATCAGTGTACCGTATACACGAAAAGTGCGAGACTTATATCATCTAAGGACGAAATCAATATAGACATACCCATTCCTAGTTTAGACTTTAGCATTATCAATGATTCATGTTGTAAAATAGATACTAAGACTACTAGTTTAATTAATAATATATCCCCTGTTTTACTACAAAATATCAACTTGGATGATTTAACTATAAACAAACAAAATGATAAGATATTTTCAGATCTAAACAAAATTATCGATGAAGAACCTATCCTAGTAAAATACGGGACACATTATTCTATTTTAACCGTGTGCATTTTAATAGTAGTAATGTCTTTTATAGTATTTAAGTTATATAAGATTATTTCTAAATATAAATCTAAGTTCTATATCTCTTGTATTAAACCGACGACCCAAACCGATGACGATGTCAGTAACCATAACATAGATATTGAACCTGAAAATTCTTCAATTCCTCTACCTAGACTCCGAGAAATTGTATAACTTCCTGAATTTCGGCTTTTAACCCCGAATTTCAGTCTTTTGGGGGGGGCTGTTATACCTTGCTAATGTAAGTAGAATGGCTGACCAATATCCG
The DNA here is from genome assembly GCA_905332915.2 of Hecatera dysodea. Classification (NCBI taxonomy): domain Eukaryota; kingdom Metazoa; phylum Arthropoda; class Insecta; order Lepidoptera; family Noctuidae; genus Hecatera; species Hecatera dysodea. The sequence goes on along the minus strand of HG995286.1, from coordinate 24,471,016 downwards.
GACTTGCCTAGTCAGCATTTAGGGACTTAGACAGGATGATCATCTGGTTTGCACGCCAGTTCGGTCTGACACTCGGTACGGGTCGGAGGTTCCTAAATCATTATTTTGTCAATTCATCGTACAAGTTTCTTAATTCAATATACTCTGTTTCCAGTTTAATTAATTGTTTATTTTTTAAAAACAAGATTCCAAACTCTCCTATAATAGTTCGATATCTTTAAAAAAGTTATTAGCACAAGGACCCCACAACCCGAGAATCTCAACCCAACCCAAAATATAACTACCAACAAGGTTATATATTTCCGTCGCTTGAGGTTCTCCGCAGCCGCAGTGGCAGCTCCAGCACAGCGCATGTGCTAGGAACTAGGAATATGGGATGGCGCAAGAGTATCGACACAAGTAGCGTGCCACACTAATGGTCTACCAATCTTCCATGGAAATAATGACATATACCGGCCGTCTAGTCTCTTGTCATCGTCGTGTGCCAGGTCATTAGGTTCGAATACAACCGGAACGCCGACGGTGACAAGAGCACATCGGATGATGTCGTTAATGTTCGTGTGCCGTGCTATGCGACCAGCGCTGCGACTGCATGACAGGCCTTGGTGTCTAATAAGGCTGATGACAACTTCTCCACAGCAGTAGCGATAGTAATTATACTAGAAAATAATTTGCTTTTTGTTGCATTTCCTATGGTCTGTCTGTCTGATTATTCCAGCCAATATCAGATTTTAAAGAGATACACTGACAAAGAGCTGATGGTATAGAGAGTAACTGGGGAAAAATGATATTTTCCCCGGGAAAGAAATAAAACCACTCAAAGAAAGAAATTGTGATCAGACGCGGACGTAGTCGCGGGCAACAAGTACTTACTTAAAATTAAAATAATTTAAAACTCAACAAAACCTTTAGGCCGGCTTAGAACTGCGAACGAGAGCACCTACAAAACGAAAATAAAATGAAGTAACGTTTCATTAAACGTCGACTTACGTCGCAATTCCGACACTTGTTCGGAAATATAGTCGAAGTAACGGAGTAAAATGTGGGTGTAAAGTCGGACCTTGGTAGGTCGAGCGCAGTGTAGGTACGTCTGAAGCCGGCTTACGAATGAAAACCTTCCCGTTCTTAACGCTCTCACGTCAACTTACCGAGTTAAGTTTAGGCAAGCGCTACATCAGTGAGCAGGAGCAGTGGTGGCCGAGTGGTAACGGCCCTGACTTACGAATAGTAGGTCGTGGGTTCAAACCCAGCGAGGCGCATTACTTTGTGTAATTAATTTCATCACCACTGCTCTCAAAACGGTGAAGGAAAACATCGTGAGGAAACCGGCATGTCCTAGAACTAAAAATTCGAAGACATGTGATATGCCACACCAACCCGCACTGGGCCCGCGTGGTGGATTACGGCCCATTCCCTCTACTAGAGCCTGTGTCTCAGCAGTGGGAACGTTAAAAGGCTGATTATGAAGCGCTACATCAATGAAAGAAAAATGGAATTTTTAATTACTGGGATTTTTCTTGGTAATTTATGCGTTTAAATGGTGGTTTATTTGCCAAAATTCATATTATGTGTACATACCTCCAACAGTATCATCATCATATCAGCTGAAAGACGTCCACTACTGGGCATAGGCCTCTCCCAAGTGTCGCCACAACAACCGGTCCGGTGCGTCTCGCATCCATCGGCTATCCGCGACTCTCACCAGGTTACCGGTCCACTTCGTGGGAGGCTTTCCAACGCTGCGTCTTCCATAGGTGGTTGGCGACAACCTCCAGAATTTGTCCCCATCAACCATTTGTTCGGCGAGCATTGTGCCCTGCTCACTGCCACATCAGTTTGGTGATCCTTCGGGCTGTGTCGGTAAGTTGCCGCATATTGTGCGGTACGAGTCCAGACTCTAGGAACCGCTATTAGAGGGCGCGAGCGGAGTCGCATGTATTAAGTCGGCGCGGATAGTCCACAGTTCGACGATGCTGCAGGGTTATCAATGTTGCCGTTGCAATTTTAGTTCATTCACGATGCGAAGTTGTCAGGCTCGCTTCGTTCGCTTTTTAAATTATTGAGCTTTTTAGGCTTAGTAGTCTTTGAAATTCGTTACCTACTCTAATTCACAACTTTATTTTTATCTCACTTTATCTTTCTCACAAATTGGTAATGAGTATGATTAATCGTTACAAACATATATAAAATGTCTGTTAAAGGCAGTGATCTCTGCAAGTGCATACAAAAATATATCAGCGATAGAAAACTATACTATCGTGGATTGTATACATATATTTTTTTGTAAAAGATATTGCAGAAACCCGAAGAAGCTTTATGCATAGAATATTCTTTTTAGCCACAAATAGAATCAACTGGTTCTGACAATCTGACCAAAGGAAAATAAACAGTTGAATATTCACAAAGAACCAAAGAACACACAAAATCTGCTCTTTATTCAACATTTAGCTACACGCTAATGTCAATTCCAAACCTGGCTTGTTCAAATACTCAGTTATCACGCGTATAACTAAAAGCAGATAAATATAAGATTTGTTGGCTAAAAGTACAAACTGAAAGACTTGTGGACATAACGTTTTTTTAGTCATTTGATGAATAAATTATGCATTACGTGTACGTGAACGTTTTATAGGCATTAAGCGTTGTTTACCTACCAGAGCGTGGTTTTTAGGATTCCGTAAGTACCCAAAGGGTAAAACGGGACCCAAAAAAATGCTAAAAAACTAAATAAAATAAGTATTTAAGGGGCCTCCCATACCTACAACAACGTTTTTGGTCGATATTGATAACGACAATACGTAGACCTGAAATATTCACAGAATATTTAGTTATATAGTTAACTTAAAAAATAGATAATTAAAATAAATATATAAGTGGGGCTCCCATATTATAGGTACAATAGACATGATATTTTGCCGTTTTTTCTTTTTGTTTTGCAGCATAATCTGCCCCACTCCTGCAAAGGAGTTATTTTCCTTCCATTTCAGTCATAGGCCTTCTTCTCGGCCATTCACTAAGGAGCCATACGAGGCCCCCAACCATCTTCTTCTCGGTGTTGCGACAAGTCTTGCAAAAAATATGCAACAGTTTTGACGGCATCCAGCAGACATGGCCTGCCCAGTCCCACATTAGTCTTGCAGCTTTTTAACATAAATAAGATGCATAGTGTTTGTAAGAAGTAAAATGGAAATAACGAGAGCGTAGAAAATGCTCGTAAATTATGCATAAATATGTAAAAAAAAACACTGAAAAGAGTGAAATGTAGGTACTAGTTATATTATTTTTGTATGGGCAAATTTGTATGAATTATGACAGTGGAGTACTAGTCGTGTTGCGAACTCATCGTGTTACGTACGATGTAACGTTGTAACGTTAATAGACAATTTTGAGTTAGTTTTGCTCTTCGACGACTTACGTGTCAAATTCGATAAAAAAATTGCTACATTGATCATTATTGGCAAAATTGAACTGACTCTTCACACCAGCAATAAATACATATGTATAAGTGAATCATTTGTGCATCATTTTAAAGCGATAAGTTAAACATGTGAGTAAACTTTTATTGTGAAACCAGTTTTTCAAAGTTTCTATCTGTTATTTGAAACAAAGAAAAGGAATGTTAAGTGGGCGCCAACTATTATTAAAACGAATATTAAATGGGCGCCAGCTATTATTAAAACGAATATTAAATGGGCGCCAGCTATTATTAAAACGAATGTTAAGTGGGCACCAGCTTTTATTAAAACGAATGTTAAGTGACCGATAAAATGGTAGAATAAAAACTTGAAAAATATTCTTTTTAGGTACGTGTAGGGGGTCAAGTGGGGATGATATTTTATTCGCGTCCACCCCATCGTGTGGGGTGTCTTTAGATAGGGTTTTCAAAAATATTACGAGTATTCAAAGATCATTTTCGATTTAGGGACCCGTTTGTGAAATATGAAGTTCTAAAGTGGAAAAAATCGTTAGAGTCCGGGGGGGACACTGGACTCTCTTCTATAGGAAATGTGAAAAATTCACGCGAGTTGAAAATATGCTAAATTCTTAAAAAATACCGAAGATTAAAAAGTTTTCCAAATACGACGGAGTTAACACAGGTCTTTCGAATCTGAAATTTGGGTGTACATTACTGGCCTCTATCCTAGCAATATCTTAAAAATCAGGAACATTGCGTGGGTGACCTGAATAGCGCCATCTGATAGATATTAGTAGAACCAATGAGAAAGTGTTGGTTGTTTTGTTACTATGTAATTTTCGTTCCGGTAAACTAGATGGCGATGCTCGAAGATTCAAGCATCTCTAACGCGGTTATATGAATAATACATATAGGTAGGTATTATTCGTTTTTTGTTTGGCAGATTGCGAATTGCTTACAAGTTTTGCATCGGTTTTGCAGATTTAATATGTTATCAATTAACTAGTTTCTGCCCGAGACTTCTTGCATGTGGAATAGTTACTAACTTCCCCGATTTTGAAACATTCTTCATTGGTGCTCCGTTCCTATTAGTCTTAGCGTGATGATATAGGTATAGCCTACAGCCTTCCTCGAAAAATGGTTTATCTAACACTGAAGATTTTTTCAAATCGGACCAGTAGAGATTAGTGCGTTCAAGCAAACAAGTAAACAAACAAACACTTCAGTTTTATAGATTAGTATTAAAATAGATATCAAAATAGATTTAGGAATAAATAATGGCAAGATGGCGCCTACGAAATTTCCGTCATCGTTTTCAATCCAAGATGGCGCCAACGAATTAAGCATCATGAATGTCAACATGACACCCAATAAATGTGAAAATTCTACCACTGGAACTGGATGCATTAAGTACACGTCTGTCTAATGCTTTAGGTAATACAAACGTGAAATGATGTTGCGAGTTGCGATTTTGCGAGTAAATAAGACCAAACATTAGCTACGTCGCAAAATACCTTTTATTTGCTCACTTAAACTTCTTTACAACCTCATTTTATTCCAATTTACTATGGCTGCAAGACCTGGCTATGAATTTGCTATAACTTATCCAAATGCGGTATGACGATTTGCACTTGTGCGCGGAAACCTCTAAGCTTCTGCTTCAGTATGAGAATTTAGCCGCGGTCATGTGACTGGAGCTGGGGGTGTAAATGGTTCCAGCATTTGTTTTTCGTGGGTATATCTTAAGCACATGCGGAGAGTTTTTCCGACAGTGCAAAGAATTGCAGGATACGGCAGGGGTTACAATCATGTAGGTACAATACGCTGGTACGGAGCCGTCTCGAAACGAGTGCTATCGTTTGGAACCGCCATGAGGCTAAATAAAGAGTAGCAGTGCAGTGCAGCATTGAAGATACTAAAAAACAAATTCACACTATTTTTAAGGAGTAGGCACGGCGTTTATCCGTTCTTTCCGCTCATCTTCCCGAGTCTCTTAGTAATAGGGATGGTAGGGTACAGTTAGCTCAGTGTTACGGAATTTGTTCGAAAAAATCCCGCAGCCCTGGAACGCAAAAGACATTACGAGGAATACGAGTGGGTTTTAGTCAGTAAGAGTCTGAAACTTCCTTTCACTCCGCCCAGAGCGGAAGAAGTCATTTGATTATTTCCCATACATAAAAATAAAAAGGGTACCGTACGCTGGCGGTGTGGAGGAACGTCGTTCTGTGTAGCTTTGTGTTTCAGGTGCTGCGTGGCTGGTAGCATCACCCCGACCTACTTGTAGAGCTGGGCGTCCCCCTCGTCTACGCTACAAGAACCATCGTCTATGACTAACCTGAATAAGTTTGCCCCCTTGTAGATATTATATTTCACTGTAGCCTGATGAAGTTCACAGGAGTCGCACTGAAGTGCATTGAAAATGTTTAGAGGCGATTTTAATTGATTTTTGTTAGTCAATGTAAGTTAGATGTATATTTGTCATAGAAACATCTCATTGGCGTTATAGCTGTAAAGGTGTTTTTAATGTAATTTTAAATATATATACATATCTGCCCTTACTTTTGACTTGTCTTACTTTTGTATTTGTTGTGAAAATATGTTATTCGTCCTGCAAAGCTCCGTCTCTTCCTCACAACGGAATCATGATGGCGTTGGCACGCCATAGTAGCAGTTAATAGAACAGCTGCCCTACCATGACGTCTTAAATCCATCATGATTCCTGTGTCAGAAAGAGACGGAGTTACACAAGACTAATAGCACTATCCCTTTCCCTCACACTGAATCATGATAGCATTGTCACTTCGTAGTATGGCCACTGATCTCACTAAAAGCTATAAACAACCTAAGTTTGTGCGAAATCATTAATAACTCAGCAGCGAACAAAATCGCTTTGGAAAGCTAATCTAATGACGTAAAATATCCTCAGTAGTCAACAAATATGACTGCTAATAACTGATAAATCGTAAAGTTTTGGATTGGATGTGCATGTCTCATTCAACCAGTTGAAATAAATATATATTTTTTCTACCACATATTTTTCTAAGTATACCTTGCTGGTTTTGGATTGCAATATTTGTTTTATGATTTCTGATAGCATAGGTAAAGTAGGAAGCAGTCATTTAAAATAATTAGCCTCAGTGGCCTAAGCTTATCATCTGATCCAAACACAAAACAAATCTTATTCGAGAAAAACCGAATCCTCTGAAGATAAACCTGTGACAAAATAGCGACTGAGTGGTAAGAAAGCATTACGTGTTCCAGGAAATATGTAACGATTCAGTAGAGGTCTTAGCCTCCTCGGAATTTAAATTATGACGGAAAACAGAAAGAATTACTTAACCCAGACAAGAAATCGACTGACTGCGCGGATGTGACCGCGATTTCAAGCAAAAAGCTTGAAATCGCGGTCACATCCGCGCAGTCAGTCTTGTTAAATCGAAACTGAATGCTATGGTGTTTTTAATGTAGTCTTTGCATCTAAATATAAAATCATAATTAAATGGATAAATTTAATTAAATACTTTTTCTAATAAACTCCTTGGTGCATAAACATCAAATTAAAATATCATAATTTTCAATGAAAATAATGTGTATAACAATAATATCTTAATAACTTATTTTGCCTTTTTTATGGGAAATCATCAAATGACTTCTCCCGCTCTGGGCGGAGCGGGAGAAGTCAGACTCTTATTGACTAAAACCCACCCGTGATCCTTCTTGTGCCCTTTGTTTCCCAGGGCCGCGGTGACTCTTTCGAACCCATTCCGCAACCCTAGCAGGCCAGTGCCTGCTGGGGTTGCGGAATTTGTTCGCAACCCTACGGGGCTAGTCTTCTTTGCTGACAGCTCTTTGAGGCGCCCGTGGAACACGACGCGCCGTCGGATCGAGCCTGGCTGCTATGGGACGGCGAGCCACCCATAGCTCGCCATCCGCAGGCCCGCGCCAATGGTGGCCGGTAATCGCCCTGCGTTTCCCGACGCCCGGGGCGTCTTCTTCTGTTGCGACATTTTGCCTGAACTACCCAATTGTTGCGAGTGTCATCTTCTTTCTACAGTTTGTTTCTTTAATCGGCCATCTCTTTTTTTCACAACTATTCCGCTCTGCGGGGCTTTAAGAGTAAGCTATTCCACAAATTCGAAGCTTATTAAAAAATATATTCGAAAAGCCAAAATCTAGCTTCACTTGTTCCTTAAAAGGTTTTGACATTGCACGAACTGAATTTTTTCAGTTTTCTTTAATTTCTTGCAATTTTCAAATTGATTTGTGCTGTGATTAGGATATGAGATCGAAAATTGTTTTTTTTTATCTCGGCCCTTTTTAAATTTTTAATCAAAGATAAAATTATATTATTTGTTTATATATACTATTCGTGTATATACTATTTATTATTATTCGTGTTTTGACTTCCAGTTGTCACTAAAACAACCTAGGTATTTATCATTTCAAACAGCAAATATCATCTTCAAAATTCGGATAACGCCCTGTTAAAATAAATAAACGAGTATTTTTTCGGTATGCGGTACGGAAACCTTCGTATATTTGCAGGCCGCTTTTGAATAAACATCACGTCTATGTTTACGGATCGAGTACTCTGAACTGTGAACTACTCACCCTTTCAATTGAAATGATACAATTTTGTTTTCAGTGTCACAAAACAAACGATACATCAAAGGTCCGCTCTGTATTTACATTAAAAGCGTAAAATTTCAGCGAGAATCAATGTAAAATAACAAGATTTTGTCAGTTTCCGACTGACGAACGCTCCTTAAAATACAGGAATTGCCCCTTTTTTTTTCTGGATGGGTAATCATCAAATGACTTCTCCCGCTCTGGGCGGAGCGGAAGGGAGTGTCAGACTCTTACTGACTAAAACCCACCCGTGATCCTTCTTGTGCCCTTTGCGTTCCAGGGCCGCGGTGACTCTTTCGAACAAATTCCGCAACACAGGAATTGCCCCTAAAATATACATTGCTTATTATAAGAAAATTTAACTGTTAAAAAAGTTCAGATGGATGTTTTTCATCAAATCTTCCTGTTACTAACTTACTATATTTGACAGCTCTCATATAAACCCTATTCATTTGAAACAGTCTCCTCCTTCCCCTACACTAATTTTTAAACATTAATTAATTGGTTGTACAAATATGGACGCAACTCTAAACCGACTGTCCGTGTGCATACGAGCCCTCTTTTCGCCTACAGCGTATAATTACAGCATTTAATATTGAACCAAAGGTTGTCATCAATTTGAACTGCAACGAGTTGACGTATTATTCAACCCGTTGCGAGGGTATTTTGAAACTGTAAATCTGTTTTCAATTTAACCAGAACTGAAAGGGCAGAAACATTATTCGTTATGCTGTTTTAGTGCGAGTGAATTTTCAAGTTTCGTATGATGACAATTTTAGATAACTTTATACTTATCCTGCAAATCAGTTTCAAGTAAAAAAATGTGTCAGCAACTGACGGTTAAAACTAGATTGGACCGGTTAGGACTAGATATTTAAACTAATACTACGTACATACATCCATAAGCACACTGTAGATAGAAACTAGTTAACGCGTCTGTTGCTATCCTTTATTATTATTTTTCTGGATGGGAAATCATCAAATGACTTATCTCCTGCTTTGGGAAGGGAGTGTCAGACTCATACTGACTAATACCCACTCGTGATACTTCTTGTGCCCTTTGCGTTCCAGGGCCGCGGTGACTCTTGCGAACAATTTCCGAAACCCTAGCAGGCACTGACGCTATTGGGCCCCGTCTTCAGTCTGCTGCTACCCTTATATAATCCTTTTGCGTCGTTTACATTCATAAATTTGGTCTTATTTACGCACGTCGTCGGTTAAGAATATTAAGTATCTGACTTTTCTGAGGAACATCACCAACCAAATTTGTATACCTATGTCCTTCTAAAGCATGGCGTCTCACTTCTGCCTTTTTTTAATCACCTTTCATTCATCTTCTTAACATGACGAACCCTTGTCACAGATTCTCGCTTCAAAATTATTCGCAAACCAAACAAATACGGTTCAAGGTAAAAAAAATGGTTGTTTGTTTTTGGTAAGCTCTGAAAGAAGAGACAGAAAGCTGCAGTATTGCTAAATTATTGAGGATAATGTTTACTACGAAAACGCAGATAAGCCATGGGGAGCGAAACCGCGAACCAGATTTTCTTTAGTCATATTTTTTTTTTGTGTTTTGCGAATCAAAATAACCAGATGCAGTTGAGTACCAGTATCTTACTTAAAGCTACTGCTTATCTGACCTCCACACCTCAGTAACTCGGCACCACGATACCTCCCAAGACAGGTGTCAGATTTTCTGGCACCCGGTACGACAGTCAGAATTAACGTGATTACGAGGTACGGAGGAATCTCGGCTCCTAAACTTAGAGATCAACCAGTGTTGATCTTATCATTTCCCACGAGTTCCTCCTCATAATTCTAATCATAATTATGATTAGTTTAGATAGTCAGTATCTAAATTAATCACATGGCTTTGGAGATTCTCTTTTTTAAAATCCACAAGGCGACGTACAAAAGTTAAATCAGATTGGCTAGTTTAATCAGATTCAATATGTAGCATTTTTAAAAAAATAAATAGGTTAGGCTTTTTTACTAAAACTATTTTACTGGGCAACTGGGAATTTAGAAGGCGGTAATCTGCAACTGGGTAGAAGGATCTTGATGATAATTATGATACGACTACATATATATAGTGCATCCCGTCACATAGTAGAAGAGCTATCAGATCTGTTATGTTGCTGGCTTGCTGCTGCGGCGGCTGGTGTTTTTATGGATTTAAATCCATAAAAATCATTATAATTAGTTTCAAGTTTCAAGTTTCAAGTGTTTATTGCAATCCACAATGTGCATATACAGGTGGTAGGTAAATAAGAGCAGTATCAATTATGGACCCTGTCGGGCACAGCAAAATTTAATAGGTAGGAGAGAGGAAGAGCGCTTTTATATATTTGCCAAATACTAATATATGTTAATAATTAAAAATCAAGCTATTATTTAGTAAAATATACACTATATATCTGATGTACATTGCACATGGGATCAAGGTTGGGATTCGTGTGCATCGCTTGCTGTGTTGAGTATTTTGAAGGGGATTAATTCAAATTCGACGCATCTTTATTGTTTTACTCTTAATATTGATTTTGATTGGCTGTATTTGTTTTGGTAACTGTGGTATTTACCCAGTTCTACAAATATAACTCACATAGTAACAGTAAATTATATTATGCTTTTATTATGCCAATATGATTGTGAAACACGTAAATGACTGATCCACAAAGATTTGCGATTAACCATCACTTGGAAAATAGTTTTGATACAGAGGTTTTCAAAATCAATTATAAAGGAATAGAGTCTATCTGAAACAGTATAGTTTTTGTACTTGTATTATAGTTTTGATTATTATCAGTTGATAGTAATGCCATCGGTACACTTTCTTCATTATGATAACATTAATACTTAATATACGAAGTTACTGATTTTACATTCAAGTTGAACTCTACCTAACATTTGAAACAAGACTTCGGAAATAACTTGAAAAAAATACTTCAGAGAATCATAGATTTATTTTTGGTCATTGATCATAACGAGGCACTAGTTAACGTTAATTTCACTTTCTAGGAAATTCTACAAATATTTTCAGCGTGTTTGCGATAAAGAGACTCTTAGTACCCTTTAAAACGAGGCAACCTCTCATTTGACAGTTAAATGTTGGGCAGTGGGTCACTAATCAAAAATCGATGAAGTACTGTCAAAACAAAAGTGCCATGCGACTTTCCACGGTTATATTAGACTGATCCTTTTGTACGTCGCCTTGTGGGCTTGCAGTATTCAATTCCTTACGAATATGGCTTACAAATAGAGTTTACTTGTCGCAATCCCTTTTGAATTATAAACCAGGTTTTGCATCAAATGCACGTCTACTGATGACAGACTATGTGTTTACCTGTAGGGTTTGCACGGGCGTCAATGCATTTAGTATTTATGACTGACGCTGTATTCGTGAGTTTAAAATTAACACAATTATTTATAAGACATTTGGAAATTACTGTAGGTTTCATAAAAGTGGTAAGAAAAATATTAGAAAAATCGGAAAAATTATGGAGCGTGTTCCAGTATTACCCGGACCGCATAAGAGGTGGCTTTTGTCAAACCCCGGCCTTTTGGGGTGGCATCGCTTCAAGATAACGGCGCGGCGTGCTACGAACTCGTACAGAGGGAGCAAATTGTAGCACATCTAGAATGCTATCTCTTTCCTGCAGGTTTTCAACGCATAATAAAATTAGTGCTATACTTCGTCTAAAAATAACATTGAGAAAATAAATAAGCCTGTGGTCTGGTCTGGTCATTATTGTTTCGTTAGACTATGATTGTTTTACAAATAAGCGTGTATAAGTGTATGAGGGTGTTAGTGTGCTAGCTGGTAGGGGCATGCGCGGCGTGGTCCCGTAGGGCGAGCAGACGCGGTTGTTCGCGGCAGAGGGTGGAGACGCGTCCATCGCGCCACATCGATCGTACTTCCTCGTGGGCCTCGCTCGCCGACGCCGGCGACGTGCGACGACATGCAGCCGCCTCCGCGGAAGGTGAGTCTGACCCCCCATGCACACACGGCCTCATACAAACTCCCAAAACACTCTCACAAACTTTACCAAAGTGCCGCAGAACTCTCAATGAAGTACTTTCCTCGACGCGTCAAATTCCTCGTCGCGTGTTACTATGAAATTATATAACTTTACTGTTATGTTTGTATTTTAATCACGGGGGCCATCGCTTGCCACAATTTTTGGGGCCGGATTTATTTATCGTAAATTTTAAATTAACGATATTAGGGAACGTGTGTAGTGGAACTCGTAATGCAACGTTGTCCTGATTAAATACCAAGCGTAGGCTGAGGGGATTTAATCAATAAAACCCTAATCTTCTATAAACAGTCCGTAGCGATGGTAAACACGCTACAGAATTAAATAATAAATAAGAAACCGTATAAGAATGAGTGAAGTATCTAAAATACGTTAAAGAAAATCTGTACATTATTCATAAAATTAAAGAACAAATCTGTCCGCATCGCTTTGACGTTTCCACGAAAACGTGTGATATTTTGTAGTCAATTATAAACTTTGGGCGAATATTTCGGAATACACGAGTAATTCCTGAATACGTTTTATTCCCCGAAATATTCAGAGGTTTTCATTCTTTTATTATGAATAGATATTATTGTCCGTGTTATACTCCTAATTGGCAAAAAGCTATTTTTATTTTTTGATATCATTGTGTTTCGCGTCTATTTTCGCTTAAGTCCTTTGAAGTGAATCTAGAACGTGGTGATTTTATTTTGGTGACAGCTTAATGCCTTTTGTGGCCAAAAAAAGTGTGTTTGATACATGGTTTCAAAAATAACCTGAGTTCTTACAAGAGTATTTTCTCTATTGTGGCGACTTGGCGAGCTTTATTTCTGAATCAGACAAAAATACGTGGGTATATCTGTCGACCTCTCTGCTAGTAATTAGAAGTTCCACATACCGAGGCTCTCAGTATTAACTATGTATGAACCTTGTTAGTTCAGGAAAACTTTCGTTTAATAAGTATCATTAATTGCTCTCCATAACAACTCCTAACAAATGTTTCAAGGATAGAGAATCAAGTTATTTTTGTATATTAAAACTTTTTAATATGATCATGAAGCTACAGTTTTATAGAAACTACTTAATGAATTATCCAGTGTTTATAAAAGACTAAAGCAATAAGTACCTATGCTTTGTAACAGCCTCAAATAATTTCATTGCAAAGAAAAAAACGATCCCTAAATATAGTTTAGGTGTAAAAAGGTGGAAAATGAACCTTGTTTTCCTTGGTGAAAACCTCTAATCAGCAATCTAATCATCTATTTCCTATAACCAGTCATTATTTTGAAGTTGTATCACCAAGATCGGCACAATTAAGAGTACACCCAGATTATCGTATACACTTATACATTAGCAGTCAATATTAAAGGTCTAAAAGTATATAACGACAACCAGCATTACCCATTGTATACACGACCTGTACCTATACAATCGTCTATTGTAGTTGACAGGTCCTGAAAATTATTTTGTTTACTGTCGCACCGAGGCGTAATTCAATAGTAGGTAACCGACAGTTCGAGTCGTACTAATGTATAACTAAAGTAACGATAATGGGGCAGATCCAGCCAACGAGGGTTACCGCGGTCAATGATCGCTCGATCCGTCATTGCAATTGTAGTTCCTGCACTTAAGAACGACGTACAACTTTATAAAAAAAAAAACTAAAATTTGAATGAGGAACGTATATGGTGCTTAGTACGTTCTTCATTGACAGATATTGATTTTATTTTAGGAATTTGTATAAATAATAAATAAATACCTAAATATTTATTTAACAAAGTTGTCATATTTTGCAGTATGACAACTGTGTTAAATAAATATTATTTAAAAAAAAAAAATAAATGAATGAATAAATGTAGGGAACAGCTGTAGTTTTCTTTTAGTAAAACGTTTGCTTGTTAGTCGTTACAATGTAATCGCACATTTCCTATGAGTTTCAAATAAAATAAAATTATAATAAAGCAACCAGAAAATTAACACAAGAACTTTAGATCAGTCCTTTCCATTCTTCCAAATATTGTAAGAGGCCTGGTGTCCGTGAACTTTTTCTGATAAATGTGTTTTGTGTTTGTGTATTTTTAGCACGAAGGAGCGTTTTCGATTTGAGCGACTATCCACGGTTGGAAAAGTAATTTTCATGCTATTTTCCGTAAATAAACTTAAATTTGGTTAAATTAAAGGTACTCTGAACTGCATTTAGTTTGGCAGTTAGTAATAACCGATAGGTATATGAGTACCTAGCTTACAACTTATACGCCAATAATGGCGTAACGTTTAAAATTATTTTTTACGAATATGAAGCGTTACCACAATATTACTATTACACAAATATTGCAACACTAAATACCAAAAAACTGTAATATCTTAAAATGAAAACGCTTCTGTAAATATTGGAGATGTCTGACGATGGCAGAGCTGAAGATTATATACATACTAGCTGCTGCCCGCAGCTTCGCCCGCGTGAATGTCGGAAATTATCCCAAGGGAACATAATCCCGGGATAAAAAGTATCCTATGTTACTTCTAGTACCTCCCAGAATATGTGTACAAAGTTTCATGATGATTCGTCAAGTAGTTTTTGCGTGAAAGCGTAACAAACATCCCCGCTTTCACATTTATAATATTAGTAAGGATTCCATAATAGAAAATGATAACATATACTATTATGGTCTTTTATGTTTTTTTTTCTCCGGTAGATAAGGCCAAAATGAAGCGTTTTCACTAACGCACCAAATTGATGATACGAATATTGCTTATTATCAATTTATTTTTTCATAAAAACTTTACGAAAATAAACGAGATTCCACGATTATTACATACGTCTAGTCGCCAAGGAATGGAATTAAGAACCTTGCGTTTTAAACCTTCATTTTAGATAAACGGCGGAACCGATTTAAGAAAGCTATCGAAATATAAAATATCGAACATTAAACCTTAAAATTACGTTACCAACAACCAAACATCACAAACTGCCATCTGAACCAAACACTCTAACGTTAACGCGTTCAGTTAAGACCGTGTGTTCATCAAAATCTGGCAAACGAGTTAAACTTTGTACCTATCCTATACCTACCTATCGATTTCGATAACCTCGCGAAATTCACCCTGCATAAGCCTGCCAGTTACGGCAGGTCAAACGGACCTGTTATTAAATTTACGGCACCTCGTACCCTCAGACGCATGTATTGCGTGGTCGATTTGATCACGGATCGCAGCGGACGATCGGGTCAGTTTCGATCGCAATTCGGGCCGGTTCTAGTAAAGTACACAGAGTAATCAAGTCTCGATTTCAGCTTAAAACGAAGTCCTTTTGGTTCATATAGAAGCCAATTTAATTATTGTGGTGTCGATTTGAATTTAGAATTTGATTGGACCGTTTTCAACAGTAACTAAGCAACTGTAAGTTGTTCCTTTTTTAAATAATGTATTATTTTTGCTCGCTATTGGGCAAGGATTTCCCCTTAGCTACCCAAAGTTGACTTTGACTTTGACTTTGACTTTGACTTTGACTTTGACTTTGATAATAATACATTGAGACTTGCTATTGGATATTTTAATTCACAATATTGCAACACCAACATTAAAATGCATCTGCGACACTGTTCCAATAGAGACGTGAAACTAAATTGTCAGCCGTTTTATTTAATCTTCTTCGGCACCAACGTACCAGCACCTCATCAGCACCCACCTTCAAATTACACCGCTGCACACTTACTTCTAGGCCAAATCCTTCCTATATTTCATCATCTATGAAATTTTGCACATTTACTGTGGCGTGACCCTTTTAAATCCTGTTATTAATTGATTCTAAAAAAATACTTAATTGCACACTTACTTCTAGGCCAAATCCTTCCTATATTTCATCATCTATGAAATTTTGCACATTTACTATGGCGTGACCCTTTTAAATCCTGTTATTAATTGATTCTAAAAAAATACTTAATTAAAAAAAACACGCCTGGCATATCAAAAAGTGAACTAAACAATTAAAAACAAGATAGATAATAATCTTTTCATTGCACACGGGGGTAAAGAACTATTCAAAGGAACCGTCCCCTAGCCTATCTTAAACGGGATAACTCAACACTTCTAACGATACCACATAAATTGATATCGGTCAAGCCGTTAAGAAGTTATGGTGGAATAAAGAAACTCACAAACATACATACATACACGAATCCTGAAAACATAACACTCCTTTTTGGGTAGTCGTTTAAAAAGCTGACAACCCTGTATTTTATTGAGATTTTTAGCTGCATCTTGTCTTTTATCTAAGCTTTCGGGAACATTATACATATCCAGCCAAAAGTGTTTTATTACAAACAATTTGAACGTCTGGTCGTTAAATCGCTAGTGGAACACATTGATAAGAGCCTTAGACTAAAACCAAATGCGTAATGGAATAAATATCATTTTGAGGCCGAAATCATACTCGTTTTAACCTTCTACTCATGACCTGCCAAATCATGTGTTAAGAGTTAGTCGTAAGTCACGTGGTGACGTTAGGGAGATAATGTAATGCAGTTATTGTCCCGCCATTGCACGCAGGTTTTCCAAGAAACCGTTATGAAACTTAAATTTTTTGCTACCGTTGTTTGGCACACAAAAATCTCCCTCAATGTTGATGGCCGTCATTTGCTGGCTGATGGAACTGAACGGATTTCTTGGGCAACCCAAGTCGAAGGTTCACCGTGAGAGTCTTTTCAGTAAAGGGTATTTGAAGCTGGCAATGGCAAAAATGGTTAATGAACATGCAGAATTATGGTTAGCGGTGAGCTTAGCTTTCATTAACCAACTTCCAAAAAGAAGGAGGTTCTAAATTTAAGTCGTTTTTTTTGTGTGTTAGGTTCCTTATGCCTTTGCGCTGGGTGTCCCAATTTTGATGCTTCTTTTTATATTCGGAAGCTGGTGCTTGAATTTGATGATGTGTGATCTGACGACTAGTATTTGAGTTATCATTAATAATGTGTGGCTTCGACTACGTTGATGATGTTCTCATTCTGTCATTATCGATGAAAAATTAAAAATAAATAAAACAACTATTTGATGGTTTGGTAGAGTATCTTAGTATTTCGAGGTCTTAATATAATGCTTCTAGTTTGCTGAAGATCTTATGGAGAACCAATGTAGGAAACGGAACTCTTCAATAAACGGTAGTAAATCTTCCGGGATTGCTGAAATCGCGTTTCTGTTTATTGTTTATAACACGTACGATGTGATGAGTATGTTTAGGTGTGTGGGAGTCACCACTAAAAAGTGAAAAATAAAAATTTCTTACGAAAAAATACAACCAATTTCTAAAAAAAATTCGGAACTCGATGGTTTTGATTGTTTCTTCTTTTAAACATCGACTTACGAAATGATAGTTGTTTTATACTTTTTGTGGATTTTTTTTTGTTTAGAAATCGGTTGTATTTTTTTTTTGTTAATAGTTTTTTAAATAATTAATTACACCTTTATCTGCCAAAAGACTAAATGAGTACAAAACCATGGAATTGTATGCAAATCAGTGGGCGAGCAGGTCGGTCAGCTCCCAGACCATAGTGCCACAGTGTGTGCCGATCTGATTATGCGGCGGTAAGCCGGGGAGCGATGACCGCGGCGTGACCGTCCGGCTGGCTTCTATCTACGTTAGGGTACAGTAGCGGCTCTGTGTACCGATTCCTATAACACACTGACTGGTATACACATTTGTTGAGGCCCTGGTACACAAAGGAACATTTAGGCGCGGGATTGCACCAGTTTCTTTTACTGAAACTCAGGTGAGATTTCCGTACACTTTGAATCTATACTAATATTATAAAGCTGAAGAGTTTGTTTGTTTGTTTGTTTGAACGCGCTAATCTCAGGAACTACTGGTTCGAATTGAAAAATTCTTTTTGGGTTGAATAGACCATTTATCGAGGAAGGCTATAGGCTATATATCATCACGCTTAAGCCAATAGGAGCGGAGCAGCGATAAATAATGTTTTAAAATCGGGGATTCCACGGGGACGAAGTCGCGGGCAGCAGCTAGTTTTTAATACTTGTTAAGTAAAACACGAACAAATACACGAATAAAATTGTTTAATATGTGACGTCACACTAACGAGGGGAACAGGGGTGAACAGGGAGGTGTCAAAAATCATGAAATTCGTGTGAGGTAATTTATGGATGGCCCCTTATGACAAATTATAAGGGCACGAGATATTTCGATAGCGTTAGTCAATTCATTTTCAGTCAGTGTCAGTTTAACGTTTTACAATCGCCTTCGCGGCGTTGAGTGTATGTTTGTAATGAATAAGCTCAAAAACTACCGTGCCGATTTCAAAAATTCTTTCACCATTTTAAAGCTTCATTCACCCTGAGTAACACAGGCATATTTTATCTCCGTATTCCCACGGAAACGGGAAAACGCGGGTGAAACCGCGGGCCGCGCTAGTAAATTATATACTACATGATTAAAGTACATCATTACCACCAAAAAAGCACATTATTACCTACAAAAAAGTCCGAGAAGTCCAACTATTATAGTTAAGCCACACCGTTTTTTTGTTCAAATTATTTAATAGAAACACGGGAATGGAACAGTGGTGAGTAAGATACCATGATTTAAATGAAAAAAAAAAACCTAAAACATGTCATAGGATCATTACCGTTTTCTCTCAATAAAACTACCGTAATGTGGAAAAATCAGAGTTTATATTCATTAAATTAAATATCATCTAATAACTATTCATATTTTATAGAGAAAAAAGTACAGCCTGCCTTTTCAGTCATAGATCACCGTGTTAATTTATGTCGAGTGAGCGTGAAGTGAATTGTCATTTCATTTTGTTTGTATGGATTCACATAATTCTCACTTTTTATTTATTTATTTATAACCAACTTACCCTAACATCTACACCACACGCACAAATTATTGGTTGAACATTAACAACTAGTAAAACTCGATGAAATCAGACTTCGTTCAAAAAGCTATTTGTACAGAACGCATAGAACAAAAAATAATAAAAAAGTTAACTATAGATTATGGTAAACATTAGAATAAAATAACAAAACATTTTTTCCGGTATTAAAATGAAAGCATATGACTGTATACTTTCTTTTTTTTTTGTCTGTATAAACAAACAATTTATATTACATAGAACATACAGGTCACTATGATACATAGTAGGTCGCTATGTCAGGGGATCATTTCATGTTTGTCTGGCGGTTTGTGTTCTTTATGTGGCCTACCCAAATGTCCTTACTTTGGTATTGTTCGTCAAATCGTTGAGCTCCTTAAAGTTCTAAGTTTGAGCTACACGATAACTGACAAATGCTTGCACTGTTTGGACAGGTCCACTCAAATCTGTATGGTACTTTCCTCAAAAGACCACTTCAGACACCAACCTACATGGTTCTCATATGATTTGACCAGTACAATTGTATGAACTTCAAAAGAGACTTTGACCTCTGAATTTGTTTCGGTGTTTCTTCTCAGGGTAGTCAGCTAGGAAACACCGGCTTCATCTAGTTTTAATAACGGCCAAAACAGATTGACGTGTAAAAATGTTTTTTACAACCTCCTTACATAATAAAAATCATTTATCATCATTTACAATAAAAAAAAGTAACAAAAGTACATTGACATTAAATTCCTGCTCCAAGCGGATAGTACTGGGAGTGACAATGGACTCAGTTCAATATCCGCAAAGATATTCATGGATTCATCACACAGTAGGATGTTATTAATATGAGTAAGGACTAGAAAATGTGGGCTGGTCTTACAGGCTACGGTTCTGGTGTGAGGAATCAAAAACAAAGTCCGTTGGCGTTGACTTTTACAAATGGCAGTGCGATCCTGTAAAATATCAACATAAGCTTAGCTGAAGTAAACATGAAGGCAGCTGCCAATCCACCCAATCAGGATGGAGTGACAGTTCACTTCGAGCTCTACCTTTTTTTTGTATGGGAAATCATCAAATCACTTCTCCTGCTCTGGGCGCAGCGGAAGGGAGTGTCGGACTCTTACAGACTAAAACCCACCCGTGATCCTTCTTGTGCCCTTTGCGTTCCAGGGCCGCCCTGTAAAGGTGACTCTTTCGAATAAATTCCGCAACCTTCTAGCTCCACCTAAGTTTTCGCGGCTGGCAGTTAGCTTTTAATAAAATTCCTATTTTGTCACAGATTAAATCTTTTTTCGTCCTACAGTTATCATCAGATGTTTTACTCTTGAGTATATGTCCAATGTCGGAGAGGAAAATGGCCGATCCGATTGAAAGTGGAAAAGCGCGCGTGGGCGAGACTTTACAGTCCATCGTTTCCTTTATCATGTGTTTTCGAGACTTTCCTAAACGTTGTACCGGAAGGGCTGATTTTTGTAAAGATATTGTGGATGGATTAATATTTTTTGCAACAAACTCAATCGGCTAAGTGCCAGTCAGACTCTCGCATGAAGGGTTCCCTATAGTTTTAAATGGAATTTAATTTTTATTCATTGTTATTTGTGCGACAAACGTTTGTTGTGACAAAACAAATTTATTAGCTGACAAACTGTCATCTATCTACCTATAACGGTTCATAATAAAATACCGCTGACAGGCAGATGACAAGACGGACAGTGGAGGCTCACTAATAGGGTTAGGTTGGTTACTTTGCTAACTTTTCGGTGGAACTCTAGAAATGAAAACCCAACACACAAACGTTTATTTTAATTAGACTAAACGGCAGTTTTGAACTTCATCATTATCAGTTAAAAAAATAAAGAGACTCTAGTGTCACACAAAAGAATAGATATTTAATATATCAATGTACCTATAATAGATCGAAGATCTGATCGAGCTTTTGAAAATTGATAATACAATGACAACGAGCTATTTGATTACTTTTGTTGAAAAACCTGTGCATGTTGTCTGAGTTTGTTTTCGCGCCCGATCTCATTGTTTTTTTTTCTGATTTACAAGTCTACCGTTTTCTTTTTGAGATAGTAAAGTAAAATAAACTATGTTTCATGTTCATTGATATATGTAGGTATGAACGTAAACAATACAAAATAAGAATGAAAGGCGTTGGGCACGCCACCATTGCGGCGATAAGTCACCTCCTTCTGCGAAGCAGTAATGCTAGCAAAGGAGGAAGCAGTCTGCGTGCGGGAGAGGGTATCCTCACGCTCCAGCCACCTCAACAGAAGAAGACGCCCCGGGCGCAGGGCAATTCCCGGACACCGTAGGTGCGGGCCTGCGGACGGCTATGGGTGGCTCGCCGTCCGATAGTAACCATACCAGTAGTGGCTAGGGTTAGTGCTTGCTAGGGTTGCGGAATTTGTTTGAAAGAGTCACCACTGCCCTGGAACCCAAAGGGCACTAGGAGGGACCTGGAACACGGGTGGGTTTTAGTGAGTAAGAGACTGACCTACCGCTCCGCCCAGAGCGGGAGAAAACATTTGATGATTTCTCATCCAGAAATAAAAAAATGGATGAAAATCTCCTGAGTTTTTTGTATGTACTCGTATTAATTAAAAACAGCGGAAAATCAATAATTTTCATCTACTTACTTCTATATAATGTAAGTAAACAAAAACATACAATAAATGTTGAATTTCTATTCCGTTGTCATGTACCGCGTCGCGCCGCGCTATTTAAAGAGTTCAAGCCGTCGCAAAACTCTTCCGTTACTGAGTGACTGAGTGACACACAGACAATGCACAGCCGAAACTACTCTAGAAAGTTGAGATTTGGCGTGTAGGTTATTTGTGGAGTGCTCAGCACGAAGAGGTATGGAGGAGAGGAGAGGAGAAAACGGGGTATGCGCGCACGAGTCGCGGGCAGAAGCTAGTATACATAAATCCATTCTATTGTTCAATTACATAAGTGACCAAAACAAGGGCATTTTGCCCCGACCACAAACAAATAAGGGCCAAAAAGTAAAAAGATTGATACAATTTACCACATAGTGGCATTTTACGTACCAACTGTTTACAGAAAGGCAACTTAAATACAAGTCTGCCGCCTACTCAATGCATTTTTCCCATGCAAAATATACATATAAAAGCGAAAGGCATTCACTCACTCACTCACTTATGACGAAATATCGAAAACCGCTTGACATATAAAGATGAAATTTGGCAGGTAGTTTATTAGACATCCGTGAAGAAAGGATCTCGGATAAATAGGGGGTAAAGTTTGTATGAAAAAAACTTATTCCTTGGGCGAATATACTTGAAACTTGGTACGAATATTGGCCTAAGTAAATAAAGAAAAGGTTGCCATTATGAGTTTTTCAGAACTACCCCTAAAACACTATTCAGGGAGTTGTAAAGTTTGTTTCGAAGAATCTTATGTTTTATGTTTATAAACTTGAAATTTTTAACAAATACTAAAAAGTATTTATAAATAATTTAAAAATGTGTGGGTTTATTAGGTGGTGTTAAAGTTTGTATAGAAGGATCTTAATGCATTAACGAATACACTGAATTAATGTTTTTGATTAATACAAATGAGAACTACAATTTTTCGAAAATAAAATCCTAAAGGGGCGAAATGGGGTGATGTGATGACTGACTTGAAAAGTGGTATGAAAAATCTGAAAGTGGTATCTGTAACTGAATCATCTAATGAGTTTTTTGTTGGGTAGGGCTGTGGACCAAAGAGACCAAAGGGTCAGCAGCAAAGGGGAATTGTTACGGTTCATTTTCAAACACTACCCGTTAAATTCGAATAATTTTCGAAAACTCCTCGTTAACGGGCCGTTAAAGTTTCTGGTACGTACTTAATCCACGTGGATGAAGTCGCGGGGGAAGTGCTAATTAATTATATTTACATAGACGTCTCAAGCGTACAAATGTATTGGCCAAAATGAACACCATTCTTTGCTTCGCCTTAGTTCTTAAAACACTGATATAATAGGATTCGAGGTCTAACTGACGTCGAAGTCGTAAAATCAAAATTAACGTCACTACTAGCATCATTACGCAAAATAACCAATTGCATTCCAAGGAAAATACGTACTATTATTTATAACTCATTAATAAAATCACATCTGGAGTACCTTATTGAAATATGGGGATCTGCTGCAAAAACCATCCTAATGCCTTTACAGCGAACCCAGAATAAAATTATAAAAACATTATACCGTTATCACTACCTTACTCCAACTAACACACTATTTGAAAAAACCAAATGATTAAATCTCAAACAACTATACACATACGGTACCTGTATTCTAATAAAAAAAATCACAGCAAACAGCGTTCAATCAAAGTTAAAATTACATAAAAAAACAATATCACACAACCTAAGAAATAAAAATAAACTACAACGAAGACAAGCTCGTACAAACTACGGTAAAAAAACCATATTGTTCGAAGGAGCACAGATGTTTAACGACCTACCAAATGATGTAAAAAACTGTGATAATATTAACAGATTTAAACTAAAACTGAGAAATTACGTTTATGAAATGTAGTCATAACACATATTAAATGTTAGCAAGTATACGATGTACATATTGTTTTGTATAACTTCACCAACACGCATCGGAGGCAAAATGTAGTTATTATATATAAACATTACCTTGTATCTCATTGTAAGTGAAACTATGTATTGTTCTTATGAGAATAAATTCTTTAAACCGAACTGCAACGCACACAAGAGTATGGCTGGAGTCAAACTTAGGTCAGGTTTAGTGGCTTTCATTAGGAAAATTTCAGGAGACTGCTCCTGAAAATTTTCTAGTCACAAATTACATATAATAATAGAGAATAATATTAACTGCTAAAAGTAGGTGCCATACATTCATCTTTGGGTAATACTGGTGCATTTCTTTTTTACATACATACTGTGATATTTTATGTTTGTTTGTTAAATCTTTAAGATGAATGGATTTAGATGAAACTAAGCACTAGGGTTAGGCAATGTCCTGGATTAGGAAAAACCGTACCTGTATCACACGAGTATGTTCCCATGGAATAAATTTCGACTTTCTCGCGAGCGAATCTGCTGACAAAAGTTAGTACGATAAATAACCGTAAAAGTATTTTGCTTATTATCTCAGAATCCTCAACAACAAGCCAAGGATTCTCTAGACTAGAAATAGAGGCACAAGTAGTAGCAATTTTACTAAGAATTTTCCTTATTACGTCCCTTTTTTGCAAAAGTACAATAGAAGCTGAGATATGGCGACTAACTTTTATTTTCCGATATTCTTTTGTTCAAACAGTTGCTAACCATCAAAAACACCTACATTTTCCACACATTTTAACAAGTTTAGTAGGTACGTTGAGATAGATGATATTGCCAATTGAATTTGAACGCTTTTTAAGTACGATTATTATATTGCTCCTTCAGACAGTCACAGCTGCTCATTTTTAAGCAACGTTCGCATTCACTTCTCTGTTGCAATCTACCAAAAAGTCCTCAACTTCGATACATTTTTGACGGATTACGACCGACATACTAATTAATGTAAATGTTGTTTTAAAATACTAAAATTGTCATTCTGACGTAAACATACTTCTTTTTCATGCTTTGTTTTCGGAACTTTGTACAAACAGCAAAAGAGTGGATCTTCTTTCTTGGGTCTTTTTTACCTTGAGTGTTTAACCCTTTCCCTGCCAAATTTTGCCACAGAAATCGTGCCCCCAGGGCCAGACGTGTTTAGGTATAATTTCGAGTAGTGTTGGGAAATCTGAATAGGTAATTGTTATCGATATTATATAAGTACTAGCTCTTGCTTGCGACCGCGACATCGTGTTTTAAATCTAAGGGTCCGTGCCAGTGGGCCGTAGGTATACCTATAGATTGATGCAAAATAAAACATGTTATTTTCAAGCCCTCTTTAATAATAGGTCATTATAATTAACACACAAATCAATTTCTCACTCATAATCTAATCAGCCATAATTAATTAATTAAATAATCTGCAGATGAACACGATCGGATTTCTTTTTGAAATTCTTCTGTTGAATCTCCACGGGCGTGGTATATTAGATTAATAATTTTCATATATAATAATACCGATCACATATCGGGAACAGTCTCCATTTCGAGTGCTATTAAAGTAGCGAAATCACGAGGGTTTTTCGATCTTGGAACTGTCAATGTTGATATGTCCTTGTAAAATATTCAAATGTTTCACAGCACTAGGCATCCGAAGTGACGTGTTATCACGGGGACGGCGCTACTGCTACTGATGTTTACCAACAAATATGGCGTCCGTATCGCTTGCGCCGCACGGAAAATCACGGTGATGGCGGCCAGTGTCCGTCAGACGGTGACTGCATTAGTGACGCCCCAAAATAATATCGACATCAAGAATATATCTTTTTTAATTTCTTAATTTTCTACAGATTCTCTTTAATTGTTGTCCATTACTCAAATGTAAAGTTTAAAAAAAACACTTTGAAGTTTTAATTTATAGTCTAGACATGGATTAACAAGATAATTAATAATTTAAAACCATTGTTTTTTTATTATTTAGATTTTACTAGCGCATCACTAGCCCACGTAAAATTACGGGTTCGGCGCTGTGTGTCAGGGTTGTAAAAGCACCTCATTTGATTACTGCATTTAGATTGCATTGTTATGTATCAAAATGATGAGCCTGAGTTTTAAAAGTTTTATTGTTGTAAAGTACACATCCTGAAGTTATTATAAATAATATCAAATTTCTTCAATTTTTTTTAATGTAGTCAAGAATTGGACATCGAAAAAATGGAACGTAATATTACGGGACTAGCGCCACGGGCAACAGCGTCAAAACACGGAATATTACGTTGACGGCAGGGAAAGGGTTAAGTTATAATAATGAACAAAGTGTCTACCTTGTTTGAGTGCGTCATTGTTTAACTTAACTTGAAATAATGGTCGATCGCCATCCACCACAATCAATTTCCCTCTTCTAATTTCTATCCTATGCATAAAAAACAATTGCCGAGCGTTAGTTTCGCAAAAAAATGAAATTTGTTAGACGGATTTGTCTAGACTGTTTTGTTTGCCTCAATTATTTTTCAATAGTGGGTGTATTTCTACGAAGTTCACCTGGTCATCTAGGATTAAATAAAGTGGTCTTTCAAGAATTGTGAGCATTATTTACAGGTACTTTTTCCACCCACATACGATCCTTATTTAGTCTGGCATCCTGTGTCTGCAGAATTTCCTCTGGAAAATGAACAGTCCGATGTTATTTCGCAGAAATACAACGTTTTATATTTCACCTTAAATATTGGAAGTAATTCTGTATCAGTTGTTTGTGTTTTGTTTAGTCTTCTTAGTAATAATATTGTGTGTGTGTATGATCGCAATCTATACTAATACCTATTATTTTTGTTTGTACCGTGTAGGCACGCGTTTGACCACTATCTCACGTGATGGTAAGCAATATAATGTGGTTGAAGATGAAGCACGCTTGCTTAGAAGTAACTTATTCACTCTTGACTTAAAGACTCCCAGATTGTCATGGACGTACCCAGGGGGGGTAGGGGGTAGGGGGCCAGTTCAGCTGCCCCCCCCCTGGAAATCTAGCAGTAAATGTAAGAACTCGCCTAATCACTAATGAAAGGGTAAACGGGGCCTTACGTGCTGACTTTTGAACAAACCGCGCAGTAGACATTGGCAAAATGCACAAATCAATTTCCGTTATTAAATAAAAATAGTTAAATTTACTTTTACATATTTAACTACCTATAAAGCAGGATCATTCCCGGCTTTTTGCCCTACACACTACGTATACCTAACGTTTCATGTAGGTGTTTTTGTGTAGTGTGTATGAAAAAAAGATCTGACCTAAAAATCTAACTTGCCCCATAGACCAGAAGCTGGGTACGCCCATGCAGGTTGTAGTTATCAGGAAACGCAGACTCTGGCAGGGAACTCAACTCTAAGGAGTTCAGTACCTGCCAGAGTCTGCGTTTGTACGCTATACACATGTCCACCATGTAACGGTGGCGCCCTGCCGTGTGTCTTGTGATCTAATGATGGAACGGACTTGGCGGAATTGAACAATGCAATTATGTCGCAGACTGCCCAAAATGCACACGATAGAAAACCGAAAAGCTAGCAACTCGCCGTCGATGTGCAAGACTTTGGACCCTTGATTCGGCGAGCTTATCATTGCTGATGATCCCCCTATCTCGTTTCTCAGTTGACTAAAGGTATCAAGCTGGTCTCTTTCTAATCGCCGAAACTACTGGAGCGATTTTAATCATTTTTTCACCAGTGGGAAGCTACATTATCAGCAAGTAACATTTATTTTATCCCTGTATTCCCACGGAAACGGGAAGTACGCGGGCGGAAACGCGGGTCGTTGCTAGTCTAATAATTGTTGACTCTTTGCGCGTGTTAGAAATGAGTATATATATCTGTATATATATATGTGTATATATATATATGTTTGTATATATGTGTATATATGTCATACTCCTGTATTATAGATGTATACTCATTTAAGCATTTAGGATAAGGGTGTTCATAGTTATAAAACAAACACAAACATTATTTTGGACATAATCAAACTGTAATCATTTCAAATATCAAACAAGACATATTTCTGATAGGATATTTAATAAAATACCCATTTAGGTACCAAGTCACATCACACATAAATATACTCACAGAAAATAATATTTAAGGTACATAATTCTAGTACATACAAACAAACATAATTTATACTTATCTCGAGTTTGCAGCAGAATGGTGAGGTGTGTACTGTCCCGTGGTCGCCGAGCAATAATTCCAGCCACATTTATTTTTTGCCATGACCACTCGCAGAGGCCTTAAAATTTTAAGGCCCCTAGCTAGGGCATTCCAGCCACAGTGCGGCAGCCATTTAAATAGGAATAACCCCACTACTCGGCGATCATAGGATGTCAATTGAATTACCTTCTATACTTTAAAATAATGTCTTAAAAATCAAGGTATGGCTTTATCATATTTCAAAATATGTAAAATGCTTATATTTAATAATTACTATAGAATTACATTACACTATTTAATTAAAACAATGACACCGTATATATAATATTCTAACACGCGCGTTGGTGCTCACTGCTAATGCAGAAAGTAATTGAAATAAATAAATAGAGACCATATTTCGGTGGTAACACTTCCTTTTTGGGATGGCCTAGCAGTTAGTACAGAGAGTTTTGATCGAGCATAAAGCCAGCTTTTTCTGCCAATAATTTTAGGTTATACGATCGGTGTATTTTAAATAGCAAGGCGATAAGGCGATGATGTGGTAACCAGTCAAAACCACCAGTACCCTCTTACATAAATACATATTTACATAGCGTAGACTCACACCTTTTCTCATGGAGGTAGACTCATAAAGCCACCTGTTGCGATCCTTACATACTCCTTTTGCTTCGTTAGCGATCATAATTCTATCTTTTTAGTCGCCTTCATCCTCTGATGAAAGCTAACTAACACGTCGCTTAAGCATACTTTCAATTATCCTACGACCTAGTACTTAATCATTAATTATAGTATAGTTTAAGGCTAACTCAGTGCTATTTATTTATTTACTACTTTATGTACAATAGTGGTACATGGGCGGATTTAATGCAACAAGGCATTCTCTACCAGTCAACCTTTGGGTTAAAAAGACAACACTGTGGTAGGTGTACAACAAAAATATGTTGAGTGGGAAAGAAATTACAATTACATATATAATATATATGAATAAATATAATACTAATAAAATACATACATATATGCTAAAATAATTAACTTATAAACATGATATTTTATAATATTTTTTATGTATAAGAGAACTTATAATAATTATGACGAAGACCAAACTAAGAATGACAGGCTTTTAAGTAGTGTTTACGGATTTTACGTTTAAAACGCTATCTGGTATGGTAAAACGTAGACGGCTATCATATAGGCTAGGACTGATGGGACACTGTCGGGTTGGCCGCACAGATCGATCAATCGTACGTATAGCTCGTCTCACCGTGTTGTACTGCCCACATTGTAAAGTGAGGCGGGTGCTTTGTGGCTGGATTACTGCCGTGTTCCTTCCGCTGCTTGTGTGTTATCCACCTTATAGTCTTTTATGATAGTTTATTGCAGCAATGTATTTTTAATTAAGTCCTTGTTTTTCAATTAAGTGTCATCAAATCCTTGCAAACTCTGTAACCCTTGTAAACTTACAATTAATTGTCAACTGAATAGTTTTCCTCACAATAATATGTATCAAGATCTTGTATTCTATAATCATTCCGTGTTGTTTCGAGAAATTGTGTGGGTACCGACATAAACAGAAGACCAATCAGCGCACAGATCTAAAATGTATCCGTTTTGTTGTCGGTTTAAAATTTTAAAATTGGAAACATGGTCTCTTATTGGTCTATGTTGGTATGAGCATGCGTAATTTATGCGTCCAAACAATAGACTAGTTGAATAAAAAGTCTAATTAGTCCGTCAGATAAATTTCCAAAAAATATTGAACACGTAGTTTTTCTTTTTTCACGTAAACAAAAAACAAAGACGAAACAGTGCGTTGAATACTCGTGTGACGTCACTACGTGCTACAATTTTAATCACGGCGTGACGTCACAAGCCCCCTGTCCTGATCTTTGATGCTCTTTATCTTCATCATTTTTATATATTTGTTAAAGCACAAAATACGTGTTCAATCTATTTCGTCAATCTAACTGACGGACTAATTAGGATTATTTTTTTTACTCAGGAAACATACCTATTCAATTTTATGTGTACCTACATATATTTTTCTTTGGTGTTCCTCAAAAAAATAAATAAGCTCATTATCAGTATGCTGTCGATGTAGAAAATACTAATAAAAAGTTCGTGTGAGTCTGTTTTATACTAAACAAGCATATTTTTGTACTACTTCTTAACTTCATTTCAGTGTTTCAGACACGAAACCAATCTAGAATTTGAAAGTCCCACTATTACCGAGTGCCAAAGTGCTCCTTTCACCTCTTTACTTACCATCGGTAAAGAATAACGATTCGCTAATGGATATAGGAAGCGGCAATTAGTCGAGAGTTGAAACAATAGATTCATGAAATCCGATCTGTACTCACTATTCAAGATAAAACAAAGCGCTGTTAATATTGTAGGTTGTCTTGACATGGTATTGTTTCTAGTTGATTGGATTCTGTTTCTACTTCCCGTTATTTTTATTTCGGATAGTCTTGTGATAGTTAAATTTTGTTTGAAAATATTAAAAACATAAGTACGAGGTTCTAGAAGAAATGACATTCTATTTGTTGTAAGTTTGTCGTAAAACGTCATGTGGACAATCCAAAATAAATTGGACTATTGAAAATCGTTATCGGTAATAGAATATCACTTTGGATAGAGTTTATGATACTGTATTATTGGTTATAGAAATATAATTACCAAAAACCCCTGTGGACGGAGTTTCAGGTTAAACCAAGGTTTCTAAAATCATTCAAGCACACATAATACGTCATTTAGGGAACAAAGAAATTCCCGAACATCAGTATTCATTTAGCTAATGCACTTCTGATATTCGAATGGAGTGCCTCAAGGCACTGTTCTTGTCATACGTGGCATTAATAATAGTGTAAAAGCGACCACCATTGGCTGTTATCTGACAAACACAAAAGAAGATTGGATTCACTGAAAGCTTTCAGTGAATATGTTGAAGTAAAGGTAGGGATATTCTCTTATAGGCATGTAGTAGTGTTGATGTATAATCTGGGTAGAGGGATAATGAATGAAGTGCATCGTTTGTCATTTGGATACCTACTTTTATACGTGTTATAATAATATTTATGATAATAACATTGAGAGCATCATTAGCCTTTGGTAATATATAATCTGCCAAAAAACAAAAGATGGCTGAATTCACTTGAAAGCTTTCAGTTAATCTGATAAAGTGAAGGTAAAAAGGACGATCCGGCTAAAGAAGAAATGCGATACTGCATTTTTATCTTTTTTTTAGACAACCAGTTTAAAAAGTCTTAATTAATACCTACTTGTTCCTCGATGCATTTGCATGTCCGGGGATTTGTGTAAATTCCATTATACGGCTGCCATTGTTCCCCGTTGCTGTGTTGTCTTGTTCCAGGCTTGCGTCAGCTTTGCAACTTGCTAAAACCTGCCCTTTTTATCACCATGCTCTTTTCTACAACCATATTTTATTTTAACTTTTTTGTCTGCTAAATTGTATCGCGTGTTGATTAGACAACTTTCAGATATAGATATACTTTTTTGTAAAAGTTTGCAGGCTCGCCTCGGTCTTTTGGATTGTGAAATCATTTTTGGGTATATTACTTGTAGCTTTTCGTTCTTGCTTATCGTCTTTATTGTGTTTTCTTACGCTTTCTCTTCCCTGTTCGTAAGTTTGTTTCCAACCGGCCCTAGTTTTTAAAGATATTAGAATATATAGTGTACTTTTATTAGTATCTGTAGGCTTGTGGTTATGATTATATTTTCAACGCCGTACATTTTTAGAATATTAAAATTACTGAGCACGAAAAGAGCAACCACATATAAAAAAGTAAATAGTGTTTGACTTTTTTGAAAGTTATACTTACATATTAAAATGTGACTAGCATAAAATTGTAAGCTATGGACTCTGGTCTGAAAATAAATTATTACTTATTATTTAAAATCTTCCATTTTTAAATGAGATATTGCAAGCTAGAAATTTTAGACAGATGGACGCTCTGGTCGTCGCAACAATTTTAAAACCACATTATTCTTAGCTAGCCGATATTTCCTTTATTTCCTAATTGAAATATGCCATGCGGTTTGGTGTTTGTAACTACATAATTATTATAGTCTGAAAGCAAATCCATGTTTGAAAACTGCATTTTGGTTCTTTTATCAGCCTTTAGAGGACGCTTTTAAAAATGGAACGCTGCGCTATAGATGTCTACTAGGCAATTAACTAATGGCGGTTTTGTTTTTAGAAGTCGCAATTTCATTGGAGTTACTATTTTGTTGAGATAAAAAAGGTTTTTAGATCGACAAGTTTAGAAAAGTGTTGTGAACAATGGGTACATCGTTCGTAGTTATAGAGTTATAGATATGGGTCGCAATTTTTTTTAGGTTTTGGTACCTTTTTTCCCAAGCAGTTGTAGTTTAAATAATGTATGTGTGCTCTGCTGATATCTAACTCGAAAGTCTAAAAATAATTGAGATTGAACTTCTCCGTATTTTGAGCCACATCCCTTTAAAGAAGCTACTTCAGAAGCGCATCCAATTTCATTCCACCTCGACCGACCGCGCGCCGCAAACAAAATACATCAAACATTGAAATAGCATGTAATATTTTGTGTCATTTTTAATACAAACGTTTTGTTTAGCCAATATTCATAAGTATCTTGAAAAATAACGGTTTGCGTTGCACAGCATTGGTGACTCAGCCAAATGAAAACGTTTGTTTAAAGTGTTTGGTTATATTGAGATAACTAAAAGCTTGTGTTAGAGGTTGTTTTTGAGCAACCATATTCAGGGTGAAAAGTTGATAAATGAGCAGATGCGGCATGCTGGGTGAACCCTAAGAATATATGTAAAAAGTTTCAAATATGAGTCCTATGGTCAGGGGCAAAGTTACAAATTTCCAAAAAGGAAACTTTTTACGAGATCTTCATAGTCGTTCATTTCGAGTGGGGGTCAGTGGCGTAGCTTACCTTTTTAATTAAATAAAGAAAAAAAAAACCATTTGAATTAAAATGTACACAGTAGTTACCTACTCTCGAAAATGTTTTAAAAAAACTTGAGGAATTTTTGCATACACACATTCGGGCCTCTGTATCAATGAGCCTCCTGATAATTGATACGCCTCATACAGCGATAGCTACGCCCCTGGTGCGGGTTTATAAAAAATCGTAAAGCAAATCTGATGAAAAAATTCTGGGCTTTCCACAAACAGAATATGGTAGTTCAAAAACCGTATTAGTTCCCCCTTTATGTGTGTGTCGGCACAGGACTGGCCGTAGAATGTTGACAGTGTTGCGGACACGATTCGACGCTCAAAGCGTATTTTGTTACTCCCTACACTACTTGCACCACGACAAATGACAAACACTGTTTTACATGGCGTTTAATGTGGCAGTGCTGTAGATTTTCCAAATTAGACCTGTTAAAAGGACATAGATTTTACCGATTCATGTAGTACCTAAGTATTAAGATGACGGTGAATATCGGTACATGCTGGCATGCTGTGCTGACTCCAAATTTTTGATGAAATTAATTTCTAGCAGTGTCTTTAATTTCACGTATAAACCGGCGAAAAATTTGAAAATCTGTCATGCAGCCAGTATTCAAAAAGTATTGTGACCGACCAAAGTGAAAATTGATACTTGATGGAGATTCTTATATAAGTTGGTAATTGTATACACCCTTTTTACATAGATACCAATAAGATTGATATGATGACTATGCGATTTTTAATAAACTAAAAATGTCCTAAATCGCCTGAAACACAGGATTATCTAGTTCAGGCACAAATCATGTGTGCAATTTACATAGACTTAAGAAATACTGTATTAAACGTACGTAACTTTAAGTTATTGGATAAAATTTATTATTTGTTTATAAACGTCGGCTTTACATACACAATTACGAGTTACAAAGCATACTCTGACAATTACTTGACAGGTATTCAATAAATTATGAAAAGAACAAACCAGAAAGACAAGTACCTACTTACATTTTCCTATTTTCCTGATCAAATATTAAATTGTCTTCGACATCTTGACGTAGATTTTATGAGACAAATATGGTGCTGTTTGCCCAGATATTACTCCAATAGTATGACTTTGGAGGTGAGAGCCATTGAGGAACTTTGCGATGCAATCATAGGGAATACTCAACTACGTTTGGACCTTACTTCTTTTGAACAAACACTTGAGAAACATCTTGCGATCTTCTCATGTTTAATATGGGAACCAATATTGATTTCGAATGTCGAGTAACCATACTCTATTTTTTATTAACATCTATTTTTGTCAGTTTAACTTGGATATTATGCTTATATAAGCTTATATGGATACTTGGAGAGAAATGAAAAACAGCCGCACGGGCCGATTGAAAGTTGCAATGATCCGTGGACGTTTGATCATCTGTAGTTAGTCCCCTTAGCCTCAGCCCTTTTAGCCTAAGGCCTTAAGCCAAGAGGCCATGGCCCAAAGTTTCGATTATGTGGCGGTAAGATCTAATAGCCCAGAGCGGTAAATCTTTAGCACTACTGCCTATACAGCTTGCCAACACTATAATTTGTAGATCTTTGACAGGCGTTTAGTCAGATGCCTGAGTGAGGACTTTACGTAAATTTAACAAGTACATATAGAAGAAGAAAAACGAATGAAAAAGGGTTTACTGGCGCCAACGATGATTCATAAAAAAGTGTAGGATCAAAATTGACACTGATTAAACAATTTCAAGGTTTGTACGCTCCAAAAGCGCAGGATTGAAACTAAAACTCACACGTCAAGGTAAAGGATCACTGACCATGTATTGTTGCCATAACTACCTACACACTTGATGGTCAAAGTTTGTTATAAGGAAACAGGGAGGTGCGAGCGGGATATGCAATCTGTGTATGCAATAGAAACTTGTGCAGGACAGCGAAATTTGTTCCTAGAACATATTAAACAAGCTCGAACTTTCAGTTGCTATCATCGCGGAAATTGACGAGCAATGAGTTTTAGGAACTTATTAACTCCTATACAGTATGTTAACTAACAGAGGGCGTTCCTGTTAACCCGCAATAGTATAGCATCCATATATGATAAAACTGTACACGCGTATTTGCCGGTTTGGGCATTGCTACTACGAGTAAGTACTATTCCGAATTTATTGTCAATTTTTTTTTTTAAATTAATCCGAATTAAAAAAAAATTACAATAAATTCGTGTATACATAAACAATAAATTTTATGCTTATTTTTCTATTCTGATATTTTTATTTTAATATATTAATGATATAGATTAACGAATTTAAGGGAACGCCCTCTGTTATTTAACATACTGTATATAGCTCGCTTGGTAGGCTATTGAGATAGCCTACCATGACACTAAATATGAATGGCACTTATCTACTCGTAGGGCCGAGAGCTCTAAGAGTATATACGAGTATAGTGACATTCTATCAGCGATAGCATTTCTCCCATTATGAATGGATTGATTGACAGTTGGCAGTTTCGAACGGTATGTCAGTCCCAGAAATGTTGGACTTTTGACAGTTCTAAATGACGACGGCAGTAAAATAACTACAATTTTCGATAAAAAAAAACAAAAATAAATTCGTAACACACTAAAGGCAGATTTTTTAATAATTTATATATATATATATATATATATATATTCTATAGAAAAGTTTTCAAACTTTTTTTTTAACTTTTATTTTTCTACTGCCTTTTGACCGCGGCTTCGTATGCGCATATTCTGTTTGTTCCCGTTCCCGTCGGAATTTCGAGAGCCTCTGTTAGTGCCCCCTACACTCCCCAAGGAACCTACATGCTAAATTCTATCGGTTTTCTACGACCAGTACTTTAGGCAAAGCGTTTCTGTCTGTCATTGATATAAACGTTATCTGGTCATAGAAATGTCGACCCTAAGAACATAGAATAATAGTTGAGGAATGCATAAGAATTATCTACTTACTTGCTTTTAATCGCCTATAATTATGAATACCTACTTTACAGGGACTCTAATAGCACCTAGGTACTTGTATAAATGGTTTACTAGCTTTTACCCACAAGAAAGCGTAACAAAATAATGAATTTTCGCAAATTATAATATTATTTAACTAGCTGCTGCCCGCGACTTCGTCCCCGTGGAATCCCCGATTTCAAAACATTATTTATCGCTGCTCCGCTCCTATTGGCTTAAGCGTGATGATATATAGCCTAAAGCCTTCCTCGATAAATGGTCTATTCAACCCAAAAAGAATTTTTCAATTCGAACCAGTAGTTCCTGAGATTAGCGCGTTCAAACAAACAAACAAACAAACAAACAAACAAACAAACTCTTCAGCTTTATAATATTAGTATAGATTAGGATTTATTATTTTTATGGATGAATGCATGGAATTAATAAATCCTAACTTAGTGAATTTGATGCGTGTTAAAAATGTATGAGATTTTTAGAATCAGCATTTATATTAAATGATTACTATTCCACTACTTATTGTATCTACCTACTAGCAGTGCCCCGTCGTTTCACCCGCGTACTTCCCATTCCCGTGGTAATATGGGGATAAAATATATGCCTATGTCACTTGGGGATAGTATAGATTCCCATCAGTGAAATAATTTTTCAAATCGGTTCAGAAGTTTCGGAGCCTATTCAATACAAACATACAATCAAATCTTTTCTCTACATTAGTATACTAGCAGCGCCCCGTGGTTTTATCCGAGTAGTTCCCGTTTCCGTGGGAATACGGGGATAAAATATAGCCTATGTTACTCAAGGTGAATGTAGCTTTCTAATGGTAAAAGAATTTTTGAAATCGGTCCAGTAGTTTTTGAGTTTATTAGTTACATACAAAAAAATATCTTTCCTCTTTATAATATTAGTATAAAAGAAAAGATAACTCTCATCATAATCTTTCTGACCTTGACCCATGTTTCTTAGGGCCGATTCTTCCATTCCATCCTGCGACACAGCGTCACACTATCCTTGACTCGTCTTTCATGTCATTCCTCAAACAGGCTGTCAACACAACAGCGTGAGCTGACATTCAGACTTAGTTTGAATTTCGAAGTGACGGTTAGAGAACAACACTAGTAAACCGACTTTATTTTTGAGGCAGTGAGTGAATGTGTAACTGATGAACTAATTCCGAATTCTGCCGATCGATACAGGGTCCCCAGCGAGAGGGGACGACCCGGTCGCCATTAACAGTCCCCTGCAAACTTACCCCTTATTCATAAAATGATAACTGTATGAATATTGCTTACTTACATTTTTTATTATTGTTATTAAATCATCGGCGAAGTGAAACAATTAAAAAAATACTTACACTCTAAAATAATGTTTTAGTAACTGGTTTGGTTACCAGTTTATTTTTTTAAGGGAAAAAAATAGTGTCAATACATAATGCAAACATAAAATAAAACTAAAATAGGTAGGTACATATAATATATTACTGCATCGCTATTTTGCCATCCGAATTTTTCATATTTTTACAAGTTTTGAATGTGGCTTGCGAGAAGAGAAACTGAAACATGTTTGTAGCTACGGAGATATATAGGTGTTCAATGCTAAGAATTTGCTGCATTATTATTTATTTAATACTAAGGCCCATAGAAAGACAACATAATATAATTTAAAAAAAAACTAATACATATTAAAAACGTAACAGGTAGGTAATCTAAATCTACACGACACCCGTCGGCCAAAATTCCTCCTTCAGGAAGTCTGAAGATGGTGAGTCGGTACCCGCACCATAAAAGATTCAATTCAAAGCATTAAATTTCAATCAAACCCTTTACAGGCACTTTTTAACTGTCAAGTCGAAAGAGGTGAAGCTATCTGCACGTTCCAAAGCGTAGATCTCTATGGAGAAGAACGTGCAAGAAACTCCACGGACACTCTTTTAAATCATGTTCTGTATTACATAACCTTGGTTACATCCTTGGTCGCTTCTATATGTGAGGACAATGCAAAGAAAAACAAGGAAACTATAAAAACAATTCAAAGTATAAATATTAAAACAAGTCAGTGGCAGTTAAGAGGTGACCAGTCTCAAACGACGGCGCGGCGCCCGTTCACGAACATGACGTGTGTATCGGCACCATTTAGCTCAACCATTTTGAAGGGAACCAAATGATCCCACATACACGCCACCATCAGCGAAACATTTAAGCAGCATGATTTGAAGTTAGCATTGCGATAGCAGAAATTACTTAGTATAAAATTATCCCGTATCTTGAAATCAAGGTTAAGTATCATTTTCCGAGGTCGTTCGGTGGATGTGCGTTCACTTTAATAAACCGGGGCTAGTCCATGACTTGGAAAGCACATTAAGTTTTTGGTCCAATAAATAGTGCAAGAGAACACTGAAAAAAAATATCCAAAGCTTGACTTACTTTGTTGTCATATCAATTGAAATCTAAGTAATTTATTAAGGGTCCACTACAATAACAATAAATGTCCTTGTTACCACGTTTTGAGATAATTGCGTTTCAATTGTATTAAGTAATGGGAAAAGGAGAGTCGTGTTTAAAGATGCGTCACCGGTACTTTTTTTATTTAATGAAAAACAAACAGTAGCACATTAAGAAATATATACAATATCTTAAATACTTGGTGGACATCCCATTCAAGAGCTCAGGCAAACGCAGACTCCGGTAGGTAATTCCACTGAATTACCTACCGGAGTCTGTGTTTATTGATAGCTACAAAAGGCGGTTTTTAAGACAAGGGAGGATAAGGTTCTTCTAGGCAAGCGTTCTCCATCGTCAAACCCATCATCGCTTACCATCAGTTGAGATTCTGGCCAAACGTGAGCATTCCAATGACGAATATTAAAAAGAAAAATACAAAATGTCCCCTGTTAATCAACTTGCCCTTTACCATGTCTTCAAGAACGTTACAAATAACAATAATGGTGAGGAATGGAAAAATTCACCTCGAGCTCGAGCCAATCACACTCGGCACACAGTTCCCGATCAGACCATTATATTATCAGTTGAAGTGTTGCAATAGATTTAGCGCGGAGAGGACTAAGGCCCTTTCCATATAATGCTGCAACGAAACGAAATCCCTTATCTGAGGGCCAGTTCCAGAGTTTTTTTTTAAGCAACATTCGCATCTCGGCATTTGAAGGCACGGTCTGCGCACGGAACTAATTTTTATATAGCCTACAGATTCTTGTTCGGGATCAGGCTGTTTGTGTATTTGTAAACGCACACACGTTACTGTAGAAATTACTAGTTAAAAAAAAACTTTGTTGCAATCTATCAATTTCAAATCCGTTTTTTATTTTTCACTTTTTAGTGCTAGTTTACCCCAACATTCGAACAAGTCCATATCAATTTAATTGTGTATGTCGTTTCTATGTAGTTTGCACGGGAAAATTACGGATTAAAAATATTTCGAAAAAAGTATATAAAAATCGTTGTAAGTGTGCCTATAACATTTGAAAAGTTTCCTCGGTTTCTGCAGGATGCATGAGATGACCATGGGGCCACCTGGGAAGTATACCCTAACATACAAAATAACAATTTTTTGTCAAGGCAACTTTGAGTAATCGGGGAACGTACAGACAAAAAAAAACCCACGAATTGAGAATTATTCCTTTTTTAGAAGTAAGTTAAAAAAAATAGTTCAACAAATTTAATCTTCTGATGAAAGTTATGATCAGCCCTGAATATATTTTATAAAGCCAGAAAAGCTGATGTCGAGTATTCTGCTAATGTCTCAAGTGCATGGCATTTTTTTTTTATTATAGGTAGGCATAACAAAGTCTCAAAAGAAATTATTAACAATGTTTAATAGGTATTCCTCTAAGCAAAAACCATAACCCAAAATACCCATATCATGGGGGAGTAAGCCTCTGGGATAAATTACATTGATTTAATAAGCTTAGTGTGCAAGGTCATCCAAACATTGCAGAGTTTTCTGTTATTGATAAGAGATGGCGCTTATTCAGTTTTAGTACAAAATGTATTGAGGAGGTACGTTAAGAAACTCGCACTATGACCATGGTTTCTTGTATGTGAAAAGGACCTTACTAAATGTATAGTCTTCGTTGTCACTCGTGTAGGTCAGTTCTGTTACCAATAAACGGTGTTTGCGAACGCAGTGGCGGCCGCCCGTCACTGAGTTCTCAAACACCGTGTTTTGGAATTGAGTAAACTTGGTGATCATTAAAATGAGTGTGGACCTGCGGAGGCTAGTTCTTGAAGCTAGTTTGAGGAATAAGTTATTGAGTTATAGAGTAAGTTTTTATTTAATCAATATTTTTCTTATTACACTTTTTTGTCACACATATGAGTACCATACAGCTTTTGCTTCATAGGGATATTTTAGTGCGTAAGTAATACGTGTTTTATTTAAGGGCGCACCGAGTTTCTAGCGCTAATCGATTTTAGGTATTCTATGCGCTCCGTATATGTGTGCGTGAGGCACACCGGCAAGAGAGCAGCGCCGACCGCGCGCCGCGCGTATAATAACTTATCGGCTATATAAGTAGGGTAAAAATCCCAGTAGTCGACCTTTTATTTTCAATTTCAAATTATTTATTCATCAAAGTAGATTCAGTAAAAACTACTTTCGTTAGTAGGTACGTAAGGTTCGACTTTTAATTTCATTCAGTAACTTGACGGTTAATTTGACAGATTTTAATAAAAAACAGCTATTTGAGTTGGTGTAAGCATAAACTATATTCAATTAACTTCACAAATGTACTTGTCGGAGAAGGTATGTCTGTCTCTCGTTAGCATCAGGTATATTTTAATTAGTACTGTGGGCGTAATAAGGGTAGTGTTGGTTATACCGCAATATTAAAACGGTTTGCAGTTCAAATCAGATTGCAATTCACGAACAAGTCAGTCACACTTGCGAATCACACACTGTAGGTACCTATACAACTCAACGATACGGAACGCGACAGTTTCTATGCATATGTTGTTCGTACGATGTCCAATGTTTCGATGATCCCGAGAGCTTTTTTTTTTGAAAAAAGCTCTCGGTATCATCACTCGCAGTTCAGCACACTAAGGCTGGTTAATCCTGTGGTGGTCTCAAATGAATTTAAGGCCCCCAGCCAGGGCTAAAAACTACTTAAAACCTAAATGACCGCTCGCTAAGGGCATCCCCTGTGAGACACGGGCCTCGGCTTAGCAGGGTCATTGAGGGAGGGCAGCAAGGGACAGGCTGGGTCAGGTTGATATTATTTTGGTGATTTAACGGTAATGGCTCAGCGGCGCAGGCTGGCTCGTTAGGCAAAAGAGGGGTTTGACGGGGGCATCGCGATGTACCTCGTCGGCGAGGCCGGTATACGCGGAACGCGGTCTGTGTTTGTTTTTTCTAAGATTACTGGTTTCCCTACTACTCTCTTGGTTCTGGGTGATGGGGTCATCGGGCTCAACAAGGGTATACCGCGGTCGGCGGATCTTGCTGATCTGGGAGGGCGTGTATCTGGTAGCCGATACGATAAGGGGGTTCTGGTGCTTTTCAGCGGACTCTATGAAACGCTTTGAAAAACGTTTCATGAACTGTTTGATGGTGGGGATGCGGAGGTCGACATGGAGTCGCTCATTCCTAACGTACCACGGGGCTCCGTAACCTTTCGAAGAAACCGATTTTGGATAACCTGCAACCTATGGATCTGGTGAGGCTTAGCGTGTGCGAAGGCTATACACGCATAAGTCATTATCGGGCGTATGCACGTGGTGAAAATGCGTAGTTTGCATTTCAGGTATAGCTTGCTGCGTGCATTCAGGATGTAATGAAGCCTACCGAGAGCGAAAACGGCACGACTGCGTACCGTCTTTATGTGCTCTCCGAAAGTAAGCGTTCAGTAGGGGATCACACCTAGATATTTGGCTTGCTCCACCCAAGGGATCGGCTTGCCAAATAACGTGATTGGGCTGGGACGTGGTGGGAAGAGACGAGTCTGGGGCTTGTAAAACAAGATCGCCTGACTCTTCTCTGGGTTGACTTCCAGTCTCCACTTCCGGAACAAAGCGCCTAGTGCGTTTGCGGATCTCTGGAGGTGGCCGGCTATTGCCTTCTCGCTATTGCCGGAGCAATAGATCGCCGTGTCGTTAGCCAACAGAGCTAGCTGTGTCTTAGTACTAGTGGGAATATCGGTACTAAATAGCGAGAACACCAGAGGGGAGAGGACACCGCCTTGGGGTACTCCGGCGTTTGAGATTTGAGTGGACCTGTCCAAACAGTGCAAGCATTTGTCAGTTATCATGTAGCTCAAATTTATAACTTTAAGGAGCTCAACGATTTGACGAACAATGCCAAAGTAAAGACATTTGGGTAGGCCACATAAAGAACTAAAGCCGCCAGACTAACATTATATGAACCTCTGACATACACAATACGTTATATGAGGACCATGCGACTTTTAATAACTTGTCTTCAAAACACGTAACATTATTTTTCTTTGAACTGTCAAGTGTCAAGAATAGAATTAAAAGTCGAAGTATGTTTTTGCAGGCAGATTCTATTGAATTTCTGATAATGAAGTTACACGGTAAGTACTTTGTTTGTTATGGCAAGACTTTTTCGGGACTAAAGAAGCCAGCAAAATTGTTATGTACGATACCAACGCTTAGTATATAATTATTTTTAGTGAATCTCTGCTGGAAGATAACAATTTTGTTTCGGTGTAATTGGCATCCTATAATAAAGCAGAACATTTGATGTAATTATAATTTCTATAATTATCAACAAATCTGGTTTGGGATGAAAGTAACACTTATTTTTTAAAATTAATTAGTTTCTGGACTTGCAATTCTAGAGTTTGATAAATTTTGTAATCGGTCTTCCATGAAATTTACCCTGAAAATAGAAAGATTGAAAAATGAAAAGTTAAAAATAACGAATCCTGAAAAATATCAAGATCAAAAGCAATAACTTTTCTGCTGGAAGAAATTTCTATTGAAATAAGCAGTATCTTTGTGCTCTTGGTTTCTGTACAAAATTTTCTATTTTTAACCGACTTCTAAAAAAGGAGGAGGTTCTCAATTCGGATGTTTGTATTTTTTTTTAATGTTTGTTCGCGCATAACTCCGTCGCTTGCCAACCGATTTGGAAAATTCTTTTTTTGTTGGAAAGGGTATACTTCCCAAATGGTCCCATAAATTTTTTATCGAAATCGAACAAGCGGTTTTTTTGTTAATTTCAATAAATGATAGCAAATCTGTCGGGATAGCTGAAATCGCATGTTTGTTTATTGTTTACACCAATTTATACCACGTACGTTGTGATGGGTATGTTTAGCTGGGAGTGAACCACTAAAAAGTGAAAAATAAATTAACTTTTTACAAAAAATAAAACCGACTTCTAAACAAAAAAACCAAAAAGTATAAAATAACTTTAATTTCCGAAATCGGTGTGTTCAACAACAAAAAAGCAACCAAAAACACCGAGTTCCGAAATTTAAGTTATTTTATACTTTTTGGTTTTT
Organism: Hecatera dysodea; assembly: GCA_905332915.2. Taxonomy (NCBI): domain Eukaryota; kingdom Metazoa; phylum Arthropoda; class Insecta; order Lepidoptera; family Noctuidae; genus Hecatera; species Hecatera dysodea. Next base: position 24,427,895 of record HG995286.1, on the reverse strand, counting down.
TTGTTTAGAAGTCGGTTTTATTTTTTGTAAAAAGATTATTTTTAGTAAATTGTGTGTACATAAAAAATAAATAAATAAAAATGCTGTGTGACAGATTTGTGTGATGTTTTTATTTGAGTTCATTATTACAATTTTTTTTTCGAAAGTCGTATTTCATTACTACTACAGCAAAAAAATATCTTGTATTATTTAAGTATTATTACTTATATTATTTATTTAACCATTATGAAACCACCTTTACGCAAAAGATGCGTAACTATAGGGTTACATTTGTGTAACGGTAACAGAAAATCTGTTGTGTTACTTTTATGATATTATATTTGACAATTTTGGTGGCCTTACCCTAATTCATTTCTTCATGCAAGCGTTTATTTAGCATTGGTTTTTCGCCAACCCCTTCTCTGTCTTGATTTCTTTACTTTGTTCCCCATTTCAAATACGCTACAATTCATTTTCATACAATTTTCTTCGTTACGTTATTAAATCCGCGCGTGAGCGCAAGCGACACAAGCTCCCCGTCCGATGGCCACCGGCGGACTAAAGCGGACAGGAGGGCGGCGCGGCGGCTCTGCTTATAATGGACAATATTCGCGCGAATTTAGGTATTTCCTTCTTATTGTTAAACAAATACATATTTTGAAAATGTAAAGTGTATACGGTGTATAAAACATGTAGTTTTGTTATTATTAAAAAACTGATGACCTTTCGCGAAGTATTCACGCCGTACTAAGCGTTTGTTGTGTTTTTTAGAGATAACTTTGTGAATTTATTCTATCGAGCCAACTTTATCAAATCGTGTTTCCATCGTGTATACTGCCTAGTATATATGGCCAATAATACCAGTTTATTTCCTTAGATTTTAATTTAATTGTTTACTACTTCAAACAACCGTTATAAAAGCGCGTTTTTGTGCATAAAAAGCTCGGTGCCCCGTTAATTGAAACAGGAACGCGATACCACTATATTAACCCGTAAACATTGATTAGTATTAACTAAAAAATCGGTCTGATTGAGTATTTATACAAGAATTACCTACATTTAATTATATTAATAAAAAAAAAAACTAATTGTAACACAATAACCAGCCAGGGCTTACGAATCTCAGGAAAAGCAGGTTCAAACCCAGCCAGCGCATTACTTTGTGTAATTTATTTCACAACGGTGAAGGAAAACATCGTGAGAAAACCGGCATGTCCTAGAACCAAATATTCGAAGACATTTGACTTTCACCAACAAGCACTGGGCCCGCGTGGTGGATTATGGCCTATTCTCTCGCCTAGAGAGGAGGCTGTGTCCCAGCAGTGGGAACACCTAAGAAATATCTAAGAAAGAACAACACAATCCTGCAGTTGTTAAACTCTTTAGTGTTTTCCCTATGGTGTGACCAGAGACTCACGGTTGTTAATGTTCGGTCCTCACATAGCTTGACAGTGAAATCTTTTTTTTGTTTCTTTTCTTTCTTTCTTTTACTTGCTTGACTGCATCTTACAAACTGAACTTCACAGTTCTCGATATTTTGCAATCATTAGATACGTACCTACCTTTAGTATGAAACGCGATACTTCGTCAAGTAAACTTCAATAGATAGCGTCGAGATGGGAAGACTGTCTTCATTGTTTTTAAAGAAAATTGAGAAAATAAATTCTTTGTTTTTATAGCAGTTTGAGCGGAGTTCTTTGATACATATTGTTATTATTTTATTTGTATTGATACTTATAAATCTGTTTGAGTTACTGAGATTGATAGAATATACTCAATATTATAAAATACAAAAATGTTTCACATCTCTTTCAAATAAGTACTGTTAGAAGATAATTAAATCAAGCTCGAAGATTGTGGTCTTTGTTTCAACCTGAAGTGAGAATAGTGGACTTTTCACTTTGACCTTTGAATGTCAAAGGCGAAAAAGTGCTCAATTAAAATAAACAGTGCTAGTGGGACTCGCACACAAAGGGTTTTTAATTTAATATTACATTTTTATACAAACTCCGCTATCAACGGTCCGTCTTTTACGGTATTCTATTGCTATAAATTCAATTCAATTCAAATCATTTATTTCAATTAAACCCTTTACAGGCACTTTTGAATTGTCAAGACGAATGAGATGAAGCTATCTGCACGTTCCAAAGCAGAGATCTCTATGGAGAAGAACGTGCAAGAAACTCCACGGACATTAAATAAATAATAAATAAATAAATATCTTGGGAAAACTCACACACGGCTATCTGATCCCAAGCTAAGCAGAGCTTTCTAACATTATTTTAAATCATGTTCTGTATTACATAACCTATTATTATATTACTAAACAATAAACAATTTCAAACATAGAGAAGCTAGTCGTAATGAGCACATCTCCCTTCGCAAAACCGTCTTCTGATATTTCTGTCCAAAAAGACGATTCATCTAAAAATAATAAATTCGCTAAGGGTGCAAAAATAAGCTTTACAATGAAACACCTACACGCAAAATCTAAGTGTTTGTGAATGTATAAAGGTGCTGATCGACTTGAGTATTCACTCTCCATCACTTGTAACAGAACATCGAGCATTAGCCAATCTGAAATAGCATAGAACCCAACATCACTACGAACATTTTCACGATCATTCTAGCGAACGCTCTAGTAAATTCTCGACAAAAAATGTATTTTACACGAATATGTCAAACAACAATGACACTTGCTCGGGTCGGGAAGTAGCTCGAAGCGAACGTTCGCTAGTATGTTCGCTAGACCGCTCGCTAAAACACTCCTGTTTTTATACGAATATGTCAAACAACAATGACAGATACTCGGCTCGGGAAATAGCTTGATGCGAACGTTCGCTAGTATGTTCGATTGTTCGCTAGAACGCTTCTGTTTATTTTACACGAATATGTATGTCCAACAACAATGTCAGATGCTCGGCTCGGGAAATAGCTCGAAGCGAACGTTCGCTAGAATGATCGCTAAAACGCTCCTGTTCATTTTACCGAATATGACATTAAAACGCTTCTGTTTATTTTACACGAATATGTCAAACAACAATGACAGATGCTCGGCTCGGAAAATAGCTTGATGCGAACGTTCGCTAGTATGTTCTCTAAAATGCTCGTTAAAACGCTCCTGTTTATTTTAAACCAAAGAACATTCATTCATTACAAGTGAATTTTCGAGAACATTAGAAGACTGCTCTAGTCTATCAGCGGCTTATAATTGTGGTATAAAAATAAATGATCAAATTGACATGTATCAAGGTTGTCTGGCCAAGAATACATTCGTCCTTACCTGCGACCCTATTCAATATTAATTTTTTTGCTCCCGAGCTTACTCCTACACTGTAATGTATGTAACATTTTTATCACAAATATTCTTAACTAGCTGCCACCCGCGCCTCCGCCCGCGTGAATGTCGAAAATAATCACAATGGAACATACTCTCGGGTTAAAAAGTACCTACCTGTATCACAGATTACTAAATAGTTACTACGTAAGTATTACCTAATTACTGTATTGTAGACGTCAGATAGGCACTCGCGCCGTGGAAAATATTTAATCTGTTGGCAAGATCGACCGACTCTGACGTATTTGAGAAAAAGCTAGGCGGATTGATTTCTAGATCCTTGGCTTGAGTCGTTCTTTAATTGCTTCTAAATACTTACCTACTGTTTTAACTCAAGGAGTAAAAGTTTACGCCTATATAACTACTACAATCTTCTATCTATCTATATCAGATCTATATATATAAATGTCAATTGCTGTTCATTAGTCTCGCTAAAACTCAAGAACGGCAGGACTGATTTGGCTCATTTTGGTTTTGAATTATTTGTGAAAATCCAGGGAAGGTTTAAAAGGTGATTAAATAAAACAATGCTTGGAATATAGTTAAAACAACAATTTCGCTTTCCCTTAGAAACTATTAACTACTTCCTGTCAAACATTTGCCGTCGTTCCGTCGTTCCGAAATTAAATTTAATTTAAAAGAATAGTTTTGTTTTTTTTTTCATTTGTTTGACATTGACAACCAACACTTTTTGATCGCTACTATTATATTTTACGGACTTTTGCGGGAAGGTCGCGTTGTCTTAGTTGGATAGCTAAGACAGGACAACGTCTGACGGATCCGCTAGTTTAATAATATTAAAAACTTTTATTTCATCCAATTATGTTATGTTGTTATGTTATTATTATGTTAATTATGTTATTATTATTATAGATAGGAGGTAACTTTTAAGTAAAAATTGCGTATGTTAGGTACTTCCGCTCGTCTGGTCAACAGTATCATACATAAATGTCAGAAAAAATAGTTCTATTACAATTTAAATCGACATAAGAATAAAAAATACAATGCAAATAAAATTAAAATCTAAGTTAATGAACAGCTTTGTGTCCCTATTAAGACTTTCAAAGCATTATTTTTGGCTTGGTTTAATAATGTACAAAAAATTACGACCTTGTTCATTCGGATCGTGCTTCCAACATTGATCGTACGGCGATGCGGTAGGTAGGTATATGATGGACGTCCTTCCCAAACAAACAAAATGTCTTAGAAATACTGTGATTGTGCAAACAACTAAAGAGTGAAATTCCCTGCCGGTATCTGTGTTTCCTACTAGCTATAACCGAGGCCCGTTGTTCATAAGTCAGGAGTGAATAGGCAATTCATTGCAAGCGTGATCCACATTTAATTATTTGCTATTAGATGAGATTCTGATGAAACGCGAGCCTGTCAATCTGCCTAGCCTTTTCCCAACTATATTGGGGTCGGCTCACAGACAAGCCGGATTCAGCTGAATACCAGTATTTTACGCGGAGCGGCTGCCTACCAGACCTCCGCAACCCATTAACTGGGGAACACGGTACTTCTTGGCAAGACTGGTGTCAGATTTTCTGGCTTCTGACAATCCGTAACGACTGCCAAAGATCTCAAAATGACAGCCAGACCAACCTCGGCAAGCGGGGCGAAGATCGACCCGTGCGGCTGTTATAATTTAGCCACGAGCTAAACGAGCGAATACTTGTTAAAAATTCATAATCTCCTTTTTTGAAGTCGGTTAAAAAAGACTTGAAGATGCATTACCAGACTAAAATCACGGAAGGAAAATATTATGTGAGTGTACATTTAATACATTGTATTTAAATTCGTATTAAAACACGACGAAATCGTCCTGATCCTTAATCCTCCAGCTAAGAAAAGCTGCTAGATTTTAATTAAAAAAAAAGAAAAACAGATTGACGGCGAGCGAAGCCGGGCGACAGCCACAGTCAAACAATGATAAAAGATTTTCGTAATTTTCTTCAGCAACTTGACAACAATAATGAGTGAATGCTGCACCATGGTCTTGCTTTTATTTTAGTACTTAAATGCTTTTTAAAAGGATCTCAAAGTTTTCTTAGAAAACGGAACGGGTATCATGAAGTTTTCTTTTGAGCTTCTTTTAGAAAAGTTCCTTCAGAAAATAAGTAATCACTGCTACGAGTAGCATGCGCGGTTACGGTGAAAGAGGTAACAGCAGCGGGTGCAATTGTCCCGCTGGGCTTCGACACTTTTTTTTAATTTATGACCACTCGCAGTTCAGCACACTAAGCCTGGTTACTGCTTAACCGGGCAATCCTGTGGTGGCCTCAAATGAATTTAAGGCCCCCAGCCAGGGCTTCGACCACTACTTGATGTGTCTGAATTACGTACAAACATAGCCGGTCTCTTCGTACCGTGTTCCCCAGTTATTGGGTTGTGGAGGTATGCTACACAGCCGCGTTAAATACTGGTATTCAGCTGAATCCGGTATGACTGTAAGCCGACCCCAATATAGTTGGGAAACGGCTAGGCAGATGATGATTGCCGATCTCTTCGTCGTCTTGAGATTCTTGTCAAGCTTTTGTGTGCACCTTAAGTGTGTGCACCTAAAGCAAATCAAACCTAGATCCAAAGCGGGGTGGCCTTAATTTTGAAGCCTCCTTGCATAACCACTTAATCCGATCCGAAATGAAGGAACCTCATTGTTTCGGATAAAAACATACCCACTCCTGTATCCCGAGAGGAGCGTCTGCCCCTGGAGCGAAACCTAGACCCGCTACCGGACACTTGAGTGTCTATAAAATTAATTTCCTAAGTATAACTGTAGTGGCGAGATGGATGTGTGGAGTATCGAAGATGGATAAAGTGAGAAATGATTACATTAGAGGCAGTTTGTTAAAAGTTGAAAGGGAACCGCTTGTCTTCGTATGGTCATGTAAAAGAAGGGATGAAACACATATAACTAAAAGGGTTATGAATATGAATGTGGATGGATGGAAAGGGAGAGGTAAGCCAAACAAACGATGGATGGATTGTGTGAGGAGTGATATGAAAGTAAAAGGAGATAGTGATAGCGTGACGTCTGACAGGACAGAATGGAAGAAAAAACATGTTGTGCCGACCCCAAGTAACATGGGATAAGGGCAGGAAGATGATGATAACTGTAGTGTCCTGATGGTAGAACGCTTCCAAACCAGTTGGCTTAAACAATTCCACAGAACCCAAGGTTTTAAAAGGACAACTAGAATGTTATTTTTATTTCTTATGAACTGGCTTTCTTATAAATTGCTATTAAAAAATGCAACTGCATTTCTTAAAGCAAGTAAAAAATATGCTACTAACTACTAGTTAGTAGATATAAAGCTAACTTTTGCTCGCTGCGTCGTTGGCGTGGGGCTCGGGAAACAAGACAACTGACAGAATCGATTGGTCGCGTCCTATGAGAATTTTTTTAAAAAGGAAACCTGCACTTTATCGGTTATAACCGAAGCGTTTACTTCCATTATGTCACAGTATATTCTTGCACGTTCTTCTCCATAGAGATCTACGCTTTGGAACGTGCAGATAGTTTCATCTCTTACGTCTTGACAATTCAAAAGTGCCTGTAAAGGGTTTAATTGAAATAAATTATTTGAATTGAATTGAGAACATAAAAATAAATCCTCCTGAATGAATACCGGTCACTGTGGACAATCACGACGGAGATTACACCAATCAGCCAGGAGATACTAAGTATGTTGCACATGTGCACAGGATTCCCTGTCTCTTTACTCACTTAACCAGGGCCCTGAGTCTGCTATTACAATAGTGTCAGAATGGCCTATCATTGGTTTCATAATGGTTGATTTTGACAAGTTTGGTAATCTACTAATATAAAAGCGTCACTATGACTTTCCAGTGGTCAACCACTGACACTCCATTGAAAGAAATGGCATAAAACGGTAATCTGGTATATAAAGACAACTGAATGACAAACGTATGCGATAATCTGCTAAAATTTTGACAGTTCCTTGATCAGTGACCTACCATTAGAACGTCATTGTGCACTCATTGCTTTTAATTGTTCGGTTATCAAAAAGTATTACGAGATCATTGACCGATCAATGATCGACCATTATGAACTTAGCAGATTACGAACTTTTTACAAAATGACAGTGGGATCGTGTTGGAATGACAAATTTATAAAAATAGCAGACTGATGTCAAGGCAATATATCACGACCGCGGTGGAATCGCGCGAAAGAACAACGGCTTTACGTGTTTTGCGTGATATTGGGCTTTAACACCAACAATTTCGAATCTTCTAGAGTAACTCATCATCGGCCTAGCCTTTTCCTAACTATATTTTGGCCGGCTCCCAGTCGGCTGTACATGGAGCGGCTGCATACCAGACTTCCACAACCCATTAACTGGGAGCCACGGTTTTTCTTGGTGAGACTGGGTTGTTACTGTACTGATAATTCGTAATGGCAGGACCCAGGAATCTACGTTCAGTATTCAATTCAGATTCAACGTGTTAGTTTTCAATATTATTACCTAAGCCAAATATTCACACAGTATTTGCAACTAACACAATTTGGTTAATAATAACTAAACCAATTTTCTTATGGAGTAGAGAATAAGATGATAAAAATTGGTTTAGGTTTATTTTTCGTGAAAAGGAAAACATAATTACATTCTATATTTCGGTAGCTTCATTTTTTTCAAATTAAAAAAAGACACTGTAAAATGACTGGAATTATATTTTTTATATATTTCACTAGCAGAGTCCCGCGGTTTCACCCACGTAGTTCAGGTCCCGTAGGAATACGGGGATAAAATATAGCCTATGTTACTCAGGGTGAATGTAGCTTTCTAATAGTGAAAGAATGCTTGAAATCGGTCCAGTAGTTTTTGAGTTTATTCGTTACATACAAAAATACAAATCTTTCCTCTTTATAATATTAGTATAGATATTCAAGTTTTAACGTAACGGCTTTGTTTCTTTAACTGGCTTTGTTCATTAGTTTGTAGGTATGTATGTATGTAGGTAAGGGTTAAATCTAGCAATTAATCTTTAAACATCTATCTCCAACTTATTGAGCACGTATTTAACTTTTTCTTTTACTATTTTATTTTATCTTATTCTTGTCATGCCAGGCCATGTGTCTTTTAGTAGATCATCATCTGCCTAGCCTTTTCCCAACTATATTGGGGTCGGCTTCCAGTTAACCCAGATTCAACTGAATACTAGTATTTTACGTGAAGGGGCTGCCTACCAGACCTTCACAATCCATAACCTGGGTAATACGGTACTTCTTGGCAAGACTGGAGTTAGATTTACTGGCTCCTGACAATCCGTGACGACTGTCAAAGATCTACAAATGACAGCCGGGACTAACGGCTTAGCGTGCTTTCCGAGGCACGGCGTCACCCATCCACAGAACAACAATGGCAAGCGTTGCTTAACCTTGAAGATCGACCCGTGCGGCTGTTATTCTTTAGCCACGAGTTCCTCAGTGCTTTTTAGTAGATATGTATTAATAAACGTTTTTACTTTCTTAGAAAATAGCCACCAAATGTACAAATTGTTCCTACCTAAATAGCACACAATATACATACATTTATGCATACCATTTGGTTATCATTCCCGGAATACATAAAAGCTGGCGGTTGGAAAGGGTTACTAGAGTACAAGGCGATACTGCGGTAGAAGAGAACTGTCATTAAAACTGCCTTTATGTACTTTTATCTCGGCACGTAAACGGCTATTTTCATCTTTACGTATATCGTTTGGAAGTCTAAATACGTATATATTTGGTAAACGCATATAAGCTATTCCGATAAAATTTAATAATAAAAGTAAATGGTAATGCAACGATTCATAATTAAATACTACATTTTTGATGGGTAGGATGGGATGGAAGTTGTTGAGTTTCTGCGGAAAAATCTAATGACGTTCATCAATCAAACAAATGAAAATAATATAGATATAATGATATATTTTTCCAAAACTACATTTTATTGGTTTAATAATATATTGTAAAACTTTCTCAATTTATGATAAGATTAATATGTCAGTAATTTTAAGCGAGTTCAACAAAATAAATAGCTTAACTCATAAATGTAGATTAAGTAATTTAAGAAAACTTAAAAATCAAAATAAATATAAACCTATGTATAAACCTCAAATAGGTTTATGTAGCGTGTCTTACTTATTATAAAAATGTCTGTATGAATATGTATTGATCAATAATAAAAAAAGAAAAAAAAAAGAGGGAAGTGGTGTACGAAATCCACGTGGATAACGACGCGGGAAAAGTGTTGGCTTCATAGCATAGACAATGAGCCTCCAATGTTCCCACTGCTGGGCCACAGGCCTCCTCTCTATGAGAGGGAGTGGGCCGTAACGTAATGCACCTCGTTTCCAATGTAATCTGTTATGATGTACAATACAGAGTATTTCTATTCTAATCCCACAGGCCTGGTACTAAACATTGCCCAAATAATTGCGTGTTGTTGCATCACATAACACACGCAAATACCACGAGTGTATTCCACGAACACCTAAACAGGGTAGTAGTTTTTTTTTAGGGTAGTAAACAGCATAATTTGTATAGTTCTATGAAATGATTGAGAACTAACTTTAAATAACGGTGCACAAAATTCGTATTACGGGTTTGTAATGAAAATTTTCTAATGGAAAAATAAAATACTCTGGGATCTAACCCAAGCAGGTAATTAGGAAATCAATAGTTAAATTTCGAACTTCTTAAAGAAAGAAACACCTAGGTAAGTCTCCAGAAAAAAAATCTCTCTCTCTGACTCTGGCAAAAATATCGACCCGTCACAAATCAAATGTAAGTAAAGTGATGCTTTTGGCGGTTAAAACCTCATTTAGCAAATCACAGATACATACATAATGCGTTTGCCAATTTTTCACAATATTCATGAATAATTTGCGATCGAAACGGATCTAGTAACAAAAAAGTTAAGTATAATAACTCATTATTACCTCACTATAATAACTCATTATTAAAACTTTCTGTTGCCTGTGGCATCCGCAATATTTCAAGGATTCGCAGTACCGTACAAATTATATTTCAACATTCGAAATAACTGCGTTTTACCAAAATACATGCAACTCGAGTTAAAACACTTCTGTTCCGTTTCATTTAGTCCGGTCCTACTCTCATATACTTATGCAACGGAATTTTCCGGATTTATATCTGCTGCCTGTTTACCGTGCCATACTCCTAAATTATAAAATTGCTACTGCATTGCATATACTGATAGACAACGCTATAGACTAAACCGATGTTTCTAGAAACATATAATATTTCCTTATAATTAATAAAGTAACATAGACTAGTTTAAATATATATTTTATTGTAATAAGAGCTTAACAAAATAATAGGGTACAACAGCAGGCATAAGCGGTCTCATCGCAAAATGCGTTAAAAATAGCTCTACGTTCTTTCTACACAATAGGGTAGGTAGTTGATTAAGAAAATCTCATTCCATCGTCGACTTTGCCTCTGACAAGAGCTCATCCAACTGACAACAAATTAAAAAAATATATCCGTCAGATAGATTTCCAAAAAATATTGGACACTTATTTTTTCTTTTTTCACGTAAACAAAAAACGAAGACGATACATGTACTACGTTTAATAATCTTGTGACGTCACTATGTGTTACAATTTTAACCACAGCGTGACGTCACAAGCCCCCACTCCTGATCTTTGATGCTTTTTATCTTCGCACATTTTTATAGATTTGCTAAAGCAAGAAATACGTGTTCAATATTTTTCGATAATCTATCTGACGGGTTAATAAGAATCATTTTTTTACTCAGGAAACATCCCTATTTTCAACGAAATTCATATTACTACACTTTCTGAGCTTAGGTAGGTATTTGCTATAAATTTACATTATGTATGTATGCCACCGGAAAATTTTAGACTACGTAACATTGTAATCAATCTTGATTAGATTATAATTTCTCGTTAAAAAAAAACGTTTTCTATAAAATTTATCCCATTTATCTCTTTTTAAGAAAAGTACCCGTAGCTTCGATTTCACTCGATATCTTACGTTTGAAATTTTTCAGTGACATGTACAAGGCTATAAAAGGCACTTTTGAACGTCAAAACAGTTCGAAAATAAAAATATTATAGTGCCTATCGCGTAACTTGCATAATATGTATGTAAGAACGTTGCAGATCAGTGTCTCCTTCAGTAGATAATTATGCACCTTATTAGATCCCATCTAAAACATGTCACAACAATGAGAGCAGCTTGCAGGATGTTTACTCAAACACGTATTTGGTTACCCATAGCTTTACTGGGTACACAAGCCTTCCTGCCTTGTAACCAACTTTAATATAGCAAATAAGGGTTGAAGGAAAACAAGATTCCGCTTTAGAGTAATTGTTGTGTGTCAAATATTTTAGCTAACTAGTAAAGGGTTAGCTTAGATTTTGTGACATTCTAACAGCGATATTTTCCTTGTCGTGAAAGGGTAATGGGGACGTAACCAGGAGTTTTCGAAAAAAAAAACAGCTGTTTAGGATTTTTCTCTGGTTATGTAATTATAAAAATTGGACAGTTATATTTTTCGCTATTTCAGATTTGGTCACATCCTAGAAGTTGTTCAAAATACGTAATTACTACAATGATTATCCTTTTATCGTTATACCTTGTAAAACGGTGATATCAAAAAGTCTAAAATCTTCGAAGTATGTGTCGACGAAATGCGAATGAGTTTGAATGAAAATCGGGTTGAGCCACGATGGACCACATCCAATCCCAATGAACGACGATGAGTCGCGTTGAATCACGAAAAGTCGCGACGGACCACGATGAGTAGCGATGGACCACGACGAGTCTCGGTGCAATCTAAACCACGCGGTGCGATCATGCGACCGTTATATGATGAAGATAAAGATTTGCTTTGAATGCAAACTCAGACGATATTCGTTTTGGTTTTAAAGATAATATTTGTCCGTGGTTCATCGTCAACAGTTTCTAGCCATCCGGAATGAAAAGTACTTACGAGTGTCTTTTAAACTTACTTTATTGACGAATTTGTTAGGAATCGCCACTTTCTTAACATTACCCGTATTTTAACGCTCAATTCAACTTATTAATTTTCTTAAAAAGTTCATAAAAGGATACCTATAAGAATGAATATAAGTGCCGTAAATTTGCAATAATAATTATTAATTCTGAAACAATGGTCAAAATCACTACCTTATCATTATCGTTTTTATTTGGGTTCTATTTCTTTTTGTATAGTTATTATAGTATATATTTATGTATTAGGTATTTATTGTACACATAAGACACCTTCAGTACTTTCCTTTTCTCTTTAAAATCCATCCAACGCAACGGTTGTCTTAAAAAGATCGCTTTGAGCGATAAGGCCGTCCATTGTGACACCCTATGTAATGTTTTAATCATGGTGTACATAATAAAGGGTATTGTATTCTATTCTATTCTGATTATCAGCCACTAACGTTTAGCAGGAAAGTATGCTGTAATGTATCTCGCAAGAAGTTAAACCCCGCGTGTTCGGTTACTTTTTATTACACATCTAATTTCATAAATAACTCGGTGAGAATAAATATAAACTGGTAGGCTTGTTTGGAGAAATTGTAGAAGAAATCGAGTGTCATAAGTAGGTCAGAAAAATTAAGCATGCAACTATTTTTTTTTTGTACTTCTATCTTTAAATTAACTACTTTCTTTACATAAAGTTACTTAATGAAGTATCTGAATTCGCTATCAACAAAATCGAACATCATTAAATCTGTTTACTCTTTATGGATAGAAAAAAATGTTTTATTAGCGTTTATTGAAACATGCGCATTTTTGTTTTTTAGAATGATCAAACTTTTAAACGTTTTCCAAAACCGGTAATGGAAATTCTTTAAAATTATCATGTTTAAAAAAATCTAAGGTCAAATACACGATTCAAGTTAGGCATAATAATCAAAGTTAACAATAGTTTCGAACCCGTGGGAATATCGGGGTAAAAATATCCTATATGTTAAATCCGTTGAGTAGTTTTTGCGTGAAAGAGATAACAAACATCCATCCATCCATCCATACTTACAAACCTTCGCGTTTATAATATTAGAAGGATTTATTTAATACTTAGCGCACACGGATGTACAGAGGCGGACTTAAAACCTTAGGTACTTTCTGCTAGTCAACTTTTGGGTGATGTTGAGATTGATAGTAGTAGGTACAAAACAGAAACGCGATTAATATTAAATTAATACAAAGATATATACTTACAATACAATATCATAATATATACTCAAATGAATAAACTAATACACGGAGGAATTTTTCGACGCCATCTTTTAACTATTTTTAGCTTTAGTTAGTTTAGTGTTTTTTTATTTAAATGTATATATAGTAAGTTATTATTATTTATTATTATTCTTATAAAATAAATTCTTTGTTGATACACGAAAATACTTAAACAGTTGGTGCAAACAAATATGGAGTAAAAAATTAGCGCTGCGACGATACTACTGCCAACTTCTTACGAATGTGCTCGCGAACTTTAACTTCGAAGGTTAATCGGTATTTTTAATAGAAAGCGATGAAGTGGTCGACGAAGGGTCACGCTTGCCCAGAAGTAGGTATTATGAGACAGTTTTTTATAGTCAGATGGATATGCTCTTGACTCTAGGTCGCAAGTGACAGAGACAAAGTCGACGATGGAATGAGCTTACCCAGAAGCCTGTTCACTCTAACTTTGAAGAGATCAGGGTTGAATGCGTTCGGAAACACAGACGCAGGCAGAGAGTTCCACTCTTTTGCTGTGCACATTACAAAAGACGATTGGAAACGCTTGGTGCGAATTGGTGGAATAGCAACAAGGCAGAGATAGTAACTTACAGTGCGTCTAGATGTCCTATGGTAAAAGGGGGCCGGTAGGATGAGGTCGTGAAGTTCATGGGCACACTCACCGAAGTACAATCTGTAGAAGACTGACAAGCAGGCGATAAGTATCACAGAGCCTGAAGAACTTTTACAAAATTTGTCAGTAAATAAAGTTACAAAACAATTTAATTGGAAAACATAACTCTGTCGAATATGTAGCGCGGAATAAAGGGCACAGACATAAATATAGGCAATAAAACCCGCGAGGGAACGCCGAGAGCCGGACTAAGTTATTACCATTATATCTATGGTTAATTTTATCACACACTAGCAGCGCCTCGCGGTTTCACCCGCGTAGTTCCCGTTCCCGTGGGAATATGGGGATAAAATATAGCCTTCCTAGATAAATGGGCTATCTAACACTGAAAGATTTTTTCAAATCGGACCAGTAGTTCCTGAGATTCGCGCGTTCAAACAAACAAACAAACAAACTCTTCAGCTTTATAATATATTATTAGTATAGATTTTTCTTGAGATATAAAATATTTAAAACATTTAATTGACTTTGGCATTATTATAACGGCCGTATTACGTTTTTGCAAATACGTACTATTAATTATGTTATTTCGGGTATTTTAATTTTCATGTAAGTTAATAAAAAATGTTATTAATACCGTAAAGGAGATTCTTGAATAAAGGCTCTGGAGACAGGTACAACAATGCGACAACGCGTTTTTATAAAGATTGTTCTGTAAAGCAACATTATTTACATTTACTAGCCACCCGCCCTGGATTCGCACGGATTGATGAGCATACATATAATAATTTCCAGTCGCCTTATTTTTTCCCCACATCTTCAACTCAATCTGTTCGTCCACATTGTATAAAAATCTGTACGGCAGTTTTTGGGAGTATTTTTGTTATATAGTAGGTATATCTATGAAAATGTGCCTTTGCATCGTAAGTGCATTAATCTTATTGATTTATTATTTATTACTAGCAGCGCCCCGCGGTTTCACCCGCATAGTTCCTGTTCCCGGGAATATGGGGATAAAATATAGCCTATATTACTCAGGGTGAATGTAGCTTTCTAATGGTGAAAGAATTTTTGAAATCCGCACAATAGTTTCTGAGTTTATTCATTACAAACATATACGCACACACACAAAAATACAAATCTTTCCTCTTTATTATATTAGTGTAGATTTGAGGTTAGGTGTTCTTGAAGTGAACAGTCATTCCATCGATTGACAGCTCACTTCTTGAACTCTTCACTTGGGTGTTCATAGTGAGATTTTCACAGAAACGCAATGCTGAACAATTTCGACCTCTTTCACTTTACCTATTTCATTAATAAAGCAGCCGTCAAGCATCTAGATTCGTTTGCTCATACAATTTTAATTACAAGTACCACAAAACTATCGACCGACCAGATCTTAGCTTTGCCCTTTTAATTCTTAATTGGTAACTTGGCTCCAATATTGGCGTAATGATTGACACCAATTAGATCGAGATTTAGACAACTGTCATCTGTCGGCGTAGCGTGGCGAAGGCGACTGTCATTACATCAAACATGTAAGAGATTGACAAACGCCCCCGAAAAGTCACGATAAATCTATACTAATTATAGCTGACCCAGCAAACGTTGTTTTGCCATATAAAATTTAAAAAATATTTAGGGTTATCGTGGAGGGGTGAAAATTTAGGCTTGTATGTATTTTTGTATGTTGTATCATAAAAAATAAAAACAAAAATTTTGTGAAAAAAATAAAATAAAAAATTTAGGGCTGGACCACCCTTAACATTTAGCGGTATGAAAAATAGATGTTGGCCAATTCTCAGACCTACTGAATATGCATATAAAATTTTATAAAAATCGGTCGAGCCGTTTCGGAGGAGTATGGTAACTAACATTGTGACACGAGGATTTTATATAAGATAATTTAAACTAAGATAGCTGACTCTCTTGTTAGTACTTACAGTAAGTGCAGATAAAAATTTAAATACATAAATCTATACTAATATTATAAAGAGGCAAGATTTGATTGCTTGTTTGTATTGAATAGGCTCCGAAACTACTGAACCGATTTGAAAAAAAAAATCGTTCACTTTTGGGAAGCTACACTATCCCCAGGTGACATAGGCTATATTATTTTATCCCCGTGTTCCCATGGGAACGGGAACTACGCGGGTGAAACCGCGTGGTGCTGCCAGTAATAAATAAAGCTGAAGAGTTTGTTTGAACGCGCTAATCTCAGGAACTATCAGTCGGATTTGGAAACTTGTTGTTGTATATGATAGCCACAAGTATGAGAAGTAATGAGAACTGGATAAAATACCATATGCGTACAAAGACGCGGGCCAAAACTAGTACCACATATTTTGACAATCGCAGTCGCGGATATAATGGCATTTTGTCTAGAATCTCTGAGGCTGAACATTAATCGGTTGTAATTCATGTTGCGTTTTACTTAGGTAGTAATGTACCTATTGGGTACTTGGTTTCCTTTGTAAGACCTTTGGCTTGGAGGCTTTGTTTTCATTGTGTTTGAGTATAGAGATGCGAAATTAATCTCGCCATTAGTATCATCAGCTACATTATCAGATTGATATTAGAAGTGATTGACAAAACACAAAGACTACAAAGAAGAAGACACTAAAGATGGCGCTTGGGAATAATAGGTAAGAGTAATAAAAACAAGGATTTTATCTATTGTTGTTAACTTTTATTTATATTTAAACAAGAAAAAGTTAATAATAAGAATTTCTCGAAGCAAGGAAAATTGAATTGAAGCAAAAAGCCATACCTGTACCAGTATGAAACCCTTAAGCACTCACCTACTTGAGTAATTAAGTTTTTAATATTCGTGTAGAATTCTTAGTCTGCCCTAGTTAGCAAACAGTTTTGCAACAATAGAAACTAAAGAAACTCTAAAAGGTTCTCGTTTCTCCATCATGACTCACAGGCTCTAAAAATAAATAAATAATAGTTATATGTGCAACAAGAGAGCAAAGTCGTTTTTTGCTGTGAGTGCTGATTTTGATTCCTGAGCAAACGAAGGATCAACGATTGAATCACGAGCGAGTGATACTAAAGTGGAATCTAAAATGGAAGAGTGTGGCGAGGGATACAAAGGCACGAGATGCAAAAAACTTTACCCTCGTGTAATACACATTACTTTTCACTTCAGCAGTGAGAACACTTTAGGAGATAAAATAATAAACATGAATAGATTGAAATAACTATTTATAGTGAATCAAAATAATTAACAATTCAATAAAATGGAACATTTTAAAAGTTAAAAGTAAAATTACTGCAATTCTGCAAATTAAAAGTAACAGATTTATTTGGCAACGTTATAGTATAGCATTGAGTTGAGTTTGATTATCTGGAGTTTCTGTTTCGGTGGCGGATGAACAACGGTGAACGTTGGTGACTCTGATCGGATTTCTGTATAAGTAGGTACAATGTGCGTCGCTGGAGGTGGATGGGTGTGGGTGAGACCAAGGATCCGAAGTCGAATTCAGACTTATTGTTTCCACTATACGCTTACAGATTTTCGACTTATTTTCTATTGAGTCTTCAATATAGCCTTCTGCAACCGTATTGGACTTTCACGCGCCGTGACGTTTTAAAGTGGTGAGATCGACTCGGGAATCAGCCAAGAGCGTTGCCGAAGTTCTCCGAAAGCAGTGACCCGTGTATAGCTGAGGCTTTTCCAGTTTGAAGAAAGTAGCAATTTCTCGCGGTATAGCACCTATTTTAGAGAGGAGGCCTGTGTCCCAGCAGTGGGGCTAAAAGGTTGACTATGGGGTGTTAACTTTTCCCAGATTTCCCCTACACCCACATCTTTTTATTTTACCCAATTCTTATTTGCAAGCAAAGCACTTACCCATGCGTAGGTACATTAAATACATAACTGACCTATGAACCGGACATTCACTGTTATCAAAACTCTTCGAATATTACTCAGCGCCCCGCGGTTTTTCCCGCGTAGTTCCCCTTCCCGTGGGAACATGGGGACCAAATATAGCCTATGTTACTCAGGGTGAATGTAACTTTCTAATGGTGAAAGAATTTTTTAAATCGGCCCAGGAGTTTTTGAGTGTATTCGTTACATACAAAAATACAAATCTTTTCTCTTTATAATATTAGTATAGAAAGTTGAAATGTATGCGTGTATTAATAATAAACACAGTAAAATAACCAGCTCAGCTCTATTTTTTATTACTTATTGATAAAAACGAATATCCTCTCATAGTTGGATTTTAAAATCAACATTGAACCAATGTTTTTATTTACAAAATTGATACTAGTAAAAGTTGGTCGTTTTTTCAGTTCATCCAAGTTTAATTACATAGGTTTTACCTAAATGTAATAAAATATGTACATTTTTTGACGTTGATGTTTCAGTGAATTTTATGTTGTTTTGTTTTGTTTATATAAAAGAAATAACTTTTAAGTTGTTTTTATTTTTTTGTATAATAAAAGTTTTTTTTTAGACAAACAAATTCGGGGCACTATATATTGCCCCTCTCAGTTTAAAGACAACACTACATCGTTTTGTTAGGTTATGTCTACTATACGGTTGGTAGCATGTACCTACCACGTAAATCTACAATCATGAACCTACATAAATACTTCTTTTCAGCCAAAATCTGTTTTCCATAATGTAAATCAAAACATTTCGGCTTCCAATCAGCTGAAATACAGCATTGGGAAAATAATGCTTTTATTCTCGGAAAAATATTTTTTCTACGTTTCCTTTGTACTTTCGGACGGTAAAATACGATACAGGCACAAGGTAACAATGTCGTTGCGGAATTTGTTCGAAAGAGTCACCGCGGCCCTGGAACGCAGGGCATTAGGAGGAACACGGATGGGTTTAGTCAGTAAGAGTGTCTTATAGTGAGAGTGTCAGACTCTAAAGTAATTTGATAATAACCAATTCATATAAAAAAATATAACAATGTCAGTACCGGTACCCTTCACTTTGGGGAATAAATCATTTACCTACAGCAACGGTGTTGCAGTTCAAGCACGGGCCTTTGCCAGGTTTAATAAAGTTAGCTTGTTAAAAAGGTAGATTGTGACGTGGATCAATTTCTTTTTTTATTGTTTGTATAGGTATGTCGTTCAGCTGCTCGGAGCCGTCAAAGACTGCAGGTAGCCCGTCAAAGCCTTTGTTAATTTCATTTTTGGAGGGAAAATATTCTTTATTGTTCGAAGTGGACGTGTTGCAGCCGGCTTTGTTCCGCGCGTTTATAATTCATATTGCGCAAATATTTTTGGCAGGTGACGTAGTCAAAGGCGAGAAATATTTTGTTAATTAAATTGATGTATTAAAGCATACCAGTTACAGCTTATAGGTATGTGGGTATGGGATAGCAATGATACTTAATGTACAAGCGCATATAAAAGTGGGATAGGGATATAATTCATTTCAAATCGCTGGCAAGGGCAAAAGTGATTACTGTCAGCATTTTGAATTGCAATGCGCAAAAAAAAAGGCTAGCGTGTCTTTATTAATATTATAAAGAGGATAGATTTGTTTGCTTGTTTGTACCGAATAAGCTCCGAAACTCCTGGACCGATTTTCACCAATGGAAAGCTATATTGTCAGCACGCATCATAGGCTATATTTTATTCCCGTATTCCCATGGGAAAGGGAACTATGCTGTTGAAACCGCACGGCGCTGCTAGTAGGCAATAAACTTAGCAACATTTGATTTTGATTCAAATAGGTAACAAAGGACAGTAAACAATAACTATTGCTTGTACACTAACTTATAAGCAACAGTGTGTAATACTGAAGATTTTCAAGACGAAATACAAAACCTTTGAAACAATTTTCCTTCGTTTTGTTTTCGTAACAATATTCCACACAATGAATGAACGTGAACCATCTATTTTTCACAAAACAGCAGTTCATTGATGGAGTGTCCTGAATGAAGGCGCATACGACCTTATCGATGTGTATGCACGCCAGTTCAGCCGGTCAACTGCTGCAACAGACAGTGTTTGTGTTAGACAATGCCGGAGATAAATCGTTTATTTTGAATATGGATGAATGGCATGTGTATGATGAGATTGGCAGGGGTTTCAACAGAGTATAGACAAGAGTGCTTGAATTTGTAACTCGTGATATTCTGAATCCACGGCCAACAACTTAACGAATTGACAGTTTTGTACTTTTTAATTTTTCTTTTTTTGTGATTATTTGTATTAAAATCAGCCAAGTTTGTGTTGTAGGTGTAGTGTAGTTTGCATTATCCGTTTCACAAACAACGACTTGAAAAAAAAAATGCATGGAGCGATTGTGTGTCTGACTTCCACAACTCTTTAACTGGGTAGCATAATACTCCTTGATAAGACTGGTGTCAGATTTCTAGTAGGTATTCTGACTACTCGTATCACGTGACAAAGATTTACAAATGAAGGGTCCACTGCAATAATGATGAAAATCCATTTTTCTCAAAATTCTAGGTAAGCACGTCATTCAGCCACTGGATATCCGTAGTTCGTATTCTCGTTAACAAACTTAGCAATATTCCTTAAAATCCCGATATTTTAGACAGTGCACGCTTAGGTACTTTAGATAAAAAATATTCAATAAAGTCCTGGTTTTTAAAAATAACTCTAGATAATATATATTTACTTAGTTTTTAAATAAAGCTTGAGTAAAGGAACAATATTTTATAATATCAATAAAAAAATGTTCTGTAACCAATAATGTATCATGTTCATACCTTTAAACACAATTTTCCTGTTCCCATTAACACAATTGAAACGCAATTATCTCAAAACGAGGTAACAAGGACATTTATCGTTACTGCAGTGGACCCTTCAAATGACAGCCGGTACCAACAACGGTTTGACATGCTTTCCAAGGCATAAAGGATACTAAACTTAATATGTCAAGTCGATCGACCATGCACGGACCGACTTCGACGACCATTGCTCAACCTCGAAGATGAACCCATGCAGCTCCTATTATTTAACATTGAGCTAGGTACTTATCTTTTACTAGCTTCTGCCCGCGACTTCGTCCGCGTGGAATAGTTAGTTACTTTACCCCCGATTTTGAAACTCTCAGCCTGATCCGTTTAAAATTGACAAAGTTTCATACAAACTTTCATCCCCTATCCCTATCCCCTTGGGGGTAGAATTAATCAATATCCTCTCTTGGCGGATACCTACGTCGTAACATCTACCTGCATGCCAAATTTCAGCCCGATCCGTTCAGTGGTTTGGGCTGTGCGTTGATAGATCACTATATCAGTCAGTCAGTCACTTTTGAGTTATATATATTTAAGATACCGGTACTAAAGGCTGAGGGAACGAAGCGAAGAAAAATCTTGCCTTGAATAGGACCTTCACTTAAAAGGCGTCATTGACAAATTACCATACTGATATTAAAATCAAACCCCTCCCGAAGTGGGGGAAGGGGGAAGCCTGTCTAATATCCTTCTAAGTCTGTGTCATCGGGGTAATTGCACTTCGGCTCGGGACTGCTTGCATATTAATATTTAAATCGGTTTTGTGTTGCGACGTTTTAAATTATAATGTGTCTTGTTATTAAGTACTAGCAGCGCCCCGCGTAGTTCCCGTTCCCGTGGGAATATGAGGATAAAATATAGCCCATTTCACCCGGGAATAGTGTAGCTTCCCAATAGTGAAACAATTTTTAAAATCCGTTCAGTAGTTTGGAGGCCTATTCAATACAAACAAACAATCAAACATTTCCTCTTTATAATATTAGTACAGAAAACTACGTAACAATGTATTTAATTTTAAAATCATATTTATAAAAGATAAATGTACACTATTACGGATTTTTTCGTAGATCTTTTGAAGACCATCATCTTTGTAATCCATACTTTTGGTGTATGATCAAAGTATGCGAGGATAAGACCTCGCAAGCTCATTTTTATCTTTCTTCAAATTTTGCGTCTCAGCTCCTATATGTCTTAGCGTTATGTTATATAGCCTATAACCTGCCCATGAGCATGGACTACAATCGTACCAAGTTTGGTTAAAGTGCCTTCAGTACACAGACAGACAGAAAAAAAAATACCGATTGCATTTTTGGCATCAGTATCGATCACCATTCATTCTCCAAAATTAATTTTGAATATACATTCAATGTACAGAATTGACCTCTCTACAGTTTTATTATAATTAAGTATAGAAGATTTTTATTAAGTATTTATAGATTTTATTAAGTACTTTTTTCTCTGTGCCCGCTTCAATTTCGGAAATTGCTCCAAGGGAAAGTTCTCTTTGAATGGAATGCAAAGTAAAATCTATCTGTGTTCCAAAATTCATCAAAATTGTTGCATCGATTAAGCGCGTAAATGTATCAAACACATGGATATATAGGCAGAGTTATTTTGGCATTTATTTATATAGTAGTTTAGTTAAGAATGGACTTGGATTATGTACTAAGTAGATAAAGATCTCTTAGTTACTTGGTTTTTTAAGGGATTTCAGAAATCGTGGAAATCGTGGTTTCAGAAGAGGTTGTAGTTCTTTACTTTTGTACTGTTTTTTATCTAGAAGTCGGTTGTATTTTTACAAGCTTTTATTTTTATGTAAAAAGATTTTACTTTAGGTACTACACTTTTTATTGGTGATTTACAGCTGTAAGTTACAGGTGCTTTTCGTCGTGATGTTATGATGTTAAAATAAAAATTTAGTGAAAATGAGAAGCTCCTCCTTTTTTGTTAAGTAGGTTAAAAAAATACATTTAAAAACAATAAAAATAACTTTTTTAAACGTTGATATCTCGAAAGTTCTTTTCATCCGGATCAACGCTTGAGATAGCCTTGCAGCTTTGCAGCCCTGTGGCTCGGTCGTCAGTCGCCACCCTTTATTATTGACCTGAGGTCGCCTAACTTTGTGCTCTTGACTAGCTTATAAATAAATGTTACCTTTGACCTAGACATTCAGCGGCACGTGCAAACTAAATTAGCTGCTGACCGGATTGTCTATCTCTATTCTAAAGTTATATTCTACTAGCTGCTGCCCGCAGTTTCGCCCGCGTGAATGTCGGAAATTATCCCAAGGGAACATAATCCCGGGATAAAAACGTATCCTATGTTACTTCTAATACCTCCAAGAATATGTGTACAAAGTTTCATGATGATTGGTTGAGTAGTTTTCGCGTGAAAGCGTAACAAACAAACATACATTCACATTTATACATATATTAGTATAGATAGAGAGAAATTGTTTGTTTGTGTAGTCTATGGAAATATAGAAGCTCTAGACAGAGTGACATTAGCGATAAAGAATTTCAAAATGGCGCTGTTTGATTTTGCGTTTGTCGTTATCTCTGGTAGACTGTAATTTTCCCTAGGAGTGATAAAATATTTGTCATATTTTATACATATGTAGTATCTGTATTTGTGTGACATGCAAGGTTGTATGTGATAATGAAAATTCCATGACTTGCATATAGCTGCAATGTCACTGAGTGCCATTGGCTAATTTTTGTCACGAATAAATGAATGTACCGGTGTAAAAGGCCACGTAGTGAAAATGCAGGAAAAAAATTAAATGACTTTTTATTTTTTAAACCAACCCTCATATTCGAATGTAGATGACTTTTTGATTTTATTAGTTACACAATTAGGGTGCTACGCAAAGGTGTTCGCTACATCTTTCTTCATCTATATCATACACATATGTACGTAGGTAGGTACATTAACATAATTATGTAGTTACTGCAAAACTCATATAAAAGCCTCCCACTAACCAGCAATAATAAGCATGGCAATATAAAGTTTTAAACGATAAAATATCTGATATCATTAAAAATAATTTTTAAAAATGGAATCTCTATAAAAGTGTGATGTCGGTGAACTTTTTTCCACAGCAAATTCAATCTTGAAATGTCAGGAAAACTTTACATTGAAATGTTAAGCCTTCAATGTTGGATTTAGTTATCTGGAACTTTTATAGATAACGTGGAATTCCATTTGTAGGTAACTTTGTGCATCTGTCAGGGTAGCGGGATTTTGGGCACGCGGCGATAAGTCCCCTCTTTGAAGAGTGGTTGGAGAGACGCCACGGCGTTGTCACTTTCCGGCTGACCCAGGTGCTCACCGAACACAGCTGTTTCGGGAAGTACCTGTTTCGGATTCAGCGGGAGGACACGTCCGGGTGTCAACTCTGTGTGGATCGCCCGGAGGACACGGTGGAGCTTACGGTGGAGGTCTGCCCTGTTGGGCAGAGTAACGCCGAGTCCACGTCGAGGCGATCGGCGACGATCTTTCGCTTTTGGCCAATCCATGGCCCGAAGCGAGGAGGCATGGGAAGTGTTCACCTCCTTCTGCGAAGCAGTAATGCTAGCGAAGGAGGAGGCAAACCGTGTGAGGGAGATTGAAACCTCAGCCCCCAGCCGCCGCAACAAAAGAAGACGGTCGGACGGGACTTTGGCGGGTGAAACCGCGGGGCGGTGTGAGTTACCTATACAGGGCGACTATTATTTAAACGCATACCTTCATATGACATGTTCTAGAGCTTTGTAACGTTAATCCAATTTAGGACTAATTTGTCAGAGTTACTTTCAAAATATAGTGTCGTTAAGTTAGATCTATGGAAATGAAAAAGTACATAATTATAATTTCAACTGTAGTTATTATATTTTTGCCTGTTAACACCAAACTCTTTGTTCGATTGTACGTACTGTACATTAAATAATACACTGAACTCCCACTGCCTGCCTTGTTTCATGAACTGAACATACCATTACGTCTTTGTTCGTCTAGCGGACGCCATTGGAAAATAAATTAAAAATATCTTCCCTTTCAGAGCAGTACTTCTATTGTGGGATATTTTTATGAGGAATTATCGGGATATTGTGTTCGTATTAAATATCTTGGACTCACTTTATAGCAAAACTATGAAGCGCAAACTTAGAGAACGATGACATTTTTATCCCCAATAATAGCTTGTCTTGTAAATATGCTCTTCTAATTTAATTTTATATTTATGTTCCTCTTTCATATAAATTATCGTGCAACGGGTCCAAAACGATTTTTTTTTTCAATATTATTTTGAATCCGTACAGCGCGTTCAGAAGTGTGTGGTCATGTTAAATGGACAGAGGATACTTAACATACATAAAGGAAAAAATAACAAAAACAAGAGCAATGCGTCGGGCTGCTGCCCTTGCAACTAAATTATAGTTGTTACAAATCCCTAATACACATATTCATAGTTATGTAACCCTTCCAAAATCAACAACGGACGTGCATTCGTAATTCGTATCGCCTTCAACTGTTACAAAAGTAAAACGAATCGTTTTAGCATTGCAGTGTTTGGCATTATTACCCTTTCTCTAAATCTTTTCAAAGGAGATGTTTGATTTCGGGCTATCACTATCTACACTACATAGATAAAAAGGAAAAAAAATAGATTCTCATAAAAATACAATTAAATTAATTGGAATAAAAGTACAGGTGTACTAATTAATTATTTGATAAGTGTTTTAGTGACAAAACTCTTTTTTTAAGGTAGCCATGACAGTGGTTTTGACGTTTAATTAACGACTTTGACAGTACAAGTGTCGTTTCCGTTCAACTTTGAATCATCGTGTTCGTAACCATCGTTACTTACGCCAATCTAATTAATCTAGCTGCAATAATAGGTTATAAAAGATATGCTGCCGCAATCAAGTAGTATGTTCGGAATTCGTGTTTTGTTTTTTCTCGCAGTCATTAAGTGACACATCAATCAAATGTCAGTGTCAAAATCACATTTCGCTTATTGCTGACCACCATATTTGTAGTTGTGTTGCTCTCCTTGACATAAAAACGAAGCCAAAATACAGGAAATTGACATAAAAAAAAACGGTAACTATACTGCATAGTGATATTTACATTAAGTGTACATAGTGGTGGCCCAAGCTCTATACATTTCTGGAGCATTTTTTTCTCCTTTGGAGCGTTCTTCATTATGGAAACGTTTTACAAAAAGTCAGTTAAAAGTGAATGCAACGGTTGCAAGATTAAATTGACACAACATAATATGGACTGGCCGCATGTTATCATTTTTATACTGCAAAGGCACAATTCAATGCGCGTTTCACGTTGTCTAAGAGACAATTTTTTTTTAAATATAATGGTGAATCAATGGACGATTTTTGAGGTATTTCACACAGTGTTCACTGATCTCATATTTGTATGAGATCAGTGAACACTGTATGAATACTGTATGAACACTGTGAGGTCAGACATTTTGTTAGTTGTTCTTTAGTTAATTTGTATCATGGTTCTTGATTTTATGTGGCATGCGGTGCTAAACTATAATAAATTGTATTACTAACGTTAGTTAATAGAAATATCACAGCACTATTGAATAGCGGTTCACAGGTTGCATCTACCTATCCATTTTCATTTACGTAGCTTACTAAAGCTACATACACGAGTCTCCGAGTAAAACGGCTGTGACATACATACAGACGGACGGACAGACAGACATTATGAAATTATAAGGGTTCGGTTTTTGCCATTTGGTTACGGAACCCTAAAAACGTTATTATAAACAATTATAAAAACGATTTTAGGGTTCCGTAGGGTGTACAAGTACGAGTATAATATACAGTTTTTGGTTGGTTAAATTATATAAACAAATTTTTACCCACGACGGAACGGAGACAGTGTATGCGTTTGGGGTGAGAGGATGTTTGTTTGTTTGTTAGAGAAACAGTTAAGAAGAGACAATGAGAGCAGTTACATGTTGTCTATAGAAAGTGAATAATCACTTTCTTTCCGCCCCACGTTACCTAGTATTGCATAACCCCGATTTGGGACTTACACGTGTACTCGTTCATTTATATCTCAATACAGTTTGTGTTCAGTCAGGTTTACAGTTTATTTGTATTTTTAGTTTAGTAATGTGTCAGTCAGTAATCCCTTCTAAACTCTTTCCGACACTATTTAGACCCAGGTTTCTTGCGTATGATTAAAATCGTTTCATTAATTTGTTACCAAGAATTTGGTCATTGTTTTCCAAGAATATGGTTTTGCGAGTTTGTATGAAATGTAGGACGTTTTTTTATTATTTTACCAGTTGAAATTAATTCATACATTCTAAGTTTTACTTTCAACAATGAAATTCGAGAGTGTATATGTAGACGAGACGGCGCAAGACTGGCGATAGTAGTATATAGTATATATATGTGCATATAGTCTTGCGCCGCCTCGTAATTCTGCTCGACAAACCCATTCATGATATCCGTGTGAATTTATAGACGTGACGCTACATTTAGTGCATTTTATAAGTCACTCAAATTTCGAATAGGTAAATATAGCTTACCATTTTAGGAAGATCTTAGGTAGGTAACTCCAGCATGGACTTAGTCGACAGGTGT
This sequence comes from Hecatera dysodea, assembly GCA_905332915.2. Lineage (NCBI taxonomy): Eukaryota > Metazoa > Arthropoda > Insecta > Lepidoptera > Noctuidae > Hecatera > Hecatera dysodea. Next base: position 24,400,363 of record HG995286.1, on the reverse strand, counting down.
AAGCTCTGCTTTTGATAGCATGAGAACCTTACGCCACCCAGACCCGGTAGCGGAACACAAGTGGGTACATGCGGTGGGCATACTGTTCAAACCTAAGCGGATATCGCTACCGGTCCGTTTATCGTATAGGTACCGCATATATCCGCACAGGCCTTTAAGGAACCGTTGTATTTAATGGAACTTTCGCATTTTTAGCCCATATTCATAGTTCGCACTATGAATATGGGCTTAAGATGCGATAGTAGTAGGCCATACACCAACTGAGTTCAAACTCCAGCTCCATAATGAACACAAAAACTTCAATGAAAGCTTGTCCAATTGATGGTATTCAATTTGTACACGGGGTAGTCTCTTTTTTTATGACATCTCCCGCTCTGGGCGGAGCGGAAGGGAGTGTCTGACTCTTACTGACTAAAACCCACCCGTGATCCTTCTTGTGCCCTTTGCGTTCCAGGGCCGCGGTGACTCTTTCGAACAAATTCCGTTACACACGGGCAGTCTATGGGTCAATTTGTGCTAAGAGATTGCTGGATGTCCTGTGCGTTCAATATAACAATGCTTTCAGGATGCTGTTGAGGCTACCTCGGTACTGGGCCCTAATTAAGTCTGCTATTTTTATAAATTTGTCATTCCTTTGCTTTCTCGCTTTGCTAAAAGTTCGTAATCTGCTAAATTCATAATGGTCGATCATTGGTCGGTCAATGGTCTCGTGATATTTTCTGATAACCGAGCTATCAAAAGAAATGACTGCACAGCAACGTTCTAATGGTAGGTCACTGATCAAAGGAACTGTCAAAGTTTTAGCAGATTACCACATACGTCTGTCATTCATTTGTCATTATGTACGAGATTACCATTCTATGTTATTTCTTTCAATGGAGTGCCAGTGGTTGACACTGGAAAGTCATAGTGACGCTTTTGTATTAGTAGATTACCAAACTTGTAAAAAACAACCATTATGAAGTCAATGATAGAACATTCTGAGACTATTGTAATAGCAGACTTGAGGTACTGTAGTGGGTCGGAAATGTTTGCGCAAACCCACACCGATGGGTACTTTGAAAAAAAAAAACGGCTTCGCTACTGAGGAGAGTGAGGGTCAGTCAGAACAGCAACCAGCAGTTAGGGCGGAGGTTGTTTTACGAACAATAGGTATGGATACACCAAATCGATACTTTTGCTCGAAATAAAACTATTATTACTATAATTTGTGACAAGTTTAATTGACGTAGTTGGAGTTTGAGTAGAGTTTACGTTTTGAAATAAGGACCTTGGTCACAATCCGACAAAAACTCTTCTAATTTCCCTAAATTTAAACAAGTTTGTGACATTTATTCTCGCCAAGAAGATGATGCGAGCTGTGGCCTTCAGATAGTCCATTATAACCTTTGTTTTGCACTAAAAGTATCATGTGATCAAGTGAAATGCGCCACTGTATAGTATGCACGGGTGACAGTTCAATAATATTGCCAAGTCGGGCCAAACGAAAGCGGCCTCTACTTACCTACCTTTTCTCAAATCGTTTCGTCGTATGTTTGAACCCTTATAGTTACGGTCTGCCTACCACAAGACAGCCAAAATTCACATTCAATTATATCAGAACGGGTCTATAAATCGTGGTTCCATCGGTAATTTATTATTGCAACCTTTATGGCCTGCAGTTCATTGCTTTTATCAGTAACATCACATTCTGCAATTATAATTAACAAACAACAGGCCATGTGCGAATCAGACTCGAGCGCAATATGTTTCGAAATAATCATATTTTGTAACATATGAGCGTATACGCCGAACGGCATTTCATACAAACTTTTTATTTTCCAAAATGGCTTAACCGATTTTAATGAAACTTTACACACATAAGCAGGATACATATGTAGGTCTAAAAAGTTAGTTGAAAACATTTTCGATAAATAGTGTTACAGTTAAATTAGACCCATTTTAAATTTTCAATACAAACATTAATTTCCAGTTATCCTTTTTTTAATAAGATATTTCGAAAATGTTTCTACTTTTTAGACCTATGTATCCTGCTTATACTGTGTGACTTGAAAATTTGTATGAAATGCCATACGGCGTATACGCTCATAGTACTTTAAAACTACAAACTTCTTATAGGTTTTCCTGTAATCTAAAAGAAAAATACTACTGTCTATATTTTGGTACGGAATTTAAGAACCCTAAAACCACAAAGATTTTAATTCAGTTATAAATGATAAATGATTTTTATTTTGTAAAAGTAGGTCGTAAAAAGCACTTTTACACGTCAATCTTTTTGGCCGTTATAAAAACTAGATGAGGCCGGTCTACAGTTACATAACAACGTTACCAACCAGCTGACTGTCTTTTGTTTTCTATTTTCAAATTATGAGCTTCGATTTCCAATCGGGTACGTTCCCTGGAGTGAACTACAGTGTTGACCTTTACATAATAGCACTACTGTGGAATATCCAGAACGCATTTCAGTGATTAAAATGTAAAAGGTACGTAGGTATGTATGTACGTTGTGCAAGTATTCAGTCACTGGCTGAATACTCTATGTCTATATTTGGCTACACTCCAATTACGTCTTCTGACCGTTGTGATATCCAACTGAGGTACTGAATCTCGTTCTACTTGGCACTGAAAAGGGTGGAAATGCAACAACTTTACAAAGGATACTGCAGGTGTATACCATAGTGCAGATATTTTTTATTTACTTACACAAATGCTTTGTAGATATTGAGGTCGAGAGCGCAATTACTGCATAGCTTAGGGACGTGGTTTCTTTTTCAGGGCAAAGAGCTTTCGGGTTTTTCCATATAGAATTTCACAGGAACAGCCATTTTTACATGAGAGAACAATAAGTTCAAATCTGCCTAAGACTTTGGGGAATAAGTACAAGTAATGTGGGAATAAATGACTAATGAAGTGGCAACACACAAGATATGTGGAATTTTAGGAAAATGGTATGACAACACTGTGTGAGTGACAGACGTTGAAAAGACGGTTAGTAAAGAATTATTCTAAGCAAGCTTATGGATGAACCATGGCTCCCCTTTTTATTTTCACTAACCTGTGTTACTCGGGATAACTCAACGCTTCTAACGATTTTATGGTGGGATAAATAAACTCACATACATACATCATGGTCCCTGAAAACATATACTTTTTTTTTGAGCAGTTGTGTAAAAAGTAATGTTTTTTATTATGAAATATTGCTCCATACAAACATTAATTATTTACATTTGTTTAAAGTCGCATTGTTTCGTTTTTTATCCGGCAATATCTATTGTTCGGGGTTGGGTGAGTATAACGTAAACTAAGAATTGAGATAGTAAAGATAGCTTTATTTCAGCAATACAAATGGGATAACGATTAAAACTAATGAGGCGAATCAGTTGAGATTGAGTTGCGCTCGAAATGGATATCCGAAAAGGACTGTTTTAATTAAGTAATACGTAAAATATACAAGGCATAGAGCGCACTGTCGCGATTATGCTGACATGTTTATTATTGTTCGGTGATTGATCCGAACAATTATCTTATTTATTGATAAATGATTTTATTTTTTGTAAATAAGTCGTAAAAACTGTATCGTTGCTCGTAGGAGGTTCATTTCTCTGGATCTGGTAGCTTGGGCCCTGATGGGCTAATATTTATAATTTTAAAAAGTATAAAATCATTTTATAACATTATAAAACGGAATGTTACTAGCTCATTAATCCAACAGGTGCTCGCTTTATTCTGTGGGTAAATAATAATTAGTTAAGTAATACGAATCTTTTTATTATTTAAATTTCTTTGTTATTTTTATAACCATGTTTTATGAAAGCAAAGACTCAAATTGTTAATGAGTAAGAAGTTCGTTTAGTTCATGCTATTCCATCAATTCGCACCAAGCGTTTCCAATGGTAATAATGCGCACAGCAAAGGAGTGGAGCTCTCTGCTTGCGTCTGTGTTTCCGAACGCATTCAACCCTGATCTGTTCAAAGTTAGAGTGAACAGGCTTCTTCTGGGTAAGCTCATTCCATCGTCGACTTTGTCTCTGTCACCTGCGACCTAGATTAGAGTCAAGAGCATATCCATCTGACAATAAAAAAATGTATTATTAAAATAACATTAACAATTTATAATAATAATGATTCAATTAGTTCTTGAAGCGACCTGAGAGTAGAGTTGAAATCATATGTCGAGAATAAAATCGATAAAACTCTTCATACAAAAGCTTTCAAGCTCAATTTGTTTTCAGTATTGTATCGATTTTTCGACCGTAGGATTGTAACTCGTCTTCTCATCATTCGCCCCCATTTATGCCATAATACTCTTCACACAATCCATTCATCTTTTCTTAAGTTTTCCCCTACTCTTTTACCCTCCAAAATTCAAGTTTATAAAACAAAGTAAAGATTTTCTGAACCTAATACTTTGTTTGTCATACCCACTAAGCTGGATAAAGGTTGTTTGTAAAACATTGCCTTGTGCGATAAGACCGCCCATTGTAAACTTGTTTTTATAAATGTTTTTCCTGTTCTTATTATGAGGTGTACAATAAGGATTTTTGTGAAAAGTGATTATGATGAATACCTTTTTCTTTGCCTGCCATTATTTATAAAACAAGTATTCGGCTTCGAATATTAAACGGTCTCATGATTTATTATTTGCTCACATTGACACAAAGTTTGATGAAACTAAAACTATGACATAATAAAATCAAAGGATTATCATAACTAATCCCTGATAAATTATGCATACAAGAAGCCACAATAAGACTGAAGAATATTAATTTTACAGCTGTTATAAAATCCCTTTCCAATAAGTCTTTAAATTCGAAGTCAAAGGATAAAAAGTGATTGGAAAATTATTAATAATATCACTTCATATTCCATTAGTTTAATCTATTAACCTGTAAGCTGGAAAATGTGTTGCTTGTGCCTCAATTAGTAGATTGAACATTTAAACGGAATGTATCAATTAGGGCTGCCCTCGGGTACCGGTTTTTCTATTTCGGTTTTCGGGCTTCCCTTTTTATAACCGTCTTCAAAAAAAAACTTTAAAAAAAACATAATTGACTTCTAAACAAAAAAGTATAAAATAACTTTAATATCGGGACACGGTGTTTTTGGTTGTTTCTTTGTATTTTTGTTTAAGGGTCGGTTGGATTTTTGTTTCATCATTGTATTGCAATACGTCGTCGTCAACGAAATTGATAGTTTATTGATATTGTCTCTACTTATATCTTTACAAAACCTTTTGTCCTGATAGAATATCTTCACACAGCTAGAACTCCGTTGTCAAGGAATTTGGAATATAATTTAAGTTTAAAATAAAAATATCCGCTTAGAAAGTAATATTGGAAATTTTAACTTTAACGGCGGGAAATGGGACCCACGTCTACTCGGAAATGAAGGGACGGAGAAGGAGGTCATACAAAAGATGGCTAGATTGTGTGAGGTATATAAATACGTGGCGTACTTATGGACAAGCGTAGAAAGATGATGACCGCCTTTATCTATAAATCCTTCCGTTTTTATGTAATCAATAATCGATGGACCCAAAATCTACCAGAACGGCCACGGGCACTCACGGTCTTCAGTTCAGATTAAAATTCAGGTTACGTGAAAACCCGCTTTCAAACCCTTGATTACATCGTGTTTTGTGATCCAGTGTACCGTGATTATAGTAATTGTTGACCACTGCATGCGTCTGCCTCTGAATAACTGATGTTGCAGCGCTAATATGATTAACTACGTTGGTACTGCATTTACACATGTACGAATTCTTCCTATGGTCCCTTCCTTCCCGTCCTTCCCAAATAAATCGATTTAAATAATGCATTGCAACATGAAATGTAACAATAGAGGTGAAATATGTTTCAAATAATATTTCACCAATCTGAACCCGACATAAATATGAAAGAGTACCTACAAGTCTTTGGCGAACCGGATGGGCAAACATTTGCGTACTAAAATTATTACTGATAAGTTCTCTAATCGACTTTGCTCGGTTGAGTGATTTCAAATTTTTATTTTTTTAATTTACTAATTAACTATGGATGGATCATTTTCCTGCTTTGTGCAAAAATCATCATGTCTCAGTTCCTCCCTGCGACATTTTTTATTTATTTACTAGAACACTCACAGCATAATAATTAAATATGTAGTTGCAAGTTGAGTGTAAGAATGATATTAATTTGTTTGTGAACGTAACCAGTAAAGCGTAGTATTCAGTATAGAATGACTTTGCATTGTACAAGCTGAACATTCGTTATTGTGAAGATTAAAGATAAAGATAAAGATAAAGATAAATTTATTGCTTAACTGTGTACATTAAGGTCTTATTAATAAACATTACATTTTTAGTTTCAACAGTCTACCCAAGTCGGATATGCAATAGTATTTTTAGCAATTTCGATATGATCATATTATTTTTTATCAAAAAACTCATAAAGATTATAATATACATTTTCAATTAACATTTTTTTCAATTTATTTTTAAACATGTTTCCATTTAATTGCTTAATCGCTGGCGGCAACTGATTGTATACACGAATAGCAGTAACATAGGTACTTTTATAATACATTCTATTATTAATAACAGGTAAATTAATGTCATATTTATATTGTTTCCGAATGTTCGTTTTAGAATTTGATTTGAAATTAAAATATTGCATATTGTTTTTAACAAATAAACATAATTCGAGTATAAAAATACCGGTCAGTGTCAGGAAACCTTCCGTTCTGAAGACATCTCTTAGTGATTCGGTACTATGCATGTTATATATTGTCTTAAGACATTTTTTCTGGAGAATAAATGTGGATTGTACGTTTGTCGAGTTCCCCCAATATATGATACCATAGGTTAACAGTGGATACACATTTCCAAAATAAGCATTTCTAGTAACACTTGGATTCGTAGTTTCTGCCAGAACTGACAATGCGTAGCAAGCACTGGATATTTTTTTATTTATCTTTTCGATATGTGCCTTCCAGTTTAAATGTTGGTCTATTGTTACTCCTAAGAAGTTTGTATCTTCTACTTCTTCAATCGCTATAGCAGACATGATTACATTTAATTTTGTGGGTTTACTTTTATAATTTCTAAATTGAATCAATTTGGTTTTAGAGACATTGACTTTTAAATTTATTGACTGCAACCAATCAGTTACGGTTAGTAATGTTCTATTTATTTCACTCTCGTAAATAAGATTATTGGAATATTCGTTTGAAATAAATATAGTTGCGTCATCAGCATACATTACGCAAAGATGGTTAATTATATTTGGAAACTCGTTAATATACAATAAGAACAAGGGGGGTCCCAATATACTTCCTTGCGGTACGCCTAGTATTACAGATTCGTATTTAGATGTTACTGCCTCCACCATTTTTGTGCGTTCATTATATACTTCAATAACAGTGCCCTGCATTCTGTTATTTAAATAATTTTCAATTAATTTGAAAGCTACACCTCTTATTCCTATACCCTCCAATTTATCAAGCAAAATTTCATGCTTTACACAGTCAAATGCTTTTGACATATCAATAAACAGAGCAGCACATTGTTTTTTATCATTAATTTTTTCCCAGATGGAACTGAATAATCTATATATTGCAAGTGATGTAGTTTTATTCTTTTGGAATCCAAATTGGTTAACATTTATTATATTATTTACATTTAAATACTTTGTCATTCTAGCATAGATAACCTTTTCAAATATCTTAGAGAAGCTTGGCAAAAGTGCAATTGGTCTATAGTTATTTATGTCATGCCGTGAACCTTTTTTATATATAGGCTTTATGAGAGCTATCTTTAGGGTATCGGGAAATTTACCCGTTTCTAACATAAGATTTAGAATATATACGAGTGGATCAACAATAAAGGGGATGCTTTCTTTGATAACTCTAATGGGTATATTATCGTGTCCATAACTAGCTTTGTTTTTTAATTTTTGAACTATATTTATTACTTCGCTTTTGTCCACTGGGTAGAAGAAAATACTGCCTGAGTTAGAAGTTGATTGTGATTTGTAATTGTTATTGTCTGCTGTCGTGGTATTGAGATTTTGATTTATATAGAAATTGTTAAAAATACTGGCTAATTTATCAGGAGATTTAATTACGTTGTTATTGTGCAGGATGTAATCTATTGTAGGTTGAAGAACATTTGTCGTTTGGGTTTGTCGCTTTATTAATGCCCATGTGGCCTTAGTTTTATTGGAACTACATGAGATGAATTTCGCATTTGAGTTTTTTCTTGATTGTTTTATTACACGCTTTAGTATTTTACAACAGTTAACATATTTTCTTTTGTGTTCTTGAGACGTACTCCCTTTTGTTTGTAGGTACATTTTCCGCTTATTTTTACTAGAAATTATGATGCCTTTGGTTTTCCATGTTGTATCTTTTTTATAGTGCATTTTAACTTTTTCAACTGGAATACAAATATCAAATATTAATTTGAACAAGTTGATAAATTCTTCGTAAGCCGTGTTTGCATCCAGATGATGATATACTTCCTGAAATTTTATTTGGGAAATGTATCTTAAAAATATGTCGATGTAATAATTTATATTACGTCGCATTTTGAACCAGTATTTTTCTCTGAAACTTAAATTACACGGTATCTTTATTACTTGACATGTATGGTCCGATATTCCCAGATCCCATATCTCTGCTTTGGATTTATACTTATTTGTGATTATATTATCTATGCATGTTGCAGAATGTTGTGTTATACGGGTTGGCCGGTTTAGGGTCAGGTGCAAATTGAATTTTGCTAAAGTATTTTTGAATAAAGTACTTTTTCTGGTACAGGCAAGTGTATCTACATTAAAGTCACCTAGGATAAATATTTTCTTATTTATGAATCTCAATCTGATGGTTAGCTTAAACAATAATAACTCAAGCTTTTCGATAAAAAGATTAAAATTGCTGTCAGGTGTTCTATATATACACAATATGTACCAATTTGTCTCTGGAATAATTATACCACAGCATTCAAAATGAATTTCAACCGAAAGTTCAGATAACCATTCAATTTTTTTGTAGTTAATTGAGTTTTTTATATAAATACATACACCACCTCGAGATTTTTTTTGACGGGAAAAATACGAACCCATTTTATAATTCGGCAACTGTAGTGTTTCTGCCCACTGCTCACGAAAAAATGTTTCACTCAGACAAAGAACATCAATGTCTTTTGATTCAACCAGCAATTCCAAATAATTTATTTTTGACCTTATACCTTGAATATTGCTGTGAAGTATAACAAAATTATAATCATTCTCGAAATAAACTATTTTCCGTCTGAGTTTCTACTGATATTAGATCTGGTTTTAATAAAAAATCTGTCTGTGTGGACATCGACACTGCATTTTTTTCTATTATATCTTTACAATAAGATTCACTATACTGTTCATAGTTATATTTGTAGTTTAGATGCAATATTTCTCTCAATACTAACCTGCATAGTACCAAAACAAATGAGGCATATGGAACTTTATAATTGATATTAACAAATAAACTGTGGCCGAACTGGGAACAAATGTGATGGAATGTTTTACATAGTTTAAACTCACTCAATGATTTACCTCTTTTTGGATTACAAAGTAACACATTTGTATAAGAAAGTTTATCCAAGTAAAAATATAGAATTGATTGTATTCTCAAAGGGTCCTTATCATTATTGCCACACATAATTACAACATAATCAAACTTATTGAAGTCTTTACACAGTTCTAATGACGATTCGAGTAGTTTATCCGTCGTTGCACCAGGTTTGCTAAACGATGACACGATGAAGTTTGATCCGATCAGATTTTGCAGTGTGTTCCTCATATGAGTATGTTCGTCAGAGAATATTAGAACCCTGTTTCTGCAGCTATTGGTGTTATTTACTATTTTGACATTGTCTGTGCTTGATACTGCCAGGGGGTTACTATTTACTTCATTTATTATTCCTTGATGCGTGTTTTCAGATGGAATATTATTTGAAATAGTTATATCATTTAACTTCGTGTTAGTAGTAAAAATTGTCTCATTCTGTTGCACGACACTAATGGGAGTCTCCATAGCATTCCCGAGGTTGATATTTAATTCGCTATAACTTTCATTCAAATAAGTGTGACGTTCTGACTTCGTAGATTTGCGTTTTTTTGATGATACTGTACTGCTGTTTATCCTGCAAGAATCCTTACATAGCAATTTATACTTATCTATCTTGTTTTGTTGAGAAGCAATTATTTGTTGAAGCGAATAGTTTTCCGAGTTTAAATTGTCTACCTCGTTTTGAGTTCTTTCTAGATCCATTCTAAGTTTCATTATTTCACTTCTTAGTTCTTCTACTTCATGATTAAGCAATACTTTCGATAGATCTGGCAAACTACGAGCGGTATCTGAAAGGTATATGCTCGACGACGTGGTTATGGAACTATCAACACAACTGCTATGACTGCTAACACCTTTAGGTTGTTTACGCCTCTGCGTGATGTTTTTGTTGCAAGAATCCATTATGTAAATACTAGTGTTTCCTTCAGTTTGTTGTAATATTTTATTTATTCTTTATATTAATGTTGTATTTTACTCACGTTGCGTGACATAAGCTAAGTCTGGCAAAAACGCATAGCGTAAGCTCAAGATGTTGACACAAGCGTATAATGTACGTGTAAACGTTGAGCATGTGTGCGTAGAAGCGGCCGATCTACGGGTTGCCCTAGGTCAGGGCCGCAAGTCACTGCAAACTTTTTCTAAAGAATGTTTAACTAATTACTCACGATACCGATGGAGTCCAGATGTAATATATATGTCACTCTTTAGTCCGTTACACAAGGTTTACAATGATATGCAGCACTAATGAATTGAACAACTTGTAACCACTTTTTTGCAATTTTTTACGGCGACAAAACAAATACGTTGCTAACTCTTTAAATCTCAACGGACGACCTGACCGATTATCTAGTAAAGTGTAAGACAAATTATGTCTCATGCTTTCCGTGTGCGCTATACACACTATACTATAATGCCTAGGTATTCTATAGAATATATACATAAATGTATTCACATAAGTGCATATAAGTAAGCTTGAAACTATTAATAACTCAGCAATTTCACTAGAAAGGGGGAAATTGTAAAGTCAAACGATGTGGACATAGGTTTATGACAAAAGTTGGTCGACATTCATAGATATATACAGTAGGTACATAATACGGACCACCCACAAGTGCACTGTATTTGGAAAGTTGCAGTGATACGTATCTAATATATATATTAGATAGCATCATATTAGATAGAATCATAGCTTTTTGTCTACGTATTGAATAGTTTTCTTTGCAATTTTCCCCAAAATAGTTTTATTGTTTTGTTAATATGCTATATTATTTAGTAATTGCCTCACAATGTTTTACAATACTACTTATGTGTACATGATATTTTGTTATTTCATCATATCCAGACAAAGCTGATAAGATATTTGAAAATGTTGGTTAGGTACTAGAGCCACCCAAACCAAACTAGTAACCAAATATATAAGGTTGATCAAAATTACTAACATTAACGGGTTAGTTTTATTTGCAGACTTTGTTGTGTCGTCGATAGACGTTTCTTTTTTTGGTGAGGAAACGAATATGAATTCTGTTATTACACGAATCTTATGTCTGGAATTGCGCACCATCAGACTTCGGTTGACAACATAATTTTGTTTTTTTTTAAATTAAATTTAGTTGACTAAAAAAATCTAATTAGTCCGTCAGGTAGATTTCCAAAAAATATTGGACACGTATTTTTTCTTTTTTCACGTAAACAAAAAATGAAGACGATACAGTGCGTTGAAAACACGTGTGACGTCACTACTCGCTACAATTTTTAACGAGCCGTGACGTAACAAGCCCCCACTCCTGATCTTTGATGCTTTGTATCTTCGTCAGTTTTTATAGATTTGATAAAGGAAAAAATACGTGTCCAATATTTTTCTATAATCTAATTGACGGACTAAACATAATCATATATTTTTTACTCAGGAAACATCCCTATTTAAACTAGGTTCTTCGAGAGAAGTACAAGTTAGTTTGAGCTGAAGGTTGCCGCAACAGTCCAAAGTACCCTATCAGACTTCGATCGTCACTATAATTTTCAATTTCGATGCCATAGTCTCGTCATGAGTATCCCATTTCAGTTTCAATTCACGCAACAGCAAACGTATTACAAAGGTCGATCTCAGTTTAAACTAGGTTCCTCGAGAGAAGTACAAGTTTGTTTGAGCTGAAAGTTGCCGCAACAGTCCAAAGTAACCTATCAGTCTTTAGGTATCATCATAATTTTCAATTTCGATGCCATAGTCTGGTCATGAGTATCTCATTTCAGTTTCAATGCACGCAACAGCCAACGTATCACAAGGGTCGATCTCAGTTTAAACTAGATTCGTCGGGCGAAGTACAAGTTTGTTCGAGCTAAAGTTGGCCGCAGTTTGCCGCAACAGGCCAAAGTACACTATCAGTCTTTGGTTATCATCATAATTTTCAATTTCGATGCCTTAGTTTGGTCATGAGTATCCAACTTCAGTTTCAATGTATGTACGCAACAGCCAACGTATTTAAAGGTCGATCTCAGTTTAAACTAAGGTCCTCGAGAGAAGTACCTACAAGTTTGTTCGAGCTGAAGTTTGCCGCAACAGTCCGAAGTATCCTATCAGACTCCGGTCATCAATATAATTTTCAATTTCGATACCATAGTGTCGTCATGATTATCCAATTTCAGTTACAACGCATACATCAGCCAACGTATTACAAAAGTCGATCTCAGTTTAAACTAAGTTCCTCGGGTGAAGTACAAGTTTGTTTGAGCCGAAGTTGGTTGAAGTTTGCCGCAACAGTCCGAAGTATCGACTTGCCGGGCTGCAGTGATTGTACGCAGGACTTCCGCTGGTACATTACCAGATGACGGTAACTTTGAAACTTGGCTTAACGAAAATAGACCTTCGCCGACAATCTACTACCGTAGGCCGAATATCATAGGCCGATAGTCTCCTTTCTCTTAAATATTTTAAGAATACATGAATATGGATAATATTAGAGATAGTTTATCATATTTTGGAACAACAAATTCTGTGTCATACATGACCAAGTTCGAATTCCATTGCAACCCATACTTTTGTTAGGGCCTTTTTCAAACAAATGATAATTTGGTGATTTCCCATCATAAAAAAGTTGCCGTTTTTTTATTATTATTAAATATGCTTATTCTTGAATAATATGACAATCATTGAGGAGCACAAGGTATTTAATCCCGTGAAGTTTCTACTACAAACGCTGGGGCTGACCCACAAACCGGTTACATGCAACAATTTTTGTGTTAACATTGATATGAAATAGCCGGCAACATCTTCGATACACTCGGCTTTAATACTTTGACATTGCTGATTTATTTTCGAAATACAGCAGCATTTTTAACTTACGGAACAACAAGCTGCTATTTGAATTAAGAACGTTTTCGCACTGTATCGGATTCAACTCTGTGAAATAACGATTCAAAGAACAACTTCACCAATATATACATTTCAACGTATAAATTTCGAACCCCGTTTCTCAGAGTCAGATCGGATCCGATACGCAAACGCTTTAATGCTTTGAAACTAATTGTGAACTCCGCGTCAGTAGCTACTTAGCCAGAGCCTTGGTACTTGAACAGGTCAATAGCTCAAAGGGTACCTAGACGACCCACAACCGAGACCTTTTATGAAGGGCTTATAGACTGACATCAAATTCGAGGAAGCTCGCGATCTTACATACACATGTACTAAGCTCAAGTACCAGTGACTTGTGTAAGAAGATCAATATTGTAACCGCCTGCTGAAAGTCGCTTTGATCCTTTATGTATTTTGCTATAGATTTTGTGATATTTCTTTGTGTTTGAGGTATTAATTTTTAAGGTATCGTATTTAGTAGATGTTGTACTCATTAAAGGTAGGTTTTTTAAAGCCAGAATGTCGTTTGACAACGTAACTGAAGTCCATGACAACTTGTAAAATGCAACATCAAATATTGATAAAATATTTCCATATTTGCATCACAGAATTGAGCTCATTTTTTGTGACAGCTCGTTCCCACCGGGCCGAATTCTGTCTTGGCGTTCCTCGGGACAGGAATTTACACTACATAAATGAAAAATTCTCAGCTGTACGCCGCCGGTACAGTCTTCCTAAAAGAAAACCAATAACGAGCGAGTTAAAAATATGTTTCTGTTTTTTATCTAGTTTTTGCTAGGTTTTAGATAAACCTATATAAAAAAAAAAATTGATTGAATCAGGCGTTACTTTGCGGAAATCCATTTTTAATTTTAAATTGAAAACAATATATGTAGTTTTAATTTCCGCGAATATAAATTAAAACTAGTTATATTGTTTTCAATTTAAAATTAAACCTATATCGTTAGACTATTCTAGTAAATGTCTAGATACCGCCTCGTGTGTGACAAGAATCATAAATATGAGTATGGCTCCGCAGCGCAGTCAGCGCTTGGAAGAAATTTCATGTCTTGTATTGCATTCTGAGGTGACACAATATCTATCTGGAGAGTTATAATATAAGCCTATATGACACAATCCCAAGATTTTCTGTGGAAGAACAAATTTTATACTGTACTCGATCTATCCACGGACAGATTTTTTCTATTTCTACAGTGATCCCCATTCATAGTTCAAATTTTCGTCTCACGCTCCGCGGCATCACTTGCCGTGACAGATTACTTGATCCTAGCATATCAGGCGCGTAACCCAAGCACTAGGTGAAGCCAAGCCGTTGAACTTTACGTCAGGCGCCTTTTATGTAATAAGTTGAAAGTTTAAGAAGTTTTCGAACTCAAACATGCCTCTGTTTTACGCCTCAGCGGCATAACAGCCTGAAGTTACGATTTTGGTGGCGGCGTGAGATTTTGCCAAGTGACGTCATAAGTAGACCACAGTCAATAACTAGAAGTAAATGGAGCTAAGTGTCATCTCAGCGAGCAAACGGGTCCACTTTCTAGATAGATTTTATGGAAGGTATTAGTGTAGGATGATAGTTATTTTCGGAGAGATGGACCTAAAAGCAAGCTTGTGGTTTATTTTTATTTTGAAATATTTTTATTGAAATACTGAGAAGCTGATGTTTATGAATCACTTAACTTAGCCGTCGAGAATTTATACATTCTAATCAATTCGATCGGCGAATCTATTGAACAAAACATGCAATATTTGAACAAACAAGAGTTATTTTTTAATAAAATTGATTGAGTCAGGCGTTACTTTGCGGAAATCCATTTTAAATTTGAAAATGAAAATAATATATCTAGTTTCAATTTCCGCGAATATGTGTGGGTTATGTGTGGGTATTTTTTAACCCGTGATACCAACTAACTCAGTTATTAGTATAAATTGAGTGTTGACAAGCCAAAGGACTAGCAACATTCTCAAAATTCAAATGCCCTAAGCTGTTTCAGTTGAAAAGACGCTCACTACAATTCCTCTTGAAACCAATTTGCGCATTAAGCCGTTGGTAATAAATCTAATCACTGAACGGTGGCCACTGATTGTTTCCAGCGGTCGTTCAGCCATAATTAATTTAACTCCGATAGCCTTCCGTTGTGAAGAGTGCAAATTGTTCAATTTCTTGGCGGAAAAATGTTGCGGTGTCTTCTTATTAACAGTTGGACTAGTTTTTTAAGAGTCTTCATTTCTTCCACAAATTAGCACTTATAATTAATACGTATTTGATCAAATCGCGTTTTAACGCACGCCGAATTCCAATCTGGACCGCACTAAACAGTCGATACGGCCTTCGGTTTTAGAACAGTTATGTCTTTGAATTCTTGTTATACGTAGTGCGACTAGTTCTTAAAGGTCAAAGGTGACTTAGTGACCCGGAGGTCGAAAGGAGTCGGTACTTAAAGATCTTGCATGAATATGAATAAAGTTGTACCTACTTTAATGAGAAGTGTGTTCATTTTAGAATTCTGTGCGGTTATAGAGTGGGGTTTTCTTCTTTTTGATAGGTTTTAGATAAATCTGTATCATAAGACTGTTATAATCTAGATACTGTAGACATTGCGTCATAAATATGAATATGGCTCCGCAGCGAAGGCAGCGCTCCGAAGAAAAATCATGTTTTGTACTGCATTCTGAAGTGACACAATATCTATCTGGATATATAGGATATATCACTATGCTCACTGTCGCAATACCATAATTTTCAATGGAAGAACAACTTATACAATCTATCCATGAATAGATTTGTCCTATTTTCAACCGATTTCCAAAAAAGGAGATTCTCAATCCGACTGTTTTTTTTTTTTAATGTTTTACCTCATAACTTTGTATTAGGTGTACCGATTTTGATGATTCTTTTTATATTCAAAAGCTGGTGCTAGTCGTGTGGTCCCATTTGATTAAGATAAGACGACGAGTATTTGTGTTATCTCTAATAATGCGTGGCTTAGTTTATATTGACGACGTTCTCATTCCCTCTTGTCGATGTAAAATGAAAAAATAAAATTGTGTACGATGGTTTGGAAGAGCATCTTAGTATTTCAACGTGGTCCTTTTCTAGTTTGGTGAAGATCTGATGAAGAATAGAGATGATAGGAAACAGAACTCTTCAATAAATGTTAGCAAATCGTTCGGAATCACATGGTTGTTTATTGTTAACACCAAAGTGATTGGTATGTTCAAGTGGGGGGTATACCACTAAAAAGTGAAAAATAAATAAACTTTCCCGAAATTAAAGTTATTTTGTACTTTTTGGTTTTTTTGTGTAGAAGTCGGTTGTGTTTTTTGTAAAAAGTTTTTTATAGTGATCTACATTAATAGTCCAATGGTCCAAACTCTCGTCCCACGCCATGATAGATTACTTGAGCAAAGCATATCAGGCGGTTCGTTTTAGAATTCTGTACGGTTATAGAGTGGAGTTTTTATTTGCCGAAACCAAAAAAATACAGTTATCAAAAATCACAATAATTTAATTAGGACAGTATCCGCTATCATAATTTTGTTTAAAGTTAATTCTTTTTAAAACAATTGACTAACTTTAACTACCTTTACTGTTAAAGGAACGTTCTTCACTTCTAAAGGAAACTCTGAAAAATGCAGAGGGGCAGAAATGTATTCTGACTGGATTTAAACAGTTAATGAGTTTCAACTGTTTAAATCCAGTCAGTATACATTACTTCATTAATTTTGTTTATTATTCTGTATACGAACGAGTGTTCGTATACAGAATTCATTTTTAAAGTTCGGTGCCTCAAAAGGAAAAAAAACTGAACGCTTACAAGATCACTTCGTTGTCTGTTTGTCTGTTACGACCCTTTTTCTCAGGAGCTGGTGGAGGTAGTTTGTTGAAATTAATATATATTATGCAGGTTGATGGTACCTGGGAGACCTCAGATATCAAGCTTCAAATTTAATGTAATCAAGAGATACGGTTCTTTTGCACCATATTTTGTCACTCGCTAATAAATTAAAACCTTGAATCATAAAATTTGGCATGAAGCACATGTCTTATAGCACAAATAAGTTAAAAAAAATTGTTGATATTTGCCGTTGAACAAATGACCGTGACGTACATCGCTCTATGGGAAAACAATTTTTTAACTACGTAGTTATTTTTGTCCTTCAATCGTAGTAATCGTTTCATCAGAGTAATAATTTTCGTAGTTTATAAACTTCAGTAGTTAACGTATACTCGAAAACAATCAAGACTCGATTCTCATAATAGACGAACTATAGGAATTACTTTGTGTAATTGATTTAATCACCACTGCTCTCAAAACGGTGAAGGAAAACATCGTGAGGAAATCCGCATGTCCTAGAACCAAAAATTCGAAGACGTGTCACATTCACCAACCTGCACTGGGCCCGCGTGGTGGATTACGGCCCATTCCCTCTCCTAGAGAGAAGGCCTGTGTCCCAGCAGTGGGAACATTAAAAGGCTGATTATGTTTATGTACTAGGACTACCTAACTTCATATTTATTGGGTTTATCCAACACCTATTAGAAACTCAATTCTCTAACCTCTAATAGAGTTAGAGGTTAGAGAATTGAGTTTCTAATAGGTGTGTACCTTTAACTCTAAATCTAACAGAACCTCTCCTTGTTACAGAGCAACTATACGAAATTTCTGAAAAACTTGCACACTGAGCAAATCGCGAAGCTCCATGCTAAGAACCAGCATGAGTGTGACCTCCTCGAGGACTTGCGCACCTACACCATCAAGCGCTCGGCCATCGAGAAGTCTTACTCCGAGGTACGTATTGAAGTTTCAAGTAGCTCGAGCCGTGTGAACGGGTGTGGTAAGTAAGCAGGTAAGTGTGGGCAGGGATGCCATGAAGGCATGGTGTACATTACCGCTCAAAAGTATTTGACCATCCTGAAGTCAGTTTTGTAAAACGATGAATGAGTCAAATGACTTCATAGTAGTTGTAGCGTTTTGTTCGCCTTGAATGTAATTAAGCATGCTTATGATCCAAAGAAGGCCCATGATTGTTATTTATAAATATCAAAACGATTGAGCTCGATTGTTTATATGCGTTTGACTATTAAAAATAAATTTAAAAAAGTGATGATACGATTTCAATTAACAATCTTAACTTTTTGAGATATGATGTTGTACCTTCTTCTAAATTCAAACAACTTCATATTAGTAGTAAATTTAGTTATTTTTCAAAATATTCATATGCCACACAAAATGCAGATGCCTAAATACTTTTGACCGGTAATGTAGGTTTTTTACAGTTTGGTGAACAGTTGTATCTTTTTTAGCAACATGGACTGTCTTTAACGTTATAAATAAGCGTCTGTATTACGTACATATTTTTAAACACAGACAGTGCGAAATAATTCACCCAAATTTACAAAATAAGTATGTATTATATGTACACCTTCATAGTTTTTATTTATTCAAAACAAGATTTAATGACAATACAGAAATTAATCATCAACGAGCCACACTATTAAAAAATATTAGACTTATACGAACCCGTAATAACTAATAATTATACTCAAACGTTTAAAAAGACCTCCAACTTTATTGGTTTAAATTTAATTCTGGTATTATTATGTGCCTATATACTTCAGAAATTCCTAAATAAGATTATTAATTAGTAGGCTCGACATATGTATTTAAAGTACCATCCAGCCCATTATTTATCAATGTTTCATACCATACCAGCCGAACAAACAACTTTTAATTAATGATAAATTAAAAATGGTCACGTGAAGTCACGTACATAAATTAATTAATTAGTTAGTAGTCTGTTACGAATTAAATAACAGAGACATGTTTGAAACAATATTCATGTGTAATTATTTTTATCAAAACTTTTGTAAATAGGTATACAGGGTTATTTGTAAAACACCAGCAACCTTTTTAGAGGTCATTGTAGTCATCATTATGAACAACTTTTACTGTGGGACCAATCCTGAAATCGCGAAAAATAAATCAGCTGTTCCCTACATTTATACGATAAGCTACGGTTTTTATCACAGAACAGATAATATCTGTTCTGTGATTTTTATGGTTGAAATGTCAATTGCGTTTAATAATTGGCCTAGTACTCTAGCGTAAACACTAGTATAAGGTTTGTTGATCATTACAAAACCTAAATGTCTACTGTGATAATGACAAAACTATAATTCCCGAGAGTCCCAAACGTTACCTAATTTTTCTGTAACAAAATATATGAGATATTACAGGCATGTACATTGAAAATCATGTAGTTTTTCAACGTACGCATACCTGCGGGCGTACCATGAGGTGTTAAAACGTGAGTCTTCCGAGCGAGAAAGAGGGATAAAGTTATACACCCTATACATCCATCCCTTTTTCTCGCTCTGAAGACTCATGTTTTAAGACGTCATGGTATGCCCGCTGCTAGCTTGGGCCAACAATAGCAACGGCCAGAGCTAACCCTTCCGAATACTGGCAGGCTTTTTTATATGTCTTTACCCGACAAGTACACTTCTATTTTATTATTCATAATTGTATTGCCTAGAATCTCCACCCATATCTAACATCTTCCAGTGGAAATTCTGTACTGTTCTTCAATATCATTATGAGTATTGATTAAAAATAATCCAAGCATTTTCTATTATAATACTATGCTTTTAACCAAGTCCTATTTATACGAGTTTTTGTCTGATTAAATTAAAAACAAAAGCTAACAGAAAATATGAAAGACAAAGCGCCTGTTAGTAAAAGGATTTAAACAATCAATTTTATAATGAAGTTTTATTATCCTTTGGAACAAGGCAAAAGGCTAAATCTCCTTTCCAATTACTCCGTAATTATTAATTATTGCATTTTTTAAATATCGCAATAATGAAGATTTTAATTTTAAAAGAACAAAGAGCCTTTGTCCTGCTCTAAATGAAAATAAAAACCCTTCCTTGCAATTATTCCGTGCTTGTACGTGCTTGTACTATTGCATTTTTTAAATATTGCAGGGTCAGCTGAGATACAAGCTTTTTTGACGTTGCTCATACCTTTTTGGGTTGCTTATAATATTATTTCGTTATTATGTAACTAGCTTTTGTCACCGTTTTTGTCGATGTGAATGTCGAAAATGAGTACATACTCCCGGATCCCGGTATAATCCGATGTGCGATCTATCTCTTTGCCAAAGTTTCATCAGGATCCCTCCACCGTTTTGACGTGATTTGGTAACAAACATCCATCCAAACTTTCATATTTATGATAGTTGTAAGATTTATTTTATTTTGTTCGATATGTGATGGTCGTAACTACAAATTTGAGTTAACTTTCTTTCTTGTATTTGTACAATAAACTATCTGAACCAGCAAACGTTGTTTTGCCATATAAAATAAAGAAAATATTTAGGGGTCCCCTTTATCATTTAGGGGTATGATAAATAGATGTTGGCCGATTCTCATATTGATTATGCTTCAATTTCATAAAAATCGGTCTAGCCGTTTCGGAGGAGTATGGTAACTAACATTGTGACACGAGAGTTTTATATATAAGATATCAAAATGAAACTTAATAGAGAGTGCACCTGTATTACTTGTGTAGTACATACTTGTGCAGTTAGTGTAAATATTTTGTGCACCTCTCTTCTTCGCCGTGACCGAAATTCGGTCAGGAGAAGTAGGAGTATATTTCAGGATAAACCTGCCAACTTCATTGCAGTTTTTATACCATAAATATTTGTTTCCACTATAGGGTGTTCCCTTACAACAATAAATATTCAACACAACAATTTTAATTTTAACTTTGCATGATGTGGTCTCCTATAATTGAGGGGAGCACATGGAATTTTGTTATTGACCTTTATAAAATAGCATGTAAGGTGTATTCTTTGTTGGAGATTCTAATAAAACAAAATAAAGGAGTTCTTTATCAGTCAAAATTTGTTGAAACGACTTATTTAATTATAAAAAAAAATGGTACGATTTTAAAACTGTTTTTGTATTTTAAAGTGAATAAACGAAATACATATACACTGCAAATAATATACTAATATAATTAACAATATGTTAATATTCCTATTAAAATACCTTTTTTTAATGTACTAATATAATTAACAATGTGTTAGTATTCCTATAAAAATACCTACGTTACGAATTCAAAGCCACGTCAACACTATGTGTTTCTATATTTAAATATTTAGTTAACTACCCTCATTATCCCAAAATCAGTCGTACCTATCCGTTCTGAAAAATCTTCCAGAAAAGATTTAATTTAGTCGTGCGTTCTTCCGAGACGAATATGACTCATTTGCCTCTGTTTCGACCCTCTGTTTGTTAGTCTCCGACCATTTCTAAAGGCACGGCAGATGTAACTAGCCCACTTCCATTTAAGCTTGGCAGTTGTGTGGCCTACATCTCGAATATGGATTTTAGAACGCAGTTCGTTATGCAACCAATAAGTATTCACTACTCTATTGCATAATAGTACGTGCTCACATACATAAGCGCATGCCTATTTCAAACAAACCAATCTCAAGTAGGTATTCCACTCAATTTATCGAGCCTTTTTCCGTCTGTGTTGGGATCGGTTTTCAGTATAAACTGAGTTAGTACCAGTAATTAACATGCAGCGACGGTCTATCTCACCCAAACAAGAACTATATATATAATAGTAATATATATAATAACTACATATAACAATCCTTTTTTTTTGGATAGGAAACCATCAAATGACTTCTCCCGGTCTAGGCGGAGCGGAATTGAATTGACTTAACCCAACAAAAATCCTTCTTGTGCCCTTAACGTTCTAGGGCCGCGGTGACTCTTTCGAACAAATTCCGCAACCTTAGCAGGCACTGACCCTATGGGGCCCCGTCTTCGTTGCTGACAGCTCTTTAAGGCGCGCGTGGAACACAACTCGCCGTTGACCCGGGCCTGGTTGCTATCGGACGACAAGCCACCCATAGCTCGCCGTCCGATATAACAAACCTAACATATTCCTTTTGCTTCGTTTACATTCATGCACGCACACCAGTTGTGAGTACTACGCACCTGGCCATTAAGAACATCACCAATATGTTCTGTGTCTTTGTCTTTCGAGAGCGTCCTTTTATATCGTCTCCACTTGTCGTTTTAGATATTTTTGGAATGTTCCAATAACATTCAAGATTCATATATTTCAAATAAATCATTTACAGGCACTTTTGAATTGTCAAGGTCGGTCAGTCAAAAACATGAAGCTATCTGCACGTTCGAAAGCGTATAACTATGTAGAAGAACGTGCAAGAAACTCCAGGGAAACTCTTTTAAATCATGCTCTGTAGTAAAAAAAAACCTTGGTTACATTATACTTGTTGATTCTATATGTGAGGAAAATGTAAAGAGAAAAACGAAACTATCAAAAAAGTATTAATAAAACAAGTCAGTGGCAGTTAAGAGGTGAGCAGTCTTAACTGAAAGCGCCCGTTCACGAACATGATGCGTGTGTCGGCACCGTACACGCGTCATAAGTCATTATCTGCCTAGCCTTTTCCCAACTTTATTGGCATCGGCTCCCAGTCAAACCGGATTCAGCTGAATACCAGTATTTAACGTGGAGTGGCTGCCTACGAGACCTACACAACCCATTAACTAGGTAACACAACAATCTATCAATAATATATACTATTGCGACTAACGAGGTACTAAATTATGTCCTGATAGTTCTGTTATGAAAATAACCCAATAACAGTTAATAGTTCCGGGGACTGAACCCGGAATCCCATATCCTGGAACACCTAACAATTATAATTGTTAAATGAACTAAGCACAACACAATTTTACAGTGTATTTCATGTGGTTTTTTAATTCACAGTGCCATCACATCTGCCTAGATAAATTCACTATACCTACTACCCAGTAGGTATAGTGAATTAATCTAGGCAGATGTGATGGCACTGTGAATTAAAAAACCGGGACCAGAAAGATGGCAGAAAATATAGTTAATATACCCATATTAACTATATTTTCTGCCATCTTTCTGGTCCCGCGTGAAATGATAAATTGATCGCCACTATACTAACTTTCACAGTGTGGCCAATTTAAAAAGTATAAAATCTAATAAAATGCTCCCTCGTAACTACAAAGGATAAGGCTTTTAGAGCGTAAAAGTATTTTTTATTGGTAATTGAATACCGAACGCTCCTCGGCTGATTTTGTTGGAAAATTATAAACTCAGTACGATTTCTAATGTAACCCATTTACTAACTTTAATAAGGTCTACTATCTGTAAAAATAAGAGATGTTACACACTTTTATTGTTAATCCTTGTTAGTTGTCAACTTATCACCAAAATAGGAGATTTGTGCGAGAAGGCGCAAATTAACTATGGTGTGACGAGTGACGTCAGCGTATTGTGGTTTACCATAGATTTTAAGACGTTCCCAGCACCATTATTTTTTGACATTTTGTTATTCCTAAATTTAATAATATATGAAATTATGATTCAACTATAAACCAGATGATAAAGAGTTAGGTACCTTTACAAAACTTTTTATTTAACATTTGGTTGGAATGCGGTAAAAGAGCTTTCGCGAGTGGCTGTATTTCAAACAGAACACGCAGTGTGTTCTGTTTGAAATACAGCCACTCGCACACCATAGACAATATTGGCCAATGGACCTGGCCGTGGGACCAATATGTTTACTGGAAAATTTGTTATTTACAAACACCTTTTATTGGATACTGATGAACTGGTGGTAAATACGGTGGCAATATTTCGACGGACAAGCACCAGTTTGATTTTTAAGAAAACATGACTTAAAGTTCGTTCAGACATTTATTTGATGATCCTTTTGTCGCTTAGATAACGAGCGAATTAAATAAATTAATTAGCTTTTCTACACCACTCCAAAAATTTGTAGAATGGCCCAACTACAAACAAGACCATTTAAAAACTTCATAATTTCTAAATAAACACTTTATTACACAGTAAAAACAAATAACAAACGATTCGTTGATCAAGTAACATGTAAAAATTATTGTCCTTGGCTTAGTCATTAAACAGCGGTCAGTAAACACGTGCGGGTCACGCGATGACGCAGCTTTATATCTCTGGCGACAATGGCTTGATACATTCAGACGGATGATATTTTACACCACGGAATTAATATACATACAAAATGTGTATTTTTGAGACTACCTCGTCGAAAGGCATTAGGGAAATTAAAAAAAAAAGACTTTCAAATCTCCTGGAATCGTAAATAGCGGGCGTTTTTTTGTCCCAGGGGAATATATTTTGGGATGGTTTTCAATATATTTTCACGCTCGTGTAGCCGGTAGCAAAAGCTAGTTAAACGTAACACATCAAAACGAGAACGCAATACATGCAAGCAAATGCAGGAAACACAGGGCGGTCGTTTCCTTTTGATTTCCTATCCGAAAAGTGAAATTGAAAAACCAATGCGCAATAAGCATGCTCAGTCCGTGTTCTACCGGCAACTTAATGACATACAAACTTAAACGTACCTATAGGTAGTTTTGAAATTGAATTCAATTTACAACCGGTGTTTTGGTATTCGTCGTCTAAAAATAGACTTCGTTGTTTCCGATATGGTAAAATTAGTTGTGAAGTTACGAACATTTAAATAACATTTCGCTTCGCATTGTTGTTTTACGTTTTTAATTTCAAACGCTTGTGTGTTTTGTATGGGTTCCATGAAAGGGAGAGCTGACTGCCAACAAATGAGAACATTAAAAGTAAGTTGGGTGGATCATCTGCATACTGCTCTTTTTAACCGACTTCAAAAAAGGAGGAGGTTCTCAAATCGACCTTTTTTTTTGTGCGTCGCCTCATAACTTTGTATTGGATGTTCCAATGATTCTTGTTGTATTCGAAAGCTGGTGCTTGTCGTGTGGTCCCATTCAAATTTGATTGAGATCTGACGACGAGTATTTGAGTTATCCCTAATAATGTGTGGCTTCAATTAGATTGATGATGTTCTCATTCACTCTTGTCGATGTAAAATGAAAAAATAAAATTGTTTACGATGGTTTGGAATAATAGCAAATATTTCGGGATTGCTGAAATCGCATGTTTGTTTATTGTTTACACCAATTTATACCGTGTAGGTACGCTGTGATGGGTACGTTTAAGTAGGGGGGGCTATAAAGTGAAAACTAAAAGAACTTTTCTTAACAAAATATCTATCTAAAGGAAAGTGGTCGAAACACTTTTGTAAGAATATACTCAAAAAAAATCTATTAAAATAAAAAAACAACCGAATTCAAAACAAAAAAAAAATATAATAACTTCAATTTTGGAAGTGAAAGTTAAAGTTATTTTGTAGGTACTTTTTTTGTTTAGAAGTTGGATGTTTTTTTTTTGAGTAGGTTCTTACAAAAGTGTTTCAATTCAAGATTCAAGATTCAAGATTCAAAGCATTTATTTCAAATAAACCCTTTACAGGCACTTTTGAATTGTCAAGTCGAAAGAGGTGAAGCTATCTGCACGTTCCAAAGCGTAGATCTCTATGGAGAAGAACGTGCAAGAAACTCCACGGACACTCTTTTAAATCATGTTCTGTATTACATAACTTTGGTTACATCCTTGGTGCTTCTATGTGTGAGGACAATGCAGAGAAAAAAAAAAAGGAAACTATAAAACAATTCAAAGTATAAAGATTAAAACAAGTCAGTGGCAGTTAAGAGGTGACCAGTCTCAACCGACGGCGCCCGTTCACGAACATGACGCGTGTATCGGCACCATTTAGCTCAACCATTTTGAAGGGAACCGAATGATCCGACACACGCGCCACCATCAGCGAGACATTTGAGCGAGCATGACATACTCTCAACTGCCATTTTAGTTCAAGTCACAAATATAAACTATAACCTGTAAATGGCTCCATGGTACTCACATTTACAATATTTGAAAATAAACTGCTTCTACATTATACAAAACTATGGTTCACAATGACCAAGCAAATACAAGTAAAAAAGAGAAATTATTTATTCTCAAAATAAAATTATATAAAAAAAAAAGAATAAATAGAATAAATAAATGAGACAAAAAAAAAGGGCGAGCATCTCTTCCAAATAAAAAATCCTAACTTGTTTACCCAAGTGGTTGAGGCTGTGGAGCAGGACCGGCATTTAGCCAAGCATTTTTATCAAGGATATAATCTTCCAGTTTATAATATGCTTGCCTACATAGTGTGCGTTTTATGCATGTTTTAAATTTTCTCTCATTTAATTGAAGGATATCGACTGGTATTTTGTTATAAAATTTTTCGCAATACCCCATAAAAGAAGTGTGTACTTTAGCCAATCTAAACCTAGGTTGCAATTCTTTCCTAGACCTTTAGATAGATATTTTGTAATAGGCTTGTGTTAGACCAGTAAGTCTGATTTAAGGGTCTGTATGAATATATTGATAGGTACTTATCATTTAAATTATAAGTTAGACATTCATTCATGTGGATCTTGGTTGCAGAGCAATCAATTAAAATAAGTTAGTTCGAATCTCTTTTTTACACGTTTTCCTGCAGTTTATTACGGTAATGTTGTAGTTGACTGGAAGTGTTGCAGCACTAGAATAATTTATGAACATGTTGACGATTCTAATAAATAAATTAATAAAGAAAATTTAAAACAATATAGAGATTTTGCAAATCTAGGTATTCTTGCGAAAACAGAAAAGCAAACAAAGTACTACTTTTTACCTGAAAAAAGGTGAGAGCAACCGGCCTAGCGTTAGAAGTCCACCCGGATTTCGCAAACGACGTGACACGCATGAAATATCATATGAGTTGACTATTTCATATCCATCTACGATCATCGATCACAAATGGACGTACTTTTCATATCGATTCGCACGAAACGAGATTTGCGATCAAATTTTATTTTCACTTTCATATTTAATGTTGAAACTGTTCAACTGTTTTATCTGCTTTCAAAGATTATTGAGTCTTTGTGGGTACCTATTTATTTAATCATGATTTACGTCGACGTGTCTAATAAAGCCTTTAAATATTCGTAAATTAAGAGTACACTGTCTAGTTACAGCTGTAATCGATGTTACCATTTTTTAAAAAGAAAGGTATGTTTAAAATGGGTGCTTTAAATAACTTAAAACATCATCTCGACTTTACTGTCCGAAGGTTTAGGTCGAGGTGGAGGTAAAAATATATAAATGTGGATGAACTAAAGGTACACATACTTTAGTTCATCCACATTTATATATTTTGCGGTTATTTTTCGTGTTGTTTCATGGTCACTTCGGATACTGAGTACGTTATACTACAAGTATTGTATATGTTAGCAATATTTAACAATTATGTAAACTGTTCTTAATCAACTCAAATTACAAACACTTTGAGAACAAACATGTATGTTCATAACAATTTGTTAAAATCCACCAAATTAGTATTTTTATTTTTGAACAACAATCTTTATTTTAGGACATTTTAAAAGCAAATGGTCACTTAAAAATCAGTTTCAAATGTACAACGGTAAAGTCGATACATGCTTAATGACGATGGATTGAATTTTTCTCGAATTATTAATTAACTAGCAGCGCCCCGCGGTTTCACTCGCGTTGTTCCCGTTCCCGTGGCAATACGAGGATACAATATAGCCTATGACACTCCACAATAACGTAACTTTCTATTAGTGAAATAATTTTGAAAATCGATTCAGAAAATCCAGAGATTACCCCTTACAACGTCACAAACTCACAACCTCACAAGCTTACAAACGGTACCTCTTTATAATATTAGTATAGCTTTGTCCAGCTTTTTAATCTAATGTTAGTACTGACAATCCAAATTATATTTAGATTTTTTATAAAAAAGAAAAATCATATCATAGAGTTCAACAATCCAAACACGGAAATTATATCAGTTTAAATGTCATGTCATCTACCCAATAGGTGGCCACTTAGCAAGCCAAAGCTAGCCCAATATTGTAAACAGTTTGGAATTTTCCAGGTAATTTCAAAAGCGCTGTAAAATTCATAATCTAACCTTTTCATTCTAGCGTATTAGCGCTACTGAAGGGCGGAAAATTGCAGGTATTAGGAATTATTAAATGTAACCTGAGCTTATTTCATTCGAGATTGACGTTAGTAACTGACTAACGTATCGATTGAGTTTAGATTTTAACTTTTATGCATTACATATATATATATATATATATATATATATATAATATATTAACATATTAACATATTTTGATTTTTTACTTTAGTTTAAGGCTTCATATTCTCTTCTTCTCTTGTTCTTACACACTATTGTCTACATTTCTTTTTCGTTTATCCTTTCGCAGGTCTGCTGGAAGAAATTTCGTTTGAAATAAGCAGTTCCTTTGTACTAAAATTTGTAATGTTTTCTCTTAATTATTGTATATGTGTACATAAATAATAAAATAAATAAATACTCGTATACGAAATTACAAAATTGTTAACTATTAATTTTATAGACAGCAAATATATTGATCTAACTTTCAAATTATGCTTGTTGGATACGTAGCCAACCAAACTAAAAAAAGAGTTAAATGGATTGAAATTCTGTCACAGACGGATAGCTGCAACGTCGCTGTCAGTCACGGGCATTGAGTCAGGAAAAAATTCCGCTTTTCATTCTAATGCCCCATGTGAGCGAAGCCGCCATAAATGCATGTTTTGTAACTAGAACGAAAGCAATAAAAATAAAACGGTTCAGAACTCAGAACCCTGGAACGCCAAAAATATAGGTACACTAGCTGACCCAGCAAACGTTGTTTTGCTATATATAAAAAAATGAAAAAAGATTTTCCCGCTTTTCTGCTGAAATTTTTCCTGAATTTTCTTTGCTACAAACCTCACAGAGCCAGAGACCTTTCCAACGAATGCAAAACCGTGGAAATCGGTTCGTGCGTTCTGGAGTTATAGCGTCAGGAAGGAAAACCCGACTTATTTTTAGATAGTAGAAGATAAGATAGAAAAATGTGTATTTAATCCTGGCAGCTTATTCTCGTGTGGCAAGATGTCGCGACGTACTTACATATATCCTTTTTCGTTTCGCTGCATCCCAGTTGTCAAGCGGCTTATTGATTTTAGCCTGATAATTGCATTTTTCTGCGTCCACAGTGCATTTGATGCTTCGTTTAACTTTGGAAAATACGCTGTCCCTTTTTCATTTTTTCTTCTGGACCTGAGTCTTTTTATTTATCGTTCTGTGCTGCCCTGGTTTATTGATTAAGTGCTGTGCTTCAAGCGGCTTAAAGATTTTTAGTGAGTTAGAGTATTGACTTTTTACGAATATAAGTACAACAATAATTTAGTATCTTATACTCTAGTTTCATGGATGAATCACTACATAGTATAAAACAAAGTCGCTTTCTCTGTCCCTATATCCCTATGTATGCTTAAATCTTTAAAACTACGCAACGGATTTTGATGCGTTTTTTAAATAGATAGTGATTGAAGAGGAAGGTTTATATTATATGTATATTACATGCATATTATAGTAGAGAAAACATTAGTATCTACATTGCACCCGTGCGAAGCCGGGGTGGGTCGCTAGTTTTATTTATAAATCGAGAGACTATATCGACCACTAAGTTGACCGTGTTGCATATGTCTGTGCTATTGCATGGGAAGGTAAAGTTAGTGCGATCAAAGTTTTTGGGGGACCCTTTTTCTCGAAACGCAACTATCCTAAATTATTTAGGATAGTTGTGTTCCGAGTAAAAGGATGGATTAGGCAACTATTCCCTATAAATGGGATAAATGTCACAACATTTACGAGATCCGCAAAAATCACTAATATTCTGGTAATAATTATCAAAGATAATGTTTTTTACTTTCACAAATTTGATGATAGTAAACCGATGTGCCTACGCGTTTAGCAAATAAATTATTTTGCTTTTTGCATTGAGTGAGAGATATAAAGTCATTTCAAAAAGTTTGTCAACTATCCGGCTTTTACCCTACTTAAAGCAAAAGTCTCCCCATTTGTCCAGCTATTTCGGTCTAATGTTAGTGTTGATCATCCAAATTATATTGAAAACTTTAGAAAAAAGAATGATCATATTCATGAATTCAAAAATCCAAACATAGAAGTTCAATTATATTAGTTTAAATGTCACGTCACCCATGCAATAGGTGGCCACTTAGGAAGTCAACGCTAGTCCAATAATGTAAACGGTTTAGAAGTTTCCAAGTACTTTCAAATGCGCTGTAAAATTCATAACGTGACCTTTTGATTCCAGCGTATTTAGCGCCACTGAAGGGTGGAAAATTGCAGGTATGAGGAATTCTTAATTGTAACCTTAGAAAATTTTCTTCAAGATTGACGTCACAAATTAAATGACGTATCGGACGTTTTTAGAGTTTACCTTTATGCATTACTAGCAGTGCACCGCGGTTTCACCCGAGGAGTTCCCGTTTCCGTGAAAATACGGAGATGTAGTATAGCCTATGTTACTCGCTGATAATACCCTACCGTACCGACCTACAGTACTGTATTTCCTTTTCTCTTTAAAATCCATCCAAAGGTTGTCTTGAAAAGATCGCTTTTAGCGATAAGGCCGCCCATTGTGTCACCCTATGTAATGTTTTCTTCATCTATATTTTCTGTAACTTATATGGTGTACATAATAAAGAGTATTCTATTCTATACTATGTAGCTTACCATTGGTGACAAATGGTTAAAATCGGTCCAGTTGTTTAGGAGCTTATTCGATACAAAAAAAAAAAACAAAAATCTATCCTTTTAATAATATTAATAAGGACATACTTGTATACATGAAACGTCATTTTCTGTTTATTTTTTTTTTGTGCGTCATCTATGGCGGAATAAACGAGTTTTCTCTCTTTCTTTCTATGAAATTAGAAATATGTAAACTCTCATTCATGATCACTGTTATAGACTACTAGTTGCCGTTCGCAACACCACAACACGGTGTTGCGAACTATTAACTACGTACTTACTACTAAAGAGGGATTGCGGAACAGTTAGCTCTCTCAGCTGCCACGGTTTATTTTAATTATTTGTACTTTAAATTGTTCCTTTCACTCTGGATAACTTGTATCATACGCGTCTTTCTACACCGTTCTCACATATCGTAATAACATCAAGAAGAACAATGTATCCACAACTATGTAACAACTTTTTTATTTAAAAGAGTGTCCGTGGAGTTTCTTGCACGTTCTTCTCCATAGAGATCTACGCTTTGGAACGTGTAGATTAGCTTCACTTCTTTCGACCTTGACAATTCAAAAGTGCCTGTAAAGGGTTTAATTGAAATAAATACTTTTGAGTTTGAGTTAGACAGACGGTTGAAATTTTCAGTTTTTGTATTTCTGTTACTGCTATGCCACCAAGGCAACACGTAAACGCTTGAAATATTCACAGAATATTTAGTCATACATTCAATTATTCACTTTAAAAATGAAAAATAAAAATAAAATAAATATTTAAAGGGGGCTCCCATACAACAGACATTTTTATAAAATAATGGTACGAAACCCTATGTGTTCGAGTTCGACTCGCACTTGGCCATTTTGAAGTACAATATTTAGCCTCTAGATAACATCGGTGACGTTAAATCCCTTCATATATGTATAAATAGTACTAATCTCAAAAAACAGTAGGTAGGTAATAAACTCGTAAAGTTTATTTCGAAAACAAATGAGTTACGTTCAGTCAATATCGAAATAAACTAATAGAAACGCACAATTGATTCATCAGGAAGGGTATTACATACAAATTCTGTTGACTAGACCGTAATCAGCTGAAAAACCCATACCTGATAAAATATCTGTAACAGTATTTAAAGTCAATCTGTTATATATATTATAAAATATGTGTAGGTATATAACCGTACCACGCCAATTACTGACAGTGCCTATATACACGCAGCTGCCCTCTATATATCTACGAAAATTCAGAAAGCCATTACACATGCTAATGAAAATGTTTTCGATACCGGAACTCACGCAGTTTCAGCGTTATATTTTAATGTAGGTATATTGTATTCCAATATGAACACTAAACACATTACAGAGGCTGGCGGCCCGCGACTAACTTCATTATGACTGAGTTCTACACTGTGGTTGATATACTTTGTACTTTTTAGGAGGTTTATGAACAAATTATTGTTCGACCCATGTGCTTAGTTCTGGGCACCGAAAATGTTAATACTTTTGTTTAAAGTTAACGTTTCGCTCAAATATTTGACAGTCAATACGCATCTAACTTCGTTATGATTGAGTTTTACACTGTGGTTGATATACTTTGCAAAAACTGACTCAACATTACAATCGTAAATGAGAACCGATCATCATTACCTCTCCGAACCTTGACATTGGTAAAATCATCGGTAGTTAAACGATGGAGCCACAACACAAAAAATACTTTGTACTTTTTAGGAGGTTTATGAACAAATTATTGTTCGACGCATGTGCTCAGTTCTGGGCACCGAAATTGTTAATACTTTTTCTTAAAGTTAACGTTCCGTTTAGATATTTGACAGTAAATACGCAACTAACTTCGTTATGATTGAGTTTTACATTGTGGTTGATATACTTTGCAAAAGCTGACTCAACTTTATAATAGTAAATGAGAACCGATCATCATTATCTCTCCGAACCTTGACATTGGTAAAATCATCGGTAGTTAAACGATGGAGCCACAACACAAAAAAATATTTTGTACTTTTTAGGAGGCTTACGAACAAATTATTGTTCGAAGCATGTGCTCAGGTTCTGGGCACCGAAATTGTTTGTGTACTTTTTCTTAAAGTTAACGTTCCGTTTAGATATTTGACAGTCAATTCAAGACACTAAGATTGACAACTAGTTGACGTAGGTCGATTAGGAATTGTAGTTAATCAGTCTGACTTGCTTTGTCTTGCTTTTATGTTGATGGCTTCTAGTCTGTAAAAAGATAATTTATTTATTTACACGTGTCATTATTCAACTGCATCCGAAGAGAAGCAGACACTTTATGACAAATACCGCTGCATTGGGTTTTCAACATAATTCGTAGGATTTAATTCCAGAATTCTTTAATAGACGTAATAAACATGATACCGTGTTAAGTTAGGACACATAAAACAACAGTTTCCTACAGTATTTCCTAGGATCACGATTAACCTAGTTTGAAACTGTGCATCTTACTTGCACAGAGAAATAAAAACTAGACTTAATACTGCCAGTATTAACGAGATTTTTACTGTATTTGCGAAGTTTTCTGGAATATTCTGAAGCCAGCTTATAATGGAATTGTGCGATTGGGGCCGGTAGTTGAGGATCATGTACAGTAAAACCAACTTAATAAGATTTCCTGCCGCATAATATGCCATTTTACATCAGTCCCTGAAACTTAAGGCAAATTTACATTTGATCATGCTTAAATCGACCCATCGTCGTCTCCAACGTCATATGTCATCCGTACACGCCTGTTTCCTTAATAATAATAAATTGTTTTATTTGGGAACAACATAGGAACCAATATTAATACAGACGAAATAAACTTAATTAAAATCTCTGGTTTCCCTTCAAAACGCATAAGCTTAATTAAAAAACTGATGACAGATAAACCCTATGTCTTCAAGGGCAAAACTTGCCGTGGTGGCGAAACAAGAAAAGAGCGACTGTCTTGGCTTGTATCAATTCTGATTGATCGAAAAAGTAACGTTTGTTATGGATTAGTATATTGATAGAGCTTGGACGACAGGCCTTCGCATCATCGACTGGTTAAAAGGGTTACATGACGCAAAATACACTTACTCGCTTAAGACACTCTTTTAGATGGGCCCCTTGTGAATCATCTTAATAGGATTTAACTGTAGGTAGTTGTTTTGCTTGTTGGACCTATCAAAACGTCAAGAGTGTAAAATGTAGTCGCAAGTAGTAGGAAAAAGGTAGGCTTTCATAACTTTATCCGTAGAACAATCTTACCTTCAAAATAAATTACAAATAATAGGCAAATAAGAAAACACTCTGTTAAATTGTCTTCCTATTACGTTGCATGATATACAGCCCGGTGACAGCCAGATGTACTGACGGACGCTGGGTCCGATCAGTACGTCCTCCCGCTCTGTCATTCGTCAGTAAGACCGCCGAGTCTTACTGACAGACAGCCGAGGCTTAGCAGTAGGGTACCGTGGGTTCTCCTTCATGTACGGTACACAAGAATCACGGAAGCCTTAAAGCGCTCGTCCGGGGTAGCACTCCAAATGTTTCCAAACTCCTACAATCAACCATCCGTAATTACTCACCTTTTTTTTTTTTTGATAGGAAATCATCAAATGACTTCTTCCGCTCTGGGCGGAGCGGAAGGGAGTGTCAGACTCTTACTGACTAAAACCCACCCGTGATCCTTCTTGTGCCCTGTGCGTTCCAGGGCTGCGGTGACTTTTTCGAACAAATTCCGCAACCCTAGCAGGCACTGACCCTATGGGGCCCCGTCTTCGATGCTGACGGCACTTTTGAGGCACGCGTGGAACACGACGCGCCGTCGACTCGGGCCTGGCTGCTATCGGACGGCGAGCCGTAATTATTCACCTGCTACCTGATAACATTTAATAATGCTCGCTTCATCCAATTAGAGCTGCATTTTGAGTGGGAAATGAAGCGACGTGTGAACTTTAGCGGTTGATTTTAGATTGCCTTATGAAATTCGTTGATAAGTACGGCGTATATAAAAAAAAAAACCAACTTGATGCTGGAAGCTTGGCTCACTACAAAAAATGGAAGTGGATTCGACTCCTGAGTTGGGTAATGTGTTATTGGATTTTAATGTTTAGAATTTCACTGTAGCAGTCTGTAGTTGTTCCTGGTTGATAATTATATCCTCGGCTCGTTCCCTTTGTGTCGTGAAATTGTAAATGAGTCATACAAAGTTATTGCAATGTACCTGGATGTGAGACGCACGGGATCGATTTTTGTCGCGACACTAGAGGGAGGGCCATGTCCAGCAGTCTTTCGGCTGATTTAATGATGATAAAATAAATAACAATAAAGTCACGTGCTTGATGACATGGTTGACGCAGTGTTTTGGGGTTTGGCTGCCGCGCTACGTGTCGTGGGTTCGATTCCCGCACGGTACAAATATTTGTAAGGCCTACAGATAGTTGTTCTGGGTCTGGATGTTTGTGTATGTGAGATTCTATGTTTGTAAACGCACTCACGATACAGTAGAATTTCCTAGTGTGGGGCATTTTTTTTTTAAATCATCAAAATTCATCGCGGCCCTGGAACGCTAAGGGCACTAGAAGGATCACGGATGAGTTTTAGTCAGTTCGGCTCCGCCTAGAGCGAGACAAGTCATTTGATGATTTCCTATACAGCAAAAAAATGCAATGGGATTGGCGTTATTTTCGATTAAGAAAGAAGAATTGTGCAATTTTAACAGTTACTCAATTGGGTTACTAATTTAAGCTGTGTGTTATCTTATTAAAAAGCAACGTGCCTTTATTGTTGTGTTGGAAAAGTAAATAGCAGATGTTTCCCACTTGTAAAAGTGACCGATGCAGACACTGTTTCTTTATTATTTATACAGACAAGAAGTTTTCATATTTTAAAACAAATGCTGTTACAAAAAGCTTTACACAAAGTGAATATTTTAATATAATAAGGTGAAGGCGATGTTTTTTTTTTGTATTTTTCTTCTTCACCTCCGAGCAAGCACTTTGTAAAGATGTTGTTTATCTCTCGTTTATTTTTCTTTGGCTTCTTCTCCATCTTTATCTGTTTTTACGAAATGTTGCCAGCGTTATTTCTTAACTTTTTTTATTAAAAAACCACATACCTTCAATTGTTTTTACCGAATTGAAAAAGGTGGGTCTGATGGCAAATTCTCGTATTAAAAAAGTTTAAATTCAATTCTTACTCTTGTCCCGGTGACAGTCAATAAAAAAACTGTAATGTCAAATAAAATGACAACCTGACAAGCTTTTATTGTCAATCAGATCTTCGAGGTGGAGTCGGATGGGGAAACGGAAATTAATATTTGTATTTAAGAGATATATCTTATATATAAAATTTTATATGCATATTCAGTAGGTCTGAGAATCGGCTACTATCTATTTTTGATACCCCCTAAATGATAAGGGT
This sequence comes from Hecatera dysodea, assembly GCA_905332915.2. Classification (NCBI taxonomy): domain Eukaryota; kingdom Metazoa; phylum Arthropoda; class Insecta; order Lepidoptera; family Noctuidae; genus Hecatera; species Hecatera dysodea. The sequence continues at coordinate 24,363,853 of HG995286.1, read as the reverse complement.
TGTCCATCCCTAACCTAAATTTTTTATTGTACTTTATATGGCAAAACAACGTTTTGTTGTTGTTTTCGTTTTGTTGGGTCAGCTAGTATACATATATTTAAGAATTTTTAAGAGTAATATTAAAATGCTTAAAACATAAGAAAATCGTCTCCGTTAACTTAATTCATGTTTATGCGTTCAAAAAAATTGAGGGCTTAATGAGTTGGTAACTAAACACATCAAAAGTATCTAGGGATCAACATATATTTTTGCAATAACTTTTCTCCTGATTGATATTAATTAAAATTTTCTTTAAGGATTCATCAAATAAAGTGTTTTCGTTTGTCACAGTAACGATAAACCAAGTCACCTTTGCATTAATAAAGAAATTTGCCATTTTCCTAATAAAGGGATTTTTGACATTTGAACCACTAACATTAAAGTTCGAAAAAAAGACTGAAATAACAGTTTTCTTTAAAATTTTATTGGGTAACTTAAACAATTAATAATCCGTGTTTCTACCGCGAACACTAACAACACAAGAACATCGGTTTGGCATACTCAAAATGAGTTCATCCAAATCACGCTGTGGAATGGCCGCCCATGTTCGTTGCAACAACAAAAAAAGGTCTTCTTGCGACTGGATACCCTCCATATTCGGCAGAGCTCTTCGCTTACCTTGGCTGAGCGCCATGGAGGACGGTATCGCTGCACCACACGGAGACAAGACCGATACATTCAAATCTTAACTCGAAGAGCTCCAACAATAACCGCCATGATGTTAGCCGTGAGGCTTCATCACTCTTCAGGGAACTTAATTAGCGACCAAACAGTCAGAAACCGCTTGCATGAAGTGAACCTTCATTCCCGAAGACCGCTACGGGTACCACCTATAGCAATGCACAATCGTAGGATTCGATATCAATGGGCTCTTGAACACAGAAATTGGGCAGAAGAACAATGGCGTTTCGTGTGCTTTTCTGATGAGTCTCGTTTTGGTATGAGACCGGATACAAGACGTATACGACACTGGAGAACCCCTGGACGCCAACAGCGATTAAAATCCTGCCAGGAAGTCCATCCTTATAGTGGTGGAACCATCATAGTATGGGCGGGTATTTGGATCGGCGGAAGAACTGAGTTGATTTGGATCAGAGGCAACCTCAACGCTCAAATTTATGCTGAGACGATTGTATCAGACGTCATCGTTCCTCTACAAGTGCAAATCGGTCCCTTATTTCAGTTAATGCATGATAATGCACGACCGCACACCGCAAGAGTTGTAAGACAGACTCTCGCCGCAGCTAACATCAATGTCCTGCCCTGGCCTGCTCAGTCGCCAGACTTGAACCCGATTGAGCATGCATGGGATATGCTACAGAGAAGAGCTCTGCCGAATATGGAGGGTATCCAGTCGCAAGAAGACCTTTTTTTGTTGTTGCAACGAACATGGGCGGCCATTCCACAGCGTGATTTGGATGAACTCATTTTGAGTATGCCAAACCGATGTTCTTGTGTTGTTAGTGTTCGCGGTAGAAACACGGATTATTAATTGTTTAAGTTACCCAATAAAATTTTAAAGAAAACTGTTATTTCAGTCTTTTTTTCGAACTTTAATGTTAGTGGTTCAAATGTCAAAAATCCCTTTATTAGGAAAATGGCAAATTTCTTTATTAATGCAAAGGTGACTTGGTTTATCGTTACTGTGACAAACGAAAACACTTTATTTGATGAATCCTTAAAGAAAATTTTAATTAATATCAATCAGGAGAAAAGTTATTGCAAAAATATATGTTGATCCCTAGATACTTTTGATGTGTTTAGTTACGAATGCAACGAAGCTAGATTGACGCTGAGCTCAATTTGTTCCGATTACATATATAACTTAATACTAAAATAGAGAGGCAAAACAACCACGACTTAAAATGAGATCTCCTCTTCAATTTTTGAGTTGCTGACTTTAACGTATTAAAACTTACAGTAAACAGAATATAACTAGAACATAAATAGCAGCGCCCCGCGGTTTCGCTTGCATAGTTCCCGTTCCCGTGGTAAAAACGGGTATGAAATATCACTATCAAAAAATCTTTCCTCTTTACAATATTAGTATAGAATTCAGATAACAAAGTAAACAATACTCAGGTACATATATATGTACGTAAAAGGTTATCTAATGTCGAAATCATTGGGCAAATAGAGTTTACGGATATATTAGAAATATTTGGAGCGCTCTCGAAAGGGGTTCCTTCTGCCTTTGTCTCAAGATATACAACCACATACCTACATAAGTAGATCTAGAAAGTATATTTACGTAACTTAACTACAGTTTTTATACCGAGAAGTCATGTTTTAAATTTAATCTATTCATTGAAAGTGGTAAACTTTTCAAATAACTGCGTTTATTGTCGCAATATAAATAATGGGATATAATTTGTAAAAAACGCTGGTCCCACTTTTTCTATCTTGTATTTCCATGGAAATTGTGGGATACAACCAACTATGTATATTAGGGTCGCCCCTCTCGTTGCGGAATTTGTTCGAAAGGGTCACCGCGGCCCTGGAACGCAAAGGGCACAAGCAGGAACACGGGTGGGTTTTAGTCAGTAAGAGTCTGACACTCCCTTCCGCTCCGCCCAGAGCGGGAGAAGTCATTTGATGATTTCCCATCCAAAAAAAAAACAAAAAAAAAGGTCGCCCCTCTCTCTCCCAGTCAAACTGAACTCATCTGAATACCAGTGTTTTACGTGGAGCGGCTGCCTGCCTCCACAACCCATTACCTGGGTAACACAGTACGCTAAAAGAAATGAAAGTCTCGGCATAAAAAGTAGATAGAATAGAATACTCTTTATTAAGTACACCATATAAGTTACAGAAAATATTGATGAAGAAAACATTACATTGGGGGAGAGGGTGTTACATTCTACATTGTATGTCCTAACGTCATTGTTGATATAATTATGTTTGTATGTGACTGCGTTTGTGTTTTATTTTGATTTATTACGTCTACCAACAATAATTGTTTACACTAATTTACAAACAAAATAAAAATGTTTTTATAGTTTACACAGTGCTAGAATTACTTAAAGGTAAACAACACATGGAAATAAAAAAAAAAAACAGTAAAAAGTAATTATGCAGCTTACAATGCATATTCTACAAGTAAACTTAGTAAAATATATAACTCAAATATAATATGTATATGCTAAACATACAAGTATAATTTCCTCAAAAAAAAAATTATCGTACAAACAGTCCAAAATCATTTATAACAATAATCTGCTAAACAGTTCGAACTTTAAAATTTTTGTGTTTGCTTAAAACTCAACATCACATGCCAGTTTCTAAAATTAACTGCTTGTGCGCGGTCCTATAAATACTCTTTTAATGTATGCAAGGAAGCCACTCAGGCAGGTATGCTGTGGGAACCGCATCTAGGTAAACATCTCGCCCATGCAAGCAGCTACATCGCAAATTTGGTCAGGCTGGTGGTACATTACAATGACCAATTTACTGTGATCAACAACAACAACAGCGTAGCGTACATACGCAGACAGTGAGATTGGATGATACAAAATGAAGTATTTTTACTAACGCCGTGATAGACGTTATCTCAAATGCATAAAAAACTGTTCACAGACAAAATATTTACGAAAGTCCAGTGACAAGAACAGTTCATTGAACAAGAGATTTTTGGTTTTAATAATGTTTCTCCTTTTTTTTTAGGATGGGAAATCCAAACCCACCCGTGATCCTTCTTGTGCCCTTTGCGTTCCAGGGCCGCGGTGACTTATATATAATGTTTCTCCTAGAAACGCGTTTTATTCACTAGTGAAGAACATTTTGTCAGTAGTAATTTTTTACTTTATCATTGGGCCTTTGATAGATGTAACTTTGTCCACACTGATATAATCTATACATATAATAAAATCGTTGACTCACCGCGTCTGTACATATACAATATTTTTCATAAAAATAACTGAGAAACGTTAGAAAAAGGACATAAAACTCAAAAATACAATTTTTGACATTTTTATCTATTTGTCTGTATGTTTGTGGAAGCATCACGCAAGAACCACTGATTGAATTAGAAATCTAGATACTCAGACATATTACGTGTTATCCGAAGTTTTATTTAGCCTTTATTTCATCTAAATCAGCGTGGGTCAGCTAGTAGTATTGTAAAGAGGAAAGATTTGTATTTATGTATTTTTGTAACGAATAAAATTAAAAGCTACTGGAGTGGTTTCATAAATTCTTTTACAATTAGTATGCTATACGTATTAGTCCTGAGTAACAAGCTATGTTAAAATGAATAAATGTCCACCCGTACGAAGCCGGGACGGGCCGCTAGTCTAGAATAAAGTGACATTTTATCCTCGGCAACAATTATCACTTTTCAAGAATTCTCTGTTTAGCCTTTTCTTTTTATAAATTTGTTATGATACAGAATTATTTGTAAGAAAAAAAAATCAGTTCCTAAAAGAAGAGTACCTAGTTCCTGACGCATATTTGTATTTCCATACAAAAATTGAACGCCCGGTGTCGAACTTCCTGAAGTAAATAGCTAAAATTGCTAGTATTTCAGATAGCAATTCGAAAAGGATTACATTTTCTAAAACTAGATCTCGAACGATTCCGGTGACTGTACGATTTGAAAATTCGCAATAACATGATCGAATGGTTTTGAATTTACGTCGGTAGATTTGCTCTAGTGACTTCATGACCTTTTTACCGTAAACATGACATAGACTGGTATAGAAATTTTATTTTCCGACTAAAATTTTATAGCTGGATTTTTCCCCATTTTTTTTTTACTTCCACTGGGAGTTGCACGAGCGACTGAGATCGAATTATGTTCGCTAGCTGCAGAATTATTGGTTTTTAAAGTTCATGTTTACTTTTTACTGGCACGTTGCAGTTTATCGGATTAAGTCAGTTTTAGCCTTACAACGTCACAAGGTTTTTTAGTAATAATATTCGTTGCTGGACCGTGTGTACGAGGCTCACTGTTGCGCAAGTTATTATGGGTTTCACAACGGTGCTCGCAGAAGCTCTAGATGTTGCTTTAAAATGGTTTGAAAGACGAACAGGTTATATGAGTTCATATAATTGTTTTTTTTTGTGTAAGTAATTTTTTTATGACTATGTAGGTATGTATTTTTACTTAATTGACTCAACTTTACAATGTTTTATAGTGAATTTATTTAATATTTCCATGTTGGATAATTGTTTTTTTTTCCTAACTTTGGCATGTAATGACTTTGCATACTATTGTAAACGCAACAGACAGATGTGTTGCTGGGGAGTTTGTTGCGCCACTTCTTCTTCCCAGCTAAAACACTAGGAAGTGGTGACGGGTGGGCGTTTTGGGGGACTGTCTTTATGTAAAATTTGACGTTCAAAAAGTGCTGTCGCTCAGCTTAGTTTGAATAAATGACTTTTGATTTGATTTGAATTGAATCGGATCCCATACAGTTGTCCAATCAAATCAAATGCGTTTATTTGTATAGGTACACAGGTAAAAATGGGCGAAACTATTACAGGGTAATATATCTCTGTGTCCTGCCACAGTAGGTGGCATACAAATATTAATTTAATTTACAAAGTTGTTACAACTGAAGCGCATCAGAAACTTGGCCACAGTGGAAAGATGTGATCATTACGTCAAATATCAATAACAAGTTATTTTCACCGAAACTTTAAATACATAGGTATTATGTAATTCATTATCTATTGTTATGGATAACCGGGATTCTACTGTACCTACTTACAAACCTATTTGCAAGTTTTACTTATAATTTGTGAGTCTTGTCGAATCTTAAATAATATATCTATAGTCAAGTAATCTACCTGAGGTTCTTTGGAAAGACCTAAAACAATTCGCCAGTGATAACCGGTAGAGCATTTCAGGCTACGCTCACATACATATTTTGACAGTTGCTTTTTCTGACTGAATATTAATTTACAACAAGACGTAACAGAGCAGATTAATTTTAAAATTGCAATTACTTATTCAAGTATCAGCTCAGCATCTCCTTTTTAGAATAATAAGTCCATTTCAGATTTCATTCCACGTTATAGTTATACTGCGCACGATGTTTACCGCCAGTTCCGTAAACCTGAATGCAAAATAAAAAAGGGTCATATAGAAATAAAAGTCGATTTCTCTTTCATGTCCTGTTGCTTGTATTATGCAATGGAAAGTTAACATCCTGCGTAGTAGTTATAAAACGCAGGATTTTTCAGTTCCGTAAATTGAAATCAATAAAGAAATTTTCATTTTATACTATTTGTTTCATTACATTTAAAAAGAATTTAAGAGATGCATTTAAGAGACGGTTCTAGTCAGACTTTCGTGGAATAACAATGACACATATAAGAATGTTTTATAGAACTTTCCACTTATATACATTGCTTTTTATAAAGGCAGGAACAATAACCTTCTGAGGGCTTATAGAGATACCGTAGGCGCAGGCCGTCGGATGGCGAGCTATGGGTGGCTCGTCGTCCGATGGCAACCAGGCCCGAGTCGACGGCGCGTCGTGTTCCACGTGCGCCTCAAACAGCCGTCAGCAAAGAAGACGAGGCCCCATAGGGTCAGTGCCTGCTAGGGCTGCGGGATATCTTCGAAAGAGTCACCGCGTTCCTGGAACGCAAAGGGCACAAGAAGGATCACGGGTGGGTTTTAGTCAATAAGAGTCTGAAACACCCTTCCGCTCCGCCGAAAGCTGGAGAAGTCATTTGATGATTTCCCAACCAAAAAAGAAAAGGCTTATAGAGAGAGATAATAAAATATTTCTTATGGACGTTCCAGTCTCAGCATATACATCGGTACTTAGACAGCGGGTACTTTGTTTGAGCAAACGTAATTTAACAACGAGAAAAGAATCGACCTGTTTGAGTGGCCCATTAGGAATAAGAATTCTTTGCTGGTAGAAGGCGGAAAAGTCTTTTGTGTTATTCTGGTACCTACAGTAATTTTCAAATGGGAATTTGCGTCTCATCCATGCCTAATTTCACGAAAGTTACAATGTCACTAGAAGATGGTAAGATTGTAAAATATTCCGTGAAATTTTAATCTTTTTTTTCTAGAAGACATGGATACATATATTGGAATGTATTGGATTTATTTAAATGATTTTTTCATAATATATCAAGAAATTATAAATTAATAAAAAAATATTAAATTTTTACGGAGTCTTCAATTTCCCGCTAAAATCTATACTAATAGTATAAAGCTGAAGAGTTTGTTTGTTTGTTTGTTTGAACGCGCTAATCTCAGGAACTACTGGTTCGAATTGAAAAATTCTTTTTGGGTTGAATAGACCATTTATCGAGGAAGGCTATATATCATCACGTTTAAGCCAATAGGAGCGGAGCAGCGATAAATAATGTTTAAAAATCGGGGATTCCACGGGGACGAAGTCGCGGACAGAAGCTAGTGTAATATATGTATGTATGTCACGAGGAAATTGCAGACTGCACTTTATATTATAAAGTGGCGTGACGACTTGAAGGCGTTCATGACGGAATGATATGTGGGAAAACAATAATCTACTGCAATGACGACAAAAGTTCCCCAATTTGCGTGTCGAAAAAGTATCAATTTTGAAACGATACGCTTTGACAGGAGCTATTAAATCGTGAGCTTAATTGGTGAACGTGCACAAAGCTCCCTCTGTGCTCAGCTCGTCTGCAGAGCGCCATCTGCTGCAGTATAGCTAGTCACTGCTGTACTACACAACAAGCTAAAATAGAGTTGACGACACGGTTGGTGCAGTGGTTGAGCGATTGGCTGCTGCGCTACGTGTCGTGGGTTCGATTCCCGCACGGAACAAATATTTGTATGGCCTACAGATAGTTGTTCCGGGTCTAGCTGTTTGTGTATATGAGATTGTATATGTTTGTAAATGCACCCACGACACAGGAGAAATTCCTAGTGTGGGGCAACGTTAAAAAAAAGTGTATAGTCGTCACGCGTCCGGCAACCACGTCATTAAAAGGGATTAGTGCACAATAATTACGTAATTACAATCTCAACCGTGGTGCATTACAGGGTTACAAGGTTGAGATTGTAATTATTACCCTTCAACCACGATAGCTTGATACCAGACAAAGGCAGCTGCACGAGATCTGGTCAGCCATTACGTTTGTCCACTTCAATTGGTGAACCAAAAAGGCTCAATTTCAAAAGATTTTTTTATTAAACTTTCATTTCAATGGTTGGTTTAAAACGGGTACTTTTAAAAGAATATCCACATTTTTAATGATGGTAGTTTGACCTATTGAGAGAAGAGGGAATAATTTATTCATTTTTTTTAACAATGCATTTCGGTACCTATATATTTTTGAAGCAATCAAAAGTCATTTATTCAAACTAGGCTGAGCGACAGCACTTTTTGAACGTCAAATTTTACATAAAGACAGTCCCCCAAAACGCCCACCCGTCACCACTTCCTAGTGTTTTAGCGTTGCTAGTGTTTTGCAAGTGTATTCTACTTCAATACGAATATTTTTGCAAATGTACATATGTAACTGAAAGGCTTAAAGAATAAAAGGATGATGGTCAACAGATTAACAATATTAACGACACAAAACTACTCTATGAAATTAGGTAGATAACGGTAATAATCACATGGAGCAGGTTTATTAAAAACAAAAAAGTGCTTTGGCATCCGTTGATTTATAAATATTTGAGCCGCTTTTAAATGACTATATAAAGTAAGTAATTTAAATTATAGTAATAATTGTCACTTACATACAAACATGAAAAGCTTAGAGAGGAATGAACTGACCTCAACAATAGTTAAGAGACGCGTAGGAGATGTGCAGCATGTTTTAATCAACCGCAAAAGTATAACCAATCAATAATTACACATACCAAAACATATATCAATGTCAGCAAAAAAAAAAAACAGTTGGAATGAAACAATAATTCTTCATGAAACAAGTTTTCATTAAAAATTACAGTTTTTTTCATGGTAACCATTAAAGTTGTTTGCAAAAAAAAAATATATATTCTGCACATTACTAAGGAAAATCAACGTATCTACATAGATACGACAATCAACACAACAACAACTAACACAATCAAGATCGATCGATCGATTGTCGATCTTGAGAATTACGATAATTAAGGCTGTTTTAGATAGTTCATACCATTTACCGTCTAGACCAAGAGTCTAGACGAAATATTGTATCAATTGGCTTTTACCTTGGACAAAGATAAGAATTGCCAAACAGCGAGGCAATGCTGCCAGGCTTTTGGGTACGTTATCAGTGACCAGCGATGCAGGGGCATTTTTCAACGCCATCTTTCGACTGTTTATATTTTTAGTTAGTTAAGAGATTTTATTTAACGGTCTAAATAGTTATAGTTAGTTGTGATAACAGTTGTTTGTATTTATTTAATTTTTACCTTAATTTGTAACATACAGGTAGAGTTTTAATAGGGTAAAAATCGCAGAAATCCTGCATTTACTGCCTAGGTAGGTTTTTTGCGATTCTTAGCTTTTTCATTAAATTAACTGAAATTATTTTTTACGTTTATAGATTCAACGTCGACAGGTTTCTAAAAGTCTCCTAAAAATCTACAGGTATCTGTATCTCTAACAAAAAAGTCAATACCACAATTTTTCCCCCTTGTTAATGTTAACGTTTTAAATAAATTTAAAACGTTAAACGAACGAATACCGCAATGAAATGCAAACCGGATTGTATTAATTAATCCCCTTAAAAGTAAATAAAAATATTGTGTAAGCTCTGGAAATTAAGTAGGTTTCAAATAAATAACAGAAGCATTCAATATGCAATACATTAATCTGACTATAGGCATTTCCAACTATATTGATCGGCTTCCAATCTAACGAGCTGCATCTGAGTACCAGTATTTTAATTGATGCAACACAGTTTGAACCAGAACTCAGTAACTGGGTACTGGTACTTAGAAGAACATGCAGCAAGGAATTTTCACACCTATCGTCAAACTTTAAAACACATTTTTATATATATTTTACCATTAAATATAGTAAGAAAATTCCATTTTCTCATTTAAATTTTCTGTTCGCGAGATATATGTATTTGTCGTATAACTCTACAAAGGATATTATGTAGCGAGCAATGCAGGAATCTCAGGGATTTCGTTGTGCAGAATAGGCCAAAATAGCTTGGAGCAATATTGCAGCATTTCAAATAATATTCCAGCTTACTTAACTAACGGAATGTCTGATTTCACGAGATTCATTAATACTTCCACTCTGATTTACTATGTTGGACGAAGGATTTCATTCTCAACGCAAATGCTTGTATTCCAAAGGAACGTTATCATTCTAATGTCAGCCCAATCAATAACTATGGCACTAGATCCGCCTTTGCACAGTTTTTTTTTTTACTAAGTAAGTAGTTCATACAATTTTAATAAATAAACTTTCCATTTTGAAGAGTTTCCTAATTCAGTGTCGTTTTGTTCGTTGTTAAACGTTACCACCGAATTCATTTGTTCTTTTGGGATATGGTAAGTAGTACCTGACAGTATTTTTGCTAACGTCTCTCAAAATCTACGGATAACATTTTTATGTTACAGTTCGATATTATTTTCTGTAAAAAATCTATCAAAGCGCCATTTTTATTTCTCAGTTAAAAGTTATCTCAGTATTGAAAACTCGGACCTCAATATAATAAATCTTCACCGTTGACGGAAGCATTTTCCGCGTAAAAGTAGTATCTATTGATAAAATATCCTGTAGCAAATGTCTAAATATGTCGGGAGTCTGCGGGTTGCGATTAATAATAATTTACAGTTTGAGATAAACCTAGTTCCGAGATAAGTTCAGGAACACTGGCAACACTATACATATAAATAAATAAAATAAATGCATATGAAAATAGGTACGCAAGCGGTAGGTACTGATTACATTTTTCTATCTATCGGTTCGTCTGTTTGTTCCGTCTAATCTCCGAAACGGCTGGTGACAGGACTCCTACTGGCAAAAAGGTGGTGTTATCAGGAGTAACTTGGGAAACTTATTTTAGAAGACACACATGAGGAATGTTTTGGCAGAAGAATGCTGGAAGCTTTCTTAAGAAATAAATAGTTCCATTGTATGAATAACTAGCAGCGCGTCGCAGTTTTCTCCGCGTAGTTCCCGTTACCGTGGGAATATGGGGATTAAATATAGCCTATGTTACTTGTGGATAATGTAGCTTTCGAATGGTGAAAGAATTTTTAAAATCGGTCCAGTAGTTTTTGAGCCTATTCATTACAACGAAACAAATAAAGTTTTCCTCTTTATAATATTACTATAGATTAGTGTCCTATATTTTACTGTTTGTGTGTAAATACTTATCACGTGGGCGAACCCGCGAGCAAAAGATAGTCTCTTATGAATATAAGAGATTTTCTTCCGCTCTTTCTTCTTGCTGTCCGTATGTCGTATTAGAATGGGACCGTTCTAGTCTACTCTGAACAGCGGAAAAACTGTAGCTGCTATTTTCTTGATGTTTTACAATCTCGAGCTTTTGTATCAGCAAATAGAACATAGATTGGATAGTAGGAGGAATTTTATAGAAACGGTTTTGAATCCATTATTCCTTGACTAGTTTGAATACATAATTTTTTGTTTTGTATTCGCTAAAGTGAGCTTTAAAACTTTGGCGTTTGACAGGAGTTATTGCAATCTTTTATTTAAAACTAGCGACCCGCCCCGGCTTCGCACGGGTGCAATGCTGATACTAAATCTCTACTGTATTTTTCATGTATTATACATATATACCTTCCTCTTGAACCTTTGTATTTATTAAAATAAACTGCATCAAAATCCTTTGCGTAGTTTTAAAGATCTAAGCATACCTACATAGGGACAGACAGACAGCGGAAAGCGACTTTGTTTTATACTATGTAGTGATGACTTTTTTCTTTGGTAAAATTTTAAAATAGTTATTGCGGGCTTAGGCGTTATCTACCAATCAGCTTATGGGTTCTTAATTGTTCATAGAGAATTGAATTAAGAATCGGCAAGTCTGTTTATTTTTAAGTATCGGGCTATTTGCTGAAGCATCATCATATGACGGCACGGTCGGCGCAGTGGTTGAGCGATTGGCTGCTGCGCTCCGTGTCGTGGGTTCGATTCCCGTACGGAACAAATATTTCTATGACCTACAAATAGTTGTTCCGGGTCTGGCTGTCTGTGAGATTGTATGTTTGTGAACGCACCCACGACTTAGGAGAAATTCCTAGTGTGTGGCGATGTTTCTAAAAAAATATATATACGTAGCTTATATCCACATAGTGTGAATTCTATTTTCAGAAAAACGCGTCTCCGTAAAAATCGTCTACAAACTTGTTGAAGTTACTTTGTTAGGCACGTGTAATAAAATTATGTAGGGAACGTTATTTTAACAACATTTTAGCGTAGCTTCCAGCTTTCAATGAAGCTAATTTTGGCTTGGACGTGGCAAAATTTACGTTTTAATTTATTATTCATATGTAAGAATGTAAGAGATACTTTCAAAACCTTTAGATTTTTATTTGGTATTATATCCTTTATCCATTTAACAAACATAAAATTTACATTTTTATGTTTCTGTATAAAATAAAATATTTTAAAAATACTGGCCCACCGGTGTCGGGAACAGGGACCAAGCTACTGGTGGTCAAGGCTCCCGGGAAAGGAACCTCCTTACAATACGCGCCGTTTCCAGGAGTACCTATTGCTTTCTGGATGAAACCCTTGACCCAGCTGCCCAACGAGAGCCTCTTTAGATAATGGTTGAGGCTTGTATTATATTCGTTGGTAGGTAATATATTTTCACACATTCTTTGGTAAGGTCATTTTAAATAACCATTACAAAAATATGTTCCATTCAAAAAACAAAACTGTTATTTTTACTTGGGTATCTAAGTTTCATTTTCACGTTAGATAAAGGTGACCATCGAAATGCTAAAATGTATTGTGCACGTATTTCGGGTGCGCATGTCAACCTAAAATTTATAATTTAATTTTGGTTAATAACTTGGTTAATAACTTTCTTTCTTAGAGGTTCCGTGTTCTTTTTTCCATTTCAACCTACCTACCTTATATTTTTAAGCCAATACTGTCCCAATAACTACAGGGGAGCCTACCCAGTGGAACCCATCCCTACATACTTTAGTTACGTAAACCATTAAAAAAACTGTTCCGTACACTTTCAAAGAATTAGTATTATCAATTCCGTGAATCCAAATTCGTGTTGAAACACCACCGAGGTTGAGGAGTAGTTCTCACCAGACGTTCAACCATTCAAATGAATCCTATTCTGTGACGACGTTTCAAGGAAGAAGCTAATTAGTTCTTTGAATTTCAACTTGATATACCTACTCAACGCTGAAGTCGATTCATGATTTCATGTTCGAATTATGAATTGAAGCATACTTACCTTTTACAAACATCCAGGTAAACAAACTTCTTCCTAACCTCATTAATATATTAGTTTAAATTTCCTTATTAGGGTACCTCGGTCCAAAATAATCTCAACGTACCGAGATTCCCTCGAAAAGCACGATAAAATCACAGTTCCAAGAGTACCAAAAACGGCACGGTAATGGGTACGCCATTCATACAATTTTGAATCGAACCACTATTTAGTTGTGTGTCCAAAGTTTATGGAGAACAATATCTGCATATTATCAACTAAATAGTTGCACAACTAAAAAACAAACAAAAAAATCACAACGATCGGTCGAACAAAATATCAAAACATACCAAACGCAAAGGGTCTTAGTTTGGGGTTAGGTCGTTGGTCCCAGCTGTCATTTGTAGATATTTGACAGCCAATTCGATTATTCAGAAGTGAAAAAATCTAACAACAGTCAAAGGTTTCGTTTTACCCAGTTATTGGGTTGTGGCGTCAGATAGTCAGTAGCTCCACGTTAAATACTGGTATTCAGCTACATCCGTGTAGACTGGAAGTCTATCCCTACATACTTGTGAAAAGGCTAAGCAGATTGATAAAGTAATGAATAGAGATTCCCTTTTACAAACATACAGTCAAACAACCTCTTTATAATATTAGTTTTAACGTATGTATGTACATAGAAGATATAATGCCTAGTTATTATATCGTGAACAGTTTCAAACATATTTTGGGACTATCAAGAGTGCTTACTACAATATAGGTACCTACTTGTATAGTTCTAAGAGCTGAATCTTGAAGTGTGGACATACGTAAGCAACGTTTCTGTGAGCAGAGAGCCTAGCATGAATATTTTTGACGTATAGTAACGCAGCGTAACGTGGTGTACCACTAAAATAAATAAATAAAAAATAAAAATCTTTTTACAGTAAAAAAAAACCCAGGAAGTCGGTTTTCAAAAAACGAAGAAACAACCATAAACATCGAGTTCCGAAATTAAAGTTATTTTATACCTTTTTGTTTAGAAGCCGGTTGTTTTTTTTTGTAAAAAGTTTTTGTATCATACAAATTTGGTATGTCGCAGAAAATTTATCCAAAATACTATAGGGTTGTAGTATATTAACGATACTCTAACGTTACTTCTAAATATTACTATAAACATACTTACCTATAATACCTAATGATGAGCAGGTCACTAAACGGTGCATTGCACAGCATCGCAACACAATAAGCAACATTACTGCGATAATATCCGCACAATAACGACGTATTTATGTGTAAGCTGGCAGCAATTAGCACAATGACCCCAGGTATTATTCACTGGCTACCTGATCCCGCCAGTTCGCGGAAATTCATAATATTCCGCATCGTTGCTATCTCGATAGTAATATTAATTAAGTGAGCCACTTTATTTAAATCGAATTAATTTAACGTTTTAAGCTTAAATATTCATTCGTTACATGCCATCATACTGTTTGGAGGTAGCTGAATGAATTCGACACAATATTAAAAAAAACCGGCGAAGTGCGAGAGAATACAAAGGGTTCCGTCAGTAAAAAACGGTAATAAAAACACGTTTGTTGTATGGGTTGTCCCTTAAATATTTGTTTTATTTTAATTTAACCATTTATTTATTTTTAAAGTGAATATATATTTAAACATTCTATACGTTTATATGTGGATATTTCAAGCGTCTACCGGTTGCCGTTGTCAATATCGGGCAATAACGTGCAAAAAATCACATTTGTTGTATGGAAGCCCCCTGAAAAACTTTTTTTAGTATAGTGGCAACAGAAATAAATAATCTGTGAACATTTTAACTGTTTAACTATCACGGTTCGTGAGATACAGCCATTTGACAGACGGACAGACAGACGGACGGACCGACAGCGGAGTCTTAGTAATAGGGTCCCGTTTTACCCTTAAAACATTAAAAATACTTGATTACTGCACCTAATATTTACACACACACACACATACAATTTCCTACAAATTTAGTATCTAAACCAATTAAAACAAAGTTAAAACAAGTTAATAATTTGCTGGATCAAGCTTCAAAAACTGTTAAGTGCACTCAAATAGACACAGTGGGTTCTATTTCCAATTTTAAGCAACAAAATTCACTTGTTGATGTTTCTCAAAAGTTTGTACACAAATCGGTCACAGTTAAACATTGTTCGACTAGCTAGTTCTCCTAAAGTGATCCTAGAAGTTTTGACAGTACACGACACTGTAATCTAGGTTCTACACAGTCTTTTAGATGGCCTGAAATTATTATTGCCTCTGTGAAGTTTTACCAACATGACAGGCTGAAAATTAGGCACAAAATATCCTTGCTCGTTTTAGAAACGGAAAGTAAGTCATTAATGAAGTTGGGATTGCTCTCCAATCTCCATTCACTCGTAGTTTTATTTTAATTTCAAAGCAATAGATTGTAGACTAAGTAGTGTCTGTAACATCAATATGGATGAATAGGTTGGAGACTAAGAAGTTTTTGTAACATCAATATGGATGAATAGGTTGGAGACTAAGAAGTGTTTGTAACATCAATATGGATGAATAGGTTGGAGACTAAGTAGTGTTTGTAACATCAATATGGATGAATAGATTGGAGACTAAGAAGTGTTTGTAACATCAATATGGATGAATAGGTTGGAGACTAAGTAGTGTTTGTAACATCAATATGGATGAATAGATTGGAGACTAAGTAGTGTCTGTAACATCAATATGGATGAATAGGTTGGAGACTAAGAAGTGTTTGTAACATCAATATGGATGAATAGGTTGGAGACTAAGTAGTGTTTGTAACATCAATATGGATGAATAGGTTGGAGACTAAGAAGTGTTTGTAACATCAATATGGAGCATTTACTTAAATACGTATATTTATACGTATTCAATGTCTATATATGCCTATCTATTTCTATCTTGTTAAGGTTCCAGGAAGCAGATAGATGATTATAGGAAATGACACATACCTAATTGCATAGTTCAATCTGATCTAATCTCCATCTATAAAACATCACAGTTTACTTTGAACTAAACATATTCTAAATACTTCAAATTTCAATTTACTTCTTATAACGAGTCTTTTATACATTATGTTTGTATATCCATCACAAATAGGCCGTCAAAAACCATTAACAGTTTTTGCCGCTAAATTCTAGAGAGCATACAATATAAATTATGTTTCTTTTTCAAATAAAAGGTACTATGACGGTTCAAATTGACCGCTCAGAATTACTCTAAGACCGCATTTTCACTTGCAAGCTACTCCAATTCAAATTTAATTACATTGCGGAGCACCATCGAGCGATTGATCACATTATACCGCGGCAGTCCGCAATGTAAAGCAAGCGAGCTGATTGCCTAAGAGTTCCCTAATAACATCCATTGACATGGCGCATGTGGCGCAAAATTAAGTTTTGGATTACAATTTACGAAATTGAAACATATTTAGTTGGTTTCTGCTGTTACGTTGTCACTTTTTATTAGTCAGCTAGTTTTCAAACAAAACAACACACAAAAGAATTTTCAAACTTCCATTCTAATTTGATAACTGTCTGAATCTGCAGCTGACGTGAGCTGATATTCAATCAGTCTCCGTTGGTGGAATGTCAGTTACAGATTAGTTGAGTCCTTCACACACTGGTTTTACCATTCAGTCCGTTTGAATATGCCAGTCAAACTTTATTTGATACTTTTTTCATGTGGTCGGAGAAAGCGTATTGATAGTGATGTTCGTAGGAATATCGATCGGCTTTTATGTGCTCGTCAGCTTGCTAAATATCCGATGAAATATTAATGAAGAGCCTCTGTCGCTGTTCCTGGAAGGTGTATTGACGGCTTTTTATTCTCAAACCAAAATTATTCCTTTTTCATATCGTCCACCTAGCATAATCAGCTTTTTAACGTTCCCACTGCTGGGATACAGGCCTTCTCTCTAGGAGAAGGAATGGTCTGTAATCCACGATGCGGGCCCAGTGCGGGTTGGTGAATGTCACATGTCTTCGAATGTTTGGTTCTAGGACATGCCGGGTTCCACACGATATTTTCCTTCACCGTTTTGAGAACAGTGGTGATGAACTTAATAACACAAATTAATGCACCTGGCTGGTTTGGAACCCGCGACCTACAATTAGTAAGTGGGGGCCGTTACCGCTTGGCCGCCACTGCTCCGGTTTCATATCGTCCGCCTATTTTTATACAAATCCGAGCAAAAATTGGTGCTCATTAAAAATGTAATTAAAACACTGGACTTTTCCCGACAGTATTCCGAACGCCACGCGTAGGTGTACTAGGACATCATGAAGGTCAACTACTAGACGAAATAGTACTCAATTCTGTCGAATTCATTACGAGCCCTTTACAGGCGTGAGGCGGTTGAGATTAGATGCAGCGGCCGGATAACTGGGAGTCTACGTTGTAGTTATGTGAAACAAAGGACTGTAACCGACTCGCCTGATAGACTAATTTATTGGTCTCGATAATGCCCTTTGTCACACACAAATGATATAATATTATACTTGACTTAATAGTACGTAAATATTTAAATCCATTGCTACTAATGCATGACATCGACATTAACGTTTTTAAAGCTCATTTTTGAACGACTATTTGAATTGAATATGCTCCAAAAGAGAATAAATAGATTGCAATGGAAATTTAACGTTGTCGTGTTTTAAACAGAGCGTTCTGTTTCAAAATTTGATTAGTGCCTATCTCGTATTTAAATATATAAAAGTATTTTTTTTATTTTTTTATTTGTAGTTTTCAAACGATGATTTACACTTATAAACTTTGCCCCACAAAACCGTAGTACTGGTTTAACTGTGGGGTCTAGTGAGTCTTAATTAGTTTCTTCTTGATACTAATATTTTATATACTTAGATATAATATCTTTTTAACTTATTTTTAAAACTAGTTTCATCCGTTTCACTCCTTATGTCTACCGGCAGACTGTTCAATAGGTACATATGTGTTATTCGTTTTTTTAGTGTTCTATGACCAAAGTAATTGGTGACTCTGACTCTGGGTAGTAGTTATAAAGGCCTTACTTGGTTACTTTTCAATCCAACAGTAATCTTTTCACAGCTTACGAGTACTCGTGTATACTTTCGCGAAAGAATCAACATTCAAGTACTGGTATGACCTTAAACTTTCAGACAGTTAAATGACATTGAATGCACAGTTACCTCATATCGTCATTTATATTCAGTTAATAAAATAAAATCTATGATTAAAAACATAGATTTTATTTTGAATTTGATTTTATTTTGATAATGAGTCAAAGCATATTGACTCATTATTAGGTATTTAAGCAGCAATACAGTTCAAATGTCGCTAATCATTCATTCATGAAGCTATTCCATTCGATGATACCTTAATTTCGGTAATTTTGACGATATAATTAATACATCACGCTATTAAATTACGGATTAAACGTTTAGTTATAATGATTTAATAATCTCTTTCAATCAGCGATTATAAATTTTACTCATAATTTTGAACTTTATTATTATTATAATTTTGATAAATTGGGATGCGAACGTTTCATAAAAAAATGTACAAATAATTTGTAAAAATTAACCCTCTTCATATCTTTCCTCATTTTTCGATTTCGCAAACAAACCAGTACCAGTAACCAGTTTTTTCATTTTACTAAACGGAAATTTCAAGTTAACTCATTTTATGTTAACACGTATCATCAGAGAGAGAAATTCATGGTCGATTGTTCACTTGTTTTCAATATGACGCGAAAGAAACAGGCGCGCGCAACAAATTAAAAAAAAATACAATAAGAAGGTTCTAAATTAAAAAAGGTTGCATGATAAATTCGGTATCATGGAGGTAGAAGTAAATATGTTTAATGATGTTTTGAATTCACAAACTTAGTGCACCTGATGTTCTACATTAAATTTCCTTTATCCTCTAGCGGATAAAAATGACTTTTGCACTCAGATATCGAAGGGCAAAAATATTCTTCCTAGATGGGGAATGTAAAGGTCTTGTTAATCGAATTCTCGCACACATTTGTATACATAACTTGCGGCATTGAGTCACCCGTTGCACGCTTGGAAGAAATACTAGTAATATCGTGTTTTATATGATTCGATATCTTTGTAGACGTGCTTTAGCAATTGAAACTGTAGTGCTCATCTGTGAAGCTTTTATCAAGAAAACTACCCATAAAAAAAGAATGACTTTTCAATTCAAGATTGATTTACAGTATGTTAGGAAAGAGGAGGATTAACATAACAGTGATAAATAGGTACTTAAGAATGCATTACGAGATTTTGATCCCTCTGATCACTTATAAAACAGTTTCTTTTTTATCGTTATCATTTTAATTTCAAATCATAGCCCTCGTAGCTGCACTTGGTCTTCTCCAAGCGTCGCTACATAAGCCGGTTCTTCTCGCATCGAGAAAACTCTAGCAGTATATTATATTTTGTTTAGCTATCCATAACGCCAAATTTCTCATGTTCTTTTTTCTTATACTTTTGTGTCCCACTGCTGTGCCTCCCCCATATCCTTCCAGACACTTTTTTATTGCGCCACCTTTTTTTCTGGTTGGGACATCATCAAATGACTTGTCCCGCTCTGGGCGGAGTGGAAGAGAGTGTCAGGCTCTTACTGACTAAACCCCACCCGTGATCCTTCTAGTGCCATTTGCGACTCTTTCAAACAAATTCCGCAACCCTAGTAGACACTGACCCTATGGGGCCCCGTCTTCATTGCTGACAGCTCATTGAGGCGCGCGTGGAACACGACGCGCCGTTGACCCGGGCCTGGTTGCTATCGGGTGACAAGCCACCCATAGCTCGCCGTCCGCAAGCCCGCGTCTACAGTGGCCGGGAATCGCCCTGCGTTTCCCGACACCCGGGGCGTCTTCTTCTATTGCAGCGGCCGCCTCCTCCTTCGCTAGCATTACTGCTTCGCAGAAGGAGGTGACCGCTTCCCATGCCTCCTCGCTCCGCACCATGGATTGAACAAGGGCCGGACGCGAGAGTCACTGCCGCCGATCACCCCGACGAGGACACGGCGTTGCTCCGCCCAAGCAGGGCAGACCTCCACCGTAATCCTCTGGCTTCCACTGCGTAGAGACTTTTGCCTAGCGGTCGCTACCACTTTCACATACCAATGTTAAACTATTCCCACACAGTAAGAAGATCTGAAACGGAATCAATGCAGCAACTTTTTTCCCATATTATTTTTGCCTTTCTACTTTTTGAGTTGGCTTGTACTGTGGTATCGGTTTAAATTACTGTAAAGGGCAGGCATTTCATTACTATTCGTTAGTTTATGGTTAAAGTTTATTTTTTAAGAAAAAATATGAAACCCAATGGTTTTTTTTTATTGACGTGATTGTATATAAAATTTGGTTTTCCTATACTCATGCTGAGTAAAAGTCATGTGACAATTCAATAGTGATTTATATCACTTTCATAAGTGTCAGTCCTTCAAAGCTGACAAATGAAAATTAAGATTACTGTGATAATTGTAAAGAGGTATCATCACAGGTTGGTAAAAGTTAGATAGGCAGTTGCTCCATGTAATAATCATAACATGTTCAGCTGCATCTGAAATTGGAGAATTTTTGGCCTCGCATAGATAACGCAAGTTTTTAATGTTGCTAACTTCTATTACGCAAGGCCGTGTTTCTTCCGTATGTTTATTTTGAAAGCCGACTACAACATAGTTCGGAAAATGCTAGGCAGATGACCAAATAATCTCTAGACTTACGTAAATTCAAATATTAACGACACGATTGGCGCAGTGTTAGAGCGTTCGGCTGCTGCGCTGTTTATTGCGGGTTCGACACGGAACAAATATTTGTATGGCCTACAGATAGATCCCCACACGGAACAGATATTTGTATGGCCTACAGTACTGATAGTTGTTCCGGGTCTGGGTGTTTTGTGTATGCGTGTTTAAATGTTTGTGAACGCACCCACGATACAGGAGTAAGCCTTAGTGTGGGGCAACGTTTTTTTAAAAACAAAACAAAACAAACAAACCCAAAAATAAGATGTTACTGGCTGACCGTAAGAGACTTTTTTGACTGTCAGCCAGTAACACGGCCAGCAGCCAGCACTTGTTTTGTTAATTTACCAGTAGGAAAATGCATCAATGCAGTGCTAGGTATTTGTTTTCATGTCCCCACAGAAGATGCTCTTTGTTCCATTCTGTATGTAAGTCGGCGCCCTGTCCACGCTCTATTGTGGGCTATAGTGTATAATATAGCATTAGCTATTATACCATTACTATAGTATTGATTTCTATTTAAAAAGCTCCAGTGCCCGAGATTTAAAAACTTTAAGTATCTACTCATCACAGACTTGAAGCTGGATTTATAGCCTCGTTATATATTATACCTTTTGCCAACTGTGTGGTCGTCGGCTTCCACTCTAGCCGAATTCGGCTGAGTACCAGCATTTAAGATGGAAGAACTGTCTATTCACCTACACTAATATTATAAAGAGGAAAACTTTGTTTGTTTGTTTGTAATGAATAGGCTCAAAAACTACTGGACCGATTTAAAAAATTCTTTCACCATTAGAAAGCTACATTATTCACAAGTAACATAGGCTATATTTTATCCCTATATTCCCACGGGAACAGGAACTACGCGGGTAAAATCGCGGGGCGCTGCTTGTACATTTATATTTAGAACTAGCTTCTGCCCGCGACTTCGTCCGCGTGGAATAGTTACTTTACCCCCGATTTTGTTAGTTTCATACAAACTTTCATCCCCTATTATCCCTATTATCCCCTTGGGGGTAGAATTAATCAAAATCCTTTCTTAGCGGATGCCTTTTTTTTTTTTTTTTTTTTTTTTTTTTTTTCTGGATGGGAAATCATCAAATGACCCCTCCCGCCCTGGGTGGAGCGGTAGGGAGTGTCAGACTTTTACTGACTAAAACCCACCCGTGATCCTTCTTGTGCCCTATGCGTTCCAGGGCCGCGGTAACTCTTTCGAACAAATTCCGCAACCCTAGCAGGCACCGACCCTATGGGGCCCCGTCCTCGGTGCTGACGGCTCCTTGTGACGCGCGTGGAACACAACGCGTCGTCGACTCAACCTGGTATCGGACGGCGAGCCACCCACGCTCACCGTCCCCAGGCATCAGCCACTGCGCGATAGCACAGCGGCCGACTTGTCTCTGGAGGAGGCCGAAATGGGACCATTACTGGCACTCCATCTCAGCACCCTCCCGAGTGTTGGGAGTCGCAGCACCCGCAGCAGAAGCGGCAGTGGCGGCGACAGAAGCCGCGGCGGCGGCAGAGGCGGCGGTGGCGGCGGACCTCTTGCCCCTGGTCGGGGCGGATGGCGCGCAGGCCCTTCCCCCAGCCCAGTGCTCGGCCGGCTTGCCAACAGCCGCACATGCACTGCAGTGCGGCGTGGCCTCGCAAGAGCCGGCCTTATGACCGGGCTGACCACAGCGGAAACAGAGTCCGCTGCGGTCGACCTCCGAGGGGCACATAGCTCCCGTGTGGTTGCCCACATGGCAGCGGTAGCACCTCAGAGGTCTGGGTTCCAGCAGTTTTACCCGCGCAGACACCCATCCCACCAAGAGCCTTCGGCCCTCCGACACAGTTCTGGCCGCCGTCACGGGGCAGCTCACCACAAGGGTTTGCATGCCCGTGTTGTCAGGCCGGAGGGTGCCCGCCTTGACGAGCTCGGCAGAGCACCCCCCAGTCCTGGCGACGGCGGCCACAACTTCCTCCTCCGTCACGGAGTCATCCAGGCCCACTATGCGCATGTCAATGCGCCTAGTCGGCCTGGACACCCGGACCTCGTCCGCGGGTAAGACCGCCCTCAGCCTTTCGGCCAGGGCGTCCGCGAACGGGCCACTCTCCGCTCCGGCGAGCTCGAGCTTCCGGGCACCGGTCAAGGTCCTCCTGACCCCGATGCCCCCGCTGATGCCCAGCTCTTGGAGGCTCACCGCCTCCTTCGCCCGCTTCAATACGGCGAGATAAGTCACGCCCCTCTGTTCCGCTTCCGGCTGCAGTGTGAGCACTACAGCCGCGGATTTCGGGGCGCGAAGTCTCGCCGCAATGGCGTTGGCCTTCCGCCGCTGCCTCTTTGCCTTATTCTTGGCCGCCTTCTTCGCCTGCCGTTTCTGGCCAGCAACCTGCCACTCGGCCCCGGCCGCAGGAGGGTCCGAGGGTGGGGGTGGGGGCGGCTGCGGCACCACTGGCGCCGCAGCCTTAGCCACTCCTCCAGCCTTCCTCCTACCCCTCTTCGCCGGGGCCGCCTTGGTCGTGGTCGTCGTCGCCGGCGTCGCAGTCGCCGGCGTCACAGGCGCTGGCGCTGGCGCAGGCGCGGCTCCGCCCTTGGCCTTCGCCTTCGCCCGGCCAGACGTTCCCGGGCTAGCAGCTACGGCGGCCGCGTACGAAGCCGCCTTTTGCTGTCCCGGGGGACCCCGCGTCGCCGCCAACTGGGGACGCCGGACCATGTCCTCCAACGCGGAGACCTGCCTCCGGAAGGGAGCCAGCTCCTGCCGCACCAGGTCCCGTACCTGGCTCAGCACTTGGCCCCCCTCCGGCGCCGCCGGACTCAGTCCCCCTCGCGGCTCCACAGAGGCCGCTCTGGCCATCCCCGCCAGGTCCCTCCGGAGCGACTCATTCTCCCGAATGAGTCGCTCCGTAACGACCGCGAGGCGGGCCACCTCCGCCCGCAACTCTGACGCCTCCTTTGAGGCAGGCCCGTTGGCCGCCGCTGCCGCCAGGATGGAGGCTTTGGCCGCGCTTATGGCCTCCCGCTTCGAGGATTGCTTCCTCTTGAAGGCCACAGCGCGGATCGCGGCCTCCACTACCTCCTCAAACCGGGCCCTCTGCTCCTCGGCAGCGGGAGGTTCCTCCCCCGGGGACTCCGAGTCGTCAGAGTCGAGAGCAGGCGGAAGAGTAGAGGGAGCCCTGCGACCGCTCCCTCCAGGGCGACGCCCCTCCTCCACCGACCTCCCGGCCCGACGCTCCTCCCGGGTAGAGGGAGCCAGCCCCCTCCCTGCCTCACAGCCCCTGCCCCGCCTAGCGGTGGGGATCTTACGGGCGGAGGCGAACTCGCCCTCGGAGGACGACTCCTTGTCGTCCTCCCGTCTGGGCCGCTTGCGGACGAGCTTGACGCCCTCCGCAGCGACCCCCCTTCCTCCGTCTTCAGAGCCCGCCGAGCCGACCGTTACTAGGTCTGGCGCGGAGCCGGAATCCGACTCCGCACCACCCCGGCGCTCAGGCGAACCCTCCACTACACAATCGTACGCCATCAGCTCCTTAAAGGAAGCGGACTCGGATGACGACGATTGGGAGCCTCCTCGGCTCGTGTTGCCACTGGCAAACGGAAGGCGTTTGGTGCCCACCCCAGAGTACGGAGGGCAGCCCGCCGAAGCGGGGTGGGATTCCCCGACCGCTGAGCAGTCGGGACCCACCTGGGGACTCATTTTACAAATGCCTTTTCTCATATTTTCCTTTTAGAGGGTGCGGTCCCTTACTCCTCCGCCCTTTCTCCCTCACAGGGCCTCTCCTCCCACCCGCTCACTGCCTTCACAGCCACGTCTGATGAGCAGACGCGTACCAGAAGGCAGTGTGCGGGATTCCTCGCGTGTGTGTCTCTCTTGGTCTGATCCCTCACTTGCGACCTTCCGGCATGAGTGGCTCTACCGGGAAAGCTCGCAAGATCATTGAGACGCTCAAGCCCCACCACGACGACAACGTGGAGACACATTCGGTGGGGTCTTAGCGGATGCCTACGTCATAACATCTACCTGCATGCCAAATTACAGCCCGATCCGTTCAGTGGTTTGGGCTGTGCGTTGATAGATCACTATGTCAGTCAGTCAGTCACTTTTGAGTTATATATATTTAGATTTAGATATAAAGATAGATGGTCAATGGAGCCGAAAAGGTTTGGAGTGGTGACCGCGTACCGGAAGACGCAGTGTTGCAAGGCCTCCCACAACGTGGACCGATGACCTGGCGAAGGAGGACCTTTATCCAGCAGTGGACGTCTTTCGGCTGATAAGATGATGGTGATTGTCTATTAGACCTCCACAGCCAAGTAACTTATCCTTAAGCAAGACTGGTGTCAGATTTTGTCAGGGTTCTGACAAATGAGACGCCATTCCAGAACAGGGTTTCATAACGGGTGTCGTAGATTTACAAATATGACAGCCGGGATTAATGGTTTAAAGTGCTTTCTAAGGCACGGGGAAGGTTCTTTATGCAACGGTTGTTCATCCATCAAGGCCTAATAATAACTTTATATATTTTTTATCCATATCATAGAATCCATTTTTTTTATTGGTATCAAATAAACATCTCAAACACTAGTGTTAGTAACATACATTTGGCAAATTTTGGTAATAATTACTAATAATGTCAAAACAGTAATTAATAATAATGTCATAATGACTAATGTTAATGTCAAAACTACAACTAACTATGTCAAAATCATTAATAAAATAATACAATATCAATAATTCAAAAACGCAATCGGTAGTTATAAGAGCAACATTACAACGTTATATCAGTGCACGATTTGAAGGCAATACTTGTGTCCTGGTATAGTGCCTTAGTATTAGTTCTTTCGTCCTACCGGCTGCAGTGACCAAGAGCACCCGCCTCTTCAAGGAGATGACACAATTCCGCATTTTTGCGTAAAAGTCGTCTATATGTGCCTCCACGAACATTCCTGATGCCTGTGTTGTGGCCACCCCAACAGCGCCCTGTATGCGTTGTTGTAAGGCGCTGTAAGCCCTCTGCATGTAGTCAGCCCACAGACTGCAGGTGTAAAAATATTGGCAATATGCCCTAACATAGCAGTCTTTACACATCAAAATATTAAGTTTACGCTATTGCCGTCCAATTCGAATAACACAGGCTCGAACATCGTTAGCGTGAAAACACGCACGACCGAACGTATTAAATTAATTGCCAGAGACATATACCTACATACAAACCACACCCACTGTTGAACGGAAGGTAAGACGGGAACTGCATACAATCAATACGTCCTCCCGTCCAATCCGTATGTCGTAGCACCGTAACAGGCCTACGGCGTAGCAAGTTTGTGGCGTAGCTCGTAGCAAACATCTCGGTGACATGCGATATCGCCGCAAGTTAAGCGAAGCGTGCCATTAAATTATATGCAGTTCGAAATGAGAAGACTGTTAACTTTCGTGGGTATTAATTAGTAACAATAACTGTGTGTTTTATCTTCGATATACCACCATTGATCTTTGTTCATGGTTTTGAAAAAATCTTTGTTCAACTAATTAACAGAATAAAATATCTCATCTATATCTTCTCCAACTCGAATAAACAGTTATTTATAGATATTAATCTACCCTAGATTAATATCTATAAATAACTGTTTATTCCGTTCCGTTGTTATGGCGACTGAGTTCAGTAGAGGTCCTAACTGACTTCGAGCATGGGCCTTCCCTTGGCATTTGTTTTGTTGTGAATGATTTAGCGTGTCTGTTAATACGACGTCATAAATTAAATTCGTTCATTAATGGATTATAGGTGAGGTCACATTTACCCTGAACCTTTACAGAAAGCTAAGCCAAAAAGAAAAACAACAGTAGGTTTTTTTCCCTGAAACAATCTATTTTTACACGACTGCCCAAAAAAGGAGTGTTATGTTTTCAGGGTTCATGTATGTATGTATGTTTGTGATTTTCTTAATTCCATCATAACTTCTTAATGGCTTAACCGATATCAATGTATGTGGTATCGTTAGAAGCGTTTGGTTATTTTGAGTAATATAGGCTAGAGAGATAAGTGGCTGAAAATTTAAAAAATTATATCTTAGATACATGACAGTTCATGACCTCTGACAGACAGGAGTGACTCATCGTCAGTTTTCGCCAAAAAAAAACGGTCCGTTTATAATCGCAATTTTTGCAATACATTAAAGCGTATTAATTTGTTATGTGCTATTTTTACATGTAGTTCTTTTAAATGAAAGTAAGATCAAAATATTGCATGTTCCCTATATTATTCTTGAAAACGGACCAAATACAATAATTATTTTGCTATGGAAATATCCCTTTACCTTTGTTTCGTATCGGATGGATTCCGTTTTACCGACAATGTAGCGGTTACCAGCGATAAATGAGTTCCCTCCAGAGCTGAACGGGCGCCCGGAGCGCGACACTCCACATTTTAGCCGGCCACTAACCGGGTAATTGGGTAACCAACTTAAAAGTCACGTTAAAATTAACTGACGTTTTCATCGTGATAACGTTACACGTTTCAGGAAGCCTGCTATAGAGTAAACCGTACGTTGCAGCAGTGTGTGTTTTTAAGTAGAGGTTGTTTTCGCATCGATTTCGCAAACTGTCAAAAATACGTTGAATATCATCAATTTCCGAAATTGATTGCTGAGATGACAATGAAAGAAGAAAGAAAATAAATTTATTTGGTACATACAGATACACACAATGTAGATACAACAGTAATATTTTGTGAGCCGCGATTGCGCTAAATAGGTCCAGTTCAACAAAATACCAGACAACAAGGAGCTAGCTGACGCTGGTTTTCAACTGAACCTAACGTTGCAACAACATTGCGACTTACGCACGAGAGTACGAAAATTAGACATTGGTTTTGTACAATGAATCGAAAAAATATTATTTTCGTTCAAATTTTAAGCATTTGAGGTAGGTTAGAACAGTACGTAATATAACAACATTGTATTATAACAAAAACAAAAAAAGCAGTTGAATCGGAATAAATTGTTTGTAACAGACAATCACACGAGTGATCCTACAAGGGTTCCGTTTTTTCTTAAAACGCGACGTTTGGAACCCTAAAAGAGCTATAAAACTGAGAAAACCTGTTGACCGCTCGAAATAAGACACGCCATTATGATTTGTACCTTGACTGGACATCCGTTGGCCGAGCCCGCACGGATTAACTGTCTTTGGACACGAGACGAGCGGCGCATGGGGATTTGTAAGGTACAGGCCGTAGAAATGTTGTGTATAGTTAATGTCTTATTTTAAAATCGAGGTTTTGTAGTTGAAAGCTCATTATTCTCTTGTTATAGCACACAACGATCTTTAACCGCAATATTACCATGCTAAATTTCACTAATAGGCTTACAAATTGAGCCAATAAGTCGATTCCTTTTGACGAACAAAACTCTGAAAGGAACGATCGACTTTCAAGTTTCGCTTTCAATAATCCACACCGCTGTAATTGGGACATGCGCTCAAATGAAGATAACTACGCGAGATATATTGATTACAACTAAGGTTAATTGAAATTGTTGTAGTAATATCATCTGTGGTAAGAATTTCGCGCCTTTTTATGCAAAGTACTCTATGCTTTCTACTCTGAACGTCATTGAGTTGTACACGTCTGTAATTATTAAAACATTAAAAGTAAACTCGCTATAATTTCTTTAATCGCAATATTATATTTACCAAATATATAATACATGCATAATTATGTAGGTATATAATTATGTATGTATATATTTTTGGTGAATGTAGAAACATTATTCACATAAAACTCGAATTATAGGTAGTATATTTTATGAAAAAGCCCCAGCTATATCTGTTTTTTTTTTCTATAAATCGGCTCAAAAGTTATCGGCTGAAATGTTTGTATTTCGTTTTGAAACTAAAACAATATTGTACATTTAAATAAAATGTTTCGAATGCTGTGGCCTCCAAGCATTGCGCTGATCCCACCATTTTTATGATTTTTTTTTCCTGTTTCAAAATGAACGTTTATTTATTTAAACTGAACCCTACTTTTCTGGCCGCTTACTATTTATTTCCGCAAATTAATTACGTTAATTACAGCAACGTTTAGGTGATTAAAAATAATGATTAATTGATAATTAGGGTAAAGAACAAAATTAATCTTGGAACCGAGCCTTTTCCCGCTAAGTTGGGATCGGCTACCAGTTTAAGC
This sequence comes from Hecatera dysodea, assembly GCA_905332915.2. Classification (NCBI taxonomy): domain Eukaryota; kingdom Metazoa; phylum Arthropoda; class Insecta; order Lepidoptera; family Noctuidae; genus Hecatera; species Hecatera dysodea. The sequence goes on along the minus strand of HG995286.1, from coordinate 24,334,555 downwards.
AGATTACCAGTATTTTACAAGGAGTAGTCACTCACCTTTCCGAACTTCACAGAAACTGGTTAACAGGATAAGTTTGGTCTCCGATTGTATTTTTTCTGACTATCGTAACGACTGCCAAAGATCTGCTCGCAAATAGCAGCTCAGACCAACAGCTAAACGTCCTTCCCGAGCACGTCCTTTTCATGCACTATATAGTAACAAATGTAAGGAAGCTGAATTTTAAAACAATAACATTATGAAATTATGCTGCATCAATTAAGTTTATTTCAGTAAAATGCCAGACAAATTAAATCTATCTGGTGCTGGTTTCATCTGAATCTAATCTTAAAAATAATTTAAGTTGTTTATTGGTAGGCAGCTGCTCCACGTTAAATACTAGTATTCAGCTGAATCCAGAACCCCAATTTAGTTGCGAAAAGGCTAGGCAGATGATGATGAAGTTGTTTATTGGTACCAGAATAATCATTCACAAAATTATAATTTCCAGGTAAGATATACATAGTAATCGCAGAAATTACTTACTACCCAAACTAAGCAATTGCTTATATCTTGGGACACAGTATTCAGTCGTGGACGTAGTACCAAAAACCTGGGCTATCTATCTAGATAAGACTATCTCCATGAAGATCTCTTAACCAAGAAGGATCTAACTAATTAATTATATGAGTTCAACAAGCCTCTGAAAACTTCACAGAAACTAACAGTATTTGATCAATTAGTACCCCGCAACGATTTCAGGAAATTAAATTAGTCTGCACACAGAAAATCACACAGAAGACACGTTTGCATTCATCGAATCATCCAGTTTTACACTTGGTTGACTATAAAATTATCTACTAATTACTACTAATATATGTATGTGTATTGAACTAGCTTCTGCCGAAGGCTCTGTCTGTATGAATGATGGAAGTTATCCTAAAGGAACATATTTCTCAGATAAAGAATTGCATTCCAGACTATATCTGTGCCAAATTTCATCCAAATCCTTTCCGGTGTGATAATAATAGCAGCTAGAGTATGAAAGAGTTACATTATTTTATTTTTCAAGAGTGGTTAATGACGTAATAGTAACAACTGCACAAGTCCATCTTCCAGGTTAAGCAACGGTAACCGTAGTTTGGATGGTTGATCATCTTAACATAGTGAGATTTCCACAGACCTAGAAAAGCACGATAAGCTATTGGTACCGGTTGTCGTTTGTTGATCTTTGACAGTTGTTACCGGTGGTCAGAAGCCATCATGAAAATCTAACACCAATTCTACTCATTCTAGGCAATATTTGCATTCGCTTCTCAGTTGCAATCTGTCAAAATAACCCTCAATGACCATAGATTTTTGACAGATTGTATTCATAGTCATATCTTTATTTGCATTCCATAATGTCTGAAGATCTTACAATGTGCTTTAAGCTAAATACAATTATGGACCTTGTAGGGCACAGCAAAAAGTATAAAAGTAAAGGTATAAAATAAAATGGTAGAAATAATAAAATTAGTAGTTATTTTTATAACAATTTTTAAACTTATTCTTAGTATGTATTGTGAGTGACATGCGAATGTAATGTTCTAACTATTTTAGTGTACAAATATACTTAGTATATTCTATGTATATGCATGCAATCTTTCCAAAATGGACCGTATTACCCAGTTACTGGGATGTGGAGGTCAGATAGGCGTCGCTCTATGGTACTGGTCTATGGTAGGTGCATCCGGTTAGAATGAAAGCCGATCCCAATAAAGTTGGTAAAAGCTTCAGGACAAATCGATATTATACGCCTATATTCATAGCCAGTACTATCCAGTATTCAACAGCTTGCAGATTGTACGTGTAAAACTACAAATTACTGTAAGCTAGCCGAAACACCCCGTAACATGTCATATAAACATATAACACTATACTTGACCTTCACGTTGAAAATATTTTTTTTTGTTATATCATCATCGATCAACAATATATCATGCACGTGTAACGATCATTATTCCCCCTTCCCCCCGAAATCCGCCCCCGCTTACCGGTACCTTTCATCTCACACATATTTTCAGTTATAATTTCAACTGTAGAATAGTGCAAAAGGTCCAAGGGACATTTTATCAGCGGATAATTGTCAAAAAGTTTAAAAAAGAATTGACGGTCGCTATCGCCGATAGAATTACTTTGTAAAAACTTTACTTTCGGAAGTCGGTGTTTTTGGTTGTTTCTGCGTTTTATTTTTTTAATTAAAGTTATTTTATACTTTCTGTTTTATTTTTTGTTTAGGTAGTTGTATTTTTTTTTGTAGAAAACTTGTTGATTTTCACTTTTTGGTGGTCATCTCCACAGCTAAATGTTCCCATCACAGTGTACTGGCGTGTTATAAAGTAGTGTAAACAATAAACAAAGACACGGTTTCAGCAATCCCGGAATATTTGCTACCATTTATTGAAAAGTTTTGTGTTATTTTCTTTTATTTTACTTCGATAAGCGAATATGAGAACATCATCAATGTAGTCGAATCCACGTTTTATTTGGGATAACTCAATTACTAGTCGTCAGATGTCACTCAAATTTAAATGGAATCACATGAGAAGCACCAGCTTTCGAAAATAGAATCATCAAAATCGGTACTCCCAGTGAAAAGTTGTGAAGAACAACAAAACAAAAATACTGTCGGTTTGAGAACCTCCTCATTTATTTGAATTTGTTAAAAAAGCAATATTGGCTCTTAGTAAACTTATGTTTATTACATAACTTTAATAAGTCATATAACATTAAAAAGTTTCTCGGTGAAATATCTACAAGAGAACCAAGTTTTCGAGTGAAGTATTCTTTAGTCTTGTACGATTTGAAACAGGAAATACAAATTGAATGTAATAAAATTAAAAAATCAATTTTGATGGCCCTTATTCAACATATTAATTTATGATTTAACACTTTCAATAAGTGTAAATCTTGGAAACTCAACAATAATATTATATAAAATCTGTTTTGGTAGTCTAACCAAGAGAACTATCTAAAAATATTTCAAGATTCCTACGTCTATAGACCGGCTTTTGTTGAGCCGGTCTCTATTTATCCTCCCAAAATGTGGCTATCGTTAGACCCTTAATAACATTTTTACAATATTAAATGCAAAATGAAAATAAAAACGTAAAATAATGGTAGAATAACCATGACTTGTATGTAATAATGATTTTGTTGAAATTCATAGTTAGAGATTACATGAAATTTACCGCGACTGCTGAGCGTGGGTACCTGGGTTCGATTCACTGACATAGCCCGGAGTATGAAAATAGGTGTATACATATACATATGTCAATAGGAAAGATATGCTCAACCAGTCGAAAATCTGCGGCGCATAGCAAACCTTATTTTTAGCCTTAAATTTCTTGATTTTTTTTTCCTGATGGATGGCGTAGATATGCTCGTTGGACGTCTTTGTCACTACTGACAAGATATCGGATCGCGTGAGGTTGCGCTTTCGGATATTAGTCTTTTGATTGGTCCTATTGATGTGTGCGTGAATAGAATCCAAATAAATGTATTAGAAATTTAGTTTGTAGGACTGGACCTAGTTAGACACCGGCTCTTTCTACCCGCACCTTAAATAAATAAATTGTCTCATTTTAACGCTCCTGATTATCCATCTATAGATATAGGTGCGTTTGTTTTCAGAAATTGTTCCAAGCTTACTTTCTGCAGTAGCTCTGTGATATTCCGCCAATACCGACAACTCAACAATAATATTGATACATCGTGGATGCTAGTGGCCCTGACCATGGCTTTGGATAAATGGCTGTAGTGTCCATCGATACAGCTACATAAACAGACTCGAGATTAAACTTGCGTCCAATGTCAGAGGTGACTGGTTGATGATCTCACGCCTCACTAGCGATCCTAGTGACAACCATTTTTGCATATCTGATCATGGTTGGTAGTGGATAGTTCCTTGATCAGCTCTTCATGTTCTCCCAGAAATTGATTAGGATTGGTACGTTTAAATCGTTGTTTAATATCACGATGTCCATACTCCATAGTGAGCATTCCTTACGGTCTTTTTTACGGTAGGTACAAGTTATTTATAAATTTTCTTCTTCTAAGAAGACAATCATAACTCATTATTTCTGAGTTTTATTGCCAAAGTGGTACGCGCTGTATATTTTCCCCTACAAGCCTCATTTCTTGCTTACAAAATTGACAAGATATTCTATAAACGTTTAAGTTTTGTATACCAGTCCTCATAAACACTTACACAAAGTGCTCTCTAATAAAGCAAGCATTGCAACACATAAGTTTTGCAAGTAGTACCGAGACTCGAAGCAGCGAATCGAATCGCTTCGAAACTTACTTTGGTGTCAAGTTTAGCGTATCAGACGTACTTGGGTGTCCGGCTAGGAGTTGTGGCAGGTCTTTAAACACCTCACTCCCTCCGCAGACACGAGGTGACCCGCAGTGGCGGGTTAGCACCAGCCGGGGATTACGGATGTCGTATATGTTCCTGCGATACCCGGCGTAGGTGAGAGATGGAACACCGGGGTGGTTTTAGTCAGTAAGAGTCTGACAGACCTCTCCGCCCGCCCCAGGGTGGAGGACATCCATGAGGATTTCCCCCCGTAAAAAAAAAGGTCTTTAATGATTATTATTTATTTATGTAATGGAGGACTTACAGCTAACAAAAACAGACAAAAATGGAAACATAGCTTCACCAAAAAGCCAATTACAAATCCTCACGTATAGACACATAATAATAACGTGTAGTGTGAGCACAAAATCAGCAACCAGTAAAAAGCTGCACAAATGCTATTGGAACGCATTCGAGGTGTAGTCCCTCCCTCTCAGTTGACCCCGAAGTATTACGGACCGTTGATGGTGAAGGCGCGACTGTGCGCATAACTTGCACAAATAACACGGTGCATACGATTGACTGAGTGTTATTTATTGTACTACTAAAACAAGTGATAATTAATAATAATAAATTATTTATTCATAAAAAGAACCCTTAAGCACGCAAAAGTATTTTTACATCAGAGAATTACACTATATCTACAGTAGATATGGAGGTCACATAGAGCTGAATTAAGATCTTTTAAGAATTGTCAGGGTGTCAAAATTCTGCTAGGGTTGTGGAATTTGTTCGAAAGAGTCACTGCGGCCATGGAACGCAAAGGGTATTAGCAGAAACACGGGTGGGTTAAAGGAGACAGCAAGAGTCTGACACTGCCGTACGCTCCATCCAAAGCGACAAAAAAAGAATATAATAGTATCCCAATCCCAAAAAAGATGGTGTATAATTGGCAGTTTTAAACTTTACAGGCAGCCTTAAATAGGAAAAAATATTTGTTGGTAGTCAGTGATAAACTATGTATTTACATTATTAAACAAAGTCCACCATACCACAAGTATCTCATTTTGATGTCTAACTTTTGGAATGAATTCAGCATTTTACATTGTGTTTTGAATTAGTGTCAATATTATTACATTACTATAATAACATTAATTACTCCTGCAATCAACGAGACAGCGTCAATTTACTTGTGAACTGCACAGCGATCCACTCTACTCTAATTAATTGGCAAGGCTGTCATAGAGCCGAATTTCAATGTACTAATTCAACATTAAACTATGAGAAGTGTGATATTGAAACTAACGGTAATCTGACTACTTAATACTTGCACAAATTAGTATTGGTTAGCCTTTTTCTGGACGGGAAATCATCAAATGACTTCTACCGCTCTAGGCGGATTAGAAGGGAGTGTCAGACTCTTACTGACTAAAACCTAGCCGTGATCCTTCTTGAGCCCTTTGCGTTCCAGGGTGGCGGTGACTCTTTCGAACAAATTCCGCAACCCTAGCAGGCACTGACCCTATGGGGCCCCGTCTACGTTGATGACGGCTCTTTGAGGCGCGCGTGGAACACGACGCGCCGTCGACTCGGGCCTGGTTGCTATCGGTCGGCGAGCCACCCATAGCTCGCCATCCGCAGGCCCGCACCTACGGTGGCCAGGAGGGTATCGGTTAGCCTGCCGAACATATCTCAGGAAACATGTGAGAGGATTATGTCACTGGCTCATTTTATCGCATGACATAATATGGGTATGTGGTTCATACAGTTAACTATTCCCTCGAACTGGTCGATAACGAACTGCAATGATTACATGTTACTATCTTATTGTTATGGTCGCGGTATGATATGAAGTTCAATTCGACGTCAGTTAAATTATTAATATAGGTAACACATCAAAGTACATAAATATAATGCATAAAGCAATCAACAGAAAAAAATCCCGAAGCCGATAGAAGTGATAACTTAGAACAATTGGTATTTTTTTATTGTTGAATTAAAATCATAATCAAACAAAAAACTATTTCAACAATGCGCAGTATATACCTACACTGAACTTTTCACTAAATCCATTTAATTTCACTTATACGCATGAGTCCTAAGCATGACAGTGACGCGAACCCATAAGATTTTCCCTCACCAAGAAGTACCCAACGTGGATAAAGAAGTTTTCACTTCAAAACTCGGAGTCTGCTTCTAGTCAAACCAGATTCAACCGAATACTGTTTGTTTTATCAATATTATAACAAAAACACTAACATGAGATTTGTATTTGAATCTGCAGTAGATTTACTTTTAAATTCCTAATAAATATAGCATTGGCATTAACATTCATAAAAAACGTTATAGAAATTGCACTACGGATAACTGAAATCCCACAGGTAGGTACGGGACGATATGCTAACGTTTGAAAGGTAATTTTCCAGACTATTTATAAGCGAAATCGAGTATACTGCACACATGAAGCTCGATATTGCCTCAGTAATTGTGTGAATTTCTAAGAATCCCTATTGCAAGACTTCGTACGTGGGCCGAAACGACACAGAGCTTGAATAGTGATACCCCGTCATTAAAGATGCTCTTCAGATATTTCTACATAATTGCCATTTTTATTGATGTTTATTTATTTTATAAATGTAGCCTTTTTAAGAGGAAATTTTATGTGAGTTTTGTGTATGGGATTGTGTTTTAAGTGGAAGCCTGCTTTATGTGATCGACTATATTGCTTGCATGTCTGAATCATACGAGTATGTAGCATTCTTATGTAATTCGTGTCAAATTCGATTGGGTATGTACGCCTCGGGCGCCGCAGACAAGCAGCGTTGGGTGGCTCGCTGTCCGTAAAGGACCAGGCCCGGGACGATGGCGCGTTGTCAGCATAACTGACAGTCCATTGCCTGCCAGGTTTGCGGAATTGGTTTGAAAGAGTTACCGCGGCCCTTGAACGTAATTGACGGAACACGGGTGTGTTTTATTCAGCTAGAGACTGACACTCTTTTACGCTCCACCCAGAACGGAAGGACTCATTTGATGTATTCCCTTCACAAAATGGTGTAGGTATGTGATGGGGAGGAATGAGGAACCTTTGAGGAATGTGTTTAAGATGATTTTAGGGACAAGAAATAAGAAGAATGATAGAGAAATGTGTTACAGATGATAAATCAGAAGGGGGTTGATATTGAGATGACGTAAAAAAAAGAGATGTAAATAACCAAGAGAAAAGCAGCGGCGACTTCAATGAATTGATTTATGGTAATAAAGTTACACTAATTTTTTTTAATAAATAAAGAAATCTGCCTCCGTTCTTTAAAACAGTAAATCAGCTGTCAAATATTATTGCTATTCAAAAGCTGTTATATTTAATTGTTTAACAAAACAACTTCAATTAGTAGACAAAACATATGAGAACACATTGAATAAGCTTTTGTAGTTTCGTAAACAAGCAGTGCCATTCAAAACATCGTTGAAATTCGTTTGATATTCGATTCGAATGTATTCCGCAATAGGTCATGTGAGCATTTTAAACCACGCTTTTGCGGTTTTTCTTTGTTTGTCTCTGGAGGAGGCCGCAATGGGACCATTACTGGCACTCCATTTCAGCCCCCTCCCGAGTACCGGGAGTCGCAGCACCCGCAGCAGAAGCGGCAGTGGCGGCGACGGAAGCCGCGGCGGCGGCAGAGGCGGCGGCGGCGGTGGACCTCTTGCCCCTGGTCGGGGCGGATGGCGCGCAGGCCCTTCCCCCAGCCCAGTGCTCGGCCGGCTTGCCAACAGCCGCACATGCAACGCAGTGCGGCGTGGCCTCGCACGAGCCGGCCTTATGACCGGGCTGACCACAGCGGAAACAGAGTCCGCTGCGGTCGACCTCCGAGGGGCACATAGCTCCCGTGTGGTTACCCACCTGGCAGCGGTAGCACCTCAGAGGTCTGGGTTCCAGCAGTTTTACCCGCGCAGACACCCATCCCACCAAGAGCCTTCGGCCCTCCGACACAGTTCTGGCCGCCGCCACGGGGCAGCTCACCACAAGGGTTTGCATAGTGGCTGATGCCTGTGGACGGTGAGCGTGGGTGGCTCGCCGTCCGATACCAGGCTGAGTCGACGACGCGTTGTGCTTCACGCGCGCCTCAAGGAGCCGTCAGCACCAGAGACGGGGCCCCATAGGGTCGGTGCCTGCTAGGGTTGCGGAATTTGTTCGAAAGAGTTACCGCGGCCCTGGAACGCAAAGGGCACATGGAGGAGCACGGTTGGATTTTAGTCAGTAAAAGTCTGACACTCCCTACCGCTCCACCCAGGGCGGGAGGCGTCATTTGATGATTTCCCACCCAAAAAAAAAAGAGGGGTGACACAACATCAACTGCAACCTCTGGCCGCTTTAAAATTAACTCTTAAAGGGAAATTCCATTACCGCTGACCAGTCGGATAAGCAACACAAGCAGACAAAAAGAAGTTAAGGTACGGTCACATTCGCTTCTCAAACACAATCTATAAAAAAAAACTCCCTTTTCATAAATTTTTCTTCAGTTCATCATTTCATTTCATACAGCTCTTAAAAAATTGTAGAATTGGACCTCAGGTCAACGTCCAAATCTTTGCAGCTGTTGAGTCATTGATTAACGAGCAGCTGAACTAAATACATAAACACCGTACATAAGCACCGTAAAAAACGATAAGTAGATTCCCCCTCTTATCTGAATAGACGTGAATCCTATCATAAGTCGATATAAACAAATATAAATATAAATAATAATAAATGTAATTTAATACAAAAGATAAATACTCGTATGTTGGTAAAAGTAGCATACACGTGTGTTAGGTATAAGTATTAAGAATAATAAAATTAATAATTATATAAAAATAAAAAAGCCTAATTATTTAAAACTTTGCTGTGCCCGACAGAGTCCATAATTGTTTCTATTTCTCATATTTACCATGTGTATGTGTACATTATGGGTTGCAATAAACAATCTTGAATCTAAAACGCTACATCGACGATCCTCAATTGGTTGGATTAGTCTCCACAGTAGTCGTCATGCTAGATTAATTACGATAATAAGGGAGCGGTAGTGATGCGGTAGCGGGTTTATATTACACCGCATTGATACTATTGATAGGTAACAAAGGAATCACCTAAGGATGCCATTTCCAATTATATCGTCGCATGAAGCAACATTGGACATGTCGAAAATTGGCAGTATTTTTTATGTGGGTAAATGCAATAGAATCTTTTGTTGCATATCGTACTAACGGTATTGCACTTTAGGCGTCGTCATTCGGTTTGTGTGTAGAATTTTTACTGCACGGCTATCTGAGGTCAAAGTGTGGATATGAAGGCATCGTTGGAACAGGTTTTTGATTTTAATTAATGAAAATACAGGCGATTGTTTTATTTTCTTATCGTAAAGGTATGTATTGATCATCATCGTAGGAAAACTAGCTTTTTTTCGCAAAACTGTGCTGAAGTTAAATGGAATAAATTACTGCCATTTATACCATGCAAGACAATGTCACTATAGTCCCAAGTCTGAGTGACTTTGATATTTGTATTTGAAACATTGACTCTAACTAAAGTGTAGTTAGATTTAGCGACACTCAACGATTGTCTATCATTTTTGGTACGTGTTTATACTGTGTCTATAGGTACGTATTTAGGCTTAAAATCGCTTATAGTCTGTTACAAATGACGACATTAATGTGAAACAACTGATTAACGTTTTATTTATAGTATTTTGCATTGAAAAACATTCTATGTAATTTACTAACAGTAAACGTTGTTTTATACAGTTGCAAAGTTTAAGTAAAGTAAGTAAGATTGAGGGTTAATTCAAGCTCAAAATGTTAACTACTTAGAAGTTTCTCTTATAATTAGGAAGCTTGCTTAGGTCTGTTTACAGCTTGGAAAACTTTGAAGTTTTATAAAAGTCTGCATTCAGATTTTTAGTAACCACTAGATTTAGCTCTAGTGGAAGACAAAAGTAAAGATTTAGTTCACAAAAACGTGGATACGGAATTCGTCCGAAAGAGTCACCGCGGCTCTGGAACGCAAAGGGCACAAGAAAGATCACGAGTGCGTCTTAGTTAGTAGGAGTCTGATACTCCCTTCCACTCCGCCCAGAGCGGGAGAAGTCATTTGATGATGTCCCATCCAAAAAAAAACACTGGAACGCAAAAGGCACTAAGAGGAATACGGGTGGGTTTTAGTCAGTAAGAGTCTGACACTCCCTTTCGCCCCGCCCAAAGCGGGAGAAGTGATTTGAAGATTCACAACCAGACAAAAAAACCCTGTGACAACGTAGCTAGGACATACTGAAATAGGTATTTTATTATGTTCTAATCCAAGTCTTGCGGTATATTATTTTCAAACTTATTCAGCTGGTTTAAAGCGTGCACTTCTAAGTATGTATTCCATACAAAGAGGAAACTCTGTTTTGTTCACTAAATCAAGACTCAAGACTCGTGACGAAGAAATACGACTAAAAATTAGCATTTTCTCCACGGGAAATACCGATTTAGTTGAATCCGGTTTGACTTTACCTATATTATTATATAACAGACCCCATATAGGCTGACCCCCGTTGGAACAAGGATAGGAATACGATGATGTTATCAGGATTAAAAGTTATGTTCTTATTAACTAACCTCGGTCTAAAAAATTTATAAAAACTTTTCCAATAAAAAGTTTAGAGAGTACGAGAGAACAGGTTAAGGGTTCTAAAGAAAGTGAGTAAACAATCTCTCATTCAAAAACCATAAGGAAAACACGTTCGTAATAGGGCGTTAAAAATGAGCAACAATACAAATAAGAAACGATGCAGGGAGCCGTTAAATAACCGATATTGTGACGAGACACAAAACTAAAGTTTGGTCGCTGTATACAAGAGGCAAAATACCACTAGGATAGGTAGGTAGGTACTTCGATTTGCCATACAATCAACAGATTGGATCCCTTTGAAATCGACAAATTAAAGGCTTGAAACGCACATCCCGAACAGACACGTGTAAGCGTGTACGAAGCCTACCTTCGTGCCCTCCGTGCCGACCCAGTTCAGTTCTCCGTTAGAATCGCGCGAACTCACTCGAGAGACTAATTAACAGAGTCTGTGAGCTGTAATATTATAATTGCATTTAACTTGAATTATTTTGCTCGTGCGACTCTTGAACTTCTTCGAACGGTAGGTACTATGCCTTGAAAGCAGGCAGAAATAATAATAGCTGCAAGGTTGCTGAGGACGGACTGTGGATAGGTGACCATCTATTAAAGACTGAGATTTCCTCTATGAATCGGAATGTACGCTAAGCCGTCATTCCCGGCTCTGATTATGTTAAGCATAATCAAAAAGCCAGTAAACCTCACTCACACCAGTATTGCTAAATAGCGCTGCACCGTCACGGTACCTTATTACCCAGTTCCTGGGCCAGTCACTCCACATAAACTACTGGTATTCAGCTACATTCGGTTAGATTGAAAGCTGACCCTAACATGGCACACAGCAGAACCGCATGGCTAACATGGAAAGCGCAGCCGTGAAGCACAGTTTATTGTGTTTGATTTGAATTAAACAAAAAGGTTTATTTTTACTATTTCAATATTAATGTGTTCATTTGTTCTGAAAAAAATGTGTGTTTCTATGTTCAATAAACATATTTTCTTACTTTTAAACGTATCAAAGCTTTTTGTACATAATACACAAGTAGTAAGGCTGACAAAGTCGGATTTGAGCCTAGATAAAAACGACAAGCTCTTTCGGAATGTCACGTGGTTAAATCGATACATTTAGTACCTGACGCTAGAATACTACCCTGTCCAGAACTTTGGCCTGAAGGATCTCTACTCGGGCCTACGGATGGGGAGCTATGGGTGGCTCGCCGTCCGATAGCAACCAGGCCCGAGTGGACGGCGCGTCGTGTTCCACACGCGCCTCAAAGAGCCGTCAGCAAAGAAGACGGGACCCCATAGGGTCAGTGCCTGTTAGGGTTGCGGAATTTGTTCGAAAGAGTCACCGCGGCCCTGGAACGCAGAGGGCACAAGAAGGAACACGGGTGGGTTTTAGTCAGTAAGAGTCTGACACTCCCTTCCGCTCCGCCCAGAGCGGGAGAAGTTATTTGATGATTTCCCATTCAAAAACAGGGATCTCTACTCAAAAAGCCTGCTAAGATACTGTTCTTTCCTACTAGCTGTAATTTTATCAGGACAATACCTACAAATCAAGCCCGCAGCTGTTCCTCTCGCACCCATAGAACCAACTGCCAGCTTCCTCCTTCCTCCTTTTTTGGAAGTCCGTTAAAAACTGGTCCTATTATTAAGAAACAAAATGGTTTATTATTATGTTTTTAATCTCTCTAGAACAACCAATCCGTTACGAATAAATACCTACCTAATACTTTTTCAAAGTCTGTTCAAAAATATTAGAACTCTACCGACATACACATGAAAACAGAACCTTCTTCAAATTTTAAGCTTTTTAAATAAACGTTATTGTTTGAAAACTACACTATCGACGAGTGTCATAGGCTTTTTATGTAATAACTAATAACTCGGGAGCGAAACCGCAGGAAAATGCTTGTTTGCCTCTGTAACAAGTATTAAGTATAATGATGCTCATTACTTGTTACCGAGAACCTCCCTCGCAGAACAAACCTATTGTTGTCGATACCTATTTATAGGCTACAGTGCGAGATATTTGTAGAAATCAAAATCACAAAGTGATTTTTTCCTTTTATTCCCATTCATTGAGTTTTCTTGTGAAGTTGTTCATTATATTTTACCTGGAAAATTGTAATAAAGGAAAATTTTATACAGAGTGTCATATAAAAAATCTACATATTCAGTATCCAAATCACACGCAGTTTGCTCTCGAACACCGCAGGGTGTGGACGTAAAAATGTCGTTGTTCCTTGTTATCCTAAGTTTGGTGGCCTTTTGTGTTTGCCTATTAATGGTGGTGTATAATTGTCACCAGGCCCTGCTGAAGATATCTTCGGCATACCTCAACAAGAAGATCCCGAACATTCCTGATATAAAGGTCGACGGAACTGAGGAGAAATGGTGAGTGTCTTGATTATTAGTTCGCTGTTTCAATCTCTAGGTCACCATTATACAGTATTTTAAATAACAGAGGGCGTTCCCTTAAACTCGTTAATGTATATCATTAATAGATTAAAATAAAAATATCAGCATGGAATAATAAGCATAAAATGCACAAACCGGCAAGTACGCGTGTACGCGTTTCTTTAACGTATAAATTTAAAATTTTAGTGTATATTTTAATATTTAAAAAAATTAAAACATTTTGTTTTCGAATGGTAATATTTTTTAAATCATATTTGGATGCTATACTATTGCGGGTTAACGGGAACGCCATCTGTTAGTTAACATACAGTATTAATAAATCGATCAGTTTAATAAAATTGCAGGTTTGTTGTGAAATCTTCTGTCATATTTTAAAGAGGTTGTGGAACAAAAATATGTTATAGTGCAACTTAACCTAGTTGTACTTTAACATAGTTTTGTTTTTTTTTTTGAGCTTTTCAGGGCTTTCAGTTGTGTGTAGTTCCGTACCTAAAATAAGCTTGCGTGTAATCTGCCTATCATCAAAATAATTACACTGCGTTACACTAATAATGAATTTTAAGTACCCCTTTTGTAATTTTATTTTTTCGTGTTTATTTCTATTGTATAACAATATTGCATACATTTTCATCATATCACGTCTCATTTTCTATCCTTGAGAATGTACCAAATATGTAATGCTCAAAATTAAAAATACTAGTGTTTTGTAATTTCGAAACTAATTTGAAATTTTCACATTATTTGATTTTACTTTTTAGTTAGAAAAGAAGAAAATTTATTCAATTTTTTTTAAGTGAAAATAAGTTAACTTTTTTAATGATACGCTTCAAGCGTTTAATGCGTGAAGATACATCTGAATTCTTTTGATAATGTATTTTCTTCATTGCTTACATATTTCTTGTGTCGTTTTGGTAACTAAATAAAGACAAAAGGAAACAATAAAAAAAAAGATATACAAAACTTCAACTATTTGTAATATGCTTAAAATGACGGTAGTCAAAAACTGATCGGCATTTACCTCGAAAACTAGACGTGATGGATAGCACAAATGTTTGCGATATTTTTTCTATGACTCATCGGCTTTTTAAACCACCTATCAGTGAAACGGGTACCAAAATCGTGTAACGCAGTGTATCATTGTTTGATTTTTGTTGTTAAAAACGTTCCTCTCATCGATTTTGAGAGGAACGTTTTTGTGCATAGTTCTTTAGGGAACAAAGATATAACCGGTCATCGATCACGGTTGTCAAAAAATCTGATATGTAAGGTACCTACGACGTGCGCCACCGAACTGTCACGTGGTCGATCCCAAATATATTGGTTTCTTGACATATGACATTGTATTATGTCACTTTGTCTTGAGCCCCTAAGGTATTTTTGCTTTAACAAACACATACCAAACGTAATGTTGGTTCTCGTTTGAGTGCCTACAAATAGATTTAGGTACAAGTTGTTTCTCTAGACCTAAACATCCTTCTGGTGTGGACCAATTTTCTCTAAAACATAAAGATATTGATTGGGTCATAATTATAAGGACCGATTTTACGATGGTCAGATAACTTTTACCTGAGAAATAAAATGGCTGTTTAATATCTTCTACGAAATATACCAAACAGCCTATATACTTCAGTGAAAAATCAGTCCTATGTTATATAAATACCCGTTACAAACCTGAAGCGCGAAACCAACCGCTCAGCCATCATGCGAACAAAGCATTGCTAACAAATGCGATTGTATGTACTAACTTGTTGCGGAATTTGTTCGAAAGAGTTACCGCGGCCCTGGAACGCAAAGGGCACAAGAGGAACACGGGTGGGTTTTAGTCAGTAAGAGTCTGACACTCCCTACCGCTCCACCCAGGGCGGGAGGGGTCATTTGATGATTTCCCATCCAAAAAAAAAATTACTAATTTTATAAAGAGGAATGATTTGTTTTGTTTTTGTTCTGAATGCTTATTCTTCCCATACCACTGGACCAATTTTACCCATTTTTTTCACTAATGGAAAGCTGCATTATCAGCGAGTAACATAGGCTTTTTTATCACCGTATTCCCACGGGGACGGAAACTACATGGATGAAACCTGGAAGCGATGCTAGTCTATATCTATATCTATAGTAATATTATAAAGAGGAATGACTTGTATTTTTGTATGTAACGATAACTCAAAAACTACCGGACCGATTTAAAAAAATCTTTCACCACTAGAAAGCTACATTAATCATGAGTGACATAGACTATACTTTATCCCCGTATTCTCAAGGGAACGGGAACTACGTGGGTGAAACCGCGGGGCGCTGCTAGTATTTTATAGAGGAATGATTTGTGTTTTTAACCGACTTCTAAAAAAGGAGGAGGTTCTCAATTCGGATGTTTGTATTTTTTTTTATTGTTTGTTCGCGCATAACTCCGTCGCTTGCCAACCGATTTGAAAAATTCTTTTTTTGTTGGAAAGGGTATACTTCCCAAATGGTCCCATGAAAATTTTATCGAAATCGAACAAGCGGTTTTTGAAAAATCAACAAAAATCTAAAAAAATATACACATTACACATTGTCTACATTGATGACCTTTTAGTTTACTCTGCATTGGAGCAGTGCGGTTTTTTACACTAATGTAATTGGTTCGTTTAGGTGGGGGGAGGGGAGGGGGTTTAGGTACCACTAAAAATTGAAAAATAAAAAACTTTTTACAAAAAAATACAACCGACTTTTCCACAAAAAATCAAAAAAGTACAAAATAACTTTAATTTCGGAAGTCGGTGTTCAAAAAATGAAAAAGGAACCACAAACACCGAGTTCCAAAATTAAAGTTATTTTGTACTTTTTTGATTTTTTGTGGAAAAGTCGGTTGTATTTTTTTGTAAAACGTTTTTTTTGTATTTTTGTATGTAACGAATAAACTCAAAAACTACTGGACCGATTAAAAAAATTCTTTCACCATTAGAAAGCTACATTCACCCTGAGTAACATAGGCTATATTTTATCCCCATATTCCCGCGGGAACGGGAACTACGTGGGTGAAACCGCGGGGCGCTGCTAGTATGCTATACATACATATTTCTTGGAGACTGGAGCCACAGAACAATGCCACGACGTTTTCATAGAAATTGAGGCCTCTTGTTCATATAAATAGAAAATCGAAATATCTCACGCCCAACAACGTCTGGGTAGCGCGCATTCTGCGTCTCAGTTCAGCGTGTGGAACTGGGACCTGTGGGTGCCTTAATCTGTCTAGAGGTTACATATGCGAAAGTATTTCTGTACGACTGTTTGTTATCGATCTTTTCATGTCTTATAAGCTTCAATTAGGCACATGATATAACTGTTATGAAAACAAGCTCAACTTCGGAAATACAACTAAGTTATGGCACTTTTAAAAACATAATCTTAATATTTAAAAAATACTACTAAAGAAAATATAATAAAGAAAATATATATATTTATGTACAAGCAGAGTAAAAAGGAGAAAAGACTCATAGGGCATCGGAAAATTCGTCCACATCGCTGTCAACGGGAAAAGTGCCCAGAACACTGACCGCATTGCCACTTTGAATGGCCAGCCCTCTGGTCACGTGAAGAGTCGACTAACTGCTTACTGATTTGCACATGATTATATATGCCATATCCTGATTAAGACAGCGGATATTCTTCTCTTTATCTCAGGAATTATATACTTAGTACAATTTCGGATGTTCATGGGAGCGAAGCTTCTTTATAAAGTTCTAGAATATCAATTTAAAGTGAATAGTGATTCCGAAATAGGAAACAGTACCTGTATAAAAACATAATACTATAGAATCATATCATAATTCATGGATCTCACGTTGTCGGGGATATAAAACAGACTAAATATATTCTATCAACATTAACAATTTTCGAAAATTAAATGGTAACGTCAAGCACTACAGATTTATTTATTTATTTATGTAGGTACACACAAGATACTTAAAAAGAAAAGAAAAAGTTGAAGTTTACTAGCCAAAATTTCAAGTTTGCTACCTTTTACATTGGAATATCTGTCAAATACACCATCAGATTCTCTACGTTTTTACGTAAAATTTTGTAGAATTTACCCTAAGTTCCCAAAATCACTTAGTTCTATTTTAACAAAACCGCACAATTCTCATTTCAAAAATAGCATTGAAATAAAATACCTTACATATAAAGCCCTTATCTCAGTCCTAAATTAGTGAGTTATTCCATCAACACTGAACTCCCGATCTCGGTAATCAATATAAAACCCGAAAACTACAACCTGTGTGTCTAATATCAATAAGTTTATTCGACAGTAAATAGGAAATAACCATTCCTAGGTACCTATTTATCGTCGAATAAAATATCCATTTTTGTCTTTTAATGGGAACAAACATGTACCTAAATTAGACTTTGAATCTTTATATCTAAAGGTTAGATTACAATAACGATGGCAATGTGGTCAATTACACTATTTCCAAAACTATGCTTCCCCAATCGAAACTAACTCGTATTGTTTTATTTATAATATCCGCTAGTGCCATCTATCAACCGCAGGTTAAATTAACTGCACTTTGATGCTTCGTTGTTTGAAATTACGTCATCATCAGGGTGGTGCTTACACACTAGGCGAATTTTCCGAGCGACCTCACAAGTAAACAGTAAAACGCAATCGTAAACAGCTAGGAATAAAAAGCTTGGCGAAGCTGATTTCATGTGAACTATTTGGTCTCATGTAACTGTTAAAATAATATTCAACTACCTATAAAAATTACAAAGTGTAAGTGTAAGTGGCAATATATCAATTTCTGTCTTTGTTTTTTATGCATCGGAATAATCTGATCACAAAATGTTCAATCAAGTTATTTTTTGTTGTATTAAAACCTCTCATTTAAATAAACTACCTAGTATGTAAAGAGCCTTTGAAGAATAAATATTTAATGATGCGATGCATTATGCGTCATTGAAGTTAGTTCCGCCACTTTTTAGTAGATGGCGCTAGTAGTGTCATACTTAGCAATGTTGAAGTACGTGCTATCAAATCTAGGGTCATTCGTAGCGTTGTCGTAGCAGTAATCTTTAATTTTTGCTTTTTGATTAGTTTCGGTAAGTTGGTACATATAATAATAGTTTGCGTTCTACAAACCAGAATAAATATCAATACAAAGATGATTAATCATTTTTTTAAGTACAGTGAATTATGTGGACGCGGTACTTTTTTATGGAACGGAAATTATCAAATGACTTCTTCCGCTCTGGGCTGAGCGAAAAAATCACGGTGAAAATTTACGGACTACCACCATTTATACAAAACTAGTTATTAAAACTGTAAAAAAAAGTACATAAAAAGTTAATAAAACGTTAAGACTTACAAGACGAAGTGTCTGAAACAGTTTCCTTTATAATACACACTAGTGTCACCTATCAACCGCAGGCTTAATCAACTACACTTTCATGCTTCGATGTTTGAAATTAAGTTATCATCAGGCTGTTGCTTACACACTAGGCGATTTTTCCGAGCGACCTCACAAGTAAACGACAAAACGCAATCCCAAACTTACTTGAATAACAACCTTGGCGAAGCTGATTTCATGTGAACTATTTGATCTCATACTTACAAAGTTAAAGAAGATGTAAGAGGTAGGATTAGAGTGTTTATTATAGAATAAATAGTTAACGATGCGATGCGTCATTGAAGTCAGTTCCACCACTTTTTACTAGATGGCGCTAGTAGTGTCATACTTAGCAATGTTGAAGTACGTGCTATGAAATCTAAAATGTTTGCTTTTAGATTAGTTTCGGTAGGTTTGTTTAAATAATAAGTTGTGTTGGGTATACCAGAACGAATACCAATACAAAGATGATTAATCAAACTTGTAACTAGTGAATATGGGGACGAGATAGAGACTTCCACTGTGAAAATTTTGCACCATTCATACATAACTCGCCAATAAAATTGTAAGTCATCCATAAAAATATCAATTAAATATATGAAGACTTACAAGAAGAAGAACAATGTCTATTTTTCCAAAAAAATTACTACGGAACGTTTTGGTCGAATTCGATGTACTTATCGAATTTTCTCGATACTCTAACAAAGCAATCTTCCATCCGAGATGAGATCTTGTACTCCCAGTCGAAGGTTCACGATCGTGCCGAGGTCACCAGCCGAGCGTGACCGACCGGACCCGACCCGGTTCCGTGCCGACCAACGAAACTATGATACTCTACACTTCCTTTTAAAATTTGTAAAATCCTTCCTTAAAACGAATAAAAAACTGCTGAGTGTATGTAATACCTACTTTCAATAAGGTAACAGAAGAATAGGTAGTAGTGTGATGAACTGATGGCCGGTTACTGAATTAAGTTTCACGGATTGTCAGGCTCAAGCAGAGTTTGGTAAGACAGTTTCAAAATCTGAATTCAGAATTTTCCTGCGGCTACGTATACACATATCCCGTTTTTTCCCGTTCCCGTAGGAATTTCGGGAAATACTCCCTCTTAATCCTCTCCTACACTCTCAAGTGCTTTTTGACAATATATTATTATGGTTACACTTTACATAGTATAAAAAGAGCTATCACAAAGAAGCGTGTATGCGTTCCATGCATTGAACTAAATAACATTGTACAAAAAATATTTTCCGGTTTTTAGAAATACACTCGCTAGGCAAAAAATAAAATACCTACATAGAAACGTAGCGCCCGGCAGACATCAAATTATTTTCATGTGACATTCGCACCAGTGGAAATAGATATCACGTCGGTACGGCTGCAAAAGGATGCGCGGGAAAGCACAGCAAAAGGTATTCGAGTCATCGACACGATTTTTAATATCCGCTGTGCAGGTCCATAGATGTATTTACGCATGGAGAATGACGGCACCCATTTAATTGAGCTGAAATATGCATATAGGCACGAACATATAGACTTGTAAATTATTTTATGCGAGTTCATAGCGCGAAAATTGGTTTGTCTGGAGTGATGTAAAATAAAGTATGAAAAACTAGACAGTTTTTTAAGGGTGTGTATAGGTTTTTAAATCACATTTTGAACTAGAGACGCTAGTAACAGTAGATTTTTTTGTACTTTAAACATTAGCTTAAACTCATCACAAATATTTCTACCGCAAAGTTCCTTTTAGTAGACGTCATGTTTGTATTTCTTCTCCACATAAAATGATTGTTCAAAACTGTCTCTTATTATTTATTGCATACACAAAAACAAACAAATATAAACACAACATTTTAAAACTGTTCATTTACACATGACAAATTTTAATATGAGATATTAGGTACAATTTTACTAGATAGAAAAATAATACGTAAGTAATATTTCCGTTCATGCATTGTTCCTAAAGTTGAACGTATGTATTTGCTTTGTGAATAATTTTTATAACAGGATCAGTTCTCCAAAGATTTTCTCCCTTACCTACAATTAACTCAAGACTGTGGCTGTGGCGATCCCTATACAGCTGTGGGGTTTTATCTACTGTGTTTTTTTCTATGACTGGCCGCTGGTTGGTGGTTATTGTCTGCTTAACCGGGCTTATCTTTCATCTGAAAGATGGTAACTAGTTATTACATACTTGCC
Source organism: Hecatera dysodea (assembly GCA_905332915.2). Taxonomy (NCBI): domain Eukaryota; kingdom Metazoa; phylum Arthropoda; class Insecta; order Lepidoptera; family Noctuidae; genus Hecatera; species Hecatera dysodea. The sequence goes on along the minus strand of HG995286.1, from coordinate 24,313,608 downwards.
AGCTCATATTCGAACACAAATATAATTTTCAATGTTCCTGAGACAATGCATTATTAATTTTCTTCCAGCATATCGTTGAATATCCAGAGTGAATCCGGTGAGTTATTTTTGTAGGTAACTGTTACTGTATATACATAGGTCGACATACCTTAATAACTAAGTTTTACCTAACAAGACCAAATACTAAGTTAGGAATTCTGAGACGAACTTTGACTTATAAATTGAATCTCGATGATCTCTTTATAAGTTATTTAATTCCTAAATGTTAACATTTTATAATTAATGACATAGCATACTTGGGTGGTAAACTATATGTATACATTACATTACTGTAGTAAAAATAAAATACGTTATCAGTACTTAACAGTTAATTACAAATGAACATTATCAATAATATTTAACATACGTAAACATAGAAGTATTAAATTATTGACATTTATAAAAGAATAATAACTTAACACGAAGTAAATATGAAACATGATTAAAGAGAGTTTCATGGAAAAGAAAGCTTGTATTTTAACATAATATTCTTCAATTCAATAAAGATCCACGATCCTTTTCTTTGTATGTGTCACCTGGAAATCACTGACTCCGTAACCTTGTAATAAGTCTTTATCAGATTGTAATGTCTCGATATCATCATCAATCATCATTAACAGCCTGTTGCAGTCCACTGCTGGACATAGGCCTCTCCAATTGCACGCCACTCAGATCTATTTTCGGCTTCTCGCATCCTGTTTCTGCCAGCCGTCCTGCGTAAATCGTCACTCCACCGTGCCTGAGGACGTCCTACACTACGTTTGCCGAGACGCGGTTGCTAGTCAAGAACTCGTTTACCCCAACGGTTGTTGGTTCTACGACTAATATGGCCAGCCCACTGCCACTTCAGTTTACTAATCCGCTGGGATATATCGATGACCTTGCTTCTCTGACGGATCACCGCATTTCTGATGCGATCCCTCAGAGACACACATATCCCTTTCCATAGCCCGCTGAGCGACTTTGAGCTTGTGGACCATACGAGCCGTTAGTTTCCACGTTTCGGCTCCGTATGTCATGACGAATAGGACGCACTGATTGAAGACTTCGTCTTTAGGCACTGTGGAATTGAAGACTCGACGTATGTCTCGATATGTTGTGAAAAATAAAATCGCTTTTTATAAAATAAATCCCATCCAAATTCTTAGTTTCCATTATATCCGTTTCTTATTGCAATTTTACGCGATATTGTACAATCTTACGGCGTTTGCAATTTGCCGGCGACAAATGCATTTATTACAAATGCGTTCGTTTCAGTTTTAATTCATCATAATAACATTGTCCAAAGAAAATAGTTTTAGCTCTTCTTCAACAATTAAAACATCTTTAAAATAAATTCTAAGTTTTGAGTGCGTACTTAAATTAACTTTTATACCACTCCATGTCGTGGCTACTCCGGGCTTTTCCAATTAAATTAAAAAACCCGTTGAACTTCTCAAAGATGCACCCCAACTATTTAAATCCAGTGAGCTGTCCACTTTTAAAAGGCATTTCTTTTCTAATTTCCCGTAAATTTTAGGCAGTCCGAATACATGAATGAATACACAATGCCGTCTATTTTAAACTCTGAGGGTTTTTAAAGGACTTTTACCTTTCGTTCGCTGTATTTTAATAGCTTGAACAGCAAATGGTTAATTGAACCTGTCATTTAAACGTTCATTGATTCCAGTTCCGTATGCAATTGTGGATACAAATTTGTGCTCTTTACATGGCTCCTGATGGCTCATGCACAATACACAACGGTAGTTATTTATTAGTCAGCTGTTTTGGTCTGCATGTGGCTTGCAACTATATATACCCAATTTAAGCCCAACCGCGGGGACATTCGAAGCATTTACATATTTTGGCCAGCTTTGCAATCCATTTGACCTGAATTTCCATTTTACAAAAATACCTTGACTTTTTTTATTAAAACTCGCAAAATTCAAATGTTTTCGTTAGTGGAACATAGACGATCGTAAATCAAATATGCATTCTCTATCAGTCAACCTTTAGGTTAAAAATACTTTACTGTGGTAGGTGCACATAATAATAAATAAGTTGTATAACAAGGAAACTCGTTTTTTTTTTTTAACTCCCGTAGTTTAGGCCATGCGTTGTCTGTCAGTGAAATACATTAATCTTTATTTAGTAAAACACTCGTATAAACTCATATTGCGTGGACAATCTATGTTAAAACCTTCTTCTCTTTTTTGGCTCATCAGTATTAATTGATGATACTTAAGGCTACATATGTACGTTCATTTTGTGTAATATTCAATATATTATCGACAGCCAGTGTTCTCAAATGGCATAATGCTAATTTTATCTAATAATACTTTATATAATTTTCATTTAATATAGTTCACTTCACAATTAAGTTTACAAATATTTTCAAACACAAAATCGATTTTTTTTTAAATCTTGAATAGCGCTCTTTTGATATGATTATCATTTTGAATAAGTTATATCTTTTCTAAACGTTTAGCGAATAACGAGCTAAGAGGCCCGATATTGATAGGTTAGGTTCGAAAGGGATGATGGGAGCTAACATAGCGATTGAAAGAAACTTGCGTTATTGCCTTCATGTTAGGTTCTTTTGCAGCCTGCTTATAGAAATAAAAACCCCACGAAGCGGAGCTTCGTCGACTTACTAACGTAATTAAAGTCGACTTTACATTCAATTCAAATCAGCATTTTCTATTATTTTTCTCGAAGCAGTTATTAAAGAAATAAAACGGTAATGCCTTAGGTAAATGAAATGAATGAAAACAACTGTAAGGTTACTAAGAGGCTGCACGTTTTCAATCAGCTAAAGACTTAATATTTTACTTTGAAAGCAAACAGAGTGACTGCAAGGACTCCTTCTGGGATAATAAATATATTTGATTTTTCAATCGTTTTCTCTTCACAGTCTTTTATTTGAAGTATTATTGGATAAAGCCATTGCTAAGGAATGCAATTTAGTACCCGTTTCTGTTTAGTAAACTACGATTTCCGTAACGCGTATTTTACTATTTTCAAAATCCAACACGATCCCATTGTCATTTTCCTAAAAGTTCGTAATCTGCTAAATTCATAATGGTCGATCATTGGTCTGTCAATGGTCTTGTAATACTTTTTGATTACCGAGCTATTAAAAGCAATGACTGCATAATGACATTGTAATGGTAGGTCACTGATAAAAGGGACTGTCAAAATTTTACCAGATTATCGCATACGTCTGTCATTAATTTGTCATTGTGTACGAGATTACCATTCTATGCTATTTCTTTCAATAAAGTGTCAGTGGTTGGCCATTCTTTCGAACAATTCCGTAACCCTGACAGATCCCTAATGCTGCCTATGTTTAGATTGCAGCTCTGTCAAGTTAAAATACTAACATACGAGAACTTACCTTGTATTTACTAACACAGTTGAGTCATGTTAGTTGAGAATAAAGTTTTATTATTATCTTAGTTTCACAATTCCTGGAAATCTGGAGACGTATTACGTCACTATTCAAATAGGGTGTATTAAGAGATAAATTTTATAAGGTATGTTATACTCCTTGTTGTATTGTGTCTATGCGCTCCCAGAAAAATGTTAGTGACTTTTGTTTTTTTTTTTACGTTTGAAGAAATAAAGGAATGTTGAATAAGAAATCTTACTCTAATTATTAATTTTAAACCAATAATAATAGGTTATGTGCCCAGGTACGCATCGTAATAAATTGAGTAAAGAGCAGAACTTAAAAAGGGAAAAAACGCACGCGGTCGAAAGTGAATAAATTTGAAAAATGGAAGTCACAAATTCTATGAGAATTGAGAAGTTTAGCGGTAAGAATTTTCGGCAGTGGAAATTTCAGGTCAATTGTGCCTTAAAAGCGAAAGGTTTAAATATCCATGAAGAAAAACCCAGGCTGGGTGATACGAAGCAGTGGGACAAAAATGATGGTATGGCCATGTTTCTATTAACTTCATCTATGGATTTAAACCAAATCTCATTAATTGAAAATTGCGAAACGGCAAAGGAAGTGATGACAAAGTTAGAATCAATTTACGAACAAAAATCGGAACTGAACAAAATGATAGTGCACGAAAAATTCTATCAATACAAGATGTCATCAACCGATAGTATTGCACAGCATATTTCCAAAGTCGAGAACTTAGCTAAACAATTAAAAGAGACAGGCGAGGAAATAAGTAATACAGCAATTATGACAAAAATATTGAGTACACTACCTTCAAAGTATCGCTCTCTGCGTCAGGCATGGCTGTCATTAGATCCACATTCACAAACAATTCAGAACTTAACAGCAAGATTATTAGATGAGGAAGCGAGCTTGACAAATGAAGAGGAATCTGAGAGTGCTCTAGTGGCCATGAAACATTCTAAACCACAAAGAAAATTTCAGAATCACAATATGCATCAAAGTTCAACATCTGGCCAAAATAATCAGCATCGATTTATATGTTACAACTGTAACAAGAGAGGGCATTTTGCAAGAGATTGTCGTGCCCCAAAGAAGTCTGAGAGGAAACCTCAAGAGCAAAAGTTGCTTGCATTCAGTGTCGAGCAATGTTTACAATCTGAAGCTGATACAGATACATGGATTCTCGACAGTGGTGCATCTGCACACATGTCACACAGGCGTGATTATTTCTGTGAGTTACTAGATTATGGCCAGAATAGCAGTGATACAACTGTGAGAATGGGAAATAAGAAGGAACTAGTGGTGCAAGGGCGTGGAAATATACTAATTAATAGATGTGTGAACGGCAAGTGGGAGCAAAGTATAATAGAAGACGTACTTTATGTACCAGAGTTACGCAGAAATTTGTTCTCAGAAGGCATGGCAACAAGAAAAGGCTATGGTATAATTAAGAAGTACAATGAGGCCTTAATATTGAAAAATAATACAGTTGTTATAACTGCAACATTAAAGCAGAATAATCTTTATGAAGTGAATATTAAAACCACAGTGCAAAGAGATTGTAACTTAGCACCGTCAGGTTTGAAAATTTGGCATGAACGTTTGGGCCATTTAAACTTGAAAGAATTGCAAAACATGAGTAAGAACGGTGCAATTCCAGTAAAGTTATCAGATGAGATCAAATTTGTTTGTGAGGCTTGTCAATATGGGAAACAGAGTCGCTTGCCATTTCAGAAATCCTGTAGAGGAAAATGTGAACCAGGTGATTTGACCTACAGTGATGTGTGTGGACCTGTAGAACATACATCTGTATCTGGAGCAAGATATTTTGTCTTATTTAAAGATGGTGCCACCAGCTATAGACATGTGTTTATAATCAAGCACAAAAGTGATGTCCTAGATTGCTTTAAGAAATATAATGCAATAGTTAAAAATAAGTTTGGCCATGGCACTCGTATATTGCATACAGACAACGGACGTGAGTACGTTAACAATGAACTTAAATCTTATTTGGATAATGAAGGAATAGTTCATGAACGCACAGCACCTTACACGCCTGAACAAAACGGTAGAGTGGAGAGAGAAATGCGCACAATTATGGAGAGCGCGAGATCAATGTTATACTCTCGTGATATCTCATTGAATCTCTGGGCTGAAGCAGTAAACTGTGCTGTTTATTTATTAAATCGATGTTCCTCTACCCAGACAAAGAATGTATCCCCATATGAGCTGTGGAATGGACAGAAGCCAGCCATTCAACACATAAGAGTATTTGGTTCAGAAGGGTATGTTCATATACCTAATGAAAGAAGAAGAAAACTAGATAAAAAGAGTGTAAAACTAATACTAGTAGGATATGAAAATGAGAATTATAGAATGTTTGATATTGAAAGTGGGAAGATAACAGTAAGTAGAAATGTAAACTTCAATGAGAACAACGTACCAGTATTGAGGAGAAACATCACTTCAATTTCTTTAACCGATGAACAAGAACAAAGTGAAGGAACACAAGATATAACTGATTCACCAAGAGACAGCCAAAATATTTCTGAATCTAGTTTTGAAAGTGTAGAAACACAGGATGATCCCAATGATGTGACATACCAGCCTTCACAAATAATTTCTGAAGATGATGAAAGAAATGTTACACTGAGACCTAGAAGGAACAGGAATGAAGAAGCAAATTTTATTGAGTTTGATGTACCTACGACATATGAAGAAGCTATAACTTGTAAAAATAGTGATAAATGGAAGGAAGCTATAAGCGACGAATTACAGTCACTAAAAGAAAATGAAACCTGGAAATTAGTAAATAGAAATAATGAGGAAACAGTGACCTCAAAATGGGTATTCTGTATAAAGAGGAATTCAGATGGTGATATTGAAAGATACAAAGCTCGTCTTTGTGCACGTGGGTTTACACAAACTAAGGATCTTGATTACAAAGAAACATTTTCACCAACAATAAGATTTGATTCCATTAGAATAATATTATCTCTTGCAGCTCGAGAGAATTATGAACTACATCAATTTGATGTTAAAACAGCATTTTTGTACGGTGAGTTGTCAGAGGATGTCTATATGGAGGTGCCTGAGGGTGTCCATGCAGAGCCAGGAAAGATCTGTAAGTTAGTTAAATCCTTATATGGGCTAAAACAGTCATCACGCTGCTGGAATAGAAAGTTCTCTTCTTTTCTAACTACTTATGGTTTTGAAATGTGTCCCTCTGACAATTGTATTTTTGTTGGTCATTTTAATAATTATAAGGTTATATTGATCTTGTATGTAGACGATGCTATATTATTATCAAAGAGTAATAGTATATTGTTGCATATTATAAAGGATTTGAAACAAAGTTTTAAGATAAAGGGGTTGAATTTAAATATGTTTGTTGGCATGGAAATAACTAAAAATGATGGAATGATTACGTTAAGTCAAAAACAGTACATAAAACAAATTATAAATAGGTTCAACATGTCAGATGCCAATCCTTGTAGTACCCCTGCTGATAATAATGTTATTTTAAAGAAAAATGATGGTGAGAGTATTATTGATTTTCCATATAGGGAAGCAGTGGGAGCCCTGATGTTTTTGTCAACCGTATCGAGGCCTGACATATCTTATTCTTTGAATGTAGTTAGTAGATATTTAAATAATCCCAGTAAAGACCATGTAAATGCTGTTAAACGTATTATTCGGTACTTGTTAAAGACAAAAGATGTTTGTATTACTTACAATCATAAAAAGGAACTTGTAGGTTTTTCCGATTCTGACTTTGCCTCAGATATAGATTCTAGAAAATGTAATACAGGATATATCTTTATGATGAATGGTGGGCCTGTTACTTGGACTAGCAGAAAGCAAAATACTGTAGCATTATCAACTACCGAATCCGAATATATGGCTGCAAGTGAGGCTGCCAAAGAAATTTTATGGCTTCGGCAGTTATTAATTGATATCGATGAACCACAATTGGTGGTAACTCTATGTGTCGATAATCAGAGTGCTATTAAACTCATTCGTAACCCTATTTACCACAAAAAAACCAAGCACATAGATGTAAGATATCATTTCATAAGAGAAAAGGTGGAACAAAATGTCATAAATATTCAATATGTGAATAGTGCAAACCAACTTGCAGACTTTTTAACAAAGGCTTTACCTTCTGGTAAATTTATTAATAACAGAGATCAAGTACTGAATATTAACTGAGGTTGTTAAGAATAATGTTAAATACTTATACGGTTTAAAAAGTAATTTTTAGTTAGCTTTAACTTTGTTAGAAGACAGTAAATTGGTTTGAAGCTTAGATTTAGCTTACTATTGAAATATACAATTCTAAAATTTAAGTGGGAGTATTAAGAGATAAATTTTATAAGGTATGTTATACTCCTTGTTGTATTGTGTCTATGCGCTCCCAGAAAAATGTTAGTGACTTTTGTTTTTTTTTACGTTTGAAGAAATAAAGGAATGTTGAATAAGAAATCTTACTCTAATTATTAATTTTAAACCAATAATAATAGGGTGGTTAACTAAAAAAATCTGATTAGTCCGTCAGATATATTTCCAAAAAATATTGTAGACGTATTTTTTCTTTTTTCACATAAACAAAAAATGAAGACGATACAGTGCGTTGAAAACTCGTGTGACGTCACTACCCGCTGCAATTTTTACTGGGCCGTGACGGCACACGCTCCCACTCCTGATCGTTGATGCTTTTTATCTCCGTCAGTTTTTATAGATTTGATAAAGGAAAAAATACGTGTCCAATATTTTTCTATAATCTAACTGACGAACTAATTAGAATCATATGTTTTTAATCAAGAAACATCCCTATTGTCATAATTCCCGTTACAAACACGGCACAGTAAACAGACACCTATGCAAGCTTCGGGCCTATTGCAAACATGGCGCTGCGAACTGTTTACATATGGAAACAAATACTAGTGTGTACTCCCGTCTTGCTTTGCAATTGATTGCGTGGTCCTTCGAGAAAGCTCGGCGATGCATGGCGATTGGCGATAATAATTATATTAATGATTAGTGTAGTTGCTTGTTTAAACCGTATTGACTTAAGCTAATACAAATCGATTAACAAACAGATTAACTACAAATTTGATGGGAATTGGTCACTGCTTATGTACTAATTATGTATCTGAGGTAATTGATAGTATTATGGTGTATGCTTATATACTATACTATTATCAATAACTAGTAGCGTCCCGCGGTTTTACCCGCGTAGGTCCTGTTCCCGTGGGAATATGGAGATAAAATCGTCGGCTTGCTGCAAGAACTAATTAAGTGAACATACAAAACTTTGAGAAATCATCTTATTACCTACTTATTTATTATTATCATTTATTTATCAGATAACGAAGATCCTTATGATTCCATTAGATGCCTTATAAAATCATAATTGTGGTAGTTTTAAAACGCGCAATTTAAAGTTAAATTATTTCTCAAAGTTTTGTGTAGTCACTTAATGAGTTCTTGCAGTAAGCCGACGAAATATAATCTATGTCACCTGGGGATAGTGTAGCTTCCCAATAGTGAAAGAATTATTTAAATAATGTTCAGTAGTTTAAGAGCCTATTCAATACAAACAAACAATCAAATCTTGCCTCTTTCTAATATTAGTATAGACTACATATGTACATATTTGAATAGCTGTGCGGAAGATCCTGGGTTCGATTCCGGGCAGTGTTATTGCGTTTTATCATAAGAAATTTCTCGATAGCAGCCTTGACTTCATTTTATTGAATTTCTTTTTCCCAATTTATTAGGAGTTGACTCAACATGTGGCTTTTAAATACTTCTCTTTTTCATATTTAAAAGCGTTAAAATGCAAAACGCAATATTATTTCAGATACCATCAATTTCAATACTAGGTAAATATACGTTAGAGGAATTTTAACAGTTTGCAGCTGCGATGTGAATGCGAATGCACCTTAAAAATACAATAATTGCTCCTCTGATAAATCGATTTGACAGCATTTAAACAGATTCTCACAGCTGTGCTTACCATGCTTCAAACTTCTCAAAACACTTTTCCAAAAAAATAATAATCCAAATCAGTTGACAATTGGTAAAAATATCGCTGAACAAACATACATACAAAAACTAAAAAATACATGCCAAAAATGAATTGAGAACCTTCTCCTTTTTTGAAGTCGGTGAATAAGGCTACTGTGACAAATATTTCAGCTATACATTTTTTCGCTTAGAATGTCTGTCACACCGCGTTCTGTTTTTCTCACGACTTGCATATATTTTTAATATACGAGTAGTTAGGAAACACGTTATATGGCAATCCTTCACACCATATCCTTATGTTGTGGAACTTGTTCGAAAGAGGCACCGCGACCATGGAGCGCAAAGGGCACTAGGAGGAACACGGGTGGGTATTAGTCAGTAAGCGTCCAACACTCCCTGTCACTCTGCCCAGAGTGGGAAAAATCATTTGATGACTTCCCAACCTTTAAAAAAAAGTTACTCGTAAGATTGTAATATATAACACTGGCACTTCGTCCGCGCGGGTTCTCGTACTTTCCTTTACAAACTGCACAACACCTTCTAATTCCTCTAAAGTTAGGTAGTAGGGCAGTTCGTTCAAACCGCAACATGTCCTTACTTAAAGCATTTTTATCCGCTGAATACCAAAAAAAAAACAAAACATTTAAACGAATGGACAGATTTGAATAATTTAATTTACATATAAATAATAGACCTTAATTAACAAACCATTTCAATTGATAAGGATTAATATTATGACACCAAAAAAACTAACATATCAATAATAGGATATGTTTTTGCTACACGGCTATATATCAAGCAAAACATCGATATAAGTAAGTATATGCTGGATCAGACGTTAAGACTAGTGTACACTTGTCATTTGCGTCCCACACATTCATATTACACCGGGAATAAAGGTTCCCCGAGTCTATTAAAAGTTTTCGTTTTCCCATTCGCCGACAAAGTAGCGCTTGACTAGCGAAGTTAAATTCTCGAAAGTTGGTGGAAATGAGCGGTAGATCTGAAACTATTTAATTAGATTAATAAGTTAAAACTGAGTAACTCTTCAATAAGGTTCAGGGTTAAAGAGTGGTCAACAAGATAAAGACGTTTTCAAAAACTGAAAATCAAAGCGTGTTTAGTTAGTTATAAGCCAGAATGACTGACACCAGTTCTTGCCAAAAGTATTGTTTAACCCACTTGGTGGGTTGTGGAGCTCAGGCTGGTACCTACTCGCTCCAAGCAAAATACCTTATTATATGGATGCCCACGCTAAATGGCTAGGTAATGGCGAAGTAGATCGATTGATCCAAAAAAAAAAACATATATATATATATATATATACTATGTCTTAACCTGGTCTACCTAAGCCATGGTTTACACGTGTACCACAACCAACTGAATCGAGCTATTGAAGCGTGAATCATTGATAAATATGTAAACAAACAAACCTTAACACTTACATATTAATTGATAGATTATATTATATAATATAATCAATGAAAAACTAAAAACGGCTTCAATGTGTTTTATAAGGATGGGAAATTATGTGATGATTTCTTCCGCCCTGGACCGAGCGGAAGGGAGTGTCACTCTTACTGACTAAACCCATCAGTGTTCCTCCTAATGTCCTTTGCGATCGACGACCGCGGTGATTGCAGAGTAGCCTGCAGAACGAAATATTTTTTGACAGAGCTTCGTGTAATTCATGGATGGTATGCGAGGGCCAGTTAATCCTATTGTACGATTATTTTCACCTTTTGATGCATCCATTAAATTTTAAAGCGGATCGTAGGCTTTAAAGTGGCGTCGATAAAAAAGCTTAAATGAATAAAAACTAAATTAAAGCTTCCGGGTTGGTTCGATCGCGATCATAGTGCCAATTCTACTAAATTTTAAGCAACGTATCACATTTCAATAAAAAACACTCCTTAATTTTATATATTCTTGACAGATTTCAGAAAACGAACGTTGCTTAAATATTTTTAGAATTTAACTCAATTGGCAAAATCATTTTTGATCCGTGCAATTATCCAACTGTTAATTTTTATTTTGTTTTCAAGCTAATAATGAACTGCTTTTTCCAAATTGAACACTTCCTGTTAGTGCAAATTATTGGTCATGTCTGACTTAATTATAAAAATTAAAAGTATTTTTAATGCTGCATATTTTTTACACTAAATTTTTCTTCTACTTTTACATATTGTAAAAATAAAATTAGAGATATGCAACTTCATTTTCTTAACCTTTATTAAAATAAACTCGTTTCGTTTTTTAGAATGAATGTTATAGAAAATGTTTATTTGTATATAATGTATATATAGTTAGAAAAGCTAAGACTAATTAAATAATTATATTTTGGCAACTTTGCAAGGTTCTAAAGTAATCTAACAATTTTCTTTATTCATCTGCCAAGGCAATTGCAGATTTGATTAGTTGTAATGTAAATCATCTTTATTTTTATACCACGATATTTGAGCTCAACAGTTTTGCTTGCGCACACTACCACTTACCATACTGGCGAATATAGATACATACGTATGGTTGTTTTAAATTAAAAAAAAAGAAGATCCACTTCGGTACGACTTTACTGTTATAAAGCTATCATGCCTTGTTTAACTCCGAAGTACTCTTCAATATACGTACATTATAACGACATAACTTCCAAATCATCATGCCCCTAGGCTCAGCGGAAATATCCTCTTTAATGTATGTCCTTATTTATTTTTTATTCCCTATTTAACGTGTTATATATATATATATATTTATATATGTGTGTAAGGACTTAACGTAGAAAATCATCATGCTCCTATGCCCAGTGGCTAAGCTTGGTCTCTCAGTATATTTTAGACTAGCATCTGCCCGCGACTTCGTCCGCGTGGAATAGTTACTTTAACCCCGATTTTGAAATTCTCAGCCCGATCGGTTTAAAATTGACAAAGTTTCATTTTATCCTCTTGGGGGTAGAATTAATCAAAATCCTTTATTAGTGGATACCTACGTCATAACATCTACCTGCATGCCAAATTTCAGCCCGATCCGTTTGGGCTGTGCATTGATAGATCACTATGTCAGTCAGTCAGTCACTTTTGAGTTATATATATTTCGATTTTCTTAACCATTGGTCAATAGATTCCAACCCAGTATATTGTCATCAGGAACATGTGGAACGTGTGGCGTACTGTTCTGGAGGAGAACGAGAAGCTGGCCCGCGCCAGGCTGGCGGCCGTCGAAGTGTTCCAGCAGCAGATCGCCGATGAAGCCAAGTTCCTGCGCCAGCACAAACTGAACGTTGCCAAGAAGGTAGGCCTCGACTTTAAGCTATAAGTGACAGAATAATAATAAGAAGAATAATAATAATAATAAAAAGCTTCGACGACCATCTGTCGAAGCTGGCGTTACACGGTTGGTTAAAGGGCCTGATACAGAAGGCAGTACTCTTCGATACGGCTCGTATTGTGAGGAGGTTCCTTTCTCTGGAGCCCTAACCACCGGTAGCTTGGACCCTGCTCCCGGTACCGGCGGACCGCTACTTTTTTATATTTTTAAATGTTTTTTTTATGTTTTTAAAAGATATATTTAAAAATGTAAATTAGTGAGTAAGTGAAAATAATAAAGGAAATAATAATATATTTATTTGTAGACTTAGAAAAACATACTTCAGTACACAAGGATTAGAAAAATATTGTACAGCAGAGTCACATTAAAGGGTGAACAGCTGCTTCCTAAACTAGGCCAAAAGCCTGTGTCTTAGGAGCCAAAGTTCCACCAGGAATAATGGCATACAATTGGTATTACTTGAATACGTAAAAGACACTTGCTTTTTTTATTGTTTATATTTTACATTGACACAAATACGGGAATTAGATAGTATTTAAAAAGCGTTCAAATTCAGCGATGGATTAGAAAATCTCAAAATGTGAGGAAGTTAGACGTGTTCGGCAGATTGCAACTGGGTAGAGAACAACTCCTCAGTGCATGAGAGCAGCACGTACAGGAATCGAGTGGCCGCTAAACTAAACTAAACTAATCAAGATGCGCTTACAAGCAATCGACAATACCCGAGGAAAACAAAGACGGACGACCACTGAGTGATTTTATTGTATAACTTCTTATATATAAAATTCTCGTGTCACAATGTTAGTTACCATACTCCTCCGAAACGACTTGATTGATTGATTTGTATAAAATTTCATATGCATATTCAGTAGGCCTGAGAATCGGCTACTATCTATTTTTCATACCCTATTTATATATATATATATATGGCAAAACAACGTTTGCTGGGTCAGCTATTAATATATGATTTTCATTTGATTCTACTTAACTTGATTATGAAAGCCATAGCTGCCTCTGAAATTAAATGTGTTCTTAAGTAATGAGTATTTTAACACATTTGCTCCACTAAAATGATTTCAGTTTCATAAGTGCCTGTATTGTTTTATGTGAAACAATATCTAATTATGTTTTACGAACTGAATTCAATTCTCGCCTATTAATGATGAACTTATGTAAACTACCCGTATATGACTAGCTTTCTAGGTAAACCATTTCTGGTTTAAATAGACTAGACACGCTTAAAATAGATGTACTTTAAGAAATATGGTCAAAGAAGTAGGTTCTTTTAAATGTCAATGCGAACGCAATGACATAGAACATTGGCTGTGTTCTTCACAATGTATCTTGTATGTGGCACAATACATTGTTTTAAAGGTCATTAAGACATTTCCACATTAATGTAGGTGCATCTTGTATACCTGGACTGGTTTGCATTAAATGTATGGGTTAGAGTAACTAAATTTACGTAGCTCTCGTGCTACGAGTTCGTAGCACGACTGCTACGCAATAGTGCTACGCCGTAGCTCGTAACAATATTTACAGTCTGTGAATATTAAACAAAAATATTGTATCTAATTATTTGAATTCATTTGTTATACTGAGAATGAGTTTAATTAACTCCCCTAATTTGACTGAAATATGTCTGTTCTGTTTTCTGTATTTTGCATTTGAAAACCCGTCTGAATACTGCTCACACATATACAGTTTGTTTTATGAATATTTATTTACCTGTTAAATCTCATACAGATCATAGGTACTGCAACATTGGTTAGATTGTGTAGCCCGAGTGAGAAAGGAGTATTACTGGGTTAATTATATCCTGTAATCACTGATTCCTTCGCCTGCAGAAGCTCAGACGTTTTCTACTGTCCCTTTACCGAAAACCTTTACCATTACATATGTTTTCTTTTTTGCTGTAGTAACCTGTAATGGTCCAATCCTATACGACCCTGTCACTATGATGATTAAATGATTTCTTTATTGTAGGCTATCTATGAGTTGCAGTGAAAGTTGGAGTAAAAATATACTTTCATTTATATTTGAGCGCAGAATAATTTCTTCCATACATTTCTATTTGCCGACATATTAGCTGATAGCCATCTCAAATAATAATTATTACACAAATTAACGTTTGCTAACTGGCAAATCTTAGACTGATGGAGAGAGACTACGTTAAAAGGTAGAAACCAATGTCCAGTAGCATATAAAACCAATATACAGTGTAGTAATATTACGTAATACTCTCTCTTCTCTCTTTTATTAATTTTGTTCCCATACAACCCTTTAAACTTTTCTGCACGACCTGTTCCAACGACACTCTTTCCCAGGTAACAAATAAACGGTATACAAAAATAAAACACAGCAAGTAATCATAAAAATCTATTATTCCATTCTATTTGCAGTAGATGTGAATGTGAAGTGACACTCTCCGGCCAATCTAAGATGGCGATGGGTGATATTCTTGGTCCTTCCAGCCTTTGGTCCTTTGTCGGTGTTCCCGATTCCGTTGCATATATTGGTTTTTGGTCCTCCCGTCAGCTCCCAACACCAGATATGTGTATGTATCTTCATAAGTCCCGTTTTTTAAGCGCTCTCCCTCAGCAGTCCAGTACTCAATCAAATGATGATGAGCTTCAGTGTACAGGTGTTAACTACAGTGCATTGTTCTACGTAAAGCTGCAAGCAGCTGTCACTCACTTCCGCGACTTCGGTTCCTTGACAAGGCACCTGCATTTGCAAGTGAACTTCCTCACTAAAACCCGGAACACCTTTTTGACAGTCTTGTATCCCCTTTGAAGAATAAGTGTGTAATTCGCGACGACATTCAGACCATTATGGTTGCGCATTCTGGTTTGATCTCCAGACGTTCGTCCGCACGGAACTTCTAACTGTAACTGAACGGTCATTTGTCCTTCTAGCTCGGAAACAATTACGCTACACAAATACTCTTCAATAACATATGATGCATTCACACGTGAGCCATAAAGTTGGTGTTGCAGTGAAAGTGGTAATATATGTTTTCGATCGACTTTTTTGACTTACTGAAAAAGTTGTAAACCTTCGCCTTTTACCGAAGAATGTTTTGACTGTTGTAGATTGTGTAACAATCAAGCAAAATAGGGTTTTTTATACATATAAACATACACATTTCTTTCATTATTACGCGAAAAAAATGGATTTCTAATCAATTCATTTTTAAATAACGGTGATTGAATGACAACCTATTCTGTAAAAGCACGGCATCCCCATAAAGTCACGAAGCTTGTTTTGTCACAAATATCTGGCCTCCTGCGGCTTCAATGATATTTGCATCTATAATAGAAGCTGTAGAGCATAAATCTCCATAGTTTTTGGGACCTTTAACCTTGAATATCTTAAAGAGGGGTATGCCAAATTAAATTAAAGTTTATATCTTTCTAGTGACCCGGCTTCGCTAGTTTTTATTTATTATTCTGACAATAACTAACACAAAAAAAAAAATAGTAAAAATGGTCCAGTATTCACGCGTGATGCTGTAACCAAGGGAAATAAAGATTCATTTACACATATATACACATACATGTTTATCAACTTTCTGGCACAATTGAATACTGTGAATTGAGAAAAGTACAGACTCGTACATTTCATAATATAAGTAGTACTAGCTGACCCGGAAAACGTCGTTTTGCCACATAAAAAAAAATTAGGATGGACCACCCTTAACATTTATGGGGATGAAAAATAGATGTTGTCCGATTTGCCACCCTAACCGATATGCACGCTAAGATTCACGAAAATCAGTCGAGCATTTTCGGAGGAGTTCAACCAAAAGCACCGTGACACAAGTATTTTATATATAAGATAATTAAATATCCACTGTGTGTGTTCAATGTTGTTTGTTCATAACGGCATTTTAATTTGGTACAAAATGTCTTGAAAAATGGGCTTTATAATTGTTTACTTGATCAATAGAAACGGTGGCTAACTGCATGTAACACAGTGTGCCATGTTTTTAATAATGCACTGATGGCTTTGTAACTACGAGTACCTCGTTCAGTCTTAACGTGCAGTTTCTAGGTACAAATGCCGAAGGAAAGAATACTGAAATTAAAATATGTTTAATTGCAGTATTCTAGGAAGGTAAAATGTAATGTAACTTTTGTTTAATCTATAAAGCAATGTCTTAATTTAACGTTGTAAAGATCTGGGTTGTATTTTTTAACTATTTCAAAAAATAGCTATCTACACATAAAATGATGTAACATCTTTGTTTCTTTCTTAGTGTTTATATTTGTTTCTAAATATCATATTACTTTTTTTTCTGTACAGATGCATAACTGCATATTTGTGTCTAGAGTAAGTTGTTTTTGATATCATGGACAAATAAAAGACTACCACAAAAAATAAACTTATACTTTTCAGGACACATTGTAATTGGTTCTTGGAACATTCTCCATTACCTCTAAGTTACCATATCTTTTACTAACCCATCTTTTTTCTTTGTCCAGTACACAGATATCTTGGCCCAGGCACACAAGGAGCTCCAGACTACGGTGATGGATGTGGATAAAACCAAGAAGCTGTACTTTGATGAGGAACACACTGCTCATGACGTCCGGGACAAGGCTAAGGATATTGAAGAGAAGTAAGTAATGTCAACGTGCCTTGCAGCGTAGTCCTACTATACTCTATTTATTATTACATTAGATAAAGAGGATTGCGAAACCTTTTATTTTAAACTAGCTGCTGCCCGCGACTTCTTCCCCGTGGAGTCCCCGATTTGAAAACCTTCTTTATCGCTGCTCCGCTCCTATTGGCTTAAGCGTGATGATATATAGCCTAAAGCCTTCCTCGATAAATGGTCTATTCAACCCAAAAAGATTTTTTCAATTCGTACCAGTAGTTCCTGAGATTAGCGCGTTCAAACAAACAAACAAACAAACAAACTCTTCAGCTTTATAATATTAGTATAGATTTAAGTTAAAAAAAAAATGAATATATAATGTACTAGCAGCGCCCCGCGGTTTTACCCGCGTAGTTCCCGTTCCCGTGGGAATATGGGGATAAAATATAGCCTATGTTACTCGTGGATAATGTAGCTTTCGAATGGTGAAAGAATTTTTAAAATCGGTCCTGTAGTTTTTGAGCCTATTCATTACAACCAAACAAACAAAGTTTTCCTCTATTTAATATTAGTATAGATTTGTGCTTTTTTATATCGCATTCAATAAAGCATATTCCATCTCATGTTGATATCCCATTTCAGAATTATTTCATGAAATGAATGAATGTCATTTAATTTTAATTTATAATCTTAAAATAATGTATTCTCAATTTAATTTAAGACATTCAATTATTTTAATTTTAGTCAGGAATAATTCATAAATTATTATTATTTTTTGTTGAATGTTTATTATTTGTTAAATTCAACTACAATTATTAATTAGACCCACTCTCAAAGTGAGAGTGATATCCATGCCTGTAAGTGGCTTGTTTACACAGGATTCTCTTGTAAATGTTTTCATAAAATAATGTTCTGTAAACAAGTCGTTGGTGAGCCTATGTTAAATAAATAGGAAGTGGTGACGGGTGGGCGTTTTGGGGGACTGTCTTTATGTAAAATTTGACGTTCAAAAAGTGCTGTCTATCAGCCTAGTTTGAATAAATGACTTTTGAATTTTGAATTTGAATTTGAAAATAGTAACGAACTACGCAGTGGCAGAAACATCTAAACAATTCTAACTGATTCAAATCATATTTGTAGCAACGAATCACAGGGTACTGACCAATTTCCTAGTTTCTGTCTATCAGTAAATACTGTCAAATATCAACAAATGACAACCGGGACCGCCGGCTTAACGTGCTATTCGAGGCACACATCGAGATGCCTTTGTATCGGATTGTCACACCTGTAGGGACTGACCCCGGCAAGTGTTGACCGAAAATAATGAACCGAGTGTCTGTTAAGACACAATCACTACGACGGAACCAAAATCTACATGCATTGCTTATTTGAAAAGACGTTACTAGAAACTACTACTATGAGCAAACAAAATTACTGGAAATATGTGTGTATATAGAAGTCCTTTTTCTATCATTGTCACGCAAAACCTTGGTTTGTACCAGATGTCGCAAATCTCTGTTTGTCTCTGTTAATAATTGATTTTAAAATGCTCACAACTTTGTAAGGGGTGAAATAAAAAATGTGTCTTTTAATTAAGGAAAATTTTGAGAAGTGAAAAAACAAAATCCAATCTATAGCCCTATTACGCTGATCAAAAATTTCAGGCGTTATAGCAATAATCAGAATTGAGAGTATAGTGGAGAGCTGAATGATTATAAGCTGTATTTTTTTACCAAAATTTTGATTACCACAAAATTTAATTTTATCAGCCTATTTTACCACATTCTTTGAAAAAACATTCCTCTCAACGCATTCTAAAATCTAATCGTAAACGTTGTTAATTTCTTATATATTCGCTAGATTTTGAGATACAGCGCTTTGAGAAAAAGTCTCGTCTGTCATAGTTAAAGTCACAATTGACAACTTAATGTATTTACGACCTTATTTTAACAAAAGTATGGTTGCCATTTCAGTTAAAATTGAGAGCTAATACTACCAACTGAGATTGAATTGAGGCTAACCAAACAGGATTATCACAGCACCACTAACATATTTACCCACCACATTCTGGACAAATACCTCCACTCAACGTATTCTAAAACTAACTTTTACCCAAGTAAACATAGATATTACACTCCTGCTTCTAACAGGTATCCGTTTTATAAATTGCGATCCTGCATTTACACGCACAGCTAACTGTGAGCTCGCCCGTTCAACTTTAAATTTCCCATACATAAATGTTCATCCATTGCATAAACATGCGCGATTAAGCCAATAAAGTTGAGTTTCTATACAGCTAGGAGGATTTTATTTTAACGAATATATTTTCCAATATATGCACGTCTTGATACAGGGATAATTTTTATCTTAATCTGTAACTGTCAATAGTCAGCTGTTTTATCGTTCTGCCCTGATTGCATTCAATTTGTCTTTGGTGCATGTTTTTGGAACCATTGCATTGTGCTTTTTCAATTCTATGCTACCCTTATTTTTCTGGATGGGAAATCGTCAAATCACTTCTCCCGTTCTGGGCGGAGTGATAGGGTGTCTCAGACTTACTGATTAAAACCCATCCATGATCTTTCTAATTGCCTATGCGTTTCAGGGCTGCGGTGCCTCTTTCGAATAAATTCCGGAACCCTAGCAGCCACTGACCCTATGGGGCCAACAGTTTCATATAAACTAACAGAACAGATACTCTTCCGGACCTACATACCTGCTAGCAATACTAATTTGAATAAGTACAGCCTATAAAGCTGAAACAGACACAATGGCTGTCCACTTGGCTGTAGAACAAGTACACTTTATACAATAATATTGAAAAGCTTTTATTCATCGTCCCGAGTTTAACGGGATTATTATTTGCTTTGTGTTCTCTCGTCCGACTTTTTGTTTTTGCATAGCTTCCGATGTTTTATGAAGCAGGCAGCGTCCGGTCTCAACAATCAGACGTAATTGTGCACTAACTATTTTTCAACTTACTAAGTATTTTTCTACAATTAAATTTTTCCACAGGATTTGGAATTAAATAAAGACGTTTTTACTAAAAATATTCGTGCCCGAGTATGTGTTCTGAACACAAGTTTTGGTTGTCATGGCCGTAAACGTCGTTCTAGTACAAATTTTATAGACCATTTGAAACTAGCTGGGCCCAAAAATTTACAGAATCGACTGTAAGGCGTCGTCCTAAAGCGTCGTTCTAAAGTCTCGTCCCAAAACTTCTTCTTTAATACTCGTACAAAGCGATCATCGCGCTAATACGTGATTGACTAATATGAGGTCCTTGCACGAATGTTTTGGTTTTGACATATTTATTTATTTATATATTAGAATTAAAATCAAATTAGAATTAGATTGTATAATATATATATATATATACAGGATGACTTTGAATAGATGCGACAAAATGAAATGGGAGCTTCAGTTACAGTAACATAGTAATTATAAACTGTTTTTTCTACAATCTAAATCGTTAAAAAAAGTTACGTGGTTGGCGTTTTAAAATGATCCATCGATGTTAATATCTTTATTTAAGTACGAATTATCGGTATTCCAGAAAAATAATTAATATGCAAAATAAATAAGAAAAATTAAAGTATCAAAAAATCTCGTCCAACTAATCGCAGTGCTCAATGATCGTTGTGGAGTACTCGCGTTATTAAACGTTGCCATTCATAGCGGTGATAAAAGTTCATTAATTTTACATTTGGTATGTTCTAAATTTTCTTGACAACACGTATTATTGTATATTTAAATATGTCGCATCTATTCAATTTCACCCTGTATATACATATTTTTTTAATAAACTGTGACGCTTCCTACGCGGTTATTTAAATTTTTGATAGATTTTCAAAACTCTAAACAAGCGTGTTCCGTGCCCGGGCGTGTCAGTGCTCTGTGGATTTTACTAACAACGCTGCAATGATTCATTCAACTTGATATGAAATTGCACAGAAAACTACTATTCTATTTGCAATCTTTTAAAATATTCACACACAAATTCAGGGTACATATTCAGCCTTCGTAACAAATCGAATGTGCTGAATTGGAAATACGAGTATGCGCTGTTTATTATTTATTCAAACCTAGAATGGAAATCGATTCATTTTATGTTATATTGCCTTTTTGTTCTGTTGCGGTTCTTGCTTTTATTATAAAATAGGCCAACTTAATATTTAAAAAATAGCAAAACAATATATATACGTAAGCGGAAAATGGCGAACTCCGTAAGTTTATAAAATATCTTGAGAGATTTTAAGTTCTCGATAAATTTGGAATACATTTTACGTATCAAAGTTTGATATAGTAAAAGAAGCAGCCACTATAAAAATAAGCACTAAAAATAGCGTTAGTAAACAATATACTGTGAATACACGATAGATGTAGTCTGTAAATGTATGGAATGAAATCCCAGGAAACGCTAAGATGACCCCATTTCGTTATGGGCATTATTTTCTATTCTTTACTTTGTTGTGTTATGTCTACGTTGAATAAATATTCTCTATCAATTCTAAACGGAACATGAAAACATGTTGTTTGCTCAGGCCCCAAAGACAATATTAGGAAGAAAAGAATTTTAGAATTAAACAGTTTAAAATTAGAATTAGACAGTACTCGATCTTGTGAATTTAAATAGGGACATTTTTCAACTGAAGTCTCAATATACTGTAAATACTTTTCATGACATCAAATAATAGGTCTAGTACCTATTATTTGATGTCATGAAAAGTATTTACAGATGATCAGAAGGCTAGGCAAATGATGATGACTGCAATCCTGTGTAGTATTAATTAATTCTATGAAAAATTAACCCCAAAAAGCAGATTAAGTAAGAATCCGATTTGCAGGCGAAGCGTTCCGTACCATAAGCCGAAAAAAACCTCTTTATTTTAATTATATTTCAGTTTTTATAGTTTCAAACTCTTCAAACATGTCTTTCTGACTGTCCGTCTGTCACAATCATTAAACCACGAACCTACTGCACCGATTTTGTTGAAATTTGGTACACATATGAAGTAAGATATAAGTATGAGGGTCACTTTTGATGTTCAAACTAGAAAAAATATCTAAAAAAAGTTTTAAAATTAATCTGCACCGTATGACATATCAAAAGGGTTTTTCACTAAATACAATAAAATTAAAAACCCTTATTTAATTATGTCGAAATACCTAAGTTTTTTTTTGTTATTCATGAAATTACATAAAAATGACTATGGTCCAGTTGTTATATATATATATATATATATATATATATATATATCCGAAACTATAGACAAAAACTTTGAAAAAAAATGCTGACAGCATTTCTTTGCCTTTAGCAGAAAACATGAGATTTGTTCGGAACTCTTTGCACGCGAGTCCAGCTGACTCTTGGCCAGTTTTTATTATTTGTTGTTATATTGGCAATAGAACACACTTTATAATAACATCAACTGTTTCCCTTCATGAGATGCAAACCACTCAGAGATAAAAGTAGTAATAAATGGAAACCCGTTAGATACCTCTTGAATACGGAACCCTAAAACGATTAAAAAGTGTATTGTTTTCCATGATTGCCTATTGAATAGGCAACACACTATAATCTCTATATCATAAACGGGAAGTATGAACCTTTCGAACTGTCATAGACAAAGTCAAAGTTACTTATTTCAACTAGACTATTGAAAGGCACTTTTAAACGTCAAAACAGTTCTGAGTCTAGTTGGTTTAAACTGGCTTCTAAACACAAAACATGGTAATCATCTCAGAAATCAAATCCGTTGACTACAACATTTATATTTCTTCTCAAAGGTTGAAGAAGAAGAAGGGCTCCTTCTTCCAGTCCATCACTTCACTGCAGAAGAACAGCGCCAAGGTGTCGTCTCGCCGTGACCAGCTCGAGGAGAAGTCTACTGGAGCCAGGAATGATTATCTGCTCAGCATTGCTGCTGCTAATGCCCACCAGGTCAGTTCAAGGATATAAAAAATTAGATTATCGAAAATCAGAAACCTTAAACAACTAGGGTTCCCTGAAGTGTCGTTTCTTAACAAAAAAAAAACTCAAAGAGGAACCTGACTCACTCTAAATAGTATAGTTGGAAGCTAAATCTTTGTAGTTCCAGTAAGGCAAACTTTCCCAGAATATCATTTGCTTTTGAAATTGCAAACACCATATTTTTTATAGACTTTCTTGCTGAAAAGCGTATTCTCTCAAGGTATCCAAACAAACAACTCCTTCAGAAGTATGGACTTTCCAAACGCTCTTAATGATAACTATTACTATATACTTCAGGCTATGTTCACACTGAAACTTTTTCACTTTTGATGCCGTGATGCTTAGAAGAGGCCTGCGTCCAGCAGCTTCTTTCAGCTAAAATTATGATCATGATGAAATACTACATATATTCTTTATTGTAGATTTCTATAACTCACACGTCGGTAAAAACAATCGGCTGTGTCGAAGACAATAGACCCTAGAAACCAATATAAAAAGTGTGATTTATCACGCCCAATGTATGTATGTCAGAACAGCCCCATAACTCCAAATCCCTCCTCTAGAACAATCACAACACAAAATAGCCCATAACTCTGTATTCCTCAGGATCGTCTCGTCTCTTTAAATATGTCAGAATAAACCCATAACTCCCTATCCTTCTTTCAAAACCGTCACTCCCAAAGTAAATCAGAACAGCCCCGTAACTCCATATTTCACCCCAAAACTACAGCCCCATAACTCCCTATTCCATTACCAGAACCGTGACATAGAAGTATGTTAGAACAGCCCCATAACTTCTTATTCCTTCCGCAGAACCGATACTTCCTGGTGGAGCTCCAGAACTGCATGCTGAGCATGGAGGCTGCAGTCTACGAGAAGGTCTCTGATTTTCTGACCTTCATGGGACGCACCGAGCTGCTGACCTGCTCGGCTACTCAGCACTCCTTCGGGAAGATTCGGGACCAGGCACAGCAGCTGACCCGCGAATACAATCTGCAATGCCTGTACTTGTACTATCCGGTGCTGAAGCAACACATTCAGGTATTAAGAAAAACAGTTTTTAACGGCAAAATTCATGACTAACTTCTCCATGATAAGCATGACCTCTCTTTTAATAGCTTCATCTATTATCGTGCGCTCCTACCCTAAACATTTCAGCGTGTAAACTTAGCTGAAGTGAGCGTTGATACCGCCTGCGCCATCTTTTGGCATGAAGAGGAAGGATGGTGACCTGACGTTGCCGCTAATGAAGTGCTCGCGAGTGACATCGACCAATCAGCGTTTAGCGTGCCGGCCAATCATCGCGGAGCGTCACCCACCAACTTCACGGGATAAAATATGTCGTCCGCCATATACGCTATTAAGAAAACTATATTTTTATCTCTTCTTCATTTTTGATCCGTAATACTAATTATACCTGTTAATTAAAATTAAACGTCATTCTGCCAGTATAATATACATTTTCATTGAGTACAACCGAATCCAGAAGAACAGATGGGAAGAGGAGGCAGCAACTCTTATCCCTACAGTTCCTGCCCCAAGCACTGAGTTTCAACAGCATGAAGTGAAGTGTCATCCCGTCGTGCCTATATGGGTTGATAGCCCACTTCATCTCAGTACACGCGGTAGAGATTTTTACAGAATCGCACTGCTGGTTCCTAAAATATTAGAGACAAATTCCTTGAAAAACGTGTGACCAGCGTGTTTCGTGGATCGTTATCAAAATTGCAGGATGATAGACTGGTCAAGCCAAAAAGAAAATAGACACTGTCCAAAAGTATTCGCATAATCAGCCTTTTAATTTTCCCACTGCTGGGACACAGGCCTCCTCTCTAGGAGAGGGAATGGGCCGTAATCCACCACGCGGGGCCAGTGCGCGTTGGTGAATGTCACATGTCTTCGAATTTTTGGTTCTAGGGTTCTTGAGAAGAGTGGTGATGAAATTAATTACACAAAGTAATGCGCCTGGCTGGGTTTGAACCTGCGACTTACACTTACACACACACACTACGTAAGACGGGGCCGTTACCACTCGGCCACCACTGCGCTTTCAGTTGTAAAATGTATTATTTAAGTTCAATATATATACATATATATTACCACAATAACTTTCTAAATGAAAGCACTAGATTCTGTTAACAAAACTTAAAACTTAATAATTCTGTTTGAATTCTTGTTAGAAAGGCCTCTTTGTAAACGTCTTGAGGCAAATTGCATTTAATGTTTCAAAGGGAATATCGAAAACTAATTATAGGCCAATTGCACGTATGTTTTAATTTGTAGCAAAATATGATAGACTTAGAGACCGGCAGTAACTATGGCCCAAGAAATGCACGAGAACTTGTGAAGAAAGAGATATGTTCTTTTTTTAATATCATTCATATTTTTCGTTACATTAATTATTGTAATAACTGTATGGCCTATAGATATTTTTTCGGGTTGGTTTTGTTTTTTTTGTGCCCCGCGGGTTTACCCGCGTAGTTCCCGTTCCCGTGGGAATATGGAGATAAAATATAGCCTATGTTACTCGTGGATAACGTAGCTTTCGAATGGTGAAAGAATTTTTAAAATCAGTCCTGTAGTTTTTGAGCCTATTCATTACAACCAAACAAACAAACAAAGTTTTCCTCTTTATAATATTAATATAGTAGAGTAGGTACCATAAGCGCCACCCTTCTAGAATACATAGCACGGACTACGCACCTACTCCTCTGGCTTATAAGAAAACACACCCCGCTCCCCATTAGTTTTTCGCGCATGTTCAAATTATATTTCAATAGTAGATACACGTATTTTCGAAAAACATGTTCTACATCGAATCAAAAATTCTAAGAAATGTGACATCCATCAATTCCCTCTCACAGAAGGAAGCCTTTGTCTCAGCAGTGGAATGATATCCCCCAATATTTTTCCAAAATCTCTGCTTTAACCGAGGTATAATTTTTTCCTGCCGTTTAACTGTCAGGAGTGAATTTTGTGCCTTCTGCAAAATATACCTGACGTTTGAAAATCCAGCAGCAGTAAAACGTTGAATTTTTGACACACTTCTCACAAAAAACTAACATTCACGAATTTTATTCTGTTAGAATAGGTAGGCATCTGACGTTGGAAAAAGACAGCTCTTTATGTAGTTTAAAAATCTTGGATTTTTAGGCTAAGATCTTGATCTAAATTTACAGGTTGCGACTGGCAGAGCGTGCTTTATTGCGTTCATTCCACCTATGAACCACTATCGTACAGACAGTTAACGAAAACAAGAAACTAATAAGGAATTTTGTTGTAGTATGAGTTCGAGCCGTGCGACAACGACCCCATCGACACTGTGACCATAGAGCACGAGTCGGTTGCGCAGACGCTGGGCCAGGAAGCCCGTCGCTGGACCACGCGCGTAATGCGTGAGACTTCGCTGGTGCGCGACGCTACTCGCAAGATGCACGTCTATCAAGCTATGCGGGATGCTGGTCAAAAGGTAAGTTTGCATTTTCAGAATAGAATAGGATATTTTCCTAATAATAAAATTTTATTTGGTCTGTCAGTTACTGCATTGAGGCCGTGATCAAACAGCCTTTGAATGGCTGCTAAAATGGTTCTTTCACTAGGAACTGTGGGGTTACTGATCCATGGACCTCGCACCATCTCATAAAACTTGAGCTCACTAACGATAAGAACACAGAACGCGGTCACGGCAGCTGTGCATGTTTCGACCAAGTGTCGGCCACCACTCTGGCAGCAGAGTGATGGCCTTTGCGGCTCGACCTGGAAGATCGAACTGTGCGGCTGATATTCTCTAGCCACGAGGACCTATATTTGAATTCAAACGCTTATTTCTAGATAGTTTGTTTTTTGAATTTATGACACTATTTGAGCGGAGGTGGGATATGCATTTTTAGTAACTCATTGATTATCTTATCATCTCCATGTGATTTTCCTGCTTTTTCTGTTTAGATATCTGTTCTCACCTCACTTTGCATAATACATGGAATTGGTTTTTTAAGTCGTTTAAGACCCGCCCCCTAACACTACATTGATCGAAAGAAAATTGTCTTGATATATGTATTTGCCAAGGAAATATATTGCATTATATTCGACGACGGAGACCTGTCATTGTGATCCACGTAATGATAGGTTGTATCCGATTCAGGGGCGGTACACAGCGCATGGTCGCTAGAAGAGTCAAGAAAGAACTTTATTTAAACAAAACGGATCCGTATTAAAAAAATATCATGAAATCATCATTCTTAATTCTTGATTGTACACCAAAAACATATTATATTGGACATAACAAAGTGAATGTACAAAGGCGAGCTTAACTCAAAGTTGAGTTTTCTCCCAGCAAACCTTTGAGTGATAGAGAGAGATCAGCATAGAGGGTAGGATCCAGTGCACAAATGTAACAATACAACATATTTTATCATACATACATAGACATACCTACATACATATATAAATACATATAATAGTAAAATATATATGTACATACTAGCTTATGCCCGCGACTTCGTTCGCGTGGAGTTCCATACAAATTGTTAACCCCTTTTTCACCCCCTTAGGGGACGAATTTTCAAAAATCCTTTCTTAGCGTATGCCTACGTCATAATATCTACCTGCATGCCAAATTTCAGCCCGATCCGTTCAGTGGTTTGGGCTGTGCGTTGATAGATCACTATGTCAGTCAGTCAGTCCCTTTTGAGTTATACATATATATTTAAGATCCACGAATATTGTTTGTAAGGGTTCTTAGTTTTTTATATCAAATTAGCTGATGCTCCCGACTTCATCCACGTACATTTTGGTTTGAAAAACAAAGATTTTCTTACAAACTTCCTCCTTTTTCCACTCTTAGAATGGAATTTCCAAAATTTCCTTCGTAGCGCATGCTTGCATTTTAAAATAAACCCATATTCCAGCGTCTTTCTATAGTTTTGTCCATTCGCCGGTCAGTCAGGAAAAATGATTACAATATTATAAGAACCATTATAATAACTGGTTTTTCGCTTAAAAATCTTATTTTGATCGGTGCATCTGGAAGATTCGTATAGTGGCGCACGTAAAACTCGATCTTTGTATTATAAATGAATATCTTTTTGCACCTATAATTTTTACGCAAAGACCACGTTAAACATTCTTCCAAAAACAATAATTACTCTTAACATCACAAATCAACATTTTATCGTATTACTTTAAAACATAATTTTCCTTACAAAATTATTTCTTGCAAGCGATCAAATACATATAACATTCAATACGGGGCCGCTGTAAGCTACCATGAATCTTTAATGAGAGCTATTAGAGCCTTTGGACAGCGACGCCGCGCGAGGCGCACTCCTGTGTCTCACTGCATTTCCTTTCCGTCGCCCTATTAGACCACACAACTCTACGACTACACGTAAGAAAAAGTGATATTTTTGCGGTCTTGTCATGGGTAATGTCGCATCTCTCTATGAATATTGTAGGGCGATAGCCGTGAGATACGCCGTATATGTTGGCCGCGATTGTCTCATTTTTATTTTGTACCTCAAGTTTTACTGCTTCGCTTTGTGTTGGGTATTCAGGATCTACTACTTAGAAATGAGGTTTAGAAGATCATTTATGATAGGTATATCCGCTCCCCAGACAAATTAAAAATATACTGCAGGTTTTTTATTTTTATTTATCGTTGTGAAGTCTTTAGTTGAATCTCATCTCATGTTCGCACAAAAACATCTCACCGTGTGGTTTCATAAACATCCCATTAAACAAAAAAGTAAGTACGTGTCACTTTGTGTAGTGTTGTTTGAAAGTGTAAAAGTGTGAAGTGAATATAAACTTTATTTATTAATTCTCATTAGGTGGACCCAAATGATCCTAACGGCCCTGAGCTTGATGTGCGTTTGGATGAGCTGCGCGCTAGTATCCGTCGCTCGGAGATTTCGAAGGCGAAGTACGAGTCTCGCTTGGAGTGTCTGCGTGTAAGCGGGGCTCCGGTGGACGAGTGGCTGAAGGAAGTGGATCTGCTGGCCGTCGCTGAGCCCCTGCCCAGGAGCAGCAGCCTGCTCAGCGTGCGCACCGACGCTTCTGGTGCAGCCGTGAGTACTCACACACATAGTCGTGCTAAAACCTAATTATATTTATGTGCTTTTTTTGTGGTAGTGTTTCTTTATTTATGTAGATCTGCTGCGCTGCTTTCCGTAAGAGGATGTATTCGTTATTTTTTTATGCTGCGCTATTTTTTTCTGCGATTGATTTTATTTACCGTCCGGCCGTCGGGATGGATATGATGCCGTCGCCGCCGCCGTCGGAAACGGGCAAAGAGCCTAATGAAGGAAAAATAAAGTCATAAATATTTTTCAAATAGTATACAGTTTTACTTCAAAGCTAAGCGTTTTACAGCGAATTATTTTACGGCGACTCTTTGCTATTGTTTGTTTTTTTTTTTCTGAAATGTATCTAGGTTATCAAAGGTTTTTATTTAGGTACTTCTTTAGAACCGGGACGCGTCAAAGTGTTCACGATAATGCCGACTTCATTCAAAAAAGTGTTTGTGAAAAGCGCGTATAAAATTGCCAGTCGGGGAGATGATATTTATTTCACCTGGTGTTGTAGAATCCCGTTGATTGAATGGATTCTTTCCTGAACCAGATTTGCAATTAATAAAATGGGCACAGGTATATGTATTATTAAGTGTTGGTTTGGAATTAAATTGCAATTTTTGAGCTACGGCGAATTTAATCAGCGAGCATGCAGTGTGTGTTGGTAGTACTGGTTTTATTTTATTATGATTTATGAGTTTTCGTGTTTCTTCTTATTATTTGTGCTTTTATCCTGGCAGTTATTTACATAGTGCTATTTTAAAATTAGATTTTAAAATAACGTTTGTGTTACAAGATTTTTAATCATATTATTGTTCGTACGTCTTTTGTAGACGATATCCGTACTACTGATCGCAAATCTTTATAAATTTGTGTCTGTGTTAATATGTTACCTTTTTAAATAACGGATTTGTTGTCGTTATAATGTCTTGAACTATATAATGTAAATTCAAAAGGCATCATGACTTCCTCCCAGAAAGTAGGTACTTAAATTAATGCAGCACACACAGCGTAAAAAACCTGAATTGAAACCAACAATTCAAAGTAATGGTTTCTCACGAAAGAAAAGATTGATGTATTGGTGAAAAATATAATTTAATAAGCACCAAGAAATTTTCAAAAAACAGCATCTACAGTCTAAAGTATTACACCGTAAAAACAAAGAAGTATTTTTCTACTTTTGTTTTGTATTACGAATATTGCTATGACATATTGGTACACAGCAAAAAAAAATGCTACTCCCTCCCAAAAAATTGGTAACAACGAACACAGGCATCTACTCCAATTAAAGAAGTCATTTTCAATTAGGACCAGGCGAATTCGGACTCGTTCTACGATAGCGACAACACGGAGGGCGAAGGGACTTCGGCTTCGGCTTCGGCCTCCACCTCGGCGGCCGTGGCCTCCAGCAGCCACCAGCGCAACGCCTCCGGCTCGCAGGGCGAAGAAGAGCATGATGAAGAGGTCGATGGTAAGTACAGTAGCAAACCCTTATTATTATTTATTTATTTATAGTTAACTAGCTTCTATCCGCGACTTCGTCCCCGTGGAATCCCCGATTTTAAAACATTCTTTATCGTTGCTCCGCTCCTATTGGTTTAAGCGTGATGATATATAGCCTAAAGCCTTCCTCGATAAATGGTCTATTCAACCCAAAAAGAATTTTTCAATTCGAACCAGTAGTTCCTGAGATTAGCGCGTTCAAACAAACAAACAAACTCTTCAGCTTTATAATATTAAGTATAGATTAAAACGGCAGAGGGCCAATTACATTAATTAACATAGAATAGAATAAAATAAGCATTCAAATAACATAATAATACAAAAATTAAATTCAAATTCAAAGATATACAATTTGTGGATAAAATTATAAATGGTTAAATCAATTAATGAAAAAAAAAAAAACCTTGACGGAAATTCGAAAGATTCTAAACAACACGACAGTCTTTATACGATCGTCGGCCTTATTTCGTCTTCCTGGCAAGTCGATACTTAGAGGAGAGCAGCAAATCCTTTTTAATTTCGACGTCCTTCTTCTTCATCTCACAAGAGGAATAATGAATGTTAAGTAATTTAATTTGAGCAATCAAAATTTTGAAAACCCGTTATGTCCTGTAGGTTTTTGCTGTTTTCTTTTATGTAGATTTGCAGCTTTGTGCCGATTTTATTTCTGAGACGCTTCGTTTTCGCCATGACAGTAGTGAGTAAAAACTGTAAAAAGAAAAAAAAATACGCTACCGAATTCCCCTTTATACAATTAGAAAGAGGATGAGTTTATTTGTGCAGAGCAAGACGCATTCCAAAACAAAAAAAAATACAAAAGTAATGCAAGGTATATGCGTCTATTACTTGAGAGCAGTAACAACAAGATTAGTCATATTATCCCAGTTCGGGTACCCGAAAACTAGTAGTCAACAAGTTAGAACAAGCAGATACAATGAAAAGTAATGAAAAGGCGTTTGCGCTTGTTAAATAAGGTACTGCTTTTTCCAAATTAATAATAAAAATTGAATAGTAAAAAACGTTCCTACATGCTCAATCCCCAACGTCTCTGTTCTTTGTAACAGTTCTTTCAGGCTGCGTTTTAATGTGAAAAATGGCGCATCTAAGACGTAAAACACAAATGATTAACACGGATAAAATTCTGTCTCAACTAATCAGCATTCTCTAAAAGTGATAAGTATACCCAATTATTTTTTCGTACATGTACATATGTACATAGGTCTTTTTTTAATGGCATTGCATGCGATAGGGAGTGCCGAAAAGTCAAAATGACAGGTATGTCTTCAGTGCTTGCCAAAATTATAATTTTGAATACATTGGCAATCGTTATTGTTAATAGAATGTGACGCGGACTATAGTGCCTCTTGCCTGTATATTATCTATTTTGTTGCATGTACACTTTATTCGAATATTGTAGTTTTGGTAGAAGTAAACGTAATGAGAACATTTAAAATAATGAAGGTTGCCACAATGATTCAATTCGATATAAAATATTCTAGAACGTCAGAAATTAGTTCAGTAATTGGAATAAAAACATTGATATTTTCAGAGGACATAGTAGCACAGATTCGTGATGAAAATTTCAGCTTAGGCAATTTTCTAAGTTTGTAGCGCAGTAATTTTCAACGAGCGTGTGTGTTCCCTTAGCTTTGCTGGAAGAAGATCGCATGCGCATCGAACAGCTCGCTGTGGGTTGGGACGACCCCACTCAGGTTAACTGGGATGAAGGAGAGGCTGCGAACGTCGAGGCTGTCGTTGCGCCGCTGGCACCGCTTTACAAGTGCACTGCGCTTTATTCATACACGGTACGTATGCCTGTTTCGGCAAAGGAAGAGAACTTCGTGGTCTACGTGTCCGACTACTCTAACCCCCCGGTAAAAAGCCGTGCACACGGTTAACTCATCTCCGTTAGCATAGATTCCACAGTTTGTACCATCGCTTAAGAAGAGACAAATCTGAGAGCGGATAAACACAGCGGAATCCCGCAGAGCGCGTTCTATTCTAAGATTTGATATTTTCGGAATATATTAGAATGTGAAACTGTGATTTAAGCGTGATATGGTTGAATAGGACCGCTCATGTGAAACACGCTGCGTTTTTTCGATCAGATTTGTCTTCAGCCCATTTTTTTATTACTTATTGTCATATTAGTATGCCGATCCCTTGTTAACAAGCTGTACTTGTTTGAGATTATTTGCGTCTTTTGCTCTCTTATGAAATAAGAATGGGATGAACATATTGTAAAAACTGTCAATTTTCACTTAAGTAAATAATACCTGTTTTAACTAACGCTAGGTAATATCAGTGCATACACAATCACGATACTTTTGTTAAATTAGAGATGTCAACTATATACTAGTTTAGATTGTGAACAAGGGAATCGATGTCAATAAAATCTATGTTAACAATATCGAATCTAATTAAATTCTCTTATTCTTGTCCTAAACTACCCTTACATCTATGTAGCTAATACGTCATCATTTTTTATTTACATATGTAGGAATCTTATGTAATACTATAATCATGATAAATCTAGATGTACTAATAGTCATGTAGACAATATCTTAGCACTAATTACTTATTATTAATCTCTTTAAAATGCATGTTAGGTTTTCTTAAATGTATGAAAAAAAAAGTTATTTTGGAAAATTAAAAACGCTAGGCGACAAAATTCCTTTTTTTCAACTCTACCTACCTTATGAACAGGTAAGTAATACCTTTATAATATTGCCAGTTATATGCAAAACTAAATCACACCATTCGAAGGGCAGAGCTTCAAGTATTGCTTCTTTACTTAATTCATAGCCATTTACTGTTAACGGCTGACGAGGGCTTTAGACTGACGTTAGTTTTCAAGAGACGTGCATCGCATTCGTACAACATTCCATCAGACCCGTTAATGAGGAAACTGCAGGTGTATCAGTTGCCGACTGGCCCTTTACTGTATCAGATAACAGCCTGCTCGCTAATCTACTCGATAACATCACTGAACAGCTCCTAGAACGAGTGCGTCACCATGGTCGCTATATAAACCTATTCACTCATAATGACGTAGAACTGACATTAAACATGCGGCCATTTTGTGCACGCGTTGCAAAATGTTCCTAGTGTAAGTATGTACGTGGATTGCGCTTGGAAGTACACTTGTAGCCGCATAAACTCTACTGCTACAGACATTTGAGAGTGCTTGACACTTGCAAAGAGAGAGAAATATTTGCCAAGTGCGAGTCTGACCCAAACACGAAGGGTTGCGTACCCTGAACCGAAAAAACACGTTTATGGAAAAATAAAAATACAATAAAAATCTGTTTTCTGTGTGTTTTTGTGTTAAAGAAATACACATTCTGTGATCATTTTAACCGGCTACTTTTTACAATTCTTGAGATACAGCCCGCCGAAAGAAAAACGGACGGACTGGTTCCGTTGCTTAGCTTCGGGTCATCATCTGCCTAGCCTTTTCCCAACTATATAGGGGTTGGCTTCCAATCATACCGGATTTAGCTGAATACCAGTATTTAACGTGGAGCGGCTGACTACCTCCACAACCCATTAACTGGGGAACACGGTACTTCTTGTCAAGACTGGTGACAGATTTTCTGGCTTCTAACAATCCGTAGCGACTGCCAAAGATCTACAAATGACAGCCGGGACAAACGGCTTAACGTGCTGTCCGAGGCACGGAAGAAACTCAATTTTCAATAGTAGTATAATAGGCAATTTTAAGATGGTCACCCATCTACAGACTGAATTGAAGATCGATCTGTGTGACTGTTATTCTTTAGCCACGAGCTTAGCCTTCGGGTACGAAACCATAAATATGGTTAACTAACCGATATAAACTAGAAGTTACAATAAGAACTTTACGCAATATGAGAAGCCACCGCGCAAAATGGCAACATGCAAAGTTAACTGAATTAGGTGATTTCTTATGAAATGATCGGTTTTTAAAAAGGGCCACTTTGAACTATGATAGCTGTGGTTTGAATTGGAATTGCAAATTAAAATAAACTTTATATTTAAGTCAATATAAGTCACTGTCGGTTTTGTTTTTGGGATAAGGTTTGTGTTACTTTTCGATATGAGATCTAACGTGGAAATGATGCTTCTCAATTGATACGCAATACCAATTAATGACGTATCGCCTGTTATTGGTCTTTTATTGTTTCGTTTGAGAAATTTTGCCAAGAGATGTAAGTTAATTTGTGAGGTAAAAATTCTCAAACGAAAGCGGTTGAGTCGGTCAGTAAAAGGTTTAAAGTTCCTATCTGCGTGCCTTTTGAAACATATACATAGTTGCCAAAAATAACACACTCCTTACTTAGATTTCATATAAAAATGGTTATAAAAATGTCGATATTACGGATAAAACAAAACCCACAGATATAACTTTATAACTGATTATGTAAAGGAATAACATGCTAGAATTAAAAATTCAAATTCAACTAAAATATTCAATGTGGCCTGAAAAAACGTGTAATTTCATAGGGAAGATATAGGAAGGAATTTTTAATGTGAATAAAATACAGTAGAGAACAATTCAGGCAGAATAAACATCGTATGGCTAGCGCATCGCTTGCCGTGGGCTTGCTACGTAACATGCTACGAAGCTTGTTACGAAACATGCTACGAGGCTTACTACGAAACATGCTACGTAGCATACTACGAAGCTTGCTACGTAACATGCTACGAAGCTTGCTACGAAACATGCTACGAAGCTTGCTACGATACATGCTACGTAACATGCTACGATTCTTGCTACGAAACATGCTACGTAACATGCTATGAAACATGCTACGTAACATGCTACAAAGCTTGCTATGAAACATGCTACGAAGCTTGCTACGAAACATGCCACGAAGTTTGCTACGAAAAATGCGACGAAGCTTGCTACGAAAAATGCTACGAAGCTTGCTACGAATTATAACTGGTAATCTCCTCCTCGCACCTTCCTATTTTTCATTGCTACTGAATCCTTAAGCCTTATTATAATTTATTACTAACTCATTCTACTAAATTGGTATTCGTAAGTTACCAATTTCACACTATTTATTTTAAAATGACTATTGAATCGACAAAGTAAAATAACTTTTCGTTAGGAAATGTTTTGTAGAACCTATATTTTCTTTCTATTTCATTATATTTAGCTGGTTAAGCCCTCTGCGTGCTGTCCTCATGTGCTATCCATATGTGCACAATATGGATAGCACACAAGCGTAGGGCAAAGTTTCAGCAGCTGACCGTAGAACATTTTCTATTGGTGGACGCTTTGGACAGTACCGACAGTAGGGATAACATAAACACTACGACCAATCTTCAAAATGGATGACGCGTAGAGGTTTTGCTTAGCCGCTAAACATGGTTCATCGCTTTATAAAAACTAACAACACATGATCATTACTGAGTAAGCTAGAAATCTCGACCGGCTCTTACTGAAATATTTTCAAATAGGCACAAAATCCTGATGAACTCTCGATCATTGAGAGCGAACAGTTGGAGGTCGTTGGCGAAGGCGATGGTGATGGGTGGCTTCGAGCGAGGAACTACCGCGGCGAAGAAGGCTATGTGCCTCATAACTATCTCGATGTAGATAGGGAACAGGTAACTATGGTCAACCTAAGAACTTTAGGCTAAAGCCAGAAAATTCAATGGTAACTGACAGGTAAAGAAGTATATCGGCTAACAATAATGAAAAGGTAAAAGCGTACAAAGAGGTTTTAGACATTGTACAAGGTCTTATAAGGTATTAAAATAACAAAGATGCAAATATAAGAATGAACAAGGTACTTATCGACTGTCTGAAAAAGCAATTCATATAAACTAAAATTTAACATACATAAAGGCTATTTTTAGACACTGTGTAGGATTGTAAGCCTACTTACTACATTCAGGGCTCTGTATGCTAAGATCGAACTGAAGAATATTAAAAATAAGCTACAGAATAACAATAATACAAACTCCTACTCAGTCAGACAACCAAAGGTCAAGAGGTGAAACCGCATTTGGTAGAAATGTTGACATTCAAACGAACGTGTAGGTTAGTTCCGAATCCAGCTAGCTAGAATTATTGATAGGCACGCAAGGTAGCCTTTACACGGAGTTCAGTCCAATTGGCCACGTCAGAACCTGCCTTACCGAGGTATATCGATCGCTCAAGAAAATCGATAAAATGTATGCAATCTGAAGTCACGTGGAGACGTACTACTACTTACGCAGGTACTACCTATTAGGTAATCTTACACTTGGTTGAAAGAAAGTTTTCATAGAAATATATGGTTATTTAACTTTATTTGGAATCAATATTTTACTACGTCCGCACGAGTGGGCCCACTCAGTTGATTAACTTCCCACACCGGATTTTTATCGGCGGTCTGCGGCGTCCTATATTTATGTCGCTGAATTTACATTTATATACGGAATACCTGGCTTTTACAAATTGAATTCGAACTTGAATGGAATCCCTGGATTTTGTAAACTGAAACATCGTTTGGGCGACGTATTCAATGGGAAAATGGTTTGAATAACATTTTTTTGATGCAGCATGGCATTCAGTTTCCAAAAATATTTTTCATTGGAATACAAACGTTGCACGTCATATTTCCGGAAACTACTTATTTCAAACAAAACATAATCAGCGAATTTCCTGGAATTAAAAGTCAATTAACACGTAATGTATATCAACGATTTCATACGATTTTCCAATGAATACGGGTCTTTAATGATGAATCTACTTGCATTATTGAATTTAACCTCTAACTTTTCTACGTAGCCCTGCTCAAGCACTGGCGCCCCGGGCCTGGTCTCCCAGATCTCGTTCTCGTCTGTTGACTACACTGTGGAAGGAGAGGATGCTGACGTGGTCCAGTCTCCTGACCAGATCTCAGTGATCTCGGCTCCTGCTACTAAGCCCGAAGAGCCAAAAGCCGAGGAGCAGCCTCAGGCCGAATCTTTCGTGGCTGAGTGGCCATCCACCGAGACCGCTCCTGCCGCAGTGCCAGAAACTGCTAAGGTGGTGGCGCCGCAAACTGATCTGCCGACTCTCGGGCACTGCTTTGCGCTGTACGACTATGATGCTGAATGCCCTGATGAGCTGAACCTGGAAGAAGGACAAGTGAGACATTTTTTTTATTATTGCCTTTACTGTACCGAAGTTTTTCCAAAAGATTTGACGGGCCTTTTGGGAGACTTTCTTTTGTAAACGTTGACTTTAAAAGTGCTGGCACTCAGCCTAATTTGTATTTGCGACTTTTGATTTTTAATCTTCTATTATGTTCTTAATAAACCGAAATATTTAGATGAATCGATAGATTTTCTGCAATATACCACTAATATTTGTTCAGATAATCCGCATCGTGTCCCGCAACGCACACGATGTCGATGACGGCTGGTGGCGCGGTGAGGCCAACGGAGTGGTGGGCAACTTCCCATCGCTCATCGTCGAGGAGTGCGATGAGGTGGGCCGTCCCCAACCATACCATGCATCTAAATAAATGTTTATTTTTAATTTTTGCACATTTTTTTTTTCTTCCATTTCATTTTTATAAAACTTTCTTTAGATTATTTCCACACCCTTTTTTTCTAAACCCTATCAAGTTTAGTTACAAACCACTGTTATTCAACAAAAAACTTTGTTTTATCTGTTGTTTTTCTCTATTTTTTATGGTTTGGCTGTAAATTTAGCGGCAGCTACTGCGTAAGTAACTACTAGCCATGGACGTAAGCTAGTCAAGTCAAAGTTTTGTTGACGTAAAACTACTTCAAAGACTTCAGGTGATTTCGTCGAAAGGTATGTTGCTAGAACGATGTGGTTACGTGAATGCGAGCATCGATTCCATTGATTCTCTTTTTAATATTTTGTGAAGAGGGTCTGCGGGGAAACAACGAGTGAATTCATATTACTTCTAACTCTTTTCAACAGTTTCTTTGAAAGGCTTGACATATTTCATATTTTATATTGAGTGCTTTAGGTTTTCTATTAATTCTAAATAGTAATCCTACCTTGAAAGCTCAATTTGTTTTTACATTTTTGTTTTTTAATAAATTCTTCCTTAACCTATCAGCTTTTGGGACTCTTGGTTTAAACTCTTACTTCGTATAGAACGGCGAGCCGCTGAGTGGTGGCGAGGAGTGGCCACCACTGAGTGCAGCCCCACCGGTGTTCGCGTCGCCACCACACACCCCACCAGAGGCTGCTCCCGAGGACCGTAAGGAGAACATACACATGTAGCTTGGTGGCCACTTGAATGGGGACAACTTCCTGCCTTAGTTTTTGGTAGGGTTTCGTTTGAGCACTTACAATAGATAGGGTTGTTATCTATTATTGAAAAAGGTGCATAAAAGTAGTGGTACACAAATCACGATTTCATTTAGTTTAAAATATGGACGAAACAATCAAACAAACAATCAAATGACGAGTGAACCACGACCCCTATAGTGGGGTTTGGGTATCCCAACTCCAAAATTCTCATGTTTTTATCCTCGACAATCACTGGCCATCGAATTGGTGATTATTCCATTTACATATTTGGATTCCACTTATGAATATTAGTAGCTAAATTTGCGCGCTAAATATGAAACTGTTATTGGCTGCAACATTATGAGCATTTTATCCAACTATTTTAAATAACACCCTTATACATGATGTCTTCAGTAGCTTTATCAATAACGGCGTTATTAATTACCAACTGGTACCAACCAGCATTGGGCCCGCGTGGTAGATTACGGCCCATTCCCTCTCCTAGAGAGGAGGCCTGTGTCCCAGCAGTGGGAACATTAAAAGGCTGATTATGCTTACGCATTATTAATTAGGATGTCGTATGATGTACATATCTTACTGTATGCTCTCTTCGTAGCTAGAGGTACTAGTACAGAACCAGCACAGGTTCGCTCGTTTAGGACCTTTAGGTACCCCAAGTATAGGTACTGAACTATACGATTAAAGAAGTTAATGAAGGAACAAAATATCGCATCGTAAAATCAGTGTTGGACTTACCTAAAGAAAAGACAAATTCCGTTTGCAGCATAATTGTAGAATTGTTATGTCACTGTCAGTTTGAGTAATGCACCACCATTTTGTTTTATTTCTGCTAGTACTTTACCCCGTTAAGAGGGATAGACTTTAAAGGGCGGTTTTTGAAAATTAATCGTAACAGTTTATAAAAAATAAGCCATTTTTGCTGCTGAGTGCAGCCATTTATGCAAAAAGTGCAGCACAACTGTTGCGCCTTTCACCCCGTTGGGGGTTGACCGTCAAAAAATCTTTAGATCCACTACGATTAAGTATATCTACCAATTTTAGATTGATCATACCAATTTTCAAGTAAATTGAAGCAAGCAAAAATGTCATCCCTTAAAAACTCAATCAGACCTTTAGGAGTTTATTTTCGAAAAATCCAGTTGCATGTTATTCTTATTTTTTTATCTAAATCATTGATGTTGTGTTTTAACTTCATCGGATCAAGCATTATGACAAAACCCCAGCAAGGGCAGGGCTGGTTTTGTAAAAAATATGTTATTATTTTTTATTTATTTAGCTGAGAATATGTACTAAGTTTCAAGTTTATAAACCTAAAAAAATAAATTCTCCCGTACAAACTAAAACCCCCTAAATTGTTCTTTGAGAGTAGGCAGGTACTTTTGAAAAACTTATAATGGCAAACGTTTTAATTTACTTAAGCCAGTATTTGTACCAAGTTTCAAGTATAAACCGAAGGAATTAATATTATGCATACAAACTTCCACTCCCTATTCTTTGCTATAAAGGGGTGTTCCAGTACCCCTTCTTAATTCTTTATTGTACACCAAAAAAACAACTTATATTGGACATAATAAAGTGAATGTACAAATGCGAGCTTAACTCAAAGTTGAGTTTTCTCCCAGCAAACCTTTGAGTGATAGAGAGAGATCTCAGCTGGTATTTTCTACTCATGATTGGATTAAGACGAAAAGTATACGTAGTAGTACGTAGTACGGGCTGTATAGTATAGTTTTTATAGTAAATATTGAAGTCTCAAACAGACGTTATTTTGTACTTAAACAGGAGCTATCAAAATAACTAGTTGGCTGAACAGCAACTGAGAAAACGTCTTCAGTGACCGGGCGACAGAAAATAACTTCAAACAATTTTTTCACGCTAAATTCTTAATTCATTTAACCTGAAGTTGTCCCCTTTCAATAGGCATTTTAATAGAATGATTCACGTACCATAGACAAATGGTAGCTTTGGCTGATTGGGTTACTAAACAGTGCATTGGTCCCCAATTAGCATGTGTTTAGCACGGCTAGCTGCTCAGAAAGACACCACATATCGTCACAATAATGCATGCCTTGCACGAAGTAACTAGTGTAAGAATTAGGTGAGTTTTATGGACCTTATTTAATATAAATAATAATTATCTTGGAGTCAATTCTACTAATCTTAAGCAACGCGCGTATACGCTTCTCAGTCTAAAATGTATTTAAATTAAAGCTATATTTAAGCTAAAGCGAATTTTGTTTAAAAACTGAGTAGAATTGGAACTCTTAACATACCGAGAATCTTCTGTATCTTGGAAAGCATGTTGAGCCGTTGCGCCCGGCTGACATTTGTAGATCATTGGCAGTCGTAAAGGATTGTCAGAAACCAGAAAAATCTGACACCAGTGTTGTCAAGAAGTTCCGTGTTACCGAGTTACTGGGTTATTGAGCTAAGATAGGACTCCACGTTAATACTGGTATTCAGCTAAATCCGGTTTGACTGGAAGACGACCCCTATATAGTTAGGAAAAGGCTAGGCAGTTAATGTAACTGTCATTTGACAAATATTACATAATAGTCACGTTTTCGCAACAGGTGCAATCAAACAGATTTTGAACGTAAGAAAAGTGACGGACGTAACAGATTATCACATGCCGCTGGTCGGCTCTCCAAAGAAGCTGATTTTTTATATTCCCTAAGGATTATTCGATTCTCAAGTGAGTGACTGAATACAATTTGAAAACCGCGTTCATTTGTTTTTCAAGTTTTTCATCTTGACATAAAACTTCGGCACCGTTCGCTATTCGAATTAAGGTTTCTCGGAGAACAACAGAAGAAATTGGTTTGACAGTTTATTTTAAAAGCTTGCGGAAGTATTAATTGAAGATTGAAAAATTTAACTTCAAATGGTTATATGAGTAAAATTATATAATATACATAGGTACACGGTATGATATATGCGGTAACCAATTTCATAAGTCAAATATTATAATTATTTTATGATTTGTTTTGTGTATGTAAAAATGATACAGCAGAAATAATAATAACCATTTAATTAAATTATATTACAATTAAAGCAAAACATTTAATAAATAGTAGACATGATAAATAAACAAATAATAGCAATTTTTAGTTATGATTGACTTTCAATCAGTGAGTGCATGATAATAATTAATATATTTAGAATATGTTATGTGAATATGATGTTTTTATTGCTAAATGTGGTAGTACAATAAAAGGATATTTTATTTTATATTATTATACACACGCCGCATAGCTAAGCAAATCACAAAATCAACTATTCAACGTTCCATCTGAAATTCCTCAGTGACTCAGATGTACCTGCTTCGCTGCTTTGGACTAAATCACAACTGACCAAATGGCTGGGCACTCCTCTGCCTAACTTTTAGGGAAATACAAGCGTGATCTTATGTAAATACTATAACCGTTTACATTGTAAATAAGGCTTTTATAAACCCCAAGATTTGTACAGCATGTCTTCATTTTGCCATCGATTCGTTTCCAAGAAGTTTAATTTCAATAAATAAAGCATATATACTGTTCCAGGGCTAGCGATGCCTTGATTGTTCATGATACCGCTTCCCGTAATTAAAATAATTGCTGTATATTCGCATTTGGATGCTATTGATTGCAATCATACAGGTACAATTTTAACGAATCGATGACAAATGTACGGGCGGCATGAAAAGTGGTCTATCGATTTTATCAAGGTGTTAATTACGATTGAATATGGTTTGAATATTTTGCTAAGGCTTCAGACAAATTTATGAAGTTATAAGAATCCGTCATTTTAATCTTAAAAGATCAACGCATGATAGAA
This sequence comes from Hecatera dysodea, assembly GCA_905332915.2. Taxonomy (NCBI): domain Eukaryota; kingdom Metazoa; phylum Arthropoda; class Insecta; order Lepidoptera; family Noctuidae; genus Hecatera; species Hecatera dysodea. The sequence goes on along the minus strand of HG995286.1, from coordinate 24,270,600 downwards.
ACAACCTCAGAAAGTTACTGTGAGGTTAGCCAGTAAATTAGATCTTTTATTGACATTTAGACTTAGGCATTGTAACCGAAATTCACTCTTAGATTGATAGTCAACTTTCTGTCCAACCGAACGTAGCAATCCCAAATTGGATGAGCCACTTGTGGCCTTGCATGACAAAATTTGCACTGATCCTGTTATGTGGCTGAACTATGTATTTCTACGGACGCTGCCAGAAATCCTGAATGACAACAACAATACAAAAGGTGCTGCGCCCCCGGACGCACCACCCCCGCCGCCGCCCCCCGACCTGGGCGACTCCATGGATAGCCAGCCCGACTTCAGCTTTAATCTTGAGCTTAGCAGGAACCAGCAGGAACATTACGGCACTCAGTTCGCCGCCCCCTCGGTTACTATCGTCGGTAAGTTCGATATTGACGGCCAGTTTTAATGATCTGGGTTGCAATTAGGGACTGCGATTATAAATTTGGGTGTTACGGCACATTTCATTTACGACACGACCGAAACAATTTAGTGATTATGCTCGGCGATACGAGCTAAATATGTACATATACTTACTTAAATAACATTGCAGTCCCTATTTACAACTTCGTCAAATATTTCGAAGTTACTAATTAGCTTATCAATAGGTTCGAATAAAAACGTAGAGTTGTCGTTTAGGGATTAATTTAATGTAAATATTTTCTATCTTCTATAATATTTTCGAACTTCGAATAATGAAATGCTGCATAGCAACAAATATTGGAATACAAAGAACCAAATGACAGTCACTGCTGAACCATTAAAAAAAGCATTAAAAATTAGCACATGCACTTACTTTTTGTCTTTTCAAATAAATAAAAATAATTGACAAAGAAAAATCGCATCATATTTGAGCAGTGAGGTCTAGTCACTTGCAGACGTCACTTGTTGATAAAAAGCGTACCACGACGTGATTTCACATAAAATTTCAAAGCAATCGTCTTCATTTTTTGTTTACGTGGCGAAAGTAATATATTTACAATAATTTTTGAATATCGAACCGTCGTCCGATCCCTCGAGTTCCACGTTAGGTAGGCACCAACGCCTATTCTATATTCTCTGGACAACGCTTGATAATAAATATATTAACAAATGAAGAATTTGTTGGTTTTCTGTTGTATGATTAGAGATACTGTTCTTATGAGATGCCAAATTGTAGTGAAAGTGCCTGTAGCTTTTTCGTCATTGGAAAAAATGTACTTATAGATAAAACAAGCATTTATTTATTTACAAACAAAATGTTTTCATTCGACATTCGACAAGTATGAGTATTCCCCTTCTAATTAAAAAACCCCTAAAACGGTAAACACTATTACGTGATATTAATGGTTAGTAATAAACACCAATAATTAGTAATAAATACGTCAGAGAAGAAATACGAAGCTCGTCTTTTAAAAAAGATATTGAGGTAAATTGAGTTTTTAACATGCATTAGCTGCATGCATTTTTAATTTGGCATATTGGACAGCTACGTAGGACAGCAGCGTCGCGACGTCATGCACGCGAGTTCCTATTGTAAATATTTAAAAACCATCGGTTGTCAACAAGAAGCGAGCTCGGAAATCCCGGTAAAGTAACGAGTTTCCACGAAGCTAGCCTTTTGAGGTGGGCTTACTACTAGCCACATTCTAAAATAGACTTGCCAGGCCTAGTTGGGTTCGATTTTTAAATGAATATTCGATAACAAATACACTGGAGAGAGAACCTAAGTTTTATATTGTTATTGGACCTGTTGTGGGCCTTTAGGAATAGCACACATACCGCGGCATTGTAGGTAGGTAGAACATTGATTACATTGTCAGTATTGATTTGAAACACGATCAAAAGATTTTTGACTGCATAACAATAGCAGCATAGGTACAGTTCCAAGGTGTTAATATGTTTGTAGCGTTCGCTGTAATTAATCGTAGGTTTAGGGATCTTAATGTATTTACTTGTAACATTTGTGTGTTTATGTATTAGTGTTAACTGAGTGTGAATTCTTTTTCATGCCTCAGTCGATGAAGTGGTCGGTGAATGCTGGGAAGAGGTTTGGCTCCATAATACAAATCTATTCCTCTCTCTGTTATGTACTTATATGTTCTACATGTTGCTTGTCGGAGCTTGTATACACGAAGCGTAGCTTGTTGCTATTGTTTGTTTTAGGCTTCACTTGTAACTCTCTCTTATAGGAATTATAAGTGAAACTATTTCTATTCTCTTACTTTAACAACGTTCGAATTGAACTACTTTCGGTAGCTCACGTCATCATAGCATGCCGCTTCGATGCATGAGTTGAGTCCACTATCGGAATGCCTGTTTTCGAGTTAAGTACTTTTCAATCCGAAACTTTCGATCTTCCCCTACCGAACATGCTGTGAGCTAGTTCTGTGTCTAAGAGAGTGTTTCCGCCACTAGGTGATCCCGGAGCCGGTGCAGGCGGTGCAAATTGAGCAGACGGCAGAGGACTGCGGGCTGGGCGTGGCGCAGATCGTCATCACCGCGGCCACGCCCATGGTGGAGGAGCCCGACCAGCCCTTTCCTCCACCGGAGGCCGAAGCGGAGGCCGAGCCCAACGGCGACGCGGAGCCCGAGTCGGAGGTGTTGCCGGAGCTCGAACGCGAGGACAACGACGACGACGAGTCGTCGCTGTCGGAGCAGACGGCTGTGTGCCTGCGAGACGCGGACGACGGGCCGGCCGACGCCGCGCCGCACCCGCAGTCCAGCTCCACAGCGTCCGAGGGCGAGTCAGGCGGCGCGTCTGTCGCGTCTGGCCCACCCACCGCGCCGCACTCGCCCCCCGCGGCGCCCCGCGGCGGCCGCGCCAGCATCCCCGACGAGCTGGAGCCGGCGCAGCTGGCGCGCCTCACGGACCTCAAGGAGTCTAACGCTTAAGGCCTACCTCGCCGCGGCCGCCGTCCCCTGCACGATGCGGCCGCCAGCGATCGTACTCGATCGTCTACACTAGACCGTTTCTCTGCTGTCAGTTCCTCTGCTGTCAGTTTTTAGCGATCTACTCTCGCAGTAGCGAGCATTTAATGCAGTATTATACTTATATTATCCTATCTACAAATTGTTCGATAAATATGTTTTTATGTGTGTATTCACACTATATTCGTTTTCAAATGATGTAGCTAAATGTTACCTCTATGCGATCTATCCCAAATAATCAGATTTATTGAAATATTAAATAAGATCTAAATGTTTATTTATACATTCATTATCGGTCTGACTAGATGTTTATTAGCCAATGTTTATTGATGTTAGTCTAATTATCTGGATGTAACATTTTGTATTGATTATAACAATTTATAAAGGAATTTTTGGAATTCAAAAATGATACAACTGTCGGTGATCCGTTGTGCGTAGAGGAACGGTCGGGACATGTAGATTGTACTGTATATAGCTAATAATACTTATTACTAGTTAATAAGTACAGGAGCACGTTCTAGTACCTGCGAATAGAGGGTATATTGTTAGCGGCGCGGCTTGTTGACGAGAGTGGCACGAGGGGAGAGCCGCCGGCGGGAGCGGGAACAGCGGGGCAGTTGGACGAGGCCGTCAGTAGCTCGTCGTTATTGTGCGGCTCGCAGTCAGCTGGCGTCCCCCGGCACGGTCAACACGCGAGTGTAGCGTTGTAACTTAGGCCCAGCGCGACACATGCGCGCCGCGTGTGCCACAGCGCGGGTGTGCCGCGGCGGACGGTAGGATTAGGAAGATACAGGGTGTTACTAGCTTCTCTTTCGTTAGCCCCCCGCGACACCCTGGGCGCGCCCGGGGCAAAGCACGTCTGCTGCGAGCACCGGCAGCGGCGGGGGGAACAACCCCATCCTCACACACGGCGTGATGAGACAATACATTACTTCTCCTTCGTTTGGGTCGCACACTACTTGACTTGGTATAAAGTCAGTGGAATCGAGGCGGCCTCGCATTTAGTTAAACTTAATCACATACGAAGAATACTACGTTTTAATTCATTTAAAATGGTAATTTACACTTATATTGACTAGTTGGATCTCGAATAGTTTATATTTGTAATAATATAAAAGCTTCATAAAATATTGTCTGTTGTCTCATCGTGTCAATCACCTTTGATATTATTATGATTACCTTTGTGTCCGCACTAGCCAGTCATTTCATGTTTCTTAAGCTAAATGATTTCTGCTTCGTACAACAACTTGGCAACTACATGTTCCTCTATAGGGTTGATATTTAATGGTAATGGTTTATAGTATAATACTTGTTTACGCAGACGCTGAAGCGTCAGATCACCGCTAAATGAAAGTTTTTGCTCTAGGAAATTTGAATGATTATTACAAATGTTATATAGACGTTACTACATCTGAATGTACCACGTAGATTATAATTATGTTAACAATAGATTCACACATTAATCGACGTACGTAGATAAATGTTAACCAAGTAGTTGTTAGCTGTTTAACGATGTGATTCATGTGTTGTGTTATTTTAATGAATATATCACTATTCTATATTATTGTTAGTTATACATTTTATGAGAACCCGTAAAAACAATGAACGTTTAACAGATTCATGTCATTTTCGATTGCGCCTCTTCTGCCTCATTTGAGAAAGAACTACAAGTTTCAGAGTTGTTCGTTGCTAAATAATTATTGTGTTTTTACGGGTTGATCCAAGTTTCACGAAATAAAAGTATACAAAAAAATACAAAAAAAAAATAAGAAGTACGTAGCACTCTGTGTAGATTAATATAGTCACTGTATCAAATGATGCACAGAATTATAATGTTGACTGTAACTTGACTACAAACTTATAGTTGTTTGTGATACCTACAATTACTATGAAACACTATATCGAATACATATATTAAGTGTTGCTTTTTCTTGAGTGAACTGCATTGTGATTCTGTAAATATCACACCGTGTAGGTAAGCTCAGATAAAGTGTACATGGAGTAAGCTGTCACTCCTTATGGATTGACAGCATGAAGTTAACTGTCACTTGGTTCTGTAACCAAATGACAGTTCACTTCATGCCCGCTCCATCTAAGTTTACGCGGTGTGACGTTGATAGAATTGACCGGCTGAATTGATAGAAAGTTCATCTGCTGGGATTATATGAATTACACAATGTATAATTTATATTTGATGATAAGTATGTGTTTTCCTCCTCTGTGACACATATTTCGTTTGGTTTACATAATATCTACATACAACATAATCATAAATAATACATTTACAACAACTAAGTAAACTTGAGGACTTAAGTAACCATTTATTGTTGTTATTGTATAAGGAACATAAGAGTAAGAAATTTAAATTGCGGTAGATAACTTATACACCTAATTATAAAGTAAGGTGAGAACAAAATTGAGTTTTTAAGAGTCTCTAAAACGCACAAAATTCTCAATGCTTACTCATAAGTCAGTTTACAAAATCTTGTGAACAGTACCGCTTTTATAGCTCGAAATCTTGGACTGCATTTCGTGAAGCAGAAAATAACGGTGGGCTTATTGCGAGATTTTTAACTTCCTCGATCTCGTAAGCGTACACGTAAATTTGTATCGAAACTGACACAGCGCCGTCTGGTGACAATAACGAAAACCTTTTTTTTCATACTATTTGACATATAAGCAAACATTTATGTTAACTGAATCGAGCACGTTAATAAACTCGCACTGAGCCCTCAGTGGGCTTAAAACAAAATTGCCAAGCTTTCTTGTAATCAACCCAAACCGTTATTTCGTAATTACATCAGAATGGCACAATAGTTACATACATGTGTATATCTACATAATGGTGATGAGCCTACCTAGGATCTACCACCATTAACTAAAATATACAAATATAGTACATACCTAGATATGTTATACAGATCACCTTTTAGAACATCTAATGATACTCAAGGACAAACAAAAAGTATTCACTTAATGTAAAAAAAGTATGTTATATGTTAAGATAATGTTTAGGTACATACTGGTCGCACAGAGAGCACAAACTTTATGGAAGCATCCATAGTTCTAAGGTCTATACAGAGGCCACTGTGTGTAATTAACTCTAATAACTAATTAAGTACCTAGGCATCATAACATACAGTAATTGAAGATTACACGGGAAAAACAATTAATGTCCATTTTTATGAAACTGTCATTCAATGCTACATGTTGACTTTCCGTTGTTATGTTTTTATTAAGTTATTAGAATTACGTAAAACCATTATGGTCCGCGTTCAAAGTAAGATTAGTAACTGTTCATCCAACGCAAGAAACATTGATGTCTGCGCTGGCAATATGAAAACTGGCTCGCGCGGCCGCATAAACCAAGACTTAAATACACTTTAAATTTTAAAAACATGTTTTTCACTAAATTATGTAGTTTTGACTATTATTGTTTTTCTTGAGTCTTCAAATTCTACATAGCAAGGAACGTACAAATTTCGAAAGATCTCAGTCATATATATATAAAATTATTCTGAAGACTGTAAGTCCTACTTGGAGTGAGTCAACTTGTAAATCAACTGCAGCCCAACATAATGCTAAACCGCATAACTCTATACTCAACAGTACACACCTACTCCTTTAAATATCTTGTAGTTATAATATTATAGGTGTTGCATTTAAGCATGCCAATAGCGGTCATTGACCTACCTGCATTTATTAATATTGTTCAAGTTCGGATATAAAGATCTCTCGCCGTACTGACTCGACCTCTATCTATTTTGGATCCTCAGCGTTTTTTAATAAACCATGGAACTTTGTTAATTGGACTTTGTTAAGATTCCAATGATTTTGTCATTGGACTTTTAACAATAAACTTCATAGGTAAAATAAGGGATCTCTATTGCCATTCGAAAATGGAACAATTATGTTAAGGCAAAGGTAAATAAAGTTGTTAGGTATTGTAATAGTATATTGTTAAAATTTCACATAATCTCAGCATATCGAACATATAACTAGACTAATAGAAACAATTAGTATTCAAATATTTATACCTACTGTTTAAAGACTATTGTAACTATTATCATACGAGATTGTAGACGAAGTAAGGTGCCGTATGCAATTTTGTGAAAAATAGTACATTAAGTACTTGATGAAGATTTACTTGAAAATGGAAAACTTCTTTATTTTTATATAAATTTTTAATATGTAACTGTTTAAATGAACATAATGTAAAAAATGGAACGAAAACTTAAGCCGTGTTCTCACTTGCAAGTAACCCGCATGCAAGTTTAATTACATTGGAACGATCGATCGTTTGATCATATTAAACCTCCTGCCTGCAGTGCATGTGAGCTGGTTGCAGATGAAAACTTGGCCTTACGTAAGGCAGTAGAGCTATTTGTGCGAAGCTCGCCCGGGGAAGTACTGCCGCCACATTTGTTTCAGCCACCAAAATCAGCCCTGCTGTGTTCCGGTTCGAAAGGGTATGGTAGCCGGTGAAATTACAGGCACAAGAGACGTACCATCTCTGTCTCTAAAATGGCGAAGCATCTGTGGTGCTACTGGCATTGCAGATGACAGCGGCGGTAACTACCAACACCTAGTAGGCCGCCAGTATGCCATTCAATAGCATAAGGATCTTTTATGTTACCCCGACTTTTATTGAAAGTACCACCTTTCTAAATTCTTGCCCTTTCTTTTCTTTACTCTATTGAGGGGAGATCTCCCACCTTTGAAGCCATAATGTACCGCAATTTCGCGTTGATATGTCCAGAACTTCTCCTCAAGCCTGACCCCTATTGTGCCTCGTTGGTGTAGTATGTTGCAGCCAGCGCCACACTGCCGAGAACAATCGTTATTACGATAGGAATAGAGTATTCTTAGGGTACCTTCGCGATGGCCATTATTCTGGCAGCCGCCGGACCCCCAGTGCGGAGACACTCTACAAAGCCTTTGAATTAGACGTAGATGTAGATAGATAGTTACTCAAAGGCGGTATCTTCAAGTTCAAAATGTAGTAAAATTCAGTTTATATGATTTTGTAGAACGATTTACATCAACTTTGCTTCCAAAGTTGTGTGACTCATTTGTTTTTAAAGTTCTATTTATTTCGACTGTTTCTTCTCTGAGTCGGTGACGTGAAGCCGCGGGAAGTGTGGCGTTCTGAGCGGTCTCGTGTGTTGAGATATATAATCCTGCGAGCAGAGAGCTCACAATAAGGCACAGCCCGTGGTTTCAGGTGATGTCGCATTACTAAGGGGTGAGACAGTCTTTTATAGTGCAACATCTATTATCCAACATTGGCACGTAGAATAAGCTTCTATATCCTTTCAACTTCTTCTTCTTCTCTCAAACCATCGTGGTACTTCTGGTCCTAACCTTTTACGTTATTTAATCACAATTCAAACAATATTATTTGTCTATTTCACAAAACGTAGTTCAGTATAACGGATTGCATACGGTACGGAGTGTAAGTAAGAATTGTAAAGGTTTATAGTAAATTAGCGGCCGCCGTAAGGTCGCAGGTTCGATGTATGGTTGCTTTAATGTTCCCCCAATGCCTTTTCGACCTGCAAATAAAAAACTTTCTAAAATTATTTGGTGTTGTTTATTTCTTTACCCCTATTCTACCTTTATTTAACTAAAATTAAGATAATTCACATCAGATAACATGACATTATAAAATACACTTTATCTTTAATCATTCTAAGGACAATAATAAGGGTTCAGGGCCCGGACACATAAGACAAGTAAGCTAAAATTGTGCCAAATAAATCTAACATACATATTGGACATGTTCCAGAAAAATCTTGAAAATAAATAGGAACTACTAATATTTGTTTAATTAATGTCAGAAGAATGAAAAACAGGAAAGATGCTGATGTATAGAAATTAGCTTCTTTTATCTTTATATACTACTAGCTGACCCAGCAAACGTTGTTTTACCTGTTTGCCATATAAAAAAAACACAATATTTAGGGGTATGAATGATGTTCTATATCTCTATTGGTGAAATAATTTTTAAAATAGAAAACTTAAAGCTAAAATACTTCTTAGCTGTATCCCGCGGTTTCACCTGCCTGCGCCATTTATTATAGCCTTTCTGGCTCAGTGTTCTTTCTTTCGTCTCCTATGGATCATAGCTTGATGTTAAATAATTATGGTTCTGGTATCTTGGTACTTTGTAAGTCTTCACTCACAATTCCAGCCCCAGAAATGCTTCGACATGTTTATGGTCTGCTGGTACACGTAAATCCTAAATTACAAATATTTGACAGGTACGAAACAAAGGAACATTTAGGGAAAATGATTCATCTTTCATAATTATTTATTCGTCGAATTTTCATTATTTTTAAGATGTATTCTGCTATTCGGGGCAGAGATAAATCCAACGAAACAAAAACCAAGAAAATTGGTCCAGCAGGTCTCGAGTTATAAGTGTTGTAACAAACCCGACTTTGTTTTATATATATAGATATATTTTTGTGAGCAAACCACGCGTACATACATACAAGTATAAGAGCAAAAGCATATGCTACGTTATACTACTGCTGTGCTACGCGCCATCCTTCTACGAATCGGGCTACGCCAAATGCGCCTAGCTACGCGCAACTCTACGCGACCTGCATCTATGCACCCAGCTACGTATGATACTAGTCCTTGCTACACACAATGGTATGCGCAGTGAGCCTACGCTTTGTGCATCTACTATGGTACATACGTGCTACGATCAATTTTGTCCACCGTGCTACGAGCAATACTACGAATCATGCTACGAACAATGCTACGCATCGTGCTACGAGCTACGGAATATTTTACAAAGTGCTTATATCGTGTAGTCTCTGCAAATAAGATGACTAATGGCGCATCCACACATGCCACAGGCTTATGCCGCCGGGTTTGCCGCCGGATTTCAGGCTGCCTTGATATAAAAGATGCGCGTGCCGGCGGCCAGGCCGCCGGCCGTGCAGCATTTGTGGATGCGCCATATGCTATCTTACCCCTAAATAATCAGAAATACACATCATGTCACGTACAATGAGAGTATACAACGTAACGGTGGTTGTGTTCCCCATACATTTTTGACGTTTTGACAATCCCCTTCGCCATGCTACTACTGACAGAACACCACTTGTGTGGTGGAAACCTCAGGATTCTTGGGGAAGCGCATCTCCCTTATATGCATTGATAGTTAAAGTTCCACCCCTTATTACAAGTAACGGTACTAATATAATACTAAAGAGAAATACATAACTACACAGTAACATTACATGTAACGTTACAGTGTAATTATGTAAGTTGCTTTACAGGTCTCGTTATTCTCGAATTACATACTTACGCATAACTGCGTCCGACTTTACAGTCAACGTTACTGTCGTTTACTTTGTTGGTTTTTTAGGTACTTACTTTTATCAATGTTCACAACATTTAGGGCTACTTACGAGTATGATCTTAAAAAAAAAAACATCTGTTCCCTACATTTTGATTAGTTACATGAACGTAAATGTAGGGAACAGCTGATTTTTATATCGCGATTACAGGATTGGTCCCATAGTAAAAATTGTTCATAATGATGAGTACAATGACCTCTTAAGAGGTTGTTGGTGTTTTACAAATAACCCTGTATAATAATATTTTATAGAAACATTATGTTGAAACACTGCCAAAGACAAGGCTACATAATAGTCTGCAACAGTTACACAATATAAAACACGAGTCGTATGTGGAGCGTGTTGGTATCACAGCCAGTTGGCGCTGGACACATCTGCATTTTATCGGTCTTCATGTGCCACGCACTGTTATCATGTAGTTACCGCTTGTCGTACTGTTATGAAATAACAAGAGCGAATTATAACCAAATGTTGGCTTTATTCAACTTTAAATTCGTACAGACATTATGACAACTTCAAACCTCTGAAAAGCACAAACTCTTTAAAGAGTCTATACTCTTCAACGAGTTTGTATGCGGCGACTAAGAAGTTCACCACACGTACATTAATAACCGTATGATTTTTTTTAAAATGAATGTTCATTTTGTCTCAATTTTTACACGACTGCCCAAAAAAATGCGTGTTATGTTTTCAAGGAACATGTATGCATGTATGTATATTGTGAGTTTCTTTAATCCACCATAACTTCTAAACGGCTTATCCGATTTCGATGTATGTATGTGGTATTGGTAGCGTTGAGTTATCCCGGGTAACATAGGCTAGTGATTTTTTTGAATTATTAATACATACTACGTATGCGTTGCTGGTTTTGGATTGTATTGCTACCCTATGATTTGTTTTCTATTTATTGCAACAGATCCGGTTTAGTCACATCAGGTAAAATTGGTCTCTACGAGATGTATCTTTATTTTGAAAGCATAGGTAAAGAGCAAAGTAAAAAGCAGTACTAAAAGAAAGAAACATTTCACAGACAATTTTTTTCTGTTTGACCGTCATTGTTTACTCTGGTCCCAAGACAAAAAATAAATATTTTTACGAGAAAAAACGATCCCCTATGATAATGCTCTGACTGAAATGACTACTGAGTGGCAGGCAGAGAAGTACCTACCTGGCCCAGAAAATAGGTAATGAAGCAGCAGTGGCCTGAGCCTCCATGCAGGTCCTGATCCTGTTTAACCTATGACAGTCAAACAGATAAAAAGACTTAATTCACACAAGTAGTTGTTGGTTGTATCAGTCGTGTAAAATAGGAGACTGAATGGTAAGAGGTTTTTTTATAATTTTTATACCTAAATCATACATTTGGATAAACTTAACGAAAAAGGTATTGAAACTCCTTTATGGGAGCTACTTAACTTATCGATAGTATATGAAATTTGTCTAACCCTATTGTTAGATGTCAAAAATGGCAACAAATCAAATTAAATATGACCATTTTTAATGAAAATAATGTGTATTAAAACAACAATATATTTTGCCTGAACTTCCTTTGTTGGATTTTGGATTTTGTGAGTGTCACCTTCTTTTTTTTGTTAATTTAATTGTTCATCCCTTTTCTTTAAAGCAAAGCCGCGATTTTTTTCAAAAAAAGTGACAGGTTCGGTTCCAAACAAGTCCCGCAGGACTCTGTGGGACTTAGAGCGCAAGTTATTCCACAAATTCGAAGTATATTAAAAAACATGTTAGAGAACTCAAAAATCTAGCTCCACTTTTTCCTCCGAAATACGAATATCTTTCAATTCATGCAATTTTCAAATTGTTTGTGGTGTAATTAGGATATGAAATTGAAAATGGTTTATAAACCTACCTTTTTCCAATTATTTTTTATTTTTATTGACAACTTTATAATATTGTTATAATTTTTTATATATATTTTGACTTCTACTTGTTACTAAAACAAAGATGTATCTGTCACATATATTTTTTCCAGACATAGGTATATATTTTTTTATTTGACCTTAGATTAATTTTAACATTTCCATTTTCAAACTGCCAAAATTCGTATAACACCCCATTAATTCCGGAATCAAAACACTAAAAGATCGATTATTTTGTTAATAATTAATTCGATTTTTTTATAACAGGCTTCTAATCTTCCAATTGAAAACCTCTGAGCAGGTTTTAGTTACCTTAATAATAAGTTTCCTAAGAATTCTTTTAGTTTCTAAAGTATCGTGAAGTTACGTAGTGTTAAAATAAAGATTGATTTCGCCAAACGAGCGACGAGAACGTGAAGTATTAAAACAAACGAGAAATGATTCTAATAATATGAGGTATTGATAATGACTTTTAGTCTCTAGGACAAAGTACTACGAACTTTGAAATTCTGAAAACTTTTCTCCTTATTAGGTGAAAAGATCGTAGTGCTTTTATCAATAATCTGGAGAAGCTCGAGACTGGGTGACTGATAACTGCACTGGTCGATCTTCAATGTTAAGCAACGCACGTCGAGGTCGGTCCGTGGATGGGTATCCATGCATTACTTAATGAATTTACCCGTGCCTCAGAAAACAGGTGAAGCCGTTGGTCTCAGCTGTCATTTGTAGATCGGATATTAATCAGTCTTATCTTGCCAAACGGTAGCGTGCTACCCAGTTACTGGGTTATGGAGGTCAGGTACTTAGTCGCTCCATGTGTACTGGTATTCAGCTGGATCCGGTTAGACTTTAAACAGACCCCAACATAGTTAGGAAATGAGAAAAACCTAGACAGGTAAATTAGTAATACCTTTCATAAACTCAACCCCACACACCCTCCTTCCTTACCTCCAAAAAAAAAAAACAAAAATACAATTAATCAAGTCAAGTCAGTGTCAGTATTTTTTCTTTCTTCCTTTCTTTTCCTTCTGGTTTTTCCTTTTTTGTGTAGGTAAAGTCAATGGGAAAAGACGGAGTGGAAGGACCGTCCTTGTATCGTTAGGAAAACTATACAAGGACGACTGTCTATACTGTCTGATATATTCTGTAAATATGTCACCGTGAAAAAATTATACTTTTGATTTGTTTTGTTATGTACGATATTTTTTATTGTTATGGAATTAAAAAATGGTCATGATTAGTATGATAACATCAAACGAATGAGATAAACTAACCTTCATTTATGTTTTGTTTCCCTTTGCTACCACCATTAGTTTAGACTTTAACTCTTAATTTGCGTATCTATTTTTGTATAATGTGTTACCTTGAATTACTTGCTACCTATATAGTATATTCTCTGTTAGTATTGTCGGAGGGCTAAGGAAGCTATTAAGTATCTGTGAGGCATATGCTCAGGATCACGGCTTAAGGTACAACGTTGGGAATAGTGAGTATATACATATATGTTAATCAGAGGGTATACCACTAGTGTATCTCAACGGGGTATGTTTGAGTCGGGTCTCTCGGTTGACATGTCCTAGATACCTATATCTAGGACATGTTGTGACCGAAACCCTGCATGATGACGCAGATATTGAAAGGGAGCGGAGAGCATTGTCGGTGCGCGCTAACATGTTGGTGCATAGGTTTGCGAGATGTACAGCACAGGTAAAGATAACTTTGCTCAGAGCCTATTACCAAGCTTTAACACCAGCGTCCTCCGAAACAAGCAGTGCTAGATTTTTGGGACTTCACTTGGACAGTCACTTAAATTGGAAGTGTCATGTAGAAACTGTTTGTAAAAAACTAAACCAGTACTCATATGCACTCTATAATCTAGCAAAGATAGTAAGTGAGTCCGTTGTCCTTATCTCTTATAAGGCCTATGTTACGTCTGCGTTACGTTTCGGAATAATATATTGGGGAAATTCCACTGACAAAGAAATTGAGTTTAAGGCCCAAAAAAGATATTTGCGTGCTGTGTTTAAGTTGAAATCAACTGAAAGCTGTGTTCCCTATTTCAAAAAATTTAAACTCTTAACATTGCCATCTATGTACATTTTTGAAACAGCAGTATTTGTCAGATATAACTTGCATTTGTTTGAAACATTGAGATCTACGCGACGCAATAAAGAGATATGCGCAAAACCACATAGAACGGCGCTTTTAAAAAAAAGGTTTTTAGGAATGGCTCCGAAGATTTATAATAAGATCCCAAGACAACTTACAGAAATGGAAAATATACACGATTTTAAAAAGGCATTTCTGGAGTTATTACATGACAAAGCATATTATACGCTGGACGAATACTTAAATGACACACTTTGACTACCACTTTTTATATTTGTTTACTATTGACATTAGACTTTATTATTTTTATATTTTATTGTAAATCTTTTGTGTTTGTTTTTGTACTGACATTTTGAAATATGAATGATTTAAGTGTATTTTTTTTTGTGTTTGTGTTGTGCTGGGCGGAGCGGTAGGGAGTGTCAGACTTTTACTGACTAAAACCCACCCGTGATCCTTCTTGTGCCCTTTGCGTTCCAGGGCCGCGGTGGCTCTTTCGAACAAATTCCGCAATCCTAGCAGGCACCAACCCTATGGGGCCCCGTCCTCGGTGCTGACGGCTCCTTGAGGCGCGCGAGGAACACAACGCGTCGTCGACTCAGCCTGGTATCTGACGGCGAGCCACCCACGCTCACCGTCCACAGCCCTATGGACCAACTACACGCAGCAGGCCTACAACGCTCTCAGAGTACCATATAACAACACCTTTAGGATTCTGCTGCGACTGCGTCGATTTTGTAGTGCCTCGAGAATGTTTGCCGACGCGAGGATGAACGACGTTTACGCTATAATGCGCCAAAAGTCAGTTTCACTAATTCGCCGAATTCGAGGTAGTGGCAACGGAAACCTAAGGATGATTGCAAACAGCCCAAATGCGACAGTTGCGGGAAGGCTTATCAGGTTGCAAGTCACCTGGTTCTTTGTATTCTAATTTAATCTTTTTTTTTTCGTTTCTTTTCATTTTACCATAATTTGATTTATTTCAATTATTAATTTCAATTTCAATATGTTAAGTAATTTATTTAAAAACGGTAAACGGTAAATAAATAGTGTGTAGTGTAAATACTAAAGATGTAGGTACCTACAATATTTCACAAATGTTAGGATTTATTAAATGTTAACATTAATAAAAATAATATAGTATTTGCCATCGTACGAATACTTTCTGGAGTCACTGTATATTACGATTGATAACAATCAAACACGAAAACTTACGCCCTTTCTTTGTTTGGTGAAAAGCTTGCACATTGTAAATTCGCGAAGTTTACTCGCAGCAACTTGTCGCCAAAATTATGGATGGACCTATCAACTTTGCAAACGTGAAACTGTTTTACCGACTGCCCCTTAAGACCATCTATCGATGAGAAACGCGAACTACATAGATAGCTCCGTGTACGTGCGGTGAAGCGGGAAGTTTAACCGTTCTTCCGTTTTGGGACAAAGTTGCCCAGATGTTATATATACAAATAATCACACTCGCGAACAATACATTGGAATCACTTCATCGCGCGTTGCTCAAAACATATTTTTACAATTCATATGAACTATGGATAATGGTATACATATCATTTTGAAAGGTAATTTTGCTATCAACGGTCGCTACCATCGAGCTATTGTGGAGTGGAAAATGGAAAACAACAAATGACTTCTCCCTCTCTGGGCTGAGCGGAAGGGAGTGTCAGACTCTTACTGACTAAAACACATCCGTGTTTCTCATTTTTGCCCCATTTGCATTCCAGGACCGCATTGACTCTTTCGAACGAATCCCGCAATTTACGTAGATGATACCAACTTAAGAAGGCAGAATGCCCACTAAAGTGGTGGAAAGCTCGTAGAGCTATACGCCCCGTGCTTTGCAAAACTGCTGTGCAAAAACTGAATGCCATGACATCTTCAGTTCCCTATGAGAGAGTGTTCTCAGCTGCAAGAAACATTCTAAATGACAATTACACAATTGAGAATTAAGAAACTGCAGCAGCTGGTATTTTAAAGGCAAGAATGTAAATAATATAAATATTTCAGACTGCACATAATTTATAAAATATTGATTATCTAATCTACATAAAAAAAATCGTATCACGATGTACGGGATAAAGTCCGCAACTACTGGACCGATTTTAATAATCGTGACTCCAATAGAAAGCTGCATTATCAGCGTAAGATAGACTATATTTTATCATGGTATTCCCACGGGAACAGTAACTACGCGGGTGAAACCACGAACTGCTGCTAGTTATGTATATATAAACTCAATTGAAAACCTTTAAATGAACCAGCTTGATTGATACTTATAAATTTCATATTTATTTTAGCTAAGCTACCATTTATTAATTAAATTTCAATATACGCATGTAATCAAGCAGTCAGTCCCAAGCCTTTAAAATCATGAAGGGTGGTTTTTATTTCAGAAACATACTGAAGGAAACTAGGTACCATACTATGTATGTACTGAATGAAACTAATACGTACTATATTACAAATCTGTTGCAATCAGAGTCTTTCTCTTTTGTTGCAATGATTTTGAAACTGTTATTTCCTGGGCAGTAAAACAGGTAATTTACCTGTAAAACAGCCGATCTGTAACTGAAATCCTGACGATTCCAATCTTATGTTCATTTAGTTCATTATTCTTATTTCTCAGCGAGTCGTTGAGTTAACAACGTTTCTCGCATTCAAAAATACTATAGGAGAGGCCTATGTCCAGCTTTCGCGTCGATGTGGAACATACCGTCTAAATATTACCTGCCAGACTTATACCAGCCGCGGTAACGAAACCATAGCGACTTCTAACTCGACGCCGACGCCATCTAGTTACATAATGATAACTAATTTTCAACTTATTGGTGAGCTTTTTTTCCTTTTTATTCCTTGATTACTTATAATTTATTATATTACTTATAAAAAAATATTATGGGAATAATATTTGTCAACGATGCACTAAGAAATAGTTGCACTCATTTTAACATTTGCATTTGTATTGCTTCTGAAATAGAGAGAATTTGATTATAATGATCTGAGTGCCATTTCTAATGAAAGAAAGAAAGATAAATGTTTATTTAAGGACTCGCACAAGACCAAATTAAAAGCTAATTATTATTTTAATCCGTACGAAATCAAAAACGGTCGACTAAAGAAAGACTTATTTATAAACAACGTTCGCATTCGCATCTCACTCAGAATCAGTAAAACATACATTTTTCCTTACACAATACAGATGATTCCTGAGTAAAAATATGATTCTATTTAGTCCGTCAGATAGAGTTCCAAAAAATACTGGAAGTATATTTTTTCTGTTTTCACAAAAAGAAAATGATGACGACTCAGTGCTTTGGAACTCAGGACACCTACGTTACATTTGGGTACACTTACAAAAACGTGACGTCACAAGCCCCCACTCAAGATCTTTGATGCGTTTTTTCTTCGTCAATTTTTAGTGATTTGATAAAGCAATAAATACGCGTCCGATATTTTTGAACTGACAGACTAATTAGAATCATATTTTTTTACTCAGGAATTATATCCGTATTGTTGATGTGTGAAATGGTAGAAAATGGAATCAGTGTTAGCGTGGAGGCTGACAGGACTTTATGTAGGAAAAGAACGTGTCGCCAACCCCATAGGGCATGGGATAAACGCAGAAAAATCATGATGGGCACAATATTTTTTATGATCCTGTTAAGTGCCACGGCATCGTAAACGCCTTCCGCAAATGTCTTAACACAGACAACTGGAATATAATAAATATTCCAGTTGTCTGTGTTAAGACATTTGAGGCCTATGCTTAACGTAGGTGTCTAACTCGGCTCGCTATTGCCACGTACTACCACCGTCGCTGGCTCCTGTTGTGAAGTACAATCATGGGCGCCGAGAGGGGGGTACAAGGTGGCTTTCAATGATTGAAAATAGAACATAAGATATGTACCAAATAATTAAAAAAAAATGTAAAGCGGAATGTAGTAAAAGAGAATCGAGCTCTCTTCGGTCGGCCTTGTAACGGACAAAAGAAAACTTATCTCATACAAGCAAGCAAGGCGTGGTTTCGAAGATGCACACCTCTATAAATATTCCTGCATAGTCACAATCAATGACTACATTAGTATGTTCTTATTCCAAAAAGGTTTTTACACGAATGGTTTTATCTACATTTTAAAATAATAGCAAGCAAGACAAAAATAAATTAAACAGAAATAATACAGGTCAAGGGTAGCGCGGTATACTCGTATCCTCCTGCGAGGAGTTAATGGGGCAATGCACATACAAACTAGTGTAGGAAGTTGTTAAGTACACGATAAAATAAATTGAATGACCTATATAGGGAATTAAGTTTAAACAAGCAATATGATACAAGCATAGTGTACAATATGATGCGATAGACACAGCATGCAAAAATAAAATTATAAAAACAATAAAATTACAATAATAGTGCAGAAATAACACTTTTAACAACAGTGGGTAGTTTTAGAAACACAGTAGATGTAAAGATGACAAGAGAAAAAGGAAAAAAAAAGTCAGTATGGTAGTTAGTTTTGAAGGATTTGGCGCTTGAATTTTTGAAGTGATGTGGACAAAATATCTATTGATCATCGCAATCATTAATAAGCCTGCAAAGTCTGGGGATAGAGAAGTTGGATCATGATACAGTTTTTCGGAATGGGGGACGTAATAGCTTTATAGGGTGACGCGGATAGTTGTAGGATATGTTAAATTAAACTTAACAACTGGGGGCAGTCTATTTTACTATGAAGTATTTTAAAAAGAAAAATTAAATATTCTCACCTCTTGCCTCCGAAATCGACTCCTGACCGGCGTGGACGTCCAGCATCAGCTTCGAAGTTCCAGGGAGGGCTGTCAACGAGTGGACAGTGCGGCGAAGACTCAAAGAAGCGAACTTGACCTCAAAAAGGCCAGCCACGGCACCCATATTGTCTCCAGCCCACCGATAAGCCCGGCTTCAGTATGCTCGCGATTACTTAGATTGGGATATGCAGCAATGAGGCCGAGTTCTGTTCTCGGACAAAACCATGATGTGTGACCGTCTACTTGATTATAATAGACCTTCGACGGACTGTATAGGGGGAGCGATTCGTACAATACTGTTTTGCGGAAACAATAGCATACGGATGATTGCATGATGTGGGCGGCGATTTCTATTGAAGCAAAAACAGACCTGATATTTGTACCTGGTGGAGGTCGGGATGGAGGCCTAACTGCAGAAAGCTACATCAACGACATTCTGCTAGGTCATGAGTTCCCTTACGCAGAATTTATTGGCGAAGATTTCCTGCTAATGCCCGGTGCCACACCGCATCAGTAACTAGACAGTACCTGGAAGAAATCCGGATTCCCACACTAGTCTATAGAGTCCACACAATGGTATTTATGTGATGGTTAAATCATATGAGAACTGTGTAGGTTAGCAATTAATGACTGAAGTGGTTTCTGAAGAAAGGACCACACAGATTTGAGTAGACCTGTGCAAACAGTGCAAGCATTTCTCAGTTATCGTGTAGCTCAACTTGGAACTTGAAGGCCCGCTATTACAAACCAGTCATTTTTTAAAACCCAGTCAATGCCAGACCGGAACCATATTGTATAAAATAATTGCCATTTAACATGGCAGTAGTATTAGCAAGTCTAGAAAGTATAGGTCTGTTGTCAATTTGCATTCATTCGTCATCTCACTAAACAAGGCTTCAATAAAACAACATAACTTTTGACAACGGTTGTTAATTTATAAGTATATTAATTTACAGAAGTAACAATCATTTTACAAACAACTAAACAATGTGAAATTGCTGCTAAATACTAAATTTCAAGTACAATCACGAAAATATAGTCTTAATTTACGAAGAGGTAGTTTGAAACACGCGTGGCTCAGGTGTTTGTCGGACAAGTGAAAAGATACCTAAGTGCATTCAACATTTATGTTCACAGTTACATCAAAAGTCAAAAACCTTATTACTATGTCAGTATAAAAAGCAAACTTAACAAGATAAAAACTCTTAAACTATCGGAATAGTGTTGTGCTAATTTGAACTACCTACTGGATATCTCATTTAGCACCTATGTAATAAAAAAAAACGCAAGTCGGTGTGATGTATAATTACATTAATAGTAACGAACCCTAATCACCTTTACCCAAACTTCCTAGAAAGTAATCTCTTATGGTATGCTAGTTCGAACTTTTGTTAAAGTGAAAAAGAAAAAAAAATAAACAATTTAATCGATATAGCTGCCTCGGCGGTCAAGGGAATCAGCGCAAAACCGGTAGGTCTTACTAGTCAAACATTGGCGTACAACATAATCCCATTTTCTTTAGAAAAACATAACTCATACCCGGTGATAAAACTACTCGCAATAAAAAGCGAGAAACTTTTTAAAGTCAGTATAATCGTCCCGTGCAAATTGGATCGTAATACACTTATCAGTCTTTCCCTTACGATCAGTAAATTCGACATATGTATAAAATGGACGATAACCGTTGCAGCTGGTCAATGACTTACTAAATCTCAATCTCTCTCTACTTAATACAGCCAAATGTACAAAGTTCAACAAAAAACTCGCCTTAGTAGATGGAAAACTTTCGCAATAGCAATTTTACATGTTATATTCAAATTATGTCGATCACAATCGCCGCAAGTCTACGTAACCGCTACAATAATGTCGCAAGAAACAAACTGAATATTGAAACAAAGCTTTGGCTAAATGGCTTCCAAAAATTTGATTTAGCATTGTAAATTGGCATATTTAGAGAGTTGGCATAAAGATACAAACTCCCAAACTTACTGTATGTCAGGTTAGTTACGTTAAATAGGTTACTAGCTTAAATAGCAGCTGCAATCAGTAAACAATTAGGCAGTTTCAAGCAAGCAGATTGGATTTTAATTAGGACCAACTACATAGAAAAAAAAAACCAGTACGGAACCATTTGGCTGCAATGTCAACCAATAGTAGAACAGAACATTAATACTTAATACCCTGACAGTTTGTTAACCATTATCGATACATAGATTAGTCAAATAATACAGTTCAAGGCAACTGCTGTATGTAAACGACGATTCCACTTAAAAAAAGAATGTCCTCAAAAGAAATCGTATTTCATAATACCATACCACCTGGTATAAAGTAGCAAAAAAAATAATTGAACTACACAACAATAATATAGTGTTTACTACTTGATGAAATGCATTGTGTATCTTAGGTCATAGGAACCTGGGAAGCTTGTTACTACATTATTACAGATGAACTTATTAGTTTAATACACTTGTCACTATTGTTTGCTCACAAGTCAGGAAAGTTCACTGTTTCGTGTATGTGTCCTAACATAAGTCAATGGTCACACAATTGACACTTTGTCCCAGTCATCACTGTCACGCACAATGTTTCAAAGTATCGCACTTTATAACTGTTTTGTCCATGGTTTTCCCCGTTTCTATGATCCAAAACATTACTTAATTTAAACACGCTTAATTTCTGAAATAATTGAATCAATATTATATGTATGAGTAAAAACGCTTCCATACATGGTCAGCACAACCCTCAATATTGCATCATGTTTTACATTATATTGCCGGGAGTGGATGTTACTCTAGTAAGAATAAGTGGTAGCTTCGGCCTGAAGCATCTAGTCTAGTAACTAGACTACCAATCAAGCGAAACTGACGCAAAGGCGCGTCAGTTCGTCGTGTCCATGTATATATAGGTTTGAAAAACGAATAGAAAACATTGATTAAGACCTATTACAGTATTGATTTACTGGAAAACATCAAAATTGGACATAAAGTCGTTGTTGAATATGGTATACTTAAAACTTGACCACACCTGAGCCACGGAGGCTAAGGTCTATCTAAAGCTGTTGGTTTTGTACTGGTCGTAGATATCTTGGAACATGGTGCGGCAGTTCATCTTGATCTTGAGTTTGGAGCATAGGAGGAAGACGCCAGATAGTTTGCGGTGTAAGGAGTATATTTCCTCCGGGGGAGGGCAGAGGCGGTGGGTCAGTATGGTGGGCACCAGCGCCTGGATGCGGCGCGTGGTCTGCTGAGTACTGAAATCAAACTCGCCCGAGCCGTCGCTGGTGAAGACCTCGCCCATTATCATGACAGTGTCGATGTGTGTCTCTTCCATTATCTGTAAGTGATCATTTAGAAATTTTAATGAGAGCATGAGATGGTTCATGTCATAATTTCCGAATAAGTTCAATGTATAGAAAAGTTCCAGTTAAAAAAGTTTGCAGATTATGATGCTCGTGCTTATTCCCCTGGAAATTGTAAAATAGGCTCCCACTTCTTGTCGATTTAGGTTGGCCTGATTGCTGCCCCATCATTTTGAGCGTCTGTAGGTGCTCATCTTTCCAATAGTAGAAAAGGTGCAGACACGTTCACATAAGCATGATCATTACAGCTCACTGGCATCCAATGCTTGACACTAGCCTACCCTAAGAATCGCCACAAAGTCGACTGGTCCTGTGCGTCTTCATCAACAAGGTGTTCGGCTGCCAGTCAAACCGGATTCGGCTGAATACCAGTATTTTATGCGGAGCGGCCGCCTACCGGACCTCCACAACGCATTAACTGAAGAACACGGTAGTTCTTGCCAAAACTGTAGTCGGTTTTACTGGCATCTAACAAACCTTAATGACTGCCAAATATATACAGTTGACAGCCGGGAACATCTACTTGAAAGTGCTATCCGAGGCGCGAAGGCAAGTCGGTATGTTAATATGGCCACCCATCTACAGACCAACCTTGGCTAGTATATTGCTTAACCTCGGAGATCGACCTGTGCGGTTGTTTAGCTACGAGCTCCTTTGTTGGTAGCATGAGTATACCTTGTAAAATAGCTACTAACCTTGGACTCATATCCAGTCAAGAACTTCATTTCTCTGGACATCTCCAGGATGGCCTGCCGGTCTCCCTGCGAAGCCGCGTGGATGATCTCGATGTACTGGTCCATGAACTCTTTGGAGTACTCACGGGTGGCGCCGAAATCTAACAAGATCACCTGTTAGGGGAAATCAAATTTTAGTTTCTTATCACTTAGAGATTAAAATTAAGAAGGAAGGTTATGGAAAGTAACAACTGACATTGGCGCTGTTTATTTTGACGGTGAATATAGTCCTGATGTTATGCAAATTTTTAATATCAAGCTCCTAACTAGAGAGTCGGAAAGAGGCGTTTACACTACAGTGTAGAATAAAACTATACAAAATTATATTGTATTAGCTTTTGCACACAACTTCGCTTGTGTTAAAATAGCGTATAAATGTCTCCAGCTTCCCATCTATTTCTGTATCGAAATTTATAACAATCGGTTTAGCGATTCAGGCGGATCGGTTATGCGTGAAACTCGCTTCCCCTTTTATAATATTAAGTTGGGATATTTCCACTGACCTGCTTAGTAGTGGGGTTATAGAAGAAGTTAGCCCAGTTGGGGTCAGTCTGCATGCAGCGCAACACGAACATCTCGCGCAAGCACAGCTGCATGATCTTGTGGGCGATGTCGATGCGGACCTCGTACTCGGCGTCGAAGAGCTTGTCCAGCGGCACGCCGTCTATCAGCTCTGTAGTTATCACTTCGGGGGAGCACAGCTCATCTAGTGTACAGAAAGGACGTTCGGATAGTGTGAATAGTTTTTTATTATCCCTACGATACATACAGCTTTGGCCAAAAGTATTGAGCACCTTACAGATTTTGCTCGTTCACGGTAAGTATGGGAGGAAATCAAATCTACTGTTAAAGGATTCTTTTGTCGGCCATCCACAAATGTTTAAAAACAATGACCCATGCCGCAGCTAGCAATAAAACACCTGGGTGCAATAAAATGTGTCTTTTATAATTTTTGTTTTTATTTATCAGTTCGCTACCATCGCTCGTTGTGAACGCATCCAGTGATCTAGTGCGCCTTTGGTATTTTATTTCAGAAATTTTATGTGTTATCCTTGCAATATACCAAAACGAAATGAACTTTCTTTAGAAAAGCGTGTGCAGATACAACTTCTGCATGAGCGAAGCAAATCACAAGTAGAGATTTCCATAACTGTGAAATGTTCGCGCCGATCCGTGCAATATGCTATTGAGCGATTCTCTGCTACCGGATTACATCAAAATAGACCGAACCGGGCGCAAACGCATCACCACAGACCGTCAGGATCATCAGTTACTGAGAGAGTCGTTAAGAAATAGGAAAAACACCAGCCAAGTGCGTGTTGGACCACGCATAGTGAAGGGTTCCGACGTTCCGTAGTTCACTGTTAATCTCTAAAAGTATATAAGCTGTGATGTTCAAACCAATTTTCGTTGCAAGTATCTGTAAAGTTATTTTTGCTCATTTTTTTTTTCAATTTCATATATTAAAAGTTAGAGGGGGGGGGCATTTTTTACGAATTTGGAAGCCCATATCTCAAAAACCTCTTTTGAAGCCTCTATTTCATTTTGAAAGAGCTATCCAATGATACCCCACACGATTATGTTTGTTGGAATTTATTTTTTCATCCCTCAGTTACATGTATGGAGTGCCACCCCTAAAATTATTTTCTATTTTTATTGTGAAATAGATTTACTCTTAACTCTAGTTTAGGTCTCAGATGACAGAGACAAAGTCGATGAAGCCTATTCACTCTAACTTTGAAGAGATTAGGGTTGGATGCGTTCGGAAACACAGACGCAGGCAGAGAGTTTCACTCCTTTGCAGTGCGCATTATAAAAGTCGATTGAAAACGCTTGGTGCGAATTGGTGTCTTCATTCTCGGAACTTTTTGGCGACACGAACATGGATGGTGTTAAATTCCAGTAGGATAACGCGCCATGCCACAAATCTGCCCGCACTATGGCATGGTTTCGGGAAAATAATACAGAACTTCATGACGGGCCTGTCCAGTCTCCAGATCTGAATAGAACATTTAAGGGGTTTATTAAAGCGTAGAGTTAGGCGCCACACAATTAACAACAGAGAAGATTTGGAACGATGTCTGCGCCTACAATGGAACGCGATTCATAATCATAATCAGCCTTTTTAACGTTCCCACTGCTGGGACACAGGCCTCCTCTCTAGGAGAGGGAATGGGCCGTAATCCACCACGCTGGCCCAGTGCGGGTTGGTGAATGTCACATGTCTTCGAATTTTTGGTTCTAGGACATGCCGGTTTCCTCACGATGTTTTCCTTCACCGTTTTGAGAGCAGTGGTGAAGAAATGAATTACACAAAGTAATGCGCCTGGCTGGGTTTGAACCCGCGACCTACGATTCGTAAGTCGGAGCCGTTACCACTCGGCCACCACTGCTCCCGTAAGATATAAGATAATAAGATTAGGAACGCGATTAGTGCTGAAAAATCTTGTAAAATCTTTACCTAAAAGAACTTCTGCCGTAATTAAGGCAAAAGGTGGACCCACAAAATATTAATTTTCTATTAATAAATGGTAAAATAAACGTATATAAAAGGTTTTGATTTGTTTCTATTTACTCAGCATAAAACTGAAATATGTTATGGGTGCTCAATACTTTTGGCCACGTCTGTATAAAAGACTAAACTGTAAAAAACATCGCTGAGGTGATCTGTCAATTGTTAGCATAAATTGGAACGACAGCTGACTTCATGCAGAATCTTGTGTAGTTACAACTAAGTTATCAAAGTGAGATTCTTACAGGTACAACTGGGGATAGTAAATATGCATATATTACCGGAAAATCGCAAATTCTCCGGTAAAATACTGTAACACATTTGCTTAGATTTGGAAGTGATTGTAACGTAGGAAAAGGCTGGCAGATAGATTAATTCGAGATTTGAGTAGGTTGTTGTGTTGTGTGAAATGAATGTACCTAACAATTTTTTTGAGACTTGTGCTCCAGGCTTGCAGGGCAAAGGCCTCCATTCCATTTTTCCCTCCTTTTGCCTCAATTTTGAGAAAAGGCTGGTCGACTAATGGGGCATTCGAGTAAGATATCCTCTCTGACTCCTACTCTGGGCAGAGCGGAACTCCTTCTACTCTGGGCGGACTGGAAGTGTACTGACTAAAACCCGTGATCCTCCAAATGCCCTCCGCTTTTCAGGGCCGCGGTAACTCAGCAATACAGGCAGGAAATTGTATGTCCCTTACCGATGACATCAGGTACAAAGTATTCAGGGTAGGGCGCGAGCAGCCGCTTAAACTTGCGCGTGCACTCGGCCTCGCGGACGTAGTCCACCTCCCATGCCAGCTCCTTCTTGGCCACCTCCACGATGTTGTCGATGAACATGCCCTTGGGGAAGATATTCCACACCTGCGAACACGTACATGGAGTATTGTATAGTTTCGCCGCGTTACGACATCAAGTGCAAAAGTACAACACTACTTAAAGCACTGTACTGAATGCTTCAAGCATATTCTGCCAAACGACTTTAGTTCAAAACTTGATAAATAAGTTGAAAATGCCTTTTACCCAAAATTCAGCGACACGAATTCGACTTAGCAATAAACGTGAGAACCTACTGGGCCAAACAGTATAATTTGATGAACCCTCGACACGAGAAGAGAAAGGAGAAAGAGACTAACATGAGAACCAAACATAACGATCTACAAAGCCGCGGTCTTCCTATCAGCTGTACTAACTTTATCGTCTTAAATGCTGTGTACATATTTAATTGTACCTCCATCACTTCAACAAGATTATCGATGTCACTATTGATGCCTCGTAGCGATGCCAGGGTATTGCACTTTCACTGCCACCTCCTTGACGACAATCTACACATCCACTCTTTCTATCTGCCGCATTATCAGTATATGGCCAAATCCTAATAACGACCTATTCGTCAGACCTCCTCCTTATTACTAAGAGTGAAAAGACTGCAAAAAAAAAACAAAACTAGATGTCGGTTTAAAAACATTAGCAGTGCATGGCAACCAACATGCATACAGCTCGGGTATGTCGACAGAGTCAGCTCTTCATCTGGTGGTGAGCCAGATAAAGGAAGCATATAAATAATCAGCCTTTTAACGTTCCCACTGCTGGGACACAGGCCTCCTCTCTAGGAGAGGGAACGGGCCGTAATCCACCACGCGGGTCCAGTGCAGGTTGGTGAATGTCACATGTCTTCGAATTTTTGGTTCTAGGACATGCCGGTTTCCTCACGATGTTTTCCTTCACCGTTTTGAGAGCAGTGGTGAAGAAATGAATTACACAAAGTAATGCGCCTGGCTGGGTTTGAACCAGCGACCTACGATGCGTAAGTCGGGGCCTTTACCACTCGGCCACCACTGCTCATAAAGCACTGCAAAGCACTGCTGATAAAGGAAGCGATTCACCCGAAAGGTTCCTGCTTGGTCACTTTCACAGATATCGAGGGAGCTCTCGACAAAATAAACTTCTCCAGCGTAAGTGCCGCTGTCTCCAAGCACAGTTTAGAACAGGTACTTAAGTAAATGTTGTACACTGTGCGACTGGATAACTAACATGTTAGCAAACGAGTGGTTGCGCAGAGAGAAGTGCTCTTACCTCTTTTGTGGAATGCCTTTATTACCAAACTCATCGCACCTCGTTACTACACTATTGGTTATACTGAGGAAAGTGAATGGAACGATCTACAATCTCACTCAAAAAGCACTACGCATCGTGGAGAGATGGTTCGGAGAATATGATTGTCTGTAAACTCCACTAAAACTGAATTAGGTAGTCATATTTACACAAAAACTAGTACTAGACCACTACCCCCTACCTGACTTCTTCAAACAGAACTCCAACGGTCTAACGAGGTAAGTACCTGGGGGGCTTCCTAGACAGTACGTTAAACTGGAGTAATGACCTAGACTAAAAACTAAAATCTATCACCTTCTGGCAATGCAGTATAATGATAGATAAGAAGTGGGTAATGTCCCAAAACATTTCTATGGTTGTACAGCGCAGTAATGCCACCAATTACTGCACTGTACTAGGAATCACCTACGGGTTCGTGTTGTGGTCGGCCCGCACAAAGAGGTTACACCCCTTAAAAACTACAACACATGCAAAGGTTGGCCTGCATGATAATAGCGGGCGGCATGAGGACTACTCCGACTGCGGCGCTGGAAGCCATACTCGGGACTCCCCCCGCTCCACCTGTTCATACAACAGGAAGCGACGATGGCAGCAGCCAGCTTAACAATGGATCTCTGGGGTAGAGGAGGTCAAAAATTAACTCCCCATAACAAAAGTAATCAATGACCCAGATCCCAAATAATTTATCTTTGATAAAAAAACACAATTGCATGAGGATCACCGCTGTGGGGAGCTGTGCCCTGCTGAGCCATATAAAAATATACACTCCGATATAAATCACGACTCAACCTACCAACATTCATTCGACAAGCCCTCTGGTTATGTCAATAAAAATATACAACAGGTTACGTGAATCAATAAGACAGAAGAAAAAAAGCTCCACCTATTCACGAGCAAATTAAAAAAACTATTAATAAGCAAATGTAACTACAGTGTCAACGATTATTTAAATGATAAATCCTTGAAATTTGCATAAAATGAACAAAAATGTTTTTAGAATAATTTAGATTATAGGTCCTCATCTCCACATACATATCTTTATTTTGCTGTGCCCCTCAGGGTCCACGATTGTTTCTTTTGTAAATGTTTACCACCTAAGCCTACATTGTGGAATGCAATAAAGAATTGAGTATTGAGCTGCGGATCTTCACCAATGGATCAAAAACAGATACGGGCACGGGTGCGAGAATCTTCCGAGGATCACAACGTTTACATAACCAAACCATTGGCGGTCCTTACCATAGTGTATCAAGCTGAGTGCATTGGCATTTCCCTGGCGGCTTTAGCCATCCTAAACAGTTAAGGACTACTCATACTTCCGGACAGCATGGCACGACCTGTACCTACATTCTGAACAGCCACACAGTTAACTCTGGGCTGATCCTAGAGTTTTACCAACATCTCAACCAGGGCCTCAAGTCTGCTATTACAATAGTGTCAGAATGGTCTATCATTGTTTTCATAATTGTTGATTTTGACAAGTTGGTAATCTACTAATATAAAAGCACACTCCATTGAAAGAAATGGCATAGAATGGTAATCTCTTACATAATGACAAATGAATGACAGACGTATGCGGTAATCTGCTAAAATTTTGACAGTTCCTTTGATCAGTGACCTACCGTTAGAACGTTATTGTGCATTCATTGCTTTTAATAGCTCGGTTATCAAAAAGTATTACGAGACCACTCACAGACCAATGATTGACCATTATGACTTTAGTAGATTACGAACTTTTACCAAATGACAATGGGATCGTGTTGGAATGACAAATTTATAAAAATAGCAGACTTGGGCCCCAGGTCGGCAGATCAACAAAGTAACCATTCAATAGATCAAGGGACACAGCGAATACAGAGGCAACGATGCAGCGGACGAACTCGCCATAAGGGGTTCGATATAGCAATGATGGGATCTGAACCAATCATGCCAATCCCTTTTGGTTACTTACGCAATCTGGTAAGGAAACAAACTGGAGACAAACATCACAGCCTATGGATCGACCATGGTGAGTATAGGCAGGCCAAAGAGACACGTCCCTCTACTGATGCGTGTTTCACGAAACAAGACCTAAGACTGACTAAACAACAGAGTAGGAGTGGGCGATACAAATCGTATATAGATATAATATCTATATATCGGCACAATATCTAATATCTATATATTGGTCCACGTTGTATCTATATATTAGATATCCGCGAATCCGCGTAACTAATGCACAGGATCTCGATACGAGGCACACACTATATCTCAATATCGGGAATATCGTGTACCGATACGGATCATGCACGATCCAAACAGATTCAGATATTTGAATGAATGGTACCGATACCGAGCGAGTGCAATGCGATTGCTATACGCGCGGGACTGCGGGAGTGATGTAGCAATAGTATGAAGGAAAGTTCAATTACATTTTTTTTTGTATGTAGATAATTCATAAGAAAATATAACTGATCAGCCAAAACTACAGTATTGGTTCATATCACAGAGTGAAGTGCCATATTGTCAACAATATCAATATCTAAAGACCAAACAATAGGTACATTCACGGATTTCTAATATATAGTTACAAATAAAATACTCTGACTGGTGCATAAAAATCGACAAAACTAAACGAATCGTAAAAATCATAGTACCACCCGTTTCACTCCCAAAATCCACTCAGATTCAGCCAATGTATAGATATTGAAATATATAGATGCGATAAAATCGAACGAAATCTAAATATTGTCATAGTACCTACCCGTGTCGATTCTCAAATCCAAACAGATTCGGCCGATATATAGATACTGAAATATATAGATACGATATCCGATATTCAAATCCAATATCTAGATACGATATGATACAGTGCAAAAGCGATATTACCCACGCCTACAACAGAGGCGTACCAGTCTCAACTGGCCACGAGTCTTTTGACTCACAGGGAGTCACTGACAGCCCACTCTACAGAGCCTGCATAGAGAAGAATGAGGCACCAGCACATCTGTTTCTAAGTTCCCCGCTAGTTGCGGATTACAGGGCTAAGTATTTCGGAAATAGAGAGGGCCCTCTGTGAGATAGCTAGTAACACTAAGGCGTAACTGGCATTCCGAATGACGAATTGAAATGTTGTCATTCCAACGGCGAGTCGATCCAATGACAACATTCGTCCAACCTGCACGCAAAATACGCGCTTGGTTACTAGCCCGATTTATGTAAGTACATATATACAGCAGTCGTACCTTCATTACTCCAACAAGGTTGTCGATGTCACTATTGATGCCCTTAGCGACGCCAGGATACTGCACTTTCATTGCAACCTCCTTGCCGTCATGGAGCACAGCCAGATGAACTTGACCTGAAGAAGGAAACATACTTATAATATTTACATACTTAGCCTTTAAATGTTGCACTGAAGGGCTAAGGGCTCTTCTTATACAAAGAAGGTATGAGTATAAATTAGGTAAAACTTTTTAATACACAATGTTTGAACAAATTATCTACCTTACACTGTATTTTCCTGTGGCCCTGTGTGAGTTGATCTGTAGTCCAATATAACCTTAAACTAACTTATAGGCTTATGCTTAGACACTCATGAATATTGCTGAGAAAAGGTTGCATCATTTAAGTGGGCCTTGGGTTAAATTAAATCGAAATACTCCAGACTAGAAAAACCTGAGAAAAACAAAGCCATCATATAGGAAAGATTCAAATGATGAATACTTTCCTACTTCCCAGTGTAACTTTCAGGTAAACTCACCAATAGAAGCAGCAGCAAATGGCTTGTCCTCAAACGTGGCGACTCTGGACCTCCACTCGGGCCCCAGCTGCGCGCTCATGACTTTCTCGACCTGCCAGGACGGCATGAAGTCAGCTGACTGGCGCACGCGCTGGAAGATGCGCTGCAGCTCTGGAGAGATCATGGAGTCATCCTGCAGGCTCAGCAGTTGTCCCAGCTTTAGTGCCGCACCTGAAAGTGAACATTCAGTCATCAAATATAAG
This sequence comes from Hecatera dysodea, assembly GCA_905332915.2. Lineage (NCBI taxonomy): Eukaryota > Metazoa > Arthropoda > Insecta > Lepidoptera > Noctuidae > Hecatera > Hecatera dysodea. The sequence goes on along the minus strand of HG995286.1, from coordinate 24,238,802 downwards.
AAATTACAAAGATGGTCCTATCATTTATTTATACTTTGTTGTTCACCAAGATAAAACATATTAAAAAAAAACCAAGTAACCTTACTATTTTTGAATTGAAAGGATTAAAAATTGATACCTTTAGTTTTGAAAAAGAATTGGGAAATTACAATCTTATTTGGTTTCAGACGAAAATAATAATGATTCTTGGAGTTTCTTCTTAATATTGAGAAGCACTGGTTTGATCACAATCACACCTGACGGAAACTGACGATGTGGACGACGATGGAGCAAGCTAGCCTAGCAGTAACCTATTCACTCTTGACCCCATGTTTTGTGCATCCATAAGCACACGGAATAAAATCCCCTACTAGTTACAACCTGGGGTCTCTAACTCAAGAGGCATGCGTGCTCCATAGTCGGCCATATATATCATCGCTTTCCATCAGATTAGATTGTGGTCACCACACATCCAAACCATGTTGGATGTCCACCATATACCGATGTTACATCGCCGTACGTCTTGGAACTACAGTTATTAGGGAGTGATTATCACGCAGCTAACTAAACTTTACAGTCAGGACTTACCTCGAACTTTGCACAGCGTGTCAACAATCCTTTCAGCGTTTGCCGGTGATAGGAACGCATTGGCCGAGTCATCTACCTTCCCCGTCACCGACTGGTATGTGTTCCGAGCATACTGAGCCACGGTTCCTACCCCTAGGCCAGCGGCTAAAGAGCCGAACGAAAACATTCGGCCGAGGCGCGAAGACGGCACCACGCGCGCCTTCGAGTTCTCACTCAGCTAAAAACATACAAAAAGATATGAAAACTAACGTAAATACACGATATAACAATTAAAATGCTCTATTAAGAACATAAACTGCATACATGGTAGGAGCTTTCATATTTATAATACTTACAGCGACTCTAATCTTCTTCTTAGCCATGGGCTTGCGCCCTGAAGACACCGCGGCATCTGCAAGCACTGCGTGACTTGAAAGCTCCACAGGCGGCACTACTTTAGCAGACGCAGACGGCTTCACACCCACCGGATCCGGTGAGGATATAGCTTCTAGTATGTCCTCCACCCTCTGAAGTTTAGCGTCTCGCATTTCCTTTTGCAAATCTTCTAACGGCGCCACGACTTGTACAGTCGGCGTGACCACGGCTGGTGACGGGTGCATGGTCGGTGGTTCAACTATGGCAGGCCCGTCCATTATCTGAACCTTCTTCAGGGTATCAAAGGTTCTGTTGAACTCCCTGTTGAGCTCATCGATCTCGTCTTTCATCTGCTGGTCCATCTCGGGAGTGGCTGCGCTGTTAGGGACATGCATCGTCGCGAACTGTCTAAAGCCGTGTGCGACTACCAGGGCTCTGTCCACGAGCTCTTTAGCAGATGCAGGGTTGGGATTGATGGCGACTAGGTTAGTTGGACAGCTCGCAAGCAAAGGCCTCACGCTAGAGTTATTCCATGCAAGACTTGCCACTTCCTGCTGAGTTTTGACCCCTGCTTCCACCACTAAGCGAAGACCTCTCAAGACACTTATTAAATCGTTAATGTGGGACATGTCCTGAAAGTAAATGTTAGTTTGGTTAAATACATAAAATATTCACATATACATAGAATACATTATAAATTAATAAAAGTTTTAGAGTGCAGTGAGTTTAATATGATTAAAATATAAGAATAGCTTGTATTTGTTACCGGAAAATGGTAAACTTTAGATAAATTGTCAAGTGAACATTTGGAACACATTTTTTACGCATCAAATTTGATAGTCTATTTAATCTCTCGAAGTCATTATACCACAGGGCACCCTGACACGGATAGGTTAGGTTCAGGCGAAGCGAGCGTATGACATAGAGAGATATAGAGTACCTATCAAATACTGATTCGTAAAAGTGTTTCAAATGTTCAGTTGACAACTTATCGACTCAACTTATATTTTCCGGTGACACTGTACAAACAGTGAAGGAAGATATTTTAGACTAGTATATTATTCGTAAAGTGAATAAAGCAAGCAGTGTCTTATGTCAAGAGAGCTTAAGAACTCCGAATTTTACAGGATATTAGGCATTTCAGAGCAAACTCTTGAGCAAAGCAATACAGTTGAGACAAGAATCCTGAGTGCCAGAAAAGAATTTAAACTCTCCCAATACAAAGACACTTATCCCAGAGGAGAATATCCCACTTTTTACACCGTGTGGAAATATAAAACGCGATTTGATTTAAATATATTTGTTTAAAAAATCAAATAGTTTTCTTTAAGGTAGGATCTGAATGCAAGTCATATTATTGATCAGTACCTACAGTGATGGTCATATAATTAAAAACGATTTGTAGTACCAGATATTTTTTTAAAAAAACAACGTCATATGTACTTTTGTGTTCCTTTTAAAAAGTTACATGGATAGAGTTAACGGGATTAAGACTAAATATAAAAATCACTTACTATTCACCATACAAATTTAATAATTTAATTTATTTTCGACAGTTACAATTTTAAATAGCAATAAAGCTGGACAAATAACTAAGAACGATTCTTAAACTGCTCGAGAGTTGTTTCAGTAGATACTTAGATTTTTAAAATCTCATTAAATAAGACGGTGTAAATATTGAAAATTGCAATTTAATATATTTTATTCTAAGTTAATAGTTTGTAGCGTGTCCACGGCTTTTAATGACTGCCTTACACTGGCGAGACATTGACTCTATCAACTTTGACCTTTTTCAAGAGAAATAAAGCGCTTTCTTCTAAAAAACGTTGTACAACTCACTTATGTTACCACACTGTCGATTTGAAACCTTTTTCTTAACTTCACACCAAAGATGCTCTATGGGATTTATATCTGAACTTTGATGATGAATTGAATTTTTCATATCGGTCCAGTAGTTTTTGAGTTTATTTGTTACATACAAAAATACAAATCTTTCCACTTTATAATATTAGTACAGATAATTATTTTCTTGACTTTTATAGCTCTAAATGGAGCCAAAATTATGTGAATAATGGCTTAGATACAGAGCGTTCTCTATTAAAATTTCAACAAAAAAATAAACTATCCAGCATTCTTAATTATGTGGCCAGCCAGTAAGTTTGCAATAAGTTTAATGTAAAACGTATCTATATATTATTGAACTAATCTTGTTATAACTGTGTGCTACGACAATATGGAACAACTTTTAAGTTACAAAAAAACATGCAAAAAGTGTAATTGTCATAAGTTCACTCATTCTTGATTATATGACCACCACTGCATACTTAAATATCCCCAGCAAGACCATCAGGGCTTATGAATAAGAAGCATAATATCTTATTTCAGTCACAGAAATGTTATTAATGTTATGCAATATTTGTGTCATACATTAATGGCGTACAGTTTATACCAACATTGCATCAAGTGATCATTATCATCTACCCTAGCCTCTTCTTCTTCCTGCCCTTATCCCATGTTACTTGGGGTCGGCGCAACATGTTTTTTTCTTCCATTCTGTCCTGTCAGCCGTCACGCTATCACTAACTCCTCTACTTCCAGTCTAACCTAATGCTGAATACCATTATTATATTATGATTTACCAATGCACCATATTACCTACAGAATTCTATTTTTTTGTTTTGCAACTGTAATTTTATATTTTTGTCATACTATCGTTTTTACCAAATTAATGTAACGCTATTCTAGGCCTAGATTAATACCTATTACTGAACCATTATGTACACTTTTTGTAAACTTATTATTTCAATAAATTTTATTATTTATTATTATTATCTTACCTGGAGCAACTGATTGCTTCCAGAGATATCTTATAGATAAGCATCTTTTGAAAATATTAAAATAACCAGTGGCATTGTGTGTGCTTGTCTTGATACTTATTTATTTATTTATTTATTTGTGTAGGCACACCAACGACTTGTTCACAAATATGACGACAATGATTTATCACAAAATGAAAAAAAAAATCCTGTGTGAACTAGCCACTTACAGGCATGCACATCATTTACAGGCTAAAAAGATATCTATTATCAAAAAAAGACTTCAAACAATCATTAAAATAGTAAGAAAGTTATAAAATACAAAAGACGAAATTAATGAAGATAAATGACTGTAAACTAAAATTAATTTAAAGCTAGTTACTAATTATTTATACATAATGGATGGTCACCGTTCCAAGGATGGATAGTGACACATGTAGATTAAACTCAATCTACCAATTATGTTAATAGTTTCATTTGTCTAGCCTTTTCCACATTAAAATTAACTACCATTCTAACAGGATGCACCTGAATATCTGTATTTTACATGGATCAACTAGTAGTCTACTCATAGTCAGTGGTATGATGCCAAATGCTGGTGTCAGATGTTATGTACAACAATCCATAATGGCTTAACATGCTTTCTGAGGCACAGAGGAATCTCGATATGTTAAAATGCACCATTTTATCCTATCATGGTCAGTACCAACCTCGGCCATTGTTGCCTAATCCTGAAGATTGATCTAAGCTCCTACAAGCTAAGTGATTTTCTATTCAGTAAAAACCTAATGGGATCATACCAAGGACTAGAATTCCAGCCTAAGTGTCCATAGATAAACAATCAAACCTACATTCAGCTTCTGTACATGTGTTTGTGTATACAAACACATGTACATTTTACAATTGTACATTTTACAATTTGGAATAGACTATTTTTGGTTTAAGAGGGTATCCTCTTAAACCAAAAATAGTCTATTCCAAATTCAAATTTTACAAGTTTTTCACAGTAATTGTATCATCAACATCTACCAAGCTTGTTCAGAATTAACAAAAGCTTGATCTTAAATAGAAAACTCCAAATTAAAAAAATCTCTAGAAATGTTCCGGGGTTACACTCACCCACAAGTGCAGCAATTTCCAAAAGCATCCATGCATTTATCTTAAAAGTGTGAACTTTGGCTTCAGGAGTTGGTGATGGTGGCAGAGATTCACCAATAGGCACATTAATTATGATCACCTCAACTTGAATACATGTGTCTGTAGCGTCTTCAGATGAGGACATGATGGAAATTAATATTCATTTAATGTGGGTAGGCTGAATTTTAATCGTTTTTTTTTCAAACTCTAATATAAAAACTTGATTTTCAGATAAAAATGCTTAATGCCAATATAACACAGTAAAATGATTTGACAATTTTCTAAGCAAATGCAACTCCCAAGTACTACCTACCCACTTTAAAAAATCAATTCACAGCCTGAGTGAGTGAACAGGTAAATGACATTTCCCTTTTATTTAATTGCCATACCATACCATACAGATTTTATCTCCCCACCCGTAAATGCACACAGACTAAGTAGAACTAGGTTGCACTGCAAGTAATGGTCACCCCACCTCATTGGACAGGGTAAATGTTGAATACAAATACTTTTGATTGAGAAAACTATTTGACATGACAGTTCTGTTTCTTTATGCTGTTGTTAGAAAATAACTCCGAAAGCGAATGAGTGCATAACTTTTGGATAAGTTTATGAAAGTTTGCAGAATAAATAATGCACTGAATTTTGAGGTTAAGTTTCCAATTTAAAACTAAAGATTTTTAGAGACCTGGGAAGACAAAAAAGTGGTGACCTTAAAAAAAATGTGACTAATAATTCTTTCTTTACATGAAGTAGCGTAGGCGCCAGCAATTTAGATTTCAAGGTTATGGTAAATATTGCATAACATAAATTATTACACTATGGGATATTATGTCATAGATGTTATTAATTTCGATATTATAATTATAGCTAGTTTTTCTTCGAATATACCTAATTATTTGTTATTTTTTATGTCACTGCAAAATTATGCGCGGGCCTGATCCTTTCTATTGAAACTCTAGAAGCTGGTACTTACTGTAATTTGACTGCAACAACAATATAAGAACCGTTATCGTTATTGAAAAATAGTTTCACTGAACATTCATTCTATAAAACAAAATAGGTGCTTGTTATTTTTTATTCACGCTATAATTTTTCAAACATTCAAGATTTCTATTACTACGAACGAACAAAATGCAACTAGCAGTCTGTCACTTTCTTTAGCTGAATTTACTGTCACGTACATGTCAGTCAGACAGAAACATTGACCTATAAAAGTATGGACAGGAAATACCTACGAAAAAAGGGTGCATACCTACAGAACATAAAATGGCTGCCATTGCTAGGGTTGAGTCAATCAAGGTGTTACTACAACGAGTATCGATACTAGTTACGAGTTACAGTAATTTATCACGTTTGGATCATACCTAATATTATGTACTTAATTAAAATCCGTTGTAATAGTAACAGAAAAAGATGAGTAGGTTATCTTACCTTCTGCTATCTATACAAATAAATGAAATTGAAGTATTTGTCCCGGCTAATCTCTGAAATAGCAGTACAAATATTGACGGGATTTTTACGGGCAGATTTATGTTACAAGGAGTAACTGAGGCTACTTTTATTTTAGAGAAATAATTAGGGTACCGCGCAAAAAAAGGCATTAAAATTATTTTTGCTTTTGGTAGCCAGTATTGCTATAGGCTATTTAACATCACCATACGACCCTTAGCCTCTAACCATTTTTTCTCTAAGCCTTCATTTTTAGGAAACCTATAAAAATTAAAGTATTTTTAAATCATTTTGGTTAGAGATGCTAATATGTAACTAAAACAAACATAAAACATTATAAGCTAGGTGCACGGTTCCAATTAGCTGTTTCCTATGGAGAAGTGCCGGCAAGAAACTCTTTCTTCAGATTTACGTAAAATATTTTGATTTTGGTGTGAAGTGTGAATCACAGGCCGGACCTAGCTAGGTCACTCGGACCGAATAAGACGCAGGATTATTTATGTTAACATCACAGAATATACCGATATCGTTCCAGCGGAGGAACTAGTTTCGTATTACCGCAAGTCGGCAACGGTACAACACTATTTCATTATGTAAACAAACGAATGAATAAACAAATATAATAAAAAGGCCTGTTATGTGGAAATGAACCCAAATATCAATACTCTACGCAGCTCTACGAGCGCTACGCAGCGCCTCCATATTTTTCCCATCTCAATGGACAGAAATTAGATGATAGAATTTCTGACATTCACGAAAACTTCACTACTCGATACATTCATTGAGATAGGAAAAATATGGAGACGCTGCGTTATTCTACACATACATTTGCTTATACAAATATGAGTGAAATATGATTCAGAACTTGAAATATCATTATGTCTCATTCTTTCTATTGACATAATTGTATTTGATAAAAGAGACAACTATATTTAAGTTGTTGCTAATTATGGAAACATTTTGTCGTGATGTAGAGACAGTTGTAGGTAAGTGCCGTTGCAGCCATATTAAGCGACAAATTCATGGTAGTTACGCTGTCAAATGGTTGTTTACTTTTATTATTATTGAGATTTGCGAGAAAACTACGAGGAATTTTACTTTTAAAACTGAATGTAAATGTTAGAAAACATAAATCCAACATGCCTGTGTGTTGTGTTGTGAAGTGTGATGCAAGAAACAATCAAAATCAACTTCAAACGTCTTTGCACAGGTTAGTAGCCGGTTTTCATGCATTAATACACACAATAATACACATTTTTGGTGATACTATTGTAACGCAAACATGAATTTATAGCTATAGTATTGATATTTGGGTTCATTTCCATATAACAGGCCTTTTTATTATATTTGTTTATTCATTCGTTTGTTTACATAATGGAATAGTGATGTACCGTTGCCGACTTGCGGTAATACGAAACTAGTTCCTCCGCTGGAACGATATCGGTATATTCTGTGATGTTAACATAAATAATCCTGCGTCTTATTCGGTCCGAGTGACCTAGCTAGGTCCGGCCTGTGATTCACACTTAACCAAAATCAAAATATTTTACGTAAACCTAAAGAAAACATTGAAAAAGCTAATTATTTCTAAAAGAGTAATCATGGAGTTTCTTGCCGGCAATTCTCCATAGGAAACAGCTAATTGGAACCGTGCACCTAGCTTATGATGTTTTATGTTTGTTTTAGTTACATATTAGCAGCTCTAACCAAAATGATTTAAAAATACTTAAATTTTTATAGGTTTCCTAAAAATGAAGGCTTAGAGAAAAAATGGTTAGAGGCTAAGGGTCGTAGGGTGATGTTAAATAGCCATCCTGGCTACCAAAAGCAAAAATAATTTTAATGGCTTTTTTTTGCGCGGCACCCTAATTATTTCTCTAAAATAAAAGTAGCCTCAGTTACTCCTTGTAACATACCTGCCAGTAAAAATCCCGTCAAAAGTACAGCTATTTCAGAGATTAGCCGGGACAAACACTTCAATTTTATTTATTTGTGTAGATAGCAGAAGGTAAGATAACCTTCTCATCTTTTTCTGTTACTATTACAACGGATTTAAATTAAGTACATAATATTAGGTATGATCCAAACGTGATTAACTAGTGGAACTCGTATTTAGTATCGATACTCGTTGTAGTAACACCTTGATTGACTCAACCCTAGCAATGGCAGCCATTTTATGCGACAATATGAGTTGTAGGTATGCAACCTTTTTTGTAGGTATTTCCAGTCCATACTATTATAGGTCAATGTATACATTCCTTTAGTCTATGTTCACTAAGCTTAACTCATGAGTATAGGGAACGTGCAGAAACGATAGGTGGCAGCAAAGTCGCGTCAATGTCAAGTATATTTTACTTATAAGTTTCAAATTTGCAACGCTAGATGGCACAGTCTACTTCGTGCACGTTCCTTTGAACGGAGGGTGCAGGAAGTATAGGTGGCAGCACAGGTCAAATATTTACAACGTGAAAGTTTCAGATTTGCAACACTAGATGGCATAGTCTACGTCATGTACAGTCGGTGATAGCAATTAACTGACCCCCTAAAAATTAAACGAATTTGAACCTTTTGCTTGTTACGAACGATCGAACTGGAACAACGTTGGAACTGGTTCAATGTCTACGATCAATAAAATAGTTATTCGAATTTGATCTTTAATACGCAGTGTTAAGAGCGTTCATGCCTAGCGCGGCACGTCAGGTTTAGGTAAATAGTTCGCAAATTTCACTCACACAGAAGCGTGGGTAACTGTGTGCGTAGACTAGCCGCGTGCGCTCTCTTTGTACTTCCACTAACCAACTTTGATCCGTTAGCTTTAGAGCAATAATAATGTATTGTTATAGAAAAATTAAACTGGAAGTTAAATACAATTTATTGTTATTCTGATGATTTGTAGATTTATGATTAATAAATAATTATATTTGATATATAATTTTGCCTTTACACCTTTTCATATATGAAATCCTCTACAGACGAAATCTAGTTATTTTGGAGAAAAATAATATTAATAATTGTACCTACTTAAGTGTTGGTAATTAGTTCTAGTGGATTGTTGATAGCTTTTTTCATTTTATGGTTAGGATGAGGAGGTGGGTAATTAAATAAAGATTTATTTATATTTAGTACCTAAATCATTTATGATAAAAAAGCTGTGTAAATCATAAAATAGTTTCCCTCAATTGCATTGATCGGCTATTTCTGGGATCAATTATTTCGGGAAGAACGCATACATAATAAAATTTTGTTAAACGAGGAATCATTTTTCTTTACAAAATTGAAAATCTTTACAAAACTTTGTAAATTTTTACACCTTTTATTGGAAATTCAGGACTAGTGTACACCGCAAAAAGACACACATTTTTGTTTGAAATGTTTTGGTAATACCAGTCATGTTTAACATTAAAAATTACGTTATCGCCATGAAATAAAAATAATATCCATATAAAATAGATTTAACGAGTAGTGCTGAATTCAAATTCGGGCGTTGTTTACAAATTTTGGCAAAATTGGAAGCAGTTAAAATACTTCTTCTCAGCTCGAGTCACAAGGCACTCATAGCCTGAAGAACTGTATCCCTTTCAATGAAATGCCGTTTTAAGGTCAGTGTTTTAAAATTTTCAAGGAAAACTACATGTGCCTGCTTGAAATTGTCTGGGTTCATGACAGGCGTTTGACATGCATTTGCGTAATTGACTTTTTTCACGAGCCCTGTGCTAAAGTTTATTTTTCGGCGAGGTATTTTGCGTTTCAGATTTTGATTTATAGAAAAACCTGGACTTTTCTGGTAGGCACATTTATAAAGGGTAGTTTGAGGTTAATCTGTGTTTAAACTAACCAAGCGGCATGACAACGGACGGAATATGAATCTTTTAGGGAATTATGCGTTTCCCACCTACAGTCTTTGCTACTATGGTGTTGAACTGCTCTGCACGGTTTTTGGTAAAATCGTGGGGCAGACTTCGAGAAAGATAAGCCAGCTGCCAGACATTGCGTTGCAGTTTTAACATCAATGTTTTGGCTTCGAGAGTTTGGTTTGTTTCTTTATTCTCTCTTTGGTGCAGTAGCACAAGTCACATTCACTCTGATCTTCAAGGATGTGTTTGGTGCTGTTCAGAATATCTCTCAGTATTTTTATATTCTTTTCTGATTCGGTTAAAGTTTGTGTTTGCCAGTACCGTACCGAAAATCTTACTGCTGTTCTCAGCCGAATCAATAGTTCAGAAGTCAACAATTTACGCTCCGACCAGTGCCGGATTTATATTTTTTATGAGTGTAGGCCACTTTTTCCCGCCGCCCCATGTTCACCTTTCTAAAATAATATTTTTCCATTTGTAGTTGACTACATTTAGAATGCCTTATAGATACTTAAAGTTAAATAAACGAATGAATTAGTCATTAAGAAAGAGTTTCAAAAAGAAACAATAATACAATTTTTTACGGGACTTTTTAATAGCAAAATCATCTATAATATCATCATAGTTTATGGTATTCATTATCTCTGCTTCTATGTAGAGAAGAGCTAGATGGTTTTTTTGGGGGGTGTAAATACGAGTATACACCTATAAAAACGGAAATGGATTTCGGTTGTCGGATCTACGATTAATATGGCCAGCCCACTGCCACTTCAGCTTACTAATCCGGTGGGCTATATCGATGACCTTGCTTCTCTGACGGATCACCTCATTTCTGATGCGATCCCTCAGAGACACACCGAGCATAGCCCTTTCCATAGCCCGCTGAGCGACTTTGAGCTTGTGGACCATACGAGCCGTCAGTGTCCATGTTTCGGCTCCGTATGCCATGACGGGTAGGACGCACTGATTATAGACTTTCGTCTTAAGGCACTGTGGGATCGACGATGTAAAGACTCGACAACTTCGAGAGCGGCACCGTGAATCGCAATCGGTTCCGGTAGAACATGTTCGTTGAACAGGACCTTGGTTTTATCCAAGTTCATCCGTAGGCCGATGCGTACAGAAGAGTCAGCCAAATCATTCAGCATCTGTTGTAGGTCCTGCAGCGTTTCTGCCATAATGACGATATCGTCTGCAAATCGCAAGTGAGAGATGTACTCGCCATTGATGTTAATGCCACATTCTTACCAGTTCAGCGTCTTGAACATATCCTCCATTGCGTTAGTGAACAATTTCGGGGAAATAACATCCCCTTGTCTCACTCCTCGATGCAACGGTATGGGACTTGTTTGCTGATTCTGTACTTGAACGGACATGGTGGCGGCCTCGTAGAGACATCTCATCACTTGGATGTATCGCCAGTCTACTTGGCAGCGCTGCAGGGTCTCCAGAACAGACCAGATTTCAACAGAGTCAAAGGCCTTTTCATAGTCCACAAATGCTAGACACAGGGGCTGATTATACTCTTCGGTCTTCTGTATAATCTGCCGCACTGTGTGGATGTGGTGTATGGTGCCATATCCGCTCCGAAACCCAGCCTGCTCCGGTGGTTGAAATTCGTCGAGTCTTCGCGCAAGACGGTTCGTGATCACTCTTGAAAACAGCTTATAGACGTGGCTTAGAAGGGATATGGGTCGATAGTTCTTCAACAGGGTCTTGTCTCCCTTTTTGAAGAACAAAACGACCACACTTCTATTCCACGCCTCTGGAGTTCTCCCTTCAAATAGGACAGCGTTAAAAAGCTTCTGGAGCTCCCTAAGTACGGGGTTACCTCCAGCTTTCAGCAGCTCTGTGGTAACGCCGTCTTCTCCAGGGGCTTTTCCATTTTAAGCTGTCCAAGAGCGATCTCGATTTCGCCAATACTGACTTCTGGCAGGTCTTCGGTGAAATGGCGTGTCAATGTGGCTCTAAGACCCTCATTTTCGGGATCAGGACGAGATGCATGCGATGCGTATAACCGGCTATAGAAGTCCTCCACTTCCGAAAGGACTGCTGGCTTCGAAGAAACGACTTCTCCACTTGCTGTGGTCAACTTCGTCAGGTGGCTTCTTCCGAGAGATTGTACGAACACCTTTGACCCCCGATTCTGCTCGATTGCTCTTTAAACCGAAAGAGCATTGAAGCGCCGGAGGTCGCGTCGTACGTGTTTGTTGATCTCTCGGTTTAGAAACCGCTTTGCCGACGAAGTGGTGGGTGGGTTTTCACGTCGTTCCTTCATTAGCCCTAAAGTCCCTTCTGAAAGCTTGGACTTCTTGGCCTTACGCTGCATATCACAGAATCTCATACCTTCTTTCCTGAGGATCCGAGTCACATTTTCGAGGTTCTGGTTTATGTCTGTTGTGGTTTTGACGGCAGCGAATCGGTTTACCAGGTTTCTACATATTTTTATTTTATTTTTTCGCAGAGTCAACCGCGACAACGGAAATTGTAAATCATAAAAAAAACTTTTTATAAAAAAATTCAACCGACTTCTACACAAAAAAAAAAAAACAAGAAGTACCTACAAAATAACTTTAATTTCGGAACTCGGTGTTTTTGGTTGCTTTTTCGTTTTTGAACACCGAATTCCGCATCTTTTGTTAAAAGATTTTTTATTTTTCACTTTTTAGTGATAACACACCTAAACGTACCAATAACATTGATGTAAACAATAAACAAACATGCGATTTCAGCAATCCCGGAAGATTTGCTATCATTTATTGAAGAGTTCCGTTTCCTATCATCTCTGTTCTTCATCAGATCTTCACCAAACTAGAAAGGTACCACGCTGAAATACTAAGATGCTCTTCCAAACCATCTCACACAATTTTATTTTTTCATTTTACATCGACAAGAGGGAATGAGAACGTCGTCAATGTAAACTAAGCCACGCATTATCAGGGATAACTCAAATACTAGTCGTAAGATCTCAATCAAATTTAAATGGGACCACACAACAAGCATCAGCTTTTGAAAATAAAAAGAATCATCAAAATCGGTACACCCGCTACAAAGATGTAACACACAAAAAAATATAGTCGAATTGAGATCCTCCTCATTTTTTGAAAGTCGGTTGAAAGGCAACCGAAACGTCGGACTCATAGATATAATAAATATTTCTATGGTCGGACTCAAAATAATATTTAAATGTAGAAACACATCAATAAACCACCAATGTAAAAGTATCGTGTTAAAGAAGGACAATTTTCATATAATGAGTGTTATTGATTAAATAGGTACTTATATTAGAGTATTGCACACTATTGTGTACCTACCACTTACCTATGTGAATAAAAACTGAAGCTTAACAACAAAGAATATTGAGTAGATATCACTGTGATTTTTTATTCAGTACCTAGTCGTTACGTATTTTGTTTTGGTAAGTAGTTTTTTAAAGACAAGACGACGAGAGTGTAGCGTGCGTATGCGATCGGTGCTTGCATCAAAACACTGGTGCGGGCGCGGGCATTGGTTGACGGTTCGGAGTGCGGGCGGGAAGCGGGGTTTGTTACGTTCGCGTTGAGCCACTGCTGTCCGCTCGCCGCCCGCCACACTGCTCTCATCTATCACTCACTAAGTCACTAGGAATGAGTTTCGATAGGAATGAGTTTCTTCTATAGGTATTTATTTAAAGTATAAAAAACCATGTTAAAACCAGTGAACGTGTTTGACTTTTATCGTCTGAAATCGAGTGATCGTCCTCTGAAATCTGCCGCCCCTAGGACGCTGCCGCCCCTAGGCCGCGGCCTATACGGCCTATTTATAAATCCAGGACTGGCTCCGACAGAGGGATAGATATAATTTTTTTCAGTTGCAATTGCGGAGGAGATGGTTGGTACATTAAATTTTTTGAATTAGAACGCCCGGATATGCTGGCATCACCATCAGCAATCAATGTATTATATTTAATTTCCGAGTTTCTAAGGAGGACTTGAATCCTTCTACCAGTATTGTTGGTTCCATACTAGATGATGAACGTGATTTTTAGAAAATTTGTGAGGAGCAGGCTGTTGTTCCTTTTTATTTGCGCGGGCACAAATTCCATAATACTTATTCCGGACCCCAATGTAGAGAACTTTTCCTGTGTGATGTCCTATAATAGCTGCAACACACGGACATTGCATTATACTGGTTTTTATATGAGCGTTTGCTCCATCAACTGTCTGCTTCCACTGGTATCATCGGAATGTCACGAGTGTCACCTTGTAATCGAGCAGTAGCTGTTTCCTCCTGAGCTGAAGCAAACATACTTTCTTCAGCGGAATTTTTCCACATTTCAGCAACTTTATCATGACATTTACTATGTGTGAGTGAATAATGACATAACAGTAAGTCCATCGATGTAACAACTTCATTCAAATTTGTTAGGCCAATTCCTGAAATTATGGCATAATTAATTAGTTTATTTTTTGTGTTTCATCGTGACTAGTTCGAATTTAGAATTGCACATATTACATTGAAAGAATTGTATTTTTTTAAATAAATAATAATAGTGGAAAATTATACCTAAAGATCGCATTCATTTGTCAGATTTATTATTTCTGATTGCGATTCCAGTATTTCCAATTCTTTATCAACTCTTGTGGTAGCTGTGATTCTTCGGTATCATTCTCTTGTGACATACCCCCATCGACTTGCAGTTTTTGTATGGTTTAGAAAGAATAATAGAATAAGAAGAAATAATTAATTTCACAAAACTAGTTTCAGTACAGCGCGCGCGTATTAGTGTCGTGAAATCTACAGTATCACCGAAATAATGGCCCCGTCAGCATCAAAGCTTTATTTTGCAATCTACAGTAATATTATAAAGAGGAAATATTTGTATGTTTGTAACAAATACATATTTTTTATTAATGTCCTAATATTGAAGAATGTGACCTTCTATTTTTTATCGGTTATTAAAATCCCCGTGTAAGAAAAATGCGAATTGGCTATAACCAGCTACGACATTAAAAGTGGTTCCTCGGTAACGTACTTTTTAGCTTCATTAGCCTTGGCCAAATTTCCGTAACTTTTCCTTTTTGCCCCGTATAGCGCCTATTGCTACCCATAATTATCGGAAAAAAAAAATGAAATCATACATAAAAAGAGTTATCTTCTTTCATGATTTGAACTCCATTACTTTAAAATATGTAATCATCAAAGTTTTGTTTCGTTAAAAAAAATAAACAAAAAGTATCAATTCGTCCTAGTCGCTCTAAAAACTCGACAAACTATAATACAATATTACGCAGCACGCGGCAACGCGAGCGACACACGTCCAACCTCTGAAAGGCCTCGGCCGGCACTGAGCGCTGGTGCGATTCCGCGTCGATTATATAGTAGTACTAAATAATTTATAGTAAAATTAATATAGAAGTTATTTAAAAAAAAAATGTACCATGTTTTAGATCGTAAATGTCTTCATTTACTAGGTCTAAAAATCAACAAAAATACCTTTGATTTCATCCTAAAATAACACGTTTAAAAACTGGAAAAGTGGCTAAAAATGACACTTTTGAGTATACTTTTCTTGTATAAAAACTTACAATAATTACGTTTTTTTTTCAGCCAAGCACTAGTAAATGTTATTGTTTTTTTAATAGTAATATTTCTATAAGTTTGTCGTTTATGGTTTTACTATTATCTAGCATTTGCGTAGACCATCGACCGCTAGTTTTAAAAAGGGATTGAGTAAAAACTGTTCTAATGAGAAAACTTTACGATCATTTGAAAATATTTTTCAGCCAAGCACTAGATTATGAAATCCTCAATAATTTGACGTCAATATCTTATCTACGAATTAAATAGATTATCGTTTTATTGTCCTTCGGAAATCATCAATTTTGACTCCAGCGTGGTTTTTACGGATGAACGCTCTTAAGGTAGGTATGTTCTTGAATATTATTTTAACTTGTAATATAATACGTTATTTCGATCACGTTGGATATGTTTCGAGTGGTCTAGTGGTGACTGTAGTGAGCTGACAAATCGTGGTTGCGAGTTCGTAACCAGTGTAATTGATGCATTTGTTTCTGTTTTGTATATTTATTTTAAGTTATAAATAATAAATTATAACTTTAACAACAACAAAAAAAAAAACGAACAGAAATAAAAAACCAAAATGGTGGTAAAAACGATTTTATTTTATAAAAAAAATATTATAAGAATAACATAAATGATATTGATGACGACACGAAGATGATAATATTTACCTGCTTACTAATAACGTTGTTAACTGCACTGAGTTTAATGTAGTGAATCAGCATGTTATAATATTTAGAAATATAGGTACCTATGTATTTCTATTTCATAACAATAACATCACTACATTAAATATCATTGAACTAAATAAAACGGCATTATACGTTGAAGTTCTACCTGGTCTACTATATATCAATTTGTTTTATGAATAGTTATTTTAGTTATAAAATAAGGTTTTGACAAAAAACTAGGTATTCGAAATACTTCGTTACAAATTATAACTATAGTTAATTTAACACACACACTGACATACGTTAGTATTGTTTGTGACCAACACTGGTTACTCAAGTTATTCATGCTTTTAATAGCGAAGTGGAGCACCATTTTTTCTATTGCTTGTTGCAAGCGGTCCCGCATACCGCGCACCATATTCCAACAACGATCACTTCCACTTGCAGTTGAATGAGTAGGCAAAAATGGGTGTTCAGTATGCCTTCTAACAATTGCTTGATGACGTTCTGACACTGGAGTATGTAACATAGTAGGTTTTGGTCCAGGACGATCTTTTTGAATATTCCCTGCCTCTTCAAAACGTCTTAGCGACAATCTGACTGTATTTCTCTGAAACAACACAATAAGCATAATTTTA
The DNA here is from genome assembly GCA_905332915.2 of Hecatera dysodea. NCBI lineage: Eukaryota > Metazoa > Arthropoda > Insecta > Lepidoptera > Noctuidae > Hecatera > Hecatera dysodea. Next base: position 24,221,751 of record HG995286.1, on the reverse strand, counting down.
GTAACGAATAGGTAAACATAATTTATCGATTAAGTTTGAAAAAATACGTTTATCAAATTAGATTATATAAATCAAATTAGACCTATAAATGATCTCAAATTAGACTCATAATGAAACACAGTTAATTGTCTATTATTCTACATTCACCGGCTTTTAAGCAGACTAACGAATTAAGGAAAAAGTATAATTATAAATGAAGCATAAAAAGAATACACTTACCGCTATATTAAGTTTCCTTAACCAACCTTAAAATACCAACATTCTCCTCATGCAAATAGATTATTTTGTATTTTAAATAATCACTCAACTGAGACATGACGATTAAACTATCAAAACTGATAAAAATTAATAAAAAGGAAAAAAAGCCAATTTAGTAAGGCCAGTAAAAATGTTCGCGCGTATTCACTGCTATTTGTGCATAGAATATCTTGTTCAATTTATTCTTCTACCCCATAGTCCATATGTCATATTTATAGCAGTTTTTGTTGAATACGCATATTGACGTCTAACTACCCACTTATTAAAAAAGGTAAAAAGTTATAAATAAATGACCTAATACCAACCTCTTAAAGCTCAAGTTTGCGTATCAAAATTATTTATTGTTTCTGTTCATCGAGTAGTGTTAGTCTGATAAACTCATACCATATTGAATAACGTTTAATGTTATGAGCATAGGGTGTAAAATCAAGTAATTTTTAGGGGGGTCAGTTAATTGCTATCACCGACTGTACGTTCCCTATTAGCCTTTTGCCACAGCGATTTCATATTGTTTGGAGTATTTCAAGACTTGTGTTTCCAGTGACGCAGACACAAGATACGGTTTTTAAAATGTATGTTATTATAAAATCTTTTCAAAGATCTTGTACGAATCACTCTCGAGGCAGTTTGAATAGTTCCGTCCTTGAGTTGATAAAACCACTGTTGAAATGTGCCGTTCTGCTCAAGACAACGATTTAGCAGATGCACAGCTTTACTGCTCAGCTTTGTAAGTTCTTAGAACTCCTCTCCATAGAGCCAAAAACTTAAATTCATTCTTTAAAGACTTCAGATTAGGGAAGATACAAGGAAGCTCAAAACAATGAAAACAGACAACATTCAACAAAATCATTTTTTTATTCTTAAATGCTATTTCACAAATAAATAAGTCTCCAAATATTAAAAGTGACTTGAAAAAGTACGAATCATTAAAGAAAAAACGAAACCTATTTTTACTCTTTAAATAAAAACTGTAATAAACAAAAAGGAAAAAAATCTAATACAAATCATACCTACCGTGGAAATAAATTAACGTTCACACAATTTTTAAACACACATATTTTATTACTGTATCATTATGATTATGTAAAAAATGTGTTTCACGTGGGCGATGATTGAGCATGTAAGCTAGCCTACAAAAGAGTACATTGTGTTCATCAGTTCACAAAAATGATGTATTTTTGAATATTGTCCATCTGCCAAAAGTTTAGCCAAGTAGCTGAAATCTACCCTCTGCAATTAGTAATTTGGCACTGTTAAGGAGGTAGTTTACATCGAAACATTGTAATGCAGCACAAGCACAATTTCTTAATTTAGTCCTTCTTTGACATAAAATGTTATTGAAAGACTAAATTAAGAACATGCTGTTTTGAAAAAACCCTCATAAAAAAATATTGAATAAAGCACAACAAATTTAATACCTACAAATAATAATTTAGATGCATATTATGTAAAGCACACCCACGTTTATCACAAAACTTATCCGATACCATGCAGAGTATATTAAAAAGTACTTCACTAATGTTACGTACCACATTTATAATAAATATGCCGAATTCCATTCCAGTGGTGACATTTAAATGCTTATAACCACCATCCAATCTAATCACTGTTCCCCAAAACCAATAACTTATCGTACCACAGGCAAACCAATGACATATTGCATACAATACCCATTACAGACAATGATATTTCTAGAAAGCTGAATAACTTCAGCAAGGAAAGTATGTACATCAATAACATTAAAATTGAATCACAAATACTACTTTACTGTTAAAAACCAAAACAATGTTATAATATATATTATTGCATGTTCCACTATTACATTAAAATTGATGAGTAAACATTCAGATTACAATATTATGCATAAAACATCAATTTTTATTCTAATTTAAACGGTTATTTATTTATATGAGGGATTAAACTCTGTTGCAGGGGACAGCTGATGGAACATATTACTTTTATATGATAGCTAACCACTAAGGGTTGCTAACCCCGCCTCGAGATATACCTCTAAAGGTGTAGCCTGTCCGAGCAATGTGTTTATTCCCTACTCAGTAAAAACCAAAAAACTATCAAGTACACATTCAGATTTCCGTAAATTCTACAAATAGTTATGAAATTTCCAATACAATGATAATATTTAAAGACAGTTTAGGGCCCGCCTGAAGCTAAATATACGCCTTGCGTCAACGCCATATCATACTAAATTTACTGTAGTTCGACTTGTCTACTGAATACATGACATATTACGGGCAGCTTCTGCCTTCTAAATAATTAAAAGATTAACATTAAAACTACTAAAATCTGCTGACCCTAAGGGTATAAAGGGGATTTACAATATCATGGTTTACATACAAACTGTCGCGAAATTACGTGATAATTACGCGAAATTAACGAAATTACAACGGCTATGACAGAAAAACTAGGAAAGTTCAATAAAAATGCCCTTTAAGAAATATCCATATGAGGTAATGTGTACTTCGTATGACGTGCTTTATAATAATGTTTCATTCTTGTGTCACAAAACACACGCTATGTGAAGTGTCCATTCTTTTTTTAAATGCAAGAGTTTCAGGATACGTCACTACTTTGTTGATTTACGTAGGACAGGGATGTTCCATACATATTTATTACGTTATAAATAATACCACGTATAATACGTAGTAATCCCCTCTGTGGAACAATACGTGAGCACGGCGGTATACCGTGTTAAAAAATACTAGACTAAATTGTGACTGCCGAAATACCATAAATAAGGGACACGATGTAAATTTTGAATATTATTAATTTATCACCACATAAGCTCTGATTCTGCACGTGTGATCGACTAGGAGAACGGTGTGTAGTCGATCGTGTGCCAACACTAGCCTAGGCGATGAATCACCACCAAAAGTACTCACGAGGGAGCTATTTAGTTCTAAATTCTAGTCTATTTGGACCAAAACGGCTTCGTTGTTACGATTAGCATGTAAGCCATTGATGAGTGCGATACCTAATCGTAAAGGAATGTATTATTCGCGCCTTTCGGCCTCAAGACGGGACATTATGCTGATGAAATGGTTCTCGGGCAGCGGGGTGCAGTGCGACGACTTGTAGTCATACATGTACTTGTTGATCTGTAATATATATTAAAATATAGTTAGTAATATGTAAGTTTTTTTTTTAAGCTTGGGGATATTTGACGGTATAAAGTTCGAAGTATAACCACATGACAGATTGCATGTCGTTGTACTTCGAACTTTATTCCGATTAAGATTAAAAGTTCTTATTACAAAACAAACGACTTAGTACGTGCCTAAGCCGTCAGTTTTGTATTTTTATGCACTGGCTCAATGGTACCTTTTGCAATGAAAAGCCTTGTCTTATAAGACAGAAAGTAGCTCAAGATTGTAAGACAGATAAATGTTAAAGCTTCATCCAATCCGTTCAAGACAGACATACACATGACACGTGACCTTCGCATTTTTAATATTAGCATGGATACACATCAAAATACATTATAGATATCTTGCTTACAGCATTTACGTACTGTAATTTGATTAAGAAGTTAGACTGTATATTATATTCTATAAGGTTTCATAAAAATCCGTTCAGTGGTTTCTGCGTGAAAGAGTAACGTACACTTCACATTCAGTCACCTTCCTTACGAACATTCGTACGTTTACAATAGCAGTAAAAAAAGAACTACGATAGACAAGAAGAAGAGACAAATTTACCAAGGGCAGCAGTGGTCTCTCGTAGTCCTGTACTTCAGCTGGGTTCAAAGTTCCACGCTGAATCTCTGCTAAAGCAACCAGATTAACAAGCGCCACCTTTGCGGACGGATTGTCCACAGAGTCGTGGTGTCTTTGTTCGATCAGCTTCATCAGAAGATAGTTGCCACGGTTTGTGGAGAGGATGCCTTGGCTGGAATACAGGAGTCAAGTTGGATACACGATCGTCGGAAGGCACTAGCGTTTGTACAATGATAAATATAGTATAAATTCCTTCTTTCTTAAATGTGGGGGAGAGACGGCTACACATCGGAATCATGATGGCATTAACACTTCATAATGACCCCAGAAGGTCAATTCTCATACCTTATGTTCAAATTCAAGTGGATTTAGGTGAATTTGGAATTTTATACGTTATTTTTTTACCGTTGTGGGAATGCGATGCGGTTGCGAACGCTCCTTAAAAATACGAGAATTTTCTCCGGCCATAGACAAACTAAGTGCTTTAGCAAATACTTTTTAGTGACTACTCATAATGCGAAACGTGACAGACAATTCAAGTTACATCTAATTTGGACTGAAAGTAGTGTTTTGCGTACTACTCTAAAGTAAGCTAGTGCAAAGGCATTTAAACAGAAGCTATCCTTTGATACATGTTTCAATTTACTTTATTGTTCTATACAACGTGTATCAGAGTAAACGCAATATATCTTAAGGGGTCATTGTACTCTTCTTTATGACTTTTACTATGGGTCCAACACTGAAATCGCGAAAAACAGTCGGCATGAGTCCCATACATTTATGAGAGGATAACTCGACAAAATGTACTGAACAGCAGACTTTTTTTCGCGATTAAGGCTTTGGTCCCATAGCAAAAGTTGTTCATAATGATGAGTGTAATGACCCCTTAAAGAGCGCTTACGCCGCACGGCATTTCATACAAATTTTCTAGTGCTTATTTTCCGAAATGACTAAATCGATTTCAATAAAACTTTACACACATAAGCAGGATGCATAGGTCTAAAAAGTTGGTTGAAAACATTTTCGATAAATAGCGTGACAATTAAATTAGACCCATTTTAAATTTTCCATGCAAACATAAATTTCCAGTTTTTATTTTTTAAATAAGACGTAACGAAAATGTTTTAACTAACTTTTTAGACCTATGTATCCTGCTTATATGTGTGATGTTTCATTAAAATCGGTTGAGTCATTTCGCAAAATAGTTACTTGAAAATTTGAATGAAATGCTATACTTACAGCGTACACGCTCTTAAGAGATACTGCGTGTATTCTGTTACTCGTTGTATATTTATTAGAAATATTAGAATAGAATAGAAATGCTCTGTATTGTACACCATACAATAAAATGGTGTAACAATGGACGGTCTTATAGCTAAAGGCGATGTTTCACGGTCAACCTCTACTGGGATTTGAGAAGATAAACGATATACGTACAGCAAGTACGTCCTTCACACGAGTATTCACTAATGACGCTAAAAGCAAGGACTTACTTGTCACTGTCCAACCTGAACAAAGGGATTAGATGCGCAGTCCTCGTGAGACGAAAGCATGTGTAAAAAGATGTAATTATGTATTCAAAGTAAACAGTTACGTTCATTACATGTAACATGACGCGTGTTTACGAGCGAGGTGGATCTATCGTACCAAAAAAAGTACTTGCACTTGTAAATAACATTTATTTAGATTAATTCATCGAGTTTAGCATAGAATACCGCAAGAAAGCAACGAGCTGTCCTTATTTTTTTTTTTAGCTAATTTCCTCTTTTTCATTCACCGCCTTATTCATAATGTGAATATTACAATTATCAGCAAAGCTTTTTCTTAACAATAAGTAACATTTTTTTTAATCGATATATTATAATAAATATATAATTATATAATATAATAATTAAATATAATGTATAATAACACTGTTTTAAACATATAAATTAATAAGGTTTTAGGTATCTTCACAAAAACCTGTCAAGAACACTATAAATATGCTACAAAACAATATCTTTTATCACAATATATGATAAGGATGTATAGATTTTCTTCATTTATGCTTGAATAATATTATTGAACTTAATGCCTGTAGCATTTTCTACAAACAATACAATACTTTCTCTTAGATTAAAGCCTACTCTAAAATGTTTTATTGTTCCATCACAAATGAATATGGATAACAATTCCGATCCGCTGATTGATCTGAACAGCAAATTGATATCTCATTATCACACTATCCCATAACACAATGTGTCCACTTATGGACTAGCGATATTCTAGGTACTTATAGACACTACACGCTATGGTCCAATCCTCTACCCCGTCTATTGGCAGCCATCTTGCTTTTTTTTGTTCAGAGATTTCTGTGTGTACAAAAAAAATTGTATCTATGTTTTGGTCCTACTGAGTCAAAAGCTTATTCGAAGGCAGCAATATTGTCTCATATGCAATAATGTTGCCCTCCGAATAAGCTTAGGTACTTGTACCTCAGTAGGACCAAAACTTTGAGAGATAGATATAAATTTCTTTTTTAAATACACATATGTACAATAATTAAACAAAAAAGCAAAATGCCCATCACCAAATAGCGGGGAAGTGGATTGGAGTGGAGAAGAGAATAGTTGTTATATAAGTACCTAGAATATCGCTAGTCCATGACTGGACACATTGCATATAGCAAAGTTCATGATCTGTTACGTTCTTGAGAAAACTTTATACAATACGTCATGTTTACTATTAAAATCTAGCTTTACATTTCAATCGACATAAGGTCATTTAAACACTACTAATATTACACGCAGATATGATTTTTAAAACCCCAGTTCCTGAAAGCTTGTTAAAGTAATATGTGTTGTATAACATCATTGATTAGTTGAACAAGATAACAACAAAAATCACAGCCCCAAGAGTCGTGAAAATGGTTTGCCATCGTAAAATCGGCATAGGTACCTCAATATTCTTTATGGAACAAACTTATTGGTTGAGTATAGCGAACAGATCAGATGTAGGGAAATATTCGTAAGCCGAGCGCGTGTTCGACCAGATGTACGAGTGTGGACAAACTAAGAACATTACGTAAGGTTCGTAGCATGTGGCGTTCTGTCTCTGTCTTCCCCAAGGAAATAGGTACGTGGTAAATATATTCATGTATAGGTACTGTAAAATCGAGTTATCGTGGTAATCTGAAGGAGATCTAAGTGAGTATACTTTCAGAAACAGGGCGTATGTGTCCCCAAGCCGTGAAAGAAGCCAAGAAATGAATATTCTTATGATTACTGACCGCAAGCTTATTATTTCGTCCTCGGTGCGCCTGATCAGCTGTACGGGGCCTTCGTAGTCGGCGATGAGTTCGGAAATGTTGAGGTTGACGTGGCAGCGGACCACTTCCTTGACCAGCAGCGACCAGGATTGCGGCATCTGGTTCTGGGCGAGCGGCAGCAGGTCATCGAAGGTAGCGTCCAAGATCTGGAACAGCGTAATGTTTAAGTTGAGCTCAATTCACATCAAGATATTTAAAGAAACCACAGTTAGAGCATTTTTTATTATTATCGGGCTGGAAACAAACTGACTTCTCATCTAAAGGAAAATTTTACTTTCGCTCATGGCTGGACATGAGTTACATTACCATGCCATAAAAAGCTAGGAAGGTGATTCAACAGTTACGATGAATATTTCAGTTTTATATTCCTACCCTCTTCCAAGTATTAAGAGCGATAGATACAACCTAGGGGTCTTTAAATCAAGAGTGAATAAGTTCTATCTAAGCAAGCGCGCCCCATCATCCACCTTATCATAGCTTTCCATCACGTAATAACAATATTACGTGAAAGCAAAGGGCATATGAAGGATCACGGGTGAGTTTTAGTCAGGAAGAGTCTGTACTTCCTCCCGCCCCGCCCAGAGCGGGAGGAATCGTTGGTTGATTTCCCGGCCGAAAAAGGGTGCCTTACCAAAGCGGAGACGGGGTAGTTGACGGCGGCCCAAGTAGCGGTGTACCCTCCAATGCTCCAGCCGAACATCACAATGTGATCAGGTCGGAAGCCCAGCTCGTTGATGGCATACTGCATGACGGCGTCGATGGCATTGTGCTCTTGCGACGGGTAGGGTTTGCCCTGAAGGTGAACAACATTTTTGTATTGATATAAATGAAAGGGAGAATAGACGGCTTTTACCTCACCGATAATCTGTCAGCTGATTCAATGCGTATTTCATAGCAAGATTCATTTTCAACAATTTACGATAACTTAATATGTAAACAACCTTTAAAGTGTCCTCGTAATATTTCTAACTTGCACATATTTTTAGACGAGCACAATATAATCAGAACGGGGTAGATTATATTACGATCGTGTGGCGCAGATGCGTCAGAACTTCTCATCAGGATTCTGTTGTTCCTAACACCCTTCTGCTCGTGAAGGAAGACAACCTACCTCCCCTCAAGTGGCGCCTAGGCCGCCTAGCTCGCGTTGCAAGCATCAAAACAGCGACGAGTACAATCAAGCGCCCATTTTCGAAGATATGCCCACTCCCGCTCCCTGATGAAGACAACACTGCGACGTCTGCCTCCTTGGAACCAGGTGATTCCAAGGCCCGGGGCCTGTTTACGAGTTCCTAGCGCCACCAAACGATCACCACGGGCAACAGCGCCACGGGCAGCGCAACGCGGGGCGGCACGCGCTCCTATGTACTGAATTTACTTTCCAGCGGTTAGACTCACGGCGATCGAGTACTACAGTAAAAACTATTGTAAATCATAATCTATACTAATATTATAAAGCTGAAGAGTTTGTTTGTTTGTTTCTTTGTTTGAACGCGCTAATCTCAGGAACTACTGGTTCGAATTGAAAAATTCTTTTTGGGTTGAATAGACCATTTATCGAGGAAGGCTTTAGGCTATATATCATCACGCTTAAGCCAATAGGAGCGGAGCAGCGATAAAGAATGTTTTAAAATCGGGGATTCCACGGGGACGAAGTCGCGGGCAGCAGCTAGTTTAATCTAAAAGTTCTCCATCATCGTGCCTTTCCATAAAACTAAAATCCGCATCACGACAACTGACCATCTCTTACACACTATTTTAACATGTAAAATAATTAAATAGAAAGAAAATTCTATTTGATGTAAGAAAATAGTTGTAAGGCAGATTAACAATTGTTAAATAAATTAACTGAGTTATAAAAATGATGGTTTGAACAGGGTTATTTTATAGAAAATATGCCAAACGGCCATCTTTGTTTTTAAGATATATATATTTTTTTTTAGTTTTCGGCAGTTACAAAACTTCCGAAAACTTTGCCCTTAGTTTCATAATTTATGAAGTAATCTGTACTTGATAAAATTAATAAGAAATTTGAGACGTACGAATTTATTTTGACTATAAATTGAAAGCAGATAATTGAAAATACGATTAAAAATATACTCGATACTCACAGTGCTTCCAGCGAATCCAGGATGATTCCAGCCCAAAGCCGAGTAGCCGGACTTGATCGGTGTGTTTATGATGCCAATTTCATAAAAGCCGGAGTTACCCTCGCAGCATATGACCAGAGTCTTGCCTTTCGGCGACCGCATGCGATTGTCAACGAAAATCGTGTCGATTTTATTCCCATCAGCTGTCCCGATCTTGGCCCGCTTTCCGTCATGATTCTCGACGATAGCAGCCCTGCCCTGGACTAGGGCACTCCCTGAAAAAAAAAACAGTTTAGCGACAATGTCATGAACGATGTTTGAATAAGTCTTCGACAGTCATAACTCAGTATATGAGCACGTCTATTCATATAATTCAGTTTTCGGGTTGTTCATATTTTTATTTGGCTGTCTCGGGAAGAGGTTGCATTTTGCTAAAATAGAAAGAAGCGATAGTTTAGTTCCTTAGAAATTCCATTTACATCACCTTAATGGCAGATAAAGTTAATCGTGGTTTAGTCACAAGTTTCAGTTTATTTTCGAGCACCACCACGCGCCTGGAGTTTCTATTCTTAAAACTTAGTTAGATTACCAGACTTACATAGTAGAGTATGAACCACACTAAGAGATCCAGGGTAGATGAGGCGAAGGCCGAAGGTATGGGTAGCGCAGAAAGCCAGGAACTGGATGATCACGCGTTGGTAAATTGCTAGCTCGGGGTTGGCACAGTACTTGAAGGGGTAGTATTCGCTCCAGGACGACCTAAAAACATGTGTAAGTTTTGGCATGTTGTCTGATAGGGTTACTGCTTTGGGCTCCAGAAATAATCAGTTATATCTTTATATTTATCAGAACTCATCAAAATACTCGCGCATTCTTTAATAGGATACTTCCTTGCACCAATGTTTTGGTATGACGCGAACCCAATTAATGAAAACTTTACTTATAAATGGTGTTCATCAATGCTACTTTTACTTTAATACTTAATTAAATAACATGGTAAGTAAAATATCAATTTTATTGAACAATCTACAAACAAACCTCGAACCGCGATCTTAAAACAGTAAACGTTATACTAGAAATGGTACAGAGACGAACTAATCGTTTTCGCGAAGTCCTTCTATTTCATCTATAATTTTAGACGATACTGACGTAGGCATATAATCAACTGTTTACTGCATGCACAGAGAAATATAAATAGCCAGTAATTTTGAATATTACGACTTAAATATTCAAAAGAAGAAAAAAAAACTGGCACAGAAGTCGAAATCAATATCTGACTTACTTAGGAGGGTACACTTTTGCACAAAACTACGTGGTAGTGGTAATTCATCGACGATCGAAGGTTTCGACATTTGAACTCGAGATTAAGTCAGAAGTGACTTTTAGGAGTGCATGCAGATTGGGCACGCCACCATTGCGGCCATAAGGCCCTCTTTGAGGAGTGGTTGGAGAGACGCCACGGCGTTCTCACCTACCGCCTGACGCAGGTGCTCACCGGAACATGGCTGTTCGGGAGGTACCTGTTTCGGATTCAGCGGGAGGACACGTCCGGGTGTCAACATTGTGTGGGTCGCCCGGAGAACACGGTGGAGGTCTGCCCAGATTGGGCGGAGCTACGCCTTGATCTCGTCGAGGTGATTGGAGGCGGCTACCTCTCGGTCTGGCCCTGGTTCAATCCATGGTCAAGAACGAGGATGCATGGGAAGCGGTCACCTACTTCTGCGAGCAGAACGCGTGCGGGAGAGGGAAACCTCGCGCCCCAGTAACCGCAACAGAAGAAGACACCCTGGGTGTCGGGAACGCGGCGCGATTCTCGGACACCGTAGGCGCGGGCCTGCGGATGGCAAGCTATGGGTGGCTCGCCGTCCGATAGCAACCAGGCCAGAGTCGGCGCGTCGTATCCCACGCGCGCCTCAAAGCGCTGTCAGCAAAGAACACGAGGCCCCATAGGGTCAGTGCCCGCTAGAGCTGCGGAATTTGTTAAGAGTCACCGCGGCCCAGCTGGAACGCAAAGGGCACTAGAAGGATCACGGGTGGGTTTTAGTCAGTAAGAATCTGACTCACCCCCTTCCGCTCCGCCAAGGGCGACAGAAGTTAGACGATTTCCCATAAAAAAGCAGTGCATGCAGATATTGTTTCCTCTTAGGGTAGGTACTTACCCTACATAAATAGGATCCATCTGTATAATAGGATCGTTTGAACTACTGAAATAAGACATCCAGAATTAAATAGTAGTAAAGATAATCAGTTACTTCATGCATGTGCAAATTGTCAGTTTGGCTGAATTTTTACGCCATGTCACACAACAATCGAAAGCTTACCCTGTACGATAAAGTCACAACAATGTGACAAAAAATATGCGAACTAGCGGTTTCGCGTATTTATGCTCTGGCGTTCAAAAGACAAAACAAGCAAAAATAATTTGCATCAGACTTGACTTGTGCATCAGTTACAAATGTTTGTGACAAAAATATATACCTACAATACACGCTGTAAACAATTGAGTCCTAAAATTAACTTCTTGGTAAAATCCAAATCCATTGTAGCTAGTTAAGTTTTACCACCTCAACAGTAACATGTTAATTATTAATGCTGGTTGACTATAATAATATAATTCTTCTAAGGCTATTGTTACTAAGATCTGAGATTTTAATTTCAGTTTGTTCAGTACACAACTGTTTTATACCTTAGAAGATTTATTTATATCAAAATACAAATCTTATTCAGGCTGGGTTTCCAGGATGATTCAGCACTGACCAACTTGTAAGGTATAAAGCAGTGAATTTTTTCTTTACTCAATTATCTGTAAACACTCACTGTTCCCTGTTAGCAACGCTGTAAGTGGTCGGCCAGGCTTTGATGTCAAAATCATACTTCCTAAGTTCATTCAAATAGGCTTGTCGGTCAGGATTCGGGGTTTTCAGCGCCCTTACGAACTGCACATATCTCGTACTGGTCGTCCTTCCAATGCCTCGAATGAAAAGCGAGAAAGCCAGGAGTATAGTCAGACCCCCGAAGAAGCGCCCGAGCGACTTCATCTCATCAATAGTGAAGAAGCCTCGTTTGTAGATGTACATTATGATGAATGGAGATGTATACATGCTTATGTTTAGCAGCGTATGCGCCTTAAAACAGAAATATACTGATTTTAAAAGTGTCATTTAAATAATGCTATTAGGAACGGCATCACACAATACTGAATTATTTGAAAATAATAAAAAGAAAGCCAAATCTTACCGAAGATATAATCTTGTCACCATATTTCTCCAATCCCTGAGGCTGGTACAGCGACTAGAAAATAAAAGAGTCTTACAATTTCTCCAATTACCTAGTGCAATCTCCTGCTAAATTCTCTAACTCATCAGTGATCTAAGACCCTGGTTTTAGGATCAGGGATAACCTTTCCTGATGCACACAAACAAGCCGTCAGTTTTGCATCAAGTGCTGTCGAGCCACTCATCAGCGTTGATTGAAAAATGAGCGCGTCCTGCCTAACGCCCACACCAATTTAGTTGTAACTTGCCTGGTCGTTCAGCCTTAAAAACTGGATTGCTGATGAACGTGAGCTGGGCTCGTGATTTCATTCGCTGATACGCCAAGAAGCTTGTGATTTTGAAAAGTGTGATAATAAGGCCGCGGTAAACCAGGCATCAGAGGTATCAGAGACTTTGTGTATAGGCAGCATAACTGGCTTGCGACATAATCTATCTCTAAACTTTTGCCGCATATTACGAAAGCATTGTTTTCATTCGCAAAAAAGTTTACAGGTAAAATTTTCCAGCAAGCAGAATCATGTTGGTTGGTTGGTTGGTTGTAAGATCAACGTGTTTTACGTTCTAATTAGTGAACTAGAGATTTAATAAACTCGATATTGATTGCACGCTGCAGCCGCGCGCATCATATTTGAAGGCGCGCCACGATGCCCCTCCCCTCACAGCGCAGCTCACGTGTGTTTCCCGCTCAAACGTACATAATTGATACCCAACCGCACGCTTTCCCGCCCTTTATTAGAACACATCAATGTTTTGAGTTGACGGTTCAAAACAAAGAGACAAGATAGGTATGCCTAGTAATTATATTATATATAATTAAAAAACCACTCACTGATTGACTGATTGACATAATTGTTCTCCCACTTGCCGTGCTATGAGGGGAAAACTTTTTATGGGGTTGTATAGAAGGTGTCGGGGTGAGTATGGGAAAAATCTGAAACTACCCCTTTTCAACCCCCTTCTTTCAACCCTATTGCTTATCTCAGAAACCTAACGTCGAGGAGAAAAATGGTTTTGGGGGTTGTATAGAGGGTGTCTGGATGAGTATAAAACGAAAAAAAAAATTACCCCTTTTCAACCCCCTTTTAACAACCCCTTTGCGTATCTCAGAAATCTGAAATTTTAGAGAAAAATGGTTTTCGGGGTTGTATAGAGGGTATTTGGGTGAGTATATGGCCAATAAAAAATTCAACCCTTTTCAACCCCTAACTTTCAACCCCTTTGCGTATCTCAGAAACCTGACATTGTAGAGAAAAATGGTTTTCGGGGTTGTATAGAGGGTATCAGGGTGAGTATATGGCCAATAAAAAATCAACCCTTTTCAACCCCCTTGTTTCAACCCCTTGGCATATCTCAAAACCTGACATTGTAGAGAAAAATGGTTTTCGGGGTTGTATAGAGGGTATCTGGGTGAGTATATGGCCAATAAAAAATTCAACCCTTTTCAACCCCCTACTTTCAACCCCTTTGTTGTTAGTAAAAAAATACTAAAAAGACACCGCGAGTTGCTCGCAACTCGCGCCCCCAAGCGAAATACTAGTTATATTATATATAATTAAATAACCACTCACTCACTGATTGACATAATTGTTCTCCCACTTCCCGTGCTAGGAGGGAAATACTTTTTATGGGGTTGTATAGAAGGTGTCGGGGTGAGTATGGGAAAAATCTGAAACTACCCCTTTTCAACCCCCTTCTTTCAACCCCATTGCTTATCTCAGAAACCCGACGTCGAAGAGAAAAATGGTTTTTGGGGTTGCATAGAAGGTGTCTGGATGAGTATAAACCGAAAAAAAAAACCCCTTTTCAACCCCCTTTTTACAACCCCTTTGCGTATCTCAGAAATCTGACATTTTAGAGAAAAATGGTTTTCGGGGTTGTATAGAGGGTATTTGGGTGAGTATATGGCCAATAAAAAATTCAACCCTATTCAACCCTTTTCAACCCCCTTGTTTCAACCCCTTGGCATATCTCAGAAACCTGAAATTGTAGAGAAAAATGGTTTTCGGGGTTGTATAGAGGGCATTTGGATAAAAATATGGCTAAAAAAAATTCAACCCTTTTTAACCCCCTTCTTTCAACTCCTTTGCGTATCTCAGAAACCTGACATTGTAGAGAAAAATGGTCTTCGGGGTTGTATAGAGGACATCTGTATGAATATATGGCCATAAAAAATTCAACCCTTTTCAACCCCCTTCTTTCAACCCCTTTGCGTAACTCAGAAACCTGATATTGTAGAGAAAAATGGTTTTCGGGGTTGTATGGAGGACATCTGGATGAATATATGGCCAAAAAAAAAATCAACCCTTTTCAACCCCCTTCTTTCAACCCCTTTGCGTAACTCAGAAATCTGACATTGTAGAGATAATAATTGTTAGTCAAAAATACTAAAAAGACACCGCGGGTTGCTTGCAACTCGCGCCCCCAAGCGAAATACTAGTTATATTATATATAATTAAATAACCACTCACTCACTCACTGACTGATTGACATAATTGTTCTCCCACTTGCCGTGCTAGGAGGGGAAAACTTTTTATGGGGATGTATAGGAGGTGTCGGGGTGAGTATGGGAAAAATCTGAAACTACCCCTTTTCAACCCCCTTCTTTCAACCCCATTGCTTATCTCAGAAACCTGACGTTGAAGAGTAAAATGGTTTTCGGGGTTGTATAGAAGGTATCTGGGTGAGTATAAAACAAAAAAAAAAAATACCCCTTTTCAACCCCCTTTTTACAACCCCTTTGCGTATCTCAGAAATCTGACATTTTAGAGAAAAATGGTCTTCGGGGTTGTATAGAGGGTATCTGGGTGAGTATAACACGAAAAAAAAATTACCCCTTTTCAACCCCCTTGTTTCAACCCCTTGGCATATCTCAGGAACCTGACAATCTAGAGAAAAATGGTTTTCGGGGTTGTATAGAGAACATCTGGATGAATATATGGCCAAAAAAAATTCAACCCTTTTCAACCCCCTACTTTCAACCCCTTTGCGTATCTCAGAGACTTGACATTGAAGAGTAAAATGGTTTTCGGGGTTGTATAGAGGGTGTTTGGATGAGAAAATAACGAGTAAAAATTCAACCCTTTTCAACCCCCTTCTTTCAACCCCTTTTCGTAACTCAGAAACCTGACATTGTAGAGATAATAATTGTTAGTAAAAAATACTAAAAAGACACCGCGGGTTGCTTGCAACTCGCGCCCCCAAGCGAAATACTAGTTTGTATATATGATCATAATGTACTTTTGTTAAAGAAGTATGTTTTTTTTTTCAGTGGACGAATTTTTTCAGACTTATTTTACAGGGTATTTTGGTGATGTGTGCAAACCTTTGTTTGATTGATCAGTCAGTCAGCTAATCAATTCCTCACTTTACCATATTGCTGACCCCAGCAAATAACTATTGTGATAAAAGCGTTTTTATGGGGAATTGTTGTTCTATAGATGCCACTACATCATGTGAATATTTTTCAAGTGTTTTGTACTATTACTTTTAAAGTAAGACATTTTCTAATGAATTTACTTACCTACCTGTTTTATTCTGCTCTAATTTAAGTAAATTTTTTTTTAGTGTAAAATATCATAATATATTACCATCCATCAAAGTATAATTATTACTATCATTATTCGCGTAAAAATAACATACTTCAAGACTTTATACAAGCTTAAATATAGTTTTCCTTTAGATTGATGTGATGTACCATTATGCAAGATATATTTCCTTGACACATCGAATTCAGAACAAGTAGTGAATAAAGCCTTAGAAAAAAAACAGTTTGACTGATGTGAAGAACAAAGGAGGTTTACACCTAGAGCGAAAAATGGAGAGCTTAAAGTAAAAAGAGAGGAAAATCTGCTGTTGATTCAACATTTAAACCTACTTATGTGGCTGTAGTAATCAAACACCTGAGTGCAGCTTATAGTAAGTACAACTACAGTCTTCGATTTAGAAACAGTTCTCAGTGTAGGTACACTGAGAACTATTTTACTGTAAATACCCTACTTATTTATTTTTGTTAAGTTATTTATTTTAGTGTTTGTTCCACTATAAAAGAAAAACTTTATTTATAACTGCTAACTTCTACGTGATGCGGCTGCCTACCAGACCTCAAAAACCCATTAACTGAGGAACACGGTACTCCTTGGCAAGAACTGGTGTCAGATTTTCAAGCTATGCCCAAACATAACCATTGTTTTAAAAAAAATCATACAAGCTGTGGAAAACCATAAATAAATAAATAAATGTGTGTGTGTGAGTGCTAATAATAACAATAACTGTAACTTTAAAGATTGTGTTGCTTAATTTGATTAAATGCCTTTTTAAACCAATTCTACAAATGTTTCTTTAATAATTCAAGTAATTATTACTTAATGTTTGAGTGCAAAACTAATATTCCTTAAAATTACATCTACCTACAAACCCATAAATGTGTGTGCGAGTGCTAATAATAACAATAACTGTAACTTTAAAGATTGCGTTGCTTAAATTGATTAAATGCCTTTTTAAACCAATTCTACAAATGTTTCTTTAATAATTCAAGTAATTATTACTTAATGTTTGAATGCAAAACTAATATTCCTTAAAATTACATCTACCTACAAACCCATAAATGTGTGTGCGAGTGCTAATAATAACAATAACTGTAACTTTAAAGATTGTGTTGCTTAATTTGATTAAATGTTTTTTTAAACCAATTCTACAAATGTTTCTTTATTAATTCAAGTAATTATTACTTAATATTTGAGTGCAAAACTAATATTCCTTAAAATTACATCTACCTACATTTATCACAAAATATCTATCTTTTTTATGGCAATGATCTTGCTATGTAAACCTGTTACAGAGGAATGATCAAAAAGTGGTTTTATGTTTTTCCTGTAAATATTCTTTGTATTGGTTATGATGTTATTCATCGAGGACAGCAAATTATATAGATATAAGATAAGCTTTTGCCAGCAACTTCCTATGGGTATCTCCCATTTTTTTACATTCTCATAGGAATTTCAGGAAATCTTCTGTAAGTGCTCCCCTACACTCCCTAAGGAAACTAAATACCAAATTTCAGCTTTCTGTGATCAGTAGTTTTCACTGTGCATTGTCTGAAGTCACTCATTCCATATACAACTCGTCAATATATGTAGCAATGACTCAGTTGCGAGTTGTGAGCACACAAACAAATTATTGTCTGACCCATATCCATGTCCATGGACACCGAAAGTGTTAACCATAGCACAACGAGCTATGGAGGGTACCTTGTTTAAAATGCACAGCTGAATGCTAAATTTTGAAGTTGTTATTTTCCGAAATGACTAAACCAATTTTAATGAAACTTTAATCTTAATCACTAAAACGTCTATAACGCCTAGTACATTACGTAATTTATTTTTTTGTTACTGTCCCAAAAAAAATCCGATCTCATTTTATGTTTTATGTATTTTATTTTTAATATAAAACAATGAATCTTATAAAGAGACTCAAGGATACTTAACATTTTAATAAAAAGTACGTAAAATCGTTAAATTTTGCTTATTTTCCATATTATCAAAACTTTAAGTTTCATTGAGGGTAGAGGAAAGGTAATCAAAATATTTTTCTCGGCATAAGCAATGATATTAATTAATCTTATCATGAAGTATCAAGAAAAATATTATTCTGGATAAAAAAATTTCTACTTCAACGTCTTTTTTAACAAATAAAACGTAACAAAATAAGAATGTGTAATCTACCTTCATTTAGTTTTTAATACATTTTCCACAAAATTCGTAAATAAAATAGATTTCCTTATAAAAAATCCAAATGGTAATAAAGTAAAGTACCTGATTTCATGAAAAAAACCGATTTATATCTATATTTTTATTTTTAGCAGTTTTTTGAAATGATGGCAAAAAAAAGAGAAACGCTCAGTTATGAGCAAGCAGTTTCGAAATCTAAAAGTAAGTTCTGTTTTCTGGATGGCAAAAAGGGCATAAAGTTTAGTTAACATAAACCACAATACTTGATAACCTGGGTGAGACCGTCACATGGAGAAGAGATTAAAAAAAAGAGGCCTATGCCTTTTACCAGCAATGGGTGACGTTGGGCTTTGGATGACGCTGCGACAGTGAGCGAGACACGTTTTAAGAAATGAGATTAGGTATTTCGTAGCTAAACTTATAACATAATTTGTTAATTAGGTCAGTGGGTGGCTACCCACTGACCTAATTAACTAGGGGCGGTTATTTAAAATATCAATTACTTACATCTTTCGGCCCATCCCTGTACACCTTATACAGACGAGGAGCAAACATACATTGCCATAATAGTTTCATGGTGACGGTGAAACGATTAAAAACAAGTCTACTCCGAAATCAAATCTAATATCAGAAAAATACCGTAATAATCACACTATTTTTATTACCGATTTAAGCCGGCGGTCAATAAATTGACGAAGTACCGTTCACAGACAAATAGTCAATAACCAATAAATAAGTTACTACCCTATAATTTTCTCATTGTTTTTTCATGGATGACTTGAGAAAAATGTGAGTAAATTAATTTATCGGTAAAACAAATCGGACGAATCGCTCACACAACATGGCCAAAGACCTAAATTGAAATGAAAATGAAATGAAAATCAATATCATATCAATCCTCTCGTTTCATCGTGAACAAATCACCACTTTTATTGTGTATATGGATACCAGTCAATTTGCCCAACTAGACTTTACAGTTTAGACGCAGGCGATTTTCCGCATTTTCTGATACTCTGTTATATTATCTTTAGAACCAGTCACGCAAAAGTTTTTATTGTCTCCGGGGGGCCTTTAGAAAAGACAAAGTCAAAGTCTTTTATTTGTAAGTTTGTAAGACTAGCAACGTTCAGTTGTTGTGGTCCTTTTTACGGTCTGCCTGTCACTTAGAAACGCATACGCACTGCACTCTTGAAAATACGGATACAAAAAACTCACACCGTATTTGGATATTGTTTTTCACACTGCATCCGATTCGAATTCGTGAATACGGATCTAGAGGCTAAAAAACTTGGACCGAATCTGACTTAGCAATATTCGGCTAAGTCAAATCCAAGTTTTTGGGTCATCTTTGGATATGTCTGAATCTGGAAATACGAAAGCCCTCATACAAACAGTACCTAGGTACTATGGCTACTCCGCTCTAGAAATTGGAAAGTAGTGCGTAAACAATATACCATAGGTGCTTATGTATGATTGGTTCGGAACGTATTTTTACGGATTCGAATCGGATGCAGTGTGTAACCGCGTTACCAAATAGTACAATATGTATATATTTTTTTCTTTCATGCTATGCGATGCTCGCAATTTTTTTGCCGGGCAATTGCCATTTTCGAGTACTGGCCCGGGCACATACATATAGTACACAAGATTGTATTAAAGAGCAAGTTGCTGGTGGATAATCCTGGCTACAAGGTTGTACCTGTGCAAATAGGGAACGGTGTAGACTATGCCATCTAGTGTTGCAAATTTGAAACTTTTATGTTGTAAATATTTGACCTGTACCTACCTAAACTTCCTGAACCCTTCGTTTAGGGGAACGTGCACGAAATAGACTGTGCCATCTAGCGTTGCAAATTTGAAACTTTTATGTAAAAAATATACTTACTTGATATTGACGCATCTGTGCTGCCACTTATAGTTTCAGTAAGTACGTTCCCTATAGTCTCTGTTAGCCAGCCAGACTAAACCAGAGTAAGTAATGTGGCGGATATATTTGTTTAAAATAATTATATCTCGTCTGTTTATCGGTCGATTTTGATTCTATTTTCACTGTTAATATTATATGTTTGTATATTTCGAGATAAACTGTTTGGATTTTGTTTTTACGCATATTCCCTGTCCTCCATCTAGCGGGTAAAATTAACAAAGCGCTCAGTGTGTGGCGTCACCTTTACAGTGTAGAGCATAGAATATACCATATACCATAGACAGTTTATCTTGTGTCGTCTTGTAGTTACCGAAGGTTACCTGCTGTGTTTATCTCCGTCACCGACTGAGGAAATGTTTTTGTGAAGAATTGGCTTTTAAGACAGTAACGATTATATATATCATTACAAAATTAATGTAATCGACATGAAACATGATTTATGTGGTGAAAAAGGTTGTATTGTGCATCTTGGTGGTGGCTGCAACGGTGTCCTGCAGAATACACAAACTGCATCTTTCGGTAAGTTAAGTTTAAATAATGACTTGTAACTGTAAGAAGATTATGATTTTACAGAGCAGTTAATTCACGAAAACCATATGGTAAAAATAAAAGTTATTGTCGTGGTGTCAAAGTTCAGTAAAAAACTGTGAAGCCCTGCATTGGCGTTCGTAAAACTTGTTTGATTTGGATTAGCGTTGTTTACTTGACTTGTTAAAAATACTCCAGCTGTTGCCTCGAGTTTTGACTTATAAACCTCGAATTTTACCAAGCAAACCAAACAAGAATAATTAATAAGTCTTTGTGTAAACTTGCATAATTAAAGTCATTCCTCTGATATTCATTAGGCTCACTTATAGTGATAAGCAATGTGGTAATCGGGGATCATGGTTATCTCAGACAGTGAAATTTGCTATTGAGACTCTTTGCCGTATCATAATATCTTGAGGTGTATAAACAATAAAAGCTACTTAAATATTTTTTGAAAACTTTTCAACTAATATTTTAGTAGATGTATCATTTCATTAAACCTACATTTAAACTTGAGGAGGCTTCAAAATGCTTGCACTTGTTTCTCATTTTGTTATTTCCAACACTGTAGTAACAGACAGTTCTTAAAAGTTTAAAGTTTGTTATGTTCTCTATGGATGCTAAAAAACTAAAACATTACAAAAATGTTTATCTTTGTATTTTTTTTTAACTAACTAAGATGCTACTTTGATAGAGACTTTATGGATAAAAAAGATTTTGTGGGCTTTTTGGTCATACCCAACTTAAGTATCTGGTTTAGGTCATAGACACAAAGTGGGCCAGGGCTTTAGTTACCCACCCATCATGGAGAAAGTGTGAATTTCAGCATTCAACACATCATTAATTGGGCCTTTTAAAAGCGCAATGCTCTATTATGGTTTTTAGGTTCTTAGTTGACATATTACAGACTCATTTAACAAAATTCACAGAAGTCACATGTAAAAGAAATTATCACCAAACATTTGACTTCCAAATTATTACAAGAAAATTTGTGTTTTTGTGTTAGCCTTGGTCAGTTTTGTGATAATCTTAGGCTGTTGCCTAACGGCCAAACCCAGTAACCGATCTATCACATACTGATAGAAAAACAAATGATGAAAGATCAGTTATTGGGTTTGGCCATAAGACTATCACAGAACTATACAAAAACTGTTTTCACAACATGTTTGTTGTGAGAATAGTTTTTGTATAATTTGTCAAGGTCAGGACTAAGTAACAAACACATGAGTCATTCAAAGGAAATTTAATAAAGAAGTTTGCTTGCCACAGTTGACCTTGAATGGTTTATCCCTGTTTACAATTAATTATTTCATAATCATGCTTGGCAAGTATATTAACATTAGTAGTATGTTATCATTATTTAATTAAAAGTTATTTTTTTTCATAATTTTTTACCTTGTTCTATCATTGCTTAATAAAGGCTATTAGCATTAAACTGGAAATCATTAAAAATATGCTGCTTTTTACTCAACTACGTAAAAGAGAAGGTAATGACTTTTCTATTGTTTAAGAAATGCTTGAGTGTTGAATCATTATTACTATTTGTGTATTTTTATTTTGTTAAAAAATTGAACTGTAACTATTACAAATAATAATCTAACACTGATTCTGATGAACTTAAAACAAAAAAAACAGCACCTATGTAGGTAATTGATTTCTGGTTTAAAGTGATTTGTGCACATTTGTGGGCTACCCTAAATTTTATCTTCCTACTAAATATAATGTACCTCCTTACATATGTAGGTTCCATAGGTTGCTGACACTCCCACCACCATCTAAAAAACCAATTAACAAACTGTACATATAGTGCAAGGATCAACTAATATTATCATTGCGAAAGTACGTTGTTTGTTACGCTTTCATGCTTAAGATAGATTTAAACAAATGAGGTACCTACCATAAAATTCGCCACGAGTG
This sequence comes from Hecatera dysodea, assembly GCA_905332915.2. Classification (NCBI taxonomy): domain Eukaryota; kingdom Metazoa; phylum Arthropoda; class Insecta; order Lepidoptera; family Noctuidae; genus Hecatera; species Hecatera dysodea. The sequence continues at coordinate 24,198,989 of HG995286.1, read as the reverse complement.
TCGAAGTTACACATAAGCAATTTTAATTGCACCGTTAGGTAACTGAAGTCGTGATTTTTTGTAAAATACACTTGCAACAACATACGTAGCGAATTGACAACCTCTTTAAGAGACGATTCCGATAAAACAATACTTGGATGTAGAATTCCGACTGCAAGAAACGAAAAAGTTCAAAACAAGTCACTTTATCAACGGTATGATGCAGTTGGTGGCTGGCATCGAATCTGTGATTGTAGTAAACAAAATATCACCAAATGCTTCAGCAGTGGAGGCCCCGACTTACGAATTGTAGGTCGCGGGTTCAAGCCCAGCCAGGCGCATTACTTTGTGTAATTAACTTCATCACCAGTGCTCTCAAAACGGTAAAGGAAAACATCGTGAGGAAACCGGCACGTCCTAGAACCAAAAATTCGACGACATGTGACATTCACCAACCCGCGCTTGGCCCGCGTGGTGGATTATGGCCCATTCCCTCTCCTAGAGAGGAGGCCTGTGTCCCAGCAGTGGGAACATTGAAAGGCTGATTATGCTTATGCTATATGCTCGATAATGGATCGACCAAGCAAAAGTAAACGAAGGGAGCTCGAAAATTTCCATACATCTTCGGATAGATTGGAGATTTTTTTTATCGAAGTGAGCTCAAATTTTAGCCCCTGTTTTGAAAAGATCAGTATTTTGTTTGAGTTTTGCCATATAAAATAAAAAATTTGGGATGGGTCACCCTTATCATTTAGGGATATGCATACAAATTTCACACAAATCGGTTCAGCCGTTTCGGAGGAGTTTGGTAACAAAAACCCCGCCACACGACAATTTTATACATAAATGTATATTAGATTGAGAAGTCCGCCTTTTAGTAGGAATTTTATTATAACCTTAATGGTTTGGACATAAACCCGAATGATCTGCAATTTGTACACTATACTACCCACTACAGGCAAAGGATGCCTAATACATTCCAGCTTCAGTCAAATTTAACGATAGAGCTCCTACTCCGGGTGTCTGTGCTAACAAAATAATATACGAAATCGAATGATATGAGGGTACTTTTGGGCGCAGTTTTAATTATTGTCTGGTACTGCTTTGCTGCCAGAATACAGCAGTGCTAAATTAGTAGTTTGTTTTTACAACTAACCATAGTGTAATTACAATTGTAAATACAATGAATTTACCAGTAAATTCCCAGACTCAGCACTCCCTTTTATTAGGCGAAGTAAAACTTACAAAAATAAAACAGTGGCGCTCGCAAGCAAGTGCTTCAACGCCCGCGCTCTTTTTTGTTATGCGATATAGAAGTTCGCGTACTGGGTACTGGTTACAGACCTAGATTAAATAAGTTTATGTCGGTCAAGTTTCACCACCCTTTTTTGTTTTTTTTTTCTGGATTGGAAATCATCAAATGAATTCTCCCGCTCTGGGCGGAAGGAAAGAAAAGAAAGAAAGAAAAAGGTTTATTAAGGACTCGCACAAAACAAAGGGGGTGTCAGACTCTTACTGACTAAAACCCACCCGTGATTCTCTCTAGTCACCGGTGACTCTTTCAAACAAATTCCGCAACCCTAGAGGCACGCTGCGCTTTGTCTGGATTTTGATTTCGAGCCTATTTGCAAATGTAGCAAAGGACGGTTTCTGACATAGGCCTCGGCCGGTTTGGCATCACACACACACAAATCTTGAAAGTTGAGTAGTAAAAGGCGCTGTTTTTAATAATATGTGGGGGCACATATCCCAAATACCTACGTGTAACTAGTGCAAGTATTTTAGGGTTATTAAGTTGTGTTAGCATAATGTTTTAATTGTGTCGGCCTTCCGACTGTGGGTCTGCCCAGCGCGTCCCTTGAATGTTGGGGCTCTTGCAGCTGCCCGCCTTACCAAACACTAGCTACGACGCTGGGAATTTGCCATACTTAATATTTATATTTTTATCTTAACTTGCGATTTTAACGAAACTTGGTGCAATTATTCTTCATACTCCTGGGCAGGTTATAGTATACTTATCATCACGCTACAATCAATAGGAGCAGAGCAGTGAAGGAAAATGTTGGGAAAACGGGAGAAATTACTCCATTTTTTAACCACTGAACGGATCCGGCTGAAATTTGGCATGCAGGTTAGATGTTATGACGTAGGCATCCGCTAAGAAAGGATTTTGATTAATTCTACCCCCAAGGGGATAAAATAGGGGATGAACGTTTGTACGAAACTTTGTCAATTTTAAACCGATCGGGCTGAGAGTTTCAAAATCGGGGGTAAAGTAACTATTCCACGCGGACGAAGTCGCTGGCAGAAGCTAGTAATTATAATATCACTATTAATTTAATAACCTTACAATTACTTTAATGTTAATATAATCTTAACTATATAAAATTCTCGTGTCACGGTGTTTGTGGTTGAGCTCCTCCGAAACGGCTCGACCGATTTTCGTGAATCTTAGCGTGCATATCGGTTAGGGTGGCGAATCGGACAAAATCTATTTTTCATCCCCCTAACTAAATATATATATATTTATGTGGCAAAACGACATTTGCCGAGTCAGCTAGTAACTACATAAGTCTTAGTATATTATGATGTTAAATTATAATGTTGATGATTTACTAATGTGAAGATACGGTTAGTGAAATAAAGAACAGACAAACGTGTTTCCATTGATTAATTTATTCATTTGGCCTCCCGCTAACAGATTAAAATTCTGAATCTTCCGTTCAATTCTTTCCGGCAATCTTTCTTACTATACTATACTGTGCAATATCTAGTGCGAATTTAGTATCTAGTTTGTTAATTTTGATTAAGACGTTTTTTTTTAAATCATGTTTGTCATAAAAACGCACCTCCTCTCATTTAATACATTACAATAGGCTTAGGCTATATATTAGTTGCTCACAAATAAAACAAGCAAAGTCAGGGCAGGCCGGTAGTCCTATGCTACCACAGTATAAACGCGATTTTTTTTTCATAGACTAACTAACATTTCCTGGTTTAACTCTTTCAGGCAATAAATACTGAACAGATATATTGTCTATTATAATGCGGAAAAACCTAGCTGAAGCTATTGAAAAAACAATTCTAAACGGTAGTTGATTGCGACACTCGCAGGTTCCGTTGTGCTAGTTCCGGTTGAATGCTCAGCGGTCCGTATTTAACTCTGAGTCAATGCAGACACAGCTCATTATCAGCAGCTAGTCATGTCATCGACTTCTCAAAACTTGATGGATATACCAATTGCCGATGTACAGAATTGTGAATTAAGATTCAGAATTCGCGATAGTTATCATAAATTAGAAAAACAAAATCTCTTATTATATATACTAATATTATAAAGCTGAAGAGTTTGTTTGTTTGCTTGAACGCGAAAAATGTCTTCCAGTGTTAGATAGCCCATTTATCGAGGAAGGTTATGGGCTATACATCATCACGCTAAGAACAATAGGAGCAGAGCACCAACAAATAATGTTTCAAAATTGGGGAGTTCGTAACTATTCCAGGCGGACGAAGTCGCGGGCAGAAGCTAGTATTGTACAAAAGTTCAAATTCCAATGCGACCCATCATACCATCATAGGGCCTATATACAAATAGTCACATAGGAATCAACTTGACAAAAACAATGCTAAAGTAAGGTATGCGCTTTCATTGGTAGAAATCAAACACACATTACCTCGTGCATGTAATAATTAAACATATCTGGTACCCACCCGATATGTTTATATATGCACGTATACACACACAATATTATTACATGCACGAGTGCTAACAAGCCGAATACTTCACGACTTATCAGTCATCACATAATACAATTTACGTATTTTTATTGAAGGAATTTAGTTTTATTAGTTCGTAGAACTGTGTCCTGTCTGTTTTTAGGGATAATACAAACACCCGTATGAAAACCGGAATCCTTATAAGATCACTCGTGTGTCCAACATCGTGTACCAATTAGCTCCGAACTATAAAACCTGACAAATATTGACTTAAAAAAAGAAAAAAAAACTGACCGTAAACACACAACATTTTCATGCAGTCGGTGCAGTTGGTCGCATAACATCGAAATAATGGAATGCCACCACGGAACTTTTCAGCTTTGTGGTCGAGTTTTTTTTTAAGTATATTTTTCGGTTTGATTTTTTTTCTTTACTGTATAGCAAATACAGAATGTCCACGCACTTCTGGTATAGATGTAGCATTTGTGGTGTTTCTCTTACGCGATACAGTGCTAAGTACTTGTACTGCGTGGATTACATAAATTGTTATGTCCTTGATTTATTATGCAGCCTTCCCCGGTCCATGTTCATGATTTTCATTTACCTTCGTTATTATAATTATATTTCTCGACATGCAATCGTTAACTACCTTTTCTGGTTCGTATTTTTCAGTTTGTAGCTTGTGACTGAAAATATGATAACGAGATACATATATGTTACAAGCAACGTGATTAACTGGGCATTATTAATAAGGACCGGTCATTATTAATAATGCCCAAGAGCTTTGGGCAAAGTGATAAAAAAACCTCAATTTCTTCCACTTCTCTCCAAGTGTCTCTTCTTGACATCAATTCTCAAGTCTGAGTTTTCCCGCCTTAGTTTAAGCAGTCCACGGCATCCTTGGCACAGTACAATCATACTGGCACGGCGCGAAAATAATAGGGTAGTTAACTAAAAAAATCTAATTAGCCCGTCAGTTAGATTATAGAAAAATATTGGACAAGTATTTTTTCTTTTTTCACGTAAACAAAAAATGAAGACGATACAGTGTGTTGAAAACTCGTGTGACGTCACTGCTCGCTACAATTTGTACCGAGCAGTGACGTTACAAGCCCCCCTCCTGATCTTTGATGCTTTGTATCTTCGTCAGTTTTTATAGATATGATAAAGGAAAAAATACGTGACCAATATTTTTCTATAATCTAACTGACGGACTAAACATAATCATATATTTTTTACTCAGGAAAAATCCATATTCTATAAAAGATTGGTAACGCTTCCTATGATCTGAGTCTTTGCAAGCAACTGCTGCACTGCGCCCACAAATCAAGCAGATACGTCTACCGATAACTTGCTTAGTTACAATCATACGTTGAATTCTTATCAGTATCGATTCTTAAGTAACTACTGAACTAGTTCTACGTTAGATAGTTAGTTTGAATATGAAATGCAAGAATCTATAGCAGAGTGTATCCGTATACTTATATCCATGCAATGTCCCTGACTTAACACCCGAGTAGGTTCACATTGGTTGTGTTGTCAGGGAAATCAATTGATATAACGTGATTACTCTGACTGCATTTGGATACAACTTTGTTATATATATAATATTTCTGAATTGAGTATTAGAATTTAAAGGCATGTTAAAGCCAAATTTTTACAGACGTTCAGACTGAAGTCGAGTTCGAGAAATTCCTATTAAACTTCAAATGCTTAGTGTGTTTCTGTGTGCGTTGTATGTTACTTAGTTTTCTAATGTTTTGTTAACCTCAGGACCTATGGTCTGTAATAAATTGTATTATTATTATACATTCAGAGATCGGTGACATCTCTTGGACTAAAGGCAATTGATCAAATCAATACGTTTGATATACTGCTCTCATCAAATTCTCAAGCGAAGTACTTCATACTATTGTATAACCAAAATGTATGCCTCAGCGACTAAATGTCTCTTCACTTAATTTTGAAACGTTAACTAGTTCGTGTACGTTTGGAACGGAAACTGGTTCGTTTTCCTGTTATTATGCGCAAGTAAGAATGGCAAATGGTTAGCTTGTTAAGAAAATAAACAATGTCATTGTAATTGAATTGCCTTGTTAGGAAAAAAGTGTAGTATAATTTTACAAACCAATCACTGATTTGGTCAGTTAATTTTTAAATTGCACATTTTTTAATTTATTTTGTTAACTTAAATAATATTTCTACATCTGACCAAGACAACCTGTTCTTGTTTTGATGTTCATAAAATAAATGCAGGCAAGGAATTAGAGAACTTTTGTACCGAATCAAAGTTTATGCCTAAGATTGAACTTTCAAGCGAATTTATATCGTTCTAGTTTCTGTTATTATCATGTTGCTATGAGCCGGATCTGTAACGCGCTATGTAAACATATGTATTTGGAACTGACGTTTTCACGAAGGAATTGCTAGCGAGAATAACTTTACATAATCTGTCGGCTTACTGCTGATTTCCCCCAAACAATCCTAATGTGTAGGTCATATGCTGACTAGGACGCGCAAGAAATGCATGGCGATGGTTATATAAAAAAGTCACATGGTGAACCTTAACGTAATATGATAAACTAGCTGCGCCTCGCGGTTTCACCCGCGTAGTTCCCGTTCCCGTGGGAATATGGGGATAAAATATAGCCTATAGCCTTCCTCGATAAATGGGCTATCTAACACTGAAAGATTTTTTCAAATCGGACCAGTAGTTCCTGAGATTAGCGCGTTCAAACAAACAAACAAACAAACAAACAAACAAACAAACAAACAAACAAACAAACAAACAAACAAACAAACTCTTCAGCTTTATAATATTAGTATAGATTATGCGAATGTGAATTTGTTACTTTTTCACGACTAAACCACGTTTAAACATTCTTACACCAATGGAAAGCTATATTATCAGCGAGTAATATAAGCTATATTTTATCCCCGTAATCCCACGGGAACCGGAACTATACGGGTGAAACCACGGGGCGCTTCTAGTGTTTTATAAAATCACTATATCGCGACTGCCCCGGTTGCTTCACACGGATTTTAATAATATATACGTATGTATATATAGTAGGTGTGGCACTGATTTACCGCAAAAATCGGTATTATTTATTTGATTATAAACTCTCGATAAATTGTGAACTAAAATAAATTGTAATCTGCCTACGATGTCCTGTTGACTAGAAACAGTACATTTTCGATTTATTATATCAACTTACGGTGTTGGCAATAACCTGGTGAAATATACAATTAAACATACTTTATCCCGTTTATTGGCCTTTTCATCAGTGAAACGCGTTCCTATCATAATCCTTTGCGTGGTTTAGAAGAAGTAAGAAAGACGGAGAAACATAAAGGCAGATAGCGATCGTGTTTATTTTTAAATTAACTTTTGCTCATTGCATATCTTAGCATTTTTTTGTATGGTTTTCTCTTGCTTGCTGACTATTGCTGCAATTACTTGGCTTTTGTTATGCACTTGCGTTGTTAGGCCCTAAGCTCTATCTTGCACTGCGAACACCAAATCATTGTTTTAAATTTAATTATTTGTAATTTGGGTACATAATTATGCGATATAATTCAAATTTTTGAGATGAATGGCGTCTGTCCGGCCGCGGTGATCCTTTCGAACAAATTCCGCAAACATGGCATTTTTTTTTATGCACCCGGTCTTTTATCTTTCCACCACACACTGTTAGACAGAGAATGCCTAGGTTGCCTTTGTATGTTGCATAAAGTTTAAAAAAAAACTTGTTGTTGCTCTGAACTTGTACTTAATTCCAGCGTGTATAAGGAAAATAAATACCTCATAGGTACGTGTTAGTATCGATTGATACTGTAAATAAACACCTCATAGGTATTCCTACGTGTTAGTATTGATTGATACTGTAAATTAAAACATACTCCATTCGTAAAATATTCAGTTGTATCGAATAGTAACAGCATTTAAATGATGTTAAATAACAGTCACAGCAATTTGTTGGCAGACGATTTTCCAAGAAAACGATACTAATTTAATTGGTAAAACAAACATTGATTGTACATGATTGGCAAAAAAACATCTATTTCTGAAGTTCACCTCTAGACAGTCCTTATTGGAGCTTATTTTGATTGGATACATACTATAAACAAATATAATCGCTAATTGGGCGCTGGAAAAGAACCTCTAATATTGTATAGAGTTGTGTAGTTTCTCTTTTTTTCTGTGAAATTATTTTCAAGAATATTTCTGAAGCGTGTCTGTGTTATGCCAAAGTTGCGTTCAAGCGGAGAGTTATAATAGCGATCGCCTAATCTAAGATGACGTGTAGCCACTGCGGATGCAAATACATTTTATGTGAGCAAATGTAGCAATCACTGTTATGCAATATGCAGTTCATGAAATTGATTTCGACAATATTTATATCTGTACTGTTATGCTTTATTCGTACCTCATAACTCAAAGTTATGTACAAATCTTGGAAATAAGTTTGCGTGAAGACTCACGTTTGAGAACCTTATCACCATAATGTGGTAAGCCATAATGTGGTTTCCGGAGCACGTTTTCCTAGAAGTAACCTGTTTCAATCATCATGTTAAAGCCTACCTGAGGCTGTGGTGTTGGCTGTGGTGTTCACATGTTAAACACAGCAGATCTACATATATATAACGCGTGCGTAGGTTATATTCACGTATCCTGGTGAATTTGCTGACTAGATACATTTCATTACGCGTTTCGTTACAGTCTTACTCGCACAACTTAACATTATGTTCGTAGTTTATTTCCTTATCCCACAGCATGAGACCCGGCTACAGAAATATTAATTTCTAAGGTGGTAGGTATATCTGCGATCGAGATTATTTATTCTCCTTAGGCTTATCTACTATTTATTAATATTGAACCATTGATTCCTTGATTCATTCATCATTTTGTCGAGTGATGCATACGTAAATGTATGCAGCAGATTTGTTTTTGCGACTTTCCGACGAAATAAAAAATGTTAAAATGATGCCGAATACAATAGTCCAGTTTCAAGTATTGCGTTAATATTATTACACGTTGTATAATATCTTAATCAGCTTGTACTGTAACGTTCCCACTGCTGGGAAGCGTCGAGCCAGAATCCACTACAGGAGTTGAAAAGTTTCATATGCTGATGATTTTTTTCGTATCGTGGACATACCGTTGTAATCACGATGTTTTAACAAAAGACCATGTACTGTTACAGGACGATGAGCGTCGCTTCGTGGACCTTACGACTTTCGGCTTCTTCAAGGGCGGTGTTCTTGACGTTAAGATGGTTAATTTCATGATGCCTTCAGGACCCGTTTATGGCGAGGTAAGGATTTTACAAATGTTTAAAGTTTGACCCACACGAGTCTGCCTAGCCTTTTACCAACTATATTGGGGTCGGCTCCCAGACAAGCCAGATTCAGCTGAATACCAGTATTTTACGTTTTAAGTTTGACCCACACATATGTAGATTAACCAGGCCGTGTTCAGGATGTAGACAGACTGTGGTCGGTCAGGAGCACAGAAAATTTCAGTGCGTACTTACATTTTATATGAACTCGTTCACACATTTGTACGAGTCTGGATACATCAACCTAGGGCTAACCTTCTTCTAGATTCTCGCTCCCCAGTTGTTTGCTTGTTCGAAAGAGTCACCGCGGCCCTGGAACGCAAAGGGCACAATAAGGATCACGGGTGGGTTTTAGTCAGTAAGTGTCTGACACTCCCTTCCGCTCCGCCCAGAGCGGGAGAAGTAGTTTGATAATTTCCCAACCAAAAAAAAAAATGGTTAGTTTTTTTTTTGGAAGTACAAACATATAAAAACAGTAAATTATTACTAAAGCCCTCTCGGTTAAGTGGTAGGAATTCATTCAATTGAATTCAAAATCAGAGTCAAATAAACATAGTATTTTAGCTGTATTGCTTTTGTAGATCATGAAGCACGTCTAAACAAAGAGTATAACCCCTTTAATACAGCAGGGTTGGTAGCTCAACTCCACTTAGCCCAGTTAGGCGTTTATATATTACATAAAACTCAAGCAAGATACTGCAACTCACTTGCGTCCAGATATGAAATCTAACATAGATTTCCTCTAAATCTACAGTACTACTATGTCCTATCTGCAATCTCAGCAAATCATAATACGAACAAAACTCAAAAACGCTTCTAAACTTCAACGTTTGTTTAAGAATTTATCGACAAAGTCAATCGTTGTTTAAAAATAAAATCTAAAGCCACGGCATGTAATAACAGGGCGTTAGCATCAATATGATTCATAAAGCGTTCGGCCCATTTATTTAATAATGCAGTGGTGCAGGCCGATCTAATTTACATCGTATCAATCCCGATATCGATAGGCCGCGAGGGTATTTTAGTCAGTGTAGAGCTTACATAACACTTAATATTTTAAAACTGACTGATATTTGAAATATGAATGTTTTATCTATACTTCTTCTATACTAATATTATAAAGAGGAAAGATTTGTGATGTAGATGTAACGAATAAACTCAAAAACTACTGGACCGATTTCAAAAATTCTTTCAACATTAGTAAGCTACATTCCCCGTGCGTAACATAGGCTATATTTTATTCCCACGGGAACGGGATATACGCGGGTGAAACCGCGGGGTGCTGCTAGTTTGATATATGAATGTTTGGGCTCACCATCACTATAAGAGTTTGGTTATATTTTCGCTAATTTTGTAGCACTGCCTGTATAGTTAAAGGATTTTACGCGCATATGGTTACGAAAGTACCGAGAAGTGCATAGCCCAGATACTATGAGCCAAAACGTTCCGTATTTCAGTTTGCACGCTCGCCGCTTTACGCACGGCTTCAAACTCGCTTGGGGCGTTTAGCTCGTGCTTGTATGTACCCGGCATAGAATGCCTTATCTGATAGACTTTTAAAGTGACGCTCCATGCACCCTTCCTTGAAAGGCAGGATCAGTTAACGTAAAATCGTAGTTTTATGTCAACCTATTGCTCCAAACACTTTTAGTCTTTAAAACTCAACTCAAATCAAAACTCAAATCTCTATAAGCCTCACTTGCACAAACCAGAGTTATTTTTAACTCAAATTTAGTTCTAACCCGGAGCCAGTATGTATGAAATATTTTGTCTAACTTTGTCTTAGCAAATGCCTCTGATTTATAAGATAACTCTGATTTGCGTAAGTGTGCCTAATACTTGCATATTTTGTAAATTATCGAATCGAGATGGGATTTATTGCATCAGAAATGATCTGTTCACAATACTAAATAAAGAGTTTTTACAATCTTACGGGGTTTTCAATATTCCTAAACTGTCGAATACACAGTAAATCCTCTACATACAACGTATATGTAGCCATTTACACACCGGTCTAAAGCAAATTGTCTATCGATCACAGTGTGTAGTGCTAGCGTACATACAGGAGGATCCTATTGTTTGCGTTGCCAATCATTTTGAAACAATCTCATAGCTAGCTGGTAACAAAGGCCTGCCTGTGAGCTTACCTTTGTATAGAATACATGAAAGGTGTATTCAATCCGAAGTCTCAGGCAAATAGTTTTATAGAATGTATTTCTTAAAGGTAGCTATGTAAATACATTCAGACATGTTGAAAAAAACCTAGCGGTCTACTTTTTTTAAATCGGTCCAGTAGTTACGGAGCTTATTCTGTATATACAATAAAAAATCCTCTGCATATAATATAAGTAAAGATTTCTGACAGTCTTTTACCTCTACACATCTAATTCGGTATATACAATAAAAAAACCTATTTGCATATAATATTAGTAAAGACGTCTGTTACCTCTACACATCTCAAAAACTAAACGGATTTAAATGAAACTTTGCACATGGGTAGATCATGTCATAGACTAAGACATAGTATACTTCGCGTAATACGGGAGTATGTTACTTTGGGATAACAATCACGTGGGCAAAGCCGCTTCCAGAAGTTAGTAAGTAATTATAGCCAGTGAGACTCAAAGACTGTATAATGTACACCGCGGTACAGTTTTGTTTTTTAACCTTGTTTGGTCGAAGGGAGAAACCCACAAGCATATAAAGTATGTTAAATAACAGAGGGCGTTCCTTAAACTCTTTAATCTATATCATTAATAGATTAAAATAAAAATATCAGCATAGAAAAACAAGCATAAATTAACCCGAATTCAAAAAAATAATTAATTGACAATAAATTCGAAACATCCTGTTTAAAATCAAAATAGCAATGCCCAAATCGGCAAGTACGCGTGTACAGAGTGTTTCTTTAACTTATCAATTTAACATTTTAGTGAATATTTTAATATTAAAAAAAAAAAAAAATGATGCTACGCATTTTCTTTTCGAGTCAATGTTTTGCCTTAGATAATTCTAGCCCAGTATGTGGCCACGGCTTTGATTGTAGTATCAATAGCGTTCATTAGGACTTCAAACTGCACATATGTATATGGGTACTTTCACATGTGGTGTATTATATATATATATATGTGGTATATTTTTCCGAACAGTATGTGGCTTCCTAGAAGATGCAAGTGGTTGGGCATAGAGGTCGGGAAATATCTTAATGCAAAGGGGCTGCACACTTGTATTGTGTTTTGGATGGGTTCTGAATTGATATAATACTTGAGTACGCCTCATAACGATATTTTCTTATGTTTTCTGATCCCAACAAAATCTTCTGGTCTGACTACTTGTCATTTGGCCCTTTTTACACACTTTACTTGCGATGTTTAAAACATTTTATTCTATTTAAAATATTTATTCTTCCTTCACAGTACGGCTTCACACTGGACCGGACGATAAACGCAGCGATCAGTCCGTACCTTGCTCAGTCCAACTCCGCCACTTGCTTCCTCAAGGATAGCGACAACAGTATACTGTCACCGCAGCACCCAGCTATCGTGTTCTTAAAGATGGACTTCAAGAATCTCAGGTCAGTTGGCAGTATAAAATATTCGCACCGGCATTCCACGACGGTCAAGGCAGACCAATGGGAATATTCATGAAACATATTTATCGCTTATCATTTTGTAGAAAGAGTATAATAATGATACTAACAATGAAAACAGAATCAAAATTCAACGAAAATCTAACGAAAAATATCAATTCGAAATGAATATGTTCCTTTCGTAAAAAGGGGCAGCTGTATGTCTACTTAATTATCAACAGCTTTGTAACTCTGTCGCTAATGAAGATATCTATAAACGTATTTCATAAATTATAATAGTTTGAGCTTACTAAGTATTTTATTGCGCAAATAACAAAAATATATGTATATGCATTTCCCTATTGCAATTAAAAGGGCAAAAATTCTGTATCCCTGCTGCTTCTGAGTACCTATGTAATATGCTTACGTATGAACGCAATAATACGTTGTCCTAACTGGGGATCCAACTCCAAGAATTGAGGTTTCTGACAAGACCGTCTAAATTACAATTTTACAAAAGATTAATAATCAATACTTATATAAATGTTTGCAGATTGAACGTGACTTGCAAAGCCAAAGTTCTGCATCTGTACCCGAACAAGTCTGCGATACCCGACGGTAAGTTAATCAGATATTCGATACTACGCCCGGCTTTGCCCGGGTTATATGTATCTCAAATAACCTTCTACGGAACCACTCACATGCACAATCTCACAAAGTTTGACACTTTTTCTTGCACGGGTCATATAATACTAATAAATAGTCTATATTCATCTGGAATACCACTGTACCTTTTAAATGCTGAAACATTTTTTTAATAGGATGTTTTTAAATAATTCCGTGGATTACTAGCACCAAGATTATAGTCCAGAGGTTTGATTTTGTACTTTTAGATAGATGTATGTAAATGTGTGTGTGATGTATGTAGATGTGTGTTTAAAGTGTGTGGTGTATGATGTGTGATGTGTGTGGACCGACGACCTGCCACGTGGTTTAGGAAAGTTATTGACTTTCTTTTATACTGTTTAGAGCTTTTTGTATGTAACTGTAGCCCGCAAAAAGGGTTTTGCTCATTATTGGCTTAACGTGGACAAGTTGCTATGCGAAAAGTATTTTTACGAAAAAATATAATTAAAACTAAAATGAATATTTTTTTGATTCTCGTTGCAGGAAGTTAAATATAAAAACAAGTCGTTTAATAAGTATTTGATTGAGTTTAAAAAGCGTCGCCATTTTATGGTTGGCGACCGATTCTGTGTGGCCACATTAATAATAATTGTGATTTCAATAGATTATTAAAGATAATAATCGATTGCTAAAACTGAGTAAAAAGTATGTATTTTAATCAAGTTTTTTTTTTCCAAAAGGTTTTATACTTATGTTCCTTTAATTACATTAAAAACAAACAAAACACTCGTCGTTTTAGGCCATCAAATCATTTTACATCCGATTATAGTATTAGTTTGATCGTTGTCAAATCGATTTTTTTTATTACCTGGCAACACTACTAACTGTCAATAATGACAAATCTAGACAACGAAATGAGAATATTATTTATGAAGTGTATTGTGAATGTTGTTTCAGTTATTTTTGCGAAGTTTTTGGTTTTTGTTAGAGTTATAATGGACTCTGATACCGCTTCAATTGACGACCCGGCTTTACCCTTGGACACTGAATCTGCTCATGACGATGACCCTGGCAATTGCACTCTATTACGAGGAAAAATTCAAAGCAGGCACATAAGCCGAAAATTATATTTCGTACAGGTATATTATAATTAATATAATCTGCAAGGCAGAGAAGCAATTACTCCATATTGTTGCAATTGCCTTGTAGGGCGAAGAACGGTGGGTTGCTGTGCTCACGTTATGACCACAATATGGTACTTAAGCTGGGCAAGGCATGAAAATAATATTAGGCCGCCAGCCTATTTTTTAGATGATATTTTATAAATTTACCATTCGGATTAAAAATATTAGTTTTATTTTTTCCATTTAAATGACCTTAGGATATGTTACTACCGGATTCAAAATAAGATAATATCATGATTAAAAAGGCAAATGATTTATTTTGGAAAATAAACACTCATAATTGTAACTTTTTCAGCGACAAGTTTTAGCAATAGACATGCTAAATATGAACTATTTTTACACTTTCCTGCAACCTTATTACTATAATTCATTTCTTTTAGGTATAAACTATTAAAAACCCTAGTCATTAAATGTTATACTTAATGTTCATGTCAAGCCAAATTGCCCTAACAAACTGAGCAAGCCCTTTGAATGGTGATTGAAAAATCAGGCAGCATACATTCAATTTAATTGTAATATTAAATAATAAAGCAGCATAGATTTATAATTATGAATCATGCCATCGCAACATTATATAGTATCTATTGTATTGTAAACTTTATCAGATTCGTAACATTTTTTCAAATGAGAATAAGAATAATTGTTATTGTTTAAGAAATTACATCAATGCTTTGTTTCCCGAAACTCACACTAGGGTCGTATGTTCCGTGTATCCGTTACAATATTTATTAAACTAATCTACAACTAATCTAAAAAAATAAAACAGTAAGTTACCTATGATATGTAATGTCACGTGAGTGTGTAGTGTGTGTGATATGAGAGTGTGTCTGAATGTTATACCAGTTGTATATATATATGATCTTTTTCCAGAAATACCCAGTGAGGAGAAGTGCTACTATACGGTCCTACCCATCACGAAGGAGACGAGGAATGGTTTTGACTACTACAATACTAGCGTGAGTTTCTTAATAATCTTTTATGTTACCGTGTAAGATATGGGCCGATACGGTCATGGAATATACGGATCTTGCCCCGCTGAAGGCCCCTTAACTTATCTTATGCTGTCTCCCTGTAGTTATCTCTTAGGCGGAGTCTTAAGAACCGTATATATACCCGTAGCTATGTATGCCATGTAAGCTATGGGTGGCTCGCCGTCCAACAGCAACCAGAGACGCGGGTCGAACGCGCGTCGTGTTCCAAAACATTATTCAGGATCCAGATATAGATACTTTTCTACAAAAATAACGGCACCGTAATTATTATTGTGTTAATGAGCAGTTATTCCAACTTTTCAGTTCGTTAGGTGGTAGTAATATTTATATTTCCTGAGTAAAAAAATACGATTCTATTTAGTCAGTCAGAAAAAAATACACACGTCTTTTAATTTGTAAGTTAATTTGTTTGTTTTTATTATATTTTTTTTCTTATTTTAAAACTTTTTTATGTACCATTGCTTACAACAACCTACCTACTGATTAATTATCCGACTCAAGACATGTCTACGCAATTATTGTTACTTATATTTTTAATGGAATCACAACTCAGGACCCCAAGATACAGGTTCTACCTAGTTTGGGGCCCAACGTCCACAAGATACTAATATATAGTTACTGATAATTTAATTACGTTTTAGTTGTAAGGTTATTAATGCAACAATGAACAAATAAACTTTATTCTTATTCTTAATTAGATTATTGAAACATATTGGACACGTATTTTCTACTTTATGAAATCTGTAAATATTGGCGAATATAAAAAAACTTTTTACAAAAAATTACAACCGACTTTTACACTAAAAATCAAAAAAATGCAAAATAACTTTAATTTCGGAACTCGGTGTTTGTGGTTGCTTTTTCGTTTTTTGAACACCGACTTCCGAAATTAAAGTTATTTTGCATTTTTTTGATTTTTAGTGTAAAAGTCGGTTGTATTTTTTTGTAAAAAGTTTTTTATTTTTTACTTTTTAGTGGTACCTACATCCCCTCCCCTCCCCTCACCTAAACGAACCAATCAAATTGGTGTAAAAAAAACGTACTGCTCCTTTGCAGAGTAAACTAAGAGGTCGTCAATGTAGATAATGTAGATATTATTTTTAGATTTTTCGAAAACCGCTTGGTCGATTTTGATAAAATTTTCATGGGACCATTTGGGAAGTATACCCTTTCCAACAAAAAAAGATTTTTTCAAATCGGTTGACAAGCGACGGAGCTATGCGCGAACAAATATATAAAAAAAAAAATACAAACATCCGAATTGAGAACCTCCTCCTTTTTTAGAAGTCGGTTAAAAAGCATCAAAGAGCTTGTGGAGATATATCGTGCTAAAAATTGTAGCACGTAGTGATGTCACACGAGTTTTCAACTGAACCGGCAATGTGCGAGCCATACGCGCACGGACGGCTTCTTTTTTTTTTTTTTTTTTTTTTTTTTTTTTTTTTTTTTTTTTTTTTTTTTTTTTTGATGGGAAATCATCAAATGACCCCTCCCGCCCTGGGTGGAGCGGTAGGGAGTGTCAGACTTTTACTGACTAAAACCCACCCGTGCTCCTCCATGTGCCCTTTGCGTTCCAGGGCCGCGGCAACTCTCTCGAACAAATTCCGCACGGACGGCTCCTAACAGCAAAAAAATCATGTCTGTTGTATGGTAGCCCGCCTTAAATTTAGATTAATTTTATTTTTAAAATGTCTATATTTCAATCGTCTACCTATTGCCGTTATCAATATCGAGCGTTTTTATATTAGTAGCCCGAAGTAGGGGAGTTAGTGGTCACTGTGCACGAAAGCACGTAACCCGTTGGTACTGCGCCTGATCTAAACTCGCGACTATAGAGCAAAGGAACAAACATTGCATCTATTAAACACTTGGTAACCATAATGATCTTCTACGTACTTGCCTAGTCGGTTGGCGCAGTGGTTGAGCGTTCGGCTGCTGCGCTACGTGTCGCGGGTTCGATCCCCGCACAGAACAAATATTTGTATGGCCTACAGATGATTGTTCCGGGTCTGGGCGTCTTGTGTATGTGAGTTTACTTGTTTGCGAACGCACCCACGATACAGGAGTAAATCCTAATGTGGAGTTTAAAAAACAATCTCCGGTCTAACTGACCAACGTAAACGAAATTCTATCAAGAGTATTATTTAGACGTGAAGTTTAAAATGAGTGTTGTGTTATTTAATACAATGTATTTATTTAACGTTTCAGTTCGCTTTGTACGTGGCGTCGCAGAAAGAGGAAGGACTCTACAATCTCTACTTGAACAACTGTCCCAATTCCATGTCAGGAGCCATCGCAGTCAACACGATAGTAAGCTTACTTTTTATTAGAATTTGTTTTATTTTTATATGGTGGCTTAGAGATTATGGCTCCGACTTACGAGTTGAAGATCGTGGGTTCCAACCCAGACTGGCGTTTTGTTTTCCTATAATGTCCCAAAACTGTGAAAAGGCTTCCTGTAAATCGTACCACCTCATACCGTCCAAGTCATCTCTCTACATTTTCTGGCAGGTCCAGCTGTTTTTCGACCGTCATTTTGTTATTTATTTCACAGTCAGTGGGAATGCTATTGGGTGATTATGTTTATGCTATAAAAAAGTTTAAATATAGTTATTTTCAAAAGGACAGCTCATGCGCAAAAGTAAAATTAACCTAGTAACGTGTTTATCAGAAAAGATCATTGCGATGAAGATGTTTGCACGTGAGGATAACAGATCTCATCTTCGTGCTCTTATCCCACGTTACTTGGGGCGGTGCAACACGATGTTTCCCCCATTCTGTCCTGTCGCCCGTCGCGCTATCACTAACTCCCTTTTCTGTCCTATCACTCCTCACACAATCCATCCATCTTTTCTTTGGCCTCCCTCTCCCTATCCATCCATTCACATGTATAGGTACAAATCAAAACTAAAAAAGTTACCATACTATACAACTGATATTAAGTATCGCAATCGAGTGACTGGTTTCACACCGTAATACTATATATTTTTAAATAATACTATATATTTTTAAATAATGAACATCACATTGTCAATATTAACACTTAAATCGCGTTGATAAAAGTAGCGAAAAATTAACAGTATTCCAAATTAGCGAATTGAACGCTTATTTTTAGCTGGAGCCTCCACTTTAAAGACGACATAAAACATAATATTAGTGAGGAAAATGTAAGGATTTGCTAATAGCCAGTTTTAAATTATACTTCTTAAATTCCAGGTACAGATATACGAAAGCAACGCCGGCAACTTCCTATCAGCTGGCGAGATGCCTCTCCCCGTGCTGTACAGCATGATGTCTTTGATATTCCTGATGAGCGCCGCCTTTTGGACCTTTATCCTGCGCACGAGTCGCCAGCCCGTGTACAGAATACACATCATCATGTGTGTCCTGGTCTATCTGAAAGCACTGTCGCTGGCGTTCCATGGAATCAACTACCACTTCATACAGACTAAAGGAGAACATGTCACCGCTTGGGCGATCCTGTTCTATATTACGCATTTGTGAGTAATGATTATTAACTATATTAAGCTATTGCATAGCTTCTATCGCGGGCCTTGAGCGTGGCAACCGAATCCAGAAATTCCGTAACGAAAATAACCTAACACCGCTACGTCATTCGATTAGGCCCCGCCTTTTTAAAATGGTCGCTCGCCGTCACCGAGCCGACCCGAACGTCTGCGTTCGGAAACAATCGGTGGGACAAAGTTAAGTGAAACGTATGTGATTTACATTAGTACAGTAACCCAGGTGAACGAATCGAGACCATATCACAATGACGCAGAGTACTAAATATATAATTGCATAAGTTGATAAAAAATGCTATGCAATAGCTTTACCGCGGCAGTCCCCGAGTGCCACATGTATTTTTTTTTTCTTGTATTAATAATGATCGGTGAAGACAGAGCTATTTTTGCTATTTGCAGCATTTTTCATAGTATGGACATGTGTGAGATCCCGGGATCCTTAGGGTTTTATAATATACCTGTTAAGTTTGGTACTTGTTTAAATGTCTCCGCATGTCACGGATTTTTACGGTAGCAGAACAGAGTTGCGAGACTTCTTTTTTTTACAGTTATGTTTTGGATGGCTTTATATTATTATAATACCTTAGCAAAATTTGAATCCGGTTACGTTGGTCGTAAGGTCGATTTTTCACCCAGATAGATTTGGGTCAGATAAAATCGAAATTCATTTTATTGATTATATTTTTATTTTGCAATTTAGACACTTTCTAAATTCAAATACTTGGCTAAATTTATGTATAGATATTACTACAGAATAGACTTTTATCTGAATACTAGCTGACCCGGATAACGTCGTGTCGCTACATAAAATAAAAATTAGGGGTGGACCACCCTTAACATTTAGGGGGATGAAAAATAGATGTTGTCCGATTCGCCACCCTAGCAGATATGCATGCTAAGATTCACGAAAATCGGTCGAGCCGTTTCGGAGGAGTTCAACCTCAAACACCGTGACACGAGAATTTTATATTAGATGTAAAACATTTTTTTTTTCATTTCCTCGATAAATTTAAAATCCCGAGATCCCGGTGTCGTGTGCATATTAATATATACGTTTGACGCCATTGGCCCGGTAAAGCAAGAGCTTTACCTAGTCCGATCACTGGTAATCATCGTACCCATATACCATGTTAGCACAACACGTTTTTATTCATCAATTCTGTCCTGCTAGCCGTCACGCTATGGCCGACTCCACTTTCATTCATAAAAGAAAAAGTGGTTATCTGAGCAACCACTCCTTCAGAATCTGTTTTTCAATAAGCAACAAGACTATTTGTTTTCAACGTTTTTCGGTCTGCGATTATTTTTAGATGTTTGCAGGCAAATTCTCGTATTAGAAAACCGTCAGAATTCAGGACGCAATATATCACATTAACGACAGTCAATGTCAAAAATATATCATAATGTAGAGAAATTAGAGGGGTTTTTGACAGTTTGCGAAAGCGACCCAAATGCAAACGTTCCTTAAACATTTAAAATTCCCCCTTAGTTGCTTCGTAAAAACAAGAATAAAACAAACATAATAGTTGTCTTAACATATTATTTATTCAGCTGTACCGTGTGACACATCATTTAAAAGACACTCAACATGAGGTCTCAAAAGTATTTTTACACAATTTAATTTAAAATATTCCATCGCGAAGTACCGTAGAACGGGGTGGATAGAAATGCAGGGGTGAATAAAAACAAAACTTTAATTGGGATTTTCGCTTAAATACCATATTAACAGTTTTTTACAAACCATCCACTAGAAAAACAAATAATTGATTTAAAAATTGGAGTTTTTAATTTCTGCAAGCAATATTTAAATAACGAGAAAATTCAAGTTAAAGTTTCGTTTTTATTCACAGTAAAACGGGATGAATAGAAATGCAGGGGGCATTTCTATTCATCCCGTTTTACTGTAATTAAAGGAAATAATTCATAGTTGCCCATCTCCCCCCCTTCCCCGTTATCTCCGATACTAGTGGGCCTAAAATTATGGAAAAAAAAAACAGTTAATATAGATTATTACCTTTTTACAGGTACCTATATTTTTAAAATGTATATTATTCTTTCAGAACCCTTTGGCGAATACGACTCGCACTCATATGCAAAAATACACATATCATATTATTATGCCAAAAAATACAGGATTCGTTACGATCAGATAGATTACTCTAAATATCACATCACAAGTGAGAGAGCACAAATATATTAGTATACTATAAGTAAAAACTATAATTCTTTCTGGAAAAAAACAGCAAAAATTATTTAGTCTGTTACCCTGTTTTATTTTCAAAAAGAATATCTGCCAAAATAATATTTCGACATGGAGAGCGGGCATTCAAACAATATCGAAGTACCCTATATCGATACCGGAAATTTCAATTAACGTAAGAGACATATCATAGTCATAAGGAACATTTCGGCTTATTGGTTTAAATGTCTCTTACGTTAATTCATACTTCTGGTATCGATATATATCACCTTCCATAATTAAATTCAGTGATAGTTACAATTTAAATAAAAATTAAAAATATTCGACAGCTATTTGCGGCGTTGCCAACTTACCGAACACAGCCTCAAAAGATCGGCCCAGCTATCCGTAAATGACTATGCTAATGTCTTTGTTCCCAGATTGAAAGGAGCGGTGTTGTTCGTGACGATAGTGCTGGTGGGCACGGGCTGGAACTTCATCAAGCACATCCTGTCCGATAGGGACAAGAAGCTCTTCATGATTGTTATACCGCTGCAGGTACGTGTTTGTAATAGGTACGGCTTTGATGCGGAAAATAAAGGCAGGAGCACGATTACCGCTTACTATACTTCTATCTAAATATATATAACTCAAAAGTGACTGACTGACATAGTGATCTATCAACGCACAGCCCAAACCACTGAACGGATCGGGCTGAAATTTGGCATGCAGGTAGATGTTATGACGTAGGCATCCGCTAAGAAAGGATTTTGATTAATTCTACCCCCAAGGGGATAAAATAGGGGATGAAAGTTTGTATGAAACTTTGTCAATTTTAAACCGATCCGACCGCTAAACAAAAGTAAAGCCGCAAAAACTATACCTAATTAATAATAATACTTCTTAACTCGAGCGAAGCCGCTGGCAAAAGCTAGTTAATTTATAATTCTGAAGTTCCAGTAAGTAAGGATTTCAATGAAATTTAAACTTCGTCGTCGATCAACAAAGTTCTAAAGGGGAATGAGCGTTTTGGACTAAGAGCTGTTCTGTGATCATAGTGCGAGTGTTTTATACGTTCTTGATCGCGTTAGAGTGAACGTCAATTTGCATTGAAATTAAATAAGCGCCGTATAGTGTAAGTAACGGAAAACTTTTCATACAATTTGACGTAAGCGAAAGTTTACGTTTACGTGATCGAGTACGTTAAAAAAACTCGCAATTGTTACATGCCATTTAAGAAATCATAGTACCTACTAGCTTCATTTTATTGTATGACACTCACCGTCAGACAGACAGGATACGAATTATGACTGCTTTAATTTTAGTATAACATCATCTATATATATAGGGTGTTCCTGAGAAATGTGTGGTGATATTAAAGGGTCGTGTTCTGTAGCTCGCTAAATTTACATGAAGTGAACAAATAGTATTGTAAGTATCTAAAAGTAAACCTACTGCGTATTCGTAATTCTATGATAAAATACGTAACAAACTTAGCACTAACAAACAAGTACGTACAACGAAAAATGTATGAATACAACGTAGAAGTGATGTAGGAGGTGAGGAAAATGAAGATAAAAAGACAAGTCAACTAAGCTTGGGTACATTAAGCATAACATACCATTTAGGACATCATCACATTGGATTGTAGAAAAATGGACACTAAAATGTTTTTGGTGTTTACGCATAACGAAACTTCACATTTGCTACCGCTTAGGATAAGTGGTAGCAGATGTGAGGGTCTTGGACCGTTTATACTTTATCTTATTGTTAGAAAACTTGCATGTGATCTCCATACGTTACAAAAGCTAAAGTTGGAAAGCGTAAGTTTCTGGGGTAGTAACATAAATCAAATTTTCGGAACTGCAGCTTTCTTTTATCATGATTTAGTTAACGCCAACGGAACGACGTTTTCGGGATGAAATCTAATAATAATACCTCTGGCTAAAAAGACGGCACTGACTTCTAAATTAGATGGTTTCGCGGAATTGGAATTTTTTATATAAACCAAAAATGAATTTGTGATGCAGGCATCAAAAAGAAAATAAATTATGCGTAGCCACCTCTTGCTTCTTCGTCCAACTGAATATGCATATATGATCAAAGAGATCAACTGCACCCATTCTTCCCGAGTACTCCTTTACTACTGCAGGACAGCGAACTTCAGCGTTGGTACCATCCCTTTGTATTCTGGTAGCGAATGTTTCATTGACCTTTTGGCGTAAAGCATTAGTCAAAAAAAGAACTTCCTTTGTATCATACCAGATCACAAAAACTACGTCTCCTTTTGCTTTCCATTTATACTTACCCTTGTTTAATTTCAGTTTTCTTTTGCTCTCCACAATTTTTGGGGAAATTTACTCTTCGCCTGCGTAAAATTCCAGTAGCGTGAATACCATTGGCATTTAGATATTTCATGATGTCATAATCACGAAAAATATTATTAAACATGCACGACTGCCATTCCTTTAAATTTTTCGGTCACCTTCGTGATCACCTTTGCAACTAAATTGTCTTCTACACTGTTACCGTATTTTCCAGTATCTATATCCAACTCATATATGCAACCAGTATAACTGCCACAGCGGCACCATACCTTGAAACCTCTTTTTATGTATTGCTTCAATGAGGACCTCCCTTTGAAAAGAATCATCGATTCGTATATTATCTGTCATGAAGAGTTACGTGCATTTTCTTGAAAACCCCATTGTTGAGTAATTTCACCGATGGTCGTTTGTATAATTTATCAAAAACGGGATCTCGGGGTGGTTTGAAATTATCATTCAAATGCAAATATCGTAACATTTGCATGAATCTTCTGTATGGCATGGTGGAAACTATTCCGCTAACTCTAGAACCAGAATCTGATAAACCGTAAAGTTCTAAAGACGATAATTAGGATTCCTAATAAAACCTGCAAATATTTGGTAAACATTTCATTCCATTCCACAACGTTGTCTTGATCAGCATATCGGTTGACTTATGTAACAATACCAAACTATCTTGAGTAAAAACAAATCGAAGTGACTAGGTGAATAGGCCTGGGATGGTAACATGCGTGTTGAAGTAATCGGGACACTATCAAAGGCATACATATATCCACATATCTTTATCTTCATCAGAACAATTGGTTTCTGGCTCTACTTTTGATTCAGATAAATCGTTTACATTCGTTGATTGGCTATCTCCATGATTCGGGATTTTTTCAGATTTCCTTTTTTGTCCTATCACATGACCACTTCACCGTCTCGTCTCACGTTGATTTCATCGACCTCTTGCAGGTAAAGTTTCTCTACCAGTATAAGTGCTACTTAGCTGGTCTTCATTCGAAGAGGTAGGCAACGAGGCCCTTGCTGTTTCAATAGACCGCAATGGTTCGTCACTCGACGTGGAAGGCTGAAGGGAAACCCTTATTGTATCAGTAGACCTGTTCTGGTTCATCTAAATCCACTAAAATGCGCTGCATTTTCGTTTGACTATAAAAAAATCCTGATTTGATTCCTCATCGTCTTCGGACTGGTGGATCTGATGGTAAACCAAATATTTTCTCCAGTGCGCCGGAAAATAGAGGTCGTCCTATTCGACGATCTTTTAGAGAATAGGGTAGTTAACTAAAAAAATCTAATTAGTCCGTCAGATAGATTTCCAAAAAATATTGGAGACGTATTTTTCTTTTTTTCACAAAAAATGAAGACGATACAGTGCGTTGAAAACTGATCTTTGATGCTCCCACTCCTGATCTTTGATGCTTTTTATC
The DNA here is from genome assembly GCA_905332915.2 of Hecatera dysodea. Lineage (NCBI taxonomy): Eukaryota > Metazoa > Arthropoda > Insecta > Lepidoptera > Noctuidae > Hecatera > Hecatera dysodea. The sequence continues at coordinate 24,174,120 of HG995286.1, read as the reverse complement.
TTCGTCAGTTTTTATAGATTTGATAAAGGAAAAAATACGTGTCAAATATTTTTCTATAATCTAACTGACGGACTAAACATAATCATATATTTTTTACTCAGGCAACATCCCTATTCTTGCTATTTTCATGTGTATCTGTAAATTTAAAACAACCACCAAAAAAAGTCATAGAAGAAAATAAACCAATATATGACTAATTTCAAGATATCAGACATAAACCAAATTAATTCGAAGTTGTATACCGATATCGCTCAAAATTAAAAAGAATCTCCTGTTTTAAATATACTTTGCAACCAAATTGTGTTACCAAATTTTAAAATTACTGCGGTTGATTAGTTGGCTTTTCTTTACCAAAAAAAAGTTGGTGGGAAAAATATTCCCTGTAGCTGCAAAAGGGCGAGGGTTCCTTGCATAACTGTGTGAGAAATGAGAAGATTTACTGGAGGACCAGGGTAACTGTCAAGCTTAAATTGTGGCCGGGGCGTATTACTCACAGAACGAATGACCTAATGGCCTGGAAAGCTTTAGAGGTCCGCGGAGCCCGGAACCTATTAATGGCTCGAGATTCACGTTGATGACCGATGAGCTGCAGCCGTATTATGACCTCTTAAAACCATCATGTTTTCGGTGTGAAAAAGAGACGGAGCTATACAGGACGAATAGCACTATCCTTTTCTCACACAGAAAACATGATGGTTTTAAGATGTCATAATACGGCCCCAGGTCGTAGAAATCGCTGCGAGAAGCACATGACTGGTTGTTGTGGTGATGGTGGGATAGGCTTTTAACCAGCCAGAAAATACCCATTTTTCACTATCTAGGAAGTTCACGCTAAGTTTGTTTGTGTATATAAAGTTGGTACTGCACAATTTTACTCTTGAACTTGCCAACTTTTATAGCTTTGCTTCCGTAACTAGATCATGTGAACGCTAGCAAGCTGTACCCATTTATGTAACAAAAAAGAAATACAAATAAGAATACCTATTTATTTGAGAAAGTCACTTATAACGATTTCGCTGCAGCTTATCTTGCTTCGTTGGTCTAACAGTCGCAAATGCTAGAGGCCGAGAGGAGTTAGGAAAATTAAAAAAAAAGTGATAGTTCAGACAGAGTCCATTGATTGGTTAGTATATGTAGGTATGACACTTAGAAATCAGTGTTAAACTTATAGCTCCCGGAAAAAATACATCATATTAATGTTACGCCACAGTGGCATGTAGGCACGTCCAATGCCTCAGTATGGAGCTATCCCACGTGTCCGCTATGGCTTTCAAGATACTGTTGCGGCTGGCGCGTACCCATCGCATGTTGTAGGAGCATCACTTGAGCACTATTACTAAGTCGTCTCTTTCCGGAATTAAATGTAACTGCCGAAATGTGGACACACAGTTATCCATTTTGAATCCTCACCACCATGTAAACCATTGTCTGACTCCTAACAGGTTACCTCAGATTAGAGAATACCTGAGTTCATTCTAGAAAGAGTACAGTAAAGAAGCGAAAAAGCATCACTGAATGTAAAAAAATCACGTGCGGTAGTTGTGTAGGATTTCTAAGCGACAACTAGCCGGTGTAGGCTTTAAGAACAAAATAACTAAGTCAAGTAAGGTGAGTGAAAACATCTCCATAAATGAAACTACTAACTAAAATCAAATTCGGTCGTCACTGTTGGTGTTTTAGAATAAAATGAAGAGTTTATTTTTTCTTGTTATTGGCACAGACTCCATACAAAAGTGCTCATTGTCCTTTAATATGATTATCTCGAACTCTAAATTCAAATAATAATGAGTAGATTAGTGACAGGTAACGCTGGAATTGTTTATTCTTTGACGTGTAAATGAACAATTGATTTTTGTAACTGTACAAGTGTGCGTTTTTAAGTTCGCGAAATGAGAGGGTTGTAGGGGGTGATTAGGCTCATTACAATCCTCACGTGTTCAATGACTCATAAATTTGTATAAATACGAGGTTTCATTGTTTTTTTTTATATTATATTAGTCTTGTGAGTTATTGTCAACCAAGCAACATAATCGGGAGTGAAAAGTGAAATGTGGAAAACGAATATCGTGCCCTTATAAAGTTCCTTACCAAACAATGAGAAAATTTTATATATGAGCCGTATGAAAAGTCAATAGAAAACCGAAAACCTCGTATTTCCGAGATTGAATCCTGAACGCAACTTGTTTTTTTAACAGGTGTTAGCAAACGTAGCAGAGATTATACTGGCGGAGAGCGAAGAGGGCGCGGCGGAACACAACGCGTGGCGCGACATCTTCGTTCTGGTGGAGCTGCTGTGCTGCGGAGCCATCATGTTCCCGGTCGTATGGTGAGTGCACTCTACTAGCACACAGCACTGGCGTAGAGTGAAGCGGGCGCGATTGACCACAACGCGCGGCACGATTTCTTGGTGCTGGTGGAGCTGCTGTGCTGCAGAACCGTCATGTTCCCGGTCGTGTGGTGAGTGCACTCTACTAGCACACATCACTGGTGTAGAGTGAACAGGGCGCGGTTGACCACAACGCGCGGCGCGATATCTTGGTGCTGGTGGAGCTGCTGTACTGCGGAGCCATCATGTTCCCGGTCGTATGGTGAGTGCAATCTACTAGCACACAGCACTGGCGTAGAGTGAAGCGGGCGCGGTTGAACACAACGCGCGGCGCGATATCTCGGTGCTGGTGGAGCTGCTGTACTGCGGAGCCATCATGTTCCCGGTCGTATGGTGAGTGCAATCTACTAGCACACAGCACTGGCGTAGAGTGAAGCGGGCGCGGTTGAACAAAACGCGCGGCGCGATATCTCGGTGCTGGTGGAGCTGCTGTACTGCGGAGCCATCATGTTCCCGGTCGTATGGTGAGTGCAATCTACTAGCACACAGCACTGGCGTAGAGTGAAGCGGGCGCGGTTGAACAAAACGCGCGGCGCGATATCTCGGTGCTGGTGGAGCTGCTGTACTGCGGAGCCATCATGTTCCCGGTCGTGTGGTGAGTGCACTCTACTAGCAGATAGCACTGGTGGAGAGTGAAGCGGGCGCGGTTGAACACAACGCGCGGCGCTATATCTTAGTGCTGGTGGGGCTGCTGTGCTGCAGAACCGTCATGTTCCCGGTCGTGTGGCGAGTGCACTCTACTAGCAGATAGCACTGGTGTAGAGTGAACAGGACGCGGCGACATTGACAGTGTCATGTCGATAAACTGAAGTCCCATAAACCCTTTCAAATTTAGTATGTTGGGCAGCTCAAAAATCAACACAATAGTTCTAAATAATATCTACGCATTCATTAACTTACACGACACACCAAAACCAATCAATATTACTTCTTATTATATATTAACGTACCCTTAAAATGCATATAATTCTAACATACTCCCCTTGTAATCTCCCCTCAAGAAAACCACTTCCCCTCTTTATTTCTATTCGTTATCTATATAAAGGGGGCCCGAACATCGTTTGAACTGACTTAGGGCGGGTAAATTCCTTGAAGATAAATATTTTCAGTATACAAGTAACTGTATGTTCTAGTTACATACAGTAACGTGCTTTTCCCATGGCGATAGGCATTACGCCGCCTCCACCACATAGTTATCTTTCATCAAATAATAATAATTAAACGGCACCTGATTGAATTTCCCGCATTGTGAGTCTATGTTGAATGGGAGGGTGCAAATGCTGGGGTGCGGGCCGGCCGGCGCGGGGCTGTCAATGTCAGATATGAATCAATATATTTCCCAAACGATGTCGACTCCGCCATTTTCTCCGGCATTCGGGCGGGAGCCGGTAACTCGCGTCATAAATAAATCACATCTCTGTTATTAACAACTAGTAAAATAGTGCTATTTCTGTTCCAGTAATCATGTGTGCCGATACAAATAATAGAATGAAAGATTTATCTCGCACTAACACTCGGAAAACTGTAATACTTTGTGCGCCGGTCAGTGTTTGTACATTAAACATGTCAAGGTATCAGAACCCGGAACGCGCTCAAGAAGAAACGAAATTAAACAAGAAAGTTGAAAACAAAAGCAACTTTGAATGTTTAAAGTGTTCAAGAATCATTTTAGCTATAAAAAGCTTATTTCGACAGTAGTTCTCCCCCCATAGTTTATAACCGATAAATCAGGTTTTTCTTAGTAATAGAATTAAGTCAAAATTACACGTAAATTAAAAATATTTCGATACAGGGCTAATAATAAGGGATTTATTGTAATCGTCGAATTAGATCATAACTAAAATGGTAAGTACATAATAATATAGTCACTTTGTTTCTTCCGTGCAGGTTGTTTGTTTTGTGTTCAAGAATGTTGTTATGAGACGCCGCACCACGTGGTGTCGCCTGCCGGCTTTTCGGTGACCCCTAGAATCTGTTTGCATTGTTTAAAATATCACTGTCGTTGATATATTGATTACTTCCAATTAAACGAATATATTGATAAATTATTAAAAAAAAACTAGCCGTAGTTTATAACGATTAAATATTCGAGATTCTTTTTATCACATTCGAGGTAGTTTAGTAGAATTGCGAGTTGTTGCTGGTGATTTATTTGGTCATGATTTTTTTTAATGATGAATAATGAATTTAGCTGACTAATGTGGTTTCTACCGCGAATCAATGTAAAATACGTGCTTTCATAAGTAGGTACTGATATATAAAATGGCGGCTAGTCGCAATGCGGTATGCAGTTTATTGGCCCTGCGCAATGCAATGCGCAATGCAACCTCTACCTGTGTCACCTTTGCAACATAGTTACCGTCGTGCGGCCATAGTTACCGTCCATCGATCGGAAGGCCGGTAGCGCGAGTCGAAGTTAAAATGTCATTATTAAGGTACTTACTAATTTCTTTATTGATACTGGTGTTTTAGTGTCATAAAATCATGAGAGCTGATACAAATGACTGATGTCTCCCAAATTGGAATTCTTAGCCGTTTGTTGAACAGTATGCGCAGAGTGTACCTATTCAGATTGAAATCGTGGGAGGTTTACAGAATAGACCTGCCATTTATTTAGTTACACTGTTCTACGAGTATTTCAAGTATCTGTCGATAATAATGTAATTCGATTCCAGACAGGAATATGAGTATTTTAGTGGGTAGTTCAAAGGGGGCTGGCGACGTTACGTTTTTAGTAAAAAGTTAATATTGTAGTACTGTATCATTTTCTTTGCGTGAAAGAAGAAGAAAATTCAATATTTTTTTGGAAACCTATCAGAGGGACTAATTAGATTTTTTCAGTAAAATAATATTGTTTATTGTTCACATCGTTGTATGACGAGTATGACTCTTAAGCGGGGCTTTTATAAGCGATGCACTTGTTAGAACCTAGGCAAGGGCCAGGGGACTCGAAATAAAACCTATAAAATAAAATAAAGTACAAATATTTAAAAAAAAAATGAATAATCTGATTAAGTTTTCTGCTGTACTTAGTCTACAACTGCTATAACATTAGCAACGTTTGTGGCACATGTGTGATATTTAAACACTTTATAAGCACCACCTGCCAGCTGTTCACTTAACCGTCACTATATAATCAGCACTTACACAGAATGTGTTGCGGAATTTGTTCGAAAGAGTCACCGCGGCCCTGGAACGCAAAGGGCACAAGAAGAATCATGGGTGGGTTTTAGTCAGTAAGAGTCGTGACACTCCCTTCCGCTCCGCCCAGAGCGGGAGAAGTCATTTGATAAATCATCAAATGACTTCTCCCGCTCTGGGCGGAGCTCATCCAAGAAATTAAAACTTCACTATGTAATCAGCACCTACACAGAATGTGTCCGTATGCCGAATTTCTGGCTGCTCAAAAATCCTTGGACGAGAATTTGACAAACCCAGTGCGCCGGACCTGCTAAAGCAAAAACAGTTTCGTACTTTCTAGTTCATTTTTGCCCTGCTTGGTCTACTCCGGTACCAGGTCAATGAATGTGCCAAACAAATGAATGGCTTAGAGAACAGGCACCGGTGGAAAGCACTGGTTTTCTAGGGACTTGCTGAAGTGGAGAACGAGAATAGCTTCAGCCCTTGATAGTCAAATATCCACCAGCTCAGACACCAGCTGCGATTCCATCTGCGAAAGTGCTGCTGACGCTGCGGGAGCCTGCAAAACACGTAAATAGCAATTACTGTTAATTGATACTTTGTCTCTTTTTAATCGTGATATCATTTCATCATTGATTTTAAATCTTTCTATCCGTTGTTTTTCCCATCTTTTAGTCATTTAATTCTTCCTTTGAGTTTTGTCCCAAATGTGTTGGTTATTCTATGTGTATTTATATCAGTTTGATATTCGATATCTTAATCACAGTTTGTTTATAATAATATGTATCTTTGTGTCAGAAATGGCATTTTCTAATAGTCATGACATTTTAGTTTTCGTTCAGAAACTTTTCAGCCAGTTGCATGAAGTCAGTATATATATTTTTAGCTTCTAGATTATTCTTTTCTTACATTTTGTTCCACGATGGGCTAGCCACTGTTTTTTTTAAACCCAATTGCAAGAAGGTGATTTTAGTTGGTTTTGCATTATTATTTTTCTTTTATATGTATGGGAACCATCATTTTCGTTACTTACACTTTTTTCTGGTCTTGTGTTATAGTAGATAATTGCAGACAAGTGCTGAGTTTCATGTTATTGTTTAAGTTTTTAATATAAGCTGGCGGGTGGTGTAGAGTAGCACGACTTCTATATTTAATATATATATGTATACAATATTATATTATATTTTTTATATATTTAATTATTATATATGTATATATTTATTAATCTGTTCTATTCATGTGAGATAATGAGCCTTATTATTCGGCTAACGAATCTATTGCTTCTTCAAGTGTCCTAAGCTTTTTTCGCTCCGCAAAAATCTTGATGAATGTTTGATATAGAACTTCAACGTGTCTAGTTGGTTGGTGAATGTCTGTCACATCAACGCTCGAAGCGTTGCCAGTCACAACAGTGTACGATGCCCTTAATAACAGCATCGTTCACGCCATCCTGATCTCCGGAACTTGGCTCAAACCGCACCTTCTGTCCACCACATACCCATGTACTAGTTTCGTTCTCATACGGAAAGATCATGACATTAATTTTCCTTATAAAATTACTTGCTTCATCTTATTTCTTCCTCTTTAAACTATTCGGCCTCAGCTGATTATATCTTCCTTGAAGTTTGCATCAAAGGAGCCAAAACCATTATTGGTGCGGTGGTCTACTGTCTGAATTGTCGATTATTTCACTTAATTTGAATCAGTACTGGAATCGTTGGGTTTTAAATAAGCGTGTCACCAAATAATTGCAAAACCTGTAAAATTATAAAATATCTTGAAATACTGTAAACTCTCGATAAATTGTCAACTGAACATTTGGAATACATTTGTACGCATTCAAATTTGAAAGTCTATAATCTCTCGAAAGAATTCAGAGAAATCAGATCACCTTTTCTACTACTGTATCACCCATATTGTTGTTTTTCCCTTTCCTCCGGAGTATTATCGTTCTTATGGCTTAACTCATTCATGAGCCCTCTACAATCTGGGTTCAGGTCCGGGCATGGAACTGTATTCGGTTTTAAAGTGACTGACGATAGAACGGCAGGACTGGAAGACACCAAAGTTACTGAACGAGTGTTGCTCGATCCTTCAAATGCTTTCAATGCCTTCAGTCAAGACATCCTTTTAGCCATTCTCTTTTATGGAATGGTCTCTGCCGAAGCACTAGAGTGGTTCACCTCTTATCTTTAGGGATGTCAGTAGTCGGTTCGTGTTGGAGATTCCTCATCTTGCTGGCGTCATTTGGAAAATAGCGTTCCTCAAGGCGGCATTCTTTCTTCTCTTCTGTTTTCTATTTTTATTAATTTAATAACTTCTGAACTTCAGTATGCGTAGATATCATCTCTCAGGCGTGGTTAGGTGACCTGCAGTTTTATCACCAAGCGAGGGTCGGCAAATTACTGGACGCTATCAACAAATTAAATAGGAACTTGATACTCTTAAAGGAATGGTCGGATAGATTTGGTGTTGCTGTAAACCCTGATAAGTGTCAGGCCATCATCAATGAGAGTTCTCGAAGCATCGCTTTTGTGGATGAAACAGTTTTGCCAAATGTCCTGTTCGACAGTACGATTGTCGTATTTAGCACTACTTATGTGTAGGATCTAAGCTTGCGCATTAATAGTAGCGCTAGTGTCAGTCAAAAGATTACAGGAACTCTACGGGCCCTGTATCGTTTGAAAAACTTTTCACAATCAATAATAAAAAAATCTATTTGTAGTTTTTGAAGTATTTCTTGTACATATTATCTTGTTAATTTGAATATATATTAATAGTGTATATATGTATATTATAATTATGTACTTATATGTACAGGAATATTTTTTATGAAGCGCACAAATTATTTTGGTGGTTGCATATCAGTAATTAGAACACATTCCCAGTATTTGTTCAAACATATTTTCTTTTATCCGGCTTTAAATCAGCAAAATATGGATATCATCTATTCGCCATAAAGACAGCGTAGCACCAGCCGGCCTGCGCATACGGCAGTGTCAGAGCGGGGCAAGAGCCGCGGCCGGCAGAGACGTTGCGTATTATCGCTTTCCGTTACCGCGTTCTTTGTTCGTGTCGTTTATTGAACGCTATTTTAATGAGATAGTGCGAGTGTATTTATCAATTGGCGAAAAGGTATGAGCGGCTCGCCCATGGGATCCGAAACCCCGCGGTACCGTATGAATGGATAATTTTAGCAGCCACTCAAAGGCTTCTTACTTAGATCATGGCCGCAATACAGAATTCCCTATGCATTATAATTTTACTAGGTTTTTAAAAGAGCCATAATTTAATTGAATATAATGTTTTATTTTCTGCATTCTGATGGTCCTAAGCCCATGCCAGTATGAAGCGAAAATTGGAATAGCTCTTCAAATAACTTCAGCTCGTGGCGTAAACTTAAAAAAGTCTAGTTCGAACCTGATAAAATCAGCGATCAGTAAATCGTAACCCACGTAAATATCTGCGCACGAGCACACAGCTGATAGGAGGGTAGTTTAGTGTGTTTCGCTACGCTGCGCACGGCGACCTTAAAGTCAGTTCCAAAGTAAACATCTTTAACTATAACTTTATTTTTCTGTACTCAGCTATAGCAAAATGAAGGTACTTACGTGTTTAATAAAATTCTTTTAAGTTTAATTTGTCAAAGTGTGTGCACTAAATAAAACATAATCCTGTATATATCTTTTGTTTACATATCACTATTCTCTGCATCACCCAAAAGTTGATTGGTAGAGAACGCCGATGGCATTAAGTTCGCCTCTGTACATTTATGTCCTTAGTAAAGTGTTAAATATATAAATAAAATGGCGGTTAAAAGTGGTGCAGATCGAGTGCATTGTCCCTGCGCGCTACGGAGATGACAGGAAGAGGGGTTTTTGTGTTGCGCAGTGTACTAGTGCGCAACGTTCAAACCACTCCCTGTGTCATCTTTGAAATGCACCGGCCATCAACATCGCACATCGAACGGACGCAGATAACTCGTGACGAAATTAAATCATTTCATTATAATAGGACTTAAATAGTGTTGCTTTAATCTTAGCAATCATTTGCGCGGTTATTCATAATAAAATTACTGGCTGACCCCAAACTAACGCTCGGGAATAATTAGTTGTTTGTACGCCGGTCTATGGTGTGTAGTGTACCTTCTTAAGTAGGGGTTAAGCGATATAGAAAAAGACAAAAGGTAATATTAGGAGCGAATAAAAATATTTTTGATTTGGACTGAAGTAATTTAATTTCGAGTTACAATAGTCGAAGTACATGGAGCACACGGTAAGTTTTTCAAATCATAGTTTATTGTGTTGCTTTTTTCACAATAATTTAAAAGGTTCTTCTGAGTTTACTATCTACCGGAATGAATTTTGAACCCCGATAACGCGAAAATTAATATACATATTCCAAATCCCTTGTTTAGGGAAATAGTAGGATGATTTATATATATGAAAGTTTAAATGAAGAGGTTATGAATAAATAATACCTGTAAATATGAAAAAAAAGGACTTAAACAAGGCATTGGTACGTAAAAATGAAACCCCTACATTAATTCTATTCTATGATACAATTTAGAATGCCTTCTTCATTGCGTTATGTTTATTCATTTACAACGCTTTAGAGCCTATCTATGGAACGTATTGAAACAAAAGCAATAACTATGTTTAGCACTTTGCTCAATTTGATTTATTTTCGTTATACAGCTTCGACAATATGCAAAGCAACTTACGTCTTTGCGGTCTAGGATTTATCCCGAATCCTTAAATATTCTGTTGCCATCTATCGTTTCTGAACGGTTAATCTTGTTACAGGTCAATACGTCACCTGCAGGATGCGTCAAGCACGGACGGCAAGGCAGCCATAAACCTTCGGAAGCTGAAGCTGTTCCGCCATTTCTACGTCATGGTCGTCTGCTATATATATTTCACCCGGATTGTTATCTCAATATTAAACGTAAGTCTATTCTGCTTTCGAGTGTTAGTGAGTTTAGATGTCAGTGAGTTTAGATGTCTGTGAGTTTAGATGTCTGTGAGTTTAGATGTCAGTGAGTTTAGATGTTAATGAGTTTAGATGTTAGTGAATTTAGATGTCTATGAGTTTAGATGTTAGTGAGTTTAGATGTTAGTGAGTTTAGATGTTAGTGAGTTTAGATGTTAGTGAGTTTAGATGTCAGTGAGTTTAGATGTTAGTGAGTTTAGATCATAGTGAGTTTAGATGTCTGTGAATTAAGATATCAGTGAGTTTATATGTCAGTGAGTTTAGATGTTAGTGAGTTTAGATCATAGTGAGTTTAGATGTTAGTGAGTTTAGATGCCAGTGAGTTTAGATGTCTGTGAGTTAAGATATCAGTGAGTTTAGATGTTAGTGAGTAGATGTTGGTGAGTTTGGATGTCGGTGAGTTTAAATGTTAAAGAGTTTAGATGTCAATGAGTTTAGATGTTAGTGACTATAGTTAATAGTGAGTTTAAATATTACTGAGCTTAGGTGTTACTAAGTTGCTAGTGAGTTTAGACGTTATTGAGTTTAGTTGTTAGTGAGTTTAGTTTTTATCGAGCTTAGGAGTTAGTGAGTGCCTTGATAGTGAGTTCGAACATTTGTCAATTTGGATGTTTCAGATTTAGGATGAAAGAGACTTTAGGGGGTTAAGAAGTTAGTGAGTTTCGCGTGTGAGTTAGTCTGTTAGTGTTTGCAAGTATTTCTTGTGAGATTTAGTGTCTGCAAGAATTTTTGCGAGTATTTGTGAGTTTCTAAAGTGCTTTGTTTTGGAGTATTTGTCAGTTTGACTATAAGTAAGCTAAGCTGTTACTAGGCTAGTTATTGGCTGTTAGTGAGTTTGAATACTTGGTGTCTGTAGGTGTTTATGAATGTTGGTGTTGATGAATACGAGTGTTTTTGAGTACCGGTGTTTATAAGTAGGCTGTTTATAGGTTGGGCGTTTATGAGTTTAAATGTTTATTTGTCACGTTATGTCATATAAGTGTGTATTTTTTTATTATGCGTGCTCTTTCATATTTTCATTCTATTGGACCTAGATCACAGTACCGTTCCAATATGCGTGGATCGACGAGATGTTCCGCGAGATGGCGACGCTGGTGTTCTTCGTGATGACAGGCTACAAGTTCCGGCCCGCCGCCGCCAACCCGTACTTCACACCTACGCATATTGATGACGTGGAGCCTCAAGTGTGAGTAAAACACTATATTACAACTATAGTTACAGGCCGCCAAACACATCGACCTTTCCATAATTCGGTAATGCTACCGGCCACTCACGGTACCAGTTATCTAACACTTCATGAGATTTTTTTGAAATGACGCACCCGAAGTGCTAGCAGTTAGACGTCGGGTCCAAGTACCTGTTGAAAAGCTTATATTTTGCTCCATTTTTGTCTCAAAGTAATGGATTGTAAAGTCTAATCCAACATTGCAATTCCAACCATCATTACTTGCACCTTTAATAATAATATATCAGTTTTAGTGTATTGTTAAGCTCTATAATTTTATGAGAAATTTTACAACTGTTGTTTAAACGTTATTATATAAATAAATTATTAATTAAACTGTCAAACTCAAACTGACGAAATTCTTTGTTCGTCCTTAGCCTCTCAGATATCGGAGTGCTCGAGGGAGTGACCCGGATATCGAACCGAGGCGACCGGAAGCGGGAGGACCTACAACCACTCATGCAGGAGACTAATTATAATTCTGATTAGCTGTAAGTTTAGTTTGTACATCTAGCTGTAAGGATATGCTTGGGGAAGGACGAGCCATATATTTTATGAATACATCCTCCGGTTTCTGTAATGTTGACGTAACCCTCTTGGAATGACAATCCATGATACATTATGTTAAATCGTTTCTCTGGGACTCGACCTTTATTGATTAGGATTTTCTGGTAGTCGCCACTGTTAATTAAGTCTGGCTTTCAAGAGTTGCAGTGGTTGAGAAAAATATGTTTCATAACTTTGTCAGCAAGAATTATAAAGCAATGTATATAGTTGATCTGTAAATACTTTTGGATCGACTTATGTGTGTGATACCCGATTAGGGTGATGTATTCTAAGTATGTAGTTTTCTCGAAATTTCAACTCCACTATTAAGACTTAGACTACGAATGAATTTTGATTTGGTATTCAGAGACCTCAGGTCAGTAACATGTTTCTTGTAAGTTGTTACTTTATTTTTTCTAAATCAGATGACTAACGGCCGAACCCAATAACCAATCTATCACATACTGGAGATAGAAAAACAAATGAAACAACAGAAAACCTACATAATTTTTCTGTTGTTTCATTTGTTTTTGACTTGGTTTTGCTCGACATAAGCCGTTCAAGTAAGACATAAGAGGAATTTTAGTAGGGGGTTAAGCTTTGCCCTCCCCTTTGTCGCTGACAAAGGGGAAGGCAAAGCTTAATCCCCCACCGTAACTTTAGCATTGTTTTTATATCAGCTCGGTTCTTACTGAACGATAAACGCCCTGTGAAAGCGAGTTATCAATAAATTATCAAATATTCCGGGAAAACTCTCCCATCAACCATATCATAGCTTGTCTATGCTCAAATCGAAATCTGCTTAATGTTTCAAATATATACGAAGTCTTGAATAGGAGTCATTTTACTCAACATTATAAACTACTTCTTCTATGAGGCCAATCCCGACAACAGCTGTTAAGAACATTTGTGGAGTTATGTGCACATAAATGTATGGATACATTTACGTGCGCATAACTCTGCAAAATATATTTTTTTTAGTTGTTCCTAAAACAAGTATATATTATTAGTATTTTATATATATTTTTTTAGTTGTTCCTTTTTGTCGCGATTCAGTGTCGGTACATTGTTAAAGTTGTTTATCATGATTCGTAAAGGGGTTATCCCCTCTTCAGGTATTGTTAAGTCACGCTACCCCCAACGAACGGCCTCACATAACAAGATAAAATAGAATAAAACAAAATAACGTTCGCTTTCAGCTAAACAAAAGCAAAGAAATATTTTTCATAACTCCCTTCTTGAGAGTAAAGCATACTTTTTTTACAGTTCGATACAATTTGTTCAAATAATGATGGCATAATATCAACGTATTCAATATATTATGTTTGATGATGACATAATACTATAAATATCTACTTATTGTGATAATCTGACTATGGGTGTACCTTCCCCAAGGTGTGTTAATGCTAGTCCCTTTCTGATGGCATTCCTGTACGTTACATCTGTAATCAGCGGCAGAAAATGAAGACTTTCCATTTAACAAACTTAGTTTAAGAGAAATCACCGAATCCCTTTTTTGTATAATATTTTTTAGATTTTAGTTTCTTATTAGTTTTATTTATAATCTGTATATATAATTATATATGCATATATATAAATCCCTATTTCTCTTGGTCATGCCATCACGTGTGCTGGCTGTACCAATTTTGCTATTTTTTTTTTGTGTTTATTATAATTGTCAGAAGAAGGTTCTTAAAGAAAATGTCGAAAAAAAAATACATCCGTGCGGAGCCGGGGCGGGCCACTTGTATATTATAAAGTATGTTCTTAAAATATATATTCTTTTATTAATTTACCTATTTCATTTTATCACACTCGGAAAGTTTTTGTATGGGCAGAGGGAAGCCAGGGCGAATAAAACGAAAACGATTAACATAATAATACCAATCATAAGCAACGTGGTTTCATTTGAATGAATTTACCTAAAAAAATTGACCGAAAAACTACAAAATTGAAGTTAAACCGCAGATCTCCTACTTCGCTAATTTTAGGGGTTAATAGACTGATCCTAATTACGATTCAATTCATATCTATAGAATAGAGTAAGCGATTATATTCTGAGTACATAGAAATTGGCAATTGGTTAGCAAGCTTTGCAGTAAATAAATAGGCAGGGGAGCCAGGGGGTAGTTGTAACAATTTGCCGTTTCTTGGCTATGAAAGCTTTCATGTTTGGTATTTATGAAATCTAGCAGTACTAGTCCAATGAACAACTATTCCATTATCGATTACAAATAAATTTTTTGATCAAACCTGCAACGATTTTTTTGTAGAAACATCTTTGAAAACAACTTACCCCGTGATTGGGGCTAGCGTAGTAACAGGCTTGGGGCAAATTGTAACATTGGGAATTGGAAACCAGTTTTATATTTTATAAGGATCTATTGGTACATTCAGCATAGGAAACTTTACAAACGCTAAAGCAGGTTTAGATTTTTTAGTTTTATTCTTAATCTAATAGAATAATATTAAAAAATAAACAGATAATATATGTTACTTCAACTATTAAGGAATAGGCTTACAGCCATTTATAGTCTTAACTACTTCAGTAATCAGACTTTTCATTCATTTAGCATTATAAACCTTAGGCATTACTAATAGAAATTTTATAACTAATAGAAAAATAATCAAAAATTAACAAAAACATGTTCTTTCTTAAACTATGAAGGAACTTTAGGCTCACAGGCATCTATAATAAATAAAATCTCAATTTCTTAAGTAATCAAACTTTTGATTGACGTAGGTAAAATATGAAATCAGTCTTCATCGGAATCACAATTGAGACACACAAATGAGATCTTATTTCCTGTTGCACATTTTACATGTGCCCACATCATGAACATGACGCATTGTATCCGATTTATTACTCTTCTTCTTCATGTACATATGTATATGCGATAAGTTGTTTCCGTTCCCGTGGCAATACGAGGATAAAAGCTCCACAATAACGTAGCTTTCTATTGGTGAAATAATTTTGAAAATCGGTTCAGTAGATCCAGAGATTACCCCTTACAACGTTACAAACTCACAAACTTTACCTCTTTATAATATTAGTATAGATATAAGCCATAGATCACCTAAATTAAAATGTTTGCAGCTTTTCGTACACTAGTTTTATTTTCCAAGATTTCAGTAGAGGCCAATTCGTAGGCATCAGTCAGAACATTATTTTTTTCTTTTGTAATTACCTCAATCTGGAATACGTAATACCAATCAAGTTGAACAAAACTGTACTCAAAACATGAAAAGAAGGAATTTAAATACGTCTCGTATTGATTGATTTCGTAGGGGCGAGTTGTAAAAGTTACAACTTTCCCCTTATTTTTTTTTATAAGTGTTACAGCATACCCCACAGAAAAGTTTTTTGAAATAACTTCTATTTAAAAAAGTCACTTACCTGGTATGAAATTACAGTTTATATAGTAAAACTAAACAAATGCTACAGTATTTGTATAAATCAGCAACTGTTAAAAAATTTGAAATCTATACGATAATCAATTTTGTATAAGCAAAAAATGCCCATTACCTGACTATAGGAACGCCTGCACAACACCGCTTTATGCGCTGTCCGGCGGGGTACTAATCGCGCTTATATGATAGAATGGGTTTTACGTAGTAAGTTAGGTTGAAAATCAAACGATTATTCTTCTATTATGTAGGTAAAAAATGCTTGTTACTAATTTCCCCTGTTACAACTAGCCCCCCGGTCCCCTACTTATAGCGTCTCATATATATTTTTACAGTTCATATTTATGTAATCAAATTCAATTAAAATTAAAAAATCGAATACAATTTTTTAAATAGTAAAAAAATACGCTACGTTTTTAACAAGGAGCGATCTGAAGAATAATATTTTTGAACTGATGGCCAGTTCAAATGCTATGTATTTTATTTAAATATTTGTTAGATAAGTTCCAATTGTCATTTATCCTATTCGAATTATAGCAGCAAAGATTTAACTTCGTTATGAAATAAATTTTGGAACGTTTACCTTTATTTCTTCATATAGTTATAGTCGATGGTTTGTAAATATAGAGTGACGATAAAATTAAAAGGAAAGGTTACTGCCTTCCTCTGTGGATTTTAAGTAATCAAGACTGTCTAGTAAGTGGTTGCGAGATGAGGAAATAACAAATGACACATCTGTTAGAGCAATTGCTACTTGTAACCTACCATTATTCGCAGAAGTTTCTGGAGTCGAAGTCTCAAGAACACTACGGACTGGGTAACTCTACAGTCAGTGAAAATATTCCTTGAGAATCTAAAATGTTCAAATGTTGTAAAACCTTAAAAACTCTCCATCATACATCCAAATCCGTGGAAAATGCTCGCCGCTTTTCCTTTTGCGAAGCAGTAATGCTGGGCAAGGAGGAGGTACACCGCGCGAGGGAGAGGGAAACCTCACGCCCCAGCTGCCGCAACAGGAGAAGACGGCCACCGCAGGCGCGGATCTGCGGATGGCGAGCAATGGGTGGCTCACTGGATAGCAACCTGGCCCAAATCGACAAAGCGTCGCGTTAACGCGCGCCTCAAATAGATGTCGGCAAAGAAAACGGGCTCCATAGGGTCAGTGCCTGCTAGGGTAGAAGAAGTTATTTAATGATTTCATAACTAGAAAAAATAAGTAGGGTAGACCTCCGCCGTCTGCTCCCACTAGTCCTCTGGGGCCCAAGTCTGCTATTTTTATAAATGTGTCATTCCAACACAATCCTATTGTCATTTTGCTAAAAGTTCGCAATCTGCTAAAGTCATAATGGTCGATTACTGGTCTGTCAATGGTCTCGTAATACTTTTTGATAACCGAGCTATTCAAAATGATGACTGTACAATGACGTTCTAATGGTAGGTCACTGAGCAAAGGAATTACTATCAAAATTTTGGCAGATTACCGCATACGTCCGTCATTCATTCTATGCAGTTTCTTTCAATGGAGTGTCAGTGGTTGACCGTTGGAAAGTCATAATGACGCTTTTATATTAGCAGATGACCAAACTCGTAAAACTCAACCATTATGAGATCAATGACGGACCATTCCGACACTATTGTAATAGCAGACTTGAGGCCCTGGGCGATCAACACAGTGTTGACACCCGGAAGTGTTCTGAAACAGGAACCTCCCGAAACATCCGTTTCAGGTGAATACCGGCGTCAGGTGGACCGCCACCCCTCATTACCAACTACACTGAATGGTGGCCATCAGTACGATTCAAATGATTGCAGACACCACAGGCATACCTACCTATGTGTCTACTGTGGGTCTAGAGAAATAAGTTCACATAATAATATATGTATGTGTGTTAGCTATCGAAACCGAAAAAAAAAACATATTCTTGCTCCAAGTACTTGAAGTACTTAGAGCAAGAATATGTATTTCTTTTTTTCCAAATGGAAAAAAAAAACTACTACAAGTCTCAATTTTGTCGGACTTATGGTCAGAAATGACCATTCTTCTTTAAGTTCGCTTGCATTTTCAATATTTTTAACTTTATTTTTCCTTCTTCTCTACGGATAATTGCACCTGTACTTTAACACTCTTTGTTTAAGTATAGGTTATCAGATGTTATTGTAGACATACCAAAATGCACCTTATGGATGACTTCCCACACGCAACTTAACATGATGAACTTTTTTAAAGGTTGCTAATTAGATTAAAATGTATCCTTATTTGAAATGTAAAGTTTGTGCACTATATTTACCTATGCCACCAGAAAATTGCAGACTCCCAAAGATTGTAATATTTTTTTATTAGATTATAATATCTCGATATACATAATATGAATAAATCGTTTTGTGTACAATACATCCCATTCAAATTCAATAGTTTCAAATATGTTTACAATTTCAAACGATATTGTACAATCTGACTGTGTTTTAAATTTACCGGTGACATACACATATTATTATATAATTGTGGTCACATTATTGTGTTGTGTCGTGTCGAAGCAGTGGACTTGAATATATTGGTTTGATTAGTGTACCCTGTGCCACAATACGTCCCGACGCAGTATTGAGTATTAAGTATTTAAATTTTAAGTCTCATACCGATGTCAAGAAAAGCACAAATAATTGGGTTTTATAGTGGGAGAATTTAGAATACCTAAACTCTAATGGCCAGATCGAGTATACTTCGCAGGCATCTAGAAATTGTGAGTCTTCATTTGGTCTGTATGTATGTCTTCACTTGGTCTGTTAACTTGTGACTTCAAATATTGTTGGCGCTTGAGCCCGTGTCTTATTCCAAAATTATCAATTTGTGAATAGAACCCAAACGAGTTGTTGCGTCAACAGAGGGCACTTGCACGTTTTGGGAAATATAACGATACTTTTTTCATTTGGACACCTTGTTAGGACGTGTCCATCTTCAATAACATGGCCGTTGTTCAGCATTGGAGGTTTACCCTCGTTTGTACAAAAGCTTTTTTCAAACGAGTTTTAAGGAGGTAATGCTCAAGCATTACTCAGAAGTCGAGTCCTCATCACGCTTCTTTAATACGGGCCTTCATTTTTACGAATAATATTATACTAAACAGCAATAATAGGTAAATGTAATAATTATTATAATAAGTTTTAAGCGTTGAGTTGTTGCTTAGCTTTTCGTTTTCTATCGATTTATCAATAAGTATTCTGTAGATTTACAGCAAATCAAATGGATTTGCAATTGTGTATCATAATTGTACAAAATAAAATGATAGTGACTAGTTTCTTGTTTTATTGTCCGTCGATCACTACACCACTTCACACACGACCTAGACCTTCAAACACGAACTGGGCACCCTCACACGCCACACCCTCTTAGCAAAAATCTGCTTAAAATTTAAGCTACGTAATTACATTGTTAACTTGTCACTGGAACATTGCATCGAATTGTCCTGCGATGAGCTAGGTATATAAGCATGTTATAGTGGGTGTGTACCCTTTTTTTCCTGGACCACTTATACAGTTATTTTATTAATGTCTTACTATGCCCTGATTTGTCAGCAGCTCATATTTGCCCACCATTTCTATGAACGACGAATGTAGATAATGGAGTGTTGGTGCATATTTTTGTAGAACATAATTAAATGTTCTTTTGAGTATTTATTGTAAATTTTTAACGGACTTCCAAAAAAGGAGGAGGTTCTCAAGTCGACTACCTATTTTTTTTTTTTGTGGGTTACCTAATTACTTTGCTCTGGGTGTCCCGATTTTGTTGATTCATTTTATATTCGAAAGCTGGTGCTTGGTGCTTGTCTTGTGGTCCCATTGAAATGATTGAGATCTGACGACTAGTATTTGAGTTATTCCTAATATTGCGTGGCTTCTACTACATTGATGATGGCCTCATTCGCTGTACAATGAAAAAATTAAATTGTATACGATGGTTTGGAAGAGCATCTTAGTATTTCAAGGTAGTCCCTTTCTAGTTTGGTGAAGATCTAATGAAGAACAAAGATAGGAAACGGAACTCTTCAATAAACGATAGCAAATCTTTCGGAATTGCTGAAATCGCATGTTTGTATATTGTATACACCAATTTATACCGTGTAAGCTGTGATAGGTACGTTTAGGTTTTGGGGTAAAACCCCAAAAAATTTATAAACGTATGGTTTTGCAATATAAAAGAAATCTTTTACTGATACTGCCTGCCGGGACACTGAATGGACCAAAATAATATTGTGGGCGAAAATACCGTAATATTTTTAGTCAGCGATCTACGACAGCGATTAATAAATAAACAAACACGTCAGGCGTTTAGAACATTTACTACGCGGAAGTGAGGCGGCTGAGACAACATTTCTATCTTTATTTTTATTTAATCTTGGAAAAGCACAATACATAAACTACTTACATATTTCTCTTGTTAGGGAAAATATAAAGATTAGGAAGATAGAATATAAGAGTACCTAGTAGAGTAGAGTGTATAGGTAGGTAAATTATTGTATGGTAAAACCGCGACAGATCGTAATTACTCTAGTTTTGCGAATGAATCGCGTGCTATTTTATTTATCTATCAGGAGACTTCAACTATCAATAAGTGGACCGTGTCTCACGTCTCTGTGCGATTTCATGGGAAGGCAAAGTGCGATCAAAGTTTTTTAGGATAGGTGCTCTGTTTTTCAGCGGGTCGTCTATCTTAAACGTAATTTAATTGGACTAGGCAACTACCCATAATAGAACACCATATATGGGATAGATGTCCCAACCCAAAACGTAGAGGTTCGCAAAAAACGCTAATACTCCGGAAATACCAAAGATAATTTTTTTTACTTTTCATAAATTTGTAGATAAAAAACCAAAGTACCTACTTGCCAGTTTTACAATTAAAATATTTTGATTTTTGTAGGTACTGGGAGATATAAAATGATTTAAAAAAGGATGGCATCTATCCCGGTTTCCCCTAGACCGAACTTAATTGCTTGACTAAGCTGCCTCGCTGGTGTAGTGATTAGAAGCACATGCAGCTGTAGGTTCGATTCCTAGATAGCTCAAACTTACTCAATAATATTTTTTTTGTGCATGGGCACAGTGTCTGCATTTAATCAAGGTCATGACTCTTTTTTTAAAAGCAAAGTTGTAAGATAATGAGGTTTCGTTTAATTGTAACCAGCAGATGAGTAAAACGCTGGCAAACTGCCAAGAGCACTGTTGAAACATATTCACAACTGTTCCTGCGGTAAGACTGGGTGCACACTGTCCTTTTATCTATCTTCTATACTTATAATAAATCTGTAGAGAGGTCAATTCTGTACAAGGAATATATTTTCAAAATAACTATCAGGGGGTGATTAGTGATCGATACTGGTGCCAAAAATGCAATCAGTAAAATTTTTGTCTGTCTGTCTGTCTTTCTGTCTGTCTGTCTGTCTGTCTGTATGTTCTTTATAGAAACAAAAACTACTCGACCGATTTTAACGAAACTTGGTGCAATTATTCTTCATACTCCTGGGCAGGTTATAGTATACTTTTCATCACGCTACAATCAATAGGAGCAGAGCAGTGAAGGAAAATGTTGGGAAAACGGAAGAAGTTACTCCATTTTTTAAGCTTCCGTCGCGTGTGTAGCCTTAATGGTTAAAGTTACATAGAAATCATGTATTACGGAAATGTTCTACATATGTAAAATTATCTAAAAAATATCCCGAAACAGCATGTCTATCTTTTGTTAATTTTAAAACGATCGGGCTGAGAGTTTCAAAATCGGGGGTAAAGTAACTATTCCACGCGGACGAAGTCGCTGGCAGAAGCTAGTTTATAATCAGTTCATTAGGTCCTGGCAGCTTACTGTTCCTGAAACCTCCAAATTCATTCACTAGATATGCTCGCGACTTCGTTCGCGTTAGCGACGTAACATAGTCTCATTGGAAATTGAGCACATTTGAATCTAAACGCAAAATACTGGGAATCAGCGGTATCCTGAGAATGAAAACAGCATCACAAGATCCGCGACCTGTTAGAGTTTTGGCTTCGATGACATTTTGTTGGAGATTTGTGGCTTTCAACCGAGCAGCATTGCAAAGTTTTAGAGGGCTTAAATTTCTGAATAGAAATCATCAAACTTTACAGGATGATGTGTATAATTTTCTTCTATGGCCGTGTTTGTGGACACATAGGTAAATCTCCCTTTCCCCAAAAAACTAACGAACGAGTGGTGCCTTCAAACTATAAAGTAAAGAAACCACTTGATGGATCAAGTTGATTCTTATTTTCCAATCAGTAACAAAAATCTAAACAATTCAAGACATTATTTTAACGACAAAATACATTTTAGAACACACATAGCCACCTGATTACTGATCGCGAAGCAGCTATCAAGGGCTTCGGCCCCTGACGGCAGGTGTTATGCTGGCCGGGCCTGCGGATGGCGAGCTATGGGTGGCTCGCCGTCCAATAGCAACCAGGCCCGAGTCGACGGCACGTCGTGTTCCACACGAGCTTCAAAGAGCCGTCAGCAAAGAAGACGGGCGGAGTGGAAGAGAGTGCCAGAATCTTACTGATTAAAACCCACCCGTGATCCTTCTTGTGCCCTTTGCGTTCCAGGGCCGCGGTGACTTTTTCGAACAAATTCCGCAACCCTAGCAGGCACTGACCCTATGGTCACGGCTCTTTCAGGCGCGCGTGGAACACTACGCGCCGTTGTCGACTCGGGTCTGGTTGCTATCGAACGGCGAGCCACCCATAGCTCGTCATCCTCAGGCCCGCGCCTACGTTGGCCGGGAATCGCCCTGCGTTTCCCGACGCCCAGGGCGTCTTCTTCTGTTGCGGCGGCTGGGGCGTGAGGATTCCCTCTCTCGCACGCGTTCCGCCTCCTCCTTCGCTAGCATTACTGCTTCGCAGAAGGAGGCGATCGCTTCCCATGCTTTCTCGCTCCGGACCATGGTTTGAACCAGGGCCGGACGCGAGAGGTCACCGCCGATATATTGTACCCTGCGTTCTTGTAGCGGAAGTAGTACTTTGAATATTACAGAATTATTGGGAATATTTCGGGAGTTTTGCAAGTCTACTCGGGCATTTGGTATATCCGCGAATAGGCTGATATTGAAATGGCTGGTAATAAACTAGTAACGCACAAGGACGTGTGACGTAGGTAGGTAGTATGATTATAGGTAGTTAACGATGAACAGATAAATCAATAATTATATGTACATATTTATTTTTGAACCGACATCCATGCCACTACAATTCTGACTGCCTGAAACCAATCATTTACTTATGCTGCTTATTCAAGTTCTTTTGAAATTTTGCGTTCCTTTGACAGCAGAGTGAATCGTTTCCTGTTGCCAGCATGTACAAACACTGCACACACACAGTGCGAGCTAGATTGAGAATCGGCCTAACACGTTCCTGCAGTGCACATCTATCAACACATGCTGTAAACTTATTTGGAGTGAACATGAAGTAATCTTTCAATCCATACAGACAACATGGAATGACCGGTGCCTTCATGATCCATCTAAGTTTATACAGTTTTATGTTGACAGAAGAATTCGGTTGTTTGTTAGGAGGATGTTTGCTTCAATCGCACTTAGTATAAGTAAAATGTCTACCTATGAACATGCCCTAAGATCCCACAGGATCCGGAGAAGCGAAACGACCGTCATAAATAATACCGCCATTTATGGCCGACATTAATAAACACACTGATACCCGAAACGCTGTGTATTGTAAACATCTTAACGTCAGTTGTCGTAACGAATTAAAACTAAATGGGACATTGCGGCTGATTCACGTTTTACTTGCGTGAATATAAGAATGGGATATTTGACTATTACAGAGTATCTACATTAAAATAATCAATAGGTATTCGTCTGTCTCTGCCAAGCAAGTGCAAGTGCTTATCTAGTCACTTAGCGGCAGACTTATACAAATGTTATTGTTGCTGTGACATTTGAAAACAAAATTACATAGTACAAGCATGAAATATTTTACGACCTGTTGTTTTTCATGAATGATGAAGACAAATATAGTAAAATACTTGTAGTTTCATATTGTAAGTGTTTCCATGATTAACCAAGTTTTGGTTTAGGCTTCGTTTTTTTATAACACGGCATTGTCTCGATCACGAGCACACTAGTTCGCAGTCGACCTGTGACATGGTCTGTCTGATCATGTCGCGCAGACAGTGTCACAACACCTTGCCACTTTTCCCTAGAGCTTGACTTTCGACAAAGTGACATTTTATCAGCCATAACTATCGAAAAGTAAGGGACTGGTCACTACACAATGCGAATGAAGTTCCCAACAAAATGTACGCCAGCAGTTGGTGCCACATAGGCGAGAAGTCGTCTTCATTGAAAAAATTACTTTAACGTAACCCTGACATTGATGTCAATTTAAAAACAAATTTGTTTTTTGCTAGCTGTCTAAACCTGGCTCCTCACTGCTACCACCTGGTGCTTGTTATTTCAGGAAACTATATAAGAGATAAAGGTTTCCTTTCATCAATTCCTTTTTTTTAATGGACTTCAATGAAGGAGGAGGTTCTCAAGTCGACTATATTTTTCAATCGACTTCCAAAAAAGCAGGGCACTATAGTTTAAGGTTTAGTTTAGAACAATAACTGTCGTGTGTGGTAAATAAAAGCTTTTTCTTTCTTTCTTTCTTTAGGAGGCTCTCAAGGTGACTGTTTTTTTTTGTGTATGTTACCTCATAACTTTGTACTGGGTGTCCCAACTTTGATAATTCTTTTTGTATTCGAAATCAAGAAAAAATTGTAGTCTTGTGGCCCCAATTTGATTGAGATCTGACTTATTTGACTTATCCCTAATAATGCGTAGCTTCGACTACATTAATGATGTTTTCATTCACTCTTGTCGATGTTAAATGAACAAATAACATTGTAAACGATGCTTTGGAAGAAGCAACTTAGTATTTCAAGGACTAGACTACAAACTAGAAAGGGACCACATTCACCAAAAGGGAAGAACAGAGATAGGACACGGAACTCTTCAATTAATGATAGCAAATCTTTTGGGATTGCTGAAATCGCATGTTTGTTAATTGTTTACACCAATTTATACCGCATACGTTGTGATGGGTACGTTTAGGTGCGCGGGGGGGGGGGGTTATACTTTTTTGTTTACAATAAGTCAGATGTTTTTTTTTTAGTTTTTAACCGACTTCTAAAAAAGGAGGAGGTTCTCAATTCGGACGTTCGTATTTTTTTTTTATGTTTGTTCGCGCATAACTCCGTCGCTTGCCAACCGATTTGAAAAATTCTTTTTTTGTTAGAAAGGGTATATTTCTCAAATGGTCCCATGAAAATTTTATCGAAATCGAACAAGCGGTTTTTGAAAAATCAACAAAAATCTAAAAAAAATATCTACATTGTCTACATTGACGACCTTTTAGTTTACTCTGCATTGGAGTAGTGCATTTTTTTTACACCAATGTAATTGGTTCGTTTAGGTGGGGGAGGGGAGGGGGTGTAGGTACCACTAAAAAGTGAAAAATAAAAAACTTGTTTTTTTTTTATCCAACAATTTTTAAAGATTTTAATTCTTGCTCATTTGTCAAAAATTTTAATTTTCGAGGTAGGTCCCTTTAATTCTAAGGGTGCTAAAAACAAAATTACTGTCCTTATAATAAATGAATCTAAAATAAGAATCAGTTGAGTAAAATTCTTTTTTTTACTGGTTTTTGTTTTTTCTCGTAAGTCATGAGAAATGTACCTAAAAATAAACCAGGTACCTATACCCTAATATATTACTTAGTAACTTAGTAAATGGGTTTATACGAGTAGAATAGCGAGGAAAATAACTAAAGTGAATGGCACGGTTTGTCAGTGGTCACAGGTTCGAGTTCCAGTCATTCATAGTTCTGTAATTTTGAAAAATTAAAGAATATAAATGTACTTAAAAAGCATGTTTGATGACATAATTAATCCTGAATCTTGACTCTTTAATAATTCCAACCTGGTCAGTATCAGGTTGGATTTATTAAAGAGCCAAGAAGAGAAGAGCAATTCCCATATGGAGAAGGCATGAGGTGGTTTCAGACTAAGCAGGTATGGGTCCAAGTTCCCTCAAGACGTTTTCCGTCACCGAGACTGATGATTTCCACGATAATACGGTTAATTGAAAAGTAATGCAGGTAGGTAATGTATTTTACCGTAATTCCGCGCCTCTCCCTACCTAATTTTCGTCACCCAATCCGTTACTTTCATAGATTATAGGTATTCAATGCTACGTAATTTTCGCCTCATTTATTGCGGGCATAGTCGTGAGGCATAGTAAGTATTTATAACCTTGTTTTAACAAGGAACATTCTGAAATAAGCACGCTTTTATGCGTTGTCTTTATATCGAAACTGCCGCTTTATTTCGCTCACCCTTGGACGGATCCGTACTAAGGACACAGTGCGCTTTCAGTGATACAAGCGTAATTAATTCGCATTTTATACGGACAGCACGCCATTAAAACAATCATAAAGAGAAAAGGAATCATTTCAGAATTTCGCTGCATTTGTTTTAGTGGGAAATCCTGATGGCCCTGTGGTTAAGTTGTTCAATAAGAACCAATGTGACTTTGTGAATTCATATATAATGCCAAGTTTATTTTGAACATCACTGCTAAAGCTAAAGAACAGAATCGTATGGAAACGAACTAGGTGTTGCCGGCGGATACACTCGCGATAAGTCGGAAGGTATCGCGCAGTCTTAGGATAAAAAGTATTCAATAATCTTCTCCAGAGTTATCTCTGAGGTCAAAAGGGAAGAAACAGTCAGAGTTTTGCATTTTTTAACCGACTTCCACAAAAGGAGGAGGTCCTCAAGTCGAATTTTGTTCAGATAAAACCTGCATGGTTGAAAACGCCCTTTTATTATTTGTTCTTTTTCATTTTGAATCAGTGTCCAATATAACTTCGTACGAACCGCATGTGTTTTCTTTACGTTATTACACCCAATGAATAAGCAACTTTATCACCCTAACATATGGTCCAAAATCGAACCGGATAACGAACAGTTGAAAAGTCACTGAAATTCTTCGCAAAAATGGCTACCGAAGTGGATAAAGCGTTGAATGTTATAGAAAATATTGCACATACTTTAAAGAAGACGCACATTAATCTAAAGAAGTGCCCGAAGGCTAGGTTAACCCATAATTATGTTGAATCTCGTCTGAAATGTGTGGAAGATTATTGGAGTGAATACAAACTAGCTCACGGTGAATTAATAAGAAATTTACTAAAGGAAAAACGCGACCAAGTACCTTATCTAGAAAGGGAGGAATTTTACGAACATGAAGAGGTATATATAAATTTGGTGACCGATTTGAAAGATTTATTAACCCAACCAGTTTGCGCTAGTACTTCGCCATTACCTAAAGATACGCAACAATCGCGAGTGGTATTGCCTAAGATACAGCTACCAACATTCAGTGGTCATTATGAGGAGTGGCTATCATTTCATGATTTGTTTCGTACGCTTGTGCATGAAAATGTGTCATTAAATAATGTGGAAAAATTGCATTATTTGAAAACCAGCCTGACAGGAGAAGCGTCATCAATTTTAAAACATGTTCAAGTGACAGATTCCAATTACGAACAAGCATGGAGTATTTTAAAAATGAGGTATGGCAATAAACGAATTAATGTTAATTCAATTATGAAAAGATTTTTCTGTCAAAAGAAAATGACAGTAAACAATTCAAGCCTTGTCAAAAATTTGTTAGATATAACATTCGAATGTTTACATCAGTTTGAAAACATGAAAATTAATATAGAAAATTGGGATCCGTTGATAATATACGTCATTGCGCAAAAGCTAGATTGTGAAACTCATAAAGATTGGGAAGAACATGTGAGTAGCAAAATGCAAGAGCCTGATGACCTACCCTCGCTAGATATGCTTCGGAAGTTCCTAGAAAGCCGATTTCGTACATTAGAACTCACAGAACCAACCAGACAGAAGTCTAATTCGTCATGCTCGTTTAATGTTCGAGAGAAGTCATTTCATGCAACTACTTCTGAAGAACATATAAAAACATGTCAAATGTGCAAAGAAAATCATACGCTTAGCCATTGTAAGGATTTTGGAAAACAAACACCAATGCAAAGAAGCGAGTTCATCAAACAAAACAATCTTTGCTTCAATTGCCTTGCATCTGGACACTCTGTAAGGTATTGTCGCATCCCAACAAGCTGTAGAATTTGCAGAAGACGCCATCATTCACTTCTTCATGAAAACAAAGATGATATAACACAACGTGACGCAGCTGGAAATAAAGAGAGAGAACAAACAAAACAACCTGCTGTGGCACTACATGCAAACATGAAGAAAATTGAAGAGACAGAGGAAGATACAACAATGGTGTCATCACACGCAACAACAAAGCAAGGAGGTACAGCATTATTAGCAACTGCTATCGTACGAGTGAGGAGTGAAGACGACCAAACCATTCTATTACGAGCGTTAGTTGATCAGGGCTCACAAGCAAGCTTCATAAGCGAACGAGCCGTACAACAACTCGAGGCCAAGCGATACCCTATTACCGGTACAGTCGTTGGTGTGGGATCAACGAGAGAAGACATTAAACAGATGGTTCAAATCGGCGTCGAATCAAGATGTGAAGCTTTTGACATGAAAATTAAAACCTATGTTTTATCGAAGCCGTTGATCACAAGAATACCATCCCGCACAATCCAAACAAACAATTGGCCTCATCTGAATAAGTTAGTTCTAGCTGATGAAAACTACTATCAGCCAGGCTCTATTGATTTACTTCTGGGTGTCGATATATACGCACAAATCATACAAGACCAAGTGATAAAGGGTCCACCAGGGTCACCGTGTGCCCACAAAACAAGCCTTGGATGGATCTTGTTTGGAAAAGTGGAAGATGCAATGCAACCAACAGAAACTGTGCATGTTATGCATCACCAGGTCATGGGAGACGACTTGTTGAAAGCGCTCTGGGAAATAGAACCAGATGGACACAGAAAGCAAACCAGAGAGGAAAGGCAATGTGAAGAATTCTATGAAAAGAATCATAGAAGGAATAACAAAGGGCAATATGTGGTGAAGCTCCCATTTCGAATCACTGAACCAACATCACCGAACGGGAACACTCGAGAAATTGCATTGAAACGCTTAATTCAGCAAGAAAATAGATTTAAAAAATCTCCTGAATTGAGAGAAGAATATGACAAAGTATTGGAAGAGTATTTGTTAATGGAGCATATGGAACAAGTTCCAGAAGATGAGTTGAACAACCGATCTGTTTACCTACCGCATCACGCCGTAATTCGAAGAGACAAAGAAACAACAAAAGTAAGGGTAGTATTTGACGCATCAAGCAAAGGCAATAATGGCGTTTCTCTGAATGATGAGCTCATGGTTGGCCCAGTATTGCAGGAAGATATGCGAAGTATCATTATGAGATGGCGGATGCATAAAGTCTGTTTTGCAAGTGACGTGACCAAAATGTACAGAATGGTGCTGATGGACAAAAATGACACAGATTACCACAGAGTGCTGTGGCGTGGTAAAGTCGAAACCAATAGCCAACGAAACTGCCAATCAGCTGAAATCAAGGACTATAGATTGAAAACAGTAACATTCGGTACAGCTTCTGCACCTTATCTTGCCATCAAAACTTTAATTAAACTTGCAGAAGATGAAGGCGTAGAATATCCTGATGCGGCCAAGATTATTCGTGAAGACTTCTACGTCGATGATTTGATTTCTGGTTGCGATACAGTAGAACAAGCAATCTGTGTCAGTAAACAAATTACAGATATTCTGAAACGAGGAGGTTTTGAATTACAAAAATGGGCATCTAATGACACGAATTTTCTTAAGTTAATAGATAAAAACAAAATCACCACAAAAGCTAACATGGATATCAAGCTTGAAGGCTCTATTAAAGCTCTTGGACTATCATGGGATTTTGGAAGCGATGAGTTTTATTACCAATTACATTTAGAACCAATTTCACCAAACATTACGAAGAGGATAATCCTGTCAGATTTACAGAAATTGTTTGACCCACTGGGATGGATATCACCAGTCATAGTAAGTGCAAAAATACTGGTACAACGATTGTGGCTGGAAGGAGTTGGATGGGACCAAGAAATCAGTGATGAGATTAAACAAGAATGGAAATACATTAGAAAAGAGTTAGGAAATGTCAAAGAGCTAAGAATTAAGCGTTGGCTGAAAACTATAAATTCTGAAAAGCATGCTATAACGCTACATGGATTCTGCGATGCTTCTGAAAAAGCTTACGCAGCGGTAGTTTACTGCCGAGTACAAACTAAACATGGCGACCCAATAATAAATCTTATCGCATCGAGAACAAGAGTAGCTCCTGTAAAAACAATTTCTCTACCACGACTGGAACTATGTGGAGCAACTCTTTTAGCAAAATTATTATTCAAGGTGAGCCAAGCTATGAGAATTCCCACACACAATGTGTTTGCATGGACCGACTCTACTGTCGTCCTAGCGTGGCTATTTGGAGAACCAAACCGATGGAAACCATTTGTTGCTAACCGTGTGGTAGAAATACTAGAGCAAATCAGCAGTACCCAATGGTTTCACGTACAGTCGGCATATAATCCAGCTGATGTAGCTTCAAGAGGAACGTCAATGACAGAGCTACAAAAAAATAAGTTATGGTGGAATGGACCTACTTGGCTTATAGAACATCAGATCAAATACTCTAGACCCCCAACTTTAACAATAGATTTAGAAAGAAAAAGCAATATACAGTCCCACTTAAATATTATTGGAGAAGGAAGGAAACAAATTCAATTTGAACAGTACGCATCACTGACTGAACTATTAAGAGTAATTGTACATTGTAAAAGATTTTTAAATTTCAAGAAAGTTCCTAGTAAATTAGGCCATGCAATGACAACAGAAGAGATACAGAAGGCCTTAGAAGTTTGCATAAGAATAGTACAAGAAGAAGAGTTTTCAAATGAAATTAAAAGAATAAACGAAAATAAGAATGTATGTGCTACTAGCGTTTTGAAGTCACTGAACCCGTTTTTAGACAAGCAAAATATCCTCAGGGTGGGCGGAAGGTTAAGAAACTCGGATGTTAGTGAAAACCAAAAACATCCCATAATATTGGGTAAGAAAAATAACCTCGTCCCATTGGTAGTGGCTGACGCACACCTGAAAACGATGCATGGTGGTATAAACATAATGATAACCTACCTCATGAGTAAATACTGGATTGTTGGCTGCAAAAATCTGGTGAAGAAATACACACATGGATGTCTTACTTGTGCACGGCAACGAGCTGCTAGTAGACAACAGATAATGGGCGACTTACCTGCATCTCGGGTAACTCCGTCGCGTCCTTTCGCTCGAAGTGGTGTCGACTTTGCTGGCCCTGTTTATGTATTAAACTCAAAAGGAAGAGGAGCAAAAACCAGCAAGGCATATATTTGCATATTCATTTGCATGGCGGTTAAGGCTATACATTTGGAATTAGTAAGCGATCTAACATCCAATGCATTCATCGCAGCATTCAAACGTTTTGTGGCCAGAAGAGGAAGATGTTACGAAATATGGAGTGACAATGGCACAAACTTCGTGGCATCTAACAAGGAATTACATACAATGTGGAAAGAAGCAGGACTTCAGATACCGGAACAGATGGCTGATCAACTAGCAAACGATGGAACACAATGGCAATTTACACCGCCGTATAGTCCCAACTTTGGAGGACTTTGGGAAGCCGGCGTCAAGTCTGTCAAACAACATTTACGAAAGGTGCTCACAATGAAATGTACATTTGAGGAATTCACTACAGTGCTCACACAGATCGAAGCCTGTCTCAATTCTCGACCTTTGACACCACTACCTACCCATGTTGATTCGATCGATGACATACAAGTACTTACGCCTGGTCATTTTCTGGTCGGAGAAAGCCTAATTACGGTACCTGATCGTGATTACTCAATTACTAACATCAATCTTCTGTCCAGATGGAACCACATTCAACGGCTTGTTCAAGTATTCTGGCAGCGGTGGCAAACCGAATATTTGTCACGACTAAACCAAAGGCCAAAATGGTTGAAAAGAACACCAGAATTTGAAGTCGGAGACATTGTTTTGCTTAAGACCGAAAACATGCCTCCGAGTAAATGGGCTCTAGCAAGGATCGTAGAAAAACATCCGGGACCAGACGGACTAACACGTGTGTATACAGTACGGTACAACGGTAAAATAACTCGGAGATCAAGTGCAAACTTATGTGCATTACCAATTTCTTCCGAAGATTAATGTACATGTTGTTTGTACTAATTATGTGTTTAGAAACATTATTTTATTTAAGTTCAATTTGAGGAATGCTTATGTTTTGTTAGTATAAGTTAAACTTAGGTTACTTACATATATGTTAATATATAGTAATATGCAATTTATGATTAAATAAGACTTTAGAAAAGGCCTTATAGCCCTTTTGGTGGGCGGTATGTTCAGATAAAACCTGCATGGTTGAAAACGCCCTTTTATTATTTGTTCTTTTTCATTTTGAATCAGTGTCCAATATAACTTCGTACGAACCGCATGTGTTTTCTTTACGTTATTACACTCAATGAATAAGCAACTTTATCACCCTAACAAATTTACTTTTTTGTGTGTGTTACCTCATAACTTTTTAGAATACTAAAAAACTGAATATCATATAGGTAACTGACTCTGATGTCATCACTCAAATCAAGCACAAAATTCTTCAGCGCTAAAAGAAACAGTGTTATGGTCTTTGTAAAGAGTGACTCGGAAAGATTTTACCCACCAACTCTAATCTTTGGATTGCCAAGTCGCACTGCAAGTACCTTTAACCCACGGCCGGTCCTCCTTTTGCTACGAGAACTTGGGTCACACTGCCGTGTGTCTAGATATTAAACTCAAGTGATCATCTATTACAACGGTATTCAAGAAACACAAGTATTTGTCAATTCCCTATTAAATATGATATTGCACTGCAATTACGTACTTCAGTAGGTACACGAATAGTAATAAAATTGGCAATAAAACATAACACCGCTGTGTAGGACAACAATTGAGTGAAAGCGTGTAACGTTTTAGTTAATACATCCTTTTTTAATGTATTTACGAGTTTCTCATGATGGAAAGCTTTTACCTGGTGAACGGCACAGCGATTCTGTAATAAATGTCTATATCGACGCTCCCAAGCAATAACTCGGTAATCGAAAAATCAAAATTTTACAGGAGAAAAGATTTACTGATTTTATCAAATATCTTTTCAACAAGTGGGACTATTGAAGTCATTGATGTATTAAATGAAAGGTATTTTTTTGCTTAATATACTGTACCATTATTATGAAATCCCGTTTAGTCAAAACCTAGTAATTTATGAAAACAAATAATACCTAAAATTGATTACATCAAATATTACAGTAATAGTAATTACGGGATTATTGCCGGAAATTTGTCAAATAAAATATTTCATAACATTATGTTATGGACTTCTACGGCGTTATTTTTTATTGTAGGGCTGATACGTAACGTGTTTTTACGGAGTTATTGTGGTGATTTCAAATAATTTTGAAAACGGTATTGATAAATAACATTATTATTACGATGCAAATTAGAAGGTAATAAACGAAAGAAATACAATAATTTCGATTATTAGTAATATTTATTAAACAACAGAATGAAATTTAACACTTTAATTTTATGCTAACATTTATTAATAAAAAGAATTCAATAAATCAAATCCTGCAATCAACTTTGAGCTACATAAACTCATCAAAGTAGCTCTTCTTCAGATATATTTTCGTTTTCCACTTCAGAACAGGATAAGGATTGGTAAAAAGAATGGTAACTCTGTGGAATGGCTCCACTTCTACGTATTTTAAAATTAGTTCAACAATAACCTCATAAACACGTTTACCAAAAACTTCATGAAAATTATTTACGCCAATAACCCCGTATTCGCAACTTACCAAAATAAAATATAAATAGTTTTTTCCGTACAGATCTATAACAGGTTTATTGTCGGAATATTATTGTGCCTTATTTCCCAACAATAAACACGTGTGTCATGATTTCTTTGTAAATATGATTAGGAAAAATCTGAAAAAAATTGCTAAGGTGTATTCCAGTCTACAGATGCCGAATTTGACATAACAGCATAAAACCCATAATAGCACATTACCGAGTTCTTGGTTGGGGGCATCGATATATACCTACTATATTTATTGGTAGAAATCGGATCATGTTGCCTAATGTTAATTCTGTTGCGAGCTTCGGGTTCGTTACAATAAAAACAGCCGATTGAATAACCAAAAATGACACTTCTTTAATTACACAACGCTAATTACAACTTTAAAATCACTTGGCTTTTTTTCTTTCTATTTCGTTCTTGACTTTACTAGTTCTGCTGTATCGAAATACAAGATGGCGCTAATGGTAACAAATGTAGCTATCTTCCTTGCTTAATTGTGGCGTGCAACAATACGTAAACGCACTTCTTTGCCGACGAAAAATCCCGCGATATCGAAGAAATTTTCGCTTAAGTTATTTTGACAAAATGTCAGAATGCTGCTTTGATTGGCTAACTGAATTTTCAACAGCCATACACATCACTTGACTTGCATTTAATTTGTGATGCGATAACAACTTTAGTTACTTCAGTCACTGATCTGCATGGTCCTCATATAAATAACGTATTGTGAATGTGAGGACCATGTCGATCGCTATCTTAGGGGTTCATTTCATCCCCACCGAATGTGTCTCCACGTTGTCGTCGTGGTGGGGCTTGAGCGTCCCAATGATCTTGCGAGCTTTCCCGGTAGAGCCACTCATGCCGGAAGGTCGCAAGTGAGGGATCAGACCAAGAGAGACACACGCCTGCTCGCTGCTCTCTAGTACGCGTCTGATCATCAGACGTGACTGCGAGAGCAGCGAGCAGGTGAAGAGGTGAGGTTAGGAGAGAGGGCCCTGAGAAGGGGCGGAGCGAATAGGGACCGCACCCTTAAAAGGAACAAAATGAAAAAAGGCGAATGTAAAATGAGTCCCCAGGTGGGTCCCGACTGCTCAGCGGTCGGGGAATCCCACCCCGCTTCGGCGGGCTGCCCTCCGTACTCTGGGGTGGGCACCAAACGCCTTCCGCTTGCCAGTGGCAACAAGAGCCGAGGAGGCTCCGAATCGACGTCATCCGGATCCGCTTCTTACAAGGAGCTGATGGCGTTCGATTGTGTTGAGGAGGGTTCGCCTGAGCGCCGGGGAGGTGCAGAATCGGATTCTGGTTCTGCACCTGACCTAGTAACGGTCAGCTCGGCGGGCTCTGGAGAGGAAAGAGGGGGGGCTGCTGCGGAGAACGCCAAGTTCTTCCGCAAGCGGCCCAGGCGGGAGGACGACGGGGAGTCGACCTCCGAAGGCGAGCTTGCCTCCGCCCGCAAGATCCCCACCGCTAGGCGGGGCAGGGGCTGTGAGGCAGGGAGGGGGCTGGCTCCCTCTACCCGGGAGGAGCGTCGGGCCAGGAGGTTGGTGGAGGAAGGGCGTCGCCCTGGAGGGAGCGGTCGCAGGGCTCCCTCTACTCTCCCGCCTCTTCTCGACTCGGACGACTCGGAGCCCCCGGGAGAGGTGCCTCCAATTATTGAGGAGCAGAGGGCCAAATTTGAGGAGGTGGTGGAGGCCGCGATTCGCGCTGTGGCCTTCAAGAGGAAACAGTCCTCGAAGCGGGAGGCCATCAGCGCGGCCAAAGCCTCCATCCTGGCGGCAGCGGCGGCCAACGTCGGCGGGGCAACGGAGGCCAAAGAGGCGTCTGAGTTGCGGGCGGAGGTCGCCCGCCTCGCGGTTCTTACGGAGCGACTCGTTCGGGAGAATGAGTCGCTCCGGAGGGACCTGGCGGGGATGGCCAGAGCGGCCTCTCAGGAGCCGCAAGGGGGGCTGAGTCCGGCGCCTCTGGAGGGGAGCCTAGTGCTGAGCCAGGTGCGGAACCTGGTGCGGCAGGAGCTGGCTCCCTTCCGGAAGCAGTTCTCCACCCTGGAGGACATGGTCCGGCGCCCCCCAACAGCGGCGACACAGAAGGCCCCGGGCCGGCAGAAGGCGGCCTCTTACGCAGCCGCGGTGGCTGCCGGCCCTGCAACGTCCGGCCAGGCGGCGAAGGCCAAGGGAGCAGCCGCGCCAGCGCCTGTGACGCCGGCGACTGCGACGCCGGCGAAGACCAAGGCGGCCCCGGCGAAGAGGGGGAGGAGGAAGGCTGGAGGAGCGGCTAAGGCTGCGCCGCCAGTGGTGCCGCAGCCGCCCCCACCCCCACCCTCGGACCCTCTTGCGGCCGAGGCCGAGTGGCAGGTTGCTGGCCAGAAACGGCGGGCCGCGAAAGCGGCCAAAAACAAGGCGAGGAGGCAGCGGCGGAAAGCCAACGCCATTGCGGCGAGGCTTCGCGCCCCGAAATCCGCGGCTGTAGTGCTCACACTGCAGCCGGAAGCGGAACAGAGGGGCGTGACGTATCTCGCCGTACTGAAGCGGGCGAAGGAGGCGGTGAGCCTCCAAGAGCTGGGCATCAGCGGGGGCATCGGGGTCAGCAGGACCTTAACCGGTGCCCGCAAGCTCGAGCTCGCCGGAGCGGAGAGTGGCCCGTTCGCGGACGCCCTGGCCGAAAGGCTGAGGGCGGTCCTACCCGCGGACGAGGTCCGGGTGTCCAGGCCGACTAAGCGCATCGACATGCGCATAGTGGGCCTGGATGACTCCGTGACGGAGGAGGAAGTTGTGGCCGCCGTCGCCAGGACTGGGGGGTGCTCTGCCGAGCTTGTCACGGCGGGCACCCTCCGGCCTGACAACACGGGCATGCAAACCCTTGTGGTGAGCTGCCCCGTGACGGCGGCCAGAACTGTGTCGGAGGGCCGAAGGCTCTTGGTGGGATGGGTGTCTGCGCGGGTAAAACTGCTAGAACCCAGACCTCTGAGGTGCTACCGCTGCCATGTGGGTAACCACACGGGAGCTATGTGCCCCTCGGAGGTCGACCGCAGCGGACTCTGTTTCCGCTGTGGTCAGCCCGGTCATAAGGCCGGCTCGTGCGAGGCCACGCCGCACTGCAGTGCATGTGCGGCTGCTGGCAAGCCGGCCGAGCACTGGGCTGGGGGAAGGGCCTGCGCGCCATCCGCCCCGACCAGGGGCAAGAGGTCCGCCGCCACCGCGGCTTCTGTCGCCGCCACTGCCGCTTCTGCTGCGGGTGCTGCGGCTCCCAACACTCGGGAGGGTGCTGAGATGGAGTGCCAGTAATGGTCCCATTTCGGCCCCCTCCAGAGACAAGTCGGCCGCTGTGCTATCGCGCAGTGGCTGATGCCTGGGGACGGTGAGCGTGGGTGGCTCGCCGTCCGATACCAGGATGAGTCGACGACGCGTGTGTTCCACGCGCGTCACAAGGAGCCGTCAGCACCGAGGACGGGGCCCCATAGGGTCGGTGCCTGCTAGGGTTGCGGAATTTGTTCGAAAGAGTTACCGCGGCCCTGGAACGCATAGGGCACAAGAAGGATCACGGGTGGGTTTTAGTCAGTAAAAGTCTGACACTCCCTACCGCTCCACCCAGGGCGGGAGGGGTCATTTGATGATTTCCCATCCAGAAAAAAAAAAGAAAAAAAAAGGGGTTCATTTCATGTTAGTCTGGCGGTTTGAGTTCTTTATGTGGCCTACCCAAATGTCCTTACCTACTTTGGTATTGATCCTCAAATTGACAAGCTCCTTAAAGTTCTAAGTTTGAGCTACTCGGTAACTGACAAATGCTTGCACAGTCTGGACATGTCCACTCAAATCTGTGCGGCACTTTCTTCAAAATACCACTTCAGACATCAACCTACATGATATGAGTTGACCAGTACAATTATATGGACTTCAAAAGAGACTGATCTCTGAGTTTGTTTCGGTGTTTCTTCTCAGGGTAGTCAGCTAGGAAACACCGGCCTCATCTAGTTTATAACGACTAAAAAGATTGACGTGTAAAAGTGTCATTTACAACCTACTTACAAAATAAATATAATTTATTATTTAGTTAAGCGGCCGGAAGTTAGTTTTCCTTCTACTTCCCAAAAGTACTATGAGGCTTCAATTTTTTTACATTTGTCTGTGTGTTGCGTTTGTCTGTGTGATTGCATGGGGAGGCATGGTGCGGTCAATGTTTTCGGGGGATAAAAGTCCTTTTTCTCCGAGGGGCAACTATCCAAAACGTAATTTATATGGATAAGGCAACTATTCCCTGTATGGGTTAGATCCCTAATCTCTTCAAAGTTAAAGTGAACAGGCTTCTTCTGGGTAAGCTCATGCCATCGTAGACTTTGTCTCTGTCACCTGTGACCCTACTAGAGTCAAGAGCAAATCCATTTCACAATAAAAAAATGCCTCAAAATTTAAAAGTCTGCAAGAATCGCTTATATTCTGGTAATATCAAAGCTAATGTTTTTTTACTCAAATTTGAAGATAGTAAACCGATGTTTCTACCCGTTCGCGGTATCGTTTGCCGCCAGAATTTCTCCTTCAAGAACAAATGTATTAAGTACGTAGACTCTTGCCCAGCGGTCATTGCGAATACGACTGATGTGACCCGCACAATTGCAATATTTATCCTGGTCTTTTGGCCCATGGCTATTACGCCCGCTTATTATCTTTATTCGATAAATTCTTTTGTTTTATTTTTGCTTGGAATTTTCTCAACTATGGAGTGGTAGCCACAACTCAGTTGCTAGGAAACATGATGCTAAGTGGTTAGACTTGCAACATGAAAGGTTGTCAGCCGACGGTCCTTACGTATTATCTAAGTGGTACATACGTGATATGTGTTTTTTTTTGTTCCGTGACATTCAGACAAACCTAAACTATCGTCCAGTTTAATAAAAAATAATAAAAGTTGGCAAATTGACCTTTAAATACACGCACGACATTTCCCATAACTACGAAATTGACTAAAACTTCCGACGTAGAACAACAATAGTGGTAATCCAGTCGTTTTACGTGGGACAATCCAATGTAACCCCGCGCGCCTACCCCATAAATGCCGCTTGCTTTTACTTTTGAAAAATATTCGATTTTTTTTTTATAAAAGAGTATTGTTACGAGCTTCGGGTTCGTTACAATTAAAATCAGCCGATTCAATAAACAAAAATGACACTTTAATTTACACCACACTAATTACACAATAAACTCACTAATCACAAAACACAATCGCACTATTAATCACTTGAGTTCGCAGTCGAAGATCGCTCTCGAAGTTATCACTTGTATCGCAATTCCAATACTGACTCGGTCGGCACATGTGCCGGCCTTATATAGGGCGCCGAGTAGAACTCCAGAAAGTTCGCGTACATATCGGTTGCGACCGACTAAGGTCCGAGAATTCTAGCATAGAAAAATCTCGAAGGTCCCCGACTTCAATAGTTCTGCTACTCGATACTAGATGGCGCTACTGGTACCGAATGCCGTTATCATCCTAACTTAATTCTGGCGCGCAACACTGCCCCCTCCTAAGACATGCTCGTCCCGAGCATTATCAGCGCCATAATAACGCGCCAGTCGATCAACATGAACGATCTTAGGAGCGCTTCTTGTACCTTTCTGTATACGGTAGGTCACGTCATTGATCTTTGTCACAATCCGGTACGGTCCGTCCCATTTAGCTTGAAGCTTAGGAGATTTCCCTTTGCTGCGAACTGGATTGTGCAACCACACTAGTGAACCTTCCTCGAACCCTTTATTGTTCATTTTGCGGTCATAGCGGGTTTTCATCTTTTCAGACATTTGCTGACCCGATTGTCTGACGTGCTCATAAATGTCGTTCATTTTGTTCCGCAAGTCATTCGCATAATCGGTTATACTGCGTGGAGCATCAGGTGGTATTCCGGTGATCAGGTCTGCAGGTAGCCGCAATTCTCTTCCAAAGTTTGCGAAAGCTGGTGTCACTGACGTGCTTTCATGAACAGCACTTCGGTATGACAGCAAAAACGGTTGTATGTGCTTGTCCCAATCTCGTTGCCGGTTTTCCACAACTTTGGCCAGATATCTCTCCAATGTCTGATTAAATCGTTCTACCATTCCATCCGATTGTGGGTGGTAAGAAGTTGTTCTTGTTTTATGAGTACCCATAACTCGGCAAGTTTCCTGGAATATTTGGGACTCAAAATTCCTTCCTTGATCGCTGTGAATCTCCAAGGGTACTCCAAAACGACAGAAGACTTCATGAACTAGTCTATCCGCAACTGTTGAAGCTTCTTGGTTTGGAATGGCGAAGACTTCCGGCCACTTAGTGAAATAATCCATAACCACCATGAAATACTTGTTACCACTTTCACTTTCCGGAAACGGTCCCGCAACGTCTAGCGCTATCCTTTCCCATGGTGCACCAACATTGTACAATCTCAATGCACCTCTGCTACGAGTCTGAGGTCCTTTTACAGCCGCACAACTTGTACACTTGCGACACCAGTCCTCAACATCGTCACGACAGTGGACCCAGTAAAACCGTTCCCGTATCTTCAGTAGAGTCCGTTTAACTCCCATATGGCCTCCTGAACAACCATTATGGTACAGCTGTAGAACATCCGGTATTTTAGCTTTAGGGACAACCATTTGCAAATGACAGTTGTCTCCCCGAGCATTTTCCCATTTACGGCACAGGACTCCATCCTGAATCACTAAGCTGTCCCATTGGGCCCAATAGCTTTTTGTGATTGAACTCATCGCTGAGACATCACTCCACGTAGGCTTCGGAGCACTGGCCTTCATCCACTCCAGGATCGGCTTGATGTCCAAATCATCCTGCTGTGCACGTTCCAAGTTTTCCTTCCACTCATTACTAAGATCTGTCTTGATCATCCTCACAGGTACGACTTCTTTACCCTCTTGCCGAGTACAATGCTTGCAGTCTTCAGGGCAAGGTCTTCTTGATAATGCATCTGCGTTGCCATGAGATTTCCCG
Organism: Hecatera dysodea; assembly: GCA_905332915.2. Classification (NCBI taxonomy): domain Eukaryota; kingdom Metazoa; phylum Arthropoda; class Insecta; order Lepidoptera; family Noctuidae; genus Hecatera; species Hecatera dysodea. Next base: position 24,133,460 of record HG995286.1, on the reverse strand, counting down.
CTGCGATGTTCAATCACAAAGTCGTATTCCTGAAGTAGTTCAATCCATCTCGCAACTTGTCCTTCTGGGTTTTTGAATTGCAATAGCCATTTTAGCGCAGCATGGTCAGTTCGTAAGTGGAATTTCCTTCCCAGCAGATATTTGCTAAAATGCTGCAATGACTTGACCACAGCAAGTAATTCCCGTCGCGTGACACAATAATTCCTTTCAGGCTTTGACAGAGACTTGCTGAAGTACGCTATCACAACCTCTTGATCGCCATTCCGTTGAGATAACACACCGCCAAGTCCTATATCGCTGGCATCTGTGTCTACTATAAATTCCTTGCCCGTATCAGGATACCCCAAAATAGGTGTTTTGCACAGACGTTCCTTGAGCTCCTGGAATGCAATGTCGCAACTCTCATCCCAACAGAAATGTCGCTTCTCTTCGGTTAACTTGTGCAGGGTTAATCGCCGATAATAGGAGCACAAACCCAAAAATGCTCTGACCTGCGTCTTGTCTTTTGGGATTGGCCAGTCCTTGACTGCGGCGATTTTCTCTGGATCCGTGCGGATACCTTCTTCCGACACTACATATCCCAAAAAGCCAACTTGCCGTTTGAAGAATGAACACTTCTTCGGACTTAACTTGAGGTTTGCACTCTGGATCTTCATGAGCACGCGTTCCAGGTTTTGCAGATGTTCATCAAACGTATGGCCTACGATGATGATGTCATCCAAGTAGACCAGACAAGCATCGCCAATTAACCCGGTTAGTACTAGTTCCATCAACCTTTCAAACGTTGCCGGAGCGTTGCACAAACCAAACGGCATGACTTTAAATTGCCACAGACCCTTTCCTGTCGAGAACGCAGTTTTCTCCTTGTCCTTAGGATCAATTTGGACCTGCCAGTAGCCACTTTTTAGGTCCAACGTGCTAAACCACTTTACTCCAGTAAGCATGTCCAGCGTGTCATCAATTCTTGGCAGAGGATAGCTGTCCTTCTTCGTAACGTCATTCAGACGACGATAGTCAACACAAAACCGCATGGTGCCGTCCTTCTTTCTTACCAGCACTACAGGTGAACACCATGGACTTGATGAAGGTTCTATGACACCATCCTTAACCATTCCCTCAATCATGGTTTCCACTTCCTTATCACGTGCTACCGGCAATCTCCTTGGCCGCTGACGGATAGGCAATTCATCTCCTGTATTTATTTTGTGTTGAACTAAATCAGTCTTCCCGATGTCAGCATCGTTTGAAGAGAAAACATTGGCGTACCTCAGTAACATTCTCTTCGCCTTGACCATTTCATTTTGAGACAGAACGCTGCGACAGTCATCTAAAAGTGTGGTCACTTTCGTTTGGGCGTCCTTGCTGAGGTTCCCAGTCGATAGATTTTGGCACCGACGTAACCAATCCACTTCCTCACATGTACCAATCAGCGTGCCCTTATCTATCATCTGTTCCTTATCACAAAGGTTCAGCACAGGTACTCTTGAGATGTCAGTGGCTCTAACCAAAGTACGTGCCACTTTCCATGGAAGGTCACTGTCTACCCTTTCCACAAGTACACACCGATGAGTCTGCCCAGGATTTCGAGGAAGCCTAACCGGCACAATCGTTTCCGATCTCGGAGGAAGAACAATCTTCTTTAGGCTGTACACATTTCCTGGTAATGCCCCTTCCATGAAAAGTTCCTCTTGTCCACATTTCAAAACTCCTTGCTTAACGTCGATCTCACAACAATTCTTCCTCATAAAGTCTAGGCCCAGGATGCAATCGTCCATTATATCAGCCACGATTACATTGTGAAGATAGATCATGTTTCCTAGCTTCAACTCCATCTCTTTCTCTCCGCGGACGGGTATACGCTGGCCGGTGGCTGTCACCAAATTTATGCGGTCTCGGTTGTATGCGGAGTCCCCAAGGAACCGACTTACTAGTTGGTACTCCAGTGTCTATTGTCAGCTTACATGGCGTTCCGTTGACCTCGCCCTTGATGATTAGGCTGTTCCCGTCATGGGTTTGTGAGATTGAAATCCTTGGGGCTCTCTGAACATCAGCCAGCACCCGCCCCGCAGTCCTGGCTTTTACTCGTTTCCCTGCAGTTGCTGGGCGGTGCTGTTAACCGCCCTGCCCTCCGGAGATCGACTATCTTCCCTATCTACAGTTCGCTTAGGGCAACTGGACCGTAGGTGGCCCCTTTCCCCACAGCCATAGCATCTAGGGCTGTATCCTTTAAACCGGTCGCGAACAGTAGCCGCTGCAACCTCCCTGACGCGATGGGAACGATTATCCTGCCGCACAGCTTCCACCTCCAATGCATGTGCCAAGGCGTCTTTCAGCTTCTCGTGGTGCCCGAGCCTCACGGCAGCTCTAACTTCAAGGTCGCGGATGCCGTCGATAAATGCCTGCACCAGGTTCCCTTGAATGAGCGCAGGTACAGACTGGTATGCTTTTCTAACAAGTTTCTCCACCTCAAGGGCCCACTGCTGCAGGTTTTCACCGCTGCGTTGCACGCGATCCTTTAGCTGCGCCCGAAACACGTGTTCTAGATGAGCGTCGCCATACCTTGCTTCCAGTGCCTCAATCAGCTGCTCGTAAGTCACCTCGTTACCGAGGGCTTCCAGGATAGTGAGGGCCTGGTCGCGGAGGCCTAGGGTGAGAGCAGTCATGGCCTGGTCCTCACTCCACCCGTTCGCCTTCATAACAGCCTCAAATTGCATTTTGTATGCCGACCAGGAAGATGTTACATCGAACGGCGGCACTTTGAATCCACGTAGAGAAGGTGTAGTAGCTGAGGCTGCAATTCCATCTCCAACTTTAAGGTTGTCCAGCGTTTTCCTCACGTCAACAATCACGTTGTCAACCCGATGATTAATTTGGTCGATTCGTGTTTCAGCTTCCGTCAGGCGGTTCTCGTGCTGGACCACCTTTTCCTTTACAACCTTAATTTCTTTGCCGAAAGTGGCATGCAGATCCTTCATGAGGAACATCTGTTCTTCTTGGCGGCGCGCCTGCTCCTCCTTGTCACGTTGGAGCTGTTCTTCCAACCGACGGGTCTGTTCCTCCTGGCGGCGGGCCTGTTCCTCCTTGTCACGCTGCAGCTGCTCTTCTAAACGACGGGCCTGCTCTTCCTGGCGGCGGGCCTGCTCCTCCTTGTCACGCTGCAGCTGCTCTTCTAAACGACGGGCCTGTTCCTCCTGGCGGCGAGTCTGCTCCTGCAGCATCATCATCAGAGCAGCAAAGTCTGGTGCTGATGATGATGCTGGAGCTACTGCGGACAAGCCGGCCTCCATGGTTGGCAACTGTCTCTCCGTCGTCTGCGGCGTTGCACCTCCAAAACGCCTCTGGTCCGTCTCTTGCTGGCGATGACTACGGGTACGGATACCCTCAGTGTCGTCCTTCGGTAGAATCGGCATCTTTTAAATCCCACTTCTGACACCAATTGTTACGAGCTTCGGGTTCGTTACAATTAAAATCAGCCGATTCAATAAACAAAAATGACACTTTAATTTACACCACACTAATTACACAATAAACTCACTAATCACAAAACACAATCGCACTATTAATCACTTGAGTTCGCAGTCGAAGATCGCTCTCGAAGTTATCACTTGTATCGCAATTCCAATACTGACTCGGTCGGCACATGTGCCGGCCTTATATAGGGCGCCGAGTAGAACTCCAGAAAGTTCGCGTACATATCGGTCGCGACCGACTAAGGTCCGAGAATTCTAGCATAGAAAAATCTCGAAGGTCCCCGACTTCAATAGTTCTGCTACTCGATACTAGATGGCGCTACTGGTACCGAATGCCGTTATCATCCTAACTTAATTCTGGCGCGCAACAGTATTATTACCATCTAGATATTATAAAAATGTAAGATTGTTATTACGATCTAAAAACTTAACTGGTCATTACTGAAAACAAGACTGATTACATTAAATATAAATACTGAAGTTGCATCGTACTGTCGATTAATAACTAATTTTATAAAAAAATAAAACAACGTTTTTCTTTACATTTAGCCTGCTTCGAAATAAAACGTAATGTATTTTTTTTTTTTTTGTAATTCTTGTGATGAGCTGTTTCTTTGAGTGAGTCAAACACTTAAATCTACTTTTAATAACAGTTTTTTTTACCATGATCTCCACGTAAACCTTCCTAAATGGCTATTGCGACTTTGGTTAATTAAAAAACTCCGGCGTAAAACTCAATAAGTACCACTTATATTAATTATCACAGGGATGATTCCGCTGTATAAGTAAGTAAGTGACAAATAATATCTACGCTCGAAAGGGCTTTTAACAGTTGTAGTTATTTTTTTTATAAAAAAGATCAAATATGAAATCTGTATTCCAAATATCATGAGTCTGTTGATGATGTTCTACTTAACAGAAAAGTAGAACATGAACTACACGTGTTTGAAACTTTAAAGTGCTCTCCTGTAAAATTTGTAATTTGTAGTTAGGAGATGGTACGTAGGGACAGTTGTCGAGACATTCGTGGTAATAAAAAATTCCCTACCTGCAATTATGTACACCAAAAATGTCATAAAACATATATTTAAGTCCCCAAAAAATAAACGACAGAACAAAAACTTTCACTTAATTATTTATACTAATGTTTCGATAGCAAAGATTCAAACACCTACACGATCCATACCACGTTAAAATGCCGAACTATCGTAACGTAGATCTTAAGTCCATCTAACAAGGTTCGTTCTAGCTTAGCTTAATTTCGGCGAATACATTTAGGAATAATCAAAATCGAACAATCAACGTTCAATTGACGTAGGAAAACCTTTCATTCATAATTATATTTATGTCGATAATAATCAGTATAAGAATAAAAACTTTTTACAAAAAAAAAAAAAAAAAACTATAAGCCGACACGCGATTTCAGCAATCCCCGAAGATTTGCTAACATTTATTGAAGAGTATCGTTTCCTATATCGGTTCTTCATCAGATCTTCAGCAAATGAGAAAGGGTATAAGTACAGTTTATTTTAATTTTTTTTAATTATTGATGAGTGAATAAAACATAATCAGGAAACGTAGTCGAAGCCACACATTATTTGGGATAACTCAAATACTAGTCGTCAGATCTTTCGCACTGAAGTTTAAACGGGACTACATGACAAGCACCACCTTTCGAATATAAAAATAATTGATCAAAATCGGGACACCAAAGCTATGAGGTAACACAATCAACACAAAAAAAAATAAAGTCGACTTGAGAACCTTCTTTTTTGGAAATCGGTTAAAAACACTGCGTCATTGCCTATATGTACCTATATTTTAAACAGGAGCCAATGTCTTTATTTTGTACAACAAAAATAGAACAACCGAATAAATAATGTATATTCACGTTTATTGAACTTAAATGCGAAGAATCGAAAAGCTCGTCACTATGAATATTCTATGACCGAAGACAGAAGATTCAGTGAGTATACTCGTCATTATAAATATTCAACCAACGCGACGGGATAAAAGATGGGGATAAAAACCTTAATTTGACATTTTACGCGTCAAGTATTTTATACTGTTTCTTATTTAGGAAATATTAACCTAGACTCGGCGGCGGCAAATAATCGATACTTATATATTCTTTTATTATTTTTTGAAAAAAAAAACTGCTGACAGATCTTTCAGATTTTAGTTAAATTTGCCTTTGTTCATGCACTTTATTACCAGTGTACTATAACGTCAGTACAGTTCTAGCAGTTGTGTATGTAATTTTTGTTAATTATAATGCTATTCGATGAAGATAATTCATGCGTTTTTATTCGACCAATCAGAAAGGCGATAGCTGTACTGACTGATTTTAAAATCGTTTTTCAAATAAACATTCCTACATCAAACAATCATCAATTTGCTAACGAATTTTCAATTTCTCTTGTAAAGTAAAATTTTTGACTAAAACACTACCTATTAGAACTAAATTGAGGATAGGTAAGAGTTTCGGTGTCCAATTAAGAATAAAAAAATACAATCGAATTGAGAACCTCCTCCTTTTTTGGAATTCGGTCGAAAAGTGTCAATATTCGATAATTTTTTTTTTGGTTTCGCACCAATATTCGACTTGACATTCGAAATGTTACGTTGCTGGAGTCACTACTTCCATCTATCAAAAGTTAATAGCCTAGTAGACAAGATATAGCCTTTTTCCAACTGCATATTGGATGTGGGTACCAGCCTGAACCAGCTGTATATAATTTAACATGGAGCTGCAAATCTGAACTACACAACCCTGTGTGACATGCCACTTGCCTGGTTGTCAGAATTTCGTACTAATACTCCTTGTCTTTCTCTTTACACACTGTGTCTACGTTTCTTATCCCACTCTTCTGTAGCAGGTCTGCTGGTTTCTATTGAAATAAGCAGTAGGTACATTTGTGTTCTTGGTTTCTGTACTAAATGTTCTATCTTAGGTATATTATGTACATAAATACAACACGACAACACGATTGGTTGGTGTTGGTGGTGTTAGTGGCACACGCAGTGGTTGAGCGATTGGCTCCTGCGCTGCGTGCCGCGGGTTAGATTCCCGCACGGAACAAATATTTGTATGGCCTACAGATAATTGTTCCGGGTCTGGGTGCCTTGTGTATCTGAATTTCTATGTTTGTAAAAGCACCCACGATATAGGAGAAATTCCTAGTGTGGGGCAACGTTTAAAAAAAAACCCATAATGTCTCTCAAAGATTTATTATGACAGCTGGGTTATACGGCCTAACGTGCTTTGCGAAGCACATTGAGGTTTCACTATGCAATGGCTGATCAGTGTCAAAAAATTGCTTAATTTACCCTGTGCGGCTGTTCAATCAGTCAACAGAAATTAACTTCAACAATTATATGACACTACAAGTGGAGTAACTAGTGTACTTTGTAAAAAGGGGCTTAGTGTGTGATGGAAAGGAAAAAGGGAGAGGATAGACACATTTCAACAGGATCATCATCACTGATGGGCGCCCATGGGTTCACTTGCATGCAAAAATCATAAGAATGTTTAATAAACGGAACTCATAATGTTTTCGACAACTAACTATATTCGAGGCGAGATGATTAAAAGAATTCAATTTCGCGTTTGCGTACTTCTTCTTTAGTTCTCAATTTTTTTTGCATATATTATGTATATCTATAAGTAGTATAGTAGTACTAGTAGTAGTATTATGTATATCTATAAGTATAATCTATTACCTCTGTATGAATGGACAATACAAAACTAAGCTTATTGGAGACGAGATGTAAAGCAGCACCCCCAGAAAAGAACTCCCAGAAAAGAGCCCCCAGAAATGTCTCATGTCATCACACACATAAGGCATTAAAGCTGGGGATGGAACTTTGTCAAGTCTCCATATTAACTTATTTCCGACTGTCTAATGGGGAAAGAGGCTTTTGCCCTACAATGGGATACAATATGCTCCTAACATAACAAATGCAAGTCAGGTGTGGTGTCCGTTCCAGCAGTGCATACCTTTTTTATTTATTTTTTCTGGATGGGAAATCATTAAATGACTTCTCCTCTCCCGCTCTGGGCGGAGCGGAAGGGAGTGTCAGACTCTTACTGACTAAAACCCACCCGTGATCCTTCTTGTGCCCTTTGCGTTCCAGGGCCGCGGTGACTACTAGCAGCGTATACCTAATACAATGATTGAGCGTACTCAAAATCAAAATCGAATCTTTTATTTGCCTTATCTTGTATCTCTGCTTTCTTCTCCAAAATCACTAATTATGTTTGGATACGGTGTTGTACGGGCTCCTGCCCGTACAACACCGTACAGTCTTCCTCCTGGAAGACTTGTGTATTTTGTAGAAGTGCGAAGCCAGAGCCTGAAAGAGTCACTAGTATGTTCCGTCTACCACGTCCTAGTGGCTAGTGGTTTCGAAGAACTGGTTCAATAAACTTCCCAGCAACACACCAGCATGCAAATGGCGCAAATATGTACGCATTCCTATCGCAGAGAACACTGTCAATATTATAAGACACCATTAAATGGTGTTAACTTGTCAGTTTCTGAAAGTGCTCAACTTCATAATTGTTCAGGCATTGGCTGTTTTTTTTTACAATGTGGTAAAAAAATAGCCAATATCTACATAAAATGTTATTGGACATTTTTTTATACAAACAACTGATGAAATTTTACTAACATAATATGTTAATAAAATCTCATTCGAATAACAGTTGTTTTGCCAACACGGAGCATTAAAACATCACTCAGTAACTTCGCTCATCTGCAAGCTTACATTAATCACCTGCCCCTCACGCTGACACCCAGCTGTTTAACATTGGGGTCTTCGACAAATGTCGTCATCCGTCAATCGGCCAATCTGGAGAAAACATTGACGACTAAATTACATGCATATAAATTCCGCATGATTAATACGCTGGAACATTTGGGCGCAAGTGGGAGTGATGCCCGTTGGCCTACCGCCACACTCAGTCGCGGTGAGGAAGCCGATGTAAACAGGGCTATTTGCACGACTTGATCTTGGCCAGATCTTGACCTATTAACACGCAACCACGCAGTGGATGTCAGCGAGTGTCGCTCCGTGTATTTATAGATTGGGGCGCTGAAGCTTTTTGTTTCGAGTTCGCGCGCAATCGGGGGACGGACGAAGTACGGACGCGTCGCGTCGGATGGAAAATGTCCGCGAGAGGGATCAGACGGAAGAAGTCGTCGCTGTCGGAAGTGAAAGTCGCTGTGATCGGCGCGCCATCTGTCGGCAAGAGCGGTACGTGCAGTGGAGTGTTGTTTATTATTTTAAAATTAAGTGTTGTTTTTGACTATTGTTGTCAAAACTGCGATTTTTTTTTTCCGAAAATTGATTCATTCTGTATGAGTGCGTCACCGATACATGTGTCTCGTTATTTTAGTTTATATAAAAATAATCGTAAATGCGTAGGTACGACTTAGTTTTCTAAAAGTAAGTTTTGCTAAAATAACGTTGATGGACTACGCGTGCCTTTTGTCTCAAGGTCCTGAATATTTTCAGATCGTAAATGTTCGATAAAACGTGAGGGATCGATGAGTAATAAAACAGCGGAATTTATCATTGTCGGATATTATACGAAACGTTATACATAAGGTAGACACGAGCGATATTAAAAATATAATAAAGATTTTTAGCTGTTGCGATTTGCCAAGTTTTAATTCAGAAAACTTAATTGTCTATGGTTCGGGTTCAGATAGCTAGGGAAGAATTTTTTATGTTTATAGAATCAGTGCTTTTGATATTTAACTAGTTAAATAAATTGTCCAAACTTCTCCTGAAACTACGACTAAATGACAAAACATGTCAACACGTTCATGAAAAGCGAGAAAACAACTAATTCATTGTTTGGAACAATACAAAGGTAACAAATGATCGAAAAAGTTATTATGTGGGTTATTGACCCTAAAAATGCCTGATTACCTACTTAAATATATTGATTCATCAGATGAGCAATTTTGCATGCCAAACTAATCAGAGCCACCTTAAAAACAGTATTATTTTCCGGCAGTGACCATATATGTATCAACAAGTGGGAACCATGACATTTAACAAGTTAATAATGAAACTTATTCCGACTACGGAACAAAATATGAATTTTGTCAATTTTCAATGAACAAACGTCATTTTTTTTAAATATTTAATTGAAATAAATTTAGGTACTTTACATTTTTGGAATGTGCGTATTTTTGGTATTCTATTTTATTACCATTTATGTCTTTTTGTTATCAATCAAATTCAATTTAAAAAAGCATAAAAAAACAATTTACACACTTATAGTGCTGGGTATTTTGCATTTCTAAAAGATTATATTAGATATAAATAGACATCATATAATCTATGTTTCGCAGACACACATGCAACAGTTTAAACGTTGCGAAGAAACACATGAACATCCACAAAGACTCAGAAAACCTATTCCTTCCGACAAATATAAATAACTAGCCGCGCTCCGTGGTTTCACCCGCGTAGTTCCCATTCCCGTGGGAAAACGGGAATAAAATATGTTACTCGCTGCTAATGTAGCTTTCTAGTAGTGAAAAAATAGTTAAAATCGATCCAGTACTTTCGTAACTTATTCGATACAAATAAAAGAACAAATTCAAATTTAAAAAATTTTATTGATAGTTTTTTTCCAGATGTCAAGTGAATGCGCAGTCCACTGTGTTGCACCAATTTAGGCATGCAAAATTATTATCTAGATTATAAATGTCATAACTTCTGATTAATACCTTCTAAAATGTCATAAATTCCAAATATTGCTCCATAGATGTCATAAAAAAAAAAACATTATCCGGACAAACAAATCTTTCCTCTTTATACTATAATAATATTAGTATAGAAGATTAAATTTCTTGCACAAGTGACAGATAAAGGTTATTGTAACACCATACTTCTTTTGTGACAAACCACCACGGCTGTCAAAGTGAACATTTACCTACAAATTCTCCACGATTGTGAACTCGTCCAAATACTTCAGCATGAATCACATGGAAACTGAATGAAGTTCACCTCGTACCGAAGAATTTGATGGCAAATTAACTCAGTGTGTGACGTAGTGTAGTATTGTTCGTATATTTAGAGTCATTAACGGGCTATAAGAACTTGACTCGTGTAAACACGCAATTGTGACGCATAGCCGGCCCAGTTCCGCGTTGCTGGGAAAATGTGACTGAAACTATGAGCGGAATTTGTAAAGCTATGTTCACAAACGAAAATAACTAATTTACACAAAAAAATGTTTAAAACAATTAATATAAATACTCTAGTTGGTTATTCGCTATGGTAGACTCTGTTATGGAGAAGTACGAACAAGAAATTTGCTAGTTACTCATTTCAAATAAAAGTTTTACAACATTTTGTATATTGAGGATGTAATCCAAATATAAAAAGTAAATTAATTTATTTCAACTAGACCATTAAAAGGCACTTTTGAACGTCAAAACAGTTTGAAAATAAAAATATTATTATAGAATCTAGTTGTCCATTCGGAAAAAGTAGATTCTTATGTAGAAGAACGGACAAGAAACTCCATAGTTGTACTCTTTTCAAATATAAGTTTTACAATATTTTGTATATATTAACCACTTGATTATAATCAATTGGTTAATGTATATACATATGTGAGGACGATGCACCCAAATAAAACTAAGTACTATACTACTAATAGGTACAACAAAGTAATGACAGCAGAAGTAAAATGAGTAAATCAAATAAATTAGTAAATGCTAGTAAGGGACATAGTACTAGCATATTTACAATTTTTTCAATCATTGATTTATATAATTAACAACATTTATGTAGCATAAGTTACCTATGTCACCGGAAAATTGTAGACTCAGTCAGATCAGATTGTAATAAATCTTTGTTAGATTTTAATTACTCGATATATTCAATAGTTTTCAATTTATCCGTAGGTATCTTAACAAATCAAATCAAATACATATTATATATACGAGTAGCATACAGATATTAATTTTAATAAGAAAACATAGTATACAATTTCACGCGGTATTTTCCAATCATTAAATTTTATGTGAGGACGATGCCCGTCCGATATTTGAAACCCGTCTAGAGCGGTCGAATTTCATAATTACTACCTTACGAACAGAATTTACACTATTTTCCGGTAAAACTGAAATCTATAGCCTCCGTACCGATAGTACTAATACAATATAATAACACTAGCTGATCAGTGCAACTTCGTCTGCGCCAAATAAGATAAAAAGAAATACCGCATTTTTTTGCAAGATTTGCTGATGCTCAGCTCCTATTGGTGTTAGTGTGATGTACCCACTATAAATAGATTGTACCCATCCTGCCTTGATAAATGGACTATCCAACACTAAAATATTTTTTCAGTTCGAACCAGCAGTTCCTGAGATAATCGCGTTTAAAAAAACAAACGAACTCTTCAGCTTGATAATATAATATAGACTAGCAGCGCCCCGCGGTTTCACACGCACTGTCCCCGTTCCCGTGGGAATATGGGGATAAAATATAGCCTATGTCATCCGGAGATAGTGTAGCTTCCCAACAGTGAAAGAATTACATATTCAAATCGTTTCAGTGGTATCAGAGGCAATTCAATACAAACAAGCAATCAAATATTTCCTCTTTTTAATATTAGTATACATAGTTTCTGTAGATAAAGCTAATCCAATGACACGGAAACTTGTCTGTTCAAGAGCATTAACGTTGTAGTTTGTCATTTTATTTAACACTAGCAGCGCCCCGCGGTTTTACCCGTGTAGTTCCCGTTCCCGTGGGAATATGGAGATAAAATATAGCCTATGTTACTCGTAGCTTTCGAATGGTGAAAGAATTTTTAAAATCGGTCCAGTAGTTTTTGAGACTATTCATTACAACCAACCAAACAAACAAACAAACAAAGTTTTCCTCTTTATAATATTAGTATAGATTAATAAGTACAGTGATAGACTAGACTAAACACAACTATGAAGATATACATTACACAAATCTGAAGTCCGATTATTATTGTACACAGCGTATATGTATTATATATATGCTTCATTAGTGACAGACAGATAATGTTGTGTCTATTACTTAAGGGAATTCAAAACAAACCGGCGAAATCACAAAAGTGAGCTATAATATCGTACTTCTGATTACCGTTTTCTAGAACACAGAAGCGTGATGTTATGTTATTTTGTATATGAATTTTTAACATTATAATAGAGTAGTTGACTAAAACAATCTGATTACTCCGTAGGATACATTTCCAAAAAATATTGGACACGTATTTTTTCTTCTTTCACGTAAACAAAAAACGAAGACGATACAGTGCGTTGAGTACTCGTGTGACGTCACTATGTGCTACAATTTTTACCACGATGTAACGTCATAGGTCCCCACTACTGATTTTTTATGCTTTTTATCTTCGTCAATTTTTATAGTTTTAATAAAGCAAAATATACGTGTCCAATATATAATATACAATCATTTTATTTTTACTCAAGAAAAACCCCTATTGTATGTTCTGAAGTAATAAATCGTTTGTTAACTACTTAGGTATTTAATTCACTAGTTTTTTCCCACGGATTCGTTTGCCCACAGGAACTTCGTTTTTTTTTTTGTAATCATTACGTTCTTGAGTGTGTTAGTGTCATTGGGTACTTCTGTACCCAATGTACTCAGCGCTGTTGTGGAATTAGGTATTTTTGTTTTGTAACGGCTGGTTGACACTTCCCGTGACCCAAGAGCTGACTTTTACTTTGGCCAGCAGATGCTAAGCATTGCTAGGTATGCAACGTGGCAATGCCGCCAGTCTTTTGGGAACTTTAACAAATGATAGTGTTGTGTAAGACTTTTTTGATGCTATATTTTAGTTCATTTTTGGTTTAGTTTATTAAAATGCTATTAAGTTGGTAATAAATTAAGCATATCATCGGAAGGTATCAATATCTTTATCAGTATTTCCAGAGATTATTAAATATTAACAAACCTACACAACAATTTTCCTCTTTATAACACTAGTTTTTATATAAATAGATCTGTTGCGGAATGTGCTACATTTTAATTGTACTGAATGACGTTACAATACGTAGGTCGCTGTTTAAACACACACCAGTATTAAACATTTCACAAAACGATTATTACACTAATAAAACATTACGAAAGAGAAGAAAATAAACTTCTTTTTTCTTTGCGGATAAATTTTCAGGACAAGCTATTTCTCGCGGCTCCACTCTCGTTGTATTTTTGTTTCAAAATTTTCATTCTTACAGAACCTTTAATTTCCCGGTGACATATAGATAGATAAGGCCACCTTTCCATCTGCAAGCAACTCGCAAGCAAGTTAAATTACCTTGCCGGACACAGTCGAGCAACTTATCATATTGGTCCCCACAAACCCATCCACGAACAGACTCCGGCAAACTTTTTTTTTTATCGAGCGGCTGTATCGGTAGCCCGCAATGTAATGAAAACGTGACCAAAAATTAGTTTACATAGATAAGATATTTTCTACGACTATTTATATCTCTACCAACTGAAGTATCGACTCATTGTGTAACAGACAATTATGTATGTTGGTTTTTAAGTGATTTATACTATTTAGAGATTACACAGTAAAGAAAAATACTGACTGATTTAATTTTCGTTTTTTTTTTCTTACTTACTTAGCTGTCTAGCAGTAAATGTTATGGCAGTGTGATAACATTTTCTTCAGCTGCAATAAAACACACAACTCACAAAGCATGTCGCGGATAATGTGCGTTTAAGAGCGTGTACGCCGCCGCCGCCGCGCCGTATGGAATTTCATACAAATTTTCAAGTCACTATTTTGCGAAATGACTGAACATATTTTAATGAAACTTCACACATACATATAAGCAGGATACATAGGTCTAAAAAGTTAGTTAAAACATTTTCGAAGTGTCTTATTTAAAAAAAAATAAGTACTGGAAATGTATGTTTGGATGGAAATTTTAAAATGTCTAATTTAACTGTAACACTTTTTATCGAAAATGTTTTCAACTAACTTTTCAGACCTATGTATCTTGCTTATGTGTGTGAAGTTTCATTAAAATCGGTAAAGAAAAAGTCATTTCGGAAAAATAAAAATGTAAGAAATGCCGTTCGGCGTTCGGCGGCTCTTAAATTGTTCTTAAAATGGTGTCGCATCTTTGTCACACAGAGTCTCTTTGAATCTATCTACGGAACGTTAACCATGGAACAGAGCCACCAGTAGAATGATTTATTACATTCAGTAATTACACCAATTTTATACGCAAATGAAACTTTATTAACTTTTAACCCTCCGTATCTGAGCCAAATGCGATTTCAAGTAGTATTCGATACTAATTTTAACTTCGGTTTCCATTAGGGCTACATGTGTAATTATATGAACGTTTCATGGTACTTATTGAACAAAACCGCTGCGTTTCTGCCGAAGGCAGTTACCTAAATGAGTTTTAAACTGAAGGCTAACTGAATCGAGTAGGGGCCATACTATGTCGTCTTAAAACCATTATGGTTCCGCAGTGGGTGGAAGATTAGTAGAGGCTATAAGAGCTATAGCAGACGAAACGCATCTACGCCCGACGCTATCTCTTTTTCACAACGAAATTATTTTGTCTTTGCGCGTCATAGTAGGGCTTTAAGTTCCTAAGCTATATGTGAACCTGGCACATTTCTTATAAAGTGTCCAAAATATTAAAAAAGAAAATAACAAGCTAACTTATTTCGTTTATGATAGATTCTTTAATGATAAATTCAACTAACTTCTGCCAGCGTTAATGTCGTAAGGCTATCTGGTATTCCAAACTATAATCCATCGCTGTGTTAAATTTCGTAAAAATCGTTTCAGCCGTTCTGGAGTGATTGACTAACAAACATCCAGCCATCTATTTGTATTCATAACAGTACTGTGATAAGCGCGCGGTGGCTCTGTACCGGTCATGTCAAGATTTATACTGGTTCTAACTGAAAAAATATTTTAGTGTTGGATAGACCATCTATCGATTAAGGCAAGGTATATATATAGACTATATAAAATAGCGAAAAATGTTATAAAAACAGTTTGTTTTTTCTCTCTAATATGACTCAGACGAAGTAACGCGGATCAGCTAGTAAGCGATAAACCAGTTTCAAAACCTTCTGAGAACCTTCAGTGTTTTGATGCAACGGCTCTAAAATAAGCAAAATGCGATGCTTAGCGATTGTTATGCTCAGCGAATGTTTAGAAAATACTCTGTAACTAAACGCTTTCCTAATTAGGTACGCGTTTAGTTTTCTGTCAGTTCAGTTTCCAGCTTTGAGTTTCTACATATTTTATTTGTTATTTTATATTTTTGGTGACCCTATTTAGTTGACATAATTATTGAAGATATCGCTTGCGCTAAATATCACTTACCTTAATTTTATATGCAGGGTAATTGAGTGCGTCCCTTCAAATGGGACATCCCATCTGGAGTTAATATACAATGATTTTGATCCCAGTACCTCGGGGACAAAATTGGTTTGTTTTCGAACTTTTTAACATCCTATTTGAAGGAACGGAACCAATAACACTGTATACCTTTCAGGTACTACATTAACTTCTTATACTCAATTCTACAATCAAATGATTGAAACACGCCGATCAGTCAGATCAGCGTTCAATTGTGAAACATTCACATATTTGTTTTGCGGAAATAATAATAGTACAGTTGGGGTATTATTTAGGCCCTACCCACCTATTGTAATGGAAAAAGGCGGGATTTTTCGTTTGTACAATTCTCTACTGCTACCTAAGTACCTATGGAAGTAACTACATAGAGCTTAATTATTTTCATGAAAATCTAATTTTAAATTATTCCTTACTAAGCTTTTAAAAATACAAAAATTATACAAATCAGGTGTGCAGAAGAAGTGTCATTCTTACTGACGTAAAACTGTTTGTCAAATGTTGTTTATAGCAATACAGAGTTTTGCAGTACCTTGTGAAATCATTTTCGCCAGCGACCTTCGATTTTCCTTGAAACTGTTCAGCAAAATATTTTGGCGAAATGTTTTTCCATGAATATTAGCGAGCCTTGATTAATACAGCGCATACCTCCAAAACCCTTACGTTTTTTTACGCAGCGTACTTACTCTGAATACTAGGCTAGCACTAATTCATATAGAGCCTTCTATTTTTGTGGTCTAAAAATAGTCACCAATATGGTAAAATACTATGAGATCGATTCTGAAATATGGAAAAAAAATGCAGGTCTGTACACTCTAAATTTGGTCGAGCATTCATATTTCAAGAAAAGATGGATGGATTGTGTGAGGAGTGATATGAAAGAAAAGGGAGTTAGTGATAGCGTGACGGCTGACATGACAGAATGGAGGAAAAAAACATGTTGCGCCGACCCCAAGTAACATGGGATAAGGGCAGGAAGATGATGATTCATATTAAAAAAAGCGATTTTTTTCGTACTTTAACGTCGATCCTGAACATTGTCCGGTTGAGCAGTAACCAGCCTTAGTGTGCTGAACTGCGAGTGGTCCTGGCCTAAAAAAAAAAATTCTTACCTGAACCTAGTATATGTTATTTAAATCAAGTATTTTGACTTCCTAAAATTGTCAATGTATTAAAAATACTACTCTATAATACCGTTAACGGGTATTTTTAGCCTAATAAGCTCTGAAGTATCGAGGTAGCGATGTTTTCAGACCAGTTTAAGTCAGTCTCAAGCGTCATCGTACGGGCAGGCACTACGTTATTTTTATACCAACTGCAGATTTATTATCTGCCTTTCTATACCCAGGCAAATATTGATGCTGTCATAGGATACCGAGTGCCGAATGGTAAGGATACTTCAGCGCACGTTCGGCATACAGAAAAATACCCGCTACCGGTTTTTATCCAATTAAAATCAGTAAAGGAAATATCTAGGAAATAAACCAGTCTATTTTTTCGTATATTTCAGTTTTCTAACTACTGCGAAATCACGGATTTCCGACACAGTTGGGTTTCTAGGTTATACCAAAAAAGTATAATTTGTCTCGCCGTGCTAGCTTGGTATATCAATTTCCTCTTCCTTCCCAGTTCCCGCTATTTCGGGATAGAACACCAAACTTTCAAGCGCCAAGTTGTTCTGTTTTGAATTTTCTGTTCTTGAAATCGGGCTTGCTTGAGGTCAATTTTTATATTGCACTACCGGGTACACGCAGAACGATGTTTAACACATGGTACTCAGTACGACTTTTGACGTATCCATCCACACCAATGAGGGCGATTTTCAGTACCTACTGTTATAGGTGCAACTTTGAAGCTTCTTCGTGTTCATGTCGCCTTGCAAACGAGAAGTTGTCCTCTGTTGTGAAAACATCGGTCACCCATCTAATTCACTGGCAGCTTAACCTCGTACATCGATCGGTCGCGGGCGCCATTAGGAAAGCTTGTCTCGTTGTAAATAACAATGTTGCTGACAACCAGTGTGACGATTCGCAAACAATGTAAACAGTTGGCCGTCTCCCAGATTGCTAAAATATTTACCATTATTTTTCTCTTCTATGTCACTAAGTTTATAGAATAAAGTCAGTTGGGAATCAAGAGCTAAGCTTAGTTCACACAGGCGATTTTTCATCACCACAAAGCTTATCCCGTACTCAGTCATTTTGAAGCGTATTCGAATTTTGAAAAAACAAAGATGGAGTCGAGTTGCGATTTGGACTATGTTAGTGGTTAGTTTACACGACTTGTATTCTGCACACAAGTGTGAAATAGCTACTATTTTGATAATAAGCATTTGTTCGTATCCGTCTGTGTGACAATAATTTAGAGAATTCGACCTAGAAAAAAACAAACGAATCACGATTTTTAGACAATAATGAAGCAAGGAATAGTTTGGAAAGAAAAAACAAGTTTTAAATTGCTCCGGAATGCCGGATATCAATCGAAAATTTAGCGTCTTGAGTAGTTAGATTAATGGCATTCCTGAACAAACTTGATCACGAGTTCTATGTACAAATAGTTAAGCTTTTTAAACAAACCATGTTTAAAAAGCTTATTTATAGATAGAACTTTCATTCGACCGGATGATTGATATCCGGCATTCCGAAGCAATTTTAAACTAGTCTAACTCAAATTGCTGATGAAAGCTTATAATTGATTGGTTTTCAGTTATTTTAGAATACCCAACTTCAAAAAACATCCCTAAAGAAACTAAGAAGCTCTGCGTTCAGTAGTGATGACCAAGTTTAATTCAAGACACGACATTTTAGCGCCCCACCTACACAGGGACCGCTAAGGCCGGAGTGAGCCCTGGAACGCGTGGAGCACAATAGAGCAATAGGGTAGTTAACTAAAAAAATCTGATTAGTCCGTCTGATAGATTTCCATGAAATATTGGACACGTATTTTTTCTTTTGTCACATAAACAAAAAATGAAGTCATTTGATGAATTCACATCTTTAAAAAAACCTTACCTTTCTTCATCCACGCATAAGTAATAAGATTATCGCGTTATTAATGGGAACTACGATTAATTAGCTGAGCAGTTGCAAGGGTTCACACGTACCGTCAATCTCAAGATTACGTAGGTAGACTTTCTAATGCTTAGGTTCAGAATTTAAATCGTATAAGTTCTACTAGTCTTTTCATAGGAAATAAATCACGATATTAGCAGCTCAAGCTCATTAATTAAGTACCATATTAACAGATAACGATGCCAACTACTATAATAATGAGAATTGATGGGCTCGCAAACTTCACACTTGTATATTATTTACCTACTTCTATTAGTACACTAGGCGTTTATTTCTGTTGCTACACGTGGATCTTAATGATCCCGTCTATAATAGACGCGCTAATAATAATCGTCCTGTATCGGTACACGAAAACGGATAATTATTCTGTTGCCCTTGATGTCCTTGGCTTTTGGAGGCATGAACATTATTGAAAATCATTTGGATTCTTTGGTTGTACCTATCTAAAGATGATCTATGAATTTATTAATTGTCGTAGGTCTGTAACATAATAACTGGTATTCTACGAGTACCGTGTTAAAGAAAAAAGCTCGAACACAAAGAAAAACAATGATAGTTAGATATATTTAAATTTGGCGTTAAGTTAATAAGTGAAACATTTGGGTTGTATATCACGAAAGTTCCATCATACAAATCATCATGCAGCTGACAGCTCTCGATGGTTTAAGTTAAATATTTCGGTTGTACGTATTATCAAGAATTGGATAGGTTTATGGTAGGTATAGTAAAGCTTTTCCGGTATTCTTTATATTTCTCTGAACACGTGTTTACACGTGATCAAACACAGAGAATAGAAGATAGTTTTTCACTTCTTGTAGTTACGACGCGCCGTAGATTTGCACCTTAGAACTGCTACAAATCAATTTTAGAATTATGTGATAAGTGAGTATAATTGCCCCTTCATCGTTCACTGCTCAAATGCCTAAAAAACTTGATAAACCCAGGCTGTCCTCATCCACTTGCTCCAATTAACCGGCTGGACAGTCTCTGCTTGTTGCGATCAATCGGTCGAGACCGACTTATTTTTGTGCTATAATTTCAGTTACTCGCTGCCTACGTAAAAATGTCATGTGATTTTCAATTTGGATTAAGGTAAAGGTTGGTTTTATTTAGATATTGGACACACGCGTCAGAACGTTCTTACCAGATGTTTAGTATTGGGCGCAGTCGATAAAATGTTGTACGTATAGGCGTTTCATCGGAAAAAGAAAACTTGCTTCGTCGCAACTGACTAGGGTGGGCCAATGATGACAGCGTAGCTTTGTTTTTTTTTGCATGTCAGGTACTTGCAACTGAGACATGCACCATAAACAAATGTGACTAGGAGTAGGAAGTTCTGTTTGTTTAGGGCCAAATCAATAGACACTCAGATACAATTGCTCTTATGTAAGCACTAAACTCCCTTTAACCCCATCAATGCCTGAAACGTTGCAATAACCGCTTGCGCTAATTAACCTCGCTGCGCAACCTCGTTAACTAATGTCCCAAATCAATTTACAAGCTCTATCGCAATAGGAAGGTAATTAAGTCTTATTTCACCTAGCTATCATCCAATTATCTTCGAATGCTAATAGACAATGGAATCTGAAACAATTGTTGTAATGAGGACGAGATGTAGGTACCTATTATGTGTGTTGGCATTCAAGCCTAGGGTCAAATGCATTGATGGATAGGTATTGTTGGTGTATAGGGGTTGGTCGCATCGAGGAATGTTCTCTGCAAGTACCCTATACAGGGTGAAATTGAATAGATGCGACATATTTAAATATACAATAATACGTGTTGTCAAGAAAATTTAGAACATACCAAATGTAAAATTAATGAACTTTTATCACCGCTATGAATGGCAACGTTTAATAACGCGAGTACTCCACAACGATCATTGAGCACTGCGATTAGTTGGACGAGATTTTTTGATACTTTAATTTTTCTTATTTATTTTGCATATTAATTATTTTTCTGGAATACCGATAATTCGTACTTAAATAAAGATATTAACATCGATGGATCATTTTAAAACGCCAACCACGTAACTTTTTTTAACGATTTAGATTGTAGAAAAAACAGTTTATAATTACTATGTTACTGTAACTGAAGCTCCCATTTCATTTTGTCGCATCTATTCAAAGTCATCCTGTATTCATGCCATGGAAAACTAATTGCATCGCATGCCTTGCGGTGCTTGTTCGGTTCCAGGACTCTCGAGTATTCCAGCGAGCTGTTCTACTTGCATTGTTAAGTGAATAGATAAAGGGAAGGGAAGGATTTCCACAATGCAAAATCTGTATGAAAATAAAAATGAGATGTCGCTCCTTGCTAAGCGGATTACTTAAGAACGTCTGCGTGATTTTTTCAATGTTCTTTATAGTCTGAGTTCTTTAGAAAATAAAATGGAAGACGGGTTCGGAAAATTTTAAAATTCGGTCAAGTGATATCTCTCGATCGCATTTTCATCATTTCATACCTTCAAACTGAGTCGGGTAAACCAGGTCAACTAGTCTGAAATAATAATAGCAGCTAATTGTGGCTTTCATATGGATATGGTATTTTTTAATACACCTATTTCCCATAGTGATAGTTTTACACCACAGCATGCTACAATTCCTTATGGGTCATTTGATGGACGAACGATTGAAAGAGGACGAATATCTTACTTTAAACCAAACAATTTTTTTATTCTATATAATAAAGGTACTACTACTATAAAAATGTTAAAATATTTAATATATACTCTTATAAAAATGAATTGTATAAGAGTATATATGTTATAAAAATGTGGTCGATGGTTTTAAATGGCTTTAAGTTTACCGCGCCTGTTTTTTTAATATCTTGGGATCTTAAAACTCCCTGTAGCATTCATAATAGTTATTTTTTAAAGAAAATCAAACGTTTTTGTGCAACTCTCTCTGTAGTCTATATTCTGTTTTAATATAAATATTTACTGTTATACAATTCAGTAAAAATACTTTTTTTTTCCAAAAAATTACAACCGACTTCCAAATAAAAACACTACTACAAAGTATAAAATAATTTTAATTTAAGAAGTCGGTGTTTTTGATTGCTTCTTGGTTTTTTATTTTATTTTTAAGTATTTTGTTTGTGGTATAATAAGTAATAGAGACCAAAACAAAAGCTCATCCGCATGAGATGATGATATCAGATGCAAATACTTGAACAGGTTTAGAAGTTATACGAAAAACTTAATAAGTGTCTATAAAAATTGAGGGTTGCCCCCGATTTACCTCGGATTCCATCATTAGATCCTGACTTAGTGACAATGAGACCAAATTCGAACCGATACCGGATACCGAACAAAAGTAACTTTTTCAAATCGGTTCACAGTTGGCGGAGATGTCGCTAAACATACCTACATAACAATAAAGATATATAGCGGAACATAGAACCTCCTCCTTTTTTGAAGTCGCTGAAAAAATAAGCCGTTTCACTGTGTGTGACCATGTTATTTTAGTACCATGTTCTTAAAATTAGTAGTTAAGAGCGTATGCACCGTACGGCATTTTAACAAATTTTCAAGTCCTTATTTTCCAAAATTACTAAACAGATTTTAATGAAACATTACACATATGAGCAGGATACATAGGTCTAAAAAGTTAGTTGAAAACATTTTCGATAAATATTGTTACAGTTAACTTAGACCCGTTTTAAATTTTCCATACAAACATAAATTTCCAGTTATCTTTTTTTAAATAAGACATTTCGAAAATGTTTTAACTAACTTTTTAGACCTATGTATCCTGCTTATGTGTGTACAGTTTCATTAAAATCGGTTTAGTCATTTCGGAAATAAGAACTTGAAAATTTGTATGAAATGCCATTCGGCGTATACGCTTTTAATGCTTTTCATCGTGTCAGAAATAAATATACGGAGTACAAAAGATGGCCTGTTCACCAAAACGTTTAAAGTGCTTGTAACAGTTCAAGTGGACATTAAAAATAGCCCGTTTCATAACTGAACTAATTTTAGGCGTTAACATTGTAACCGTGCGTTCGCACATGTGGGTCAATGGTTATGTACCGCGGTAACGTCACCACAATGGAGGTTAAATCAGAGGAACTGCTTTACACAATACACGACAATGGACCAGTGATCAATAGAGCAAGAATTAAGGACACGTGGTCAACAACAGATTGCTGTCAACTCTTTTCCGTCACCGTAGATGTATGAGTTCTTAAAACAAAAAACAATCTGCAGCTCTTAAAGGAATAGAAGTAGGATGTCAAACTTTTTTCACAAATTATTAAGAATCATCAAAATCAGTAGGTACACCAGTAAAAAGACGGTAAACATACAAAAAAAAATGGGAGTTATAGGGACCTCCGATAGTAGTGAAAACTTAGAACTTTTAGTATTTTTTGAAATTTCATAATGTTTGAATTAAAATAATAATCAAACAAAAATACTACTTCAACAATGCAAAAATTGAACTTTTCACTAAATCCATTTATTTTCACTTACACGCATGAGTTATGAGCATGTCCAATGACGCTAACCCATAACTTCCCCCTTTTGTGAAAGTAGGTTAAAAATCATCTGCCAGGGTCGGCTTTTAGTCAAACCAGATTGAACTAAACACCAGTTTTTTTACGTGGAGCGGCTACGGCTACCTACCAGAACTTCACAGCCCATTAACTGGGTAACACCGCAGTTCTTGGCAAGGCTTCCTTAACGTCTGAATAAGCTACAATTGACAGCCGAGACCAACAGCTTAACGTGCTTTCTGAGGCACGGAGGAGTCTCGGTATGTTTAAGATGATTATCCATCCACAGGCCGGCCTCAGCCAGCTTGCTTAACCAATCGACCCATGCGACAATCAAAATTGTGAAAACTAAACTAAATAAAAAAACATAACTTTTATTGTTTGGAGCCATCCAAACAATAAAAGTTTTGTTCGGGTCGGAAACCTGCCTTGACTGACCATGATCTTCCTGAGTACCAGCTAATCTTTTTTAAATTACGAGCTCATTACAATAATATCCGAGGGAGAAGACGGAGCTGATTAGTACAATACTTCATTTTGCCAAAATGCTAAACGATTGGGATCGGTTGGTTCCTTTAAAAGTTGAATTGGAACTTCTAAATGAACTATACAGTTCAATATATGGTTCATTATAGTATTGACGCACAATCACATGATTTATCCAGAATATTGAAAAGCATTGTGAATGGTTTTGGCAGCCGACTGGCGGCCATCGAGGCGTGTTGTAGAGCTCGCGGATCATATCATATTTAGATGAACTTTTCCACTGAACCAAATAGCCTGCAAGATGTTCCCATCTACTCCCCTATAAATGAATATTTTAAAGGAAGTTTCATTAAATTATAAACTCTCTGAACCGTATCTGACGTGATATTTTGTAACATAATAAAAGCCCATCCGAACTCGCTAGTATGCAATATCCGTGTCTTAATGAGAACACAAAGTTTATAATCTTACGCGATTTATTATAAACTGGCAGCGCCCCGCAGATTTACCCGCGGAGTTCCCGTCCCGAAATCATAGCTTATGTTACTCGCCGATAATGTAACTTTCCATTGGTGAAAAAAAAATCGGTCAAAATCGGCCCAGTAGGCTCGAAGCTTATTCGGTACAAACAAAAATTATTCCTGTTTATGATCTTAGTATAGACTTAAAGTGTTTGCAGTATCCGGTGACGAACGGAAAGGGAAGGCCTATCATAGAATTTTATTTTATAAAATCTTGAACTTACATAGAATTTCCTTAGTTGAGGGAAGAAGTATTTACTTAGCTTCTTGACGAAGACAATAGTCAAACTTCCATCTTACCTCCGCGTGAAGATTTGATAAGTGCATCGGCTGATGCCGTTTTGTGTGTGAGTTTTACAAACAACGGCATCAACCTATGTACATTATTTAATTAACACTGTATTTGTTTGTAGCGTCGACGCCCTGATATAAGAAAATTATGTAACTGGCATGGTTGTAAGTAGGGTAGCTAACTAAAAATATCGAATTACTCCGTCAGATAGATTTCCAAAAATATTAGACCCATATTTTTTCTTTTTTCACGTAAATAAAAAACGAGGACGATATAGTGCGTTGAAAATTCGTGTGACGTCACTACATGCTACAACTTTTACCACGCCGTGACATTACAAGGCCCCTGATCTTTGATGCTTTTTATCTTCGTCATTTTTTATATATAAAAATAAGTCGGGTTTTCCTTCCTGACGCTATAACTCCAGAACGCACGAACCGATTTCCACGGTTTTGCATTCGTTGGAAAGGTCTCGGGCTCCGTGAGGTTTATAGCAAAGAAAATTCAGGAAAAATTTCAACACAAAAGCGGGAAAATCTTTTTTCATTTTTTTTTATATATGGCAAAACAACGTTTGCCATATATAAAAAAGGTCAGCTAGTTTTTTATAAATTTGATAAAGCAAAAAATATGTGCCCAATATCTTTTGATAATCTAACTCTGACCTGAATAGAATCATATTTTTTTCCTCAGGAAACATGCCTATCGTCTAGGAAACATACATGACATAGTAATAATTTGGAAGAACTCAGATTGACTGTACATTGGCAACAACATAAGTAGAATAGGTCCAACAAGATGTATTGATCCCCTAACTAATATTTACGCCAATACACTCAGATTGTTGTTTAGGCGCTTGACAAAGTAATGCTTATTGAAAATCTTCGATTGCCAAGAAATAGAAACGTCACTGAATGTTCTCCAAAAGCTCTATTCTGTCTGATATTGATATTTAAAATTACGGTTTTAAATATTAGCAGAAGCTCAATTAATTCTCAACATTAATCGGGTCTTTACTAAGCTGTGTAAATACACATGCCACGGATAAGTAATTATTTGTCAGAAATGTCAAAACGCCAGCTAGTAAACGAAGTAGTAATTCCAGAAAGCGGCGCGGGCGCCGGTATAAAACCAAATACTTTAGTGTTCCATCAATTGTTTCGCTTAAAATAACAGCTGAATTTATTACGTATGAACCTTAGCCAAAACTTGTTACATTTGGCTTTATTTTCCGGATCTTTTAATACTACGTTATTTTGACGGCACATTTATTTTTATTTTTAAAAAGGTTCTAGAAATAAAACTCTATAAATGAGACAACGATTAATTTGAAACTTTTGAAGTCCCACTTTGTTCTATCATAAAAAGGTGCGTAGAATGACGATGGTGCTGATGTAAATGATCAAATGTGATAGAACGATATATCTGCTTCGTTGAAAGTTGCCCACGTATAAGCCCACGCCGTAATGGACCGATGGTCGTCAAAGTTTTATTATCAAATATAAAATAATGTTGTTGTCTCTGATTCTCGCTGAGTTACCGGCCGCCGACGGTTAGGCGTCTTAATGTATCAATCTTAAGACGAAAATAACGAATTTATTATTAGATTATTAGCGAATATTTTTAAAATAAATTAATGTGTTTTTTATTAGTAGTGTGTTGCGAAAGTCATGTGAAACTAACTCCACTAGCATAACATGTATATTTGCAAGATATTTTAATGATTTTTGACGCTCTAGTTAGCTGAAACGCTTTTTCATGATAAACTTTATTATAAGTTCATTTATTTTCAGATGTTGACATACTAGCATAGTTTATTTTTTCAGATATAAATATTGTAACATATAAAACGCGAAATTCTTTTTCCATCGTTGTTGTTTTAATTTCATCATAAGGTATCATGGACTTGCTAACTGAACCCATGATACAATAAAAACCCGAATGGGTACATGATATGACGTTATTTACATAATATGACGGAAAGAGAAAAGATTGCAAACTGGTACAGAATTTATAAACACCAACTAACTCTTTAAAGGAATGAAACTAAAAATAATTAAAATAGAGCCTCGTCGGAAGGCGCCTGTTAGGTTAGTCCATGGTTTACTTACCTGTAGATATCACAGCCAGTAGGATTTTTTATAAAAAAAAACTATGAATAAATGTTATCCTTTTATCTTGGAACTATGAAGAAAGTATCACCACACTATAAGAAAGAAAAAAAAGCCACCACTCCTGAACCTTCAGGAGTGGTACAAGACATTCTCTACTAGTTAGCCTTTTGTTAAAAAGACTGCACTGCGGTAGGAACTCTTTAAAATAATTTTGTAATACGTAAACATGCACTTTATATTATAAAAATACATGCTACTGTGATAATTTATAACATTCTCATTGATTTATTGTGTCATGGGGCATCACGAAACAATATAAATGTCACCGGAAGATTGCAAACGTCGTAAGATTATTAAACGTTTCTGGTGACATAATTGAAAATTGAATAAGTCCGTCAGTTAGATTATCGAAAAATATTGGACTCGTATTTTTTCTCTTTATATTTTTTTATTTATTTATTTACTAGTATATTTACTTTATTTATTTTACTTTATTTATTTACTACTATATATTATATTTATTTACTAGCTGCTGCCCGCGACTTCGTCCCCGTGGAATCCCCGATTTTAAAACATTCGTTCAAACAAACAAACAAACAAACTCTTCAGCTTTATAATATTAGTATAGATATAAAATATACTAATATTATAAAGCTGAAGAGTTTGTTTGTTTGAACGCGCTAATCTCAGGAACTACTGGTTCGAATTGAAAAATTATTTTTGGGTTGAATAGACCCTTTATCGAGGAAGGCTTTAGGCTATATATAATCACGCTTAAGCCAATAGGAGCGGAGCAGCGATAAAGAATGTTTTAAAATCGGGGATTCCACGGGGACGAAGTCGCGGGCAGCAGCTAGTCTTATATATAAAATTATTGTGTCACGGTGGTTGTGGTTGAACTCCTCTGAAACGGGTCGACCGATTTTCGTGAATCTTAACGCGCATATCGGCTAGGGTGGCGAATCAGATAAAATCTATTTTTCATCCCCCTAAATGTTAAGGGTGATCCACCCCTAAATTTTTTTTATTTATTGTGGCAAAACGACGTTTGCCAGGTCAGCTAGTAAAATCTATAAAAAATGACAAAGCTATAGAGCATCAGTAATGGGGTCATTTTATTTATTCATTCACTGTTCTGAACACACTGAGTGGACTGATCTGCTTCTGGAGGGAGGTCGGCTGGTTGGAGTGACGGCCGCCATGGGCGCCATGGCTCACGCACAATGGTCCAATACCAGGACTAAGTGCAGAAACCAAACCCTAATAGATAGATAGATAGACGCACTGTATCGTCTTCGTTTTTAATTTACCTTCGTGAAAAAATTAAAAATAATATTTTTTTGAAAATCTTTCTGATGGAGTAATTATATTTTTTTAATCAACTACCCTATTATCCTTTACCCCATTACCCTTTACCCACTTTCGCTCGTACATTTAAAACTAATCAGGCTGTAAATGTTGTTTTCCTTATTTTAATAAATTCTTAGGATGCTTCCTAATTCACACGATACTGGCTTGGCTTTCTACAACATCACTGTAGGTACTTGAATTTCCATGCTCTTTAAATTCCTATCTTTAATATTAGATGAAAGCGAGTTTGTTTGTTTCGCTTTCACAACTAAATCGCTGAACCAATTTTGATAAGAATTTTTCAGCGCCATATTTTATATTAGTTTTTTGTTAGCTAAGAGTTTTTTTTTTATTTAAGTGCTGTAGTAATATGAATACATAAATAGAGAATAAAATATTTCTAGGTGTGACTAATTTTGCTATAAAATAAAGTATATCTTCTCTCTC
Organism: Hecatera dysodea; assembly: GCA_905332915.2. NCBI lineage: Eukaryota > Metazoa > Arthropoda > Insecta > Lepidoptera > Noctuidae > Hecatera > Hecatera dysodea. The sequence continues at coordinate 24,104,782 of HG995286.1, read as the reverse complement.
TAACTTCAGTATTTTTATTTTATAACGCTGCCGAATTTATTATTTTTGTTATGAAATCCTTGAACCTCATCTTTCAGTTCCCAAACAATTTTAACACACATTCAGAGGAAGTCTATTTATGACACGGTCTAAAATTAGGTTCATTAACGGGGTTTATTGGATGAATGACGAGCTACAACACAAGCACAACACATTAGCCAAGGTATGTAGGTATCTAAAATTCCCCATACTATACAGTAGGTAGGTACTTGGTACTTGGGTTTTGCATTGAGAAATACCCGATTACTCACACTGAAAATAATACAAGTTGTATTTTTCGATCGGCCCACGTGTTTTGTACTTGTAATCGGCATTGTTGCCATAAAAGTTTCAGTATGATTACATTAACGCTGTATTTATGAATCCGATTGCTACATTTATTCAAACGTAACTATATCGATTCCGTATGTTTTATGTTTACCTACATACTATCCTGCTTGCATTGTAAATGTTGATGTCTGCTGTGTTTGTGAACTTGTACGGATGAAACACGGCTCATTGGTAGACCATAGAGATCAGATACTACATTTTTGAAATAAATTAAAAATAAATTTTGTTTGGACCGACTTTCATCAAACATAAGAACAATCCCGAAATATTCAACTGTCAAAAAAAAATCCAAATCGGTGCATCTGTTCGGGAGCTATAATGCCACAGACAGACACACATACACACACACAGACAGACACGTCAAACTTATAACACCCCTTCGTTTTTGTCTCAGGGGTTAAAAAATAATAATTCTTAGAAATCATTGCAAAAAACATACCTAGTACTTTAGGTCAATTCAGGGAAAAAGTTTGGTGTTTCCTTGTTTATTTTAGAGCTTATTTTTCTTTCTTTGGGAGGCAAGCATGACCAGCATCACGTTTCTTGTATAAGTCGTAAGGGCACAAAATGAGCTAATACGTCAAATTATAATCAATGACTGACTAAGATTGTCCGGGCATTTGATTTTGCAGCAATGGAACCATGAAACTACCCAGACATGTTTACGAAACATATAGGTAAATATAGGAGTGAGCGAGCACAGCGAGATTGAATATTTTAGTTTCCTTGTCCCGGAACAGATATTTTTTTTACCCTTTATACTAAATTAGGAGTCAAGTTATGCTTAAGAGTTTTTAAATCTATCGCCACTACACACAATTTAAGTATCAACTAGTGCGAAATATTAAAGTGAGCATACCAACAGAACCTCACATATCTCCACATAGACAGTTACTATGCCGGGGATAGTGACTGACTACCCTCATTCCAGAGCGATTAAGGAAACCGCAACACTAAAGTTATTCCTAGATCGATAAATCAATAATTTCTTCGCATAAATGTTACAACATCCAATAAATATCGAGGCGTATTATTTATTTGATCAAAGATTTGTTTGTAGGAGTTTTAATAAAAAACTATTTTCGTTGGACACGGTCTGTTCTGAGCCAAATCAGCTGTTTTGAGTTGAAATAGCAAGTCTTCAAGAATTTTAGTAGGATTTTCTTACAATCGTTCTGCCCAACTTTGTTGGATTTGGCTACTCCGCCGCCTCAGTTTATATTGCAATGAGCGACTGCGTATCTGACCTTTACAACTCAGTAATTGAGTAGTGGAACCTTTTTTGGTTTTTGACGTTAATCAATTTAAATAGATGGGCAATGTTGATATGTTCAGCTAACGTTTTAGTGAAAGTTCCTAATCGATTAGTTCCCCTTTTCTGATATTACCTTAAACAAAACAATTTGACCTCTTTAGAATACCAATTACTTAAGACTCACGCTTAAATAACTCACATATTAGTTTTATTTTAGTAAGTGCCTTGAAAGCACTTCATATTAGCGATGAAAGTGCGAGCTAGACTACAATACCATCGCTAAGAGCTCACAACAAAGCTGATGACAAGCCGATGTGCAGAGTGACACGCCAATGTGCAGAGTGACATGCCATTGTGCAAAGTGACACGCCAATGTGCACAGTGACACGCTGATGACGGTTTAAGGGTAGCGCGTGTTGACTCCACTATTCTATTACAGCCCGTAAATGATTCACATTACGTGCTTAATACTGGACGGAACAATGCACCCCGAGTCTTTGCATCCCAGATACCGTACCTCATAGAATCACAAAAGTTTTAAGTTTCTTTCAATCGAATGGAACTGCAGATCATGGCTGCATATGATTAAAAATTCTTCTGCTTGAAGATGGAAAACAACCAAATGCAAAATCTAATGTCAAAATGAAAGCATTGCGTATTTAGTTGCTATTATAGGCTGCGCGTAACAGATTTCAGTTTTCTTACCTATCTTGAATTGAACTCTCTATTAATTTAAATGTACCTAAGCTCTAAATGAGTACCGAGCAGAAGCATTTCAAATCACAAAACCAACCTTTTAGAGGTTGGCTTCTAAAGGACCAAAGCCCTGAAGACCTAGGCAAAGTGCCATATTAATATCAGCGATGGCGATTGTCGACGTGCCAAGATATAAGGGATTGATTACCTGACCTGTTTTTTTTTGTGTGTGGTTGTGACAAACTTCGCTACGCTGCCAGAGTTTCACTTGACCAGAGTCACTGGAAAAGTATCATTTGGTCACTAATCTGTTCGGAACTTGCTTTAACAAAATTTCACTACGTGGTCAACCACACGTACTTTGTAGAATGTCGCATCGCGTGGTCTCTACTCAGGTCTACAGATTACGTCAAACAAACTTAAGCTGCTCAGTTTAACTAATTCCGCATGCAATACAGTTGCAGGCCTGCAGGCAACGCTAATTGCCTTCCAGTGACGCGCTAATTAGATTGTTGTGTAACACACAGCTTAGTCCCAACGCTGGGCTTGGGAAACGGCATTAAAGTCAAATGATGTAAACAACACGTGTTACGTAATTAGATAGGTAAAATACATTTTTATGTATTTTTTAATAAGTATTTTTCTTCAAAATCTTTCATTATAATTTACATCTTTATCTCTGACAGCAGACAATTACTTAGTTTAATAGGTACTATTGTAATTAGACGAAGTCGGTGTCTGCATCTGTTAATATGTTTACTTCTTCTGAACCAACGAACTTTGATACAGTTTTCACTAAAGACTGATAAACAACGAAGGTTTGTAGCCGTGCCAGTTAATCATCAATCATCAATATACACTCGCGAGCAGTAAACTGTAATCACTTCATCGCGCGTGGGGACGAACTGAAAAAGCGGATACGAGGAAGATGTCCAGTTCCGGCGTCGATAATTGAAACCTGAAAAGTGCTTTAGTCAGAGTGGACGAACTGGATTCCATCAGGAATTCAATCATTCCATTCGGTCAATGGAAAACCGTTTACAGGCAGCCATTAGGGTCAGGGTGGTAATACAAAATATTTAACTGTAAATAACATCAATAGTTAATAACATTGTATCTTTTTATTTTACTAAATTTCATTCCATTTAACTTTTACTTATTGCAATATATCCCTAAATTTAGATAGAAAATTAAACTAATTTTTAATCGTTTTGATATAGTAAATTGTAAGTGCATGACATAATTTCTCGCAATAACTTCAAGAGATTATCAAATTATGATGCGTAAAACCGTATTCAAAATGTAACGTTGACAATTTATCGAGAGTTTACAATCTCTCAAGATATTTTATAATCTTAAAATTATACAATAACCCGGTGATATATGTATGTGATTATAAATTAATCTTTCTAATTTCTTATTGACTTGGTCCTTGATGATTGAGATTGTATAAGATAAATATTTCAATAAAAGCCTAGGTATACCAGAGCGGGCCGATAAGCACTTAGCCTCACTGCCCGATGGTGCCACTGTCGCAAAAGCAATACACTATAATAATAGTGTAGTACCTTCCTGTAAAAGGCTACTGACTTTTTTTCCGGTTTGGACTTATAGTTCTGTTATGAGAGCGTGTGAAAGCGAGCGTGTCCGCTGACTTCAAAAAATGGAAAAGGAGCAATATCGGTCGATGATTCGATTCTTGTTTTTGGAAGGCAAATCGCGCAGGGAAATCAAAGATCGCTTGTATGCAGTGTATGGGGAGGCTTCTGCTTCGATGGTGACGGTCAAAAATTGGTTTTATGAATTAACATGGTCGCACGTCCATTTTGATGAGCCGCGCCCACGTGCCCCGAAAACAGCAACCGGATAACGTGACGAAAGTCCACGATCTCATTTTGGCAGAAGCCGATTAAAGGTGCGCGATATAGCTAAGTAGGCATCTAAAAAGACAAAAAAAGTTGGTATGAGAAAGCTGTCGGCAAGATGGATGCCGCGTTTGTATACTCCGGATAATAAGGGCAACCGTGTGGCCACTTCAGAGCAGTGCTTGGCCCTGTTTAAGCGCAATTCGAAGGAGTTTTTGTGCCGTTACGTGACCGTCGACGAAACATGGATCCACTGGTACACACCGTACACACCAGAGACCAAGGAATAGTCGAAACAGTGGACTTTAGCCTGCTTAGAAGAAGGCCAAGACTGTCCCATCGACCGAGGTGTGATATACATTGACTACCGAGAGAAAGCCAAATCGGTCACAGGACAGTACTATGTCGAATTATTGGGCCAATGCGAAGCCGAATTTAAAAAAAAACGCCCCGATTAGACCAAGAAAAAAGTGTTCTTCCTCCACGACTATGCACCGGCACACACCTCCGCACTCACCACGGTTAAATTCATCAAATTGGGATACAAACTGTTGCCCATCCACTGTATTCTCCAAATTTGATGATTATTGGCCCCGTGGGACACCATTTTGTTTTCCAGCTTGAAAAAGTCACTCGCGGGGAAGAAATTTCACTCGAATGAGGAAGTAATCGCCGCCACGGAGAGGCCTCCGTGGCGGCGATTACTTCCTCATTCAAAGTAGGCACTTTGCAGACCTCGAGAAAACCCTTTTTTTAGACGGTTTATAGAAGTTGGAGCATCGCTGGGTCAAGTGTATCCTGTGATCCTCCCAGGACGATGAGTTTCCTCCTCTACTGCTTGGTCGAGAAATCAAAGAAATTCCTGGACCGTCGAGGACCAGGAATTTCTTTGATTTCTACTACTACGGCTACCGTCACGGCGTAAGGCCCTCCCTCATGTAACAGAAGCATTAGAAATCGCAGGACTTGAAAGCTCACCTACAGAATCAGTTTTACTGACCTCTCCTCCTCCCACGCTCTCCACGAGATCCTTTGTTATACAAATCAATTTTCATTATTATACAAATGTCCTTGAAAATCTGGGAAAAAGCTTAACAATGCTTTAGACCTTACTTTGTCTACTTTTTCCGGACACCTGGCAACCCTCGATAGGAGACATAGTATTTTATGCATAAAGATTACTTGCAGTTATGTGGATAACTTACTACGTAGTATAATACGTATATGGTCTATGATTGTAATCGGTAGTTGCAGAAAAATCGGTTACAGCTTGTCTTTGTTCTAGTATCTCAGTATTGATTTTATAAAAAAATCCAGTCTGATAAGTAGGTACGCTATTTAAATCGCCGTTCACTGCCGAATTTAAGAACAAATAAATCATAAAGAGGGAGCCATACGTTACCTCAACGTCCAAATATGTTGCAGGCATAACAAGCCCATGTTATGTAAACAAGTTTCCAAATAAAATCTACTGCAACACTATGAAACGGAATCCTCCGTACATTGTTTAGAAACAATAAACATTGTAGCGAAATTGCAGTGTTTTTATTATGTTTCGCGGAAAAGCTACTTAGTTAAGAAGGTATCAAATCAATATGAAGGAAATTGAATGAAATACGCGAGAAGATTTAGTTAATTGATATACATGTGTGTGTAATAGACAGTTAGGTACCTATATATACGTATGGTAGCGCTATACATAACGGTCGCAAATATCATTGGTTACTACGATTACTACAGAAAACGCAATACAAGAAAATTAATAACAATTCAAGCTATATTATAACTAACCAAAGTTTCAGCCAAATCAACAGACTCTTTTACCATTATATTCGAAGAAATGTTTGCCCTGATCCTTTAAATTGACACCACTTTTTATATACAAACCGTTTGAAATAAAACAAACACTAAATGTTAATGGCTTAACACGATATATAGTGATAAACACAACCACATCAGTTACGCCGGTTTAAATATTAGCGCGAACAAATGCACTGACAAGCAGATAAAAATTCTAAAATCATTACTATGCGTTATATATTGCGTTATTAAAGAATAGAATACTCTTTATTATGTATACCACATACTTACATTATAAGTTCAGTACAGCAATTCATAATACATCTAGGCAAGCGTGGTTCATCTTCGACCACATTATCGCCATCAGATGAGATAGTAACCAAACGCGTGAGTTACAGAAAATATAGATGAAGAAAATATTACATAGGGTGAGACAATGGGTGGCCTTATCGCTAAAAGCGATCTTTTCAAGACAACCTTTGGATGGATTAATATATATAAAGACCCCTAGTGATAGTTTTTCTCAAATATATTCCACGTACAGATACCGAACGGTTACAGCTTTATTTTTATAGATGAATATTACAATATTATACCTACCTACAAACTTTCATCCGCTATTTCAAAAATCTCTTAAGAGTTAATTTTGTTTTATTGTTTTTACAATATAGGTACATTTTGAGGGTAATTTCCTTTCCATTTAACAAACCCTTTATAAAAACCTAGCAAAAAATCATGAATATCTATCCCATATTTCCTACGACAGTGGTGGTGAAGAATCAACCAGGAGGACACAGGACACTAGACAGTGAAGTCTACATTTAATTTTGTTGCAATTTGTAGTGGGATTTACATGGATTCAGCTGTGCTCGGAGATTTAGATATAGATAATGTAGACATTTTCACACAACATGCACGAAAGCAACCAACCTTTGGTACATAAAGACACTTAGCGTTATCTACCCAAAGAGGATAATAATATATGTCTTTTAGGTAAGGCATATATGTATAGCTTTTACTTCGACCAGAGGCCAACCATTGCCATTGAATGTGGCAATGCCGCCAGTCTCTGGCATATTATCAGCTGCCTGTTTGATGCTTTATTTTAGTTTGTTTTAAGTTTAGTTCATTAAAATGTATTGATTAATAAGAATACAATTAAAAACTAAAAGGTATTTTTTAGAGTTCATACTTGCTTTAAGTACGTCATTATTGGCCGCGATAATGACATCGTTGTTAGTCGCTGAATGGTTGTTTTGCCTGCCATGATGACTCAGTGGTTAAGGCCTCGGATCCTTGAGGTCGTAAGTTCAAATTCGGGCAGTATCAATGTGACTGTTTCAATTCCTGCACCTATACTTTTAAGTTTATCATGGACAACTTTAAGAAGGCAGATAATATGTCTGAAATCGCCAACCAGCATTTAGTAAAAATGGTATTAATGCTAGTGACAAATGAAATTTATTTTTTAAGTAGGTTGTAAATAACACTTTTACACGTCAATATTGTTGGTCGTTATAAACAAGATGAGGCCGGTGTTTCATAGCTGACTACCCTGAGAAGAAACAAACTCAGAGATCAACCTCTTTTGAAGTCCATACAATTGTACTTATGGTCAAATCATAGTGTCTTCTCGATGCAAGAAGAGAAGTTTGCCCTGCAGTGGAAAAGCAACGGGCTGGTATTACGAGTATTTTTTTCCAATTTCAATACCTTCTTGCCTATTTGCACTGTTCAACTTGAGTCAGATTGTCGTCTAATCGGGCTTTGAAACTCAGAAAACACCTGCAAGAAACGGCAAATTTAATAATATATCATGCAAACAAACCTAATCGAAAGTAGGTGAGCAATAGGGAAAATGCAATTACAGAATTCATGAACATTTTGTAATTGAAATGATAAAATAGTATAAAAGAAGGGCCACTGCACTGTTATTACTGTAGTTAATATTGATTTTTAACAACTATTATGAACTAATATGACGGGAAACGGAACGTAATTAATCAGTGTCTATTGACGTCACTGGTGTTATGACAACGAAAAGACGAACTTAAATTTTAATACATAACAGTTCATGATCTCTTTGCAGACAGGAGTGACTTCATCGTCCGTTTTCGCGGGAAAAGAAAAACAGTCAGTTTATTACAGTAGTGTAGTAGTGTAGTTTGTTACAGTTTTTGTTTGTTTGTTGGTTTTTTTTTATTTGTTGTTTATCGCAATTTTGGCAATACTTACATTAAACCATATTTTTTTAAAGGTTTATTTTACAAGGAATTGTTTTACATGAAAGCAAGATGAAAATATTGCATGTTCCCAAACCCTAATAATGCAATTCAGTCCAATATGATTGCCGGGAAATGATTATTGTCATCATAACCCGCCGCGGCCGGTCCGTAATGTGATTTGAATTTTGAACTTCAACTAAACAATTACAAAGCGTTTAATGTATTGACAGTTGACCTAATCGATATGGTAGTATGTGGCTCAGCGCAATTGTACCTTTTTTATTTTGAGCTTGTTACTGTTGTGCGATGTTTATGCCGAGTAAATGTTTTATATTCTAGTCCTGCGCCGACTGAAGAGCTCATAATATAGCTTTCATAATTTCACTAAAAATCCAATTATATTTATTTATTTTAAAAAAAGTACTGCCACATCACAAACATTTAACATTAAATATTACAGCTATTTAATTTATGGCCTGATGCATGTGACAATAATGGCGTACATAACATTTTCAATTCATCGGCTCGAAGATGAAATACAATAATTAATTAAAAGAAAACCTAATGAAAATATACTTTGAAATTCAAATTTAACAAAAAATACATTTATATTTTGATAAACAAGCTAAATTATTTCGTTTATCAGAAGGTCACGTTCAAGGAACGGAGGAATCAATTATTTTAGACGCTGTCAAAACTAAAAAGATACCGAATTTCCAAATAAGAATAATTCAGACATATTATTTTATTAGGTACGCTCGTTATACATATTTTATCGACGCGTCAAAATGCTTTTAAGATCACCCCTACTTACAAATTGTATTAAAAGAAACAAGAAGAAACATTAGAACACTTAAAATTGTTTGTGAAACAAAAACAATCGTACGACAGTTGTTATGTTACATCCGGATTTTATTTTAACACGACCCTGCGGACGAGGTCATGGGCTGGCAAAAATACTACGCGAATTACGAATTTACTTTCGTAGTGGCACTTAAAATTATATACATACGTTGATCTTCTGAAATTCCACGTTTCATGCGACTGGTAATTATTTTTGAAAAATCAGACCCAATAGTCTTTGACAAAAACACGGTCTTATTCCCGTTGAAGAGTTTGTATCGAAACTAATTTGCATGTCATCACCAAATCTCATTTAGAAAATCAAATCAACATACTTAATATCAACACTAATATTATAAACGCGAAATTAACTCTGACAGTCTGACGAAACAAAAAAAAATCTATTAGGCGTGATAGACCATTTCCCGGAATAGGAAATAGATAGTTTTTCCCCGGTTCCCATGGGATAATTCGCAACTTTCACGCCGGCTGAACCGCTGGCAGAAGCTAATTTTCCATATGTATATCTGCCTTGCTGTTTCCCAACTTTGTTGTGGTCTGCTTCCAGTCCAACTGGAAGCTAACCTTGCCGAAGTCGGCCCGTGGATGGGAAACCATCCATTAATTATACATATAGCGAAACTCCTCCGTGTCTCGGGAAACACGTCGAGCCGTTGGGTACGGCTATCAGTTATGACTTCTTTGACATTTTTTACGGGGAGTTAGCGACCCAGTCCGACCACACGCCGCTTTTTATAAACGTATTCACTGATAGATTTTCACTTGTCTAAAGCCTCTGAAACCTTTGGATTAAGTGTTTATCTCTTCAAGCTCCAAATAAATATCGATAAGTGTTTACATTTAAAAAAAAACAAATGAACACACTCAACGAATGCCAAATAGGTTAATGCACCGACTGACTGACAGGATTGGACATAAATTGAGTCACTGAGATCGCCGATCACCTTGCCAAGTGCCCGGCGTGGTTATCGTGGCGATGGTCCTCAATGTCGTTCGTTGAACTAAAATAACAACACTGAATCTTAATAAAAAAAAATAGAAAACTGCTTTATTAATAAGCATGTGAAAAATTTCTTGCCAAATCAAACGAGCCATCATCCTTCGTCTGGAACGTCGGCTCCTGCTGAAACAGCGTCGACGGAAAATCAAACCATAAGGTAAAAGCTCCTAATACGGCGGTAGTCAAAATCGCTTCCTATTACGGTGGTATTTCTATTTTCGAGTTTTATTCCTGTTTTATTTAGTTTAAGTACACCAAAACGTAAACTATTTATTCCAAATGTATTACTTTTTTGACTTAACTGACGTTTGCAAGTACAGCACATAGACAACACAACAAAATCAATCAGTAAGTGTAACGGCATCGAAGTGAGAGGCGTTTCCATACAAACGCGGAAAAACAAAAGTAAGTATACTAATATTTATAAACTAAGTTTTTCGTATTAATAAGCTGTTCAATTTCGTTTATGTATTATTTATAGCATTTTCCTACTATTAAACCCACTATTTAAATAGCTTGTTTCATATTTGTAACTTATTTTTTACCCAAAAAATAAGAAATAAAATACCGCCGTAATACGATACGAATTTTATAGATTAATCCTAATACGGTGGTATAACTCCGAAATAGGAATAATACTGGGCATGTTTAATTGTTTATAACTTTCAATTTATTAACTTATCGAATTAGTTCCAAGTTTAGTTAAAATAATTATTAATGTCATAAATTAGAAACCATATTCTGCGGTATGTGTTCTTAATTAGAAATCTTGTTAAATATGAAAACTGTTGAGTACAAAATGTTGGTTTCTTAGAAGGGGTAAAAATAGAAAGGTGTATTTTAATTTATCACAAATAATTTATTTTGTATAACTGTTGACTTGAGTTTTACACATCTGAGCCAAAAAACTGTTATCGTTTGATTAAGCATTTACAGTCTTTGTTTATCGAAATTTTGATACGTCAGAATAAGGATTATTAAAAACACGAGTAGTTTTCCTATTACGGTGGTAGTTATTTCCAGGTAGCTCTGTATTAGGTTATATGATCTCCTATTACGGCCCTATTCATAGAACATAACATCAACATTAACATCGTATTTTAATATGAGAGAATCCTAGCGGATTCTCATGTTAAAATACAATAGTAAAAAAAAATGAGCGCTGCGAAGTCTATCTGTATAGAAAGATCTTTCTATACAGACCGATTTCGCTTCGCTCATAATTTTTTCATTTTACTGAACATTAAAAAAAAATCAACCTTATTTTAATAACCCAAAACTCTTTTCAAAACGTGTGTGTGAATGCACGGTTATGCTATATTTGTAATTTCATTAAAAATGAATCAATGTAATTAAATCAATGGTCAATGAATGAAAAACTTACAATTTACTAGCACATTTATATTATTTAACTAGCTGCTGTCCGCGACTTCGTCCCCGTGGAAATCCCGATTTTAAAACATTCTTTATCGCTGCTCCGCTCCTATTGGCTTAAGCGTGATGATATATAGCCTAAAGCCTTCCTCGATAAATGGTCTATTCAACCCAAAAAGAATTTTTCAATTAGAACCAGTAGTTCCTGAGATTAGCGCGTTCAAACAAACAAACAAACTCTTCAGCTTTATAAAATTAGTATAGATAAATATTATTTGTACGAAACTTCAATGGATATAATTTCAGACCCTCCGTATTAGGAGCCGTCTACCGCAGTATTAGGCTCTGACCAAAATCATACCTCCGTATTAGGGAAAATCGACCCGACTATTTGAATATTTTTTTTAAATAAGAAATATCATGAAAAGAAACATAGACTCAACAGTAATACAAAATGTAAGTTCCACTTTTGACGATAAAGTTGTTTGGCACCTTTAAAAATACTTACAAATTCTTATTTTTGTTTCTTACTTTCAAATGTTGCGAAATACCTCCGTAATAGGTGCTTTTACCTTAATAATTTATCATTGGACCAACATGTAACATTTCTTTGTCGGATACGAGGAAGTGGTTACAATTCAGTTTGCAAGATTTGACCCAAACAATCAAATAAACAAACAAAAATCAATACGACAAGATAAAATTTGCTATCCCAAAACTTCGCCACTTGTTGAGCGTCATTAACTACGATGTCTATGTTCTAATAATCGCGACCGATTTTCTATAACAGCTATTATCTTCAGCGGAGACGTGTCACCAGGTGGGAGAAATTATAGTTCACTAGTGATTCAAAAAACACAGGCGCACTCTTTGTTCCTTCCAAGTGTAAATGTTTATAATCAGCCTTTTAATGTTCTGCTGGGACACAGGCTTCCTGTCTAGGAGAGGGAATGGGCCGTAATCCACCACGCGGGCACAGAGCGGGTTGGTGAATGTCACATGTCTTCGAATTTTTGGTTCTCGGATGTGCCGGTTTCCTCACGATGTTTTGAGAGTAGTGGTGATGAAATTAATTACACATTACAAGTAATGCCTGGCTGGGTTTGAACCTGCGACCTACAATTCGTAGGTCGAGGCCGTTACCACTCGGCCACCACTGCTCCTCCTGTGTAAGTTACTAATTGACATGGGAGGTTATTTAGAAGATGTTTGGACTCAATATGTCACAATTTGGCTTATTTAGAATTTTAAGATTGCTGAGCTACCTTATTAAGTGTGTGCGACATGATTTATATATAAATCTCCCATGTACAGGTAACGGTGGATAATACATAACAGTTAATCGATAGCTGACTACAGTGGACACTCTGTAGTTGTCCATTTCAGTGTTCATGTCTGCACCCTGTTTCATCAAATGGATACTCCCACACTGGGTGGAACGGAAGAGTGTCAAACTCTTACCGACTAAAACCCATCCGTGATCCTCTTAACGCCAATTGCGTAACAAGGCCGTGGTAACTCTTTAAAAAAATCCACAACCACTGGTACTTACTAATGAAATAATTTATTTAGTTTGTTTTCTTTTTTTTCAGCTCTTACAGTCCGGTTTTTGACGAAGAGGTACATCGGAGAATACGATCATCAACAAGGTAATTAATACAATTTGTTGTTATTTATGTGCCTTTTCAAAATTGTTTGTTGCTGGGCTGCTATGCCAACCAACCAAGACTTTTTCAAAGTATATATTTAAAGCGGATTGTATGTTAGTTGAGCGATTGCTTATCAGGTTGAAAACAGCAAAGTGCGAGTTGAAGTAGCACACTGAAGCTACCATAAACCGAAAAATTATTCATATTATTACCTTCTTGCGGTTCTACTACGATTTATGAGATACAGCCCGCTGACAGACAGACAGACGGAGAGGAAAGGGTTAGTAATAGGGTTCTGTTGGTGACCCTATATTTTTTTTAGTGCTAAGACGAAACAGAAACTCTGCTTAAGTTATAATTTCTCTACTACACGACCCAGGGCCGTCTTAACCCATGCAGGGGCCCCTGGGCACTCCTGAGTCCGGGGCCCTTTTGGAAAACTGAAAACCGGCGAAAAAAGTGTCGTAGCCCAGGTAGCTGATCTCCGTAGGTATGATCACGTAACCCACTGGACATCCTGCCTGGAATAGGAACTCGAATTTCGTCAGAAGCTAGTTTACGTTTCGAATTGGTCGTTTCCTAAGCAGTACCTTTAATATAAATTGGGGGCCCCCAATGAAGCGGGAATCTGGGCCCTTGTGCCTTTATGGTAAAGACGGAACTGACACGACCTACACATGAACTCTTCTCAGTCCACCATCGAACATACAACCTCACAAAGTTCAAACTCCTCATTCACCACAGCCACACTCACACACATAAACGGGCTGTCGTTCAAACTATCACTTGTCCCACTTCTGACCTTCTGATGTAACTCTTGATGTATAAACCAGCGTGAGAATCCTGTTACCCATAACACAAGTTACATCTTTCCTTGGATACCAGAATTTTCAGACAGATTTACCAGAAATTGTTCTTGTTGCATAATAGTTATTCGTAAGTGTTTGACTGTACAACATTATTAGTCCAATAAACAGTTTATTATTATTATTTGGCACTAGACTGCTACGAGCTGGATGATGATGAAAAAACTAAAGTAGGGTCGAAAAGATTATGTTTTTACATGGACGTATGTAAGGAGGGGGTGGTTGTTTAAGGGGTCAGTATCAGATATAACTTTCAAAAGATATTGGCTACATATTTTTTCTTTTAATGGTATGGTGCGTTGAAAACTCGCGTGACGTCACCAACCTACGCTACACTCTTGAACTACGCTTTATTTTTAACAAAATGTATTTGAAATGGCTAAAAAACGTATTCATTACTTTTTTACATGTAACGGACGGACTTAATACAATTATTTTTATATCTAGACCCTGTTTCCAGGGGTTAGCTAACCTGACCCAATTCACCCTTCATTGGGACGCCTAATATCACAAAGTAACTGCTATTTCTCTATGAATGGTGAAATGAATCGCTCGAATATTATTGTGTATTCTCAAATTGCAAGTATTTAATTATGTAAATATAAACTGTATTTTTGAGTGCGCTTCGTTCGCTCTTACAACAAATTATCGTCTATTTTTCTAATTTTCTCCTCCTCAGTAATAATGCTTCCAATAAAGGGCAAAGTATCTCTACCATTTTCAAACAAAAGAAAAGCTGACCAAATAGAATGAATTATTTCTACAAAAAATGTCAAATTTGTAAGATATAATTTAAATATTAAAAGGCATCAATATACATAATTATGTATATGTAATGCCATACGATATAATGAAATGGTGATTCACAAAAATCAGTTATTTTTGTAGCTATTGCATTGTAGCTGTACCGCTTTGCAATTTTAGTCACTAAACTTGGCAACGCTAATTCAGCGTTTTTTGGACCCTTGCGAAAGCTATAACTATGCCCCTGGGTTTGTGTACGCTAGTAAAATATCCGATTGTGTTAATAGTAAACATTTTATACCAAGCACATAACTTTTGTTAAATCTGGATAAAAATGTTAGGTACCTACTGAGAGCGACTATAAGATGCAATAAACTTTTCAACTGTGCCAATATCTATTTTATAAAAAACGTTTTTCTGTTTATAGATAGCAAATACAAACACGAAGCGCTGCTGGATGGCGAACCGATATTGTTTGAGATTTTGGATACCTGTCCAAAGGTAAGCAGTTCTTCAATTAGTATGACCTACAGACAGTTGTTCCGGGTCGGGTTGTTTTTGTTTATGAGTTTTTATGTTTGAAAACGCACTCACGACACAAGAGAAATTCCTAGCGTGGGGCAAAATTAAAAAAAAAAACCTACCTACATAGTTAGGTAGTTAGACAAAGAACAGTAAATAGACGCACAGCAGATACCGAGATGGTAAGTGGTAGCTTTTGGTATTTGGTATAGAGCAGTGATGGCCGAGTAGAGCAGTGGTGGCCGAGTAGAGGAGTGGTAGCCGAGTGGTAACGGCCCCGACTTACGAATTGTAGGTCGCGGGTTCAAACCCAGCCAGGCGCATTACTTTGTGTAATTATTTACATCACCACTGCTCTCAAAACGGTGAAGGATAACATCGTGAGGAAACCGGCATGTCCTAGAAACAAAAATTCGAAGACATAGAGTGACATTCACCAACGCGTACTGGACCCGCGTGGTGGATTACGGCCCCGGCCTCCTCGAGAGGAGGCCTGTGTCCCAGCAGTGGAAACATTTAAAGACTGATTATAACTTTTGGTATGACCATCAAAGCAATTGTATACTTGTTGTTGTTGTGTTGTGTGTGACGATTTTTGTAAACGAACTAATTGAAGTTGAAAAAGATACATTTAAATAATAATTGACAATAATTCATTCAAAATAACCAGCCCATTCAAATAATGTAGATACAATATTGCGACTTACAGTCTGTCAAACAAATGGTACCTAAACGTTAAAAAAATATTGAAAAATTGTTACAAAACACAATCTCTGCCAAAACGAATATTTCATAGTAAGTGGAACGTGGCATTGTACGCATAACGGCTAACATATTTAGTTTACGCTGGCCTTTCTTTGCAAGGAAAGCGTATACGATAAAAGGTCAGGTTATACTAGAATTGTTTGTCTTGATGTGGCGCCGTAGTTACGAGGCGTAAGCAGGCATTCCATCTAGCTACGCTCCGTTGTACACGTTTGGCAGCGCACACCGGTAGTTGGTGTCTGTAATAATCTTGTTCAACAATGTCTAATGGGTTTTTTTACTGTCTAAAACCTTGAATTTTATTTCATTTTGAATACTTGTACATGTGTCTGCTTCTTCGAATTTACTGTTTTGATATATAGCCATTTAGTATACATGCTCCTGCCCTTATTATTCTTTTTAGTTTGCACACCGGGAAATGCTATTATTTTCTTGTGACTGGACTTTAAACTGTATTTCTCCAGACAATTTAATTTAAAGCAGAGTTATTGTGCGCAATCTAGGTTAAATATTTTCAAGCTCTACCTTTTTCTTTTATGAATTACTAGCAGCGCCCCGCGGTTTTGCCCGCGTTGTTAGTATATATCCTCAGTATTGAAAGTGATCAAATGGTTGTTTTTTTTTCTATCCTAATCGTGGTACCTACCCACTTATTTATAAAAAGTGGTAAACAAGCTCAAGTTTAAAAATTTCGAGCTATCTCTCCCACTATCCATCACCCCTCATAATAAAAAAAATCCTTTCGCAAAAGAACAAAATCCTCATTTACCAACGAACCGCTAAAAACAACAAAGCCCGACCATCCTTGGACGGGCTCCTCAAGGGCCCTCATCGTAACGAAGCCAATTTGTTGCAGAGCATAGACGAGCTGCCGGGTAACGAGATCGCTCAGTGGGCTGATGGCCTGTTCCTCGTATACTCCATCACCGACCGGCAGTCCTTCAACTATGTGCGGCGAGCCAAGCAAAGCCTCCAGCCCGAGATACCGCTCGCTCTCGTCGGGAATAAGGCTGATATGGTGCACTTGAGACAGGTTTTGGTTGTTTTGTTGATTATATTTCTCTCTATGAGAATTGATCAGTTTTACGTGACGTCACAAAATTTCAAGCAATTTACAAAACACAGAGCTATATGGAATGTGCGGAATAATTAAAAACCGTTGTCGAAAATTACTTGTCGCATTTTGTCGAAGTTTCTGCAGATAGCTCCACTTATAGCTCTAGATTGATCCATGTGTTGCCCAGCAATTATTGCTCAAAAAATTGCACGTGAATGCGCACCGTTAGTTGAGGCTCCAAATGTCATGTACGTTGTGGGGTAAAATGGCAAGTACCTAAGTCTCAACTCAACATCAAATACTACATTTGAAAATTAAATAATATATCTAGTTTTAATTTCCGCGAATATTAGTGGGTTGCAGGTCGCTGACCGTTGAGTTCGACCCAACGGTCAGCGAGTCAACACGTCCCCTGAGGATGCCTCGTGGAGAGGCGAAACACGTGTCGGTAATGGTGTTGGGTTTTGCTTTGCCTTCCTGCATGTGCTTAAAATCCTTGCATTTGCCTTGTAATCTTGCATGTGCATAATAAAGCGGGCGGGAGGGAGGTGCATACCTGCAACCCACTAATATTCGCGGAAATTAAAACTAGATATATTATTTTCATTTTCAAATTTAAAATGGATTTCCGCAAAGTAACGCCTGACTCAATCAATTTTATCAAATACTACGTCAATTGTAAACATTACATAGAGTAGAGTGAAGAAACTGAAAACGTCTTAAATATGTAAAATGAATTTAAATTGAGCTGTCAATCCGTACAAGCAAGATGGAACGGCAGTTCAGTTCTTTAAAGAAACAAAACGCACACGTTATGTAATCTACATGTTCTTTTAATACATTATTCTTATTCCTTATCTAATGTTGTACATATTTGTCCCAACAGTAAAAGTTATATTGTCAACTGTATTTGTTTCTAAAGGTACCATAAACTATGAAGGGTTCTTACCGAATGAGCAACAAAGTTAGAACTTTCAAACTAACTACCTCTCCTTGGCAGTTCAATAAGTAGTTAGCGGCCACCGCTGAAGCTTGAGTTCAGTTGTTCTGTTATGGTGATACACCTGGCGACCTATTATGACGTCTTAAATCCATCATGATTTCTGTGTCAGAGAGAGACGGAGTTACACAAGACGAATAGCACTATCTCTTTCCCTCACAAGAATCATGATAGCATTGGCACTTTGTAATACAGCCACTGTTCATTGTTAGGGGACTATATACTTCGTTCATTGACATAACTAGAACTGTGCAGCAATCCATTCTTTTATTATTGATATAACTCGAAAATCAGAATTACATATATTATGTAATTTACACACCTACCTACAGAAAATCGGTCAATCGTTTAATTTAACTATTCATTTGTAATTACCACTTAAGCTGATTTTATGTGGCCTTAAAGAATCATTTTTATTCAGCACAAACATAAAACATGCGCGCTACATAGTAATAATGAAAAAGAGATAGGAATGCCAAAAACTAAGTATATGTCTCAATAACAAATAGTTAGGAAGATATAATAAGAATTTATATGAATGTGCTTATGTATGTACATGTAATATGTTAACAAATACTCGGTAGCACTGATGAGTCCACCCCATCTGAAACGGTTTCAATACTATCGTATGAAATCGCAGCGTTAGACCTGCACCAAAAAACTATTTGGTATAGGGATGATTCCAGAGTTAAAAAAAAAATAGTATTTAGTCCGTCAGATAGGTTATCGAAAAATATTGGATACGTATTTTATTGCTTTATCAAATCTATAAAAACTGACGAAGATAAAATGCTTCAAAGATCATGAGTGGGGGCTTGTGACATCACGGCGCGGGCGTAGTAAAAATCGTATCACGAAGTGACGTCACACGAGTTTTCAACGCACTGTATTGTCTTCGTTTTTTGTTTACGTGAAAAAAGAAAAAATTACGTGTCTAATATTTTTTTGAAAATCTATCCGACGGACTAATTAGATTGAACGATCGAAGAACTGGGTTATTGTCGCCCGCTTGTAACCGTTGATGGCTAAGAAAAACTAGTCTAATAAACTATTCCATATAATCAAAATGGTATTATTACAGGTAAGCCCAGAGGAAGGAGAGATCCTTGCAAAGGACTTCGAATGCAGCTTCGCAGAGGTGGCCGCCGCTGAGCAAGTCAACCAAGTCGGTGAAGTCTTCCACGAGCTCTGCCGAGAAGTCCTAACACACAGGCGAAGAGCCAAACACAGCTTACTCGACAGAATGCTAGGATCCAAGACAGCGTACAGAGTATACTCGCGAGGAAAGAGCGATAGCGCGTTACCAAAAGACTAGCTGCATTTAACTGTCTCCGGGACTAAATACGACGTTAAGGAGTATGCAATGCACGAAGAGCTGAACAGAACAAGGGCCTCCAAATGAAGTGACGTTCTATTAGCGATAACGATTAATTGAAACATTATGAACTTTTTATCTATCGTTATCGGTGATAGATTACGACATTGTCTAGGCCCTAAGGATACCAAAGCTCAGGGCTTTTTCGTACCTCACGGGTATGAGGCAACCCTATAAATGATATTCCACGTTTAATGGCAAAATATTAAGTAGGACTGTAAAGGGACTATACTTTCCCTTATATGTTAAATGCATACTATGATGATGTTATAAAACCCTGTAAATATTTGTATTGATGAGTAGAATATTGTATGTATACCAACTTCACGGTTACAGACAAACATTATGCTTGAATGGCAACCCTATTTTAAGCCGGGATGAAGTGGGTCCCCCTCTAAAATGGGCATCAGAGATCGAATTAATTCTCTGTTGTGTGTCGTACACAGAACGACTAAATTCAGTTACCGATAGTGTTAATATTCAGATCTTTTTTTAAATCCAGAAAAATATTGGGTCATATATTGTTAAATAGTTTTTGAATATGATGATTAGTATAAACACTAATTAGCAGATTCAGAATAATAATATGGAAAATAAAAAAAATATGTAGAATTGAAAAAATGAAACTGAACATTATAACGGGAAGATTTTTTTTTGTTACTAAGACAGAACAATACATGTTTATGGTATTGTTATATAGAGAAACTAATTGTACCTCTGTTATATTTACCGAGGCAAGGACTTGTAAATGTGTACTTAACTGTTTATAGATAAGTAGGTCTCGCGAATATATGTATATTTACAGACTCGTGGTCCAAGTGACATATATACCTAAGTAGGTTTCTTCAGAATAAAACAGATAATGTGCAGGAATCTTATTTCGGATATAATGTAATAATAGATCAATATACTTATACGTAATTATATTTGAAATAATGCCATGGTACAATGCTGAAAATAAAGATATTTTAGTTTATTTGACTGTGTGATAAAAATCTCATGGACTTTCTCATGATGGGTTGTTCGTTTGCTAAAGACATAAGCGAATTTAGTTTTGTTACTTGGGTAGATTGTGTTGTGTTTATTATGTTGATTTAAAACCCGCTGCGGCCAGAGATGTTGTTTTTTCACAAGTAGTTTCCAACCATGATAAATGTGAGCATCAAAATTTTTCCTTTTAAAAAATGGCAAGCTAGGTAACTACTTAAACGATTTTATCATTTGCATCTTATAAAGACTCCATACTAATAATATAATTGTGAAAGTAACTCTGTCTCTCTATCTTTTTATCAAACATTCTTTTAGGGTATCATGTCTGGCCACGTCTTTAAAAATTAAAGACATTCACAAAGAATTACCTACTCTTCCAATTTCTGTAACACAAATCCTTACAAGCAACTCTCACTTGAAACTACAGTTCTCGCACGAGGAAAAACAAGTCCTTGAGACATGCGGGCGGACAAAAACAAGATGGCGATCTTATTAGAAGTTGAAATTCGAAACGTTCAAACCATCCCCTTTTTTCGTCAGTCAAAAACCGGTCAAAGCAGTTGTAAGTGACCTCTCAGGTCCAGACCTTGACTTAAACCGGAAATCAAATCTTGCAAAAATGTACTCTCCTTTAACAAAACTCTGGCCACACTGAGGCGGATGCACGGAACTTGAAAGTCACGCGAGTCGACATATCTATACGTGCCAGTTCGAAAACCGTGATACAAGTTACAAGTTGGTTGTCGCAGAAAATGGCGCGAAGGAATTTCAGTGCCGTAACCCGGGCGATATTCACTTCAGTTGGCTTAGAAAATTACACTTTAAAGACGCCATGACTTCATGTGGGAGTATAATATTTTACAATGGACCTTCCTGTAACTTTTTAATTTTATCTAACGGTTTTATGAACTGTCCACACAGAGTGTATGTAAAGTAATGCACGAGTGAGTGATGTTTAGATATTGGCATTTTGTTATTGTTTATGTAATAATGTAACTATTTATAACAATAAAGAACGTTGTATAATATTTGTTTTCTTCATAAAACGTGAACACCTTATTTAGCAAATAGGGACAATGCAATTAAAGAATTCATGAATATTTTGTGATTGAAATGGTAAAATAGCATAAAAGAAGGGCCACTGCAATGTTTTTATTGTAGTTAATATTGATTTTAAACAACTATTACGAATGAATATAACGTGAAACGGAACGTAAAAAATCAGCGTCCAGTGACGTCACTGGTGTTATGACAACGAAAAGACGAACTTAAATTTTAATAAATGACAGTTTATGATCTCTGGCAGCAAGAGTGACTTCATTATTCGTTTTCGCGGGAAAAGAAAAACAGTCGGTTTATAATCACAATTTTGGCAATACATTAAAGTGTATTAATGTTTTAATTTTTGTATGGTCTCTTACACGGAATTATTTTAAATGAAAGCAAGATGAAAATATTGCATGTTCTCTATTCATCTTCTTTTCGAGTCGATAGTTAATTCCTTAGATTGTTTGGGCCCAGTGGCTACGTAAATTGCAGTGTCCGTGGCATTCATTAAATCCCCCAAAGTACAGGTGCAAGGGCACTTGGGGCACTCCAATGTGTGGCTCAAATTCTGAATAGGAGCAGCGCACTCACATCGCGTCTCCGACGGGGCTATGAACCGCCAGACCCGGGCGGTGGGGGGTGATGTTCTTTCCACAACTTAGTTCTCTTAGAGCTGGTTCACATTAGGTCGGACCGACAGTTTACTGTCCACCGACTATCGGTTGTTGCTGTTCACACTAGACGCTGCCGACCCGACCTAATGTGAACACCACTGACGGTACGGTCGTTTTACTGCCCGGATCGTCACAAAAGTTGACTTTTGTATACGATGGACGACGAAAAGTTTCTTATTTTCTCTGCATACACGTCGACGAAACTGCTCGCGCGAGTGCCGAAAGCGGGGAATGAGCGGGTGGAAGGGTGACGGGCGGCTGGCTCCGCCGCTTCGCGCCGACAAAATGTGAACGGCGCTATACTGCGTGGCTGAACGTCCGGTAAAAGTGTCGGCTCCGATAGTTTGGTCAGGTCGCCCATATGTGAACGGCGCTATTGAAATACATACGCCAATATGGATCCGACACGTGTGTCGGCCCGGTAAAACTGTCGGTCCGACTTAATGTGAACCAGCTCTTAGGTGGACGGTCTTGGAATACTGCGTACGACTAAGAAAACATTTTTACAAAGAGACTAGTTACATCCACATTTTGCAAAGAGACTATTTTACTCTTAGAAAGAGCTATAAACGAGATAGGTATAAAATCGCTGAACATTGATGGTATTTTTAATTGTTCCCGTGGAAACGAGGCGTCTCTAACATTATCTAAAGGCAAGGCAAGACAGGGCTCTCTCGGTCCCTCGTATTAATCACAAGTAAAGAATACCTTCTTAGTCAGACAAAAAAATAAAGAAAAGGAAAATGTGCACCATAACCCAACTGAAGAACTGAGCGTCAGATCAGCAGGCTGCTCTGACAACCTGCTCCTCAAATCTTCAGACGAATCAATCAAACGACAAAGCTTGTCGCGACAACGCTCATACCTCCATACAAAAACCACAGAAAATTACTACCTCTACAACATAAGTCATCTTGCTACTAATTATGAATGCGTAAGTTTTGATGATTCCCAAATAATTTTTGACATACCCGTCGCTGGTCCAACCCCTATATTCATTCTAATGTAAGTACATTAGAATGAATATAGGGGTTGGAATACTTAGAAAATATTTTTGGCTTGACTTACAACCTAATAAAAACTCACCCAAAAGAAATTATTGGCTGACCAGCCGCAACAGGAGGTGGGAACAAACTTTAATCGTTGATGTACCTAGCATTTCTCATTTGTTCCACAAAGCTCATAACTGTGAATCACTTCGTTGTCATTCGTGCTCGTGTTGATCATAGGATTGGAGCTCTGTCAAACGGACAGAAATGCGCGACCAACGCGACGGTAAAGGAACAGCAGTGCGATTCAGTAAACATGTCACCGTGTCCACTTCGGTGAAGTGAACATGAAGTGAGCAGTCCATTTTTACAAATAAGACGGATGGCACTTCTAGCTCACTCCACTTAAGCTTATACCTTGAGACGTTGTACGAATAGTCCGGCAGGATGAACTTGGAATGAGACTCCACGGAGAATTCGAGCAAAGGAGCTCAACATGGTAGGTATAATTGTAAAAAAATGAGGGTTTGTGTTTCCTGAAAGCTAAAACTTGTGGGTCTCTAGGTCGAAATTTGTATAAAGGTTGCTTCCAGACAATCATGCTCCATTGTCGACTGCATCATTACTTACCATCAGGGGAGATGGTGGACAATATTATTTGAAAAAAGAAGGTATAATGGTAGGTACTACCATTACCTACTTAGTGCAAATAAAAAAAAATCTGGCTACAATTATAATCAATTCATCAAATTAATCGTAGGTATAACCAAACCACAAATCAAAATAGCAAATAAATTAACTCCATTTCACGAAAGCACAACACAATGACGCTATACTCCCCCTAAAAGCATCACAGAATTGATAAAGAAATAATGAGCTGCGATTAAAAAATGACTATTCAGTCACAAAGGCAACCCCGGAGTCACACACACACGGGTAATCTCGGCCAAGTGGCCCTAAATTAAAAGAAAAACGCTCCCCCTAACCCGTACGTCAAAAATCTACCAATCAGAACGCGGCTTTGATTTTACGTCACGCTTTTGACAGCGCAATGACATATTTTAAAGATGGCACCCTATTTTATTTGTCTGTGGATGCGGCTGGCCATGCATTGTGTGCAGTATTTTATTTTGTGGTATTATTATCAGCAATCAATCCTCCCAAGCACTATCCGGCTATTACGCATCTGTCGTGTAATAAAACTTGCAAAATTGGAACTAAATCATTATTTAATTTTTTAATCATTGATCGACAATGTAGAAAACATAAAAAGAGCATTTACAGAAAACAAAAACAGCTCTGATTTTTGCTGATAATAATTTATCATCGGAACTTCTTTAATGCTAGGTCGGCTGTAATATATGCTAATATCTGCAGCAACGCTTGCAGAGGTCGGTCCTCGGATGGGTGACCATCTTAACATAGCGAGATAGCTCCATGCCTCAGAAAGCACTTTAAGTCCAGGCTACCATTTATAGATCCTCGAATCCGGTTAGTCAGAGGCCAAGAAATCTGTACCTACAACCAGTGTTACCAAGGAGTATCGTAGTAAAGTCAATTCATTTATTTCAACTAGACCAAAAGGCGCTTTTGAAAGAGAAAACAGTTTGAAAATAAAAATATGATAGTGATTCTAGTTGTCCATTCGCATAAAGTAGATTCTTATGGAGAAGAACGGACAAGAAACTCCATAGTTCCTCTTTTCAAATATAGATATTTAAGTTTTACAACATTTTGTATACATTAATCAATTATATGTGAGGATGATGCACCCAAAATAACACTAAGTACTATACTACTAATAGGTACAACAAAGTAATACCAGCAGAGGTAAAATTAATAAGTAAATTAGTTTTTTGTAAGGGACATATGAAGTACTCACATATTTACAAATTATGCAACTATTGATTTATATAATTAACAACAATAGATAGTATACCTACATATTAAATATATCAACACATACAGACCAACAAGTTTGGCTTTGTCTACTACACCCAATAATCCTCGTCAATCGTCCTATGGCTAATCTATAAAAAGGTTGATCTAATTTATTTCTATTTCTAGTATTAATATTATGTGTATCACTAATTTTGCTGTTACCCAGTTGTGGTTATCGGACGAGTATAAGCAAGCACTCCATGTAAAATACTCGTACTCCGACCGACCCCAAAATAGTTGGGAAAAGGATAGGCCGAGTTTCTTTGCCAAGCATGATTCTTTTAATAAATGACAATTTAATCTTATGAACTTTAAAACTTATTATAGTATATATAAGCTAGTAGAAAATAAATGCAAATGGAGTCAAAAGGGGGACAGGGGAAAGAACACATAGAGGATCAAACAATTCGTTCACATCGCTGTCAACGGCAAAAGTGCCGAGTACACTGCCGTATAGGGAACGTGCATGGCGTGGACTATATGCCATCTAGTGTTGCAAATCTGAAACTTTTAAGTTGTAAATATTTGAGCTGTGCTGCCACCTTCCTGCATCCTCCGTTTAGGGGAACGTGCACGAAGTAGACTGTGCCATCTAGCGTTGCAAATTTGAAACTTATAAGTAAAATATACTTGGCATTGACGCGTCTGTGCTGCCACCTATAGTTTCTGCACGTCCCCTATTGCCACGTTGAATAGAAATGCTGATACCTTGACCAAAGAAAAGGCCAGCTTTCTGGTCCCGTGAAGAATCTAACAGTTTTGCTGATTTCACGAAAAACTCGACGAGCACTTCGACCCCATGGCCAAAGTGTTTCAACCCTGAACGGCTCAAATATATAATTCTCAATAAGGTTGTTGTATTTGCGCCACTTGTTATTTTCTGCAACCGCCGCAGCCAGCCCAGCACAACCCACCGTGCTTAGAAGATGGGATCGAACAAAGGCCTCATTCCACACTAAAGGCCTCTACCGACCTTCCAAGGCATTATGGTCATCCCATTTGGCTTCTCCCCATCATCTCGCGCCAACCCATTCGGTTCTAATAAAGCTGCCATCTTGACGGTAACAAGAGCCTGACGGATGTTGTCATCCGTGCTATGCGACCGGCGCTTCTGCTGCAGGGCAGGTCATGGTGTCCGAGGCAGTCGACTGCTTCATCACACTGGTAGCGCTGTAAAGCTCCGATAAGAGCGCACAAACGCAGAAATGTAGTGACCTGGAAGGTGGTGTCACTCAGCATAGTAGACATACCTACATAATTATGTTGAGTGACGGTAGTGCTGGTAGCCAAACGCCCGGCTCCCATTCACCCACAGCCAGCAGTCGGGTACGCTCAGCAGTGTTGGTTGAATAGGCAGATTAATTATGTTTTATACTAGAGTGGTTGGTACCTTTTCTTAGATATTATTCTGGAATCGTAAATGTGTGCGTTTAAACATTTTTTGTGTTTTTGAGTGCGTTATGTGAGACTAGAACATCGTTCTCTCCCGGCCTAAGATAAATAAGTAAACTCCTCTTTCAGGCTTCTGTGAAAATCACGTTATTGTAAATTCTGAAAACAGTAGGTATTCTTTTTTGTAACGCTTTATTTGTAAGTGGGTCGCAAAAAGCAAAGTCGTTTATTAATGGAAACAGTTCCTACAGGTAGGAGCTAAGTAACGCAAGCTACCCATTTAATCAAGCTGTTCTAGATAATTCTCGTTCCTCCCCCTTTGTGGTTCTAACTTAGCGGTAACAATAGGCCTTCATTTGTTTTTTTAATTTTAAATATTTCATGTTAATTATATTATTATTCAATAATTAGATTTGCTTTCCGAAAATGATTTTATGTACTCATTTTTTGAAGAAGGTTCAATTATTAAAATAAAAATTAAATATTTAAAAAGATTACAACTCCTAACTCTTATTACGGTAAGTTATAGGTGTTTCTGTCTTTGAGACCGACTTCCAAAAATATAATCGTTTCAAATAGTTAGATTGTTTTGTTTGTTTATATACATTTAAATAGGGCTAACTTGGATGCATATTATATAAATATTAATCAAAATTGAATTTTAACAGAACGTTCTCCTTTTTGTAGACGGTTAAAAAGGTAAATTATGTGAAAATAAATTAACGGAACGTAGCTAATTTTATAAGAGACTATTCAACGGATGTAAGTATACGTCAATCAACTAGAACATTATAAATATATAAACTAAAAAACAATTAGTTTTTTTTTCTGCTACTTTAATCACATAATAAACACATCAAAAGTATCTAGGGATCAACATATATTTTTGCAATAACTTTTCTCCTGATTGATATTAATTAAAATTTTCTTTAAGGATTCATCAAATAAAGTGTTTTCGTTTGTCACAGTAACGATAAACCAAGTCACCTTTGCATTAATAAAGAAATTTGCCATTTTCCTAATAAAGGGATTTTTGACATTTGAACCACTAACATTAAAGTTCGAAAAAAAGACTGAAATAACAGTTTTCTTTAAAATTTTATTGGGTAACTTAAACAATTAATAATCCGTGTTTCTACCGCGAACACTAACAACACAAGAACATCGGTTTGGCATACTCAAAATGAGTTCATCCAAATCACGCTGTGGAATGGCCGCCCATGTTCGTTGCAACAACAAAAAAAGGTCTTCTTGCGACTGGATACCCTCCATATTCGGCAGAGCTCTTCTCTGTAGCATATCCCATGCATGCTCAATCGGGTTCAAGTCTGGCGACTGAGCAGGCCAGGGCAGGACATTGATGTTAGCTGCGGCGAGAGTCTGTCTTACAACTCTTGCGGTGTGCGGTCGTGCATTATCATGCATTAACTGAAATAAGGGACCGATTTGCACTTGTAGAGGAACGATGACGTCTGATACAATCGTCTCAGCATAAATTTGAGCGTTGAGGTTGCCTCTGATCCAAATCAACTCAGTTCTTCCGCCGATCCAAATACCCGCCCATACTATGATGGTTCCACCACTATAAGGATGGACTTCCTGGCAGGATTTTAATCGCTGTTGGCGTCCAGGGGTTCTCCAGTGTCGTATACGTCTTGTATCCGGTCTCATACCAAAACGAGACTCATCAGAAAAGCACACGAAACGCCATTGTTCTTCTGCCCAATTTCTGTGTTCAAGAGCCCATTGATATCGAATCCTACGATTGTGCATTGCTATAGGTGGTACCCGTAGCGGTCTTCGGGAATGAAGGTTCACTTCATGCAAGCGGTTTCTGACTGTTTGGTCGCTAATTAAGTTCCCTGAAGAGTGATGAAGCCTCACGGCTAACATCATGGCGGTTATTGTTGGAGCTCTTCGAGTTAAGATTTGAATGTATCGGTCTTGTCTCCGTGTGGTGCAGCGATACCGTCCTCCATGGCGCTCAGCCAAGGTAAGCGAAGAGCTCTGCCGAATATGGAGGGTATCCAGTCGCAAGAAGACCTTTTTTTGTTGTTGCAACGAACATGGGCGGCCATTCCACAGCGTGATTTGGATGAACTCATTTTGAGTATGCCAAACCGATGTTCTTGTGTTGTTAGTGTTCGCGGTAGAAACACGGATTATTAATTGTTTAAGTTACCCAATAAAATTTTAAAGAAAACTGTTATTTCAGTCTTTTTTTCGAACTTTAATGTTAGTGGTTCAAATGTCAAAAATCCCTTTATTAGGAAAATGGCAAATTTCTTTATTAATGCAAAGGTGACTTGGTTTATCGTTACTGTGACAAACGAAAACACTTTATTTGATGAATCCTTAAAGAAAATTTTAATTAATATCAATCAGGAGAAAAGTTATTGCAAAAATATATGTTGATCCCTAGATACTTTTGATGTGTTTACGTTGCCTTTTTGCAAAATTTCGTAATTAGCACACCCCGTTGCAAATGTTCAGTCCCATACTTATGTACCTTTATAAAGTCACTCATCAATAAATCACTGATCGTTCCAAATATGAATGACATCAAATGGACAACGGTTGGGGCGTGCCCCCGCCTCCCGCAGACACCGCGCGCCGCCCTGTCCAACCCCAGCGGGCTGCGCAAGAGTCACTCAATCACCAACCAGCCCTCTGACGTAAACATTGACGCAGCCAAATGGACTGATATATTTACATGTTTTTTTCAAAAATAGTGAAGTGGTATTTACTTAGTGACTATTTTAGTAGTGAGTAGTGACTTAAGAAACGTGAAAATAACTTTTAACTGAAATATAAATAGCTAATTATTTAAAAAGTAGTTTTTAATTACTTATTTCATATTGAAATAGATAGTAATAAAGTGTTTAGAACAATCAATTTATATTAGTGCTGTGGCTGATTTTGCTATAGAATATTTTGTAAGTGTTTTTTTTTTAATTCAATCGTTATCAGGCAGCTAAATACTGCAAGTGAATGCCTCTGAAAACTTACAATGGTGCTGTTAACTACCTACCTACTATAAAAGCTGTGCAAATCTAAATGATAATTACTAAGACATAGTAGTTAGTTATCTTTGCTGTGTACGATTGACAGAGGAGCCATTAATTTTTTTACCAAGCGAAGTGTTGCAGTTTTGCGAATGTTTTGCAATCAAGTCGTTATTGTTTTTTTTTTTGTTTAATAATTACATTTACAATGAATGGCCTAGCAATTTATCAAACAATGCTCAGCAACTGCATTTTACATACATTACTGTTAGGAAAATAGTCAACTCAGGGCTCTCGAATGTCGTTGCAGAATTTGTTCGAAAGAGTCACCGCGGCCCTGAAACGCACAGGGCATTAGGAGGAACACAGATGGATTTTAGTCAGTAATTTATTCTGAAACTCCCATCCGCTCCGCCCAGAGCTGAAGAAGTCATTTGATGATTTTCCATCCATAAAAAACGGCTCTCAATGTTTTTGGTTTTTATTGTTTTCACAATGGATTGGAACTATTTGTGTGATTGTTATCACACAAGTCATCTGCCTAGTGTTTCCGGATTCAGCTGAATACCAGTATTTTACGTAGAGCAGTTGTCTACCAGAATTCCACTCCACAATTCATTAACTGAGTAAGTTGCTCCTCCTTGGCAAGACTGGTGTCTGATTTTCTGTTTTCTGACCATCCGTAACGATTGCCAAAATCTAAAACTGACCAACAGTGTCCACCAAAGGATCCACAGACCAACCTCGGCAATTGTTGCTTAATCCTTGAAGATCGACGCGTGCAGCTCCTATTAATTAGCCACGAGCTCCTTTTGTTATTACATAAGCGAATCATCTTCTTTTGTTTTACGAGCATTTTCAAATCAAAGGACAAGGTCTGATAAGTCGTTCACCTTGAAGTATCTCCAATTTTTTAGGGTTGCGGTTATGAAAAAGATTGATTGTTCCTGATGTGTCCTTTTCATGGAGCTCATCTATCTCTTACAGAAACAGTCTGCTTCTTAGATATCGATTTTTAAAATAGCAATATAAGTAGTTAAAAGTAGGTAGGGTGTTTACGTTGATGAATCAGAAAAATGCATTGCTATCTTGTATTCATAATTCTACTTCTTATTATTTTTACAAGTAAGCATGTAATTTACATGTAAAAATGAATTGCGAAAGTTTGTAGGGAAACATTGATGTTTGTTACTCTTTCATTCAAAAATTACCGAATGGATTTTGATGAAACTTAACAGCTATGTAGCGTATACATGCATCTGAATAAAACACATATTACACATAGGCTGTAGTTAACATGGATGGAGGAGCATTTATTACAGTTTTTACTACAATAATTTGTTAGCGAAATAATTCATCTGTTTTTTTATAGCTTTGATTTCCCCATTGTCACCGTCACTGGAAAATTGCAAACGCCGTTCGATTGTAAAATACCTATATATTATTTATAATATATTTATAAATAAAATTTACATAATTAGACACGGATATATTTGAGACTATTGAATTTGTATGTGATTTATTTATTATATAGGTAGGTACTTTATTGTACACCTTGTAATAATAACAGAAAACACATTTATAAAAACAAGTGTACAATGGGCGGTCTTATCGCACAAGGCAATTTAGGATCGAGAAATTATAATCTTATAAAGATTTATTACAATGTTACGGAGTCTGCAATTTTCCGGTCACCTAGTAGTGGCGCTACACTACGTGACAATCTGTAAGCAATGACAATTGGAAAGGGATTGATCACGCGCCATTACATATGCGCATGTGACACATCAGTCACACTGAGTCTAGGTTCCTAAGACCACCTTTTGTGGGCTGCGGTAGGTCGTTCCTTTGCCGTCAAATAGGCTATCAAGTACATGCGGGTACTGAGAGGGTTAAGATATACTTTTATTGTAACCTGATATAATCGACTTTGTTAGTAAAGGGGTTGCGTTATGTATACCATTCTCGTTATTCTTTCAAAATTCGCGTAGGAGTAGGAAAATTGAGATGGTGTTTTAAAATTTGTTAAGCAATTAGTCATTCTTTTTGACACGATCAATGATCTACTTTATAAAAAATATAAATTAATTTATGCATTACATGACAGACAACGCTCAATTACATTAACCATGACAATATAATATACTTTTTCTATTCAGCCCATAAAGAGGATAATTAAGGGGGATCGAAGATATTCACTTTTTCCTATTATATGCAATCCCAACGGGCACTCGGCTTGTGCCTATAAAAATGCAACGTCTTTCTCTCAAGCAGAGAGCCTATATAGTTCATCGGAAAATTACAAACTCCATAAGATTAGATAGATATATAAGATTAGAAAAGTGCCAATCCCGATTGGCACTTTTTAATTATTCGTTGTATATGTCACCGGAAAATTACAAAATATCGCGTGAAATTGTAAACTATTTTTCATAATAAGAGACGGATATGAAACGTATTTAATTTAGATGGGGTTTATTCTATACAAAAATAATTTTTCCTAACATATCTAATCTTTCTATCTAATCTTAAATGGAGTTTGTAATTTTCCGATGAACTATATAGGTTTCAGCAAGTAACCTAACATGTAACATAGAAAGTATACCCACCAATAAAAGTAACCATGATGGTTTAAACTTTTCATATCGCGATCGGTCATTCCGTTTGCACTGCTCAGAATATATTAAGAATGTCTTCTTAAGTTCTCTATTAGACACCATTACAGTAGCCACATCCTTCTTGTCACATCATCTTCCAATCAGCACTTCCAAAGTTTTGTATGGTCTTCATCTCTTAACCATTTACATTCATTTTCTAAACGTCTGTGTTTCCGAACGCATTCAACCCTGATCTCTTCAAAGTTAGAGTGAACAGGCTTCTTCTGGGTAAGCTCATTCCATCGCCGACTTTGTCTCTGTCATCTATGACTTAGACTAGAGTCAAGAGCATATCCATCTGACAATAAAAAAATCTTTCTTCGCGAAATTTTGGCTCGTCATATTCTACACCATATTCCAAAACTCCAAGTCAAGGCGAACTCCGAGACAAGTCTATCGGAGCATCAAACTGTCAATAAAGCTTGTCATAAATTGAAGATTTCGTGCTCGAGAGATGAGCAGGCAAATACGCAAACGCGCTTGCTCACCGGAAATTCAACTCTCAAGCACGAAAACATCATTTATAACGTCAATGAGACAAGCGAGCAGTGGTAGCCGAGTGGTAACGGCCCCGACTTACGAATTGTAGGTCGCGGGTTCAAACCCAGCCAGGCGCATTACTTTGTGTAATTAATTTCATCACCACTGCTCTCTAAACGGTGAAGGAAAACATCGTGAGGAAATCGGCATGTCTTAGAACCAAAATTTCTAAGACATATGTCATTCACCAACCCGCACTAGGCCCGCGTGGTGGATTACGGCCCATTCCCTCTTCTAGAGAGGAGGCCTGTGTCCCAGCAGTGGGAACGTTAAAAGGCTGATTATGAGACAAGATTTCATTGACGTTTTTGTGCTCATGTTGAAGTTGAAATTCGAGTGGAGTTGGATTTTACGTTTTGCAATATAGGACTGTGAGTCCTATGACTACTGTTCCCACACAGCATCTCAAGTTTTATTTCTGCAGTGTCGTTATAATTCGTAAAAGGCTCTTTAAGTGTTGTATACTTAAAAGATCTAGTTGTAATGAAAAAGTTAATCAAACAATCGCAAACGGTGCTCTTATAAATCAACGCGCTATATTTTGCAGTTCTCTTTTTCTATTAACAATAACAATATTTATTAGATTTGCATAATATACAATACTACAACTACAAAGAACTACAACAAGACGAACAACAATAATAAAAAAAATATATATACACAAGCAATTTACTCAAAATAACTAGATGCTATGCTATGCGATGCTAGTTGTCTGCTGCGCTGCGTGTCGCGGGTTTAATTCTCGCACGCATCAATTATTTGTATGGCCTACCGATAGTTGTTCCGGGTCTGGTTTTTTTTTGTATGTGAGTTGTATAATTATTTGTGATATACAGGAAAATTTCCTAGTGTGGGGATAACTTTAGAAAAAAAAATATCTTCCCTAAGTTGACACTAAGACAAAAATTTACTGTCCCCCTAGAACATACTACCTACCAGGACTAACATTATTCTTCTTTCTAATCAAAGCCATAGTAAACGTGTTGCAAATAAAATCCGCAGCCATTAAAGCGTAGGTACTTGATTAACAAACAGCCAAACAAAGACTTCCCATTTATAATATTAGAACGAGGATAGGTTATTTCCTTTAAGGATAGGAAATCATCAAATGACTTCGTGGAAGAAGTCGGGTGGAGTGGAAGGGACTGTAAGACTCTCTGACTAAAACCAATCCATGTTCCTCCTAATGCCCCATGCGTTCCAGAACCGCGGTGACTCTTTCGAACAAACTCCGCGACCCGGAAGAAGATAGAATTAATTGTCTACATTAGAATGATTCAAAATGGCTGGAGAGTTGGTTGATGAGAAATAGGCTGTAGCTACGTATGCGGGACCTACGCAATCGTTGTTTTAGACTCTAAATGAGACAATTTTCATGCGTAGTTAACTAGTTACCCATTGGTTAAAAATTTAGGGCAAATATTTTTTAACGAGTAAAAATGTATTCATTTGACCATTGATCAAGCTAAATGTTTGATCGAACAAAGCACGTTTATTAATTGTAGCCCAGTGGGTAACTACGGAGCAAACTAGCTCGCCCAAAGTGTGTACCTTGTGTCTTTTCATGTACAATGATAACGTAATCAAACCTCATAAGCTCGTAAATCTCCAATTACAAAAATGTAATTTTACAAGAAGGTGGCGTTAAATGAATTTTCCGATAGAAAACAATAACCAAGCCGTTAATATCGAAATTAATTTTCGCTTATTTGTCAAGTTGTTAAGGTTTCCCATTAATGTCCTGGCGTCACGCTCACTGGCTTAATTTTTAATTGTTTTAACACGTCAAGACGAATGTTATCGGTGTTTGCAGGCATTACACAGGAGATCTTGTAGAGCAGCGTAAGTCACATTTGTAAAACGATTTCTGTTTAGTAGAATTATAATAAGAAATGTATTACCTACTTGGTCCTTTGGATAGGTATCGTGTTGCGTTTTTAAATATAAATGTACATATAAGCCTAGGTAGTATATTGCAAACAAAGTAGTGACAAAGATCTTATGATTAAAAATTTCTGTTCCAGTTTATTTCTATTTATCAACTCGTTTTGCTAATCCTGCTCTGCGGCGACAATCTTTCATAATCTGGGAGTGTCTCATAGTGTTTAAATATGAATAATATTAAGCTTTCGCAGCATTTTGTTTTTCTTGACACAGTCTTTAAAGTCTCTATAAAGTTATAAAGTCAGTTAATACTTACGGCTTATTTAAAGCACAGCACATTAAAATGCATGACATCCCAAATATTACAGATTAATAAACCCATACCGTACATGTTTGTTATTACAACAGCTGCATGAAGTCAAAACTAAAAAAAAAATGGTCCGCAAATTCTCTACGCTATTTAGTCCCAAACATTCAAAAAACGTATTAGTGATTTTTTGTGCCATCTCAATTTTAAAAGCATGAAGCTACCGACTTTCCGATGTTATTATTGGTTTCGCTTTTGTTGTTAACCCTCCAGTGCACACCAGGCCTTTTGGGCTTGGCCGTAGTCCCGGCTCATCCGAGCCTTTGTCCCGATACTTACCGGGATTATCCGAACCTAATTACCTGTTTTGCGAGCCCGTAATTACGTTTGCAAAAAGATGCAATCCTGACTTCTAAGTGACCGACAGACAAAGAGTGAGAAATTCTGCTACTGTACCTCAGAATCCCGGGATTCAGCAGCTTTATGCTTGACGCAAACAAAATGCTTATTGTTTGATTTCGAAGAAAATGTTTTGTCTCCTTTAAGTAACTTCTGTTTTTTCATTGTGTGCTAATCCGTACTACTTATTTTTAAGCAAATCGATTGTAAATATTTTTTGTTAACATCCCTTTTATTGTTATATTTTACGCAACTCGTTAAAAATATTCAAATTAAAATGTGATTGTATATTTTTGTAGGACCTACACAAATCTGCAATGCCTTTTGACAGTCTTAATTATTAAACAACTGCAACTTCAAACTATTTTCGAATCCAAACCCAATAGAGAAAGCAACCAATTTGTCTCAACACTCTAAAACACAATATACAAAATGCAAATACAATTTCAGTTCACACGACCGTACCTACTTTGTCGTATAATTGTAAGTGTACCAAATCAAACGGCAGCCCTCGATGGCTCTCACTCAATGACCGTTTACAACAAGTGGCCATTAAAACAATGCGAATTATGAACAAAAACACGAGTGGCACTCGGCTTTGTGGCCAAAAGATGTCATCCACAAAGCAAAAGTACAATGGAACTTTATTTTCTTACATTTGTTGCTATTCTTGATTGATTCTTTTCTTCGCATTGGGCTTGGAGTGCCCTTGAAAACCGCGAGCGAAAGATTTGTACTTGAGAATTATTTCACGCGATGGTTCCTGTGTGAAAATGTTTCTGGATAATGTTTTATTAGTTATCTTTTTTTTTTCAGACATAATGTCGATATAACAAGAGCATCATGCACTCCGTAACGGCTTCGTCAAGTGAGTATTTTTTTTAAATTTGATTTTATTATTTCTAATTCTTTAATTATTCATCTTCAACTTTCGGTTACTCAACCAATTTGCCAGCTAATTTAATAGTAACGATGGTAGACCAGGTATCTATCTACTAACCATCAATACACGTCACACCGTGAGACAAGTCCACAAAGCAAACAGGGAGGACATTAATACGCATTTTATTACCATCCGCCTAACCTCCGTGCGCTAATTAGCAGGTCGCGGGATGACGTGATGACGTGTCCAGGCCAAATTGTCCCATCCGCAGTGTTCCCACGAGCTGCGTGTGCGCATCTGCTGTTTTCACTCCCCCACCTCGTCTCCCACCCCGGTAACTCACCCGATTCTGATACCGATTATTAGCTATTTGATAATTGGACTATATTACGAGTGTATTGTTTATTGATTCCTGTTTTTCAATGTAAACGTTGCTTAAGTACTTTTTAGTATCTATTATTGTTTTGCGGTTAGAGTAAGGGCTATAGATACGCTTTTTTCACTTATAAAGGGACAAATACTTCATGGCACAAAAGAAAACAAAATTGAGATATATGTATAATGATCTTCGATCATTAATAGAAGATAATGAAATATGGATTTTATTTCACGCAAACAACGCACGGCTTAGCTTGGGAACGCAATTAAATATATATGTACCTACTCAAGAAGTTTTGAACAAAAATATAGTTGTCACGTTAAACGGACGTAAACGCCTTTTCATCAAAGTCATCCTCGTCAAATTACCATACAGCTTCCGTTACAAACAATGATCCCATCACATTCACTACTAACGTTCGCGTTATCTCAAAGTCACACTAAAATTGATGTGGGAACTTCCCTGGCAGAATATTTCAAATAAATTGTAATTTAAATAGCATCCTTGATTAATAATCGTGCGTTTGTTTTGACCCTAATCGATGAGGAGTCACGCTATGGGATCTGACACACGAGCACCGGGTCCATTTGACACAGGTGAACGTTCGCACGGTTGATACATATCGTTATGGATGATTCGGAAGCGATAGGCCTAATTACTTGTTTGGTTGCAATTTAAATATAATAAAAAGTTTTAGATCGTTATCTATACTAATATTATAAAGTTGAAGTTGACCAATAGGAGCGGAGTAGCAATGATGAATGTTGCACAAACGCTGTTATTTTTCTCTCCCTTTGAATTTTTCGTTAGCTTAAATAATATCTATATAATTATATAAATGAAAACAGATATCATTCGTTATGCTAAACCATAACCTAGTCGATGTTCCAACGAAAACACACTACACATTTAAAATTAAAATCTAATCTTTTTGGAAATAGATTTTAATTCAAGTGCCGAAAATAAAATCATGAAACGACAAAAAAAAAACAAAGCGGTACCTCGAATCCACGGCTTTTATTATGTACCTACTTGTCTTTGTACAGAGCCCATAATTATCTATCTGGCCCGATTTATTCCCGCTCTCCGTCGGGCATTGTTTAGCCATTTTTTACCAAACACTCGACACCGCATTTCCTGCTTCGCAAGTGTATTGAATATGGGATGTCTTATTCAGTTTGCCTTTATGCCTTTTCGACTAGTCAGTTTGGGCGGTGAAAGAAAATGGCGTGTTATCTTCGCGGCCGTGGGATCAGGCAGCGTTCTGTGTTTGGTTTAGGGTACAGTGGTGAAGGATCCTGTTCGTATATAATTGATGGTTATTATTAGGACTACATGCACTATGATCTTTAAAACGAAATGTTGGATTGTCGAATTATATCATACATACTCTACTTTCTTTAAAAAATATCTCAATTTAAAAATAACGTATAGAAAATCAGCAATAACTATTAGTGCTGTTGATTTTTTACCTTTCGCTATAGTCAAAAGAGATTTTAAAATGATTCGTTTAAGTAATTTTAATTAGTTATAGGCATAGCAGAGAGTCTCAAGTGACTTGTGTTAGATTACAAAAATAACAATTGGGTTCGTATTCATCGAATTTATTATTAAAGTATATTTTTCTGAAGTTCCATAGTAAGTAAAATTAATTTGATTCGGCCCGATACTATTCGGCTACTCATACATTACCTGATAAATCTTAAACTTTAATTTCGGAACTCGTTGTTTTTGCTTGTTACTTCGTATTTTTTTTTTCAAATTTAATTGGGACCACATGACAAGCACCAGCTTTTGACTATAAAAAGAATCATCATAATCGGAACACGCAGTACCTACAAAATGAGGTAACATAGGTACACGAAAAAAAAATACAGTCGACTTGAGAACCTCCTCCTTTTTTGGAAGTCAGTTCAAAACAACATTTATTGCTCAGAATTTGGTAGGTTCCGCATAAATAGGTAAAGCTATAGGTAAATAAATAAATTAAGAACTAATAATACCAACATAACATTTAAGAAAAATCTGTTACTAGAACGCACTAACAATATATGGACTAGTCACGGTCTGAAATAAAGATATTTTATTCTTTTATTTTATAAATATGTGCGGAACCCGCCAAAAATTAACCGACACAAGCAGCGAGCGTGCTAAGTTTTTACAAAAGTGCAATGAATGGTGGCACACCGGTAATCTTCTGTACGCAGCGGCCATTCATATTCACATTAATGATGCCTTCAAAGCGACCTGCGAACAGAAAATATTTTGACAAGTTCTTCATACTTTAAACAGAGATTTTATAGACTGTAGTAGTACCTACCCATGCAGCATTTAATGTAGATATGTGTTGCCCTACCCTTATCAATGGTTGATATCGACAAATTATTTTTACTTGATAACCTACAGCCTAAAGTTCTAGGCAGCATAAAATTCACAAAGTTTCTAATATTACGAGATAATTATATTATGTATCGATAAGTACTATTGTATACATTTTTGAACATTTTGTTCCCTAAACGAGTTTAATCTAGGATGATAGGTTGCAATTTTGTCCGCAGCCGATTGGATAGACTTTTGACTGGATACAATCATGATATTAAGAATAAGAAAAAGTTAATTCGTTAATTGTTACATAAATAACCTTGCGACAATAACATAGCACGAAAACTTCATAGAAAGCTTGTCTAATTAACGTTATAAATTGAAAACTAAAACTGCTAAACCGGAGCAAGCGATCTCTCGAGCACGAAAAGTTCAATTTCAGTTCGTTTTAGTCATTTATTTTTATTTTATTTGCATTCGCAATCTGGTGGCCTTTTTTTCTTGCATCTGTGATGTTTATAGTTCCTATGCACATCCCTATTCTTATCCATACAATTTGATTAAAAATCGCTTAGCCAAAAGTCAGCGAGGAAAATCCAAACAAATTAACCTGTACTGTGTTAGGTTAGGTTATAATATTTTGACTCAGACAGTATTTACTACAAAATAAAATTTTGGTGTCACTACATTTTAGTTATTTGTCTTATAGATATATAGCTTTATTATTGTGAACATCGCACAGCCCTAGCCGTGCGAAACTTTGATTGCATTTAAATTGTTTCGGGACCACTCAATGACGAACGTTTCGGCAGGAAAAGGCCGGGTGTCAGTAAATTATGCCTCCCCGGGGCGGGGCTTCGCACCGGCTCGTGGCGCAGTCATAGCTAGCGGTGGTCTGGCTCTCTGTGGCGACTGTCAACTTTGATTTATTAGTAGGTGGTTCTTGTTATACAAGAGTGCCTAAAAAGATTTACAGCCAAACGTTTAGTATATTATTTAACTGCGATGTAGTAGAAGAGAGTCGTTAGCTCTTGTAATGGTCCAACTTTATATGCATGACGGAAATGACGGTATTGATTTTTCGTTTGCAGATCAAAAAGTTAGGCTATCGAAGTCTGTTGTAGCAAAACGAGTCCTGTAATGTGTATAAGTTTTAATAAATTATAGTTACATCACATAATAAGATAAAGTGGAAGGAAAGGCTACCCAAAATAAGAAAAATGCAAATCGTGTAACTTTTCCGAAGTGGAAAAGTTAAGCCTTGACACCAAAGGTTACATTCTCTATGCTTGACACTAAGGTCGAGTAACGAAAGGATAAGGTACACCAGTACACCACACATATCAGAGCCGTGATCGGGACGTGTCCGGGCATTCACAACGTGGACTGATATGTCCCGGATACTGACATGTGTGAACGAGTTTATATAAAATTTTCGCATCGATATTTTTTCGAGCTCCGAACGGACCACGTCTCGGCCACGTCCTTAGCACTGCCCGGATATAAGAAGATCAACCGTAAAACTGCATTCTTGGCACTTAAATTTAGTTAGAACAATAATTTCATAGACATTTTGTCCACCAGGTCGCATCCTGTACGACGTGCCTTGCGCCGTCTGCCGCGACCACTCGTCGGGCAAACACTACGGAGTCTTCGCGTGCGACGGCTGCGCGGGCTTCTTCAAGCGCTCCGTGCGGCGGGACCGGCGCTACACGTGCAAAGCGCGCGTGCCCGGCGGCTGCCTCGTCGACAAGGCACATCGCAACCAGTGCCGCGCCTGCAGGCTCGAGAAGTGCCTGCAGGCTGGCATGAATAAAGACGGTGAGTCTAGGATCTGTTGGTAACGTAAACATAATGGCAGCGACTTGGAAAAGGTCATATTCTATTAGATAATGTCGAACGATAGAGATGGGAGATATTGACCACGTGACCTTCAGTAGGATGCTAATGCAGCAGTAAATCTTTAGGCAAAATCGCTGTTACATTAGCAGTGGTACTATCTACTTTTAACTTTTTGGTGTGTAGTAGAGATTATAGCACCATGAGACCAGTATGTTTGTAATTAATAAGCTAGGTTTAGATTGTTGTAGTAGTATATAGTAGCTTGTCATACGTTTCTAACAAAACCTGCCATTTGTAGATTTCCCTTTTTGTGTCGGTGGAATTATTTAAGAATTTTCTTTACAGCCGTTCAACACGAAAGAGGTCCTCGAAACTCAACTATTCGTCGTCAAATGGCGCTGTTCATGAAAGACGCCTCGCCTCGCGCGGACGCCGGCGGGCCGGTCCCGCCACCTCTGAACCTAACTCTGCCGAAGCATAACGTGATACCAGCGCCAGTACTGCCGATATACAGCCCTTACAGCTACCCCATCCTCTTTGAAATCCCGGAGCCACCGCGGCCTCCACCATCCACAGCCATTGGTCTAGCACCGTTCCTTTTTACCTCTACCGACCCCGCCACAATCTGCGAAGCTGCTGCCAGATTACTCTTCATGAACATCACATGGACCAAACACATCCCAGCTTTCCAAAACCTTCCCATGGAAGACAGGCTCACCCTTATAGAAGAATCCTGGAAAAATCTCTTCGTACTTGGAGCTGCACAATTCCTGTACCCAATGAATTTAAACTTGCTAATAGACAGGAGCAATTCAATTTTCGATAATAAAAATGGGGCTAACCTTTTTGAATTGGCATTGATAGAGGTTTCTAAACTGAGCCCGGATCCACATGAATATGCATGTCTCCGGGTTATCTTGCTGTTCAAGACCTGTTGGGAGAGGGATGGCGGGAGCAGCCCCAGCAACATGGAACCCGATAGCTTAAAGCTAAAGGATGCTGCTACCGTCGCGGACGCCTACAGCCAGTCGGTGTATATGCTGTCTGAGGTAAGAGAACTTTTTGATACTTGAAGTTTCGTCGTTCGTTTATCCAAAAACTTAGTCATATAATAACTCAAGATAAATGTCTAACCTCAAAAGCTTCAAATATTGTTCTTTAATCCCAAACTATACTTAAACCAGTAACAATAGATTTTCCTTCCAGTACTGTCGCCGTACATACCCGCTGCAGCTGGCCAGGGCCTGCAGGCTGCAAAACCTGCTGCCCGTCCTTAAACGAGTGCCCAGCTCTGCCATCGTCGGACTGTTCTTCAAAGATACGGTTGGAGATACACCCATAGAAGTTATACTTAACGATATGTACTCAAACGGACGACAATAACAAATGAACGCGAATAAAAAACGGAAGGGAATTGTTTCGAAGCTTTTAGGTCCGCTGTATTTTGAGGGCTCTATATTAATATCAAATTCTAGATTAATTCTCCAACATAGATTTGAACTATTAGAGAACCCCAATCACCACCAATTTTAGAAATCAGTGTCATTTTCCATGTTCAATAAGTATCACGATGTAAATAAAAAATAAACTACTACTAATTGTACCTACTAGGTAGTAAAGCAGGTGCTTTACTACACTTTTTGAACTTGAATATTTTAAACTTCAATTTTTGTCGATGTCATAAATCCTGAACTAAAATAAATACATATTGATTTACGTGAAAAATGTACGTACCTAAGTACCTACAAATATCTAAAATATTATTATAGATGACATCATTTCAGCGAAAAAGTGTCCACTGCTAGACATAGGCATCCACCAAACCCCGTAGTTTTATATACCGGAGAGGTATATGATAAATAAAAAAATAAATCTCAAACTAAGTGTAAGTACAATGCTAAATGAAATTATAGTTTACAATTTCACGCGATATTTTACAATTTTACGTCGTTGGAAATTTTCCGGTGGCATACATATAAATGATTTATTCTATAATCTGAACTTGAATAAGAACTTATGTTTGTACCCGCTATCGCTATAATACTAAAAGAAAAGCATTTGGAATTGTCAACGAAGGAAAACTCTAGTCAAAATTTCGCATTTTCTCTGTAAAACATTCCTCAAAGCATTCCGTGTAAGTACTATAAATTGTATAATATTTTAGTTATTGTGTTACATAATATACTAATACATATTACCATTCTTATAATTTTTAGTTAGCTATTATTATACACTAGCAAAATTACGACCAAAATTATTACATAACTTAGTATCTAATATTATTGTTATTTTGAAGAGAACTCAAGATTAGGCGTTAATATTAATATCAAATCATTATGTTTAGTACATTATGTATTATCTACATGAATATATTAAATTGTAAGTGTTACTATAGATTATTTTTTGTAAATACTATTTCTTATGTCCCAAGCTTTAAAATAAATATCTATTAGAAATTTTGTTTTTAATTTAATGTTTCACACACGTTTTTAATCCTTTGCCGTTGCACTGATCATGCCCGCTTTCGTCCACCTACTTACATATCTACACTAATATTATAAAGAGGAAAGATTTGTATTTGGGTGCGTGTGTATGTGTGTGTGTATGTTTGTAATGAATAAACTCAAAAACTACTGTTCCGATTTCAAAATTCTTTCACTATTAGAAAGCTACATTCACCCTGTGTAACATAGGCCATATTTTATCCCCGTATTGCCACTAGCGCTGCCAGTATATATATATTCATATAGTAGACATTTTGTTGAAGAATAATCCATATAAGTAGGTAAGTAACACCTTTTACACTGCAGAAAACAATACTGAGATAGATAGTGCCAATAAGAGTATATTTCTATTTTAAAAAATCACTGCCTGTACCTATGTGGGTACATACATAATTATGTACAGGGACCATAAGAATCTATAAAGTATTAAAGATTTTAATTTCATTACACAGTAGTACTAATACATCATTAAGGGGCACACCCTATTACATACAACATACAAATAATTTAGAATGATAGATCTTCACTCAATTTATGTCAACCTCACATGGTGTCATAGAAATTAAGGTTTACATAATCAGCCATTTAACGTTCCCACTGCTGGGACACAGGCCTCCTCTCCAGGAGAGGGAATGGGCCCTAATCCACCACGCGGGCCCAGTGCGGGTTGGTGAATGTCACATGTCTTCGAATTTTTGGTTCTAGGACATGCCAGTTTCCTCACGATGTTTTCCTTCACCGTTTTGAGAGCAGTGGTGAAGAAATTAATTACACAAAGTAATGCGCCTGGCTGAGTTTGAACCCGCGACCTACAATTCGTAAGTCGGAGCCGTTGCCACTCGGCCACCACTGCTCTCTTTATTTTAAGGTTTATTAAAATCCTATCTCAAAACGGTGAAGGAAAACATCGTGAGGAAACCGGTATGTCCTAGAACCAAAAATTCGAAGACATGTGACATTCACCATTCACAATGGGCCAGCGTGGTGGATTACGGCCCATTCCCTCTCCAGGAGAGGAGGCCAGGGCCTCAAGTCTGCTATTACAATAGTGTCAAAATGGCCTATCATTGATCTCATAATGGTCGATTTTGACAAGTTTGGTAATCTACTAACATAATAGCGTCACTATGACTTTCCAATGGTCAACCACTGACACTCCATTGAAAGAAATAGCATAGAATGGTAATCTCGTACATAATGACAAATGAATGACAGACGTATGCAGTAATCTGCTAAAATTTTGACAGTTCCTTTGATCAGTGACCTACCATTAGAACCTCATTGTGCAGTCATTCTTTTTAATAGCTCGGTTATCAAAAATTATTACGAGACCACTGACAGACCAATGATCGACCATTATGAATTTAGCAGATTACGAACTTTTAGCAAAATGACAATGGGATCGTGTTGGAATGACAAATTTATAAAAATAGCAGACTTGGGGCCCTGTGTCTCAGCAGCGGGAACATTAAAAGGCTGATTATGTTATGTTATGTATGTAAAATCCTACCAATGTGTTGGGTCGACACTTGGCTGAGCCCAGCAAATTTTTGAAATGGATGTCAAATAATTATGAAGACAAAGTTTGCATTATTTTGTATGA
The DNA here is from genome assembly GCA_905332915.2 of Hecatera dysodea. NCBI lineage: Eukaryota > Metazoa > Arthropoda > Insecta > Lepidoptera > Noctuidae > Hecatera > Hecatera dysodea. Next base: position 24,059,998 of record HG995286.1, on the reverse strand, counting down.
AAGTGCAGTACATAATGTATTCACAATACGAGTAGGTTTCGCGACAACGGTTTTAGTCTGGGTAGTACTCATTAGTGTATTGCAGATAGCTTCACCTCTTTTGACTTGACAATTCAAAAGTGCCTGTAAAGGGTTTATTTGAAATAAATGCTTTGAATATTGAATCTTGAATCTATTAGAGGAGGATGGCACGTGGCGCGGCAGTACGGTCCGAACAGGGCTTTAATTTTAATAATAATAAATCCCGTTTTGCAAATAAGCCCAGTATTTACTGCGGTCCCGTGACAATTTTTAAAAGGAAAAAGGTGCTGAAATTGACAGTTATGTAGGTACCTACCTATTTATTGAGACCGAAATGAACCTATAATCTCTGAAAGTTTCACAACACCTGAAAGCCAAAATCAAACAGTGGCGTGGCGACCACCAGTGAAACGACACCTTTTTTTCTGGATGGGAAATCATCAAATGACTTCTCCCGCTCTGGGCGGAGTGGAAGGGAGTGTCAGACTCTTACTGACTAAAAACCACCTTTGATCCTTCTAGTGCCCTTTGCATTCCAGGGCCGCGGTGACTCTTCGAACAAATCCCGCAACCCTAGGTAAAATGCCACCTCAATTTAGTTTAGTCATAGTAGGTTTCAGATTCACGCACGAAGGGTTCCGCAGCATTACCTATCTATAAAAACAACAAAAATATCATGTCAGTTGTATGGGAGCCCCACTTAAATATTTGTTTTATTCTGGTTTTTTTTTAGATAGTTGTTGTCATAGTGGCAGCAGAAAGACATCGTCTGTGAAAATTTCAACTGTCTGACTATCAAGATTAATGAGTTACAGCCTGGTGACAGACGGACGGACAGCGGAGTCTAGTCACAGGTTCACGTTTTACCCCCTGGGTACAGAACCCTAAAAATATCTGGTTTTGGATCCGGCAATGTAATAAATAAGAAAAACACAGCGGATTTGTAAGTATTATATCTAAGAAATTATACACATTTTTGCATGTCAATTATCTATTTACATTATGACAGACGTTGCCATGGGAAACTCAGTAAACCACAGACATGTCAGTCCTCCGCCGCGAATTCCAGTGCCACGGCTCCAGCTTGCAGCATCTGGTCCACATGCCGTCGCACCACCCCTCCGTCTTCAGTTCGAATCTCGTAGTGGACTTGGCCAAGACGACGCAATACCTTGCCAAACTCCCACCTGGCATCTGGGTTTCGATATGAGCGTAGTTGTACCTTGTCTCCTGGAGAAAATATCTTAATGCCAGTTGTAATGGTGGGATGTATTACCTTTTCTTGTGGCTCTTCCTTGCGAAACATAACATGTAACTTTGTTCTTATTTCCCGACCAAACATCATTTCATATGGAGTCTGCCCAGCACTATTCGGTGTGCGTCTCAACTGGCTCATGATAGATCGTAATTTGTCATGTAGGTTCCCTTTATTCTCTTCTATCTTCTTGAGCGACTTCTTAACGGTTTGGACAAACCTTTCAGCTTGTCCATTCGTAGCCGGATGGTAAGGGGCAGAGGTGCGATGTTCAACGCCAATCTTCTTAAGGAAAGTTTCAAATTCAGTTGAGGTGAACTGTCGTCCATTGTCTGATATTAGTGTATGGGGAATTCCAAATGTAGAGAATACATCTTTCAATTTGTTTATACACCATGAACTTGTGCATGTTTTTGTTGGAATAATTTCTACCCACTTAGAATATGCGTCCACCAGTATGAAGAGTTGCTGACCAGCTACTGGGCCTGCAAAGTCAATGTGAATTCTTTGCCATGGTTTTGTTGGGATTTCCCAATGGTGTAATTGCACTTTAGCAGGTTCATTTTGATGCATTCTACAGGTGCGGCATGCGCTTACCATGTTTTCTATGTCATGGTCAATGTTCTGCCAATAAATGAAACTTCGTGCTAAAAGTTTCATTTTTACCATACCCACATGTCCAGAATGTAATTCTTGTAATGCTAAGGCACGAAGTGTCCTTGGGATCACTACTCGTGATCCTCGAAAAAGGCAATCATCTTGTACAGTAAATTCATTATCTTTGTAACCAAACTGTTTAAGCGTTCTGCCAGTCCGCAGAGCCAGTAATATAGGTTTTAGTTCGGTGTCTTTCTGTGTTTCCGATTTAATATTTTCTGGATTAATGTGCAGTGAGTTCAATAACTCGATTTGGAATATTGTAATTCTGTCAACTTTATGTTCTGGTGTTTTATCGATGGGGAATCTGGATAAGTAGTCAGCATTGCTATTGTTCAATGATGTTCGGTATTCAATAGAATAGTCAAAACCAGACAGGAAATGGGCGTAATGAAATAATCGCATAGTACTCATAGTAGGTAATGTCTTATGAGGATGAAATATAAGGGTTAAAGGTTTGTGATCTGTCACTAGTATGAATTTCCGCCCGTAACAGTAATGAAAGAACTTCTTTAGTCCCCAGTAAATAGCAGTCGCCTCCTTATCAATCTGACTGTAATTTTTCTCGCTTTTGGATAGAGTTCTTGAAGCAAATGCAATGGGCCTTTCTGAACCATCTCGAAGTCGATGGGAGAGTACTGCTCCTAATCCATTTGGTGAAGCATCCGTCGCAAGAACTAATGGTTTCTGTGGATCAAAGTGAGCTAGGACTTTTTCACTTAGAATTTCGGTTTTAATGGCTTTGAAACTCAGCTCACATTCTTTTGACCATTTGAATTCAACGCCAGTTCGCAAAAGTTCATTTAGTGAGTTGGTAATCGAAGCAAGGTTTGGAATGAACTTATTGTAAAAATTTGCCATGCCGAGGAAAGTTCGAAGTTCATTGACATTCGTTGGAGGTTCTGTGTTGGATATTGCCTTTACTTTTTCTTTGCATTTATGTAATCCATGTTTGTCTATAGTGTGTCCTAAGTACTTAATGCTCTTCTCAAAAAAATTACATTTATCCTTGTTAACTTTTAAGTTATTTTCTTTCAGTCTTTCCAATACTTTCTTAAGACGTTGAAGTAACTGAGTTTCGCATGAACCTTGTACAATAATATCATCGAAAAAACATTTAACCCCTTCAATGCCTTGTAGTGTTCTGTCCATGAATTTCTGCCAAAGATTAGGTGCCACTTTCACGCCAAACATAAGCCTGTTAACCTTGTATGTACCTTTATGGGTGCTCAGGGTTTGTAGGTAGGCACTTTCTTCATCCATAACCATATGTAGATATGCTTGGCTGATGTCTAATGTACAGTAGAGTTCACCACCATTCATTTCCGCAAAGATGTCTTCTATTATTGGAATAGGGTACTGCTCATCTTCGATAACTTTGTTTAGGGTTACCTTGTAATCGGCACATAGTCGGATGGTCCCATTCGGTTTCATTACCGGTACTATTGGTGTGCCCCATTCCGAGTGGTCTATTTTGGTGATAACACCCTGAGTGCAGAGTCTTTCAATTTCTTTGTCAACTTTATCCTTGAGTGCATAAGGTACTCTTCGGGGTTTTACAAATATGGGTTGAGTATTTTCACGTAAATTTAGGTGAGCGCGGTAATTTGGAATTTCGCCCAGGCCTTCTGCAAAAACGTTTGTAGAATATTGTTCTAGAAGTTCTTCGAGTTTAGGCTGTGATTCTGTATGTAATTGTCTTATATCTGCTAGCTCTAACTGGAGCTCTTTCATCCAGCTTCTTCCGAATATCGGGTCAACTTCTTTATTAATTAAATATAGTTTGTTGTAGAATGTTTGTTTTTTGTATACGCACTTCACGTATGCTACGCCGAAAGGCTTAATAATCTCTCCCGTATATGTACGCATTTTAACCTCTGTTTTGAAAATGTTCTTATCGATACCCAGTTCTTTGAATTTTTTTAGTGACATCGATGACAGCGCTGCTCCCGTATCGAATTCCATAGATACCTTTTTATTTTCTATGTCTAGCGTGATCATGTATTTTTCTGGAACTTCTGACCTGATGATGTTTATGTCGCAGGCGCTTTCATCGCTAGTAACAGAATTCTGGATCTGATTCGTATTTCGTCCCTGTCTAGGTTGTAGGCAAACTCTTGCAAGGTGACCTTTGCGTTTGCATAGATGGCACGTGTTATTTATGCTGCCACATTTGTCAGCTCGGTGGTCCTCTTTACCACATCGGTAGCATTTACCGTTAAGGTCTGCAATCGTTCTCGGGGGTTGATGGTTTGATGGGGCTGTAGATCTTCGAATTCAAATCTGTAGTCGATTTCATTCTGTTGATTTTCTTCTGCCGTTTCAGCTTCTATGTATTCCTGGGCTTTGTGGAACTTGAGTAAGTTTTCGTGTAGGTTTTCAATACGTAATGTAATCTCTTCGTCGGAGATGTCAGTCAACGCACTGATTGCATTTTGAATTTTACTCAAGTTTCCTCGTAAAGCTCCTCTTATACGTTTTTGTTTAGTGAGTTCTATATTTGCCATCGTCGCCAATTATTATATCTAAGAAATTATACACATTTTTGCATGTCAATTATCTATTTACATTATGACAGACGTTGCCATGGGAAACTCAGTAAACCACAGACATGTCAGTAAGGAAAACCGAATTTGGTATAATCGCTCATTCTAACAGGGTGAAATATGCCCGAATAAGTATAAGGTATATATACGGTTCTCGTGCTTTAAATCAGGCTTTCAAATTAACATAACATTCTTAGAACTGAATTTCTACACCTAATTGCGTGCCGCAACATCTTGGTCTCGTCGAGTTCTGCTGATTTGACTAAGGTATGGAACAGTTTTAATAAAGACCAAAATGCAGTGCCTAACTTAGCCCACCCGAACCTACTTAGATCAATAATAATGACGTGCCCCCATGACAATATGACGGACAAACAGACGAACTACACCACGTCAGCGGCATGTGTGTGTATTATTGTGCCCAAATCCCCGATTAATCTCAAACTTTTATGAGCTTTTGTTCACTCCCTATTGAGATTTTTTGTGGGCTCATCCCATCAACAAAAGAACTCCCGTATTTGCAAATTACAACTTTAAAACACTACAGTTAAAGTTTAGTTTTCTATTACATGCAAATTCAGCTGCACACTAGCCATTTTAAGCTTTCATTTCTACAAAATTAGGCCTACTTTGAACTGGCAAGACTGTACTGCATTCGCGTATTAACTTTTAAAGTTTATAGATTTTCGGTCGCGTCAATCTGTGTATTGTCATATCAGACATAATAGCTATCCCATCCTCACGGATTTATTGGTTGAAACCCGATGACAGTTGCTACGGCTTTTGACAAATTTGTTTGTGCATCTCTTTCGCACGAGGGGGCATTTCGGTTTAAGACAAGGATGGGCATAAACTAAAGTCGCAATGAAAGACCTACTTAGGGAAATATAGCTGTTATTGAGTGAATTTAATGAAGTATAATAGGGTGACAGTCCTTTATGTCTGTGTCACCGGCAGGGTACGTGACAATATTTCTGAATGTGACTTATTGTCGACGGTTAATGCACCCCAAATATCTTGTAACCAATTTTATGAGTCACTTTTTTGACGCTTTGCGTTGCTCTTGAGGCACAGTTAAACTATTGGGACCTTCCTTCTTATGTAAATATAGCATTCTATTTATCAAGGATTTAGGGAACTTTTAACTTCCGAATTTAAATGAAAGAGAATGACTCTGCTAGTGTCAGACAGATGTTCCCATAGCAGATAATAATACTGTTTGAATCTATCATCGCTCTTAACTTCGAATATAAGCATGAGGAACCTGCAAAAACTTAAAAGGTTTCATAAAATAGTATGAGCCCATAAATTACTTGGCTAAGGAGCTTAAGACCTCACCACGAACCGAGATACCTTTGGTCTAGACCCTAACAATTTTATTAAAGAACTAGCTGCTGCCCGCGACTTCGTCCCCGTGGAATCCCCGATTTTAAAACATTATTTATCGCTGCTCCGCTCCTATTGGCTTAAGCGTGATGATATATAGCCTAAAGCCTTCCTCGATAAATGGTCTATTCAACCCAAAAAAATTTTTTAGTTCGAACCAGTAGTTCCTGAGATTAGCGCGTTCAAACAAACAAACTCTTCAGCTTTATAATATAAAAAAGTATAGATTTACAAACATCTACCAATAATAATATTTAGGCATTTTTCTGTGCAAAACTGCTGCAGAATATAGACAAAAAATTGTGTATTTTTTTTGTGCCTCATCTATTGCTGAATAAACGAGTTTTCTTTCTTTCTTTTCTTTCAAAGCAATGGGACTATGGGTTTGTCTGCTTAGCACTATGACAAGCTTTCAGTATTATTAGCTAGCTTTCGTATGATGAGTTTTAGTAAAGTAAATGCGATTACGAATTAACTAGCTTACATTTTATGGGAGGATAAAAAGGCTCGTAAGTTTGTTCTTATTTTTCCAGTTTAGGAACGATTTCAAACCTTTTCGATACCATTTTTAAGGCTTAAAGATACAACGCCCATCTTCTGACTACAATCCTGTAAATGTAACCTGCCAATCGAACTTTAGCATCGCAGATTTGAATCCAACATAGAGATGCCTAAGATCTTGAATTCCATAAACGGGTTGCCGATCAGTTTAGTTATACTATAAGTACTCCAATGTCCATTGCGATACAAATTACAACAAGCTTGCACCTTGGAGGCTCTCATGATGGGCATTCAATGACTGGTTTAGTGATTTATTAAAAAAATAAATTTAAAATTTAAAAAAACCACCGACACAAAATCCTAATTTCCCTTTAAAAAGTAAAAACTAATAAAAAATACTCAATCTTAAAGTACCTAAGTATGTATTAATAATTAATGGGTAAAAGGTAATAGACTAATTGTAATTAAATTGTTAGTTTTGGAGCGGTCCCACAACTTTGGTCCCTCGCTTTTTGATATGTCATGCTGACAGTTCGAGATATTTGCTTGTAGTTATGATTAATTTCTTGTAAGGCTCGAATTTAATACACGGGATACAACCTAAAACCGTATTTGGATATGTATGTAGTTCCTTCGGATGTTAAAGGCATTTTCCCAAGTTCATTCTGTTCTCTTCATCTCTTGGATCAATCTATCTGCCCAGCTTCTTCCGAGCCATATCGGGGTTGGCTTCCAGTATAACCGAATATACTGAACACCAGTACCTACCTACATGGAGGAGTGCCACATCTGACCCCCATTAACTGGGTAACACGACTGTTTGACTTGCTTTGAGAAGCACGAAGGAGTCTTGAAGGATAGGAGGAGGAATGATAGCTTAGAAGGAGTATGATGAAACAACACGACAAAGATCTTATGAATGGGAGCGATATATTTGGAAGGTCGATACCTAGTCTAAGTACCCAGGCTTCGGTGTCTAACTTCCTTAGTCTATTTGCGACATTTCACCTAATACACTTATGCATCACGGCCCAGTATAAGCCCATTATGTCATAGCGTTATAACAATATTATGTGCCGGACGTTACCTAGCGTAAGAACTGTCATCTGGCTCAGTCGTCTTTGTACCTGGTATCTACAAGGATCTACGAGTGTTTTAAAGATCTACTAGAAGCTAAGTGTCTGCCTTGTCCAGAGTGAACACGCGGTGAAAAGGCGAGTGTGGGCGCGATTAGTGGCAAGGCAACAGTACACCGCGTATTGTAGTAGTGGGCTGTAGAGGCTAGAAGTGTTCGCCAGGCTAAAATTACAGGGGCGGATTTTTACATTTGACGCCAGTAGGATATAAAAATTTTGACGTCCCCTACCATCTTCTACAATTCGATGCCCTTGTTTTAATCACTTCAGGACTGAGATATTGGTAAGTTACAAATTAAACGTCGCATTATTATTTTATTTACCTTGAACAATGTGCTTTTTTACTTAGGAAATCCAAATCATCATCTTTTTAGGATTGGAAATCATCAAATGACTCCTTCCGCTCCGCCCGGAGCTAAGGGAATTTCAGATATATTAGCTGAGTCTTATCGACTAAAACACATCTGTGTTCCTCGGAATGCCCTTTGCGTTCCAGCGCCGCGGTGACTCTTTCGAACAAATTCCGCTAAAGGTGATCCAGTCTTTTTTTAGGATTGGAAATCATCCAATGACTTCTTTCGCCCTGGGCGGAGTGGAAGGGCGTGTCAGTCTCTTACTGAGTAAAGCCTGTCCGTGTTCCTCCAAATGCCCTTTGCGTTCCTAAGCCTCGGTGACTCTTTCGAATACATTCCGCAACCCTGGCATGATGTCCTTCACCCTGGGGCGGGGTAGGTCTCTCAGACTCTTATTGACTTAACCACACGGTGTTCTCTAGCAACCTTTGCGGGCGCTTGCGCATTACGTCACGCTTCCTCGGCCTGGTTATTTATTTATTTCGAGCAACAAGACTCATAGGTGTTAGTAACAATGCACTTAAAACTATATTAGTAAAACACAAGGACATAAATAAAAGACAATCAGATCGTGACATTGCACTGCTGCCAGGTGACAGGCCCAGCCGAAACCCTGCAGCAGTGGTTCACAAACTCACAGTCAAGTCTGCTAGCTATCATAGATAGGATGCTGTTGGCGCTGCCCCGCACCCCGCGGACCAAGGATGCGCACCGCTTCCGCATCACCGCATGGAAACAGTCCACATGGGCTTCAGCAAACATCCCTGATGCGCTGCAGTATCGAGGCAACCCCATCAGCACCCTGAATGCATTATTATATTGGACGCGAAGGGCGCTGTATGATTTTTGAGTATAATTAACCCACAGACTGCACGTATAAAAAGACGTGCAGTACGCACTAAATATAGTGCGCCTGACCTCTCTAGAGGCACGCCTGAATCTGCAGGCAATCATATTAGCGCCCTCCGCTCCCTGTCAATATCCTCATCGTCCTTGAGGTCAGTGGTCAATAAGTGACCCAGATATTTGAATCGGTCTACCCTCACAAGAGTTATACCGTTTATACTTACTGAAGGCTTCTGTGCACTTACCCTTCACCTCAAAGACCATGACAACACTCTTCTTAACATTATATGTCAGACCATGTAGTCTGGCTATTGCTCGCAAGTGGCTACCAGTGTTCTCAGCCCGCAGACTGACGCGCTCAGCAGCACCATATCGTCAGCGTAGCTAATGTTATTACAACACACGCCATCAATATGACACCCGACACGCATGCTGCTAAGTGCGCCAATCAGATAATTCACGTATAGGTTGAATAGCGTAGGCGAGCATAACCCCCCCTGTCTTACCCCGCACTCCAACCCATACGGCCTAGACAGGACACCAGCCCACTTCACACTATTGACCTGGTTTCCATACCAATATTTTAGAGTATTTATGACCTCTGGTGGCAAATTTATCTCTTCCATCTTTCTCCATAAAATGTCGTAGGAAACCAAGTCAAAAGCCCTGCTCAAATCAAGGAAACATGCGTAAACTGGAGTGTGGCGATCTGTGTAATACTTATTTTACTGTGTGCTTAACACCCAATATAGCGCTGTCAGTTGATAATCCAGAACTGAAACCAAATTGGTTATCGTGAATACGTATATGACTGCTAAGTTGAGCGTTAAGCACACCGTCAAACAGTTTTGACATGATCGTGGCAAGAGATATTGGCCTATAATTGTTTTTATCGCCCATGTCACCAGTTTTATTTTTGACGATAGGCACCACTGTTGTTTTGATCATGCCACTCGGCATATAAGCATGACCAAGACAAAAAGTAAAAAGCATAGCCAACACCCTTGGCAAATGTGGACCAGCAAATCGGAGATTATGACCCGAATGAATTCTTACAGTTCTGGCCACATAGAGGCGTGCGCGGAACTCGGTGCGCTGCCATCTCGAACTTTTGACTTATAAGGCTACAAGGCTTATTCACTTTTATACTATTTTTAAAGATATTCGTGTCTAGTACAAAATTGGCCAAGTAGGAGTTGGACTCGCGTGCAAAAGGTTCCGAACGAATTTTATTTTTGTAATATACCTATATGTTATTTGGGAGAGCAGTGGTGGCCCAGTGAGAGCAGTGCTGGCCCAGTGAGAGCGGTGGTAGCCCAGCGAGAGCAGTGGTGGCCCAGTGGTAACGGTCCCGACTTACGAATTGATTACCTACAATTCGTAAGTCGGAGCCGTTACCACTGGCCGTGCGGTCTATGGCCCTTTACGGGGCCCCAGTGTAGACGCTGTCGCTAAAGCGACTGCCAGCACGCCACCTGATATCGGCCCAGAGGGTCATGGAAATTCGGCTGATTAGGAGATACCGCTCGGTCTCCGGCGAGGCGGCGAGCCTCTTTGCCGGATTGCTGCCGTGGGATCTAGAGGCGAGAACCCTCACACATGTATATGCGTTGCGCGTGGAGGCGCTACGCCGCCGGGGTGAAACTCTGCTGCCGCGGCAAATTGCTGCGCAGCGGACGGAGCTCCGGTGGCATCTCACGGAGGTATGGAGACAGCGACTGTTGCCAACCCAGCGTTGGGCACGCCACCATTGCGGCGACAAGTCTCCGCAGTCATGGAACGCAAAGGGCACAAGAAGGATCACGGGTGGGTTTCAGTCAGTAAGAGTCTGACACTTCCTTCCGCTTCGCCCACAGCGGGAGAAGTCATTTGATGATGTGCCAACAAAAAAAAACGGTTCAAATGAACGGTGAAATGTTTCCTCATTTGCATCAAAATGAACTATGAACCGAGGTAGTCTAGAATATTATCGGTAAATTAGTGACGATATTTTAAGTTGTTATAGCACCATCTATAGATACAGTACAGAATTAAATATGTAGCTAGTGACATCTGTTGATGAAGAATCGAACTATATGTCAAATGTTACCAGGGTTATATATAAACTTTTCTTGATAACTTGAAACTTGAGTAGTGAACTTTCGCAATAAATGTTTAAAATTACTTCGACTATATGTAGGTGATACTGCTTTAGTAATATTAATAGTCTTTGTGCCTACAATGGTTGTTTTAACAACTCTAAGAAAGTTATTTCCCAAAGTTGTTAAGCAGCCAATGTTGCTAACTTCATTTTCACTGGTTTAATTAAATAAACAAAATGCTGGAAAACACATTAATTTTCTGTATCCTACAATGCCAGTTAGGTTCGTTTAAAATCAAACAAAAATTACTTAAAATAAGATACTTGTCATATTTCAATAACATTCACGGCACAGGCATTTTCCTTAGCTAGAATAATTTGCTTACACTTGCATTACGACTTAACAGCTTACGTGTATCCTAAAAATAGCTCTATAAAACTACTAATAGCCTCAAATAAATATTAAACCCCCTATTTAGAACATAAAATAACAATTTCGTTATTAAAGCAATCTCTGCATCAGGAGCACAGATGGCGTTACTTTAAGTTTTGGCACACAATGAAAATAAGGCACACTTGAATAATGACAGACTGAAATATTTCTGCAGTCTAGTTATTTTTATTCTATGCAACGTAAGGTTCAAATTTGTGATTCCTACGAAACACAAAGTTCGTTTGTGGAATAGTAGGACACGGAGACAGCACGCTTTGGGAGTATTCGTTTTGTGCATGTCCATGTAGGTGTGCGCCTGTGTGCGGCAGTGCGGCAGCAAGTAGCTGTCAAATAACTACTGGAAGAAGAATGCATTCAGTTTTTCCTTTAAAAATGATATCTGTTACGTTAATAGTTTAGCTTAGAGTTATGTTCGCCCCCACATGCCCGCATGAAATTATATTAACTTGTTATTTAACAAGCAGTACTTACGCCGACTCCTGGAACCATGGTTCAGTGTCATCCACCGTTGCAACTAGAGGAAATACCAAAAGAAGACGAAGAAAGGCTGGAAAAATTGTTTTCTAAATTAGACACCGATGGAAATGGGAAGATCGACATCCACGACCTGTCGGCCGCGCTGAGGGAGCTGGCGCCGCACATCAACCGCAGTTACGCAGAGGTTAGAATGTAGACATTTCCTATAATTTTTGCTATAACGGTTTCACCTTCCGACAGTGTGTTCGATTACCTGTCGACACGTAAGCCGCAATAAATCAGCTATTTCATGCCCAACATTTTACGTATGGAGCACGTTTTTCGTGGCCCAGTTTCTCCCTATAAGTAACAAGATTTTTAATTATGTAAAACTTAACTGTTCTTTTGTTTTTAAACTTTTAACTGTGAATTAATGAATCTATAGTCGCATTAATCTTAAAGTTATGCATGAAATTTAACTATGGATACTGCAAAATTAGGTCAATTTTGTTAGACATTCAGTAAAATATTGTCAACACCCTCATTTCCAGTTATTATTTTTATTTAAAAGGACTTATGCACATATTTGATCCCCCTAACAGCTTGTATGCAAAGATGTTCTAAACATGAAAAATTTGGATGTAAAAAAAAAACAATAGATCACTGATAAAAATTATCTTGTGTCAAGATTTATTCATATAAGTCTGATGACAAAAGATAATCTCAGCTCATCACTGGTTTCTTAAATAAGTTTTTATTTGAAGCTGAATTTCATTATACTATCTGATTGAGTCATTTTGATTTTCATAATAATAGTATAGATCTTGAATAGAAAGGAAGTGATTTTAAAGAAAAACCTTTCAACCAGTTTTGTTTCCATTATTTTCTATTTAGAGCAGCTCATAACCTTTATTCTCCACATCTCATAACACATATTATGTCATAACAAAATGGTTGGAGTAGAAATAAATTTGTAGTTACTGCTAGAAATACACATCATCGCGTACTATCTGATTACATAGTAGTCAAATGCGTGGATAACAATAGTAAAAAAAAAGAAATATTTTATTAATAAAAACAAACCTTCAAATGAAGACAATTCTTGTCTCCAAATAAAATTACCTAATTTATCGAAGAGATTAAGTTATTGACTACTCATCATTGTAACATGTAACAGAAAATCATCAGAAAGCTAAAAGACGTGAAGCTAGTTCCAGCGTACATCTAAAATGATTACACGAGAAAAGCTTTTCAAAAGTAATACACCTGACCTAGTTTTATAAATTTGAATACATTGTTATCCCATGCATCCTATATACTTATTAACTATGGGCACAATCATCTATAGTGATAGAATACTATAATGATCGCATTCACCTTGTTTAATAATTGTTATGTCATAGTGGCATTTCCAGATTGAACACAACACATGAAAACAAAAAACATTTTTGGTGTTTCTAACCTTACAAAACATTTGAATATTTAGTGCAAAAATAAAATGCAAACATTAAACACTAATTAATGTTTAAATTGAACTTCCCTCTTCAATGCCTGGTCTAGTTATGTTTATTTCATAGTCAGTCATGTTCATGGTGCTATTTCACAATAGAAACATATTTTTTATTTGATTAGCTGAAAGACTTCCACTGCTGGACATGGGCCTCCCACAAATCTCGGCACAAAAAGCAGTTTAGCGAGTGTTGCATCCATCGGCTACCTGGCCCGACCAAATTACTTATTATTTATAAATAATTATTAATTTATTAACCAGTTGTGAGCTCATCAGGGTAATCTATCAGCAAAACTGACAAACTTCCATTCTATATAACTGGATTTAAGTCCACTATTATTAAGAAGAATGGTTAAATAAAAACCCATGTTAGTGCTGTCCTGTATAATATAAGATACTCTTCAGCAAAATTTCATGCTTATAGACAGTGCATTTTCTGTCAGTGAAATAATTTTTGAAAGTAGGCAGATTTGTGTATAACTATGAACCCTATCCATTTACATTGGGATTTTACAGGCACACATCATTGTATATATGGACATGTAAAAACAACGAATAAGATGATTAAGCTTGGTAATTAAAAAATCTTTTTGTTGCAGTAACAAAATAACACATAGACACTTTACAAAAGAAATTACTCATAAGTACAAATGTTGCATTGGCGACTAAGTTGTTACTACAAATACCGGCTAACGGCCGAACCCAATAACCGATCTATCGCATACTGGAGATAGAAAAACAAATGAAACAACAGAAAAATTATAAAGGTTTTCTGTTGTTTCATTTGTTTTTCTATCTCCAGTATGCGATAGATCGGTTATTGGTTTCGGCCGTAAGTGTTAAACTCAACATTCTACAGACAGGTGCGATGCGACGAAGCGATGGTTTTACGGAAAGCAATTTCGAAGTTGTCTAAGGAAGGCTAAAGAAAACGTCGTAACAAATCACATTTGTTGAGATAACTCGAGCCCCTTTAGACATTCGTTTTTATTACGTACTTGTCATGAAACGAGTCGCATTGACAAGTCAGTTTAAGTGATCACAGAAGTGATCACTTAAACTGGCTGTATAGTAACAAAGCAGAATTTGCTAGACAGATGGCGTAGGCCTAGTAATACGAAGCTTCTGGCAGCGCCCCTGTATTAACAGAGGCGATTCCCCTGTTCACGTTCTTATAATTTGATTTAGATCAAATGCCCAATTTAATTGTTCCACCCACGTGCACGTATTAGCTTCAAACACCTTTCGTATACTAGATTATGTAACGAAGTGATTCATACTCATTGTGTCCTAGAAACCTCACTGATTTTATTAGTTTAAAACATCTGTCAGCTCGCGTAAACGATAGGTCGCACATTTTTGGCATACATCGAGAGATTACCGAAACCTTTGCCAGATTTGTTGCCAACAAAGCCATGTATTGAGAAAATCATTAAGCTTGATTCTCAGTTCAAGACTTCCACCTTCTGACAGCCATTTTCTTCGCTTTTTCCTGATCTTGACTTTGAATAACGCGCGGCGTTGACCTTCAGAGATCGATATAATATCTTATTTGCTCGTTGTTACAGTCGTATTAGCATAAAATATGTTTACCAACGATCTTCCGCAATGATGGGCCTGATAAAACACATTGTTATGTGTTAGAACTTAGCAACACCATGAATTATGGAATTGTTTAGGTATACATAGTGCATGGATGAGGTGTCGTTCTGCGGTTAGCTGAAATAAACGAGATAACTTCCCGTAAGTGCTATAATAGGCAACTTAGTATGGGGAAATACTCGTGTTTTCTATACGAGGCGTTTTGAGCCATTCTTGGCAATGACGTCTATATCTATATGCGTTATATGCCTCGTCGTTTCAAATTCGCTTATCTTCAATCATATAACTTTTTTATTGAGAGTTTCGTAATTCCGATGCGCCCAGACTAAAATTGAATTTTGTTCTTTTTCAGAAGTTTTTGGCTAAACCTGGCTGGAAAGAGGGCGGTGACGTCACTCTGTCGGAGTTCATCCACTATGTGCGCGAACATGAGAAGAACCTCAGGCTGCAGTTCTCTCATCTCGACAAGAACCAAGATGGTAAATATCACACGTAACAATGACCTCATATGTTTACCAAAAGTTGTTGGCTGTTTTTCCATAATTGAAGCAATCCATTAGGTAGTCATAACTTGCAGGAATTGTTACTATGCTATCAAGGGGGTAGCTTGATCTAGGTCAACGATAATCGAGTCGTTATCTCGTTAACATTGACATTTCTCGGCCAACGTCAGTAGTTTACGCAATGCATGGACGATCGTCAGGTCCACCGCTCTATATAGCCTTTACTTCAACGTAAAACTTAGATGACGTAGTTAGCCCTAAGGCTTCGGCCCTCGACGACTGTATGGATTCATATTCGCATTGACCGTTTAAGAAATTTTCTTCCACGAGTTTTTATAACAAACGATCACTGAAAACATCACAATTATAGTAATAATTTTAAAAATTCGGCTGCATCTATTTCTGTTCTGAGCGAGAGAGCGAGAGTCCAAAATGTACGGCATTTACGTTTAATGATCATTCAACTGTTTCGGCTAGCACATGAATTAATGTATCTAATTCTCGGCGACTGTATAACAGTAATTTAGTTTGTTCGAAGCTGTCATCCAGACAGTTCTCTATATTTTCAGTAACTTTCGGCAAATTATGGACATTGAAAATGGCGTCGCAGTAGGAATTTCATTTGGATGAGTGCCCATTCCGGCTGCTATGGAAGTAGTGATTCCACCGCCCTTTTCACTTCGATTTTGTATGCTTCGTTACAAAATGGAAGCGTGACATTTGTAAATCCATTAATAGAATGGATTACAATAAGTTGCATAATTATGCATGCAAAATGAGCGTTATGCATCTTGTAAAATATGCACGCGTGGCTGATATGTGAGCTAGAATATTAATTAAGCAAATTAGGTATCGTTATTTATATACAACTTGTGACAAAACGAACGCAATACCTGAAAACGGGTCATTGTAATCATCATAATAATGATTAACATCTTTTACCAAACCCCGAAATCGCGAAAAAATATCAGCTGTTCAGTAAATTTTGTCGTGTTATGCGCAAAAAAATGTATGGGGCAGTCGATTATTTATTCGCAATTCCAGTTTTGTGGTCCCATAGTAAAAGGTGTTCATAATACTGACTACAATTACTACTTTTCAGGTATTCCGTTTGTTCTGTTATACATCTATAAAAGGGTCAGATGGTACCGTATTTGTACTAGGATTCCTTGTTGCTGGTGAACAGATGGTACTGGGCTTTACGTGTGTAACCGCCATCAATGTTAACTGGGTATGACGGGCGCCGGTATGTTGACGCCTCGGTTTATGCCGATGGCTCCGATGATTACGTAGTCTAAACATATGGTTGCCGTTATTTGCCTCAGTAGCTTTATAACAATGGAACGATGGAAACTGCCGCTTATCTCTGATTCGGGGTCGTAGACATGTAATATCAAAAGCGTAAGCTTGGGACTTGCAATCCCAGTAAATACTAGTTTCCTTCTTACAGCACCCCTTTTACACTTATTCACAATTTATGATCTTTTCATCGATTAAATGTTTTAACAAGCTATTTGTACTCTTTTTCCAGGAAAAGTGGATCTGGAAGAACTTATCAGCGCGTTTGCGGATATGGGGATCGTGGTCGGGAAAAGCGAAGCTACTAATTTGCTTAAAAGGTAAAAGAGGTTCACATATATTCATTGGTGACAATATTATCACGATTTAAAGCACAGCGATTATAGTTATACTGAGTACGTTTTTTAGATTTTTATGTTTTGCGATAGCGATTTATATATTTTGTTTTAGTTATATCCCCATTTTTTATTATTTATTTAATGTATCTTTTAACTTAAGTACCTTTTTAACACAATAGCTAAATGCACAAGGCAAGGAAAACAAACAATTAAAAAAAAACATTATAAAATAAATGTTTCAGAAAAGCTGTTTGGCCATTATTCTGGTGGTAAGTGGAAAAACCACAAGTAGTCAATGGCTTAAACTTGCTAAACATATTACCTACGCTAAGTTCAAAACATCGTCATTAAAATATTCAATAAAGATTTACAAATTGCTGACCTTCGACAGACTTATGACAACCTTTGTCTTATGAAATGTAATTTGAATTTCGAATGTGACGTTTTTTTTTCACCTATTTTCAGCCAATGCCATATTTTGACAGTTCTATGTGTGAATACAAGTTGCTTGGAAAAATACTTTGTGGTCGGATGTTGCTACTGGGCATGTACAATTTATACTTATCTAACTCTCGTTAACCAAGCAGTTTGTACTATAAAGCTATTCAGAATTCACTATCAACAACATTATCACAATTGCTTTACCTTACGCTGCGTCAATATCAAATCGCGAACGTAGGTAGGCTTTCTTTATATTCTCTATATTAATTTATCGTCTGTGGTGTGTTTAAAAACTGTGTTTTATCTTTTCATCTTTTTATTACCTATATGCTAAATGGTGTTTGCTGTCTTTGTAAAATCAGGTAAAGTAAAGGGCCACACCTAAGCTGGAAGGGTAGACCTAGCGTTGCGTTCGTGCAAAATGTCACTCATGCGTTACTTAGCACTTACATTACAGCTAGCCTCGTTCTGCATTAATATTTCAAAGACTTCTGTTAGTCCTTAATACTTTAATTTTAGTTAAACTGATACATCTCGATGGCCATACAGTTATTGTTCGATACAAAGCATACATTCTACTTCAATTTTCGTAGCCAGCGATCTTAACTAGGCAATTTGAATCAAATCTTTTCGCTTAGCATCTGCGGCTGTTTACTGTCTTCGGTTTTCGTGCATTTGTTATAATTTGTCATCAAAATGTTCTTAAGCCAATTCTATTGATTTTAAGCATGTTCCTATTCGCATCTCATTGTCAGTCGGAAGCTGTCAAAAACGCTTCTAATTTTTGTATATTTTGACGGATTGCGACTGATATGCGAATGTGAAAAATGCTGAAAAATTAGTAGAATTAGCCTTACTGTCGCTTTGACAGCAAATGATCTAGTAAAACATTAGCGCACCGGCCGCGCTGCATCGCGCTAGCTTTGGTATTTTTCCCATCATAGTATGCCTCCTCAGGATGTAAAATCGCATATAATCTGCTGATTGTGCAGGGCATGAAATCTACTTAGGTATATCCTCTATTGTGAGAGTATAGAAGGCCCAGTGTGGGTTGGTAGGCCTTTGCAGGTCAACCGGTCAGGAAAAACGATAAAAGAAATTACGGGCTTCGTTCACGGAAACACCAGCGGATTGTGGTATCCTGACTGTCAGGCAATTCAACTCCAATTCACGGCAATTCAAATGGATTAAGAGTTTTCTTCAAAAGCTCCGAAGTGTTTAATGAGGCTGGGGTGTTGTTGATGTGTATAAAACACATAAATATTATAATAATATATGCACTTTTAAATGTTATATATTTTATCCCGCCTCGCTCACGTAATAACATCGAACATGGTTATCACCTTATTCCGTCTAACAGCAGCTAATTAAATTTGCAGCTTAAAATAATATGCGAAAAATACACTCGAAAGGGTTTTCAAAATATATTTTCTGTTAATGTAGTTACTTATATTGTATTGCTTCATTAGTTATAAACAGGCAAACTTTTTTTTGAATCATATTAGTTTATTGTAGTTTTGTTCTCTTAACAGCCAACTTGTTATAGAGTATTGACAATTTTCAGTTCAGTCTTTCAGACACTTCGACACCTAAACGACGCCTAAATATCGTTGCACTGATCTGACAGTTCTCTTTTAATTAGGATCACATTTTAGTGTCACCTAGCTTAAGTAAAAACTATCATAAGTACAATGCTTTAAAGTTTTTTTTTCTTCATAGAGGTGTGGCCCAACCATTAGTAAGCCAAGCTTATGTTTTTAAATAATTGAACAGCATTTATCGACCATCGATTATTTCTAGTTGTAGTATAAAATACTGGCTACCGACACTAATGCTCTAACATGGCCTTAATCGAGTTATAAATAAAGAATCGTCTTGATCGATTTTAAAATGTCTTTGTTGAGAAAGTTAAGGTATTAAACCAACTATAATGCAACTTATTTATACATCTATCGACTTTAAGCTGGTTGCAGACGAAGAGCTATATTCTAAGTCCTGAAGAAATCCGCTCGACTCGATCATCACGAGAACGGAAAAACCCTTGATTAATGGCAATAATTAAAACAACATTAAATTCGTAATGTCATCTCTCAAAACAAACGACGAACAATGCCGAATAGGATAGACGTACAAGGTTTTTTTGAGGGACTGTGATAAAAGGTTTTTATTTGATGCCAGCCGGTAGACTGAGCACGAAGTGAACTATCGCATCTTGTTTGTACCGATTGATAGGTTTACAGAATCGTACTGCAGAGTAGCGAATGCGAGCACGTTTTAAAAATACGAGAATTACTTCTATAGTCAAAAACCGACTCACATAAAATCTTTTCGCTTCGATGTCGAACTCGAACCATAAAGTACATTAACATGCGAACATTTAAACTCTATTCTCATATCATTCGGCTATATGTGTTGCTACTAGTACACACTGTAATAGTAATAGTTTGGGCCTTGAGCACAAAAACAATCAAGATTCAAGATTCAATCTTTATACTTTGAATTGTTTTTATAGTTTCCTTTTTTTTGCATTGTCCTCACATATAGAAGCGACCAAGGATGTAACCAAGGTTATGTAATACAGAACATAATTTAAAAGAGTGTCCGTGGAGTTTCTTGCACGTTCTTCTCCATAGAGATCTACGCTTTGGAACGTGCAGATAGCTTCACCTCTTTCGACTTGACTATTCAAAAGTGCCTGTAAAGGGTTTAATTGAAATAAATGCTTTGAATCTTGAATCTTGGTCAGAAATTCAAGAAAAAAATAAAAAAAACAAAATAATAGTTTGGGCCTTGAGCACAAAAACAATTGAATGCAAATACTCGTATTAGTAAAAATAGAAAACCTCACACACGGCCTTGAATGTCTTCTTCTTTTGCACATTATCATCATTTTGAATAAACACTAATTCCTTTTAAATAGTTAAATTAGGGAAACCAATATTCGAACTATAACATTATCATATTTTGTAAATGGCTGTTGTTATTAAGTTTTATTATGACATGTGGTTATTTAGGTAGCTCGCGTGACATAATATTTTTTCTAATGGGTAGTTAACAAGCAATTCTGGAGGCATTTAAATTAAGCTAAATGTGTTCGCGAATTCGCCCTCGTGATTGGTCAAAATCTTAACATTTATGACCCATAGTGCATAGTGCACACAATGACAGTGTTAATAAATATGTTAATACGAAAACATGTTAATGGGACAGTCATTGTTTATCATTAAATGATTAATTGATTGGACGTAAATATTATGATGATAGTGAGACAGATAATTATGATGGTAGCCAATTAATATAACGTCTTTAACCACAAAGTAATAATAACGATACCAACTTAATTTGCTATGTGTATGTTCGAAATGTTGCATTTCGTTTTTTATTAATACTTTCACGATGCATGTGCACTTTGTATAAAAAAGCACTAAGCACTTGAATATCTTCCTCGTTATGTACAAAATAAATGGATATATTATAAGTACTAGTCTTGCCGAGATTTCCTCTGCCAAAAATTAATGATAACTATGTAATAAATAACCAATTGTAAAACTGAGGTTTAAAAAACCTTGCTAGTCAGTTTCTTAAGTCTTCATAAAAATTAAGCTTGTAATGTCTTTTTTTTAATTATACTTCTAAATTTTTTAGAAAACTGTATTTTACTCAAATCTCCTTCTTGATCCATCTCTCACTCATCCATTTTTTAATAATATTATTATATAATATTTTTTTAATTAAATTATATAATTAATAATAACTAAATTTGATTTAATAATGCATTTACAGTCAGAACTTTGTAGAAATACCTCTTTTCCATCGATCAAAACTTGAAGCACGAGAAGCATTCAGCATCCTTCTGTCTCCCTCACTCGTTTAGTTTGTTCCCAGGATGGACCAGGATGGCAGCCTCACCATCAGCTACGACGAGTGGCGGGACTACATGCTGCTCGCGCCGGACACAGACATACACTCGCTCATACATTTCTGGAGACACTCTACTGTGAGTACTATCTTTAAGTAATGTTCTAACTGCACACTACCGCGCGCATCCGACGCCAAAGCTTCAGTGAATTGAATAACATTAGCGTCTTTTTGGGCTCCGCAGTCGGACAAAAAGACCCTGGCGCAGTGCGGATGTGTAAGGTTAGATAAACAGGCCATTTTTAGTCTGATGCAGCAATACTCAACCGATATCAAATGAAAGGATGGCGATCTAATTATTGTGCGAGAAAAGCTGGAGCAGCTCGAAAAACAAAAGTTTGAGTATCTCTGGCATTGGTTGAACTGTCAAAGATGTCAACGTTTTGATCTTCAGCAGCTTATGACTTCTTATCGTCTCGTCTGTCCATTGTTTGAAGCTTAGGTATTAGATTTGTGTTAGATATGTCCCCGGAAAATTGCAGACTCCGGAAGATTGTTATAAATGTTTTCAGATTATAATTTCTCGATATTATATTATAAAAAGAATGTTCTATTGAATAAATCCCATCCAAATTCAATAATTTAAATATATAAATCCGATCCTTATTTAAAAAAAAACCTATTTATCCTGATAAAAATCTGCCGTCGTTTTTTATTTTCCGGTAAAAATATAAAGAATCAGAATTGAACCTGAACGATAATAACATTACGAACAAAGAAACTATTATTACTTAGTTTAACTACTATTTAATAGATGGCGCTAGTCGTTCCAACAACAGTTAGTAACATTATGTACTGAGTACAATAACAAAGCAAACATATCATGCAAAAATATGATTCGTTAAATACGTCGTACGTGACTATGAATAATACGGAAATATGACGTTATGAACTGCATCGAAAGAGTTCGCGTTCAAAGTTCGCAGAGGTCAAAGATAAAGTAGGCTCCTATTTGCCTATGCGAAGTTTACCTGCTGTTTATGGAGGATGCATGCCAATGATAGATAACTGTACTATGTGAACAGCTTCCAATTTGTAATGGAAAATTTACAGACGCGTAGTTGGGTCTTTTTTTCAGATGGTTTTAGTATAGTCGCCAAAAGTTTGTTCGTGTTATCGCGTATCTATAGTAATAACTTGGCCAGTTTTATTTATATTTTTTTTTATTTCGCCAACGTGATTTATATTAGAGAACTTGTAATGATTTATTACCATTGATGATCGGATTAAAGCCATATTCCAAATCGTAAAAACTACAACTCAAATCGTGGGCTAAGTGCCAGATTTTAGGCCTAGGCCATACATCAGGAAATCGCTAGCATTAATTGGTACCAACCTACATTACCTACTCCAGCTTTAAAAACAGTAAAAGAAATATAAAATCAAAAACACTTTTTATAATGTGCCAGTATAGCTCAACATTAGCAGTCCTTTTCATTAAAAAAAACACAATCTTTTTAATTCTCAATTGAAATGCTCTGTAGAAAATTTGAATAAAGAATCTTCTAATTAGTATTTAAACGAAGAATGTAGTTGTATGAATAACCTGTTTGAGAGCAAAGAATCCGTTACCAAAGTCTGTAGTAATACTTAAGAATATTAATTTATATTCATTCAGTAATACTTAAGAAAAGTATTACTGAATGACATCTAGGTTATCTACGAATATGGAAACAAACGCAATAGAAGACCTTTGCACTGAGTGCCAGAAGGCAAACGATCACAATGCCTTTTCTAGACTATTGTTTACCAAAATAACTATAGAGGTACCTATTTATTTTTAACAATTGATCTATTATACAAGTCATTAAAATATTGATACAAAAGTCTTTAGTCAGGAAACCGGCTTATCTTATCACGATCATCAGTCTGAGTAAATTTCCGGACTTTTAACAATATACCTACATACGTTTAGGAGTAATAGAGGTTTGAAAACGGTAATGATTGACGAATGGAGCTTTATTTGGATTGACGTAACGTAAGTAGGCCCCCTTCAATTTTGACCATCAAACTGGTAAAGGTCGCGGGCATATACTTGATGCGAGACGAGATGCGGACAGTGCAAACGTGGCTCACGGAAGAAATTATGACGATGAATAAGGGTAACCATGCACCATAACTATTTCAATCCAAAAACGAATGGTTTGTTCTGTAAAGTTCGTGTAGGAAGAATGCTATAAAATGGTAAATAATATGGTAGGTAATTCATTAAAATAGTGAAAATGCTAAACTTTGAATGTACTCGTTTTCCTTCAGCGAAAATTGTTCCAAAACAAGCCTTATTAAACGAGAACCATTCATTCTGGATCGGATTTAGATGTCACCTCATGGTTTTTGACCAAGTAACGCTTTATTTAATGGGTTCAAAGTAAGCCGTCGTGGGAAATTTTTAACTGTATTAAAAAAGAGATAAAGACGAATAAATATTTTGAAAGTAAAACAAACATGGAAATACTTATTCGTATGAATGGACTTGCGTGTTACACTAATCAATTTAAAATTCAGGCAGATACGTGTTGTTAAATATTTAAGGTACCGCTGCTAGTGTAGGCCTTCACCAATGTTCTGCCCTTTCGTGCTTATAAGCACTAGACCTGTGCCCTTTCATGCTGAAAGCTTATTACGTCATTTAGGATTCAAACTTCTAATACAAGCCTTATCTAATATTGATTCCATTTTAAAACAACCTTTGACTAAATACAGCTCAAAATATATATACATACACACCGGCTTCATCTAGCTTAAAATGACCAGAAATATTGGACGTGTAAAAGTGTTATGTTTAACCTATGTACTTACAAAATAAATATCATTTATCATTTACCGCTCAAAAGTATTTGACCACCTGCATTTTGTTTAAGTTACAAACAATAAATTTTAAAGATGTCATTTATTGGGTTTCTCTGTTTGTATATCACCGCAAAATACTTACATATCTACATTCTACAGTACAATTGTAAACAGCTATTGCTATTTGGCAACTCCTTGTCATAAAACCATAATAGTGTTATTGTCAGAATTTCTTCAAACTTAATCTTCGAAGTCGCAATTTTGATTGGATTTAGTTATTGAGAAATAAACACAAGTCAAATGTAGAACAACTACTAAAAATATTTTCACGGTAGTTATCTGATGTCATTTGACCAGAAAACACGCTCTGCATAACTCAGTACTTTAAAGTCTACAAATATTTTTCTGTTTTTCCCTTCTGAGTTTCATTTTTTGAAGAAAATGTACAAAACTAAGGAATATTCCCAAGAGATCAGGGACATTATAATCGGCCTTCATAAATCCGGTAAAAGTAATCGTGAGATAACAAGATTACAGAATATACCAAAACAAACTGTTTTAGAAGTTTGCAGCTGAAGGAACAGCTTGCAACAAAAGTCGTTCAGGCAGACCGAGAGTCACATTTTCGTAGATTTAATAGCAAACAGAATAGACGATTAACTGCACCGGAAATAGCAGCACAGTTTAATACGGATCGTGATAAACCAGTCAGTGTATCCACAGACTCAAGGGATGCATAGCGGTCTTAAAACCACTTCTTAAACCTAATTAAACTTATTATCACAAAAAAAGACTAAATTGGGCGAATGGACACAATAATTGTAGCAGATTGGGAAAAGGTCTTCTGAATGGACGAATTAAAATTTAAAATTTTTGGTACTAAACGAAGAGTTTTCGTAAAGCGGCAGACAAACGAAAGGGTGAATGACACTTGTACTGTGGCTTCAGTTAAACACGGGGGAGGGTTTGTTATGGTTTGGGGCTGTTTCGGTGGCACCGCCGTTGGAGATCTTGTGCGAATACAAGGTATCTTAAAAAAAAAAGATGGTTACAAGAGGCTAATGCAGTGCCTTCTGGAACCCATTTTATTGGTCCGGGATTTATATTTCAACAGGATAATGGTCCAAAACACATGCCAAGATTATGGAAGGACTCTTTAAAAAGGAAATAACAACAACAAGTGTTAAAACTCATAATATGGCCTCCACAGTCACTTGACTTAAACCCGATAGAACTATTGTGGGATCAGTTGGATAGACAGGTGCGAAAACGTTGTACCACATCTCAGGAAGACTAGTGGAAAAAACTGCAAGAAGAATGGCAGAAGATAACCAAGACAACATTGGAAAAATTAGTAGCCAGGTTGCCGAAGCTTTGTAAGGCTGTCAAGCAAAGGTGGACACATAGACGAATGCAAAATTGTAAAAATACATTCTTGCTGTCTAAAAATGGCTAATAAACATGTTAAAATAGTTATGAAGTTTTTTCACTTAATCAGACTTTTACAAAATGTATTTTACTAGGTGGCCAAATACTTTTGAGCGGTAGTGTACTTATGTTAGATGTAAATAACCCTTAAAGAAACCAGGGAGAGAGGGGAACTTGAGCTGTCGTTGTGACAATGACATTTCTTAATCAAACGTTAACGGGACGCTCTAGGGGGGAGCTTTCCAATAATATGTTCAAAACACTAGCTACATAATCAGCCTCCTCCTCTGTAACCTTTTCAATTAAAACGACTACCTAAATTAGTGTCAAGAAAAGTATAATATTGTTGCTAGTAATGAGGTCACATCACATGATGCATTAATAATGTTAATGTTATCCAAATTGACAAAAATAAAAATAATTGCTTGCTGGTTCCTAAATGAGATTGAAATGTACAAATTTCCAACCGCACATAAAAATGCAGTTCAAATAATAACTGCTGGGCCGATCTTCAAGGTTAAGCAATGCTTTCCTAGGTAAATCCGTGTTTTGGTGACTATGCTAACGTAATGAGATTTCTCGTTGCCTCTGAAAGCACGTTAAGATGTTGGGCCCGACTGTCATTTGTAGATCTGTGACACTCGTTTCGGGTAGTTAGAAGTCAAGAAATCGGAGACCAGTCTTGCCCAGTTACTGGGTTATGGATGTAAATTGGCAGTCGCTGCATGTCAACTGCATACGGTGAGACTGTAAGCCGACCCTAAAATAGTTTGGAAATGGCTGAACAAATTTATTTATTGACATAAAAAGGCGCTTTCTCGACAATTCGTGGAACTCAGCCTTTTTTACCGTACGTTCTATAGCTTCAGTACGAACTTCCCCTTTGCCCTGCACAAATTGCAATTTGCATCGTGATTCGAGCAACATTTACAGCGATTTATGCAATTTCCTGCTATTGCGTTTGATCTCACTAGTCCGACGGAAACGGGGTGGAGATCTGATTGGATGTGACGGGTACAACAGTTTTCATATTGAACGACCAGGGACGGCGTTAAGGCGGCCAATAATGACAATGTATTTATTATTGAGCAATAAGCTTAAGTCAGTATTCATTTATTAGTTTTCATTTATTGAGCAAAAAGAATTAGGTTACATCATTGTTGTTACTACAAAAATGTCTAGGTATATATAAAAAATAATATTTATTTATCACATACATGACAAAGGTATGACCATCACTAATGAAGAAGACCCCTGCCCTAGGTTGATGAAATAGAAACATCCAAAAAAAAAAATCTTAAAGAACAGTTTACTTTAAATGGTTTGACACATTTTTTACTGTCAATTGAAACTACAAACAGCTGTGGTAGGTATTCTGATTCTTTAGATGTTTCAGGTATTAAAATCAGTTCGTTCAACTTTAATGATGGGCCAATAATGAACGAGTTTCCGTTGATGATAGTCAAAAGCAACTTTTCTCCTTCATGCCGCCGATAAAGCAGAAATTCCATAGAGAGACAACTGTTATATCATTTCATACAACTAAACTAACAAACTCTCGAACCAAGTTAACGTTTTGAACGCCAGTGTCACATTTATGTCACAACCGAAAGATTACCCTGTACATCAACGTGACAAACAATACGGTGAAGTTGTGGCTTGGCGTGGGGGTACGCCATTGCTTTTAAGCCCTGGCGTTCAAAAGATTAAGCCGTTGATCGCGGCTTTCATTTGTAGATTTTCACTGTGGTTACGGATAGCCAGAGGCCACACAACATAGGGAAAACGCTAGGTAGATTTATTGTTGTGACGATCAAAAGTAACAATATGAACGTTACTGGTTTATCTCTCAGGCAATAATAGTCGCTATAATATTAAGAAAGCCAAATTAGTACTTATTATTATTATTATAGCTAGCTTGAAATGTCCCACTGCTGGTCAAAGGCCTCCCTCCACTCCCTAGCCCCCATTGTTCCCTATTTTGTGCCACATCCTGGCAATTCTCAAGGAAACATCCAAGTCGTCCCGCCATCTCTTTCGTAGTCTGCTGCGGCTCCGTCACGCCATATTTTGAACAGAAGTACAACACTCGAAATTTTCAGGAACGTTCTCCTTCGCATCGCAGTCGAAAACTGTAAAAAAACACTTCTAATGTTCTTACAATTGGACTAGGTTTTGAAATTGTCGCCGAGGTGATATTACCTCATCAAATTTAACAACTTGTCGAGTTGAATTTTAACGCTTTAACGCATGGGAATCGGCCTACAGTTTTAAGATTTCGCATAGCGAAATACGCATATCTAAATTCAACCCTGTACGGAGGTGTGAGCGTGGCGTATGTATTACGAGGCGACGATTTTCTTATGACGACGTTACTCGCTGCTCGTTAGGGCTGCTGCATGTTTTTTTTTTTTGGACAAACATGTAAATTGAGTGATTCACTCCGTATTGGAGCTGATCTTATTTATTTGTTTATTATATACTTCATAAAAAGAAAAAGATAAACATTCATAAAAACAAAATGTACAAACCTACATAATACATAATATTATGCACAAGGCATTATCGCAAATGTTTTTGTTTCGGTTGTATTGTATGACATTACACATACCATACCTTTAATCGTTATTTACCAAAAAAGTTTAATTTCACCCAGTGTTTTCTATCGTATTTCTTTATCAATTTGTTTTAACTTTTTAGGTACCTTCATTTTGACTTCTATTTTTCTGAGGTTACTTCCACATTATTCACACGTAAATAAATCCTTTACGACAACGACTCCGAAACTCCACTGAAGAACGAAACAGTGCAAATAGAAAAGTGTACCTAGCCCTCTTCTCTTTGGAAATAATGAACATGCATCATGTGAATCTTATTTTACATTAACATAAGGGTTGAATTGCAACAATAGAAGAGTGCTTGTTAAATACACATATACATATGGTTGCTGTACATTATGTCGCTGTAACGACACAGCGTTGCAACGTTGCTGCTCACATCCATTGTAATGAAAATCCGTCATACCTATAGAGCTTTTTATAAATCGATGTGTTTCGCTACTCTTTATTGTCTTCTGTTATGTTGGGTCGGATGTCTAGGGCAGCTCAGTGCTTTTATCTTGTAATTACTGGAGAGTAAAAGTTTAAAGAAAATGCGTGTTTTAATGTGACATAGATAGGTATTAAAAATAAATCTGCCTAGAATTTTCCTAAATGCTGTTATACATGGAGCTAACTATGTAGCATTATTCCGCGAAATTCTCTGAATATATAAACACAAAACCAACAAGCAATAAAATCCAATTAAGTTTTAAGCAACACAATAAAAAATCACCTACCGCATAGCATACCTCTCCCCCTCTACAATATTTAAAAATCACGAGTCAAAAAAAAAATTGCTGTTGTTTTGGGACAGCCCTAATTATAAAATGCCCACTATAATTCTGTAATTGGATCATCCATCAAAAATGGAAGGCGTGGTCGTACTACGACTGCAAACTACGTAGTTTACGCTACGTCACTAATCAAACTCAATTTATAATCTAGGTACAGGGGCTCTTGACACTCGTGACTCTTGAAAGTGGCATTCTGTGAGCGTTAACATTGTCAACCAAAAAGTACGGACTTTGAGAAGCTCAAGCGAAATATTACGTTGACAATCCCAAACATTGAAATTTTGACAACCGTTTTCGATGGTATAATGTCACTGTATCTGGAGTCACAGGTAAGAGCATATCCAAGCTGGCCATTATCAGTAACCAAAGATAAGTGGGCAAAGCGATGCAGCGCTGACAAAGCGATCACAGAAGCTGGAAAGACAAAAGAGCGCAGCTTTGTTTGCTCACACGCTTGCGTACTATAAAATCTTCCAAGTCTATGACCAATCTCCAAAGAGATTGGTCGCTATTATAAAAATTCGATCGAAAATCGAATGTCAGAAATTATCCCAAGAAAACGTACTCCCGGGACGAAAAGTAACCTATGTGCTATTCCAGACTATAATCTGTAACTGTGCAAATTTCATCTAGATCCGATCAGCCGTCCAAGCGCATATACATACATATATTAGTAGTAATATCCTGCTAATGTCCTAAAAATATTAAATTTTGAAGCGACCATTGAATTGCAATTCATTAGTCTGGCTGATAGAATCCGCCACACAATCCATAAAGCCAACTAAAAAAGCAAAAATTCAATCCAATTTCCGATTCCAATCGACAGTTTATTTTTATCAACACTGCGGCAACCGTGTTAATCGCTCTCTCTTTTTAAGAGCTTTTGCTCAACTATTTAAAGTGTAAAGGCTTCTGAGAAGGGTTTAAAATTAAATATTGATAGGTTCGCGACAGTATTTCGCTTTACTATAAATTGATTCATGCCTGATTCTGTGAGATGGTACCGCTTTCGATGATCTCCTGGCAAAATAATAACAGCCGCACGGCACGTTCTTCAAGGGCTAGCAAAACATCATTACGCACCGGGATTCCTTCATGCGTCGGGAATACTCGGGAAGTCTTACTTATAACCGCTGGGATCAGGCACTGCTGCCATTTTGAAATCTTTGGCAGTCGTAGTCGTTACGGTAGTGGAATGCCATTAGTTGTGATACCAGTCTTACCAAGAGGTTTTACTTAGTTACTGGATTGTGGACGTCTTATATGACAGTCGATTCGTGTATAATATTGGTGCTCAGCTATATCCGGTCGGACTAAAAACTGACTTAACTGCTGAGAATTCTGTATAATCATTCGTTGAAGTGGTCTTTCTGCTCCATTTTTCTGTCATTTAAAGCCTAATGGTTTAATGCTTCTGGAAGTTGAATGAGTTTATTGAACGGAATAGTACTGCTGTTGAGAATATTCCCCACTCTTATTTTTTTATTACTAACCAATCACCAAGTATCTTATGTGTCATTCCACACTAGAATCTACCTCTGTGCTAAATGTCATCAAAAGACATTCTGACTTGATTGAAATAACAAACATCCAAATGTTTGTAATGAATAAACTCAAAACGACTGTACCGATTTCAAAAATACTTTCACCATTAGAAAGCTACATTTACCCTGAATAGCATAGCTATATTTTATCCCCGTATTGCCTCGGGAACTGGCTATATTTTATCCCCTGTATTGCCACGGGAACGGGAACAGCTCGGGTGAAACCGCGCGGTGCTGCTAGTATGTAAATACAACTCTTCCGTAACTGACTGACAGACAACGCACAACCGAAACAACTGGTCATAAAAAGTTGAAAGGTAGTGTAGAGGAGCACTAAGAGAATTTCCTGAAATTCCTGTGGAAACGTGAAAAGCTATTGAAATAAAAATTGTCAACTGTTGGCTTGGAATTAAGTGGCCGCTTTTAATACACAATTGACAAAATCGGGACGAATATGTCATTTTTCTTTGAAGTTGTAGTTACTTATCTATTTTTATTGGCTTTCTAATCAACGTACGAAATATGGCTTCGGCCTCGCAATTGCCCGGACATTTGGCCAACGACTTGCGAGCTCTTTGGATTTAAGCTAGATGGCCAAAACCGCAAATAACTGCATAATCCCAATGACATGAACCAACTTTATTGCCAAATTTTATCAACTTCCAGTTCCGTTCACATTGTTCCTTACAATTCGCAAAGAGTACAAAACATCGAATGAAATCTTTCGCACGTACGAAATCAGACAAAACTTGAAGTCACAATAGTTCATATACTTTTGAACCTGGAAGGCTTAACAGACTCCATTCGTACGATTCACTATCACAATTTCTTGATTGTAGATACATACATTGTGTAGTTGGAACTTGAAGCGAATGGATTTTCAGGGCTTGATGGTCTGAACAACTATAAATTAGTAAAAAAACTAAAATTGTTCAGTACCTGCATTTAATTTGGCATAAATAAATGACGAGAACAGTCAGTTTTCATCAGCTATTTTTGTTTTAATTTGAATGCGTACTTTCACCCGTAAAATATTGCCAATGAATTGAGTCGCGCTGTGGAGTTATGTGGATCTTTTACGTCCGCCGTTCATGACCTTGGCATTCACTGAAGCCATATTTGCTGATTGTTGAACAAATAGCCGTAGTTGGTATTAAGTTTTTGTAGAAACAGTAGTCCTTTATTTTGATGCTTTAGCAATTACAATTAATTTAATAAAATGTCAGGACTATGTACACACTAATATTATAAATTTAAAAGTAACTCAGTTTGTCTAAACGGCTGAACTTTTTCTATCCTGGGAGTTTTTTTTTGGACATTTTCTACCTGGCCTACCCTAACTCGAACCACTGCACGCCACTGATACAGTACCCTTAGGATAATATCCGACATTCAAGCGAGGGAAGCCGTTTGCAAAAGCTACTATCTATATAATGTGAAGTGAAAACTTAGAAGGTACCTTCTAAGTTTTCTCTCATCGGACAGAGGAGTTTGATGTTTGGCCGAATCAAAGATTATGTGAAGAATGTTTCACTCAGCTAAAATTACGCACGAATTTCGACCACTGAACGAACTGTCGCCCTCATTGATAGCTCTAATTACTATAAAGTCTATAAATAAATCTATACTATCTATATGTACAAAGTTTAAAAATAATCAATAGATATAATATAGAAAAAAATATATATATACATACAAGCGGAGTAAAAAGGGGGAAAGACTCACAGGGCATCGATAAATTCGTCCACATCGCTGTCGACGGGAAAAGTACCCAGAACACGTTGAATGGCAATGCTGATTCGTTGACCAAAGAAAAGGCCCACCCCTTGGGTCACGTGAAGAGTCGACTCTTCATCTAAACATAAAGTATATCTAAATCTATTACAAGAGTCTCAGTGAACTAAAAGGGTTGTCAAAAAGACTTAATAGTGATAGATTTGTTCCACATAACTTCCTAGAGCTAGAGCAACTAACGTCAGACCATCACTTCTCAAGAACATTGCTACTCCTATTTAGTTGATACTTAGGCGAAATAAGAATTATTAGAAATAGGATCTTCTAAATTAATCAAAAACAACAGTGATTTAAATAAGTCTACCAAGAGAATGATGGCGATGATATACCAGTTTTAGGCGTGAGGTTAAAATAAATATGACCCAGTAATTTTTAACCCCCTATGCAAAAACGACGGGGTGTTATAAGTTTAACGTGTCTGTGTGTGTGTCTGTCTGTCTGTGGCATCGTAGCTCCCGAAGGGATGAAACTAAAACTTTTTTGCTTGAAAGGTTAATTAGTCGACATTATTCTTAACTATGCTTGATGAAAATCGGTCCAAGATGGCCGCTGCCACGAAATGGCGGATTACATACTTTTTCACAACATCCTCAATATCAAATGAAAGGGCTTGACTTGTAGAATAATTTACACTATGATAAATTTCAAATCCAACATGGCCGCCATCAAAAAAATGCAAACACTATTTTTTGACAATGCCCTCAATATGGGTGTGTAGTGACTAGTAGACTATACACTATATTGAAAGGTGAGGAATATTAACTAACAAAATGAAAACTAAAAACATGAAAAATGTTTTTTTGTCTGACCAATGCCTTAGATTGATGAGGAAAGTGGAGTGGTTACTGGTACCTAGGACCTAACGAATTATGTTTTATTTAGCTTTTAGTACATTGCGTATTACATTATTATTGCTTTATTTTATCAATAAAACCATTTCACTTAATGATTGAAAAACGCAAGAAAATAAAAGAAATTGAATAAATAAATAAGGAGTTACTTAGTTAAAAATAAAAAAACATTTTAAAAACCCCCGACACAACATATTAAAAATAGTATGAACGTGAGTACGTATGAAACTTTTTGATTAAATGACGACCGTTCTTGAGACATGGGGGCAAATGGATTGAAGACTTTGAAAAATAGGTACTTCATGTACGTCTTTACGTATGTTCTTTAACAAAACGTTAGGCAAATACCTAATTAGAGCGTACCCCCGACTCGACAACATTTAATTTAAAAATGTCATACATACTTACATACGTAGGGTCAAAATTTCAAAGTTATTTTTTTCTTTTATTTTACTATTTGTATGTTTTGGTCCACGATTCATAGTAATATTATAAAGAGGTAACGTTTGTGAGTTCGTAACGATGTAAGGGGTAATCCCTGGATCTACTGAACCGATTTTCAAAATTATTTTACCAATAGAAAGCTACGTATATATCATATCCCCGTATTGCCACGGAAACGGGAACAACGCGGGTGAAACCGCGGGGCGCTGCTAGTCTCACATAAATATAAAAATATGCAATGTTGTAATGTCAAAATTACAGCGTTTTAATAAACGTTAAAACGATACTATACTGTGTCTGTCTATTTGTTCCTGCTAGTATCCGAAAAAGGTTTGAACTAGCGCAAGAAAATGGGTACTTGGAATCATAATGGGGTGAGGCTTTGAGCAGCAGTGGGATACTGGATCTTAAGGCAAGTTTGAATGTATGATCCACCCGAATTGTGTAACTCATAAAATCACATACGGCAAGACTTGCCGTATGGATTTATTCTTTCACAATCGCAACTTCCGATCTTTGATTCATACGTTCAATAAATCATCTAATCGACAATATAATAATACGGTTGCAATGTCAAAATGAAAACATAATCGTATACGAACGATTGCGTGCATTTTCTCCCTTAGATACTAAATGTATAGGTATGTATAAAGCTGAAGAGTTTGTTTGCTTGAACTCGCTAATCTTAGTATACTGGCCCAATTTGAAAACATATTTAGTGTTAGATATCCCATTTATCGAGGAAGGATATAGGCTATGTTATCACGCTACGACCAATAGGAGCGGAGCATTCATGAAAAATGTGACGCAGACGAAGTTGCGTGGGTCAGCTAGTATGTAATAAGGCTGTAGCATGTGTAGTCACAACGATGTAATGTAAACAATAGCTTTAAGAACTAATACTCCTTTTCTATCCAAGATGCACGCACAATGTGTCTCCTGTCTCCATACCTATTCTTTCAGCCGTCATCTTAACAACCCCACCTTTCCAGCCTTACTTACACACACAACGATTCCTGTTTAGATATTATACTCCTTCGTATTTTAAAATGATCTGCATAAATCGCTTCTAAATCTGATGTATTCTATTATACCATACTATGTTTACAAGTCAAATTTTCAGTCGATCCATCTAAACACGGGCATTCTATCAGACTTATTCTTAAAAAAATAACCACATGCTTAGTTTCTGATCAGAATTATTATTAACTAACAAAGCCCCACGGTTTCACCCGCGTAATTCCCGTTGCCATGGGAATACGGGGATAAAATAACTTACTCGAAGATAATGTAGCTTTCCATTGGTGAGAAAATGGCTATAATCGTTCAGTAGGTCAGACATTATTCGGTACAAACCAACAAATAATCTTTCCTCTATTGATATAATCATGGAGAATTACAATTTAAAATGTGCCGTCAGAATTTAAGCAAAGTGGATATATGGTTTTTTGATTTTTAAATGAATAAATCGTGTGTTACATATTTATAAGTTGCAGTTGCAATCGTACAACAGAATACTTAGATAAAGACATACAAAGAAGTGGTTTAGTACCAACATATATGGCACCGGAAAAGTGCAGACTCCAAAAGATTTTAATGAATCTTCCCAAATTCAATAGTTTCCAATATAAATATATATTCGTTTATCCTTGTCTTATTAAGAAACAATAGTTTACAATTCCACGCGATATTTTACATTCTTACGGCGCTTGCAGTTTTCCGTTGACATAAATATACCCCGCGCAACGACCACCAACCAGCTTGGTAAACCTGATAAGGTACTCAGAGGTCTTCATTTATTTGACAATGTTGTACGCATGAT
This sequence comes from Hecatera dysodea, assembly GCA_905332915.2. Taxonomy (NCBI): domain Eukaryota; kingdom Metazoa; phylum Arthropoda; class Insecta; order Lepidoptera; family Noctuidae; genus Hecatera; species Hecatera dysodea. The sequence goes on along the minus strand of HG995286.1, from coordinate 24,024,629 downwards.
GTATGCATAATCTGTTTTATTATGCTACTTGTTCATAAATGCATCGAGCTGCCTTTTCAGCATGCATGCATGATTCGAAATGGCTATAATTTAAGCAGCGGTTTACCTAAAAACCGCTGCTTAAATTATAGCCATTTCGAATCATGCTTCAATTGGTTAGAATAGTATATAAAATATGCTGTCAGTAAGTAAAGCAGAACATTATCTTGTAATTCAATTACTCACATAGCTTACTGGTTCATAATCTATTAAGCTTTACACACGTACACTACTTTTAGTTTTTTTTAAATATACCCTTTTTCTGTTATCTATACTAATATTATAGAGAGGAAAGATTTGTATTTTTGTATGTAACGAATAAACTCAATAACTACTGGACCGATTTAAATTCATCCTTAGTAACATAGGCTATATTTTATCCCCATATTCCCGCGGGAACGGGAACTACGCGCGTAAAACCGCGGGGCGCTGCTAGTATACATATAAAAGAATCTTACCAAACAACAGTTCTAGCCCAAAAAGTAAGCTAACAAAAGTGTCGGTCGCTCACAGAAGGCTGTATGCACTAGGCCCTTTCAGGCTCCATGCAAGTTTCACGGTTATGTCCTAGTTACAGCGACGACCTGGGCCGCGCGGGACGGTTTTCAGGACCGTGCCGCTGCCGGTGTCGGAACGGAACGAACCACCGACTCTCGAAATTTTAACAGTAAAGTTTCCTCAATGTATTGTTTCCTTGTAAATATTTATTCGAATTGACTTAGTATATTATTACTTTCTTGTATTTTCTTCTCACGGTTTTGTTAGTTTTTAGTGCTGTTCCGGGTTTAAAATTGTTTGTTGCCTGTTAGTGACTTTTTGTCTTTATCGGTTTATAAAAAAAAACAATCATTAATGTATTTGAAGATCCAAAGTCGTGGTTAATGTACCTATATTAAATTAGAGAATGCTTGAAAAAGTCATTATATAGCATCATTATTTTGTTTTGATTAAAATATAATGATGTACATACATAGGAACACTTTAGTCCTTATATAACTGCTCGTACTGCTTAAACAATAAAAGGTATTCAGTGAACAATGGTGGACTATATTAGGAAAATGCTTGACGCAACAAGTGACAACATGATAATTTCAACAGTGCTAGCGAAAAGGGAAGACGTCTTATGCAAAGAAGAGGTAAATGTAGAATGATTGCGACTAAATTTTGTTTTACAAATGTTGCCAGTACTTTTTTAAATATTTTTTTATTAATGTTAACACATCCAACTTGTAATAATGAAGATACATTATTTCAAAATACAATTATCTAATTATCTACGATCATTATTGTATCACATTTTTCTTTGAATATTTACATAACCAGACTTATTCATAAAACCATATCCATAGTATTAAATTTAATAAAATACATACTTGTATCTTGAAATAATGAAAATGCATCATTTCAAAATAACTACAATTATCTAATTTTCTACGATGATTACTGTATCACAATATTGTTATTTAGAATATTTACATAACCAGACTCATTCATAAAATGCCTTACCAACCATATCTATAGTTTAAAATGCAAGCATTTGTCAGTTACCGTGTAGCTCAAACTTAAAACTTTAAGGAGCTCAACGATTTGACGAGCAATACCAAATAATATACATTTGGGTAGGCCGCATAAATGTCTCAAACTCCCAGACTAACTGAAATAAGACCCTAATATTAATCTACAAGTCCTATGGGTCCTAAAAAGGACGACAAGTTTTTTATATAATTACTGTATTTATTTTAACATTTTTTTATGTACAACAAAATAAAAAAAATGACAATTTGTGTCATTTTTACTTCTCATTTTATACTGATTAGCATCAGTTCCTCTTAATAAAGACAAGCGGTAATCAACTTTTTTTTTCTGGATGGGACATCATCAAATGACTTCTCCCGCTCTGGGCGGAGCGGAAGGGAGTGTCAGACTCTTACTGACTAAAACCCACCCGTGATCCTTCTTGTGCCCTTTGCGTTTCAGGGCTGCGGTGACTCTTTCGAACAAATTCCGCAACCCTAGCAGGCGCTGACCCTATGGGGCCCCGTCTTCTTTGCTGAAGGCTCTTTGAGGCGCGCGTGGAACACGACGCGCCGTCTACTCGGGCCTGGTTGGTATCGGACGGCGAGCCACCCATAGCTCGCCAAAGCAGTAATCACCTTACATATTTTTATACCAAAAACCTTGGTACCTCTCTTCATAAATATTCAAGTCTTGATGAAAACGTCGACCATGTTCATCGCTTACGCTTCTAGGTTCTCAGTAAACAATCCAGATGCGAATGTAAAAAATGTTTTTAATAACAAATTCACACTCATCTTATGGTAATTCTTCAACAAATTGGAAACAATTTCTTCATATTCTTCTGATTTATGGCTGGCCAAGATTTTTTTTTTGTTTTCAGCTTTTTATATGTTTCTCATTTGGGGGCCCATAAAAATTCCTTCTTTGATTTTGGCATCAGAGAGATTGGGAAAAATGGCTTTTAAGTGCTTTGTCTAATTTTTCCTCAGCCCTACTTTGATATGAACTGGAGAAAGAACCACATTTTTTGGGTCAATCAAAGGATTGTTCTTAACATTCATTTTGTTGGTTGTATATTCATTACGTATATTCATTCAGGGTAATCTTTTTTTAATAAAGTGACCATTACTAGCTCTACTGTCCCATAAGCAATTATAAACAGCAGTATTTGGTATAACCCTACAATTTTCACATACCACTTAAGGTGCCTAATTTTTATCAATATTGAAAATAGCCTCGTTTTAGGGCTTCTATCTCTGGTTTTTTGATAGGATAATTTGACCACATACATACCAAAACTTATTTGGATTTAATATACACTGTCCTGAGGTCATTTTAAAACTAATCAAAATGATGAATTATTATAAGATTAAAAACTCAACAACTCAACGAAAATTAACTCAGTACCAGTAACAAGTTAGTGAAATAACTTGTGTATTAAAAAAACTTAACGAGATAAAAATATAAGAAATGCTCGTATTATATTTTTGTAATACGATGGTAGGTCGAGGTGACATTTTTGTAAAGTAGTGTTATTTTTCAATATTAACTAACGCATCAGTAAAATTATGAAAACATTTTTATATTGTACATCTTACTGCTATACATATATCTACTGCATCTACATGCTATTAATCAGTCTAGGTTTTCAGTTCAGTAGTTCGGTTCGTTAGAATCTAAACATTCGAAATTCGCCCAAATCAAATTGTAGCTGCAGACAATATTGCGGTAACGCAGTCGAAGCGAAATGAGTTGAACATCATTATTTGCAAAGCAAATGTTCGTGCGGGTTTGCTCGTCTAGCGCTACCTTCATATTGTTATTATGACCAATGTCCGAAAGATAAACGAAGAGGCATCTCTACTACAGACAGAACGCAAACCACAGTTTTCTGGACATTCTGACTGCATCGAGGAGCTCGTTCGTAGCTAAAAAATAACAGCCGCTTTTACATTGATACCTGTCATTATAGAAGGAGGTTATTAATTAGATTTTTTCTTTTTTTATGCAGATCACTATAGTAGTGTATTATATATCATAACTCTCATATGTTTGCGGACGGATTTGCGATATTCAATTTTTAGTTCGAAATAGCTTTATTCCGAAATAGTCACATAAAATTTGTGAATTTGATGAAGAATTTCGGAGATAGACCATGTGTTAAATTGATATGAATTAGTTGTAATTTTAAGGATTGATTTTAATTAATACCGACTTCCAATATCATCATATCAATATGTATTAAACGTAAACATATCCATCGACTTTTTTACATGAAAATGTCTATGAATGAAAAAGCCTGTATCCATCCATGTAAAATATTTATTGCTTCGCTACATCCGCTTGGAAGCCGTCTCCATGAACGTTTGGAAAAACCTCGGCAGATTCATTAATCTGTCTATATCAAACTCAAATTTTAACGCACCTACTTTCTCCTACAGGTAGTTCCACATTCGTATTTGCTCGCGATTATTAACAAAGTAAACAAAAGTTAAGCGGTGACGTCCTGCATCGCGCTGATAACGTCGATCTAGCCACCGACGATAAGGGCCCTGTGTAACAAACAATAGCTCAATTTAGCCAATAAGGTACTGAAGCGGCGGGGATTGCCCTTTTGCGCCAGACGATTCAGGTATCTATCGCCATTCAAATAAAGGCAATTTCGAATTCGATACACTATTATGATGTCATGTTTTTGAGGAGATCATGGCTAAATATTCAGTAACAGCGGTAAGGGTATCTTTAAGGTTAAGCAACGCTTACCTGGTTTGGGCCGTGGAAGTGAGCAAGCAAGTGAGCATTATTAAATACCGAGACATAATAAGATAACTATTAGATTAAGATAGGTATTAATTATTTGAAAATAAAGTATTAGGAAGAAAAAAAAAATTGTTCTGCTTATTTTTAGCAGAGCACAATTTTTGTTTCTTTTTTATGCCTTTACTTGGAAAAAGGCTTTTATCGCAAAGCGTTTATGCCAGCCTATTTATTTATTGTTCTTTGTTGGTAGTCGATGATCCGATTAACCTGATTAGTGTTTCCAGGGATTACGCCTACAAACAAATAAATACATAATTCCTTTTTATAATATTAGTTTAGATTTTCTTTGGATCTTAAATATATTTATAGCCATATTTACTGTACAAGACTGGCCTTTGTAAGTACCATTTTTAAAATTTGTAAATTTTACTTAATTTTTCAAAGATTATGTGTATATTAGAAAGTTCAGTTCGTCCTGTAACTTATTAATTGATCATTTAATCAGTAGTAATTTTCTCCTTTTAGGTTTTGATCTAGTTCATCATAATCCATATGCCTGTTTCCTTTTACACACCACAGTACAGATTAGAAATAAAGTATTTTCCCATACTTTATTTTTATGCAAAAGTAAAATCTAAAAATAAAAGTAAAATATCCTACTGGATACGGATTATAAAGTATGGTTGGCAACCATACCTCTGGCTACCATATGGTGGTCGTCCAAAAGTTGTTATGCTACCTTACGGGGATGAGCTCGAAGAGGCGGCATTCGCTTTATGCAGTATATTATGGTATTCAACTCCAGCTAATTAGACTAAAAGCCGAAATCAACATAGTCTAGAAAAGGCAAGGCAGGTGACGTTATGTTTGTTTAAAATTTAGTGCATTAAGATCCTCTCAATAAAGTTAATAATAATAACGCGCTCACGCGTCTGTCGGCACCGCGAACAACACGTGATCGTTTAATATGATGACATGAAATCATTCTCGTCAATAAAGAACGTGCCTCTATTTGCCAGTTTTTTTGTTGTACTTGACCGGTCATTATGGCGGACTAATTACCGGATGACAGTACTTTAAGATTACCGAAAAACTTCCTTCTTAATATTAGATGCATGTGAGATGCATGACCATGACAAAGGTAGAGTTGGATTAGGACTGAAGAGCCTAATGTAACTAGCCTGTTATGTTAGACTAGATAACAGTAGCTTCCCATCCGATTTCCGAAATTTCACTCTCAAGTTTCTGTTTTCCTGCTCATGCGGACCAGCCCGGTCCAGTACAGTCAGTTAGGTTGCCTGCCATCTTTCAGATTTTGTGGTCAGTCGGATAAAATAATTCTGCTGACGTATCTATTGTTCATCGCATCCTTTTGCACCCTGATTTTTTTATTTGTGGCTCCGCGCATTGTATCGTCTTTCGTACATATCTAATAAACGACATCTCAATATACATCTAAAACTTTTTACAAAAAATAAAACCGACTTCTAAACAAAAAAACCAAAAAGAATGAAATAACTTTAATTTCGGAACTCGGTGTTTTTGGTTGCTTTTTGTTGTTGAACACACCGACTTCCGAAATTAAAATTATTTTATACTTTTTGGTTTTTTTGTTTAGAAGTTGGTTTTATTTTTTGTAAAAAGTTTTTTTATTTTTCACTTTTTTGTGGTTCACTCCCAGCTAAACATACCCATCACAGCGTACGTGGTATAAATTGGTGTAAACAATAAACAAACACGCGATTTCAGCTATCCAAACAGATTTGCTATCATTTATTGAAATTAACAAAAAAACCGCTTGTTCGATTTCATGGGACCATTTGGGAAGTATACCCTTTCCAACAAAAAAATATTTTTTCAAATCGGTTGGCAAGCGACGGAGTTACGCGCGAACAAATATTAAAAAAAAAAAAATACAAACATCCGAATTGAGAACCTCCTCCTTTTTTAGAAGTCAGTTAAAAAACTACTATCATTCGGTAACTTGAAAACGTCAGCTAATTTAACTGACGCTTGAAGCATCACATTTCCATTGAGCAATTTAATTAAGTGAATCGGAGAAAAACGAGCATCAAAAGTACTTTTTGTCCCGCATGCTTCACCGGTCAGGCTGCATTTAATTGAATTAGCAGAAAGGCTGCGAAGCGTACACCTCTATTGAATATTGGGTTCAATGAAAATGTAATAAAACTTATATTTTTTTCTACCACTTTTATCGCTATCCGTTTTCCTCTTCATCCTGGTCTTTGTGGGTGTCTTGGTCGGAGGTTTTCTTCTGTTCAACTGTAATGTTCATCATAACTTGGCTGAAGCTGTACCTGCTTCCTAAGTACTTTCAATACTTTTCAGCGTCTTTCCGACTTCCCTTCTTGGAGAGTACTTTTATTACTTAGCTTTCAATACGTCCTTTCAACTATCATCGCTCATAACTTTTTAAGTAGGTGTGGAAGCATTATGATTTCATAATTCCTGCTGTAAGAAACAAGTGCCTACGCGACCTTTTGCAGCAATACGACAATTTCTATGTAACATGGTCGTAGAACTGTTGTAGCATTAACGCGTCATCGACAGTCTCGTACAACATGAAGGCCCCCAACCTTTATGTTTAACGTTCGGATATTTCCGATTTCCCGACCTAAAGAAAATTCGCGGTCACGAGTAGACTAGGGTAACAATATGTTACGGAAAAGCGTTTCCAGTTTAACGTAAAGCGATTCTGAGCTATTCTTAGAATATGCGGTATACATCCTTACACATTTGATTATATTTTATGCATATATACATATTATGAATGCGAAAGCTTGGATTAGCATGTTTGTCACTCAATCATTCCAGAATGACTGAACGGATCCGGGTGAAATTTAGCAAAGGTATAGGAAACAGTTTGGAATAGCAACTAGGCTACTTCTTGTATGTACATTTGGGATAATTTAGTCACGCGGGCGAGGGCACCGGCAGAAGTTAGTTAGTTATCTTTGGGCGTTGACCACGTGGTATTATTATAGAAAGATCCTATGTTCTTCTCTAGACTGTATCAATGTTTTTCATTCCTCATGCCTTTGGCTGAAAACGTAATAAAAGACAGAGTTAGTTTCGTATAAACAAACACATGTATTATATACATACCTTTGTATACATATGTATGCCTATCACCTATGACACATACTGACTGATACCTAGAATTTTATCTTTAAAAGTGACTATCAAAGACATCACCTCCTAACCTTTGAGTCAATCTGCAATATTGTTAAAAAAAAAGCTGTGTTGGCCAGCTATTTAAAACGTCTGAGGTCGCAATAAATTGCTCTCCTGATTCGCAAGGTTCCAATTTTAAATTACAATTTTGAACTTTTTGGGAAAATAACCTGTTTGAAGTGTCACCTATTAAACCAGAGAGTATCTGAAGCTTCGATTACTATCAAGGTAGAGCAAATTTTGTCTATCTCTTGTCGGAATGCACCATTTAGAAGAATAAAACCTTAAAAATGACCGAATGTCAAGAAATTCTCCGAGCACCACGCAGTTAGCATAAGTCTGTCGAAGTAGGAATTGGATGTGCATTAGTTGCATTACTGACACCTATCCTAACAATATGTCAAAAAATGAGAACAGTGCCATTGCGATCTAACGCGTATTAACTGTTTGCGGTGACTGGACTACTGAGCAATTACTGCCATTTGATAAGATTAGTGGAGACGTCTGTTATCTCGCTAATTGTTTGTTTGTTTTTATTACATGAACAAAATATTGATGCGTAATAAACATGTAATATCTGCAATAAAGTGAATAATAATATTTAAATACTAGCTTTTTCCCGCGACTTCGTTCGCGCATATCCCGTTTCCCCCCGTTCCCGTATAGCCTATAGCTTTCCTCATGAATGTGGATATGATGTACAAAAATATTTTTTCAAATCCGAAGATTCGAGTAGTTCAGAGATAAGTGCGTTCAAACAAACAAACTCTTCAGCTTTATTAATTAGGATAGATATTATGCTCCCGCGTAACTATCGGAAGTCATACAAAGGTAAAATACGAGTATTCCCGGGATATAAAATATTCTAATCAAGGAAATCATTTATCCATTCATCTGTTAAGACCTGAAAGCTTACAGATAGACGAGAGTTACTCTGGCATTATTTTAGTATGAATGGATTTAAAGCGTCTTTTTCTGGACTGGTGTAATTTGCAAGGATTAAAGACCACAGGTGAATGCATCAGTTTATCTATAAGTCCTAACATATCTCTTTACCACCTTTTACGCTGCCCAAAGAATGTATGGCGGAGCTTAGGGAATTTGTGGGAGTTTTCCCAGAACCATACATTTTAGAGTAGTTTTTAGTCTTTTAACTACGAGATTGTAGTTAACCCGATGTCATTATGTGTGATTTTTTTTTACCTTGTTGTAGCAACTAATTATGGGTTAAAAGATAACTCTCGTTTAGTGCAAGTAGCCATGGTCATTATACATCAATCTTGCTGAAGTCAAGTAGTAAATTTTAATAGCTGGAATTAAAATCTACAACTTGACTTGAGCATGATTTCTTCAACGAGCGAATGGCGAAATGCCAAAATGTTTAGGATTGATCGCGTGACACTCGCGAGTCAATATTAGATAATACTTTTTTATGGGTGAGAAATCATGACTTCTGCTCTAGGCGAAGCGGAAGAGAGTGTCTCTTACTGACTAAAGCTCATCAGTGTTCCTCCTAATGCCCTTTGCGTTCCAGGGCCGCGGTGACCCAACAAATTCCGCAACCCTGGCAAGCACTTACCCTAGCGAGCGGGCCCCGACTACTATGCTTGACATCTCTTTGAAACGCGCGTGGAACACAACTCGCCGTCGACCTACTATATGTACATACCTTCATTTTTTACTTTTCGATATTGTGTATCGTACCTTCATTTTTGACTTTTCGATATTGTGTATCGCTGATAGAATGTCACTTTATTACTAAGTCTGCTGCAAAAAGCTCTTACCAACTCCGTTACTAAACGGAGCTTTTTGATCCATAGTTAACTCACAATGGTTAAAAATATGGTGAAAAATTCGTTAAAATGCGTTTTTCAGCCAATTGTTAGTTATTTACCAATAGTTTTAAATTTGAACTAAAATACTAATCAAAAACAGACATAGACAAAATAAGGCGCTCATCATTTAAAACCAATGGTAACTCCAGATGAAAAACTCACCCTAAGTTTTCTAATATTGTCGGCTTTCAATCAATTTTCTCCACAGTACCAGACATAAGCCGAGGCCCGAGTATCAATAGTTACCTATTGAACGCCAAGTAATTGCCTTCTGACCTCGCGGTCGTATCAGCAAAAGATTGTTTATGGGGCTAAATGTCAAAGACAAAAACATTTATTTAAATTAAAACATCATTGGTGATGAATTGACAAAGTTTCGATCATTAAGTAAGAAAATTGACTACTAAAGTATATTTAGATGTTTTATTACGTATACGTATATGAGTGTTGGTATCAACTCATTTAACCTCCAAACATAAAGACAGAAAGCGCACATGTGTATCAAAAATTTGGTCCACTTTCCTATGGAAGAAGGACGAAGGGTGAAGAGAAACTCTTTGAGCGAAAATAGTCAAGCTCACTGTCAGGTTCTCGAACTCGAAGACTCGACTAACCAATCAGAACCATCTCAAACCGATAGCTCCCGCCCATACTTATATAATTAAACACAATTGTCTATTCAAGTTCTTTCTGTGTTCCGGATATCTGATGTCACATTTTCCCGATTGTTATGAACAAGCACGTGCTCAGGTGGTTCCGCACGCGAGATGCAAACGTGTGACATTATCTGCAATTGCAAACAATGATAAGCTTATTTAATTTCATCTAATCAACTCCACAATGACCGTTTTGTAGACTGTTGTATGTTATCTCGAAACGAATGCATTATACTTAGTGAGGTCACGCGAAAGGGGTCCAGCTTCGAGCTAGAATCTCAAAATAATTAATTATTATAGGTAATTAGTGACTGTGTGTACAGTGAAGTTTAATATCTTAGTAATATTCAAGAAATTACTATGTGATGTGTAGATGATATGTCTAGTAAAGCGCTAAATACAGAGATAGATAGACAGAAGATAAACAACGAAATGATAATGAATTCGGTTACGTAGCTAAACTTTTGGATCAAGCTGCAGATTTCCATGGTTAACTCTAATTCATGTACATATTTAATATCTGAGTATTACTTTATGTATACCCCGACGCGATGGGACTTAATATTCCTACCAATATGTTGAACTGAATAAATCAATAAAATATTTTTTGGTGTTATATTTATTTCATGCTTTACTTACCTACGGCACTACTGAAAACGCTTTAATCTACCTTTCTATCTTTGAACCAGTGAAAATAGCTTAGCAACTCTCCTTTATTATTTATTGAGACCATTTAATTCTATACATACACTAAACGTTTGCTGGAAGTATTTGAGGAGTTGGGTATCCTGCAGATTCCAGGTCATGCTTCACAGTCAGGTCAAGGTCAATCTACAAAAATCAGTGCCAGTATATCATGAGCCCAAACACGATACCTCGTAATTGCTTAGTTAAAGACTTAGCAATTACTTGGGCCCGCATTCTGCAGACCTATGGTCATGTTGCCGTCAGGTCAATGCTACCATGTGTTTGCAATATCATTGAAGTAACAATACCAAATTTCAAATCGTTCTAACCTATAGAAAGTTGCACACATCCGCTCATCATCTAAAAAACAGCTCATGACCTTCAAACGACAGCAATCTTAATCGGTTCATCCGTTAAGGAGCTAAGACGCCACAGACAGACAGAAACTTATAACACCCCTCTTTTTTGGTCAGCAGTTAAATATAAAGACCACAGAAGCTCGTCCGCTCGCCCTCCTCAAGTCCGCACAGCATTTTCTCCCAGCTGCTGTTTAAAAATAAACACGTCTCTTTTAATAAACCTTCGCCGAAGGCACGCACGCGCCGTTGAATCAGTCACGGATTGTCGATAGGTTACACGTGCATGACCTACTGTTCGGTCCTAAGTACAGTCCAGATTCTAGACAAACAAATAATGATATTTTGTGAAGGCTATTTTGTTTCTTTACGTCTTTATGTTGCTTAGAGGAGCTCGTGGCTAAATTACAACAGCCGCACGGGGTCGATCTTCGAGGTTAAGCAACGCTTGCCGAGGTTGGTCTGTGGATGGGTGACCATCTTAACATAACGAGACTTCTCCGTGCCTCGGGAAGCACGATAAGCCGTTGGTACCGGGAGTCATTTGGAGATCTTTGGCAATCGTCACGGATTATCAGAAGCCAAAAAATCTGACACCAGTCTTGCCAAGAAGTACCGTGTTCCCAAGTTAATGGGTTGTGGAGGTCTAGTAGGCAGCCGCTTCACGTAAAATACTGTTATTCAGCTGAATCCGGCTTAACTGGGAACCGACCCCAATATAGTTAGGAAAAAGGCTAGGCAGGCAGATGATGACAACGTCTTTATGTATTATGGAGAGTAATACTCTCCATAACACATAAAGACGTTGTCATCATCGAGAGTATATATGTCACAGGAAAATTGCAAACGATGTAAGATTGTAAATATCGCGTGAAATTGTAAACCTTTTTTTTTCTTACTGGGGTACGGATATATTGGAAACTTGAATTTGGATGGGATTTATTATATACAAAACGATTTTTCATAATAATATGTCACGATATTATAATCTAAGAAAAAAGTTGTATTACAATCTTATGGATCTGTAATTTTCCGGTGACATACAAAGCCCATTCCAAAAGCTCCAAACTGGATAGCCAATCCGAATGAATTAAAGCAGTCCAACCCTAAAACGTTTGGGTCTTATAAAACCTGGCGGATAAAACCATCAAAATGGTTTATCTACCTTTTACATAATAGAGTGGACGGTACGTTCATGATAGAACTGCACTTGACGACAACTTCAATGGCCAAAGAATTTTAACATCAAAAATTGTATTGGCATTAGCTTTCGAGCGCACAAGTGTCTCAAGTGATCCATTAATGCCATTCTCATGCATATTATTGACGCTTCCATTCCTTGGCAATATGAAACTGACAACAGCCCATTAATTTATTACCTTGATAAAGTGATATCCGATGAAAGAATTAGCTTACGTCACAAAATTGACGTGTCTGACCTAACAACATAGCACATTTTCTTTATTTGCATAGTGATACCAAAAATAAACAATACAGTTTATTTATACAGAAAACATCATAAGATCACACATACATACATAAATGCAAGTCTCTTGCATGTAAACATTCATGATGCAATGTTTTTGTACTTATTGTAAGTCTTAAACCATGCTGGGAATTATTATTTGAATTAAATCTAATGCATATATCCACGTAATTAATTCATTTTTAGCTGTAGTCATTTTTATCATAGAACGACTTTACCTCCAGTCTGTCTATCAGGGTCCTAAAATAAAAAACAAAATGGCTATGCCACTAAGGTTCTATCCCCTTTGGTGAGAATTTTTATTATTATGTATATTTTACTAACAAATACCAATATATAGTCAGTGTGTAGTCTGTCTTGTGTTATTGTTCCGAAATAAACTATTATTATTAGGTATATAAGTATATTGATATTTGGTACGGAAGCCTAAACTTGCGAAGTTTTTTTTTTAAGTAAGTTGAATATTTTGAATGTATTCTCTCTGGAATTATCTGCATATCTAGGCATACGGAGGACGATATCCTACAACTCTTAGCGAAATTGTCAAGGTCAACAATAGGCTTAGCATGAGAATATGTGACGGACGTGACAAGAAGTACCCACAGGCCATTTTCTGACAAGATTGACCTCGATGATGATTCCAACGTTGCGTGACTCTGCAAACTGCCGCTACGCTGATGCTGCGTTAGGATCACAGTCACCATCAAGGAATGTTAAAATGTCTCGAGCCCGTATGACTCACTTATCGTCCGTCAGCAAAACGAGCTGCAACAGACGATGCAACGTAAAACACGAAGCAATGACCGCGAAGTGCAATCAACTAGTGACCCAGTTATATAATAGATTGATAATGCAACCTACTTGTCTATGCCACTTAGTGAAAGATTGCGCCCCTGTAGAATTTCTCATTCACTTACTCCGTATAAAATAACGGAAACACTGTAACAGAAGATCCTTGGTACTAGTGTAAATGGTTCAGGCCGGCTTTACACTGGGATCGTGCGCGAGTTTGCGAAGTAACCGCAGAAAAAGCGATGCCGGTGCAGCAAGCGAGGATGTTGCTGAATAAGCCGTGGTCAAATCGTACTGACCATCTGGATGTCAAGCAAAACTGCTGTATCATCAATATCTTGTGACACTGGCCGCACAACTGGCTGGCGATATGCTGCAATAAGTGTTCAGGCTGTACGGACTATCAACTTGAATCATAAACCCGCTGAGTAAAAATAAAACCGACTTCTAAACAAAAAAACCAAAAAGTATAAAATAACTTTAATTTCGGAACTCGGTGTTTTTGGTTGCTTTTTTGTTGTTGAACACACCGACTTCCGAAATTAAAGTTATTTTATACTTTTTGGTTTTTTTGTTTAGAAGTCGGTTTTATTTTTTGTAAAAAGTTTTTTTATTTTTCACTTTTTAGTGGTTTACTCCCAGCTAAACATACCCATCACAGCGTACGTGGTATAAATTGGTGTAAACAATAAACAAACATGCGATTTCAGCTATCCCGACAGATTTGCTATCATTTATTGAAATTAACAAAAAAACCGCTTGTTCGATTTCGATAAAATTTTCATGGGACCATTTGGGAAGTATACCCTTTCCAACAAAAAAAGAATTTTTCAAATCGGTTGGCAAGCGACGGAGTTATGCACGAACAAACATTTAAAAAAAAAAACATACGAACATCCGAATTGAGAACCTCCTCCTTTTTTAGAAGTCGGTTAAAAAGAAGGATCTCTTAGGAAGGATTTTAGAATTTTCTTCCGTTGAAGTGGTTAATAAGATGAAATTTTGTATGCAAGTTCGTCACTAACAGCAATGCCATCGGGCATCGGCTTCCGTTCATCCGTCAGTAACTATTTCAGTTTGTCTGTCTGACTGTTTCACGTTTTGGCTGTTAGACGAATTTTTGCCACGTTTGGAAAACAACGAATATACCCTAAACGAGAAACTCGATTCGAGGCAGAATTGATTGAATTCTGCCTCGACCAGTATCCACAACAACCGAACCTATTTCTCGTAACTGTTAGTTACTATGATTAATTCGAGCATATCACATATCCGATAGCCTGATGATGATGTACCTGTATGCTAAGCAACGTTGCTATGTGTTTCGGCTTCAATGGTCAGATTTCAATAGACGCCGGAGTAATTACAGGCCGACTGAGCAATATCAGCTTTGTCTTTGTCAATAAACCAACAGGATCACTTTCAATCAGCAGGTAAGACTGTCGATTTAATTTTCTACGATATATCTACTTCTGAACTGAGGAGCTCGTGGCTAAATTATAACTGCCGCACGGGTCGATTTTCAAAGTAAGCAACGCTTGCCGAGGTTGGTCTGTGGATGGGTGACCATCTTAACATAGCGAGACTTCTCCGTGCCTCGGAAAGCACGTTAAGCCGTTGGTTCCGGCTGTCATTTGGAGATCGTTGGCAGTCGTTACGGATTGTCAGAAACCAGGAATTCTGACACCAATCTTGCCAAGTGTACCGTGTTCCCCAGTTAATGGGTTGTGGAGGTCTGATAGGCAGCCGCTTCACGTAAAATACTGGTATTCAGCTGAATCCGGTATGACTGGGAGCCGACCCCAATATAGTTGGGAAAAGGCTAGGCAGATGATGATATCTACTTCTGAAAATTATGTTAGTTAGTTGAAAATTTCCAAAACAAAACATAACGACAAAAAGCGGTGACGTAACATCAGCCGAATTTCACATTTTCTATTCTTATAAAATGTAAATGGACTCAATAAAAGTATGATAAGTGTTCAATTAATCATCGATATTCCGATTAACCTTTGTACGTACATATATAGACACATACATAGTTTCCTATTCACTGGCTACTTGATAACGTAGTATGTAGGTACTTTAATTATATCAGTAACTTTATTGTTTGTTGTGGAAATTTCTGTTTGCTGACTGACGGTTTAAATTTTATTTCTAGACAGATTTTTCCATCTGCCACGCAGATCGAGCTTTCCCCTTCAATGAACATCACATTAATACCTCTGAAAATGTACAATGCGTAAGATTATGAAATATCTTGAGAGATTGTAAACTCTCGATAAATGCCAACTGAACATTTGGAGTACTTTTTTACGCATCAGAATTTCATAGTCTATAATCTATTTTGCACACCACGGTAAGTCGGAAGCATCAACAGCGCCCTGAAGACATTTGGTATTGAATGCGTTGTCTGCTTTTTGAGTATGATTATGTAAAGTATTTGACATAACACCTTAAAAATTGTTGTTTGAACCGGTACTGAACAACCAGCACACCTGCGTGTCAACTAAAATTTATCCCCTCACAGCTTCGCCTGCGCTTTCTTTCCATATCTAAGTCACTTTTAAGACCCTCCGTAACAATATGGCCCAAGTATCTTAATTTTGCTACCAGAGATGTATAATGCAAAGATAAAGCTGCCATCAGAGACCATCACCAGTGCAAATGTTAATTCTGTAGTCAACCAAAACACTGTTTATTCAGCGTTTTAACAATTATTACAATAGCCAGACAGTAACTGTTCATCTATTCAATGTTGATATTCTCTATAAAGACAATAGAGTGGAGAAGTCCTAGTAATACTAATAAAATTTCCAAGCGAACAATCACTCTCCAGTAGACATCGCAAATCGCTAGAAAACTCGTTAAGCTAATCAGGCCAAACTGAACCTTGCGTCGCTATGTGCGATGTCATTGACACATGAATATGAATTCTTATAGTGTGGCTTTATGCTAAGCCGACTGTCTGTGGACTTTACTCGAAACGTGATCACTTTTCAATACGATACATATGTTAAGGTCACACGATACATTCCCGCCTGTTGCCGTAGACAGTCGCGTTTATCGAAAGCCGAAAAAAGAACGGCGATTTTGTACCGAGTTAACCTGGCCAGACTAGCGAGGCCGGAGCGGGTTTCCTTTGGCACAGTCAGAACGTAACGATTCGAGCACACCGGGCCATATCGCTCGAGTCGCGACTAATTGCTAGTGTCGCGTATTGCAGCGATATATGCATGCATGACTTGCCATTGTGTTAATTAATCCTTTGTTACTATGCCGGCGACATTCGACGAATGTATTGAGAAAAAGCGTGCATACTCAGGGCCTCTTCACAATGTTTCATTTGTTGCCAAGTTAAAATGTGTCTAGTTCTACATAGTGCCTTTTAAATACAACTACATTGAAATCCGTTTATAATGACGCCGCTTATATTGACCAACCGCTTAATATGAAGTAAAACAGAGCTCATTTTGGTTTTCAAATTTCATAAATTTATACCATACATTACCCACTAGAGAGATGAATTGTCTTGATCATTTTATGCTAAAAATTAATCCGAAAAAAATATCTGCATTTATAGCTATCTTACGCACTACCACCACAGACCACTATACCACTTTTCTGTCCTTAGCAAAAACAAAAGACAAAATCACTCCAGATAAAATTAAAACAACTATAGACTTTAACAGTGCTCTCCTATATTTGCAGAATAAAAATTTAGCTGAACTTCTATTTATTGATGACCCAAGTGTAGTTATAATCTCTTTAATAGAAAAAATAACTGAATCTTTGACAGCAAATACACGCACTATTACCATACCAAGTAGTAAACGTTTACTAAAAGCCTGGATTACTCAGGGTATTCTGAGATGCATTCGGAACCGAAATACGTTACAGAAAATGTCAGGGAATGATCCTCACAATGAAATTGCCAAAATGACATATACGCGGTACAGAAACTATTGTAATAAGCTGATTAAAAAGTTAAAAAGAAAACATAATAGGGAACAAATTACTAACGCTATCAAAGACAATAAACTTCTTTGGAAAAATATAAAAAATATCACTTATACTAATAAATCACGTACAGAGAACTTGGAACTGTTGCACGTTAAATCATCTCCCACAGAATCCGCTAACTTTATAAATAAATATTTTGCAAGTATAGGCAGAGATCTAGCCCAAAACATAGCATCTGGTACTAACATACTTAGTGAACTCATAAATAAATCGCCATCACACATTAGCTCAATGGTACTTCTGGAAACTGATCAACAGGAAGTTTGCACTACGCTTATGAATCTACGATCTCGCAGTGCTCCCGGGTGGGACAATATACCCACTTGCTTCTTGAAACTCGCTAAAAGGGAAATTGTACCAGTAATCACGCACCTTGCCAATCTATGTTTTCAGAAAGGTGTTTTTCCAGCTCCATTAAAAAAATCAATTATTACACCTGTGTATAAGGGTGGTGATAAAGACGATGTTAACAATTATCGACCTATTTCCGTTTTAACTGCAATATCAAAAATCATAGAAAAATTGATAAATACTCGCCTCTTGCAGTATCTTAATAGATTTAATATTCTGTCACCTTCTCAATTTGGATTTAGGCAAAAAAAGTCAACTGAAGACGCTGTTATAGCTCTAAGTTCTCGTGTAACCGAAGAACTTGATAAAGGAAACAAATGTATGGCAGCCTTTCTTGATCTAAGAAAAGCCTTTGACACCGTCTCTACCCCCATTCTTTTACATAAGCTAGAAGCTATTGGAGTTCGTGGAATACCGCTGGCACTGTTCAAGGATTATCTTTCTGGTAGAACACAAAAAGTGAAACTTACGCAAATTGTTGGTGAGGACGCAGATGTATCATACGGCGTACCTCAAGGTAGTGTACTTGGACCTACACTTTTTTTGATTTATATTAATGACCTCTGCAACATGAGAATTAATAATGCCAAAGTAATCTCATACGCCGATGATACAGCTGTTGTCTTCTCAGGAAAAACATGGGATGATGTTAAAAATAGTGCAGAAGTAGGGCTTGCTCTTGTAAACACTTGGTTAAAATATAATCTGCTCTCCTTGAACACTAGCAAAACCAACTTCATTTGTTTTAATATTTATAATCAGGTTCAATCAGAAAAAGAATTTCATTTAAGAATCCACACGTGCGACTTAACTAAAGACGTAACTTGCTGCAATTGCCCTACTATCCAGCAGGTTACCCAAACAAAATATCTGGGAGTGATTATTGACCAGCGTCTTTCATGGCATCCTCAGCTGGAACAAGTCATGAGTAGAGTTCGTAAACTTATATGGATTTTTAAAGAGCTCAGATATGTTGTACCAGGGAAAATAATTATAAATAAAAATATATAATTATGACAAGGAACGAAATTTGTTAAATGAAATTTATGTAGCTTTGGTTCAGTCTGTTTTAGTCTATTGTATAACTGCATGGGGTGGAGCAACGAAATCTAGTTTTCTTGAGCTGGAACGGGCTCAAAGAGCGATACTTAAAGTGATGTACTTCAAAAAAAGGATATTCTCCACTGAGAAGCTTTATAAATTATGTAATCTGCTGTCAGTGAGAAAATTGTACATCCTTCATATCATTCTCAAAAAGCACAAAGAGGTACCATATGATCCTAAAATACTAGTAAAAAGAAATAAACACCACATAGTAAACGTTCCCACCACAAGAACAATTTTTGCCAGCAGACAATATAAAAAACGCTCAGCCTTTTATACAACAAAATCAATAAACTAATATATATTTACGATATAAAACAAAATGAATGCAAAATAAAATTAAAAACATGGTTATACAATTTAAATTATGAGGATACAGAATTGCTTTTGCAACGAATGACTTAATAAAAAATCAGAGTGATGTTTTTTGCTTATTTTAGACATACAATATGTCAAAATTTTTATACTCAGCATCAGTCTCTTTCTCTCACACAACCATACATACACACACACGCACAGACACCACACACAAACACATATTCAACTGCAATTGATCGTGTTTATTTTTTATGATCGATTCTTTTTCTTTTTGTGTTTTTTCTCTATTTATTTATTTTGTTATAAAACTATAAGTTCATAATGTAAGGGAAGAGCGGAGCCTTCAACTACAGGCATCTTCCATGCCTAAATGGAGACTTCTCAATATGCAATGTAAGCTAAAATTATTTGAAATAAACATATTATTATATTATTATTATTATTAAATTCTTAAAAAAAAGTGCCGATATAATGACTTCGTTTATTGACATAGCTGATCCAACTGTATTTAAGTTTGATCCAGGATAATGATGATTTACCTCGCGGAATTATCTTGTTTCATATGTTATAATAAATAAAATAAATGCCGATTTGCCGTAACTCAGTAGTTATTTTAGCAGCAAATTACCATACCTACATCATTTCCATTTACGTCAGCCAATAAATTATGTGATCAATATTAATATATGTACATGAATCAAAGAATTACCTGAAAGGAATGCCCCCATAAAGAATATTTTATTGTAGTCAATGAATAAATAAATAATGGGCACGTGCGGATTTAAAATAAAAGAAAACAATTTGTATAGTTCTCAGCTTTAAAGCTTACTTTATTATTACTTGCTTTATTCAAACTCTGGACGTTAGCGAGGAAAACTTTTTACAAAAATTTTGACGACGTTTTTGATTTTGACGACACGGTTGGCGCAGTGGTTGAGCGATTGGCTGCTGCGCTACGTGTCGTGGGTTCGATTCCCGCACGGAACAAATATTTGTATGGCCTACAGATAGTTGTTCCGGGTCTGGGTGTTTGTGTATGTGAGTTTGTATGTTTGTAAACGCACCCACGACACAGGAGAAATTCCTAGTGTGGGGCAACGATTAAAAAAAAAATATATATACAGTGTGAAATCTTAATGGTTGTTTTCCCGCGGGAGGACGATTACCCATCAGTAGTACTATCGAAACACAAAGTTAAACTAAAAAAATAAATGTTTTTATTTTTTCAAATCATTAAAAAAGTGTTCATAAACTCGAAAGAGCGAGAATCAATAGTAGTGCACTAGACATAAAGTAGGTAGACTATACCTACATGAGACGCACGTACCGCCGCGTACCTACATATCGTGCGATGCACTACTGTTGGTTCAAGTCGCTTTCGAGTTTTGTTTATCACAATTGTCAATCTGCCATTTATGGAGTCTAATATTTTTTATATATATAAATCGATTGTATTACCGATACAAACTCATTTCGCTTCGGGAAAACAACCATTAAAATTTCACACTGTATATATACAATCGACCCAATGGGAAGTCGGTGTCAAAAAAAGAAAGAAGCAACCAAAAAACACCGACTTACAAAAATTACACTTCCTAGTTATTTTCTTTTTAGGGTTCCGTAGCCAAAACGGAACCTTATGGATTCGTCATGTCTGTCTGTCTTTCCGTCCGGATGTCACAGCCGTTTTACTCGGAGACTATTAAAGCTACATAAATGAAAATTGGTAGGTAGGTAGAACTTGCTAACCATTATTCGATAATGCTATAATATCATGGAAAAAAATAGGGGTGGCACTCCATACATGTAACTGAGAGATGAAAAAATCCTTGGATAGCTCTTTCAAAATGGAATACAGGTTTTTAAGAAAGAGTTTTTGAGATATGTGCTTCCGAATTCGTAAAAACTGTGTCCCCTGTGTAGTTCAAGTCCAGACCAGCTCATAGTTAAATATCTACTTTACTTTGGGCTTTACATAAACCTAACAACATCTGACTTTACTATATTTTATTGATTTTAAGTTGAGGAGGTCACTAGTTTATCTTTGAAGTTCGACGTCCAATGCAAATTCAATATATTTAACTAAACCCAACTCAAAAAGAATTATCAAGACCGGTTCATAAACAATAAAGTATTGCCCGAATAGATAACCCCAAACACATGGTTGACGTCTACACACATCTGCTTTCCCCTTCACAGCGTAGCGGCGTGATATTATATTATAAACTGGTGTAAAACTAAATAAACAATTTCAGAAATCCCGGAAGATTTGCTATCATTTATGGAAGAGTTCCGTTGCTTATCTCCGAATTTTTTCATCGGACCTTCCTCTTCAAATTGAAATAGAACCAATACGAAAAATTCAAACAAGAGTCATCCAAATCACACACAAAATTGGCGAAAATATCGCTGACAAACACACAAATCAAAAGACATTCGAATTGAAAATCACCTCCTTTTTTGGGGTCTCTTAAAAAAGAGGAAGAGGAGGCAGTTCTAAAGTGACTGCATATAGTGACAAGACACGTCACACTTACGTCAAATGACATTTAAACAGCTGTTTATTACATACCACGTGACTGTAGTTGCTAACTCAAGGACTTTGCTAAGGTTCTGTCGTCAACCGCGTCGGTGACCTTTAAATACTCATTGGTGAATGGTAATTATGTAACGTTTTTCTGACTTAGAAGTTATGTTGCGTGATCTTCCCTTGGTGTTTTATGAACTCCCTGATTTGCCACCAGATTTGTCAAAGCGTATGCTAAATCTAATATATCCAATTTTTTTTCCACTTTCTAGTTATTTATTGGCTGGTAGTAGCAGGCAATTTACCCTGAAGTTGTTAGGTCCTTTCCACGCTCTGCATTCTCTACATTCTTTTTCCGTTTCAAAACTACCCCTGCAACAGAATTTATTTTCTAAAAAATCTTATTCATTCTTCTATCAATTGTTTAAGGCAAAGGTGAAACCAGCTTCTCTGACGTCAAAGTTTCAACATATTTCCTGCTTGACCTTCTTTAGTCGATCCTTACATAATGACGTATTCAGTAGAGCTAAAGTTTAACGGAAAGTTCGAGACTTTTCTAGACGCTCACCATTTGTCCATTTGGTAAAAAACATTGTTATCGTAAGGTCGATGAGTTTATAAATTTTAATTTTATTATACATATATTGATTAAATACTCTGAGCATTCGCACATCGTCTAAAGGTTAACCCAATGCCAGTATTTCAACAGATAGCATTTAACAAAGACTTTACGTCTCTTTTCTAAGGATTAAAAGGACAGCTGTGAGCTATCTCCCGTGCAGTACCTATTGTCCCAGCACAAAAAAATATGGAGTTATTCTTTCCCTACATGGAAATAGTAACAGCAGGTGCGATGATAAAATTTCAAATCAATTTTGCGGACTTAACATATCATACCTAGTTCCGAATTATTTATGCAAAATTTAATCATTCATTCGCTACAGAACTCTCTGTACTGATCCGGTTCTAACTGGTTAGCTGGCAAGTTGCCGAGTGACGTCATCGTGGCCAGTCGACGCAAGGATGTTTCGCGTATGGCTAGAACTGTAGACAAAGATGCGTCATTAGACGGATTACTGTAAATAATTATTGTATAACCAGGAAAGAATCACTTTTTGTGAATCTTCGAAACCGTTTAGTCCTTAAACTACTCGTATCATTGGTGTATAGGTGTATACGTACATACAATTAAACTACTTAATTTCGTTTTATTGAATCGTCATCTTCAACCAGTTTTCTCCATCAGAGAGATATAAAAAATACCTATTTACTGTAAATATTTCCTAATTTAGAACAGTCTGACGTAATCAGTTTTAATTGGCAGTGAATGCAGGTGTAAAAGCCCGATTTACCTTTATTTTCAATGGAGGCTCATAAGTAAGTACATGTTATTTATGTGAACTGAAGAACAATGATTAAGTACTTCATCAAATAGATACACAATATTCGTGACTCGTAGATAATTGAAGCTTAACAGGTATTACTCAGTATCAATAAATAAATAAAAAATATTCACGTCCAGTTTACTAACTGTGGACAAATATCGATGTAAAGTATCAATTAACAGACAAATAAGAAGCCATACAACCACCGGATAAAAATAACGTTAACGTTAAAAAACGAACTAATATTTTGTCCCGAGGGTAGTCGCCTCGGGAGACAGCAATTTTTTTATTTACCTATGTATTCTTTTATTTATCAGCAGCTTCGCGGCGCGAATTTCTTTAATCATTGCTACGGGCACTCTAGATTAAATTTAAATTACCTTCCTAACAAAAACAGTCTAAATCAAAATCGGTTCATCCATATAGGAGCTAGTGCGAGGTTAAAAATATTAAAAGAAAATAGTATAAAACGAAGAATTTTCAAGTTTCTACTATTTCTAAATGTAATAAACGCGTGCGCATTAAATAATCGATCGTTACAATACAATCTTATCGCATGAAAATGTAATATTTTAGCGTCGAACAAGACGAGACGTACAAATGTCCTTGAAAAGAAATGTCCCTGATTAGATATTTTCATGATGAATTAGCCTGAAGTAAATCCAGGCACGATAACCTAGCCATAAGGCCATACATTCAGTCGGCTCGAAGGACCGATTCATGATTAAAATTTATTTTGTTTAAGTATTATTTTGTTGTATAAGTTCGCTGTTAAAAGCACATAAATCTCTAGTCTCGTTTCGCGCATGCCAGCTTATCTACTGGAATTGATAAAACATTATTATCCTACTGTTTGAAAATAACAACATAATGAAAAGGAGAAAATACACAACTCTAAAATTAATATATTATGGTTCCAGCGGTATTAACATTGACCTTGGAGGTTTGAAAGCGTATCTCAACGACTCCTGCAAGCTAGGATAATGAAAAAAAAACAAAACGCAACTAATACATATACATACATTTAGATTTTGCAATAAAATGATATTAACTTTACACTTAGAGAGTTAAGATTGCAATCTTCTGTATTAGAACTGTACCTAATTGCGCCTTTAAATAGTTAACGGTATTATGTAACGTTAAGTGTATTTATCATGTGTAGTATTTTCTGTTCTTTGGACTTGAATAGTTGACCTTAAGGAATACCTAAATAAATAAAATATTTTAAAACGATAGCGTGTACCTTTATCTCGGCTGTTTGATCTTTGACTGTATAGTTTACGCATGATTTTTTTTGCGAATCTTGTTTTGATAAATTGTGTTCTTTGATCAAAGATGGAAAAAAGTTTTGTCAAAAAAAAAAAACATTTTAGTAATCTTTCTGAACACTGTAGTCTGATTAAATTCTGTCAATCGAAATCTTATTACAATTCGCGTTAACTCGAATACAATAATCGACTAGCCTTCAAAATATCAAATAATCCGACGATCATTTCGCAGATTCCTGAAGTCCAAGTCTAAATTCCGTCTAAATTGGAATTTTGAATACACTCAGTAATAGCACAAACATCTAACCTATAAATGAAATAAATAATTCAAACTAGACTCGTATTTTTTCAATTTGCATAACTTGAAGCTCGATTATGTCCAAAATATCAAGAAGACAATTTGCAATAGCCTGGGCGATATATCAGGCGTTTCCATTTTATTATAAGCTTAAAATTCAATGTTTGAATGCAATCATGTAAAGTGGCTCTCCGGGGCGACGCCGCTTTCATTTCAGTGACCGCTGAGCTGTCAGCGAGCTTCCTGACAGAAGGTAAATTAATAAAAAATCGTTTGAATAGATAATATTCATAGTTTTCAACGGACTTTCAAAAAAGGACGTGGTTCTCAATTCGAATGTATTTTTTTTTTGTGTGTCTTCATAACTTTGTACTGGGTGTACCGATTTTGATCATTCTTTTTATATTCGAAAGCTGGTGCTTGTCGTATGTTCCCATTTAAATTGAGATCTGACGACTAGTATTTGACTTATCCCTAATAATGCGTTGCTTAGTTTACATTGACGACGTTCTCATTCCCTCTTGTCGATGTAAAATGAATGAATAAAATTGTATACGATGGTTTGGAAGAGCATCTTAGTATTTCAACGTTGTCCCTTTCTACTTTGGTGAAGATCTGATGAAGAACAGAGATAGGAAACGAAACTCTTCAATAAATGATAGCAAATCTATCGGGATAGCTGAATTTGCATGGGTGTACCACTAAAAAGTGAAAAATATTTTTTTTCCCAAAAATAACAACTGACTTCTAAACAAAAAAAATATGCAATAACTTTAATTTCTGAAGTCGGTGTTCAAAAAACGAAGAAACAATCAAAATACTCGGTATTTTGAAATTAAAGTTATTATAAGATTTTGTTCGACTGCCTATATCAGACCTCAACATCCTAATAACTGGGTAACACGGTACTTCTTGGCAAGATCGGTTTTCTTAAAATATAATGAAGTCGAAACTGGTCTCTATGGAATTCTACATTTAAGTGAGCGATGTAGTAAAGCAATTTGATGCAGTTATCATTTACACTCTTGTTCGTATCGTGAAAACACAGCTACCATACGGTATATGACAATCTTGGCAATTTAGCGAATAGCCGCTGCCAAATATTGACAAATGATATTTTATGGTCTAACACAGTCGACCATTAGGAGTAAATCATTTAAAAGACCAAGATGTCAGGTGCTTCTTGTAATTTTATATACTGATCTTAATAGTTATTATCTCATGTATTATTCACCAATTCCAAATCCAAAAGAAATGTGAATCTCACTTTTGGGAATAGACAAATAATGATTTTGTGCTGGTCGATGGGTCTTTTCAGCCGAAATCTTCCAACGATAGAATATTACACAATTAAGATGGATCATGAATGCAAACAGCCTATTAGGTCTTATGGTCGGAAGTGAACCGGATCACATCAGTGGTGACTCGGCTTAGTCGAGTTTCATCCAATAGTTTTGTGCCGGATTTTTTTAACATTGCATTAGGCATGCAAAATCAGATGAGCTCAATTAGTTTTATCAGCCTAGACAAACTGAAAATCTTGTTCTTTATATATTTGCTCTGCACTAACACGACATGCATATATACTTTAGTGTACATACATGAAACCTATGAAGTCTTCTGTTGAATTGTTCGGAGAAAATGCAATGTGCAAGTTAAATGTAACCATATAAAAAATATTTATTTATATCAGCACGTATTCCAAAACCAGTGAAAACAATATATATTAATGTGTTGATGCAAGCAAAAAAAAACAGGTCGATTCGGACTATCTACCGTAGGTACTTATCGTTTAAAATTATTTTATTCGACCATTAACACAAATTGCAAATTCCTACGAAATCTATATATTATACGTTCACTGGTTGGTGCAGTAAAATATATAGCTTATGTAATATCCTCATTCATAGATTGGTGAACAAATCTGTGTAAAAAGTTTCCCCCATTTGTCAGATAAGGTTGCATTGCCTTACAAATAAATAGTTATCGGGAAATGCGGTTACTGTAGAAATACTGGATCAAATTACCAATAATATTTCGATATTTATGATTGATTTCGATATACTTTCAGGCTGATTGAAATGTACATAATAGCAGAGCTCCAGTTATCACGTTGTTCCAAGTTTGTTGTGGCAATAGCATTTGTATTTGACAAGGGTTCATGGCTTATCTCGAGTTTCCAAACACGTGTTTCACTACCTTTTGTAATTACTGGCTATTAAAAAGGTTTCAATACACGTGGCCACCTTTTCTTTATTTTGTGACTTGGTTTGAACTTGTACCAAAATAAGTTTTATTTTCTTCGAGATGAACGAAACTTAAAAAAAAAATCGATTTATCAGCTTTTGGCCTGACTGATTACTATATTAATAACCCAAAATCTAAACAAATAGTGTAAAAATCCTAAGTATTACTGAAGCCAGGTGAATACAGTGCAGTCAGTGATAGCTCTCTCTATACAATCAATTGTATTCAGTCTCCGATGTATCCGATGGAAACACGATAAAATACATTACCATCCTTCTGTCAACAGTCGAGTAAAAACCCACAGCGTTTTCTATTCTACCATGTCTTCGCATTTTTATGTGATTGCTATCTTGAGAGTGCTCTGCTACATGTACTATTGTGAGTCCATAAATCCTTGCTGAAAGAAAAAACATCATGAAATGCGAGATGTTTTGCCTTTAGAACAACACTACAGCGTATATGCGGTGGACACACCAAAAAAACGGTTTCTCGAAACATACTTAAATTCTGATTTTGTTAAAGTACCAAAATTCAAAAGTCATTTATTCAAACTAGGCTGATAGACAGCACTTTTTGAACGTCAAATTTTACATAAAGACAGTCCCCCAAAACGCCCACCCGTCACCACTTCCTAGTGTTTTAGCTGGGAAGAAGGAGTAGCGCAACAAACTCCCCAAAGAGTGTTGTTTTGTTTAAGTGCTACAAAGAGAAGCTATTTCAGAAACTTAAAAGTCCGAATTAATCTTTTCGAGACTGCGTTTTCAGTCCAGTTAAAACCCCTATTGTATAAAAAGTTAATACTCAAAGTAGGTCACGAACGTCACTCATACAATAATTCATTTAATTCGTCTACACTCTGACGTATTGAATGTTTGGAAGTTATCCGAGTTGCATTATCTACGCCTGAATGTACCGGAATTTACTCCATGAAGGCAGCTAGTGATTCATTGGCTGATATCACATATTTGTGATGATAAGTACACAAAGTTACATTTAAACTTTCCATATTAGCCCGAGTTACATGTTTCTTTTTTTTTTAAAGTGGGAAATGATCAAATGACGTCTTCTCCTCTGGGCGGAGCGCAAGTGAGTGTCAGACTCTTACTGACTTAAACCCACGCGTGTTCACCAAATGCCCTTTGCGTTCCAGGGCCGAGGAGTCTCTTTCGAACAATTTCCGCAAACCTGGCAAGAACTAGCCCAAGCTGGCCCCGTCTACTATTCTGACATCTCTTTAAGTTGACCCGGGCCTGATTGTTATCGGATGGCGTGCCACCCAACGCGGCTGGGGCGTGAGGTTTGCTTCTCTCTCACTCGACCCGCCTCCTCCTCCATTACTGATGAGGTGACTGCTTCGCATGGCCCCTCGTTCCGGACTACGGATTAAACCAGGGCCGGAAGCTAGAGGTTGCCGCCCAAGCAGGGCAGACTTCCACTGTATGCTCCATGGTGTCCTCCGGGCAATCCCACAGTGGTGACCCGGGTTTGTCCTCCCGCCGAATGCGAAACAAGTAACTCACGAAACAAACACGGACTCCTACGAGGCAATGTAAAAAAATCAGCTGGAAATAGCAAAAAACTGGCAGCTGATCAATAATACTTATACTACTATAATATTGTTGACATGCATGTAAATTCAATATAGTACTTCAGTATAGTACTTACACTATATCGAACGTCCTAAGGGTAGGACATAGCCGTTCGTAGAATATTTAATTAACACGACCTGAATCCTGTAAAATTACCACAATAAACATGATTTGATTTGAGAAGAACGGTTAGAGGTTTCTCCGATTAGCGTAGATATAAATATCTATTGGAGACACCTCTGTTTGTTTAATAATAACTGGTCAATAAAGGCGTACTGTTTAAAGCCAACTTATCATGTGCGAACTCAATACGTATTCTGAAATAAGCGGAAGAGATTACGGCCTACCATTAGAAAACAATGCTTACTCTGTTCCGCGAAAAGAATAATCAACACCCACAGACGTATTCTACAAAACAATTTAGTGTGGATTATTTTGTAACCCAGTACAAATACAGCTGTACGTAGTTTCAGCCATAAAAATACCAATTTTTGCACTTTTTTTTCTGGATTGTAAATCCTCAAATGACTTCTCCTGCTCTTGGTGGGGCGGAAAGGGGTGTCAGACTCTTAGGTACGGACTTAAACCCACCCGTGAATGCCCGTGATCCTTCTAGTGCCCTTTGCGTTCCAGGGCCGCGGTGACTTTCGAACTAATTCCACAATTCTAGCAGGAACTAACCCTATGGGGCCCCGTCTTCTTTGCTGACAGCTCTTTGAGGCGCGCGTGGAATACGATGCTCCGTCGATCGACTCCATGGCAAAGTTTAGATAAAAGTTCTGGTATTGAGCTGCGTCCGGTTCGACTGGAAGCCGTCGCCGAGACTATTAAAGTTTGCCTGTTTGTGCTTGAAGCAGCACGAATACTCACTTTAATAAATAATCAGTATTTCGCAACTACTCGTTAAAAGACGATTGAGGGTTTGTATGGAAGAATCTTAACGTTTAGTGCGATAAAGTTGAAACTCGGCATAAAAAATAAGAATAACGGGTATTTTTCGAAAATAATCCCTAAATAAAAACTGGTTAACTAATTAAAATTGTTGTGAAGTATTTTCCAAAACTATCCTTTAAAGGGGCTTTAAAGTGACCGTTGATGTTCATGTAGTATGTAGTACCTACATACTTACCAAATCTGCGCGGATGAAGTCGCGGGGGCATTAATAGTTCCTTTTCGTAATTTTAAGTCTACATAAGCAAATTGATAAAACGCAAAAAACTGTTTACGGTTCCGGTTCCGATATGGATGTAAACATTAAGCATTTATTCCAAGTTTTTCAACATGCATGTTATGAATAACAATTATTACGTCAGAAGAAAACAGCGAATCAACCTTGCTGGTGACAAGTTGTTATTCTGCCAAACATTTTGAGTGTTTCTTGGGCTGTTTGTAATTTTAGTCACTGGTAATTGTCACAGTCTCTTTTTACGGTGATAGTGGTACGATATTTTTTTCTGAATTTATGTTCCTTCGATGTCGTTTCCGCCGTTTATTGCCAGGGTTTCCGGTTTGCTGTTAGACCAACGGTCCTACGTTTTCGGTAATTTAAGTATTAGTTTGTTTTTGTTCGGCTCGACTTGACAGCTTTCCGCATGGCAACTTTTATATTTATTTAAAACCCTGAGCAACCATTCTCGGTCTCGGTAACGAGCATTATTACTGTTTGATATTGAGTATGGTCCAATAATGTCAAAACTTGGCTTGATAATCGTAAAAATATTGCAGTCGTCTTTCATACATGTTGCCGACTTTAACTTTCCCATATCAATTATGTAATATATTATTAACTATTTATTGGCCTTGAATTAATGGGTTGCTTTAACAAATAATGGCAGTACACCACAATTTAATGGATTGTGGTCAGACCGTAAGTGCAATATTGGACACTTGTGTGGTGAAAGCTTTGGTCTCGATCCCTTTACTTTGATCTAAACATAGCGTTGGCAATGTTGCCATGTGTCTTCAAAATAGTACTAACCTACTACTTCACAATCTGGACTACCGTTGAATGGAAAATTACTTGTTAGTGTACCCATTTTTGCTCTGGTGGGGCACGATGTCGCCCCCATCAAGACGGGCCAAAGGAAACAGTACATGACGTAACTTTTCTTGAAAAGTTTCGTCTTATTTTAGACTAGCTGCTGCCCGCGACTTCGTCCCCGTGGTATCCCCGATTTTAAAACATTCTTTATCACTGCTCCGCTCCTATTGGCTTAAGCGTGATGATATATAGCCTAAAGCCTTCGTCGATAAATGGTCTATTCAACCCAAAAATATTTTTTCAATTCGAACCAGTAGTTCCTGAGATTAGCGCGTTCAAACAAACAAACAAACTCTTCAGCTTTATAATATTAGTATAGATTCTGACCGAAGCTTAGGATAAGATATACTTAGAAGAATAATTAAGCATACTTAAATTTGCCTTGAGCTTTTACTGTTACAAATATGTAGATAGGACACTCGCTGTTTGACGCACTGACACATGTTCACCTCTGAAGTTACATGAAAAGTTTTGGTAGGTAGCATGTTTTGTAGAACGCTTCGATTAAGCGGGATGAGTTTAAACGGTGTTGCTCTACAAATCTTTTTGATCCTCTGTCGAGTTTTTTTTTTGAGATTATATAGACTATACCTTACATACTAATGTAAACCCGGCCTTACATACTATTCTTAGGTGACCCTAAGAATAGTATGTAAGGCCGGGTTTACATTTTGTCATGACGTGATGCCATATCACGCAGTTGACTGGCTATCAAACTCGTTGTGATATGACGTAGGCTTCAAAAGATTATTTTTATTAGTGTAAACCGCAGAACACACACCCCGACAAAGAATGTAAACCCAGCTTATCGATTTTTCGAATACCTCTTAGATATCTTGTAAATGTCACGATGTTTTCATGATGACAAAAATCTGCCGGTAGGTATGCGTCACGATGTGGTTACGATAATTGTATGCTATGATCTCATATCTATTTAATGTTTGTGATACCTGAACTATATGTTGATATAACTACTGCATTCTCATCTGATGTATAAAGTTAATCTCAAACCTCGTTTGCTATAATGCCGCTATCGATATTTGTCTGGCCCGTATTAGAAGCGTATAAAAAAGAAAATGACTTTTTTATACGCTTCTAATACGGGCCAGATTTGAATCATTAGGCACTGACGACATTGGTTGAATTAACTGGAGATTATCGACATTCACAGAGCCAGACGCGAAAAATCCTTTACACAAAACGACACTGTTGAAAATTCCAACAAAATTCTTATGGCAGTTAAAACATCCTATCCCCTTTCTGCAATATCCCAATCGCAGCATATAAACATGCATGTTGTGTGAAAACATTAGAATATCAAGAGGTGGTGTTTAACAACTCGATACTAAATGGCCTGCAAACAAACACTATGGACCAGATGATTTGACGTCAACAGTACGGCACTTCGTCACTTTATTATCAACACGTGCCATAGGTTTGATATCTACATTACAGGTGTGACGTTAAGCATGTGTGTTCAATTTCCTCGGAACCGGCATTGTTACCATATACCACCTTACCATACCACCTTTATTGTTCTACACTATGTAGGGGTTTAAAACTTCTCAATAGTTCGGTGCTCTTATCACTTTAGCAGTCCTAAGATGCATGTTAAAACGCTACTCAAATCAAATAGACCGTCTCATCATCACTGCCAACCAGCAGTGAACCATGTCTGACTCCTACTGCTGCAGCCTATAGCCAGGAAACTAATTTTGAGGGATAGCACATGACTGATGAATCAACATTACACTAAGTACAATATCGGGCAAAGCACGCAGCACAAAATGTATGTATGGATGAAAGGCAATATTGCAACATCAATGCTATGATACCCACATGACAACAAATAAAAAGGCTATTTATTCCTTCATTAAAAAAATACAGTGACATTTAATGTTTCGATAGTCGAACAAGCTCAAAGAAAGACTCGTTTTTGGGTTAGAGCCTCCTCCAGTTTGTGCCATGTTTTGTGACCTGCCACTATTGTAAGCCATTTTTGATTGCCACTTTTCATAGACCATCTTTCTAGTGGCCTTTCTTGTCTGAGTTTACCTTTCGCTCCTAACCACCTTTTCAACTTCTTCGACAAGATTTTTCCTGTAATCTGGCTACGTGGCCTGTCCGTTCCTACTTCGTGAATGTTTTAATGCATCTATTATATCAAGGTAGTCTTCGACTCTTTGTTGCATGCTCTGTTTCGTCAACTACTGTATAATTAGTGAAAAACAAGCAGAACTCGAGGACAAACCTTCCCTCATTAAACAGGAAAACAAAACCAAATATGACAAGAACAGCAACTGAATAGAAATAGTAGAAAAACACCTTCTAAATGCAGGAGTTTAAAGAAAGCCTACAAAGAACGAAATAAAAAGTTAGATACGCACGCATTATGGAGATGAGGAACCACCGACTAGAAAAAACATAGTTAATTTCAGTACGGAATTAAAAACTACGAAAAAGATCTTAATCCCTCATAGGGATGACCCTACAAACATTTTACATTTGAATCCAGTAGAGATCGTACAAAACGTCGACAAACTAAAAAAATAATAATAAAGCCGTGGCCCAATCAATGTGCCAACCTAGTGCATCAAGCATAAAGGATTAATTTTAGCTCTGCCACCCACCACCACGCTGTTCAACAGAAAACTCAAAGAACTATAAAGAATACAAAACCCCACTGAAGTGAGCTACAACCGACTTATAATAGAAGTCATTGGCTTCATGCATAGAGGACGGACGCACGCTGAACAACGGATAGGAACACTAATAAAGGAACACCAACATGTAGAGCAAGCTGGATTTGGATTTGGCAAGGGCTTTAGTAAAATATTTGCCGATGCTCTTGAAGAGTCCGGAATTCAAAAACAGGCAGTTTCACCCATTTCGTGATCTGTTAGGAAAGCCTTAATTACGTTCAAGAATATAAAGATTTGCCTTAATTGGTCGAATCACTTGAATCAGCATTATTCTGGTTTAATTTCTCAATAAATTCTTGTAGCGCGACCACTTTCACCTTCGCTCACATTGCCTGAATACGAAGGCAAAGCACAGTTGCTAAGCCAGCACCGCAATACCCAGTCCTATCGCAAATTGCAATACGTATGGGGCGAGCCCCCAGTGAACTTGTATATCGACCTGAACGCGCCTTCATTATCAGCTGTTTTTCTGCCCCTACCACTGTATCTGAATTCCCGCCGATTTCAATGCACGATCGGGTCCGCAGGCGACATGGAAAGCGTGCGAATCAAAACTTGGTATCGAGGCTTGGTATTCGCCGACCACACTAAACCGGTGGCACGCGGTTCTCCGCCCGATCACAATGACGAAACCATATCGTTCGTCGTGCAGTTCACGCCGAGTGCTCAGTCAGTGTGAGGCTGTCCGTTGGCCGAGTTAGACGCGTGATCGTTACTGCCCCAGCCGTACGCACACTCGAATTTTAATTATACGATCTGAAATAGTTCCAAAGAAGAAAATCGTCTGTGATCTTATTTTTAAATAGTTTAGTTACTTATCTTATTTGCAAAACTGTAAACTAGATAAAATGTCTCTGGAGATGGAGGAGTTAACTGTAACCACCGGCGATGTCTTCGAGGATTTCCTGATCGTCTTTCGTCGTTGTTTGGCAAAGGTAAATGCATTCTAAATTCGGGTTAGCTAGGACAGCTGGTCGAGACGATGCCAGTTACTAAATACGCTGCGTTGGGAACGGGTCCATAGTTTCTACTTTGACTTTTGTGCAAATGGATATGGAATCTTACGACGATGCTTGGGAATGGTTTTTGAAGGTATGACCTAGCCTGTCCATTCTTAACATTTTACATAAGTGCTTGCATCTATTAACGTTTTCAAACGTACAGGAATAAATTTAGTATTACGTATAAGAAAAATTCATATCGCCCGCTTTTTGAAAGCATGCTGTCTCTTTCACACCCGACGTAAGCGTTCGGGAATATCCAATAACGGCATAAAGCGGGAAACACGTGTCATAAGCGTGGAGTTTGGTTGTATTAAAATAATAATTGCAAAATGGGTTTTTTAGTTCTGAACGGTTGATAAAATATGAGTCATGCGGTACCTGTATCGAGTAATGAATTATAAGTAGTCCATTACCTCTAAAAATGTTAATTTAAATTTAACCTTGGAAGCGTGGCATTTGCGTTGCCTAGGCAACAACGAGTTTGCGTAGGGCAATGGATATACAATTTTCGTTACAAAGTTCTGGAATTATCTATACATTATCATTATCA
The DNA here is from genome assembly GCA_905332915.2 of Hecatera dysodea. Lineage (NCBI taxonomy): Eukaryota > Metazoa > Arthropoda > Insecta > Lepidoptera > Noctuidae > Hecatera > Hecatera dysodea. Next base: position 23,989,898 of record HG995286.1, on the reverse strand, counting down.
CCATGATTACTTATAAGTTTTATCAACGTTGTAAATGTAGGAATGTTAAAGTTGTCATAGCAAAGAATGATTGCTAAAACATTTACCTCCACTAGCCTACATTCCCTGCTGGGCGTGGGCGCCGCTTTGCGAATTCGCGAATTTTGATGAACTTTCTTTGATGACTATTCCAATTTCTACTTTCACTTTTGTCTGTGTTCAAATTTAGTGTGTCATTTTGTATTTTTAGTTTCTTTTTCGTCATCATTAGAGTTACACATTGTAATCATATGTATTTTTATATTTCCCACTTTAATCCTTTTTCTAGTATCATTATTAACATCTGCTCTATATGGCTCTATCTAAACTCTTCGTCAAGAGTCAACTTTATCGTATTGATGGATTCTTTACACGGGTCAGAATGATGACGCATTTTCAACGAGCAAATACTTGCTTATCCTAATAAAAACCTTGCTTGAGCATATAAAATGGACACACCTACTATTAGGTCTACTTAAATATGCTTTGCGAATTTCTTGGACTTAGTCGGTACGCACTGTGTAGAAACCAGTTGAGTTAAAATGTTTTCAATACATTTTCCTTACCCTGCGTCTTCTTCGTCATCTTTTATCTTTCTTTTTTAATATTTTTTGCTGACTTTGTTTCTTTTGCATATACCTATTTATGTTAAATGCAACAATGATCATGAAGATGATTCATGAGTCGAATAATATCAACCTGTTTAGTCAGCGTTAGAAAGTTCTAGAGGCAACGCCCATACCTCTTATATTTCGACTCTTTTAGAAGATAGGCGACCACTATGTCAATAAAGTTAGTTTGAAAGTGTGAGAATGATGCCTGACCTGGTAATTTTAGCGCAAATTGTTACTATGTAGGTCATAATTTAAGTCTGCTATAGCGAATTACATACCTATACCGTTAACTTATATCAGCGCCAAAACGCATGCCCTACATATCGAAACAGGTACCGTAGTGATTACAACTAGGTAATTCATTCTACACTAACCACACGATTATTTAGTCGATGCCGAAAGAAAAAATTCAAATTGATGACGTTTGAATGACTTCACGCGACAGTTCAAATACTCTTGTACTAGGTACATAGAGTTGTTCTCGATGTATCGATTTATTTATTCAAGACACGCGAATAGAAATCTAACTCTTATCGCTGTAACGTCACCAGGATGTAACGTCGCTCGCTGAATCGGGGGCCGGCAGCAATTAATTGTAAATTATATGAATCACTCCTCATAATTAGGTTAATAATATATTCTTCTGAATAAAAACAAGTAAAAAGTAGTGCCGTAACGATTGTAACATCAATTATTATATTTTTATTCGAATTAACCTCAGATATGCTGTCACATAAAGTCCAATTCACAGAACATAAAAGTAGATAGAAAGAAAAAGTTTTTAAATGCTACACAACGACATACATAAATTAATGGATTTACCATTGAAACCTAAACGATATTTTTAGTAGTTCTTGAATTAAAAAATAATAATAACAAATGTGATTAAGTAGACATAAATCTATACTAATATTATAAAGAGGAAAGATTTGTATTTTTGTATGTAACGAATAAACTCAAAAACTACTGGACCGATTTCAAAAATCCTTTCACCATTAGAAAGCTACGTGGGTGAAACTGGGGGGCGCTGCTAGTATTATAATATACTAGTTTTTGAGTTTATACAAACATACAAATCTTTCCTCTTTATAATATTAGTATAGAAAGGAAATGCATGTCGTGGTTGTGGTAAAAAGACTGCGCATAATGATGCGCCATAACGGCGGGGGACCCTCAGCATGGCGCTGATTTTCGGTGGTCAACAATAAAATAACTCCGAACACACATTCGCTATCGTGAACGCATATCACTAGCTTGGTAGTTTTATTATTCATATCGTCGTTATTTTAAATTACATCATTCCGATTGCAACATTATCCTATTATTATTAATTTAATGGTTTTATTTGTAGAAAACGAATTATTTTCATTTTCTATGCTGTATAAAATTGTGTTTTCATTAAAATTTACATACCAACGGCTCTTAATTGACTTCATTCATCGATATTAATTCAGGCTTCAATCTTAAACCATGCAAAATAATGTGAAAATCTATAATCTATAATATTATTCTAAAGAGGAAAGATTTGTATTTTTGTATGTAACAAATAAACTCAAAATCTACTGGACCGATTTAAAAAATTATTTACATTCACCCTGAGCAACATAGTCTATATTTTTTCCCCGTATTCCCCCGGGAACGGGAACTACGCGGTTGAAACCGCGGGTCGCTGCTAGTGTTATATATTTAACTACCCAAACGAGTGAAAGCAGTGCATATCTAATTAAAACTCTTGAAGTTCTCGTTCTCGAGTGCAGGTGCCTCTATCTGTTGGGGCAAGAACCTGCTTACAAAATAAACACTTCTCATGGTTCTGATCTAGAGGTGTATCTGCGAGGTGGCTAAATAGTAAATGTTACGGTGCGCTAAATGGGTGTGGTCTCAACAGTGCTAACAAGTTTGGCGAGAACTGTAGACGCTGCTTCAAATTTCTGAACATCTGTAATCTTACACTGTAATCTTATGCAGCAAAGATCACAGCAGAAGATTGTCAATTCATATAGTTTGTGTTTACCTGTGAATCACGGAACAGGAAACAGAAATAAGTAAATTTTTCATGATAAACCCAGTTTTACGAGCTCATGTTTGAAATATGAAAGTCAATCATTCTGAAGAGTATTGACCGTACTGCATTGCAAATTAACTTGAAAAACAAGTGTTCAAAATTGACGTAAGAGGTCTCACAGACGCCTTTTCCGCCTGCATAATTCAGTATTATAAAATAATGTTTGCAACTGGACAGTTTTCAATAGTATGCCGTTATTAGAGTATCGGAAAGTGTAGTAGCATAGAGTTATATTGTCTTTGTGTAGTAGGTACGAGTATTCGACGCGAGCGCGCATGACGCGTCATGCGCGCGCATTGCGTCACGCGCCCGAGTAAGGCGCCAAACGACATTCATTAAACACGTCGGGGAAATCCTAATAATATATTGTAGGACATACATCCTTATCGCAGTGATTCACACTTTCCTGCAAGAGTTTTTGCATTTATTAATGTACTCGTACTTATGTACCACAGTTTTTTAATGTGCTCGAGGCAAATTCTAAGTCTAATTTTAAAAGCAAGGTCTAGGCTGATGGCTATTTTAAATCATCTTGCTTGAAATTGGGGCAAATTTTTCGTCTCTCGTCATCTCGCGTATTTACAATCGGACGTAAGGTAATTGCTTACAAACACAACTCATAATTTACCGTCTGTAAACAATCATGCGCGTAAAAATGATCAACTTGTAAACATAGGCCGATTGCAAGTAATTCAATGCTCACAATACTGGGATTGCAAGTAATTCAATGCTCACAATACTGGTATTCTCAATGTGTTGACTTGGTGCGTTAGCGAATAATATCAATACCTATTGATTACAAATTCCAATAATCGTTTATCAGTAATCGGAATAATGATGAATCGTTCTTACTCCGCCCACTATTTAAAAGATCAACGTATTAATTTATGCCACATAAAAACGTGGCTCAAATAAAACATAAGGTACATGATATTTAAAACCTGACTTCTCAAACTCATACTTATTCTGTTATTTTATTGACTGTCTGACATTGCTCCGCAAGTGGATTGAAATCACACATCTCTAGCTTGCACGTGATCACATATTTGCGTTCCGTTAATAGTTAATTTTAAAACTCATAAATACGTCTCGGTTTTTGTCCGCCTCTGCGTCTTTCTCTAAATGAGATAACTTGCAAATATGTAAAGTAAAATTTTCCACAGTTTTTGCTTTTCAGTACATAGCTGACCCATATTTAATCTTATCGCGTGCCCACGTCTGCTCACGTGAGATATTTGGGATAATATAGAAATGTTACAAAGTATTGTTTCATCTATATTTTTAGTCTGTACGTCACAAAGTTTTTAAACACATAATACGTAGTCTTCATAGAAATCAATGCTATACAAACTGCACGTGCAGTTATCATCTTATCATTGTTGCTCAGAGAGTTGAATCAGAAAATAAATTTAATAATTATGACGTCTGGTTAAGCGCATGTTATTGACCTCACAGGAGACTGAAAATTTGGATCATGTGTGAATGCCGTGACACTGAACCGCGCCGTGGCACGCTATAAATTAACACATTAACGTAACAGTTGGCTCTTACGTAACAAAACGAACGTTTTTACTACGCTACGTAGTCTTACAAAGATTGATTTGCTTTAGAACACAATAGTCGTTTCAACATTCGATGATTCTAGTGTTTTCGCGTCCTTAGGTATTTCCGCGTTTTCCGGAAAGATAAGGTAAACTGACGTCGGGTTTTTAGTTGATTTTCTACGAATTTCAATGTTTTTAATGACTTTATCTAAATGTCATGACTAAAGGTGATAAAGTGTATTTTTGGATTTCAAATGCCACTTATTCACCTATTAATATCAGGCTGGTAACGTTCTATTCGGAATTTATATTCAAAAAAGCATCAGTTACACAGAATGACCTTTTGTTACCTGTTCGAAATGATCATTGACATTAATGCGTAAAGATCTTTCTAGTAGAATGCCAATTCCTGGGAAATCAGGCAACCGGTTCCATAAAAGTCAATGGTCTTTCTAGAGATGTTTCTTCCAAGGGCGTCTGGTCACGTGGGTCTGTATTGGGCAGGAACCTTGAAAGGTCAATAGAACGGTCACTTCAAAGGTCACTTTTTATAGGCGGCTTATGCTGAGGCTAATCTTTTAATGGCCAAAATCACTGTTAGTAATAAGACGTTCCATCTTCCTACGACTGTACTCCAAGGCTGTTCCGAGGCGTTTCCTGCGCCAAAGGTTCTCTTGAACGACTAACACAGCTTTATAACTCAAGCGTGTCCAATTCTTTTGCCAATCATCACAGAAATACGTCTAAATACCTTAAAAAACAACAGATTCTAAACCGATCTCTACCAATTCCCACCTCTCAAACTACTTCTAAGAACAGTAGGTGCCACAAATTTGGTATCGCATCGGTTAACCAATCACTTGGCTTTGACCGCGTTACCTAAAAACTAGTATCGCAAGGTTATGCACAATAAGGCTGAGAAAATGTTGGATATACTTACTATTGTTTCATGTCATTTAAATTATACACATTAATGGACGCCAATACGTCATAGTCAACTCTATTTCCTTCTTGTATCTGAAGGCCTGGAGTTCTATTACAAAGAATAAAAATAAAATAAAAATGTTTATTGCTTCTTTTTTTTATTACAAAGAATATATTTGAACTCTTCTCAGGTATTGCATGCAGAAAAACTATTTTTTTAGAATGCAGCGACATTCGGTCAATGCCGTTCAGTTTTTCATTGAGCATCATTATTATAACGAATTCAATGCAATATTTTAAAAGGTATTTTATCTTTAACCTTGTCGTACCTGCGTTAGGCAATGAGTCTCAACCGAATGCAAACCCACTGACGTCTACCCTTGACACCATTTGTCTACCAGATCCACAGTTTTAACTAAGTAGAATGTATCAATTGAAATTTTGAAATCCGCAAATTGAGATTGTAATCAATAAAAAAGTTACGTTTACGAAAGTACTGCTGTGATGGAAATCCAAAACTATTGACATGTATATCCAAACGTTTTACTTTCCTTAAAAAACTGGAGCGAAAACTTAGCTATTAAATATTTAAATTAATGTAACTGTTTAATAGACAATTTTTCCTTTTAGCGAAAAATAACTGGATTAAAACTGAAATTTGACGATCTCTGTAGCATGATATTCACCAAACGAATGTGTCTCATTTCCTGCCTGTCCTTAATTGTAATACGATTGCCTGGACTACTTTTACAATTATTGATAAGTGAATTGTTTCCATAAAGACGTCACGAGACTGTCTAGCCGATTATTTTGTAGGTCAGCCGGTGCGTTTACTCGGTGACGCCACATCCGTGCCATTTACTCTTCAAATGTTATCGATAAGGACCGCAGGTTTTAATTAAAGGCTTGTGTTGCCAAGCGGATATTCTGGTCAAAAATAGCAGACACAAAGTACGTACTGTATTGCCAGGCGGATACAAATGAGTTGATATTGTTGTCCTTGCTTGTTTCAGTGTTTTATTTCCAACAGCGCCAAAGTGATATAGGATGTATCCGCATTTCAACTTTCTAAGCAGCTCTCAGATGATACGTAATCGTGTAAAGAAATATTCAATTCTAGTGTACTCTTATGAGATACCGGATCCGGATATGCTTTAGAAAGGTTTCTATATGGAAAGCAGCACTTATTGCAAATATTAATATAGCAAAAAAATAAGTTAAGCTTAGATATATAGTACTATTATAAAAAACAGCCATTTGCCCACTCTTATACTGTAATTAATACCTACTACTTTCACTGAGTCCAATGTTGATGTAACATCAATATGATGGCTGATACGTGTGGGCACTTAGAAGACGGATAGGTCTTTAGAATAAGTCTTATTGAAAGGCAAAATAACTGATGTTTTTATTACACCTCCTTCAATAACACTTGATGAAAAAAACCACGTAACAAAAAAAAATAACGTTGCAATTCAACTGACGTCGTTCACGTGGTTGAACTGTCAAATACACATATTTGACCATAAAACAAATCAAAATAAATAAAATGATTGTGTTCTGACTCCTGTAGTCCAAATTGACTTAATATGTACAGAGCAATCCAGTATATGCTGAAATTTTTCGTTCATTCAGGCTTACTCAAGAAAACCAAGATGCGTTGGAAAATATACGTTGCTTTTATAGCACTCACGCTGGATTTGGACTTAAAGTCGCTTCGGCTCTACAAAGATGCGGCGGTAATTGTTGTTCATTAATAACTTAGCCTTTGACAAGAGAACATCGAGGACTTGATGCCATAGCTCTTTTCGTTGCTCCTGCAATGGACTTTTTTACTTGTAAATTAAGGTCGATCCTTAGCCCCTCACAGGATGATACGAAATAATTATAAGGAGAGGTTTGTGCTCATAAAAACAGTATAGGAGGAGAAATATTGCAGTTGGGTGATCTGTCAAATCACTATTTAACAGCACATTTAAAACCAAGTAACACCTAGAATCAAGCTTGTTTTATTGTACTTTGGAAACCCTAACAATAAGATGTAATCTATATTAAAATTTGTATTCTCATACATTTTTATATGATTGTTACGGCAGGTGGAACATATTAGATATAAAGCCAAAATATGGTATTATGAGAATGAGGAAGATGAAAAGCCGGAGGAGTCAATGCAAGTTCCGACTAAGGCTGGTATTGCAGATCCTAACTCAAGCATCGGGCATTGCTTAAAACTATTTTAAAACCCAGTTCGTGGTGGTTATAAGTAATGTTTGAGGATGCAGTAGTGATCATCTAGAATCGTTGAATTTGTGAAAATCATACTGTTAGCACTGACGGACTAAGGGGGGCTAGCTTTGTTGTATACTACTGTTACTGTAGGTACTATTGTTTTTGCGTGCGGGGAGGGGGCAAGAAAAGAGACTCAATCATTTATTCCTGACCGTCTTTAGTCCGCCACTGAGTATTAGCTCTGTCACATTAATCGTTGAAGAGTATACCCCAAATATTTATTTTGGAAGGTGGTTTCAGATGTCCAGCATAAAAGTCTAAAATTGGCACTCATTAGTTTCACCATTGGACTTTTTCAATTTCTATGAAGTACCTAAATAAAAGTGTAGTTTACTCAGTCTTTATTTCATTAGAAACTATGGGCCCTTCACCGATAAAAAGCTTTCAGAAATTTGAGTGTTTGGAAACAGGTTCAATTCTGATAAATCTCATTTGGTAATTTAGATTTCTTATTAACAACATAATTTTAATTAGCAAATATACTGACGTGCTTTAATTTTTGTTTTCAGTACCTGGATATTGGCGAGGACATGAATGTGCCCGATGACTTCACGCCAAGCGAGTTACAAACGGGCAAGTGGTGGCGCCATCTGTTGGCCGGGGGCATTGCTGGCGCGGTCAGCCGGACCTGCACAGCGCCTTTAGATAGACTTAAAGTGTTTCTGCAGGTGTGTATTACTATACTTTATGTAACTATCACTTGATTGCAAAGGAACAGCCTGTTGGCAACAGGAAAGATATAATAGACTAGAGTGTAGATTGCCACATACACTATGAATGGGTGACAAGCCTGTTAAGATTATAATGGCAGTTTTGAGGGAAAACACGGTCAGCTTGTTCCTGTGTATCAAGAGACATTTTGTTTTCTAGTATGAAGCTTAATATATTTTTATTTTTATTCAGGCAGCGCAGTACCTACCAATCCTTGCGGCGCTGCTTTAAAGAGGCTAATGTCTAACAGTGGGACGTCTTTCTGCTGACATGACGATGACGATCAAATGATACAAACAACGACAGCTTCAAAATAAAATCTTACCTAAACGATGTCTGTTGAGTCCTCCGTCCTGATTTAGTACCTACGCCTAAGTTATCACATAACACGATTCATCTAATATCGGATGTTATCTTTTTCTAGGTGAACCCTGTGAGAGAAAATATGAAGGGATGTCTAACAAAAATGATAAACGAAGGAGGTTTACGTGGCCTATGGCGGGGGAACGGCATAAATGTAATTAAAATAGCACCTGAATCGGCACTTAAATTCGCCGCCTACGAACAAGTAAAAAGACTAATAAAAGGCGATATGAGAGCCAACCATCCCTTAGAAATACACGAGCGTTTCGTGGCCGGCGCCACAGCCGGAGCGATGGCCCAGACTGTGATCTATCCGCTGGAAGTATTGAAAACCAGATTAGCTTTAAGAAAGACTGGCCAGTACAGTGGGATACTGGATGCTGCAAAAAAGATATATTTAAGGGAGGGGCTGAAGTGTTTCTACAAAGGATACATTCCAAATATACTGGGCATAGTGCCGTACGCGGGGATCGACCTGGCGGTGTACGAGACGCTGAAGAAGAAGTACATCACGAAGTACCAGGCGCACAACGAGCAGCCGGGCATGCTGCTGCTGCTGGCCTGCGGCAGCACCTCCTGCACGCTGGGCCAGGTCTGCTCCTACCCGCTCGCGCTCGTCAGGACACGCTTGCAAGCTCAAGGTAATTCACCGGTACCGTTTACTATCTGCTCATTACAATCGATGACGAAAATTTTATGTTTAGATTATAACAGTCGCACAGGGTGATCCGCTACATACCAAGAATCCTCCGGTTCTCGGAAAGTACCTAAATCCACTGGTACCGACTGTCATTTGTAGACGTTTGACAGTCCTTACATAGAAGCTAGATCCGACACTCGTTCAGGGATATCATTCTCATTCATAATATTTAAAAAGGTTTTACTCGTGCCTGTAATCACATAGTAGGCGACAACCATTGCTCAATTTACATAGATAGAACCTTGTTTGGGTAATAACCCAATTACTGAGCTGTGGAGGTCAGGTACGTAGTCGATCAATGTAAAATACAGGTATTCAGATTATATTCTAGAAGCCGACCACAACAGGGTTTGGAAGAAAGTTACCCAGATTTAGTTCGTATCACTAGTATAGTCGATTTAATAGAAAAGTTTGTGTCTAGCCCGTGAGATATTAACACCATGCACGTGCGTAAAGCAAATCCGACATAATCAGGAACACCAAACCACTGAAATCATAGTCATTATCCCGACTTGATAATACAGAACAATGAAATTATCCCTCACGCACCGAGGCCACACGCTAAGGATCAAGTAGCGTTCAATCAATATTTGAGTCTGACACATTGGATCGAATCACAACCAATGAACGTTCGAGTACTGATTCGATTTGTATAGTTAAGAGCCATTTCACATTTTCGCGCAGTTTTTTAAGATTTTAGTCGTCTTTTTTACGATCTTAGGTAATAGTCTGAAAATCTAAAATACACGTATAAGATAGATCAGTCCTTAGTATTGTTACATAAAGTACCATATTTTCAAAAACCAACTTCGTTTCTATGTAGTGATCAATTTCCCACAACTCGATTACTGAAAAATCGTCGCAGATACAATTTTGGATTCCAAAATCTATCAAAAACATTTATAAATTTGGGTAAAAAAAATATGGTAAGCATCAGACATATCTTTTTGTCGTTACATTGCGTACTATTTTCTCGATTCTTGATTACATTAATTAGTAAAAAAATTAAAACCGAGTCCAATTTTCACGACTTTAATCTAAACTTTATCGCTATTTTTTTAACATAATAAATATAATTTAAAAGAAAATATACATATCACCGTAAACTATGTTCTTTGAAGAATATGTTTCTATGTTTTCATAACAATTGCTTTATTCAATTAGAAATAACATCGTTTTTAAAACTACTCTAAATTGCAATAAATTACGATGCGCAAGCGGTCACCGATCAGTACGGCGTAAACGCCCGTCGAGGTAGGACCTGTGTCACTTTTTTCCGCGTCCCGATCTTCAAGCGCGCGTGTTGTAAACCCATTATTATATTACGACTACTACGTTTTGATACTCGCTATTATTTTTAGTAAAATGATTTTTAAAGTAGAATACGATTATCGTATTCTGTAGAATAATGATGTTATTTGGTTTATTAGTTTAAGCAATGGGGAGCAAAAGTTCTGTACACCATTGTATCATAAATGGAAACGTAATTATTTAGCTGCCTTATAGAGAAACAATTTATAACAAACTTTGTAATAATTTATTGATTTAAGAGAGTGTCACTGGAGTGTCTTGCACGTTCTTCTTTATAGAGAATTACGCTTTGGAACGTGCAGATAGCTTCACCTCTTTCGACTGACCGACCTTGACAATTCAAAATTGCCTGTACAAGGTTAATTAAAATAAATGATTTAGGTTTGAGTTTGAAAGCCACGGTTTACTATTTCAATTTATTTGTAGGTATCGAAATTTAATAGCCATGTTTTATTTTTTAATTAGAAATTTTGGTTTTATCATTAGACTAGCTGCTGCCCGCGACTTCGTCCCCGTGGAATACCCGATTTTAAAACATTCTTTATCGCTGCTCGGCTCCTATTGGCTTAAGCGTGATGATATATAGCCTAAAGCCTTCCTCGATAAATGGTCTATTCAACCCAAAAAGATTTTTTCAATTCGAACCAGTAGTTCCTGAGATTAGCGCGTTCAAACAAACAAACAAACAAACTCTTCAGCTTTATAATATTAGTATAGAAGAGACGCTGTGCTGGGTACATATAAAAAGTTAGATCCGGTAATAGAAATTGTATCTTTAAGAAACAACTCTTGATTTAAAGCATACGGTTATTGAGCAGCAAATAACATTATTATTTTAATATTGTAGGACAAAGAATGTTGACTGTTAGACGATTGAGTGAACCATTCGGAATCAATCGTAAATATTTTATTTTATTACGGAGCCTTTTCCGACACTCTTATTCTGTTGCGGCTGGAGCGTGAGGTTTCGCTCTCCCTCACGCGGTCTACCTCCTCCTTCGCTAGCATTACTGCTTCGCAGAAGGAGTTCATCGCTTCCCATGTCTCCTCGCTCCGGACCATGGATTGTACCAGGGCAAGTCACAAGAGGTCGCCGCCGCCGATCGCCTCGATGAGGACATAGCGTTGCTCCGCCCACGCAGGGCAGACATCCACCGTATGCTCCACCGTGTCCTCCGGGCGATCCACACAGTGTTGACACCCAGATAACGGAACCCTTATAGGATCATTTTATTGTCCGCCAGTCTGTCCGTCTGTCACGACCCTTTTTCTCAGGAACTTATGGAGGAATAAAGCTAAAATTAATATGAATTCCTCAAATATGTTGAGACTAACTTGGAGCTGTGAAAAAAATCAAGTTCTAAGACAATGCAATCTAGAGATAAGGCCGGTTATGGTGCATATTTTGACGCCCGCAAAGGAATCAAAACCAATAGGGAACATTCCGGTGACCTAGAGTCATGAAATTTGGCATGAAGATAGATTTTACAGTACTGTAGTACTACAATTTTCTGACTTTTTCTGTACTTACAGAAAAAAAGTTAGAAAATTGGGAATTTGTAGTTTTCTCTTATTAAATGATGTAAAATATTTTTTGCAATTACAATTTATTTCAACAAGTTTGCCCTTCAATTTAATTTGCTTATTTTTGCCAGAGAAATGAGAGTGCTTTCATAGTTTATAAACTTCCGTAGAACCCGGAAAAAATCAAAACTCGATCGAAATAACACGAGTCTGACTCGCTTTATCCAGTTTTTTCCTTAATTTTCAATTTGGGTTTAGGGGATTTTTACAAATTTATATATCATAGTTTATTTAGCAGTAAATGATACAATTTATAGAAGAACGGACCTGTAGCGTTAGACCACGGACTTAATGAATCAATTAACGAACTTGATGAACTTTCAGACTCAATCAATTTGGGGATTCTACCGAATTGATATCGCTATTTCACTTTATTTTTAAAGTGAGGACGCAAAATTATTGATGACTCTGCCCGCGTGGAATAATTACTAATTTGATTTTGAAACATTCTTCATTGGTGTACCGCTCCTATTGGCCTTAGCGTCTCAGACTGAAAGAAATTTTCAAATCGGTCCAGTAGTTCCTGAGTTTATAGCAAGTTCAAGCAAACAAACAAGCTCTTCAGCTTTATATATTAGTATAGAAGTATAGATAACAATACAAAACAAAGCCGAATGTTGAAACTAACATATTTGAAATATTTAACATGATTGAATAAAGTAACTAAGAGCTTCTTGCAGGTTTTTCTCCTTATGTAAATTTTCGTTTTGAAAACTACAATCTCACTAGTTCTCTGACTTACCGACCCCTTAATTATGCAAAAGTGCCCGTAAAAGATTTACTTACCGCATACGTCTGTAATTCATTTGTCATTATGTACGAGATTACCATTCTTTCAATGAGTGTTCAGTGGTTGACCATTGGAAAGTCATAATGACGCTTTTATATTAGTAGATTACGAAACTTGTCAAAATGGACCATTATGAGACCAATGATAGACCATTCTGACACTATTGTAATAGCACTTGGGGCCTTGAAATCCTTAATTCTACTGCATAAATGAAATCACTTTTTAATAACTCGCCAACAAATGTGCATTACGATGTTAGCAGCTCAAGATTGTTTAGTCCGTCTCGACACTCGCGCTACACTGTCGGCTCGGTTTTTGTGTGGGTAACTTACGCACACATACAATATGCTAGCATTTTTACCTAAACTCGAGCGTTCAAATTTTGTGAAATGGCTCTTAAGAGCACTTTAAAGCGCGCGGCTTCTTTGTTAAGTGCGAAAAGGAATGGCTTACTTATGACTCGTCAATATTGATTGACACAAATTAGTACACTTACTGTAGATTAAATTCTTTTAGTTGGATACTGACGATACTGTTACACGGTCTACAATAGGGATGTTGCCTGAGTAAAAAATATATGATTATGTTTAGTCCGTCAGTTACATTATAGAAAAATATTGGACACGTATTTTTTCCTTTAGCAAAGCTATAAAAACTGACGAAGATAAAAAGCATCAAAGATCAGGGGGGCGTGTGACGTCACTGCCCGGTAAAAATTGTAGCGAGTAGTGACGTCACACGAGTTTTTTACGCACTGTATCGTCTTCATTTTTTGTTTATGTGAAAAAAGAAAAAATACTTGTCCAATATTTTTTGGAAATCTATCAGACGGACTAATCAGATTTTTTGAGTTAACTACCCTATTATTGTTTCTTAGCTAGAAGGCCTTTCGTCACCATCTTTACTGCACATTCAATATGTAACTACGGCCTTTTTCGCATGTCGCTTCGTTTGGCACCCTTCAAATTGGTTAAGCCGAATGGTGCTAGCGCAGGCGTCGTGTTCGTGAGCGAGCGCCGTCAGCTGGGACTGCTATTGATCGAAGGGCTCATATTATCTTAGCTGCCACGGTTTATTTTAATTATTTGTTCTGTGAATTGTTGATTTTTACTCTTTTATTGGACGTTTGATCGTGCAAGTCTTTCTACATCGTTCTCACATTTATATGTTTGATTAATTTCCTCACTAAATGCAAAATAATGATTTAAAAGAGTGGTGTCCGTGGAGTCTTCTGTATAGAAATATACGCTTTGGAACATGCAAAAAATTGCTTCATTTTTCGGACAGACCGACCTTCATAGTTCAAATGTGACTGTAAATGGTTTAGTTAAAATAAAGGCTTCAGTTAAAGCGGCTAGGCAGCAACTGTTATGATATTTTCATCCTCCTTTTGCATTGTTTAAGTTCATACGTATCGTCATACACGCGCACCGGTTGTGAGTAATACGCACCTGGTTTTTCCATACCATCATCAGTAAGGTGTGTCTGTCCACTCCAGGCATTTCCCTGCACATCTGCTTTATAAAATACTTTGTTGCTATTGTTGCTAAGCGAAGATACCAGTTCAGTTACTAACCTGGTATTTCAGGAGTAACATTATTATGTTAAATATTTGTAAACTGTATTCTTGTGTGCTAGCAATAGCATAAAACTTTGTCAATACGGTACCATGTCAATATAAAGTGTTATATGGTCCAAAAATCGCTTAGAACGCCCTACCTGATAACGATATCACGTGTCTGTCTTCGCATTGATAACAGCGTTAGTTGGCATTTCCTCGTCCGTAGATAATACCTATATTAAAACAGTTTCCCATATGTTTTATCAACGTGTGATAACAGTAATTGCGCTATATCACATCATTATAATACTCCTAAATATGGAGAGTTAGGGACGTCAATGCCGGAATTAGAAATTCGTTTTTATTAGCCGACAGCTCTTGTCAGCGAAAAGGTGTGGGCTTACAGGTATCGATGAGCGTCAAACGGTATAACATTGTATGAATATAATATAGAATGTGGTCAGATAATGACCAGCTAGCTTTTACTGGTTGACAAGCACACGAAAACAGTTTCTCTGCTGATCTGTTAGTCACAGCGTCAGCTTCATACGATTCTTAATCTTTCACCAGTTTTGATAAAGGGTTTCTCTGTCCACACTACTAGTGTGTGTACTTGAACGGTACTAAAAGGAGTTTTGTTTGTCTTTTCCAGAAAAAGCAGCACAGCGCGCGGAGAGCACAATGTGTGGTGTGTTCCGCGAGATCGTGCAGCGCGAGGGCGTGCGCGGCCTGTACCGCGGCATCACGCCCAACTTCATCAAGGTGATCCCCGCCGTGTCCATCTCGTACGTGGTGTACGAGTACGCCAGCCGCTCGCTCGGCGTCAACATGACGTGATCGGCGCGCGCGCCCCGCCCTGTGACGTCACGCGGAACCGCGCGCCCGTCGCGCTCCACCGCCCTGCGCTCGAGCTCAAACTCGCATCACATTCTAATTTAAGCATATTAGCAAATTGCATTTCGTTGTTGTACATAGCTCTTGTGCATGTTAAGTCTTATTTATTCTACATACGTGACATATTCCAATTATTTTAATTGTTTTGAACGAATATTGTAATCTATTAAGCTTGTACTTGTGTAGCGGACCATTGGTTGCATTTGATGGTAAATTGAGGTGGATAGAGTAAAATGATACACCGATTGAACGTCGGTTTCGTAACTGTGATTACAATAAATTATCATTTTTTTTATTTTTTATTTTATTTATTTCTATTTATTATCCTTCCGCACTCTTTCTAATTAGACGGTCCATGTCGATAACATAATAATTCTGTCTCCTCCTATTACCAATCTAATTTGAAAGAGTGCAGCTTTTTCAAAAGAAAGCTTTCTATTTTTCTATAAGAAATTATAGATTACATAGAAGTTTTCTATTTTGAACTCAAATGGGTAAGGAAGCATATTACAGTTGAATGCGAGCAGCTATACTATGCACGAGGTAAAGAACGAGCTGTGATTAGTATAAGCAACATGTTTGGAATAAATTATGTAAGGTATAAGACATTCTGGCTCAGAATAAGGTTTTACGCCGAATTATAATGCAGGCCGAAAATAACAGAGAACTGACAGAACTAGAATCACTCGGGCAGAGTGTTTGATGTGGCTCTAACAATGTCCGCTCCAATCCCATTTCTTTTGTTTAGTCTCTAATGCTCTCTAATTGCTGTAAGTGTGCTTATTTTGTAGAATAATAGAAAGCCTGCTATGTTGTTATTAAAATGTAATGAATCCAGTTGTCAACTATCTCAAAACTGGGCTGAGATGTTTATACGCCATTTCCATGTGTAACGGATTTTTTTTAAAGAGCTATTTAACTTTCATATATTGCTGTTTTAATATTTTTAACTCTAGCTAAATCTGGATATTTTAAATGTATTAGAAGTTAGAAAAAAACCGCTTTAAAATCATCAGCTTCCAGAACATAAACGGTTTTATTCTAATCACAATTTTCAAGAAAAGAAAAAAAAACTACAAAAAATAAAAACAAGTATAAATTAAAAATCACTCATCGTCTTGTTTTCTTAGTAAAATCTTATTAAATTAAATTAATAATTTATATAGGTAGGCCATTAAAATTTTCTATTGCCTTTCTAAATGTTTATCCCTTAGATGTTAGAATAAAAGAATAGTAAATTTTTCCTCTCTTAATATTGAGTGTTAGGTAGACTTTTCAAATTAATACAATTATGTCGAATATTATAGGATTAATATCGCCACCGTTTGCCTATATACACTGTGTTATTTGTGATCGCTTTCGAGCAGAATGTCCGTGAGAGCAGCACTAAGCATTTTCAACGATCATTGCACACTTCGTATAAGATCGTCCAGTAGTTTTCATAAATCAATGAACGTTGAAAATTAAGTATCGCAGGACATTTTGTATCGGTGCTGTGTCTGCTGATAGTGATGTTATTCTCTACAAATCCGCACGCGATGGCTCCTCTCTTACACTCGTCGATGAATAACAATTTCTAATTATTCTTCGCGGTATGTTACGGGGAGTTTTGCGCACATACATATTTTCGGAAATTTTAAAATCGCCGTAAAGGTTCATGTATGTATCATGAGTGTTCCTCCTTTGCTCCGGTTTACCCGTAAGGCGTCGTTCTAATGGAAAGCGTCCAAAGTCGCGTTAATTGGTTCGGAAAAACCGGACAGGCAAACAAATCATCGCGTTGTTCGCATATACGCACGGATCGCTTCCTATTAGGACGACGCGTAACCCTAAAATATTTGTATGTCGTTAAAACTACTCGAGAATAAAGGTTTCAGATACAACATCGTGAGCCACTGTAGTTTAGCCAACTATAACTTCTATAATAACGTTACGCTAACTTGCGTTTACTTTTTGTTATAAATAAGTCTCTCTAATATAATGTCACTGTCCTGTTCATGTTCTAAATGCATGTCTGTTTGTTTATTAACACTATTTGTGAGAACACATATATCTGAAAAGTGTCATGTTTCCATGTGTCCAGGTCAAATTTATGGAATGTTTGAAGGGTAAATATCAACTTTGGTACACTTGATTGTTGTAGAGCCGTAATCATGTATTTTGCGATGTATAATCAACTCTTAAACGGGTTACTACATACCGTTGTTGCAAATTGAAAAGCTCCTATGTGGCATTTTTGTCGAAAATGAGATTTCTAGCAATTTTTAAATAGGTAATTATTTTTCATTATAACCAACGGAATAAAACCATATTTCGTTTTTATTGTTTCCTCGAGAAATTTACATCGTAGGTACTCATAGAAGGTTTTAAATTTGCAACGACGATAACATTTATCACTAATTGTTTCGCATTCAAAAGACCTTAACTCTTGAATCTCTTTATATTGGTAAATGGTGCAGAACGAGTAGATCTAAAGTTTTAATATCTGAAGAAAATATATTAAAAATCTTTGTAGAAAATTGCACGGGGGAAGCGTTTTCTCTCAATCTACATACCTTGCATCTACAAGAACAAAATTAATAGTGAAATTAAATATATTGAAGGCGTGACGTTAATGTGTCATTTCAATTAAACCTATTCAGCATTAAATTTACAACTATTTTTACACCATTTTTCAAATTAATTTGTTAAGAGTGGAATACCATACATGGTGTGTACAATACCAGTGTGTGTTGAATCTTATGCAATTTTTGGTGTAATTTAGTTCTAGGATATAGTTAGGGTAGGTAGAAACAAATTTCGTATTGTGCTTTTAAGTAGTTTTGCTAGTTTACCTTTTTCCCCTTATTAAATAATTATAGTTGTCGACGATGTTAGTATTGTAAGACGTATTTATTACCCTCTCTATGCGTTGCCTTGTTGATGCCAAGCAATCTATTACGTGTTGTACAAACACATATGTAGCGAGCCGAAGATCGTTTTCGTTAGGTAGGCGACATGTAGAGTGGGCCTTAATACCGTTCATCTTTACAGCTCATTTGAGAATCAAGTACCTTAACAAAGCATTTAACAAAATATTTTTACTAATAAATCTCAAGTCCATATTAATAAGAATATACATATTATGCTATTCAATAGTTTTCATCGCATAGAATATATTTAAACGCAATATATTATGCAATGTGTATCAGTGATTGTGCTTATATCTTAATAGCTTAAAAAAATCGTGAAAGTTGTTTAGCGGGAACATGAAGTTCCCTTTGATTATTTCAAAGATAGTTCCTACCATCATGTTGGCGGATGAAAATATAGTACACAGTCATCAATGTAAGATATAAGCATTGTGCAATAAAACCAATGTTCATATTACCAACCTGTTATTAATACATAGAACGGATTTAAATATTATGTACCTATAACCGCAGTACGCCTTATTCTCAAATATGTTATTCGTTCTATATTACTGTGAAATATATAATTATTTTGTTGAAATATTACAATAAATGACTATTGGCTGTTGATTGATATTTACCTGAATAAATAAATAAAACGTTATATGGATTGATTTCATTTTACCAACTAAATATGAAATCATAACGGATGGTCGGAGAGCAAGCGCGGATCCACCGTTGTGGAAACGACGGGCATGCCCACAACCCTAATAGACTTTCAACAGTTATAAATGAAAACCGACTCTGGATGGCCAAATGGAAAAGCGAATGTGAAAATAATGCCGCCATACCAAAGTCTGTAGTTCATTTCATTGAAGCATGCGACCAAAATTTGGGTGTATTCCCGTTCGTCCCCTCGACTTTGTCCCCCGAGGGGGACGAACGGGAATTTACAAAAATAATATTTAATTTGTTCCCGATCGTCCCAATCCTAATTCAAGAGGGGACGAATGGGAATATGTTCTTCGATTAGTGCCATTCGTCCCACTAAAAAGATTTGTGCAGTAATTTACTGGGTGTATTCCCGTTCGTCCCCTCGACTTCGTCCCCCGAGGGGGACGAACGGGAATTTACAAAAATAATATTTAATTTGTTCCCGATCGTCCCAATCCTAATTCAAGAGGGGACGAATGGGAATATGTTCTTCGATTAGTGCCATTCGTCCCACTAAAAAGATTTGTGCAGTAATTTACTGACCCTATTTATGTGTTAAAATAATGAGTCAACTTTTCTAATTACTTATACAACGTGTTGTTTTGCATCCTCGTCAAATTTCAGGAGGTGGTCATAAAATCCATAAATAATCAATTGAAAGTACGGTACCGGTCAATAACTAATAAGCGCTGCTTTTTTTTGTTATTGAAATTTAACAGTATTTCAGAATTAATAGCTTTAAAATTAAACCCTAACAACAGAATCACCCAACTACGCACACAGCGACAATGCAGCTGTGTGCGTGAGTGTCGACGTCTTACCTACGAAATGCTAGCGCGTGCTACCGACCGTGCGATGACCTACGGCGCGCGGCGACCAGAAGCAATAATTTTACCTAATTTTATTTTGAAAATCACCTACATTATTGTCATAAATTTCGCTTGATAACTCACTCATTTTTAAGCATCATTGCAATATGGAAATCTTACTAATGAATGACTGTAATACCTACAGTGCGCCAAAGAAAAGTTCAATGACCTGTTATCAGATGATTAATAAAATGTAAGTTTTGCTTTCGTCAGCTTAGTTTTCGTAATGATTTTGTTTTTATTTGTGGATTAAATTGGTTGATTTTAAAATTTTCTTCGTACTTAACGGGCTTAGGACCGGCAATGATGTACCTACCTTAGTTGGTATACCGATCTAGGTACCTACTAAGTCAAAAAATGTTTTCTACGTTTGATGAAAATGGAAAGATGTGCTAGTTAAGCGTAAGTTGTGGTGATACTTTCGACTCTTAGGTATTATTGATTCACTTAAAAATCTGAAATCGACTTATTTACAGTAGGTAATAAAATTGATTAAGCTAACAACGTATTTACAAAATTAACAAATAAATAAATTACCTACCTACTTATGTTACCCGGAGGTATTGTTCAGTTTCCATCACCACACTCTTGGCATAGTCGAGCACAATGTAGCTGGTTTTCTTTCAGCCTACGTAAAACTAACACCTTCGTTTTTAAAGAGTCGAAAGCACTAATTATCCTTGCACGTAATTTTGTTACACTTGTCACTTTTTACGTCTAAACTAACTTTTTAACGTCTACTCACAAAATAAAAATAAGAGGCCACAGGTCCTCCGCAACCGATCCAGTAGTCAAGAAACCTTTCACGCTTCAGTAGGCGCCACACTGTGGTGTGGTGCACTCCAAAGCATCGACCAGCCTCCGCGTGCTTGCCCGTGATTCTCGCTGGAAGTATTCCAGAATGTCTTCCTGTAAGACGACAGGCAGGCCAACGCTGTCGCGAGCTTGAGCATGCCGGGGAACGACCGATGATCCCGCAGTCTCTGCATAGCAGCCAGCATGACGCTCTGTGACGGGGGTTCCCGATCGGGGAACATTTCCATGATCATCCGGATGGCTCCACGTCTCCACTGATGGCATACAGGCGGACCATATCTCCACCAACTCGACATTGGAATAATTGTTCGTGATTTTTCACTTTGTACCTACGTCTCTCGCGGCGACATCAAACAAACTGATGGTACCGGGGCCGCGGGGCGGGGGCGCGGCTCCACAGCGGCGCGGCGCGTGCGCGGGGTGCCCCCGCACCCCGCGCACGCTCCGCGTATTTTGATTACCTACGAATTTATTGAATGATCGCTGCGTATGCGTTGTGTGTGTATTGCTTGCGTTTGTTTGTGTGTGAAAGCGCGGTTATAGGGCTAGTTACAGACGGGCCGCGGCTGGTTCACACTTACGGATTTCCGTAAATAAGATAAAATAATAAAAAAAATACCTACCCATTTTATTGTTGATTTGGGTCGAGAATCATTAGCATTATTACGTCCTTGAATTTGACGAGGATGCAAAACAACACGTTGTATAATGTAAAACGTAAAATCTTGCCACCATACACATAAGCAACTGTGACTACAAAAAATAGTGACTTATACATATTTCAAAAGGAAACAACCTGGATGGTAAAAAGTCTGTTTGTAGTGTTTAATTGTAATATAATACAGACTTTTTTTTTTATTATAAGCTCTATACACTGATTTTTTAATCATAATTTTTTAGATATAAGGAGAAATTTATTCTTAATTAAAAAGAATATTATATATAAAAAAACTTTTTACAAAAAATAAAACCGACATCTAAACAAAAAACCAAAAAGTATAAAATAACTTTAATTTCGGAACTCGGTGTTTTTGGTTGCTTTTTTGTTGTTGTACACACCGACTTCCGAAATTAAAGTTATTTTATACTTTTTTGTTTAGAAGTCGGTTTTATTTTTGTAAAAAGTTTTTTATTTTTCACTTTTTAGTGGTTCACTCCCAGCTAAACATACCCATCACAGCGTACGTGGTATAAATTGGTGTAAACCATAAACAAACATGCGATTTCAGCTATCCTGACAGATTTGCTATCATTTATTGAAATTAACAAAAAAAACCGCTTGTTCGATTTCGATAAAATTTTCATTGGACCATTTGGGAAGTATACCCTTTCCAACAAAAAAAGAATTTTTAAAATCGGTTGGCAAGCGACGCAGTTATGCGCGAACAAACATTAAAAAAAAATACAAACATCCGAATTGAGAACCTCCTCCTTTTTTAGAAGTCGGTTAAAAATATTGCGAGTTATCGCAAAGTTGATTCTGTAATTTTTATTCCTTAATAAATGACTGATATTTATTTAAAATTTGTTTGTTTTACCAATTAAAACCACCAGTCTTATATTATTTGGTGGGGAGCAATAGAACCAAAAAAAAGAATTAATAAATTATTCCCATTCGTCCCCTAAAAAATTTAGAGGGACCATCGGGAAAATAAATAACGAATTCCCGTTCGTCCCCCTCGGGGGACGAAGTCGAGGGGACGAACGGGAATACACCATTTACTGACCCTATTTATGTGTTAAAATAATGAGTAAACTTTTCTAATTACTTACATAATGTAAAACGTAAAATCTTGCCACCATACACATAAGCAACTGTTACTACAAAAATAGTGACTTATATTTCAAGTCGAGGGGACGAACGGGAATACACGACTAATCGAAGAACATATTCCCATTCGTCCCCTCTTGAATTAGGATTGGGACGATCGGGAACAAATTAAATATTATTTTTGTAAATTCCCGTTCGTCCCCCTCGGGGGACAAAGTCGAGGGGACGAACGGGAATACACCAAAATTTGTACTACTAGTACTCCATAGCTACCGCAGAGAGAAACGATCTCTTTTCTCTACACACAACCAAGATTTTACCAAATTTACTTCGCAGAATAAAATTTTGGTTGCGTGCTTCAATGGCATAGAAAAGATTACCTATCCGGGCTAGATCTAAATAGGTAAGTATAAGCAAAGGTGTGCGTACGCGCAGCGGAATGTTGTTGAATTTAAAGATTTTAATTATGCAGATATTTAGTGTATGACGTCGTATAATTGTGTATGGTAAAAAAAAAAATGTGCACGCAACCATTGTGGAGAAATTCACCAAAAACTGATTCCGCTGGGCGAACGTTGTCCTGGCGGAACTTTTTTTAATCCATAGACTTTAGAAGAAAAGAGATGTGTCCAAAAATTAGTGTGTATTTGTGTGTAATTGTGTATGTATGAATAAAACTAGTGCATGCTTAATTCGGAGAAATTCAAGTTTCCGCTACGCGAACGTTTGGCCATTAGCTAGTTTTCATATAAAGCGCTTACATAGAGAGCTGTAGATTTTTACATACGTTATTTTGAATTTGTTTATATTTGTTTAAAAAACAGATTTAGAAAAAATCGTATAGCTTAAAAGATAAAAATATAAACGTAAAATTCGCTTATTAGGTCTTAGTTCTTAAAGTATGCACTTTGGGGTCTAGATTTTCACGTTTATACAAACCTTGTAAGTGTCTGCAACATGTTGCCAAGTATCAATGATGTTCCGTTAGTGACTAAAGAGTTATAGGACAGATTTACCATGAATAGATCACTGTTTACAAAGCAGTCAAATATCACGACGTTCTAAATGAATTGCATGGTAAAATGTATGCCAATAATTAGTGTATTCATTCAACTATTCACATGCAAAATTTCATGTCATTAAATTCAGTAATTAAAGAAAAACAATTATAATACTGACGAAGCATCGAAAACCTACATAACCCGACTAAGTTCGGATGACTACAAAAAAGCGGCCGTGCAATATATTTAGGTAACATCCCAAAATTTACAGTATAATACCGGTATTGAATTGGTATAGGTGATAACACAAAAAAGCGGCCGTGCAATATATTTAGGTAACATCCCAAAATTTACAGTATAATACCGGTATTGAATTGGTATAGGTGATAACACAACAAAGTCAATACCGGTATTATACTGTAAATTTTGGGATGTTACCTAAATATATTGCACGGCCGCTTTTTTGTAGTCATCCGAACTTAGTCGGGTTATGTAGGTTTTCGATGCTTCGTCAGTATTATAATTGTTTTTCTTTAATTTTTGCATGTGAATAGTTGAATGAATACACTAATTATTGGCATACATTTTACCATGCAATTCATTTAGAACGTCGTGATATTTGACTGCTTTGTAAACAGTGATCTATTCATGGTAAATTTGTCCTATAACTCTTTAGTTACTAACGGAACATCATTGATACTTGGCAACATGTTGCAGACACTTACAAGGGTTGTATAAACGTGAAAATCTAGACCCCAAAGTGCATACTTTAAGAACTAAGACCTAATAAGCGTATTTTACGTTTATATTTTTATCTTTTAAGCCATACGATTTTTTCTAAATCTGTTTTTTAAACAAATATAAACAAATTCAAAACAACGTATGTAAAAATCTACAGCTCTCTATGTAAGCGCTTTATATGAAAACTAGCTAATGGCCAAACGTTCGCGTAGCGGAAACTTGAATTTCTCCGAAGTTTAAGCATGCACTAGTTTTATTCATACATACACAATTACACACAAATACACACTAATTTTTGGACACATCTCTTTTCTTCTAAAGTCTATGGATTAAAAAAAGTTCCGCCAGGACAACGTTCGCCCAGCGGAATCAGTTTTTGGTGAATTTCTCCACAATGGTTGCGTGCACAAATTTTTTTTTACCATACACAATTATACGACGTCATACACTAAATATCTGCATAATTAAAATCTTTAAATTCAACAAAATTCCGCTGCGCGTACGCACACTAAGCAAAGATGTGTACCCGGATATCGATGATTCAACGTTTTCACGAAAAAGAAACGGAAGCTTGAATTTGTAATTTAGGGCACTTAAATATGCTTATAAGTTGTAAAAATTTAATTAAAATCGGTTCAGTACCTAGTTCACTTAGATATAGGTAACTTTTTTGACTGATGCAGGGAAGCTGAGTACCTACCTAATTAGAATGTATCTACCTAAGAGTGAGCTCGTTTTTGCAGCCTGCCTCGGATATGTTTGATTTTCTTTTGATCAACAGAAATTACCAATTACTGATGCTGGAAAGCTTATGACTATGAGCAAATAGAGGGCAGAACGCAAGAGCGAGTGAAGAGAGTTTGAAAATTTCCATTCCATTGGTTTTAATTCTCGGTGGCGCCGTCTATGATTTGGTATTCTCAACTTATGGCTGTGTACAAAAGTGTCGCTGCAAGTTCCTGAAGCACATTCTAATTTTACTTTTTAGGTTCAGTGGATAGGGTTTTATTTTTCCCTTATTAGTTGATTCGGATGCTTGTTAGTGGGTGATTCAACATGAGTAGTGTTTCTAAGACCCAAGGATACATTTGAATAGATTGGTGAGTTAGTGAGTAAACTTCTAGATTACTAAATACTAACCTAAAAGTTTTATATTTTTAGAATGTTTCTATATCTCTTTTTCCTATGTGTTGTTGAGAGTTTGAGAGCAACCAATAACCATAGATTTTTCTTTTTACAACCCTTTTAAATTATTTTTAGGTGTAGTAATACTTTTTCTAAAAAACAAGCTTGTCTCTGACTGACATTTGTATATCTGTGAATTTTAAATGTCTTTCTTTTTAATTCAGCACGTGTAGACGCTGACGACTTGCTTATCATCCCATAAAAGTAATTTAGGTAATATTAATTATTCCATTATAGACACGTGAATAAAGTAAAGTGATTGATTCAAAGGTTAATTCTTAAGTGTCGTGGGATCTCTTGAGGGGTTCAAACTTCGTAGATTTACGAAATCAAGAGTAGGTTTTTAAGTACTGCTTAAATTTTTGTGTTCGTGTAATAAAAAATTGGAGTTGACTAGGTAGCCAGAATGCCGTCTGACGCAAAGAAAAGGGCTCAACAAAAGAAGAAAGAGCAGGCGGGCAGCAGGAACAAGAAGCCTGTGGCACGAGTGACTAATGAAGAGAATGGATCTGCTACCAACGGCAAGGAGGAACGCGAGCTTACCGCAGAAGGTAAATACCACCGTGAAATTCGATATTGTAATCTTTCTCGGTCGTAGATACTTTTATTAATACTGACATAGCCGAATCGACAGAAACTGAACTGTTTGAACTTTGAAAGTACCTATGTCATCTGGGCTTTGTTGTTGGATTTAGATACTGAGCTTGAGTAAGGTTGGCAAAAAATTGCGATGTGACTATGAAGCACATGGCACTTTAATTTGCATATAAACGGTTGCCTATACTTGTTAAAACAACTTCAAAGATAATGTACTGTATTTATATAAAAGATTTACTGGAAAATTTATAATGTCTGTGTGTGTCTAGGTTAGTCAAAAAACACCATAGCGGAAGTAAGTCGAAATACATAAAAATATGCAAAATAAACATGCTTTTTCCTGCATGTCATTGATGTACTTTGTTTATAAAGGTTTTAATGTAAGGAAGGATTATTTACTGAGCTGAATGTGTGCTCACAGAGGCACTGCTTGCTGAGGCAAATGTCACAAATGTGTCAAATTCATTCAGTTTTAGTTACATATTTGCCGCCTGTCATAAATGTTACATACATGTATACATTTTCATTTTATATTATGTTTTTACAAACTTTTCTTACACATTGTAACAATTAAAAAATAGAAACACATACATAGTCTAAATTACCAATATGCATATAGCCATAATGATGATACATCACAGTTTAAAAAAACAGTGACCAAACACGGCTTCAAACAATTTTATTCTGATTCAATTCCTATTTTGTGATTTTTATTTTTGGACTCTGCTGTGTGTTAAATGTACCCATACTTATAATATTGTACTTTGCACTAGCTGTCTGTTTGTAAGCTCTTTAAAACATAAAAACTGTATGGATTGGGCTGTGCAACCCTTTTTTTTCTTTCCTGTTTTTCATTTTGTCCTGTCAACCATCACGCTATCACTAACTCACTTTTCTGTCATATCACTCCTTACACAATCTATCCATCTTTTCTTTGGCCTACCTCTCTCTTTCCATCCATCCTTTTAGTTACATGCATTTCATCCCTCCTTTTCACATGACCAACAAGTGGTTCCCTTTCAACTTTTCCTTGGTACATGTATCACCGAAATGATTCACTAGATTCAGAGCAAATTGGCTGTAATAAACAGACAGCCAGGCAGCTAGCCACAGCCAGTTAGACAGACTCACAATATACAATCTTGTAAGGGTTCCATTTTTTCATTCTGTAGAACTAATACTATAAAAATTAAAAAAAAAAACAATTAAGTATGTAATTCTGATCATGCCTTCAGGAAGTAAAGCTTCAACGGACAAACAAATTGATTTGAAATTCGACTGTCTCAATTATTTGGTGCAACTAAGTCATGGGCCAGTGGGTAACAGTTATCTACTGGAGACCATTGAGAAAAAACAAACAAAAAGTCTCACTGCATTAGTCATGCTTTCACCGAAATATTGTGAATTCTGCCTCTTGCTGCAACTAACTGCAAGCATGATTAAATTGAATGCAGTTGTTACTTGACAAATGTTCAGTACTTGTTGCATTTTCGTTTTGTTTCTATTGCGAAAAAAAAAATTACGATAATATTTTTGAGGTTGGTTACGGCCTTAATATTTGGAATAAACATTGCTACTTGGTAGACTTAGTATGCGGTGACAGTACTGTTAAACACACTACATACCCCGTGTACTGCAGTTAGGCTGGAACTGACCTCAAAAAAATAGTTGCAATACACTGTAAGTTTTTTTTCAAGACAAAGCTCTTAGTACTCCCTTTTATTTCTATTTTCTAATTTTCAGTTAATTGACTACTAACTTACTAATTCCAAAAGCATAAGTAGGTACTTATCGGGCCATCATTATCAGTAGATTATGATGGACAGATAAGTACTTATACTTTTATGCGGGTGAAGCTGCGGGGCACTGTTACTAACTAACAGCGCCCCGCAGCTTTACCCGCGTAGTTCCCGTTCCCTTGGCAATACAGGATATAATATAGCCTATGTTACTCTTTGATAATGTATGTAGCTTTCCATTGATGAAAAAAAGGTTAAGATCCTTCTAGCAGATTCGGAATTTATTCGGTACAAACAAACAAAAAATCTTTATAAGTAATTAAGTATAGATTAATATAACCCTGCACTCACAAATGTTAGTTTAAGATACATAGTAGGGATTAGTCTCTAAATAGTAATATAGTTATTTAAAAAAAAACAAAATCGCTATCTGCTTCTGTTTTACCGCTAACTTCTTTCTCCTAAACTAAGAAATGGATTTGGATTCGGACTTCGTGGCCTTAGTGCGAGTTTTTTAACGCTCTCGATCAACGTCAATTTATATTGACACCGAACAAGCGCCATCTGGTGGCAGTAACGGAAAAACTTTTCTAGTCCTTAAAATTTGACGTAAGCGAACATTTACGCTAACGCGATCCAGCACGTTAAAAAACAGACTAAGCTCTCTGTAATTGTCAGAGCAATGAACAATGAAAGTGATTTTGTTATATTGCGAACCATCAGTGAATTAACACACATTCTTGTCTATAGGCTCTTTAAGGTTTTCCATCATACCTACACAATTATACACAGGTCAGCTGTGAAAAACCGTACGGCAGCTACATAAGCGCCGACATTTTAATTCCATACAAGCTTTGTTCATAACACAGCTGTTACGCATCTGTGGTGCGGGGCTGCGCGTGCACTGTATTCGCTTGTACTTCTGTGCCTTAATTAAACAAACAAAAAATATCCTTTCTTTTATCCAGACCTTTTAACCGCGATCACGTTTTGTGATTTAGGTATGTCATTTATTGTAGATACACAGGTCGTGCTGGCAGGATTTCTTCCCAGTATGACCACGTTAAAATTCCAGCTGGCAAAGAAGTTGATGAAACGGGAGCATGTCTATAAATTTTACTCATTATGTAGGTACTCTTATTTCATTACTGGTAAACTGTCGTAAATTGATAGAAATCCAGTTGGGATGTTAACGTGGTCGTGCTGGGAAGGAATCTTACCAGCACGACTTGTATAGCTACGATAATTGTAAGCTATGAAATGTCTAATTAGTGGAACAAAATAGTACAAATTAAAAGGATTTTATTACCATCTAAAGTTATAATGAATGCGTTCATGGCCGTGCTATGAAGTACAACACATTTTCATATATCGAAGCGGAAATTATGCCAAGTTTCCTCGTTATAGCTAGGCTTTATAAGGATTCGTCTCGCTCCAAAATACATTTGCAGAATTTACGTATTGAACAAGAACAACGTCAGAGGCGGTACAGAACTGACAGAACAATACAGAAACAGACAGCTACTTCAAGTGTCGTTGGAGATTGTGTATATACAGACTTCTTCAGTAGTAACTTACGAGTATTTACCCCCTGTCACCAGGGCCCTGAGTCTGCTATTACAATAGTGTCAAAATGGTCTATCATTGATTTCATAATGGTCGATTTTTACAAGTTTGGTAATCTACTAATATAAAAGCGTCACTATGACTTTCCAATGGTCAACCACTGACACTCCATTGAAAGAAATGCCATAGAATGGTAATCTCGAACATAAGGACAAATGAATGACAGACGTTTGCGGTAATCTGCCAAAATTTTGACAGTTCCTTTGATCAGTCACCTACCATTTAGAACTCGGACCAAGAATCCAAATGGACTAGACAAAAGCGTATACTCGAAAGGGATGGATATAGAGTACTTCAAAACTGGGGGATACCAGACTTTAAAATATTACCCCATAATTCTAGTTAATTTTTGTATATGGATTTGGGAGGTGTGATTAGTACGTGAAATGAAAGTAACGCAGCACCATAAACCAGGGCTTTAAATAACGTTAAAATTTTATAACGTTATCTTCCTTCTACAGGACTTACCGTTTTTATTAAAATAACGAAAAGTGATTTAACGTTATTTATGCTTCAATATAACGTTATTCTTTAGTAACGATACTTGTAATATAACGTAAACCGGTGTTATGTAAATTGATGGAGGATAATAAATCAAATGCTTCCTGATTGATAAAATTTTTATTTTGTAGTTTTTCTATAATAGCAGAAAGGTCAGCATTTTTTTTTCTCTATTCGCCCACATTTGGATCTTAATGCAGCTAATTTCTTCTTTCTTCTCTCAGCTAAAATTGTTATCTGGTTTAATTTTCTAATCAATTTCCTTTTTCGAGGCGACGTACTCAGAGTCGTAAATATTTCACCAGGTTTAATCTAAAATAATAATACGATGTTAGTAACCCACACAGAGAGAAATGGAAATAAATAAAAAAAAATTTTTTCATAGTTGCATTTACTTCAGGTTCCAGCGATAATCCTGAAGCCACCTAAAAAAGGCAGTGATTTACAATGTTCTATATTCAACTAAATTCAAAATGGTTAAAATAAACAAATACTTGGATTGTTGTGTGTTGGATTGGATTTTCGTCGCAGATGGATCAGAGATCGAGATTTCCTCAGATTTCGTTCTGCGTTTTTTAGCGAAACTCTGGAAGAAAATATGTAGGTCAGTCCAAATTAGTGAATAATGGCCTCCAATTATTTCGACCGGTTGATGCAATCCAGGACGGCAATCTGGTGTCCTTTGTCTAAAATCTAAAATATTTCATTTTTCAGGTAGTTCGGTTGAGTTGCCTTTTGATTTCATGACCAATAATTTTGAGTATGAAATTACTAAATAGACTAAATGAAAAAACAAAAACAACAACATGACTGTTGCCTTTTCCCTCAATAATGGGTAATTTTAATGCATGCCATCTGGTATCCCTAAAGTACGTATTATTCTACTAAATTGAAATGACAGAAAGTTATTTATTCTCGTAAGACAATAAAGTTCTATAGAATTTGAACGTGTAATACTAACGTAAAATGAAATTTTAATCACATATTTCAAGTATTTTTAACGCTTTTTTTCTAAAAGACTTTTTATCAACGTATGTCGAGCTAAATATTTAGTGACATTTTAAATTTTTATGATATATAAATGCGAAAATCTCATACTTACGAATGAAAGGTTATGTTCTCAGATTTTCGTTCACTACGGCTATTACAGCCGATAAAACAGCAATACACCATGTTGAACGTCTTTCTCTTAGGTTAGAAACTTCGTTCCCACTATTTAAACTACAGATTTAATAGGGGTTTCCAACAAAACACGATTAAAAACGAATGCACTAGTACTGTGTTGGGCACATACCACAGATGTGCCCAACAAAAAAAGTGATACGTCGACAAAGACAACAATAAATAGTTCTGTCCTTGTTTTCCTAATATGTTTCTGTATATATACATCCTTTTTGTCTCAATATTGTTTTTAGCTTGTCTTGTCCATTAGATTCTTGGTCCGAGATTTAGAACGTCTTTGTGCAGTCATTGCTTTTAATAGCTCGATTATCAAAAAGTATTACGAGACCATTGACTGACCACTGATCGACCATTATGAATTTAGTATATTACGAACTTTTAGCAAAATGACAGTAGGATCGTGTTCGAATGACAAATTTATAAAAATAGCAGACTTGGGGCCCTGTTCATGTGTGGATCTTATGGCTGCATCACCGAATGTTACCGTAGCTGAGTACTGGTCTAAAAATAATATGATGGCAAAATACAGTGATAAAAGCCACTGGATTTGTCGTCGACACTCCAAGAAGTAGAGTAATATGTATTTCTAAAGCTAAATCCTTTGTTACAGAGGCACTATGCCTCAAGCTCGAAGAGGAAGCGAAGATGAACTCGGAAGCCAGGTCGTGTACTGGCTCCCTTGCCGTCCACCCGAGGTCGAGGGACATCAAGATTGCCAACTTCTCCATCACATTCTACGGAAGTGAACTGCTCCAGGATACGCTTCTCGAGTTGAATTGCGGCCGAAGATATGGTCTCGTGGGATTAAATGGATGTGGTATGTATTATTTTTATTTTTTTTACCCTCGGCGGCTAAAATCCAATGAACTGACAATATCAAAGCGCATATCCGGGGACTCAACAGGCTGTATCCGTAGTGATGAACGTGTTCAGCCGTGGAACCTTTAGGCTGAAGTGATGACAAGAGTCTTCTACACAAAAACATGCATGCGAAACTTTAATGAAGGCTGGCTTACATTGAGAAAACTTATCGAAATATGCTAGCGTTGCAGTTCCACACAAGCGAAAGCACCTTTTGTCTCGATAGTAGTCTAATGTTATTTGTTTCATTAAATTTAGCAACCCGGTACATAAACTCGCGTATCTCTGCCGGAAAACTTGTCTATATATTTCCGAGAGCTAACCTAACTATTCCGGTCGTGTGGGAAGCTGTTTTATCGGCTTTTCGATCAGAACTGTAGCCGTAGGCCTAGAAAAATTATTTTACACCAAACAGGTGTGAACAAGTTGGTTCTTGTGAGCTTGATAACACAATTCAATCAACTTCCTAAAACAATGCTTCATGCCTAGCTGTCATATAAAATTACGTGTTCTAGCAACATTACGTAATTAATTCGTCATTGTAGCTGGTACTATTCGCTATTATACACTTCCGATTCGGAGTTATGATTGCGTTTCTATTGTACCGCATTATCAGTTTTTCCTTGAAACAGAGTAAGGGCAAGCGTCGTCGAATAGATTGTTTTATTACGTCCAGTGGCAGGTTTAATTTATAGGCTAAGTGCTCGTTGAGTCCCTCGCCAATCCTGTACTATTGAATCCTATACGTTATGTATCTGTATCGTTTATTCAATAAGCAATATGTTGGGAAGCTGTATCCTGGAAAACACGATGGTAAAATCGAATTTAGTACAAATTTGAGTTGAAATGTTTAGTTAATTTCCTGTCACGGTTTTATACTCAAAGGATCTGCAGTGAAAACGTGAGTCAAGATTTTTTGAAATACGTAGGTACATAGGTACTTTCCTGTTACAGTGGAAACCTTATAAGATTATTTCTCTCCTCGTGATCGTCTTTGTTCTCGCCTCGTGAGACGTTATTTCTAGAGTCCATATAATGAAGACGGGATGCCATAAAACGGTTGAAGTTTCCAGAAAACTTATATAATGCCGCAAACGCTGGGAGAAACAAACAGAAAAATATTGATTAACATAGAAGGAAAACATCGTGAGGAAAACTGGACTCGCGTAAAAAATATGAGTTTTAATTCGCAATGGTCAAGACCAATAAACAAGCTGTACTGCACTTTCTCTGTTTAAAAATCCTTTGTTCGGCAGTGGGATAATAACAATATGCTGGTATATTGTTATTGTCTATGGATATTGACAAAACATTACGAGGAAGTTAAGCAAGAATATTAACCAATTATTTGCTTACTGCAACGAATATTACAGCAGGGTCTAAAATATTAAGTTTCGCTGCAACTATTGATTAGCAGTATTCAGTAACCCAACGTCACTGACCCATTTTTGTTTCATCTCGCTTTAGCGGCGCGCTGGTGCAGAGCTATTTGCTAAAGCCCCACGTTAAATCAATTGTTTTAACCTGAAACTTATTAAAGCAACAGTTTTAGTGAAAAATATTGTTGGAAATGAAATAAAGAAATATTCAAGTAACCCTAGGTGTTACGATGACGACGATGAATTGAGAGTGTAGCTCACTGTAGGTGTTCAATTTAGATCAAGGAATGGGAGTAAATAAAGAAAACAGAGCGAATGTATTAATTGTGGAACAGTACATCTATCTACTATGAATGGCTGCGACATTCAACTATTGACCTCATTCCATTTCTGAGTGGCTAGCCTTTTCTGGAAGCTCTTTAAACGGGCTTATAGAATACACGCGGCTCTTATGAAAGAACAATTATCAGCTGTACGAGAATGTTGAATTCGCGATGTTCTGGCAACTCTTGTCTAGCAACAAGCTTGCTTCGCTTCTCAATATTATGAATGGAAAATTTTACACAACGCTGCTTACCGACCTTGGTACTACCGTATTCGTATATACAAACATGATAGTGTGATACATGGGTAGCTATAGCACATGAGTTAGTAACGGCTATCATATGTTATATGATACTTTTATGTGCCGGTAATCGCAGCTCAAAGATTTTCTGCTATGCGGAGATGCGCGCCGGGGATCCAGGTCACCAAGTACCTACTCGGGAGCGGGGTGATAACTCTATTGTTATACCTCTCCAAATCGGGGCATTCCCTAAAGTTTGTTTTGGTTGTAGAGATAAAATTTTGTACGGTAAAAGTATTCAACAGCGCTCAGCGAGTCAAAGTAATTCCACCTTTCCATTCTCAGATATTTTATTGAACGAACATCAGACGAAACGCATTCGACTGAATGCGAATGTGTGATAGGCTGTCAAGCATACCGTGTTATTGTAGCAAAACAATGCAGTTTCATAGCCAGTGGGTATTTTGCAACCCATTATGTATTTATAAAAGAGTAGCGGAACATCATGGGTACTGAAAGAAAGGCTAATAAATGATGGCGCTGCACTACTATGCAAAAAGTAATTTTATGTGATTCAGTGATGAACGAGATACCTACATAAGCATGGACTTCGCCCCTATTTTTTGAATTAATTCCGCCCTGTTCACTGACTTAAAAAAAGATGAGACGAAATTTTCATTTCGAAGAGTACCTTCCCCTGAAATCCCTCTTCTTTCATAAAACGAAATACAATGACTGTTTCCCGAAACAGTTTCACACAAATACGTACTTACACTCTTTTGATCACTAACACACTATAAATTTAAAAGCGTTGTATTACGGCCGAACCCAATAACCTATCTATCACATACTGGAGATAGAAAAACAAATGAAACAACAGAAAACCTATATCATTTTTCTGTTGTTTCATTTGTTTTTCTATCTCCAGTATGTGTTAGATAGGTTATTGGGTTCGGCCGTAAAGGTACTGTTCAAAGAACTAGGCTTTGTAAACTTGCTTCTTTTAATAGATATAGCCCTCACGTTTGTTCCCTTGGATAAAGTTAGAACCTTAATGGAACATTGACACATTTGAAGTTTGTATTCTAGAAATATAATTGTTTGATTTGTTCTAATTTTACGTCCTGTGTTCCTGCCACGGTACAGGATACTATACAAATAATATTCTGGGTTTTATTCAATCTTTATTGATTGTGAAACTAAGCCACATTATATTCGATATAATCAATCAATTTACTATAGAAACATGTTTTTTTCACTGTTTGAGCTCACCACCTTCGTCTGGAGAGTGTTATGTCGGACTTCTGCTGACTAAAACCCTCATTATTCCTAGTGGCCCGGTAGATGCAAGTAGTTGTGTACCGCGTCACGCAATCCCGACTGGTATCAATCCGGCATGCCTATTGGGCTCTATCACCAAGTGCGGCCTATCCGAGGTTTCATTCAAATACACACATGGAACAACTGCGCGCCGCCTCTTTACATTCTCTCTTAGGTCGAGGGAAGAAGACTTAGCCCCAAATTGACTGATCTCACTTACGTACTTAACCAGCCTTAAGTTCTGTTCTCAACAATACCAATAATTCATTATTTTATTTATCAGTAAAGACATGCTGTGTATAATAAGGATGTTTCCTGAGTAAAAAATATATGATTATGTTTAGTCCGTCTATTAGATTATAGAAAAATATTGGACCCGTATTTTTTCCTTTATCAAATCTAACAATTGACGAAGATACAAAGCATCAAAGATCAAGAGTGGGGGCTTGTGTCGTCACGGCCCGGTAAAAATTGTAGCGAGTAGTGACGTCACACGAGTTTTCAACGCTCTGTATCGTCTTCATTTTTTGTTTACGCGAAAAAAGAAAAAATACGTGTCCAATATTTTTTGGAAATCTATCCGACGGACTAATTAGATTTTTTAGTTAACTACCCTATTTTAAGAGTTCATACTTCGATCACTTACACAAATCATTTCGGCAAATGTGTGGTTTGTGGCACCGTTGGTATGCACATATACAGTAGATATTGCTTGCTTGCTGATATGATTACCAACGATGGGCGGATAAATTCTCTATTCATGGTATCGCTTTCCTGGATTAGTGCCAGTTTTGACGTACTTGAGGACTAGGTCATGGATTTAGTGTGGCTTGTGTTAGTAACTGTTTTCAACCGACTTCCAAAAAAGGAGGAGCTTCACAATTCGGCTTTATTTTTTTTGTGTGTGTTACCTCATAACTTAGTAGTACTAGGTGTACCGATTTTTATATTCGAAAGCTGGTGCTTGTCATGTGGTCCCATTACCATGAAGTCGGTTTTAAAAACAAAAAAGCAACCAAAAACACCTAGTTCCGAAATTAGTTATTTTGTACTTTTTGGTTTTTTTATTTCGGTTTTTAGTCGGTTGTATTTTAAAAAAAGTTTTTTTTAGTGCCTGAAAATCGTGTACAACTTTTATCCGACTTCAAAAAAGGAGGAGCGGTGTCTCCACCTATTATCTCCAATTATGTTTATTCGTTTTTATTATTTGGAAGATTATTTTCGTGGGTTGGTCCCTTTTTAATCTAGTGAAGATTGGATGAAGGACTACGGACATAGGCAATGGGACTACAATAAATGATAGTAAATCTCGAGTGATTGCTGAAATCGCATGTCTATATTATTGTGTTCATTACTTAACATCACACCGGTACGCTCTGAAAGTACCCTTTCAAAGCGTACCGGTGTGATTATGATTATGATTACATTAACCCGCCAGGTATGTCCATACATTTTCAATTTTATATATAAACAGATCTTGATTTTTGCGTTGGGTTTAGTTATAGCTATATTCATTCATTATTTCAAATTTAAAATTTAAAAAAAACCGGCAAGAAGCGAGTTAGACTCTCGTACAAAAGGCGAAAGATTTATCATGCCATAAACCAATACACATCGGGTGGGCTACTTCCCCGAGTCCGCCGTCTCTGGACCCATTTAAAGGGGCCGGAAGAGCGCATCATCTGCCTTCCGCCGTGCGCTGCTGCGGGTTGGGGAAGCAAACGAAATCTCCATCTCTCTTTCCGTTGCCTCCTTCTGCGACATGAGATTTTCGCAAGGACACTACGCGGCTGCTCCCTAGTTGCGCACTCTGCAGGCATCTGCCGTGCTGTGTTCGCCGGACCAAAAATAAATAACCAAATCTTTAAAAAACATAGAAAACTCGAAAACAACCCAATTTGCATCCCAAGCTTTCGGGGTCAAAATCGTTGCAATGGGCAATGCTAGTACAACGTAATTCTAGAATCAAACTCAATTACCAGTCAACCTGTATACAATTCTATACTTATCCTAACTTTCATCCATCTTCGCTCAAAATTTTTTACATTAACGACACTCATACGAAAAGGTTTCAGGGGCATTTTTGTGAAGAAAAATTTAATTTGTGTGCAAAGGCCGTGACTAGCCACTTACCTATAAATAATGTATACAAATAACCTATGATGCAAAAACCTTGGTAAAATAGTGAAAATAAACGGTGCATTTACCGATAAACCAATATAGCTTCGTTTCCTTGCGCCCTTCGTTCGATCGATATTATACTACAAAGAAATGCGCCGTCAACGCTGACGGACGGACGTGGTGTTACACTGCTAGTAATTAAATACACCTACAAAAGTACCGATAAATTCAATCTGTGTTGCACAGACGGACTTAAAGCCTGGTCGTATTGAACAAAGCTCCTTCAGAATTTTCTCTATCATGGTTGTGGTGCGCGTTCGCGTTGTCATCCTCGTCTCGAACCTGACGAAATCGAGTCGACTGGATGTTAGATTTCGAGTATGTGCCTGTCAACAAAAACGGAGGCGCTTCACCTCTAAGTCGTCTGTCCGCGTATGGACAGACCTCTACATGTACCTGTACGTGTGTGAGTGCGTGCCTGAGTGCGAATGCCGCTGTACATTTGAATTTATTCTCGTCGACTAGAAAACGTAAATATTTTGCATAAATTCTGGTGTGAGGAAAATAGCTCTTATTTTGAGGGTTACAAGGGCCGAAGATCCTGTGCCTGGAAAAGCAAAATCCGATTTGTCATTTCGACAAATTATTGAGTTATTTTGGAAAACCTGACCAAGAAAATGATGTTTGGTTTTCAATGGGAAAAATAATAGAAGATCAATTTTTTTAAAGTTTTGTTTATCAAGCAAACTATACGGATATTAAAAATTTGTCATGGTGATATACTTACAGTTAAAATGATTGTCAAAATTGGGCCGTCAAGATATTAAAATTAAAAAATAAGAGTATCAATGTATTAAAAAGAAAGTAGTAAATTAAATAGTAAAAGTAGTAAATAATTAATTAAAAATAGTAGTAGATTTGAAAATATTATGTATGTACTTATGTGAATAGCAATAAAAAATATGTAGTGCTTTATTTGCGTTTTCTTATCCGTGTGCTACTTCAAAAGTAGTCCTTAATCTTAAATTAAATGAATAATAAATGTCCCATTTCAAGTACCGAACTTTGGATACCACATATTACCTCGATTCCGTTCGAGGGTTCCGTTAAAGTATATTAAAACCGTAGAAACTTGATGCTGACTTCTTCTTTCTTCTTATGCTTGAAATAAAATCTGAAAAAGTCGTGTTAGACTATGTGAAAAAAAAAACAAGGTTGCACAGTACGTGACCGTTGATATATGACACATTAAGCAGAGTAACCTTACCGAATGAAACCTGGTCAGCATATACATCCACCGAATTGTCTTAATTTAATTTGCTAGTGTCACTGAAATCATGACAGAAATCAAAATATAATATTACTAGCAGCGCCTCGCGGTTTTACCATCGTAGTTCCCGTTCCCGTGGGAATATGGGGATAAAATATAGCCTATGTCATCCGGGGATAGCGTAGCTTCCAAACAGTGAAATAATTTTTCAAATCGGTTCAGTAGTTTCGAAGCCTAACAAACAAACAAATCTTACCTCTTTATAATAGTAGTATAGATTATGCGGCAGCTGGACGCCATAT
The DNA here is from genome assembly GCA_905332915.2 of Hecatera dysodea. Taxonomy (NCBI): domain Eukaryota; kingdom Metazoa; phylum Arthropoda; class Insecta; order Lepidoptera; family Noctuidae; genus Hecatera; species Hecatera dysodea. Next base: position 23,951,079 of record HG995286.1, on the reverse strand, counting down.
TATAAAAAAGAAAACAAACCTCCGCGTACCTACCTATGTTGAATGGGGTATCATTCAATAGGTATTTGAAAGTAAACTTCATACTGTATGGTGGGCGGTATTGCAAGTTTCTTGTTGCTGAATAAAATATAAAGACACTTGACAAGACACACGCCAGACCTGTGTGGTTTGAACTTGTTAATTGACTTCGGTCATACCCTCCAAGAAAGTGTGTCAAATAAATGCATAATTTAATTACTTTTACAATCGTATCAGTATGTTTTCTTTGAGGAAGGCAGATATTTGTGATGATTAAGTAAGGTGATCCAAGCAGGCTCACGTCGAGGTCTTGTGTCACGCCAGGGATGGCTAAAAACGTAATTTGCTAGTAGAACTTTTTCAGTCCCTAGTTTCTGCTCAGTTCTAACACATGCTCAAAAAAACTCGTAGTCTGCAAGTTTTTATCCTGAAAACGTGATAGAGTGTGATTTACTTGCCAAATATTTAGGTAAACATGGGCAATGTACTCGCACTAAGAGCTGTTCCTTGGTTCCTCACTTACACTATTTTCATTTATGACTGGTTTCTGCCCGTGACTTCGTCCGCGTAGAATATCTATTAACACCTCGATTCTTTGTGATATTGATTCGTTGGTGGGAGAAGTGGTGGACCCGACGTGACGGCACGGTGGTGGCATGCGCGTGAGCTGCGCGCGGTGCTGGACAGTACTTGGACATTGCAACATTACTTTATTTTTTTTAAATAAAAGTAGCATATAAGTTACTCCTTGTTTACATCAGCTACCTTCCAATAAAAGTCCCGTCAAAATCAGTCCAGCCATTTCAGAGATTAGCCGGAACAGACAGACAGACAAAAATTGTAAAAAATGTTATTTTGGTGTAGGTATGTACCATATATATTAGTATGTGCACGTAGTAAAAAGCGGTTATTTCAATATTACAAACAGACGCTCCAATTTTATTTATATGTATGTATAGATGATATAGCAGCCTTGATGTGAGACATCGTTTTGAATTATTAATGTTAGAGTTAAACGGTACGCTGAATTAATACCGCGAAAAGGAAATCAATAAGTGTTTCAATCACTTCAGAACTTCAGATTTTTCGACGAAGAATCAAATGTTTTCGATCAAATCACCATTTTGAAAAAAAAAAATGTGTTGTTGCATTCTGTTAGCGAATGTTTTTACAATAATATCGTTAGTAACAAAAGTTTCAGGCTACAATAATAAGTAAAGACAAACTGAAAATGTTTTTGTCAACCAATGTAGAACCAAATCATCATCATGAACCCTAGTACATATTTATATCTCTATCGATCATTAGTTAGGTCTCAATTAGAAGTACAAGCGTGGAACCTCTACTACAATAAATATATTGAGTGTATAGAAAGAAAGCATACAACGTAAATTTTTGAAGTGTATGCATTATCAATGCATAAAAAGGTGTTATCCCTCCTACAGTGAGTTGCTTAAAAAAATATAATCTGCTTTCTTTGAATTCAAGGCATACTTTTCTTGAAAATAAATGTTTGTATGACTTTGTAGTAACTCGTATGATTGTTTAGACATCTGTAACAAGTTGTGTTATATAGTACGCAGAACATGACAAAGACGCGAGGTTATGCAGAGAAATTATGCAGTTTGGAACTGTTTGCGTTAACGCATGGAAAATTTAGACTTATGTTGCTTAACATACTGAAAAAATGACGTGGCACTGTTGCCTCACTTATGCGGCACTAAGTATTAAGAGCTTTATGTTATTTTGATACTTACTATTAAGATTCTTCTTTTGTATTGCTTACAACGCTAGCCTTAAAATTTACCAAATTTTATCATTTTGTATCTGTGGAGAACGTGGTTGATTTCACATTTGTATCGTTCCTTTATCTTATATTTTTGTATTTCTGTGTTTAAGTGTTTGTTTTCCCGAATAGATAAAATGAAAGTGTTTGTTAAACTTTTTCCGATACAAACCACAAAGTGGCTACTCTCAGCGTATTTCGAGGGGACTCCAGAATGCGGGGTTGGACGTACAATATTGCCCTATGATACTTATTGAGAGAGACAATCAGAAGATTATAATATCCACCTTCTTCTATTAGCGCCTATATTTAAAGAGAGGCTACAGCTCAAAAACTACTCGAACATGCTTATACATTGCGAATCTTGTGAAAAACAAATGCTATGATATTGCTTTAGCGAAGTCTGATTGCTATAAATCATAACTTAATATAGTCGAATCAAAATGCAAAAAGTCGACGGCATTTTCAAAGAGTTTGAACAAGATGCGACAGAACACAAAATAGCTAAGCGTTTGGATCGCTCGGCGGACGGACGGCAGACGGCGAAAGTCAATATTTCTCTCTATTTTGGTAAATATTGATTGCGAGCGATGTATTGTTATTATACCTGGCCATTGACTTGCGAACGATTTTAAATAATTGCCCTGCGTGTCCTCCGAGCTGACTGTTAATACACTTAGCTACTGCCCGGTTAACGAATCGGCTTTTCGAGGCAATAGTTCAATAGTTCGTTTATTCAAGATTTTTTTTATTGAATGGCTTGTGTTGTAGTGTTGGTCTTCTGTGGTGGGAATCAGATGTTTGATCATTGGGTTGACTAAAGTTTTGCTGGATTTAACTCTGTAGCGGAGCGACCGTGCGAGATATTTGGCTACCTATAAAGTTTCGAGATTTAAGTACACTTGATTTAAGCATGGCTGGCGAAAGTTAATGTACTATTTATAATTTTATCATTTCAAAGCAACGGACAAAAAATAATGTGATGAACCTTAACACAGTTGATACAAGAGCTTTGTTACCAATGTTTCCAGGCAAGTCGTCACTGCTGGCGGTGCTGGGACGGCGCGAGGTCACCATCCCCGCGCACATTGACATCTTCCACCTTACGCGAGAGATGCCTGCCTCCGATAAGACTGCACTCGAGTGCGTCATGGAGGTCGACGAGGAGAGGATCCAGCTGGAAAAGCTGGCTGAAGAGCTGGCTCAGTGCGAGGATGATGGTAAGGACATCTAAAGCAATAGTTGCCAATCTTTTACACTGCGCGACCCCACTTTATTTAACTATAGCAGCACCCCGCGGTTTTACCCGTGTAGTTCCCGTTCCCGTGGGAATATGGGGATAAAATATAGCCTATGTTACTCGTGCATAATGTAGCTTTCGAATGGTGAAAGAATTTTTAAAATCGGTCCAGTATTTTTTGAGCCTATTCATTACAACCAAAAAAACAAACAAACAAAGTTTTCCTCTTTATAATATCAGTGTAGATCACTATACTGCAATGGGAAAGTTTAAGAGTCTGATACCGCTGAATGGGAGCCAAATGACGTCAAGTGTTTAAGATTTGGTAGCATTCAAGCTACTGCTACCTCTGAATTGATAGCATTAAGCCAATTTTACATCCCCTCTCGCTCTTGTGTCATTCTACGCACTCCAAGTTGTCGCATCGTATCCCGGTTGGGAACTAGTGATCTAAATAATGATACTAGAGAAAATATAACTACAGTTGATTGCCACGTTAGTCAGTGGTATTGCATGATTGCAAAACTAAGGCTTTGTACAGGTTACACCAGAAGTTCGCAATCATGTAAAACGGTTACTTTGAAGGTCTTAAGGTGCAGTTGGAGGCACCAAATCTGTAATTAAAACTAATATAAATGACACAAACTGCGTCATACTACTCGAAAAGAGATTTGTTCGGAACTTTTCGGGTCGACTTCCCGTCAAACCAGATGCAGCTGAGTACCATAATTTTACATGCAGCGGGTGTCTATATGATCTGCACAATCCAGTAACTGTGTAACACGGCAAGACTTGTGTCCGATTTTCATCTATTCGTAACGACTGTTAATGATTTACAAATAACGACTTAACGAGCCCTTTGAGGTTCGAACAGGTGCTTACCGCTTACCGTCTCGGCATAAAATACATGCTCGCTTGTAAGCAGATTATTTATTTATTTAGTATCTCGACATCACTATCATTACAGGAATTTCCTAATGCAATAGTGTGGCTATAATTAGAGTTTTATTATTTACCATAACATATTATGTAACTCACTTAGAGAACAAGTAAAAATATCTATAGTGTCTGCTACGTCATTAAGTACACGCAAGGCGAGCGTTATGGGGCTTTACTCAGTAGATTGGTCCTACTCCCGGGCACCGCCAATAGACGCGGCTGTCGCCTTCGCAATACATAATTGTCGGGCACACACAGGTTTATTTCTTTTAATGTACCTGGGCTTGAAGTCTTGCCACGTAATAATTTAAAAATATAGGTAGCAAGAGCTGTGTCCCTCTTTGTTTCCAATTTATTGTATCCCACCATGCCTATAACAAACAAAGTTGGATACATCAATGGATAAAATGGATATACACCATACCACCATAGGTACAGAAACCTTGTAAATTTATTTTGTATATTATGGAACTAAAATGTTGTTTGACTGTCCACAGACGCGCAAGAACAGTTGATGGACGTGTACGACCGCCTGGAGGACCTGAGCGCCGACACGGCAGAGGCGCGCGCCGCCAACATCCTGCACGGGCTGGGGTTCACTCGGGAGATGCAACAGAAGGCAACCAAGGACTTCTCCGGAGGTACGCATAAATATCGTCATTTAAGGCGATACCTTGCGATAGTGCGTTTTTCTTCGCTATTCAGAGATATATCACATTTAAACCCCTACATTTTTTTAAATTTTACATGGCAAAACAACGTTTGCTGGGTCAGCTAGTAATATGTAAAATTATATTTAAAAGAAATATGACATAATGTAAAAAACTACTACTTACTAAAATCTTTATTTAAAAAGAAATATGGCATAACTTAAGTTACGCCATATTTATTTTAAACTAGCTTCTGCCAGCGACTTCGTCCGCGTGGAATAGTTACTTTACCCCCGATTTTGAAACTCTCAGCCCGATCGGTTTAAAATTGACAAAAGATAGACATATGCTGTTTCGGGATATTTTTTAGATAATTTTATGTAGAACATTTTCGTAATACATGATTTCTATGTAACTTTAACCATTAAGGCTACACACGCGACGGCAGCTTAAAAAATGGAGCAATGTACCCAAAAGGCTGGCAGCATTGCCACGCTGTATGGCAATGCTATTCTTTGTCCAAGGTAAAAATCAGCGTTTGGGTGACGTGAAACGTCAACTAAATGTCTTTAAATAAGTTATGAGCACTCGAACCCCACGACCCGAGAGTTTCAACCCCAAAACGCTCGAAAATATAACTACCAACAAGGTTATTATATTTCCGTCGCTTGAGATTCTCCGCAGCCGCAGCGGCAGCGCCAGCACAGCACGATGAGCTAGGAATATGGGATGGCGCAAGAGTATCGACACAAGCAGCGTCCCACACTAATGGCCTAGCCTAGCTAACATGGAAATAACGACATGCCGTCTGTTCTCTTGCCATCGTCGCGTACCAGGCCGTTCGGTTCTAATATAGCCGGAACACCGACGGTGACAAGAGCACGTCGGATGCCTTACTTAAATTAACTTCCTCCTCAATTATTCCTTACGTCCTGCAGCACGGCTGTGTTGTTTTTAAAGATGCTAAGGTACACACAGGAACGACGCGCTGCCATTTCAGAAACATGTTTGCAATAAGCTTCTGAGTTGGTGGTGAACCAGCCTTACTTATAAAAATCGGCCTGAAGTCTTAACATGATTAAAGGAACATGTTTCATACTAGCGAACTTACCTTAATATACATACGTGTACATGACAACACTCAAAGCATTTTTTCAATTAAACCACTTAGTCGAAAGGCGTCCTCTGCTATTCAAAGGCCTTCAGATATAAACCGGTGGATCTCACATCCGCCGCCGGTATCATTAATTATTCACAAAAGTCCTCGCAATTCATCAGTAGCAAGCAAGATAGATCAATATTTCAACTCGATCTATCACCCTTTCCTACACATATCCATCGACAGATATCTCAAAGAAGATACAATAGAAGTAGACGTTCTGACAGCCTCTTCCTTCCAGGTTGGCGTATGCGTATCGCGTTGGCCCGCGCGCTGTACGTGAAGCCCCATCTGCTGCTACTCGACGAGCCCACTAACCATCTGGATCTCGACGCCTGCGTGTGGCTCGAGGAGGAGCTTAAACAGTACGTTCTTATCATTTTGTTGTATTAACTTAATTTGTACCATTTTCTTTGGTCCTTCGAGCCGGATGTACTTCGGTGAGTGTGCCCATGAACGATCCACGACCTCATCCCACTGGCCCCCTTCTACCATAGGACATCTAGAGGCACTGTAAGTTTGGTAACTTTCCCTACCTTGTTGCTATTCCATCAATTCGCGCCAAGCGTTTCCAATCGTCTTTTATAATGCGCACAGCAAAGGAGTGGAACTCTATGCCTGCGTCTGTGTTTCCGAACACATTCAACCCTGATCTCTTCAAATGTAGAGTGAACAGGCTTCTTCTGGGTAAGCTTATTCCATCGTCGACTTTGTCTCTGTCACCTGCGACGTAGACTAGAGTCAAGAGCATATCTATCTGACAATAATAAAAACTTGGTAAAAAAAAAACAAAGGTGCTTCTGATCAAACTATAACCTACACCTACGATGATTTGAAAAATGCCTCTGATGTCGATGTAGTCGTGGCTGCTTATGGGTAAAAGTACCATTGATAAGATTAGAAGAAGACCGCTGACTGCATCGGCAGCGACAAGAGACCCATTACTAATATTTGTGTCGCAATTTAGCTGAACTGGACGCACATACATGCATTACGCACAGGCATTGTGGTAATTGTTTTCGGTCGTCGGCGTCTGTGAGTAAACAGTGACACGCTGGGTTTGTATGGAGAATGTTAACAATAACACCGTCTATCAGGCGGAATGTGTGGCCATCATTCAAGCAGTCCATGCGGTAGAAGCCAGGAGAGTTATGAATACTCATATTTGCATACTCTCCGACAGCGCCTCAGTTCTACAATCACTAGAGAAGAATTATACCACCTCGAAACTCATACAAGAATGCCACAATGCTCTAGAACCTTTAGGTCATAGAAATATAAAATACAGGAGAAGTGGCAAGGGGGCGTGTCGGTGTCCTCGCGACATGCTCTGGGCGAGCATGTCTTACGCAATGGTCGAATCCGCGAACTAGTGCGCTTACGACCGTGAGCGTGATAAGATATAAGAATGCCGTGTTGTTCAGTGTTTTCTTGTAAAAACCGAAGCATAAACCAAAACTTTGTTAATTATGGAATCACTTACCATATCAAAATACAAGTATTTTACTATATTTGTCTTTAAAACCATGAAAAACAACAAATCGTAAAATATTTCTTGCTTATACTATGTTATTTTTGTTTTCAAATGTCACAGCGACAATAACATATTACAATGAATACACTGCTCCTTAACCACTACCTAAGTTTGTCGCTAAGTGACTGGATGAGCAATGTAAAAATCACAAAACGATACTTTAGCAAGCCGATGTATCGCATAGTACGGCCGCTGCTTCTTGCCGCGAGTTAGTGATGTAATTGTGCAGATACACTGTCGACAACAATGTCGATTGTTGAATTAAATATTACAAAAGTGTACCAAACTTTCTTAGATTGCAATAAATTTTTGGTAAATAATCGTTCAAGTGTTTTTGGCTTTGAATTATCGTATGTATGCCTTATCCTCGTGCTACTTCCTTACTTTTTATGGTAATTGTATTTTACTTTCGATAAAGTTTCGAATGCATTATAGTAACCGGCATGTTTAAGATAATATATTAGTGACCTTTGCTTAAAATAGTCAACATATTCATGCTATTTATTTGTTATACATGGGCAGCATGGCGTGTGTAATAAATGCCAGAATCGATAACTTTCCGATTTAGTCAATCACTAGCGTATATGTAAAATAAATTGCTTTTGCACAGCACAACGATACCCAGCGTTGTTTTTGTGTGAGTAAGTTGCAGGGTGTACTGTAAATATACGCTGTGTTTATTAGGATAAGGTTTATAATTGATTGTGTAGTACAGTCCGATTTCAAAAATGCGGGTGTGTGCGCGACTGCGTATCTATTGCTTTTACTGAACTGCATTCGTAGTAGTTGCCGGGTGGTAGGGCAAAACAGGAGACACAGGTTCCGATACATTTTCGGCTACAGGGCATATCTCCTTGTTTATTATATCTATGCTTTAGGTTCATAACGACAACTTCCCAAAATGTTCACTCTCCCAAAACGTCCACTTCCCAAAATGGTTATTCCCTAAATGTTTATCTCCTATTTCATCCACTTCCCAAAACGACCAGTTCCCAAATAGTCTGTTTTTCAAAACGACTACTCCCAAAACGTCTAGTTCACAAAATATAACACTTGCCCTATGTTTTCTTAAAAAATAAAAGAATTGCTTTATCATCTTTTTCTAAACAGGACTTGAGTAAATAAAAATGCATAATGGAGATTATTTGCTTTTTAACATTAAAATACGAATCTTTGATAGGTATACGCTCATAAAATGCATATGCATAATGCAAGCGACCTGAAAAACCGTTTGTAACTGTTGCAGTTTACCATGACTTTAAGTTATTGTCATTGAATTATCATTCACGCATAGTAATATTTGTCTTGTCACAGGACTGAAAGTGGAACCCGTAATACATATGTATTTTGATAAAAAAAAAACCTATTTAGAAAGTGGACGTTTTGTGAGTTGACGTTATGGGAAGTGGACTTTTTGGGAATTATAGATTTATGGTCGTTTTGGGAAAGTGGACGAAAAGGGAAGTAGACATTTAGGGAAATACCATTTTGGGAAGTGGACATTTTGGGAAGTGGACGTTTTGGGAGAGTGAACGTTTTGAGAAGTTGTCGTTATGAACCTGAAGGCTCTAGAACACGTCTCGGTGACCAACCGCAACACGGACGCTGCAGTGAATTTGAAGCGGTGGCTATTGGACCCGAACCATAGTTCCACTCCTTTTCACCCAGCTGCGCTACAACAACGCCAACGGTTGCCAAAAATATATTAACGTTGTTATTAATTGTTGGAATTTTGGCAAAAATATATTACACCCCATTAATTTCATTAAAAAACGTTGCTGCCTGTCATTGAAACATCATCAGATTTTCTCAGTTAACGGCAATGACTCTGATTACATAAAAATGTAACAATAGTTGGAAAAATGTGTTCATTAATATACTTCTGCCTAAGCCCTCAAGGAATCTAGGATTCTGTTTGATTGTAATTTTGACATTTGATGATATTTCCAATGAAAAGGTTGTCAGTTCTCATTTTAAGAACACAGTCAGACACCTTGATCAGCGTTTGTAACAATGGCAACAAAATTGCACAAATTAAAACATCAAATTCAACATAGAATTCCAACTCCTTTTTTGAAGTCGGTTAATAAAATGGGCTTGATGTTGGCGATTCTAACATATGTTTCGTTACTTTCCAGTTACAAACGTATCCTCGTCCTGATATCTCACTCGCAGGACTTCTTGAACGGCGTGTGCACCAACATCATCCACATGAGCAAGCGCCGCCTCAAGTACTACACCGGTAACTACGAGGCCTTCGTACGCACTCGTATGGAGCTGCTAGAAAACCAGATGAAACAGTACAACTGGGAGCAAGACCAGATCGCCCATATGAAGGTTGGTGACCACCATCAAATGGTGTCTCAAACTCGATCATGTTTCCATATAGTAATTTGCCATGTTCTCTGTTAAAAGGGTATTGTCCCGTGTTGGTTATGAAGATCAAAATAAGCGAAGACGTATGTTCGTCTAACAAATCAAATGAACCTTCCTAGCATGTTAATTATTCACCTTTGCGTCGCGCATTGGAAAGAGGTTTATTTTAAACAGAGGTAAATATTTTCTAATTAAAAACAACTGACGAAAATATAATACCAAGTTGTAAAGCGGTGTTGGCGATGTTAAGGCCTGCAGTTAATAAAGCTGACCACTTCATGATCTCCGTGAGGTTTCAGTCGTCAGGGCTACAGTCGTTGCGCTTGGAAGCTACACATACAAGTGAGTCGAAATATTTGTGGTATTTCAATGTTGTGTACTTCGTTTCTTTTTTTATTCAGGTTTTTATCAGTTCCGCCCTCCGGTGATTTCAGTTTTTTGTTTAAGTAGCTGAAGATGATGCTATTTAACTCCTTGTTGCATATAAGTCTTTCTGTGACATTTGATTCTTCAATTTCGAGTTCGGCAACTGCATTACACAGTAACTGACTAATATAGTCTAAAATTGGCTCACATATGTATATTATGTTTCCAAAATTTACCAGTAACCCCCTTTAAGGACCTAAACATATTCAATCTCTTAATATTTTAAGAACGCAACAGTGCAGTCAGACAGATATTGAAGAGAGATTAAATTATTATTCACTTTCAGTTGTATCTTTTGTTGGCTCCCAAGTTTTTCTCCTTGTAGAAGCGCTCCCTTTGCCTCACCTGTGTAAAGTGTAATATTACTTACTGTATGGCCGCTACACTTTCGAAATCGAAGATAGCATGGTATTCTTAAAGTTAAAATTATGTTTTGTTCTTCAACATTTACAATTCCGTTTATGTAGAGTAGCACAGTTTAATTCGAGCTTGAAATATTTCTGCCCTCTTCCTTCCGTTTTCTATGAAATGTCAGAACTGCTACTGTTACTGTCACCTGTCCGCAGCTTATGGTATGATTATGGTTAGCTATGTAGTTGTGTACACTGCTGGTTATTATCAGAAGGAGCGACTGTCAATCTGACTTCTATAACCCCGTTGCTGGGTCCGCGTCGCTTAGGCATAAACTGATTTATGAAGTGATACAAAAATCTCTTAAATATACATATATGACACTGATTAACAAGATTTTGTAATAAGGAATTATTTATGGTTACTAATTTTGGAATATGTAACCTGCCCTGTTACAAAACCATATTTATTTTGTTTTGATTAAGTCCAGTTATTGTGTTACAACTACCATTATCATCATTTTTCAAAAATTAGAAACAAGATAATAAGCTTTTCATTCAATTATTTCATACCTTTTTTGTAAGCTTAGACAATGACAGTATATTTAGTCAAATTTTTATGAAAACCAAATATTACTATATTATTTTTTATTTATGAACCATGGCTACGGGTAACATACCCGGGATAACTAAATGCTTCTAACGATACCACACAATATGTATATTGATATTGGTTAAACCATTAAGAAGTTATGGTGGAATAAAGATACTGACAAACATACATACATACATGAACCCTAAAAACTTAACACTCTTTTTTGGGCAGTTGTGTAAAAAGTATATTTTTATTTTGTTGTGATCATGTCTAGTTTTACAGCTGTTAAAATAAACATAATTTTCTGTTTACCTTGTTGATTTATACAATTTGTGATGTATTGATATGATCAATAAAGTAGTTACTTTTTAAGTGCGCGAGCGAGTTATTTTTTTATTCTTAAATAATGTGGGAAAAGTTTTTAAATGATTCTGACAAATTGTGTTACATATGTGGTGCAATTATTTTTTATACTTAAAAAGAAATTCTGCACCATCAGTTTGAAAACATATACCTAGGCTTTATTTCGGCATTTTTAAATATTAATTGATAGTTGATTTTCAGACATTCCATATGCTAAAAAACCGATCCTTTACAGTGATAATGTCCTTGTACAAAAACAACCAGAAAATTCAGTGTTTACCTTAAAGCCTATTTCAAAATCAAATTTCAGTAAAACTTTGTACCTAAATAATTCTAACCTCAGTCTTTGATACTTAACCATGTTAGCATAATTCATCATCATCTGCCTAGACTACTTCCCAACTATATTGGGGTCAGCTCCCAGTCAAGCCGGATTCAGCTGAATACCAGTATTTTACATGAAGCGGCTGCCTACCAGACCTCCACAACCCATTAACTGGGGAACACGGTACTTCTTGGTACGACTGGTGTCAGATTTTCTGACAATCCGTAACGACTGCCAAAAGCTCTCCAAATGACAGCCGGGACCAACGGCTTAGCATAATTAGTTAAAATAAAATATTTAGTAAGTGTTTTTTGATAAGCCATATAATTAATTGCTTTAATGGTTCTAAATTGTTCGGCGCGCTAACAAAAAGAGAGACGTTACATTTTAAATATGCGATGTCATCTCAAACGATAATGTTGCCATACAAAAATATGTTTTATCTCTGTCAGGCTTTGTATCTAAATAATGTGCGTAATGATTTCAGAACTACATAGCACGGTTCGGTCACGGTTCCGCGAAGCTAGCCAGACAGGCCCAGTCTAAGGAGAAGACGCTGGCTAAGATGGTGGCCCAGGGACTGACCGAGAAGGTCACTGATGACAAGATTCTTAACTTCTATTTCCCGGCGTGCGGAAAGGTGCCGCCGCCCGTTATTATGGTGCAGGTTTGTATTCACACGTGGCTAGACTATTGATTACTCAGTGTCTGGACGACGTATTTAACTACTAATATCTTATGATCAAATCTGTTACTTAAAAAGCATTAAAATTCAAGTCACGAGTGTGCTATACATGAATACTTGGAAATGTAAAAAGTTAGGACGAGATAAGCAGGCATTGTGCTAACTACAAGCAGATTCGTAGAAATTCCCCTCTAAATAATATCTGATTATAACTTAGTTGGCAGCAGATACAAAAAAGAATATAATCACAGGGAAATTCACTGACTTGTTCAAAATGTAAAGAAATTAGAGTTATTTTTGATAGTTTGCCACTACAACGCGATTTCGAACGCTTCATAAAAATACGAGAATTGCCCTCTGATCTTACGGCACCACTTTTGGACACATAACCAATTCAAATTAGTTGTGTATTTGTCTAGTCTTATCAAACAATTATTGTTACTCGTGCAACACCTAGGCTAGGTCAAAAAGCAGTCCTCTACACCCTCATACCCCCAAAGTATGAGGTATATTCTATGCGAGTTTATAATGCCGCTTTAATAATTATGATGAACTTATGGAGATTTCAGTAATCTGGTGAAACATCTTACAAATCAGTAGGTATATTTTAAAAATGAGGCTATCCAAATATTTGAAGCCTTGAAATCACCTTTACACCGAAATAACTTTGATAGATCGAATGCGATATCTAACACTATACATTCTGTAGACGCATCTTCAAAATCATTTTGGTAAATTACTGTACAAACTGCGTTAAAAATATGGTTTAATTTAGAAGAACTAGAAACGACACAAGAAACAAATACATGCACGACAGAAAATGATTTGGCTATAAATGTAATATTTACAGATAATCGAAGTCACAGAATGATAGACATGACCTGTCTTCTTTCAGAACGTATCATTCAGGTATACGGACACGAGCCCCTGGATCTACAAGAACCTGGAGTTCGGAATCGATCTGGACACGCGACTGGCGCTGGTGGGGCCCAACGGAGCCGGCAAGTCCACGCTCCTCAAACTGCTCTACGGAGATGTGAGTATACAGACTTCCAATTAGGAAGGTAGAAGGTAGGTATTACGAAGTGCCAATGCTATCACGATTCGTGTGAGGGAAAGAGATAGTGCTATTCGTCTTGTGTAACTCCGTCTCTCTCTGACACAGAAATCATGATGGATTTAAGACGTCATAATAGGGCTGCTGTTTTTCTAAATGCGCCTTCGAGGATGGACTTTGTGGTCTGCATTTTCTTTTACATAGTAAATGATCAGTTCGAAACGTGACGTTCTTTTGTTAAATCCATTCTACAATAATAATTAACACTCAAACAAGCGAGTAGATGTCCGCCAATTTATACATGGTGGAATATTAATGTACATTGAAAAAAAAAACATTTTGTGCCATGCTTAGTTACGCAGCGTTACTTTGATGCGCATTGTCTTTGAAAAATAGTTGCATAATTTATCTTGCAATTTTCTTTCTCAAGCTGGTACCGTCGACGGGCATGATCCGCAAGAACTCTCACCTGCGCATCGGGCGCTACCACCAGCACCTGCACGAGCTGCTGGATCTGGACCTGTCGCCGCTCGACTACATGATGAAGGAGTTCCCCGAGGTGCGCGAGCGCGAGGAGATGCGCAAGATCATCGGCCGCTACGGACTCACAGGCCGGCAGCAGGTCAGTAGCCAACCAGCTGCTCGATTTCCTATTTCTTTTTTAGCATCAAGACCCAATCTGTTTTTTGTGACTTTCAACCTGAGTCGACCTGGGCATCCTGTCGAGTGAAATGGGATCCAAATACCTCAACACGATGACCTTCGTTACCTGAGCTCTCAAAAAAAGACTCATATGGAAAAAGCATATCTTTACCAAAAGGAAAGCACTCTGGTTACAACCCAGGAAAATATTCTGATGGATGTCTCGCAAATCTAAGGTATCATTAGAAAACTCCTTTTATACAAATGTACTCAAGCACTTCGGTTCATACGGTTTGTTCATAAGTCGTAAAGAAGAACTGCCGCTGATTCAAACCTGGAAATTCTAACACGTTTCTAGTCAAAGAGACTGCATGGTAACGAATGCACGGTAATTTACTAATAATCAATTACACCGCGATCTGAAAATACCGAAAGCAGGAGATAAAAGAGAAGCTCTAATCTCAAGCCAACATATTGAAAAGCACCCAAATGCATCAGATTACAAGCAAGTCTTGTAATTTGATGCATAAAATCGCCAAAACATTCCATTAAATAAAAAATAAAGTCCCTCAAGACCTCATATGGCCGCTTTTGAGAAGCAGGTAGTCCATCAGACTAGCCAATGGGTTATTTTCATTCAAGACAAATTGAAAGTTAAATGTCTTGCCGCAGGCAGGTTGTAAATACATTGAACAATTGGTTGTGTATTTCAAATAGAAAAAAAAGTGCATGAATACCATGAGGCCACCAACTGAAAACAAGGTGACGTTCTATCGGCCATAGCGATTGTCAAAATTTGTCAAAGTGCCCGAAATGTCACATGGATTGACCACGGCACTGTTTTCTTTTGTTTCTACTACCACTTTGTTATTAATTTTATGTGATACCCAGACTATTGTTCAATCAATATTTTTTCTTTCTTTCTATTATTTTTACTTTTCTACAATCGTTAACGCTAATAGAATGTGTCGTTTTCTTTTAGAGGCTCTTGTTTCATTACTTAACAATCTGGTTTGGCAGGTGTGCCCGATGCGGCAGCTGTCGGACGGGCAGCGCTGCCGCGTGGTGTTCGCGTGGCTGGCGTGGCAGACGCCGCACCTGCTGCTGCTGGACGAGCCCACTAACCATCTCGACATGGAGACCATCGACGCGCTCGGCGACGCCATCAACGAGTTCGATGGCGGCATGGTGCTCGTTAGCCACGACTTCAGGCTTATCAACCAGGTACGTACTTTATCTAACTCATCATTTGTCTAACCTGTTCCTGCTTTCAGTCGGATCGGATTCTAGATGAATACCAGTATTTTATATGGAACGACCACGACCCAGTAACTGGGTGACCAGGTATTTCTTGCCAAAGACTGGTGTCAGACCATCCGTAACGACTTCTTATGATTTGATGGGAAAGGGATATATCAATTGTGATACATGTATAAATTGACGATTCATGACAATTTTGACTATGGATGGATATAACAGTCATATAGGCTCAGCTCATGTTCCTAAAACTTAACATTTGGGTAACAATTTTTCCGTAATTTGTTTTAGACAAATGTCAGCACCCATAAGTGCTGCATGCCATCAGCTATTTTATTTTCAATATGGAAAACTACTGATACGGAAAAAGAAGCTTCATTCTTGTTTTACAGTGCTTTTGAGCCATCTGATCAAACATAGGCTATGTTTGATCAGATGGTTCAGGAGCTCTCAATGTATTATATAGCGGGCATTCCTACAAATGAACATGTCCGTTTTATGGAAAAATCAATGTTCCAAAGGAATAAATATTTGTCTAGAATTGAACATGGACAACGTCCACCGAACACAATCTAGAAGATGCAACTATATTTTTTCCTAACCAAAACATTTTGTCACTAACAGGTCGCCGAAGAAATCTGGATTTGTGAGAATGGTACCGTCACGAAATGGCAGGGCGGCATTCTCAAATACAAGGACCATCTGAAGTCCAAGATCATGAAGGAGAACGCCGAGAGCGCGACCAACGTTCGCAAATAGTCCGATGGCTAGCGACCTTTAGTTTATGATCGTCCGTCGCGCGACGCTCCCGCTCCACCTGCGACTGACAAACTGGCTGCTGACATCAGTTGACACACGACACACTCGTGGAACAAGAACGAACGTTAAAACACCAGTGAAAAGGACACTACTTACTAATCATGTTATGACGTCACAGTCCGCTCCCCGTGTTCCGAACGTCTCCGCGTGACTACTGACACTTCCAAAGCAATAATACTTGAGCCTGATACAATAATGTCTGAAACTAAGCTATAATTTACATGTTACATAACACTACTTAATAGAATCTACTTAATGGCACTGAAAGTTGTACTGTCCGTTATTTAAGAAGTTGTGAAATGACAGACGTACACAGTTTCGTCTAGCCGTAGTCTGAATTCCCCGTTAGGGCTCTGGTAGACGACGTCGCAGCTGCCTTGACACACCGCGTAACTATGCAGACTGGATGGTACCGCGCTGCCGCCTTACTGGCGCTGATTTTGCCTTAACACGGTACATTTTTAGTAATACTTTGCAAGCTACGAACATCATCCGTGTTGCGTATTTGTAGACAGCCGCTTAAGGAATGGACAGTGCAGGTCAACAACAGCGGTTATGTCGCGGCTGTCACGACGTCGTTCGTCACTCAGAGCCCTTAGGTCATAGTTGTAAGACATTGATGTTCCAATATAGAATATTTAACGATACATTGCTATCATAATTGGATATTTGAATGATATAGTAATGAATAGTCGGATATTGTTGCGAGTAAATGTATCTGTAATATTTGTTATACGCTTCGCGACATAGTTGGCGCTGTGGCAGTATACAGAGTGGTAATAGCTGGAGCGGTGTAAGCAGCTTGTCTCAGCGCTCCATCTTGTATACTGCCAGTGTCGGTCGCGGAGTGCACGTAGTCACAGGTAGTAGAGATTGTCGCTTTGACCGGTTCGTAAACGACAATTATTATAGGATTGTGATTCCTTAAGCTGCCTATTGAAGCTTAATAATAGTGGTATTATACATAATTTTGTGATATATTTCCCGGGTGATCGCAGCCCAGTTATGTAGCAAACACTTTGAACATAGCATAATTAATATGGATTATATTTTTACACCAGTACCGTCGTCCGGTAAATGTTCATAGTGTTAGGTCAAACACATTTGGTCGTTCACATTGTAATATTGTTGCCTTAAAATTCCAAGAGGTTTATGTATGTTACAATTATTGTTTGCATGTTATTTACCTTAGTATTAATGATTTTACTATTTATTATTAATTAATTTCGATTCCGCTTTATGCATAATAGTATCTAATCCTAAACATTAGCGAATCTTATCGAAAATCTGTTGCTGCCGGTTTGAATGTCGCCTTGGTACACCCGGAGCAGGACGCGCGAGACTCGTGCGAGTGAAGCGTGTGACGACCAAATGTGTGCGAGCTCGCGGTGCCGCGGTCGTGACTAGATGTAATAGTGAATGTTTCGGCTTACATTGGTAACACGGATGTCTTCTCAATAGATTTTGGTTACGTTATTTATATTCAACTAATATTTAACATTTAATACGCCTCGTTTATCGTTGACTCTCAGTGGTCACACAAATATACAAGGGGTTACCAGTGATACCAGGGTTGTGATGATCGGCTTACGACATCCCTTGCCCTTCAGAACACGCAAGTGTATTGATATCTAATGTTCACTTTATATGACAAAGTATCCTGTGTGATTTCGTTTATAGAGATTGTTTTAGCCAAAGGCTAATCAGCTGTGACAAATAGTTTAATTTTTTAAGATGGTATTCTTCCGCGAGCATGTTTATTTTGCAAGGCAAGTCTCGACAGTGAGTCGCTGTGGTTATCTGTGAATTTAGTACATTTAATTTGGCTGTCTGTCCTCTGAACTGAATTTATTGTCATATTAACGCTTTCAGTTCTTACCTAACCCGCGTAATAGTATTAACTTGTATTCAATGAGGGTTTAATTGTAAAATTTCCATTTTGTAAAATGCTTGATCTGAGGCAAGTTTATATACCTAAATCAATAAATTTATTCACATGGATATAATTTTCTTTTATTTACACCCTGGAATCAAAGTTATAAACTACTCAAAACGTAATCAACCACCGGACAAACATAACATAGATGTAGCCTGGACTACGGTTGAGGTCTGCCCTGCTCAGCAACGCCGTGTCTTCGTTGAGGCGATCGGCGGCGGCAAACTCTTGCGTCCGGCCCTGGTTCAATCCATGGTCCGGAGCGAGGAGTGTGCGTACGCGCAGCGGAATGTTGTTGAATTTAAAGATTTTAATTATGCAGATATTTAGTGTATGACGTCGTATAATTGTGTATGGTAAAAAAAAATTTGTGCACGCAACCATTGTGGAGAAATTCACCAAAAACTGATTCCGCTGGGCGAACGTTGTCCTGGCGGAACTTTTTTTAATCCATAGACTTTAGAAGAAAAGAGATGTGTCCAAAAATTAGTGTGTATTTGTGTGTAATTGTGTATGTATGAATAAAACTAGTGCATGCTTAAACTTCGGAGAAATTCAAGTTTCCGCTACGCGAACGTTTGGCCATTAGCTAGTTTTCATATAAAGCGCTTACATAGAGAGCTGTAGATTTTTACATACGTTGTTTTGAATTTGTTTATATTTGTTTAAAAAACAGATTTAGAAAAAATCGTAGGGCTTAAAAGATAAAAATATAAACGTAAAATACGTTTATTAGGTCTTAGTTCTTAAAGTATGCACTTTGGGGTCTAGATTTTCACGTTTATACAAACCTTGTAAGTGTCTGCAACATGTTGCCAAGTATCAATGATGTTCCGTTAGTAACTAAAGAGTTATAGGACAAATTTACCATGAATAGATCACTGGTTACAAAGCAGTCAAATATCACGACGTTCTAAATGAATTGCATGGTAAAATGTATGCCAATAATTAGTGTATTCATTCAACTATTCACATGCAAAATTTCATGTCATTAAATTCAGTAATTAAAGAAAAACAATTATAATACTGACGAAGCATCGAAAACCTACATAACCCGACCAAGTTCGGATGGCTACAAAAAAGCGGCCGTGCAATATATTTAGGTAACATCCCAAAATGTACAGTGTAATACCGGTATTGAATTGGTATAGGTGATAACACAACCAAGTCATTACCGGTATTATACTGTAAATTTTGGGATGTTACCTAAATATATTGCACGGCCGCTTTTTTGTAGTCATCCGAACTTGGTCGGGTTATGTAGGTTTTCGATGCTTCGTCAGTATTATAATTGTTTTTCTTTAATCACTGAATTTAATGACATGAAATTTTGCATATGAATAGTTGAATGAATACACTAATTATTGGCATACATTTTACCATGCAATTCATTTAGAACGTCGTGATATTTGACTGCTTTGTAAACAGTGATCTATTCATGGTAAATTTGTCCTATAACTCTTTAGTTACTAACGGAACATCATTGATACTTGGCAACATGTTGCAGACACTTACAAGGTTTGTATAAACGTGAAAATCTAGACCCCAAAGTGCATACTTCAAGAACTAAGACCTAATAAGCGTATTGTACGTTTATATTTTTATCTTTTAAGCCCTACGATTTTTTCTAAATCTGTTTTTTAAACAAATATAAACAAATTCAAAACAACGTATGTAAAAATCTACAGCTCTCTATGTAAGCGCTTTATATGAAAACTAGCTAATGGCCAAACGTTCGCGTAGCGGAAACTTGAATTTCTCCGAAGTTTAAGCATGCATTAGTTTTATTCATACATACACAATTACACACTAATTTTTGGACACATCTCTTTTCTTCTAAAGTCTATGGATTAAAAAAAGTTCCGCCAGGACAACGTTCGCCCAGCGGAATCAGTTTTTGGTGAATTTCTCCACAATGGTTGCGTGCACAATTTTTTTTTTACCATACACAATTATACGACGTCATACACTAAATATCTGCATAATTAAAATCTTTAAATTCAACAACATTCCGCTGCGCGTACGCACACGAGCGAGGAGGCGTGGGAAGCGGTCACCTCTTCCTGCGAAGCAGTAATGCTAGCGAAGGAGGCGGACCGCGTGCGGGGGAGGAAAACCCCACGCTCCAGTCGCCGCAACCGAAGAATACAATCAGACAGACAAAAGCCTAACAAGGAAGCACGAACCACTGGCTTTATTTGGTCATGTGGCCGTGCATCGTGAAGAGCTAGTTGCACGCTCTACCCCCTCTTCGCCAATCCCATACGTCATCATCACCTCTCCGCAAAAAGAGGAGACGTCAGCCAACGTATAATCGCCTTCAACCAAGGACTGGACAACGGGAGCGAGAGCTCTCCCATACCGCTGGGACGAGGGCACAGCACTCACAAAATCATGTAGGTATATATAAAAAATGAGCAAGGAAGACAAATGTACAGGTGTTCAAATTTGGCGAAGTTTTGTTTTTACGGCGCTGTATATACCTATATAATTTTATATATTTGTGAAATGCATGTCGTAGGTGCACCATTGATGCGAAAAATAAAATAAACAGCGCAGTAATAAAGTCAAGTCAAACGGTGATATCTGCTAAAATAAGAGATATTTGAAGCTGTAATTTTCAGGTTATATAAACCGACGTTTAAGGTTTATACGTTTTTTCATTAGAGCGCTAGGATTTTTTTTTGGTTTGTCATAACTTAATAGTACTTAGAAACGGTAGATATTTTTGAAAACCATAGTAATTCACTGATACTCACTAATTTGCGTTTTTTCTACGGGCAATCATTGGTTTCTGATAAAACAGAGAAAACCGTTACTCCAGCAGGAAATTATATATCTCTGAAACCTTACGACCCAACTTCATTTGCAGCTCGTGCAGTAATATAAGCTACATGCCCATAACTTTATTTCTCGCACCAGTCCTTCGTTCAGAATTTTCTTGCTGGGTGAACCCCAGCAGGAATCAATTTTTTTTTTCAATGCGGCGGTAGTCACTAATTTTTAATTTGGCTCACATTTATAGCTCCTAAAAAACTCAATTCCTTGTAAAATACATTTTCTTGCTGGGGTCATGCACTAAGAATAGAAAGAGTAAGAATAAACAACAAAAATATTGATAAAATGATTTTTATTCACAGGCATAATATATTAGTATGCTATGGATTTCACTTTATTGGAGGACCTCAAATAAATAGCTTTATGAGTACATAATTATACATGTTCCTCTAAGTATTTGTATTTCTATAGTTCCTAAATGTTTACAACAATACTGTAAAATAAATAAATAAAATGAACTAACAAAATTTTTAAGTAGTCTTTAGGGTGTGTCATCTTCCTAATTATTCCTAGTGTTGGCGCTACCGCTGCAACTGTGGAGCAACTCAGGCGGCGTAAATATAGTAAACTTATTGGTGACTATATTTTGACTAGAATCGTTTGGGGTTGAAATCCTCGCCGCAGGATCCTTGGTTATTTTATATATTAGAACATATCAATACATTCATTAGTCGAAGGACAATGCCATGACCAGCGCCGGCCCGAAGTAAATTTTAGAATGGAGCGAGATCCAATTATTGCGCCTCTCCCGTTTGCTCCCAATAATATATACCTTACCTATACCAATTGTGAGTGTAAAGTAAGTATAGAACGTACATATGTACTTACTTTACGTACCTAAGTATGGAACGCGAAGATCTCAACTATACTCTGGTGTGACCAATTGAAAATTAGGCGCAACACCGAGACGGTCGACTTGGTCGAAATTTACACAATTATTATTTATATTTCAATACTCATGGATGTCCTCCACCCTGGGGCGGGCAGAGGGGTCTGTCAGACTCTTACTGACTAAAATCACCCCGGTGTTCCATCTCTCACCTACGCCGGGGATCGCGGGAACGTATGCGACATCCGTAATCCCCGGCTGGTGCCAATCTGCCTTTGCGGGCCACCTCGAGTCAGCGGAGGGAGTGAGGTGTTTGACTCCCTCCACGACGTCAAAGAGGGGCGCACGGGAACACCTCCAGGTCCCATGGCGGAGATCCGGCCAGTGCGCAAGCCGCCTCGTAGAAGATCGTGCGATAACCCCTGATGGCCATCGCCCTCTGTGGCCTCCACAGAACAGTGTGAATAGTACTGGCCGTCAGGTCAGCCGCCCAGATCAGGGTTCCGTATAGGGCCGTCGATCGCTCGATCTCTACGTACAACCACCTGCAGGCGGTGCTCGGGTCCCCCAGATTAGGAAGCAGGGTTGAGTGCTAGCCGCCGGAAGTGGGGGCCGAAATCACACCGGCTGTCGAGCACCAATCCTAGGTACTTCACGGTGGACTCGACAGCGATACGGACCCCCAAGACCGAACCCTGTATAACGCCGCACGACATGGGGCGCTGCCATGGTGTCTACCATTACCTCTCAGATAGTGAACTCCTCTCCGCTAAGTAAGCCCCAACGACGTGGCGGAGGTAGGGAGGCACTCGATGATAGCGCAGTGCCTCCCGAATACAACTCCAGGGCAGAGTGTTGAAAGCGTTGGATATGTCCAAGGACAACGCCAACACCACCCCACCCCGGGATACCGCTTCTTCCGCCAGGACTCTCACTCGCGATATCGCCGTGATAGTGGAGCGTCCATGCCGAAACCCGAACTGGCATTCCGCCAGGTCCGGCCCCTCTCCGCACAAGTGGCTGACGAGGCGAGCTGCGACTATACGCTCAAACAGCTTTCCCACCTCGTCCAGCAGCACTATGGGCTGGTACGCGGATGGTGAGTCCGCAGGGCGCCCCAGACGACCAGATTTCCACTGAGTGGGAAACTGGCCCTGCTCCAGGCACGCTGAGTAGAGTCCTCTCAGTTGGGGCTCCAACTTCTTCAAAGCGAGGCCCAACACGCAGCCGTGAATCCCATCGGGCCCCGGGGCAGTGTTTTTTGCCCGGAGCCGCATCACGGCCGCCCTCAGCTCTGCTTGTGTCACCTCTGGAAGGCTGGTGTTCTCTTTGGGCTCTGCGGCTGTGGGCAAAGCCATCGGCGGCGGAATGTGCTCCGCTCGTGCTGAGAAGAGGGGTGCGACCACGTCCTCCAGCAGCTCTGGTTGGAAACTCTCCGTAAGCGGGGGCGCCCATGGTCCGAGTTTCCCCCGGACCGAGCGATAAGGACGCCCCCACGGATCCCCGTTTAGAGTCTTCAACATCTCCCTAGCTCGCGTCTCCGTCTTGCCAATGGCATATCAACAGTCCTAGCTCAGCTAACTAAATTGCAAGTTTAGCGCGGGGTGAGGTTAGTGGGGTGATGTGGTGCCCCGCGCCACCCACACACTCTGTTCGCTCGCGTCTCGTTCATCTCTTCGCTTAAAATAGGTACATATAGACAATCGAAAAAAAAAGAAATTCTTTTTTTTTCTTTTTTTTCGCCCCCTAGGATTCGGCGCCTGGAGTGACTGCTCCGTTCGCCGTATGGGCGGGCCGGTCCTGGCCATGACAGTCAAGCCATGAGCTGGCCTATCTATCAATTAATCGAAGCTGGATACTCCGGTTATTCCATTTCCCCGGTTTCTGAGGTACTTTATCGGTCGTTCATCTGTCTAAGCACTAACCGACCAATGGGGATATGACAAATAGCGTTAACGGACAGATAAACGACCTATAAAGTACCTCTGAAACCGGGTATGAGAGACGTTAATGGTATAATGAACGAACATAATGGCTTCGGGCAAGAATAACAGCCCCCCTAGCCAAGTTACAAACGTTTCGTGTCGAATTCCGTTCTCCAATCGGTAACGTCTCGGTTTCAGCAATTGTAGAAAACGATAAGTTAACTTGGCTACCATTTAAACATTAAAAAAAAAGATGTAGCGTTGATCATTGTAGAAACGATAACAATTCATTATATCATTTTAAAAGATGTGAACTTGGCTACGAATTTTCTATTCGTTTATTCTAACCACGTGACTTAACGTCAAAGATTAGCGTTAACGATTGCAGATTACAAACTTGGCTAGGGGTGCAGATATAATTGAGATGCATACTAATAAAATAAACCTTATTTTTAAGCTAGTTACAGTCATATTCATATGAAGCGCTTGCTTTCTTTGGCTTATACGAATGTAATAACTATTTGCTTTCGGTTCATATTTGAGTATAAACGCTAACTCAACAACGTAAAGCCAAAGCGTGATCTATGAATCTTGACGGTTGTGCAAAATGGACAAAAGTATAATATATTTTTTATTTATGTACCTATAGGTACACAGTTACACACTAACGGCCGAACCCAATAACCGATCTATCACATACTAGAGATAGAAAAACAAATGAAACAACAGAAAAATGATATAGGTTTTCTGTTGTTTCATTTGTTTTTCTATCTCCAGTATGTGATACATCGGTCGTTGGGTTCGGCCGTTAAAAGAGAAAAGAATAAATACAGATAAAAGAGCACAAAGGTATAGAACCGGTATATAAATACATCGAGCGATATCGATCCCGTGGGTATAATAACAATAACCCTAATATTAAGACTAGTGATAAATAAATCTAATGGTTACAGTGATATGATTGAGATTCGGATTTAAACAAATAATTATCTCAAAGAAGAATACAGTTTACTTATAGTGTCATTATGGCTAAGGATAACATTTTTCGGTTACTGTAGGTACCTGCCAGTGAGTATATTGACAGTAGTAATACGAGGCTATGGTACACTTAGTTACTAACTTAACAATAGCATTAGCGAGAATACGAACAGGTATATATTTGTACTCTCGCTACACAAAAAAGCTCGGATTCTAATCTAATTAATTAATAAATTCTCTCAGAGTCTTTGATTTAGAATTAGACCGACTTTCCTGCTCAACTCAAAATCTTTAAATACCGTACCGAACTAGGTCCGGTGGAAGAGGGTTGGCCAGTCAAATGAGGCGATAACCCTTCATTAGGTACTGTAACGGCCGAAACCAATAATCGATCTATCATATACTGGAGATAGAAAAACAAATGAAACAACAGAAACAATATATATAGGTTTTCTGTTGTTTCTTTTGTTTTTCTATCTCCAGTAGGTATGTTGTAACGTTTTTCCCTCACAGTTAAATAAAAGAGATGGAAATAAGACGTACTTATATATTAAGGAAGAGCAGATGACTAAAACTAAAACCTTAACACTGTCTCTAGCTACCGCCTACCTATCGCTCTCCATAAGGAACACAACACTGACACAAACTTGGAACAGCCTCTGGGCTCCCCGCCAGAGAGGCCAGGCAGCAGGTCCGAAGGTGAGGCCCCCTAGTAAGGCCTGCACGCGGGCTCCAGTGCTTCCGCGGTGCGAACTCCGGTGGTGGGTCTTAGTTGAACCCCGTAGTAACGCTCGGTGATGGTTTTCTTCGGATGGACTTCAGTTGAGCCCCCAAATACCTTCCATCCCGGCTCCTCCACCTGTTCTCCCGTCCAAATTCCACACGTCTCTTTTCTTCCGGAACAATTCAAAATTCCATTTAGTTAGAGTGCCAGTGAGGTTTATGGCCAGTATTCCTTTAATAAATAATTTAAGTCTGAGAGCGTGCATAAGAATTTTAAAAGTACAGTTTATAACATAACTATACATAAGGAAAACAGAATATAGCATAACATCTTACATTAATCTATTAAACACAAATATAAAGTGAATTTTAGTATTTAAAATCAGTTAAACCTTTTTAGTAAAGCTATAGCGCAATTACCTACATAAAGAAAAAGTTACAGCTTGACAAACTCTGACGTAGAAAGTCACAAAAATAAAAATAAACAACAAAAATATTAAAAGGTGATTTTATATCCAGTGAAATCGATTAGAATCAGCGCTTAAAGCATTCAATAACGAATTCCACTACTAATACAAGCACTTCATTAATTTCAGTATATGTAACTGAAGATAATCTAAAAGTCAAAGACAAATCATGTGAACATAATGAGATGTTACAATGGATAAAAGGCATAAAATACCTAAAACGTAAGTGTTTAGTAGTACAATATGATAGTATCTGCAGTATTTAAAGTACAGATACTATAATGTGATAGATCGATTATTGGTTTCGGCCGTTAGTCTTCACATCTTCTGTATATAGTTAATGAGAGATTTCAATGCCACAAACGGAAAAGCTACTGGAGTTAACTTGCCTGCATCGCTTGCTGCGTAAGCTTGTAACATTTTTTGGAAGGACTGTTGGGGTAATTGGATATGAATAATACTAGGGAGCCGTCTTCGACATTTGCACCCAGCCGTGGTATGTTTGGTGGTTCGTCCGGCATCTTGTCCTGTTAGGAGAATCAATGTTGCATGTTGTGACCATAACAAATGTAGGTACCTAGAAGGATGTACAGTTGAATCCGCTTATAATGACATCGACGGGAAGTGAAAAATATGTCATGCTAAGCGGACCTCATAAAAAGCGTGATCTTAGGAAGGGAACGTGCACGGCGTAGACTACGCCATCTGGTGTTGCAAATCTGAAACTTTTACGTTGTAAATATTTGACCTGTGCTGCCACCTATACTTCCTGCACCCTCCGTTTAGGGGAACATGCACGAAGTAGACTGTGTCATCTAGTGTTGCAAATTTGAAACTTACAAGTAAAATATACTTGACATTGACGCGACTGTGCTGCCACCTATAGTTTCTGCACGTTCCCTATATCATGAAATAATGAGAAACACAAAAAGAAAATGTTGATAGACATAGATCAATCAAAACAAAATGAGTCAGAAACAAATTAGAAGTCATGTCCCTCACTATAACCAAACATAATTTCTGAAAAAATGTCATGTCAATAAACGAAGTCATTATATCCGTACTTTTTTTAAAGAATTTAATATGAAACCCAAAATTAGCTCCGTTTTACTCAAAGATTACTTCATACTAAGCGGTTGGTAATATAAGCGGCGTCATAATAAACGAATTTCACTGTATATACAACCCACTAAGACGCTGGTAGGGCGATCGTGAGCATACTTCCAGAATGTCCTGCTAGCCATGGTTTACCTCTCCACTCCTCTACACATCACAATATGTTGCCCTCTTGGCGCTACGTCACTTTGTGCTAGCGTCCCTGTTTGGGGGCCCATTTATATATATTGACAGTGGTCAGGCACTTCAGGCACGAGCCAATATTTCTACCAGAGCCTACGGTAATCGTTCCATTAAATCACCCAATCCCATAGTTTTCCATCTTGCGTGCGTTACTGCAGCGGAATGATGTCGCTTTTCGGGATTTCAGCTTGACAGATAATTAGTACCCCACCTCGTGTAAATGTGCCCGAAATTTAGAATTTGTGCGTCCAGCCGATCCAAAGATATTCACGAAAAACAGATTCCGCTGGAGTAACGTTACCCCAGCGGCATGTTTTTTAGCCGGTGGTCGTAGCTGAATACAAACTAGCTGCTTAGATAGATCACATTTGTGCCTAATTGTGCCCAAAAAATGAAATTTGTGCGTCTTGAGGTTTCAGAGTTATTCAAGATGCCGCTGGGGTAACGTTTAGCAAATTGCTGTACCTCTCAAACGGCATGACATATAACCACGATTTTTTTTTACTACGGTGGGTCTTAATTTGTGCTTATGCTGTGTAACTTTATTTCTTCTAAAATCGACACCATTGGAAAATAAGAAATTATTTTCAAATACCCTAAAATCGATCCTGGCGCTTCAATGAGAAACTCTAGAAACTTAACAATTATGGTGGCTTGTACCATTTATGACTTCAAAGCATCATGCAAAATTAGATGTTTCTATTCCAACTCCTCATGGAGATATTCCATTTTAATTAAAATCTGGCTTGGCTAAAATGTAACACTCCAATACATGAGTAATTATTGAGTGACGGTAATTATGATTCGACAAATAATTAGTACCTTTATTCAATTGCTTATCCTTAAAGTTTCAGCTAAAAAATCCTTGTAACTACAAAGATATAAGCAGAAAATCATAGGAAAAGAAATTTCACGATTAACCGAACAAATTAGAATGACTGTATAAAAGCGGCCGTGCAGTACATTGTGCCAACCTTCCTAAATGTTGAGTATTATAATTAAATTTTGATGGGTACAGGTGCGTACAAATGGTTTGAATAACTTTTTACTTACTTTTATATAAATATGTAACATAGGGAGTTATCAGAGTTGCGGAATTTGTTCGAGTCCCCGCGGTCGTGGAACGCAAAGGGCACAAGACGAATCACGGGTGGGTTTTAATCAATAAGATTCTGACACTCCCTTCCGCTTCGCAAATTTATTTACAATTAATTAAAATGCCGAGAAATAATTTCTGAAATCCATGACGTAATATGCAACACCCCGTCGACTCAGCTACTGTGTCAAATGTCAAAATCTTGTAAATCTAAAAACAAACAGATTAGGTACTTAGTAGATTTTTAAAAACTTAAATCACGAGCGAAGCGAGGGATTTAAAACGATTTCTTAGTGTAGCGAGGGATTTAAGTTCACCCAAGACTATAGGCTAGCTTTGTCACCGAGGAAAATACTCTACTTTTCGTACCATTTGCGAAAAAATTAACACAATAATAATATGAGATAAGCATTTATTAAAATAAACTTAACGCTTATGTATTTATTTGAAGAAAACAAAAACGCGGCAAATTCCTAGACTAATATATTTTTGTCGGAAAAGCAAAGGCATCAAGCTCTTACGCCCTCGTCGGTTTTCGTAATTTTATTTAATAATCATAACTGCATAATAAATGCGTATTCCTTTTTCAAAAAGATGTATAATGCTTTATATACAAACTCAATGGTGTAAACACAGGTGTAGTTCAGTATTTTCGGTAAGTATTCCAAATTTAAATCACATTATCCCCCTAGAGGATGAATGAAATTCAGTACAATTTTCTTTCCCTGTTTTTAACAGATTAAAAATGACTATTGTTATATACCATTTACTGACAAATATACAAAGGCAGTAAAGTCTTTATTGAATTGCTGTAGGTGTGTTTATTGTTATTAAGTTATAGATTTGCTGTCCTGAGTCCTGAGGACTAGCAAATCTTACAGTCCTGGTGACTAGCAAATCTTAGTCCTCAATATAATATGGCTATAGGTGTGTTTAACAAACCAATAAATAATTGTATGTAACACTTTTGTGCGAGACTGTTTCAAAAAACCAAATTTTTTACAACAAATTTAAGAAAGTTGGCTCCATGTACTGCACGGCCGCTTTTATACAGTCATTCTAATTTGTTCGGTTAATCGTGAAATTTCTTTTCCTATGATTCTGAAGCTGAAACTTTAAGGATAAGCAATTGAATAAAGGTACTAATTATTTGTCGAATCATAATTACCGTCACTCAATAATTACTCATGTATTGGAGTGTTACATTTTAGCCAAGCCAGATTTTAATTAAAATGGAATATCTCCATGAGGAGTTGGAATAGAAACATCTAATTTTGCATGATGCTTTGAAGTCATAAATGGTACAAGCCACCATAATTGTTAAGTTTCTAGAGTTTCTCATTGAAGCGCCAGGATCGATTTTAGGGTATTTGAAAATAATTTCTTATTTTCCAATGGTGTCGATTTTAGAAGAAATAAAGTTACACAGCATAAGCACAAATTAAGACCCACCGTAGTAAAAAAAAATCGTGGTTATATGTCATGCCGTTTGAGAGGTACAGCATTTTGCTAAACGTTACCCCAGCGGCATCTTGAATAACTCTGAAACCTCAAGACGCACAAATTTCATTTTTTGGGCACAATTAGGCACAAATGTGATCTATCTAAGCAGCTAGTTTGTATTCAGCTACGACCACCGGTTAAAAAACATGCCGCTGGGGTAACGTTACTCCAGCGGAATCTGTTTTTCGTGAATATCTTTGGATCGGCTGGACGCACAAATTCTAAATTTCGGGCACATTTACACGAGGTGGGGTACTAATTATCTGTCAAGCTGAAATCCCGAAAAGCGACATCATTCCGCTGCAGTAACGCACGCTTCCATCTTTTGTTTTCATATTCTACAATACTTCGGCATCTACCGGGAATTGTCCTTGGGTAGTATACTTTCATGGTGTATACTGGGGTAATTGTCGGCTGGTGGCTCATTGACTCATTCCATTTGAAATATCTAACGGGGCGTCTGCGAGTTGGCTTCGGCCTCTCGTACAGCTACCAAAGGATCGGGATCACAGGATCCTGAGACTGTCAAAGACCAATATAATATAGAATAATAATAATAATAATGTTACGTCCCACCATAACCGGCTAAATCTAATTTTATCTTACTTTAAATATTACCGTGTCATGTGCACCTTTAATCTTTACCAAGCCTTCCCATACCTATATTTTTTAATCCCAGTGTATCCTGAGATCTCGGACACGTCCATACTACGAAAACATGTCGCTAGTACTATAAATAGCTCTGCATACTCCGGTTCAATAGTATAATATAAATGCCACAATAATTTGACTACATCGAAAAATAATACTTCTACTTTCCGTAAGATTTTCAAAAAATATTGGACAGATATTTTTTCGCCATTTAAAATGGAGAAAAATGTATAAAGATAAAATGCATCAATATTCAAGAGCCAGAAAGTTAATTCAGGCCGTGAAACGTGAACTCCAGACTTGATGTGAGGTCAGCAAAGTCCACATGTGACACAGGACTACTTCCTGTTGCGCGGACGTTTCTTCGTCTCCAGCTCGGCGGCCTTCGCACGCGCCGCCTTCGCCTCCGCGTCGCGCTCCGCCGCGAACTCGTCCGTCAGCCGCCTCGCGTCCCACTTCACCGACGCGCGCAGTGCCTTTTCTATTAGTGCCATGTTTACGCGCTCTTCCCTTTTGAACTGCAACGAAATATGTCGGCAGTGGCCAAGGCACTTCCTAGCAGGGTTGCGGAATTGTTCGAAAGAGTTATTCCAGCCCCAAAACGCAATGAGAATTGTAAGGAACACGGTGACATGGGACCTCTCCTAAGCACATCACCCGGTTTTCATTCAGTTTAAACAATTATTTACTATGTCGGTAATCCTTTCTGTATTTATTTGTATTTTATAGTTTTAGGAAAACTTACAGATTAACATTTTTTTTACGCTTATGAGTTACACAATAAG
This sequence comes from Hecatera dysodea, assembly GCA_905332915.2. Classification (NCBI taxonomy): domain Eukaryota; kingdom Metazoa; phylum Arthropoda; class Insecta; order Lepidoptera; family Noctuidae; genus Hecatera; species Hecatera dysodea. The sequence continues at coordinate 23,919,828 of HG995286.1, read as the reverse complement.
CCCTATTAAAAGTTTCACGGATAGAAGAGAGCATACAAACAAAAACAGAAATATTTGAGACGGTACACATGTCATAATGTGTATGAAACAGCGTAAATTGTAGCCATTTAGTTTACGTTACCAAAAAAGAGCTTACAACGAGTCCTTTTTAATTTTGAAATGCTCGTACTGAAAACATCGATGTCGACCCCCCGGCAGATCGCATTATACGAATGACACGCTTAATAAGTAAGCACTCCTTCTGTAATTCGTTCCATATGCAATAGAAAGGGATTGCGCAGAAAAATCTAAGGAACCTCGGTTGAACCGCTAAATAAAAACGTCAAGTCTGCATTTTTTCTACGTATAGAAAGAGGAAGTACTCGTAGATGGAATCTTTTACAGCGAACTCAGCCGTGTCCCATCAAATGCAATCAACTTTACCCTGGTCCTACAGGTTCCTGAGTGGTGCTAATCAGCTGACACTAGCTGGTGGTAAGTTTCAACCGTCAGCTTGTTACCTAAATAAAGCCGTACCAATAAGCGGCCGTCGTATTTCAGTATGATGCTCGTTGTAGCAATCTAGCGGAGTGAGGTCGAAATAGCGGTTCCTATGCTGCCCACATACGAACCGCTATTTCGAACTAACTGCCTGACCAACCTGGCTTGCGTTGACACGGGATCCGAGACACGGTGCGCCGCTAGCCGATCGCAGGGAACTGGGGACCCAAGTAGTGTGCCAGCCACACATGAAAGGCTGCCCTACAGTATTAGGGAAGGTTCATATCTGACGGAACATGCGTCGCGTATTATCGGTCGCGTAACGCCAGAACAGACAAATGCATAGAAAAACACTTGACCGTTTACACTCAACCGATGATACGTTAGTGCGTCGAGTGTGAACGATCAAGTGTTTTTCTATGCATTTGTCTGTTCTGGACGCATGTTCCGTCAGATATGAACCTTCCCTTAAACTGTCGAAAAGTCGCGGAACGCACCATCGTGCTGGTTGGGACCAGATGGCCGGCAGTCTCCAGACTATTCCCCCAATAATATCGTCCTTTCAGTGCGTCTGAATGTTATCAGCGTTGAACCTCATCCTACTTAGGCTTAAGTTCTAACTATTGCCTGCAAAACCAAAAAAATAAAAATATAACATAATAATAATAAAAAGAACATAATTATGTAAGCATGATTATTTAATTTAATTTAAAATAAAATAATAATATAAATAAAAAAGAAGATGGACTCACGTAGACCATCAGTTACGAAGGTACATGTGTTCAATATATGAGCACTACTACTATAATACTGCAAGTAATTAAAACTAAATTAAAAAAAACCATTAAATCTGTAAACAAAGGCGCGGACCACAATGTCCGCGGTAATCAAATCTTCAGAATAATATAAAAACCACCATCTCACTTCCTACTCCTCACTTTCCTTACATTAAAACAGTTCCAACAAACAAAAATATAAGCAGGACAGCGGCAGAACTCCCCCTCACCTACGTATACGTGCAGCACCTCAATAATATAAGAGGTCTGCTGCAATGTCGAGGCTTGTCGTTACCTTCAGCTTGAGCTCCCTCCTAGTGCGGCCGGGGAACAGCTGCTCCATGATCATAAAGTCGGTGCCCATCGAGGCGAGCGCGCGGTAGAAGCGCACGGTCTCCGCGTCGCTCCATTCCTTTAAGCGCGGCGTGCAGCGGCAGCGGCCCGCCGTGGAGGAGTTGCACCGCGAACCCTCGTGCACCGCGCTCGACAGCGTGCGCTTCTCCGATTGGTTTATTACCTGGAGAAGGGCTGAGTGATCAGCGCGAGATACACAGTAGTGACGCTATGGTGCTCGACCAGAGTGACAGCAGCAACGCGCGCGATCGGGCAGCCATAGCCACGTTCAAAGATCACAAACATTGAACGAAAAGTTATAGGATTTGGTGCTTAATACTCGAGATAATGTGCACAAATCCTTACCAATATTATAAATGTGAAAGCGTGGATGTTTGTTACGCTTTCACGCAAAAATTACTTGACGAATCATCATTAAACTTTGTACACATATTCTGGGAGGTACTAGAAGTAACATAGGATACTTTTATCCCGGGATTATGTTCCCTTGGGATAATTTCCGACATTCACGCGGGCGAAGCTGCGGGCAGCAGCTAGTTAAACATAAAGTATGACAAGGGCGGTGACTTTTAAGTCCCGGAAGTCCCTTCCACCGTGTCTGCATTATGTTTTAGTTTGAGCATAATGCTATACTTACCAAGCTCTTTTCGTCCAGTATGATATCCCCGTTGGGCCCCAGTTTGATCTGCGGCACAGGCGCGGTGTTCCCCTTCGCCTCCGATGTATTTTGCTCCTTGCCCTCAGATTCCTCAGCGGCCTTGCGAGTTTCTTCCTCATTTACTTCCTTGTCATTTATTTCGTCTTGATCGGGACTAGAAAGTAAATTGGACAAGTTTTAATAGTTAGGTATATTAAGATGTCGTCATAATGTAGAAGGAAAAACCATCGCCCAGAATTATACCTCATTCACGATAAGATTAGACATTGAAATACAACTTTTTTTAGAGTCCGTTCAACCGATTTTGACTTCTATTGTGTAGGCAGCATGACACATGGTACCTGCAGTAAACAATTGGTATTATAATCAGGTTTTTGCTTTTAATGCCATCTTTATGCCTACGGAATAGAAGTAAAAATCGGTTGAAGGGACTGTAAACAATTTTGTTCCAATGTCTAATCTTATTGTGAATAGAGTATAGATTGTGATTTTTTTCAGAAAGAAAATGACACTAACATTTTTTTTTGTATTTCATTATGTTTAGCATAGTAAATTGGAATTGTTCAAAAGAGTTACCGTTGCTTTGGAACGCAAAGGGTCACACGGTTCCTTGGGAAACATTTGATGAATCCCATTCAAAAACAGGCTGTAAGTATAAAAATCAGTAATGATAATGAACTGTACAGTAAAATAGTTCTCACATAATAGGATTAGTGGAGGGGTTGTAGAAGATGAGGTCGTACATGGTGAGCGAGTCCTTCTTGACAGACTCGGTGCGCAGGCGCATGGCCGCCGCCCGCCGGGCGTTGTTCAGGCGCCGGTCCCTGCGCATACACACTTCACTAAGGCCCACTGGCACCGACCAGAATTATCTGCTAACTCGAGTTCGGTATGTATACGAGTATAGGGAACGTGCAGACACTGTAGGTGGCAGCACAGACGCGTCAATGTCAAGTATATTTCACTTGTAAGTTTCAAATTTGCAACGCTAGATGACACAGTCTACTTTGTGCAAGTTCTCTTAAACAGAGGCTGCAGGAAGTGTAGGTGGCAGCACAGATCCAATAATTACAACGTAAAAGTTTCATATTTGTAACACTAGATGGCATAGTCTACGCTGTGCACGTTCCCTATATGCAATTTGAATTGTTTTTATTCTTGTTCGTGTTAGCAACCCACTCTGAGTTAAAAGATAACTTTGGTTTGCGCAAGTTGGCCTAAGCATTACATGATCCTGTGGCCGTACTACGAAGTGCCAATGCTATCATGATTCAGTGCGAGGGAAAGGGATAGTGCTTTTCGTCGTGTGTAACTCCGTCTCTCTCTGACACAGGAATCATGATGGATTTAAGACGTCATGGTAGAGCTGCTGTTTAATGAAGTCTGATTCAAGCAGAGGCCTTAGCATATGACTTGAACATGAGGAGTTATAATTACGCTAGGTGCAGATGAGTTCAAAGCATTATTAGTATTTAAATTGAAGTATTATTAGTAAGAATACAAATGAGTGAAAGTTATATTTGTGTAAGGTTTTGTTAAAATCCCGATTTCTAAGTTAAAGCAGCGTATGGAAATACTGTTTCATAAGCCAGGCCAGTACCTATGTCTATAAAACTAGCCAGCATAAATATAGATTGTCTTGTTATTGTTATCATCAGTCCTGCATTAATAAGTGATTTTCACATTAAAGTAAAACACCTATGTAATGCTTTCAAGTATTGCTCACTTGATGCTGATGAAACAATCCACAACAGCGAGATTAGACACAAACCAATGTTAGTAGTGTTTAAATGAAATTCTACTTATTGTACTCACGCACAAAGTTAACACCATTTTTATTCGACAGCAAATAATCGATATATCGATACTACATACGATTTAAAATGTCAATAATCGTATCGATAATCGAAATGGTATGTTGCTTCAATCACTATTTCCATTTGTCAAAAAGTGATTAACCTGGTGGACAAGGTATGGGTTAGAGTAATGCTGTCAATTCGCAGAAGGCTGGCCGCATACGTACGGTTTCACGAAAAGGAATAGGGATGTTTCCTGAGTAAAAAATATATGATTATGTTTAGTCCGTCAGTTAGATTATAGAAAAATATTGGACACGTATTTTTTCCTTTATCAAATCTATAAAAACTGACGAAGATACAAAGCATCAAAGATCAGAAGGGGGCTTGTGACGTCACGGCTCGGTAAAAATTGTAGCGAGCAGTGACGTCACACGAGTTTTCAATGCACTGTATCGTCTTCATTTTTTGTTTACGTGAAAAAAGAAAAAATACGTGTCCAATATTTTTTGGAAATCTATCCGACGGACTAATTAGTTTTTTTAGTCCAACTACCCTATTCCGCGAGACTAGCGTAGACGTTCGACTTCCCGTTCTACTGACCAGAACACATGGCTTATTTTCGAAAGTAATGTGAGGTTTTATCCCATTCGGAAAATAAAGAAACGTGTGCGGCTCGTTGAAAATTTTTTAAATAAGGCAAGGATTCACGATTCATGTCTCCGAATCCGAATTCCTTATCAGGTAACCGTACACATGCGACCGGCTCAGAGGGAGATGTATGGAACGTCAGATAAATTACTGTTGTTTACGATGTTTGATAAGAAGTTCCAGTAAATAGAACTTCGCTAAGGTCCGAAATAATCTGATTTTGTATCGTTTTACTTGAGATAGTTCTGATATAGGATGATAGATAATTAAGTGCGTTCATACTAGAGCTGAATGATATTAACCCCAAAAACTTGGGATTGATATTTGTTGGCAAATCTCTAGTATAAACCATTTCAAGGAACGCACTTAATTATAAATCACTGAGTAGGTTTTCATGTAATCTATATGTAAAGTGCTATTATATCTACATAAAAAAAGATATATATTTCAGGCTCATTATTTTCGGAGATAAAGAATCGGAGGAAAGGAGGAATAACTACCAAACTTTAAAAATATCCTCACTTCCCCTCACGGTTTCAATTGATAAGTCTCACAGTACAGTCCCAAATATATTTTATTATTTTCCGTTTTGTCCCTCAAAAGGGACGCGCTTACTAAAGAATATTTATTTATTTACTTAACGCGTCCATGTTTGGGTGTCAGAAGACATGAGCTTCTGACGCCCAAACATGGACGCGTATACCAAATTTCAATAGAATCGATCGACAGACACAAGCGCGATCCTACAGGGGTTCCATTTTTAGTTCAGAACCCTAAAAAAGGCAAATCGTAGTTTATTATTAAAACTTGCTTACTTAGGTACATGCTTCTCCTTGACAGGCGACGAGGCGACTGCTGACGTTGCAGCCTGACTGGCGCTCGAACTCACGGAGTCACTTCTGACGAGGCTCACTTCCCTGAATAAAATTAATGTATAGACGTCATAAGTTTACTAGAATACTTTTTTATTGCATATCATCACATTTTTAATTAACTAAACATAATCTGCCTAGTCTCCTCTCAACTATGTAGTATTGGAGTTGACTTCCAGTCAAATCTGATTCAGCTGAATACCAGTATTTCACGTGGGGCGACTGCTATCTAAACTCCACAACCTAGAAACTGGATACCACAGTAATCCTTGGCCTGGTGTCAGATTTTCTCGTTTCTGAGAATCCATAATGATAATGGATTAGTATTAGTGTTGTAATAAAAATTATATTTAAGATCCAAATGGGCAAGGGCGGGCATCTTTAAAGAATGACTTTACCCAATCCGGGGTCCTAGCAATAGAAAATAAAGAAGAAATAATGACAATTATATCCTTATACAATTAAATCTGCAGTCACCTGTTAGGCAAAGCCTGCATGGTACTGAGCGAGCTGTGGGAGTCAGGTCTGTGCCGAAGCGCTCGCTGAGCCGGAGTGCTGGCTGTGGCACGTTTTTCATCTTCCGGCTCTGATGTGCTACTCTGAACGTATGACATACATTCTAGTTGTTTTGAAATGTTTCAACATGGTTTTAAAAAGAAAACAAAGTGAACTACTAAAATAAACATATAAAGTACTTTTAACTATGGATAAATGTACAGTTAGACCACTGGAGCATACCCACAGAAAAAATATTTTTTTTGATTAATAGTGAGGAGGCTGTACATGTATTTTATTTCTTTTTAATTACCTTTTTACATAATAATTATTTTGGGGACTTAAAACAAACATGTTATTGAACAACATGTTTGAACATTTTCAGTATTTACACATGTTCGGTAACACACAGCTACTCAAACAAACAGACAAAATGTTGGCTGATGATATATAATGATTTAACAGAAAATTGTATATATTTAGTTCATCCTAAATTCTTGCCAAAGTAGTGAAATATGATGGGTCTCTGTAACCATCGAGTTATGTTTGGCTTGTCTGGCATATAAATTTCATGAAAATTCTATTCAATAAAAATGAGAGAAAAATTAAAATAAATATCCCAATAAATCTAGAAAATACTATTTACGTATCTGGATACTTTTACATGTGGTCAACATTCTATTTAAAATATTTGTTCAACAGCAAGAGATACCAGAAAGTGCTGTCAGAAGTAGAAAAAGCAAAATAATGGAAAAGAAGCAGAGGGAACCTACAAGCGAAATAATAATTGTACTTAATTCAATGTTTTTAAAGCACAAAGAACTCTTACCTGCACATTATTATTTCTTAAAGAAGAAATTCTTGGTACTGGCCGCAGTTTGGGCTGCTCTTTCATTGGTGAAGGCAGGGGTAAAATAGGGTCAAACAAGACCTCAGCATTGTTTGATATTATTGTATTCTTCAGTAATGCCAGGGGTTTTGGGGCACTAGACAACTCTTGGAGAGGCACAATACCATCCATAATGGTGTCTTTAGTAGTGCTTTCCAGCATGCTTGGGACACTTGTATCTGGAAAACAAAAATTAAACATTTATAAGCAATGCGCATGGTGTGGTACAAGAGAAAAAGTAAAGTAAATTATAAGGTGTGACTAGACTTAATAACTACCCTAAAAAAGAAACAAATCTTGTGATTTCTATCAAGTTCACAAAACAGATGAGTCTCTCAAATCATTTATTATAGGCTGACACTGATGCGCAGTTTTTTTTTTTTAATAGACTTTAATAAATAATTTTAATTCTTGTAAAATAAGTTTTAATTGTGACATGTGACATTCACCAACCCGCACTGGGCCCGCGTGGTGGATTATGGCCCATTACCTCTTCTAGAGAGGAGGCCTGTGTCCCAGCAGTGGGAACATTAAAAGACTGATTATGTTATGTTATGTTTATGTAAGTTTTAATTCTTGTAAAAAAAAATCGAAATTATTTTAGTACATTCCTTTTTTTTATAACTATTAGTAACATAAGGCTAGTCAGAAGACTGGGTCACTTGCAATCAATTTGTATTGAAACTGGATGAAAAGGATCAGTGAAACTTAATTATTCTTAGTTGATTCAAAAGTTCTAGATTTATAGAAGGGATTGTAATATTCAAAGGATTATGTGTGGCAAGTGTCATGAGTGGCTGAATCTGAAACTATGAAGAAAACACAAAAGCATAAAACACTCAAAAGAATCTTAGGCCTCTCTCTCATCTCTATGTTTGAAATGAATGAATGAAGTGAGAAATACTCAAATGATAAATAATCACGGATGTGGCCATCCACACATTTCATACATACAATCTGGAACATCTGATGAAACGATAGTGCATGTCACATTCTTCTTAGCTTTCTTAGATATGCCATCAGTAAAATCAGTCTCCGCAGGTCTTTTCTCAACACTCCTTTGTATTGGCATGTCAGGGATCTTCTCAGGTGTGAGTAGTGGCAATCTTTGGATATTCACCTCTGCCCCAATGCTTCGGACTGGTGATATTATATGCGTTTTGAGAGGAATCCCAATGTTTCTTGGCGACACAAACACATTATTATCAGTGTTAACTCCTTTTTCGGAGGTTTCTGATGAAACCTCTTTTGTAACCTCGGTTTGACCTAAAGGCGATAGTACTTTTTCTTCTTGATATTTAAACACATTTGTAACAAGGAATGGTGATTTTAATGGAGATCCTGGACTCGGGGAACTTTTCTGTAAGTTAACTTCAGTTCGAATAATATCTAGTGGCGTTTGAGGACTTTTAATATCCAGTGTCTTTGTTTTGGCGTTATTACCGGCATCATTATTTTTTTTCCGAGGAGGTAAAGAGATAACAGGTTTAATTCTTGCTCGTCTTGCCGCCATTGCGGAAGTAAATGACCACTCAGACTAATATAGAGAAACAGCTAGTTTAGCAGCATTATAAAACTATGGTGTAATTACTGCAATTTAATCAAAAGATTTGAAAACCTACTCTGATTATAAACAAACACAAAATGCCGGTAACTGTGTTACCAGACGTGTCGGAAGGTCAAAACCTGTCAAAACCCTTACCAACCAAATCCGTACTATCCATAGACAACCCAAACTTTTTCCCTTATTAATAGTTAGACTGTGGTTAGACTGGTAACCTGGTAACTTATGTTTTCGTTTTTACTCTAAGGTTTTTAGTCATGTGTTTAGCACCATGGTTTTTAGTTAACAATTAGCGCCCTCTGAACGCATAGTTAATTGCAAAATTGATAGCAAAACGGGACCGTAACTCCTGAACGCAACATTATTTGATACAAGAAGTTTCTAAACGCATAGGTAATGTCTGTTTTTCAAAAGGTTCATCTCGATATTTTTTTTTGTTACATTTTTTGTGCGAAAAAAAATATCAAGGTAAGGATCATTACTATCATAAAGATTACTATTTTTTTACTGTTCCTTGATAGTAGATAGTAATTTTGCTATGAACTTTGCTATAAAAAATGGTACTTAGTAGGTACATGCATTCCTGCTAAGAAAAAGTTTGTGTTTATTTATAATATTTACGTTTTGGAAGCAAATAGCCGCGTTTTTATGCTTTGGTTGTAGTTTCGTATGGGTTTTGTTACTTTTTGATTAGCTAGACTGGCCATGAATTAAAATCGCAACGAACAACTTTAACAGCAGCTGGATAATGGGGATGTATCAGAGATGAAGGTGATATTGACGAGGTCTATTGATTATTACGATAATGTGGGTGAGTTGGTTGCAGATCTTGGGGATATTGAGAAAATAATAGAGGAAGCGCCAGAGTCAAAGGAATATAATTTATATTCTGAGGCTCCAGTTTTGCGTGACTTTGTGCCTGAATATCCGTCCATCGACTATACGACCGCTCGTACCTACTTTAGTTTGTAAAAAAGTAGGTATATTGCCATGGTTGACAGAGCTTTCGATTTTCAATTTCTGACAGACCACCCTCTTTTTTTTTTTTTTTGGATGGGAAATCATCAAATGACCCCTCCCGCCCTGGGTGGAGCGGTAGGGAGTGTCAGACTTTTACTGACTAAAACCCACCCGTGATCCTTCTTGTGCCCTAGGTATGCGTTCCAGGGCCGCGGTAACTCTTTCGAACAAATTCCGCAACCCTAGCAGGCACCGACCCTATGGGGCCCCGTCCTCGGTGCTGACGGCTCCTTGCGGCGCGCGTGGAACACAACGCGTCGTCGACTCAACCTGGTATCGGACGGCGAGCCACCCACGCTCACCGTCCCCAGGCATCAGCCACTGCGTAATAGCACAGCGGCCGACTTGTCTCTGGAGGTGACAGACCACCCTGGAAATATTATTTGACTTCATCTTATTAGTTTATTACATATATGTATGTTTTTGAACAAAGCCTACTAAAAGTCATCGTTGAGGAGAGCAATAAATATGGCATACAGACCACGTATTGTTCCGACCCAATTACCCTGTTAAAGTTTCGAAAATATATTGAAATTTTGATGTTTACTTCAGTATCTACCTATATAGATTTGTCACCTTTCTCCTGAGCACCCTAATGATAACAGGGTACACAGGATAGGACCAGTAGTTGACCATATCAATTTATGATATTCAAGTCTGTTCCTTTTGATCACCGTATGTCACAAGATGAATAAATATGTTCCACTAGACTGTCCCATTTGAAGCAATATCTCTCTAATAACCCCAAAATGGAGATTCAAGTGTTACGTACCTTGTCTCATGGACTATGCTTATTCTTTCAAAATATACTCTGGGGCTTATAAGTCCTAGAGTATATTTATTATAAAAGAATACCGAATGAACCAGATTTGGGAGCTGCATTTTAATACTGTAGTACCTACGCTTGCTTCGACTTGTAGCCTGTAGGTAGGTATCGAGACAAGTACCTAAGCTATATAGTTATCTTTGACAACTACTTACACCAACTTACATCCCTATTTCATAATCTATACAAGGAAGAAATTTATTGTTTGGGTATCCCCAAACAATAAATTTAAAGAAAAACAGATTAGAAAAAGCATGCAAGTTACCAAACTTACTCAACACATCAGTACCAAGAGGATATTACGAAAAAAGTGTCACCACTTTCGAAGGGCTTGATTTTCAGCTATAAGCTGGAAGACAGCAAGACCTCTTTGCTGGTGGGTATCTCACCTCACGCATTGAGTGAAGCAAATCGACAAACGCGCATCTATTGCTGCGTTACATTACTTAAGCGGCACAATAATATAAGTTTTATATAATAAAAGGATTTTAAATCGAATCATTACTGTGATGAAAAGTGGATCCTGTACGATAATCGGAAGCGCACATCGCAATGGCTGAACCCTAGCGAATCATGACTCAAGCGCAAATTGACTCAAAAAAGTTACTTGTGAGTGTTTGGTGGACTAGTGCCGGTGTCGTTCACTAAAGCTTTCTTAAATCTGGTCTAACCATTATGTCTATTGTCAGCAACTGCAAACCCTGATGGAAAAGCTAGCTACTAAACAACCAAGGCTGGTCAATCGTTCTAGCCCACTGCTGCTTCAGGACAACGCTAGACCACATACTGTACAACACACGGCTACCAAATTAGAGGATTAGAATGTCTTAGACGTCCACCGGAACTTGCTCCAACAGGTTACCATTTTTTAACCGACTTCCAAAAAAGGAGGAGGTTCCTCATAACTTTGTACTGGGTGTACGGATCTTGATGATTTTTTTTTGTATTCGAAAGCTGGGTGCTTGTCGTGTGGTCCTAATGTCCTATTTAAATTTGATTGAGATCTGACTCGTGGCTTCGACTGCATTAATGATGTTATCAAAAACTCTTGTCGATGTAAAATGTAAAAATAAATTTGTATACGATGGTTTGGAAGAGCATCTTAGTATTTCAAGGTGGTCCCTTACTAGTTTGGTGAAGATCTGATGAAGAACAAAGATGGTAGGAAACGGAACTCTTCAATAAATGATAGCAAATCTTTCGGGATTGGTGAAATCGCATGTTTGTTTAATTATGTTTTACACCAATGTGATTGGTGCGTTTAGGTGGGAAGGGGGGGGGGGGGGTACCTCCTCATTTTTTGGAAGTCAGTTAAAAAAACATGTATCTTGTGCCTGCTGCGTATTTTATTATACATCCCGCTAATATTTGCACATTAGATACACTATAAACTAGAATAGGTATGATTGGCAACGCAACGTGATCCTTGCAAAAAAGTGTAAAAGTTTGTTTAAATAAAACACAACACAGAAATAATATATTATTCCTTTGGCTTTAACTCTTTAACAATGCTGCACTGCTGGTGATTTTCACAACTTATTCATAATTCCGTTTACGTTAGCTCCTGGTACTTTATACTACTGCTGGTGGTGATGTGTACGCTACCCGTTACCATGGTTACGGGCTGGAGAGAAGGGGATAAAGGGTACAATTTGTATTCAACATCTTTTTTTAATTTGGCCAGTCCAAATAGTATATCTATAGTGAAAGTACTATAATGCTCGCATGGCCACATCAAACAACCCCATTATCACTTTTATTTTTAATATATTTTAACTCTGTCGACGTAAACATTGTGTTAACTGGATCTAGTACTGCTAGAAGGGTGGTATAAATCATAATTACAGTTTTATTTTTAAACAATCACACTAAATTTCAACTTTAATCCATACCGCGTTGGTATGGAATAAACTTGAAATTATGCGTTTTTTAAAAGTTCGCGAATGAATTGGCAAAGGTCGAAAAAATAAGCTAAACCCGCATGCCCGACCCATTTGGAATCTGACGCATCTAGCGCGAAGACTTTTCCTAAGACCTCAAATACGAGGCAAAATACCAGGAGCTTATACACGTAACGAGCTTTGTGATCACTGCTGTACGTTGTGCCCTTTGGTATTTTTAAAAAGCTTGCTCGTATGGGGTTTACGTTCTAGATTTTTTAAGGATATTTTTAAAAGTTTTAAAAATATCCTTAAATATGTACCTACTTAATAGGAGAAAATATTGTTAAGAAAAAGTTGCTTGTACAAATATATTGTTACGAGCTTCAGGTTCGTGACAGTAAAAACTGCCGATTAAATAACCAACAATGACGCTTTAATTACACAACACTAATTACAACTTTAAACTCACTAATTATAAAACACAATCACACAATTAATAACTTTAGTTCGTAGTTGAAGATCGCTCGAAGTTCTTACTTGTATCGCTAATCCAATACTGACTCGGCAGGTTTTTTTTTTTAATGGACCACTCGCAGTTTACTGCTTAAGGCACTTCCCTGACCAAATAACCTTGACCATTCGTTTCCTTTGCCGCCCGCATCCTGCGCACGCCCTTTTGTCATAGAATTCACACAATTTTTGGAATTAAAAAAAATAAGCGATCTTTTGAAATGAAATAAAACGTGTATAATATAGATTTTTAAATTATTCCTCATAACCAATGAGTTAATAGTCTCTGAATAGCGAAGAAAAACGCAGTATTGCAAGGTTTTGGTCGGGGTATCGCCTTAACCGGACTTTGACTCGGTTGGTGTATGTACAGGCTTTATATAGAGCGCCGGTTAATTCCAGAACCTTCCATCGTAGTAAGATCTAGAAATTCGCGTACATATTTATATCGATCGCGACTGACTAGGTTTCGAGAATTCTAGAATGTTCGTAGTACGTAGAAAAGTCTCGAAGGTTCTTGACTCTACTAAGTCTGCTACTCGATACTAGATGGAGCTAGTGGTAATGAATGCCTCTTTACCTAATTATGGCGGGAGACAATATTAATGGTTTTTTCAAGGACTGCCCTCGCTGCGCTCTGTTAAGTATTTTGACACTTAAATCTAGATTGATTCGCAAGCATTTGTTTTTAATAAGAACTCATGTCAGGAAACTAAACATTTTTAGTCCGATGTCTGCAACTGTCTTTTATTTCACGAATGACAGTGACAAAATTTTTGATTTTGTACTTCGAGTAGTTTTTGTAATTTTACTATATTTTACTAGCATTTTATATTTTTGTTTTTTTTTTTTACATGAGCTTTTTATGGAGGTATGGAAAATGTTTAATGTCCTGATATTATTCGATGAGATGAGATAAAATGAATGCTTCAAGAAAAAAAAAACGAGAATTAGAATTTTTGCAAGGCTGAAAAATATAATTTTCCTGGCCTATTAGCTATTCTAATGGGTTATCTGGCAGAGCTTTACGCGGAGTGTTTCCGAAAACTTAATAACCTAGGCACGTGTCATGTGTTCGGGAGTTAGTATTCGGGAGTTAGTATTGATCCATCCACATTGTAAAATATTCGAAGCACTAGGCTGTAATAAAACTATAAGAGATATATACAGAAATGTTACTGTTAAAATTCATAGAATTCCCGCCATTAACATTGTGTGCGAGGATGGTTATTTAACTAATTGGCTATTTAATTAAGGTTCCGCAACAGGATTAACACGACCGTGTGTTATCCTACTGATGTTAATCCTACTGATTCCGGAAACTTAATAATTTTTTTGAGAGCATTTACAGGCACCCGTCCGAAAAACCTGAAAAAAGTACGTCAGTTAGCTTCAAATGTTCAGTTATGGTAAAAATTTGGTGAACTTATATTCAAACACACCTGTGTCTTGTTCCATTCCAGTGAGCTTAACACGATACCTCTACTGTTAGTAAGGGGTAAGGTAATCTACAGACCTCGGATAATAACCTTGTGAATCTTGGCCTGATCCTGCAGTTTCAGGCACTTCTTCTCATGCAACCGAGCGGTGGGGCGGGTTGTGGATAGCCCAGCTCCAGCACCTGACTACTTTGGGTCGATCCCCTGGACGGAGTTTCTCGAACGAGACTCCGGACAGAGAAGTTTCCTAAAAGTCAAATCCCAGTGCGAAAAATCCTAGCAAGCATTGGAACCTCCGGAATAGCAGGCAGGATCTAGACCGAAAGAGACATGACACACCACCACCGAGAAGGGTGAAGGAGAGACGGCTTCGAGCCCGACATAAGGTGTACTTTTCCGAGCTCTTCCAAATCACAACCCGGGTCTAGCGGCACACTCCTGGGCCACAAAAAGAGAACCCCGGACGATCCTCACGGACAAAACACTAGTAGGCTGGTTGGAATGACGGGAGCCATGGCTCAAGCTGGTCCACCATCAGAACTAAGTGCGGAAACATGATGGGTCTTGGCGCCAGGCTGCAGGTAGTCCAAGGAGACAAGACAGGAAACTAACCAGGTGACTATATAGGGGCAGCCTACGAATGTTGGCGGGGGGACAATCATCGGGCACTGCTCACTGAAAAAATATTACACACGATAGATATAACGATCAGTCCTCTATGTAGAACATGCATGGAGGAGAAGGAAAAGCCGCCGCCGAAATGCAGAGGCAAACAAAACAATACGGACACCGAATCTGCCAACACATATCGTGAAAACACTAGTGGGCTGGTTGGAAAGACGGTAGCCGTGGCTCAAGCTGGGAACTTAGTTTGGAAACAAACTCTAATAAATATGTAGAAAAATTGTAGATACAATGCTTTTCCGCCTTAAAAACTAATCTTATCTTGCAAATACATTAAGCTATAAAACAGGGAGTTTTAGAGCTGTAATAATACGTCTTGATGTGTGCCCTCATATTAATCTCAATACAAAAAACAATACTGCATTTAAAAGAATACCAAAAATAATGTCATTCTCATAAAATACATGCAAAAAAAGATAACATGCAAAGGTTAATAAATAAACGTTCTTTTTAAATAAGTATCCTGAAAAAAAAAAACGGTAGCATTCAAATCTATTTCAAGTGGGTTTTAAGAGATTTAGTGAAACCCCCCCATAAGTCCGCCACTATGTTCTTACCAAGGCAACAGCCATCGCGTTAACATTGTTTTTTCAAACCAAATCGTATTTTATGCACCAGGGAAGCAAATCTCATAGCAGCATGCAGCATCATAAACAAAACGAACTTGGTTGGTAAAACAAAACATTTTCATAGCATTCGGAAAGAGTGTACGGTGACTAGCAGATTAATTACTGCTGATGTTTATTAAAAGTCTTAATAAAATAATCTATACAGTGAAATATAGTAAAAATAAGAACAAAGCAAAAATCACAAGCCTCTTATATTTTGACAAAAACAGAAAAGGATATTATTGTACTGTATGTACAGAAAGGGATAGCATGCTAAAGTTAGCTCCATCCCTTAGTTTCTCATATCATTGCCGATGACGTCATTCTAATAGAGGAAGAGAGAGGCGGTTATATTGAATTTTCCTGACGTCACTAATTTTGTATTCGATACAAGGGTCACAGCGTCCGTCGTAGGTGCTATACAATCGACCGGAAAATCAATAAGCCGTTGAACTTTTGCCATTGAACTTGAGAGGAGTTCGAATTGTATTACTGTAATTGTACCGCACTTAAGCGTTTTTAGTAATTTGGGTTTTACAGATTGATTTAACGTAATTTCCGTAAAAAAATAATGAATTGCTATACTAGCTAAACTTGTCTTCCTGCAGCCAATATCAGCTTCTTTGCCTCTTTAATTACTTTACTAGCTTCTATTTCCATTATTCATTGATAAACATCACGCACTTGTAATTAATTACATATGTTATCACTCGTGACCAAACCTTTTTAAACAGCGCAATTTGCTATGAATTCGTCGAAACGATGACATAATAACGCTGAAATATCTCATAACGTCAACTAAGCTATGAAAACTTTACTTGTACTTTATAATATTTTTTAGTCTTATTTATAAATACCTCTAGTCTTTTAACACGCACGCTTAGACGCTCAAAGCTGAGATCGCGTCACTACTTGCCGTACAGGAACAGCCGGAAATTCAGACAGCTGCTGCTGAGGCAATTGCAGCTAAGCTACCACATTGGTTGTCTTCTTACTTCGTCAGGCCAAAGCCCGCAGTTTCTAAAAATCTGTTTTCATTGGGCGTAACCCGTATATTAGTTACTAGCTGCTGCCCGCGACTTCGTCCTCGTGGAATCCCCGATTTTAAAACATTCTTTATCGCTGCTCCGCTCCTATTGGCTTAAGCGTGATGATATATAGCCTAAAGCCTTCCTCGATAAATGGTCTATTCAAGCCAAAAAGATTTTTTGAATTCGAACCAGTAATTCCTGAGATTAGCGCGTTCAAACAAACAAACAAACAAACTCTTCAGCTTTATAATATTAGTATAAATTATAGGGATTTTCTTTAAAAAAACTTCATTTTAAAAATCCGGTAGAATTTAGTTAATAAAAAAATACGAGGAAACTTTTTTTCTTTTTCTGTAGGAGAATAGCATCGTTCTTGTTAGCTACTATATGAAAATATTTTTTTATTATTATTTTATTTAATGGGACAATAAACAGTAACAATAAATATATTTACAAAAACATTATCGGCACTAAAATACATTAATGTTCACACATTTGGATTCTATGTTTTTTGTTGCATCATTAGTATTGTTTATATTTATCTATTATGTTTTTATTGTATATATAATTAGTACACCTAAGATTACCTACAGTTCCTTTTCTCTTTAAAATATATCCAAAGGATGTCTTGAAAAGATCGCTTTTAGCGATAAGGCCGCCCATCTATCATTGTGTCACTCTATGTAATGTTTTCTTTGTCTATATTTTCTGTAACTTGTATGATGTATATAATAAAGAGTATTCTATTCTATTATTAAAAGTAGCGAAAACATGCATTAAATTAAATTATAAAATAACATAGAGTGTCATAGAGGGATTCATCAATTATTGCTTTACTACAACAACTAAATTTGAGCCTAATTTATCAAATAATCAATTATAAAAAAAATTAAAAAGATCTTATATTTTTTATTACACATAGGTGTATTTTTTACAAGATGCCTTAAACGAATGAACGTCGTAACGGTGCTACGCCATAACAGCTAGTGGTACTAGCTGTTATGGCGTAGCACCGTTACGACGTAGCACGGCTACGGCGTAGCACTACCAAGCAAGAGCTACGCTTCTAATACTATTATAATTGAGTTTATACATTCTATAATAATTTGATTAACTTTGTGGTTGAATTAATTTTATAAAAGTAACGTATTTTTATAAATTTTTAAAAGCTTGATTAAAACAATTAGCTTATTTATGTTATGGAACGTCCTCGTTATAATTGAATTCGGTTAAAATGAATTTAATTAGTTTACTGAATTAATAATATTAATAATATTAAACTGTGAGGGGCTGTGTGTGTGGAGTACATAATTAACAGATGATACTCATCAAATCAGCTCAATATTTTTCGTGTAATAAAATAATAAATTTCGCATATCTTTTTTATACAAGCCTGTGTATTTTAATTTAATACATCCCATACTATTCATCTATATTTTTATTTTTTGAATTACACTAAAGCTTCTTATAATTAATTTGTAGCATTAATTGGATTTTAAAACTCTAGAGTATTACTCGTAGAACCAAACAAAGTAAATTTCTGTTGTCAAATTAATAATCTCAGTTCCCGCTGCCGTTAGTAGTGGTGTTATTTTAAAAAAAAACATCTTCTGTCTTTTTAAAATCCCATTTGGTTTTTCAAAGTTTTCCCGCCAAGCATCCAAGTTTTCCCACCAAAACTGGGAAGTTTTGGCGGGAAAACTTGGATGCTTGGCGTATGAAAACGGCAATTTCTGCTGACCTAGTCGTTCCCTCTATTTAACAACTACAAACTTATCTCCCCGACTACGAGGCCTGTTCCCTCCTCCCGTATTGCTAGTGTAGTGCATGTGCATACAGGGGGGCACGCCCCAAGCGTCCGTATGTAGTTGTGTGCACTTCTCATTGCTTATGTAGTCCTGTTGGTAAAGCATAATCTGAATATCGGCAGAAAAGCGCGTTGCCATGGTAACACTAGTCTTCTGTTTTGTTTACTATGACTACGCTACTTCACTATACTGTGTGATTGAAAATTGACAGATATTTATAGAATAACACTATGATAGTTTTTTGATTCTGATCAATTCCGTCAATCATTTTGATCGTGTTCTTTAAAAAGATGGAAAACTATAACACACTTAATTTTAATAGTATTATTTATCGGTTTACTGTCATTATCATAATACGTAGTTGCAGTCGAATATTATGTTCTACGGGCAAAATAGTCAAGATATTGCAGATTATGATGAATGTACGAACAATCATTTTTTTTTTCTACAGCCAAACGCGGACTAGGATATTTTTTCATTGACGAATCGCTCAAATATAATGTACAACTATCCTCAATATTACTTGCCTTAGTGTCTACTGCTCCCAATATTTGTCTGGTTTAATTTCTATTTTAACCTCTTTATAAGAATAATAGCTGTGTCGACAGTAGGTTTGTCCAAAACAAAAACAGAACACTGTCAAAATAATTGTCTGTATAAAAACTGCAATCAACAATGAGAAATTGCAAATCTGCTTCAAGCTAAGCAAAATACACACTCAAAAATTAAATAGCTAGTAATCTTTTATTTTTTTCTTAATTACATTAGATTACGAATTTATTAAGAAAATTACGTCACGGCCGCAACAGCTGCGTGATAGCAGGATGTAAATATATTTTTGTTACGCTACGGGTGTTAATGTACGTGACTTGGAATCATCATCGTGTTACTGCTTTGAACCTATGTTACGTTGAGTCAGCGCAACACAGCACCTCTCACGCTATCATTGACTCCCTACTCTTTCATATCACTCGACACCAATCCGTTCATCTTTTCTTTGGTCTCTCTCTCCCTCTTTAACATCCACGTTTATATTCACAGCTTTATTACTGACTAGCAGCGCCCCGGGGTTTTACCCGCGTAGGTCCCGTCCCCGTGGGAATATGGGGATAAAATATAGTATATGTCACTCAGGGTGAATGTAGCTTTCTAATGGTGAAAAAATTTTTGAAATCGGTACAGCAGTTTTTGAGTTACATACAAAATACAAATCTTTCCTCTTTATAATATTAAGTAAATGCAGTTCGTCCCTTTCATAAGGAATACTCAATTTAAATATTCCAGTCTAGATAGAAGAACCTGTTCAGAAATCAATGATTAAAAGTCGCCATTCATTATTCAAAGGAACGCCAGCCAAATTATCAGTTCCTGTTGCGTTCCAGTCCAGACGTACGCGCTACAATATTTTGGCGCGAAACTGTTCTAAACGTTTTACCGGCACTACCTTTTCCCTTTCATGGTATCCTGGTGTAGGTGCGGTATATTGCGTTCCGTTTCATGGAACGGCCCCTTAACTGATACTGGTAACGTTGCCTTTACGGCCGGGTATAAAATAAATGTATTCTACATTTTACTACTCGGGCAAACTTAGTCTATAAAATAAACTACATAGTGGACACTATGTAGTTTTGTTTATCGAGTTTTGTTTTGTTTTTTTTACTAGATTTGCTACTTCAATCGAGCGGATGTCGGAATTAAACAAAAATGTCGCATAGATAAAATGTACGAACCTAGAATAACCTGACCGCGCTTAAAAAAAAATATACTAGAAATGCAGGGCACTGGCTATCTTTTTCGATTAAAATGCCAACCGCATTAAATATCGCTTGATATCTTTCTTTTGTGAATCCATTGAACGGTATTTTTCATAGCCAAACATGTGTGAAGGTCATTCATCAGTGGGGAATCGTAACAACATGGTCTCAGGTATATCGATCTTGAAGTTGAACTGTCAAAATAATTGTACAAAGAATCCGACATAATTATATCGATAAATAACTATAAAATGTTCACTTTTCTTTTAATACGTGATATTGTATCACAAATAACTCAATAATATGTTTATATTTTCATACATCTGTTAGTACTATTTTTTTATCAACAGATGGCGTTACGTTTATCTACATTCCGTAATTATTTTTTTTATAGAGTAATCCGCTGAATGACAAAAAATAAAAGTTAAAATTAGCTAGCTGCTGCTCGCGGGAATGTTGAAAGTTATCCCAAGGGATCACACTCCCGGGATAAATAGTATATTATATCTATGTTATTCCAGACTGTACCTAATCTATCTCTTAGTCAAATTTCATCAAGAGCCGTTCGGTCGTTCTGATGTGATTGAGTAACAAACCTCCAAACCTTTGCATTCATAATACTTATGATTAAAATATTACGTCTTGTTTCTAATAACCGAGAAGTGAGCGGAAACAAGTATAAAATCTCTGTGGGTTCTAAAAGTAGGCTTTTATGAAAGATTTATGAGCGTTTTTAGATAGTGTACCCTTTAGAGTTAAAACAACTATGTCTTTGGCTAACTTTTATTTGTATTATAAAACAGTATCACTTTTTTGATTTTCGTAGTACTATATACTATTTATTTTTTCGAAAAAATGAACAAATTGAACGAAATAAAATAAATTACAAAGTATTTTATTAAACAATAATTTCCTCCTTGAATATATAATATTCAATCAATCAATGAGACTATTTCTGCAACAAGGATGGAAATATATATCAAGCTCTGTCGTTCGGCTTCAAAAACTACCTTGTAACTTATACAGTCCTGGTAACATAATAAAACGGTAATAATATGAATATCTTTAATAATACAAAATTTTGTTCTAATAATGTGATAGCTTTCATTTCAGTGCCAATTAAAATAAATAAAATCTCCCAATTTAGACAATATTGTATATTTAGAGGGGTTGCAGCAACAGCGCGACCATCCGGCGCGACGGTCGCTGCAACTCTGGCTTTATTTGTAAAGCTCTTCTCAATTTTTGGGTTGAAATGTATCGACGGAACGCGAGGGGTGGTTGAGTGAGTCGTAGAAAGAGTCTCGGCATTAAATAAAAAGCTTTTTTTAAATACTTTGACATGAATTACTTTGTAACGTATTATATTTTTACTGGGATTGTGCGGACTATGTATGACGCTATATTCATGTCTACCTAAAAATATCAATATGTAAGTCTCGTTCGTTGAATCTTTGAATCTCTAAAAAGGTTTAAATTCAGTTACATGGTAACTGTCAAATGCTCGCACTGTCTCGACAGGTCCACTCGAATCTGTGTATTGCTTTCCTCAAAAGATTACCTCAGACATGAACCTACATGGTTCTCAATGTTTTGCCCAAACTTTATGATCTTCGAATTTTTTTTCAGGGAAGTCAACTAGGAAACACCGACCGGAATATTTAAGTAATATTCAATTATATTCTAAAGTGCAATTGGTTTATAAGCACTAAATGTATTTTTAAGTAAATGTTTGTTAAGAGCGTGTACGCCGTATGGCATTTCATACAAATTTTTCAAGTCCGAACAAAATACTGAACCGATTATAATGAAACTTCACACATATAAGCAGGATGCATAGGTCTAAAAAGTTAGTTAAAACATTTTCGAAATCTCTTGTTTAAAAAAAGATAAATGGAAATTTATGTTTGTATGGAAAATTTAAAATGGGTCCAATTTAACACTATTTATCGAAAATGTTTTCAACTCAATCAGTTTAGTCATTTCGGAAAATAACGACTTGAAAATTTGTATGAAATGCCGTTCGGCGTATGCGCTCTTAACGGTCATCTAAGACGGTATCATACCTCACTAATAACTAGTATTCATATTTTTATAGACCAAAAACTAGTGCGAAACATTTTGAACTAACTACTAATAGTTAGTTCAAATGATCAAGAGAACTCACTAGTCGACAAACTAGTTTGATGACGTGTCTCAAATAAAATGGCGAATCCCAAAGCGGATCTGCGTGTAAACAGAATCTACGATGCTGATAAAATATGCCTTTAAAACAATTACACTGTTTGAAAGTTGTATACATTTTTTCAGCATTTCATGAAGCTCCAGTATCATACAGTAAAATACCTTATTTATCTCATATTTTAAAAGATATTCGGTAAAACTCAGCGCACACTGCTCTGAAAATCACAGTATTATTGCGTCGCTCCTTGATAAACTTAAAAATATTGACATAATCCTGGAGATTTCCTACACAATTTTGGTACAAATGTATGGGGAATTTAAGGACTAATCATTTTCTATAGTATTTTCTTAACTTTTATCTCATAATTCATTTAAAATCTGCAAAAGAAGCTTATTCGACCGCACCTGAATACAGGGATTCCTGAACGACACCGAAACATTATTTAAGGTGCACGTAATAGTAGCCTCTATGGCTAATGACAGAGAGTATAAACTGTTATAACAGTTCAGGGTTAGTTATGTCATTACGGCCAAACTACAAGCCCGTTTCGCTCCATGGACTCCTAGTACAACGCATCGTATTTGGACCTACAACAACGTCAGGCAGGCGCTTTATTGAAAACCCCACGTGTGCTGACCTACCACCACGTGGATAAGATTACTTCGAGGCAAAAAAAAAAACTGGCCTCATGCGAATTGGCATAATGGGGAGGCGAAGGCAAAGTCAATTACAGATGGCGCGACAATCGTTGGTACCTCATTCAGTCGTCCGCAACTCTTTGGGGTTATGCATTAATCATGCTTTGTTTTCAAAATAAAATAATTAGGTGTTCCTGTGTGTCTTTCGTAAAATAAAATGTATTCCTCGTTGACTGTAGCTCAATTAAAAGAAGAGTTGCGCAAAAGAAAAGCTAAAACAACAGGAAATAAGGCTGTTCTCATAGCTAGGTAGGTATTGAATATTTACACAAAAATCGACACCATTATGTTTATTGTGCATAAATCACAACGTTTATAATTAATTTCTGTATTTATTGTTCCAGATTAGAAGCATATGATTTAAATTTTAATATAGTAACTGAGGATAATGAAGATGAGTTCTGTCACGTTTCAGTTCTGAGAGTCCCAATAACTCTTTCTTTGCACAGCGTGCTTCATAACGTAATGATCTTCTTGATTTAGATTGCTCTTCACACTTAGAAAAGGAGAAAATCGAGGGGATGGCGCCTTTCTTCAATAATTTCTTTTCCAATTTAATACCTGTAAATAAATGCATATATGTTATGTAATAGGTACTTATATTTCCTCTTAATAAATGTTTTTACTGTTATTGATTGAATATCTCACCTGTATACTTGCTTTCTTCATAATAATCACTTGGTTTAAAATGTTTTGCACATAACCTCGAAGTCGGAGTCGGCTTCCAATTTTTCCGCCGTATTGCTTTGATCCAAGATTGCAAGCATTTTTTGTCTGTAGGAAAACGATGAATTCCAATATTTTCACAATTATAAGCACAGCATCGCGGCATTTCGTTAATTTTATAATGCAAAAAGTTTAATCACTTAAAACATATGTTTTGTTTTGACCAAGTTTTGACAGTGCGTCAGGTACCAACGACAAGACGCCACCTACCGAGAGAAATTGGCGCTTTTTCTCCCCATTACTGTTCCTTTACTTTTTTTTTGTTTCGAATCAAATTGCGGCACGCAAAATAAAAGCAGTTAATTTGTAGTTCAATAATTTTTTTCCCCCGAATTTATAAGTATAGAAGTACCGCGCCTAGGCAAAAGACTGAAATATTATACAAATATTTATTTAGGTTAAAACATACATAAGATGACAATTCAATTACAATGTGAAGAAAAAACAATTTAATTTAGAACTATACATTTAAACTATGAAATGAGGTTTTGACTTTCTTTGTTCGATCTAACTATTAATCTGGCGCCCCGCTGTCAAGCTTCGTGACATTATAGTAGGGGAGCCCACGATGCTAAATAGGGATTTACTCGAGCGTCGAAGAGACCTATTGGGTTGCAAAGCTTAGATGATAAGAAGAAAAAAATGTTATATGATAATACCTTTTCATCGGTGGGGGAAGCGGCTATAGATTTTTAAATATGTAAAAAAAAACTGTTGCATGGACATCCTCGAGCGCGTCAGATATTGATAGCATCAATGCCCTACGTATTTTTAATAATGTACGTATGTTAATCTGATCGTTTGCACGATGAGGGTGGTTGTATGTAAGGGTTGAAAATGAAAAAAAAAAAAAATAATCGAGCGCGTCAGATTTTCTAAGGGAGTGTTAAGTGCACTAAAAAAAAGCTCTCATTCACTAATCTGACGATTTCCATTTTCATAATGTGCAAAAAAAAATCGCCATTTTGAAATACTCAAGCGCGTCAGATTACGATATATATGGTTCATCTTTATGTTCTAAACGTACTATATCATAATCTGACGATTATCTAGAGGGATTCGCCTGATCTGACAAAAAAATTTAGAAAAACTGTTCACCCTAAAGGCCATCCCTGCAACTTCTCGCTAATTCCATTGCTTAAAATTGTACTTATGACATTTTTGAGCTCAAAATATAATTTATGTGATATTTTGAGCTCGCTGAGTTCAAAGAAATAATATTTCTATGCATTTGAGCTCTCCCAGCTCGAAAGTCTGATAGAAGTTTCATAGAACACTATTTTTGGAATTTTCAAACCGCAATAACTTTTGAATGGATCAAGCAATTTTCACCCATTGGCGGCATTCGACGCAGTTTTATCATCCTCATAAGTAATTTTCTAGTTTTAATTGATCGAACCAAAAATTTCGGAGTAATCCCGAAAAATCACTTTTTCGGGTTTCTTTCGTTCACGATATCTCTCGAACGAATCAACCGATTTGGACCAGCATGGTGGCGATCGACGTGGTGTTTGTAGTTGATCGATAAAGCCGTTTAAAAGTTATTAAAAAAAACCACTTTAAAAAAAAAACTTATTTTATTTGAGATTTTTCAATATTTCTTAAAATCTATCAGCCCAAATCGGTTCAAATTCACAAGAAATCTAATTTTGAGGGAATTCTTTAGAACGCCGTTTAGTAGATTCCGATCGGTTTATTTGTTCAAAAGTTATAAGCGAGTCACATAGTCACACACATACATACAGACATAGTGACAACATCGCGGGGGTAGTCAGGGAAGCTTCCTATGACCTTAAAACGTTGAGATCTGATGAAAACTAGATTTTTGCAAAACGGGGTGAAAACAATAACTTCCTGATTTTTGAAAATCTTCGATTTTCTTAGCGGGAAGTTATTTTTTTTTTTTAAATCATTGATCTTAATTAATTGTAAAGCTCAGGAAGAGAAAGAGTGAAAGAGGAATAGAAACGTGGAGAAGGAAATGTAGGCATCACGCAGCGGCACGCATTTAACTTTATCGACGAATTTTTGTTATTTCGGCTTGCGGAAATCGTCAGATTATATATTTTTCATTATTCTTGAATTATTTCCTTCAAAATAAAAAAAAATTTAGCTACGCTCGAGAATGTCGAGATGACGTTTTTTTTTTACAACTTTGCTGCCCTCCCCTTTCTTTACGTCACTCTCAAATTGTCAGATTAGTGGAATATACACTTTTTAGGATGTAATTAACTCACCCTACCTTAATCTGACGCGCTCGAGAATTTCTGATGGTCAATTTTTTTTTACTAATCTGATCCTGTATCCTTCACTGGCGGCCTTATATATGGGCCTCATGTTTGGTGGAGGTACTTAACCGGGTACAAGGTATCCACCTGTATATTAATCTGCCGCGCTTTAGAAAATCCCGAAATCCCCGCTTGGGCTCCCCTACTATTAAGAAAATCATGCTTTATTTTATCAGATTTAATAATAAAAAATAAAAAAAACTTATATCAAAATGCCTTTTATGCCAAATAGGTAAATCAAGAAAATAAAAACAAGAGTTCATCACTTAGCTCCGCCTCGCAGCCTGGACTTGCGCCCTGTCAGTCCTGAGATTCCGCTAGCTGCAGTAGTGTCGAGTTCGAGTGACGAATACTTCTCGCCGCCGCGCCGCCAACGACACTTACCGGGGACTTATTAGCCCTCGGGATGACCTGCTTCACCGAGCGTAACGACATCCTGAAGCTGAAAATCTATGTATGGGCAAACCATATACGTCGGTACAAGCAGCGAGTGGAACCAGAATGGAGTGGAGTCAGAATCGCACATTCCAAACCAATGAAAGGTGTGTTCATAAGGCTTGGGAGTGGCCGGACCAAGGTGTGACTGATACGTGCCTACCGAATGATGACGCTATGTTTTCACTATGGCGCAGTGTCTGGTAGGTGCCTGTCAGTCATACTGATGGTGGTTGGATTCGGGACGTTGTACGCGCGTGCGATCCGAAACCAGAAAGGGGGCAATTAGAATCAGCTCCCAAGATGTATCTCGTGCAGTCCGTCCGTTGCTTACTTGGAAATCTCCAGGAACGGACAGGTTGCACAAGTTTTGGATCAAATGGTTCACAAGCTCGCATGTTTGTTTGGCATCTCAGTTCCAGTCTGCATTAGTGTCAAGGTCGCTGCCCCTTTGTTTTTAAATAAAGGAATAAAATGACAAAAATGTTTAGACCCATCACATGTTTCCCGATGTTCTATGATGTTTTATACCATACTAGCTGTCCGCACAACTTCGTTTGTGTCACATTTTTCATGACTGCTCCTATTGGTCTTAGCGTGATGATATATAGCCTCTTCCTCGATAAATGGGCTATCTAACACTGAAAGATTTTTCAAATTGGACCAGTAGTTCCTGAGATTAGCGCGTTCAAACAAACAAACAAACTCTTCAGCTTTATAATATTAGTATAGATTGAGACCATGAAATTGATAGTAACTCAATAATGTTTGGCTACAATACAGACGATGATTACAGAGAATAGGTAGGGTCAAGATCACTTCCTCGCTTGTTCAGCAATACGTTTGCACCATAGTGAAGTTACCTGCAGTTTGAAACTAATACTAGGAGAACAAAGATTCCCACAGCTTGATCTGAAACTGAAATTGCAAACGAAAATTGCACATTGATGTATTTATTTCTTTAAAATCTATGTATAATAGTGGTACATAGGCGGAATTAATGCAATAAGGCATTCTCTACCAGTCACCTGTATGGGTTAAAAATAACACTGTGGTAGGTGTACAATAAATAAATACAATCCCACCAAAAATATTTTCATTTAAAAATGTTTTTGGTGAAACTCTCTCTCTCTCTCTCTCTCACTCTACACTACACCTTACTCAAAATATATGAAAAACTGGTCAGATCTCATGTAGAGCCAAGATTTTTGATCTTTGCGCCCTAACTTTACCAGGCCTTTACAAATTCTACATTTTAGTCAAAACGTGTCGCTTCGCCGTTTTGCTTCCGCCCCGAACATTTCATACGCATTCGTTCATTAGCTGTGAAATAAAACGGCCAAGCCGCTTTATTTCAAGGAGAAACGTGACAATGGTTACATAAGTATGAAGTTTAATAAAACTAAGTTATTTGGTTTATATTATTTAATATAAAGACGAGCTTTGAGAACGCCTCCGCAAATTAAAATTGCAAATCCTGCAGACACGGGTGATGTCATGCAGGAAATGCGTACACTTTTCAGTTCTCAGGCAGCTGAACAAGAATTGCGCTTCCGGGAGTTGTAAGCGTCCTTACAGAAACAGAGCGATGAGATTAAGGAAAGTATCAGCTTCTTATCAGAGAAGTACGACGCGGCTCTGAAATTGATTGAATTGCTACAAAGTGAGAAGAAAGAGGACAGGAAACGGATTATTGCGCTGGAGGAAAGAGTTGATTATTTGGAAAGGAAAACCTGTTCAACAACAATTGAAATACGAAATGTACCTATACTGACCTCCGGCCAAAATAAATTTGAAGGAAAAGAGGAACTAAGCAATTTTATGTCAGAGCTGGGCAAGATAGTTGATGCTGAGATCAGTGATACCTGACATCAAAGACATCTACAGAATAAAACCATATGAAAAATCTGGCTCAGGTACTATAATAATTGCCGAGTTTTCTACAGTACTCAGGAAAGAAAAAATACTAACAGGTACAAAAAAAATCAACAAAAATAAAGAATTAAGTGATAAGCTACATACTGGACATTTTAGCTTGAAAGGAGAAAGGAAGCCCATCTATGTGTCTGAGAGTGTCACTAAAAGACTGCTAAATTATTCTCTCAAGCCCGTGAATTTGCCAAAACAAATGGCTACACATGCTGGATTTTTCGAGGAGCAGTTTTTCTACGTCGCAATGATAACATACGCGTGCAGATCAAATCAGAGCACGATCTCGCCAGCATTAAGAAGAAGGAATGACTCTCAGTATTTTTACTTTTTTTAAATTTTGATTTATATAATGTTAGTTAAGTTATTAGCTTTTAATGGTAATTGTACCGCATTTGAATGTCCACTCGCCTTCAGAAAACAAAAAAATACATATTATTCCATCAATCACTTTAAGCGACACTTCTACAATAAGTTTACTTTTAAAATAAATACCCAAACAAACATAAACACACTCAAGACAAACACAAACATCATACCCACACATAACACACATTTTAGGCAATGTCCATCAAAGACAAGTATTACTTATGATTTAAAAAATGG
The DNA here is from genome assembly GCA_905332915.2 of Hecatera dysodea. Taxonomy (NCBI): domain Eukaryota; kingdom Metazoa; phylum Arthropoda; class Insecta; order Lepidoptera; family Noctuidae; genus Hecatera; species Hecatera dysodea. Next base: position 23,890,863 of record HG995286.1, on the reverse strand, counting down.
CTACCGCGTGTGAATCATTAAAAACACTACAAGAAATAGACAGCATACAGCTTGCTAAATCTGTCACATGCGACTGTACGGATCTTGAGAAACATATAATCATTCACAAAAATGATTTTACTATCATTGCCCAGAACATTAGAGGCATTTGTTGTAATTTCGACGACTTTTTACTCACATTGTCTAGCCTTAAATTAGAAATTGACACTATTATATTAACGGAATGCCAACTTAACTTAAATAAACCTGTACCACAATTGGAAAATTACAATTGCTACTATACCACAAATCTCTCAAATAAACATGACGGTGTGGTCGCGTATGTGAAAAAATCTTTAAAACATAAAGTTACGGAAGTTAAGCTCTTACACGCATCTTGCCTTCAAATTGAGGTACTAAATAATATTATCTTTGGTATATATAGGTCCCCTGCAAATTTAAATGCAGAGAATTTTATTGACTCTTTGAGTTTACATTTGGAATCACTAAACGTACAAAAAAGAAACATTGTGATCACAGGGGATATAAATATTAATTTAAGACTCAGGGAAACTGAACAATACTACGAACATAAAAATAGAGTAAATTATCTTCCTATGTTATCGTCATACGGAATTCTGGCCGGGCATACATTACCCACTAGAGAGATGAATTGTCTTGATCATTTTATGCTAAAAATTAATCCGAAAAAAATATCTGCATTTATAGCTATCTTACGCACTACCACCACAGACCACTATACCACTTTTCTGTCCTTAGCAAAAACAAAAGACAAAATCACTCCAGATAAAATTAAAACAACTATAGACTTTAACAGTGCTCTCCTATATTTGCAGAATAAAAATTTAGCTGAACTTCTATTTATTGAAGACCCAAGTGTAGTTATAATCTCTTTAATAGAAAAAATAACTGAATCTTTGACAGCAAATACACGCACTATTACCATACCAAGTAGTAAACGTTTACTAAAACCCTGGATTACTCAGGGTATTCTGAGATGCATTCGGAACCGAAATACGTTACAGAAAATGTCAGGGAATGATCCTCACAATGAAATTGCCAAAATGACATATACGCGGTACAGAAACTATTGTAATAAGCTGATTAAAAAGTTAAAAAGAAAACATAATAGGGAACAAATTACTAACGCTATCAAAGACAATAAACTTCTTTGGAAAAATATAAAAAATATCACTTATACTAATAAATCACATACAGAGAACTTGGAACTGTGGCACGTTAAATCATCTCCCACAGAATCCGCTAACTTTATAAATAAATATTTTGCAAGTATAGGCAGAGATCTAGCCCAAAACATAGCATCTGGTACTAACATACTTAGTGAACTCATAAATAAATCGCCATCACACATTAGCTCAATGGTACTTCTGGAAACTGATCAACAGGAAGTTTGCACTACGCTTATGAATCTACGATCTCGCAGTGCTCCCGGGTGGGACAATATACCCACTTGCTTCTTGAAACTCGCTAAAAGGGAAATTGTACCAGTAATCACGCACCTTGCCAATCTATGTTTTCAGAAAGGTGTTTTTCCAGCTCCATTAAAAAAATCTATTATTACACCTGTGTATAAGGGTGGTGATAAAGACGATGTTAACAATTATCGACCTATTTCCGTTTTAACTGCAATATCAAAAATCATACAAAAATTGATAAATACTCGCCTCTTGCAGTATCTTAATAGATTTAATATTCTGTCACCTTCTCAATTTGGATTTAGGCAAAAAAAGTCAACTGAAGACGCTGTTATAGCTCTAAGTTCTCTTGTAACCGAACAACTTGATAAAGGAAACAAATGTATGGCAGCCTTTCTTGATCTAAGAAAAGCCTTTGACACCGTCTCTACCCCCATTCTTTTACATAAGCTAGAAGCTATTGGAGTTCGTGGAATACCGCTGGCACTGTTCAAGGATTATCTTTCTGGTAGAACACAAAAAGTGAAACTTACGCAAATTGTTGGTGAGGACGCAGATGTATTATACGGCGTACCTCAAGGTAGTGTACTTGGACCTACACTTTTTTTGATTTATATTAATGACCTCTGCAACATGAGAATTAATAATGCCAAAGTAATCTCATACGCCGATGATACAGCTGTTGTCTTCTCAGGAAAAACATGGGATGATGTTAAAAATAGTGCAGAAGTAGGGCTTGCTCTTGTAAACACTTGGTTAAAATATAATCTGCTCTCCTTGAACACTAGCAAAACCAACTTCATTTGTTTTAATATTTATAATCAGGTTCAATCAGAAAAAGAATTTCATTTAAGAATCCACACGTGCGACTTAACTAAAGACGTAACTTGCTGCAATTGCCCTACTATCCAGCAGGTTACCCAAACAAAATATCTGGGAGTGATTATTGACCAGCGTCTTTCATGGCATCCTCAGCTGGAACAAGTCATGAGTAGAGTTCGTAAACTTATATGGATTTTTAAAGAGCTCAGATATATTGTACCAGGGAAAATAATTATAAATAAAAATAATAATGACAAGGAACGAAATTTGTTAAATGAAATTTATGTAGCTTTGGCTCAGTCTGTTTTAGTCTATTGTATAACTGCATGGGGTGGAGCAACGAAATCTAGTTTTCTTGAGCTAGAACGGGCTCAAAGAGAGATACTTAAAGTGATGTACTTCAAAAAAAGGATATTCTCCACTGAGAAGCTTTATAAATTATGTAATCTGCTGTCAGTGAGAAAATTGTACATCCTTCATATCATTCTCAAAAAGCACAAAGAGGTACCATATGATCCTAAAATACTAGTAAAAAGAAATAAACACCACATAGTAAACGTTCCCACCACAAGAACAATTTTTGCCAGCAGACAATATAAAAAACGCTCAGCCTTTTTATACAACAAAATCAATAAACTAATATATATTTACGATATAAAACAATATGAATGCAAAATAAAATTAAAAACATGGTTATACAATTTAAATTATGAGGATACAGAATTGCTTTTGCAACGAATGACTTAATAAAAAATCAGAGTGATGTTTTTTGCTTATTTTAGACATACATGTCAAAATTTTTATACTCAGCATCAGTCTCTCTCACACAACCATACATACACACACACATACACCCTCTCACACACGCACAGACACCACACACAAACACATACTCAACTGCAATTGATCGTGTTTATTTTTTATGATCGATTCTTTTTCTTTTTTTGTTTTTTCTCTATTTATTTATTTTAATTATTTTGTTATAAAACTATAAGTTCATAATGTAAGGGAAGAGCGGAGCCTTCAACTACAGGCATCTTCCATGCCTAAATGGAGACTCCTCAATATGCAATGTAAGCTAAAATTATTTGAAATAAACATATTACATAAATTATATTAATATAAGAAGACTACGGGGCTAAAAGATCAAGCGGATATTTATATAAGGTTTTATTTTGTAAGAATATGCAAGGCAAGTATAAGCTTATCACGCTCACGTTCTATTACAACGTTAATATGTCTAAAAAAATTACCTGAAGTTAAAAACGCACGTGAATTTGAAAAAAACAAAAATAGCACAAGTTGTTACATCAAACACGTCAAACTAAGATACAAATTAAAATTCGACAACGACAGATAGCGTCAATAACTGGTATTCATAAACGCTGTAAAATATTAAACAAACCTTGTGTTCACAGTAATCACAACATCACAGTAATTTATATTTAACGTATTTGTGTATATGTATATCCGAACCATAATAACAATACGTTTAACACCTTATTCATTTAAATCGTCTCAGCGCTATAATTTAACATATTGAAGTACATACAAACAAACATGTCTTTGTAGATAAAATAAATGTGTTCCATCCTGGGGCCATATTTGTTAAAGTGAGACATCATAACACAAGATAAATTCATCTCCTACGTACATCTTGTGGATATTTAAACATTTTAAATAAGAGTCAAACATTACTTTAATCTATAAATAACTGAAACTTTTTTTTAGTTAGATTTCAAGTTTTTATAATATAGGTAGAGGGATAGATTGTAGTAATTAACAAAATATTTTCATAACCCATTACAGTAAAATACTTTTAAACATTATTTAGCAATATTTTTTCTGCCATTCGTTTCTATTTTTCAAGATATTGAAAGAGATCCGACAAAAGAAGTGTTCACAAAACTAATACGTCATTTTATATATTCCCGAAACAGTGACATTCTTGTGTGAATTTTATAAACAAAAGCAACTGAAACTGTCATCGATATTTGAAGGATAATTCTTTAGTGAGTAATGTCTTGACTTCGTTCATGTGTCAATGAAAGATAAAGTGTCGCATTCATAAGTGTACAGTGATTACCTTGCATTACCTGACCCCGCTTACAATTAACAATATAATAGAAATTGGGTAATGCAGAGACTGTATCTCCTTTTTTCGTTTAAAATGCCAACCAAATCAGGTATCTCTCGAATCAAAATCAGTAGGTACAACAAACTATCAAACGAATGGTGCTAGTCTTCAAAATACGAAATAAATAAACTGATGAATCAATTTTATTCTTAATGTCGTACTTTAAATTAATGTACAAAACGAACCTGTAGACTAAAAATAAACAATTTTCTTTGATTTCACGGAGAATTTTATCATCTGCCTAGCCTTTTCCCGACTATAATGTGGTTGGCTCCCAGTCAAACCGGTTTCAGCTGAATACCAGTATCTTGAAGCGGCTGCCTACCAGACTTCCACAAGCCATTAACTGGGGAATACGGTACTTCTTGGCAAGACAGGCAGGACTTGGCATAGCTGTAATATTTAGTCTACAATCCACCTACTTATACTAACATTATATACATTATACACACAATAGTCAACGTTCGACAGTGAAAGTTGCTGCAGTTGTTGTTATGCATCTTCCTATTTTATGCTCGCCCAGTAACCGATTCTATTAATAGCGATCGGGTCCCCATGCCGTGCCCCCAACTGAACAAGAATATCCATGGTAAAGAAGGTAGCTAGCTTCTTGTATTTGTCATACGTCACACGAAAATGCTCTTTTCTGCATTCCTGTTGTCCTGGTGTTTGAATTCAATGATATTGATCCGATCTTGGCGCACTGAGGCTGCTTTTTAAGTACAGTATAAGCGAGTGCTGCGGTTACAGATTTGTCTACTATAATAATATTAAGTTCATAAGTGTGGAAGGCGATTATTTCTCTCAGTTTTGACAGCTCCACAGTTATAAGTTCACTATAATTAAATTCGTTTGGCATGTTATTTTATAATGCTAAATTATGACGCACATAGTTAGCCTGAGGTGAGTTACAAAGTAAACAGAAAAACATACAGCGATAAGACCGCACAGGGTGCAAACCTAACACACAGGGATATTATTTATAGGGTATTCCCTGAAGCCCTAGGAAACAGAAATGTGGTATGCTAGAAATTGAATGTTTGTTTATTTATTTGATGATTTTCCACATACCGATAATTGTTGTGTGAAAAGTTAATTGATAGAAATCAGTTAACTTTTTATTTTATGCTGTTATCAACTTAAATAAAATCAATTAATCATTAAAATTAATTCATTATGACTAATTGCACTGGACTACTGTAAGTACGAGGTTTTCTTTCAGTGTTGCTATCTTATACAATCCATGCAGCTCACACTTAACATTCAGCATTAGTGTATGTGGCTTTTCAAAAGCTCACAATTTTGTAATCGGACCGGTATAACCAGAGAGAGATTTTTACGGTTCCCTATCCATTAGCATAAAATTTTAAGACCTAATATAACTTAGCATAATGTTGTTTGGCATAATTATTTTTTCGCATAATATAATTACGCATAACAGCTCATGCATAATTTTTTTAAGCATTATGTCTGTAACCATAATAATGATTAGGCATAATATTTTAAAGCATAAACTTATTAAGCATAAAGTTCTAAAGCATAACTTTTTTAAGCATAATATCCTAAAGCATAAAAGTTAAGCATAAATATACAAAATATTAATATATTATAACGTATTGAACAATTTTGTGAGTATTTTTTCGCTGTAGGAAGCAAGCATTGCAAGCATACAGCATGCAAGCAAGCATGCAGCATGCCAGCAAGCATGCAGCATGCAAGCAAGCATGCAAGCAAGCATGCAACATGCAAGCAAGCAAGCAAGCAGCATGCAGCAGGCAGGGTTTCTGTGACGGCTCCGGCGCTGCGGCCCTCCGGCGGCCCCACGCGTGCTAATCGTCGCTGACGGCTTTCGCTCACCACCGCAGCTTCGGCTTGTTGGCCGGCTTCGCCTGCCAGCCTCAGCCGCGGCGGCTCGCTCGCAGTCACCTGCTCCTCAGCCCGCGGGCCGCCTCGCCCCTACGCGCCTACGCGATTTTAAATAACACTCTAGGGGTAGGACAAACAAGACTACGTGAAGTCGGTTTTGCAGCAATTCGGTTCTGTGACTAACTTTTGTTGCACAGCATATTAATTTAATAGCCATTAGGCCTACTAACGTTATGCTAAAAGTCTTTAGGCCTACTAACGTTATGCTAATAGTCATTAGGCCTACTAACGTTATGCGAATCAAATTTATGCCAAAACAAATTAGTCTTTAACATGATTATGCCAACATAAAATGTATGCCTAAAAAAATTATGCCAAAGTATTATTATGCCAAAACAAATTGTGCCAAAATCGTTATGCCGAAGTATATTAGGACAAAAAACATTATGCGAAAAGAAGGGATCCCGATTTTTACAAACAACATAGAATTATATTATAATCAAACAGCTTTGTTCGGTCAGATCCACATCGTATTTCGTACGTTTCAGACGAAGACTTATAATGAGAAACTTGTTAAATATTTAATACCTATTGAGTGATCCTTGTCAAAACGGTGCGATGTTTTCTACGCTTTGATACCGCCAGTAACTATTATAATAATATAATTCTGTTAAACAAATGATAAACCTATTATGTACCTATGCACTTACTGCAAAATAATATTATTGTTATTCTTAAAAGCAAGCTATTTAATTTAAATTAATTTAATGCAAGTTTTTTTTAGTATTAAAGAGCAATGACACGATTGCTAATTACATTATTATCCATTTTTCTATGAACTAAAATTAATTATTATTGTATAATGAGATTTCATTGAATGTTGTGCTTACCTATAATTTAGATGCATTTATGTTTTTAAATGATTTGTATTATAAATGTCTTTGTGTGTATATATTAAAATAAATAAACAAGAAAATAAAAAACATCAACATGAACCCGTATTTAAGACGTGTGCCTCACAATTCATGAATTTTCAATCGATACTTTAGGTACTAGAACAAAAGTAATTTAAAAAGTTGACCCCAAAATGGGGTTCAGGCACATGTGGGACTCGAACCCACGACCTTCACGTTTTAGTAAACGCGATGCTCTATACCATCCAGCTGAGCTAATGTGCCGTTACAGAATGCTTCCAAATTCACGTCCTGTAACATCCGTGAGAGTGCATTCAGCTACAGCAGCGCCACCACCCTTCCGTTGCAGTTGCGGACAGACGCTGAACTACGAGGTACGCATAACCCTTTTGAAGTTCAGGAACATGTGACGTTACAGGTAGATGGCATTGACTTAAGTTATGTATATTTTTCAAATATTATTTTTTCTATCAGTAAATACAATTAATTAATGCCGAAAAACGCACTAGTTGTTTGTAACTTTTTAGAGAACAACTGCAGCGTTTTTTTTAATTTTAAGCATTTGTAATGAAGAATGCTTACCGGAATAGACATAACTTACTTTTGCTTATGCTTGTTCAGATACATTTACAAATAAATCTATTTGATTTCTAAGCCCCTTCTTTAAAGACGGCAAGATTTATACAAACACAAATTTATAATACGAATTGTCGATTTGATACTATTATTCTGTTATAATATTGACTGCTCAATGTTATAGCGACTATTAATTGGAAAAGATATGTTGGTTGTACCGGTTCCGAATTGCAGCATCATGTTTCAGCCACCAGCCTAATAGTCTGAGCCATCTTGACACAATATTCTTTTGCCAAATACCGATACATATTGAATATGTATTTAGAAAGACCGTTGTGACTATGTGAGTATTAGGAATCGAATATACTAATCGCTTTTTTTAATTTCAATCTACTCGATCAATTTTAGATAGCTATTATTGTAAATCGATACTCAGATATTAGGGAAAAATACGTTTAAGACATGAAATAATAATTATTATTTATACTTTCTCAGGGTTAATTTTGCGCAGAATTTTATATGATATTTTGAGTGAGTAATATTCAGTATCGGTTTCAATATTAATGTTCTTTTTCATAATGTTATGAAAATTGAATATTGCTACATAAAAATACTTTTCGATTTTTTGCATCCTGCTCCTGAAACATAGAACTTAAATAATATTTCCATGCAGTGGTGCTATGCATGGAAATATGTTTTGGGCGATTCAAATTACACATACATAAGATATTTTTAAATTGAGGTTCTAAAACTATCATCTACTTCTGGGTACGAAGACGTACTAAGGCCAAATTCTACATGAAATAATTTGTCTCAATAAATTTTAATATTGTATGAGTCAAAAATGACACCGACAAAATGTTTCTAGTTTTTTGTCTTTTAAGCAAGTATGAAGGTTATTTACATATGTATATATTTTTTAGCAAATCTCAGTTGACTAACTTTTGGAAGGGTATTCATATAAAATTCGCCTAGCATTTTTAAGTTTGTTGGCGTGGTTGAAGCGATCATAACTTGTAATTTAAGATATTTCTTCAAACTTACCGTATAAAATAGCTTCAGAAACGAATTTATCATAATACTACTTAAAATGCCAAAAGTTTAGATAATTTCTGAAATTCATGATATAATATGCAACACCCCGTGTCAGCTAGTGTGTCAAACGTCAAAATCTTGTCCAGCAGAGTGGTTAAATTAAATGATAAAATAACGTAGAGGGATTCATTAATTATATCACTATATAACAATTACATTTGAATCTAATTTATCAATTAATTAATTATATATTTTTTTAATAATAATAATATATTTTGTATTATATAATATTTTACAACGAACGAATACCACTAGCTGCTACGGCGTAGCACCATTACGGCGTAGCACGGCTACGGCGTAGCGCTACCAAGCTAGAGCTACGCGGATTGCAGCAAGGTGCGCCTTGTGATATCTAAGTACTACTTAACTATAATTGACAAAGTTATACATTCTATAATAATTTGACTTACTTTGTGGTTGAATTAATTTTATAAACGAAACGTATTTTGATAAATTGTTAAAAGATTGATTTTTAAACAATAATTTTTTTTTATATCATAAACAAAGTATGGTTATATGCACTCATAATCAGGGATCGGGAGGAGATGGGAAAAATAAGTTCGAAAAAAAAGAGAGCTTCCATAGTGGGAACTATGGAAGCAATTTTGAAGACGTATTCACGTCAAAATATATTTTCACCAAAAATGTTAGTTACAAAGTTCTGCATTTACACCGACGGTACGTTCATAGCTACTCATTTTAAATTGACAAATTGATGTGCCAAGTTATGGACAGTCAAAGTATTCCTATGATCAAGTTGACAACTCTACGAACAAGGTTGGTGAATGACCTGACAAGTGTATTACTGTGCAAGCTACGGGGTTTTGCACGTACGGGGAGGAGCTGTAGTGGCCGAGTGGTAACCGACCCACGAAGTGTAGGTCGCGGGTTCAAACCCAGCCAGGCGCATTACTTTGTGTAATTATTAACATCACCACTGCTCTCAAAACGGTGAAGGAAAACATCGTAAGGAAACCGGCATGTTCTAGAACCAAAAAATCGAAGACATGTAACATTCACCAACCCGCACTGGGCCCGCGTGGATTACGCCCCACTCCCTCTCCTAGAGAGGAGGCCCGAGTCCCAGCAGTGGGAACATAAAAAGGCCGATTATGCTATGCTTATGCAGGGCGAACTCGATACGAGGCGATGTACGAAGCTTTTACCTAGTGACTGTTGTTGCTAGGAAGCTCTTATTTGGTATGTTTATAAATCATTACCACGCCTACAAAGTTGTGATATAAAATGTGGAAGGCCTTTTATGGTACAGGTAAAGAGGCGATGTTTCATTTTAAAGTGGGTTCCTTCCTGTGGTGTATCGTTGGATAAGTCTCTCAAAAACTTTTCGTGCACGTGTTGGCTAAATCATGTTTTACGTTTAATACGTATAGTTCTCACGAACATTAAAGAGCTGATTATGCTAATGTAAATGGTTATTGTATGGTAAGATGCCATACAGTAACCTGCATATTAAATACTAGCTGCTGCCCGCGACTTCGTTCCCGTGGAATCCCCGATTTTAAAACATTCTTTATCGCTGCTCCGCTCCTATTGGCTTAAGCGTGATCATATATAGCCTAAAGCCTTCCTCGATAAATGGTCTATTCAACCCAAAAAGAATTTTTCAATTCGAACCAGTAGTTCCTGAGATTAGCGCGTTCAAACAAACAAACAAACAAACAAACAAACTCTTCAGCTTTATAATATTAGTATAGATTTAACTAATTTACCGAGTTACCAGAACAGGTGAAAACTTTAAAATGGCTGAACTTACAAAATATACTATACTTACTATATTGAACTTTCAGATATGTCAACATGTTCACGCCAGCCATGAATTTATGGCGCGAACACTACAACTAAGGTCACATTCCTTAAAGCCTCCTAGTATAATATGAAAGCCTAGTGCTTCAAATAGTGTACGGTCTGGATGGATCAATAGTGTCTTCTGAGCACATGGCACGCCGCAGTGGTTTCCATGACAACGATGCAGCTTGCGTCTTCTTGTTTATACTCATGCCCCTTGCTTCCAGGCCCTAAGAAAGATAAAATAAATTACAACATAAACAAACGCGTGTCCTGATTGAAAACGATTGTATTAGTTAGCATTTAATTTTGTAAAAGCTGTCATTGATCCTTATTACAATCCTGTTATTTCTTGGGTTCGAAATTTCTGTACGGATAAATGGAACCCTCATCTAATCAATCGTTGTTTGCCGGCCTGTCTATCCGTCACAGCCGATTTTCTTTGAATCTGCAAGACAGATGCAGTTGCAATTTAGTGCACATAAATATTATGTGCATTTAATTGCAACACTGTGATCCAAAATGAAAATAAATATTGAAAATGGGATCACTACTGGTCTGTTCTAATTTACTGAAAACGTCTACTAGAGTTCTATAATATTTCTTTTCTATGCTAAATAAGTCAATAAATATATTTCCTGAAAAGGAGCATCCTTTTTTTTTTTTTTTTTTTTTTTTTTTCTGGATGGGAAATCATCAAATGACCCCTCCCGCCCTGGGTGGAGCGGTAGGGAGTGTCAGACTTTTACTGACTAAAACCCACCCGTGATCCTTCTTGTGCCCTATGCGTTCCAGGGCCGCGGTAACTCTTTCGAACAAATCCCGCAACCCTAGCAGGCACCGACCCTATGGGGCCCCGTCCTCGGTGCTGACGGCTCCTTGTGACGCGCGTGGAACACAACGCGTCGTCGACTCAACCTGGTATCGGACGGCGAGCCACCCACGCTCACCGTCCCCAGGCATCAGCCACTGCGCGATAGCACAGCGGCCGACTTGTCTCTGGAGGAGGCCGAAATGGGACCATTACTGGCACTCCATCTCAGCACCCTCCCGAGCGTTGGGAGTCGCAGCACCCGCAGCAGAAGCGGCAGTGGCGGCGACAGAAGCCGCGGCGGCGGCAGAGGCGGCGGTGGCGGCGGACCTCTTGCCCCTGGTCGGGGCGGATGGCGCGCAGGCCCTTCCCCCAGCCCAGTGCTCGGCCGACTTGCCAACAGCCGCACATGCACTGCAGTGCGGCGTGGCCTCGCAAGAGCCGGCCTTATGACCGGGCTGACCACAGCGGAAACAGAGTCCGCTGCGGTCGACCTCCGAGGGGCACATAGCTCCCGTGTGGTTGCCCACATGGCAGCGGTAGCACCTCAGAGGTCTGGGTTCCAGCAGTTTTACCCGCGCAGACACCCATCCCACCAAGAGCCTTCGGCCCTCCGACACAGTTCTGGCCGCCGTCACGGGGCAGCTCACCACAAGGGTTTGCATGCCCGTGTTGTCAGGCCGGAGGGTGCCCGCCTTGACGAGCTCGGCAGAGCACCCCCCAGTCCTGGCGACGGCGGCCACAACTTCCTCCTCCGTCACGGAGTCATCCAGGCCCACTATGCGCATGTTAATGCGCCTAGTCGGCCTGGACACCCGGACCTCGTCCGCGGGTAAGACCGCCCTCAGCCTTTCGGCCAGGGCGTCCGCGAACGGGCCACTCTCCGCTCCGGCGAGCTCGAGCTTCCGGGCACCGGTCAAGGTCCTCCTGACCCCGATGCCCCCGCTGATGCCCAGCTCTTGGAGGCTCACCGCCTCCTTCGCCCGCTTCAATACGGCGAGATAAGTCACGCCCCTCTGTTCCGCTTCCGGCTGCAGTGTGAGCACTACAGCCGCGGATTTCGGGGCGCGAAGTCTCGCCGCAATGGCGTTGGCCTTCCGCCGCTGCCTCTTTGCCTTATTCTTGGCCGCCTTCTTCGCCTGCCGTTTCTGGCCAGCAACCTGCCACTCGGCCCCGGCCGCAGGAGGGTCCGAGGGTGGGGGTGGGGGCGGCTGCGGCACCACTGGCGCCGCAGCCTTAGCCGCTCCTCCAGCCTTCCTCCTACCCCTCTTCGCCGGGGCCGCCTTGGTCGTGGTCGTCGTCGCCGGCGTCGCAGTCGCCGGCGTCACAGGCGCTGGCGCTGGCGCTGGCACGGCTCCGCCCTTGGCCTTCGCCTTCGCCCGGCCAGACTTTCCCGGGCTAGCAGCTACGGCGGCCGCGTTCGAAGCCGCCTTTTGCTGTCCCGGGGGACCCCGCGTCGCCGCCAACGGGGGACGCCGGACCATGTCCTCCAACGCGGAGACCTGCCTCCGGAAGGGAGCCAGCTCCTGCCGCACCAGGTCCCGTACCTGGCTCAGCACTTGGCCCCCCTCCGGCGCCGCCGGACTCAGTCCCCCTCGCGGCTCCACAGAGGCCGCTCTGGCCATCCCCGCCAGGTCCCTCCGGAGCGACTCATTCTCCCGAATGAGTCGCTCAGTAACGACCGCGAGGCGGGCCACCTCCGCCCGCAACTCTGACGCCTCCTTTGAGGCAGGCCCGTTGGCCGCCGCTGCCGCCAGGATGGAGGCTTTGGCCGCGCTTATGGCCTCCCGCTTCGAGGATTGCTTCCTCTTGAAGGCCACAGCGCGGATCGCGGCCTCCACTACCTCCTCAAACCGGGCCCTCTGCTCCTCGGCAGCGGGAGGTTCCTCCCCCGGGGACTCCGAGTCGTCAGAGTCGAGAGCAGGCGGAAGAGTAGAGGGAGCCCTGCGACCGCTCCCTCCAGGGCGACGCCCCTCCTCCACCGACCTCCCGGCCCGACGCTCCTCCCGGGTAGAGGGAGCCAGCCCCCTCCCTGCCTCACAGCCCCTGCCCCGCCTAGCGGTGGGGATCTTACGGGCGGAGGCGAACTCGCCCTCGGAGGACGACTCCTTGTCGTCCTCCCGTCTGGGCCGCTTGCGGACGAGCTTGACGCCCTCCGCAGCGACCCCCCTTCCTCCGTCTTCAGAGCCCGCCGAGCCGACCGTTACTAGGTCTGGCGCGGAGCCGGAATCCGACTCCGCACCACCCCGGCGCTCAGGCGAACCCTCCACTACACAATCGTACGCCATCAGCTCCTTAAAGGAAGCGGACTCGGATGACGACGATTGGGAGCCTCCTCGGCTCGTGTTGCCACTGGCAAACGGAAGGCGTTTGGTGCCCACCCCAGAGTACGGAGGGCAGCCCGCCGAAGCGGGGTGGGATTCCCCGACCGCTGAGCAGTCGGGACCCACCTGGGGACTCATTTTACAAATGCCTTTTCTCATATTTTCCTTTTAGAGGGTGCGGTCCCTTACTCCTCCGCCCTTTCTCCCTCACAGGGCCTCTCCTCCCACCCGCTCACTGCCTTCACAGCCACGTCTGATGAGCAGACGCGTACCAGAAGGCAGCGAGCGGGATTCCTCGCGTGTGTGTCTCTCTTGGTCTGATCCCTCACTTGCGACCTTCCGGCATGAGTGGCTCTACCGGGAAAGCTCGCAAGATCATTGAGACGCTCAAGCCCCACCACGACGACAACGTGGAGACACATTCGGTGGGGAAAAGGAGCATCCTGCGTTTATGTTAATTACAACATCGGTTTTATGAGTTATTCGTCGTATTTTATTTGTTTACAGGGCTCACATTTTTAATACAGCTGCTACGGAATCCTGTATGTTTTCTCAATAAAAGTTTCGACGAATGCTGATGATTGTTTCTTTAATTCCTCTATGACATATCTTTTCTTCGATCTTGCAAGCAGTGGTGGCCGAGTGGTAATGGCCCCGACTTACGAGTTGTAGGTCGCAGGTTCAAACCCAGACAGGCGCATTACTTTGTGTATTTAATTCCATCACCACTGCTCTCAAAACGGTGAAGGAAAATATCGTGAGGAAACCGGCATGTCCAAGAACCAAAAATGAGAAGACATGTGACATTCACCAACCCGCACTGGGCCCTAACATCAGAGTCAGAATCTGGAGTCGGACTCTTTCTGTTTCATTTCTATTTCATGCTTAATCGACCCCAATATAGTTGGGAGAAGGCAAGACAGATACGAGTTTTAGGCTTGGCAAACCTATACGGGCCCATCTTTTAACGGCTTTAGCTTTTTTAGTTAAGACATGCTGTAGGTATTAGAAGACATGGGTAAAATACTTCAAGGAGAATCTTAAGACCGTTATTCAAAAAGTGAGATCAAATGAACAACGCTTTCTATCTACCGTATACCGTACACTTTTTTCAAAAAATTCACAGTGTTTTATATTTTCGAAAGATGCAGGCGTTGCGTGAAATTTGCTTTACGTCATGCATGATTTTAATGATGATGATACGTAATGAAATTTTAATGGATTATATTTATCTACATTGGCTTTGTACTTGCTACGTGATGCGCACACAAGTAAATAAACTAATAGACAAATATTAAAAATGCTAGAAATGGCTTTTGTTAGTTATCCTGGTTATTTTATTTGGAAATATTTTCAATTAGCAGCGCCCCGCAGTTTCACCCGCGTTGTTCCCGTTCCCGTGGTAATACGGGGATAAAATAGCTCATGACACTCCACAATAACGTAGCTTTCTATTGGCGAAATAATTTTGAAAATTGGTTAATTAAGTAGATCCAGAGATTACCCCTTACAACGTCATGAACGTTACCTCTATATAATATTAGTATAGATGTACGAAAACTACTCTTCTACAGATTTTTCATATGGATGGAAGAGTTGCTAACTTTTGCATTTTTGTTAACTAATTAAACATATTTATTGATTTAGAAAATATACCATACATACATATTAGTACTTTACTTATCAAGAGCATTATGATACCTCATTCATCAAAATCAGTTCAATAGTAAAGGTGCTAGAGTGTAACATACGTACCAGACATGTACACGTACATACCTACAGAGACAGCTAAATCATAACCCTTTCTTTTGGCTTTGCCGTAAGTAGTCGGGTAAAAATGTATATAACTTTATTTAGGCATTAGTTGTCAAAAGTGTCATCAAATCACCGGGCTGCATCTTAAGATAATCGCGCTGTATCTCAATAAATAAATAAATTAAAAACACCAAACGAAAAAAAAACTTTTTTTAACTAAAAACTTTACAATATTTTGATCCAAACGATTCCGCTTGTTGTTCATTTACTAAGGTTTATTTTATTTACTGAGCAGCTTCTCCTACCAACTGGGCACTTTAAAAAATAATTATATAATTACTACACCTAATTAGTCGGTCTGATCTTCCATGGATCACCTGTGCTTTATTAGTAACATGCTTAAGAACTCTCGAAAAAATTACTGATATAAATAAAGCAGTGCCTTTGAAACTCTCCAAAACAAAATCAAGACTCTCACTAAAATACCAAAAAACTGCAAAAAATAGCCATATACTGAAATTAAGGCGATACAAAGTTGTATACATCCTATTTGCCCCCTATCTTATGTATAAAATTCTCGTGTCACGGTGTTTGTGGTTGAACTCCTCCGAAACGGCTCGACCGATTTTCTATATATTATTTTACTATATTATTTATATCTACTACCTATATAAAAATAAGTCTGGTTTTCCTTCCTGACGCTATAACTCCAGAACGCACGAACCGATTTCCACGGTTTCGCATTCGTTGGAAAGGTCTCGGGCTCCGTGAGGTTTATAGCAAAGAAAATTTAGGAAAAATTTCAACAGAAAAGCGGGAAAATCCCATTTCTTTTTCCCATACAACATTTTCTAACTAAAGCGTAGAGTCAATTTGAGCCTTATTGCTATTGTATAAAGTTCATATTAAATTACAAGCACTCAATGTTGCTTAAACAATGTAGGTATGTTCCTAAAACATGTCGAAGCGTTTCTGGGGCTGGAATTGTGATTGAAGACTTACAAAGTACCAGGATACCAGAACCATAATTATTTACATAAAGCTATGGTCCTTAGGAGACGAAAGAAAGAACACTGAGCCAGAAAGAATAAATGGCGAAAGCATAGGATATACTTATGTATAGGACATTTTATCCCGTTTCCGTGGGACGTGATAAGTCTAGCCGTTCATTTGTTAAAAATGGTATAGTTTCCGGGGCTAAAATTGCATGCGCTAAAGATTTACAAGTACTAAAAGACCAGAAAAAAGAACGTCGAAGTATTTCAGCGGCTGAAAATTTGAATAGTAAGGATTCACGTGTACCAGCAGACCATAAACATGTCAAAGTATTTCTGGGCCTGGAATTGTGAGTGAAGACTTACAAAGTACCACGATGCCAGAACCAAATTATTTAACATCAAGCTATGATCCTTGGGAGACGAAAGAAAGAAAACTGAGCCAGAAAGAATAAGTGGCGCAGGCAGGTGAAACCGCGGGATACAGCTAAGAAGTATTTTAGCTTTAAGTTTTCTATTTTAAAAAATATTTCACCAATAGAAAGCTACATTTCACCTGCGACTTTCTTTTATTATATAGAACATAAATATTGTTTTTATTTTATATGGCAAAACAACGTTTGCTGGGTCAGCTAGTTCTATAATTATAATATTCTATATAAATTTTGAGGTTATGTGGCAAAAGTGTAAATACAAAAGTTTTAGATCTTTTTATTACCTACAACTTCGCCGTTTGACTTTTTTCCATAGGACTTTTAGTTTTGCCGGAAATCGAGATGAACCGTTTTTTACCCTTAAAAACTCACCCCCATCCCCTTCCCGACCTCAGATCGCCCGTATATTATTTTTCCTTTCATTTTTATAATATTCCCCTCCTTTTCTAATGGGTTTCAATTATCATATTATTATTCATCCTACTATTATTTTTTTTGGTTTTAAAAATTATCGACCCTGGTCTATTCGCAAATACCGAATTTGGAACCTCGTACCACGGTCAGTATCACGCTTTTCGGTTCGATATCTCGACTTCTGAAATACTAGGCACACAGAAGGCTTGGAAGATGAATGCAAAGTTTTGGTTCATTGCAGTCTTTATTACAAAGCTTGTAGAGTATAAACTGCAGTGGAATTCAGGTCCGCCCCCGTACAACGAACGAAGATGAAACGATACAAATTGTTATATTGTAAAGTCAACAAGTTTAAAACGATTTTGGTTTTTGTATTTTAGAATTAACAACTGACTATTTAGCAGCAGTGGTTGCCGGGAGGTAACGGCCCCGACTTACGAATAGTATTAAGGCTAATGATAACTGACTATTCTATTCTAAAGTATTTTTTTAGTCACCGTGACTAGGCTGATGTCATCATAACAATAGTTACGTTTACGCGTTCAAAGTACTCGTAATTGGGACCGTTTCGACTGCTTAGTTATTGAAATCTCATCGCTTCTTGCCTCCGACTATTAAGGGACGCTCGTGTGAAAACGGAATCCTTACACTCATGTTTGTGTTTTCTGTACATCAGTCTCAAGCAATTTGCTGTGAAACTCATGGACTTATTCAGTTGGGTATTTAAATTAACTAGAACGTATATATATATATATTTATATAAATAAATGATGAATATAGTAACTGATACGTTCCAAGCTCGATCACGGTATAATATGGTGGTGTAAACTATAACTCATAATCATTTTAGTGTACTTGACGTCGACTCCTAAACATTTTAGTTCCAAATTCTGCCACTTCACAGTCAATGAGGAGTTGGGAACAGACGGAGCTTGTGTATGAGAGTGTCTAGTTGTAGAAGTATAGTTATGCTGTCCAGCCTTGTATGTGTGCAACTGCACTAACACTACTGACTGATCGGGAACGATCGAGCGGTGACGTCACGATGCTCTAGATTGCAACCATCGCTTACGTGCTATGGAGTCCTGGTAGATCGGAAGCAACGCTTTTTTTTCATTGCTGGTCCTAGTTTCGACCTGCAAACGTTCCACGTGATGACGGTAGGTGTGTAAGTAGGTACATACGTGTGTGAGATATATTGGGATATTTGGTGCGTATTTGGAAGTGAAAGTCTTTGTTGTGGAACTAGGAGGGTTACAGCAATATTTTAATGTGATTTTAGTTAATATACTTTAACGTATTCTTTTCGAACTAGTCGATATCGGTTCTATAGGCCTTGCTTAACAACTGACAAAAAATAAAGAAAATCTATCAGAGCACCTATCTAATTTGTTTTATAATATGTACTTAAGTACTATTTTTTCGACCGGGGCTTGGTGAGTTGAAACTCAACACGTCTTTTCTTACTAAGTCCTTGTTATGCTTCTTTAACTGTGTCCTTTTGGTTATATTTCTTATTTGGAAAGATGTTTAATAAAAAAAAATACACAAATATATGCGAAAGAATCACGAAAACATTGTTTTGTACGGAAAAATGATAATTGAAATCTGAAATGAGCATGTTTTTTAAAGTCTTATGAAAGTTAAAGCTATTGTTACTGACCAATAATAATGGATTATTTTCTTATGTTAAATTAAAACATAAGCTGCAACTATGTTACTTTTAAAATCAGTGATTGTTGCATAAATCTTGTTGTTGCCACAATACAAGTAATTTTTAATTTAAATCAGTCCTTTTAACAAAACAAATAAGTAAGTGAGATACTATTTATTATAATCTTAACTCTTAGTAATTTTATCTCCATGCTTCTCTCTTATTATTTTATTTCCAGACTGCTGATACATCTGTAAAAAAAAAAAAAACAAAACGGGGTCGTTTTGTTTTTTTTTCTTCGGTATGGGAAATCATCAAATCACTTCTCCGCTCCGCCTTGGATATTTGATCGCACCATTTTTTTATTACTTACGTAATATGCTTCTAGCAAGGCTAAACGTTCTAAATTGGAGCTCATTTTTCTCTTATCAATAGCTGCTAAATTATGCACTTGGGTACTTGTAAAAATCACAACACACTCAGAGCTTTTTTGATGCAACAAACTGTTAAAATTGGTTTTTATTTAATAATAACGAGTTTGTTTGATTTTATTTTAACTTATCTTTTTATTCAACTAAACGTTATCAGATATGTTAATGGCTCAAATTTACAACATTTGAAACAGACAACTATTTATACATTATACCAAACTATGGGTTTGTAAACCTCATCATCATCAACAGCCTGTTGCAGTCCACTGCTGGACATAGGCCTCTCCAATTGCACGCCACTTAGATCTATTTTCGGCTTCTCGCATCCAGTTTGTAAACCTTTGATTTGTAAACCTGTTTTTGTAAAATGTTTATTTTTACTTATTTTTCAAAAAAATAAATAAAAAAAAACATTATAAATTATAAGAGAACAAAGAAACGGTGAACATCTCTTCCAAATATAAAAGCCTAACTTATGTACCCAAGGGGCTGTGACTCCAGAACAGGATCGGTATTTAACCAAGCATTTTTTTTTATCAAATATGCGTTTTATGCATGTTTTATTTTGTTAGAGAATATTGAGTGGTATTTTGCTGTACAATTTACACAATACCCCATGAAAGAAGTGTACTAAAGCCAAACTGAACCAAATTTGATCTAATTTTTTCCTATTTCTAGTGTTAAAATTATGCCTGTCATTTATCTCACCAAAATATGAAGATTTTACATAATTATGTGTATTTAACATAATATGTACCTACATAATTTTTTCATATGTGCATTGACCAGGTACCGTCATAATGTTTTCACTGAGAGAATGAGCCAGTGGTAATAGTAAATGGCTCTAATAGTTCTTTTTGCAGAATAGACTGTGTCTGCAGCCCGTCCCCATAACAAAATACCGTAAGATACCTTGATAGGTGTCTTACGGTATTTTGTAATAGTATGATTACTATGAAAGTAACTAAAACAGTCTAGATTCGCGGTATAGGTAGGTATATATCAGTAATTGGCGAATTTTTTCGTGCCAGTATATGCCGCTGAATTTGGCAGTCCTGCAAGTGATGATAAATTAGGAATCCATTGTATGCTCGAATCGAGCGTCATCCCCAGGAAAACTGTGGTTTCGCAGGGCCGTTTTGTGGCGAGGCAGTACTAAGTTAAGGTTGCAATGGTATGTAAATAGCATATTTGCCTATTGCGTTTACTAAGATATTGACTTATTGTGCGTCCAGGGACAATGGCCTTGCAATAAGACCTTGTTGTATTAAGTCCGCCCATGTACCACTATTGTACATAAAGTTTAAATAAATAAATAGACTATATTAAATTTAACTTGTAAGATCCAGGTTTTCTTCAGAAATAGGGTTTTGACAGCCCATCTAATAGAGAGATAGCCAGATAATAAAGTTATCCCATACGGTTCCTGTTTTTTTTTTTCCATTTTTCATTGAATATTTCAAGATCCACCTTTACAGTTTCGTCTATAAAATTTACGTAACCGTAAAGGTGACTCTTGAAATTATTGGACGTGCAGTAACGCAACAGACCACCACCACCAAACTACGAACCGAGGTGTAAGTCAAACCTACCTATAGACCTCGCGTTTCCAGCTCTTGATGCGTGCTGGACTCCTAGTTTGTAGCATGTTTCAGAAGTTTTACGCAAGCGCATTTTTGAGCAGTGCACGTGGCCCGTTCATATACTAGTTTATATCGTATGTGTAGAATGGTGTCAATAGCATTTCGTTATCATTTCTCGATGCTTATGGAATCCGTGTACCGGTTCCTCTTTCGCGCATCCTAGTTTCATCCCGCTGCGCAACAAGTCACTTGTGTGTTGGTGTATGATGTAGCAGTGTAGTATAGCAATAGGTACATAATATAAATGAGCTGGTGGGCGTGGAGGAGTGGGAATTTCTGTTGACTGTGGCAGGGCTGCGAGCATGTATGTACGTGCCAGTAGCCCATTTTCGCGTGAAAGCACAACCATTAGCGTAAAAGCATTGGATGTTGGATAATGTCTTTTAAGGGCTCTCGCCTGGTGTTGAGTTCATTCTTCCGCTGGTCTTCAAAAGTATCGTCACTTTGTCTAACTAGTTTCTAAGTTTCCCTCTAGTCATCCTTAAAACGGCAACGAGTTAACACCAGCGCAGTTGGCGACGAATAACGCAAAATCCGTGTTCCTAAGACAGTGAAATTAAACATCGTAAGTAATTTTCCATCTATGGATTTTACAGGTACATTCATTTGGTGTTGCGGGCCAATCAATGTGCGCATCTCCTCGAAAAAGTCAACGAGTTGATTTGAGTCAGCTAGTCACTGTATACGATGTGCTTGGTCTTCCCAGCGTTTTTTTTTACGTTTTTTCATGAAATGACCACGAAGGCTCTCTTTCGTTCATACATCTGCGCTTGGCGATTCTCAAAATCAAGTTAAAATTACAAAACTTTGGCAAGTTCGGATGAGGGGGCAGTGCCAATTCTTTATTTCTCTTTTCTTTCTTTTTATGAAAATGTTGCCACACTCTAGGAGTTTCTCCTGTGCCGTGAGTGTGTTTATAAACATCCTAAATCACACCAAAAACCACCAGACCTAGTAAAACTATCTGCAGGCCATAAAAATTTTTGCTCCGCGCGAGAATCAAATTCACGACCCGTAGCGCAATCGTCAATCGCTCAACCACTGCGCCAAGTATGCCGTTTAAATTTTGTGATGATACGCATTAAAGTCTTCCAGCAGCACTGATTTGGAGACGGTACTTTTGATATCGTTAGTATCCAGAGTCAGAGCATAAACGCTAAAGAAACATTGACCAAGGTTACTCGTATCTAGAAGAAGAAGTAATGGTAGTTCCTCATCTGTTTGCCAATTCTACTAATTTTAAAGCAACATTCGAATTCGCATGTCGCCAAAACCAAAAATGTACCAAAAATGTATGAAATTCAATAGTTTGGGACTGTGCTGCGAATGCGAACATTGCAGCTAGTAGAATTAGCACACTCATCAATCTCTATATGGAAAAACAAAACCCTGATAGGATCACTCGGTTGTTTGTCTGTCCGTCAGTCTCAGCCATTTTTACCGGAACAAACTGGATCTATTAAGTTGAAAAAAAAACACAAAAAAATAAATTTTGAAAAAGGAACAGTTTTTGGGGATCAGTTCGAAAATTTGTCTCAAATTATTTGTTATTTTATATTTATTCGGGTCATTTATTTAATATCTCCCAATGTTTTATTCCCAAAACCCTTCGTATTTTCCTCCACAAAGCTTTAATTGGGGTTGCCACCGTTTACCGTGTTCATAGCTTATACTTTTTATTTGCTACCTTTAGATTTGTTTTTGATTTATTACAACGCGTCCGGTTTACTTACATCAGACAAGATCTGTCTCTACTAGATGTGTCTTTGTTGTGAGACATAGGTAAATTCGGAAAATATCTTTTATGAATAGCTTCTCTTGGTAGAATGGCACTTTCTCCAAATTGCGTCAAGTAATAATATCTAGAAACAAATAAAATAGTAAAGGTATCATTACAGAAGTGTCATCGGCAGCTGAGACGTGTGAAAAGGAGATTTTTGCCCCACGAATGTAATATTTTGAGAAGAAAAATGTACCTCAAAATAATTAGTAATTAGTAATTTAACAAACCCTAGACTAGACATAGTTTGTAGCTGAGCATTAATTAGTATTTATTTTAGTTCTTTAGGATTTACTTGGGATTAGGTGAAGGTGTGTTCATAGAAAGTGAAACTCCAACTTAAGCCACCAACATATTACACACTGGACGGTAAACTCCGTTGTTGAGTGATCTCCTAGTGACACACTATAAATAGCTCTGACTGGATCCCTCCGTGTGCATACCGCCTTTATAATATCCAACGTCGGGTTGGATGCAACTTCGTATCCCTATATTCTCCTGGTAGTTCATGGCACAGGCATCGATTTAGATTCCATTCATCGCGGCCATAACAGAGACCGTGCATGGGATTTCTGTATTTTAATTTGTACGGTTTTTTTTGCGTGGTATTTATAATTACCTAGTTAACCTAAGTTTAGTTAAATTAGTAGTAGTAGCTTTGCGTACATGCACATTATCACTTTAAAGGATCAGTTCGTCGCGCCACAAATATAACGAAAATTGACAGAATAATTTGAATTCTATTTCGGTATTATTTAGGATTAAAAAAAAGTAACCTTTTCATGAAGAAAAAAGGAATGAATTAACAAGGCATAGGGAAAATATGTTGCTGGTATAACTGTTACACAAAAACTAGACCTTATCACAAAACAAAATTTACTTTGTGTAATAAGCCTGTAACTTAGACAGTTCACCGAATTCACCTGCTAGTTTGTTATTTTATTTGTCTAATGAACTAAATCGTAATAAAATTTCAAGTTTACAGTGACCGCTTCATTTGTAGCTTTTGTTCACTATTAAAATATATCCTATCATGCCTTTCATGCTTTGATATGTCATTGTTTGATATGACTCGTTCCTAAAATATTTTTTAACTTCACAGAAATTTCGATACCCTCTCCGGTTATCAAAATTCCAAATACTTCAGTAGTTCTCCTTAAAAAAACTCTAAAAATGGAAAAATAAAGTGAAAATCAAGAGCTTTTTGATGGAATTGAAACAACAATATTTATAGCGCCATTGCTCGTCGTTCATACTGCACATATATTATGCCGGCCATGAAGCGTAAACAAACGGCCTGGCTGGGGGCCTTAAATTCATTTGAGGCCACCACAGGATTGATCGGTTAAGCAGTAACCAGCCTTAGTGTGATGAACTGCTTCTATACAAAAAAAAAGCGTAAACAAACACCACGTGCCTCGCGCTCGCAGCCTCAGTACGCGCTCAGTCTCCGTCGTTGCCACACGTTCGAATTTTTAAAGCATGTCACGTGCAATTTTACTCTTGGTACTAGGACGGCAGATATTGTCAGGAGGTTGAATGAACCCGCTAAAATAAACGAAGGTTCCACTCCAATAATGATAAATGTCCCTGTGAAATTGTTTTGAGAAAATCGCGTTTTAAATTTATTTATTAATGGGAAAAGGAAAGTCTTGTGTAAAAGTAAAAATATGCTATAACAAAAAATAAATATATCATGGTCATCATAAATATATATTTTTTCTATAGCACATTTCTATTGTTATTATTATGTTATATCAGCTTTATGGACTAGGAAAAAATGTATTATTAAAATATTATGTTATTAAATACTTATATATTTTTTTTAAGAGGCCTTCATTGAATACTTCGTTTGTCTTTCATCGTTCACTGTTTTTATTCCAGAGAATGTAAGCAATATTGTTGAGTATTCAAATGAGATTATAAACTACATAATATTCAGTGGCCGAATGACGTATTTGCATCGAATATAAAGAAAAATGGCCTCAAATTAACTCAAAACATTTATTACATATTAACCCTTTACAGTCACTTTTGAATCGTCAAGGTCGGTCAGTCGAAAGAGGTGAAGCTATCTGCACGTTCCAATGCGTAGATCTATAAGGAGAAGAACGTGCAAGAAACTCCACGGACACTCTTTAAATCAATAAGGTGTTACAAAGTTATGGATACATTGTTCTTCTTTAAATTATTCCTTTATGTGAGAACGAAGTAGAAATACGTGTATGATATAGCCAACCACTGAATAATTTCATACCATAAATCCATGGGAGCTACTGCAAAAGTCAGAATTCTTATGTATTCTTGCATATATTGCTCTCTAGATTGATCTTTGCCTGTTAAGATCTTGCCAGAGCGTTCGTGTTCATCATGAAGTGTTCCGGGCAGTTGTGATCTGCATCACAGTTCCTCGCCTTATTTGCCTGTTAGCGGTTTCTGGATGATAGCAATTTGGAGGAGTATTTCGACGCCTGTGTGCATTACGATAAATTTGTGATAGTTCAGATAGCACCTTTAAGAACGATCACAAACTTACTTATCATATTAAGGAATGGAAAATAACATGTACGACGTTCCACCAAGCACGTGCGATGTGAGCGCCAGTCATCCATTAACTCTCCCTATATTAATTCGTCTTCTAGTTTGATTGAAACTACTCAAATCAATATCGCATTTTCTTTATCGATTAAACCAAATTTTAGGTCTTCTCTTTGGTGGGAACCCTAGAATCTACTTGGCGTTACGTCAAGTTGAAATACGCACGCAATTCTTTCAAAAAAACGTTGCGTCTGTTAATCACTCCTATTTAATATCAAAATATTATATTTCTTTCTGCAACTTGGATGTCTTCCTTGGGAATTGGCAGGATGTGGCACAGGATCGGGAAAAGTGGAAGGAGTGGAGGGAGGCTTTTGCCCAGCAGTGGGACATTTGAGGCTAGCTATAATATATATATATATATATATATAATATATTTCTGCAACTCACTATTCGACTAATCGAACACCCTCTTTATCAGATCTTATGATTGTATCCTCTCCAAAAAATGTCTTTAACCATGGTCAACTTACCTACTTGTTTGTTTCCAAGTGTAAGTCCCAACTCTTATATCTCCCTAACTACAAGTGCATAATTCTTGAGATGTTGCAGTGTGATGACGGCGATCTCGACTAGACCACTCTGGTTGGGATCGATGAAATCGATGGAAAGGTGAATTGCTTGAACACGACCGTCCTTGATTGTGTGTGCACGTGTCAAAGTAAAGCATAACCCTGCACCATGGGTAACGCTTCAGATTAAAGAGCTTATGGCTCGCAGGGACTAAGCTAAGAGCAGGTATAAGCGCAGACCTTTAGAGCTGAATCACTCTCATTACAATCTTATCGCCACCCAGCGGCTGCAGGCGTCTGTGTCAAGATGCTATGAGACGCTATTTTCATGAACATCTCGACAACTGCAGTTTTTTATAGGGAAATCTACTGTGAACGTTAATTACGCAAATAAGCATTTCTGTCACTCTCATTTCTGTTCATCCTTGTGTTAAAGATGCCGTTGCCGCAATGTTCTCAGTCTGAAATCAGCAATGTTACCGATGATGAAGTAAAGAAACTTGCTGTTAATGATAATAAATTATGCTCCGGAACGACTACTCTTATCCTTTCCGCGTTGCTACTATTCTGACTAATATTTTTAATAATTCTTTTATTTATTCCTTACCGTCAATCTAGAAACAGTCTTGCTTGACTTGGCGTAGACTCAGTGGATTTCGAAAACGCACTAGGTTTACTTTAATTTATGAATATTTCTTCTTCCGAATTAGCCTAGTTCAATTTATGTAATTCACTACTGTGACGGGCATAATCCTTTCGTCACGTGAACTTTCTAATGAAATTGTCTTCCAAACGCTCTGATCTAAAATATCACCTACTCTTAGAGCACTGACAAGTCTAGGCAAGGTAAGGTTGCCTAGGCAACATTTGGTACGAAAATTCGTATTTCAAAACATGTCAAAAGTAACGATTACGGTTTTTTATGACTGCAGTGTCAAAAAGCCCACATAAATATCATACCTAATCGTTATTATTAGACGTACTTGAATAATTTTAACAAACCGTTTGAAACAAACCACCCTAAGAGCAGATAATTTAAGTACAGAATGAGTTTTCCGAAAATGTCTGCATCATGCAAGTCCAAACTATAAATAGATTCACTGTACTAGGATCCAATGAAAGCCAGGATGTTACTCCTGGACGTTGTATTCACACACCACCACTCGGGATATTCACCTGTATGCACTCGAGCGACAACGATATATGAAATTAGCAAGAGGAAATGCGATAGCAATATTATGCAGAATGCAACACTCACAAATCATCTAAGTGTGCATCATACACGTAATTTTGCATAATAATGTAGATTTCCAATTGGCGACTTGTGTGTGTGCATATCGAGCAAAAATAATATTGTCATAATTTGAACTATTCTGGTAAACGGAATTATCTTGTTAGTTGTACGTTGAATCTTTATCGAGGCAAACGGAATTGAGTTGAGATTGATTTTTCACTTTGGTATCATGATTTAAAACTGAAGAAATAAGAATAACCTACAAGACAGCAGACGCAGATCAAATCCCAGATCAAAAGGAGTATTTACAATTATTAAAACAGGATCCTAATAAATGCATTGAAGACGACTTGAATTTATGCAGTATCTATAAGACTGGCAAACTATAACTTATAGAAGCAACACCAATGACTATACACTTAGTTATAGTATTTTTTACTGAAACGTGAATTAACTCGGAAGTTGATGCAAAATCATATCAGCTACCACATTATAAAATGTTTATAACTACAAGCAAGATCGCAAAGGCTATGGCGTATCAATTTATACACGAAATAACAGAAGAAATATTCCTATATATTCGGATACACATAGATAAACATTGTCTCCTTTATAACATCCCTCTCCAAGAGCCGTGGTGGTAACGGCCCCCACTTACGAAGTGTAGGTCGCGGGTTCAAATCCAGCTTGTCGCATTAGTTTGAGTAATTTAATTCATCACCACTGCTTTCAAAACGGTGAAGGAAAACCTCGTGAGGAAACCGGCATGTTCTAGAACCAAAAAATAGAAGACATGTGACATTCACCAACCCTCACTGGGCCCGTCGTGGTGGATTACAGCCCTTTCTCTCTCCTAGAGAGGAGGCCTGTGTCCCAGCAGTGGACCAACATTAAAAGGCTGATTATATAACATCCCTGGCTGGCTACCTGTGTGGTCGTTTACTCGCCCTGCCGATGCGCTGTGTAGATCTCACCTTAAACTCCACCTGAACTTCCCATCCCATAATATTCATGCATATTCGCACTCCTTCTCTTTTCATGCAGTACGTTTGTGGAACTCACTCCCACCTAAGAAGAGACTGTAAATTATTTTTCTCTTCAAAAACAAGTTAAAGAGCATCATCTGTCCACTATACTGTGATTCTGTGTATATTATAGATATGTATTATTTTATTATAAGTATGTATTTAGGCAAATTTATTGGTGTATATTTGTTTGTATGTTTATTTTAATTTGACTTATGTATATAAATAAATAAAATATAAATAAATAACCAACCCGCACTGGGCCCGCGTGGTGGATTACGGCCCATTCCCTCTCCTAGAGAGGAGGCCTGTGTCCCAGCAGTGGGAACGTTAAAAGGCTGATTATGATTATGAAATATATTGGGACAACTCACACACGACTATCTGATCCCAAGCTAAGCAGAACTTGTGTTATGGTAACCAGACAACTGATATACATACTTATATAATTTATAAATACATACATATTATAGATAAATCACACCCAGACACAGAACAAACAATCATGCTCATCACACAAAGTTTGTCCTGAGTGGGAATCGAACCCACGAACTCCGGCTTAGTAGTCAGGGCCGCTAACCACTAGACCAACAGGCCCGTCAATGTATAAATAGATAATAATAATAATGTCATATGTATAAATAGATAATAATAATAGGTTTTAGTTAAGTTAGTATAGTCTATTTTATATTTCCTTCTCTGTCTCTTTACACACTGTGTCTCCTTTCTTATCCTACTCTCCTGTAGCAGGTCTGCTGGAATTTTCTATTGAAATATGCAGTATTTTTGTCCTCTTGGTTTCTGTACAAAAATATATATTATATTATATACAATTAAAAAACCACTGACTGATTGATTGACTGACTGATTGACATAATTGTTCTCCCACTTCCCGTGCTAGGAGGGGAAAACTTTATATGGGGTTGTATAGAAGGTGTCGGGGTGAGTATGGGAAAAATCTGAAACTACCCCTTTTCAACCATTTATATACAATTAAAAAACCACTGACTGATTGATTGACTGACTGATTGACATAATTGTTCTCCCACTTCCCGTGCTAGGAGGGGAAAACTTTATATGGGGTTGTATAGAAGGTGTCGGGGTGAGTATGGGAAAAATCTGAAACTACCCCTTTTCAACCCCCTTCTTTCAACCCCATTGCTTATCTCAGAAACCTGAAGTCGAAGAGAAAAATGGTTTTCGGGGTTGTATGTAGGGTGTTTGGATGAGTAGAAAACGAAAAAAAAACTACCCCTTTTCAACCCCCTTTTTACAACCCCTTTGCGTATCTCAGAAATCTGACATTTTAGAGAAAAATGGTTTTCTGGGTTGTATAGAGGGTGTTTGGATGAGTATATGGCCAATAAAAAATTCAACCCTATTCAACCCTTTTCAACCCCCTACTTTCAACCCCTTTGCGTATCTCAGAAACTTGACATTGTAGAGAAAAATGGTCTTCGGGGTTGTATAGAGGGTGTCTGGATGAAAATATGGCCAAAAAAAAATTCAACCCTTTTCAACCCCCTTCTTTCAACCCCTTTGCGTAACTCAGAAACCTGACATTGTAGAGAAAAATGGTTTTCGGGGTTGTATAGAGGGCATCTGGATGAAAATATGGCTAAAAAAAATTCAACCCTTTTCAACCCCCTTCTTTCAACCCCTTTGCGTAACTCAGAAACCTGACATTGTAGAGAAAAATGGTCTTCGGGGTTGTATAGAGGATGTTTGGATGAGAAAAAATACTAAAAAGACACCGCGGGTTGCTTGCAACTCGCGCCCCCAAGCGAAATACTAGTTATTATATTATATACAATTAAAAAACCACTGACTGATTGATTGACTGACTGATTGACATAATTGTTCTCCCACTTCCCGTGCTAGGAGGGGAAAACTTTATATGGGGTTGTATAGAAGGTGTCGGGGTGAGTATGGGAAAAATCTGAAACTACCCCTTTTCAACCCCCTTCTTTCAACCCCATTGCTTATCTCAGAAACCTGAAGTCGAAGAGAAAAATGGTTTTCGGGGTTGTATGTAGGGTGTTTGGATGAGTAGAAAACGAAAAAAAAACTACCCCTTTTCAACCCCCTTTTTACAACCCCTTTGCGTATCTCAGAAATCTGACATTTTAGAGAAAAATGGTTTTCTGGGTTGTATAGAGGGTGTTTGGATGAGTATATGGCCAATAAAAAATTCAACCCTATTCAACCCTTTTCAACCCCCTACTTTCAACCCCTTTGCGTATCTCAGAAACTTGACATTGTAGAGAAAAATGGTCTTCGGGGTTGTATAGAGGGTGTCTGGATGAAAATATGGCCAAAAAAAAATTCAACCCTTTTCAACCCCCTTCTTTCAACCCCTTTGCGTAACTCAGAAACCTGACATTGTAGAGAAAAATGGTTTTCGGGGTTGTATAGAGGGCATCTGGATGAAAATATGGCTAAAAAAAATTCAACCCTTTTCAACCCCCTTCTTTCAACCCCTTTGCGTAACTCAGAAACCTGACATTGTAGAGAAAAATGGTCTTCGGGGTTGTATAGAGGATGTTTGGATGAGAAAAAATACTAAAAAGACACCGCGGGTTGCTTGCAACTCGCGCCCCCAAGCGAAATACTAGTTATTATATTATATACAATTAAAAAACCACTGACTGATTGATTGACTGACTGATTGACATAATTGTTCTCCCACTTCCCGTGCTAGGAGGGAAAAACTTTTTATGGGGTTGTATAGAAGGTGTCGGGGTGAGTATGGGAAAAATCTGAAACTACCCCTTTTCAACCCCCTTCTTTCAACCCCTTTGCTTATCTCAAAAACCTGACGTCGAAGAGAAAAATTGTTTTCGGGGTTGTATAGAGGGTGTCTGGGTGAGTATAAAACGAAAAAAAATTACCCCCTTTTCAACCCCCTTCTTTCAACCCCTTTGCGTATCTCAGAAATCTGATATTTTAGAGAAAAATGGTTTTCGGGGTTGTATAGAGGGTATTTGGGTGAGTATATGGCCAATAAAAAATTCAACCCTATTCAACCCTTTTCAACCCCCTACTTTCAACCCCTTTGCGTATCTCAGAAACTTGACATTGTAGAGAAAAATGGTCTTCGGGGTTGTATAGAGGGTGTCTGGATGAAAATATGGCCAAAAAAAATTCAACCCTTTTCAACCC
Source organism: Hecatera dysodea (assembly GCA_905332915.2). Classification (NCBI taxonomy): domain Eukaryota; kingdom Metazoa; phylum Arthropoda; class Insecta; order Lepidoptera; family Noctuidae; genus Hecatera; species Hecatera dysodea. Next base: position 23,859,439 of record HG995286.1, on the reverse strand, counting down.
CCTTCTTTCAACCCCTTTGCGTATCTCAGAAATCTGTCATTTTAGAGAAAAATGGTTTTCGGGGTTGTATAGAGGGTGTTTGGATGAGTATATGGCCAATAAAAAATTCAACCCTTTTCAACCCCCTACTTTCAACCCCTTTGCGTATCTCAGAAACTTGACATTGTAGAGAAAAATGGTCTTCGGGGTTGTATAGAGGGTGTCTGGATGAAAATATGGCCAAAAAAAATTCAACCCTTTTCAACCCCCTTCTTTCAACCCCTTTGCGTAACTCAGAAATCTGACATTGTAGAGATAATAATTGTTACTAAAAATACTAAAATGACACCGCGGGTTGCTTGCAACTCGCGCCCCCAAGCGAAATACTAGTTATATTATATATAATTAAAAAACCACTGACTGATTGATTGACTGACTGATTGACACAATTGTTCTCCCACTTCCCGTGCTAGGAGGGAAAAACTTTTTATGGGGTTGTATAGAAGGTGTCGGGGTGAGTATGGGAAAAATCTGAAACTACCCCTTTTCAACCCCCTTCTTTCAACCCCATTGCTTATCTCGGAAACCTGACGTCGAAGAGAAAAATGGTTTTCGGGGTTGTATAGAGAGTGTCTGTTCGAGTATAAAACGAAAAAAAAAATTACCCCTTTTCAACCCCCTTTTTACAACCCCTTTGCGTATCTCAGAAATCTGACATTTTAGAGAAAAATGGTCTTCGGGTTTGTAGAGAGGGTATCTGGGTGAGTATATGGCCAATAAAAAAATCAACCCTATTCAACCCTTTTCAACCCCCTTGTTTCAACCCCTTTGCGTATCTCAGAAACCTGACATTCTAGAGAAAAATGGTTTTCGGGGTTGTATAGAGGGTGTCTGGATGAGTATATAGCCAGTAAAAAATTCAACCCTATTCAACCCTTTTCAACCCCCTTGTTTCAACCCCTTGGCATATCTCGGAAACCTGACATTGTAGAGAAAAATGGTTTTCGGGGTTGTATAGAAGGTGTCTGGGTGAGTATATGGCCACTCAAAAATTCAACCCTATTCAATCCTTTTCAACCCCCTACTTTCAACCCCTTTGCGTATCTCAGAAACTTGACATTGTAGAAAAAAATGGACTTCGGGGTTGTATAGAGGGTATCTGGATGAGTATAATATGACGAATAAAATATTCAACCCTATTCAACCCTTTTCATCCCCCTTGTTTCAACCCCTTGGCATATTTCAGAAACCTGATATTGTAGAGATAAATGGTTTTCGGGGTTGTATAGAGGGCACCTGGATGAATATATGGCCAAAAAAAATTCAACCCTTTTCAACCCCCTTCTTTCAACCCCTTTGCGTATCTCAGAAACCTGACATTCTAGAGGAAAATGGTCTTCGGTGTTGTATAGAAGGTGTCTGGATGAGTATATGGCCAAAAAATCAACCCTATTCAACCCTTTTCAACCCCCTTATTTCAACCCCTTTGCGTATCTCAGAAAGCTGACATTGTAGAGAAAAATGGTTTTCGGGGTTGTATAGAGGGTATCTGGATGAGTATATGGCCAAAAAAATCAACCCTATTCAACCCTTTTCAACCCCCTTGTTTCAACCCCTTTGCGTATCTCAGAAACCTGACATTTTAGAGAAAAATGGTCTTCGGGGTTGTATAGAGGGTATCTGGATGAGTATACGACCAATAAAAAATTCAACCCTATTCAACCCTTATCGACCCCCTTCTTTCAACCCCTTTGCGTAGTCGGATTACCTCTCCCACATTCTCCCAGAGAGAGGAGGCGAAGGCAAATTCAACGGCGTAAGAATCTTAGAAATCGGAGGGAAACCAATAAAGACATAAAGGTACCAAGATCGCCAAAAAGCACGAGGTTATTACCAAAAAACAACCTCAAACCGCGTGGTATAACCACACTTTTTGTCACCACGTGCTCTTCTTTAATATATCAGCCTTGTGTGAAGACTCCGAAGCCGGCCGAAGAATTATTCTACCACACCAGCCATCACGCGGACCGACGTGAAGAATCCGCTCCAGCGCATACGTAAGTCCTGAGGGAACTCCTGAACCCTTCACCCTACCCCACGAGACCCCCAAGACCCCCCACCAAGACCCCACCCACTCTTACCTCCGCACGAGACCCCCCAAGACCCCACCGCCTATAGTCTCCCCACGAAACCTCCCGCTCCCCCCTCCCCCCTCGGGACTACCTCACCCCCCGCAAGTTATCTTTGTAACCCCTGGTGCTAGAAGACCGAGATTGGTGTCGTTTGAAAGGGCATAAAGAGCCCTAAAATCTGGCCCCTAGCGAATCCCGGAATTCAGCACCGTTCGCGAGCTTTACCCCCCCTTACTTTTCACAACCACACCCTCCCAACCTGGGAATACCCCCTCCAACTTAAACCTCCAAACCACCACACGAGTGTTGATCCCCCAAGACCCCCACTCCCAAGACCCCCCGCCCATCACCTCCCCACGAGACCCCCACCAAGACCCCACCCCCTCTTACCTCCGCACGAGACCCCACAAGATCCCCACCCAAGACCCCACCGCCTATCGTCTCCCCACGAAACCTCCCCCCCCCCCCCCCCCCCCTCGGGACTACCTCACCCCCCGCAAGTTATCTTCATAACCCCTGGTGCTAGAAGACCGAGATTGGTGTCGTTTGAAAGGGCATAAAGAGCCCTAAAATCTGGTCCCTAGCGAATCCCGGAATTATGCACCGTTCGCGAGCTTAACCCCCCCCCCCCTTACTTTTCACAACCACCCCCTCCCGACCTGGGAATACCCGCTCCAACTTAAACCTCCAAACCACCACACGAGTGACGATCCCTCAAGACCCCCACTCCCAAGACCCCACCACCCCTCACCGCCCCACGAGACCCCCCAAGACCCCCACCAAGACCCCACCCCCTCTTACCTCCGCACGAGACCCCACAAGATCCCCACCCAAGACCCCACCGCCTATCGTCTCCCCACGAAACCTCCCCCTCCCCCCTCCCCCCTCGGGACTACCTCACCCCCCGCAAGTTATCTTCATAACCCCTGGTGCTAGAAGACCGAGATTGGTGTCGTTTGAAAGGGCATAAAGAGCCCTAAAATCTGGCCCCTAGCGAATCCCGGAATTATGCACCGTTCGCGAGCTTTACCCCCCCCCCCCTTACTTTTCACAACCACCCCCTCCCAACCTGGGAATACCCCCTCCAACTTAAACCGCCGAACCACCACACGAGTGACGATCCCTCAAGACCCCCACACCCAAGACCCCACCACCCCTCACCGCCCCACGAGACCCCCCAAGACCCTCACTCCCAAGACCCCACCACCCATCACCTCCCCACGAGATCCCCCAAGACCCCCACCAGGACCCCACCACCCCTCACCTCCCCACGAGATCCCCCAAGACCCCCACCCAAGACCCCCACCCAAGACCCCACCGCCTATCGTCTCCCCACGAAACCCCCCTTCCCCCCCTCCCCCTCGGGACTACCTCACCCCCCCCGCAAGTTATCTTCGTAACCCCTGGTGCTAGAAGACCGAGATTGGTGTCGTTTGAAAGGGCATAAAGAGCCCTAAAATCTGGCCCCTTGCGAATCCCGGAATTCAGCACCGTTCGCGAGCAACATCAGCGAGAACGCGCGTTACTGCCCATCCATCGGGTTGCGATGTGTGCAGAGGAGTTCCTGGGTGATGCCAGCCACCATATATGGACGGGTATACCTTAACTCGAACAGGTTCACTCTGTCCAAAAATGGTCCGATAAGGACAATCTCGCTTGCTCCAGACAACTTTACTGCGATGACTATGGCCCCAAAATGGTTCATAAGAGCCTCGTCTACCGTGAGGCGGTAGCATTTCTCTTGTTTCCTGAACCCGTTTACTAAGATTGAGGCCATAGTGCGCACCTTTGTCTTTACTCGGTCTCCTAAGCGGTGCGCAAGCTTCTCCCTGAGATCTTTGGCAGCTTCAGTTGTCGTGGTGGCCACAACGTCCTTTTCCTCGTCGAAGTGTTTCACCACCCAGGTTGTCTTGCCGCAACCCGGAACTCCATTTACCCACCTGATACTGGGTACCGCCCAATGCTCCTGGATGTCTGAAGTCCCCAGAATGGACTGAGCCATTTCAAGGATCTTGTCATCCAGCATGATTTTGGTACACTTGGCGGTAATCAGTATCGGGTCGGTGTTCGGTGCTCTGAATTTTATTTTGCCTGAGCGCTCCGCTTCCTCCTCGTACAGGGTCACAAAGCCACTCTCCGCGCTGAAAGCTGCCATATACGACCCCGTCATTTCTCCTATGATGACTTGAGATTTGACGTTGTCGTATACGGCCGTCTCGGCCTCCTCGAGCAGTACCCTTACAGTCCTTCAGTGTTTCTCTGGAAGGTCTGCAGGATCTTCTTACATGTCCTAATTGTAATTCTACTACTAATTCTACATGACTAAATTGTAATGTATTAACCTCTCTGGTCGCTCTCACGATTGCTATGTACTCGAGGAAAGCGCTCTTCACGTGGTCCGTAGTGCCTGAATTGGCTGCGAGGGTCGGTGGGATAACATGCCCTTTGTCGGCTCTTGTTGGTGTGGGCTTCTTCGGTGATGGTTCTCTTGGTGTTTTTCTGAAGAACCTCTCCACTGCTTCCCCCTGCTTATCAGCTTGTGATTTGCGGCTGGTGCTAGGGAGTAGAGAACTGAGGAAAGTGCCGATTGCTTTCAGGCGACTCCTCGACCGGGCTTGGTCCTCTGGGCTGGTAGTTTTGCTCTGCTCCTTTGCAGCTTTTTCGGCGGCTGCCTTCTCCTGGGCCCTCTCGGATCCACTTTGAGTGGTCGGACTCGTTCTGGAGCTCGTCGCGCTGGCTGTTGGGTCTCTTGGGACTCTGAGAAAGCTCAAACTTTCCCCTCTGTCCTCATAGACGACTAAATCATGCTGTTCTGAGGCTTTTAAACAGCCGAAGCGGTCTGCGACGTCTCCTCTTTCCCCTCCGACCACCACCGCGTCAACACTTATAGTGCGGGCTGTGACCGTGTGTTCTCCTGCCTCTCTGATTTGTTGGAGCAGTGAGCTCGCCTGGGCAAATGGAGTCTCCTCTCTCCACTCGAATAATGCGATCGTCTTCCCTTTGGTTCGCATTATACGGCATCGGTGAGTGGCAACTACCATTTGGGGCAGTGCAGCATACTTGCTACCTTTTATGGTCGTTTTGCTGGTGCTTCCGTTGATCAGAGCTGCAAGGCCAGGTGAGATATGTAGGTATTCGGGCTCTAGGTCGGCTTGAGCCTATGCAGAAGCTTATACCCAGCTTTTCTCCTTCTCTGCGAAGAAAGAAGAAACTAGCGAAGTCCCTGGTCATTAGGCCCACCTAATGAAAAAAAACCACTTAAAACATTAAGGCCCTGTTTCACAATTGCCACGTAAACCTTATCTGACAGATAAATCTATGAACCAAACAAATTGAATAGTAGCTATTATAAAATGCATGCCATATTAAATTGGTTATTTAATTTGGCCAGTTTATATTTTATCTGTCAGATAAACCTTATTTGATGATTGAGAAACAGGGCCTAAGTGTGTCAAAACATCCGTGTTTTAACTAATATAGTAATAAGTAATTTAGAACAAAAAGTCTGAAGATTATACATATAAAAAAAAAAACAAAGAGAAACATTTAAAAAAAAAACAGAAATAAAACAAAGAAAAAAAAAACAAAAAAAAAATGATGGACTCACATAGACCTTAAGCTACGAAATGCTTTTATTGTATGCTCACAGGAATAACTTGTGCGTAGATTAAGGAAAAGTGTCCTATGTGGAAGCACATAATATATGTAATGTAAAAAAAAATCTAAACAAATTTAACCTGTAAAAAAAGGCGCGGACCACCAAGTCCGCGGTAATGAACTGTAAATTAAAAAAAAACCCTTTTGCGTATCTCAGAAAGCTGACATCGTAGAGAAAAATGGTTTTCGGGGTTGTATAGAGGGTATCTCGGTGAATATATGGCCTATAAAAAAATCAACCCTTTTCAACCCCCTTCTTTCAACCCCTTTGCGTATCTCAGAAATCTGTCATTTTAGATAAAAATGGTATTCGGGGTTGTATAAAAGGTGTCTGTATGAGTATATGGCCAATAAAAAATTCAACCCTATTCAACCCTTTTCAACCCCCTACTTACAACCCCTTTGCGTATCTCAGAAACTTGACATTGTAGAGAAAAATGGTCTTCGGGATTACATAATAACAATAATAAGTATTGAGAGTATTTGCATAGGCACAACCTCGTAGCCAGGATTATCCACCAGCAACTTGCTCTAAAATACTCACTTGTGGAATCGGAGGTGCCGTACTACAGGTATGTGCCCGACCCAGTTCTCGATAATGGCAATATCACATTGTACTGGGATCGGTCCATCATCACTGACAGGACTATTGTTGCCAATAAGCCTGATATAGTGGTGGTGGACCGAATCGTGAGGCGTGCAATGATTGTAGACATAACATGACGAGAACCTCGTGAAAGCCGAGAAAGATAAGCAAATTAAATATCTTGACTTGGCTCGCGAGGTTGTCGACATGTGGGATGTGGATTCAGCAATCATTGTACCGATAGTCGTTTCCGTCAATGGCTTAATAGCCAAGAGCCTCGACCAACACCTTAAGAGGCTCTCTTTAGGCAGCTGGATCAAGGGCTTGATCCAGAAAGCGGTACTTCTGGACACGGCTCGCATTGTTAGGAAGTTCCTCTCTCTGGGGCCCTGACCGCCGGTAGCTTGGACCCTGTTCCCGATACCGGTGGGCTACTATTTTTTATATTTTTAAATATTTTTATATAATTCTGTGCCTCCGGTGAAAACTGATATAACTCAAGTTGTATCAAATTGGAGTTTTAAATTGCATTTGTATCAGAAAAAAATTCTGTACATTTCTGTCTAATCGACATTTTGATACAAGTTATATTTCCAGAGATAGTATGATACAAGTAGGCCTAAAAATTATGTATTAATAGTTAATGACGTGTAAAATAATTTAACTCCACATAAATCGTTAAATATATTGAAAAATTAGATAGCGCTCCGTGTAAAAAAATATGTCTTAAGTTATATTCCAATACATTTGTAAAATTTATCTGTAACAAATGTAATTAATGATATAAACTCAGTTATATTTTTTTACACGAAGACATCGTGTGTAATTTACTTTACAACTTCAGAAATATCAGTTAACACAAAGACAAAAGTAGTAAGTTGTTTGTTTCAAATGATACATGTGAAGTTATATTAAATTATACACGTAATTATTACTCCAAATAGGGCATAAAAAATGTGTATAGTGACACTTCTTCTACCGCGGGGGATATGCGATCCGTACGGGGTCAGTGGCAATAAAGTTTTTAGACGGAGAGCACGAGCACAATATATTATAAATTGCATAATAATAGGTAAAAAGCGTACTTCTAAAATCGAACCAAAAAAGACAAGAGAACACACTAATAAGTATATGATTTTTAATGTTAATGATCGATACGACATTTGCAAAAAAATTTTTTTAGTTACTTTCGATGAAAGCAATAGATTTGTCAAGACAATTTGTGAAAAGAAAATTAAATACGGTATAGTTCCAAGTGAAAAAGGGCATATTTTATGATTTCCTGCGTATGAAAGCCACTATGGATGCAGCAAAACTAATAAAAAACTTCTGAGTTCCGATTTGACCTTCACCAAAATGGCTTAAATAAACAACAGTAACAACAATGGAACCTGTAAGTAAAACTGTTTACAGTCAGGTTTTCAAATCATTGAATCTATAGTTTAACCAACAGTAGATACATGTTTAAAATGTGATAAGTTAAGTAAAGCAATAGAAACGGCATCTACTGATTCGATTACCAATGACAAACTTCACATTAAATATCAATTGGAGGAACATCAAGTTGCAGCCGCTTATGCGTATGACCAGAAAGAAAGTGACAATAAATATATTCTAAAGAATCGCCCGCCATCTTAACGCTTACATTTGACTTGCAATAATGTCTACCAACACCATACCTGAAGAAGGGTCTGGTCTTTTATAAAAGATAGTTATGGACATACAATCTTTACCATCCATGACTGTACAAGTAATAATGATTTTTGCTATATGTGGGACGAAAGTGTGTCCGGACGAGGAGTTCCTACTAAATATCCCGGTATTATAAAAAATATCCTTCACTCTGACACTTGCGCTAGGCAGAATAAAAACTCCATGGTGGCTACAATGATGCTACTTGCTGTTCATGACCTGCCTTATATTACATCCATAGAGCACAAATTCTTGATGCCGGGCCATACAAGAATGGAAGTAGATAGTGACCATTCTGCAATCGAAAGAACTAAAAAACTAACGACTATGAACATCCATCATCCAAGAGATTGAGCGCACTTTCGAATATTAGGAAAACCTGGAAAATTTACCGTAGTTGAGATGACAATCAAATCAATCAGACGGTATTTTACTATCAAAAAAATTAATGATGAAAACGAGAACTTTGTTTGGGCAGAGTTGAAAGTTTTTAAATATGAGAAAGACCAATTTCCGTCTCTTGTCTTAAATATGTATGTTTTATTTTTAATACCAAGAGCTTTAGAGTTTTGAGTAGAGTTGAGTGTTGAGTTGTTTTGTTTTGACGTTTGTTTTTTTTTAATCACAAATATCACTTTACACGAAGATATTGAATATATAAGTTTACTTGTAGCATCATACACAAAAACTAACATCGTGATATGTGATATATCTCAATAAATATTAAATTAGGTAAACTTTAAAGTTCTAGACTGATTTCTAACATAAAGTTATATTAGATTGGTTCAACAACATTTTTCTTGCATCAATATTATCAGTGTATATACTAAAACATAAATTTTATGATATCAGTCTTCACGAGAACTGTATGTGTGGTGTAAGTTGATATTACTTAACATACATTAGTTTACACAGACGTAATGTCGGTGCACATTGATATAGTTGACAGTTTTTCCTCAATATTTTCCTAATTTTCTAATGAAATGTTACAAAATCCTGTAATTTTAAACAAAAACGATGCAACTTGTATTTAAAATTAAGTGTTCTGTAAAAATATTTATAATAATCTTTTTAAATAAAATAGAAAATAAATAAAACTTTAAATCGCTCTACTGAAAAGTAGTCATTTTGAAGTTGTATCAGTTTTCACCGGAGGCACAGAATTGTATTTTAATATTTAAAAATGTAATTTATATGTATTTATGTAATGAATAAAGGAAATAATAATAATAATAACAGATCATTAACACAAAAAAAAATTACAGGAAATATATAATTAAAGACCCTACAGTAACAAACGATAAATGTCGCAAGTGTCACACCCAACCTGAAACCATTCAGCATATTACTGGCGCCTGCACAACACTCACGCAGACCGATTACACTCATAGGCATGACCAAGTAGCAAACGTCATCCATCAAAAACTAGCTCTCAAACACGCATTCATTCAAAACACTAAAACCCCTTACTACAACTATACACCACAAACCATTTTAGAAAGTACTACACATAAGCTCTACTACGACCGTGCCATTCTCACCGACAGAACCATACATTATAATAGACCGAATATAACATTACAGGATAAAATAAATAAAATAACTTATTTGATAGACATTGCAATCCCCAATGATCATCTCAGTGATCATCTTCTGAATGTTATGTGTATAACATTCAGAAGATGATCACTGAAAAAATAAGTAAATACGCAGAACTCAAAGATGAAGTTATGGGAATCTGGTACCTGGGCCAATAGTACTTTCCACCACAGGTGTTATCCCAAATTATCTCCTCCATAGTTTAAAATTATTAGATCTTACAGAAACCCTCTACATAACATTGCAAAAGGCTGCGATTCTAAATACATGCAGAATTGTCAGAATTTATGCAGATAGATGACAACGAAGTAGGACCTCATCACACAATCCATTAAACGCACCACACGCTACATTTACTTGGCTTGGCCCGTAAATGTGGTAAAAACCAGCCAGAAAAGAGCTGAGAAAAAAAAGATAACTGATAATAATAATAATAAGTTTATTTTATTTTGCATGCCAAAATACATCTTAGTTTCTAGGATACACACACTTTGAGATACAGTTTATGAACAAATACAGTTCTGTGAACATATGGGTATATGAAGAATAAAAAATTCAACCCTTTTCCACCCCCTTCTTTCAACCCCTTTGCGAATCTCAGAAATCTGACATTTTAGAGAAAAATGGTCTTCGGGATTACATAGAGGATGTATGGATGGGTATATGAAGAATCAAAAATTCAACCCTTTTCAACCCCCTTCTTTCGACCCCTTTGCGTATCTCAGAAACCTGACATAGTAGAGCAAAACGGTTTTCAGGTTTGCATGGAGGGTATTTGGACAAGTATATGGCGATTAAAAAATACAACCCTTTTCAACCCCTTTGCGTATCTCAGAAAGCAAACAAAAATGAGATCGACTTCATCATAACGGACAAGAGGCATATATTCAGAGACGTCTCCGTGATCAATAGGTTCAATACCGGTAGCGATCACCGACTTGTACGAGGCTCTCTGAATATTAACTTCAAGGCCGAACGTGTCTATCTGATGAAGTCCAGACTCCGACCAACTCTGCTCTAAACCATGGCAGGATCTGAAACGTTCCAGGCAAACCTGGTAAACCGATTCGCTACCGTGGAAACCACAACAGACGTAAATCAGAACCTCGAAAATGTGACTCGGATCCTCAGGGAAGAAGGTATGAGATTCTGTGATATGCAGCGTAAGGGCAAGAAGTCCAAGCTTTCAGAAGGGACTTTAGGGCTAATGAAGGAACGACGTGAAAACCCACCCACCACTTCGTCGGCAAAGCGGTTTCTAAACCGAGAGAACAACAAACACGTACGACGCGACCTCCGGCGCTTCAATGCTCTTTCGGTTGAATGAGCAATCGAGCAGAATCGGGGGTCAAAGGTGTTCGTACAATCTCTCGGAAGAAGCCACCTGACGAAGTTGACCACAGCAAGTGGAGAAGTCGTTTCTTCGAAGCCAGCAGTCCTTTCGGAAGTGGAGGACTTCTATAGCCGGTTATACGCATCGCATGCATCTCGTCCTGATCCCGAAAATGAGGGTCTTAGAGCCACATTGACACGCCATTTCACCGAAGACCTGCCAGAAGTCAGTATTGGCGAAATCGAGATCGCTCTTGGGCAGCTTAAAAATGGAAAAGCCCCTGGAGAAGACGGCGTTACCACAGAGCTGCTGAAAGCTGGAGGTAACCCCGTACTTAGGGAGCTCCAGAAGCTTTTTAACGCTGTCCTATTTGAAGGGAGAACTCCAGAGGCGGGGAGTAGAAGTGTGGTCGTTTTGTTCTTCAAAAAGGGAAACAAGACCCTGTTGAAGAACTATCGACCCATATCCCTTTTAAGCCACGTCTATAAGCTGTTTTCAAGAGTGATCATGAACCGTCTTGCGCGAAGACTCGACGAATTCCAACCACCGGAGCAGGCTGGGTTTCGGAGCGGATATGACACCATAGACCACATCCACACAGTGTGGCAGATTATACAGAAGACCGAAGAGTACAATCAGCCCCTGTGTCTAGCATTTGTGGACTATGAAAAGGCCTTTGACTCTGTTGAAATCTGGTCTGTTCTGGAGTCCCTGCAGCGCTGCCAAGTAGACTGGCGATACATCCAAGTGACGAGATGTCTCTACGAGGCCGCCACCATGTCCGTTCAAGTACAGAATCAGCAAACAAGTACCATACCGTTGCATCGAGGAGTGAGACAAGGGGATGTTATTTCCCCGAAATTGTTCACTAATGCAATGGAGGATATGTTCAAGACGCTGAACTGGAAAGAACGCGGCATTAACATCAATGGCGAGTACATCTCTCACTTGCGATTTGCAGACGATATCGTCATTATAGCAGAAACAGGCAGCAGGGTATCTGGGTGAGTATATGGCCAATAAAAAAATCAACCCTATTAAACCCTTTTCAACCCCCTTGTTTCAACCCCTTTGCGTAACCCAGAAACTTGACATTGTAGAGAAAAATGGTCTTCGGGGTTGTATAGAGGGTATCTGGGTGAGTATATGGCCAATAAAAAAATCAACCCTATTCAACCCTTTTCAACACACTTCTTTCAACCCCTTTGCGTATCTGAGAAACCTGACATAGTAGAGAAAAATAGTTTTCGAGGTTGTATAGAGTGTTTGGATGAGTATATGACGAATGAAATATTCAACCCTTTTCAACCCCCTTCTTTCAACCCTTTTGCGTATCTCAGAAACCTGACAAAGAAGAGAAAAATGGTTTCGGGGTTGTATAGTGTTTGGCTGAGTATATAACGAATAAAAAATTCTGCCATTTTTGACTATCGAAACAATAATTGTTAGTAAAAAAATACTAAAAAGACACCGCGAGTTGCTTGCAACTCGCGCCCCCAAGCGAAATACTAGTTATATTATATACAATTAAAAAACCACTGATTGACTGATTGACATAATTGTTCTCCCACTTGCCGTGCTAGGAGGGGAAAACTTTTTATGGGGTTGTATACAAGGTGTCGGGGTGAGTATGGGAAAAATCTGAAACTACCCCTTTTCCACCCCCATCTTTCAACCCCATTGCTTATCTCAGAAACCTGACGTCGAAGAGAAAAATGGTTTTCGGGGTTGTATAGAGGGTGTCTGGATGAGTATAAAACGAAAAAAAAAATTACCCCTTTTCAACCCCCTTTTTACAACTCCTTTGCGTATCTCAGAAATCTGACATTTTAGAGAAAAATGGTTTTCGGGGTTGTATAGAGGGTATCTGGGTGAGTATATGGCCAATAAAAAAATCAACCCTATTCAACCCTTTTCAACCCCCTTGTTTCAACCCCTTTGCGTATCTCAGAAACCTGACACAGTAGAGAAAAATGGTTTTCGGGGTTGTATAGAGGGTGTCTGGATGAGTGTATGGCCAATAAAAAATTCAACCCTTTTCAACCCCCTTCTTTCAACCCCTTTGCGTATCTCACAAACCTGACATTGTAGAGAAAAATGGTTTTCGGGGTTGTATAGAGGGTATCTGGGTGAGTATATGGCCAATAAAAATTCAACCCTTTTCAACCCCCTACTTTCAACCCCTTTGCGTAACTCAGAAACCTGACATTGTAGAGAAAAATGGTCTTCGGGGTTGTATAGAGAGTGTCTGGATGAAAATACGGCCAAAAAAAAATTCAACCCTTTTCAACCCCCTTCTTTCAACCCCTTTGCGTAACTCAGAAACCTGACATTGTAGAGAAAAATGGTCTTCGGGGTTGTATAGAGAGTGTCTGGATGAAAATATGGCCAAAAAAAATTCAACCCTTTTCAACCCCCTTCTTTCAACCCCTTTGCGTAACTCAGAAACCTGACATTGTAGAGAAAAATGGTCTTCGGGGTTGTATAGAGGACATCTGGATAGATATATGGCCAAAAAAAATTCAACCCTTTTCAACCCCCTTCTTTCAACCCCTTTGCGTAACTCAGAAATCTGACATTGTAGAGATAATAATTGTTACTAAAAATACTAAAAAGACACCGCGGGTTGCTTGCAACTCGCGCCCCCAAGCGAAATACTAGTTATTATTATTATATTATTATTATATTATATATAATTAAATAACCACTGATTGACTGATTGACATAATTGTTCTCCCACTTGCCGTGCTAGGAGGGGAAAACTTTTTATGGGGTTGTATAGAAGGTGTCGGGGTGAGTATGGGAAAAATCTGAAACTACCCCTTTTCAACCCCCTTCTTTCAACCCCATTGCTTATCTCGGAAACCTGACGTCGAAGAGAAAAATGGTCTTCGGGGTTGTATAGAGGGTGTCTGGATGAAAATATGGCCAAAAAAAATTCAACCCTTTTCAACCCCCTTCTTTCAACCCCTTTGCGTAACTCAAAAACCTGACATTGTAGAGAAAAATGGTTTTCGGGGTTGTATAGAGGGCATCTGGATGAAAATATGGCTAAAAAAAATTCAACCCTATTCAACCCTTTTCAACCCCCTACTTTCAACCCCTTTGCGTATCTCAGAAACCTGACATTGTAGAGAAAAATGGTCTTCGGGGTTGTATAGAGGGTGTCTGGATGAAAATATGGCCAAAAAAAATTCAACCCTTTTCAACCCCCTTCTTTCAACCCCTTTGCGTAACTCAGAAACCTGACATTGTAGAGAAAAATGGTTTTCGGGGTTGTATAGAGGGCATCTGGATGAAAATATGGCTAAAAAAAATTCAACCCTTTTCAACCCCCTTCTTTCAACCCCTTTGCGTAACTCAGAAACCTGACATTGTAGAGAAAAATGGTCTTCGGGGTTGTATATAGGACATTTGGATGAATATATGGCCAAAAAAAATTCAACCCTTTTCAACCCCCTTCTTTCAACCCCTTTGCGTAACTCAGAAATCTGACATTGTAGAGATAATAATTGTTACTAAAAATACTAAAATGACACCGCGGGTTGCTTGCAACTCGCGCCCCCAAGCGAAATACTAGTTTTAAGTATATTGTTAGTACATAAATAAATAAATACATTTTCATTGGATATCCAGTATGAGCAACTTCTTAGAAACATACATTTAAATTATGTATATCTCACCATTTCAAACCGCGAAAGAGGGCGGACTTTAACATCGATCTACTATGTAAGTAAGAGCAGTCACGTCACAAGATACCTAAATTAAATTAAAGGGACAGGATACGAAATATTAAATAAAGTACATAAATTGTACAGTACTCGTGAAATCAGCACTTCAAACATTTGCACGAATATAAACAATCACACGTTCAGAATATCTATAATTGACTCATGCCTATCAGATCACAAGCAGATATTTCTTGCCATAGGCAGCCTGGCACCAAAGATAAACAAAAGGATCCAATACAAAGTACTTGATTTATTTCAGAAAAAATAAAGAAGATAAGAAAATTGGTTTATCCAGTCTTCTAGACTTACAGTTTTGTAAGTCTAGAAGACTGGATAAACCAATTTTTTATAGACCCAATCAACTTCAGAGGCGATGATGACTAACATTATTATTAAGAAGTAAATTTGTATCTCATAATATCTGAACTGTTATTTATAAGTTATTATGAGAAATATTCATTACATTTCGAAGCAATTAATTTATTCCTGAATATAAACGTCCAATTTTTGTTTCTGAATTGAAACAAAACAAAAAATTTGTTCGTTGGGCTTGGCCAAATTAAAATAAATTGTGTGCATCTAGGCGACGACACGGGCAGAAGCTGTAGATAATAATAGAATTAAATTAATAAGGCTCATTATGGCTTTCGCATTATTATCGTTATATTATACTACCAGGATAGCATAAATTAAAAGTGTTGCTTTGTACTGTGGGCGAAGTTTTCTTATGTAGGGCAATGTACGAGTGCACTTACACTACAATACTTTTTCAACATAAATAACCAAACTTAAAAACTCCATCGAGAAAAACAGTGTCGCTCTTAAATGAATTCATAAAAATCTACAGGTACATGAGAAACTCTTCAATTTTGTGTAAACAAATGAAACAGCATAGCAGCGGGTCGCATTTGTTACCATGGAAACGGTACGCGTGCCAGGAGTACTAGCATAACATAAATCAGGAAGAGCAAGCAGCTAATAGATACCGGGATCTCTGTGCCTTGACAGGTTGGTGATGATAATATACATACAATAGTGTAAGTATAACAGCGTAAGGTGTTAACATAACAGTGTAAGTACAACAGTGTAAGTGGAGTAATATCAACTTTTTTACCGGTAGAAGTTGTGAACAAAAGATTGGGTTACCTTTAACCACGTACATTTTAGGAGGCAAGTATTAGTCATGTATTTTACAGCCCAATATAACAATACATAAATAAGAACATAAAACTAATAAATAACTTAGTATGTACAAAACTTATAGTAAATCAACTGGGTATAAAAAACAGTTTAGAGGCTAAATTAATAACGGTACGCACCAACTACGTTACTTCTGCTTATCATGCTATCTATATTTTTGTATCGGGAATTTACATGAACTTTGTACTAAAGCACTTGGTAGGTACTTATACCTATATCAACAAAACTACCTTTATTTTTCCAAAAACATAATAAAATGAAAATACTGAATGCGTATAAATCGTCGGAAAACGTTAAAACTGTGTTTTATTTATTATATATAATAAAACATTTATTTCGGTCAGAATACATAAATACAAGTAACTATTTACTTTACTGACAAATAAAATAATGTTTTACAATTTTTCCGTAACTATTCTCGCACAGTGTGCTTGTAAGGGCCAGACATGCTGGGATGCAATCATTTGCAAGATACTGTTGGTACTACCGCGCAGTCAATGAAATAATGTCGCCACTTTTTACGCAGGAAATCGCCAACGCACGCAATGCGTACATTTGTGTCGCACTACAATGCAGCGGCAACCCCAACAACGTTCTGCGTTCGCATTAATATAGTGAATACGCAGGACGTTGTTGGCTCGTTGCGTATATCGAACCCACCGGCCGCTTGAGTAAAAAGATTGGCATAAGCCGCCGTTGGCATGGCCATTTAGCTTTTTGCTTTTTGACAGATCGAGGAAACAGGCATACACCTTCCGTCTTTTAGTCTGTTTATATACGACTGTATGTTTAGGCATAAAATAGCACTTTCAGTGGATAGTTCCGCCCTGAAACCAAACCACTTCTGGGCAACACTTCGTCCAGACCCTGTCAATATCCTTTGGTAATATACTATAGCTAGCTTAAAATGTCCCACTGCTGGGCAAAACCTTCATTCTCTCCTTTAATTATTTCCGATTTTGTGCCAAATCCTGCCAGTTTTAAGGAAGACATCCAACTCGTCCCGCCATCTCCTTCGTCATCGGCCACGGCTCCCGACGATCATTGCGATTTCAATGCTCCAATCTTATGTTTTGTGGGCCTACAGCTTGATGGACATACGGCAGACATGTCCACCCTCTCCCACTTAAGCTGAGCAGCTTTCTAAGCCTCGTCAACGACCTGTGTTTTGGATCACAGTGTAGTGTTTCTAAAGTGATACATTAATTTAACACCAAGTATTAACTTTGCGTTTGTACTTTTATGTTAGTCATTTACCAAGTTTGTGCACCGTAGGACAAAATGGGAACAATACACATGTCCATGAGCTTCCGTTTAACTGACAGGGGCCCTAAATAGTTCATAGACCAGTAGCTCTTCCAGGCATTTTCGGTTCGTCTCGATGTTTCCTGATCTTGCCTAGCCTGGAAAGAGACTGATTGGCCCAAGTAGAGATATTCTTAGAAATATTTTATGCTCTCCCCACCTACGCGTACGAGTATGCTCCTTGTAAAACTCATGGTCTTTGACATGCTCATCATAAGTCAAACCACAAGACTCGCGTAACATTTGCTCTAGTCCAGCGGCTGTTACTTCAATGATATAGCAAGAACATGGTAACCTGGACCCAGTGGCGAGTGGTTCGTTAGGGCCGGCCAGAGAAAATGTCCAAAAAAAAAAACACACCACATTATTCAGGTACTCCCTTTCTTCACATAAAATTGTTTGTCCGAAAATCATTATCCATAACACGTTTGCTATAAACTGCAGTAACCATAATGTTCAAAACCCCGAAATTTTGTTCAGCATAATTATCTTTAGTTCTAAAAGTATTCTGTCATAATATCGAGTACCATAATAATTGAATCTCCTAATTTTACATGCCCTAAAGTCATATGTCCTAAGTATTGTGTTGAATAATGTGTATTATTCCGAATGTTCATTTATAATAAATATTTTAGTCCTAAAACATTTGCTAAAAATAGGTTTTAGTGACAGAAACGAATCGCTGTAAATCCGACTCCACGCAGTCTTGTCTGCCCTACCCCTAGAGTGTAATTTAAAATCGCGTAGGCGCGGAGGGGCGAGGTGGCCCGCGAGTTGAGGAGCAGGTGGTTGTAACACTCGCCGCCGCGGCTGAGGCTGGCCGGCGTAGCCGGCCAGCAAGCCGAAGCTGCGGTGGAGAGTGTTAAACCCATCTGCGACGATAAACTCGCGTGGGACCGCCGGAGCCCCGCAGCGCCGGAGCCGTGACAGAAACCATGCCTGCTGCATGTTGCATGCTTGCTTGCATGCTGCATGCTTGATGGCATGCTGCATGCTTGCTTGCATGCTGCGTGCTTGCTTGCATGCTGTATGCTTGCTTGCATGCTGTATGCTTGCTTGCACGCTGCATGCTTGCTTGCTTGCATGCTGCATGCTTGCTTGCTTGCATGCTGCATGCTTGCTTGCTTACAAAAACCACATGTTCACAATCAACTGCTTTATTGAGTACATGTATAATATATTTATTTACGAACAATAAAATATTATAGAATAGAATAGAATACTCTTTATTATGTACACCATATAAGTTACAGAAAATATAGATGAAGATTATAATGCATGATCAGATATTTTTAATTATAACAAATGAGAGAAGCTCATAGCAATTGCTTTGTTATAAGATCTAAGAATATTATTATTAAAATAAACATTAAGTAACTTGAATTTAGGAATTATAACTTTTATTGAAAACGATTTTATAAATTATGTATATTATTGATTGTAATATTTATGACAAACGGATTTAGGACATATTATATTTAGGGATTTCAATTTTATGGCATCAGATATTAGGTGATATTAAGTTCGGGTAAGTTATCATTCGGACAAATGATGAGTAGGACAAAAAAAGTTATGGCTCTTTAAATTATGGATAAAAAAGTTAGGTGACACAATAGAGAACCCATTATTCAGGGTTGAAATGTGGTGTTTTTTTTTTAATAGGCTATTTAAAAAAACAAATAAAGAACTCATTTCATTAAAAATCAACCCTGAATAATGTGGTTATTTTTTAAAATTTATTTGGACATTTTCTCTAGCCTACCCTAACTCGAACCACTGCACGCCACTGCCTGGACCTGAAGCTGCAGCTTGCAGGACCAAGTCTGCAAATTACTCAACTCCTTACTTAGAGCAGAGGTATCTTATTTGGATTCACTGGAATGGAATAAGAAACACCATAACTGAACATTCAAAGCCAACTGATGAACCGTTTTTTTAAGCTTTTCTGACGTGTGCCTGAACTGGTCTCAGAAAAATAGGTTTTGCAATCGGTAGAATCAACACAACCACGCGTTACATAGCCATCCTCGCATTCAACGTCATTGGCGGGAAATGCTAAGAACTTTAACAATGACATACCTGTCACCTCTTATTGTTCTATTAGAGCCTCGTGCTTCGAATATTTCTGGATCGTGATGGATCAATACTATCTCCCGAACACGTGACACGTGCTTTGCTCTTTGATACCTAACCTACAAACGGGAAACTAAAACCAACCAAAACCAATGAAACGGGAAACTTCTGGGAAGGAATACAATAACATAATAAGAACCTTCCGCTATTGACCAGATTTCGTAAGCGACTATATTATGGTGTAACACTCTTGTGTCGTTTGGTCTTCAGTTAGAATACTTTTCCTTTTCTATTCTATCAGTTTGCCTACTAATGGATATTGTTTACCAAAACTCGTTTTAAAAACAACACGGGCTGGAGATTCTATTATATAAATTTCGAAGCTTACCCCTGAAATAAAATGTAGTACTTTCGTAGTAACCGCGGGGCTCGTGCTTCTACTCAGAATTTCTAGATTTAAAACGATTGAAACAATAATGGATCGTGTTTATGAAAGTGTTAGGCCCTATACGTCGTTAACGTTTCGTGTTTGTTCGTGTCGTAGTATTTCCTCGTTGAATATCATATTCGAAAATTATACAAATTTTCAGTTTATCCATGGCGCAAAAATACCACAATTTCACAAAAACAAAACACTATCTAAAAAAACCACTGCATTTGAAATTAAAATAACACGGCTTCCAAATAATGTTTATTCGAATTTCGAATTGCACGCCAATTCAGAGATAATTAAATCTGAAAACGCTGATTATAATAAAATTTTAAATTTCATATTTCACCTAATATTTCGGGGATAAAACAATGATTTGAAAAGAAACATTTTAGAACTACTCTGATTTTCTTCTATTGACTCTTATGTACGGATTTCATTCAACTTCTGACAGTTTCTGCTATCCTAGTACTAAGAGTGAAATTGCAGGCAAAACTGTAGCGAAGAACGCGTGGCAGCGTCGGAGAGCGAGCACGTACTGAGGCTGCGAGCGTGATGCCCCACACCGTGCTGCTTGTTTACGTTTGAAGCCGGCTAACACGTGCGCAGTATGAACGGCGACCAAGATTTTTGGAGACGACTACATTTTCTATGGTACTTTCTATACTAAGAAACATAGTCCTATACTCATCATGCTGCATCTGCTTCTCAACCCTCAACATGTCGCCCTGGGTATGGTAACTAGAAGCACGATTTTTATAAAAACCGTATGAAATTATTATTTTCACATTTATTTACAAAGTAAGCAAATTATAACCTGTTATTATTAATTACTATTGTATTTATAATTCTGAACGTAATTCATTGATTTTGAAATAATTTAGTGACCGGACTGAATGATTCTATAGCACAAACAGTGACTACGGCGAAGCAAACATAGTAGCTACGACGTAGCTTATTCCAAGCCTCGGCTACGCGAGCGACACGCCGGCGTAGCAGTATCAATATCTAATAGTTTCAGCAAATATTTAAGACTTCTGCTATTTTCATCTGAGAGCCAACTCTACTAATTTTTATTTAATTCCGCCAAGCCCGTTTCATCATCAGACCACAAGACGTACGGCAATGCGCCACCGTTACATGGTGGACATCCCAGCCACACGCGGAAACGTTTTAGGAACACATTCATAGTGCGTACAGCTAAGGAGTATAATTCCCTGCCAGAGCCTGTGTTTTCGATAGCTACAACCTGGGAGTCTTTAAGTCAAGAGTGAACAGGTTACTTCTAGGCAAGCGTGCTTCATCTTCGACCACATCATTGCTTACCTTCAGGTGAGATAGTGATCTAGCGAGAGGCCGACTGTACAGACAACCAACTTTTTTTAAGGATAGTTTAACGTGACAACGTCCAGCTTCGTAACTATAACAGCGTCTGCTTAAAACCGCGCATGGGTAGACATGGCGAAACTAAGACGAATTCTAAAAAGCTATCTCAAGGTTTAATGTGGATTATTATTCTGAAACATTTCTTTTGCAGTAAAATGATGAAGGAGCAACAACAATGTGGCCCATATAATAATTTCCCTATTATGCAGAGAGAGCACATAACTCGGGATAACTCAGAATGTTTTTTTAAACCTAGCTTTCAAATCCAATTAGTGGTTTTTGCGTGATGCTCCCAAAAACGTACAGACAAACAGATAAACAGACAAAATTCCCATAATTGTATTTTTATGTTGTTTGTCATTTCCAACATTTCTCAGATATCTTAATACAAACATAATTCAATGTACAGACACGGCTATTCTACGATTTTATTATGTGTGTAGATTCCATATAGCCTATATCTTCTGCCAAGGTCCCTGGATCGCAAAACGCATTTAGAGTAACACGGATGGGTTTTAGTCAATAAGAGTCTGACACACCCTTTCGCTCCCAAGGCTAACAAGCCATTTGATGATGCCCAATAAAAAAAGTGTCAATATATTTTACGATTGTGTTGACTTATGAACGGAGCCCATGCACATGAGTTCATTAAAAAAATCTTTGTAAATGAGAACTTTCATTTTGCGGTCACTTGTAGTGGTAGGTAAGCAAAACTCTGAGTAGACCACAGTCCAGTATTACAAATAATCTTGATCTTATCTGAAAAAAAAACATCTATGTTCGCGTTTGTATGTGGTGTAAGACTTTTATACCTGATGTTGTGCTACTGTTGGTAAAGCCAATAATGAATTAATGCCTAAATAAATAATCAACCAATACCATATTGTTATATATAAGACAGCTAAAAAAGTATATAAGGTATTTATACAAAGTGGAGCAGGACGATTGACATTCCTTTAAGCCACCTAAAGAGTATTATGTTCTTTACCCGTATACAAAAAATCAATCAAATCCAACGAATACTTTAGCCACAGGAAATTATTTTTCATTTTCTTATTTTTCAACATGCTGTAGATCAGAGTCCGTAATAATGGGTAAACATTGTAAGGTCAAGGACCTGTGCAAAAACGTAGGTACGATTTGTTGCGAATTGATTTGTTGTTCTCCGACTAAAGTACCTACCTACGTCCCGCACGTTACGTTCAGTGACTTTTCGTAGATAAAGCGTGTTTTCTTTTTATGCAGTTGATTTTGATATTTATTTTGTTTGAAAATTGCAATTGTTAAATTTTCCATTAACTACTAATTTTCGTGTTTTAACATGTTTCGATGGACTAGTACTGTGCTCGTTTTAATTTAATGTCGTAAGTCCAGATCCACATTGTATATCTTCTTTCTTTTTTAGTGATTATTTTCCATGATTAAATATTTTCCTATTGCCACTAAATCAGAGGTATTAAAATTTAATTTAGTACGTGAAGTTTACATAAAAGTAAAATTAAAAGACGTTTTTATTAAAAACTTCAGTGTTGCTACACTGAAGTTTTTAATAAAAACGTCTTTTAAAGGAATTACAGTTCTTTATGAAATGAATAAACTAAAAATACATACATAAATCAGTGATGACTTGATGAAGGTTGACGTATTTTGTGAATGGTGTTCAGGAATACAGGCTATAAAAAAATCAGAAACACCAGTTCATCATCATCATACCAGCGAAAGACGTCCACTGCTGGACAGAACCCTCCCCCAAGTGTTGCCAGAACAACTGTTCCTGTGCGATTCTGATCCATCTGCTACCTGTGACCCTCACAAGGTCATCGGTCCACCTTGTGGGAGGCCTTCCAACACTGCGTCTTCCGGTACGCGGTCACCACTCCAAATCTTTTCAACGTCATCGATCGTCCGTTCTGAGAGCAATTTGCCCTGCCCACTGCCACTTGAGTTTGACGGTCCTTAGGGCTATGTCGGTATCTTTGGTCCTCTTGCGGATATCCTCATTCCTGATTCGATCACGCAAGGAAACTCCGAGCATTGCCCTCTTCATTGTCCTTTGGGTGACTTAAAACCCATTGTGAGTGACCACGTTTCAAGTCCCAAAGTCATCACTGGTAACACACCCTGGTCATAGACTTTCGTCTTGAGACACATGTGACAATATTTAGTTGCTACAACTTAATTTTGGCCACATAAACCATCACCGATGCTCTTATAATTGTTTATTTAACTAGCAATTTCCCCGCGACTTCATCTGCTTTCTGACACTTAAGAACTTCAAACTTTCTTTAATCGTTTCTAAGGGAACTGGAAGGGGCCGTGTCCTCGTCGAGGCGATCGGCGCCGGTGACCTCTCGCGTCCGGCCCTGATTCGGATTCATGGTCCGGAGTGAAGAGACTTGGGAAGCGGTCACCTCCTTCTGCGAAGCAGTAATGCTAGCGAGGAGGAGGAGGCAGAACGCGTGCGGGAGAGAACAGAAGAAGAGGTCCCGGGCGTCGGAAAACGCAGGGCAATTCCCGGATACCGTAGGCGCGGGCCTGCGGACGGCGAGCTGTGGGTGACTTGCTGTTCGATAGCAACCAGACCCGAGTCGACGGCGCATCGTGTTCCACGCGCGACTCAAAGAGCTGTCAGCAGACGGGTTTTTTATTTTTTCTTAGCGGATGTCACCCTATTCTCGATCCACCTCCGTGCCAAATTTGTTTTTTGCTGCTGAGACCACAGTATCAGTGTAGCTGTTGTCCCCCTTAACCCTTTTGGTGGTTGTTTGTTGAAAAATCGTAACAGCTGCCAAGCTTCAACTTCATTGAATCAAGCATTAAGATTCTTCCATACAAACTTTAACACCCTCTTTTAATAACATTATTTATTTGGTTCAATATTCTTACCAAGTTTAAAGTTTATAAGTATGCCCAAAGAATAAGATTATTCCATTCTTCTTTATTCCAAACTTTGACACCCCCTAAAAATGTCTTTGTGAACTAGTATTATGTTTGTCGTAAGTTTCAAGTACATTTGGCCCAAGGAATAAGATTTTATATACGAACTTTTATCCCCTATTTCATCCCTTTGCGGTTTCCTGAAATCCTTTCTTAGTGGACGTGTACTAACTATAAACTACTTCGCTACCATATTTTATCTTTTTACGTCAAACGGTTATCGATGTTTCATGTTTGATCGAGAGACTAACCTTTCGCTTTATGTGTGTATGTATATGTATATTTATATAAATATGTATTATCTAGATGTTAAGAATCTTTGTGACTAGTCTAGAGCACCTCATACAACAATAGCTCATAAGGATTCCTTATGAATCGGGGCATAAATTAAAAATTTGAAACCTTAAAAGATCATTGAAAGTACCTACTAGAAATTTGCCTATATCATTAACTAAGTATATAACAATTATTTATATTATTTTTGGGATAGATTTATCCCCGGCCACCGCTCGGGGCCGGTGATAAACCTACCCTGCCGGACATGGCACGCGCTCGCCGCAGGGTCGCCTCGCCGCACGGCTTGTGCGTCGCCATGTCGCACTGCGCAGGCGCGCGCCCCTCTCTTAGCGGGACCAACGAACTCCAATTTATTTCATTATTATCAATTTTCATCAACTCATCACTGATTTATTGTTGTAATTTTAGTATATTTATTTAATTCCGGCTTCATCTAGCTTAAAATGACTAGACATATTGGACGTGTAAAAGTGTTATGTTTAACCTACTTACAAAATATACATCATTTATCATTACCGTTTTTTACAAGTTTCGTATTTATGCTAAAAATGTACGGCACACTGTAGTTTTTAATGAAAACGTCGAACGTAAAACGTCTTTCAATTTTACTTTTACTTCACGGACTACATTAAATTCTGATAACTCTTATTTATTAGGAAGGGGGTATAGGTAGCAGGAAACTAATGAATTATGAATAATAATGACTCATCTCAGGACCCCAAGATACAGGTTCTACTTAGTTTGAGACACACCGTCCACAAGATACTAATATTAAATAATTACAGATAATATAATTATGTTATGGTCTTACGACTATAACATAATTATATTATCTGTAACTATTTTATGTAACAATGAACGAATAACCTTTATTCTTATTTATAGAAAGGGTATTAATTAGCATTAATTCTTTATTGGGTTCACCAACAGCAACGTGCCAGGGATTTTGGAAGCTTCCTTTAGTTGCTCACGAATAAAGCGATCGTCATTAAGTAGGTAGGAAAAAACTTTTCTACTTTATTTCGAATGTCGGTGTTTTTGGTTGTTTCTTCGTCTTTTGAATACTGACTTCCGAAACTAAAGTTATTTTATACATTTTGTCTTTTTATTGTTTAGAAGTCGTTGTAATTTTTTGTAAAAAGTTACATTTCACTTTTTCGTAGTGATACCCAGCCCAGCGAAACGTACCCATTACAACGTACGTGTTATGAACTGGTGTAAACAATAAACAGACATGCGATTTCAGCAATCCTGGAAGAATTGCTGTCATTTATTGAAGAGTTTCGTTTCTTACCTCCGTTCTTCATCAGATCTTTACCAAACTAGAAAGAGACCACATCGGAATATTAAGACGCTCTTTTAAACCATCGTATACAGTTTTTTTTTTTAATTACAGCTGTCAGATCTATGGGACCACACGAAAGCACCAGCTTTCGATTATAAGAAGAATCATCAAAATCGGTACACCCAGGAAAAAGTTATGAAATAACACACACACAAAAAAATACAGTCGACTTGAGAACCTCCTCCTTTTTTGGAAGTCGGTTAAAAAGGTGCTGGTTTTAGCTGCCAGAGCGCTTTCGGCCAGAAACTATCACTGAACCAGCACCCAAAACAAAACATTGGAATTGAGAATAAAGATAAGATTCTTTGATTTGAGAAGATTTTAGGTGTCGTTTTAAAATTAGAGACTTGGTTGAGTCACTTACCTATCTTATCAATCAATATCCCACAACAACCTTGTCATACTAACGAGCTATCCTCAAGAGTTCAAGACACATCTCGTTCAACTCCGTGCTGCGTTAGATGCATGTGCTAGCCATGCTTCTGCGCCGTGCTGCCCGCGCCTTCCTCATACCTAAAATTGCGTACAAACTCTTATGTACATACATAAGAGAATAGTTACGTCTGTTAAGGGAAGAGAGTCTATTTTTCCTAGTTTACGTACTACGAAGTCGTGTGTAGTACGAAGTTTATAAACTACTAGCAGTGCCTCGCGGTTTCACCAGCGTAGTTCCCGTTCCCGTGGGAATACCTATATATAGCCTGTTACTCAGGGTGAATGTAGCTTTCTAATCGTGAAAGAATTTTTGAAATCGGTTCAGTAGTTTTTGAGTTTATTCGTTACATACAAAAATATAAAAATACAAATCTATCCTCAAAAGCTTTTACCCGGGATTTCGTATGAGCAAATCCCTTTTTCCCCGTTCTTGTAGGAATTTAGTTTAACATAGTTCTTGTAAGTTTCTTTCTGCTGAAAGCTGAAATTTGGATTTGCATGAAAACATGCAGGTTCCATGGGGAGTCCCAAGAAACCCACATGCCAAATTTCAACTTTCAACGACTAGTTGTTTCAGCTGTGCGTTGTGTCAGTCACTCAGAGGGTTTTATACAGGTTGGAAACTTTCAGTGGCCAGTGGGGCAGTAGAAGGAAGTACCTTATCCATTGCAGCAACATGAAAATGGTCTTAAGAGACTATCCATACTTTTTTATGGAATGTTGATCCCCATACGAGATTTAACAAAAAAAAGGGTTAGCAAGAAAACACTATTTTACACATTTTTTTTAATGCCAATCTGATGCTGCGCAATCATCATCTTTCAGAATTAATTACTGTTGAAACTTTTTAGATACAGCGAAAGCCATTTGCTATTCAAATATCGTACGTTTTAATAATTGACTTGTGTCATTGGTTTGTTGGTCACACAGTAAAAAATTCTCTGAGCAAACAACGTTTTTATTTTGCGATTCCATAGTCATCTAGTTATTTCATCAAAAGGTTATGGCCCTATCCACGAAATTCGCCATCAAGAATCTCTGCGGTCTAGATGACTACTCTACGTGGAAATTCGCAATCAAAATGATTTTGATTCGAGAAAAGTCGTTCGCATACACTTCGAAATATCCTGATTCGAACAACTCTACTGCCATCGAGAAGGACCAAGACGCGTTGGCTTTGATCTGTCTGCATGTGGAACCTACACTATATGCGTACGTACAAGATGCAAAGCATGCCAAAGACGCTTGGGATAGCTTAGCAAAAGCGTTCGAGGATAAAGGCGTTAATCGTAGGATTACCCTTATGGACGCGTTGCTGGACGAGAAGTTAGAGAAACACTCGTCTATGCATGAATATGTTGCTACAGTTATGTCTCTTGCTCAAAAGTTGAAGGATATTGCCACCGGATTTGACGATGATCTTGTAGCTGTTGTATTACTGAGAGGACTACCTGAAGAGTACCGACCCATGCGTATGGCACTGGAACATTCTGGTATGAAACTTACTTCAGAAAATGTACGGCAGAAATTACTGCAAGAAGAACCACGTCAAGGTTGCATATCGTCTTTAGCGGACTCGGCATTGGCTGCTGTTAAGAGTAAGCAACGGAACGGGAACAAAGTGAAGAATATAACCAAGGTAAAATGCTTTAAATGTGGAAAGAATGGACATAAGAAGCCGGACTGTCCTGAAGGAAGGATAGCGGGTTCGACCTCCAAGCCGAAGGACGTCGTGAGCCTGTCTTCGTTCAGCGCCGGGGACTCCTTCAATCCGACGGAGTGGTACATTGACAGCGGGGCATCTTCACATATGTCATTCAATAAACACTGGTTTAAAGATTTGGTTATGAATGTCTCTATGAATAACGTGACATGTGCGAATAATGATAAGATGGAATGCGCGGGTAAGGGTGACATCATGGTAAGTATGAAAGGACGAATGCTTGCTGTGAGGGATGTCATGTATGTACCTTGTATGCGTGTTAATCTGTTATCTGTTTCCAAATTAGTAGAGAATGGATGGAAAGTGAGTTTTGACAGAGATGGATGTAAGCTAATTCACCATTTGGTTCCAGACCATTTCAAAGGAAAGCTTTTGGCTACCGCAAGTGAAGTCTCGGGGATCTACAAACTTGAAGATTGTCAAGTGGTTGTAGATGGGACTGCGTTGGCGTCAGTGAAAGCAGGTAATCCTTTGATGTTGTGGCACAGGCGGCTTGGACACGTAAATGAGCAAGATTTACGTAAGCTTCCGGGTATGGATTTTGGGAAAAGTGTAATGGAGCCTTGCGTTGCCTGTATTAAGGGGAAGGCACACCGTTTACCTTTTCCAGTTGGTGAGGCTTACAGGGCGGTCGAGAAACTGCAATTAGTTCACATAGATATCTGTGGTCCCATGTCTGAACCCTCGTACAGTGGATCTCGGTACATGCTAGTTATTTTAGATGATTATACACGTAAGTCTTTTGTATTTTTCCTTAAATCAAAAGATCAGGTTTTAAATCATATTAAAATGTTTTTAGTATCTGTAGAGGTTGAAACCGGGTTGAAGGTGAAGTGCATACGCACGGACAATGGAACAGAATTTGTGAACAAGAAGTTCGATGAGTTTCTACGTCAGAAGGGTATAAAACATCAGTTGACTGTTCCCTACACTCCAGAGCAGAACGGCGTAGTGGAGCGAGCAAACCGCACTATTGTGGAGATGGCTCGTGCTATGCTGGCGGAAAAGGGTCTGAGTGTGAAACTGTGGGCGGAAGCGTGTAGTACTGCGGTTTACACGAAGAATAGGCTGCCTCACAGTGGTAACCATGGTAAGATTCCTGAGGAGTTGTGGACAGGGAAGGCTCAGTCATTTGATCATTTCAGAGTTTTTGGAACGAAAGCGTTTGTGCACGTGCCTAAGGAAACTCGGAAGAAATGGAACCCTAAAGCGGTAGAACATATCTTTGTTGGTTACTGTGAAGAAACCAAGGGTTACCGTTTTATAAATCCCAGTAATCCACGCGTCATTGTTAGAGCACGGGATGTAGTCTTCTTGGAAGATTCTACAGCAGCGATTTCAGAGAATCCTTGTCAGCTTGTAGATAGCGGTAAGAAAGGTGCTGAAGTGATATGGGAACTCACGAGGGTAGAAGGTCAGTCAGGTTCGACACCTGGTAGTGCTTCTCAAGGGCCGAGTTCTACAGATGTAGCTGAAGTGTACGAAGATGCGCAAGTGGAGTTGGGAGAAACGGGTGATAGCGGAGCAGAAAATGTCGTGGTGGACAATGTTAGAGAAGAATCAAACGAAGGTGAATGTCATTATCCTCTACGTAGTAGAATCCGTGATCGAAATCATCATGGACTGGCATGCTGTACAGAAGATGCGGAACCTTTGACAGTTAAGGAAGCCTTGAGTCGGAAAGACCAGGATTACTGGAAGGAAGCCATGAAGAAGGAGATGGATTCTATGTACAAAAATAAAGTCTGGAAGCTCGTCGACAAGCCACCAGGAGCTAAGATCGTGGGAAATAAGTGGATCTTCAAGTACAAGCTCGATGCAGATGGTAACAAGACCTATAAAGCTCGACTTGTGGCGAAGGGTTTTACTCAGTCCTACGGCGTCGACTACTTCGAAACCTATTCACCGGTCGTGAGAAGATCGACAGTTAGACTGCTGCTATCGTTGGCTGTTGAA
This sequence comes from Hecatera dysodea, assembly GCA_905332915.2. Taxonomy (NCBI): domain Eukaryota; kingdom Metazoa; phylum Arthropoda; class Insecta; order Lepidoptera; family Noctuidae; genus Hecatera; species Hecatera dysodea. The sequence continues at coordinate 23,829,643 of HG995286.1, read as the reverse complement.
AAGGATTTATTCATCAGTCATTTTGATGTGAACACCGCCTTTCTAAACGGTGATTTACATGAAAGAGTTTATATGCAACAGCCGGAGGGTTGCATAGAAGAAAACTCGAAGGGAAAAGTTTGCTTTCTAGAAAAAGCGATATACGGCCTCAAACAAGCTTCTCGGTCGTGGAATGAAAAAGTAAATGAAGTGTTATTGTCTTTGAACTTCAAACGTTGTGACTTTGACAACTGTCTTTACAAAAATAATAATTTTTATATTGCTTTATACGTCGATGATTTTTTTATTATTTTACAAAGACAGACAGCAAAAGGAAGTTTTATTAGACAATCTTCGGAAACATTTCAGCATAAAAGATTTAGGGGAAGCACGGCAAGTTTTGGGAATGTTTTTGTCTAGAACGGCTACCGCAATATATTTGAATCAAGAGAGGTTAATTTCGAAGATCTTGGACGAATACGGTATGGCCGACTGCAAACCTGTGAAAACTCCGATGGAAATGGATTTCCATAAAACCTTGGCGGAAGGGGAAGGAGGTAAGCTCTTGTCCTGCCAAGATTCTCGTCGGTTTCAAGCGCTCATAGGCTCGCTGAACTATTTAGCTTGTAACACTCGCCCGGACATTGCAGCTGCGGTAAATTTCTTGGCGCAGTATAATTCCTGTTGTGAGGAACGACATTGGAGGGCAGCTAAACATGTTTTGAGGTACCTTAAGGGTACAAAGGGTCTTTCATTGATATTTCCCAAGTCGTCGGTGCAAGACATCGCGGGATTCGTAGATGCTGACTGGGGAGGGAACGTCAAAGACAGAAAATCATTTTCTGGGTTTATTTTTAGGTGCGGTAACTGCTTGATCAACTGGGAATGCCGTAAGCAAACTTGTGTAGCACTGTCATCGACGGAAGCAGAGTACATTGCTCTTTCGGAGGCAACTAAGGAGGCAGTACACTTGCGGCAGCTAAATGCTTTTATAAGAGGTGAATCTTTAGTGACTATTCGTATTTTTGTTGACAATCAGAGTGCCATTAAACTTGCGTACAACCCTGTAGCGCATAGGAGGACGAAGCATATTGATATAAGGGCGCACTATGTCAGAAATTGCATTTTAACGAATGTTGTGTGTTTGGATTATGTATGTTCGAAAGATAATCCAGCAGATGTGTTGACAAAACCCTTAGGTCGTGTGGCGTTTAGTAAATGTGTGCGCGATCTGAGTTTGGGTGTGTGTGGTAAAGTGTGAGGATGTGAGGATATCTGATAAATGGCTGGACGTTGTTTGAGGGGAAGTGTTGAAACTTTTTAGATACAGCGAAAGCCATTTGCTATTCAAATATCGTACGTTTTAATAATTGACTTGTGTCATTGGTTTGTTGGTCACACAGTAAAAAATTCTCTGAGCAAACAACGTTTTTATTTTCCGATTCCATAGTCATCTAGTTATTTCATCAAAAATTACGATCAATTGTAATTAGCAGATTTTTATATGTATGTATGTATAATCTTTAAATTATTAACCACATACTGTCTGAAGTCCGTTCGCATAGTTTACAGGGAAATAAATATTTTGTAAGTATCGCTGTTGGTTTTCTGAATAAAGAAACTAAAATAAGTAATATCGATCCTGTTTCGAATACTTATATTGACAATATAAGTATTCGAAACAGGATGAGGAGAATACAAAAACTTATATTGGACCAACCAGCGTTGGAGCACTCAAAATTCACAAATCGCAAAAAGCTTTTCACACATATGTTGTATGTCTAATATTCAGTAGTTTATGTGTCACATCCCAGTCGATACAAATGCAAAAGATGCCTAAAAATAAAATAATAATTGACCTTCTGAGTTGCTGCTGTGTTGTTTCCTTCTTTATACTAGGAACACAGGACGTGTAGAAGCTGTATACATACTTACTGCTTCTTGTTACGACGATCATAGCCGCCCTAATTACATAGCTCACAGAGTTGAATTTGCAACTAATACACGCTATTAAATTGTAACAGAATTCTGATAGCTGCCGCCCGCGTTTACCTAATAAACTTACCCAAAGGCTAGAAGGGAACAGAATTTGTCACACATTATTCTGTGATATTAACACAGTATTTAGTACAAAAGGAAATCATTTTATTCAACAGCATTCTTAAATGCTTTAATACTTTTAGAAAATTATTCTTGCAAGGAAAATACTACAGTGAATTTGGAAACTGACATATTCCAGCCAATTATTGCTTATTATTTTAAAGGTCCATATTCCAAAACGTAAGATGCAACTCAACTCTAACTCCTCCATCAGAAACACGAAAACGTCAATAAAAGCTTGTCTAATTGACGTAATAAATTGAAGTTTTTGTGCTCGATATATGTACGTTGTAGCTGAGAATGCGCGTTTGTTACGCATTTGCCTGCTCATCTCTCGAGCACAAAAACTTCAATTGATGAGAAACTGTACTGACAGTTTGATGCTTCGTTTCGGAATATAGACTCATGTTCAGAATATAGAGTTGGAGTTTCGTTTCGGAATATAGACTCATGAACTTTTAAAAAGTATTCTTATTTAGTTTCTCTTGGCATACCATTTAAATCTTAGTTTAGTCGTATTCAATTACTTCAGTACAATGAAAACTAATCATTGTACTGAAGTAATTGGACACGAAAACGAAACGTACTTACTATAAACCAACAATGGTATGTGGCGCGGTGTGTTTTCTTCCTGATACTAGGGAGATACATCAGTCTTATTATAACGTTAATTCAAACAACAAATCTTAAACGATAGACAGATACAGCTTTGCGCAGCCTTGTAACATAAAAAAACGAAAATCAATGCCTAATTCCTAGTGATTTTTAGATTATTCTAATTTCTTCTATTTCCTTTAACAGCTTTGAAGCTGTTAAAGGAGCTAGTTAGTGTCATGCAATCGTGGAACGCGTGCAGTCCCGTGCAACGCGTGCAAACGCGCAATAATCACTAGAGCAACAGAGATCACATGGAGCTAACTTGTTGATGCGTGTGAATTATGGAAACATGTACAAATGTACACGTTGTTCTGCGGATGGTTGCCTCAGCAAATCGCTGGACTTATCGCTAAATAATTGAGTTAGGTTACACACACTAGCTTGAATTCTACACTTTACTGTCTAATTTTGATTGACACATATAATAATGATGGTTCTATATAATTTGAATGCGGTCAGAAGGAAAAAGTTAGTATCACAATTTAGCTAACCTAGCTTGGAAACTAATCTCGTAATATACATACATATAGTGCAGGCACCGATACCTCCTTGCCTTGGAAAGTACGTTAAGCCTTTGGTACCGGCTGTCATTTGTAGATCTTTGGCAAAGCTGTCTTGCCATGGCTTGTGCTTGTCCATGGCTTGTGGAGATCTGATATGCAATTGCTTCACGTATAACACTGGTATTAAGCTGAATTTGGTTTGACTGAGATACGATTCAAATATAGGTATATAGTTGGGAAAATTCTAGGCAGATGATAATAGCGCCCGCACGGCACGGGCGACAGCGACCATTCTTTTCCGGGCCTGGGTCAAGCCATAGTCAGGAACGAGAGGCATTGGAAACAGCGGACCCGCCGTTGGGCGAGCCCAAGCCGCTGCAACAGGCGATGATGCCCCGGGAGTCAGGAGTCGCAGAGCGTTTGACGTTGATTGCTTGGTAGTGTCGGGGCCGGAGCGTGCCAGAGCCGGTAAACAATACCCACCAACATTTCAACGCCGTGCCCCGGCCGAGTCCCGGCAGCGAACGGTCGGGGCACGGTCGAGCCACGGTCAGGCATAAATCACTTCATACAAAAAGTATGCCATAATGTTTGACCGGGCCCCGGCCGGGGCACGGCCCGGTCGCGACACGGTGTAGCGTGAACTTGACGACATCATTTTTTTATTAACTGGTAAGTTTGCGTTTGAAAATGTTTTAGGTTGGATTTTCTTTTCCCTAGTAATCAGTTTTCATAAAGTATAGCTTCCATCATCGAAAATACTGGACATATTGTATAAAATGAAGTAAATTAAGCCGGGTGACTTTTATTACCAAGGGTTGAAATTCCTTAACACGAATACGAACAACTTTTACTTTTTTACGAACACAACGAAACAAAAGCTGTACGGTACGCAGAACGAAACTACGGAAATATAGGTTTGCTAGTCCGACTCTTTCATGACCAGATTATTGTGCTCACGTCGGAGGCCAACCAAACGACCCGGTTGGTCGCCGACCGAACACTGCCAGTCCTGCATGGAGCGGCTCCTTTTATGCACCGGCTACAGAAGGACGCCTGCAGAGCAAGCGAGAGAAGGATGATACTAGATTTTCTCTTTGTTACACTTCCGCGTATTCCCTGAAATCTATGTCAACTTAGTTTATTGGTATGTATATGTGGCAGCCAAATAGCTTTATCAACCGGTTACCAAGCAATTTCTCTGAACGGCGCCGTTTAATATAACGGTTAAAATAACTAGCGAGCAATAAGCTGCAATCACTTCATCGCGCGTTGCGTTGTTGAAAACAAATGTTTATCATTTCTAATCAAAAACATTCAGGTTTTTTTTTCAATATGATTTTGTTTTGCTGCTCTTTCAACCACCAAAGGCAGAGCGCGGAAAAAATAATAACCATACTTAATCGTTTTTAAGTTTTGAAGAAATATTTTTATATGCTACGCTACTTCAAAAATTGTGATTGTGGCACTAAAAGCTAGTCACAGCCCGTTGTCATATAAACCTAAAGTAATATGGCGACAAAATTGCCTTAAGTATTTTATGTTATGGTCCTGAAAAAATACGGTTTTGACATTAAACTATATTCCAGTCTGACCGCGTTTCTAAAAAACCGGACAAGTTCGAGTCAACTCGCGCGCCGAGGCTTCTGATCGAGTCATCATTCTTTCCAAATACACCATTACTTACGGATGTTCTTTCGCTATCATAACTGCTTTGCAAAAGGAGGTGGCTGCCTCTCTCGCCCCTGTGCTTCGGATCTTGGATTGAACCATGGCCGGAAGCGAGAGATCGCCGCCGCCGGTCACCTCAAAGAGGTCACAAAACAACTCAGTCCAACTTACCAGTCAACTCCTACACGATTTAAAATCCGAAATTGAGTTTGATTTACGCCCTTTTCTTCCCTTATTTTAAGATACAGCTTGAAAACAATATTTCTCGCTCGAGATCGCTTTTTCGGCGTTTTCATACAAAACAATAAATTGTCAAGCAGATATCACAAAATCTCAGCAGCGGTTGAGAAATCTTGTAATTTGATTTGACAGATGACAATTAATGAGATTCCGTTAGACCTATACCATATTTATAAAACTGTATATTTCAATCCAATAATCTATTTAAAGTTCTTCATTATACTTGTACTTAAGTTTCCTTAAAGTATTGTTAGTCTTTATTTAATTGAATTCTTTGATACAATATTACGAGAAACTAATTAAAAGTATGCGAACGACTTCGGAAACGCATACGATCGCACCAAAAGTAGGACCTGTTTATAATATACTAGCAGCGCCCCGCGGTTTCATCCGCGTAGTTCCCGTTCCCCGGGGATAAAATATAGCCTATGTTACTCAGGGTGAAAGAATTTTTGAATCCGGTCCAGTAGTTTTTGAGTTTATTCGTTACATATAAAAATACAAATCTTTCCTCTTTATAATATTAGTATAAATATACGTACGAGTGAGTTATCAGTAAATGTGTCTTATCGTCAGGCTTAGTTGTGAAGATTATAGATTACACCTATTATTACTATCGAACTAAGCATCATTTCCGAATACAATTTTTCAGGTAATTATCAACTGTCATAAATAAATATTTCTTCTGAATTATGCGGGTATCAGGAAACCGCTTGGTGACGTATCGCACGTGGTTATGATTCTCGACAAAAGGTGGATCTGAAAATGAATAAAAAACAATGTTAAATTGATTTATTGTGTAAAAATAGTACAAGTTGCAAAGACTGTACTTCCTATACTGTCCTTTCCACCTGTCGTTTGTAATATGGCTACGCACTATGTTATAAGCGTTAAATATCGAATTTATTTCTACAATCGTAAGCAATTGAATGAAACGATAAGTTGGTGGCCAAGTTTGACGGTTGAGTCAATCGCTCATTCCAAAACGTCTTTAGAAAAAAAAAACGTATACATTTAATCTATGGTGAGCGCCCAACTATCGTCAAAGTCACCGTTGTATACTTTGTGCGCAGGCTCAACTTTTGTAGCATTAAATCCGTTAATTATCCGTTAATAGTAGAAACTATTAAGTACATTTCATTCTAATATTTTGAAGGAAATAAGTTTTAAACATCGTTCCTTCAAAATATTTTTAACTGGTCTACGAATTTTCTATTTGTTTGTTATCCTGGTACTTTGTAAGTCTTCACTCACATTTCAAGCCCCAGAAATGCTTCGACATGTTTATGGTCTGATGGTACACGTGAATTACAAATGTTTGACAGGTACGAAACAAAGGAACATTTAGGGAAAATGATTCATCTTTCATAATTATGTATTCGTCGAGTTATCATTGTTTTTAAGATGTATTCTGCTATTCGGGGAGGAGACAAATCCAACGAATTAAAAACCATGAAAATTGGTCCAGCAGATCTCGTGTTATAAGTGTTGTAACAAACCAGTCTTTGTTTTATTATATAGATAGATATTATGAAATTTACTTTGCAGACTTTAACGCGGAATGTCCTGGAAATATTAAACCATTTAATATCACAAAATTGTTTCTATTATTTAATAGGTCGCCTTAGCGCCATCTATAGAATTGTTAAAACAATTTTAAGCTTGTCAAGTATTAACGTGTTGTTTACAATCGTATTGCACTGTTGCGAAGGTAGATGGCTCTATTCTAAATCGAGCGATCTTCTTAGAACTTCTGTTACCCTGGTACTCATGGTTGCTGTAGAGGTGAATTTGCTGTAATCAAGCAAAATTGTTCTTTAGGTTTGGACCCTTGGTACTAGGATAGCAGAATATGACAAGAGGTTGATCTGCATTGATTGCGGAACGGCGACGGTGGCGTGGCAAAACTTGTGTTGTAATAGAAGTGACATCTACCTTCATGTATTTAAAGTAGGCTTTTTATGAATGTGTGAGATGGTATGAATAATAGTGTGTGTAGTAGTTCTTACATTTCATTCTAACTTTTCAACTTGTCTATTAGCGTTATCGATTGTAGTTTGCAAAGTTGGCTAAACCAGCTGATAATTTAAGACACCGTCATTTACGAAGTTTGTCTAACATCTTTGTTTATTTTTTTTATTTGATTTTACTAGGAAAATAAGCAATTGTATCTACATTTTGACTTATCTAGTATATAATAAAGTAGTTTTTTTTACAAAACATCGATATAGTGCTAATAGTTAGTATTAAACTCCTAGGAAAATGACTATGTTATTTCCAGACGGTTTCGAAGCCCCTAATTATAAAGGACTAGCTGACCCGCGCAACTAAGTCTGCGTCATAATAATATAAGAGACAAAAAAATACCGTTTTTGTAACATTATTCATTGATGCTCCGCTCCTAATGGTCTTAGCGTGATGATCAGTGATCAGAATAAGTAGAGCTAATATACCTAAAGTTCAAAGAATAGAGACAAAAAAAGTGGAGACTTCCTAATGACAATTTTTTTTATTACTATTAAATGTATTTTATTAGCACTTTTAATTCGAGTATGGTCGTTACTTTCACATTTAGACACCCAACTTATGAAACTCGGATGATCCTTTGTGTTTTATGGCCATCCTGATATAAGAATGAGACTGTTCCTAGTAAGGAACACACCTATGTGAAAACTAAGATTACGAAGTAAGGTACAATATTCCTTGGACTCCGCTCAAGTTCAATGGCAAGAGTTCAACGGCTTATTGATTTCCGGTCGATTGTAGCACCTACGACGGACGCTGTCGCCCTTGTATCGTAACGTCATGGGAATCCATATCAGAAACTAACTTTAGCATGCTATCCCTTTATAAACTCATCACACAACGAAAAATTCTGTTGTAAACAACCAAGCTAGTTTCATTTATGATACTGTTATGAGATATGTTTTCCTGGTACATAAACTATAATTTAGTTTTTTTTATTGTCATCTTGCCCTGGGCAGCACCTAGGTATGAACAAAGTTAGTTTTGCTTATGATGCTGTTTTGAGATATGCTTCCCTGGTACATACACTAAAATTTAGTTTGAAAAACCATTGTTAACTTGCTGTCTTACGGCCGAACCCAATAACCGATCTATCACATACTGAAGATAGAAAAACAAATGAAACAACAGCAAAATTATATAGGTTTTCTGTTGTTTCATTTGTTTTTCTATCTCCAGTATGTGATAGATCGGTTATTGGGTTCGGCCGTTACGGTCGAACCCAATAACCGATCTATCACGTATTGGAGATAGAAAAACAAATGAAACAACAGGCTTCAGCGCTGCAAGGACATACATTATGTATTTATATATAGGTTTTCTGTCGTTTCATTTGTTTTTCTATCGCCCAGTATGCAGTTCGGCCATTAGTGTGAACCTAGTTATGTCCAGTAAAATAATCTAACACCTCGGTACCTATCACTTACAATAGATTGATTTGAATGGTTCCGGATGTTTTAAGTTTCTTTAGCTTTAAAGAAAACTATTGTAAAAGTCCTACGAACCTCCGTAGAAAAGAGTGGATCCTCGGCCGTGGTGGTGACAGCTCGATAGTTTATATTCGGACTGTTGTGTATGTTCTTATTGCTCGGTTAACTCTGATAATGCGATGTGGGATTTTTTGTAGTTAGCAGCGAACTTACGAAATCCTACGACCCTGATGGCGTTGCGGCTCCTTATCTTCGTCGAACAAATTTCGTCGTAAAAGTTTATTTTTCTTGTGGTGGTATTGTTGCCGCTAGATCACTCCCTTCTGGAGGTCGGAGGGAATATTTTTTATTATTTTAAATATTTAAAAAATGGTTAGCATCATTCAATAAAAAAAAGTTTCGCTTGCTACTGATAATGTACCCAAAAGGCTGGCAGCATTGCCACGCCAAGCTAAAAGCTAGCCCTTGAGTCACGCAAAGTGTCAACCAAACGTCTACTCGTCTTTTTTTTTTTTTTTTTTTTTTAAGAAATATTTAAAAATATAAAAATGTATGTATAGTTAAATAAATAAAGAGGTAATAATATTAATAAAATGAATAACCCCAAAAATATATATTTTTATATATTATATTGGTTTCGGTATATTGTAACTGAAGAAAAGTCCGCTAAGTCCTTGTTTGTTTTATCGGGTTAACCTCCTGACAATTTCTGCTGTCCTAGTACCAAGAGTAAGCGAAACTGTAGTGAAAATGGTTAAAAAATTCAAACGTGTGGCATCGTCGGAGAGCGAACGCGTACTGAGACTTCGAGCACGATGCCGCACGCCTTGAAGCGCGTTTGGAGCTGGCGATCCTTCGAGTAACGATATGTCTGTAAGGTTCAAAATACTTTTAGTTATGGTTGACCCATTGGTTGGTGCATGCAACTAGTTTGAGCGGTAATCTCATCCTATCAGGCTTCAGCGCTACAAGGACATACATTATGTATTTATATATTAGACTAAAACTTAAGTTGATTTATTACGATTCGCTTGATATGTTAATCTATTTAGTCGTATCCATGTAGGAAAACAAATTAACCAGCTTTTACAACAATTTAAACAGCTTATTTTTTGACACTGAAAATACGGGTGTTTTAGCGCCCAATAACCCTAAGATATATGCGCAACATTGGAATGTTTATAGCGCTTTCTAATGTTGTATAATAATAAAACTTTTGGAAAATTAACAATGAAAGTGTATTGTAAGGCTGTTGGCAGATAATGAAAATAATCATAGGTCACCATAATTGAGGTATTTGTTCTTTGACGTCATCCGCAATACCAGAGTATATAGAAACTATTTAAAACAAAAACTATTTCTATTTACGTAGTTCTATTGCCAAATAGTAATTCCACCTGTCAATATTCTTTAAGTAATTGTCAAAATTGGAGTTTCAAGCTGGGCTCTATAAAATGAAAATGGATAACACTAAAATTTGTGGAGATGGCCCTGTTTTTGGATGGGAAATCATCAAATTACACTTCCCGCTTTGGGCGGAGCGGGGAGGGTCAGACTCTTATTGTCTTAAACCCGCCCGTGATACTTCTAGTGCCCTTTGCATTCCAGGGCCACGGTGACTCTTTCGAACGAACTCCACAACCCTTGCAGGAACTGACCCTATGGGGTCTTCTTTGCTGACAGCTCTTTGAGGCGCGCGTGGAACACGACAGGCCTAGGCACGCCCCATGCCTGGTTGCTATCGGACGGCGAGCCACCCTATCTCACAGTCCACAGACCCTGGTGGCCTGGAATCGCTCTGTTGAAATTTTTTAGAATTGGTCCTCAGACTAGTTCTGAAGTACCATATGCCCAAAGTTACATAAATATGAAATGTGTAAGCTTAATTGGATGGCTGAAAGTGATTTAAAAAATAATTATTAAATCTAACTGTACACACATACGAAAGCTAGTTACTATTAAGCTTGCAAACAATAGAACAGAACAATCATAGTCCTAATAATGATATCTACGACGAGTGTTATGAGAAAATACAATATTTATTTGTTTCGATATCACGCAACTGACATGAAGTTCGAGCTTACTCTATGTTTGTTTTAGTAGTTTCATTCGACATCTTGATAATTTCTGCTGTCCTAGTACCAAGAGTAAAATTGAAAGCAACACTGTAATGAAAACAGTTAATAAAATCGAACGTGTAGCCGCGTCGGAGAGCGAGCGCGTACTGAGCACGATGCCGTTCGCGCCGTGCTGCTTGTTTGTTTACGTTTGAAGCAAATATATATGTATGTATATAAGTCGTTAGTCCGAAACTGTCGAATAACTATATAATTATCTGTAAGGCTGTCGTGAAACGTGGACGAAGGGCTGACCAATATATAGAAGTGCATCAAGTAGATAAATGACAGTACAAAGTTACATTTTCCAAGCCATGATTTGGTTACCTATAGTCCATCTGATCGTAGTTGAAGACCATGACGTACTTTTCCGGATCGTGCTCATGTACTTGAGTGTCCCCCCAACTTGCTTGTTCTGGCAATGCGTCACATGGGTTCATAGCCAGCGCTTGAGCGAGCGTGTTGTAGCACCTGAAAAGTAAAGTTGGACATATCTGAAATGTTGTGCTCATACAAATAGTAAGGAACAGACCATGCTTCGCACGTCTGCGGTTTAATGATGCGATGAGGCAATAAATCATCGAAATTTATGTTACTCTATTATAATTATTTTGTTTATATTCTATTTTTTAACCCGTGAAGGAAAACATCTTTAGGAAACCAGCATGTCCTAGAAACAAAAATTTGAAGACATTCACCGACCCGCACTCCCACGTGGTGTATTACGACCCACCCTCTCCTAGAGAGGAGGCCTGTGTCCCAGCAGTGGGGAACATTAAAAGGCTGATCATGCTATTATTTTTTTTTGTTAAATGCCAATGGACTGGCCATGTGTCTATTTTCATTGGCAAGAATGATGAAATTCCACCATGGTGGCGTGCCAGGCGCTGAGTTGTGACAGTGGCTCTCGCCATACCGCCATTAGATTTGCCGCGGCAGCGGAGTTAGTAGAGCCACGGGTAAATGTGCTGTCGCGTCCAGATCCGAAGGTGACAGTCTCAAAGCCGCCGCTGAGCAACGTATTCAGGTGGCGTGCTGGTAGTCGCTTTAACGACAGCGCCCACACCTGGGTCCCATAAAGGGCCATGGTCCGCACACTTACGTATGACCTACATACATATCATAGGATTGCTCATACGGGGTACAAAAATATTCGTGCTTGCTTCGCTCGTTTTTATTTTAAAATAAAATGGTCCCTGTGAAAACTGGAATAGAATTTTTAAGCTTGTTTGTTGTACGAAACAGATTTTTTTCGAAACTATACATACAAGACAATAAAATCGAAGAATAGCCGTTCCTGTATATCAAATATTTTTGCATTAAAATAACTGAGAAATGTTAGAAAAAAGAAGTTAGGAATAGAACACAAAAATATGTAGTCGATGTCGAAAAACGAAAAATGAACCAAAATCACCCGAGAAGGTGTTTGTCCTTTTATTAGAGTTTTTATATACGTTTTAGAGTTTTTGTTTTCGATGTCGGGTGTATTTTATTTTATAATCGTTTTTTTACTTTTCTATATACAATCAATACAAGCCACAACTGACACACCACTCCGACGGAGTCTTACGGAGTAAGCACGGAAACCAAACCCCTATAGTTAGACCGACGACCGAGTGATGGTACGATGGTACTATAGCAAAAAGCGAGCTTCGGCGTAGCAAACATCACTATGTTTGCTACGCCGAAGCTCGCTTTCGGTTTTGCTTTAAAATGTGCTACGTCGTAGCAGTGGCTACGACGTAGCACATTTTAAGTCGCGTGAACGCGTGCGGCACATCGTAGCATTATTAATTATATCTGGGTATTACGACTAAAATTCAATATATTAACAGTTTTGACAATATTATAGTTAAGGAAAGTTTAAAAAAGATTTATAATTACTATGTATGCAATTGAGATGTTTCCTAAGTAAAAAAAAATAGAAAAAAAAAGTATGATTCCATCTAGTCCGTCAGTTAGATTATAATCGAGAAATATTAGACACGTGTAGCATGGTGTTATTAAATCCGTACTCGGGCGTGCCTTATGCGCGGCGATGGCGAGAATATACTCCCGCCAGCGATTCCCGCCAAAAACTTAAGAGGACTTGTGACCGCGAAAAGCGAACGACATTCCGCGAGACGCTCCGTTAAATTTTTCACACACGTATTTTTTACTCAATGAAACCTATAAATATTGAAGAAGATAAAAAGCATCAAAGATCAGGAGTGGGGGCTTGTGGTGTCACGTTGCTAGTCAAAATTGCAGCACTTAGTGACGTCACGCGAATTTTCAATGAATTGCATCGCTTTCATTTTTTGTTTACGTGAAAAAAGTAAAATACTTGTCCAATACTTTTTAGTTTAAATATTTTAATTAAAAAGCTCAAACCAACGCAACAACGGTGACGGATTTAAAAAGAGCAACGAACCCGGGGAGTATTTTGTCTTAATTATGTTAATGTAGATAATATTTACATACTACAAAACATCACGAAATACTGCTCAGACCTCTGAGCGACGTCCCTCACGCACTGGCACGGTTTATGTCTCCTTTTGCTTGACAACTGGTGGAAGCAAAATCGACGACGAAAACATTCGCCCAGACAACGAACACTACATATTTTTACTGCACAAATACACTAAACTAGGTCTATGTTAGGTACTGTTAATTTAAACTGTAATGTGTTTTAAATTCTTTGTATATCTACCTAAAGTACATAAGTCTCAGTGTAAATTATAACTAAAAATAACAAAAGCAGTGTTTATTAATAGTAATATTTTCTTACCTAACTGTCCCATTTAATTCTTTCCATGTAGTTCTAATGACTTCATCTAACTTTAAAGCTATCCTTTAAAGAAATTACTTTGATTATTTTTCCCCTACTACCTCCTCCCTATTTTAATACTAAAACTTTTCATCCACTGTTATTTAACTGAATAACTGTACACATTCCAGTTGACCAAACAATATGATGACCCGCAGCGCCACAATCAAGGAGCTGGAAGCAAAACTAAGAGCTTCTTTGAAGGAACTGAAAGATGCTAAAGCGCTAAACCAAAAGTTGCTCCAGGAAATTACAGAAGGTGAGGTGGAAATTCAAAATGTGGTTAAAAAAAACACATGCCTCAAGAATGAGCTGGCTGAGTTACACATTCAGCACATGGACTTGGCCGACCAACACACTCAACTCCAACAGCAAGTATCAAGTTTTCAAAAGTGCAGTGACACATTTGAACTCACTTTAAACCGTGTTTCTGAACTGGAAAATGAATTATATAATGCCCATAAGGCACTGTCTAATGTGGAAGCCAACAAAGTCAGTGAACAGTTTGTTAACACTAATACTTTATTTGATGAGTTGGTAGGTTTTCAGTCAAAATCAGTGTGTGAGCCAGCCATTACTATAGATTTGACAGGTGATGATACCATACCATTGTGTCCCTTAGTTATGAGTCATAATAAATTAAAGAAATATATTAAAATTAAGAAAATAGTCAAACGGTCTCGGAGAGCAATAAAAAAACAGAATCTCCTCAAATTAAATATTTCATTGCGAAAAGACCGAGTCAGCCTCTCAAATTCATTAAATACTTGTACTGAAGAACTGGATAGATGTAGGGAAAATTATAATATAGAAATTGAATGTCTCCAAAATGATTTATTGTACAAGGAGTATTTACTCAAGAACATATATGAAAAATATGAGACATCACAAACACAACTAAGTGAGCGCTTGTTTGAGGCAGGGGAGCTACTGGACTTGGTGAAGCACAATGCTGAAAGATATGAGTCTATGACTAATAACTACTCATGCAGCTGTGTCAACCATCCGCTGCCTCCCCAACCCCAACTTGACATGTCTGCACCGGTCTTAGCTCTTCCAGAAGAAACAGATGTCAATATTCAGGAAAATAAAACCATTTTTTTTTGTGATGAATTAGGTTCTGGCTTTGGAAAAATACTACACAACTACCTAAGCCACAGTTTTACCAATAATACTTATCATAACATTAGTTTTAAACAAATGATTAATAGAATTATACATTCAAATCTAGATAATTATTATTCAATGGTTCTGCTGCTAGGAAATAGTACTGGTATTACCAAAAAGGACATAATGGATGGTGTCGAATCCTTATTAAAGTTAAATTTGGGAAAGCTAATGTTGTGTGCTTTTCCTTACTCGGATACTTTTTCTGACGAACAAAATAATAACATTTTAAAGTTGAATAATACTATTCACTTGTTGACATGTTGTCATAGTGACAAATTATTGTATTTTGATACTAATAAGTTTATTAGTGGTTTTAAATTAACTCAGGGAACTATATCCCTGTCTGGTAAATATAGGCATATGATTGCTATGTTGATAGCATATAATATTAACGAGGTTATAGCTAATATAACAAATATTAGGTTAAGTGACAAGCCTGTGTTGTCTAGTTGCACTAACAACATAGTGACTAATTATTGTGATTCTTTTTGTTGTACGAAGGAGGACCCATCTATAATGTCAGCATTAGTGGAGGCCACTACCAGTCAGATAGAGTATTCTCCTTCTGATAGAACACATTCAGGCATTTTAGACTCCACAATTGTAGCTGAGGAGGTCACTCTGGATAATATTGTTAATTTAAACTAGACTGCAAGACAACAGAGGTTACCCCTTCAATTAACGAACTGTTATTATTAGTAAATAATAACAAGGTATCTTCTGGCAAATTAGTTCATTGTAAAAAACCTAAGGGAGGGCAATACACATTAAAATTATTTAATCAGAACATTCAAGGTTGCTCCTCCAAATTACTAGAAATAGAAATGTTTTTAGAAAATACCAGGTTTGATGTAGTTTGCTTAACAGAACATTGGTTAAAAGACCACCAAATAAGTTCCATTAATTATGAAAATTATTTGATAGGTAGCTATTTCAGCCGACAACGCATGATACATGGTGGGTCATTAATTTTAATTAAAACTTCAATTAAATATAAAGAAAGAAAGGATATTGTTAAACTGTCGGTTGAACACACCATTGAATTGTCCTGTGTTGAGCTTGATAAGCATGTTGTGGTATGCGTCTACAGACCTCCAAGTAACCAGAATCTATCTGCGTTTGATTCTGTAATGGAAGAAGTGTTAAAGAAAGTTAGTACTAGCAGTAAATCAATAATTATATGTGGCGACTTTAATATTAATTTATTGGAAACAAATACAAACAGTATCAGGTTATTAGGTCTTTTTAAATCATTTAATCTATCTAATGTTTTTAATGAAGCATCCCGTGTGACAGCTTCGACTGCAACCTGTATTGACAATATATTTTGTAATTGTGATTACCTACATAAAGAAACTATAAATAAGTTGCCATCTGATCACAGCGGACAAACAATAACGTTTTGCACCTACATACCTTTACAAAAAATTGAAATAAAATTTAGACCAATAACAGATAAAAATTTGGAGAAACTTAATATTACTTTGGCTAGTAAACTAGGTGCTCATAACTTTAATAACATGGACGACCCCAATGAGTTCTATGCTGAGTTTTTTTCAATATTAAACATGCAATTTAATGACACTTTTCCTATGAAGTCCAAAAGTATTTACACTAAGTTCTTATTTAGCGATTGGGCAACTCCAGGCATTCGGATAAGCAGGGAAAAGCTATATGAACTGTATGGCCTAAAGCAACATATGAATAATACAAGTTTTCATAAGTATGTTGCGAAATATTCAAAAACATATAAAAGCGTATGCAAAATTGCAAAAGCGCTACATATTAGCAATAAAATAAAATCAGCAGACGACAAAATAAAAACTACTTGGAAAATAATAAATAATGAAACAGGTAGAAAAAAACAGCGGGAAACTAAATTTAATTTAAATACTGTACATGGCCCAGTAAACTCGGATGAAGAGGTAGCACAAGAATTTGAAAACTTCTTTGCTAATATACCTCTTAAAACAACAGAAGTTCTCAACTCGTCACCCGCGCTCTCTGCTTCCTTACTTCGAAAGAATGTAAAGGTATGTCAATCGGAGTTTAACTTTCAACACACAAACCCCCAGGCCATTATAAAAGCTTTTAAAGATCTTAAAATTAAACCAACAGAAGATCTTTGGGGTATATCTGTAAAAGTTTGTAGGTCTGTCATTGAAACCATTGCCCCCTACTTAGCTGTCACATTTAATACTAGTGTAGACCAAGGAGTGTTTCCGGATCTCATGAAACACAGTAAAGTTGTCCCGTTGTTCAAATCGGGTGATTGTCAAGAACCTAACAATTATAGGCCTGTGTCAATTCTGCCAGTTCTCAGTAAGGTGTTTGAAAAGCTAATGCTTAGTCAGATGTTACGTCACTTTAAAGAAAATTCCATCTTTCATGAACAACAGTATGGTTTCACCAAAGGGCGTTGTACAACAGACGCCGGTGTCACACTAATAAAGAACATCTTTAACGCCTGGGAAGAGTCGCAAGACGCCATTGGAATATTCTGCGACCTCTCGAAAGCGTTCGACTGCGTTAACCATGAGACACTTTTATTGAAACTTGAGCACTATGGGATTAGGAATAGAGCCCTTGATTTACTTAGTTCATACTTGGCGGACAGACAGGTTAAAGTTCAGGTAAACGGTGTAAACTCACAAGGGTCGAAAGTGACGATGGGCGTTCCGCAAGGCTCAATATTGGGTCCATTCCTTTTTTTAGTTTATATTAATGATTTGCCCCATTTAATTCCAAACCAGCCAAACATGGTATTATTTGCGGATGACACTTCATTAATTTTTAAAATAGACCGACGGTCACAAAATTTTGACGAAGTCAATAGCGCAGTTAGTCAGGTCCAAAACTGGTTTACGGCAAATAACTTAGTACTAAATGAAAAGAAAACCAAATGCATTAAATTCACTTTACCAAATGTTAAAAGTAGAAAATGCGACATTATATTGAATGGAGAAAAACTGGAGATCATTAATGAGACGGTTTTCCTGGGAATTACTTTAGATGAAAAATTACAATGGGGACCTCATATAAAATCTCTTGCTGGTCGTCTAAGCTCAGCCGCTTATGCTGTTAGAAAGATAAGACAGTTAACAGACGTAGAAACCGCACGTTTGGTCTACTTTAGTTACTTTCACAGCATTATGTCATACGGTATTTTGTTGTGGGGTCGGGCTGCTGACATTGAATCCATATTTATTTTACAAAAGAGAGCTGTCAGGGCCCTTTATAATTTGCGTCCCCGCGATTCTCTTAGAGAAATTTTTAAAAAGATCAATATTATGACAGTCCCTTGCCAATTCATTTATGAAAATATTATGTATGTAAGGAAAAATCGACATCTTTTTAGTAAAATTAGTGATAGACACAATTTTAATACTAGAAATAAAGACAAATTAGACCAACCATTTTATAGATTAGCTAAAGTACATACATCTTTTATGGGGTACTGTGTTAAATGTTACAACAAAATACCTTGTGACATATTAGAATTAAATGAAAGAAAATTTAAAACTTTTATTAAAACCACCCTTTGTAAACAAGCATATTACAAATTAGAAGATTACATTCAGGATAAGAATGCTTGGAAACATGCTGGTCTTGCTCCATAGGGCAATCAAGGGTGTAGACAAAATCAAACTGGTTGATTTATGAGTGAATTATATTTATGAATAGGTACATTTTTTGTCTTGTACTTTTTCTTTTTTTTTTTCTTTTTATTATTTCAATATTTGTAAATATGTGAGTACCATGGGCATGAGTTATTAAGAAGTTTACCTCTGCTGGTAATACTTTGTTCTATAACTAGTATACTTGGTGCATCGTCCTCACATATATGAAGTATTTATTGTATTACCAAATATTGTAAAACATTGATTTGAAAAGAGTAACTATGGAGTTTCTTGTCCGTTCTTCTCCATAAGAATCTACCTTTGCGAATGGACGCTAGAGTCACTTAATTTATGATAATTTTTATTGATGACGTTCAAAAGTGCCGTTAATGGCCTAATTGAAATAAACGTTTTGAGTTTGAGTTTGAGTTTGAGTTTAATGTACCCAAAAGGCTGGCAAAGGATAAGCATTGCCACGCTGTATGACAATGCTTATCCTTTGTCCAAGGTAAAAGCCAGCCCTTGGGTCACGCAAAGTGTCAACGAAATGTCTAGTGTATATATAGTAATAGTTACTTATAAGAATAATAAAATGAATACCCCCATAAAACAAATATATATATGTATATATTTGTTTCAGAATATTATAACCGAAGTAAAGTCCGCTAAGTCCTTGTTTGTTTTATCGGGTTAACCTCCTGACAATTTCTGCTGTCCTAGTACCAAAAGTAAGCGAAACTGTAGTGAAAATGTTTAAAAAATTCAAACGTGTGGCAGCGCCAGAGATCGAGCGCGTACTGAGGTACTGAAACTTCAAGCGTGATGCCTCACTCATGCCGTGCTTGTTACGTTTACGTGTTTACGTTTGAAGCCGGCGAATAACGATATTTCTGTAAGACTCAAAATAGGTTAGTTATGGTTGAGCCAGTCGTTGATGCATGCAACTAGTTAGAGCGATAACTTAGTCCTATCAGGCTGCAAGTACATACATATGTATTTATTTATTAGACTAAAACTTAAATTGATTTATTACGATTCGCTTGATATGTTAATCTATTTAGTCATAGCCATGTAGGAAAACAAATTGTTAGACGATATGAGTTAAAATAAACTCTTGCATACCGATGCAAGATTCGATGTAAGATCTGTAGATCTCTGACAGAATCTTGCTCTTATCTTAACCGTTCTGAGCGTCTTTTTTGTCGACTATAAAACAATCTCGCCATGAACATTATATCAGGATTAGGTACTGAAAGTTTTTTTATTTGAACAAAGCTTACTTTAGTTTTATCAAATATTTTTGTATTTCTACGAAAAACTTGTGTGTATTGTAATTGTAATTGTTTAAGTAAATTAAATTGATATGTGCGTGTAATATTACTACACCGCATTGATAAAACTTTTGAATAAACTACAAAACTACATATTCTTTATCATCATCATCAGCAGCCTGTTGTAGTCCACTGCTGGACATAGGCCTCTCCAATTGCACGCCACTTAGATCTATTTTCGGCTTCTCGCATCCAGTTTCTGCCAGCCGTCCTGCGCAAATCGTCACTCCACCGTGCCTGAGGACGTCCTACACTACGTTTGCCGAGACGCGGTCTCCACTCTAGAACTCGTTCACATATTCTTTATCACTTATGCAATATTATGAAAATTACTTTGCAGAGTTACAAAATGCAATGTCCTGGCAATACTTAATCCATTTAATACCATAAAATTGTTTTAGTTTAATGTTTTAGTTTGTGGTAGTTTAATTCGTTTTTGTGTAAAAGGGTGTTGTGTCCCATTCAGCACTAGTTTGGGCCGTGCTAACGATCTGCTATTAGAAGCAATGGTATTGTTTTGAGTTGTTCTATATTCTTTAATAAAAACATGGCCAACTATAAAAGTTCTTGATGTCAGCCAAATACCAAATCTGTGCGCCGTAAGTCAAGATGAGGAGAGAAAACATTTTCATCTGCTTAAGCTGCAGCAAATGGAGGGCTCCAATTAATGTGCTTTTACTAGATTCTGCGAGCCTATTGCCATCAACCAGGAATACTGAATGTCTAGCTAGTAGCTTAGTTATAACAGCCACATGGGTCGATCTTAAAGGTTAAGCACTCTTGCCGAAGTCGGCCTATATATGGTTTGACCATCTTAACATACCAACAATACCACTCGGATGGTCCTGTGTAATTTGATGTTCAGACTGATTGATATGAGAATGCGGCTGTTCCTAGTAAGGAAATAACACTACACCTATGTGAAAACCACGATTACGCAGTAAGACATAAATTATACTGTCCTCGGTGTCCAATGGACCTACGACGGACGCTGTCGCTCTTGTCTCGACTATAACACACCTTCTGGTATTTAGATGACGTCATGGGAATTCATATCAGAAACTACGGGATGGAGCTAACTTTAGCATGCTATCCCTTTTTTAACTCGTTATACAGTGAAAAATGCTAATCGATGTGAATTAAGTTAGTTTTTGCTTATGATACTGTTTTGAGATATGCTTCCCTGGTACATACACTACAATTTAGTTTAAAAAACCATTGTTAACTTGCTGTCTTGGTGTGAAACTAGTTAGCTAAGCCCAGTGAAATAATATTATAACACCTTCGTACCAGTTACAATAGATTGATTTGAATGGTTCCGGACTTTTTAAGTTTCTTAAGCTTTAAAGAAAACTATTGTAAAAGTCCTACCAACCTCCGTAGAAAAGTGTGGATCCTTGGCCGTATGTCTAGTGGTGGTGACAGCTCGATAGTTTATATTCGGACTGTTGTGTATGTTCCAATTGCTCGGTTAACTCTGATAATGTGATGTGGGATTTTGTTTGTTGTTAGTAGTAGGCGTATCCTGTCAGCAGCGAACTTACGAAATCCTACGACCTGATGGCGTTGCGGCTCCTTATCCTCGTCGTACAAATTTCGCTTTGTTTGTTTTTCTTGTGGTGGTTATTGTTGCCGCTACATCACTGCCTTCTGGCGGTCGGAGGGCTATACTTTATTATTGTGAGAAAGTTTCTTAGGGTTTCACTTAATGGGCTATGGAATGAGTTCGGCACGTTATAAGATGGTATAAATAAAATATAATGTATAAGTAAAAACGGTTAAAGGCACAAACAGTTAAACAAAGGAAAAATTTAACGGAGCGTCTCGCGGAAAGTCCTTCGCTTTTCGCGGTCCCAAGTCCACTTAAGTTATTGGCGGGAATCGCTGGCGGGAGAGAGCTACATTATTTTAAATATTTCAACAAAAAGGTTAGTATTATTCAAAAATTAAAAAAATAAGTATCGTTTGCTACTGGTAATGTACCCAAAGGCTGGCAGCAATGCCACGCTGTATGATAATGTTTATTATAGTCACCCAAAGTGTCAACGAAATGTCTAGTGTATATATAGTAATAGCTAGTTATAATAATAATAAAATGAATACCCCCAAAAAACAAATAGGTATATACATATATGTATATGTATATATATATATATATATATGTATATATTTGTTTCGGTATGTTGTAACCAAAGTAAAGTCCGCTAAGTCCTTGTTTGTTTTATCGGGTTAACCTCCTGACAATTTCTGCTGTCCTAGTACCAACAGTAAGCGAAACTGTAGTGCAAATGGTTAAAAAAACCAAACGTGTGGCAGCGTCGGAGAGCGAGCGCGTACTGAGACTTTTTATACTTACTATACTCTATGACTGAGACTTCGAGCACGATGCCGCACGCTTTCAGGGTTGCCAGATGCCGAAATTTTTATCTCGTAATAGGGCTGTCAAATATCTCGTACTATCAATACAAAATCTCGTAAAAGTATACATTTAAAAAATCTCAGACATTAATTTAGGTAAACTATGTACCTATAATAAGCTAGTCTTTCTTTTTTTTGTTTCTGGATGGGCTAGCCTGGGGTAGAAATATTCAAAGTTATAGACCGCCAAATGAAAAAACATTAGATATTTTTTAAATAATTTTATCAAAATCTCCAAAAAAATAAAACAAATTATTAACCTACACGAAACTGACGTGAATTTCGGGCTAACTCCATGTTTGTTTTAGCAGTTTCATTCGACCTCCTGAAAATTTCTGCTGTCCTAGTACCAAGACTAAAATTAAAAGCAACACTGTACTGAAAACAGTTATTAAAATCGAACGTGTAGCCCCGTCGGAGAGCGATCGCGTACTGTGCACGATGCCGTTCGCGCCGTGCTGCTTGTTTGTTTATGTTTGAAGCAACTGATGTTGAAATGATGTTTTAATAAGTCGTTAGAGCGAAACTTTCGAATAACTATATATCTAGTAAGGCTGACTCTATGAAACCTGGAAGAAGGGCTCGCAAATATACAGCTGTGCATCAACTAGATAAATGAGGCAGTACAAAGTTTCTACCTGTACATTTTCCAAGCCATGATTTGGTTACGTATATTCGATCTGATCGCAGTTGAAGACCATGACGTATTTGTCCAGATCTTGCTCTTGTACTTGAGTGTCTCCATATTGCTAGTCCTGGCAATGCGTCACCATGTTCATAGCCAGCGCTGGAGCGAGCGTGTTGTAGCACCTGAAAAGTAAAGTTGGACATATCTGAAATTTTGTGCTCATACAAATAGTAAGGAACAGACCATGCTTCGCACGTCTGCGGTTTAATGATGCGGTGAGGCAGTAAATCATCGATATTTTTTTTACTCTAGTATTTTTATGATAAATACCAATGGAATGGCCATGTGTCTATTATGATCGATTTTCATTGGCAAGAATGATGAAATTTTGTAAAACTTTGCGACAGTGGCTCTCGCCAGACCGTCATGAGACTTGCTGCGGCAGCGGAGTATCACCGCAACGTAGCGCTTTCACGCGCCACGGGTAAATGTACTGTCGCGTCCAGATCTGAAAGTGACAGTCTCAAAGCCACCGCGCTGAGCGACGTATTCAGGTGGCGTGCTGGGAGTTACTTTAACGACAGCGCCCACACCTGCGTCCTATAAAGAGCCATGGTCCGCACACTTACGTATAACCTACATACATATCATAGGTTTGCTCATACAGGGTACAAAAATATTCGTGCTTGCTTCGCTCGCTTTTGTGTTTGTTTCCCAGGAGTGTGACAGATTAAACTGACAAAAAAAGTTTAATGATTAATATGAACACAGTTGATTACCTGTGGTTCACCAAGCTCACTAGTTTAGGACTTAGGGATTTTAGATCTACCAAATTCAGTTAGTGCTCCATTAAGGGTGACGCATCCAGCCACCACTTGCTGTAACATCGTGATGGCAAACCAGTACGCGTTTATGCGACGTACTTAGCTAGCAGCAATGTTGCCATGGAAACGTGCCACGTGCTTAGTGTGTATTGATCTATTCAGACCGTACAATATTTGATGCACTAGGCTTCCATGTATACGAAGAGGCTCTTAGAAATGTTATTTCAACGGTCGTAGTATTGACGTCATTGACATTGAAATTTTTTATCTTTATTTTAGCGGTATGCAAGGCACAAAGTCTTTGAAACTTTCGACGACATCTTAGTGGTGAAGTTACTGTCTTATTTGGTTATGTCGTATTATCCTAGTGGTCAAAGTTAATCCCTCTTGGACAAAGTCCGCGGATTTAATACAACACAAAAATAAGATTACAAAATTTCATTTTTAGTTACAGAAACAGAAAATATCCTGTGGAAAGTATGCCTGCTTAGTAAAATTATATTATTAATTTATTGACAATTTAGGTCTTTAGGTTATATAGGTCTATAGGCAGTTTAGGTCTCGCAGGATATTTTTGCGCAGAATGACTTACCAAATGAATTCAACAAAAAAGGAAGTTTCAATAAAATCTCGTCACTTTTGCTGATGGGGAAACCCATCGGTACATGTATAGAAAAAATACAAAGTTCAACATCAACCCACAATGATCACCACGATTTTCTCTGTAGATGTCATAATAATATGAAAATAGCCTTTACTTTGCAGTAGGAATGAGGGTGTTTTTTTGTGAACGAATTAACCGAATTACTAAATGCGAAAGTTTCTGCATTGCTTTTGGAAGTGGTAAGAATATGCTTTAGAGGCCAAACTCTGTAATTGGTGACAAAAATATTCAACTAGTAGTTGAACATTTTTATCATAACATGATCTAAACTACGAAATTTTGTTTAAAATGAATGCCATCTGTCTTGCATGATTTGAATGAAGGCCACGTCTGATTCTGATTTTCAAAAGGGTTTATGCATGAGTTAGTAGTTCCACGTCTGCCCGGAGTTGCAGCCAAAGGGTGGCGGGCGCTGTTGTCGCTGAATGCACTCAATTTGCACCGACGAAGGACGATACAGAACGAAAATTGGAAAACAGTTTGTAGCGGTACATTAGCTCAGTTGGATAGTCTAGAGCGTCGCGTATAAGACGCGAAGGTCGTGGGTTCGAGTCCCGCATGTGCCCATTTTTTAGCACGTTTTGCAAAACTATTATTTTAGTTATGACATAATTATTAAACTATCTGGTCAGGCAAGCATAAAAGGAGGAATTACTAGTAACCACTTTATTCAAAGCTGGTGTTGAAAAAATACCTAAGATAATGACAAAGATATTTTTAGAAGCTATATACCGCTTAATTACTAGCACTACACCCACACAGATTTAGTAGGTACGAACCACGAACGGTCACGATCAGTCATTCGTTAAGGTCTGTGCGTACCGCTTTTAGAAAATAAATGACATCATGTTTAATTAATTAGAAATAGGCTACAGCGGCCCAAGTCTGCTATTACAAAAGTGTCAGAATGGTGTATCATTGATCTCATAATGGTTGATTTTGACAAGTTTGGTAATCTACTAATATAAAAGCGTCATTATGACAGTCCAATGGTCGACCACTGACACGTCATTGAATGAAATGGCATAGGGAACGTGCAGAAACTATATGTAGGTGGCAGCTCACACGCGTCAATGTCAAGTATATTTAACTTATAAGTTTCAAATTTGTAACGCTAGATGGCACAGTCTACTTTGTGCACGTTCCCCTATACGGAGGGCGTAGGAAGTATAGGTGGCAGCACAGGTCAAATATTTACAACGTAAGAGTTTCAGATTTGCAACACAAGCTGGCATAGTCTACGCTGTGCACGTTCCCTATAGAATGGTAATCTCGTACATAATGACAAATGAATGACAGACGTATGCGGTAATCTGTTAAAATTTTGAGAGTTCCTTTGATCAGTGACCTATTATTAACGTCGTGTGCAGTCATTTCTTTTAATAGCTCGGTTATTAAAAACTATTACGAGACCATTGACCGACCAATGATCGACCATTGTGAATTTAGCAGATTACGAACTTTTAGCAAAATGACAATGGGATCGTGTTGGAATGACACATTATAAAAATATCAGACTTGGGGCCCTGGATCAATGCAAATGTTAGGCTGTTCTTCCCGTTGGGGGTTGATTATGAAAAAATCGTAAGATCTGTTTCAAGTATTCCATTTCAAGATTGTTTGTACCAATTTCAAAGAATTGAAACAGTAATTTTATTTAAAATACTTTTATGTACAAATAGCGCCGGCTTCGCACGGATGTCTACTTTTTGTGGCATGGCTGCCCAGTAGACACTGTATTTTATTTTTCATAATAGCGGCACACAGTAAAACATGTACGAATACATATTTATGGGTAGAGGAAACATAAACAAATCAAATATGTGTGACAACAATAAATATCATTAAAAATAATTGTTTGCATTACGCTTTTATGCATCAGATTAAATTCATTAATATAAATAGTTAAAACAAGCTAATATCTATTATTAGAATGTAATCTACCGCATATAAGCACGTGATGATTTAATTTTTGATTCGACACATTGTGCATTACCTATCTCGGTAATGTGAAACTTTATCCCTCTACTCATATATAAATGTCGTATATGGCGCCGCGTTTTTTAATTCAAAAATATTACAAAATGGGGGCTGGTGGCTATTTCAGCTCTCGTACAAATATGTTTGAACCCCTTTATTTTTATAGATTTTATGAAGTAAAACTGATTTTATGTTGTAAAATAAGTACTTAAGACAAATCTGAGAAAGATGTGACAGTTTATCTGTTTTTGTAAGAACAAAAAAAATCAAGCCATATATGCTTCATGTTCAAGAGATTTTCCTCGCTCTGGTAGGCGATCAACGTCTGCAACTGAAGTTAAATTCGCAAAAGTGAAGGAAATAGTGACTGGAAATCTTCATTCGAGTTTGAGAGAGATAGCCGCCGAACTTTTTGTGTCCGACGAGGCAATCTGTACCATTTTTAAATAATCACTTGGGTATTAACCAGCGTCAGGCAAGCTCTTAGTTGTCTGGCATTTTGCTGAACTGTAACCCAAAATGATACTGTTTTAAATTTAAGTTTCCTATTATTTTGTCTACATTATGTGTAAGTATGTACCAAAAAAAAGTACATTTTCTTTCTTCTTCTCTTTTTCTTTCTTTCTTACCGCTTGACTAGTCCCAAAAGACCCTGAATTGACATGAATTTTCTCCAGAACTCAAACGCACCGTCGCTAAGGACATGCTAGAATGACTTAATTCTGACCCAACATTCATCACACATCAAAAAACTAGTCAAACTAGCGCCTTCCAACTGAACCGAAATCGAAAAAAACCATGGCAAAGTCGATCAAAAGTCATGTTGACTGTTTTCTTTAACTACTGCGGTGTTTTGTACTCGGGATTTTTCTGGTAGTTGGAACGGTAAATAAAAAATATTTTTTCAGCATTACTAGTAGGCGAGACTTTTGGAAAGTTTAGTAGCAAACTGACTTCGTAGGTACAGCAGCTCGCCCTACCATTTTACCACGTCTTAAATCCATCATGATTCCTATATCAGAGAGAGACGGAGTTACACAAGACGAATAGCACTATCCCTTTCCCTCACACTGAATCATGATAGCATTGGCACTTCGTAGTACGGCCACTGTTCCAATGTGAAAATAGATGTCTCCTTTCTCAATTTTTGACAGAAATTCAATCTCCTGAGTACTTATGCGCTCCCAGTAACTTTCGATGAATTCCATTCAGTAAATTTGTGGCCCGGAATGGTAAAGTTTTGAGTTTTATTATTAGGACTATTATTTAGGGCGGGATTTTTCCACAATGAGACGCAGTCACTAGGTATATAAAAGGGCGTATATTCACAGAAGACACATTTACACCAAAACTCAAGTCAGTTACATACAGGTAAGCAGAGATTCACAAAATTGGCGGGAACGTCGGAGCGTTTTAGTACGCACCCGCGCGCGACTCGTTTGTAGCAGCAACTAACGGTCAAGCGGCGCGCGGGCTCGGCGGTTGGCAACATGCGCGCGAACAAGAAATGCGACGTTGTAACTTTGCGACGTTGCCATTTCGCTTCCCGCGTAAACTAAACAAAAAACTTAATAATAAATTATAATAAAATGAGTTGCCTACATTCCACCCCCTTGTTCCTGAACAAACTCGTCAGTAGGCAACACAATGACCTTTACAACAGGTCGCTTCATAAAACCCCTACAGGTTCTTACAGTCACTACTCTTACATGACCGTCGCGGCCTGGGTGGACTGCGCTAATCACGCCCTTTGGCCACGCATTTCGAGGCTGGTTGTCTTCCAGAATCAGCACCATGTCTCCCACCTTTACGGGCGGCACTTCACGTTGCCACTTTTGACGCTTTTGAAGAGTGGGGACATACTCTTTTAGCCACCGTCGCCAAAACAAGTCTGCCAGAGTTTGAGCTTTTACCCAAGCTTTCCTACTAGTTAAATCGGAAGCTTCAAAGTAACCTAACGTAGATGCTCCAGTAGCTGTACCTATCAATAAATGATTTGGGGTCAACGCGATGGGCCCATCGGGGTCCGTACCTACGAACGTTATTGGCCTGCTATTAAGAGTCATCTCTACCTCAGCCATCAAAGTAGTAAACAATTCCTCTCTAGGCGCTCGCGCCGATAAAGTTACTTTAAGTGCGGTTTTTACTGAGCGAACGAGGCGCTCCCAGCATCCGCCCATGTGCGGCGCTGCAGGAGGGTTAAACTGCCAAGAAATGCCCTTGGTAACGACGAAATCGTGAATTTTGTTTTCCATTGCCTGAACAGCAGCTTTCATCTCTGCGTCAGCACCTACAAAGTTGGTGCCTCTATCACTAAACATAATAGTCGGTTGCCCTCGGCGAGCTATCAAACGCCGGATTGCCATTATGGCAGAGTCAGCTGAAAGTGAAGCTGCGAGCTCAATATGGACACCACGAGTGACTAAGCAAGTGAAAATAACCCCCCATCTCTTTTCACGGCGTCTACCTATTGATACCTCCATTGGACCAAAATAATCTACCCCACAATGTACAAAAGCTCTTCGTGTATTTACAATCCGAGCGGCAGGTAGATCTCCCATCTTGGGCATTGAGGGACGAGCACGACGCACCAAACATGCTTGACATTTGGATACGGCTGATTTGACTGTACGTCGCAATCGAGTGATCCAATATTTTTCCCTAATACTGTTTATGACAGTTTCCACATTGGCGTGGTGAGCGTTCTTGTGGTACTCGAGGGCAATGAGCCGTGCGGTGTAACTTTGACCATCTAAAATAATTGGATACTTTTCATCGAACATCAATTCTGGTGCAGCACTCAGACGTCCTCTGACGCGAAGCAATCCATCAACTTCATATAAAAATGGATCTAAATCTCGAATTTTACTTTCAGCAGGTAAAGCACTTTTTGTTTTCAATAGTTCTAATTCCTTGGAGAAAGTCTCAAGCTGTGATTGTTTCAATAAAATATTCTCAGCTTCACGAATATTACTAGCCGTTAATTTCTGAACTTGATTCTTGCGACACATACTCACAAAGGCAAGAACTCGACCAGCAGATCTAACAGCTCGTGTCCAACTAGAGAACCTATCGTCATTAAATAAGGGTACATACTGTTTAACTAGGTGAACCTTCTCAATACGCTCTACATCAGTATCACCCACGTCCTCAAACTCGTTCACCGGCCACTGGTCTTTTTCCTGGTACAAAAAAGAGGGACCTGTAAACCACAACTTACAATTCGTAGGCCAGTGCAACTTGGTGGCTTCGTCTGCGGGGTTGTCTGCTGATGGAACCCAACGCCACTCACTAGGGCTGGACTTTCTATCGATTTCTGCTAACCGATGCGAGACAAACTTTTGGTAATCACGAGGATCCGAATGCACCCATTTCAAGACAGTTTTCGAATCGGACCACAAGTACTTTCTTGTTATCGTCAAGCCTTGCTCCTTAACAACGATGCAAGCCAACCTACACGCCAGCACAGCTGCCTGCAGTTCAAGGCGCGGCACGGATATAACCTTCAACGGCGCGACGCGAGCTTTACCGATAACAAGTGAAACTGTAGATACACCAAATTCATCCCTACCAACTAGATAAGCGACTGCAGCATAAGCCGACTCGCCTGCATCACCAAAAACATGTAATTCGACAGTTGAAGGGTTAAGCCTATACCAACGTGGCACACGCATGCTACTTAGCTGTTTTATATCTTGCAGCCACTTTTCCCATTCATTGAACTCGGCCTCCATCAGCTGATCGTCCCAACCTATACCAGATTTCCATACTTTCTGTAATAAGATTTTAGACTTAATCGTATAAGGATAAAGTAAGCCTAACGGGTCAAAGATACTCATAATAAATCTCAAGAACTGTCGTTTGGTAGGAATAACTCTGCCTTCAACTACGTCAGGCGTCACCTTTTTGAACGACAAGTCGAACGCTAGCTCGTCTGATTCCGGAATCCATATCATGCCTAAGGTCCGTTCACCATTATATGGAGACTTGTCAAAATTTACAGAACTGGGCACGACAGCTGGCAACTCGTTTCGAAGTTCAGGTGAATTGGTCACCCACCCCCTGATAGAGAAACCACCAGCGGAGTGTATCTTGGAAACATTTTTGATTAAATTACGCGCGTTATCAATTGAGTTTACACTATCCAAATAATCATCCATGTAATGATTTTCATGGATCGCCTTGACGGCCTCAGGATATGAATTTCGGAACTCATTCGCGTTTTTATTCAGTACATGTATGGCTGAGGCAGGCGACGACTTAGCACCGAAAATCATAGAATTCATAACATATGTATCAGGGTCGCGTTCTCTGTCCAGGCCCCTCCATAAAAAGAGCTGTGCGCCCTGATCTTCTTTTCTAATTTGAATTCGCAAAAACATGTCGGCTATGTCCGCTTTATAAGCTGTTCGACCAGATCGGAACTTAAACAATACGCCTAATAAAGAATTTAACAAGTCCGGCCCTGTAAGCAAATAATCATTTAAACACGCACCTTTATATTTCGCCGCGGCATCGTAAACTAATCTTAGTTTATTTGATTTGTTGGGGTTAGTGACCCCAAAATGCGGTAGGTGCCATACCGGGTTAGCACTCAGCGGAGTATCCAATAGCCTAGCATATTTTTCGGAAACTAATCGTTCAATTTGACGCGAATACGCTTCAGCATAATCAGGGTTTTTATCCATCTTACTCTCTATGCCGCGTAATCGTTTGAGAGCGTAGTCGTAATTGTCAGGTAAGTGTAGCGCGTCACGTGACCAAAGCAATCCTACCTCCCAACCTCCGTCCACACGGCGACTAGTGCTGTCTAGGATTTTACAAGCTCGTTCAGTCTCAACATTTTTGCGTGACACTTCTGTGATACCGATAGACTCAAGTAAAAATTGCTGTTTCACAAGGTCATTTAAATCATCCAAACCATCGAATGCTAGATTTACCGACTCATGATCAGACTCGTCGTCACAGATACCTACAGTTACAGGTCCATGAATAACCCACCCTAACTTAGTAAGGGACGCTACGGGTTGTCCGGATTTGCCCTGCCGTATTTCCTCATTTACGATCAACTTCCAGTTATCTTGGCCGATTAAAACCATCGGTTTCGCGCACGACATCTCACACAAATCTAAATCTCGCAAATGTTTATTCTTATTTAAAACTCTGGCAGGCACGGATTGGGTAGGCAAGTCTAAGTTTTCTATCGTTCGTAACACGATATCATGAGATAAGCCGTTGCTACCGCGAATTAGCGCAGTCACCTTACAGGAATTGTTATCTGACATAACAAGACCGCGTGCACTAACAATTCCTAACGGAGATGATGGTCCGTTGAAATTACAAATACTAGAATCTACTAACGACACAGTGGCCCCATCATCTAGCAAAGCATATAAACAATATTCAACGTCATTAACAATAATCGTTACAGGCATAATTTTTAACAAAGTTTTAGTGGTTCGACACCGCTCACCCATACTCGTCACCGACTCGGCGACCGACGGCGACGGCGCCGGCGGCTGTACGTAGGCCGCCTGCGCCGCGGCCGGCGCATGCGTTGCACCAGCGACATCGGCGGCGCCCGGCGTTTTCGGCTTCTCGTAATGTAGAAGCGTGTGATGCGGAGAACGACACTTTTCACACCGTTTTGCGCGGCAACGATAGCGAGAATGGCTTTGCACTAAACATTTGAAACAGAGTTTGTTGACCTTTACAAAGTTCCACTTTTCAAGCTCACTTTTTATAATGAATGTATGACACTCGGGTAATCGGTGAATCGTACTACGACACAACGCGCACTCACTTGATGACGAGGACGTACTCGGCGACGATGACTTGGCTTCCTCGCTGGTGAGGTGTACACGGTATGCAGGTTCCCGGTGTTGACGCGTGGACTCGGCGGGCTTGGCGCGAAACGGCGCGGTGACGGGTTTGGCGGTGGCGGTGGTCCGGTTACGATTATTATTGTGCTCGGTATTCATGCTCAGCGGTAGGTAATAAGCTGATGCCCGTGATAAATGACTCAGAAATTCGAGTACTATGTTTATATTAGGTGATAGACGAAGATCTTCTTTGCTGTTGGTGTTCCTTTTCATAACAAACTCGCCGTACTGCGATCGTTGAACATTGGTTAATTTGCCAAGAATTTCGTGTGTTAATTGGGGGTTATTTATGTAGCCCTCCGCTCTTATGTTTTTTAATATGTACACACAATTTCGAACGACGTTGGTCATGTTTCGTAATTCGACGCCACTTTCGGACACACGGGGCAGACATCTTATTTTGTTAAGTACAGTCTCCAACAGCAAATTGGGGTGACCAAACTCCTCCTCTAAGGCATTAATCACCTCTATGGGGTCGGACCCGGTACGCAGCAGATCTTCAACAGCACACTTTGCCGCGCCACGCAGTGATGCTTGCAAGCGTAAAGTGTTCTCGATCACGCTATACGTGGCGGCGGTAGCTTCGTACGTACGTCGATACACCAGCCAGTCTGCTGGGTTGCCATCAAACACGGGGAGGTCATAATTTTGTCGTGGTCGCTTCGACATGTTCGTAATAATTACGTCGGCCAAATGCATAATGTCAGAGGCCGCAACAGCGCCGGCAGCCGGGACCGGAGCACCCGGCGCATACTTTTCGGCGGTCGGGGAGGACGCCGCCGCAGGCGCGAACGGCTCGCGAACGGCGTTCTGCGCATGCGTGACGACGCGCGCGCGCTCTCTCTCTCCATCTAGGCCTTCGGTCGAGTTCGAACACGCGCCGGCCGGTGCATGTGGCGCTGGCGGTTTTTCCGCGTGTTCACACGAGGCTTGATGTGTACTTAACCACTTATCCACGTTCCGGCCACTGCAAACGCTCATCGCGAGATTGTCTACTTCTTCGTCTTCAATCTCCGCGATATCTAAGGCCAGTTTTTTCTTGATGAGCTGTTCCTTTAATTTAGCGATTTCTTCTTCTGCCCTGTACTCGGCACGGAGGCGAAGCGCTTCGCGGCTGAGGCGGCTTGATCGCGACCCAGTCGACGTGGCAACAACTTCACTACGCGGAGCCGTAGTGACACACGTGGTATCCGCACCGGGTCGTTGCTCAGCCCCAGCATGGGCTCTGCTCCGTGTCACGACACCAGTAACGTTGTCATTCATTGTGATCCGGCTCGAAGGACCAATATTATTTAGGGCGGGATTTTTCCACAATGAGACGCAGTCACTAGGTATATAAAAGGGCGTATATTCACAGAAGACACATTTACACCAAAACTCAAGTCAGTTACATACAGGTAAGCAGAGATTCACAAAATTGGCGGGAACGTCGGAGCGTTTTAGTACGCACCCGCGCGCGACTCGTTTGTAGCAGCAACTAACGGTCAAGCGGCGCGCGGGCTCGGCGGTTGGCAACATGCGCGCGAACAAGAAATGCGACGTTGTAACTTTGCGACGTTGCCATTTCGCTTCCCGCGTAAACTAAACAAAAAACTTAATAATAAATTATAATAAAATGAGTTGCCTACAAGGACTTTATGGCAGTTGTCTTCGCAAGGGTATGGGTGATGGTGGTCGGTTATAAACCAACCTACCCTTTGATGAGAGATGGGGTCTCCACCCCAAAATAGCAGTGTTATGTGGAATAAATATTAGGAACACCTATTTTTATTCCTGAATCTACAAAAATGTTACCGGAATACAAATACACGGGAAATAAGAATAAACCTGCCCTAATACTTAAAACATGGGAAACTGATTAAATTTCGTAAAAAATAACTAAAACCACATTTTGGCTGTACAAATTTCAGACCAATCATTACTTATATTCAAACAATCGGAGCCATGAAATTAAAATGTACAACCAAAACTAAAGATCGTTATAATGTAATGTAATGCTTTTATGAAATTTCTATTTAATGTATGGACTGTCTGAATTAAATAAATAATTATTATTATGTTATCAAATATTCTACGATTTCAATCGCTCACCACCTAGTCTCTTCGGGTTCGGAACATACAATATCACTAATGATCAATGATGAATCAAACATGCATCGTACTAAACCTGTGTGCAAAAATTAATAGCACAAGAAAGACGAAATATTATCAAAAAACTTGATTAAATAGCTTGTACTGTGAACTCTGTAAAAAAGGTCAAGTGTACGAGTTGTAATTGAACAAGAGGATAAACGTCTTAGAAATGTAATCGTTAATCACGTATGGATTTTTCATGGAAAATAAATAAATAAAGACGGTGCAATGTGTATGTATTGAATTAATACATTTTCTAGTCCAAACCAAGAGGTGGAATTAGAAGAGATGATCAGGTAAGATTTTGGTCAACGGTGGCATAAATGAATGAAATTTAAAAATGAACACAAGACTCAAAATATTTTGTTTGATTACCTATTCTCAATTCAATTCTCAATTCTTTATTGCGTACCATAAGTTACAATAGTTGGTAGGGAAGTAAATAGTAGTCACAGTTATGGACCCCGTCGGGCGCAGCAAAGATTAAGTAGGAGAGAGGATGAAGACACTGTTTGTTTTACTTATTTTATTACTTAGTAAAAAAGAAACTATTATAACAGCAACAGTTATTGTGTACATCAATTAATTTATGAATTTTAACTAAGTATTGTTTTATAAATTATATACATTTCACCTTCATGTACCTAGAGGGTCGAATATGAATTAGATGAGATTTAACAGATAGGTAATGAATTACCTACCTATACTCAGGAGTAGTGTTGGTACCTAATGTTCTAATGTTATGTACGTAACACAAGAAAGTAAATTATGCAATTAGGCTGTCATGAGCAGCTGAGAATTGCGAAATAAATGCATAGAACAAGTCCTACCTGCATCAGCTTCGCATCAAAACTGAAACTAGCTGGAAACAAATAAATTAAATCACAACACGAGGCCTGTACTGCGCTGGCGTGAACTACGAAGTTAGCAACAAAGGTCGTTTCCCAATACTAGGAGAGCATATAGGCGCACAGATAATTCCAAATAGTCGTAAGGCACAAGAGTTTTTACAGCTTTAAACTAGACGCGGCCGTATTCCAGAATATGTAAGGTCTAAACTGCCTCTAGCTTTTTTCGTACTTTGATCAAGATCTTTTTAGTGGAATCGTAGTTTCCCTCAATATTATCCCACTTTTGAGATTTATTTTGCCAAATTCTCAATGATTCTGACTTAAATATACTTGACAGCTATGAAACTATCAATTATATTGATTTACTGAACAAATATTTGTAAATTAAAGGAAGTTTACTGATTTTCTTTGTTGAATACCTCAAATTTTAACAGAAGTCGTTCGAAGTAATACGTTTTGAGGTTACACAGTGTTTTGAGGTTATATTTTCGAAATTTAATTTCTAAGAAAAGTAGATTGTTGCTCTCAGGGTTGCATGCTCTTATGAAACAAGATGAATTAGAAAGAAATAGCAGCCAATATCACTATGTCAAGTGGCCAGGTTTCCTGTCAAATCCTTCTGTGACGAGGAAGTTGCGGACTGGGCCGTCACAAAATCAAGCGCAGTCGAGGACGGTGAGTGGGGATGAAAGAATACCAGGGGGTTGAACCGATTGGCAGTGGCGGTAAAGTGTCCATGACGCAATACACCGCTTTGTTCTGTTGCACCCGATGTCGTGTTGTAAACCAGCCACCTATATGCAACGATGCAGCGAACACAGTGAACCCCTAGGCAATGATGTAGTCGGACAAACTCGTCAGAAAAGGTTCAAGTTTGACAAAGATGTGTCTTGAACCCATCGTGCCACTCCCTTTTGGTTACCTATGCACGTGTCTGTAACCTATGCACGCAATCTGGTAAGGAAACGCACCAAAGACAAACATCATAAGCTATGGTTTAACCATGGTGAGTTTAGGCAGGTCAAAGAGACACTTCCCTCTATTGATGGCTGTTTCACGAAACAAGCATCCTAACAACAGCTGATCTCAGCCGTCATAACGGGCCACGGGTCTTTTAATAAACATTTCTATGTCACTCTCAGCCCACTGCTCACTGCCCACAGCCTGCATGGAGGAGGTTAAGACTGCCGCAATTCTGCTTCTAATCTGCCCGGTAGTCGCTGATTACAGGGCTAAGTACTCCGAAAGCCTAGGTACCCTCTGTTATATTGTTAGTAACACCAAGGCGTTGATAGCCTTCCTTGGGGAGCAGGAATGGATCGAATTTCACATTTGAATAAACTGCGCGCAAAATACGCGCTTAGTCTTGGAGTTGCGAAAACCAGTCCGATTTACACAAATACATACAAGCATCGTAAAGACGGATATGAACGCAACTAAAGTATCGTCGGGGCAAGGATGTTTTAAGCAGGCTCATTCAACCTCTTGACAATTTAAGTTGTCTTAGTACCAAGAGTAAAAGTCTCGTGACATACTTATTAAAATCAAACGTGTGGCAGTGGCGGAAAGCAAGCGCGTACTGAGGACTCCGAGCGTGATGCCACACGCCGTGCTGTTTGTTAACGTTTGAAGCCGTGCGCAGTATGGACGACGACTAACAGCGCTAACAATATTGTTGCTTTAATTTTATTAAAATACTACTGCATTTTCCCAGGTACTTTGCTTCCTATAATGATTTATTAACTGAGAGCTATTGATTACTACGGATGACGATAATCCTGTAAGGCGAAAAATACTTTTATAGATGACTGATGAATCATAGCATGCTAGGTTAACCTCAATCAATCAGTTTCTTTTTTTAAATAATGTATGAAAAAAAAAATGTGAAGTGACATAGGCTATACAAAAGATGGAGTGCGCTATTATGTGAGTAAAGTCGTATTTTTCATGACAAAGTTATGTCGACATGCCTAGCCTTTTTCCAAGTATCTTGGGATCGGCTTCCAGATTATCAAGATGCAAGTGACTAAAAATTTCTAATATGGAACAAATGCCTATCAGATCTATACAAACCAGTAACTGGGTAATACGATACAATAGTAATTATCGGACAAGCTTTTCAGGGCCTCCCCGCTGCTGCACGCAATTGCATTGCTAAGAAGTCCACGTGGACCAGCCACCAGCCAGACACTGAGTGCGTCGGTAAGAACCGTTTTTGTCTAGCTCAGGAAACAAATTATACCTACTGGCCTATTTTCACATAAAAGAAACTGATGAGAAATAGACGTGTATAATTGGGTAGTTAACTAAAAAAATCTAATTAGTCCGTCGGATAGATTCCCAAAAAATATTGGACACGTATTTTTTCTTTTTTCACGTAAACAAAAAATGAAGACGATACAGTACGTTGAAAACTCGTGTGACGTCACTACTCGCTACAATTTTGACCGAGCCTTGACGTCACAAGTCCACAAGCATTTGATAAAGGATAAAATACGTGTCCAATATTTTTCTATAATCTAACTGACGGACTAAACTTAATCATATATTTTTAATAAAAAGATAGTTTCATGCCTAATGTATGTAATTTATGTTTTTGTTAACAAGACTGTGTTCCTGAGCCTGTTTCCTGTGGCAATTGATTTCAAAGAACTTTTTGTTTTTCTGGATAGGAAATCATCAAATGACTTCTCCCGCTCTGGGTGGAGCGGAAGGGAGTGTTACTGACTAAAACCCACCCGTGATCCTTTTAGTGCCCTTTGCGTTCCAGAGCCGCGGTGACTCGAATCGTTCGAACAAATTCCCCAACAAATTGCGTACCCTTACAAACGATAAGAGACCTTACGATTTATTAATAAATTAAAAAATATATTTTATCGATTTAGTTGAAATTATGAATTACGAGGAAAATGTGTTTTGTTTCATTGGAAATCGATTCCCATGAAGTCTTTGAAATTACGCCACTTAATTCAGCTGGACTTAGTATTTTATATAGTGTCAGTTCTTTACCCATCAGTTGATAGCATGCGCTCTCCGTTCGGAGCGCCGGCTATCAACCGACTGCCGTGGAAATTGTGCGAGCGTCGAACTCCATTTCGTACCTTCGTATGTGTGTAGACTTACTGTCCGTGTAATGAGTTGTCTATGTGTGCGTTAGCCAGATCAAATATAACTATCCTAGCACTACTTGTATTTTGATCACAGATTTTCAGCATGTTTCTACCGTTGTAAAATACTAACTTAGAAATACACTAGCTGATTAGCGCAACGTTGCCTGCGTCTTCGTCTCACATAAGAGAGAGAGAAAAACCCATTCTTTTTCATTGATGCTCCGCTCCTATTAGTCATAGCGTGATGTTTTTGACTGTAGCATATAGCCATCCTTAATAAATGGGCTATCTAACACTATAATAACTTTTTATTTCGAACCTTTTGCTCCTAAGATCAGAGCGCCAAACAAACAAACAAACTCTTCAGCTTTTTTATATTACGCTAAAAATTTAGAAATTACATATGTTAAGTTCCATTTCATAGGCGGCGAGCTTATTATATAGCAGAAATCCAGATTCCTGGACTTCTACTGAGTAATTCACACACACATCCGACGAGGCCTGACTTAAAGAGGAGGAGTAATCTAATTACTACTGAGTAGTGAGATGATACTAGTTTGAAGTTTCTACAGCTGCAAAATACATCAAAGAAAGAATCTTAAAATTTTCTATACTATTCAAACTTCAGAACCAATTTGGTTACCTATTGTGCGTTATAAGAGCAGTTGAAGACCACGACGTACTTGGCCAAATTCTTCCCAATTTCTGGCACGAGGCTCCGCTCATGCTAACAGCTAGCGCTTGAACGGATGAGATGTAGCACCTGAAAAAATATATGAAAATAATGAATATAAAACTACTATATAATTTAAAACACTTGTATTTTTATCATATTTTTTGTTAACGTTGTTTCTTGTCGATATTTTCGAAAAACCAACATTGTTTTGTTTCGGTAATTTCGTCTTAATAAAGTTAAGGTAACTACTAACTTCTGTAATAATGTAATATCCTATGTCTTCAAAAGAGCAATAGAATGTCTAATGAGTCTATGCCTGTACCAAAATACAACGTGAGGCTCCAGGCTACAACTCAGTGGCGAGGGCAGCGCAGTTGTAACCATATGAAACGAAACAAAAAATGTGTTTTTTTTTTAGGTTTATTTTTAGGAAAACTATACCATGTGAAAATACGTGTTGCTAGCACTTAAAGTGATTAAGATTTATAATTGACAACTTTCACGAATCATGTGATTTTGCTTATTCTTTTTTTTTTCGAGTGGATGGTGAACTTTTTTCAGCCCAGTAGGTGTTTATGTTAATTGTAGCGTCCGTGGCATTAGTTACATCCATGTCTGTACTTTGGGGGACGCCACAAGTGCTGATGCACTTAGGGCACCCCAAGGTTGTGACTCATTTTCTGAACAGGAACACCGCACTCACATTGATTATATCCGACGGATCTATGAAACCCCATTTCGCCAGATTGTGTTTGCAGCGGCCTACATGGTAGAGCAACCGATTCAATGCCTTCCGTGTAGCAGATCCCGTCAAGTGGCTGTTGTTTCTGGGTTTGCAAGTAGTCGGGTGGTGGTGGATGGTGTTCTTCCTACAGCTTGGTTCTCGCATTAGGTGGACGGTCTTGGATGGTCTTCATACGATGAAGAATACTCTTCCGCCTCTTAAGCCTACCTGGGACTGTTATGTTATCGTATAGAAGGTGTAGGGAATCAGATTGTTGGTTCTTTTTTTCAAGCGCGCATGTGACATCTAATCGTACTACTACTGGTGGTAAAAATAAAAATAAAATAAAAATAAAAAACAAACCAATGGGTAGAGTTTATTGAGCGGAACTAGTTTACAACCCGATGTAATTGAACACGTCTCATTAAGGGCGATGTTGACTTGCTTTGCATGAGCGGATCGGTGCATCACTGAA
Organism: Hecatera dysodea; assembly: GCA_905332915.2. NCBI lineage: Eukaryota > Metazoa > Arthropoda > Insecta > Lepidoptera > Noctuidae > Hecatera > Hecatera dysodea. The sequence continues at coordinate 23,789,626 of HG995286.1, read as the reverse complement.
CAACTTCGCTTTACAAGCTTTAATTTAGTTTCGCTTGGAAAGCCGCGTAACAAAAGACAAAAGTTTAATTACTTCGTAGTCTATCGAAGTACAACGTAATTAGCTCCCTCGTGACCTGCTATTTCATATTAAACTTGTATTGGTAAACTTGATCAAACAACATTGAAACACAAAAAGGATTTAAGGCTTAATACCTTACCTGCCAGTCGAAGGTCTAAACAAAAGCCTGTCGCTGCAGCCACAGTATTCGTTCTTATAGGTGAATGTGACGTCCGTACCAGAGATCCAAGTCTTATCGGCATCTTTTTTGAAGTAGAAGGCACTGCTTCAGCCATTCAAAGTGGTACTCCGATCGGACGTTCAGAAGATACTGAAAATATGTTATGACTTCTTTTAATATTAAAACGAGAATACATATGAAATTCAATTGGTTCATATACTTTTGGGTCCACCTTTTAGGTATCTGGGGTGGATACTTAGCTAACGGATCTTTGTTTGTTCATTATGATTAGGGTTCCGTAGTTAAACAACAAGTAACCATTATAGTTTTGCCAAGTTCGTTTAAGTCTAAGATAAAACCAAGTTTTTTTGCTGTCGTAGTCGAGGCTGGTAATTTCAGAATACGTTACTCTGAAACCGTGCGTAGGTCTTACACTCACTTTCGCTACTGTAAGTCAAACCATCTTCAAGACAATAATAATAAATTATTCCATAATCATGATTTCTTGCTAAAAGTACTAGAAGTACTTAAAATTGCTTTGCATAAAAGGGTATTATATTACATTGACTTGTAACACGAATAAAAAATGTTTTCGTTCATAGTTCTTGCTTTACCTTTTCTTAAAATAGCCCTTGGGCTCCTTAGTCAGTTCTTTTTATATATACAATACAAAGCAGGTGAGGTTCACCTACCATAGTACCTATAGCATTTTGTCGGGACTCTAAAACCAGATCAATATCGAGGGCTCTAAGCACCAGAACGGCAGAGGCGACGACGTTGCATTCGCTGTGACGTAAGTTAAACCAACATAGGTATAGATAGACTAGAGACTAGCTTCCGATCGTTATTTAAGCAGGTAGTTACTAGGACGATATGAACCCGGAGATATCATTACAGCGTAGTAGTAGTTTCACTTTCTATGACTAGGTCATGAGCGGTCGACTCGATATCCTCCTAGGTACGTGCGTTGAGCCTTCCATTTTGGCCAGAAAATCCGATAAATTGTAGAACCCTCTTAGAGAAACATGTCAGTTTATGTCAGTTCACAATTTCTCAGAATGACTTGGAGAGATTAAATAGCATCAAATTTTGATGCGTAAAAACTGTCTCAAATGTTCAGTTGACAATTTATCGAGACTGAAAGTCGACTCCAATATAGACTGGAAAAGTCTGAAACTTCTTCTAAACGACGAAAAATACTAAGTGTAAAAAGTGCTTCTTAGGCTTGACTTTATCGGCTATTGAATGAGTTCGCCGCTATATCAAAAAATAATATAAATAGGTGGTCGTATAAGTCGAAACAGTATAAGGGCACAAACACAAAACAATTGAAAAAAATTAACGGAGTGTCTCGCGGAAAAGTCGTTCACTTTTCGCGGTCACAAATCCCACTCAAGTTTTGGCGCGAATCGCTGACAGGGGTATGTTCTCGCCATCGCCGCGCATAGGGCACGCTCGTGTATGGAGTTACTAACGCCATGCTACATAAGTGAAAAACGCTTATTGCAATGCAAGAAGTAAGTATATTGTAATGACCATTACATGAAAGGAATAATGAGCACAAGACAGTGCCACTGTATAAAAATTTTGGTATAACGAACATCAAGTGACCCGTGAAACAAGATGGAATTACAGTATAATTCATGCTCCCTCCACCTCAGTTTTCACTATGAAATATTTGAAGAAATGACCGACAGTTCTGTTCTCATATTACTAACAAAGATTTAATAATATTATGAAAATTTCTGTGTAAAATTAGATTTAAAAGATTCATTGTACTGGCAATGCACGGTGGCCCGGCAGCGGTCATTAAGCTTCTGAATTAGTTTGAACGATGATTTTTTTCTTATTGAACGGTGTAATACGCATATTAATACCGGAATTATCAATTACCGTAAGGGACATTTAACCAAAAATCTGAAATGTTTCTTATGACTGTTAGCATAGGTCACATTTATTTTAAATACCGATATGAAATTTCCGGTATCGGTATGTCCAGATAAACAGTCACATTTCACTTTTGAAAACGAAAAATTATGGCTCATCTTAAAAAAAATGTACTTTATTTGTATACTGTGACTTTGGGACGTCTGAAAAAGTTTTATTTTTTGTAAAATATATGGTTAATAAATATTCTTCGCCCGCAGAAGCCGCCTAAGTGGTGGCGTTGCTGGACTCTGGACTTAGTCAGTGCGTTGTGGCTGAAATATTGCATCTTAGCCTGTCGTCTGTGCATAGAATCTACAAACGCTATCAGAAGACTGGTTTGTTCACGTGCCGTTCAGGATCTGGCAGGAATCGGTCACTTTTGAGTGAGATGATCGATTTATTGTAACAATTTCTCTTCGAAATCGACGCCTTAATGCTTTTTAACTGCAGCAGCAGCTTCATGTTGTACGTCGGGTGGCGTCGTGTAAGTTATTCTTCAATTAGAAGAAGGTTGAAGGAACATGGACTGGTACCGCACAAGCCAGCAAATGGGCCGAAATTTTGCACATGAGTACCTAAATTGGTCGTACCTCCAGTGGAACAAAGTCTTCTTGATGAGTGTAAAATTATTCTATATGGCAACGACGGAAGGAACAAGGTCTACAAAAGAGATGGAGAACGCTTTGCACAACGCTGCATTGAAGAAAAAGTCAGCTATGGTGGCGGTTCGTGGACAGATTGAAATCCTAATCCTAAATAGGAATCAGCGCCGACAGTAAGACTAATAAAGTTTGTGTCTTGGCCACGTCTGCCTGCACTAAACAGTCATCGGTACATCGAACAGTGTCTTGAGCCACACGTGATGCCCTATGCACATTTTATTGGCAACGGTTTCATATTCTTGCACGACAATGCTAGGGCTCACACCACGAGCTTCGTACGAGATTATGTTAACGAAGTCGGTATCTCCATTATGGATGGCCAGCAGGAATCCTGGACATGAATCCGATTGAAAATCTATGAAATGAATTAAAAATACGAATTCGTGTAAAAGATCCTGCCCCAGAAATACTTAGCCAGCTGCAAAATACAATCCAAGAGGAATGGAATGCCAAAACATTTGATCGTGACTCTCATCTGGTCGATGAAGAACCGTATTGAAACAGTAATAACAGCTTTGGGAGTGAATACAAGTTATTAAATTCGGTCGAACGTTTCTTAGCTTTTTTTTTTATTTACGTGTGTTGTTTTATCAATTTCCTTCATAATCCATACAGGGTAAAAGTGAATTGTTAAACAAAATACGAAACCTATGAAAATTTAATTTGAATTACGATTTGAAAACCTCATTGAATAATATGAGGTTTCAAATCCTTATTTTAGTATTCTAAATTCAAATCATAATAATATTCCTAAATACGAGTATACACATTTTGCTTACAAAATTATCATTAATTTATTTCATTTATCTTTACAAAACATAAACTTTGCAGAGTTTCGGTTTTACTGATGAGAAATAACGAGAAGAAATTACACCCAAATATACACATACTTGGGTGTAATTTAAGTTATATCTGTAAATTTTAAATGTGAAACGGCTAAATGTGTTTTTATTTATCAATTTCTCAACAATATCCAATAAAAAAGACTAGATGATAAGTGACTATTGACCGCCTTTCTAAGGCGCTCAAACCACTTTGCAATGGTGGAGTAGTATTGTCCGGTTGAGCAGTAACCAGCCTTAGTATGCTGAACTGCGAGTGGTCATATTAAAAAAAATGCTGGAGTAGCGCCATCTTTGAAATCATTTTATGAGTTTGTGCGTGATGTTTAAGTGTATATTGTGTTATTAAAAAGGTAGATGGCGCTATTCTAAATCGGGTTGTGCTCCTCAGAATTTATGTTATCCTGGTACCCGCAGTTGACTAGCTGTATGAAGAAGCAAAATTGTTGTTCAGGATCGGAATCTAGTTACAAGGATAGCAGAATATTTCAAAAGGTTGATCTGTAGTGCCCGCTGTACAGTGATGCTTTAATAGTGTGTGTTGGTAGTAGTTACCGTGTGCTCGTGGAAAATGGGATGGGAAGTTCATAGTTATGAATGGCGTAGCTGTGTGAGTGAAAGATGAATTAAACCACTAGCTTTTTTGTAGAAATATGAGGTCAGTGGTTGATATAGGAGGTAGAAGTTTGTAATATGTTAAATCTTATTCCTAGGGCCAACATATGTAGGTACTTGAAACTTGCCACGATTTTGGAATATTGTCATTATTGAAGTTGTAAATCTGGCCTTGGTTCTAGGAACCTTTAGAAAAGAGTCGAGGAAGTTCGTAAGGTCAGGGTCAGAAAGAAACAGAAAAAGTCGCGGGTCGTCGTATAATTACAATATAAGTGGCCGTAATATTTTAAGTAGTGACTGATTGACGGATACGGAGGAATGACTTTTTGTTTATTTAAATGACAATCACATTACAGAATATACACGGATATCTAAGACGTTATTGAAGTTTTACTATAGCAGACGGTTTCCGCTATAGCCAGTGCTTGCCAGTGTTGCGGATTTGTATGAAAGAGTTACCGCGGCCCAGGAACGCTAAGAGCTCTAGAAGGATTACGGGTGGGTTTTAGTCAGTAAGAGTCTGACACTCCCTATCGCTTCGCCCAGAGCGGGAGAAGTCATTTGATGATTTTCCATCCAGAAAAAAAGGCAACCTGGTTGAGACAGAAAAGGGGGCACTATTTCACCTAAAGAACACAACGACACAAGAGTTCATCATCTGCCTAGCCTTTTCCCAACTATATTGGGGTCGGCTTCCAGTCATACCGGATTCAGCTGAATACCAGTATTTACAACGACAGAAGAGTTACAGTTTAATATTGTGGCCTGCAAAGTTTGGTAAATAGTGGTAGGTACTTACAGTTCTTTATTTGCAGGAATTTTCCCGTTTCATGCTCTCGGCTTTCCATCATATTTATAAACAAATATAATGGAAAGCCGAGCGTATGACGTCTTGAGTCGATGACCGCACTACAGTCTCACGTGACTGAAAAACATGAGATTTCAAAAATATGAGAGAAATTGTTAGTTGTCCAACCTTCGATCAATAAAATTATTGATCGAAGTGTCCAACTATTAAAAAGAAACCGCCGTTCGAAATTTCGAACGGTGTTCCTTTTTTACAAATGTCTACTTGATACATTGAAGATTCCAGATACACATTCAGACTAGGTATGTAGGTATATTTTTAAAATTGTTTACCTGTTTGTTTGGCACATAATGTTGGTATACCAACTGGAGCCCGCAGGTGCGTTGCAGCAGGAGGTTAATGGGGTATTTTACTGTAAAAATCTAATTAGTCCGTCTGATAGATTTACAAAAAATATTGGACACGTATTTTTTCTTTTTCCACGTAAACAAAAAATGAAGACGATACAGTGCGTTGAAAACTCACGTGACGTCACTACGTTGCTACAATTTTTACCAGGGACGTGACGTCACGTGAGTTTTCAACGCTCTGTATCGTCTTCATTTTTTGTTTACGTGGAAAATGAAAAAATACGTGTCCAATATTTTTTGTAAATCTATCAGACGGACTAATTAGATTTTTACAGTAAAATACCCTATTGCTACAGTGTCAAGTTTGAATAGTTGATGACTGAGTAGGTTCGAGTCCTGCGGTCAATGGCCTATATTTCAGACTAGCTGTGCCCGCGACTTCGTTCGCGTGGATGTCAGAAAAACTATATCTATACTAATATTATAAAGCTGAAGAGTTTGTTTGTTTGGTTGTTTGGTTGTTTGTTTGTTTGTTTGTTTGTTTGTTTGAACGCGCTAATCTCAGGAACTACTGGTCCGATTTGAAAAATTCTTTCAGTGTTAGATAGCCCATTTATCGAGGAAGGCTATAGGCTATATTTTATCCCCATATTCCCACGGGAACGGGAACTACGCGGGTGAAACCGCGAGGCGCTGCTAGTCACAGATAAAATGCACATACGTACAGTCAATACCCTGCATTCTCTGACCCCTCTTAGAAATTAAAGAAAAAAGTTTACACAGGGCACCTCTTCCGTTTAAAATATCGACCAGCCCTGATATATCCTGGTACCTCGAATACAGTTGATACTTGATTTCGCGCTAAGTTCAAATGATTAGAGCATTAATGCTCTAAGTTCAAATGAATTAATAATACTGACCGGTAACCCAAATTGAAAAAATTTTCCAAAACAATTTTTTACGAATCAGAAGATTTGGAGAATCTCCTGGCTACATAATACAGGGCTCGGTGTTCTAGGTTAAGCAAACCTTGCCGAGGTCGGTCTGTGGATGGATGACCGTCTGATCATACCAAGATACCTCCGTGCCTGGCTGGCAATTTTTTTTGAATTTTTAGAATGTACAAAAACTACTACAGATTTATTGTATGTATTGATTTCCAAAATGGACAGTTTTCTATGCAATTAATTTTCATTTAAGTAGTTAGATTCGGCTCCAAACTCAGATTAAGAAAATTCTTAAAAAGATATTCAGGGAAAATTCATTTTAAATCATCTGTTTTTTATTTCGGTTTAAACTATTGTATTGTGTGTGTAATGTATTAACTTGTAAACTCCAAACGGATTAGGTCTATTTGACAGTGGAATATTAATAGTAAAAGTTTTACTTCATAAGCTCTTTCGTATAGTATATCTTATGGCCATACGGCGCCAAACAAAAACCTTATGTATATGTGGCGACCAAGTAATCACCCATATTTATGGTCGTGAACTCCAAACGATCTAACAATTTGAAAAAGCAGTTTAAGCGAGAACGTTTTTTTTTTTGGTCTACTCTAATGTAGCTAACTAGCTAGCTACTTTTTTTTTTTTTTTTTTTTCTGGATGGGTAATCATCAAATGACCCCTCCCGCCCTGGGTGGAGCGGTAGGGAGTGTCAGACTTTTACTGACTAAAACCCACCCGTGATCCTTCTTGTGCCCTATGCGTTCCAGGGCCGCGGTAACTCTTTCGAACAAATTCCGCAACCCTAGCAGGCACCGACCCTATGGGGTCCCGTCCTCGGTGCTGACGGCTCCTTGCGGCGCGCGTGGAACACAACGCGTCGTCGACTCAGCCTGGTATCGGACGGCGAGCCACCCACGCTCACCGTCCCCAGGCATCAGCCACTGCGCAATAGCACAGCGGCCGACTTTTCTCTGGAGGAGGCGGAAATGGGACCATTACTGGCACTCCATCTCAGCACCCTCCCGAGTACTGGGAGTCGCAGCACCCACAGCAGAAGCGGCAGAAGCGGCGACGGAAGCCGCGGCGGCGGCAGAGGCGGCGGCGGCGGCGGACCTCTTGCCCCTGGTCGGGGCGGATGGCGCGCAGGCCCTTCCCCCAGCCCAGTGCTCGGCCGGCTTGCCAGCAGCCGCACATGCACTGCAGTGCGGCGTGGCCTCGCACGAGCCGGCCCGATGACCGGGCTGACCACAGCGGAAACAAAGACCGCTGCGGTCCACCTCCGAGGGGCACATAGCTCCCGTGTGGAACTAGCTAGCTACTCTAACGCACTTATTGTAGGGCGCTAAAATTGCATATTTCAAATGTTCCATATAAATTGCTTGTGATGTTAACTTGCAATTAGCGCAAGCCACGATAGTAACGAAGAATCATTTTTAACGGTTTTTTTATTACAAATTTATGGAACATGGTTAATTTTAACTCATTATTGTACTCAGTAATTATACCTAACAGGTAAACGAATTAGCCTGATAGTTTATTTTTCCACTTGTCTATGAACTAAATCGAATTAAAATTATAAGCTTACATTGGTCATTTCATATCAGGTCGAGACTACCGTGCCTACTATGACACGTTGCTAAAACAAACTTCTGGCCTTAAAGGAATATCGTTATCTGTAGCTCTCAGTTTACCAAGTCTATAAAAAAGCGTATTTTTTTTGCAGTATATTAATAAATGATCAATCATCAATATGTATAGCACCCATTGCCCGTTGTCCATACTGCGTAAGCCGGCTGCAAACGTAAACAAAGTAGTAAGCGTACGCGCTCGGACTCCGTCGCTGCCACACATTCGAATTTTGAAAGTATGTCACTACCGTTTCACGTGCAACTTTATTTTTGGTACTAGGGCGGCAGAAATTGTCAGGAGGTTGAATGAGCCCGCTAAAATCCAATCTGCCGATCAGAAAAAGGAACGGCGATACCCTTAAAAGTAAAAAATTGGTCGAAACAATTCCTGTTATCGGTAAAAAGACACGTCTGTGATTAGGAGACTACGCCTTTCGCCCTTTTTGGGTGGAATAGATGTGTCAACACGTTAGCCTGGTTGGCTTGGTAGGCAGTTTCTTTACGGTCCTCAGCGTGGTCGCCAAGGCTGCAATTTGTGACCAAACGGAATGTCGGAGAATGGAACAAAATACTCCCCCTGCCAAATCTTGTCCGCAATCACGTCAGTAAAGCACGGTGGGTCACCCAAGGAGAAGCACACTTGCCACAACGGATCAGACGAAAAAGATTGCCGTTTTTCATCTTAATCTGCTACTCATATTGCCGTACTCGTCTCGTGACTTTAGGGCTCTCATATGGAGGAAAACAGGTAGGTACGGATTTCACCAGGCAGTGGACTGACGTTCCCAGTGGAGCTGAGACCGATACTGCATGGCTGTCCAGATCGGTTGTCAGCAGGAGGTCCAAGCAATTGGATATACATAATATATGTAAGGCCTTCAAAACCCGGTACCCCCGTTGCCTCATTAACCTGGGTCTAGGTTAGATCTAGCGTTAAAGGAAACTTGCGTGCCTCAAACCCTTCATGTTCAGTTTTCAGGTACGAGAACATCCACTCTTTATGATGGGAGCTGAAGTCTCCCAGAAAATTGAGCTTCGCGGTTGGGTACCGTTGCTGGGCTACGCCAGTCGACTCCACAAGTAGCCAAATGGCATAAAAACTCGATTTTTACTGAGTTTAAGCTACGAAGAAGACAATGATGATGGAGCAGCCATACCAACCATACAAAGTTTACCATCCTATCTCATCGCCTTATGGGTTAAATCTAAGAAATAATATTTCATACCAGGTGGGTACACATATGCGTACTGGCGTAATAACATGTTATGCACTCTTATAAATAATAAACACACATGCGATTTCAGAAATCCCGGGAGATTTTGTATTGAAGTAGAAGAAGAAGGTACCTAAGTAATTGAAGACTTCCGTTGCCAATCTCTGAAGTTCTTTATCAGATCTTAACACAAACTCAAAGAAAATTATTCCTGTTTGCGAGAACGCATCACGCCAAAACATTCAGTCGAATTGAGAACCTCCTCTTTTTTATGTGTGTTAAAAGATATTTTTCAACACGGTACCTAACTCAAAAACTGGTTCATATTGCAGCTTATTTTAAGGTGAGAAACCCGCAAATGATTTTCATACCTGTATGTTTACTAGTGATTTTTCTTCCAATCCCTATAGCCAACGGTGATATTTTTTCTTAATGTCAGCAGAGAAGACCAAACTGTAACAGAATGAACGCAACACCTGAAACATTGTACTCATTATTATGAACAACTTTTACTACGAGAGCAAAAAAACGAAGACGCAGACAAAAAAAAACTGTTCATTAAATTTTGCCAAGTTCTGTATCTGTTTATTTATAAAAATACTTTGATTACTCTAAAACTAACTTATTAAAGTATTTTACAATAAATTATTTTCTTTTTTTACCAGAAATCAACTTGGTTTGGACTTTTACCTCCGACTTATTAAATACTAGCTGCTGCCCGCGACTTCGTCCCCGTGGAATCCCCGATTTTAAAACATTCTTTATCGCTACTCTGCTCCTATTGGCTTAAGCGTGATGATATATAGCCTAAAGCCTTCCTCGATAAATGGTCTATTCAACCCAAAAAGAATTTTTCAATTCGAACCAGTAGTTCCTGAGATTAACGCGTTCAAACAAACAAACAAACAAACTCTTCAGCTTTATAATATTAGTATAGATTTATCGTTTATTATATGTGTTATCAACTTTTGTATTTAATACATGAATTCGTAAAGATATTCAAAGGTTTGACGTGGTCGTATCCGATGAAAACAATGCATTTTTCAACACAAAAATAAAAATTCTATGCTTAAACACTAAAGAACATGGAACTGTATATGTATGTATGTAAAAGCCATTGTTAAGATTTATTTTGCTTCCTTTGGGTGGCGCATGCATATGCGTAGACGTCAAGATATCCACATAGTTATTTCCCTAGGTGAGATTGAATAATGGTAGTCATTCGCCACCTTGGGCTAAGAATAAACGCTCTAGCTAGCAATAAGTAGGAAAGTTGTGGTTGTAAAACCACCAGTAGCCACAACTTAGACAAAGTGTAATAGTATAGTTTAGGAAACATTTAAGATGGACTGATCTTATTAAGCCTGTCATGGGTGGTTGGATCAGAGCGCACTCCTGACCTACTTTGTATTCATAGCATAAGCATAAGCATAGCATAATCAGCCTTTTAATGTACCCACTGCTGGGACACATGCCTCCTGTCTAGGAGAGGGAATGGTATTCATAGCTGTTGGTCGAAATTCTTCCAATCAAATCTGGAACTTAGCACAAGCAGTGTAGTAGTAAATACAAGTAAGTACAATTATAAATATGATTAAAAAACTGATAAGTTCGGAGTTGATATATATAAGATCAAAGCTGTTTAACCCATTAGTAAAACTGAATATGAATGTTTAGCGGGGACCAACCAATTGGCTAGGTTGGCTCCCAGCCAAGCACTGCTACAAATCGAATCCTACAGGTCCTTTTATGCACAGACGTCTCTATGTGAGACAGGGATAATAGAATTTGTTCTTTGTTTTACACCCGAATATATCCTGCAATGGTATGTCACCCTGGTTAACGGGAATTATTCGGCATGTATACAGTAATAATGTTTATTGATTTTAGATGTTACTTTAGAACCATATATTATGAATGTAAATAGTAATATTTATTACGTATCTACTAAGTGAAAATAATAACAATTATTTCCGTTTTATTTTTTAATATTTGTTATAGGTACTATGATAATAATTTTTGTACTCGAGAGAAAATGAAAGTATAATATATATTTTAATTACCCTTTATAGAAAGTGAAGGTCTGGAAGGATGTTGAATTTAATAGAGGGAAATATGAAAAACACGCGTTTGAAGTCAAGTTTCCTAATGAAATGCTTGGCACAAAGCGAATTATTTTCACTATGCGCAATCAGAGCAGATACATACATATATGTATGTATGAAAGCTTTACATTTAAGTCTGTAGTGTTACTATAATAGTCTAAAAAAATGTAGATGTTTATTTTGTAGATGTTACCCAAGATATTGTTAAATAAAGCCCCTTTTCATCTTGGTCATGGATTATAATTATAAGCTCTATCAGCCGACTTACGGAAGTCAACACTTTCCCACAAATAACGGTGGGCTTGTCTATGTATAGTTTCATTTCATTTCTATTGATATGTTGCCCATATTGTAAGTGTGCTATTACCACACTGCACTGATAAAACTTCGTATAGACTACTAAAATACCCTATTTCTATGTAAAGCAAATGATGTGGAAGCAATAATGAGTTCTTATTATTTAATATTCTTATTATTTTATTACTAAAGATGATTAAATTATGAAAAAATCTGTGCAAAGTAAATACATTCAATATCCCGGAAATACTATACGCGCCATTCATAACACTGTCAGAATTATTAGGAGCTTGATTTTTGTCAAGTATTTATATCATGTTTACGTTTGTATTGTTGTTTTATTGTGAAGATAGATGGCTCTATTCTGAATCAAGTCGAACTCTTTAGAACTTCTGTTATCCAGGTACCAGTCGTTGCTCTATCTAAGCAAAATACTTATATTGGTCGGGTTTGAAATTTTGTTACGAGAATAGCAGAATATGAAAGGAGTTAATCAGCGTTACACGTCATTCAGCTACGGACTATGCTACATCACTATCGCCGCAATAGAAATGACATCTGTCGGTCAGTCAGTGGTTTAAGGATGTGTAAGTGTGATTAATGATGGGTAACGATAGTTGCCACGTTGAATGTCACCAGTCAACGCGAGACGAAATGAGTTGACCAACCACTAAACGATGTTTTGATAAACTCGGACGCGGACTAGGTGGCGGGCAACGGGTAGTAGGTTTTTTATACTTTATGTACTAGTATTTTTGTGCTGAAGAACAATTGTATGAGAAAATTGTATTCATCAGATCTTCACCAAACTAGAAAGAAACCAAATCGAAATACTTAGATGCTATTCCAAACCATCATATACAGCTTTTTATTTTATTTTACATCAGCAAAGAGAGAATGAGAACACCATCAACGTAGTCGAAGCCGTTTAGGGACAACTCAAAGTCAAAGTCAAAGTCAAAACGTTTATTTCAATTAGGCCATTAAACGGCACTTTTGAACGTCATCATTAAACATTTATCATAATTAAGTGACTCTAGCGTCCATTCGCAAAGATAGATTCTTATGGAGAAGAATGGACAAGAAACTCCATAGTTACTCTTTTCAAATAAATGTGTTTCAACAATTCATTTGAACTGATTCACATGCTAGGGGTATACAAGTCAATCAGTTCAATTTATTCAAATCAATTTTGAAGTTTTATCCATCGATCATTTAAATGAAATTAATCAATCAGCCTTAAATTCGATTCGAAAAAATAGTAGAGTATAATAAAGTGTATTTAACCAAGCGGGACACAGTTTAAAAAGTGTACCATCAGAGCACAGGGTATGATTTAAGCAAGGTAACTTAAATTACAAAATTCAATTCACATGAACATAAAAAAAAAACTAAATGACAAGAATTCAGTCAAAATTACTTATCGACGTTGTGGAATTTATGCAATACGAACAATAAGTTACGATATGCTTGTTCGCTGCCATTTCTTCAAGATTTAAGTCCCGGTAACTTTCGGCAAAAGGAAAAGATTTTGAAGAATATATCGCTGACAAAGACATAGAATAGAATAGAATACTCTTTATTATGCATGTACACCATATAAGATACAGAAAAAAATCTAATCATAATAATCCTCATCATCACTGCCCGTATTGAACCCACTATTGCGTTCACCCACCCAAATGATTGCATTTCTCAATGGCCGCCTTTTAACAATGTATTTAGCTAATTACGTGCTTCTTAAGACACCGTTAAAATTAAACAAACTACGAAACAAAAGAAAAATTACATCACATAACGTAATACAACCCGTTTTTAATACCTTGACAATATTTATGTATATGTCAATATAATTCCAACCTTAAGCCATAATTATTATTAAAGTTGGAATTATATCGTTATACTTCCTGCAATAAAAAAGAATTGAGGAGGATTTGGATGAAAATTAGCATACAAGTAGATTATGATTTGGATTAGGACAAAGGATACTATAGATTTTATTCCGTGAGAATCGTTTTTTGGGAAAATATCACGCGACTTTCACGCGAATGAAGCTGCTGACAAAAACTAGTGTACTATATAAACATAAAACCTGTGTTTAAACTACAAGTATTTTGTAACCTATGCTTGCCAGTCTCACCACCCACCCCATCCCACATGACAGGTTGGTTTCCACCCCCTGTCTGCCGTGTGTGCAAAAGAGAAAATCGAGCTTCTGAACTGCCATAAAGTCCTGGTACCAAATCTCGGCATCCGAAGCGAGCTTCGGGAATGTATCGTCAACCGCACACCATAGCAGCACTTGCACCATGAGAAACACCCTTGCGTCAAAAGCTGATGCAAAACTGCTCCCAAATTTGGAAAGTTCTGCATGCGGTTAAGCGTAGCTCGTAACTTTACCTTATCTTACCTTACCTTACCTTTACCTTACCCACAAACTGACTAAATTCATCGGCAGTCACTAGGAGCGCATAAGTACTCAGGAGATTTAATTTGATTGAAAAGAGAGCTATGTTTAGCTTCGAACTTTGTTATCTACACACGATGAATGTAGTTTTCTGCGATGGCCGTGATGTTGCCATCGTGCTAGCATAGATGACTAATAACCTAACAGCGACTATTATGTTCATTCAACTATAATACTGTTGGTGTTAATGACCAAAACAAGTAACTAATTAGACGCTGCGTCGACGTAGCGGCATTTGTTTAGTGCCCAATAGCCATAAGGTACAACATTAAAAGAGCTATTCAAGAAGAACCTCCCCTACTGAAACGATCTTTGCTTATTGTTCGCTCGGAGAGACACGAATACGTCCTGTACCTGTGTACCTGCAATCTACTGAAGATTGGGCAAAGGGAAAACTCTTGAGTCATCAAACTAAATGTCCGAATTATTTTGTAATTTTTAGTGCGTGCTAAAAGCGTGTTTTTTAGTTTTTTAAACTATTATTTTTTTACCTCATAACTTTGTATTGGGTGTACCGATTTTGATGATCCTTTTTATGTTCAAAAGCTGGTGCTTAGCATGTAGCCATTGATTGAGATCAAACGACTAGTATTTGAGTTATCCCTAATAATGCGTAGCTTCGACAACTTTGATGATGTCCTCGTCACTTATGCCGACGTAAACAAAATGAAAAAATAAAATTAAAGCAAACGCAAAGTTGCTACTACTAATTTAAATAAAACTTAGAGGTAACTTCAAACACTACGCAAGTTCTTTCAAAATTAAAATACAAGAACGCCATGCCAATCCCATGCACGGTCTCTGTTATGGCCGATGAATGGAATCTAAATCGATGCCTGTGCCATGAACTACCAGGAGAATATAGGGATACGAAGTTGCATCCAACGTGACGTTGGATATTATAAAGGCGGTGTGCATACGGAGGGATCCAGTCAGAGCTATTTTTAGAGAGTGTCACTAGGAGAGCACCCAACAACGAGTTTACCGTCCAGTGTGTAATACTTGGCTGGCTTAGGTTGGAGTTTCACTTTCTATAAACTTACCTTCTCCTAATCCCAAGTAAATCCTAAAGAACTAAAATAAGTACTTATGGTTAGCTGCAAAAAATATTACATTCGTGCGACAGAATTCTCATTTTCACACGCATCAGCTGCCGATGACACTTCTGTAATTATGCTTTTACTATTTAATTTGTATCTAGATATTATTACTTGATGCAATTTGGAAAATATGCCATTCTACTGAGAGAAGCTATTCATAAAAGAGATTCTCCGAATTTACCTATGTATGTGTAGAGATAGTTGTTGCCTGATGTGAGGACCCGTTGTAATAAATTAAAAACAAATCTAAAAATAGCAAATACGTATAGATGAGCCGCGCGAGGGCCAGTGCCTACCAAGGTTACGGAAGGTGTTCGAAAGATTCACCGCGGCGCTAGAACGCTAAGGGCATTAGGAACAATACGGATGATAACCCATCCATATTTGCCGAAAAAAATCCTACCAATCACGATGTGTCAAGATATAGAAAGGTTAAAACGTGTGTACTTCCAATATATATGTTTTGTATTCAAGGTTCATGTATGTATGTATGTACGTATGTATGTTTGTGAGTTTCTTTATTCCACCTTATGTTGGAATAAATAAATTCTTAACGTTAGTAGTAAAAAAAACTTTGGAATGGAGTATAAAATTTGAAAAAGGTACTTAAGTACCTTTTAATTAACCCTTTCATCATATAAGTCCCGGTACATTTAAAAACATTTCTTTTAAATTTTTGAATTGACACCCAAGTTCCAAGTCATTTATCGAATACGCGATAGTTCGGCAGCGTGATCTTTTTCTTGTGGTGTAGTGGTCGAACGATTGGCGGCTGCGCTACGTGACGAGGATTCGATTCCCGCACGAAATAAAAAATAGTATGGCCTAGTTTTTCTGGGTCTGGCTGATTTTGTGTGTGAGTTAGGATGTTTATTAATACATCCACGGTACAGGACAGATTCCATGTGAATGGTTTTTATAAAAAGAAAGAAATCAAAAAGAAATAATCAGCACTGCAGCTGCATGGACACCGCAGATCTATTAAATACATATATGTAAGTCGGGTCATCCGAACTTGCTAAAGTTTTGGAGAAGTGCCAAGCGCAGATGTATGCAAGAAAGAGAGCTTTCGTCCGCGTTTCTTCCACACCGTATGCAGTGGCTAGCTGACTCAAATCAACTCGTTGATTTATTCGAGGAGTTACGCGCATTGATTGGCCCGCAACACCAAATGAATGTAGCTGTAAAATGTATCGATGGAAAATTGCTTACGATGTTTACAATTTCACTGTCTTAGGAACACGCATTTTGCCTAGTGCTATGTTTGCGGTATTAATGCCCTAATTCGTCACCAACTGCACTGGTGTGCACTCGTTGCCATTTTGAGGATGACGAGAGAAAAACTAAGACTAACTAACTAGTTAGATAAAATGACTACTTTTGAAGACCAGCGGAAGAATGAATTCGACACTAGGCGAGAGTCCACCAATAAAATAAGTCATTATCTAACATCCAATACTTTTACGCGAAAATAGACTATAGGCACATACATACATACTCGCAACCCTGCCACAGTCAACAGAAATCAGTCATTGTACCCGAAATCTGAGTTCCATTTGAAGACAGTAAAGATCCCACTCCCCCACACACACCAGTCTATCAATCTATTGCAATGCTACACTGCTACGTCATACACCAACACACGAGTGACTCGTTGCGCAGCGGGCTGAAACAAGGATGCGCGGAAGAGGAACTGGTACACGGATTCCATAAGCATCGAGAAATGATAACGAAATGCTTTTGACACCATTCTACACATACGATATAAACTAGTATATGAATGGTCCACGTGCATTGCTCAAAAATGCGCTTGCGTAAAACTGCTGAAACATGCTACAAACTAGGAGTGCAGCACACATCAAGAGCTGGAAACGCGAAGTCAATAGGTAGGTTTGATTTACCTATGGTTGAATGTCTGTTTCTTTGCTGAACGTCCATTTCAAGATCCTTTACGGTCCGTGCCCAAAAAGGGGAAAAAATGGATCCCTTATGGGATAACTTCACTATCTGGCTATTTCGCTGTCAGTTCGTCTATAAAGCCCCTTTTTCTCAAAAAAACCTGGATATATCAAGTTAAAATTAAGCGCAATATAATTTATTACGCTCTTTATTTTTTGATCAATCAAAACAAACCTTGTTTTTCACTTACGGTAGGTACCTTTTTTGTTTTCAGGGGCAAAACTTCAAAAGGCGCCTGGAATTTTGGGGTAAAACCATGGGGTGCCACACCATGTGAATCACCATTAGCACATGGAGGGAGCTCCTTTAAAAGGACTATCTCTTAAAAGACCACTCCTGAACCCCCTCAGTGCAATGCCTGTTGTGTCACATCCCTAAGGAAACTGTAAAATGGTCCTAGATACTCAGGAAATATTATTATGATAAATGATTTTAATCACAATAAACAATTACTAATGAGGTTAGATGAATAGGTATATAAATGTCATCAGTACTAAGTACTAGCATGCATTTTAATAAAAAAGAAGGATTTTATCCTATTAATAAAAAAGTAGGATTTTAACTTATTAATTAACAATTAATTTTCTTTAAATTGTGATTTTATTTTCTTGTTTATGCCTTGTACTTGCTAAGCAAAATAGTTAATTAGTTTTTTTAATAGGAAAATTGTCTCAGACTGGTTAGGCCTGATCATCTGCTTTCTCCCAGTTACTACTATATACATATATTGGAAGGTTGATGATGTAGTTATTTATTACCTCTTCACGTACTAATAGCTAGCAGCTAGCACACGCGAACTCTATGTCCTAGATTCAAATATAGACATTTTATTATGTTTCCTTAGGATAATTTCAGACTTTCACGGAGGTGAAGCCGCTGGTAGAAGCTAGTCAATAAATAAATTGACCAGTTTGCGTGGTATACCATCATGAAAACCTCATGGTGGTATACCACGCAAACTGGTTTTTATTTACCGCATGCTGGTATGCGGTAAATAAAAAACGGTCAACATCGAAATGTTCTGGCTATCTTAAGAAAGACACTCATAATCCCTAAATGCGAAAGTTTTATTTTCTGCTAAGTATGATAAATTATTTTGCAAGAATTCAGTCAGTTGTGATTAAATTATGGCTCAAAAATATGGTTATTCTTTCCTCAAGCAATTGAAAGATAGTCAAAACCATTTTTTTTTCAGTTATTTTTACAGCTTTCATAATATATTGTACGTCTATAAAAGTGAGTCATTCGCGGATGAGGAAATTACTGCTTCAATTTACTTGGAAATTGTTGTAAACAATCTAATAGTGAAATAATTGAAAAGATATAACGATTTTTTCATAATAAACCCGTTATATAAGTGCGCCATATAAGGGCGCAACAACTGCGCTGATGGGGCCTAATGACTGTCGTCTCACAACAATCATGGTTGGCTATTTATTAAAACAAAGTGTGATTAATTTGACAAAGCTATCCGTTAAGGACTGCTCTTGGTTCGTACTTAAAAAATCTGCGCGGTTGATGTTCTAGTAATTAATACATGGGTTCGATTTCAAAAACATATAAGACATCATTTTTGGGTTCTTTTTAAACAACTTTCATTAATTTAGGTACATTAACTAATTTAGTTACTAAGTAGTAATGTAGTTAATAGTAGTAACTGCTTCGCTGTATGCTTGTTTGTTCAGAGCGTGAGGGTTTAGTTATTATATCATGCAATTCTAAAAGTATGTATGAAAAAATATTGTTAAAAAATGGGCACATGTGGGCCCACGACCTTCGCATTTAAAACGCGATGCTCTAGTCCATCCAGCTGAGCTAATGTGCTGCTTCAAATGGGTTCCAAATTTTCGTTCTGTATCGTCCTTCGTCGATGCCAATTGAGTGCATTCAGCGACAACAGCGCGCGCCACCCCTTAACTGCAACTGCGGCCAGACGCGGAACTACTTACGCACGCATGAACCCTTTCGAAGTTCAGGGACACATCATTCAAATCATGCAATATAGATGGCATTAATTTTAAGCAAACTTTCGAGTTATTGTTGTGTTAAATCTACAATACGGTAGTTGACTAAAAAAATCTAGTAAGTCCGTAAGATAGATTTCCGAAAAATATTGAACCCGCATTTTTTCTTTTTTTCATGTAAACAAAAAACAAAGACGACACGGTGCATTGAATACTCATGTGACGTTACTACGTGCTACAATTTTAACCACGGCTCGACGTCACAAGTCCCCGCTCCTGATCTTTGATGCTTTTTATCTTCGTCATTTCTTATATACTTGCTAAAGCAAAAAGTACGTGTCCAATATTTTTCGATAATCTAACTGACGGAATAATTAGAATCATGTTTTTTTTTGCTGAGGAAACATCCCTATTATCTTTCTGTGCTGTACTGCACCTGCAGACTTTTGCCTAAAGAGGGATTCAGTATGACACCTAGGAAAACATGACATACCAAAATAGACTTCACCACTAAGACGTCGTCGAAAGTTTCAAAGAAAAGGTTCAAAGTTTTTTTTAAATACCGCTAAAAGTTTGATAAGAATCTTCGATGTCATCATACTCAGTGTCAATGACGCCAATACTACTACATACCCGCGACCCTTGAAATAACATTCCTTAGAGCCTCCTAGTGAAACATGGAAGCCTAGTGCATCAAATATTGTGCGGTCTGAATAGATCAATACTGTCTCCTAAGCACGTGACACGTTTCCATGGCAACGTTGCAGCTAGCGCAAAAACTGCCGCAAAAATGCTTTTAATGCATTTATTGATCATAGCTTGTTTTTGCCAGTTTGATCTGTCCCACTCCTGGGAAAGGGCTTTCCCCTTTTGCGTTCCTTACATTTCTCTCTTTGTGGTATATGCGTACGACGAGTGCAAATAAATTTCATCAAAATGTTTCATGTCAATTGGTTGAGGCACACAAGCTCATACCGCTTTCACTGTAAAAAATGATTGGATTGATTCGAGCTAAGTACCAACTTTATAAACACATCTCGGTAAAAAAAAATAAGACTTGGCTGTTACATGTTCTGAATGTTTGCGGAACTACATATTGTATGATACAAAACTATTAGCCAGTGACCTAATTTCTCACCGAATTTCTCGCCGTCCGATAGCAAACGGCGCTTCGTATTCACCTTAAATAGCCGACAGCAAAGAAGACGGGGCCCTATAGGGTCAGTGCCTGCTAGGATTGCGGAATTTGTCCGAAAGAGCCACCGCGGCGTTGAACGCAAAAGGGCACAAGAGGTTTTAGTCAGTAAGAGTCTGACACTCCCTTCCGCTCCGGCTAGAGCGGGAGAAGTCATTTGATGATTTCCCATCCAAAAAAAGGATACAACTGAGATGTATATGTATAATCTTAAGATGTATTTTATTTCTGAACTTAATGCAGACGAATTCACGAGTAGAAGTTATTTGTACATAACATATTGTGTCTATAATCAGCTCATATGGTTTTTACTATGTTAATAAAAGCAATCAAAAACGTCAAAAACGGCTGTCCAATTATTATAACCTTTCGAAACTAAATTCACTTCAAATTTCAATTTTAATTTTGCTGCGAGTTCTAGGTCTCCAGAGTAAATACTTGTAGTTTTTATTGCGTTGAGTTAGAAGATTGATGATTTACAAATCAAAGGCAGCGTAGACATTACTTTTTTATATTAATTTCAACATCCTGCCTGATTTCTGAGAAAAAGTTTCTAGATAGACGAGACGGACTGACTATGCAGGTATATTCTACGGTTCTTTACCTGTTTATCTGGCACATTATGACGGCATACCAACTAGAGATTCTGTCTTACCTTATAGAAGGAAAGACAGAATCTCTAGTTGGTCATAAATATAGATTTATGTAAGGCTAAAATATACTTTAAGATATGCATGACTCAACACTGCAACAAAAACTGAAAATCAAATTATTATTATAGCTTGTAAAGTAAATCCATTTAGTTCATTCATAGCCACCTACAAAATCAAACTTTTAAATTTACATACTACAAAAATGGAATGCAAAAAACTGATTGAGTAATTATATTCTTCTGAGGATTCGGTCTAACAAATCAAACGTAAACAAACAAGCAGCAAGGCGTGCGGCATCGTGCTCGGAGCCTCAGTACGCGCTCGCTCTCCGACGCTACCACACGTTTGATTTTCTTAACTATTTTCTGTACAGTTTTGCTGGCTCTTGGTACCAGGACGGCATAAATCGTCAAGAGATCGAATGAACCCACCACAACAAACATGGAGATATCTCGGACCTAACTTCAGTATCGTGATACCGAAACAAATGAATATTGTTTTCCCATAACAATTAGAGTAAATAATCACTACTAGGACTATGGTTATCCTGTTCATTTTTGCGAGCTTTATAATAAATAGTTTTAATAGTTTTTGTATGTGGATTTCAGTCATGTTTTATTTCTTCGCGAAAGAGAAAGGGTAAAAGCTTACGGCTTTGGATGGATAATATTATCGTTTTAATTTATCTTGATTGACAGGACTAAAAAATAAAAAGGGGAATATTGGGACGCCTCAGATCAAAAAGGTAGAGAACGGTCAAGACTAGAGAAATAGTGATAGGAAGTGTTAGGAAGGTCTGAACGGCGTGATTTACCCAGAGTTTCAAGGAATTTCCAGATATCGGCAGACGAAGAAAAGTTATGTTACTAAGAATGTGGCGGCGTTTAGCGTTGCGTATCATATGGTTACACCAATACTTAGCAGTCTTGAAGAAAGTTCAATTGCTTTCTAATCGAATCGTTTCCGAAACGGGTAGTCGTCGCATTGCCAACCAAATTCGTCTTTTCGTCCAAGAGGCAGGTGGACGCTTCAACTTAACTTTCCTAGAGGAGCACATGTGTATCGCGTGTTCTAGTTACAACATTGTAGAAAATGCAAACTTTGTCATCAACTGCAGCAGCTTCCTTCATGGGTGTCCAGTCAATGTCAATATACCAAAGACGTGTTCTTATATTTTTTTGAAACCATAAAATAAGGTTTTCATTTCCAGATAATACAGGTACGATATTCAATACTAAGAGTTCTTAAAGCATTGGAATCCTGAATTTGTAATGAATTAGCGACGCCTCGGTTGGTCGTTGCGAAAATGTGCTTTTGGCTGACCCGCGCTGTTTACTTGGTTGCCGCTCTTCACGACATGATTCTATTTACGAAATTACAACATTTAAATTCGTCGGAAATATGTTACCGCATTTCTCTCGCTTTACTACTTCTAAATACAATGGGTGGAAAGAAGAAATTTAAGGTGGAAATTAATGTATTTAAAACATAGTTTTATGTCTTAGAAATAGCAAAAAAAATTCAAGTAAGCTCATAATTGCATATTGAACGAGATTGGTGGACGTCTATAAAAACGGGAAACTTTTTCCATTGAAGACCAGGGCCCCAAGTCTGCTATTTATATAAATTTGTCATTCCAACACAATCCCATTGTCATTTTGCTAAAAGTTCGTAATTTACTTAATTCATAATGGTCGATCATTGGTCGGTCAATAGTCTCGTAATACTTTTTCATAACCGAAATATTAAAAGAAATGTCTGCACAACGATGTTCTACGTTGTGGTTAATGGTAGGCACTGATCAAAGGAACTATCAAAATTTTAGATTGTCGCATGCGTCTGTCATTATGTACGAGATTACCACATTCTATGCCATTTCTCTCAGTGTTTAAATGAGTGACAGTGGTTAACCATTGGAAAGTCATAATGACGATTTTATATTAGTAGATTACCAAACTTGTTAAAATCAACCATTATGAATTCATTGATAGACCATTCTGACACTATTGTAATAGCAGACTTGAGGCCCTGTGGAAAAGTTTATCATAATCAGAGCACAGTCACTCCTTAATAATGTTGCTGGTCAGTATCTCAAAACTTGTCAATAGCGGTAGGTACTTACTTTATTATTATTCCTTCCAGTATTTTCTCATTGTATTGAAAGCTTGTTTATATGTTGGTCATCCGAGCGTATAGCATCTTGAGTCGAAGAGCGCACTGTACCGCATAATCTTGCGAGTAGGTACTGAAAAACACGAAATTACTTATTATTTTATAATTATTATAATATAGATATAGCAACTGCAAAAATTTCTGTGCGTTGTGAGTCTCGTTCGAAATAATTATATCTATAAAAATCACGTAATCGCCTGACAGGACAGTTAGGGCAGTCGATAGTTAAGGATGTCACTGAGACAAACGTCCTCGTATCCTATCTGCATTGGAACTGAGAGACGTTGGGAAGAGGTATGGGTAAGTACAATTCTAGATTTTAAAGTCGTCGGCGTCTGTGAGACGATAGATAGGTTGTCAACTGTTTATACTATGAAAAGTACTTTTATTGGATCAAATTTAAGACAAATTAAACTAAAACGGCAATTGCAAATTGTATTGGGATCAGTATATCCACACTGACAGGACTATTGTTGCTAATTAGCATGCTATACTGGTGATATACTGAACAGAGCTTTACGCATTGGTTGTTAATATAGCAGTCTGTCATGACAAGAATTCATGTTCTTGTTGGCTGAGAAAGACAAAGAGACAGAGAGAGTCGGTTCGCGACGTTTTTGACATGTGGGATGTAAACATAGCAGTTATTGTGCCGATAGTCGTAACAGCTAATGGCATAAGTAATGGGACCCTCGGCTAACATCTGGGAAAGCTCTCATTGGGTAGCTGGATTGACCACCGTTAGCTTGGACTCCGTTACTTGATACCAGTGAGCTACAGTAATATATTTTTGAATGTTTTTATTCATTTCTGTTTAAATATTTTAAAACGTAAATAATATGACCTCCGGTCACCGGAGTGAAGTGAGGTAGCGGCAAAATTACCGCCATAAGAAAAACTAACGAAGCAATATTTGTACGGCAGCGAACTACTAACGAAATCCTACATCGTGTTGTCAGAGTTAACCGTGCGATTTCAACACTTACAACATTCTGAACATAAACTAGAGTAACCCGATACAACAGATACAACAGCCGTCTGGTCGAAGGTCCTCTCTTCTATGGAAGTTTGCGGGAATTTACACTTACACTAGTTTTTTAAACTTAAAAAAAAATAGTAAATCCGAAACCATTCAAATCTATCTATTGTAACTGGGTACCGAGTTAAACTATTTCATTGGACGCAACTATCTCACAGCAAGGCCGTAAGCAAACAATATTTTTTAAACTAAATAATAGTGTGGGTACCAGGAAAGCATATATCATAAGAGCATCATAAACAAAACTAACTTGGTTGTTTACATCAATCAGCATTTTTCACGAGTACAGAAAGGGATAGCATACTAAAGTTAGTTTCTGATATGGATTCCCGTGACGTCGATACAAGGGCGACAGCGTACGTCGTTGGTGCTACAATCGACCGGAAAATCAATAAGCCGTTGAACTCTTGCAATTGAACTTGAGCGGAGTCCGAGGACTGTATAAGTTGTGTCTTATTCGTAATCTTAGCTTTCACATGTTTGTTTATTAGGAACAGTTGCATTCTTAAACAGTCTGACTACCAAGAAAGACAGTTTTATTAGAGAAATGTTTTTTTTTGTTATTTCAGACACAGAAGTAGATAACTAATTTATATTTTGTCAACAAGGGGCTGTAATGGATGGTTTTGATTTATTGTTTATTTTGTCAGCACTTGCAACTATCTATAATTTTTAAAATAATTAATTTGTAAGTGACCACAATGCTGCATTTCAATATAAAATAAAAGTTCAATCATAAAGATTTAATCATAATATATTTATAGCTCGCAGAGTATATCAGAAACTATTTATATCAGGCGGTAATTTATATAAGTCGGATTTACGCGATAAAGAGGGTACGTTTATCACTATATTCTACATTTAGGTGAGTTTAGTTATTAAAAAGAAAATGTTCAACCATTTACCATACATTCAAAAGCATAATATACATAACATATATTTGTTCCTAACTCTCGATTTGAGATAATCTCACAGTAAAAAGTAGCATGGTGTATCCACGGTGTACGCTATGCCGTAGCAACTTAGTTTGCTACGTCATATCCACAATGTTTGCTACGCCGTTGCCACGATGTTTGCTACGCCATAGCCACGATGTTTGCTACGTCGTAGCTACGTTGTTTGCTACGTCGTAGCTACGATGTTTGCTACGCCGTAGCCACGACTTCTACTACTCCGTAGCCACGATGCTTGCTACACCATTGCCGCGATGTTTGCTACGCCTGTAGCCACGATGCTTGCTACGGCACCATATTACGATATTACTAACAGCTGTGTGATAATTTTATCCGGCTTTCACTACATTTTCCTGACATTTTAAGCATAAGCATAACACGACATTTTAAGGAAAACTATTAAATATTGTTTCATAATAATAATACGTTTATACAAAACTTTTAAACAAAAACACAAAATGTATTAAGTGATAATGTTCTTTTACGTCACATGTAATTGATTACCGCACTACTTAAATCTTTATTTTATTTTCTCCGGATACCTGTATCATAAACATCTTTGTACATCGTTCTCACATATAGGAATAATTTCAACAAGAACCACAATTTTGTAACAATTTATTGGTGAGAGTGTCCGTGGAGTTTCTTGCACGTTCTGCCCCAAAGAAATCAACGTTTTGTAATGTTCATCTCTTTCGACTGACCGACCTTGACATTTTTTTAAAATTTTATGTGTTCCTTAATAAAGTTGGCTACTGTAAATTGTTGTAGTGTAATTTGGTATTGTACCATGAAACCAGAATTGGTTTTTATTGGTACTCACATTCGCTACAAGAATACTGATAATTGGTAATTTCACTTAAAGTTAATAACTAATAAACTTTACAGGCGATTAATAACATTTTTGCACAAAGTTGTTAACTTCACTCAAACTTCATAGTTCACGGAGCCGTTATTTTGAAATACGTAATGTACATATATACTTGTAAGCATCTATCAGAAATATGCCAATATGATTACA
Organism: Hecatera dysodea; assembly: GCA_905332915.2. Classification (NCBI taxonomy): domain Eukaryota; kingdom Metazoa; phylum Arthropoda; class Insecta; order Lepidoptera; family Noctuidae; genus Hecatera; species Hecatera dysodea. The sequence goes on along the minus strand of HG995286.1, from coordinate 23,763,486 downwards.
ATAACAATGGCTCTTGATTACTAGCCAAATATTCACAGACTCATTGGTAACAGCTATGCATCGTTAAAATATGCCATGATATATCTAAAATATCAAAATACCTACACAAGGGAAAAAATCAGGTAACTTGGATTTTTGAATTTAAATAATTAATATTAGTTGCAATGAACAAGTAAATTATATACGAGTGGTTATAAGTGTCACAGATGTTTACGTGACTTGACATAGATTTTTCGAAATGCTGTCTTTTTTTTTATTCTAACTTCCGTCCTCTGTTCAAAATTACTATCCATCGTTCAGAAACGAAAATAAAACGTAAGCTAGATTAAAGTAACGTTTAAATCACGCGCGGTTTGCTCGATACAATTGGTTCTACGATTAGGGGTTATATAAAAAGTAAAAAAAAAACATTTATTTTCTTTTAATCTTAAAAATCCTGTACCATTCAAATCCAGTCATCGTAGGATCCGAAATATTAAACTATTTGGACACAACCGTGTTTATTATAACCTAGGAGCAATCAGCAGGTTAACAAAGCTTTTTAACTAAATTATAGTTTATGCACCAGGATAGCATATCTCATAACAACTTCGTAAATATAACTAAGTTGGTTAACAACCAACTTAGTTTTATTTACGAAGTTGTACAGCAGCATTTTTAACTGTATGATGAGTACAGAAAGGGATAGCATGCGAAAGGTAGCTCCATCCCTTACTTTCTCTTATATGGATTCCGATGACGTCATCCCAATACTAGAGGTGTGTTCGTTTCAATAAGTCGACAGCGTCCGTCGTAAGTGTTACAATCGACCGGAAAATCAATGAGCCGTTGAACTCTTGACAATGAACTTGAACGGATTTGAGGACTGTTTAAATTGTGACTTATTAAGGGCGAATTTCTCCGTTTGTAAAGCTGATTGCGTTAAAGAAAATTAAGTTCAGCTTGAACGTCAATATTGATCTCAATTTATCATTTAACAACAGCCAAATTTTGATCGCGTTCACGAGAGCCAAGTCCAACCAAATCTCTTTAGCATATAATGTAAATATTATCGCAGAAAATACAATGCGTATAGAATTTGGATAATGCGGTACCGAACTGCTGCGATTAAAAAATGTTTTTCGTTCGCTTCAAAGCTAGGTGACAGAACTCTCCAAAAAATAAAGCAAATCTTCCAGGATTGCTAAAATCGACGTCTGTTTATTGTTTACGCCAGTTTATAATATAACATCACGCCGGTGTGTTATGAAGGGGTGGGTACACAGATGTGTAAAAGCAACCGTGTTTTTGGCTATATCTTTATTGTTTATTTATTAACCGATCTGATGATTATTTTTTAGTTTAGTTAAAAATATTATATGTGCATTAGGACACTCGTTCAAATTTGTGTTAAAATATGATTCAGTTTTTTTTGGATTACCAAAAAAAATGACGCAGATTTATGAGTACCTATTCCATGTATTTCGAGTATATTTTTTATTGTTAGCAAGTCAATATTAAACTTGGCATCTAAAAAACTGTAAAAAGAAATGAATAACGTCTAAGTGATAAAAACCCCAATCCCTTGCGGTCTGCAATGCAAAATGTCATCGTAGTTTTTCAGCTATACGTGTTGCAGCATGAGCGTATTCGTAAATATTGATACCAATTTTATTATAGATTTACTGCCATCTGTGTTAGCGTGATGGTCTCATCACGGCTATCACAGAATACTACTACCATCGTCCATAGCGGACAGACTTCGTAAGTACTGTTCCAATGCAAAAATAGATGTCTCCTTTCTCAATTTTCGACTAAAGTTCAATCTCCTGCGTACTTATGCTCTCCCAGTAACTTTCGATGAATTTCATTCACTCACTTTGTGGGTTTCATTCAATAAGGTGATGTTTTGAGATTTATAGTTTTGTAGTATCAGGACTTTATCGCAGTTGAGGAGGTCAATTTTCTCGGGGTGAATTTTGGGTGAATGGTGGGCGGTTAAGTGCTGACATATTTAAAACGATCTGGATGCATATTTTATTATGAAACCAATTTTCCCGCGGTTCACATATTTGTCGTCTTATATTACTGAATCTCCAAATATGTTCCGAAACACAAGTTCGCGGGAAATAAAAATTAAACTGCCTTTTTTTTCTGGATGGGAAATCATCAAATGACTTCACCTCCGCTTTAGGCAGAGTGGAAAGGAGTTTCATACTGTTACTGACTAAAACCCACCCGTGATTCTTCTAGTGCCCTTTGCGTTCCAGGGCCGCGGTGACTCATTCGAACGAATTCCGCAATCCTAGCAGGCATCCACCCTATGGGGCCCCGTCTTCTTTGCCGATAGCTTTTTGAGTTCCCATTTATCTCCAGTACTGCTATTCCAATTTTGATGCAGTTTTCAGTGATGGGTTAAGGTTTGATTGGTGCATGTTCTTAGATATGTGTTACTGTGACAACTCACCAGGAGGCGCTGCAGTCAAGCGTATTTGGGCAAATCAATGTTGCCATTTATCTTCAAAACTACTATTCCAATTTTGATGCAGTTTTCAGTGATGTGTTCGGGTTTGATTGGTGCATGTTCTTGGATAGGTGTTACGGTAACAACTCACCAGGGGCCGCTGCTGGTTCATAATTAAATTCTCTCTAAAAAGTTTGAAATAAAAGGCAAAATTGAAAATTTTGAAAAAGCCCACGACGGTAAAAACATAATTGAAAAAGAATTAAATAATTAATAAAAACCCCCGACTTACAAAATTAATGTAACCTAAGAATATCCGACGGGGGCTGTCATTACTATCTGCAAACTAGCTCATTGAATGGCAGCCCTGACGGATATTCTTAGGTTACATTAATTTTATTCTAATTATTAATATTTTAATTATTTAATTCTTTTAAGCACGTGTTTTTGATAAAGTTCAATTCATCGTAAGCTTCAGTTACTCCGTTCTAGTGACTCCGAATACGAAATTCCATTAGCGATGTAAATTTTAAGATTTGTATGTATATATTTTAGGAAACGATCACTCGAAATTATGAATAATATGGTTTTTTTTTTAAAGAAAATAAATTTTGGCATCCTCCTTTTATTTGGATCTAAATTACACGTAATGTAGATCCATATAAAAGGAAACATAAATTTAAAATAATTACATTGTGTGACCCGCGAAGTCGTGACAGATATACTTTTTATTTAAATAGTGTCAGTTCTTTACCCACCAGTTGATAGCATGCGCTCTCCGTTCGGAGCGCCGGCTATCAACCGACTGCCGTGGAAATTGTGCGAGCGTCGAACTGCACTTCGTACCTACGTATGTGTGCAGGCCTATTGTAATTACAATGAAATGTCTATGTGTGCGTCAGCCAGATCAAACGTATTTGTGTTCACATGTAAAGTCACATCTTCATCTGCAAGCACCTATAAAAGTTTCATTAAATTGTAGGCTTCCGAGGTACAACGTGAACAATATCAGTTATAAAAAAGAAATAGAGGTTTAATACTTTACTTTTCAGTCAAAGGTGTTAACACCAGCACAGGTTTTCGTTCTGTGGCCGTACTACAAAGTGCCAATGCTATCATGATTCAGTGCGAGGGAAAGGGATAGTGCTATTCGTATTGTTTAACTCCGTGTCTCTCTGACACAGGAATCATGATGGATCTAAGACGTCATGGTCGGGCTGCTGATTGGTTAATGTGACGTCTTCTTTGAAGTAGAACCGGCACACTTTCAGTCATTTGAATGCGTTCGCTGATCGGACGTTTAGAAGAAACTAAAAAGTATTTGATTGAGATAGTTTAATATCAAATTTAACTTTGACTTTGTTAAGTTTTTTTCGCGTTCCACAAGTAACCCTTATAGTTTTGCTTAGCCCATTTGTCTGCGGGATAGGCAAAAAAGACAGATCACAAAGAGATTAAAAATGCATGAAATTAAAATCTAAGACGATTTCAAGGAAAATTTCCAATTATTTGTCATGGAATTCGGGTCTGGTAATTTTGAATTCTTAGACGTGTGTACTTCTTATAAACACTTTTTAGGTACTATAAGCGCTCGTTCAGACACGGCGGGAACCGCGCGATTATAAAATCGCATGGAAATCGCGCGGGTCTTATTTATATGAGTTAGTTAGTAATCGTTCAGACATAACCGCGCGGTTAATCAAGCCGCGCGGTTACCGCAACCCAACCGCCAGAAAATAGAATCGCGCTGCTCCCGCGCGTTTCTATTACAATGGAGTCTTTACTTCGCGTTCAATTGCGTTGCGGATACCGCGCGGTGAGCACGTCACTGTTCGTGAGTTCGCCATGGATCGTTTCGACACTGAACTATTTATTGATGAGGTGCAGAAGAGACCTGCAATATGTGATATTCAGTGTGATGATTATTCAAATAAAATAATCAAGAACCGAGCTGGCAAGAGTTGGTGGAGATATTTGGAGATTGTGAAGACATGTTGGAAAAAAATAATATTTTAAGGAGCAACCACAGCAACACATCACACTTCTTCGTCGACCTCAATTTTGAAACTGACGCTATTCCCGCACGAAAATCGCATACTAACCGCGGTGTCTGAATAGCATCACAATTTTGCGGTTTCAAACCGCGCGATTCGTAAACGCACGATTCCCGCATGTCTGAACGAACGCTAAGTCAAACTATCCTTAATATATAAGCCAATATTTTTTATAAGTGAAAACTTCTTTAGCGTCGTTGTGATTTGAAAGTTTATGAAACGAAAAAGCGACAGTAAAAAGAGACAGATACATAAATTCATGTGTCTGTCTCTTTTTACTGTCGCTTCGTCTCATTATCTTGAAGCCAACATTTTTGAAGGTTTCACTTCTACCACGTGTGAATTGCACACATGTATTTTTTTGTTTATGTTTTTTTATTTAGTACACGCGCCGTCATAATTTAAGATAGTGTACCTAATGTACCAGCTGCTATACAACTAAGAAAATACATTAAAAATATATATATAGTGACGCAACCTGACCTCTAAAAACGCCTAATTAGTTTTAAGAAACGCACTTTTCTTTTTAACCAAGCTGTCCGATGCAGTTGATGGTATTTATTTGAATTTAAAGACTTATTCGCAATAGTTCGGTTCACCTACCTATACCGTTTACCGTACCTATAGCGTTTTGTCGGGACTCCAAAATCAGATCAATATCGAGGGCTCTAACCACCAGAACGGCAGAGGCGACGACGTTGCATTCACTGTGACGTAGGTATGTTAAACCAACATAGTTATAGATAGATAGACTAGAGCAAAGACTAGAGACTAGCTTCCGATCGTTATTTAAGCAAGCAGTTACTAGGAAGCTATGAACCCGAAGATATCATTATAGTGTAGAGTAGTAGTAGTTAGAGTGAACAGGCTTTTTCTGGGTAAGCTCATTCCATCGTCGACTTTGTCTCTGTCACCTGCGACCTAGACTAGAGTCAAAAGCAAATCCTGAATGAAGTGAGAGTTTATTTTTTATTTATTTTTTTATTGTCATTCATAGCTTCCTAGTATGACAGTACGTGACGTTATTTGTTATGTAATTTTATCCTCAATGTAACCAGAGGGCTATATAACATTGACACTTATGTCTTTCTTTATGTCAGCATGTTTGTTTGTGCCATCGTTGCTCTGAAATCCGTTTTAGATGTACGATTTTAATTTAGCTTAAATCTTTCAATTAAACTTCGGATACAGAAGGTTTGTTTTATGGACATAGAATATCAAAGTCTGTTCAGCAACTTGGAGGACAAAAAAGGGAATTACTATTATTTTTTTCACATTCTCAGTCGCCACACCGCCGTTGATTAAAGTTTACTACAGACATTTTGTTGAAAGGTGAAGATGTTACTGAAAAAGGGCAACTGCAGCAGAGGGCAAAAGGCAAGGAGCAGGCAAAGAGAGGGCAAAGGCTAGGCGTATGATGTGTTGTGGAAGTTTGAAACAGCCACCGCGGCCCTGGAGAGCAATCCGCTCTGCCCAGAACGGGAGAAGTCACTTGATGAATCCCATCCACAAAAAAAAAGAGTGCAACATTTCCTAACGAATTTACGTATGTACAATGTACACACATCAAAAGTGTCTAGGGATCAAGTACCTGTTAGAATCTCGCCGTGATTGAGGATGACTTTTTTTTAACTTTTTTTGGATATTTATTGATTCCTTTTAGACAATTTTAGTGTTTGAATAAAGTTTTCTTTTGTTTGAAAAACGAAAACAGGAAGAACAAAAAAGTATGACAAGATAAACAAAATGTACTAGAAGAGACCATCGCAAATCCGGGGTGAGATTAGTGCTTCAAGCTCCCTTCGCTCGGCCCTGTATCCATCTTCTTTAGTTCTATTACAAAGATAGAACTAAACTGAAAGTTTATCCTATATCTAACAGTGAGCAAAAGATAACCTTTATGTGAATTGGAGGCGGGGTTTAGAAAGATGCACCCCCCTGAAAAAAGTCCTGCTGACAATTCGTTGTCCTATTCATTTCAATCAAACGTAAGATGACCTTCAGCCAACCCATAATATTAAAAAGTACTGCTGACAATTCCTTGTCTATTCATTTCAATCAAACGTAAGATGACCTTCAGCCAACCCATAATATTAAAAAGTACTGCTGACAATTCCTTGTCTATTCATTTCAATCAAACGTAAGATGACCTTCAGCCAACCCATAATATTAAAAAGTACTGCTGACAATTCCTTGTCTATTAATTTCAATCAAACGTAAGATGACCTTCAGCCAACCCATAATATTAAAAAGTACTGCTGACAATTCCTTGTCTATTCATTTCAATCAAACGTAAGATGACCTTCAGCCAACCCATAATATTAAAAAGTACTGCTGACAATAGGGATGTTTCCTGAGTAAAAAATATATGATTATGTTTATTCCGTCAGTTAGACTATAGAAAAATATTGGACACGTATTTTTTCCTTTATCAAATCTATAAAAACTGACGAAGATACAAAGCATCAAAGATCAGGAGTGGGGGCTTGTGACGTTACGGCTCGCTAAAAATTGTAGCGAGTAGTGACGTCACACGAGTTTTCAACGCTCTGTATCGGCTTCATTTTTTGTTTACGTGAAAAAAGAAAAAATACGTGTCCAATATTTTTTGGAAATCTATCTGACGGACTAATTAGATTTTTTTAGTCAACTACCCTATTCCTTGTCTATTCATTTCAATCAAACGTAAGATGACCTTCAGCCAACCCATAATATTAAAAAGTACTGCTGACAATTCCTTGTCTATTCATTTCAATCAAACGTAAGATGACCTTCAGCCAACCCATAATATTAAAAAGTACTGCTGACAATTCCTTGTCTATTCATTTCAATCAAACGTAAGATGACCTTCAGCCAACCCATAATATTAAAAATCAAGGCCAAGAATATTCTGATGTCATAATGATATTGTTCAATATACGTTCTATGTTTATGGCACGTCTACGGTCCACGACCTCGACAACAGCATTCCTGAAAACCTATCATCCTGTTATGAGAGCCTAGTGCTGAAATATTTTACGGTCTGGCTGGATCAATACTGTGTCCCAACCACTTGGCACGCCACTGCGGTTTCCATGGAAACTATGCATCAGTGTGAAGTTTGCCAAGCCAGCTGAAAATGCGGCTAAAGAAAAATATACATAAACTTCACATACATAAACATGAATAAACATTAAAAATGATCTTTTTTGTTGTAACGTCTCAGCAAGCAGTCGACTAGGCAAGAAACTTTTTCACTAGAATATATTTATTCGCCCGATAACTTTTGTTAGCGGAATAAAAATGACAATGTGACAGACAATCTTCTTTTCAGTCAGCATAGAAAATATGCCAAATCATGTTTATTCTTCAAATAAAAATTATTTGAATATTGAAAAATCTGCTCTAAAAGACAATAAAATTCTCTTTCCAGATTGCGTTCATTAAAGGAGGCCAATATTTAGTCTAAGTAAATAAGTAAAAGTCTGCCAAATGTAGATGAAATTTGCTAAAACATTTCTCAACATCACAGGAAATGACAAAAACCTAGTGAATGAGATGTAACGCTTTTTTATGAATGAATGAAGGAGTTTCAGGCTCGCACTGACTAGAATCCATCCGAGTTCCACCTAATGCCCGTTGCGTTCCAGGCCCGTGGTGTACGAACAAATTTCGCAACCTTGGCAGGAGCTGGTCCTAGCGGGTAAGTTAACCGCCGTTGACCCGGGTCTGGTTGTTATCGTACTGCGAGCCACCCAACTCTTGCCTTGACAAGGCCGAGATGCGACGCGACTATAGCTGGAAAGTTGTTGATGTCCTCATCAAGGTTACCAGAAGGACTCTCGATTTAATCATCAAATTACTTCCGACAGTACAGCAGACGGTAAATCAATTTTCAAACCTTATTTATCACTATAAAATTGTTTTTCGTAATTAGGTATTTTACTAGATATGAAAAACAAAATACTATTTAGTCCGTACGTTGATTTAAAAAAAAATTAACAAGTAAGTTTTGTCATTTCAAATCGTAAAGAAATATAAAGATAAAGAACATCAAAGTTCTAGAGTGTAGGCTGGTGACGTCACGATGCTAGTAAAAATTGTAGCATGTAGTGACGTGTCCGGTTGAGCAGTAACCAGCTTTAGTGAGCTGAACTGCGAGTGGTCCAACCAAAAAAAAAAAGAAACGCGCAGTGTGGTCACGCGATTTTTAACGCACAGTATAGTCGTATTTTTGTTGGTTACGTGAAAAAAGAAAAAATACGAGTCCAATACTTTTTGCAAATCTATGTGACGGACCCAATAGATTTTTTCAGTAAAATACCCTATTTAGTAAGGCATGGTAAAAGTGTTTGCATGTAGTCACTGCAATACACCGACTTTAGTTTTATTTATTGTCACAGTTAATTTTTATTTTCACACCTTATAAGAAATACATTTGTCTTTCAACTACCCACTTATTACAAGCTAGGTGAAAATATTACCAATTTAGAAATTTTAAATTTAAAGAATGTGTCCATCTATGGTTCTTTACAACATAATGCAAGAAATACTTACATAATAAATTCTAAACTGAAAGCTAGCGATATCTTCAACGAACGAACTCTCATTTTGTTCACCTCACTCTTATACACGGATTACATCTATTTAAATAATAACACAGAAATAAGCTATTACTAGCAAAGGCACTAAATAAATTATAATACGAAAATTCTGAAAAATTAAATCTTACAGCATAAATATCAAAATTGCACAGCCAGTGGTTACAAAAATCCTAATACTTACTAACGTTTAAAAGATCAAAGCGTAAATGTATTATTATTGTATTTGTACATCGAGTACCGCTGGTCTAATAAACTCAAACAAATGTAATAACCCTTAAAGTGAGTGGCAAAGGGTTCAAATTCTTTTGTTTTAGGGTAGGTCAGGTAACAGCTATTACGCTTACAATGACAAAACAACGTCGACTGAAGAAAATACGCAAGTATACGAATAAAGAACTTATGTATTCAATCCAATATTTAACTACGTCTTAACTTTATGTCATCTTGTATACTACTTATGTCATATTTTGCTGAATATATGAAAAAGAACTGGGAAAATGCCCGGGAAAAGCGCCATTTTGGACAGCCGCGCCGTGAAAACATTCCAAATACAACCGTAACAGAATAGTGTTCCATACTTTATTTCACTAAAATGTGTTCAGTATTTCTTAACGCATATTTTTCATTAAAGATTTTGTATATTTCTGTCATAATTCGTAAGAAATCAGCTCAAAATGTCAAGAACTTCATATCAATGCGGGTGACTACGATTGAGACAGCGCGTTGAAAAATCAATATGTTAAAACGTGGATCCAATTTTCAACCTTAAGCCGATGATTTCAGAGACGAGTTAGCCATCATGCAACGGCGGCAGTTGTTAAGATTTGATTGCTGAAAATTCCCTATCAAAGCTCGTAACGTTTATGGGCTCCTAGTATCTTGCATCGTATTCGAGCCAACTTAACAGCAGCGTTGAGGGTAAAAACCACGTGGACTGGCGCGCGGTATCGCCGCTCACATCGTGAGCTGAAAATCGGCTTTCATAGACTTAGGGACTTCATTGCAAGTGTCAAATTAAATTCTTTTTACGAAAAAATTGTATGAAGCCGGTAAGTAAAATCTAATTCACTTAAACGGAAAGTTAAACAGGAATATTCTTGCAGATAATTATAGTGTTAGTTAATAAATTTTTTTTGTCACTGATTTGGCGTTAAATATTGTGCCATTTTCTTTTAGTCGTTAGAATATTATTATTTCTTTGTGTATGAATCGATTCCTTTAAGTGTTTATGTTGAAGAAAACAGACTTTTAACAACACGTTAAATAAAATAGCATCACCCCTATATTTCTGAAGGAGGCAGAGGTTTATAGTACACCAACACGTAGACAAATGTTTGAGCTAGATATTTATCAACACAAAATGAGTTTTAAAACTTTACATACAAACAATATACCAAAATACAAAATGTTCAGTCTTTAATTAGTCTGAAAAGAAGTGAGTAAGTAACTACACTGATTTGGTCTTTTTATCAACAATGTCAACAATGGACTACATTCATCTTTTATTTTGTCGTCTACCTGAGCTAAATTCAAATTGGATCTGATGTTCATTCGTTTTAAAACTGTTCAATTAGTCAGTTGGTTTTTTAGCTTTGCGAACGATATGTGACCACTCTTGTAGCTGATGGCCAACAAAGCGATGAAGCCGCACCATTGGCTGCGGATCCCGAAAGTCACCAAATATAACTTTGAATTGGACCCGAAGACTTTTGCTTGAAGAGCATTTTGCTCTGCTGCCTAACAAGGAGGATATTATAGTAGGGCAATCATATTTATTTACATTTCATTTTAATTTTTAAAGAAGGTACTTCTTTTTTGAGTTAAGTATCCATCGCAGCTTACACCAAGATGAAAAACGCCCGCTGGCCTTCGTAACCAATCACAGGCACGACTGCGCCCAAATTAAAGCAGCTCTCGCTCAATGTGCTGTGAGCCCTCCCAACGCCCACTCGTTTGTTTATCGGATACTAGGATTGCAAAATCATTGAAGAGTCTTAATTTCGCCGCGCGTTTCGCGCGTTTTGCGTTTTCGTATCATACTCTACATAACTACATCTAGAAGTAACGTGTTGTAGCGATAGGCTTTGAACCTTGGAAGGGTGAATATTACCTATAAATAAGTTTTGCTTTATCATATTAAAAATGGTTCAGATTATATTGAACTTGAACTACGCAATAGTGCACTATGCAATATTACTTGCCTGCGCTGATTTAGTACAAAAGATTTTCCCTCGTCTCACCCCCTTTTGTGCTTACATCATAAAAGGACACCTTTTGCAATATTTCATGTTCCTAGTCGCAGTACTTCCGAATGTGCGTTCATATGTCAGTCAGTTTTCTTTTAAGTTACAAAACGAATCAGGTAGCACACTTTTCTAACACTTTATACCAAGATGGAGATGTGATAAAGAAAGGACTTCGCTTTTTATGATTGCCCTTTCTATAATACTAACTTTTTTCGAAGACAACGAAGGACATAATAGGCACATTGATAATTTTGAATCAGTAAATAATGTCCTCCCCCCCCACCATGGTTGGCGCGGCGTTTCATCATATTATAACCATCAGGGATACGATCTAACACTGGACTGAACGTTTGCTCCACTTTGCATAGGCACTGCTGCGCCCCCAACACGTGTTGCGGGTAAGAGCGTAGTCAGTGCCACGCTGAACGTCGGCGATGAAGGTAGCATGGCCTTTAGCCGTGGAAAGCTACATAGTCGGCGTTAAATTGTTGGGCGTTACTAGGAGTTCATAAAGCATCAAGAGATTGGAATACAGCCGATACACGTGGTTTGCTTTGCAATGCGCATGCGTGAAAAGCGAAATTAACAACAGACGCTGTTTTGCGTTGTGAATCTTTCACGGATGTAAACAATGCCACATGACAATTTCCATGTTAAAAGCTGAAAATTTTTAGGGAATAAAATTAATGTAGATTTTATGTTACTCTTATACAATGCAGCCTAAACAAAATAACTACAGTTGGGCCCTACATCAATCTGTGAAATAAAAAGTTTAAATCCGAATTATGTTTAATTCAGTAGGTACTGTTTTTTTTGTTACTTTACCTTGAAAAAGAGGTTGCATACTTCATTTTATGTTCAGGAGTTTTCAACTGCATTTTGAAAACTCATTTTTTGCATAAAATGTGTACTAGATATCATATAGAAACAAAAAAAAAATGGCACCAGAGAGGGACTTTAATTAGATCGAAGTTTATTTTTTTTTCGAAATTAATAAGTGTGCTTTTTATAGTAATCATTGAAAGGTAGAATTAATTTTTTTTTAGTAATTATACATGTTGAGTCATAGGGCATTTTTACGTATTGAATTTCTTTGTGGAATGCATCGTTTAGAAGAAAAAAATCTTAAAAACTACCGAAACTTAAGATGTTTTTCCTGCACGACGCAGTTAGCACAGGTATTTTAATTTTAGTTGAAAAATCTGCATCTATACTAACAACATCTCAGCATTTATACTAACGACATCTCAAAACACCAAGATAGCAGGGGCGTGCGCTCCATATAGGCAATTAGGCTAAGCCTACCCTACCATAGCAACGGATAAATAAAACAAATGTATTTATTGTAACTATGCAATAAAATAAAACAAAAATATTTAATAACTCATAACGCCTAGTATAATGCTTATAGCAACTTCTCGCCCGTGCGTGTGACGTATTTCAAACTACGCTGTTCCTACGAAACGGTTCACATAGGCCACAATACGGAGAGCCTTATTTCAATTGATAAATTTTTGCATGTGTGCAAATGTTCTTGTGTATGTACGCCCATAATTTACACACACATGTATAAATTATGGGCGTTTTTAGGCTCGCTGGAGCCCACTACACGGGTCCTGATTGGTTCACCACACAATTCAAGGACAAGTAGTAAAATTTTATGAATGGAAATCGCTTAACAGGGTTGCCAATTTGAGAATAATAATTTCCTTAATAACTTATAGATATAGTTTAAAAAAACTGGTTAATATTATCAAAAGTATAAAATGTACAAAATAAATGTTAAATTGTAATTAATAACCCTCTAAATATAATTAAAAACCGCAAGAATTTAACTTTTCTCCCCAAATTTTCCAAACTTAATTTGAGAATTTGGTTTAAGGGGAATTAGAAAAATAAAATTGGCAACTCTGTTGACATAGAATTGTCAATTTTGGCGGGCTATGATGTATAACCCGGCAAAATGTCATTACATGTCATTCTTAAAGATTACGATAGGACCATGTAGCAACTTTTTTTGGAAGTGTATTGATTGTCTTTTAAATGATATTTTTGCAAGAAAAAGAGAAGCCATATTGTTTGTTGATATTGTTTCATGTGACAAGCAATAGTTGTTCGAATATTTTGTTGTTCGAGTGTTATAAATCATAGTGCATTGATTTATAAGTAATTCGTTTTGAGTCATAAAGTAGTGTAAATATTAAAGTTCAGTTATTTGTTTACATACTTAAAAATGGTCCTAAATTGTGAAGTTTGTGCTGACAATGTGTTTGTTAGAGATTAAAAACAGTAAGTTTTCACAGCTATCGTATAATGATAAGATTCAAGTTGTTTCTAAAGGTATGTATACCTACCCGAGTTACGAGAATTAACTCAAAAATAATTCATCTCGTACTCGTCATTTCAATCCTCAGAGTTATGAAACATATAACTGGCTATGTGTGTACACACAAATTATTTTGTTTTCTGTGCATTTTGTTCAATACTTCTAGAAAGAGTAGTTTGTATCGTCAGAATATCGTGATTTGAATTTGGTGAGTTTTTAAAATTATATGTTTCTCATCGTTCCGTATCGTGATTTCAACCCAGTAGAATGTGGTGAGCTTTTTTTTTGGACATTATGTCTGGCCTACCCTTACTCTAGAACCACTGCACGCCCCTGCAAGATAGAGTATTTTTTTTTTTAACCTAGCGCCTAAAATCTTTTTACGGTGACAAGCGTAGCGAAGTTTAACAGTATAGTAATAAAATAACACCACAAATATTGAAAATAAATACGCTTTTTAACAGTAAACATAGTAGGAAGTCGATCCGTCTAGAACTTTTGGAGGTTTGCGTGTAAGTTATTTCAAGCAGAACGCCCGACAGACAATATGTTGTATTCCTTTTATCTATATGTTGATCCAAAATATTTCGGAACATTTACTTTGCTTGCGAGCAGGTATATTGATCAGTTGCGGAATTTGTTCGAAAGAGTCACCGCGGCCCTGGAACGCAAAGGGCACTAGAAGGATCACGGGTGGGTTTTAATCAGTAAGAGTCTGACACTCCCTTCCACTCCGCCCAGAGCGGGAGAAGTCATGTGATAGTTTCCCAGCCGATTGCTCAGGTGGTGCCACCTTACCGGCTAGATAAGAGATGTAACTGCACTATCTGGCGAAAACTTTTAGAACTCGCTCATGACGTAGCTGTCCAAGCAGTTTGCGTCGCACCCGCGAGGTGGACCACTAATAAAACACAATATCTTTCAAAATATCATCCTATTAAGTACCAACGTACTTTGTTTAAGTAAACAATTGCGTAGTTTTGCTGGAATTAGATATCTTGTGCGAGTACAACAAGCAAGAGATCTGTAAATGTTGCCTGACTGAGATACGATACGATCAATCTACACCATAATACTACGGCATAGTAAACCGCGCACAATAAGTGATAGTTACGATAAATTAAGAATATTAACAAGTGGTTTTAATCTTAATATTTATAAAATCAACTGAACATGTACATAGAAAAGTTAAAAGAAGCATAAATTATATTATTAATTAAGAGTCAACCTTTAAAGGATATCTGATTTGAAAAATACTGAAAGGAGCTGTTGACTAACACGATGAACCAGTTAACTATGTAGCAAATGCTAGTTAAAAAGCTCATGGACATAGACCACAATTGCTTTCATTGTCAGGTATGGGATTCGAACCCATGAACCCTTCCGGGAACCAGAGCCTAAATCTAGCGCCTTCGACCACTCGGCCAACCTGACACTTTAGTTTCGGCTGAAATATCAGCTTGTATTCGCTCATCGATGAAAATACTAGGATTTTTTAAAGCTGTTCATGTTATCTGTAAATAAATTAACAAGCGGCTTAATTCACCGGCTATACAAACAAAATATAATGATTACCTTTAAATTTTTTTCTTATTATGGATAACGAAATTAAAGGTCAAACACGTCAAGGTAGATCAATTTCTTTAAAATTCATACACAAATGTACTGCGTCAGTCCGATTTTGACGATTGATCCCTCTATGGTTCGGAAAGCACAGCACGGGTCTTAGCTTTTACTGAGTCACCCTATTACTGGGTTGTATAAGTCAGATAGGCAGTCACTCTGTGTAAAATACTAGTACTCGGCTGTATCTTGACTGGACGCCGACTCTAACATAGTTTGGAAAAATCTAAAACATCGTCTAGACTACAAAAAATACTAAGTTAAATCCTGGATTTACAAATTACATCAAAGTGATGTGAAACGAATTATGAGCAGCAGTGCTATTGTGTTAACATCTCACCGTGTGCTTAAGTGTTACTGAACATGAAGTGAGCTTTCTATTAGAAGCCATCAGCAATCCACTGTTTTATTTTTTATTTATTTTATTAGTATGATCATGACATTACATAATTTGTAAATTTTGACATTTCATACATAATTAATCTATAATTGTGCTTATAAAACTTGACATTGTATAAAAATTACATATTTTCAATGTAACTGATTTACTATAGGCGCGGGCGTTTCGATGTGATGAGAAATTACTATAATTATATTTTACGGCCTAGAAAGTGGCCATTTTGAATTAAAAAAGGCAAATAGCAAAATTGGCCAGTCCCACCATCTTGTTGGTTAACGCCTTATTTTAATAAAGTGCATTCCAACAGTCAGTCAGCTTTTGTTTGTATAAAAAGTAGATATCTCAGTCTCTTGTTTTTCGTTTTTAGACTCGCCAAGTCGTATTCTGTCCACATTATGTGAGTGCTAGTTATTGCACTTGAAAATACACTGAAAAATACAATATTCAATACCAGTGGGGCAATTTTATAAATTAACCTATGGAAAGCTTTTTGTATTCTTCAAATAGAAGCGCGTAGGTATTTTCGTGTGGATTCCATACACAAGATCTTGATTATAACATGGTACGCACAAGCGCGTTAAATATATTATTTGTTAAATTTTATTATTGTAATTTTAGTATAGTGTAGTTGTATTTTTTTATTGTGGCATGTGAGGAACGAAAATCGCGACAGTGGCGCTGCACAAAACCTTAACTTTGGTAGTTTTTGGTGGGATTATATATTTTCGAAAAGTCTGCAAAAATATTTAAAAAAATACTCTAAAAACAAACCAAACCCCAAAAAGTTTGACACTACAGCTGTCTTTTTGATGGATGCGAATGGCCGACATTATATGCTGTGTGTTACAAATACCATGTCCTTTATAAGCAAGCCAACAGTAACACAGTTTAGTGGATCTTGATTTCTGACTTGTTTTTCCAAAGTTTTCCCGCCAGAACTCGGACGTATGAAAAAGGCACTTTCTGCTGACCTAGTCTTTCCCTGTATTTAATAACCAGAACTAGATCTCCCCGAGTACGAAGCCTTTTCCCTCCTCCCATATTGCTAGTGTAGTGCATGTGCAAACACGGGGTCACGCCCCAAGCGTCCGTAAGCGCGTTGTATGTAGTTGTGTGCACTTCTCGTCGCTTATGTAGTCCTGTTGGTAAAGCAGAACCTAAAGATTTTCAGAAGAGTGCGTTGCCATGGCAACACTGTCTTTTGTTTTGTTTATTACGGACTTTTCTTCTTTACAATACTGTGCGATTGAAAACTGACAAAGAGAATTAATAGAATCACTAAAATAGCCTCATTTTTATCAAATCAGTAAAAAAATTGCAGGTTATGATGTAATGCACAACCATCATTTTTCTTTCATTCTTTTTCTTACGAATAAACATGGCCTAGAGCTAGTTTGCGAAATTCTTCTTCAATTTCCACGGTTGGGGAAAGTTCTTTCCACCTAGTTGTATCCGGGTAGCATAAATGAATAGGACTATATGCTTGATGGACACTTCACTATTCAAAACAGAGAAAAGGACCAAAGCATCAAATATATACATATGTTACACTTACTTCGTCGACTTTGTCTCTGTCACCTGCGACCTAGATTAGATTCAAGAGCTTATCCATATGACAATAAAAAAAAACTTCCAGTTTGGCTGGTTTTAGTCTTGACTAGATACTGATAGGGTGCAACAAGCATATTTTTGGCAATTTCTGCCATTCAGAGTACCACGAACCAATACAACATATTGGTGACAATTTTTTTTGCGGTGTTCTCTCCGATCTCATTCCAGATGTTAAATCGATCGTGTATTCGGGCAGTATAAATTAGAGGAAATTTAAATTCTTGAACCTAATTTACATCGCCAATATTACTACTGCCGACAAACTTGGCAGTAATGTTTTTGAGCTTATCTTTTATTTTTTTCCATCATAGCATTATATTGCACTAGCTGCTGTCAGCGACTTCGTCCCCGTGGAATCCCCGATTTTAAAACATTCTTTATCGCTGCTCCGCTCCTATTGGCTTAAGCGATATATAGCGTAAAGCCTTCCTCGATAAATGGTCTATTTAACCCAAAAAGATTTTTTCAATTCGAACCAGTAGTTCCTGAGATTAGCGCGTTCAAACAAACAAACAAACTCTTCAGCTTATATTATAAGTTTCCATTCCCGTGGGAGTATGGGGATAAAATATAGCCTATAGCCTTCCTCGATAAATGGGCTATCTAACACTGAAAGATTTTTTCAAATCGGACCAGTAGTTCCTGAGATTAGCGCGTTCAAACAAACAAACAAACAAACTCTTCAGCTTTATAATATTAGTATAGATTAGTATAGATTATGAACTTGTTTAGAAAATGACGTCGCGGCCGCAACACCAATGTGGTCGCAGGATATTTTTGCTACGTTATGCGTCTTAATGTATGTACGTAACTTGCTTCATCACATGGTTCTCCTATCTCTTTGGAATTATCTTGACTCTTTACTCTTCCATTTCATCACCCCACAAAGAATCTGTCCACCTTTTTTGGCGTCTCTCCCACTATCCACCTACATTTTTATTTTTGTGTTACTTTCCCAGGTCCTCATAAAACCATGAAAGGTGGTGAAATTTTAATACGAAAAAATTGGTTGTCTGTAAAGTTGGTTTACGGACGATAGCTTAACGTGACCACATCATAACATAACATTGATGAAATGATCGTGCCTTTTGCTTGCTTGTACAGCGCTTTTGCTCCAATCGTAACGTTACAATGAGCGTGACGTTACAATGAGTCATCCTTTTTCGTGCGTGGAGCCGACGGTCATCGATTTATTAGACGTTGTCACGTCACAAAGAAATATAACATTATTATTTTGGCAGGGTGGCATTTAAAACTGTGACTCCGGTGAGACAGATGCCTTAAACCTGCAGCACCTAAAACAGCCTGGTCATGCTACCGCTTTTAATCATTCTTCAAATAGGTGGGCAACTTCACTATAGTAACGGATTTCTCAGTTTATTCTATCCTCGTAAGTTAATATAAAAATAGGTTGAAAATTATACAGAGGATGTGATGAGTGACGGTAATAAACACTCGGTAGTCTTCGAAAGGTATTTCTGTAAACAAATTATTTTACATTTATTTGCATTTTCCTCTCACAGGTCCATACTTTATAAATATTACGTGGTAACAAAAGAAAAAAAAATGATTTTGACTGGATTTGATATTAGACAAATGATAAGCATTGCCATTCGGTAACATTGCCAACGTGGCAGTGCTGCCAGCCTTCTGGGTACATTAGCAATGGCCAGCGATGCGGAAAAAAATTAGAGACGCATTATTTTAGACTATTTTTAGTTTTAGTTAATTGGAGTTTTGTATTTGAATGTATATACAGTAATAGTTATTTAACATAAAAAAAGTAATATAATGAGTAAAATGTCTTTGATTTCTATTTGTAGTGTAAAATAGTAACCCACCAAAAACTTTTCATGTAAAAATATTGCCAAGACGAGTCGTACGTACGCTTACCCAGTGAAAAATTATCAGATCTCGTATAAAGCCAAGCTCTAAAGACTAAGCTAAACTAAACCTAAACCTTACTCAAAATATATGAAAAAGTAGTCAGATCTCATGTAGAGCCAATATTTTTGATCTATGTGCCCTAACTTTACCAGGCTTACCTTCACAAATTTTACATTTTAGTCAAAACGTGTGGCTTGGCCTTGGCAGTGCCCTTGAGCTTCGCGTCGCTCGTCTTGGCGATCACTGATGTGATTTTTGAAATTGTTTTAACTGTGTTAAATATTATTTATCCTTCCGAAAAACTTCTTATTGTTTCACCCCCACCCCCCATCTAATCGTGCCAATCACATTGGTGTAAACAATAAACAAACATGCGATTTCAGCTATCCTGACAGATTTGCTATCATTTATCACATCTTCGCCATACTAGAAAGATGCCACGTTGAAATACTAAGATGCTCTTCCAAACCATCGTAAACAATTTTATTTTTTCATTTTACACCGACAAGAGAGAATGAGAACGTCGTCAATGTAGACCAAACCATGCATTATTAGGGATAACTCAAATACTTGTCGTCAGATCTCAATCAAATTGAATGGCGGAAATGAGACCACACGACAAGCACCAACTTTCGAATACAAAAATAATCATCAACATTTGGACACCCAGTATAAAGTTAAGAGGTAACACACACAAAAAAATACAGTCGAATTGAGTTTTTTGGAAGTGTGTTAAAAATAAATAAAATACAAATCATTTTCTAATATTTTGATCCTTTAATTTCAAGCCATATTCAATTAATCAATGAGCTTATATGTACAACAAGGGTGGCGCTATATATCGAGCTCTATCATCAATCATCATCACGGCTTCAAAAACAACCTTGTAACTTATACAGTCCTGCGGGCGTACCATGACGTCTTAAAACGTGAGTCTTCCGAGCGAGAAAAAGGGATGGAGCTATATAGGGTGTATAACTCTATCCCTCTTTCTCGCTCGGAAGACTCACGTTTTAACACCTCATGGTACGCCCGCTGGTAACATAACAAAACGGTAATAATATTAAATAACTTTAAGAATACCTTATTTTGTTCGAATGATTGATAAAATTTCATTTTAGTGCCTATTAAAATAAAATAATCATCCCATTTTAGACAATATTGTACATTAAGAGAGGTTGCAGCAACAGCGCGTCCGTACAGCGCGACGGTCGCTGCAACTCTGGCTACATTGACAATGTTCTCCTCAGTCTTTAGGGTGAAATGTGTACGGATCGTGGGGATCGTTTTTTACAGACACAGTTTACTTATCTCAGCTTCAATAAAATAATAAATAATTTTGAAATATATTATTAGTAATATATGGCACTTTGACATGAATTAGTTTTTAACGTATTATATTTTTATTGTGATTGTGCAGACTATGTATGTACGTAGGTCGCTATATTATGGGTTCATTTTTATGATGTCTGGACTTTCTGTAGCCTACCCATGCTTTACTATTGTTTGTCAACTCGTTGAGCTCATTAAAGTCCTAAGTTTTGGTACAGGATAACTGTCAAATACTTGCACTGTCTGCACAGTACACTGGAATCCGTGTATTGCACGGTTTATGTTTTGATATTATTAGATTAATTGTGCCTATAGACTTAAAAAGACACTATATTTCTTTGAATAGAATAGAATAGAAAAACTTTTATTCAGAACAGACACAGCACAACGGTTACAAACACAAATTACAGGAGAAGAAAAGTACAGAATGCGCCGAGCGTGTCCGAACCGAAAGGGTTACCACCTCAGCATTTGCTGGGCGTCAGACACCCAGCGCTGGTTTTCAGTTGGCACCCCGCAGTGACGCACGGACGAGGGTAAATAAAATATATACTTGAACTAAATTAAGATGTTTATGTACTGAATTTGATTAAAATACGTAAATAAAACATATTTATAAATAGATAGCATAACACGTAACGAAAAAAGTTGCCACATTCGTTAAAAATTACAAATTCCATAATACCCACAATACTCGCAATGTTAGAGTGCACATCAGCCGATGCGACGATCAAAGAGATTTAATAATCGAGAAGCGATTATTAGCGGCCACAAAGGAGTGAAATCACGTAAACAAAATATAATTGCGATTGTTGCCTTCTAGAAAATATGTCCTAGTACTCAAATTAAATAAATTCCAATACAAGTTAAATTGCTATGGAAAGTTTATTTTGCAACTGTAAAAGAGTCAGACGTAAAACAAATTAAAAGTGAAAGTGCAAAACATGATGTTCCTGGGGACACAGGTGCAACGGGCTCACCGCATCAAGCCTACCTACTAAATACTCACTAATTACCAGGAAATTGGTACATAACATAATGGTAATAACTTTTAATTTTTATTTAATCGTGACAAAAATGGTGTTTAAAATAAATGATTAAAATTCAAATTCAAATAACGCATAGAGAGCATATAATTAAGAGATATTATTACATTTTTATGAATAATTATATTAGTATGTGTAATGGAATTATATAAACGATTTATCAATATTAATTTCATTAAATTGGATTTGTGAATTCAAAATAAATTGCTTAAGTCTAGCCTTAAAAGTACTTATATTTTGTAGGTCCCTAATGGGTGGAGGAATATTATTCCAACATTTGGAGGCCGCGTACCTAAAACTTCCTCGAAAAGCTGCAGTACGATGATGCGGAGTAGCCAGCTGCTGAGCACAACGCCTGGCCTTGTGCTTGCGGTGACTGTTTACCCACGTAAGCTTCGAGTACAGGTATGACGGACATTTAGTTTTGATGACGCCAAAAAGAAGACAAGCCAAATGCAACTTCCGACGAGACTTCATTTTTAAAATGTTATGTTTGTTTAGAAAGGGTGTGATGTGGCTCCTTGGTGGTACGTTAAAGCAAAATCGCGCGCAAGCATTTTGAACTCTTTGAATAAGTCTTACGGTACGCGACAGAAGCCGAGGTCCTATGACGGTATCGGCATAATTTAATTTCGATAGAACCAGACTTTCAACCAGCTGCACACGTAGGTCTTCGCTTAGAAACGGGCGCATTTTATATAACACTTTCAAACGGTAGAAGCAATTTTTTACACAATTTGCAATATGAGCCTCAAATCGTAGTTCTTCGTCCATAATCAACCCCAGATTTCTCGCCTGATGAACACGTTCAATATATTGTCCCATCACGATCACGTTTGCACAAGTAGAAGTTATTGCATTGAGTTGACTTTTAGAACCAAAAAGCATAAATTTTGTTTTAGCCGGGTTTAGTAAAAGGGAGTTTTGTTTTGACCAGTCCACGATCCTGTCCAGATCGTCATTTAACAATTTTACTGCGATATCGTAATCTTCAGGTTTAAAAGAAAGGTACAATTGAATGTCGTCTGCATAAATATGAAATTTAGAATTTTTCAGAACATTAATAATGTCTGCACTATACAAAATAAACAAAGGGGGGCCCAGTATAGATCCCTGTGGAACGCCTTTTACCACAGGACTCATATTAGATATAATACTAGATCCATTGGCATCTTGAATTTCAACCAACTGTTTACGATTGGTTAGATAACTCCTAAACCACGCAACCGCAGCTGCGTCAAAACCATAATACGTCATCTTAGAAAGCAAAAGAGTTAAATTAATAGCATCAAATGCGCGGGAAAAATCCAGTAAAACTAATAAGGTACAACATCCTTCATCTTGAGCTGATATTATATTGTCTGTGACATCTAACAGAGCCGTTGCAGTGCTACGACCCCTCCTAAAACCAGATTGCGCTTCCGGGAGAATGTTATTTTGCTCAAGATATGTTGTTAGTTGGGCATTTACTACTTTCTCCAGCACTTTCGATAAAAAGGGTAAAATACTAATAGGCCTTAAATCCTTTACACTGCTTGGGGTCATAATTTTAGGAATTGGACGCACAACTGCAATTTTCCATAGGTCAGGAAAGGTCGACGTAGAGATAGAATAATTAACAATAGATGTCAGTATATCTAAAGTTTGAGGAAGAGTCTGATAAAACATATCAAGCGTAATGTGATCAAAACCCTCTGCATTAGATTTAAATTTTGATAAAATTTTGATTATGGCAGATTGGTCCACCGCACTAATAGAAAAAACACCCTCGCCAAATCTTTGAGACTCATAGTACGCTATACACGATGCTGGTGCCGTACTATCACCTGGAACATTCAAGAAGTGCGAATTAATCTCATCAGGGTCGCTGAGATGAGAGGGTAATTCAGATATATTTTTGAAAGGCAATAATGTTGATTTTAGATTTTTCCACAGAATTTTGGGGTGATGTATCTTACTATTAATATTATGTTTAAAATAAGCTACTTTTTCAAAGTATAAAGATTTATTAACTAAATTCTTCAACTCCTTGTAATAAAGCATTTTACTTTCTGAAACAGAGTTTTTGCACCGTACTTGTGCCTGATTGCGTAGACACATCATAAGCTTAATGTTATTCGTTATCCATGGATACGACCTATCCCGAACTACGTGAGTCTTAAGTGGAGAATATTTATCAAAAAGCGTGATGATGTTCGAGTTTAGTTGAGCCACCATAGCGTTCACGTCACTCGACGCACCCCAATCCATTAAGACCAAGTCCTCTTTAAACTTGTCCAGAGG
Source organism: Hecatera dysodea (assembly GCA_905332915.2). NCBI lineage: Eukaryota > Metazoa > Arthropoda > Insecta > Lepidoptera > Noctuidae > Hecatera > Hecatera dysodea. The sequence continues at coordinate 23,739,652 of HG995286.1, read as the reverse complement.
TATATTTTTTAAGTTTCTACGAGATACAACAGTCGGTGGTATTTTCTCCTTTTTAAAATGAAAAACAACAGTAATAAAAGCATGCGCACTAAGCGCACTAATCCAGTCCACCTCAATGGCGCGCGCCCTCGCATCAGTGCACACTAGGTCTAAAAGAGTTTCGCTAGTCGAAGTAAAGTGAGTAGCTGATGTTACCAATTGACTTAGGTCGAGACTTTGAAGAAACATATTTAATTTGTTGGTTTTGGGATCCATTTGATTCAGGCAATTAATATTGAAGTCACCCAGGAGAACGGTGTGCTTGCAAGACGATATTGAATTTATTGAACAAGTTAGCGCGTCTAAAAATAAATCTACATCCATCCATGGCGGTCTGTACGCAGTTCCGATGGCGATTTTGACACCATGAGTACTCAGAACAAGCCACATTTGTTCAACAGCCTCATGAAGAGGGTCAACCGGGTGCGCATGGGTACGCACCCTTATCCCGCGTTTGATATAAAGTCCAACACCACCGCCGCGGCCGCCGCGCACGCTCACCGGACGCGGAACATGCCGCAGCCGGTACCCGGGCACGACGGGCGCGCGCCCCTCCTCACCAGTCCTAAGCCAAGTCTCATTAATTGCCACTACACTGGCATCATGATGCTGTAAAGCAGCGATAAACTCATCATGGTGAGTGCCTAATGAGCCAGGATTGAGAAAACCAAATTTTAGGTACTTTGCGATCATTACAGTGTTTCAGTATCACTAAGCAGCATAATGTAACATTCACGAGCAAAGAGGTGGCACATATTTAAAGTCTTTTCGCTATAAAAATAAACATGTAAAATATAAAACAATATTATAATAGGCACAAATACTAATAAAATGAGATCAAATAGTATTAATGTTGTGTGAATTTGTAGTATATTAATTATAAGTATAAAAGATTCGGAATATGAGGGAAATAATTGTGAAAAATCAATATAATAAGATAATATATAAAGATACGAATACAACTTGATACGAAGGGAGAGGGGCACCAACAAAACTATGCTACTGCGGTAAATGCCAAACAAAACAACGCACCCTTTCGGCTGGGCTAACTGTGGCCAGAAAAATACATAAAAAGTTATGAAAAAATAAACAAAACAAATAGTAGGCGCGGGAAAATAACATAGGTGTACTTTAAATGTTATTTGTATACAAACTAAAAATAAACTTCCAGTCAAACTGACACATTGCCAAAAATTCGGACCAAGTCTAGTTCAGAACGAATGCGTTGTGGTGGAACACCATCTTCCTTCTTTACAAAGATGCGGCCATCCTTGGTCCACACATACTTAAATTTATGCTTCTGACCAGCCTCTCGCGCATTGTAAAACAACTTGCCGTTAATCGGCGTCAACCGCTCATTTATATAGAATCTTCTCGAGGGTCCGCGCAGTTCGAGGTCCGCCGTGGTGAGGCCGCGTCGTACGCGCGCCGCTCGCAACAGCTGATCGCGAACAGTGCGGCGCGACAGGCGCACAGCGAGCGCGCGCGGCCGCGTCGGGTCCGCCATGTCCCCACCCGCGCCGGCGCCACCGCCAGCCACGGTGAAGTTGCGGCGCACCATGCCAATACGCTCTGCGTTTACAATGTCGCGGTCGTCGATGTTGACACCTAATTTTAAAGATACCAGTTGAATTATGTGTAGTGGACTCTCATCTTTTATTTCCGGTATTCCCGTGATTATGACGTCATTATTTAGAAGATCCTGATCGCGCTCATTTAGCTGTAATTTCAACTCAGAAATAGTGTCTTCAAGATGGTCGAAAGACGATGGGTCCCTCTCCTCGAAACGTTTCTCGAGGAGGGAAACCTTGCCCTCAACGACACTCATTCGTTCCCCACACAACCCGACATCAGCCCTCAAACTTGCCATTTCGTCCCGGAACAGTCGCAACTCCGCTCTCATAGCACTTAGCTCTTCACGAAAACAGCGAATCTCATACGCTACATTGAGCTCCCGAGGCTCCGTTGTTATTGAGGACAGGGGTCGAGTAGGCTGGTTGATTGCTGGTTCTATAGCTGTTTGCTCAACTACCACGCTTTGGTTTAACGCTGAAAGCTTAGTTTCTGGTGAAGACTGAACTACATTAAGCCGGCTGCTTACCATAATTCCATCAGACGGGCCCTTGACAGGTGTAGCCGAGTTGTCCTTTCTTGGAACCTTCAGCTTACAATCTGGACACAACCAGTTAGGTGCCACCTTTGTTGATGTAACACCAATGCAAGTGGGATGATACGACCCAGGACATTTGGTGCAGCGAATACATTCAGCTCTGGCCAAAAACTGACCGCAGCCACCACACTTCGCCATAATCGTGGTTTTTATTGTATTTAGGTATGTAAACAGTACAGAACTACAGATTAGTACCACTGGGGAATCACAGATGGCGTCAATAGTACGTACAGCACGGTGATGTTATCTCTTAGGTCTTGTACCTAGTACTTAATTAGTGAATCCGATTATCGTCTCAAATTCACAGCCCAAATTACACTATTGTACGCTGCACCAATACAACTATTGTCTATTTTTCTTAAGTTCAAGTTTACTTTTATAAAGTTTCGGGTAGGTGTTATACACTGAGTTTATTTTGATCAGATGTTTTTGTTATTATTAATGTTATTATTGTCACTGTCACTGCACTACAATATGGGTGAATTATTGTATCTTATACAGGTCTTTAATCAATAAATATTATGAAAAAACACTTTGTTTATATTTTTAGAACTCGTGCTCTCGAACTCGACTCGAACTCTTTGCAATGTCTTCACTTATAGGCAAAAATGTAATCAAGATTTTTGTAATAGAAAACATGAATTACAAAAGTGTCCTTTATACGCCTTCGAACGTGCAAATAGCTTCGTGTTTTTGACTTACCGGCCTTGACAGTTCAAAATTGCCTGTAAATGTTTTATTTGAAAAAATAAATGCCTTGATTCTTAAGCACTTTTTGGAACATTTCGGTTGCCGTCCCGATTCGATAGTACTTAGCTGTTGTGGAGCAGTTGTGGATGGAACGAAGCATGCTCAGCGTTAAGTAGACAAAATAAAACTGAACACATTAAAAAAACACACTAAAATCAATGACGTAAAATATTGCATTAGAAACCTAAAATGGAGATGGGCAGGTAGTTTATGATGATTGGTTTGTCATGACCGTAAGTTTTTTCAATATCTTCATTTATATATGTGTACGTTAGCTAAAATTACATCAATTACTATTTAGGTAATGACCTAAATAGGTAAAGGATTTAATTTTAGCTAACGAGTTATGATGATTTTAATATTTTTATATCTCGTTTTAGTTAGAAATATTCTTCTTGAAAAACTCTTTCTATTAGTACGCCTTACAGCTATTTGGCTTTGTACAAATACCGTTACTTCGGTGTCTAATTAGTTACCTGTTTCGATCACTTCTACTAACAGTGTTTTGGTTGAATGAACATAATAGTAGCTGTTGATCGTAAATTTTCCGCCGTCTCTGCTAGTACGATGGCCACATCACTGTTATCGAAGAAAACTACATTCATCGTGAGTAGCACTCATAGTTCGAAGCTAAAAATAGATGTCTCTGTTTAGCTACGAACTATGGTATCTCTGTGTTTTAAATTTTTGACCTAAATGCAATGTCCTGAGTACTTTTGCGTTCCAAGTGACTGCTGATGAACTGCAGTCGATTTTGTGGATCTCGATAAAGAAAAGTTAAGAGATACGTTTAAACGAGTGCAGAATTTCTAAAATTTCAAAGGGTGTTTCTCAAGGCGCGAGTGCTGTTTTAGCGTGCGGTTGACCGTACATTGCCGAAGCACGCTTCGGATGCCGAGAATTGGTACCAGGACTTTATGGCAGTTCAGGAGGTCGATTTTCTCTTTACACAGCGGGCGTATAGGGGTGGATACAAACCAACTCTGTCATTTGGGATGGGATGGGTGGCGATACTGTCGAGTTCGGAGTACAAAATACCTGTCATTGAAGTACATTTATAATACATTGTATTTTGTGGGTAAAGCTATCGAGCAATGTATAATAATTGTGTATGATACAAATAATGGACGCGACGTTTGTACTACCAAATTATTAGATTTTTATCTTATGAGTGTTACATTACAATCCCATCAGTATTTGATATTATATTCCTTCTAGAAGATGAAGCTTACCAGCGAATTTAAACGTTTTTCAATAAATATAACTTAGGAAACGTATGAACCATGAGTTTGCAAACAAAGGAGAAAGGTGTGTTTGGGAAGTATGTCTATGTTTGGTAGATTCAAGCGATGTACAGTCAATGCAGTACCCAAGTCCGGTCTGCAGCAGACACCACTGACGGTTTCAATGTGGCAGCCAGTTTGCACCAAGGGTAACTTTTCTCAAAATTTCTCCTGTCTGACGCCTAGATCCGTTCCATCACCCCTTTGCAGGTGAAGGCGGTGGGAGACGCTGAAACGAGAGGCGTAGGCGACGGAATGGTTAAGGGTGATAGCACTTCCTGCCAGCTGATGGACCTCTAGGCCACTTTCGGCAACCAGCACAATGTTATCGGCAAACAGCATACACCAGGACGCCTTTCTATACAATTTTCATAATTAAAATAATATAGAGTGTTTTTTTTATATACATATAGCTAGTTTAATAGCTGAACTTACGCACGTTTTGTATAAGTCAGAAATTCGGAATTTGACTTGTATTTTGAATAATATCCCTTAAGTTCCCAGGACGATAGAATATCTTCATCGCTTAATGAAACTGGTACACAAGATTTCAATAGTTTTTTGTGAATGGATTTCTCGTAAGACTCATATTGATTGCTCCCAGAAAAATTAGGCTTACGCAATAAGAATAACTGAAAATACACTATACTACTTATTGCGGAAGGTCATATTGAGTAGTTTCTATATTATGTCGTGATGAGTGTTTCCCCAACAATCCAAAACAACAATCTTAACGGAAGAATAATTATAATTTTACTTGATAATTTACGTTTTCATCCGAAGCGAACTTCAGTGCATTTTCTCCCTGCCTCATCCTCCCGTGATCGTCACCCGTCTATCACACAACTCCCCAGCCCTGTCTGACGTTCTCTTGCATACTATTCACTTCGCAATCTGAGAGCACAGCGGATGGAGCCAGAGTTTCGGCGGCGTGGACGCTGACTAGACGTTTAGGCCGCTGAAACTTTCACAAGAAATACTGTTTTTAAATTGGATGGCATGCACCCATCAACATTATTATTTCAAAAATTAATTAGATTTTATTGGTAGTTTTTTTTTTCTTATTTATTAACTAGAAATAATGGAGATCTTTTTAAGACTGTTTCTGTTTCACTGTATTCTTATCAATTGCATCTTTTATGAATATCGTTAATTCTTAGTTTTTATTTTGTAATCCCCGATGCATCACGGGGTGTTATAAGTTTGACGTGTTTTGTGAGCTACCGAATGGATGCACCGATATTGTTTTTTTTTTGTTTGAGAGTTATAGACGTGTCCAAGTCCAAAATGGTGGATAACAGATGTTTTCCCAACTTCCTCAATACGGGTATCAAATGAAAGGGTTTAACGAGTAGAATAATGTACACTATATTGAAAGGGAATGAGAAATATTGAATAACGAACTGAAAACTAAAAACATGAATATTATTTTATTGTCTGACCAATGCCTTAGATCGATGAGGAAAGTGGAATGATGACTGGTACCTAGGACCTAACGAATTATTTTTATTTAACTTTTAGTAGATTATTTACTAAATTATTATTAACTTTATTTTTTCAATAAAACTGTTTAACTAAATGATTGCATAACGATATAAAATAATGAAATCAAGCTGTCCCTAAAAAAAGCATGAAATTAAAATAATCAAAAACCCCCGACACCAAATAATAAAAATAATATGAACATAAAAATACTAAAACAACATAAAAAATACTATGAAAAACTTCCGTCACAACAATATTGAATCAAAAATTCATACATTCTTACGTAGTTACATAATTTCAAGGTTATTTTTTCTTCTTATTTGACTTTGGTTTACGTTTATAAATTATTTGTTCTGTTTGTGGCTATTTTTCATAGTTTATTTTTTAAGTTGTTTTAGTCTTTTCAGGTTCATACTATATTTATTATATTGGTCGGGGCTTTTTATTTTATTATTCAATTCTTGATTTTGATATCGCACCAGTAATCAATAATACATGCACACATCACACACTCTATTATTAAACTACCCGATAGTTTTCATATTATTATTGGTTTATTACAGTACCAGGATTGCAAATGTTTAAAAAGGTAGTCTATAAAGCAGAAAGTTAGATAGGGCTTGATAGATATCGCCATCCCTGTTTCACACCTATTCGTACTTTCATCGATTGTTTGCACGTCACTCTTGCAAAATACCTGTTTCAATATTATTATTTTTTGGTAATTAATAATTACATCAAGGTCTTACATAAGTAAGGTAACGTTATAAAAATAAACTAGGCCGAATTAATAGCCATGACGTCACATATGTTGAAGCAACTGTAAACCTTTCTTTACTTTTTTTTGCATTTTTTTTTGTACTTTTTTTACTAAATGAAACGTGAATAATCTCCACTGTAAAATAATTATTATCTTACAGGATACTGTTTGTTACACGTAAAATATTTTATTTCCAATCCTCTATATAAATTGAGTTGTTAACTTGTTTATAAAAAGCTCTTTAAATATCATGCTACTGCAGTCCGCAGTCGTAACCAAACCAAAAGACTACGGACCACCTGTGCTCGACCGTGGTCGAAGGGATTGTGTCAGTTTTATCTGTTGGTACAAGCTGCTCTGGAAGAACTTTGATAGTAGTAACTACCAAAAACATGCTTGTTGCACTCTATCACTATCTTTGTCTAGACAAGCATCAGCCACATGAGAAGTGAGGTCTACATAATATGTTTTTCGGTGTGCTTTCTTGCCCTATTTTCGAGAGGAAAGCTTGTGTTGCCATGAATATGCATGCCTCATTTTAATAAAAACACACAAGCAATATATCAAAACATTGAGACACAATACTTACTTAATTTTAACTGAAATTAAGTAAGTATTGTGTCTCAATGTTTTAGTCTTAAGTACCTACAAAAATGGTCCTTTTATACAGTATGTTAACTAACAGAGGGCGTTCCCGTTAACCCGCAATAGTATAGCATCCATATTTATGATAAAAAATATTGCCATTCGAAAACAAAATCTTTTTTATTTATTTTTTTAATATTAAAATATTAACTAAAAATGTTAAACTGATACGTTAAAGAAACACTCTGTACATGCGTAATTGCCAGTTTGGGCATTGCTACTACGAGTACTATTTCGAACTACTATTTTGATTTTAAACAGGTGTTTCGAATTTATTGTCAATTTTTTTTTTAATTCGGATTTTTTTATGCTTATTTTTCTATGCTGGTATTTTTATTTTAATCCATTAATGATAATTATAGATTGTCGAGTTTAAGGGAACGCCCTCTGTTATTTAACACTAGCTGCTGCCCGCGACTTCGTCCCCGTGGAATCCCCGATTTTAAAACATTCTTTATCGCTGCTCCGCTCCTATTGGCTTAAGCGTGATGTTATATAGCCTAAAGCCTTCCTCGATAAATGGTCTATTCAACCCAAAAAGAATTTTTCAATTCGAACCAGTAGTTCCTGAGATTAGCGCGTTCAAACAAACAAACTCTTCAGCTTTATAATATTAGTATAGATACTGTATTTTCATGAGATTAAATTGAAATTTAATTGAATTTAAGTGGTATTTTTTTAAAGAAAACAGTATAATAATCATATTGACGTTATTGGTATACATTATCACAAAAGGGGTTTATTTTGTAAACTTATAATATCAGAAACACTCTTTCGTGACCCGCAAGCCTTACTGTTTTTATTTGTGTAATCTTCTTTTCAAGTAGGTGCTAAGTTTCTAACATAAACTAATCTAGTTTAAGTCATTTAATGTAACGTAATTTCTTATAATTTTAATAGTAAAACTGTCAACGAAACGAATGAGCCTGGAACTCACGACACAGGGAATCCTAGTGTGAGTTTCAGGAATCAAAGCATTGTATATAATTTCTAAACAATAAATTATTCTTATTCTTATAAATGTTGCTCAACTTTAAGAAAATTGTAAAAGTTTAGAAAAAGATCTACCTATACAAATCAAACTAATACAAACAACAAATAAGTAGAGAAGAACACGTGGTCTGTTGCCATGGTAACGTAATTTAACAAAAGCTCAGGTCCAATCATCAGAAAACACTACCAGGATCGCATAAGCTCTAGGAAATGTATTCACTATTACACAGGGACGTGTCGTGTAGTGCATTCGTGTATGAAAAACACTGACAAAAAAAAATCAGCTGTTCCCTGTATGATTTTTTTTCGTGATTTCAGTTTTGGTCCCATAGTAAAAGTTGTTCATAATGATGAGTACGTAGACCTCGAGTTAGAATTTTGTTTTTTTTTTACCTAAATGATAAGGGAGACGTAAAGGAATTACGCTAGCTTTTGAGTAATTACTAATTAGGTAGGTAAGTGAAAAACAGCAGCCAATCCCATCCTTATGCCTTGGAATACAAACAACTATATAAAATAAGCAACATGCTTAACGCCGGCTATGTGATTATACAAATACATACAATACATATGCACTCATTTGCGCATAATTAGATTGCGGTAACTAAATACAGCAGAGTACTTGAAACTCATAATAATAATCTGTCAGGAGCAACAACGTTCTCAATTTAAACAGTATTTAGAGAGTCTTAATAAGAACTAAAATACTACATAAAAGAAATCTGTAACTATTTCAAATGCCAAAAAAGGAGACGAAATGCATGATATAACGAATTAATGTCAGTCACATTTTTAGATTTTTGTAAGTGCTTGAGTAATACCGCCATCTGTGGCACGCGCTGTCAATTGCATGTTAGGCAGGTAAGATCACTCCAAGTAATCGTATTTAGCAAAACTAGCAGATGGCAGGCGTTGCTACTTCAAATTGTTTAATTTATCTATACTATACTACATATACTGTGTATGTCTATTACACACTCTCATTTATATAATCTTATTATATACTTGTATTATTATTTCCTGATATATTTTTCTTATTCTTAGTTACATACAATTACAGAAAAGTGTCAAATAATTCAACGAATCGTTCTAATAAAGAAACATTTTGTTAATTTCCATATAAACCAAGATATAATTTAAAAAAAAACTACGATAATTTCAAAAAGTGAATTAAATCATTTATTTTAACTTAAATAATAAAAAACAGATATAAATAACAAAAGGAGGTCATGGTAACTACTGCTGTGGGGTTTAACGAATCCCACTGTGTGAGATTCGTTATTATTGCTATAAAGATTGCTTTTTTACGCCCTTATAAAAGCAGCCAATGTGACTCTCATCACAGAAGCATAACTTTATAATGACATTGGCGAGGATTTGAACCGGCTCCTCGCGATTCCCAGTTACCGGTTCCCAGAGTAGTTACGGACCTCCCGATGTATAGTTGACGAAATTTGCTTCACTAGAAAACATCTGTGAAAACTTCGTTTGCGCGATGCAGAACTTTCTTGTTTTTTGCGGTGCTGTCTTCAATTAACAAAAATGTGAGATAGCAATTAGTTAGGAAATTGATCATGGATGTTATTTCTAATTTTTATTTTGGTGTAGATCTTTACATTTAAAATTCCTTCAGAGTTTTGATTTTGGAAATTCGCTTAGGGAATTCATGACAGAGTGATAAAGACGTCTGTAGTGCGGTCAGCTTGTTTCGAACGGCGAACCAATCAGATCATAGATTTATGGGGTGTCTGACGCGGGTTGTTAGTGAATGGGAGGGGGTAATGCGACACGTCAACAGATGATAGAAAGCGCGGGAAATTTCAAACATGGCGGCCGTGTATATTTTTGAATTGATCTTGAAAATTTTAGAAACGTGTAATATAAGATAGTAGCAGTCGTTTAGCATTATATATCCTTCTATTTATAGTTTTATCTTAGTTTTGTAAATATTCTCCGTTAGTGGTAAGTTATTTAATTCTCTATTAGATTTTAAGCATTAATTATGCCTACAAATGTTGCTACTCATATCCCCGCTTATTCTTTAGTTCACGCCTCTCAGTTTGGCAGAGCAAGATTTTCATTTAATGAAATCTTGAAAATTATCATCACTCTTTTATTCAAGACCGGCCTAACGAATCATCAAAACTAAGCAATTGTAGTACCAGTTACCTACTTGCTTGTGTAAAATAATAACTGAAATTTTCCAGTCGCTAAGCTCGCGTGATAGTAGAACATTATCTCCTCCTGTGTAGTGGCCTCATCAGAAGGTTGATCGTCACCTAAAGAGCAATGCTTAGAGTTTCCTTGCGTGGTCATTCACGCATTTATTTATTACTAGCTGCTGCCCGCGACTTCGTCCCCGTGGAATCCTCGATTTTAAAACATTCTTCATCACTGCTCCGCTCCTATTGGCTTAAGCGTGATGATATATAGCCTAAAGCCTTCCTCGATAAATGGTCTATTCAACCCAAAAAGAATTTTTCAATTCGAACCAGTAGTTCCTGAGATTAGCGCGTTCAAACAAACAAACAAACAAACAAACTCTTCAGCTTTATAATATTAGTATAGATTATTACATATTTTAATATTTATTTTCCTTTCTTTAAAGGGATAGTAGAAAATACATTTGATAGATTCAAATAGCGACGTCAAGATGAAATACCTAATGGAATACAATACTAAGAAATCGGCACAAATCAAAGTAAGCCAGATAAATCAAATTCTTAGATAAATCTCTCTCAATTTTTTTTGCATGTTTGTAATATGACTGCTGAATTAATGGAATGTGACTAATGGCTATATTAATTAGAACACAATTCGAACTTCGAACAAAATTAGTAGTAACACTTCTTGTATATTTAACGCAGGTAGCGTTGCTACCTGCGTTCCTCCACTGCTAAACAGCTTATACAATGCAGGAATTTAACTTTTAAACATTTAGCATGAAACATTTAATACATAAAATAAAATTGGATATTTTTAATCTACTTCGCCTAATATAATTAATCACTTATAATTCCCTACTTTTGACACAGCTAAATTTCTTTCTCTTAAATGTTTCTTTATAAATTAAATTATTATACGGAAGGAACATATTTATATTAGGATAGTCATATGTGTTGTTTATCAACGAATACACACGAGGTTCCGGATTCAGTACGTGTAAAGTACCTAATAGACTTTGCACATACCGAATCCGGAACCTCCTACCACGGGCTAGTACGACGGCCAGTACCATGTTTTCGAGATCGATATCGCATCTCCTGAAATACCAGGCACACAGAAGATATGGAAGATGGATACATAGTTTTGGTTTCATGGTATATCGTTCACTGTGGGCTTTATTACAAAGCTATTTGAGTCAAAATTGCATTTTCAAGATTGGTTCAAACTGCAGTTAAACTCTGTTATCACCCTCGTACAACGAACGAGGATGAAACGACACAAAATTTTGAAAGTGTGCAGTCCACAATATTAAATATATGTATTAGTTTTTTTTACAATGATGTAATTGTTACTTTTTGTCTCAAATTTGACTATTGCAAGGAAAATGTTCTAAAAAAAGAGAAATAATTAAAATAAAATAACATAGTAAATTACTATTTTTTTGTTTATTATTAATTTAATGATTTTGATTGTTTATGTTAGTACGATTAACTATTTTGATGATTACCTATGTGTTTATGTTAGTACGATTCAACTGACGGACGTCACAATAACGGTAGCTTTACCTACACGTTCGAAGCACTCGAAGCTAGGATTGATTATTTACTAAAATCAAATGTATCCTTGTTCCTGACTTGAGTACCGGTTTTAGGGTGCCGGCCTGCCGCATGACAAAACTGAATCCTTATACGATCACTCGTGTTTTTGTCTATCTGTGCGTCTCTCTGGGCCAATTTGCTCCAAAGCTAATGGATCTATTTAGGTATACATGAAGTTCTGTGACCCAAATATGGACGCTTAACGTAAATAAATAAATAGTGAATATGGTAACTGAAAAGATGTAAATTAATATTTTTTTAAACACTTTGTTTGATAAACTCTAAAACATCTTTAGGTCTCATACATAATTTTAGTTCCAAATTCTGCCTTGTCTTCTTTGTCTTGTCAATGAGAAGTTTGGGATAGACAGTGTCTAGTTGAAAGTCACGGAGTATAGTTACTCCGATAAACCTTGCATTAGTGCAGCAGCACTAACTACTCACCTATCGGGAACAATCGATTGTGACGTCACGATGCCCTAAATGAGCGCACCATTTCTTCCGTGCTTATGGGATCCTGGTAACACCGGAAGCCAACGTTTTTTTTTTGTCATGGCTAGTATTTACCATTTTATTTTGATTGGAAATCATCAAATGATTTCTTTCGCCCTGAGTGGAGCGGAAGGGAATGTCGAACTCTTAGTTAAACCCATCCGTGTTCCTCCTAATTTTTGACCTATAAACGCGCCACATGATTGATGCAGGCGTGTACGTTTGTACATACATATGTACATTATTTGCATACCTACACGTATGCGTATACATTGGGATATTTCTTATGTGGAATTGGATTTTTGGAAATGAAAGTATGTATTTGTTGTGAAACAAGAAGAGTAACAGCAATACATTCATGTGATTTTGACCTTTTAATGTGAATATGCCATGCAATACTGGAATGGTCCATAAATGTATGTAAGTCAAAAATAAAAAAATGTGGATCTAATTGGTCACTTTAATGTAAACATAAGTGAGTGATTCGTAGTTTATGAAAATATAAAAAAAACACTGGTAACCCGTGTTCAGTTTTGTTTTGGAAATTCAAATAAGTTTTTCATCTTTCTCATCTCTTATTTCATGTCCTTAACGGTTTCATCGATTGTGGTCTAATCTGTTGATACGTGAACCATTTCTCCGTCTTTTGATGCATATCTCAGAACAAGGTATTTAAATATTATATGTATATGTATGTTCTTTTATGTATATACATTTATATTCGCTAATGTATTAACAGTGTAAACACTGACATGAAACAATATAATGTAGAATTATTTGGAATAGCCTGTTTTTTGGTACAGGAGCTTGAAATCTAACTGCAGTGCGTTTTTATACTCTGTGAAAGAAAAACGGGAGTTTTTTTAACCATTACTCATGACAGAACTTACCAGATTCAATTGACGAATAAAATATTGAGCTTAAGTAAATACTTGCAGGCTGTGTTGCATCTTGGCCATTAATAACACACTTTATGACAAAATTTTGTATTTTAATTATTGCTTAAGCTAATTAATGGCGACTAATGAACACTCGTGAGAAAAAAAAATCGGCATTTACGTCAAACCACTATTTTAATGATAATGATAAAAGCTTGGGATCTAGGGGTCAACTGGCTCCGAGCTAGGTCCCCGCTTCCGGTCTTCGTGTGCAGTTTTTGCATACATATTATAATGTACAGATATTTTGTACCACATAATAGAGAAGTTGCAAACACCATACATCTACTGCTAGGGATGTAGTAGTTATTCCGTTCGAGTGACTTGATCCTGTAGGCAACTTTGTCCTTTCATCTTAACTTTGTTCTGATTAAGCCAATTTTAAATGGCTTCACATAATTATATGTATTTTTGTAAATTAAAGTACAGTCGGTGATAGCAATTAACTGACCCCCTAAAAATTAAACGAATTTGAACCTTTTGCTTGTTAGCAGTAAGCTTATCGAACTAGAACAACGTTGGAACTGGTTCAACGTCTACGATCAATAAAATAGTTATTCGAACTTGATCTTTAATACGCAGTGTTAAGGTAGGTATGTTCTTGACTATTATTTTAACTTGTAATATAATACGTAATTTCGATCACGTTGAATATGTTTCGAGTGGTCTAGTGGTGACTGTAGTGAGCTGACAAATCGTGTTTGTAAGTTCGTAACCAGCGTGATTGACGCGTTTGTTTCTGTTTTATATATTTATTTTAAGTTATAAATAATAAATTATAACTTTAGCAACAACAAAAAAAAAACGAACAGAAATAAAAAACCAAAATGGTGGTAAAAACGATTTTATTTTATAACAAAAATATTATAAGAATAACATAAATGATATTGATGACGACACCTGCTTACTAATAACGTTGTTAACTGCACTGAGTTTAATGTAGTGAATCAGCATGTTATAATATTTAGAAATATAGGTATGTATTTCTATTTCATAACAATAACATCACCACATTAAATATCATTTAAGTAAATAAAACGGCATTATACGTTGAAGTTCTACCTGGTTTACTATATATCAATTTGTTTTATGAATAGTTATTTTAGTTATAAAATAAGGTTTTGACAAAAAACTAGGTATTCGAAATACTTCGTCACAAATTATAACAATAGTTAATTTAACACACACACTGACATACGTTAGTATTGTTTGTGACCAACACTGGTTACTCAAGTTATTCATGCTTTTAATAGCGAAGTGGAGCACAATTTTTTCTATTACTTGTTGCAAGCGGTCCCGCATACCGCGCACCATATTCCAACAACAATCACTTCCACTTGCAGTTGAATGAGTAGGCAAAAATGGGTGTTCAGTATGCCTTCTAACAATTGCTTGATGACGTTCTGACACAGGAGTATGTAACATAGTAGGTTTTGGTCCAGGAAGATCTTTTTGAATATTCCCTGCCTCTTCAAAACTTCTTAGCCACAATCTGATTGTATTTCTCTGAAACAACACAATAAGCATAATTTTAGTAACGAATAGGTAAACATAATTTATCGATTAAGTTTGAAAAAATACGTTTATCAAATTAAATTATATAAATCAAATTAGACCTATCATCATATCATAATGAAACACAGTTAATTGTCTATTATTCTACATTCACCGGCTTTTAAACAAACTAACGAATTAAGGAAAAAGTATAATTATAAATGAAGCTTATAAAGAATACACTTACCGCTATATGAAGTTTCCTAGCCATCGCTTTAATACCAACATTCTCCTCATGCAAATAGATTATTTTGTATTTTAAATAATCACTCAACTGAGACATGACGATTAAACTATCAAAACTGATAACAATTAATAAAAAGGAAAAAAGCCAATTTAGTAAGGCAAGGTAAAAATGTTCGCGCGTATTCACTGCTATTTGTGCATAGAATATCTTGTTCAATTTATTCTTCTACCGCATATTCCTAATGTCATATCTATAGCAGTTTTTGTTGAATACGCATATTGACGTCTAACTACCCACTTATTAAAAAAGGTAAAAAGTTATAAATTAATGACCTAACACCAACCTCTTAAAGCTCAAGTTTGCGTATCAAAATTATTTATTGTTTCTGTTCATTGAGTAGTGTTAGTCTGATAAACTCATACATATTGAATAACGTTTAATGTTATGATCATAGGGTGTAAAATCGAGTAATTTTTAGGGGGGTCAGTTAATTGCTATCACTGACTGTACTTAGGATGTAAAGCTGTCGCCAAGCAAATAAAGTTTTGTGAAGTACTGTCGGGCATACATTTTTTGCTTTGCGTGTAACAAACAGGATCTGAAGGGGGTTTTCGATAGTAGTAGTATTAATTTGATATTTATTATTACTACATTATTTTGTTCGCCAAAGATCGATTATCAAATATTGAATTCCGTGTTAAGATTGTGTCAAACCATACTAACATTTCAATGTCGTAAGTACAGTTTCCGTTCAAGATAACATTTTTGTCACATCAGGAACAAAGATGCGGAAGTTTGCCAAATATTAATGCCATCTATCTTCCATGATTTGAATAATGTATCTCTGACCTTCGAAAAGGTTCATGCGTGCGTTAGTAGTACCACGTCTGGCCGCAGTTGCAGCCAAAGGGCGTCTGGCGCTATCACCGCTGAATTCACTCAATTTGCACCGGTATGGACGAAGCTGGACGAAAATTTGGAAAACATTTGTAGCGGCACATTAGCTCAGCTGGATGGTCTAGAGCATCGCGTTTGAAACGCGGAGGTCGTGGGTTCGAGTCCCACATGTGCCCTTTTTATCACTTTTTTATTTCTTGCGGAAATGTGTAAGATAATAATTAAACCCTCAAGCTCTGAACACGCAAGCATACAGCTAGGCAGTTACTAGTAACTGCATTACTTTATGTACGGGGCGGGCGTGATCGACTGGACTGTAGGGTGACCAGGGTAGGTTATCCTATTCTTCAAAAGTGGACTGTATGGTGACAACCCACCTAGGTATAAATGATCCAGACGCGCTGACGCTCCGTCTATGAGCTACGGGCCATGAGGATGCAACCCTTAGCTGAATACTTGCTATACTTGCTGTTATCAACACAATATATAGGGGTAGGTATTGAGGGCTTACCAATAAAGTCACAATAAAACACTATTTAACTTGTTCACTATGCACTTAGCGATTTGAAGGGTGAAATTCGCGACTATATGATTCTACATTTAGGTATAAATCCAAATTATCTTGACAATGACTACAAATTCTATAAACTTCCTATGTTACTATTGTACGGCGTAACTATACCGTACCGACACCCAAAAAATCACCGTGTGTGATGAAGTTTATTAACACTAATTTTCACTATGCTAATTCTAGATTTTAGGCTATATCTAGTCTTAGGTCTATGTGAGTAGGGGTTGTCGTACCTTTATGGATAGCCCTCGGTAAGCTCCATACAGCGGAGATGAATTCACCCCTCCATGTAGGGGTGGGATGCCGAAAACTATGCAAAACTATTGTAGGCACGAAGCTATTACCTACTTGGGGTGAATTAACCGTAAAACTATGCTAGGAGGGCTATACAGCTATATGTATCTCTATAGATACGACAACCCTCTACAAAACTACATATGTTTCAACCCTGTCACTCAAGGGGTTGCAACTCTATTAGCGTATATATTTCAGGGGGACAAAAATAAACAGTTTTATTAAAATATCAATTACGGCTTTATGCCTTCACATACTACAGACATCTATATATCCCCTGAAAGGATTTTTCAAGGCGGTTCTATTTCAGACATCTAGAAGTCTAGAATCTAGACTTGTATTTTCGGGAAAGGAAGAGGGTAGATGCAAAGTGTTTTATTTGTGTGCATACCTTCACCAGGGCTATTTATTAAAAACCATTGACCAATCACGTACCAGCACCCTCCTGCTCTGTGATTGGTCAGTGTCGCTTTCAGCTATGCGACTACCTTTGACCTAAATATTTCAGGTCTCAAATTACCAAGCCCTTTCTATTACCTATGTATGTCTGTCTGTGTGTGTATATACCTTGATTACCTTATATACCATTGATCACCTTTATATACCTTTATATACCTTGATTACCTTTATATACCTTCGATTACCAGGGTTACCATGTGTTTACTGTTATGTGTAAGGGATAGGATACCCTACCTAACTATATTCTATTTACTTGGGAGAAATAAAGGCTCCAAGGGCTTATATACTGCCTCTTACTGGCTCTTACTGGCTCGTATGGTGTACATAATAAAGAGTATTCTATTCTATTCTATTCTATTCTTGAGAGCAAACGACTGTAACGAATGTGTTTTATTTCAATAACAAACTATGTATCAACTATAGCTACCTATAACTATCTATACTATGCAGCTTTATTTGTTACAGCATTCTATGTACTAACCAACTACCTATAACTACCTATACTATGTAGTCGTGTTTTTATTTGTTGCAACATTCTATGTACTACTATAGCTACCTATAACTACCTATACTATGTAGCTAAGACGCATCGTCGCGAACACTTTACTTAACTTATATATTGATGGTCAGTGTTGAAAAAATCCTATGAAAATGTCTTAGATAATTTTGCATGCAGTGATAGTTTAGTAGCAATATAGTGAAAGCTGACAAAATGACTCGATATAACAAGTTTTTTTATTAATTTTATACTACTTGAGGAATTAATTAATAACTTTTGTCAGAAAGTCAAGGACAAGAAAAAGCTGTACGATAAGGATGCGGAAATTGGTGGGCAGATGAGATCAGTTCACTTATCATACTGAAAACCTAAATGGTGTTTCTTACATGAATACAATGGTAACACAGAGTTAACAAAAATTTGTATCTCGTCCAAATAAAAAACAGCTGAAATAACACCGTTCGTAACAGTTCGGTGGAATTTATGGTGACCCTGGTGACCTGACATACAGGTTTTGTAAAAAACTTAGTTTAGGCACCAGTCTTCCACAAATTAATTTTAAAATTGTGTCTGTAGACTATTTAATTAATTTATCTGTAATTTGTGGTAAGAAAATAAATAAACTATTATTATTATTTAGTTTTCTTCTTGAGACTTCAAAAACTGGAGGAGGCTCTCAAGTCTACTGTATTTTTTTTACCGCATAGCTTTTTACTGGGTTTACTGATTTTGATGATTCTTTTTTTTTAATATAAAAACTGGTGCTTACCATATGGTAGCATTTAAAGTCGAGTGACATCTGACGACTACCTAGTATTTGAGTTTTCCCTAATAATGCGTGGGTTCGACAACATTAAAGATATTCTCATTCTCTCATGTTGATGTAAAATGAAAAAATAAAAGTGTATATACGATGGTTTGAAAGAGTATCTTAGTTTTTCAAGGTGGTCCCTGTCTAGTTTGGTGAAGATCTGATTAAAAAAAGAAACGGAACTCTACAATAATAGATAGCAAATCTTTCGGGATTGCTGAAATCGCGTGTTTGTTTATTGTTTACACCAATAACACGTATGCAGTGATGGTTTAGCTGCGAGGTGTCACCACTTAATGGGAAAAATAAAAACGCTTTGTTACAAGAAAATACAACCGAAACCAAAAAACACAAAAGTACAAAAACTTTCATCTCGGAAGTCGGTGTTTTTTTATTATTTCTTTGTTTTTTGAACACCGACTTCCGAAATGAAAGTTTTTTATACTTTTTGTGTTTAATCCTATGTAACTATTGTATCCTAAGCTAATGCTTACAGGATACTAATGTAAATCCTGTTATTTGATTATAGGATTTACCTAAGATTAGAAGAAGGTAAGTTATTGGACATTAAATTTGTCTTTTTCAGCGCGTGAAAATCCAACCTAAAGCAAGCCACGTATTGCATATTAAAGGGTAACCTCTCTATTGGTTGAACTCCTAGTAACACAATCTATAAATAACGATCGGGCCCCATGCACACGTCTTTTATCCAACGTCATATTAAATGAAACTTTTTTAACGTATGTTCTCCTGGTAGCTCATGGCACAGGGCATCGATTTGGATTCCATTCATCGCCTTATCAGGACCATGCATGGGTTTTCTGTATTTAATTTTTGCTAAAAGTTGTAGTAAGTAAGTATATCATTAACTTACTGAAAACTTTAAGCCTAATAAAATAAAAATTGAAACATACGTAAGAGAAAATTAACATGGCCAATATTTACCTGATCCACGTTCCTATAATATTTAAATGTTATGTGCATCGTTTTAACAGACTACCTAATTTTTTGCGAGAACTTCTTTGTCACACGCTAACCTCTTAATCTAAACGGTTTGATGGATTTTCATATACGAAGTAAAATTAAATTCGTCTAGACATCGTATTAACTTGGGCCTTGATATTTTGAAAAAAAAAAAAAACAATACAAGATGGCGATCATGTGGAGTATCAAAATAGAAGGCTCCCGAGTAAGATGCTGAAAAGGGCTGGTAAATGTAGGTAAATGCGTAGTATGGTATGTTAACACATCATACTCGTAACACTATCAGACTCATAGCAACAGTTTAGGATTAACAAATTGTTTAGAAATTTTAATCGCAAAATTAATGTTCATTGGTATCTGTGAGACAAGGTTAAGGGTTCACAAGGGCCAGTGCCTGCTAGGGTTATGGAATTTGTTCTAAAGAGTCACCGAGACCTTGGAACGCAAAGGGCATTAGATGGATTTTATTGAGTAAGAGCCTGAGAATCCCTTTCACTCCGCCCAGAGCGGAAGAAGTCATTTGATGATTTTCAATCCATATAAAAGGTATTTTTGTCTAATTGTGGTCTTCGATAACAACAAAGCCCAGGTCGACAGTGGCCAGGAATTGCCCTGTGACTCCCAATGCCCGGGAAAGATTTAATTAAGTACCTACACCTAAATATAGTAGTCTAAAAAATCTGGTCAGCGGTAGGTACTTACTATATTCCCTGCCAGAATTTTCCAGCTGCATTGAAGTAACGTTTGTATGGTGGGAATAACATAGCCGAGATTTCCTTTTTATTTCCAACATAATAAACATTCAATAGCTGTTTAATAACTGTTACAATTACGTCTCTAAAATCCTCGTAAACAATTTTATATGTAAATTGCAGAGCCATACGTAACGTAGAGAAATGGGGAAGAAAAAATCCAAAAACTTCTAATTTTTAATTACTCCTGAATGAACCTAAAAAAATCAGGGCAAAATATACAAAATATTAAACAAGCAATTACACGATCATTACCAATCCATGTGTTAGAATCCCTAAAAAAACTACATTAATACCAACAAGTGAACTACGAACAGTTCAGGAAAAATATGATACCTTAGATATAACTTTCTAGAGAAAGATAAATCACTCAAAGATAGAATAGGATCTGAAGCAAGAAAATAAAAAAAACATAGTGCACTTTTATTTAATGCTGATGGATGCCCAGAACAATTATCCAACAATAACAGTGCCTGAGGATGCAAATTAACAGACAAAAGATGACGGCGGACCGCGGGAACGAATTCCGTTTTAAACCACTCAAGAAACAAGTCTTTCGTAACCCAAGCATTTTTTTGTGCACGATAACAAACAGGAAGACGTGTTGATTTAAATGCCCGCGGGTTTTTTGTTTTTCCGACAACAAGCAATTGAAGTTTGTGAGTTCCAGCCGCATTTGCACAAGGCATGAATGTCACTCTCATCTTCATCATTTTTCTCCCGGAAGCCGACTGCTCATTGCCAGAGGCTAAAGTATGATCTGGCAATAATCGCCATTATAAACCAGATTCGTCAGCATTGTAAACCTGTTCCGCTGTTATTTCTTTTTCTTTAATAACTTTCTGTAACTCTAGTTGGAATGGTTCGATAGCGGCTTCATCATTTAATAGTTTTTCACCGACCATTTTTAAACGTGTTATTCCGTGGCGTTTTTTAAAATTGTCTAACCATCCCCGGCTTGCATTAAACCTGATATTGGAGTTTGTAATCTGGCGATGAAAAATTCGAGCTTTCTCACAAATCATATCACCACTTACAGGAACATACAATCGCCTTTGTTGCAAAAACCACGTAAACAAAGCATCTTCTAAAACAGGATTTTCCGATTTCTTCATTGTTTTTCGTACACCTGGACCACGTTCTGTTAGGCTAACAAACTTCACGATTTTTTCTTTGTTTTTCTTTATGTCGCCTACAGTTGATCTGTCTATACCAAACCACCAAACCAAACTTTCGAGCAATGACTATAGCTATCACCTTTATCTAACATTTCTGTCTTTTAATGACAATGTCGTATGTTTACGTGGCGGCACCATGATGTTAGCGAGCGCGCTAAATTGACACTGTACGTATTACACCAAAAGCGATAAACAAAACACTAACGGACGGAGCATTGGCTCCTGCATGACAGCCCGCACCTACACTCGCCGGCCTCCCCCGCTCCCCCGCGAATCCCATTTCCCGGCCGGATTACAGCGATTACCGAATAAGCGGGAGTCCGGATTACCGAGGTCCTATATATAATTTACCCCCGTATACCCACGGGAACGGGAACTACGCTCGTGAAATCGCGGGGCGCTGCTTATTATTTTTAGAATAATTGTGCTTTTATCAACAGATTAACAATTTATTTCTGTATTAAATAAAAAAAAAAAAACAAAATGTTTTGCAGATTCATTACCTTTGCTTCGCTTCCAAAGCAAAATAAATCTTATTAATTTGGGTTTTTTTTTGCGTGAGTATGTAAAATTTAAGTTTTGATGCGAACAATTAAGATGCTACGCCGCCGAGTATTGTGATTGAAGCTCAAAATGCTTGCGATAGCCTGTTGCCATCTAAATCGAAGCTAAAATATATGGCAACTTTGCATAATTTTCTTCAATGGAAAACAAATCGAGGAGCAAGTATTTTTCGTGGACATTTATTACTGCAGTACTCGGCTCTATAACAATAACGCCTCAGCCGCAATAACAAACGTTCTCCACTTGTTACAAAATGTACTATAGAGAGTCGCAGCAACACCGCGTCCGTTCAGCGCGACGGTCGCTGCTACTCTGGCTACATTTACGATGATCCCTCCCACTCAGTTTGCGGGGTGAAACGTATAAACCGACCGGCAGGGGTCGTTACATACGGGGTGATGAAAGCAGTTTATCTCAAAATTAAACAAACAAACAATATAAATATTATACAAAAAATATTATAAAAAAAAAACAAAAAGTGCTATCAAAACCATCAAAACTTATTGTTTTTAGTCGACGAAGGCAAGAACCGGCTGTGACCCGATACGGCGTCCTTGTTTATTGCCCTGAGTAAAGCTTTCATTCTACCGCTATATTTCATTCTACGTTTTCACTTTTATGCACACCTCGGTTTTTTTTGGATCTAATAGCCCGAGTAATAACAAATTAATTTTACATCAAAACTGCTAGAAAAGTCCGGATAACTAATAGGCAAACTAGTTTGATGACGTGATGAAGGTTTCAGCTTCATAAGAAAAGAAGAAAGAAAAGAGCCGCCATCTACAATTCACCATAGATACCATTTAAGCTTAAAGCACACGTGCAAACAATGTAACATATCAATGCAAAGCTAGATAGCACTTTTCTAAAAACATATTTCGGATCAACTTCCCCACAGGTTCTGTTATCCCAGTACAAAAATAACGATTTTAGTTGGCTTGAATTGGCTCCAATATTGGGTATATTGGAGCCAATATAAGCCAACTATGCAAATGTTGGTCGTGGCAACCGCGCTCGGGGTTTGTCGAAAGTAAAGACCGTTTACATGAGGCATTGGCTAAAACTGAAGCAACAAAATGTTCCGCATCGTTGTGCGTTAACCATAGAGCGCACCATGTAAGTCGGTCTTAAAATTTTCCCGAAACGAGAGTCCTGCATTGCTACTGGTGATACTAGGATATCAGAAACTGTCTAGAGGTTGAATTAGTCCAATGCAACAGCAAAGGACTAAGACCGGGGTATGGGGTGAGTGTTTTGTGTGTGTGAGTACCTACGTTACTACGCTTGCAATAATTTTATTTCTGTTTCAACTAAGGTTGGCATAGACGGATTATATGTTAGTTACAGTACATGTATTTCCTATAGGGGAGGAAAATGCACTGTGATTAAATTAAAACCATGAAGAATTTAATGAATTGCAATTCTGCGTTAAATCATTGATCAAACATTTAGATACTTTTAAGGTAACTAGTTATTGCAAAATTACGTTTCAAAGTTTGCAAAATTACACTTGAAACTAGAAACATGAAAATTGTTACGTTGCACGCGTTGGTTATTTTTAGGCGCGGCACGATTCTGTTTAAGAAAATGAAGTTAGTTGCTTTATAAAGTTTAATAAAAGAGGACTACGGGATTATAAAGGTATATCAGATTATGGAAACTATAGAAGAACACTAAATTATAAGAAAGTATAATATTTATTTATACATTCAAGATCAATTAGGTATTTTTTTTACAATAATTTTCAGAAGTTAAAAACACACTAACTCAAGTTATAAACTAGAGAACAAGAGAAAATGAAATAAGACTATTGTAGAAACAACGATAGACATTACGATATTAGGTATTCATAAACGATGAAAAATGGTAAAAAAAATTGTAGATTGATATACATATGTATTTTAAAATCATACGAATTCATATTTTGAAACTATGTTTCTGGAATATAAAAACATATTTTTTAACACTTTACTCATAATTGTACCAGTAGTTTAGACGCTATGGTAGAACATATTCATTAAAAATAAACATGTCTCAGTGAAGTAAATATGTGTTCCATTTTGATAGGTCTATTAGTTATTATGTCAATGTAATCAGCGCCAAATTAATATTTAAACAGCGAACTTCACCACAATTATGGAACCATACGCAATTTGATTAAATCTAACTACGTACCTACATCATGAAGGTAACTGAAATCTTTTTAAAATTTGAAGTGCTGATAATACAGCCTCTCTCGAAGCAGTTTTTGTTTTTGAAAACATGGACACCAGAAATTTTAATGGGTTGCAATACGACCTACGTGTGCGTGAATTTGCAACATTAATAATGTAAGTAAAGTTATTTTTCTAACCGCTATCCTAATGTTTCACATGTTGGCGAGTAATAAATAATGACACGAGATTTCCTAAAAACAAATGGTAGAGAGAAATAGATCGAAAAAGGAAGAGAGAAGGAGACTAGACGGAGTCTTGTATGTAAATACAATACATCGTTTGTTGGTGATTTTGAAGAACTATGTAAGTAATAGACTCCATGTAAATT
This sequence comes from Hecatera dysodea, assembly GCA_905332915.2. Classification (NCBI taxonomy): domain Eukaryota; kingdom Metazoa; phylum Arthropoda; class Insecta; order Lepidoptera; family Noctuidae; genus Hecatera; species Hecatera dysodea. Next base: position 23,715,039 of record HG995286.1, on the reverse strand, counting down.
TTGACGTTCGAAAACTGCCGGTTTTCAGCATAAATTGAAAAAAATAATTTTGATTTGACTTATTTTGATAAGATTTTATAGCAAAGTAACAATTATAATGATAAATTGAAGAGAACTTTACTAAAAGAAGACATTTTGCATCCTAAAACAGATTAGGACAACTTGTATAGTAAAAAGTTCACAATTTGGATTGATACTAAATTAAGTCTAAGTTTGTGATAGCAAATAATTCCAAAGGGATCATCTTTTCATTTTAATTCAAGATTTCAATGTATTTTTTGCTCTATAATGTTTTGTGGTTCATACGGAACCTATTTAAAAGAACCTAGTTAAATAACCAATACTTATACTTTGTAAAAAAAAAACAACAATTTGTTCTTTAACCGACAAGCTGCTACGCGGCTACGCGATCGTAGCCATCCATTTCGTAGCAATTGCGTAGCAATCTTTTGTAACACCGTGAAGCACTTCTGTATATGAAAGGAAGATATATAGGTCCATTTATCTATTCTCTAGCAAAACGATTGCTTATACGCCATCTGTAATTTTTGAAATTTCGTATTGGCACCTAATTATATAATACAGTTAATGATGCCAAGGTGTTTTCTTTATCAAACTCCCTAATCTGGAACATCGTCCTATCGCGTCGATCTGTCTTGCAAAGTTAGCTTACAAAGGTCACCTGCCTAGCCAAGAAAGTAGGTTAGTAACTCTTCCTTATTCATGGTGCGCTAGTGCTTTTGGCAGGCGTACAATTTCCATGGCAACAAATGAGCCGGGCACAACCGCAATGGTGACAGCCATACACAGCCAAACGAATGTTTTTTTTTGTTCCGTACAATACATTTTAAGTTCCACCCACATATGAATGATGGGCTTGGTATGGCAGTATAGTATCCAAATATTTTCATGTAATATGTACCTATGCATTAATTCAGGCTAAAGTACTACTTTTTGGACCATAAGAACCGTGTTCATAATAGTTCTGTTATTCGCGGGCTAAAGTTGGCAATTGTTTTATACCGGGTCAATGTACCTACAGCCTGAAATGTAAGTTAAATTTACTATTCTACAAAGAAAAATCGCATTGATATCGTATCGCATATAATACTTACATAAATACATGTAAGTGTGGCTTTCCCACCCTAATACTGCTATCGCATACAGTCTTGCAAAATTCTTATGTCGCTATCTCTCGCGTGCATACTCATACAGGTGAACATACCCCAGTGTTCACGTTGGCAAATACCAACTCGGTCAGGCGATAATATCCTGATATTCATTGGATCCTGGTATGATGAGTCTATTAATAGATTTGACTTCGATGAAGAGAGGTCTTAATAAAATAGATTAAGATTGCAATATTAGGGTAACGTAAGGTGAGTTAAGGTTTGTAAGGTCCAAGACAAAATTTAAGATGTGGAAACTTGAGTAAGATATAGAAAATCCTTGGGTTTAAATAAGATAAGTTAAAGGAAAGTATGGATTCTCCTTTAACATGTTATTTTTAACAGATTTATAACCGTAAGTAATTAAATTCAAAATTAATGAAAATTTTGAGAGGTCCCCCGCAAATCCATGTTTATAATAAGCTCCATGTATACCTCACATAATGTTTGTGATTTTGAGACTTGGAAACTGACAAAAAAAAAATGAACGAAGGTGAGGTACATAATGCTAAGATAAAGGTTTGGATGAAGAATATATGCTGCTTCACCATCCAAAATTAATTGATATAAGTGAAAAATTACATAATTGTAGACTACTACATCCCTATTTCAAAATTATGGCACGGGTTAGGTTAGGAAACAAATAAGTTTCCAATTAGGGAAGGCAATGAATTTATCAATAACTAGCAGTGCCCCGCGGTTTCACCCGCGTACTTACTGTTCCCGGCTGGCTTACTAATTTGTGATAGAATTTTCAAAATCGGTACAGTAGATTCAGCGTATCAAACTCACAACCTCTTTGTAATATTATTATAGCAGTAAAGCTAGTGTTGACTCAGTTGAGAGGAAGCAATCAGGTAATAAACGGACTATGCCAACCTAAATTCATCGCAAATACCTTCTAAAAAGTAGAAGGTATATAAATTTTGAAAATAATCACGATTCTTCTTCAGTCGTGAATGATGGGATTCAAAATGAATAATTTATTTAATCATTAAAAATGAAGTAAATGTATTGATTTTAAAAACAATATTAGCAAGTATAAAACAAAGAATTTAAGGGCTTTAGATATCGGTATTATCGGTAGTAAGTTTTATAAAAACTAAAAGGCCTGTTTTCTTAAAATGGTTTCTATCCCCTAGAAATTACTAATTTATGAAGTAACATAAGTTTCAAATTACAGAACAGTGTCACCTATGAAATCGTTTCAACAAGAGTTTCATGAGCTTTGCAAGCTCCAAAACCGTTTGCTGACTGATTGAACAAGGGAAAGGAAAACAATACACTGTTACGTAGGTAGATGGCTCTATTCTAAAACAAACCTCCTCAAAACTTCAGCTACCCTAGTTACCAGTAGTTTTAAGGACACCAAAATTGAGATTTTGTTCGCGATTTTGAGTTTGGGTACTAGGATAACAGGATATGACAAGAAGTTGACCTGAAATTCCCGCCAAACAGCGACAGGCGATAGCAGTGACATCTACCTTCGTGAATTTAAAACAGATTTTCTATGGATGTGTGTGACGGTGATGTTAATAGTGTGCGTCGGTAGTTGGGTGTGCGTGGAAAATGGGATGGGAAGGTTGTAGTTATGAATGACGTGGTAGTGTGTGTGAAAGATGAATGTACAGATAGATGAATTCTATCCCCTAGAAATTTCTAATTTATGAAGTAATAGTTATTTTTTAGCGAAGGATTCTAGAATTGAATAACGAGTGCAACGAGTGATTCATAAATTAGAATTCTGAGCGTTAGCGACGGAATCAAAAGAGCACAAGGGGAAAAATCTTTGCAATCGAGTGCAACACGTAACTTTTCATCCCACCGCAGCGAGGAAATGACTAAATGCAAAAAAAAAAAACAAATTTGCAATCACAAGATACTTTTTTATTTCCGAATCAAATTCCGAACAATAGAGTACCATAGAGGTGGAACAAAAAGGTTTAATAATGTTTCGAATTCACAAACTTCGTGCACACGATATTCTAAATTCAATTTACTTTATCCACTAGAGGATATAAACGGCTTTTACGCTCAGATATCGAAGAGAAAAAATAGTCTTTCCGAGATGGAGGGATGAAAAATAAGTTAGTTTCAAATTACAGAACAGCGTCATCTATGAAATCGTTTCAACGAGAGTTTCATGAGCTTTGCAAGCTCGAAAACCGTTTGCTGACTGATTGAACAAGGGAAAGGAAAACAATACACTGTTACGTAGGTAGATGGCTCTATTCTAAAACAAACCTCCTCAGAACTTCAGCTACCCTAGTTACCAGTAGTTTTAAGGACACCAAAATTGAGATTTTGTTCCCGATTTTGAGCTCGGGTACTAGGATAACAGGATATGACAAGAAGTTGATCTGAAATTCCCGCCAAACAGCGACGGACGATAGCAGTGACATCTACCTTAGCGAATTTAAAACAGATTATCTATGGATGTGTGTGACGGTGATGATAATAGTGTGTGTCGGCAGTTGTGTGTGCGTGAAAAATGGGATGGGAAGGTTGTAGTTATGAATGACGTGGTAGTGTGTGTGAAAGATGAATGTACACTAGGTGAATAATTCAATTTACTTTATCCACTTGAGGATAAAAACGGCTTTTACGCTCAGATATCGAAGAGAAAAATAGTCTTTCCGAGATGGGGGGATGAAAAATAAGTTAGTTTCAAATTACAGAATAGCGTCATCTATGAAATCGTTTCAACGAGAGTTTCATGAGCTTTGCAAGCTCGAAAACCGTTTGCTGACTGATTGTACAAGGGAATGGAAAACAATACACTGTTACGTAGGTAGATGGCTCTAGTAGGTGAATTCGATCACCTAGAAATAATTAATTTATGAAGTAATAGTTATTTGTTAGCGAAGGATTCTAGAATTGAATAAGGAGTGCAACGAGTGATTCAAAAATTAGAATCCTGATGGTTAGCGAAGAAATCAAAAGAGCACAAGGGGAAAAATCTTTGCAATCAAGTGCAACACGTAACTTTTCATCCCACCGTAGCGAAGAAATGACTAAATGCAAAAAAAAAACACATTTACAATCACAAGATACTTTTTTATTTCCGAATCAAATTCCGAACAATAGAGTACCATAGAGGTGGAATAAAAAGGTTTAATAATGTTTCGAATTCACAAACTTCGTGCACACGATGTTCCAAATTTCAATTTACTTTATCCACTAGAGGATAAAAAAGGCTTTTACGCTCAGATATCGAAGAGAAAAAATTGTCTTTCCGAGATGGAGGGATGAAAAATAAGTTAGTTTCAAATTACAGAACAGCGTCATCTATGAAATCGTTTCAACGAGAGTTTCATGAGCTTTGCAAGCTCGAAAACCGTTTGCTGACTGATTGAACAAGGGAAAGGAAAACAATACACTGTTACGTAGGTAGATGGCTCTATTCTAAAACAAACCTCCTCAGAACTTCAGCTACCCTAGTTACCAGTAGTTTTAAGGACACCAAAATTGAGATTTTGTTCCCGATTTTGAGCTCGGGTACTAGGATAACAGGATATGACAAGAAGTTGATCTGAAATTCCCGCCAAACAGCGACGGACGATAGCAGTGACATCTACCTTAGCGAATTTAAAACAGATTTTCTATGGATGTGTGTGACGGTGATGTTAATAGTGTGTGTCGGCAGTTGTGTGTGCGTGAAAAATGGGATGGGAAGGTTGTAGTTATGAATGACGTGGTAGTGTGTGTGAAAGATGAATGTACAGGTAGGTGAATTCGATCGCCTAGAAATAATTAATTTATGAAGTAATAGTTCTTTGTTAGCGAAGGATTCTAGAATTGAATAACGAGTGCAACGAGTGATTCATAAATCAGAATTCTGAGCGTTAGCGACGGAATCAAAAGAGCACAAGGGGAAAAATCTTTGCAATCGAGTGCAACACGTAACTTTTCATCCCACCGCAGCGAAGAAATGACTAAATGCAAAAAAAAAAACACATTTGCAATCACAAGATACTTTGTTTATTTCCGAATCAAACTCCGAACAATAGAGTACAATAGAGGTAGAATAAAAAGGTTTAATAATGTTTCGAATTCACAAAATTCGTGCACAAAATGTTCTAAATTCAATTTACTTTATCCACTTGAGGATAAAAACGGCTTTTACGCTCAGATATCGAAGAGAAAAATAGTCTTTCCGAGATGGGGGGATGAAAAATAAGTTAGTTTCAAATTACAGAATAGCGTCATCTATGAAATCGTTTCAACGAGAGTTTCATGAGCTTTGCAAGCTCGAAAACCGTTTGCTGACTGATTGTACAAGGGAATGGAAAACAATACACTGTTACGTAGGTAGATGGCTCTAGTAGGTGAATTCGATCACCTAGAAATAATTAATTTATGAAGTAATAGTTATTTGTTAGCAAAGGATTCTAGAATTGAATAAGGAGTGCAACGAGTGATTCAAAAATTAGAATCCTGATGGTTAGCGAAGAAATCAAAAGAGCACAAGGGGAAAAATCTTTGCAATTGTGACTGTTCCTAAATTACCCCAGGCTGATAAAATTTTCGTTTTTCCTAAAATCAACCTACATCTAGTGTTAAGGGTCGGCTTCCCCTGTGGGGAAGGAGCCGGGCTCCGCCGTCCGCCCGGCTCTGTAGAGCTCGTCACCAAACTGGTCACTCTCCCACCGTTTGTACGAAATGAATTCCCAAACTACTGCCTTGTCCGACCTTAGAGGCTAGGGACAAGGAGGGGATACATGGTGAAGTTAATATAGGGAATTCACGATTAGTAATACATAATAAGTCAAACAATAATGGAGTATGAAGCTAATGAGACAAGAGGGCTGCAAAGTGTATTATATGACGGTGAAGGCAGGGACAGGAGCGTTACGCTTGCGCTTCATATATTCATGGTTTACTTGTACGTTAATTTATATCTTCACAAGAGAACTAAAAACCCATTTGGTGACATGGAACAAATGCCTCGTCGTACGTGTACTGTTAGACCTAAAGTACAGAACCACTACTCGGACACTGTAACGATTCTAACAGAACACGTTCCCTAAACTTTAAATAAATGTCTTACACAATCCTAAGACAGAGTACTACGAAGTCCAGCTGCCATTGAGGAAGACAAGTCTAGTTTTATATAGCTCTAATCGCGTACTAATGTAAGTAGGTATCCCTTTACGGCGGCCTATCCCTTCCATTAGTATTAATATAGAATAACAACAACTAGCACAAGCGCTCCGTAGACTCAGTCTGTAGCAGAATTCATTGCGTTCGTTCATGGTGCACGCCGAAGTGGTTATTTCGTCACTTCACATTTCCTTAAAACGCCCATTTCTCGGATATGCGGTGCGGCTATGAGCAGCTACCATCCAAATCTCGTGTCTCGCTAAATAGTGACGATTCAGTAATAGGCCTACCAACGGCCGGGGTTAGTTTTAACGAGACACGGTCCCTAGCGTCCTTAGGACGAACCCTTTGGGGTGCTTTGTGAAGCCTACCGTTTGAAGCCTACCCCTCTCCCGGAAATGTGCATCCAACAAGCCCTACGCAATGTATTCCGAGCTAGACCTTATAGGAGGCAGTACTCATCAGCAGCGCTTGGTTGACCTATAACCCTCTTATGGGTCGGCCATAAAGCCTGAGTAACTGAGAATATCAACGGTTCTGCCTCTCATGAATGTGATGCGTCATTGAAAGTCAATATTCGTTAATAGTCGGGTGTGTTGGTGTAAAGTGTATAAAGTGTGCATGAGGGAATGGTAAGTGTTACGGAGGCCTTCGCCGTTTCCCTATAACCAAGTGCCACTGACGAATGACTGACAAGGTGTGGATTAGGAAATGGATATATAATAGTAGCGCCAAGCTGGAATAAATGATTATTAGATTATCGTCTCCGACACAGCAACCAGCCACCTATGAATACTTAAAAATTAAGACTCACCCAATCACACCAACTTTCACACACATATTTAATAGGTTCTAAAATTATTCTAAATTATATTTAACTTAATAAATAATACTTGCTCCCCTACGAGTTACAACGGAACAACACGCACTGCGCCTAACTTAAATATCCCTAGCCCAGACTATAGAGTCTGCACCCTATCGTGGTCCTACGCCAACTGTCCACCACCGTGGTCTTAAATCAACTGTCCTCCTTCGTTTCCAGATCCAACCGTTCGAGAGCCGAGCTTTCTCACAATTTCGTCAAAAGGGATGATTGTTGGTTTTTTGTGCAAGACGCTTATAATTATAAGTGTTCTAAGGGTGCACTCTGGTTTTGCCCAAACTACAATCTGCTGCACATGTGCTGTATTTTTGTTGAATTTCTAAAGACTTGATTTTCGTTCGACCCATTAGACCATTTGTTTCCCATAAAACATAAGTGGCATTCGGTTTCTGGAAGGGCCAGTATTGTTTATCATTTAAAGTGAATAGAATATTTTGTTGTTAATTACGGTAACGTGTCCGACTGTCAAGCCATAAACTTCAGAATTAATGTGTTTCTAAGTGGCGCGATACCATGTGCAGGGTTGGAAGTAAATATTTTTTTGTATTAAATAGGAATAAGTGACAGACAGTCACACAATCAAGTGCAACACGTAACTTTTCATCCCACCGTAGCGAAGAAATGACTAAATGCAAAAAAAAAAACACATTTACAATCACAAGATACTTTTTTATTTCCGAATCAAATTCCGAACAATAGAGTACCATAGAGGTGGAATAAAAAGGTTTAATAATGTTTCGAATTCACAAACTTCGTGCACACGATGTTCCAAATTTCAATTTACTTTATCCACTAGAGGATAAAAAAGGCTTTTACGCTCAGATATCGAAGAGAAAAAATAGTCTTTCCGAGATGGAGGGATGAAAAATAAGTTAGTTTCAAATTACAGAACAGCGTCATCTATGAAATCGTTTCAACGAGAGTTTCACGAGCTTTGCAAGCTCGAAAACCGTTTGCTGACTGATTGAACAAGGGAAAGGAAAACAATACACTGTTACGTAGGTAGATGGCTCTATTCTAAAACAAACCTCCTCAGAACTTCAGCTACCCTAGTTACCAGTAGTTTTAAGGACACCAAAATTGAGATTTTGTTCCCGATTTTGAGCTCGGGTACTAGGATAACAGGATATGACAAGAAGTTGATCTGAAATTCCCGCCAAACAGCGACGGACGATAGCAGTGACATCTACCTTAGCGAATTTAAAACAGATTTTCTATGGATGTGTGTGACGGTGATGTTAATAATGTGTGTCGGCAGTTGTGTGTGCGTGAAAAATGGGATGGGAAGGTTGTAGTTATGAATGACGTGGTAGTGTGTGTGAAAGATGAATGTACAGGTAGGTGAATTCGATCCCCTAGAAATAATTAATTTATGAAGTAATAGTTATTTGTTAGCGAAGGATTCTAGAATTGAATAACGAGTGCAACGAGTGATTCATAAATTAGAATTCTGAGCGTTAGCGACGGAATCAAAAGAGCACAAGGGGAAAAATCTTTGCAATCGAGTGCAACACGTAACTTTTCATCCCACCGCAGCGAAGAAATGACTAAATGCAAAAAAAAAAACACATTTGCAATCACAAGATACTTTGTTTATTTCCGAATCAAACTCCGAACAATAGAGTACCATAGAGTGTTACAATTTAAAATTTATCCTCTAGTGGTTTGGTGGTGAAAAAGAAATTACACAACAACTGTGGTAAACAATGTATATTGATAATCTTTTAGAAACTTAATTTTATTCAAATACACTCAAACCTACTATTGCCAGCCAGCTAAAACTTCAGTAGGAGGAGCTATGGTCGTGGGGAGCTAGAGATAAGCACAGGTACTGTTCCGTTTGAGGGTGATAATTAAATTCTACAAGTTCAGTATTAAGTTAGAATAAGAACCTTCCTTCCAGTTATTGTACTAGATACTAAGTAAAGATAAATGGGCGCCAGGGACTTGAAGAGTCCGGGATCCCGGAGCCGACGGAGGTGTCCAATATACTTCCAGATGAATGCGGAATGTCGAATCCAAGATCCTCAATTTAAATCGGATAAGGGCCGGTTTCCACTTTTGAAAACCGGACTAAGGTAACCAATTGGTTCTTACAGGAACCGTATGAAAATAAATATCAAAAGTAGAAGTAGGAATAAAAGAAAATAAAAAAAAAAAAAACCGTCCCGCCTGCGCTATCGCTTGACGGGTCCGCCTGCCGCACAGTCGTCTCCGTGAGAGGCTTCTAGTGGACTCGAGGAACGGGTCTCGCGTCCAGGCCCCAGGTGCTCGTCTAGATCCTGGCGGCGAGACGAATCTCCCGAGGTGCCTCTCCTGGAATCGACAATACGGAGGCCTAATAATATAAAAGGGAAAACTAATTTACCACCATGAGGTGATGGAGCTGGGACAACTAGAAGGCCAAACATTGGCCTGAGTGGTGAGAATAGGAATATGGATTACCCACGTGGCATCCATAAACTCCACAACAGGTGTTATTTGCGTTCCCTAAGCAATAATTTAATACTGTGAAAAACACGGTGAATTTCCTATGGCACATCTCTGATTAATAGTCAGCGAGGAAATACTCACGGTTGGCTTGGGAAGAGAGCACTTGACTGCGAGATCCTCGGCTGGCTGGAAAGCTGTCTGAGCTTGCGCAACTAGGAATCCTGTAATAAATATCCAGAGATCACGACAATATCCTTTTAACAACCAGGGGAGGGCCTACAGACCACTTCCACGCACTATTACGAACAAATCCTTACCTTTTTAAAACATGGGATGAGATTTGTAGTTTCTCTTAAGCGGGTTCAAGGGTAAATGGACGCCAATTAACACCAACGCCCTTCTATAACAAGGCAGTCCAAGGCCAACCGGAACTAGACGGAGCATTTCTAAAATCTCCCCTCTTCTCGGGTAAAATGACTAGAAGATCAATATTACACTAAGACACTTAACTTTTGAAAATCACTAACAGCTGTTCAGATTGACGTTTAAACGCTGAAACAATAAGAATCTTCAGGATCCTGACCGAAAAACAAATTCTTTGTAATTTCAAATACCAAAACTATCAAGATCAAGATATTGATTGGGGTAATTAACTCAGAATATTAAATGGGGAAATTAAGAATCTACGACCTTGCTACATTATGCTAAAGACAATTCACAGATTAAAAATAGATTTATTTGACAGCGAACATTCCAGATAGAAGTCTATACTGAAAAAATGGATATGACTTCCGTTTACGGTTATTTAGTTTATTATGATTTTTATTACCGAAAGCTGAAAATTAATAAGGATTGTTCCGTACGATATTATTTCGAGAGTTAGCAAAGTCATGTTAAAATATCGATTAAAACTTCAACTGTGAATCGGCAACCACCAGATGTCGCCTCTAACTGACAGATAGTGACGTTCGACGGAATGACATTTGGAATGTAAACAATCTTAGCTTGATTACAATATTATTTTATCTAATTTATTATGCAAACCTGTTTAATTGGATTTATTGTAAGAAAGTGTTAACCGAAGAGTCTAGTGACAAAATACAGTTGAAGGAACGAGTCCTCCTATCAAGTGCAGGCCAAAGTCAAATGTACAAACTACAATGAAATAAATTACTTGGGAACCTGATTATGTACGACTAATGTTTTCAGGTAAATGCTACTTTACTTACAAGAAACGAAGCTGTTTTATACCAACCCGTGGTAGGTACAAAAAATACAACGTAACAGTACCTCCCCAACCACCAGAGATTTGACCAACTAGGGCAAATCTCGACGCTGGCCCTCCAGCGTCAAAGTCTCCAAAGTACCAACCACACTTACAAAAATCTACAACGTTCATGCCTGAAAACATGAACTGAGAAAGAAAAAGAAAGAATTAATGTGGAAGCCGGTCGAGCACCGGTTAATACACAACATCCTCCAAGCTGATATAAACTGGATACTTAGGTAGTTATGGTAGGTAAATACACAAATCACCCAGAATTTGGTCACACTTCAAATATATGTAGAGTAACAAACCGCTCTATTAGGAGACATTGTAGTAGGCTTTGGTTGTCGGGTCTACAATTCCGCCCGTGTTTTATGGCTTATTTTTAGTTATCCATGAGACCTGTGTAATATAATATTTCCCCTGGAGCAAGTCTAATCTATTTACAAACATATAAAAGACGAGCCTCAAAGAGAATATAAATGTGTAACTAACTCCCAAAGTACCAGTTACCTAGTCTGACCTACTATATTTATATAGGAAAGACCACCCTACACCATCGTATACCACCTTTCACATTCTAACTAAGAATACCGATACCTAAGCTGAGCTGGTACCCAAATAATACATATAAAAAAAATGATACAAAGTAATGAAAATTGGCTAACCGTCTTCCTTAAAAGGAAGTTGACGGTTATTCCGCCCCTGAAAAGAAAAAAATACCAACTAAAACGTTTTCCATCAATGCAGCCTACACGCCCGCCATTACGGCCTCCTATCTCAGGACTATCATTATGCTGCCTTACCAGCAATCCGGAGATTAATATCTCAACACAGATGTCAATCCTGCCACAACCACAGACTACCAACAACTTTTAAATAAACGCCTTTCCTACTCCTAAATACAGTTTACAAATGTGAACACAGTAGGAACCTGTGTACCACTACAAACCGAAAAGACAGTGAAAAATATAGTAATTCTCCTGTATTCTAGCACCGTGCACATACAGTCACCAATGCTAAAAATAAAAACCAGCAACCTCAAGGCATATACAGCCCTCAATGGTTACTTAACCAACTAATTCTAACTAATTTATATATGTTAGTTTAAATTCTAATAAAATAAAATAAATTATTCCTGGCCACATGGTGATTTCAAATCCTTGATATGCCATGTGCCAAGGTTTTTACCGGAACTACAGCCTTCCAATTCATACACTAAGGGTGAAAGTTTTTTCCTAATTATACATCTCTCATATTTAGGAGCTAATTTTGCCATGAAGAACTTGGAGGCGTCACTCTGGGGATATGTTTTTTTCCACACAGTGTCGCCTACCTCAAACTCCGCGTGCCTCCTACTACTGTTATAATAACGAGCACTACGTTTATGTGATTTTATGAGGGCGTCCTTTACTTTATCGAAGATACTATCCAATGCCCCTAGCTGATTTGCATATGAACTGCGGGAAGCACAAGCTAGCGTGGGCTGTCCAACGGTATCTTTGCCGAAGACATCACCACTACTAACTGCCTCTCTGCCATGTACTAGGAAGAACGGGGTAAAACGAGTAACTTCATTTGTGGAGGTGTTCATAGCGAACTGAATCTTAGAGATGTTAACATCCCAGGATCGATGATCATCCTCCACGAGTATTGATACCGCGGTCATTATGGTACGGTTATAGCGTTCCACGGTATTCACGCTTGGGCAATAACGAGGTGTGAAGTGAACTTGAGGAATTTTGTACTTCTCTAGTAGTGAGCGAATCTCATTACCCGTGAATTGCGTCCCGTTGTCTGCTATCACCGTACGGGGTATACCGTGTACCAGGAAAACGCCGTCTTCTAGTTTCTGCACTATAGCCTTACCAACGGCTCTACGTAAAGGAAACAGTAAACAGTACTTCGTAAAACAGCACACGACAACTAAAAGATATGTGAATCCTGCTCTAGACCGTGGCAATGGACCTACCAAGTCAATGCTTACGGTTTGAAATGGCTTGGAACACTCTTTCGCATCACCCAAGAGACCGGGGGTAGGTAATTGTGAGTGTTTATATGCGGCGCATGTATCACATTTACCAACGTAGCTAATCACATCCTTGTACATGTTAGGCCAGTAGTATCGGAGTGCAAGTCTCTTATAGGTTTTAAATACACCGAAATGTGGAGACAATTCGCCACTATGGTGACTCTTTAATAATTCTTGCCTATTTCCCTCCGGTACCACCTGCTTCCAATCATAGTCACTAGCCACACCGAATTTATTTTTTGCATAACGGTAAAGTTTACCCTCTTTAATAAAAAAATTTGGGCACGATCTAGGCATACTGACACATTTATCCCACAACCTTTTAAACCACTCGTCAGTGTCGGACACATTAATTTCCAGCACTGGAACGCCACGAGATAAGGCATCTGGAACCACATTGTCCCTGCCTTTGCGGTGTTCAATGGTAAAGTTATATGGTGATAACCGACAACCCCAACGAGCTAACCGACCAGAGGGATTGGTTAAATTAAAGAACCATTTTAAACTAGAGTGGTCGGTTATCACTTTAAACGCAGGACCGCCTTCCACGTAAGGACGAAAGTGTTCCACGGCGAATACCACAGCGAGGGCCTCACGCTCCGTTGCTGAATAATTGCGTTCCGCCGGATTAAGCGAACGACTGCAGTAGGCTATTGGGTGCTCCTCCCCATTTATAACCTGAGTCAGAGTGCCCGCTATCCCAAAACTGGATGCGTCACAATGAATCTCAAAAGGCTGAGCGAAATCTGGACAAGCCAATACTGGAGCCGACACCAATGCTTCTTTCAAGGTTGAGAACGCGGTTTCTGTCTCAGCCGTCCACTCAAAAGGCGGCGCTTTTTTGCTGGTACTCGTTAGTGCGTTTAAAGGGGCCGCTATCGAGCTAAAATTTTTAATAAAACGTCTATAGTAGGAGGCCGTTCCAAGAAACATTTTCACTTCCTTACGAGTTTTAGGGGTTGGAAAGTTGATAATTGACTGAACTTTCGACGGATCAGTGTGTAAGCCATGCTCATCTACTCTGTAACCGAGATATTTTAGTTCTCGTCGAAAGAAACAGGACTTACGTAAATTAATCGTCAAATTAGCCTGCGTTAACTTGTCCAAAACCCGTTTCAGAAGCGAAATGTGCTCCTCGAAGGTCGATGAGCAAATAATGATGTCATCTAAATAAACGAACACCTTATTACCAAACTCCGGGCCGAAAAGTCTGTCCATTAATCGCTGTTGGGTGGCCGGGGCTCCTGTCAACCCAAAGCACATAACTTTAAAATGAAACAAACCTCGACCGGGAACCGTGAACGCGGTTTTTTCTTTGGACGAAGCGGAGTCCAATTCAATTTGCCAAAATGCAGATTTCAAATCAATAGATGAAAGATATCGCGCGTCCCGCAACTGGTCTAAGATGTGAGAGACGTAGGGTAGTGGATACGCATCTTGCTTGCTAACCGCATTCAGCTTTCGACTGTCTAGGCAAAATCGCCATTCCCCATTCGGTTTTGGAGCCAGCAGAACCGGGTTATTCCACGCGCTGTTGCTAGGTTCCACCACTCCCATCTCCAACATCTCATCCAGCTGACGGTTTAGTTCCTTGAGACGTTCAGGTGACAAAGGATAATAACGCTGTTTAATAGGAGGAACATCACCTGTGTCTATTTTATGACGCAACAGATGAGTACGCCCTAGTCCTTTAGCCTCAAAGGAAACCTTTTCGAAATCTTTAATTAATAACTCCGCCTCGTTCTTTTGTTCCGTTGTTAATTCGTCAAACGGCTGTAGGTGCCTAACCTCCGAGACGCATGCATGACCTCTATAGTTTTTTAAATATTGAAATGGTAATTCATTAAAAATTTTTGGTGCCAAATTAAAGGCTTTCCAAAAATCTACGCCAAAAATTAACGGTGTGGTAATTTCTGGAATAATATAGAATTTAATAACCTTAGTCACTCCCATGAGAGTCACTGGTAAAAATAAATAACCCTCCACGGGTGCCCGCGAATCGTTGGCAGTTACGATGCTGCTCAACTGTCCATCGACGTGAAGAGTCGCACCTGCCCTTATGAATTGTTGGCCAACATCAGAACCCAACACTGAAATGCAAGAACCCGAGTCGAGTAAACCGTAATAATGCTCATCGTATATAGAAACTGTTAAATGAGGACGACTGTCGTCCGTAGTCTTATAACGTACTGTATCCACCCTTAGTGAAGTAAAGAATAATTTTAAAAATTTTAAATAGTTGTCCCAATCGGACTTATCAAAATTTTGGCTGTAGTTCCGCAAATTTAGTTTTTTGAAATGCAGGTAGGACAGGACTGAGCCTCCTGCTTTTTACTGCACGTAGGGCACGATGGTGCACGTACGCCCTTCTTGCCGCAACGGAAACACACAATTGCTTTAGATTTGCATTGTGATAACGAGTGCCCCTTAACCCTACAACGAACACAGAACAACGATCCAGAATCAGTTTGCACGGCTTCAATCCTTGGTGACCCTTTCGGGGTTTTGTATGCCAAGTCTGCTGCAACAAAAGAAGGCGTAGGTTTGGGCGGCTCGTGGAACTGAGCCCTGCTATGGAAACCTAGCTCCAGTTGTCTACACTTCTTTTTCAACTCGACTAGCGTGTTGACCTCCATCACTGACAACCCCGACGTGTATTCCGGTCTCATATTGAACTTGATCCGTGCTAAACGATCGTGTTCAGGAACCCTGTAAGAAAGCCTACTGTAAAGATTCTCCATGACTGCTATATATATACAAGACAGCTCAGTCGACCCTTGCGTTCTATTTGTTATTTCAGAGAGGAGACGCATATCGTAATCAGGTGGAACGAAGTCAGTGAGTAACTGCTTCTTCAGTTCCGCCCAATTACCAACCGTCGCTCTTATTGCCCGGTACCACAATAAGGCCCCGTCCGAGAAAAGATCTAGACCCGATTGATGTAAAGAGGCTTCGCTAATACCTCTGGCTTCGGCAAGCTCCTCAAGACGCTCAATAAAAGCTTTCACGCAACCTGTACCGTCAAATTTGTGATCTAAGGATTTAACAGACTCTTTCTTGCAGGAAATGATGACGTCCTTCGTCTGCAAATCTGACCGTACATTCGGTGTCTCCTCGGCGGAAGTTAATGACTGATGGAAGCTCGCGTTAACTGAATCAATTTTTGCTAAATAATCGCTAAGCTGCTTATCAACGGCCGTATAATCGGTACTAAGATCAGTTGGAGGAGTAATCCTACTCAAACGATGAAAGAGGTGGAATCCCAAAGCTTTAGCGCGGTTTAATTTTTTGAAACTGGAAGGGAACCTATCTAGTACTTCTCCAAGTTCTGCCAGTTTGGCCTTAATTATTTGTAGCTCGGTTTCCGGATCAAAATTTGTCTCCACTATATCGTCTGAACATACCAAGCGACTGAGATCCCTAATTTGGACCCGTAGTTCCTCTACGGTTGAGGCGGGTTTCGCGTCTCGGACCAGTACTTCGTATATGAGCTCGTCTTTGCGAAGTAAATTAAATGTAATGGGTCGTTCCATTTTGTAAAATTAAAAAAAAATGTGAGATGAACTGAAGTAAAAACTGGCTGTCACAATTTACAATCTCGAACAATGTAAAAATGTTAACTATAGTAAACGCAGTTACATAAATAGCAGCCTTACAGAGTAAGTTTATATACTTAAGTTATTATAATAGTAGGTTATTATTGCAAGGATAAGAATCCAGGCGTTTTGTTTTCGGACACGGGTTAAATTAAAAAAATACAGCAGCAAGAAGTGGTAAAAAAAAGTAAAAGTAAATAAAAGTGTATAAAACAGTACAAACATATAAACATGAACCCGTTTAAAAAAAAGGATTCCGCGCGACGGTTTTTTTTCTTAAAATTAGAATAACTGGAAGGCTTTAGAAACAGTACTCTGGCTTGTAAGGTACAGCAATAGACGTAACCTCTATCTCTAACTAATACACACGTTGGTCGCCACTGTTACAATTTAAAATTTATCCTCTAGTGGTTTGGTGGTGAAAAAGAAATTACACAACAACTGTGGTAAACAAGGTATATTGATAATCTTTTAGAAACTTAATTTTATTCAAATACACTCAAACCTACTATTGCCAGCCAGCTAAAACTTCAGTAGGAGGAGCTATGGTCGTGGGGAGCTAGAGATAAGCACAGGTACTGTTCCGTTTGAGGGTGATAATTAAATTCTACAAGTTCAGTATTAAGTTAGAATAAGAACCTTCCTTCCAGTTATTGTACTAGATACTAAGTAAAGATAAATGGGCGCCAGGGACTTGAAGAGTCCCGGATCCCGGAGCCGACGGAGGTGTCCAATATACTTCCAGATGAATGCGGAATGTCGAATCCAAGATCCTCAATTTAAATCGGATAAGGGCCGGTTTCCACTTTTGAAAACCGGACTAAGGTAACCAATTGGTTCTTACAGGAACCGTATGAAAATAAATATCAAAAGTAGAAGTAGGAATAAAAGAAAATAAAAAAAAAAAACCGTCCCGCCTGCGCTATCGCTTGACGGGTCCGCCTGCCGCACAGTCGTCTCCGTGAGAGGCTTCTAGTGGACTCGAGGAACGGGTCTCGCGTCCAGGCCCCAGGTGCTCGTCTAGATCCTGGCGGCGAGACGAATCTCCCGAGGTGCCTCTCCTGGAATCGACAATACGGAGGCCTAATAATATAAAAGGGAAAACTAATTTACCACCATGAGGTGATGGAGCTGGGACAACTAGAAGGCCAAACATTGGCCTGAGTGGTGAGAATAGGAATATGGATTACCCACGTGGCATCCATAAACTCCACAACAGGTGTTATTTGCGTTCCCTAAGCAATAATTTAATACTGTGAAAAACACGGTGAATTTCCTATGGCACATCTCTGATTAATAGTCAGCGAGGAAATACTCACGGTTGGCTTGGGAAGAGAGCACTTGACTGCGAGATCCTCGGCTGGCTGGAAAGCTGTCTGAGCTTGCGCAACTAGGAATCCTGTAATAAATATCCAGAGATCACGACAATATCCTTTTAACAACCAGGGGAGGGCCTACAGACCACTTCCACGCACTATTACGAACAAATCCTTACCTTTTTAAAACATGGGATGAGATTTGTAGTTTCTCTTAAGCGGGTTCAAGGGTAAATGGACGCCAATTAACACCAACGCCCTTCTATAACAAGGCAGTCCAAGGCCAACCGGAACTAGACGGAGCATTTCTAAAATCTCCCCTCTTCTCGGGTAAAATGACTAGAAGATCAATATTACACTAAGACACTTAACTTTTGAAAATCACTAACAGCTGTTCAGATTGACGTTTAAACGCTGAAACAATAAGAATCTTCAGGATCCTGACCGAAAAACAAATTCTTTGTAATTTCAAATACCAAAACTATCAAGATCAAGATATTGATTGGGGTAATTAACTCAGAATATTAAATGGGGAAATTAAGAATCTACGACCTTGCTACATTATGCTAAAGACAATTCACAGATTAAAAATAGATTTATTTGACAGCGAACATTCCAGATAGAAGTCTATACTGAAAAAATGGATATGACTTCCGTTTACGGTTATTTAGTTTATTATGATTTTTATTACCGAAAGCTGAAAATTAATAAGGATTGTTCCGTACGATATTATTTCGAGAGTTAGCAAAGTCATGTTAAAATATCGATTAAAACTTCAACTGTGAATCGGCAACCACCAGATGTCGCCTCTAACTGACAGATAGTGACGTTCGACGGAATGACATTTGGAATGTAAACAATCTTAGCTTGATTACAATATTATTTTATCTAATTTATTATGCAAACCTGTTTAATTGGATTTATTGTAAGAAAGTGTTAACCGAAGAGTCTAGTGACAAAATACAGTTGAAGGAACGAGTCCTCCTATCAAGTGCAGGCCAAAGTCAAATGTACAAACTACAATGAAATAAATTACTTGGGAACCTGATTATGTACGACTAATGTTTTCAGGTAAATGCTACTTTACTTACAAGAAACGAACCTGTTTTATACCAACCCGTGGTAGGTACAAAAAATACAACGTAACAAGAGGTAGAATAAAAAGGTTTAATAATGTTTCGAATTCACAAACTTCGTGCACACGATGTTCTAAATTCAATTTACCTTATCCACTTGAGGATAAAAATGGCTTTTACGCTCAGATATCGAAGAGAAAAAATAGTCTTTCCGAGATGGAGGGATGAAAAATAAGTTAGTTTCAAATTACAGAACAGCGTCATCTATGAAATCGTTTCAACGAGAGTTTCATGAGCTTTGCAAGCTCGAAAACCGTTTGCTGACTGATTGAACAAGGGAAAGGAAAACAATACACTGTTACGTAGGTAGATGGCTCTATTCTAAAACAAACCTCCTCAGAACTTCAGCTACCCTAGTTACCAGTAGTTTTAAGGACACCAAAATTGAGATTTTGTTCCCGATTTTGAGCTCGGGTACTAGGATAACAGGATATGACAAGAGTTGATCTGAAATTCCCGCCAAACAGCGACGGACGATAGCAGTGACATCTACCTTAGCGAATTTAAAACAGATTTTCTATGGATGTGTGTGACGGTGATGTTAATAGTGTGTGTCGGCAGTTGTGTGTGCGTGAAAAATGGGATGGGAAGGTTGTAGTTATGAATGACGTGGTAGTGTGTGTGAAAGATGAATGTACACTAGGTGAATTCGATCCCCTAGAAATTACTAATTTATGAAGTAATAGTTATTTGTTAGCGAAGGATTCTAGACTTGAACAACGACTGCAACGAGTGATTCAAAAATTAGAATCCTGATGGTTAGCGAAGGAATCAAAAGAGCACAAGGGGAAAAATCTTTGCAATCGAGTGCAACACGTAACTTTTCATCCTACCGCAGCGAGGAAATGACTAAATGCAAAAAAACACATTTACAATCACAAGATACTTTTTTATTTCCGAATCAAATTCCGAACAATAGAGTACCATAGAGGTAGAATAAAAAGGTTTAATAATGTTTCGAATTCACAAACTTCGTGCACACGATATTCTAAATTCAATTTACTTTATCCACTAGAGGATAAAAACGGCTTTTACGCTCAGATATCGAAGAGAAAAAATAGTCTTCCTGAGATGGAGGGATGAAAAATAAGTTAGTTTCAAATTACAGATCAGCGTCATCTATGAAATCGTTTCAACGAGAGTTTCATGAGCTTTGCAAGCTCGAAAACCGTTTGCTGACTGATTGAAAAAGGGAAAGGAAAACAATACACTGTTACGTAGGTAGATGGCTCTATTCTAAAACAAACCTCCTCAGAACTTCAGCTACCCTAGTTACCAGTAGTTTTAAGGACACCAAAATTGAGATTTTGTTCCCGATTTTGAGCTCGGGTACTAGGATAACAGGATATGACAAGAAGTTGATCTGAAATTCCCGCCAAACAGCGACGGACGATAGCAGTGACATCTACCTTAGCGAATTTAAAACAGATTATCTATGGATGTGTGTGACGGTGATGTTAATAGTGTGTGTCGGCAGTTGTGTGTGCGTGAAAAATGGGATGGGAAGGTTGTAGTTATGAATGACGTGGTAGTGTGTGTGAAAGATGAATGTACAGGTAGGTGAATTCGATCCCCTAGAAATAATTAATTTATGAAGTAATAGTTATTTGTTAGCGAAGGATTCTAGAATTGAATAACGAGTGCAACGAGTGATTCATAAATTAGAATTCTGAGCGTTAGCGACGGAATCAAAAGAGCACAAGGGGAAAAATCTTTGCAATCGAGTGCAACACGTAACTTTTCATCCCACCGCAGCGAAGAAATGACTAAATGCAAAAAAAAAACACGTTTGCAATCACAAGATACTTTGTTTATTTCCGAATCAAACTCCGAACAAAAGAGTACAATAGAGGTAGAATAAAAAGGTTTAATAATGTTTCGAATTCACAAAATTCGTGCACAAAATGTTCTAAATTCAATTTACTTTATCCACTTGAGGATAAAAACGGCTTTTACGCTCAGATATCGAAGAGAAAAATAGTCTTTCCGAGATGGGGGGATGAAAAATAAGTTAGTTTCAAATTACAGAATAGCGTCATCTATGAAATCGTTTCAACGAGAGTTTCATGAGCTTTGCAAGCTCGAAAACCGTTTGCTGACTGATTGTACAAGGGAATGGAAAACAATACACTGTTACGTAGGTAGATGGCTCTAGTAGGTGAATTCGATCACCTAGAAATAATTAATTTATGAAGTAATAGTTATTTGTTAGCGAAGGATTCTAGAATTGAATAAGGAGTGCAACGAGTGATTCAAAAATTAGAATCCTGATGGCAAGCGAAGAAATCAAAAGAGCACAAGGGGAAAAATCTTTGCAATCGAGTGCAACACGTAACTTTTCATCCTACTGCAGCGAAGAAATAACTAAATGTAAAAAAAACATATTTACAATCACAAGATACTTTTTCATTTCCGAATCAAATTCCGAACAATAGAGTACAATAGAGGTAGAATAAAAAGGTTTAATAATGTTTCGAATTCACAAAATTCGTGCACAAAATGTTCTAAATTCAATTTACTTTATCCACTTGAGGATAAAAACGGCTTTTACGCTCAGATATCGAAGAGAAAAATAGTCTTTCCGAGATGGGGGGATGAAAAATAAGTTAGTTTCAAATTACAGAATAGCGTCATCTATGAAATCGTTTCAACGAGAGTTTCATGAGCTTTGCAAGCTCGAAAACCGTTTGCTGACTGATTGTACAAGGGAATGGAAAACAATACACTGTTACGTAGGCAGATGGCTCTAGTAGGTGAATTCGATCACCTAGAAATAATTAATTTATGAAGTAATAGTTATTTGTTAGCGAAGGATTCTAGAATTGAATAAGGAGTGCAACGAGTGATTCAAAAATTAGAATCCTGATGGTTAGCGAAGAAATCAAAAGAGCACAAGGGGAAAAATCTTTGCAATCAAGTGCAACACGTAACTTTTCATCCCACCGTAGCGAAGAAATGACTAAATGCAAAAAAAAACACATTTACAATCACAAGATACTTTTTTATTTCCGAATCAAATTCCGAACAATAGAGTACCATACAGGTGGAATAAAAAGGTTTAATAATGTTTCGAATTCACAAACTTCGTGCACACGATGTTCCAAATTTCAATTTACTTTATCCACTAGAGGATAAAAAAGGCTTTTATGCTCAGATATCGAAGAGAAAAAATAGTCTTTCCGAGATGGAGGGATGAAAAATAAGTTAGTTTCAAATTACAGAACAGCGTCATCTATGAAATCGTTTCAACGAGAGTTTCATGAGCTTTGCAAGCTCGAAAACCGTTTGCTGACTGATTGAACAAGGGAAAGGAAAACAATACACTGTTACGTAGGTAGATGGCTCTATTCTAAAACAAACCTCCTCAGAACTTCAGCTACCCTAGTTACCAGTAGTTTTAAGGACACCAAAATTGAGATTTTGTTCCCGATTTTGAGCTCGGGTACTAGGATAACAGGATATGACAAGAAGTTGATCTGAAATTCCCGCCAAACAGCGACGGACGATAGCAGTGACATCTACCTTAGCGAATTTAAAACAGATTATCTATGGATGTGTGTGACGGTGATGATAATAGTGTGTGTCGGCAGTTGTGTGTGCGTGAAAAATGGGATGGGAAGGTTGTAGTTATGAATGACGTGGTAGTGTGTGTGAAAGATGAATGTACACTAGGTGAATTCGATCCCCTAGAAATTACTAATTTATGAAGTAATAGTTATTTGTTAGCGAAGGATTCTAGACTTGAACAACGACTGCAACGAGTGATTCAAAAATTAGAATCCTGATGGTTAGCGAAGGAATCAAAAGAGCACAAGGGGAAAAATCTTTGCAATCGAGTGCAACACGTAACTTTTCATCCTACCGCAGCGAGGAAATGACTAAATGCAAAAAAACACATTTACAATCACAAGATACTTTTTTATTTCCGAATCAAATTCCGAACAATAGAGTACCATAGAGGTGGAATAAAAAGGTTTAATAATGTTTCGAATTCACAAACTTCGTGCACACGATGTTCCAAATTTCAATTTACTTTATCCACTAGAGGATAAAAAAGGCTTTTACGCTCAGATATCGAAGAGAAAAAATAGTCTTTCCGAGATGGAGGGATGAAAAATAAGTTAGTTTCAAATTACAGAATAGCGTCATCTATGAAATCGTTTCAACGAGAGTTTCATGAGCTTTGCAAGCTCGAAAACCGTTTGCTGACTGATTGAACAAGGGAAAGGAAAACAATACACTGTTACGTAGGTAGATGGCTCTATTCTAAAACAAACCTCCTCAGAACTTCAGCTACCCTAGTTACCAGTAGTTTTAAGGACACCAAAATTGAGATTTTGTTCCCGATTTTGAGCTCGGGTACTAGGATAACAGGATATGACAAGAAGTTGATCTGAAATTCCCGCCAAACAGCGACGGACGATAGCAGTGACATCTACCTTAGCGAATTTAAAACAGATTATCTATGGATGTGTGTGACGGTGATGATAATAGTGTGTGTCGGCAGTTGTGTGTGCGTGAAAAATGGGATGGGAAGGTTGTAGTTATGAATGACGTGGTAGTGTGTGTGAAAGATGAATGTACACTAGGTGAATTCGATCCCCTAGAAATTACTAATTTATGAAGTAATAGTTATTTGTTAGCGAAGGATTCTAGACTTGAACAACGACTGCAACGAGTGATTCAAAAATTAGAATCCTGATGGTTAGCGAAGGAATCAAAAGAGCACAAGGGGAAAAATCTTTGCAATCGAGTGCAACACGTAACTTTTCATCCTACCGCAGCGAGGAAATGACTAAATGCAAAAAAACACATTTACAATCACAAGATACTTTTTTATTTCCGAATCAAATTCCGAACAATAGAGTACCATAGAGGTAGAATAAAAAGGTTTAATAATGTTTCGAATTCACAAAATTCGTGCACAAAATGTTCTAAATTCAATTTACTTTATCCACTTGAGGATAAAAACGGCTTTTACGCTCAGATATCGAAGAGAAAAATAGTCTTTCCGAGATGGGGGGATGAAAAATAAGTTAGTTTCAAATTACAGAATAGCGTCATCTATGAAATCGTTTCAACGAGAGTTTCATGAGCTTTGCAAGCTCGAAAACCGTTTGCTGACTGATTGAAAAAGGGAAAGGAAAACAATACACTGTTACGTAGGTAGATGGCTCTATTCTAAAACAAACCTCCTCAGAACTTCAGCTACCCTAGTTACCAGTAGTTTTAAGGACACCAAAATTGAGATTTTGTTCCCGATTTTGAGCTCGGGTACTAGGATAACAGGATATGACAAGAAGTTGATCTGAAATTCCCGCCAAACAGCGACGGACGATAGCAGTGACATCTACCTTAGCGAATTTAAAACAGATTTTCTATGGATGTGTGTGACGGTGATGTTAATAGTGTGTGTCGGCAGTTGTGTGTGCGTGAAAAATGGGATGGGAAGGTTGTAGTTATGAATGACGTGGTAGTGTGTGTGAAAGATGAATGTACAGGTAGGTGAATTCGATCCCCTAGAAATAATTAATTTATGAAGTAATAGTTATTTGTTAGCGAAGGATTCTAGAATTGAATAACGAGTGCAACGAGTGATTCATAAATTAGAATTCTGAGCGTTAGCGACGGAATCAAAAGAGCACAAGGGGAAAAATCTTTGCAATCGAGTGCAACACGTAACTTTTCATCCTACTGCAGCGAAGAAATAACTAAATGTAAAAAAAACATATTTACAATCACAAGATACTTTTTCATTTCCGAATCAAATTCCGAACAATAGAGTACAATAGAGGTAGAATAAAAAGGTTTAATAATGTTTCGAATTCACAAAATTCGTGCACAAAATGTTCTAAATTCAATTTACTTTATCCACTTGAGGATAAAAACGGCTTTTACGCTCAGATATCGAAGAGAAAAATAGTCTTTCCGAGATGGGGGGATGAAAAATAAGTTAGTTTCAAATTACAGAATGGCGTCATCTATGAAATCGTTTCAACGAGAGTTTCATGAGCTTTGCAAGCTCGAAAACCGTTTGCTGACTGATTGTACAAGGGAATGGAAAACAATACACTGTTACGTAGGTAGATGGCTCTAGTAGGTGAATTCGATCACCTAGAAATAATTAATTTATGAAGTAATAGTTATTTGTTAGCGAAGGATTCTAGAATTGAATAAGGAGTGCAACGAGTGATTCAAAAATTAGAATCCTGATGGTTAGCGAAGAAATCAAAAGAGCACAAGGGGAAAAATCTTTGCAATCAAGTGCAACACGTAACTTTTCATCCCACCGTAGCGAAGAAATGACTAAATGCAAAAAAAAACACATTTACAATCACAAGATACTTTTTTATTTCCGAATCAAATTCCGAACAATAGAGTACCATAGAGGTGGAATAAAAAGGTTTAATAATGTTTCGAATTCACAAACTTCGTGCACACGATGTTCCAAATTTCAATTTACTTTATCCACTAGAGGATAAAAAAGGCTTTTACGCTCAGATATCGAAGAGAAAAAATAGTCTTTCCGAGATGGAGGGATGAAAAATAAGTTAGTTTCAAATTACAGAACAGCGTCATCTATGAAATCGTTTCAACGAGAGTTTCATGAGCTTTGCAAGCTCGAAAACCGTTTGCTGACTGATTGAACAAGGGAAAGGAAAACAATACACTGTTACGTAGGTAGATGGCTCTATTCTAAAACAAACCTCCTCAGAACTTCAGCTACCCTAGTTACCAGTAGTTTTAAGGACACCAAAATTGAGATTTTGTTCCCGATTTTGAGCTCGGGTACTAGGATAACAGGATATGACAAGAAGTTGATCTGAAATTCCCGCCAAACAGCGACGGACGATAGCAGTGACATCTACCTTAGCGAATTTAAAACAGATTATCTATGGATGTGTGTGACGGTGATGATAATAGTGTGTGTCGGCAGTTGTGTGTGCGTGAAAAATGGGATGGGAAGGTTGTAGTTATGAATGACGTGGTAGTGTGTGTGAAAGATGAATGTACACTAGGTGAATAATTCAATTTACTTTATCCACTTGAGGATAAAAACGGCTTTTACGCTCAGATATCGAAGAGAAAAATAGTCTTTCCGAGATGGGGGGATGAAAAATAAGTTAGTTTCAAATTACAGAATAGCGTCATCTATGAAATCGTTTCAACGAGAGTTTCATGAGCTTTGCAAGCTCGAAAACCGTTTGCTGACTGATTGTACAAGGGAATGGAAAACAATACACTGTTACGTAGGTAGATGGCTCTAGTAGGTGAATTCGATCACCTAGAAATAATTAATTTATGAAGTAATAGTTATTTGTTAGCGAAGGATTCTAGAATTGAATAAGGAGTGCAACGAGTGATTCAAAAATTAGAATCCTGATGGTTAGCGAAGAAATCAAAAGAGCACAAGGGGAAAAATCTTTGCAATCAAGTGCAACACGTAACTTTTCATCCCACCGTAGCGAAGAAATGACTAAATGCAAAAAAAAAACACATTTACAATCACAAGATACTTTTTTATTTCCGAATCAAATTCCGAACAATAGAGTACCATAGAGGTGGAATAAAAAGGTTTAATAATGTTTCGAATTCACAAACTTCGTGCACACGATGTTCCAAATTTCAATTTACTTTATCCACTAGAGGATAAAAAAGGCTTTTACGCTCAGATATCGAAGAGAAAAAATTGTCTTTCCGAGATGGAGGGATGAAAAATAAGTTAGTTTCAAATTACAGAACAGCGTCATCTATGAAATCGTTTCAACGAGAGTTTCATGAGCTTTGCAAGCTCGAAAACCGTTTGCTGACTGATTGAACAAGGGAAAGGAAAACAATACACTGTTACGTAGGTAGATGGCTCTATTCTAAAACAAACCTCCTCAGAACTTCAGCTACCCTAGTTACCAGTAGTTTTAAGGACACCAAAATTGAGATTTTGTTCCCGATTTTGAGCTCGGGTACTAGGATAACAGGATATGACAAGAAGTTGATCTGAAATTCCCGCCAAACAGCGACGGACGATAGCAGTGACATCTACCTTAGCGAATTTAAAACAGATTTTCTATGGATGTGTGTGACGGTGATGTTAATAGTGTGTGTCGGCAGTTGTGTGTGCGTGAAAAATGGGATGGGAAGGTTGTAGTTATGAATGACGTGGTAGTGTGTGTGAAAGATGAATGTACAGGTAGGTGAATTCGATCGCCTAGAAATAATTAATTTATGAAGTAATAGTTCTTTGTTAGCGAAGGATTCTAGAATTGAATAACGAGTGCAACGAGTGATTCATAAATCAGAATTCTGAGCGTTAGCGACGGAATCAAAAGAGCACAAGGGGAAAAATCTTTGCAATCGAGTGCAACACGTAACTTTTCATCCCACCGCAGCGAAGAAATGACTAAATGCAAAAAAAAAACACATTTGCAATCACAAGATACTTTGTTTATTTCCGAATCAAACTCCGAACAATAGAGTACAATAGAGGTAGAATAAAAAGGTTTAATAATGTTTCGAATTCACAAAATTCGTGCACAAAATGTTCTAAATTCAATTTACTTTATCCACTTGAGGATAAAAACGGCTTTTACGCTCAGATATCGAAGAGAAAAATAGTCTTTCCGAGATGGGGGGATGAAAAATAAGTTAGTTTCAAATTACAGAATAGCGTCATCTATGAAATCGTTTCAACGAGAGTTTCATGAGCTTTGCAAGCTCGAAAACCGTTTGCTGACTGATTGTACAAGGGAATGGAAAACAATACACTGTTACGTAGGTAGATGGCTCTAGTAGGTGAATTCGATCACCTAGAAATAATTAATTTATGAAGTAATAGTTATTTGTTAGCAAAGGATTCTAGAATTGAATAAGGAGTGCAACGAGTGATTCAAAAATTAGAATCCTGATGGTTAGCGAAGAAATCAAAAGAGCACAAGGGGAAAAATCTTTGCAATTGTGACTGTTCCTAAATTACCCCAGGCTGATAAAATTTTCGTTTTTCCTAAAATCAACCTACATCTAGTGTTAAGGGTCGGCTTCCCCTGTGGGGAAGGAGCCGGGCTCCGCCGTCCGCCCGGCTCTGTAGAGCTCGTCACCAAACTGGTCACTCTCCCACCGTTTGTACGAAATGAATTCCCAAACTACTGCCTTGTCCGACCTTAGAGGCTAGGGACAAGGAGGGGATACATGGTGAAGTTAATATAGGGAATTCACGATTAGTAATACATAATAAGTCAAACAATAATGGAGTATGAAGCTAATGAGACAAGAGGGCTGCAAAGTGTATTATATGACGGTGAAGGCAGGGACAGGAGCGTTACGCTTGCGCTTCATATATTCATGGTTTACTTGTACGTTAATTTATATCTTCACAAGAGAACTAAAAACCCATTTGGTGACATGGAACAAATGCCTCGTCGTACGTGTACTGTTAGACCTAAAGTACAGAACCACTACTCGGACACTGTAACGATTCTAACAGAACACGTTCCCTAAACTTTAAATAAATGTCTTACACAATCCTAAGACAGAGTACTACGAAGTCCAGCTGCCATTGAGGAAGACAAGTCTAGTTTTATATAGCTCTAATCGCGTACTAATGTAAGTAGGTATCCCTTTACGGCGGCCTATCCCTTCCATTAGTATTAATATAGAATAACAACAACTAGCACAAGCGCTCCGTAGACTCAGTCTGTAGCAGAATTCATTGCGTTCGTTCATGGTGCACGCCGAAGTGGTTATTTCGTCACTTCACATTTCCTTAAAACGCCCATTTCTCGGATATGCGGTGCGGCTATGAGCAGCTACCATCCAAATCTCGTGTCTCGCTAAATAGTGACGATTCAGTAATAGGCCTACCAACGGCCGGGGTTAGTTTTAACGAGACACGGTCCCTAGCGTCCTTAGGACGAACCCTTTGGGGTGCTTTGTGAAGCCTACCGTTTGAAGCCTACCCCTCTCCCGGAAATGTGCATCCAACAAGCCCTACGCAATGTATTCCGAGCTAGACCTTATAGGAGGCAGTACTCATCAGCAGCGCTTGGTTGACCTATAACCCTCTTATGGGTCGGCCATAAAGCCTGAGTAACTGAGAATATCAACGGTTCTGCCTCTCATGAATGTGATGCGTCATTGAAAGTCAATATTCGTTAATAGTCGGGTGTGTTGGTGTAAAGTGTATAAAGTGTGCATGAGGGAATGGTAAGTGTTACGGAGGCCTTCGCCGTTTCCCTATAACCAAGTGCCACTGACGAATGACTGACAAGGTGTGGATTAGGAAATGGATATATTAGTAGCGCCAAGCTGGAATAAATGATTATTAGATTATCGTCTCCGACACAGCAACCAGCCACCTATGAATACTTAAAAATTAAGACTCACCCAATCACACCAACTTTCACACACATATTTAATAGGTTCTAAAATTATTCTAAATTATATTTAACTTAATAAATAATACTTGCTCCCCTACGAGTTACAACGGAACAACACGCACTGCGCCTAACTTAAATATCCCTAGCCCAGACTATAGAGTCTGCACCCTATCGTGGTCCTACGCCAACTGTCCACCACCGTGGTCTTAAATCAACTGTCCTCCTTCGTTTCCAGATCCAACCGTTCGAGAGCCGAGCTTTCTCACAATTTCGTCAAAAGGGATGATTGTTGGTTTTTTGTGCAAGACGCTTATAATTATAAGTGTTCTAAGGGTGCACTCTGGTCCCCACCGAATGTGTCTCCACGTTGCCATCGTGGTGGGGCTTGCGCGTCCCAATGATCTTGCGAGCTTTCCCGGTAGAGCCACTCATGCCGGAAGGTCGCAAGTGAGGGATCAGACAAAGAGAGACACACGAGGGGCACACCGTTCGGAGACCTGAGCAGTGTTTGGGTCTGCGGACGGTGTGCGTGTCAGGCTTGCTCGCTGCTCTCTGGTACGCGTCTGATCATCAGACGTGACTGTGGGAGCAGCGAGCGAGCAGTGAGGTGAGGGGAGGAGAGGAGGCCCTGAGATGGGGCGGAGAATACAGGGACCGCACCCTTTAAAGGAAATCATGGACCCAGGCATTTGCGAAATAAGTCCCCAGGTGGGTCCCGACTGCTCAGCAGTCGGGGAATCCCACCCCGCTTCGGCGGGCTGCCCTCCGTATTCTGGGGTGGGCAACAAACGCCTTCCATCTGTCCCTTTGGACAAACACGACGACCACACGCTTGACAACTTGACAACGATTTCAGCAGAAAAAAATGATGACCATGGACCCTCCGGCTCCAAGCCCATGGAGGAGATGCTGGTGCAGGGCGCACTACCTTCCAAACTGTGGAAGAAGCCGTCGCTCGGGCGCGGGAAGGGTGCGGATTCAGATTCTGACTCCGCATCTGCTGCGATGAGCGAGGGGAATACTGGTGGGGAGGTTGCGGGGGCTACGGAGAACAGCAAGTTCTTCCGGAAGCGTCCTAGACCGGAGGATGATCAGGGGTCGTCCTCCGAGGGAGAGCTGGCCTCAGCTCGCAAAGTCCCCACCAGTAAGAGAGGTAAAGGTCGGGGAGGCAAGGGGCGACGGCTCGCCGCCCAGGAGGCTCGGCGAACGGCGAAGCTCGCCGAGGAGGGGCGGCACCCCGGGATGAGTGATCCCAGACCTCTCTCGGGGTCTTCGGGTGGCGAGTCCGAAGCCGCTGGTGCCCCCGACGACGATGGTGGACAGGACCGAAAGGCCGGGTTCGCGGAGGCCGTTGAGGCCGTGGTCCGCGCTGTGACCCTGAAGAGGACGATAGCGTCCAAAAACAGGGCCATAAGCGCGGCGGCGGCCTCTATTCTGGAGGCAGCGGAGGCCACCTTCCGCAGGCCTGCGACGGACGAAACGTCCAAACTGCGGAAGGAGGTCGCCCGCTTGGCGGCCACCACGGAGCTTCTCCATAAGGAGAATGAGAAGCTCCGAGCGGACCTGGCCAGCCTCCGAGGAGCCGGTTCACGGGGGCCGCTACAGCCTCCAGGGGGGCAAGAGCAGGGGCAAAGCCGGCCCTTGCCTGCGTCGGGTCCGGCGCCTGAGAACCAGGTGCTGGACCTGGTGCGGCAGGAGCTGGCCGCCTTCCGGGAACGATTTTCCGTCCTGGAGAGCATCGTTCTGCGCCCTCCACTAGCGGCGGACCAAAAGGCCCAGGGCAAGAAGGCGGCCTCGTACGCGGCCGCCGTGGCTGCCAAGCCGGGTTCGTCCGGCCAGGCCAACGCAGGGGCCGGGCCGGCGAAGTCGGCATCTGCAAAGCCGGCATCGGGTAAACCGGGGCCGGCCAAGCAAAAGAAGGGCGGAGCGGCTGCACAGGCGGCGCAGGCTCCAGCGCCGGTAGTGCAGCCCTCACCTTCCGACCCGCCTTCCAACTCCTCTGCCGAAGCCGGTTGGCAAGTGGTCGGGGAGAAGAAGAAGGCGGGCAAGGCAGCCAGGGCGGCCAAGAAACGGGCGCGAAAACGGCGGCAAAAGGAGCGACGCGTCGCCGCGATGCTCCGCGCCCCTAAGACCGCAGCTGTAGTGTTAACGCTACAGCCAGACGCGGTCAAGAGGGGCGTGTCGTACGGCGACGTGCTCGCCAAGGCAAAGGAGACGGTGGACCTCCGGGAGCTCGGCATCGTCGGGGGCCTCCGGCTGAGGGTAACCATGACTGGTGCCCGTATGCTGGAGATCCCCGGGGAAGCCAGCGGCCCAACCGCAGACGCTCTGGCCGAGAGGCTCAGGGCGTCCCTGAACGCGGAGGATGCCCGAGTGTCTAGGCCCACCAAATGCGCTGATATGCGCATCTTGGGCCTGGACGACTCCGTCACGGAGGAGGAGGTCGTGGCCGCCGTGGTCGGGACGGGAGGGTGCTCTGCCGAGCAAGTCAAGGCAGGCACCATACGTCCTGACTACACGGGCATGCGCACCGTTGTGGTGAGCTGCCCCGTGACGGCGGCCAAGAAGATCACCGAGGGTCGAAGACTGCTGGTGGGCTGGGTGTCGGCGCAAGTGAAGCTGCTGGAACCCAGGCCTCTGAGGTGTTTCCGCTGCCAAGTGGGGAACCACACGGGGGCGTGTTGCACCTCGGAGGTTGACCGCAGCGGGCTTTGCTTCCGCTGCGGCCAGCCCGGTCACAAGGCTGGCTCCTGCAACGCCGCGCCGCACTGCACTGCATGTGCGGCAGCTGGCAAGCCAGCCGAGCACTGGGCTGGGGGCAAAGCCTGCCCTCCACCCACAAAAGCCGGGGGTAAGAGGCCCTCACCCGCCGTCTCCGTGCCAGCCGCCGCATCCGTCGCCGCCGCTGCCACCGCCGCTGATGTAGCCGCCGCAACAGCGGCAGCTGCTACACCGGAGCCCACTAAGGGTGTCCGGGAGGAGGCCGAAATGGAATGCCAATAACGGCTCCATTACGCCTCCTCCAGGCGAACATCAATCACTGCGCCGCCGCTCAGGACCTGTTGCTCCAGAGCATGGCGCAGTGGTTGATTAATGGCGCAGTGGTTGATTAATGTCGCCGTGGTCGCTGAGCCGTACTACGTCCCGCCCAGGGATGACTGGGTGAAGGACCTGGACGGCTCAGTGGCTCTTATTTCGTCGGCCGCCGCCGGTACCCCGTCCCTCGAGTGCGTTAGGAGAGGACAGGAGTGCGTAGCAGCACGGTTCGGGGAGATTGTAGTAGTGGGAGTCTACTTCTCCCCGAGCCGAACTCTCGCCGAGCTCCACAACTCCCTTAGGGAGCTGCGTATCCTCGTCGTCGGGTATCGTCCCCTCCCCGTGCTTGTTCTCGGGGACTTCAATGCCAAGAACTTGGCTTGGGGTTCCCGTTACACCAACGTGCGGGGTAGGATGGTGGAGGACTGGGCTCTGGAGACAGGCCTGGTCGTCCTAAATCGGGGTTCTGTCCCCACGTGTGTGCGGATGCGGGGTGACTCCGTGGTGGACATTTCGTTCGCCAGCCCCGCTCTGTCGCCGCGTGTCGTCGACTGGCGCGTTGTGGAGGAGGTGGAGACCTATTCCGATCACCGGTATATCCGGCTCGACGTCTCCGCCCAAACCTCAAGCGCGCCGGTCCGACAGACCCCGAGTGGTCCGCGGTGGGCGCTGAAGCAGCTGGACCGGGAGCTTCTCCTGGAAGCCTCGATCGTGCAGGCCTGGGTGTCACCACCGGACAGGCCTACTGACATAAACGACGAGGCGGAGCGGTTCCGGGAGACCATGTCGGAAATATGCGACGTGGCAATGCCCCGGGTCCAGCCAAGACGCGCCCGCCGTCAGGTGTACTGGTGGTCGCGCGAGCTGACGTTGCTTCGAGAAGCGTGCGTTGCTGCGCGTCACCCGTACACCAGGCATCGCCGGCTCCGCATCCGCCCTCCGGATGCGCAGGCCAGGGAGGCGGAGCTGTACGAGGAGTACAGAGCGGCGAAGACCGCCCTCCAAGCGGGGATCTTGCGGGCCAGGGATCTGGCTCGCAAAGAGCTGCTGGAGTCTCTGGACGGGGACCCGTGGGGAAGACCCTATAAAATGGTGCGGAACAAACTCCGCACCTGGGCCCCCCCGTTGACGCAGAGTCTCCGGCCCCAGCTGGTGGAGGAAGTGGTGAGCGCTCTGTTCCCTACGCGAGGGGACCATGCTCCCCCGCCTATGGCTCCGCTACCCGTGGTGCCCGATGCGGACCACACCGACGACGGTAACGACGACGACGATACTCCGGAGGTGACCGAGGTAGACCTGACAGCGGCGGTTAACAGGCTGAAGGCCAAAAATACCGCCCCAGGACCCGATGGCTTACCTGGGAAAGCCTGGGTCCTGGCCTCGGAGGCTCTCGGGCCTCGACTACGTGGGCTCCTAAGCGCATGCTTGGAGAGGGGCCAGTTCCCACGTCGCTGGAAGACGGGGAAACTGGTCCTCATTGCGAAGCCAGGGCGCCCTGCGGACTCTCCGTCCGCATACCGGCCCATCGTGCTGCTTGACGAGGTGGGCAAGCTCTTTGAAAGAGTCATTGCAAACCGCCTCGTCAAGCACTTGGTGAGAGTTGGGCCGGAGCTGGCGGAGAACCAATTTGGTTTCCGCGCGGGGCGCTCGACGGTGGACGCCATCATGCGCGTGAGAGCCCTCACGACGGGGGAGGCGATTTCCCGGGGCGGGGTGGTGGTGGCGGTGTCTCTTGACATCGCCAACGCGTTCAACACCCTGCCTTGGAGTTGCATCGGGGAGGCACTCCGGTATCACCGAGTGCCAACCTACCTCTGTCGCGTGGTCGAAGACTACCTGACGGATAGAGCCGTCATCTACCCCGGTCACCGGGGAGAGTGGAATCGGCGAGAGATGTCGTGCGGTGTTCCACAGGGTTCGGTTCTGGGGCCGCTCCTGTGTGACATCGGTTACGACTGGGTGCTGCGCGGCGAC
The DNA here is from genome assembly GCA_905332915.2 of Hecatera dysodea. Taxonomy (NCBI): domain Eukaryota; kingdom Metazoa; phylum Arthropoda; class Insecta; order Lepidoptera; family Noctuidae; genus Hecatera; species Hecatera dysodea. The sequence continues at coordinate 23,680,724 of HG995286.1, read as the reverse complement.
CTCCCTTGCGGCGTCAGTGTTGTTTGCTACGCTGACGACACGCTGGTTCTGGCGCAGGGGGGGTCGCACCAGGCGGCGGTCGACCTGATGACACGCGGGGTCGCAGCAGTCGTTGGGAGCATCCGGCAACTGGGTCTCGAGGTGGCCCTACACAAGTCCGAGGCTATGTGTTTTCACGGCCCTCGGAACCGGCCACCATCGGGATCCCAGATAACGGTGGGAGGGGTTTGCATCGGCGTCGGGTCGACGATGAGCTACTTGGGTCTCGTCCTTGACAGCCGGTGGAACTTCGCGGAGCACTTCCGCCGTTTGGCTCCCAAACTGGGGCGGGCCGGGGCTGCCCTCAAGCGGCTCTTGCCCAACCTAGGGGGACCAAACGCCTCCTGCCGGAGGCTGTACGCGGGGATCGTGCGGTCCATGGCCCTTTACGGGGCCCCGGTGTGGGCGCTGTCGCTGAGGCGACTGCCAGCGCGCCACCTGGTCTCGGCCCAGAGGGTCATGGCCATCCGGCTGATCCGGGGATACCGCACGGTCTCCGGCGAGGCGGCGAACCTCCTTGCCGGATTGCTGCCGTGGGATCTAGAGGCGAGAGCCCTCGCGCACGTCTACGCGTTGCGCGTGGAGGCGCTAAGCCGGGGTGAAACTCTGCTGCCGCGGCAAATTGCTGCGCAGTGGACGGAGCTCCGGCGGGATCTCACGGAGGTGTGGAGACAGCGACTGCTGCAACCCAGCGCTGGGCACGCCGCCATTGCGGCGGTAAGTCCCCTCTTTGAGGAGTGGCTGGAGAGACGCCACGGCGTCCTCACCTTCCGCCTGACGCAGATGCTCACCGGACACGGCTGTTTCGGGAGGTACCTGTGTCGGATCCAGCGGGAGGACACGTCCGGTTGTCATCACTGTGTGGATCGCCCGGAGGACACGGTGGAGCATACGGTGGAGGCCTGCCCTGCTTGGGCGGAGCAACGCCGTGTCCTCGTGGAGGCGATCGGCGGCGGCGACCTCTCGCGGCCGGCCCTGGTTCAAGCCATGGTCCGGAGCGAGGAGGCATGGGAAGCGGTCGCCTCCTTCTGCGAAGCAGTAATGCTAGCGAAGGAGGAGGCGGAGCGCGTGCGAGAGAGGGAAGCCCCTCGCTCCAGCCGCCGCAACAGGAGAAGACGCCCCGGGCGTCGGGAAACGCAGGGCGATTCCCGGCCACCGTAGGCGCGGGCCTGCGGATGGCGAGCTATGGGTGGCTCGCCGTCCGATAGCAACCAGGCCCGAGTCGACGGCGCGTCGTGTTCCACGCGCGCCTCAAAGAGCCGTCAGCAAAGAAGACGGGGCCCCATAGGGTCAGTGCCTGCTAGGGTTGCGGAATTTGTTCGAAAGAGTCACCGCGGCCCTGGAACGCAAAGGGCACAAGCAGGAACACGGGTGGGTTTTAGTCAGTAAGAGTCTGACACTCCCTTCCGCTCCGCCCAGAGCGGGAGAAGTCATTTGATGATTTCCCATCCAAAAAAAAAAAAAAAAAAAAAGTGTGCACTCTGGTTTTGCCCAAACTACAATCTGCTGCACATGTGCTGTATTTTTGTTGAATTTCTAAAGACTTGATTTTCGTTCGACCCATTAGACCATTTGTTTCCCATAAAACATAAGTGGCATTCGGTTTCTGGAAGGGCCAGTATTGTTTATCATTTAAAGTGAATAGAATATTTTGTTGTTAATTACGGTAACGTGTCCGACTGTCAAGCCATAAACTTCAGAATTAATGTGTTTCTAAGTGGCGCGATACCATGTGCAGGGTTGGAAGTAAACATTTTTTTGTATTAAATAGGAATAAGTGACAGACAGTCACACAATCAAGTGCAACACGTAACTTTTCATCCCACCGTAGCGAAGAAATGACTAAATGCAAAAAAAAAAACACATTTACAATCACAAGATACTTTTTTATTTCCGAATCAAATTCCGAACAATAGAGTACCATAGAGGTGGAATAAAAAGGTTTAATAATGTTTCGAATTCACAAACTTCGTGCACACGATGTTCCAAATTTCAATTTACTTTAACCACTAGAGGATAAAAAAGGCTTTTACGCTCAGATATCGAAGAGAAAAAATAGTCTTTCCGAGATGGAGGGATGAAAAATAAGTTAGTTTCAAATTACAGAACAGCGTCATCTATGAAATCGTTTCAACGAGAGTTTCATGAGCTTTGCAAGCTCGAAAACCGTTTGCTGACTGATTGAACAAGGGAAAGGAAAACAATACACTGTTACGTAGGTAGATGGCTCTATGCTAAAACAAACCTCCTCAGAACTTCAGCTACCCTAGTTACCAGTAGTTTTAAGGACACCAAAATTGAGATTTTGTTCCCGATTTTGAGCTCGGGTACTAGGATAACAGGATATGACAAGAAGTTGATCTGAAATTCCCGCCAAATAGCGACGGACGATAGCAGTGACATCTACCTTAGCGAATTTAAAACAGATTTTCTATGGATGTGTGTGACGGTGATGTTAATAGTGTGTGTCGGCAGTTGTGTGTGCGTGAAAAATGGGATGGGAAGGTTGTAGTTATGAATGACGTGGTAGTGTGTGTGAAAGATGAATGTACAGGTAGGTGAATTCGATCCCCTAGAAATAATTAATTTATGAAGTAATAGTTATTTGTTAGCGAAGGATTCTAGAATTGAATAACGAGTGCAACGAGTGATTCATAAATTAGAATTCTGAGCGTTAGCGACGGAATCAAAAGAGCACAAGGGGAAAAATCTTTGCAATCGAGTGCAACACGTAACTTTTCATCCCACCGCAGCGAAGAAATGACTAAATGCAAAAAAAAACACATTTGCAATCACAAGATACTTTGTTTATTTCCGAATCAAACTCCGAACAATAGAGTACAATAGAGGTAGAATAAAAAGGTTTAATAATGTTTCGAATTCACAAAATTCGTGCACAAAATGTTCTAAATTCAATTTACTTTATCCACTTGAGGATAAAAACGGCTTTTACGCTCAGATATCGAAGAGAAAAATAGTCTTTCCGAGATGGGGGGATGAAAATAAGTTAGTTTCAAATTACAGAATAGCGTCATCTATGAAATCGTTTCAACGAGAGTTTCATGAGCTTTGCAAGCTCGAAAACCGTTTGCTGACTGATTGTACAAGGGAATGGAAAACAATACACTGTTACGTAGGTAGATGGCTCTAGTAGGTGAATTCGATCACCTAGAAATAATTAATTTATGAAGTAATAGTTATTTGTTAGCGAAGGATTCTAGAATTGAATAAGGAGTGCAACGAGTGATTCAAAAATTAGAATCCTGATGGTTAGCGAAGAAATCAAAAGAGCACAAGGGGAAAAATCTTTGCAATCAAGTGCAACACGTAACTTTTCATCCCACCGTAGCGAAGAAATGACTAAATGCAAAAAAAAACACATTTACAATCACAAGATACTTTTTTATTTCCGAATCAAATTCCGAACAATAGAGTACCATAGAGGTGGAATAAAAAGGTTTAATAATGTTTCGAATTCACAAACTTCGTGCACACGATTTTCCAAATTTCAATTTACTTTATCCACTAGAGGATAAAAAAGGCTTTTACGCTCAGATATCGCAGAGAAAAAATAGTCTTTCCGAGATGGAGGGATGAAAAATAAGTTAGTTTCAAATTACAGAACAGCGTCATCTATGAAATCGTTTCAACGAGAGTTTCATGAGCTTTGCAAGCTCGAAAACCGTTTGCTGACTGATTGAACAAGGGAAAGGAAAACAATACACTGTTACGTAGGTAGATGGCTCTATTCTAAAACAAACCTCCTCAGAACTTCAGCTACCCTAGTTACCAGTAGTTTTAAGGACACCAAAATTGAGATTTTGTTCCCGATTTTGAGCTCGGGTACTAGGATAACAGGATATGACAAGAAGTTGATCTGAAATTCCCGCCAAACAGCGACGGACGATAGCAGTGACATCTACCTTAGCGAATTTAAAACAGATTTTCTATGCATGTGTGTGACGGTGATGTTAATAGTGTGTGTCGGCAGTTGTGTGTGCGTGAAAAATGGGATGGGAAGGTTGTAGTTATGAATGACGTGGTAGTGTGTGTGAAAGATGAATGTACAGGTAGGTGAATTCGATCCCCTAGAAATAATTAATTTATGAAGTAATAGTTATTTGTTAGCGAAGGATTCTAGAATTGAATAACGAGTGCAACGAGTGATTCATAAATTAGAATTCTGAGCGTTAGCGACGGAATCAAAAGAACACAAGGGGAAAAATCTTTGCAATCGAGTGCAACACGTAACTTTTCATCCCACCGCAGCGAAGAAATGACTAAATGCAAAAATAAAAACACATTTGCAATCACAAGATACTTTGTTTATTTCCGAATCAAACTCCGAACAATAGAGTACAATAGAGGTAGAATAAAAAGGTTTAATAATGTGTCGAATTCACAAAATTCGTGCACAAAATGTTCTAAATTCAATTTACTTTATCCACTTGAGGATAAAAACGGCTTTTACGCTCAGATATCGAAGAGAAAAATAGTCTTTCCGAGATGGGGGGATGAAAAATAAGTAAGTTTCAAATTACAGAATAGCGTCATCTATGAAATCGTTTCAACGAGAGTTTCATGAGCTTTGCAAGCTCGAAAACCGTTTGCTGACTGATTGTACAAGGGAATGGAAAACAATACACTGTTACGTAGGCAGATGGCTCTAGTAGGTGAATTCGATCACCTAGAAATAATTAATTTATGAAGTAATAGTTATTTGTTAGCGAAGGATTCTAGAATTGAATAAGGAGTGCAACGAGTGATTCAAAAATTAGAATCCTGATGGTTAGCGAAGAAATCAAAAGAGCACAAGGGGAAAAATCTTTGCAATCAAGTGCAACACGTAACTTTTCATCCCACCGTAGCGAAGAAATGACTAAATGCAAAAAAAAAACACATTTACAATCACAAGATACTTTTTTATTTCCGAATCAAATTCCGAACAATAGAGTACCATAGAGGTGGAATAAAAAGGTTTAATAATGTTTCGAATTCACAAACTTCGTGCACACGATGTTCCAAATTTCAATTTACTTTATCCACTAGAGGATAAAAAAGGCTTTTACGCTCAGATATCGAAGAGAAAAAATAGTCTTTCCGAGATGGAGGGATGAAAAATAAGTTAGTTTCAAATTACAGAACAGTGTCATCTATGAAATCGTTTCAACGAGAGTTTCATGAGCTTTGCAAGCACGAAAACCGTTTGCTGACTGATTGAACAAGGGAAAGGAAAACAATACACTGTTACGTAGGTAGATGGCTCTATTCTAAAACAAACCTCCTCAGAACTTCAGCTACCCTAGTTACCAGTAGTTTTAAGGACACCAAAATTGAGATTTTGTTCCCGATTTTGAGCTCGGGTACTAGGATAACAGGATATGACAAGAAGTTGATCTGAAATTCCCGCCAAACAGCGACGGACGATAGCAGTGACATCTACCTTAGCGAATTTAAAACAGATTTTCTATGGATGTGTGTGACGGTGATGTTAATAGTGTGTGTCGGCAGTTGTGTGTGCGTGAAAAATGGGATGGGAAGGTTGTAGTTATGAATGACGTGGTAGTGTGTGTGAAAGATGAATGTACAGGTAGGTGAATTCGATCCCCTAGAAATAATTAATTTATGAAGTAATAGTTATTTGTTAGCGATGGATTCTAGAATTGAATAACGAGTGCAACGAGTGATTCATAAATTAGAATTCTGAGCGTTAGCGACGGAATCAAAAGAGCACAAGGGGAAAAATCTTTGCAATCGAGTGCAACACGTAACTTTTCATCCCACCGCAGCGAAGAAATGACTAAATGCAAAAAAAATACACATTTGCAATCACAAGATACTTTGTTTATTTCCGAATCAAACTCCGATCAATAGAGTACCATAGAGGTAGAATAAAAAGGTTTAATAATGTTTCGAATTCACAAAATTCGTGCACACGATGTTCTAAATTCAATTTACTTTATCCACTTGAGGATAAAAATGGCTTTTACGCTCAGATATCGAAGAGAAAAAATAGTCTTTCCGTGATGGGGGGATGAAAAATAAGTTAGTTTCAAATTACAGAATAGCGTCATCTATGAAATCGTTTCAACGAGAGTTTCATGAGCTTTGCAAGCTCGAAAACCGTTTGCTGACTGATTGAACAAGGGAAAGGAAAACAATACACTGTTACGTAGGTAGATGGCTCTATTCTAAAACAAACCTCCTCAGAACTTCAGCTACCCTAGTTACCAGTAGTTTTAAGGACACCAAAATTGAGATTTTGTTCCCGATTTTGAGCTCGGGTACTAGGATAACAGGATATGACAAGAAGTTGATCTGAAATTCCCGCCAAACAGCGACGGACGATAGCAGTGACATCTACCTTAGCGAATTTAAAACAGATTTTCTATGGATGTGTGTGACGGTGATGTTAATAGTGTGTGTCGGCAGTTGTGTGTGCGTGAAAAATGGGATGGGAAGGTTGTAGTTATGAATGACGTGGTAGTGTGTGTGAAAGATGAATGTACAGGTAGGTGAATTCGATCCCCTAGAAATAATTAATTTATGAAGTAATAGTTATTTGTTAGCGATGGATTCTAGAATTGAATAACGAGTGCAACGAGTGATTCATAAATTAGAATTCTGAGCGTTAGCGACGGAATCAAAAGAGCACAAGGGGAAAAATCTTTGCAATCGAGTGCAACACGTAACTTTTCATCCCACCGCAGCGAAGAAATGACTAAATGCAAAAAAAATACACATTTGCAATCACAAGATACTTTGTTTATTTCCGAATCAAACTCCGATCAATAGAGTACCATAGAGGTAGAATAAAAAGGTTTAATAATGTTTCGAATTCACAAAATTCGTGCACACGATGTTCTAAATTCAATTTACTTTATCCACTTGAGGATAAAAATGGCTTTTACGCTCAGATATCGAAGAGAAAAAATAGTCTTTCCGTGATGGGGGGATGAAAAATAAGTTAGTTTCAAATTACAGAATAGCGTCATCTATGAAATCGTTTCAACGAGAGTTTCATGAGCTTTGCAAGCTCGAAAACCGTTTGCTGACTGATTGAACAAGGGAAAGGAAAACAATACACTGTTACGTAGGTAGATGGCTCTATTCTAAAACAAACCTCCTCAGAACTTCAGCTACCCTAGTTACCAGTAGTTTTAAGGACACCAAAATTGAGATTTTGTTCCCGATTTTGAGCTCGGGTACTAGGATAACAGGATATGACAAGAAGTTGATCTGAAATTCCCGCCAAACAGCGACGGACGATAGCAGTGACATCTACCTTAGCGAATTTAAAACAGATTTTCTATGGATGTGTGTGACGGTGATGTTAATAGTGTGTGTCGGCAGTTGTGTGTGCGTGAAAAATGGGATGGGAAGGTTGTAGTTATGAATGACGTGGTAGTGTGTGTGAAAGATGAATGTACAGGTAGGTGAATTCGATCCCCTAGAAATAATTAATTTATGAAGTAATAGTTATTTGTTAGCGATGGATTCTAGAATTGAATAACGAGTGCAACGAGTGATTCATAAATTAGAATTCTGAGCGTTAGCGACGGAATTAAAAGAGCACATGGGGAAAAATCTTTGCAATCGAGTGCAACACGTAACTTTTCATCCCACCGCAGCGAAGAAATGACTAAATGCAAAAAAAAAACACATTTGCAATCACAAGATACTTTGTTTATTTCCGAATCAAACTCCGAACAATAGAGTACAATAGAGGTAGAATAAAAAGGTTTAATAATGTTTCGAATTCACAAAATTCGTGCACAAAATGTTCTAAATTCAATTTACTTTATCCACTTGAGGATAAAAACGGCTTTTACGCTCAGATATCGAAGAGAAAAATAGTCTTTCCGAGATGGGGGGATGAAAAATAAGTTAGTTTCAAATTACAGAATGGCGTCATCTATGAAATCGTTTCAACGAGAGTTTCATGAGCTTTGCAAGCTCGAAAACCGTTTGCTGACTGATTGTACAAGGGAATGGAAAACAATACACTGTTACGTAGGTAGATGGCTCTAGTAGGTGAATTCGATCACCTAGAAATAATTAATTTATGAAGTAATAGTTATTTGTTAGCGAAGGATTCTAGAATTGAATAACGAGTGCAACGAGTGATTCATAAATTAGAATTCTGAGCGTTAGCGACGGAATCAAAAGAGCACAAGGGGAAAAATCTTTGCAATCGAGTGCAACACGTAACTTTTCATCCCACCGCAGCGAAGAAATGACTAAATGCAAAAAAAAAAACACATTTGCAATCACAAGATACTTTGTTTATTTCCGAATCAAACTCCGAACAATAGAGTACCATAGAGGTAGAATAAAAAGGTTTAATAATGTTTCGAATTCACAAACTTCGTGCACACGATGTTCTAAATTCAATTTACTTTATCCACTTGAGGATAAAAATGGCTTTTACGCTCAGATATCGAAGAGAAAAAATAGTCTTTCCGTGATGGGGGGATGAAAAATAAGTTAGTTTCAAATTACAGAATAGCGTCATCTATGAAATCGTTTCAACGAGAGTTTCATGAGCTTTGCAAGCTCGAAAACCGTTTGCTGACTGATTGTACAAGGGAATGGAAAACAATACACTGTTACGTAGGTAGATGGCTCTAGTAGGTGAATTCGATCACCTAGAAATAATTAATTTATGAAGTAATAGTTATTTGTTAGCGAAGGATTCTAGAATTGAATAAGGAGTGCAACGAGTGATTCAAAAATTAGAATCCTGATGGTTAGCGAAGAAATCAAAAGAGCACAAGGGGAAAAATCTTTGCAATCAAGTGCAACACGTAACTTTTCATCCCACCGTAGCGAAGAAATGACTAAATGCAAAAAAAAAACACATTTACAATCACAAGATACTTTTTTATTTCCGAATCAAATTCCGAACAATAGAGTACCATAGAGGTGGAATAAAAAGGTTTAATAATGTTTCGAATTCACAAACTTCGTGCACACGATGTTCCAAATTTCAATTTACTTTATCCACTAGAGGATAAAAAAGGCTTTTACGCTCAGATATCGCAGAGAAAAAATAGTCTTTCCGAGATGGAGGGATGAAAAATAAGTTAGTTTCAAATTACAGAACAGCGTCATCTATGAAATCGTTTCAACGAGAGTTTCATGAGCTTTGCAAGCTCGAAAACCGTTTGCTGACTGATTGAACAAGGGAAAGGAAAACAATACACTGTTACGTAGGTAGATGGCTCTATTCTAAAACAAACCTCCTCAGAACTTCAGCTACCCTAGTTACCAGTAGTTTTAAGGACACCAAAATTGAGATTTTGTTCCCGATTTTGAGCTCGGGTACTAGGATAACAGGATATGACAAGAAGTTGATCTGAAATTCCCGCCAAACAGCGACGGACGATAGCAGTGACATCTACCTTAGCGAATTTAAAACAGATTTTCTATGGATGTGTGTGACGGTGATGTTAATAGTGTGTGTCGGCAGTTGTGTGTGCGTGAAAAATGGGATGGGAAGGTTGTAGTTATGAATGACGTGGTAGTGTGTGTGAAAGATGAATGTACAGGTAGGTGAATTCGATCCCCTAGAAATAATTAATTTATGAAGTAATAGTTATTTGTTAGCGAAGGATTCTAGAATTGAATAACGAGTGCAACGAGTGATTCATAAATTAGAATTCTGAGCGTTAGCGACGGAATCAAAAGAGCACAAGGGGAAAAATCTTTGCAATCGAGTGCAACACGTAACTTTTCATCCCACCGCAGCGAAGAAATGACTAAATGCAAAAAAAAAACACATTTGCAATCACAAGATACTTTGTTTATTTCCGAATCAAACTCCGAACAATAGAGTACCATAGAGGTAGAATAAAAAGGTTTAATAATGTTTCGAATTCACAAACTTCGTGCACACGATGTTCTAAATTCAATTTACTTTATCCATTAGAGGATAAAAATGGCTTTTACGCTCAGATATCGAAGAGAAAAAGTAGCCTTTCCGTGATGGGGGGATGAAAAATAAGTTAGTTTCAAATTACAGAATAGCGTCATCTATGAAATCGTTTCAACGAGAGTTTCATGAGCTTTGCAAGCTCGAAAACCGTTTGCTGACTGATTGAACAAGGGAAAGGAAAACAATACACTGTTACGTAGGTAGATGGCTCTATTCTAAAACAAACCTCCTCAGAACTTCAGCTACCCTAGTTACCAGTAGTTTTAAGGACACCAAAATTGAGATTTTGTTCGCGATTTTGAGTTTAGGTACTAGGATAACAGGATATGACAAGAAGTTGACCTCAAATTCCCGCCGTACAGCGACAGGCGATAGCAGTGACATCTACCTTCGTGAATTTAAAACAGATTTTCTATGGATGTGTGTGACGGTGATGTTAATAGTGTGTGTCAGTAGTTGTATGTGCGTGGAAAGTGGGATGGGAAGGTTGTAGTTATGAATGAAGTGGTAGTGTGCGTGAAAGAGTACAGGTGAATTCAGTGTTTCGCTCATGCTCGCTGATAAAAGGCGCCGATATCGATCTGTCTCGTCCTACAACTTTCACTCGTAAATCAGTTCCTAAGCTTCGACGGATAGCAAACGTAAAATGTCTGTAACGTGAAATATCTGGTTTTATTTTCACATTGCACCTACCACTATTTGTCTCTACGTCTTCCAAAAGATGACTGGTAAAAAATGCGTATGGTATTGAGTTCGCCTGGACATTGGTGCATGAGGTTTTAAAATAATAAACAGCGAAATATGTGGCCATACAGTGTGGTTAAGCAGTAAAAAAAAAGTAAAACTAATACTAGGGAAATAATGAAAACGAAAATATTCCGAGACTTATGATGATTAAAGGTGTGAAACATGGCATTCTCATTTCTTTAAAGGTTTATTTATGGTTTGTTGCTAAGTTCGTGGCTAAGCTTGTGCTATCTTTCCTGATGATAATTGATGGATGAGATCAACAATGACTAATTTGAGATGAAAAAAACACGTTGTATTAATAAATTATTAATAGCTAGTTTTGGTTGTAAAGTATTTCTGAATATCTTTGTAATTGCAACCTTGGAGTCTAGACTAAATATAGTTTCATTACATCACGTTTGTTTCTAAATATTTTGGAATTGCGACTGTCATGTCCGCTGATGGAATACCTAAGGTCTCATCTCTTACGTCATTATTTCCTAGTAAAGATGGAGGCAGGGGTCTGCAACCCTGACAGTAAAATGGAGAATAATTATTCTGTTGTGAATTAAAAGAATACCTACTTGTAAAAAGTGTTCGTGTTATATTTTTTTCCCAATCGGCAAAAAAGAAAATTTCAGCGGAATTAAAAGAATACCTACTCGTAAAAAGTGTTCATGTAATATTTTTTTCCCAATCGGCAAAAAAGAAAAACTGCCGTACAGTCTTTATGAAGTCACCGAACTCATTTGTTTTCTTGTCATGGAGGTATGTATATAATAAATAGTTATGATCAAATCTAAAATATACCTACATTATGCAGAACATTATATTATAATTAGGTGAATTGGCTTTTCTTTCAGGCTAAAAACTTTTAGTAGCATTTACGAAAGACACCAATAGTAAAGTTGTACCACTCAAAATTAGTGCGCAACAGTAATAAAAATCAATAGTTCTAGTTTACTACATCGAAATATTTATGAATTTTAGTCATTTTAATTTGCAATGTTACACCAATAAGTATAAGGTGCTCTTTTTACCCTAGAAAAATAGTCTGCGCTTGTCGCTGTCACTTAGGATATCCTAGCGGTGACCTGGATATCTCCTGAGATTGAGATAAATCATATCTATTTTGAGTAAAAATTGCGCGTGATTATCTTTAAAATACTTTTAGAACTTGAGATTCCACTTACTTTCATTTTCGCGTATTACTGTGTTTGTTTAATTGTAATTATTCAAATTGAACAATAAACACATCAATGGTGGGAGGTGTAAAAACTCTTTTAGACCGTCATGACGAATTTGTTCCTGAAAACTATGAAAGATGCCATGAAAATGAGAATGACGTGCAGATGTTCACGGAAGATTTTTTCGTAAAGGAATTAAAACAGCGTACTTACTGACCCCCTTATGTACCCCTTTTTCTTCTTAATTTTCATCATCATTATATCCGTTTCAGTATTTTCAGGATGCGTATCGTGCATTATGGAAAGAAAAACCTACAGAAGCTCATGCCGAAGAGGTTTTAGATGGACTTATGAAAACATTACCGTTTAGTTACACAAAAAATGATCTCAATGAATTATTAATTTTATTAAAAGGACTGATTTCAGGTAAAAAGTAGGTACTACGTTTGTAAACTATAAAACAACAAAAATTGTTTAATTTTTATCAAGTAGAGAATTTTAGTTTTTGTTATTATTAAAATCTAGAAATCATGCATTATTGTTGGCCTGTAACATTAGATCTTTAAATCACTAAATAAACCACGATTACTATTTTAAATTTCAATTTAATGCATGCATCATTTTGACGCATAATTCGTTATACTTACAAACATATTAATTGTATAAGTATATAATATTCTAAAGAGGAAAGTTTTGTTTTGTTTGTTTGTTTGTACCGATTAAACTCGCTAGCTAGATACTACATTATGAGCAAGTAATATAGAATATATTTTATTCCCGTATTCTCACGAGTGCAGGAACTACGCGGGTGAAATCGCGGGGCGTTGCTAGTCACTATCACTATATAGTATAAAACAAAGTCGCTTCCCGCTGTCTGTCTGTCCTTATTTATGATTCGATCTTTAAAACTGCGTAATCGATTTTGACGCGGTTTTTTTAATAGATAGAGTGATACAAGAGGAAGTTTTGTATGTATAATACATGCTCAATATAGTAGAAAAATAATGATAATTTTAGAGGTTTTTAATGTGACGGCGTAAATAAACACATTTTATTTGCACATTGCAAACGCTGGCTGAACCCTACGAGATAGAAGAAGCGATCAAAATAATGTACGGTAAGGTCTACAAAAAAGTCCGCGATAGTATATGTTTATCTCTTAGGGATAACCCACAAAAACCATTTTTTTATCCTTTGCTTATTACGAGAAATAATGGCTTATTTACGTTGTATATAAAGGCATTTTGTAGTATATTTGGTATCAATATTGCACCTGTGCGAAGCCGGGGCGGAAGTTGAATATAAAGTGTAAAAAAATACATTTATAAATATATAAAAACTAGTATTTCGCTTGGGGGCGCGAGTTGCGAGCAACTCGCGGTGTCTTTTTAGTATTTTTTGACAAACAACAAAGGGGTTGAAAAGGGTTGAATTTTTATTGGCCATATACTCATCTTAATACAAACCCTCTATAAAGCAATAAAGATAAAAAAAAATACCCTTTATACAACCTCGAAAACTATTTTTCTCTACTATGTCAGATTTCTGAGATACGCAAAGGGGTTGAAAGAAGGGGGTTGGAAAGGGTTGATATTTTATTGGCCATATACTCATCCAGATACCCTCTATACAACCCCAAAAACCATTTTTCTCTACAATGTCAAGTTTCTGAGAATTGCCAAGGGGTTGAAAGTAGGGGGTTGAAAAGGGTTGAATTTTTTTTTGACCATATACTCATCCAGATACCTTCTATATAACCCCAAAGACCATTTTTCTCTACAATGTCAGATTCCTGAGATACGCAAAGGGGTTGAAAGTAGGGGGTTGAAAAGGGTTGAATAGGGTTGAATTTTTTATCGGCCATATACTCACCCAGATCCTGCGGCACCCTGCACCCTGCAATTTCTCCCACGTCGATCCCGTTCCCGTGGGAATATGGAGATAAAATATAGCCTATGTTACCAGGGGATAGTGTAACTTTCCAAAATTTAACAAATCAGTTCAGTAGTTTCGGAGTCTATTCAATGCATACGAACAATCAAATCTTTCAGCATTACAATATTAGTAAAGAAAAGAAGTGTAAATGCATTATTTCGCTTTTAATATACAACAATTCCTACATGTATGTAATGTTACTTATTCCGTTAGTGGTTATTTTATTTTACGACGAGATTGAGGGATTGTCAGTTCCCGCTAAAGGTTTCATATGTGTTCACATAAAAAAAAACCATTAAAGCACTAATAAGGTTTTAAGAGCAAATGAAGTACCATTTTTTACAACATTTCTTACGTGCGTAACACTCCAAGAGTGACAAAAAAAATAAACATTAAAAAAATTGCATAGAGTGCGACAATTGATATATGTCAGTATGGAAATAACTGAAACTTAACTGAAAGTGGCCTCATTCGTTTTATAACTAGGTCTTAGCTTATAAAAACCAAAAGGCAATGATACTGGAACCTTTATAAGATCAATCGTTTGTCTATGCGTCTGTTGTGTTTTAAAAATATGTATGAACTATTTGGAACTAAACAATACGCGTTATTTACATAAATCTGTTAATTTTGGAGGACAGATTAGACAATTTTGTGAAACATATTAAATGACAAGTTCTATTATGAGAATCTCAAATATAGTTGTATTATTTACTTTGTAAAAAAAATATGAAACCTTTCATTAATGAATTCAAAAACGATTGTTGAATAAAATAATAAAAAGTTAATTTAATATCTTTACTCATAGATTACAAAACCTATGTAAAACCCGCACAGGACATATGTATACCAAACTTAACGTGTGTTACCGCGCGAGTGTCTCTTGCCGATTTTTATTTATTTGAGCAGTATTCTATGGAATGTTTCATCTTATTTTAAACCATGGCGACTTTTCACTATGTATTTCATATAATTACATAATCCTAACAAGAATTACTAAATAAAATTATAATATTGACCATCTACAGCTGATACAGACGATGACATGCTCCAACCGCCACTCATATGAGACTGGCAAAAATATAATAATATGAATATCTTGGCATCACCTCTCACGTGGACTGGTCAGCAATGCGCTTGCGTGAACGTTCGAAGCCAGCTGCAGTTTGAAACTATTACTAGGAGCCCATAAGATCGCAGAAGCTTCATTCAAAACTTCGAAAAGCGGCAAAGTTTTCTATGTATGCGTCAGTTTTGTATGTGTCCTGTTTTCATATGATAGCTGCTTAGTTCAAATGCATGGATGAGACAGAAATAACTGCAAGGTTTTTCTTTTTTTTGTAAACACCATATGACTTGAAAAACGTTGATGCTTCTATACAAAATTATCTATAAGATAATGTTTTACCATTGGAAAAACCAGGAGTCAGTCCACAAATATAACATTAGCAAGGTATACGGGAATACGAACGATCTTCGGAATATCAGGTGTTGACATGGCCAAACTGTAAGGGTTTCTTGTTTCAAAACAAACCCCTTGCAAGATAGAAACGAAGTAATATTAATACGATAAGAAATTAAAGATCGAACAAATTAATTATAAGGGGGTGATTAGTGATCGATACTGGTGCCAAAAATGCAATCAGTAAAATTTTTGTCTGTCTGTCTGTCTGTCTGTCTGTCTGTATGTTCTTTATAGAAACAAAAACTACTCGACCGATTTTAACGAAACTTGGTACAATTATTCTTCATACTCCTGGGCAGGTTATAGTATACTTATCATCACGCTACAATCAATAGGAGCAGAACAGTGAAGGAAAATGTTGGGAAAACGGGAGAAGTTACTCCATTTTTTAAGCTTCCATCGCGTGTGTAGCCTTAATGGTTAAAGTTACATAGAAATCATGTATTACGGAAATGTTTTACATAAAATTATCTAAAAAATATCCCACTACAGCATATGTCTATCTTTTATGGTTGACTCACAATAACACGTGTAACTCCCTATAGCTTAGCAGTAATCTTACGTTTATCGTCGGATTGGGCTGAAATTTGGCATGCAGGTAGATGTTATGATGTAGGCATCCGCTAAGAAAGGATTTTGATTAATTCTACCCCCAAGGGGATAAAATAGGGGATGAACGTTTGTATGAAACTTTGTCAATTTTAAACCGATCGGGCTGAGAGTTTCAAAATCGGGGGTAAAGTAACTATTCCACGCGGACGAAGTCGCTGGCAGAAGCTAGTAACAAATAAAAAACAAACCTGCCGTGTCAGCGACCGGAAACTCGCTGATTATTAATTTTATAAGTTAAGTAGTTTATAAGTTGGTTAAGAATGTTTTATTACTAAGTTAGCTTGAACGAAATATTTTCAAGAAAACATACTGCACAACAACAAACTCCATCTGCTTGTATTATTACGTGTTTGTTATAAAACACTGTCTCTGTTTATTTTTTCGCTCTCAGCAAAAAGCAAATCAAGTGATTTTATCTTAAACTAGCTGCTGCCCGCGACTTCGTACCCGTGGAATCCCCGATTTTAAAACATTCTTTATCGCTGCTCCGCTCCTATTGGCTTAAGCGTGATGATATATAGCCTGAAACCTTCCTTGATAAATGGTCTATTCAACCCAAAAAGAATTTTTCAATTCGAACCAGTAGTTCCTGAGATTAGCGCGTTCAAACAAACAAACAAACAAACAAACAAACTCTTCAGCTTTATAATATTAGTATAGATAGGGTCAGGGGGACCAAAACGCTTTAGTACGTCCTGATTGTTGCGTACAACGCAGCGTGCTGAAGTCAAAGTCAATGTCGGCCATTGACCCCTTTTGTGATAATTACTCGCAAGTTTGACATGAAAAATCCCTTGACATACTATCAGACTGATTTACTACGACCACAGGGCCCTAAGTCTGCTATTTTTATAAATTTGTCATTCCATCACGATCCCACTGTCATTTTGCTAAAAGTTCGTAATCTGCTAAAGGACAATGGCAGGCTTGTATGGGAATTTTGTACCGCTAATCATATTTCGTGTTTTGGGATGTTTTTTGTTTTAATTGGAAGGTAATGTGATAGACAAGCCCTGTTTAAATTCCTAGATTTTTAGAACTTGGGACGTAGAAGTTATAACCACTTTTATTTTTAAGGTTATGTTGGTACTAGTGTTACATATGAGTACATAATCATTGTTTTGGTGATAAAGTAATGTTCTAGATTGCTTGCCGCTATCTTTGTGGTGTTTTAATAACCAATAAGTATGTAGATTGAGATGAGGATCGTTAGTACTCAGCTGGGGTGCATTAGGAGATACCTACCTATGAGGTCCAGCAGCGGACTGCAAACGTTTGATAATTATGAAGGTCTGATGGGTCGTCGATTGTAAATAAACAAAACAATAGGTACTTTGTTTTTGTAAGCATTATTTTATTTCATTGAACTTTCAATTAATTTATTCTTGTATTACTTCATCTAAAAAGGGGGCAGGTCGGCGGCCCCTCATGGCGAGCATAGCTTAGGTACCAAATAACACTCATCACACGTGAGCAGTATCCCATTGTACTTAAATAATAATAATAATTCGCTTAATTACTCAGACTCACAAACCACAATCCAAAACAACAGAAAATAATTGAACTCAATGACAGTTTTTTTTTACCTGTTAATAAATAATTACCATAAGAACAAAAAAACATTGCTGACAGAAATCATTCCTATCATTAAATCGTAAACTATTATGATTTTATGAAACGATTATGCGTTCATAGGTATAATATATAAGTGTTTAAACATAATTATTTAATGTTATTTCTATTTCTAAATAATTAATTATCAATTCGATATTCGTGTTACTTTTCATTGGCAATTTCTAAAAACATAACTGCGTTTAGTTTACGATTGTATTACATTTAGTTATTAAATCTTTTTATTTATATTATCAATTAATCCGAAGTTCTAAAAATAGCACACATACGTGAAAATGTATGGCTTAATTGCCTTAATAAGTGGTACAAATTCTATAACAGAACAACAAAAAAAGTTTGGTGTATTAGATGTGCCATTCTCCTTTATAATGGTCGATCATTGGCCGGTCAATGGTCTCGTGATTCTTTTAGATAACCGAGCTATTAATAAAAATGACTGCACATTGTTGTGCAGTCATTTTTTTTAATAGCTCGGTTTGGTTATATAATAGGTCGGGTTCTAATGGTAGGTCACTGATCAAAAGAACTGTCAAAGTTTTAGCAGATTACCGTATACGTCTGTCATTCATTTGTTACGAAATTACCATTCTATGTTATTTCTTTCAATGGAGTGTCGGTGGTTGACCATTGGAAAGTCTTAGTGACGCTTTCGTACCAAACTTGTAAAAATCAACCATTATGAAGTCAATGATAGAACATTCTGAGACTATTATAATAGCAGACTTGAAGCTCAGCATACCTGTCGAGATAGTATATTTAGTTAACAGATAGATGTTAATTACCATAAAATGGGGTGGATAGAAATGCCGGGGTGAATAAAAACGAAACATGTTTTGGGATTTTCGCTTAAATACCATATTAAGAGCTTCACACAAATCACCAATAAGAAAAACAAATAATTGATTCAAAACTTGGAGTTTTAGATTTCTGCAAGCAATATTTAAATAACGAGAACATTGAAGGCAGTTTCGTTTTTATTCACCCCATTTTTTTGTATTGTAAATCATCGAATGACTTCTCCCGCTCCGGGCGGAGCGGAAGGGAGTGTCAGACTCTTACTGATTAAAACCCACCCGTGATCCTACTAGTGCCCTTTGCGTTCCAGGGCCGCGGTGGACTCTTTCAAACAAATTCCGCAACCCTAGCAGGCACTGACCCTATGGGGCCTCGTCTTCGTTGCTGACGGCTCTTTGAGGCTCTTTTATTCACCCCTGCATTTCTATCCATCGCGTTTTACTGTTACGCCTCAACTTTTTATTCTGGATTAAGTGTCTGTTTAGAAAGGGGGTGTCATAACTTTAGTGGGAACAAAGTAACAAAAACAAGCTCAAGCAGCAGCAGTATAGTGCAGTTAAATAACATTTAATAGAAATAATAAGATGTATTGCCCCACTATAGCAATAAACCAAACATTTCTCTCGACGTTTGGTAGAAGAAAATGCATCGTAGTCAAATAAAAATTAGTTCGGCATTAGAAAATATTTTATATTTTTGTGTGTGTTCACTTACAAATTTAAATCGTCAAACGAAATGGATCAGCTGAATTAATGATGCGATATCGGCTTTCGTCACATAATAAATTATTAACATATTAAGGAAAAGAAAATACCCATAAAAAGGTTATCTATAAGCACCAACAAATGGTTGTAAAACATTAACGAAATATTTGCAGAATATTTTTGTAAAAAGTAAGTGAAAATCAATAACAAAAGAAAAGGCGTATTCAGCTATGTTTTTGTTTCATAATTTTACTAATAATTTGCAAAAACTGATCTAAGCGCAAAAAATATTCTTTTGTTGTAGAAAAACAAGCAAAAGGTACTGCGACCCTGCCAGGATTCGAACCTGGAATCTTCTGATCCGTAGTCAGACGCGTTATCCATTGCGCCACAGGGCCGGTGCATTAAGTGTTTAAATTATGCTTCTGATGCTTTAAAATGACGTCATCCAATATAGAAGAAGAAAAAAAGAAATCAAATGTTTATTTGGGGTTCGCACAAACAAACAAAAAAAAAAAACAAAGAAATAAAATAAAATCACTTTAACTTTACTTTTTTTGTTTATGTATTTATAAAATAAATAAACAAAAGCTATCGATATCAATTTCAATGTGCAAGGCCAAAAAGGTTGATATTTCGGCATATACTGAGAAATTAAAAAAAAATCACAGCGCTGGTATTCTGATAGGTCCTGTAGATACAGATTATATTTATGGCTTGATCCAAATTATGCCAATACTCACGGAACACAAACTAAAATTAAATAAATAAATACTTATGGAAAATAATAATTTAAACAACGTGCATAAAAGAAAAAAAAGTACAGACATACAATAAATAATTTAGACAGTGAAAAATGTTGGGACGCGCGGGCGCAAGTAAGAGGCAATCGAAATGGAGGAAGGATTAAAACATTGTTATAATACTAGTTGGAGTAATGAAATGGTAGCAAAATATAATGCGACCCTGCCAGGATTCGAACCTGGAATCTTCTGATCCGTAGTCAGACGCGTTATCCATTGCGCCACAGGGCCGGTTGACATTTGAGACAAATTTCTGCTTCAAAATTACGTGATTCAAGAGTTGCCATTCAGAATATTTGTCTTTTTAAGTTTTTTTGACCTAACTTATTACTATGAAGACAACAGAAACAATATTCAGAAGCTCCATGCAAGTTAAGTTTATACTTGAAATTATGTATTTATTTAGTAAAGTCTGTTCATATGTATAGTATAACACTATACCTATGTAAGTAACAGCTTAGCTATATGATTATCCTGTATTTATAGGGCCTACGAACGACGTAAAAAATAGTTTGCTTCCGATGTTACTAGGATTTCATAAGCGCTGAAGTATTTTCTAGGTCATGACGTCGCCGATCGATCGTGATGTCATATAGTAGACATTAGTGCAGGTAAAACACATAAAAAAACGCAAAGATATATTATTCTTTATTAGTAAAGCTTCAATTTGGTAGTTATTTGTGACTTTGTAGTACACAATTAATGTAATAGTTAACTATTGCATACACTGTGAATTTTTACACGTTAATTTTTGCAGAAAATTAAAAATTAAAAATATATAAAAGTAACTATATACAGGGTTATTTGTAAAACGCGTGTAAGTCGAGAGTTCAGCCTGCCAAGTATTCTGTACAAACACGCAGTTTTTTCCGAGCTTTGATTTCGAAAACAAACACTAAGTATTTATGATTTCATTATGTCTATAATTAAGATAAAATTCAGATTTAACCAAGTAAGTATAAGACGATATTACTCTCCAAATTTTATTGTTCTAGGTCAACGGAAAGTACCCTAAAAATTTGGATTGTCTTGAGAGTGTCAAAATATATCTATGTATGTGTTTTTGCGGCAGTTTGATTAACCTCCGCGCTTTCCCGAAATAAAGGGTATTAACAGACAGACAGAAGGACGAAAAGTGATCCTATAAGGTTTCCCTTTTTCCTTTTGAGGTACGGAACCCTAAAAAGTATCTATAGGTCAGACTAGACGAGATTCTACACTTCTACAGGCCATGTGATTCGAAGTTGCTTCATGTACAGAATACTCAAAGCCAAGCATTAAATAACCCTAAAGAATAAAATACGCTATTGTACTTTCACTAATTTGTATTTTTAATTAGTTTAATACTATAAATACTCTTGGAGTTGACGCCATACGATTTCTTAAGGTGTAACCTTAAATCAAACACATGATATGTCTCGCATTGACGATGTTTAGTACCGTACGCTGTTGCGCAGTTATATGTCGGCAGCATTGTTGCCATGGTAACCACCGTAGCATTCCATGTGCTCAAAAGACTGTATTGATCCATCCAGACCGTAGAATATTTGAAGCACTAGGCGTTCATGAAACAGTAAGAGGTCTTATGGAATGAGATAGTAAAGAACTAACAGCGGAATAGAACAACCTTTCATGTTTTGGGAAAATTAGTCACACCATATATATTACCACCTGTCCTCTTTCCATACATGAGGATGTGAGTTTGAAACCGAGCAAGAACCGTTTTGTTTTATGTGTTTCAAGTACTGAAAGGACAAACATGTATGTACATTACTGCCTTAGAACATTCATATTTTTCTTTTATTAGGTATTTGTTTAAATCTCCAAGATCTGAGAAATTTTTCATGAAAATCAGGTGCGATAATTGATAAACATTTAATGATATATAATAAAAGGTCTTTAGGGGAAAACCAACTGCGAAAGTTACACTAATCAGCGCCATCTGTCTCAAATTATTTCAATTGTCCCTGACCTTCAAAAGAGTTGTGTCAGTGGTTCCGCATCTGTTAGCAGCTGCAACTGAAGGGCGTCGGGCACTGTAGTCGCAAATGCACAGACAGGGGCGATACAGCATACAAATTTGGAAACAATTAGTAACGGCACATTAGCTTAGTTGGGTGGACCAGAGCATCGCGTTGACTAAAACGCGGAAGACGTGGGTTCGAGTCCCACATGTGCCTAATCCCCTTTTCAAGTAACTTTTTAAGTTTTTATATTATGAGATAAGGTGACTTTCACATTAATAAATCTATCCGATTAATCCATTATAATTTGAGTCACTGTATCCAAAAGCAAGGTATACGTTGATATCACGTTTATGCGCAGTATTTATAGGTCTTATGGCCAGTATTATCTATAAAATTTGAATAAAAGTTAAGTAATTTTCTTTGTATTACTAGGTAGTTCCAACAAAAACAATACAAATGCATCTTCTCATTGTATTTTCCGATTTTTTATTTGTTAAAACTTCTCTGTTTTAGTGTGAAACTGGAGCTGTCTGCTAGTTTGTGAATTATGTTACCAGCCAACCCCGATGGCTAAAATAGTTTGCCCTTAGCAAAACCGGTTCATCCTAAGCGTATCAGGTTATACTAGTTTAGTCCAGGACAAAGTTTGGCCTGGACTAAACTAGGGTGATGTAGTATGTAAGTACTTATTATTTCTAAGTACGTAAACAATATATAAGCTGTGTAATAGTATAATATTAAAGGCAGAATTGTACCATATCTTGTGATGTTTCATTCCATCTGACTCCTGACATAGACACCCTACCACTAAACAGGGCTTGAAGGTTTGGCTTGTTAATGTGAGAGATATTTTAAAAGTGTTTAAAATGTTTTCAAACTAAGTTTTTATACCTATGTATCCTGCTTATGTGTGTAAAGTTTCATTAAAATCGGTTTAGTCATTTCTGAAAATAAGGACATGAAAGGTGAACGGCAGATTTCGTACAACAAACTTTTTTTGTTGTTCTGTTATAGAATTTGTACCACTTATTAAGGCAATTAAACCATCTTATTTCGTGTAGGTGCAGCATTTTAAGAACTTGGGATTCATGAATAATATCAATAAAAAGATTTGAAAAAATAAACGTAAAAAAAGGTAGACTGAACGCACTTATTTTTTTTGTTACTTTGCCATAATTATGTAAAATAACACAAATATCGAAACGATAATTAATTATTTAGAAATAGAAATAGAATTAAATATAATTGAACACTTATATATTATATCTGAGAGTGCATTCTTGTTGTATAAAATCATAATAGTTCACGATTTAATGAAATATATGATTTTTGTCATCAATAATGTTTTGTCCATATGGCAATTAATTATTGACAGGTAAAGAAAATCTGTTTTGTTTTTTGTTGTTGTCAATTTCAGTTCAGCTTCTTTGCTGTTGTTTTGGATTGTGGTTTGTGACTGCATCTGAGCAATTTAGCGAATTATCTGGCTGTTTTTACGTTGCGTTGAGAATCTGCTCCTCCGTTCTCTATCTCTTGATATTAGTTTTGCGAAAGGACGCTTTAAGCTGTGCTGTGTGTGTATAAGTGCTTTAATTAAAATGACGAGTTTGCAATGTGTTAATTACAACGTTCGCTTGTCAAGTACAATATAATAAATGTACATACTTTCAAAAACAAAGTATTGTTTTATTTACCGACACTCGACCCCCATCAGAACTTCATCATTAGCAAACTGTTGCAGTCCGCTACTGAACATATTATGTAGGTATCTCCTAATGCATCTCACTGAGCAGATTCGACTACTACTCAATATATGTACAGTCGGTGATAGCAATTAGCTGACCCCCCTAAAAATTACTCGATTTTACACCCTATGCTCATACTAACACTACTCGTTGAACAGAAACAATAAATAATTTTGATACGCAAACTTGAGCTTTAAGAGGTTGGTATTAGGTCATTCATTTATAACTGTTCACCTATTTTAATAAGTGGGTAGTTAGACGTCAATATGCGTATTCAACCAAAACTGCTATAGATATGACATTAGGAATATGGGGTAGAAGAATAAATTGAACAAGATAATCTATGCACAAATAGCAGTGAATACGCGCGAACATTTTTACTTTGCCTTACTATATTGTAAAAAATCCACGCTTTTTTCCTTTTTATTAATTGTTATCAGTTTTGATAGTTTAATCGTCATGTCCAAGTTGAGTTGAGTGATTATTTAAAATACAAAATAATCTATTTGCATGAGGATAATGTTGGTATTAAAGCGATTGCTACGAAACTTAATATAGCGGTAAGTGTAGTGCTTCATTTATAATTATAGTTACCTATTCCTTAATTCGTTAGTTGGCTTAAAAGCCGGTGAATGTAGAATAATAGAAAATTAACTATGTTTCATTATGAGTCTAATTTGAGATCATTTATAGGTCTAATTTGATTTATATTATCTAAATTGATAAACGTATTTTTGCAAACTTAATCGATAAATTATGTTTACCTATTCGTTACTAAAACTATGTTTATTGTGTTGTTTCAGAGAAATACAGTCAGATTGTGGATAATATTCAAAAAGATCGTCCTGGACCAAAACCATTCATGTGAGGAAGTGATTGTTGTTGGATATGGTGCGCGGTATGCGGGACCGCTTGCAACAAGTAATAGAAAAAAATGGTGCTCCACTTCGCTATTAAAAGCATAATATTATAAATGACTTGAGTAACCAGTGTTGGTCAGAAACAATACTAACGTATGTCAGTGTGTATGTTAAATTAACTATTGTTATAATTTCTAACGAAGTATTTCGAATACCTAGTTTTTTGTCAAAACCTTATAACTAAAATAACTACTCACAAAACAAATTGATATATAGTAGGTAGAACTTCAACGTATAATGTCGTTTTATTTAAATGATATTTAA
The DNA here is from genome assembly GCA_905332915.2 of Hecatera dysodea. Classification (NCBI taxonomy): domain Eukaryota; kingdom Metazoa; phylum Arthropoda; class Insecta; order Lepidoptera; family Noctuidae; genus Hecatera; species Hecatera dysodea. The sequence continues at coordinate 23,655,990 of HG995286.1, read as the reverse complement.
TGTGGTGATGTTATTGTTATGAAATAGAAATACATACCAATATTTCTAAATATTATAACATGCTGATTCACTACATTAAACTCAGTGCATTTAACAACGTTATTAGTAAAATAGTAAGTAGGTAAATATTATCATCTTCGTGTCGTCATCAATATCATTTATGTTATTCTTATAATATTTTTTTTATAAAATATAATCGTTTTTACCATCATTTTGGTTTTTTATTTCTGCTCGTTTTTTTTTGTTGCTAATATTATAATTTATTATTTATAACTTAAAATAAATTTACAAAACAGGAACAAACGCGTCAGTCACGCTGGTTACGAACTCACAACCTTGATTTGTCAGCTCACTACAGTCACCACTAGACCACCCGAAACATATTTAACGTGAGCGAAATTACGTATTATATTACAAGTTAAAATAATATTCAAGATCATACCTACCTTAACACTGCGTGTTAAAGATCAAATTCGAATAACTATTTTATTGATCGTAGACGTTGAACCAGTTGTCTTACTGCTAACAAGCAAAAGGTTCAAATTCGTTTAATTTTTAGGGGGTCAGGTAATTAAATTGCTATCACCGACTGTACCTATTTAATGGTAAGTAAAACACTACAAAGATAGCGACATGGTAATCTAGAACATTTATTTTATCACCAAAAGAATGTTTATGAGTACTTATTTGTAACACTAGTACCTACATAACCTTAAAAATAAAACTGCTTATAACTTTTACATCCCAAGTTCTAAAAATCTAAAAAGTTGAAAAGGGCTTGCCTATCATATTAGTTATCAATTAAAACAAAAAGTATCCCAAAACACGAAAATGTATTAGCTGTACGAAGTTCCCATACAAGCCTGCCATTCGCCTTTGTATGAAATACCGTACGGCGTATACGCTCTTAAGCCAATTTTGTAGCATCGGCCAAATAATTCTTTCCAAACGTAAAGTTTAACTACTCGTTGTAACAAATGATTTCCGTACTTGGGCTATTTATTACTGACGGTGTGGTTTAGAGTACCTACAATCACGACCGCTTTAGCGTAGCTCGCGTAGCTCTCGTAGCGATAATGTTTGCTACGTCGTAGCACCACGTAGCATGAGTACATTATTTCCCAGTAGAAAGGAAGTTGGCTATTTGACCATACAATTTTAAAAATATGTATAAGTTTATTAACAGCTTTATTTCCAGCTCAAGTGGTAGATTCGGTTAGATTTTGTTTACAGCGGCCAACATAATTATATAGGTTTTCAGTCAGTTCCGAGATTTCCAGTATGATTTATTTACATAAATTATTATGATCTATTATACCCATATTTCAGATTATTTCCTTACTTCCATCAAAATATCCACAATCATTTAAACAAGGAAAATGGAAAAGAATTTCTTCCACATGCAATGGGTAGTAAGTACTTACTTCTTTTGTTTCCTTGCTGGGTTTTTTTCTCGTTGCTCAGCAATCATAAGTTGGTCATGCCCCAGCACACTGTCTTGAGTCCGAGATCGATCCGCATAGGCTCATCGAACTGGGAAACAATACAGGTAGTTGTTTACTGATTACCGCTGACATCGCGCTGCTGTGAAAGTTGGGTTCATATGCTCACGAGTGTGACTTTGGGGTGTTTAAAATTGTGGAAATAATCTGAAGTACTCAAAATGACATATGGTATTATAAGAAAAAAGGTTCTCATAACAGGTAGAAAATTATATTAATAACCTGATTGAGTTATGAGTCGACCACATACATGGCTTCCCTTTTTTAATCTCCCTGTATCTTTTTATATTGGAACATTAAAGCATTCTCAGCTTTAGAGCGTTTTTTTAGTTAACTTTTCTGGGCTACAGTATATAGCTTTTTCATATTTTAAATAAGTTCATTTTTACAAAAATTTAATTAGATAATATTATTTATATTCGAACGACGAACTCATGATACGTGAAACAAAAACTTTGTAGTTATTCCTTTTTAAAAAAATTACGCTAACGGAGGTGTGTAAAATTTGGCACAGTAGTTTATGTGGAAAAACAGCGCAGATAGCTAATATTTATTTACTAGCTGCTGCCCGCGACTTCGCCCCCGTGGAATCCCCGATTTTAAAACATTCTTTATCGCTGCTCCGCTCCTATTTGCTTAAGCGTGATGCTATATAGCCTAAAACCTTCCTCGATAAATGGTCTATTCAACCCAAAAATATTTTTCACTTCGAACCAGTAGTTCCTGAGATTAGCGCGTTCAAACAAACAAACCAACAAACTCTTCAGCTTTATAATATTAGTATAGATAATAGTTCTTAAAAATACTAAATAATAATAATACTGAACAAATAACATCAAAATTCGACCACTTTGCGATACTAGTTGGATTAATTTTATCAAAATTCTGATTTAATTTGTACACACTATACAAATGGAACTATGAAATGGAAGGACCTCATTCACTGCGTGTAGAGCCGTTCCAACTGGAAGATTTTTTTTATAACGTCCTATTTTCTAGTAGTATGTACTTTGTAATAAATTTAGCACTAAATAATCTATCGTTTTTTTAATGCATATCTGATCTTATTAATCAAAATACTTGAAGTTGAATGTTAAAGCATCAAAAAGTAAGCTTTGTCAGCTGCTTTCCACACCGGCTTTTCCCGACTTTATTTTGGTTCGGCTTTCAATCAAACAGGTTCCGCTGAACCTCCACTACCCAGTTACAGGGTAACAAAGTACTTCTTGGCAAAAATGTTACCGGATTGTCTACCCTCCGACAATCTGTAACGACTGACAAAGAGCTACAAATGTCAGTCGATACTACAGACATACCAACAGCCTAACGTGTTTTCTGAGGTAGGGAGGATCTCTGTATGCTAAGATGGTCACCGATCGTTAGACCAATCCATTGGTTAACCTTGAAGGTAGACCCATGCGGCAGTTATTATTTTGCCAAAAGCTCTAAAAAAAAACTTGAGTGGTGTCAAGGGACACCCGGATGGAACGAAGTTAGATGTATGACTTGGTTAGCACAATAGTAAAGAGAGGTTATAATGCGTACTTGATAAAAATACATAAACCCCACCCATCCAAATCGCGACCTCACCAATAGTTGCTTAGCACAACCATCTAAGTCGTGACTTCACTAACAGTTGCTTAACACACCCATCCAAATCGAGACCTCACTAACAGCTGCTTAACTCCTCCCAACCTTTTCGCAACCTTGCCAAAAGTTGCTTACCCCTCCCATTCAAATCGTGACACAAAAAGTGTCGTTACAACTCTTGGTTTTAATTTTTTCCGTCTAGCCCCCTTTCGCAACGCGCGATAAGGAACTTGGTTCCAAAAGCATAGTTAATTTGGACATTTTGGGCACTAGTCTAAAATCTTTATACGGACATTCACTTCATGAAATTTGTTTGTTTTTGAGCAACAGCATCTTTTTCGTGAGGAACAGTGAGTCTTAATGGCATGCCTACGACGCGAACGTTTTTATGTTAATTCGAGCAAGATCAAACGAATGGACCGTTACAACTTAGCACTGATTGCTCGAAAACAATCCTTAATGCTCAGCGAGATACACATGACTTATTATATTCTATTCTACGAGTATTAAGCATTAGCATTAGTCTTACCCGGCTTCTAGATGTTCTTATGTGTGCTCCTCATAACTATTTCTTTATGGAGGGAGATGTGAGACCTGAAACAATAAAAAAGGGTTTTATAACATAAAGTGATATATTGGTACCTATGTATACGTGCGCAAGCAGTACGTACATACATGACAAAATTACTAACGTATTTTTATATCAATTAACAATTGACTTGTCCCCCTTTGCAAGGGTACCTAATATATTCACAAACCTTCCTGGTGTATTGCTCTTTCTACTATTGCAAACGTCTCACAACTGTAGTGACTACGAGGTTTAGGAGAATTGAGCTGAGAAAGTGACTGAGACAGACAGTGACTTTGTGGTGGGGTACCTAATGTACCAATACTACTATATGTTGTCCGCGACTTTCCACGCAATGCCCTGTTTTTTGCCGTTTCTAATTTCAAATTCTTTCCAGCGCTCTCCTACTCTCCCCAAGGAACATGCCAAGTTACAATTTTATTCAGTGAGTCACTGATTAGTAAGGGAAAGTTTTACAATTATTGATTGATTTAAAGGTTTACAAGAATTCGTAGGCGCAATTGTTATTTAACAGCAAATCTCGTTTCTAATAGGTTATGTATGTTTGATATCGTGCTAACGGATATTTGATAGGTTTCTTTGGACTTACTACTAATAGTTCATAAGCATATGACAAAACTCCATCGAATATTAATTAATATTAAATATGCTAATCCAAATTATAAAGACCCAAATTAATCCATACCTTAATTGTAAATGTGAACTGTGTCATTCTGCTTGTTTGTTCCAATTTTAAACCCTTGAACCAATTTTGTAAATATGTACATACAGTATAGACTGCGAGACTAAAGTTAGCGTTACCATAATGTCTATTATAGTGTGAAAATCATTGTAATGATAAATGGGCACTTGTTTTGAAAAATATCGTGGCCCCAAAATAAACATAGTAATTTGGCTTTCGTCCTTAGCGGGGAATCTGTAAAGCTATATGGTCCTTTTATGCCAGCTTCTTAAGAAAAGTACATGGTCAGCCCCTATATCTTTGTTTTATGGATCTCGTAAAGGCTTTCGATAGTGTTCCATGAGAAACTCTAGGGGCTCTTTTGAATAAAGAAAGAAAAAGATATTACACTGAACTTAAATAACTGTAGCATCGTAACTTTCAATTTTTCTTAACTATACCTACTTAGGTATAGTTAAGAAAAATTGAAAGTTATTATTTGTTATAATTTAAAGATTATTCTGTTATACTTACCTATCATAACATAGTCTACAATAATATTATAAAGAGGAAAGATTTGATTGTTTTTTTGTTTGAATTGAATAGGCTCCAAAACTACTTGACCGATTTTTTCTTTCATTGTTGGGAAGCTACACTATCTCTGGTGAACATTTCAGTTATATTATATTCCCAAAGGAACGGGAACTACCAGGGTGAAACCGCGGGGCAATGCTATACCTAATAAATATTAATAGCTAAACTGAAATAAAAGTATCTTGTGATTGTAAATGCTTTTCTGCATTTAGTAATTTCCTCGCTGAGGTGGGAAGAAAAGTTACGTGTGGCACTGGAGTGCAAAGATTTTATCACCTCGTGTTCTTTTGATTCCCTCGCTAACGCTCAATATTCTAATTTTAGAATCCTTCGCTTGCTTGGTCATCCAAATTAAGCACGCAGTTAAAAAGCAACTTTGCACTCTTTTATAACAAATAACTATAATAATGTATTTACAGATTAGTAAGACAACTCTGTAACAAACTTCAAGCAACCCGAACTGGGCCCGTGTGGTGGTCTATGGCCCATTTCCTCTCCTAGAGAGGAGGTCTGAGTCCCAGCAGTGGGAACATTAAAAGGCTGATTATGCTTACGCTAAACTTAAAACAAGGTTGGATTCTCAGCAGTACCTAACTAATTGGAAATAAATCATTCGTACTAAAACACTGGAGAAACTTGCTCGGGCATTATTTATTAATATAGTAAATAAACCAAGATTATTCGAATAAATACGTTACTTATTAATGGCATCTGCCTTAGAAGGGAGCATAAAATATACGTACGTGTCAGCTGTACAAAAACAAATCCACATTTTTAAATTCCAAGTTTATATATTATTTATATTTTTGCCTTACCCTTCTAAAGTACTTATCTACTGGTGACGTTTAGCCAAGAAGGACATCATGAAAATACGAATCCTCACCTACTTATATTTTTTGTATAATTTACTACATATTCAAAACCGAATCTCAGTATTTTTAAAAAAACTTTATTAATTTTTAAATAGGTAGACACCTCTTTTAATTAAAAATAAATGTAAAAAATAGTGTGCATGATTTAAATTAAATATTGGTAAATACTAGCAGCGTCCCGCTGTTTCACTCGCATAAGTTTCGATCCCGTGGGAATATCGGTGATAAAATATAGCCTATGTCACCCGGGAATAGTGTAGCCTCACAACAGTGAAAGAATTTTTCAAATCGATTCTGTGATTTCAGAGCCTATTCAATAAAAACAAACAATCAAATCCTTCCTCTTTATAATATTAGTATAGACATAGAATCAGCCCCATGCTTCCCTCGTATTGAGAAAAAGTAACGGCCAAGCCATGCTTTTATATCGAGATGTAGGGATGGTGATGTTTGAAGAGTTTGGCTTTCCAGAGTTGTGGATGATGCTTGGCTGTTGGGGTGTTATGAAGGTCATAACACCCCAACAGCCAATTTAATTTAAACCATTTTGATGATGCTTACCTTTTCCATAATTTTGAGTTTTCCCTTTTGTATAATTTAACATAGTGGTCACAGAATCGACCATCTTGTTTAACATTTAACCTCTTCATCAGTTTTAAAGTTTGGTTTACATAAGATTAATATAAAATTATTAACAGTCCAGTTTTTTTATCACTTCTAAGTGGTACACCCCTCCCTCCCTCCACCTAAACGTACCCATCACAACGTGTCGGTTTAAATTGGTGTAAGCAATAAACAAACATGCGATTTCAGCAATCCCGACAGATTTGCTATCATTTATTAAAGAGTTCCGTTTCCTATCTCTGTTCTTCATAAGATCTTCATCAAACTAGAAAGGGCCTTGAAATACTAAAATGCTCTTCCAAACCATTGTATACAATTTATTTATTTATTTTTTCATATTACCTCGACAAGAGTGAATGAGAACATCATCAATGTAGTCGAAGCCACGCATCATTAGGAATAAATCAAATACTAGTCGTCAGATCTCAATCAAATTTAAATGGATCCACACAACAAGCACCAGCTTTTGAATAGAGAAAGAATCCAGTACAAAGTTATGAGGTATGGATATAGTACAATATTTACACGTTGGTATGAGCTATTTCAGTAAAAGAGTATAAAATACGCCAATATTATTATTACGCTGAGTTTAAACCAGCCGTCGCAAATAACTACTACATAGCTCGATAGATGGCCCTCATCGATTTAAAAGCGCGCTATGGTTTCGTTACCGCGGCTACAATATATAGTCTGGCGTTCAGAGCTTCGGTGTCAGTAAAAGCTTACTATCTAAGAGTTTAGATAATGTAAATTTTTGAAAAGTCCGGATTTAAAACGGACTTATTATGCTTTGTAATGAACTGCGAAGTTATTTCGCATTCGCACGATTATTTCATCTTCATGTTAAAGATGAAATAATTATAAACTTGGATGTTGGGCATTCATACTTCTTTCTATACATTAGTAAAGGCCATGATACAGCCGTATTCAGCAGATTCTTAAACTATTCTATCGATAAAAAATTGAGTATAGATTTCGTTAATCATTCCTTATTTAAAGTAATCATACGATTGTTTTTTTTTTTATAAATATAAATGGTAGTGTTCACATGAAGCTATATTTGTAGAATCGTTTTCTGAAAACTCGTACTGAAGGTAGTTGAATATGGAATGAAAGTTGGTTATTGAAAGCACGGTCGGACGTCAAACAAGTTGGTACAAAGATTTTTGATCATAAGTCACTGATTTGTCATCAGTGTGTATATAAGTTATTATAGTTATTGTTTTTCTTGGAAACTCATCGTCTTATTCTATAATGTTGCTGAAAGGAAACCCAATGGGCAATTTGCATCTAACACACGGTTTGTAATGATGTTTATTAATTTCTGTACCAGATTTTTAGCTAATTGAGTGAGCTTTCAAATAGAAAAGGATGTCACAATGCAAAAAAAAAAAACAATATTCAAAGTCATGAGCGGCACAAAGAGGTGGAATAATAATTCGCACATCACTAAAAATAACTCCATTGCCCCTGCCACTAGTATTTCTCGTAGGGTATAATCCTGTTCTGTGGACGCCAATGTAATAATAATGAATGAACAGTGGTACCACTATATAATACAGTGTTTACTTGTACAAGACTACGTTAAACGGTAGAGGATTGAGCTTGTTTATATTGTGTGCTCTTATATTTCAGTTTATAAAAGAATAATCTGTTTTTTTTTAATCTCCTTTTCGTCCGCAAGTCGTCTTGTCGACATTAAGCTGTATTTTATGCGTGCATAGCACAGAATCCAATGAAATGTCCATATAGGATAGCTTTTTTATAATTGGCTTAAAGAAGATCTTAAGGAACACGTATCTTAAGTTATTTAAATGTGTGATTTGGTTGATTTTCCATTAACTTTCTTGCCAATTGGTCAGGATGGTTTTCTATTCTTTTTTATACGTGATTATTTATAGTTATCAAACTGGAGCATCATGGTTTTATCAACATGGAACGGACTGGAAGCGGTGTAGTATCTCAATGTTGGATCCGGATGCAATACCCCATAGTTGCATGTTTGCAAGTTCAGACTGGTTTGAGTATAAACTTTTTTATAAGGAATTTTATTTTCGAGTGCTACTTGGGATTTTCTTCTCATGAGCCAATATAGCTGTATTGTAATTCAAGCGCCCTGTTATTAGTGTTTAAATGTATTTTTTCATGTAAGTACGTCATCTGTTTCATTAAACTTCTAAGTATCGAACCTTATCTGCTTAGGGTATCTTTATTTGATTAAGTTCGACTTCTGGGTATATTTCTCTTCTTAAAGAGAAGGTTACTTGGACTGATTTGGTTTCATTTGCCTTTATATGCCAATCTTTTAACCTTTCTGACATATTATTTAGGTTCATTGTAATTATACCATCAATGGCGCAGAACCGTTGTATCATCAGCAAATGTTCCTGTTCCAGTCTTGTCTATTTGTTAAGTCTGCAGCATAAATAAGATAGAGCATAGGGCCCATCACGCTGCCCTGCAGGACACCTGCTCTTATTTCGGATAGCTTTGTAGTACTGTCAACGTATTTAAAATAAAAGTGTCTGTCACTAATATAATGACTTAATCAGATGGTAGAAAGTAATGGGTAAGTTATTGCAGATTTTGAACAATAGGATCTATGTCATGGTTGCGGAATTTGTTCGAAAGAGTTACCGCGGCCTTGGAACGCAAAGGGCACAAGAGGAACACGGGTGGGTTTTAGTCAGTAAGAGTCTGACAGTCCCTACCGCTCCACCCAGGGCGGGAGCGGTCATTTGATGATTTCCCATCCAAAAAAAAAAATAAGGATCTATGTCATGACAAAAAAATGTTGTATCTTCATCAAAATAACACAAATATAAATTGATGTTTGTAACTTCATCATTATTAAAGTTACAAACATGAATTTGTTGGACAGTATACAAGTTGGAACTTCTTATGGACAAGTCTCATACTAATGAAATGTTAAATTCTATATTGTTTTGACGACAATCAAAATAAAACTTTACGAAATGAAGGGAAACATAAGTTCTTGGTTGAAATCCCTGTTGAATATGTACAGTGGGCAATTGCTGTTACCTGATTCACCCCAAAAACGAGCGGAATTGAATCCGTGAAGGTTGACTGGTAGAGAATGCCTTATTGCATTAAGTCCGCCCATGTACCACTATTGTACATTTTAAATAAACAAATATATTAAAATAAATCCTTTTTTTTCAATTTTTTATTTTCTATTTAATAGTTTTAATCATGTCTCAATTGAGTGATTAATTAAATACAAAATAAACTCTTTGCACGAGAAGAATATTGGCATCAGATACATTGCTAGGAGACTACTGTAGCAGTAAGTTTATTTTTCTAATTACTACTTATACTCTAACTAGTACATCGTTTTTATACCAAGCCAATCTGTTTTATTCTTGCGCTAATAACTTAAATAAAAATAGTTCATGCTTATCATAAGTAGTTTAGTATTATAACGACTTAAATGTTTTAATTTAATATAGTTTATACTTTCATAAATTATAATTTGAAATTAAAAATATGATTGAATATTGTAAACACAAAACGACAAGAACTAGCAGGTTAGTTATGAACTCGCAGCCATATTGTCAAAATTGCCTTAAATTAAATTAACAACTCTATCATATCACAAAATCGTTTTTATAGTTTACGTGAGGGTGGGACGCCTTAAGGTTACATTTTAAAGATTAAATTGGCATAACTGTATTCTATAATATTTGCCTACCTTGAACAAGTCGTTCTAGTTTGTTAAGCTCATACGTATCGAACAACACTTATCTACTGTTAATTGCACATGGTTCAAAGTTGTCTAACTTTTAGTGTGTCAGCTAATAGAAGGATGGGTCAAGTAACAGCTATTATCGGCTGATGGTGAAGTTTATTTTCTAAGCTGTTAAATTAGCCATAATTTTCATGTCGTGATGGTAAGCATATGTGCTATATATCTTTTATATACAATCTGACCCAGCAAACGTTATTTTGACATATGTATATAAAAAAAACAAAAATTAGGGTATGATGAGGTAAAAATTAGGGCGTATGAAAAATAGATAGTAACCGATTCTCAGACCTACTGAATATGCATATAAAATTTCATATAAATCGGTCAAATCGTTTCGGAGGAGTATGGTAAATAACATTGTGACACGAGAATTTTATATATAAGAAATATATTTAAGAAGAGGTACATCAGAGTTCGCACATGACTGAGGGGAGATTCATTATCCTAACAGATGGTGTGTCTGGTAGGGGGTAATCCTGTTTTATGGAGGTCAAGGAGAACGATGTGTCAGTAAACTGAATCGCAACGATCCTTTGGTTACTAAACTTGTTTCGAATATTTTTTTTGTTTTCTAATACATCAAATTAATTCTACCTTACTGGGAGAGGGAAATAGTGTCAAACATTTATTGACTGAACTCTCGTGTTTCTTCAAATACCCTTTGCGTTCCAGGATCACGGTTACCTTAGGTAGAGAAATTGTATAACCACGAACTATTTTAACTAGGTAACAGAATTCATAGAATGACGTAACGTCATTACGATTACCTTTCAAAATACGTGCTGTAGGTTCAAGCCCCAGAGTGTTGAACGCGTTGGCGATGTCAAGAGACACCGCCACCACCACCCCGCCCCGGGAAATCGCCTCCCCCGTCGTGAGGGCTCTCACGCGCATGATGGCGTCCACCGTCGAGCGCCCCGCGCGGAAACCGAATTGGTTCTCCGCCAGATCCGGCCCAACTCTCACCAAGTGCTTGACGAGGCGGTTTGCAATGACTCTTTCAAAGAGCTTGCCCACCTCGTCGAGCAGCACGATGGGCCGGTATGCGGACGGAGAGTCCGCAGGGCGCCCTGGCTTCGCAATGAGGACCAGTTTCCCCGTCTTCCAGCGACGTGGGAACTGGCCCCTCTCCAAGCATGCGCTTAGGAGCCCACGTAGTCGAGGCCCGAGAGCCTCCGAGGCCAGGACCCAGGCAAAGGGCACAAGAGGAACACGGGTGGGTTTTAGTCAGTAAGAGTCTGACACTCCCTTCCGCTCCGCCCAGAGCGGGAGAAGTCATTTGATGATTTCCCATCCAAAAAGGTTCAAGCCCCAGTTGCGGAATTTGTTCGAAAGAGTAAACGTGGTCCTGGAGCGCAAAGGGCATTAGGAAGAACACGGATGGGGGATAAGTCTGATAACCCCTTCCCGCCCACTCTGAGTGCATTATTTGAAAAAGTCATGTCAAAAAGGGAATTAAGAAATTAAAAACAAGAGAGATAATATTTTGTTTCATTAATTACAGTCAGCTTTGAATAGTTATTTACAGGTCCCCCACCTGTAAAGAACTATTCAAAGGACGATTCCTTTGAATAGTTCTTCCTCTGATTTTTTAGTTCACTTTTTGACATGCCAGGCGTGTTTTTTAATTTTTTTGTTTTTTTATTTATTTTTTTGCTATTTACTAAGCAAGCTTGAGACGATCATAGTATAAGCATATAAGCATAATCAGCCTTTTAATGTTCCCACTGCTGGGACACAGGCCTCTCTCTAGGAGAGGGAATGGGCCATAATCCACCACGCGGGCCCAGTGCGGGTTGGCGAATGTCATATTATGTCTTCGATTTTTTTAGTTCTAGGAAACCAGCATGTGGTTTCCTCACGATGTTTTCCTTCACCGTTTTGAGAGCAGTGGTGATGAAATTAATTACACAAAGTAAAGTGCCTGGCTGGGTTTGAACTCGCGACCAACAATAAGTCGGGGCCGTTACCACTCAAGCGGTCGGCTACTTCGTCTGAACTACTTATTATTGACAATTGATGTAGATTTTCATATTCAACAAGCTCGCGCATACATTTGCTAAGCTGTATAAGCTGGTGTTTCGCCTAGTGGCCACGGTATAATACCTGACAGAGGGCGAAGCCCCGTAATGTGGCTTCACAATTTCTAAAGAGGAAGAGTTGTTGTTCGGATGCCTATCTACATATGTATGTTCTATAATTTTCTGAGTCATAAAATACTATTCGCAATGAGATAAAACAAAGATCACTAAAAAAAAACCATAGCAGTAGCATCCAATCACGCTTTACAAACGCGTTTGGAACACTTCGCAGGGCATGATGTCGCGTGCTAAAAGCTCTCACCTTAAAATGAAAATATATCCAACATCTGAAATAGAAATTCACCATCAGCATCAGCACTTTATCGTGCTATGGAAACAGATATTGTAAGTAATAGTTCGCTATGTGCAGTGTAGCTGATTATTTTGTCTATTGTACCAATTCTAACTAATAAGTTCCTATGCGTGAATTTTGGTATTTGGTGGAATATTTTTAACAATAAATAATAAATCTATACGTGAGGATTTTATATAATTCAAAAGTACGTATGGCTTCACGCACATATGTACTTTATAAAGTGACTTTATTACCATGAGAACACGTGCTCGATGTTTTTACGTTCATTCGAGCAAGATCGAACGTATAGACAGAAATAAAACCAAAATGTTAAAGAGCAAGATTCACAAGGCTTATTTTTATATTTGATGATACTTGCTCATCGAAAATCGAGGTACGTGTAGAACTGCCGTAAAAAATTGGTCGCGTGTGATAAAGCATGCGTTTATAATTGCGATGCTTTCAATAACAACATCATTCTGAATATTTTCATCACATCGCCCTATTAATTCACAAAAATTGGCACGTAACACAAAATAAAACAACAAACACAGTCACTAATCCTTACAATCCGTTTCAGATTAAGTTAGTAGAGCTTAGCCACAGGCCCGTTCCTGGCAAGCGGCTTAGACCTACTAAAGCTCAATACTTTCGGGTGGGGTGAGAGGGCTAACACCACTTGCCATGCGCAACTTTCGGTAGGTAAAACAGGAAACCTGCGCACTGTTTCATCCACACTGCGCAATGGCGATATTTTCCCCTTTGAGTACACCCCTTGCAGACTACAGTGAATATGTGGAATAGTCTCCCGCAGTTATTAGTAACGGTAATCATTCATGTCATTGTGCCGTGTTTATAGTTATTATAAATAGCTACAACGCAATCTGTGGTTTTGTTCGCGGATTAAGCAAACTTATTCATGTGTCTGGGGCATTATGTGGTCGCCATACCTGGAGTGCATACAATCAGTAGATATTCATTGCGTTGATAACGTTTACAGGTGTGTATGAAATTATTTAATACTGCTGATTCCTTAACGCTTTCTCTAAAAACATGTAGTTTTTTAAGGAGCCATGTAAATTGTTAAGATTATGACGATTAGAGCTGTAGGCCTAAAATATACCTGGATAACTTTATTTAGTCTAGAAAAAAGCTGGGTGCTTTCTTTTGTATATTAACTGGCCTGTGGCCAATCGATGCTGTATTATTCTTTTAGTCAATGAATAATTTCACCGGCAGCTTCAGAAACAGGTCACATGTCTAGACAGGTAATATGGCGACATTTTGTTGGGCGCCATTTTATATTCAATTTGTCCGGGGGATGCAGAATCCTTGGAACAACCCATCTCAAAATGGCCGATGCGTCATTACTCGTCCATTACCTACTAGGCAGCGAGCAAGAATTAGCAATTAATCAAATGATTGTTTTAAAGTTTTACTTTGGTACGTTACAGGTGGTGGTTGAAATGATTTTGTGATGGTAAAAGTGCGTAAAGTACCAATTGCGGGTTGCAACAACAATGGACGTAGTGAATATTCGGACTGCAAAGGTGAGCCATCCGATTCTGTTATCGTGATGGACAAGCCGTTAAAACGTAAGTATTTTGTACTAAATGCTTTCCCTAAATCTTAGATAATTCTATAGCTATCGCGCAATTATAATCTCTACAGTCTTGTGACATGTATGCTAAAAATGAATCTGATCCTGGCGTTTTATTGCGAATAATTTCAAGCCAAGCTAACTACCTACACAATGCGATTATTTGAATCATGTAAATATTGCTATTTGGTGTGAAACTATCTACCAAGACATTATTTATTTTCATATGATAGAAATCAGCTTTAAAAAGAAGCAGCGTGATGTTTTTCCTCCTGTTAAAATCATGACCTTCGATGCATTACAGATGCTGGTTTAAAATTGCGGATCACGAAGTGAATCTATACTGTGGTGCTAAACGGTGACGTCATGAATTTTTTCTAAGAGTAATTTATGAATAACTAGCCTTAGACCTGGGACCACCTTAATTAATTATATGCCTCTTAAGACAGAGTAAGTTTTTTCTTCTATATTTAAATCTTATGGTTATCTCACACCAAAACTAGAAAAAAGTATATATGTTCTGCCAATCTGTATGTTGCACGGTCCTTTATTGTTTATAACCATCATACGCAACACAGTACACAAAGGGCTTTCAAAAGGTGACGCCGTGTTGGTTAAGCTACATCTTTCGATTTGGTGGAAATACTATTTAGTCTTGAAACTTTACAGTGAATCGCAACACTACTCAACAAGGCGTAGATTCTGTACTCTGTTCGCCTTGCGTTTCGTTTACTACACTCAATGTATGGTCCTCTTGGCCGTACTGTAGTGACATCGTGTGACTTAACGTTATCGACTTTTCTTTGAGGTAACATGAAACCTCTGGCTTATGAAGACAAACCTAATTCGCGTTACAATTAAATTAATATTGCCCCAATAAATGGGCAGAGGTTATTAAAATTTTATCCTTCACTAGCAGCGTCTCGCGGTTTCACCCGCGTAGATCCCGTCCCCGAGGGAATATGGGGATAAAATATAGCCTATGTTACTCAAGGTGAATGTAGCTTTCTAATGGTGGAAGAATTTTTGAAATCGGTCCAGAAGTTTTTGATTTTTTCGTTCCATACAAAAATATAAAAGTACAAAAATACAAATCTTTCCTCTTTATAATATTAGTATAGACACAACGACATTTTGCGTGGTTGGCGGAGTAGCGAGCAAATGGCCGCCACGTCTGCGCCGTAAGTTAATATGGTACCTACGGCGCAGACGTGGCGGCCATTTGCTCGCTACTCCGCCACCCACGCAAAATGTCGTCGAGAGCATAATCGTAAAACGAAACACAGTCGAGGAAATATCATTTAAAGTGTTTGTTTGATTTTTATTCAACATTCGAGCATTTAAACTAGAAGCAGTGTCTATAAAGCGTATTTCGCAGCGTGCGTTTTGGCTTGGACCTTCATACGCCTCCTTATTTCAGTCGAGATCCACGAATGTCAATCATTTAGCCTTTCTACTTCAAACAATTTGGTGAATAATTTAAATTACATTACAGATTATCGAACCGACTTCTAAAGTTAAAGATTTTTTGTGCTTTGTAGCGTTTTGTATTTGAAAATGGTTTTTAAATTATAGTGATCAATTAGGATCAACTGTGTCATAGTCAGTGCCAGTTCTGCAACTTTCGAACAAATTCCACAACTGATAGTTCTAGATCATGTTCGCCTTTCGTTTTGTTTGCTACATTCAATTTATAATCTAATTTTCTTTGAGGTTACATGAAACTTCTAGCTTATGAAGACAAAAATAATTCGCGTTTTTCATTAAATTAATAATGCCCAAATAGATGGGAAGAAGTTATTAAAATTTCATCACTTGCGTGGGTGGCGGAGTAGCAAGCAAATGGCCGCCACGTCTGCGCCGTAGGTACCATATTAACCTACGGCGCAGACGTGGCGGCCATTTCACTTCATTTTCGACAAAATGTGGTCGAGAGCATACGTGTCGTAAAACGAAACACAGTCGAGGAAATATCATTTGAAGTGTTTGTTTCATTTTTTCAACATTTTTTTCAACATTCGAGCGTTTAAACTAGAAGCAGTGTCTATAAAGCGTATTTCGCAGTGTGCGTTTTGGCTTGGACCTTCATAAGCCTTCTTATTTCGGTCGAGATCCATGAATGTAAATCATTCATCCTTTCTATCAAAGAATTTGGTGAATAATTTAAATAAGATTACAGATTATCGTTTAAAATATGTATGTGTTTACATTGTTATTTATTAAACGATAACTCATTCAGGATATGAAAGCAGTGAGTGGATATGTTAAAGTGGACTTCCAAATAAAAATACTACAAGTATAACATCGGAAGTCGGTGGCGAAAAATCGAAGAATCAAGTCAATCACTTCTAAAATTAAAGATTTTTTGGGCTTTGTAGCGTTTTGTATTTGAAAAATGGTTTTTAAATTCTAGTGAACAATTGGGATCAACTGTGTCATAGTCAGTGCCAGTTCTGTAACTTTCGAACTAATTCCACAACTGAGAGTTCTAGAGCATGTTCGCCTTTCGTTTCGTTTGCTACATTCATTTCTTTGAGGTTACATGAAACCTCTGGCTTATGAAGACAAAAATAATTCGCGTTTTTCATTAAATTAATAATGCCCAAATAGATGGGAAGAAGTTATTAAAATTTCATCACTTGCGTGGGTGGCGGAGTAGCAAGCAAATGGCCGCCACGTCTGCGCCGTAGGTACCATATTAACCTACGGCGCAGACGTGGCGGCCATTTCACTTCATTTTCGACAAAATGTGGTCGAGAGCATACGTGTCGTAAAACGAAACACAGTCGAGGAAATATCATTTGAAGTGTTTGTTTCATTTTTTCAACATTTTTTTCAACATTCGAGCGTTTAAACTAGAAGCAGTGTCTATAAAGCGTATTTCGCAGTGTGCGTTTTGGCTTGGACCTTCATAAGCCTTCTTATTTCGGTCGAGATCCATGAATGTAAATCATTCATCCTTTCTATCAAAGAATTTGGTGAATAATTTAAATAAGATTACAGATTATCGTTTAAAATATGTATGTGTTTACATTGTTATTTATTAAACGATAACTCATTCAGGATATGAAAGCAGTGAGTGGATATGTTAAAGTGGACTTCCAAATAAAAATACTACAAGTATAACATCGGAAGTCGGTGGCGAAAAATCGAAGAATCAAGTCAATCACTTCTAAAATTAAAGATTTTTTGGGCTTTGTAGCGTTTTGTATTTGAAAAATGGTTTTTAAATTCTAGTGAACAATTGGGATCAACTGTGTCATAGTCAGTGCCAGTTCTGTAACTTTCGAACTAATTCCACAACTGAGAGTTCTAGAGCATGTTCGCCTTTCGTTTCGTTTGCTACATTCATTTCTTTGAGGTTACATGAAACCTCTGGCTTATGAAGACAAACATAATTCGCGTTTTTCATTAAATTAATAATGCCCAAATAAATGGGAAGAAGTTATTCAAATTTCATCACTTGCGTAGGTGGCGGAGTAGCGAGCAAATGGCCGCCACGTCTGCGCCGTAGATACCATATTAACCTACGGTGCAGACGTGGCGGCCATTTCATTTCATTTTCGACAAAATGTCGTCGAGAGCATACGAGTCGTAAAACGAAACACAGTCGAGGAAATATCATTTGAAGTGTTTGTTTGATTTTCTTTCAACATTCGAGCGTTTAAACTAGAAGCAGTGTCTATAAAGCGTATTTCGCAGTATGCGTTTTGGCTTGGACCTTCATACGCCTTCTTATTTCGGTCGAGATCCACGAATGTAAATCATTTATCCGTTCTATCCAACAATTTGTTGAATAATTTAAATTAGACTACAGATTATCGTTTAAATATGTAAGTGTTTACATTGTCATTTATTAAACGATAACTCTTTTAGAATATGAAAACAGTGAGTGGATATGTTTAAGTGGACTTCCAAATAATAAATACTACAAATATAACATCGGAAGTCGGTGTCAAAAAAATCGAAGAATCAAGTCAATCACTTCTAAAATTAAAGATTTTTTGGGCTTTGTAGCGTTTTGTATTTGAAAAATGGTTTTTAAATTCTAGTGAACAATTGGGATCAACTGTGTCATAGTCAGTGCCAGTTCTGTAACTTTCGAACTAATTCCACAACTGAGAGTTCTAGAGCATGTTCGCCTTTCGTTTCGTTTGCTACATTCAATTCTTTGAGGTTACATGAAACCTCTGGCTTATGAAGACAAACATAATTCGCGTTTTTCATTAAATTAATAATGCCCAAATAAATGGGAAGTAGTTATTCAAATTTCATCACTTGCGTCGTCGAGAGCATACGAGTCGTAAAACGAAACACAGTCGAGGAAATATCATTTGAAGTGTTTGTTTGATTTTATTTCAACATTCGAGCGTTTAAACTAGAAGCACCGCCCATAAAGCGTATTTCGGAGTGTGCGATTTGGCTTGGATCTTCATAAACCTTCTTATTTCGGTCGAGACGTCCTTTTTTTTTTTTTTTCTCTGGATGGGAAATCATCAAATGACTTCTCCCGCTCTGGGCGGAGCGAAAGGGAGTGTCAGACTCTTATTGACTAAAACCCACCCGTGATCCTTCTTGTGCCCTTTGCGTTCCAGGGCTGCGGTAACTCTTTCGAACAAATTCCGCAACCCTAGCAGGCACTGACCCTATGTCTTCTTCTGTTGCGGCGGCTGGAGCGAGGGGCTTCCCTCTCACGCACGCGTTCCGCCTCCTCCTTCGCTAGCATTACTGCTTCGCAGAAGGAGGCGATCGCTTCCCATGCCTCCTCGCTCCGGACCATGGCTTGAACCAGGGCCGGACGCGAGAGGTCGCCGCCGCCGATCGCCTCGACGAGGACACGACGGTGCTCCGCCCAAGCAGGGCAGACCTCCACCGTATGCTCCACCGTGTCCTCCGGGCGATCCACACAGTGATGACACCCGGACGTATCCTCCCGCTGGATCCGACACAGGTACCTCCCGAAACAGCCGTGTCCGGTAAGCACCTGCGTCAGGCGGAAGGTGAGGACGCCGTGACGTCTCTCCAGCCACGCCTCAAAGAGGGGACTTATCGCCGCAATAGTGGCGTGCCCAGCACTGGATTGCGATAGTCGCTGTCTCCAAACCTCCGTGAGATCCCGCCGGAGCTCCGTCCCCCGTTTCATGTAAATCATTTATCCGTTCTACCAAACAATTTGGTGAATAATCTGTAATTAATATAACAGATTATTGTTTTAAAATATGTAATATGTTTACATTGTCATTTCTGAATCGATAATCCCATTCAGGATATGAAAACTGTGAGTGAATATGTTAAAGTGGAGAAGACTCATAAAACAATAACGGAAGTGTAAAACTTTGCAACATGAGAGAAATTTCAAGAGACAAGAGAAGAAATAAGAAAAGCTCTGTGAAAGTGCACCGTTTTTATTTTTGACTTCAATTAATTTATTGAGGGAACATAAATATAACAATAATCCTCCTACTACAAATCAGCAGTGATATCCAATCTGTTTGATGACATTTCTATAAAGTAATAATACTTTCCGATTGGTCCTATAGAAATATCATAAAAAGCGGCTCAGTAGTTCGGTTCGTCTGCGCCGTAGGTACCATATTAACCTACGGCGCAGACGTGGCGGCCATTTGCTCGCTACTGCGCCAACCACGCAAAATGGCGTCGAATGCATCCGACTCATAAAACGAAACAGTTGCGGAAATATCATTTGACGTGTTTTTTTATTAGTTTTCAACATTCTAGCGTTTAAACTAGAAGCACTGTCCATAAAGCGTATTTCGTAGTGTGCGATTAGACTTGGACCTTCATACGCCTTCTTATTTCGGTCGAGGCCTACGAATGTAAATCATTTATCCGTTCTATCAAACAATTTGGTGAATAATCTGTAATTAATATTACAGATTATCGTTTAAAATATGTAATTTAAACAAATTACATATTTTAAACGATAATCTGTTTTGTAATTGTCATTTATTAAACGACAATCTCATTCAGGATATGAAAACAGTGACTGGATATGTTAAAGTGGAGAGGACTATCATAAAACAATAATAGAAGTGTATAACTTTGCAACCTGAGAGAAAATTCAAGAGACAAGAGAATAAATAAGAAAAGCTCTGTGAAAGTGCACCGTTTTTATTTTTGACTTTAATTTATTTATTGAGGGAACATAAATATAACAATAATCCTCTAGCTACAGCAGTGAAATCCAATCTGTTTGATGACATTCTATCACCAAACAGATAATATACTACTCAAAACAATATAAGGGCCACGAGGTTTTTTTTCATTTTGGTGTAATTTATATATATATATAACAAATAAAACAAACAAAACAAACAAACATATTTACATATTGAAAGTAGTAAAATATTGAGTGTACACAGTCTTTAATAACTAAACTTTTTAAAATTGTAGTATTCATCTAATGCTGGCAACAATTTTAAATAAAATTTGATTTAAAATCCTTTTTGAAAATTTTGATTCCATTTTCTTTGACGTTTTGCTTTCCTTAGCTTCTTGGTTTATTAGAAACTAGCTGACCCAGCAAACGTTGTTTTGCCACATAAGGTAAAAACAATATTTAGGGGTATGAATGATGTTCTATATATATAAAAGAAAGTCGCTGGTGAAGTGTAGCTTTCTATTGGTGAAATAATTTTCAAAATAGAAAACTTAAAGCTAAAATACTTCTTAGCTGTATCCCGCGGTTTCACCTGCCTGCGCCTTTTATTATTTCTGTCTCAGTGATCTTTCTTTCGTCTGCTAAGGATAATAGCTTGATGTTAAATAATTATGGTTCTGGTATCCTGACACTTTGTAAGTCTTCACTCACAACTCCAGCCCCAGAAATGCTTCGACATGTTTATGGTCTGCTGGTACACGTGAATCCTTACCTCTCAAATTTTCAGCCCCTGAAATATATTACTTCGACATTCTTCTTTCTGGTCTTCTAGTAGGTACTTGTAAATCTTTGGCTCATGCCATTTTAGCCCCGGAAACTATACCATTTTTAACAAATGAACGGCTAGTCAGATTACGTCCCACGGAAACAGGATAAAATGTCCTATATAAATATATCCTATGCTTGCGCCATTTATTCTTTCTGGCTCAGTGTTCTTTTTTTCGTCTCCTAAGGATCATAGCTTGATGTTAAATAATTATGGTTCTTTGTAAGTCTTCACTCACAATTCCAGCCCCAGAAATGCTTCGACATGTTTATGGTCTGCTGGTACGCGTGAATCCTTACTTCTTAAGCTTTCTGGTCTTCTAGTACTTATGAATCTTTAGCGCATGCAATTTTTGACAGTTACGAAACAAAGGAACATTTAGGGAAAAAGATTCATCTTTCATAATTATGTATTCGTTGAGTTTGTTAAGAAAGCACTTCCAGCCTTATTCAATGAAGGCGACCTTTCTAGATTTTATTAATCTTTTGTTTTGGTTGCTAGGTTACACTCTTGTTAATTTTGAATTATCTACAACGCACTAAATATATTTCACCTTAAACCATTTTCTACTGCGTTTACTTTAATAGAGTTTTCATTGTTTTTAAGATGTATTCTGCTATTCGGGGCGGAGACAAATCCAACGAATCAAAAACCAAGAAAATTGGTCCAGCAGATCTCGAGTTATAAGTGTTGTAACAAACCCGTCTTTGTTTTATATATATAGATCATCAGAGTTCATTCATATCTCGAGTCAGAAACATCTTTTGCAATATGCCACAAGCACGCAGGCGTCATATGGACTCGCTGAAAGCAACCAGAACCGTTACGATGATTGAAGAAGGTCATTCGCAGCGATCTGTGGGATTGCAATTGGGATTTTCTCGAAGAGCTATTCAAAATCTATGCAATCGTTTCCAAGAGACCAGCAGTGTTAGAAGAAGACCTGGTTCGGGCAGAGTTCGCACTACAACAGCTCAAGAGGATCGTTACATTCGATTAAGTGCGCGCCGAGATCGCACAACGACGGCCCGCAAGCTGCAACATCGTTTACTGCTGACAACGGGTACTCGTGTCAGTGACCAAACTATTCGTAATCGATTGCATGACGACCAGCAGGCATCAAGAAGGCGAGTTGTCCATGATCCATTAACCAGGAATCATCGTGCAAATCGTTTAAGATTTTCCAACAACAACATTTGGACTGGGACATAAACCAATGGGGCATGGTGCTCTTCAAAGACGAATGCAAAGTTAAATTTTTTAACGACGATCGGCGTATTAGAGTATGGAGAAGACGCGGCGAGAGATTTTCAGAAGCCTGCATCCATGAAGTCGATCGTTTTGGTGGTCCAAATGTAATGATTTGCGGCGGGATAAGCTTACACGGCAAAACTGAGCTCGCTATTTTAAATGAGGGTACTGTTACTGCTCAGCGGTATATTGAGGAAGTTGTCAGACCACATGTGATCCCATTTGCACAGCGAGCGGGTCCTGGATTCATCTTGATGCAAGACAATGCTCGTGCACACACGGCTCAAGCGACTCGGTTCGCACTGGAAGACTCTCAAATTCGAGTCTTGCCGTAGCCGGCGAACGGTCCGGACTTAAATCCAATAGAGCACATGTGGGATCAGTTGAAACGATCAGGAAATCCACAACCAACAGCAACTCATCAACGCTGAGAATAGGGCCTGGGAAGAGATTCCAATGGAAAATGTCAGGCATTTGATTGAGAGCATGCACTCCAGGCTTCAGGAGTGCGTAGCTAAACGAGGAAGGCATACCCATTATTAAAAGATGGGCATGGAGTATTTTCTTTTGTTTTCAGTAACTTAACATTGTTTTTATTTTTAACCTAAAATGTGTTTTTTCTTTCAAAAGCAAATAAACTTTTTAATAATTATTATGTGAATTAATTTTTTGGTCTACATGGTAAAAACAACATTAGTTTTCGTTATGGAGACAAAAAATGTATATTGGTTTTATTGTTTTCATGGTACAGACAAAACATCTTCTGGCCCTTATTTTGTTTTGAGTAGTATATAAATATATCTATACTAATATTAAAGATGAAAGATTCGTATTTTTGTATGTAACGAATAAACTCAAAAACTTCCGGACCGATTTGAAAAATTATTTCACTGTTGAGAAGCTATAATATCCCCGGGTGACACAGGCTATATTTTATCCCCATATTCCCACGGGAACGGGAACTACGCGGGTGAAACCGCGAGGCGCTGCTAGTTAACCATATTCTTTCCGATTGGTCCTATAGAAATATCATAAAAAGCGGTTCAGTAGTTCGGTTTTTAAATCTTAGAAAGATTTTATATACTTTGTAGCAAAATTGATTGAGTCAGGCGTTACTTTGCGGAAATCCATTTTAAATTTGAAATTGGAAACAATATATCTAGTTTTAATTTCCGCGAATATTAGTGGGTTGCAAGTATGCACCTCCCTCCCGCCCGCTATATTATGCACATGCAAGATTACAAGGCAAATGCAAGGATTTTATGCACATGCGGGAAGGCAAAGCAAAACCCAACACCATTACCGACACGTGTTTCGCCTCTCCACGAGGCATCCTCAGGGGACGTGTTGACTCGCTGACCGTTGAGTTGCAACTCAACGGTCAGCGAGTCAACACACTAATATTCGCGGAAATTAAAACTAGATATATTGTTTCCAATTTCAAATACTTTGTAGCGTTTTTATTTGGATCAATTAGGATCAACTTTGTCATAGTCAGTTCTGCAACTTTTGAACAAACTCCACAACTGACAGTTTTAGATCAAATATGATGGCGTTATATGTTGAATATCTTAGTTAATTACCAGTTAAGCGCGATGGGCGGTGTACCAATGTGGCATGTTCGACGAACCGAAACAAAATATGATCGTGACAAAAGTGTATTCGTTCGTAAATAGCTATCGAATTCGAATTTAGTTCAACCTCGGTGAGGTTAGGCATCAAATACCATCTCGAGTAGCCTTAAGTCTTCCGAGAAACTTCTAGATTATACTTCTGATTTTTTGATAATCGCAAAAATCGCGGGACTTGTTATTTTGCTTCCGAAGTACTCGGGACTAGTGAATCAATTCAGATAGGATATATCGAATAGGATCGCGATCGAAACCTCTGATTGCAACGTATTACAACAATACAAAGACATTACAAAATACTGCAAAAAATAAACTACATTAATTTAATTGTCCATTTTAAATAGTCAATAACAAAGTCAAGTCATTTTTATTAATGCTTGATTCCGTTTTTTTCAGATGGAGTATTAAATGGCTGAATTTCATAGTCAATATTGAAGTTTACAATAATACGCAGTAACTATTTTTAGAGTCAGTGATGCTGTGAAGTCAACTGTTCTTACGGGAAGTAATGCAACTAGGAGCGACCCCATTACCTCACTAAGTCAAAGGTATTAATATTTACAGTTTTATAACTAATGGAACTACGACATCGTTTTAATTTGTATGGTCCTTTAACTGTTGCTTTATTAAATAGCTTTCTGTTTACACACATGCGAGTCGTATTCATGATTACCTACTAGCGAATTACAAAGACAACGTTTTTAACGAAAAAAAGGGTTGAGACTTATGGCGCTCTAAATTCTAGTTAAAATATTTTGTTATAAAAATGTTCATGCCCACTTAATATCGAAGAGTGGAAAGCCTAGAAGATTGATAAAAATACGGATTTTGCCAACACCTAAAAGTGATCTTCGGTTTCAATGAGACATGTTAAAAAAAAAGTAGTTTGGAAACGTTACACGCCAGTTCAATTTCGTCCCATTTTTTGAGCTATTATTTTATGGTGTAACAGTTTCCTTTACTGTAAAGTATGAAATGTTTTCCTTACCGGGTATTTCCTAACATTGGATTGCTTGTAAATTCTTCGTTAGCTGTGGGTGGACTTTTTTAAAGACCAAGTGCGGTTTGTGGCTATTTGAATGAACAACACATCGATAAAATCGATATTTAATGTAATAAGACGTTTTCAAGTTGTATTAAATGATATATAGTTTGGCGTTTTAGATTTTTAATGTTATAGTACCTGCTGTTTTTCAACTAACCTGCTATGTACCTCAATCAATTAACTTAACCTTTTTTATGTTATTCCTGAAAGAAATTAATTATTGATGTGACACTGAAATAAACTTACGCAGGTATTCTGGAAAAGATTTCTATAGAAATAAGCATCACCTTTGTAAATATTTTTCGGTGTCCTTCTTCTTATCTTTTTATTAAATGTATGTGTTAAACAAATAAAATAAGATTAATAAAGACTTATTATAAATACGGTTCCTCAATTTCAAGTTTCGATCACAGGCATCGATTACTGTCATGTGCCTAAAAATGCCTAAATTGTTACAAAAATGAGAAATTAATAGTGGGAATCCATTAATTCAAATTTCATTATACGTACCTACCTTGCTACATTTTTAAATGAAGTTCTGTCTCCAACACAGGTTGAAGATATGATCTAAAAGTTAACAGCGAAATAGAATAGAATATAATAGTTTTTCTAGATAGTGACATTTAATATTAATAATATACAAAAGAAATATTTACCTCTTAATATTTCTGGACGAAAATATGTACTTTATTGAAAAACAATGTTATGAGTACATGTATTATGCTAAATTGAGTATTTGGAGATAGTAACATGTATGGTATTACATAGTTTTCGGCCTAAACTATGACTTGACCAATATTCAATCTCAACCTTTCCTTGTAGTCAAGAACATAGAACCCAAGCTAAAATTTGACACATCAAGCTTAGTTAGTTTTTACAAAAAAAAAAAATTGATTGAGTCAGGCGTTACTTTGCGGAAATCCATTTTAAATTTGAAAATGAAATTAAAACTAGATATATTATTTTCATTTTCAAATTTAGTTTTTACAAGTTGTTAAAAGAACAAAGATAACGATCCCTAATTGAAATTATCAAAACCTACGCTAGATGTGTCATATTTTTACATCAAGACACTGCTGCGTGCACCGCTTATGACATCATTCGCCGTTGTATTTATCTTTCGCCCAGAGTTCAGACCGACAGGATTATGTGTGTCAATAATTCATACCCTGTAGATCCGAATTTTGAGTGATCGGTAGATTTGCACCTTCCCGCGCGGCCGAAGAAGAATACGAAGAAATATCCTGCATCATCAGGCTGGACATCACGAGCTGCGGTGAAAATCTATAAAGACCTGGAATTGTGGATGGAGCACGAATACAGACAGAAAAATAATAGGTACCTACTCTAAAAGATGTAAAATTGATGACGTCAAAATATGCCTTTATACTTGTGAATTCTTAGGATTTTTATTATATTATGAATTTAAGAGGACTATTTGGTACATATTTCAGTATCATTCCATATTGTCTGCCAATTTGACTGATAAAGTTATAAACAAACTGTGTGGTTTATTCATCAAAAAATGTAGACACTGTTTGCATTGATCTTGCCATGACCCAAACATTCAAATGAAAAAAATGCTTTCAAACAACATTTCGACGGAAAACTTAGATAATGGAAAAAAAGTACAAAAAATATTAAAATAAAAAGAAAAAAATATTAACACAAAAAAAATAATGGAAAAACAGAAAAATATTATTCATTTATTTGCATTACCACCAAAACTAAGGTTGAAAAAAAATAATTGATAAAATTTCAAAAGCAAAATTTATAAATACCAATATGACAAATTAAAACTTTAGTGGACTTTCTATGGAGGATTTTGTACCAAATTACGAAGTGAACAATATTAAATATTTTCTTTTATAGTCAAATCGGAAATCTATTAGTACTTCTATTGTAACTTGAATAACCTTTGTAACAGTTTGAATCGGGGTCAAAAGGACAAAAGGAAACGGGGTGAGAAGGAAAGACTTTTTACGTCAACCATACATTTTGGAGTTTTCATTATTCATTATTTCTATGTTTTACGATTTATAGGTCCTTTTAATACATATACCTTTTGTAATTATCGGCATCCGCATAACATGATCGCTACAGGTGGCATAAAATTTCTTGCCCTCAGCAAGAAATTTTATGCCACCAGTTGACGCTACTGAGGCAAGAGGTCTTAGAAAACGTAACATGAGATAAGCATGACTTCAATTTAAGTAATATAAAAAATCATAAGAATAGGGTAATTAACCAAAAAAATCTAATTAGTCCGTCGGATAGATTTCCTAAAAATATTGGACACGTATGAAGACGATACACAGCGTTGAAAACTCGTGTGACGTCACTACTCGCTAAAATTTTTACCGAGCCGTGACGTCACAAGCCCCCACTCATGATCTTTGATGCTTTGTATCTTCGTCAGTTATTATGGATTTGATAAAAGAAAAAATACGTGTTCAACATTTTTCTATAATCTAACTGACGAAATAAACATAATCATATATTTTTTACTCAGGAAACATCCCTATTACCTGGACTTGTTGCCTCATAGCTGCCACCTGCTCGTCACTTCTAAAAGCCCCTATTATTTATTGGCAAATGTAATGAAAACTTGTAATTTCTAACCATTCTATCATAAATACCCCTATTAATTTGTAACTGACGTGGCACGATTCTTACTTTGACAAACAAATTGAATACTAGCTTTAAATATTTTGTTTTTCCTTTTAAAAATGTATTTGCCTTAGTTACTTAACAATTCAGCAATTACAATTAATGATTTTTTAACACAATTTTTGTGCGGTATGCGTCAGAAGATATGTTACAGTTAAAATATTTTAAGTTAAGACGACGAAAAAAAAAAACAATGTGAATGTGAGGATTCCATAATTATATTGTAAATTGAATAGCTAATGAGACCTACCCAACCTTTATTTGGTAATTTTCGTCAAATTGTTAACTTTGAGCCCCAAAAAGTTCTTAGTTGAGTTGCATAATTTTTGGCACATGCTTGCACTGACTAGATGGGTTGAATCAAATTGTGTGGTATTTTCTGCAAGAGACTGATATGTACACCTAAGTGATTCTCATAAGGTTGATCTGACTAAGAAAATATCGAGACTTTAAAATAATTTGTAACCGCTGTGTTAGTTCGATGTCTAGAACGATTTTAGAACTCTTTTAAAAACAAAGATATCAAAATCGAATGACATTATGAAACAATATTAAGCCAATGTTAAGTAAAATTAGCATTTTTTACATTTCAGATGGAGTTTGAAAATAATTGAAGATGATGACGCTGCACAGTTCAGGAGTTGATGCTACAAAATGAACTGATCAGCTGGAACATAATGTAAAATAGCGCATCATTTAGTCATTGGTGTAAGTGTAATCCCATTTATATTTCCGTGATTGTACTACGTTAAATCCCGTTATCTTAGAAGTTGTAAGAAGTCGAATATCATTTAGCCGCCATTATTTAGCAGTCCGACAAATTCAATGTGCTCGGCAAACCCGTAATATTTAACGATCAAAACGATTGTTTTCTTTACAAAAATTAAATTATTACTTATAGCAATAATATTAGATTGTACTATCCTATCAGTGTTACTTTCAGGGTTGAATAATTTGATTAGTATAATAGGATAGGTAGGGACTAAAAAAATCGAATTAGTCCGTCACATAGATTTTCAAAAAATATTGGACACGGTATTTTTCTTTTTTCACGCAAATAATAAACAAAGACATTACAGTACGTTGATTTGATAAAGCAAAAAATACGTGTCCAATATTTGTCAATAACCTAACTGACGGACTAAATAGAATCATATTTTTATTCCTCAAGAAACATCCCTATTAAAAGAGTTACATTTATCATAAGAGATAACTTAAGTTTTAGTAAATCATAACTCTAAACTCACTGTAAAATCTGTGCCATCGTTCTTTGAATGTAAAAAACGACTATTATTTATATTATTTTGATTTAAAATATTATTACATTTAACTAGCTGCGGCTCTGTCCGCGTGATTGTCAGAAATAATCACAAAGGAACATCACAACAACAACTCTTGGCATAAAAGTATCCTATGTGTAATTTCAAACTATAATATACTTTGTGTCAAATTCCATCAAGATCCGTTCAGCTAATTCTAACGTGATTGAATAATAAATAAACGAAAGTTTGGATCGATGTTACATCCAAACGTTTGCACTCATAATATTAATAATCTTATATATATAAAACAAAGTCGGGTTTGTTACAACACTTATAACTCGAGATTCGGATCGGATTTGTCTCCGCCCCGAATAGCAGAATACATCTTAAAAACAATGAAAACTCTATTAAAGTAAACGCAGTGGAAAATGGTTTTAGGTGAAATATATTTAGTGCGTTGTAGATAATTCAAAATTAACAAGAGTGTAACCTAGCAACCAAAACAAAAGATTAATAAAATCTAGAAAGGTCGCCTTCATAGAATAAGGCTGGAAGTGCTTTCTTAATAAACTCAACGAATACATAATTATGAAAGATGAATCATCTTCTACTATATAAAAATAAGTCGGGTTTTCCTTCCTGACGCTATAACTCCAGAACGCACGAACCGGATTCCACGGTTTTGCATTCGTTGGAAAGGTCTCGGGCTCCGTGAGGTTTACAGCAAAGAAAATTCAGGAAAAAATTCAACAGAAAAGCGGGAAAATCTTTTTTCATTTTTTTATATATTGCAAAACAACGTTTGCTGGGTCAGCTAGTAGATTATGTTTGGTATTTTAATAGGTACACTGTCAAACATCAAGAACATATTAGGTATAAACTAAGACATTTAAATTAATATAATCATCATTTTAAATAAGGTATTCCGTGAAAAAAATAGTTTCAAGATAAATATTAAAGGCGCCCTCCGAATGCACGACACGTTCTAGATAACTGTGGATGTAGAAAAGGACGCAACATTAAAACTCTATACGAAGTAATTTTGCTTCATAGCAAAATTGACGTGATGAGTTACAACTTCATTTTATGCAATTTTAAGGTACAAACCAAATTAAAGTATTTTACTAGATATTGGATTTCCTAATTTCAACCAATTAATACGTGTATATTTATTATTATTATATAGTTTATGTCTCAAAGTTGAAATACATTTGGTTGAAATATAAGGATGAATCAGCAGTCATTGAGCATAAGCCTAATAATGCTTAGTGGGCTGTTTTGCATTATATACAGTGTGAAATTTTAATGGTTGTTTTCCCAAAGCGAAATGAGTTTGTATCGGTAATGCAATCGATTTATATATATAAAAAATATTAGACTCCATAAATGGCAGATTAACAATTGTGATAAACAAAATTCGAAAGCGACTTGAACCAACAGTAGTGCATCGCGCGATATGTAGGTACGCGGCGGTACGTGCGTCACATGTACGTATCTACCTACTTTATGTCTAGTGCACTACTATTGATTCTCGCTCTTTCGAGTTTATGAACACTTTTTTAATGATTTGAAAAAAAAAACTTTTTTTTTTAGTTTAACTTTGTGTTCCGATAGTACTACTGATGGGTAATCGTCCTGCCGCGGGAAAACAACCATTAAGATTTCACACTGTATAATGTACTAGCAGCGCCCCGCGGTTTCTCCCGCGTAGTTCCCAATCCCATGGGAATATGGGTATGAAATATAGCCTATTTCACCCGACGATAGTGTAGCTTCCCAACAGTGAAAGAATTTTTCAAATCGGTTCAGTAGTTTGGAAGCCTATTCAATACAAACAAACAAACAATCAAATCTTTCCTCATTATAATATTTGTATAGATATGCCATCCTAGTCATATTTATAAGTAAACAGCTGTAATTATTATAACAAATAACCAAGTACTACCGAATGATTTAAGAAATTTTTGCTTTATAATAAAAACAGACATCTAGATTATAGGTAATCTAGATGTCTGTTTTTATTATAAAACCTTAAGATGACTAAATTTAACAACAAATACATATATTATAACCAATGGTTTTCAGATCACAGCGACCTGCAGCAAAAGACATCAGAATAAAGCAAGCAAACAACAACAGCAGCTGGAAATGATGTCCAAGTAAGTTAATAACAACCAGAGTAAATCCACCATAACTTATTATTACTAGATTGAGTTACCATCATCTTGAAGTAGATACACCCGATATCAGATCATATCGATTAATTTAAAATCTACAAAAAATTAATGCAAAATACATTATATTTTATTTGTATAAACCAAAATAAATTATTATTTATGTTTATTATCTTATCTTTATTATTTCAGATGCAGAGTTAAACAACCATTGAAGACTACAAGGCACTCTATTTTGAATCTATGTAGCAGTCATACTAAGAGGTGAACTGTTATTGTTCTGACGAAAAGCATTGCTAAAACAAGAGACAAGATTGCCACATTGAAGACAAATACATTACTGACGGTTTCTTTTAAAGGAAAAGTATATTGCATATTTATTTATTCTTTGACTTATTAAGCTACACTCGAAGATATGACTATCACGTTATTTTCAATCAATATTTCGATTGTATGTCAATACTTATTTGGAGAAATTGTGCGACGAGTTCCATTACCCACAACTAAAGGACAATCAAATTTTGAAATTTTAGAAAAAACTGGTTGCAATCATCTTCACATTTTTTCATGAAAAAACTTGAAGATGATTACAACCAGCTTTTTGTTAAGTCTTTAGGTTTGTGTTAATTCGATCAAACGTCTTATCGTTAATTCGTTTATTTTTAATCAATTATTTTTTATTACATATATTTTGCTTTGTTCAAGTGTCACAGTTTTTGAATAAAAAACAATAATAATTTTAAAATCGGTGCCGTATTTCCACATACCTGATACGAATTTCAATCAGATAATTGAAGGATTCCGTTTGGTACCATTCTTGAAGTTACGAACAGTTAATTACAATAATTAATATGTATCGTGCAGGAGTTTCAAATAATATTCTATGTAGGTATACACAGACACAAAATTTTGAGGACAAAATATGTTTTATATAATAACAGTGGCTCAATTTCAAATATTTTTATGAATAGTTTGAAATTAAAAGAAACTTTGCCTACTAAGCAAGTGAAATCGTTTCTAAACAAATTATTTAGAATTCCATATAAATACGCATACCAGGTACATTTTCAAACAAGTTTTGTCTGAAGTGCAATAACATTTAAAATTAACTGCAACATGCCAGTCAATGTCTATACACAAGACATAATTACGAATGAAAATATCATCACTGGAAAAATGTACCTAGTTAAAAAAAATATTGTGAGCAATGTAATTAATAAAAATTAAGGCCTTATATCATCATCAAAGTATAACGTAATAACGGAAGGAATAATATTGAACAATTGTGATAATGGCCGTCTTTAAATAGGTCTTTAACTATCATTATGAGGAGTATTGTACAAAACGTCGTGCCAGTATGAACATCGATGAACCGTAATACAATCAACAATCTAAGACATTAGATACACATCGAAATCCCTTCAAGATATCATCGTCAAGACGTCGATCGAACCCAATTTTCTCTTCTACCTACAAAGCAAAAAGGAAGACTTAGAAGACACGATGAAGCACAACTGCAAGCACCTTCCAAAACTTAAATTTATGTGGCAAACCAAGAAACTCTCCGGATTACTGCGCATCGGACAGAAAATATATAGTCATCGCAATAAGAAAAACCACAACCTAGAAACTTAAGATTATAATCCATGTAAAGTATTTAAAGACAAATATCCTAATAGAAAGAATAAAACTGTTAATGTAAAAATATATATATTTATAGCATTTTAGGTGATTTTTACTATAGTTGAATTACTGTAAATGCGAGGACAAAGTGGGTTATATTTCAATTTCAACCAATATTGTCTGGCAGTTTGATTAAGTTACACGGCCTACCCAAATGTCCATTCTTTGGTATTGTTCGTCAAATCGTGAGTGTGAAATACACGATTTCTGACACATGCTTGCACTGAATGGTCAGGTCCGATCAAACTGTATGGTTTATTCTTCAAAAAACCATCTCAGACACTTAATGATCCGCATCGTCCTGGCATGATCCCATGCAAATGTTGTAATTAAAAAAGAAATTGTAAGAAAAAAAAAAAGAAAAAAATGAAAGAAAAAAAAAAAGAAAAAAAATGAAAGAAAAAAAAGCAAAAAAAAAGAAAAAACTGAAAGAAAAAAAAAGCACAAAAAAAGAAAAAAAGAAAAAAAAAATGAAATAAAAAAGCATAAAAAAAGAAAAAAGCAAAAAAAAAAGAAAAAAAGCAAAAAAAAAGAAAGAAAAAAGCAAAAAATAGAAAAAATAAGCGAAAAAAAATACAGAATAAAGAAAACAAAAAAAAAAAAAATAGTAAAAAAGATGATGAAACGAAAACATATAAAAAAGAAACGAAAAAATTAAAAAAAAAATGAAAAAAAAAAATGTATGAGACTGTAAAATAGTGATGTTAATTGAACTTTTTACGTGTTTAAACCAGTATGTAAATGTGAGGAATTTGTTGGGTTCATTATTATCTTAATAAGATTTATTGACTGTCTGGCAATTTGAGTACTTACGAGACCTACCCAAATGTCCATTCTTTGGTATTGTTCGTCAGATCGTTGATCTCTAGATGATCTTAGTTGCACTTTACGATTTCTGACACATGCTTGCACTGATTGGACAGGTCTACTCAAGTTGTGTGGTTCTTTCCTCAAAAGACCACTTCAGACACAAATCTGCAAATTCCTGACATGGGAAGAAAAAAACAGGAAAAAATATGTATCAAATTTAAATTTAACCTATGATAAAAGGGAAAATATTGTGGTTCCTTTTGTAAAATTTCACCATTTTACAAAAAGAACCACAATATTACCTTTTTTATTTTTGTTTAATATATTTATTTGCACGTATTTGTATTGTCATTAAGGTTGAATGTTATCTGCACATCGATATTCATCTTACTTATCAAAGATGACTCGCTAATAAAAAATCTCTTGACTCAGATAATTTCAACCTTTAATGGTATGATAACGTTAATTACTTTAAACTTTTTTGTACATAAACATTGCAACCTGCCTATAGTGATACTGTTTTTTGAAAATTTATTTCTGATTCGGATTTCGAATCTTGGATTGCCACTTTGTCTAAACCCTCGGGGTTTAGACAAAGTCAACTCTATACATTTTGAACTTTCCGACTTCATAATTGCTTATTAAATGTTAATATGTTTAGGCACTCTGGTACTCCGTTATGTATGCTGCACCTGTCACATGCTTCACAGCATAATACTTATATAAATTGTGCAAATACATATGTAGGAGTATATTTGTTGACCAGTGCCTTCTAACTTTTCGATTATTCCTAAAAATTATAACAGACTTGTACAGAACCTCATTATTGACAAACAAAATGGAATTTTCACATTTTAGAATGCTTGTCATTTAAACATATGTATAATAGCATTTTGTCTGTCAAAAATGTAAATAATTTAATCAATTTATTAATCAAAAATGTTCATGAATATTTTTCTTGTAATACATCATTGTGATTTGTGGTACAGTAAAACAATATTAAGTAAATTATTGATAACATCAGGACTATGTGGGTTGAACGTATTTTTCATCATCAGAATGTATGGTTAATCCTTAAAAAAGCCATCTCAGACACGTAATGATCTGCATAGTCCTGTCATGATCACAAATAATTTAAAATGGAAAATTGTAAAGAAAAACAAGAAAACAACATAAACAATTAATAAACGGAAAAAGAAACAAACAAAAAAGCATTATAAAATGAAAATACAAACAGCAACAATATAACATTATTATATATTAATACGAACATGTATTGTGAATGTGAGGAATTTGTTGGGTTAATTAATATTGCACTAAGATTTATTGACTGTCTGGCACTTTGAGTACTTAACTAGACCTACCCAAATGTCCATTCTTTGGTATTGTTCGTCAGATCGTTGATCTCTAGATGATCTTAGTTTCACTTTACGATTTCTGACACATGCTTGCACTGATTGGACAGGTCTACTCAAAGTGTGTGGTTTTTCCTCAAAAGACCACTTCAGACACTAATCTGCAAATTCCTGACATGAGAAGAAAAATGGAACGAATTTAATACTATGCTTGCACTGACTAGTCAGGTCCACTCTAACTGCATGGTTAATACTGCATAGTTTTATAGGCTTTTCTCCATCTTAAATACTGACCTAAATGGTCTCATATGATCAATCTATCGTTGTCTTTTAAGTTATAAATTGTATTCTAACAATGAAACCATTTCACAATAATCTTATTCAAATCATAATAATCTTATTCAAATATTACACAAAAAATATTTGAAATTGTGAGCACTGTGTTGTATTACTGAGATGGGGACTTTCGAGATATAATCTTGTTAATTATTATTTGTGTCTGAAAAATCATGTTAGTGTATGTAGCATTCGGAAAAAGGTAGAAATTTATTTACTTACTGGCGTATTTTTCATACATAATATTAGTATATTATCGTTAAAACACGTTAGTAAATCATGAATTAACACCGGATAGTAATAATAGTACAATTCTCGTCTGGCTAACGGGATGACTGATTAGTGCGCCGCAAAATGTTAATCGATGTAACCAACCCGCATGACGAGAACCTCGTGAAAGCTGAGCAAAAGAAGCAAATTAAGTACCTCGACTAAGCATATGAGGTAGTCGACATGTGGAATGTGAAGTTGGCTATCAATGTGCCGATTGTCTTTACGGCCACTGGCCTAATGGTTGGAAGCTTCGACGACCACCTGTTGAAGCTGGCGTTACGCAGTTGGGTAAAGGGCCTGATACAGAAGGAAATACTCCTTGATATGGCTCATATTGTGAGGAGGTTCCTTTCTCTGGAGCCCTAACCACCGGTAGCTTGGACCCTGCGCCCAACACCGGCGGAATACTACTTTTTATATTTTGAAATGTTTTTTTTTACGCGTTTGTTTTTTGACATACATAAACGTAAAATTAAATAAAGAGTATAATATAATTAAATGATATTATAAATATTTTAAATTTATAATATCATTTAATTATATTTATAATATCATATAATATCATTTAAATATTTTATATTTATAATAACTATAATGTACTAAACTTTTATACATTATTTATGATGAGATGAAGCAGTTTTTTATAATTTTTTGCATTTGGTGCATTCCAGATGGAGTTTAAAATTACCATTGTACTTGTGTACAATCGTTACCACTAAGTTTCCTGGAATCTGTGACTTATCAACTGCATAACAGTAAATCCATTTAAATATGTGAGTATAATCCAACTTTTATCCCTTTTTTGACACTTTTCACAACCAGACAAATTTTAAAGAGAAATGCGGTCGTCAAGGAGCCGAATTTCACTGACATAGGAATCAGTTACTGACCAGCTCTGTTCCAAAACAATTCCGCTTCGAAGACTTGTTATATCAGAAAGTACCTAAAAGTCAAGACTTGTGACTCTTGCCATACCATACTAATAATATTTTTTATAACTTTTATCAAACTCGTCGAAAATCCTGCATTAACACCAGCAAAAATACAGGTGCTGTATATGACTCGTCCCAGGCTTTTTGTATAATTTGGACACACAGCGTCGTTTATTAGTAGGTACCTCTCCGCCTCATTAAGGTAACCATAATTCAAGTATAAAAATAAATCAACTACTTTTCTGAATGACATGAGAAGTGTTTTCTAAAAAAATAATGGAAGTAAACGTTAACAATAGATAACCAAACAAATATTTTTGGCGAGATGATACAGCAACTGGTGACTATTTTTAAATTTGGTAATTTTATGCCTTCATTTGGACATCCTTCTAGCAAAAATTAAGCGTCATGACACCACTAAAAACAAAAAAAAAAATAAAGAAAAAGGAAGAAAAAACATACTTAAAAGCCCATTCTTAGTTTGGTCTTCGTTATAAATATTGCAAGTTCTCTACATATTATCATATTTATTACTTTATGATTTTAGCATATAAATATTTTATGCATTATAATAGATTATATGAAATCAAAATCAAAAGTCATTTATTCAAACTAGGCTGAGAGACAGCACTTTTTGATCGTCAAATTATAAATAAAGACAGTCCCCCAAAACGCCTACCCATCATCACTTTCTAGTGTTCTAGCTGGGACGAAGTGGCGCAACAAACTATCTGTTGCGCTTAAGAACTTGAATTTATACAATAGTATGTAAAGTCATTAATACATGACAAAGGTATGAAAAAAATAATAATTATCCAACATGGAAATCATAAATTAATCAATTCACTATAAAACATTGTATTTAGTAGATTGAGTCAACAAAGTAAAAACAGATTAACCTACGTAGTCATCAAATATTAAAAAAAAAACAACATTATACAAAGTTGATACGACGGAGGGGCTTTCCTTTAAACTGCATATACTAGGTACCATTTACAAGCTCTGAACCAAAAATCAATTAAATACGAGCAATAGTTTAGTCGCAAATGATTTTTTAAGTTTTTGCCCCGTTTGAACGATGTATATTCCTAACAGCTGATTATGTCTATACGCATAGGTTATGCCCCTTAAAACGATAAATCTGATTAACCCCCTGGCCACAGCTAAGCGCGGCGCGAATTGCGGCGCGAAATGCGGCGCGACAAGCGGTGAGCGGCGAAAACAAATGGTAGACAACGTATGAAGTATGCCACAGCTAACGGCGTCGCGAACCGCGGTGCGACCTGCGGCGCGAAAAGCGTCGCGCGGCACGCGGCGGCGACGGGCGGCGCGGGGCGCGAGTGAAACAAATGCACGCGGGAGTATCGAGGCGGCCACAGCCAGAGCGGTTTTCGCAGCGGCAGCGAGGGGACGCATTTGTGTTCGCGCGAATTTAACAAAATAATCATTTTGGAAGTTTCGCTCGAGATCAAATGGATACCGAAAAATTAATTACTGAAATATTGAGTAGGCCGGCATTGTGACGCTTTCATTAGGTATATAAACGATGTACCTACTAACCTTAAAGTAAGAAACAGTTGTTCTGGAGGTGAAACAATTTTCTTAAAATTAACTGTAGCTGTCAAATCTTCTTTTATGTGGCCGAGTATGTAATCGAAGGTGTCTATTTTTGTCCTCGTATATTCAAAAAAATTTTCTGGATAGTTCCTATATTCATGATAAAGCGTGTGAAATTCGCCAAGGTTTTTCCTTTTTTCGTTAACTGGGTGCGTTCCCATTTTCGAGTTAATTATATCTTGAGCTAAAAACGCATTAGTCTCAAGGCAATATCGTGCCACTTTTGATAGGGCCATTATAAATAAAACTGAGTACGTCCACCGCTGACGCCGCCGCGGTCGCAACTAGACGAGCTGTGGCATACCACCGCGAATCGCGTCGCCCGCCGCGCCTCCCGTCGCACCGCGCGCCGCATCGCTAGAAGCTGTGGCCAGGCCCTAAAACCTACAATGCGTTGTTGCCGCTCTGACGCAAGTCACAAGTACAACCAAACGACGGGTCCGCTTTGTCACCTAGGTATCTAAAGTCAGTTAAATTTATTTACACAGGGTGGTTGCGCTTTACTCTGATTTATAAGCTACTAGCTTCTGCCCGCGACTTCGTCCGCGTGGAATAGTTACATTACCCCCGATTTTGAAACTCTCAGCCCGATTGGTTTAAAATTGACAAAGTTTCATACAAATTTTCATCCCCTATTTTATCCCCTGGGGGGTAGAATTAATCAAAATTCTTTCTTAGCGGATGCCTACGTGATAACATCTACCTGCATGCCAAATTTCAGCCCGATCCGTTCAGTGGTTTGGGCTGTGCGTTGATAGATCACTATGTCAGTCAGTCAGTCCCTTTTGAGTTATATATTATATTTAGATTTAGTTGGTTCGAAAAAAAAAAACTGATTTTTGGTGCTTTTTATTTTTATACCGTATCGAATTAATACTAAACACGTATAGTATACGTAGTGAAATTTAACGCCCCTCTGTCATATCAACTCTGTATAAACTCATATAACCTGTGATTTTTAAATTTTATTTATTTGATGTACACCTGTCAAAGTGTTGACACTGTGACACCTGTAACGTTTTTTACGTGAGGACACTGTTGCGTGTACCGCTAATGACATCATTCGCCGTTGTATTTACCCTTAGTCCAGAGTTCAGACCATCAGGATAATGTGAGCCAATAATTCATACCCTGTAGACCCGAACTTTGAGCGATCGGTAGATGTATCACCAGGCAGGACATCACGAGCTGCGGTGACAACGCGATGCAACAAAAAAAAAAAAACTTTTTTTTTTTTGTTGCATCGACCGAGATCTGGTTATGTGATTTGCTATCGTCATGGCACAGAGTATTTAGGACAGTAAATATTTTTTTTCAGTAGCATACAGTTTTTAAGAGATAATCGTTTACAAATTTTACAGGTTTTCGTCGACTTAATCTCGTAAAATATTTTATCAGGACTGTAAATTAAATATTTTTGATTATTTTTGTCTCTGTTTAGCAGGGGTTGGCAGGTTTCTAATAAAAAAAAAATCAGTAGTCGTCTGCAAGCATTGCATTAGTTCATTTTACTTGATAAAACCTTTTCATTTAAGCAATTTCTTGGTGTATGCGCTAATCGGGTTCCTAACTCAGGTTTTCTGCGAAAAAGTGTGTAGTATTTGTGTAAAAGTGTATTTCTAATGGTATTTTATAACATGATTCTTTATAGTCATTTAATCTAATTAAATTAAAAAAAAGGTTGGTGAATGTCACATGTTTTTTAATTTTTGGTTCTAGGACATGCCGGTTTCCTCACGATGTTTTCCTTCACCGTTTTGAGAGCAGTGGTGATGACATTAATTACACAAAGTAATACGCCTGGCTGCACCATCCACGCAAAAACGAGAAAGTACGTATGTACGGGAGAGTGTGTGTGTGTGTAATTTTTTTTAACTTTTAAATGTTTGTTAAATACCCGTACGAAGCCGGGGCGGGGTGCTAGTTATCTATATTTTTCCTTTTGTTAATTTAAATTCACTAATAATAGAAGAACTAGCTTCTGTCCGCGACTACGTCCGCGTGGAATAGTTACTTTAACCCCGATTTTGAAAATCTCAGCCCGATCAGTTTAAAATTGACAAAGTTGAATACAAACTTTCATCCCTTTCGACCAAATTTGATTACCATAAAAACCGTTCTAGAAGATGACATACTGTCGCGGACATTTTTTTAGATCATTTTAAAAGGAATAATTCTATCCTACATATTTTTTTGGTATCTTGAACCGTTTTTGCAGCGCACGCAACGGAAGCCCTCAAAGATGAATAATTTTCCCCGTTTTTTCCACATTTTCCATTTTTTCTTCGCTCCTATTACTCGCAGTGTGTTGTATAGCCTAAAGCCTTCCTCGATAAATGGTCTATTCAACCCAAAAAGAATTTTTCAATTCGAACCAGTAGTTCCTGAGATTAGCGCGTTCAAACAAACAAACAAACAAACTCTTCAGCTTTATAATATAAGTACTTATAGATTTAAAAAAAAATAATAATAAAGTACCCACCGTTATCGGGGACAAGCTACTGGTGGTTAGGGCTTAATCCCTGATTGATACTAACCTGAGTCTACCAATTTCTGAATCAAGCTCTTGAGAGAATTTAACTGCCTAATGAGACGTTTGGCGCTTGATCGACGTTTGTCAAGGTTCTCGTTATACGGTATGGCTGTAACTACAATTATTGCACGGCTCTCAATTCAGTTCACTTCCACTATATGAAACTTTTTTTTCCAATTATGAACGGTATTACATAATACATAATATGGAACATATTGCAAAACCAAAGAAAAATTTGCATCCTCCGAATGCATGACACGTTCTACATATCAGTTGGTGCAGAAAAGGATGCAACACTAAAACTCTATACGAAATAATATTGTTTTATAGCAAAATTGTCGCAATGAGTTACAATTGAAATACAAACATATTTTACCAAGTTCGTTGATATTGGTTTTTACGACATTTGTTAAATTAACTAAGCGATTTACTTATGTCTCCCAATTAAGTTGAAGTCACAAAATTTCGTCTCTTAACACCTATGTATTAATTTGGTGTGGTAATTACATAAGGATGAGTAAACAGTCAGAAGTAATCCTAGTCCTATCTAGGTAATTCCTACATGAAGACAGATAGCAATATTATATAGTTACATAAATTGTCCCTTGCCATCTAAATTTTCCAAAAAGTATTTAACGTTCTTGTTTTTTTTTTCAACTAAGACAGACAGGGCCTACATTATTTGAAGATGACTTACACTTAGTAGAAGGTGGTAAATAATGACGGTTGGTCTTGTCTCTCACACTAAAAAATGTAAATACACTAAATAAATTAATCATATTTATAAAATACAAACAAAAATGCAAAACTAGTCGGCTAAAATTATACTTCTTCTTTTCATGTATTTTTTTTAATATTATTATCCAAGTTAGTAAGAAACCAGAATAATAGTGAACACTTTAGGTACTAAAATTTGCATCTGGTATTCCATTCCAGATTGAGTTTGAAAAACTAATTGCAGACGTGCAACTACTCACTGCAAGAACCCGCAACTGGAACTGTCTATCATCATTTCATCACTGACATAATTTTCTTTCTCGTCAATAAGCGAGAGATGGTCTATTGATAACGAATTGAAAAAGTAACATCAGTTTGGCGGCTAGCAGTAAAACGAAGCATTGATGAATGATGAATGAACTTTCAAGTAAGTTAATTACATTCTTTGAATGGTAATCAGACTTGCGTTATTATTTCCTATTGAGCTGATCAGCATAATTTTCATAAAATAAATCCCCTAAAACGTCTGCCGGCACCATTTTGTGGTGTTTTAGCGGTTAAGAAAAAATGGCGCAACTAACTGCCTGCCTGACTTTAAGAACTTGAAAGTACACACAAATATACCTTTTTATTTATTTTATGACAATAGAGAAATAGTTAGTATATTTGGATGAATAAAAGGACAAATTCAAGCATCAAATAAGGTCATTCAAAATAACTGAGCCTCTAGAATTGCTACAATCTCTTATCTTAGCCGTAACTCGAAGACACAAGTCATGAACTGGCACTATCGTATTTAAATCAACAGACAGTTTGTCTTTTTCACAATAATTCAAGCCATGGAATAGCAAGTCTATCATTCACCACCATCAGATCTCATTCACGAGCTTAATGCAAAGATTTGTCATTTCTGCATATTTGAGGGGAAAAGAAGACTAAAATCTACAAATGACTCCTTACGGCGCGGAAAAGTGTCAGACTCTTACTAAATAAAATGTTCCTACAAATGACCTTAACGTTCTAAGACTGCGGTGATATTTTCGAACAAAGTGCTAACATTGAAAATAATTGCGTGTAGATTAAGTGATCTAATAAAAAAAGTTCGCTTAGTCTATAAACCGGAAGGGCATTAAAAACTACCTTAATAGAAAATAATTGTATTTAAGCAACATATTAAACTTTAGTTTAAAACTTCATGATCAATTTATCAACTAGATCACTCAATCTGTTCGCCTCAAGAAAAGAAACATATGCACATATTTAACAAATTCTCAGCCTCACTGGACTTCATAATCTTTTTGTAAAGAATTTGTAAAAGATATATGAAAGAATTTTCAATTCATTAGAATGTCATTTTAGAAATGCTTATGTTCACTGGAACTGGGTGATTTTTGGATTCGCCGTCTCGGACTAAATGACTGCATGAAATTTTTATGAACATTTAATTTTTAAATTGAATTTGAGTTGTGTGATTTGTGAAAAATCGCGACACTAACAAACGCACTGGTAAAGGTGCAAACGAAAGTTGAAATTTACAGAAATTGCGATCTGAGTTATGCTATGCATATTATAGTATGTATTTTCTAAATGCAATATCGCAGATAATTGGGGTCTATACTAGAAATTATTAAATTTTTAGGGTTATGAAAATATCATAACATAAAAGTGTCATGAAAGAGCAGTATAAAATAAATGCAATTCATCATTTTTTTT
Source organism: Hecatera dysodea (assembly GCA_905332915.2). Classification (NCBI taxonomy): domain Eukaryota; kingdom Metazoa; phylum Arthropoda; class Insecta; order Lepidoptera; family Noctuidae; genus Hecatera; species Hecatera dysodea. The sequence goes on along the minus strand of HG995286.1, from coordinate 23,612,864 downwards.
TATATATGGACCAAAGCCAAAATCGAGGCATACAAAACAGCTGTTCATTACATTTTGTCGAATTATTGCACAAGTATTTATCCCGTAAAGTTACGTACCGTGTGTGAAATAAAATATGGGAGCAACTAAACCAAGTTCGTAACTAGTTTAAATCCTCAAATCACCAAATAAAATAATATCAATATAACTTATGCGCGTTCTCTCAATGCACGACATGTTCTACATAACAGTTGATGAGTAAAGGACGCAACAGAAAATCTCTACGCGAAACGGTTTTGCTTTAGAGTAAAATTGTCATCATGAGATACAGATGAATAATTTAGGAAAACGTTGTATTTCAAACTAGCTGATGAACTAGTTAAATGATTTATTTTATGTTTTCCAGACCTCCGACTTGCAGACCGCCGGTCTCCCTCTACTATGCAGCTTTCTCAGCAGCTCACCAGGTGGCGTTTAGCAACGGCTTTCACCTAAATTAATCCTGTCAGTGTCCAAGAGGTACGTACATACTTTATCAGAATGAGGACACACTGTGATTATTGTTTTTATCACATTAGTTAGTGTACCCGAATTATAAAATTAACGAATTTATAAACACTTACTTGACTTTTATTTCCCTTTCTCTACGTCACTCTTGTTAGACCTGAAAGAAAAAAAAAAACACTTTAAAATTAGCGCTCTTAACTACGCTAGATAAATACGTATTACTGGTGCCATAGTATTTAGCCACCCACGAGAAAAAAAAGTATGTAATGTATTCTGAACTATGCACAAGTCATGTTCAAGCATCATTGTAGTTGCATCCATCTTGTATTGCAAGTCGGAATACAATCAGTTCAAACATCGTTGTAGAAATAATATTACGAGGCATTTTATCGCTTTCGTTTGAATCCTCACGAAGAAAAAGTTTTTTGACTTTTCTTAGACCTTTCGCAAGAATGATGGTGCAAAAAATTTGATGAAATAGCTATGTTTAGCTCCATGCTCGGCTCTGTTCATTGTTTAGTTCGACCAATTGAAAACTTGAAGATGCATAAAGAAAACAAATAAGTTTTGATAGTAGGTTACTTTTAAGAGGGAAAATTAGATTAATTACATATTTTTGAATATGAATGTATTGCTTAAAAAAAAATTGATTGCTGCCTTGTTGCATTAAGTCCGATAATGCATCACTTATGTAGGTACAAACAAATGAAATAACTAAATGAAAATAAATAATTCTCCTCTAATCTCCGAAACATATGAACCCAAAAAGTTTTAAAAGCAAAATTGAGGTGAGTGAGAGTGAGAGGTGCTACCGCTGCCATGTGGGCAACCACACGGGAGCTATGTGCCCCTCAGAGGTGGACCGCAGCGGTCTTTGTTTCCGCTGTGGTCAGCCCGGTCATCGGGCCGGCTCATGTGAGGCCACGCCGCACTGCAGTGCATGTGCGGCTGCTGGCAAGCCGGCCGAGCACTGGGCTGGGGGAAGGGCCTGCGCGCCATCCGCCCCGACCAGGGGCAAGAGGTCCGCCGCCGCCGCCGCCTCTGCCGCCGCCGTGGCTTCCGTCGCCGCTTCTGCCGCTTCTGCTGCGGGTGCTGCGACTCCCAACGCTCGGGAGGGTGCTGAGATGGAGTGCCAGTAATGGTCCCATTTCGGCCTCCTCCAGAGACAAGTCTGCCGCTGTGCTATTGCGCAGTGGCTGATGCCTGGGGACGGTGAGCGTGGGTGGCTTGCCGTCCGACACCAGGTTGAGTCGACGACGCGTTGTGTTCCACGCGCGCCGAAGGAGCCGTCAGCACCAAGGACGGGACCCCATAGGGTCGGTGCCTGCTAGGGTTGCGGAATTTGTTCGAAAGAGTTACCGCGGCCCTGGAACGCATAGGGCACAAGAAGGATCACGGGTGGGTTTTAGTCAGTAAAAGTCTGACACTCCCTACCGCTCCACCCTGGGCGGGAGGGGTCATTTGATGATTTCCCATTCAGAAAAAAAAAAAAAAAAAAAAGGTATCAATCAAACATATTTTAGGTAGCAAAACAAGCAAAAATAGTAATATATAATAATAAATTTTTATTTATATAATAATATATATATATAATATATAATAATTATATAAATAAAAAAATATTTATATAATTATTATTTAATAATTATTATTTAATAATTAACAAATAATTATTTTTTTATTTATGTATTTTAATATTTATATAAATAAAAATATATTTATATAATTATTATTTATTTTATTTTAAAGAAGGTTTACAGACTAAACAACCAATAACACAAAGACTGTAATATTAATAAATAGCTAATAACAAGCCTCCACATATAGGTAAGGAAAATAGTCAATACAAAAGAAAGTACACACAAGTTAATATAAACAGTTAAGAGAGCAGTAGATAAATTAACTGTCCTTAAAAAATAATTGTGCCAAAAGCCGTCTTATGGTCGCCACACTGGTGCAAAACAAGTCGACAATATATCAATAATTTAGGTAATCATTTTAATGCCTATGATTAAAATGATTTTCTATGACAGCACTGAGATGTCAACTCCATTATGTTTTGCGACATGAGTTGAGTTAAACTGACGTCAGCGACGTGTTTACGACAAAGTCACAATTTTAATTAGTACCTCTCGCCTATGTGGCGCCAACTGTCACTCAGGCGGTAGATAAGGAAGGGGGCCCGCTATGCCTACGGCCTGTTGTTACCGATGACTAGAATATTTTAATTATTTTGCGCACCCACGACACAGGAGAAATTCCTAGTGCGGGGCAACGTCTTTTTCAAAGACAAAACAAATAGCTAAGGAAAATGAGAGACATAATATGTAAGCAAGTAGGCAAAGTCACAACACAATGTAACTCTTTGATATGTCTTATATGACCAGAAGCACGTGAAATGATGGTATGAGAGCCTTGTGTTTTTACTTGTATCCGGTACCACAAACATTCCGTGGATAATTAATATTGGTCCTCATATAAGGTATTGCGAATATGAGGACCATGTAGATCGCTATGTCAGGGGTTTATTTCAGGGGTCAATCTTTTTTTTTGGCCGTTATAAAACTAGATGAGGCCGGTGTTGCGTATTACACACTAGTTGGTGACGTTCAACAATGGCTTACAGTCGGTACGTACATACCTATTTCAACAGAGTGTGGACTTGTCCGCTTGTTCCTGTCGATACGTTATCTGTTGCAAACAAATAAAATAAAAAAATATATTCGTTGTTCTAAACAAAAATAACACTGACTTACTGAATCATCACCTTTGTGATTGGAACGCAGCAAAATAAGCAATGAAGTGGTTAAATACCAAGTTATTTGAAAGGTTCATTAGAAAACCAGCGCAGCAGACATTTATCTGAAATGGACCTATATAGTGAAGCCGTGAGACACACACTTAGTTCTTGTCATACCTATTTTTTCTTTTGTTTTTATCATGTACAGTGGGTGTTTTATGTTTGTGTGTACTGAATAAATATTATTCTTTCATTCTATTTGTAATAAGCACTTTTTAGAACATGACAGATTTCAAGTATAACTGTTGTGTGCCGGCAAGTGCAAAAGCATTACTTTTATAACAAGATAATGTAATCGATCTTCTTGCATTATTAAACACTAAAAGTAACAAAATATCGTTATGCGTAATCGGCCTCTAATTTCTCACTAGTTAGGATACAAGGCCCCTGTCTGTGAGACGAAGCGGTTAGTTTTCACTACGTAGGCCCAGTGTGGAGGGCGTCGGGAAACGCAGGGCGATTCCCGGCCACCGCAGGCGCGGGCCTGCGGATGGCGAGCTATGGGTGGCTCGCCGTCCGATAGCAACCAGGCCCGAGTCGACGGCGCGTCGTGTTCCACGCGCGCCTCAAAGAGCCGTCAGCAACGTAGACGGGGCCCCATAGGGTCAGTGCCTGCTAGGGTTGCGGAATTTGTTCGAAAGAGTCACCGCAGCCCTGGAACGCAAAGGGCACAAGAAGGATCACGGGTGGGTTTTAGTCAGTAAGAGTCTGACACTCTCTTTCGCTCCGCCCAGAGCGGGAGAAGTCATTTGATGATTTCCCATCCAGAAAAAAAAAGGCCCAGTGCGGAGGGCGCAATATTTCTACATTTGTTTTCACTACGTAGGACCAGTGTGGAGCGCGTAATAATATTACGCGCTCCACACAAATGTAGACATATTATGTCTACATTTGTTTTCACTACGTAGGACCAGTGTGGAGCGCGCAATATGTCTACATTTGTTTTCACTACGTAGGCCCAGTGTGGAGCGCGCAATATGTCTACATTTGTTTTCACTACGTAGGCCCAGTGTGGAGCGCGCAATATGTCTACATTTGTTTTCACTACGTAGGCCCAGTGTGGAGCGCGCAATATGTCTACATTTGTTTTCACTACGTAGGCCCAGTGTGGAGCGCGCAATATGTCTACATTTGTTTTCACTACGTAGGCCCAGTGTGGAGCGCGTAATATGTCTACATTTGTTTTCACTACGTAGGACCAGTGTGGAGCGCACAATATGTCTACATTTGTTTTCACTACGTAGGCCCAGTGTGGAGCGCGCAATATGTCTACATTTGTTTTCACTACGTAGGCCCAGTGTGGAGCGCGTAATATGTCTACATTTGTTTTCACTACGTAGGACCAGTGTGGAGCGCGCAATATGTCTACATTTGTTTTCACTACGTAGGCCCAGTGTGGAGGGCGCAATATGTCTACATTGGTTTTGTTCTTACCCGTGCTGAGGAGCCAACTTATTATTTCGACCGTTTTTTTGGGCAGCGTTGATGAAAACATAGAAACACTTAAAGCACTTCCTTGATATACAAATGGATGCTGTAGAAGAATTATCCCACCAAAAACATTCTGTAAAAACCTAACCAATTCTCGATGGAGCTGCTTGTTTATCTCTAACAAGTAATGCAATCTAGACAAAGTCGTGCCAAGTCTAAGGTTCCTTACTGCGATTGCTTTATTATTATAGTTAATGTTGTGTGACTTGGCCGTTTTTATAACAGCCAAAAAAGATTGACGTGTAAAAGTGTTTTTACAACCTACTTACAAAATCAAAATCATTTATCATTGTTTTTATGGTTTTCAGGTCTGATTGCCTCAGCAACAAAGCAAGGGCTGGAAAAACCATCAGCAGCCACTTCTTCATGCATATTACACACTAGTTGGTGACGTTCAACAATGGCTCACAGTACAGGTACGTACCTATTTCAACAGAGTGTGGACTTGTCCGCTTGTTCCTGTGGATACGTTATCTGTTGCAAACAAATAAACTAAAAAATATATTCGGTGTAACACTGACTTACAGAATCATCACCTTTGTGATTGGAACGCAGCAAAATAAGCAATAAAGTGGTTAAATACTATAAGTTATTTGAAAGGTTCATTAGAAAACCAGCGCAGCAGACATACACCCCTAGTTTTTAATTAGTACAAATACTTTAAGGGCTTATTAGAAAAGGTCTTGTTATTATTTAAGAAAAGTCTAAAAAAAATTATGATCATAAACAGCAAAGTTATTAGCGTTTTTATATCCTAAAATGCCACTCAACTTATAAAAATATTGTTCAGGCTATTGATTTATGAATGAATAAATGACGATTAAAATGGAAAAACAATGTGCGTAGTATTTTCTAGTAGCAATTGTTATGAATGTTGATTCTATTATGAATTTACCAATTATTAAAAAACTCCGTGGACAATTTTAGGTTTTTATTTTTTTTACTTTTGACTACACAAATATGATCAGTAACGGGTACGGACAGAGCCCTGATTTTTTTGTACTAATTAAAAACTAGGGGTGTATAGTGCAGCCGTGAGACACACACTTAGTTCTTGTCATACCTATTTTTTCTTTTCTTTTTACCATGTACAGTGCGTGTTTCATGTATGTATACTGAATAAATATTATTCTTTCATTCTATTTATAATAAGCACTTTTTTGAACATGACAGATTTCAAGTATAACTGTTGTGTGCCGGCAAGTGCAAAAGCATTACTTTTATAACAATATAATGTAATCGATCTTCTTGCATTATTAAACACTAAAAGTAACAAAATATCGTTATGCGTAATCGGCCTCTAATTTCTCACTAGCTAGGATACAAGGTCCCTGTCTGTGAGAAGAAGCGGTTTGTTTTCACTACGTAGGCCCAGTGTGGAGCGCGCAATATGTCTACATTTGTTTTCACTACGTAGGCCCAGTGTAGAGCGCGCAATATGTCTACATTTGTTTTCACTACGTAGGCCCAGTGTGGAGCGCGCAATATGTCTACATTTGTTTTCACTACGTAGGCCCAGTGTAGAGCGCGCAATATGTCTACATTTGTTTTCACTACGTAGGCCCAGTGTGGAGGGCGCAATATGTCTACATTTGGTTTGTTCTTGCCCGTGCTGGGGAGCCACCTTATTATTTGGACCGTTTTTTTGGGGCAGCGTTGATGAAAACATAGAAACAATTAAAGCACTTGATATAAAAATGGATGTTGTAAAAGAATTATAAGGATATTTGCTCTATCATCAAAAGTCAAGATGATAAAATGACATATTGTATTTTTATGATATGTATATATAAATTATGACTACAATAACAATGTTCTTGTGACATAATTATCAGTTTTTATAGCAACTTTAAATCTACTTGCCGAACAGAATTAGGTTTTGGGAATGTTCAGCATCCTAACGCTCGGTGCCCGCATCAGATTCTCACTTGTCCCTTAGACTTTCGAAGCCGCAAACGACTCATGCTGACGAATGGCAGTGAACAACGGATCAACTGTTTTGTGCTCCACTCGGATCAGCCTAGGCTAATACTATATTTGAGAGATGTACCTAATACTTAAGCGACAGACTACATCGACCCCTTGTTGGTTAATGTTATGTGTTTCACTGCCATGCACGACAATATATCGATCTGAATGATAAATTTAAAGAACAAGCAACAATTGAGTATTTCCCACATTTTGCTGATTTTCTAAAACAAATAGTCCCCTACAAAGTGTAACAAAATAATCGCAATAACTGAAAAGAGGTCATTTCACTCATCATTATGAACAACTTTTAGTATGAAACCAACTCTGAAATCGCGGAAAGAACAGCCAAGGCATTTACGTGCTCCTAACTTGACAAAATCATGAACTGAACAGTAGATTGTTCTTTCGCGGTTTTGGATTGTTTCTCCCAGTAAAAGTTGTTCTTGCTTCGTTGCTCCTGTTCAGATATTGCGTTTATTATGTAACACTTTGTGTGTATATATTAAGTGCGATCGTTCACGACATCTCTTCAATCTTCTCTGATCGAGTAAGAAGGCAGGCGCAGCAAAAAGTAAAAACCAAACCAATGTCGTCACGTCCAACTTCATATGCGCCAAGAATGTCGCCATCGCTAAACCTTTTTTTTGTGGATGCAACTCATATAAAATTGTAGAAGACGACTAGTGAACTATTAAACTTTCTTCTAGAAACTTGAACCCAATTACTTGTCCCGAAGTACTAATTTGTATGGAAAAAAACAGACACAGCCATACTTATCGTACAAATTGCATTCTTCAATCCCAATTTTTGTCTTCCACAGCTGATATGCAAAGGTAAAAGAAAGCACCTTTTGCATCGACATGCACTTTTAAGGGATTGGCTGAATTCAGAAGCTTGAAGTCTGGAGATCAGCAGTGCCAGGTAAGAGTTACTGTTTTTGTTTTAAGACATGTTAATTGTATCCACTAAAATTCTATTTAGCTAATACTGCTGTATTTGACCTCCGTTTAATACCATCAACATGTTCCTGCCACCTGTACCAAATTACTTGGCGCTACATGTTTTCTTCTTTCATTCCATTTTCTCAAATGTCACGCTATCACTGATTGCCTTTTATTTGGCTGTCCCTAATGCCTATATATTAATCCACGTTTAATTTTACAATCATAACTTTTCTATTCATATGCGTTTCATACCTCTTTTTTGCTGTGTCTGTATGAAAATGTCAGTTTTAATATCTTCGATTCTATTTCATAAATGCTTTTTTCTAATACAATACTGCACAAACCAGCCGTAAGTAGCTATCTAGCCCTAGCTATTTTAAAGGAACTTATTTTTATGTATAAGATTTTAAGTAGTAAACTTGACTTTTAAGGTTTCTAACAAAACTTAAAAATACAATATCGTTTGATTTTGTGGGTAGATTTTGATGAAAGAAACATGAAATAAAATTTGGGGTAGCACGTAATATTTTAAATCAGTGGCCGTCAGAGACCTTTATAATCTGCGTCGCCGCGATTATGTTCGATAACTTTTTAAAAGATTAATATTATGGCAGACCCTTGCGTATTCATTAATGAAAAAGTTATGTATGTAAGTAAAAATCGTCATCTTTTAAGTAAAACTACTGAACCAAACATTTTATAGATTAGCTAAAGTACACACATTTTTCATAGGGTACTGTGTTGATGAAATGAAAATGTTACAACAAAATATCTCGTGACATATTAGAATTAAATGAATTAAAATTAAAAAACCCAGTACAAAGTACTGAGGAAACAGACAAAAAATACAATGGTCTTGAGATCCTCCTCCTTTTTTGGAAGTCGGTTAAAAATGGGTCTTCTACATGAATAGAATGTAAATGAATATTTTCTTTTTATTGTGGTATCAAAGTCGACATCGAAAATAAAATATCAGCTGTTCAGTAAATTTTATCATAGTATTCACTCAGAAATGTATAGTACGTTAAGTTTTTTTGTTTTTTTTTTGTTCATGATAATTATACTATAAGTTTTAACCCAAACGATATTTAAAAAAAAACAGCATCTTATCAAGTTCGTAGCTTAAATCCTTAAATTAACAAACGAAATAATATCAAGATAACTTATGGGCGTTCTCTCAATGCACGAAATGTTCTACATAACAGTTGATGAGTAAAGGACGCAACAAAAAATCTCTACGCGAAACGGTTTTGCTTTAGAGCAGAATTGTCATCATGAGGTACAGATAGTTAATTAAGCATAACATTTTAGTTCAAACGAGTACATGTTTTATGTGACATGGCAATTTAGCTTTGCGTGTTTATATGTAACCATCTTCTCTTTATACTAGAATAATTTATTGTCTTGTTTTCAGATCTCAGCAATAGAGTGTGTTTTGGAAGAACCGCCTGTCACTGTCCTCTAAACACATTTTACACAAGCGGGGGGCGTTCAACAGCGGCTTTCACTAAAATGAATCCCATCAGTGTCCAAGAGGTACTATACATATTTACACAGAGTGAGGACGCAATTGTTTTGTCCCTGGCCATAACAAAGAGCGGCCGCATTTTAAAATTAATAAAATTTGCCACTTACGATCTGTGCTTATAATTTCGTTATTTTTTCAACGTATATTCCGTTTCTCTACCTCGCTCTTGTTAGACATGGAAGAAGAAGGGCAATAAACTAAGCACTCGTAACTGAGATATATGCATACTTATAACTGGCGCTATTTACATGATGCCATCACACTCAGGAAAAAAATTTAAAAAAAAACTAATTCTGAACTATGCACATGTTATGGTCAAGTATCCGTGTAGCTGCATCGTACAATTTCCAGTATTGAAAGTCGGAATACAATCAGTCCAATAACCTTTTTAGAAATATAATAAAAAGGGTTTTTGCTTTGAGGTTGCGTTCAGAGGCAAATACTCGTAGTTCGGCGCCCGCCCACTTTTTTAATATAATCACATCTTCTTAGGGAATACAGTTTTTGACGAGCATTTCCAAGAAGGTTCGCTATAAAATGGTAAAAAGCTATTTGTTGCGATGTTTGGCTTCGTGGTTTAAGTTCGAAAAAAAGAAAAAAAATAGTATTTACCTATCTATAGCTTGATCTCTTCACGCCATGGAAAGAAGACAAAACACAAAAACACTTTCGAAATGTCTTATATAAAAAAAGTTAACTGGAAATTTATGTTTGTATGGAAAATTTAAAATGCGAGTCTAATTTAACTGTAACCCTATGTATCGAAAATGTTTTCAACTAACTTTTTAGACCTATGTATCCTGCTTATGTGTGTAAAGTTTCATTAAAATCGGTTCAGACATTTCGGAAAATAAGGACTTGAAAATTTGTATGAAATGCCGTTCAGCGTATACGTTCTTAATGAAATAATGTAACTAAAAAAATTAACCTACCGTCATCAACATTGAATGATGTACTAAGTGAAGATTAAGTGTTAATCATATTTAGGTACTAATAAGAAAACTTTCGGTGCATTACAGATTGTAGCAGGGACGGCCTTTAAACTCATTGATATCACACAGTTGGTATTCCTACTGTGATATCCTACAATGCGTGTTTCTGGCAATTATGTGAGTGTGACCCAATTTTCATAATTATTTGACTATCAAAACTCAATTAAATGATACACAGATGTAGGTGAATTCACTCTACGATGTAATTTATTGACATGTCCTAAATTATCAGAAACAAAAGAGATTTTGGCATGTTAATGTGATTTTTTTTTTCATTCAATTTAAGCGGTACTACAAACATTCCATGTATGAATAATAGTTTTTAAATCGTTTCCAGGGCTGACTGCCGCAGCAGGCTGGAAGAATCATCAGTCATCACTCCTTCAAGCATATTACACATTGGAAGGTGACAATCAACAGAGGCTTACATCTATACTAATATTATAAAGCTGAAGAGTTTGTTTGTTTGTTTGTTTGAACGCGCTAATCTCAGGAACTACTGGTTCGAATTGAAAAATTCTTTTTGGGTTGAATAGACCATTTATCGAGGAAGGCTTTAGGCTATATATCATCACGTTTAAGCCAATAGGAGCGGAGCAGCGATAAAGAATGTTTTAAAATCGGGGATTCCACGGGGACGAAGTCGCGGGCAGCAGCTAGTGTAAAATAATCCTGGCAGCGTACAGTCGTTACGTTTCTATTTCAACAGAGTGTAGACTTATCCGCTTATTGCCGTAGGTACGTGAGATCTGTTGCAAGAAAACGAATAACTACCGTGTTGAAAACTTAAAAGAAAAAAACGTTGCCCCACACTAGGATTTGTTGCTGTATCGTGGTTACGTTCACAAACATGTAAACTCACATACACAAGACACCCAGACCCGGAACAATTATGTGTAGGCCATACAAACATTTGTTCCGTGCGGAGATCGAACCCACGACACGTAGCGCAACAGCTGAACACTCAACCACTGCGCCAACCGTGTCGTCAAACTAAAGTAATACTGACTTTTGTATGTAATTATCACCTTTGTAATTGAAGCGCATCAATATAAGCGATGAAGTCGTTAAAAGCCAAGTTATTTGTAACTAGCAGTGCCCCGCAGTTTCACCCGCGTGGTTCTCGTTCCCGTGGGAATATGGGGATAAAATATAGCCTATGTTACTCATGGTGAATGTAGCTTTCTAATGGTAAAAGAATCTTTGAAATCAGTCCAGTTTTTGAGTTTATTCGTTACATACAAAAAATAAATCTTTCCTCTTAATAATATTAGTATAGATAGATAAGCACTTTTGGAACATGACAGATTTTAAGCCTAACTGTTGTGTGCTTTCAAGTGCAAGAGCATTACTTTTAGAAGAAGATAATGTTTTCGATAGTCTTACATTATTTGCAACTAAAAGTAACAAAATATCGTAATGCGTCATCAGCAATTTTCCATTTGTATCTCTATTATCAAAAGCCACAATAATAAAATGACATATTGTTAATTTCGTCTAAATACAGTTTACAGAGTTTTTGTTTATATAACAACGTAATATATCTTATCAACATCTCATGATATCCTGGTATCTCTCAGCTATTTTACTTTCACCTGGATCCTGGCAGGCTTCCATCGTTCGTCGTATGAGAGCCCCAGCATCCTCTACAATGATGCAGTGGCTTCGTTTCAATTTTTTCAAAAACTGCCGAGGGTTAGGATACTTTTCCAAAATTGAAATATGCTCTGCATCATCATCGACACCTGTAGCCGCAAACGACTCCAACAGACGAATGGCTTTACAAGCGAACCACTGTTCAGTCAGTTTAGTGTTCCGCTCAGATGAGAAACTCAATAATCAAGCGACCCTCTACGTCGAGCAATTGCTGGGTAGAGATGAACGATCGTATGGAAGTATCTCCCCCCTTATGGGGCCCCATCTTCTTTGCTGACACCTCTTTGGTGCGCGCGTGAAGCACATCGCGCCGTTGACCCGGGCCAGGTTATTATCTAACGGTGAGCTACCCATAGCTTGCCATCCACAGAATCGGGCCTACGGTGGCCGGAAATCGCCCTGCAATTCCCGGCGTCTGGGGCATCTTTTTGTGTTGCGCCGACTGGGGCGTAAATTTTGCTGCATGCATCCTCCTTCGCTAGGATTACTGCTTCGCAGAAGACCGCTTCCCATACCTCCTCGCTCCGGATCGTAGATTGAAAAAAGACCGGGAATGAAAAGTCACCGCTTCGACCTTCACCTTATGCTCCTTCATGTCCTCTGGGGGATCGATAAAGTGTTGACACCCGGTGTACGATGAGTAACTATCATCAAATAAGAAAACCATACCAATAACAGATGCGCCGTGACTGTGGAAACGTATTGTATGGATGCACCACCGTGAAACTTGAACCTTATTACCCGTCCCAAAGCGATAATTTGTATGGAAAAGAATATATAAAAGAATACTTATCGTTCAAATTGCATTCTTCAACCTCTTTATTTTTTCTGCCACAGGTATGCAAAGAAGAAGAAAGCGACAGTTGCATCGACACCCACGTAGTTCCATCCTAGCAAATCTGTTATGGGTACCACGTCTAGTCAACCGCCGTAATTTCAAGGCAAGGAATTCTGAGAGAGATTCATTCGTGTAATGGCACTGGAGAGAGCGCGGCTACGTTACTTGCCCGATGGATCTGACCCTACCGGACTTAGGAGCACCTGTCGCTTCTGTGGTACTCACGGCATTTCTGGGCTACTGGCCTTTGGCCTTGTGTTTGCTGTCTAGCAATGCCAGGTTAGACTTTTGTTTTTTTTTTTTGTGACGTGCTGATTATATTTATGATATATTGCTCTATTTGTCCTTCGTGTCTGGTCCCATCAAAATCTTCCTGCCCGGGTACCGTTTTACTTTGCACAACAAGTTTTCTTCTTTTATTCTGTACTAGCTGACCCAGCAAACGTTGTTTAGCCATATAAAGTAAAAACAATATTTAGGGTTAGGGTATGAATGATGTTCTATATATATAAAAGAAAGTCGCACGTGAAATGTAGCTTTCTATTGTCGAAACAATTTTTAAAATAAAAAACTTAAAGCTAAAATACTTCTTAGCTGTATCCCGCGGTTTCACCTGCCTGCGCCATTTATTCTTTCTGGCTCAGTGTTCTTTTTTTCGTCTCCTAAGGATCATAGCTTGATGTTAAATAATTATGGTTCTGGTATCCTGGTACTTTGTAAGTCTTCACTCACAATTCCAGCCCCAGAAATGCTTCGACATGTTTATGGTCTGCTAGGCTGGTACGCGTGAATCCTTACTTCTTAAGTTTTCAACATGTTTCTTTCTGGTCTTCTAGTACTTGTGAATCTTTAGCACATGCAATTTTTGACAGCTACGAAACAATGGAACATTTAGGGAAAATGATTCATTTTTCATAATTATGTATTCGTTGAGTTTATTAAGAAAGCACTTCCAGCCTTATTCCTATGAAGGCGACCTTTCTAGATTTTATTAATCTTTTGTTTTGGTTTCTAGGTTACACTTGTTTATTTTGAATTATCTACAAAGCACTAAATATATTTCACCTAAAACCATTTCCCACTGCGTTTAGTTTAATAGAGTTTTCATTGTTTTTAAGATGTATTCTGCTATTCGGGGCGGAGACAAATCCAACGAATCAAAAACCAAGAAAATTGGTCCAGCAGATCTCTACTTATAAGTGTTGTAACAAACCCGTCTTTGTTTTAGATTCTCAACCATCACGTTGTTTCTTTTGGAATTACAGTGGAAGATCTAGTACACTTTTGTACAAACCAACCTTAAGTTGCTATCTATCTTAAAACACCTATGTATGCGGACTACGTAATATTTGTTAGTACCTACCTTGATTTCAAATTCAATCAGTGATTTTGCTTGTTCCTTTCACACACATACAGACAAGTAGACAAACAGAAATAAGTCAAATATACGAGTAAAAACGTTTTCCCTTTATTATAATTGGATTTGTTATGCTTTGAAGCAATGAATGCAAAAACTCAATGATTAAAATAAATCGTTTCGGATTTTATAGATAACAATGTATCAAAGCTCCTCTCAAGGAGAGGAAATGGGCCGTAATCCACCACGCGGGCGCAGTGCGAGTTGGTGAATGTCACATGTCTTTGAATTTTTGGTTCTAGAACATGCTGGTTTCCTCACGATGTTTGCCTTCACCGTTTTGAGAACAGTGGTAATGAAGTTAATTACACAAAGTAATGCGCATGGCTAGGTTTAAACCCGTGACCTACAATTCGTAAGTCAGGGCTGTTACCACTCGGCCATCACTACTCTACTGCTTTACGCTTGCGCTTCATATATTCATGGTTTACTTGTACGTTAATTTCACAAGAGAAATATAAATAAATTTTGTGACATAGATATAACAAATGTCTCGTCGTACGTGTACTGTTAAACCTAAAGGTACAGAACCACTACATGGACACTGTAACAGAACACGTTCCCTAAACTTTAAATAAATGTCTTACACAATCCTAAGACAGCGTACTACGAAGTCCAGCTGCCATTGAGGAAGACAAGTCTAGTTTTATGTCGCTCTAATCGCGTACTAATTTGAATATCCCTTTATATAACGGCGGCCTTTTGATAATATTAATATAGAATAACAACAACTAGTACAAGAGCTCCATAGACTCAGTCTGTAGCAGCATTCATTGCGTTCGTTCTTAGTGCACATCAAAGTGGGTTTTATCTTCACTTGTGATTTCCTTAAAACGCCCATTTCTCTGATATGCGGTGCGGCTATGAGTGACTACCATCCAAATCTCGTGTCTCGCTAAATAGTGACTGAATGTTAAGTGTTACGGAGGCCTTCGCCGTTTCCCTATAATCAATTGCTACTGACTGAATGACTGGCAAGGTGTGGATTAGGAATTGGATATAAAGTTGCGCCAAGCTGGATTAAATGATTATTAGGGGACACTCTCCGCCACAGCAATCAGCCACCTATTAACATTTAAAGTTAAAACACACCCAATCACACCAACACTCACACACATATTAAATAGGTACTAAATTAATCATATTTAACTTAACAAATAATGCTTGGTTTCTTACGAGTTACAACGGAACAACACACACTGGCCCCTAACTTAAATATCCCTAGCCTAGACTATAGAATACGTGGCCCTTTTTTTTTAATGGTGGGAATTCGTCATGGATGTCCTCCACCCTGGGGCGGGCGGAGGGGTCTGTCAGACTCTTACTGACTAAAACCACCCCGGTGTTCCGTCTCTCACCTACGCAGGGGATCGCGAGAAGGTATGCGACGTCCGTAATCCCCGGCTGATGCCGGCCCGCCTATGCGGGCCACCTCGTGTCTGTGGAGGGAGTGAGGTGTTTGACTCCCTCCGCGACGTCAGAGAGGGGCGCACGGGAACACCACGCGCCGTCACCTCGGGTACGGATGAATCGGGGGCGACAGACGTCCCCAAGTCCGACGCCCCTGGACCCAGTTAGGGGGGCCGGAAGAGGGCAGCGTATGCCCTCCTCCGACGCCCAGTGCGTCTGCTGCGGGTGGGGAGAGAAATCGAGATATCCCTTTCCCTTTCCGCAGCCTCCTTCTGCGAGATAACTGTTTCGCAGAAGGAGACCACCGCGTCCCAGGACTCCTCGCCACCGACCATAGATTGGACTACGGCCGGCAGTGAGAGGTCACTGCCTACCACAGAGAAGAGGGCACAGCGCGGCTCCTCCCAAGCGGCACACTCTGCCAGCGTATGCCGCGCCGTATCCTCCCGACAGTCGACGCAGTGGTGACACCGAGCGTCCGGCTCCCTGCCTATGCGACACAGGAACTTCCCAAAGCAGCCATACCCCGAAAGGACCTGTGTCGCACGAAACGACAGGGAGCCGTGCCTTCTCCTGAGCCAAAGGTCGAGCACTGGCCGGATGGCCTCGACAGTGACGAGGCCGGCGGAAGGGCGTGATAGCCTGTCCCGCCATTCCGCCACCAGGACCTCGCGCAGCTGCGACTGACGCAGCTCAATGTGTCGCTGCATCAGTCGCTCGCCGCGCGCCCGCGCGTCCTCGCGCCACCGATACAGTGACGCGAGGACTTTTGCCTCCAGGTCCCACGGCGGAGATCCGGCCAGTGCGCAAGCCGCCTCGTAGGAGATCGTGCGACAACCCCTGATGACTCTGACGGCCATCACCCTCTGCTGCCTTTGCAGAACTATGATACTGCTGGCCGTTAGGTCAGCCGCCTAGATCGGGGCCTCGTAAAGGGCCATCGATCGCACGATCCCCATGTACAACCGCCTGCAGGCGGTGCTCGGGTCCCCCAGATTGGGAAGCAGCGTTGACAGTGCCCCAGCCAAACCCAACAACTTGGGCGCCAGCCGCCGGATGTGGGGGCCCAAATCCCACCGGCTGTCGAGCACCAAACCCAGGTACTTCATGGTGGATAGAAAACGTGGCCCTAAGCCAACTGTCCACCACCGTGGTCCAAAATCAACTGTTCTCTCCTTTGTTTCCAAATCCCACATTCCGAGCGTCGACCTTTCTTACAGTTTCGTCAAAAGGGATAATTTCGTTTTTTATGTGCAATACACTTATAAGCGTTTTAAGGGTGCGTTCGGGTTTTGCCCGGGCTACAATCTGATGCACGTTGAATTTCTTATATTTTAAGACTTGATTATCGGTCGACCTATTAGACCATTTTATATATTATATTAGATTACGGTAACGTGATCAACTGCCAAACTATAAATTACAGACTTAATGTGTTTCTAAGCGGCACGATAACATGTAACTTGCGCGTTCTGTCGACGCACGACTGGTTCTACATAACAGTTGATGAGTAAAGAACGCAACAGAAATACTCTACGCAAAACAGTTTTGCTTTAGAGCAGAATTGTCATCATGAGGTACAGTTAATTGATTAATCATAATATTTTACTTCAAACGAGATGATAGGTAGATGTTTTATATGACATGGTTTTTAAGCATGGCATGGCATGGCATAGCATGGCATGTTTTATGGCATGGTTTCAGAATCTGCTAGACTGATTCAGTTGAAACACGGTATACGCGTGAATTTCTGTGACCCAACGTAGTCGCGAAACGAAAACAAATTAATTTTGATAGAACGGTACTTTATAGACCGTAAATTAGATTTGGTTTTTCAAACTATGAGATATTTTTAATTATTTATTTACTACCTATCATTTATTGATTTAGAAAATTGATAATTGATCCTTGTTGTATTCAGCCCGCTCATGTTACTATTGTAGATAGAGTTTAAAATGTTTTTAAATGATTAAACACTTAACGAGTACTTTAGGAAGTTTTATAACATTATTTTTGACATCATAAGAAAATATGTATGTACCTTTGGTTAGTAGTAGGTGTCTAAAGTATCCTGTGTCGTTCTCAAATTCTTTTATAACCTTGTATAAGAGTAAAGTCAAATCGTAGGTAAAATGGAAAATGTATATAATATTTATTGACGTTCTTTTTTATGCAAAAATTAAAATCAAACATTCTGTGTGTAAATAATATTTTTTATGGTTTTCAGATCACATTGCCTCAGCAAAAATACGTGGGTGAAAGAACCATCAGCTACCACTCCTTCATGCATATAACGCACTAGTTGACGACTTTCAACAGTGGCTTACATGTATAGTGACCCTGAATTCCTGATAGCGTACAGTCGGTACGTACCCATTTGTGGTATCTACAGCAACAATCGGATAAGGCTTACTGCTGTACATACTTTATATTTGTTTCCAGCCAATTAACTGGAACACATTATTCCATCTTTTAGACTAAAATAACATTGACTTATTTAATCATCACCTTTGTTATTCAGCAAAATAACAAAGCCAAGTTTTTTGTAATAAGCACTTTTTTGTACATGACAGATTTCAAGCAAAACTGTTGTGTGCTCACTTGTGAGCACACAACAGTTCACATCTAAATCTAAAAGTGTTGCTCTTGCACTTGTGCAAGAGCAACACTTTTAGATTTAGATAATGTATTCGATAGTCATACGTTAGTTGCCACTAAAAGTAACAAATATCGTAATGAAAGAAAAAAACACTAACCTAAGATTTTCCACTTGCTAGGATACAGACCTCCTCTCTGTAAGAAGAAACGGTTTATTTTAATTTCGTATGCCTAATGCCTAGTGTTCACGGTGCAATATTTCTACGATTTTGTGTTTGGCCATGCTGTGAAGCCACCCTATTATTTTCGCCCTTTTGGAGCAGTCGTGATGAAAAAAAAATTGTGCTGTTATAAGGATATATCAGCTCTATTATCAAAAGCCATAATGATCAAATGACTTATTGTTTATTTTGTCTACAAACAGTTCTCTTGCGTAATTTTAATTTTATGTTTAGTTTATAATAGCTGAACCGCGCATCTTCGTCTGCGTCAGAGAAAAAAAAACCCTGCTTGTAACATTGTTCCAATGAATAAAGGGACCGAAAAGAGCGTAACATCAATATGTTACGCTCCTTTCGGTTGTAGCGTGATGTTATATAGCATATTCCAGCCTCTCTCAATTAGTGGTCTATCCAACACTAATATTATAATTTTAGAATTCGACCCAGTAGTTCCTGAGATTAGCGTGCTCAACCAAGCAGACTCTTCATCTTTATAAAATTAGTATAGACGACTTCGTTCGCGTGGATTTCGGAATAAATGCACGTACAGTAAATAACTTAATACCCACAACCTGATCCCTCTCAGAATTAAGAAAATCGGAAGAGGATAATGCAGGGTATTGACTGTATCACCTCTTCAGTTTCAAATGCCGACACGCTCAATTGATCAACAAAACAGACTATTTTGAACAAACGGTTGTACCTACTTTTTATATTCAAACTATGAAATGGATGAATCAAGTTGATTCTTCAATTTTGTACTTAGCCCAAAAATCGATTAGAACAGCGATTGACCGAGGAGCACGGAACCTTACATTTACCTTCTTTAGAGCCATAGCCTCTTTGTGCCCCTCCTTTTACTTTTTTTGATTTCCCTCGCTAGAGTTGAAACTGCAAAGTTTTCTGAGAAGAAACTTGGGTTAAAGTACCCAGGATTAAACCAACCAGCGTCTTTTGCAGAAAACTAGGCGTGCTCACAAAACTTCTGGTAACATTGAGCCATTTTTACATTGAGTTCATCTGAAGCCTGATAGTTTATCCAGATCATCGTATTAGAGCCTCAGCAGCTTCTCTTCTACAGTAAAGACAGTGACCTTCCTAAGCTTTTATGCAAATACCGCTGAGGCCTTGGATAATTCTCCAAATTTTTAAATAGCTTCCGCGGCAGTCAGTTTGGCGTTCCACTCGGATCAGCCTAGAATGATATAATATACTTGAGAGCATTAATACTTAAGCGACCGTCTATGTCAAGCAATCGCTGGTCTGGGAATCTGAATGGTCAATTTGATGAAGAAGCAGAATTTAGTGTTTCCCACATTTCACAGATTTTCAAAATAAATAGCACGGACGACAGTCCTCCACAACCTGTAACCGAATAAACGGAATACCTGAAAAGTTGTCAAATTACTCATAATTATTAACAAATTTTAGTATGATTTAACGCTGAAATTGTGGGGAAAAATCCCATACATTTATGAGCTCATAACTCGATAAAATTATCGAATGATCAGCTAATTTTTATTCCGTTACACGTTGTATATGCTAAATGGGACTGTTTCCTGCATCTCATCAGATTGGTCAGGCAACCAAAGACGGGCCTACCCTCGTCTTTACTTTTAAAATTTGAAGTGATGTCTGATCACTCTCATCTCTCATAAAATAAGAGTAAACAGACAATGGCAGCAAAAATTAAAAACAAACTAATAATGTGTACCGTATTAATTACATCACCACTGCTCTCAAATCGGCGAAGAAAACCATCGTGACGAAACCGGCATGTCCTAGAACCAAAAATTTGAAGACATGTGACATTTACCAACCCGCACTGGGTCCGAGTGGTGGATTACGGCCCATTCCATCTCCTAGAGAGGAGGCCTGTGTCCCAGCAGTGGGAACATTAAAAGGCTGATTATGTTAATGTGTCCGGTAATGTTTTGAAAGCTAATTTTGTATGGATCCATCTCATATAGACTTGTAGAAAACTACTGAAAGCGATAATTTACGGAAAAGAACAAACATTGCCATACTTATAATCCAAATTGCACTCTTCCAAATTTTTCTTCATTGTTTATTTCCCACAGATATGCAAAGAAGAAGAAAGCGCCATTTGCATCGGCATCCACGGGATTCCGGCCTAGCTGAACTGTTATGACTACTTCATTTGTCGACCGCCGCACTTTCAAAGAATATACTGTATCCAGTGGCACGCAGTGTGCGAATACGTGACAACGGCGTCGAATAGAGTACAGCTAGATTACCTGCGCGGCCGGATCCGGCCCTATCAGACTAGGCTGCACCTGACACTTCTGCGGCGCTCGCGGCATTTCCGGGCTACTGGCCTTTGGCGATGTGTGTGCTGACCAGTAGTGCCAGGTAAGAATGTTTGTTCTTTTATGACTATTTTTGTTGGTTATATTCATGATATTTCTATTAAGCTCATGCCTCATATAGCTCTTGTTGGCCTCTATTTTAGAATATCAACATCTTCCTGTCACCATACCATTATCACTTGACACAAGTTTTCTTCTTTCATTCCGTTTTCTCAACCGTCACGCTCTAACCGTTTTACTTTTATTTACCCCTTATCCCTCTCTGTCAATCTAATTTTAATTTTATAATCGTAGTCATCATGATCATGATCTTTCAATCATATGAATTTTATCATTTTACTTTTTCGATCGCACAATATTCCATTTTTATTTTGCTATCTAAAGAGGAGCTCGTGGCTAAAAAAATAACAGCAGCACAGATTGATCTTCAAGGTTAAGCAACGCTTGCCAAGGTTGGTCAGTGGATGGGTGACCATCTTAACATACCGAGTTTCCTCCGTGCCTCGGAAAGCACGTTAAGCCGTTGGTCACGGCTGTCATTTGTAGATCTTTGGCAGTCGTTACGGATTGTCAGAAGCCAGAAAATCTGACACCAGTCTTATTAAGAAATACCGTGTTCCCCAGTTATTGGGTTGTGGAGGTCTGGTAGGCAGCCGCTCCACGTTTAATACTGGTATTCAGCTGAATCCAGTATGACTGGAAGCCGACCCCAATATAGTCGTGAAAAGGCAAGAAGATGATGATGAAAGAAGTAACTAAAGTATTTGTCCTGACTGATGGATCAACGAACAGATAGTTACATACATTAAATTACTCTTTTAAGTGAAACACACAAAATTGCTATTTTATAGTTTGGAAAAAAAAATGCAAGGTTAGTCAATACCTTTTACTTAAGGTATTGTGTAAACTTCTAATTTTTTTTTAGAGATTATACCACTTTTACCCGGTTTCTGAGGTACTTTATTAGTCGTTTATCTGCCCGCTAACTTTATGACTTTGTAGCGTCAATGGACAGATAAACGACCGATAAAATAACTGAGTGGAGGAATTGAAGAACTAATTGATGGTCTTGATTAATAGGTGTCATGAATATTGCCAACGAGCAGCATAGTTGCAATGTCATTAGTTTGTGTACTGGGGGTATCTATAGTATATTTTGGACACTATGTTTTAACAATATTACAATTTTGATGAACACAAAACAGTTACTCAATTTCAATTAATGTGATGATTTATAGTTTACAAATAAAGCAATTTTGTAATTACCTAAAATCTTTTTCAAACATATTATTTATAAAGAAATATAAATAATTTGTAAGTGAGATATTTATATCTTAAAAGAAGTTTTGTTTGAAGTGCACTAACATTGAAAGTTTACAGTAAAATGGCAGTCAGTGTATATTTTTAGCAAGTAAAATTTGGCATACAAAATGTAAAAATAATTATTATGAATAAATATTTCAACACGGAAAATGAACCAAGTTCAAGATGTTGTGAACGTAGTAATGTCAAAGAACATTTAGGCCTTATCAAATAACGGCATCAAAGAATACGTAAAACTGATGTTATAAATTAATGGCCATCTTAAGATAGGTACGAATAAACATGGCATAATGTAGATATCTATACTAATACTGTAATTAGGAAAGATTTGTATTTTTGTATTATTATATGTTACGAATAAACTCAAAAACAACTGGACCAATTTCAAAAATTCTTTCACTGTTGGGAAGGGTACTCCCTTTCTTCACATAAAATTGTTTGTCCGAAAATCATTATCCATAACACGTTTGCTATAAACTGCAGTAACCATAATGTTCAAAACCCCGAAATTTTGTTCAGCATAATTATCTATAGTTCTAAAAGTATTCTGTCATAATATCGAGTACCTACCATAATAATTGAATCTCCTAACTTTACATGCCCTAAAGTCATATGTCCTAAGTATTGTGTTGAATAATGTGTATTATTCCGAATGTTCATTCATAATAAATATTTTAGTCCTAAAACATTTGCTAAAAAATAGGTTTTAGTGACAGAAACGAATCGCTGTAAATCCGTCTCCACGCAGTCTTGTCTACCCTACCCATAGAGTGTAATTTAAAATCGCGTAGGCGCGGAGGGGCGAGGTGGCCCGCGAGTTGAGGAGCAGGTGGTTGTAACACTCGCACCGCACTCTCGCTTCGGCTTGCTGGCCGGCGTACGCCGGCCAGCCTCAGCTGCGGTGGAGAGCGTTAAACCCATCTGCGACGATAAACTCGCGTGGGACCGCCGGAGCCCCGCAGCGCCGGAGCCGTGACAGAAACCATGCCTGCTGCATGTTGCATGCTTGCTTGCATGCTGCATGCTTGCTTGCATGCTGCATGCTTGCTTGCATGCTGCGTGCTTGTTTGCATGCTGCGTACTTGCTTGCATGCTGTATGCTTGTTTGCATGCTGTATGCTTGCTTGCCTGCTGCATGCTTGCTTGCATGCTGCACGCTTGCTTGCTTGCATGCTGCATGCTTGCTTGCTTACAAAAACCACATTTTCACAATCAACTGCTTTATTGAGTACATGAAAATATATTTATTTACGTATAGTAAAATATTATAGAATAGAATAGAATAGAATACTCTTTATTATGTACTTACACCATATAAGTTACAGAAAATATAGATGAAGATTATAATGCATGATCAGATATTTTTAATTATAACAAATGAGAGAAGCTCATAGCAATTGCTTTGTTATAAAATCTAAGAATATTATTATTATAAATAAACATTAAGTAACTTGAATTTAGGACTTATAACTTTTATTGAAAACGATTTTATAAATTATGTATATTATTGATTGTAATATTTATGACAAACGGATTTAGGACATATTATATTTAGGGATTTCAATTTTATGGCATCAGATATTAGGTGATATTAGGTTCGGGTAATTTATCATTCGGACAAATGATGAGTAGGACAAAAAAAGTTATGGCTCTTTTAATTATGGATAAAAAAGTTAGGTGACACAATAGAAAACCGTTGGGAAGCTACACTATCTCGGGTGAACGGTTCTCTATTGTGTCACCTAACTTTTTTATCCATAAATCCTAAATTCAAGTTACTTAATGTTTATTTATAATAATAATATTCTTAGATCTTATAACAAAGCAATTGCTATGATCATGCATTATAATCTTCATCTATATTTTCTGTAAGTTATATGGTGTACATAATAAAGAGTATTCTATTCTATAATATTTTATTATACGTAAATAAATATATTACACATGTACTCAATAAAGCAGTTGATTGTGAACATGTGGTTTTTGTAAGCAAGCAAGCATGCAGCATGCAAGCAGGCAAGCAAGCATGCAGCATGCAAGCAAGCATGCAGCAGGCAAGCAAGCATACAGCAGGCAAGCAAGCATACAGCATGCAAGCAAGCACGCAGCATGCAAACAAGCACGCAGCATGCAAGCAAGAATGCAGCATGCAAGCAAGCACGCAGCATGCAAGCAAACATGCAACATACAGCAGGCATGTTTTCTGTCACGGCTCCGGCGCTGCGGGGCTCCGGCGGTCCCACGCGAGTTTATCGTCGCAGATGGGTTTAACGCTCTCCACCTGCTCCTCAACTCGCGGGCCGCCTGGCCCCTCCGCGCCTACGCGATTTTAAATTACACTCTAGGGGTAGGGCAGACAAGACTGCGTGGAGTCGGATTTACAGCGATTCGTTTCTGTCACTAAAACCTATTTTTAGCAAATGTTTTAGGACTAAAATATTTATTATACATGAACATTCGGAATAATACACATTATTCAACACAATACTTAGGACATATGACTTTAGGGCATGTAAAATTAGGAGATTCAATTATTATGGTACTCGATATTATGACAGAATACTTTTAGAACTAAAGATAATTATGCTGAACAAAATTTCGGTGTTTTGAACATTATGGTTACTGCAGTTTATAGCAAACGTGTTATGGATAATAATTTTCGGACAAACAATTTTATGTGAAGAAAGGGAGTACCCGGGTGAACATAGGCTATATAATATCACCATATCCCACGGGAACGGGGACTACGCGGATCAAACCGCGTGGCGATGCTATTTATATATAACTCACATAGCATCACGTTATGTGTTAGGTTCATGGCAGATTACGAAAAAAATAAAACTATGTATTAAAATTTTTCCATGAAGGAAAAGCTAGCTAACTCCCCTTGATCATAACAAGATCATAGCACTCAAGTTTAATTTGACTACAATCTGTTACTAACACTTACGATAGATGTATCATATTGTTACGTTCCTGCACTGCTGCTCGCACCGCACTCATCATTCGTCACTGTGTTTACCCTTCGCTTCGAGCCCGGTCTACAGGGGATGTATGTAGATTATTCATACCCTGGAGATCCGAGCTTGAGGTGGTCGGTAGATCTGCACCAACCTGCGGTAGCCGGCGAAGAATGAAGAAACAACACTTGGTTGCTTCGGCAGGACATGGCGAGGCCAATTTGAAAATCGATGAACAGCAATACAATCAACGATTTATTATTGGGTATTAATTAAAATTCTAACGCTCAAGATGTCGATCAAATGTCAATGATCAAGTTGCTCGTCTGACTATAATTGTCAAAAAGGAAACACTTGGAATATAATTCTAATGCAGTGATTATTACAAGAAATTTCCTAAACTTCAGTTATGAGGAAATTAATTAAGAAGAGACTTAAGTCTATATTCTGTCTAAAGTTTTGAATACTAAGATAATATTATTTTTTAGTATTCTTATGGCATGAACAAAATCGTTTGTTCTCAAAATTTGTCTGCATATTAAGTAAATTTATTTGAACATTTAATTACTGTAAATGCTAACCCGCTTTAATCATAAGAAAATAAACGGCCTTATATCACCATCAAAGGCTAATGTAAAACTGATGTTATAAATTACTGGCCATCTTGAGATAGGTACCAATTAACATAACTTAATGTAGGAATTATATTATATATAAATTACACAGCATCACATTTTGTTAGGTTAACGACAGATTATGAATGTAAAAAATAAAACTGTGTTTTCAAATACTGCCAAGTGGACAAAGCTGATGTAGGTGGTTACTGACCATACACTTAAAGCTAAGCAACTCTCCTCGATCAGAGCAAGATTACAGCACTCAAGCTTAATTTGACACATCAAGCCTAATGAGGTTCTTACTGGTTATCGAAGGAACACATATCTAGAATTTGTTACTAAACCTACGGTAGATGTATCATATTGTTACGTTCCTGCACTGCTGCTTGCACCGCACACATCATTCGTCACTGTATTTACCCTTCGCTTCGAGCCTGGTCTACAGGGGATGTATGTAGATTATTCATACCCTGGAGAACCACGCTTGGAGTGATCGGTAGATCTGCACCAACCTGCGGTAGCCGGCGAAGAATGAAGAAACAACACTTCGTTGCATCAAAGGACACTACAATTGTTGCAAAGGAAACACTTGGAATACAGGATGATGGCGAAATAACAAGAAATTTCCTATTCCTAAACTTCGATTATGAGGAAATGAATTAAGAAGAACCTAGTAACTTAAGTCTATATTCTGTCTGAAGTTTTTAGTACTAAGATAATATAATTTTTTACTGATTTTATGGCAAGAACAAAATCGTTCGAATATATGTACGCCTTGGCCAAAAGTCTTAGGCACCCCCAACTTTTATTAAAATAATTAAGTTATACAACTTTTATTTTCTATATTTATTTCTTTCTTAAATATTAGGTAAATATAAACAAGAAAAGCTTAAAATCTAGTAGGTCCACCTTTAGATATTATTACCGCACTGATTCGAGCCGGCACGCTGCGTACTAGCTTTGTACACTCATTCTTAGAAATACTATTCCGTTCTTGAACTAATGCATTTTTAATGCCGTTTTTGATGTAATACTATGCTCCTTGATCCTCCACTTTAAAATACCCCAAAGATGCTCAATTGGGTTGAGGTCTGGAGACTGCGCTGGCCAACCCAACACCTCAATATTATTTTCAATAAACCAGTGCATCACAGTCTGACTGATGACACGGTGCATTGTCTTGCTGAAAAATGACGCCGTCTAGGTTGGTGTCACCGTAAATGCTTGTTAGCGATGGTGTTAGAGCAGTTTCGAGTACTTGGATGTACTTTTCACTGTTCATACGACCTTCGCAAACAAACATTTCGCCAACGCCATCGGCAGTCATGCAGCCCCAGATCATAATGCTACCTCCACCGTGATTGACAGTAGGTACAACGCAGTCTGGATGGTATTCTTCGTCCACACGTCGCCTCACAAAGGTCACACCCGGTGTTCCAAAAACCTGGTTGAGGAAAAAAACAATACCAATTAGGAAATTCACTATAATTTGTATTATTAGGGTGGAATTAAAAAGGAAACGTTCTTAATTATAAGACTACTAGAATTGACTCACTTCAAAGTTGAATTCATCAGGCCATACCACGTTGGCCTAATCTTCCTCTGTGAAATGTTGGTGCTGTATAGCCCATTCTAGGCGCTTCTTTTTATTAGTTTCTGACAGCCAATGCTTCTTCCTGGCTTTGCACCCTTTTAGGCCTGCTTCCCCGAGTCTTCTTCTGACAGTCCGCGAACTTTTCGACTTCCCGGCTTCATTGAACAAGGCAGCAACAAGCTCGGATGAAGTTTTGTTCCTATTTTTCAGTGACTCGCGAACCAATTTTCTATCTTCGCGTTCCGTAGTCACACGTTTTCGGCCTGCTCGTGGATCAAACGGTTTGCTGAGATCGGTACCCACGAGGATAGTGGGTACCGATCTCAGCAAACCGTTTGATGGCAGACTGTACAGCGCAATGCGAACATTTCACCAACTTGGCGATTTCTTTTTGGGACGCCCGTGTTTGTGTAAAGGTTCAATTTTTACTCGATTTTCAATAGTAATTTTATTTTTTTGGGCACTTTAGAATTATTATGATGTCAATTTGTCGCTCAACAAAAATGACAGCTTGTTTACTAGTTGAAGTATAGAACACAACTGGTCAAATAATGACAGATAAGATTACAAGAAACTGAAATCTTTTGTTTTCGACGACCAGATGTTTTATGACCTCAAAAATATACCGCCTACTGTGCCAGGTAACGTTTTATGACCCTGACAATACATTAATTAGATAAGTATTTATTCATTGTTCCAATAGTAAACATGCATTGTGTATTTTTATGGGGTGCCTAAGACTTTTGGCCAAGGCTGTATGTTTGAGTATATATTATGTGTTCTTTTTTATAATTAACGATTTTTACAGTTGACTGAAAAATCTAATTACTCCGTCGGATAGATTTCCAAAAATGTTGGACACGTATTTTTTTTCGTTTTTTACGTAAACAAAGGCAGTAAAGTGCGTTGAATACTCGTGTGACGTCACTACGTGCTACGTTTTTATATATTTGCTAAAGCAAAAAATACGTGTCCAATATTTTTTCGAAAATCTAACTGACGGGCTAATTTATTAAAATCATATTTATTTACTCAGGAAACATCCCTATTACTTTAAATGCTGACAGTATTACAGTAACTAAATGATAAAAAAACACAGCATGCAGACACATTTTGACAAGGAACGATTTTTACACGACTGCCCAAAAAAAGAGTGTTATATTTTCAGAGTTCATGTATGTTTGTTTGTGAATTTCTTTATTCCACCATAACTTCTTAACGGCTTAATCGGTATAAATATTAGTGGTATCGTTAGAAGTGTCGAGTTATTTTTATTAAAATGAGACACTAGCATCTAATTACAAATACCAGTATGGGCTATTATCTCGCTTAACAAACATAGGTAGTTACAACAGATATAAAATTACGTGTAAACAAAATTGACTTGTACCCACTAACGTATAAAGAACAGCCAAGTCACACAACATCAACTATAATAATAAAGAAATCGCAGTAAGGAACCTTAGACTTGGCACGACTTTGTCTAGATTTCATTACATTTTAGAGGTAAACAAGCAGCTCCATCGATACTTGGCTAGTTTTACAGAATGTTTATGGTGGGATTTATTTTACCTAAACAATTATAGAAGATAAAGCACAAAGCCACCTTACAAGTACCACTTGTTATTGATGATTTTTGAATTAATGCTAAAAATTCGTTACGGATTGAAAAAATAATAAACTAAATAGAATGTTATTTTTAGTTAGATTAAAAATGCCAAAAATGAATTTGATGTATAAATGTATAAACACGTAACTTTAGTGAAGATGTTTTTTTTACTACTGTGTTATAATGTTTCATTAGATTAATATAATTATGAACTTGAATTATAAAACAAATAACGAAATAGTCAGTCATTTAATCATTCAGAAAGTGTGGGTTCATTAAACACATACGAAAAAATTTGATTACTGTCTGGCATTTTGTGTACTCTTGTTACTTGTTCCTACTGAACTTAATAACGCCATGAATGGAATATTCGTCATTTTACTTACTTCAGAGTTCTTGGTTGAGCCAAACAAATCCAATTAAACACTTGCTTGCATTAACTTGATAGGTCTACTCCACCATCTACGTTTAAAACTATCCCAGACCCTAACCTAAATGCTCTCATTAATATAATCAATCGACTAATATAATGTTTAGAATAAAAGTACTGCGTGACCTTGGATTTATAGTTTAAAGCGAGGTTTTATGTTCTTGGCAAAGTTATCAAATTTAAAAAAAAAAAAAATTGATTGAGTCAGGCGTTACTTTGCGGAAATCCATTTTAAATTTGAAAATGTAAATAATATATCTAGTTTTAATTTCCGCGAATATTAGTGGGTTGCAGGTATGCACCTCCCTCCCGCCCGCTTTATTATGCACATGCAAGATTACAAGGCAAATGCAAGGATTTTAAGCACATGCAGGAAGGCAAAGCAAAACCCAACACCATTACCGACACGTGTTTCGCCTCTCCACGAGGCATCCTCAGGGGACGTGTTGACTCGCTGACCGTTGAGTTGCGACTGAGCATTTAGTACAAGGCACCCCCCTTTTATACACTGCCACCGTTGGTTATTTGTGTACAACTACCCACAAACATTCGCAGTAAAGGGGAAGAAACCAAATTCGTCTGGTCATTCAACAGTGCAAAATTATTATTATTACTATGTTTAAAAATCTCTAATTGTTCCAAAACACACAGCCGGAAACCCTTATCACAAATATGTAGTATATTAAAACTATTGTTGTCGCGCAAAGAATGGCCGGTATCAATTAGATGTTTCGCGAAATTCGATTTGTCCGAATGGCCATTTCTATACGCGGCAACATGTTCCCCATACCTTATGTCAAAGTTACGGCCCGTCTGACCCACATACACCCCGTTGCATTCATCACAGACCAGCCTATACACCCCAGACTTTTTACTATTTTCTAAAATATCTTTTCCGTTACAAATACGGCGTATATTCTGGTCCGTTCTGAACGCTACATAAACGTTGTTTTTTCTAAGTAAATTACTAATTCTATCTGAAATGGGGCCCATATAGGTCAGACTGGCCACATATCTATTAATATTAGTACGCGGACATGCATATAATAGTGAACGAACCCTTTCTTTCTGCTTTTTACTAATTAAACTGTCTACCATTGACTTTGAGTAACCGTTAGAAATTGCGATCTGGTAAATAATATTAAGTTCTTTTACATAATTTTCTGCTGAAAGGGAGAGGGCAAATAATCTATGAATATAGCTGCGGAAGGCGGCTAATTTATGTTGAAGAGGGTGACAAGAAGAGGCTGGTATTGTCGTGTCAGTGTGTGTCGGCTTTCGATAAATTTGGAAATCTAAGTTACTATTGTGTTTTGTGATTGTCAAATCCAAAAAGTTAAGGGAGTTCTGGGACTCTATTTCTAATTTAAATTTAATTTTTGGGTGAGTTTTATTTAGTTTTTTAACAAAAAGGTCTATTTGTCGAACGGTACCATTCCAGCAGATAATTATGTCATCTACATATCTATAATAAAACAGAATATTAGGTTCGTTCACTATATGTTTACATTCAAAGTTATCCATAAAAACCTCCGCCATTAGTGGACTTAAAGGCGACCCCATAGCCAACCCTTCCTTTTGAATATAATATTGGTTATTAAATCTAAAATAATTTTGTATCATGCAAATACTAGTGAGGTTAAGTAAATCCGCAATTTCCCCAGGATGTAACCGTTGCTTCTCAAATTGGATACCCAGAATACGTAGACAATCATCGATTGGAACATTCGTGAATAAGCTGTCAACGTCTAAGGATAACAACTTTGCATTGGAAGGAATTTGGATATTTTTTACTTTTTCAATTAAATCTAAACTGTTCCTTAAACTATATTTGGGATTAAAAGAAGATCTACTTCTCAACAAAGTGTTGAGACGTTTAGCTAAATTGTACGCTGGGGCACCAATGTAAGAAACAACTGGACGTACAGGCATGTTATCTTTATGGGTCTTGGGTAGACCATACAACAAAGGAGCCCTCGGATTCATAGGAACAAGGTTTTTTAATTGGTCTTTTGATATGTATGACGTGTTTTTAATGGCATCCTTTATCTCGAGGGCAAACCTCCTTGTAGGATCCAAAAATCCTCCTCCTCCTTGTAGGATCTTGCATGATACAAAATTATTTTAGATTTAATAACCAATATTATATTCAAAAGGAAGGGTTGGCTATGGGGTCGCCTTTAAGTCCACTAATGGCGGAGGTTTTTATGGATAACTTTGAATGTAAACATATAGTGAACGAACCTAATATTCTGTTTTATTATAGATATGTAGATGACATAATTATCTGCTGGAATGGTACCGTTCGACAAATAGACCTTTTTGTTAAAAAACTAAATAAAACTCACCCAAAAATTAAATTTAAATTAGAAATAGAGTCCCAGAACTCCCTTAACTTTTTGGATTTGACAATCACAAAACACAATAGTAACTTAGATTTCCAAATTTATCGAAAGCCGACACACACTGACACGACAATACCAGCCTCTTCTTGTCACCCTCTTCAACATAAATTAGCCGCCTTCCGCAGCTATATTCATAGATTATTTGCCCTCCCCCTTTCAGCAGAAAATTATGTAAAAGAACTTAATATTATTTACCAGATCGCAATTTCTAACGGTTACTCAAAGTCAATGGTAGACAGTTTAATTAGTAAAAAGCAGAAAGAAAGGGTTCGTTCACTATTATATGCATGTCCGCGTACTAATATTAATAGATATGTGGCCAGTCTGACCTATATGGGCCCCATTTCAGATAGAATTAGTAATTTACTTAGAAAAAACAACGTTTATGTAGCGTTCAGAACGGACCAGAATATACGCCGTATTTGTAACGGAAAAGATATTTTAGAAAATAGTAAAAAGTCTGGGGTGTATAGGCTGGTCTGTGATGAATGCAACGGGGTGTATGTGGGTCAGACGGGCCGTAACTTTGACATAAGGTATGGGGAACATGTTGCCGCGTATAGAAATGGCCATTCGGACAAATCGAATTTCGCGAAACATCTAATTGATACCGGCCATTCTTTGCGCGACAACAATAGTTTTAATATACTACATATTTGTGATAAGGGTTTCCGGCTGTGTGTTTTGGAACAATTAGAGATTTTTAAACATAGTAATAATAATAATTTTGCACTGTTGAATGACCAGACGAATTTGGTTTCTTCCCCTTTACTGCGAATGTTTGTGGGTAGTTGTACACAAATAACCAACGGTGGCAGTGTATAAAAGGGGGGTGCCTTGTACTAAATGCTCAGTCGCAACTCAACGGTCAGCGAGTCAACACGTCCCCTGAGGATGCCTCGTGGAGAGGCGAAACACGTGTCGGTAATGGTGTTGGGTTTTGCTTTGCCTTCCTGCATGTGCTTAAAATCCTTGCATTTGCCTTGTAATCTTGCATGTGCATAATAAAGCGGGCGGGAGGGAGGTGCATACCTGCAACCCACTAATATTCGCGGAAATTAAAACTAGATATATTATTTTCATTTTCAAATATCAAATTTTATTCAAAAGATGGACACTGAAATAAAAATATGTGAAATTGTTAAAAAAATCTGTGTGATTGGATTGGAAAATTTGATGATATGCATTTCTATTTAAAATTAATGTTATTCTTATAAAGTTAGAATATACCTAAATCAAGTGCACGAGACACGCGACCTTTTGAACACGTCATCACTGATCAATCGCATTTAATTAACTGAATTCAGCTACGGTCGAGCAACATGTTTTCGACTCTGTTGAGCACTAATAGGTGGCGCTGGCCTTAAAGTTAATTAATTAATATTGGTACATAAAATTCATATATCATAATTATACCAGTGTTCATAGCTTTTATAAAACACGTTAAGAAATTGTGAATTAGCACGCGAAACAGTGATTGTGTTCATAATATGTTTAAAATAAATACAATAATTCAATATGATGTAATTTTTGTTGCATGCTGGTATACCAATGCTTTTCCGAACAAGATCGACGAATTAAAATATCAATATTTTTCAAGAAATAAATTTTATACATTCCAGATGGAGTTAAAAATTGCCAATTACCACGTAGTTAGAACAAAGCCAGCCCTGGAGTCTGTAACTACACTATTAACTGCATAACAGTACCTCACCCAGTGAAATATGTGAGTATAATAATTGTTTCCCTACCTTTGACCTTCAGAACTAGAGAAATTCGCAAGAGAACTCAAGAAATGTTTCTCCGAATCTAACGAACAATAAAATTCAACTACTCACCAACTAGAGCTCCGAAAGAAGCATGATTATTTGAAAAAAAAATAATAATCAGCTAAAAAAAACGTTAAACAACGTTTTACGTTTGCCAACAATCAGGCACTATAGTATACGCGAAAATGTGATACTGATAAAAATTTTGAGATACCTATAATAATATTATTAGAGTCACATTTTCCCTTGTAGGTATGTCAACACTCCTGCTCAATTTAGAAAATTGTGTAATGAGTTCCGTTTCGATTTTCGCTTTATTAATTAGGATTTATTAATTAGGAATTGAAGAACCAGTTGATGTTCTTGATGAAAAGGCACCTATGAATGATTGTCCCCAATATATTGCAATGTATTTTGATTCGTGTATGTTGGATCGATCATAGAATTAAAAAATAGCTGTGACTCAATTTCAAATATTTCGACTATTTATAGTAAAAAATTAAAGCAAACGATTTAAGATACTTAGTAGGCAAAAGTTTGCCTATCAAATACCTAAAATCGTTTGTTAATAAGTTATTAACAAGGCACTTTAAATAGTTTGTAAGTGAGGTACATTTTCAAAGAAGTTTTGTTTAAAGTGTAGTATACTTTAAACAAAACTTCTTTGAAAATGTACGTTGTAAGTTTACAGCAAAGTGGCAGTCAGTGTGTGTTTATAGCAATTAACATTTGGCGTAAGAAATTAAAAAGAAATTATTCTGAATACGTATTTCAACATAGGTAAATGTACCAAGTTCAAAAAGATGTTGTGAGCATATACAGGAATATTACATATTATATTCGGTGCCCGAAATTTGACAAATTAAGCATAGCAAGATTTATTTTATTTTATCGTGTTTGGGTGGCTTACAGCTATTAATACAAAAGTAATAGTAAGATAATTCAAACCAAGCCATTTACAAGCAAGACATGAGACGGACGCACGACACGTCGCTTAAACGTCTAATCTGAGCAGCGTACGCTCCAAAACTCAATTCAAAAAATCCTTTACATGTTGATACGTCCCAGTACAAAAAAAAAGTTTTAGTTACGGAAAGATGCTTACTTTGACACTGATTTTGTAGGAACGCACCGCACGCTAGCGCACAGCGATACTAAACGCGCTAAACTACCCTCATACTAGCCGTGTGCTCGTGTGTAGGTGTTTTGGGTGTAATGATGTACAGGGGCCGTATTATGACCTCTTAAAACCATCATGTTTTCTGTGTGAGAAAAGGATAGTGCTATTCGTCCTGTATAGCTCCGTCTCTTTTTCACACCGAAAACATGATGGTTTTAAGAGGTCATAATACGGCCCCTGGTCACTAATTTTATTAGGTTCGAACTAGACTTTTTAAAGTTAAGGCCGTTATTTAAAGTTGTTTTAACAGTTATTCCAAATATCCTTTCATACTTTAGGCTGGGAATCATCAAAATGGAGATAAGAAAGAATTATCATCAATAAAATTACAGTATTTTTATAAAAATGATAAATTTAAATTTGCATTACCTACTTAATGCACTATGCATAGGTACTTCTGCTTTGTAAAACTGTTCTTTTAATTAGGAACCGCGATGTTACGGATCCCATGGTCTTACATTCAAGGAAATTCTACGAGCTCCTCGTAATTTTTCACCACTTAATAACTACACTAGCACCATCTGGCATAACCTGCGTTTAGTAAAGGCGTTTTAGCAGGAAAGCGATACCAAGTCACGCCAGCTATGCATGCGTTGAAAATCAATCGGGCGTCCTCCTGCCGCCAGCGATCCTTCCCACGCTCTGAGAACGCGTCTGAATAGACAATATCCATATTTTGCTGATTTAATGCGAGATACAAAAAGGGCTTAAAACAAATAATGTGAATGTTCTATTACTCACATGGAAAAATCACAATCTTTTGTTTGCACTGCTTAAAAAATATTCCTGTATAACTTACACACAATCATGTTATGTGTCAGGTTTACGGCAGATTCATGAATGTAAAAAGTAAAATTATTTTTGAAATACTGTCATGAGGAAGAAGCTTAAATGTACGTAGTTACTAATCTTACACTTAAAGCTAACGTAGTCTCCTTGATCATAGCAAGATTACAGCCCTCAAGCTTAATTTGACACATCAAGCCTAGTGAGGTTCTTACTGGTTATCGTAATAACACATTATATACAATCTGTTACTAACACTTACGCTAGATGTGTCATATTGTTATGTTCCTGCACTGCTGCTTGCACCGCACACATCATTCGTCACTGTATTTACCCTTCGCTTCGAGCCCGGTCTACAGGGGATGTATGTAGATTATTCATACCCTGAAGAACCGAGCTTGAGGTGATCGGTAGATCTGCACCAACCTGCGGTAGCCGGCGAAGAATGAAGAAACAACACTTCGTTGCGTCGGCAGGACATCACAAACAGGAGAGACCAAAATGAAAATCGATGAACAGCAATACAATCTACGATTTATTATTGGGTATTCATTGAAATTCAAACGCTCAAGATGTCGATTAAATAATCCCAAGTTGCTCGTCTGACTATAATTGTCAAAAAGGAAACACTTGGAATATAATTTATTATAATGCAGTAATTATTACAAGAATCTTTCAAATTCTATTATTATTTATTACCTAGGTCCCTGACATAGCAGCGGTCATAAAAAATAAAATCATAGTGATAAGAAGAACCTAGTAACTTCAGTCTATATTTTGTCTGAAGTTTTTAATATTAAGATATTATTATTTTGTTAGTATTAAATTCTTATAGCAGGAAAAAAGTTCGGTGGCAAAATTTGTCTGCATATTATGTGATTTTTTTATTATTCAATTACTGTAAACGCTGACCAGCATTTTGGCAGGGTGCTGCATAAATGTCTATTTGGGTCGATTTGTATCAACCCACAATCCATCCGGTATTCTACAAAAATGTTGTTGCTGTTGTGAGATTTTTTCACGTATTACACAAAGTTAATTTATTTATTAGTCACGGTGAATGAATTGGCCGAGGAAAATCTGCGTATTGTTATAATACCCAACATTTGTTTTCTCTCTGTCACCATGCCGATTTCATGCTGCATAGATTATGGGGAATCCACGATAGTTTTCGTTTTGAATAGAATATCAAACACTTATGAACTTTCTCTCTTATTATTTTAATGTATTTTCGTGTTTATTCTATTATTTTTGTCTTACTATATTATAAAGTATTAAAAAATAAGTACTTATTCTCATGGGGGACGCCTTAACGTCACTCGACATGGGTTGTTGCTGAAAATCAGCGCCGAGGAGTTTGGTTCGTCCAGTCACGGCATTTAGCTGAGCATTTAAATTTGTAGTTGTAAGTTTATTTTTTGTTTTGTTATTTGTTTTTATTGGCTGGGATCATGTCATGAGCCCTTTTTTATTTTTTTATTTTTTTTGGATGGGAAATCATCAAATGACCCCTCCCGCCCTGGAGCGGTAGGGAGTGTCAGACTTTTACTGACTAAAACCCACCCGTGCTCCTCCATGTGCCCTTTGCGTTCCAGGGCCGCGGTAACTCTTTCGAACAAATTCCGCAACCCTAGCAGGCACCGACCCTATGGGGCCCCGTCTCTGGTGCTGACGGCTCCTTGAGGCGCGCGTGAAGCACAACGCGTCTTTGACTCAGCTTGGTATCGGACGGCGAGCCACCCACGCTCACCGTCCCCAGGCATCAGCCACTGCGCAATAGCACAGCGGCCGACTTGTCTCTGGAGGAGGCCATGATGGGACCATTACTGGCACTCCATCTCGGCCCCCTCCCGAGAACCAGGAGTCGCAGCACCCACAGCAGTAGCGGCAGAAGCGGCGACGGAAGCCGCGGCGGCGGCAGAGGCGGCGGCGGCGGCGGACCTCTTGCCCTTGGTCGGGGCGGATGGCGCGCAGGCCCTTCCCCCAGCCCAGTGCTCGGCCGGCTTGCCAGCAGCCGCACATGCACTGCAGTGCGGCGTGGCCTCACACGAGCCGGCCCGATGACCGGGCTGACCACAGCGGAAACAAAGTCCGCTGCGGTCCACCTCCGAGGAGCACATAGCTCCCGTGTGGTTGCCCACATGGCAGCGGTAGCACCTCAGAGGCCTGGGTGCCAGCAGTTTTACCCGCGCAGACACCCATCCCACCAAGAGCCTTCGGCCCTCCGACACAGTTCTGGCCGCCGTCACGGGGCAGCTCACCACAAGGGTTTGCATGCCCGTGTTGTCAGGCCGGAGGGTGCCCGCCTTGACGAGCTCGGCAGAGCACCCCCCAGTCCTGGCGACGGCGGCCACAACTTCCTCCTCCGTCACGGAGTCATCCAGGCCCACTATGCGCATGTCGATGCGCTTAGTCGGCCTGGACACCCGGACCTCGTCCGCGGGTAAGACCGCCCTTAGCCTTTCGGCCAGGGCGTCCGCGAACGGGCCACTCTCCGCTCCGGCGAGCTCGAGCTTGCGGGCACCGGTTAAGGTCCTCCATGTCATGAGCCCTTAGGTCACTGTCAGTGTCATTCGCGCCATACATGACACTGCAGTTTCACACTTGTTTTGTATTGTCTGACCGCGGCATGTGACAGTGACTTCATGCATGTGTCTGTCTCCGACATAGGTAGGCCCATTCTGAAAAAAATTGCCCGGTGCTCGATTTGGATGCTGGTTGGCGGGTTCAGACTTCGGATTCTCATTTGGGATTTATATATAAGGGCTCTGAATCGGAATTTTACAATTTTTTTGTTTCTTGGTTGAGCATGGTTGGGGCATTTATGATTTTTTTGTATCGTTTGTTTATTTGCACCTATATTTTAATAATAATGTCATGTGCGTCTATGAGTGGAATAATCTTTTTTTCTTTCTTTATTTACTTTCATTTATCACAATAACTAAATCATAAAATCATCACATAACATGCAGACACATTTTGACACCGAACTATTTTTTTATGATATTTCAGTATCGTACTAAATTGTCTAGCAGTTTGTTTACGTTTGACCTTTACAAATGTTACTGCTTTCGTATTGTCCGTCAAATAGCTATTCCTAAATGGACAGGTTCAATCTAACTGTATGGTGTTTTCCTTCAAAATCTGAAGCTCTGATTTGCATAATCCCAGGATAATGTACATATATTATATGACAGCCAACTAGCCTAGCCTTTGCTAAACGGCGTCGTTTTTTAAGAAAAATATGGCAAGAACAGTAATCGAACATTAAAAATTTTATTTAAATTGTATTTGTGTATTGAACCGCATGCGTTACCACCCTAAGGTTGAATATCATTTGCATTTCCAAATACATAATCCACCTGTAATGCCACATTGTGTCCGAAAAATATGTCAAGGATGTACAATTATTCATGCTGTTAATTATCTTATTCCAATCAGTCAAAAAACCTTAATTTCCTGACATTTTTGACAGTTTGCGACTGATAAGCGGATGCAAACATTGTTTGTACAAATTGGCACTGTGATTATTGTCTGGTTTTTCTAGTTACTAAATGAGGCCTTCTAAATGTGTTTTCATTGTCATTGTTCGTCTTATTATAATTCTAGGTTGAGTTACACCAATTCAGTCTTATAATTTCTAAACTTATGAAACACTTTTCAACTATTGTACGCAAGCATACATATTATATGATAAAAATAATAAAAAAATTGAATTCTGTCCCGTTTAATGGGATGGGATGATTTTAGGATACTTATAGACGGCCATTTTTATCAGTGTCTTAAAAAACAATGTTAGTGTTTAAAGCATTCGACAAAAATAATGACAAAGTAGCAGCGAGTCAATTTCAAATATTTTGATTTATTGTAGAAGTATGTAACTGAAATCGTGTCTTAACCAATGATTAAGTGGTCCCAACAAATACTTTCACTAAGCAAATTTGCAAAGATGTTTTGTCGGAAGAGCACCAACAATGAAAACTTACTGCAAATTATCAGTACGTGTGTGTTGCCGTTATTTTTACCCATCGCTCCGTTTTCAGACTCACAGGTGATGTGAATAGATATAAATCCCCTGTAGACCCGAAAGCGATGTGATCGGTAAATTTTCATCATTCTACGATAGCCGAAGAATGCGGAAAACTTCCCTTGATTGCTCTACAGGATGTAACAAACTGTTGAAGCCAATATGAAAAGCGATGAACCGCAATACAAAACAAAACACTTGGAGAACATGATGGAGTACAAGTACAAGAATCACCGGAAACTTTAACTATGAAGCAAACAAATATGCTGTCGGATTGTAAAATAATATGTTAACTTTTAGTTTGTTTTAAAAATGCCAAAAACGAGTTTGATAGTCTATAAAATTTATAAATATGCAATGTTTGTATTTTTTTACTACTGTGTTATTAGATTAATATAATTATGAATTTAAATTTATAAAACAAATAACGAACAAATTAAACAGTTAATTACTGAGAATGTGAGGATGATGCGGGTTCAGTAAACACATAATAAAAATCTGATTACTGTCTGGCATTTTGTGTACTCGGTAGTAACAAGTGGCTTAACCCACTTGTTCCTTCCGAACTTTGTAACGCCATGAATGGAATGTGTCTCAAATTTGTTTTTATTGGTATTGTTCCTCAGATCGTTCAATTCAAAGTCATTGGTTGAGCCACACAATTGCACATACTTGCTTTGACTTGACAGGTCTACTCCACCATCTACGTTAAAAACTATTCCTGACAGTAGCCTAAATGTTTCTCAAAATATGATCAATCTACCAATATAATGCTTCGACTTAAAATACTGTGTGACCTTGGAATTTTTAAAGCGAGTTTTTGTGGTTTTGGCAAAGTTATCAAATTTTATTCAAAAGATGGACACTGAGTTAAAACTATTTGAAATTGTTAAAATTAAGCTATGTAATTGGCTTGGAAACTTTGATGATATGCATTTCTATTTAAAATAAATGTTATTCTTTTAAAGTTAGACTGTAAATCAAGTGCACGAGACACGCAATTTTTTGAACACGTCATCACTGATCGAACATATTTAATTAACTGAATTTATTCAGTTACGGTCGAGCAACATGTTTTCGACTCGGTTGAGCGCTACTAGGTGGCGCTGGTCTTAAAGTTAATTACTTAATTTTGGTACATAAAATACAATTATCATAATTATACCAGTGTTCATAGCTTTTATAAAACAAGTTCAGAAATTGTGAATTAGCACGCGAAACAGTGATTGTGTTCATAACATGTACAAAATAAATACTATAATTCAATTGATTGAGTCAGGCGTTACTTTGCGGAAATCCATTTTAAATTTGAAAATGAAAATTATAAATCTAGTTTACTAATATTCGCGGAAATTAAAACTAGATTTATTATTTTCATTTTAAAATTTACTATAATTCAATTTGATGTAATTCTGTTGCATACTGGTATACCAATGCTTTTCCAAACAAGATCGACGAAGTAAAATAGTCAATTTTTATTTTAAAAACAATTTTTATGCATTTCAGATGGAGTTTTAAACTACTATTTAACACGTAGTTACTACAAAGTCAGTCCTGGAGTCTGTAACTACACTATTAGCTGCAAAACAGTGCCTCACCGTCACCCAATGAAATATTATGTGAGTATAATTGTTTCTCTACCTTGGGAACTAGAGAAATTCCCAAGATAAATTTGGATTAAAATTAAACGAATTTTAGTCAGTTATGAAATGTTTCTCCGAATCTAATGAACAATGAAATTGAACTTCTGAGTAAAGAAATAAACTAAACTTACGATTTATTAAAATATTACATAAAACAATTGTCCTAAACGCTGTCAGCTAGTTATGTGCCCAAGAAACTGGCGGCATTGCCACGTTGAATGGCAATGCTTACCTCTGGCCCCTGTGTTTCTGGCCAAAGTAAAAGCCAGCTCTTGGGTCACGGGAAGCGTCAAACAACTTTTCTAAATTTCTTTGAAAAGGTTGCGAGCTACACACGTTAGCTTGTATAGGTAGTGCCTAAAAAGACAAATAAAATGGGAATGATCTACAACTGTTTCTCATACTGTTTGAAATGAAGCTGCAAATGACTACTAGTCAGATTTTTTTGAGTAAAGAAAATGATGATGAATATTGAGTAATTTCACATTAATTTACATCAATGGGTTTGATCAAATGCTCATTTATATTTAGTTTGAAAGCATTGTACTTTAGCATAATTTGTTTCGTAATATAACACATGCTTCGCATGCTCTTACTGCATCCTATTTTTATAAAAATAAATATTATTATAAATACATTAAAACTTGTTATACAGTATATACAAAGTAGTAAAAAATATATGTATATAATTGTATAAGCGGAGTAAAAGTGGAAGACCTCATAGAGCATCGAACAAAAAATCATCGGTTCTCCCCCTTAAAGCTTCTAAAATCCGTTTATACTAAATCATAAGTTATAATGTTAAATTTTGCCTAATGTATTTCAGAAATGAAAGCCAGCCTGACGTAAAACAGTGAGTTGATATGGTCACAGCGAACAGAAGAAATTGCTAGTCAATCTGCATCTTCAACGACTATCGTTTATTTATAGGTGAGAAACATTCTTACAAGAGTATATTCATGCATTAATCATTTAAATTGAACTTAATTTTTTTTTGATAATACACCT
The DNA here is from genome assembly GCA_905332915.2 of Hecatera dysodea. Classification (NCBI taxonomy): domain Eukaryota; kingdom Metazoa; phylum Arthropoda; class Insecta; order Lepidoptera; family Noctuidae; genus Hecatera; species Hecatera dysodea. The sequence continues at coordinate 23,570,831 of HG995286.1, read as the reverse complement.
TAACACCAATGATATCTTACACAATCAACAAAATTATTTTTTCAGAGGATTTTATAACTGATGCTTTTATCACCTGGTTAGTACACATTTTTACAACGCGGAAAGAGGCCCAATACGCAATAGAAATCTCTATTATTTCCAAAGCATTTGATTACGTAAGTCAAGAAACTTTGATATTAAAATTAAAACATTACGGACTTGGAAAACGTGCGCTTACATAATGCAGTCGTTTTTAAATGACAGGCAGCAGCATTTAAAAAGGGTTTAAGAGGCACTATCGGGGTAAAACAAGCCTCAATATTTGGTTCTTTCTTCTTTAGCTTTATTATAGATAATGGGAAAGATATGATCTTTTAAAAAGTTAATTCTGAAGATGAATATAGACTTTCCACAAATCTCGTCCTTATAAATTAATCGTCGCCGTTCATTGAAAAGGCTAAACCAATTAACGGCTGATTAAGCCAGTTGACTGCGTCTTAGATACCGTGAAAATATCATCTTACGGTATTTAGCACTGGGGACAAGCTGTCCCGAGTCTATTTTTAGTCTGCACTAGCATCGCCCAGCGGTTTCACCCGCATTGTTCCTGTTCCCGTGAGAATACGGGGATTAAAAATACTGCTTTTATCACCCGGGGATAGTGTAGCTTCACAACAGTGAAATATTTTTTCAAATCGGTTTAGTAGTTTCGAAGCCTATTCAATAAAAACAAACAATCAAATCTTTCTCCTTTATAATGTTACTAGCAGCGCTCCGCGGTTTCACCCCCGTAGTTCCCGTTCCCTTGGGAATACGGGGATAAAATATAGCCTACGTTACTCAGGGTGAAAGAATTTTTGTAATCGGTCTAGTGGTTTTTAGAGTTTAATCGTTACATACAAAAATACAAACCTTTCCTCTTTATAATATTAGTATGGATTATTGATAAAAGAGCTATTACAGCCATTTACATACATTTTAAATTACATCATGACGGTACCTTCTCAGTACAGTATGAATACTTTATGTATGTATGTTAGAAAACATCATTTTTATTTTGTAACATTATGGACAAGCCTTATTTTAATACTAGAAATAGTAATTTATTATTCTTCAAAATGAGTAATAATGGTGCTGATACTAGTGTCACGTTCGTAAACGGGCGCCGTCAGTTCTCTTAATAACTGGCAGACATAACGTTTTTTTTTTTGGAATTTACTAACATAATTTCTTGTTTCTTTTTTACATTGTCCTCACATATAGAAGCAGCAAGGATAACGTAATCAAGATTTTTGAAATGCTCGACATGATTTAAAGGAGTGTCCGTGAAGTTTCATGCACGTTCTTCTCCATAGAGATTTGGAACGTCAAAATAGGTTCATGTTTTTGTTTTTTAAAAGTGCGTTTAAGAAGTTAATTCAAAATAAATTCATTGGAACTTGAAATCTGAGTCTTGAAATATGTACTGTTGCAAGTTGGTTATAAAACAACTCTTTAACTGTATTTAATTTTTGGCCCAATTAAGATTAATTTTTATTTTATGACGATTTAGACGTATCTTATAAATCCAAGATACAAATATATTCTTAATAAATTGATAAATATAGTAACGTCTTCATGAAAAATGAATGCGAAGCTATCGCGGATGATAACGATTATAATATTTTTGTTTGAAACTATTTTGGACTGATAAATAATAAGGATTATTAACCTTAAGTTAATGAATCGTCACCCTCCAATCTTCCAAGAAACTACATATTTCACATTTGTAAATATCAGTCGCGCATTGACAAAACTTACTGCGTTGGCGTGTTTCTTCATATTGTAGTTTTTGCGACACTGCTTATTAAATAAAACCGGAAATCGTCGAATTTAAGCCACAATTGTTGGATTAAGAACAACTTTGTAAAATCATTACAATTCACCTTCTTTTTAGTTCTTATGAAAAAACGAAACACTCATGTTAAAAGAAACTCGTGTAGATAAATACCTACACTTACGATCATCTGTATTCTGGTATTGATTTACCTTGTATATATTTATTTTACTTCAAAAATCTAAACCATGCAAGTTTTGAAGATCGCAAAATGGCTTGCAAAGGTCTTTTGTTTTTAATTTAAGAGATGAACCTCCTTAGAGACATCCTCATTACCGTTCATCGTTAGGGGTTGCTATCTCTGTTATAAGCTAATTCATTTTGTGCGTTTACTTATCATCCGGTATCTAATGCATTACGGAAATGAATAATCTTATTATTTATAATGTCTTCCAGTGACCGTACTACGAAGTGCCAATGCTATCATGATTTAGTGAGAGGGAGAGGGATAGTGCTATTCGTCTTGTGTAATCCGTCTCTCTCTGACACAGGAATCATGATGGATTTAAGACGTCATGGTAGGGCTGCTGGTCTTCCACTAAGCACTGCTACTCACTGGCATTTGACGTTCAACTACGGCATGCACAATAAAGAGATCCTTTTGGCATACAGTAGGTACTTGTGTCATTAGAGTGACTTCTATAACAGTTAATCACAATTCACTTTGTTTGTTAATTTGATGGGCGCCACTAAAATTAAACAAAAGCAGTTTTTTAATATTTTCAAAAAATCTCTGACTCACCTGATTCTTTATTCTTCAATTTCTCTATCAAGCCCGATGGACCTGAAAGAAAAAGAGAAATCTTTAAAGTTTAAGCTGATCGTAATAAGCCACTAGATAAACACTGTTGTGTTTTATAACAAAACTAATATTGTAAAGTTTAATGCATTGTCATTACGGCCCGAGGTATGCGGATAGCCATTTTTCTAGCACGCTTTCCAGTACCGGACATCCTAGCTTTTTGGAAACGATGAGATATGCGGCTTTTCACTTCATGCCAAAATGGCAATAGTGGGAGAGGGTCAAAATGATAAGTAATATTTATTTTGTAAGTACATTAAACATATCACTTTTACACATCCAATATTTCTGGTAATTTTAAACTAGAGGCCGGTGTTTCCTAGCCGACTATCCTTAGAATAAACACACAAACAAACTCAGAGATCAAAGTCTCTTTTAAAGTCCATACAATCCGTAATAGTCAAATCATATGAGAACCATTTAGTTTAAAGTCTGTGGTGACCTTTTGAACAGAGACCACAGATTTTAGTGGACCTGTCCAGACAACGCAAGCATTTGACAGTTACCGTGTAGCTCAAACTTAGAATCTTATAGAGCGCAACGATGTGATGAACAATACCAAAGTTAGGACATTTGGGTAGGCAGCATAAAGGACTGAAACTGACAGACTAACTGAAATGGGACCCTAATATGGCAATCTACGTAGTCCTTACATTCACAATATGGTATATGAGAACAATGCAGATCAGTCTGAAATGGACTTTTGAGGAAAGAACCACACAGATTTAAGTGGGCCTGTCCATTCATTGCAAGCGTTTATCAGTAGTCAAGCAACTCAATTTACAACCAATAAGGAGCTGGACGATCCAACGAAGTTTGAGTACTTTTTTCATCGTTAAATATAATTTAAAAAAGGAAAGAAAGAAACAAATACCTACTGTCTGAATATCAGCGGCATTTCCCCACAACAAAATGCCGTATGATACCAGACTATGAAAATAACCAATCTATACTAATATTATAAAGCTGAAGAGTTTGTTTGTTTGGTTGTTTGTTTGTTTGTTTGTTTGTTTGTTTGAACGCGCTAATCTCAGGAACTACTGGTTCGAATTGAAAAATTCTTTTTGGGTTGAATAGACCATTTATCGAGGAAGGCTTTAGGCTATATATCATCACACTTAAGCCAATAGGAGCGGAGCAGCGATAAAGAATGTTTTAAAATCGGGGATTCCACGGGGACGAAGTCGCGGGCAGCAGCTAGTGTATACTAAACAGACTGTCTCTAAATCTGTTAAGCCAAGATTTATTTAACGACATGCTGCAGAGCTAAGTTTTTTGGATGATTTATCTATATGGGGGTAAGAACAGTGTGGCATCTTCGGGTTTCAACTCTTCCCCCTTTATTGACACACTAGTGTTCACCTGTCCAATATGAGGTAACGTAAACTTTATTAAATGCATTTCGCTTCCATAATAACAAGGCTGAATTTTTTTTAATGTCAGTTGGTTATGCTCTTGACTCTAGTGTAGGTCGCAGGTGACAGAGACAATATATAGTATGAAATAATGCTGTGAAGAAATAACATACGACATAATGCTATGAAAGTAACTAAAGTGGACCAAACGTGCAGTTTCTACCTCTGTTAACCGTCTTATCTTTGTAACCGTCTGATTAATGAACTCCAGGTTTTCTCCATTCAGTATAATGTCACATATGTATGTCACTTTCAACATTTGGTAAAGTGAATTGAATATATTTGTTTTTTTTTTATTAATACTTAGTTGTTTCCCGTAAACCATTTTTGGACCTGACGAACTGCGCTATTGACTTCGTCAAGATTTTATGACCGTCGATCTATTTTAAAAACTAATGATGTGTCAACCGCAAGTAATACCATCTTTGGTTGGTTTTGAATTAAATGGGGCAAATCATTAATGTAAACTTAAAAAAAGAATGGACCCAATATTGAGCCTTGTGGAACACCTATGATCATTTCCGAACCTTGGGAGTTTACACCGTTTATGATCACTGAACTTTAACCTGTCTGTCTGTTAAGTATGAAATAAGTAAATCTAGGGTTCTATTCCTAATCCCATAGTTCTCAAGTTTCAATAAAAGCATTAAATAAAAGCTCATGGTTAGCGCAGTCGAACGCTTTCGAGAGGTCCACTGGCGTCTTGCGACTTCCCAGGCATCAAAGATGTTCTTTATTAGTGTGACACCGGTGTCAAGCATTAGCTTATCAAACACCTTACTGAGAACTGGCAGAATTGACACATGCCTATAATTGTTAGGTTCTTGACAATCACCCGATTTGAACAATGGGACAACTTTACTATGTTTCATGAGATCCGGTAATAAAATTAAATATGACAGCTAAGTAGGGGGCAATAGTTTCAATAACATCACTATAAACTTTTACAGATTTACTCCAAAGATCTTCTGTTGATTTAATTTTAAGAGCTTTAAAAGCTTTTATTGGGGGTTTGTGTGTTGAAAGTTAAACTCCGATTTTCCTCCACTCCGACCTTTACATTCTTTCTAAGTAAGGAAGCAGAGAGCACGGGTGACGAGTTGAGGACTTCTGTAGTTTTAAGAGGAATATTAGAAGTTCAAATTCTTGAGCTACCTCTTCATCCGAGTTTACCAGGCTACGTACAGTATTTAAATTAAATTTAGTTTCACGTTATTTCTGTTTCATTATTTATTATTTTCCAAGTACTTTTTATTTTGTCTTCTGCAGATTTTATTGTATTGCTAATATGTAGAGCTTTGCAATTTTGCATACGCTTTTATATGTTTTACAATATTCATATAATTTATTGAAAAGATCCGTTTTCTTTCTTCGTTCTTCATCAGATCTTCACCAAACTAGAAAGGGACCACCTCGAAATACTAAGATGCTCTTTCAAACCAATTTATATAGTTAATCATTTTGATTTTACATCGATAATGATAGAATGAGAAGATCATCAACTTAGTCGAAGCCACACATAATTATGGATAACTCAAATACTATACATCAGATCTCACTCTAAATGGGTCCACACGACAAGCACCAGCTATCGAATATAGAAAGAAACATCAAAACAAAACACCCATTACAAAATGAGGTGACACACAGTAATAAAAAAAATACGGACGAATTGAGAACCTCCTCCTTTTATTAAGTCGGTTAAAAATCATTTGAAAATAAATTATAGTGAATGTATGTAGTTGTCCATTCTCAAAAAGTAGACTATTATGGAGAAAAACGGACAAGAAACTCTATAGTTACTCTTTTCAAATATATTATTTTCAATGTTTGTATACATTAATCATTTAATTATATGAGAGGACTTTGCACTAAAATAACACTACTAACAAGTAAAACAAAGTGATACCTAACTTAACTTTGGCGACATCATGAAGCGAGCAATTCTATGATATGATTTCGACGACAGTATGAAAAATAAAATGGTGAAAGATAACATTGTCGAGATAAAATAAGTTTGCTAGTAAGGAACATCTCATATGTTTACAAATTTTGCACCACCAACCATTGATTTATATAATTAATAACCATGAATCACTGTGTGTTAAATTAAATATAAAATCAGTAACTACTGTACCTGTATAAATGTAGTAAATATTTCAACACATACAAATTTCAACCAACAAGTTTGCCTTTGTCTACTACACCCTAGATTATTGTATGGAACAGGACCAGTATGTTTCCAAGTATTCTTATCTTGAAAATAATCATCTTGTTTGTAATAAGCTTGCTTAAATAGTGTGCTTTTAACATACATACAATGTTTTTCACTTAATTCTAATCTGTCACTCGAAATTTTGTTTTAAAATTTAACACCATCAAGGAAAGATGTTCGTACTTTCGCTGATCTTATAGAACGGTTGATATAAATGTATGCCTCGACGACGACGTTTATGCTGTTTATAGGCTCTAACCTCGGCTTTATCATTTAAGGACTCATCAATTGCATCCAGGAAATTCAGTGGGACAGCAGCCATTTACAACCAGATTCAGAGGAGACAAGGGAACTATTTCCTACAGTCTCTCCGATTATGTGCCCTAAAGGGGCATCTGAATGGCCTCTCATAGGGTCACTGCCTGTTGCATGAGTTGTTAGTGACCACTGGCGTGGTTCGTTTGGTAATAATCGCATAATACAAGATTCATTGCAACTCTGTTCATTTTCATGCAATGTTTTAATCTGAGATACGAATGCGAACGTTACTTAAAAATGATTAGAATTGACCCGGGGGTCAAATCCCTAAAGTTTGGGCGTGTTTCCCCTTGATAGCAATCAAAGACGTGTTGAGTTGTTATGGTAGAGTGTGTTTCCACTACTGAGATAGATAGACTTTGAAGATATAGGGAGAAGGAGCGACTGTAATTTACCACGTAGACTTACTTCTGTTAAATATATTACCAGCTTCTGTTACAATGTTTTTTCACAGCTGTGTGAATCCGATGTCATAAAATCTAAAAATAAATGGATCCGTCTATGTTCGTACTGAGAATGCAATGAAGGTGTTTAAGTGGGGAGAGAGTTGCACACCCCAAGCTCCATGAATGCGATTGACGATTAATGCAAATGCTTTCGAAATAAAAGAAGGTAGTACCCCGCTTTCATTGGTTTGCCTTAGTAGGATAATTCTCAAGATAAAAAAGTTGCTTTAAACAATGAACGAAACTAAATGTAAGCGCGTGGGTTTCACAGCTTACTAGGAGCGCGCTCAGGAGCGCTTGGTAGCGTGTGTAGTCGTCGGCGGTAGCGGAGCAAGAGAGCGAGAGCGCGGCTCGCTCGACGCAGACGCGCTTCGGGGTGCGCGCTAGTGATGGGAAGCGCGGCTTAGTCGATTTTCTGGTCGCGTAGTGTTGGCGCGAACATACTCCGGGGCCGGGGAAGTCCAGCAGGGGAGCGTGGACGAGGAGACCTTGGCGCCGAGGGCTTCTGTCGTCGTTGAAGCTGATGAAGTTGCGCCCTTGGCGCTTATGCAGAACTACAGGTGCAGGGACGTGTGTGCACGATGCGGGAAGTGGCAGTGCGGCGCTGTATGCAGCGATGCAGTGATGTGGATTTCTCGTTGCCAACGTGTCCAAAACTGCTGACGCATTTTTTCGATGGCCTCATATCTTGTGCGGCAGCGTGCTGTATCATCAATGATTGGAGATGGCGGTGCGGTCAGCGGCCGACCGATCAGGAAGTGTCCTGGGGAGAGAGGAAGGAAATCTTTAGGACAAGAAGAAAGTGGGGACAGGGGTCGACTATTCATTATAGCCTCAACCTGCGCAAATAACGTGGACAACTCTTCGAAGGTCAGATTAGTGTTGCCCATTACGTTTGATTATATGCTTGGCCGATTTGATGCCGGCCTCCGACAGACCAGAGAAGTGAGGAGCGTAAGGTGGATGGAAATTAAAGTTAATTTGCATGTTTGCTGCAAGATCACTAATTTCTTTTGAGTTTGATTTTAGAAATTGACCTACTTCCTTGGATGCTGCCACGAAATTACGCCCGTTGTCTGAGAATATCTCCAATGGTTTTCCTCTACGTGAAATGAAGCGTTTTAAGCATGATATAAATGCGTCTTTTGAGAGGTCGCTAACGGCCTCCAAGTGTACACACTTGAACCTAAAGCAGATGAAGAGACATAAATAGCATTTGGATACGCGAGCACCACGACCTTTTTTATTTAGTATATGAAAGGGCCCTGCAAAGTCCATCCCGATAGACTGGAAGGGTGGAGCAGGAGTGACTCGCTCGGGAGGTAGATTGCCCATCATAGGTGTAAGAGTTTTCCCTTTGTGGCGACGGCACACGACGCAAGAGCGCACGGTGCTACGGGAGAGCAGTCTACCGTTGATTGGCCAGAAGTGCTCTCGGACAGAGTACAGCAGTTGCTGTGGACCTGCGTGGAGTAGGCGTTTGTGTTCCTGGCGAAAGATTAAAATGGTCATATGATGTTTAGAGTCTAATATTATGGGATGTTTTTTATCGTGGCTGTAGTTGGAACGATCAAGTCTACCGCCCACTCTCATAACACCATCCTCGTCGATAAATGGGCTAAGAGCTGATATTTTACTGTTAAGTATGGATTCACCTTTTATTAGTTTCTTGTACTCTTCAGGGAATGATTGTTTTTGAGCCTCTTTGGCTAATAATTTTAATGAAGTGTTCATCTCTTGAACTGATAGAGGACCTCTTGTAATGGTTTTATATTTCAGATGTTGAATGTACCTTAGTACATAAGCAAATGTTCTCTTGATTCTATCGAGAGTGGAGAAATCTTCAAATCGTATAACTGAAGACTCGCTTGCTGTCTTAACGAGTAGGACCTTCATCTCAGGTAACTTGATTATACTTGATTTTTCATTTGATGGCCAATGATTACTATCCTTGCTGAGGAAGGAGGGGCCTGACCACCAGTCTTGCAGCGTGCGCAGCTTCTCTGCAGGGACGCCGCGGGAGATGTAGTCCGCCGGGTTGAAAGCAGTGGGCACGTGACGCCATGAAGATAGGTTTGTATTCTCACAGATTTCTACGACTTTATTAGCGACAAAAGTCTTCAGCTTGCTGGGAGTGCTGTTGAGCCATGCGAGTACGACACTGGAATCACACCAGTGTATGCATGTCGAGATAGGGTACTGTAGGGAGTCCAAAACAGTCTTCGTGAGATTTGCGGCAAGAAGGGCTCCAAGTAGCTCCAACTTCGGTATGGTAAGAGGCGGTTTAGTAGGTGCCACTCTTGATTTGGCACAGAGTAAATGAACTGCTACGTTACCTTCGTTGTCAACTGATCGTAGGTATATGCATGCACCGTAAGCATGCATGGCTGCATCACAGAAGGAGTGTAATTGAATTTCTTGTGGATTTTCACATAGAACTCTTCTTGGTATTGTAATTTCTTTGAGAAACGGAAGGCTAGAACTCATTTTCTGCCATTCTTTTTGTAAATCAGCTGGGACGGGCTCATCCCAGTCCAATCCTCGCAGCCACAGCTGTTGCATAAGCATCTTGGGCAGGACAGTGGATGGTGAAAGCAATCCGAGAGGATCAAAAATGCTGAAAGACGATGATAGTATTGCTCTTTTCGTAGTTTTCTCTGTAGATTCTGAGCTTGGAGCTTCAATGGTGAATTGAAGAGAGTCAGATTGTGGACTCCAGCCTAAGCCGAGGGCACTGGATGCGTCACTCAAGCTTAACTTGCTCTGCAGGTCGACACTGGAAATTGGAAAGATGTCAGGAGCATTTGACCTGAACTTTCGGAGATTGAAGCCGCCAGATTTCAAAATAGCGGTGACTGCATTCAGTATACGTAGTAGCTCTTCTTTAGTATCAGCTCCTGTTAGTAGGTCGTCACAATAAAAATCCTTCTGAATTATTTTCTTGACCTTATCGTCGTCGCAGTCTTCTCCGAGTTGCCACAAGCATTTAGTGCTTAAGTAGCTTGCGCTGGCGAACCCATAGGTCACGGTGTTCAGTCTAAGCGTTCTAATAGGGAGATTTTCTTCTTCACGCCAAAAAATAAGCTGTAGGTCTCGGTCTTCTTTGTGGACATAGACTTGACGAAAGAATTTATCAATATCTCCAGCTAATACATACTTGTATAGGCGAAATCGTAGCAGAATCGAAATTAGGGAGTCTTGCACCTTGGGGCCAATCATTTGGATGTCATTTATGGAAACGCCAGTAGATGTCGCGGCGGAGCCGTCGAACGCGACTCGCAACTTGGTGGATTCACTCTGCTCGCGCAGCACGGCGTGGTGGCACAGGTAGTGGTGCCGGCGCGGCGGTGGCGGCTGCTCCAGCGGAGTGCAATGACCCAGTGACAGGTATTCTGCAATAAATTCACAATAGGCTTGCTTGAGATTCGGATTTTTGCGGAATTTTCGCTCTAAAGAAAATAATCTTTGTCTTGCTCTATGATAGGAATCACCGAGAACATCAGTAGACTCCTTAAATGGAAGCTTCACACAGAAATGTCCATTTTCTTGGCGAGTAGTGTGTGTCTGAAAGTGCTGCTCACATATCTTCTCACTATCACTCAGGAGAGGTCTTTTTGGTAGCTCTTCTAGCTCCCAAAATCGGGTAAGTTGTTGATCAAGATGATTGTTGAAGTGAGCGTCGTTTCTTGACAAATTGCACTGAATATTTCTAGGTACACAGTTGGAAGGTATAGATATGGGGCCTGAAATTAGCCAGCCCAACTGGGAACTTCTTAAAAATGGTAAATTTGCTCCAAGTGATTGCTGCTCTCTTCCTATAATTTCCCAGAACAAATCCGCGCCAATCAGCATGTCTATAGGGCCTGAAGTGTTGAAGGAAGGATCAGCGAGTGGAGTTTTCGGCGGAATCTTGAAGTAGCTTAAATCAATGGTTGAACTTGGAATATTTGCTGTAAGCTCAGGTAGAACCGGACATGCTAGTGTGGTATGGTAGTCGGTATGGCGAGAATGTATGCGGACGACACTTCTCTCTGCAATGAAACCACAGTGTGTATTGCCCATACCGGTTATCCTTGTAGTATTAGTCGATATGGTAGGTAGGCCCAACTTTTCTTTCAATGCTCTAGTTATAAAGGTGGCTGCACTGCCAGAATCAAGAAGACAACGCACTTTCTGGCATACGTTGGTACTTGGATTTGTCACATCAATAATGGCTGTAGATAGTAATACAAGATTGTTTTGTTGTACCTGAGATGAGACATTAACCAAAACTTCCATGGTTGATTCAGGAACATCCGTGGCTTCAGTGATGGCAGGTTGCACCGGGATGCTGGATGCAGGCTGTGAAGTTATGTGAAGCAGTGAATTGTGCTTTCTGTTACATTTCCGACATGGTCCTTGAGGACAATCCTTGGCAACATGTCCTTTTTTAAGGCAATTAGGACATAACTTCAGACGGTAAATTTCAGCCTTTCGTTGTTCTGGCGTTTTTGATAAAAATGTGGGACATTTATAGATGCTGTGATCTGCGCTGCAATAGTTGCAGACCCATGTTGATTCTCCATTAGGTTTGTCATTGTTTGTATTAGATTCTATACAAGCTAAGGATTTCCAGGAACGCTCCTGCTTATTGCTAGAGTTGTGTTTTTTACTACTAGAAGTGTTCTCTATAATGTTAGCACGATTTTGTAAGAATTTTATTAATTCACTTAATTTGGGCATAGTGTCATCATCAGGATTCCTATATTCATCCCATGCTCGTTTGGTAGTGAAATCTAGTTTGTGGTACATAATTTGTACTATCAATGGGTCCCATTCATCTGTGGACTGGCCTAAACTTGACAGGGCTCTGAGATTCTTGTTGACATTATAAACCAGCGCTCTAAGAGAACTTTCAGAATCACGGTGCGTGGGCTGTAGTTCAAATAAAATTGAATCTATGTGTTGAGTGATCAAGTGCCTTTTATTATTGTACCTTTCACAAAGCAGGTCCCAAGCAACTGTGTAGTTTTTGTCAGAGACCACTAGGTTGGTTAAAATGTTGGCTGCTTCACCGGTTAAGTAAGAATTGAGATAATGAAATTTGTAAATGGGAAGTAATTGTAAATTTTCATGAATGAGTGATTTAAAGGTATCTCTAAAGTCTAACCATTTAGAATAAGTGCCATCAAATTTTGCTATTTCTATTTTAGGTAATTTAAAATTTACACTGCTGGAATGGTTGCTCCGAGAATGCGGATGAGATGGAAGTTGTGGAGATGCACTAGGGCATTGCCGCAGTATTGTTTCTGCCTCAGCAATTAATTCTATAAACTTAGAGTCTGTAGCATCCCTCTCATCAATTTCAGTTGATATAGTTTCTATGGAAAGCTCATCGATTTGATCTTGCAGCACAACAAAATTTTGAAATAAATCTCTGATCATTTCTAGTCTTAATTTAAGCTCGTTTACTTGTGATTCTTCGTATTCTGATATGGGTACTATCTTGATCTGGTTTAAGTAATTTTTAAATTTAGTTAGCCTACCACGGATACTTGCACGTTTAGTGTTTAGGGTTTTGATATCCATTGTGACAATTTAATCAATAAATTCCCTTTACAAGATAGCACTGAATCACTAGTACAAATAAAACGGATAGATCTTACGTTCCTCCTCGTCTGGCTATCGGTAGTTACCGGCACTCCCTCGGCGTCAGCAAAGCGAAGCAACCACGCGCGGGCGCGGTGTTGGGGCTCAGGACTGGGGCACGACGCGCTTGACGATTACCCGAAGTGATGACGGGCTCTGGCCACAAGGATGGGCACGGGCACCTCTTGCGCTGAAATAGTCGGCCCAAAGCGGGGTATATTTCGTGCAACAAGCCAAGGACGGTGCAAATAGAGAACGTAAGGGGCGCAAACAACTCAAGCGCAAGGCACAAAATAACACTCGTTAGTAAAACCCAGGAACAAATTAAAATAAGGTGGCAGCTATGTAGCACACGAGCACAAATGCTGGCTAGCACACCCAACACGTGCGAGGGATAGCGTGGGCAACACGATGTTCACAACAAAATGGCGCACAAGTAGTTTGCAGGTCACTTTTGTATTGCACAATATAGTGCGGGGTATAGAGATAGCTTATATGAATAGTATAGGTGACAAGAATAATTGATTCGCAAAATAATAGCGTAGAATTATTGTAAATACCTAGGCGCCTCACCTATAGTATTTTTCCTAGCCACTTGTAGCTACTTATGCAATCGCACTATTGCACAAGGCTACAAAAATTAATGGTATAGGTGGCAGGAATAAATATTGTTATTGAATTAAATAGATACGCACAATGCACATGCATGACATAGGCTTTTCCTATCACTGATGTAGTCATCCCGCAATTACGCAGGTTATAAACTACAACAAAAGGGTTAGGTATAGGTGATAGGAAATGAAATAGGAAACTTAGCTTGGTATTCACGGCCGGCCGCACCCGGGAGGCCGCACCGTAATGTAGGTATGTAGATATTGCTTCGTTTCTTCGTTTCTCGACACGCACGATGGTCGAGGCCCGTTGCTCGCAGACACGCCGTATGCACACGTGGCGCGTGCACAAATCTCAGCGAAGCACGAAGTGAAGAAGTAGAAACCTCGACTCGGTATCCGAAGATTGCAGTTAGACGGTCGCCATTATGTAAGCGCGTGGGTTTCACAGCTTACTAGGAGCGCGCTCAGGAGCGCTTGGTAGCGTGTGTAGTCGTCGGCGGTAGCGGAGCAAGAGAGCGAGAGCGCGGCTCGCTCGACGCAGACGCGCTGCGGGGTGCGCGCTAGTGATGGGAAGCGCGGCTTAGTCGAATTTCTGGTCGCGTAGTGTTGGCGCGAACACTAAATTAAATGTTTTTTTTAGGATTCCAAACCTCAGTTGACAAAAACGGATCCCTTATAGGATCACTTTCTTGTCTGTCTATCTATTCGTCTGTATCTTTTAGCTCAGAAACGCATTGAGGAATCTAGGTGAAATTAATATCAAATACTTAGGGCCCCAAGTCTGCTATTTTTATAAATTCGTCATCCCAACAGGGTTCCATTGTCATTTTGCTAAAAGTTCGTAATTTGCTTAATTCATAATGGTCGATCATAGCTCTATCTATTAAAAGCATAACGTTCTAATGGTAGGGCACTGATCAAAGGAACTGACAGTTTACAACATACGTCTGCCATTCATTTGTCATTATGACCGAGATTACCTTTCTATGCCATTTCTTTCAATTAAGTGTCAGTGGTTTACCATTGGAAAGTCATAATGACGCTTTTCTTGTTAATTTTGACAAGTTTGGTAATCTACTAATAGTGGATTACCAAATTTGTCAAAATCAACAATTATGGAATCAATGATAGATCATTCTCACACTAGCAGATCTGTATTAGCAGATTTGAGGCCGGTCTACTACCAGTGAAAAAAACAAACTTCGCAATCTAAGGGTTATTTATGGAGTATGTTTTGACGCTTGAAAAATGATCAAAACCTATGGGCTACTTCCAGATGACCTTCAGCCATGAAATTTCGCAATAAGATAGAAGTACAGGAAAAGAAGTCTGAAAATTTGTAGTTTTGTCACACAAAAATTGATTTTTAGCGATTAAAAACTTACATGTTCGATTGAAGGTTTGATATGCATGGTGGTGGATACGTCTCGAGGCCAATGTCAGTCAATAGTCACCCCGTAGTCGTAAAAGGAGGCGAAGTGTTTTCTATTCGCAGATGACCTTAAGTTGTTTTTGTTGGTAGCAAATACATCGGACTGTGAACGGTTTCACCAGCTACGGGAGGGAGCTGATGTCTTCCCTAGCCTATGCTACTGGAGCCATACTTAAGGACTGACCTAAACAAATTTTCCCCCTTGTCAGAAGCCATAACACTGCAAAAGTGTCACTGTAGCCTGATGAAGTTCACAGAAGTGCATTAGTATGTTCAGATGCGATTTTATTTTGATTTTTGATAGTCAAAGTAAATTCGAAGTAAACAGTATATTTGTCTATATAGTAGTAACATTGTATTGGCGTAATAGATGTAAACATGTAATTTATGTTCTTTTAATTAAATAAATAAAAATGAATAAATCATCGAGTCGACTAGAATAAAAATTTCGCAGTTAAAGATCTCAGAGCCCCCAACACGAGACACTTATAACTCAAAAAATGGCCATCGACCCAAGCTAGCAGGTTCATAACTTTCAGAAAAGCCCTCTCTTTGAGGAGTGGCTGGATAGACGTCACGGCGTCGTCGTCACCTTCCGCTTGCAACACGTATGTTTCGAGAAGTACCTGTTTTGGATTCAACGGGAAGACACGTCTGGGTGTCAACACTGTGTCGATCACCAGGAGAACACGAGGGAGCATATGGTAGAGTTCTGCTCTGCTTGAGCGGAGCAACGCCGTGTCTTCATCGAAGCGATCGGTAGCGGCGATGTCTCGCTTCCGACCCTGGTTCAATCCATGGTCCGGAGCGTGGAGGCATGGGAGGAGGCGGGCAACTCCTTCTGCGAAGTAGTAATGCTAGCGAAGGAGGAGGCGGACCGCGCGAGTGAGAGGGATACCACACGCTCCAGTCACCACAACAGAAGAAGATGCCCCTTACGTTGAAACTCGCAGGGCGATTCCCGGCCACTGTAGGCGCGGGCCTGCAGGTGGCGACCTATGGGTGAGTCGCCGTCATAACAACCAGACCGAGATCGAAAGTGCATCATGTTCCACGCATGCCTCAAAGAAATGTAGAATGTAGGGGGAACATGGGTGGGTTTAGTCTCTAAGAATCTGATACTCCCTCCGCTGCACACAGAGCGGAAAAAATCATTTGATGATTGGACCGCTAGAAATAAAAAATTGTTATCTCAAAAATATCAAAGTACATACTAAGACTACTGTATCCCATAACATACCGATAAATGAAATTACATTTGAATTTACGATATGTATTTACATTTGTAATAAGGTATTGCTCTATTAATTCAATTACCTATAAAGCTGATTTTACTTTTATGACAAACTAGCACTTCGCCCGTGACTTCATCCTTGTGGATTTAGTAGGTATTCCTGAAGCGTCAACGCCCAGTAACTTCACCGAGAATTTAATATTAGGGGTAGTTTTTGAAAATTAATAGATTTAATTTATAATAATGAATTGGCCAGCCATTTTAGCTGCTTGTAAATAAAATGAGTTTAATTTAAGTAACCCGTATACAAATTCATATACACACAGAAACATAAAAGGTACAGACAGGATAGCAAGCACAGACAAAGTTGCAATATGTCTGCTGGAGTATTGGATGCACAAACTTTGTGCGTCGCTGGTGATATGGATAATAATCCATATCACCAGCGACGCACAAAGTTTGTCACGTAAAAGCCATTCGGGCATATGCGCGCCTTCGCGAATATGCCCGAGGTACTGCAAAAGCGGATCACACTATACACACTTTTTAGACATGACCCAAACACCATATTATAAATTTACTCTTCTCTGCATTATACATAATATCAACACATAGCTGAGGCATACTCCTGCTGACTGCAGTGCTGCGTCTAATGGTAAGGGCGTACCCATAAAGATTGAATAGCGTAGGAGACGTAATATTTGAAAATGTTCGAGAGTTCTGGGGTAAACCGAGGCTCTCCAGTTTCTCCCACAGGTTGTTAAATGACACCAGATCGATAGCCTTGGATAGATAAAGAAAACATACGTACACAAGAGTTTTGCGATCCATATTAAATGTAACGACATGCTTTAGACTCAAAATCGCTGCTTCAGTTTTATCCTCAGTCTTGTTCCTAACTACAGTTTTCATAAGATCGGCAGGCAGGTAAGAATGGCTCGCACAGAATAAAACAGTGCCAGCACGCTTGGTATAAGCGGGCCTGTGTGCTGCAGATGCTCAATGTTGAACCCATTGTAGCCCTGCAGTACATCGTTAGCATTAAATCTTCTCCAAAGTCACAAGACCACTCGGGAGGTACCGAGTGGTCTTGTGACTTTGGAGGCACCACATGTCCTAGCCCTAGTGGAGACTGCTCACGAAAATGGCTTCCAAATATTACAGAAATACCTTTCGAATCACTCACCCCGCCGCCCGTCGCTGACCAGGCGACCAGGTTTCGGATTGACACTGTTGATGCATTTCCAGGAACTCCGTAAGTCACCGGACTTTAGTAACATATCAGTGGTACAACTTTGTATATACACAATAGTGTTGCCCAAAATCGGTCTTGGTCTTGCAGTCTTGGTCTTGTTCTTGCATTTCTGTAAGACGAAGACCAAGACTGGGGTAAGTCTCGTCTTGATCTTGCATATGGGCAACACTAATACACAACGAAATGACAAACTTCGTTTTGAATTGGGAATGTAACTATTTTTTGTCTCCAATAAAGGAAATTAAAACAAAACTACCTTTCTTACAGCGTGTAAAGACACCGCCTCCATAAGCGAGTAAATCGCCATGCTATCATCAGGAAATCTCTAGGAGACAACTAGTGTTCCACCTGTGCCTTGTTTTGGTGAAAAGTCTTGTAGCGTTACGCACTGCGATAAGGTCCATGTTTAGAGTTGGACGCGTGGCAAGTCGCTGACGTTCTACAATATCACTCTCGTCACATCGCCACGCTAATTCAAAGTTTAGTTATAGAGATAAGAAGTACCACGAGATGATAAAATCATCCTGGTACACATACTCGTAGGGCTGGTGTCTTAGAACGTCAGAATTGTGTGGCTCAAAGAAGACATTTTGCAAAAAATTGCTTATTCAGATAGATTAATGTTATCAATTTAAATCATTGCTTAGCTTACTAATAAAAAAAATAGTATGTGCTTTTTCAGATTGCATGGCAGCAGGGTTAGCTGACCGTACTGTTATGTCTGAGACGATATAAATGTCGATGCGATTAAGTGGCTGTTTAATCGTATCAACGGGAGCTATTCAACATTCTTCCTATGCAACTTAATATTACAACACACACCAATCTGTATCGCATAGGCATAGCCTCTCCTCGGCTTTAGCTATTAAAAGTTTTAGCAAGAACGAATGCCATGGATTGTGTTATATAATATTATATTTCTACAACATTTATTTTATTTTATTTCTTAAGAAAACTTACAGCTAGGATACAGATAGATGACAGTAAGTTAGTGAAAAAAGGAACACGCAGCCCAATTTTACCCATCAGTTCAGAACAGTCGGTTAATCTATTTGCCAGGTTAAATAGAAATAACATGTCGCCAATTTTTATCCGTTCAATTAGCGGAAAATTGTGCGGCGAATATGACTACAGCGGCTGTAATAACTGGGTAAATACGTTTTGGATTTAAACTGAATGTACCTTAAGAACTTTTTTGCATACTTTCGATGCGGTTGAGGTAAGTATTATAAATGGGATTCCATACCTACTGGTGAGCAGTATTCGAGGTGACTGCGTACAAAAGCACAATAAAGAGTTTTGAAGGCTTTCAAATTTTTAAAATCTGCTGATATCCTAAAGATGAAACTTAGAGCCTTAGAAGCTTTTTTAATAAAAATAGTATCGATGTATGTGTCAAACAAAAGTTTCGAGTCAAAAGTAACGTCTAAATCTCTGCTCGTGTTAACTCTGGCTATATAAGTGTTGGCTAATTTGTAATCATAAAGAAGAGATTTAGGTTTGCAAGTGAAGGTACATGTATAACAGGCATTATTGCGTTATATACGATTCTTCGAATCTTTTCAAAGCATTTCTTCTTCAAAAGTCCCTAGATTATTACGGGGCAGTTTGGATTCAACAATAAGCTTGTTGAATACAAAGCGCCTATTAACTGCATCCTCGGGGTGTTGTCGTGGTGATGCCGGAGGGACCCGCACTTTTTTAGGGATATGGGCCCGTTAGCTACTCCCCGATATGTCACGTTCTCGATTCATTAACATGTCAAAAGTAGAAAAAAAAAAAACAAATGAACACAGGTAGCGTTTCGTTAAGATTTTAATATTCGCACATTTATTCGCGATTCGACAACTTTTGAGAATGCCTGTATTCATTCCCGTTTGGTCAACCTTTTCTTTGGCAAATATAATTAAGAGTAAAAGCAAATACCATAGTTCATGTTATTTCTACTAACTAGGTTCCGCCTGCGGCTTCGCTCGCGTGAAAAGTGTTTTGATTATTATCACTTTGCGATTTCCGTGGGCATGTTCTCTAGATAGGTTTTGATTTTGTGGTACAAGAGTCACTGTGCAATCCAATCAAAATAAAAGTTAAAATTTCTGCTGTATCCAACGGCTGTGACATTCTGCAATTTCATGTAATAGCGCAGGTTGGTGTTTCATTTCTTTTTATTTTGGCGTAGCGTTCTATGTGACTGTTATGCTTTTTGCTCGGCCCCCAAGGGTCATAGCCTGATGTTAAATATTTATTGTAGCCACAGAAATACATCTTCATGATTCTGATATCTTGGTAGTTTTTAAGTCTTTACCTCTCGTTCTTCCAGCCCCGGAAATATTTCTTATGTTATAGATTAAGTATATTTGTTATGTTCTAGGAATAGTCTAGGTTTAACTAAAATAACCTGACCTAAGGGTGTCAAGACTAATAATTCGATATCTTTAACCATCAAACTGTAGACGGGGCGTGCCCAGAAAATTCATGCACGTCACGCAAAAAACTTGGTTTCTTAAATACATTATAGCAACATTATACCCAGCTGTGGGAAAATCGGGAGATAAAAGAGCGTTGAAATTTAGTTTGGTAAATTTCGTAGGTGTCTGTACTGTACAAAAAAAAAAACTAGTTTAAAAAAGAGTGACGGGAATGGATGTATGAATATAAAAATCTTGACGAACCGCTACTTGTGTTCAGTTATTTTTAAAACTTTTGACATGTTGATGAATCGGGAATGTGACATATCGGGAAGTAGTCGCCTCGGGCTATCATTGATGTTGACTGAAAACAGTCTGCAGTATCTTTGTGAAGCGCGACCGCTCTTTGTTCAGTAGTTACATTAAATATTAATTGTACAAGATGTTAATAGATTACACGAACGTTTTACTAAATCAAAATATATACTACAAATATACATTTATACATACACCAACAACCTCTTAACTAACGTAACTTTTACTATGGGACCAAAGCTGAAATGGTGAAAAAAGAAAACAGCAGTCCCCTACATTTATGTTCGTATAGCTCATCAAAATGTAGGGAACAGCTGACTTTTTTTTCGCAATTGTTAATATTAATATGTAACTTTTCGTACAAACAGCAACATAGGTATTTCTACCGAAATTACATAAATATGTAAACTAAATTCGTTATTTAAAATATTGTATTTTCATTTAATTCTAAATGAAAACGGGCCGCGTGCGAGTAGAACTCACACAGTTCGCACTTGGTCGGCTTATGTTTTTTATGAAACAACACGACGAGCTTGGCCGCACGGCCGAGCCCGCTGAGCCGTCTGGCATCCCGACTGTGCCCGTACTCGAACATAGCTGTATACATCCCTAAACCTATGCAACGAATAGGAGAAGTGGGAGAAATAGGCCCGGTACACACAATACATTCGATGCATTAAAATAGTTTTAGTGTAATTATAGGTAAAGGAACATTAGACTAATGTATCGAGAACAAACTGCTATCGAGCTTTCATGGGACCATTTGACCATGTGAATACAGGGAGTAACAAAACTATAAAAATACCATTTCCGTTCAGTATTCTTCTGAAATGACGTAGAATATCTAAATATTGTACGTTATTAAAATATTGTAGTTAAATCATTTTTATCTTTGCGGCTACAAGCGTGTAAGTAAATGAATCATAGATAAGACGTCATTCATGACACAGTAGCCACAAAGACCATTTAGTTTGCGTGCAACCTTCCAGATTTAATTTTCATGATTCCGGCTTCATCTAGCTTAAAATGACCAGAAATATTTGACGTGTAAAAGTGTTATGTTTAACCTACTTACAAAAATAAATATCATTTATTTCAGGTGAAAGTAGCTGCCTAATAATAATTAATGCTGCCCAGATAACCACGCGACTGCCTGAAAACTGTGGTGTAGTCTGGATTCAGTATTGGACGTATTCATATCTATAGTTTAAAGCACAGTATTCGGGGTGGCTTTGGGTATTCGATTGTGAAATACTATTCTTGTCTCACCAGTATTTTAAATGCATAGGAGAGAAAGAGATATAGAATATTGCATGTATGCATACAATTCTATGTTCGCAGCATTTAAAGCCACCCTAAGTGACTTTGTCATTGGCAGAATGCCAGGACTTGTGCAGTACAAATCTTTTGCTCGAAATGTTTTAAACCTTTAGCGTTTGAATACTTTACGAGTAAACCAATAGTATGTTTTCAAGTTTTGATAAGTTTTGCAAGTGGCGACTGTTACTAAAATATGTACTAAGTGGTTTGAGGCCGTCTGCTAATTTTAGTAAAATCTCTGCTCTTCGTGTGAAAGTTGTTTTTTGACTGTGATATAATAAATGTGAAAGATGGATACTTAAGTAATTTCATAATGAGCGTGTGTTGAGTTGATATGGATGGGTCCGTAATACACAAAATACAAAAGACTGTGCTTTCGTGTGTGGAAATCGACACAAGGAGTTAGAATTATTTAAAGGTTAGTTATAACATTGGAAATATATAGTCATCACTTACCATATTAACAATGCCGTAACGGTTAAATATGACAAATATGTTTATCAAACTAGTACGATGAAGTACTAATTTATTTATTTTAACTCTTTTCTAGAACGCTTGAAATGAATCTGTGAATTTCTAAGTGTTTCACTGTGATCTGTTATCATTATTTATAATTATCACAAAACTTTATGTCACAGTTTTGTGATAATTATTAAGAACTAGCTGCTGCCCGCAACTTCGTCCCCGTGGAATCCCCGATTTTAAAACATTCTTTATCGCTGCTGCGCTCCTATTGGCTTAAGCGTGATGATATATAGCCTAAAGCCTTCCTCGATAAATGGTCTATTCAACCCAAAAAGAATTTTTCAATTCGAAACAGTAGTTCCTGAGATTAGCGCGTTCAAACAAACAAACAAACTCTTCAGCTTTATAATATTAGTATAGATGATAACAGATCAAAGTGAGTATAAACCAGTTTAGCTAGATAGGTACGATTATAGTAAAACAAATAATAATAATTACATTTATTTTATTGAAATTTTTATAACATTTACGCAAAAAAAACATCATTTCTGTCAAAACATCGATTAGGACAACCATAATTATAGCGAGAGTTGAAACAATAAGAACACCGAGACCAATTGCTACATTTTTCTTAAATGTTATTTTAATAAACATATATTAATAAGAAATAGTATAAAGAATTGCAAGGCAAATATAAACAAAACATCGATTGAAATTATATATAACAACATAAACGCATATAATATACAATGCTTCATTTCGATTAAAACAATTAAATGTTGAACAAGTAAACATCTACGAAATCAAGTAAAATTACTACACCTTCCCATATATAACCTGACGAAAGACCTATCACGTTTGTGCAAGTGAACGAATCCATGTTATATATCGTGTATTTTGGGTTTTCGCTCTTGTATTTAGCGTATGTGTACAGGAATTGTAAAACACTCATTTTGAAATCTGAATAAACTTATATAAAACAAAACTAACCTAGGTTTTTAAAATAGTTCATGAAACTATTTTGTTACACGAACACACAACAAATTTCTTCCACGTAAAACATCACCGTCGTAAAATCACAAGTGAAACATTTGAATCTCTTCAGGCTAGGGCTTGGATGCTGGGTGGCTTTGATCAGGTTGGATGCTGGGTGTGACGCAACATCTAAATGTTGCGTTTGATGATGATGATGTAGCTCCGAGTAGGACCGGAAGAGTTTCCTTCTTTGCGAGGCAAAATCTGCAGATGATGAAGTAAGTTGAAGTAGAGATTCTGTCTTCAAGCAGAGGATTTCACCATGATCGCCAAGATAAGCTTTCTCAAAGCTGAATTCTCATTAAAAGTTGAATGTTATATTTACTTTACACAAGTAGTCCAGCAGCTCAATGGGTTCCTCTTGCAAAGTCACTGCGTTAATTTTAGTTTAATATTATTTCATGAGTCGTATTGCAAATAGGAGCACAGAATAGTTGGAAATCAAGATGGTGAGTGGAAAGAGAAAAAAAAAACACCCTTGCAAAGGGTGTTTACTCTTTCGGGCATAACCGGATATAACTCAATATATCCTCTTGCATTGATTTGGTCGATAGAAATATTTCAGCAAACTATAAACATTTTAAACACTCAACAAAATTTTTGTAGGATTTATTTATACATTCGTTTGGTCGTAATTATAAGCGACCGCCTAGGTCGTCTAAGATAAATGAACTTCAATGATTAGTTAGCAGAAAAACATATGTATTAGTTATGACAGGAACGCGGCGCGCGCTGCTATGAATCATAGAGGTTACCAATACATAAAATTGTTGATAGTCGCAACAGCTCAAATCTCTGAAGTAAAGCCGTGAACCATACTTTCAACACTCATAAAACGAATATTAGAAATCCAAAATAATTGTATATTATTCACGCAATAAATGAAAAGCAGTGAATTATTAGATGACCAAGTGACATTACACCATTACGAGAGAATAGGCTGTGTCTCAGGGCAATAATTTGTGTGGGCGCTAAGTGAATATTTTCCCTGAGAGGGCGGGAAAGCTTGAAATTTAATACAAAGGCTCAATTTGTAATAAAAGAATTAGATTAATCAATATAATCAGTTTAAATTTTAGTCGATCATATTTGCTACGCGAATAGTTTGGGAGCCGTATATGACGCGTGTATTCATGATATTAGTTTGATAGGCGGCGTCGTCGACGGGGCCTCCACAGCCACCGGCTCCTGTTGTTTTGGCTTTAAAACATAGATTAAAGCAATACGTGATATTATATGTATAACACTTGAAATAACAATAGGAGCAGAGGTGGCCGAGTGGTCACAGCACCCAGACTTCTAGGTTGCGGGTTCAAACCCAGACAGGCACATTACTTTGTGTAATTATCATCATCACCACTGCTCCAAAAACGGTAAAGGAAAACATCGTGAGGAAACCGGCATGTCCTAGAATCAAATAAAATCGAAGACATGTGACATTCACCAAGGTGCACTGGGCCCGCGTGGTGGATTAAGGCCCATTCCTTCTCCTAGAGAGGAGGCCTGTGTCTCAGCAGTGGGAACGTTACAAGGCTGATTATGCTATACTATTTGAAATAACATAAAATAGAATATGCTAATACAATGTCACCAACACCATACAGGTAACTAATGTTAGTGGATAACATAATCATCTAAATATCTCACTATAAAAAGTGACAGTTAACTTCTTATGTGAGAAATTAAGTTCTCTAAACCACATATAATTATTTAGGGTCACAAAGTTTTGCTAAATAAATAACTGGTTGAGCGTGATGTGAATATTCATTCTCACACGTCTGCGGAACGAATTGAATAAAGTTACATAGATTCAAGATTCAAAGCATTTATTTCAAATAAACCATTTACAGCCGACTTGAATTTTCAAAGTCGAACAGTCAAAAACATGAAGCTTTTTGCACGTTCGTAAGCGTATCACTACTCTTTTAAATCATGTTCTGTGTAACAAAAACTTGGTTACATTATTTTGATGCTTCTATATGTAAGAACAAAACAAAGAAAATGGGGAACTATGAAACAATAAATTAAAATATGAAGATTCAAACAAGTCAGTGGTAGTTAAGAGATCACCAGTCTCATCTGACGGCACCGGTGCACAAACATGACACGTACATATGTATATCAGCACCATTCAGCTCAACCATTTTGAAGGAAACTGAAGGATACAACAATGATCCAATAGAACTACCAACTATTAGAACTTGTTAGTTTGGGAGATGAGATATATTCATGTGTGATTATGATCACGTCAGCAGGTACCCATTAGTGTTGGGTTCAATAACCCGTGCGCATTACTGACACATATCAGTAATCCCTGCGATGCGGTGCTAGCAGCTTTTTGAAAACCTACGCTGCGATTCAAATTATTCCGCGTAAATAATTTACAGTCATAAATCAGAGACAAGCCAGAAGTTGCTGCATTTGTGAGGTAAGTTTTGAGATAAGTCAGAAATAATAATAAATGATTGATTTGGATATTGTTGTGTAAAACTATTTCAACTTGCAGCGCCCCTTAAATTACGTAGTCGTATTGTAACAATCTGAAACAGCAGTCGCATGTTTCATAGATGACCAGTCATCAGGACTGTGTGAAAGGGTCATAAGTTTGCACTTGCGCAATGTTACCGTCCTCCGATCAATATCAATACGTACTTACTGGCGACTCGAACGGGGTCTGTTCATAAATCAAAAGAAATATAATCCAGGAATTAATTGTTGTGATATTGTACTACTGAGAGGCTCTAATAACCCGGAATCTAGTAAGTAGTTTTTCTTTTCTTAACTGTTTACAGCTTTCCCATGTCCTTGTTTGTTTCTTTTTTTGCGTAGTTAATTAATCGATAAGTGGGTCAAGGGAACAAAGTGACACACTTTTTATAAATTGTATTAATAAATAGGTACTATTTTTCTGTGCCATCATAATAGTAAATAAGTTAAATACAGTTTTGATAAGTGGGTATTATTTTTTCTTTTGTATTATATTTAATGTAAATCATTATTTTAAGTCCAATGCGACTTGTGATAATGTGCGATTGCAATTGATAAAAAATCATTTTGTGATCGTTACTCGATGTACCCATTGGCGCTGCCGCGCGTGTTGTATTTATATGCAAGTGAACAGCTTTGTGTACATAATCACGGCCATGGTTCTATAATCAACCCTTCGAATAACGTTAAGCGAATATTCAATATAATATTAAATTAATCAGGAATATTCTAGCTCCCACACTGGTTGATTTTGAAGTGCCGTACAGAAGTACGGCACTGCACCGAGGCCGTGAATGCATGGAGACTCGCTTGCCCGAATGCAAATCCTCTCGACAACCCATCAAACCAGAGAAGACGGTGGGATGAGCCGCTTTGCAGAGAAGTTCAGAAAAAGCTACTTTCTGCTACTCCTGTGGAGCGTGCGCGTCTGCTGGCTATGGGCGAGGAGTGCGGGAGTCGGGTCTCTGGCTTCACGCACTACCGTCGTCGAACATAGGCACCTTGTTCGACGATACTACTTTCCGCCTCGCTGCTTCCCTTCGTTTAGGCGCATCTTGTTGCTCTCCTCATCGCTGTCACTGTGGCGAAGCTGTCAACAGCCTCGGGCACCACGGCCTGTCATGCAGCCGTAGTGCGGGTCGCATAGCACGGCACGCAAACATCAACGACATTATCCGACGTGCTCTTGTTGCCGTCGGCGTTCCTGCCGTATTAGAACCCAATGGCCTGGCACGCGACGATGGCAAGCGACCGGACGGTATGTCTTTATTTCCATGGAAGATGGGTAGGCCTTTAGTGTGGGACGCTACTTGTGTCGATACTCTTGCGCGATCCCATCTTCCTAACTCGTCGTGTTGTGCTGGTGCTACAGCTGCGGCTGCTGAGAACCTCAAACGGCGGAAATATAATAACTTAGTCGGCAATTATATGTTTGAGCCGTTTGGGGTTGAAACTCTCGGACCGTGGGGTCCGAGTGCTCGTGCGTTATTTAAAGAACTTGCTAAACGTTTGGTTGACACTTCGCGTGACCCAAGGGCTGGATTTTACTTCGGTCAGAGGATGAGCATTGCCATACAACGTGGCAATGCCGCCAGTCTATTGGGTTCACTCCCAGTCGATAGCGATGCGGACGAGTTTTTTGATGCCATTTTGTAATTAGGAGAATTTTAGTTTATTTTTAGGTTAAGTGTATATATAGTTAGATTTAAAGCAAAATGAAGACGTCATATATAATATACTGAAAATTGTGTTTGTTGGCGCGCGACCTGCATCAACAAACACAGTTTTGAAGTAGGTCTTGTTCGTCACCAATAACACTTCAATCGAAAGAATTCCGCAACTGAACATAGGCTTTGTTCACACACAATATCTAAAAAACAAACTTATTTTTCTTTCAGGAATGGATAGTCCTACCGGAAGACCAGTAATTGACGACATGACCGATAACTACGATCGAGACTTATACACTAACTTGCTGATTATAACAATAAAAAACGCCATGCGTGTATTGAAACGAGCTGAAACTAAGCTGAACGTTGAAGAAATGCTGCAGCTGCTGGATAACGTGTCCAGCATATGTGACGTGGATGTGCATGAGATATACCTGCGAGCCAACCTTACTAACGTCCCTTTCGACTAAGTTTATGTATTCTGGGCTGTTGTTCTCAAAGTTATCTCTTTAGTTCAATGTTGGTGCCGGGCGTCACGCCATAG
Organism: Hecatera dysodea; assembly: GCA_905332915.2. Lineage (NCBI taxonomy): Eukaryota > Metazoa > Arthropoda > Insecta > Lepidoptera > Noctuidae > Hecatera > Hecatera dysodea. The sequence continues at coordinate 23,543,373 of HG995286.1, read as the reverse complement.
ACAGAATTTTAAATGTGTTCTGTTTTGTCTGCGGTGTGACCAGAGACTCGTGGTAGTCGTGCCCGGTCCTGACATTGTTTTTAGTTTAATTGAAATGTTATTTTCGGTTTGTTTTTAAGTTTGTCTATTTTATTTTTTTGTCCGTCATCTATGGCGGAATAAACGAGTTTTCTTTCTTTCTTTTCTTCTTTCTAGTTTTTTTCTAAATTTCTATTAAACTGTTAGTAAATGGTTGGTGAAGTTTACAAATTTTATAAAACTGTAGTTTAGGTATTTAATATCAAAATATCATTATATTTTAAACAGCCTACATCTGCTGCACTAAATAATATATTTCCTACATAATTTCAATTAACAAACGGCACTCATATTTCAATATTTGTATAAAAAAATATATATTTTCTTGTTTCCAAATGTGTTTAAAAATATGAATATCAACAGCCTAACAAGAGATGTTCAAGATTGTACCCCTTATAAAGCATAGTTTAAATTTAAATTATAATAAGTTTATGGATCGTTCTTTTAAAAAACTTTGTTAGCTTTAAAATACGCATTATGTGTAGATAGTGTTATCGATGTGTAGTAAGTGTGAGTTTATTTTTCTGTACGCGAACGCATAAATCATTGTACTTCTATTTTCTTCCTCAATAATTCAGTTGTGAGAGAAGGACGGAGCTATACAAAACGTGTATCACCATACTTTTCACGTCTTGCTTCCCTTTTTCACAACGGAATTATGGTGGCATTGGCACGTCATCGTAACTAGTGTAATTTTTACTTGAAATTTTGATTTGTTTCCGTTAAAAAGTAGTTGTTTCATTATTATAGACCTTCATCAAGTTCGAGCATTCAAATGATTGACATTATTAGATATGTAATTCACTATCATATCATTGTATAAATGTAGTAGACTGTGTTTGTTACGAGTATTTTATTGTCTATTATTAAGTATACTATTAATAATCTATTGACGTATGCAAAGTAATACTACTTTACTACATAATTATGTTTGGATGTAAATAAATGTCTAAATGTTGCCTTTGTTTACTAAATACCTCATAACCTACTTTACAAAGACACAACACAACTAACCTACACAACTTTATAAACACTGAGGGTGAACATCATTATTTAGGTAAAGTTTGGTACTTTCTGACCTAGGCTTTTTTCTCGGCTGAAAAGGGGACCTGTACACTGTGAACCGTGTAGCCGACAGTACGATGGTGGTGTTATTATGGCTATCCAATAAAATCAAGGACCAGCTATAGCTGGTTTTGTTAGCACTGGCGAGGGGCCAAACGTTAACACCTAACAAAGTCTTGTAGGTGACTCTTAACCACACAAAATATGTCATAAAAATTGTAAAATGTAAAAGACGATCAAATCATAAGATGACTGGTAACTGGAAAAATGTAAGTCGACTTATTTTCCGCAATATAAAATAATACAGCGGCAATTTTAATTTTCCGCAGCAACGTCGACTTTTGATTCAACAGGGTTTAATCGTCTCAGCGTTTATAATTATGATGTTTGGCTCCAGATTTAGAACCCTGCTCAGAGGCAGTCAAGACTTTTAATCAGAATGGGGAAGCCAACATTCGAGCTATTAAAATACACCGGATTTACTTCGTTTTAAATTCAAAAGATAATTGTGGTCTTTATTCTTTTCTATTTGTCTAACTAAAAGTTGATTGATTTGCAAAAAATGGGTTCTAAGGAATATTATCAAACATTGAACAAAAGAAAGAGCGCTGGTTTGTGATGATACGCTGGAAAACATACAGGAAAATCTTGAAGGAAAACTTTGTCTGAATGTATATAAAAATCAATAAACTTCTATAAATAAACAAGATCAGTTGTACTTCCAATGAGTAAGAAAGAGATACGTAAGATTTTTTTTGTCTCTTTCAGTAATATATAACTCTCTTTTACACGTTCATAATTCTGAATGTGACAGATTCGGGAACACGTTCGGATACGCTATCACTCGATTTAAGTCTTTGTATCTAAATATTATAAATGTTGGCTAAAATATCTATGAAAATAAAGACTTTTACTTTGAATGCAAAAACGAAAAATTGTAGTGAGTAAGTGAGTGAGTCATGGCGATATGGAACTGATAAGTCAGTTGTCTGTTGATGGAAAAATTACTGAAGACCATCCAGAACATTTGACCTCTGTCGGGTTTACATTCATTGATCACGGGGTAAAGGATAATGTTTTCAGTTTATTTTATTACGGCTTAGATTAGTGAAAATTAATAGCAGGTTTTGCCGGCGTTCATTATTTCGTCTTGTATGCACAGTCAGTCAGTCCCGTATGCGTCAGTGAACATTACATGTTTCATGCATTATTGCTTTCCCTTCGTATAAGCTACTTTTTTCTCCCTTTTACTGGTCCCTGTTTAAGCCGTAAATATTATTACTGCGTTTGGATACCGGCTGTATGATCTGTGCTTTGGGCGCCAAAGTATGTATGCCTTTATTTGCTATCTGTGGTCATTCGAATGAACTTTGCCCGAGTGTTCTATTCGTAATATATTAAGCTAGTAGCATTCTGCTGATATAAGAGTTAAGTCTTTCTGTGGCGCAGCAATTTACATGCCAAAAAAGAACCTTTTTAATATTTATCGTTGTTACTTATATTCATGTACTCGTTTTAAGTAAAAAATACGAAACGGATACATTTCAGTTTCTATTGGTGCTTGTTTTGTTTGAGTGAATTTTGGTTAGAATTTGCGTATGTTGAACGTAAGATGTAAATACATACCTGGAGTACCTGGTTTCACCATTTGAACAAAGAAAAGTAAGTGAGTGATATTAATTTGATTTTGAAAATTAAGGTAGTTAAAGCCATTTAAATATCATGGTAAATTTGTTGTTGACTGTGAATGAATAATTATTAATCATTATAATCACTTTTTAATCAAGAGGACTGTAAATGATCTTAAGACCGTAGGCTGACTGAAATGGCGAATGAATTATAAACAACACTATTTTTACATTTTTGGTAGATAGAGTTATCTATACTAATATTTTAAAGAGGAAAAATTTGCATTTTTGTAACGGATAAACTCAAAAACTACTGGACCGATTTAAAAAAATTGTTTCACGAAAGCTACATTCACCCTGAGTAATAAAGGTAATATTTTATCCCCGTATTCCTACGGGAACGGGAACTACGCGAGTGTAACCGTGGGGCGCTGCTAGTACAGTATAAAATGATCTGAATTACAGAATTGATCTTATAAAAGTTTTAAAGCGTTTTAGTTTGCGAATTTCAATTTGAGCATTGCGCTAGCGCCTCGAGATCTCCAAGCAAAGGCAATAATGTTGGAAGACCACCTTCAAGCTCATGCGATAAGCCCTGTCAAACATTATTTACTAACTTATACAAATTAATGGTTCTATTGCATATTTTATTTTATTTTTATTTTATTTTATTTTAGTAAGTACAGTGACAGACTACAGACTAAGACAATTTAAGCACAACTATCACTATACACTATATGCCGTGATTCTATTTAAAATAAGGCCCGTGTTGTCATTCTATTTTTGGCAATTTAAATATTTCCGCAGACGCGAAATTATTAAGACATAATCAACATAAAATGTCTGTGTCCTATCTCATACTCTTTTGAGATTAGTATTCAAGTTACTGTAACCAACATCCTTTCGAAGTGTCTACCGTCCATCATGATCATGATCAACAGCCTGTTGCAGTCCACTGCTGGGCATAAGCCTCTTCAATTGCACGCCACTTTGATCTATTTTCGGCTTCTCGCATCCAGTTTCTGCCAGCCGTCCTGCGCAAATCGTCACCGTCCGTTTATTGTTAATCCTACGTATAGCGATCTAGTAGCGTGTTTACGCCTAATATGCTTTATAATATAGAGGGAACTATATTTTAACCTCTCTGTCCTCTCCTGAAAAATGTTCTTTTCTTTGTACTTTTGCCGGAATCTTGTTTAAACATTTCTCTAAGACTCATTGCGTTGATAGTCTGGACGCTTATCTATAGTCGCCACTGTTCCAAAAACATAACAAGCCGAAATTACGTAACGTTTTTACGTAGGCGGTAATAACGGCCAAAACGCAAAATACGGGGTGAACTAACCCCCAGTTACACTTTTTACAGGAATATTAACACTCATTCGTAATTCGTCCAAGGGATTATTTTTGCGTCAGCTGCGACGTAATTTTCGGCGGCAGGTGTGTCGAAACACTTAATGCAGGGTAAAAGTGCTTCATGATTTGTCTGAAGGTCATTTAAGCATTCATGAGACTCGAGAGTATATTTAAATGGGGTCTCGTTTGGCAGATATGCATAATAACTGCTTGCTGGGATCCAGTTTGTAATTTTCGTATTCATTTTGGTTTTCAAAAGGTTCAAGTGACCCCTTCATAGCATTTCGTCATCTTCTTAAACTTTTGTACCTGGCTATATAAAAATAATAGCTGCATCCCTGCTCAAAGCGTAAAGTAAAACTGCCAAGCCAACACGTGAAGTTAAACATATTTATGAACTGTGGGCGTACCATGACGTCTTAAAACGTGAGTCTTCCGAGCGAGAAAAAGGGATGGAGCTAGGGTGTATAACTCTATCCCTCTTTCTCGCTCGGAAGACTCACGTTTTAACATCTCATGGTACGCCCGCTGTGCAGTGCTGTGTTCTTTCTTTAAATATCATTGTTTAAGTTTGTTGTTCTAAGTAAGCACCAGAGGAGCTCGTAGCCACATAATAACAGTCGCACCTTTCAATCTTTAAGGTAGTTGAGGTCGGTCTGTGGAATGGTGCTTCGGAAAGCACGTTATGCGTTGGTACCTGTGATGTATGTGTATGAAGGACTTACATACCTTCATAAGAATATTAATAAGTAATGTCAAGAATATGTGGGTAGGGCTACAAATGTAACCGAGTAATTTATTCGACCAGCTGTCAGTCGCAATATACGTGTAACCGTGAGCTGCTGTTTTTATTCCCTGACTCCGTATCCTGGCGTTCCAGCACTTCCAAGTGTTTCAGTGGCGACGAGGATTATTAAGAACCTGCGTGTTTTGTTGTGGTGAACGTTTGAACTTAAAACTGTAACCATGAGCATTGGTAAAATCGGGGAGTTCAAAGTGCAATCAGATGACTGGAAATTGTACGTGGAACGTCTAGAAAATTATTTTGTAGTTAACGGCATTAAGGATGATTTGCGTGTACCGACGTTGATAACGTTTATGGGAGCAGAAAGTTACGAGCTACTAGTTAACTTATGTACACCGTATAAACCAAGTACAAAGACGTTCGAATATGTAACGGCCATCATGGAAAAACACCTGCAGCCTAAGCCGAGTGTGTTAGCCGAACGATTCAAATTTCACCAACGGAAACAAAACGCGAACGAAAGTAAAGCGGACTACATGGCTATTTTGAAAAAGATGTCGAAATCTTGCGAGTTTGGAACGTGGCTTGAAGAAAGTATTCGGGATCAGTTCGTGTGTGGGATAAGTAGTGAAATCATACGTCAACGTTTATTTGCTGAGAATAAACTAGAGTACACGAAGGCCTATAGTATGGCCATGAGTATGGAAGCAGCGGAGAAAAATGCAGCGGTGGTCGAGGGCGGTACTAGGACGGCGGACAAGACGAACATAGCGGCTGATTGTCTAACGATGGTGACAACGAAACGACGCGACGCGGCGCGTGTGACGCAATATAGACCGGCGGCGGCGGCGCGTGCGGACAGCGACAGGCGGCGGGAAGCGTGGAGCGGGCAGCGGCGCGGCGCGCGGCGGCCGCGCGCGCCGCGCGCGCCTCATGGAGGAGGCACCGGCAGCGGCAGCTCCGGGGGAGCGAGCTCGGCGGAACGAACCGTGCAACGCGTGTGGAGGGTTACACGATACGGCTTGGTGTAAATTCACACGATACGTTTGTCGGGTATGCAACAAGCAAGGACATAATTTGCGCCGCGTATGCCCGTTACAAGTAGGACATCACCATCTTCGTGAAGTACCAGAAACCAGCTGCCCGGACGACGAGCGAAGCGACGAGGTAATGACTGTCAACTTAAATAATTTATCCTTAGCTCAGTGTCCACCAATATATTTAATTTTAAAAGTGCATGGCAGAGATTTAAAGATGGAATGCGACACGGGAAGTGCTATATCTTGTATAAATTATGAAACATATAAGAGATCGTTTAGCAACTAACACATTGAAACTTGTAATATCGCACTAAGATACTATACAGGGGAAATGATAAACCCCGTTGGGGTCATAAAACCGGAAGTCAGGTACAAAGACGAGTTTAAAAAGTTAGATTTATATATAATGAAAGGTGGAAAAACTGTATTAATGGGTCGACAGTGGATGGCTGAATTAAAAATACAATTATTTTGTTACGCGAATGACGGGGTAGTGTCCGTTAATAGTTTACAGAGCAAACAGTTTAATATGTCTGAATTTAGTTCCAGATATTGTAAGGTGTTTGAGGATGGTTTGGGTCGATTCACCGGCGGCGCAGTAAGCATACACGTGCGAGAGGGCGCGCGGCCGGTGTTTTTGCGTGCGCGCCCGCTGGCGTATGCGCTGCGCGAGCCGGTGGAGCGCGCGCTGGACCAGCTCGTACGGGACGGCATCCTCACGCCTGTGGACCGCTCAGATTGGGCCAGGCCGATCGTGCCGGTGGTAAAAAAAGACGGTACTATCAGAATTTGTGCTGACTATAAACTAACTTTAAATAAAGTCTTGGAAGTCGATCGTTACCCTCTACCGCGAGTAGAAGATTTGTTGGCGCGCTTACATGGGGGGGAATATTTTAGTAAAATTGATTTATCCCAAGCATATGCACAATTAGAACTGGATGATTCGAAGAAATACACAGTAATAAATACGCATAAAGGCATGTTTATGTTTAATCGGTTAGTGTACGGTTTGTCGTCGAGTCCCGGAATTTTTCAGAGGCGTTTAGAACAATTATTTGCTGATTTGCCAAGCGTGGGCGTATTTTTAGATGATATTATTATTACGGATGCATCAACTGAAGAGCACATCAGGAATTTAAACAAAGTTTTCGAGCGATTACTGTCAAGTGGATTAAAAGTAAAAAAAGAGAAATGTAGTTTCTTTGCTAAAAAAAATAAGCTATTTAGGACATATAATCAAATCAAATCAAAAGTCATTTATTCAAACTAGGCTGAGCGACAGCACTTTTTGAACGTCAAATTTTACATAAAGATAGTCCCCCAAAACGCCCACCCGTCACCACTTCCTAGTGTTTTAGCTGGGAAGAAGAAGTGGCGCAACAAACTCCCCAGCAACACATCTGTCTGTTGCGTTTTAAGAACTTGAATTTATACAATAGTATGCAAAGTCATTACATGCCAAAGGTAGGAAAAAAATCAATTATCCAACATGGAAATATTATATCAATTCATTATAAAAACATTGTAAAGATTAGATTGAGTCAATTAAATAAAAATAGATTGACCTACATAGTCATAAAAAATAATTAGTAAGGATGGGGTGCAGACGTGTACTGACAAAGTTAAGGCAATCATTGATACACCCGCCCCCTCCAATGTATCGGAGATGAGGGCGTTTATAGGCATGACCATGTACTACGCTAAATTTATTAAGAACGTCAGTACAATTCTTGCGCCTCTGTATAGACTGCTCCAAAAAGACGTACCCTTCAACTGGTGTGAGGAGTGTGATAGAGCATTCGGAAAGGTAAAGCAGCAGCTAGCTTCAAATGAGGTACTGGTGCATTACTCGCCTGACTTGCCGCTCGTGTTGACGGCCGACGCCAGCAGCGTCAGAGTTGGCGCGGTGCTGACGCACGTCACTGCGGTCGGGGAGCGCCCGATAGCGTACGCGTCGCGTTCATTAAGCACAACCGAGCGTGCTTATTCACAAATTGACAGAGAAGCACTCGCGATCATTTTCGGTATAAGGAAATATCATCAATACTTGTACGGCTGAAAGTTTATTTTAAGGACAGATCATAAACCGCTAACACATATTTTCGGTGATAAGGTTGGCATTCCGATAATGGCAGCTTCTCGGTTGCAACGGTGGGCGATACAATTGTCAGGTTATAACTACGAAATAGAATATGTGTCATCAAAGAAAAATTGTGCTGATGCTTTATCCAGACTTCCACAAGGTAGACCATCGAGTGGGAGTACGGAGATCACGTATGCTAATTTTGTGGAGGATTTCCTTCCGGTGACGCACAGCGAAGTTAGGAAACAAACAATGAAAGATGCGTTATTAAATAGAATTCTCCTTTACGTGCAGTCAGGCTGGCCATCGTCGTGCGCAGATGACCAAGTTAAACCTTATTTTGCAAGACGTCATGAATTGTATGTAGAATGTGGATGTTTAATGTGGGGATATCGGAAGGTAATACCCCAAACCTTACGAAAGGAAATACTTAAACAATTACATATTAGTCACATGGGTATCGTTAAAACAAAGTCATTAGCGCGTTGTTATGTTTGGTGGCCAAACATTGATAGCGATGTAGAAGCATTGTGCAATAGTTGTGAAACGTGTGCAGTAGAGGGCGCTGCACCGCCGCGAGCGCCGCCGCAGCCGTGGCCTTACGTCACACAGCCGTGGAGCAGGGTGCATATAGATTTCTTAGGGCCCCTCCATGGTAGCACGTTCTTAGTCGTATTGGATGCAAGTACCAAGTGGTTAGAAGTTTTCGAAATGTCACGTACGAACGCCAAACAGGTAATCACAGTATTACGAAGCATCTTTGCGCGATTTGGTCTCCCGGTAGAATTAGTGTCAGACCAAGGCCCTCCTTTCACAAGTATAGAATTTAGTTCGTTTCTAAAAAACAATGGCATACGTCAATACTTTTCACCAACATATCATCCGTCGTCAAACGGTGCCGCGGAAAACGCTGTTAAATTGTGCAAAGCTGCAATTAAAAAAAGCCTATAGAGAGAACAAAGATTTGGACGCTGCCTTGCACACATTCCTACTCAATTATAGGAACACAGTTCAAAGTACAACTGGGGAAACACCAGCAACATTGTTACAGCGACGGGCATTACGTACTCGTTTAGATTAGTTACGCGCCGACCGCGCGATTGACGATCGGGTGCGTGCAGCACAACAACGACAGGTCCAAAATTCGGGAGGCGTATATCGGGAGTTGGCACCGCAAGACGAAGTGTGGGCTAGGAACTTTTCCTCGGGAAATAAATGGGTGAAAGGTACAGTTCAAGCCAGGGCAGGAACTCGCGAATACCTCGTTGATAACGGTAACGGTCGACTATCCACAAAACACATAGATCAATTGAAACGTAGATCCCATTTATCAGACTTCATGGGTTTTGATGGTGTTGTCTCGGAAGGTTCACCACTACCCAAATATCAGGGGTGGAGGGTGTCGCCCAGAGACGGGAAAATATAGCGGAGGAGGACAAGCAGGAGTTAGTTAGAGAGGGTCAAAAAGAGAGGCTACACACTGTGAGTGACCCTCTCCTCCCACCATCATCGCCGGCGAATCGGCCCAAACGTACCCGTAAACCCGTAATTAGATTCCAAGTAACATAAAAATGTTGAAAACTGTCATGATTAGGTTATTACAAAAAAAGGTCTTAAATGTTAACAACTTAGAGATTAAGTGGTGAGGTGTGATGTATGTGTATGAAGGACTTACATACCTTCATAAGAATATTAATAAGTAATGTCAAGAATATGTGGGTAGGGCTACAAATGTAACCGAGTAATTTATTCGACCAGCTGTCAGTCGCAATATACGTGTAACCGTGAGCTGCTGTTTTTATTCCCTGACTCCGTATCCTGGCGTTCCAGCACTTCCAAGTGTTTCAGTACCGACTGTCATTTTGTAGATCTTCGGTAGTCGTTACGGATAGTCAAAAGCCAGAAATTCACCAGTGTGCCAACAAGTACCATGTTACGTTTACATTTGACTGGTAGGTAAACCCAATACAGTTGGAAAAATACTAGGCATATGATGCGGAGGATGATGAGTTCTGCGTATGCAGCTGTTTGAATTCAACGTGATTTTTGTTACATTACAGGTGTTTAAAATGTGCCGAGACCCTCTGCTGAAAGATCTAATAGTGCCAATAAGGATGCAGTCACCAGAACCAGATTCGTGGCCAATGAGTACTGATTTCGTGGGACTTTTGCGGAATATGAGGTAATTTTGATTTCATTAATATTTTACAACGAAAACAGGGATATTCTTTCTTTGTCTTCAATTTTCCTCCTTATGTTTGTACCGTATATGATAACGCATTAAGCCGGCCGCATATGTAAGGTTTCCTGATAAGGAAATTCATAATTTGAAAATACGATAGTCTAAAATGCGGGATAAGAAATACATATTCACTTCATCTGTTATTTAATGACTAGCTGCTGCCAGCGACTTCGTCCGCGTGGAATAGTTACTTTACCCCCGATTTTGAAACTCTCAGCCCGATCGGTTTAAAATTGACAAAGTTTCATATAAACGTTCATCCCCTATTTTATCCCCTCATCCCGTCAACCATAAAAGATAGACATAATATGCTGTTCCGGGATATTTTTTAGATAATTTTATGTAAAACATTTCCGTAATACATGATTATAACGTCATATATATAACTTTAACCATTAAGGTTACACACGCGACGGAAGCTTAAAAAATGGAGTAACTTCTCCCGTTTTCCCAACATTTCCCTTCACTGCTCTGCTCCTATTGATTGTAGCGTGATGAAAAGTATACTATAACCTGCCCAGGAGTATGAAGAATAATTGCACCAAGTTTCGTTAAAATCGGTCGAGTAGTTTTTGTTTCTATAAAGAACATACAGACAGACAGACAGACAGACAGACAGACAAAAATTTTACTGATTGCATTTTTGGCGCCAGTATCGATCACTAATCACCCCCTGATAGTTATTTTGAAAATATATTCACTGTACAGAATTGACCTCTCTACAGATTTATTATAAGTATAGATAATAAAGAATATAATAACCTATAAAGAATATAATCAGCTGAGAGAATATACACCAAGTAATTGAAAATATAAAGGTTCCGTTCTTCCCCTCTGCGCAACTACGGACTACTTGCTTCGTATGAACAGATTATAAGTAAACCGCTGCCTACCAGACCTCCAAAATCCAGTGTTGGGTAGCACGGTACTTCTTAGTAAAATAGGAGTCAAATTTCTAGCTTCTGATAAACCATAACCACTGCCAAAGGTTCATTAACTAAAAAATAAAGGGAAAAAGGGAAAATGTAACATTATAAATCTAGTGAAGCATGGATTCAACAAATTTTTTGATTAGACAACCTAATTTAGCCGTGATTTAGCTAAGCCATCTGGATTGGATGGATCAATGCAAATATTATCTGTTCTTTTTTAACATAACAGATAGTGAGAGGTTATATAATATTTCTTATACCCAGTCTCACTCTCACTCATAAGAGTGAGAGTGAGACTGGGTATAAAAATTGAAGCTGGTCTCCATTTGAATTTTTTGACATTGAGAATTTCGATGTACCACGATATATCATGTATATGTACCATGATAGGAATACGATTAGGAGAAAGTATACTTTTCTCTCTGAAGCGGAATTTGTACCGTCAGAAATTAAGTACTAATGATACGGTTTTGATTATTTTGTGGCTAATCTGACAACACAATATTATCACAACCTTACTACACAGTGTTGCTAAACGAAGTCGCCCTCTGCCTCTGTGAATTTATGCTCGTGTAAACCCGGGCCACCTGCTTGCAGCTGATATTTTCTAGTAATTTGCAGTCCATTGTTCCACTAAATGAATTCAGTTTCTAGAAACAGCGCTCCCTTTCTAGTCTTCAGCAGTTTGGAATATAATAATAACCTAACTTAGCTGCACCGGGATTCAAAGTATTTTAATTATTCCTTTGTTGTCGTTACTCTTAAAACTGCCAGTCGAAAAAAAACCCTATATGGAGATATGCAATTCAACTGCAGTCCGTCGATTAAGAGCAGCAAACAAGATTATGTTTATTAAAATTATGATCTGTATGTATTCCAGGTGGATAATGACGCAGCTGATTTGGTGCTGCGGTGATGTGGAAGATATAGAGGACGATGATTTTCTGTAGTCGGAAAGAAACCATGGCTCATAAGGAGATAGCACTGCAAAGTCAGGGTAGACTGCGCAAAGAGATTTTTTGTAGGGAGTATATGTTTTATATGCGTGTTTTTTTTTCAACCGCACTTATTCAATATTTTTACGTAAAAATATTAAGACTTGCTGTGCAAAATGCACCTCGTAGTAAAATAACTTTAATAAAAATACACAGAGTCGTGAATGTATGGAGTATTCATTAATGGTACACTGTTAATTTACCTAGAAAATTGAAACGTAGGTATTTATCGTTTACGTTGTTTACTTATATTTAATGTGCAATACGTACTTGGTAGTAAATAAGATTTAAGTATTAATTTTCTTATAATGAATAGATCTGACTGATCAGACGTTTCGACACTCGTTTATTTATGGACTCAATGGTACATAGTTACCTTCTTCCAAATTTTTATAATATGTACTTTCTACGTTTTACATACTCATACTTGAACACTCCCCAGGAAACCCAATCATTGTCAAAACTAGACAAAATAAAAAGAAGGCCTGTTTTTGAAATTTAACATTTGTGACAATCCTGGTTTTTAATGTTCATATTGTCAGCGCGGACATCCGTTTCTTTTTGGATGAACAGATACAAATCTGACATATACGAATCTAGCAGTACAATGGTTTTCTGTCAAGTTTCATAAAAAAATATCCGCATTGTTTTTCCTTTGGAGGCTTCATTTGACACAATATGCACTTGGTTGTTAATCAGATTCAAATAATAATTTTCGTACTAGTGCGAGTATATTTAACGATCCTTACTAACGTTTTGACATTCGTTTATGTAAGCACTCAAGACAATTAATCGATAGTACATAATAACCAATAAAATTGAGGTAATGATTGTTAAGATTTGATGTGCAATATGCACTTTGTAGTTTATAAGAATAAAGTAGGTAGTAAATGTTCTCATAGTGGATAAATCCAACTAAAATTTTGACAAATACAGTAATGTTTCAGGGTGATTCTTGATATGAAGTAAAAACTATCAAAATTTTGTAAAATCCGTATAGCTTTCTGTAGAATTGATCATTGATCTCTTATTAAATGAAGTAAAATCATTATATATTATCTATAGCGTCAAACTGTACGCAAAATTTGAACTTTATCTTTGCAGTGCTAATTCCTCTGCGAACTATAAGCACATGATCCAGCTGCGATTGCATTATGTTTGGTGAGTATCAACAAATTTTACCTGTTATCTCCACATAAAACGCTTGAGGTTGGTAAAAATCGTTTGTTTTGGGATTTCGTTGCCAAGACAAAGTCTTGCCGAGATCTGCAAGACTTGCGTCGTTTGGATATTCGCAAGAATTCCCACTTTATATTCAATTCCCCTCAAGTTCTAAGGATAACCCATCCAAAACCCAATACAAAAAGGACAACCCATAACAAATCCACGATGGTCCACGGGTCTCACATCACCCTCGTCTCTTCTTTCCATAAATCGCGTCAAAGGTAAGAAATAAAGAGTGAAAAGCTGCATAGCGACAGCAATCTCTATCGCGTAAAGTGCATTTCAGTGACAACTACGTTATTCGAGGGCTGCATTTAAATCTCGTCGCAGTCCAAGACGGAGAAACCGGTTCTCTTATTTCATTTGGGGTCATAGATGGAAAATCTGTTAGACGAGTCGACATCTCTGTCAGGGTTTATCCTGGAGCACAATTTGCCACCACGCTCTGGTATAAGCAAGTTCGCTCAGTGTTACATCCACTATTAGCGTCTCCGTAAAATTGACGGCTCTAGAATATCAAAGCTCAGGCCCCAGTGGACCGCGGCCCTAGAACGCAAAGGGCACAAGAAGGATCACGGGTGGGTTTTAGTCAGTAAAAGTCTGACACTCCCTTCCGCTTCGCCCGGGGCGGGAGGGGTCATTTGATGATTTCCCATCCCAAAAAAAAAGGCCCCGGTGGACCCGAATCAAATTATTTACGTTTGTGTCTACCGTTTGCACAGCGTTAATCAGGAGACAACCAGACTCAGGCAGTACCTTAATAAGGCGTCAGCAGTGGTAGCCTTCTGCTCAAGTGGTGTTATTGAAGGACGTGAATACTCACCATTTGAAATGAATAATTCTGTACCAGTGCACGACCATGCTGAACGGGATACTCTAAATCTAACGCAAGTGTTAAATCTTATAGTACTAGTTCGGAAAGCAACAAGAGTTCCGAATAGATTTTGATACGAATACAGCCAATTGCTTGGTATGACTGAAAAATCAGATCCAGAGCTACCACTGTCTGTTGACATCTGCCCGCATGCTCCCCAGCCGACTCCAGCCTTTTCTTATAGATGGAAAATTATCAAATTACTTATTCCGCTCTGGGTGGAGCAGAAAGGCAAGTCAGACTCTTACTGACTTATACCCATCCGTCTTCCTCTTGCCTCTGCCCTTTGCAATAAAGAGGTGTGTTGACTCATTCGAACAAATTCAGCAAATCAGGTTAGCAGATTTCTGCTCACATTTCTTTCTCTGAGGTAATATTAATTATCTGACAAATCTTGAACGTGTGTGCGTGCGTATTCCAATTTACCACAGACTAGTTACGCGGCAGACCAGCTGTCACCTGTTCTAATGTCTACAACTTCTACAGTATTAGACGTGTTTTGTTTTTCTAAATGGTATATGTTAGTTTAATCATTTTCAGCATCCAGACATCTTCTCTTACAGCGACGAGCATTGATGTCATCACATTATTGGTAATTGCCGGACAATTCATACTTATACACAACTTCTAAAAATGACTTTCTTGTCATGAATAATGTATTATGATCAAATTTAGGAGATGTATAACAATTTATGATGTACAGTACAGTTATATCTATCTATTTCAAATAACGAGACTTTGTTACATTACAGATGGAGAATCAGCTTTATTGGATGCAGCTGAATATTAGCATGCAGAGCGCGAAGTGCGAGTTGGCACTCGCTACTTTGTGTATGGCAAAACGACAATGTAGAAATAGATTCCATATTATGCTTTGATGCTACTTAGCCATACCAACATGAAGATAATGCTTTTACTTTACGTCTCAAAACCATTTTTTCTTATTATTTTGTGGTACAGTATTTAGGCTTGTATGTAAAAGTGAAGTGCGGCATTAAAACTTTGTTGTAACGTATATTTGAGGACAACAAGCTAAGCTGATATTCCTGTGAGAGCGACGCCACAGCAAAGACGGGGCAACGAGCAGAGCGGTGGTGCAGCAGGTTGCATGAAATATCCTGAGGCCTCACCACTCTGCTCGATATCCTCGTTTGATGCGATCACCAATCTTCATACTACACAGACCTGCCGTTGTGAGCGCGACGCCATAGCAAAGACGGGGTGTCGAGCAGAATGGTGGTGCAGCAGGTTACAATAAATATCCTGAGGCCTCACCACTCTGCTCGATATCCTCGTTTGATGCGATCACCAATCTTCATACTACACAGACCTGCCGTTGTGAGCGCGACGCCATAGCAAAGACGGGGTGACGAGCAGAGTGGCGGTGCAGCAGGTTGCAAGAAATATCCTGAGGCCTCACCACTCTGCTCGATATCCTCGTTTGATGCGATCATCAATCTGCGTGCTACACAGAACTGCCGTTGTGAGAGCGACGCCGTAGCAAAGACGGGGTGCAGCAGGTCGCAAGAAGTATCCTGAGGCCTCACCTACTCAATGTCCTCGTTTATTTTCAACACACCTTTGTCCTACACAGGCCTGCCGAAAAATAACATTCCCATATGTTAGGGTCAGCTTCTCCTCTAACCAATGCAACTGAAATCCAGCATTTTACATGAATCTAGTGCTTAATAGACCTGCAAACTCTGAAACTGTTGACATATTTTCAAAATTCTCATAACAACTTTCAAAGATCTTCGAATTACAGCGGGAACCACGACCTCGGGTTCTTGTGACTATGTCTTGACATGTTACCCACGATCCATGGACCAATTTTTCTCTCCCTACTTCTTCTAACTAGTTTAAACCCGAATAATTTTATACCTTAAAAAACATCTACGGTCAAATTTGAAGGGCAAGGAAGCTAGATAGCCATTTTGAAGCGTAGGTTGTGTTATGGAGCAGAACGTACTCTTATTTATCCAATCCTTTTTTTTTGTATAATTTTATGTATAATGCAATTTTTACTGCTGTAGTCAAAATGTAGATGTTGTATATGATGTTGTATGTCACGATTTATTTATAATTGTCAGATATGAACCTTCGTACAGATATGTACCGTACACTCTGAGGATATTATATCCACAGAGTGTACGGTACATTTACTATGGTTATAATTATTGTTATATTTACCGTTGCTGTCTATTGTCTCTGTATCTGTACCCGACTACGGCAAAGCCAAAAGTAGGGTTAATCTAATCAACGAATCACAATTTTGTGCTGTAGCCGTTTATGGTATTTATATGCGTGTTATATTGAGATGGGTGAAGAAAATAACTAACAGTATAGGCAACCGACGTATTTATTTTTCTGTTAAGTTTGCAAATAATTTGAAAGTTTATTGTACTTTATGTACTAATCAAGGACATAAGTTTATTGTTTTGTTTAATTTAGATATTGGGGTATATCTATAGGTATATGTGTGAGTTTAATACTAGCGATATTTATGTTATATTTAATGTTATACCCAGTTTCTCAATTTATCTTTGTTGATTTGATACCAGATATTTTTTATGAATATTTATTGTTAATTAACTGTATACAAATTATTATAGTTATAAACAAAAAAAAAATACATTGGACATTATTATAATATTGGACACTAAAAAAGTAATATTACTAGGTACTTGTCCACAATTTAAATACTCGTGTTGTGAATCCTGTGGTAAAAAAACATCATTGTATGCATACACCTTTTCGTTCTGAATAAAAGTTTAATATTACCTATTGTAATGTAAAATGTCAAATCTCCAAAATTGTTGACAAAGAGTTTATAACCATT
This sequence comes from Hecatera dysodea, assembly GCA_905332915.2. Classification (NCBI taxonomy): domain Eukaryota; kingdom Metazoa; phylum Arthropoda; class Insecta; order Lepidoptera; family Noctuidae; genus Hecatera; species Hecatera dysodea. The sequence goes on along the minus strand of HG995286.1, from coordinate 23,526,272 downwards.
CCTATCGTGAAAATTATCTGTTATTCATCTGTGCAGATGTGATTTAGCTTTATGTCTTTATTATGACTAATATATGTATGTTAATACCCATTTATTTAATCATTTTATTTATGACAACCCTATCACAACTATACATAACATATTAAAGTTATTACTTAATATATTATGTGTGTGTATTATGTTAGCTTTACAGCTCTTTGTTGTAACTGTACTATCTTCCTAAATTTTAAATTGCTAGAGAAGCAGATACTAGTGCTTTTTTAGTAAGACCCATTCTAAGCCGAACCAAAGGGGCTACTTACTTCACCCCGGGAGTTGGGAAACTCAGAGGAATTCCCGACCACCGTAGGCGCGGGATGGCAGATGGTGAGTTATATCCATAATTATTCACCATCTGCCATCCCGCGGTCTTGCAGTCCGATAACAACCAGGCCCAGGTCGACGGCACGTCGTGTTATACGCGCGCCTCTAAGAGATTTCAGCAAAGAAGACGGGGCCCCATAGGGTCAATGCTTGGTAGGGTTGTGGAATTTATTCTGAGTATATAAAGGCAGGCATGACTTGTAAAGTTATGCCTTCTAGAGTTATGGATAGAGCTTAGTCGGCAACACACCTTTTTTTATATATAACTAGCTGACCCAGCAAACGTTGTTTTGCCATATATAAAAAAATGAAAAAAGATTTTCCCGCTTTTCTGTTGAAATTTTTCCTGAATTTTCTTTGCTATAAACCTCACGGAGCCCAAGACCTTTCCAACGAATGCAAAACCGTGGAAATCGATTCGTGCGTTCTGGAGTTATAGCATCAGGAAGGAAAAACCGACTTATTTTTATATAGTAGATAATTATAAGTTAATATCAGTAGGCTTTACTATATGAGGTGCAGAATACACGTCATTTCAATAAAATGGCTATGTCATTTTAAAAGTGCGAGAAGGTTTGGTTAACTTGTGTTGTCTTATAAAATTTTTGCCAGTTGACGGTTTAGTAAAAACAGAATTTGAACGCTTCGTTGTCACTGATATGAAAAACCTTCAATGAAGAAACAAAGCGGAAATATTACACTTCTTTACTTGTTTGTTTAGATCAAGGAAGGTATTCTAAAAATAATGAATCCGTATGTTCAGAATTGAATGGAAAATTCAATTAATGATATTGGCCATGATTAATACTACACGACTAACTAAACTTAGAGACAGCACTTTGAGCAGTCATATCTCCAAACAACTTGCTTACAAAGTGTGAATATTTTATCCGTAGTTTCGAAGAAATGTTGGTAATTAACTAAAAGTAATTATTTTACCATTAGTCAAGCTTATTAGATAGTCGAACGTTATCGAAATACAAATATCCATAATCCTTAGCCAGAAGATAGCTACGAATCAAAAAATATATTTTCTTATGTAACTCAGTAAAACAGTGGAAAATAGGCCATTTATTAGTACGTGGTTGTTTTATCAGGACGGCGCAAAATCTACCACCTAGCTCGATAGATGGCTCTCATCGATTTAAAAGCGCGCTATGGTTTCGTTACCGCGGCTACAATATATAGTTTGGCGTTCAGAGCTTCGGTGTCAGTTAAAACTTACTATCTAAGAGTTTAGATAATGAAAATTTTTGAAAGTCCGGATTTAAACGGACTTATTATGCTTTGTAATGAACCTGCGAAGTAATATCGCACAATTATTTTATCTTCTTGTTAGAAGATAGAATAATTGAAAGTTGGATGGTGGGATTCAGACTTCTTTACTCTATTAAAAGTTGTAGTCATGCAACCAGTTCTAATGACGTCAAGGGAAGTCGACAGTAGCATTTACCATAGTTGAGGTTGGAGTGCCACCACACACAACATTAGTTGAGGTTGGAGTGGTTCTCCAACCTCAACTAATGTTGTGTGTTTAAAACTGGATCAGTAATAAAATTCAGCCTGGTAATAGAGCCAGTAAATAATATTATTGTATAAAAACCAGCTACGGTATAGTTTTACGTCCTTATCATCTTCTTGACCAATTGAGTTGTTAGCTTTATTGAATAATACACAAGCATGATGAATAATTAGTTGCTTCCGACTTGTGCATTTAAATTAGGTACGCAATAAATTGACAAGAATCGAGGAGAATTGCATAAGAAAAGAGGGGCGGTGTCGCTTTGGTATACTGCAGCACATAAAATAAATTGGTAAAGTTATGATGATATACATATTGAGCTGCAACTATCATCTCCTCATTAATATTGGTTAATTTTAACGAGCAATTCTAAACAATACAGCCAATAAGCTTTAATTGGTTTAGATATTAATCTATACAGGCATAACTACTTCGCTAGCAGCAGTAGTAGAAAAGGTCTGAGCTCTGATCATAGGATAAGACAATATTGCGCATAAGTTAAATATTTGATTTTATTAAAAAAAACCTTTGCCACCTTCAATAAATATTGGCTGAACTTGGCAACACTACACAAAATCTGTAGCGTGGGGTAGCAGATATTCTCGATTATTAAAGCGTATTTTTACATCAAGAATGCATTCTGTTCAGCCAATCATTGAACAGAGATCTAATTATAAGTAGATATTCTCGGCTACGGTATCGAATGCCCTATACTCGTTGTTAGTGTAACCCTGGCTGTATACAGACAATGAATTCGAAATATGCAAACAGTTCAACAACAGCCATCTAGTGATGACGGAATGATGCAACTGGGCAGAAGACTTGCAACACACTTCGCACTTTATAGCCTTTTGTTTGGGTCCAAAGATGTCAGTGGCAAACAACATATTTTTAAAATTACCTGGCAAAGCATATTCGCATATTATATCAGTAATTGGATCAATCCATAATCTTACCCTTGATTGAGCAAGAAATCGTAATAAAATTTAGTGTTTATCAAATTTGTTTATTTATTTCAACTTTATGTACAATAGTGGTACATGGGCGGCATTATCTACCAGTCAACCTTTGGGTTAAAAAGACAACACTATGGTAGTACAACAAAATATATTGAGTAGGAAAGAAATTACAAATAAACCATTGTTTCGTTTCCATTTCTTTGATTACATCAGATTATTATTTTGCCTTACTAAAGTAAGATAATGCTTCATAGTAATAAATATCGATTAGCCCAGACCTTGTATGATGTACACCAGGTTGCATCGCATGAGAACTGAAACACGAGCCTGCGGGAGGGGAAGAAATCGATAAGCTGCATCCTCACAGTTACCTTCCAACAGACTTGTAATTGCTTACGAAATGAATTTATTTGTTACGATTAGTTACTTCTACGGTATTCTTCAATTCATCTGGCTTCTTTAGCGCAAGTTCAGTTGGTTCTGTTGAGTCTTTTAGTTATTACACAAATAAAGGTGTTTTTTTAGGTTTCTGAACCTCAAAATTAAAACAACTGAACCCTAGACCAGGATCACTTGGTTGTCCTTTCACTTATACAACAGATTAAGAATTAGTCGGTTAGTAAATATTTCCATAAACGAACGCAAACTAATATTTCAGCTGAATATAACATGTCAGGTTGGCCGAGTGGTCTAAGGCGCCAGATTTAAGCTCTGGTTCTCGAAAGGGAGCATGGGTTCGAACCCCATACCTGACAACTAACAGCGGTTGCAGACCGTTAGTTTTGTTTTGACTATACGTGAACTGATTCTTACTGACTAGTTAATATTAACTACTCATAAATGTATGTTTTTAAACAAATTATTTAACACATAAAATAAATCTATTTAATTTTAAAATCAATGGTAATTCCGTGAATCATAAGTTGACGTTTTTTCATTAGTTTACTACAATTATGATGGCTGTTTTAGAAAACAGCAAAAAGATACTTTTCAGCCATACCTATAACAATTTTACAACAGATTAAAGGTAATACTACAGTCAAACGCAATTACTGCTTTGGAGTGAAGAAAATTATTCATCTTGTATAGCGTAGCGTCACGTCGTAGCGCTACGAGCCGTAGCAGTCCATCGACTACGCGATTGAACTCTTCGTTTTAACAAACACTGAACTTTTTAGAAAATATACTATCAAATTTGGAGATAAAAGGTGGTAGGGCTCAATTTAGGAGACAAGGAAGATTTATATGGTTTAATTCAAAGCGATAAGTTTGCCATTTAACTGACGAAACACACATAATTGCACGCGTATGAATGGAGAGACGATATAGTATATTTTTTTGTTGCCAGAAAAAAGGTGCTTCTCCTCGGCAGGGGATCGAACCCTGGTCTTCCGCGTGACAGGCGGGTATACTAACCACTATACTACCGAAGATTGTGACTGAAGAACTGAAATTAAGCTTCTAAAGTTTCTTGCGGTCGCACAAAACGTCAAATTCCAGCAGAACTAGTCAATTTTAGTCTGCAATTTTATACTTGAAGACAGCGAAAAGTCAAATGAAACGCAATTTTGAATGAAGCTTTACTTCAACCACATATATTTTAAAGGGAATTGTTTTTCTATTAAGTTTCCGCCCCGCGGATGCAACGTGAGTTGCATAGATAGCTACGTTTCGATCTAGTTCCAAAACTGTTCGCTAGATAGTGCAGTTACGACTCTCATCCTGCTGGTCAGGTGGCATCACCTTATCAAAATGCACGTAGCATTTAAATATGCTAACTATATTTTTTTCTTCGGCATAAACTGTATACTTAATGTAACTTATAATCAACAAAAACTATATTCTTTTTGAATTTTAATTTCACATTGCAGCGTTTAAATTAACTCAAATGTTTACTCCTCTCGCAAAACACTTACTGAAAAGTTTATTTGCACATATGCATTTATTATATTATGTATGTATGACTAAAAATTAATTCTTTGAAATTGAAGGAAAGTACGCGTGTTCTGACTATCTTTCAGTGGCCAGAGTGTAGTTCAGGTGTAAGAACTTTTTCTGAGTACTTTGCGATTGCAACCCACTTCTATTCCATCATTTCCCAGTGAAAACAACGCATGTAACGTTCCGTTTAAACCTTTATAGCTTAAGCGTGAGGCACACACTATGTTTTACGGTCACCTACCATGCCTCATCGTTTTGTGATTCACGTTGGTACGAGGTGCATTTGGCGCTAAAAGAATCAAGATAGACCGACCATCCTTAAGAGCTAAAGCATTAATGGAGGTTTTTAAATGATTAAACCTTCTTACCTGCTTTTCTCAATAGCCGATAACGAAAGATAGAGTATAGAGAAGTTTACCAAGTTGCAGGCTTATCTTAAAGAAAATATTGTATTGCTTAGTTTTATTTAAATGTATTTGTACTCAGCAGGCGCATAAAGAAATTCGCAATAAAAAGACACAATGGATACTACGTAAAACTCCAAAGAAAATAAAATATAACTTATTAAATCTAAATATTTCAAATGAGTCTCCTTCACTTCAATGTTATGAAAACAAATGAATCCCACTAAAAACTTTTCATGTAAATTGATTGCCAAGATTTAAAATGCTTTCTCTATTAAAAAGTTATCAGATTTTGATTCGAGCCAAACCCTATAACTCTACAGACCATTAGTCTAGGAAAAAGTATGGCTTGGTTATTACTCTTATTATTCATTGTATTATTGCACGAAGTAATGTTAAAAACCAATGACCTAATTTCTTACCATAATCCATGTTGTGTACTGGTGCTATGTCATGTACTAGTTTTAGCATACTAAAAAAACAGTAGTCACGACGACACATTACCAATCTTATACATCGAGTTAAAAAACTGTAGAGAACTTATGCAAATATGACTTACTAGCACAACTCTTCACCAATACGATGAATAATTTGGCACCATCAGTGTCAATAACAAGATTAGCAAAGATAGCCAAGATTCCTTTCCGTGAAAATACCCTAAATCCATGAAATGAGACCAAAACCTGTGTATCTCCCTAGACAAGCAGCTGGATTGATAAAAACATACAGAGTACACAACCAATAATGTAAGTATATGCACCTGGCAATGCAAACGCATAAGTATACATATATGCATCTGACAACTGCACACACAAAACTGTGGCATCAGTCCCAATAAGATTCAGGGGTTATATATCACAGTTATCCCACCAATCATCTCATATGACTTTCTAGCCTAGATAGCCAGATATTTTTATTTGTCTTGTTGACACAACACGACAAATAAGTACCTAATGCGTTAATATTGTAGTCTTCTATTGAAACTTATTACTATTATATACCAGTAACCTCGCAAAAGACGAACTTTTCGAAAATAGCTTCTGTAGTCACTACAACAAAGCAAAAGTCAAAACACTACATGCACACATGCGTTATTTGGAAGGTAGTTCATTTAATACTACAAGATTATTTATATTTTAATAAACAAACTTGTAGTATGTAAAAACTTATAGAATGTTTATAATAAACTTGTGTTGTAGCTTGTTGTGTGTGTTTGTTGTGGTTTTGTTTACAGAGTTAGAAACGCATTGTAATTATTGGTTTAAGCGCCACCTTCATTAGCTACTTATCACGAATTGACCGCCATCTATCCTTGCACATCACGAATTGAGGTCTGTTAAAAAATTCTCAATTTGTTGCTGTTTACTCGACCACCTTGTCTGGTAACTGTTATAAGGGTGGCAACAACATCACCGCCTCTAGCGGACGGAGCGAGAAGTTCGACGTCGACTGCGTCTGATACTGAGGTTGCCATTGAAATATGGACATTACTGCCTTGTACCCAGATTTAAATTTCCGATGGCATGCCTACATTTCCCCAGACAGGAAAGCCATTTTCACAAGTTCCTAATAAGACTCGTTAGCTCAGTGGTCAGAGCGCCCTTAATGAGGTGGTCGGGGGTTCAAATCCTCCACGAGTTGGCCGTTGTAATTTTTATACTTTTTTAACTTTTATACATATTTATATGTATATAGTACTATATTTTACTGAAATGCAGTAAACATCAGATACCCTTTAGCAAACTAACATTACTTTCTTAAATCATAGTGTTGTACTATGATTTAAGAAAGTAATGTGTGTTGCAAAGTTTATTATGTTTAGATACGTATCTGTAAAGGTCTTAATAATTTATGTGTATCACTTAAACAACTAAAATTAGTCTAGCTTTTTATAATTTTGGGTTCCGTACCTCAGAAGGAAACAACGGAACCCTTAATGGATAACTTTATTGTCCCTTCGTCCGTTCGTCTCTCTTTCAAGACCGTTTATCTCGCGAATGCGTAGTTGGAATTATAACCATATACCCCTTTAAGCTGTAAAAAATAAAACTTCCATGTTAACGAAATAAAAAGATAAAACTGCAAAACGTATATTTTGACACTCTAAGAAGAACCAAAATGTAAAGGGCACATGCCGTTGACCTGGATCTTTGAAATTTCATTGTTTTGCCAAAATATAAATACATCGAGTTTCATAGAGAAAAGAAGAAATAGTGAAACAGGAACGCGCACACGCGTTCATTTTATATTTCATTATTAATTTACTGACAGGTAACGCACAACCTTAACTGCATCGTCTAGGTCTGAGAGCAAGAAAGTTTGTACAGAGCTTCTTAAAGGGATAAGTTACTATACATGTTTAAACTCGTTCCTTAATCTTCTTCTTCTATCTTCTATATACTTCGTATATAAAAATCAATTGCTGTTCGTTAGTCTCGCTAAAACTCGAGAACGGCTAGACCGATTTGGCTCATTTTGGTTTTGAATTATTTGTGGAAGTCCAGGGAAGGTTTAAAAGGTGAGAAAACAAGAAAAAAATGCTTGGAATATAGTAAAAACAACAAATTTGTTTTTCCTTAGAAACTATTACTTTCTGTCAAACATTTGATGTTCGTCCAGTCAAATATAATTTAAAAGATTTTTTTTTTCATTTCATTTGTTTATTTATGATTTTTGACATTGACAACCAACAATTTTTGATCGCTACTATTATATTTTACGGACTTTGGCGGGAAGTTCGCGTTATCTTGGCTGAATTTGATTTTTATGTGCATAATGCGGTTTAATGTATGATGCGATAGTGTATCATGCAGTTAATTAGTGTGTTCATGTGCAGCAATTGAAATGAATCCCTATTTCCCTTGGTCATCACGCGTGAACGGCTCGACTGATTTCGCTAATTCTTTTTTTGTTGTATTTGTTACTGATGAAAGAAAATTTTGAAAAAAGGAAACATGCGCCGGGGCAGGCCCTGAAACATGACCAAGTATTTTCCGGGGCTAAAATTGCATGCGCTACAGAAAGACTAGAAAGAAACATGTCGAAAGAATTTCCGGGGCTGGAATTGTGAGTGAATACTCACAAAGTACCAGGATACTAGAACCATAATTATTTAACATCAAGCTATGATCCTTAGGAGACGAAAGAAAGAACACTGGGGCAGAATAAATAAATGGCGCAGGCAGGTGAAACCGCGGGATACAGCTAAGAAGTATTTTAACTGTAAGATAATTCTTACAGTTGATGTTTTCACATGTATTATTATAATATGCATGATTATCATGTTTTTCACATGGCCAGTTATATGTCAATATCATAGTTAAGACAGGACAACGTCTGTCGGGTCCGCTAGTTTAGGATATACTTAAGTTTCTTTCATCATATTTGACACTGAAGTATCCCATCGGCATATGGATTAAACAGCCCTTACACTGTAGAGGAAAAACGGGAATTAATGATTAAAAGCAAACTATGTTTTTTTATTGTAAATGTAAGTTAAATTGTCAGTTAAATAACGTAACAAAAGTTGTACAATTTTTATTGCTTTTGCAAGTTCTAGATATATTCTGCGGAAATAACTAGAATATAACATAAATAGTAAAACAATTTTAACACAACAGCAACAAAAATGTGTAGCTTAGTCTATTAATGCCATCTGTCTTCCATGATTTGAATTACGTGACCCTGACCTTCAAGAGGGTTCATGCGTGTGTTAGTAGTACCGCGTCTGGCCGCAGTTGCACCCAAAGGGCGTCTGGCGCTGTTGTCGCCAAATGCACTTATTTGTACGAACGAAGGACGATACAGCACGAAAATTTGGAAACCATTTGTAGCGGCACATTAGCTCAGCTGGATGGTCTAGAGCATCGCATTTTAACGCGAAGGTCGTGGGTTCGAGTCCCACATGTGCCCTTTTTTTAAATGACTTTTTGTATTCCTTTCGGAAATGCGTAAAACAATTATTAGAACCCTCACGCTCTGGACAGGCAAGCATACAACGAGGTAGTTACTGGTAGTAATGTGTGTGTTAAAAAAAACCTACGAAAACGTTTAAAATATTTTTGCAAAATAACCATGTAGCAATAGTACAGTAACTTTCGTAGTAATATACCTATGTAAAAATGAATCGCCGCGCTTTAAAAAATACTGTTCAATCGCGAATGCGCTACGCCTTCTCGACCAGTAACTCATCACAACTAGCAAATCCGCAAATCCCACGCATAGAACAGTATATTTACGCCTTTCACTTACCTAACCTAGTTAGTTTACCAGCAATGACAGCTTAAACTATAAAACCTTTCAATGAACACCCCGATAACCCGTATTTCGCCATATTAGGCACAGATACATTAACTTCAAGTCCCTGATGTACTAAAATCTATTATTTAATTCTTATTTTGCGCAATATCTTTATTTTTAACCGACTTCTAAAAAAAGAGGAGGTTCTCAATTCGGATGTTTGTATTTTTTTTTTTATGTTTGTTCGCGCATAACTCCGTCGCTTGCCAACCGATTTGAAAAATTCTTTTTTTGTTGGAAAGGTTATACTTCCCAAATGGTCCCATGAAAATTTTATCGAAATCGAACAAGCGGTTATCGAAAAATCAACAAAAATCTAAAAAAATATCTACATTGACGACCTTTTAGTTTACTCTGCATTGGAGCAGTGCGTTTTTTTTACACCAATGTGATTGGTTCTTTTAGGTGGGGGGAGGGGAGGGGGTGTAGGTACCACTAAAAAGTGAAAAATAAAAAAACTTTTTACAAAAAAATACAACCGACTTTTACACAGAAATAAAAAAAAAATACAAAGTAACTTTAATTTCGGAAGTCGGTGTTCAAAAAACGAAAAAGGAACCACAAACACCGAGTGATTCCTTTTTATTTTTTTGTAAAAAGTTTTTTATCCTAATAAATAAACCTAAAATAAATCTAGAACAGTACCTACTTATCATGGCAAGAACAATAACCGTAAAAAAATATTTTTTTACAGATGTACTATCATAACTCAAATACTATTGAAAACAAGCAGTTATCATGTTTTTTATCATGAAAAATAAACCGGCTTCCTATTTTTTAGCGAAGATAGCTACTATATTTCGATGTTGATCGTTCATTATATTTCGCATTGTGGTGATTAATGGTATACCACCCACACTGTTCAAGGTTTATTTATTAATCAAGCCGTTGCTTACTGCACATACTTTACCTAACACGTATGTACATACCTCTGGTAAACGAAACTAAAGTGTGACAGTCATTATTTATGCCTTTCGAAACACCATTCACCATTCATAGTAAGCTCTTAATATGCTCAAAGTTAAAGAGTTGCACCCCAGGGGGTTAAGCAAGGGCTTGCGGATGGCGAGCTATGGGTGGCTCACCGTTATATTTTAAGATATGGAATAATATTTTGGGGGAACTGTACTCTACGAGAACAGGTATTCAGGGCCCAGAATCGTTGCATAAGGGCAATTCACAACATGAAAATGACGGATAGTTGCGTTCCTGTGTTTAAGTCCCTGAAACTTTTAACGTTCCCCAGTATTTATATTTTAGAAATCGCACTCTTTGTTAAATGCAATATGAACCTTTTCACCTCAGTGTCAGAAACTAGGAAGAGACCGTTAAGAAGTCAGTATAAACACCTAATTAATGTTGAGAGATGTAAGACTGCTTTGCTCAAAAAAAGTGTCAGTAGGATGAGACCAATAATATATAACAAAGTCCCAAATATAATTAAAAATGATACAATCCAAAATTTTAAAAAGAGACTGACTTTACTACTTATTGAAAAATGTTATTATTCTGTAAATGACTTTTTAAATGACAATGATTTTGAATAATAATTTAATGTTTTCTCAATTTATCCAATTTCTATTCAATATTATTTTATGATTTTCTGAGGACTTGTATTTATAATCTGATTTTAATTTGTAATGTTATTTTATTTCCATTGTTTAATTTTATTTTAAATTTAGTATTTAGTTAATAATTACAGTTACATTTTTGCATGCCTTATTAGGTAGATTGTACAGGGCGCACCTACGTTATTGTAACATCTCATTTTATGTACCTACAATCTATGCAAATAAAATTTTACTTTACTTTACTTTACTTTACCGTCCGATAGTAACCAGGCCAAAGTCGACGGCGCGTCGTGTTCCACGCGCGCCTCAAAGAGCCGTCAGCAAAGAAGACGGGGCCCCATAGGGTCGGTGCCTGCTAGGGTTGCGGAATTTGTTCTAAATAGTCACCGCGGTCCTGGAACGCAAAGGGCACAAGAAGGATCACGGGTGGGTTTTAGTCAGTAAGAGTCTGATACTTCCTTCCGCTCTGCCCAGGGCGGGAGAAGTCATTTGTTGATTTCTTATCCAGAAAAAAAGGGGTTAAGCAAATCTTCAAAGATTCGTATGAGGTAGATGGATGACTCTTAATAAATATATCAAGATTCCTCCGTGCCTCGGAAAGTACGTGAGCTGTTTGTTCTGGCTGTCATTTGTATATCTTGGACAGTCGTCACCGTTCACAGAAGCTGAGAAGTCTGACACAATTTTGCCAAAGAGCTATCAATAAATTTACCTAGTAACTGTGTTATGGAAGACAGATATGCAGTCGCTCTATGCAAAATACTGATGGCTCCCAGTTAAACACGTAGCGGATCTAAGATTGATTAGTATTTTTTTTTATTCCAGGGATAAAATGCATCAAGTCACCATGACTATTACTGGCTAGCTAAATCATTTGGGAGGACTGTTGCTTTGTTTTAAATAGTTTCCATATGTTTATTTTTAAAGAAACATATTTATAGTAAACGTTGGAAAATTATATATTATTAATACGGGATGATTGGTAATTTTTAGCGACAGTATTCGAGATTACACTACAATAACTTGCTATTCCCAAAGCCCAATTCTGGGACTCAAATTAAATATTTACTATGAACTGGTCTGTATTTGATCTACGGAAGCACACAAAGTAACTTCTAAGGGGTAAATAGCGCAAGTACTCATGAGAATAGTGTCAAATTAGTTATAGGGTATTGTACCTTTAAAAAGTGAATAAACATTTTTACAAAAAAAAAAATACAACCGACTTCTACATAAAAACTACACTAAAAAGGTATAAAATAACTTTAGTTTCGGAGTTCAGTATCAAAAACGAAGAAACAACCGAAAACACAGATTTTCTTTTAGTAATTTTGACCGCAGTTAGTAAAAAGTCTCTATTTCAGGAGACCTGGTGTCCTGAAATAGAGACTTTTTTTTCTGGATGGCAAATCATCGAAGACTTTTCCCGCTCCGGGTGGAGCGGAATGGAGTCTCACTCTTACTAAATTAAACCCACCACTGTTCCTCCTAGTGCCCTTTGCGTTCCAGGACAGATCTCACGTCTAGTTTAGGCACCAGTCTCTCACAGTAAAATTATTGCTATTATGTATTTTGCATTGATACCTCTGTAGTGTACCTTGTGGTGGGAATATAAATCATTTCAATAAAATACTTGGTAACATGTTTTTTAGAAGAAGTTTAATTATTTTTTCATCCATAAAGGTTTAAGTTTACGTCAACGTTACCTATTTGGGTCATTAACTCGAAACGAACCATTAGCCAAAGTCGTTTTAGTAGGAAAAATTCTCCTTGAAAAGCCCTTCCCATTGGTGTACCTTATTACCTGTTTAGTATATATTACAAGCTTTTTCGGTCACTAGCACCATCTATGCTAGCATGATGGCCACATTACGACATTGCGGCAGCTAACAGAGTTGGAAGCTAAACGTAGATGTCTCTTTTTTAATTTTCGATCTAAATTCCATCCATCTCTTGCCTACTTTTGCGCTCCTAGTAACTGTCGATGAATTGCAGTCGATTTTGTGGGTATCTGTAAGGTGAGTTACGCTTAACCGCATGCAGAAGTTTGTAAATTTGAGAACAGTTTGACTTCGGGCCTTTAGCATAAGAGTGTTTTTCGAAGCGCAAGAGGTGCTTTGGCGTGCGGTTGAACGTTTGGATACCGAAGATTTGGTACCAGGACTTTATGGCAGTTCAGGCGGAGGATTTTCTCTGTACACAGCGGGCGGATAAAGGGTCGATACAAACCAACTCTGTCATGTGGGATGGGGTGGGTGGTGAGACTGGCGAGCTCGGGCCTTTTAAGTCACGTCATTTGCAAACCTCCCGCAATTATTAAAAAAATATACGGCTCTGTCATCCTTTTGATTTTAGAATTCGAAAACAAAATAGAGATTTTTGATCGGATGAATAGTTTTATTGTAGCGTCTACGAGGGCTGCCTTTTAAGTAGTGTCGTTTGAAATAAGTATTAACGATCAAATAGATTATTACCATTTATTGTTTTTCAATGCATCATCATCCATCTAAAATTTCGACATTTTGGGTGCTCAAAAACATCTTTGTATCGCGGGCGGTGCGCGAACTTGCATTGTCATGGTGCAATATCATACGACGTCTTGAGTAGTATATTTAAAACTCTGTGATGAATTGTGGCAAACAAACAGTGGTATAGCTACCAGTCAGAGTTAACCGTCTTGCAATATTCTAGTACAATAGTGACGACGTGACCACCTTTTGCCACAAACGAGGCACCGTTTCACCACCTATTTCAACCTATAATATTATGGGGCGAATTTCCTAAAATCTGTTCTTAGTGGACGTCTACCAACTATAAAACTACCTCCTTGACTCAATAAATCTTTCTACGTCAAGCGGATTCCGATATTTCGTGATGAGAGAGTGATCTTTCGATTTTATAATATACATATATTTTAGATCAAAAGTTAACGTAATGACCTAATCATATATTTGTAAAGCCTACCACCGCACCTTCGTCAACGAACACGCTGTTATCATTTTACCTGAATAGCTACGTACAAACAATGAGTCATCCCAGCCTATCTTCTCTCAGTATAATTTTCGAAGTATGATCTTAGCAATAACTATCGATCACCGCACGGAATCAACGCGGTAGCTCTTTAAAAATTACACGGTAACATGTTTCTGTTCTTTTATATTTTCTTTATAAATAGTACATGCTTTTCATCTACTATTAATGCTTCATATTTTCGAAAAAGTATTTTATCTTTTAGGTCCAAATGATTTCAACACGGGGACGTAAATATGAAGCCGTTATAGTCACATATCATATAACATTTAGTTGACAGGAAAGTTAGCAAAATTATAATGGCTTTAACTTCATCATTTATGTAGGTACCTGTCTGTATGTCTTGATCACCGTATGAAAGATTTTCTTGTTTCGTTCTTTTTAGACCATTCTTAATATTTTGTGTGGCCGAGTCAGAGATTTTAAACTAGGTATATTCTTTATACAAGTTGCGCCATAGAATCTATAGTACAACATCTTATGTAAGGAAAGAGTGTGATTGGGTTTTACTAGCGAGAATGCCATAGAAGCAGACAAAGAAAGGATGTGCCCGATTGGTAGTGAAATGTGGGTGTCAAAATAAGTACTTTCTTAATTATGCCATGATAAGTGTTTGCCGTCAATCTGAGGTAACACTCTTGACGGTAGGATAATTTATATTGCTTGAAAATCGACTTTTACAACTGAAGTGAACTTTGGTGCATGTTCTCCCTGCCTCATCCTACCGTCATCGTCACCCGTCTATCACACAACCCCACCCCACCCCCCAATCTAACGTGTTCAACTGCATACACTTCACTTCGCAATCTGAGAGCACAGCGGATGGAGCCAGAGTTTCGACGGCGTGGACGCTGAAACTTTCACAAGAAATACTGTTTTTATATTAGACTAGCAGCGCCCCGCGGTTTCACCCGCGTAGTTCCCGTCCCCGTGTGAATACGGGTATAAAATATAGCCTATGTTACTCAGGGTGAATGTAGCTTTCTAAAGCTGAAAGATTTTTTGACATCGGTCCAGTAGTTTTTGAGTTTATTCGTTACATACAAAAATATAAAAATACAAATCTTTCCTCTTTATAATATTAATATAGATTAAATATTTATTTTATATTTTTTTTTTCAATCATTCTTTCATTAATTTTTTTTCATTCATAAAGATTTTACTGGAATAATATATTTCTTCCTGTTTATTTTCTCTTATGAAAAATACTGGAAATAATTTTAAGACGGTTTCATTCCACTGTGTTGTTATCGATTGCACTTTTTTATGAAAATCATTCATTTAATTTTTTATTATTGTTTATTGTATTTACTACCTACCCGAGGAAATCATACTCATATCACACACTGTATTATTAATCTGCCCATAAACATAGTCTTCATAATATTATCGGTTTATTATAGTACCAGGGTCGCATGTGTTTAAAAAGGTAGTCGTTATAGCAGAGAGATAGGGCTCGATAGATGTCGCTGTTCCTGTTTCACATGTCATTCTTTGAAACTGTAGTAGTATTTTTGAGGACATGAATAATGAAATCAAGCTTTCTTTGATAAGGAATTAATAGCTATGACGTCAATTACGTCGGAGCAACTGCGTAACTTCTTCTTTAATTGCAAAGGTGCGATTATCCATTTTTATAAAGTATTTTTTTTACAGTTAATAGATATTAAATTATAAAATCATAATAACACTTCTACAAATACAAAAACTATTATTACACTACTTTTTAAAGGTAGTTCCACAAAGGGGATTTATTTACAAATGTTGCTTAATGTAAGGTTATATTAATGTATTGGTTTATACAAATAAACGAATACAAACCAAAACTGTCGAAGTAAACTACTCGTAGTAAAGAAGAACACGTGCTTTGTTGCCATGGCAACATGATTTAACGAAAGTTCAGAACGAATCAACAGAAGGAACTACCAGGATCACACAAACGCTAGGAAGTGTATTCATCACTACATAGAGACATTGGGGGTGTGTTTTACTCTCGTGTGTTCACTACACTGAAAATGTAGGGGGCTTGATCTAATACTCCAAGGTCAATGCTGTAACAACTAGAGGCATTTGCCGGAAAAACTTACAGCTCAAGATCATATGCCAGCCATTTGGAACTTCATGTATCCAATGTAATATAAATGGGAATAATATTTTCTTAACCTCATATACCTATAATTGTTTCACATTTAAATCCTGGATATTTATATTTAATCATACTGATAATGAAAAAATAAAATAAAAAAAAGATGGACTGTGTGAGGAGTGATATGAAAGAAAAGGGATTTAATGATAGCGTGACGGCTGACAGGACAGAATGGAAGAAAAAAACGTGTTGCGCCGACCCCAAGTAACATGGGATAAGGGCAGGAAGATGATGATGATCTTCAAACACTTTTCTTTTTCGTGTAGATCATCGTTTCAGTAATGTATGGAAGTTCTCAAATTCATATGGTTAATCACCATCCATGGCCTAGAATATCTGATTTTGTGTAAGTAATAGGTAAACTATGTAGTTGCAGTAAAATAATGTAAAATATATATGTATAAAGGTTGAAAAAAAAAAGTTTAAAAGCTAAATAGCCAACTCGTGGAGGATTTGAACCACCGACCACCTCAGAATCAATGAGGCGCTCTGACCACTGAGCTAACGAGTCTTATTAACATACTGCAAAAAGGACTTCCCATTCGGGTAAATGCGGACAGCACATCGAAAATTTAAATCTATATCCTTTAGCGTAAAGTCCATATTTCCACGTAAACCTTAATAAGTATTCGACGTAGTCTACGTCGAGCTTCTAGCTTCGTCCACTAGAGGCGGTGCTGTTGTTACCACCCACTCACCTTTACGGTTCGGAGAGACGGTAAACGATCGAGTGAAAACATGAATAAAAACTATTTTGAAAGGCGTCATTTTATTATTTATCTGTTTATTGTACATTCATAATTACTATCCAAGGAAAGCCATGCATGTTTTGTATGGTTAAGTTACGTTAGAACAAGTTTATTTCAGCAATTAAAATGTGCTACGTGTAGCTACGGCGTAGCAAACTTCTCGGCTACGAGAGCTACGCGGTTGTAGCAATACAAACCCCTCCACTAAATTGTTCTAGTTATAACTGCTAAGTAGGGGCGCTTTGTTTAAATAAAAATATGTCAGAATACATTCGAAAAAAAATAGCATATTATAAAAATTCTATCGAAAAAAAGAAACTACGAATGCATTTCAATACTAGACACAGTAACCACTAACTACTACGTTCGGCGTGATTGAATTACTTTGATATAGTGTAGATGGCGGGAAATTCGTGATAAGTAATAGGTGGCTTACATGAATTTATATGTATGTACCTCACAAGAGGACCCCAAGTCTACTATTACAATAGTGTCAGAATGGTCTATCATTGATTTCATAATGGTTGATTTTTACAAATTTCGTAATCCACTAATTATAAAAGCGTCACTATGACTTTATAATGATCAACCACTGACACTCCATTGAAAGAAATGTCATAGAATGGTAATCTCGTATATAATGACAAATGAATGACAGACGTATGCAGTAATCTGCTAAAATTTTGATAGTTCCTTTGATCAGTGACCTACCATTAGAACGTCATTGTGCAGTCATTGCTTTTAATAGCTCGGTTATCAAAAAGTATTTCGAGACCATTGACCGACCAATGATCGACCATTATGAATTTAGCAGATTACGAACTTTTAGCAAAATGACAATGGGATCGTGTTGGAATGACAAAGTTAAAAAAACAGCAGTCGTAGGGCTCAGTTTCTTTATCAACCTGTTATATATACGTAATACGTATGTATATACGTAAATAAATGTAGGGAAAAATAAAATGGAGAAGATCGTAGTATTGACAAAACTAAATTAAAGACATATTTCAAATTACGCATTCAATTTTATTAGCTTTTGTTACTAAGCTTAGCATAAATTTTTTATCGAAAGATCCGTCTAATGACGTCTTTTCGATTCTGTGTTGGTAAATCATGCACTTGCTAACAGTCCACTTTAGTCCACAAAATTATATTCGTACCTGCAGATGTCTAAGCTTGACAAAATACAGAAAGAAAGACACTGCTCGGAAATAATTTTGATATTTTATCTTCATTCATCGCATTCATATATACATAGGGTACTTTGTGCAATTATTTTGTAATAGAAATACTTAGTAATCATTTATTTTAACTTTTACTTATTGCACTAGAAAAGCTATAATATAGAATATTCATATGCAAACAAATATGTTCTTACCAATGCAGGCCAGCAGGCTAACATATTTTTTTCAAACTAAAAAGTAGTGTATGTACCAGGAAAGCATATATCATAACAGTATCTTAGATCAAACTAACTTGGTTGTTAACAGTAACAGTTTCATAGTATTCGAAAACGGTGTGACGTATTTCAAAAGCCATGTGAATTAGCAGTTTAATTATCGCTAATTTTCATCAGAATTCATAATCCAATTACTCTGAATAGTTGAAAATTGTAAAACTGAAAACTAAGCATAAATCACAAGCCTCTAATAATATTTTCACGAGTATAGAAAGAGATAGCATGCTTAAGTTACCTCCATTTCGTATTTTCTGCTATTGATTCCGATGACGTCACCGCGAGTCGCTACCAGGGCGCCAGCGTCCGTCGTAGTTGCTACAATCGACCGGAAAATCAATAAGCCATTGAACTTGAGCAGAAATCAAGAAAAAAGTAAATCTCTTGTACTTAGATAAAGCAACTGATGATTTATGTGTGATTTCAGTTGGAGTTATTTTGATAAGGAACGCGACCAACTTTTTTGTTCACTTTAAAAATGACCGGATTTTACGTAGCACGGCACGGTTTAAAAGTTATATTGTTGAGTTGCCCAGGGAGGTTGACCTCGGAATCCTGTTATTCTGAATGAATCAATGTAAAACCCTCTGAATAGTAGTAGTGATAGTTGACAAAAAAAATCTAATTAGTCCGTCAGATAGATTTCCAAAAATATTCGTCACGTATTTTTCTTTTTTTACGTAAACAAAAGACGAAGACGATACAGTACGTTGAATACTCGTGTGACGTCACTAAGTGCTACAAATTTAACCACGACGTGACATCGACATTTTTTATTTATTTGCTAAAGTAAAGAATACGTGTCCAATATTTTTCGATAATAATCTAACTGACGGTTTAATTCGAATGATTTTTTTTTTACTCAAGAAACATTATACTTTTATGATGTATATATACAGTGCGTTGAATACTTGTGTGACGTCACTACTCGCTACGATTTACATTTATGTTTACGTGAAATCACTATTCCTGAACTATGATGCTTTTTATCTTCGTATTTGTTTATAGATTTAATAAAGCAAAAAATACGCGTCCAAATTTGTTTCGATGATGTAACTGGCGGACTAAAATGAACTATTTTTTTACTCAGGATACATTGTTATTGTCTTGACTCGGGTACAAAACTAGCGACCAGATAACTGTTACTTATTACAATAAATAAGCATTAAATGATTAGTATTTTTGGTATTTCTTACATAGATGGAAACATGGTAATTTAAAAAGGGTAACTGGGTCATACTCAGAAAAAGTGTACATTTTAAATTTGTAACTAAACTGATAGGTAACGATACTGAGAATCTCCATCACGAAACTGATGTCATAAGGTATAGTACACATGGACTGGGCAAATAAAACACATCATTATAATTATTTGTGTTTTATCATTTTTTTTAGTTTTTTTTTTTTAAACTTCTACGCTCTTACTTTATTTATTTTTTTAGTAACTGCTTTTTATTTATGTGTGTACACATACATACACTGAGCTGCGAGACTCGGATAGAATTTCAAATTCAGTTGGTGTCGATGGCTGCTCTTTTTCAATTGTTAAGCTTTTATTTTTTGCATTTCCTCATACTTAACTGGATTTGTAAGATTGCACGTGTAAGTTTTTTGTCTTTCGGCATTCGACACAGGTGCCATGGTGTTTTACTAAAATGAATATACGAGGTTAATAACTTGTATTACAAATTAAGCTTTCGTTTCGCTTATCTAACTTTTATAAAAATGTATAAATTAAAGCATTTTATCGTTATTTTATTTTAAAAGTAAAGTTAGAAACTACAGAAAACTTAGTAAGGTATTTGTGATCACCCTATATAGAATCATTAACCTATGAATATGTACATGGATATAGGTACCCACTACAAAACCTTTGGACAACTAACGTGCCGGTAACTATAGTTATATACTTCTTGGTATTGTGCACTAGGCTTAAAATATCTCAGTTTCGTAACGTAACGCAATATAACGAAAATGAGAATAGAATCTGAGAAATTATAAGCTATAAAAATATTTTTAACTAAACCACGTGTTTCCCACACAAGCACTGAGCGTATACGATACGAGAATATAACAAAAAGAAAGAAAAAACGAGTCATAAAAAAAATATCATAAAATTACCACAATGATAGTCGTTTGTCACCCTGAGGTATTTTTTGTAAATATCAATTTGGTACACGTCTTGACTGCACAACTACGGTGAAAAAATAATGGCAATTGCGACAGTTTTTTTGAAGTAAGTAGTAATGTCTCCAGAATAGGAAAACATATTAATACCACTTTAAATAATTGCGTTTCAAATTTGATTGCGTGTTTTAAACCTGAGTAACGAAAACAAAATGACAAAATTAGTTAAATTAAAATAAATTATTCTATAAATTATTTACGAATAAAATTGGTCTTATTTCAGTAATTGATTCATCAAGAATAATATATGACTATATTTATATCAATGTTTTGAAACTCAAAAAATATACTTTTTTAATGAAAATTTGTGTTAAAATCTATAATATAAAAATGAATCGCGAAATGTGTTGGTAAGCGCATAACTCAACAACGCCTGGACCAATTTGGCCAATTCTTTTTTTTAAATGTTCGTTGAAGTTCAAGGATGGTTTTTACAGCGAGAAAAATTCGAATAATTAATAACCAGCCTTAGTGTGCTGAACTGCGAGTAGTCCATTCCAAAAAAATTAATAAAAAAAAAACACGCCGACTTCAATCACATTCATTGTCACTCTTAATGCGAACGGACGTGGTTCTTATTGATTCTTCTCGGAATAAGCGCACTTTATATTTTAAAAATACATAGATACGTAGTTTTCTATACTAACATTATAAAGAGGAAAGATTTGATTGTTTGTTTGTATTGAATAGACCTCCAAACTACTGAACGCATTTGAAAAAATCTGTCACTGATGGGAAACTACACTATTCCCGGATGACAGGCTATATTTTATCCTCATATTCCCACGGGAACCAAAGGGAACTATGCGGGTGAAACCGCGGGGCGCTGCTATTTCAAAATAATTGAAGTAAGTGTACTAGGTGCCAAATGAAATGAAGAAAATAAATTAGCGTAATTGGTCATTGTTCGAGTGAATAGCAGAAAGTATAGTTGAAAATTATTTTAATTTATTATTTTGAATGAAATAACTGCACAACCAAAATTCTAGGCCTCCCAAAAAAATTGTTTCGTCTATACGAGTACTAATACTTATACGTTTAATATACGTAAAAGCTTAAGAGTTTGTTTGCTTGAACGCGCTAATCTTAGGAACTACTGGCCCGATTTAAAAAAATATTTCAGTGTTAGATATCCCATTTATCGAGGAAGGCCATAGGTATAATCACGCTACGACTAAGAGGAGCGGAGTATTAATGAAAAATGTGACGCAGACGAAGTTGCGCGGGTCAGCTAGTACCAGAATAATCCTCATATTAATAGACTAATTTAACAATAAGTGGGGAAAAATGACAATATATCATGATATTGGATACTGACTTCAAAATGAAGTAGCGGGACAAGAAAAGATACCAAATGTACACTTTTTCTGAGTATGACCCAACTACGAATGAAACGTCCGTTTTTTATGGTATGTATGGCATGGCAAATTGTAAGGTAATTGATTCATTGTTTATTTATTATTAGTTCGTATAAGTACTATCTAGCCTGAAACGCAGGTTCAACCTAGTTCAGGCACATAAGCAACCAAGTCTTCTTTAAATAAATACAAGATATTTTATTGTATATGTACCCTGTTATATAAATAAAAAATATTATTATTATTTACAGTTAACCATTTTTTCTCAGCTCTTTTGGCTAGTTTTGACCACAATTACGGGCCAAGCCAAGAAATGTAGCGTGTGGTGTGTTTATTGGGTTCTGTGTTGAGGTCCTAATTTCGCTGATTATTGAAATTCGTTGTTTATTACTATTATACCTATTATTTAAAAATATTTTCGTCTCTTTATTTATTTTCCTATACATATAATTTTATTTTTTTAAATATTACTTAAAAAATCATTTAAAAATACAAAATTAAATAGTCCGCCAGTGTCGGGAACAGGTAGGGTTGCAACCTTTTTTTTTACAAGAAATATAGTATATTCAGGTTTATGAAAAATATTAAACAGTATTTTAGAAAAATGAACAGTATTTTATTTCTTTACTGTTTACATACATATTTTTCGCACAACTTACTAATTTACATCTTTTTTAAAAACTTCATATGCCTCACCACCATTTATAACTGAAATTAAAATAAATGAGGAGCTCATTTTTTATTAAATTAATAGATGCTCTGTTTATAACTTCCCGCCACTTAGCATTCATTACTGAAAAAACTCTTTCAGTAAATGCTGAGCTGGTGGGAACAGAAAGTAGATATGAGACAATTTTAGTTATGTTTTCAAATTCTTGAATGACAGTCTTGAATATTTGACATTGACAGATTCATTCAGAAACTCGGTGTGATTGGTTTGTGGCTGCGCTCACGCTGCACTGAGCAGTGAGCGCCCTCGATTAAATAAAAACAAATTTGTGTGGGCGAACATTATAATAATGTGTTTGCATGATGAAAACAGTATTTTGTATACTGTATTTTTGTTCAACAGTATAAAGTATAATTTAGTGAAAAACAGTATAATACTGTTGAAAACAGTATAGTTGGCAACCCTAAGAACAGGGTCAAAGCTACCGGTGGTTAGGGATCCAGAGAAAGGAACCTCCTCACAATACGAGCTGTGTCGAGGAGTACTGTCTTCTGTATTAGGCCCTTTAGCCAACCGTGTAACGTCAGTTTCCACAAATGATCGTCGAAGCTTTTGGCCATCAGACCATTGGCCGTAACGACAATCGGCACAATCACAGCCGAGTCCACATTCCACATGTCGACAACCTCGTGTGCTAAGTCGAGATACTTGATTTGTTTCTCTTTCTCAGCCTTGACGAGGTTCTCGTCATGTGGGATGGTAACATTGACTACCATTGTGCGGCGCGATAGTCCGTCTATCACAACTATATCAGCTAGGCTCATTGGCAACAATAGTCCTATCAGTGATGATAGACCGATCCCAGTACAACATGTCATGGTCATTTTTGAGAGCTGGGTCGAGCACATACTTGTAAAACAGTACCTAAGAATCCACAAGTTTGTATTTTAAAGCAATTTGCTGATGGATAATCCTGGCTACTTGGTTGTGCCTGTTCAAGTAGTCGCTGTTAGCCAGACGAGAACTTATTATTTTTATTATTTGCACAACAGCCTTATGTTCTATGACCAGATATACATTAGCTAATACCAGTATACTCATTACCAATTGATATCAGCCATATTTAAGCAAATAAACAAGAATCTTTTAAGTATTTATTACATGGGTGAAAAGGGGGCTCTTCCTCTTATATAGAAGAACGCCATTGCGATGTTTATGGATCTAGTGCAGTATCTGTAAGAGTAGCACAAATTTGGTTTAAGCGTTTTTAATCAGAAAATTTTGATGTCAAAGATGCACGTCGCTCTGGTCGCCCTATAACGGATAAAAGAATGCCATTTATGAAAAAGTGGAGCAATACCGAACATCAGTAGTTACAACGTAGCTTTTTTTTATAACTGTTTTGTGGTCAATTCCCAGTTCTTACTGGGAATTGACCACAAAACAGTTTTGAAAAAAACTGGGTACACAAAAAAGCTCAATATTTGGGTAGAAATTATTATTAATTAAATTATGTATATAACCAATATAAATAAGGTTTACACTACATTACTTAGAGACTCTTAAAAAGAACTAAAATCTATATATATATATATAAAACAAAGTCGGGTTTGTTACAACACTTATAACTCGAGATCTGCTGGACCAATTTTCTTGGTTTTTGTTTCGTTGGATTTGTCTCTGCCCCGAATAGCAGAATACATCTTAAAAACAATGAAAATTCGACGAATAAATAATTATGAAAGATGAATCATTTTCCCTAAATGTTCCTTTGTTTCGTACCTGTCAAACATTTGTAAGTAAGGATTTACGTGTACCAGCAGACCATAAACATGTCGAAGCATTTCTGGGGCTGGAATTGTTTTGTGAACACTTACAAAGTACCAGGATACCAGAACCATGGGCACGCCGCCATTGCGGCGATAAGTCCCCTCTTTGAGGAGTGGTTAGAGAGACGCCACGGCGTCCTCACCTTCCGCCTGACACAGGTGCTCACCGGACACGGCTGTTTTGGGAGGTACCTGTGTCGGATCCAGCGGGAGGACACGTCCGGGTGTCATCACTGTGTGGATCGCCCGGAGGACACGGTGGAGCACACGGTGGAGGTCTGCCCTGCCTGGGCGGAGCACCGCCGTGTCCTCATCGAGGCGATCGGCGGCGGCGACCTCTCACGTCCGGCCCTGGTTCAAGCCATGGTCGGGAGCGAGGAGGCATGGGAGGCGGCCGCCTCCTTCTGCGAAGCAGTAATGCTAGCGAAGGAGGAGGCGGAGCGCGTGCGAGAGAGGGAAGCCCCTCTATCCAGCCGCCGCAACAGGAGAAGACGCCCCGGGCGTCGGGAAACGCAAGGCGATTCCCGGCCACCGTAGGCGCGGGCCTGCGGATGGCGAGCTATGGGTGGCTCGCCGTCCGATAGCAACCAGGCCCGAGTCGACGGCGCGTCGTGTTCCACGCGCGCCTCAAAGAGCCGTCAGCAAAGAAGACGGGGCCCCATAGGGTCAGTGCCTGCTAGGGTTGCGGAATTTGTTCGAAAGAGTCACCGCGGCCCTGGAACGCAAAGGGCACAAGCAGGAACACGGGTGGGTTTTAGTCAGTAAGAGTCTGACACTCCCTTCCGCTCCGCCCAGAGCGGGAGAAGTCATTTGATGATTTCCCATCCAAAAAAAAAAAAAAAAAAAAAAGGATACCAGAACCATAATTATTTAACATCAAGCTATGATCCTTAGGAGACGAAAGAAGAACACTGAGCCAGAAATAATAAATGGCGCAGGCATAGGATATATTATTTATATAGGACATTTTTATCCCGTTTCCGTGGGACGTGATCAGTCTAGCCGTTAATTTTTTTTAAATTGTATAGTTTCCGGGGCTAAAATTGCATGTGCTAAAGATTTACAATTACTAGAAAACTTTCAGGGAGAATTTCAGGGTTGAAAATTTGAGAGGTAAGGTAAGTAAATCCACGTGTACCAGCAGACCATAAACATGTCGAAGCATTTCTGGGGCTGGAATTGTTTTGTGAACACTTACAAAGTACCAGGATACCAGAACCATAATTATTTAACTAAATTTCACCTGCGACTTTCTTTTACATATATAGAACATCATTCATACCCCTAAATATTGTGTTTATTTTATATGGCAAAACAACGTTTGCTGGGTCAGCTAGTACTACATAAAAGTAATCTGTAACTATCATTTCAAATGCCAAAAAAGAAGACGTATTGCATGATATAACGAATTAATGACAGTCACACTTTTTATTAGTGCTTGAGCAATACCGCCATCTGTGGGACGCGTTGTCAATTGCATGTTAGGCAGGTAAGATCACTCCAAGTAATCATATTTAGCAAAACTAGCAGATGGCAGGCGTTGCTACTTCAAATTGTTTAATTTATCTATACTACACATACTATGTATGTATATTACACACTCTCATTTATATTAATCTTATTATATACTTGTATTATTATTTTCTGATATATTTTTCTTATTCTTAGTTACATACAATCACAGAAAAGTGTCAAATAATTCAACGAATTGTTATATTAAAGAAACATTTTTGTTAATTTCCATATAAACCAAGAAATAATTAGAAAAAAAACTACGATAAGTTCTAAAAGTGAATTAAAACATTTATTTTAACTTAAATTTAAAAAATACCGATATAAATTACAAAAGGAGGTCACGGTAACTACTGCTGTGGGGTTTAACGAATCCCACTGTGTGAGATTCGTTATTATTGCTATAAAGATTGCTTATTTTACGCCCTTATAAATGCAGCCAGTGTGACTCTCATCACAGAAGCATTACTTATAATGACATTGGCGAGGATTTGAACCGGCTCCTCGCGATTCCCAGTTACCGGTTCCCAGAGTAGTTACGGACCTCCCGATGTATTGTTGACGAAATTTTACTTCACTAGTAAACATCTGTGAAAACTTCGTTTGCGCGATGCAGAACTTTCTTGTTTTTTGTGGTGCTGTCTTCAATTAGCAAAAATGTGAGATAGCAATTAGTTAGGAAATTGGTCATGGATGTTATTTCTAATTTTTATTTTGGGGTAGATCTTTACATTTAAAATTCCTTCAGAGTTTTGATTTTGGAAATTCGCTTAGGGCATTCATGGCAGAGTGATAAAGACGTCTGTAGTGCTGTCAGCTTGTTTCGAACGGCGAACCAATCAGATCATAGATTTATGGGGTGTCTGACGCGGGTTGTTAGTGAATGGGAGGGGGTAATGCGACACGTCAACAGATGATAGAAAGCCCGGGAAATTTCAAACTTGGCGGCCGTGTATTTTTTTGAATTGATCTTGAAAATTTTAGAAACGTGTAATATAAGATCAGTAGTAGTCGTTTAGCGTTGTATATCCTTCTATTTATAGTTTAATCTTAGTTTTGTAAATATTCCCGCCTGATCCGAGGGACTTTCCCCAGGAAGGCATTTTTGTATCAATAAAATCAAATGAATCGGGCACGCATACCGATGGCTCGACATCGGGTTGAAAATTAAAAATAAGTCGTTTTTTAGTCTGCAAGCACTGCAATAAACGTCGCCGTACCCGTAAAAGCAATAGTTCCGAAACATCAGGTTGTTGCTGCATGGATTCGAAAGTTGCTGAATCGGTGCCTAAACGTACCGAAATTATGCCTACAAATGTTGCTACTCATAACCCTGCTCCTTCTTTAGTTCCCGCCTCTCAGATTGACAGAACAAAATTTCCATTTAATGAAAATCTTGAAAATTATCATCACTCTTTTATTCAAGAGCGGCCTAGAGAATATTTAAAAAATAAGCAATTGTAGCAGCAATTACCTACTTGCTTGAGTAAAATAATAACTAAGATTTTCCAGTCGCTAAACTCGCGTGATAGTAGAACATTATTCTAATGTTCTGTGTCAGAAGGTTTATCGTCACCCAAAGGGCAATGCTTAGAGTTTCCTTGCTTGATCGATCACGCATTTATTTATTATTATTATATATTTTATTATTTATTTTTCTTTATTTAAAGGGACAGCAGAAATTTCATTTGACAGATTCATATAGTGACGTCAAGACGAAAAGCTTGTAGCTTGACGAAATAATGGAATACACTACTAAGAAATCGGCACAAAATATTATATTTAAGACCATATCCTGGAATAGGACATCGGATCCTTTCATATCGTTCCCTTGATATAATTTTCAAAAATCACGCGGATGAATCCGCTGGCAGAAGCTAGTTAGTATAAAACTTTTTGCTCTCTTAGATTTATACATGTTCAGTGGATGTAAGCAATATGAGTAGGTAATATTTCAATTTATAGTTATGTGTAATAATTGTGTAATAATTTATGTGCATTCATCTATACTAATATTCTAAAGAGTTAACGTTTGTGAGTTTGTAAGTTTGTGACGTTGTGAGTGATAATCTCTGGATCTACTGAACCGATTTCCAAAATGATTTCACCAATAAAAAGCTACGATATTGTGGAGTGCCATAGGCTATATTTTAACGTGTGTGAAACCGTGGGGCGCTGCCAGTATTTTTATAAAAAACCGTTCAATAAATTACCGAGACGTTTGCTACGCCGTAGCACTACGACGTAGGGCTACAAGTTTGCGCTACGGTTTACGTGCTACGTCGTAGCACACTACTAGCGAAGAATTCTTAGTTACTATTTAAATTTAGTCTAAATCTGCCATTGTATGGTTGTAGTATTTCGTTTTGACATTGATATCCGTTTTCACTGACACCTTAGTGACACTGTAGTGTAAACATTATCCTCTGCCTAACCTTTTCCAACTGTATTGGGGTCGGCTTCCAGTCAAACCAAATTCAGCGAAATAGTATTTTCTGTGGAGCGTTTGCCTACCAGATCTCTACACGCATTACCTGGGTAACACGGTATTTTTGGTTAGATGAGTCAGATTTTTTGGCTTCTGAAAATTCCGTAACTACCTACTACCAAAGATCTACAAATGACAGTCGGGACCAACAACATAACGTGCTTTCCGAGGCACGGAGGAATCTTATGGTACGGTATGTTAGGATGGTCACCCGTCCACAGATCGACCCGAGCGGCTGTTACTATTTAGTCCCCAACTTATGTTATGTTTATTTAATAATACGCGGCGCCCCGCAATTTCCCCTTCAGTTCCCGTTCCCGTGAGAATACAGGGAAAAAAATATAACCTATAATATTTGCCGATAATGTAGCTTTCTACAGGTGAAAGAATTTTTATAATCGGTTTAGTGGTTTTGGCGTGAAAGCTTAACAAACAAAAATCAAACTCCCATTCGCATAAGTTGAGATGTTTACATCGTTGCGTACGTTTATTGAAATCCTTGTCCGTTATTTAATAAGCTAGTGATTTCCTTCGTGTAAGGTTCTGTCAGCGAATAATACTAGTCTCGTAGAACGACAATTTATAGTACTCCCTATTACTACAGAAAAAAGCGAATCAGAGCATTTTTTTTTTCCCCAGCTAAAAATCTACAAAATAGCTCTCCTCGGCAGGGAATCGAACCCTGGTCTACCGCGTGACAGGCGGGTATACTGACCACTATACTACCGAGGATTATGACTACATAACTGAATTTAAGGTTGTGTTGATTCTCGTCATCACACAAATAGTCGAATTACAGCGAAGATACGCTGTATAATTCTATAATTTTGACCCAAAAAAAAAGCAAAACTTCAGTAGGTATCGTTGTTGTTCATTTGATTTTATTTATCATCATAATATTATGAACGATTCTTGTGTACATTCGTTTTCCACCCCGCGGATGCGACGTGAGTTTCATCGAAAGCTACGTTACGAGCAAGTTCCGAAAATGGTCGCTAGATAGTGTACTTACATCTCTCATCCGTCCGGTTAGATGGCACCACCTGATTTAAGCGTACTCGCTAACAGAATTAACGCATGCTAATCTTCAGAAACTTATTATCATTTGGCTACTTTTAAAGCAGCAGCGGGTGGAAATTTTAGTCATTAACTTTATTGTGTAAATATTTTACTGATTATACTTTAACCGCAAACACTTCAAAAGCCATGTCAAATTAATAAATTTATCATAGAAGAAGTAATGAGAGTATTCCCAATACAGTTTTTTGAATCATAAACTGTGTTGGGAATATTCTCATTACTTATTCAGCTAAGGAGGGAAAGGCAAGGAGCGTGCGCTCCGCCTTACTTATGCATTCACCTAATCATAATAACATAAAAATAAATATGCATCTAAAGGATACGTATTTATTTTTATCTTAATAGCTCACTGGGAAAAAAACAGTCAACAAAAATATCGCTTTATATACAGTCTCATCTAATTAATAAACGAAACTTTTATCGCGAGACGATTAAACTTCTATCTAGAGACTGAATTGCGGACTTGTTTGCTTATACATATAAGTTTCTATAGCTGCTACAAAATATGCGAACATTTTGTAGCAAGTCACACTTTCTTGTTTTAGTTTGCTTTCAGGTATCTCGGTACCTGGATCTACGTAACATTTGACGAATCTAATAAAATATATACATACCAAATAGTTGAAAGATAAGTGTAAAAAAGCCATAACACCCAACTCGTGGAAGATTTGAATCCCCGGCTACCTGACCACCTAATAAAGAATCTTGCCCCATGCTTGGGTTCGGGAAAATCCGAGCAATACATGGAAATTTATATTTAGGTCCAAGACAGTATTTATTTTCATAGTTTTAAGACGTTTTTCATGCTTCGTCCTCGAAAGGCGGCTTCTCGAGGATGAAGCATGATGTAGATGCGTGAACCAATTTTTTTTTAAATTAAGAAACGCATAGGCCGTGTCTATTTTGTATTAATTACATAATGTACGAGTACGCCATCACCGAAATTAAGCTTATAATTAGATCTCAGTGTCTAATACACTGAGATCTAATTGTAGGAAGCAAAGTACCTTAAAAAATGTAGTAACAGTTTGGTAATATTGAAGCAAAAACATGTACATATAGCCGTCCGCCTGCATCAAACGTAAACAAACACCTTCGGTATGCGGAATCGCGTTCAGAGTCTCAGTACACGCTCGCTCTCCGTCGCTGCCACATGTTTGAATTTATTAAGTATTTCACGAAAGTTTTGCTTTCGATTTTACTCTTGATACAAGAACAGCAGAAATAGTCAGGAGGTTGAATGAGCCCGCTAAAACAACCAAGGAGTTTTCTCATACTTTACTTCATTTGCGTTGATGTTTTTCTTGATGATGGTTAGATGTGGAGCTGCTCAAAAACTGCATGTTATGCATGTACAGTATTTAAACAGCAACTTTTTGAACTGACTGTGTATATACTGTTTTAAAATCAACTATAAATAGCCAAATAGGCAAATAAAAAAAATATTATATATGAAAACAAAGTAGTCAGGGCTCTATGCGCATTTTATTTTACAAGTTAAAATATTTTCACTAAACCCATGTGTAAAACTCAAATTTCTAAAAGTGCTTCAGCAGATTACAATTTATGTAATCCTCGAACTCTGCTTAAGGTCAATGGCAAGAGTTCAACGGCTTATTGATTTTCCGGTCGATTGTAGCAACGACGACGGACGCTGACGCCCTGGTATCGTCTCGCCACCGACGACGTCACCGGAATCGATATCAGAAACTACGGGATGTATATACAGAAAGGGATAGCATGCTAAAGTTAATTAACCCTTTAGCATGCTATCCCTTTCTGTACTCGTGAAAATGTAATATGTGTAAATGGTGTGTACTATTAGAGGCTTATGATTTTTTAGGTTTACAATATTATTTTTTTTTAAATAATGGCAATATGACTTCTAATAAGCATAAATAGTAATTAAACTGCTAGTTCACATGCCTTTTTAATCACGTTTCACACCGTTTCGAATGCAATGAAAATACGACGTAGTCTGTTTTATTTATGATGCTGTTATGAGATATGCTTTCCTGGTATACAAACTACGATATAGTTTAAAAAACATTGTCAAAAGTTTGATTGGCAAGAATAAAGTTGCGTTGCGTAAGTGAAATAAGGTTAGTTTATAACTCGAGAGCCAGTTTTAATATCGTTGAATTTACTGTCGTACTTTTTATACTTTTTCATTTCTTATTAGCATCATCCAAACACAAACGTACTGTATATAATACTGCCTGCGAACATCTCTAGTTGCCTTTACACCTAAGAAAATATTAAATTATTTAAGTTCATGTAACAGTTCAGATAGTCTATCCAAATTGTCTTACATAATAATAATCTTTGTTAAGTTTTATTACATCTAATTAACAATTTAATGTTAGATACTAACTAGTAAGATGTATCCAATTATACATTAGAGTCAATACATTTAAGTTTATGTATTATAACATTTATTAATGAAAAGGTTTATATATCAAAATGTGTCTTACTTTTAAAACGCCTACGTTGTTATATGTTTAAAGTTGAACGACTCAAATGATTAATTTAAATAATTTTGAAGACATACCTATATTTCTAATCAATCTCATGCCCCACGTTGGGCGCCATATTGCAGTTATAGTTATTCGTACTTACTAGCTTAACTAGCGGTAGTTGTTACTTGAAACTAACAGGGATTAATAAACATGTAGTGAAAGTAATATATTTTGCTTCTCAGTAAACAGATACAGACAACAGATATTTCCAAGATCTTGTCAAATAAAAAAAAAACAATTAATTTCTTAAACCAAATGGACATTGAACACGAGGTTTTTAATATAATAATAGTTAATACTTACAGCATCCTTGTTTCACTTATAAATAAATAAAAAATTGAAAATAACGCTAGATTCCTTCTTCTAACGACTCATCTATACTAATATTATAAAGCTGAAGAGTTTGTTTGTCTGTTTGTTTGTTTGTTTGTTTGAACGCGCTAATCTCAGGAACTACTGGTCCGATTTGAAAAAATCTTTCAGTGTTAGATAGCCCATTTATCGAGGAAGGCTATAGGCTATATTTTATCCCCATATTCCCACGGGAACGGGAACTACGCGGGTGAAACCGCGAGGCGCTGCTAGTTAAATATATTCGCCGTTTTCTTCTATTTATTTTCTGTTCTCCACGTCATCCTCGCGAAAAATCCGAAACTATGAGATTCCTCATAGCTTCGGATTTCAGTCAGCACAAGCAATAACAAAATCACTCAAAGGAGTCTTGAGGCCGATTTTTATATTTAATGAAAACCGAAAACTGCAACCACGGATCCGGTTGCTTTAGAATAAAAAAAATCACTCTGTGTTACACCATCTAAAAATGTTGTTAGTAAATATCAAACTGTGGAAAGTAATAACACACGGCAAACAAAAAGAAACTGATGCTGAAATGCAAATTTAGTTTTTGTCACAATTGAGCTCGAGACTCCTTTCATTGTGTATCGTTATTCTTCTTAAATTCTAGTTCTAATTTATTATTCATATATTTTAATAAGCAGTGGATTAGGCCATCCATGTACGACTAAAAAATTAATACAATATTCAGATGTTTAAGCTAGTCACCGCAGACAGATTAAAGGCGGAACTTAACCTTACTAACTCTTCCATCAGAATGTACTGTTTAAAAGTCATAAGCCGAAGTCTGAAAAGAACTGACAATATTGACGTTTTTAATGCTTGAATCAATGCGTTGTTTCTCAAAACCTAATTTATTAGTATTTTTTAACTCAGACCAAAGCATGACAGGATAGATAATATTATAGAAAGAGAAAGGTATAGAAGTGCAAGTGAGTAAGGTATTCTCACGAGTGAGTTCCAGATCTCACACTCTCCCGCAATTAGTTTCAACAATATTTGTTAGGAAATAAGTTATTTCATCATCTTTTTTTTTAAATTATTTATTTACTAGCAGCGCCCCGCGGTTTCCGTAGTTCCCGTTCCCGTGGCAATACGGGGATAAAATATAGCCTATGTTACTCAGGGTGAATGTAGCTTTCTAGTGGTGAAATAATTTTTGAAATCGGTTGAGTAGTTTTCGCGTGAAAGCGTAACAAACAAACTTACATTCACATTTATATATTAAGTAGGGATGAAAAGTTACAGAGAAAAAAATACACGTATCTTCTGCCAAACTGCTGAACAGTTTGTCGGCAGTGTTCTAGCAGGTACAGCTGTCATCCAAGCACTTATTGGCTACTTAATACTATAGTTACACATATACGCAAAGTCGAAACAAAAGTAAAAAGTGTAGGCATCGGTACACACTAAATATCTAATGACGGGTTCAGGTTGCATTGCCAACCAGACCAGTACGAGCAACGCACGAACACAACCCAAACGTCCGGACCTCTGCCGGAGGGACACAAGCAACACAGCGCGAGCGAGACGGACGAGAATAAAAACACGGCGCGCGCGCACGCTAGACCGGCCGGCCCGCACCTACCCCATCGTTACTTATCAGATCATCGGGGGGCACGGTATTGCCCCCGCCAAGTCGAGCGCAAAGCAAACACTGCCGTACTGTTACATCCCTAGAATGCACTCTTTAGTGCATAATAAGCGCCACGTAATCATCCTGGCTGAGACCTAGTGCATTAGTCAGATAATAGAGTCAGTTCGGGTTGAGACTCCTACCGGATAGGTCGCATGTCAAAATATTGACCAAGTTTCCCTTTTATTTATAATTTCAATGAATATAATCATTTAGCTCAAATAATCGTTTTTTTTTTTAAAGGGATTATTAAATCGTGTCCTAACAGTACCATCCTTTACTGGAACCATTTCGCCGCATTTTCAGGCCCCTATTTTGAGAACCTCTGGATAAGACCAGAAAGCAGAAATTTTCGTTATCTAGTAAGCTATAATCACATACTTTAAATCCAAAATGTCAAGTTTGTAGGTCATTTAGTTCCGAAGTTAAGCAAAATCAAAGTTTCGAATTTATGACACTCACTCACTCATGATCATCAAAATAGAACTAGTACTTCCCATAAACTCAGAGAGCTGAAATTTGGTACAGAGCTAGGTTACAATGGCCACATAAATGAAAAACTATAAAAACTGGAATACCCGAAGATCTGGAGTACCTGGTGACCCTGATTAGAAAACACAAGAGCTCAACCAAACTTTTAGGGAGATCAACATACCGCCTTTACAAAAAATATTCAACTTGATGGGCCACTTCTGTTGCTACTGTACAAGAATCAGAACCGGAAAAAAGAAAAGAAAGATTTGTGATAGTAAAAAAAAGTACACCTAAAAAAAAAAAACTGTGTCAAATATGAAAACCTAATAAAATAAATCAGTATGCCAATACGTTTCTTCAAAAAGAAGTGAAATCCCACCAAAAACATTCTGTCAAAACCTAGCCAAGTCTCGATGGAGCTGCTTGTTTATCTCTAAAAAGTAATGAAATCTAGACAAAGTCGTGCCAAGTCTAAGGTTCCTTACTGCGATTTCTTTATTATTATAGTTAATGTTGTGTGACTTGGCCGTTGAAGGGTACACAAGGGTACAAAAAAAATACAACCGACTTCTACACAAAAAATAAAAAAAGTGCAAAATAACTTTAATTTCGGAACTCGGTGTTTGTGGTTGCTTTTTCGTTTTTTGAACACCGACTTCCGAAATTAAAGTTATTTTGCACTTTTTTTATTTTTTGTGTAGAAGTCGGTTGTATTTTTTTGTAAAAAGTTTTTTATTTATCACTTTTTAGTGGTACCTACACCCCCTCCCCTCCCCCCACCTAAATGAACCAATCACATTGGTGTAAAAAAAACGTACTGCTCCTTTACTGAGTAAACTAAGAGGTCGTCAATGTAGACAATGTAGATAGTTTTTTTAGATTTTTCGAAAACCGCTTGGGCGATTTTGATAAAATTTTCATGGGACCATTTGGAAAGTATACCCTTTCCAACAAAAAAAGAATTTTTCAAATCGGTTCACAAGCGACGGAGTTATGCGCGAACAAACATAAAAAAAAAATACAAACATCCGAATTGAGAACCTCCTCCTTTTTTAGAAGTCGGTTAAAAACCAGGTGCTCCATGACACCATTGCACCAATCTGTCGCCATAACCGCTACCCATTGACGATGGAAAATTGCCACTATGTAAAATGTTGTTTCAATAACCAGTCAATAGTAGGCTTGATAAAGCTGCGTATTTCAATAATATTTTTATGTGTAGGCGAGCTTAAAAGAAATACTTAGTATAAAAAAATATTTCCAATACAGACGGATTTCTAATCATTGATAGAAGTCCGTCTGTACGTATATTTTATGTTAGATCGGTGGTCGATTTGACGCTCCAAAAAGATGAGAGCAGAAGTCACAATCAACAACAGCCTAAAATGAGACACTAGCGTCTAATTACCAATACCAGTATGGGCTATTATCTCGCTTAACAAACATAGGTAGTTACAACAGATATAACATTACGTGTAAACAAAATTGACTTGTACCCACTACATATAAAGAATGTACATGTGCCAAGTCACACAACATTAACTATAATATTAAAGAAATCGCAGTATGGAACGCATGTTTTTGGTGGGATATTTCTTACCCAGTGTCCCAATCTACATACGATACATAATATCGTAACGGGCTAGCGGATGTAATGAATAAGTATTCGGATTAGGTATTTTTAAATACAAGGATTAGGTATCGTTTCTTCCTAATCGGACCCTAGTCTACAAATTTAGTCATTCAAATGCTTATAAAAGCCGAGGCGCCATTCTAGCTCGACTTTATCCAAAAATAGTTTATAAATCAGACCGTTACACCTCAGTCTATGGATGGCGACGATAAATTTCGCTCCGTAGTACTTATACTCGGCTGTGTAACGAAACCATAGCGCGATTCAATTCGATCCCAACGCCATCTATCGAGCGCAGGGTTCAACTTTTTTGTTGTGAATGAGTTATAATTTTACGGCGAAAAAAATATCCTGGGCTACGAAATACTAGAGCAATAATTCATGAGGTGACACGTTTTTTTAAATTGTGATTTTAAGACTATTTAAAGCCTACATTCTTGTAAAAAGATTATTTTTTCTCATAATGGAGCTGTTCGTCTTCATTACGAGAAAAATAATTCGGTCATAAAAAAAAATTGAAACCAACCAATTATTTCAACATGCATTTCTAATTACTTACAAGAGAGTAACGCTCAATCTTTTTGAGGTAAGATTATGTGCGCTACCGGTTTGGGTTTATATGTTGCTCGCTCACAGGTATTTGGCCGTTAGTAGACACACACGCAGGCCCTTCCCCTATTCTAAACTTTTCAGTGGTAAAAAAGACTTTTAAGATGTTTTTAATTAGTCGAGATTTTTTGTTTTCTAAGCTTATTATCATTATATGTACTAGTCAACAGATTCTGCAACACCGAATGTGATTACTAATTTTGAATTACCTACCGACCCATAAGACAAAACCATATTTATTGAAGTGATCTTTATCGTGGTTGGAAAAAAAAATTACCGCCACATTTTTCGGAGACGCTTCACATTTTTCCTTTACGCGCCTTCTTTTTTGA
Source organism: Hecatera dysodea (assembly GCA_905332915.2). NCBI lineage: Eukaryota > Metazoa > Arthropoda > Insecta > Lepidoptera > Noctuidae > Hecatera > Hecatera dysodea. The sequence goes on along the minus strand of HG995286.1, from coordinate 23,489,151 downwards.
GTTTATGAAAAACAGAAGAGGTTTGTCACTTTTTACTTTTAATTGTCAGTCTTAGAGCACATACATATACATGACCTGGATGATTAAATTGTGAAAAATTCGAAGTTTCACTTCTTACGTGTGTTTTGATCTCGTCTAGTTTTTGTGTTACAACTACTACCAGGAACATCATTTTTCTTTTACCTTGATAGTCCAATTTTTTTATTTTTCTGTAATGCATTGTTATTAATGGGTTATGATTGTTTGGGTGATTTTAGATAAAAAGGTCCGTCAGAAGGTTGCAAGCGTTTTCGCCGTTCAAATTATGAATTATCACTGTTTTTTTTTTTTCAGGAATTTAGCTCAATCAATTTAAAAATGTTATGTAACGGGAAGATGTAATTCAACTTCAATTTATAATTCCATAGGATTACGGTGTACTTTTAAAGCCATACAGTAAGCAAGTTTTAAAATTTCTGACGATGATTGCTGAAAGGCTGGACTGTCTGTTCATTCAGCATTGTTCTAACAGGCATGTACTGAGGAAATGTTAAAATTATGATCCGTTGTAATTCTTAATTTCAATTTAATTCTAATTTTTTGATTTTTTGAATTTAAAATTTGTTGATTGTAATTTAATTTATTGTTTTTAATCTAATTGAGAGCAGTGGTAGCCGAGTGGTAACGGCCCCGACTTACTAATTCTAGGTCGCGGGTTCAAACCCAGCCAGGCGCATTACATTGTGTAATTAATATCATCACCACTGCTCTCAAAACGGTGAAGGAAAACATCGTGAGGAAACCGGCATGTCCTAGAACCAAGAATTCGAAGACCTGTGACATTCACCAACCCGCACCGGGCCCGCGTAGTGGATTACGGCCCATTCCCTGTCCTAGAGAGGAGGCCTGTGTCCCAGCAGTGGGAACATTAAAAGGCTAATTATGAATCTAGTTGAGTGATGTAAATTGTATTTATTGATTTTAATGTAATTATATTAATTTTAATTTATCTTTTTAATTCAATCCTCTGGCTGTGGGTATTGTAATGTATTTGTCCGTCTATGTGTCCTTTATATGGAGTTTATATTAGTGAACTATGAATAGTTGGGATGAAATGGGTGTAACTTACCTGAATAAATGAATTTATTATTATGAATTAACCTGTATACAGGATGACTTTGAATAGATGCGACAAAATGAAATGGGAGCTTCAGTTACAGTAACATAGTAATTATAAACTGTTTTTTCTACAATCTAAATCGTTAAAAAAAGTTACGTGGTTGGCGTTTTAAAATGATCCATCGATGTTAATATCTTTATTTAAGTACGAATTATCGGTATTCCAGAAAAATAATTAATATGCAAAATAAATAAGAAAAATTAAAGTATCAAAAAATCTCGTCCAACTAATCGCAGTGCTCAATGATCGTTGTGGAGTACTCGCGTTATTAAACGTTGGCATTCATAGCGGTGATAAAAGTTCATTAATTTTACATTTGGTATGTTCTAAATTTTCTTGACAACACGTATTATTGTTTATATAAATATGTCGCATCTATTCAATTTCACCCTGTATAAGGTTTTATTTCTGTTTCAAATATTGCAATACTTTATTTGGTGATTTGGATCTGTTTTCACTGTCTGCTAGTAGCTTTACAAGCTCTTTAATAAAATTAATTAATAGCTCCGATAAGTAGAACATGTAAATTTTCTTAAAATAATTACTCTTTTTTTTTCTCTCTCTTTGTCTTTCAAGTTTCACTCGCATGCAAATAGTTCCTAAAAAAAAAATGTATTATCCAAGATGTAGATAACGTCGTGCGCTACACATACAATTATTATACGTTTTATTATGCTTAGTTAAGAAAAGTGTGTAACTGTTGGTTTTCCCAAATAAAATAAATGAATAAATAAATATTATAAAAAGCTTATAAAAACGAAGTACTGTTCCATGTAGCCAACATAAGTTAGAATAAGTATACGTTGTATGTCTCGGAGCTCATAACTTCATTCCCAGCTGATGGACTAGTTAACTTCACGCAAGTTTCGAGTTTCCCCATGCAGGTTCTAAACACAAAAGTCAAAAAATTCAAAAGTCAAAACGTTTATTTCAATTAGGCCATTAACGGCGCTTTTGAACGTCATCAATAAAATTTATAATAATTAAGTGACTCTAGCGTACATTCGCAAAGGTAGATTCTTATGGAGAAGAACGGACAAGGAACTCCATACCATAGTTACTCTTTTCAAATAAATGTTTTACAATATTTGGTATACAAAAAATACTTCATATATGTGAGGACGATGCAATAAGTATACTAGTTATAGAACAAAGTATTACCAGCAAAGGTAAACCAAGGCGCGCAGGTACTTACGCAGGCTTTGATATAATATTATGTTTGCGTTTCTTCTATAGTGATGTTATCTGTAATATCTGGTTTTATAGGCTAGACTAATTTATAGGGTAGAGGAGCTCATGGCTAAATTATAACAGCCGCACGGGTCGACCTTCAAGGTAAGGCAACGCTTGCCGAGGTTGGTTTGTGGTTGGGTGACCATCTTAACATATCGAGACTTCTCTGTGCCTCGGAAAACACGTTAAGCCGTTGGTTCCGGCTGTCATTTGGAGATCTTTGGCAGTCGTTACGGATTGTCAGAAGCCAGAAAATCTGACACCAGTTCTTGCCAAGAAGTACCGTGTGCCCCAGTTAATGGGTTGTGGAGGTCTGGTAGGCAGCCACTTCACATAAAATACTGGTATTCAGCTGAATCCGGCTTAACTGGAAGCTGACCCCAATATAGTTAGGAAAAGGCTTGGCAGATGATGACTAATTTGTAGGGTAAATTGTACAAAACATTATCTAGCGCAACAAATCACAAGAGGGCTTAGCGCTACGAGCTTCGTGCTACGACGTAGCTTGCTACGAGCTACGAGCGCTACGCTTCTACGAGAGTATGCTTTTGTGTGTTATTACATAAATCTTATTTCTCAAAATTAAGACTTTTTTGGCATATTGCGAATGCGTACGTTGCTTAAGAGTTAGTAGAATTGGCTGCCAGTATGTATGTATTATACGTAGATGAACCCCATTGTTTGTTCATAATTAAGATCGTACTTTGATTATATTAAATTCAATGTATTTTTAAATAATTACATGTACTTATATATGTGATAACAGTATACATTATGTATGTGTTTCCTCCTAACTATAAACCTGGCGTAGATTTTAAGTCAAGAACGTGCTCCGTCGTCAGCCATATCATCGGGTCTTCGCTTACCATCAGGTGGTATGGTGGCCAAGCGCGAGCCGTGCAGTAAAATAAAGAGAAACTAGAGTAACCTGTATAATTTTGGCAAAAAACTGATTGATAACGCATCAAACTTTATGTGATAAAAATAGCCTGAAAAGTGGGTACAGAATAAATAATTAGGGTCGTATCTCTAAGCCCCCAGTATAGTGCTGTGTCATCTGATTAAACACATCCATACAAGACAAGACAATGTGACGAGTGTCCGTCAGTGTGTGCGTTGTAATGACGTCACGGCGGTCATGTTTTTTGAGAGATTGCAGAGCTACTTACTATGTGATAAGCGTTTAGACATAATATGACATCACGACAGTATTACAACGTTACAAGGTAGTAACATACCTACTAGAATTAAATGAATGAAAATTTAAAACTTTTATTAAAAGCACCCTTTGTAAACAAGCATAATTATTACAAATTAGAAGATTACATTCAGGATACGAATGCTTGGAAATATGCTGGCCTTGCTCCATAGGGCAATGAAGGCTGTATACAATATCAAACTGGTTGATTTATGTATGGATTAAATTTATGATTGCATTTTTTTGTGTCTTGTTCTTTTATTTCTGTTTGCCTACTATTGAAATATTTGTAAATATGTGAGTACCATAAGCTTATTTAGTAGCTTACCCCTGCTAGTAATACTTTGTTCTATACCTAGTATACTTGGTGCATCGTTTTCACATATGTATATGAAGTATTTTTTGTAAACCAAATATTGTAAAACATTCATTTGAAAAGAGTAACTATATTATATTTATATTTATATTTATTTATTCAGATAACCATTGATCCATTTAATTGTTAGTATATACTTAAGAACTATGTTAATATCTAATAACTAAAAGAGACTTGGTCCTCTGGTTGAGGCTCCACACCAGTGGGCTGTCCACCTTATTGCCTATTGCATTCAGGATGCTGTTACTGCTCCCACGCAGTCTGCTTAGCAGTGAGGCTGTCTTATTGCGCCAGGTGGCATCAAAGCCATCTGTGCGTGACTCAGCGAACATTGTTGATGCACTGCAGAAGCGCGGCAGACGTAACAGCGCCCTGAAGGCATTGTTAAACTGGATGCGCAGAGAATTGTAAGCCCTTTGGGTATAACTGAACCACAGGCTTGCTGAGTACAAGGACGTGCAATACGCTTTAAATAAAGTAACCTTCACCGCGTCTGTACATCGAGCGAACCTGCGGGCCAGCATGTTCGCCCGGACTGACAATGCCCTGCGCTCCCTCTCCATGTCTACATCATCTCCAAGATTTTCGGTAACCACGTGCCCAAGATATTTGAATTGGTATACCCGATTAAGAGGAATACCGTTGAGAAGCACTGGTGGAACCACAGTTGGGGACTTTGTACCTGCCTTGAAGATCATGCACTCTGATTTTTTAACATTATAACTCAGACCGTGTGTGGCCGCATATTTTTCACATACGGTAACCAACTTCCGCAATGCACAAATCGAGGGAGCCAGCAGCACCATATCATCGGCATAGCTAATGTTGTTTACACTGACACCGTCTACGTAGCACCCAACGGGCATTTGACTGAGTTCCTCTATTAGTGCGTTTACGTAAAGGTTAAAAAGCAAGGGCGAGCTCAACCCCCCCTGCCTCACTCCGCATTCCAATCTGTATTCACTCGACAGTTTACCCGCCCACTTTACATTATTTTTCTGATTAAGGTACCAGTACCTAAAAAGCAATGTCAACTCTGGTGGTAGGCCCGTTTCCGATAATTTCTGCCATAACATATCGTAAGACACTAGGTCAAATGCTTTCGAGAGGTCTAGAAAGCAAGCATAAACCGGGGTCCGTCTGTCCGTATAATATTTCACAGTGTGCTTAAGGCTAAGAATAGCGGTCTCAGTCGACAAACCAGGACGAAAGCCGAACTGAGCGTCATGTAACTTAACATGCTTGATCAAATATGAGTTAAGCACACTGTCAAATATCTTTGCTACAATAGTGGCAAGCGAAATCGGTCTGTAGTTAGATTTATCAGACACATCCCCCGTTTTACTCTTTGCAATCGGTACTACCAGAGTCTTCACCAGAGCAGCGGGTAGGTGTGAGTGATTTATACACAAATTAAATAACATTGCAAGTACTCTAGGAAGGTGGAAACCAGCATACTTTAGGTGTTCCACGCTGAGTTCGTCATACCCTGGTGATTTTCCTCCCTTCATACCCCCAATGGCATGATCAATGTCCTTAGCCAGTATTAAAGTTGAAATATTCATCCCCTGAGTCTCAGCATCGAACCGTCCGCATGCTGGTCCTAAGGGTGACTTTACTACAAATTGCTCCTTAAAAACATTAGCAATGTCTTCAGGGCTAACAACACCCCCGACACTTACTGGGATGCCTGGCCTAGTATTCAATTTATTGGTGCATTTCCAAAAATTTTTAAAGTCCTTATTCGTGTAGTGTGTTGCCATCAAGTCCATTTTTATCTGTTCTTGATGGTTTTGACACCACTTAAGCTTGCTTTTAAAAATCTTACGCGCCTCAATCATGTCTCTGAACAACGGCCCGCTCGCTGGTTTACCGTAGCTTACCCATATATTAAATGTCCGCCTGGCACCCGAGTAAGACTCGCTCACGTGCTTATTCCACCCTGCTAATAAACCCTTATGTTTGCCTTTCTTTATCATACATGTAGCAGTCGCAGCCTTTCTCAACACATTTATAATATCATCGTATAATTTATTGACAATATCCTTATGGGATTCATTGTGACAAAATTTTCCACAACAACTCTGAAATTCACATGGGAAATCTATAATTTTTAGATGTGTATTACATATTTTTCTGTACTCGTTTATCTGCTCTGGGCTCCTATCACCCCATTTCACTTTATTACGAGCTGTGTTCTTCAATAAAATTGTTTGTGTAATCACATCAAAATTACATGTAACAACTAATGGATAATGGTCTGACCAATACACGTCATACTTTACATATAAATCTACAACACAAGGCCACGCGGCCTTTGTGACAATACAATGGTCTAGCCATCTACGACACCCGTGTGCCTCACTAATGAAAGTGAAAGTATCGGACGATACACACAGTTTCTTTGTGTCCGCACATATCCAGTCCTGTTCCGCAGAGAATTCCAAAAGTTCAGTGTAAAAACGCTCACCTGGATGCGCATTTAAGTCTCCGAGAATGAAAACAGCTTCAACACTACTTTCCTCAATAATAGCACTAATAGCACTTAGGCAGTCTGTGAACTCAGGTACGTTCTCAGCACAGTCCGTAGGCATATAAACACTGACAACTAGCACGGGCCGATCGTTTGTAGAAATACGAATAGCCGATATACGTGGGTTTGCACACTGTACCACTGACACAAACTGGAATACGGATTTACGCCATAAAAGCGCCACCCCTCCAAAAGGTCTACCCTTGAGAATACCCACACTGGTGTCCACCGCAGAGGTCCCAGTGCTGCCAAAGTCTTCGTGAATATCCGCCAGGTAAGACACTTCACAGGGCAGTAGCCAAGTCTCCTGTAAGGCGATGATGTCTGCAAAATCACATATCTGTTTTATACCGTCCACAGACCGTTTTATATTTTTGCAGTTAAATGTTACCATAGTAGCATTATACATTATCAGTCGAATTATTTCTTTTCTTCTCATCATAAGCTTGTTTGTACGGCATAAAGCGACGACATGTCACACCGTCTGGCCAGATTTCATCATTTAGGAAAACGTCTAATTTATGCTTCGAAACTGTCATTTTGTAAGCACTGTAACTTCTTTCTGTTTTCATTTTTATTTTCTGAAGAGTAACACATTCGTTGGTTTTTGTAAAAATATACTCGATAATGTCCTTCTCAGCGGTATTTTTGTGCACATTTGACACGAACAACGGGATTTTAAGATCTGCTGGTCTGAATCTATCTTCAGGTTTAATTGAAGCTTTCCCTCTGATGCCCTCCGTCCTGTTTCTGTATCTTCTTTTTTGCACCAAACACCACTCATTACTTAATACAGAAGGCTTTGGTTTCGATTCACCTTCCGACATAACTATTTCCGCCATTGACTTATCAATATTTGTTACATTCGTACTACTGGCCGTGTTCATTACGGTGTGATTAGCGGCCGGTCCCATCAGCTGTTCCGCCGTTGCAACTGTCTTGCCTGTGTGCGTACAAGCTATCTTACGCGTGCGCGCGGTATCAGCCGCATTGAGTGCGAAATCGTTTGGACTACACTCATGCACCAACTCAGTTGATTGTGTAGACATCGTACACGACAAATCATGCACTTGCTGCTTCGCACATCTTGTTTCTACTTCCGGTACATTTTTTATTGATGCGGTGGATGCGTCATCAATATTCAAAAAACCGGTTGGTCCGCTATCTAATAAATAGGCACCTCGTCTGTTATTTATATTGGATTCTTCATTTAATAATGATGCATATTTCATGTCATTCAATGCAGTTTTTAAGTACTCACTCGTAACATAAGATTCCTTGATAAGTTTTAGTTCCGACTGCAGTATCACGATATCTTTTAACAACCTAGTTGCATCTATGTGATCAAAGGTTACCGGTGGCAATTTATGAAGTTCCTTTGCCACGAAGATGGGAATTTTATCCGGATCAACAGTTTTAAAGGCACTTATGATATCTTCCACATCCTTTTGTTCTTTATTTTTACGTCGCGCCACTTTTCTGACGGTAGTTGAAAAAGACGTAAAAAGGAGTTCCTTCGCGACACTGATTTCTGATGCAGAGAAATCACTTATAATAAGTCTAATTAGACTTACTTCATCCATAACACATATTTTGTTTTGTGTGAAGCATAATAGCTCATTAATAACTATGTTACACTGTGAACACTTCACAACTTCGGTAGACATTATTTTATTTTTATTCTGCACCCGTTCGCTTACGCGTTCGCGCGGAGACTGATGAACTATGGAGTTTCTTGTCCGTTCTTCTCCGTAAGAATCTACCTTTGCGAATGGACGCTAGAATCACTTATTTAGATAACTTTTAATGATGACGTTCAAAAGTGCCGTTTAATGGCCTAATTGAAATAAACGTTTTGCTAAACTCATTTTTAGCTAAACGGTTGTACGGAGACGATATCAACATACATTTGGTTTTATTTAAGTTGATAAGAATACCATTATCGTGCGCCCATTTTACTATATTATCCAAATATTCTTGCATTACCGACTGGATCAGTCAACAGTCATGACCACTGTATGCCAAGCACGTGTCGTCTGCATTCCATATAGGTATTACTCCATATAGGTTTTTGATGACATTAATCATACTATTGACGTGCATGATACACCCGATCGGTCCATAAACTGACCCGGTTGGCACCCCATAAATGATTTTACCGAGTTTACTGTCTGCACCTTTAACCCTAACTTTTAGATACCTATTGTGCAGATATTGCCTGATCCACCCCTTTACAGGCCCTCGTATTCCAAACTCCTCCATAGCCTGCAGCAAGCCCTCATATTCCAGAGCATCGAACGCTTTTTTGAAGTCAATAAATATCAATAAAACTACCTCTTTCAAATTTAATGCGCTATTTATGTAATCAGTGAACTTACTTAATGCCGTTGTTGTGCTTCTATTTGGTCTAAAACCATGTTGAGTATCAGTTTTAACTGATACTCAACATGGTTTTTATAATATGAGCTTCTAAAAAAAAATACAACCGACTTTTCCACAAAAAATAAAAAAAGTACAAAATAACTTTAATTTCGGAACTCGGTGTTTGTGGTTCCTTTTTCATTTTTTGAACACCGAATTCCGAAATTAAAGTTATTTTGTACTTTTTTGATTTTTTGTGGAAAAGTCGGTTGTATTTTTTTGTAAAAAGTTTTTTATTTTTCACTTTTTAGTGGTACCAAAACCCCCTCCCCTCCCCCCACCTAAACGAACCAATTACATTAGTGTAAAAAAAACGCACTGCTCCAATGCAGAGTAAACTAAAAGGTCGTCAATGTAGACAATGTAGATATTTTTTTAAATTTTTCAAAAACCGCTTGTTCGATTTCGATAAAATTTTCATGGGACCATTTGTGAAGTATACCCTTTCCAACAAGAAAAGAATTTTTCAAATCGGTTGGCAAGCGACGGAGTAACGCGCGAACAAACAATAAAAAAATAAAAAAAACATACAAACATCCGAATTGAGAACCTCCTCCTTTTTTAGAAGTCGGTTAAAACACTGTTATTTGGCCTATAATTACTTTCTCAACAATTTTGACGTGCTGTGCTGTTGCTAAAAATATTGCACAGTCGCTTATATAATTCCAAAGAGTCTTCAATACATATGAGATTACTCCATTCTACATTACATAACTTAGTTTTGACCGATTCATTATTAAGAGTCGTGCGATATCAACACTGTGTGGATCGCCCGGAGGACACGGTGGAGCATACGGTGGAGGTCTGCCCTGTTTGGGCGGAGCACCGCCGTATCCTCCTCGAGGCGATCGGCGGCGGCGACCTCTCGCGTCCAGCCCTGGTTCAAGCCATGGTCCGGAGTGAGGAGGCATGGGAAGCGGTCGCCTCCTTCTGCGAAGCAGTAATGCTAGCGAAGGAGGAGGCGGAACGCGTGCGAGAGAGGGAAACCTCTCGCTCCAGCCGCCGCAACAGAAGAAGACGCCCCGGGCGTCGGGAAACGCAGGGCGATTCCCGGCCACCGTAGGCGTGGGCCTGCGGATGGCGAGCTATGGGTGGCTCGCCCTCCAATAGCAACCAGGCCCGAGTCGACGGCGCGTCGTGTTCCACGCGCGCCTCAAAGAGCCGTCAGCAAAGAAGACGGGGCCCCATAGGGTCAGTGCCTGCTAGGGTTGCGGAATTTGTTCGAAAGAGTCACCGCGGCCCTGGAACGCAAAGGGCACAAGAAGGAACACGGGTGGGTTTTAGTCAGTAAGAGTCTGACACTCTCTTCCGCTCCGCCCAGAGCGAGAGAATTCATTTGATGATTTTCATTCCAAAAAATAATTAAAAAGGTGTTAAGGTGGAGTGAATATACGTTTAATTTGGAACTTATAAATGTGCATACCATCATCAGTAACTAAATGCACTGGAAGATTGCTAAAACTGTCGCCATATTTTCTATGAAACTGATTTTACCCAAAAATGACTTCAGTAGTGTCAATGTTGGTGCTTTAGCTTTTGATAAGGAATCAACATTTGACCGTATAAACTGCTACCATTTTTGTTTACGCGTAATCTTTACTAGAAGTATATAACTTAAGTATCTCAAATTTTACTTAAATTCAATTTTTGAAGACTATTTAAAACCGTAATTAATATGTCAGAAAGTTATTTCATTTCATAAGGTTATTATCTATACTATAGTGTTTGGAATCTTATCCAACTATTTACTCATTAATTGCTGAAATGAACCACGGTTAATTTAAATAATTAATGAGATAAACGTCCCTTAAATATCTTACGTAAGCGTGTCCAAGGGCTCTCGCCTCAGGATCAAGCGAGGCAGCAATCCAGCAAGGAGATTCGCCGCCTCGCTAGTGACCGTACATTGCCTAAGCCCGGACCAAATACCTAGATTTGGTACCAGGACTTTATGGCAGTTCAGGAGGTCGATTTTCTCTATACATTGCGGGTGGATAGGGTGTCGGACATGTAGGATGGGGTGGATGGCGAGATTAGTACACTCGGAGTACAACATTATTTATTTTGCTTTTGTTTTGTTGTAAAGGTAATATTTTGTAAGCTGCAAACAATGTTTCAGCATTTGAGTACGCTCTACTTTTATACAGCACAATACGGGTCGATCCAAGGTAAGTTATGTCACCGCGGCCGAGTTTTAAACCTGTTTTTCTCCATACAGCCCTAGTACAACGTATCGTATTTGCTTTGTTGAACCGACCACGTGCGCTGGGTTACCACGTGGACTCCGTACATCTTATTATCATGATGTTTACTTTGAGCTGAAACAACGCCACGCCAAACTTACAACCCTCGCTTTCGGACAACACTCGATCGACAATACTTTTACTTTTGTCAAAAGATAAACAGTCTTGACAATAACCTAAAAAATAAACAATCTATACCTACAAAAAAGAAATACGATTTCGATGGACCAGAGATTACTACTTTTTATGGCATTTTACTGCCGTACTTTAAATGGCTGACCCAGTTAGTAGTAGTTTTGGCCTGGGGTTATTTTGGCTCGAAGTAAATAAACATCGTGATGTCAAGGTTTACGGAGTCCACGTGGTAACCCAGCGCACGTGGTCTGTTCAACAAAGCGAATACGAAGCGTTGTACTAGGAGTGTATAGAGAAAAACAGGTTTAAAACTTGGCAGCACTGACATAACTTACTTGGATCGTTTCTTTTTTAATGAGTCGTCGTCGGGTATCGTCCCCTCCCTTCTTGTTTTCGGGGACTTCAATGCTAAGAATTTGGATTGGGGTTCCTGTTATACGAACGTGCGGGGTAGGTTGATGGAGGATTGGGCCCTGGAGACAGGCCTGGTCGTCCTTAATCGAGGTTCCGTGGGATCCCACTTGTGTGCGGATGCGAGGTGAATCCGTGGTGGTCATCTGGTTTGCCAGACCCGCTCTGTCACCGCGTGTCGACAACTTGCGTATTGTGGAGGAAGTGGAGACGTATTTCGACCACCGGTATATCCGGTTCGACATCTCCAACCAGACCTCAAGCGCGCCAGTCCGACAAACCCCGAGTGGTCCGCGGTGGGCGCTGAAGCAGCTTGACCGGGAGCTTCTCCTGGAAGCCTCGATTGTGCAGACCTTGGTGTTAGCACCGGACAGGCCTGAGCGCATGCTTGGAGAGGGGGCAGTTCCCATTTCGCTGGAAGACGGGGAAACTGGTCCGCATTGGGAAGCTAGGGCGCTCTGCGGACTCTCCGTCCGCATACCGGCCCATCGTGCTGCTTGGCGAGGTGGGCAAGCTCTTTGAAAGAGTAATGGGTTTCCACGTGGACTTCGTAGATCTTGTCATCACGATGTTTTCTTCGAGCCAATAAAACCCCAGCTCAAAAGCGAATCTTACTCGCACAATTACTGTTCCTTTGGTTTTTTTTTCGATTCAAGTTGCGGCACACAAAAAAAAACATGTTACTGTAAAACTTACAATCCGCGCTTTAGGATAAAACTCGATCGACAATACGTGACATTCGACGTCAGATGTCAGACGTCGATTAGTACTAATGTCGAAAGATAAACAATCTTGACAACGAAATACGATGTGTGTTGTACTAGTTATAACTATAAATAATAAAAAAAACAATCTATTCCCTAAAAAAACACAATAGGCATTAGATGGGCCTGGGAGTGTTTAATGAAAGTCAGGCCTACTTGCAAAAACAAGAGTTATTTTTTAAATTCCATGTCTGGAATAGTTGTTATTTTATGTCTTGTTAACAACTAAATTTAAATGAAAATATATGTCTGGTTTTCCTGAAAGTAAGACTACTTAGTAAATGGATCAAATTGTAGAGGAAATTAGTCGGAAACTAGTTTGATGACGTGTATCAAATGACAACTTTCAAAGCGAAAACAGACACAACCGGTTATGCCCTTTAGCTAGCTTTTGCGTGTTTTAGCATTTGAGTACGCTCTTTTTTATTATAAGTTCTATAATATAAGTTATGTTACCGCGGCCAAGTTTTAAACCTGTTTTGCTCCATATACTCCTAGTACAACGCATCGTATTTGTTTTGTTGAACAGACCACGTGCGCTGGGTTACCACGTGGACTCCGTAGATCTTAACATCACGATGTTTACTTTGAGCCGAAATAACCCCAGGCCAAAAGCGGATCTAACTCGCACAGGAATCTTACTACGGTACACAAAAACGGGCTTTACGGAGGCCACGTGGTAGGCTACCAGCGCACGTGGTCTGTTCAACAAAGCAAATACAATGCGTTGTAGTAGGAGTGTATGGAGCAAAACAGGTTTAAAACTCAGCCGCGGTGACATAACTAACGAAACAATATTCAAAGTTGTAATAAATCTGGTTAAACAATCCAAGGTTAATTATGTCAGTGCGGCCAAGTTTTAAACCTGTTTTTCTCTATACACTCCTAGTATAACGCATCGTATTTGCTTTGTTAAACAGACCACGTGCGCTGGGTTACCATGTAGACTCCGTAGATCTTGACTGATATTACGATGTTTCCATTGAGCCGAAATAACCCCAGGCCAAAAGCGAATCTAACTCGCACAGGAATCTTACTACGGTACACAAAAACGGGGTTTACAGAGGCCACGTGGTAGGTTACCCAGCGCACGTGGGCTGTTCAACAAAGCAAATACGATGCGTTGTACTGGGAGTGTATGAAGCAAAACAGGTTTAAAACTCAGCCGCGGTGACATAACTAACGAAACAATATTCAAAGTTGTAATCAATCTGGTTAAACAATCCACCAAGTTTTAAACCTGTTTTTCTCCATGCAATCCTAGTACATCGCATCGTGTTTGCTTTGTTGAATCGACCACGTGCGCTGGGTTACAACGTGGACTCCGTAGATCTTGACATCATGATGTTTACTTTGAGCCAAAATAACCCCAGACCAAAAGCGAATCTAACTCGCACACGAAACTTACTACGGTAAACAAAAACGGGGTTTACGGAGGCCACGTGGTAGGCTACCAGCGTACGTGGTCTGTTCAACAAAGCAAATACGATGCGTTGTACTAGGAGAGTATGAAGCAAAACAGGTTTAAAACTCAGCCGCAGTGACATAACTAACGAAACAATATTCAAAGTTGTAATAAATCTAGTTTAACAATCCACCAAGTTTTAAACCTGTTTTCCTCTATACACTCCTAGTACAACGCATCGTATTTGCTTTGTTAAACAGACCACGTGCGCTGGGTTGCCATGTGGACTCCGTAGATCTTGACATCACGATGTTTCCTTTGAGCCGAAATAACCCCAGGCCAAAAGCGGATCTAACTCGCACAGGAATCTTACTACGGTACACAAAAACGGGGTTTACAGAGGCCACGTGGTAGGTTACCCAGCGCACGTGGGCTGTTCAACAAAGCAAATACGATGCGTTGTACTGGGAGTGTATGAAGCAAAACAGGTTTAAAACTCAGCCGCGGTGACATAACTAACGAAACAATATTCAAAGTTGTAATCAATCTAGTTAAACAATCCAAGGTTAATTATGTCAGTGCGGCCAAGTTTTAAACCTGTTTTTCTCCATGCAATCCTAGTACATCGCATCGTATTTACTTTGTTGAATCGACCACGTGCGCCGGGTTACAACGTGGAATCCGTAGATCTTGAAGTCATGATGTTTACTTTGAGCCAAAATAACCCCAGGCCAAAAGCGAATCTAACTCGCACAAGAATCTTACTACGGTACACAAAAGTGGGGTTTACGGAGGACACGTGGTAGGCTACCAGCGCACGTGGTCTGTTCAACAAAGCAAATACGATGCGTTGTACTAGGAGTGTATGGAGCAAAACAGGTTTAAAACTCAGCCGCGGTGACATAACTAACGAAACAATATTCAAAGTTGTAATCAATCTGGTTAAACAATCCACCAAGTTTTAAACCTGTTTTTCTCCATATAATCCTAGTACATCGCATCGTGTTTGCTTTGTTGAATCGACCACCGCGGCTGAGTTTTAAACCTGTTTTGCTCCATACACTCCTAGTACAACGCATCGTATTTGCTTTGTTAAACAGACCACGTGCGCTGGGTTGCCATGTGGACTCCGTAGATCTTGACATCACGATGTTTCCTTTGAGCCGAAATAACCCCAGGCCAAAAGTGGATCTAACTCGCACAGGAATCTTACTACGGTACACAAAAACGGGGATTACAGAGGCCACGTGGTAGGCTGCCAGCGCACGTGGTCTGTTCAACAAAGCAAATACGATGCGTGGTACTAGGAGTGTATGGAGCAAAACAGGTTTAAAACTCAGCCGCGGTGACATAACTATCGAAACAATATTCAAATTTGTAATAAATCTGGTTAAACAATCCAAGGTTAATTATGTCAGTGCGGCCAAGTTTTAAACCTGTTTTGCTCTATACACTCCTAGTACAACGCATCGTACTTGCTTTGTTGAACAGACCACGTGCGCTGGGGTACCATGTGGAATCCGTAGATCTTGACGTCACGATGTTTTCTTTGAGCCGAAATAACCCCAGGCCAAAAGCGGATCTAACTCGCACAGGAATCTTACTACGGTACACAAAAACGGGGTTTACGGAGGCCACGTGGTCTGTTCAACAAAGCAAATACGATGCGTTGTACTAGGAGTATATGAAGCAAAACAGGTTTAAAACTCAACTGCGGTGACATAACTAACGAAACAATATTCAAAGTTGTAATAAATCTGGTTAAACAATCTACCAAGTTTTAAACCTCTTTTTCTCTATATATTCAAAAAATAAAATTATTTTTTGCAAAAAAAAAACACCGACTTCAAAAAACCCTAGAAGCAATAAAAAGTTTAAAATTATTCTCTATCCTACCTATATTAATAAACCTAACCTAACCTACGATTAACCTATAATAAAATTTAACAATTTTTGGAGTCGGTGCCAAGCTAAGTAATGAAACGACTAGTAATTTTAGAGTATTCTTCCGTTTTAGTACAACAAAGCTCTATATATGACGTTGTTCATTGAGGCCTCATTTCTGAAGCGGGCTATGGCTTCGTTACCGATATTTCTCTAAGTAAGGTTGTTACACAAATTTTGCTCATTATGTTCAGATGACTCAAGATTTTAAAGCTGTTAATCGTCGAACTCCTTGCTTTTCTTGCGTTATTATATTGTGTAAACTGTTTTAGATCTGATTTCATTGATTTGTATTTAATGTTATGTAAAAATATATTATTATTATTTTTTCTTTGTGCCTTAATATTAGGTATTAGGTAAACTATCATAAACTATTTTTGTTGTTTTCCGATTTGATTTAATATTTAGAAGCTGTAAGATTTATGTTTTATTTTTCTGGTCTTAGTCTGTAGGTATATAGTCATTTAGGTATCGTATATTGCTTGGCACCGACTCCAAAAAATTGTTAAATTTTATTATAATTATGTTAATCGTAGGTTAGGTTAGGTTTATTAATATAGGTAGGTTATAGAATTATTTTTAACTTTTTAGTACTTCTAGGGTTTCTTGAAGTCGGTGTTTTTTTTTTTTTTTTGCAAAAAATAATTTTATTTGTTAATTTTTAGTGACATATTTTTAATCTTTTAAAATATGGGTAGGCCTAGTAAAGATGCTTCTCGTATAAGAAAACGGCGTGGACCTGAAACTGAGAATGAAAAAGAAAAACGCTTAAAAGAAATTAGAGAAAGAAATGCTCAACGCATTTCGAATGGGAACCCCGACCAGCGCGAAAACAGACTTGCAAAGCAGAGGACCTACATATATGTTATGTAGTTTGAATTAGGAAAGTCAAGAAGGTTATAATCGTCGTCTTTGTTCAATTCATACTCGATTGGCCACTGAAAGCCAAGAAGATTACGATCATCGTATAACGGAATTATGTACAAACATTAATATATCCGGAGAATGTTATTTTGAATGAAGAAAAATTTATCTATTTTTTTTTTAAATATAAATTATCAGTGGTTCACCTGGAAAGTGCATACCGTTACAATTCCAACAAACCCAAACACGGCTAGGATACAACGTCTTATTTTGGAGTTCCGGTGCCTGTCTCTTGGCTTCATCATCAGATCTGATTAACAAAAAATACAAACATCCAAAAAGAGAACCTCCTCTTTTTTAGAAGTCAGTTAAAAAACGCACTGCTCCAATGCAGAGTAAATTAAAAGATCGTTAATGTAGACAATGTAGATATTTTTGTTGATTTTTCGAAAACAGCTCGTTCGATTTCGGTAAAATTGGACCATGGGACCATTTGGGAAGTATAACCTTTCTAACAAAAAAATCATTTTTCAAATCGGTTGTCAAGCGACGGAGTTATGCGCGAACAAACATAAAAAAAAACCCATACAAACATCCGAATTGAGAACCTCCTCCTTTTTTAGAAGTCGGTTAAAAACGGGGTTTACGGAGGCCACGTGGTAGATTACCCAGCGCACGTGGGCTGTTCAACAAAGCAAATACGATGCGTTGTACTAAGAGTGTATGGAGCAAAACAGGTTTAAAACTAAGCCGCGGTGACATAACTAACGAAACAATATTCAAAGTTGTAATAAACCTGGTTAAACAATCCAAGGTTAATTATGTCAGTGCGGCCAAGTTTTAAACCTTTTTTTCTCCATGTTATCCTAGTACATCGCATCGTATTTGCTTTGTTGAACCGACCACGTGCGCTGGGTTACAACGTGGAATCCGTAGATCTTGACATCATGATGTTTACTTTGAGCCAAAATAACCCCAAGCCAAAAGCGAATCTAACTCGCACAAGAATCTTACTACGGTACACAAAAGCGGGGTTTACGGAGACTACGTGGTAGGTTACCCAGCGGACGTGGTCTGTTCAACAAAGCAAATACGATGCGTTGTACTGGGAGTGTATGGAGCAAAACAGGTTTAAAACTCAGCCACGGTGACTTAACTTACAAAACAATATTCAAAGTTCTAATAAGTCTTTCTTGATTGATAAAAAATAAATAACAACATTCTATATGTACCAAAATTCGTTTTTTTTTCAAACTTCTAATTTAGTTTATTTAATAAGAATAATCACTACTGTGACAAAGTTTCTTAGGGTTTGACTAAAAGGGCTATGGAATGAGTTCGGCACGTTATCAGGTGGTATAAATAAAATATAATGTAGAAGTAAAAACGGTAAAAAGGCACAAACAGTAAAACAATGGAAAAATTTAACGGAGCGTCTCGCGAAAAGTCCTTCGCTTTTCGCGGTCAAAAGTCCACCTAAGTTTTTGGCGGGAATCGCTGGCGGGAGTATATTCTCGCCATCGCCGCGCATAAGGCACGCTCGAGTATGGAGTTAGTAACACCATGCTACATCCTCCCCCTCTAACTGAGACATGCGCCCTCGCGTCTGGGTTAGGAAGGAAGCGCCTGGACCTACCGTGCCTACGCTTTACGTTGACCGGGGCTGGAGGTACGTCACCTACGAATGGGGTCAACTGTGAGGCGTGGTATGTTCCTAACGTTGCATTGCTTCTTATTTTCTCCATTATATACGTAGTAGAGCTCACGACTTCTTTTATATAGTAGCGCCCGTCCCGTCTTGGTATGAACCTCAGTGTTTCGCCGTGGGTTGTGTCGCTGCTCCCTTGAGTGTGATCCCTTCTCAACAAAACAGCAGTTTGCGGCTTCAGATCACGGTTATCCCTTTCCAGGTCCGGTATACTGTTATCGGTTTTGTACCTCTGACATTCTACACGTCTCCTCCCCCTAAACGGGTCGTCGGTTGATTCGAGGTCCTTGGGGCTTCTTGATTGAAAATCAACCTCAGCATAGTGGATGTCACAATCCGTTTCTTTAGCGCAAGATGGTCGCGACAGTGTATCAGCGACGGCGTTCGTCCTGCCCGGTGTATACTCTAAACGCAGATTTTGTAACTCCTGTTCTAGCATCGCTGTCTTACTGGGAGACATTCTGTAAGGCGGCGCGGCGATGGGTTTCTGATCCGGGTCAATCTTCAACCGGTGCGTGGCATATTCCGTTGGTGGCCCACCCTCAGCAGAGCGTTCGGACCTCTTCAACAGAAACGCGTTCAGTTGAACCCTCTGATCAGCTCCTACATCTTTTCTCAACACAAAGTTTGATGCTTCTACTTCTATCAGTTCCATCTGGCCGCCCGAAGGTAATTCAACGCTGGTTATAAATGGGTACCAGCGTCTCGGCTCATTGTTAAAACACCAGCTGCTCTGTGGTAAATTTAGCATGACATTTGCTTTTAAAATAAAATCTCTTCCTAATAATGTCCGAGTTTGCGCACCTGGTATCACTATAAAATTGGTAGATATAGCACGGTCATTCAACTTCACCTCAGTATCGCACTCGAGTACAATACATACTTGCTGCGACCCGTCAGCAAGCCCTATAGTACGTGAGGTTTTTCTAAAAACTGTGCCAGCTTTTCTTAGTAAATCATATAACATGGGGCCTGCGATGGAATGTGTGGCTCCCGTGTCTAATATAGCCACTCCCTTAAGATTTACAACCTGGATTTCTACCAGCGGCCACGGATCGTCACTATCAGCTACTTGTGCGATACAAAAGTTCGATTGAATAGAAGACGACACGCCTTTGCAGTTACTACATTTTGAACGTACCACACCAAGCTGACCACATCCGTAACAACGTAACTCGGTATTTTCATTCGAATTAGTGGAAAGGTCGATGACCTGACCGTCCTTCTTCACTTTATTCCGACACTCTTCTATCGTATGGCCAAAAAACTTACAATAGGAACATTTTGGTCTAACGCGTTTATGACTATCACCTATATCACGATCTTTTTTAAAATTTAATGCGTGCAAGTCAGATGACCTTGATGGAGTTTCTTTACTGCTCGAAAAACGCGGGTCATCCAGGGCATCAACAGGGCTAACTTTCGTACTCGAACGTACCTGCACGACGACGGGAGAGTTGTTGTTTACATAGGTAGAAGTACTTACCTCCGCCAACGACTCCTCGACTAACCTGGCCTTCGCAATCAGCTGTTCTAGGTCATTCACCTCGTCGCGAGACACTCGTTTTCTTATCCTACGATCTAACAATCCATAAACCATGTCCAACTTCATCACTTCTGGCACATCATATGGCAACTTAGATATATTTGCGCGCACTTTATTAATAAACACATCAGCCCGTTCACTTGTTTGTTCGTCACGGAACACGTCGCGAAATATTTTGTAGCCAGGTCGCGGCACGCCATACATCGCTCGAAGTCTTCGTAGCGCGTCGGACCACGACGCAATCGATGATTTCACGCCTTGCCACCAGACAGCGGCCTCGCCAACTAGCAGCATAGGCAGCCCCCGTAGCGCGTTCTCGTCAGTGATGCCGGTGCAGTCGCGGTAGACATCGATCGCGTCGATGAACGCCTCGAGCTCCTCCGCGTTCTTTGACGATCCATCGAAGCGAGCCGTGCACTTCGCGAAGTTTCCCGACCGTCGCGCGGTATCACGGGCATCGGGTATTCGTGGTGATGAGGTGCACGGTTCATCTTTGTTCGCCAGTATATTTTCTATAAGGATGCGATTTGCTTCCGTTTGACCTTTAGTGATATTTTTCACCAATGACTGCAGCATCTCTTCAGTCATGATGATGTTCGGTGATGATGATGACGTTGGTACCATCGTCCGATCCTGTTCCAGATCTGTGTCGGAGCCCGACCCACCATCTCTTCCTGCACGTTTTTTTGTTGGTTTCGGCGACATGGTAACAGGGCACTAGCTCAGCTGTTACTCACTCGAACAACGCGGGTAATGGTTGAATGGGTCGTTAATATTAACGAACACGTATTCGCAATTTTTCCGTAGCACGGTTTGAAACGACGAACGTAATTTTTTAAGCTCCCGCCAAAACTCCGTCTTGCTCGTTCGCGCGTCGTCGGCGTCGGTTACGATTTTTGGCGGGAAGAATGGACTCGCCCAAATTCTTTTGTTTGATGGTTTTTTCACTGTTTGGAATAAATGCACTGTCGGAAACCGTTCACTGTATTTTTAGTTTTAGCACGACAGGATTATCTTCACTTTTAACTATTCACTGAATTTTGCACTGATATCGTGGCCACGAGTTGGGCGACACTTGTGACAAAGTTTCTTAGGGTTTGACTAAAAGGGCTATGGAATGAGTTCGGCACGTTATCAGGTGGTATAAATAAAATATAATGTAGAAGTAAAAACGGTAAAAAGGCACAAACAGTAAAACAATGGAAAAATTTAACGGAGCGTCTCGCGAAAAGTCCTTCGCTTTTCGCGGTCAAAAGTCCACCTAAGTTTTTGGCGGGAATCGCTGGCGGGAGTATATTCTCGCCATCGCCGCGCATAAGGCACGCTCGAGTATGGAGTTAGTAACACCATGCTACACTACTATATATACATTTAAATTAAAAACAAAAAAAAACACTGAACTAACTAAAACTAAAAATAGTTAAAAGATGGCGTCGAAAAATTCCTCCGCATCGCTGGCCACTGGTAATGTAAAAGGTAAAAGGCTGGCAGCATTATCACACTGTATGGCAATGCTTATCCTTTGTCCAAGATAAAAGCCAGCCCTAATAAATCTGGTTTTCTCAATGCAATCCTAGTTTATCGTATCGTATTTGCTTTGTTGAACAGACCAGCTATTTCCCTTTATGTCACATTCCCGATTTGTCAACATGTCAAAAGTTTTAAAAACAATTGAATACAAGTGGCTTTTAGTCTAAATTTTGATCTTTATGTATCCATTCCTAATCCGTCATCCTTTTTCAAACTAGTTTTTGGTACCGTAAAGTCAATAATTGTTGTTTTATGTTTTGATAGAAACTAAGTTTGAATAAAAATATATCTCTGGTTTTTCTGAAAATAAGACCCACACTAGTTTGATGAAGTGTCTCAAATAACCACTTTCAAAGCGCGTATATGTGAAAACAGAATCAATCGGTGATGTTTTTATACAGTAAAATACCAAATTGATATCATATTTTAAAACATATTTGGAAAACACCGATAAATTTTACAGTATTTAGCGTTGCTTCGTGGTAAAATTCGAAATATTTATCAATGAGACTTGTCACATAATGTCGGTCTGAGTAATTATTTTTCATAATATTTTCCAAGGTTTTTATCTTAGTACCTATAATATATTGAAGTTCTGCAAATGATGCTTTTTTGACGCTACATGAATTAAGCTATCCCTTGAATAATACCGAAACAATAATCAGTAGTCAGTAAGGCCAATGTCAAAATATTCAATCTGGTTAATAAATCCAAGGTAAGTTATGTCACCGCGGCCGAGTTTTAAACCTGTTTTTGTCCATATACTCCTAGTACAACGCATCGTATTCGCTTTGTTGAACAGACCACGTGCGCTGGGTTACCACGTGGACTCCGTAGACCTTGACATCACGATGTTTACGTCGAGCCAAAATAACCCCAGGCTAAACAACCCAGCGCACGTGGTCTGTTCAACAAAGCGAATGCGATGCGTTGTACTAGGAATGTATGGAGAATAACAGGTTTAAAACTCTGCCGAACTAACACAACTAACCTTGGATCGTTTAATCCACACACACACTTATATTCCCGATTCGTCAACATGTCAAAAGTTTCAAATTCAAATGAACTGTGAAATGGCGTTTGCGAAAGTGGCGTTTGGTCAAGATTTTGATCTTCATAATTGTTATGACATTCCCAAATCGTCAACATTTGAGGATATTCATTCCCGTTTGGACAATCTTTTGTTTGGTAAGTACAATCAATCATTAGTATAAAAAATGCCTCCGTTCATGTTCTATCTACTTTCTAGCTTCCGTCTGTGGCTTCGCTCGCGTCAGAAGTGTTTTGATTATGATTTTGCAGCTTTCGTGGGTGTTCATAAATCAGTTTTGATTTTGTGGTAGCAGAATATTCATTCGTTGAAAATAAGTAAACAGATTTTTTTTCCACAAAGCAAAACAAAAAAAAAATGTACTGGCCATGAAGCATGCAACATGCCCATTAATGTATACTCGTCCAAAAATGCCTCTCTCCAAGGGTTCACCAGCTATTATGATTAGGTTAGAAACTTAAAAACTATGATCTTAATTTAGATTAACAATCTTAAGACTTTTTAATGTGGATTGATAAAGCTACTCGCTATGGTTGTATTCCCTTGATCTTCTTTTTCCTTATTTTAAAGCTGTAATACTTTATACCAAGCCACACCAGGCCCGTTATTAAGCCTGTTTTTCTCTATACACTCCTAGTACAACGCATCGAATACGCTTTGTTGAACAAACCACGTGCGCTGGTAACCACGTGGACTCCATAGACCTTATCATGACCATGTTTACTTCGGGTCAAAATAACCCCAGGCCAAACAACCCAGCGCACGTGGTCTGTTCAACAAAGCGAATACGTTGCGTTGTACTAAGACTGTATGGAAAATAACAGGTTAAAAACTCGGCCGCAGTGACATAACTTACCTTGGATCGACCCGTATTGTGCTGTATAAAAACAGAACGTACTCAAATGCTGAAACATATTATGCAGCTTACAGGCAATATAATTTTTTTTACAGAGCATCATCGGTTTAGTCTGTATTCACGTATGCTTGCTTTGAAAGTTGTCATTTGAGACACGTCATCAAACTAGTTTTCCGACTTATTTCCTCTACAATTTGATCCATTTATTAAGTACTCTCTTACTTTCAGGAAAACCAGACAAATCTTATCATTCAGTCTTAGTTGTTATGAAGACATAAAATAAAAATTATTCCAGACATGGAACTTAAAAAATAATTCTTGTTACTGTAAAACTGTCATTGTCTTTTTGAAAAAAGCCCGTTTAAATATTATTAAGTATTATTGTGATGTCAAGGTCAACGGAGTCCACGTGGTAACCAAGTACACGTGGTCTGTTCAACAAAGCGAATACGAAGCGTTGTACTAGGAGTTTATGGAGTAAAACAGGTTTCAAACTCGGCGGTAGTGACATAACTAAAGTGTGATAACGAAACAATATTAAAACTTCTAAAGAATCTGGTTAAACAATCCAAGGTTATTTATGTCAGTGCGGCCAGGTTTGAACCAGTTTTACTCCATACAATCCTAGTACAACGCATCGTATTTGCTTTGTTGAACAGACTAGCAGTTTCCCTTTCTGTCACATTCCTGATTCGTCAACATGTCAAAAGTTAAAAAAAAATGAATACAAGTGGCGTTTGGTCATGATTTAGATCTTCAAATATCCATTCCTGATTCGTCGTCCTTTTTTGAACTAGGTTTTGGTACCGTACATTCAATAATTGTTATTTTGTGTTTTAATTAGAAACTAAGTTTGAATGAAAATGTCAGAGTATTTAATCTGGTTAAACGATCCAAGATAAGTTATGTCTTTACGGCCGAGTTTTAAACCTGCTTTTCTCCATAAACTCCTAGTACAATGTATCGTATTCGCTTTGTTGAACAGATCACGTGCACTGGGTTGTTTGGCCGGGGGTTATGTTGGCTCGAAGTAAATAAACATTGTGATGATAAGATCTACGGAGTCCACGTGGTAACCGCACGTGCGCACGTGGTTTGTTCAACAAAGCGTTTCGATGCATTGTACTAGGAGTCTATAGAGAAAAACAGGCTTAATAACGGGCCTGGTGTGGCTTGGCCAGATAAAATACTCTGACTTTGAGACTACTATTGCGTAAATTTTTTTTGAAACTTTGAATATTGTTTCGTCATCATTCGTTAGTTGTGTCAGTGCGGCCGAGTTTTAAACCTGTTTTTCCCCATACAATCCTAGTACTACGCATCGTATTTGCTTTGTTTTACAGAGCGGCCACTTCCCTTTATGTCACATTCCCGATTCGTCATCATGTCAAAAGTTTTAAAAACAATTGAATACATGTGGAGTTTAGTCAAGGTCATTCTCGATTCGTCACGCTTTTTTAAACTAGTTTTTGATAACGTATAGTCAACTACAAAAGTTACCAAGTCTTTATTGACGCTCTTTTTATCACACGTGCTGCCTTTGGGCTAGATGTGTGCAGAGATCATACAGTGCTTTCCGCATTCATTATAATAACACGTTTAGGATGCTGGTGGGGCTGCCCAGCTTCTGTATTCGGTCAGGGATGTTTGCAGATGCGCATATGAATAGTTTTTATATAAAAATTCGTAAGAAGTGCGCTTCGCTGATGCGCCGGGTGTGGGGCAACACGAACAATATCCCACGAATATAGCATGATTAAAAGTCACCTAGACTGTGTTTATGTGAGTCGCTGTTGTGCAATTACTCATGGGTTGTCGGACGATGATTTGTTTGTGTTGTTAATTTTTATTTTTATTATCTTTAGTGTCAATGCTTACTAACATAGTCGTTAATCTTAGTAACAGTTTTTGAGTAATTG
Organism: Hecatera dysodea; assembly: GCA_905332915.2. Taxonomy (NCBI): domain Eukaryota; kingdom Metazoa; phylum Arthropoda; class Insecta; order Lepidoptera; family Noctuidae; genus Hecatera; species Hecatera dysodea. The sequence goes on along the minus strand of HG995286.1, from coordinate 23,463,855 downwards.
GTTAAAGAGAAGTTCTACTCTATAAGTATGGTTGCGCTGGTATCTAAATATTATTCTTGACATCCTACTTACTAAAATTTCTGAAGGTAGTTATGCAACCTGAACCGCAAAGAGTTATCACTGTGAGAGCATAAAACGCAAGATTGCAGTTTAAGGTGGCTCTTCCCGGTCCGTTAATGCATTATTGTTAATTTAGCACTTTTAAGTAACAGTAAGGCCGTGTAACCATAGGATAAGTTTTAAAGACATTATACGAGATCATGCGCTTCTGCTTACACGATTTCCTAGTTTTTATTTTATTTAACGCTCCCCATATCTTGAGGTACTATTTGAAAACAAGGTCACCCAGACTTGTATCAGTCCATTCTATTTTATTGTACATTTAAGTTAGGCTTTCTCGCCAACTTTGAGGCTATGCTTAAAGCTGCTATGGTTGAAACAGTCCACTCTTCGGAAAGCCAGGAATTGCATAAGGCCTTTTGAGTTTTGGTTTAAATACATTAATTAATTAAGGTGCCTTTAACGCGCCAACAAAAAAATAAAAGTAACGATGCTAAAACCACCCGATTGAGACCGGTACCCCAAGTATTGATATACGGAATCTAGGAATGCACCGACTTGTGTGTTTTCTTAAAAGAGATGGTATCGCAAAATATTTAAATATAAGATGTAATGGTGACGTAGTTCAAAAAGCTTTAAGACTGAAGGGGGCTGGATAGGTCATATTACTTACTAGAGTTGTGTGACAGAAAGACGGGTCTGGCGTGGCTTGGTGTGAAGTATAACAACTTTACAATAAGGAGAATATAAAAAGACCGAGGGAGGGCCTTTGCCCAGGAGTGAGACAGTTTAGGCTGATAAAAAACAAATATTACTTTGAAATTTTCAGCAACAAGGCTTTCATTTGGAACTCTTATATCGCAAATTCATAAACCAAAATGTTACATATTTTGTGTTTACTATCTATAAGAAAGTATTCTTACAATCATAGCGAGTAGCTTTATCAATTCACATTAAAAGTCTTAAGATTGTTAATCTGAAGTAAGATCATAGTTTTTAAATTTCTAACCTAATCATAATAGCTGGTGAACCCTTGGAGAGAGGCATTTTTGGACGAGTATACATTAATGGGCATGCTGCATGCTTCATGGCCAGTACTTTTTTTTTTGTTGTGCTTTGTGGAAAAAAAATCTGTTTACTTATTTTCAACGAATGAATATTCTGCTACCTCAAAATCAAAACCGATTTATGGAACACCCATGAAAACAGCAAAATGATAATCAAAACGCTTTTGATGCGAGCGAAAATACAGACAGAAGCTAGTAAGTAGATAGAACATGATCGGAGGCATTTCTTTATACTCCTGATTGTACTTACCAAACATAAGTTTGACCAAACGGGAATGAATATATGCATCCTCAAATGTTGACAATTCGGGAATGTATAAAGATCAAAATTTTGACCTTGAATCGAAAATGTGACATAACGGGAAGTAGACAATAGACCGCGTGCGCTGGGTTACCATGAGGACTTCGTAGATGTTATCATCACAATGTTTACTTCGAGCCAAAAATTCCTGGCGAAAAGCGAATATTACTCATACAATTACTGTTTCGTTAATTTATTGTTTTTAGAATATAACTGCGGCTCACAAAAATAAACATGGTGCTGCAAAACTTCCAATCCTCGCTTTTGGATAAACTAAAAAAAGGAAATAGATTGTTTTTTATCAATAAACATTCGATGGACCAGGGATTCAGAAACATCGAAGAGATATGCATATTCAATCATTGCCATGACATACATGAAAATGAAGGCTTTTTGAGTCTATGTATATGCATACATAGACTCAGAAAGCTTTTTGAGTCTATGTTTATACATAGACTCAGAAAGCTTTCATTTGTATTTGTGACTATAGCATTCAACGCTATTTGCCGATGCATGAACCCAGTACACTTACGCATTGTGTGGTTCAAATCCTTAAAGAAAAAAGAGCAAAGGAGTTCTAAAATATTCGGTTGCGAAACTTTTCGAGTCGATCACGGAAAGCTATAAAATGTAGATAAGACGACGACACCCCTAGGTATTTTTAACCTAGTTCAGAAAAGGAGGTTCACAATTCGTATTTTTATGTTTGTTGCCTCCTAACTCCGTCATTTATGACAACCGATTTGATTTTTTTTTATGGGAAAGGATATTATACTTTCCGAATGCTCCTCCCATAGAAATATCGTCAAAATCGGTTTAGTAATTTGGTTTTTATCAAAATAGTTGGGAAAATTATTCCAAACTAGTCAGCCCAGCAAATAAAATTGCATATTTTGCTTTCCTGTAACTTTAGGGTATTGTTAACGACTGACCAAATGTGATAAGCTACTAAAAAGCATAAAAAAGACTAACTTATTACAAAAAAGAAGTAACTATAAATAACCTTAATTTCGGAAGACCGCGTCAAATAAACACATCAAAAGTGTCTAGGGATCAAGCATTTTTATGCGGATTTCTTGAGATTGAGATGTGGCTTTGTAATAAATTTATGATTTTATAAATTTATATGGATCCTTTTTGGTGCATTTCATAATTTGAATCAGGAACTCTCAATCAAATTCGAGTAAAAGATGAAAATAAGCTGTCAATATTTTCCCTATAAAAACATACAACGCATTGAAGACATTATTAGTGCTACTGTTTCCCTACTACTGATTAAAACCAACGTTATTATGGAGCGGCGACGTCATTTAAGCAGGGAAGAAATGCTCAGAGCCGTGGGAATGAGAAGCTGGTTCCCGGCAACGTACTGTGGCTTTAGCTCTGAATACAAGTCAGAGTGTTATCAGTCGACTTTGGACACGTTACCGAAGCACTGGTACCTTGGCTGAGCGCCATGGAGGACGGTATCGCTGCACCACACGGAGACAAGACCGATACATTCAAATCTTAACTCGAAGAGCTCCAACAATAACCGCCATGATGTTAGCCGTGAGGCTTCATCACTCTTCAGGGAACTTAATTAGCGACCAAACAGTCAGAAACCGCTTGCATGAAGTGAACCTTCATTCCCGAAGACCGCTACGGGTACCACCTATAGCAATGCACAATCGTAGGATTCGATATCAATGGGCTCTTGAACACAGAAATTGGGCAGAAGAACAATGGCGTTTCGTGTGCTTTTCTGATGAGTCTCGTTTTGGTATGAGACCGGATACAAGACGTATACGACACTGGAGAACCCCTGGACGCCAACAGCGATTAAAATCCTGCCAGGAAGTCCATCCTTATAGTGGTGGAACCATCATAGTATGGGCGGGTATTTGGATCGGCGGAAGAACTGAGTTGATTTGGATCAGAGGCAACCTCAACGCTCAAATTTATGCTGAGACGATTGTATCAGACGTCATCGTTCCTCTACAAGTGCAAATCGGTCCCTTATTTCAGTTAATGCATGATAATGCACGACCGCACACCGCAAGAGTTGTAAGACAGACTCTCGCCGCAGCTAACATCAATGTCCTGCCCTGGCCTGCTCAGTCGCCAGACTTGAACCCGATTGAGCATGCATGGGATATGCTACAGAGAAGAGCTCTGCCGAATATGGAGGGTATCCAGTCGCAAGAAGACCTTTTTTTGTTGTTGCAACGAACATGGGCGGCCATTCCACAGCGTGATTTGGATGGACTCATTTTGAGTATGCCAAACCGATGTTCTTGTGTTGTTAGTGTTCGCGGTAGAAACACGGATTATTAATTGTTTAAGTTACCCAATAAAATTTTAAAGAAAACTGTTATTTCAGTCTTTTTTTCGAACTTTAATGTTAGTGGTTCAAATGTCAAAAATCCCTTTATTAGGAAAATGGCAAATTTCTTTATTAATGCAAAGGTGACTTGGTTTATCGTTACTGTGACAAACGAAAACACTTTATTTGATGAATCCTTAAAGAAAATTTTAATTAATATCAATCAGGAGAAAAGTTATTGCAAAAATATATGTTGATCCCTAGATACTTTTGATGTGTTTAATTATTTGATCCAATATTTAATACTATGAAGTTTTATTTTTGTTATTTATATATGGACAGTGTCAGAATATTAAATCTGGTTAAACGATCCAAGGTTAGTTATGTCAGTGCGGCTGAGTTTTAAACCTCTTTTTCTATATACAATCCTAGTACAACGCATCGCAATCGCTTTGTTGAACAGACCACGTGCGCTGGGTTGTTTGGCCTGGGGTTATTTTGGCTCGAAGTAAACATCGTGATGTCAAGTAAAGTCTACGGAGTTCTCGTGGTCACCCAGCGCACGTGTTCTGTTCAACAAAGCGAATACGATGCGTTATACTAGGAGTGTATAGAGAAAAAGAGGTTTAAAACTCAGTGGCGCTGACATAACTAACCTTGGATCATTTAACCAGATTTAATACTCTGACTTTTGCCTTACTGACTACTGACTATTATTTTGGTATCACTCCAAGAAAAGGGAGAACAAAAAAGCAATTTCGTTTGGATATGGATGATTTTGATTATGAAGTTGTCCGAAGAATGGTGTATGATTTTCACTTACTGGTTATTGAATCATCGTTTTCCAAGTGGCAATTTTCCATCTTCAATGGGTAGCGGTTCTGGCGATAGATTGGTGCAAAGGTGTCATGGAGCACCTGGTTTTGTACCATTGTGTAGGTTTCAACGGCCAAGTCACACAACATTAATAATAATAAAGATATCGCAGTAAGGAACCTTAGACTTGGCACGACTTTGTCTAGATTTCATTACTATTTAGAGATAAACAAGCAGCTCCATCGAAACTTGGCTAGTTTTTTACAGAATGTTATTGGTGGGATAGTAATTTCCCGCCATATGTGCTAGCAAAATGGTAACATAACGGCAATCGCAGAAAATTTCACTTGTCGTGTGTAGCTAAAGAGTTAGAAGCAAAACCTACACGTCAGCCTCTTGAGTAGGTTGTTACCTTACCTTTGCGGTCCCCACAAAATCGACTGCAATTAATCGAAATTCACTAGTAGATGAATTGCAGTCGAATTTTGGGTCTCGGTAATGTAAAGTTACGAGCTGAGTCTATAACCCCATGCAGAACTTTTAAAATTTAGGAACACTTTGACTTCGGCCTGTGGCGCAAGAAACACCGTTGCACCCTTGCAAAAGCAGCACTTGGGTCATAAGTCAAGACCTCAGTGCTGTGTTTGGCATGCATGGTTGACCGTACATTGCCGAAACCCGGTCCGAATACCGATATTTAGTACCAGGACTTTATGGCAGTTCAGGAGGTCGATTTTCTCTTTACATAGCAGGTGGATAGGGTGTCTGACATGTAGGATGGGGTGGGTGGCGAGACTGGTACACTCGGACTACAACATTATTTGGTTTCTTACCTGGTTTATATTTTTTTCTTATTTGGTTTATATTTTTATTTATACCAGGTCCCAGGCCACTTATTAAATACCTGAATTACTGAAAAGGTACTATAAACCCATCAGGGTAAATTGTTAGGTAGAGTGGATCATCCCGTAAAGTAGCAACAAGATCATATCAAATGATTTTGCAAATTGATGCCTGTGCTATATTGATATCCCTCCCTTCCATCAAGCACTATTTTCTCCCTTCCTTTCTCTCTATTGTTCTATAATGGAAGAGGTTATTGTGTATGTATTGATATCTGACGAGACGAGAGAGCCATGGAGATTTCTCACACAATTTTGGCATGTAAAATTAATTTATCAATTAGGTATTTTCCTCAATGTTATCAAGATTTTTATCTTACAAAAAATGTACATCGAAAATCTGAAAATCATGTTTTTTGGAACGCATCTGAACAAAGTTAACCCTCGAATGATACCAACTTATTATTCAAAGTTCTAATCTTCTAAAATGTACCTATTAGTAGCTTGTATGGCCAATGTCATAATATTAAATCTTAATAAGCGATCCAAGGATAGTTATGTCACTGCGCCCGAGCTTTAAGCCTCTTTTTCTTTATAGACTCCTAGTACAACGTATCGTATACGCTTTGTTGAACAAACCACGTGCGCTGGGTTACCACGCCCACGTGGTAACCCAGCGCACGTGGTTGCGTAGTAAATATTGAGATAACATTACGGAGTCCACTCCGTAATATTATCACAATATTTACTACGAGTCAAAATAACTCCAGGCCAAACAACCCAGCGCACGTGGTCTGTTCAACAAAGCGAATTCGATGCGTTGTACTAGGAGTGTATAGAGAAAAACAGGTTTAAAACTCGGCCGCAGTAACAGAACTAACCTTGGATCATTTAACCTGATTTAATACTCTGACATTGGCCTTACTGACTAGGTACTGCTTATTATACACTCTACGCTGTTTACTGCTTAACCGATCTTTCCTGTGGTGGCTTCAAATGAATTTAAGGCCCCTAGCCAGGGCTAAAATTGAGAACTTACAAACTAAACGACCGCTCGCTAAAGGCATCCCCATTGTTTCGGTATCATTCAAGGGATAGCTTTATTTAAATGCCGTCTAAAACGTATCACTTGCAGAACTTCAATATACTAAAATAGGTACTTACTGAGATAAAAATCTTGGAAAATATTTACTAAATTAATTACTCAGTCCAATATTCTATGACAAGTTTCATTGATAAATATTTCAAATTTTATCACGGACTGTAAAATTTATTGGTGTTTTCCAAATATCGTTTGAAATATGATATATTTCATTTCTTTTATAGGGCATCACCGATTGATTTTTCTTTTCTGTTTTCACTTAGGCACGCTTTGAAAGTGTCTATTTGAGACACCTCATCAAACTAGTTTAGTTCTTACTTTTAGAAAAACCAGAGATATCTTTTCATTCAAACTAGTTTCTAACATAAAATAACCTTTATTCCAGACGTGGAATTTGGGCGGATCAACGCCGTGTCCTCGTCGAGGCGATCGGCGCGGGCGGCGGTGACCTCTCACGTCCAGCCCTGGTTCAAACCATGAGAAGCGGTCGCCTCCTTCTGCAAACAGTAATGCTAGCGAAGGAGGAGGCGGGACGCGTGCAAGAGAGGGGAACCTACGGCCCCAGCCGCCGCAACAGAAGAAGACGTTATGAGTGGCTCGCCGTCCAATAGCAACCAGGCCCGAGTCGACGGCGCGGCGTGAACCACGCGCGCCTCAAAGTGCCGTCAGCAACGTAGACGGGGCCCCATAGAGTCAGTGCCTGCTAGGGTTGCGAAATTTGTTCGAAAATGTCACCGCGGCCCTGGAACGCAAAGGGCACAAGAAGGATCACGGGTGGGTTTTAGTCAGTAAGAGTCTGACACTCCCTCCTGCTCCGCCCAGAGCGGGAGAAGTCATTTGATGATTTCCCATCCAAAAAAAGGGGTAACCTACAGTGCGTCTAGGTGTCCTATGGTGGAAGGGGCCGGTGGGATGAGGACGTGGTCATGGGCACACTTGTCGAAGTACAATCTGTAGAAGACTGACAAGCGGGCGACCTTACGGCGGCGATAACCCAGGTTATGAAACTTGGCATTTACCAGTTTTTCGTCGCCAATGAGATTTTTAGCTCTGCGTTCCACAGAGTCAAGTGCGACAACTTGGTTTTTAGCCGAGCCATCCCAAAGGTGGCTGCAATACTCCATGCAGGACCGGACCTGTTCTTTGTAAAGCATTAAAAGCTGTCCTGGCGTGAAGTATCGCTCCACTGTATTTAGGATACCCAGCTTTTTGGCCGCAATTTGGGCTTTGTACTGATTGGGGGCGCCGAATTTAACACTGGGTGCTAACTCCATACCTAGAAGCTTGAACCGATCTGTTATAGGAACAGATATGTATATCCCGAAAAGCTGGAGTGAGTTCGAAACGACTCCTTGTGGCGGTAAAAAGGCACGCTTGCGTTTTGGAGGCGTTAAAAGAGACCAGATTGTCATCACCCCAATGGGAGAAAAAACTTAAGGTCAAATTTGTCCGCTCTACCATGGCCTCTCCCATGGAACGAATTTTATCCTCGCTGATTTTTGTGCTGGGCAAGTATCTCTCTGAAATCGTACTATTATCTGCGTACCCAACAATACCAAGCTGAAGTAGGACATTAATGTGCTGCACTGAGGAACTCCGGAACTTTTAAAATTTAGGAAACAAGGGTGCAACGGGGTTTTCTGCACCACCTTCGGCCTGTGGTGCAGAAAACCCCGTTGCACCCTTGTTTGGCATGCATGGTTGACCGTACATTGCCGAAACCCGGTCCGAATACCGATATTTAGTACCAGGACTTTATAGCAGTTCAGGAGTTTAATTTTCTCTCTATATAGCGGGCGGATCGGGGGGGATACGGACTCTGACATGTGGGATGAGGATGAGGAAGGTGGCGAGTTCAGCGTATAAAAATGTTTGTTTCGGTTTTGTTTTGTAAGAATATTTTGATTTAATAAGTCGCTTGGGAAATTGTAGTTCAAGCGACTTATTAAATACCAGAATTACTGTGAAGGTACTTTAGATAAACTCATCAGGGTGAATTGTTGGGATACTTTTCTTTACTAAACGACTGTTCCTTATCTCGTAAAGTAGCAACAAGATCATATCAAATGACTGCAAATTGATGCCTGTGCTACGTTGATATCCCTCCCATCCATCAAACACTATTTTCTCCCTTCCTTTTTCGCTGTTGTTCTATTGTGGAAGAAGTAATTGTATAAGTACTGATATCTGACGAGACGAGACGAGAGAGTCATGGAGATTTCTCACACAATTTTGGTATGAAAAAATATTTTTTGCTTTTATTAATATAGCATTGAAGATCTCAAAATCATGCTTTTTGGAACGCATCTGAACAAAGCTATCCCTCGGATGATACTGAAATAATTTCAAAGTTAAAATTTAAAAAAAAAATGATAAAATGTTCCGAATAGTAGTCGGTATTGTCAATCCGACAGAGTATTAAATCTGGTTAAACGATCCAAGGATAGTTATATATCTGCGGCGAGCTTAAGCCTGTTTTTCTCTATAAACTCCTAGTACAACGCTTCGTATTTGCTTTGTTGAACAGATCACGTGCGCTGGGTTACCACGTGGACTCCGTAAATCTTGTTATGGCGATGTTAACTTCGAGCCACAAAATACCCCAGATCAAAAGCGAATCGAACTCACACAATTACTGTTCCGTTGATTTGTTTTTTTTTTCGATTCAAATTGACACACATACACACGAACAAAGATGTTGCTGCAAAGCTTACAATCTGCACTTTCGGATAAAACTTGATCGACAATAATTGACATTATGTCGATTTTACTTATTGTCATGAAATAAACGCTCCTGACAACACAATGTGTGTTGTTATACTAAAAAAAAGCTTATTTCCTAAAAAAAAAAAACAGTACATATTCGACGGACCAGGATTTCAGAAACATTGAAGAGATATGCAGATAAAATCATTGCCATGACCGTGACACATGCAAATGCATGCTCTATGTTCATAATGTAAGTGCTCAATACTATTTTTCATCGAATGAGATAACTTTTAGGTTTACCTTACCCACATAATAATTATAATGCCTTCATTATTATTTTTCAGTTACAGAAATCAATAAAACAAGGTACTCGTTAGGTAATCGTATTTTATATTTTCAGGTGTGTAATTAAATTTAGGTACCACTTGTACAAAAAAAAATAACGGCCGCAAGGGAATCAAAATCTCTAAGGTAGTTTCCGTGACCTAAAACTGTGAAACTCAGCAAGAAGATTAAAATTTGGGAATTTATAATTATATCGTACTAGCAGCGTCCCGTGGTTTTACCCGCATAGTTCCCGTTCTCGTGGGAATATGGGTATATAATATAGCCTATGTTGGTGAGGTGAATGTAGCTTTCTAATGGTGAAAGATTTTTCGAAATCGGTCCTGTAGTTTTTGAGTTTATTCGTTACATACAAAAAATACAAATCTTTTCTCTTTATAACATTAGTATAGATATTTTTTTTTTTGCGTTTGCGAACTTATTTTTTTGGTTGAAGAATTGATGGTGGTGATTGATGTATGTTCATTAAGGTATGGGAGAACATTTTGTTCAACAAAAAGTTAACTGTGTCTTTCAATCTTATCTGCTATATTTCGCTTTTATAGTAGTTTAAGAAATTCCGTGTATGTACTAGCAAAAAAATCAAAACACGATCGAAACGCTGGTTGCGTTACTCTGACTCGCACTTGTACGGGTTTTTTAAAACTAAATAGTAGTTTATGTACCAGGAAAGCATATTTCATAACAGCATCATAAACAAAACTAACTTGGTTGTGAACAGTAGGTACCTCTCATGATAATTTCACGAGTAGGTAGGTACAGAAAGGGATAACATGCTAAAGTCCACCTGTAGATTCCGATGGCGTCACCGCGACGTCACGTACTAGGGCGCCAGCGACCGTCGTAGGTGCTATAATCGACCGGATAATCAATAAGTCGTTTCCTATTATTTACATCGACAGAAATAGCGTTTCAAAAATAATCTTCCAACTACAATAATTGTTCGTTCAGAGTTATTAACTCAACCAAAATGAGAATTGTCTGAAGGAAGAAAAATAATACTCTTCATGTCCTAATAGCTAGCAGCTAGCTCATGCGAGTACCTGGAATCAAACATAGATACCTACTTCATTCCTGGGATTATGTATCCTTGTGATAATTTTCGACATTTACGCGGATGAAGCCACTGACAGAAGGTAGTCAATAAATAAATCTTGAACCTCAACAATCAACATCGAAATATTTTGGCTATCTTACGAAATGCGAAACTGCTAAGTATGATAACTTTTTGTATACTTTGCCAGTTGTGATTGACTAATGGTTCAAAAATAAGACTTAAAGTAAGCAAAAGTTGCTTATTCTTTTTTTAAGCTAATCTGTAAAAAATAAGATATTTGACGTTTACTGTTCTTGCCATCTTAACTATGATTCTAGATGAATCTGAATGATGAAGTTGAATATATCGCTATAGAGATAAAAAATCATAAATATTGGACATTGGACACGAAATGAAAAAAAAAATGATTTTAGCACATTGATTTTTAATTGCCTGAGTTAAACATAAAACGACACATGCGCCATATGTTTTTTTCTACTTTTTGTACTGTAAACGAGTTCGGCACTAAATTAAATCATAATCTGAAGCCTAAAATCTGGATATAGAAACATAGTTTTGGTAATAGCCCATACTGTTCCACTGCTGGACAAAGGCCTTTTTTCCAGACCTGCGTCAGTTGATTGTTTTGTTTTTAAATTATATGTATATTATGTAGCAATGTTGCTGAATATGTAGCTGTTACATAATATTTCAACATTGAGGTTTATTGAGCTATGTCATGCCATCTACAACATATCACAGGTACCATTTCAGTTTAAACCCTCTTCCATTCATGCAAACATTGTAATGTATCAGTGCAAAGCTAGAGGGCACTACTATTCAAAATAAACTTCTTCACACTTTCAGCTATCCTGGTACAAAAATCGACGTTTGTAGTTGGCTCACATTGGCTCAAATTGGCTCCAATATTGGTAAGCCAATATTGGAGCCAATACAAGCCTTTGAAAACGTTACTGGCGGCCAACATGCTCACAGTTTATCCAAATAAAGCTGAGTTTACACAAAGCTTTTCATGAAATTGAAGCAACGAAATGTTCCGCTTCGTTGTGCGTTATCCATAAATAGCATCATGTAAGTCGGCCTTTAAATTTCCCCGCGATTTTTTCCTGCAATTTCACTGATGATACTAGGATAGCAGAAGTTGTATGGAAGTTGAATGTGTTTCCTGAAACAACGAGGGACTACGGCCGGGGTATGGGGTGAGTGTTTTGTATGTATGAGAATGTTACTACACTTGCAATGATTAATGTTCAACAAGTTTGTGTGTGTGTAAATATTTTCGCTGTAGATAATTGACTTGCATGTTCGGTCAATATGTTGAAGGACAATTGGGCGTTGTAGAACTTATTTTATAAAATAAAAAAATTATCAAAAACATTATTCGAAAGAAAAGTATTCCATATGGTCCTATAATTTTTATTTTATTTTAAAGGACCATTAAAAAATACGAGCGAGCTTTACAGTAGTCGCATATGGTGTGTAACCTCTCACATCTTACCTTGGAAATAAAAAACATTACATAATACTAAAGTATTACTTGAACTGATTTTTTTTTCGTAACGAAGAATTATTAGAAATGAAAAATGTAAGTATTTGATTTAATTTACACTTGGAGTAATGCAACACATTTTAGACAGTATTTTTTTTTATATTTCAGACCAAAGTGGTAGGTTACCCATTTGACGGCGAAGTCTACCACCGCTCGCGCTCATTGGTCAAATATATGTTATACACATTCAACCCATTTCATGAAATACTTCCACAGATTGCAGGAAAGCGATAGGAAAGATGTCAGATATGAATAAAAAATATTAAATTGTGAAATATAAATATTATTATCGAACGTAAAAAAAAAAATCCGTGCTAGCCTTTTCCCAACTTTATTGGCTAAGCTTCTAGACAAACTGGATTCGGTTGAATGCCTTCGGTTGAGTACATAATCTGTCAAAATAAAAGGTAACACGGTGCTCCTTGGCAAGACTGGAGTCAGATTTTCTGGCGTCTGAAAATACGTAATGACTGCCAAAGATCTACAAATGACAGGCGGGACCAGCAACTTATCGTCCTTTCCGAAGCACGGAGGAATCTCGTTATGTGATGGTCACCCATCTATAGACTGGCAAGCGTTGGTTAACCTTCAAGATTGACCTGAACGGCTGTTATTATTCTGCCACGAGCTCCTTCTCCTCATAAAAAACGTAAAAGTGCAACGCAAAAGTGTGTGAAAAAAAGAAACGACAATAAACAAATAGAAAAATCCCAAGCCATTTTGTTCTGAAGTTTACAGTATAAAAAGCCTTCTGGCAATGTTTTCATTTTACAAAAGATTTGAATTTATTTAGGCTTATGTCTTGAATTTGACTTGGAAGTTTATTATAAAAGTGTACAGATTGGCATCTAAATGAGATTTCTATTTTTTAAGCTTGGTATTTTTTCGGGTTATTCTACTAATAAATACCTTATTTTTTCTATGATTACTACTTTAAGTGCGTTTATTTGTAGGGCTGTCAGTGTCTTTGTGTGTGTGTGTGAGAAAGAGAGAGAGAGAGAGAAATATGATATCGTGTGCCGTTCTTACAGTTTTTGATTTCGTTTCAGTGAAGTACGTGGGAAAAAAGGCAGAGTCATCAACTGCACACGAACAAAGTTTTGTTTAAATCATTTCTGTCGTTACAGTTGTTAATGATCCGGGGAATTATCATACTAGTATTCGGAATATAGACAAAGTGCATATATGTATCTATTATAATCGATTAAAACAAACTAACAAAGATATTGAATACAAACAAAAATATCAACATCGCAACAGTATCTTGGAAAAAATAAGATAAAAATAAGCTGTTTAATTTCGAAATATATTTGCAATAAACATTATAACATATATAAATTATAAAATTGTAAAAGGCTACTACTGTAAAAGGCAGATACTGAAATGACACTAAGTGGCCTGGGGGTTTTTGTTACCAAAACAACATTTGTTTTTAAGTTTTGTCTGGCTGTCTTTCTATCTGTATTTTTACGTCACGCAAAAATTACTGCATGGATTTTATTATTATTAAAAAATAAAACATTTGTTTCAGGTACCATAACCTATATAAAAAAAATTAAATTATACAAAATCATACAAAAATGAATACAAAGGAAATAAAATAATATAAAAGAAAAAAACAAACTAGGTATATCAATTTAAAAATTAAATAAATTAAAATCAAATTAAATAACTAACTTAAACATAGGTTACATTTTACCATAGGAAATTATATTTCTCGTAGATACTAGATTCTAAGTAGTAGTAGCGTACAAAATCGCGGTCAAAAGCTGTTGATAATATCGATAATAATAATAATAATCGAATTGAACTAAATCATCCATCACTCTCAAACACATGTATAGATACATGTGTTTGAGAGTGATGGATGATTTAGTTCAATTCTACGAGTCTACTCCAACTAGTCTTAACTAGGCTATGTCGTTGCTTAGCTCTCTGTGAGTTATGTCATGCTAGTACTTTTGGCACGCGCTTCGTTTCCATGGCAACGAAAGGAGACTCATCTGCATCTTTTAATATTATTAACACTCGTTTTGTTAATCTACAACAATAACAGTGCTTATAACATTACTGTGAATAGTATTTCAGTTTATAAAATGAACACTTAATGATGATGAATCAAACCAGATTATTATTACTCGTATCTTACTAAAATCATGTAGAAGAAAGTAAATAACGTACGCCATTTGTATCAAAATGTTTCTTGTCTCATTTGTCAATTTGTCTTTCTATAGTAACGATCACATGGTTTCCTAGAGCAAAAGAGCTGTGCCTAGAACCAAGGAGGTGAAAGTCTATTGTTCTACGGACCCACCTCAACTGATCAGAAAGTGGGTATAATTATCAAGGCTGGTAAACATACATGTGTAATAAAATAAAAGCTGCTGCCTAACAATACAACTTTTTTTTCTAAAAATGTTACTATTTTGTGATACCAAATATTATGTGATTAATTTTCTGATTCCTGAGTATGTGGTTGTGCAAAATTTTCTAGTGTGTGTTGCATTAATACTAGTCAGAGATCGGGTTCTATCGATCGGTGACGTCACGATACGTCATTCCTTCCATGCTCAAGTTATCCAAGTACACCGGAGGCTTTTTAAAATTTTTGTTTGTGCCACACAGGCCCTAAAAATCGGGTTATTGGAATGAAAGCTCGTGTAGTTTTGGATTTTCTTTGAATTTTTGGGAACGGTTGATGAACGATTGAGTACTAAAATATGATTGAAACTGCGTGCAGTTAATAGCATTTTTGCACACGTTTGGTTTTTATTAGTTAGTGTACAATCATTTATTTTGGGTTTGATTGTTCTTTAGAAAACATTTGTAATTACCAATCATCGTTAAAAGTCCGAAGTTAAAATGAATCTCAATAAAATTTGTCTACACAAACAATATACTAAAATCTAGCAATTTGAGCACATTTTCAATTTATTTTACTGATGTCCGGGTTTGGACTGTATTTATCTCAGTTTCAAAAATTTTATTTTCGTCTCAATGTGACTTGATTATTTTTGTTTGAGAGTCGATGGTTTACACTTTCGGCATTGGTAAGTCTAAGTTAATTTTAGGATCGGTGATATTCATTACAAAAATACAGGTTTATGGAAACTTGGCACACTCAAACATGAGGCTCATGTTCTGGAAAGTGGCAACATGATGATCAATATGGGATCAACGGTATGATGAAATCCCTGGAATTATTTTATGTCGATTGAAAAACACTAGATGTTGTAGCGCTACGTTGCTTCGTAGCTCTACGTCACTTCGTAGCGCTACGTCACTTCGTAGCGCTACGTCACTTCATAGCGCTACGTCACTTCGTAGCGCTACGTCAAATCGTAGCGCTACGCCGTAGTCTTGACTACGTGGTTGAAAAAATGATAATAGAGTAAAATATTGTAAAAATGTCTATATACAAAAATAACACACCAACTGCAGCTGGTATTATTACAATAAGTACTTTTGATGCTAAATAATATTAGGTATATCCGAAACGCTCTGTTAATTTGGTTTTGTAGCCTAAGGCGCCAGATTTAAGCGCCTGTTCTCACAAGGGAAGAGAATAAACAATCATCAAATCATCAAAAATGCAAAATCTCAGAAAACACTCGTTATTTTAAGAAAAGTCAATATAAAAATAAAATGCAGCAGCAATTAACCTATTATTTTGTCAATATTTATTAACAAGACTATCTGTACCCATGATTTCGTAAGCGTGGATGTCGGAATGAAACAAAGTGTCGCGTAGATAAAATGTTCGTTGCATAAACTTGCCCCGCTTAGAATTAACAATATACTTAATAGAAACAGGGTAATGCAGGGCCCTGACTATATCTTCTTCGTTGAAAAATGCCGACCAAATCAGGTATATCTTGGTAACTCGAATCAAAATCAATAAAACAGACTGAATCAAGATACGGAAATAAGATACTACTATCGTACATAAGCATAATTATTATCAGCCTTTTTAATGATCCCACTACTGGGGCTCAGGCTTCTGCTTTATGAGAGAGAATGGGCCGTAACCCACCACGCGGGCCCAGTGCGGGTTGTTGAATGTCTTAGTAATCCTCACGATGTTCTCTTACTCCGTTTTGAGAGCTGGGTTTGAACCCACCAGGCGCATTACTTTCATCGTGAATTTCATCACCACCTGTCTCTGTTCTGTCGTACATAATTTTCATATATCATATTTAATCTTTCTAGGGGGTATTATTTCATAAACGGATCTCTGAAATGAAAATTGGTTTACGATAACCCCTATTATTTGACAAACAGAAAGTTTCTGTTCTGTTTTTTTTAATGTTACTCATTTATTTTTAAACAACACGGGTGGGTTTTAATAAGCAAGAGTCGGACACTCCCTTCCACTCCGCGTAGAGCGAGAGAAGTCAATTGATGATTCCCCATAAAAAAGGCTCTAATATTGAAGACGAAACAAATGGAATAATAAGTTAAATAAGTAAAAAACGTGCATTTCATGTTGCTGGCATTCCATTATTCAATCAATAAGGGGTACTGTCAGCATAAATTGTACTGGGCTTCAGTTACCAGTGAAAAGCGAAATTAAATGTTCAATCTCCAAAATATATTTTCTAATAAAAATGAAATCTCTAAAGATCCTCTCTCTCCTCGGCAGGGAATCGAACCCTGGTCTTCCGCGTGACAGGCGGATATACTGACCACTATACTACCGAGGATTGTGATAGGACATCTGAAATTAAGGTTCCGTTGTTATTTGTTATCTCGTGAAACATCGAATTCCAGTGAAACTACGCAATTTAATTTGACAACAATACACTCATAAAAAGCAAAAATTCAATGGGTATCATTATTTAGTGATAATATTTGTTTTATTTAAGTGAGATTTAACAAAAAGTGTTTTGTTTTTTTTTTTGTGTTTGTGCTCCACCCCGCGGATGTCACGCGAGTTGCATCGAAAGCTACGTTACGAACAAGTTCCGAAAATGATCACTAGATAGTGCACTTACATCTTTCATCCAGTCGGGTAGTTGGCACCACCTGAAATTAGTACACATTTAATTTTACTCGAAAAAAATACATCTTATCAAGATGTATTTTTTTCGAGATCATTTGGCTACTTGAAATTGAAACGAGATGATTCATGTCAGTAAAACCAGTTGTTAAAGGTATTGTAGAGGTTTATCTACATTTGCACTATGTTTCATTTCCACGAAATTATACGTCGAGGTTAGTTATTTATTTTGATGTACAACAATTCATTGTTACAGACTAAAACTACGTATTGGCATACGTACGTGTTTATAAGTATGTTATATTTAAAAAGCTTTCTTATGACGACCAACAATTTATTATTTTATGGATAACATGGTATGGACACATTGTAACATCACATTATTAGGTAAAAGAATGTTTAATTGGCGATTATTTGTATAACTTAAATTAGGAACAAAGTTGGACCAGTTTTTTTTTTGCTTTTCAGGTTCTCGTAGTAAACATTTAAGTAGTTCATTGTTTGGTTCGTTCCATTCATAATAACTTCTACGCCATGAACTCGAAATCGCCTTATGACACTTCCAAGAAAACTATGTAACTCCTACGATTGATATTACCCTGGTTGTTAAGCGACCCATAACGGAAACGTGGTACCGGTTGCTAAATTTCGACATTGGTCATTGGTACCGGGTGGACACTGTGCAATTGGGGGGATCGTTTAGAATGCTTTCGACAATAATCCGTCTGTTACACTATTATTAACTTTGTTTTATTTATGTAGTTTGCCGTAGTGAAATAGATGAATTTGAGTAAAGTTAGAAATAAATTGGTACAGTCAGACTGTTCGTTAAGCTGATGAATTTGTTATTGAAGCCGATTCCTACATTGTTGGGAAATTGCCAGGCAAATTGGTTTAAGTTGATGAACCGTTTTAAAATCAATTTTACCAAAATAATTAATTTTAAGCTACGAAACAAATATATTATTATGTGAGGTAGACCTTTTAGTGACAAGTGGTCTTCAAGTGGCAGTAAAAACATGTCATTTTGTGAACCAAAAATGAAATTAATAAAGTGTTGATTTAAAAAACCATTTTCGATCTCATATCCACTGCACTCCACACTGCACACCACTGCAGAAAATAATTTGAAAACTGCTCGAACTTATAAGTAATCGCATTTAGAAGCAACAATTTGAAGCTAGAATTTTGAGTTTTCTAACATATTTTGTAATTAACTTCGAATTTATAGAATAGCTTGCAGTAATTACGAGCCTCGCAGAAACTTTTTTTGTTTTCTGGATGGGAGCCTCGCGGCGCTGAGACCTGCGGAACGTGTTTGGAACCAGAGCTGTGTGACTCTTTTTAAAGGGATGGCCAATTAAATTAAAAAAGGGGAAAAGAATTCAGGCAAAATATATACACGTAGTAAATTTATTATTGTTTGAATAAACAATATCACACCAAAAACATTCTGTAAAAAACTAGCCAAGTCTCGATGGAGCTGCTTGTTTATCTCTAAAAAGTAATTAAATCTAGACAAAGTCGTGCGAAGTCTAAGGTTCCTTATTGCGATTCCTTTATTTTTGTTGTTAATGTTGTGACACAGTTTTTTTTTCTTTTTAGGAGTAGTTTTTTTATTATTACAAATCTTTCTTTTCTTTTTTTCCGGTTCTGATTCTTGTACAGTAGCAACAGAAGCGGCCCACCAAGTTGAATATTTTTTGCAAAGGCGGTATGTCGATCTCTCTAATAGGTTGGGTAGGGCTCCTGTGTTGTCTAATCAGGGTCACCAGGTACTCCAGTTCTATTTTGATGATCATGAGTGAGTGAGTGTCATAAATGCGAAACTTTGCTTTCGCTTAACTTCGAAACTAAATGACCTACAGACTTGAAATTTTGGATTTAAAGTATGTGATTATAGCTTACTGGATGACGAAATTTCTGATTTCTGGTCTTATCCAGAGGTTCTCAAATAGGGGCCTGAAAATGCGGCAAAATGGTTCCAGTAAAGGATGGTACGGCAGTGTTTGCTTTAGACTCGACTTGGCGGGGGCACTGCCGTGCCCCCCGATATCTAACATCAATTACAATTAATTGTTTTATCTTACATGATTATCAATATTTACATTGATTTTCGTGCAGGACACACATCAAAACAATAGAATTTGGTCATAGTATAATCGTAGCCATTTTGCTCATAAGTATTTTAAATAATAAAATGGAAAAGGTATTCTGGTAATCTTTATGTTTCAAAAAATATCCCGATTATAACATGATTGACTTTGAATTTCTTTTAACGACGACTTTTGCTGAAACGATTAATAAAAGTCAAACACCTACAGGTTTGCGTAGCCTGGTATCGGTCTATCATTATTGACAGAACTATTCTCACCAATAAAGCAAATCGAGTGGTGAACCAAATCGAGAGGCGTGCAATGGTTGTATTCGTAGATACAACCGTCTCGCTTGACGAAAACCTCGTGAGCTGAGAAATATTTGCAAATTAAGTATCATGACTTGATCCGCGATGTTGTCAACATGTTGGGTGTGAAATTATTTATCATTTTGAGACTCATCCAACAGTTTTCCTAAACTGTTGGATGAGTCAGTCTCTGGCTTTGGTTAGGCAGCTGGATCAGGCGTTGGGTTTCGCAGGGCCAGAGTGTCAGAATTTGTTCGAATGAATCAACATGGTCCTGGGATGGATGAGTTTTAGTCAGTACGAGCCTGACACTTCGTTCCGCCTCGAGCAGGAGAAGTCGATCGATGATTTCCCATCGAAAAAATAAAAACAGAGTGGTGGCGGAGAAGAATCTTCACGAACGCTTATTTCGTGCCTTACATAGGCACGATGTAGTTCAACTATCATGTGTAGCCTGGTTGACCTCTTTTATTCAGCTCTGAATGCTCTATGTACACTGCTGGAAGATTCAGGCCCAGGTTATCGGCTGAGAAGAGGTAATCAGGCGGGGGAGGGCAGGGGGGTGGGTACCTTTACATGGTTGATCTGTAAATTTTGGCCCTCAAAAATCTGCGTTTGATGAAGCTACTGAAGGTAACTGAAACCTTCAGTAGTGCCATCAGAATGGAATTTGGTGTAGACATATGTGCAGTCATGTATGTTACGAAAGGGGAGATACATCGCATACATGTGAGATCCATCAGCTCAACCGAAACCTTCAAGTATTTGGTTATGTCGGAAGTGTTGAGCATTAATGTTGCTATAGTCTGCAACCTCACGAAATCTTTGAGGAATTTTCTGAAAAGTAAACCAAGGAGCGTATGACTTAAGCCACTTAAAATGTTATGTTGTCTATTTTATTTCGCTTCCACCTACTCTTAGCTGGATCAAACCAGCCCGTATGACAATCCTGGATTTGGCACTGTAACAAAGCTATCATATTTTTAATCAGATCAATCCTACTATTTTATTTATCATTCGCATCTCAGTCGATAAACGTTATTTTGCAACATTGACTATCTAAGGATCAAGAATAATGAATTTAAGTTGGTTTCCATGTTATTTCAGGAAGATAACGATTCAACAACTTTATTTATTTACACTATAAAGGTTTCACAATCCTGTAAAACGAAGTATTTAGAACTTTTTGTCTGACGCTACTTTCGTAGGTAAAAGAGGCGGATCGGGAACGATCTGATTGGCTTAGCTTGTCTCCACCCCCTGAATTTCGTTGTCCGGAGTACTAGGACGTTATAAGTGCAAAGGACTCTTTTAAAAATTTACAAGTTTTTTTGCGTGTGGCGAAAATGGGGAACTAACCGAAATACATTGAATTTGAAATACGTCCTCAACTAGCAGCGCCACCATGACATGCATTTAAGTTTGTCAATAATTTTCATGAAGGTGTGGCTTATTGCTAAAGGGGCGTCGCGATTTTGTTGCGAACGGTACTTGGTCGTCTCTACGACAGTTTGCCGTACTAGCACCTCATAAATGCTTAAGAGATTACTTGTAGCTGGTACTCGTAGCTCTCTTGTAGAAACGAACAATTTTATAACTGTTCCGTAATCAATTTCGCAGGATGTATTTTTATGGATAAATAATTTGATGAAACAAATGTTTCTTTACAAATAATTAAGCATATAAATTGGTCTAACACAGGTGTATACAAGCTGATCCTTTATGGTTTTGGTGAATTAATTTGGTCGCGAACCAACACCGAAGTTCACCGACTTCCAAAAAAAAACAAAGGTTCTCAAATTGACTGCTGTTTTTTGTATGGAAGAGTAGTTTTCCGAATATTTCAATTTGGGTATATCTGATGGAGATCTTAGGAGATAGGCAACGGAGCTCTTCAATAAATGATAACAAATCTCCCAGGATTGATGAAAGGCAACGGAGCTCTTCAATAAATGATAACAAATCTCCCAGGATTGATGAACTGGTGCGGTGTAAACAAAAACATGACATAACATCACACCAGTACGATGTGATGGGGTACGTAGCCGCATCTGTGCACAAATCAGCCTGTTACACCCTTACCTCACCAGTTATGTTCAATATCCATTTTTTTGTGGCTATATATTTGAGAATCACTTTATTTTTTACGAACCAATCTTGTTTTTTTTTGCGTTGGATTTAGTTAAAGCCATATTGCATAGGCATTGGACGTAGAACTTAAAAGATAAACCAGTGACCTCCTAAACTTAAATTAATCAAATCTAGTAAAGTGAGATTTAATCATGAGCTGTTATATTATTTAATCATGAGTTAATGTTTGTGCTTTTTGTGATTTTACAAAAATTAACTGCTTTACGGCACAATAGCACAACCACTCACTTTGGAAATAATGAACATTTAGTTTTGTGGTATCATCACTAAAAACTAAAAATATAAAATGTAGTTTTGGTTGCGTCTTCGTCATTTGACATAAATGTTATACAGATTTATAGGACCTAAAAAGACACCATTATTATGAAAAGTATATAGAAAAAAGTATATCGATTATCAGTAAAGGTAACATCGATTATCATTGTGCGGCGCGCTAATCGGTCTATCACCACTATATCAGGCTTATTGGCAACAATAGTCCTATCAGTGATGATAGACCGATCCCAGTACAACGTAACATGGTCATTTTCGAGAACTGGGTCGGGCACATACTTGTAATACGGTACCTCAGAATCCACAAGTTTGTATTTCAAACCAAGTTGATAATGGATATTCCTGGCTACTTGGTTGTGCATGTGCAAGTACTCTCCGTTAGCCAGACGATAACAACCAGAGATAATATGTCTGATGGACTCACCCGGACGGTGGCATGCCCCGACATACGTCAATCGTCCCGTCCTTCATAATATGCCTCCAGTAGTTGTTGTAATTGCACAAACGAATCCTTCAGTTTCTCCAAAAAGATCACCGAAATTATTAAATATACGTTTTACTCAAATTTAGTGCGGAACTAAAATATCATCGTAGCTACTAAACTCTAAATTCAGATAAACTAGTTATTTCCTTTCCTGTATCCTTTTACCAAAAGATCCCAGGGAATAAGCTTGCAATTTGTCAAATCTATACTAATATACATATGTATGTATATGGCTGAAGAGTTTGTTTGATTGTTTGCTTGATCGCGCTAATATCAGGAAATGGTGGTCTGAATTTAAAAAATCAGACGAATTATAATGTTAGATAGCCTGTTTATCGAGGAAGGCTATATAGGCGAAGGAATAAATGAAATAAATGATATTTAGTAAGTATGTTATGGTTTTCTCTTTTGTGACGCAGACAAACGTAGCGAGTCAGAGATACAATTGCAAACGAACTTAAAAATGGTAGAATTGGCTCTCAATTGCCTTGCTTACTTACTTAAGGTGTTTATTTAAAATGGGCACTCTAATTAATTTCCTTTAAGAAGCTTAGCTGTCAATGCTCCAGGGGAATCTGTGTTCATCAAGAGCAATGTAAATTATCGAGCAGTCAGTCCATAGGAAGAGGATAAACTCTATTGCGTGTTGTACAACTGACATTTACACAACAAATTGCTACTTCTCCAAGACATACAGTGCATGATGACATATGATGCATACAACAGTTATGATTTTAGTAAGTTAAGCCGAATTTATCAACTTTTTAGTATACATAAAAATTTCCTTGGCACCTCGCCAAGGAAATGTTTTATAAAACTTGTATTTGAGCATTCCAAGGGGCGGATCCCTAGAAGTTCGGATTGTTTTTAGTGGGCGGGGAGCAACTCAGTTTAGTTGTCCCGGAGTACTAGGACAACATAAATGTTCAGAGATATTGTGAATTCACTTTATGTAGATACAATGATTTCACATCTTTCTTTAACAAGCAAATTTTGCCCTTATATCGCCGTATAATTTAATTACAAGCTGGAATAATTTCACTAATTATGTTATCCTTGTTTTGAAATTGGATAACTATGATATTTTTCAGATAAGAAGACTTTCTCCGTTGGTTAACTCAGCTAAGGTAAATTTTAATTTAAAAAAATATAGATTCAAGGGAATGGTGAGCCAGTATGAATAAAACGGGGAATATTTCAGGGTGACAGTTTGATTTCACTTTGGTTTTGCTTAGCTCTGAATCCTTTAAGCAGACTCAGACTATCGGTTGAGAAAAGGTGGTCAGGTCATATCACTCCTCCTTTACATGGATGACTTGAAATTCTTTGCCCCCAACAATTTGGGACTGATGGAGCTGCTGAAGGGTAACTGAATGTTTAGTAGAGCCATCAGGCTGGAATTTGGTGTGCAGTCATGCTTATAAAGAAAGAGGAGATACATAGAGAGCTACACATAATACTAGAGCGTCGCGCAATGATTGTTGATATAGCAGTCCCGAATGACGAGAATCTCGTGAAGGCTGAGAAAGATAAATACCTTGACTTGGCTCGCGAGGTTGTCGATATGTGGAATGTGAACACAGCAGTCATTTTGGCAAATTTGGTACGATGTTTTTACAAATGACCCCTTAAGGGGGTTTGAAGGCTGTAAATGATTTTTGGGAAGAATACACACTACAAAACAAACAAACTAGCCATACACAAGACATAATTATATACAATCGTAAAGTAATTTGAACAATTCTAACAATTTTACCATTATCAACCCCCAAAGGAGTGAAAAGGGCAGCAGCTGCGCTATACTGTGGTCTCAGCAGCAAAAAGCTTATTTGGCACGGAGGCAGATTATGAATAAGAGCCTTCCGCTAAGAAAGGATTTCAGGAAACTACCCCCCCCCACCGCAAGGGGGTGAAATAGGGGATGGAAGTTTGTATGTAAAATCTTATTCTTTGGGACACTATACCTGAAACCTGCTAAGATTATAGAATATCGTCACTATTAAAGTTGTAAATCTGGCAGTTGGTAGGTACTCTCAGAATCGAGTGAAAGAAGTTTGAAGTTCGTAATTTTCAGAACGAAATTAACGAAAACACGTCGCGCTCAAGCATCAAGCTTATTTTCAACCGACTTCCAAAAAGAGGAGGTTCCCAATTAGACATTTTTTTTTTGTGGTACCTCATAACTTTGTAGTGGGTGTACCGATTTTGATGATTCTTTTTATATTCGAAAGCTGGTGCTTGTCGATTGAGATCTGACGACTAGTATTTGAGTTATCCCTAATAATACGTGGCTTTCTTTACATTGATGATGTTCTCATTCCCTCTTGTCGATGTAAAATGAAAAAAAATAAAATTTGTGTACGATGATTTGGAAGAGTATCTTATTATTTAAACGTGGTCTCTTTTAGTTTTATGAAGATCTGATGAAGAACAGAGATAGGAAACAGAACTCTTCAATAAATTATAGTAAATCTGTCAGGATTGCTGAAATCGCATGTTTGTTTGCTGTGCCACGTATGCTGTGATGGGTATGTTAGTTGGGAGTGAGCCACTAAAAACTGAAAACTCAAAATCAAAATAACTGTTGGTGTTCAAAAAACGAAAAAGCAACCGAAAACACCGAGATGTGAAATTAAATTTATTTTGTACTTTTTGTTTTTTTTTTTTTGTTTAGAAATCGGTTGTAATTTTTTGTAAAAACTTATTTCAAAGTTCTATACATCAAGGAACATATAAAGCGAGTGTTTGGTTTCAACTCCTTTTACATTTTCCTTGTGGTTGTTCTCTTTTTAATTTATTTCCTTAGTAACATACCTAGTTAAACTTAATATTTTGAAAATTAAAATTAATTGAAAAATATACATACAGGTGACGAAATCCAAGAATCAGATCATGTAACTTTAATTACAAAATTTATATTATTTGACAAAAACATCCAGATAATTTTCCGTGATTGTATTAAATTGCAATTATGTTTGGTAATAATTATTGTGATATATAAAATCTGCCAACTCTTCACCATTGTCTTGTCTAGATATACGATAGGTTCTTAACATGTGATTTCAGAAAAATCATGATCGGTCGAATACGGACTGCGGTGATTTCTGGTAGTCAACGAATACTTGAGATTATCATCTAATATAACGTAAGTCTCATCACTTGTGAATTATGATGCATGGATTGCCGCACTGTCTCTTAAGAACCATTGGTTTTCGGAACTTAACAGATTAACGATTGAGCGACAGCCGTTTTGCGCAAATGTGACGCATACCTTCCCAACTTTTAACTATTATTTTTGTTTTAGTTTTAAGCTGTATTTTTAAATTCTTTGGTGTGCGTCATGCTTGGCGCAAATAAACAGTTTTTCTTTCTTCCTTCTTTCTTTCTAGATTAATTTGATTAAGTTCTAAACATGGCAGTGATCACCAGCAACAGTAGTAGTAGCATCAGCCAGTTCTGTCAAAAGCTCACTTTAAAGATGAATAGAGCAATTACTATAAATGTGAAAGTCGGTGGTAGTATGGTATTTTTTTAAGAAGTTAAAGCCTGTAAACATTGTCTAGCTTCATTCATCTTTGCTCAAAAACAAAATGTTGAATCTCAATTTGATTTCTACAGCCCAACGAATGCACGTAATTAACTGGTGGCGATTATTATGTTGAGATGGAGACCATTGTCGCGTGCCAATGAAGTCACCCTGCGAATAAGGGTTTATTTATGGTCACATCTGCTGCAAATAAACGCGCGATGGTAGAGTTCTTGCTTCTAGAACAACAGCCTGATTTCTACCAGGACCGCATGACCACTAAACAAGTATATTCATATTGACACACTGACTTACATCCTCATAAGAGGTGACGGATTCAATCGATAAATTTTCAGTGAGGTGTTGACTCAGTACTTTCGAGTGAGAATGATAGATAGATTTCATTTTACTAAAGCGAGACAGAAATCAATATATGAAACACAGGTCCTGTTCCATGCGACCTAATTAGTTCACTCACACACACTGTGATATAGTTGTGAATGAAAGTGGGGGTACTTTCCCCCTATTCACGCTAAATCTTGACTGACCTCTTCAATTACTATAAATTCCTGGTACTAAAACGCAAAAAAAATACCTTGTCGAAGCTGACAAATTGACTGAAATTCATCGAAAGTTACTAGGATCGCATAAGTATGGAGATCTAATTTCCGTCGAATATTGAGAATAGAGTCATCTGTTTTCACATTGAATCTATGCCTACGACATCCGCTGGCTACGCAAGATTGTTGTAGTTTTCTATACTGTCATGTGGCCAGCGCAGTAGCACAGATGGCAGTAAATCTACGTATTGCCGAGAAGCGATGTTGGAATTTGCATTGCAAGACGCTACGAATCAATGGTATTTTTCATGTTAACCTAGTTGATTGGTTAAATAAATAAAAAAAAATATCTTATGTGGATATGCTTTTAAAAAAATCAACCGACTTCTAAAAAAATACACACAAAAGTATAAAATAACTTTAATTTCGGAACTCTGTGTTTTGTAGTTGTTTCTTCGTTTTTTTGAACACCGACTTCCGAAATTAAAAATACTTAGTTTTTTTTTTCTTTTTTGGTGGTAAAACATCTAAGTATATGTACTCGTAACCATCAAATCTAAGTAAAAATCAAATACCTCTGCTTCAATAGAAAATAGATGTACCTAGAATTTGATTAAGTCTTAAAAATTAGCTTGAGAAGTCTGACAGATTCAATCTTTTTGCAGGCTCGAAATTATATGCTAATAACTGTGCAGCAGCAAATGCATATAAAAGCAGGAGTGAGAGGTACAGTGCTGCACAGCTAAATGGAAACATAAGAGCCACCACTTAGTTTGAATTAACCTATGAACTTTTATGTTAAAGCAGAAATCAAATGTCCAAGTCAAACCCCGTTAAAGAAAGCTGAACAATCCTGCAACATAGTCTGTAAGTGACGAAGTGCCGCACACTTCTCATGTTTTTATACGGTTGGAAATCGGGCGGGAGTGGGGTTCTCGTGAGGTTCATACTGACTAAAATTACACAGTACGCTTTTCTTCACGCTTGTCATAACTGGAATAGTTGGATTCATATTTATTTAAGTTAAATTTTGGTCTACATACATATTTTGTACCTAAATATTATGGACGCAGCTTCCGAGAATATTTTTATCAAAAATAAAATCCCGGTATTCCGGCATTGCATCATGCTGTTAGATAAAATATAAGTTAATACAGTTAAACCCTTTTTACGTTTTCCCGCAGAAACCGCTATTTCAATGTTTGTTTTTGCAACTTGACACATGTTTTCGTATTATAATTGATTAAGGGAAAAGAAACCATATTATAATACATTGTAACAAGGCAACTGTTATTTGTGTCCAATCGAGTTTATTAAGGTTCTGTACCCAAACGCCATCAAATCAAACGATAATCTCAACAAGACGCATCAGGTAGAACATGCAAACTATCCAAGCGTACGTCTGCACATGAAGAAAATTCAAGAAAAAAATTAAAACTATGTTTGACATTTATTTTTTGGAAAGGCAACAATAAGGTGTGAAACCATTTAGGAAGGTAATAGATATTGTTTTCCTTTAAATCATTATGAATATACAAATCCTTTGGGTGCAGGTACGCAATCCATATAAGGAATATCATTTGTACTTATTTGAATAGTTATGACAAAACGCCATCTATCTCAACTAATTTGAATGCGTTCGTAACCTTCAAAAAGGCTCCCTTGATGTCCTGATGTGTGTGTTACTAGTTCCGCGTCTGGCCGCAAATGCATCTCCTTTCTGTGAGCGAGTGCAGGGCGCTGCTGTCGCACAAAGCGATTCAAGGACGAAACAGTCTGTAAATTTGGCCACATTCAGTACCTGGCACATTAGCTCAGCTGGATAGTTCAGAGCATTCGTGTACGGGGTTGAAACGCGAAGGTCGTGGGTTCAAGTCCCACATGTGCCGCCAACCTTTTTGCATTTTTCTTTTGAAAAATACTAAAAGAAACAATGGCCACATATACTCGTACGAAAGACCCCGCACAAGTACAAGAATCAACCGTTTTGGCTGGTATCGTTTGTTGTATTTTTGAAATAGTAAATATATTTTTCTCTTGTGTGTTATATAAGCACGCATAGATATGCCGTATACTATTTTCTATTTCGGGAACAACTTGTTCTTTCTTACTAGGAGTGAAATTCCGAGTAGTATTGAATAATACTTGTCCATGATATTGTACGCAGAGCTAAAATTGCCCCCACCATTTTGGAATTCTTAAAATATTTTCTGCGGAGATTGAAACTTATTAAAAGCTAACAGATATTCAAAATAATTATTATCAATACTAAATAATTATAACATATCACTACACATGTTAGGATGCCTACTAGGCAAAATACTAGCATTGATCAAATAGCCAGTAATGTTCCCACACTTGACATAAAATGCAATATACATAATTTAGTTCTCTCCAATTACGATCACGACAATCATTTATCTTTTGCGTTCAAGAGATAAATAATAATAAATCAAATGCTATACAATTCTGGAATGATACGAATAGAGATTACGATAAGAGCAACATAACAAAATTTTTAGATTGCTTATACTTAAGTTTTAGTAAATTATACAAAGGTGCACACTATTCAATAAAGCGTTTAATTTATTCCACGACTTGTTTTTAGAGTATTTCGAAATATAAGTCAAAAAGACCAATAAACCCATTAAAATAAATATTAGCTATTTGTTATTAAGGGTCTTAAAATATCATGCATAAAGAAGAGAACTTTCTATTACGCATACCAACACGATGCTTTAAATGAAGGTTATCCCAAGACAAAATACCGTTATTATACTAAGATTTAAAAATAATGCATATTTAAATCACAGTATAAAACATTTTTTTAAATAATGCTGAAAATAAATGTAAAGCAACATGGTCAATCATAAAAATGTCTGCATTTTCGGTATTCTTAGAACTCACGTGACGTCACATCGCTGGTAAAAATTGTAGCAACGTAGTGACGTCACGTGAGTTTTCAACGCACTGTATCGTCTTCATTTTTTGTTTACGTGAAAAAAGAAAAAATACGTGTCCAATATTTTTTGTAAATCTATCAGACGGACTAATTAGATTTTTACAGTAAAATACCCTATTGACATAAAACTGAATTGAAATGAACACATATTCATTGCAATTCAGTTTCATTAATATAAGCTCAATTGAATTGAATTCCCACATACTTTCTCTACTTTATAATGTGCTCTTTAATCCTTCTACCCCCTTTTATGTTGTTGTTGTTGTTATTAATTCTGTTGTTGTAATGTTTTTAATTCTAAAGAATGTTCCAAACTGTGTAGGTAGCGCTCGCTATTTAAATAAAGCAAAAGTTATTTTATATAGTATAAAACATGATACGAACAATGTTGCAGAGCGACGTCTTGCTCGGTCACTACAAATTAGTGTGGTTTGTGCAATCCCTTTTGGTGAAGCTTCCTCCATCACATCCAGTTTCTTACTTCCCCAACTAGTATGATTATTATTTCTTTATGTTTTTATCTTTCATTAATATTTTTGGGACGTATACTTTAAACTGTTATCAAGTCCTACCTTTCCTACATAAACTTTCATTTTAATTTTTCTTTTGATTTATATGTAGTCTCTGAATAAATGCATTAATTCAAAATATTTAAATATAATAATTACAAAACTTCGTTATAAACGAGCTGTATTTTGTTTAGTGCAATTAAGTTTTTTTAAAAGAGCGGAGTTAATTTTTGTCTCTACTTTTCGGAAACGACCAATAGGAAACTGCACTGGAAGCCATACACTTAACTCATGACATTCTAGAAGTGTTATCACTTAAATCTACGGAGATGGAAGTTTAATCTCATATTCACAAAAAAAAAAAATTGCTACAGTATAAAACTCAAGGATGTTTTACATTTCACATAGGCGATTTTTGTAAATAAATCATAGATTTAAATACTCTTCTAGTTGAGGGTCCTTAGGTTTATATCTGTGACCAGAGTCCTGCACTTGCGCAGTTCCACGATGTGGAAAATCAATAATATCTTTTGGAGCGGCTCCAGCTAAACGGGTCTTCGTCTCCACGTCTGTCGACATCGTTCCGGTTTTATTGAAATATCTGCAGGTAAGTGGACTACTTAAACCTTAATGTTGTACATAGCATTAAGATTTTATA
Organism: Hecatera dysodea; assembly: GCA_905332915.2. NCBI lineage: Eukaryota > Metazoa > Arthropoda > Insecta > Lepidoptera > Noctuidae > Hecatera > Hecatera dysodea. The sequence continues at coordinate 23,433,176 of HG995286.1, read as the reverse complement.
ACACGTGTTCTTTTATCTTTTGCACTCGACTTCTTACGTAGAGCCCCCACTTCTATGGTTAATTTGGTCTCGAGGTGCATAACACATATGTAGGTGACTGGAGCAAATATCTTTGCGTTCGAAACAGTCCCACCTCATTTAGAGGGAGGGATGAATGCGATGAACTCATTTTTGTAATGGGCGGTATTCGTGACCCAGTCTTCAATATCTTTTTAAAATAAATATGCGTTAATGTCTTTAAATGACGCAATATACATTTAATGTAATGAACAGGGATAATTAAGTTTAACTAACTTTTAAAACTGCTGCAAAGTTTATTGCGCAGCTTCTACCCAGCTAAGACACTGAGAATTGGTGACTGTAGGTTTATCAGTAATGTCATTTTGTAAATTCTGATTGTATGTGCCTTATCAGCTTAGCTTGAACATTGTCCTGATCATAATACATAAATACTAGCAAATACAAAAACCTTTCACCCTCAGTTTAATTCATAAACTTTTCACTCATTCTCTCCTTTAATATTTTCAGAAATGAGCGCACCGGATCAGACTGTTCCTGAGAGCTACGTGTTGATGGCAACCAGCGACAATGATCAGTCGAACTACGAGCTGAAGCAGTTTAAGATTAGTTACGTCGGCGTTATGGTGGGCATCTTACTGGCGAGGAACAGGCGGGCGGTTGACGGCACAGAAAACATCACCACGGGCGTCGCCAACTGCCACATCAGCGACCATGCTAAGCGCCAAGGACGCGAAGCAGCTCACGCGGCAGCTCGCGCCGTAGCAGCAGAAGGAGTTAAGAAAGAGAAATCATCCTAAATGTCACGTGTTCTAAATGAACCTGTCTTGTGTCCTGTGTCGTATATTTGTTGTGATCTCGCATCTAACTATATTCCTTCGATGTCCGTAAAATATATGTATATCTCTTAGCCTATGTTCTTCAATCACCACGTATTCAATGATACGTTTTTGTTTATAAAAGTAAAATCATGAAATTTAAATGTTCTGGAGTGTTATTGTATTATAATATGTCTTTTACTGGTAATTTGGCAAGGTGTAACTATCGTGGCGGTTATTGAGAGTAAAGTTGAGATTGACAGGGGGCCCTCATAAAGGCTGAAAAAATGAAACTCTGATGCTATTATTAAATTATTTTGAAATAGATAAAGAAAATAACAGATTTTGGGTGTGTTTTACGCATACTTTTGAAAATATACCAAGTTTTTTGTAATAAATCTGTATGGTAAATGGTGATTATCTTGTGAGTGTAACCTGAGATGTTTTCATGTTGTCCCGCTCTCTGTGTGAAATAAATGGAAAAAAATGTGTTGTTTTCTTTATTTGTAACACCATTGACTTCTGCTTATCGTCTTCGTATAAATCCGGAGCATTTAAATCACTTAAGCTAAATATACAGTTTGTGTTCATCTTCTAATAAACCACGACAGTTGAGGTTACGGCAAAATAGACAAGATTCTTAAATTTATAATTAACTTGAAATGAAAGAGGATGAGATTAACAGATAGATCAGGAAGAAAGGATTTTAGGAAACTCCAATATATATATATTGCATGCACAACCATGACTCCAAGATAGGCGGCGCTGCCAAGACTGGATCAAGAAGACCTGGACGTATAGTATGAGGGCTGGCACGAGGGTTGACCTTTATTTTTTATTATTTTTATTTAGAAGATTGTTACTGTTTTTGAAAACTTTTATACAAAAAAATACAACCGACTTTTCCACAAAAAATCAAAAAAGTACAAAATAACTTTAATTTCGGAACTCGGTGTTTGTGGTTCCTTTTTCATTTTTTGAACACCGACTAAGTTATTTTGTACTTTTTTGTTTTTTTGTGGAAAAGTCGGTTGTATTTTTTTGTAAAAAGTTTTTTTTTTCACTTTTTAGTGGTACCTAAACCCCCTCCCCTCCCCCCACCTAAACGAACCAATTACATTAGTTTAAAAAAACGCACTGCTCCAATGCAGAGTAAACTAAAAGGTCGTCAATGTAGACAATGTAGATACTTTTCGAGGAGCGAGCCAACCAACGCTCGCCATACGCAGGCCCGCGCCTACAGTGGCTGTAAATTGTCCTGTGACCTCCGACGCCCGGGGCACCTTCTTCTATTATGGCTGCTGGGGAATGAGGTTTGCCTGTACCTCACGTGGCACGGCTCCTTCTTTGCTAGTATTACTGCTTTGCAGAAGAAGTTGACTGCTTCCCATGCTCCCTCGCTACGCTTCTTGGATTGAACCAGGGCCTGAAGCGGATACGAAAATTTCACCGCAGCCAATCGCTCCGATGAGTACAAGGCGGTGGAGCACCGCCCAAGCAGGGCTGACTTTCACCGTATCCTCCGGGTGAACCACATAGTAGTCGCCCGAGTGTAACTTCCCAGCTAATCAGAAACAAGTAGCTCCCGAAATATGCGTGTCCGGAGAATTGCTGCGTCAAGTAGAAGTTGAGGACACCGTAGCACTTCTCTAGCCACTCGTAAAAGAGAAGACTTATTGCCACGATAGTGGCGTGCCAACATATTTTTCTACTTACAAATCACCCTGAAAAAATTAAAGTGCAATACGAATCGTAACGAATATGATGGCACCCATGCTTACGCTACAAAATCAGTTGTAGTTCTCAATTTCGCCGCATTCATTTAGAGTCCTGTCGCACTATACGCTACGTTTTCACTTGTGGAATAAAATAATTTGTCGCGAATACGCAGTCGCATGAAAACCATCGGCTTTAAAAGCAAAAACGCAAGACTCAAATTTTCATACGTTTTGTGCAATTCTGTAAGTATTGGAAAAAATATATCCTTTCAAATCCAAAGCATTGAATGTTATTTATTTGTTTTAACACTATGATTTCGTTCGTGTCGCACCATAACTCAATATGGATGAATTTGTCAAACAGCTGAGCTGCACAAATTAGGAGTTCACGAACATAATTATACACAAACGAGTTTACAGTTTTCCTTTACTCCCTGTAAAGGAAAACTGTAAACAACGAAACTTAAATTCAGTGTAATGCTGGGCTAAAGCTAAAGTGGAGCAAAGTGCGATCAAATTTGTGTCCCATTTCATCCTTGTACCTATTTTTAGGGATATTTTTTTTAAATAAATTCTTCTTCCGCTCTGGTCGGAGTGGAAGGGAGTGTCAGACCCTTACTGACTAAAAAAACCTATCCGTGTTACCTCTAATGCTCTTTGCGTTCCAAGGCCGCGGTGACTCTTTCGAATAAATTCCGCATGAGGTTCCGGGATTTTTTCGAAAGAGGCTGCGGATGGATGCAATAACTAACGTACCCATAAAGCAAAAGTAAAAAAGTCATGAATAGATGGAGTTTATTTTTATTTAATGCATGCATGCAAGTGAAGTACAGCAATATGAAAGGTATAAATATTGAATTTATGAAGTCGTTGTGCTTTAAATGATAAACACTTAAAAAAATGATCCACTGCAACGTTATATTTGTGTTTTTATTGATTTTTAACCACAATTACAAATAAAAATAATGTGAAACGGGACGTACTTAAGTACAAGAATCAGCGTCTAGTGACGTCACCGATAATCTTTAAATTATGACAGATCATTGCCACTGACAGACGGTAGTGACTCAAAGTCTGTTTGAGCGCGAAAATATGAACTGCGGGCTTCAAACTGCAATTTTGCCAATATATTAAAGCGTTTTCATTTTCCAATTGATATGTGGTTATATGGAATTCTTTAAAATTAATACATTGCATGTCTCCTATGGTTTCAAATGTCACATATGGCCCGAATATGTGATTTTTGAAATTAAAGGGCTGTTTGAACTGGGCTTGGATGGAATAATATTTTTTTTTCAATGCACACACAGTTTCCTTTATTAAATCTACTATACACCCCTAGTTTTCTGTCCGTACCCGTTACTGATCATATTTGTGTAGTCAAAAGTAAAAAAATAAAAACCTAAATTTGTCAACGGATTTTTTTAATAATTGGTAAATTCATAATAGAATCAACATTCATAACAATTGCTACTAGAAAATACTACGCACAGTGTTTTTCCATTTTAATCGTCATTTATTCATTCATAAATCAATAGCCTGTACAATATTTTTGTAAGTTGAGTAGCATTTTAGGATATAAAAAACGCTAATAACTTTGCTATTCATGAACATATTTTTTTGAGACTTTTCTTAAATAATAACGAGACCTTTTCTAATAAGCCCTTAAAGTATTTGTACTAATTAAAAACTAGGGGTGTATAAAAATAAGTCGGATTTTCCTTCCTGACGCTATAACTCCAGAACGCACGAACCGATTTCCACGATTTTGCATTCGTTGGAAAGGTCTCGGGCTCCGTAAGGTTTATAGCGAAGAAAATTCAGGAAAAATTTCAACAGAAAAGCGGGAAAAACTTTTTTCATTTTTTTTTATATATGGCAAAACAACGTTTGCTGGGTCAGCTAGTATATACTATAAACATAGGTATAGTATATAGGTACAGTGCGCAAAAAGGATAGAGCAAATGAATTCGACATTTAACTCGCTTTTGATATCCTAGTAACTCCCTAAAGGCGTAATATTTCAAGAAGGTATCGTTCGTAAAATTACCTATACGCGCTTAGTCGTGGAGTTGCGGAAACCAGCCCGTTTAACATACTTTACATACATACCTAATAAATTTACATTGAATCTTGATATATTTTTTTTTTGAGTTTAACTAACCAAATAAAAATATAAGTGATATTAATGAATATACAAACAGCTAAAGTGTCTAGTTTTAGATTCAAGTACATTTTTTTATAACTATAAAAAAAAAATGTTTACCAATGTTTCCAGACTGGCTTCATAAATTAATTAATATATTTATGTTCTCACATTAACTTATAAATAGCCAATATCATTGCAGCCATGACAAGTTTCTGAATAGGGTAGTCGACTAAAAAAATCTAATTAGTCCGTCTGATAGATTTCCAAAAAATATTGAACACGTATTTTTTCTTTTTTCACGTAAATAAAAAACGAAGACGATACAGTGCACAGTGGTTCCGCCCATAGGTCATAAATCCATAAAACTCATATTCGAATTTCCAGAAACAAGTTACATATTTCGATAGACCATTAAACGAGCTAACCGGTGATATAAATATGTCACCTATTTGTTTTAATTATCACTTATTTTTTTACCTCGGAAGTGAACGCATCGTTACGTTGCACTCGCTGTTATCGGTAACTCATCATTAAAGTATTTGGTTACAAGTGAATTCTCGGAATTCTTTTGTTTGTGTTGTTGTTTTGTGCAATGGAAATTCAAGAGCAAGGTATGTTTATCACATTTAATTGTATTTTGAATAAAATGTTAGTATAATATTTGTACTATTTACGTGCTACGCCATACATAATTTATTGTATATTTTTTCTAATATAATAGCTTTGCTTAGAGCTACAAAATTTTACAAGATTTTGCAAACATTCGCAACCCTCCTAAATTATAGTTGAGACTGTATATTTTAAAAATATTATACTTTGATTTGCGCTATTCTGCGCTGACAGCTGCTATAAAGGGCCTACGCCTGCGTAGACACTATCGTAGCAAGGTCTACGAAATTTCCAACTAATTTCAAACTTTTATTTCAGGTACTTTGATCAAGTGTTCTTTCTCAAGGATGTATATCTTTGAGATTTGGAGTACTGTGAGTGGAAAAGCAATCAAAAAACACCAAGGTATATTAGACATTTTGCTGTCATCATTCAGTGATCTCTAAAATATAGACTTTAAGTATTTACATGATCGTATACTGTGTTTATGTAAAAGTCTTGATTATTATTGGAATCAAGTAGTTAGGAGTAAATCAAAGTTATTTCTTAAGTATTCTGATTGGCTGAAAGGAGAAGAATGTATTGAGTTAAGAAGGAGCGTTGAGCAACGTGTTCATGAAGAAATTTAACCAGAAGCGGGGCCATCTCGCGGGCGTCCAAAAAAAGATTTTTCCCAGCTCAGTCAGAGATCAAAACTTAGACGATTGAGACAGCTATATCAAGTGAATTACTCTGCTGTGAAAACATTGCTCGACACTTCTGATAAGTCTGATTAGTTTTACATCAGATATTAATAAATAATAAAAAGGTTTTATCACTTGATGTAGAGGCTGTTATTAGTAAAATTTCACGTAATATTTTACCGTGATATGTGAATATGCTTTATTGTCCATCGGGGAACTTTCCGAAGAGGCAGCTGAAGCCAACAACAAACATTTTAAAGTTTTCAGATCACACTCGAAAAATGTCAAGAGCTTACAAACTCAGGTTTACTTAACAACTTTTATTTAGCTCAGATCCTTATATTAATGGCCTTCGGAAACTTCCCCGTAAGAAAAAGAGCGCAATGTCAAAGCAAATTTTAGATTTATTGCAAGTCTAGCTAATTTTAAATCTGTTATGTAAGTTATAATTTTAAGTCGATTTCATGTAAAATATCTATCGATTTCCATTTTTATTTTTTTCATTTATCTATTTAGTTGTGTTTTTTGACACATAGAGAATACACACCAACATGAAGAGTTTTGATTTATTGTCAAAAACGCTTCAGAACGGGGGACCAGCACACTTCATATTTTGATATTTATTTTATTATTCTTTACGTGTTAATAAATTGTCAAATATATATCATTATATATTAATTTACATATGCGCTAATATATTATGAGTTTTTATAGCTACCTGAACCACTTTCCACGAAAAAAGAGCATTAAATAAGATTTTCAGTATTTATGACCGCCTTTGTTCGGCGGCGGTACCACTGTGCAGTGGGTTGAAAACTTGTGTGACGTCACTACGTGCTACAATTTTTATCACGGCGTGATGTAACAATCCCCACTCCTGATCTTAGATGCTTTATAATCTTCGTCAACTTTTAAGGATTTGAAAAAGCAAAAAATACGTGTCCTATATTTTTCGATAATCTAATCGACGGACTAACTACAATCATACTCTTTACTCAGGAAACATCCCTATTCGGCAGGTATGTTTTTTTTTTCTATGTATTTTCAGCAATTACGCCGAGATTTCTGATCCAACTTACGTGGTTGTTTTTTTAAGTATTTAGTTAAGTTTCGTCGAGTAGTTTTTATTTTATGAGCGTTTTTGTTAATTTCAATAAATTATAGCAAATCTTTCGGTATTGCTGAAATCGCATGTTTGTTTATTTTTAACACCAATGTGATTGGTACGTTAAGGTAGGGGGCGCCCCCCCCCCCTACCAGTAAAAAGTGAAAAAAAAAAAAAACAAAAAATACAACCGACTTCTACACAAAAACCAATAAGTACAAAATAACTTTAATTCGGTGTTCAAACAATGAAAAAGCAACCAAAAACACCGAGTTCCAAGTTAAAGTCGGTTGTATTTTTTTTGTAAAAAGATTTTGGATGTACCGTTCCTGCTTGCGAGAAGTGATGCGGGATCTTCCTGCATGTCGCTCGGCTGCTGCGCTGCCTGTGATACGTAAAGCGTGTCTAGAGGCAGCTTATGACTGGTACCAACTTGCAACATTTCGATGGCTTTCATCATTTCTGACGTTGTCGCTCAGTAAGCAATTTATTAAATTTTCGATGCAAAGATAATCAAAGAATGCAAATAGTGAATTTAACTAAGTATAAAGAATCGTTAACGAACCAAAAAAGTTCTCTACTCTACTCTTAATTGGTTCTTAGACATTTTTGATATATGTATTTGGGCAAACACAAATATTTGTTGAGAAGACGATAAACTTGCAAAAACCGTATGAATATTAATTTGAATTTCGCGGGCTACCCTGGAGGTTTCGCGCCAAACGCTTAATAGCGGTGTGATCATAGTGCCAATAGCAGTGAGAACACGCCCCTCAAGTTTCAGTGTGGCAGTAAATAGACATCCTAACAGTTATGCTTTCCTGCTGGTACAAACTATTGCGTGACCGCTACGGCGTAGCACCTTGCTACGTCGTAGCATGTTGCTACGCCGTAGTACAACGTTGAGTCGTAGCGCCTATACAGTAGCAAAACGTCACGACTTCGAAACTGTATCATATTGAAAATGGATTACCTATATAATCGAAAACGATGTTTTTATTACTATTGAGTTTTATTGTATATATAGATGTACGTTTTACAAGAACGTTCTCATTTGTATCCCAGTCGAAATCTGTCTAAAATTAGTTCAATTTCCCTACAGATAATTAAGTTTTTGGCATTATGTTGTGTCTTTAGCTGACTGGCTTTCTGACTATGCCGTAATGTAATATACAATGTGTAACAGAATAAACGCAATACCCTTAAAAGGGGGTCATGGCTATCACCATTATAAACAGCTTTTACTATAGGACCAATACTGAAATCGGGATAAAAATCATCTGTTCAGCATATTTCATCTAGTTTGAGTAGGTACAGAAATATGTGGAAAAGTCTATTTTTTTCGCGATTCCATTGTGACGAGACTTATGTGATGCAACGCAATTACACTTTTCAGCATAAGCATAAGTATAATCAGCCTTTTAATATTCCAACTGCTGGGACACAAGTCTCCTCTCTAGCAGAGGGAATGGGCCGTAATCCACCACACAGGCCCAGAGCGGGTTGGTGAATGTCACATGTCTACGAATTTTTGGTTCTAGGACATGCCGGTTTCCTCACGATGTTTTCCTTCATCGTTTTGAGAGCAGTGGTGAAAAAATCAATTACACAAGTTATGTGCCTGACTGAGTTTAAACACTCCTTCACCCTTCACCCTTTTCAGGAATTTCGTATATTATGTTAGATGTTGCATAAAATTACTTTTAACTCACATATAAATCAAGTAGGACGTAAATTGCAGTCGATGTATTGTAACCCCGATATCTTATTGACTTCTTAGGCAAACCTATTTGCAAAGTATACCTATTTCTTTGTCTACACCTATTCTTCAACATTTCAGAGCTTCAGAGAAGGTGCCCTTGATCCCAACGTGATTGTTTATCTGTCAAGAAAGGATTGTTTCGTTGGTCTAGTTACTATAAGCGCAACACGCAGAACAAAGGGCACGAGTTCGATCCCCAGGTTTAAAAAGTGTTTTTGGGTTTTTCAAAAGGACTCCAACAACTTGATTGGATGACAATATTATTTTTTGCTTGATTTACATTACTTTCAGTAAAAAATAACTTTCGAAATGTGGATGCATTTAAAATTTCGTCCACATCGTGACAGAGAACAGGTTTTGCTGGTATTGACAAAATTAGTGCCATCCTGTGTTTGCCAATGGCATCGTTCTAAATTTAGATAGAGATAGATTGCAGTTAACTACCACCCCATACATCCCACGAAACCACCCCATGCAGGTGACATGACACCTATCGATCAAAGAACAACGTAGTGTAGACGTGCTTCTCATGCAAGCGTCAATCTTCCTGCCGTTTTTTAGTCCATTCTGTTATATCAGCTGTCACGCTATCACTAGTTCTCTTTTCTTTCATATCTCTCCCCACACTATCCATTCATCTTTTCTTTCCTTCTCTTTCTCCATCCATCCAAATTTATATTCATAACCCTTTTAGTTACATGCGTTTCATCCCTTCTCTTCACATGATCATACCAAGATCAGCGGTTCCCTTTCAACTTTTCCGTCAATATATCATGAATCAACATGAGTTATAAAACTGATTTTTTATGACCTATGTATATTCTGTATAAATCTGAAATTCACAGAAATTGCACTATCTTCATCTAAGGATTTAGAAAATGGTTAAATGATAAATGATATTTATTTTGTTAGGTAAGGTAAGGTTAAACATAACACTTTTACACGTCAAATATTTCTGGTCATTTTAAGCTAGATGAAGCCGGTGTTTCCTAGCCGACTTCCCTGAGAAGAAACTTTTTCTCGGTTCTTGACAGATGATCCGCGGACCACTAATGACCCTACTAAAATATAGTTAACTTGAAAGATACATTCGAGGCAAGAACTTAATATTAAAAATATTTGGACCCAAGGGTGTTGTTTTCATAAACACATTGAAGGAAATGTGTCGTATCTATTCAATAATCTGTGAAAATAACAAAATATGGCCGCTGTTTTAACCTGTCACTACTTACTAGTAGTAGGATGCCTAATAAAACTCCATCCCATTCCATTTTTTTTTTCTAGATTCCAGAAGATTTTTAATGAATACTTCGGTCGGGGGAGGGATATAATCGAGGAGAGGGGAATAATCGGGGACATTAATACCACTTCACCTATGAAGCGGGAAGTTACTCATCGCTTTATATTGGCACTCAAATTTTTGTGTCAGTTGACATCAGTGGAGGGTTAACTTATGGCAGTGTGACCAACTTATAAGAACTTACCAAATGTTACGTATCTTAAATTTATAATAGCAAAGAAACTTGCCTATGGACTAAGAAAGGATAAGAACACAAAAAGGTCCCAACTTTTGCATCATCGAAAATATTTAGGCTCATTATCCTAACTACTACTACTAAGAATTCACTAAATCTATACTAATATTATAATATTATAATATTAGTAAAGATTTCAAACAAACAAACTCTTCAGCTTTATAAAGCTGAAGAGTAACGCGCTAATCTCAGGAACTACTGGTTCGAATTGAAAAAATATTTTTGGGTTGAATAGACCATTTATCGAGGAAGGCTTTAGGCTGTATATCATCACGCTTAAGCCAATAGGAGCGGAGCAGCGAAAAAGAATGTTTTAAAATCGGGGATTCCACGGGGGCGAAGTCGCGGGCAGCAGCTAGTTGAAATTATAAAGTAAATTTAGTACAGCCGAAACTGCCATTATAAAAACCTGCGATACTGCGAGATAGAAGGTCTAACACAACGTAACTCTTCAGTTAATAGTTTTCACAACTAAAATAAAATAAAATAAATCAAGAAAACAGGAAACATTAGGAACGAATACCGTATTAAAGGAAATCCACTCCTTCAATTAAGAGGTAGTTTTGTGTATTTGTGTTGGCCACATCAATATCATCAATGGTTGTAATGGCTTCATCTGATAGGTCTATCGCTGGACATGGCAATAACTGACAACGAAGGTCCTTGTCACTCTAATATGAGTTCTAATATATGAATTTTCAAAACCAAAACCTTTGATTTAATTTTAAACTGCATTATATACCCTCAATAAAAAATATAAAATAAAATCTTGGTATCAATTTAATTGATTTTGCTATCTCATATTTTAGGTAGACCTCGTCAATAATTAATAAAAAAATGTTGAAAATTAAATCCTGCATCTCGCAAGTGAAGTTTTCCACGTAGTTTGGTATGGAAGCAAATTTCAAGAGCTTCTAATGGGGTCCGTGTGGCTATGCCGGAAACCGGTATCAGCGAGGAGCCGGTCTAATTCCTCGCTCTTCTATCCGACCCTCCTATATGTTGACTAATCTTCACCCTAGAAATTCTGTCACAAAATCCCTAAAACGGAGGCTTAATTGTACTCAACAACACGGAAATAGCACATTCGACCCCACCTTTTGATTTTTTATTATGGCTGGTTGTTCAAACTACTTTTTTTAAATTAATTTTTGAAATGTTTCGAGCAGTTTTTAACGACATAAGTTGTGTAAATGTACCATGTCATTATAAAATAAGTTTTAATTGTTTCTGCAAGTGTCAATCACTGTTTGAAATATTTTAAGAATTTATCTGAATTTTTGTTGTAATCAAATAAAAATGCAAAGGAAGTTAAATATTTTTTTACCTATATTGTACCTACATAAATTCTAAAGCCATGAATATGAACCTCACATAAACATATTTTCTATCACTGTTAAAAGAGAATTGTTCACCTACTAAAACAAGGTAAATAATATATAATATACATAATAATTCAATTAATCTATTAATTAAATTTTTAACCAGTGTAAGGAACTGAATATGATAAATTAAGAGACAGCATATTTAAAGTTAGTGAATAGAATTATGTTATATCAAACTTATGTGTTTTTAAGCATCATAGGATATTACTTTCCTGCCATCTTTTAACTGTGCCATGTAGGTCGCTGTATTCGTGCTCTCTGTATTACACGCAATTAACGAGGGTTGAAATAGATGGCGTTTGATTAAGTACCCGTTTAAAGCTTTGACTATGGTAAACTAGTAATTTCAACTTTTTTGAACAGTAAACTGCAAAAAAAAAAATACAAGTGAGCTTACTTTTAGCGTACGCCGTTATTACAGTATTTTAATGACGAACAGTTTCAAAATGTTGGTCACGTTTTAGTGGTCAAATAAAATTTAAATGGGACCACATGACAAGCACCAGCTTTCGTATATAAAAAGAAACATCAAAATCGGGACACCCAGTACAAAGACGAGGTAAGTCAAGCAAAAACAATAGAGTCGATTTGAGAACTTCTTCCCTTTTTACGAGTTGGTTAACAAACAATAATATCGTTCCAGTTAAAAAAGCTTTTGATGCTCCAAAAAATGAATACAACGCAATAGAGTTTACGCCTTGAGTTATGTTAATATGTTCTAGTTACATTCACTGCGCGCAGCTGTAGAAACGTCTCATAAACGGTGTGAAAAAAATCATAAATTAATTTTATTCACCTCCGAGCAATAGTCATTCAAATTTCATAAAAAAAACTGTGAAAAGAAAGTACTGGAAAAAGATACACGAATTGTTAATATTCATCTAACTTTATTAAATGACCTTCAAAGTAACCTTTAGAAACGATACACATACGCCAGCGAATAACACATTTATAAAAAAAAAGAAAGTTTTTTCCGGAATCGCCTTCAGTTCTCGCCGCGAGTTTTACTTTATGTCTTCTAGCAAATGAAAATATATACCAACATTCAGCTCACTAGAAATATTTCCGCATATGAAACCAACAAAGACAGGACTTAGAATAATACGTCTTCAAATGTTTATCTGGGATTCAAGTCAAATCAATCATTGCATTATTATATTTATAAACAAAATTCAGATTGCAAATTTACATAAATATTATAAAATAATTTTAAAATAAAATAGATATTGAATCAGTAAGGGCCATGAATATTGTATCAAGTTCTTCATCGATTAAAATCTATACTTCGATATTATGCAAGTATCTTTTGATAACAACTAGCTTTTGTCCGAACTCTTGATATTTGTAGTTTGAGCAGCAAGAAAAACCAATTACAGTTTTCATACTTTTAAACAATCGTAGATCGTTCCCCGTCATTCATTTTAAAGAGCTGCTGGTATTGGGTGAATATCGCGAAGATGGCGGAACACATATATAAATTGTCAGTATTCCGTTTCTTTTAATCTTACCATCCTAAACCTCATAAATAGGATTAAGTTGCGCTACCGACAAACCACGTGATGAATCCCGTACATTTTGACAGTTACACAATTACCATCATATAACCAATCACACTTTGTCTAGAACACTGGTTCCCAAAGTTGGCAAAACGAATTAGATTTTTTAGGGGGGTTGAATTAGAGTATGACCTCCCTAAAAACAATTATAATTCGTAAATCATTGAAAATCTCAAAACAATCTTAATTAATTAATTAACAGGAGAGCTTTTTCCATGACAAACTTTTGGTTGTGTTCAATTTTTAGTCGATTAATGTGTCCTCAAAATTTTCCCGTACACCGCCCCAAAAGGCCCACCAATGAAGTGACTTACATTTCGGGAAATACTGGTCTCGAGGTACATCAATATTTATACTTTAAGAGAATTGTTTTCTTGGCGGTAAAGCCGACATGTTTCATCAAGAGGTCCCAGGTTCGATCCCCAGAATTAGCAGTTGTTTTTGTTTTTCTTTTTTAAAGAATATAAAAGCCTAAAATGTTTATAATAAAATTTATGAAATTAGACGTATAATTTTCGATTAAGAAAAAGTCAAATAACTTGCGTAATGTGGATGGACTTAGAATTTCGACTACCTCGTATCAGAAAACAGGTTTTGCCAATAGTGACAAAACTAGTGTTGTCCTGTATTTTCCAATGCAGTAACATTAAATCTAGATAGGGATGGATTTCAGTTCACAACCACCCAATGCACCCCATCGAACCTCCTGCTCAGGGGGCGAATCCACCCCTTGAACAAAGAACGACGTTGCGAAGAAGTGCCACTCATGCAAGCGTAGTTGGTCCTGAGAGACAATTTTGTCGATGAAAGTCTTCACAACTGAGTTTCGCCTATTATTAAAAATCTAAAATTGACTAGACAATGCACTGCTAAGACCGCTCTGGGTTTAGAAGCAAGCATAATTTTTATATCAAAAGTGAGTTGAGCAAAGGAAGGTCCAAGGAATGGTGTAAAAAGTTGTAACCATATGAGTAGCCGGCGAAAAATAACCAACAAAATACAATCATATTTTACATTAATTTTAAGCCAGAAACGCACTGAATTAAATGTTTCGTATCTATCCAATAATCTATGAGATATTGCAAAACATGGCCGCTGATTTAACCCGTTACTGATGGCGTTGTTTGAAATAGTGATGGGATGTCTGAAAGACCCGTTACGTATTTACATTAATTTTGCATGATAGGTACAAATTAAAAAGAGATATTTTATTGAGGAACTATTCGGAAATAAATTTCTATGGTAAAATTATTATTACAAAGGATCTAGAAAACGTTTAAATCTAAATTTAAAAGTATTCTTAGATCCCGTTGTAGAGTCCAGTATACCAGAAAATTCTAATAAACTTATCTATCTAGCAGCGCCCCGCAGTTTTACCCGCGTAGTTCCCGTTCCCGTGGGAATATATGGCTCAGCGTGAATGTAGCTTTCTAATGATGAAAGAATTTTTGAAATCGGTCCAAAAATACAAATCTTTCCTCTTTATAAAATTATTATAGATATAGATAATTCTTACCATAAATGCGAAAGTTTAGATAGTTCGTTACACAATCACGTCAGAACGGCTGAATAGATCTTGGTGAAATTTGGAATAGACGTAAATCTACCTCTGTGCCAACAACTGCTACAATCAAAGTCTGTAATAATACCCAGGATACTTTTTATTCCGGTAGTACGTACCCGTTGGATATTTTTCGGCATTTACGCGGGCGGCAGCTATTAGATTCTATTAGTAAGGCTCATGAGAAAGTTCTCAGCTTGCTAAGAACGTCAGGTTGACGTACACTTATCTGCCACCCATTTTTTAAGGTTGAAATTATCATTAGATGACTTCGCTCTGGGCGCAACGGATACGTGTTCCTCCTAATGATCCTTGCTACCAAGACCGCGGTGACTCTTTTGAACAAATTACGTAAAAAGTAAAATTAAATTAAAAAAGAGAGACAAATCCTTTCGCTATGACATATTACTCGTAAATATGTACCTACATACATATGTATGATATTCACATTTTTATTTATGAATTATAAAAGGATTAGAATTTTAAAATTGTTCATAGATGTAGACTCAAAAGTGTGCAAGGAAAACTCAACTTTGAGCTAACTGGCCTTTCTACATTAACTTTTTTTATCAATTAATTAATATAAGTACGTTGCTACCGTGTGAAAAAAACATCAATAAAAATTTAAAGCCTATCGCAGCCCCGCGGCCCTTTATGCTAGCTGGAATCAGTTAAGGGTTACGTTATATGAGTGATACCAGTATATGAAAACTCCCCAAATATTGAGAAAAATAAGTGACTGTGTATCTGTCGAACTTAGGATTGAAGTTGCCATTTCATGTTGTAATTAAACAAAAAGACTAAGAACAGTAAAATAAATGCTCAACCAAGTTTAGCTTTTAGACCAACAACCATAAATACACGTGTCTACGTATTAAAAATCGTAGTTTTAAACCTACTTTGTACAAAAAATACTTCTTGTCGTTCCGTTTGTAATTCTGTTATAAAACCTTGGGTTATGATAAGGCGACAGCAAACGTAACTCAAAAGTAACATTAAAAGTAAGTTTATTTTTTAATTTCGAGTCAAACAAGAAACATAAGAACCATCTCTTTTCTTCTTTTAGGTGGATATTCTATTAGTTGTGTTGGCCACACCGGTCATCAAAAGTTGAAATAGCTTTATCTGATTGGAGCAGCGTGCGCACGAAAATAGCTGACACTGTTGGTCCTTATCACTCCCACATGAATTCTAATAAATGATATTTTTAAACTGAAACCTTGGAATAAATATTAAATTATGTGACCTACCTCGAAATCTATATTTTATTAAAAAACTTTAGATCTATTCCTATGAGTTTGCTATCTTACATTCTTAGCAAACCTCGGCAATTACCAGTAAAAAAATATTGAAAATTCAATCCTGCATCTCGCAAGTGAAGTTTTCACGTAGTTTGATATGGAAGCAAATTTCACAAGCTTCTAACGGGGTCCGTGAGGCTATACCGGAAACCGGTAGGGGCGAGGAGCCGGTCTAATTCCTCGGTATCATTACCCCAGATTACGTTGAATGTTCAGCGTAGACCACAAGTCTAAAAAAAAACAAAAATCCAAAAAATGAGGCTATAATAGTCCTCGACACCACGGATATAGCCCACGATTGACCCCACCTTTTGATTTTTATTTTTGTTCCTGGATTTGCTTATTTAAACTGCGTTTTTTTAATATAAGTTTCGTAAAAATGCTGAGAATTTCTAGAAGCCATTATTTTTATATGCGTATATTATTTTAGCGTGTGTTTTAAATAAATAAATTAATATCAAATACATTTCGTCTATTCACGTTATTTTCTACCACTTTTAGAATACATGTCACAAAGAAGATAATTGTATATCATAAATTAGCTACTGCCGGGCAAAGACCGAGGCTGGCCTAGAAAAAGTATTTTTATTAGAATAACTCGTCCCTATGAATTTTCATCTCTCATTTTTTCTTATGTTTTAAATGGATCGCTGTATTAATCCGATGTTTTGTAAGTTATTGAGTATGTTAAATGTTAGCAGAACATTGCTGACTAATCAGTAAGTACCTAAAGTATTATAACAATAAAATAACCAAATAAATCCCATTCGTAACAACTTTGATGCTTCTATGAAAAATTGTAGAAAAACCTTTATTTTTTGCTCTACTGCTAAATTTGTGATTATACATATTCGCAACTATGCCATACTGGTGACGTTCTTTACTATTGAGTTCTACGGTAAAAAAAAACTCATCGGTAAATTTACAATGGTATATTTGGTAATTTTCCAAGTATGATATACCATAGCAATTTTACGAATTGGGCACATATTTAGGTACATAACTAGACCATGGTCCGTTAAATATTGTAAGCTCTAGTAATACTTTAGTAAAGAAACGAATTAACTCATATTCCTATATTTACTTCAGACTTTTGATAAAAACGACTTCAGTTAGTAATGGTAAAATAATATATTATCCACACTTCGTTAATTTTCTATGGCGACTGACAACAAATGTTTGAGATACGCAGATATAATAGTGTTATGATATCTTATCTGATTTGGAGTGTATATAGTTTATAGCGCATATAGCTTCATCCCTTTTTGACTGACCGACCTTGACAATTCAAAAGTGCCTGATATTGAGACTAAAATTTAAAAAAAAAACACTAAATGTTTCTTATTCAGCACCACCATAGCTTTGGGCCGGATGAACTTCCTTTCGTATCCAGCAGACCTTTGCAGTCCATATCATATCAGCGTCTCATCTTTGCATTCACAATGTCGTGGGCTTGTTTACAAATTAAAATTAATTTAACTTTATTTATTTAATTTAACATGTCTACAATGCATTGTACATTTTTCGTTGTTCTGCAGCAGTATATAATATCCCTTATATAACTAGGAAATTTGATTAATAACTAAAAATGGTAAAACATACCTTTTTTTAAAATGACAAATAAACAGCCATAGAGGACGAATACTTAGTACCTAAGTATTCGCATTACAGTATGATTGTTTTACCTAATAACCATAACTTTTGCAGAATGAATAAACCTATTTGATATTCATGGAAGGGGTGACTGTGTTTAGTAATATTTTGTATTAAAAGAAAATTAAAATATGGCTTATGATTAATGAAGCCTTTGTGCAGTGTAGTTAACGTTTCACACTGCCGTTCGTACGCCATCTATGATAAACTCTTCCAATTCCGTGCAGTAAAGGATAACTTTCTACTTGCAAACGTTCTTCTCGAATCTACCAGATGGCAGGAAAACGTAATCTTGGGTTATTATCAATGAATGACATCCTTTAATTTTATTTTTGAGCAGACTTTTAACTACGATGCTTTCGGTTGTACTTATTATTATTTATTTTGGAAATTTATAGTTTTTATCCATTTATCATAGTGATTTCTATTAATAATTTTGTCAATTCTTAATTTGGAAAGACAAGAATAGTCCCTGTGTTATACGTGTACAACTTTTTCTGGTATATGTTGTTTCGTAAAATTACTAGCTTTCATAAGCGAGTAAAATAAGTATTTTTAGTTTATACAAATCAATCAAATAAAGTCTTTGGCGGTTGCTCCATTAAAACACTGGTCATCATCATCAACACTGGTTCATCCTATTAAAATGAAAACAAACCCCAAAAAAGTTAGGCAGAGTGATGTTATTAGCACAATTGTGATAAAAAGTTATTTAATTTACCAATTCATTTATGAGAAGTGACTTCAAAGCTTCAACCTATGGTTAATACTTTTATTCTCTTGGTACTAGACTTGGTTTAACCACCTCACCACACAATAAGCCCACCCTCGTATTTACAAAGGTGGGCTTGATTTTTGTTCAAGTAATAGTGATTTAAATGATTTGAGCAAAAAGCTGCCAAAGGATGGTGATATCCTGAGTAACGTCCTATTGGAGTGTGGTGAGGCATCTTTATCCTCAAAATATGACTTTGTGAAATAAAATAAATCTTTACAATATTATTTTTAGAAAAATGACTGAATGAATTTATAAAAATGATGAGTTTAGAATTAATGAATGATGAGAAAAATTATGGCAATGGATAGCTCTCTAGGATTAATAAATAATTCAGCACTTGAAAACATTTTGTCCAAAAAATTTGAAATTATAGTTTAAAATATGGAGCCTTTCTAATTGCAGAACTTTGAAAAGACAAAATTAAGGATATTTCAGAGGTACTTAAACTCGGTAACTAAGGTGGTTGCTCGATGGTATTTGTTAAGTTTTTTGTCAAAAATTTGTTCACAATGCGGCCTTATGCCTGAAGCATATCATGGTGCAAAAACCAAGAATTTGATTTCCAAGTGTCTGGCTTTTTCCGTCTAATTGGCTTTTTGAACAACGCATAACGCTCAAATAATATTCTTTATTTACACAAGTGTACAACAATTATTACAAGTGGTCAACATGAGTCAACATAACTTTGATTTGATTTGACTTTTGATCGACTTTGGCGTGGATATTTTCCGTTTTGGTTCAGTTGGGCGGCGCCACTCCAAAGCTCGTTGACTAGTTTGCATGTTAAACTCCTAAACACACGTTTTGACACCACTAACAATGCGTTTTATTAATGTTGGGTCGGAACTGATTCGATCTTGCATGGTTCAGCGACTCTTATGCGATTGAGTTTTTGGAGAAAATTCAGGTCTTTTGGGACTGGCCGAGCGGCAACATGTTTCGTACCCAAATGATTATTATAAATGGTATAAATTGACTCGTGAGACACGGAAAGATCAGCGGCTATCTCTCTCAAACTTGAATGGTGTCCGTCACTTTTGCGATGTTATCTTCAGTTGATGGCCAACCAGAGCGAGGCAAATCTTCCATCATATTCCAACGACTTTATAGCACGAGTTTCTGATAAAGTCGATTCACCATAAGACTTCCATAACATTTTCAGTGACTCCGAACATAAACTCTGTGTCCGATGTTTTTATCCATTGTGAAATTTGCAATACACACTAGATAAGACATAATTTAAAACGGCACTGTATTTAATCTAAATTAGAGATGTAACTCAAACTCCGCACCATAATGGAAAACATTTGTGCCAATCTAACAACAACAACAAAAATAAAAAAGAATTGAATTTGGAACCATTATAAACAAATTAATTATCCATTCCCGATATATTTTTTGATGAAATGTAATATTTAAGACTAGGAAATAAGAAAATCCATTAACAGTCAAAGTTAAGAATATACTTATGAAAGACATCAAAATGAAAACTTTTAACAATGCAATAAGGTGTGAACAAAGAAACTTAAACAAGTATTTACATACAATTATTGACTCATCATCTGCCTAGCCTTTCCCCAACTATATTGAGTTCGGTTTTCAGTCAAACCGGATCTTGACTAAACCTCGGGTGAGCATTAATCCCTAGGAAATGTGAACTTGACTAACCCGCCCGTACAAGTAATGTATCGAGGGTCATTGGTGGAAGTTGATTTGGCTTAGCTTTGCAGGGTAGAGTCCTATCCGCCAAAATGCAATCTGGCTTGACCCGGTGGACACCATCTATGGTGTCATGGGCATGTCCAAAGAGGAAGTCATTTTCAATCATTTTTGCTATCTTATAGGATTCAGTGTAAGGCACTACCCGAGTAGCTGGCTGTAACTTCAAACACTTCATGATATCTCTGAGTTGAGATACAAAATGCACAGGTCGTAATGGAGTATTAAATGAAACCAGTGAGAAGAATTCGCCTGGAATTCTTAAAGGTTCTCAATGGACCTTATCTGCTGTAGAACATCCTATGCCAGTTTTATGAGTCATTTTTAATACGGAAATTCCTTTTTTATACTTATGTGTTAAAACTCAGATTACTAAAAGTGCTTCTGTATGATACGATTTGTGTAGTCCACGAACTCCGCCCAAGTTCAATGGTAAGGGTTCAACGGCTTATTGATTTTCCGGTCGATTGGAGAACCTACGACGGACGCTGTGGCCCTTGTATCTCTACACTGGCGACCTATGACGTCATCGGAATCGATATAAAAAACTACGGGATGGAACTAAAAGCATGCTATCCCTTTCTCTGCTCGTAAAAATATAGTTAGCGGCTTGTAATTTTGCTTAATTTTTAGTTTAAGAATATTAGATTATTCAGAATAATTGTAATTTGACTTCTAATGAACATAAACAGTAATTAAACTGCTAGTTCACATGCCTACATTTTCAGATGTAATGAAAATGCTACTGTTCACAACTAAGTTAGTTTTGTGTGTGATGCTCTTATGAAGTATGCTGTCTTGGTACATAAACTACGATTTAGTGTTAAAAATCATTGTTGACCTGCCGACTATGAGCAGTTATTAAATAATACGAAAATTGCACTACACCTATGTATATGTCAAACTCATATTACTAAAAGTGCTTTTGCACGATACAATTTATATAGTCTTCGAACTCCGCTCAAGTTCAATGGTACAGCAGCTTATTGATTTTCCGGTCGATTGTAGCACCTACGACGGACGCTGACGCTCTGGTATCGACTAGCGACCGATGACGTCATCGGAATCGATATCAGAGACTACACGATGGAGCTAACTTCTTTAGCATGCTATCCCTTTCTGTACTCGTGAAAATATCATAAGAGGCTTGTGATTTTTTCTTAGTTTTTAGTATTACAATATTTTATTATTCTGAGTTTTTGTAATGTAACTTTTAATAAACATAAACAGTAATTAAACTGCTAGGTGACATACTTTTTGAAACACGTCAGACCTTTTTCGAATGCAACGAAAATG
Source organism: Hecatera dysodea (assembly GCA_905332915.2). Classification (NCBI taxonomy): domain Eukaryota; kingdom Metazoa; phylum Arthropoda; class Insecta; order Lepidoptera; family Noctuidae; genus Hecatera; species Hecatera dysodea. The sequence goes on along the minus strand of HG995286.1, from coordinate 23,411,530 downwards.
CTACTGTTACTCGTAAAAACCAAGTTAGTTTTGTTGATAACGTTGTTATGAGATATGCTTTCCTGGTACATAAACTACGATGTAGTTTAAAAAAGCATTGTTTACTATAACTATTCTAGAGACCGAGGCTTAAACCCCGTCTCCCCCCCCCCCCTGTCCTCCCCTGTCCTGATCCAACTGAATGTTTTGTAGCTGCAGTCCTTAACAATATTTCAGATAAAGGATCAACTAGTATGGCCTAGCCTAAACTGATTTATCCCTATCGGGCTTAGGACAAATCAGCTTGGACTAGGCTAAACCAACTAACTCTATCGCGTATAGGAAAAACTAGTTTAGCCTGAAATCGGGTTTGGCAGGTAACAAATACACAAACATTACACGGTTTATAGCAACACAATATTCAAACATTTAGTCACTTACACACGGATAACTTCAATTTATAATATACAGGGTGGCTCATTTAAATCGGTCAGTATGGGAAAGTTTGAAACTATAGGACATACGAACATCTGTTCTTAGGAACCATATCATTAATTTAAATAAAAAGAAAAACTGCATTCATACATTTGAATAAAACCTTTACTCGGTAATCGAACCCCATGAGAAAATAAACATACACTATTTCTATTTAGATATCGATTGTTGTTTCACATGCTTAAGTTAGCAAATGTATAAATTTATTTTAGTAGGTGTTCTTAGTGACCACCGTTACAATATTTAACAAGTTCAAGCACGTAAAATTTTCTCTATGGTTGTTTGTATCTCCTTGCTGGTGTCGCAACGACCTAAACTTGTTAATTATTGTATTGAAAAAAAAAAAACGGTGGCGCAAAGTTAATTCGTTAAACCTTTTAGATAAAGGTTGATAGAGATTAGAGATGAGGTGCCACGGAACTTTTTATGCGGTAATTGTATCAAAAACGAATATTTGAGCAATCAGGTAAAAAGAGGCGGAACCCTAGAAGTTCGAATTGTTTTAGTGGGTGGGACAGCAACTGAGTGTAGTTGTCTCGCAGTACCAGGACAACATAAACATTCAGGGGCATTGTGAATACATTTTATGTAGATCTGATTTGACATGTTCCCTTATCAAGCAAACCTGCTCTTATATGCACAACAGAATTTAATTACAAGCTGGAAAGGCTTATATTAATAATTTTTCTCTCGTTTTGGAATGAGATAACCATAAAATAAATTTTAATAAATGTACATCCACCCTTTACCAACGTCACGTAAGGCCGCAATACTGTTAGCGGTGTGATGGTACATGAAAATATTATATACATATAATAAATTCAGGATCTCTGTACCATGCGTCCTTTGCGAGGTTACAGTAGATAGGATTTCCAGGTTCCAGATTAATATACGTTAACGCATGCGATATTTCTTCGTATGTTATCCTTGGCATCTTACTTACTTTTCTTCGACCGATGATTCGTTGTGCGTGGACGCCGTGATGGATGTGGTGCGGCAGAGAATTGAGTACTTGATTCTCTAAGAAATAAAGTAATACGATACATTTTTATGCAGCAATTTTGTCCTGCACATTGTGTGTTCATCAAGAGTTTTTTTTAATGTATTATTGTGTTATGTTTTTACCGTATAAAAAGTTCCGTGGCACCTCTGTTGGTGTACATGAGGTGCCACGGAACTTTTTATGCGGTAGTTGTCTCAAAAACTTATATTTGAGCAATCGGATAAAAAAGGGGCGGAACCCTAGAAGCACGGATTGTTTTAGTGGGCGGGAGATCAACTGAGTGTAGTTGTCCAGCAGTACCAGGACCACATAAACATTCAGGGGCATTGTCAATTCATTTTATGTAGATCTGATTTGACATGTTCTTTTATGAAGCAAACCTGCTCTTATATGCACAACAGAATATAATTACAAATTGGAAATCCTTATTCTTATTTTTCTCTCCTTTTTGAATGAGATAACTCTACAATAATTTTAATAAATGTATGTACATCCACCCTTAACAAACATCACGTAAGGCCGCAATACTGTTAGCGGTGTAATGGTACATGAAAATATTATATATATACAATAAATTTACGATTTCTGTACCATGCGTCCTTTGCAAGGTTACAGTAGATAGGATTTCCAGGTTCCAGGTTATCTATACTAATATTATAAAGCTGAAGAGTTTGTTTGTTTGTTTGAACGCGCTAATCTCTGGAACTACTGGTTCGAATTGAAAAAATATTTTTGGGTTGAATAGACCATTTATCGAGGAAGGCTTTAGGCTATATATCATCACGCTTAAGCCAATAGGAGCGGAGCAGCGATAAAGAATGTTTTAAAATCGGGGATTCCACGAGGACGAAGTCGCGGACAGAAGCTAGTGTTATATATAAGTTAACGCATGCGATATTTCTTCGCATGTTATCCTTGGCATCTCACTTGCTTTTCTTCGACTGACGATCCGTAGTGCACGGACGCCGTGACAGATGTGATGTGGCAGAGAATTGAGTACAAAATTTTACTTCCAATTCCACAAGATTGTATTTAAGAGCCAGTTATTATTATTCTCTTTATTCATTTTAGAAACATATAAATTACATTTTTAAATACAAATATAAAAAAATTGTACTCCGCCGGTGTCGGGAGCAGGGTCCAAGTTACCAGTCGTTAGGGCTCCAGAGAAAAGAACCTTCTCACTTTAAATACGAGCCCTATCGAGGAGTACTGCCTTCTGTATAAGGCCCTTTATTCTTCCCCTGAATATTTATGTTGTCCTGGAACTGCTACACTCAGTTGCTCTCCCGCCCACTAAAACAATTTGAACTTCTTGGGATCCGCCCCGTTTTACCTGATCGCTCAAATATACATTTTTGGTACAAATGCCGCATAAAAAGTTCCGTGGCACCTCATCTTCTAAACGGTTTAATGAATTAACTTTCCACCACCGTTTTTTTTTTTTTCAATACAATGATTAACACATTTAGGTCGTTGCGACACCATCAAAGAGGTACAAACAACCATAGAGACAGTTTTACATGCCTGAATATTGTAACGGTGGTCCCTTTCTAATTTGGTGAAGATGTGATAAAGAACAGAAATGATAGGAAACGGAACTCTTCAATAAATGATAGCAAATCGTTCGGGATTGCTGAAATCGCATGTTTGTTTATTCCTTACACCAAAGTGATTGGTATGTTTAGGTGGGGGGGGGGTGTACCACTAAAAAGTGAAAAAAAAAAGAAAACAACCGACTTCTACACAAAAAAAAAAACAAAAAGTACAAAATAAATTTAATTTCGGAAGTCAGTGTTCAAAAAGCAACTACAAACACCGACAGCATTTGTACTTTTTGGTTTATTTTTTTGTGTAGAAGTTGGTTGCTTTTTTTTGTAAAAAGTTTTTTTAGTGTTCAACTGTTCATACCATGTCAATGAACGCTGGAACAGCCTGACAATGATCACCAGCACAGCAGAAGTCAATAAGAGAATTGTTTTTGTGCACACTTGCGATTGTACAACAAGTACTTACTTCTCTAAGACATAAAGTGCCACGATACATTTTTATGCAACAATTTTGTCCTGCCTATTGTGCGTTCATTAAGAGTATTTTATGTATTATTGTTTAATGTTTTTAGTTAATTAAGTCAAATTCATTAAGCCTGATAGTAAACATGAGGTGCCACAGAGCTTTTTATGCGGTAGTTGTGTCAAAAACGTATATTTGAGCAATCTGGTAAAAAGGGGCGGAACCCTAGAAGCACGGATTGTTTTTAGTGGGCGGGGAACAACTCAGTGCAGTTGTCCTGGAGTACTAGGACAACATAAATGTTCAGAGGTTCTTTACGTAAGACATTGACTTGAAATCTTCGAAACCTGCCTTTATATACACTATAGATTTAATAACGAGGTAGGAAGTCCGACTTTTACTAATATTCTAACTTTCCTCTCGTTTTGTAATTTGATAAACATTTTATCTTCAATTTGAAAAAAATACACTGTGTCAGGCAACGGGGAATCCCGTTGGCTGACATAGTCAAAGTAAATTTTAAGAAAATATATTCCAGGAAAATTGATGCCGAACCCACCGGAATTAATATGTTGTGTGGCTTGCAGCCACACCCTGACTGGGTGTGAAGAGCCAGCTCCAGACCTCATTTAAGATTGAATTTGGCCAATTTTATCCAAGAGATGTGATTGCTACCACAGCGGGAAGAGTGGAGGAAATGTATAAAATATTTTTTATTCATCTTGAATAACATTTCATTAAGCGACTTCAAAAACAGGTGGAGGTTCTATGTTCAACATACGCTTAGCGATCATAATTATGTGTTTGTTTTAGAAGAGTACTCTGAGTGGTCTTCTTTCAAATTGGTCAAAATTTGATGAACTCTGAAGATAGGTTTAATTTTAAACCAAATAATAGCTCAGTTGCTATTTTTATGTACAACATCGCACATAAATATACCTGATATGATCACAAATTTTATTCACCACTAGCTGTGCCCTGAGGTTCCACCCACCATTTTTGGATTTTTCTTTTAACTCAGCTTCTAATAATAAGATGTCAAAATGGCTGATGATGATAGTTCGGAAGAGCATCTTAGTATTTCAAGGTGGTCTCTTTCTAGTTTGGTGAAGAGATGATGAAGAACAGAGATAGGATCGGAAATCTTCAATAAAATTTATTGAAACAATTGATGTAAACAATTGATGTAAACAATTAACAAACATGCGATTTTAGCCATCCCGAAATATTTGCTAACATTAAATGTTAGCAAATCTACATTATATCTACATATATCTTGTACGCTGTGATGGATACGTTAAGGTGGGGGGGAGGGGATTACCACTAAAAAGTGAAAACTAAAAAAAAAAAAATTTCAAAAGATATTTTTGGTTGTTTCTTCTTTTTTGAATACCGAGATCCGAAATTAAGGTTATTTTATACTTTTTTTTTTTGTTTTTTTTTGTGTTTTTTTGTTTAGATGTCGATTTTTTTTTCTGGATAAGAAATCATCAAATGACTTCTCCCAGACTCTTACTGACTAAAACTTTCGAACAAATTCCGCAACCCTAGCAGGCATTGACCCTATGGGGCCCCATCTTCTTTGCTGACAGCTCTTTGAGGCGCGCGTGGAATACGACGCGCCTTCGACCTAGGCCTGATTGCTATCGGATGGCGAGCCACTCATAGCTCGAAGTCTGCAGGCCCGCGCCTTCGGTGGCCGGGAATCGCCCTGAGTTTCCCGACACCCGGGGCATCTTCTTCTGTTACGGCGGCTGGGGCGTGAGGTTTTCCTCCCTCGCACGCGTTCTGCCTCTTCCTTTGCTAGCATTACTGCTTCGCAAAAGGAGGTTACTGCTTTTCATGCCTCCTCGCTTCGGATCATGGATTGAACCAGGGCCGGACGCGAGAGGTTGCCATCGCCGATCGCCTCAACGAGGACACGGCTCCACCTTATGCTCCACCGTGTGCTCCGGGCGATCCGCACAGTGTTGATACCCAAGCGCGCTCCCGCTGAATACCTCAAAGCCCTCATCATCAACCCGACGCCGATGTGAACCCCTCCTACCATTATCTGGGATCCTGATGCTGGCCGTTTCCGAGAGCCATGAAAGCACATAGCCTCGGACATATTCAGAGCCACCTCGAGACCTAGTTGCCGGATTCTGTCCACGATTATCGCAACCACGCCTGTCATCAACTCGGCCATCGCCTGGTGAACCCCTTGCGCTAGAACCAGCGTGTCGCTGCACGTTCCACAGAGGCGGCCCCAGAACCGCCAGATCATCTCTCCTCGGTGGTCGGGGTAGATGAATTCCAGTCTGCCTTAGAGTCAGCATCGCAGCCCTAATTATTAACTACAGGAATAACCCATCTGCTCCATAAATCAGGTTGTGCCACGGTGCCTAAAAATTACAGACCAATCACGTGTTTACCGACTGTCTATAAAGTTCTTACCTCCATTTTGAGTGCAAAGATTTATTACAATCATATTGAAAGTAACTAAATAATGTTCGCCTATAAGTCCTGGTAACAAAAACTCAAACTTTACCTTATCATCATCATCAAAAGTTACTAGGAACGCATAAATGCTCGGGAGATTGAATTTTGTCTGAAAATTGAGAAAGGCGACATCTATTTTTTGCATTGGAATTATACTTACGAAAGCCTTTCGCTAGAACAAATGAATAGAATATTCGTACGTTACGCAGGAAAAATCGAATTCACAGTCACATGAAAGCTGATGGCTCGTACTGCCGTCCTTGACCTACTATGCCACTACCCAAAATATCGTATTTAGTGTTACGTAAAGAAAACCGGGACATAATTAAAAGTGAATGCTGTTTATTAACTGTACATTATATGATACGAGAGATTCCGGTGGCAAAACTAACGATCTAATTGCTCTCTTTAAAATCCTCATGTACTCGTATCTTGCAAAAAAGATCGTCTTTTAATAGTAACTGTTAAGTAAGCAATACCAAAGAGATTTTTTCATAATGAATATGGATATCTCGGCCAAATCGTGGCGTTGCTGAATGCAGGGAGTTATCAGCGTTTTGTGGCTGCACGATTCCATATTAGCCGCTCTGCTCTATTGACATTATCGGGAGACTAGTGTTTACTCGCCGTCCAGAACCTGGTTGACTTAAAGTGACGTCTGAGCAAGATGACCAGTATTTTATATTTGTTTCTCTAAGAAATCCTCACTTCAACTCTATTCAACTGCAGCATCGGCTTTCGTTCCCACTGCTGGGACACAGGCCTCCTCTCTAAGAGAGGGAATGGGCCGTAATCCACCACGCGGGCCTAGTGCGGGTTGGTGAATGTCACATGTCTTCGAATTTTTATTTCTAGGACATGTCGGTTTCCTCACGATGTTTTCCTTCACCGTTTTGAGAGGAGTGGTCATGAAATAAACTACACACAGTAATGCGCCTGGCTGGGTTTGTACCCGTGACCTACAATTCGTATGTCGGGGCCGTTACCACTCGGCCACCACTGCCTGACTGTGAGCGATTCTATACAAATAATTAGAAGATTGGCAGAGCAGGGCCTGAAACCTCATAAACCATCTTATGGTCCAAAATTGAGTAGACTACCCAAGAGTTCGCCTTAACTTTGCACGTGATCACTTAAATTGGTCATAATATGTTGAATGGAGCAAAATTTTATTTTCTGACTTGAGTAAAATCATGCTGTATGGTAACGACGGAAGAAGGAAAGTCTATCGTAGAGAGGGAGAGCGCTTTGCATGTTCATTTTTATGCAGGACAATGCCGGCGCTTACAGGAAATATCGCATGCATTGTAAATAAATAGCAGGGTGAATTCGGTATTACAATTATGGGCTGGCTAGTAAAACACCCGGAAAAGAATCCCATAAAATGCCTATGTGTACGAGTTAAAGAGACGAGTCAAAGTGAGAGATCCTGCTCCGGAGATGCTTGGCTAGCTTAAAACAGCTATACAAGAAGATGGGGATGAGATCCCGCTACACAAGACTATGAATCTCGTCCGTTTCATGAGAAACCGCATGGAAGCAGTCATTTGAGGCCGGAGAGCAAATATGAGATACTGAAGAATCTGTTTTTTAATCATTTTTTTTTTACGAATTTGTTTGAAACATTTAACAAATTAGAGGAGGAGGAGAAGTATTTAACGTGAAGGTCTGGTAGGCAGACGCTCCACATTTAATACTGGTATTCAGCTGAATCCGGTATGACTGGAAGCCGACCCCAATATAGTTGGGAAAAGGCTAGGCAAATGATGATTTTACAAATTATTTAAAGGTATTTTAATGTTTTTTAAAGGGAATTTTAATTTGAAACATTAGTATTCTTTAAATGATACCGTATAATATTCAGGCGTAGCACCGTGCTACGCCGTAGCATGATGCTCAGTCGGAGGCGCCTACAGCGATGTAGCAAAACATGATGACCGTCGAAACAATATCATATTGAAAATACAATCAAAGCCATGCAATTTTGCATGGCTATTGTCTTTATAAAAATCTAAAATTCATTAGAATTCAATATACATTCATATATTCAGGGTCTAGAAAATGGTCTCTATCCGCTGTCCGCAGACCAAAAGTAGCTCACAGAGTCAAACTTACCTTAGAAAGATAGGAGAAACTTCATTTCAAAAAAAGAAAAACTTGTACTAATGAAAACTACTCTGATAGGGCAGCAACTCAGGTACCACAAAATATTAGTAAACAATCCACAATTTGCTTTCGTTACGTTACGCTAGCAGCTAAAAACCAGGGTTTTTTCTGAACGCTTTTATAATGACAACAAGCTCACAAAAACTGATTAATTCAAAAATGGTTGTATTTCATAGAATGACCAGTGAAAACTGACAATACCGTTAAACGACAACTTTTGATGATATATCAATTCACGTTTTGTCATATCTTGAAATGCCTAGCCACGTCTTCAAATGACAACTTCAAACTGTAGTACGGCCACAGAGCAGCTAATATGCAATCGCGCATTCAGCAACGCCACGATTTGGATGAGATATCCATATTCATTATGAAAAAATCTCTTTAGTATTGCTTACTTAATTACAGAAGAAGCCTGTTCACTCTAACTTTGAAGAGATTAGGGTTGAATGCGTTAATATTATGAATTGGTGAGTTTGATCGTTTTTTACCTCTTTGCGCATACAATCAGATCATGTCCTAGATAAGCAAATAATATATAATCACAATAATATAATCATCCGTGGATTTCTTGCCTTGGGATAATGATCTACCTGCAAGCAAGCGCTGCCGCTGGCAAAAACAAGTCACGCATGAATTTTCCAGAGTATTTAGTTAACGTTGTGTAATTACGCAGAACTAAATGAGGTTAACTGACTAACACACATTTCAATAATAAAGCTGTTAGAAATTTCATGAACTTTTACAATAATGAGTTAAAAGGTTTATCATTATAAAAGATGATAAAATGAAGATGTCTCGCAGTGTTGAATGATATTATTTGCTCCTTTAAACATCCCATATATCAATATACCACGCAAATATTATCTAGGTCACAAGGAACAAAGATACAAACTATCACCGTCCCTGTCTCACCGGCAGATCAATTCCTGTAGCAGAGATTGCGAACGTTAGGAACGTTTGACAAGATACTTAAATAATGTTTTTATCTACAAATATGCCCTAAACTCATTAGTTTTTGTTAAAATTTATGTATTTAAGAATAGATTTCAATATGAACATAATAAATACCAGTAATGTTACTGAAAAGTGAATGGAAAAATATTTTTGGTTTCTCTCAATTGAACACAGGTGTCCATTTGTAATGTTTGCCATCCCTGATCTAAAATGTCTATAAAAGCAGGCGTCCTGTACAGTTCCGGCAGAACTAAGGTTGGGACCAACCTGACTATTCCAATGGTTGGTCCCCTCCTTAGTCTCATAAAAAATAACAAAGAATACTTAGGAATAACAAAAGTATAGTAGAACATTATATTGTAATAGCAAGAATATAATTTCGGTTTCCGGAAAAGTAATTTATTTATTTATTTATTTATTATATACTTTATTGTACACCTTGTAATAAAAACAGGAAAAAAATTTATAAAAACAAGTGTACAATGGGCGGTCTTATCGCACAAGGCAATCTCTTACAGACAACCTTTGGGTGGACTGAACGAAAGGAGATAGATTTAGGGCTGTCAGTGTACAATCGTTATAAATAATACTAATTAATAATAATTATTAATATTAATTAAAATTAAAATAATAAATAATAATAATTGAATAAATGAAAACAAAATGGTTTTTATTAAAAGTGAAAATTTATGTAAGGACGTATTTTTTACTGTAACCAGGATATGTCCTTATCGTCACGTTTAAACAGTGAGCTAAGTTTGACACTGGAGGAAATTTCGATACCAGAAATATTAATTAATGTAAGGTACAAATCACGATTATTCACAGAACCAAAAACGATTATGATTTTTAAATCTGTCTATAATTCCTTATAGTCTGCTCCAATTTAAATTGTCTCTAGAACAAAGTTTCTTAGAATTTTCTCTTTTTAATGCTACAAACGCAAGATTTAGGAATTCCCAGTGGTTTAAAATATCATTAAATTAATAGCATGTCCATTAAAAAATACAACCGAATTTCGGAAGTTGGTGTTTTCCGTTGTTTCTTCGTTTTTTTGTCACCGACTTACGAAATTAAAGTTATTTTATACCGTTATAGTGTTTTATTTTTAATTATTTTGAAGTAACGTACGTTTAGCTGTGGGGTATATCACCACTAAAAAACTTTTTATAAATAAATACAACTATATTTATTTGTAAAAAAGATTTTTTAGTGGTGATATTTTCACATCTAAACGTACCCACCCATCATAGCGCAGCATGTTATAAACTGATGTAAACAATAAAAGTCATGCAATTTCAGCAATCCCGGAAGATTTCCTGTCATTTATTGAAGAGTTCTCTCCTCTCCTATTTCCGAATTTCTTTATCAGATCTTCACCAAGCTAGGAGGGGCACCTCCTCGAAATACTACGATGCTCTTCCAAACCATCGTTTATAGTTTATATTTTATTTTATTTTACATCTACAAGTGAAACTGAGAAAATCATAAATGCATTCGAAGCCAATTAAATAAGCATTTTCAGAGATAACTCTAATAAAAATCATCAGCTGTCGCTCAAATTGACAAAACATGACAAACACCAGCTTTCCAATAAAAAGAATCAACCAAATCAGTACTTTCAGTATTTTATCAAAAAAATCTTCTTGGTTTTATTTGATTATTCGACCTTGGAAGTTGGGTAGACCTTTGGCGTGGGATCAAATGTGTCATTCCATCTAGTCTAAGCTAGGCTATCTCGTTGGTTAGCTCTCTGTGAGTCATGTTGTGCTAGTACTTCTGGCACGCGCACCGTTTCCATGGCAACGAAAGGGAGACACGCTTGTATATACATAATTATGTACCCTTTGTGGTTTAGATATTCTGAACATGTGTTTATGAAAGAAAATAAAATGAGTTTCAGGTATGTTACTAGCTTAATTATCCAGCTCAACAGATCAGAGTTTAGATATATTTAGCAAGGTTATTTTAAATCTACATAATATCCTTAGATCAAATTATCTGATAAACTAGTGATGGTGCTGCTTAACATTATCTTAACATTATATACTGCGTATGTGGTCGTGAGAAAGGTCTCACAACCACATACGCAGTATATAATGTTAAGTTGCACACATGCAAGGGCATGTGTGCAACTGCACAGCTGTCAGTGATCGGTTTGTGTCGATCGGTGACGTCACGATGACGTCACGCGATACATAGTGCCATCATTGCTAGCACACTCATGTTATCCTAGTACACCGGAAGCTAATGATTTTTTTTTCCATTATTGCCAGTCAGGCTCTCCTATGAAAACGTGTTTAGTTATTTTCGATATTTGCTGCTGAAGTTTTTGGCAGTCTTTGAATTTTGGTAATTATTGTAAAAAGCATCAACGAATTCTATATCTCACATATCGCAGGTGAAAGCCCTGGGCTTGATCTGAATATCTGTGGTACTTTTGCATTGGATAATATGGATTTTCTATCGCCAATAGAACTCCTCAGATGCCTTGCAAAATTTTTAATGGAATATTAATATTAATTACTAGCTTCTGCCAGCGACTTCGTCCGCGTGGAATAGTTACTTTACCCCCGATTTTGAAACTCTCAGCCCGATCGGTTTAAAATTGACAAAGTTTCATACAAACGTTCATCTTAAACGTTCATTATTTTATCCCCTTGGGGGTAGAATTAATCAAAATCCTTTCTTAGCGGATGTCTACGTCATAACATCTACCTGCATGCCAAATTTCAGCTCGATCCGTTCAGTGGTTTGGGCTGTGCATTGATAGATCACTATGTGATCCCGTTTTCCCAACATTTTCCTTCGCTGCTCTGCTCCTATTGATTGTAGCGTGATGAAAAGTATACTATAACCTGCCCAGGAGTATGAAGAATAATTGCACCAAGTTTCGTTAAAATCGGTCGAGTAGTTTTTGTTTCTATAAAGAACATACAGACAGACAGACAGACAGACAGACAAAAATTTTACTGATTGCATTTTTGGCACCAGTATCGATCACTAATCACCCCCTGATAGTTATTTTGAAAATATATTCCTTGTACAGAATTGACCTCTCTACAGATTTATTATAAGTATAGATTCCACTGACACTAATAAATAAATATCCATTAGTAGATAATTTAATTTTAATTAATAAAGCATTTTATATATTTTAGGTTTTATTATGCTACCAGGAATGTATAAGTTTAAAAGGTAACTAGTATTAAAGCCGAAAGGCAGGACTCGATAGTTACTCAGTCAGTAGATTGCCACCCTTATAGCAGATAACTAGCTTCTGCCAGCGACTTCGTCCGCGTGGAATAGTTACTTTACCCCCGATTTTGAAACTCTCAGCCCGATCGGTTTAAAATTGACAAAGTTTCATACAAACGTTCATCCCCAATTTAATCCCCTTGGGGGTAGAATTAATCAAAATCTTCCTTAGCGGATGCCTACGTCATAACATCTACCTGCATGCCAAATAATAATGTTAACTTTTTTTAATTAGGGATAAGTGAGAGTATTCTAAACGTAAGAGTAAACAAATATAATCCGAAAGCTCCGAACTGCTAAGCTATCGGGAGTTACACGTGTTATTGTGAGTCAACCATAAAAGATAGACATATGCTGTTGTGGGATATTTTTTAGATAATTTTATGCAAAACATTTCCGTAATACATAACTTCTATGTAACTTTAACCATTAAGGCTACACACGCGACGGAAGCTTAAAAAATGGAGTAACTTCTCCCGTTTTCTCAACATTTTCCTTCACTGCTCTGCTCCTATTGATTGTAGCGTGATGAAAAGTATACTATAACCTGCCCAGGAGTATGAAGAATAATTGCACCAAGTTTCGTTAAAATCGGTCGAGTAGTTTTTGTTTCTATAAAGAACATACAGACAGATAGACAGACAGACAGACAGACAAAAATTTTACTGATTGCATTTTTGGCACCAGTATCGATCACTAATCACCCCCTGATAGTTATTTTGAAAATATATTCCTTGTACAGAATTGACCTCTCTACAGATTTATTATAAGTATAGAAGATAGATTATGACATTGATCGAAGAGTTAAATGAACTCCAGTAAAACCGAAGTTAGACTATTTAAGAAATGTTTTCCTTAAAAATATGAACATGAAATATAAGGTAAGTAGATCACTTAACAAAAAAATTGTTAGTGTACCGTAATAGGGAAATACACATATATGTAAATATAAACTACAGTTTAATATTAAAATCTTTTTTATTCTATCTATGGAAATACACTATTAGGGTGTCAAGTAGATCCAGTTCTTTCACATTTCAGTCACTCTAGAGAAACCTTTGCATCTTTGCAATTTAGTCGTAATTTATTGCAATAATATAATGTAACTGATGGGATGCTATTTAAAATGTGCGCAAGATCAAGTAATAACCTGTTATTCTTACGACACGAGTTATCCTCTAAGAGTCAAAATTAATAGCCATATTAACAGCAACAACATCATTTCTACCTCTGTAATTGGATGTAAAAATGGTTCAAGCGGTACTAAGGAGCTACTCCTCATGGATATGGCCATTAGCCAACAGGTTCAGCGTTCCAAAAGGATCTGTCGACATGTTGAATATACTATAAGAAGGCCTCATAAATGGCTGGTAAGGGTGAATAGCTAGAACAGGGTAGCTAACTAAAGAAATCGGATTAGTCCGTCAGATAGATTTCCAAAAAATATTGGAGACGTATTTTTTTTTTCACATAAACAAAAAATGAATACGATGGAGTGCGTTGAAAACTCGTGTGACATCACACGCTCCCACTCCTGGTCTTTGATGCTTTTTATCTTCGTCAGTTTTTATAGATTTGATAAAGGAAAAAATATGTGTCCAATATTTTTCTATAATCTAACTGACGGACTAATTAGAATCATATTTTTTTAAATCAGGAAACATCCCTATTGTATAAAATTGACACAACGCTACACAGCTTCCTGATATCGTGTACGAGGCAATGGACAACAGCCCCTTGTTATCCAAGAAGTCGAAATATCCAGATGAATAGCGAACCGGTTAGGATCGATCGGGGTATATTTCAAGGTAATTCCGATTCTTGAAGAAATTTAAGTCCGATTTGGTTTTGCTCGTACACTGCTGCAGAACTCAGGACTAGTTTGTCGGTTCAAGAGAGGTGGTCATCCTTTACACGGCCGACTTGAAACTCATTGCCCCCAGTAATCTGAATCTGATGAAGCTACTGAATGTAACTGAATCTTTGAGTAGTACCTTCAGGCTGGAGTTTGGTGTGGATGAATGTGCAGTTATGCACGTAAAGCGTGGAGATATTATGGAATCCGTATCTCTCTTCAACTGAAACTTACAAGTATTTCGGTATGTCGGAAGCGTTGAGAATCAATGTTACTGACATGAAGCAATCGTTAACGGAGCGCTTCTTCGGCCACTTGAAGAAGGTATTCAAAAGCCTTCTAACGGGTGGAAAAAAGGTGCACGCATTCAACGATGGGATCAATCCAGTGTTATAGGTAAGTAGACGGGTCCACACACTACTTACTGCATATCGAATGTTTCATCCACGTTGTCCTAAATGAGACTGTATATCCCGCTTTTAAATATTAATACTCTCCACAATCGAACTGGCCTACCAAATAACTATTGTAGCTTTGCGATGGTATGCCGTGAACTGTGAGGTTGCGCGTTGTCGTGGAGAAGCTTTGGGGAAGAGCGAACCAGTCAGTCTTGGTTATTGAATTGCGAAATTTTCCATCATTGTTTGCAATAGACATCTGCCGTCACTGTTGTATCATTCGGTTGAGAAGACAAGAGATAAAGAAGCTGTGATGTACAAGTCTTATTGATCCACTATCCACTATGACAGTCACCATCATTTCTCTATGAGTAATTTGTTTTTTTTTAAGGCATTGGGTGCTGTACTCGGGTCCACCCATTGAGATGAACGCTTACAGTTGTCTTATACGATCCACTTTTCATCGCAGGTAACAATTCTATTTAGAATTAGTGTAGTAGTAGTAGTGCTACGCAGGTTTCGACGAATTATTCTCGGTGTTTGTCGTCTTCAAGATTAAACCACTATTGGACAGTGTCTATGCAAGCAGTATAAGACCCGTTAATGTTTCGTGTCGTTTGCATAGTGGTATTTCCACACAGAGACAGTAAAATCTGAAAATGCTGGTTAAAAAAATTTCTAAATACATTCGCAAAAACCTATTATTAGTACGGATAACACTGTGATATTGGAGTGGGGCCGTAACCGCCCACTATTCACCCCCTGGGGCAAAATAAAGTTGACCTCCTCAATTGATATAAAGTCCTGGTACTAAAACTCAAAACTTTACCTCAGCGAACAAAGCCCACGTATTGTCTGAAATTCATCGTTCCTAGGAGCGCATAAGTACTTAGGAGATTTTCGTCATAAATTGAGAATGGAGACATCTATTTTCACATTGAAACAATACCTACGTACTCCGGCCGCTTTTGAAGCTGATAGATATCATTAACCAATTAAACTGAAATTTTGTATACAATTTCAATTTGGATGACAATGCAGGTAAACTTTTACCATCTACTTATAAATTCATTACATATGATATAAAGCTAAATTCAACTGTCAAGATAAATTAAATAACTTGATGTGATTGATTACAAGTATTAAAATTTTCAAAATAAAAAAATACGAGTACTTAGATCTCGAGACAAGCATTTATATCACATAAATTATGTAATGTCTTTATAAGTAGATCGATAGTAAAAATTTTAAAGTAAGATTTAACATTTTTCCTTTTTAAAAAACATGCGTTTAATTGAATGATGCTCATATAAAAGCTTATTTTTTTAAAAGGTTTTTACTTTAATTTTTTCATGTTTTTATTGGTATTTTTTGTGAAAAAAATGCTGTAATATGAAAGAATATGTATTGCTTTTGGAAGTTCTAAGAATATTCTGCAAAGGCAAACGAAATATCCACCTTTTAATCTCGACACGAACAAAAATGAGAAAGTTTGCTGAAAATGAATGCCATCTGTCTTGCATGATTTGAATGACGTATACGTCTGATCCTGATCTTCGAAAGGTTTATGCGTGCGTTAGTAGTTCCTTGTCTGGCCGCAGTTGCTGCTGAAGGGCGGCCGGCGCTGTTGTCGCTGAATGCACTCAATTTGTAACAACGAAGGACGATACAGAACGAGAATTTGGAAATCATTCGTAACGGCACATTAGCTCAGCTGGATGGACTAGAGCATCGCGTTAAAACGCGAAGGTCGTGGGTTCGAGTCCCACATGTGCCCTTTTATTGGATTTTTTTATACAAAATAATCTTTTACTACTGCGTGATATAATTACACCGTCACGCTCTGGACAGACAAGTATACAAAGAAGTAGTAACCACTTTATTTATATGATCGCAGCTTTCGATCATACAAATAAAGTAGTTACTACTTTGTGCTGACAAAATCATAAGAAACTGACAAAGATATTATTAGTAAGTTACACTACCAAATTTACATTGCTTATATATTCTACACTAGTTTGACCGTGACCACCTGTCTCGTCTAGTATAATATCAGAAACAAAATTAATAAACACCAAAGTATTCAAAATAAGGCTTTAAAACTATCATACCACACGATTTTGCATCAACCTTAAAATTATACACAACCGTGTTTATACATAAGTATCCCATTCACTAAGGATCGCGTAAATTTAATTATTTAAAAATAAACAGCACACCGTAACATTATAAATCATCATCTACACTAATATTATAAAGAGGAGAGATTTGATTGTTTTTTTGTTTGTTTGCATTGAATAGGCTCCGAAACTACTTGACCGATTTGAAAAATTATTTCACTATTGGGAAGCTACACTATTTCTGGTGGACATGGGCTATATTATATCTCCATATTCCCACTTGGAACTACGCGTGTGAAACCGCGGGGTGATGCTAGTTTAGTATAAGTAGACTTAGTACCTACATATGTACGTTACCGTAAAAAGTGTTCCAAATGTTCAGTTGACAATTCACTGTATCCGTTGCAAGTATCCGGTGACAAATACAAACCGTTTCAAGCTGCAGACTTCTCGAAAAGTCTTAAATAAAAATGAGGTGATCCAGTCGAATTTTATCAGCATCTTACCTGAAGACAAACAAAACGTTTCATTAGTACAACTGCACATTAAATTAACATTGATCTTATATTTGAAAATGAAAACAATATATCTAGTTTTAATGGTGTTGGGTTTTGCATTGCCTTCCTGCATGTGCTTAAAATCCTTGCATTTGCCCAGTAATCTCGCATGTGCATAATATAGCGGGCGGGAGGGAGGTGCATACCTGCAACCCACTAATATTCGCGGAAATTAAAACTAGATATATTGTTTTCATTTTCAAATTTAAAATGGATTTCCGCAAAGTAACGCCTGACTCAATCAATTTTATTGATCTTATCGTTTATACAGTGTAGGCATGATTTATTCTCTTTAAAAATGCAATGCAATGAGTTCGAATTTTATATTAAAAAAAAAAAAAAAACAATATTAAAGTTCGGCCGTTCAGAGAATGCGTTCCTGACACCTATCAGTTAGTCACGACTATTGATGGGCACAACATAACACTGAGTTCGTTACCGTTCTTCCAAAATGAACCGCCGCATTATTTTAAGATTATTTTCGTTTTAAATTGGCGGAATCATTTAAAATTTATATTTTAGTTATTTAAGTGGAAAACAAGAAAAGGTAATATTCATATAATAAAATTGTTTTATTTATTCTTTGTTACAAAGTTACAATCTGTATTTCTATGCAATAAAGTAAGTACATTGAATTGAATGTGCGTACAGAATATTAATCAGACTCCGATTCGCTTGAGGAGGTGGTGTCTTCATCATCATCTTCGCCTACATGTATAATTATATTATTATCAATAACAGAATCAATCCTGATATCTCGGTCAAAATGTTCCAAAATCAGGTTTTTAGTCTTCTCAACAACCTTTGCCCAGTCATCTCTTGTGACTTCCCCGCAGGCTTCTTTTAATAGGGTCATCATCTTTTTCGTGCTGAATGGCGGGGCAGTATTGTGGCGGGCGGCGTAACCTTTTATTTGAGCCCAGATTAGCTCGATCGCGTTATATTGGCAATGATACGGTGGAATTCTTAGAACGCGATGACCGTACTCCAGAGCCAGTTCATCGATTTCGTATCGCACATTTGCCGCTTTATTTTCTTTAACTAATTTAATTAGCTCTGCTTTTAGCATCTGCAAATTTGCGGCAATGCCTTTTGCTTGTAACCAAGCTACCATTTCTTCTTTTTTATTAGCTTGGGTAGGCGGTTTCTGTATTTGAACCGAGTGATAGGAGGCATTATCCATGAATATTACAGAAGGCTCTGGTAGGCTGGGCAAAAGCACGTTCTAGAACCACTCTTTAAATGTAGTGGCATTCATTTCCTCGTGGTAGTCATTTGTGGTTTTTGATTGAAATGCCAGTAACGCGTTCTCCACAAAGCCGTATTTTGCAGAACCTGCGTGGCATATTATCAGACGGGCCCCCTTACCCATTGGTACTTTTGACGTCGACGCTTGTGTATCATCCGTCCAAGAACGGGAAACCGTGTGATTGGCGTTTAGCCATGTCTCGTCAATGAACACGACATTATCCCAGTTATCATTTTTTTTTGCTTCTCTCAAAAAACTTATCCGTTTTAAAATTATGTCGTATCGTTCTAATAAATTTTTTTTTTTGTCTGTTTTTTTTATACGAAAAACCAACCAACCATTTTCAACCTAAATATAAAAATGCTACTATCTTTCGCGCGTTCGGTTTGGTCATAGTTTTATTTTTATATTTCATAAAATTTATCTTATAGTCCATTATTTTCAAATTCTTAAAATGAAAAACAAAACGTATTATTTTATATTATAAGTATAACTGTATAAGAACAGATTACGATACTTGCCTGTTATTTTTAGCACAGCACTACAAATATAAAGCGCTGACATAACCTTGTAATAGCGCAGTATAGATTTAGAAAAATATTGTTTACCAAGTTATTTGACACTCAGTTTGGCACAAAATTATAACATTCATTGATTATTGATATAATAATGTTGTTTTAATGCTCATCAATTGTTAAAACGGTAAAGAACCAGCAAAAACATTTTTATCGTAACTGCAACGCCATTACAAAGTTACGTCGTCAGTTCAATCGCGACGTGTCAGGAACGCATTCTCTGAACGGCCGAACTTTAGTTTAAAAGGTACATAATACTCGTAATATTGTATGCTGTTTGAACATCATCGAAAAATTTAATATAAAAATACAAGATGTTAAGAAATAAATTAAATAAAAAAGGCTACAACCACTAAGTCTTGAAGGATTTGAACGCCAGACCACTTCAAATTGGACGCTCTGATCCTTGAGCTAAAACGTCTTATTAGGAAATTGCGGAATAGAAAAATGAGAACAAGACGTTGCAAATTAATACTTAGGATGAAAAATTAATACGTAGTCGGGCTTACTACACGTGGTAACGTGAGTTATCTTGCGGGTGGACCCAATCATACTAGTATTAGATTAGTTGCAACTAAATCTCTCACACGTAAGTAATATAAAATCGATCTCTGACTATCTTTCAAAAAGTAAGGTTTTCATGAAAGGGTTCTCCCTTTCATGAAAACCTTACTTTTTGAAAGATAGTCGATGCTCCAAAGAGGTATGCTAATGAGCTTTATACTTATTTCTGTGGTTCTCCACTAGCTAACAATGTATAAAATATTTTCATATTAATTGAGAGATATACATGATGAACAAACCCAATATTTATAAATTAAGTTAAAAAATTAAAAAAATTAAAAGGAGTACCTTTTAAGCAAATTAACATTCATTATTATATAGGAAGTATCCTATATAATAATGTTTGGATGCGAGAAGCCGAAAATAGATCTAAGTGGCGTGCAATTGGAGAGGCCTATGTCCAGCAGTGGACTGCAACAGGCTGTTGATGATGATGATGAAGTGACTTTCATTACGATTTATCTTTAATTTAACAAAGTTATACAGGTATTTTTCCGGAACTTTAAATTGACATTGTATCTTCGTGCGGTACGTAACATCTGCGAAAACTCCTCCATTTTGTTGCTTAATATTATGTGATAGATTCATGTACTGTTCTTCATCAAATTTTCGCAAGTCTTATTCCATTAAGGGACTACAGAATATTTTGCCTTTCATTTTTTTAATTGATATTTACACATTCCTATAGTCCTTTAGACCACTCTTTAGAAAAACCAGGGTCAATATAGCCGTAAATTCACTTATGTTTCAATAAAACTCCATTGACATGTTTAAAATTTATAATCAACGTTTCGTATACTATTTATCTCACAAACAACTCATTTTTGATATTATTTTATAAACACTCGTTTTACAAACATTTATTTGAAAAATGCTTCTCTATTTATGTACAAATGTTTCGGATGATATTTAATCATTTACATATTTTTAGCGGGACACAATTTTAACCAAACTTAACCTTACGATTAATATATATACGAGTATGTATATCCCAATATATTTCAGTTCTGGTTAGCTTGCTAAAAATAATCTATTGTTATTACTACTACTGCAAGTCATCGGGGGCACAGTAGTGCCCCCGCCAAGTCGAGCGCAAAGCAATTTTCCATCGTCAATGGGTAGCGGTTCTGGCAACTGGCACGACTTTGTCTAGATTTAATTACTCTTTAGATATAAACAAGCAGCTCCATCGAGACTGCTAGTTTTTTACAGAATGTTTTTGGTGGTTTCTGTTTTATATTAGCACAAATAATGATATTCATTATTTTTGCTAATATAAAACTAAAATACAGTCATTTTCTCATTTTTTAGAAAAGTCCAGAGTACGAGTAGCGGGACTATCAAAACGTTAGTGTTCCATGCCTTATTCATGAGATAGATTAATTAAACATGAAATGTTTGTCAATAAATAACACGTTATTAAATAAATTGTTCTCTAGTGATTATTTTGTAAAGTGATTATTTGGAATGATTTTGTCAATCGTTGCTTGTAAAGTAAAAATTAGTAAATTAATTTTGGTGAACTGGCGCCATTTACCCATTATCCGCTGTTTATTGATCTGCGGATATTGGTTTATTGCCAATATTGAACTTCGCTACGCACGCTGGAAGAGTCCCCTTTAAAGCAACAGACAAGTGGCTACCAGGACTTCATGACAGCAAGCAAGTTTATCCATATTGACATACTGACTTATATCCCCTTTAGAGGTTACGGACTTAATCGATAAATGTTTTAGAGTTGACTCAGTACTTTGAGCGAGAGTGATAGATAGATTACATTTTAATAAGGTGTGACAGGAATCAATTTATGTAACACAGGTCCTGTTGCATGCAAACCAGTTAGTTCAACTCGTAACAACCCCTTCAATACGCAGGTGCGAGTGACCGGCATTCACTATCAACGGCTTGCGATAGACAAGGCTGCAGAATTACGAATTTTCTCACTCCTACGAATACGTTGAACTAGCGATCCGCCCCGGCTTCGCACGGGTGCAAAAATGTATTCAGCCCAACTAACAAAATAAACATCTAAATACTAGAATTTATAATGCTGTGGTGGAGGTGCGGTCAACCACATCTGACCCTCACGTGTCTCACAAATCGGGACACTTTCTTCTTCTCCGCTGAACAGTCTTCCTAAAATATATTTATATGGTGCGCGACTTACGTACTTTTTATTGAGAAATCTCCTAAGATATTTATCCAAATTGAATGCTGTGACTGACTATTTAGTCCATACTAGCTGCGCTCGTGACTTTCTCCGAATTAAGAAAATTAATGCAGGGGACTGACTGTAGTCAGTGTCCTGCATTAACCTCTTCCTATTTTTACGTGGTGGGGTTTTTTTGCCTGGTCGGCGTTTTTCTGTTTCAAATGTCAACCAGCCCAAGGTTCTCCTGTTATCTCGAATCGACTTCAATAAAACAGACAATTTCGAACGAATGGTTGCAATATTAAAACTATGAAACAAAGAAACTGATAAACCAAGCCTATTTTTAATTTCATACTTCAATGAATGAACACTACGAACCAGCACGTTTGATTTTATAGATTCAATAAGAATAACATATAGAACACTTATTCATTCAATTCATCATCCAGTGGGCCCCTGTCACCGCCGGTGTGCCAGCTGTATTAGAACCAAATGCCTTGACACGAGAGGATAGGAAGAGGCCAGATGGGATGACCATAATGCCTTGGAAGGTGGGTAAGCCTTTGGTGTGGGATGCAACAATCTTCATACCCTTTCGCAATTTCATCTTCTTAGCACGGCGGGTTATGCTGGGGCAGCTGCGGCAGGTACGGAAAATCTTAAAAAGCGCAAATACAACAACCTTATTGGGAATTATGTATTGGAGCCGTTTGGGGTTAAACTACTAGGGCCATGGGGTTCGAGTGCTAATCGACTTTATCGTGAAATCAGTAAGCCGTTAGTCAACTCTTCATGTGACCAGAGGGCTGGCCTTGTCTTTGGTCAACGAATCAGTATTGCCATTGAATGTGGCAATGCGGTCAGTTTCCTGGGCACATTTCCCGTTGACAGGGATGTAGACCAATTTATCGATGCCCTATGAGTCTTTCCCCTTTCCCCCCTTTTTACTCCGCTTTAAATTTATATTAAAGTCTAAGCAGTTAAACAATGAGTATTTTTTCCCTTAAATGAGATGTCTAATAAATAATTTAATCTAAGAATTGCATTTTTGTGTTCTGACTTTCTAACGTATCTTATAATACACAAATAATGTACAGACACGGCTTGTCAACGATTTTATTATATGTATAGATAATACTATGATATTGTGGTGGGAACCCCACCCCTTAACACAGGGTAAGTTGATTTGTAACGGCCCACTATTCAGTCTTGTGAAAACAGAAAATTTACCTCCTCAGTTGTTATAAATTCCTGATACTAAAACGCAAAAATTAACTTTGTTGAGCCCAAACACTGAATGAAATTCATCGAAAATTACTGGGAGCGCATAAATACTCAGGAGACTGAAGTTCTGTCAAAAATTGAGAAAGGAGACATCTATTTTCGCATTGTATCAGTGCCTACGAAGTCGGTTCGCTGTGCACTATGGTTGTAGTTTTCTATGCTGTCATGTGGTCAGTACTGTACTGTAATGTACATAAACTTGTCAGAACTTTGGAATGTCGTCATTTTTGAAGATGTATATCTGGCAGTTGATTCTAGGTAACCTTAGAAACGTGTAAAGGAACTTTCAATTTTCTCACATGCAAACCAAAAATGCGAAAGTTTGCTTAAAATTAATGCCATCTAGCTTGCATGATTTGAATGACGGACACGTCTGATCCTGATGTTCATAAGGGTTAATGCGTGCGTCAGCAGTTCCGTGTCTCGCCGCTTTCGCAGCTAAAGTAGCGCTGTTGTCGCTAAATGCACTCAATTTGCACCGACGAAGGACGAAACAGGACGAAAATTTGGTAACTCTATGTAGCGGCACATTAGCTCAGCTGGATGGAATAGAGCGTTGCGTTTCAACGCGAAGGTCGTGGGTTCGAGTCCCACATGTGCCCATTTTTTTAAACATATCTTTATAAAAGAATATCCCTTTAGATATCCGCTTTAGATAATTATTAAACTTCATGCTTTGGACAGGCAAGCATATAGCGAAGCAGTTATTAGAAACTGCTTCAGTTGATGTCAATTACTGAACCAAATTATTGAATCAAATTTATCAACACATCAACCGTGTTGAGAAAAACCGCAAAAGAATTCATGTACCAATTAGACACTTCACCCACGCAGCTGACAGAAATGAATCACAAACAGCCCTTAACGGATAGCCTTGGGAAATTAATCACATCGTGTTTCATTGTTTAAATAGTCGTTTACTACTGAGATGACAGGATTAGTGCTATTAACCTATTTGTTTTATTTAAAAAAGTTTGATTTATTTTTTTCGTTCGGTCTAGGCTCGCTCCCCTGTGATGATTTATCATATTTCTTATAGTGAATTCTTTTTCATTCTTTACTACGTTTCACTGAGCGTGATATATGTATATTCGTTATATGTAATATATTTACTAGAATCATATCCCTGTTATGACATATTATTATAATTTCTATATTAAAATGAGATGCCAATTGTTACGCTATGCATCCAGTTGGGAATTGATTCAGCAAAAATCAATTAGATTCGTTCTTGGTATCTAAAAGTATTCCACTTTTAGATAACATTTTCTAAGTAAAATGAAGCATTAATTTTCTCTTCCGCAAATAACTCTTTCACTTTTACATTGGTACACTAGGTTATGAAAGCTGTCAATATAACTAGAAATATATTACGAGTATGTTGGTTTACATTATTTTAAAAATATACAAGTAAGATAAGGAAAAGAAAAGGCTGTGTGATGATCAAATAAAACAAATAAGGCATTTCAAACATAAAATAAATATAATTTATTCCATACAACCCTCGTTTAAAAACAAAAACAGGCTAAGTGCAAGTTAGACTCTCATGGTTTGACTCAAACATGGCCGGATTATGTTTATTATGAAACAGCTCGACGAGCTTGGCCGCACGGCCGAGCCCGCTGAGCCGTCTGGCATCCCGACTGTGCTCGCACTCGAACGTAGCTGCATACATCCGTATAGCTATGCAGTGAACAGGAGAAGTGGGGGAAGAAGGCACGGTACACACCATACGTTCGATGCAGATTCCAATAAAATTGTTAGTGTAATGGAAAATTATACAAGTGTATCGGGAACAAACTGCATAAAATACCAATATTTTTTATAATAAATTGTAATACTTGAAACTTCTCACGAAAACTCGAGACACTCGGATGTCTCGAGTTTTCTTGGGAAGTACTGAAAAATGTGGTAGATGTTTGGTGAATTCGAATCTGTCCAATTTCCCATGTGAATCCAGGGAGTAAGAAAACTATATAACTTTTGACATGATCGTTTAGTATCAGCCAAGAGTTGGCAGGTTAACCATAGACATTCTACGTTATTTTAGCCAAACCGCTATCATCTTGGCAGCTACAAGCGCGTGGGTGAATCATAGCTATGACCTCAGTTACGTCGTTGTAGTCACAGGGTTCTTCTAGCCTGCCTGCCAACCTCCACATTTCAGATGAAAGAAGCTACTTAATCATTAATGTCGCCCTGGTAGCCGAGCGAATGTCTGACCACCGCACTATGGTAAAGTCTAGGTTCTGTATTTGACATATATTATCTATGGACATATATATGTATATCTATAGTTAAAAACAGTATTTTGGATGGCTTTAGACATTCGATTGTGCAATACTATTCGTGTCTCACCAGTATTTTAAACGCCTAGGAGAGGACGCAGTAATGCTAGCGAAGGAGGAGGTGGAACGCGTGCGAGAAAAGAAAACCTCACGCCCCAGCCGCCGCAACAGAAGACGAAAAGAAGACGCCCCAGCCGGGAGTCGGGAAACGCAGGGCGGTTCCGATGGCGAGCAATGGGTACTGTTCGGTGGAATTGCTTTCTAGAATTTATTCCGCGTTTGCCATTAGAAACAAGGAACATCTGAAAATTTTGTGACATAAAAGTATTTATTACTGTTTTAGTACCTCTTTCCGGACCAACATTTAAGAATGAACTCTTAACATAAATATTATGTACTTTATGACCTGCATACATTCTGATAAGTAAATTAGAATTTAAAATCTGAAACTCGTCACTATAAACAAAGTGGTAATTAACTTTTTATGACTGGTCGAGCGTGATGTAAATATTCATTATCACAAGTCTGCGAGACCAATTGAATAAAGTAATATATATTCAAGATTCAAAGCATTTATTTCAAATAAACCTAAACAGCCACTTTTGAATTTCCAAAGTCGAACAGTCAAAAACATGAAGCATTTTGCACGTCCGAAAGCGAAGATCACTATGGAGACGAACGTTCAAAAAACTTTAAAGAAAATTCAGTACAACAAAAACTTGGATACATAATCATTGATGACTCTATATGTAAGGACAAGGCGAAGAAAAAAATAATCTATAAAACAATTCAAAATATAAAGATTTAAACTAGTCAGCGGCAGTTAAGAGATAACCAGTCTCAACCGACGGCACCGGTTCAGGAACATGACGCGTGTATCGGCACCATTCAGCTCAACCATTTTGAAGGAAACTGAATGATCCAACAGTAAAAAAGTAGTCAGTACTAGTTACTGACTTTTAGAACTTGCTAGTCTGGGGGATGAGTTACTGTTGTATTCATGTTTGATTATGAACACGACAACAGGCGTCCATTGGTTCTGGGTTCACTAACCCGTGAGCACTACTGACCGCACGAATCCACACCGGTCATTCCTGCGATTCAAATTATTCCGCGTAAATCATTTATTGTCATAAAACAGAGACCAGCCAGAAGTTGCCTCATTTGTGAGGTAAGTTTTGATATAAGTGAGAAGTAATAATAAATAAATGATTTGCGGCGACCCTATAATTAAATAGTCGTATTGAAACAATCTGAAACAGCAGTGCATTTTTCTTAGCCGACCAGTCATCAGGACTGTGTAAAAGGGTCATAAGTTTGCACTTGCGCAATGTTACCGTCCTCCGATCAATATCAATACGTACTTACTGGCGGCTCGAACGGGGTCTGTTCATAAATCATAAGAAATATAATCTAGGAAGTAATTGTTGTGATATTGTACTACTGAGAGGCTCTAATAACCCGGAATCTAGTAAGTAAATACTTTACTACCTACATCATTTTGTTTGGATGTAAATAAATGTCTAAATGTTGCCTTTGTTAACTGAATATCTGATAAACTACTTTACAAAGTCACAACACAGCAAACCTAAACAACTCATAACCTATAAATATTGAGGATAAACATCGTAGTATTTAGGTTAAGTATGGCACTTCCTGATATAGGTTTTTTTCTCGGCTGAAAAAGAGACCCTGTGAACGGTGTGGACGACGCGTGTGTTGTTATGGCTGTTAAATAAAATCCAGGACCAGTTGTTAGCACTGATGAGAGGACAAATGTAAATACCTACCAGTCTGACAAGACTCATAAAATGGTTGGTAATTGGAAAAATATGAGCCGACATATTTTCCTCAATATGAAAATAATACAGCGGCAATTTTAATATTTTGCAACGTCTACTTCCGATTTAACAGGGTTTAATCTTGTATATGATGTTTGGCTCAAAATTAAAAACAACGCTCAGACGCAGTCAAGAGGTTTAATTAAAATTGGAAAGCAAACTATTTTTACTCTGATTGGTATTTCAAAATCCAAACACAAAACATAATTGTGGTATTTATACCTTTCTATCTGACTAATATTGTCCGTGATTAAAACTTAAACTTGAATTTTTAATATGTTATTCTAAGGAATATAACCTCCTTTTTTAAAGTCGGTTAATTATCAAACGTTGAACAAAAGAAATAGCGCTGATTTGTGATGGTACGCTGGAAATCATGCAGGAAAATCTTGAAGGAAGTCTTTTCCTGAATCAACGGAGCTTATATAGTCGGTCTTCTGAATGTAGGAAAGTATTAGCAAATTGAAATAACACATGAAAATCAATAAATTGCTATTAATAAACTAGGTCAGTACTACTTCCAATGAGTAAGAAAGAGATACATACCTACGTGAGGTATGTGTCTCTTTCAATACTAGAACTCTCCATTACACGTTCATAATTCTGAAATTGACAGGTAAGACATGTCTTGATACGCTATCGTTCGATTTAAGTCTTTGAATCAAAATATTATAACTGTCGGCTAAAATAAAGACTCCCATGTTGCATGGAAAAAAAGGTTTAATGTACTTAATGGGTTTATGAGTCATGCCGATATAAAACTGATGGTTCAGTTGTCTGTTGATATAAAGTTTACTGAAGACAATCCAGAACGATTGATCATTGTAAGGTATACATTCATTGATCACGGAGGAAAAGATAGTGTATTAAGTTTATTTTATTAGCGCTCTGATTAGCGAGAAATAGTAAGGTCTACCAGCGTTCATTAGGTCCTCCCGTATGCTCGCGTCAGTGAACATTACATGTTTCATGACTGCGTCATTGCTGACTTTTCGTATAAGCTACTTCTTTCTCCCTTTTATCAGTCCCCGTTTAAGCCGTAAATATTATTACTACGTTTGGATATCGGCTGGACGATCTGCGCTTAGGGCGCCACAATATGTATAACTTTATTTTCTATCTATGGTCATTCGAATGAAGTTCGCCCGAGTGTTCTACTATACAAAGTTAGTAACATTCTGCTGATGTTAGAGTCAAGTCAGTTCCTTTCTGTGACGCAACAAGTTACATAGCAAAAACCTTTTTAATATTTATCGATGACACATTCGTGTATTTGTGTTTGAAATAAAAAATACGAAACGGATACATTTCAGTTTCTATTGGTGCTTGTTTTGTTTGAGTGATTTCTGGTAAGAATTTGGGTATTAAACAAGATGTTAATATGTTTTGGGGTATCTGGATCCTGATTTGACCACAGCAAAGTGAGTGATATTTGCTATAAAATCCAGGTAGTTGAAACCATTTAAATATCATGGTTAGTTTGTTGTTGACTGTGAATTAATTATTATGTATCATTATTAACACTTTTGTATCTAGAGGACCGTAGAGGATATTGATACCGTAGGCTGACTGAAGCAGCGAATGAATTATATAAAACATTTTTTCGAGTCATACAGCATAAAATGATCTGAACTCCAAAATTAAAGCGTTTCAGTTTGCGAATTTCAATTTGAGCACTACGCGAGCGCCTCTGATCTCCAAGCAAAAGCTAAATAATGTTGGAAGACCACCTTCAAGCTATTGCGATATGCCCTTGCAGATATTTACTGACTCTTACAAATCAATGGTTCTATTGCGTCTCCCGTGATTGTTATTTAAAACTAGAGCTGTGTTGTCATTCAATTTTTAGCAATTTCGTAATTTTCTGCAGACGCGAAATAATTAAGGCCTATGTCCTATCTCATACTCTTTTGATGTTAGTATTCAAGTGACTGTAACCAACATTTCTTCGATGCTCGAATTTTCAAGAGCGGATAGAGGAAGTGTCAGCCGTCCGTTTTTATTAATCCTACGTATAACGGATCAATAACGTACTTACGTCTAATATGCTTTATAAAGTACCAGGGATTTATATTTGAAACTCCTTAACTATTCTTTTCTTAGTACTTCCGCTATGGAATCTTCTTTAAACTTTCCTCTAAAACTCGTTGAGTTTCATAGACTGAGCCTATTTCTATTGTCGCCACTGCTCATTATGACTTTCAGGAGTTTTAGTGCCTGTAAATAGTACGGTGAACCTGTATAAAAATGCATTAGTATGTTCTAGAAACATATGCCAAAATCACGTAACGTTTTCACGTAGGTGGTAATAACGGTCAAAGCGCAAAATACAGGGTGAACTAACCACCAGTTGCATTTTGTACAGGAATATTATCACTCATTCGTAATACTTCCAAGGGATTATTTTTGCGCCAGCTGCGACGTAATTTTTGGCGGCAGGTGTGTCGAAGCACTCAATGCAGGATAAAGGGGTTTCATGATTTGTCTGAAGGTCATTTTAGCATTCATGTTACTCGAGATCAAATTTAAATGGGGTCTCGTTTGGCAGATGTGCATAATAACTGCTTGCTGGATTCCAGTTTGTAATAATCGTTTTCATTTTGTATTTCAAAGTGTTCAAGTGACCCCTTCATAGCGTTTCGTCATCTACATAAACTTTTGTGCCTGGCCATATAAAAATAATAACAGCACCACTGCTCAAAGCGTAAAGTAAAACTGCCAAGCCAGCATGTGCAGTTAAACCTATTAATGAGCTATACAGTGCTGTGTTCTTTTTTAAAATATCCTTGTTTAGTCCTGAGTAAGCACCAGAGGAGCTCGTAGCCACATAATAACAGTCGCACAGTTCAATCTTTACGGTTGCCGAGGTTGGTCAGTGGAATGGTGCTTCGGAAAGCACGTTAAGCCGTTGGTCCCGGCTGTTATTTGTAGACCTTTGGTAGTCGTTACACCAGTCCGTCAATAAGTACCGTGTTACCTAGTTAATGGGTTGAGGAGGTTAGATAGTATAAGTTGCTCCACTTAAAATGCTTGTATTCAACTAGTTCCGGTTCGACTGGTAGATAAACCCAATAGAGTTGGAAAAAATGCTAGGAAGATGATGCAGAGTATGATGAGTTCTGTGTATATAGCTGTTTAAATTAAACGTGACGTTTGTTACATTACAGGTTGGTTAATGATGTATCGAGACCCTCTGCTGAAAGATTCAATAGTGGCTATAAGGATGCAGTCACTAGAACCAGAATTGCGGCCAATGATTTCCTGGGATTTTTGCGAGATATAAGGTAATTTTGATTTCATTGATCAGTAATAGATAACAACGAAAAGGAAAATTATTTCCTTGTATTTTTCTATTTTCCTCCTTATTTGTGTACGATAATGCATTAGGCCGGCCGCAAACGTGCGGTTTCCTGGTAAAGAAATTCCTAATAGGAAAATAGAAAAAAAAATTCTGGATAAAGTATAATATATATATATTCTTAATATGTTATTTAATAATAATAAAGTATGTAATATATTCCAGGACCTAGAACCAACTGTGAATGTCTCGGCCCAACGATTGTCGGATCAGGTGCGGGTCATCCAACGTAGCCACAGGTTGGACGACGCCGCACTTGACAGGCTGCGCTCAGAGGTACTTAACAACCTTATCATCCCGACCCCGACACAAACCGTGTTACAGGTGCCAGCTAGTAGCGCATTTACACCGCGACCCATTAATGTTTGTGACGAGGTAGATGATAGGGTTGTTACGGTAAATAGTCAGTGTAATGATCGACTGAGAAGCGCGCTGGATGATGCGCTTCGCGAGTACAGATCCACTCCAACTGAACTTAGGCCCCGATTACCACGGTTGCCTATGCACAAAAGAATATGGCGCTGGTGTGTGCCTTGGACTGGCTGCTTTAGAACATCTTTGAAAGCGGCGAGAACCTCGTTGATACGCACTCAATCCTGTATTGCGGGGCTGTCGCCGCATGTCGTATAGCAAACGTGAAGTTTATAAATATTGACGGAGCTATAGGACCAAAGTCTGCTGCCCCAGCTTGGCAATGCATGATCGAGCGGCATATTGATGTGGCCAGGGTACTTATCAGCAAACTATACTGATTCAGGGAGGGCAATATAAGACCACGCGTGATGCGCTTTGTGAGGCGGGCATTTCTGGGTACCATGAATACATGTCCCGTGTCACAGAGCGTATCGACTTCCTGAAGCAGAAATTTTGCGCATGGGCGAACCGTATTCGGCGATATAAGCGGCGGGTTAACTGTTTCTTGCAAAATCGTTTATTCCAGAGCGATTACCGAGGGTATATAGAGCTTCGGAGCGACCTGAACAAAGTGTCACAGACGTGTGCCGCCCGGATGACGTTGCCACAAATTATTTCTGGCGAAGTATCTGATCGGTGCCCGTATGTAATGTCGAGGATGGTTGGATGCGCGATATCGAGCGTGTGTGTGAAGATATACTACATATGGAAAAAATTAAGATCAAACCAATTGATGTAGCCAAAGCAGTCCGTCCGTTACCGAACTGGAAATCTCCTGGATCGGACGGACTGCACGACTTGGCTTGAGTGATATAGTAGCGCACACGCGCTGCTGGCATCTCAATTCCAGTCATCCTTAAGAGTCTGGATCGCTACCACAGCTTCTAACAACTGGCGTTACCCAACTGCTCCATAAGACAGATAGTTCCGCGGAACCCACGAATTAAATACCTATTATTTGTGTGTCGACGGTCTTCGACCATCGGTCATATGACAATGATCATGTCAGGATGATGTGATATGACATGGCCTTAAGCCTACAGGTTCGTTATTCCTGCAAGGATCTGCGGACATGTTGGATAGATTACAAGAAGGCCTATGATTCTGTGCCACATACTTGGCTCTTGAAGGTTTGGAGTTATACAAAATAGATGCAACTCTGCGTAACTTCTTTAAGTCATGTATGAGGCAATGGAAAACAGTCCTGTCCAGGATGCGACCGATTCAAGGGAATGATGAGCATGTATGGATTAAACGGGGAATATTTCAGGGCGACAGTTTGAGTCCACTTTTTATTTTGCTTAGATCTGAATCCTCTAAGCATACTGCTCGAGGATTCAGGCCTAGGCTGGCGATTAAAAAGAAGTGGTTAGGCCATATCTCACCTTCTTTACATGGATGATCTGAAACTCTTTGCCCCCAACAATTTGCGACTGATGGAGCTACTGAAGGTAACTGAAACCTTCAGTAGTGCCATCAGGATAGAATTTGGTGTTAGGCATTTGGCATCAGGATAAGTTTGGAGTCATGCATATAAAGAAAGGGGAGGTTATGGAATCTGAGGGAATTCAACGCTCGGATTCCATACAGTTTCGATCCCTCAGCTCTTAGCTTAGGTATTAATGTTGCTGTCATGATGCAATCGCTGAAGGAGCGCTTCTTCGCCCGCTTGAAAAAGATTTATAACAGCCTTTTATCGAGCGAAAATAAGGTGTGCGCCTACAACGGTTGGGTCATTCCGATATTAATGTACTCTTTCGGCAAACTCAAATGGACTCAAACCGAACTCGACACTCTGGATAGAAGAGTCAAGATTCAAGATTGTTTATTGCAATCCATAATGTACACATACAGATTGTAAATATGTGAAATATAAACAATTATGAATCCTGTCGGGAACAGCAAAACTTTAAATAAGTCCGCACACAGCTGACCCCAAACCGGATGCATCACCCACGTTCGTCGGTGATGAGACTGTACATCCTGCGGAAGTATGGAGGTCGAAGCTTTTTAAATGTTAAGACGCTCCACAACCGCAAGATATACAGTCTCAAAGAATATTTTCTTAAAACTGGGTATGCACCGAGATGTAGTCGCAGTGGACAAGGGACTCACCTCGTTATCCATGGCTAAAGAGAACTGGCACAAACCTGTGATACCTACTACAGATGACTGCATGGAGGTATAAAAAGGCGCTTCTATACGGCTCTCTATGGGTCCGTTGTAGATTTTTCAGCGTCCGTGGCCTGGCCGTTTCGGTGATCTATTCGTATAAACTGAAGGATTAGTTTGTGCAATTATAGACGAATTTATCCTGATGAACAACAACCGGAGGCATATTATGAAGGACGGAACGGTTGACATCTGTCGGGCATACCACCGCCCGGGTGAGTCCAGCAGAAATAATATCTCTGGTTGTTTTCTTCTTGCTAACAGCGAGTACTTGCACAGGCACAACCAAGTAGCCAGGATTATCCATCAGCAACTTGCTTTGAAATACAAACTTGTGGATTCTGAGCTACCGTATTACAAGTGTGTGCCCGACCCAGTTCTTGAAAATGACCATGTCACGTTGTACTGGGATCGGTCTATCATCACTGATAGGACTATTATTGCCAATAAGCTAATATAGAGGTAATAGACCGATTAGCGTGCCGCATAATGATAATCGACATGTTACCATGCTACAGGACGGGACCTCGTGAAAGCTGAGAAAGAGAAACAAATCAAGTATCTCGACTTAGCACACCAGGTTGTCGACATGTGGAATGTGGACTCAGCTGTCATTGTGCCGATTGTCGTTACGGCCAATGGCCTGATGACCAAAAGATTCGACGACCATCTGTTGAAGCTGACGTTACACGGTTGGTTAAAGGGCATGATTCAGAAGGCAGTACCTCTCGATACGGCTAATATTGTGACAAGGTTCCTTTCTCTGGCGCTCTAACCACCGGTAGCTTGGACGCTGCTCCTGACACCGGCGGACCACTACATTTTATATTTTTATGTGTTTTTCTAAAGAAATATTTAAAAATGTAAATTACTAATATGATAGGAGACAGTGAACTCGTTCATTTTCAACTACTGTCATGTAGCCTATTGTCTGATAATTTGGATTAGAGTTTATTTCACGTTTTTATTATTATAAGGAGTCCCAAAATAAAAGAAAAGGCGAATTAACTTTTAAAAATTGTTTTCTTGCCATTAATAATGTAATATAATTAAATTTAGATGAAGCATAACAATTGCTGATGTACAGTAAAGTTATATTATATCTATCTATAACAAGAATTTGTAACATTGCAGATGGAGAATCAGCTTTATCCGGACTTCCAGCTTAGCCGTAATAGGTCGGCTTCCAGTCTCATCGGATGCAGCAGAATATAAGCATGCAGAGCACGAAGTGTGAATTGGCATGTATTGCTACTTTGTGTATGACAAAACGACAAAGTAGAAATAGATGCTATATTATTCTTCGATGCTATTCAGCGGTACCAACATGAAGATGATGCTTTCGCTTTATTTCTGAAGACAATTTTTTCTTATTATTTTGTGGCACAATGTTTAGACTTGTATGTCAAAGTGAAGCGATGCCATAGCAAAGACGGGGTAACGAGCAGAGCGGTGGTGCAGCAGGTTGCAAGAAAAATCCTGAGGCCTCACCACTCTTCTCAATATCCTCGTTTGATGCGATCAACTATCTCCATACTACACAGACCTGCCGTTGGGAGAACGACACCATAGCAAACACAGAGTAACGAGCAAACCGGTGGTGCATCAGGTCTCATGAACTATCCTGAGGCCTCACCACCCTGCTCAATATCCTCGTTTATGTTTACCAACCTTTGTCCTACACAGGCCTGCCGTTAAATAACATTCACATAATATTAGGGTCAGCTTCCTCTCTAACCAATGCAACTAAAATCCAGTATTTTACATGAGTCTTGTGGTTAATAGACCTGCAAACTCTGAAACTGTTGTCATATTTTCAAAATTCTCATAACAACTTACAAAGATCTTGAAATTAAAGAGAGAACCAAGATCTTGGGTTCTTGTGACTATGACTTGACGTGTGGTTACCCATCCATGGACCAACTTTTCTCTTCCTACTTCATTTGACTAGTTTAAACCCGAATAATTTATATCGCACAAATCATCTACGGTCACATTTGAAGGTTAAGGAAGTTAGATAGCCGTTTTTAAGCATAGGTCGTGTTATAGGGAAGAAAGGCCTCTTATTTATCCAAAATTTAACAAAATATGTATAATACAATTATTTACTGCTGCAGTCAAAGCATGTAGATGTTGCATATTATGATGTTGTGTGTCAAAATTTATTTATACTCGTAGTTGTAAAATTACCTTCAAAGTTGATGTAACGTACACTCTTTGGATACTTGGATTATAATAAATTATTGTTTTACCGTTACTGTCCATTTTACCCGACTACAGCAAAGCCAAAAGGACTCCTTGGACTTTGTAAATCATCGAGTCACAATTATGTGCTGTACCCGTTTACTATGTTTTTATCCATGTCATCTGCATGTATGTATATGTACTTTAGACTTTATACTTTGGATCTCTGATAACCTAATTATCCTCTGTATTTTTAGTTTTTTTCTTCACTTGACACAGTAAAGAGAGTTTTCTAGTCGATATTGAGATGGGTGAAGAAAATAAGTACTAGTACAGGGTGATGGACATATTTTGCTCTTAGGCCCCTCACCCCCGGCGACTTTTTGTAGCGATGCAGTCGCGCGACACCATCTCTTCTAACGCGTGTTAGTCGCATTTGCAACGCGCTACTAACGCGCTACTGCATCGCGATTGTATCGATACACATTTGCAACGCGCTACTGCATCGCGATTGGATCGATACAAACGCGCGACCGCATCGGACGACATCGGTAGAGAGAACGGAGGGGGGAGGGAGTGTGGCGCGGCGCGTGAGCGGTAACCGGCATCAGTGCAACACAGACAGGCCCGAATTGCGTTTGTATCGCGACCGAATCGCGTTTATATCGCGACCGAATCGCGTTTGCATCGCGACTGAATCTGGTCCCGTGGGCGAGGGCACACAGCTAGCGACAGCTTCGCGTCTGTATCGATACCTACGCGCGACAGCATCGCGACTGCATCTCTACAAAAAGTCGCCGTGGGCGAGGGCCCTTAGCGGTCGTTTACAAATATACTTGGAAAGTTTATGATACTCAATGTACTGCTCAGGGTTTTCAAGTTTATCGTTTTGTTTAATTTAGATATTGGGATATGTGTGAGTTTTATATTTATGTTATATTAATTTTATACACAATTTCTCAATATCAATTTCTCTTTGTTCTTTTGATACCGGATATTTTTATGAATATTTATTGCAAATTTACTGTAAACGAATTATTATAGTTATGGTAGCGTATAAACAAATATATTGGGCATGATTATAATGTTAGATAATAAAAAGTAATATTAGATAGTGCTTGTCCATATTCTAAATACTCGTTTTGTGAATCCTGTGGTAAAAATATCATTGTATTGATATACCCTTTTCTTATGAATAAAAGTGTAATATTTATGATACCTATTAAAATGTAAAATGACTATTCACCAAAAGTTCATAACCATTTCTATCATGAAATTGATTTGTTGTTTATCTGTGCAGATGTGTTTTAGCTTCATGTCTTTATTATGTTATTGTTTTATCACAATAAATATTAATATCTATTTAATAATTTTATTTATGACGACCCTATAATTCTTTAAAGAAACAAATTAAAGTCATCACTTAACATAATGTTTGTCTCACACAAGCATGTGACGAAAACTACGTTTCGTAGATGATAACCCTTACAGTAATTCAAATTTTAAATAGTACCTACTGGTCTTTGTTGTAACTGTACTAACTTGCTATATTTCAACTTGCTAGGGAAGCAGACACTTATGCTTTCTAAGTAAAACCTAGTGTAAGCTGAACCAAAGATGCTACTTACTTCACCCGGGCATCGAGAAACGCAGGGCAATTCCCGGCCACTGTAGGCGCGGGCCTGCGGATGGCGAGCTATGGATGGCAAATCCGTCCGATAACAACCAGACCCAGGTCGAAGACGCGACATAGAGATGTCACCAAAGAAGACGGGGCTCCATGGGGTCAGTGCCTGATAGGGTAGCGGAATTTGTTCTGAGTATATAACCGCCAAGCCATACCGTCTTACCGAGATTTACATCTCAGTAAAAAGGTATGATTTATAAGCTTTCTAGAGTTATGGATAGAGTTAAGCTAGCAACACAAGAGCACCTCTTTTCATATACATAATTATGAGTCAGTATCAGTATCAGTAGATTTTAATAAAGGTGGTGAAGAATCTACCACCTTCTTGACAAAAGGCTACATCAGTATGCTAAAGTTTGGTTAACTTGTGGTTTCTTATACAATTTTTGCAAGATGACGGTTTAGCAAAAACGGAATTTGAATATGTCGTTGTGATGGATTTGGTAAATTTTTTAGCCACATTAGTTAAACCTTGATTGAAGAAACAATGCGGAAATATGACATCATACAAATTGAGTTACTTAGTAAGTAAACTTGTAAGTATGTATATTGAATGTTTTTGAGTATGAGACCAACCTGAAAAGTCATTTTGTCTGACATTTTTACAACTGCGTATTAGAAGTCATTAAAAGAGAATAAAATCAAAAAGTTATAAACTTGGATACTTCGGGCAAGACCTGGAAAAGACTTCTTTACTTTTTACTTGTTTCGACCAACACACAAGAATTCATTATTTATGAAAACAAATAATGAAAAGTGTGTTCAGACTGCAGTGGGCAACCTACAGACAGCACTTTGGCCAGTCATATCTCCAAACTACTTGCTTACAAAGTGTGATTTTTTATCCATAGTTTACTAATGGGTTAATATTGTGCATTTTTCATTGAATTCTATGTTATTAACTAATAGTAATTTATTTGACCATTGGTCAAGTTTATTAATCGAACATTATCGAAATACAGGTAGGTATCCATAATCTTTAACCAAAAAATAGCTAGCACCAATAAAAATAATATATTTCCTTATGTAACTTAGTAAAGTAGTGGAAAATAGGCCATTTATTAATATGTGGTTATTTAATCCAGACGGCGGCGCAAAAACTACCACCTAGCTCGATAGATGGCCCTCATCGATTTAAAAGCACGCTATGGTTTCGTTACCGCGGCTACAATATATAGTCTGGCGTTCAGGGCTTCGGTGTCAGTAAAAACTTACTATCTAAGAGTTTAGATAATGTAAATTTTTGAAAAGTCCGGATTAAAACGGACTTATTATGCTTTGTAATGAACATGCGAAGTAATATCGCACGATTATTTTATCTTGTTAGAAGATAGAATAATTGAAAGTTGGCTGTAGGGATTCAGTCTTCTTTGCACTATTAAAAGTAGTGGTCATGCAACCAGTTCTAAAGACGTGGAGGGAAGTCGACGGTAGCATTTAACATGAACCACTACAAGCTTGACTAATGTTGTGTGTTTGAAACTGGATCAATAACACAATTCTTAAAATTACCTATTTACATCTGTAATAGAACTAATAAATAATATTATTATATAAAAACCAGCTACAGCGTCGGTTTCCGTCATCCTTGATCAATTCATTTAATAGCTGTATCGAATAATACACAAACCTGTTGAAAATTAGTTGCTTCCGATTTGTGCATTTAAATTAGGTATGCAATGCGTTGACAAAGGATCGAGGACAGAAGCATAAGAAAAGAGAGTCCTCTCCTCCCCTCATTTGGCCTAATGCAGTTATACAAAAAATAAACTTTTTGGTACCTACGATTTAAATCAGAAGCTTCTTGAGCAACTAACAACTCCTCATTAAAACTGCTTAATTTTAATGAGGCAAAAGCAATTAAATTTAATTGGCTTTGATATTAATCTACTCAGGCAAAACTACGTCGCTAGCAGCAGTAGTAGAAAAGATCTGAACTCTGATCATAGGGTAATACAATATTACGCATAAGTTATAAAAAATACTTTTGCCACCTTTTAATATTTTGGCTGAATTTGACAACACTAAACAAAATCTGCAGCGTGGGGTAGCAGATATTCTCGATCGTTGAAGCATTCGTTTACATCCAGAACGCATTATCTACAGCCAATAATTCAAAATATATTACAAGTGGATATTCTCGGCAATTGCATCGAATGCTCTGAACTCGTTGATAGTGCAACCCTGGCCTTATACAAACAAGGTATTCAAAACATGCAAACAGTTCAACAAGAGCCATCTGGTGATGACGCATCAATGCAACAAGGCAAAGGACCTGCAACATTGCATACTTTCCACTTATAGCCTTTTGTTTGGTTTCACAGATGTCACTGGTCCATTCTAATTTTTTAAACTTATCCGGCGAAACAAAGCGTTATTGTGTCTAGAATTGGTTGATGAAGCAAGGAATCGTACTAAAATTTATTGGTCATCAAGTCAGTGTTTCGTTTTCATTTCTTCAATTACATCAAACTTAATCTTGCTTTACTAATAAGATAATGATTCATAGTAATAACTAGCTTCTGCCAGCGACTTCGTCCGCGTGGAATAGTTACTTTACCCCCGATTTTGAAACTCTCAGCCCGATCGGTTTAAAATTGACAAAAGATAGACATGCTGTTTCGGGATATTTTTTAGATAATTTTATGTAGAACATTTCCGTAATACATGATTTCTATGTAACTTTAACCATTAAGGCTACACACGCGACGGAAGCTTAAAAAATGGAGTAACTTCTTCCGTTTTCCCAACATTTTCCTTCACTGCTCTGCTCCTATTGATTGTAGCGTGATGAAAAGTATACTATAACCTGCCCAGGAGTATGAAGAATAATTGCACCAAGTTTCGTTAAAATCGGTCGAATAGTTTTTGTTTCTATAAAAAACATACAGACAGACAGACAGACAGACAGACAGACAGAAAAACAGACAGACAGACAAAAATTTTACTGATTGCATTTTTGGCACCAGTATCGATCACTAATCACCCCCTGATAGTTATTTTGAAAATATATTCCTTGTACAGAATTGACCTCTCTACAGATTTATTATAAGTATAGATTATCGATGAACCTAGAGAGGCAACCTTGTATGTTGTATACCAGGATGCATCGCACGAGAACTCAAACACTAACTTGCGGGAGAGGATTGGAGGGGACGTGAAGAAATCAATAAGCTGCACGCTTCCACCAGTCTAGTAATTGCTTACGAAATGTATTTATTTGTTATAATTAGTTATTTCTACAGTATTCTTCAGTTCGTCTTCCACTCAAGTTCAGTTGCTTCTGTTGAGTGTTTTAGTCAAGTTCACTCATAAAATCACACAAGTAAAGGTGTTTTTTATGGTACCAAATCGCTAAATGAAAAATCGCAACCCTTAAATGATCACTTTCCTGTCCGTCCGTCCGTTCTTAAAAACTACAAAAACACTTGTACATAAATCATATAAAGGTATAGGTTACTTGTTAGATGAGATTTGCTTCTTTCACTTATACAACAGATTAAGAATTACTCGGTTAGTAAATGTTTTCATACTTACGATAAACGAACGCAAACTAATATTTCAGCTGAATATAACATGTCAGGTTGGCCGAGTGGTCTAAGGCGCCAGATTTAAGCTCTGGTTCTCGAAAGGGAGCATGGGTTCGAACCCCATACCTGACAACAGCGGTTGTAGACCGCTATTTTGGTTTTAATGCTATTTTGGTGTGAAGTGAGCCATTCAACGATATTTACACCATCGTAAATTAATGTTTTTAAATAAATTATTCGACTCATAATAAGAGATCTATTTACTTGACGATTTAAATTTGACGCTTTGTTATTAGCAAACTACAATTACGATGGCTGTTTTAGATGACAGTAAAAAGATACTTTGGAGCCACAGCAATGAATATTTTACAACAGATTCAACGTAATATTTTAATCCAACACTCAATGTCTGCTCTGGAGTAAAGAAAACTAGTCATCTTGTAGCGTAGCGTCTCGTCGTAGCGCTACGAGCCGTAGCAGTCCGTCGGCTACGCGACTGAACTCTTCGTTTTAACACACACCGAACCCACCGAAGGAAGAATTATTTGGTTTAATTCAAAGCGATAAGTTCGTCATTTAACTGACGAAAATAGACATAATTGCTCGCGTATGATTGTAGATAGGATATAGTATTTTTTTTTCTTACCAGAAAAAAAATGCTTCTCCTCGGCAGGGGATCGAACCCTGGTCTTCCGCGTGACAGGCGGGTATACTAACCACTATACTACCGAAGATTGTGTCTGAAGAACTGAAATTAAGCTTCGGTAGCTTCTTGCTGTCACACAAAACATCAAATTCTAGCGAAACTACTCAATTTTAATCTGCAATTTTATGAAGACTGCGAATAGTCAAATAAAAGCAACAATTTACAGTTAAGCTTTTCTTCAACCAAGTATTTTAAAGGAAATTGTTTTTCCATTAAGTTTTCACCCAGCGGATGCGACACGAGTTGCATAGATAGCTTCGTTTCGAGCTAGTTCCAAAACTGTTCGCTAGATAGTGCAGTTACGTCTCTCATCCTGCTGGTAAGGTGGCACCACCTGATCAATATGCAAATAACCATAGTTTTTCCTTCGCATAAATTGTGAACATAGTATGTCTATTTTCGTTTTATCTGGCTTCTTGTAACTTATAGTCAACGGAAACAATACTCTTTTAGAAATTTACTTTTTATTTTTCTGCATTCAAATTACACTGAATTAAAGTCAAGAGATTCTCTCAACAAGCGCTCTTTCGATAAGTATCCTAGGCACCTGGCTAATCATGAGTTCACGGTGGTGTTTCTTCCTAATACAATATATTTGGATTGACTAGGGTTGAGAACTAAATTTCTTTTTCGTGCCCATTCATAACTAAGTCCTTGTTAATCAACTCTGAGGCCTTTTCAGTTTCATTCGGTTAAAATTAATTGTATATTTGTGTATCAACAGCGTACAGATACCTTTTACAGTTTTTTATATACGTTTTTGCATCGAACTGCAAAATAAATAGCAACGGACTTACAACTGAACCCTGAGAAGTTCCTCGTTTAATATATTCAACGGTAGAGGTTGTTTCTACGCCATTAGCATTTTGTGTAACCACATACTGTTTACGCTGCATCAAAAACGATGCCAATCAATCTTGCGCTGACGATGATATCCCATTGTAGGCCTGTTGGCACGTTTATGCAGGCAAAGGCGCTCGAAAAATCCAATTATACTAAAGTTGTACTCTTGTCTGCATCAGATTCTGCCAATGAGCCAACGCCATATCTGTAACATGACCACTTCTAAAACCCGATTGAATACTGGGTAATATATAATTATTATCCAGATATGATTTTAACTGGACACAAACCGCTCTTTTCGCCAAAAAGAATGCTGATCTGCAAATGTTTAAAGTTTTCAATATTCCTACTCTTTGGCAAGGGCTTTACTTTTGTCAGTTTAGGTTTACAAAATACTAGCAGCGCCTCGCGGTTTCACCCGCGTAGTTCCCGTTCCCGTGGGAATATGGGGATAAAATATAGCCTATAGCCTTCCTCGATAAATGGGCTATCTAACACTGAAAGATTTTTCAAATCGGACCAGTAGTTCCTGAGATTAGCGCGTTCAAACAAACAAACAAACAAACAAACAAACAAACAAACTCTTCAGCTTTATAATATTAGTATAGATTAGGGTAAGGTAAGGTATGAGGTAACGTCATACGTACCATCTCTAAAGTGATATCGTAATGGCCTGCAGCATTCGTGCTTATGTTCGGAATAATTTCAAGCAGCTATCATTAAACCTGGTTTTGATGAAGTAGTTATTAAAGTTATCATTGACACGGGTTTAGTTCAAGATCCTAGAGCCAATAAGACCTTACTTATTTTTTCCCTAGCAAAATGTGTGAGACTGATTATTCTATCTCACATATTACAA
This sequence comes from Hecatera dysodea, assembly GCA_905332915.2. Lineage (NCBI taxonomy): Eukaryota > Metazoa > Arthropoda > Insecta > Lepidoptera > Noctuidae > Hecatera > Hecatera dysodea. The sequence goes on along the minus strand of HG995286.1, from coordinate 23,368,542 downwards.
CATCAGGATAAATCTAATTTAGTTAGTACTAGCAGCATCCCGCGGTTTCACCTGCGTAGTTTCCGTTTCAGTGGGAACACGGGCAAAATATAGACAATATTATTCGCTGATAATGTAGCTTTATATTGGTGAAAGAATGTTTAAAATATACAACTTAAAGTTAAAATATATTTTTGTTATCCCGCGGTCACCTGCCTGCGCCATTTCTTTCTGGTTCAGTGTTCTTTCTTTCGGCTCCTATGGATCATAGCTTGATGTTAAATAATTATGGTTCTGGTATTCTGGTACTTTTTAATTCTTCACTCACATTTCCAGCCCGAGAAATGTTTCGACAATTCTTTCTGGTCTTCTAGTACTTGTGCATGCAATTTTATCCCCAGAAATACTTGGACATGTTCCAGGGTCTGCCATGGCTTCGCTCGTAAGTATTTTTTTTTTCAAAATATTCTTTCGTTGGAGCTTTTTTTCTGACAATAAAAAACACATTAAAAAAAATAGCAAAATTGTTTGCGCCATTCAAGCGTGACAAAGCGAAATAGGGGTTGATTTTTTTTGTTTTTTTTTTTATACCATTTTTCCCAAATGAATGGCTTAACTGATCACGTCCCACGGAAACGGGATAAAAAGCATCCTATGTCCGTCTAGTTCTAAGCAATCCCTCCACCAATTTTCAGCCATATCAGTTTAGCTGTTATAAATAGTGTAACTATAACGACTTTCTTTTGTATAATATATAGATAAATAAGCTAGATCAATGAAACTAGTCTGTTTTGTCCCCGATTTTCAAGTCAATTCAATTCAAGTCTCCAAATTTATCGTGTATTGAGAATTTCGGCTCTCAAGTGTTATCTAGACAGGAACTACCTATAAAGGAACTACCTATAAAAAAAATAAAAAAAAATTTGACGAGAAAAATAAATATTTTTTGTATAATTTTCATTAAAACGAAATTATACAATAACGCTATTCCACTAAATTCCTTTCTACTAACTAGTTTCGGAGGTATTATAACAAACCTTATTACAATTTACTGACGTAACTATGTTCTTAAGAAGGCCAGAAGGCTAACTTGTTTTTATAAACTAAAAAGTAGTGTATGTACCAGGAAAGCATATCTCATAACAACATCATAAATAAAACTAACTTGATTGTTAACAGTAACATTTTTATAGAATTCAAAAATAGTATGATGTACCTATTTCAAAAGCCCTGTGAACTAGCATGTTAATTAGTGCTTATGTTTACTAGAAGACATATTTCTATTACTCTGATTAAAATTAAAAATTGTAAAAATCTAAGCAAAAATTACAAGTTAATGATATTCTATGAGCATAGAAAGGGATAGCATGCTTAAGTTAGCCCCATTTCGTAGTTTCTGATATTGATTTCGATGACGTCATCGCGTGTCGGTACTAGGCCGCCAGCGTCCATCGTAGGTGGTACAATCGACCGGAAAATCAATAAGTCGTTGAACTCTTAACATTGAACTTGAGTAGAGTTCGAGGAAAAAGTAAGCCTCTTGAATTTAGACAAAGAAACTGATGATTATGTGTGATTTCAGTCGGAGTTGGATAAATAAAGTATTAGTTTTAAGTAATTTTGTCTTAATTTATTGTGTAGTTATTTGTAATTGTTAGTAATAGTTTTATTTACAATAGTTAATATTTAGTAGTCTTAGCTATCATATTAGGTTTTTAAACCTGTAATGATAGTTTAAGAGTTTAAAATAAATAGATTAAATAAAAAAAATATAAGGCCTGCGACCACATTTTTTTGTCCACTTTAAAAATGACCAGATTTTACGTAGGATGCACCGTTGTACCCGGCCCCATAAATCGATGTAAAACCGTGTGAATTACGTTTCTTAATAATAAAAAGAAAATTATCCCAAGTTAACATTATCCCGCGATAAAAATTATCCTGTGTGTTACAAACATCCATCTTAAGAACCAAACTTTTATTTCTTTTATTTAAAAAGTCAGCCGTTTAAAGAGTGAAAAGAGGTGACAGCAAATGTATAAGACCTCGCCTTCCTTCCTCTCCTGCAATAGGACATCGGATCATTTTATGTAGTTCCTTTGCTATTGTTTTCTAATTTCTCGCGAGCGAATCTGTTAGCAGAAGCTACTCAATAACACACTTTTTGCTTTTTTAAACTTGTGAATGTTCAGTGGATGTAAACAATATCAGTAAATACAGTTTCAATTAATAGTTCATTCATATTTTATTAAGAACCGTTACACAAATTACCGTGACGAAAATTAATTGCTGATGTAGTTTGCTACGCCGTAGCACTACGGCGTAGGCTGCTACAGCGTAGGCTGTTATTATTTAGCCCCGAGCTCCTTCTTCTCTGCTGTAGCGTGAGCAATATCTTATACTAGCTGCTGCCCGCGACTTCGTCCCCGTGGAATCCCCGATTTTAAAACATTCTTTATCGCTGCTCCGCTCTTATTGGCTTAAGCGTGATGATATATAGCCTAAAGCCTTCCTCGATAAATGGTCTATTCAACCCAAAAAGAATTTTTCAATTCGAACCAGTAGTTCCTGAGATTAGCGCGTTCAAACAAACAAACAAACTCTTCAGCTTTATAATATTAGTATAGATTATATTTATTGAATACTTCGCAGCGCTTTGCAATTTCACCCGCGTAATTCCAATTCCCGTGGGAACACGGGTATAAAAATATAACGTATATTATTTGCTGATGAGCGTAAGTTAATCTTTCGCTCACGTCTCGTCATCAGATCGTTAAGTTTAACTGTCAAAATATTCGTTTGGACAAAGAAGCCATCTTGCTTCGTATTAAAAGTTCCACGAATAACTCAAAAATATGTTTCGGTGTTATTTTTGTGCATTCGTTTGTCTTCTTATCTTAGTAAGGTTCGTTCTCTTTGCTTAATAGGTGGCGCTGAAAGTATCAGCATCCCTTAATGAAAACTAATTTCATCTTGAACACTTTTTAATTAATATATATATATGTATGTTTAATAGAAACTATGTTGTATTCATATCTTGTACGCAATTTTTTTGCGTATAAAAGTTATTTATATTGGTTTTGTAGTTTTTAAGTGATACCATCAGGACTTCGTCAATAAAATAAAGAAAAATTTAAAAAATCCATATCTTTTGATTTTGTGTTTTTATTTTGTTGAAATAAACGCATAATAAAATTTGAGTTAACACTTAATATTTTTAAGATGCTAGCTTTCGCATCTTATTAGCGTTTTTCTGCGTGACGCTTTTACAAACGCATAGACAAACAGATAAACTGACAAGAAATAAAAAAATGCATTTTTGTGATCTTTGTCTTTTTTCTAACGTTTCTCAGTTTTAGTATTGTTAGTATTATGCAAAAATATTCAATGTACAGACACGGCTAATCTACGATTTTATTATGTATAGATAACGTCTGTCTAGTTAGCTTCAGCTAGTTATAAATCAATGTATCTTGGACTGACTATGATATTTCAAAGCCTCATCCCCAAGCATATTGGGCGGGCGGCGCATGCGTAAAGAAAGTCAGTCCAACTTTGTTCCACATTTTATTTCAAAAAATGAGAGCACAGTGAATGTAGCCTCCAAGGTGAATAGTAGAAGCCTGTGCAGATAATAGTCCATACCTGGTTTTTTATGTGTGTTGTTGAATCTTTAACACTGGTATCTATCGACGTGACGTCTGCCTTTCTAAAGATATTGAACCTTAATGATTATAATGCTTCGTTTTTTTATAATTAATTATTTTCAATAACGATCGAGTCTGTGTGAAAACAAGTGAGCTATAAATACTTCATTTTTTACCGACTCGAATAAAATGCAGATTAAACTTAACTATTATTATTTTTTTTTTTTTTTTTTTTAGTTTTAAGCTGTACCTATTTTAAATTCTTTGGTGTGCGTCATGCTTGGCGCAAATAAACAGTTTTTCTTTCTTTCTTTCTTTCTTTCTAGATGTCAAATTTTGCTGAAAATGGAAAAAGAAGGCTTTTTCCCAACAATGGAATATAACGTGCTAGTGAAATACATAACAATAAAATATTGGGTTCATTGGGTTCTCCAAATCGGTAGATATTTTATCCAGGCTTTGCCAGAAGCTTTAGAAATAAGGTGGATAGCTGCAGCATCTTAAGCTTATTTTAGATTAGATAGTGTTTTATGAGGCGTGAAAAGGGACCAACCATTCAAACGGTCAGGTTGGTCCCAGACCACGGACTGCCGTAAACGCATAGAGCGGATCCTTTTATATGCTCGGGACACTGAAATGTTGCATAGGTGAGACAAGGAAGTCACAAATATAATCATGTAGCATCTTAAGAAGGTAATCAAGTACACACAGTATTGACTGAGATTATTCACACAGAAACTATGTATGTGCTGATTATACAATATAATTATTACTAATTCGCGTTTGTGTGATTAAACTGCGTCCGTAGAGATTTTCTGAAAGTAAGTTAATGGTACTCACATATTTACAAATATTGATACAGTTTGTAAGTCAACAGAAAAAAGTAAAAGACACAAAAAGTGCAGCCTTTTAACGTTCCCACTGCTGGGACACAGGCTCCTCTCTAGGAGAGGGAATGTGCCGTAATCCACCACGCGGGCCTAGTGCGGGTTGGTGAATGTCACATGTGCGCTCATGTGTGTGTGCAGGTTGTAAATTTTTGGTTCTAGGATATGCCGGTGTCCTCACGATGTTTTCTTTCACCGTTTTTAGAGCAATGGTGATTAATAATTATAATTACACAAAGTAATGCACCTGGTTGCGCTTGAACCCGCGACCTACAATTCGTAAGTCGGGGCCGTTACCACTCGACCACCACTGCTCCTAGGCAATCAAAGAATTATGTGTAGCACTCGCAGTGTCATCATCATCATCATCAATAGCCTGTTGCAGTCCACTGCTGGACATAGGCCTCTCCAATTGCACGCCACTTAGATCTATTTTCGGCTTCTCGCATCCAGTCGCACTCGCAGTGTATTAGGTATTATTCTTTGAGGTACGACCTAGACATTTTTCTAATCTAAAAACGCGTCTGGGGTGTACTGAACTGGTCACCCATGTGACAAATGATTTGACCCACGCGTACGTATTTTTTTCGAAAGATCTTATGGCATAGGTACGTCACATATTGTATAACGTACATATGCCATACATGAGTAACAAGATATTTTTTTAATTATTTATATAAGCCTGGTAATCGAAATTTTTTCCGGCGATTACAGACGAGAGAAAGATATTGTAGTTTTGCAGTAGGTGTGTTATTGACGGGCGAGGTAAGTTGAAAAGCGTCATCCATATATACTGCAGAACAAGTAGGATATACAATATGAAGGCTACTTCCCGTTTTGTCACATCCTCGATTCGACATGTCAAAAGTTTTAAAAACAACTGAACACTAGTGGCGTTTGGTCAAGATTTTGATCTTCATACATCCATTCTCGTTTTGTCACCTTTTTTAACTAGTTCTTTGTACGGTACAGTCAACTACAAAATTACCGAGTCCTTTTTGACGCTCTTTTTGTATCACCCGAATTTGCCAGACGTGGGTAAATTGTTTCCTTAACATATGTAAAATCCTAAATTATATACGTTACATCCATAGGTATGTGTCATGGCAATAAGTTTGATTGCCATGTGCAGCTTTCATCTATTTACCTTTAAAAACCGATAGTCCTAACCTTGCTGAGATTGAATCAGACTGCGGAAGTGCAGAAAATCCAACAACACACTTTTGTGGCGAGCTGTAGTGACCCCACGGAGAAGACTTGTTTTACATCACTTCAGGATATGGTGTCCTTAGACGCGTTGACGCTAATTTGCTAGCTGACATTTTCTGGGCCCATTTACTGAATGTGTAAGTCACTCCCTGTCATATTTTCTAAAAAAAAATTGAGTGACATAGGTTAGGTAGGGGCCGAAGACCTTTGATAGTTATTGGTAACCATTCTCCACTTTAGTCAAATCAGTCCGATAACTTTATTCGGCAATTATAATATTTTCCATTTGAAATGTCCAACGGGGCCTCTATTAGCCGGATTCGGCCCCTCGTTTTACCAAAGGCCAGGCAATATTGTCAAGAACATAAAAACAAACCAGTCTTCCAAAACATGCAATGCATGCAAATATTTCTGGGGCTAGAATTGTGAATGGTCAAGATTCACAACTACCAGGAGACTATAAAAATATCGAAGTATTTTCGGGGCTGGAATTGTGGGCGGCAAAGGCTTACACGCTACTAGGATACCAGAATAATGAAGATATATTTCCGGGGCTAGACGTACGAGTGTTAAAAACTCAAAAACAACCAGGTTACTTTACTTGTTTTTTCTTGGGAATGGGATAAATATTTAACATCAACCTATGACCCTTAGGACTCGAGGAAAAAGCAAAATAGCCAGAAAGACTAAGCCAAAAAGAAGAAATGACGCACCAGCCTCAAATACCCGAAATTACTGAATTACGAAACCACGGGATTAACCTTCATAATGTTATGACTTTCTGAGGCCAGTTCTAAAGTTCACGCAGATAAAGTCGCAGATAGAAGCTTATTAACAAAATACAAAGAGCTCATCGGGATAACAATATGCTAGTGCCACGAATTCAATACTTATCTAGAGAAATCTGAAAGTGATAATCAAAACACTTTTGACGCAAACGAAGTCGCGGGCGGACGCTATTAAGTAGATAGCAAAAAAACCGAGGCATTTCTTTTTACTCCTGATTGTACTTTCTAAACAAAATGTTGACAAATCGGGAATATGACATAATGGTAAGTAGCCAATATGAATACATGATTGAAAGATTGAGTAATTTATTTATATAAAAACTTATTCTATAGTATATTCAAGCTAATAAAAAATATATTATGTAAATTTACAAACGAAGTGAAAAGGGGAAAGTGAGAACTCATTTTCTCATCAAAATTTGCATACAACACTGTCAACGGGAAAAGTGCCAGATCACTGGCTGCATTTCCACGTTGGATGTCAATGCTGATTCGTTGACCAAAGAATAGACCCTCTGGTCACATGAAAAGTCGACTAGCTGCTTGCTGATTTCACGAAAATCTTGATGAGCACTCGGAGCCCATGGTTCCAGTGATTCAACCCCAAACGGTTTAAATACGTAAGGTTCCCCATGAAGTTGTTATATTTGCACCGTTTGAGATTTTCTGCACCCGCCGCAGCTACCCCAGCACAAATCATCGTCCTAAAAAGATGGGATGGCGCAAGGGTGGCGACACATGTTGCATCCCACACCAAAAACCTACCGACCAAGACATTATGGTCATCCCATCTGGCCCCTTTCCTTCGCCTCGTACCAAGCCAAGACTACCAGCTGTATTAGAACCATGCGGTCCTCCTCGGTACTAAGGGACCATAGTAACCTGAAATCGCGAAATAAAATCAGCTGGTCCTTATATTTATGTCATTATAACTCATCAAAATGTAGGGGATAGCTGATTTCTTTTTTTTCACGATTTCAATTTTGGTCCATTAGTAAAAGTTGTTTATAATGATGAGTACAATGACCTCTTAAGAGGTTGTTGGTATTTTATAAATAACCTTGTATAATGAACATGATATTTCTTTCATACAAATTATTCCAAAATTAATATTGTGCATTTCATATAAGACAGCTTCTCTTCTCTTACTAGTGGAATGACTATGCGATGTCGGCAAAATATGCAACCTTGTAGTATCTATCTTGTAGTAAGTTCTTTTTTTCAGGCTAACCATCTGTAATGTTCCTGACTTTTGATAATATTAAGTCTGTTGTCGATTCCTTTTTTATAGTTATCCAAATTATTGTTTCTACTTTTGAATCATTAATATTCATTTATTGCATTCATGTCGTGTAGAAGGTCTTGGTATTACAAATATAAGTTTTGTACATGAACCCTGCTAGGGCACCGCAACATTATGTTTCTTAAGTATAAATCAAATTATTATTGCATGCATGTATGCAATTTGAAGTAGTTTTAATATACCTTACTTCATAATGAAACGCTGAGAAAAATATAGCAAAGTGTTGTAATTTCATATCAGTCATTTTTGGAATACTTTAGTAGGGCTGAAAATTCGTACCAAAGCTGCATTATCCTTCTTTAATTCAAATAATCGCCCATAGTTATAAAATAAAAAATCTCGCTATCCAAAAAAAAATGCCAATCGTGGAATATTTCTGTTCCACTTCATTCGCTTTGGGCAAGATGACAGATTGGTTTTTTAACACCGTTTTATCTCTATTAGATAAAACTGCTCCCAGACCAGTTTCATCACATGTCAAAATTAGTGGAAGGAGTGGGTCATAATGCCATAATTTTTAGTAGATGCTAAGTTCTTTTTTATTATTTGAAAGCTTTTTCACACATAGGAGACAGTTAAATATATCTCTTTTTCTACAATCACATAAAGGTGCTAAAAGTATCACCATAAATGTTTTAAGAAACTGGAATAATAATAAATAATTGATTCTACCCAAAAATTATTTCAGTAATGTGAAATTTGCTGATGCTTTAGCTTTTAATAAGGGATCAATATTTGATTGCATAAACTGATACCATTTTTGTTTACACGAAAACTAAATACAGATGTATTTGGTTTTCGTGTCAACAAAAATGATATCATTACTTGTAGTAAATAACTAAAATATCTTAAATTTTACTTTAATTCACTTTCTTTAGAGACTACTTAAAACCCTATTTAATATGTCAGAAATGTATTTCCTTTTATATAGATATTATCAATACAATATATCAGTATTTGGAATCTTTTCCAAGTTATTAATCATTAATTGCTTGACTTGAATTTGACGACACGGTTGGCGTAGTGGTTGAGCGATTGGCTGCTGCGCCACGTGTCGTGGGTTCGATTCCCGCACGGAACAAATATTTGTATGGCCTACAGATAGTTGTTCCGGGTCTGGCTGTTTGTGTATGTGACATTGTAGGTTTGTAAACGCACCCACGATACAGGAGAAATTCCTAGTGTGGGGCATAGTTTAAAAAAAAAAAAAATTAAGTCATTTTAACGTGCGCGATGCCTAAAACCTCCAGATCAGGCCAGGTAGCAATTCAGCAAGCATTCTCGCCGCCTCACCAGTAACCGTTCATTGCCAAAGCCCGGTTCGGATACCGAGATTTAGTACCAGGACTTTATGGCAGTTCAGGAGGTCGATCACTCTTTACACAGTGGGTGGATAGGGGGTGGATACTCTGAAATGGGGGATGGGGTAAGTGGCGAAAAAGGTTAACTCAGGGTACAACATTGTTTGTTTTAAAAGAATATTTTTTTTTATATAAGTGATCCCAGGGGTCTTTAAAACTGCTGGAACCCAGGCCTCTGAGGTGCTACCGCTGCCATGTGGGCAACCACACGAGAGCTATGTGCCCCTCGGAGGTGGACCGCAGCGGACTTTGTTTCCGCTGTGGTCAGCCCGGTCATCGGGCCGGCTCGTGTGAGGCCACGCCGCACTGCAGTGCATGTGCGGCTGCTGGCAAGCCGGCCGAGCACTGGGCTGAGGGAAGGGCCTGCGCGCCATCCGCCCCGACCAAGGGCAAGAGGTCCGCCGCCGCCGCCGCCTCTGCCGCCGCCGCGGCTTCCGTCGCCGCTTCTGCCGCTACTGCTGTGGGTGCTGCGACTCCTGGTTCTCGGGAGGGGGCCGAGATGGAGTGCCAGTAATGGTCCCATCGTGGCCTCCTCCAGAGACAAGTCGGCCGCTGTGCTATTGCGCAGTGGCTGATGCCTGGGGACGGTGAGCGTGGGTGGCTCGCCGTCCGATACCAGGCTGAGTCGACGACGCGTTGTGCTTCACGCGCGCCTCAAGGAGCTGTCAGCACCAGAGACGGGGCCCCATAGGGTCGGTGCCTGCTAGGGTTGCGGAATTTGTTCGAAAGAGTTACCGCGGCCCTGGAACGCAAAGGGCACATGGAGGAGCACGGGTGGGTTTTAGTCAGTAAAAGTCTGACACTCCCTACCGCTCCACCCAGGGCGGGAGGGGTCATTTGATGATTTCCCATCCAAAAAATAAATAAAAAAAGGGGTCTTATTACTGTACAGTCAAGGTACTTAGATAAATCTTGACCAACGTACTGTTCCTCTTCACACAAAAGTAACAACAAAATCAGATTAAATGACTTTGCCAATGATGATGACGCCTGTGCTACGTTGATATATTCTTGTGTGTATATTATATCGTCTATTATATATGTCGTCTATTATATATTTATGTCGTCATATTGTGGAAGATGTTATTATGTAACTTAATAACTTATATTTTATTAAACAAAATTATTCATACATACGAGTTTTTGTCTGTGCAATTATGGACAAAGTAGGCAGATTTATTTAGAACTACCAGCGCCTCGCGCTTTCACCAGCTTTGTTCCCATTCCCATGGGAATGCGGGGCCTTATGATACTCACAAATAATGTGGCTTTCTATTGGTAAAAGAATTTTCAAAATCAGTTCAGTGGATCCAGATCCCCCTACAACCTCACCAACTCACAAACTTTACCTCTTTATAATGTAGTATAGTATACGGCACGGTTGACATTATAAAGTATATCACCTTGCGGGAGAATCAATCCTCCACATTATCTCTGTTTTTCCTAGTCAAACTTGTAGTTAGGGTTATCCAACAACTTAATCTGAAATAAATTTAATTTGATGGCTTACGGTCATCTACCTTTTTTTTTTTTTTTCTGGATGGGAAATCATCAAATGACCCCTCCCGCCCTGGGTGGAGCGGTAGGGAGTGTCAGACTTTTACTGACTAAAACCCACCCGTGATCCTTCTTGTGCCCTATGCGTTCCAGGGCCGCGGTAACTCTTTCGAACAAATTCCGCAACCCTAGCAGGCACCGACCCTATGGGGCCCCGTCCTCGGTGCTGACGGCTCCTTGAGGCGCGCGTGGAACACAACGCGTCGTCGACTCAACCTGGTATCGGACGGCGAGCCACCCACGCTCACCGTCCCCAGGCATCAGCCACTGCGCGATAGCACAGCGGCCGACTTGTCTCTGGAGGGGGCCGAAATGGGACCATTACTGGCACTCCATTTCAGCACCCTCCCGAGTGTTGGGAGCCGCAGCACCCGCAGCAGAAGCGGCAGTGGCGGCGACAGAAGCCGCGGCGGCGGCAGAGGCGGCGGTGGCGGCGGACCTCTTGCCCCTGGTCGGGGCGGATGGCGCGCAGGCCCTTCCCCCAGCCCAGTGCTCGGCCGGCTTGCCAACAGCCGCACATGCACTGCAGTGCGGCGTGGCCTCGCACGAGCCGGCCTTATGACCGGGCTGACCACAGCGGAAACAGAGTCCGCTGCGGTCGACCTCCGAGGGGCACATAGCTCCCGTGTGGTTACCCACATGGCAGCGGTAGCACCTCAGAGGTCTGGGTTCCAGCAGTTTTACCCGCGCAGACACCCATCCCACCAAGAGCCTTCGGCCCTCCGACACAGTTCTGGCCGCCGTCACGGGGCAGCTCACCACAAGGGTTTGCATGCCCGTGTTGTCAGGCCGGAGGGTGCCCGCCTTGACGAGCTCGGCAGAGCACCCCCCAGTCCTGGCGACGGCGGCCACAACTTGCTCCTCCGTCACGGAGTCATCCAGGCCCACTATGCGCATGTCGATGCGCCTAGTCGGCCTGGACACCCGGACCTCGTCCGCGGGTAAGACCGCCCTCAGCCTTTCGGCCAGAGCGTCCGCGAACGGGCCACTCTCCGCTCCGGCGAGCTCGAGCTTGCGGGCACCGGTTAAGGTCCTCCTGACCCCGATGCCCCCGCTGATGCCCAGCTCTTGGAGGCTCACCGCCTCCTTCGCCCGCTTCAGTACGGCGAGATACGTCACGCCCCTCTGTTCCGCTTCCGGCTGCAGTGTGAGCACTACAGCCGCGGATTTCGGGGCGCGAAGCCTCGCCGCAATGGCGTTGGCTTTCCGCCGCTGCCTCCTCGCCTTGTTTTTGGCCGCTTTCGCGGCCCGCCGTTTCTGGCCAGCAACCTGCCGCTCGGCCTCGGCCGCAGGAGGGTCCGAGGGTGGGGGTGGGGGCTGCTGCGGCACCACTGGCGCCGCAACCTTAGCCGCTCCTCCAGCCTTCCTCCTCCCCCTCTTCGCCGGGGCCGCAGTCGCCGGCGTCACAGGCGCTGGCGCGGCTGCTCCCTTGGCCTTCGCCGCCTGGCCGGACGTTGCAGGGCCGGCAGCCACCGCGGCTGCGTAAGAGGCCGCCTTCTGCCGGCCCGGGGCCTTCTGTGTCGCCGCTGTTGGGGGGCGCCGGACCATGTCCTCCAGAGTGGAGAACTGCTTCCGGAAGGGAGCCAGCTCCTGCCGCACCAGGTTGCGCACCTGGCTCAGCACTAGACTCCCCTCCAGAGGCGCCGGACTCAGCCCCCCTTGCGGCTCCTCAGAGGCCGCTCTGGCCATCCCCGCTAGGTCCCTCCGGAGCGACTCATTCTCCCGAACGAGTCGCTCCGCAAGAACCGCGAGGCGGGCGACCTCCGCCCGCAGCTCAGATGCCTCCTTTGCCTCTCTTGTCCCGCCGTTGGCCGCCGCTGCCGCCAGGATGGAGGCTTTGGCCGCGCTGATGGCCTCCCGCTTGGAGGACTGCTTCCGCTTGAAGGCCACAGCGCGGATCGCGGCCTCCACGACCTCCGCAAACTGGGCCCTCTGGTCCTCATTAGCGGGAGGCACCTCTCCCGGGGGCTCCGAGTCATCAGAGTCGAGAGGAGGCGGACGAGTAGAGGGAGCCCCACGACCGCTCCCTCCAGGGCAACGCCCCTCCTCCACCAACCTCTCGTCCCGACGCCCCGCCTCCCGGGTAGAGGGAGCCAGCCCCCTCCCTGCCTCACTGCCCCTGCCCCGCCTAGCGGTGGGGATTTTGCGGGCGGAGGCGAACTCGCCCTCGGAGGACGACTCCTTGTCATCCTCCCGTCTGGGCCGCTTGCGGAAGAACCTCACGCTCTCCGCAGCAGCCCTCCCTCCCTCGTCTCCAGAGCCCGCCGAGCTGACCGTTACTAGGTCTGGCGCGGAGCCGGAATCCAACTCCACGCCACCCCGGCGCTCAGGCGAACCCTCCTCTACGCAACCGTACGCCATCAGCTCCTTAAAGGAAGCGGACTCGGATGACGACGATTGGGATCCTCCTCGGCTCGTGTTGCCACTGGCAAGCGGAAGGCGTTTGGTGCCCACCCCAGAGTACGGAGGGCAGCCCGCCGAAGCGGGGTGGGATTCCCCGACCGCTGAGCAGTCGGGACCCACCTGGGGACTCATTTTGCAAATGCCTTGTTTCTTCATTATTTTTCCTTTTAAGGGTGCGGTCCCTGTTTTCTCCGCCCCTTCTCAGGGCCCGCTCTCCTGACCTCACCTCTCTGCCTGCTCGCTGCTCTCACAGTCACGTCTGATAATCAGACGCGTACCAGAGAGCAGCGAGCAAGCTTGACACGCACACCGTCCGCAGACCCAAACACTGCTCAGGTCCCCGAACGGTGCGCCCCTCGTGTGTGTCTCTCTTGGTCTGATCCCTCACTTGCGACCTTCCGGCATGAGTGGCTCTACCGGGAAAGCTCGCAAGATCATTGGGACGCTCAAGCCCCACCACGACGACAACGTGGAGACACATTCGGTGGGGACGGTCATCTACCTTAAAGTTAATGGTCACTAGTATATAAAAAACAATATTATGATAGCGGGATTTTTACAAAATTACAGTGGCAGTTTAATGAAAATTAGGTTTTTTAATTCTATATCTGGAATAATTGTTATTTTATGTCTTGTTAGGAACTAAATCTTAATGAAGAGGTAACTCTGATTTTCCTGTAAGTATGAATAGGTATTTAGTAAATGGTTCAAATGGTAAGTGAAATTAGTCGTCAAACTAGTTTGATGATGTGAAAACAGAATCTAACAAACACGTCTTTAAAAAATGCATACAAAGTTTCAGCATTGTTTTAAAAATAGAACTGACTCAAATAAGTAAGTTCTATTTTATACAGCAAAATACCTAATTGATCTCATATTTCAAAAGAGATTCGGTAAACGCCTCTAACATTTGTAGTGTTATTGCGTTACTCCGTGATAGAAAAAATCGAAATAACATAATCATGGAGATTTCTTACACAATTTTGGTATGAGCAATTAATTTAGCAATTACTTACCACAATTATTTCAAGATTTTTATCTCATAGAAGGTACATTGAAAATCTTCAAAAGGTTATTTTAGGTCGAGCGTATCTGAATAAAGCTATCCTCGTAATTATACCGAAACAATATTTAAAGTGCTAATAAAATATACGCAATAGTAGTCTGTATGGCCAGTGTAAGAGTATTAAATCTGGTTAAACGATCCAAGGTTAGTTATGTCATTGCGGCCGAGCTTTAAACCTGTTTTTCTCTATACACTCCTAGTACAACGCATCATATTCGCTTTGTTGAACAGACCACGTGCGCTGCGTTATCACGTGGACTCTGTAGTTCTTGTCATCACAATGTTTACTTTATCGAACTCGCACAATTAATGTTCCGTTATTTTGTTTTTTTTTCTTTTTTCAAATTAAATCGTGGCACACAACAACAAACTGTGCTGCAAAACTTACAATCCTCGTTTTCAGATAAAACCCGATCGACAACAATACGTGACATTAAATCGTTTACAATTAGGTACTATTGTCATACGATGAACTCTCCTGACAACACGATGTGTCGATGCGTGTTGTACGTCGTGTATTAAAAAAACGGTAGATTTCCTAAAAAAAACATAAAACATATTCGATGGACCAGGGATTCAGAAACATTGAAGAGATATTATACAATCATTGCCATGACTGTGACTTTACCATAAAAGTGGGTTCGGTCAGAAGCACACAAATACTAATGCATGCTCTCTGAGTCTTTGTATAATTATGCAAGCGTTCAATACTATTTTCGCGTCCATGTACCGGACATGGACCCATTCATACACACTGAGTGGTTCAAGTCCATATATTTGGATGTTTGGCTTTCATGAATGGGTCTGACATGTAATTCTTTAACTTCTTTTTTTTACTATTTATTTTTTACCAATTGTTTTATATTTTTTTATTTTTGTTTGTTTATTTGTACCTCTGTGTCTGTGTATGGGGGGAATAAACTATTTTTCTTTCTATAAAGAAGTTTATGACGAGATGATTTAGAGCAAAGTGGTGCTAAAATATTCCATTACGAAGGCTTTTTGAGTCGATCACGGTCATAAAATGTGGGTAATATACCGAAAGGCGACGACACCTCTAGAATTTTATTAATCAAGTTCAAACTCAAACTTAAACCGCCTTATTCCAAAACAAGGTTTTTCTTTAAACCAGGTTTAAACCATTGAGCCAGGGTTTGTAATTTGAATCTTATTCTGACATGATCAAGATTCGAAATACAAAACCGAGCTCAATGGTTTAAACCTGGTTTAAAGAAAAACCTTGTTTTGGAATAAGGCGGAATGCATTTATTTTAATTAAACCCTTTACAAGCACTTTTGAACTGTCAAGGTCGGTCGGTCGAAAGAGGTGAACCAAAGTGTAGATCTCTATGGAGAAGAACGTGCAAGAAACTCTACGGACACTCTTTTAAATCATGTTCTGGATTACATAACCTTGGTTACATTATATATGTGAGAACAATGCAAAGAAGAAAAAAAAAGGAAACTATAAAACAATTCAAAGTATAGAGATTAAAACAAGTCAGTGGCAGTCAAGAGGTGACCATTCTCAACCGACGGCGCCCGTTCACGAACATGACGCGTGTATCAACACCATTTGGCTCAACCATTTTGAAGGGAACCGAATGATCCAACACACGCGCCATCATCAGCGAGATATTTGAGTGAGCATGACATGGTCTCAACTGCTGCTTTACTTCAAATTACAAAGTAAACTATAACTTGTAACATATATGTAAATGGCTCCATAGTACTCACATTTACAAAATTTGAAAATAAAATGTTTCTTCATTATATAAAACCATGGTTTCCAATAACCGAGCAAATATGGAGTTCTTGCCTTTAGAACAATACACGGATTCCTACCAAGACTGCATGACTGCTAAGCAATTCTATCTATATTGACACACTGACTTACATCCCCTTTAGGGGGTTACAGACTCAATCGATAAATGTTTCAGTGTCGAGTTGACTCAGTTTTTTGAGCGAGAGTGATAGGAAGATTGCATTTTACTAAAGAGTGACAAGAATCAATATATGCAACGCGGTCCTGCTGCATGCGAACCAATTAGTTCCTCCCGTTGTTCAATACGTTAGTGCGAGTGACAGAGAGACAGAGTTACTTTAATATTAGTAAAGTTAACACTATGATATTGGTGTGAATGAAAGTGGGGTACGTTGTGTTGAGGGATGGGGTTTCCCCATCCCTCAGCCCTGTGGATAAGAGAAAATCTTGACTGACCTCTTCAATTGCTATAAATTCCTGGTAATAAACCGCAAAAAAATACCTTGTCGAAGGCGAAGGCAACAAATTGACTGAAATTCATCGAACGTTACTGGGACCGCATAAGTATTCAGGAGATTAAACTGTTAGAAATTGAGAAAAGAGACATCTGCCTTCGCATTGGAACAGTTCTTATGAAGTCCGTTCGCTACGCATGATGGATGTAGTTTCTATGCTGGCCTTCATGAAGCCAGCGCGTTAGTACAGATGCCGGTAAATCTACAACTTAATTAATCTACGTGTTAATATGTAAAAAAATGTGTTACATGAAATGTGTAACTGTTGTACATGCGATCATAAGTACGATTCTATGTATGTTTATATATGGAGATGACAAATTCAAGATATTGCACAAGATGGGACTAAAAAGATGATAGCACATGAGGGATTCGAACCCCCGACCCTCGTGTTATTAGCACGATGCTCTAACCACTAAGCTAATGTGCCGTTGCTATATATGACAAAAAACGGGTTATATTTCGTCCATGTCTACCATTAATTAAACACCCTCTGAAAGAGGAGTGATAGACAGATTGAATTTTATCGAAAAGTGAAAGGAAACAATGTATATATGCTGCGAATCAATACGTAATTTTAACTCTTTTTTTAAACCGGTATGGATAGATTTTTTACATAACTTAATTAACCATATGACATAATCTTAGTATTTACAAAATACAACTAAAGAAACACAAGCATAGTACAAGCGGAGTAAAAAGGAGAAAAGACTCATAAGGCATCGAAAAATTCGTCCACATCACTGTAACCATTGATTTTTAAATGCCTAAGTTAAACATAAAGTGACACTTGCGCCATATATATGTTTTGTTATTTTTTGTACTGTAAAAGAGTTTATCACTTAATTTAATCGCTCCACTTCGTTGTGCGTCATTCATAAGCCGCATCATCGGTCTTTAAATATCCCCCCCGCTTTTTTTTCCTGCGATTTCACTAATTATACTAGGATAGCAGAACTTGTAAAGAGGTTGATTGTGTCCGCTGAAACAACGACGGACTACGGCCAAGGTATGGGGTGAGTGTTTTGTGAGTGTGAGAACGTTACTACACTTGCAATATCAATGTTTCAACAGGTTGTTACGTATAAATTGAAATATTTTCGCTGTGTTTTTGCTGTGTGAACTTATTTTCTAAAGGAAAATGAGCTGTGATTAACAGGACAACTAGAACTCTGAAGGTTACTTATCATTTTACTATTAATCAAACTACACTCTTGTGTAGCTTGATATATGTTAACATCAAACTAATTTATACTTTTATCGTGTCTGTCCATGGACCTTAAAAACAAATCACTTAACACCACATGACCATATTTTTTTAAATTAATACATTATATTGTTCAAGCTTTATTACTATAAATAATAGCCTTCTACACTCCATCTCCATATGAACTTTAACAGTTGCGAATTTCGTACTCCTCTGTCAGCGTAATTTTCTTAAAATTGTTTACGAAGTTTTTGCTTCACTTACTAAGATATGTAGATTTAATGATAAGCGATGTTTGTGTAGTTTGATTAAAATGAACTACACCATGTTGGTAACTGAAAACTTTTTAAGATATGAACACTAACATGATATTTTGATTAAACATTCTTCAATGGTGCTCCAATCCTAGCATTCTTAGCGTAATAAATAGCCTTCCTAAATCAATAGGATATAAAAAACTGAAATAATTTTTCAAATCGGACCAGTAGTTCCTGAGATTAACGCGTTCAAGGCGTTCAAGCAAACAAACCAACAAACAAACTCTTCGGCTTTATGTATTAGTAGTATAGATATAGATTGGCATCTAAATGAGACTTCTATGTTTTTTAAGCTTGGAACACAACAACAAAATTACGTATATTCTTAGGTATTAACATTATGTAGGTTTACGTAGGTAGACATTATGCTACTTTTTATTTTTATGAGTGTTCAAAATACAAAACCAACTGACTGTGCCTTGTTTGTATACATATACTGACAAGATAGTCTTAATATTATTTATTTATTTATTTATTTAAGGACAACCAACAAAGCATACACCAAAAAACAAGTGTAAATATCAAGGATCAACAAATTTTGAACATGTTATAGTGTAGCCTTAATTATAGGCTGCCACGGCATGCATTACGTAACTATGGCTGTAGGAAAAACAGTACTACATACAGTCTATTGATACAAAATACAAGGGAAAACTTACTGGTTATGTTACAATCCATATATATGGTTGAGGTTGTGCCAACGCCAACCGAATTAAAAGAAAAGAAAAATGTTACAAACAATTATCTTAATCTTCATGCAAGTGAAAAGGCAAAGAAAAAGAGTCTACAATATTCGAATATGTTCTGAACTAATACAAATTCTAATTCTACTTTGTGATACTAACTTATGTAAGATAGACTTAACTTTATGAAAATAACTTATGTAAGATAGACTTAACTTTATGTAAAGGGTAAGACATATCGATGTCTACATTAGGTGAGCATGACAAGCGGCTAAATTGAGCCTGCATTCTGTTTATGGTGGAAAAATGACCCAGATTGGTTTTAAAGCTCTTAGCGCTAAGCAACCGATATCTAGATTTACGGGCAAGTTTGTAAGGCACATTTACATTTATCTGACTCAGTAAACGCGGACAATCAATGTGAGTGTTGATTATTTTGTATAGGAACAGATGATCTACAATCATACGACGATTTTCCAGACTCATGAGTTTGAAATATTTCAGTCGTAAGCAATAGCTAGTTAATTTCCTGACCATATTGCATTGATATGACAAGTGCCAAAGGAATCTCTTCTGGACTGATTCTAAGCGACGTTTATGTACTTCGTAGAATGGAGTCCAAACTATGCTGCAATATTCTAAGCCTGACCTGACAATTGAGTTAAAGATAACAATTTTAGTTGAAGCGTGTTTGAAGTCTTTACAGTTACGAAGAATGAGGCCCTTAGTAGCAATTTTATCAACATGAATATTAAATCGAAGCTTGTTGTCAATTTGAACGCCCAAATCACGAATAACTTCTTTCTCGTAAACAATTTGGTCATTAATTTTGTAATTTCGAAAATACGGCCCTTTTTTCCTAGAAAAATGTACGTGATTGCATTTGTCAGCATTCAGAAGCATATTATTGTCTAAACACCATTGGGAAAAACGGTCTAAATCATCTTGGAGCTTATATGGATCCTGATTACACTCTATTCGTTTTATAATTTTTAGGTCATCCGCATACAAGTATATCTTTTAGTGTAAAAAACAAGACGCCACGTCGTTTATAAATAAACACATCAAAAGTATCTAGGGATCAACATATATTTTTGCAATAACTTTCCTCCTGATTGATATTAATTAAAATTTTCTTTAAGGATTCATCAAATAAAGTGTTTTCGTTTGTCACAGTAACGATAAACCAAGTCACCTTTGCATTAATAAAGAAATTTGCCATTTTCCTAATAAAGGGATTTTTGACATTTGAACCACTAACATTAAAGTTCGAAAAAAAGACTGAAATAACAGTTTTCTTTAAAATTTTATTGGGTAACTTAAACAATTAATAATCCGTGTTTCTACCGCGAACACTAACAACACAAGAACATCGGTTTGGCATACTCAAAATGAGTTCATCCAAATCACGCTGTGGAATGGCCGCCCATGTTCGTTGCAACAACAAAAAAAGGTCTTCTTGCGACTGGATACCCTCCATATTCGGCAGAGCTCTTCTCTGTAGCATATCCCATGCATGCTCAATCGGGTTCAAGTCTGGCGACTGAGCAGGCCAGGGCAGGACATTGATGTTAGCTGCGGCGAGAGTCTGTCTTACAACTCTTGCGGTGTGCGGTCGTGCATTATCATGCATTAACTGAAATAAGGGACCGATTTGCACTTGTAGAGGAACGATGACGTCTGATACAATCGTCTCAGCATAAATTTGAGCGTTGAGGTTGCCTCTGATCCAAATCAACTCAGTTCTTCCGCCGATCCAAATACCCGCCCATACTATGATGGTTCCACCACTATAAGGATGGACTTCCTGGCAGGATTTTAATCGCTGTTGGCGTCCAGGGGTTCTCCAGTGTCGTATACGTCTTGTATCCGGTCTCATACCAAAACGAGACTCATCAGAAAAGCACACGAAACGCCATTGTTCTTCTGCCCAATTTCTGTGTTCAAGAGCCCATTGATATCGAATCCTACGATTGTGCATTGCTATAGGTGGTACCCGTAGCGGTCTTCGGGAATGAAGGTTCACTTCATGCAAGCGGTTTCTGACTGTTTGGTCGCTAATTAAGTTCCCTGAAGAGTGATGAAGCCTCACGGCTAACATCATGGCGGTTATTGTTGGAGCTCTTCGAGTTAAGATTTGAATGTATCGGTCTTGTCTCCGTGTGGTGCAGCGATACCGTCCTCCATGGCGCTCAGCCAAGGTAAGCGAAGAGCTCTGCCGAATATGGAGGGTATCCAGTCGCAAGAAGACCTTTTTTTGTTGTTGCAACGAACATGGGCGGCCATTCCACAGCGTGATTTGGATGAACTCATTTTGAGTATGCCAAACCGATGTTCTTGTGTTGTTAGTGTTCGCGGTAGAAACACGGATTATTAATTGTTTAAGTTACCCAATAAAATTTTAAAGAAAACTGTTATTTCAGTCTTTTTTTCGAACTTTAATGTTAGTGGTTCAAATGTCAAAAATCCCTTTATTAGGAAAATGGCAAATTTCTTTATTAATGCAAAGGTGACTTGGTTTATCGTTACTGTGACAAACGAAAACACTTTATTTGATGAATCCTTAAAGAAAATTTTAATTAATATCAATCAGGAGAAAAGTTATTGCAAAAATATATGTTGATCCCTAGATACTTTTGATGTGTTTATATTGAAAAACATTATATAGAATACGTTCGTGGAAACTCTTCTGGAAACGAAATCTATCGTTTTAATCTTTCGTTTTTACGGTCGATAAAATACTTAGGAAGAAATTAATTAAAGGTACCGGTATTTCACCTTATTTTTTTCTATTATTACTTCACATCAGTAGTTGCACAATTTACATGTCGATGATTCACTCTTTCTTGCATTAGTGCGTTTATTTGTGGGGGTGTCAGTGTCTTTGTGTATGTGTATGTGAGAGAGAAATAAGAGCTCGTGTGCCGTTCTTACAGTTTTTTATTTATTTTTAGTGAAGAACGTGAAAAAACGCGGAGACATGCACACTTGAACAGTAAATTTTTGTTTCAAGCATTTCTCTCTTTACGTTTTTAATTATCTGTGGAATTACCATAATTACCATCGGAATACAGCCAAAGAACATATGTATGTAAGTATTTATTATACCGATAAAAACAAAGGAACAAAGATTTTAATGACAAAAACATTTATCAACATCGCAATAACACCTTAGAAAAACTTATACCCCATTCACGATAAGATTAGACATCGATTTTAACTTCTATTACGTTGGTGGCATGACACATGGTAGCTGCAGTAAACAGTTGGTATTATAATAACGTTTTTGCTTTTAATGCCATCCTTATGCCTACGGAATAGAAGTAAAAATCGGTTGAACGGACTGTAAACAATTTTGTTCCAATGTCTAATCTTATTGTGAAAGGAGTATAGATAAAAATAAGCTCTATAATTTCGTAATAGGTACATTTTCAATAACCATCGGTACACATATTATATATATAAATTAATCCATACATGTAATTTAATTGTAAAAGGGCGATATCAGATAATGAAAAGAAACTAAATGGGGGGTTTTGGTTAGAGCAGCAGAAGCCAAAACCACAGTTTTTAGATTTTTTTGTCTGTCTGTCTATATGTTTGCGACACGCAAAAACTACTGCATGGTTCTGAACGCAGTTTTCACCGCTCTACTATCCCTAACTTAAAATAAGGCTACATTTTACCATAGGATATATCTCTCATGTGGATACTAGATTCTAAGTACCACGCGTACAAAGTCACAGTCAAAAGCTTGTTGTTGATAATATCAATAATACCGTTCTAAACTGAACGACTCGTAGACATCTATCTACGAGTCAACTTCCAAAGATTGTACTGCAACTAGTCTTAACTAGGCTATGTCGTTGCTTAGCTCTCTGTGAGTTATGTCGTGCTAGTACTTTTGGCATGCGCTTCGTTTCCATGGCAACGAAAGGAGACTCATCTGCATCTTTTAATGTTATTAGTACTATTTTGTTTACCTACAACAAAATAGTACTGATAACATTACTATGAACAGTATTTTCAGTTTATAAAAAGAAAATGTAATGTGTTTAAAGAGCGTTGATGATTTTGGTTGAATCAAAACAGTTATTTCTACTCATAAGGAACCATCTTGAGGAAACCGGCATGTCCTAGAAACAAAAATTCGAAGACATGACATGAACCCGCACTGGGCCCGCGTGGTGGATTACGGCCCATTCTCTCTCCTAGAGTGGAGGCTTGAGTACCAGCAGTGGGAACATTAAAAGGCTGATTATGATTATAATCATGCAGAAAAGAGTAACCTACGACCCAGCTCAACTGATCAAAAAGTGAGTATAATTAAGGATATTTTGAAATATACATATATGATAAATCCCTAACATCATTTTTTTTAATCCAAATTTTACTTCTTTATAGATAAATTTGCTAGTTCCTAAGTATGTGGTATGTGGTCGTATCGTCATTTAGCCTTTTTTCTTCATTAATCGCATAAGCTCAACTAATTAACAACCTATGTATGTATATGTATTAAATATACACTTAATCCTTGCCTATGAAACACTTGTATACTCGTACTAAGAAGATACGTAGCGCTACGTTGCTTCGTAGCGCTACGTATCTTCGTAGCGCTACGTTGCTTCTTAGCGCTACGTCACTTCGAAGCGCTACGTCACTTCGTAGCGTTACGTCACTTCGTAGCGCTACACACTTTGTAGCGCTACGTCACTTCGTAGCGCTTCGTTGTTTCGTGGCACTACGTCACTTCATAGCGCTACGTCACTTCGTAGCACTTCGTCACTTCGTAGCGCTACGTTGCTTCGTAGCAATGTGTAACTTCGTAGCGCTACGGTGCTTCGTAGCGCAGTGTAACATCGTAGCGCTACGTTGCTTCGTAGCGCTACGTCACTTCGTAGCGGTATAGCTTACTAACTGAAATCAAAATCCCATAAACAATACAGACGGAATTAAGATACGAAAATAATATACTACTATCGTGCATACAAAGTTCGTTGGTTTCGTTGGATATATTTCATAATCAATAAAATTATTTCACCCCCCCCCCACCCCCTATGATATTATTTTACACCCTATTATTTGATAAACAGACAAAATATCAAAAAATAGTTTTTTTCTGTTCTGTCTGTTATCTACTGTGTCTCAGTTATTTTTATGCAAAAATAAATATTTAAGCAATCGCTGAAGGAGCGTTTCCGTACATTGCTGACTGCAAACTGGATGCATCACTAACGATAGTCGGTGATAAGACTGTATGAGTTAATGAATTCATGTTACTTCCTAACAATGCCACAATAGCATGTCAAACGAAACTGGACATTTCTTCCTTGTGAAGAAACCTTTACGGAAAATAATACACAATCATGCACTTCAATTCACTAGCAAAAAAATCAGACCAAAAAGGTCTGATTTTTTTTAAACTTGATTTCTCTATCATACAAAATGAATTAATATTTGCTGGTTTGTTGGCAATAGCAGTTCTTTACATCTCTTGTTTTTATACAAATTGACATAAGTGAATCTTAACATAATTAGGGTTCAAAATTCGGACCAAGGCATGATTTTAAACAAACAGTTACAAACTTTTGTCTTCACCTCAAAATAACGTACACCTGTACACATTGATGAGCTTCCCTAATTAGCTATTCTCGAAAGTATTAACTAACCGTCCCAGTAATTGAGATCCCTGTCCGATCCAGGAGCCCCACCCCCGAAGATCAGGACATCTTAATTAGTCAATCAAGCTCACGAAGTCTTGTCTAGAAGACTTGTTATGAGCCACATGAAATGTTAAGTGTCAATTTTTTAAGTTATGCTTACTCTTAATGGGGTCAAGCCAGCACATATGAAAATCCTAGGTTTGGCAAAAAAAAAATCGGTAAACGTTGTTTTGCAACAAAAACTCGCTTAAGATCAAGAATAATGAATCCAACTTGGTTTTCAAGTTATTTCAGTTCAGGAAGATAACGATTTATCAACTTTATCTTATATACCTACACAGTTCTCGTGTCACAATGTTAGTTACCGTACTCTTCCGAAACGGCTTGACCTATTTTTATAAAATTTTATATGCATACTCGTATTTAGTAGGTCTGAGAATCAGCCAACATCTATTTTTCATCCCCCTAAATGTTAAGGGTGGTCCACCACTAAATTTATTTTTTTAATTTTTAGACAATTTTTTTATTTTTATTTTTTATGATACAGCATACAAACATACATTTCACCCCTCTACGATAACCCTAAATATTTTTATTTTATTTTATGTGGCAAAACAAAGTTTTCTGGGTTTGCTAGTTTATTTATAAAAAGGTTTCACAATCCTGTAAAACAAAGTAATTAGAACTTATTGTCTGACGCTACTGCCGTAGGTAAAAGAGGCGGATCGGGAACGATCTGATTGGCTTAGCGTGTCTCCACCCCCCGAATTTCGTTGTCCGGAGTACTAGGACGTTATAAGTGCAAAGGACTCTTTTAAAAATTTACAAGTTTTTTTGCGTGTGGCGAAATGGGGAACTAACTGAAATACATTGAATTTGAGATACGTCCTCAACTAGCAGCGCCACCATGACATGCATTAAAGTTTGTCGATAATTTTCATGGAGGTGTGGTTTATAGCTAAGGGGGCGTTGCGATTTTGGTGCGAACTGTACTTGGTCGTCTCTACGACAGCTTGCCGTACTAGCACCTCATGAATGCTTAAGAGATTACTTGTAGCTGGTACTCGTTGCTCTCTTGTAGAAACGAAAAATAATTTTATATCTGTTCCGTAATCAATTTCGCAATATTCAGGATGTACATATTTTTATAGATAAATAATTTGATGAAATGAATGTTTCTTAACAAATAATAATCAAGCATATTAAATGGCCTAGCACATGTGTAATACAAGCTGAGCCTTTATGGTATTGGTGAATTAATTGGGTCCAAATTTTGTTCTTCATAATCAGCCTTTTAACGTTCCCACTGCTGGGACACAGGCCTCCTCTTTAGGAGAGGGAATGGGCCGTAATCCACCACGCGGGCCCAGTGCGGGTTGGTGAATGTCACATGTCTTCGAATTTTTGGTTCTAGGACATGCCGGTTTCCTCACGATGTTTTCCTTCACCGTTTTGAGAGCAGTCGTGAAGAAATGAATTACACAATGTAATGCGCCTGGCTGGGTTTGAACCCGCGACCTACGATTCGTAAGTCGAGGCCGTTACCACTCGGCCACCACTGCTCTAGTCGGGGCCGTTACCACTCGGCCACCACTGCTCTCTCTGCTTGTTCTTCACTGACTGAAAAAAATAAGATTCTCAATTCGACTGTTCTTTTTTTGTAGCTGGCAGTGGGTGAGTTGGAGTCAGGTTTCTATCTTCACGCACTACCGTCGTCATCGAACATTTGGGCCCTGTCCGATAATAATAATAATAATAATAAATTTTTATTTTTCCAAACTTACAATAAGTAATCACTACGTTGTTCAGTAAAACATAAATGTTAAATATTGTAAAGTTACACATAGTTACATGCACCTCTGACACCCAAGCTAAGATTGAACTTGTGGTATGGGTGTCAGGGCTCTCTAGGTTGACAAAGACAAAAACATGTATAACCGGAGTTTCAGTATTCTTATGCAGACAACAAAGACTTCTGGCCAAAATTATATTAAGGAAAAACAAAATAATAATAATAATTGTAAAAAAGAAAAACATAAAAATTAAAAATAAATCAGCAGCATGGTAATCAATGCAAAGATAAACTTGCTGTATAGTCGTGGTATGTGTGCGATGGGGTGTATGTGTGTGTGTGTGTGAGTGTGTTTAGGTATATGTGGGACGGGGGAAATTTTTGGATAGGGGTAGGGATAGGTAGCTACGTATTGATAATACTTTCAACCTCCTCATAACCAAGGGTGATGATCCATTTACTGACTTGAACTTTGCAGTCAAATTTATTCATTTTATAGATGTTACATTGTTTGTTGACAAAGTTGTAAATACGACTACCTAGAATTTTAAAATGACGTTTTGCAAGTTTACTTCTGTGTCTCTCTATGGGACACACGATCGTGTTACGACGTTTAGCGAGGAGACCGATATCCAACTGTAGGAGGTTATGTTTACGCAATGTACAGTTTAGCACAAAGAGCTGTCTCACTGTCAAGACGTGACATTCTTTATACAATTGCACTGTACTATAACGTAAATTTTTAAAACTCATGACCTTGAGGACAGCTCTTTGAGCCCTTTCCAGCTGTATCATAGTTGTTTTAGGAGCGCCCCCCCAGACTGATATGCCAAATGTCAATATTGACTGGCATAGTGAGAAGTAAACCATCCGTAGTGTATCCATATCAGCACTGTACCTCAGGCCTCTAAATACAGCAATTAGTTTTCTAACTCTGCCAGACAGAACCCTAACCTGGGCATTCCATGAAATATGATTATCTATTAGTATGCCCAGGTATTTTACATTGTTTGTTCTTGTTAAGGGTAAGCAAGAGCAGTGGTTTGCGTTGCCATTACACATATGCGCTTTAACTGAAAATGAGGTGTCTGGTTGCGTAGAAGCTTTTAGCGAAAAAGTCATATAATTTGTTTTAGCCACATTTAAGGTCAGACTATTCGCCGTTAGCCAAGACATAACAATGCTAAGAACATGTTCTGCTCTATTACGGGCTTCATTCCAATCTTCAGCATGCACCAGTAGGGCAGTATCATCTGCATATGTGTAGATGGAACAATTTGGGAGTGCTAAATCACAGAGGCTATTTACATACACCAGAAAGAGTGTAGGCCCCAAGATGGAACCCTGAGGCACTCCACAGGTAACTTCACTCTCGTCACTGACCTGAGCATCGATCTTAACGCGCTGCGTTCGTTCAGTCAAATAGCTCGCAAAAACAGCAAGAGCAGGACCTCTAACACCTATTTGCTCCAACTTTTTCAGAAGAATGGGGACAGAGACAGTGTCAAATGCCTTGGAAAGGTCCAAGAACAATCCCAAGCACTTAGACTTTTTGTCAAGTATCTCAACAACATCGTCTATCAGAGCCGAGAATGTGTCTTCACAGGACTTTCCCCTACGGAAGCCAAATTGATTGACGGAAAGGATATTATGTTTCTCCTCCTGCCCAATGACGATGATACTACATCTTGACGCTCCTTGTTGTTTTCCTCATTCGCTGATACTGTGGCTAAGTTTTCAATAGCCTCGGGCACTATGGCCATGTCATGCAGGCATAGTGCGGGTCGCATAGCGTGAATATATAATTATTGATACTCTTGCGCAATCCTATGTGCCTAGCGTTTTGTGCTGCGCGATTTTTATTACTGCGGGATTAAATAGATAAACTATGAATACCCTGCTAATTAGAATTGTATAATGGTTTAAGATATATTTACTCATAAATCGAAACTACTGATTTGGGAGTTCCATCTGAAGAGGCAGAGAAAAATAATAACCAAACCAATACGGTTTCCAGAGATCTGGGGCGCATATACTAAGGGCTGGCATAATCCGGGTCGTGGGGGTACTTCAAATAGTTCAACCGCATCGAGCTGGTGCTATCGATGGCTGCTCAAGAAGTCACCGTGGTGCTCACTGCCAATAAAGAGAAGAAAAAAAGCTTCATCTCGCGACAGCGACATCTCGGAAATGTGCCCTGAGCTTAGAATATTCATCATTATGGATCATCTTTTCTTCTTTTTATCTAAATCTATTCTTATAAAAAAATATAATAATATATATGTACTTGTTTCAGAATTTATTCTTAAAAATTCTTTAACTGATAAAATGTTACACCATCGCTGACTGTCATAGATTAATTTTCATCAATTTTTTTTTTTTAAATGCGGGAAAATCTACTTTGAAATATTACGATATCAGATTGATGTATCTATTTAACTCAAATAGTAAGTGCCTAACATACCATCATAGTTACTAAACTCAGTTACAGACATAAACTTAGTTACTTATTATCTTTTCCCAATATAACGCAGGTTATTGACCGACCCGAACCCAAGAAATTGAAAATCCAGTTCCATACGGTAGCAGTAAGGTACGGTAGCAGTAAGGTACGGTAGCCGGTCAGACAGATCATCATCAGGGTGAAACGCGCGTCTTGCGAAATTTTAGAAAACAACCATGGCCTGTATGGTCTACACCCCCAAAACTATGGTTAGTCAAGAACATTATTTTACGGTTATTGTGTCAAAAACTTATATTTGGGCAATCAAGTTAAAAGGGGCGGGGCCATAGATGTTCGGATTGTTCTTAGCGGGCGGGAGCAACTGAGTGTAGTTGTCCTGGAGTACTAGGACAACATAAACGTTCGGAGGTATTGTGAATTCACTTTAATATGTTGTAGATACAATGATTTGACATCTTTCTTTAACAAGCAAACAAAACTAAACATATTTATATTTTTTATAAAAATATTATATAAAATACAAAAATGTATAGTTGTTGTGTTTGCTTCCGGAACTACTTCTGGAAAATAACAAAACCACAAAAATGTCTTTAAAATTCTTTAACTGATTGAATGTTACACCATCGCTGACCGCCATAGACTACTTTTCATAAAAAATTAAATATTGAACAGGTGCAAAAACGCGGGAAAATCTTCTTTGAAATATTACGATATGAAATAGATGCTAGACTGTACATACACGTATCTATTTAACTGAAATAGTGAGTGACTAACATACCATCGTAGTTACTAAACTCAGTTACAGACATAAAGTTAGTTACTTATTATCTTTTCCCAATATAACGCAGGTTATTGACTGACCGAACCCAAGAAATTGAACATCCAGTTACATACGGTAGCAGTAAGGTACGGTGGCTTGACAGAGAGATCATCGTGAAACTTGCGTTTTGCGAAATTCTAGAGACCATAACACTGGCCCGGATTGTCTACACCCCCAAAACAATAGTAAGTCAAGAACATTCTTTTACGGCAATAGGAATGTTTCCTGAGGAAAAAAAATATGATTCTATTTAGTCCGTCGGTTATATTATCGAAAAATATTGGACACGTACTTTTTGCTTTTATAAATCTATAAAAAATAATGAAAATAAAAGGCATCAAAGACCAGGAGCGGGGCTTGTGACGTCACGCCGTGCTTCAAATTGGATGACGTAGTGACGTCACACAAGTTTTCAACGCACTGTATCGTCCTCGTTTTTTGTTTACGTGAAAAAAGAAAACATACGTGTCCAATATTTTTTAGAAATCTGTCTGATGGACTAATTAGATTTTTTAGTCAACTATCCTATTGTGTCAAAAACTTATATTTGGGCAACCAAGTTAAAAGGGGCGGGGCCATAGATGTTCGGATTGTTCTAAGCGGGCGGGAGCAACTGAGTGTAGTTGTCCCGGAGTACTAGGACAACATAAACGTTCAGAGGTATGTGAGTTCACTTTATGTTGTAGATACAATGATTTCACATCTTTCTTTAACAAGCACACCTGCCCTTATAATTTATTTTATTTTATTGCCCATATAATTTCATAATTATAAGGTGGAATAATTTCACTAATTCTCGTTTTGTTTTGAAATTAGATAACTATGATAGTTTTCAGTTAAGAAGACTTCCCCTTTGGTAAACTCAGTCAAGGTAAATTTTAATAAATATTTCCCAGAACAATAACTATAATTTAAGACCAACTTACCTGATATAAAATAACAAAGTAACACACAATTTTAAAAATGGAGAACGATTATATGTTTTGTACCCTGAAATCTAAGCCAAGTACATCGAGAGATATAATATTGGTCTTGTGTTGATTGCGTTACTAGTCTTAATCTTGAAAATCATTTTAATGACCGACTTCAAAAAACCAAGAAGGTTCTATGTTCGACATTATGTTATATTTTATATATATTCAACGATCAATAATAGAACGATTTCAGTCATTCTTTTTGGTAACAAAATACTATCCCGGAGATTTTCAACAAATTGAAATGGGACCACCCGTTTGAATTTGGTGAAAATCTGATGTATTTTGAACACAGGTTGTAGAACTCTTCAATAATCGCATGTTTGTATACCAGCTGTTCATAAGATAACTTCACGCCGGAACGATCGAAAGGGATTGGCAAAAGTTTATAGTTTTCTCTAGAACACCCTTACCTCAATGTTCAATTTTTATGTTTTGCGGTTATCCATGCGCTCACATGGATAAACCTATATATATAAGAAGATTGTTGTTTCTGAACCAGACATGATTAATCAAATATTCATCTTGCGTTGTGTTGAGCTATATAGCATTTTCTTAGGTCATCAAAGGTTTGGTTCGGTCAAATTAAGACTAGGAAATGTAAAAGTTACACATTTTTAGGTTTTATCAATCCCAAAGCAAAAGTGGAGTGTAACTGATACCTCTTCTTGTACCTTCTTTCTTATATCCAAAATTAAAGTTATCTTATATTATAATTTGTAATGCTACCGTCCTGTACTTACCCACTTCTGTTGAAAGGCGATCGTAGTTAAACTCCGACCTTACCTGTTCAGTCGATGAGACATAATCTCATAATTTCTAGATTCTGATCGTTATAACAGTAGGAGGCAGACTAGTAAATTCACACACGTATACTAAAAAACCTATGTTTGAAATATACTTTCAAGCTCTACTCCATGCTAGCATGAATTACTCTTGGCTAATATTAGAGAAAGTTGATGGCCAATTACTAGTCATGATTTAGCCAAGCAGTACATGATGTACTGCATTACATGAACTCGCCAAAAAAGGAAAGCACTGTCATTTAAATTGGGTAACTTGCCTCATGAAAGATTGAAGGAGATGTATCCTTTCTTGCACCCTGCGGGAACTAAATGTTTTATTTGCCTAATCATATGCATGGTTTTGCTTTGCCCTCCTGCATGTGCATAAAATCCTTGCTTTTGCCTTGTAATCTTGCATGTGCATAATATAGCGGGCGGGAGGGAGGTGCATACCTGCAACCCACTAATATTCGCGGAAATTAAAACTAGATATACTGTTTTCAATTTCAAATTAAAAATGGATTTCCGCAAAGTAACGCCTGACTCAATTAATTTTGAGGAAGAACCCTGATTACTCTCGACTTCTATATTCTTACTACGACTACTTGTGATTCGTTGAATGATATTACTTCCAAGGTGGGTGATCTCTCGGACGCCACGACTATAGTTTCGAAATTCCTCCACGAAATGCGGCTCGGTTAATTTAATTAAAAACTGTAATTTTGTTTACTATACGCCTAAAATCATCTTCGATAATATTGCTATCGAATCGAAAATAGATTTTATCCATTCATATCCAATCCAGCCCCTTTTATTTCGCATTTACCGCGTTTATGAATTCCGGAACATTATTGTATATTCAGTAGGTAATACAAGAGTACAAAGGGATACGAAGGAAAATTTGATAATAAGAAAAATGGGTGCAGCGATCCTTCTAAATTTTTATTTCACAAAACAATACTGTGATGTGGGCTGGGTCGGAACCTCATCCCTCAGCACAGAGTAGGTTGTTTCGGAATCGCCCACTATTATAATGGCCATGATTTTGTGAAAAGGGAAAATTTACCTCCTCAATTGCTATAAAGTCCTGGTACCAAAACTCAAAACTTTACATTATCTGAGGCCCACAAAATAATTGGAATTCATCGGAAATTACTAGGAGCACATAAGTATTCAGGAGATTGTTAAATTGAGGAAAGAGACATCTATTTTCGCATTGGAATAGCACCTACTCAGTTCGTTCCCTTCTCACGATGGATGTAGTTTTCTGAGTTAGTCATGACGTTGCTATCACGCTAGCACAGATGGCGGTAAATGTACAACTAGTATTAATACGTAACTGGACGCTTACGTAGCAGCACATAATTATTGAAGTCTCAGTTCAAGTACGCGGTGCTGATGTGGAATGTATTCGGGACAGATCGAAAAAGTTCAAACAAAATAAAAGCCATGCATTATCGTTGCTTCCATAGAGTTAAATGATATGATGAATTTGCTAGGAAAGAATAAATCCGCAATAAAATAATTTACAAAAAAACCGTTTTGAATTAAGAATATCAACAAAAGACTAAAGACTAAGACAGAACTAACTAAACAGAAACTAAAAGAAAACTAAAAGACAGAAAACTAAGAAAGACTAGAAGACAGTGCTATCAAACGAATAGTGCTAGTTTTCAAACTACGAAATAAAAACTATAAAACTGATAATGAAGTTGATTTTTGATCTCGTACTTCAAAAGAATTCAACTGTCCCGATTTACGATGTCTTGATAATTTCGGCTATGGGTGTCTCAAAAACAATACAAATAAATTTTTACCAGAAATATAAATGTAATTTTAAATTGAAAAACGTAATCATAAAAAATATTTCACTTGACGCATCTATTATCTTACCAAAGCAGCAGCCAGCTAAGCAAGAATTTGTTTTTTAAACTAACTAGTAGTTTATGTACCAGGAAAGCATATTCCATAACAACATCATAAACAAAACTAACTTGGTTGTGAACAGTAGCGTTTTTATTGCATTCGAAAAAGGTATGGTGTGTTTTACAAAGGTATACGAGCAGTTTATTTACTGCTTACGTACATTAGAAGTCACATTCAAATTACATAATTAAACATTGTAAAAGTCAAAATTACGCAAAACTAACGAACCTATAATAATGTTTTCACGTCTACAGAAAGGGATGATTAATTTGGCTAATTCTCGTAATTTCTAACAATTGATTCCGATGAGGTCATCGGTCGCTAGTCGATACAAGGGCGTCAGCGTCCATCGTAGGTGCTACAATCAACTGGAAAATCAATAAGCCCTTGAACCCTAGCATTGAACTTGAGCGGAGTTTGAGGACTAGGTACATAGATTGTAGCGTACAGAAGCACTTTTACATATCTAAGTTTTACGCATAAGTGTAGTGTAATTTCCATATGGCCATTAATCTTCGTAAGTATAGTAATTCAATTTTGTTAACATGTCCAAACAGCTGCCCCCGCAGAACGCCGGTGAACATCTTCTCTTGGAAGTTGAACGGAACAGTTCATAAAACTGAACTAGGATGTTTTCTTGCAGAAGATTCCAGGCCAATTGTTTCCTATTCGTTTCTTCTGTGTATTTGGCTGTTTCTTCGTATTTTGAACACCAACTTCCGAAATTAAATTTATTTTATATTTTTTGTGTTTTTTGGTTAAGAAGTTGTATTCAAATTGTATCAGAGAAGTATGGTCATTTTTGACCCAGAGTCCGACAGTATTGAGACATATTGTATTTTTTTTTGTCATATGAGGTAGAACTAGAATATGTCTTTTTGCCGATTTTGCACCTTGAATATGTCTTCAAACGAAATGTCGAAAGATAATTTTTCATTAATTTTAAGAATACACCGGTACAATATACAGTATACCGGTCGTATTTGAGTTCATTGAATTTTCCCGACGGGTGTTAAGCATAGTAAATAAAGATGATCTTATGACCAAGAGCAGTCAAGCATATTAAGCGCCATTTCTGACCCAGAGTCCGACAAGCTTGAAACCAACTGCTAAGTCCACAACCCTGGCAGACACTGGCCTGCAAGGGTTTTAGATTTTGTTGTAAAGAGTCACTGCGTCCCTGGAACGCAAAGGGCAATAGGAGGAACACGGATGGGTTTTAGTCAGTAAAAGTGTGATACTCCCTTCCGCTCTGCCCAGGGCGGAAAAAGCCATAATGATGATTTCCCTTAAAAATCCTTAAAAAAAAACAGGCAGAAATAACCGAAGTCGAACGCAATCCAAAACAGATAGACAAATATAATACTCTTTATTATGTACACCATACAAGTTGCAGAAAATATAGATGAAGAAAACATTACGTAGACAGTTGACATTTTCAACTGTCACTCAAGTCCACACTCAAGACACACAACACTGCTTCGATAGTTTTTATTCGGGTTAATGACATCAAATTATAGTTATACACATTTTACTCGACTTATTTAAAAGATCTTCTTTATTCATATCCGTTTTTCTGGTTTGTACATTTTATAACTTGTTAAAACTCAATAACAAGGTTTTATTCCCCAAAATTATAAAAATCTTCATTTGTTGTCTTTGGTCTCACACGTCTTTCCATAGCACAGTTGACATTGGCAGAATTGTTGACATCGGCATGTTTGCCATTAAAAAAAATAGAATAGAATAGACACATAACACATACACAAGTCGACTGAGCAATTGTTAAAATAGTGATGTACGGAATGTCAGTTACGTTAAGTGATGAAATCTGCTGAAGTGATGTGGATATTAACCGAATCATTGACCAATACATTCATTTTTAAATATTCATGCACAATACTTATTATATTTGCGTTAAACTTTACTCATTTACTGTATAATCATAGAATTTTGCTAATTTTACATTAACATTCAAATTATTTTACTATACTATTACAAATTCAAAAGTTTGGATGGACGGATGTTAGTTACTCGATCATAGCAGAACGGCTGAATCAGATGCATTCATATATAAATTTTGTAACAGAAACAGTTTACAGACTGCAATATAAATACTTTTTAATCCGTAAGTATTTTCTTTTGGGTAAATTTCCGACATTTCCGCTGGCGAATCCACTGCCAGAAGTGGTAAAAATAGAGTAGCGCTTGCCGTTTTAAAAAAAAAGTTTGTTTATATCATATAAAACATGCAACGAACAATCTTGCAGAACGACATCTTGCTCGGTCACTTCAAACTAATGTGGTTTGTGTAATACCTTATGGTGAAGCTAACAGATGCAGTTTCTTACTTGCCCAACTCGTAGAAATTAACATTTTCTATGTGTTTTCATTATTCATTAATATTTTTGGGACGTATAAGTCAACCTGTTATCAAGTCCTGCCTTTCCTACCTATTTTTCCATGTTTTTTACCTACATATGTAGTGTCTAAATAAATGAATTTATTAATTCAATATATTTAAAAATAACAAAAGTTTTCTGTATATAAGAGCTGTATTTTACTAAGTACAACTAAGTTTTGTAAAAAGAGCCGAGTTCAATTTTTATCTGTAGTTACCTTCCGAAAACGACCAATAGGAATCAGCACTGGGAGCTATACACATAACTCATGACATTCTAGAAGTGTTATCACTAAAATCGACAGGGATGGAAGGTTAATATTTAAAATTTTAATTTTAAAAAATCTACAGTATAAAACTCGAGGATTTTATATAATCCACCGCGATTTTTGTAAATAAATCATAGATTTAAGTACTCTTCTAGTTGAGGGTCCTTAGGTTTATATCTCTGACCAGGAGTCCTGCACATGCGCAGTTTCGCGAGGTGGAACATCAATAATCTCTTTTGGAGCGGCTCCAACTAAAAGATTTTTTGTATCCACGTCTTTCGACATCGTTCCTGTTTTATTGAAATATCTGAAGGTAAGTCGACTAGTTACCTTAATGTTACACATATAACTAAGATTTTACAACACGTGTTCTTTTATCTTTTGCACTCGACTTCTTACGTAGAGCCCTAACTTCTATGACATTTTGTAAATTTTGTATTAATCTTATCAGCTTAGCTTGAATATTGTCCTCATCTATACTAATATTATAAAGCTGAAGAGTTTGTTTGTTTGTTTGTTTGTTTGAACGCGCTAATCTCAGGAACTACTGGTTCGAATTGAAAAATTCTTTTTGGGTTGAACAGACCACTTATCGAGGATGGCTTTAGGCTATATATCATCACGCTTAAGCCAATAGGAGCGGAGCAGCGATAAATAATGTTTTAAAATCGGGGATTCCACGGGGACGAAGTCGCGGACAGAAGCTAGTAATAGATAAACTCTAGCAAACGAAATAACCTTTCACCCTCAATTTAATTCATAAACTTTTCACTCATTCTCTCCTTTAATATTTTCAGAAATGAGCGCACCGTTTCAGATGGTTCCTGACCGCATCGTGTTGGTGGCACCCGGCGACGGTGATCAGCCAAACTGCGATCAAGCAAACTACGATCAATTTAAGATTTGTTGCGTTGGAGTTAAGGTGGGCTACATAATGGCTAGGAAAAGGCGGCTGATTGACGACACAGATAACACCACCACGGGCGTCACCAACTGCTACATCAGCGACCATGCTAGGCGCCAAGGACGCGAAGCAGTTCGCGCAGCAGCTCGCGCCATAGCAATTAAGAAAGGGAAATCCTCCTAAATGTCACGTGTTCTAAGTGAACCAGTCTTGCGTCCTTTGTCGTATTTTTGTTGTGATCTCCCTTCGATTTCTGTAAAATATGTATCTCTTAGCCTATGTTCTTCAATCACCACGTATTCAATTATATGTACGTTTTTTTTTATAAAATTAAATCATGAAATTTAAATGTGCCTAGTCTTTTACTGGTAATCTGACAGAAAATAGCGTGAATAGATGACATTTATTTTACATTATTTTTATTTTTATTCTAAAAAAAAAAAACAATTTATTGCTATAAATATTTAAAAAATCACTATTTCTACGAAACTTCTATAAGTTTCATAAAAATGGGCAAATTTCGAAGCGATTTTTTTGCTTCAAAAAATGTTTTTGTACTGATCACCTGTTTAGCAAATACATCCATATTGAATTACGGAATACATTTTTTCTAACCAATGGTTTTCACGTATTCGTGCCAATTTCTTTTATTCCACAAGCGAAAACATAGCGTGTAGTGCGACAAGGCTCTAAATGAATGCGGCGAAATTGAGAACTAAAACTGATTTTGGCAGCGTACATCGAACTAAAACTGGTTTTGTAGCGTAAGTAAGCATGGGTGCCATCACATTCGTTACGATTCCTATTGCACTTTATTGTTTCCAGAGTGATTTGTAAGTAGGAAAAATATCTCGGGCACGCCACTATGGTGGCGATAAGTCCCCTCTTTGATGAGTGGCTAGAGAAGAGTCACGGTGTCCTCACCTTGCGCTTAACACAGCAGCTCTCCGGACGTGGATATATCGGGAGCTACTTGTTTCTGATTCGGCGGGAAGTTACTTGGGTGTCACCACTATGTGGATCGCCCGCAGTGGCCATCTACCTAAATTCAGTAAGGTTCTGGCAAAGCTCGGATATAATTATTATCTATTTGGATGTCACAATGAACTCAATATTTCATTTCTGTGTATTTAACTTGACTGTACTACTGTAGGGTAAAGGCCTCAGTTCCCCATTTCCACCCAAATCTGCATTTGTATTTTTTTTTTTTTTGGAAAAGTTATATACGTTATAAGATAAGACAAGCCACTCATATTTTGCGAGTCCTCTGCGATCTTTATTGCAAATAAAACATTTAAAATAAAACAAAATATTACAATTAAGGTTCAGTATCTTTAGATAGGCTGAGGTTTTGTGTTTGATATCAGTGTCAAAGATTCAACCACACAAAATAAAAATCACTAGTTTTGGGTACACCCTTTGAGGTTGTTTTCATTGTGCTCTCATTTTGTGACATGAAATGTGAATCAAAGTGTCAAACTATGATCCACCTGACACCTTTACGCATGCGCCACCCGCCTAACAATCTTCGGGATGAGGCTCTGAAATGACATAGGCAGTTCAAGATACATTAATTTACAACTAGATAACTTATATTATAATCTGCATTTTCCCAAAAAAAATCCAAATGTTCTTCCCAAAAAAATTTAATTCTGAATGAACCAAACATATTATGTTGTCATTTTGATAAGCAAGCATTTGACCTAAATTAAGCCTAATGGAAGAGCCATACTCGTACGATGGGACACGCAGGAAAAATCGAGTTCACAGTCGCTTGAAAGCTGACCACTAATACTGCCGTCCTTGATCTACTATGCCACTATCCAAAATATCGTATTTAGTGTTATGCAAAATAAAAACGGGGCATAATATTAAAAGTTAATGCTGTTCATTAACTTTACATCATATGATGCGAGAGACCGGTGGCAAAAATATAAGTATATACTTATATTTTAATTGTAATGGTTATATCTATACAAATATAAGAGGTAACGTTTTTGAGTTTGTAAGGTTGTGAGTTTGCGACGTTGTAAGGGGTAATGTCTGGATTTACTGAACCGATTTTCAAAATTATTTCAACTATATAAATCTATGTAATTGTGGAGTATCATAGGCTATATTTTATCCCCGTATTGCCACGGGAACGGGAACAACGCAGGTGTAACCGCGGGGCGCTGCTAGTAACTTATGTATATTGGCAGAGCATGGCCTGAAATCTCATAAACTAGCTAATGGCCCAAAATTCTCGGTAGACCTGAGAACGCGCCTTAACTTTGCACCTGATCACTTAAATTGGTCATACGTTGAATGGAGTAAAATTCTCTCTTCTGACGAGGGTAAAAATCATGCTGTATGGTAACGACGGAAGAAGGAAAGTGTATCGTAGAGAGGGAGAGCACTTTGCATGTAAATTTTTATGCAGGACAATGCCAGGGCTTACTTACAGGGAATACCGCATGCATTGTAAATGAATAATAACACGAATGCTACGGCGTAGCACCGTGCTACGCCGTAGCATCATAAAACCAATTTTCAAAAAGATTATAGAGAATTTTTAGAAAACTATAAACCGAAATTTACCTTCTCAATAGCTATAAAGTCCTGGTCCCAAAACTCAAAGTTTACCTTATTGAAGCCCACAAAATTGACAGAAATTCATCGAAAGTTACTAGGAGCCCATACGTACTAAGGAGATTGATTTGAAACCAAAAATTGAGAAAAGAGACATCTATTTTTGCATTGGAAGTTTGCAAAGACCGTTCGCTTTGTACGATGGATGTAGTTTTCTGTGATGACCATGGCGGTCGCGTTGCAAGCTGCTACGAATAGATGGCATTATAGCGAAACTGATTTGGAAATATTGTAGAAACATCAGTAAGTCGTTTCTTTAATTTCCAATATCCTGAGTATTTTTTTTTCTATAATTAAGATTTGTATCAGTTAAAAATGGTAACGGTATCAAACTGGGGTTATTATCAAATTTAAAATGACATGTTTGTCTTCTCAAAGTATATGTGACGTGAACGGGTTGTCACACCCGGTCCCGTCACAGTTCCCCACTATAGGGGTTATGGATTGTAGATGAAACCCAAAGTCACCAATCGTGTGAAAGTAAATTTATAAAGGTATATAAATATCATATATATACATAAATATCTGGAAAGACTGAAATTAAAGACACACCTCAATACACATACAAAGTTTATTCACTATAAAAAGAAGTATCACTTTGCATAGAAATACAGTGAATGAGGCAACTAATCATAAATAATACCTCCCAGACTTACACACTAAGATGTGCAACCCTGTCAGACCCCGTCTCCGTTCCAAGGTATAACAGAGGCACACCACATGAGATATCACAAAACAACGTCTCAGGTCGCTTGTAAGGATTCGCGAGGTGAACGCCTAAATACCACTAGCTCAATCGCAAGGTATTGACCAACCAGGGCTGTGCACGTTAAGAAACCTACTCACTATGGTACAGTATACCCGTGACACAACTTAATACAAAAGGAAGTTATTACTGGTCTTGTTACTTAACACATTAACAAAAGGCCTAACTCTTTGTATGAAAATAAACCCAGTAGACAGGTCTAATGCATCTCCCTCATAATAATTAATAGCAGCTCAATTACTACTCGATTAGTGCTCAAGTAGCACTTACTTAATGCTCAAGTCTCTCTCAAACAGTGCAAGACTTACGCACTATAATACAAGACTACTCAATTAGTCAAGAATACTCAATTAGTGGAACAGAATCCCTCGGCATGGCACCATGGTTAAAAACCTTGGTACCCACGAACAGACGCGGCCTACGGGAG
The DNA here is from genome assembly GCA_905332915.2 of Hecatera dysodea. Lineage (NCBI taxonomy): Eukaryota > Metazoa > Arthropoda > Insecta > Lepidoptera > Noctuidae > Hecatera > Hecatera dysodea. The sequence goes on along the minus strand of HG995286.1, from coordinate 23,328,033 downwards.
AAGTCCAGCAGGATTGCTGTTACCTGGAACGGCGATGTTTCCTCAACGAGGTTTCGGATTGGTAAGGCCTTCCTGTACCATGGACGGCCACACTGTCTCAAATCTCGTCGAGCCAAACCTGAACGATGCACGTTCTCCGGATGGCTTCAGGCATTCATCAATCCCGGACCTCAAATATCCAGGCTAGTAAAACAGCCAGACCTGGAACAAAATCTCCGTAGTCAAATACATGTGCCTTTGGACTTTCAGAATGGGAAACAAATGGAGGACGAAATACTCACAGGGTTCAGCCTTTTAATGCACTTGAAAACCCCTCGGGTTTCGGGTCACCGTTGTAAAAACAAGTGCTTTTATAATATCATTTGTTCGTCTCTCTGTGACCTCTGCGGTGCAAAAGGACGCCACAATTCTCCACTCTGTCATAAAGTCCTTTGCGAGAAGCTTCCATGCCACAGACTAAATACTCTCGATTCCGACATGTTCCTAATTATTTTAATTTATTAAACTTTATGCGTTTATGCAATTTTTATGTGTTTTGATTAATTTACATCTACTTATTTGATAATATTTATTAAGTTTTAAAAAGACGATCGATCTCTAGCGCCATCTGTTGTTTAATCTAGGGGCTCTGTCAAATGTGATTCCATTTGTCCGCTAAAGATGTCGCTGCGAGTTACATTTCTTGTTTTGCAACGTCACAGGGTTAAGATTAATTGACTTTTGTTCGCCAGTCCAAAGTTCTTTCGTTCGAAGGCCAATTACTCAATCCCCTTTATCATCCTAATATTTATAGTATCCAACCCTTAATGGATCCGCGTGGTGCATTTCAACCCACTTTTTTTTTTGGATAGAATTTCATCAAATGCCAAATCCGCCCCGGGCGGAGCGGAAGTGAGTGTCAGACTTTTACTGACTAAAACCCACCCGTGATCCTTCACGTGCTCTTTGCGTTCTAGGGCCGCGCTAACTCTTTCGAACAAATTCCGCAACTCTAGCAGGCACTGACCTGCTGGGGCTCATCTTCGTTGCTGACGGCTCTTTGAGGCGCGCGTAGAACACGACGCGCCGTCGACTCGGGCCTGGTTGCTATCGGACGACGAGCCACCTATAGCTCGCTATCCGCAGGTCCGCGCCTACGGTCTCGCACGCTTTCCGCCTCCTCCTTAGCTAGCGTTACTGCTTCGCTGAAGGAGGCGACTGCTTCCCATGCCTCCTCGCTCCGGACCATGGCTTGAACCAGGACCGGACGCGAGAGGTCGCCGCCTCCGATCTCCTCGACGAGGACTCGGCGGTGCTCCACCCAAGCAGGGCAGACCTCCACCGTATGCTCCACCGTGTCCTCCGGGCTATCCACACAGTGCTGACACCCGGAAAGTGTCTTCCCGCTGGATCCGACACAGTACCTCCCGAAACAGCCGTGTCCGGTGAGCACCTGCGTCAGGCGGAAGGTGAGGACGCCGTGGCGTCTCTCCAGCCCCTCCTCAGAGAGGGGACTTATCGCCACAATGGTGGCGTGCCCAATTTCAACCCACTTACGCTTACAAAAATAATATTAGACACAGCCACGATAATATCCTATTAGAGGTTACATCCTATGCTAGTAAAAAAATTAAAAACATGAGGATATGAGTTGAAACTTAAGGTAAACATTGCTTGATGTTGCTGCTACGACGTTTATGGCGTCATCGCTACCCACTCGTAGTATTCGACGCTCGTAACTGATTCGTACCGATTCCAAACAGCTACACTTGTATCGATCCTAATTAATATTATGAAAGAGTTTGATCGTTTGTTAAACATCATGTCCTGAAAAAGGATATAATATGCTTTTCATCCGGGGATTTATTTCTTTGGGATAGTGATCTACTTACAAGCAAGCGATGCCGCTGGCAAAACAAGTCACTCATGAAGTATTCAGAGTGTTCAGTTAACGTTGTGTAACTACGCAGAAATACGCAACATTAACTGAATTTTACAATTGAACATTTACACTAATCAGTTTAAAGGTATAAAATTGTGAGAGATGATAAAAAGAAGATGTTTCGCGGTTATTGTATTATAAAGATTGTAACCTATAGACATCTCATACATCAATATACCCACACAGATATTATCTAGGTCACAAGGAACAAAGAGAAAAACTATTACCCTCCCTGTCTCACCGGCAGATCAATTCGTGTAGCATAGATGACGAACCTTTGGTACGCTTGACAAGTTACTTAAATTATGTTTTTACCTACGAATTTGCCGTAAACTGTTTAGTTTTAATTTAAATTTATGTATTTAGGAATAGATTTCAATATGAACATAATAAATGCCAGTAATGTTGCTGAAAACTGCATAGAAAAATATTTTTGGTTCCACTCAATTGAACATAGATATCCATTTGTAATGTTTGCCATCCCTGATGTCTGTCTATAAAAGCAGGCGTCCTGTACAGTTCCGGCAGAACTAAGGTTGGGACCAACCCGACTATTCCAGTGGTTGGTCCCCTCCTCAGTCTCATAAAAAATAACAAAGAATCCTGAAGGATCAAAATAGCAATTCGTGCTATATTTTATATAATATTGCAATAGCAAGAATAACTGTTCTATCTAAAAAGATTTTGTTTTCCGGAAATGAAAACAAAATATGTTTTTATTAAAAGTGAATATTTATATAAGGATATATTTTTGTACCGTTTGTCCTTATCTAGTCATCTTTAGTTTGACTCTGGTAGAAATTTCGATACCAGAAGTATAAATAATGAAGAAGAAGTATAATTAATGTAAAGTATAATATCACGGGTTTTGAGGAGAGCCAAAAATGATTTTATTTTTAGAGTTTTGTAGCCAAATGGCAAAAATCGGATTCCTTATGGATTCGTCATGTCTGTCTGTCCGTCCGTATGTCACAGCCGTTTTACTCGGAGACTATTTAAGCTACATAAATGAAAATTGGTAGGTGGGTGCAACTTAATGGTTAAAGCATTTAAACAGTATTTAAATTTTAACCTGTTTGAAGTGTTTAGGAACGCTCACCATAGACTAAAGAATAGGTCGTTTTTCTAATACCATTGTAGAACGAGCGGCCGACTTAGGCGCGTCAACATGGCCACCAACTTGAGCGGCCGACTTAGGCGCGTCAACATATCATTTTCTACAGTTGCTGACACCGAGGCGTTACCGATTGGAGAACGGAATTCGACACGAAACGTTTGTAACTTGGCTAGGAGGCAGCCGCAGATGGAGTTGGATCCGCTTCCACCACCGGCTTCAATTCGTCGTTGTCGACTATGGTTACCAGCAGACCGCGAGGCTCGTTCTTCAGCTAAAAATGCCCACATTTAAAACAATTAACTAACTGACTACTAATGGACCGTGTTAATGCCAGCAGTATAAGGCCACTAAGGGTTCACATAGCAGTATTTCCACACAGAGATAGTCAAATCACAAAATGCTGCTTGAAAAATGTCTAGTTAAATTGGTAAAAACCTAATATTAGTACCTACGGATATCACTGTGATATTGGATTGGGCCCGTAACCACCCACTGGGACAAAATAAACTTGACCTCCTCAACTCACTAAAACTCAAAACTTTACCTCAGCGAACAAAGCCCACAAAATGTCTGAAATTCAATGTTACTGGGAGCGCATAAGTACTCAGGAGATTTAATTTCCGTCATTGAGAATAGAGACATCTATTTTCGAATTGGAACAGTACGTACTCGTACATACTCTGCCCGCTATGCACTATAGATGTCATTTTTGGTGCTGGCCCTTATCAAGGCCACCATGCTAGCACCGATGGCGGTAAATCAACAACTGCAAAGTATCGAAAAAACTATTGTCTCTGTCGTCGACGCAAGCTATTAACAGTTAAATGATTAACATAGGTTAATAAAGCTAATGATTAAAAGCATATTTTCGGCGTATTTCGCGCTAGGTCCAATGTTGTCATGGGACTTACCACGTGCTTACGAGACACTAGTGATCTACTCAGACCGCACAATCTTTGAAGCACTAGGCTTCTGTGTACTACGAAGAAGCTCTAAAGAATTTTAATTTCAAGGGTCTATGTATATATGATTGATTTGATTTTGATTTTTCAAGGTCTTTATTAATATATAAGGTTTACATATATAATTAAATAACCACTCACTCACTGATTGACATAATTGTTCTCCCACTTGCCGTGCCAGGAGGGGAAAACTTTTTATGGGGTTGTATAGAAGGTGTCGGGGTGAGTATGGGAAAAATCTGAAACTACCCCTTTTCAACCCCCTTCTTTCAACCCCATTGCTTATCTCAGAAATCTGACATAGTAGAGAAAAATGGTTTTCAGGGTTGTATAGAGGGTGTTTGGATGAGAAAATGATGATTAAAAAATTCAACCCTTTTCAACCCCCTTCTTTCAACCCCTTTGCGTATCTCAGAAATCTGACATTTTAGAGAAAAATGGTTTTCGGGGTTGTATAGAGGGTATCTGGATGAGTATATGGCCAATAAAAAAATCAACCCTATTCAACCCTTTTCAACCCCCTTGTTTCAACCCCTTGGCATATCTCAGAAACCTGACATTGTAGAGAAAAATGGTTTTCGGGGTTGTATAGAGGGCATCTGGATGAAAATATGGCCAAAAAAAATTCAACCCTTTTCAACCCCCTTCTTTCAACCCCTTTGCGTAACTCAGAAACCTGACATTATAGAGAAAAATGGTTTTCGGGGTTGTATAAAGGGTATTTAGATGAGTATATGGCCAATCAAAAATTCAACCCTTTTCAACCCCTTTGTTGTTAGTCAAAAAATACTAAAAAGACACCGCGGGTTGCTTGCAACTCGCGCCCCCAAGCGAAATACTAGTTAATATATAAGGTTTACATTACTGTTTACAAACGATCTTATTCTATTTGTATACAAATCAGATTATTAATCTCGTTACACAGGCTGTTATCGCCTTTACAAACATTAAGCTGTATTGTTACTTGATATTAATTTACACATTGATTCAACTTACTTATTTCTAAATGTTCGACTACGAGGTATGTGCAAGTCTTAGTGTGGACCCACATAAGTTTCAAATATTTATGTATATATAAATCAAATTAAAAAGCGGTAAAACTTTTACTCTTAACTTTACAGTGATTACATTTAACTTTATATACAACATGTTCGCTGTCGGAGTCCATTTTTAGGTTTCAATACCTGAAGGGACACACGGAACATACGGAACCTTATAACAAAGCCTCTGCTATTCGTCCATCTCTCCGTCCATCTGCCTATCAGCAGGCTGTATCGATACCATTTAGCTCAACCATTTTGAAGGAAACCGAATGATAGACCACACGCGCCACCTTGAGCGAGACATTTGAGTGAGCGTGATATACTCTCAACTGCCATTTTAGTTCCAGCCACAAAGTATACTATAACTTTATGTAAATGGTTAAAAAAGCGAATATTGGTGTAAAGCCAATATTGGACTGCGCCATGCACGATGGAAGAGTTCTCCCTTTAGAGTAACAGACAGGTCTCTACCAGGACTGCAAGACACCAAGGAAGTTTATCCATATTGACACACTGACTTACTTCCCCTTTAGAGGTTACGGACTCAATCAATGTTTCAGTGTGGAGTTGACTCGGTACTTTGAGCAAGAGTGATAGATAGATTTCATTTTCCTAAAGCGTGAGAGGAATCAACCTATGCAACACAGGTCCTGTTTCATGGAAACCAATTAGTTCCACTCGTAAGAACCCCTTCCATACGCAGGTGCGAGTGAGCGGTATTCACTATCAACGGTTTGCGATAGACAAGGCTGCAGGATTACGAATTTCCTCACTCCTACGAATTCGTTGAACTAGCGACCCGCCCCGGCTTCGCACGGGTGCAAAAATTTATTCAGCCCAACTGATAAAGTAAACATCTAATTACTAGAATTAATATTCGTAATATTGTGGTTCAGGATGAACTAAACAGTGCAATAGGCAACGGTCAACGAAGTCTGTCCCTCACGTGTCTCACAAATCGGGCGCTTTCTTTTCCTCCGCGGAACCCCACACAGTCTTCATAATATTCGATACAACTATTGCAATGCACGGTCGAGTGTGGACGTGTTTGCGCTGTTCGTTACGAATATTACATTCTCGTGTTGCGTGGCTTTAGCCGCTGCCCGGTTTACGTCGCCATGAGTTCACAACCACTCATATCCAACGAGGTTTTGGCATTTATCAACCATGGCATCGACTACATGGGCGAAGACAGCATCTTGTAGATCGGCAAGTCCAGCTTCATGTAGGAGGATATCTGCAATACCAAACTGCTTCTGATCCAATCGCTCGGCAAAGTCGAGCAGATGCAGTCCCGTCAGAAGTGTGTGCAGGACATCATCACATTTATGAAGAGCTCATAAGTTGCCCCACCCCCTGTCACGTTTGACTAAGTCGATTTCACCAGGCTGCTAAAGGACATTACACATGTCAACGCAAGCCTGGCTGAGGTACAGTCTAAGTTGGAGGTGTTGAATAACACCATTGATAAACGTTTAGTTGATGCGCAAAGTTATTACGGTAAATAGGTCGCCTGATGCCTCCAACGTGAGCACACGTCGCGGTGCGCGAAAAGCAAGCATCGGCAGTTTTGAGGTCACCCACTGCTGAAACTGCACGCGTTCCAACATGCGTCGCCGCCGTCGCTAATGCCGGGCGAGGTAGTGACTCATGTAGGTACGTCGACCCCTAAACGTGCCTACGCTGATCGTCGCCATGCATAAGCCTGTGTCGAAGAGGAAGACGGGGGATGAGAAGAGCTGATGTAAACCTGCCTACAAGGGGATTCAAAACAGCTAGGCCCAGCTACAGGCACGAGTGACAGGATTGGCTTCGTGAAAGTGGAGAGGAAGAAGAGGAAGAAGCCTCCTAGTCAGTACCAGTGCGGGACCGCGCTGGATGCTGCGTCCAGCAATACCTACGATGCAGCTCTATGTGTCTCGTTTACATCACACCACAAAGGTTGAAGAAATCGTGGAATATATTCGAGCGAAAACTGGACCTTAAGGGTAGAAAAGTTGGAGCAGCACCATAACACGAATCTCAAGTCTTTCATGGTGCGAGTTACGACTCATCATGTTGAGACCTTTCTCAAGGAAGAGTTTTGGCCGAAGGGTGTCATGTATCGGCGTTTCCGCGGAAGGCTACGTCACTAGTGTAAAATAGTAAAATGTTTTTGTACTTTATATATTAGTCTGTAACGTATAAATGTTATGGTTCTTTGTTACCCGAAATAAATGATATATTATGATTATTAATTATTATTATATATAATTATATGGTGCGTGACTACTACTTTATTTTTGAGATTTCTCCTAAGATATTGATCAAAATTCAGCTGAATCTGGTGTGAAAGTAAGACGACCCAAACATAGTTAGGAAAAAGCTATGCAGATTATATTTAATACTGATAAGATCAATTATTCAGTGAATCATCATATCACCCTACAAATCCAAAATACGACTTATTTGTTTCAATATGATCTTACAAATTCCTTAGTCCTGTAACAGTTTTTACTTAATAATCTATCTACTCAAGTACTCGCAAAATGACTTTGTGCTTAGTTTCCTTTACTATTCGAACTCTTTCATTAATATCGTTAAATTTTGTGGGATTGATGAAATAAACGCTAAATAAAACTCGGGATAGTACTAAATATTATATTTTTTTTAATATCTAGCTTTCGAATTCAACTAGTGGTTTTTGCCTGATGCTTTCACAAACGAAAGACCAAAAATCCAAGAATTGCATTTTTGTACAGTATGTCATTTTTCTAAAGTTTCTCAGTTATTCATTAGAATGCACAAATATTCAATGCCACACAGACACGGCTATTTTATGATTTTATTACATGTATAGATTCCACTGTGATATTGGGGTGGGAACCCCATCCCTTAACACAGAGTTTGTTGGTTTGTAACCGCCCACTATTCAGTCCCTGCGAAAACAGAAAATTTACCTCCTCAATTACTATACATTCCTGATACTAAAACGCAAAAAGTAACCTTGCCGAGCCCAAACACTGACTGAAATTCATGGAAAGTTACTGGGAGCGCATAAGTACTCAGAAGATTGAATTTCTATCAGAAATTAAGAAAAGTGACATCTATTTTCACATTGCATCTGTGCCTACGTAGTAGATGTTTTCTATGCTGTTATGTGGCTAGGGCATTAATACAGATGGCGTTAAATATACAAACTCTTCGAGTAAGCCTTGTTTCAGCACGTATTGTTGAGAAACGATAATGGCACTCGCATTTCAAGGTGCCACGAATAGCTGGCAATTTTCATGATAGCCTGGATAGTTAGGACTTGGATTGAGGTTTTTTATCAGTTTTCGTGGTTTACTATAGTGATTTTTCTTTAAGTTAGCCAGGGTTTTCCTAACAGCAACGTTTAGTAAGTTTTATGATAATCACTAACTAGAAAATTCACGGGAGTAGGAAATATGCTTTATTTAAAAGAAAAACTATCACGACTAAGAAGCCTTCTCAAGACGTTACTGACTAGTAGTCGATCAACTAAAAAAATGTACTCGGAGAAGTATAAAAGAATTTTCGTTCAAATTGCTTTGAACATACATATATTCTGAGATGACTTTGTTGGTAGCGTAAAACATGTTTTAATTGTAAATTCATTGACCATACAAAAAATATCTAAAACTAGCGGTTTGTCCCGGCTTCGCACGCGTTACAAATTTGGTTATACTTTGAAAATATAAATATTCAATATAAACGGATACAGAGAGCTACGCCACTCGGAAAATCTGACACCAGTCTTGCCAAGAAGTACCGTGTTCCCCAGTTAATGGGTTGTAGAGGTCTGTTAGGCAACTGCTCCACGATAAATACTGGTATTCAGCTGAATCAGGTATGACTGGAAGCTGACCCCAATATAGTTGGGAAAAGGCTAGGCAGATAGATAGAGAGCTACGCCACTCGCGAGTCACAAGTTAAGATTAAGAAATAATTGGACCCCGACTATCTCCGACACAGTAAGATTGCAATATTCAAATTAATACGTGATGCTGGTTATCAATCTCTATTACAACCGTTTGCCTCTACATGTGGAGGTACTCAAATAGATAATATTTTTTCTAACTTCCCTTGTGAAGGCGGATTTTATAATTCCTTCTTCAGTTACCATCGCCCTTGGTGGACCGGACCCACCACGGGTTTAGACATTAAACCTGGAACTCAAATTGGTCACAGTATTCAACAACCAAAACAGTTTAGTCCACATTATTATGGGCAACAGACTACGGAACCCTATATTGCACGTGGCCCGACACGCGTTTGGCTGGTTTTTTTTTAAATCTCCCTATTTAAGTCGGAACATAGAATTTCAACACGTTTTCATAATTAGCATGAGAAGTTTAGATACAACATAGAAGCGAACATTTTGGGAGCCGTCATTAAGTTTGAATTTACCTGTGAAAGCCAAACTTTTATGTTAAAGTAGAAACTGTCTAAGAGAGTACCAAGTCAAAACCTGTTAAACAAAAAAAGAACAAACCTGCAATATGCGTACTTGTCATGGTTATTTTTACGTGTGGATTTTCTCCACCCTTGGTTGGTCTCAGTATTTAGTCCGAATCTGATAAGACCGCTCCCCCGGGTCTTGTCAGACCTGTACTGACGAAAACTACACGGTATGCTTACGCATTCAGTCACATAGTGCCCTCGGTCACTTTTTCTAACAAATTCCACAACATGCATATTTACATAGAGTTCATTGTTGATCAACATATACATTATGGAGGTTTCGGAAAATATTTTTCATATAGTGCATAGTAAAAAAAAAATGTTAACCCGCTTAATACGATCACGCGATACTCTCAAAACTCAAAACTACTGGACCGATTTCAATAATTCTTTCACCATTAGAAAGCTACATTGACTCTGAGTCATCATCATCGTCAACAGCCTGTTGCAGTCCACTGCTGGACATAGGCCTCTCCAATTGCACGCCACTTAGATCTATTTTCGGCTTCTCGCATCCAGTTTTAGACTCTGAGTAACATAGGCTATATTTTATCCCCATATTCCCCCGGAAACGGGAACTACGCAGGTAAAACCGCGGGGCGCTGCTAGTTACTTATAAAATGAAGTCACCAATCAAGAATTTTCTACAAAATCTGGTCTCAATTGCCAATGTATAAAAGTAAGGCAAGTAGAATTTGGTACTTTTATGCCTTAAAAGTACCAAATTCTAAATCAAACTGCAATAATTGCCACGGTTTTTTAACCGACTTCAAAAACTGGAGGATATTTTTCAATTCGACCGTATGTATTTTTTTATGTTTGTTCGCGGATAACTTTTTCATTCATGAACCGATTTTGATGATTATTTTTTTGTTAAAAGTAAATATCCCAAGGGTACTACCATGCTAAGAAAACCAGGATATGATGATGGCATCCCAGAGAAGTCGATGGGAGCCTTCGAAAATCGTAGTGGCGACTAGAGCGTTTATTATTTTTTTCATTAATAATCTTAAAGCACTACTATTTAATGAAGGTCTGAAGTTGCTCTGATGATGAAGCCGAAAAACAGTTGAGGGAACTCCTCAACGACTTACAGCAATTACCCCGTGTTTGGACTTAATTCATTTCTATTGATGAGAACTTTGCACCCATATGGGTTATAAGTTATGGACAACTAGAGTCACTATAATATTTTCATTTTCAAATGTTTTGACGTTCAAAAGTGCCTTTAATGGTCTAGTTGAAATAAATGAATTGACTTTGACTTTGACTTTAAGTGCCATTACAGGTCTGATGATGGAGATCATAGACAGTTAAGGGAATTCCTCAACGATTAACAGCAGTTCCCTTTTGTTGGGCTTACTTTTCGTTTACACCAATTTATACCGTGATCGCTGAGATGGGTACGTTTAGGTGGTGAAGTATACCACAAAAAGTGAAAATTAAAAAACTTAAAAAAAAAACAACTACGGACTTCTTAACAAAAAAGAAACACAAAAGTATGAAATAACTTTAATTTTGGAAGTCGGTGTTCAAATAACGAAGAAACAACCAAAAACATTTTTTTCTGTTGATTTGTTGACCATGAAAATAAATGTTTCACTCTGCAGTAGGAATAATGGGACCGCATTATTTACCTTTTTAATGGTCTTGTTTTGTGAACGAATCAATATAATTACGTAACGTAAAAGCATCTGTATTACTTTTAGAAGTTCTAAGAATATGCTGCAGAGGCTAATATACATAAATATGTATATGATAGCGAAATGTCACTTACTCAATACCAAATATTGAAAACCCCTTGAGGTGTAAAGATGAAATTTTGCAAAGATAAGAATATAGTTAGAAGACGTTCGCTCAGAAGGAAACTCCTACCGCAAAGGGGTGATATAGAGTGTGGAAGTTTGTTTTAAAATGTACATATACGAGTTTATATACTTAAAACTAAATGCGAATAATAGCCTAAGTAATCTAACAAAGGTGGTCATTATTAGTGTTTCAGAACTACTCCCAAAAGACGCTTTAGGGGTGTTCATATTTGTATAGACGAATTTTATCCCTTGCATTCATAAACTTGAAACTTGACATGAATAGTAAACAGTAAATACTATAATAATTTGTTTTTTCACAACTATCCCTAGTGAGAGTTTAGGGTTTGTTTAAATTTGTGTTAGCGTTAAGATTCTTCCATACAAATTTAAACAACCCCTGTTGTTTAAATTTGTATGGAAGAATCTTAACACTTGGTTTAATGAAGTTAAAACTTGACATCATGTTTTTTTTTTAGGAACAACATGATGTTTTGCGGGGAATGTAATTGGTTCAATTTACTTGAACTTTGGTGAAAACAATTAACGATTTTTCTATAATCAACCGCAAACGGAGTGAAGTTGAAAGAAAGTAATTCAGCATGAAAGTAGATTACGTATAGGAGACGTCTGCAAAGAAAGGATATCAGGAAACTACCCCGGGGTGAAGTGAGCAATAAGATTTGAAATGCATTGAAATCTTATTCCTCGGACCAATGTACTTGAAACTTGTCAGATTTATAAACTCGTTTTCTTTCTTTCTTTCTTTATTTATGGAATCTCGTCATAATTATAGTTGTTAATTGGTTCTAGGTAATCTTAGAAATGAGTGAAGAAGCTTGAAGTTCAGGGTGCGAATGAAGTGCACGTGAACGAAGTCGCGGGTGAAGTGATAGTAGAATATAAAACTTAGTAAAAAAATATGTCTGTCACAGCAGAACCAAAAATGCGAAAGTGTGCTTATAATTAATGCCATCTGTCTTGAATGATTTGAATGACGGACACGTCTGATCCTGATCTCCATAAGGGTTTATGCGTGCGTTAGTAGTTCCGTGTCTCGCCGCTTTCGCAGCTAAAGGGGCGCTGTTGTTGCTGAATGCACTCAATTTGCACCGACGAAGGACGATACAGGACGAAAATTTAGTAACCCTTTGTAGCGGCACATTAGCTCAGCTGGATGGACTAGAGCGTCGCGTTCTGACGCGAAGGTCGTGGGTTCAAGTCCCACATGTGTCCATTTTTTAAATCATATTTTTATACATAATATCCCTTTGGATATCCGCATTAGGGTTTTATTAATTAGCCGATCGTTTTTGCTGCTGAGACGACAGGATCAATGCAATCATTACGCTCTTCATCCCGTGGGGAGTACACATTGCAAAAATCACGAGATCCTTTACAAGTATTCCACTTTTAGATTATTAATACCAATATCCAAGTAGGTAAATTGAAGCAATAATTTCCGTAAATGTTTAACTTTCGTAAATGACTCTTCACTTTTGTATAGGTACAATAGATTATGAAAGCATTCACTGACAATATGTTGGTTCACATTATCTTCAAACTACTAGAGGAAAGATTAAAGAACTTCTATAAGTCTGTTAAGGACAAGAAAAGGCTGTGTGATGAGGTTGTGGAAATATTGGTTCTTAGGTGAGATTAGTCGATTTTATATACGTTTTAAAAAAACTTTTTACAAAAAAATACAACCGACTTTTCCACAAAAAATCAAAAATGTACAAAATAACTTTAATTTCGGAACTCGGTGTTTGTGGTTCCTTTTTCATTTTTTGAACACCGACTTCCGAAATTAAAGTTATTTTGTACTTTTTTGATTTTTTGTGGAAAAGTCGGTTGTATTTTTTTGTAAAAAGTTTTTTATTTTTCACTTTTCAGTGGTACCTAAACCCCCTCCCCTCCACCCACCTAAACGAACCAATTACATTAGTGTAAAAAAAACGCAATGCTCCAATGCAGAGTTAACTAAAAGGTCGTCAATGTAGACAATGTAGATATTTTTTTTAGATTTTTGTTGATTTTTCAAAAACCGCTTGTTCGATTTCGATAAAATTTTCATGGGACCATTTGGGAAGTATACCCTTTCCAACAAAAAAAGAATTTTTCAAATCGGTTGGCAAGCGACGGAGTTATGCGCGAACAAACAATACAAAAAAAAAAAACATACAAACATCCGAATTGAGAACCTCCTCCTTTTTTAGAAGTCGGTTAAAAAGAGGCTCTTATGTTAATAATGTAAGTGGTAAGTATATATGGGGTTAAAAGAAAACTGAAACGTCAAAATAAAGAGAACGGTTGAGTTAATTGTGAACAACACAGTTTTATTTGCATATGTTCGTAACGGTTCGGTAGAGTTTTTCTTTTCGCAGCAGATTAGTGTAAAAATTTCCTTTAGATTGATCCCATTAGATTGATACATTATTTCCTTTCACTATCACGCTTTTTCAAAGTGTGCTTGATGTGTCGTTGATAAGCGAAGCTTTTAACATCCGAGCGAAAGTGGAGCTGGCCATAAAATTAAATAAAAAATATTTTAACATTCTACTTCTATAAAATTAAACGTAAAACCACATGTGTTTGTATGATTGGTACCAACTCAGCTATGTATGTATATGTAACTGAATAGATTAGGATGAAACTTGACAGTGTGATTAGTGTCTTCTTATTATTTCTGACCTTTACCGGGGCAAAATCAGTGGGATGCTTAAGCAGTTGCAACGTTAAAAATACAGTCCATACCTAGTAGTTCTCAGTATAAATATGTAACTTCCGTAAAAATAGTAAAACAGATGTTTCTACAAAAATTACGTAAAATATTAAATAACGGCTCATGATGGCTCAAAAAACGTCTGCAAATAAACCAAATTAGGCATTTAAAATATACAATAATTATATTTAAGTCAATAATTATTGTATATAAAAATATAATTATGCAAAAATATAATTATTGTGTATTTTAAATGGCTAGTTTGGTTAATCCTTTTAAAACTGAAACAAGCCAAGTGCGAGTTGAACTCTCATGGTTTGACTCACACTTGGCTTGATTATGTTTTATGAAACAGCTCGGCGAGCTTGGCCGCACGGCCGAGCCCGCTGGGCCGTCTGGCATCCCGACTGTGCCCGCACTAGAACGTACCTGCATACATCCCTATAGCTATGCAACGAACAGGGGAAGTGGGGGAAGAAGACCCTGTACACACCATACGTTTGATGCAGTTTCCATTAAAATGGTTAGTGTAATTATATGATAATTATAGAATGAAAATTAGGCAGGTGTTTCCGGAAAAAATTGCTTATCGGATGTCTCGAGTTTTTGTGGGAAATTTTAAGTACTGCAATTTATTTCCAAGTACTGAAAAATGCGGTAAATGTTTGGTGAAAACGAATCTGTCCAATTGGCCATGTGAATCCAGGGAGAAACAAAACTATAGAACTTCTACCACTATCGTTCAGTATCAGCCAATAGTTGGCAGGTTAACCATAGATTTACTATATTATTGCATAAACTTTATAGCAAAAGGTATCCGCGATTTGAAAATTTTATTTCACTGTTGGGAAACTACACTATTCCCGGGTGACATATACTATATTTTAAACCCCATATTCCCACGGGAACGGGACCTAAGAAATATAATTAATTCGATTTCAGAACATACCCGTAAACGCTTCTAAACCACAATGAACTGTGATACTGGCTGGCCTGCTATTACTTGTTTACATAAACGATCTCCCTAAGCACATCAATGAGTCATGCGTATTGTTCACCGATGATATCTCTACCTTAGCATTTTGCTAATAATATAAATTTAAACCAAAGATTGAGTTCTATACATGACATTCAAACAACTGGATGAATGAACTAAAATTATAACTTTCCACCCCCGACAAAAATACCTATAATTATAAATTTTAAATACAATGGATTAAAATTAGAAGCGTTAAATAAATTCACCCTTTGAGGCCTGGACATTGATTCATAATCAGCCTTTTAATGTTCCCACTGCTGGGACACAGGCCTCCTCTCTAGGAGAGGGAATGGGCCGTAATCCACCACGCGAGCCCAGTGCGAGTTAGTGAATGTCACATGTCTTCGAATTTTTGGGTCTAGGACATGCCGGTTTCCTCACGATGTTATCCTTCACCGTTTTGAGAGCAGTGGTGATGAAGTTTATTACACAAAGTAATGCGCCTGGCTGGGTTTGAACCCGCGACCTACAATTCGTAAGTCGGGGCCGTTATCACTCGGCCACCACTGCTCCAGACATTGATTGGAAATGACATAATCAAAAAGTAAGAACAAAATTATCCAAATTTTCATACGCTCTCCGAGAAATCAAGAAAACAACAACTCTACAAACAGTACTAGTTACATATTGCGCATACACATTTGCATGGCTTAAATATGGAGGATCTCTTTAACAACCAACTGTTATATTGTGTACACGTTATGGAATGCAATAAAGTATTGAGTATTGAATTTTTCTACGCCATTTCAGTAATACCATTATTATCTTTGCAGCTACAAGTGCGTGAGTGAATCATAGCTATAACCTCATTTACTATGTTGTAGTCACAGGGTTGTTCTAGCTTGCGTGCGAACCTCCACATTTGCGTGCGATTGTCTGAACACCGCACTATGGTAAAGTCTAGGTTCTGTATTTGATACATCTATATCTGTGTCTGTTACAAGCGCAGTATTTGGGGTGACTTTGGTTATTTGATCGTATAATACTATTCCTGTCGCACCAGTGTTTTAAACGCTTAGGAGAGAAAGAGATATAGAATGTTGCGCGAATGCATGCAATACTATGTTCGCAGGGTTTAATGGCACCCTAAGCAACTTCATCATTGGCAGACTGCCAGGCACTAGTGCGATACAAATCCTTTGCAAAAAATATTTTAAACCTTTGACTTTTGAATACTTCACGCGTAAACTAATAAGTGCGGATCTTTAATCAGTATCAATTTCAATTTATTTTAAAGCTTTGATATGTTTTTTTAAGTTACTTCTACTAAAATATAAAATAAGCGGTTTGAGGCCGTCTGATATTTTTTAAATCTAATTTTCTGTGAAAAATGTGTTTTGCCTGTGAGATAATAAAAGTGAAAAATGGATACCTATGTGAATTTATAGGAGTGCATGTGATTAGTTGATGTGAATGGCTCGTAATACACAAAGTATAAAAGTCTGTGCTTACGTGTGTGGAGATCGATACAAGGAAATAAAGGTATTTAAAGGTTGGTTATAACATTGGAAATATATAGTTACCATATCGATAATTTCGTATATTACAGTGAGTTTAAGCCAGATTTAGTGAGGTTGGTACGATTAGAGTAAAAACAATAAATAATTACATTTCATTTATTATGATCTTTATAGCAGTCACGCACAGCAACATTATTTTCATCAACACTTCGATTAGAACAGCCATAATTATAATGACGGTTGAAACAACCAGAAAACCGAGGCCAATTGCTACATTTGTTCTAAATCTAAAATTAATATACATTAATAAGAAATACAAATGTATAAAGAAATGCATGGCAAATACAAGGAAAATACCGGTTGACATCACATATAATAAAATAAATGCACATAACAAATAAGCCTTCATTTTGTTTGATTTAATTAAATCTTGAACAAGGCAACATCCACAAAGTCGAGCAAAATGACTACACCTTCCCAAATACAACCTGACGAAAGACCAATCACGTTTGTGCAAGTGAACGATTCTCTGTTATATATCGTGTATTCTGGGTTTTCACTCCTGTACTTAGCATATGTGTACAGGAATTGTAAAAATCCCATTCCAAAATCAGAGTTAACTTTTATAAAAAAAAAAATCTTAGGTTTTAAAGTAGTACATGAAACTATTTTCTGTCACTATTTCCACAACTTATTTGTTACACATATATGTATGTATATCCGTCGAATAATCACAATTAACACATTTGATTCTCTTCAAGGTAGGGCTTCTGGGTCGGATGCTGGGTGTGACGCAACACCTGAATATTGCGTTTGATGATGATGATGTTGACCCGAGTAGGATCGGAAGAGTTGCCTTCTTTGCGAGGCCAAATCTGCAGATGATGAAGTAGCTCGAAGTCAAGATTCCGTTTCAGAGCAGAGGGTCTCACTGGAGTAGCCAAGATATTTTAAGCTTTTTCTAAGCTGAATTCTCATTCAAAGCTGAATGTAGTATTTTCTTCACACAAGTAGTCCAGCAGCTCAGTGGGTACCTCTTACGAAGTCACTGCGTTGATTTTAGTCAAAGTTATTTTTCATGAGCCTTTATCGTCTTAACACCAAATGGTTGAAAATCAAGATGGTTACCCTTGAAAAGGGCGTTTTCCTTTCCCTTTAGGGAATAACCGGAAATGGCGTCAATAGACCCTCTTGCACTGATTTGTTCGATAATAAAAAATCAGTAAACTTGATCTTTTAATATGTTAAAAGTTAAGAAATAATCATTGTATAATTTATACATTACTTTGGTTTTAATTAAAAGCGACCCCGTGGGTCGTCTAAGATAAATAAAACTTCAATGATTACTTAGCAGATGTTATGTAAATATATGTATGAGCTGCGCGCGCTGCTATGAATCACAGAGATTGCCAATACATAAAAATGTTGATAGCTTCAACAGCACAAATCTCTTAATTAAATTCATGTGGTAACACTTCCAACACTCATAATCAATACGATATACGATTCCATAGAAATCCACAATATTTTTGGTACTAGTCGCCAATTAATCAAAAACAAATGACAAGTCGTTATCTAGGTCACGTTACGCCAATACGAAAATAGGTTATGTCGCAAGATGCCTTCAATAATTGAAGTTGGTGCTAAGTGAGACGGTCACCCTTCCCAGAGCAAGCTTCAAACATAATAAATAAAAATGCATTTTTAATTAGAATTTAGAATTCAGTAATTAGATCAATCAAAACAATCAGTTTCAATTTTAGTCGATTATTTGCAAACTACCTACGCAAATAGTTTGGCGACCATAGATATGTATGTGATGCGTGTATACATAATATTAGTTTTTGATCTATATTTTATGTCCATATTATCCCACTAGGACTTTTAAAAATATTATTTTTATAGCATTTACCTGAATCTTTCTATTCAATTATTCTTAGGTCTGTACATCAAATGATAGGTTCCGTTTCGCATCGTAGATATAACAGGGTGAAACGAAACGTTTTACGGGTCAATAAAAGTTGTATAGAGGTGCGTTCTATAGAAGTAACTGTATTAACTTTGTACGAATACAAAGTTACTTTTATTCTTTGACTAGATGGGTTGATTAGAAATATCACCGTAATTTTGCGAATTGAAAAATTGTATTACAATTAATATGTCTTCCGTAAGATATAAAGTTTAATGTAATTGTACCACTGAATAATACAATACATTTATTTTAATTCGTTGGGTGGAAAACCATCAAATATTCACGTACTACGTAAAAATAAGTCTAATTAAAGCTTCAGGTTATTGATAAATAATATCCCACCAAAAACATACTGTAAAAAATTAGCCAAGTCTCGATGGTGTTGCTTGTTTATCTCTAAAAATTAATGAAATCTAGAGAAAGTCCTGCAAAGTCAAAGGTTCCATACTGCGGTTTCTTTATTATTTTAGTTGATGTTGTGTGACTTGGCCGTTGAACATTCTTTATACGTTAGTGGGTACAAGTCAATTTTGTTTACACTGTGTGTTGTAATATTATATCTGTTGTAACTACCTATGTTTGTTAAGCGAGATAATTGCCCATACGGGTATTGGTAATTGGACGCTAGTGTCTCATTTTAGGCTGTTGTTGATTGTGCAACACATGCATTCAGCATTGACAATGCTGACTTCTTCTCTCTCTTTTTTGGAGCGTCAAATTGACCACCGATCTAACATAAAATAGACGTACAGACGGACTTCTATCAATGATTAGAAATCCGTCTGTACTGGAAATATATTTTTTATACTGTGTCTTTCAAGCTCACCTATACATAAGTATTATTGAAATACGCAGCTTTATCAAGCTTACAATTGACTGGTTATTGAATCAACGTTTTCCAAGTGGCAATTTTCCATCGTCAATGGGTAGCGGTTCTGGCGACAGTTTATGGGAAGTACTAGTTCTATTTTGATGATTATGAGTGAGTGAGTGTCATAAATGCGAAACTTTGCTTTCCTTCGGAACTAAATGACGTACAGACGTGAAATTTTGGATTTTAAGTATGTGATTACAGCTTACTGGATGACGAACATTTCTGCGTTCTGGTCTTATCCAGAGGTTTTCAAATAGGGGCCACAAATGCGGCGAAATGGGTCCAGTAAAGGATGGTACAGCAGTGTTTGCTTTGCGCTCGACTTGGCGGGGGCACTGCCCGGCCGTGCCCTCCGATTTATTTTATAAGCAGGTTAAACACAACACTTTTACACGTCCAATATTTCTTGTCATTTTAAGCTAAATGAAGCCTTTCTACGATATTTTCTTTCCTCTTTGTGTTCGTGTGGAGTACCAGTATCAAAACTTTTCACAATTTCGTTATACGTGCTTTTTTTACTGAAATAATTTACTTTTTAATTAGATTTTCAACGTAAAGTAAACGATTATATTCTGTAGATTTCGACAGATTATGTAACATAGATGGATATTGTTTTTTGTAATTTGTTCGAGTAGAATTAAACAAAAACCGGTCAAGTGCGAGTCGAACTTACCTGCAAAGGCATGGATCATGTTATTTTTTAGTTAGTTTGCCTTATAGGTGTTTCTGTTATCTGGGCTCAATAGTTATGGAAGGACTTTAGAATAACGGTTGTGAAAATTTGTACTTTTGAGGCGGGGGGAGGGGGGAGGGAGGGGAGGAGATCCCATCCCAGCAAAAATAAAGTTTAGGAAATGCATACTTTTTTTAATAATTTTAAAAAATGTCATTTTGAGGTTATATTTGCGTATTTTTTTATACTATTTACCTGATTTAAAGGTGAATAACTGCTTTCCCCTCTGTCCTATGGCCCTAGTCGCCGGAAGACCCGTCTGTGGGTCTGTGTTCGCTCGCTTCGCTCGCTCAGTAGACCCCGCCATCTCCTTCTAACCTAAATCTATCCAAGTCGGAGTGCCCTTAAGTCCCATCATCGAAACGCGAGTACAAACATTGAAACTATTGAAAGACATAACAGAAAGAAAAAAAAATGTTTGCCCATATATAACGTTTCGTTTCACCTTTAGCAGATACCATATGAAAATAATAACTCGTCGTAATAAATCGTCACAAAATAATTTATAAAGTAGTTATTCAAACAACACAAAACTGAAATCACTGACTAGTTGTTAAACACTACTAAAATAACACAAAAGAACGTGAATAAAAGAAAAACAAAAAAATATGCGTCAACTTTTTGTGTGCTAAATCAAAACGCATTATTAAAAACTAACTAAAATAGCAACACCTGCTGTCAAAGTTACGTCAAAAGCGTCAATATTGTCCAAATTAGAGGTTAATTTTGCAAAGTTTGATATTTTTTATTTCAGAAAATATTTATTTCCTAATCTTGAAACTTCGTGAGATTGTTAAGAATAATAAGTACTTTGCACAAAAAAAATATGAAGACTCTACACGGTATCCGTTATTCTAAAGTCGAGCCATAGTTATTTTTTATTATTAATGTCAGGTGTATAATTATGTTCTTGACTCTAGTCTAGGTCGCAGGTGACAGAGACAAAAGTCGACGATGTAATGAGCTTACCCAGAAGAAGCCTGTTCACTCCAACTTTGAAGAGAACAGCTTATTTAGAAGTTTTTGAGATAAAGGTGGTAAACATGAAATTCTCAAACGAATACATCCTGCCCAATAATCATTTTCTTTTCATGTGTCAACATGAAAAAGCAATATTTCTTAAATTTTCTCATTTGCCCGCCAAGAATAACTCCTAATTCAAGATATATTTTATTACCTACTTGGTGCGTTCCTGATTTGGGTGAAATAGACTATGAGAGACTGACAACCACGTAGACAAATGGACGTTCGGAACCCTGAAAATTAGTAAACTTGTGTTTTAAGTAGTTGTCAATCTATACTAATATTATAAAGCTGAAGAGTTTGTTTGTTTGTTTGTTTGAACGCGCTAATCTCAGGAACTACTGGTTCGAATTGAAAAATTCTTTTTGGGTTGAATAGACCATTTATCGTGGAAGGCTTTAGGCTATATATCATCACGCTTAAGCCAATAGGAGCGGAGCAGGGATAAAGAATGTTTTAAAATCGGGGATTCCACGGGGACGTAGTCGCGGGCAGCAGCTAGTGTATTCATAAATATTAAGAAAAATACGGACTTCTAAATAAAGAGCAATAAAAAGTATAAAATTACTTTAATGTCAGATTCGGTGAGAGTCGGTGTTTTTGGTTAGATCATCGACTTTAGACACGAACTTCCGAATTTAATGTTATTTTATATTTTGTTTAGCAGTTGCTTTTCATTTTTCACTTTTAGTGGTGATACACCCAGCTTAATTTATTATTATTTCCATAATGTGTTTGAATTTAATAAATAATAATAATATAAATACCGCTCTCTAGGCTTGATCCAGAAAGCAGTACTTCTGGACACGGCTCGCATTGTTAGGAGGTTGCTCTCTCTAGAGCCCTGACCGCCGGTAGCTTGGACCCTACTCCCGATACCGGCGGACTACTGCTTTTTGTGTTTTTTAAGAATTATTTAATAATATAAAATTGTATTTATAGTAAAATCAATAGAGAATAATAATAATACAAACTTGTGGTTTCTGAGGTACCGTATTGCAAGTATGTGCCCGACCCAGTTCTCGAAAATGACCATGTCTCGGTGTACTGGGATCGTTCTATCCTCACTGACAGGATTATTATTGTCAATAAGCCTGATATAGTGGTGATAGACCCGATTAGCGCGCCGCACAATGATATCGATGTTACCAACACACATGACGAGAACCTAGTGAAAGCTGAGAAAGAGAAACAAATCAATTATCTCGACTTAGCACACGAGGTTGTCGATATGTGGAATGTGGACTTGGCTGTCATTATGCCGATTGTCGTTACGGCCAATGGCCTAATGTCCAAAAGCTTCGACGGATACAGAATGCAGTACTTCTCGATACGGCTCGTATTGTGAGGAGGTTCCTTTCTCGGGAGCCCTAACCACCGGTAGCTTGGACCCTGCTCCCGACACCGGCGGACCTTTTTATATTTTATATTTTAAATGTTTTTTTTTTAATGTGTTTTTAAAGAAATATTTAAAAATGTAGT
Source organism: Hecatera dysodea (assembly GCA_905332915.2). NCBI lineage: Eukaryota > Metazoa > Arthropoda > Insecta > Lepidoptera > Noctuidae > Hecatera > Hecatera dysodea. The sequence continues at coordinate 23,305,410 of HG995286.1, read as the reverse complement.
TCAAATCCAGACCAGCTCATAGCTTAAAATTTGCTTTCCTTTTATGAAGCCGGTTAATTTGAAAAAATAACCATAATATTCAGGATTGATTTTGAATGAAATGAGTTTTTTTCTTTAAATACCCTATTAAAAAAAACACACCACATTATTCAGAGTTGAACTCTGAATAATGTGGTGTGTTTTTTTTTGGACATTATTTTCTGGCCTACCCAACTCGAACGCACGCCACTGCCCCCTCCCCCCACAGTACACATGGTACTACTACGCAGGAGTGCAATGTCGTATAACGACATTTCTAAGCCAAATCTATGTTAAATATTAATGTAATAAACTTTTGGGAAATGAAGGCCAACTCACATTAAACTCATTGGTGTATTAAAAAACTATGCGGTCACTCAGTCAAACACCATTTATGACTTTATATTATTTTTTACGATGTACTTAAAAATGCAAATTTTTTCTCGAATAAAGATTTCAAATATGACATTGCTTGAGTGTAAAAGAAACCATTATATACACACATCCCTTTCAGTAATTTCTTGTTTTTTTAGTGTACTTGTTAATAATATTCGACGCTAGATTGAATGCACCCTTACTGAACCGAATAAATAAAGAGTTAGTATGTTGGTAGAAAGCTGCACATGCGCGTACCACCAGGTCGATCAAACCTTCGCCAACGCTCGTTGGGACGTGGACCTCGATTTGCATTTGGCTGCACAGTGTAATAATTACGGCCTCGACATTAATAAATGCAGGTTAGTAGTTGTTAATTAATCATACGACTCATTAAAAACACACTGTGCATTATCTTAGATTATCTCGATCAGCTAAATTAGGTCTCATTTTTATCCAATGAGTTCATGAAGACATTTTGGTTCTGCGTCGTTCAGGTTTTCCAAATCCAATAACTTCTTGCATCAACCGCGCGCATGTCATATAAAAACTTCGTTTAATGCTTGTTTTTAACCGACTTCCAAAAATGAGGAGGTTTTCAATTCGCCTGTATTTTTTTGTGTCTCATCCTCATGACGTTGTAGTGGGTGTTCCGATTTTGATGATTTTTGTTTTATGTATTCTAAAGCTGGTGCTTGTCGTGTGGTCCCATTTAAATGTGATTGAGATCTGATGACTAGTATTTGAGTTATCTCTAATAATGCGTGGCTTCAGCTACATTGATGATATTCTCATTCACTCTGGTACACGTAAAATTAAAATTGTTTACGATATTTTGGAAGAGCATCCTAGTATTTCAAGGTGGTCCCTTACTAGTTTGGTGAAGATCTGATGAAGAACAGGGATGATATGAAACGGAACTCTTATATAAATGATCGCTGATCTTTCGGGATTGCTAAAATTGAATGTTTGTTTATTGTTTACACCGATGTGATTGGTACGTATAGGGGTGTACCACTAAAAAGTGAAAAATAAAAATAAAAGTTATTTTATACTTTTTGTTTAGAAGTCAGTTGTTTTTTTTTTTTTTTTGTAATAAGTTTTTTTTTTCTAGAGTTACAAAAGCGAAATATTCATCCTATATCATAGCAAATATAACTAAACTTTCTTATCATAGGAAGTACATAACGGGATTATAAGTATTATGAATTTACTAATTAATTACCCTGTAGTTACCTATCAAAAACTAAAAAATGGCTCGACCACTATGAACATTTATTTGGTATTTTGTTCAACTATAATTTGGGGTGGTTTCGGTAAACCAAAAAAGAAATTATATTCCGAACAAAATTTACCGGGTCCCTAAATGGACCGAATGACTGAACAAAAGTTCAATCATAAATCAAAACGGCATATTAATGTAGTCCCATACAAGTTTAAACTAATTTAATCACTAAATAAATAAATATCTGTAAATGTGATGGTTTTAAAGATCTAGTCATTTTCACCCACGAGCGTTGTCAACAAAACTTTTAGAAAGTACTTTTACCTATAGCGTAGGCAAATACAATTTATCTATAATTATCTATACTAATATTATAAAGAAGAAAGATTTGTATTTTTGTATGTAACGAATAAATTTAAAAACTACTGGACCGATTTCAAAAATTCTTTCACCAGTAGAAAGCTACATTCACCCTGAGTAACATAGGCTATATTTCATCCTCGTATTCCCACGAAAACGGGAACTACGCGGGAGAACCGCGGGGCGCTGCTAGTCACTTATGTTTTGACCTACTTCATATAATACCCGACCAGAAAGTCTGCGGTAGCCGACACTGTCTAACAGTGCAGACCCCTTTATATTTGTGTGTGCTCATATGATACCTAATAACATACCACAGTGAAATTTTTGACAAATGGTACATAAGACTAAAAGGTCTGCAGAATCTCTTGTTTTACTACACAGTAAAAGGCCTTGCTAATCTCTCGTTTTACAACCTAGATTTTTAGAATAAAAAAGAAAATCGGCATACATTTACAATTTAAATGAAAAATCTGTCATTAATCTGAACTAAAATCTATCATCAAAATATCAAAGAAAATACAGTGGTTTTTCAATTTTTTTTTTTTAATTTACAAAACTGTTTCTTAATATGCGAAATGTTTGTAATAATATGTTATTTTAATAAAAGACAAAATGTTTTTACATTTTTCTTATATGTCACACACGGTTAAATTAAATTCATAAATTATATCTTAAACAAGATCATACTTTAATACGTTGATTAAGCCAAGCAAAAGGCGAAGTTATTTTAGCACAGCATGGCGACATGGTAGAGCGATTTTCTTGCAAGTCTGGCGCGGCTAGGTTATTTGGCCTTGTGGCTTTAATGGGAACTAAAAATTGATATCGACTATTCATTGTAGTTTATGACTAATAAAGACGTTCCAACAGGTGACATTTAGTATAGTAGCAATATAATGAGGACGGACGGACAACATAGACATCTTTTCAAATACTCTGTGCCAATATAAGTCACTAATTCGTAAAAAATTAAATGACATGTAAATGTAAGTGTTTAACTACCTGCCTAGTAATATATTGTTTGCTATTTTTATCTGTCTGTAAGTATAGACAGAAAGCTTATCTTTTTAATCTTAATCTTATCATCAATTACTTACTAACACTATACAATTTGAATTGTAACTTTGCATGATGTGGTCTCCTATAATTGAGGGAGCACATGGAATGTTGTTATTGTCCTTTATAAAATAGCATGTAAGGTGTATTCTTTGCTGGAGATCCTAATAAAACAAAAAAAAAAAAAAAACACAAAATAAAAGAATGGAGCTATGTGGTATTGACTGTTGCTTTAAATACATCACCAATATCAACCCTTTATACTGCCGTCTTGACTATACATTTTATGAAATCCAAATGTCGGTAGTGCGTGCAATTTTGATGTCCTTGACAGTTGTTTTCGCAGACGGAATGACACTTGTCTCATTCATTAGGATAGCAATGACATCTTGGTCTGAGAAAAAAATCCCTAGTCTTTGGTTATTTACGTTTTGTATCCGATGCAAATATTCAGAATCAAAATTAAATTGTTAGATTCCAATGTTTAAATGGTTGAAAGAATTACGTTCGTAATTTTTCTTTTCTGAATTTTCTTCTGTATTTTTTTTTTCGTGGAAAGATGTTATTTTTCTTTTTACTATTGATAGGCACGCATTACAGGTTTCCCGCATTTTGGATTCAAGCATAGCTTTAGTATTATTATATTTTTAGGGTTTTAATATCTTTACTAGATTATAAAATAAGTTAAAAGATAGATTATAAAAGGAATTTTTAGTTTTTGAAGAACTGCTAGCGAATTATCCTACTAATGTTATAAACACTAAAGTATGGATACATGGATGTTCATTACTCTTTCACGCAAAAACTACAGAACGGATTTAAATGCAATTGGGAACACAGATGGTATATAATCAGCATTAACATAAAGGATATATTTTTACTCCGATATATTCCCACGGGATTGAAACTTATGCGGGTGAAACCGCGGGGTGCTGCTAGTAAAACATAAAATTGTTACCAAAGTTCATTCAATTAATTTGTTGTATTAGTGACCACATTAGCATCAATATGATCGCCATTGCATTCATTTTGCAATTCAAATCATAGGGTAAAAGATAAAGAGACGAAAAATAGCGTTTGTGCATACTGAATTTATTTTTTCAGGCGACGTTCCTTCGACGTTCCAGCAGCCCGCGCTGATTGAGTTATAACTTTTCAGAGAGTGACGTTATGACGCCCAGCAGTAATAAATAATACTAAAAAAGGTAAGTGAAATAGGTATGTTTCCGGAAAAAGAAACGGTTCTATGTATTCAGTCCGTCAGTTAGATTATCAAAAATATTGGATACGCATTTTTTGCTTTATGAAATCTATAAAAATTGATCTATAAAGATCAGTAGTGAGGGCTTGTGACGTTACGTCGTTGTAAAAATTGTAGCGAGTAGTGACTTCACATGAGTATTCAACGCACTGTATCGCCTTCGTCTTTTATTTTCGTAAAAAAAGAAAAGATATTTGTCCAAGTTTTAAAGTTTTTTAAGTACTTTTGATGACTACAAAACATAAATGTATTATGTTCTTATACTAAATTACTCTATCGCAAGAGTTATCAAATTTTGCGTCATTGCGCAAAGTTTACACAGGAATAAAAAAAAACTAGAATTTTAGTCATCGGGTTCTACCACAACTCGATGTTTTGTAAATCTTAGGTTTTTATACCTAAATATGTCAAAAATATAAAACAAAAAATTAACATGATTTATTAATTTGTTAGAATTTAGCTATATTTAAGTAAGATTGATGATTTGTTATTATTCTGTTAGTACTAGTATCAGGGTGTAACAAAATACGACAATCATTTTGGTGTTAGAAATGACTGTCATGTTATATCACTAAATGGCGTTAGTTTGGGTGTGTTTACGACCTATTCGTTTTGATTTTACTTTAGTTAATTTATTCCTGTTTTTATGTTATATTAAGTCGAATGTTTAGAGATTTATATTTTTGTTGGAATTATTTCTACTGTTTTTTAAGATTTTCTAACCGTGTTACAAGCAAGACAGTGAAATAAAATTATTAAGTGAGAATAAAGTGAGTTTGATTGAAGTAACCCCGTAACATCTCAGAAGCGGCAAATAGTTGTTTGGTCATACCAGCCGATTATATTCGACCCTACATACGTATGTTTGGTCGTTCTGAATTGCATTGTCTTTAAAAGGTAAGAGTACACACACACACATTTGTTTTCTACTTGGAATGTTAATATTATGCAAAATAGCTCTATAAATAATGTTAAACCTATCTTGGTCACCACTGTGCAACGCAAACTCTATGCTGTATAATAAATAAATTGTTTTATTTTTTTTTATTTCGCGTTGCTCTTAAATAACGGTGGTCTCTCACATTAAATTGCATTTAGTAATTTCTACTGCCTTTTCGATAATCTATTAAACTGACACAAATTATTGAACTAGATTGGAAAATTAGTAAAATACGTATAGTCTTTTTTTTCTTCCCTTTTTTTCTCCACTTCATTTTCACAGACCTACTTAGCCGTTTGTTTTCTTTTTAGTATAAGAACAGCATACTTGGCGATTATTTGGATGTGATTTCCAGATATGGATCTCTACGAGGAACGCCACTTGCGAAAGCCACCTGCGGATCAAGAGCGACGTCCTGCAATGATAAAGTGGCCAAGCAATCGTGAAGAAAATTGTAGTAGCAGGCCTAGTTCTCTACTTTTGTCAAGAGGTCGGGCCTGCCTACGTGGTGGCAGCCGGCGAAATCGAGGCCAGCACAGTCGCAGCGGGCGCAGTCGCAACCGGCTCAATCGCAGCCGATGCAGTCACGGCCGGCGCAATCGCAGTCGCGGCCGGCGCAGTCGCAGTCGCGGCCAGCGGAGTCGCAGTCGCGGTCGGCGCAGTCGCAGTCGTGGCCTGCGGAGTCGCAGTCGCGGCCGGCGGAGTCGAAGTCGCGGTCGGCACAGTCGCAGTCACGGCCGGCGCAGTCACAGTCACGGCCGGCGCAGTCGCAGTCGCGGCTGGCCCTGTCGCAGTTGCAACCAGCGAAGTCGCAGTCGCAACCAGCGCAGTCGCAGTGGGCACTGTCATAGCAAGCGCAGCCGCACCTGGTGTAGACGCTGCCGTTGCAGTTGCAGCCCACCCAATCGTAGCAGAGGCAACTGCAGCATACGCAGCCACCAATGGGACTCTAAGGAGCGCGGTGTGTCAAATCCAAATAATTTAGCCTCTGCCCAGAATGACTCGGTTTCAGTCTCGCAGCTTGTCCAAACATTGCAGGTCGCAGAAAATAGGAATAATAGTCATGATTTAGACAAACTGTCCAACCATAACACCATACCTGAATTTGATCCTGAACGTAAACAACAATCGATTGATATTTGGTTGCATAAAGTAAACAAATGCGCTTTAAGACATAATTGGTCAGCCCAACAAACTGCTCATTTTGCCTTACAAAAGCTCAAAGGGAATGCTCTAAAATGGTACGAGGGTTTACCAACTGTTTTATTTAGTTGGGACGAATGGCAGGAAAAACTGAAACTAGCTTTTCCTCGTAACGAAAATTATGTTTGTTTACTTTATTCAATGTTATCGAAACGTGCTAAATTAAACGATTCTCTAGAAGAATATTTTAATGAGAAAGTAGCATTACTAAACCAGTGTAGTATCGAAGGCAAACGCGCGGTAGATTGCATTGTTCACGGGATAGATGATCGTAGTGTGAGACTTGGTGCTGAAGCCGCTCATTTTAATACTCCGGATCAGCTTTTACCATATTTAAAGGCCGTTGAATCAATCATTCAAAAGAGTTACAAAAAGAAAAGTAGAATTTTTAATAATAAAACCGACAATACAGACAAGTAAGATAATAAAAACCGTGCACACTGTACTGCACAATGTACTAAAGCTCCAGTTAAGTGCACACGTTATCTCAAGTTTGGTCATGCAATCGAAAAATGCACTCTACCCATAACGCCCGCTTTAACTGATAGTAAATCTGTTAAATCAGTGATGTGTATAGTTAGTTCAGACTCCGACTCCCGCAAATATTACAAATGAGGGTACGTAAATAACCGTCCTATTAACTGTTTTATCGGTTTTGGTAGTGCTGCTACTATGATGAACTTAGATTGTGCCAAAAGGGTGTCTGTTTCATTTGGTTACTAGTCGCCAATTACCCTTGCTCAAGGGCTTCGGTGAGGCCATAGTCAGGCCTTTGGGGAAATTCACCGCAAGTGTTGCCATTGATGGAGTAGGTGCGATCTTGGAAGTTCTTGTTGTACCAAATGAGGTAATGCGAGTACCACTTATAATAGGGCAGACGTATACCGAAAAACCTCCTATAGTTGTAGAAAAAGATTGTGCTAACTTATATTTTCTAGTAACGGAAGTGAAACGGTTTCTAATAAGATAAAACTTTTTGTTCAGTAGACACCATGATAGATGGATGCCTCTACACATTCACACTGACCCAATTTATAATGGGGAGGTCTACATTCCTGGAAATAACCGCTATCAATTAGGTCACGAACACTATCTGGTGCAAGGGCTGTCCACTGTTGTAGAAGGGAAAGGAGATGTGTTACTTAAATACTAATTCGGTTAACCCTTTCTCCTAAAAAGGGGTATACTAATAGCTAGAGGTTTAAAAGCAGAAGAAGAAGTAAAATATAGATGATGTTTTTAAAGTAGAGATACATGAACCTTTGCGATCAATAAACGAAAATGACATCTTATTCAACACAATTCTCCATAAAGATAAAAATTAAATGGAGTAACTTGTTGAATTATTAAATAAATATAGAGAATGTTTCGCGTTTAGTTTAAATGAATTGGAAATAACGGAACTTACAGAAATGTCAATAAATTTAAAAGACGATGAACCTATTGTGTACAGACCCTATAGACTTCCAATAAGTGAACGAGGTACGGGAGATGATACATTTTACTGGAGTGCGGTATTATTCGACCATCATCTTCGCTTTTGCGAGTCCCATTGTACTTGATAAAAGAAAAGACCGGTGAGTTCAATAGAATGCCCTTTGGACTATTAAATGCACCATCTACCTTTATGCGTACAACGCACTCAGTTCTAAATAATAGCACGGGTTTGCCAACGCGAGAAGAACATGTTGTCAATACTAGGAGAATCGCATCTGCTTATATGGATGATATCATTGTGCCTTCCGTAAAGCTTGACGAGGATTTTAAACGCTTAGAAATTAATGAGAAATTAAAGCTATTAATGAGGATGATGAATGTTTTGTAATGGCGATTGGCGAAACAGACTGGTTTGGTACAGTTCAATTAGCAGACCCAGAAGAGACAAAGAAAAGAAAAGACCCAGAAAAGACAAAGAAAAGAAGCAGACAAAGAAAAAAATCATTTCTAAATGACCCCCAAGCTGATGATGTTGTTGAGATCAAAAACCATTATACTGTAAGTAATAGTAAATTATATTGGAAAACTGAAGACGGTGAAAAGTAGGTAGATCCTAAGGTTGTACGATGGCAAATTCTGAAACAATTTCACGATGACTTGGGCCATTTTACATTTGAGAAAACTTTGAGTAAGGTGAGAGAAAGTTATTAGTTTGCTAAAATGAGACGTTTTGTGAAAGAGTACGTAAAGTCCTGTCTCGAATGTTCTTACTCAAAGTTTTCATCAAAGAGAAGACCATACATCCTACACCGAAGGATGAAAAACCATTTGTTACCGTTCACATAGATCACGTTAGCTCTTTCGTCAAAAGTTCAAAAGGGAACACACTAGAGATAATTGATGCATACACGAAATTCACTGTTTTAAAACAGGTTCGTAATATTAAGTCTTCAGTAGTAGTCGCGAAAATGCAATTGAGCATTTTAGTATATTTGGACTACCAAAAAGAATAATATCCGACCGTGGCTTTTGTTTCACAAGTAGTAAATTTACCGGCTTCCTAGAAAAGCTAGGCGTCAAGCATGTATTAAAGAGAGGTACGAGATAAAAATTGCTGCTATAGGACAGTGCAAAAAACTAGTCCCAAAGTATCGTGGTTCATACAAGATAGTTTGATGATTTCCCATCCAGAAAAAAAAAAAAAAAAGGTAACGACAGGTATCAAATTGTAGACACCCCGATCACCCGAAAGGGCAATAGAAAGTTTTCCACTGTCATTGCCATGGATAAAATGAAAGCTTGGACCCATTATAATAGAAATTATTAGAGTTCCTCCTCGGGCAATGAAGAGGATAATTGATTGATTGAGTTATAAATCCCAGTTAGTGGCAAAGTTGTGAGACGAGACTTTAATGAATGTAATTTGGTGGTTTGTTTTGATAGATCATTCAGGGTGGAGGCAGATTTAGGCAAGCTCGACCTTTGAACAGTTATTGTGTCGTGGCGGTTTCAAGGTAGTAGCGACTTGTAGCACCCTAGTGGTTTGAAGGTAGTAGCGACTTGTACCGCCTTAGTGCTTTCAAGGTAATAACGACTTGTACCACTATTAAACTTAACAAGTTTTGTCAGTTTCAATGTAGTAGCTACTTGTACCACTACTCAAATATTTAGAATATAACATACAATTGGATGTATGTACTTGATATTTTGTCGATTTAATCTTGTTGCTGATATTTAATAAATTGTGTTTTTTTTTCTTGCTTTTCAAGTTTTAGAGCTATTAAAGAGCTACAAAAGAATTTAGTTATATTTAAGTAAGATTGTTGGTTTGTTATTATTCTGTTAGTATTAGTATCAGGGTGTAACAAAATACGACAGTCATTTTGATGTTAAAAATAACTTTTACATCAGTCAATTTTTCTTTATTTATGTTACATTAAATCGAATGTTTTAGAGATTTATATTTTTGTTGGAATTATTTCTGATGTTTTTAAGATTTTTGAATTTAACTAAATAGTTTATTGTTTCTTTTGAGTTTGTGCGCTACATCCTGTTCACACTCTTGTTGGTTACCTGTGTAGCGCGCTAGCTCTGAGAGGCAGTCAGTTGTGAACAGTGTTACAAGCAAGACAGTGAAATAAAATGATTAAATGTGAATAAAGTGAGTTTGATTGGAGTAGCCGCGTAACATAATGAAATCGAAACAAACCTTATCTCAATGACATAAAATAATAATTTGAATTTATCTATGTATCGTCCAAAGTTGTTCTTTCTTCTCGAGAAAGCAAGTAATGTTCACTTTTTAAAGTATTCTTTTCATTTTATTACAATTTCTTATTTCGACAATTATACTTACTTTGTAAATTAGTATATTTTTTATTTTATTTACTATTGTGAATATGAGGACTATAGGGGTTATTATTTGCTTTTTCCTCTTCAAGTATTTTTAACGATGTCTGGCTGTTTGAGTTTTTTGTGACCTACCTAAATGTCCTTTCATTGGCATTATTCGTCGAGTCGTTGAACTCCTTATTGGTTCTAAGTTGAGCTACTCGACTACTGACCAAGGCTTGCAATTACTGGACAGGTTCACTCAAATGTGTGGTTCTTTCCTCAAAAGACCACTTCAGACACTGATTTGTATGGTCCTCATATAACGTATTGTGAATGTGAGGACCATGTAGATCGCTATGTCTCAAACCACCAGACTAACATGAAATGAACCCCTAGTTCATTTCATGTTAGTCTGGCGGTTTGAGTTCTTTATGTAGCCTACCCAAATGTCCTTACTGTATCGACGAGCTCCTTAAAGTTCTGAGTTTGAGCTACTTGGTAACTGACAAATGCTTGCACTGTCTGGACAAGTCCACTCAAATCTGTGAGGTACTTTCCTCAAAATACCACTTCAGACATCAACCTACATGGTTTTCATATGATTTGACCAGTACAATTGTATGGACTTCAAAACTGACTGTTCTCTGAGTTTGTTTCGGTGTTTCTTCTCAGGGTAATCAGCTAGGAAACACCCGCCTCATCTAGTATATAACGACCAAAAAGATTGACATGTAAAAGTCTTATTTACAACCTACATACTTACAAAATAAATATCATTTAACAATTATCATTTATTTTTTATTTATTTTATTTATATTAAGCTGAATATTTAAGCATTTTTAAAGATTATTTTAGAGTGCGTTTTATTCATTTTTGGCTTACAAACGTAAAGTAGAATAAAAAAAAAAACTTACTTTATCAATAAAACTACGTTTATCTGAAAGATTTTTCAGATATAAAGCAGAATGACTTTGTTTGTTGATAAAATATAATTCAGCTCTTTTCCGTTTTTTTTTTTGTTTATGTTTAAAATGTTCTTTTGACAATTTGTTTTTTTTTTTCTTGTACAATTATACGGAAAAACAACAATAACATCAGTAGAGCATTTCCATAGTTTCAAAGTGCAAAGTACGATAAAAATACCCCTCAAAACATCTCTAATATATACTAGTATATTCCACGGCTTTGCTCTCGTAAATTAAATGCCATATAAGTAGACATGTGTGTAATTATGTCCTTTCCGGAAATTAATAACTGGTTGTGATATTCTTAATATAAATTAACATCTAAAGTAATCGATCAGCCCATTAAGGAAAACAATGAAATATTAAATACCCAAAACACTGATGCCCAGACAGGATACTTATAAAATTAATAACACATCATACACCGTGAAATTAATAAAAAAATCTAAATTGACAATTTTTTCTTTTGCAAAAGTTTTTATTTTAGTAATTTACATTCCAGGAATTCAATAATTAATGTTCGTTCACTCGATGTTTCAGATGAAAAGAGACAGCAAGAGACTGCGTTTAATGTTGAGTCGGAGACCAATGGATACAGCTATAGATAGAAAGATAAGTCTTTTTTTGCCAGTTAGTGTATAATACCACTTATACGGTAAATCATTTTTTTATAATGCAAAAATAATAAATATTAGGAATGTCGGAAACAAATCTGCAGCCACCGAATCCAAAACGTGCTCGATTAGACGAACCGCAGCCTTCGTGTAGTACAGAACCAATACCAGCGCCTGATCCTACATTAAACATAGTTCCAGATTCGGGTCAAAAAAGTCCTGTAATTACAGATGTACCGTTGGATGTTTCGATACGGCCGATTTTAACTAATACGGTACCAGTTCCCAAAAAAAGCATTGATCCATATAGCAAGCCTCCCTTCAGTACAACATTACAACGTATTACAAATCCAACAGTGGCACACCTGTCATTACCACCAGCACCAGCTTCCAGACACAAGGAAATTATCAGAAACGTAGCCCCCGCACGTAAAAAAAATACTATAAATCCATATAGCCTGCATACCAATAGTTCACCAACAGAACGAACCTCAAACCCAGCAGCAATACACAGCCAACGGCAATATCACCTCAGTCGCACGCCACTTACAACAACACCTGCATCCTCGCAAAAGGATATTTTCGGAAACGTGGCCCCAATACCCATAAAAAGAGTAAAGAATCCATATTTCCACAATGCTTATAGTTTTTCAACAGCTCCAAATTTATCAACGAAACGCAGCCCCTGGTACCAACAAGACCGACAAACACCACAGCCACCAAAGCCAGCGTCATCGTACAAGAATAATTCGGGAAACACAGCCTCAATACCCGTAAAAAGAGCAGCAGATCCATATAGCCACCCTCCCTATGATACGACAATAAAACTTGTTACAAAACCAGCATCGTCATCCCACCAGAAAAAAACACCTCTGCCTTCAAAACTAGCTCCCTCAAGCAAGGATGTCACTGGTAACACAGCATCAAAACACATAAAAAAGGCCATAGATCCATATGGTCAACCCCCTTATGATACAACAGTAAAACGAATTAAAGATCCAAAGGGGTCATGCTGCCACCACGTACACGAACCATTACCCTACAAAATCGTACGGAGAAGTGTGTTCGATACAACACCATATCATCCTAAGGTAGATCCATATGCAGATCGAGCGACATGTCCCTACTTTCATCGCCTCCTCAAAAGCATACCACTACCAAAAGGCGCTTTTCGTATCTATCGCACAATATTTTCTCCTGAGGAGGAACCTGATTCCGAAACACCTCAAATAAACACGACAACAGCAGCAATACCTACACTTACATCTGCACCCACACGAGAACCAACACCACCATTAGAAAAGAAAGAAGAAAGAAAGAAAATACAATTATTATTAGGACAAACATTCACTGTGCCATCAACACCAAGAACAACACGAGCACCAACACCGACACTAACTCTAATACCAGCACCTACACAAGCTTTCTTGCCGATCGATCAGCCATCAGTGAACAAATCCATAGAGAGTTCATTTAACAACGCCAATCAGATCAAATCTGATCATTTCATTGTTATGGCACCTGATGATGTCATTGCAATTTCACCAGATGATATCAGTAACATTGATAATATAATTGAAATTTCGAATATTGGTTCAAATGAGATTCCCTCTTGTAATATAATTGAAATTTCAAATGATGATGTAAATGAGATTCCCTCCGAAAATTTAATTCAAACTTCATCTGAAAATGCAATTGAGACTCGACTTGAAAATGAAATTGTGGCTCGACCTGAAAATGTAATTGAGGTTCGACCTGAAAATGCAATAGAGGTTCGACCTAAAAATGCAATTGAGGTTCGACCTGAAAATGCAATTGAGGTTCGACCTGAAAATGCAACTGAGGTTCGACCTGAAAATATTATTGAGATTTCATCCGACGAAGATGAGGATGAAATTGATGTAGTCAATTGTTGTCGTGCCAACACTTGGAGAAGCAGCCCGCTAACCGAAGAACAAAGGTTAAAATACTTAGGATCTACACCAATAGACGAATCAATTTATGAGATAATAAACATCCCTGGATGGATCGGTTATGTTCGCCGGGATGCACAAATACCACCGATAAGTTGGCTGTTAGCAACAACCCTCTTGTCTCATACTGCAGAAAATGAATAAAGTTTGAAAGGAAGGTTAGGTTTTATATCTTATCCACCAGGTTATTCATTTTTTGCCAGATAGAAGTAATAGTTGCAGCAATGTAATATTTCCATTATTATTTATCGATTTGATTTGGTATTGACATTTAGGTGAAAAAAAAAGTAATTTTGCATTCATTGCAGAAAAACCGAAGCGATCTCGAATACATTTTGCACTTTGAATTACTTCTTGTGGCAAGCCCCGCCTGCGTGTGTTGCGCATTTTTCAAAAAGTGACTAAACTGGTAAACTGGGTATAACTCCGCTCTTACCCATTACTAACTGTAAAAACTATTTTTTTCTACGTTTACTGCATTAAGTTCTTTCTATTTGAAGTCGATTAACGAAGGTGTGTTTATATGTGCATCCTAAATAATAAAACATGTCATATACCAGTGTGTGTTAAAATAAACTGAATTATTTATTATGACAAAACAGAACTACTCGTACCTACATATATATGTATGTATGTACATAGATCAGATCGATGGCAACAAAGTAAAAAACGACATCTACAGAATTGCAATTTTTCAGGAGTGTTGACCGATTTTTTCTAGCATGCATTAAAAAACTTTATGAATTTAAAACCGGCTATATCGCTATGTGTATTTTTGTTTATACATTTTGATAGAAATAACTGATTCCATCTAATATCTAACAAACTAAGAGACAAATCTCCAATTATGCTTTTAAGGATCTTAACAACACATACAAACAGTAATCCACTTTTTTCTTATTTTTATCGCAAACATAAACATACGATAAAAATATAAAAGGATAACTTAAATACAAAAGCCAGCTTAACCCAACATTTCTTACCACAAACCTTCATGCGATAGATTTTTAAATAGGACTATATCTAAGTGCAAAACCGAAACTAGCAAAAAAATAAAAAATAAAATAAAACTCATAAAAAACAAACTAAACAATGTGTACAATACACAATAAAAACAAATATAACTCTATACATTCATACTTATGGGTCATGTAGACTGGAAATCCTAGCTACCTACTCCTTAGCGAGTGTGAGAGAAAATTCCAAAGGCGAGCAGCACGAACAGTAAACGATCCATCGTAACGATTTGAGCAATGAGGAGGAAGGTTCCTGAATATACTAAGGGTAGTTGGGATTAAGAAGAACAGGAAACCAAAAATAAAGCAAAAGAGTATATTAATAGTTATTTTATAAGTCTATAAAACTGACGAATTAGTTTCTAGAAGTACTACAATTGAGTGTTAATATTTTTTAATGTTACTAAAACACTTTTACTAAGTAAATATTTACATGTCGTCACTGTATGGCGGAATGTGTTTATGCAATGAATTTACTTTGTAACATCTGTACCTACCACATTTTATTTATGTTTTCATGATCATTAAATGACTTATTTTCTACGAACTTCACACAATATATACCTTCTTTTTAATGTAAATGCGTTTTTTTTTTTAAGTTTTAGCCTTCTAACCTAAACGTTATTGACATTTCAATTCTCTGTCAGTGCTCCGAGGTAAAGGCGGTTCGATTCAAAATTCAAACGAATTCTAAACAACAGCAATGTTTTTTTAAAAATCGAGTGTAAATGTGTTTTAATTTTTGTGCCAGATTTTCTTTGTTATTTTGCATTTTGAAATTATTTTAATATAGACTTATTGATAGGATTGATATCGGCTCATATTTGTTACAAAAAGTATTTGTGCAAAAATATAGATGCCCGTGTTTACTTTGCTGCCATCGAGACAGAACTTGTATTAACTTAATGAACAAAGTAACATTTAAAAAAAAGTTTACAACAAAACCTTGACGTTATTAGTTGTCACTATTAATTATATTTTGAAGTAAATTATGTTTCACCACCATAGTGTCTAAATTACAGTATGAAGTCTATTGAATGAGGTGTCAATTCATTATTAGACTTAACACTCATATAGAATGAGTAGTAGCTAAATGTTGTGCAGAAACAAAACTAAATAACAATTATGTAACATCAAAACAAAGGGTCGTAAATCGTTAAAAACCAATAGAAAATGAAGACGTTTGAGTCCAGAATTTTTGTTTTATTTTGGATACGTCAATAATCTTTTGAAATTTGAGCAGATGTGTGTGTAGTATCTGTGTCTGTGATAGATATTAGTAGCGAAATATCATACTTTTAATTTTACTGTTTTTGCCCACCTACTTATTTGCACCGACTTCGTCTTACTGAACAGTAATGTATGTCATTCTCGGCGTCGTAGTTTTCTTCGTAACATAAACAATCAGATATGTATTTTAAGTAGTAGAATCATTAATTAAGACGCCATTGAGTATGCAATGCCTTGCATACTCAATGGCGTCTTAATTAATGCTCGACTATTATTTCTTGGCAACACGTCGAAAAAATTGAATTGTTTGAAATCTACATTTACTCAGTTGCAATTATGTCCTTAAACATTTATTATTGATTATTTATTAAATATTTCATGTTTTTGTGCCTTCTAAATTTGTTTCTAAATACAGCAGATAAATATTATGTGCAGATCTAAGCAGGATGTCCACACCTCATCATACGTGTGAGCCAACGTACAGTTGAAGTGATGACGCTGAAGACAGTTTTCATACAACACGATCGTGAGGCTGGCAGTGAGATAACGAAAATTTCATTTCAATAGTACCTGTAACGTGAGTCCTAGACAGTACAGATTGCAAGTGTTCATCTGGGGAGCAAACGGATATGAATAAAAAGTTACGTAGTTAGGCATTCCAATGAAATTATGCTGCGGATGCCCAGAATACAGCAGATTCTTCAATAAAATTTTTACGAAGAGTTCGATTTGTACAGCTTCATAAGGCAATGCCTAGAAGTAAATAGATAGACCAGTGACACTTTGGGTAGGCATGATAAACGCCTTGACACGTTCAAGATAAAGAGTACGTAAGCTTTTCCTATGGAGTATTAAAAGCTAAAAAGTTTCAAATGAACGTTAAGTGCTGGTCAAGAAATGGCTTTATCTGAATCTAGAGCTAAACATTTCATGTAGACGAAACTGTGCACTACCAGAATTCTGGCGATTGCCGCATATCGATAATCGATTTACTCATTGATGATCATTCGATTGTTCTGGATTTATGTAAGAGTGGATGTTTGCGTTTTGCGTCGTCTAAATGGGGCCATGGAATAATATTAATGCAATATTAATGCAAAATGGCTATTAAACAATTTTAACACAGTGGCAATGTTAAACCGCTTGTGGACTATACGGACTTTTTCCATTCCCGTCCGGTTACAATTTTGAGCTCATACCAATGGCAAATGTACGGAGATTTACCTTTGGAAAAGTAAAATGGCGTGTATTGCATAAGCCACTTCAGATAATATTAAATTCGTTTGAAAGTTTCAGGTTAAATACCGCCACCAAGGTGGCTCACCAGCAACTCACGTTTTCATGAGCATTGGGCCGCGCCAGCAACCAAACCCACACGAATCTTTGCTGGCCAGTGTCTGTTGACTTCAAGAAAGATCTCGTGGAATTTCTCGGGCCAACTTAAGCGGAAACTTTGAAACAAGGTGGGTTTACTATTTACTAGAGCGTGACTGTGAGTTCACTATATACCTTTTTACTCAGCTTATAAACTACAGTGAATAAAATATTCAAATAAACCTGGACACCAGTACTACTAGTACGTGTGGGTGGAAAACAACTATTTATACTTTGCCTGAAGGAACACTCAAGTCCATATAATAATGCGATAACTAAATTAAAAAAAAAAAAATCCGCTTCCGATGTACCAAATAACAAAAGAACTAAGACAGATCTGATTCCTGATTATATTTTCAGAACTAAGCGCTGTATTTAACATGATTAAAGCCCAGAAAAATAATTACAGTTACCGAGAATAATAATCTGCGTAAACAAAACCTATGTAAATACTTTCATCAAGGTAAACATAAAGATAAAATCCATAATTCCGATAAAATTGTTTTGTTTTTTTTTTTTTTGACAGAAATATTCTTATTTACCTGGGCTTTACCGGGACACGCGACTCATTAGTACATCTAAAAAGCTGCTGTAAATAAATATAACTAGCATGTTACGCGATTTGTTCTCGCGCATGGACGTTATATTTCTACAAACATCAATACCCCGTACACCCTTTGAAAGGTTGTTTTGAAAAATAATCTAAACCGTATCTAATGCTAATTTGTACAACTATTTAGTTTTGGTTACGAATTTGAAAGCTTATATAAGAGCAAATAACAGAAAAACACAAAGTAAAACCAGCATAAAGTAAGCTTAATACATATGTATATGCAGCGATGATAATGATGTGGGATGTGTGAATGTTGTTAACTAATTATAAACTGTTTAATTTCAGAACCAATGTGGCCGGAACAGGGAGCACACACATATGTATGCAACGACGACGCTATAGTACATCCACGTTGAAAACTAAGAGAAACTTAATTTATTATTTAAATCTTATTCCAACTATTATTTATACATTATGATTCGTAATCGCAATCGATTTCTATAGACAAGAAATAGAAAGGAATAAAAATGCATGTGGATTGAGTGATCTTTTAAAAAGTTCGTTTTAAAAGATTACCAATCCACACGCACATTAGCTTGTTCTCACTGCAATTTTAACATAGGGGAAGCCCGGGCAAGACGCATATGTTAAGGGACAATGTAAATAAAACCAGAATCTGATAATCAATAGAACTTTTTGTACTTTTAATTTGTACCATGTTTAATCATCTTTGGAAAATAATCACAAGAACTTAAAATAATTAACGATTTCTATATTAATTATGAGCATTAAGAAAAAGTATCAATTATTCGTTTTGCCCGGAGGGGTCGGGTAAAACGGATACGCTCCAAGGGCAAAAAGGATAATGATGAATTAGTTAAGATCAGTCTTCGCATTCATCACAGAAGTAACTGCCAACTCCTATATAAGAAGTGCAGTCTTCATGCGCCCAACTTCTACATTGATTACACTGAATCCAATCTTCGGCTGGTGGTTCTGTGTATTTTTCAGCGCATACTAAACAGTAAAAATCTAATTTCGGGTTTTTGTTCTGTTGTTTGACTGAGGGTCCTTTATTTTTAGTCTTGCTGGGGCCTGCTAACTCTAAAATCTTTGTCTTCTTATTATTTGCCTTCTGAAATTTTAATGATTGCTCAGCTTTGACGGGAGTAGATGTCAACACTTCTGATTTCTGCCTCTTGTGTTTGCGGCCTGTTTTAGGAGCAGCCATAGTTGGAATAGGTCTGATTTGAAATGGCGTAAGGCTCGCTGCAGGTACTGGAGGATTTTCTTCTAGTAAATGAGCTGATCTTTCTTCCAGTATATTAGAATTAGGCAAAGGTATAGCAGAGATTTCAGTCTCTATATCTGAAATAACTGACGGAGTAGAAGATTCAGGTACTGCCTCCTTTGCGGTCACTGTTGTTGCTAGAGAATTATTTAAAGCGCAGACGGTCATAGTAGACGTTGTGCCATTAAAAGGATCTATGCCCACTGTTGACGGTACATCATTTACAGGACCTTCAGTCATAGTAGAGTGTGGTTCAGGAAAAGGACGGTCGGTCATCGTAGATGGAGCATAATCTTCGTCTCCAAAAACATTTGGATCATAAGGCCAAATTCCCGGTTTTTTAAACCCATTAACTGCATTCTGGACTGAAGCACTTTTGGCGTACGCTCCCCCAAATAGTTTTGCCATATCGTACTGGTTTACAATACGGCCTGGGTGCATTTTTTGAAAGGTATTCAACTCTTGTTCAAAATATTTTTTGAGGGGTCCATACACAGCCACATCTAGAGGTTGCATCCGATCAGTTGTGTGTGGGGCAAAGGACAAAAAGATTATGTGATTTTTTGATGCAAATTCTAAGGCTGGATAAAATTTATGTGACTCATGATTATCGAGCAGTAGTAATACTTTTCTGTTTTCACTTGGACGAACCTTTTCGACAAAATATTGCAACCAATTCAAAAAAGCTTCTCCATTTATCCAACCGTTGTCAGTCACGGTGGCTTGTGAACCTGGTGGGGCATTATCTAGAAGTCGTTCTTGCATACGTTTGCGCGCAAATATGAAAAAGGGTGGAACAAACGTTCCAGCTGCATTACAGCAACAAATGACAGTGGTTAATTGACCCCTTTCTGCACTGCATATTACACCGACTTGCCTCTTGCCTTTTATGGACAAAACCTTGGGTGGTTTAGATGTACTGCTCTTTATTCCAGTCTCGTCCATATTATATATTGTAGTTGCATCAAAATTGTATTTTTCTACTAGGCTCCAAAAATTTGAATAAAATAACTCCACTTGTGGCCTATTAAAGCCTCTTGCTCTTGCTAAAGATGTTGGCTCTGGCGCTCTTAGTACGATTTCTGGGTGTCGACGCTTAAAACCTGAAAACCAGTCGTCGCCAGCTTTGCCATTTTTAAATGGATGAGAAATATGATTTCTTGTTGCATAATCATAAACTAATTCTAAAAAATCTGAACGAGTGAGCCCAAAAAATAAACTATCCAATTTTTTAAGATACAAACACAGCTCTTCTTCTTGTTCTGGACTAAAAACTGCTGTGAACCTACCCAATTTCTTTGACTTATTCCCCGTCTTCACATGTCTCTGCAAAGTTGTAAACGGAATTCCAAACTTCTTTGCAGTTGAATTTATAGATTGCCCGTCATCTTTTACAGCTCTTACTGCTCTTTCGAGTGTTTCTTCTGACCATGCTGCTCGATTACTTTTGCGTTTATAATTAAACACCATCTAAAACAAAAAATCATCATAATATTTTTATGATTTCATTGAAATTCAATTTAAAATACCCTACCTATATTTAAAGTTGTCAAACTACTGTTAAAATATTTCTTACTTACTTAGAATATAATGGAATAATTAAACGGGCAAAACGGATACCTATCCGTTTTGCCCATATCCATTTTGCCCAACACTCTCATATTAGAAATAAGCGAAGATTTGAAAATATGTTAGTAGGTAAACAAAAAGTAACGATCACAAATAATACTTAAATAAACGTGCAATTGGATAAATAAAACATTTCTTATATAACTAATGACTAATACAAAAAGTTAATGTACAAACCTTCACAAAAATCGTAACAAAACAACGATATTTCTTTTTTTTTCTGTCAACAACAAATGCACTCGCGTATTGTTTTGGCTGAACTGTCATTGCGTTGCCTGTCGCACGTGCCACGACTAGAAAATTTGTCAAAACGCCATCTGTTATAGATTTATGGAAAAAACAGTTATTCTTCTTACCCGCACTATGCTTCTTGCCCGGGCTTCCCTACAAACTTTTTTGTACACAACAATTTGCAACAATCATTTTTTTATTTGTCATCTCTATTTCCAGTTTATAAAATTGTTATTTAAAATCTTGGCAAAATTTTTAGTAATTAGTTGTAAAAGCATGGTGTAATAAAATGGTCTGTCCCTGATCTCTATTGTAAAGCTGTTTATCTGAAACAACTGTCACTTTTACAAAAAAAAGTATTGGACACGTATTTTTTTTTATTTCACGCAAACAAAAAATGAAGGCGATACAGCGCATTGAAAATACGCGTGACATCACTACGTGCTTCAATTTTTAATTTTTACCAACGA
The DNA here is from genome assembly GCA_905332915.2 of Hecatera dysodea. Taxonomy (NCBI): domain Eukaryota; kingdom Metazoa; phylum Arthropoda; class Insecta; order Lepidoptera; family Noctuidae; genus Hecatera; species Hecatera dysodea. The sequence continues at coordinate 23,283,852 of HG995286.1, read as the reverse complement.
AGTGATGTCACCTCTCTTGAACTTTGATTCGCTTTATCTTTGTGTCCAATATTTTTGAACATCTAACGGGCGGACTAAATAGAATTCTGATTTAGATATGTAGTAATATACCCAATTGCTTTGATCCATTTTGAAATTAAAATAGGGACCAAAGAGGTTGAGAATCTGGAAATAAGTGATTTAATTAATTGACCATCATTTGTTAAGTCAAGTTTTTACAATTGTTGACTAAAATCCTTCCGTTTTTTGCCGAGATCAAAGGAACTTTTTAAAAAGATCATTTTAATCATCAAGTTTGCTCATCTAACTAAACACATCAAAAGTATCTAGGGATCAACATATATTTTTGCAATAACTTTTCTCCTGATTGATATTAATTAAAATTTTCTTTAAGGATTCATCAAATAAAGTGTTTTCGTTTGTCACAGTAACGATAAACCAAGTCACCTTTGCATTAATAAAGAAATTTGCCATTTTCCTAATAAAGGGATTTTTGACATTTGAACCACTAACATTAAAGTTCGAAAAAAAGACTGAAATAACAGTTTTCTTTAAAATTTTATTGGGTAACTTAAACAATTAATAATCCGTGTTTCTACCGCGAACACTAACAACACAAGAACATCGGTTTGGCATACTCAAAATGAGTTCATCCAAATCACGCTGTGGAATGGCCGCCCATGTTCGTTGCAACAACAAAAAAAGGTCTTCTTGCGACTGGATACCCTCCATATTCGGCAGAGCTCTTCGCTTACCTTGGCTGAGCGCCATGGAGGACGGTATCGCTGCACCACACGGAGACAAGACCGATACATTCAAATCTTAACTCGAAGAGCTCCAACAATAACCGCCATGATGTTAGCCGTGAGGCTTCATCACTCTTCAGGGAACTTAATTAGCGACCAAACAGTCAGAAACCGCTTGCATGAAGTGAACCTTCATTCCCGAAGACCGCTACGGGTACCACCTATAGCAATGCACAATCGTAGGATTCGATATCAATGGGCTCTTGAACACAGAAATTGGGCAGAAGAACAATGGCGTTTCGTGTGCTTTTCTGATGAGTCTCGTTTTGGTATGAGACCGGATACAAGACGTATACGACACTGGAGAACCCCTGGACGCCAACAGCGATTAAAATCCTGCCAGGAAGTCCATCCTTATAGTGGTGGAACCATCATAGTATGGGCGGGTATTTGGATCGGCGGAAGAACTGAGTTGATTTGGATCAGAGGCAACCTCAACGCTCAAATTTATGCTGAGACGATTGTATCAGACGTCATCGTTCCTCTACAAGTGCAAATCGGTCCCTTATTTCAGTTAATGCATGATAATGCACGACCGCACACCGCAAGAGTTGTAAGACAGACTCTCGCCGCAGCTAACATCAATGTCCTGCCCTGGCCTGCTCAGTCGCCAGACTTGAACCCGATTGAGCATGCATGGGATATGCTACAGAGAAGAGCTCTGCCGAATATGGAGGGTATCCAGTCGCAAGAAGACCTTTTTTTGTTGTTGCAACGAACATGGGCGGCCATTCCACAGCGTGATTTGGATGAACTCATTTTGAGTATGCCAAACCGATGTTCTTGTGTTGTTAGTGTTCGCGGTAGAAACACGGATTATTAATTGTTTAAGTTACCCAATAAAATTTTAAAGAAAACTGTTATTTCAGTCTTTTTTTCGAACTTTAATGTTAGTGGTTCAAATGTCAAAAATCCCTTTATTAGGAAAATGGCAAATTTCTTTATTAATGCAAAGGTGACTTGGTTTATCGTTACTGTGACAAACGAAAACACTTTATTTGATGAATCCTTAAAGAAAATTTTAATTAATATCAATCAGGAGGAAAGTTATTGCAAAAATATATGTTGATCCCTAGATACTTTTGATGTGTTTATTTACATATCTATGAATACTATCAAAGTTCATGTCAACGTATTTCAAGAAGTTCAGCAGCATTTGTGTCACCTGCCATATTGATAATCCTTATTTCAGTTATTATTCGTTACCCAGTTGACACGATGCTGCTGATAGCTCTTTGTAATCTAATTTTATTCATATTATCAAGAAAATAAATGTAACGTCCTTGAGTCTGGTAACAAAACACAAAATAAATGAAAAATTTGAATATCTTTGACATTTATGATGCCTTCTGAAGCCCTATTATGACGTCTTAAATCCATCATGAATGATTTCTGTGTCAGAGAGAAACGGAGTTACACAAGACGAATAGCACTATCGCTTTCCCTCACACGAATCATGATAGCATTGGCACGGCCACTGATCTGAAGGACGTAGAGCAGTGTCTGAGAGGGTGAACATGCTGGCACTGGTATGCTCTTTGTGCCACAGAAGTGGAAATAAAAATGTTCAGATTTATTGTACCTTTTTACACTCGAGCAATTTGTGTAAAAATATGGTATAATTCCCAGTAGCAGCCTGGTGCCAAAACGTTTGATATTGACATTAATCTTGCACTTATCACTAAATGTCTGTATTATATAGGACTTAAAAAAACTGTGCATGTACTGGATATGTTTTTAAGTCTACCTCTGCCTAATAATTAGGGAAGTACCGCTGTGTTATTATGAGGCTTATAAGCAATTTATAAACAATGTGACATAACAACTTGACACATAGCACTAGATTTTTATCAGTATAAAAAAGTTGTTCGAGGATTGCCGACTGTAGTGACAGACGGCGGGAAGCGACTTCTTTATACAGTGTAAACCGCATTAGTCTGTCGCATAGCTTCAAAGATATTTTAAACTGCGCCACGGACTAACGGTTTTCACAATCATTTAGAAAATTGCTTTCAAAACGTCTGTATATAAATAGGTACACTATAATTACAATTATAAATAGTTTAAGAAAATTCGATGTATTACCAAGTGTCCAAAAAGCGATTTTTGGGCGCGCATCAGTCAATATATCAGTGCAAAGTCCCCCGGCTTCGCACGGATATATTGACTGATGTGAGAGTGACTGTATCAAAGATTATTTACCGTAACGTTGTGTACATAAACTGTATTCAGTGTAAAAAATAGTAGATATATAAGTGATCTCAGAAATGGATTGTATGAGAACGACAGATACAATAGGTTAATAGAGATGTTATATTATCATAAAATAATACAATATAAATCTTCGCTGTAAAGCACGTCAAGAAAATCCAAGTTGGACTAGACATACATAAGTCCTGTTAATAATATCAACTTATGTTATTCAGCCAGGAGGCTGAGCATCACAAGAATAATAAAATGTTATTAAACGCATACATTACAAATAGCTCTCTCCACTGGGGCTTTTATAATATGTAGAAGATCACTGAAGAAAAATCACCACGTAACTGCCGGGGTTTCAGCTCTTGGATATCAAAGAATATTTATATAAATGCCGGAAGATTACAAAGGACAGAAAAATTCTGATGTGAGTGATGACTCTAAAAAACATAAATGAAAGTGCGTGTTTATTAAAACAATATTGCGATCTGAGACAAGTTATTGGACGGAAACAATACTGACTATGAGATGCTAAAACAGCATTAGAAACATGTTTTAGAAAATAAGTCGGATCAATTCAGGTTAAACAAAAATTACTTACCAGCCTTATCAGGGTAGATTGTAAATAAAATATCTTTATTACAGATTAAATTCAAATTTTTGTTTACTTTTTACATCGTTAGATTATGGTATGGTTGGTTATCATTGAATCAATCAGTTATGAAAATCAAACAAAAATGCTGTAGGTACTGTGGCAGTACAACTATGTGTACATATTTCATAAGATTAATATTATGTTTGCTGATTACAGTGATGTCAAAAGCAAGCGGTGATGGCAAAATCTGTTGAGTTTTGACAGTGCGCACAACAGAGTATAGTCTTGTGACAAAACATCATTTTCCCTTTGTGAAAATATTTACCGTTTACCAATATTTACATTTTGGACTACAATACTTACTACAGTTTACAATATTAATAATACAGACTGTTTTTTACTACAGTTTACAATACTAATAATACAGACTGTTTTGTCACCAGCATACGGCCCGTCATTTAGACGAAATCAAGTTATCTAAAAACAGTTTTGTATTCGGTTTACGCCCGTCTAAAGATTCAAATACATTCCCCTGATTTCTGAATAAAATATTCGATGATGATATGTCAAACTCTATTTTACTCTAAAATCCTGTCAAAACTAATTTCCAAATACTTAATCCAGGAATATGACAATTCTTGTATAAACTTAGTAGGGTCAATAATTTTGTATTTAAATAAATCTAAATGTTAATATATTTATTAGGATTAGGTATAAGGCAAGATTTACAACTAGGTACATAATTACTATTAATATGTGAACTTAACTTATTCAATATTATTAAAGTATATCTTCATACTGTAAATACCATTTAGCTATATAATGAGTGTGTGTATTATTGTAATTCAAAATGACTAAATTTAGTGTTGGAGGAATTAATTTGAAATGGTGTTAGAAAATTTCCTTTAAAAGGACTTAGAATATGAATGTGAGACTCTTGTCACCATTGTACCTTTTTGCTGTTCCTTCCAGTTCTTCATTTATTTGGTATGTGTAAATATTTACTTGCACTTTTGTGTAAGGAAATATTGAATAAATAAATTATTAATACAAAATTAGATATTTAATAAAAAGCGTGTTACATTTCTATAATATTTGAAAAAGTTGTCTGTAAAACGGGTCCTTTTTTAGCCCGTTTTAAGAAAAAATGTTTATAATGGAACTTAACTCAGTATTAAACTCAAGAAAATGTGAATCTGACTTAAAATTTTATGAGAATAATGTAAATGTTGTAGTGAAATTCAGCATACAATTTTTTAACATAATTTATGGAAAGAAAGTATATTCACGTTGAGAAGTCACAGACATTTTGACGTGTTTGAGAGTACTCAGGGCTGTTCCGCACCAACACAAGGCGACCAATGTGGTGATTTGACTTTGTGAAGTCACGGAGCCATTCGTCCCAGAAGAAGGACGAGATCCAAAAGGATTTCATCCAGGACAATAAAAATGCATGCTGCTGTTTTTGGGGTTCCAGGACTACGTGCATTTTGTGAGTGCGTCCGCAGTGGCTCTGGCTGAAGACCACTATACCACCACCATGTGCTTATGTCAAGTGTTAAAAGGCCCACGACAAAAATGTCCTAACCTGACTTAAAATTTAAAGCGTGAATTTATTTTCTTCATTATTATTTATTAATATGGCAATCCAACGAATAGTTCACAGAAACATTTACAGCAAATTAATCTCATAGTTAACATAATATAATAACAATGAATCTTTCACTTAAAAATGTGCACTTGCACACATGCTATTTTATATTAATAAATTAAATTGATTAACTAATTGCGTTGATAAAAAAAATAGAACAAGGTTTAAAAATAGAAATTTGTTAACGAAGGATTAAAAGTTGATCAAATCGGCGAGTTGTTGTAGTGTGTCAATGCCATTGGTGTTTTTGTTTGTCTTGAACTTGTCAAAATCGATGAGCACTATAGCAACCAATAACATTAACAAAGCTAGAATAGATTAACTGTTTAGTAAAATAATTTGAATGTTTTGGTGTGTTTTTTTATTTCTAACTCATGCCTAATCCTCATAGTGAAAATAATAGTGATTCCAGTCTGTAAGTCATCGGCTCTATAAATCTACCAAATTTGTACCACTGAAGTTTAAATAGGTTAAATGGGGGTTGTAAGTTCTTATCCAACCCCTAAATACTTTAGTTACACATGTGAAAGTAGAACCTACTTTTATGTATGAATAAAATCTATTAGTTTCATCTTATTTTAGAAATTCATCTCGTAAAGCTACTGGGAAGACACACAGCTTGTCACATAAAAAATTCGTGGCCGTGACGTGTAAGTATCTAAAATTAAACAAGACCATTCCAAACAATTTGGGTCTTATGCCCAAAATAAGGGTCTAAGAATGATTTGAAGTTGTTAGGTACTTGAAGTCGATTCCCCCATAACGGATGGCTTCTCACGGTGCCTTTGAACATTTGCCATCTTCACTAAAGCAGGTCCGCTAGTACCATAGTTTCGTCGACAGATAAGGCCAGTATTGCTAGCCTTTTGCTACTATAGGTCATTATCCATTTTACCTATATAGTAGTTAGCCATACCATAATTTGTACTTCCTAAATCAACCCCCATAATCCCAAATCATGAAAACCTGATGGCGCTGCTTGTTGAGGGAACAAAATGAAAAGCCTGTCAAAAGCAATGCATTTAATGTTAGTTCTCTGTGTCGCCGCGTTCATTACGATCCACGTCGCACTGTAGGTTATGGTCTCATTTGTAAAACAGGTGAAATTAGGATAACTACCGAGCCAAATACAACGAGCCCATAAAGCTCAGGAGACATAATAAGAATTTAACACTTAAAATGAGGCCTAACTGTTCTTACATAGCGTACTAGTGGTATTTAGTTGAGTCGCTCCCAAAGCGAGCACTAGGCCACTACCGCTCACTTAAGTTCTTTAACACAGAACTCTACCTGTCTAACGAGTTTAAGTACCTGGGGGTCATCCTAGACAGTAAGTTAAACTGGAGCAATCACCTAAACATTAACTAAACCGGGCGTGCATCACCTTTTGGCAATGTAGGAAAATGAGAGGTAGGAAGTGGGGCGTATCTCTCAAAATTATACTATGGTTGTACAGCGCAGTAATTCGGCCCGTGATCACCAACGGGGCCGTAGTGCGGTGGACCCACACAAAGCTAGCAACAGCCGTAAACAAACAACAACACATGCAAAGGCTGGCCTGCAAGGCGACGATGACGGGTTGCATGAGGACTTCTGTGACTGCGGCGCTGGAAGCCATACTGGGACTCCCCCCGCTCCATTTATTTATACAATAAGAAGCGACGGTGCTAGCAGCCCGCCATAAAGCAATAGACTCCCCTTAACAAAAACAATCAATGATCGGGTACTTACGTAAATGGCGTAGTTACCCGATCATTGATTGCTTTTGTTAAGGAGAGTCTTTCATAAAAAATACAAAATCCAATTGTATGATAATCACCGTTGCGAGGGACTGTGCCCTGCCCGCTGAGCTGCGGATCTTCACCGATAGATCAAAAACAGGTACTGACACGGGTGCGGGAATCTTCTCGGAGGATCACTACATTCACATAGCCACACTATTGGAAGTCCATAACACTGTGTTATGGACCTCCAATGGTGAGTTCAAGCTTCAAACAGCAGCAGTTTCAAGCTAAGTTCATGGACATTTCCCTGGCGGTCACAGCCATCCTGAACAGGGAAGTTAAGAACCACTCAATACGCATGCTTTCGGACTGCATGGCCGACTTGCAAGCTCTGAACAGCCACACAGTTAACTCTGGGCTGATCCTCGAGTGTCACCAACGGCTCAACCAGGTTGGTAGATACAACAAAGTAACCATTCAGTGGATCAAGGGAAACAGCAAATCCCGAGGCAACGATGCAGCAGACCAACTCGCCAATGGGTCCCGAACCCATCGTGCCACTCCCTTTCGGTTACTTACGCACTTTGGTGTGGAGTCGCGAAGACCACCATTATGATATCAATGATATACCATTTTGACACTTTTGTAATATCAGAATTGAGCTCAGTCCGACTGCACTTCTCGTACTTCTCGTGAACCGTTCTTCTTTCATGTTATCTGCGCTTGCTGTCTTCGGGATGGATTGGGGTTAGAGGTGTTAGCTTACCAGGGATTAATGAAGATACAGAATATATTGTTAATAGTGGAAAAGCGGTTCAGGGGAACTTTTTGGCAATTATTTTCACTATATTTAAGAACAGATTTAAATTATTTCTTGCCAATGACTACAAATTCTATGTGCTACTGTTTTCTTTCTTACAACAATAGTTTACTGTTAGGGCCACATTACGGTAAACTATTGTTGTACAAATAAATCGCTAGCTGTTTTATTTAACCGAAGTTTTAACTTCAACAACTATACATTTTAGGCTATATCTAAGACTATTCTAAATCGAGATAGGATACCGTGAAATTTCCCGTCTATTGGGATGAAAACCACCCCTTCAACCCTGTCCAATGAGGGGTTAGTTCAACGGAACTACTGCTTTTGTCTATGAGTGTGAACCTATTTAGTATTTGGGTTGGGTGGTTTACCCAATTTTCAGAGCTTTGGTAACTAAGGGAACTAACATAATATAATTGTAATAGTCGCCCCTCTAAGGGCGGCAACACAAGCTCAAGGGACCCGGTAAGGGAAAGTCTACACACGCTTATGTTTGAATAGAGCTCAGTGCTTGGTTTTCAGTTCAGATAATCTACAATCACAAAGAAGTAATTAACTAAGATATTCTTATGTTTCTTATGTCTATTTGAAGGTGCGTGCAGGCTACTGGTGTTTTTTTTGTCCACCCGATTACCTTATATATTATTACATTATTGTACCTTGTGAAATGTTCATCCGTTTTACCTCCTAATATTTTACTGGGGTACCTTGTGAAAACATTACGTTTCGGGAATGTGTGTGGAAGTGACCCAACCTACCTATTTATTTTATTACAAAAAAAGTCCCAAAAATATCTTACGTTTAAAAGAGAAAACAAGAACACTAATTTAACTTATTTTTTATGAGAAATATGTACGGTAATTATATAAATATGGTAGTGACGATCGTCCCGAGCTGGTTTTAAAAAAAATCAGATAACTGGTTGAGAATGAAGTAAATCATACATAAGCTTACAATACCTATTCAATAAAGTTGCATAGTTTCTAACTTTTAAGAATTGTTAGTCTGGGGTTAAGATATATTCATGTATGATCACGCCACTAGGCGGCCAATGGTTCTGGGCTCACTTACTCGTTTTTATTACTGATCGCACGAATCCACGTGGGTCATTCAGGAATAACCCGTGTGCGATTTCAGTTGGAAATCGCACACGGAATCGGATCGCAATGGAAAAATCCAGAAACAGACTGTGTAACAGGGTCATAAATTTGCACATGCGCAATGTAACAACCCTCCGATCAATACCAATTTGTTCTTCCTGGCGGCTCGGACGAGGTCCGTTCATAAATCGAAAGAAATATAATCCAGGAATTAATATTGTTGTGGAATTGTACCCCTGAGAGGCTCGAGTATACCGACATCTAGTAAGTAAATAGTTCTTTCTTTACATAACTGTTTACAGCTTTCTTATGGCCTTGTTTCTCTTTTGTGTTCGATTACTTAATCGATAAAAGGGTCAAGAGAACTAAGTGACACAGTTTCTATTATTGATAGGTACTATTTTGCTGTGCAATGATAACAGTAAGTAGGTAAAATACTGTTTTGATAGTTATGTAATCCTTTTTTTCTCTTGTGTTATTTTATTTTAATCAATTCAGTACCGTCAAATAACTTCGATGCGACTTGTAATGTGCGTTTGCGGTTGGTGATAAATAATCCTGCGATCATTGCTACATCAAGCGCGTGATGTATTTTTATGCGAGTGAACAGCATCGCAAAATCGTCATCCTGGCTCTAAAATCACCCCTTCATATAATTCTAAGCGAATCTCCAATATAAAATATGCTGCTAGAGCGCCAACAAACATACTTTTTCAGTAAGCTTTGTTCGTCATCAACTTCACTTCAGTCGACAGTCCACAGCTGAACTTAAACTTTGTTCACACACAATAGCTAAAAAACCAAATTATTGTTCTTTCAGGAATGGATAATCCTATTCGGAGACCACAAATTAACGGCACGTTGGCTCATTATGATCGAGACTTATACACTAAATTGTTGATTTTGACAATGAAACAAGCCAAGCGCGTATTGAAACGAGCTGCAACTAAGCTGAATGTTGAAGAAATGCTGCAGCTGCTGGATAACGTGTCCAGCATATGTGACGTGGATGTGCATGAGATATACCTGCGAGCCAACCTTACCAACGTTCCTTTCCACTAAGTTTATGTATTCGGGGCTGTTGTTCTCAAAGCTATCTCTATAGTTTTTTTTCTAACGTATAATCAAACTATTAGTTAACGGATGGTGAAGTTTGCGAATTTTATAAAAGTGTAGATAGAAAATAACGTATTTGGAAACGAAATTGCTGTGTCATTATATTTGTAACAGCCTTCATCAGCTGCATCGTTGGGCTAACTTTTAAGTAACAATATTAATTACATTACTTGCATTGCCATTTGTTCATTTAAGGTAACGTAGGAACTTTTTTTTTATTGTATATTCAATATATTTATAATTTCCTTTTTCAAATGTGTTCCTTTTTCAACTAGAGGTTTTCAAGATTTAATTCTCTATGATGCATAATTGAAATTAAAATAATCGTCCTTTTAGAAAACTTTGTTAGCTTAAAAATACTCATTACGGTCGATGTGTAGTAAGTGTAAATAGATCTTTCCGTACGCGCTCGTAAAAATGATTTGTTTCTATTTCCTAGTAATTAGCTAAGATAAGGCCCTACTTTATGACATCTTAACCCGTTAGTAATACCATTGTGAGAGAAGAACGGATCTATAAAAGATCTAAACGCCAACATGCTTTTTCACACCTTTTTCAATACAGAAGTATGGTGGCATTTTTAGTTGAAATTATTTACGTTAAAAAGTCGCTGTTTCATTAATATCCGAACCTTCACTATCATCGGGCAATTAATTTGATAATAACTGGCATTACTAAGTATTTAATTATCATATCATTGCGTAAATGTGGTGGATAGTGTGTGTTATTTATTTTATTGTAAATACTATTAAGAATCTATTGATGTATGCAGTGGACCTTACTACAATAAATGTCTAAATGTTGCTTTTTTATTGATTATCCCATTACCTGTTTTATAAAGACAGAACATAACAATATTTCACAACTGTATGAACACTAAGGATATTCATCATGGTTTTTATGTAAAGTATGGAACTTCTTTACCTATGCTTTTGTACCTGTACCCTGTGATCTGGTGTAGCCAACAGCACGACGATGGTGCTGAGCTGGCCTAGGTTAGTATTGCTTTGTAATAAAATCAGGGACTAGCTACTGGTTTTCTTAGCACTCAAAAGGGGCCAAACGAAAGTCATTTATAGTTTACTTTTACTGACATACATATGTGCAATAAGTTAAGGTAATAAAAAAAAATTAAGCCGACTTATTTTATTCAATATGAAAATAGCATTGCAGCAGTTATAATTTCAAACAACGATGGCTTCCTATTCAACAAGGGATTTTATTATCTTAGCGTTTCTATGGCAATGTTTGGCTCCAAATTCAGAACTCCGCTCAGACGCAATCAATAGGTTTAATTAAAATTGTTTATTTTCCTGCCAATTATTTTAATTTTGAGTGGTAATTTAGAATGCAACATTTGCGCTATTATTAGCACAATCCACCGGATTATCACGTTTTAATACTACTTAATTGTGGTTGTTCCCTTTCTATTGGAATACTATTGTGCATGATTATAACTAAAAGTAGAATATTTATTTTGTTTGTGATAATATATGGGTTCTAAGGGAAATTATCACACTTTGAACAAAGAGAGCTGGTTTGTGGTGACACTGTGGAAAACGTACAGGAAAAACTTAAAAGAATTCTTTGTCTGAATGTAGGAAAATATAAACTAGTTCAAATAAATATAAACATAATAATCAATAAATGACTATAGATAAACTAGATCAGTAGTACTTCCAATGAGTAAGAAAGAGAAACGTGAAATGGTTCGTTTGTCTCTTTCAGTAATATATAACCCTCTTGTACACGTTCTTAATTCTGAATTTGACAGATTGGCGGAACATGTTCGGATACGCTGTTACTCGATTTTGGTCCTTTGAATCAAAATATTATAAAGCATTTAAAAAAAGTGATGCATTTATAAATGTCAGTTAAAATTCGTATGAAAATAAAGAATACCATGTTGAAGAGAAAATGTAGTGTATCAGTGGGTCATGCCGGCATAAAACTGTTAGGTTAGGTTAGTCTTTTGTTAGTTAAAGTGTTTGTATAGGACAACCCAGAACACAAGATCGCTGTAGTGTTGTTGTTTGCTTGTACGAATAAACTCATATTAGTATAAATTAAAAAAAAGAGTTCAAACATTGATCACGGAGTGAATGAATATTAAGTTTATTTTATTAACGCTCGGATTTGCAACAAATAGCAATTTCTGCCAGTGTTCATTAGCTCGTTGAGTATGCTCGCGTCAGTGAATATTACATGTTTCATGACTGCGTTATTGCTGTCTCTTCGTACATTACCAGTGTTATTCGCTTTATTATATCGGTCGCTCTTTTTTTATCGGTCCCTATTTAAGATGTAAATATTATAATTACGTTTGGATATTCGGCTGGACGATTGGCGCTTTGATAGCCAATTAATGTATAACTCTATTTGATATCTATGGTCATTTGAATGAACTTAGCTGAATGTAATAAAGCAAATTACATTCATCTTAAATATGGGTTACGAAAGATCAGGGGATAAGCTTTAAGATTATCAATGTCACATTTGTAATTCCGTGTATTAAGTAAAAATTGTTAAAAGGGTGCATTTTATTTTCTATTTGTTATTTGTGTTTTTACAAGTGATTTCTGGTAAAAAAATTGTGTTCTAGATGTAAACATTCCTGGGGCACCTGTATCCACCTTTTGAACAAAGCAAGGTAGGTAAAAGATATTTTGCGATAAATAATAAAAATATAGTATCATGTTAAGTTTGTTGACTGTCAATGAAATATTAGTTATCATTATAACCACTTTGGAATCAAGAGGCAGGTGAGATTGTAGGTTGACTGAAACAAAGAAATAATTATATGAAAAACTATTCCTACATTTTCATGTTATACAGCATTTATCTGAATTCCAGAGTTGGTCTAGAAGTACATAAAAGCGTTTCAGTTTGCGAATTTCAATTTGAGCATTGCACGAACTCCTCTGGTCTTCAACCAAAGGCAACAAAGTTGGAAGACCACCTTCATGATAGTGCCATATGGCGAACCCTTACAAACCCATAAAAATCAAACGTTCTAATTTTATCTTCCGTGACAATTATTTAAAATTGAAGCAGTGCTGTCATAAATTTAGAACATTTCGGCATACGCAAAATTATTTAAAAAAAACATGTCTATGTCTAATTTTCACATTCTTTCAACATTAGTATTCAGTGGCTATATTAAACCATTCCTTTGGTGCTTGAATTTCAAAGAACTGGAGGGTGGTCACGTGTTACATAATTATCTTTAAAAAAATATTTAAATATAGATGCTATTTAGAGCAGGATCGATAATTTTTGGAACCAAAAAAAATTACAGTATGATAAAACCCATTAGAAAAGGAGGTGAATATGATAAAAATGAAAAGAAAAATAAATTACGGTCGATCCGAGTTCGGGAAGTGGGAGGGGGTGAGTTTTTAAGGGTAAAAAAAACTTTTTACAAAAAAATACAACCGAGTTTTCCACAAAAAATCAAAAAAGTACAAAATAACTTTAATTTCGGAACTCGGTGTTTGTGGTTGTGGTTCCTTTTTCATTTTTTTAACACCGACTTCCGAAATTAAAGTTATTTTGTACATTTTTGATTTTTTGTGGAAAAGTCGGTTGTATTTTTTTGTAAAAAGTTTTTTATTTTTCACTTTTTAGTGGTACCTATACCCCCTCCCCTCCTCCCACCTAAACGAACCAATTACATTAGTGTAAAAAAAACGCACTGCTCCAATGCAGAGTAAACTAAAAGGTCGTCAATGTAGACAATGTAGATATTTTTTTAGATTTTTGTTGATTTTTTAAAACCGCTTGTTCGATTTCGATAAAATTTTCCTGGGACCATTTGGGAAGTATACCCTTTCCAACAAAAAAAGAATTTTTCAAATCGGTTGGCAAGCGACGGAGTTATGCGCGAACAAACAATAAAAAAAAAACATACAAACATCCGAAATGAGAACCTCCTCCTTTTTTAGAAGTCGGTTAAAAATGTTTTATCTCGATTTCTGGCAAAACTACAAGTCCTATGGAAAAAAGTTAAATGGCAAAGGTTCATCCTACTGTATTATTATTTTTTTCATTTTTTACCATCTTTGGCTTCGAAGGCTTCGGCCCTGGTCTAATTAGCTGGTTATGTGCCCAAAAACGGGCGACATTGCAACATTGCATGGAAATGTATTTTGCATCTAACTGTATATGACGAAATACATTTCCATTTCATTTAGTATGTACATATGTGGCCTATGTATATATGGCCAGGTACAAACCTCGCAATTTAAAAATAAATAACTGCACAGTGGCCACTGCTCAAACCGTAAAGTAAGACTGCCAAGCCAACTTGTGAAGTTAAACCTATTTATGAACTGAGCAGTGTTTTTTCTTACATCTAAACACATCAAAAGTATCTAGGGATCAACATATATTTTTGCAATAACTTTTCTCCTGATTGATATTAATTAAAATTTTCTTTAAGGATTCATCAAATAAAGTGTTTTCGTTTGTCACAGTAACGATAAACCAAGTCACCTTTGCATTAATAAAGAAATTTGCCATTTTCCTAATAAAGGGATTTTTGACATTTGAACCACTAACATTAAAGTTCGAAAAAAAGACTGAAATAACAGTTTTCTTTAAAATTTTATTGGGTAACTTAAACAATTAATAATCCGTGTTTCTACCGCGAACACTAACAACACAAGAACATCGGTTTGGCATACTCAAAATGAGTTCATCCAAATCACGCTGTGGAATGGCCGCCCATGTTCGTTGCAACAACAAAAAAAGGTCTTCTTGCGACTGGATACCCTCCATATTCGGCAGAGCTCTTCGCTTACCTTGGCTGAGCGCCATGGAGGACGGTATCGCTGCACCACACGGAGACAAGACCGATACATTCAAATCTTAACTCGAAGAGCTCCAACAATAACCGCCATGATGTTAGCCGTGAGGCTTCATCACTCTTCAGGGAACTTAATTAGCGACCAAACAGTCAGAAACCGCTTGCATGAAGTGAACCTTCATTCCCGAAGACCGCTACGGGTACCACCTATAGCAATGCACAATCGTAGGATTCGATATCAATGGGCTCTTGAACACAGAAATTGGGCAGAAGAACAATGGCGTTTCGTGTGCTTTTCTGATGAGTCTCGTTTTGGTATGAGACCGGATACAAGACGTATACGACACTGGAGAACCCCTGGACGCCAACAGCGATTAAAATCCTGCCAGGAAGTCCATCCTTATAGTGGTGGAACCATCATAGTATGGGCGGGTATTTGGATCGGCAGAAGAACTGAGTTGATTTGGATCAGAGGCAACCTCAACGCTCAAATTTATGCTGAGACGATTGTATCAGACGTCATCGTTCCTCTACAAGTGCAAATCGGTCCCTTATTTCAGTTAATGCATGATAATGCACGACCGCACACCGCAAGAGTTGTAAGACAGACTCTCGCCGCAGCTAACATCAATGTCCTGCCCTGGCCTGCTCAGTCGCCAGACTTGAACCCGATTGAGCATGCATGGGATATGCTACAGAGAAGAGCTCTGCCGAATATGGAGGGTATCCAGTCGCAAGAAGACCTTTTTTTGTTGTTGCAATGAACATGGGCGGCCATTCCACAGCGTGATTTGGATGAACTCATTTTGAGTATGCCAAACCGATGTTCTTGTGTTGTTAGTGTTCGCGGTAGAAACACGGATTATTAATTGTTTAAGTTACCCAATAAAATTTTAAAGAAAACTGTTATTTCAGTCTTTTTTTCGAACTTTAATGTTAGTGGTTCAAATGTCAAAAATCCCTTTATTAGGAAAATGGCAAATTTCTTTATTAATGCAAAGGTGACTTGGTTTATCGTTACTGTGACAAACGAAAACACTTTATTTGATGAATCCTTAAAGAAAATTTTAATTAATATCAATCAGGAGGAAAGTTATTGCAAAAATATATGTTGATCCCTAGATACTTTTGATGTGTTTAGTTATGAGTAAGCACGAAAGGAGGTTGTGGCAAAATAATAACATTAGTACGGTAACGCAACGCTTGCCGAGGTCAGTCTGTGGATGGGTGACCGTCTTAACATACTGAGACTCCTCCGTGCCTCTGAAAGCACGTCAACCCGTTGGTCTCGGCTTGTCATTTTTAAATATTTGGCTGGCGTTACTATCATCAGAAGCCAAAAAATCGGATACCGGTCTGCTAAGAAGACCGTTTTACCCGTTCACTGGGTTGTGGAGTTGCATGACGTAAAATACTGGTATTCAGCTAAATCCCATTTAACTGGAGGCCGATCCCAATAGAGTCGGGAAAAATGCAAGGCAGATGTGTAAGCAGTCGTTTGAATTCAACATGCGTTTTATTACATTACAGGTTTTAAAAATGTGTCAAGACCGTCGGCAAGAAGAAAATGATAATTTAATAGTGCCAATAAGGATGGAGCCACCAGAACCAGATCCGCAGGAAATAAGGAATGATTTCTTCAGATTAATGAGATATATGAGGTAATTTTGAGTTCATCGATCCATAATACGTTACAAAGAAAACAGGAAAGTTCTTTATTTGATCCAAAATACTTTATAAAGAAAACAGGAAAGTTTTTTATTTGTTTTATATTTTCCTTCTTTCTTATGTTTGTACCGTGCGGTTTCCTGATGAAGAATTCAGATTCGTAGACCTAAATGCTTGCCTTACATACGTTTATTTATTTTCCAAATGGAAAAAAATAACTAATTTTCCTTACGAAAACAAGTCGAGTGTTCAAATCAAAAGAAAGGAAACTAGAACAGCTCACGCAATTTCAAATCTGAATTCCAAATTGGAAAACCTAATAGAATATGATCCGGTATAAGATATACAGGATTTTTTTATTTATTCCTTGCAAATACTTTGACAAATAAACTTAAACGAGTTTATAAACTCGTCAGATTACAAAAAAAAAGGAATCTTTAACGAAAAGCCGACTTTATGGTTACAACCTTCGATCAATTGATCGAAGGTTACAACTGCCCTAGTAGCCGTGAGCTCAAGCGTAGGTATTTACGTGGGTTTACGATCTATGATTTAATCAGGTTATAACAATACTTTTTTAAGTTAAAGCCGTGATATGAAGTTAATTGAAGGGTAATTCCAATTTTAATGCAGAAAAGCATTATGATCAAAAGTGCCAATTATGGCAGTAATTATAATAAAAATATAATAAAATTAAAATTCACATTACCTTCTTATTGCATTATTATTATCCTGTGAGTGGCTGCTAAAATAATTATTTCATTAGAGACCGCAGTGTCACAGATGGGTATATATAACACCAGGCTAGGAAAATCTGCAAGCTGCCCGCAAATTTTCCCCACTTAATAAATGAACTCGCACCATCTCATAAAACTCGCGGTACTTAACGGGGTTTTCACGGGAAAGCGATAAGACACGACGTTACGACAGATGCGCATGCGATGATCAACTGAGGGGCGCCTCTATGTCGCCCGCGGCTCTTACCCCCGCTCTGAAATGACTTGTTATTATGTCATAGTCCATATCTTGCTGAACTAAAACTGGATAAAAATATGAGCAAATAATTGGAATGTGTTCTACTGCTGATATGGAACCACCCAATTTTTTATTTTTGGCATTTCTTAAAAATGTTTCTATTTAGCCTCAGATACTTTATACATTGATAACTAATAAAAAATAAAACATCTTTTTATTACCATCATCGAGACGTGATTTAGCTAGGCAATCTATTTGCGATGTATCAATGTATGCATTTTTTATCATTAAATAACATATGAGAGTATGTATATAATTATAGTATTTCTTATGACGAATCTCGCTCTATAATCAGGATACCTTACATAATATGACGCAGCTTTTATAACTCTTGCGTCATAGGAATGCAGTCAAGAGGAAATATGATTATATCTCTCTTAAGTGATATTTGTACGTCTCATTCCTAGGAACATGATTTTCGAACTATTATTATTATATAAGTAACTACTCAAAAACAAACAAAACTAGATTTTTGCAACTAGAATGAAATTCAAATGCAGTCAGTCCATTAAGATATGCAAACAAGATTTTGATATTAAAATTGTGAACTGTATGTATTCCAGGCCGATAGTAAGACGTTTCCTCACTTGCTTGATTTGGTGCTGCAGTACAGAATATATGGAGGTCAATGATTTTGTGTAATCGGAGAAAAACCATGGCTTATAAGCAGATAGCACTGCAAAGGCAGAGTCACTTCGCAAGGAGCAGATTTTTCGTAGGGATTAAATGTGTTTAGGCGGGCTTTTCTTCAACCTTATTTATCCAATATTTCTGCGAGTTATATTAGTATATAACACGTGGAAATATTGAATAAATAAGGTTAAATTTGTAGTGCAATATGCTGCTGGTAGTAATTAGATATTAATTAATTAATTCACATGTTAATTGATGGACTCGATCAAAGGTACATTGTTGGTTGGTTGTAAGTACCTAAAACAAAAAAACAAACAGGTATTTTCATAGTTTTAGATACAAAATTTGGACGAAGTCAATAGCGCAGTTAGTCAGGTCCAAAATTGGTTTACGGCAAACAACTTAGTACTAAATGAAAAGAAAACCAAATGTATTAAATTCACTTTACCAAATGTTAAAAGTAGAAAATGCGACATTATATTGAATGGAGAAAAACTGGAGATCATTAATGAGACGGTTTTCCTGGGAATTACTTTAGATGATAAATTACAATGGGGACCTCATATAAAATCTCTTGCTGGTCGTCTAAGCTCAGCCGCTTATGCTGTTAGAAAGATAAGACAGTTAACAGACGTAGAAACCGCACGTTTGGTCTACTTTAGTTATTTTCACAGCATTATGTCATACGGTATTTTGTTGTGGGGTCGGGCTGCTGACATTGAATCCATATTTATTTTACAAAAGAGAGCTGTCAGGGCCCTTTATAATTTGCGTCCCCGCGATTCTCTTAGAGAAATTTTTAAAAAGATCAATATTATGACAGTCCCTTGCCAATTCATTTATGAAAATATTATGTATGTAAGGAATAATCGACATCTTTTTAGTAAAATTAGTGATAGACACAATTTTAATACTAGAAATAAAGACAAATTAGACCAACCATTTTATAGATTAGCTAAAGTACATACATCTTTTATGGGGTACTGTGTTAAATGTTACAACAAAATACCTTGTAACATATTAGAATTAAATGAAAGAAAATTTAAAACTTTTATTAAAACCACCCTTTGTAAACAAGCATATTACAAATTAGAAGATTACATTCAGGATAAGAATGCTTGGAAACATGCTGGTCTTGCTCCATAGGGCAATCAAGGGTGTAGACAAAATCAAACTGGTTGATTTATGAGTGAATTATATTTATGAATAGGTACATTTTTTGTGTCTTGTACTTTTTTTTCTTTTCTTTTTATTATTTCAATGTTTGTAAATATGTGAGTACCATGGGCATGAGTTATTAAGAAGTTTACCTCTGCTGGTAATACTTTGTTCTATAACTAGTATACTTGGTGCATCGTCCTCACATATATGAAGTATTTATTGTATTACCAAATATTGTAAAACATTGATTTGAAAAGAGTAACTATGGAGTTTCTTGTCCGTTCTTCTCCATAAGAATCTACCTTTGCGAATGGACGCTAGAGTCACTTAATTTATGATAATTTTTATTGATGACGTTCAAAAGTGCCGTTAATGGCCTAATTGAAATAAACGGTTTGAGTTTGAGTTTGAGTTTGATGCGTAATACGCACTTGGTAGAAAATAAGTATTGTAAATAATAGTTTCCGTATACTGAACGGATCTGACCAACATCTTAGCGTTCGTTTACTGTATAAACACTAAAGATCATCAATAGTAACCAACGAGAAATAACGTTTTTGTTCTAAATATTAAGATCGGATGTGCAAAATGCACTTGGTAGTACATAAGAATAAAGTATGCCATTAGTACATAAGAATAAAGTATGCCATAATTTTTCTTATAGTAAACGGATATGACTAAAGCTTTGACAGGGTGTTTCTTGATATGAAGTAAAATCTATCAAAAAATTATAAAATCTGTTTAGCTATTTCTGTAAAGTTAGTAATTGATCCCTTTCTAAATTGAGTAAGATCATAATATATTAACAGTTGTACCAAACTGTATCCGGAAGCTAAACTCTAGCTTTTGTAGTGCTAATTCCTCTGCAGACTGTAAACAAATGATCCTGCTACTATTGCATTTTATTTGGTAAGTACCAACTAATTTTACCTTTTAAGAAGTTATCTCTGCATAAAACCCTAAAGATCGATAATAATCGTTTGTTTTGGGTTGTGTCTCGGGATCTGCAAGTCTTGAAGTCTTGTGCTATTTGAGTATTCGCAAGCATTTCGATGTTGTAAACCATCAGGGTATTCCCTTCTTGATAGTTACACTATTTAACAATATATTCAAAACAACATGCAGTATTGCGCCGTACTGTAGTGGTTTTAAAGTTTACAATAAATTAAACCATTACAAAATTTTGATAAACATGAATTATCATTTTTCTGTTACAAAAGAAAAACTTGCCATAAAATATTGAAAACACTTCCAATACGATTCAATACTGTTTCATAGCTCTGTTTTGACAACAAGTTAGAACACGCAATCTGGCGTGACGTAAAGCGCGAGATGTCATAACAGTGTTTTGGTCATGATGTCACGAGTTTCACGTCACGCCAGATTGCATGTTCCACCTTGTCACAAACTAGTCACGTGGTAGACCAGCTGGCATGCCATGCTGATACTAACAACTTCGACATATTTGATTTATATATGTATGTAGACGATGGTAAAATGGCTTCATAGAATGTTTTTGCTTATTTTTTCAAGTTTGTGTGTTAATTTAATAATTGCAGCATTCAAACATCTTCCCTTACAAAAACGAACATTGATGTCATCATATTATTGGTAATTGCTGGAACAAAGAAATCAGCTTTAGCTGCTAACATCTTGGTTCCAGTTCCGCATTGTTCATATTTATTACATGCACTTTTTGTTGACAAGACAGGAGTATTGACCTCACCGGTTTACCGTAAACTAATACTAGTCTCGTTATTAGGTTTAGATTCCAAAAAGTCTCAAAATAAATGAAAAGAAGATAATAGTAGTACATTATGATAAAAGTGAGCTAAGTTGCTCATTTATGTATACGAGACTGTGGGTTGCAGCCCGAACCGTAGGCGAGGGCGTAAATCAGCCGAATGTCTAGTGAGCAAATTGCTCACCGAGTTTCATACGCACTTTTTCAACACACTTGCGAGGAAAAACACAGATGCATTGCATAATTACAATTATTTACCACACTGCAACAAATGCGATATAAACAAAATATAAAAATTAAGGGAAATAGCGCGCAAGTTTTCTTTTTTTTGCATGCGCCATATGTAAGGTGATTGATTACCTACATTCAGCCATACAGCTTACTTCAAAATTATAATTTTAGTGATAAAATGCAAATTTTATAACAAATTAAAAATAATTTGGTAATAATAAATGTTTTTTCGTCTTAATTAGGGACACATTTATTCATTCCAAAAATGAAAATGGATTTTCAGCGGTATAAAACCCAGTTGTAAAAAATGCAGGTACTAACTTAACTTTGTAGGGATAATTCTATTATGCTAATGTGTATTATAGTTCGGTTTATGGCCCTGACAACGATGTAATAAGGCACACTTTACGAGCAAGTGTGTTGAAAAGTTATATTCCATCTATCTATTTCAAATAACAAGACTTTGTTACATTACAGGTGGAGAATCAGCTTTATCCGGACTTCCAGCTTAGCCGCAATAGGTCAGCTTCCAATCTCATCGGATGCAGCAGAATATAAGCATGCAGAGCGCGAAGTGTGAATTGGCATGTATCGCTACTTTGTATAAGGCAAAACGATAAAGTAGAAATAGGTGCCATATTATTCTTCGGTGCTATTCAGCGGTACCAACATGAAGATTGTATTTTTCTTTACTCCTCAAGACGACTTTTTTTTATTTTTTTATGTTACAGTGTAGGCTTAAGTGTAAAAGTTAAGTGAGGGATTAAAACTCTGTTGTAACTTATATTTGAGGACAAGCTAAGCTGATATTCCTGTGAGTGCGATGCCATAACAAAGACGGGGCAATGAGCGGTGGTGCAGCAAGTTGCATGAGATATCCTGAGGCCTCACCACTCTGCTCAATATCCTCGCTTGATGCCTGCCGTTGGATAATATTCCTACATCAATCCACCTGATTTGACTTATCTAAACTACATACCTATGTATGTATGTTAGGGTCGGCTTTCACTCTTACAAAATGCAACATTATGAAATATGAAATCCAGTATTTTATGAATCTAGTGCTGATAAGACCTGCAGACTCTGGCAACCCAGTGACTGGGTAGCAAGATCGGTACCAATACCAACTGTTATCAGATTTCCAAACTTCTCATAACAACTTTATTGCGGGAAGCAAGACGTTAAGTGGACTTTCCAAAGCAACAAGGTTCTTGTAAATTGACATGTGTGTTGGTTATGGTTACCCATCCATGGGCCAACTTGTCCCACTTCACCTGACTAATTAAAACGGATAAATGTATTTCTTATAAAACATCTACTACAAGGAATCAGTCAATTGGAAAGTTCAAACTATATAGCCGTATTGAAGCGTAGTTCGTGTTATGGGGAAGAACGAAATTTAGCAAAAATTTACATTTAATGCTGTTATCAAAGTATGTACGTACCTAGATGTTGCATGTGATGTTGTGTGTCAAGATTTACAGTCATAAGATATAATAATTACCTTCGAAGTAAATGTACCGTATACTCTGTGGATACGCGGATGTAATTATTGTTTTACATACTGTTGCTGTCCATTTTGACCGACTACGGAAAAGCCAAAGAGAGGGTGATTTTAATTAACGAGTTGAATTTTTGTGTTCTTGCCATGTATTAGTTATCAATTAGTATTCTAGATTTTATACTTAGGATATCTGGTAACCTAATTAACCTCTATATTTTAAGTTCTTTTATTCACACGACACACATTAAAGAAAGTATTCTAGTCGAATTTGAGATGGGTGAAGGAAATAAGTACCAGTACAGCGTGATCGACGTATTTTGCTGTTAAGTTTACAGATAATTAGAAAGTTTATGATACTTTATGTACTTTTGACTGTTTTGTTTAATTTAAATACTCTCGTATATGAGATATACTCGTATATCTGTGAATTTTATACTAGCTATATTAATTTTATACACAATTTCTCCATTTTAATTTCTCTTTGATGTTTTGATACAGACTTTTTATGAATATTTATTGCATAACTCTATACGGATTATTATTGTAGTGGTAGCATATACACAAATATGTTGGACTTGATAATAATATTTAACGCTACCAGCGTTTAAAAAATGGTGAAGGAGCATTACTTTTCACTACATTTTTATTTGCTCCTTTCTCAACTATATGCCTATTTGATATGTATTAGTATATTATTTTTGATTTATGTATTTTATATTATTATGACTAATTAGTATTATTTATAACAATTGAACACTGACAGTCCTAAGTCTATCACCTTTCGTTCAGTCCATCCAAAGGTTGTCTGTAAGAGATTGCCTTGTGTGATAAGACCGCCCATTATACAATTGTTTCTATAAATATTTTTCCTGTTATTATTACAAGTTATAATAATATTAGTAAACTAATTTAAAAAAGTAACATTAATAAGTATTTGTCCATACATTAAATATCATTGTTGAGAATGTTGTGGTTAAAAATATCAGTGTATTTTAACACCTTTTCGTTCTGAATACATGTAATATTATGATACATATTCTTTAATGTAAAATGACAATTCTCCAACATTTTTGAAAACAGTTTATAACCATTCCTATCGTGAAAATGAACTGTTGTTTATCTGAGCAGGTGTGATTTAGCTTTATGTCTTTATTGTGATCAATAAATGTCCTTATTTATAAAACAATTTAATTTATGAAGAACCTATCACAATGATACATAACACATCAACTAATTACTTACTTTCAGTAATGAACACTTTAAATAGTACCTACTGCTATTTTTGTTACTGTACTTTCGTGATACATTTGAACTTGCAAGGAAAACAGATACTATTTCCAGTAAAACTAATACTAGCCTGAGCCAAAGGAATGACTACTTACTTTTTCTCCAAGCAATAATTTCACAAACATAAAGGATTAAATAACGGTCCAGCCATGCTTTATATCGAGATGTAGGGCTCCTCGAGTTAGGTCTTCTAGCGTAATGTATTTTTTTATTTTTATTGTGAAATGGATTTGCTAGTCTAGGTCACAGGTGACAGAGACAAAGTCTACGATGGAATGAGCTTACCCAGAAGAAGCCTGTTCACTCTCACTTTGAAGAGATTAGGGTTGAATGCGAATGTATGGGTCTTAGCTGGCAGCATCAATACCTACACATAGACAAAAAGAGCACATCTTTACAAATATAACTATGAGTTTAATATCAGTAGACCTTCCTCCCCGACTTTTGCCTAACGAGCCAGCCCGCGCCGCTGAGCCATTAGCGTTAAATCCCCTAAATAATAATAACTAGACCCAGCCTGTCCCTTGCTGCCCCTCTCAATGACCCTGTTAAGCCGAGGCCCGTATCCCACAGGGGATGCCCTTGGCGAAGCGATCATTTAGTTTTTAGTAGTTTTTAGCCCTGGCTGGGGGCCTTAAATTCATTTGAGGCCACCACAGGATTACCCGGTTAAGCAGTAACCAGCCTTATATCTAGTTTTAATTTCCGCGAATATTAGTGGGTTGCAGGTATGCACCTCCCTCCCACCCGCTATATTATGCACATGTAAGATTACAAGGCAAATGCAAGGATTTTATGCACATGCAGGAAGGCAAAGGAAAACCTAACATCAATACCGACACGTGTTTCGCCTCTCCACGAGGCATCCTCAGGGGACGTGTTGACTCGCTGACCGTTAAGTTGCGACTGAGCCACAAACACACACTAACAACAACAACAACTGCAACTGGCATACAGGAGGCCCAAAATCTACCACCGTTATTGAAATAGCTACATCGTTTTAAAATCGCAGCAATTTTTGCCAGTCGATAGTCAATTAAAAACGGACTTAAAATGCTTTTTCAATGCTTCATTGTGACGGATTTGATTCATTTTCTAACTACAGTAGTCAAAACTTTATTCGAAAAGCAAAACGTTAATATGACACATCGTATAAAATTGAGTTACTTCGTAAGTATTTTGAATATTTTTGTTTACGAGACCAACCTCAAATCATTCTGTCTTAATCATTTTGTCTGACAATATTACATTTTAGTATCACAAGTCAATAAAAGAAAATATGATAAAACTAGGTGACATGGGAAACGTTAGTTTCGTCCTCATAAATATATATTCTAAAAGGAACACCCTTATTACCTGGGTTTGTTAAAAATTATCTACAACCCATTCACAGGCCTGCTAAATACATATAAAAAGCATAAGAATCGTTACATAACAAACACTGTGATATGAGATTTTTATATATTAAGATAGATTAAAAAAATATAACAACTTGGATACTCCGGGGAAGACCTGGATAAGACTTACTCAGACCAAGGAAGCTTTTCATAAATAGATTGAAGCCCTGTGTTCAGCAGGGAGTGGAAAAAATCAGCCAGTGATGATAGCTAAACTTACAAACAACAGTCAGATGCCCAAACATCTTACTTAGGTAAGTATGTAAGTTACTATAGATAAAAAAACGCGATTAGTAGGGTACTAATCGCGACAGTTTGCGCCGTAGTTAACTCAATCAATGGCACTTTACGTTTTTCGATCAATTCCATTTAGTAATAACTAATTTCCATGACCATTGGTCAAGCTTAATAGCAATCGAATATTATCGAAATTCTGGGGTCTATAATATTTAACCAAACGGTAGCTACGAATACAAAAATGTATATTCTTATCTACGTAGCAACTCAGTAAAACAGTAGATATTCCATTTACATGGAGTTTTATCCAGACGGCAGCGCAAAAACTACCACCTAGCTCGATAGATGGCCCTCATCGATTTAAAAGCACGCTATGGTTTCGTTACCGCGGCTTCAATATATAGTCTGGGGCTCAGAGCTTCGGTGTCAGTAAAAACTTACTATCTAAGAGTTTAGATAATGCAATTTTTGAAAAGTCCGGATTGAAAACGGACTTATAATGCTTTGAAATGAACCGGCGAAGTTAATTTTTCGTTGAATAATAGAATAATTAAAAACTTCAATTTTGTCATTCAGACTTCTTTACACTAATAAAAGTTATAGTTAAATGGGCGTTTTCAGCAGACTCTAAATCATTTTACTTATAAAAATAGAATTTATGATTCTTTAATGAGTATTCCAACAAATCATGTGCTTGGTTTTTTCTGTAATAAGGCTAATAGTGTTTACAATAAGTTATATTTGTATTACCGTTTTCTGTCTTACGGAAATTACTTATTAAAAACGATATATCTGATTATAAGTAGAGAGTTTTTGCAACGAAATGCAAGAATAGAAAAAGCTGAAATGTTCCGTCAAAGCAAAGAAAATATCAGATAGTCAAAATAAGAAAAACGTTAATGAAAACCAAAATTAGATAAATAAAGCTAAAAGTTTAAAGATAACAGAAATTTCAGATATTTTAACAAAATTTTGCACTTGCTGAAACAGAAAAAAAAAACAGATAATGATAATACACAACACGAGAGTTTAATTAAAATGAAGATGTATAAGCCGAAAGAAAGGTATAGAATCTCTCTGAAAAACAGGAAGAAAATAAAGAGATTTTTTTCTCAATAAGACTTTCCAAAAGAAAAAATAAACGGCATGGATCAAGTTGGCTTTTTTCAAATGAAAAGCTTTTGAAAATATTAGAATAAAAACGAGAAACAAAAAGTTCCAAGAAGTATTACTTCTTAAGACTGCCAATGATTGTATCCCATGATATACAAAATATAGTGTCATTTTGATTGTAATTTTTCGTAGAAATAGATATAATAAGAAGGAACATATCGCCACGACAGCGGCGTGCCCATTTGCCCAATCGAAAAAAACACCTAAACGTCAAATCAAACACTTCCTGAGCTGCATCTATCATCTCTTCATTAAAAGTTAGCATATTGGCGACAGAATTTATCTACACAGGCATAACTATGATGCTAGCAGCAGTTGTAGAAAAGGCCTGAATACTGACCATTGGAAAAGACAATATTAAGCGAATGTAAAAAAATATTTTGCATATTTTATGTGGTGAGGTAGCAGATGGTCTCGATTATTGAAGAGTTTGTTTACATCAAGAACACATTCTCTTCAGCCAATCATTGAACACAGTTTTAATTACAAGTGAATATTCACGGCTAGTATATCGAATGCCCTGTAGTCAGTTGGTAGTTTAACGCTAGCTTTATTTATACAATGAATTCAAAACAAGCAAACAGTTCAACAAGAGCCATCTAGTGACGACGCATCGATGCAACAGGGCAGAGGACTTGCAACACACTTTGCACTTTATAGCCTTTTGCTTGTTTCCACAGATGTCACTGAAATAAATTTATTTTAAAAATCATCTGCTAGAGCAAAGCATTACGTATATCTAGAATAATTGGTTGTATTTATTAGAATCCATAATCTTACCCAAAAGAATAAGAAATCATACTATATTTTTTGCTCTTTTTTTTAATTATTTTCTTCATCAGGGTTCATGACTTACTAAAGTAACATAATATGTGTGTTTCATATGAATATATATATTTTAGCCTAAAGAGGCAAACTTGAATTATATACACCAGGATGTATCGCACGAGAACTCAAACACTAGCCTGTGTGAGGGGAGGGAACGCGAAGAGATCGATAAGCTGCACCCTTACAGTGACCTTCCAACAGACTAGTAATTTCTTACGAAATGTATTAGTGTTTTGCTATGACTAGTAACTTCACCACCTCAATTCCAGTTGATCCTGTTGAGTCTTTTAATCGTTGCATAAATACAGGGCCCCAAGTCTGCTATTTTTTATGAATTCCTTATTTCAAAACGATTCCATTTTGCTAAAAGTTCGTAGTCTGCTAAATTCATAATGGTTGATCATTGATTGGTCAATTGTCTCGTAATAGAATTGTGGTATAATGACATTGTCGTAATGTCATTATCATAAAACCCGTTAGTAGAAATGATTTGCGAAAAACTACTACTAAATTTGATAATTAAGTCATGCCAGATTTCTTATATATACTCGTATTTGTACACATTTTTACTAGTGTTCTATGCAATCTAAAGTTATCGCTTACGTCTCTCATTGATTTTTTATTATGTACGAGATAACCATTCTATGCCATTTCTTTCAAAGGAGTGTCGGTGATTGACCATTCGAAAGTCATAATTACGCTTTTATATTAGTAGATTACCAAACTTGTTAAAACCAATAATTAGGAAATCAATGATATACCATTGTGACACTATTGTAATAGCAGAGTTGAGGCCCAGCTGTTATTTTTGTTTTGATCCGGGAAATATAATTAAAAATATTGGCGAGAGTTACGTCTTCCATTCTGCCGATTAGATGGCATCACACGATCAAAATGTACATAACATTTATAGCGTCCATAAACTTATTCTTATGCATATGATTAGGCATTTTACTGTTTTAAAAAAAGCTTTTAACACGGTTTATCATTTAAAACTTTTACAAAAACTGCTTAACTTGTGTCACACTGGAACAGCTAACAGCTTATTCAAATCCTATTTAACAAAAATATGCCAAAGTGTTAAAATTGGTAACAAGAGCAATCTCCAAAAAGTTACATATAGAGTTCCACAAGGATCTATTCTGGGACTCCCACTATTCCTAATTTATTTAAACATCCTCAGAAGTTTAAAATATATTTACCACTTTACGCCGATGAGACTAGTCTACTTTACTTCGGTCAATCCAAAAACAATTTCATTAGTGAGGCACAAACATATTTAAACAATAAATGAATAGTTTCTACACAACTTACTTATCATTAACACTTCGAAAATATCT
Source organism: Hecatera dysodea (assembly GCA_905332915.2). Classification (NCBI taxonomy): domain Eukaryota; kingdom Metazoa; phylum Arthropoda; class Insecta; order Lepidoptera; family Noctuidae; genus Hecatera; species Hecatera dysodea. Next base: position 23,254,793 of record HG995286.1, on the reverse strand, counting down.
TACGTGATGTTTGTCGACAAAACCAAAAAGATTCTACCCCACGCCACTTTGATTGTTAATAACCTAACTACTCAGCAATCTAGTACAGAAAACTGTCCTGGAAACCCCATACAAAGCACGTAAGAGTTTTGTACAATAAAATAAGTCAGCCTGAGATAAATTTATATTTAATCTTACTTCCAATCATTAAATTAATATCCAAAGTCCGTTCCGAAGGGAAACCTTTTAGGTAGGACTCACAAAACTGAATAATAAATATTTTCTGTAAAATTATAAGTAGGTATCGCTGTTGGTTTTCTGTATAAAGAAAATAGAATAAAGATGGCCTTTGAAGATGTTTAGACTTTTAGTGTGGGATCAAATGAGTGTTCTATCAAGGATTGTCATCCCAGTAAGTCTTAACTGGGTTGTCTTGAGTTAGGTCTCTGTGAATCATGTTGTGCTAGTACTTTTGGCGTCGTTTCCATGGCAACGAAAGAGAGACGCGTCTGCATCTACACCTGTGCACTTTTTCTGCTCTAAAGATTCTGAACATGTGAAATTTTATGCAGAGTTAAAATGAGTTTCATGCATGTTACTAGCTTAATTATTATGCAGCTCAACGGATAAGATTGTAAAGATAAGGTATATTAAAGGTTTTTTTAAACATTTTATACTTTGATAAAATTATCTGATGAATTAGTGGTGGTGCTACTCCTAAAAAATATATACTGCGTATGTGGTCGTGAAACCTTGCATGTGCAGCTGCACAGATGTCAGTGATCGTTTTGTATCGACCGGTAATTTCACGATAATATCATGTTTTAGATGGCCGGAGTGCCATCATTGTTAGCTTTCTTAACACAGAAAGCAAACTTTTTTTGTTGTTATTGCCAGACAGGCTCTCACTAAAAACCGGGGTAAATTGTTTTCATTGTATACATTCGTCATTGAACCGTAAAATATAATTGCATTGTATTTCTTGATCTGAATACCGGTGGTACTGTTACATGTATGGAATATTAATAATCCCAATAACAATCCATCAAAATAATACGATTTACTAATTTTAAAGTTTTCATATTATTAAAACTTTATAATGCTACCAGAAATGTTTAAGTGATTTCACTTAAACATTTCTGGTAGCATTATAAAGTAGTTTTAAAACTGAAATATAGGGCTCGATAGATATTGCCATCTGTTTTTCAAATGTAACATTGCTCGAAAAGATATATGAATTCCAGTACCGAAGTTAGTAGCGATTTGAGAAAACTTTTGCATTAAAATATGAACATTATATGAGTTACTTAAGAAAAACATTTAACTTAAGAAAAACATTGTTAGTGTATACTGTCACGTCAACAACCTTACAAAGGTAGGGAAAGACACTGTTATGAAATCTATACACATTATACAGCTTATTGCTTATTTTTATAATTATTTCCACTCTTTGATGTTACGGTGATTTCCAAAAAACAACGGCGTCATTGGCTTTTTATAATTATTTATTTTTGTTATGGGCAATCAATATTTATCAAGAGAAAAATTATATCCCATCATTTTTCTCTTGATGGGTAAATATTGATGCAACAGGAATGTAAAAGACTCTAATTTAATATTATTTAGGTATAACTGATAAAACTGTTCGTCAGATGATACTTATTTATCTAGTAGCACTTCGTCCGCGTGAGGACAGTTAAAGATCGTGCAATATCATTCTTTTTAGTTATTTTGAAAACTTTCATTATCTATATATAAAAATGAAATGGTCAATCGCGGAAGAGGAAATTACCACTTAATTAAATTGGCATTAATCTAAACGTGGATTAGTTGAAACGGATCTAATTGTTCGCGTTTAAGTGTGTAACACAAATATGTTTAGTGAAAATTAGTTTCACTTTTGTAACTAGATGGCGTTGTTCATTCAGACCTCAATCCTGAATCGCGGTGTTAATATTCTCCGTCGATTATATATAGGTTTTGCGAATTAATGTTTTTTTTGAGTTTGAGTATTGAGATCACGCCGAGATCTGATACGAATTATATACCACACTAAAGTATCCGGTGTTTTATTTATCCGAGTTCCGCGAAGTAAAGTTCATGGTCCTCATCGAGTCGGATAAGTGAGATCCAGATAGTGTTTTGTGATTCTTGGCGTAGAAACCAGGGTGGATCGCCCTGAAGCGCCGCACACCCAAGCTGGTGTGCACAGTGAAGTGAAGTGGCCGGTGCTGCTGCAGCAAGATTGGCGTGGACCAGCATCAGGAGTTGGCGCAGGGCGGACATCAGCAGACTGACGGAGGAGTTGGCGCAGGGCGGACATCAGCAGACTGACGGAGGAGCAGGGCGCAGGGCGGACTGGACATCATCAGCACCAGCTCAGTGAGGTGCAGAGTGGAGTTGGACTCCAGCAGAGTGACGGTGGAGCAGGGCGCAGGGAGGACTGGACGCCATCAGCACCAGCTCAGTGGAGCGCAAGGCGAGAATACGTGTGTTCGCCGGCGCACATCCAGGTGGCTCAGTCAACAGGAGGAGTGATTACGGAGTCGGTGTCAGTGAAGTGCGGTTTGTTGAAGGCAAAATCGTGAGTACTTTATGTTTCTTAGTCTGTTGCAAGTCGGATTTTCTGAAGATAGAAAATTTCGTCTGGAAAGGTTTTATTGGACTTTAGTAGATTTATTTGGACGTGTACTTTATTCATAAGTTTTAAAAGTGAACTTGTGATATATTTATTGTGTCAATTTGCGCATTGCTGCACAGTGTTGACTCAATTTCATACAGTTGAATTTTGCTTTGGTATAGTTAAAACTAATGTTAAAATAATTGAATTCATCTGTGCTGTAGTATCTTGTGGTAAATATTTAAAAGTTGTGAATTTAAGACTCAAAGAATTTTGTGAATGTGGTTAACATTTGTTTTGTCAGTAGAAAATTATTTTCCATATTAGTAAATTCTTACGACTTTATAAAAAAATCGTAAATATGGAGGCTATGTATAAATTACAAAACAATAACAGGCTTCTCATTGAAAAGGCTCAGATTAACTTTAAAAAGGCACCTAAAGATAGAATAACTAAAACTTATATTGAGACAAGATTAGAAGCACTTGAAGTTTTGTGGAAAGAATTTTCGTCAACTCACAAAGGTATAATACAAAATGTAACAGACGCTCAGCGAGAATCTGACAAATATTTTATAAATGATGTTTATGATACCACAGAGGAGACTTATATTCTCCACAAAACTCAGTTAAGAGAAACTTTAAATATATATAGCGATTGCAATTTAGATGGAAATTCAAAGACAAATGTCGACCACGCAACATCAAATAGTGTCAGATTACCAAAGATAAACATACCAAAATTTTCGGGCAACTATGCAGAGTGGACAACATTCAAAGATTTATTTACGTCTTTGATACACAATAATAATAGTTTAGAGGACGTGCAGAAATTGCATTACTTAAAAGGCTTATTGTCAGGAGAAGCAGATCAACTAGTTAGACATATTGCGGTTACTTCAGATAATTACAGAGAATGTTGGTCATTGCTTCATAATAGATATAACAATAAGCGATTTCTGTCTAATTGTTTATTAAAGCGCTTATTGAGTCAGACGAATGTAACAGAATGCTCAAATAGCCTTAAAAGTTTATTAGATACTACAATGGAATGTCTAAATGGTCTGAAAAATCTTGGAGTTGACGTTAGCACGTGGGACATTATAATCGTTTTCATAATTAGTTCTAAACTTGATTCCGAATCGCGAAAGCAATGGGAGACTAAAATTAGCTCCAAAGACGAATTACCCGTGCTCTCGGAATTCAAAGAGTTTTTAGAAGCCAGATTTCGTGCGCTTGAGTTTTTAGACACTAAGTCAAGTAGACCGAAACCCAAAGTTCACCATATAGTTAGTGTCGACAGTAAAGTCGTTACAACAACTTGTCCATTCTGCAAAGAAAACCACAAAATTTATAATTGTAAGAAATTTGCTCAGGAGAGTTACGAATCTCGTCATAACTTTGCACAAACCAGGCGCTTATGTTATAATTGTTTAAACGCGAATCACTCCATTAAGTCATGTCGTCAAACTACGTCGTGTCGTATATGTAAGCGAAGACATCATTCACTACTGCATCCAATCTCGGTCTCAAACTCCACAGTAGTTAATGAAAGTTCTAACACAACAGCTGAAGTTAAATCAGCGGTGTCTACTGTTCAGGCATCGTTATCAGAGAGCGAACCAACAACTTCAAATATAGTTTCACATTTTTCTAAGGGATCAGTGCCTACTCAAGTTCTTTTGGCTACTGCTCTTGTCGAAGCACAGACAAGAAGTGGCTCTACTCAACTGCTAAGAGTGTTATTAGATCAAGGATCTCAGGCATCATTCATAGCAGAATCAGCAGTGCAGCTACTCGGACTAAAGAAGCAGCCGGCTAGGTCGGTTATATCTGGAATAGGCGGTGAGAGAAGCGCTTTTGCTTCCAAGTTTACAGTCACGTTGACTATTCACTCACGCTTAGATCCAAATTTCAGAGTACAAGTGCATGCTTTTGTATTAGGCGCCATTACGTCGCTTCTACCCTCAGAAAAACTAGAGAATTCCTATTGGCCCGAGCTAAAGGGCATAACTTTAGCAGATCCAGAGTTCCATACACCAAGCAAGATAGACATCTTACTTGGTGCGGAAATATATAGTCAAGTTCTTAGAGATGGCTTAATTCAAGGCCCACCAAACTTACCAGTTGCTCAGAATACTGCCCTGGGATGGATCCTATCGGGACAGATCCCTTCAAGCCACGACTCTATTCATTGTCATCACGTCATTCACAGCAGCTCAGATCAGGCTGATGGCAACGCACTTTTGCGACAGTTCTGGGAAATAGAGTCTACAATCCCTGATAAGAAGATCCTTTCAGAGGAAGAGCAACGATGTGAAGATGTATATGCACAGTCTACGTACCGTGATAAGGAAGGTCGTTACGTGGTTCATCTTCCCTTTCGCAATCAAGATCCACAGTGTCAATATGGGGGTTCGAGAGACCTTGCCATAAAAAGATTCCATCTCCTTGAAAATAAATTCAAGAAGAATCCGACACTTAAAGCCCGATACTCAGATGTATTCCAAGAATACATCGATCTTGGGCATATGGAGCCTGTAAACAGTGATGAGCGAAATATGAGTACAGCTGTTTATCTGCCACATCACGCCGTGGTACGTGAAGACAAAACCACAACCAAGGTCAGAATAGTGTTTGACGCTTCAATGAAAGGGTTAAATGGTGTGTCTCTAAACGACGACCTCATGGTTGGTCCCATGTTACAACCTCCATTACGTCACATCATTATGAGATGGAGAATGCATCCCATAAGTCTCTGTGCTGACATCATAAAGATGTACAGACAGGTGAAGGTTTCTCCTGAACATGCAGATTTTCAGCGAGTAGTGTGGCGCGATGATCCAGAATCTGAAATAAAAGAATACAAATTAGTAAGAGTTACGTTTGGTACAGCAGCGGCTCCTTACCTGGCAGTGAAATCCTTACAGCAGGTGGCACTTGATGAAGGCGGGAGCCAACCTGAAATATCTGAAATCATAAAGAATGAGTTTTATGTCGATGATTTAATGACAGGATGTCAGACAGTTGAAGAAGGTTTTCACATACATAGAAAATTAACAGAGTTACTTATCAAAGGTCAATTTCAACTACAGAAATGGGTTAGCAGCTGCGATGAATTAAACAAGAGAATTCAAGGAAGCACGGTAACAAACGTAAAACGGAATGAAGAAGAGAATCAGGGAAAGGATATAAAGCTGGACTCTGTTATAAAAATTTTGGGAATTTCGTGGGATCGGGAGACGGATGAATTTAAATATTCTGTGCAACTTGATCCACAGCAGACTCCAATTACCAAAAGAACGGTAATATCTGATATCGCACGCCTGTTCGATCCGCTTGGCTGGGTGGCACCTTGCATTGTTACTTCCAAGATATTCATTCAAAAGCTTTGGCTTGCTGGCCTGGAATGGGATCAAGAATTAACTTCGGAACTTTTATCCGAATGGGAAACTTACCGTTCAAGTCTTACAGAGATAAACAAATTCAGTATCCCCAGATGGGTTATCATGAAACCCAACGATCTTTTGGTAGAATTACATGGATTTTGCGACGCGTCGATTGCTGCTTATGCCGCTGTAGTGTATGTTAGAGTTGTCGATGCCCAGAAAGCCATTCATGTCAGTTTAATCACCTCTCGAACCAAGGTTGCACCAGTCAAGCAACAGTCAATTCCACGTTTAGAGCTGATGGGGGCAGTGTTGCTTTCCGAACTCATTTCTGAAGTTGCTGAAGTAATGAGAATCGCACCCCCTCAAATACACGCCTGGACTGACTCGTCAGTGGTTTTGGCATGGCTCAGTAAACATCCTAGTAACTGGACTACTTTCGTTGGAAATAGAGTGGCTTCTATTCTCTCTCACGTTGAGAACTCACATTGGGCTCATGTCCAATCTACGCATAACCCAGCAGATTTGGCATCCAGAGGTGTAACACCAAAGGAACTTGTATGCAACTCATTGTGGAGTCAAGGACCCTCATGGCTTCATGATGAAACTGTAGCATACACAAGACCAACATCAATTAGCACCAACACAGAGAAAAGGTCAATCAAGGTTCATGTTGTTACTGAACCTCTTCAGGAGGATCTTTTCATAAAGTTTTCAACATTCCAAAGGTTAGTTCGAGTTATAGCGTACTGCAGAAGAGTTTTGAGTTGGAAGAAGCAATCACGTGGCGTAAAGAAATTTGAAACGTATCTTACCAAGCAAGAAATACAGGAAGCAACAAAAACTTGTATAAAACTTGCTCAGAATCAAGGGTTTCCTGAAGAAATTAAGGACATAAGAAAAACAGGAAGTGTAAAAGCGAAGAGCAAGCTTAAAAGTCTCTGTCCAGTCATCGACAGTGAAGGCATTCTCCGCGTCAGTGGACGCATTCACAACGCAAACTTGGATGAGGCTGTCAAACATCCCATCATCCTACCACCAAATAGTCATTTTACCAATTTAGTAATTGATGAAGCCCATAAGAAGACTTTACATGGAGGACCAACACTAATGGTAAGCCAGTTGCGCACTAAGTATTGGATTCCTTCCGCTAAAACAAAGGTAAAAGCTTATGTACACAAATGTGTAAGGTGCAGGCGGTACTCGGCATCTATTAAAACCCCAATCATGGGTCAGTTACCGTCTAGTAGAGTCATACCAGCAAGACCATTTATAAAAAGTGGCGTGGATTTTGCTGGTCCTATAAGCATCCGAACGTCTAAGGGTCGAGGCCACCAATCATACAAAGGGTACATTTGTGTCTTTGTATGCATGGTGACCAAAGCCATTCATTTAGAAGCCATCAGCGATTTAACGTCACAAGGTTTCATCGCGGGCTTTAAAAGATTTGTAGCTCGGCGAGGTTTTGTTAGTGACATTTGGAGCGACAATGGTACTAATTTTGTTGGCGCTTCCAAAGAGCTTAAACACTTAGTCGCTGCGGAAAGGTCTTCCGTAGCTGTAGAGATTAAAGAGTGGTTAGGCAACAACGGCACTTCTTGGCATTTCATTCCGCCTCATTCCCCTAATTTCGGTGGTTTGTGGGAGGCCGGGGTGAAATCAACCAAATTCCATCTAAAACGCGTAATAGGTAATTCTACACTCACTTTCGAAGAGATTTCAACACTGTTGTCCCAGGTAGAAGCATGCCTTAATTCAAGACCGTTATCAATATTACCTGACAACTCCATAGATTCTGCTCCTTTAACACCAGGTCATTTCCTGATAGGTGAACCTCTGATAACAGTGCCTGAACGTAATTACGAGACTTCTAACATTAGCAATCTGAGACGTTGGCAGGTTACACAACGCATGTTGCAAGACTTGGAGGCGATGGTCAGATGAGTACTTGGTTCATTTGCTACAGCGTTATAAATGGACTAAAAACATTCCAGAACCAAGTATCGGCGATGTAGTTTTAATCAAGGAGGATAACTTACCTCCTGCCCGTTGGTTGTTGGGCAAGGTCGAAGCCAAGCACTCTGGTTTGGATAAGGTTACACGAGTGGTGACCCTCAAGTGTAATGGATCTTCGATCAAACGACCTACTTCTAAATTATGCATTTTGCCAATTGCAAAATAATGTAAATCTTATGTTATACACGTTTAAGTTTTCTAGTTAAGCTATTTATGTAAGTAAATTGTCATTGATCTCGATAAGTTTATATAGTCTACAAGCATTGTAAGTTAGAAAGTTTTATACAGTCCACAAAGTATTGTAAGTTAGATTAGATAAGTTTAATCAGAATAATATTTTATAAAGAATTGTAATTTTTGTATTAAGAGGTTTCTCACGTCATCATGTGTACACACATAATAATTGTTGTTCTAGTGTGAGCCCCTGACCTCATGGTGGGCGGTTTTTTTTGTAATGAAGGACATATCATAATGTCCTTGGTGGGCGGTATGTTCGCGTTTAAGTGTGTAACACAAATATGTTTAGTGAAAATTAGTTTCACTTTTGTAACTAGATGGCGTTGTTCATTCAGACCTCAATCCTGAATCGCGGTGTTAATATTCTCCGTCGATTATATATAGGTTTTGCGAATTAATGTTTTTTTTGAGTTTGAGTATTGAGATCACGCCGAGATCTGATACGAATTATATACCACACTAAAGTATCCGGTGTTTTATTTATCCGAGTTCCGCGAAGTAAAGTTCACTAATGATTTTTGCAAAATCAACCCCCAACGCGATGAAGAACGTTACAATTGCGCAGATCCTGTCGTCTCAGCAGTAAATATGGCTGGCTAATTTATAAAACAAGTGATGAGATTAATTTTCCGAATCCGTTAAGGACTGCTTGAAGCGGGTGAAGTGCTAAAAATTAATCGGTACTTTGATTATTTTAAATAATGTCTGAAATATTATTTTAGGATTTTTATTTTTCAACACCAACTTTTATAATTTACATAAACTAGAGTAGTTGCTACTTCGTTGTATGCTTGTTTATTCAGAGCGTGAGGGCATAATTATATCAGCAATTCTAAAATAGTATTTTGTTTAAAAATTGTTTTCCAAAAGATGGGCACATGTGGGACTCGAACCCACGACCTTCGCGTCTGAAACGCGATGCTCTAGTCCATCCAGCTGAGCTAATGTGCCGCTACGTCTGATTCCCAAATTCTCGTCCTGTATCGTCCTTCGTTAGTACAAATTGAGTACTTTCAGCGACAACAGCGCCCGCCGCCCTTTGGGTGCATCGGCGGCCAGACACGGAACTAATAACGCACGCATAAACCCTTTCGAATATTAGGATCACACGTGTACGTCATTCAAATCATGCAAGACAGATGGCATTCATTTTCTCATTTTTGTTCCTATTGAGACAAAAAAAATTGTTTTCCTCTGCAACACATTCCTAGAACTTTCAAAAGCAATACAGAATCTTTAGTATAACGTAATTCGGTTAATACGTTCACAAAAACAAGAACATTAAAATAAGTAAATGTTTTAGTCCCTAATTCCTACTGTAGAGTAAACGCCTCTTTCTTAATACATACTAGCTGTGCCCGCGACTTCATTTGCGTGGATGTCGGAAAAAAAAATATCACATAGATAAAATGTACGTACAGTCAATACCCTGCATGACCTGAATTCTCTTAGAAATAATAAAATAAAAGAATATTTCACAGGGCATGTTTCATGTCAAAATTTTACAAACAGGAAAATATAAAATGGCAATGTCTACCTAAATACGATAGAAGTATCAATGGATAAACGTAACATTAGGCCATGTACATCGTTGAAGCAGCTCAATCCCAAGCCTTTTGGCTTTCTGGTATATATCCACCTATTTTCTTGAGCCTGGTTTTAGGAATGACAAAATGATGTTTGTTCCTTGTATTTACGTTACGAATATCACTGTATTTTTTAAATATTTTTCACAAATAAAATTAATATGTAAAGTTTACGTCTAGCTTCCCCCCAACTCAAGCAATTTTGATGAGCAAAAGCTAAAATAAATGAGCTTGTTTCAGCGAGTATCTTTCTGGCATAGCTTAAATTTTATAACCAATTTGAATTTATTAATACTAAGGTCTTGAATACGGAAGAGAGTTTATTATAACCACCTATATTCTCGAGCCTGGTTTTAGGAATGACAAAATGATGTATGTTCCTAGTATTTACGTTACAAATATCACTGTATTTTTTTTTTATATTTTACACAAATAAAATTAATATTTAAAGTTTACGCTTATCTTCCCCCCAACTAAAGCAATTTTGATGAGCAGAAGCTAAAAAAATGAGCTTGAGTGTCCGTAGGCAAAACAAACTACGTACCATAGAGACAAAGAGAAAGTTATGAAAAAAGTGAACTAAAAAATTAAAAACAGATAGAATAATCTTTTCATGCCAGGGACAGGGGAATTGCAGTCGGGGGAGCTATTTTTTTTTTGGATCGGAAATCATCAAATGACTTCTCCCGCTCTAGCCGGAGCGGGAGGGAGTGTCAGACTCTTACTGACTAAAACCCACCCGTGATCCTTCTTGTGCCTTTTGCGTTCCAGGGCGGCGATGACTCTTTCGAACAAATTCCGCAACCCTAGCAGGCACTGACCTTATGGGGCCCCGTGTCTGACGGCTCTTTGAGGCGCGCGTGGTACACGACGCGCCGTCGACTCGGGCCTGGTTGATATCGGACGGCGAGCCACCCATAGCTCGCCATCCGCAGGCCCGCGCTTACGGTGGCCGGGAATCGCCCTGCGTTTCCCGATGCCCGGGGCGTCTTCTTCTGTTGCGGCTGCTGGGGCGTGAGGTTTCCCTCTCTCACACACAGTCGCGGGACTTGTAAATAACTATTCAAAGGAACCGTCTCCCGACAGCAATGAAAATATAATTCTTTTTGAAGTTACTTAGAAAAAACTTAAACTACTGCCTGCTGTTTTGGTGTGAACATAGCTGAGCCCAATGAAATATTTTGGTACCTAACAACCCATTTACAATAGATAGATTTCATTGATTTAGTAAATCAATTTTTTTTTTTTGCGCATCTTTCATTTTTCTGATATGCATTCAGTTAATTAGTGGAGTTACTTAATGTGCTGAAAATTATACAGATATGCAGTTAAAAATACTACGTAATATATTATACGGATATGCAGTTAAAAATACTACGTAATATATTAGTATATTGTAGCAAATAACACATTTTGAACTAATTAGACGTTACATACTTAATTTGTTCTTTAAAACTGTTAGCAGAGATACTACTTATACACAGACATAATGACCTTTCATATTAAGAATGTTTATCATCTAACAATTTCACAAAGTACATACGAGGTACATACGAGATAGTACGTACAAGGTAGGTAGGTAGGTCTGTCTACAGACAATAACTAAAGATAAGAACGTACTCTGATGTTTCAGATATATATTTTTTTAATTTTTACCTATGACTCTTAAAATCTTAGCATATGCCAACATACACCAACATACATACATATACCAACTTATTAATATAGTAGTTTTTATGTAGAAAATAAATAAATAAAGAAATCTTACTAATATTATAACGCAAAAGTTAGTAAGTATGGATGTTTGTTACTCTTTCACGCAAAAATAACTGAATGGATTATGATGAAATTTGGCACAGATATAGATCATAGTCTGGAATAACACATATAATACTTTTTATCCAGGGATTATGTTCCCTTGGGATAATTTCTGACATTCATGCGGGCGAAGCCGCAGGCAACAGCTAGTATGAAATAAATTCGGCCCGCTAGAACTGTTTACTCTGACTATACTTTAACGTGTGCTGAGGTACTAATATCTACAAACATAACAAAGTATATTATGTAACCTTGTCAAACGGAAGCGTCACCAAACGGGAGTAACTCGTTATTTTACCAACACTTACGCACGTGTAAACGTTCAAAATGGCGCTAACCGCCTAACCTATCGTTATATAAAAAAATTAGTTGTTCCACACACACTAATGTCATCATTGACGAACGTAAAACATGAGTACGGTAAGAGATGGTGTGAGCACTGGTTAACGTTACTTTAGTTGCGTCAAATAGAACATACTCGTAGCATGTACATAATGATATTTCATTGTCTCTTTCAATTTACGAATGAATGATCATTTTACCATCCATACTCATTTACATTTTAACACAAAAAGATATTTTAAAGTACATACCAAGCACTCGTTGGTAAGGGTTCCAGAGAATGAAATCTCCTCACAATACGAACCGTATCAAGAAGTACGGCCATCTGTATCAGACTCTTTATCCAACTGCGCTACACTAGCTTCGACATAAGGTCGTCGAAGCTTTTATCCATCAAGCCATTGGCCGTAACAACAATCGGCACAATGAAAGCCGAGTTCACATTCCACATGTCGCCGCTCATGTGCTAAGTCAAGATACTTGGTTTGCTTCTTTTTTGCTTTCTCAGCTTTCATGGATTTCTGAGGTCTATCACCACTATGTCAGGCTTGTTGGCAATAACTATAGTTTTGTCAATGATGATACACCGATTTCAGTAATTTTCAAAACTGGTTCGTGCACATACTTATATAATACAGTACCTCAGATTACACAAGTTGGTATTTCAAAGCAAGTTGGGCTGAATCATACAAGGAATATTATTTAGGGATGAATTTAATACTTCTAACTCAGCAGCGCGGGTTGGCTCGAGTCAGGGATGGGGCGGTCATTGTCCCGGTGACAAGGGTGGAAGGACAACGGTCGTAGTTTGCGCAAAGTGCTGGTCTCTCTACGACTCTCCTGGAGGAAGGTTGTGGAGTCATCCGGAGTGAATGAGGGTGTATCGTTGTCAGAGGACTTGTGATATGCGGGAGGGACAGACAGACATGACGAATCCATGAGGGTTCCGTTTTTTGCCATTTGGCTACGGAATCCTAAAAACAGCAATGCGCAAATTTTGCTATGGGGACCTCTAAATATTTATTCATTATTATACTTCATCAAATTGGTCAATTAGTGTTAATGCTTGCTTCTTCTGTTTGTAACGTTTAAATATCTCATTTTTCAGAACATTTTGCTGTAATTGTTCCGATATTTCAAACAGCAAACCTGTATGTGTGTAGCACCATACGGCAACAATTCATAAATTTGTCAGATATTTGTATGAACCAAACATGGCAGAATTTAATCGCCACCGGGCGTTCTACGTTTTCGTGGCTTTAAATGGGGTTCCTATGATTACAGTCAGAAGCTAAATATTGTGGAATACTTATGATTTAATTTCAAAAGCAATTTTTAATTTAGAATATTGATTCAAGTGTTGAAATATCGTGTAGCGGAATTTGTTCAAAAGAGTCACCGCGGCCCTGGAACGCAAAGGGCACAAGAAGGATCACGGGTGGATTTTCGTCAGTAAGAGTCAGACACTCCCTTCCGCTCCGCCCAGAGCGAGAGAAGTCATTTGATGATTTCCCATCCAAAAAAAAATGTATTGAAATTTAATGAAGTTCGATGGCTAGGCTCCAAGATTTTTTGAGCACAAATTCCTGTTTATTCATTCAATTTTTGACATAGTTATTGACTTGGACTTTAGATTCGACATATTTTTGCTTATGACTACATAGTCATTAAATACATTAAATACATAATCAATTTAAAGCTGGGCGACAAGACGAGGAACTAACACATACATGCGTTAGTTCCTCATCTGACCGAAACTGTGCACCCAAAATGTCATATAGGTAGGTATGTAGGTATATAGGTCATAGGGAGCTGTTGTCGCAGAATGCTATTAAAAAACAAAAATTTGTCGGTTAAATTATTATTAAACACTGTTACATGTGACTACGCGCTACTCCGTAGCAACGCGCTACGGCATAGCTACGCACTGCGCCGTAGCATCACGCTACGCCGTAGCATCGCGCTACTCCGTAGCAACTAGCTACGCCGTAGCAACACGCTTCTCCGTAGCAACGCCTACACCGTATCTACGGGCTACGCCGTTCCAACGCGCTACGCCATAGCAACGCGCTACGCTGTAGCAACTACTACGGCGTAGCAACCGTAGCAAAGCTACTGAAGCGCCGCGCGGCGTTGGTTTCTTTTAAGTTCATATCTTTGAAACTTATTAAACTGAAAAACCAGCAATGTTCGTTAGGCTTGGAAAAAGTAATTATTTTCAAAATAAAATTTCCATTTACTTAAGTTTTTTGACAATGAGATAGAAAGACGTTTCAATGGTAACGCAAGTTTTTCCAGTTGTAAAATATTAGACATATTTTGTAAATATTCCATTAAATTTGCTTAAAAAAAAAAGATAAAGACAAAAAGAATAAAAAGAAAAGAAAAAAGATAAAGAAAAAAAGATAAAGATTAAAACGGGAAACTTTAAGTTATACTATAAGTTGTTGAGGCACCCACCCATCCAGTACTGATCGATGGGTGGGTTCTAAGGCGTCCGCCTCTAAGGCGGACAAAAAGTGTCCACAAGATGCGCTGGCTGTTACATTATTGTAATAGGAACTACAAAATGGTATCAAAAAGCTCATCAAAAACCTTTCTTTCCTTTTTGAATCATTATTTTCTTTTCTTTCTATCACATAAGAATTTTTACTTAAAGAAAACGTTCCACTATGTGATGCTCAGTTTAAATTCCAACATGTCACTTATAGTGATATAATAAAAACATTTAATTCTTTAAATTTAAAAAAAACGGCAGATCTATGGGGTAATTCTGTTGATCTGGCAAAATCCATTATACATATTGTGGCACCTACCTTAGCTGTTATTTTTAATAAATGTATCGACCGTGGTGAGTTTCCTGATTTAATGAAATATAGTAAAATAATACCTTTATTTAAATCAGGTAGTACGTCAGACCCCAGTAATTATAGACCTATATCAGTGCTACCTACTTTTAGTAAAATTTTTGAGAAAGTTATCCTAAATCAAATGCTAAGATATTTTAACAAACACAAACTGTTACATAATAAACAGTTTGGTTTTACACGGGGTCGTTCAACAGCTGATGCCGGCATTGAACTGTTAGGACATATTTATGATGCATGGGAGGACAAATGCGATGCTTTGGGCATTTTTTGCGATTTGTCCAAGGCATTCGATTGTGTTCTCCATGAGACATTAATCAGGAAGCTGCACTATTATGGAGTGCGGGACACCTCTCTGGATCTTCTTATTTCTTACCTGAATGATAGGATTCAGAGAGTTGACGTCAACGGTAAAAGGTCTCCTGGATCTGTAGTGAGGATGGGGGTCCCTCAGGGCTCGATTTTAGGTCCCTTTTTGTTTCTCATTTATATTAATGACTTGCCGTACCTCGTAAAGGATAAACATGATATAGTGTTGTTTGCAGACGACACGTCGCTTCTATTCAAACTCAAACGTCAGCAGCATAATATAGACGCTGTAAATAGTGCCCTTACGACTGTAGTTAACTGGTTCAATATTAATAATCTACTACTTAATGAGAAAAAAACGAAATGTATAAAGTTCACGTTACCTCATGTTAGACAGGTGAACACTAGTGTGTTAATAAAGGGGGAAGAGTTAAAACCCGAACATAGCACACTGTTCTTAGGCATAACTTTGGATGCGAAGCTACAGTGGGGCCCCCATATAGATAAATTATCCAAAAAACTTAGCTCTGCAGCATTTGCCGTTAGAAAAATTCGTGGTTTAACAGATTTAGAGACAGCACGTTTAGTATACTTTGGTTATTTTCATAGTGTGATGTCATACGGCATTTTGTTGTGGGGAAATGCCGCTGATATTCAGACAGTATTTGTGTTACAAAAAAGAGCTATCCGTGCAATTTACAAATTAAGTCCTAGACAGTCCCTGAGAGAAATATTTAAAGAGATTAATATAATGACTGTGCCTTCTCAGTATATTTATGAGAATCTTTTGTATGCACATAAAAATATTAATCTATTTAAAAGATACAGTGATATTCATAACGTGAATACTAGGAACAAACATAATTTTGTCATTCCTAAAACTAGGCTCAAGAAAATAGGTGGTTCATTTAGATGTCAATGTATACGTTTTTATAATAAACTCCCTTCCTACATCCAAGACCTAAGTATTAATAAATTCAAATTGATAGTAAAACGTAAGCTATGCCAGAAAGCTTTTTACACAGTTAAAGACTATATTGAAGACCAAAAGGCTTGGGATTGAGCTGCTTCAACTATGTACATGGCCTAATATTACTTTTATCTATTGATATTTTTCTCAATTTTAGATTTGACATTTTATATTATCCTATTTGTGCAATTTTGACATGATTGTTTTCTTTATAAAGTATTATTTTATTATTGTGACATGGATATTTACTTGTTAAAGTAATATTTTTTTATGTTTGACATGTATACTTACTTTGTAAGTATTATATTTTTACCTAATTTTTTTTTTTTTTTTACTATTTTTTTTTACTATTTTATTATTTTGTGAATATGAGGACTATATGGGTATTTTCTCTTTTCTTTCCTTCTTTTAAGTATATATAAAGACGATGTCTGGCAGTTTAAGTACTTTTGCGGCCTACCCAAATGTCCCTTCTTTGGTATTGTTCGTCGGTTCGTTGAGCTCCTTATTGTTTCTAAGTTGAGCTAGACGACTACTGACAAAGGCTTGCACTGAATGGACAGGCCCACTTAAATCTGTGTGGTTCTTTCCTCAAAAGACCATTTCAGACACTGATCTGCATGGTTCTCATATAACATATTGTGAGTGTGAGGACTATGTAGATCGCCGTATTAGGGTCTTGTTTCAGTTTGTCTGGCAGTTTGAGTAATTCTTTCGGCCTACCCAAATGTCCTTACTTTGGTATTGTTCGTCAAATCGTTGAGCTCCTTAAAGTTTTAAGTTTGAGCTTCACGGTATCTGACAAATGCTTGCACTGTCTGGACAGGTCCACTCAAATCTGTGTGGCACTTTCCTCAAAAGGCTACCTCAGACATTAACCTACATGGTTCTCATATGATTTGACCAGTGCGGATTGTATGGACTTTAAAAGAGACTTTGACCTCTGAGTTTGTTTCGGTGTTTCTTCTCAGGGTAGTCAGATAGGAAACACCGGCTTCATCTAGCTTAAAATGACAAGAAATATTGGACGTGTAAAAGTGTTATGTTTAACCTACTTACAAAATAAATATCATTTATCATTTATCATTTATCATTTATCATAAAGATGAATAAAAAAGATTCTGACACATGAAGGATTTGAACCTTATTATACATGGTAATTTTTAATTAAGTGCGTTTCTTGAGAACAGCAATGATTTTGATCCCGAAAACTTGGGGCCTATATTGGGTGGTTTTAGAGTTACAGATGTTTTTAAGATTATTTTTTCTGGCTCACTACCAAAGAAGTACACAACGTATAAAGTATTAGTTGTTTTACTTATCAGTGGTCAGCTCTTATACGTACATATGTAGGTATGTATTGTCATTAGCGTTAACTTAGCATTCCATTTAAATTTGGCAGAGCTTAACTTAGACTGTATTCTAAGTTAAGCTTTGTAAAAGTACTTAGGTACTTAGGAAGTAATTTGCATAACCATATGTGACCTATTTTGTAGTAACGAAAGGGGAATGAATCCTTATGCCATATTTTATTCTCTTTTTATACTTAACGTTACATAGAATCTACACTTATATTATAAAGAGGAAAGATTTGTTTGTTTTTTTTTTTTTGTTTGTTTGTTTGCATTGAATAGGTTCCTAAGCTACTTGACTGATTCGAAAAATTCTTTCACTGTTTGGAAGCTATACTATCCCCGGGTGACAAAGGTTATATTTTATCCCCATATTCCCACGGGAACGGGAACTACAGGTAAAATAGCGAGGCGCTACTAGTATTAATAAAGAAACATAAAATGTAACGTTAAGTATTAAAACAGAACAAAATATGGAGTAAGAATCATGAGACTTATTTTCAGTAGAATGCACGTTTTTAGACTGACATTTTTATTTTATTTTTGTTTTAGGACGCCTTCTTTTCACACTACCGTTCATACGCCATCTATGGCACACTCTTCCAATTACGTTCAGTAGAGATAACTGTCTGCACGCAAACGTACTCGTTCTTTGCGAATGTAGCAGATGGCAGGAAAACGAGTTACCACTGAATAAAATCGTTTATATTCATTTTTGAGCAGGCTTTTAACTATGACGCCTTCCTTTGATTTTTTACTTAAAATAACATAATATTTTTTAAATCGATTACTTTTTTGTACCTGAGGGTTTGGTATGTGGACAATTAGTCTCTATTTAGAATCTGTTGCTTCTTTATTTGGAAATACAAGAATAGGCCTTGTGTTGTACGTATAGACGAGTGATGTATTGTAGAATTACTATCAGCTTTCGTTTGTACAGATCAGTCAAATAAAGGCAAGGGCAGTTCCATTAAATGTACTGATAGTTAGTTGCGTCCGATTAGAATTGAAGTAAATCCCAACAAAGATAGGCAGAGTGATGTTATCAACACAAATGTGACAGACAATGATTTTTTCTTATTCATTAATGAGAAATGACTTCACAGCTTTAAACTATAGTAAATAGTTTTATTTCTATTGATAACTCATTTTTTAACCTTCTTCCAAAAAAGGAGGAGGTTCTCAAGTCAACTGTATTTTTTTTTTGTGTCTGTAACCTCGTAACTTTTTACTGGGTGTACCGATTTTGATATTTTATATATTTAAATTCTGATTGAGATCTAACGACTAGTATTAGAGTTATCCCGTTCTCTCTTATTGATGTAAAATGAAAAAATAAAATTGTGTACGATGTTTTGGCAGAACATCTTAGTCTTTCAAAGTGGTCCCTTTCTAGTTTGGTGAAGATCTGATGAAGAACAGAGATAGGAAACGGAAGCCTTCAATAAATGATAGCACATCTTTCGAAATTGCTGAAATCGAATGTTTCTTTACATCAATTTATACCACGTAATCTGCGATGGGTACGTTTAGCTGGGAGCCTTTGTACCACTAAAAAGAGAAAAATAAAATAAAAAAAACTTTTTACAAAAAATACAACTAACAAAAAAAACACAAAATGTATTAAATAACTTTAATTTCGGAAGTCCGTGTTCAAAAAACGAAGAATCAGCCAAAAAAAAAACTTCTTCCAAAATTGAAGTTAATTCATACTTTTTGTGTTTTTATTTTATGTAACAGTAATTTAAATGTGTTCAGCAAAAGTGTGGGTACAAGAAAACTGTCTAAACATGAAATTCTTAGCTGCAGGATGAGACTCAGGTATACTTAAAAAAACAAATGATATTCACATTAAAATTTATTTGAAACCTTGACACAAAACATTTAACTTTATGATTAAAAAATTACATCATTACAATTATTTTTAACCAAATATAAAAAAAAAACGGAGTAACCCGGAAGTATAAAAATATAAGCATGATGTAATAAATTTAAAATAATTATATTACATAACATAAAAATCATAGGCCATGTTAGAGGGGCTCTGATACTGTCTCTAAATGTTTTCTATAAAATCATCCATAGTAGTATTCAAGAACTTTGAAAGGTAACGCAAATAGCGACAAGTAAACAAATCCCCGCAAAAATACCATACCAAGTCCAATGATATCAAACTCATGAGGATTTTTTCTAATATTCTCTTTAATTTCACGCAAGATTAACACCATTTCGGTGTTTGTAAATACGGAGTTAATGCAATAATGTTCCTATAGTTATTTAGCAACAATGATAAAAAAATCGCTTCAAATAGTGATCGAACAATATGATTGACGAGCTTATAGTAAAATCACCAAGACACGCAGAACGCAATAGCACTTAGAGAACGAACGCAGATCACTGGTAGAGAAGAGCAGTTCTCTTCAGATTTCAGAAGATTTTTTAGAAGGTCTTTGGACTGGAAACTTGACGATTTTCTGTTTCTCGCGACCCCGTAGAGCCTCAAGTATGCCACAGGAAACGCCGACAGGGTCTGAGGTCGATTAATCAATATGCCAATTTAAAAGGAAAAGCCAGATCAGTTCCTCGATGGTGTTGATGTCGTCCAAAATATTCGGTTCTTCAGCGCTCCGCAGCACCAGCTTAGGTAGTGGGGACGCCACCGTGAGGCTCCCCAATTAGGGTCTCGAAACGGTTCTTTGTTAACAACGCTTCATCCGCTTCAGATACTAGTTATGTTTATGTCAAAAAAATAATGATTTGGCACTGTTACAATCAACAAATCACAGGCGTCCTCGTCGGCAATCCGTCACAGGATTCTGGGCGGTGATTGGTGAACAATATGTAGCGATAACATATCCTGCGTAAAATGTGTTGCCACCCCGAAACGCGGTGGCAGCAGGTTGAATAACATTAAGCTAGAAGCGCCCCGTTTGAAAGCGCTCCACCTTTATTGGACCAATTTACATTTTATTGGGTCAATTGCTTTTTAACTAGGTACTTAAAATAATAAGTCACAAATAATTATATTATGCGATCTCTAATAATTGCTACAACCTATCAAAGTATATCGTATCAGTCTCATAAACCACAAACAATTAACTAGGTATTTGCTACCGTCACGCGTCCGTCTTTAATTACGACACGCAATCAAAAAAGCAGTCAAAACATACCTTAATCGGAATTTAACATGAAAGATGAAAGAATTGGTGTATCCAGTATTTAAAAGAGTTTGTTCAGTTCAAGTTAGCGCTTCGAACAAACACAAATTCGAATGCATTGTCCAAACTCAGTACTATAATACGCTTAGTTCCAAATTTCTCCACCTTTCGTGATTTGTACATCAAGCACGTTGAACCCAAATTGCGCGATTAATTTTAGAGGAATGAAAATAGATTTCCTACATTGTTTCCATGTCCGTCAAAATCTTTGTTTAAAACAATCTAAATTTATTGGGTTTTAAACGAGCAATGAATACGATAGCTAAATAGAAATTTCTGAAGGAAAAACTGGAAAATGAACCCCAACCCCGAACTCCCGAACTCCTGCTGCCCTTAACCTAAAGAAATGAAATTCGATCTATCAATATTTTAATAATTACGAGGTTGAAGGTTGACAAGGCCATTTTTCGCTGATAAATATGTCGTATTATTTGTTATGTTTTGGCATGTCAAAAGCGGTTATTGCCCTTTCTCTAATGTCTCTTATCGCAAGATCCTGGCGTAAGCTGCAGCATGTATCGTTTTTCATTAGTCAAAATCTATACTAATATTATAAAGCTGAAGAGTTTGTTTGTTTGTTTGAACGCGCTAATCTCAGGAACTACTGGTTCGAATTGAAAAATTCTTTTTGAGTTGAATAGACCATTTATCGAGGAAGGCTTTAGGCTATATATCATCACGCTTAAGTCAATAGGAGCGGAGCAGCGATAAAGATTGTTTTAAAATCGGGGATTCCACGGGGACGAAGTCGCGGGCAGCAGCTAGTAAATTATGTATGTTGAGGATCACGGTTTACAAAAATTTAATATCACACATTTTACTGTAAATATATATTGTTTTATTTTAAAATATTTCTTTACGAAAGCAGCAGTCCATAGGTTCCAAGCTACCGGTGACAAGGGCTCCAAAAAAAGGAACTTAATCACAATACGACGAGTCGTATAGAGGAGTTCTGCCTTCTGTATCAGGCCCTTTATACGAATATGTAAAGCCAGCTACGACAGCTGGTTGGCGGCGACAACCTTTCGCTTCCAGCCCTGGTTCAATCTATGGTCCGGAGCGAGGAGGCATGGGAAGCGGTCACCTCCTGCAAAGCAGTAATACTAGCGAAGGAGGAGAAGCCCTGGGCCAGCCGGATGGCCACGATCCTCTGGGACGCTTTCAAGTGGCGCGCTTGCAGTCGCTTCAGCAACAGCCCCCACACTGTGGCCCCATAAAGGGCCATACGCATACAACCTCCGACAGAAGGCGTTTGGGCCCCTTTTATTTACATCGGCTTTCGAAGAGGAGGTCCAAGTACTTTATAGTCGACCAGACGCCGATGTGAACCCCTCTTACCGTAAGGACCTTATAGGGTCGTCCACACGGGTCCCTGTTCAGAGACTCTAACATCTCTCCGCGAACCAGATCCCTGGCCCGCAGGATCTCCGCCATGAGGGCTCTGTACTCCTCGTACAGCTCCGCCTCCCAGGCCCGCGCATTAAGAGTGCGGATACAGAGCCTGCAATGGCTGGTGTACGGGCAACGCGAAGCAACGCACGCCTCTCGCAGCGACGTCAACTCGCGCGACTACCAGTACACCGGACGGTGGGCGCATCGTAGGTGAACCTGTGGCATTGCCACGTCACACATTTCATACATGGTGTCCCGGAACCACTCCGCGTCTTTGTTGATGTCAGCAGGCCTGTCCAGTGGTAACATCCAGGCCTGCACGATCGAGGCTTCTAAGAGGTGCTCCCGGTCCAGCTGCTTCAGCGCCCACCGTGGACCACTCAGGTTCTGTCGGACCGGCGCGATTAAGGTCTGGGCGGAGACGTCCTCTATAACGTGACTAGCGGACGAAATGTCCACCACTGATTTACCCTGCATCCGCACACATGCGGGGACATAACCCCGATTTAGGACGACCAGGCCTGACTCCAGGCCCCAGTCTTTCACCATCCTACCCCGCATATCCCTACAACTGGAACCACTACAATCTCCCCGAACCGTGCTGCTACGCATCCCTGTCCTCTCCTTACACTCTCCCTTGACGGGATACCGGCGGTGGCCGAGGAAATTAGGGACACCGAGCCGTCCAGGTCCTTCACCCAGTCATCCCTGGGCAGGACATAGTATGGCTCAGCGACCATGGCGGCATTAATCAACCACTGCGCCATGCTCTGGATTCATCTGGTTGATGTTCGCCTGGAGGAGGTGTAATGGAGCCATTATTGGCATTCCACTTCGCCCTGCCACGGGCCTCCTGTGTGGGCTTCGGTGCAGCAGTTCTAGCAGCGGTGGTGGCAGCGGCAGCGACAGAGGCGGCGGCTAGCACGGAGACGGCGGTGGAGGGCTTTTTCCTACCCCCGGCTTTGGTGGGTGGAAAGCAGGTCTTGCCAGCTGCCGCACATGCCACGTAGTGCGGCGTGGCGATACAAGAGCCGGCTCGGTGACCAGGCTGACAGTAGGAGATCACTGCGGTCCACCTCCGAGGTGCAAACAGCTACCACGTGGTTCCCCACTTGGCACCTTGGCAGCACCAGGACCCTTCGACCCTCCAATATGGCCTTGGCTGCCTTAACGGGGCAGCTCACTACAACGTTACATTCTGTCTTACATTTATGTGAAAATTGCTGTAGATTACAAAACTTCAGTAGTTCCACTATATTCATACCAATAACCTAACTGAAACGTGAAGGTTAGGTTTAGCTTAGGTTTTGAAAAGTACACTTCGGAAAAAAAATTGGCCACTATAGAATAACCGCAAAATTAAATAAAAAAAAGCGAACATTGCCTTAAAAAACCCCGTTCCAACAGACAGATATAAAATTCAGTTAGTTTGATGTTAATTCTTTTTAAGGGAATCATAACGAGTAGGTATAATTTTACTGGTTCAGAAGATTTTATTGCTTTGCAACACCGTCAAACACCGAGTCGATCAATACTCGCGCCTGTCTGTTTAATATTAACTACGTCGAGGAAAACTCGTTCTGATTTTTCTTATTGTGTCGGTGACCAAGATCTAGTTCAAATAATGGATTTAATTCAAACAGCTCAGGCAATCCAATCGTTTTTAAGAACGTAAGTGAAATCACAAATCCCATAGGATATCTTTTCTTATTTTTGGATAAAGTACTGTGTGAAATTAAGCCATCTTTGGCGTTTATTATTTGTATGATTGATCGTAGCTAGTGACGAATTAACACTAAGGTAATTTTTTAACTTAGTACCAAGGCGGCAAGTTTTGTTTTTTTGTGGGGCATCGTAAACGTGTCTTAGTTATGGCCTGAGGCGCCAAATCTTGGTGCCAATAGCAAAGTTTAGTGTTCACAAATCTATCTATCCATCATACTGAGACTCATCCATACTTCGGAGAGCTAGGGGTACCTATTGAATTAGGTACCCTGTTAGTTACTATCATATATAATACTAGCTGCTGCCCGCGACTTCGTCCCCGTAGAATCCCCGTTTTCAAAACATTCTTTATCGCTGCTCCGCTCCTATTGACTTAAGCGTGATGATATATAGCCTAAAACCTTCCTCGATAAATGGTCTATTCAACCCAAAAATAATTTTTCAATTCGAACCAGTAGTTCCTGAGATTAGCGCGTTCAAACAAACAAACAAACAAACAAACTCTTCAGCTTTATAATATTAGTATAGATTTCACATAGGCATTCGCTCTATGTAAAATATTATTTTGTAGCATCGTGTCATACTGGAAACCGACCCGAGCAAAGTTATGAACCGGCTATGCTGAGTTATACTCGTATCGTTAGTACCTAAGTCTCTTCGGAGCCCATTTGGCCTTTGATTGTGTCCTCATCAATTCATGATAATGCTAATTTGGTGTATTTTCAACTGCGGTTTTGGATGTTTTTTCAGATTGCGACAACCAGAAACGAGGTTAAGAAAGGTAGGGCAGACGAACCTGACAGTCACGCGTAACACCACAATCGAACTTAAGTCACCCGAAAACCCAACAACCTCGAAATATTACACTTTCAGTGAGCTGGTCAATGAAATTGGCCAGAAAAACCAAATTATGGTCTTCATGTTACCAATCAAAAAAGCTAAAGGTAAAAAAAGCAAAAGAAAGTCGCGCAATTACATGAATGGAAAAAGCCCGGGAAAGTAACTCGGTCCACTAACAGCTGTGACGACGACGTAATTTTGGTTGAACCTGAAGGCGATGACGTAATTGATTTTATCCAATCCGATGATGACGTCATTGTGCTCGGACCCAAACCCAACGACGTCATTGTGATCGACGACGACGCGGAGGGACAATCGAGCGTAAACACGGACCAAGCCTAGATACTTCTCCGCTGACGAGACCATCCACAGGACCAACAAATACTAGAACCTTCTAGAGCGTTCTCAGTCTGCAACGTTTCTGTACCAAATTTTAAATTGAAAACAAAATATCTAGTTTTAATTTCGGCGAATATTAGTGGGTTGCAGGTATGCACCTCCCTCCCGCCCGCTATATTATGCACATGCAAGATTACAAGGCAAATGCAAGGGTTTTATGCACATGCAGGAAGGAAAAGCAAAACCCAACACCATTACCGACACGTGTTTCGCCTCTCCACGAGGCATCCTCAGGGGACGTGTTGACTCGCTGACCGTTGAGTTGCGACTAAGAAATTAGTACAAGGCACCCCCCCCCCCCCCTTTTATACACTGCCACCGTTGGTTATTTGTGTACAACTACCCACATTCATTCGCAGTAAAGGGGAAGAAACTAAATTCGTCTGGTCATTCAACAGCGCAAAATTATTACTTTTACTATGTTTCAAAGTCTCTAATTGTTCCAAAACACACAGCCGGAAACCCTTATCACAAACATGTAGTATATTAAAACTATTGTTGTCGCGCAAAGAATGGCCGGTATCAATTAGATGTTTCGCGAAATTTGATTTGTCCGAATGGCCATTTCTATACGCGGCAACATGTTCCCCATACCTTATGTCAAAGTTACGGCCCGTCTGACCCACATATACCCCGTTGCATTCATCACAGACCAGCCTATACACCCCAGACTTTTTACTATTTTCTAAAATATCTTTTCCGTTACAAACACGGCTGGTTTTCGGTTAGAGATAATATCAAACTTCACCTCAAAGTTTTGTACACCGAGTTAACTTTCAAACTACATTATGTGGAGTTTGATATTTTAGATAACAAGGCTAGGGATTTGGCTTCTCGGTTAGCTCACGAAAAATATTTAACCCAGGTTAGGAAGATGGAGAGATTATCTGGTGAGGGTCGGTACAATCAGCCAGGTAATTCAAATAATATATCACATACATTTTACCCTCGCGTTTTAAATTATACAAATACACAGTTTCCCCCCGAAGAAATGTCTTTGTTAGAGAAAGGTTTAAAATATAATATTAAACCCCGACTTTCCCAGGAATCTCTTCAAACTTTGGTGGTGGACACCGAGATAGCTTGTTTCAAAGGAAAACAGGATGATGTCGTTAAACAACAAGTGGCAACTCACATTAAGAGAGTTTTCACATCCCCTCCCAATCAAAATTTAACCGAAATTCATCTTTATCGGTCAATTCAGCACCGTATTAGTCAGAATGATTTAATATTAACAAAGGCTTTTCATTTTTTGAACACCGACTTCCGAAATTAAAGTTATTTTGTACTTTTTGATTTTTTTTGGAGAAGTCGGTTGTATTTTTTTGTAAAAAGTTTTTTATTTTTCACTTTTTAGTGGTACCTAAACCCCCTCCCCTCCCCCCAGCTAAACGAACCAATTACATTAGTGGAAAAAAAACGCACTGCTCCAACGCAGAGTAAACTAAAAGGTCGTCAATGTAGACAATGTAGATATTTTTTTTAGATTTTTTTTGATTTTTCAAAAACCGCTTGTTCGATTTCGATAAAAATTTTATGGGACCATTTGGGAAGTATACCCTTTCCAACAAAAAAAGAATTTTTCAAATCGGTTGGCAAGCGACGGAGTTATGCGCGAACAAACAATAAAAAAATAAATACTTAAAAAAAAAACATACAAACATCCGAATTGAGAACCTCCTCCTTTTTTAGAAGTCGGTTAAAAAAATGGAGCATTTCATTTATATTTATACCAGAAAAATAACCACTAACTTTCTTCATGTATGGAAAATAAGTTACATTATATGTAAATGCATTTTCAATCATATTTTCTAAGTAATTTAAGGGAAAACATTATTTACTGTAAATACCATATTATTAACGTTTATTTTTAATATACTTGAGTTGTTCGTTGACAATATCTCGATTTTGCATTAATTCTCTGGTTTTATTTCGTTATATTTGATTAAGCTTATTTCTTAAAGCAAAATCTTATTACTTTAAGATGATCTCATTGTCAATGAAGGATTAAATGACTATAAATAATCGTGTTATAAAATATATAATTAGAAATACACTTTTTTGCAGAAAACCTGATGAACCCGATTAGCACATACACCAAGAAATTGCTTCTATGGAAAAGTTTTATCGATTTTTTTATTAGATGCTCACTAAACAGAGACAAAAATAATCAAAAATATTTAATTTGCAGTCCTGGAAAAATAATTTAAGAGAATAAATCGACGAAAAATTGAAAAGGATTATCTATTAAAAACTGCATGTAACTGAAAAGTTTTATTTACTGTCCTAAATACTCTGTAGCATGATGATAGCAAATCACATAATCAGATCTCGGTGGAAAACGAAAGTTTTTTTTTTTTTTGCTGCATTGTTTTATCATAGGTTTACTAAGTACCTAAATGTAATAAGTTTTTTTTTTTTTTTTCAGTCATTCTCCTCATATTAAATACTACAACATTACTACTTAGGGTGGCTGTAAAAGAATTACTTATCTCCTTTAAAATGTGTTTATTTAAATTGTTTGAATCCACTGTATGTTAAGAGCTGACTAATATCTTCTAAAATCTGACTATATTAGTCAGTCCTACACAAAAAATAATATAACAGTTCATATAATGCACCAAAGACTGTGCCAAACAAATAGATTTTTAAGAGATCAGGCACCGATGGAAAGAACTGGTTTTCCATTGACTTGCTTATTCTTCTTCATGTGGTTCGCACAAAAGTTGTTCAGATTTGGATGGCTCAAAGCTGCCACAGCATTGTTGATGGCAGCACACAGGTCACTTCGGCTGACTGACTTAGCTTCACATCAGTACCCTGCATTTGATCCGTCACAGTAGCCCCACTTTGGGGGTTGAAACTACATCTCCCTACTTGAAACTTGTTAGCGGACTTGATGAAGTGAAGATAGCACAGTAGTAATTTTTGAATTTGGTAAATACCAAGAGTGCCAAACAATCTCCCTATCATCTTCGATTAAAGTCTGTCACAGATTTGGGTCCTCAGCAATGAACATCACAGTCATAATTATTCTTGTCAGGTTTGCTGGTTTGAACATCAAGGCAATGCCTGTTGTAAAGGTATTGCTAGGTAGTCTGGAAGGCGCGCGAGCACTTTGTTACAATATTTTTTCTTTCGGCTTGAGTACCTATTAGGCACCGGCTTCAGATTTTCTATTTAAGTGTAATCATTTTTTAATTTCTCGTTTTAATGTCGGTGCCGGTGTTCAGCTGAATCCAGTTTTACTGGGAGCCTGGGAGCCGCTCCCAATATACACTGGAAAAGGCTAGGTAGACGATGTTATTCGATACCCTCTACAATTTTATAAAAAAATTATCTGTTTACAAACATAGACAGATAATTGTAACCTTCAGAAAGACATTGACGTAAATTATAATTTTGACAGTTGTTACATCCCATACACGTCCAGAAACTTCGAAGTCGATTTTTGGAACTAATTTTTTTTTTGGCTCGTGTTTCGATTTACTTGTTACCTACTCTTTTTGTGAATGGGAACCTGTTTTATTCCAATTTATGATTTGGTTCTAGATTATTTTTAGTAAGTTGTGTTTGTTCATTCGTTAAAAAAAATGCTTTTAATTGGTGTTAGCTGGCGGCTAATGCAGAGTAACATGATTTCTATTTTCGTCGTGTTGTTTCTAAAACTTGTAGAGAAAGCCTTGTTGATTAAGTCCGCCCATGTACCTACCATTATTGTACATAAAGTTTAAATAAATAATGTTCATTTGGAAGAACGTATATGAAAAGTTGGCGCGACGACTATGGAGGTGTTCATGACGAATTGGTAACACAAGGGGATGGTAACACAACAGGACTGGAAAGCTTCGAAGGAGACTTTTGCCCAAATGTAGAACAATTTAGGTTTATTGAAAATATTAGGTTTACTAACACTTATAGGATTGTATGATAGTTTTGAAAGTAACCAATATTTTTTGGAAATCTATCTTATGACAAATAAGAGGTTTTTGGTCAATTATTTTCAAGCAAATCTATACCTACATAATTATTAATTGTGGTGACAATATTTGAATACGTGACTTCAATGTTAAACCTGAGGCCAGATATCGCGTGCCTGCATCGGATGCAACGTCCAAGCTGCAGGAGGAGCTCACCCGCTAAGCGGCTGCCATGGAGCTTCTCCGAAAGGAGAATGCGAAACTCCGAGTAGACATGGTCGGGCTCCGAGGAGCCAGCTCACAGGGGCCACTTCAAGGGGGGCGCAAGCACGGGCAATGTCAGCCCGTGCCAGCGGAGAACCAGGTTCTAGATCTGGTGCGGCAGGAGCTGGCTGCCTTCCGGGAACGTTTCTCCGTCCTGGAGGGCGTCGTCCTGCGCCCCCCGCGGTCTTTCGGCCAGCAGATGGTATTGTACGTGGCCGCCGTGGCTGCCAAGCCAGGTATTTCCAGTTAGGCTAACCGACGGGTCGGGCGAATTCGGCACCTGCAAAGCCGGCATCGGGAAAATCGCTGCCGGCCAAGCAGAAGAAGGATGGAGTGCTGAATAAAGGCTCCAGTGTGGGCGGTGCAGCTTCCGCTTTCAAACTCCTCTGACAAAGCCCGATGGCAAGTGCTCAGGGAGAAGTAGGAGGCGGACAAGGCAGCCAGGGTGGCCAAAAAACGGGCGAGGAAACGGTGGCAAAAGGAGCGACGCGTCGCGGCTATGCGCCAAGCTCCGAAGACCGTAGCTGTAGTGCTTACGCTACAGCCGGACTCGATAAAGTGGGGCGTGTCGTATGGCGCCGTGCTCGCGAAGGTGAAGAAGGCGGTGGACCTCCGGGAGCTCGGCATCGTCGGGGGCCTCCAGCTAAGGGTCACTATGCCTGGTGCCCGGATGCTGGAGATCCCCGAGGCAGCCCAATCGCTGACGCTCTGGCCGAAAGGCTCAGGGCGTCCCTGAATGCGAACGATGCCCGGGTGTCCAGTCCCACCAAGTGCATTGACATGCGCATCCGGGCCTGGACGACTCCGTCACGGAGGAGGAAATCGTGGCCGCCGTGATTAGGACGGGAGGGTGCTCTGCCGAGCAAGGCAGGCAGGCACAATACGTCCTGACTTCACGGGCATGCGCACCGTTGTAGTAAGCTGCCCAGTGACGGCAGCCAAGATCATATCGGAGGGTCAAAGGCTCCTAGTGAAGAGGGTTTCTGCGCAGGTAAAACTGCTAGAACACAGACCTCTGAGGTGCTTCAAGTGACAAGTGGGCCAAGTGGGCAACCAAGCGGGAGCTGTCTGCACCTCGGAAGCGAACCTCTGTGAACTTCGCTACGGTCAGCCTGGGCACCAAGCTGGCTCTTGCCACGCTACGCCGCACTGCGTCGCATGTGCGGTAGCTGGCAAGCCCGCGGAATACTAGGCTAGGGGCAAGGCCTACCCTCCACCCACCAAAGCCGGGGGTAGGAAGAAGCCCTCCACCGCCATCTCTGTGTTAGCCGCCGCCACTGTCACTACTGTTATCACCACCGCTGCTGTCGCCGCCACTGCTATAAATGCTGCAGTCTGCACCATGCCTACACGGAGGACCCAGAAGAAGGCCGTAATAGAATGACAATAACGGATCCATTACGCCTCGGCGAACTGAAGCGAACATTAACCACTGCGCCACCGCCCAGGACCTGTTGCTCCAAATTATGATGCAGTAGTTGATTAATGTCGTCGTGATCACTGAGCCGTACTATGTACCGCCCAGGGATGACTGAGTGAAGGACCTGGGCGGCTCAGTAATTTCGTCGGCCGCTGCACTGGTATCCCGTCCCTCAAGAGTGTAAGAAGAGGATAAGAGTGAGTAGCCGCACGGTTCCGGGGGATTGCGGTTGTGGGAGTTTAGTTAATTTCTCCCCGAGCCAAAATCTCGCCGAGATCTACAAATCCCTTAGGGATTTGCGTATCGTCGTCGTCAGGTAACCCCGTGCTTGTTCTCGGGGACTTCAATACAAAATCTTGGTTTAGAGTTCCTGTACGGTGGGCGGGAGCCCTGGAGTCAAGCCTGGTCGTCCTAAATTAAGGTTATTTCCACACGTCTGTGCGCAAGCGGGTGAATCCGTGGTGGGCATTTCGTTCGCCAGTCCCACTCTGTCACCGCGTGTCGTCAACTAGTGCGTTATAGAGGAGGTGGGGGCCTATTCCGATCACCGGCATATCAAGTTCTACGTCTTCACCCAGACCTCAACCGCGCTGGTCCGACAGATCCCGAGTGGTCCACGGTGAGCGCTGACGCACCTGCACCGGGAAGTTCTCCTGGACGCTTCGATCGTGCAGGCCTTTTATTTATTTATTTTTGGATGGGAAATCATCAAATGACTTCTGCCGCTCTGGGCGGAGCGGAAAAGAGTGTCAGACTCTTACTGACTAAAACCCACCCGTGTTCCTTCTTGAGCGTGTCCTTTGCGTTCCAGAGCCGTGGTGACTCTTTCGAACAAATTCCGAAACCCTAGCAGGCACTGACCCTATGGGGCCCCGTCTTCTTTGCTGACGGCTCTTTGAGGCGCGTGTGCAACACGACGCGCCGTCGACTCGGGCCTGATTGCTATCGGACGGCGAGCCACCCATAGCTCGCCATCCGCAGGCCCGCGCCTACGGTGGCCGGGAATCTCCCTGCGTTTTCCGACGCCCGGGGCATTTTCTTCTGTTGCGGCGGTTGAAGCGAGAAGTTTCCCTCTCTCGCACGCGTTCCGCCTCCTCCTTTGCTAGCATTATTGCTTCGCAGAAGGAGGCGGCCGCTTCCCATGCCTCCACGCTCCGGACCATGGCTTAAACAAGGGCCGGACGCGAAAGGTCGCCGCCGCCGATCACCTCAACGAGGACACGGCGGTGCTCCGCCCAAGCAGGGCAGACCTCCACCGTATGCTCCACCGTGTCCTCTGGGCGATCCACTCAGTGTTGACACCCGGACGCGCGTACCTCCCGAAACAGCCGTGTCCGGTGAGCACCTGCGTCAGGCGGAAGGACGCCGTGGCGTCTCTCCAACCACTCCTCAAAGAGGGGACTTACCGCCGCAATGGTGGCGTGCCCACGATCGTGCAGGCCTAGGTGTCACCACCTGACAGACCTGCCGACACCTACGAAGAGGCGGGGTGGTTTCGGGAGACCACGTTCGAAACATGTGACGTGGCAATTCCCCGGGTCCAGCCAAGACGCACCCACCGTCAGGTGTGCTAGTGGTCACATGAGCCGACGTCACTGCAAAAAGCGTGCGTTCCTGCTCGACGCCCATACACCAAGCATCGCAGGCTCCATATCCGCCCTCCGGATGCGCGGGCCAGGGAGACGGAGCTGTACGAGGAGTACAGAGCCCTCCAAACGGAGATCCTGCGGGCCAGGGATCTGGCTTGCAGAGAGATGTGGACTCTGGACGGGGACCCGTGGGGACGACCCTACAAAATGGTGTTAAACATACTCCGCATCTGCCCCCCCCCCCCTGTTGACGCAGAGTCTCCGACCCTAGCTGGTGAAGGACGTGGTGGGACTCTTCAAGGTGAGAGTTTGACCGGATCTTGCGGAGAACCAGGGCCTCAAGTCTGATATTACAGTAGTGTCCATAGACCATTGACCGATCAATGATTGACCATTATGCATTTAGCAGATTACGAACTTTTAGTAAAATGACTATGGTATCGTGTTGTAATGACAAATTTATAAAAATAGTAAACTTGGGGCCCTGTTCGGTTTCCACACGGAGTGCTACGGTGGACGCATCATGCGCTTGGGAGCCCTCACGACGGGGGAGGCTATTTGATGGGGGGAGACATCTCTACGACGACCCTGGTCGTGGAGGTGTCTCTTGACATCGCCAACGCCTTCAATAACCTGCCCTGGAGTTGCATCAGGAAGGCACCCCGCTCTCACCGGAGAGAGTGGAACCGGCGAGAGATATCGTGCGATGTTCCGCAGGGTACGCTTCAGGGGCCGTTCCAGATGAACATCGGCTCCGACTGGGTGCTGCGCGGCGACCTCCCTAGTGGCTTCAGCGTAGTCTGCTATGCTGACGACACGCTGGTTCCGGCGCAAGCGGAATGGCATCAGGCGGCAGCCGAGTTGATGACACGCGAGGTTGCGAGTTTGCGACAGTCATTGACAGAATCCGGCAAGTGGCTCTGCACAAGACCGAGGCCATGTGCTTTCATGGCTCTCGGAACCGGTCACTATAGGGATCCCAGATAATTGTAGGAGGGGTTCACATCGGCGTTGGGTCGACGATGAAGTACTTGGATCTCGTCCTCGACAGCCGGTGGAACTTCGCGAAACACTTCCAACGTTTGGCTCCCAAGCTGAAGCGCTCTTGGTTAAACTCTTGCCCCATCAATGAGGTCCAAACGCCTCCTGCTGGAGGTTGTATCCGGTGATCGCGCGTTCAAATGGTAGTGTACAATAATCCGCAAGTCAAACAGCGCTTGACCCAGAAAAATCGTCCTAATGCCTGATGAAAACGTGAAATTGCTCCCAAGCTATAGGTATAATTATGTATATATAAGCTCTGCAGCATAGATTGCATCTGCAAGTAGCGATGTTTTCATTCATATATACTACTACATCATATAATAGACCTTAGCCATGAAAACTTATCTGATACGCCATTATGGACAGACCATCACATTGGACAGAATGGCTATTAGGATATCGCGACATATATTTACGGCCTTCGAGGTCCGAGAACAGTGACTTTGGTGTCTGTCTGTCCTGCCCTTATATCGCCAGTCCCTTTAAGTAGGGTGGAAACAGTGCTGTGCCTGATCCTAAACCCCAAATTGTAGGGGGCTTATAGTGAACTGCACTGCACAAAGCTACAGAATTGGTTATGGAATTGGATACAGGCCTCAATGGCTTTAGAAAGGAAGAGAAAAATAGAAAAAAGCGGACAGTTTGTTTAAAAAGCGGGAGTGGGAACTTTAGGTAGAAGATGAATATACGCCATAAAAATGGGAATACTCCAGAGTTCAAGGAAAAATTGACAATAGTAATAGTAAAAATCATACCACGAGTATAATCTTTCTGATTTCCTCCGGCTCGACTGGAACGAAACGAAAAGGATCAATATGAAGACACGTTAGAACAGAGATCAGAGATAGAGTTTGATATTTGGTAAGAAGATCCATAGGCACAGTGAAAAATTAACGGTTGAGACCGTTAATAGTCAATAGAATTGGGATATAAATAGTCAATAGGTCTAAATGTCGCGGTTTGGCGATACCTATTGTTCCAAATAATTTCTAAATATACGCAGATGAGGAAGATAAAATATTTTCAAGAATGTGGCGGCGTTTAGCTTTGCGTATAATCCGGTTGCATCTATTGTGTGGTGCCTTAAATAGCGTTCAGATCTCATCAGTGTCATTGAAGGTCGCAACCTTATCATCAACTGAAGTGGCCTCCGTCTCCCACAATACTAACAACACTAAATCACAGAGGCGTCAAACCCAAACTTCTCAACGTCCATCTTTGCTATACATACAACGACAGTATAGAAACTTTTAATCAAATGATTTCTTTCACTTTGGGCGTAGCGGAATCAAGTGTCAGACTCTTACTAACTACGAGTACAGGCCACGGAATTTGTTCGAAAGAGTAACCGCTGGCAGGTACTGGCACTATCGGATCCCGACTAATATGCTGTGGAGCATTATGTTCCACATGCACCTCAAAGGACCTGCACCCTTTGAGGCTCGCGTGGAACATAATGTGCCGTCGACCTGGTCCTGGTTTTTATCGGACGGCATGCCACCCAAACCTTGCGTCCACAGGTGCAAGCCTACAATAGCTAGGAATCGCCTTACAAATCCCGAGGCGTCTCCTTCTGTTGAGGTGGAGGTTAGCCCCGAGACCCCGGCATAGCGCATCCGCGCGTCACGCGTAAACGGTCCAACAAGGTAAAACTAAAACTACCCACCTCACCAGAGACCATGCGGGCTGCTACCAACGCTTCAGCAACAGTACTCACACCGGGGCTTCATAAAGACCACTCAATCTCCGTGTAAAGCCTTTTACCAATCCATTCATGACTTCTAAGAACAAAACCAGTGTCAGATTACGTACTCTGAAACTAGTTGACCATTTGGTGAACGTAAGATCTATGCGGTTTGAGGCAACTTTTGAAGAAACTCGCCTTTGTACATGGACTTTATTATGTCTATTTTAATATAAGTTGTTTTAGTGTACAATAAAGAATTAAAGAAGATAAGGATGCCGTGAACGTTGCTTTTAAACGTATCGTACAGCTTCCTTCCTATAGCGGCGAACAACGACAGCGTTGTCCGTCGCTGGGCGGTTGGTGAATGTGTGTTAAACTAACGCTCATAAGAGCTTAAATGTAACACACATTTACCAACCGACCAGACTCGTCATTTATGGTATCTTGTAAAGTCACCAAGTATTTTGAAAAGCGAACAAAAACTTGAGTCACTTGATGCGGCAGTAGATTCTTGAGCAGTAAATATTTTAATTGTCCGTTTGCCTGTTTGTTTGCGGAAGCATCACGCAATAAACACTGATCAGATTTTAAATCTAGGTATATATAAATATGTATGTATCCCGTTAATAGCATAATAAAGAGAATGGTTGAAAATAACACCATTTACAAGGCATTTTTTTACTAATATTATACGCAATGGCTAAAAAAAGAACGACCAAGGTGCAATTCGTGTTACTCTGTACCATCTACCAGTTACCTAATACCAACACTAAAAGTAACAAGTAATTTAAGCTGAATAACCGTATTTTACGCGGATTACCTGCTTAGAGGAGCTCTTGGCTAAAGACTAATAGCCACACGGGTCGATCTTCAAGGTTAAGCAACGCTTGCCAAGGTTGGTCTGTGGATGGTTGACCATCTTACTGAGTTTCCTCCGTGCCTCGGAAAGCATGCTAAGCCCTTGGTCCCGGCTGTCATTTGTAGATCTTTGGCAGTTGTTACGGATTGTCAGAAGCCAGTAAATCTGACTCCAGTATTGTCAAGATGTACCGTGTTTCCCAGTTAATGGGTTGTGTGTGGCTGAATCCGGTTTATCTGGGAGCCAACCCCAATTTAGTTGGGAAAAAGCTAGGAAGATGATGACCTGCTTCTTGGTAAGAATGGTCTCAGATTTTCTGGTTTCTGACCATCCGTAACAACTTCCAAAGCTGATAAAATAGTGGATCAGGTACGACAAGAATGTGTGAAAAAGGTCGTGGTCAAAGGCCCGTCAGGCTTCACAGACTGTGGCGAAACCCGGGTTAACTCGCAATAAGGCGATGCTGTGTGTGTGGTGGGATTGGAAGGACATTATTCATTATGAGCTATTACCACCAGGCAGGACCATCGATTCTGAACTCTACTGCGAACAACTGATGAGATTAAAGCAAGAAGTTGAGAGAAAGCGGCCGGAATTAATCAACAGAAGGGGTGTGGTTTTACATCATGATAACGCTAGACCTCACACATCTTTAGCCACTCAGCAAAAATTAAGAGAGTTTAGCTGGGAGGTGTTAATACATCCGCCGTATAGTCCTGACCTTGCACCTTCCGAGTTCCACCTGTTTCGGTCTTTTGAGAATTCTTTATGTTGTGTCAGGTTAACATCACGAGAGAACTACCAAAACCACTTGTCGCGGTATTTTGACCAGAAGCCCCAAAACTATAGCAATTGGATCATGTCCCTACCTACAAGATGGCAAAAAGTTATCAAAAAAAATGGTACCCACATACTTTAGTTAAATGTAAATAAACCATACTAAAAAACTTTTTGAATTTCCTTAAAAAATGCGAAGAAACTGTTTCCCTAACCTATTATTTGCATTATTAAGTGAAAAAAAAAAGTTATAATGATCACAAAAAGAGAAAAGCAACAAAAATAACAGTACGAAACAGAACGAAACAAAAAACATAAAATAGAAACACAGCCAGTTACAAAACAATAAAAATAATTTGTTATTCCATGTACGAAACATTGAATTTTTTTGTTACACCAATTCCATAGAGTTGACTACGACGTTTCTGAACGTGTACCAAATGTCAACGTACGAATACGAAATGGTTTCCTTCCTTATTCCTACACATTGAGGTAGGAATAATAAGGAGACGCTGCGTTATTCTATACATACATTTGCTTATACAAATATGAGTGAAATATGATTCAGAACTTGAAATATCGTTATGTCTCATTCTTTCTTGTGAGATAATCCTATTTGATAAAAGAGACAACTATATTTAAGTTGTTGCTAATTATAGCATTTTGTCGTGATGTAGAGACAGTTGTAGGTAAGTGCCGTTGCAGCCATATTATGTTCCAAATTCATGGTAGTTACGCTGTCAAATGGTTGTTTACTTTTTTATTATTGTGATTTGCGAGAAAACTACGAGTAATTTTACTTTTAAAACTGAATGTAAATGTTGGAAAACATAAATCCAACATGCCTGTGTGTTGTGTTGTGAAGTTTGGTGCAAGAAACAGTCAAAATCAACCTCAATTGTGTTTGCACAGGTTAGTAGCCGGTTTTCATGCATTATTACACACAATAATACACATTCGGTGATACTATTGTAACGCAATCATGAATTTATGGCTAAAGTATTGATATTTGGATTCATTTCCACATAACAGGCCTTTTTATTATATTTGTTTATTCATTCGTTTGTTTACATAATGAAATAGTTTTGTACCGTTGCCGACTTGCGGTAATACGAAACTAGTTCCTCCGCTGGAACGATATCGGTATATTCTGTGATGTTAACATAAATAATCCTGCGTCTTATTCGGTCCGAGTGACCTAGCTAGGTCCGGCCTGTGATTCACACTTCACACCAAAATTAAAATATTTTACGTAAATCTGAAGAAAACATTGAAAAAGCTAATTATCTCTAAAAGAGTAATCATGGAGTTTCTTGCCGGCACTTCTCCATAGGAAACAGCTAATTGGAACCGTGCACCTAGCTTATAATGTTTTATGTTTGTTTTAGTTACATTTTAGCATCTCTAACCAAAATGATTTAAAAATACTTTAATTTTTATAGGTTTCCTAAAAATGAAGGCTTACAGAAAAAATGGTTAGAGGCTAAGGGTCGTGGGGTGATGTTAAATAGCCTATAGCCATAGTGGCTACCAAAAGCAAAAATAATTTTAATGCTTTTTTTTGCGCTGTACCCTAATTATTTCTCTAAAATAAAAGTAGCCTTAGTTACTCCTTGTAACATATCTGCCTGTAAAAATCCCGTCAATATTTGTACAGCTATTTCAGAGAATAACCGGGACAAACACTTCAATTTCATTTATTTGTATAGATAGCAGAAGGTAAGATAAGCTACTCATCTTTTTCTGTTACTATTACAACGGATTTTAATATTCATAATATGAGGTATGATCCAAACGTGATAAATTAGTGGAACTCGTAACTAGTATCGATACTCGTTGTAGTAACACCTTGATTGACTCAACCCTAGCAATGGCAGCCATTTTATGTTCTGTAGGTATGCACCCTTTTTTCGTAGGTATTTCCCGTCCATACTCTTATAAGTCAATGTTCCTACATCAATTTGACAAGTTGACAATAAAGCATTTAATTTTATTAAAACATTGTTGAGGGTATTTATTAACAAACAAATTGAAATATACCTCCATAGAAAATATCGAAAATGATTAAAAAGTGAGAGCACAAACAAAGCGAAGAATAATTTGAAACGGGAGAACTACATGGTTAGTAACTATTTTCTATCTATGAAATAATGGAATATTGGGACGATTATAACTTAGCGACGATATGTGTGATGTGTGTTTTTCAGGGTCCCGGCAGCTTCTTCCGGTCGTAGATTGCGATTAGCGGCTGGCACCTTGGTATACTTCGCTATCAAGGGCCTCAGCTCGTCAGAGGACGCTTAAGTTATGCCAAACTGCCGTAAGATGTCTTGATATGAATAACGCCGTCCTTCTCCATACCGAAGTGCTCACGCGCTTTCCCGAAGACAGACTGCCTGGATTTAGCCAAAAACTACTGCAGAGATATCTTGGAGCCTTTTGACTTGCCTTCCAGACTGAAGCATTGCTGTCGAAACTGGCAAACGGACAAGATTAGGCCTATGATGCTCATTGCTGGGGCCTCCCAAGTCTTTGACAAGCGCTAATTGAAGATGCTGTCTGAACAGTGCTTCCCGTTGGCAGCGGACCAAGCATGGAAAATATGAGGTCATGGAAAGCATGAAATTCATCAATAATCTTAGCTGCACTGAGTGCTTTAGCAGACCCCACACACTCCCATTTTCTTAATAAGGATTACTTCAAGTGTTATGTGAGCAGCAAAGACTTTGGCATACTGAGACATTATTTTTTGTGATGTGTTGACTGAAAAGACAGTGTAGTGAAAGCAAGAAGGTGGTAATTGCGAAGTGGTATAGTGCCACATAAATGAGCCATAAACGTGAGTACTCCTAATAAAACAATTGGTAACTAAGTACTGACGTAAACTTAATCAATGTTATTCCTACTACAATTAAATTTTTAAAATTTCCAATATTTCCAAACGTCTGTACTTTTTCAACACCCATCTGCGAAAGATATATTTTCATAAGATATTTATAAAAAAAGCTTATCTGTCATGCAGAATTATTAAAAATAACACACCATCTTAAGAAATTTTTGTTTTGGTTTAAGTATGAATATTGACATGGCTATGTGTTGAACATGCATTTTCAAGATTTATGCCTCAAACACTTAGCGACTTGCAAATGCTAACCTCACTGGAAATTGTATCTGTTTAAAGTCGAATGGCTTGTCATTTGGAATCAAAGGAATCCATGGAATCGAAAGGTCTTCGCCTTTATACTTTCCTTTCAAAATTGTAGCTTTGGTGATGTGGTTCATTAATTTCTTCACCGCAATCAGGAGCCATTACAAAGCAGAGGCGGGTTTATATTCTGCAACATAATGATTACTGATCCGATTTTTAATTGCAGATTATGAGGTGGTAGTACAGTCAATTCCAGCAAATTTAAGAACTCTGTCGGATAGTTGACAACATTATCTTGGTTAGTAATAGAATCAATTGATTTGTGGGTTATTAATTTGCCAGCTATCTTATTTTGAATCTAAAAATTCATTTCATTGACATCAACATTTTTTGCAGTCAATAACTCTTTCGCTTAACCATACATGATTTTTGTAATTCTGAGAGATGTTTGGGAAAACCTTCTGATGAGTTTGGTCTTTGTTTCAGTAAAGTGACAAAAATTGGTAGGAAATGTGATGTATCCAGATGATGAGTCAACAGATATTTTGCTATTACCAATATGAACAAATTGTTTGGAAAAAACTCCGGATTGTTCATTTTCCATTTAAGCTGGCATGATTATATTTAATATGAGCGTTTCAACCCTTTTCATAAAATGGATGACTTTAAACATGTGTTAGATGCATCGGTTGGCATTGATCGTAGAATTACTGGTGTATTAGTGGTGCTTTGTGAAAATCACCAGCTATTGTTGACCTTCCATTATCATCAGTGGATCACCGTGATGATGTGGATAACCATTATATCCACTAATAGTTTCTTCTACTGATTGTCTTGGAAAACGTTTTGAACATTTTCCATCCAGCCCTGTTTTCATCCATGGAGAATTTGAATTTAATATTCCACAGGGACCATGAATCATATTTTTTGTAACAATCTCATGTTACAATGGATCTTCATCATTACCGGGAATTTCCGCAGATATCACATCGTCGATTTTATTTGGTCTTATCCTTTTGAATAACCAAATGTAGACGTGTGCATGAAGCAATCCGATGTTTTTCCATTCGACTGACTAACCGCGTTTCGCCGAATACACGATGCTTAACAATGACATCCTGATTTTAACTTTCTCTTGAATACACTTGCGGTAATGCCATGGTGATCAATAGGTGATTGGCCAAGGATTGCAGTGAACGTTATAAACAAATCTGGTGCGCCATAATGACGTATATGGGTCGTTCTTCTTTTTTTGCGGCAATGGTCAGTCTCTCACCTCATTTTGTGTTACATTAGAGTATGAATTATTATGTTTTTATTGTTTGAATTTACATCCTCATCGCTTTATACCTTTTAATACTAAGTAATCTTTACCTCTCTGTAACCAATTTTTGTTTTGCGTGTGTTAATTTTTCATTAAATACCGTAACAGAGTAGTAATTCACAGTTATGTCCTACCCAAAAAGGACCACTCTGTCACAGTGTTTTCACGACAATTACCATAAAATAAACAACATTATGGTCATGAAAACAAAGATTCAATGATCCAAATGAAAACTATATGCATACGAAAAGAAGTATCTAACACTGAAATCAAAATATTATCACTTGAAAAACTGAGAAACACCAATTCATTGTCGCAAAAAAAGAACGACCCAAATACGAAAAAGCATCCTGAGCGTATTCATGCATGTGTCGCGGACCTCCGACATATTTTGCTGAGACAATACTTCTACCTACACTCAGTGCATTTTCGTCAGCATTGATAACAATCCGAGCCCCGCGGTCTCACCTGCATAGTTCCCGTTCCCGTGGGAATACGGGTTTAAAATATACCCAATTTGACTTGCTGATAATGTAGCTTGCTATTGTTGAAAGAATTTTTAAAATAGAAAACATTATAATTCTTTAAGTTAAAATACTTGCTTTATTATACAGCCTTTTATTATTTCTGGCTCAATGTTTCTTCTTTCTTCTCTTAAGGATCATATCTTGATGTTAAATAATTATGGTTCTGGTATCCCGGTACTCTGTGAGTCTTCACTCAAATGTCCAGCCCCTGAAATACTTCGACATGTTTCTTTCTGGTCTTTCTTCAGCGCTTGTAATTTAAGCCCTGGAAATACTTGGTCATGTTCCAGGATCCGCCCCGACTTCGCTCGTAAGATATTTTTTCAAAATTTTCTTTCATAAAAATCTTCTGACAATAACAAACATGAAAACAAACTTTACAAAACACAACCGATTTCTAAACAAAAGAAAGCTCGGCAGCTCGGTGTTTTTGGTTGTTTCTTCGTATTTTGAACACCGACTTCCGAAAGTTTTTTTATATTTTTTTTGTTTAAAAATCCCACCTAAACGTACCAATCACATTGGTGTAAACAATAAACAAACATGCGATTTTAGCAATTCCGAAAGATTTGCTGTTATTGAAGAGTTCCGTTTCCTATCATCTCTGTTCTTCATCAGATTTTCACCAAACTACAAAGGGACCATGTTGAAATACTAAGATGCTCTTCCAAACCACCATACAAGATTTTTATTTTTTCATTTTACATCGACAAGAGAACGTCGAGAACGTCGTCAATCAGCAAAATCGGTACACCCAGTACATAGTTATGAGGTCAAACAAAAAAAAAATACAGTCGAATTGAGCACTTCCTCCTTTTTTGGAAGTCGGTTGAAAACAAAGGTATTTTTAAAAAATTAAGTTTGATTTCTGAACGACGCGCGACGGGACGAACATCAAATATGTGACAGATAGTAATAGTTTTTACGGAAAAGCGAAATTGTTGTTTTTAATATATTCCAAGCAATTTTTTGATATTTACTCACCTTTTAAATCTTCCCTGGACTTCCATAAATAATTTGAAAACCACAATAATCAATCCAACCGTTTTCGATTTTTAACCCCCGACGTAAAAAGAGGGGTGTTATAAGTTTGACGTGTCTGTCTGTCCGCCTGTGGCTCCGTAGCTCGCGAACACTGAAGCGATTTCAATCCCTCAACGCGACGTATTTTTTTAGAATTATTAATACATACCTACTTGGGCACTTTAAGATAGTTTTTTTTTATTATTTTTTACTTTTTATAGGGAACTTACTTTTTACTTACGGGGGTTTTTTTTAATTTTTTGTTTAATTTTTTAGTGAGTCTAACGAACAACAATTGATTTTTATATGAATAGATATATAGATATATGATTGTGTAGATTTTTATATAAAAATCTTATGCCCTGAACTAATAATATTCTTTAAACTTGTGCTTGACTGACCTAAGTAAATAATAAAGAAATTTATCATTCGTTTTTCACAACATCAGACATTTTAGCGGTGTTCAATTTGTATGGAAGAATCTTGTGCCGTTTCACGGGGCCTTACTAGTTAATCGTGATAAGAACACTGGTCAAAGTAAATAATAACAGTTGTAACTAAAGATTTTTCAAAACTACAGTCCTGTACTACGGAGGTTCCTAACCGCATGCTTGGAGAGTTGCCAGTTCCCACTTCGTTGGAAGACGGGAAAACTGGTCCTTATTGGGAAGCCGGGGCGCCCTGCGGGT
Organism: Hecatera dysodea; assembly: GCA_905332915.2. NCBI lineage: Eukaryota > Metazoa > Arthropoda > Insecta > Lepidoptera > Noctuidae > Hecatera > Hecatera dysodea. Next base: position 23,211,464 of record HG995286.1, on the reverse strand, counting down.
TCTCCGTCCGCATTACGTTCTATCGTGCAGCTGGACGAGGTGGGCAAGCTCTTTGAATGAGTAATTGCTAGCTAACTGCCTCGTCTGACAGCTGGTCAGAGTCCGGGCCGGAACTGGCGGAGAATCAGATCGGTTTCCGCACGGGGCGCTCGACGGTGAACGCCATCATACGCTTGAGGGCCCTCACGACGGGGGTTTCCCGGGGCTGGGTCGTTTTGGCGGTCTCTTGACATCGCCAACGCATCAGGGAGGCACTCCGGCCTACTTCCATCGCGAGGTCGAGGATCACCTGATGGACAAAGCCGTCATCTACCCCGGCTACTGGAGAGAATGGAACCAGCGAGAGATGTTAGGCAGTGTCCCACAGGGTTCGGTTTTGGGGGCGCACTTGTGGGACATCGGCCACGACTGTCAACAAGATGGGTGCTGCGCGGCGGCCTCCATAGCGGCGTCACCGTAGTCTGCTACAGCAGTGACTTCTAATCAAATTGATTCGAAATCAACTCGATTTATCGATTTCATTTTCACCTTTTTGAAAAAAAAAAAGGTGTTTTTATATAAGTTTAAAACGGGAATATGGACGTGAGCAAGAAGGCTGCCAGGCTCAAGTGAGATTGGGCGGGCCACGTAAGCCGAATGCACCGTGACCGTTGGGCAACATGCTTCCACACAATGGGTGACCGAAGACGGTCGGCGCCGCTGTGGTCGGCCCAAAAAGAGTCTGCGCACTGTGGGCTGAAATCGGCTTTCATAGACTTAAGGACTTCAATTTGCAAGTACCAGAATTTGTACCGGATATCGCTTCTATTAATTAGTATTATATGCAAAAACGGCACCCAGTTATCATTATAACCACCATTTAATAAGTCAGGAAATGCAAAAAGCATTTATGTTCCAAATGATTCTTTCAAAGAATCTTCAAAATTTTAAGTACTTCCTTTTAAATAATTCTATAATGTTCTGCTTAGGGGAGTTTATTATTAAGATCATACCAAGATTATGATCAATTTAAAAAATATATATGTATACAACCTTAAATAACAAATCATCATCATCATCATTCCTGCTCTTATCCCATGTTACTTGGGGTCGGCGCAACACGTTTTTTCTTCCATTCTGTCCTGTCAGCCGTCACGCTATCACTAACTCCCTTTGCTTTCATATCACTTCACACACATTTATATTCATAACCCTTTTAGTTACATATGTTTCATCCCTCCTTTTCACATGGCCATACCAAGACAAGCCCTTTCAACCTTAAATAACAAATCGATCTATTGAAATTTATTTGCATAAAAAAGCATAATCAGCCTTTTAATGTTCCCACTGCTGGGACACAGGCCTCCTCTCTAGGAGAGGGAATGGGCCATAATCCACCACGCGGGCCCAGTGCGGGTTGGTGAATGTCACATGTCTTCGAATTTTTGGTTCTAGGACATGTCGGTTTCCTCACGATGTTTTCCTTCACCGTTTTGAGAGCAGTAGTGACGAAATTAATTACACAAAGTAATGCGCCTGGCTGGGTTTGAACCCGCGACCTAATACACTTAAGTCGGGGCCGTTACCAGTCGGCCACCGCTGCTCTTTATTTTTTCATGTTGGGACCCAGTGCTGTAATTTACTCATGTAATAATTATTAATAGATATGATTAATAGATAATGGAAATACTGGTCGGACAATAAAATTCTTTCACCGGTAGATAGTTATCTATTTTATTACGGAGTGTCAAAGATATTTTAGGTTAATCGTTGTGTATGACATAAAATCATCGTATTGGTAAAGCAATTCGGAGAAAGAAACACGGACTTAAAAAAATAACTTTGTTGTTTTCAAATTTTTCTGTTTATATGTATTCAATTATACAATTTCAGTTTAAAAAAATAAAAAACATTAACAGTTTTCTTACTTACCAATAAATCTCCGTTCTGAAGAAGCTTACCTGCATGCTTTTCGAACCTCGCTAGCTGTGACAGTTCAATCTCATGATGTTATTCAGAGAGCTCTTTAGGCATATACAAGTCTTGGAAGATTAGCAAAGCTGTTTTAGCGGCCACTTACCTGGAGACAAAGAGAAATTTTAGGATCAGTTTTTTATCCTAGTTAGAGATAAGTAATTCTACCGCGAAAAAGTTGAACATTTATGTTTCCGCTGTACTACAGGTACACCAAGATAAAACACCCCAAGAATGATTCTAAAAAAACTAGGGAGCGTTTTTTAAGATTCAAAATCAAGTTCAATAGCTGTAATCGTTATTTAAAAATCATGAAATTTCCATAAGGTACCTTATAAGTGCATTGTTGAGAGTTTGATTCAGATTGATGGATTTAAATTATTTTTTATCATAATAACCACAGAGTACATGACAATACGAAGGTGTTCCCATTGAATTAATCTTTTTAATATACATATAAACATTAATTTAATGGGTACTCCTAAGAGAAATAATATTATTGATTATAAATTCATCGAGATCATTAAATTTACGTTGCCCAACAAATCAATCAGCTGCAGTGCTATTCTGTAAGAACTCACGTGCGAATTCAATTCATATCTCATTTTCGATTACACTTCGTAACTCACTTGAAGTGAAAAGTATTTGATATTCTGACTGTCAAAGTGTCAAGTTAAGTTCGCTTCACCTATGTTCTCACTTACTCACGTATTCTGTAACTTGATGAAAACTACACTAGCGCCACGCTAGTGTAGTTTTCATCAAGTTACAGAATACCAAATACAGTTTTCACCGCAGAATCAGAAATGAGAACTGGAGTGAGTTCTTACAGAATAGCATTGCTGATTTGTAAAGACAGGCCTCCGCGGGTTTCGCGACGTCTTCATATTTTCCGGCGCTTGTATGTTGTTAAAAAGCATCCGCAGCTTCAGTATGGTATTCTAGTACTGTTTGCTTGTCAAGGCGCATTTGCCACGTGCGAAATCCCTACTGCAGCGACATCTATGTGAGAAAACCTACTGCAGCGACATCTATGCAGCTACCTGTTGCACTACGTCATCAGATACCAAGAGCACGATGAAACGTATTATTTGAGGCATTCAACTGGCTGTTGGATGCTGCAATATAGATGGAGCCACTAACATTCTGCTGGCTTACTCTTCGTATGAATACATCCAATTTTGTAATAACTGTTATTGTAGCTAGTCTAAAAGTTTTAATGATTAAATTGGAAATCGGTCGCTATAACGAGTCACGATATATTTCCCAAATAATTCAGGGTCTATGCAGTTTGCGCATATATCTCATATCATTAGGGACCTTGAGAATCATGCAGGCAAAGCAATGGCCTTACTCATGGCTATCGCACGTTGATTAAAATCAGTACCCATGTAGCTACATGAACTAATTTTGGATTTGCGATTTATAGATTCAGGATATTACATGTTTCATAAAAATCAATTTGAAAATCTCAGCATAAGTTAGCTGCCGTAGAGACATTCTAACCGAATATTTATTGTTTATTCGGTTAGTTGTTTTTAGGATAGAAATTTTAAGAGAGAGGATAAAACTTCCCTTGAAATAGAACTGATATTATTTTAAGACTGCCGTTTTTTGTGTAGTCTGCTTATCTTGCAGTCTGCACAACAGTTACAAAATAAACCCATTTTGCTGCCAGTATTTCGCATTGTCGAGTGTGGGCAGGGGACGGCGTTGCTAATAGTTTTAACCCCTTTTATGCAAGTGTCAGGCCATGCGTATATTTTTATCCGGTCAGTAACCTTTTAAGGCGTTGCACTATTGCAACTTTTAAGAGGTCGTTTGTCTATTCACTGCAAGTAGTTTCGTGAGATCCATAGTTTGTGACTCACAGATGACATTAGTTAAATATTTACCTAACTCGAAAGATGTGAAGGGCAAGAAGTTTTTGCATCAATATGCCGGTGGTTGGATTTTATACATCCGAAATCTAAATAAATATGAGCTGCTACAAACATAAGCTCGAATATGTATTTCAGTGGCTGATTTTAGAGCTGATTCTAATGAATGAACTAGTAAGCATATCAGAGAAACTATAAAGCTTTTTATCAAACATGACAACGTTGCTATTATTCTTTTCTATGGGTATTCATTACAGTACAATAGTGGTTTATGAGTGGAACGATTCATTCACTACCAGTCCAACCTTAAAAAGGTTAAACTGTGGTTGGAGCTTGAGGGTCACGATGAGAAGAAGTGATGACGGTGTCACGATTGAGTAGTTTCACAAAAGCTGCGATGACGTTCAATGTCGAGGGCCACCAATATGCGGAACAGGGTTTAAAGTCCTCAAACCTCCATTAAATAGGGAGGATCCCCCGACCTGACGGATGTTTTGTTTGGTGGGCACCTGCCATAATTATGGTCGATATTTGGACTGTCTGTTCTGAAAACTTTGACACCGCGATGTAGGACGTATTTATTTTGACGATTTGTTGACGCATTTCGTTGATGGCGGTAAAAATGTCGCTGCATTACTTATAGTGGCGGTACCAATGTCGCTACAGCCGTGGGCTAAAAATGTTTATTCACGTTTAATGAAATCTTTAGTGCTCTATGCTACAATTGAAACTAAAAGAAGTAAGTACCTTAGACTTTTTGTTGACTAAATTAATTTCTTCAATTAAAATTTGATGTATTAGTGTCGAAATAAATTTCACTACATTGAGAATAGAATAGAATAACATTTATTTGCATAAAAACACGGTATAAAAGATGGTACCTGAGCGACATGTGTCCTATAAAATTCGCGGCACTCGGAAAACGTTTAATTATGTTTGACATTTTCCAAATGTTATCGAACATTTCATAGTTTTTCAAGCACATCGCAGTGTAGTACACTATCACATCTATGATCTGATGTTTTGTAGAGTAGGTACATATTCATAAATAACTGTTATGAATAAAAGCTGCGGTTTCTGAATTCATCGTGAAAAGTATGGCACAAGTCAGGGAACAGAAAATCTGTATTTTTGTTGTGTTATTTTTATTCATTTATTGGTCTTCTTAACTTTTTAAGGTTAGTTCTCTTTGCTCAATAGATGGCGCTGTAAGTATCAACATCTAATAAAAACGAATTTTTTCTTGAACACTTTTTAATTAATTTCTTCTTAACCAAAACTAAGTTCTACTCATAGTTCCGCAAACTTCATATGTATAAAACTAACAACCTATATTGCTACTTTTTACGTGATGGCTGCAGGATCGCTTTATAGAGCGCTGACGCTCTATGAAGTTTCTTACTGAACCTCAAAATTGAATATCTTTTGATTTTGTGGGTCGATTTTGATGAAATAAACGCTAGATAAAACTCGGGATAACACTTATTATTTTTAAGAATCTAGCATTCGAATTCAATTAGTGGGTATTGCGTGATGCTTCCACAAACACACAAACAAATAAAAAAATTAAATACAAAAAGTAGATATATTTTTGTGTTCTTTGTTTCTTTTTTCTATCATTTTTCAGTCATTTTAATGCAATAATATTTAATGTACAGACACGGCTAGTCTACAATTTTATTATAATGTATGTATAGATTGATTAATTATTTATTGTTAATAGTGCGTACTATCCACAGTTTGCACTCATTTTGCGATACAACTTTAAATAGCAATATGCACAGTACCCTTATATATCAAATCTACACTAATATTATAAAGAGGAAAGTTTTATATTGCGTGTGTGTGTGGGGGTGTGTGTGTGTGTGTGTGTGTGTGTGTGTGTGTGTGTGTGTGTGTGTGTGTAATGAATAAACTCAAAAACTCCTATGTCAATTAAAAATCATATACCATTAGAAAGCTTCATTCACCCTGAGTAACATAGGCTATATTTTATCCCTGTATTGCCACGGAAACGGAAACAACGCGGGTGAAACCGGGCGCTGCTAGTAATATGTAAATAGTGGATTCACTTAAAATCCCTGTTACCAATTCGTAATATAACTAAACAGACGTTTGAATAGAATGTACCATCGCTGAATTTGAAAATTACTACAACTTTCAAGTGTTCTAAGCGTGAATTATTACTTCTAAACTAACTAACTTCGAAGGAATAAAAAAGTTGAAACTTTAACAACAGTTTTAAAAGAAAACTATCATGTTTCTGAAGACAATATATGTTTTATTATCAGTGATATTAAAGGAATTTTATTCCCATCTTGGGCAGAAGCGTCGAGGAAATAATTTACGTTTTGAATATTTGTTAAGTTTATAAAACTCGGATGAAGTAAGGACTGATTTGACTCCATCTACTTCTGAGAAGCGCGGAAGACCCCGTGTCTCGTCCTCTTATGGACCTGGGACTCGTCAGAATCAACCATTAAAAAAATACTGCGCTGCTTAGTGAATGTGGCTTTGAACACATCTACAATGAAAAAAAAAACCTTTGTTCAGGGACTACGTTCAATACGAGAAGGAATAGAAGCAAATCTCGTGGATAAAGGAATGCATTGATTTAGATTTTACGAAAGCGCAATCATATTATTTAAGCAACGAGCGAAACTATTTTATATTTCCATCGTTTTATAAAATACTAGCAGCGCCCAGCGGCTCCACCCGCGAATTTCCCGTGGGAATATAGGGATAAAATATAGCCTATGTTACTCACTGATAATGTAGCTTTCCATTGGTGAGAAAATTGTTAAAATCGGTCCAGTAGTTTTGGCGCCACTATTCAATACAAACAAACAATCAAATCATTCCTCTTAATAATATTAGTATTGACAAAAAGCCAAACAGAAATATTTATCAACCATATTCAGCAATAGAAATTACAAATACACATGCAAACACACTGATCTTCAAGATTTATTTAACCACATCGCAGCTTGGATTTTGTTATATTCAGTGTATAAGACTGGATTGAGTCATTTAGTTTAAATCAATAAATGGGGATGTAGCCATCACATAACATAGACAGTACAAAAAAAAAAAACTTCCAGAGGAGTCTTGAACTGATTTTTGACGCAAAGTTTATTAGATCTTTGGTAACTATCAAATCAATGAGCAAAAGGGCGTTGTCTAGCGAAATCCAGTGCCTTCATCAACCTGTTTTTTCGATCAACTCTATTCTCTTCTTTTTCTCTGTTATAATAAATTATATTGATATATCAATGGAATTTTGCAAAGAAACTACTGAAATAACAAGTTATCGATTTTCGATCTAAAGCAGACCTCAATTTTCTATAGTGAGACAGCCGATACTAATAACGCCCATTAAAATAACTGATATGTACATAATTATGTTCGACGATATGAAAACCACGGCTTCACGCCAACTAGTAATTTAGCTGTATTTACACTTTACACTACAGACATCATGCTTTTAAAGTGGAACTCAAACTTCACCACAAAACAGCTTGGCTTAGTTTTGTGCGACACTGTCCTTGATCTGTTTTATTTACTGACGAAAAAACTTCTAAATCGAGTCAAATCGATCGAATAATGAAGCTTATATCATGCCTCCCAATTAATCTATAGACGCATGGCTGCCTACTTATTTGAGTTGATGTAGAAAGTTTGACGATACGGTTGGCGCAGTGGTTGAGCGTTCGGCTGCTGAGCTACGTGTCGTGAGTTCGATTCCCGCACGGAACAAATACTTGTATGGCCTACAGATAATTGTTCCGGGTCTGGGTGTCTTGTGTATTTATGTTTGTGAACGCACCCACGATACCTACATCCTAGAGTGGGGCAACGTTTATTTTAAAAAAGTAGGCTTTTGCGAATAATTATATGTCGCTTATGGAAGAGGTAATGCCGCCTACTGCACGTTGTGCATCCTGCAGCAGAATTTTCACAACTTGAATAGGTCCAAGTTCGCTCCGCTGATATGAATCTGATTGAATGAATCAGAATGAAAGAAACCCTCGAAGAAGACACTCTTAGATTGCATTGTGCTCAGGAATGGGATGATATTAAGGGGACTGTCTTATGCACGTGCCTTTTACCATTATGCGAGATAGACTACAGGGCTGCCTTTTAGTTGTGTCGTTTGCAAACCTCCCGCAATTATTTAAAAAAAACATATGGCTTTTTAATATTTTTGAATTTAGAATTCGAAAACAAAATAAGTAATGTTTTTTCGGTCAGTAATTTTACTGTAGCGTCGCAGACATTTTCAGAAGAATGCTATCAAAATAGTAACATCCATGAACATCATGGAAAATGAAGAAACCACGAAGTCTACAGACTTCGTCAAATATTTTGTGAGTGTCTGAGATAAAACAAAATTTAACTAACACGCTTACGCATATTATGAGTAGCGTTATAAAATAAAAAAAATACAAAAAATACAACCGACTTCTACACAAAAAATAAAATAAATATAACTTAAATTTCGAAACTACGTGATTGTGGTTGCTTTTAAACTAAAAAGGGACCGCATTGAAATACTCAGATGCTCTTCCAAATCATCGCACACACACACAATTTTATTTTTTCATTTTACATCGACAAGAGAGAATGAGAACGTCATCAATGTAAACTAAGCCACGCATTACTAAGGATATCTCAAATACTAGTCGTCAGATATCAATCAAATTTAAATGGGACCAAATGACAAGCACCAGCTTTCGAATATAAAAAATATCATCAAAATCGGTACACCCACTACAAAGTTCTGAGATAACGCACAAAAAAAAAACGGTCCAATTGAGAACGTCCTCCTTTTTTGGAAGTCGGTTGAAAATCAACTTGAATTCAAACACTTTTCTTTCCGACTGTAACGTTCCATTATGGTTTACGTATAATCGAAGAACTACATGCATAGTGCAACTTTTAAGTAGTAGGTATTTTCGAGTCAAGGATAGAGGGACGTAGAGCATAGCTACTCGTAACTAACGGATTATTTTAGTGGTCTTTGTCACAGTAAAAATCATCAGAAACAAATAAGAAAAAACTCACGTGTTTTAAATAATTTGTTTTTTATTTCATACCTTTTAATGATAAAACTACTATTTTTTTGTGATAAATTTTTGCTATTTACTAACGAAGCTTTAGACGATGACAGTACGTATTCTAATTTTTATTAACACAAAATATTTTCGTTTTTATTTATGAACCATCGCTCCCCGTTTTTATTTTTTTAAATATTCACTAGCCTATGTTACCCGGTATAACTCGACGCTTCTAACGATACCACTACGAGTACATTGATATTGGTTAAGCCGTTTAGAAGTTATGATGGAATAAAGAAATTCGCATACACACAGACCCCTGAAAATATACTCTTTGTTTTGGGCAGTCGTGTAAAAAAGAAAATTTTCTTGATTTTATTAAACTTGGAGTAGATTTTAAAGTAAAAATATTTTTCCTTGCTATAAAATGGATTCTATTTACAATATTGTAGTGATAAATAGTCATTTATAAGTCAAATGTTATAAATAAATAACAGAAAAAATACAGTAATAATAAATAAACAATATATTCACAATTATATAACTCCGTAAATACTGGTAATTTGACATACGTCTTAATGGGGTAGTTGACCAAAAAAAAACCTAATTAGTCCGTTAGATAGACATATTTCCAAAAATAATGGACACGTATTTTTTAATTTTTCACGTACTTAAACAAAAAACGAAGAGGATACAGTGCGTTGAAAACTCGTGTGACGTCACTTCGGGCTACGATTCTTACCACGCCCTGACGTCACAAGCCCCCACTTATAGATTTGATAAAGCAAAAATACGTGTCCAATATTTCTTGATAATCTCACTGACGGACTAAATAGAATCATATTTTTATTCCTCAGGAAACATCCCTATAGGTGGAGTGTTTATAGTGGACTTTTTTGTATAGATTTTGGTCACGTTATATTGACTTCACCATTCAGTAACCTTACAAGGTGAAATGTTTACACAGAATCGTCCCGCAGCTGACGAGCAGACCTTCGTTATTTTATAAAAGCTGAAAGTTTATCTGTGTAGGTATGTCGCCAACACAGTGGCTTCGGCTGGTGACTGGGAGAATGTAAATGAAAAGGTGAATAAAATTGCACCTCATAGATTATATAATTATAGTTATAGCTCAGTTTTATATAAGTACCTACTTATCATTCAAGAAATAATATTAAAAATCACGTCGTCCATTGTCAAACACTCAGTAGGTACGGTGGCCCCCAATTTAATATATAAATCGAATTTTATACATTTTTATGTATGTTACTTGGGGAACTATGACTTTGATTTTGGATGTTTATTAAACAATCACGACAGTTTGATTTTTTGTAACATATCACATAACAAGACAAACTATGATGAATGTACATACATATGTAGGTACCCCATTTACATGTCCCTATGGAATATAAAACAATTTCAATCACGCAAGCAGAACCAGAAGCATTACTATGATATCTATACTAATATTATAAAGCTGAAGAGTTTGTTTGTTTGGTTGTTTGTTTGTTTGTTTGTTTGTTTGTTTGAACGCGCTAATCTCAGGAACTACTGGTTCGAATTGAAAAATTATTTTTGGGTTGAATAGACCATTTATCGAGGAAGGCTTTAGGAGGAAGGCTTTAGGCAATATAACATCACGCTTAAGCCAATAGGAGCGGAGCAGCGATAAAGAATGTTTTAAAATCGGGGATTCCACGGGGACGAAGTCGCGGGCAGCAGCTAGTCTACTTATATAATAATGGTCCAAAATGGAGAGTACAAAAAATATGTGAACCTTGTATATATTAAATTCATGGTTTATATTACCACGCAAAAAGGAAGAAAGTTGGTGTCGCCATGTTAAACCTTAACATATACATAGTTACATACAAAAAATAAAAAATATCCAGTCGATTCCATAACCTCACGTATTGTGCGATCAATGACGAAAATTGCGCAGTATGACGTCATCTGATAGAATGTATTTTTCAGTTTTATACTACTCGTACTTTCTTCGATTGAATAATTGTGGGATATTCAAGAGTTTCCAAGATTCATGATCTTTCGTTTGTAACTGGTTTTAGTGGATGGTATGAATTTAAACTAGAGATGGTGTAAATCTAAAATGACTGATAAAAAACATAGCGTAGAGGATTTCTAATGATTATGAATAATACACATAATAATATATACCTATGTATATATAATAGAGTGAAGAGTCGTAGGTACTACTAACGTCGACGCAAATACCTGCCGATTTCTTTGTTTTACCACTATCTCATTCGCATAATTATTTTATTAAGGAAATTGCTTCTTACGTCGCTGTTAGAAAGTTTATTTTTGGGTAATCGCATCTTGCTGGGGATGGGATATTATTATACACAAATAAAAAAACCACAAGCAATGCATTCTAGGTATTTATTATTCACAATTTACAGTGATTAGCAAATGCAGTTATTATGTTAAATAAAAATAACACATAGATAGCAAACAACAGCTGTTTTCATCGTTTGTACACATCACTATATTGATAAAAAACTACGTTGGTACACAGTAGACACACGTCATTGTAGGTGGTATTTATTGTTATCCAAATGACCTTGAGCTGGTCTAGCTTGTTATTCCAATATAATACGAGGATAGCATAGGGTGGTGTTGAATTGTTGATACAACTGACGTACTTCTTGTTTAGAAAACATTGTTTTCGCTATAGTCTTTGCAAATCAAAAGTGCATGATATATTATGACTTTTAGGTACATTGACATAAGGTTTAAATTAAATCGATTTCAATTGGCACCTCTGTGAAATGCATCAACCATTGTTACCTCACGTAGATAGTTAGCGTTCGATCGAACAGCGCGAATGTTAATAGATGAAATTAATTCACTTATTATCTAATAATGAGACATTTTAGAGCGTGGATTGGAATATAAATCTAGATTAAGATTGGTGTGAGAAAAAAGATAATGCCACGGCAGTTACAATGCGTCGCTATATAACTACTGCAATGAAAATTATGGCACTATCACAATAATATTATGTAGAATATTTTCATAGTCAATAGCGCCTCCAATTTTCCCGCTGTAGATAATCCAGTCACTTAGATAGAAGTCAAATGGGCGTGACTTCGATTGCGCAACAAGAATCGTTTACACTTTTTTTTTGTTAAATGGATTTGCTCTTGACTGTAGTCTAGGTCACAGGTGACAGAGACAAAGTCTACGATGGAATGAGCTTACCCAGAAGAAGCATGAGTCATATTATGAGTCATGTTGCCCGAATTTATGTTCATTGAATCGAATTGGCATAGGGACCCCATCGCAATTTCGATTATTCTTCAATGGTGCGGTCTATGGTAGAATTGACACACAGGATGGATTTTTGAAAAGGGTAGGTTTGGTGGCTTGTCCATCCCGTCGAGGTAAACGTTCTTGGAATGCTGTCCTTGACTTAAAGAGTGAGATTTGCTAATTGCATTTAGAGATCAAAAAAGAAAAATTTAAAACAAAAATGCATAGTTTGTACGAAACAGAAACGATTGGCATAAAAACTTTCTTAATAAAAATTTTATGCCAATTGATTGTTTTCAATTAATTGATGTTCAAATATGATATGTGATCATATCTCCATATCAATGATATTGTTCAAAGTAGGTGTTATTTTCGGAAGGAAAATTATGTGACGTACTATCAAATTTTCCTATAGCCCGAAGGTTATTGTTTATTGCTCCGTCCCAAAAATCCACCCCGTTTGTTAGAAGACGACATTGAGAATGAATATCGATATTTGAGAACTTTGTCTCCCACACCAGCCGCGTCGTAAGCAGAATGATTGAAATGGTGATGAGAAGATTATCCACGCTCCATAAAACTTCAAACTAATTTATGTTTAAAATAGTCTACAGACAGACAACCATTTGAGGCGATGATTAACTACTTATTGCAAATAAAACCAAATGTGGCGTAAATTACGTGGCTTAAAAAACGCAATTCACAACTCTAACAGTTATCATCGTTTAGCCTCACCCTATGTGTCGACATCGTTTTCTATGAAAATATAAGCTTTACAATAAACTTTTCAATATATTAAATCGGTTATAGAATTCGCTTAAAGCTGATGTAGCTATTTTTAAGAAAACATTTTGTAATGTCCCTTTGTACTTGATCAGGCTGCCCGGTCACAGAGCACCATTCACCGGTAAAAGTATTCATAATGTTAGTCTAATGGCATGTGTGCAAGTTTGGGTCAAGCACACTAGCAACTTTAACAAAATATATAGGTAGGTATGTGTTTATCTGGCCATATTTCCATAAAGACATGGCACTTGTGGCTGGAGGTATTTTCCCCCGTGCAAAAACGGCTGATGAAGTTGTTCAAAACTTAGATGCTACTTGCCACAGTACCTGAGTTACACTACGAGCCATACTCAAAACGATTCCGGCAACTATTTGCAGCCCCTCATTGCCGGGAAAAAGTTGCCCGTTTAGGAGCACTTTTTCACATGTAAGGCTACACAACCATCGTACTACCTCTACATACCCGACGTTAGTCACCCGGCAGCCTGAGCTCGGGACTAAAGCAAGCCATTACAAAAAATAGCAACACAATATTTACAAAGGTTAGTAAAAACGTGAAAGTATGTAGGTACAAGAATATAAAAAATATGTTGCATATGTGCTATGTGAGATTATTTTAATTACAATTCGCTTTGTAGACAGTTTTACCTTCACGTCAGTTTTGGGGAATCAACAAACATCATGTACTCTTAATAATTTAAACAGCGAATGACTGTGCTCCTCGCGAATATATATTGCCACAAACGTTCATGTCTCATTCCGATAGATTTCACAAAGTACAACTTCACTTCCTTATGAACTACAGCCTAATTCAGCTTTTCTTCCACTTCCAGTAGCACACATACAATTTTATTCCAAGTTAAAAACATTTATGAACGTAATAGAAAATAAACAAAGATTGACGTGCGGACACTACAGCACGGGTGCTAATACTGAATGCTGCAGAATTCTACGGAACGCTTTGCGACGGCTCGTGTATATTCTTTCTCGCTCTCGCACTGGTTTGCTAAATATTGCTTACTCAGTCTTGTGTACTAGGGGATTCACTATAGCTAGATTCATCGCTGCTTTGCCACAACTATAGTTTTACCTAGTTTTATTGCGTCGTTGTGAGATCTTCGAGAATTAGGTACTTAAGTAATTGTTTGTGCTACAATAAAACTGACCGAAATAATATTGATCCAATTACACTACACCCTAAAGAATAGCTGCGAGGAGTTAGTTATCTATCATTATACAACGGATTTAAGAGGGTGGGGTATAAGGACGTGTAAACTGGGGGCACCCCTGACAGTCTCTGGAAACAAAATGAGGGCCAGGTCGTTAACCCCTCGGTGACATTGACAGAATTTTCTAAAAGTGTTATGTGGGTATTGCATATGTACTGTCCCTGATCAAAATTGTCTGACCTTCCCAACTTTCGTCTGACCCAAACGGTATGACAAAGTTTTAATTTAAACAATTATATTAGCTTGTACTTTATATTCTAATATTCGGGGGAGATGTTTAGATAAACCTTACTACTTATTATATTTTGATTGTTAAAATACATTTGTAATATTCATATTATTTATTAAGTACTTTTTAAAGTTTGATTTTGTGTTTTTTTACCTATATGGTCGTTATCTTGTTTTTTCTTTAATTGTCCGGGCACTTTAAAAAAATAATAATTTATTACACTATCTTGCAGTTGTTGAAAGGCTTTTTACTGAGACGGCTATATTACTACCCAATCTTTAATTAGTCTTCAATTTCGCTCAATTTCACCATGTTATTATGGCTTCCCGGTTCGATGCTCGATTGACGACATTCAACATTTGGGTTCGAAAACAAGTCACCTATTATCATTTGCTTTTTTATTTGATATAGATATTTCTTGCATTATTTAAGGACGACCAATTAGATATTAGCTTACTACCGTGTAGAACCAGCTGAAGAATAACCTTATCTATAGGACCTGGTGAATTGGCAGAAGTTGGTGGTCGATTTAATAGTAGTCAGTATTTGGAGATTCTGCATGACGTCATGCTGCCGATTAGTGACTGTGTGAATTGCCTATCCATATACAAATATTTACTTCGTGCAAGATAACTGTTTCATCCGTCGTTCAGGCATTGTGCAGAATTAGTTTGCTGCTCAAGTAGGTGTAAATTGTTATTTATCCACCCTCGCCTTGGTTATTTTTTTATTAGTCGTGTTACTCATTAGCCTTTCACCTTAACGACAACAATATAATGATTAAAATCGCTTAACAACATCACTTTAACCCTTGAATGCAAAATTCCAAATTCGCAATAAGGTTCAAATGTGCAATTACATAAGTGGGTTTGATAATATTGGCCCTGGACTGCCTGCATATTATTATTATATTATTAAATATTTTTTTCTTTCTTTCTTTTCTTACTTTTTTTTCTTTCTTTCTTTCTTTTCTTTCTTACTTTTCTTTCTTTCTTTTCTTTCTTTCTTTCTTCTCATTATATTGTTGTTATGCAGGTTCAGACGTTACGTGGAGGTTACACCTTTACCTTGAGCTAGCCTAACGTACTACGTAGTAGTTTTATTTGAAAAAAAAAAAACCCTACTTATACATACACTAGCCCCGCGGTTTTACCCGCGTAGTTCCCGTTCCCGTGGGAATATGGGGATAAAATATAGCCTATGTTACTCGTGGATAATGTAGCTTTCGAATGGTGAAAGAATTTTTAAAATCGGTCCAGGTGTTTTTGAGCCTATTCATTACAACCAAACAAACAAAGTTTTCCTCTTTATGATATTAGTATAGATATATGAACTGTTTCCACGCAATGATTATGATACAGTAGATAAGCAGGTATGATGCCATTTTTTTGTTTTATTTGTTCTAGCTGATTGTTCAACTGAGCGGAAAGACGTATTCCACGTGTTCCTTTGCACACGTCACTCGTACACATGCATTTCTTGGATGTGTCCGAGAGGAAATGTGGACGAGTGGGGATGTCGTCGATTAAATGAAAACATGTCATATTCAACAGTTTTGGAAATTAATTATATCTAGTATCGACTTTATTTTATATGCAAAAACGACAGTTTAAAAATTTCACGCCAAGTTCACTAGATGTCGGAAGTATCATTTCGATACTCTGTGGTTATCCGCCATT
The DNA here is from genome assembly GCA_905332915.2 of Hecatera dysodea. Lineage (NCBI taxonomy): Eukaryota > Metazoa > Arthropoda > Insecta > Lepidoptera > Noctuidae > Hecatera > Hecatera dysodea. The sequence goes on along the minus strand of HG995286.1, from coordinate 23,195,375 downwards.
TTCTCTCTCGTTTTATGTAATAATATTATTTTCCAAAAAAAATTGAAAAACGACGTACCTCCATTTAATCGACGATGTGTGGATAGGATGTGCCCTGTCCACACATTTCTCACACGCACTTCTCGAACATCCCCCTTTCACACAATCCTCGTACACATCCCCCTTTCTCAATTCCCTTTTTCTTCTGGATGGGAAAGCATCAAATGACTTCTGCCGCTCTGGGTGAAATGGAAGGGAGTTTCTGACTCCTACTGACTAAAAAATGAATAGTAGTGTAGAAATTAGTACCTAATTAAATGGAGGGCGTTTTACATTATTAGCAATGCAGCCTTTTTGGCTCTACCTCTTTCTCAGCAAGAGTAATGTGTTTGGCTGAAATAATTTGGCATCACAATTTCCCGACACTGAATGTGAAACTAAACATTGCTAACCCACGAAATAAGAACAAGTTTCCTGTAGGGCAGTATCATGGGCTAAATGCTTATTTTGTATACTCGTTTACTTCAGATTTGCCAAATCGGCAACACAAGATGACAGGAATATTTGATGATGACACAGCGGTCTTTGGCCATTGATGAAAGCATAGATAGAGCATCGGCAAAATTACAACGAAACCAAAATGATGTCTACTGGCTGAAAGATGTTGACTGGTTTAATTTAGCACCTGCTCTTTAAGAAGAGAAATATGCCCAGAAGAACTAAATCAAAAAAAGATAGCACATAACCCCAGGCAGGCTTAGTAGTTGTGGGGCACTGCATCTTAATCCGTCATTGGGATTCTACAGTGTTTGCAGTCAAAACCATACCTACGTATAACCTACACCGTGATCTAAAAATCGAGACCGTAAAAAAAGAAATGTTTAGTGGAAGATCAACCAAAACACATTTAAAAGACTTAAGACACGTGGTCCTCAAGATCTACTCTAACCCAAATATAAAAAGCCGTACTCAATGGACATCTCATTGGATACCTATACTGTACCATATTTTTAAACACATAAAATCTAGCTAAATGTCGACAAGAGAGTGTACAGGATGAAAAAGGAGATTACAAGAAAAAAAACTATTAAATAAACAAAACATAGATATAAAAAATATAAACGTAGATAGATACATTAGAAATTGGGAAAAGTATGTCCATACCAAAACATAAATACCCACCGGTGGGGATTTGTCGGTGGGGATTTCTGGAATAAATCAAATGAAACCAGGATTTTAATTTTACATTCTTATTTTGCAATAGGCATTATGTTTATTGTCTTAAGAACCCCTAAGAATGCATTGACAAGTCTTAACCTAGCTTCGGCTGAGCCTATTGAAATAGGAAAATGCATGTACAACACTTCAGTGAGACCTACAGTACATCACCTTTCGTCATTCGTTAATATTCAAGGAGCTGTTCTGAATCTGTGGCGTACTGTTCTGAAGCTGTGGCGTAGTTGAGTAGGCACTTCTGTCTCATATTATCACGATTTCCACAGCACATTTAATGAACGAGACGTCGTATTCTATCCCGAGTCGGAAAAACACTACACACTTGTTACGACCGCATAAGTTTGCGGTTACCGTACAGACATACAGAAATATTACACAATAGGACTTCGCCACAATTTCGTCCGCGTTGATTTAGTAGGTACTCCAGGAACTTCAATGCCCCGTGTGTTTGAAGTTCAATTAATTCTTAATAATAAATTAGCCAGCCATTTTTGCTGTTCTGCTCTACTACTCGTTGGGTAGATTCTGAAAACTTATTTAGATCCGCTAAAGCAAGCAATAGGGCCATCCCTTCAAACCTTCATCACTCCTTATCACACCTTTAGGAGTTTATTTTTGGAAAATTCAATTACGTGTTACTTTTTTTTAGGGTCCCGTAGCGGTTTGTCCCGGCTTCGCACATGTTGTCACCGTTACGAATTTGGTTATACTTTAAAGATACAAATATAGGAAAATTTAAACGGATACAGAGCTCTACGTCACTCACGCGTCACAAGTCAAGATTAAGAAATAATATTATAATTGGACCCCAATCGATCCAGTTACGTGCACTGTAAAAATATATTATAAATCATCAAATTTGCAAGTTCGTCGCAGTCAACTCCCATTGGTTCCAGCGGAAGCTGTTACCATACACAAAAGCCAGGGTTCCACATTAGAAAAAGTAGTGGTACATATAAAGCCCGGGATTTCGAGGTCAATGTTATACGTCGCTTGCTCGCGTGCTACTTGAGCTTGGGGGTTGTTTATCGTACCTGATATCTTTAGACCTCCACGTCCACCATCTGACTATAATTCCGTCGTTGTGGATATGGGACTAAGGACAAATACTCTAATTCCCATGTATCTATTTTTGAGAGAGCCTCGTAGTTCATGGCAAATCTTATTCCATAACGTACAGTCAGTATAAACACTTGCAGGATACAGTAAGCGATCCTCAGATCACCGAAATTTACTTAGCTGTGGAAACTTGGAGCTGCCTTCAAGATACCTTCGACATGATGAGTTTCAAAGAAATATTCAGGACAAATAAATCCTAAACAGTTTTCTTAAAATCCCGGTTTCGGTGTACGTGTACGGGCGAAACATAATATTGAATATTCTAACCCACAATCTTACAGTGACTCTGCTGGAGGTGAGCACTGTGAAGCAGTATCTGTTGAAGTCAGTAATGTAAAGAGAATAGCATTGTATAGATCATGCAAATGCCCCAACAGTGTCGCAGTAAGTTTTGTAAGTAATTTGTTATCGCATAACAGACCTTGCATAATATTTGGAGATTTTAACTAAGACTATCTCAGTCACAGTAATACTGCAGTATTCAAATTAATACGTGATGCTGATTATCAATCTCTATTACAACCGCTTGATCTCAAATAGATAATATTTTTTCCAACTTCCCTTGTGAAGATGGATTTTATGATTCCTTCTTTAGTTAGATACCATCGCCCTTTGTGGGCCGTTTTTATAGACGTTAAATCTAGAACTCAAACTGGTCACAGTATTAAACAACCAAAACAGTTTCACAAGTTCACATTATTATGGGCAACTACGGAACCCTATATTGCGCGTGGCCGTTTTTTAAATATCGAAATCATTAATGCCTTGTTTCAACTTCATCACACCACCTAGCATTAAGATCCCTCCATACATGCTTTATCTTTAACTACTAGGGAGTAGTTTTCCAAAATGAATTGTCATTATTTCTATTTATTTCGCTCAGCAGGTGTACCAATTTTCAGGTTTACAACCTATAAATATATAACAAATAGTAAGATTCTTACAAACAAACTTTAAAACCCTCTTAATAGTGTTTTGGGGTAGTTATAAAAAAATGGAAAAATACTAATGGCTAGGTACTTTTTTATTTTGTGTATAGTATTCGCACCAAGATTCAAGTATGTTCGCCCAAGGAATGAATCCTTATTTCATCCCTGTAAGGGTGAGATTCCTTAAAATCCTTTCTTAGCAGACTTTGCCTATGTATTATGTACCTTCAAGCCAAATTTAAATCCAGTAACTATATGATATTTTGTCTTCTTCTTTCGGTCCGATTTGAATAATTTAAACCGTAATTTACATGTATATACTTATCAACCTCAATTACAGTGGTCTGCAAAAACATGTTTCTTTTTTTGTTCCTTTATTACAAACTAGCCGCGCCCTGCGGTTTTACCCGCGTAGGTCCCATTCCCATGGGAATACGGGGATAAAATATAGCCTAATTACTCAGGGTGAATGTAGCGTTCTAATGGTGAAAGAATATTTGAAATCGGTCCAGTAGTTTTTGAGTTTATTCGTTACATACAATAATACAAATCTTTCCTCTTTATAATGTTAGTAGGTATAGATAGATATACTACGTAATGAATAAAAGTAAAATTTTAAACATCATGTATCACGTACCTACAGTTTTTTGGTAATGGAATTTTAAATCTGACGCTATAATCAATATTGAACAAAAACGGAAAAACTGAGATAAAAATCGTTTTCAAATCATTAAAAATATATAATAATATACACTTTCTTGGTGATGGTAGTAATTCAGTTATTAGCTTTTTTTTCTTACTCATATTTTTTCGGAGTTTTGGTACGAGTCGTCCAACAAATATCTTCAATATTTGCTTGTACATAGACAGGTGCTACATACTCGTACATACATAGATATACTACAAAGACAGGTGTTTTCGTTGGCAGCACCAGCTGTCTATGTGCTAATGTCTTGATGAAGCCTTTCGCCGTGTTCATGCGATACTGCACCAAAAATTGCGCAGAATAAATTTTGAAAGTGGGAAACCAATACATATTTTTAACCGACTTCTAAAAAAGAAGGAGGTTCTCAATTCGGATGTTTGTATGTTTTTTTTTTTTAATGTTTGTTCGCGCATAACTCCGTTGCTTGCCAACCGATTTGTAAAATTCTTTTTTTGTTGGAAAGGGTGTACTTCCCAAATGGTCCCATGAAAATTGTATCGAAATCGAACAAGCGGTTTTTTTGTTAATTCCAATAAATGATAGCAAATCTGTCGGGATAGCTGAAATCGCATGTTTGTTTATTGTTTACACCAATTTATACCACGTACGCTGTGATGGGTATGTTTAGCTGGGAGTGAACCACTAAAAAGTGAAAAATAAAAAAACTTTTTACAAAAAATAAAAGCGACTTCTAAACAAAAAAACCAAAAAGTATAAAATAACTTTAATTTCGGAAGTCGGTGTGTTCAATAACAAAAAGCAACCAAAAACACCGAGTTCCGAAATTAAAGTTATTTTATACTTTTTGGTTTTTTTGTTTAGAAGTCGGTTTTATTTTTTGTAAAAAGTTTTTTTAAGGAACATGTTGCTTTTAGAGTTTTATACGATGAAAGAAGCTCCTGGATGATAGATAGCCTTGGGTTTTAACCGTTCTAGACTAGGTATGTTTATTTGAGATTTTACTGTTAATTCTCCACAAATGTAGAAAACCTAGAATAGCAAGTCGTTGGCATTTTGCACCTACGAAACCCATGATGATTTTGTAGCAAAGTTGCTGTGTTCAGTTTAATTTATTGTATAATCGGGCCTTCGGAGATAACCATTTTTACGCTTAATCCCGACGAATTGACACCGTTTATTTTAATTAATTGCTGTCTATCATTCAAATAAGTTTTACGAAGTTTAACGCTGTTTTGCCTAATTCGTAATGCTCGAGATTCAGGAGTATAGTTTCGTGATTAACGCAATCAAACGCCTTAAATAGGTCACTAAATTACATCTATGGTATCTTGTGCCTCTTCCCAAGTATTAAAGACTAGCGGTTTCACCCGCATAAGTTTCGATTCCGTAGGAATATCGGGGTAAAAATTTAAATATCCTATATGTTTATCCTAGTTATAAACCATCTGTGTGCCAAATTTCATCCAAATCCGTTTAGTAGTTTTTACGTGAAAGAGGTAACAAAAATCCATCCATCCATCCATACTTACAAGTTTTCGCGTTTATAATATTAGTATAGGATGTGCTTTAGTAAGGTAATACCAGTGCTAGTTATACAACGTCCTTTGGTGAAACTATCTATTTAACTGTTAATCATGCAAGATGTTATTCGTGTTAAAATGACGTATCATAGATTCAGCATTACTTTTTCAAAAATCTTACTGAAAACTGGCAATACGGTTTTCGGTCTATAATTATAATATGTCTTTATTATCCCCAGATTTAAAAGGATGGATGGATAGAGTGGACCTTACTAAATTTGATGAGATCCAGAAAGACTACTTGATCCACACAGAAATTAAATATTAAAATAAGTAGTTAAGTCAATAATTAAGGTTCAAACTTTCCAACTAACCAACTTTCTGACCAACAGCTTCTTTCTATATGTAAAAATAATTTCTTATAAAAACCTCATTTTTACACAGTTGCCAATTACAGGTTAACGAAAATTAACAAATATAATATATATAACACATAATATTAAAACTCTAATCGAAATAATTTCTAAAATTGAAATAAACAACGAGAAAATTAGGATAAAATAACAAAAAATTAAAAAAAAAAACAATACAATCAATAAATATCAGACAATCCACATTAGTACACTACGGTACAGCTAGTTAGAATGAGTTCTTAAATTTACAACGAGATCAAGATAACATAATTAATTAATGAAAAACATATAGGTACTATAATTTTTTATCAATGGAGCAAATCATTATAATATATTATGTCATAATCACACTAATCAAAATCGTCATATAGTAATAAATACGAACGAATAAAATCAATAATCAAAATATTTATGGGTCTATTGCATTCTTCGGTAGTCCATCATTTTGGATTTAAGAACTTTTATGGAATCATTGTAAGTGTCAACTTCATAATCACACTAATCAAAATCGTCATCTATACTTATAATAAATCTGTAGAGAGGTCAATTCTGTACAAGGAATATATTTTCAAAATAACTATCAGGGGGTGATTAGTGATCGATACTGGTGCCAAAAATGCAATCAGTAAATTTTTTGTCTGTCTGTCTGTCTTTCTGTCTGTCTGTCTGTCTGTCTGTCTGTATGTTCTTTATAGAAACAAAAACTACTCGACCGATTTTAACGAAACTCGGTGCAATTATTCTTCATACTCCTGGGCAGGTTATAGTATACTTTTCATCACGCTACAATCAATAGGAGCAGAGCAGTGAAGGAAAATGTTGGGAAAACGGAAGAAGTTACTCCATTTTTTAAGCTTCCGTCGCGTGTGTAGCCTTAATGGTTAAAGTTACATAGAAATCATGTATTACGGAAATGTTCTACATAAAATTATCTAAAAAATATCCCGAAACAGCATGTCTATCTTTTGTCAATTTTAAACCGATCGGGCTGAGAGTTTCAAAATCGGGGGTAAAGTAACTATTCCACGCGGACGAAGTCGCTGGCAGAAGCTAGTATAGTAATAAATACGAACGAATTAAATCAATAATCAAAATATTTATAGGTCTATTGCATTCTTCGGTAGTCCATCATTTTGGATTTAAGAACATTTATGGAATCATTGTAAGTGTCAACTTCAGGTACTTTGCGAAGGAATTCATCTCTCTGCAGTTGTCTGTCAGTCTGTTGCTTAAGTAGCAAGTTTACATCAATTATTGTTTTAAATGATAATTATTTTGTAAGTAGGTTGTGTAAAAATACACTTTTACACGTCAATCTTTTTTGGCCATTATAAACAAGATGAGGTGTTTCCTAGCTGACTATCTTGAGAAGAAACACCGAGACTAACAAACTCAGAGATCAAGGTCTCTTTTGAAGTCGTAATTAAAACTATAATAAAACTACATTTCAATATAAATGATTAATCAGTATTTATTTGGGAGTCGTTATTTTTTCTTATTTTTAAACTTTACGAAGTCGATGTTTTCTAAGTCAAAGTCAATCCATTTATTTCAACTAGACCATTAAACGGCACTTTTGAACGTCAAAACATTTGAAAATAAAAATATTATAGTGACTCTAGTTGTAGACTCTAGGCAGCTATATATTTTGAGACTAGTACTTCACCCGCGACTCCGTTCGCGCGGGTTTTTACACACACCCACACACACAACACAACACACCCCCCGATTCCTCTAAAGGGTATGTAGCCGGGCAGCTTGCTCGAACCGCGAAGTTCTCCTTACAATAAATGCTCTAAGTGCAGAAAATGTTGCAGTTGAAACTTTTAAACGAAAGATCCGATTTGAATAATTTAAAGTGTAATTTACGTGTACATAATCCACCTAAATTTTAAAACCATTTCAATGGATAGGGATAAACATCATGATACCGAAATTACCAGTATTCCAATTCGCCCGGGGTTTGATTGAATAAATTGAACAAAAAACGGTAATTAGTTAAGTCATAACCATAATAATTATGTTGTTAGACATACGTATACCCCTCGCGTTTTTTTTTTGTAAGTTATAATGAGTATTTTAATCATATAGTACACCATTTTTATGTATATAATAGTTATCTCAGCGCACTACAATGAATGTTATAGGCAACATTTTGCTACATATTGTTATGAAAATTAGCATAATTATGTTATAACTTAGTTTTGTAATGGTGTTTTTAATCCGTTGAGTAGTTATTGATTTAAATCGTAACATACGAACAACAAAACTAACTAATACTATCACATTTGCAATAATGGATAACACTTTATTTTTGGTAACAAGCTACGTTTAGTGATACCAATTGAAAGTTTTTATTTATTAATCGCAGTAGGTCACTACCGCATAATACAAATTCTAAGCATTGCGTTTTATGTGAAAATATTTACATTCAATGCCATAAAGAGTTGGGTCTCGTGACCGCGATCAATGTGGCTGGAAAAATCCGTTGGACGAAAATCGAGATCAATATTGACTTTCAAGCAGATTTAAGTCTTCTTCAAAGTACGATGGTCATACAGAAAAAAAATGACTGCTTACGAGTATAATAGACCAGGGCCGAAGCCTTCAAAGATGGTAAAAAGCGAAAAAAAAGTAGGATGAAACCCATTAGACAAGGAGGGAAATATGATAAAAATGAATGGAAAAATAAATTACGGGCGATCCGAGTTCAGGAAGTGAGAGGGGGTGAATTTTTAAGGGTTAAATATGGTTTATAAATCTTGATTTCCGGCAAAACTACAAGCCTATGGAAAAAAGTAAGATGGCAAAGTTGTAGGTAATAAGAAGATCGACACCCTTTGTATTTGCAATTTTTTCACATAACCCCAAAATTTATGTGAAAAATTCAAATAACCAAGTTTTTGGTTTTTTATTTTTATCTTTAGAAAAATATTCTACGATATTTGGTGAAAACTTACCTTATTATGTCCCAAATAACTAGCTGTGCCCGCGTCTTCGTTCGGCCCGGGGTGAAGGAATTAAAAAAACGTGTCGAAATGATAAAAAAGCTTAACAAATACAAAACAACCGATTTCGAAATAAAAAACAAAATATGAAATAACTTTAATTTTGGAAGTCGGTATTTTTGGTTGCTGCTTCGTTATTTGAATACCGACTTCCGAAATTAAAGTTGTTTAATACTTTAAAATTCAAAGATTTATCTTTTTTCTTTTTAGTGGTACACCCCCCTCAAAACCCTAAACGTACTCATCACAGCGTATAGGGCATAAATTGGTGTAATTAAAAAAAAAACATACAAACATCTGAATTGAGAACCTCCTCCTTTTTTAGAAGTCGGTTAAAAATTAAGCCCCACAATAGGGAACTGCTATACATCGTTGAGGAACTCCCTCAACTGTCTATGATAGAAATGAATTAAATCCAAACACCGGGTAGCTGCTGTAAGTCGTTGAGGAGTTGCCTCGCCTGTCTTTCGACTTCATCATCAGAGCAATTTCAGAACTTCACTAAATAGTAGTGCTTTAAAATAATTAATGAAAAAAAAAATGCAGTAGTCGCCACTACGATTTTCGAAGGCTCCCATCGACTTCTCTGGGATGCCATCATCAGATCCTGTTTTCCTACCATGGTACCACCCTTGGGATATATCCATTACAACAAAAAAGAATCATCAAAATCGGTTCATAAATGAAGTTATCCGCGAACAAACGTAAAAAGAAACATATATACGGTCGTATTGAGAAAACTCCTTCTCTTTTTTTAAGTCGGTTAAAAATGTGCGTACTGTGAATACCTTGCATAAACTGACCTCGATTAGAGTAATGAATACCAGTATAATAGAAAAAGGATAATGCAGTGCCACTGACTGTATCTACTTCTTTCGTTTAAAATACTGACCAAATTAGGTATATCTTGGTATCTAGAATCAAAACAAAAACACACACAAAACAAAATAGACTATCGAACGAAGGGTGTCTTCAAACTGAAGAACTGATGAATCAAGTTGATGCTTAGTTTCCTATATCAAATGCATGTACAATACGAGCCAATAACCCAAAAATAAACAATTCTTTTATTTTCAATGAGAATTGTATATTATAGAAACAGTGAAATTACCAAATTCTAAGATATGGCCACCCATGTAGCACTATTGTACATAAAGTTTAAATAAATAAATAATGTATATACTACTAGCAGCGCAACGCGTTTCAACCGCATTAGTTTCGATCCCGTCAGCATATCGGGGTAAGAATTATCCTTTATGTTAATCCTGGTTATAAACCACCTGTTTGCCAAATTTCATCGAAATCCGTTCAATAGCTTTTGCGTGAAAGAGTAACAAATAACCATCCATCCAAACAAATGAAACAACAGAAAACCTACATAATTTTTCTGTTGTTTGATTTGTTTTTCTATCTCCAGTATCTGATAGATCGGTTATTGGTTTCGGCCGTTAGTAAACTTAGAAATACAATATCTCTTGATTTTGCGAGTCGATTAACGCTAAATAAAACTATGGCTGACACTTGTGTTACGCTTCAGTATCTAGATTTCGAATCCAATCGGTGGTTCCTGCGTGATACTCCCACAAACACACAGACAAACAGACAAAAATGTCAGAATTTTCATTTTTGTGTTCAATGTATTTTTCCTATCGTTTCTCAGTTATTTTTATGCAAACATATTTAATGCACAGACATGGTGAGTCTTCCATTTTATTATATGTACAGATAACCTTTTTGGGTTTTATAACGAGCATTTTCAGTTCATTCACAGATTTGACGCCACCAACTGCTTCAGACTGCTAGAAGAATAACGTGTTTTGTACTTTTAAGTTTTACTGTCGATTTTTTTGTAACGCCATATGTTGAATTTGATTTTATGGCTGGAATACATTATAGGATTAACAAAAAAAAATCAGGGCTATAGTGCCCTAATTACATAGTTATTTTGAAGTTAAGTTACTCATATATGTAATTTAGGTGATCACATCTCATAACATTTTTAATTTGCTAAGTGTTCAAAATCCATAAACAAGTTTGATTGTACGTTGTAAAAAAATAGAGAAGAAAGTTCAACCACCAAGATGTGAACTTTTGCATTAAAAAATATTATAAAAACAACTAGTGGTTTAAAAAAAGTTATTAATTCAAAGTCAAAGGCAATTCATTTTATTTCAACTAGACCATTATAAGGCACTTTTGAACGTCAAATTTACAGTTTTACAATAAAATAATATAGTCACTGTAGTTCTCTATTCGCAAAACATAAGTAGGTTCTTATGGAGAAGAACGGGTAAACATCTCGATTGCTCCTTTTCAAATATATGTTTTACAATAGTTTGTATCCATTAATCAATTGATTCATTATATGTGAGGATTATGTACCCAAAGTAAAACTACTATACCTACTACTAATAGGCACAACAAAGTAATACTAACAGAGATGTAAAATTAATAAGTTTTAGTGAGGGACATATTACTCACATATTTACAAATTTGCGGCCATTAGTTTATACTGTTAACAAAAATGGAAGTGTGTTAATATAAAAATCATTGAGTACACAACATGTCGAAGTTTACAGTAAAATAAAATAAAAAAAAATCTTTAAAGCCGGTATGTACACTTCATTTTATCGGTAAAAATATAAGATGTTTTTGTATCTAACGATATTCACATTGTCTCACAAGTAAGACTTTGGACCAAAGTTTCACAGAGGTGAACATTTATTGTTACATTGAAAATTATTTATCTGACACACAAAAGATTTTTGTATTGAGCCATCAAAGAAAGTTGTTAAACGTAATTTCGCACATTTTTTTTTTCCTAAAATATCTACTAAAATTTTAGTGATTGACAAGTGTGTTAGTTTTTGAGTTATTTTACAAAGCAATACAAAAATCACAGCGTTACATACAATAGTTTTGAAGTAATTGTTGCCTACAGTGATCCCTTTGCGAAGGTAAATAGCACATTCTAATTATTCCGAATTTCATTCGCAACCACCATGATTTGCTTCAATAAGTTTGTTAATGGCTCATACACACGTTGTTACATGTGACCCCAAAAAAAATTCCAATAGGTTAATTCAGGTGATCGCGGCGGCCTGACGTAGGACAACATTCGACGCCAGTAAGAAAGCGGCAAATCCATTAACGCGTCAGAAGATTCTGTTGCGTGAAATCTTTAAAATCTAGCACCATTTTATTATTTTAGTAGCATAAAATAGGACTTATCAGATGGTCGTCTAATATACTGGCCCAGACTTTTATTTAAGCTCAAGCTGCAAAATTGCCGATTTTACATGTAGATTTTCAGCTGCTAATGATGTGTGCGAAGGTTTATTATATCCGTCTACGTGAACTTACCTTCATCAGTCGACATAATTTTTCGCGTAAAATTTTAATTTGTTAATAAATACTAACATTTTTTTTGTAAATACCGCCATACAGTGGTCGTTGATTAGCCAAGGCGTACTCCAAGTCTTCGCACGCTCAGTCTTGGATCCCTCGCTATTTCAGTTAGCACGTTCAACTCAGTTTCGTTTATCAGATTAGATACTTGTGCTAAGAACGTGCGTTGGAGTGCTATTTAGGTTTCGATCAAATTAAAACTAAATTGGCTTAGAGCTGTGATTCTTTTATGAGTGAGTAGAACAGCTGAAATATTAACAAAAAAAAGAAACATGAACACACAGTCATGTGTCAAGCTAAAAGTCGAACCATTAAAATTAGAAAAAAAAAAAAACATGAGATTACGTTTCAAAATTGGCTTTTATGGCTCAATACAAAAATAACTTATCTAGTGTGTTCATTGAGTACTTTTTTAACAATTATTTTACTTGTATTTATATATTTCCTTTAGTAGGTATGTGTTCCGTGAGTGTATCCGCGGCATCACAGGCCCTATCAGAACACCAGCGCTGTGGTATTTTTTTTTTAATATCTAGGGTCCTTTTTTGGACTCTAACAGTTTAAAATTTAATAATAATCTTAACTTTGTTTTTGTTGTTTTATGTGAGTCCTTAATACACATTTATTCTTTCTTTCAGGCATGTCTCGGACTCTCCCTCCAAATTATGGAGGAGGCGTCGTCGGGGCGTCGATGAGAAGCTGGTTCAGACTCTGACTCCGCACCTGGGGCCAGCTCGGCGAGCTCCAGACAAGATGAAGTTAGGGCTGCTGCGGAGAGCTATAAGCTATCCGCAAAATCTCAACCAGTATTCAGGGTAAGAGCATAGAAGAAGGCAAGGTGAGGGACCACGCCTCCCAGGAGGCTGCCCAGCGAAACACGAAGCCCACTGATGAGGCACGCTACCCTGGAGAAACCGGTTGGAGAGCTTCTCCCTCCGGCGTCTTTCGGCGGTGTGCCAGTGCCAGGCCAGGTTTGCGGCGGTTGTGGAGTCCGCAATCCACGATGTGGCCGGCTCACAGGAGGCGCGTCAAGGGGGGGGGGGGGCAAAGCAACTCCTTACCTGCGGAGAACCAGGTTTTGGACCAGGTGCTGTGGGAACTGGCCGCCTTCCGGGACCGGTTTTCCGTGGGTGGACTAACGACTAGTACTCTGAGGTGCTTCCGTTGCCAATTTAGCAATCACGCAGGAGCTGTCTGCACCTCGTAGGTGGACGCAGCGAACTTTGTTTCCACTGTGGTCAGCCTGGTTACCGGGCCGGCTCGTGTAACACCACGCCGCACTGCGTCTGTCAAGCCGGCTTAACACTGGTCTGGTGGCAAAGCCTGTGCTCCACCCACCAAAGACGGGGCAAGAGGAAGCATTCCACCGCCGTCCCCGCGGCAGCTGCCGCTTCTACCGCCGCCGCTGCCACAACCACTGCCACAACCGCTGCCCCCACCGCTGCTGGTGACGGCCTCGACTACGGGGGTTCCTAAGCGCATGCTTAGAGGGGCCAGTTCCTACTTCGTTGGATGACAGGGAAACTGTTCCTCATTGGGTAGCCGGTCTATCGTGTTGATCAACGAGGTGGGCAAACTCTTTGAAAGAGTAATTGCAAACCGCCGTCGGTTCGGTTTCCGCACGGGGCGCTCGACGGTGGACGCCATCATGCGCATGCGGACCCTCAGGACGGGGCCTGCGGTTTCCCGGAGCAGGGTCGTCTTGGCAGTGTATGTTAACATCGCCAACGTCTTCAACCACTCTGCCAGAGCTCAGGATCTCTTACTCCAGAGCATGGCAGAGTGTTCGATTCATGTGGCTGTGGTCGCCGAGCCGTACTACGTCCCTCCTCGAAATAACTGGGTGGGTGACCTGGACGGCTCGGTGGCCATCATCGGTGGGGCTCTTGCTGACTCGTCCTGAGGTCAAGGCTGGGTGGCCACCCTCGCGGACGGCATTGGCACTGTTGGGGCGTATTTCGCACCCAACAAGAGCCTCGTCGACTTCGAGAGCTTCCTTGTCGAGTTGGGTGTCGTCATGAACCGGTACCACCCTCGCCCGGTGCTGTTGCTCGAGGATCTCAACCCCAAGTCTGCGGCGTGTGTATCCCCGGTCACCGATGCCAAGAGCGAGGTTTTGGTGGAGTGGGCGGTCACGACCGGCTTGACCGTCCTGAATCGGGGCTCGGTATACACATATACGTGCGGCAGTGGGGCGGTTCTATAGTGGACGTCTCGTTCGCTAGTCCTGCTGTCGCGAGCCGTGTCCACGACTGTGGAGTCGCCGTGGAGGTGGAGACGCTCTCGGAACATCGATACATCCATTTCGACGTCTCTCCCCAGACCGCGGGCGGCCACAGACTATCGGCCCCGCAAACGAACTGTCCGCGCTGGGCGCGCAAGCGCCTCGACAGGGACAGCTACTCGAGGAGGCCATTATTGTGCAGGCCTGGATCTGGAAGTCGGTAACGACCGGATCCGTCGACGTCGAAGAGGAGGCGCTGTGGTTCCACGGGGCGATGACGCAAATTTGTGACGCGTCTATGCCCCGGGTCCACACACAACCCAGAAGGCGCCAGGTGTACTGGTGGTCCGCCGAGATCAGCGGTTGCGCATCTCGTGCGTGGAAGTGAGACGCCAGTACACCCGATACCGGAGAAGACATTGTACGAAGAAGCCGCGCTGTATGAGGTGTAACGCGCGGCTAAGGAGGCTCTGTGGCTGGCCATTGGCGAAGCGAAGACGCGTGCTAGGGAGGAGATATTGGAGACTTTAAACGGGGATCCGTCGGGGCGTCCTTATCGCTCAGTCCGGGGGAAACTCGGACCATGGGCGCCCCCGCTTACGGAAAGTCTCCAACCAGAGCTACTGGAGGAAGTGGTCGCAGTCCTCTTCCCGGCACGAGCGGAGTACATTCCGCCGCCGATGGGTCTGCTCACAGCCGCAAAGCCCGCAGAGAACACCAGCGTCCCAGAGGTGACACAAGCAGAGCTGAGGGCGGCCGTGATTCGGCTCCGGGTAAAGAACACTGCTCCAGGGCCCGATGGCATTCACGGCTGCGCGTTGGCCCTCGCTCTGAAGGAGCTAGAGCCCCAACTGAGAGGACTGTACACAGCGTGCCTGGAGCAGGACCAGTTTCCCACTCAGTGGAAATCTGGTCGTCCGCCCTGCGGACTTACCGTCTGCGTATCGGCTCATAGTGCTGCTGGACGAGGTGGGAAAGCTGTTCGAGCAGCAAGCTGTCGCAGCTCGCCTCGTCAGCCACTTGTGCGAAGAGGGGCCGGACCTGGCGGAATGTAAATTCGAGTTTCGGCACGGGCGATCTACTATCACGGCGATATCGCGTGTGAGAGTCCTGGCGGAGGAAGCGGTGTCCCGGGGTGGGGTGATGTAGGCGGTGTCCTTGGACATATCCAACGCCTTCAACACCCTGCCCTGGAGTTGTATTCGGGAGGCACTGCGCTATAATCGAGTGCCTCTCTACCTCCGCCACATAGTTGGAGCTTATTTAGCGGAGAAGAGGGTCACCTATCTGGGACGTGATGGCAGACACCAGCGTCGTGCGGCGTGCCACAGGGTTCGGTCTTGGGCCCGCTCCTGTGGAACATCGGGTATGACTGGGTGCTGAGGGGCGAGATCTAGCCGGAAGTGGCCTGAAGTGTTACGCCCTGGGGAGTTCGTACAGGGAGGCAGCGTTGCTGGCGACGGCTGCGCGTTGGCCTGGAGGTGAGCCTCAACAAGTCGGAGGCTATGGCCGCCGGGATCACACATCGTGGTCCGTATCGCTGTCGAGTCCACCATGAAGTACCTGGGATTGGTGCTCAACAGCCAGTGGGATTTCGGCCCCCACTTTTGGCGGCTGGCGCCCAAGTTGATGGGCGCAGCTGAGGCGCTTTTAACGCTGCTTCCAAACCTGGGGGACCCGAGCACCGATTGCAGGCGGTTGTATGTGGGGATCGTGCGATCGATGGCCCTATACGGGACCCCGATCTGGGCGGCTGACCTGACGGCCAGTACCATCACAGATCCACCAGCCAAGACATCCATGAGATTTCCCGCCGTAAAATAAAAGAGGGAGGCATTCCACCACTATCATTCCATGCCGACCTATCTCCGCTGCGTGGTCGAAGATTCCCTGACAGAGAGAGCCGTCAGCTATCCCGGTCACCGGGGAGAGTGAAACCGGCGAAAGATATCGTGCAGTGTTTCACAAGATTCGGTTCTGGGCCGCCCCTGTGGGACATCGGCTACAAATGGGTGCTGCGCGGCAACCTCCCTAACCGTCAGCGTAGTCTGCTACGCTGACGACTCGCTGGTTTAGCGCAGAGGGTTCGTCGAGGCGGCCCTGCACAAGTCCGAGGCCATGGCTTTCATGGCTGTCGGAACCGGCCACTATCGGGATAACAGACAACGGTAGGAGGGGTTCACGTCGGCGTTGGGTTGACAATGAAGTACTTGAGTCCTTGATAGTCCTTGACAGCTGATGGAATTTTGCGAAACACTTCCGCCGTTTGTCTTCCAAACTGTGGCGGGCCGGGCGCCTCCTACCGGAGGCTGTACTTGGGAATTGTGCGGTCGATGGCCTTTTGCCGGTGTGGACGTTGTCGCTGAAGCGACTGCCAGCGCGCCACCTGAAAGTCTCACAGAGGGTCATGGCCATCCGACTAGCCTGGGGATACCCTACGGTCTCCAGCGAGGCGGCGAGCCTCCTTGCCGGATTGTTGCCGTGGGATCTGAAGGCGAGAGCCATACATATTGCGCGTGGAGGCGCTACGTAGGTATGAAACTCCTCTGCCGAGGCAAATCACCGCGCAGCGGTCCGAGCTCCCGCAAGATCTCATGGAGACAGCGACCCAGCGCCGGGTACACCACCATTGTAGTGATAATTTTCTCTTTGTGGATTGGTTGGAGAGACTTCACGGCGTCCTCACCTTTGGCCTGACGCAGGTACTTATCGGACACGGCTTTTTCGGGAGGTATTTGTTTCAGATTCAATGGGAGACACGTCTGGATGAGGATGTCAACACTATGTAGATCGCTAGGAGGACACGGTGGAGCATACAGTGGAGGTATGTCCTGCTTGGGCGGAACAACGCCATGTACTCGTCGAGGCGATTGGTGGCGGTGACCTCTCGCTTCTGGCCCTGATTCAATCCTTAGTCTGGAGCGAGGAGACATGGGAAGCGGTCACCTTCTTCGGCGAAGCAATAATGCTAGCAAAGGAGGAGGCAGACCGCGTGTGGGAGATCGAAACCTCACGTCCCAGACTACGCAACAGAAGCAGACGCCCCGGGCATCGGGAGTCGTAGGGCAATTCCCGGCCACCGCAGGCGCGGGTCTGTAGATAGCGAGCTATGAGTGACTTGCCGTCCGATAACAAAACCAATCCCGAGTCGACGGTGTGTCGTGTTCCACTAAGCCTCAAAGAGATGCGAGTTAAGAAGACGAGGCCGCATAGGCTCAGTGCCTGCTGTAGTTGCGGAATTTGTTCAAAAGAGTCACAGCGGCCCTGGAACGCAAAGGGCACAAGAAGGATCACGGCTGCGTTTTAGTCAGTAAGAGTCTAACACTCCCTTTCGCCCCGCCCAGAGCTGGCAAAGTTATTGGATGATTTCCCACCCAGAAAAAAACATAGTCTCAAAGTTATACTTCTTGTTAGACTATGTAGATATCGAAATAAGTAATTTCACAATACTAAAATTGGGGTGAGTGATACTAAAATTCTTTGAAGGTGTAGAGATTGAACCCCTCGTGTGAAATATTTCTACCGATTAAATTAAGTGTGTATACCGGCCTTAAAGTTTCATTACTGGAAACCAGGGCATATTGTACAGTAAATATATCAATACATAAATTTAAACAAGTTTGGCTTTGTCTGCTTCACCCTGGATTGTCCTTTGGACAAGAACTAGCATATTTCCGAGAGTTTTTTTACTGAATATATAATCATCTAGTTTGTAATATGCTTGTCTAAAAAGTGTACTTATGAAATTACTTTAAAATTCTCTTTCATTTAATTCCAATAACTCACAAGGATATTGTTGTAAAATTGTATACAGTTAATAACTTTTCTTTCATCCCTTTTGAGAGCTAAAATTAAGACACATAATGTCTATACATCAACTTGATTATGTTTGCTTTTCAGAATGGATTTGGGAATGAGTCCCACGGTACTAAGGAGCTGCCTCATAGATATGGCCAGTAGCCAACAGGTTTGGCCCTACCGAGAGCAAAGGCCTATAACTCGGTGCCCCATAAATATGAACGTGGCTTATGAGGGTGGTAGAATTGTATAAAATTTATGCAAAGCTGCGCACTTCCCTTATTTTGTGTATAAGCCCATTGCCTTCAGTCAACAGTCCTTCACTATACAGGATGTCGAAATATACATACATGCATAGGAATGGCGAACCTTTTAAGATTGAGCGGGGTATATTTCAGGACGATAGTTTCGAGTTCACTCTGGTTTTGCATAGCCTTGAATCCACTGAGCACTTTGCTGACCACTGAGAATTTAGGCCTAGGATATTGGTTGAGGAGAGGTGCTCGGATTATTTTTCATCCCCTTTACATGGATGATTTGAAACATAGCTCCCAGTAGAGTTCAGACTGGACTAATACGCAGACATGCATGTAAAGCATGGAGAGATTATGGAATTTGTGGGAACTCAAAACTCGGTTTCAGTAAACCCGAGATCCCTCTCTTTAACGAAAATTAGAAGTATTTGGGTATGTTGGAAGAGTTAGGTATCAGCCCTTGATAGGCCATACACTGCTTACTGCATATCGCATGCATCCACCACCCAAAATAATGAGACTATGTATCCCGCTGCAGTGTGGAAGTCAAGGCTGTTTTAAATGATAAGACTCTGCACTCAGGGAATATTTCCTAGCTGTCGACATGGGTATGCAAGGAAATGTAGTGTAACCCCGCTCTCCTTGGCAAATGAGAACTGGCGCAAACCTTCGGTACTTGACACTGGCGATCGCAGGGCATTATGGCGGAATAAGGAACTTTACGGACGCTTTACATGGACTCGAGGTAGATTTATTAGCGTCCCTAGCCTAGCTGTGTTTTGTTGATCCTTCGGAAAATCCGAGGGCTTTGTCGGAGCAATTATGGACGAAAATATCAAGCACGAATAACTACCGGAGAGAACTAACATAAGTCGGGCATTTTTTTTATTGTGAAATGGATTTGATCTTGACTCTAATCTAGGTCACAGGTGACAGAGACAAAGCCGACGATGGAATGAGCTTACATAGAAGAAGCCTGTTCACTTTAACTTTGAAGAGATTAGTGTTGAATGCGTTCGGAAACAGACGCAGGCAGACTCCACTCCTTTGCTGTGCGCAAAAGACGATCGAAAACGCTTAGTGCGAATTGGTGGAATAGCAACAAGGTAGGGATGGTAACCTACAGTACGTATAAATGTCCTATGGTAGAAGGGGGCCGGTGGGATGAGAACATGGAGTTCATGGGCACACTCGCCGAAGTACAATCTGTAGAAGACTGACAAGCGGGCGACCTTTCGGCGATGAACCAGGCTGTTAAGCTTGGCATTCACCAGTTTTTCGTCACCAATGAGCCTTTTAGCTCTATGTTCCGCCGAGTCAAGCGCGACACTTTGGTATTTAGCTGAGCCATTCCAAAGTTGGCTATAATACTCCATGCAGGACCGGGAACTATTATTTGTAAATCATTACAAGCTGTCCGGGCGTGAAGTATCGCTTCACTCTATTTTTTTATTATTTATTGGTTATTGGATGCCAACTCCATGCCTAGGAGCTCGAACCGATCAGTCACAGGAACACATGTACCCCGAAAAGTAGGAGTTAGATCGAATCGACTCCTTTTGGCGGTAAAAAGACACGCTTGCATTTTGGAGGCGTTAAAAGAGACCAGATTGTCTTCACCCCAATGGGAGACAAAACTTAAGGTCAAATTTGTCCGCTTTCTCATGGTACGAACTTAATCCCCGCTGGTTTTTGTACTGGGCACTAGCCCATCTCTCTGAAACCGTATTGTTATCTGCGTACCCAACAATACCAAGCTGATGTAGGTTATTGATATGCAGCAGGAAAAGAGTTGCAGATAGAACAGACCCCTGAGGAAGTCCGGCATCAATAGCCAGAGGTTAGAGGAGCAGCCGTCTATGACAACTCGGATCGACAGTTCACTGAGGAAGTCTGATATCCAGCTACAAAAATCAGCTGGGATGCCATAAGCAGGAAGCTTGCTGAGTAGACTTGCGTGTCAGACCCTGTCAAAGGCCTTCGAGATATCAAGCGGTACAGCAAGTACTTTTCCGTGCTTCTCGATAGCTTTGCCCCAGCAGTGCGTAACATACACAAGAACCTCGCCAGTTGATCGTCCCTGGCGAAAGCCACATTGACGATCACTGAGGAGATCATAGTCTTCAAGATAGGTTAGCAACATACTGTTCAGCACCCTTTCCATAACGTTACACAGAATGGAAGTAATAGCGATCGGACAGTAATGAGCAAGGTCTGCACGGTCGGTCTTTTTGGGCCCAGATTGTACATGTGCAAGCTTCCAGGAATTTCGGTACCGTTCTTTTTTGAGAGAGAGGCGAACCGTGCATGTTAACGTCCGGGAGAATAAATTTACTACTGGTT
Organism: Hecatera dysodea; assembly: GCA_905332915.2. Lineage (NCBI taxonomy): Eukaryota > Metazoa > Arthropoda > Insecta > Lepidoptera > Noctuidae > Hecatera > Hecatera dysodea. The sequence goes on along the minus strand of HG995286.1, from coordinate 23,174,477 downwards.
GTTATCGACTAGCTAACGGAGAGTATTTGCATAGATACAACCTAATAGCCAGAATTATCCTTCAGATATTTGCTCAGAAATAATATGTTGTCGAATCGGTAGTGCCTTATTACAGGTATGCGCCCGACCTAGTTCTCTATGAGCGCAATATCGCATACATAAATTATGAATTTAGTGAATTTAGTTTATTCAACTGTGAACTTTTTGAAGTTTCTTATTCTATTCATTAAGAAAGAAAAATATTTGGAACGCTCTCGTGCAGTTGAGAAGATGTGAAGTGACCCACATCGCCACAATAATTGCGCCGCGCGCATTCTAACACCCGCTGCAAAGGTATGTATAGTCAGCAGAACCTAAATATCCTCCCACCTGTAAAAAGGCTTGCCTTTCAACAATAAATCTGCAACACCTACTGGGTAGCAGACACAACTTGATAATAGTCCCCACGTTAATATTACTATTGGTTTTCAAATCAGTCACTCTCGAAAGTCCATAAGGACTAGGGAATAATCTAATAATCCTTTCAAGGTGCCAACACAAGAGAGGTACATTTTCTTCATGAATAAGCACAAGGTCTTCGATAAGTAAGGATTTTGCGTTCAGCTTCCACTTCAGACGCTGTTGTAGTTCATGTAAATGTTCACGCTGCCAGCGGGAACAGATATACTGATGAGTTTTCTGCAGTCGAGCGTATTGTTGCAGGTCACATTACTTAAGTTGTCCAGCATAGGTTCAGGTAGTGCCTTCAGTGGTCTTTCAATGTGGATGTGCCCTGGGGACAAAAGAAGATAGTCATTAGGAGATGAGAAACAGAGACACAAGGGGCGACTGTTCAAAACGGCCTCCACTTGTGCGAAAAGTGTAGATAATTCTGCAAAGGTAAGGTATTTCGCATAAATATTTTTACATGGAAATTGGCAGATTTGGTTCCGGCTTCCCAGATGCCGCCAAAATGAGGAGCGTGAGTTGGTGACCACACAAATTGTATATTTTCCAGAATTGCGAATTCAGCTAATTCCCAATATGTAATTTAAGAAAACCACCTTTATCTTTAGCAGCAGCTATAATGTTACCAAAAGGGTAACATCACATCACAAAATATTATACACAAAATATTTCGAACGGGTTAGCCACGCCGGGCAATAAATCTGTGTAGTGTCATCACAAATATGTATTTGTGATGACAATATACATCCTACGGATCCTTTAGGAATCCTTAGGATGTCCTAGGAAATGTTACAGACCAAATATGCAAAGGTAACATTTGCTCACCCTTACACCTATACATTTACGATTAATTAAGTATGTAAAAAGATGCTGAAAAAACTATGCACACTGAATTTAATGGGAAATCTGCGCTTAAACGTTATGATGGCAAATCACCTATTTTAGGACAGAGTTTTGTTAGGGCAGAATTTTAAACTATGCCCCGAGCTAACCTTCTGTGGGCCAGCATGCAAGTGCCGTAAATGATCTCTTTCCAAAATTTAGTCAAATGATTGGGCGAATCAAGTAGCATTGGATTTGTTTCAAGTTGTCAAAACTATATAGTGAAGAACTTATTCCTCCTACAACTGTAATCTAATCATCTAAAACAGGTGACAGAGATAGTAATTTAACATTTAAGGGTAAGTTTTTGGACAAGGATTTCTATTCACTAGGAAATCATTCAAACAACACGGCATACATAATGAAATGATTCATCTACCTTATTAGCGAGAGAATGTTGCAACAAAATATTATGCAACTCTTCTAATAAGTTTGCTATAGTTTTCAACGTCTTTTAAAGGATGCAATGTACTGTCAGTGTTATGTCAAAATAGTAAAAATCAACAATTGAAAGTTGAATTATTCCTTTATTTTTACAATATTGATATTCTCTGTTTAACGGAACATTGGCTTACAAGCCATGAGTTTATGTTCAATTATAGTAATCACCGGGTTGGTAGTTCGTTCAGCAGAGAAAATGCTACACATTATGGCTCATTATTTTTTCTTTACAGAATATAAACAAAGCAAAAAATATAACACCCAATATCAAAGTTTCGCTTAGAAACATTTGAAATTAAACTTTTAAATAAAATGCCAGCTTTGTCAACTAATGATGGCCCTAATCTATATTACAATCATTTTTTCAAAATGTATTGCGCAGAGTTTGATACAACATTTGTTCCCTAAACCATTTCTGTTAACAGTAACACTTCCTTCAGTGACTGGTAGTATTTATGAGAGTAGGAAACGGCTTTATGAGCTGTATGAAGAAAGAAGTAACTTTCAACCAGAACTTTATTTCAACTTTAAAATACATGAGTGTAGGAGAACGGCTGATTACGACTTTAATTGTCCAACCATCATTAAAGTAAACCACGTCAAGTACTTAAGTATAATGTTGGACCAAAGCATGTCCTGGTATCCTCAAATTGGACAAATTACTGAAGAATACGAAAGTTTATTTGTATTTTTAAAACATTACGACACATATTCCCAAAAAAATGGTTTAGCAAAAAATCGTCTTAATTAATAAATCAGTTATTTATTATCAGTCCAAAAATACATATAGTATTAAAAATATGTATATTTATATACATATTTTTAATACTACATTACTGCATTAGGATGTAAGGGTAGGGCTTTAGCCCTACCCTTACATCCTAATGCAGTAGATTGGAGAAAAGCAATATAAGCTCGTCCTTCGTATATAATAAAATAAAAATAAAACAAATACATAGATGTACATACTACACCGTTTCAAGAATACAAATCGTTGCTGATTAAGTGGATAAAATGTAGGCTAGATGAAGTAGAGAATCTTCTATTTAATATAAGGTTTAAACGCTTCCATATAAAACAACCCGCAACACGTTTACATGCACGTACGCACGCACGCATCCACACACAAACACAAGCACACACACTGACTAATGATAATATATTCATAATTATACTTGTGTCTAGTATCTAAATATGTTACTCTAATTGTAAGATATAAAAGAGCAGGATCTGCTAGCACAGGCATCTAACCACCACCAACTGTATAATGTACATTATACAGTTGGTGGCGACTCCTTTTAAGCACAACGTGTAACAATGAAATATAACGTTTTTAATGCCTGCTTTGGGAGTTTTTGCGATTTGTCCGAGGCGTTTGATTGCTATCTCCATGAGATATTAATCAGGAAATTGCACTGTTACGGAATCCAGGACGCCTCTCTGGATCTTCTTCAATGATAAAAGATCTAGATCGGCAGTCAGGATGGGGGTCCCCCAGCGCCGTAAGTTTAAGTCCGTTCCTGTTGCTCATTTATATTAATGACTTGCTGTACTTGATTTAAGATAAACATAATTTGTTTGCAGACAATCCGTCTGACTTACTGACGATGTTATGACTTATGTTGTTGTTTAGGCGATATTAATTAAATTCATTATAATTATGTATTAGTAGTTTTCGGTTTAAATGCATTTTTAGCTTCATTTATGTATTTACATAATTGATATCAATGTAATCTAGAACTGGCCAATCGTTTTCACTATTAAGTAAATAATTTGGACTTGTCCTTACATATGAATTTTTGTCGCACTGGCCACTTTGATCTCAAAGCGCTTTTAAAGTTTCTCAATGTACAAAATGGAAAACTAAAAATATCGCGTTATTTACGAGTATGAGTACTACCGTGGCACCCGTGCTGCAGAAACAACTCGAAAGATTAATGGTGTGTATGGCGGCAGTGTCGCACAAGAAAACAGCGCGTCTTTGGTTCAAATGTCGACCTACAGAACAAGCTCTATGGACGGCCGGAGAAGTAGAAGTGGATCCATGGAAAACTACGTCCGAGTTAGTTGCATCTGCAGTGTTAGTGATAAAGCTGTTTTAATCCACTTGAAGCGAATTGGGAAAGTGAAAAAACTTGAAAGGTGGGTACCTCACGAATTGATTGAAGCAAAACGACAAATGCGTGTCGGCTGCTGCGTTACATTACTACCCGGCACAATAATAATAAGATTTTAAATTGAATCTGTGATGAAAAATAGATCTTGTATAATAATCAGAAGCACTCATCACAATGGTTGAACCCTGGCGAACCAGCCAAATCATGCCCCAAGTGAAAATAGACTCAGAAAAAGTTACTACGGCAGATTTCTATTGGAAACTGCAAACCATGATGGAAAAGCTAAACTTCCGAGGCTGATCAATCGCTCTAGTTCACTGCTGCTTCAGGACGACGCTAGACCATACACTGCACAACAGACGGCTACCAAATTAGAGGAACTTCAATTGGAATGTCTTAGACATCCACCGTACTCTCCGGACCTACCTCCATCAAATTACCAATCTTTTTCGATAATTGGATAACTTCTTGCAAGAGAAAAAAAACAACTCCAAAGGGGCAGTCCAAACCGCCTTCAAAGATTTTATTGATTCCTGTCCGAATGGTGTTTAAGTAAAGGGATCAATGAACTACCTATGAGATGGCAAAAGTACATAGATAGCAGAAATATACTTAGATTAATTAAATTTATTATATTTAAAAACAAAAAAGAACGACTTTGTTTCTCTCATACAAAACGCTTATTTGATATGTGAGGACCTAATATGAATTATCTTATTAGTATTTCCACCTAGAGCCACCCAGAGCGGCTGGGTTCATGTCAATGTCCATGAAACTTTTACCGGTATTTTCATAGGGTTTATACGAGCTGCCTTTGGTTTGGCGGCTAAAAGCCGTATCATAAAGTTTACACCCAGTACATGATAGCACGGAAAATAACCAACTTTTGCTTTTGCTCCGTATACCTTCTGTGAAACGTTACTGAAAGAATGAAGTATATATCTAATATAGTTTCTATTTCGGTGGATCGCATAACACTCTTGGGGACAGCTTGGTCCCAGTATGTGTTTATTGTCATACATTATTATAAAGGATCGAATATCTTAAATGTTTTGGTAACCTATTTTTGCTATATTATCATGATTTTGATATGATTGTACGGTAAATTATGCAAAATTAATGTCGTATTTTGCAAAAAGTGCTTTCCACAAGCCTTATCCCTTTCGCTGAAAATGGGTTTGTTTAAGAGTTCTTCAGTCTCCCTCTTTTTTTTTGTAGATAATGTATCAATGCAGGACTTTTGAATCTTGTTGTTTCTTCAATTATGTTATTACTGCCATTAAAATTATTTTTATTTATCGGGTCGGCTATTAACCACCTAAATTTAGAATTTTAGCTTGGAACTTGAGGTTATCTGGGCCTTTAGAAATTTGTTCATTTCCTAAGATATCCCAGAAAAGATCACATTCATTCAAGATCATCCTCTCAATTCTAATTTTATGTGTTTCGAATTTAATATTTTCGATAAATAACAAGTCATGTTGCAGCTTCAGTTAGCCTGTTACATAGCGGCATTTGTTACCACTAGCGCCATGTAGTGGCGAGTAGCATAACTAGTAGGGTCAAGAACCTTTGAGACTTTTCTGTAATAGAACACTCTACATAGAAATCTCTACACCTGGTATGTACGCGATCATTCTAGACCTTTCTACAATAGAAGGTTCTGGAATTGACTGACGCCCTATATAAGGCCTGTATCATAGTCCGCGACCTTGTGAGAGCTTTTATTAAACAGGCCTTAGAAGAGGCGACAGTCACTTACGTAGGGGAGAGTGCTACAGTCGTCCCCAGCGCCACGAATACGTGCAATGAAGAGGTGTCTACGTAAACAGTCGCAGCAATTATGCTACCCCACGCTGACAAATCTATAAACCGTCTTATAGGCCCTGGCCGCCGCGAGCTGGGAGACAAGAATTGATGACCCGGAAGGCGACTGGCCATCCATACACAAACAATGTCAAACTGACCCTCACGAGTACACTAACTTGGTGCACCCACTATTGCTCAGCGACGGGGCTCTTAAGTACGCAGCGGAAGGCCACGCCGATAGCTTCCGAGGAAGATAGTATTTTTTCTCGCCGGTCACAGTTAGATGCATCATCTTAAAAACTAACTGAAAAAAGGCCCCCGGTGTAGACGTTATCTTGAACGCCGAGTACCTGGGTGTGACTTTCCATCGCCGGATCACGATGGGGACGCACGTCTGCAAGGTTGCCGTAAACCGCAGGATCGCCCTTAACCTGCTCCAAAATGGGCTCTCGTTCTGACTCCCGGCGCCGGTGTTGTTTAATAAAAGTGTCTTCGGCTGTTTATATTGCCATCTTAAGCTCGTAACAAATGGTGTCTGAAGAAAGGAGTTAAACCATGCTGATTCTATCAAAATACGACACGGAGCTGCTGACTATGGAGGCCAGTCTATCCACAGCAGCTCCAGCATCTGCAGCGTTAGACTTTGGTGCTCTGATGAGGATGCTCCAGGAGCAGGCCCGCGGTCAGGTGGAACACGCCCGTCGTTTTGAAGAACAGGTGCAACGTGACAACGAGTAACAGGCTCGCTGACCGGAAGAACAAGCCTGCTATCAGGAGAAACATGGCTGCCGTCAGCAGGAACAAACAAGTTACCGACGAGCCCGTCAATTGCAAGAACAGCTCCAGCGTGTCACGGAGGAGCAGGCGCGCCATAAGGTTTCCGCACATGGCGCTCGGCGGTGGACGCGATCATGCACGTGAAAGTCCTCACGACGGGGGAGGCGATTTCCCGGGGAGGGGTGGTCGTGGCGGTCTCTCTTGACATCGCCAACGCCTTTAATTCACTGCCCTGGAATTGCATTAGGGATGCACTCCGGTATCACTGGGTTCCGTCACGAGGTCGAATACTGCCTGACGGACAGAGCCGTCATCTACCCCGGTCACCGGGGAGAATGGAATTGGCGAGAAATATCGTGCGGTGTTCCACAGGGTTCGGTTCTGGGGCCGCCCCTGTGGAATATCGGCTACGAATGGGTGCTGCGCGCCGACCTCCCTCGCGGCGTCATCGTAGTCTGCTACATACACCCCACATCAGAAGTATCTAGAATGTTCTACAACATTCTCCAAACTTGAAAAAGGAAATGTATACAGTTTTGTGCCAACCTAATATTTAAAGTATTCTAAGGTAGGAATATTGTTACCAAGCAGGTTTCAGAATTACTGCCATTGTAGAAGCGTATTATTTTCTAATTTTGAAGTTAAATATGACACACATATCCAAATTATATGAGGGCATTCCTAGACCAGACAATGCTCTTATTTTTTTGGACATGGTCAACCAAAATTCTTAATGTCTTTACAGATTTCCCTGCTGAATGAACGGATGTTAAACAATGAATTCATGTGATGATCAATCCGGATTCTTTTATCATCGCAACGATCACACAATGTCCAAGCTGCCTTGTGGTTTGCAGATGGTACTTCAAGAAGGAAATCATGAATACATGAATTATGCTTTTAAGGTAAGACATTAAAAAATGAAATTTATGTAACGGGAGTCGCTTATTAAGATCAACTAAACTCAAACATAATTATTTTGTATGTGTAATTTTAATAGCCCAAAAACATATTTCATGCATTTTTCCGTGCCTCGCAAGGAAATATTAGATTATTTACTATGTTTCAGGAGCACAATGAAAAAATCTAAAAGTATTTTGATATTGCTATATTCAATTTTCTTAACTTTAAACTACAAGCTGGGCATTTTTTAGGCAACCGTAATATTTCCGAAATTCAAATTTTGAATAATATAATCATACATATCTATGCAAAATTACCCTTGAGTCCAATGAATCTGTTGAGTACATTTTTTTTCTTTATTGTACAAAAATCTATTTGAATTACATAAAAAAGCATAAATAATAATATCATTATTGCTTATTTCTTGATTTCGATTAACGATAACCGCTAATTTAAATTAATCGAGTATGTTGAAATTAAAGGAAATATAGATAAGCATAAACGTTTTGGTATACCCTAACAATGACAAAAAAAATGAATGATGGTTGATGGCGATTATCACATTTACATACTTCGATTTTATTTATGAAAATTAGGGAACTTGCAGGATAAATATTAAAGAATTATTGATGCCAACATATGAGCTTGTTATCTAATTATTTTAACTATTGCAAAAACGACATTATTATTAGGATGTCGTATGACGTAACTCTTAGTATGTTTGTGAGCGTACCCACGATACAGGAGTAAATCATTGAGGGGAAATTTAAAAAAAAAAATGGTACTACTGCCGAGCGGAGGTTTGCCTATCTAGTACCAATTAGAACTAATACCGAACTATACGGTTAAATAATCCTTTACGAACTATTTTACAGAATTAGTGCACAGTTGTAATTCATTTAATATAATTCTACCTATGTCTACCCTATATATGTATACGCATGTCAATATTAATTAAAATCAAATTATTTACAAATAGAAAACATACCGAGGCTGTCTGAATCATACGTCCTTTGCCTTAATGACAGTTTGACATTACCTACTGCATTTTTTTTATTTACTTGATTTTGCGCTTGCGACTTGAGTTACATAGGTATTGATATTTTATGATATAGCGACGGCTATGGCAACTGTTTAAGGAATCACATTTTTTCTCTGCCCACATGACAGAATAACTATTTTTGAAGACGGACTTACATATATTGGGCCTAAACTTAACCTAAATAAAAAAAAAAAAACTAACGTCTATCTAGCTTGTCGCTAATTATTGAAAATCTTTCGGATTCTCTACGATATTTAATACAATTTGGCGTAAATGTCATTGCTGTTAATTTCTGGCATTTTTTGTATGACCGATGGTCATTCCTCTTTCAATTTGTATAGGTGGCACGGGATTCATAACAATTATGACTACATGATTATACACAGCTGTACAACAAACCATTTGCAATGGCAAGCCCATGACATATCTCGCTATATCATCAATTTTGTCCCACTCCTCAAGCTCTAATGCCTGGCTTCCACTATCCAGGACTTCAATCTGAATTTGCAACTCGTCAAACCTAGCTGATATTGTTTAAATCTACGAAGTTAAATATTTCTAGCTACATTTTTAAGGAATCCGAAGACAATAATTTATCCAATGAGTTTTTAAACTACATAATTTCATCTTTAATTGAGCTTCGCCTGGTAATCAATTCCTGTTATTTCTTTGAATCGGCTTCTGGTTTTTTTGAACTACAATTTATTCAAAGATGAGACTATCAAGCAGAGTAATTCAACTACGTTTCAGCATAAAAACTATAATTTTGTAAGTTATATAAAGACTCTCACGCCCCTCAATTTGACGTCACCCGCCGACCAGGAAACCGGATCCACGCTGCCAAGTGAAATGGGAGCGGTCTTCGTACCAATGGTGCTAGCGTGATGTTAGCGAGGTATCTGGAAAGTTCGGCGTTCAATATGAAAAAACTTGTTGGGAACGTAACGTTCTCTTTTCCTAGAATGATATGACAAATACGAAACGGCACGATGACGGTAGATGAAAATAAAATATAATTATTTTAAAATAGTAATTCCGTTATATAGTAAGTATATAAATAAGTAAACCTAATTAAGGATGATTACTCGGATACGATTCATGCCAACTTGCTGATATGGAATATTAATGATGGTATTTAATTAAATATAGTGACTTATGTGTGTGTGTATGTTACAATTATGTTTGATTAAGTAAAACTATGATGTTGAATGCTACCCAGCTACTTCAGCAATACCTAAATAATTCATTGAAATGATTGCACAAGTAGAAGGCACGTTTTATGATAGCTGATGGTATGATTTAGAAAATAGGAAGGTAGGTGGGAATGAGGAAGGAAGGGCACTTAACTTATGATGATCCGTTTCATATGACTGTTCTGCAACTGCTTTTTCTTCCGTACACCTGTGTCGTTACTTTAGCTGCATCGAAGCTTAGGCTTCAAGATGTTCGTTGGTTTGAGTTTCCCGGCGGTAACCCGACCTTTGGTGGTCTCGATGATCACGCTACGACAAAATGCTGGGTGTCGACGAACCAATTTTTAGAAATTATGTTTTTTACGTTCTGTCACGGTCGTCATTTCTTATTTGGCTATTTAGATAGAAAGGAATATTGGAAGGACTATTGGAAATTTAGGTGTTTTATTATTATTATTTTATTTAGGTGCTTTACTTTTGGATATTACTATATACTAGAAAAATATTTCGAACGCTCGTGCGATTGACTAGATGCAAAGATGACCTCATACAACTCAAACGTATTTACATCGCCACGATAATTGCGCCTTACTTTTTGACAGTCAGCAGATGAGCCTTTTTTTTTTTTTTTTGGATGGGAAATCATCAAATGACTTCTCCCGCTCTGGGCGGAGCGGAAGGGAGTGTCAGACTCTTACTGACTAAAACCCACCCGTGTTCCTGCTTGTGCCCTTTGCGTTCCAGGGCCGCGGTGACTCTTTCGAATAAATTCCGCAACCCTAGCAGGCACTGACCCTATGGGGCCCCGTCTTCTTTGCTGACGGCTCTTTGAGGCGCGCGTGGAACACGACGCGCCGTCGACTCGGGCCTGGTTGCTATCGGACGGCGAGCCACCCATAGCTCGCCATCCGCAGGCCCGCGCCTACGGTGGCCGGGAATCGCTCTGCGTTTCCCGACGCCCGGGGCGTCTTCTCCTGTTGCGGCGGCTGGAGCGAGGAGCTTCCCTCTCTCGCACGCGCTCCGCCTCCTCCTTCGCTAGCATTACTGCTTCGCAGAAGGAGGCGACGGCCTCCCATGCCTCCTCACTCCCGACCATGGCTTGAACCAGGGCCGGGCGCGAGAGGTCGCCGCCGCCGATCGCCTCGACGAGGACACGGCGGTGCTCCGCCCAGGCAGGGCAGACCTCCACCGTGTGCTCCACCGTGTCCTCCGGGCGATCCACACAGTGATGACACCCGGACGTGTCCTCCCGCTGGATCCGACACAGGTACCTCCCGAAACAGCCGTGTCCGGTGAGCACCTGCGTCAGGCGGAAGGTGAGGACGCCGTGGCGTCTCTCTAACCACTCCTCAAAGAGGGGACTTATCGCCGCAATGGCGGCGTGCCCACAGCAGATGAGCCTAAACATTGTACTGGAATAGGTCCATAATCACTGACAGGACTATTATGGTCAATAAGTCTGATATAGTGATGGTGGCGGTGGACCGAAACAAAGGCGTGCAATGAATTTAGATATAAACATCCCGCATGATGATAACCTCGTGAAAGCTACGACAGATAAACAGATTAAGTATCATGACTTAGCCCACGAGGTCGTCAACATGTTGGATGTGAATTCTGCTAACATTGTTCTGATACTCATGTTAGCCAACACCTTTTTTTTTGGATGGGAAATCATCAAATGACCCCTTCCGCCCTGGGTGGAGCGGTAGGGAGTGTCAGACTCTTACTGACTAAAACCCACCCGTGTTCCTCTTGTGCCCTTTGCGTTCCAGGGCCGCGGTAACTCTTTCGAACAAATTCCGCAACCCTAGCAGGCATCGACCCTATGGGGCCCCGTCCCTGGTGCTGACGGCTCCTTGAGACGCGCGTGGAACACAACGCGTCGTCGACTCAGCCTGGTATCGGACGGCGAGCCACCCACGCTCACCGTCCACAGGCATGTTAGCCAACACCTTAGGAGGCTCTCATTGTGCAGCTGGATCAAGGGTTTGATTCAGACTGTGGTACGTCTGGACACGGCTCGCATTGTTAGGAGGTTCCTTTTCCCTGGAGCTCTTATCGCCAGTAGCTTGTATCCCGTTCCTGATACCGGTAGGCTACTATTTTAACTGATTTTAACATAAGGAGGAGGTTCTCAATTGGACTATTAGTTTTTTAATAATTATTTATTGATTTATTAAAAAGTTTATATGTATTTTTGATTGAAGTTTATATATATATGTAGATGCTTTGTATATACCTATATTGAGTGTAGATAGTGTGTGTGTGTGTGTGTGTGTGTGTGTGTGTGTGAATGTTGAAAAAATAAGTAATAGTGGTAGTAATTATTTTAAAAATATTTCACTATTTGATAGATACATAATTCTACATGGCCATAATAATATTTAATTATTTTATCAGAGAAAATCGAGGACTGGCCGCAAGGCATTGTACAATTTAAACAGTTAGTTTCGATAAAAAGTTACACAAAAAAAATATTACAAAAAGAAAAACAGGTCGGCGATAGGTAGATTTTATGCGAAGAGGTCGGCGATCTTCCACCGGACATCGTATAGCACCATCGTGTTAAACATGAGGGGTAGCTGGCGGAATTAACGTTTTCAATAATAACCCAGCCTTAGCAGAACAAGGTCTGTCGGGTAGCCAGAAAAGGCAACATCTGTTCGCTTGATTCGATAGATCGCTATGGTAGCCTGAATCTGCTCTAGGCTCTAGATGCGATGTATCAGCAGAACTTAGTTACAAGCAAATGACGTCATTATCTAAACTAATATAGTAAAGCGGAAAGATGTAACTTTTTGCTTGTTTAATGGAGGTTGGTGGGTGACGGTTTCATTCAAAAAGTAATTGACAGATTTAAAAAATTCTTTAAACATTAGATAGCTAAAATTATCAGGAAGTAACATAACTTGTATATATACACATATTGACAAAAAGAGATCCTTAATTAAGAAAATTTTAATAGAGTAACCAAAAGTAGCAAAATATTCCTTATAAAATTTATGGTTATTAAGCGTGCGCTGAGAAAACTATTACGATACTTAAAAATATGTTCTTCATTTTTATTAAAGATATTATATATATATATATATATATTAAAGTACTCATTATTACCTACAAAATAGGCCGCGAGGGTATACATAAGTATTATGGTTAAGACACAATTACCGTTTTTTTGTTCAAAATATTCAATCAAAAGCCAGGTGGAATAGAATAATGGTGATTTTGGTATCTTAATATTGATCCTTATCCATTTAAATGGTTTTATCATTATTGAAATAAAAAGCAGATTTACACTAGGAATTCGAAGAATATTAACGCTAGTAAAAATAGTAAGTCGCGAAGATTTAAGAGTAATTGCTATATATTTTCATCACCAGCCATCGTTGAAGTCATCTCAACTACCATGTTGAGATGACTTCACATTTGCACGCATGCGCATTGCGAAGTAGTCCACGTGGAAAGGGTTTCCACGAGACAGTGAGCTTCACTGCGGATGCTGACCTATTTTCCACGGAGCGACTAGACACGGTTGAGTGACTACACCCGCATAAAGCTATATTTGGAGCGAGTCGAGGACGCGTAAATGGATAAAATGTTTTGCACAAAATGTAATGCAAAAGATTCAAACTATGGATTGAGTTAAGTCCCCTATTCACATTTTATAAAGTAACCTTTTTGATGATTTTTCTGGATATTTTTTAAAATCGTATTTTATAGAAGAAAGTGTAATTACTATTTCATGACAAAGTTTCGCACATTAGGTATTTTTCCGGGGCTATCTCAGTGCATGGGCCCAACAGCGTCGAATATTAACCGTCGCGTTCGTACAGTTCGCTACGTCGTAGCACTCGTAGCACTGCTACGGGCTACGCGAGATGCGCAAATTTAAAAATGAGTGGTTTGCGATTATTTCATATTTTATTTAACATAGTAGGTTACCCCTCAAGCATGTCTTTATTCTGAGAATAAACTGAGCTTTCGTTAGTTATATCATCCTGGCGAAACGCTAACCCAATTGTTACATTGAGGTCTCGATATTGCGTAGCTTTGATATTTTTCTATTCAATGCATATTGGTCAACTAAGGACATTGAAAACTGTACAAGAGTGAAACAGGCAAGGAATAGTGGGAATTATTTTGACATGGAATGAAAACGTTGAATGTAAGCGAAAACTGGCGCAGTTGAGCACAGCTCAAAACACGTACATTTTTCTAATATGTTTCAATATAAAACATATACATCGGCAATGTTACAATTTGAAACTCGAAGCATTCGAATTAACTCGAATTCGAAATGATCACCACATAAAATGGATCTTTTATGCAGAGTTGGGCACTTAAATACAGAGCCATCTATGTAAACGCGGTGGAATTATTCACTGTTTACAGTTTCAAAACTGTTCTACCATTCATTTCTACTTGGAGTAATACTGAAACTCAAAGCGGATGTTGTTACGAACCCTTAAGACAGATGGCGCTGTATCGCGCATAACGTAAAACGGCCGGTTGCTACCAAAACTTTATTAAAGCTGAGTAGCCTTTCAAAAATATACGATAACATCGGTTTTTCAGTTTTTCTTCGATTATATATGTAGCTACTATTAGCTTTCGTGGACTTTTTTTGTGTTGAGGCTTGATACAGTGGCCAGGAATCAGTTGCGTTATAGGAATGTTTCCTGAGCAAAAAAAAAAAATGATTCTTTTCGATGTTTGCGTTTTGATGTGGACAGGAATCAGTTTCGTTTTTCCTGTTCGAGGCCTAGTTTTGACTAAAATAGCCCCACTTTGGAATTTACATACACTATAAAAACATTATACCTACCTCTGGGAAAGTCGGGTGATAAGTAACTTTTGTAGCCGACTGTGCTGTAGGAAAATCTAGTTAAAAAAAAGTGACGAAACGGGAACGGATGTATGAAGATTAAAATCTTGACCAAACGAATATGAATGAACTGAGATCACTACTTTGTATATGAGTGATTATTTTATAATTTAGATAATATATGCATAATATACACTTTTTAACGAATATGCCACTGGTCTGCTCGTTTTGAAATATAAACTGTGCACAATCGTAAGAACTATCATTACTTAGTTTGAACTGTCTACTAGATATTTTAACTACACGCTGTGTATACACGCGTGTCTCGAAAAAAAATACTTCAATCTAGTAATCACGTTGGGTAATTAAGTTATGATGTTTTTTTTCCATAGAATAAAATAACATGATAATAATATAATATTTCTGCTTACAATTTTAGTTTATTGAAAGTTAGCAAAACATGTTAAAAAGTTAACATTTTGTAAACCAGTGTATTTGTACATGTCCAGTTAAAGCGTAAGTTACCTACTTCCTAACTAAAAGTGGGAGGACCCTGGCTAACTACAGCTCCCTCATTGATTGGTCGGGGGCGAAAACGCAACAGGTGTGCTCAATTATTGTGACAGCCAGCGCCCATTTGTACTAGGACGCCATAAACAAGAAGAGATATGTACTTTTAAGGTAGATAATCTGTTTGTTTGTGAAAATGTAAAAGGATGAACTGGAAAATGGACATAACTGAGGTTTTACCACCAATCAATCACTTGCTTATCGAATGTCCGTCTTATGTCGAACTTTATAACTATGTTAAATTAATAAATAGTTTTTTTGCTGTTCATTTACATGGGCAGAAGCTGTTTATAAAATATGACTACAACATTTCGTTAGCCCTTGCTTTTGCTACAAATTGCAAGCGTTGCGTCATCGCGCAACTCTTTCTGTTGTATACAGTCTAACACCGATCTTGTCTATGTCGTAGTTCTCAGTTTTAGCTAGAATCTCATAAACTTTGCTCGCTCGCTTCTTAGCTAACATATTCGGGGTAGTGTCTCAAATCCCGAGTTTAGCTTCCTCTTGCTCATGCATTTGAAGTAAGCCTTGTGCCTTTTCAACCAACAAAAGTGCGGTTTTCTATATTTCTAGAGCATTATGTGCATTACGTAGTATATATTTAAGGCGTCGATTACATACAATAGAGTCCATTGCGTGGTGTCCTCCCGTTCCTAGCGCTTACCGTATTTTTTAAGGTGAATGTGGATGCTATTTACTAGGCAACAACATTCAAACTTCTCGGAATAATATAACAGCGCAGAAGCCGCACGGTCCAGCCGTCGCCACGAAGAGAGCACCGCGTATGAGTGTGCCCCATCCTGTGCCAAATTAATAGAGCGTAGTTTGCTGTAATAGCGTGGTCTATGCGGTCGCAGCTTAGTGGCAGCGTGGAAAATTAATCTCACTTGAACGCGACCTTATACGTTGACTCTGCATCAATCGTAGAATAAAAGATTTCGGGAATCGCCCTGCGACTCCCAACACTCGCCGACCGATAACAGCCAGGCTTGAATCGACGGCGCGTTGTCTTCCACGGACACCTCAAAGAGATGTCAGCATAGAAGACGGGGCGCGCTACGGCCAGTGCCTGCCTCGGTTGCGGAATTTGCTAGAAAGAGTCACCGTGGCCCTGGAACTCAAAGGGCATTTTAAATAATACGGATGAGTCAATAAGAGTCTGACACTCCCATCCGCTCCGCCCAGAGCAGAAGTTATCAGATGATTTTCCTACCAAAAAAAAAATAAAAAATAAAAGATTGGCAGAATTTTAAGATTTACTAAGATATACAGTACATAGTTTGAGATTTGAAAGTAACATAGTTACTTAATAAGTTACTACACATAACATACCAACGCGGCCATTTCAGTTAGTGACTCATCCTCGACGTCATAATAGGCCAACACTTGGATGGCTTGTTTAAGTATCTTCCTATTAGTATCACTGTTTCACACAAGGAAAACCATAAAACGAGAACCATTTATCATCGGTTATGCGAGTAGTTTATTGTATCCATTGCGCTACATTCATGCAATCGATAATTTATATCTGACAAATTTGGTGTGACTCGGGCATATCTGATAACATTATGCGATATAATCCATTTACGAAGGCCGTCATAAATAAAATAACTCGACTTTGTAACATGGCTTTATAATCGGATCATCAAACTCACATCCACACATAAAAATGAAAGACACGGGAACAGTCGAAAATGTTTTAATGAGGGTTTTCTAAAATGACGAGCACTTGTTGGCAGCACTGAGGCGCCAGGACCTGACACCTGTCAAAACGGTATTTTTTTTCTGACATTTGTTAAATTGACATCAACGTCATGTTTAACTCAAAGTCGCTTTTTCAAGGAAGAGGACCTCTCGCCTATGTGGCGCCAACGGGTTGCGTAAATTTTCGTGAAAACCCTCATTGAAAGAGAACAGTTTTAGTAGACTAAGGTTCAGCTGTTTTCACATAGCTGTTTAAACTGCAATGTGTTATTATCGAATATAGTAACAGATGACATTGTTGGCCGCAATGCGCGCACTTGCAAGTGTGTGCATTTACCAGGACTTCAAATTCAGGAAGATAACTCTGATGAATGGTAAACTCTGGATATATGAGTACCTATACTTTATAATTATATAATTTATACTGGTGACATTTAAAAATACAGAGCAGGTCTAGTACATTTTGCACCTAATTACTTTATCTATCACTTACTACTGCCTAGTTAACGATAGATAAAGTAATTGACATAAATGATGAAGATTCAACTTTATTCGACTAAAAACTATGTATCTATTTCTATCGTGCGTACAAACAATTTTAAAGCCCGCGTTGCACCGATAACTTAACTGCTAACAAGACAAATGAAGACAAATGTGAAATAACAAAAATATTTCATACACAATAAGATAACTCAGACTGACGCAAACCTGCCTTAGTCTCGCACGAACTATGACTGTTCCCTCTCCAAACCTTGACATTGGTTAAATCATCGTTAGTTAAACGATGGAGGCACAACACAAACAAAAAAAAACTATGACAGTTATGTTTAAATTTGGATAGTTGAATTGTGGTTACATAATTTATTAAACATTTTATTAGCTGTGTAATTTTAATATAAATTATATTTATTGAAAAGAGTAACAATGGATTTCCTTGTTCGTTCTTCTCCATAAAAATCTACTTTTTGCGTATTAGATAATTTCAGGAAAGATAAATATTTAGACGTTGAAAGTGCTCTTTAATGGTCTAGTTGGCATAAATTAATTGACTTTGAAATTTCTAAGCATCAACCTGTTTATAATATTTTTAACAACTTGCATGCTGATTTTTACCATGTTTGAACTTATAAAAATTATCTTATCTAATCTTACCATCTTATAGTATCTTATATTAACTTATTTTATCTTATGTCAAACCAGAGTTATTTATTTTTAACTCCCGTTGTTATTAAAAGTCGCGTTAGTAACGAACTCGAAATTAAAAGATAACTCTGGTTTCCGCAATTAGGCCCAAGTGTAACAAAGCAAAGTCGACTGTACTACGTAACTATAAAATAAAAATTTAAGTAAATTTAGTAAAAGACAAAGATTACATCAGCCGGTGCCTACACACGATTAGGCCAGTCATTCAAAACAAAAAATAAAAATTGCTCAGTCCGGATTTTTTGGAACGTTTTTAGTATAAATACTAGTAAGCAGTGTACATCCAATTTTTCAACTTCTAAAGACCTGTGCTAATTTCGTGGTGCTCAGAAAACTTCGTAATTGACAGCAGTTTATCCTACTTCGGCTTGTTAGGTAACTTCTAAACGGTAAATTCTACAGTCAATATTTAAAGACGACAAATTTTGCTACAATTTGAGTGCAACCGCATTTCTGTTAGTTTAATAGATATTGAGGTACAACGCTTCAAACTTGAGCCATTTACCCAAACATTCGAAATTATAGTTTCAAACTTGGAGCCTTGCGAATTGCAGAACTTTTAAAAAGGATATGAAGGATAGGTAGCTCAGTGGAAATTTCTGAGTTTAATCATGTTAAATGAAATTGTGTAAAATTAAAAAAAGAACGTATATATTGATCAACCTTAATTAAATATTAAAATTTGATGTTAGTGTTAAATTTGTAAACCAAACTTATGAATTTGTGTAGCGGCCTTACAACCATTCGATTTACACCAATTGGAAAGAGATTTTAAGAAAACCCTTTACAACTAACATAGCTATTCCCAATAAAACAAACGGACTTTAAGTCCGTTTGTTAGGTAACGATCGAAACAGGCAACTAATTGAGCACCCAAGTTAAGGTTTCTGTTCGGCGCCCAATAATCGTAAACTTCACCAGTCAGCAGAGGACTTTCGAAGTTAAAAAATTGGGTGTACAAAACTGGCATCTATACTAGAAATACCCCAAAAAAGAACCCCATTGCGAACTAACGCGTTTTATCTGTCTACGATGACTGGCCTAGATCTCTTACGACTCGAGTTTACAACCAATTAAGGCAACGTTCATAGAGTCAAGAGCGTTCAATAACTCTTGTGAACTGAATGAATTTCAAATATTAAATTCATACATTTTGGTCGTACGATCTAGTTTGTATTCGAATATTTTCTTTGTTACACTTTAGCCTCTAAAATTTTTAACAAAGTCTGCTTAATACTAGGATTAATACAACTACCCTGTGGGGTGGCCCGTAAAATAAAATAGAATACTCTTACTATGTATATCATATACGTTGTAGAAAAGATATATGAAGAAAATATTACATAGCAATAAAAGTGATATTTTCAAGACAACCTTTGGATGGATTTTAGAGAGAAAAAGACTGTAGATACTTTTAGGTGTACTATTTAACAATACAATAAAAATGTAAAAATTAAATAATATTGTAATAATTATGAAAAAAAGCAGAGAACCGAAGTTAAAACGATTAAAGAAAAAGATAGTGATTTTTAAACATAGTTTTAAAAGAGGAGTTTGAGCACGCCTTATCAACACGGGCAAGGCATTCGATAATCGCACTTCTTGAACCGTGAAATATTTGTCGAAGAAGCTGGTGGAATGCATCGGCATCTCTACTCCCAAGTTTTCCGATGTCCTCAGATACATTATACTCGTATGTTTGCCATGAGTGAACTTAAAATGTTCTTTAACATGGGATTGTAGGATTAAACAGAATACCGTAGAGTTCAAATTAAATATGAGAATCCCGGCAAAGACGTATGGGAAGCCACTTGAGCTTTGTGCGAAATTCAGAAATGTGATCATATTTTCGCAGATCAAATATAAATCTTATGGAAAGGTTTCAAAGACGATCAAGTTTATCTAGTTGTGGCTGGCTGAGATTGAGATAACTAACATTAGCATAGTCACAGTATCCTATCTTTGACTATGCGCAGTTTTAATGCCAGTGGGAAAAGAGTTTCGCAATCGTCTAACGGCCGAAACCAATAACCGATCTATCACATACTGGAGATAGAAAAACATATGAAACAACAGAAAACCTATTATCGTTTTTCTGTTGTTTCATTTGTTTTTCTATCTCCAGTATGTGATAGATCGGTTATTGGGTTCGGCCGTAAGGGAACTGGCAGATGCAAATATTTTGCAGCTTACGTCCTGAAGCTGCGAATCCCTAGACAAATATGTGTCGATCCCAAGACAAATATAGATTTTTAAGAAATAGTAAATCCGTTAAATTGAACCTGGGAAAGCTGTAAATTGAACCAATTTACTTTTTGAATCATTTTAGAGCTGCCTACAATAATGACCTGGTTCTTCGCCGAACTAACCTGAAGCTCATTTGCCACACTCCGCTCACAAATTGTAGCCAAATCCTTGTTTATTCCATGAATTGCATCAGCCAAGTCTGTAAGGGCAGCTTGTTTGTAGATTTGTAAATCATTTGCATAAAGGTATCTGGAAGAGTAAAGTTTTTTGGAGATGGTGTTTAAAATATGCATATTGCAAAGAGTAAAGGAGTTACAAAAGCCACCTTGCTTCATAACAAAGTACACACTTCGAAACAAAGCGATTAGCTTTATAATCCTTTTTCATTTTTAGAACGTTGTTATTTAAAAATAATATTGAGGAGAAGAAATCATATTTTCAATTCCATTTATTTTTATAAAAAGATGACGTTTGTTCCAAAAATCCGTTTCCGTTGGTCAGTTTGACCGAATAGCATGTTGAGCCCGTACTAGCACGCTGGCGCCGAAACCGCCGTCACGCAGAGACCTCCTTGAGTGACGTAATGCTAGGAATGATATCGATTTGTTTAAGGTACAAGCGGACGACCCTATCGTTTGGAATGTGTGACAGAGATAAAAATAGCGATAGCTCGGCCTGGTGAATTGTATTTAAAATTTGGCAAAAGATGCGATTTTGGCCCTTTGAAAGAATAGAAAGTCCCGTTAGAATATGTTTTTAGAAAATGTAGATTTCTATTTTTATTTTTCTGAAACGGCCTATTCTGTAGAAACCACAGCTGTGAGCATAGTAGTATAAGATCATCCAGGAACTTTTTTCTTTTATTTCCATGATTTTGTTTTTCCGATAATGAGTGCTTAATTTAAACTGTTTAAAAGCATTATACAGACTGTATTTGGTTTTACAAACGACGCGTTCTTGCTTAGCACAGGCACAATTTGGGGCCGTATCTAAACAAACTAAAAACGACATTGTTTTATACAAAGACGCATCACGCCATGCGCAACGCGGAACGTCTCCGTGAGCTCTTTACGGAGACGTTCAAGACGACCTTTGTGATGGGATTACAAGTGCAGGGTAAACGTGGTTTTACAGATAAATTGCTTAATCTAAATTCATCGATTTTGTCAAAGGAATAAAATGTTTATTACACAAAGAATATTGATCGTGTTTACGCTTAACAAATCACTTGGTCTTGTAACTGGCGCCCAACAGAAAGCGATTATGACGCAAATACGTGGTCACCGCACCAACAGATGGCGTCTTCCGGGCTTTTGGCGCTTGATCGCTTTCTATAATATTAAAATACTACGACTTAAAGTTTTCAAATTACAGAGAGGTCCAAACATAATATTCGCCTCTTCCAGTTTATGTTATGTCCATTGTAAAAAATATGTGTAATACAATTGTTAACTGAAAAACAAACATTTTCTTATTCCATTAAACAAACCCTTTCTTTGATATTAGAATTATGTTATTTAGCTTATCATGCATCGTCATTCAAACTCAAAGTGTTTACAAAATTTCAAATGGAAGAAAAATTGGAGACAGCTGTTTAAAAATTCAGTTCCGTTAGATAGATTAATTAGATAATTATGAGTCATACATACATTATATATAACGATATATACATACAATATAGGTATATATATACACTATCAAGGAAAAATAATAAATTTAATATGGACAAAATGTATAGAATTCGAGAATAGGCCTACATACCTGAGTATTGAGCTTCCTGTGCAGTCATTCCGAAACATATTTGGGGGTCATCGTTGTTAGCTGGTTTCGGCACAATGAGGCTAAGACTTGTAACTTCTGTTTCCTGAAAAATAAACGTCTATTAAAGTACGGTTCTTCATTGCTAAGCTAATAAGTACTTTTTTTTTTGCGAAATGTAATGCAAAAAGTGATGCGCAGATATTTGACTTAAAACATCCCTTGCCAAATATAAAGATTTCATTGGTTGCTGGTACTTAGACAGGACTTGTGAATTGGGAGAAGTGGCCTGGAAAACATTATCTACCTAAGAAGTATAGTTACTTAGCTTAAAGTGACATTAGTAAAAAGGGGCTCAGTAAAACAGTACAAATGTACCAAGGTTAACATGTAAAGACTTAGTGAGTTCGTGGAACCAAGTTAGGTGCAATACATAGTTTCAGGCAGCCGATCCTAGTAACGTGATGTAACCTTGACAGTCTAAAAATCAATAGACTTTTCTATTGCGTTATAGTCTTTTAGTACAATCGCGCATAATAGAATATGTACTCGCTGTATTTCAGATCTGACATTTTTTTTTTTTGTAATTATGTTAATATAAATTACTCATTAACAGAAAATCAACAAAAACTACTCAAATTTAAACTGCCATAAATATTTTTATTATGAAATAGTTGGAAACCACTTGACGGACATTTGAGGTATTTAATATCTGCTTCATTTTACTTTTGTTGAATTCACAGAAATATTTACGTTTTCAATCTTCCTGTGATCTACTTATCTAAAAATATATTATGATTACTGATGACCTACTTATACCTGCTTATACGAAGTAAGCTTTTTATAGGAGATTTCAGCGAATAATCCATCACAAAATGATAAGTAATTTTTTAAATTGTACATTGCCGATCAGCTTGTAACCGCAACGTCTACGTTGGCATGAGTACCAGGAGACCAGGATAACAAAAGTGGATATTACACTCGCTGGATTAAAGGGCCTTACAGCGTGTGTTTCAACCTCAATCCTGTGTAAGGTATCGATTTTTACCAACTTAACGGAGGGTTACAATGTAATGTACCATCCCTAGTGAGGAACGCAATATTCAAATAACTTTTTTATTGTTCTTTTTTAATTTAAATATTTGAGCATTGCCTGTAATTAAACAATGCCAGTGTTTTAAAATAATTTTATAACTAAAATACTTTAGTTGCGGTTAATTTAGGTCTATAGTGATCGACTTAGCTTACTTATTTGCTTAACGAAGCGACGCTTATGGCATAATAAAACAACATTGACCGATATTATATAAGCGCTTTACTTAGGCGCTGTTTTTTTTTTTTCATAATGTATTTTTATAGTATTGAGATTTGTAGGGGAATAAAATTAATCAGGACTACAACACCCGGTCTGATAGTAATCAATATTTTACTGGAAAAGTTTCTTAATGCTGAAATCCTCAGCAACGTCTAATCTACTAGGAAAGCATATACCTAGAGGTATAGAATACATTTACAAGAACTCACATTTTATCACTAGGTCTTATGACCAAAAAGCCTGAGGAAATCAAAATTGGTCAGGACTCAGCAACGTCTAATGCCGCATCTCTACTAGGAAAGCATATACCTCGAGGTAGTTTACAACAAATTTCCAAGAACTCACATTTTGGGCGTTATGACAAGAGGTGGGAAAAACTGAAAAGAAAAAAACATGTTTCTGTAAGTTACATAAAAATAAAATGCAATTAAACAAAAATAAAGAGACAATGGTGCTTGATTAGCATTACGTACATTCCACCAACTTTATAAAGAAAAAAAACTGACGTATTGCGGGTCCGACTCACGTGCAAAGGTTTTAGAATGAATTTATTTAAATGTTATCTTAACACTTTAGATTTCTTATGTGTTCCTGTAATTTTTAGCAAAAGAACTACTATCAGCACTTTTTCAAAATTTTATTTTCTGTAGTTTCGGATAAAGTGTTTGGTAGTTTTTCGCCTAATTTCTTGGGTAACTTCAAAGCCATTTATTATAAAAATATGAGAAAATAAAAAATTAACCCCTCCAAATAAGCCCTTTATGTACGGTGAAATTCATTAACTTTTTTTTTGTAATTTTCTGGTTAGTCGTAAAGTGACATAATTTTTTTACGTAACGCGTCGTGTTTGCCTGACAGAAGATTTTACTTTTCTTACGAATGTTCGGAACCCTAAAATCGAGCCAAGTGCCGACTTAGAATGGTGCTTTTTGCTTGATTCTAGCAAATAAAAACTTAATCTAACTCATTATCAATGGAATTTGTACGAAATTTTACGACTCCAAGTAATTTTTATAAGTTGGTCGACTGTTACCCGTTAACTTATAAAACCTAGTAAACTGTGATCGTTTTCCTTTTCAATTATTTATATATGTATATCACCGGAAAATTGCAAACGCCGTAAGATCAAAGAATATTGGGTGCAACAAAAATTGCGGAACAATTTGGCGAAGAACTTTGGAAATAAGCAACAGAACTCTTCAATAAATGATAGCAAATCTTCCTGGATTTCTGAAATCGCATGTCTCTTATTTTTTTTACATCAGTTTTCAGCATAATATCACCAGAAAAAAAAGTGATGAATCTAAAGTGAAGTAGCATTTCAATGAAATTTGTTACTAATTGTGTGGTTTTTTATCGTAGCCCATTAAATTATAACCCCTTATTTATTTTTTGTTTTTATTTTTTAATAAACACAACTTCTTTTTTACTAAACTAAAATTAATCTTTTTTTATAATCTAAAGATAAAACTATTTCACTGGAGTCTGTTACTGATTGTGTTGTTTTTTTTTATTAATTTATCTAATATAATTACCCCTTTATTTTAATTCAAACAGTGGTCAAAGTTTTTAATCCTCGCATCCTGACTAAATTACGAGTCAATTTTGAAAAAAAAAAGTTCAAAATTTAAATACACCTAGTTTTTTTTAATAAATTAATAATTAAAATAATGATTGGTTGTTTTTTCTAAAACTAATTACGCCTGTTTTGATTCCTAAACTTTAAACTTAATCTTATGAATCTAAAGATAATTAAAAAATGCAATGGAATCTGTTACTGATTGTGTTATTTTTTTATTATTATTAATAATTTATTCATTCCACTAATATCCCTCCCATTAAATTCTAACAGCGGTCAAAGTTTTCCATATTTTATATAGTAGCTAGTCGTATTAATTTTAATAAAGTACAAAATTAAAATAGTGGTTGTAATTATTTTTTAATTGCCTACTATTATAATACCTACCCCTTCCTTTAAATACTAACACCGGTTAAAGTTTTTCATCGTCGCATCCTGAAAAAATACTTACGAAAGAATTTTGTAAAAAAATAGTTCAAAATTAAAATAGTAACTAGTGGTATTTAAACAAAAAAAAAACAATAGGTAGTGGTTGGTAGTACTATTTTTGTCAAAAAGTTTTGTTACATAAGTAAACCCAACTTTTTTGTTTACGTTCTGAACTTTAAAGTTTATCTTATATACCTAAAGTGAAACATCATTTCATTGGAATCTGTTACTGATTGTGTATTTTTTTTAAAGCCCATTACTATAATAACCCCTTCCTTTTATATTTCTTCCTAATTCTAACAGCGTTAAAAGTTTTTCGTCGTCGTTTCCTGAGTACCTAAACTACGAATAAATTTAGCAAATGAAGTGCAAAATTAAAATAGTGATGTATTATTTACACGTACCGTCTATATTATTTGATTTCACGTTATTTTGCACCAAAAAGGCATGAATGCTAAATTTAAAAAAAAGAAACGACAGCAAATAAATGCACACGTGTTATTTAACTTCATTATAATTATGTCATTTGTTAACAGTAATATAATTTTATATTACGGACATAATCACTTAAGAAAGAACTACACGATTTCACAACACCGCAAACGAAACTTTGTTCAAAAAGTGTACGTCGCAACTTATTCAAGCTGAGGCACGAGTAGCTACAACGCTGCCTCTAACTTTTGTGGAACAGACTGAAGGCTCCCAACGCTCGCAAGTTAGCCACGCGACGCTATACGAACGATTCAATTTGGCTATCAACGATCATTGCCGAAAGTGTACGCTTTTGCTGTTCACGCTAGGTCAAGTGGCCCGCGCTACTCAACACCCTACGACTTTTAAGATCACGAAACTAAGTCACAAATCCCCGTTTCAGTTTCCTATAGCAACTTAAAATTTTAGTAAGAATAAACGTACCTAGGTACAATAAGTACTGTTCTGTTTGATATTTTTGTAAGTCAAGTTGCATCAGATGAGGTCAATGTCCTTTTATGAATTAAAAGGACATTGACCTCATCTGAATCTGATGCAACGCCCCGTCCCCGCTGTAAAGATTTCCCTCGCTGCTTGCGAGGGAAGCAGTCCCCTAACTAAGAAGTTCTACGATGTGTTAAAGGAATAGCGACCTTCGGTATTAGGTACGCATTGCCTGCTCCAGTAGGTAGCATGATATTGTAATTCATGCATTACTTTATTATTACATTTGCCTTTAAATGATGTCTTCAAGATGTCACGTATCGTAGGAAATTATTCTGTTTTGGGAAGAAACATGGGAACACCAGCTCTTGGTTTGGAACCTTCCTTCCCATGAACTTAATGTTTGACAATTTCCCAGCGACGCACGATTTCAAATGATAAGGTAACTTTAGAAAAGATTTAGCTTATTATTTCAACAGACCCGATCATACCAATTAGGTAAATGACTAAACAAAAACTTGTGAAAAGATCTTATATTTTTTTCTTGGTTGGACCAAGTTTCACTACTGAACATATAGATGTCGCTACATTGCTTGGTGTGTGTGACAGACTTAGGGATATAGATGCCGCTCACGTAGCGGCACATCCTGGTATTCCTTTATTTAGGGAGGATGTAACGCCGGTTACATAAGCCTCAGCCTTGAAATGATAAATCAAATTCAACTTCGATCTTTGCGGCTCACTCCCCTTTAATTTATTTTTCTAGATTGGAAATCATTTTCTCCTGCTCTGGGCGAAGCGGAAGTGTCAGACTCTTACTGAGTAAAATCTAATCCTAAAACTTCACTTAAGTTCACCACTATATCAATCGCCACCAAATTCCAGAAATGATGTTTTATTATTATACAAAAATGGCATAGGTATAGTATTATTATTATAAAAGCCAATATATATTACTGAAAATTTGAATCTAGGCACGCGGTAGCGTGTCAAGCATAGTTCAAAAGTCAAAAGGAACTAGCGACGCAGCTGCCGTGTGTTATACCTACCTATACGTTACACGTACCATTTGGAGCCACTTTTGATTTTTTATAATAACTCAAAATGTATTACCTACTGAACGTCTTCTCACGAATCTCTTATGTAAGGACCTAATATTTAATTCTCACCTTTTGCCTGATGCAGTTGCTCACCGGAAACGGCTGTTTCGGGAGGCACCTATTTCGGATTCAGCGGGAGGACATGTCCGGGTGTCAACACTGTGTAGATCGACCGGAGGACACGGTGGTTTGCCCTGCTTGGGTGGAGCAACGCCGTGTCCTCGTCGAGGTGATAGGTGACGGCGACCTCTCGCGTCCGGCCCTGGTTCAATCCATGGTCCGGAGCGAGGAGGCATGGGAAGCGGTCACCTCCTTCTGCTTAGCAGTAATGGACCGCTTGCGAGAGAGGGAAACCTCACGCTTCAGTCGCCGCAACAGAAGAAGACGCCCCGGGCGTCGGGAAACACAGGGCGATTCCAGGCCACCGTAGGCGCGGGTCTGTGGACCGCGAGCTGTGGGTGACTCGCCGTCCGATAGCAACCAGGCCCGGGTCGACAGCGCGTTGTGTTCCACGCGCGCCTCTAAGAGCTGTCAGCATAGAAGACGGGGCCCCATTGTATCAGTGCCTGCTAGGGTTCCCGAATTTGTTCGAAAAAGTCACCGCGGCCCTGGAACGTAAAGGGCATAAGACGGATCACGGGTGGGTTTTAGTCAGTAAGACACTGACACTCTTTCCGCTTCGACCGGAGCGAAAGAAGTCATATGATGATTTTCCATCCAGAAAAAAAAATCCTACCCAATGTAGGTAGTTGAAAAAATGACCGTAGAAAAATCATCATTCATCATCAGCCTGTTGCAGTCCACTGCTGGACATAGGCCTCTCCAATTGCACGCCACTTAGATCTATTTTCGGCTTCTCGCATCCAGTTTCTGCCAGCCGTCCTGCGCAAATCGTCACTCCACCGTGCCTGAGGACGTCCTACACTACGTTTGCCGAGACGCGGTCTCCACTCTAGAACTCGTTTACCCCAACGGTTGTCGGTTCTACGACTAATAGAACGTAGAAAAATATAGATAAAATATTTCTGCAGAATTTGGCACCTTCAGTTCTATAAAATCTTTTTACTCGTGAAGTCGACAATCACGCCTATTCTTAATATTGAACTTGGCTACCATTTTATATTTATGTTTTAATGAGAATATTAGAGGCTACTGCAGGCCCGTGCAGGTCGTACGTCAGTGACATGATAACAATAGTGGTATAAAATGGCCTCACATTCCATAGAAACTCCTTGCTAAACTAGGCTAAGACAAACTCAATATCAGTGTTACCAGAATGTACATATCCATCCTACTGTTACCGTTCTATGTTCTTATGTAGAAAAACGAAACCTCGTTGCAACGACACAAACACGTGACGCCCAACATACTCGTATTCAGGAACGTGCACAACAACTGACATTACCAGCAGGCGTGGGACATTGAGATTCACACGTGAGGATTTGTAATTGGCTTTTTGGTGACTACGTTTCCATTTTTTCTGATTTGTTAGCTGTAAGTCCTCCATGTACTTACATTTTTTTTAAATTCTTCGTGCCCGTTCAACATGATGAGCAAAATGTCGCGCGTCAAATGTTGCCAAGTGGATACGAGTGTAAAATACCTTATGATATATTAGAATACAATGAGAAGAACATTTTGTAAAGTATAAAAAAACTAAAGAAACTAGATGATTATATTCAAGACTAGCAGCGCCCCGCGGTTTCACCTGCGTAGTTCCCGTTCCCGTGGGACTACGGGGATAAAATATAGCCCTAAATTACTCAGGGTGAATGTAGCTTTCTTTTTTTAGTTTATTAGTTACATACAAAAATAGAAACCTTTCCTCTTTATAATAAGAGTAATTAGTATAGAAGTATAGATGGAGTTTCAAGAAACTCCATAGTAGAAAAAGTAGATTCTTATGGACAAGTCTACTTTTTGCGAATGGACACCTAGAGTCAGTATAATATCTTATTTTCAAACTGTTTTGAAATTCAATAGTGCCTTTGAATAGTTAAGTTGAAATATATGAATCGACTTTGAATAAAAAAAAATGTGTCAATTTTGAAAATGCAATAAAAAAAAACAGGAGAAAATGGAAACTAAATATTTCAAAATAATTACTATCAATATAGGCAATAAAACGCTTCTTCATATTTTTGGTTTAATCATTTTAAAGCGATAATGTACACGTCAATTTAAATTACTCATTATTTTTATGAACCAATTACAAAAAAATAAAACACTTTCGTATAAAGGTCTATTTCGCATTTGATAATAATGGAATCCTTTAATTGCACTGCACCACATGCGTGGATCTTTCGCCAAGTGTCTACCGATAATTACAATGTCTGGTCTGGGCTTAAATCGTTCCCCTGACCAAATAACCTTGAGCATTCGTCCTCTTTGCCACTCCCGCACCCTGCGCCCTTTTATCATAGAATTCACACAATTTTTGGAATTATTTCGATCAAAAAAGATAAGCGATATTTTGAAATGAAATAAAACGTGTATAATATAGATTTTTAAATTATTTATCCATTAATGTAATCCTCAAATGATTAGAGCGTTGCATTTAGCAACAGATTCATAAAATCAACAATTTTACTCATTTTTTAAAAGTAGATTTTAAATTAATTTATGACACATAAAAACAAATTAGAACTTGGAATATGATGATAAGACATCGAACATTAATAAATGTGCTTTTACATGTAGATTATTTCTCATAACTAATGAGTTCATAGTCTCTGAATAGCGAAGAAAAACGCACTATCGCAAGGTTTTGGTCGGGGTATCGCCTTAAAATGGATTAGGTGGTACGTGGGTCATAAAAGGTGACGTTATACTACATCAACACAGCAGGGGCTGTTACTATATTTGAGTATAAAAACCAGCGATAATCGGATGAGTCGCCCCGCCGGCGCCACCGTGGAACGGTGCCAAATGACGTCGCATCGTACATATTGGCATGAATCTACATACACATGACGCCGGCGCAATAGCCACCTACTGTATACAATTCCATCCAATTTTCTTGGATTTCCAGTCAATTTTCAGTCATGGCGGCCAATTTTAGCCGATTTTAGCCATCGCCGCAAGTATTGAATGTACATAAGACAAATTTTTGACAAACTTTATATCCGACAGAACGGCAATGCGACAACTCCTACTTTTGAACTTAACTTACATTTTGTCCGACCTAGGAATCGATTCAAGGCATGGGTGCGTCAGTAGTTGCAATTCGACTGCCAGACAACTGTACGCTGACTGTATATTACGCGTTATATTTCTCATGCGGTGGCCACAGAAAACGAAATAAAAAATAAAAATGAAAATTTAGGTCTACCTACTTCAGAAGACAAAAAAGAAGGTGCGATATGTCTCAATTCTGTCGCAGTTTCGATGAGAAATTACTATTATTCTTGACGGTAAAATTTTGGAATACACGGCACCACACCAGTGATCCTAAAGTTTTAAACAAAGTAAGTATATAAAATGGAAATGCAATGAAACCAAATTTAGCAGCGAACTAGATCTTTTACCGGAAGGACTGAAATTCTTCCGGATCCGGAAATAATAATAATAATAATAAATGGAAATGCAATGAAACCAAATTTAGCAGCGAACTAGATCTTTTACCGGAAGGACTGAAATTCTTCCGGATCCGGAAATAATAATAATAATAATATATGATATAGCAGTCCCGCATGACGAGAACCTCGTGAAGGCTGAGAAAGATAAACAATCGAAGTATCTTGACTTGGCTCGCGAGGTTGTCGACATGTGGAATGTGAACACAGCAGTCATTGTGCCGATAATCGTGACGGCCAATGGCATAATTGCCAAGAGCCTCGACCAACATCTCAAGAGGCTCTCGTTGGGCAGCTGGATCAAGGGCTTGATCCAGAAAGCAGTACTCCTGGACACGGCGCGTATAGTGAGGAGGTTCCTCTCTCGGGAGCCCTGACCACCGGTAGCTTGGACCCTGTTCCCGATACCGGTGGGCTACTATTTTTTATATTTTTAAATGTTTTTTTTTTTAATAGAAATATTTAAAAATTTAAGAAGTATGTATAGTAAATAATAAATGGAATAATAATATTTATTTGGATCAACATAAGTATATAGATAACACAGGAAAAACGAAGATAGCAACAAAAATAAAATGCTGTAGCGCAACTATCAACGCCCAATTCAGAAAACACAAATCATAGACATTGAAAAGGGAGGGAAGAGAGGCCTCTGGCCAGTAGTGATTATACGTAAATCACAATTATAGATTGATTGATGATTAAGTAATAATATGGCCAAATATATGGGTCACAAACTGAAACCGTAACGTGACCGAGGTACGCAAATAATAAATAAATAAATAAATCTTTATTTCAAGTAACATGACTCAACTGTGTTAGTGACAATTATTTCTTATCCCTATGTTAGTGTTCTTTTTATAATAACTTAACCTAAAACAATGAATATAATACGTATATGAGTCGCTACCACACGCCTACCACCGAGGTGGACAGCTTGCAGCAGCGAGTCACATACATACAATCGAGTCTGCTCGCCACACAGCGCAGAATAAGGTTGGGGCTGGCCCGCACACAGGGAAGCGTATCGTTTTCTCATCGTAGTATAAAAACAGTCAACTCGAGCTTCAGCAAACATCCCTGACGCACTGCAGAAGCGGGGCAACCCCATCAATATCCTGAACGCATAATTATATTGAACACGAAGAAAGCTGTACGATTTCAGCGTATAGTCGGCACACAGCAAAGGCTGCTTACGGGACTCTATTACCAAGTCTCAGAAAGATTTTGGCTGTCATTTGGCTATCGGTTAACATGTCCTTTCTGTCTGTCATTCGGTATGTAAGGTACACACATGCATAATTAGTTTACTAAGTAAATATACTATCAAAAACATTTACGTCTTTATTTTTGTTAGAATAAAAAGAAACTGAGAAAATTCTATATTTTATCCAATAATCATAACATAATCGGTATCAAACAATACCTCAAAAGTCATAACAGATTCTCCTTTGAATGTTTTTGGATTCTTCTATCGAAATAAAAAAAAAGATTTGCAGTACCTATCTATCGTTTTAGCACAACCCAATAATTAAAAAAAAGTATTATGTGTAATTGGATCTGTGTTTGTATATTGCATTACGATCTGTGTTTATTCTTGTTTTTAATGATAATTGGAATTGTACACAGTCATGTTTTTTTAGCTCCGACCACCACTACCAACAACAAAATAGCGATTATCTCATTGGTCAGTTATCCTCTCGAATGGTTAGAGTAAGTACCTACTAACGTGGCCTAAGTCGGCCGAGAAAACGGTCCGAGCTGACCATGGATGCGCAGCGCGAGGGGTCATTCGAGGAGTCGCAAGAAAAAATGGCTGCAAAAATATGGGGAGACTTGGAATGCTATGCCAAAAATACTAACTTTAATACTTACCTACTAGAGTCCGCTTATCCACTGCGAAAACAAATTTCACGACTAGTTCCTGGCAGTTTTTTTTCATAAATCAACTTTTTACAATGCATTTTAAATCAATGAATCTATTTGTCTATTTTTGCTAAAGCGTGAGACGACACGATGTCTATTTCACTAAATGTCCAGTACACACTTGATAATAATAATCAAAGAATTATTGTTCTTTGAAATCACTAAAACACAAACATCAAACTGCACAATATGTCATAGACAAGTCACTTGACACGTGACAAAAGATCTCTATGATCTGTACTTTTTTTTCTTATCCAAAAAGACATGACAGTAAAACTTTTTGATGTTATAAATGAAATCAAATCCCGCGGTTTCACCTGCCTGCACCGTTTATTATTTCTAGCTCAGTGTTCTTCCTTTCGTCTCTTAAGGATCATAGCATTATGTTAAATAATTATGGTTCTAGTATCCTGGTACTTTATAAGTCTTCACTCACAATTCCAGCCCCAGAATTGCTTCGACATGTTTATGGTCTGCTGGTACACGTGAATCCTTACCTTTCAAATTTTCAGCCCCTTAAATATAATACTTCGACATTCTTCTTTCTGGTCTTCTAGTAGGTACCTACTTGTAAATCTTTAGCGCATGCAATTCTAGCCCCGGAAACTATAGCAAATGAACGGCTAGACTGATCATGTCCCACGGAAACGGAATAAAATTTCCTGTATAAATATATTCTATGCCTGCGCCATTTATTCTTTCTGGCTCAGTGTTCTTTCTTTGGTTTCATAAGGATCATAGCTTGATGTTAAATAATTATAGTTCTGGTATCCTGGTACTTTGTAAGGCCTTCCAGCCCCAAAAATGCTTCGACATGTTTATGGTCTGCTGGTACACGTGAATCCTTACAGTTTACAAATGTTTGACAGGTACGAAACAAAGGAACATTTAGGGAAAATGATTCATCTTTAATAATTATTTATTCGTCGAGTTTTCATTGTTTTTAAGATGTATTCTGCTATTCGGGGCAGAGACAAATCCAACGAATCAAAAATCAAGAAAATTGGTCCGATCTCGAGTTATAAGTGTTGTAACAAACCCGTCTTTGTTTTATATAATAGATTATTTAAATTTGTATTATTATACTATGAATAAACGGATTAATTGATATAAATACAGAAATATTGGTGCCTCTTTTATCTTTAACCAAAGATAATTCCTACATACGTCTCTGGTTCATTCTTGCAGTTCTAAATTTAAACGAACAATTGCGCTTGTCTTTTTTATTTATTCTAAGAATTGTATTATTTTCCTTCTGCCAAAAGTTCATCTTAAAGTGATGAGATTCATCTTGAATTGACTGCATTAAATATTTTATATCTACATCTTATGAAATTACCGTCCTTTTCAGCTCCGCGAAAATGTGATCAAAATCCATCATTGAATATTGCTTAGGAATATTGTATGGTGGTACAAAATTTGTGTTCGACCTATCTATTTATCTGTCAAAGAGATTGAAAACCAATTTAGCATTTTCCTAAGTTGAAAAGTTAGCCACTACTGGCTTGAAAGAGGTGAGAATGGGCGGCGAAGCTAAAGGTGATAAACCACCACCAAAGAAACAAACAGCAGGAGCTGGATTCGTAAAGGATTTTGTGGCGGGTGGCGTGTCAGCCGCCGTGTCAAAAACTGCAGTGGCACCTATCGAACGAGTGAAGATTCTTTTACAAGTGCAAGATGTTAATAAACAAGTAAAAAAGGGCAAAGAATATAAAGGTCAGTCGCATAAATACTAATCAGTATTTTAAATTAGTTTATTTATTTACTTATAAGTACATAAAAAGCTAAAGGACTAATTCCCATCTCACATATAATTTTGTTCACCTAAAATAATGGGTGAACTTGAATAATGCTGCTATCGCAATCAACCTAAAAGTGGAAATCTACCTTCATCAATTATTTGGCCACAGTGATGGCTTTTGTGATATTTGCTTATCATTGGTGTGTTTACCAGCAACTGTAGACAAGCTCCGTTTTATTTTTACCTTGTGATGCCTTCTGGAAGAGTTTACTTTGGTGCGTCTTTATCATCATGATTCCGTTGTGAAGAAATATACAATTTAAAAGTTAGCAAAATATCACTTATCAAGCAGTCATGGTGCAGTTGTTGCCATCTCATCTCGAATTGAACTAAAATTAATTCCACCAACTACATCAGGCTGCTAAAGTGATTTGTTTGGAACATTTAATCGTTTTTCTTGCTATTATCATGTACAGAAAATCATCCTAATATATGAACACATAACTCTGAAACACCTGTTTATATCGCTCCTTCTCTCTTCCACATCCGACAGCAGTATCATGATGGTATTGGCAGATCACAGTAAGAGGCAAAAGCTTTGGCCGCGTTGTTGATTAACGTTCATTGGAACAAATAGTTGGTAACCCAACATGTTTTGCTAACGTCGTCGGCCATAATTATTGTGTTAAGATAAGATAAGATAAGATAAGATTTATTTGCCCATGTGTTATACATAGCTTACGAATAATAAAAGTCAAGAAAAGTGACTCAAGCTTAAAAATGGCATCACACAAAATGTACCGCGGTATGCATTACCCAAAAACTGTACCGCGCAGAGCTTTCAGTTTACCGGTATCATTGAATCGATGCGCCGCCGTGTTGGGGGGAAATTACGATTGCGGTTATACTTGAGTTTTGCGTTGTTTAAATACTTCAAATATCATGTGCTGTTTGGTATTGTAGAAGCCATATTTATAGATATGAAGAATGCTGGAATCAATTGAATACATACATATTTTGAAAGCTTATCCTACTTGCGACTCTGGAAAGTGTTATGCAATAGGAGAGCTTATATATTTTACGAATTTAGAAATTTAACTTTAACTTGAGAGGTATTAATTTGGTATAAAAAATAAACAGTAATTATGCATTCGTATAAGCACATTCAAAAGTAGTTTAGTAAAATTACAACTAATTAATTAATCCAACTAAAATTGATAGGTAGTTCAAAAATAAACTTTTATTTTTAAATGACTTATCCTCTCACAAACAATTCACAACATCATCCACGCATCTCGTACCGGTAGCAGGCGCGCGAACCAGTTACCTGTCCTGCCGAGAACCATGCAATCACTGCGCTTGCCGGAATACATCGCGTAACGCAAGAGCAGCTAAATAAGTTTATTCTCTCATTCTTCTTCTTTCCCTCGTTCTTTCGAAATATTTTTGTCAATATAGTGAAGTTTAGAACTTTATTTCGGAAATTTGATGAAAATCGCGACTTATTTGTAGGCAACAAACAGGTAAAAATTTTGGTAGCTTTAGCTTTTTATTTAACACTTATTCATCACTCACGAGGAGCTCGAGGCTAAATTATAACAGCCGCACAGGTCGATCTTCTAGGTTAAGCAACGCTTGCCGAGGTTGGTCTGTGGCTGGGTGACCATCTTAACATAACGAGACTTCTCCGTGCCTCGGAAAGCACGTTAAGTCGTTGGTCCTGGCTGTCATTTTGAGATCTTTGGCAGTCGTTACGGATTGTCAGAAGCCAGAAAATCTGACACCAGTCTTGCCAAGAAGTACCGTGTTCCCCAGTTAATGGGTTGTGGAGGTCTGGTAGGCAGCCGCTTCACGTAAAATACTAGTATTCAGCTGAATCCGGCTTGACTGGGAGCCGACCCTAATGTAGTTGGGAAAAGGCTAGGCAGATGAGTGAAGTTTGGAGCAGAATTTCTCGTTGATTTTATTCACAATTACCTACGTTTCCTGACTTTTATTATTCGTAGTACATAGCGTTGTTTTATAGACGTAATTCTAAACACCTCCACTAATGTACCAAAGTTTAAATCATAGTCACATGTGAATCATTTTTTTTTCAACACAGGTATTCTTGATGTTCTCGTCCGAGTACCAAAAGAGCAAGGATTCTTCTCATTGTGGCGTGGTAACCTTGCGAACGTCATTCGATACTTCCCGACACAAGCTCTGAACTTTGCTTTCAAGGATAAATACAAGCAAATTTTCCTTGGAGGTATAAACAAAAATAAGGAGTTTTGGAAATACTTCGCTGGCAATCTGGCTGCAGGAGGAGCCGCTGGTGCAACTTCTATGTGTTTTGTGTACCCTTTAGATTTTGGACGAACCAGGTAATTATAAAAGGTCCACCTCCACCCACGTTTAATCCGCCTGGTGATTATGGACAGACCTAGATTTGTTCAGTCAGACACAGTCAGTGGGCCATTGGGTCACATGCCGTTGTAGTGATATCGTTCATCAAAAGCAATTTTACAAACTACTACGTCCGAGCCAAAGAAAGAAAAGTAGCGAAGATTAGTTTGGGTTATCAGCTTATGTGAATACTTCTACTTGAAACTTTGAGGTATTCCTCGAAGCGCTACCATTTTGAGGCGCACCTAATGAGGCGCTCCTTTTTTAAAGGTGCGCTCTGAAAAATAAAAAAGGAAGGCGCTCCTTTTTTAATCTTCAGAGCGCACCTTTTAATAGCGCTCCCAATATATATTTATTAGGAGCGCTACTAAAAGGTGCGCTCCAAGGAATAAAAAAGGAGCGCCTCATTAGGTGCGCCTCAAAATGGTAGCGCTTCGAGGAATACCTCAAAGTTTAATACTGAGACAAGCAATTTTAACAATTTTGTTTTTGTGGGCAGATTGGCAGCTGACATTGGAAAAGGCAAAAATAAGGCGTTCAATGGACTGGTTGACTGTCTTGCAAAGACGTTAAAAACGGACGGACCTTTGGGCTGGTACCGAGGCTTTATAGTGTCCGTGCAGGGTATCATCATATACCGTGCCACTTACTTCGGATTTTACGATACCGCAAAAGGCCTTCTCCCGGACCCGCAACACACTCCACTGTTATTAACTTGGCTTATCGCTCAGGTTATTGAAATTTTACCATAATTTACCAAAAGCTTAATTTATTGGATATGCCCAAAATGTTTTCTTAATATTTTAAATTTCCGTTCAATATTAGGTTACAAGTTTAGTTAGGTTATTGTATACTGAATTTATACCAATTTATGTCAAAGATGTCCCGATATTTAAAACTGGGTTTATTTTTTTGTTATATACACCTACGTTGGACGACATGATTGGCGCAGTGATTTAGCAATTGGCTTGCTGCGCTGCGTATCGTGGGTTCGATTCCCGCACGTATGAAATATTTGTACGACCTACAGATAGTTGTTCCGGGTTTGGCGGGTTGTTGTTCCGGGTTTGGCTGTTTATATAGGTGTATTTGTGTTTGTAAAACGCAAGGCACGACAAATTCCTAGTATGTGTCAAAATTAAAAAAAGACTACGTTCTCTGCGTAAAAATACAAGTTTGAGATTGCGTCGCGATTTACTAAAGACTTACTTACGGAACCTTCCAGCGCATAATGTGCTTGGCTTTTACTGCCCAATTGATAAGCAACAGTAGTCAAAAGACCTCTGCCAGGGTTGTTGAATAGTTCACATAAAACATTCGTAAGTTTTGTTTAATACATTGCTCTATTTTTACGCAGACTGTGACTACATTCGCTGGGATTTGCTCATATCCACTGGATACGGTGCGGCGGCGGTTGATGATGCAGTCCGGAGTGCCGATGGAGCAGAGGCAGTACAAGAGCACAGCGGATTGCTGGGCGAAAATATTAAAAAACGAAGGATTCGGCGCATTCTTCAAAGGTGCCTTCTCCAACGTATTGAGAGGCACCGGAGGAGCATTTGTACTTGTCCTGTACGATGAGATCAAGAAATTCCTATGAGATCAAGCGCGAGTGTTAATGGTTTATTATTAGTTTATTCCAATCTAAGATTCAAACTCGGAAAATGAGATGAATTATCCACGCATTTATGGATTATGTGCTTGCTATGTATCTATTTATTGTTTATAAAATAGTGTTGCGTTGGCTCATTTATTTAATACAGGTTTTTCTTTCAATAACTGCTTATTTTATTTTTATTACACCAAATTATCAAAATTGTTACACTAGCTGCCAAAAAAATATAACGCCCTGCGTTTCCCAACGCGTTGAAATAGTCAAGATTTACTGCTTCGAGCTGTTATCTCGAGCGAACACTGTTCGGGCAGTTTGTGTATGGAATTTTGGCATCAAAAATATGATTTGAACACAATTAAAACGGTGAAGGAAAACATCGTGAGGAACCCGGCATGTCCTAGAACAAAAAATTCGAAAACGTGACATTCACCAAGCCGGACTGGGCCCGCGTGCAAAGGCTGATTATGAACACACTCAACACGTCGCCAAATATATATGAGAGGAGTCACCCCGAGCGGCGTACTATTCGACATTCTGTTAAGTCCGGCGCAACCTTTGCAATTGACTTCTGTCGAATGGCTAACCCTTTCACCACGGTGGCAAAATTAAACTCCAATTTAATTACCCTTTGTGCGATCGACACATTAAGAAGAATACTGAATTAAGAACCCAGCTCTAAGAACAGAGAAAAATGAAATAAAGACGTCGAATGACAATTAAAATACAAAACAGTTAATAATAAAAAAAAACGATAACTATTTTTATTACTAATAAACATAATTTTTTATAGATTCACTTAATATCACACAACAAGGCAACTCCTCTGAGGGTCCAGTGTCTCGGATTACTGTCAGTTTCGAAGTCGATAGATCCCACGTACTTAGCGTCAGTTCTCTGCGGCTTCCTGTAGATCGGACATTCGTACAGCCTGGGATCTTTGCCTGCAGTCGTGTTGATTGCAAATATGTAGATTACGGGCATCTGCTCATACAGGACCTTGGGCTTTGATTCTATCAGTTTACCAGATTTCCTGTCCAAGGAAGCTCCTGGAAATGCGAGAAAAATAAGGGCCTTACTAAATGTCTTAAGCATGAAATAAAAAATCTTTGTTGTAGGGCTGACTTCAAAATAAAAACGAGACAGTGAAGGCCACCGTTTTCACTGCTCACCAGTTGGCGCCACTGGCAAATAGCAGGCGTCCTTAAGCAGTTGATGCTATCCGTGAATGAAATCGCTTCAAAAGCCCACATTTAAAAAGCATACCACACACATTTCAAAGATCCAGTATACCCAAGATCCTCTTGCGACTATTTCAAGCGGTGACCATTATTGTAAAGTCATTTTGTCAATTACCCATTTATGCATATAACCGTTTTTTACAAAAATCTTACACAAATTCAACAAGTTATAATTTTTTCCCAACTTAGACTAAAATACCACCTTCTAAGAACAGTCCGTAGACGTACACCCCCTCGGCAGGCCCTTCATGCACGTCCTCCCTGTTCAGCTTAGTGATGTGGTTCTGCAGGACCACTGAGTCGAGAGCCCACCCCTTGTGGCTGCGCGTCACCTCCTACAAATAATTAGCAAGGTAAGGGTCAGCTTACACCAGGATACATTATATCCCCAAAATACATTTACAGTAGGTATTTATTTATTTTTAATTTATATTGTAATGATACACAACACAATCACAACGATTTGGAATGCTTAAAATTAGTTCATCAAAATCACTTTGACGAATGGCCAGCCATGCTCTTTCTAACAAGACAAAAAAATTATATAGGGTATGCACGGTATCCATACTCGGCAGGGCTCTTCTTTAGAGCATATCCCATGCGTGCTCAATCGGGTTGAAGTCTAGTCTTTGAAGCGATTGAGTAGGCCACTGCAGAACGTTGATGTATTCGTGTTACAGCTCCAATCGCCCCTGGACGTGCATTGTCGTGCATTATTATTATTAGTAGATGATGACGTCTGAATAAAACATCTCTGCATAAATCTGAGCATTGAGGTTACCCCTGATCCAAATACCGGACCAAACCATTATTAACGAAACGAAATTCGTCGGAGAAGCAAACATAATGCAAGTCTTCTTCCTCCCAATTTCTGTATTCGCGAGCCTATTGTAAACAGGCCCTACGATTGGAGCTGTGGAACTCTCAGCGGACTTCGGGAACGCAGATCCGCTTCACGTAAATGACTTCGGATGGTTTCTTTGGTCGCTAATTAGCAAGCCTGCAGAGCCTTGTAACCAAGATCATGCGGTCATGGTACGATTCTGTCGAGCAGTATATTGGATGTAAGTACCAGTCCTATTTGCGAGTGGTGATGCGAGATCGACCTTCATGTCACTCGTCCACTTTTGTGTGATACGATAGGGTGTCCAGAGGCGGCGTACTGCCTTTACTTTAGTATACTTTAGTCGTAGGGACTTGATCCCTACCATGTATATCTTCGATGCAAGTTTAGCTAAAATAATAACAGTTACAAAGAAAAACGACTTTAATTGATTGTAAAAGTAATTTGGGTCGTACCAAAAAATCAGGCTTTAAAATGGGTTCGTTTCAAATTATGATTGTGAATGTCCTGAAATTATGAAATAAGCCTACCTGTCTCATGGCTGTGAGGAAACCCTGAGGGTTAAAGAAGCCAGTCATCCAAAATGCTGATGGTCTTCCATTTCGAAGCCAAATTCTGTACTGCTGTTCTCGTTCCAACAATTCCGTGTACCAAAAACCAAGTGTTGCCGACTCCCAAGACACCTTGGATATAAAACAAAAGATGATTGAAATATTTCGATTTGCTGATTCACTTTTAATATTCTTCAGTCATTATGGAATCATAAACTGGCACCCGAATTTACCTTGAGCCACTTTTGAGGTATACGCGCGTCGTACATAGCGTCCAATGACTCCCTGAGTCCCTGGCTCATGACAATGGTGCCGTCTATAGCTAACTTAAGGTCACACAACGTGGAGCTGACAGTTTTTACTACCTTCTGTATCCTATCGATTTCTTGTCTGAAAAATAAATAAAAATAATACATACATATACATATATTTATAACGTAGTATTTTAAATGAAGCGGCTATCTGGTTATCTGAGTTTGTCGGGGGACAAACCCACTTACGATATCCCTAGGTTAGTCTGACTCGACGAAAAAGCCTTGCTTCATTATGATCACCATAATTACTGGTTTATATCCTTGGATGGTCCCACCCAACCTCCAAGGTTACGTTATCAACTGTTGTTTTAACGAGATATTATTTTACGTGTACCTACTTCGAATTTTATTAGGTAATAACTAATCTCGGTAATTACCTCAAGAAAATGTTCATAGGAAGAAAAGCGCCCATTTTTTGAAGCGCTTCCCTAACTTCAAAGCTGACGTATTGTTTCGGTAGCTTCTCCAACATGTCTTCAGCTAAACGATACACAATACTCTCTCTTGTCTCTCCACCCTGGCTGCCTCCTTCCTTTGGTTGCACATTTAAGATCGTATCCAATATATCCTTTGCGCTGTTAATTTGATACGTTATGTCTGCATTACCGTGCAAACCAAATACTTCAGGAGTATCAGTTAGTGGAAGTTGATTGATATAATCTACGTAACCTTGAATATTCCTCGTTGTTGGTACTTTGTATCCTTTATAAAACTCAAAGCCGGGTCGCAACAACACATCACAAAACCATACGTTTGTGAAGGTAGTAAGTAGACGTTTATCAAAGTCATCCGTGACTCGTCCTCCGTACATGACCTCTCCAAGCATGTAGCATATTGTTGGCCATGATATACCTTTTTTAGGATCGATTTCATCTAGATGATTTTGGACAAATTGAACACTAGAAGCGTAGTCGGATTGATTGAACTCATACGGTATATTCCACCCCAGAGGCCCAAATTTTCGCCTTTCTTGTACAATCGTGTGTAAAAAGGCTACTGCGTAAAGAAGTGGTGGCCACTGTGATAAAGATGAGTAATCAAGAGAATCTTGGGTAATATTTTGATACGTTCTCTTCATACTGGCTCTGATACCTTGTGGAGGTTCATTGGTGAACTTGATTGCCATTTGTAACAGACCGATCGGAAACTCAGTGTGAACTTCAGTCGTGAGCCAAAGTCTAAATGACTCTTGAATATGTTCGGTTTCAATGAGAGCATCCATAGCTTCAACACAGAATGGAAGTGATAGATGAATGTTTTGTAGTAGAACCCAACCGCCTTCATTCATTGAATCTGAAATCATTTTCCTTGCCACTATTTCTTGACCTTGACCCATGGATACAGATTTCAATACTGTAACAAAAAATTTGGTCGATTTAAACCTTTCAAGACGAAAACTATATACCTAGTATTTAAATCTTACCTATTTCTTTAGCTTTTGCGAGCGATGCTATTTGTGCTGAAGGATCAGAACCAATAGACAAAATACAGATGAGGGGAGTACGGGGTTCTGATTCTTCCCAGGTAGTTTCTAGGTTGAGAATGCACCCTTCACCGTACTCAGGACCAAGAGAATCTAAAATTATTATTTAAAATTTTGTTATATGTGTCCCTAGGTGCTAGAAGTATTTTTCTGTAAAGATTTATTATGTCTCACCAACAATATATTTTCTGGCTTGCGACAAGGTTCTATCAGGACTCCAGGATCTAATAAGTAAAAGTTTCCTAAATACATCAAGACTTTCTTGGTAACCGCTTGGAAAACTTTCTTCTTCTGGTTTAGCTTTCTCGTACCAAACACGCCACTCTTTCTCATTGCTTGTTATCTGAAAAAGAAGTAATATGCACATCCTCAAATAACAACGGTTTGCTGAAAGTGCTACTGCCATTGCAGTTTTAACAAGAATATAGAGTGTAATGATCGAAGAGGTCCTTAATGGCGCCGATACGATGTTTTTTTTAGTAAACTTTTTTTATTCATACACTACTCAGTAAAAGTGTGGGTGGAAAGAAATGGTAATTCTGAGCAAAAAGGTCTTTCATCATTTATCACACATTGTATAATTTATCTCTACCTACCACCCATGATAATAGGCATGACTATATGAATGCTTGTATTAATTATATTGTATTCTTTTATTGTGGTTTAATGTTCACACAGACGTGAAAAACTATTTTTGTGACTTACCCTCGAGAGAACGTCGCTAAAAGTTTTCAATTTACTGATTTCAACCAAATTTAACCAAGTGATATCGAGAATCCATCTGAAGGGTTTTGGAGTGACAGCATTCAAATCTAACGATGCACCTCCCTTTATAAACGCCATGAACTCGTCGTGTGAGATCAACCCACGTTGGCAGTCTATTTTCATCCCTAACATCAAGGTAAATAATGCCTTGTGCCTCTCGTATAAACTTCGTAGTGTGAAAGCCCATACTTCATGCGTCAAGTGCTTCAAGATGATATTTATTCGTTCTTCAGTAACATTGCATTTTGTAGACTTTGTTATTGAGTTATCAAAAATGGTCAAAAACTGCTTCAATGAATTTTGGTACATGAGATTTACATTGCTCATTTCTACGATCAAAAAGTAAAGTATAGAGCCTCTAGCAGCGACCGCTCTGAACTCTTCCCGGGCTTTTATTATCTTTTTCTCCGTAACTTCTGCTACTTTGAGTTTCTCATTTACTTCTTCAGCAGTAGTCTTTGTTATTTGCAACACTTGAATCAAAGCCTCATCATCTACTAAGGAACCTTCAGATGATGTTAAACGACATAGTAAATTGCTTTCTAACTCTTTCATGCTCCTTTGGTTTTTCATAACAGATTCAAACAAAGCAACTCTTTCTTCCTCCAGATCAGATTTTTCCATTAATATTACTCTACCGAGAAGCTGGTCTTCTAAACCCCTCATGGTAACAGTAAAGTCAATAATTGATGTTTTCGCACTTATTTCTGGTGAGTAAGCAGGATTGGGAAGTTTTGTAGTTATGTACAACATAAATCCAGGCATTACATCACATTCCTTGTCCCCTACAATAACCTTTTCTATCGAACCTGATTTGATGAAGTTCTTTTCAAGAACATTATCAATGACAGGATCTAAATCCACAGCAACGTCTTCTATTAGCAGTGGTCTACCCAAGGACAAACTATCTTCCAAATGAGTTCTAAAATATTTGTGATTTAGGGATGTTATCTGTAGTTCATTTGAACTTTCTTTGTTTTTTATCCAATTCTTCCCTTGACTTTGAGGGTCGACTAAAAGCGGATAAGAACTAGACTTAGTTACTATTAATGCATTCTGTACTGACAATTCATCATTTGGAAGACCTTGTAATGTCCATTCCGAAATAGTTGCATTTTCCACTAACATATTGGTAATATTTAAATCCTGCGTTACTGGTATATGTTTACTTGTTAGTATTCCCATCCATGTACCAAGTAAGTTATTTCTAAACTCCTGATTGTAAGGACCACAATATGATAAAAATCCTGTTGCTAAAACTACATCCCCCACCAGTCTGCCAAGCTGCTCTTTGAAG
Source organism: Hecatera dysodea (assembly GCA_905332915.2). Classification (NCBI taxonomy): domain Eukaryota; kingdom Metazoa; phylum Arthropoda; class Insecta; order Lepidoptera; family Noctuidae; genus Hecatera; species Hecatera dysodea. The sequence continues at coordinate 23,129,481 of HG995286.1, read as the reverse complement.
TCTTTACTTTGTTGTGTCCATCGGATTTTTTCGCCACCTAATCCATTAATGAGAGCTGTGGCTGCTGTCATTTTCCTCAAGCACACATTAGCTGCATCAGTTAACTGCTGTTTCTCAGAAACTGCCGCCTCATATTGTTCCTTAACTTTCCTTAGAGACATTTCTCGTTCTTCTAGTTGCCTTTCAGCTGATGCTAAATCATCCATGGCAACCTAAAATAAAATCAAACACTTATTAACGTATTCATGCACGTCATGATGTTTTTTAAGTATTCTCAAGAGATACAAACCTTTAACCGAGCTTCTTGCAGTAGAAGATTAGCTTTTAATGGCAAAACTTCCTTATTTACGCTATGAAAGAAAGCCATAGCTTTGGTCCAAGACAATAGTCCAGCGACGTCCCCACATACTCTTTTCGCCGTGTCCATGTTGTAATCTTCCATTTCGAAATATGGAGTAAGGTGTTCAACCATCTCATTATTAATAATATCTTTTGGATAGTTTTGTAATTGCAGCAGGAATGTGGTACTGGCCATCATCTGAAATTATAACTGAAACTATATTATAGTCCCAAAAACTTATCTGGCCCATTGAGAGAGTCGTTCTTATCGTATTTGATGTCGCCCATAAAAAATAATTTTGCAATAAAGTGGTAAGCAAGTCGATTTAACAAAAAATATACACACACATACTCACAGTTACAGTATACTTAGGTACTTTAAAATTAAGCTTTTTTTTAAATTATTTTTTACTTTGTAAAGGGGACTTAGGTTTTTGTGTCGGGGGTTTTTTATTTATTTATTTTTTTGAAGATATTTTGCCCTCTATATTGAAATATCACTTATTTGAGAAGAGTTTCTCACTCCCTCTAAAATCAATCTCTTCGTGGATCACATTAAATATCTTTGGTCTTGTGGGTACTTCTTTCTTCATAGTGTAAAAATCATGAATTTTGTCTTCTTATGACACGATATCGAAATTATCCACTTCAATTTTATTTTTCGTTCTTTTTCTTTCCTGGCGTGGAAACTTTTGTTCCTGTTTCATTTGCTTGTTTTTTATTCTTCACAAATAAACTAACCTGTGGCTACGAGTTCCGACAGTTATTCAAACTGTGTTTCCTTCATAAAATTTAAGACTCGTAATATAATGTTCCTCTCAACACTTTTAAAGTTTTCAGTATTCTTTACTATTTATAACCAATAAACTAAAAATAACCACACAGAGCAAACAACCAATAGCGGATGTGTCAGGGAATGGCACATAGATTGATATTTAAAATTACATACATAGTTATATAGTTTCTCTTTTGGCCACCGGGCCGGATAAGTTTGGGGTACTGAATTTCTACCAAATTACCGATTTTAAACAATAGAAAATTTTTATTATTTTATTATGTTTTACTAGGTGTGTTTTTTTTTGTTTCTACTATATATATATGACGAAACCATAATCAATTGTTATGCTTTAGAACCCTGAAAATAGAAATGTACACAACAGTACCAATATACTATACCTTTAACGATTCCGCCCACGATGGTTTAGGGCATGGGGCAGCGGTATCCGCTATGACGGGATGTAGTCTTCTTTGGAAGAGAATTAGAACACAGTCCATAATTCTCATAATGAGATGTGGTGGTCTGCCTAGTTTCCTAACAGTAGCAATATGAGCTGGCTTAATAGTATTCAATGCAGCTTCGGCTTCCTCTAAAGCCGGCTTTGCCGCTTCTAATTTAATTTCAGCTTTCTCCTTTTCCTCGGCAATATAAGCAACTAAAGCTTCTGCCTTTTCTTTTACAATTTGGACTTGGTTCTTGACTATTTCAGCTTGCATTGCCCGGTCAGTTACTTCAGTCAATACTCGGCCCGCTTTTTCTGAAGCTATAGCCAAGTCTTGTTCCATGACAGCTAAGTCTTTTTTTAGAACTTCAACTGATATCGACGCCTCTCGTAGTTTCTCTAAACCAGTGTCCATTCTTAAAGCACCGTCACCTAATTCTTTCTGTTTCATCTGATATATTGTTTTATAGCCTCCGATAAAATTAAGATATGACTTTGGCGTGACATGAGAAGAACGACGAAATCTTTGATAATACTCTACTGAAACTTGAGAGACTACATCTTGTATCGTCCCTAAAACTGTCACCAGCTCTTTCTTTACTTCCTTAGTGCATTCAATTTCAAACTCTGCTAGAAAATGATCGGCTACTGATACTAAGGCATCTTTAGGCCAGGGCTGGAACCAATCTATTGTACAACCAGAAATGAGGGCAGGAAAACGCATAGCACGATATCTAAATGCTTCACTTACCTGAAAATAGTAAAGAACAAAATCGTGTTATAATATTAAATTTATAAAGATCAAAATGAAAAGGCATAGTACAGTCACTTACTGGTGAAAAGCACAACACCACATGGAGATTCTGACAAGTCCTATTCAAGAAATATTCCATCACTAGTTCATTAGTCAGAGTTCGCTTCTGGTTCTCACGTTTCATTATTGGAGTCAATTCAGAAATTATTTCTTGTTGCTCGTCTTTAGTAAACAGATTTGATATGACCCCTGATGAAAGGATATTATTTAAGTATTCCAAGAAGCCTTCCTCTTTGATGTCAAGATCTGTGAATATAAAAGTAGTTCCCTTCCCTTGGACACCACATGATCTATAAAGCAACTTGAGATCTTCAAGGAAATTACTGACGTTGTAGGATCTGGTCAGCGCGATTTGAAAGGAGCGATAGCCTGCTATAAATGTTGATAGTTTGGTTAATGATTGCTTCCCAGAACCTCCCACTCCTACAAGCATCACGTTTCCTCTGGGATGTCTTATGACTCGGGAAATTTTTACTAAATGTAGCATAGCGTCGGGGAAGAACACCAGGTCCATGCCTGAACCGCGCACCATTTCATTGAACTGGGCAAGGAACATGTCCAGTCGTTCGCGAAGTTCGGCGTAGTCGAACACTGGCTCGTAAACTTTCGGAAGCTCCATGTCTGTATCTTCACCCTCTTCACCAGTTGGCTCTGGAGCATCCCTGTCGTACGAGAAAATGTATGTACAGAAATCTATGTCATGATCACAAATAAAATAAAAATTCTATTTCGTAAGTCGTTCCACACCCATTCATAATTTAGACAATTCAGCGCTCTCGTAAAAGCTGAGGCTAATTAGCAGTTATATCATGTTATACCTGAAATAAATCAATATTCTGCTACGTGACGTCCTCAGAAAGCGTAATCATTGTACATTTCAAATATGTCTCTGCATTTTCAAATTACGAGTAGTTTCTTAGTATAGAGAGGATAATGCTACGTCGGACTAATTTGGATTAAAAGTAAAATATCTTATAGTTCAATTATTATTTATCATTAAAAAAACAAACTTTACTTTAGCAAGGAACACTGCATTACGGTAAGTGAAAAGGAGTTTACAAGACTAAGTACTACTGTAGCTATATGTGCAAACAGATAGTTGTTTTGTAATTCAACGGACGAATTATTTACAGAACTGCACATGCTTAGAGCGTCGTGCTAATAACGAGAAGTTTTTTTATTTTAATAAAACGTTGGCCCACACTATGATTTACTCCTGCATCGTGGGTGCGTTCACAAACATGTAAACTCACATACACAAGACACCCAGACCCGGAACAACTATCTGTAGGCCATACAAACATTTGTTCCGTGCGGGGATCGAACCCGCGACATGTAACGCAGCAGCTGAACGCTCAACCACTGCGCCAACCATGTCGTCAAAAGTCAAAGTCGATTCAAAGTTTGAGGGTTCGATTCCCCATTGATTTATTAATATGTTAACTTCTACTAAACGTTAATTCATAAAATTCGTCACGAAGTTCATGCGTCCAGCGTCAAGCGAAGCTCTTGTGACTTGGCCTATTATACTATTATTTAAGATATTATATTGAAAACTAAAAGTAAATTTGTTTTTAACACTTTATTTATTTGTGTCCAGTAGAGAGTTATTTTATAATATTATTATGTAACATTTTAGCATGTTATTGTTTTTCATGGCAACATTTACGACTGTATCAATTTTGAAGAACATGCAGAAATTATCATGCCAAATAACTTACATGTACTTTATTTATGCACATTGTTTTAGAAAATTATTTACCCTCTGGAACTTATACCACAAGCGTCCCCAAGTATAATATAATACTCTTTTGCATTACATTCAAAAGGGTGACGGCACATGGGGGAGTCGAACCCCCGACCTTCGCTCACAACCCCGAACGCGGCGTTCTATCCCGAAGTGAGCTAATGTGCAAAGTATAATCGTAGACCAAATATACGTTCGTTATCGCCATTTTAAATGCATTTGGCGACAGCAGCGCTCTGTGACTTTATTTATAACATGTTTGCAGTTGCGGAGAGAATCGGAACTAAAAACTTTGAACTGATGCTATTATAATAAAAAATCTTTAGCGAGGATGTTAAAATCGATATCATATCATTAAAATACCCCATCACTTTGTTTTGCTTCTACTTGGTAGAAGAAGCCTGTTACTACTTGGTATTCGTGTTTTCAGAAAAAATTACCAGAAAACTTAAATACTTCCCATTTTATATAGACTTACTTTTTGGCTGAACGACACATTGACCGACTGTTAACGTTGCCGTCGTTTGAGTACTTGGTACAGAGTGTTTCGCATTTCTAGTGAAGTTGAATTTATTAATTGTTTGTAACCTGAACCTTAAATCATTTAGACAAGGACTAGTGCGCGTGGATTTATCAGATGCGGTACTTGCTATCGATTATTTCGATAAATTTTCAAAACTTCAAGGGGTAGTTCGTTTAAGTCCCCTGAAATCCGCGCAAAAAAGTGGCAGAAGGCGAAATGCCAGTCCTTTCTATTTTACGTCAGATCTATTATTTAATAATTATTTTTTAATTTTTTTAATGGTTAATAATCCCTAATTTTTGTTTTCTTCTAGCTTTAGTCATCTTACTGCTAAGCAGGAGCCTACCAAACTCCGTAAGCATCGATGCCTCAGCAAAATGCACCCTTAGTAGGCAAAGCTTCAACGATTGGAAACCAGATCGATGCCTCTGCCATAAACACTAAGACCGCAGAAATATGCTAGAGTTCATTGAGTGCGACGTATTGGGTTTTATATGGGGTGTAGATATGTGGCTGTATTCGATTCGGTTTTTTATAGAATGTGTCTTTAGGAAAGCATAATCTCTAAGGTGGTAACCTTACAGGTACACACTCCAATACATTTCACATATACTCCCCGTTATATATATGTGTAGTGATGGGTAGTTTCATTTTCTAAGAATCACGCACAATCGAAGCAGAAGCTTTCATGTGTTGTGGAATTTGTTCGAAAGAGTCACCGCGGCCCTGAAACGCAAAGGGCACAAGAAGGATCACGGGTGGGTTTTAGTCATTAAGAGTCTGACACTCCCTTCCGCTCCGCTAAAAGCGGGAGAAGTCATTTAATGATTTCCCATCCAAAAAAAAAGTTTTGCTTTGCTCATTTTATAAAACGAAGTAGTAGGTACCGTAGTCAGACGACATCAAGGTGTACAGTCAAACTTCAAGGTATTATGTTAGAGAAGTGTAAGGTCACACTTATGCAGGAAGTTACGAGTATTATTCAAGATCCAAAACCATGTCACGGCGATACGAACATTTCATAGGATATCATCACATTCTTTTCGTTTTTAGCTAGCAGATGTATTGTTAGTAGTGAGTGACATAATTTGAACACAAACATGCAACAATGAATTGTAATAGGTATGTAGTTTTACCCGTACAATACGCCGCAGTTACTATGGAAAGTAAATGAATCAACATCAAGACATGAAAAATATGCAAGGATTACATCCAGTGTGACGTAGCTGATAGTGAATACCGATCGTTATTAATAGAGCCTGCCACCAGGAGAGCATAGGAGCAAAGGTGTATTCTATGACGCGCACACAGGTGCATCGGAGTAGTCGTACTCGTAATTTCACTTTCTATGATGATAGAAAGAGACAGCGTGCGTCTAGCCTAAAACAGTCTGGGCCTAAGTTTAGTAGGTCAGTCTGACTAATTGTATATACTTCTTCGTCTCTGTCTGTTTTCGCTGAATTACCTCATAAAATCCACGAAAACAGGTTCCTTGTCCAGCATCATCTTCTTATACTCGGTTCCGAGTACCTCTTCAGTAATATCATACATGGCTTTGTTAAACCAGTCTTTATCTTTCTCATGTGTAAACCGATCGGAAAAGACTCTGGAAAATTCGTGTTTCCACAATAACATTAGACATTTCTCAGACTCAATCACAGTTGGCAGAGTCCCTACCATTCCTTGCCAGACTCTTGAAAGATCTCTTAAGGAGAAAACATAGTGGAATTTTGCAGGTGTGGGCAGTAAGTTAGCTCTGGTCCTTGCCCAAAGTTCTCTCGTTAGAGGAATCACTTTTTTTATGAGTTGTCTTACTTCAGAAGCAAAACCTCGCTTGGCGTTGTAATGCCCTTCTCCGATGACTTTGAAAATTTTATCTATTGAATCGTTGTTAGGCAACGGACAATTGAATATGGAAAATTGGCGCTTTAGACGGGCTGGAATATCGTTTCTACCACCGCCTGAAAGGATAAAACAGTAGCATGTTAAGGAGATATGATATACAAAATAGTAATATTTTAAAACTCATTCCACGTACCAGGCTGACCCATAGCAGCAAGAAACAGAATGTCAATGACTGTGGTAAAATCGCCAGGCTTTTCAAGGCTGTAAAAACCATTCATACCCATTGTCTGCCTGACGATTTCATTCGTTATCTGATCACCCCACTCGTTAATCTGTGGTAGGTTGATATCATCTATGAATACCAACATTTTCTTTCCACCGGGAGGCCCAAATGTCATGCCACTGCGTTTCTCAACATAGCTTTCTATAGTTTTTTGGAACTGGTAAGGGCTTGTGGCTGAAGAGAAATTAAACGAACGTCCAATAAACTGTTCTGGATTACAATTCTTCATATAGGCCTTCATCATAACAGTTTTTGCTGATCCTTGCTCGCCTAACAGGAGCACTGCTTTCCCTTGCTTGGCAATACAGTGAATCAAGTAATTAATTCTTACGTTATCGACAATCGGAACTAAAATGCTAGCATAGTCAGGTGTCGCAGTGTCAGGGTATTGATAGTGCATCATCAATTCGTCCCAAAGCTCCCACTTTCCTGGATGTTTAACGAAAAAGTCGAAAACTATACATGGTTTATTGTTTGGATGTTTCGGAAAGTCTAAGATGTCACTGAATTTTTGTCTTAAATAACCATCGAAACGTTTTCTGTCTTCAGTCTCTAGTAACGACCCGAATCCCCAAACAAGACTGAAAACGTAAACCTTATGCAAGTGTTCAGGCGTAAACAGTACGATCTCTTCGCCTTTATCTTTTTCTTCTTCGTCCTCGTCACCATTGAGAGATTTGTTCCCCGATGGATCCTCCGATTCAATTACTTGTGGAGGTACTAACCCTTCCAAAAGATTCAATATTTGTGCTATAATGTTACTTTGAAGTACGCGCATACTAAATACGAGATTTTGTGTGCACCAGGTATATATTACTGGGAACGTCTGTTCAAACAGTGGAGTGTAAACTTCATTTTCACGCGGCGAACGAGTTTTTAGCCAAGCTCGCAGTACTGTAAATGTACGAAATAAATGCTTAATAGTTAAAATTATTCATAATACTAATTAGGACGTCGTGTTGTAGAAATCAAGCAAAGGAGGAAGCAAAAATATCCCTACCTGGATCCCAAGTCAATCCTGAAGAACTCATATAAACCATGCCGTTTCTAGACACAGTAGCTGGCGAAGCATTATCGATATTTTCTGGTTCAAATATAATTTTCGAAGTAGGAGACATCGTCAGACGATCACCGTTAGCCAATGTAAGTGTTTTATTATCATCGAGTACGGAGTTCAAGTTTTCGATCCATATGCTGTCAACCGGTCCATCAAGTACCAACCATATATGTTCTCCAGTACGTATCTTAAGGGTCTTGCGCCAAAGGGCTGAGAAGATTCCATCAGTCCAGTCGTTGGTAGCTACGTCCAAACGTCCGAACATCTGTGCGGCGGTTATGGCTTTCGGATTCATTCGCATTTCTCTGCAAAGAAATAAATTTGAATGTTAGGTAATACTGATGTATGTTTTTATATTGGTACAGGAACTTGATCCTTTTACATAGGTAATTTTTCCAAACTCTATCCACGAAAAACTAGAATAACATTTAAAAAGTGACTAACAACAAATAACTAAAGTTTTTATAATATCATATGTCGAGCCTTTTCCCAACTATATTAGGGTCGTCTCCCAGTCAAACTGGATTCAGCTGAATACCAGTTTTTTACGTGTAACGGATACCTACTAGACTAGACTAGGTTTTTTGCCTTCTGATAATTCGTAACGACTGCCAAAAATGTCAAAATGACAGACGGGACTAGCGGTTTAACGTACTTTCCGAGGCACGGAGGAGTCTCGGTATGTTCACACCCACCCATCCACAGACCAACCTCGATAAGCGTAGCTTAACCTTGATGATCGACCCGTGCGGCTTTTATTTATACGAGCTCAAAATATCTAACATTTATACGAATCTACTGACAAACTATATTTGGAATTTCAAAGGAAATAATCAACATACAAGTACTGACTCCGAAGACTGACAACAACACACATTTTGGTACTTAACTAGTAGTCCTGTCTGTGACAACACTATTGAATATCATAAAATAAATGAGTCCAGCACGTTGCAACATGTTTATTTTACAGAAGTAACTCACACAGAGACTTCCGAAATAAATTAAAAAATGCAAAGGACGAGGTCTAGCCTTTTACCAGTGTCAAATCGACACTGACACTGAAACTATTTGAAAATAAATAAATAATAATCAGCCACGCCTTGACTGCGCCGACGTGAACTGTGAAGTTAGCAACAAAGTTCGATTCTCAATACTAGGAGCGCATAAAGTCGTACAGTATTGAAAAACCGTATACGAAACAGTCGTAAGGTGACAACTACTGTTTCAGCTTTAAACTATACTAAGCCGTATCCGTATGCAGTTAAGGTCTACATCGCCTCTATTTTTATTGATACTTTGGCTACAATACCCGAAGTAGAAGCATGGTATCCTTCTATTTTATCTGAGTTTTGCAGGCTGTTAAGCCTTATTCTCAAAGATTTTGACATAAATGTACTTGGAAATTACATGAAAAGTCCACCTTATGTAATACTGAACCAATATCAATTAATTAAAGGTAGTTAACTAATTTTACTCGTTGATATTTTCCTATTTTAATAGTGCCGGCCGCCTCAAAACCAAAATTTATGTTTTGAGGTTATATTTTGGTAGGTACTCGATGTTTCGTTTCTAATAAAAGTAAACTTTTACTCTCCGGTTTGCATGCTTCTATAAAAAAGTAAGAATTAGACAGGATTAATGTTGGTTTGACAATATTTTGGTAGGTACCCCATGAATACATTTTTTCTGTGAATCTGTATAAGTTTCAGTTGTTTGCCGTTCGTCGATCCGAGTGGTCGGCTACAAAACTATAACAAAACTGTTTATTTTTAAGTAATTATGATTTAATTTGATTGATTAAAGCATATAAGTTTGTTATTAAGTTATGTAGTGACATAACTTAATAACGTGGATAAATTTAACGTGGAGTGGCTGAAGGTAGTGGCCTTCAGCCACTCCACGTTAAATACTGGTATTTAACTGAATTCGGTTTGACTGTAACCGACCCCAATATAGTTGGGAAAATGCTAGGCAGATGATGATTTTATGTCACTGCCTTGAGTCACGGTCTGTGATGGTGTTTAGCTTTCCAACTAGACTTCGACTTGTATCGGCTCGCATTATATATATGAAATTAATACTAAAAATTTAAAACCATACTAAAAACAACTTCGTCCTTCTTCTTCGTACGTTCAATCCGTGACGATCTACGATGTACTAAGATAGTATGAAATATAGTAATTATATTGCTATATTGTTACTTGTGAGGGTTTTCAATCTCCGTGAGAGCACTCATAAGGGTCTGTATACAGGTTGTCTTGCCAGCGCCCGGTGGTCCCAGCGTCATGATGCCGTGACGTACTCTCTGTGTCTCGTATAACTGAAATGTACATTTGTTTTTAATTATTTAAGTGTCTAAATTATACCTTTATTGCTCACAAGATATGTATATTCTTTGTTCAGGTATCTGCTGCACGCGTCAAGAATGATCTGCGGGTCAATGAACTGTGACACAACTATTATAGGAAATGTCGCGACAGACCGCGCAGAAGATTATGGTACGAACTATACGAAACGAATAAAAATGTATCTATCAACTAGTTTTTTTGTTGCCCAGGACTAAAAATGCACACATTTATGTATAGCAAAAACGATTTTTTCCGCAGTACCTATCTAACCCTTCTGAAGATTGCGTTTATTCTGAAACAGTTTTTTAAAGATTTTTGTTCCTGTTTTTTATAGGAAAAGCGATAGTGATATTCTAAACCATCTGATAAAACTGCGAATAATAACGAAAAAAGCGCGAAAATTTTAGAAACACATACATAATACATTACTTAAGTCATTGTTAATTTAGTCGTAATACGCCAAAGAAGTTTTTTAACCCCATCGTCATTTTCACTCAACGACTGAAATCTCACACAAAGTCACTGCCCAGTATTCGAATAAAAGGATGTAAAATGGCTGTGTTTACTGCAATGTGTCTCGATTGTTTCAAACATTAATACAGAGAACATATAATTATGAATATCATAAACTCACAATATCCCCAAAAAAAAACGGCATTTTCATAGGTAACCCAATGTAGTTAAAGTATTACCTGTATTATCTTCAACAACCACGGCGGATGACTGATGAGGCCAAGTAAATCGACCTGTTTTTTTATGGCCTCTTCCAAGTCATTGTAAGTCGTCTTCTCTAGCGCCTGGTTGGGGAACAAGTCTGCTACTAATGATATGAAAAGAGGCTCGTCTTCATCTATAAGCTTGGACAGGTTCATGTCTCGGAGAACTCGCATAACAATGGTACTCTCGTTGTCTTTGCAGTTAACGCGCTTCACTGCGCCAAGGGTTCGCAGCACGGAAAGGATGTTACGGAGACCGAAGTCGTAGTGGACCTGAAGTAGGGTGGAGAAGAAGGGTAAAGGATTATATAGAACTAGCTGCTGCACGCGACTTCGTCCCCGTGGAATCCCCGATTTTAAAACATTCTTTATCGCTGCTCCGCTCCTATTGGCTTAAGCATGATGATATAGCCTAAAGCCTTCCCCGATAAATGGTCTATTCAACCCAAAAAGAATTTTTCAATTCGAACCAGTAGTTCCTGAGATAAGTGCATTCAAACAAACAAACAAACAAACTCTTCAGCTTTATAATCTATACTAATATTATAAAGCTGAAGAGTTTGTTTGTTTGTTTGTTTGTTTGTTTGAACGCGCTAATCTCAGGAACTACTGGTTCGAATTGAAAAATTCTTTTTGGGTTGAATAGACCATTTATCGAGGAAGGCTTTAGGCTATATATCATCACGCTTAAGCTAATAGGAGCAGAGCAGCGATAAATAATGTTTTAAAATCGGGGATTCCACGGGGACGAAGTCGCGGGCAGCAGCTAGTATTAGTATAAATGTGTGAAAGAATTTTACAGTCAAATGCATTTTGTGTTTAGTGCCACTATTAAGTAAACCGACTTATGTTTACTCTTCATGGTTTTAAACAAACTTTCAAGTATTTATTTTTGAACACGAATGATCAATTTAAAAGAAACATGATTTGACATGGCTGTCTGTCAATTACCTATTTTAATGACAAAATAATATATTTAATTGTACTATCTGTCTGTCTGTTTGTGTCTGTTACTTATGAATCATATATTGCTCTTTTATTGGATAGGAAAAAAGCCACAGAAATATTTCAACAACATTTTTAGACGACATTGTTGGCGCAAGGTTTGAGCGATTCGCTGCTGCGTTGCGTGTCGCGGGTTCGATTCCCGCACGGTACAAATACTGGTATAACCTACAGGTAGTTGTTCCAGGTCTCGCTGTGTGTGCGATTTGGTTCTCTATTGTGTCACCTAACTTTTTTATCCATAATTTAAAGAGCCATAACTTTTTTTGTCCTAATCATCATTTGTCCGAATGATAACTTACCCGAACTTAATATCACCTAATATCTGATGCCATAAAATTGAAATCCCTAAATATAATATGTCCTAAATCCGTTTGTCATAAATATTACAATCAATAATGTACATAATTTATAAAATCGTTTTCAATAAAAGTCCTAAATTCAAGTTACTTAATGTTTATTTATAATAATAATATTCTTAGATCTTATAACAAAGAAATTGCTATGAGCTTCTCTCATTTGTTATAATTAAAAATATCTGATCATGCATTATAATCTTCATCTATATTTTCTGTAACTTATATGGTGTACATAATAAAGAGTATTCTATTCTATTCTATAATATTTTATTATACGTAAATAAATATATTATACATGTACTCAATAAAGCAGTTGATTGTGAACATGTGGTTTTTGTAAGCAAGCAAGCATGCAGCATGCAAGCAAGCAAGCATGCAGCATGCAAGCAAGCAAGCATGCAGCATGCAAGCAAGCAAGCATGCAGCATGCAAGCAAGCAAGCATGCAGCATGCAAGCAAGCAAGCATGCAGCAGGCAAACAAGCATACAGCGTGCAAGCAAGCATTCAGCATGCAAGCAAGCACGCAGCATGCAAACAAGCACGCAGCATGCAAGCAAGCATGCAGCATGCAAGCAAACACGCAGCATGCAAGCAAGCATGCAACATGCAGCAGGCATGGTTTCTGTCACGGCTCCGGCGCTGCGGGGCTCCGGCGGTCCCACGCGAGTTTATCGTCGCTGATGGGTTTAACGCTCTCCACCGCAGCTTCGGCTTGTTGGCCGGCTACGCCGGCCAGCCTCAGCCGCGGCGGCGAGTGTTACAACCACCTGCTCCTCTACTCGCGGGCCGCCTCGCCCCTCCGCGCCTACGCGATTTTAAATTACACTCTAGGGGTAGGGCAGACAAGACTGCGTGGAGTCGGATTTACAGCGATTCGTTTCTGTCACTAAAACCTATTTTTAGCAAATGTTTTAGGACTAAAATATTTATTATAAATGAACATTCGGAATAATACACATTATTCAACACAATACTTAGGACATATGACTTTAGGGCATGTAAAATTAGGAGATTCAATTATTATGGTACTCGATATTATGACAGAATACTTTTAGAACTAAAGATAATTATGCTGAACAAAATTTCGGGGTTTTGAACATTATGGTTACTGTAGTTTATAGCAAACGTGTTATGGATAATGATTTTCGGACAAACAATTTTATGTGAAGAAAGGGAGTACCGTGCGATTTGCATGATTATAAGTAAAAAATAGAATTTCAATAAATTGTAAAAAAATTAATAAAATACCCAATTTCTAATCGGATACACAATACTATTGCCACCAAAATAGATGTAATAAACAAGTATTTATTATATTTCTATGGCTACCAAATTCAGTGCAATAGGGTAGTTGACTAAAAAAATCTAATTAGTCCGTCAGATAGATTTCCAAAAAACATTGGTCACGTATTTTTCTTTTTTTGTGTAAACATAAAACGAAGACAATACAGTGCAATAAAAGCTCGTGTGACGTGCTTCGTGCTACCACGCCGTGACGTCACAAGACTCTAATTAGATTTGATAAAGCAAAAAATACAAATAACTCATGCACAAACGCAGTACGCGTTTTCGTAATTTCTGTGTTGGTGTCACAGTAGAAGTTGTTAATTATTTATTTATTTTAGGATCTCCAACATAAAATATACACAACACACACATAAATAAGAAGTTATGGTGAATACGATTACCAGTTTTCAGGTAAGTAATGCGTTAATATTTAAGAGTTTTTACAGAAGGAAAAAAAACACACTAATACTTTCACCGATCGGAACACGTGCTTAGGAGCGTTTGCAACCACTTGTCCAAAAAACCATTTATTATTTAATAACTTGTTATAGCCAGTATTGGCCCACGCCTCAATATACTACAATGTATAAACCGTAGGTATTCAGTTACTAGGATAGCATATCACGACATAGGTGGCGCAGTGTCGCAGTGTGTTCGGCTTTGGCTGACACTGTGTTCATTTCATTGTGGGGCATGGTAAACTGTGCCACTTATTCAATGTAGCCAATCCACAGTACCACAACTCATCCATCTTAACATTGAATGATGCACGTATCCAGAGAGGCAATTCTATTATTTTTCAAGATCGTTTGCACTTGCCCATTAGGTGTACTTACTCTTATGTAGAACGTTAAGGAAATGGAAAATCAAAATAATTTAGGCTTATGTAAACCAAAAACCAACCTACCTTAATATCTAAAAAAAAATAAACCAACCTGTTTTGTCAACTGCTCTTCACATAGCTTGTATAGGGTATAGAACTTCCTCGCCAGTGTAATGTTCTCTAGAAAGCCGCAAGACGCTAGTTTCACCCTGATGATGATCTGTCTGTCAGGCACCATCATCGCTACCGTACGGAACTGGATCTTCAAGTTCTCGGGTAACTCTTTACGGCCGGCATACCCTGGGTTCTATTGGGAAAAAAGTTAAAAATAACTAAGTCTATATCACTTTAGAGTTGAGTAACTAGGATGATATTTTAGGCACGCACTATTTGAGTTAAACAGATACGTATAGTACGTTATATGTATATTGCAAGCTAGCTTTCATTTCCACACCCGTTCCGTATTTTTATTTTTTGGATAAAAGTAGCCTATGGCACTAGCGACGGTGAAATACCTATCAGTTAAAGAATCTTGTAGTCAAACCTCTAGTTCCAGAAACAAAAGAATAAGTTTACATTATTTAAGATATAGATAACAACAAAAGATGTACCATAGTGATGAATATTCCAAACTCAGGACACATTTCCGAAACGTCACCGTCAGTGAAAATGAAACTTTTCTTCTTCTCCTTCTTGGCAGCGAGCACCACGGCGACTTGCTGAGCAGCCACCGACAGCACCGGCAACTCGATGCGGTTGAACTCGTCGAAGCACCCCCACGACCCCGACTGTGCCAGCCCCTTGTAGATGCGCCCCAAACCTCTGGAATCAATATTTGTACGGTTATTATTTTTCTCTGCCTCTTCAGGTGTAACTCCCAGACCAGTTTCGATTTACTATTATGTAAATCGAATTTAGTGATGTTTAAAATAAATAAAGTAACCATGATCCTAATGTTGATGATATCAATGACTTAGTGTTATATCAGAATAATATTTAATAGTTTCAGTATCACTAAAAAATGCATTACAAAGTATAGGCAGATGATACGTGATTTTAACTAATGTAAAAAAACCTATGATTAAATACTTATTAGTCAAGAATAATATTTTTATGGAGAATTTGAATTTATAATCCCTCAAGCAAGCAGTCTTTGTTCTAAGAAATGTTTGTTTTTTTTTTATGAATAGGCACGTTTATTTCGCGTCTACCTAATGTTTCAGTATATCGTCAAAATCAATTCGATCTCAATTCATTCACAGATTCATGGTTAAAATTTCAATTTAGTTTGTGTTTTATTAGTTCGAATGACAGCGGTTTTCATAGAATTAACAGTTATCAACCTGGCTATTGTCTCACAGACCCCGCCAAATTAAAAATCGGGAAGTTTATATCATTGTTGTGTGTTTTATATCGTTCCCTTATCTCTTTATGCAGGCGTTTCACTCTGTAATATCCTATCTTATCGCAGGAGTCTGATATACAGCAGGTCACTTTTAATAGGCATAATTATGTCGACCAAGATTAGTGATGAGAAATGATATTTTTGCTGTTAGTTTGAGTCAATGGTCCAGGTAGTAACATGATTCCAAGGAATTTGAATACTGTTGCTTACTGAATATAATCATGTTGTGAAGAGGGCGACCAACTGGATATGGCGGTGATGAACCAAGATCTAACACATTCATTACCTACTTCTCCCGCTCTGGACGGAGCGGAAGGGAGTGTCAGACTTTTTTCTGACTATAACCTATCCGTTTTCCTCCAATGTCCTTTGCGTTCCAGGGCCGCGATAACTCTATCTAAAAAATTCCACAATCCTGGCAAGCGGTTAGGGCGTGAGGTTAGCCCCTCCCTCATGCGTTCCGCATCCTCATTCACCGTCCACCAGAAGCAAGCGAAGCAATTACTAGCGTAACTGCTTCGCAGAAGAAGGTGACTGGTTTCTATGCCCCTTGCTCCGGACTATAGATGGGGCTGGAAGCGAGAGGCCGTCGCCGCCGATCACCTCGACGAGGACATGAAGTATTTCTGCTCAAGCAGGGCAGATCTCCACCGTGTCCTCCGGGCGATCCGTAGTAATTTCTTTAGGAAGTCTAAACGTTTTTACGTAGTAATTTCAACGAAATATCAAAATAGCTCCATTTAATTTACATTGTCCCCATATTTTTTAATAAGTTCGGGCTTAATCGGGTGGCAGAGAGAGCTTCAGAAACGAATGACTAAAATTTAACCAGAGGGACATACGAAAGCTGGTTAAATAAAGCTTATTAAAAAAAAAAGTATCCATGTTCCATATCATCATATTAATGACTTAGTGTCATGTTAGAATAATATTGAATAGTTTCAGTATCGCTAAAAATTGCATTACAAAGGATAGGCAGATGATACGTAATATTAACTGATGTAAAAACTACATGACATAACACCAGTGGCTTATGTTAAAGAATGTGCAGTTTTCCTTGGCAATGTGCTTCCCTTCCATGGATTTATGGAATGAAATTAAGACAGTGGTTGATAAAACTGTGTCGTGGAATACACTAAACAATTCGTGTAGTTCATTCAACCATCCAATCACACAAGCACATCCCACCATCGTCAAAACAGAAATGATGAACACATCTGAAGAAAGGTCAGCATAGTCTATGTTTATTTTAGCGGGCTCATTCAACCTCCTGACAATGTGTGCTATCCTAGTACCAAGAGTAAAAATTCAAGCAAAACTGTATATTAAAATCGAACGTGTGACAGCGACGGAGAGCGAGCGCGTACTGAGACTGCGAATGCGATGTTGCACGCCGTGATGTTTGTTTACGTATGAAGCCGGCGGACGTATGGACGACGAGCTTACTAAACAGATGACACCTCAAACAAAATTATCACATAGTTAGAAAACAACGATTTTAAAGTGAATGTACAAAAAAAAAGAAACTAATTCAACATTAAAACACAAAAAAGCTCATAAGAATCAATTAGATGAACAAGTTATCGAAACAAAATTTCTTGGAATAACGCAGATGAAAATAGAAGTGTTTTTGCTTTGAAAAAAATTAAAGATGACACCTAAACCTACTTATATTTACGATGGTGTGTAACGCTTATAGCTACATATATGTTCCGTTATTTGTGATGGCATCACTTTGGGGTAATTCCTCAGAAATCTCTAAAATCACTCTAGCTCAAAAATTTGCACACGCGTAATGCTACTCCACATAAACTGAATCGAATCATGTAGAACTGTGTTTGAATCTCACAAACTTCTTACCGTTATTTGTATATAATATACTAGCTGCTGCCCGCAGCTTCGCCCGCGTGAATGTCGGAAATTATGCCAAGGAAACATAATTCCGGGATAAAAGTATCCTATGTTACTTCTAATACCTCGAAGAATATGTGTACAAAGTTTCATGATGAACGGCTGAGTAGTTTTTGCGTGAAAGCGTAACAAACAAACTTACATTCACATTTTTATATTAAGTATGTATAGATGTACATATATTCAGGAAATCGCACTGCCTCGTTCATCACTTGATGATGAACGACGCAGTGTGAAGTTTCTGCCGATACTTGTTCCAAGACTTTCAAACTTCAGTACAAATTAGTTTACCTATAATCCATCTGATCGGAGCAGTTGAAGACCACGACGTACTTAGCCAGAGTCTTGCCCATGTCCTTCACTGTCTCTGTCTTGCCTGTCCCAGCAGGACCGCACGGGGCTCCGCCCATGCTCATAGCTAGCGCTTGAGCGAGGGTGATGTAGCACCTGAAAAGTCAAGTAAGACATGTCTGTAAGTAAGAAAAACTGTTCATCTGCCACTGCGGCGGGGCAATAAATAATCGATATTTATGTTATTCTTGTATTATAGTTCTATTTTAGTTTAAGTTATATATTTATAGACTAGCTATTCTATTCTATCCAATGAAAATCCCAATAAACATATCTATTTATTGGGATTTTCATTGGATAGAATTGCGAAATTCCACAGATTATTTTTTTTATTATTACCCCTATTTTAACCATTTGAAGAATGTAGTGAAACTTATAGAAAGTGAATTTAAGTATTCAGATTTTTCATAATGAAGGGATAAATATTGTAGAAAAATAAAGAGAAACAGGAAATTCATGCTTCTAATCCCGAATGTTTGTCAAGTATTTTGTAAATTAAGAATACATGAAGCCGAGAAAAAATCTGGACGAACTTGAGGGAAGCCTTTGCTCAGCAAAGGGGCAGCAACGCTTCGTTAAAAAAGGTGGAATAACATTTATAACCTTCTTGAATTCTCTAAATGATGATGAAAAACCCAACATAATTCATGGATTTTATTATTGAATAGTTTATACTCATAAAGCGGTAACCCAGACAGACTGTAAAGCACAAATAAAAAACCACTAGAAAAAGCTTCTAAAGGTTCTGTACGCTATCCGTCACGGACACCTTGTATGCCATTCATTAAATGCGTCGTAAAACAAATTAAATGCTGCCAAATTGTTTTGTTGTCAAATAATCTAATAATAAAAAAACTTTTGACACCAAGTTTCAGGAAGCAGGCATCTCACCGAAGACCTGCCAGAAGTCAATATTGACGATAACGAGATCGCTCCTGGACAGCTTAAAAATAGAAAAGCCCCTGAAGAGGACGGCGTTACCACAGAGCTGCTGAAAGCTGGAGATAAACCGACTGAGGGAGCTTTAGAAGCTGTTTAACGCTGTCCTGTTCCAAGAGAGAACTCCAGAGGCGTGGAGTAGAAGTGTGATCGTCTTGTTCTTCAAAAAGAGAGAAAAGACCCGGTTGAAGAACTATCGACCCATATCCCCTTTTAAGCCACGTCGAGTCTTTACATCGTCGATCTCACAGTGCCTAAAGACGAAAGTCTTCAATCAGTGTGTCCTACCCGTCATGACATACAGAGCCGAAACGTGGACTCTGACGGCTCGTATGATCCACAAGCTCAAAGTCGCTCAGTGAGCTATGGAAAGGGCTATGCTCGATGTGTCTCTCAGGGATTGCATCAGAAATGAGGTGATCCGTCAGAGAATCAAGGTCATCGATTTAGTCCACCGGATTAGTAAGCTGAAGTGGTAGTGGGCTGATCATATTAGCCGTAGAAACGACAACCGTTGGGGTAAACGAGTTCTAGAGTGGAGACCACATCTCGGCAAACGTAATGTTGGACGTCCTTAAGCATGGTGGAGTGACCATTTGCGCAGGACGTCTGGCAGAAACTGGATGCAAGAAGCCGAAAATAGATCTAAGTGGCGAGCACTTTGAGAGACCTATGTCCAGCAATGGACTGCAACAGGCTGTTGATGATGATGATGAATTTTTGGCCAAAAAATCGTTCAAAATGATGATTCCAAATCCAAGAATTTTCTTTCCACAAATCTGGCCTTTTTGTCAAAAAACAAACACTTGTCACTATAGTGACTAGCTAAGAAGTGCACGTGTTTATTCAGTCAAAGTAATATTACTTTGTCTATTATTAATAATTTTTGCAGTATCTTATCGTTTACAAAATACAACTAAACAAGCTATAATATAGAAAACATATATCTGTACAACTGGAGTAAAAAGGAGGAAAGACTCATAGGGCATCGAAAAATTTATCCACATCGCTGTCAACAGGAAAAGTGCCAGAACACAGGCCGATTCGCCACGTTGAATGGCAATGCTGATTCGTTGACTAAAGTAATAACTATCCCTCTGGTCACGTGAAGAGTCAACTAACTGCTTGCTGATTTCACGACAACAAACAAACCTAATTGCGAGAAAAAATAAATATATGGTGAAATTGAGAAACCTCCTCCTTTTTTTTGAACTCGGTTAAAAATATAGAGGCGCACACAATATTATTTTATTACAATTTAGCTTTTACAGTTCAGTTACATTGTCTGTGATATCTACTTTTTTTTACTTTTAAACTATTACCTATTCACTCAGTAATGGTGTTATTAGATTTTTTTTAATTATGCCATAATACGCTTGTATGTTAAACCTGGCATACAACAATTATGTTTAGAATTACAACGCAAGCGCCGTCAACATGTTTTATAACCAAATGATTATTTAAAATGGAACCATAACCAAAATCATCCATTCCCGGATTTTTTTGACTGAATATACTCTTCATTCGAAAGACATTTAAGATACGAGTAAATTCATCCTCTATCAGCTTATTTCGTTAGCCGTCGCTCAGTCGCAGCTGTTTGTTCTATTTTTTCAGTATTGCTTAATTTCTTTTGCTAAAGGTTTTAAAGTCCTGTAAAATCCTGTATAACAAAATAATTGCAACAATTGAATGACGCTACTGTCGTAGCTAAAGGGGCGGACCGGCGACGATCTGATTGTTTTCGAGTATACCCCCCGCCCACTGGTTTTTGGAGTACTAGGACTTTATAAATGTACAGGAGTCTTTTGATCATTTTAACTAACTTAAACACACTGAATTTGAAATACTTCAACAAGCAGCCCCACATGTAACTGTGGGGCTGCATTAAAGTTTATCGATCGATTTTTGACTGAGCAGTGGTGGCCGAGTGGTAAAGGCCCCGACTTACGAATCGTAGGTCGCGGGGTCAAACCCAGCCAGGCGCATTATTTTGTGTAATTCATTTCTTCAAGGAAAACATCGTGAGGAAACCGGCATGTCCTAGAACCAAAAATTCGAAGACATGTGACATTCACCAACCCGCACTGGGCTCGCGTGGTGGATTACGGCCCATTCCCTCTCCTAGAGAGGAGGCCTGTGTCCCAGCAGTGGGAACGTTAAAAGGCTGATTATAATTATGATGATCGATTTTTTTGAAGGCGTTGGCAATTTTGTTGCGAACTGTTCCCCGTACTAGCAGCTCATGAATGTTTAGGAGATTACTTGTAGCTGGTACTCGTACTTCTCTTGTAGAAATGATCAATTTTATTACCGTTAAGTTATGAATTTCACAATATTCAGCATGTATGTATTTTTATGGATAGATAACTTGTTGAAATGCTGTTTCTTCACAGTACATAAAAGTAGCCTACCTCGAAACGACATTAAGTTTTTTAGGATTCCGTCATCAACTAGGAACCCTTATTTATAGTTTCACCATGTCCGTCTGTCTGTCTGTCTGACTGACTATGTTCTTGGTTTAGCTCAGAGAAGCTTAACTCTAGAAAGTTGGAATTTGGTATATACTCGTAATAAAATAATGTGGAGAAATAAAACCAACTTTTTTTTTTCATCTTAGATTTGAAGTCACAGAAGAAATCACAATTTTATCTTTGAAGTTCAACGTCAAAAGCCAATTTATATTCTTAACTCAACTCAACGCAAAAATAATCATCAAGACCAGATCATAAACGATAAAGTTATGCTCGAATAGATAATCCTAAAACCCTCTGAAAATGGGTGACTTGTATACACCTGCGTACCCCACTTACAGCGTACTGGCGTGATGTTATGTCATAAACTGCTCTAAACAATAAAGAGACAATATCGCTCAACAAACAAACAAAAGACAATAGACGAATTGAGAACCTCCTTTTTTGAAATAGGTTAAAAACCACCGACCCAAAAACCGCTAAATGCCATAAAACATCTCATTTTCGTGTATTTGTATATAATGAACATGACTGAGATAAAATAAATTAATTTCGTTTAAAGAACCCGAATGATCTAAAATAGCCCAACTATAATAATTATTTTGATTTTTCGAGTTAAGTATATATATACGAGTTGATTCCAACTTTGCATAGGATTTTTATAAACTCTCAATAACTATAATTCTGTTTCTGTTAAAACAATCTAAACGTTGTGTTTCTTACTCAAACTTCGCAAATTATTAGTTTGAATTGAATATAAGTAACGTATGTATGTATGTATTTATCGCCAACGCGGTGACGCTACGTGCCAGTCCACGTCCACGTGGATTTTACGCGCCTTAAAACCTGCCTTAAATGCGCGAACTGCTGTTAAGTCAGCTCGAATACGATGCAAGATACTAGGAGCCCATAAACATGAGGAGTTTGGATCGGGAATTTTCAGCAGTCAAATCGTAACAACTACCGCCGTAGCATGATGCCTCACTCGTCTCTGAATCCATCGAGTTAACCTACCTTAAACGAATGTTATTTATGAACCAGCTCGCAAAACTAGTTCATAAACAATTAAGTTATGCCCAAAAACATGGCCGGCTTGTGCATATCTGCTTACCCTTCACGGCGTATGGCGTAATGTTATGTATATTTGAACTATTGTAAACAATGAACAGACATGCTATATCTCGGAATTTCTTCATCAGATCTTCACCAAATTTGACCCAAACGAAAGAATCATCAAAATTAGTACGCCCAGTAAAGAACTATGACGTAACTAACACACAAAAATACAGTCCTATTTGTACCTCCTCCTTTTTCTGAAGTCGGAAAAGGAAAAAAATGGTGATACATACCTGTCAGTCAAAGGTGTAATCACAAGCCTGTCGGTGCAGCCCAAGTATTCGTTCTGATAGGTGAAGGTGACGTCAGTCACGGATATCCAGGTCTTATCGGCGTCTTCTTTGAAGTAGAACCGGCACTGTTTCAGCCATTCGAAGTCGTTCGCCGAACGGACGTTCAGACGACACTGGCATGTTTAAAACTTGTTTAGTATCTATTGCATACTTTAAATTTAATTTTATGGGCATATTTTTGGGTTTCACACCGAACAGATAAGTTGCTAAAGGGACATGAATGTTATTATTTTTCCGCAAGACGTAAAGTTACATTTGTACATTTTTTTCACGGTTAATTGGTAATTTCGAAACTCTTATACGCTCTTCGGTACTGTCATTCAAATTTATCCGGCATGAACTTTTAGGACAATAATAATAAATTATTCCATAATGTTTTTTTTTATTTCTACAAGTACTTGGTACCTTTACCTAAAATTGCTTTATATAAAATAGTCTTACATTGACTTTTAACTCCAACGGGTTTCACAAAAAACATAGTAACAACAACAACAGATTTTTTTGTTCTTGCTATTATACTTGTCAAAATAGATAGCCCTTGGGCTCAAATATTAGGACACTTTGCCAATTCATTTCATTAAATCGACGCAACACTGATGCTTTTCACCAACTAGGTAGTAGGTATAAAGTGTTGTTAAGGCTTGGAAACCAGATCAATACCGAGAGGTTTAACCACTAGAACAGCAGAGACGACGACGTTGCGTTCGCTGTGACGTATGGCAGATAAACCAGCAAGCATGATTATAGTATAGGTTAGACTATCTGCCGATCGTTATTTATAGATGCAGATACTAGGACCTTATGAACTCGAGGGTATCAATATAGTGTAGTAATAGTAGTTTCACTTTCACGATGACCTATATCGAGTTGACCGTTCATGAACACGGGTTCATGAACTGTCGGTTCGATATCGGTCGGTACGTTCAGCCTACCTTTTTTTTGTCTAGATGTGAAACTTAAACTCCTATTGACTACATAGTATTGTTAGAAGTTAGCGTACCAGCATATCGAAGATATCTCTTTGATGTACGTGTATAGTGATGAGGGTCTCGAATTTGATTCTTTCAATCTTCAGAAGGTTCCTCGTAGTCTGGTCGATGAGCGTATTCAGTAACTCCAAGAACTTATTATTGGTTTCCATCATTATTTTCTTGTCCTGGCGTGCTGACATTAGAGCTAGTTCAGCATCTCGAGTCCATATTATTTGTATACCCAAAAGACCAATCTGTGGAAAAAAATATAAAGTCGATTGAGTTTAAGAACCGGAGATTACAATTAATATTGAAGATCAGTTATTTTAAAACTTATTTAAACAAAACATTAAGCCTTAACCTGTGCAGGCATTTTATCTAAGAACAGCAGTAGATTGAAGGCAGGATCATTGATCACTGCCACTGCGTTTCTGATGATGGAGTGCAGACTGCCCTGAGCTGACTGTAGCAGCGAGGTGAGCCACGTCTCCACGGAACCCTCAGCTCTCACCGGACGCTCCAGCTTGATCTCTTCGCCTTCCGAAGACACTATTGCTATCATCTTGTTGTATTCTACAATACGAAATGTTTGTATTTGTTAGTCGTAGAAGTGAAAATTCAAGAAAATATTTGCGGTTCCCTCCAACTATAGGCCTTTGGGGTGTCTTTAATATTATTGGGGTTATGCGTAATCACTTGAGCCCTATTCACATATTGCGACCTTTAACTAACGTTGGGATATTCAGTTTTTTTTTTTTTTTTGTCAATTCGTAGTTCCCCTACCTTCCGTGTTATTAGTGAAACTGATGTTATGTTGTGTTATACACACAAGAGTAAAGAGCAGTAGTTAAGTCAGTAATACCTCAAAAATGATCTTACCTATATCGTGAAACTTAACATATCTGATGTTATCAAATATCGATAGCAAATGATTTTGTATGGTATGAGAATCAGATGCCTGCCCCAAGATTTCCAATAACGCAGGGTCAGACACGAAGAAGAATCTCGGGAACATAGTTCTTTTCCTCTCCAGGTAGCCGCTGAGACTCTTCTGGCACAGTTCTAGCTGTTCTTGAAGGTGTGGGAGCAGCTGTCTGAGTAGATCATCACCTACACAGCAAGATACCACTCCAGGAGTTTCATGGGCTCTTTGCATGATTTTCTGCCATGACTTGTCAATTTTGGAGAATCTTTTCGCTTCCTTGGGCAATTGTTTCGCGATGTCACCGCCGACGAATACGGCCTCAAGGTAGACCCACATGTTTTGCACTAGCAGCCATCGCTCAAGGATCTCATTAGTGCTCTGGAGGTCATATAGCCATTGTTGGATTTGTTTTCTGAAAGGAGCGTTGTAGCTGTGGACGTAAAACCGTAAAAATTAATACTTACAATGAACCATGTAATACGTCATATAGCTTTGAAGTATTTTTGTGGTTGGATCTTCGTCGTTAAATCAATTCAGTACATGCTTTACTGTGAATGCTTTAGGTACTGTGAATTAAAAAGCAAATACTTTTACAGGAAATTTTCAGAAAACTTTTTCCAGTTTACCTTTAGCTTTAAGAGCGTACATACGCCGAACGGCATTTCATACAAATATTCAAGTCCTTATTTTCCGAAATGACTAAACCGATTATAATTAAACTTTACACACATAATCAGGATACATAGGTCTAAAAAGTTAATTGAAAACATTTTCGATAAATAGTGTTACAGTGAAATTAGACCCATTTTAAATTTTCCATACAAACATAAATTTCCAGTTATCTTTTTTTTTAATAAGACATTTCGAAAGTGTTTTAACTAACTTTTAAGTCCTATGTATCCTGCTTATATGTGTGAAGTTTTATTAAAATCGGTTCAGTCATTTCGCAAATAGTGACTTGAAAATTTGTATGAAATGCCATACGGCGTACATGCTCTGAAATGTATTTATTCTTAAGCAGTTTAATAGTTATGACAAAATGAATTACTTATTACCGGTTAGAAAGCAAGGAACCCAGAATCATAAGACTGTCTTCAAGCTGTCCGATCGTCTCAGCGGTTGTGTCGCCCCTCAGCAGCAGTTCGCCACGATTGTTGAAAGTTTGGAAAGTTAGCTCGTGAACTGACCACTCGTTTGTAACTCCACGCAACTTGCCTTCTATATCTTTTTCTTTCATCGCTGATATGCAAATGTCCTGCGGCAAAAGAGTAAATCTTAAAAAACTTGGAACTAGGAACGTGGAAAATTGATTCCTGAACAATAAAATGAGAATAGGAGGAATAATAAAACATAGTGCACAGCACTAAAGCGGAATTTGAAGAAATTATCCACATAACGCACTTCGTCTCAAATACCAAAAACTAAGTTATTAATTTTCTAAAACTAAAAAATAATCCATTTTTAAATTTAGGTCCAGACTTTACAGGCCAGTTTTTTTTTTTTTTGTTGTGGTAAGCGGCCAGCTACCAAAAACTAAAAATAACTTGTATTTTGTTTTTGCTAAATCACTATACTTCAAGTGCATAATAGTCAAAGCCCTTAAATATTAAAAACCAAATAAGGAATTCAATTTACATAGTTAATAATAATAAAAGAATACGCAGGTTACGTTTCCCGCATCCGCAACTGGCTCGTTCCGCATAAATACCAGGGTAACACAACTGAAAACAGTTTACTGCGGATGGAACTTGGGAGGGAGAGTGTTTATTCAAGATTCAAAATACAAAGCATTTATTTCAAATACACACACACACACACACAATTTACAGGCACTTTTGAAATGTCAAGGTCGGTCAATCAAAATCATGAAGCTATTTGCACGGTCGAAATCGTAAATCACTATGGAGAAGAACATGCAAGAAACTCCACGGACACTCTTTTAAATCATGTTCTGTATTACATAATCTTGGTTACATTAACCAAGGTGTTTCCATACATAGCGTACTTTAGATTACAATCTGAACCGAGGTTGACCTAATTTGTTTCTATTTCTAATATTAAAATGATGCCGGTCGCTGATCTTACTGAAAAAAAGAAGATTTTCCCGAACATACATAATGTATTCCGTTATGTGGTGCCGTTACAACAAAAACATCCTAATTTGGTGCCAGTGAAAGAGTTTGCTAATCAAACTCTTGAATGTTCCTGAGATACACATGAAGCTTACGAAAGAAATCTCTCAAACCACATATGAATCCGAAATATTGCTTTAAAAAAAAAAACAATGAGTCCCTTCAGCCTGATAAGACAATTATTTTTTCATCCCACCATCTCGGAAAGATTATTTTTTCTCTTCGATATCTGAGCGTAAAAGCCGTTTTTATCCTCTAGTGGATAAAGTAAATTGAATTTAGAACATCGTGTGCACGAAGTTTATGAATTCGAAACATTATTAAACCTTTTTACTTCTACCCTATGGTGCTCTATTGTTCGGAATTTGATTCGGAAATAAAAAAAAAATTGCTTCGCGCGTTTTTCTTTTCTCGTTGATCATATTTATTGTTAAAACAAACCAAGTTAAAAATAAACTTGAAAACCAGTGTTAAACCTAAAATGAGTGATTCAAGCGACGAGGAAGTTTATTTTTTTGCATTTAGTCATTTCCTCGCTGAGGTGGGATGAAAAGTTACGTGTTGCACTCGAGTGCAAAGATTTTTCACCTTGTGCTCTTTTGATTCCGTCGCTAACGCTCAGGATTCTAATTTTTGAATCACTCGTTGCACTCGTGATTCAATTCTAGAATCCTTCGCTTGCTCGGTCATCAAAATTGAGCACGCGGTTAAAAAGCAACTTTGCACTCTTGTATAACAAATAACTATTACTTTATCATTTGTGTAGATAAATTAAATAAAACGGGTGTATTGCAACATCAGCAGTTCTTCAGCAAAATCCGCACATCATTATTTGGAATAGAACATCATGACACAAAGTTTTGACTAGTAATAGAAGTAGGTTCGTAGTAAAAACTTTGAGTTTTAAAGTTAGACAACTTACAACGGGTGAGACACACGTCACGTCGGTCGACAGTCAGGTTCAGGCCATAGATAATATTGTTTAAGTAGATCAAAAACATCATTATTTATTATAATTAGGATATCGTATGACGAAACTCTTAGTATCAAATGGTACTAGTACTGAACAATACAGTTATATTATTTTTCATTTATTGGGCACCGTCCCTTTCCCACACCATGTATTATTTCCCTTTCAGCTAACTTCAATGCCTGGCCTCACTATCCTCTATGTCTTCCTACTTCTGACACCCTAGTACACTATGTGCAATAACAACTTGTTGATAGGCTGGAGCATGCGTACTAACGAATGCGTCCTGAGCGAATTTAGCAATGTCATAAAAAGTAAATCTCAATTCACAATCACACTTACATATTTAGTGGCTAAAGTTATCATTTTATTGAAGTTCAGAGCAGTTAATTTGTTATTTAGTCCATGCTTGAAAAAGTAAGTAGTCTAAAACGGATTTATTTGAACGTTTTATAATCTTATTTATTATTTGCTAAGCATACGGGTAGTTTATAACAACAATTTCCCTTTCACACATATCCGTAAGAGAAATACGTTTTGATAGACTTTCATTCAATTTAAATGAATGAGCATTTATTAACTTCAATAGTAACACCTATTATGATAAAATCATAATAAAATTGTAATCATATGATTTCTTAAAAATGAACGAAATTTTAAGAAGACATTAAAATAATTCTAAAAGCAATTTTGCATTCCGTTTTTCAAACGATGTGGATGCCCCTTAGTAAATATGTAAGTGTTTTTCCTTAAATATTAAAAGCTACATAGTGAAAAATGATTTTACCACATACAAAACCGTTAAAACTTACCCATTTTTTTAACTTTAGATTCTGTTGCCGAGCAATAAAGACTAAATTGGAAAATAAAGTATATTGAACCGTTTATTTTCACAAATCAAAACACCTTCTGTAATACTTGCTGCCCTGGTACCGGCATGACCGATTCTTTTATTTCAGTTTTTTTTTTTTTAAATTTTGATCAATTTCCACAGCAATGATTAATTAACCACATTTAATTAAATCAGCACATTTTCAGCGTTAACGGTAAACCTGTTAACGTATTGGGTGCTCACGAATATTATGATTCCCCTGATGAATAATGTAACCGAACTTCATGAATTACGTTGACGCGAGTCGCTTGATTCTTTCTTATACATAATGTATGTTCGTCTCCGACTCCATCTTGATTTCAATGTTATAAAGGATGGTTAGACAGTTGAGTGCATTCTTTCAACTGGTATGTTCTAGTCTAGAGCAACGATTTTGACCCGGTAACTTAGGATTCAAATTGGATTGTTTTCTAGTAATTGAACTCTTGAATACTCAAGAAGTTTTCGTAGCTTGAACTTTACGACGCTTAATTGCTAAAGCAATGGGTTTTTGTTTTTAGGGTTTTGAACCTCTATCCTATGGAAGCTCTTCCTCCCTGCTCTACCTCTGCCTCCTCCCCTCTATCCTGTACATTATAGGAACACTTGGTTGTCTGGCTGTCTGTCACAATCTATATTCTGCGAATTTATGTACTTACGTACAAGAACGATTCAGTTATTTGGTGTACATATAAGCTTTTGTAGCCCAACCAAACACGAAATAAGGTATATACATTTTGAAAACGAAGTCACTTTTTGGGGGGTAAATTATAATACTTGAAAAATTTTTTTAATGTATTGTGAGAATTTCAAATATATATTTTTTTGTGGAAATGGATTTGAAGTTGTAAGATGGTTTTTAAGATGAATAATTACCATTCTTCATCGACTCTGAAACTACAAAGTCTATTTTTTTTAAACACAGTTAATAG
The DNA here is from genome assembly GCA_905332915.2 of Hecatera dysodea. NCBI lineage: Eukaryota > Metazoa > Arthropoda > Insecta > Lepidoptera > Noctuidae > Hecatera > Hecatera dysodea. The sequence continues at coordinate 23,099,824 of HG995286.1, read as the reverse complement.
TTCTTTGCTTAAAGATTACAAGAAAACCAAGATCGCAAGTCCTCTGATGTCTGAAAGTATCTAAAGTCAGTTGGTCGGCAAGTCTCCTATTAACACTTGTGTCGATATCAACACGTTTGCTCTCAATAGGCACTTTTCTCTTCCTACTGTCTCTCTGGAACCTGATGTCAAACTTCTACTTTGCTTAAGCTCTCCAATTTGCCATTACCGAACATCACCATCATCTTTTAATTTTAGTTCTGTCTCTGAAGACGATGTTAAAGTATCCTTTCTCGCGATCTCGTCTTCTGCTGTAGGCCATGACAATCTGTGTTCGAGAACGATAATCCTTATTCTCCCACAACTACTTTCCATTCTCACTCACATTGCTGCGTAGGTCACGTAATGAAAAGTAATTTCTTCTTGAACACTAATTCAAATAGCTTTTGATAGAGTAAAGCAATTGCGATGAAACAAAAACTAAGTTATATCCACAGTTTCGCTCAGTATTAATGTCTAAAAGTTTTGTATATTGCTTTCGTACTTTCTACGTGATGTCTATGCCCATGTTAACAGATAAACAGACAAAATGTTAGTTATTCTTTAAATTCCTGTATATTTTTTTGGAAATTTTTGTAATGTCAAAAAACGCCTCTTCTACAAATTTATTACAATTATCTAAAGATATAAAAATAAAATAAATAGATAGTATAGATTGTTTTGTATATTCTTAAATTTTACAAACATTACACAGCCACCTACAAATTGAACAGCGTTACAGCTCTAACACAAGTACAAATTGTAATTTAATGGAGCTGCCACAAGTCATGTATGCTCACAATGTTTCGAGATCAAATAAATGTTTTCGTTATTTTTTAGGCAGCACTGAGGCGTCAACTCCAAACACTTGTCAAAATGCTAATGTTTTCTGACATTTTTAATTGACATCAACGTCATGTTTACATCATACTCACTTTTTCAAGGAGGGCGAGAGGTCTCTTGCCTATGTCATATAAGTAATACAGATGGTACTCGGCAATAGTAAGCTTTCTATTAGTAAAATAATATATCTAATAGGAGCAGAAGTTGCTTCTAGAGGTACTTCTAACAATGAAATAAGTTTTTACTCTTAAAATAGTAGCTACAATTATTTATTATAAAATTGTAACATTGAGATCTACAGCTTGGTTATCCTAGGTCTAGGTCTAGGTCATTGCTAGCGTTTGTTTTTAGTTCTACAGCGAATCAAATGCAAACTCCCGCTATCATACACACACCAATAGGTAGCGCACATCTCTTTATGATTCATACAATCCTAATGTCTCCTCTAGTACTGAACTGTCTTTTTGATTATCGAACATGCGCACTACGCTTATAGCCACGTGCTCTGCCATCTACATAGTCTGTTTTCAATATCTAATACCACGTGCTCTTGTAGTCTGATGTCCTAGTTTATTGCCTTGTGATGGCGACCCTGTCTAAGGTTATTTAGGTAGCCGTGTGACTGGGTCTAGGTCGATGGTTCATTCATTTATATGTGAGCGTCGGATTTCACCGGTAGCGTAACCGGTATCGTGTTTGCACTCAATAGCGTATATTGAGTGTACATTTGTGTAAATTGTGTTCATAACAGTTAGTTACTCTATGTAGGATTATAGGTACTGTACTTTATTTTTTAATGCATTTATGCACCTCAGAAAGCAACGTATGTACATATAAGTATGATTATTTTGAAGTAACCGTAAGTAGCCTATGCCCGTATTTTTATTTTTCCGATTTTTTTTAATATTGAAGTGTTACCTACGAAAAAAATCACTTAATTACCTTTAGTATGTGGGTGCGAGGTATGGGTCGCTTACGACCCGTTGGTCAAAGATATCGCAATTTAAAAAACATGACTGCTTTATTGTTGTCGAATGTTCCCAAGTTCTTAACGTAACTGTTGAGCTTGGCGCCATGATTTTAATGTGTACGGTACAGATCTCCCAGTCTGTTCAGCGGAAAAAGCATGATGAATGGTACCTACCTCTATTACGTTACAGAAACGTGAAAACCTTAACCAATATCACCATGACAATACTAGTAGTTCATTATAGAGATTGAATCATGTGTGTCAAAGAGATTCTCGCAACCTACAAACGTGTATATGTGTTGTGTTGTTTACCTTAATGTATATAAGTATGTACATATTTCAATTAGTCATTAAAATAATAGACTTAAATAAAAAATAAAAACAGTACACGTAACTCAGCAATAAGTCACAACAGAGTGAAACATAATGCGCCGTTGACTTAATACTAAAGAGGGAGAGAAAATGCGGTATGATGGAGTAATTAATTTCAAGTTCTGTAAATTCATGCATTCCCGGTGGTTCATTAAATTTTTCATCGGCGTTTAAGTTCTTTTTCTTTTGCACATTGCTGCTTTTAATTGGGGATTTGGAGTTCAACTTTTTTAAATAAGCCAGAGTATTGAGGAAATTAATAGACACTTATAATAGTCTAAAGGTATTTTGTGTAATGGATGTACATATATTAGGGTTCACTCACATATTCCCTTTACAATTCTGGGCAATTGTGGCCAGTATAAACTACTCAAACTTTGTTAACATTTCGGTTTGGTAACCCGTGTTGACTGATCAGTTTAAAGTATAAGGCAAAGCTTTTAACTCAAATTAAAATAGTTTAACGAACTCAAAATGAAAATCCAATATCGTTGCTACTTAATAACAGCCCCTCGGGTCGATATTCAAGGTTAAGCAACGCTTGCCGAGGTTGGTTTATGGATTGGTTAACGTCTTAACAGCTAAGTCTCCTCCGTGCCTTGGAAAGCCGTTAGTGCCGGCTGGCATTTCTAGATTTCTTAAGCAATAGTAGTTGGAGAAAAGGCTAGGCATCTGCCTAGCCTTTTCTCCAACTACTATTGCTTGGTTACTGGCGCTATCATTATCATCTGATAATGATAGCGCCAGTGAACATTTTATTATGATATGTAGAGTTATTTCGTCGTTTTCGGGACGGTAAACTACTGAACCTTACACTACGCTTGGCCTTGTGAAGTAAAAGCTTTTTAACTAAAAAATACAAACGACTTCTAAACAAAAAAAGTATAAAATAACTTTAATTTCGAAAATCAGTGTTTTTGGTTGCTTCTTCGTTTTTTGGCCACCGACTTCCGAAATTAAAGTTATTTTATACTTTTTGTTTAGAAGTTGGCTGTCTTTTAGTGTTGATATCCCACACCTAAACGTACCCATCACAGCGTACGTATTATAAACTGGTGTAAACAATAAGCACACACGCGTTTTCAGCAATCCTAGGATTTTTTTTATTATTTTTTGAAGAGTTTCGTTTCCTATTTCGGTTCTTCATCAGATCTTCACCAAACTAGAAAGGGACCAAAATACTAAGATGCTCTTCCAAACCACCGTATAGTTTTTTTTTTTCATTTTATTTCGTCAGTGACAAAATGAGAACATCATCAACGTAATCGAAGTCACATATTATCAGAGATAACTCAAATACTAGTCGTCAGATCTCAAATTTAAATGGGACTACATGACAAGCACCAGCTTTCGAATATAAAAATAATAATCAAAATCAGGACACCCAGTAGTACAAAGATAAAACAAATACAATCAAGTTGAGAACCTCTTCCTTTTTTTGAAAGTCGGTTAAAGCACACTTAAGTCACGACTGTCAAACCAGGAAATTATAGCCCGGCCTTTAAACGCCTTTAAACGCCCTTTTTTTAGCAAAAACGTACATTATTTATTAGGAATCTACAATAAGCCTTTATACTTCAAGCAAAAAGGAGGTACGTATTTTATTATAAAAATGGCCCTCTAATTTGAAAAGTATAATTTTCTTCGCAAAATTGCATATCCTAAGTTTTCAAAAACAGTCCCATTATAGTAATCGACTTAGATACAGCAGTGCTTCTTCTGAATTAACCATAATTACGATTTTTATTTCATACTGATTTTTGATTTGAACCTAACTGTATTTATTTTCTTACGCTACACTGCACAAGGGTCAAATAATCTATATTAATAGTCTGTATGAATTTTATTCTCTCTCAATATGTATATTTTCCCAAAAATCACCGACTTTTCACATACACCTCGTGGCATTGTTTACATCCATAAAAGATTCACAACGCAAAACAGCGTATGTTGTTGATTTCGCTTTTTACGCATGCGCATTGAAAAGCAAACCACGTGTATCGGCTATTCCAATCTCCTGATGATTCATGAACTCCTAGTAACGCCTAACATTTTTCCGCTGACTATGTGGCATTCTACCGCTAACAGGCCATGCTACCTTCATCGCCGACGTCCAGCGTGGCACTAACTAAAACTGATAACAGTCTTTACCCGCGACACGTGCTGGGGGCGCGGAAGTGCCCCCGACATGAAGATCAAACGTTCGGTCTAGTATTTCCGAGTTCGTATTACTGATAGATATAAAATATGATGATACTCCGCACCATTCATAGTGGGAGGACATTATTTACTGATGCGAAATCATCAATATTAGATGCCTAATTTTTTTGTCACCCGTTACATTTATTGGTAAAGATTACTTCTAGAATCATAAAGTTTATCTCCCATCCAATAATATATACTACAGTGAAACCTGATTGATTCGTATAATCTGAGCTATTTTAAGTATAATAAAGCCAAACTTATTCATAGGTAATATTCTCCCTTTCAAAGTTCAAAGCCTCTCGTTAATGTGTGAGTGTATTTCACACACACTTGGGCGATTGTCCCCTCCAGTACGCTTTAGAACAACACGTTACTTGTAGGTGTAGATATGTAGAGTGATGCGAACATATTAATTTGAACTCTTCACTGATTTTGCAATCCTAGTATCCGATTAACAAACGAGCGGGCGTTGGGAGGGCTCGCAACACCTTGAGCGAGGGCTGTTTTAATTTGGGCGTAGGCGTGCCTGTGATTGGTTACGAAGGTCAGCGGGCGTTTTTCATCCTGGTTAAAGCTATGATGCACAATTACGTTTAAAAAGAAGTATCTACTTGAAAAAATTAAAATGAAATCAAAATTTATATAACAAAAAATTTTAATGAAATCGCGAAAAAAAATCAGTTGTCCCTACATTTATGTATGTTCGTATAACTCATCAAAATGTAGCGATTTCAGGTTTGTTCCCCTAGTAAGAGTTGTTCATAATGATGAGTACAATGACCTCTTAAGAGGTTGTCTGTGTTTTTAAAATAACACTGTATAAATAAATATGATTGTCTTACTTCAATATCCTCCTTGTTAGGCAGCAGAGGGGCCTCCAAAATGTTCTTTAAGCAAAAATCTTCGTTGTCCAACTCGAAATTGTATTTGGTGACTTCCATGATCCGCTGCCAATGACGCGGCTTCATCGCTTTGTTGGCCATCAGCTCCAAGAGTGGGCACATATCGTTGAAGTCATCAATGGTTTTCTTTAGCGCGAAGAATGCTGGCCATTCTTTTAGCCTGTATAAGAAGGTATTAGATTTTTCTAAATGCTTTATTCCCAATTATTTAATGTTGTTATCATAATATGAAACATTTATAAATACAGGGTTAGGTAAATTTGAATCTGAAACATGAATCATGGAATATAATATGTGCACACCTGCTGCGATCTTTACTAATGCGGTTAAAACACATCTCACTTTTACTCACCCTTTCGGCAACTTCCTGCATCTGTTCTGGAACTCCATGAGCTCATTGTTGATCTCTTCAATGTTCACCTCTCCCCAGGGTATGTCATAATAACTGCTAACCCTATCTATGACATCATTGTATAGTTTGTACAGCTTCTGCAGAAGATTCAGTTCTTTTCTGATCTGCGCAAGTTCGGGGTACTCCGTGTGGGGTAGGCCGAAAAGCTCCTCACCATTTTGGTACGTTTGAAGCTTTCGCCACATACCATCGAAGCGGTTCTAAGGAATTACAAGGATGTATAGCAACTTTATTATATAGTTAATTTTTAGAATAAAGACAGCATGGAAGTAAGGACTTATTACCTGGAATAATATCAGCTTATCAGACGCTTCCCTAGGGCTCAAACCTGGCTGCATTGGGCCAGCATATCGATACTCATGGACATACTCCGAGTTGTCTTCTCTGAACCTATCCAGGTTGCTGTTGAGGTCAGCTTCCAACTGCGGTTGCATCTTCAGCAGCGTGAAGTGAGAGGCCAAGGCCCTGGCTTGTAGCTGCTGCCACGTGTAGCGAAGGTTGTCCACTTGTTCTAAATCTTCTTTGCTGACTGGTAACTCGTAGCGGGTTATGATGTTGAATGCTTCCTGCAATTTGTTTGTTTGATAGACCCTAATGATCGGATGACAAATCTTGCAGCTATTCAAAGTGTATGCTAAAGACTAAAGGTTTTTTTTTGTAACTAATCACATCATTTATTGACGTGAATGCGTCTTTAATTACATCACTGGATAGCTCAAGGATCATAGAATTTGGTACGCTTAGTGAAGACTGTGACCACTTGCGCGTGGTGGAGAGAGCGACGCCGCCATTTTGAGGCCATTTTGTTGCGTTTCGAGATTTCTATTTATGATAACTTTTGATTCGGATAGCTACGACGTTTTTTTAGGTTTCTATCGTCAGCTCTCGGCAAAAACTATCGATTGCTTATATAAAACATTAGCGTAAAATAGTTACAGTGTATATGGCGTTAAAAAAAATGTATAATGTCGGCCTATACGCGTGTAAAAACCAAATCCAAATACAGAGATTGGATACGGCTTCTTAAGAGCAATCAAATAATATCAATAACACACTACTCGTATATGTTAGAGTGAAGTAGTCCCGGATAAGTAAAAAAATGAATGCGGCCGAGCAGATCAACGGCGCTGCCAGTACATCTGCAGCTGGGGTGGTTGACATTATGAAAATATTACACGTATTTACATGCAAGTCATGCAACACACGGCTGTTTCCATGACGTAGCTACACCACATTTTTTCTTTATTCACATAGTCACAAAAATCGAAACCAATCCGTTTTATTTGGCAAATCAAACGTACTCATTGTTGTGTTTTACGTTATCGAGCAGACGAATTTTAAACTTAGTTTTTTGAAGCAACGTATTATGAAACTGTATTTTAGTGTGTTAAGGCCCGGTATCCACCAAAGCGGAGAGGAGATGCGTTGCGGAGAAGAGATGTGAGCTGTGTGTAGCAGAGATGTGAGCTGTGAGAGATCGAAAACAGTCAAGTTCTGTCTAAGAAAAGAAAGACGTCATGTCGTTACAAAAGTTTGCATTCAAAGCCAGTCAATCGAATGACGCTTTCGGGACGTGCAAGGCGCGCGGAGAAGGCGCGGGGTGAGGGTGCGCGAGTGCGTGCGCCGCCCGGCCGCCCGACTAGACACTTCTCCGCTCTGCCGCATAAAATTCTATAGAAAAATGAAACATCTCCTCTCCTCTCCGCTTGATCCATTTCCACCAAAGCTAAGCGGAGAAGAGATGTGGAAATAACGAAATCGGATTGGTTTATTCAAATACATCTTCTCTCGTCTCCTCTCCTCTCCGCTTTGGTGGATACCGGGCCTAAGACTGTTTTTTTCTATCTACATGTAGGTATGTGCAGAAACTAGTGAATCGATACTTTATTTTATTTATTTACCTCAACGGGGTCGATCCTTAGTTCCATATCAACCTCTTGTTCTCTAATTTTCTTGAGTGTCTCCATAACAGTCCTGACGTCATCCAGGTCTCGGATAGGCCGCTCCAACTTGCGCTCCAGGTCATTCATGATGGCGTAAACGTAGTCCATCTCGCGCTTGTATTTCTTGCGCATAGCCTGGCTTATTCTGTGCGTACCGTCTAAAGAAAGGATTTAGATAAGAAATAACACTATAAAATAGTGACGTATTGAGTCTGCGCCTATTAACTGTACTTTAAACAAACGAAGTTTTCATTTTTCTTAAAAATAAATTTTAAAGTTCAGGTACTGGCATTTATATATATTGTTTTGCTTTATATCTTCTGGAAAATTTCAATTTTAGAAAAAGAAAATTATATTCATTTGTAACACCACCTAATGTTGTAACAGTAGGCGGTAGTGCTTGAGCATACGGTGGAGGTCTGCCCTGCTTGGGCGGAGCACCGCCGTGTCCTCGTCGAGGCGATCGGCGGCGGTGACCTCTCGCGTCCGGCCCTGGTTCAAGCCATGGTCCGGAGCGAGGAGGCATGGGAAGCGGTCGCCTCCTTCTGCGAAGCAGTAATGCTAGCGAAGGAGGAGGCGGAACGCGTGCGTGAGAGGGAAACCTCACGCCCCAGCCGCCGCAACAGAAGAAGACGCCCCGGGCGTCGGGAAACGCAGGGCGATTCCCGGCCACCGTAGGCGCGGGCCTGCGGATGACGAGCTATGGGTGGCTCGCCGTCCGATAGCAACCAGGCCCGAGTCGACGGCGCGTCGTGTTCCACGCGTGCCTCAAAGAGCCGTCAGCAAAGAAGACGGGGCCCCATAGGGTCAGTGCCTGCTAGGGTTGCGGAATTTGTTCGAAAGAGTCACCGCGGCCCTGGAACGCAAAGGGCACAAGAAGGATCACGGGTGGGTTTTAGTCAGTAAGAGTCTGACACTCCCTTCCGCTCCGCCCAGAGCGGGAGAAGTCATTTGATGATTTCCCATCCAGGAAAAAAAAAAAGCCGGTAGTGCTTCAAGGGTTTTAGTCAGTAAGAGTCTGACACTCCCTTCCGCTCCGCCCAGAGCGGGAAAAGTCACTTTATGATTTCCCATCCAGAAAAAAAAATTTGTTCCTCCAAATGAATGTAATTTTCAATTTGTACGCTTCGTAAACAGAAAGATGTTATAATACGAAAGGGATTTATATATGTACATATGTATATTAAAATAAGGGTTCTTATGACATATATCACATAAACTCATCCTCACTTTTAAGTTCAGTAGTTAATCCAAGCTTCAACTTTTCCGTAGAAACAGCTAGACAGTTGCCAATGACCAGTACATCTGGTTCAAGCTCGAGCTTAGCTTCAAGCTCGCTGTGCCTCTTCAAAGACAGTTCAAAGTCATTGAGGTTCCAGGCAAGCAATTGTCGCAGAGTCTTCTCGCATTTCCATAAGTAATGGTAAGGGCGCCAGCGTTTCACTAAAGTGTTTACTTCCTAAAATAGTTGTGAGACTTTATTGTGAATGTTAAATAGTCCTTAGTAAAATTTATAAAAACGTTTTTGTAACAGGACAATGATAAAGGCGTGAAAACCTAGAAACATGAACATTTATCTAGACTTCTAGAGCAACGCTCTTACAAAGTTTTTATTGTATCTATCAGCAACAACAGATACTGTTGATCATGATTTAGAAGATAATAAAACTTACGGTTTTTACATTTGCTGAACACATTGACAGTAAAGTTAAAGTCTTAACAATCTCCTTATTCTCCATAATAGAGGGATAAAAGTTCTTCTGTTGAAATGGAAATTGCGGCTTCTCCTCAGATTCCAGTCTATAATGTTTCTTCCTCTTCATCTTGGCCATGTCTACCATCTTCGAAGACTTCTGGGTGGGGTTCGGGGGGGCCGTGACTGATTGCACCTGTTCGTCAAGCTTGGTAACAACGTCTAACAGCGGGTTCGACGGAGGACGAGCGATTTTCTTCCAGCTCACCTATTCACATCGAAGCCAGGACGCGAAGCATATTCACAGCATAACAGAAATAATGAAGCCACATCGAGTGCCAGCAAATCAACATATAATGCAAAAGCACATAGTTTGCAGACAAAAACACAGTCAAATCCACATTGTGCAGAGTGAGACAAACGACACAAGACAATTAACATCACAAGTAGGAAGAGGAAAATAAATCTCATTAGTTTATGCTTTTAGACTTTACTGTAAAATAAGAAAAGTAGGTATATATTGCAAAACTATAGAAATGTTGAAAAATGTCGACAATCGTTACATTTAAAACACTTTTGAAGGTGAGAATGGAGATTTAAAATAGCTGTTTATGTACACTTTGCAAAAACTGAAATAAAATTAGCTAAGAAAAACTTTAGAATAAGTTATTGATTTGAACATATGTAATTATATTAAAGGCTAACCAACTTTAACGTGTGAAATATTCCGGATTCATACCCTCGAGGTTTTTCCTCCTGTCCACTGCGCGACGCCCTTCGACAGTCCAGATATGAGTTTGCCTGCTTGCAGCAGAACTTCCTGGATTTCGTCAAGAGTAGGAGTCACAGACACGTTAGGTATCATTAGTGACGCTTGGAGTAAGAAGATAGGTTTCTTTTGCGTGTCTGAAAAATACCATAGCTTATTATTAGTCTCCACGACTGCCGATAATGGCCGCTGAGTTGACTTTTCATTCCGATAAACTAAGATTTCATTCAACAGGCAACACTGTTTCATTGACAACATTTCTTTCGACTACCAGATCTAATTTTAACTGAGATTAGTTATGAAGATTGAAGAATAAATTTGGTTTATGTACCTACGACTAAATCAGCCCTTCTTAAACATATTTCACACGTGGTGATATATGATCCCGAATTCAATGATTACATGCTGGTTTTTCATTTAAACTTTTATTTTACATTTGAATTACTATACATTTTACACTCGTATTCAATCTAAATATATATATGTAACTCAAAAGGGACTGACTGACTGACATAGTGATCTATCAACGCACAGCCCAAACCACTGAACGGATTGGGCTGAAATTTGGCATGCAGGTAGATATTATGACGTAGGCATACGCTAAGAAAGGATTTTTGAAAATACGTCCCCTAAGGGGGTGAAAAAGGGGTTAACATTTTGTATGGAACTGCACGCGAACGAAGTCGCGGGCATAAGCTAGTAACTTCATATAACTCCCGAGATGTCTACCTTTACTAAGGAAAGTACCCTTACATATAAAAAGTAATGATGATAAATGGTGTGACAAAGAATCCTGACCTGGTAATAAATGAACAAAAATAGCAATCCCAATTCATACTGTTGAACACCAAATCAAATAAGGATTCGAGACCTCGGCCTAATAAAAGCTCACAAAAAATATATAAAATTAAAGCAAATTTATTAAATCAAATTCACGCTAAACCACCAACCCACCCACCCACCCCTTTGCTAGCCGACCGACACCAAACAGCCCCTAGCAACGGGGTTGCCAGATCTGTCGCCAACACGTACAACAAACGAGATGTTTATAGTTTCATATTTACTTCAATACAACAAATAGTGCAATTTGTACTATTAGAAGTACAATAATCCAATGCCAAATACATAAAATATTTTATTTTCCTTTCCAAAAGAGTGCAGATACCATTTCTCGCCACGGTCTTTATTTATAATTCTTCTATACACAATATTGACCGTAGCCTCTAGTTTCATAGATGCCACGTAGGAAGGCATGGTTCTAGATGACCAATGATAATACACCCTTTCCCTTTAAACAGCACGTGTGTGTTTTCCAATTTTCCATCGTCCCGCCCTGGGGAACGCCCCAAATGGACGAGTTGCTCAACGAAATACTAGGGCCACATGAACGTGAAGGAGGTGATGGGGTTGAACTGTAAAGACTTAAACCATGCCATGGACAGGTAAGTTACACCCTCCACCACTAGGAGTGTAGACTTATGTGGAGGTCTTAGGGTGAAATTTACCACTAGCCGACCGTTTTGTCAATTTAAATACTGTGTTCTCATTCTTTCACAGCAGTCTATCCTTTTTCCTGAAGGCGTGGCCCATCCCCGATCAGGCAATTTTCATTCCAAATCACTGGGAAACCATGAATATCAAACGGTAACGGGAAATAGCTTGGCAGGTGCAAAGCCCGCGCTTCCTATGCTAAAAATATGTCATAAAAGATATATTTTTAGTGTTTACAATTTATATATTGCATAAAGTCAATAAGCCTTTACACGAGCCACGTGGTATTGAAACAAGACTGTATACATTCCTTACATATGGATCTTTCGTCTGTAAATATTTTGGGCCTGTTCGAGTTATTATCTAGCTACGTATGTATTGTAAACCGAACAAAAAGAAGAGATGTTATATCTACTCTTGTGCATAAATCTCACTATACAGTTTTACCATTGTACACAGCGGCAAATCGAAACGGTTTTTATGGGCAGGTAGGTGCCTAGAGCTTCCGAAATAACGTAGATTTACGAAAAAAAAAGTACTGTCGTTTTCATGCCTAAGAAGTTTAAACCGTCACGCGTCATTACATAATATGCTTTAACAGTTGATAACAAATACGACAAGCTAAGATAGCTTTCTAGCAAACGACTTTTTATCGATTTTATAATCTCTTTAGTTGTAAAAACAATCCCTTAAATCCGGTTTCTACCCTGGGAAACTCATTGACCCTCACCCTCTTTTTGTTGTTTATTATGTAAACCCGCAACGTGGTGTCCGCTCCACGTGAAGTGATACTTACTGCGCTTGCGTGGAAAATACTACGAGTCAGGACAAAGCAAATTCGATGTTGAAAACTAGGAGATTATGAATCGAAGAATATCCAGTGCTCTATTGGTTTATAAAGTCATTCTTGTCTTAAATATCGTATTTGTCTTGTTCAGGCTGGGCGCTATCTGATATTTTGTTCAGTTCTGTTAAAATACTGTTGCCACATTTAAATGTAGTTCACAGAAGAATTCTATGTCTTTTATTTCATTCCTTGAGTTAAAAAAACAATTTGTAAAAATCAATTGTATTCCAAATATTTGTTAAATGGTATATTATGCAAATGAAACTCAATGGAATACTTACCATATACATACGAGTATGTAGAATTATAGAGTTTTATCAAGTTTGCAAATATTAGCGAATCTTTTCAAGCGAGTCGATACAAAATTGTGATTTCTTTGTCAACACGTTCAGCAAGTTCTTTAAATAACGCATGAGTACTCGGACCCACGGTCCAAGAATTTCAACCCCAAACGGCTCAAACATATTAAGTGGTGACTAAGTTATTATATTTCCTCTGTTTCAGGTTTAGTTGACACTTCGCGTGACCCAAGGGCAGGCTTTTACTTCGGACAGAGGATAAGCATTGCCATAAAACGTGGTAATGCCGCCAGTCTATTGGGTTCACTCCCAGTCGATAGCGATGCGGATGACTTTTTTATGCTATTTTCTAGTTAGGAGGATTTTATTTTTAGGTTAAGTGTATATATGGTTAGATTAAAATTTTCTTTATTGGTGGTAAGTAGAATTGAATTAATAAAAGCCCACACGTTCAAGTGTTGTCTATTGCTAATTGAGTTTGAGCTGTCAATGTGAATTATATGTATATACTTATCTCGCGTATTTTGGAACGAATTTTGTTTAGCATGTATTTTAAATTGTGATAAACTATGTGAGCGAAGCCATGGGAGATAATAAACATCCACTTGTGTGTGGAAACTTCACTTAGTATTATATCCCACATATATTCTCGTTATGCTTGTGCTATATATACTGTAAAACTATCTCGATTGTACCGAATAAAATCCAACCCATTTATCTCAAAATATGAGGGAACCTCCATAGACGCGATGTGTGAGAAATGAACTACTGTCGGTTTATACTCCGTGTTCAGGTCGAGGCCATTGTCAGTCATTGACCTGTGACCCTACAGGCCAGTTGTGCGCATGCGCGACGGTAGGGTTCCCACTACTGAGGTACAGACAGATGCATATATATAACTGGCACGCTGACCCGCATTCATGGAGGTTGGCGAGTCATTTTCTCACTTTCGTTTCAGGTCATATCGGCTGAACTCAATGTGAGACGGTCTATTAATAATAAAATGTAATTTAAAACTTTTTCTCGCTAAACGGTGTTATGAATTAAAAACTAAGCCAAGTGCGTGTCGGGCCACGTATAGTGAAGAGTTCTGTATTGACCCGTCCAATAAATCGTGACGAAAATGATTCTCAAATACAAAAAATAAAGATTAGAAAGTTACTAATGTACTTAGTTTTTAATCATTTACCATAGATTTTTTATTTGCGTTTTCTTTTATAATTAAAAAATGGTCGATTATTATTCATTATTAAGCCTAGTGATAACTTTCCGATTAACTCTTCCGAATAATATTATATATACCTACTAACATCTTAAATACTTTTCACATGTCTATAAATACGGTTTGGTTTACAAAGGGTGACACATATGTAAGTCTGAAATAATTACCTCTATAAAGCCTCATATTTCGCGAGCGGATTTATGAACGGAAAAAGGATCCGCACAAACCCCAAAATATTTTTGAAATACCTGTTTGACGACACTCCATACAATGATATAGACGAGTGAAAAAATATCCCCCCTTTGTGATGTCATTATGACAGCCAGTATCAACGGCTTAACGTCCTTTCCGAGGCACGGAGGAGTCTTGGTTCAGACGGTCTAGGTCAAGGCTGCCGAGGTCGTTCCGTAGATTTCGAATTTTGATAAAATTCATAATCTGTTGGAGCAAGGTCTGGTGAGAGCTTCCAGCTGTAACTCTTGTAGCTTTGCGATGGTCTATCGTGAAGTGTGAGCGCGCGCGCGTTGTCGTGGAGAAGAAATCGGGAACAGCGATTAATCAGTCTTGGTCGTTGAATTGGGAGCTTCTCCATCATTGTTTGCAATTCTTGGCAATATACATCTACCATCACTGTTGGTATTCGGTCACATTCTGTAAGAATCTGTAATATACAAGTCCACCAGATAGGCACCATCATCCTCCTATGATTAATCTTTTTTTTAGCGCACTGATTGGTAGCTGTACCTTAGGTCACCCACCGAGACGCTTTCGGTTGTTGAACAGGATTCACTTTTCATCGCACGTAACAAATCCATTTAGAATTCCGTCGTTTCTATGCGGATTTAGTAATGATGAGCATGCTTAAACCCGTAATTCTCGCTGTTGGTCGCTTAGTTCCTGTAGCAGACACGTATCTAGCTTTTTATCTTTCCGATTTGACGCAAATTTTTAAAATGTTATTTTGACAATAACACCAAGGCCTACAGCAAGTTCAGCCGTAGATTGAATGTAATCTGTTTTCACAATCCTCTTCAATTCGTTGTTGTCAACAATGGTTACCGGCCGACACGACTGTGAGCGATATCCACCTCAAAATTTCCAAAATTAAAACGTTTAAACCAGAAATGAAATTTTTTATGCAATCAGTAGTTTCGTGTGGTTTGCACAGCAATATTTTCACGTGAGAACTCATATTCTGTAATAGTACAATTTTTTCATGGCCCCAAAAACTACCACAATTTTACAAAATAAAACACAATCCAAAAACAAGTTACTGAATTTGAAATTAAATAACAAGACTTTCGAATAAAGTTTATTTAAATTTCAAATCCAGAGATACTTAAATCTGAAAATGCTATTTATGAAATCTCCAATTACAAGACTTATTATATTATTGAAGTTCAACATCCAATGCAAAAATATTTTTAATTTTTAACCGACTTCTAAAAAACGAGGAGGTTCTCAATTCGGATGTTTGTATTTTTTTTTTAATGTTTTTTCGCGCATAACTCCGCCGTTTGCCAACCGGTTTGAAAAATTCTTTTTTTGTTGGAAAGGGTATACTTCCCAAATGGTCCCATGAAAATATTATCGAAATCGAACAAGCGGTTTTTTGTTAATTTCAATAAATGATAGCAAATCTGTCGGGATAGCTGAAATCGCATGTTTGTTTATTGTTTACACCAATTTATACCACGGCACGTACGCTGTGATGGGTATGATTAGCTGGGAGTGAACCACTAAAAAGTGAAAAATAAAAAACTTTTTACAAAAAATAAAACCGACTTCTAAACAAAAAAACCAAAAAGTATAAAATAACTTTAATTTCGGAAGTCGGTGTGTTCAACAACAAAAAAGCAACCAAAAACACCGAGTTCCGAATTTAAAGTTATTTTTGTAAAAAGTTTTTAACTAAACCCAGTGCAAAAAGAATCATCTAAACCAGTTCTCATAAACAATAAAGTGATGCTCGGTTAACAATTTGTGAAAATATCGCTCAACAAACAAACAAAAGAAAACTGATGAATTGAGAACCATAAAACATCGTTCTGTTTATGTCAGTCTCATTTTCGTCTATTTCTATCTATTGAACATGACTGATCCCGAATGTTCTAAATAATAATAGCCAAACTATAATTATTTTCATATTTTGGTTTATTTAATTCCAACTTTGCGTAGGGTTTTTATAAACTCAATAACTATAATTCTGTTTCTTCGTAAATTATAAGTTTGAATTAAATGTAAGTAATAATATATTTATCGCCGACGCGCTGACGCTACGTGCCAGTCAGTCCACGTGGATTTTACGCGCCTTAAATCTGCCTTAAATGCGCGAGTTGCTGTTAAGTCAGCTCGAATACGATGCAAGATACTAGAAGCCCATAAACGTTACGAGCTTGGATCGGGAATTTTCAACAGTCAAATCGTAACAACTACCGCCATAGCATGATGCCTCACTCGTCTCTGAATCCATCGAGTTAAGGTTGAAAATCGGATCCATGTTTTAACATATTGATTTTGCGACGCGCAGTCACATTCGTTCTTACCAACGATGAAACCAAGTTCTTGACATTTTGAGCTGATATCCTATGAATTATGACAGAAATGTACAAAATCTTAAATGCAAAAACATGCGTTATGAAATACTGATCACATTTTATTCAAATCATGTATGGAATACCATTAAATTACGTTTAATTTGGAATGCTTTCAAGGAGCGGCAGTCCAAAATGGCGCTTTTCATGGACATTTTCTCAGATTTTTTAGCATAGATTCAGTAAAATATGACAGAAGTGGTATGCAAGATGACACAAAGTTAAAGCGTCATTAAATTTCGGTTTGGTTATATAAGTTCTTTTATCGCATATATGCGTATTTTCTTCTGTAGATGTTGTTTTGTCATTGAAAGTATTAGAAAGTCGTTCTCGTAATACGTGCAAGCGGTAAAATACACACCAACCCCAATGGAGTAAAACAACGTCGAACTCGCGCAAGAAGGGTTCCAACCGTCTCTTGTTTTTATTAACTAAATTAAAAGGGTTGTAAAGGAGCCTAACTATATTTTTTTAGCGAATATAACCGCTAAAAAAATATAGTTGAACTCCTTTACATTTTCTCTTTTGTGAATATAGCAATACAATGTCTGTGAGCCTTTCAAGTGTTTCAAATTGCCATTATTGAAATTTACCAAAAAAAAAAACACGACACTTTTCTGAGCTCCGTCTACCTATAAACGATACTTCAATTTATTTACCTTCTGCTGTACTGTCAGAAGTAAATTGTTTGATGATTAGGTCAAGAGTCCTTCTGGTGACCTTGATGAGGACATCAACGACTTTCCTGCTGTAATAGCGTCGCATCTCGCTCACTGCGTTCTTCACCATTTCCTGTGAAATTGAATTGAGGGTTTTTGGTAAACTTTTATTTTCTCGAATTTACATTTGGCAGACTTGTTACAACTACTTGGCATTGGCCTCCTACCGTAAATGAAATGCCGTATTACAAAAATCATAACTGTATTCTCTGAAGAGTCAGGCAGAAGAGTATAGATCTACTTTTCGCCAGTTTCGTTTATGAGCCACTATCTAATAGGTAAAAGGTAATAAAGTAATAAGTAGTTGACCAAAAAAATCTTGTTAGTCCGTCAGATAGATTTCCAAAAAGTATTTGACTCATATTTTCTTTTTTCATGTAAACAAAAGACGAAGACGATGCAATGTATTGAAAATTCGTGCACGTCACTACTCGCTACAATAGGGTAGTTGACTAAAAAAATCTAATTAGTCCGTCAGATAGATTTCCAAAAAATATTGGACACGTATTTTTTCTTTTTTCACGTAAACAAAAAATGAAGACGATACAGTGCGTTGAAAACTCGTGTGACGTCACTACTCGCTACAATTTTTACCGAGCCGTGACATCACAAGCCTCCACTCCTGATCTTTGATGCTTTGTATCTTCGTCAGTTTTTATAGATTTGATAAAGGAAAAAATACGTGTCCAATATTTTTCTATAATCTAACTGACGGACTAAACATAATCATATATTTTTTACTCAGGAAACATCCCTATTTTAACTACGACGTCACGCCAAAGCCGTGACTCCTAATCCGTGATGCTTTTTATCTTCGTTAATTTTTATAGATTTGATATAGCAAAAAATACGTTTCCAATATTTTTTGATAATCTAACTGATGGATTACATAGAAACATATATTTGTTACTCGGGAAACATCCGTATTATCGACGTCGGTCAGTCAAAAACATAAAGCTAGTTCCTAATCGTAGATCACTATGGAGAAGAACGTACAAGAAACTCCATGGAAACTTTTTATACCAGTAAATAGTTAGAAATAATCATTACATAACATTTTCTAGACTTCAGTTTTCTGTTGTATTAGGGCAGATTTCAATAGTCAAATAACTTTTATAATTATTAATGATTTGACATATTTTTTATGCTTAGACTGTCTTTGAAACTGCCGCTTTTATTGCGCTGACAAAAGTTAACTTATCTGAATCTGACGAATAAAAATGTGGCCCTAAATGGATTTATTCTTCTACTGAAAAGTTGTGGTTACCTAGCCGCCTACTCTAAGACGATATACCAATACAAAATCAGTCACAATTAACTAACTTGCAATGGCCAAATAAAAACTTAATTTACCTAAATTGTTTGCAAAACTTTATTGTTTTGATAGGTTTTTAAAAATGTTTAGGCATGTTTATGTAAGTGAAGTGTATGTAGATTTTCCTTTAGCCGTTTTAACAGCTGACTTGGCGAACTTCACGCTGATGCATCGTTCCCATGGAAACCGCAGTGGCGTAGCCATGTGCTTGAGACACAGTATTGATCCAGCCAGACCGTAAAATATTTCAGCACTAGGCTCTCATAACAGGATGACAGGTTTTCAGGAATGTTGCTGTCGAGGGCGTGCAACGTAGACGTGCTAATATAGAACTTATATCTAACAATACCTTTATGACGTAAAAATCCTTGGCCTTGGATGCGATATTATGGATTGTCTGAAGGTCGTCTTAAGTTTGACAAAAATAAATAGACGAGGAATTGTATTTTCATAAGTAGAATACTAATATTTTCTGATCAGACGTCAACACGACTATCTTCAAAACCCCGCCTCAGTTTCTCGAATGGGATAGGTTATCTTTTGCCCATTGTTAGGAATAGGATAGAATAGTATAGTTCTATCTGTGCGATAAAATTTAAGATGGATATAATACCGAGCTCAGGGAGCTCTAAATACCTGCCACGGATTTGCTAGGTTCTCCCTTACTTAATGCCTTATGGTGCACTTAATGCCTTTCAAATAGCATTGCTTTTAACTGTATTCAGGTGCATTTAATGAGACACATTTGATGGATTAAAAAAAATAATTAAAGGTCTCATCATGAATTCCACCGATACGATACTGCATATTTTTCACGTGGATTATCAATTACTGATCAACTTCATGGGCAAAGGCGTAGAGAAGTACATATACATAATAAGGCACCAACCTGCATACTCTTGGACAATCCACCAGCGGGCATGGACAGAAGCCGGTGAGGGCTCTCGAAGCATTCCCATACTGCAGACCAGTCCTGCTGGCCGCTCGACGAAGAATCGTTGACGGTGGAGGTAGCCCCGCTGCCCGCTTGACTATCATCTGAAGTAAGAAACAGGATTTAGTTAATTCTGAAAACTATGACTCACTACGATCTCGTATAGCTACTGTGTACAAGTCAAAAATAAACTATAAATTATACAAATCATGTAATAGTATGATTAGTTCACAAGGTTTTTCACTTATGTTTATTTTGTTGATTAATTAAACAATTACATATTAGGTATCTTTTTCTAGAAATCAATCTCTCAGCCTGCAAAATGTGCATAATATGCACATTTTGCAGGCTGAGAGATTAAAACGTTATTCAATAAATATGTATGTACCAAGAGGATAAAGCAGTGTCTTATAAGCACGGGCATCATATTGAAGGTTTCTGTGATTAGTTTAGAGTTTAACTCACGAGTGGAGCCAGAAAGTTAATATAAGAATCGCGGTAAACATTTTCATACTCGAACGTTTAGTTGAGTTCTAAATTCAAATCACATTGTTGACCTCGGGTCAATAATGTACCTGCTGCGGAATTTGTTCGAAAGAGTCACCGCAGCCCTGGAACGCAAAGGGCACAAGAAGGATCACGGGTGGGTTTTAGTCAGTAAGAGTCTGACACTCCCTTCCGCTCCGCCCAGAGCGGGAGAAGTCATTTGATGATTTCCCATCCAGAAAAAAAAAAGTCAATAATGTACCTACTGAATTTTGTTATGGCAACAATGACTTCCTTAATGTGAGGTTTGCATGGCATGTAATTTGAAGTTTTCATGCAGGGCCTCAAGTTTACTATCCCAAAAGTGTCAGAATGGTCTATCATTGATTTCATAATGGTCGATTTTTACAAGTTAATTTAATATACTAATATAAAAGCGTCACTATGACTTTCCAATGGTTAACTACTGATACTCCATTGAAAGAAATGGCATAGAATGATAATCTCGTACATATACTGAATACAAATGAATGACCGATCATTAGATTGTCATTGTGCAGTCATTGCTTTTAATAGCTCGATTATCAAAAGTACCTATTATAAGACCATTGACCGAACAATGATCGACCATTATGAATTTAGCAGATTACGAACTTTTAGCAAAATGACAATGGGATCGTGTTGGAATGACAAATTTATAAAAATGGCAGATATCGGGCCCAGGTGTATAGGTACAATAATACTGTATTCCACGCAGTATTATTATCCCATTGCCCCGGAATCAACGAAAAGTATTATAGATTTACCTATTACCTATCTAAAAAAAAAACAGAATTAAAAAACGGCTTGACTTTGTTTTTTACTTTCGTAGTTGTGAAATCGGAGTTTGTCTATACTAATATTATAAAGAGGAAATATTTGTATTTTTGTATGTAAAGAATAAACTCAAAAACTACTGGACCGATTTCAAAAATTCTTTCATCATAAGAAAGCTACTTTCACCCTGAGTAACATAGGCTATATTTTACCCCCGTATTCTCACGGAAAAGGGAACTACGCGGGTGAAACCGCGGGGCACTGCTAGTATAAAAACCAATTTTGAAAAAAAATGTACTGATGCGAAGCCGGACCGGTGGGGGTTAAAGTTGTTATAAAAATATGTATTAATTTTATTCCGACCATTAATTTTATACTTTTTGCTGCGCCCTGCAGGGTCCGTAATTGTACTTAGCTTTAAGCCAATTGTAAGATGTTCAGACATTACGGAAATAAAGATATAAATATGTAAAATATAAAAGAAAATGGAGAAGTAAAAGATAGCCTGACGGCAGCCAATGAAGAGAAAATGTGTTGAGAAAACCTGAGAGAAACATGAGAGTAGGGTGAATTTTACAGCAAAGCCAATCGTACTTCACGGCTACAATACACATTTTAAAGAATAAAACCCAAATAAGCTTATTTTATGACTCGAAATAAATAATCGTAGAAGAACCTACTTATTGGTTGGTAATTTGGTATTATTATTAAACCGAAACTGCAATGAAACTACTACGAGACACTATCAAAAATCGCTTGACCCCTTAATAGTATGTAACCCTCTACATAGTAAGGGTCTTGCAACACTGGTATTTTAGAAGTTATATATTCGTTGTAGCCAATTTAAACTATATTGTCATGGCAACGCTCAGTATTAAAAAATTTTGAATAACAACGATTAAAATGAAATAGTTTATACCAACAGGGTATCATAAAAGCGAGGATGTATTTGCTTATAGGTAACAACTATACAAACGAAGGGGGCGTGACTTCGTGTTCGCTCTTCTACAACTACGCTAGCAATTTGCAAACCAAGCCGAACGCTGCACTCTGGATCTAGCGTCCCGTCACAACGGTCTTGGTATTTAAGACCGGGAGTTCGAATTTTAGTCTCGGAACAGAGGGAACGTACTAGGAGAACATACCCACGAGAATGTAGTCTAACTACAAGTAACAACAAGATCTGTTATTTGGCGGGAAAACTTCGGATATGCAGTCTAAAACTATTTTCTTGACTGTGAAGTGTCGTAACTTAACTGTCAAGAAAATAGTTTTAGACTTTTTCCGCAATGGTGCATATTCACACACCGAACAACGCGTTTTTATGACTATTAAAAAAAATAGGTGGCGAAAGACTCATCGTTTAGTCCTAGATTCTTTCGACATTGAAAAATTGAGTATTACTCTGTATCAGCAGTCGCGGCTCATAATATCGTGCGTGTAAAAACTAACGCTGAGGGCAAATTCGGATGTCGCAGGCTATGAGATACTTGGTTGCGGAATTTGTTCGAAAGTGTCACCGCGGCCCTGGAACGCAAAGGGCACAAGAAGGATTTATTCAGTTAGAGTTGCCTGCCGCTCCGCCCAGAGCGGGAGAAGTCATTTGATGATTTCCTATAAAAAAAGGCTATGAGATACCTATTTCTCACGGGTTATAATTTTCTATTAGTAAATGGGAAGTGCTGACAAACGCTACCGTCTTTATCAGAGACTAGCAGCGCCCCGCGGTTTCATCCGCGAAGTTAGGTAAAATGTATCCTCTTACACGGAAAAAAAAATAATGTGTATTTCTATTGGTAAAAGAATATTTTAAATCGTTTCAGTAGATCCAGAGATTACCCCCTACAACCTCACAAACTGAAAAACTTAACCTCTTTATAATAATAGGTTATAGGTTATAGGTATAAATATAGATTACCAAAAGCGTGTACGGTGTACGTGTTCTGTACATATTATTATGGCGGATTACGATAACAAATTAAAATATCCGATTAAGGCCCATTAGTGACAGAAAAGACATCGAGATTCTTAGCAATATATTTTACTGTGATGTTATTATGTGAAATAAAATGAATAGGAATTCGTTTTTAAAGTTAGTTTGTATTTTTTATTTAGAACTTGGTTGTATTTTTTTATGAAAACTGCTTTTTAGTGGTTTATTTTACCATTTCTCGAGCTATAGTTGATCGAAAAACTAAATTAACGAAATTTTGAAGGCCATAATTGCGAACCAACGGGTAATCACGAATTAGTTGCTAACCCGGACTCATTGTATTATGAATGTTCGTGTTATCATACAACTCTGTGCTAAAAAAATAACTCCGTTTGTGCAAACCGGCCTAAAATGTACTTATGCTTGGTCTTAATAGCCTATTTAAAGTCGCGTTTTTAACTATGGGGGTCTTTAATGGGAGAAGGATTATATAAATTACATAGATTGTCATAAAAAATAATTAGATTCGTCTCGTTGATTGCAGCATTTTTTCCAAAATCTTTTAATGCAATTCGAAATTACTCTGAGAGGCTCGAACTCTTGGGTAAAAAATATCTCTCGTTCAGGTGCCTTAGCCAACCTTTGTATTCTATTACAAATTTCCACTAAATATGTACGTAGGTACATCTTCACAAGTTATTTAATAAATTTATAGATCATCGATACTTGGATAAACGAACGAAAAATGCCTTAAGTGTTTCGAATAAATTCATATCAAGATAGTTAAATTACTAAGAAATAAAATTCAAAAAGCAGCCCAGTCTAATTTATAGTCTATGGTTACTTACCAGCATGGCAGTAAAAAAATATACAGCAATGCAGTTGATATTTCAATATAATAATAGTCAAATACGTGAACTTAAATATGACACAGGCAAAGTGACGAGTAGCTCTCAGTAGTATTTCGTCAACAACGTCGTCCATTGCTGCGAGTCCGAGCTCCTGACGGCGAGACGCTGCATCATGGCTGAGCTGCATTGAACGCATAAGAAATACTAGGAAATAATAAGCACTAGCTAGTCTAACCAACCACTACAAGCACAATTCCAGCATGCCTACACGATACTCACACATTACTGTAAGGAGTTGGGGGTAGGAAGTTTCAGTGCATTGTAGGAGGGGGAGGCCATTTTTGCATGGAATGAGGGGTTAGGAGAGAACTGATGCTCGAGCGGTTGCGTTTAAAAAGATATGCCACACCACCCACTCTACAGAGAGGTCTACGTACTTCGTAACGTTGCAATAGTTGTTTTTGCTGTAATAATAAACATTTTCAGCAATGCTAGGTACTAAATGCAAACGATGTGATTTCAAATATTTATAACAACGTTTTAAATATAATAAAAGTTGTTTTGGCGACTGCAAAAGACATGCGCAATCGTCCATCACTAAATAATAGCATCAAAAGCATGAATTTCACTCTTTCAGAAAAATCAACGTTCAAAAATTTCGTCTCTTAAAAGTGCAGTTTCTCAATACTTCTTCCCCATATTCCGCGAAATGTTCTCACTTTTAAAAAAAGCTACTGATAATCGTCTAATATATTTTATATGTAGAAGACTGACTGATTATGCATTTAGAAAAAAATATAAAATAGACCCTTTGTAGGTTTTTATGCAGCAGAGGCACATGCAACGATCACAGTCATGCAGTGTCTCAATTATCTCTTAGTTCAACGATTTTTTATACAAAAGACAAGCATGACACTGATGAGTATGATGAAATAATTTAAAGACATAGATTAAGTAAAATAAACTTATAACAATGCTGAAGGTTGTCGGCAAACTATTTATTTTCAGTTTTATTTCCATCGCTTCTCACTGTTTACGAAGTTTGCAACATTGTACGGGCAGAAAATGCATCAGAACATGAAGTTCTACCAGGAAAATATAAAACTAGGGCGTGTGTTTGATATTTAGATATAAGTAAGTACTGGAGAAAAAGTGCATTAGCATGCCAATGTGTGGTTTGATATTAGCACACATAGCGAAGTTGTGATATAAAATAGCAAAATGGAAATATGACGTATACGGTAAAATAACTGAATCAGCAAGACATAAACAATAACTATGACAAGCAGTTGTTTAACTATTTAGCGCCAAAGCCTTTTTCGAACCCCGAAATTATGAATATTACAAGTACATCGCTCAGTCAAATTTTAAAAAACACTTCTTATAATCGAAGTTTATGGAACCGCTAGTGTCATAATTACGGAATATGAAACCCTAAACATATATACATACACATGTTATTATTAATAAACGCAAAGAAGTTTAACCTTTCCCTAGCCTATTACTAAATATACACGAAAGATGTTTCCTGTGAATCTAGGAATAGGGCAAGCTGTTTCATCTATGGATGGTATCGACTAGCCAACAGAGAGGTGAACATATATGTGACGACATGGTTGGCGCAGTGGTTGAGCGATTGACTGCTGCACTGCGTGCCGCGGATTCGATTCCCGCACGGAACAAACATTTGTATGGCCTACAGATAGTTATTCAGGGTTCTGGCTGTTTGTGTATGTGAATTTATATGTTTGTAAACGCACCCCCGATACAGGAGAAATTCCTAGTGTGGGGCAACGTTTTAAAAAAAATAAAAAATATATATGGTCCCGACCTTGTAGCTAGCACCATAACGCAGCAACTCGCCCTTAAAAGTAATTAACAATTAATCGATTAAAGCGTCGATCAGTGTTGGCTGCGCCATCTATGCAATG
Source organism: Hecatera dysodea (assembly GCA_905332915.2). Classification (NCBI taxonomy): domain Eukaryota; kingdom Metazoa; phylum Arthropoda; class Insecta; order Lepidoptera; family Noctuidae; genus Hecatera; species Hecatera dysodea. Next base: position 23,074,259 of record HG995286.1, on the reverse strand, counting down.
GCAAGAATCTCGTGAGAGTGTTGAAGAAAATGTAATTATGATTCTTGGTTGATCTTAAAAGTTCTTTTCAGAAAACCATTCACATTTCTAGCTGCTGTTTTAATAAGACAAGACAATCTTCTAAAAGTAATTCCGAATAAAAGACAGCACCATGGCCTCAAGTCTGCTATTACAATAATCTCAAAATGGTCTATCACTGATTTCATAATGGTTAATTTTTTCAAGCTTGATCAATGATCGATCATTATGAATTTAGCAGATTACGAACTTTTAGCAAAGTAACAATGAGATCGTGTTGGAATGACATATTTATAAAAATAGAAGACATGAGGCCCAGTCCAGTACTAGCTTAAAATTATGAACATGCAGTTACTCCCATGGAAATATGATAAGAATTAAGTCTGGAACTTAACATGGACTCATGTAATAATTTCGCGAATATTTTGTTAAATGCTCATGCACCTCCACCCTACATCACGGTAAAAAAGGGCGACTTGGTTCTTTGGCTGTTGCCTAGGATAAAATTTAGTAGGGGGACTAACCAAACATAGATAAGATCCACGAAAACTAAGAATATTTAACAGCCAGGCCAAGCTTTTTAACTAGTTGCAGTTTTTCTGTAATTACGAGTAGGCTTTCTAGAGTTCCATGACTTTTTAACAGCGAGAGTGGAGTCTTGGCAATTATTTCGGCTACTACTGTTCGGTTATTAATATTAACATTAGAATAACGTGACTATCCGGAAAAATAAAAACAAGCGTGAAGAAAATATAAATACTTTACACACTTTTTCAATATGTATATTCTTTGTATTACTAATCTTATTTTCTGGAAATTGCTGATTGTTGGAAGACCCCACACAAGGTGGACCGATGACGTGGCGAAGGCCGCGAAAATCAGCTAGAGACGTGACGATAATCCTTACCTCCTTACTGTTACTCTTTCACGCAAAAACTACTTAATGGATCTTGATAAAATTTGGCACAGTGTTAGATTATAGTATGGAATAACACACAGAATACTTTTTATCCCGGAAGTATGCTCCCTTTGGGATAATTTTCGATATTCACGTGGGCGGGCAACCAGTTATCCATAAAATAACAAATACCAATACCTTCAGACAAGATACAGGTAAGAACCAACGAATATGATGGATCGTTATATTAGCTACACGAAACATTGTATCTATCTATAACCCATCGACGCGTAATGTCTGATACCAGGACACAATGAATACTCGGAGGTAAATCATTGAAATATCCCGCTCATACATTGTGTCTACACGATATTCAACACATACGCATTTTTCTCTTTCTCATGCATGTGTGAGTTCTCGCACTGAATTCCAATAGCCATATTATGCAAGAAGGAGAGCAGACAGGACAATGACCGACCGCCACTGTCATTGAAAATGTCAACAACATTATTGCTTGCAAGGTAGTTCTCAATGGTGGATCTTATTTTCTCGGGTCGTCATGTCATATTATTAATGGTTCAAGACTGAAATAAAAACAGCAATTTTGTTTATTTGTGGTTTCGTAAATCTTTAAAATAAAATTTTCATAATTTCAGGGTTTTTCTCAAAAAGTTGTTAGGTACTGGAATTGATCCTCAAGAAAACTTTTATCATCCAAAATACATCCTACAGATTAAAACTTGTTATGGAAAATGTATGATGCCAATATTATTCCATTTATTTATTTAACTAACATAATAATTAATTTTTTTAAAATATCTATAAAAACCAAAAAAAAAATAGTAGCCCACAGGTATCGGAAACAGGGCCCATCTACTGGTGGTCAGGGCTCCTGTGAGAGGAACCTCCTAACAATACGCACCATGTCCAAGAGTGAAGCTTCTTGGATCAGGCCCTTAATACAGCTACTCAATGAGAGCCTCTTGAGATGTTGGTCGAGGCTCTTGGCAATTATGCCATTAGCCGTCACAACTATCGGCACAATGACTGCTGTGTTCACATTCCACATATCGACAACCTCGCCAAGTCAAGATACTTCGTTTGTTTATCTTTCTCAGCCTCCACGAAGTTCTCATCATGCCTCTATATCGTCATGACTGCTATATAATTGCTGCATAATTCACAATTTCCTGTCTGGTTCTCACCATCCTTAATCCGTATTCATAAAAATAAAGAACGTGCATGGATGAATTGGAAAAAATATCATAATCTTTCCGACTATGAACACTTCTCTAACTATCGGAAATTATTCCGAAGAGAGTGTGACACTTGTTTCGGTAATTACATTGATTCGGTTGAAGATAGCATCCCGAAAAATATAAGGCATTTTTGGAGTTACATATCGAATAGGAAAACTAAGGCTGGTTTCCCAGCCAATATGCGCCTCAAAGATACCTCTTCAAATATTCCTACAGATATATGTAACATGTTTTCGAACTTCTTTGTTTCTGTTTACGAACCATCTACCTTTGACCCTGAGAAATGGCAACCTTCGAACAACTATGGAGATAACTCATCTTGTATTTGTGATATTTATCTTTCTAAAAATGATATACTTAGGTCACTCAAATCACTAGATCCATCGAAGGGGGCTGGTCCAGATGGATTGCCACCCGCCTTTTTCATCAAAACTGCCGACAGCATTCATGGTGTTCTGTGTTTAATTTTTAATAAATGTTTATGTCAGGGTGTTTTCCCGGCTGCTTGGAAACAAGCGTTCATTACGCCTATTTATAAAAATGGAGACAAAGAAAACATTGAAAATTACCGTCCTATTTCAATCCTCTCCACCTTGTCCAAGCTTTTTGAGAAGCTTGTGCACGGAGTTTTATATCCTCAATTTCATCGATTGATTATACCCGAACAGCATGGTTTTGTTAAACGGCGTTCTACAAGTACAAACCTTATGGTATTTACCAACTTCCTATTTGAAAACATGGATCACCGTGTCCAAGTTGACGCCGTGTACACTGATTTTCAAAAGGCTTTTGACAAGGTGGATCATACGCTTCTTTTGGAAAAGCTGGCGCTTAATGGAATTCGTGGGAACTTACTGCGCTGGTTTGTTTCTTATATTTTTAACAGGACTCAAAAAGTCGTTATCAATGGCTACGAATCCGAGACCGTTACTGTTAATTCTGGAGTGCCTCAAGGGTCTATTCTAGGACCTTTTCTCTTCATTATATACATAAATGACATTAAAACATGTTTCCTTAACGCTCGTTTCTTAATGTATGCAGATGATATAAAAATATATAAATCCATCAAAAGTATTCAAGACTGCCGGCTCCTCCAAGATGATCTCAGCCGACTTAATAACTATTGCAAAGAGAACAAGCTCGTTCTTAGTCTCCCTAAGTGTCATAGTGTATCTTTCACAAAGAATATAAATAAAATTAATTTCATTTACTACATCAATAATCAACACTTAAATGTAGTTGACTCGGTCCGCGACCTAGGTGTTATTATTGACTCGTGTTTGCACTTCAACTTGCACATTGACAGTATAATTAATAAGGCTCTTCAAATGTATGGCTTTGTCATGAGATCCTCAAAGGACTTTGTGCGATCCTCTACTTTTTTGATGTTGTATAGGTCTTTAATACGCTCGCAACTGGAATACGCCGTACCTATTTGGAATCCATTTTACCTCAAATATAATAGCAAAATAGAAATGATACAGAAGAAATTCTTGCGTGGCATGAACTACAAATGTTATCATTCGAAGATGCCCTACACACATTTATTACGCAAGTACAACATTCTTAGCCTTCAATCTAGACGACTACTTTTGGATGGAATGATGCTGCATGGTTTGTGCCACAATAGATTTGACTGCACTGAAATCACAAATAAAATATGTTACACTGTACCCAGAAATGTAATCAGGCGTGGGACTCGCGTGCCTCGCCTATTCCACGTTAACTCGTGTAAGACCAATGCCGGGGTACGAGTACCTCTTCGACGCCTTGTTGAAACGTACAACACACACTTTATGGACATAGACATCTTATTTTATTCTAACAAAAAATTTAAAACTCTCGCTATAGCTTCATTAGCTTCCAAATTTTAATTAGCACTTAATTCTTAACTTAAATTCTCAAAATCAGCTTCCGTTTTTCACTTATTTGATTAATCTGTGGACAATAGTGTGGGTTATATGTTTACCTATTTATCTTAAGAACCTAATTGTATTGCCTTAACATGTAACTGTTTTTTGTCCCTAATAAATAAAATAAAATAAAATAAAATATTAACAATAATTGCGCGACACTCTAGTCGATCTATCACTACTATGTCAGGCTTATTACGCCAATATTTATTATTATTCCTACTTGTACCAAAGGGGTATGGACAGTTTTCTATGAATGTCGTCCAGAAACCGGCAGTGTTGAAATTAGTATTGACACAGAATAATATTAGTGTACATTTACCTCAATATCTCAGAACTGCAGAAAACAGACACAAGTTTATTGATATTAGCTTCCATAGCATGAAATGAAAAACTGCAGTCGACCTTTCTGAAAATTTGAGACTTACTGCTGTTGCTCACGCAGTATATTTTAAGTCACAATGACGGTGTACATTTACCCCAATTTAACATAAAAACAATTTATATGTTTTTTAAGAAATTAAAATATTTAAGGTTAGTTAAGGTAAACGTTCACTGGCATTATTAGATAACTTAAGACAGATTTACTTTAACATTTCACAACTGTTTCAATATTCCGATGTTTCCATGACATAAAATAATAACTTAAGAAACCCTTTTTCGTCACTTGGTTGAACTTAAATCATCAAATATATCAATGTACTTACCGGGGATAAAATTGACATTAGCTTTTTAACATAAAATGAAGATTTCGGGAAAATATGAGCCACATTGCTGTACTTTAGATAATTTATCATAGCAAATCGAATAAAGCCAGTGTACGTTTACCTTAATATGTCAAAACAACGACACAAAGGTTTTAGCTTCCGTAGCATAAAAGAAAAATAAATATTGTAAGGGATGGGTCGTCAGCACTTCCGGCACAAAGGAAAAGTCCAGTTTTCCAGGCAATAACTGTTTATTTTTCACACCGTACACTGGTTATATTAAAATATGTGTAGATTTAAAATAGGTAGGACGATCCCTTCAACCTTTTCCCAGAAGGGATGAAGGAGGAGAGGTTGTGTCCTAGCAGATCCAAAAAAACTTGACCGGAGCCTAGGTTGATTTTACTTAATTAGCAGAGTCTCATGTGACCATTCCAAGTAGGACGTGGCCCACGAATGCACCACTAATTCAGTCTCACAAAAATCATAGGTTCAAAGGGAGGTCATTAGATCGCGGAGAATCTTAACACCGCGATTCAGAAAAGTGACGTCATGCGACAACGCCATCTAGTGTCGTATAGAGGAGTCTTGTAGCGTTTCTCCAATATAATATAATAGGTGTCGCTGGTGGTATGAAATAGGGTTTGTTACAATCTCCCCCTCAGTTCCTGAAGACGTCTCGGCGAGGAGAACTGGAGTTTTATTGCTTTTTAGGACGTCCACGGCCTCGTTTACTGGCTGGAGGTGTGGTCTGGGAAACCAACTTCTTCGCAGGTCGTCCTCTTCTTCTTAGCGGTTGTACAGGCTCAGGAACTGCAGTGGAATTTTCACCTTTGAAAGGTGTAAGGGCGGAAGTATGATATAGTCCGATCGGAATTTCAGGAGTACTCGGTGGAGCTACTTTATAGGATGCAGGTCCGTGCTGCTGCACGATAATATAAGGTCCATCTCTGCGGGGTGCAAATTTGGCTGTCACTCCCTGTCTTCCTCCGCTGATCGGATGTGTGTTGACAAGTACCAGATCTCCTGGTCGGTATTGAGGATGGGTGCGTCTCTGTTGGTCAACGTACTCTTTGCGAGTTTCTTCTTTCATCTGTTCCTCTCGTACTTCTTTAGTACTTCGTCTGGGCATGTCTATGGTAATTAGACATACATCACAAGTTTCTTCACAACACGGAGGCCTAGACAGTGCGTCCGCCACGATGTTCACTCTGCCGGGTTGGTAAATAATGTTTATGTCATATGACTGAAATTGCAAAGCCCATCTAGCCAAACGGCCTGTTGGTGATTTTAAATTCATGAGCCATTTTAACGCTTGATGATCCGTGATAACAGTAATTGGTAAGCCGTCTATGTATGCTCGAAATTTGTCCAATGCCCATACTACGGCTAGCGCTTCTCGCTCGGTTGTGGAATAATTTCTTTCAGCTGCCGTAAGTAATCTACTAGCGTATCCCACGGGGTGCTCTTCTTCCTTCTCCCCCTGGACGAGAACTGCTCCGAGTGCAAAACCACTAGCATCTGTTTTAAGTATGTAGGGCTTGGTTCCATCGGCTCGTTTTAGGACAGGCGCAGTTGTAAGCTTAGTAAGTGACTGACACATTATTGTTGTTGTGTTGTTGTCATTTGCAGAAATGATACTAGCTGTTTAAGGTTTTTAACAATTGAGTGTCGGACAGGTTGACTGACATCTCTTTAGGTGAGGTTTTCACAGTTGACGTCGTTATTTTGCCTGAACGCGTGACGTATTCCTGTTGATCCTTGTCGGGCCCACCGTTGGTCGCCAGTTTGTAAGGGATGGGTCGTCAGCACTTCCGGCACAAAGGAAAAGTCCAGTTTTCCAGGCAATAACTGTTTATTTTTCACACCGTACACTGGTTATATTAAAATATGTGTAGATTTAAAATAGGTAGGACGATCCCTTCAACCTTTTCCCAGAAGGGATGAAGGAGGAGAGGTTGTGTCCTAGCAGATCCAAAAAAACTTGACCGGAGCCTAGGTTGATTTTACTTAATTAGCAGAGTCTCATGTGACCATTCCAAGTAGGACGTGGCCCACGAATGCACCACTAATTCAGTCTCACAAAAATCATAGGTTCAAAGGGAGGTCATTAGATCGCGGAGAATCTTAACACCGCGATTCAGAAAAGTGACGTCATGCGACAACGCCATCTAGTGTCGTATAGAGGAGTCTTGTAGCGTTTCTCCAATATAATATAATAGGTGTCGCTGGTGGTATGAAATAGGGTTTGTTACAATATCCCTTTCACATAATAATGAGACTCATTGAAGATATTATATTGAGATAGATAAGACCCTTTTACCTATATAATATATTTCAGAAATGGGGCACAATATTGGCTATAGAATTGGGAACATAAAATACAGTGCATTTGAATCTTTTTTAGATATTGTGTTAGTAAATACTATTGCTTACTTATATCTTCTTGATTCATTGGTTTTTGGAAATTTTAAGTTTACCCCAATATTTCAGAAATGTGACACTTTCAATGGTTGTCTTTATAACATATGTATATGACCCCCGCAACTTCGTTAGTGTCACATTTTACATGACTGCTCCACTCGTATTGGTCTTAGCGTGATGATATGCCTATATCTGTCCTCGATAAATGGACTATCTAACACTGAAATATTTTTTCAAATCGGACCAGCAGTTCCTGAGATTAGCGCGTTCAAGCAAACAAACAAACAAACTCTTCAGCTTTATATATTAGTATAAATAAGATGTTCTCAATAAGCCCATTCGGAAAGTGTTAGCCTCAATGCTGTTGGTTACGTTGTTCGTCACTCACTTAATCAGTAGTTTAAAACTGCTATTATACATTTATATTTCAAACCTGGGACACAAATGATCTTAGCTTAGATTGATTTTAGCATAACATAAAATTAAGAGCTTATGAAGCTCTTTCACAAAATATAAATCTCCTATAATAATCATCATCATCATTATAAGCGGATTCAACTGTAGTTCGAACGTTCGAACCTACTAGTAATTCATCGGCTCATGGATTCTTTTGCAAAAATATTTTGGACTTTTGCTTAAGGTTTTTTTTTAACACTTGATAGATGATTTGTATATAAACTAAAGCAGTTACTGCTTCGCTGTACGCTTGACTGTCCAGAGAGTAAGGGTTTATTAATTATCTCATGAAATTCTAAAAGAGATTTTTATTTAAAAATTATGTGATACAAAAAGGGCACATGTGGGACTCGAACCCACGACCTTCGCGTTGAGACGCGATGCTTTATTCCATCCAGCTGAGCTAATGTGCCGCTGCAAATAGTCTCCAAATTCTCGCGCTGTATCGTCCTTCGTCGGTGCAAATTGAGTGCATTCAGCGACAACAGCGCCCGCCACCCTTTAGCTGCAACTGCGGCCAGACGCGGAACTACTAACGCACGCATAAACCCTTTCGAAGGTCAGGACAGGTCATTCAAATTATGCAAGACAGATGGCATTAATTTTAAGGCGCTATTCTAACTCATAAGCACCGAAATATGCCCATTTTTAATAACTACAGTACAACCACGGTATATTTTCAAGTCTTTTTAGCTAAACATTTTACAAAGATAGTAAATGTATAAAAATGGTCTAAAAACTTGAAAAAAAGACATCGCAATAACCTAAAGACAAATTTTGCGCAAAATGCTCAATATTTTGAGTGGTAACAATCATCTTTTTTGTAATTATTTATTATGAAATTTAACGAACTTGGCTGTTTTTTTGTAAAACGGTTTGTAATTCGACTCTTCAGAACATAGACTTATTAATAACTAATATGTATATGAGATACACTAGCAACTGACGTGAGTGGTTTTCGTTCACCGGAACCAAAAAAAGTCGATATACGTATAACTACATACTTGTCTATAAGGCTGCTTTATTTAAGTTTGTATATAATATAGGTATTTTAGCAGAATTTGCTACAATACTTTCATCTTAACCTTTTTTAATTTCTGGCCGGATAGATTTTTCAAGCTAGACAAAAAGAGAGTTTTATTGACAACAGAGGATTTGGACAAGAAAAATTGGATGAATAATGGGCGATGATATTAAGAGTTTTTAAAATTAATGGTTTTGTTCGTCGGTATCCACATCTGTTACGTTCCTTTTACCATTGAACAAGATTCTGCGTCATGGCTGCAATTTTGACAAAACAAAGTCGACGATGGAATGAGCCTACGCAGAAGAAGTTTGTTCACTCCAACTGTTCAGAGGTTTATATTGTTGTCAAAATTATTCATATAGTAGCGAAATATAAAGATAACTTCTCTAACTTATAATTTTGAGATAATTACGCGACGCTCTAGTCGGTCTACCACCACTATGTCAGGTTTTATTATATTATTGGTAACAATAGTCCTTACACTTATTATTTACTATCGAGAACTGGGTGGGGCACATACCTATATTACTTCCGATTCTACAAGATTGTATTTTAGTGCAAGTTGATGGTAAACAATCTTGGCTACAAGGTTGTACCTGTGCTCTCCTATAATAGTCTCCGTTAGCCAGACTAGAACAACCGGAAATAAGTTGGCGGGTGGATTCCGGGCCGTTGGCATGCCCGACATACATATGTCAACCGTACCGTCCATCATAATGTATTTCCGGTGGTTGTACGTTATCATAACATCGTCCACAATCGTCAATTAAAGTGTAATCATTTTATGACCCCAAAGACTTTCCTTTTATCTTCTTCTCTAAATTGAAACTGTTTTTCCTTTTGGGTTTTCTAAAATATATTGTACTTTTCCTCGTTTTTCAGCAATTTTTCTTTTGTTTGTAGCTTTGGTCTTATCTACGAAGACTTTCCGATTTACTATTTTTTTCTCGTACTAAAAAAGTCTTCCTTTGCTATCCAGTACCAAATATAGGAGCCAGCGAAACGAACTGGCACATTATTAAACTTTCACAACTTAGGTTCGTACCATTCGTACAGAAAATCTTAGCACTGCGTCTCAGATACAGTCGACATTAGACATTCCTTATTTTATATACTCAAGAAAGTGCCACTCCTTCGTGTGCAACATGTTTTAGTAGTGAATCTTCGAAGTGGTTAGGGTCTTACCAAAGTCATTGACCCCTGCCCACCCCTCCTCTCGGCCCGTCTCGCCTTTTTTATCTGTGGACCGGCGGCGGAATGAAGTACTGCCACGAAGTTGCGAAGCTAAATTCAGGTTTGCAGTTTTAGGGTACTAGGAACACAGAACTAAACAAGACGCAACTTTACCCGCAACTTATTTGGAACGGCGGTATTAAACATTTTCACGAAGTTGTGCAACAAAAATCGGTGTTTGTGCTTTGAGGATACTAGGAACCCAGAACTAACCAAGAAGACAGTCGCAGCCGTTACTCCCCCTTCGTTTACGCGCCTTATTTGGTGACTGACGCCGACGGTATTAAATACTATCACGAAGTTGTGCAACAAAGTTCGATATTTGCGCTTTGATGGTACTAGGAACAGATAATTTAAAAGGCTAGTCATCTCTACCACATACAATACATAAACAATCGATAGAATCTTATCCAGGTAACTTCAAAGAAAGGAGGAGTTTCTTAAGTCGACTGTAATTTTTTTGTGTGAATTATCTCATATTTTTTTTACTGGGTGTACCGATTTTAATTATTCTTTTTATATGCGAAAGCTGGTGCTTGTCTTATTTGAGTTATCCCTAATAATTCGATGGCTTCGGCTACATTTATGATGTTTCAATTTACAATTATAGATGTAAAATGGAATAAAAACTGTATAGGTACGATAGTTTGGAAAAGCATCGTAGTATTACGAGGCGATCCCTTTCTAATTTGGTGATGATCTGATGAAAACCTTCAGAGATGGGAAACGGAACTCTTTAATAAATGATAATAATAAATCTTCCGGGATTGCTGAAACCACCATGTCTGTTTATTACTCAACTAGCTGCTGCCCGCGACTTCGTCCCCGTGGAATCCCCGATTTTAAAACATTCTTTATCGCTGCTCCGCTCCTATTGGCTTAAGCGTGATGATATATAGCCTAAAGCCTTCCTCAATAAATGCTCTATTCAATCCAAAAAGAATTTTTTAATTCGAACCAGTAGTTCCTGAGATTAGCGCGTTCAAACAAACAAACAAACTCTTCAGCTTTATAATATTAGTATAGATACACGTTGAAAACTGCCTTTAGCCTTTTGGAAACTAATTAGGGCATTTGTGAACATAATAAAACTTTGGCTAATGAATCATTTATATTTACCTATACATAGGCAGCGAGTAACCGGAATATTCCCCTGATTTAAAAAAGGGTTGATGTCCAAAAATGCATAGATATAATTTATATCTGTAAATTATTTCTTCAGACTTTTTTCAGCCTTTTTATTTACTAAATACAATGGACCTCTGACTTGATATCAAACTTCTGTCGACAATCAAAATTTCTAAGTATGTATTTCCTAGTGTTAAAGCACTTTGCTCCAACTTCGCGTGACCGGGAGAAGTTCTTCTGTATTTGTTGTATTTTATTGAGCCATAGTACTTCTAAGTTAGTCGAAGTGCCACAACTGTGTCACTATAATACAAAATGCGGCAAAATGGCACCACGCAATCTACAATGTAACACTAGCCCACAAGGTTTTCATGAACACTAAGTGGTCAATTGTTCACGCCTGGAGACAGCTCTAATATTATTTTCATTGAATTGGGAAGCGGAGAAGTATATGTATCTCTTTCTCTCTTACTATTGTGCCTTTCAGCTGACAAAAAGGGAGTAACGACTGCCATATCAGGAGAAACTAAAGCACGTGGCAGCGAAATAGCCGCAATAGTATGAAAGCCACTAACTGAACTGCATGAATCTCTCTAACGCAAAGTAAACTTGACCCAGGGAGAGAAATAAATGGTTATAACATAAGATGCAAAACTCCCAATTCAGACTTTCAGAGGTTCAGTTCAGAGTTCAGAGGTCGGTTGTACGCTTAACAAAAATAGTTTTAGCTATTAGTCATAAATTATGATCTTAACAAAGAATGGCAGGTATTGTTATGCCTGTTTAATATAAATACTAGCAGCGCCCCGCGGCTTCACGTGTTTCCCTTTCCCCTGGGGATAAACTATGTTACTCGTTGATAATGTAGCTTTCCATTGGTGAAAACATCGTTAAAATCGGTTCAGTACTTTTGGAGCTTATTCGGTACATACAAACAAATAAATCAAATCTTACCTCTTTATAATATTAGTATAGAAGTATAGATAATAATTAAGTGTTTGTGTCAATGTTTACTTGTATGGTTAGTAAAACACAACATTCGCCATTTCAGTAACATTTAATACATATATATTTTCCTGTGAGTACATTTTATTTACATAGCTTATTTATCAAATCATTAGCAACCAATCGCAAACGCTTAGATGAAAGCAGAGTTAGTAAAATGATTTTGCATTATTCAGTAGCGAAAATCGCTTATGCATTAGTTAGTAACATTGGCCAGCATTATGATCGAAAAGTTATACCTACCTTTCTAAGTATACGTCAGAACAATGAACAAATGTACACTCTAAATATTGTAGACAGACAAATCCCTAGGACATATGTTAACTACCCCTACTTAGTCTTTACCATCAACCTTATTTCTCTTTGGACGCCAAGAGTAATTTTATACTAAAAAAAATATATGAATCTAGGACCACACGAACGTGCTCCTTCTACAACAACTGTACTATGACTAAAGTGAACAAAATGCCCTTGCTGGTGACTTGTGGACGCTTTATCTTGCTCTCTCTTCAGGTAGTTATATATTGCTTATTCGGTCTGCTTGTACTAGGGGTTTACCGTGTCTGCACTGTTAGGACTTTGCTGGCGCTTTTACTAATTCACGGTTAGATCACTTTACTGCCGCAAGTAAAGTTGTATCAACGTTAACTAACATGTACTATTATTCTTTGTGTTGTTCCAAGGTTTTTGTGTAAAATATTTGAACTCACCTTCAGCTATAAGGAACTCGAAGTCTGGATTGATTTCAGTTGGCTTGATTTGCTGAGCCGCTTTTTTCACCAAGTCCAAAACTTCTTCTACAGCCTCCTCAACCATGAGACTCTTACGGTTCAGCTCTACACAAGCATTCCTGAAAAATAAACCGGTTTAAATATAGTTTAGTTTCATGGCCGAACATAAATGTACACATACATTATGTAATAATCGTCTATTCATTATAATAAGAATTGGTCCTAGTTGCCATAAATATACAAAATATTTTTTTTAATTGAAAATTTATATTGTAATTTCTATTCTCTTCTTTAATTAATGCATTAAATTAAAAATGCATAAATCCAGAATTGAGCCCACAACGTCAATAGTAAATCAAAAAGCAGCCATCTTATTTCCAAATTCTAAACAATTACTGATTTGAGTTCCTTTCGTACCAGAGGGGTTCAATTCAGTTCAATATCAAGTACCAGCGCAGCAGAAATAAGTTGAATGTGTACAAAAATGTGTTTTTATTTAAAGAAAATTTATCAAAAAAGCGCGTATAATCAAATTATAAACAGAAAGGACCGAGAGAGGTTGAATTCTGTTACGTGTGATTTCGTAAGTATATTTAGATATAGGTACCTAGGTATCTGGAATAAAACAATCATAGCCTGCGTGAATTATATTATAGTCTCTTGCCAAATTTCTGGTTTGTTTTGCTTGCTTTGATTCTGGTTCTGTTTCTGTTTATTCATAGAGGATAGAAAACATTCCTACCTACTTGGCTTTTTGCAATAAATATTTTCGTAACCATGTGAATGTGATCGATAACTCGAGTGAGCGAGACATTTTTAGTTGCATCTGAATTTGACATTAATCTATAACTTGCGTTTTTGACAGTACTGCTGGGATAATGCTGACCCAAAAACCAATTTTTAAGACATTAAACTGAAGCAAATCAGATATAACAGCAACAACATACAGCAGAGCAGGCTTTGCTTTATCACATAAACAGCCATTCCAGGAAGTAAGTCACCCTGACCGTATTTTGTAAATAATTTATAGTAGCTATTTAAAATCTTCTATCCTCATATGAAAAGTCATTATTTTCAATACTATCCCATTTTACAACATTTAAAAAATTAGCGACCGTATAAAATAAAATCGCGTTCTCAAATAGCACGTTTCCGTGAAAAATAAAGTTATCGTAGTCTCTTGCATACAATATCCGGCGTCCGGTCTCGATGGCGGCATATTCAGCTACTGGCGAGAACCACGCTTCAATGTCAAATGCCTGTCGATATGCATGTGTGTGCATTGCATGTTACCTCTGTGTTGTGAATTCTAGGAAATATTTGTTTAAAATTTTAACTACATTCTCTAGTATTAAATTTTTAAAAAAAACTACGAATTATTTTCTTACAGTCAACAGTGATACCGATAAGATATTTAGCGACGCAGTAATTTTGTACACATATTATTATTTTATGAAACGTTATTATATTATTTGTCAAAAAAAAATCTCGCTTGACCAAAATGTATAATATTTTATAAGTACAATTTTAACATTCTTCAGGAAAGGGTATATTTATTATTCGCTATGTCTTAAGAAAATTTAGTACCAGGATCTTTGACTAAAAACAAGATTTATGCATCTTTGAAGTTTCTCACGGTACCAGGGACACATAAATCACATGTCGGTATTCGATTCAACTGAAATCATATGTGCAAATATTGTAGTACGCAACTACACACATATTCACACTCTGAATATAGTCAAATATACTACCTCTATGTACTGATTATTAAATCCTTTTTCCACAACTCACCTACATCCTGTTTCGACGTTTTCAATAAATTCTTCTACTGACCACGGCGTCTCCTCTATAAAAAAATATGGAACTTAAACTTAGGCTAAAAGGAATCACTCACATCTTTTTACTTCTAAGATTTAAACTCATGTTCACGCCAATCCACCTATTAAATTATTCTAGGTCCTGCTATATTTTTGTATGTTTATTGCTAATGCAGACTTAAACTTGGGTATAATTTAGACTTAAGACTCAAATTTCAACCCAAAAGTGTTGCGCTTAAAATCAATTTTTACTACATATTTTTAAACTAAAAACATACATAATTAACTCACCAGGTAAAGTTATTAGAGTAACGTCTTGCATTCCACTCAGCATATATATTATACGGTTAGTATATATATCGTGAACCCTAGTTACTAGGACATCAAAGCTCTTGATAGCTGCGTTGGCGCGATCTATGAATTCCCGCCAGTCGTCGCTGGTCCAACCCACAAACCGGAGGCCAGGGAGCAAAAGAGACGACAAGCGAACTACTTGTGGGAGAAAAAGTGGGCGGACCTCGAGTTTTACTCGCCGTACTGTGCGAAGGTAATCCTCTAAGAGGAACTGAAAAAAAAGGTAAACATGACCTCCATTCATAAATATTTCAATTGTTAGTGGGCCACGTTTTGTTTGCTAAATAAACCTCGCACTTGAATATTCATTAATAGACCCGTTCCCGGTTCGAATTCGCATTGCAGTAGTTATTTTACAAAATGTATGGAAATAGGGATGTTTCCTGAGTAAAAAATATTTTATTCTATTTAGTCCGTCAGTTCGAAAAATATTTTTTGCTTTATCAAATCTATAGAAATTGACGAAGATAAAAAGCATCAAAGGTCAGGAGTGGTGCCTTGTGACGTTACGTCGTGGTAAAAATTGTAGCAGATAGTGACGTCACACGAGTTTTCAACGCACTGTATCGTCTTGGTTTATAGTTCACGTGAAAAAAAGAAAAATACGAGTTCAATAGTTTTGGAAATCTATATGACGGACTAATTAGATTTTTTAGTCAACTACCCTATTAAAGATATTTGACAGATGGTCACTAAGATTCGATTGCAAAAGCGTTCTTTAAAAATACAGAAACATCTCCTGTAACAAAATATATTATATCCAACTCATCATCCGCCTAGCATTTTCCCAACTACATGTGTATATTAAGGCCTGCTCCCAGACAAGCCGGATTCAGCTGAATACCAGTATTTTACACAAAAACCATTAACACGTTACTTCTTGGCAAGACTGGTGTCAGATTTTCTGGCTTTTGACAATCCTTTACGACTGCCAAAGATCTCCAGATCCGGGACCAAAGGCTCAATGTGCTTTCCGAGCCACGGAGAGAGTCTCGTTATGTTAAGATGGTCACCCATCCACAGACAAACCTCGAAGATCGCCCCGTGCGGCTGTTATAATTTAGCCACGAGCTTTTCATAAAATATATCCAACTCACTTGTAAAGAATCATTGACGAGTGTGAAGTAGTTTTTCTTCGCATACAGCGAGTGGCATACTATGGGCAAGTCGACGCCCATCTTGACGAGACAGTCTGATTCCCTGATCAGGAGGCGCACGGTGTGGTCGAGGTTCACCACGACGCTGCCGCTGTCGTCAATCCTCAGAAGAGTGTTGTTCAGGCTGTCATCAACATCCCACAACTGCAAAAAAAATCGTAAATGATCAATATTTCAACGAATGACTAATGGCAGTCATTGGTTCAAATATCGATCGACACAAGAACTAATTACGGTAAAAAAAAACAATATTAGTTCGTGGAACAAAACTGTTCAATGATTTACCGGAAGAATGTGACAGTATAAAAATGTTTAAAGTAAAACTTAAGAAATCTATATTTGCCCTATAAAGTCACCCCCAGAAGATATTATTAAGATATAAGTAAAATGTATCGATCTCATTTTAAGTGTACTGTTATTTAAGTTCTTATGAGAAATAATAATACTTAAACTTAAATCTAACACCAACAAATAAGACACGTAACATACAAAACAGGCACGTCCGTCTCACACTTCAAAGCCCACAGACATCATTATAATTATTTTGTAAAAATATTAACATTATACGATACGAACCCGGATAATTATTTATAGCTCAAAGGCTGCTAAAGCTCTGGAAATACTACGAGTCAATTACGCAGCTACGGCGTAGCAGGTTCAAGGCTACGCTTACTACGAACTCGTAGCAGACTATGCCCACGCATTTGAATTGTTTTTTTGTGAAGCTATTTGTGGCTTTTTGGGAACGTAAAGCAGACAATATTACCGGAAAACATAGAATAATATTTACAAAATATGGTATAAAATTATTTTTACCGTCGATAAAAATAATTTTATACCCTTAATAACTTGTTACGTAAATATAAACTTAGTAACCGATTTTTATTCAAAGAGATGATAAGACTGTTTTGGTTGACTCAATATGTTTTATATAATAGGTAAATAACTGTTATTGCATTTATTTTTTATAACTTTGTCTCCGTATGGTCATGATTAAGTGTTGGGAGCCAGTTTGAGACTCTCTTGTAAGTTTCATACTCGTATTTGCAATATCATATAGACGTGGCGTAGAACTATTTCTAGCTGGTCTCACTAGACAGCCTTGATAAAAAGGCCTTATTCTCTGTACAGGATTATAACTAAGATAGTTTAAGCTAGAATTTTGCCAAAGTATGGTAGCAAGAACGTACAGTTGTCACACCGTTAAAGCTTGCTGGTACAGTTCCGTCGTAGGAAATAGCCTCGGTTTGTTACCAAGTTACAAAAATAAATATTTTATTTATTCTTAAATAAAATATTTATTTACATATACCTATATTTATAAATATTTACGTACACACCTAGAGTCCTTTAAATTATAGCATTTTTTTTTTCTATTTTAAAGAGTGTCTTATTAACTTTCTCCATGGAATGCGCTACTTAGAAGAATTAAACCTAAATCTTCAAATTCCCGAGTATAAAGCAGCTTTCCTCCCAAAAATTCAGAACAGTGCAATCAATAGCGACCTAAGATTTTTTGAATAGCTATGTATTTTTTTAAATAGCAGGCCTTGGTAAACTTTCTAACATTTTATTTACAAAATATGAATAAAACTAAAAAACTAATAAATACCCTTGCTATATTTCTGTGGAAATTATGATTATTGCACGTGTATAAACAAACATTGAAGTCTTTAAATATTTGCACGCAACAATTTAGAAATTATTTCGAAAACTTCTTTTTTATTAAGTGTTATGTTTTTAGAGTTCATGAATGTATGTATGTATGTGTGTACATTTGTTTTTGTGAGTTTCTTTTATTCCACCATAACTTCTAAACGGCTTAACCGATTTCAATGTATGTATGTAGTATCGTTAGAAGCGTTGAGTAATCCTGGGTAACAGGCTCGTGAACGATTTCAAAATAATAAAAAGGAGGAGTCATGGTTTGTAAATAAAAAGGGGGAGTCATGGTTCATAAATAAAAAGATTTAATGAAAACTAGACTATGTACACTGTCATCATTTAAAGCTTGTTTAGTACATAGCAAAAAAGGTATGAAACAAATAATTTAAAAAAGACGCCTGCCCTAACAAAAACTGAAATTAAAAATTAAAAACATGATAGATAATATAATATACTTTGTAATCTTTTCATTGCAGTCGGGGGACAGCTCCTTTGAATAGTTCTTACAGGTCCCCCAACTGCTATGAAAAGATGGCTACTTCCCGTTATGTCACATTCCCGATTGGACAACATGTCAAAAGTTTTAAAAACAACTGAACGCTAGTGACGTTTGGTCAAGATTTTGATCTTCATACATCCATTCTCGTTTTGTCACCCTTTTTTTAAACTAGTTCTTTGTACGGTACAGTCAACTACAAAAGTTACCAAGTTCTTTTTGACGCTCTTTTTATCACCCGACTTTCCCAGAGATTGGTATATTGCTTTCTTAGCATATGTTAAATCCTAAATTATATACGTTACATGCATTACTATATTATCTATCTTGTTTTTAATTTACCACTACAGAATTGCCCGCCCGGTTAAGCAGTGACCAGCCTTAGTGAGCTGACCAGCGAGTGGTCCATACAAAAAAAAAATTAAGTACACTTTTTTATCTTCCCGTTAATGCTACCTCTGCAACAGTACGAATAAAATAGTTTGAATTGCACTACAAAATTACAATCTACTATGTATATAAAAATAAGTCGGGTTTTCCTTCCTGACGCTATAACTCCAGAACGCACGAACCGATTTCCACGGTTTTGCATTCGTTGGAAAGGTCTCGGGCTCCGTAAGGTTTATAGCAAAGAAAATTCAGGAAAAATTTCAACAGAAAAGCAGGAAAATCTTTTTTCATTTTTTTATATATGGCAAAACAACGTTTGCTGGGTCAGCTAGTTATTGATATAATTTTACGTCAGTTATGCTCCGGAACATTTACGATCCAGTATTTCGAGACGACTTCGTACTATTTTGTCCCCGCTGGTCAAGTGGCCGAGTTTCTAAGCTTTCACGACTTAAAGGTGATAAGCGAGTAAAAACGCCATTTTGAGAATTGTTTTTTGTTTATTTTAAAGTACCTGTAATAGTGTTTCGATAGTTTAGTTTATGTTTTTTACTTTATATAATTATGATCTACCTAAATTCTAAAGATGGTGACGTTCTACAGGTATGTTCCCGACCCAGTTTTCGATAGAGGCAATATCACATTGGACTAGGATCGGTCCATCATCACTGTCCAGACTCTTGTTGCCAATAAGCCTGATATAGTGGTGGTGGACCGAATCGAGAGGCATGCATTGATTGTAGACATAACCGTTCCGCATGACGAGACTCTCGTGAAAGCCGAGAAAGATAAGCAAATTAAATATCTTGACTTGGCTCGCGAGTTTGTCTACATGCGGGATGTAAACTCAGCAATCATAGTACCGATAATCATGTCAGCTTAAGGAGGCTCTCGTTAGGCAGCTGGATCAAGGGCTTGATCCAGAAAGCGGTACTTCTGGACACGGCTCGCATTGCTAGGAGGTTCCTCTCTCTGGAGCCCTGACCGCCGCTAGCTTGGACCGATACCGGTGGACTACTATTTTTTATATTTTTAAATGCTTTTATTTTTTTTTTATTCAAATATTTAAAAATGTAATCGATATGTGTTTAAAAGGAATAAATAAAATCATTTTAGGTTGTTAGTTCCTTTTTCGACATCTTGAGAATAAATATCAGCCGGAAAGATTAAAAAGCCCAGTAACAACCCATCAATTCTAGCCAATCGACAATAACAAAAACTCACAGCCGTATTATTTTGAAAAATAAGCTGTTAAGTCTAATAACTTTCAATAACATGTCGACGGTAAATGGCAAATTTAACAAGATTATAAAATATCTTAAGAGATAAAGTTTCGATAAATTGTCAACAGAACATTTGTAACAACTTTTAACGCTTGACAATTTGACATTCTATGTTTATACATAGAATGTTAAATTTTCAAGCTTCGATATATTATTATCTCGAAGCCATTCCGAGACACTGTATGTATAATCGCAATTAAAGAAACATTAAGTATTAAAATTTTAAACGACGGCGCCCCGCTGCGGTTGAACCTACTCTCTGTAGGTTTAAAAAAAAAAATTAAAAACTTAGAACTTTTAAAGTACTAAAATTTGAAATTTCAGAATGTTTGAATTCAAATAATAATCAAAGAAAAACACTATTTCAACCATGCACAGTATTTACACATTGAACTTTTCACTAAATCCATTCAATTTCACTTGTATGCATATGTCATGAGCAATAAAGCATGTCGGTGACACCCATAGAACCCATTAGATTTTCCCCAACGTGGCTAAAGAAGTTTTGACTTCAATAACATGAATAGCATGACGGGACCTAAGTTCGCTCGCTCACTCTAGCACCCATCATACCATTCGAATCTAACCTAAACGTGTCGGGGAACCCTAGGTTCCCTGTGTCCTATGTGCTGCGACTTGGCTAAGCCAGATTGTTGGCCAACATGTCGTCAGTGTATGTCGATACACAATTTCTCGGAATTAATTCGAGAAATTATAGACTATAAAATTCTGATCCGTTAAAAAATATTCCAAATGACAATTTATCGGAAGTTTACAATCTCTCAAAATATTTTATAATCTTACGTATTTTACAATTATCCGGTGGCAAATATAACAAAACAGGCAAATAGTAATAAATTAAAGTTTACATCATTAGACAGCACTAGTAGGTACGTATGAGGCGTGACTACTGAATTTCATTTCGTCACGTGGGATTATGCTAAGTGATATTGCTGTACCAGGAATGCATAAACTCAGAGGAATCCTACGTTATGATGTGCGTCCTAACGATGTATGTATGTTCGGTAACGGTTGCCCGCGAAATTAAAAGTTTTAAACAGCAGAACTCTTTCACAAATCAAAAATAACACTGTTCTACAAATATGTTTTTGTATGTGAACTTTATTGTCTTTTTTTGTAAAGTATTTACTGTGCTTTGGTAACAAACAGGTAAGTATAGAAAAAAGTGGGCGCCTGTTGTTATTTTGTGACAGCCAATTTATTTCTCATGAAAAATATTAACTTGAAAATATGATTTTTTAAACAATTATTTCAAGCCGGGAACTGTTATCGGAATACAATCTGCTGCATAAAAGCACATGATTAATTAATTTTAAATGATTTTTATTATTCCCATATTGCGAATTTACCTCCAAATATCTCGGCAACATGACATAATAGGACACCACGCAAAATTGTTTGTTTGTTTTTTGGCCTTTACCTGTATCTATGTAAAGATAAGACAAAAGGATTTCCTTTTGTCTTATCCGCCCTAGGGTTATTCATTGAATTACCCCAGGGTAGTGCCAGCTGCCTAGCAGCTGAAGAATCCATCACGCTTCCTTTGGGAGCGTCAAGTCCCTCGTATTCAGAAGAGAGCAATTCTTCTACAGTTTGTCAGTGGCCACAAGAGCCGAGAAGGCCCCCGATCCCAAGCGTCCTTTGGGAACATGATCGGTATCAATTCGCCTGACGAGGTATTTTCCTCCAAACTGTGGAGGAAGCCCTCATTGTAGCATCGAAAAGATATGGGGTCAGCTTCTGACTACATCTGGCGTCAATTCGAGCTCTGGGTGCGCGAAACGGTTCTACATATCGGTCGGACGAGTTAAAAGTACCTAAGCAACTCTCACCAATATATTTACTCATTGCTCTTGTATGCTTCATCATCAGACCTTCATCACAATGCTGTACGTAAGTGAAGATTAGCGTAGAGCTGCAGCATTAAACCAAGGTACCTTCCTAAATATCTTGATTTTAGTTAGCCTAAACATGATACGTTTGCTGTAAATAATGCGAGGGTATTCTGCAGACTGTATGCAGCAAATTCTAACATTCAGATACAAAAGTTTCATAATCTTTTTAAAAATTAATAGGCTGAAGAAATTCAAAAGAAAACATAAAGAGCTCGAACAATCGAATGGTATACAAAAATAATACCGTAAGACGGTCGTTCAGAACAAAACAATAAGAAAGTTAAATGAAAACAAAGCCGTAAAAGAAGACTTATTATTGGTTTTGGATTGGACCCAAAAAAAAGCTTTATTCTATAATAAAGCATTTCTTTGGGTTCTCTGACATAAAAATATACCTACCTTTTTGAGTTTATTCGTTACATATAAAAATACGAATCATTCCTTTTTATAATATTAGTATATATAAGAAACAAAATGTCAAAAACTATGTGTCCCACATACTTTTATTTTATAGTTTTGAACTTTTGACATTGTAGTCAGTTAAAATTTAGTCGCTTGGACCAATTTTTGACTAGATTTGTAGGAATTTGATATTATATGTTAGACTAGCTCACCCGCGCAGCTTTGTCTGCGTCACATAAAGGAGAGAAAAAAACGTTTTTGCAACATTTTACATTGATGCTTACGTATAAACTATAATTTCTTATGAATAAAACAAAATATTAGTTTTGTACTTTTTACGTTATACGTGCAATATAAGTCGGCGATTAACACTATGAAGTTTATACTAAACTTAGAAATTAAATATCATTTTAATTTTATGAGAAGATTTTTATAAAATAAGGGCTAGAATGAAACTCCGGATAATACTGAATTTATCTAAGTATTGACATCTATATATAAATAGATTTCGAATTCAGTGGCTCTTGCGAGATATTCCCACAAACGTAACGATAAACAGATAAAAATGTCAAAAATTGCATTTTTGTGTTCTTTGAATTCTTTCAGACGTTTCTCAGCAATTATTGTACAAAATACGGCAAGTCAACGATTTTATTAGATGCATAGATTATAATAATAAACGACGAAACACTATTCTTTAATTGTTTTTTTTTTCTATTTTATTTGTCAATAATTTAAAGAACTGTGCATGGGCAATGTTTTGGCATTGTATAAAGTGTTCCACTTCCTCGATAGACCTCGATGTACTAGGACATCAGAAATAAAAGGAGTGCACTGATTGATTAAACCTAGACAGAGCAGCGCTGTTTATAGGGGTAGCAAACACACCCTTGGGATCGAAACTCGAAAACGAATCGAAATATGTGTTTACCTCTCACTTACTACTAGTGAATACTCTTGTGCGGGAGCGGGATATAACCTACCCGCGTATCAGTAGTAAAAACTTCACACATGGATGTTGCTAGAGTGCGTACACCGCGTTTTAATGTTCTCAGTCTCTCCTTGAAACTGAGACTTCATTCATTCATTCTTTCAAATGAATGAATGAATAATATATTTATTTTTGCGATTATAAAATGCCTACATACAGCATGTAGTAAACATTTACCTAGTAATTAGGAAATACATAAAACTACTAAAATTAGTTTCATAACTTTAATTTAAATTTCCATGCAATTAACAAAATTAAAATTAAATACAATTCTATTCATTTCAAATAATAATTTATATTAAAACAGCGATCAATAATAGTGATGTCATGTCAATATAGAAATAACAAAAGTAATGGTTTTTTTTTTAATATTATTATATTATATATATTATAGGACAAATTAGTGCTGTTCTTTCGTAAAGACTGTCATTCAGTAACGTCTTCGTCTCGTGTCTAGAGCTCTATCATTTATTATTCTACTCATAGTAATATTAATTTACTTTTGTTATACAACATTTGACAGACCCTATATTCTATATTTTTTCTGATCCTGTGTTAAATTTTATTTTGACGGACACAGAACTTGTTATGGAAAACTAAAGTATTTTTTTTTAAAGTATATACCTACTTATCATACTCGGAAGGAGTATGATAGGTATAAGCTTAAAGATTCCCGCCCCCCCTCGGTTCTCTATCCCTTTCCTGTACAGCGTCCAACTTTGTTCCCATGGATACGAAACACGTGTCGTGCAGTCGTGCATAATCACTAGCACAACAGGGATGGCTAGGAGCTATCACGCAATTCATCCATCTGTGACTAAAAATGGAATATCGACACAAAATTTACATGCCCTCAGTTCACTCTCCCTTCTCTGTACATCGCCCCTCCATCCAACACATTTGTTGCCATGGACACGAGAAGCGTGCAATCGTGCATATTAACTAGCGCAACAGGGAACACTAGGAGTTGTCATGCAATCATTTACCGGTAGCTAGATGTGAAATACCGGCTAAAAATCTGTGGGCACGGAATACGTCATGAGTCTATTAGGGAACATGCAATATTTTCATCTTGCTTTCATACAAAAGAATTCCGTGTAAAATAGACCATACCAAAATTCAAAAAATAATACGCTTTAATGTATTGCCAAAACTGCGATTACAAACCGACTGTTTTTCTTTTCTCGCGAAAACGCACGATAAAGTCACTCCTGCCTGCACAATGATCATGAACTGTCATGTACTAAAAAAGTTCGTCTTGTCATAACACCAGTGACGTCACTAGACGCTGATTGTTTACGTTCCGTTTCAAGTTATATTAATTCGTAATAGTTGTTAAAAATCAATATTAATTACAGTAAAAACATTGCTGTGGCCCTTCGTTTATACTATTTTATCATTTCAATAACAAAATGTTCATGAATTCTGTAATTGCATCTTCCCTTTTATTAGTGTGTAAAATTTACATTTTACTGTGAGCCGCATCAGCAAATAGGTTGACAACTAACAGCTATGACTAATGTTTTTGAAAGTTATCGGGAAACAATTTAGTTAGGATACTTAACTTTTAATTTCATAATGGATTATCCACTATGTTATAACATGAAGTTCCATTATTTGTATTATATTTTAAATTGTGAACGGACGAATTTATCGATACTTTTGCAGCCTAGGCAGAGGTGGCGAAACGATTCAGACGCCTACTGCAAAGGCTGGTTCAAAGGGACGAATTTGCGGGAGGAATTTGCACCAGCAGTTGAAAAACATAATATCGGAAGGCTGTGTCCAAAAAGAAACAACCCACTGACACCGACTTCTGAAGCTAAGTGTTTTTTTTATTTTATTTAGAGGTCCATTGTATGTTTTGTAAGAAAAAGTTAACAATTATTCCCGACTAACTAGTGCCTCAAGAATGTCTCAATCGGCTTTTTTCTTTGAGGATACGGAACATCGTGACAGCATTCTCTTATGCTTTCATAAATAAATTCATAATTTAATTATGCAAGCATAAGAGAATGCTGTTCGTGAATTCAAAACTTTAATGGCTGGCGTCTTGGTTTCGGCGAGATACCCATACCCACCCTATCACTATCCTACACTACACAATCCTAATTCTCCTCAATACCTTCGTGAACGTTGTGAGTATCTCTTCCTGAACGGTAAACCCTGATGTACTGCCACTTCACGTTCGTACTCCGCGTATGATTTCGGAGAACCCTTCGATGTTGATAGCAACGCATGACAAACTGTAACATCTCATGTATGAGTTTAAGAGATCTATTGGTACTCTAGCTAACTCGGCCCACTCATTTCTGGACTGCCACTTGTAGCCGAGATCTATCACCGCAGCGTACGGCATGCCTTGGCCGAATACTGGGACTGGCATCAGCAGGGGCAGTTACCGAAACCAATCTACAACTTGACTCCGGTCGACTTTCAGTTCTACTTAAAAGTTACCAACTATTAGAACGATTTTAATTAATTCCAGCCGTTTGATGTCCTTGGCCTCGAAAAAAGCTAGACATAACGGATATCTAAACAAGCAAGTAGTTATAGACTGCAGAACACACGGACTTATTTGGAAAATGCAGGCACCCCAGGTACAAACACATTGAAGCATGGAAATTGCAATGTGTGCATACATTTGTCTGTGTTTGCGAAAATTCCGACTCCTCCTGACATTTATGACCCCCTGGTGCGTTTGGCTATTTATAGACTATCAGCGAAAGAATATATTTCAATGTAGTCATAGATAGTATAATAATTTGCAAGCGATTACGTTAGCCGTCTGAAGCCAGTGCAGACTGATCCCTTGCCGATTGAGCAGAAAAAATGGGAACAGAAATTAAAATTAAAAATAAAAAAAATTGTAAGATAGGTCAAAGGTCTTGGATAATCTGGGTATTGATCAAATAATATTTAATGTGTTGCTTACTTTATATCTGTAGTTGTGCTTGTTGCTATCACATTTCCTTTGCTATCAAACTGCAGTAGTTGTCACCGATGCAACGAAAAAAACTTGATAACTTCATCACTTCTTTCCAACAGTAACTTAAAGTAGGTAACTGTGCAGACATAATTTGTATATCATATCTATTTCGTTATATGTGCAAGCACATAACATATATTCCTTTAATCCTTTTGTATACAAGTTTTTTTTTTAAATGTTTTTTCATTGTCCGGTGGATTTGCTTTTGACTCTAGTCTAGGTCACAGGTGACAGAGACAAAGTCGACGATGGAATGAGCTTACCCAGAAGAAACCTGTTCACTTTAACTTTGAAGAGATTAGGGTTGAATGCGTTCGAAAACACAGACGCAGGCAGAGAGTTCCACTCCGTTGCTGTGCGCATTACGTATTATTGTAGTATCAATATAATTACGTTACCTTTTCTGAATGCCCACCAAATAGACGGCCATTAAACAGGGTTTCGATTTAAGGTTTATTATTTTTATGATATTGTCCTTATTTTTTAAAACTTTTTTTCTGGTAGAAGAGTAGAAGTTGTATAAAATCTTTTCAGATTTAATACCTAATATTATATAACATCTATTGGGCTATCGATATTTTACTTATCTATACTAATATTATAAAAAAGGAAAGATAGAAAGAAAATATATTTAATTGCTACAAAAGGACATACATTTATGGATTTTCCAGTAATATCTAAACGATAGTATTAGTAGTACTTAAATTATGTTAGTAAAGACAAATTACAATTTAATAAAAATACAAATTGCGATCCACGGATGCCCCTCAAGTTAAAGGGGAAAATCTACAAGTCCGTGATAAGACCTGTCGTACTGTATGGATCAGAATGTTGGGCTGTGAAAAAGATTGATGAAAATAGATTACATGTAGCGGAGATGAGAATGTTGAGATGGATGTGTGGAGTAACGAGGATGGACAAAGTGAGAAATGAGTACATTAGAGGCAGTTTAAAAGTGGCGCCAGTGACGGAAAAGTTGAAAGGGAACCGCTTGTCTTGGTATGGTCATGTAAAAAGGAGGGATGAAACACATGTGACTAAAAGGGTTATGAATATGAATGTGGATGGATGGAAAGGGAGAGGTAGGCCAAAGAAACGATGGATGGATTGTGTGAGGAGTGATATGAAAGAAAAAGGAGTTAGTGATAGCGTGACGGCTGACAGGACAGAATGGAAGAAAAAAACATGTTGCGCCGACCCCAAGTAACATGGGATAAGGGCAGGAAGATGATGATGATGACAAATTAATAATAAAAGTGATTATAAGAGTATACATATAAAGGAAATCCATGTCATGGTTGTGGCAAAAAAGGCTTCCACTCAGCATAAATGCCGTGCCGTGAGGAACCCTCGGCACGGCGCTGATTTTCAGTGGTCGCCTAGGACATGACGTACGGAAACCAAGACTGCTGTGTGTATATGTGAAAACAATAATAAAATAAATATAAATACAGTGAGATAAAAATGCATTACTTAAATTTATTTGTTTGTGTGTATTTATGTGATCACGCCACTAAAATCTAGCAGGAGTTTCTTGACAAAAACATAAAAGTAATACCCGCAAAACACAGGCACATTCCATGCTGTCTCGCTCCCACCCACACTCGCTTGGCGCTCTTTGTAGGCCTTACTTTAAAAACCTACGTGCCTACATGCCTAAAGAAGAAAGACTTTTTTGTTTGTTTGTTTGTACCAAATAAGTTCGGAAACTACTAGACCACACCCCATGTTATTCGAATGGTTTTATTATACGATGGGCTATAATTTACATTTATATGTGTAATAAATGATTTAATGAAAATACCCAAATTTCGCAACCACGGGATGTACAACATACATAAGATTATTGATCAAAAACATTCTTAAAAACTCACATTCTGGTTCATCCACACAGCTTTCATGGTCTCCTCGTAGTTGTGGATGAGCGAGCGGGTGTTGGAGTACTTCCTCATCATGTCGGCTGAGGCCGGCAGGGCCCGCAGCACGGGGTGCGCGCACACGCTCTCCACCGTCTCCGTCATGTTGTGCATCAGGCAGCGGGACCATTTGATACGACCTGCAGAACATTATAAAGTCTATACTTTAGGTCGATATCTCTAAGTTATTGAATTTCTTCTTCTGTATATAAAACTCAAAAGGGACTGACTGACTGACATAGTGATCTATCAACGCACAGCCCAAACCACTGAATGGATCGAGCTGAAATTTGGCAATTTGGTAGATGTTATGACGTAGGCATCCGCTAAGAAAGGATTTTGATTAATTCTACCCCCAAGGGGATAAAATAGGGGATGAAAGTTTGTATGAAACTTTGTCAATTTTAAACCGATAGGGCTGAGAGTTTCAAAATCGGGGGTAAAGTAACTATTCCACGCGGACGAAGTCGCGAGCAGAAGCTAGTCTTAAATAAAAACGTTGCCCCACACTAGGATATACTCCTGTATCGTGGGTGCGTTCACAAACATGTAAACTCACATACACAAGACACCCAGACCCGGAACAACTATCTGTAGGCCATACAAACATTTGTTCCGTGCGGGGATCGCACCCGCGACACGCAGCGCAGCAGCTGAACGCTCAACCACTGCGCCAACCGTGTCGTCAATTATGACTTAGACTTAGAGATGGACCGAGCGTAAGCATAAAGCATAATCAGTCTGTCCTGTTTTCTAATATCTACATTGTTACATCCTGGAGGGAGGGTCTTTAAGTCAAGAGTGAACATGTTATTTTTTAGGCAAGCGTGCTCCATCGTCCACCACATCATTGCTTTCCATCATTCGAGATTTTCGTTAATAAATATGGCAACCGAGCATTGTGCAAGAAATGGAAAATGATAAAAGTTATTTTCATTATTCAACTCGCTATCTATGTACTTCGGTTAAGAAGATACTCAATACTCAATTCTTTATTGCATTCCACAATGTAGGCTTCGGTGGTAAACATTTTCAAAAGAAACAATCGTGGACCCTGTAGGGCACAGCAAAAGAAAGATAAGTACGTGGAGATGAGGACTTATACTCTAATTTATTCTAAAAACATTTTTATTTATTTTATGCAAATTTCAAGGATTTATCATTTAAATAATCGTTGACACTGTAGTAATATTTGCTTATTAAAAGTTTTTTAATTTGTTCGTGAATAGGTGGAGCTTTTTTTCCTGTCTTATTGGGTAACCTATTGTATATTTTTATTGACATAACCAGAGGAGTTGTCGAATGTATTTTAAGCGGGATGTTGGTAGGTAGTTATGCAACCTGAACCGCAACGAGTTATCACTGTGAGAGCATAAAACGCATGATTGCAGTTTAGGGTGGCCCTTCCCGACCGTTGATGCATTTTTGTTAATTTAGCACTTTTAAGTAGCAGTAAGGCCATGTAACCATAGGATAAGTTTTTAAAGACATGATACGAGAGCATGCGCTTCTGCTCACACGTATTCCTATTATTTTATTTAACGCTCCCATAACTTGACTGGCGCAGCCGGTAGGATCGCCGAATAGAGCTGCGCTGTCCTTCGCGTTGTATCTGAAATAAAACTTTTTCGTGATCGCGTTCGGGTGGCCCTGAGCAGCTGTGGTGATTCTACGAACCAAACAAATATTTCGTCAAGTTGAACTTGGAGCTGAAAATGAGAGAGGCGAGCTGGTGAGTCTACATTTTCACCTTCCTTTCCTATTTCCTTTGTTATATTGCGATTAGAAGTCTCGCGTTATAACGTTATCTGGTTTTGCATAAAATCTGTAAGGCTAGTTTAGTTATAGAAAAAGTTATTTACAGTGGTTAGTTTTATTAGATTATTATTTTACTGTGTTTTTTTTTATTATAATTGTGTGTTAATTAATTGTATTAAAAATGGAAAATCAAGTAAAAATTGTCATGATTCCAAATGAAATGATTAAAATTATTCCGCTGTTTGATGGTGATAAACGTCATTTAAATCTTTTTATCCGTAAAAGTGAATATGTTATTAATAAATACAGGGGAAATGACGAGCAAAACTTGTATGTAATGCATTCGATAACGAGTAGATTAACTGGGAATGCAGCCGCGCTTATCAGTGAGCGTGAGGATATTGTTACATGGGAAGAATTTAAAGAGTTACTTATACAGCATTTTGGAGACCCAAGAAGTGAAGAATGTTTAGCTATTGAATTGGAAACTTTGCGCATAAGAAATGGTGAATCATTTTTGGATTTTTGCAATCGTATTCAATCAGTGCGTAGTATTTTAATATCAAAAGTTAATAGATTATCTACTAGTATGCGGGAAAACAAAATAACTATTTATAATAATACGTCATTAAACGTGTTTCTTTATAATCTACCGGAAAATATGGTGCGTATTGTGAGATTAAAAGCGCCGTCCACTTTGGAACAGGCTTTATCTTTTGTATTAGAAGAGGTTAATTTCCATGACCAATATAAAGCCCGAAATAAAATTTTGCTGACGTCCTCCAGTAAGCATGCTGTACCAAATAATACACCAACTTTTAAATTCGGCACAAATAATTCTAATACGCCTATAATTAATAATAATAAACCTATTTTTACGCAATCAAATACACAACCCAAATCATATTTTGTCAACCCCCAAGGTCAACAATTTGGGATGCGTCCTCCACAATTTGGACCTCAAGGTCAAACATTTGGTTACCGTCCGCAACAATTTGGAATGCGACCGCAACAATTCGGGATGCGTCCGCAACAGTTTGGGTTGCGCCCCCCACATTTTGGGATGCGCCCTCAGCAATTTGGAAATCAGCAAATAAATAATAGACCTTTACAGCCATTTGGCAACCAGAACTCATCGTTCAATAGACCTTTACAGTCAGTAGGTATTCAGCAACCTCAAGTGCAATCTAGTGACGTCACAATGCGTACTGCGCCTCCGGCCAAGGTCTATGTAAAAGGATTTAACTTAAATGAGCTTGATCTTGACCATAATGAGAACAGTCTGTTTCCGTGTGACTACCAATTTAATGGTGAAAATTATCAGTATTACGATTATTGCCCTCATACCGAAAATCAAGACGAGAGTTATTCGGAAGAAATCAATAAGGAAATTTTGCCGGAAAATAATGAGGATTTTCAATTAGTGACCTCGGAAAACACAGAGAAATAATAAATTTAAATTGCGATACATGCCTTAAATTGCCGTACATATATATACCAGAAATAGATGCCAAATTTATGATAGATACAGGTAGTACTAAATCATTTATAAATCCGGGAAAGGCTTATTACTATTTTAACGAATATATTTATCATGACCCATTCGAAGTTAGAAGTACTCATGGTACTAGCCAACATGAACTAGTACTTTCGATTCCAGCATTTCCGATTTTTAATACTATTCAAAATCATAAATTTCATATCCATGAAGTCGACCCTAGTTTCGACGGTCTACTAGGTAATGATATTTTACATAGTGTAGAGGCAGTAATAGATTTAAAAAATGAGGTCCTAAGAACTAAAACTACGGTGATACCAATAATGCGCGATAAGAATAAACATATATTAGAGTTAGCGCCTCGATCAGAACAAAGAGTTAAAATTCCTGCAAATTATCATTCTGGTAATGCTTTAGTGGATTTTAAAGAATTTACTGAAGGTGTGCGTATGCCCAGTGCTTTAGTCAAATGCAAAGATGGATACTTTACTACTGTCATTCAAAATACCCTTGACAAACCAATCAAATTAGCTATTACTAAACCATTTGAAGTAGAACCGTATGAAAGTTTTGAAAACAACTGTGATGTTAATAATTTAAAAGAAATTGAAATAGAAAAATTACTAACAGATAACTTACAAAAACTTCGTCTGAGTCACATGTCAGCTGAAGAAAGTCAAGCCATAGGTGCATTATGTCAAGAATATAAAGATATTTTCTATTGTGATGGCATTCCCTTAAGTTTCACGAAACAAGTCAAACATTATATTAGGACGAAAAACGAAGATCCTATTTATGTCAAGCCATACAGACAACCCCCTAGTCAGTCACAAGAAATAAAAAACCAAATCGAGAAGTTACTTAAGGAAAATGTTATTCAGGAATCTCATTCACCTTGGTCAGCACCAGTTCATTTAGTTCCAAAAAAGAAAGATGCTTCAGGAGAAATAAAATATAGAATGGTAATTGACTACAGGCGGCTAAACGAAATAACAGTTGACGATAGATACCCACTTCCCAATATCACTGATCTGTTCGATAAATTAGGTAAAAGTACATACTTTACGACATTAGATTTAGCAAGTGGTTATCATCAAATTGAGATTGAGGAAAATGACAGACAGAAAACAGCATTCAGCACTGAAAACGGACACTTTGAATTTTTAAGAATGCCGTTTGGCCTTAAAACCACTCCAGCGACCTTCCAACGAGCAATGGATAGTGTTCTAAGAGGACTACATGGAATTCATTGCCTGGTTTATTTAGATGATATAATAGTCTTCTCAAATTCTCTTGCAGAGCATATCCAAAAATTAAGAGCAGTTTTTGATCGTTTGAAATCCAATAACCTAAAAATTCAACTTGATAAATCCGAATTTCTCCGGAAAGAAATCTTATACTTAGGTCATGTTATAACTAAGGATGGCCTTAAACCTAATGATGATAAGATTAAAGCAGTTCTAAATTACCCACTGCCAAAAACCGTGACAGAAATTAAAAGTTTTTTAGGCCTGATCGGTTACTACAGACGATTTATTAAAGATTTTGCCAAGGTAACTCAACCACTAACTAGCTGCTTAAAGAAAAGAAACAAAATTATTGTAAATGAAAAGTACATAGATGCTTTCCAAAAATGTAAAGAACTTCTTACTAATGCCCCTTTACTCCAATATCCCGATCCAGATAAGCCTTATATCTTAACTACAGATGCTTCCTTATATGCTTTAGGCGCAGTATTATCGCAAGGCACCATAGGGTCTGATAAACCAGTAGCTTACGCCAGTAGAACTTTAAGTGATACAGAGACCAGATACAGCACTATAGAACGTGAACTTTTAGCAATCATTTGGGCAGTAAAACATTTCCGCCCATACCTTTATGGTAATAAATTCATCATTTATACTGACCATAGACCCTTAGCTTGGCTCTATTCCCTTAAAGAACCGAATAGCAAGCTCACTCGTTGGCGACTTCGTCTCCAAGAATATGATTTTGAAATTAAATATAAAAATGGGAAGCAGAATACAAACGCTGATGCTCTGTCTCGTATAAAATTACATGCATTAGGCTCAGATGAGGATGGATTATCTATGAAAGTTAATTTAGATGAGAAAGAGCAACGATCGGAAAAACCTCAAACTACTAAGCAAATAGATAAATTAAATGATACCGATAGTGACGACTCTAAAACAATTTCCATCTCGGATTTGTCCGCAACTGTAACAGCCAGCTCTGAAAATGAACCAATTGAACCCATTCCACTTATTCCTGTGAAAGATAAAACATTCACAGTACATTCAGCTGAAGATATGGAATCAATTGGCATTCCAATATTACAAGAAGCAATAGACACTAAACCCAACCAGATATTAGTCTTTACATGGCACAAAAACGATATCCAAGTTAGTGATCTTTCCCGCGAAAAATAAAAGATCCTTGAAGTATTCCTACCATTACACAATGATGAATTAATTAAAACATTTTTAAAGGAATATATTAAATTAAAAACTAAATACTTCATATATTTTGAAAGCGAAGAGCATAAGAAACAATTCAATAAAATTATTATGCAGTTATTTAAAAAGGGTATGGTTGAATTCATGGAATGCACAGAGCGTGTAGTTTTTGTTGAAGATGAAAACGAACAAAAAGAAATCATCTTACAGTATCATGAAGGCAAAACGTGTCATAGAGGTATAAAAGAAACCATGACTAGGATAAGGAGAAATTATTTTTGGAATAACATGCAAGAGACAATTTCAGCCGTAATAAATAATTGTGAAGCATGCCGTAAAACCAAATATGACAGAAAACCAATAAAGCCTTTTTTACAGTTAACTCAAACGCAAAATGCACCATTTCAGGAAATTTTCATAGACATCTTTGCCATAGAATCTGTATACTATCTTACATTAGTCGACGCGTTCAGTAAGTTAGGGCAGGCCATAGAAATATCAAATAGATCTACACCCGAAGTAATACGTGCACTTATTAAATACTTTTCCATTTACGGAACCCCCAAAAAAATTAGCTGCGACCCGGGCAGTGAATTTAATAATGAGTTACTGAAAGAGTTAATGATGATGTACAACATACAATTACACATCAGTACACCTAACAACCCCAACTCAACAGGCATTGTAGAGCGGTTCCATTCAACTATAATAGAAATATATCGTTTAGCTAAGTACGATCGAAAATGTACTGATGCAGCTTCCGTTATGACCTACTCAATAATGGCTTACAATCATACCATACATACAACAACAGGTTTGACACCATTTGAAGTGGTTTTCGGTCATACTGATTCAAATTCAGTATTAAATGCAAATTTCGAGAAATTCTATACTCAACAATTATTAAAAGATCATGCGAAGCGTACTAAACGTCTTTATAGTTATATATCAGATAAGATGATAGAAACAAAACAAAAGGTTAGAAATAACAAGGGTGGTGAAATAAATAAAAAAATTGAAATAGGTGACGTAATTTATGCAAAGGAGGTTAATACCAGATTAAGTAAAGACAAGCCACGTTATAGAAAGGCAACTGTTAGCGGTGATGTAGAACATAATGTAATTCCAGTAAAAATTGGAACTAGACTCACAAAAGTCCCAGTTAAAAATATTAAACGTCCTCCGCAGGTGGTGCCTCCCGCTATTGGCAGTAGTGCAAATAACATGGGCCCTTCAACTTCAAAAGGTTGAGAAAAACCCTGGTATCCTTCCCGTGAAACAAGGGCAGGCGTTTAAACAAGTAGATAAGTGGTTAATTATAAAAGTTTTAAATTTAGATAGTTTAGGTAATGATCTAGGATTAAGTTTAATTAAATATAATGAATTCATTAAATTAGTAGATGTTAACAAACCTTACAGCCATGAGTTCTTAGGCATTCGCACTCAAACGGATTATCTAAAGGCCAGAACAATCGAAAAATTCCAGCAACTTGTACCAGCTAAAAGGTTTAAGCGAGGACTAATAGATCCGCTCGGGTCTATGATTAAAATTGTTACTGGTAATTTAGATCATAGTGACGCAATCCAATATGACACCCTCATTTCTCAGTTAAAAGGCAATCAATTAATAATAGATAGGAAAATAACTTTGGTCTCTAAAATGTTAGATGGTTTTGTTAACAGTACAGAAATCTTACATAACAATACATTAATTTTAGATGAACGTTTAAAAAGAATTGAGAGATTGGTTAAAAATATAATTACTAAAGAAGAAAATTCTATTTACTCTACTTACGTTTTAGGAATGTTTAATATGTTTTTAACAAACTTTAGAACCATTAATATAATTCTAAGTGAGATTGAAACGGCCTTAGCCTTTAGTAAGGTATCTGTACTGCATCTAGCAATTGTTAATTCCACCGAACTATTACACATGTTATAATCTATAGCCAAGACAGAAAATCTGTTATATGCTGTGAATGAGAATAATTTAGTTAAATTTAAAGCCTTCATTAAACGAAACCAGATTACGTTCATAATAGAGATTCCATTAATTGAAAACAGTACTTATAGTTATTTTAAACTTTATTCTTTGCCTATTATTAACACAGATTTAAACAAGACTAATAGTCGTTCCTACATATCCCTACCTTTTGGTGAAAGACTCAGATTACTTACCAGTCGTGAGAGCCTGTAAACAGATTGCAATAGATGACAAATTCTTATGCACCGATGATGATGTGTTGACCCACCTAGAGCCATTATGTGAAGAACAGTTGATGAAGTTCCATTTTAATGCTAGTGCATGTGAGCAGCATACAGTTGACATAGAAGATTTGAAAGTACAACGAATTGGCCGAAGAAGTTGGATTCTATATACAAGGAATAACATTATAGCAAGAAAAAAATGTCATGACGACGTCATGGGTCACGAGTCTCTACAAGGAACATACATAGTGACCCTGGACGATGCCTGTAAAATTAACATTGGGCGCATACTTCTGCAAAATTACCAATTTTCTTATACACATCTGAATTACCCAATAACTCCAATCATTATCCTACCCGAGCTGAAGCAAGAAAAACGTACCCACAGTGTCAGTGCAGTAAATATGAAAGGTGTAAATCTAGATGAGCTGAAAGAGTTAGCTCAAGTAGTGAAAATGAGCAAAGTGAAATACAGTGAAAATGATAGTGCGGTTAACACTAAGAACATTAGTTTAGGTACGGTAATTCTATATGTAATTTTACCTTTAGGATTTATAACTTTTCTTGTTTTTAGATATAAAATCCATTTATTAAACTGTCAACGAAATGATCAGAATCCTAACAACCCTGATAATTTCGTTCTTGAGGAGGGAAGAGTTATGCAACCTGAACTGCAACGAGTTATCACTGTGAGAGCATAAAACGCATGATTGCAGTTTAGGGTGGCCCTTCCCGACCGTTGATGCATTTTTGTTAATTTAGCACTTTTAAGTAGCAGTAAGGCCATGTAACCATAGGATAAGTTTTTAAAGACATGATACGAGAGCATGCGCTTCTGCTCACACGTATTCCTATTATTTTATTTAACGCTCCCATAACTTGACTAGGTTGAGTCGTGTTTATATCGGAGTGTATATTTTGTTTGTATGTTTTCTCGTTTAGTGTAAAAGTCTTGGTGTTTATGAGCGAATTTTCATATTTCAAGTATATATATACAAGGGATATTAACCCTACCTTGTATATATTTAGTTTCATAAAATGGGGTTTGCAGCTATCTGTTTGTTTTATATTCACTAGGATACGGATAAATTTCTTTTGAATGGTGAACAGTTTAAGTGCATCTGTACTGTACATCCACATTGTAATGTCATAGCTAAGCCATGCATAAGCGTAGTATGTAACCAGGGCAGTCTGTAAATTTGTGGATTTTTTAACTTCACGAAAAGCGTATAAATCTTGAAAGTTTAGATTTTATTCTTTGTACATACGTGTGGTTTCCAATTTAAAATTTTGTCTATGGTTATGCCTAATATGTAATATTAATATTACTGATTCTATGTTATGATTGTTAAAAGAAAAAAGTACATTTAGAGGATTTTTTTGGTGGGGATGGAAGGTTATGAGTTTAGTCTTTTAGTGTAAAGTTGATTTCAAGGTTGTGTTCTTTCATCCAGGTTATTATTTTGCTAAGTATTTTATCAAGGGTACTATTTCGGTTTATGTTGTCATGACATTGGGTGAGAATGGAGATATCGTCTGCAAACAAAACGGTAAAAAGATACAACACTGCGACAAACAGACGAAAGACGAGAGGTCCCGTTTGAGTGATCAAAGGAATACAAAAAAGGGAGCCGTACAATATCTTCATAAATTACAAAACGAGCGTTCAGTAAGTATTATTCAGGTTTTTTCCTCGAATTACGCTGAAGTTCAATGGCGAGAGTTCAACGACCTTTTGATTGTTCGATCAATATCCGCACCTACTGGACTCTGCTACCCTGGTATCGCCGACGAAGTGACGTCAATCAAACTCAACCCACCCCCAGTATTCGAATGACGTCATCAACAACGGTATTGGAAAGAGATGGAACTTGTCACAGCATGCCGTCTCTTTTTCTTAAACTGGGGATCAGTCACGCTGCGGCATAGTAGGTATCTTTCCTCTATCGTTCTTATGTCCGGGTGGAACCGTTCTCTTTGTTTCTCACTGTATTCGCCGAAATTCCTTAATCTTGGGGTTAATCCGTGGATATCAAAGAAATACAATTGAATGCAAGCAGTGTTAAATTGCATTTTTGCTCAATTTTGAGTATAACCGGAAAATTCTGAAGCAATTTAGTACATACTTCTGAATATTCTAATACTTTCTGCTTCCCCAAAAACAAAGACATTACATTATTACAGTTTTGATTCGATCTATCACAAAAATATAATGATTTGTAAATAGCTAGGTTTTTTTATATATAGCAAAGATGTGTTGGCCACTAAAAATGGCCTGCTCTTAGTTTTTCAATAAGGAATTTTACCCAAAGCTGGCGCCACATAAGTAAAAGAGTAAGCTAAACCAGTTTTCAGAGACACGCGGCATGAAAACTTCAACAAGGGTCCTGTTTTCTCATATCCGTATGAGAAAACGGGACCTTTATAAGATCACTCCTATGTCTGTATGTACGTTTGTTACAGCTAATTTTCTGCGAATCTACTGTTTTATATAATTTAGTTAGATCTTGAAATGTTCACTGAATTTTTTGGTCAAAGCTATTCAGCGACAAATGATGTTTTAGGTGTAGACGACTTTGGCTCGCCGTCCGATAGCAACCAGGCCCGGGTTGACGGCGCGTCGTGTTCCACGCGCTCCTCAAAGGGCTGTCAGCAAAGAAGACGGGGCCCCATAGGGTACTGACCCTATGGGGCCCCGTCTCTGGCCTGCTCGGGTTGCGAAATTTGTTCGAAAGAATCACCGTGGCCCTGGTACGCAAAGGGCACTAGAAGGCTCACGAGTGGGTTTTAGTCAGTAAGAGTCTGACACTCCCTTCCACTCCGCCCAAAGCGGGAGAAGTCATTTGATGATTTCCCATCTAGAAAAAAAAGGTGTAGAGGACTTTTGGCACTTTTTACTTGTGCCTCTAATATTGTCGCTGACTTTACAAGCATTGTGGTATGGGAAAAAAAAGAACCTGCGACTGGTGAGTAGTTGCGGGGCAGCGGTGGGTCTTCTCGCTGCCTCTTGAACATTTTGGTTATTTTATCCACTTCTTTCTCACAGTATCTCAGCACTCTGTCGTACTTCTCACTCAGTTTCGTTATCATGATCTTTTCGCTGACCTAAAAATATAAACAGATCACTTGAGAAATGAGAATGGTTTAATTAATAAGGTTAATATAGGAATAAAATATAGCTAATGTTACTCAGAGTGAATGTAGCTTTCTAATGGTGAAAGAATTTTTGAAATAGGTCCAGTAGTTTTTGAGTTTATTCGTTACATACAAACTCTGAATAAACATACTTGTTTAAAGTACGTGCCAATCCAAGTTATAATCGACAAGGCTGGCATTTTCTTAAAGCATACCGTTCTTTTATGAAATAAAATTAAATAATAATAATTAATGATGGTTCACCACATTCTAGTCACAGAAATAAATAAATGATTGTACCTTCTCAAATCTAGTCAAGAACTTTATCCCTTGAGGGGTCTCCCACACTGTAGAAAAATTATCTTCTATCGTGTTTCCTATAGATTCTCTCAGAGCGTTGGTCTTGTCTTCAAAACTATTGTAATCTTTGTCAAATTCGTTGTTTCTGTAATCCAAATAGTCATACTGGCATGTCGTCACCGCTTTCTTTGCCTCTTCAAACGTATGCATAGCTTCCTCGAGATCTAAAATAAATCATTTTATTTTATTTGATTTAAGCTTTTTTAAAAAGATATATTTTTCCGGCCAAAAAGAAAAAACCTACTGCCTTATTTATAGAACAACTTGAACGTTTTAGCAAACTGATCAGTGAAATTATTTACAGAATTTGATTATCAGTTCAACACAATAATATACTCGTATCTAAACAACATAAAATTATTGCATAAAAATAACTGGCCGCGTCGAAGAGTTACATCCACTTGGCCAAAATACCAAAATTTTCTTTATAGCCTGTATTCCTTCAGCATAAATAAGGTCTTAAACAGGAACTCCTGTTTACGACATAGCTCACAGAGGGCTGTTCAACTGAACAGCCCTCTGTGAGCTATGTTTCTCTAGTACAAGTGCCGATTTTGGCCGATGCGTCCAGTGTTGTCCGAGACAAGTCCTTATTGGACGTTTTATTGTATTCGGTTTTTTTTTTATATTTTCAATTATTATTTCTAGATTGCCCGCATGAAAAGTTTTACATTTAATATCTAGGGGTTTAATACTACCGGTATAAAAACCCGTGATTGATGTCCGCACAACCATTCAAATATGTCACATTCTAAAATAGAGAAAACAGATTTAAAATTATTGAAAAAACATATTCTATACCTACAATAAATAACCAGAAAAAAAATGGAAAACATTTTCCGTAGCAATCAATTTTATCGTAGGCAATTCAATACTTAAATTCATGGAAACTATTGTTTCACTGGTGGTTTCTCACTGGTTTTTTAAACCTGCATGCATACATATATACTATTTTTGAAAATTGAAAGGCTGTCAAAGTCCTTCAGTTGGGGCTGACAGTCCACCAAAGAGTTTCACGCCAAGCCTCGGTACTAGGAAAACATACCCTATGAAGAGACAGCATTATGAAATGAAAATGTTTGTCTGCAACTGAGCACGATTGTAGATCTTATTGTAACAGCAATAAGGGCTACACATAATGCATACGGAAGCTCCAAACGTAACCTTATTCACTCGCACAAAATCAGTCCCGACCCAACTATCACCGGTCACAAAAGCGGGGTGGAATGGGCATGAAAAATTTTGCTCTTGAAAAGTTCTGTACTGTGATGTAGGAAAATATTTACGGGGGATACGAATTTAATTATTGGGTAAATCATACAAAACCGGGTACATGTTTAAGTTTGGTTCTTTATGCGATGGTTTTAGACGCGTATATTTTGACGTAGTTTCTTATTTTAAATTCAATGTAATGCCTTGATGTTTGTTACGTAGATGAGTAC
This sequence comes from Hecatera dysodea, assembly GCA_905332915.2. Classification (NCBI taxonomy): domain Eukaryota; kingdom Metazoa; phylum Arthropoda; class Insecta; order Lepidoptera; family Noctuidae; genus Hecatera; species Hecatera dysodea. Next base: position 23,033,224 of record HG995286.1, on the reverse strand, counting down.
TTAATGTTTTTTTTTTTTATTTCGATTCCATTACGTATCTGTAAAAAAAGTACAGGACGGGTACTCTATTCGGGGTATGTTTTTTTTTAATTGTTAATTAATTTTACTTATTTTTTTTTACTTAAAAAAAGAAAAATATAATTTTATGATTTATTGAATGTATCACATCAGTCGCGAGACACTTAACAATCAATCTTATAAATTCTATGCGATTTCCGCACTGAGTACATTCTATCGTGAAAAACAAACATGATTTTTTAAATACATTAGCTTTGTACTTCCATTGTTATTTTAAAAAACAGAATCTCCTTTTAATATTAGTCGTTTAAAAATCAACAATAACAGTCACAATTGAACCCAATAAAAAAATAAATTATTGGTAGGTACAATGATATCAATCAAGTATCAAATTAATGAACAAAATAATATCGACCTTCTTCTTCTTACCAAGTCTTTCTATTACTTATTATTAGGTATTTCTTAAGAAAAAATTACGCTCCGGCACATAAACGTTTACATTTTTTTCAAAACTTTATTAGTAGGGGAGACCAAAGGGATTTTTGGGATATACTCAAGCATGGCAGATGAACATAGGGGTAGATACCCCTACTAATACATGTATCTATCAATTTATAAACATGCAATTTCAAACCAGTTTGGTACTCGACAATAGCTTTTCTGGCTAGCAAACACTGTTACTTACTTGAATTAAACCGCTTTTGAAGTTAATTTGACCAAAATATAACAAAAAATAATGTTTTTACCTTGCGACGCGCAAAGGCTTTCGATAGTTTGCCATCTTGTTTTCCATTTCATTCTCGATGTCACTGACTGATAAATTGTTCTTTTTTTTATAGAGTTGTGATTATAATAATATTTAGCATATTAAATAATAAAAGTTTTGAAAATACGTCTCTAAACTTGTCAAATTATCCACCGTGCCAAGACAAGGGTTAGGTCAAACTTTGTGATTGTCCCGATTATTTACTAAACGTTCATAAAACTATAAATCAACAATATTCAGTTCGGAATGTCGACCTAATGTATTCGTTGTATTTTGTAACCTACCTTCCCCCAACAAGAGTCCCTCCATCCTTTTCTCAAACAGATTATTGTAGTCATCCATCAAATCGAACATAGCTATAATCTTATTCAATCTTTTGCAAAATGTATCGAATTTCCCGAAAACGTAATTTTCTGAGAAACTGAACTGCTCCGTATTCGGAAGAAACGGTTGGTTTTTCACAAATAAATATGTTTCTCTATACGTTCTGTTCAAGTTTATGCAGTGGATTAGCTTGTCACGTACGAGGGCGCGCTCCTGTGACCATATAGTTTCGTTGAATCGACAAGTAATATACTGCTTGCAAGTTTCTATCATTTGATTGGTAATCTGTAAAATGAGGTTGAAACATGGTTAATGTACGAATGGACGAGCACAGAAATCAGCTTTTTGCAGTTTGAATATGAAAATAATATATCTAGGTTTAATTTCCGCGAATATTAGTGAGTTGCAGGTATGCACCTCCCCGCCCGCTATATTATGCACATGCAAGATTACAAGGCAAATGCAAGGATTTTATGCACATGCAGGAAGGCAAAGCAAAACCCAACACCAATACATTAGTGGTGGCGGAAATTAAAACTAGATATATTATTTTCATTTTCAAACTTAAAATGGATTTCCGCAAAGTAACGCCTGACTCAATCAATTTTTTTCAGCTTTTTGCTGTTCATATTTGACCATGGGCCTTATAGTCTTAACAGCAACAGAAAGCACGTACCTTCACCATCAACGAGGATATCCTCTCAGAAGTGTTATAGAACTGAGACACGCTGTGTATCAGCCTGACAGTCTGCAACAAACTTAGGATGGAGTCTTTGATCTTTACGGGATCGTCCAGGTACAGCGAATGGCAACACTTCTCCATCGCCTGGATGAACTTGGCATTGTCCTTAGCTTCATTGTAACAGAAGGTTATCTTGTGGTCAGTGTCCCGCCAGAGTTTTATCACTTTTGAGTTCGCGATTTGTAGGCAGCTTAGTGTCAGTTGGACTTCGTTATCCTGTGGAAATAAAATTTTATTGGGAATATTGAATGTATCTCTATTAAAGAAGGATTTATACTTTTCTAAGTTAGTCATAATGCTTGGAACACTTATCAATCATCTAAGCTACCATAATTACTGACAGCTTTTTCTTGCGTTTTTACATCGATACCTACTTTTTATTTTAAAGGTAAAGTTTCTGAATGGCTTCAGCTATTAGACTATCAGAAGACGGAAGACCTATTGGTATGTAATGCATAACATATATCATACAATGCTGCTAAACAAACTATCACATACACACATACACACACAAACACAAAAACACATACACACACACACACAGATCACATAATTCGTACATCTGTTAAAATAAGATTAAGATTAAAAATTTAAAAATTAGATTTAGTATTTAAATAAAACAAGAATTACCGAGAAAATTATCTTAAGAATATTGTAACTCTAATGCAGCGACATTCAACCAATGTATTCGTAATCATTTTGTCATAATTTCCGCGGCTGGACACTGTTTCCCATAATACAAGCTAAAGCTTAGCTTGGGAATCAGTAGCAGTACCTCTCATGCAATGCATCAATACGATGCATAATGTTAGATTACTCTAAGATGTATTAACTGGCGACAATAAAGAATTGATTTCTTTCTTTCTTCATTTCTTAACAGCATACCAACCTGTAAATAAGACACCAGTTGCGAGAACTGGGCACCCCTCTTCTTCCAATACTCCAGTTCATCTTGAGGGCCGCTAGAGTCCACCTCACGTCTTAGTTGTTCACTTTCACTGAGTATCTGAAAACATTATTCGTTTAAAACGCTAAGTCCCTGCTTTGTTATGGACAAAATTATTCGTTTTATTTTATAACGTTTTTACACGCATTTCTTTCGGCGTTTCCTGAATGGCTTAATAAAAGTAGTTTTCGTTCATGACGTTCCGTTTTACGGAAGTAAATCACGAAACACGCGATTTATTCGCAGCTTTTTTGTACCTTTGCACTACTGTACTCGAGAAATTTTAGCATCGCCGTGAACTTAGATGTTGATCATAAAATTTATCCATGTCTTGTTTTACTCTAATAATATTTATTGTAAACATGGTATAAATTATGTTTGTGAATTTTAATATAAATATTAAAGCTAGCCTTTCACAAGATTTTATCGGCGTACAAATCCAATATCCTTACGTATAACTTGTTTTTTTTTTTTTAAATAGGACTATATTCTCGTACTTCTTCTACCCCTTATAGACTATATCCCCCTTCCTTAAGTAGAATAAGAATTACCGGGAAAATTATCTTAAGAATATTGTAAGTCTAATGTAGCGACATTCAACCAATGTATTCGTATTCATTATGTCATACTTTCCGCGGCTGGACACCGTTTCCCATAACACAAGCTCAAGCTTAGCTTGGGCATCAGTACCTCTCGTGCATCAATACGATGCATATGTTAGATTACTATAATGTTAATGTATTAACTGGCGACAATATAGAATTTATTTTACCACATAGTTCATGTTATCCTTACGCTATATTCCAAAATATATGTTTATTAGATGATTCATCAAAACATTTACTCAAAAACACAAATCTCCTCTCAGAAAGATTAGAACTGAACAAACCTCCATAACTTTCTTGATCCACTCGTTGACGCGATCCTCGAGCATAGTGATGGTGGTGGGGTTCTTAGCCATGTCCTTCAGCTGGTTACCGTCTTGTAGCTCCGACATGTGCGCCTGACCGTCGTCGAAGAGGTTCACTTGGTTGCATACGTCTTCGCATACTGCAGAAGAGAAAACCACAGATGAACATAAAAAATTACCTTTCCTACAGTCACGATGTTGGTGTAAAAGTGTTAATTTTAACCGACTTCCAAAAAAGGAGGAGGTGTATTTTTATTGTGCGTGTTACCTCATAACTTTGTACAAGGTGTCTCGATTTTGATAATTCTTTTTGTATTCGAAAGCTGGTGCTTGCCGTGTGGTACCGACTAGTATTACAGTTATCCCTAAGAATGCGTGGCTTACTCTACATTGATGATGTTCTCATTCCTTCTTGTCGATGTAAAATGAAACTTTTAAACAACAAAAAAAGTATAAAATAACTTTAATTTCGAAAGTCGGTGCTCAAAAAACAAAGAAACAACCAAAAACACCGAGTTCCGAAATTAAAGTTATTTTATTCTTCTTTTTTGTTTAGAAGTTTCATTTTATATTTTAGACTTTAGAAAAAAGTTGTTTTTTTTTTGTAAACAGTTTATTTTTAACAAGACTAAAGCGCTTATATTACCACAAAGTCAAAATACAACCAAAGTTTTGCGAAAATGTGTTTTAAGATTTTTGAACGTCCACAAAACAGAACCTTTCTAGAGGAAAAAACGTAACTCTCGGCTCGTAACAAAGCATGTGAACTTTTATGACCCAAATATGGACGGATTACGTAAATCAAAAGTGAGTATCGGATTGCTATTGGAGAAAAAAAAAAGAAAAGTCTTTTCAAACTGTCTAGTGAATGGCCAGCCTTTCGGTTCGGACACGCTCGGCGCATTCTGTACTTTTCTTCTCCTGTAATTTGTGTTTGTAACCGTTGTGCTGTGTCTGTTCTAAATAAAAGTTTTTCTATTCTATTCTATTCTATTATTGGTTTTGAAACTTTGTGTGGGACTAGAGGCTATTATCCTATAACGAACCTTTCAAAGCGCTGCAAAATGACCTCAACCCAGGCAGAAGCTGATTCTTCACGATGGGGAACCTTGTTTCGTCTTCCTCGCCGTCGCTGCTGGGATGTGCCAGGGCATTCATGTACACGTGTTCCATCACTCGCTCTATTGCCGTCACCAGCCCAACCTGCTGAGCGTTTAGGATTCCACAAAATCTGCAGAGGAAAATAATAAATGGATGAACAAGTTTTTATACTGCACACTAACTACGTACACATAATTACAACAATTTTCTTGTGTCTGGTGATTTTACAGTCACTCGAAGACTTTTTCTTCTGAATAAGCTAATTTTTTTTTTTCATAAAAAATATCCTTACTAATATTATAAATGTGAAAGCGTAGATGTTTGTTACGCTTTCACGCAAAAACTACTTGACGAATCATCATGAAACTTTGTACACATACTCTAGGAGGTAGGTACTAGAAGTAACATAGGATACTTTTTTTTAATGCTAATTTCCGACATTCACGCGGGCGAAGCTGCGGGCAGCAGCTAGTAATATTACTCGTATATTTGCCAAAAAAAACAAATGACACTCACAAATCCTTATGGAACCCTTCTTCAGGTAGTTGCTTGCTAACATTTATTCTGAACATGTAAATGCAAACGCCTGTGAATCTGACATCCCATCCATCAGATAGGAACAGCTTCTTCTTCAGGGTTATTATAGGAGGCGGTGGTTTCCCCTGGCCCTTCTTCGTGCCTTCAGGCAGTGGACGGTGCTCTATCTCCTCCACATCCTGGTAGTACCAGAGGAGCTTGTTCCTCATGTGTGGTAAAAATAGCTGATTGATGTCATCCAGCTGTAGGGAAATACATTTTAGCCAAAAAATATGACTTTTTCTATATAATAATCAAAATCTCGCCCCCACAATGATTGATTTCGTTTTTGTTATATTATACATACATGTATTGATTTTACTGTTTTTTTTTTTATAAAAACAACCGAACCACTTGGTAATTTTATAATTAACACTTTTCACATCACAATAATGTAGAGCGAGAGAAAAACACAATTATTTTGCAGGTACCATATTTCCTTCGAATACGTGGTCCATGATGGCGTGGCGCGGGAGCCCGGTGCCATCTATCAGGAGTTGGAAGGTGAACTCCAGCCGGGGGTCCATTTCCCCCCTCCTCGCCTTGCGCTCGCATTCTTCTCTTCTTTTCTGCAAAGGTAAAATATCATCAGCTCCTTGCTCTTATCAAACGCTGTAACACTTTTGGTAAATGACAGAGGCACATATAAAACGGACCATAAGAATATCCATAACATCTTCCTCCTCCTCTTCCTCACTAGACCCTGGTTTAATACCGTGGACAAACATTTTTTAAGAAATACGCGAACGCAAGTGATGAAAATACAATTCTAAAATCCTTCAAATAATTTTCAGCTAGGTACGAACTTTCCTGCTGAAACTATAAACTTTTTAGTCGCGCATCAATTCGTCTTAGACCTAGGTGTCGTTTTTCAGTTGGATTATTTTGCTATGGCCATGTCGGTGTCTGGTTGCGGTCTGTGTCAAACTAGCCTAGGGTACTAGCAGTCAAATTGTAATATGCAAATTAATGAACAGATAGATGGGATTCATTAAGGCAGGGTCGTGATGGGGCTGGCACGGCGCCGCACTTTCCCACAACGCTGCTCAAGACACGCAAGTAACTTGTGATTGTTTCAGAGGCAACAGGCATTAACGAAAAGCGGTTATTAGAAATACATTTTCTTAATTTATAGTTTTTGACAGTTTTATTAATGGATTTCTTTGCGGTTATATTCTGGATCGCATGATAAGAATAATGGTTTCCTATTATGACGGCAATAATAGTATGATTTTTGAATATTAATCCAGCTATTAATTGCCGGCAAAGTTTCGTTTCGTCTTTGTGAATGAATTTTAGATAATTTTTCCTATTAGCTGATAATATTTTAACATGCAACACATTTATCAAAATGTATACCTATTTTTTTTTTACTTTTCAATAAAATATTCTAACTGTTAACCAGATCCCAAACCCAAATCACATTTCTCACCCCAAACGACATAATGATTTCAGTCATGTAAAACATGTCAAATTAAAATTAAGTAACACTAACATATTTCCTAGGCCTCAAGTCTGCAATTACAATAGTGTCAGAATGGTCTATCATTGATTTCATAATGGTTGATTTTTACAAGTTTGGTAACCTACTAATATAAAAGCATCATTATGACTTTCCAATGGCCAACCACTGACAATGACACTGACAATGGCCAGCCATTGAAAGAAATGGCATAGAATGGTAATCTCGTACACAATGACAAATTAATGACAGACGTATGCGATAATCCGGTAAAATTTTGACGGTTCCTTTGATCAGTGACCTACCATTACAATATCATTATGAAGTCATTGCTTTCAATAGCTCGGTTATCAAAAAGTATTACGAGTCCATTCACCGACCAATGACCGACCATTATGAATTTAGCAGATTACGAACTTTTAGCAAAATGACAATGTGATCGTGTTGGAATGACAAATTTATAAAATAGCAGACTTGAGGCCCTGTTGTGTGAGCTTAGTTTAAATTCTGTTCAAGAGATATTATTTATAAATCGGCTAATGAGTAATTAAACAAAGCAATGGTTTAGAAGTTTTTACAAATACGGTGGTTTGTGTACATAGTTAAGAGTTTAAAATTTGAACATTAAAATTTGTTGTTCTTTTGAAAAAAAAGATACAAGTAATGTTGATCAAAACAATAAACTACAAAATTCATTCAATCCACATATTTATTAAAGTGTACCTACCTTCCAAAGAAGCACAGTGATAGGTCCAATTGATTGCATTATGCACTAGGTTTATTTCACGCCACGCCTTCCGAATAGTAATAAGCACTTGCTCTATTTCAAGTCTAGGACAGTTCACTAGGCTAGTTTATTTTAAGTACTTACAAAATTACTTATAAATTTTCCAAGCACTGTCATGTCCATTTTGCTAGCTTTCTTATTGTATCCGTAACATAAATTAATATAAGCAATTGTTTACAACGTTTTATTACGTGGAATGCAAATGAAGGTGTAGGTTGGTACTAGGATACCATCAAGTATTACATCACCATGTTTGCACAACGGATATTTCCTACCTACAAGTATATCGATACTCAACAACTAGATTAGGAAAAAGCCGTTGAATGCGTATGGATGTAAGTGGAAGACTAAGCACAAACCTACGCGATTATGTACCACATAATACTTCTATGTGTTCGTATTTTTATGTTCATGTGTCGAACGATAAAAGCCGTCGTGTCACTAGACATAGTGTATCGGTCACGAAAGTCGTAATTCAAAAACTTTCGTCTGCTTGTACTTTGAAGACGATGGCGACACGAGAGACCGTATTTCGTACATATGTGTCATCTGCACGTGAATGTTTTGTAACGAAACAGTTTCGGTCTGGTCTGATAGAGATCTAGAAATATATAAATAAATATCTCTGTGCCAGCCGTTACGTTATAGCAGTTTGCAACGCGGCGGCAAGAAAACTGTTCCTTTGTATTTTCTGTGGCCTGAACTATGTAGGTTACATCTGATTGTACGTTATTAATTGCTTGTCTTTTTTCTGGTATTACCAAGGTTTCCTGGCAGGCAACGATATTGTGGAATGGAAATTGTCACAAAAATATAGAACACAGTCGTAATGGAGTGGTACAAAAGCAACTAATAAATTGTTTGTTAAAGTTCAAACGTAAGTTTTGACATGTAGGAGCGTATAGGCTGGCCTACATTGTTGTACAGCCTCTGTAATGTGATGAAATGATCATTGACGCAGGACCAGTGCAGGACGCGTGGAGGGGTAGTTTCTTCACGTTCTCTTATTGTGTTGGTTGAACACAGTTGTACCTACTCTATTCTCCAAAACTCGCATAGTCTACTAGAACAACAACCCAACAGTGCAAAGAGATCTTACTTATGAGGGTAACATCATACATTCGTATTAACATTGTTTTGACCGCAAAATATTTGGAAAAAAAGCTAGGCAAATGATCCGCATCTTTTGTGTAAATAAATTTCACCTAAACCACCTAAACGCTTATACAAATTAGGACGAATGGTCCCTGATAATACGATTAGAGGATCCTTTTTAAATCGGTAGGTTTATCCCGTAGGAAAATTTCGACTTACACACGAATTAATATAAGAAAAACTTTTTACAAAAAAAAAAAACCTAAAAAGTTTTTTTTATTTTTCACTTTTTAGTGGTTCACTCCCAGCTAAACATAACAAACATAAACAAACATGCGATTTCAGCTATCCCGACAGATTTGCTATCATTTATTGAAATTAACAAAAAACCGCTTGTTTGATTTAGAAAAAAAATTCATGAGACCATTTGGGAAGTATACCGAAGTGTACCCTTTCCAACAAAAAAAGAATTTTCCAAATCGGTTGGCAAGCGACGGAGTTATGCGCGAACAAACATTTAAAAAAATATACAAACATCCGAATTGAGAACCTCCTCCTTTTTTAGAAGTCGGTTAAAAATATAATCTGTGACGATGACAAATTTTTTTCACTGACAGAAAAAAGCCGAATTCAAGATGTATAAAATTAAATAGTAAAATGAAACGAGGAAAAAACTGCAAAAATAAAATGCAACCATACCGGAAAATAGAAACCATAATATGACATGCCCATGACGCATGATGCTTGACACTTGCACGGCGACAGAGAGGACGGTAGCCACCGGATGACTTAAGACCTCGAGACCCACCGGCCTCTGATAGGATCCCAGCTCCAGGTGGCAGTGTGCAAAACATCAATGAAAACGTCATGTGCTCATACTATTGGGCTACAGCGGGGAACTAACCTAATTTCATACCGTGGTCTAATACTGTCTCTATTTCAGGTACTTGAACCAGCTGTCAATGTATCAGCCCAACGACTGTCAGATAAAGTGCGCGAGGACCTCACTGATACACACTCGATAATGTAATTTGCGGCTACATGTAGCTTACATCAAAGTAACTTATGACAGAGTTACACGACCAAAGCCAGCCGTGCCGGCTTTTCCCCTGCAAAGCCGGCACGGCTGGCTAGGACCGAGCGTCGAATCGGTGAGTCCAGAGCGCTAATCGGCAAACTAATCTGCTTCAGGGAGGGCAACACTCGCCCTAGACTGATGCACTTTGTGAGACGGGCCTTTTCGGAGACCGATATCATTTCCTGAGACTATATCTCCCGTGGCATAGAGCGTATATCCCAGTTCTTATCTACAGATATAACCCACCTGATCCATTAATCAGGTAGAACCTTACCAGGTAGAGCCTTAAAATTATAAGCCGATCACGTGTTTACCGTTTATAATTATATACGGTATATAAAGTTCTTACATCCATTTTGAGAGCAAATATTAACAATTATATTGAAAGTAATTCAATGTCTGTCTCACAATGCTACAAATTGCTGTTCCTCATCTATGTTGTCATTAGCCAACAGGTACAGGAGGGTTCGTGCCGACCACAAATCGATTGCATCACCCACGATCATCGGTGATGAGACTAGATATCCCGCGGAAGTGTGAGGGTTGCTTCTTAAATTCTAAGACCCTGTGCAACCGCAAGGTATGCAGCCTTAAGGCATACTTATAAATAATACTACTGGCTCTCCTTCGCTAACGAGACCTGGCGCGACTTGTGCTGTTAGATACTAAAGATCGCAGGGAGGTATGGCAGAGCAAGGAGCTGTTTGGGTGCATTTGGCGTCCGTAGCCTGGCTACGTTTTGGTGCTTTGGGGAAACCTAAAGTTTTGTCTGTGCGATTATGGATGAAGTTATAATTTCGAACAACCGGAAAAACATTTGAAGGATGGTACGGTTGACATATGTAGGTACATATGTCGGACATGTCACCAGCCCGGGGAATTCAGCCGCCACGTAATTTCCGGTTCTTTTAGTGTAACTAACTAACGAAAACTATTTGCCCTGTGCAAATAGTTTCACAACCTTGTAGCCAGGATTATTTATATATGTACAATAATTTTTGCGGAATCGGCAGTACCGTACTATAGGTATGTACATATGTGCCCGACCCAATTCTCGAAAATGGCCCTGTTCCCGATACCGGTGGGCTACTATTTTTATATTTTTTTGTATGTTTCTTTTTACATTTTTGAATAATATGGATATAAAATAAATAAATGGAATAATAATAAACAAAAGTCAAGACAAGATGTGGGTGTCAGAGAGGGACATGAACAGCACGAGTTTCTAGAGCAAGTATGAGCTATAGTATATAGTAGGTGTTATATTTGGCTGAGTCTTATTACTTAAAGAAAATGAAGCAAACTTAGTTTTTTCCGCATTTAAAATCAACAAATTTTTACTAAACCAATTCATGACAACGTCCAACGCGATTTGAGTATATTTTTCCGTTTCAATCCAGTTATTGCCATGAAAAAGCAAGCGAAGTAAATATGGAGCAGTTTGTTAAATTGTCTCTAAAGTTTACCGCTTAAAATGAGAACTACCATTTGTTTGAAAGATTCTAGTAACTCCATCTATCCATACAACTTGGAAGCTCCGCTGCTTTAACCATCCGCAAGATGGCGTTACTGTGGTGGTAAGGAGTGTGTATGGCGGGAAAGCGTTTGTATGTGTAATTCCAGCTATATCTAAATAGACTGCTAATGTTTTTCCATCGCTATCATCTTTAGCGACTTCTCGTACCCTGGTACTAAAACGTTACACCCTCGGTAACCCGCACGTGACGTTATCCGGAACGGGTTTTTAGCTGATACGAGTATCGTTACTAATGATATTTTAGCAGTTAGAAACGTAAAACCTATGAATACTAGTCTTGTTATACCAATTTTATTCCCATTCCTGAATACTAACAGTGCAGGCAAATTATGCCGAAAATTAGGGTAACTTTTCAATAAATAATAATTCTTAACTCTGTTTTTTTGCGGTTAGCGTGTCGAGTATTGGGTAGGGAAGTATATGAAAAAGTAACTCGTAACAACGTTAACGACAACGTTTTGTTAATAAAACATCTATTTTCAATAATAACTCAATGGGAGAATATTTTAACTGAAGTTTGTTTGAATCATTTGTACTTGAGATTGAGTTTTACAAGTAGGTCACTAAATTAAATATTTTTATTTAATTTAATGTAACTATCCAATTATTTTAAAGAATGGAAATTTAATAAACAAGAATGTAAATTTTGGATTTGAAATTCAAGTTAAAAATTAACCAATTTCCTTATCATACAATTAATCAATTAAATAACTTAATTTAATAATTAACATAAATGCACATGATCTGTAAGCGCAAGTAAATATCAACCTAACTTAATAAAAAAAAAATACGAACATCCAACTGATTTTTCTAAAAATATCGTATTCATTGTTTTATCGATATCCCTCAGGGCGAAAATGTTTAATTCTGACAAAATAAATTAGTTTACCTATTATTTAAAATAAAACAAAGAAAACTTGATTTTCCTAGCTTTTATTGAAATAAATGCAATTTTCTCTTTCTGTTTTTTCTTTTATGTTGAATTGACCAGATTTACGAAAATTGATTATTTTTTATATTTTATTATATATTAGGAGAGCTAAGACCAACGCCAATTGCACGATGCAAGAGTTAGGAACTTTTGCAAGGTTCATAACTAATTTGACAGGCCTGTTAATTAGTATCAGCAACGCATATTCTTGGCAGCTGTAATGTAAATTTTATTATATTTCAACTACGACGATGAATAAAACTCTGTACCGGGTTGACTGGCAATTGAGTGCGTTCCTTGGAATGCGTTTTACTACATTTTACTATTATATATAAACATTTCATATAGAGGTAACGGGCGATCAAATAGACGTATTTTACAGAAATAAGGAAGACTAGGATTTACAATTTGTACCTAATGATCTGACAGGAATCTAACATATTATGAAAAATACGATATTTGATTTACTATTTTTCGATTTCGATTGCTAACACAACATACGAGTATCTTGAGTATTTTTATTTTCCCTTGAAGCAAAATATAGCCAGCAGATTTTTTTATAAAATCCCACTATCATTTGTCCACCGTATTTGATTTTGTTTAACGTCCCGATAGGTACTAGGCATCCAAAGTATTTGATGAAAACTAGGGACTTGAAGATATCCTATCTCCTTCAGTCCGCGCACTGGGCCCGCGTGGTGGATTACGGCCCATTCTCGTCCTAGAGAGGAGGCCTGTGTCCCAGCAGTGGGAACATTAAAAGGCAGATTATGCTTCACTTTGCCTCTGGTATTTTAATTTTAATTTCAAGGTATTCATTGTATATATATAGATACGAATCGAATCATGAGACACAAAAAGTGCGGCGGCTTGCTCTCAAACTTCAATGAGGATTTTCAGCCACTATTTCCAACATTCTTGCGATTTTAACATCAGTTGCAGATGTTGATGAATTGACGGAGCGGACAAATCTTCCACCATATCGAAACCTCTTTTAAACGTTTGTACCACTCACAAGCACGTGTTTTTGATGATATCGATTCACCGATTTTTTATAACATATACCCTATCTGTTTAGGTAGTTAAGTTGCAGCTTCGTTTAATAAAAATAATAATACCAAATAAAATTAAAATTTATAATGGTGATGACGTAACAAGTTTATTTAAATACTGTAAAATCTTGCCAGTACACATTAAAATACGAAAGGCGTTAATAATAGAACAGTTCACTAATAAAGAGCTGCAAATTAAATTCAGTTATAGTAAAGCAACAAGACTGGCCTCCCAGTCAAAACTGGTAGTACCGCGATATAAAAACTATTATGGGAAACGTACAAACGCTTATTTAATACCTACTCTAATTAACGATATTCCAAAAAACATTCAATCGGAAATAACAAATATAAATTATAAAAACAAATACAAAAAGTTCTTTGATTCTCTTTTATAATGCATCATCCTGTTTAAACTTCATTCGATCAGTAACGACGCGCGGCTACTGCCTAACCGTACTGTATTTATATTGTAAGGTGTTTTATTTTTTGTTTTTTCGATCTACCTCACAATGTTTTATAAAATTTGGTATGTTGTAAAACTAGGCTCATTATAAGGCAAATGTGTTATTATTTAGGCTACTTTAAGGTGTTTCAACATCCAGACAAACCTATCAAGGTTTTGTGATGTTTCTTGATATGGTCTGTATGTTTTATCACTAGTTAATAAAAAAAAAAAAAAAAAAAAAAAACTAAAGGTAAACAATCTTGGTATGTCTTTTAACAAAAAATGTGAAATACGTTTTACAACTTGAAAAACTTTCAGATTTTCTAAAACTATAGATAATTGATTTGTATAAGTAGTAATAGCCATATTTTAAAATATATTTTTACATAAAAAGACATACCAAGATTGTTTACCTTTAGTTAACTACCTAAACAGATGGGTATAGCCAATGGGATTTCGTGTTCGAGTCACTCAAAACTACAACGATTCATATAGCTAAAAAGAGTACTATATTTAATCTAATTAACAGATGTAACTCAAACTCCGCGCCAAAATGGAAAACAGTTGTGCCAACCTAACAACAAAAAAATAATAATTTGGAACCATTAACAAATCACCCTTTTCCGATACCATGATACCTTTTTGACGGAAGAATATGTACGAATTCTTATGGTCGGGCCCCTTTATCGGTTAATTTTAAGTATTTAGTCCATTATTGGCTTATTAACAGGTTGTATTTATTGTAGTGTAATTAAAACAGATAAAGTGCGCATTATCGCATCGTATAGGCATCGTATATCTTATAGTACTCAAAGCCTGAACTAAAACTAACGTACCACGACCTGAATGTGGAATTCTGATCAATAAGCTAGCGATCGTGGTACTAGATTCACAGAACTAGCAGGAGGTTGACTAAGCATCTTGGAAAGATAAGAACAAACCATTATAAGCTTTATAACTATGAGCACGAAGAATCAAAACTGGGTCGCTGAATATTGCATCAAATGAATTTCATCCCCGGTACCAAGCAGCTTGTTTAAAGCGATCGTTTTCAACTTAAATTTTGTGTCGTTAAAATAATGTTGTACGACCAGATATTGACCTTACCTAATTATGTAGGGGTAGGCTTAGTCTATTTGCTTATCGGTCCAACCTTTCATAAGAAGTTCATTTTTACTGGAGGCAGTTGAAATTTTTACATAAAAATTTCTCGATTCGTTTCTGTGTTAATTTTGACTAAGTACATTACTATCCAAAGAGTTATCTTTAACAAAAACTAGCTATTTAGGCCGTGACCGAAAATGCCGCCAAAGTCGATCAAAAGTCATATTGACTGTTTTCTTGATTACCACGGTGTCGTGCTCTCGGAATTCCTGCCGGAATGCCAACCGGTAAATAAAGAATATTATTTGGGCGTTTAAAGGCGTTTAAAAAAGCAAACTAGACAAAAAAGGCAGCATTTATGAAAAGAAAATTCTTGGATTATGCACCACGACAATGCGCCTTCGTGCAAGTCAGCCGACTTTTTCCTTAATTATTTAGTCCATAATTTAGCCATTATGACGCACTAAATACGCACCATACACATACATTCATCTTTAATCACCTAAGTTACAAACTAAATCACTACATAAAACGCCAACTTTATATTATTTATGGGCGGCACGTTTAACGGCATTATACTAATTCTAATAAATGATTTATTCTTTCCACCCACTAATAAATTTTTGATATTACATTACTTTTACGTTTGCACATAAGATAGGTAGAGAATATCACACAAGTTAAGCCTCCCTCACATGGATTTTATTTTATTATAGATGTATAGACACTGAGATTTTTATCTCTGCCACGATTGGAATCAAGACGTGATTTAAAATATCAAAGAGCCACAAGGTCAGGTCCTTCATAATTGAAAAGGGCGTATATCGCACAAAACATATAAAAACACCGTACATCACCTGCACAGCATCTTCATCCATGTCCACGACACTTCACTAAACTTGTTAAACAACACTTTCACCACCACCCAGTACAAGTAGCCGATTTCCGCGATCGTCCGGTACTTGTTCAGAAAACTTTTTTGACTGGATTGTATGTTCAATATGTTCATGTCACATGTCGGCCGCATTCCTCATATAAATGTGGGTGATTTGCATCGTAAGGTCGCTCGCGTGGTCGTAATCTAAGTTTTTTTATTGCTTCGATGTTACTCGTTACTATTGCTTTTCAATTCTTGTATACATACATACTAGATCAGCCAGATAATTTTATTGGGTGATTTGCACAAATCTATTCGTTGAATGCGTCTGTAAATTGATTTCCATATACATAGGTACTCGTATATATGTAGCTATTTTTATTAATGCTACATGCTAAAATATTACTTCACCCGCATCGTAGTGTCAAAGGTTATATTATTTTATATATTATAAAATTTTACCTATGACACTCACAAATAATATGGCTTCTATAGGTAAAACGATTTTCAAAATAGGTTCAGTAAATCCAGAGACCTCACAAACTCACTAAATTTACTTCTTTATAATATTATATAATTAGCCGAGCTTAACTAAATGGTAAAAGAACTATTTGTACTTATTCCACTTTTTTCAGAATCCGTTTCCACTATCAGTATATTTTTCCTGTAGCTTCCGATTAGTTAAGAACGCAAAAAACTAGTAGTTTCCTTGTGTTGTCTTAGTGAACTGAGCAGTTCACATTTATTCTAGCATTCAAAAAAACATATTTTCAAATCGAATTGATACTTTAATACAATGCTATACTTAATAGTCTGCCGTCATAATAATTTCTTTCTTATGATCGCTGTTCTATTTTAATAGCAGTAAAAACCTTTTCATTGATATTAAATCGATAAGAAAGTAAATCGAATAGATATAAGTATCATCTTTATATTTATAGTTTCTTGATTTTTATAATAAGTAAGTACGAGTATGTTTCGTGATGCTTATATACCTTTATTTAACGTGCCTTTTTACTTGTGTTAGTAAATAATAACAGCTGCACGAGTCGATCTTCAAGGTTTAGCAACGCTTCCTGAGGTCAGTCATTGGATGGGTGAGCATGTTACCATACTCGAGACTCTTTCGTAAAGAATCTTTGGCAGTCGTATTGGATTGTCCGAAGCCAAATCTGATACCAGTCTTGCCAAGAATGTACCATGTAACCTAGTTTCTGGGTTGGTTGGTCAGGAGGTTGAATAAGCAATCGTTCCTCATAAAATACTGGTGTTCAGCTGACTCCAGTTTTGTTTAATTCTAACCCGAATATACTTGGGGAAAGGCAGTTTCAAGTTCAAAGTATTTTATGTCGCATAAGCCTACCAGGCCAGTCAACGTAGACATATTAAACGCGTAAGGTCGCAATAAATTGCACCGTCCTGATTTTTGATAATGGTAGGACAGATGCACTCTGAATGAACTAACAATTAGCAAAATTCGTTGTAATAGGAAACACCCTTCTTGGACAGCTCTTTCTGTTGGTGAAGCTTATGGCAATTTAGCGCAGAACAGAAAGCTTAATTTTGGTGTCGAATAAGTTTTGCCTATTTGGGTCATTCAAAAGGACTTATAATTAGGAATAGCTGTGTTAGTAGTAAAGGGTAAGGCGTTAAGTAGCAAATCTTAAAGCTCTTAACTTCGGCTTGAAAATTAATCAGTTAATTAAATCATTTACTGCAAATATACTGACAAATAGCAAAACTCAAGAAACTAGCAAATGTTCTTCTGGGAAAACTCTCTTCAACGGAATAATATATATGTACCTATATATCTTATTTTTATTTTATTTTATTTATTCCGGAGAACAAACAATAACACACAGTAAGTGAGCTTAAATTAAGCATGCAACAATATGTATAAGTGTGTAACTCACTACGTTATCCACATATTATATAAGTAATTAAGCTAAGTCGTTTTAAAATAAGCACTAGTGACAACTACAATCTATGTTTCCAAGCTTCTGATTTTAACATTAACATTATTTCGAAATTTATTGGCAGATAACGAAAATATATCAATATCTGTAAAATATGAGTTATAGGTTTTCGCCAAGCGACGCAAGGGCGCGCGATTCCCTGCATTAGGCTAAGAACTCACGGAGCGATTTTCACCCGCGACCGTCGCGGTTGTGGAACTGCGGTTTCATTTCTAAACTCACGACACCGGTTATTTGCGCGGTTACGCAGCCGTCGCGGTTGCGATCATTGCCCGCAGACGTGGCGGGCGATGACCGCCAACCACGTCTACGACCAAATTAATTGGTAGTTCGATTTCAATATCCATTTTATGTTTGTTTAATTTTAAACATGCACAAACATGTCACGATGCCACAAGTCACTGGTGCAAAATGGCGTTAGATTTCTGTACCCCCCGCCCCCGCCGGCCACCGCGGTCGAACGCAAACCGATCGCAGAGCGCGCGGGCGCCACCCGCCGAGGCTGCGGGCGACCGCGGCCCGCGCGATTCTACTAGTTGCCCGCCAGTGCAGCGGGAACCGTAAACAACCGCGCTCACCGCGGACGTAAAACGCGTCGTGAGTTGTGCTTTAATTTTTTACATATATATCTGCATTCTACAGAAGCTGCGGGCCCGCAACCGCGGCGCTCGCGGGTGAAAATCGCTCCGTGAGTTCTTAGCCTTAGTGCGGCAAGACATTACAGCAAACAGTGGACGATCGCGCACCTCTCGTCTTACTACAGTTCTAGGTACAATGTAGCAAAGATCATTGGTTAAGTCAGAACAGTCATAACGGTTATTACAGAGATCATATAGAAACATTATCTCAAGAAGAGTGCGCCTGGACTCCGACCGGCCCAACTTGTAATGATTTAGCAGGTGCTCATAACTCAGAGTTCTACGAAAGCATCTGTATTGCGTTGATCTTAAAAATTTATACTGTACCCTTTCTAGGTTGAAACTGTATTTTTTGTAATACGGATTCCACACTGTAATGACGTACTCTAGCTGTGACCTGATGAGAGCTTTATAAAGATGCATGTATACTTATGGCCAATAAGAATTGAGATATCTCCCCATAGTCGGATTGATTGAGACCATGATGATTGATTATTACTAATACTAATTTATTTATTTATTTATTTATTTATTATATACTTTATTGTACACCAAAAGTAACACAAAAAGTAGACTTAAAACTAAAACACATACAATGGGCGGTCTTATCGCATTCCGCGATCTCTTCCAGACAACCTGGCATGGACAGTATAATATGTCTGGACATGAAATGGGGCTGTTATGTTCATTGTGTTGTATATATTTCTTTCGCAGAAGGCAGTTGTGCCTTCAGTATCACCCAAACTTGAATACTTCCAAAATATTTGTTATAATTATTCAAGATTAATAAATTAAAACGTTTTTCTTAATATTTTACTCAATTTCATTTTACATGATAAGAACCATTTTCCACTGAACTTTACGAAAGTCCTGCAATTTGCTCAAAACACTAAAATTTTGATTATTTGGGGAAAATGGCTCAAGTTTGAAGTGCTGTAGATAAATATATATTTAACCTGTAGTGCTAGGCATTGTGCTTAAATTGTAGTTAATTTGGCTGACTTTAAATATTTACGGATTCACTTTTGACATAGAATGACCGAAAATTTTGAAGTTTTCCGAGCACGAAGAAGTTTGGTCTTTCGGAAAAAAACCAAATGTATTAAATTTACTTTACCTAATGTTAGAAGCAACAAATGTGACATTTTATTGAACGGACAAAGACTGGAATTTATTGATCAGTTTTCCTAGGAATCACTTTAGACGAGACATTGCAATCCTCACTCAATATCTCTTGCGGGGTGGCTTAGCTCAGCCGCTTATGCTATCAGAAAGATAAGAGAGTTACGGATGTAGAAACTGCGCGTTTGGTCTATTTTAGTTACTTTCACAGCATTATGTCGTACGGTATCGGGCTCGACAGGGTCGGGCTGCTAATATTGAATCCATATTTATTTAGCAAAAGCGTGCTGACAGAGCCGTTTATAATCTCTGCCTGGCTGACTCTTCTGTACGCATCGGCCTACGGATGAACTTGGATAAAACCAGAATCATGTTCAACGACCATTCTCTACCGGAACCGGTTACGATTCACGATGACGGTCTGGAAGTTATTCAAAAATATGTGTACCTCGGGCAAATATTGCAGTTAGGTAGAAACAACTTTGAGGGCGAGGTGAATAGAAGAATTCAGTTGGACTGGGCAGCATATGGGAAGCTATGTCGAGTCTTCACATCGTCGTGCCTAAAGACGACAGTCTTCAATCAGTGCGTCCTACCCGTCATGACATATGGAACCGAAGGACACTGACTGGATCGCATCAGAAATTAGGTGATCCGTCAGAGAAGCAAGGTCATCGATATAGCCTACTAGATTAGTAAGCTGAAGTGGCTGTGGGCTGGCCATATTAGACGTAGAACCGACAACCGTTGGGCTATTCGAGTTCTAGAGTGGAGACTGCGTCTCGGCAAACGTAGTGTAGGACGTCCTCAGGCACGGTGGACTGACGATTTGCGCAGGACGGCTGGCATAAACTGGATGCGAGAAGCCGAAAATAGATCTAAGTGGCGTCCAATTGGAGAAGCATATGTACAGCAGTGGACTGCAACAAGCTGTTGAAAGATTAATATTATGGCAGTCCCTTATCAATTCATTTATAGAAATATTATGTATGAAAACGACATCTGTGTAGCAAAATTAGTGATAGACATAATTTTAATACTAGACAAATATAAATAAACTAGATCAACCATTTTATAGATTAGCCAAACGAAATACGAACATCTTTCATGGGGTACTGTGTTAAATGTTACAATTTATAATCCTTGTGACATATTAGAATTAAATGCAAGCAAGCATACTACAAACTAGATGATGATTTTATTCAAGATAAGAATGCTTGGAAACATGCTGGTCCACATGTTTATTTTATACACCGACGTCGGTATAGGTATCAAATCAAAGGGTTTTTTTAATGAAAACAAAAAATAAAAAGCTTTTTGTAAATTATCATAGTACCTACACAACAAACAAATTTTGTTTGCGTCTACAGCTTTTTTTGGCTCACCCCAACTTGTGGCTACGGCCGCTACGACGATGATTTTCGTAGCAGCCTACGAAGAGATGCGTAGCGGTTTCATACATTGTTGGACATTACACAAGTATGAATCTCAACCACCGATAAAGGCTGATAATTACTAATGGAATACATTACTCGTTTTAAAAACAAGATACATTCATGAGAGTGCAATTCATTGGATACGGGATAGGCTCTTGGCTTTTATAATAAAGGCATGTATGTTATAATTTTTTAATATACTTCTTACTTTATAGATTTGACCTTAAAGTGACCAATGAGGGAGGCATTTGATATCTTCAACTGAGTAGAAGATACCACGGAGACCTTAGGTATATAAATCAGATAGAAACTAAAGGCCCAGGTTATTTGATTTTTATGTTTGTATGTACATATTTGTAATAAGATTAATTATTGCTAAGAGATACAAAAAACAATACAAAGATGGAGTAGTGAACTTCAGACTCGTATAATTTGCTTCTGAGATGCAGAGCCTCTTACACCAGTGGCAGTATCACTTAGATGAATATCTCTGCATAATTTACATTCTAAACAATACAGTAAACCGACCAAGCATCGCTTATAAAACAATATAAAGTCAGCCGCACCGATTAAGTTCAATATCAACAGACATAATCGAGTTTTAATGGCGAGCTCACTATACAAATGTAGTTAAATACCTCGGAATGTTCGTCATCGTCGTCGAAATGGTCATACTTCACGAAGGCATACCGCAGTTGGTTCTCAAAGTGCTCTCTGGCTTCTGCTTTTTCTATAGCACTCACTGCTTCTTGTATTTTCTTCATATCTACTAGACACACTTCAATAACTCCGCGTCAATTTTAGCATCGGACCCGTTGCGTTTTTTATTTCACCAATTTACAGGTTTCTCAACGAAATTGAGAGCCAAAAGTACGTATAAGCGATTTCAACTGTCCATATGGGAGATACTAAAACCGGTAGGTGTAAAACTATCGACAAAACATTCGTTCGAGGTGTTTATGGGGGTGGAGCCGTGGGTAATTACTTTCCATCAAACCTGAATAGGGTATAGACATGCATGCATACATTTGATGGTATGGTTGTAGTTTTTGCTGTGTGGCTAGACTGTGATTGTTCCTTCATAATCGCATTTTGAGAATGTTATAAGACTTTTGTGGTATAAGTAGTTGGGAAAGGACTTTAAAAGAAAAGGCGGGTATCGATTTTATCAGTTAATACGGTGTCAGTTGTATCGTTGATCTAAGGTCTATTTAACATTTTTTTTTAATCTATGTTTGCTACCGTATCTCAGTCGTAATAGATCATAAGAAAAACGAAAGTTTTTTAGAGAAGCAAATCCGAACGGACGGCACTCCGAATGCGAACATAGTTCTCTCATTAATGAATAGAAGCAAAACACAACGAAGCCTTTTGGTAAAAGTTCAATAGGGATGTTCCCTGAGTAAAAAAAAATATGTTTCTATGTAGGTAGTCCGTCACTTACATTACCATAAAATTTTGGACACGTATGTTTTACTTTATCAAATAAATAATAATTGACAAAGATAAAAATCATCAAAGTTCAAAAGGGGGGGGTCGGGGGGGGGGGTTGCCGTTACGTCGTGGTAATAATTGTAGCACGTAGTGACGTCACACAAGTTTCCAACACACTGTATCGTCTTTGTTTTCTGTTTACGTGTAAAAAGAAAAAATACGTGACCAATGTTTTTTAAATCTATCTGACGGACTAATTCAATTATTTTGTCTACTACCTTATTCTTTGTCAAGATTTGACAAACCTTTTTTTTTCAGGATAGGAAATCATCAAATGATTTCTCCCGTTGTGGGCGGAGTGGAAGGGAGTGGCAGACCTTAAACACAAATAATGCAGTGCTAATGAATAATACGTGTTCAACTTCAACTTTGGATTGGATATCGAAAAACTTTATTACTTACCACTTAATTATGATTTGAAAATTTGGATTTGAATTCGTCCGGTAATCAAATGATTAATAACCACTACCCGTCTATTGGAGTTTGTAAGTTTGTTATAAACTAACTTAAGTATAAAACATTACAAAACGAAAAATGCAAATAGAATAAAAAATATGTCTTGATTTTGTGTATTTTCAGCGAGCAAGAATTGAAAAGATTGTTTAGGTACATATACAAACATTTTTACCGAATCTAAGTTGACTAGATACCTCTTGGTAAGGTGTAGTAATTAATGTGTACCTATTATATACGCATTTTTAAGTAACCTTACATGATTTGCAGGACGAATTTGTTTTTTTTATGATATTTATCACAAAATTTTTGTATAAAATAGCTGCAAATGCTGAAAGTTAATGCAATATTTGAATTTCACGACGTAATATGCAACATCTCTTCGAGTCAGCTGATGTGTCAAATGACAAAATCTGGTCGTGTTGAGTGGATTTTAATCATAAATATTTTTTTTTTTTATTTTTTCACATATGCAATTCGTTACTGCTGTTTCGGCTCTAAATTAACTTATTTCTTTCGTGCTTCCCATCTATGGAATTACCCTCACCTTTTAGACAAAATGGACCAAATTATCAAACATACACTGTCTTCAATTTTAAATGTGACCATGGACGGCCGAGTTTGGGCTCAAGCTACTCTTCCCATCTGTATGGGAGGTCTTGGCGTCCGCAAAATTTCCAGTATTAGTTTACCGGCTTTCATATCCTCGGTTCACGGCACAATCAGGAATATTCTAGCTCCCACACTGGTTGATTTTGAAGTGCCGTACTTCTCCGAGGCCGTGAATGCATGGAGACTCGCTTGCCCGAATGCAAATCCTCCCGACAACCCATCAAACCAGAGACGGTGGGATGAGCCGCTTTGCAGAGAAGTTCAAAAAATTATTTATTACTACTTATTAGCTTATTGCTACTTCTGCTACTTCTGTGGAGCGTGCGCGCCTGCTGGCTATGGGCGAGTGGGAGTCGGGCCTCTGGCTTCACGCACCTTGTTCGAAGATACTACTTTCCTTCTCGCTGCTTCCCTTCGTTTAGGCGCATCTTGTTGTTCTCCTCATTGCTGTCACTGTGGCGAAGCTGTCAACAGCCTCGGGCACCACGGCCTGTCATGCCGCTGTAGTGCGGGTCGCATAGCACGGCACGCAAACATCAACGACATTATCCGACGTGCTCTTGTTGCCGTCGGCGTTCCTGCCGTATTAGAACCCAATGGCCTGGCACGCGACGATGGCAAGCGACCGGACGGTATGTCTTTATTTCCATGGAAGATGGGTAGGCCTTTAGTGTGGGACGCTACTTGTGTCGATACTCTTGCGCCATCCCATCTTCCGAACTCGTCGTGTTGTGCTGGTGCTACAGCTGCGGCTGCTGAGAACCTCAAACGGCGGAAATAATAATAACCTAGTCGGCATTTATATGTTTGAGCCGTTCGGGGTTGAAACTCTCGGACTGTGGGGTCCGAGTGCTCATGCGATATTTAAAGAACTTGCTAAACGTTTGGTTGACACTTCGCGTGACCCAAGAGCTGGATTTTACTTCGGACAGAGGATAAGCATTGCCATACAACGTGGCAATGCCGCCAGTCTATTGGGTTCACTCCCAGTCGATAGCGATGCGGACGAGTTTTTTGATACCATTTTGTAGTTAGGAGAATTTTAGTTTATTTTTAGGTTAAGTGTATATATAGTTAGATTTAACGTAAAATAATCAACTCATAAAATAAATATGTAACTTTCAAGCATAATAAAATATAATGAAACTATTAATTATAATATACTAAAAACATTCTTGCTGTTGAATCAAATTTCATGAATGCTCGAGTGCGTGAGAAGAGCCTATGGTTACTCGTGTTCCAGAGCGACAAACGCGTATAAACCACATACAGCAATCATAATGTGTCATATATCACTTAAAATACATATATTGCCACGGCACATATTACTCAAAAGTGCATTGCTAACACCACTTAGTCAAAATAGTGTTCACAATATAACAACAAGTCACTAATGAACATACATATTATAGCTAGTCTCCGGGCGTCGTGCTTCAGAAACAATTCGGAACAACGTTTTCTTCGTGGATGACAAGGTTGCCAAAACTTATTATTTTCTCAAAAGTCATATATTTTATTGTACTTCTGTTATATGACCTCAAATTATCAGATATGAGGTTTTTGTAAAACATTCCCGGGCAACCAAATTCAGGGCCGACATAACTCTGATTATGCGTAAGCCAGTAATCTCAATTTGCATAATTGATTTATTTTGTCTGTTTTACAAAACTTCTCCAGTACATTAACTACTAGCTGCTGCCCGCGACTTCGTCCCCGTGGAATCCCCGGTTTTAAAACATTCTTTATCACTGCTCCGCTCCTTTTGGCTTAAGCGTGATGATATATAGCCTAAAGCCTTCCTCGATAAATGGTGTATTCAACCCAAAAAGAATTTTTCAATTCGAACCATTAGTTCCTGAGATTAGTGCGTTCAAACAAACAAACAAACAAACTCTTCAGCTTTATAATATTAGTATAGATTAGTTAACTAGGAGTAAATGGCGGGCTCTGGCTTCAAAACAATTTTTTGGATACTTCAAAGGTTTTGCTAAATTTTCTGCCTGGCTGTTAACTTGCTAAAATTGCGACTTGATTTCCACAGAGAGAGATTCCAGAAGGTCATAATAGCAGTGATCAATTGTTTATATAATAAGGCCAATCTACTTCCTTCAATGACTTCAACTTAGCATACTATGAACAGTTAGATCCTTCTTGCCCTTCCCCTTAAGCTTATACTTGCCCCTTAATCATTCCCCTCAATCATTAAATAAAATAGTGTTTGTTTTATATAAATATGTATGTTAGTCTGTAAGGTATATATGTTATGGGTCTTTGTTACCCGAAATAAAAGTTATATTATTATCATTATTAATCCCTTTTTGCGAGGCAAATCACTTAAACGAACATCGTCATCGGAAGAAGTCTGGCCTGTCGTTGGCCTAGTTTAGGTAGCCACACAAGATCAGGAGGGTTCGCACACGTTTAAACCATATTGTGTCCTGTGCCATGTAGCCCCATTAACTGTCAAAGTTGCCCTCACTGTTAAAGTAGCCCCGCTTTACGGTAATAGTATACCAACTTCAAAATGTAACTTGATAAGTAGGTACACGTTTTGTAATAATACAATACAAAATTATTTAAGATTAGCAGCGCCCCGCGGTTTCACCCGCTTTATTCCTGTTCCCGTGGCAATACGGGGATAAAAATAATTTTGAAAATCGGTTCAGTAGATACAAAGATTACCCCTTACAACGTCACAACGTCACAAACGTGACCTCTTTATAATATTAGTATAGATGAACTACATTTATAACTCATTTATATTATAGGTAGTATTTGATATTTATTTTTGTCATGGTGGCCAAAGGTAACTACGGAATTCTTCACTGCGCGTTGCAGGACCGCAAATGGACGGGATTAAAAAAAAATCTGTGGTCGCTTTTGAAATTCACATAACATATCTTTCTACATCATTGTCACATTAGCATGCGCTTAAATTTTAACATGAATGATGCAACACATATTTACTGCATTTTTTATTTGGCGTAGTTTGATATTTTTTTAGTTTTAGTTCTTTATAGGCATAACTCAATTAAAATTAAGAAAATTTGAATGTATCCTTCATATCTGTTAATGTAACATACGTGTTGAGTCAAATAAATTATTATTATTAATATTATTTATAGGCATAACTATGCTATGGAATTGGAATACGCAAATAACTATTATTTTATTGATAGTCAAAAGCGTCTATTGGTGGTTTACTTAAATTAAATAAATTTTGCTTTGTGTCTACACGTCATCTTTCTTCGAGGTTAATTTGATTTGTACTTATCAACTGAGAATTATAAGAAAGAAACCTAGTTAATACACATATCCACAGATAAGATGCATAGTTTCATGAATACTGACACCCATTAGTATTGGTTGATTAATTTCACAAAAAAAACGCAACCGTTTAAAGATAATTAATGATACAGCCATGATAAATTGTAGTTTCAAAGATATAGCTTCCAACGTAAAACTTAGAAACAATTTCAAACATATAAGTAATAATTAATCAGCGTATAGAAAACGGGAAAGGTGATTTTCTGAAATCGAAATTAATTAGGGCGTTGACTTGCTGACCCATTCAAAGTATATTTTAAGAAGAGATAACCCTGAGTATAGTCGCATTTCTCGGTTTTTTAATAAATAATGGATAAAGGCAATAAATTATATTCTAAACTTCTCTTCTGATCAGATACCTAACATACCTACGTAATAACCGCTTGAGTTGCGCCAAACAAAACATCGATGACGTTGCTATACAGATCCACCAATTCAGTACGAATATAAGAGCGACTCAAATTAATATCTTTATGGCTGCCTTCAAAAAGTTTCCACTTTCTAAAGTATGTGTGGAAACGACGATCGCAAGTCATAAATATCGGCTGGAACGCAGCACGAACACTAGCGTGCGTTCCACATACAACGCGTCAGTACGTACCCTGGCGATCTCCTCCTCTGCCAGTAGCATGGCTTGAGCTCTGTCCTTATCATCCATTGTGTCCATTGTGTCAATATTGCTCCCACTAAACAATTAGATACACAAAAAATCGCAACAGAAAAAAACCGCCCGACGTCAGGGCGACGTAAAAAACAACTGGTACACATTACCCGGGAGTTTTTCCAAGGGCTTATTAAAAGAAGGAGAAAGTAAAGTAAATTAGAGCAATATGGTTTATTAATGTTAAAAGTAATTTAGTTCGGATGCGGGGAGCAGCGGACGTAGCGTGCGCTCACGCGCGCGCGCGATGTCGCAGCCTAGCACCGCGCGCCGAGTTTGTTTTAAAATCCATATTACATGGTAAGCCTGCGACAAATCTTTCCAATGTGGGACTGTACAAACATACTACACAAGTTAAACATTTAGATATTGACTCAATCAGTAATAGGTCTGTTAATACTTGGAACGTTGCGAACAAGATAGTGAGCTAACTTACGAAGAAAAAATAACTTTTCAAACACAGTGAAATCTGGTGTCCAATTATACAAACACAATGATCTCTTTGTCCTGATTGTTAACCGTCAGGTATCTTCTTAGCCTTAGCCTTTGCTTTCCAGAAGTACAACTCTGCTTGCTTCTCGTCTTGTCGTGTCTAAAATAAATAAATTTTCGCATAAAAATGTATTGAGTAGATACTCCACCATGTGAAAGTACCAACTACAATTTATAATAAGGGCTTATCCACACCTCACACTCGTGAGAGTCGTGTCCAGGCTACTAAGTGCTAATGATCGGTCTTTAGCACGTCGTAGGACGGTGTTAGAGGACATGGCAGGAATCTTTCGTATCTAGTTTGACCATCTAATCAGGGTACAGCATCATGATCTTCAAACCAGTGGCGTAGCTTGCCTTAGACGGGCCCTGTATCAAACGTGTTGGGGGCCCAATAGTAGGGGAGCCCAAGCGGGGATTTCGGGATTTTCTAAAGCGCGGCAGATTAATATATAGGGGGATACCTTGTACCCGGTTAAGTACCTCCACCAAAAATGAGGCCCATATATAAGGCCGCCCGTGAAGGATACAGGATCAGATTAGTAAAAAAAAATTGACCATCAGAAATTCTCGAGCGCGTCAGATTAAGGTAGGGTGAGTTAATTACATCCTAAAAAGTGTATATTCCTATAATCTGACAATTTGAGAGTGACGTAAAGAAAGGGGAGGGCAGCAAAGTTGTAAAAAAAAAACGTCATCTCGACATTCTCGAGCGTAGCTAAATTTTTTTTTTATTTTGAAGGAAATAATTCAAGAATAATGAAAAATATATAATCTGACGATTTCCGCAAGCCGAAATATCAAAAATTCGTCGATAAAGTTAAATGCGTGCCGCTACGTGATGCCTACATTTCCTTCTCCACGTGTCTATTCCTCTCTCACTCTTTCTCTTCCTGAGCTTTTCAATTAATTAAGATCAATGATTTAAAATAAAAAATTTAAAAAAATTAACTTCACGCTAAGAAAATCGAAGATTTTCAAAAATCGGGAAGTTATTGTATTCACCCCGTTTTGCAAAAATCTAGTTTTCATCAGATCTCGACGTTTTAAGTTCATAGGAAGCTTCCCTGACTACCCCCGCGATGTTGACACTATGTCTGTATGTATATGTGTGACTATGTGACTCGCTTATAACTTTTGAACAAATAAACCGATCGGAATCTACTAAACGGCGTTCTAAAGAGTTCCCTTAAAATTAGATTTCTTGTGAATTTGAACCGATTTGGACTGATAGATTTTAAGGAATATTGAAAAATCTCAAAGAAAATAAGATTATTTTTTTTGTCGAACGCCACCATGCTGATTCGTTCGAGAGATACCGTGAACGAAAGAAACCCGAAAAAGTGTTTTTTCGGGATTACTCCGAAATTTTTGGTTCGATCAATTAAAACTAGAAAATTACTTATGAGGATGATAAAACTGCGTCGAATGCCGCCAATGGTTGAAAATTGCTTGATCCATTCAAAAGTTATTGCGGTTTGAAAATTCCAAAAATAGTGTTTTATGAAACTTCTATCAGACTTTCGAGCTGGGAGAGCTCAAATGCATAGAAATATTATTTCTTTGAACTCAGCGAGCTCAAAATATCATATAAATTATATTTTGAGCTCAAAAATGTCATAAGTACAATTTTAAGCAATGGAATTAGCGAGAAGTTGCAGGGATGGCCTTTAGGGTGAACCGTTTTTCTAAATTTTTTTGTCAGATCAGGCGAATCCCTCTAGATAATCGTCAGATTATGAGATAGTACGTTTAGAACATAAAGATGAACCATATATATCTTAATCTGACGCGCTTGATTATTTCAAAATGGCGATTTTTTTTGCACATTATGAAAATGCCCGCGAGTTTGCGTCCCATCGAAATCGTCAGATTAGTGAATGAAAGCTTTTTTTTAGTGCACTTAACACTCCCTTAGAAAATCTGAAGCGCTCGATTTTTTTTTTTTTTTTTCATTTTCAACCCTTACATACAACCACCCTCATCATGCAAACGATCAGATTAACATACGTACATTATTAAAAATACGTAGGGCATTGATGCTATCAATATCTGACGCGCTCGAGGATGTCCATGCAACAGTTTTTTTTACATATTTAAAAATCTATAGCCGCTTCCCCCACCGATGAAAAGGTATTATCATATAACATTTTTTTCTTCTTATCATCTAAGCTTTGCAACCCAATAGGTCTTTACGACGCTCGAGTAAATCCCCATTTAGCATCGTGGGCTCCCCTACTACAAAGAAAGGGTACAGTTTTTTTATAAAAGAAACAAAAAATTCTCCAATTGAATAATATTATACCTTTATATTATTACTTTGAACATAAATTTTAAAATAAAATGGTTGAAAATTGAAGTGTAACTTTCGTATTTTGTTTTATAACTAATCTGAATAATATATAAATTCGGTGTATTGTGATTTTTAAATTATTATCATAGCAGTTATTCTGAAAAATGTCATTACTTAATCTATAAAATGTTGTGGATAATATTTTAGGAATTTTTGCTGACATACCTTCGGGGCCCCTATAGCCTGGAGGCCCTGTATCATTGATACAGCAGTAGCTATGCCCCTGATTTAACCTTCAACCTTAACCATGCCATGTCATACCGCTTGCATTAGGTCATGAGCAATGAAGAACTCATGCCGTGGTAGCATTTTTTATAAACGAGGTCACCTCCCAGAGTGCGCCTCTGGAGGGACCCATGAACCCCTCAACTAGGGGACACGTGTACAGCAGCAAGTGCATAGGTACTTATGCAAGAAATAAGAAAAAAGAACAGAAATAAGATGTCAGATCTAGAACAAAAACACGATTACTTTGAAGTTAAACCGCCAAAATGGTTACAATTTATCATATCGTTAATGGTTTTCTGACATGGCCGCTTTGTGCTAGGAACATTGTTAGACGACATGACTGGCATATTATCCGACTAGAAACTAGTCACTGGAGTGCATGAAAGAGCAGTAAATCATGTCTCAAGTTCCATTATTGGTTACAGTTATACTCGTAGGTGGATTACAGCCGCTGTGGCCGACATCGTCATGATGGTATCATCAGACCTGCCTAATCCTACCAGTAACCTAAGGTACCTACCTAATATTTTTAAGTAGCGTAGAGAGTTACGAAGGCTTGGTAAGTCCAACAGCAATAACAAGATATGCCTGAATATGCTCCGTAACAAATAGGGTCTGGACGGCTCTAATCTTGGGCATGTTATGTATGGATTCCAGTCGGTCCGTTTTCCGTGGGGTTACAGGCTATCTAGAGCTAGCTGAGATACTGGTTGGTAAATCTAGTATGCAGAAAAAAAAAACTTTTGACTTGCAATAAAAATGTGTAGGTTAGGTATCAAAGGGACACTTAATAATCGACTTACCACTCGATATTATCCAATTAAATGGAGGGAAATTTAAAACATAGATCGGCCATTATACATAGGTATTATAAACTGGAAGATTATATCCTTGATAGAAAGGCTTGTAAGTATAGATCTAATTCCAGCTCCACAGTCAGAGCCACTTTAGAAAGGTGTTCACCCTTTTTTTCAACTTATAATCGTTTTTAAATTAGGTACTTAGTTATTGAAAACCATAGTTTTGTAATGTAGAATCATTTTATTTTCAAAATTTAATAATGTGTGTAGGTACTGTACTGGCTCCAGTTATAAAGAAGTACCATTTTACTCACTTAATGGGTTGTGGAGGTCTGGTAGGCAGCCGCTCCACGTTAAATACTGGTGATTCAGCTGAATCAGGTATGACTGGATGCCGACCCCAATATAATTGGGAAAAGGCTAGGCAGATGATGACAAATTTGAGTACCATGGAGCCATTTACATATTATTATGTGATAACTAATACTTAGATTACTGTCTTATTTTACTTGAACGAAAATGGCAGTTGAGAGAAAGTCATGCTCGCTCAAATGTCTCGCTGATGGTGTCGCGTGCGTTGGATCATTCCGTTCCCTTCGAAATGGTTGAGCTGAATGGTGCCGATACACGCGTTATGTTCGTGAACGGGCGCCGTCTGTTGAGACTGGTCATGTCTTAGATGCCACTGGCTTGTTTTAATAAATTGCTTTACAATTTTAATTGTTTTATATACAGTTTCCTTATTTATACGCAAAGTCATCGTATCGACGACGATCGACGTCAGCCATTCCACATAATCTCACACAATCAGCTAAACGAGTGATATTTGTACAGTTAAAGGTTGATAAGTATGTATTCTTTATTTTCGAATCCAGTATTCTGAGATTATTTCCATTTAAAATCCTAATGTCTGTCCTATTCTTAAAATTTATAAATCGTCTGAAAGCAATACCATCCGGGCACACGTTGCCATCTAAAAACTTACATATTTATTTTGTGCTTAGGAACAAACAACTTGAATGCGTTGCCTATCAGCCTTCATATTTTTTTTACTCAAGTCACCACTTCCACCAACTATAGTTTTTATGTAAATAGTCACATATATCCACTGCTGTGGTTTCTTCATTTACATACGAAATAAATAAATACAACATGTGATATAGTTTTACAGTCAATGAGCTGGTAGGGACTTTAGATTTATATTTGACCTATGATGCCAAATTAACTTATCCTGCACGAAGAAATAACAGAATATGCAAGATAACAAATCACAACACTGCTTTCTTCAGGAGACACTCATGTTTCCTTGCTCCTTATTTGTACAATAAACTTAACTCTCTTTTATGTATATTCCCAAAAACCTCGCTTGACTGTAAAAATACTATCCAAAAATATCTCCTAAGTTTAAATTATAATGACACGGAATCCCTACTTATAATTTCTAAATAAAGACTTGCTTCTATCAGATGTTACTCAAGAGCAGTCAAAGCATACTCATGCATAACCAAGCATACATAATGCATACTCTCATAAACAGATGCGAGCAGCCAAACTCTCACACATCACATACACATCACACACACGCACAGACACACCCACAGACACACCATAACACATGCACTACACGCACACGCACTCACGCATAGACACATAGACACATAATACACATTGATTACATTGCACCCACTAATGAATTGTTACGAACTCACTCGCCGCGGGAGGAAGACCTGGAGTCCTGAAATACAGGATTACCCTAGTTTAGGCTCCAGTCCACTCCATTTATTATACTGTCTGTACTGTGTTACATCAATGTGGAAAATAAATGAAATTTTATTATTATTTTATTTTTATTTTATTTGGCCTGCGCAAAAATGATCATATTTTTGAATTTCGCACAAAGCTCAATTACTTCCCATACGTCTTCGCCGGGATTCTCATATTTTATTTCTGATCTACAGTATTCTGTTTAATCCAACAACCCCCTCTTATCTGAAAGAACGTTTCAAGTTCCTACATGACATATGTACATCACAGATATCTGAGGTCACCGGAAAACGTGAGATTAGAGACGCCAACACATTCCAAGCTTTTATAATTTAATTGTAATTTGATGCATTAACTGCACAACTTTGAGTACTAAGCATCTTATACTATCATTTTCGTGAATGTATGTATGACTAGAATGTGTCCTGGTGGTTGAAAGTGTCTTGCTCACTCAAGTCTCTCTGATGGTGGCGTATGTGTTTCATTCATCATTTGGCTCCGTCCGCTGGGACTGGTCATCTTTAACTGCCACAGGTTATTTTAATTATTTATACATACTTTCAATTGTTCCTTTTATTCGGGATGCCTTTATCATACATGTATTTCTACATCTCCTCACATACCTATATGAATAACTTTGTAAGAATTTATTGATTTAAGAGTGTCCGTGAAGTCTCTTGCACGCTCTTCTCCATTGAGATCTAGGTACGCTTTGAAACGTGCAGATAGCTTCACCGCTTTGGAATGTCTGACCATGACAATTCAAAAGTGCCTGTAAAAGATTTAGTTGAAATAAATGCTTCTCGTTTCAGTTGGGTTTGAGTTAAGACATAATTTAAAATTATTACGCAGCGTTTTTTCTAAATCTGTTACTAATATCAAATTAAATGAAACATAAAGTTGTTTTATTTTGTTTCGGGAGGTACCTGTGTCGGATCCAGCGGGAGGACACGTCCGGGAGTCAACACTGTGTGGATCACCCGGAGGACGCAGTGGAGCATACGGTGGAGGTCTGCCCTGCCTGGGCGGAGCACCGCCGTGTCCTCGTCGAGGCCATCGGCGGCGGCGACCTCTCGCGTCCGGCCCTGGAGCGAGGAGGCATGGGAAGAGAGAGAAACCTCTCGCTCCAGCCCCCGCAACAGAAGAAGACGCCCCGGGCGTCGGGAAACGCAGGGCGATTCCCGGCCACCGTAGGCGCGGGCCTGCGGATGGCGAGCTATGGGTGGCTCGCCGTCCGATATCATACAAGCCCGAGTCGACGGCGCGTCGTGTTAGAGAGTAAAGAGCCGTCAGCATCAATGACGGGGCCCCATAGGGTCAGTGCCTGCAAGGATCACGGTTGGGTTTTAAGAGTCTGACACTTCCGCTCCGCCCAGAGCAGGAGAAGTCATTTGATGATTTCCCATCCAAAAAAAAAGAAAGTTGTTTTCAAACGCATTTATTTGAGCACATTATCATACATTAGTTATACATACAAAATGTTACAATTCATAATCTTATAATAAACTTACGATGTTGTTACAAGTATAATTACATAATTATATCTTCTGATAGATTAATCAATAACAAAGCATAACACTATACATTAGTAAACCGATACATAGTAGGTATTTATATTATTTTATTTCATTTACTATTGGGATGTTAACATCAAGCACTATACAAATGCAAAACATAATTTATTTAATGAATACTCAGGAAAAATGGGCACTAGAATAATAAAATTGATTTTAATAAAAGCCTGCTCACCATCATCTCTGTCATCTGCCTAGCCTTTTCCCAACTATAACGATTGGGGTCGAGTTCCAGACAAACCACCGTTCATGATGGATGCAACGGAAAAAGTTACAAGCTCGCTTTTTATAATTTTCAGCACCAACACTAGCGGTACTGTAAAATTGCACCAGTAGAGCTTTATAAATGATAAAACTATCGCGTATCTGATCAGTAATTAACAGTATTGCTTACAGTAGAACGTAGGTATATTTCCCCATATATTGCAGTTGCATTTTAAAGGAAAACTTTTGAAAAAAAACCTGCAAAACGTTGTGCTTAAATTATTTAAGGCCGTCATTATAATAGTTCGCACGAAACCCTGTCACTGATCTCTCTAAATATTATATGAACTCAATTGTATTAACTTATTCACATTAAAATAAATCATAATGCCAATAACAACAAAAATTAACATTTTGATTTAATATTTGCTAGACATGATACACAGCAGTCACTATCAGAACTTACTAGTAGATTTAATTGATATAGTATTGTGTTCATTACTTAGCCACTATGGATGCAAATCAAACGTATTCCGTTGCAAAACCCATGTCTGGCTGTTAATCTACAGCTTAAGTTATTAGAAAGTGTAAATATTGGCAGTATGCCCGTTAGGTAACGTTATATTCAGTTATTTGGCAAGTATGGTACTTATTGCACTTAGATTCACGATTGCAAAACACGCAAACATAAAATATTACAATCTCATGATAATTGTAGCTTCATGCAGCTTATTCATTCTAAATAGTTCAAGAAATGGAGAACTTCACAATAATTCCAGCATCAGTTATGAATAACTGTCATTTTGACGGTAACTACTTAAAAACAACATAAAATAAAATCTTGCTTGTTTAGAGCGTTTGAAGAGATTCAAAGGTTAACATAAAGTAATCAGACGATGCTGTCTAAGATTGCACTATTTTATGGTTAAAATAACTATATCATAATTATTTAATTCATTTATGCACTTATATTTATGTATATACACTACTTTACTCTATGTCTTTATCGCGTTTTATTCAAAATGCTTACAGGTAATTAAAATCATTACAAAAAAATCTTCTAATATTTTGTAAATCAACTTTTTTCAATACACCTAAATAAAATTATTTCATTCTTAATTTTCTCAATAAAATTCATTTGCTTTTCATATGTAAAGAGCATCTCCGTGTAAAATGATAACTCAAGTGATTTCGAGTATATTTGAGACCATTAAAAGTCTAATCCGCCTCGTTTATTTATTTATCAATGTACATCTCATACTGAGAACAGGACAAATATTTGGACAAAGTGCATGTGGATTAGTTTAAATTGTACCTTTATTTTAAGTCTATCAAGATAACTTAAGCCAAATGTGAATTGTGACTACATTTAAAACAAATTGTTACTTTTCTGAGGAACCTTGTGATTTTTGCATCATATGTAAAATATAAAATAAAGTTTTGCAAGGTTATAAAAATAGTTAAGACTCCGAGCTGCTTGTTTATGTTTTCCTCGAAATCGAGGTCATCTTCTCTTGTTGGCTGGCGCGTCTCCAGCCTCTGCCTGTGCTGAAACAATACAAGAAAATCATTAGTTTAATCGTACCGAAAGTTCTTCAATATTGGGTACAGAAAGATCCGCCGATCATGTTGACCTGAAGCCTATATATGGTGAATGTTATTGATAAATGTAAACAGCAGATATAAAGCATATTGTAAAGTGGCTGATACGCCTGTAGAAACTAATTAGAATATTATATTAATTAGTAAAATGATGTGACCAGCAGCCCTACCATGACGTCTTAAATCCATCATGATTCCTGTGTCAGAGAGAGACGGAGTTACACAAGACGAAAAGCATTATCCCTTTCCCTCACACTGAATCATGATAGCATTGGCACTTCGTAGTACGGAACCGAAATTGGAAGTTTCACTAAGTGACTAAATTATTTTAAGTCACATTTAACAACACAGTCACAGTCAACCTTGAGAAAACTAATTATTGTGTTTGAATCGAAATATAATAAATATGGTATTTCGAAAATAGAAGGATATGTTGATGCTGATTGGGCGAATAATATTGTAGGCAGACAGACGGTCTTACGCTGGTCTATGTTTCATGTAAGCAAGAAGGGTAGTGTCGTCGGAGGCAATAAGCAAAATATCATCGCTCTCTCAAGCATTGCAGCTGTAAATATATTTTTTTTTTTCTTAAAAAGAAACGTTGCCCCACACTAGGAATTTCTCCTGTTTCGTGGGTGCGTTTACAAACATATAAATTCACATACACAAACAGCCAGACCCGGAACAACTATCTGTAGGCCATACAAATACTTGTTCCTTGCGGGAATCGAACCCGCGCCACGCTGCGCAGCAGACAATCGTTCAACCACTGCGCCAACCGTGTCGTCATATAATCGAAGCATACATAGAAGCAATTGAAGTCCAGTCTTCACAGAATAGTTTTCATAAGAGAACTAAACACATACATCATGATCGATATTATTTTTGTAAAGACTATTCGAGGCAGGAAGTAGTAGATTTTTCTTTCTTTAGAAACAGCTGATATGCCGTCCCAAATTTACTTTTGAACGATTTCAAGAGCCCAAATTGCTTGGCATTGACCACGAGACATTTCAGTAGCGTGCGTCAGTCCCTCGTTCCCCATTGCCTGGATACAGCAAGACATCTAAATAGTGACTGACTGCCAAACCACTAGACGACGGATGGCAAGTGGTCATGCATAGACCAGGGTAGAAGCCTTTAAAAATAATAAAAAGTGAAATAAAATAATAGTAGGATAAAACCCATTAGAAAAGGAGGAGAATATTATAAAAATGAAAGGAAAAATAATTTACGGGCGATCTGAGGTCGGGAAGGGGGGGGGGGGTGAGGTTTTAAGGGTAAAAAACGGTTTATCTCGATTTCCGGCAAAACTAAAAGTCCTATGGAAAAAAGTCAAATGGCAAAGTTGTAGGTAATAAAAAGATCTAAAACTTTTGTATTTACACTTTTTTCACATAACCTCAAAATTTAGGAGAAAAATTCAAAAAACCAAGTTTTTGGTTTTTTATTTTTATCTTTTACAAAATTATTTTTTTTGTCACGAAATTTGGTGAAAACTTACCTTTTTTTGTCCCAAATACGCTGTAATTTATTTGATTAGAAATATTTATTTTTTCGCCTTATTTTGAATTAATATCGAAAAAGCACCCTAATTTTCAATCAAAAATTCACCCGTCAAAATATCAGCTTTTTTCAAAAAGTTGGTATGCTTTCTGTTCGTTGAAATCTCTACTTTCCGATGGTGAAAAAAAATATATATGTTACTATAGTAAATCTTCTCAGAAAATGCAAAAAATCGATAAAACTCGAATCGATTTATTTTTAATTATTATATACAATTTTGGTCTATTTATTAAAATTTACACTTTAATTAATCGAAAAACGTAAGATTACATGTCACGTTGATAAAAAAAACTGCAAATCAAAATATACTACTATAATTAACCAAGAAATAAGTTAATAAAATTAATATTTAATAAGACATCTACAATATTTAGAGAAAGTTGTAGAATATTCTTTAAATTATATGCGTAGATGCCTATTTATAACTATTTTAAGATAACTTATATACCTGAGTGACCTACGAAAAATTTTAGCCCATCAAAAGGTATTTCATAGAAAAGTGGGGAAGGGGCTAGGCGGGTCTGGGTCTTACTACATACATACCTACTATTTCGTAGCAGCTGTAACAACCGTTAGCCTAGCCAGTATTCGAAATACAGTACAGTATACAACATCGTTTATAAAAATACACGTGCACGCTGAGTTTTCCCTTCCCCACTTTTCTATGAAATACCTTTTGATGGGCTAAAATTTTTCGTAGGTCACTCAGGTATATAAGTTATCTTAAAATAGTTATAAATAGGCATCTACGCATATAATTTAAAGAAGATTCTACAACTTTCTCTAAACATTGTAGATGTCTTATTCAGTCTTATTAAATATTAATTTTATTAACTTATTTCTTGGTTAATTATAGTAGTATATTTTGATTTGCAGTTTTTTTTTTATCAACGTGACATGTAATCTTACGTTTTTCGATTAATTAAAGTGTAAATTTTAATAAATAGACCAAAATTGTATATAATAATTAAAAATAAATCGATTCGAGTTTTTTCGATTTTTTGCATTTTCTGAGAAGATTTACTATAGTAACATATATATTTTTTTTCACCATCGGAAAGTAGAGATTTCAACGAACAGAAAGCATACCAACTTTTTGAAAAAAGCTGATATTTTGACGGGTGAATTTTTGATTGAAAATTAGGGTGCTTTTTCGATATTAATTCAAAATAAGGCGAGAAAATAAATATTTCTAATCAAATAAATTACAGCGTATTTGGGACATAAAAAGGTAAGTTTTCACCAAATTTTGTGACAAAAAAAATAATTTTGTAAAAGATAAAAATAAAAAACCAAAAACTTGGTTTTTTGAATTTTTCTCATAAATTTTGAGGTTATGTGAAAAAAGTGTAAATACAAAAGTTTTACATCTTTTTATTACCTACAACTTTGCCATTTGACTTTTTTCCATAGGACTTTTAGTTTTGCCGGAAATCGAGATAAACCGTTTTTTACCCTTAAAACCTCACCCCCCCCCCCTTCCCGACCTCAGATCGCCCGTAAATTATTTTTCCTTTCATTTTTATAATATTCTCCTCCTTTTCTAATGGGTTTTATCCTACTATTATTTTTTTTGGTTTTAAAAATTATCGACCCTGGACTAGCAGGCGATGGCTGATTTTTGCTTTTATTCAATGACTCTTTTGGTTCTGTATCAATACTGCATGGAAATATGTGCACGTTAAGAGACATCGGAAACGTCAACAAGATTTTGCAACAACTTACTTTTTCGAATTACCTATCTAACCTTATTGCAAAATCGTATTTATTTTGTTTTTTTCACGTCTAGTTTTTGTGTTACAGCTACTAAATTGCTTTTTATTATAATTTAATTTTCTATTTCTTACTTCTGCATATTTAAATGTTTAATGTGTTCGAAGTGTGTGCTCAAAGCTCCACTTCAAAATCATATTAAAGGATAACTGTGCGTGTCTAAATAATTCCTATTTCAGTTCTACGATATTTAAAATGTTCTTATCATAATTAGGTAGTCAAAAGTTTTCTTATTGCACACAAAATGCGTTTTTTTTTTTTTAGTGAACAAGGAAATTAATTACATCGACATCTATTGCTTGACGGCAGAAATACGTATGTATTGAGTATTCACTTTTCTTTTTTTTAATGTTGCCCCTCACTAGGATTTACTCCTGTATCGTGGGTGCGTTCACAAACATGAAAACTCAAATACACAAGACACCCAGACCCAGAACAATTATCTGTAGGCCATACAAATATTTGTTCCGTGCGGGGATTGAACCCGCGACACGTAGAGCAGCA
Organism: Hecatera dysodea; assembly: GCA_905332915.2. Classification (NCBI taxonomy): domain Eukaryota; kingdom Metazoa; phylum Arthropoda; class Insecta; order Lepidoptera; family Noctuidae; genus Hecatera; species Hecatera dysodea. The sequence continues at coordinate 22,992,891 of HG995286.1, read as the reverse complement.
GCCGAACGCTCGACCACCGTGTCGTCAAAATATTTCTCAGGACGGAACTTCCACATAAAGAACTCTAAACCCTATCTGTTTAGGTAGTTAACTAAAGGTCTAAAGGTTAATCTTGGTATGTCTTTTTATGTAAAAAATATATTTTAAAATATGGATATTACTACTTATACAAATCAATTATCTATAATTTTAGAAAATCTGAAAGTATTTCATGTTGTAAAACGTATTTCACATTTTTCAAAAACATTTTTCGTTAAAAGACAATACCAAGATTGTTTACCTTTAGTTAACTACCTAAACAGATAGGGTATAATAGTCATATTTGTATGCATGATGTTCCTACCACAGTATGACGGCTACGTGATGACGAGCCGGGGGGTGGGCAGTATGGTGGCGTGCTCCGCGAACATGAGCGCGGTCATCCACTTGAGCTGGTCCTCAGTCACCGCCCCCGCGATCGTGCAGCCGAACCACGGCTTGTCTTTACTCCTGAAAACGTGTTACACTCACTTTAGGTAAGGATTGGAAATACCTAGACGTTAGAGCCTCAAATGGTGGTCGCATACCTATTAGTGCCGGACTCCAATATTCTACTGATCTTAAGAGAAACTCATGTAGAAGGCATCGAGATTCTAGAATAGATTCTATTAGAAGATAGAGATGCAAAAAGATACAAAGGTGTCAATTATAGCGGTGAAGAGATAACATGGCAATCATTTTGTTGAGGACAAGTACTGATGAGTAATTCGCCTAGTCTCACAATCTACACGCATATAGGACATTAGACCATCTATACCTCATTCACGATTTTGACTTCTATTGTGTTGGCGGCATAACACATGGTGGCTGCAGCAAACAGTTGGTATTATAATCAGGTTTTTTGCTTTTAATGCCATCCTTATGCTTACGGAATAGAAGTAAAAACTGGTTGAACGGACTGTAAACATTTTTGTTCCAATGTCTAATCTTATTGTGAATGGAGTATACATAGTTTAGACTGGTAAGCGTATGGTTCATTCATGATTTATTAAAAGAGTAGAATGGGGCCCCGAACCCCGTCATAAAACATCAGTTGCACAAAGACACTTTATTGTGCTTGCTGCGAGCATCTATAATATCGTAAATAATAAATTCAAAATTAGAAAAATTAATACAAATCAATTTAAAAAAGTTATTCTGCCTTACCTAAAAAGTTTGGACTATGACACCACAGAAAACGAACTTAAGTAATTATGAAGAGAATCAATCATACTCTCTCACACACCCCATTCCCGTTGCGTCTTATATTATGTAGGTATATGTATATTAGTTTTTTTTTTAAATTATGCATGTTAGATAACCTTAAATTTTATCATTTATAATACTGCTGATTCGCTTCGTAGTCTTTTGATGCTATAAATAACTTGTAATACAATAATTAGGGGAAGACACTAGCTCCTGTAATACAGTGTCTATAAATGTAAGCATTACCTTTTTTGTTTGTTCCTGGGTATAAAAGTTATCGCCCACCGCGACTGCGGGTTCCTCTTCGGTTCGTGTCCCACGTACCACAAGATGTCTTTTATCTTCCACTCTTCGATCTTGTGAGAACCCTGGAAAGTACAGTTTCTTGTATTATTTACTACAATACGAACGAAGCAAAACATTACGCCTTTATACCTTATCAACACTTATCTTCGAGCTTCTACTGAAATGTTCAGAACGAAAAGACCAATAACACTGCCCTGCTCTGCTGGTATTCGAACCTAGGTCTTCAGATTCAGCAGTAGCGCTTGTGATGATAATCCAAACGAGGCAGCTCCAAAACTATGTTATGTTTTTGGTATTATAATACCATAATTAATGTTGTTGTATATTGTAAGCATAAACATAAGCATAATCAGCCTTTTAATGTTCCCACTGCTGGGACACAGGCCTCCTCTCTAGGAGATGGAATGAGCCGTAATCCAGCACGCGGGCCCAGTGCGGGTTGGTGAATGTCGCATGTCTTCGAATTTTTTATTCTAGGACATAGGTTTCCTCACTATATTTCCCTCATCATTTTGAGAGCAGTGGTGATGAAATAAATTACACAACGTAATGCGCCTGGCTAGGTTTGAACCCAAGACCTAGAATTCGTAAGTCGGGCCCATTACCTCTCAACCACCACTGCTCCATTGCTATTGCCATTATATCTTAACTTTTTCTCATGTTCTTTGATAAGAGCAAGCCCGTAACTGAGTACAAGAGGTTTCGATAAAGTCGGAGGAAAGTTTCAACCACCTGTTTCTGAAGTTATTAGCATCAGCAGCATTACAAACTTTGTTAGAATAGATTTTAAGTTGTAGTATGGCAATTACAGTTGTAATGACAGCACACACGACTTAAGACATTGACATTATTTCGCAACGGAATATAAAAAATATAAAAGTGAGTATAAGTGTTTGTTACGCTTTCTCGGCAAAATCGCAATTTTGATGAATTTTAGTACAGAGATAGAAAGGGCCCTAGATACAAGTTATAAGCTTTTTATTTTGCGAAAATCTATACCAACGCGAGCGAAGCCACAAGCAAAAGCTAGCATATAAATCTACCGTGACTTTCAAGGGCACAAAGCTTACAATACGGGTTCCTACGAAGAGATACAAGGGAATATAATTACGCTATTAAACTAAACATCTACATTAGATAAATCACTGAACTAACCTGTTTATCTTTAAAGTAGCAAAGCTTAGAGTTCTGGACCTCGAACATGTGCAACTTAAAAGACTTCATAGCTTCAGTAGCAAGCCGGAGCTCGCCGCACACGGTCGCGGTCTGCCTCAGCGCCTCCATGTCGTGGAGGATCTTGTTCTGTTTCACCAGCAGATAGTTGTGTTTCCTGTCGTCCTCGTCCCAGTAGCTCCAGCGCAGCACCACGTCCAGTACGACCTCGTCGATGTGCACGGTGCGCCGCATGGACTCATTGCATATCACTTCCTCCAGCATGAGGAGATGGGACTCCGATTTCGCCTTCTCGCAGAGCTCTATGCATACGTCGGAGCAGGTTTTGTTTGGTGTTAGCTGTAAAAACGTGTTTTATATATTATACACAAATGGGAAACTTCAGTAGCTGTTATATTCGGGCGTATGAAATATGCAGAGATGATTTCAACTACATGTATGCAATAAAGCAATAGTTTGTAAACGCACCCACAATACAGGTCAAAGTGTGGGGAGAAAAAACCGATCCGATTTGTGAGCTAACAAATCTAAACTAAAAACATTTTCAATTTTAGAGAACTTAGTCGATATATTAGAGTTCGCATATTTTTAACTCTAAATACTCAAATTAGGTCCTAAGTAATTAGTGTAATATTCAAGTATAATAAGCAAACTTTTCATTTATTAACCGACTTCCAAGAGCGGAGGAGGTTCTCAATTTGTTTTTTTTTTTGTTTTCTTTCTACTGGGTGTACCGATTTTGATGATTCTTTTTACATTCGAAAGCTGGTGGTTGTCGTGGCCATTTAAATTTGAGTGAGATTTGACAATTAGTATTTGAGTTATCCCTAATAACGCGTGGCTTAGTTTACATTGACGACGTTCTCAACTTTTGTCGATTTAAATTGTGTACGATGGTTCTAGTTTGGTGAAGATCTGATGAAGAACAGTGGTGATACGAACGGAATTCTTCAATGAATGATAGTAAATATTTCGGGATTGCTGAAATCGCATGTTCGTTTATTGTTGGTACTGTGATGGGTACTTTAAGCCGGGGATGTCACCACTAAAAAGTCAAAAATAAACAAAACTTTTTTTTAAAGGAAGAAACAACCAAATCCTCGTTTTTCTGGTTGTTTCTTCGTTTTTTGAACACCGAAATTAAAGTTAAACATACTTTTGTGTTTTTATGTTTAGAAATCGGAGCATTCTTTTTTTGTGAAATTAGCTCGACAGTGCTTCAAGCACTCATACACTTTTTTAATTGCTTACCTGGCTGTAGAAGTTTCATCATAATGGGTTCATCCGTTTCGATTAATGCAGCAAAAGGAATTTTTAGAGAAGGAACTTTTTTTTAGAGAATTTCTAGAAGCGTTTAATTATAAGAATAGGCTTTCGGTTTGCATGAGGTTTAAGCAATAGAAAAAAATGTATACAAACACAATTGTAGGGAGAATGGGGATTTTATTAATCTTGCTACTTGTGAATTATTGTTTTGGGATCAGTGTAAACGAAGTAAAGGTCTAAGGAGGGAATTAAAGCAGGTTTTTTTTTTTAGTTTCATTCTATATAAGTTGTGTTTTTGCATTTATTGGCATTAGCTTCGATATTAACTTCCTATTTTTGGACATAGAATATTATTTTTAGGAAAATAAGCTTAAAACTTATACTATTAAATTAAGTTAGTGTTGCTTAATTTAAAAGTATTCTAAGCAGTAGTAAAGTGTTAGTAACAGTAGGTACCTATAGTTAAAAAAAATACGAAAAAATCTGAGAAAGCGTTTTATTGTATTTTTTTTTAGTTTGTTTTTGAAATTTGTTCATCTATTATATGCTTTTATTTTTTATATAGTAACTAGTTGTCGTTCGAAGCTTTATCTATTTTTGGCATTTTAGCTTTGTGCATTTGGAGGTTGGAAATTATTTTGCAGGATTAAAAAACTGGGTCATGGTTTATTTATGTGTTAACAATTAACATACCTATTCAAATTTGTTCAGTTGTTTTAGTGTGAGATTGTAATGATCGCATTTTTGTAATAACAACAATATAGGTACATATTAATTGTGAAAAGAATGTATTTGTATAATCACAGACTTCGTAAGATTGTTATTCATTTAAATTCGATTTTTTTTTAATTATTATGGAAAAAAATTGTTGTGAATAGAACAAATTCCATTCAAATTAAATAGTTATCAATATATTCGTGTTTGATAAAGAAAAAATCAGGAAATTACAATTTTTTTGGTGATAGATATATGTCTAGGATTATCGTTTGTAATCTCTACACATCACGGCCCCCACACACACATGATACGGCCTCGCAGTCCAAACCGTAACCGGCTCGATCTGGAAACGGGGAGGGCGGGGGCCACTCACTTGCTGCAGGTGAGCCAACAAAGTCGGCGCCTCTGTCGCAGGTCGTTCTCGCTGGGCCTCCCTCGGGTAACCGGGGGTCAACTGCCCCAGCGAACATCCACTCAGTAAAAGCCAGATACGTGCCATACTTTTTTAAATTATTTTATATCTCTCAATACATAAAACCAACTATTTTATTTGTAAAACGAATATGTAATTCGGATATTATCTTCAAAGGATCTAGCGGAATAAGCACATGAAAATTGCACTCGCGTATGTAATACCACAGAAACTAAAGTAATTAAAATCGAAGCAACTATCCCAGTTTACCCTATACACAAACTGTACGACTACTGCCATCAAATACAGCAAAATGTAATGAAACAGAGCTGTATTAATATCATCATATCAAAGGCGTGTCTTTTCTGCAACCATACTATGTACTAACTAGTATGACGACACGTTTGGCTCAGTGGTTGAGCGATTGGCTGTTGGCTACGTGTCGCGGATTCGATTCCTGCACGATATTTGTATAGCCTATAGATAGTTTTTCCGGGTCTGGCTGTTTGTTTTTGTGAGTTTGTATGTTTTTAAAAGCACCCACGACCTAGAAGAAATATCTAGAGTAGGACAACGCGTTTTTTAAAGAAAAGAGTATTCCTATTGCGCGATTTTTGTGACGCCTAAAGTAGCATAATCTGATAGTACGTCTACTTATAGCGGACTCCTACTGGCATGTTTGTTTCTAAGTTGGTGGCATCATGACGGTTACGTCACCTTCCTTTGAGTGTGACGTCAAGCGTAATAGTACAAAAGTACTGTATGACTTACAGTGATTTGATAGCAGGTAGTCTTGTCGTACACATAGACCCAAGCCCGCAGGTCACCGGCGGCCTTGGGCGCAGCGGGCGCAGAGTTGCTCAGCACGCGCATGATGACCCGCCGCACGGCCGCCTCGCGACGCCGCTCCGCCTCTGTCGGCTCCCAGATTTTCTCGAAGTTTCCGATCAGATCTCGAACTACGAACACCTCTTTCGTTGACCATGCTGTTTGAAGCGTGTTGCTTGTCTGGAATTGGTAGATTGATTGTTTATTAAGAATACATATGCGTTTGTTGGTTTTTAAAAACATAGGTTTGGTTTTGATTAGCTTAGGTACAATAGGTTTAAGGGTTTCGTAATGAAAGGGGGCTAAGTTAATCCTATTAGTAAACCCACAATGTCTCATGGAACGCAGAGATATCAAAAGTAAAACTGAAATGTATGGTACCTTTGCGACAGCGAATAATTCAGGCAGAATTTTACAACGTACCTACATTCAACTTCATTAACTGTGTGCATCAACACTTTGCCTATTTATTCACTTTCAAGATCATTGCATGCCGTATTTCGTGATTTCGGGAGTACCATTGTATGTTTTAAGATATACATACATATATCTATCATTATCATCGCGGCAGGCATGATCATGACATGTTAGCGTGTACCGTCGTGTGCAGCATCAGATAAGTTTATATTCATAGTCTTTGCTTACCATAGCAGCAGGCATGATGGTGGGCGCCCACACGGAGGCGAGGTTCTCGGCGCCCATCTTGTTAGCGTGAGCCATCGTGTGCAGGATCAGATAAGTTTATATTCATAGTCTTTGCTTACCATAGCAGCAGGCATGATGGTGGGCGCCCACACGGAGGCGAGGTTCTCGGCGCCCATCTTGTTAGCGTGAGCCATCGTGTGCAGGATCAGATAAGTTTATATTCATAGTCTTTGCTTACCATAGCAGCAGGCATGATGGTGGGCGCCCACACGGAGGCGAGGTTCTCGGCGCCCATCTTGTTAGCGTGTGCCATCGTGTGCAGGATCAGATAAGTTTATATTCATAGTCTTTGCTTACCATAGCGGCAGGCATGATGGTGGGCGCCCACACGGAGGCGAGGTTCTCGGCGCCCATCTTGTTAGCGTGAGCCATCGTGTGCAGGAACAGATAAGTTTATATTCATACAGTGTTTGCTTACCATAGCAGCAGGCATGATGGTGGGCGCCCACACGGAGGCGAGGTTCTCAGCGCCCATCTTGTTAGCGTGAGCCATCGTGTGCAGGAACAGATAAGTTTATATTCATACAGTCATTGCTTACCATAGCAGCAGGCATGATGGTGGGCGCCCACACGGAGGAGAGGTTCTCGGCGCCCATCTTGTTAGCGTGAGCCATCGTGTGCAGGATCAGATAAGTTTATATTCATAGTCTTTGCTTACCATAGCAGCAGGCATGATGGTGGGCGCCCACACGAAGGCGAGGTTCTCGGCGCCCATCTTGTTAGCGTGTGCCATCGTGTGCAGGATCAGATAAGTTTATATTCATAGTCTTTGCTTACCATAGCGGCAGGCATGATGGTGGGCGCCCACACGGAGGCGAGGTTCTCGGCGCCCATCTTGTTAGCGTGAGCCATCGTGTGCAGGAACAGATAAGTTTATATTCATACAGTGTTTGCTTACCATAGCAGCAGGCATGATGGTGGGCGCCCACACGGAGGCGAGGTTCTCAGCGCCCATCTTGTTAGCGTGAGCCATCGTGTGCAGGAACAGATAAGTTTATATTCATACAGTCATTGCTTACCATAGCAGCAGGCATGATGGTGGGCGCCCACACGGAGGCGAGGTTCTAGGCGCCCATCTTGTTAGCGTGAGCCATGGTGTGCAGGAACAGATAAGTTTATATTCATACAGTCATTGCTTACCATAGCAGCAGGCATGATGGTGGGCGCCCACACGGAGGCGAGGTTCTCGGCGCCCATCTTGTTAGCGTGAGCCATCGTGTGCAGGAAATGCAGGTGCGCGAACAGCTTACGCGCAGTGTTCCGCGCGACCAGCGGCAGAGACGACATGATGCGATGGTACTCGTGGTGACGGGCTGCCTCGTCTTTCAACTCTGAAATTGTTATATTGCTGATTTGAATTATTTGGGACAGAAATAATTAGAGGAATAAAGAGCTATTTCTTTTGAATATGTTCAGTTAAGTTAAGGAATTTTGGAAATACATTGTCATCAAGACAATCAAAAACAACCAAGCTCAATAAAAATAACTACCTAGTTCAGGCACTCGATGTCGTTGTCTTGAGTTTCGTTTCTTTTTATAGATGTGATACCCCACTCACATTCGTGGACTACTAAGTCGAATCCTACAATAATATTATCCAATAGCATAAGGGAATACAAAACATCTTCTTGATGGAGAAATCAAAAACCAGTCTAGCAAAGGTTACTTGTGTGGGGCTGCAAGGAGTGCTTCCTCTACCAAACGATCAAACAAATAAATAACGTAAATTCGTCTTGTAATCACGTACAAATCACTTGCTAAACGCACTACTTAATTTTAAAGTATGCGAAAAATTAGGAAGCTAGTGTCAGTTAAGTTCTGCGTAGATGGAATTGTTTGATACTTTCATCCTCAGCTGCCGACGGAAGCTGAAATGTTCGTCGCGACGGCGCGAGATGGCGCTAGGTGACGCGAAATCGGGACAAGATACAAAATGGTTTGTCAACGCAAAGGAACCATTGAAGGAAGGAAGGGGTCATTCGTTTATTACGTAAGTCGATTAAGGGGGGAAGGGGGTTCGAACATGTCTTATTTTTTCTTACAAGGGGTTGGGAGACACTCTTGAAAGTTCTTACGAGGCAAAGAAGTTTTGTGACGCATCGGGTCTGATGTGGTGGACGTCGACAACATCACAATCTGAATAACCAATAGAAGCAACGTCTATTATTAGAAATGTTCCAGTTACAGATCCACTTTCTTTCGGGTTTTGAGCCTTTGGACTGAAAAACTTACGTAGGTAAAGATGAATGATTAAAACCAAAGTTTATTACGTTATAATGAGTAGTAGTAGTAATTATTCCTAAAAATAAAATTATTCCTTTAAAAAATAAACATGAACACTAACCAAACGTGTATTCATTTTTTTCTTCTTACCAACGTTATAACAGGGGGGAGGAGGCCGGCTTATTACTATTTTTTCTCATGTAGGGGGACAAAATAGTATAAATAATAATAATATATTATATAATAATATTTTAGCAATAAATGGACATGGACCGACTTTCAGTTGAACTGAATAACATGTTTGAAGTAGTCTTCGAACATTCTTTTCGAATTCAACTGGGTAGTTGAGCTTTCAGTTGAATTCGAAAAGAATGTACCTACTATGTGTAATGAACTAACTTGACACCCGAAATATTTCACAAAATGTTGAGTTTAAATGCCGCCAAATATATATGCAGATGGTGCGGCTAAACATAGTCGTATTATAGCATATATGTATACCTTCATTAGCCATATAGCATCTCAATTACTAATACCACCTAAAACCCATTAATTTATATGCTCTTACCTAACGCTGCGATCAGGTCTTTATGTTTCTCCTGTGGCACCAGAGGCTCTGGAAGGTCGCGGAAGAACCTGGAATACATATTAACAATTATTTTGTAGTTGTGTTGTGTTGTTTTGTAGTTGTTTTGTTGTCAACTACATTTTTGATTTAATGGCATTTATTATTAAGAAAACAATTGAGCACGATAAAAATCGGTTCGGAGCGTCAGAAGTATCTAACCGTTGTTCGCAGTACTCCCACGCTCTTCATACAAACGAAGATAAGTAAGGTACACGTGCCTTACGCGTGGCCCACGCTTACACGTGTTTGAATTGAACACTTGTGCTATAGAACAAATTGTTGATATATAAAGAAACCGTGTTATAAACTAACTCGGGAGAATAACCAGACCCAGCCTGTCCCTTGCTGCCCCTCAATGGCCCCGTTAAGCCGAGGCCAGTATCCCTCAGGGGATGCCCTTAGCGAAGCGGTCATTTAGCTTTTAAGTAGTTTTTAGTCCTGGATGGGGCCTTAAATTCATTTTAGGGCACCAAAAGATCGTCCGGTTGAGTAGTAACCAGCCTTAGTGTGCTGACCTGAGAGGGGTAAATCCAAAAAAAACTAACTCGGGACTTAATAAGAGAACTTTGATTATAGTAAACCGGTCTTAGTATTTATTTTAACACTAGGCAGCAGCTTCGCCCGAGTGAATTTCGGAAATCATCCCAAGGGACCATACACCGGGGATAAAAGGAAGTCTCAGCACATAAGACTACTTTTATTCCCGTGGTATGTTCTTCCACACTATCTATATATCTAGTTACATTTGTCCCAAATTACATTCAGATCCGTTCTGGTGATTGAATAACAAACATCCATCCAAGAATTCTCGCATGCATAATAGTAGTTAATGAAGATACACTAGTAGTTAGTGCCCACCGCTTCAGTACGCCGGTGACGTCGTGCTCGGAGTGTTGCGTGGAACTGAGCTGCACGGACCAGGCGTCGCGCCGGAACCGCGCCAGCAGCTCTGAAAGCACGGAGCTGCTGCCCGCGCGCCGGTAAATACCCTCCGACAGACTTCCTGGAATATACATCATCATCATCAACAGCCTGTTGCAGTCCACTGCCGGACATAGGCCACTTAGGTCTATTTTCGGGTCTATTTTCTTCTCGCACCCAGTTTACAGGAATATACAGCTCATCATTGAACTATGAGAAAAACAGAGCTGCTTATTCCTTATTTCATTTTATTTCTAATCAGCCATGTTGACTTGATGATTGATGAGGTAAGGTAAATTATATTTGAATTAAGAATGTCATTCATGTTCGAATCGCTCGATATCGAAACCCTGCCTTTTCTTTGTACTTTTATGATATGTTTCTATTCTACACGTCCACTGTCTGCCATGTACAACAGAGGCCACTGAAGAAGCTTTCGGGAAATCGATTAATCTATACTAATATTATAAAGCTGAAGAGTTTGTTTGTTTGTTTGTTGTTTGAACGCGCTAATCTCAGGAACTACTGGTTCGAATTGAAAAATTCTTTTTGGGTTGAATAGACCATTTATCGAGGAAGGCTTTAGGCTATATATCATCACGCTTAATCCAATAGGAGCGGAGCAGCGATAAAGAATGTTTTAAAATCGGGGATTCCACGGGGACGAAGTCGCGGGCAGCAGCTAGCTATTTATAAAAGTCGTTGAATTAAAATAAAAACATACTTTTATTGAAACACATTCTGTATTATTACACCTTACAAAAGTGTCGCTGTTAAGGATCAAATTCGAAGTAACAGCACATGGCAAACTAAATGAAAGTGCTCATTTTGAACAAATTACTTTTTAAATTTCTAACTTAAACTACCAGCTTAGCCGCCGGCCGACGGCTCACCGCTCATTTACACTTAAAGAAATCAGCGACGCCTCCCGTACTTAATAGCCTTGCCATCGCAAAAACTAGGTATACCGATAACGGTTATAATACTTGGCGACAAAAATCAGAGGAATTACTTGAATTTCATTTCATTTCATTTACAAAGAGCTATATATGTAGGCACCATGAGAAGACCTACTACTAAAATAAATAACAATCTAACATGATAGTATGCGTCTATCACCGAATTCATACAAACCGAGCTCGGAACCGACCTTCGTAACCAATCATAGACCTCACTCTGGCTACTGAGGGCGCAGCAGAGCTCACCACAGGGTGGCAAGCCTCCGAAGAGGCTTACTGCTCGGACCAAAAGTGGATCCGCTTCGACATCCAGATCTGTATAACACCTAAACAACTTGGCGAAATCTGCGCAAAAACGGATATAAACAGTAGCATACAGACGCAGCCTTGCTTCAAGGCTGCGCGACTTGCGACACCAGGTGATTCAATTATTCCTGAGGACACGAACTCGTATCGATGTACAAGTAACACAACTCACCGAATCATTAGTATTAAACAGCTACCAATCCACCTGCCCAGAAACGGTTCCGCGCGACACACCGGGGAAACAGCCCTGGTGGGGCGCGGAACTTGAGCGCAAGCGCGGCAAGGTAAGGAAAGGTCTTAACAGAGCCGTGAATACATGTAGGGATGACTGGGACACTTATTTAGCAGTCTAATTCAGCTACTTACAAGAAATGCATCAGATCCAGAAGTAAGAAAATTCTGTGGTAACATTCAATCTTGCCAACAAGCAAACTGGTTAAGAAAACTGCTGGCGCAACAGAACACACCTAGGGCTGCCGCTCTCCGAAAACCCGACAACAAGCTGACCACGTCACCTGAAGAAACGAGATGCGTCCTAGAAGAAACGCACTTCCCAGGTAGCTTATTCGCGCTGGTAACTGAAAGGCTTGATGATATTCGGACACCATCAGAGGATGATTGGCTTTATGCAAAGATGATTATGCTAGAAAAACTCCAGTGGGTCATCAGAAACTTCCATCCTTTCAAGGCACCAGGTCCCGATGGTGTTTCCTGCCCTGCTGCTGTGGTAGGGAAACGCCGTCGCAACAAGACTGAAGCCCTTGATAAGAGCTTGCCTGGCCTTTAGATACGTTCCTAAAGGATGGAGGGGGGTGAAAGTTATATTCATTCCGAAACCAGGTAAGAGTGACTACACTAAAGTCCTATCGACCTATAAGTCTGATCGGGTCAAACTTGACCAGAAATCGCACAAGATAAAGAGAAAGAAGAGAAGTAGAAAGAAGCTCCCTTTGCTCAGTAGGCCAACAGAGGGACACAAAAAAAACACTAATATATAATTTCGATAAGCAATCGAAAGTTACGGTCGGACCGACGGAAAAAATGATAACTTACCATGAGCATATATGAAGCTAAGGCACTTGTCCACGATAGCCGGCACGTCTTCCTTGGTAAGCTGCTGATGGTGAATGTGCGCGCCGTTGTTGTGCGCCGCCAGCTTCACCATATAGCGCCAACCCTAGAATACAAAGCGCTCAGTTGTAAACATTAAATACATTGAAAATTCTGTAGCTTTCTTTTCCAGTCACTGTTAACATGCAGTTCACTAACACTTCGCTCGCGAATTCATTCACCCCCTTTTAGATAAAATTACCAAATATCCCTTGTTAGTGCTCCCCTACATGATAAATGAAGCCTTGTGTTGTGTTGATCCATCAAACTAACACATGACGGATGGGAAATGTGCATCTGTCATGTGTGATTTTTATAAAATGATTGAAACGTGACCAAAACACATATTGAACATCGCGCTTGAGTAGTAGGGTTTACGTAAGTTAAGGCTTCGATATATACAGCTTTATTTCTTACTTACTAGCATTTGCTCGCGGCTTCATTCACGTTAATATTATTTATCACAAAAAAAGGTAGCGTATGTCTCTGTAGTAATATTCATCACATCAATGTGTTCAGCGTGAAAGCGTGTAAAACAAAGTCACTTTCGCATTTATACTCGTAATATTAGTTAGGAAGTTAGAAATAAATTCTGCAAAAAAGACACAACATACACGTAGATACTTTGGCACGAAAAAATATGTTATGCTTGAAAAATTATGTTATTTATATATATCTACACACTCAAGGTACACTTAAACTCAATCCACTTGCATAAGTTTTCTCAACGATATTGTGGTCGCCTTCTAGTCTTACCGGATTCCGCAGTCGAATATCAATAAGTAAGCATTATACGTGAAGTGGCTGCCACTCTGACCTTTACGACCCAATAACCGGGGCTACCTACCCCAATATTAAGGCAGGCCGTCAAACTTTCGGGCATGTGACCGCCCGTAACGACTGTCAAAGTTAAACAAAGGCCGCCAGCTTCCCAAACTTGGTATGTATATACATTAGGAAAGCAAGTAAAGATAGTTAAATAAAGGTAAATAAAACGGAGTTTATAGCTTTTCATATCATTGTTAATTTTGCACAATTCTTGGAACTAAACAAAAATAGAAATCAACCTCAATGATTAAGAAAGTCACGAGGACCAAAAGAAAAGAAAGAAAGTCACCAAGACAAGAGAAAGATCTTTCAACATCAACTGAATTTATAGGTACATATTTATAGTACGACAATAACTTATTTTCATAGTCAAATCACGACAACACTTGGAACGCTAAACTGGCCAAACCCCTCTCCCCTCAATCTTTTTGTTATTGTTTATCAGTGACCAAAACAAGATAGACAGAGACAACTAGTTTTGGCTATTCTGGGATATCAAAACTAACATAAGTGATGACCCGAACCTCACAAAAAAAAAATATATAATTATATTGCCGTATGGAAGTCTCCACTCTCTTGTCTCTTTTCTTTGATCTTTAGATATACCTATTAGCTCTAACTATTCGGATCACTGATGATCTTGATCACCCAAATCTAATTACTAACAGGTGGATAAGATATAGGGCAAGTAACTGAAAAACATGCGCGCAGACAGCTAGGATATAGTGTTATGATCAATGACAATGATGCTACAAAACATTGTGTTCGAGAAAAAACGGACATTCCATCCGAAACCCGTTAAGGGGCTTTTTACAAATACAGGGTTGAATCGGAACAAAATTTTGCCCATTTTCTCAGCATTGCTTATAGGACTCGAAATTTAAGTCGAATTAAAATAAAACATTCCGATGTTTTGTTAGAAAGAATATAATTAGAGGGAGTTTATATATTTCTCTTATATAGGTATTGCACTAGCTTTTGTCTGCGGCTTCGCCCAAATGAAAGTTGGAATTTATTCCATAGGAACATAAAAAAATATAAAAATATGTATATAAATACAATAAACATATATAATATTCTATTGCAGGTGGTCTGCCTATGAGCTAATTTTCAAATCCGCTCTGCCATTTTTGCGTAACTTACAGCTTACATTCTCTATCTATCTATATTTTGTATAAAACGCCGTTTCCCATAATAATCATATTGCGAAGATGACGCAAATTCGCTTGTGGCACATTTAGCAATATTTATATAGGTTGGACTTTCGCTATATAGTCGTTCGCTGTGTGTGGCTGAGTTAATATTAGTATATAATAATAAAATTTATTTCCCAAAAAACTTAGTTCTATGTTACAAAAACAGTTTAGCAGCAGTTATTTACAAATAAATGCATTTAGCTTCTGTAGCCGAACTAGGTAATACCTGTATTTCGGTTAACAGTTCCCCGAATATTTTTTTTTACAATAATGCTAACAAACACGGAAGATATTGAAAGCTCTATCCGAATGTTTTAGGGACTCCGCAGAGTCTGGGCCGACTGCACCGATGTGGCGACGCCGCGCGACAGCCAAAGACGAAATTATTTATGCCTATAACTTATGCTGGATGCAAGTTGGCATTATAACTTCGCAAAGCTTTGTTCGTATATACTTCGATGTTTCCATTCGTCTAGAAATAAACCTCTCCCTGGGAGGTGTGCAATGAAAAACAGAGTTGCCAATAAGTTTTTATTCGTAAATTTTCAAAATACTTTTTTCCATCAAGTATAAGGTATAAGTATAATTTTAGAATTGTAAAAGATCACTAAATCTTACACAATACAATACACTTTGTAAAATACAGTCGTTTTGTACAGTCAGCATTTGATGTTTGATAGGTAAATACTAAGTTCTTGTTACTCAAATTCGTAATTTGACATGTTTAGTTTACGTCATGCTGCATATACAAGAAAAAATATAGTAAAAAGACTAAGATGGTCACACTAATTAAAATAATTTCATGCGGATAGACGATGCGTAAAAAATACAATTTCACTTTTACCCTGAACATTCCGAAGGATCCTCTTTGCACAAACCGGTTTCAGAAAACACGTATCGCACGAAACAGAAAATTAACACAATAATTCGAAATATATAGGAAGGTACTCATAATTTATGTATTTATGAATAGGACACTTACTAAACTGACACAGATATTATTGAAAATCTTTTACATTTGCGCATTTAGTTAATATGTTTTGCAGCATCTCTGTCGATTGGTAAGTTGGCACATATCCCCAAGACTCCTTGCTGCTGATAGTACAGGTGAATTAATTCTTATTCACCACCCCGATGTAGATAAAAGCGCGTTGGGGTTCAAAGTTCGGTTCTTCGTCGCTGTCGTCATGATGATGTTCCCTAGGCTCTTCATGGCTGGGGTCGTTGCATCTCTCCTCCTCGTTAGCTGCCTCCTCTTCGTCAGCAATGTCAATCACATCTAGAAGCCGTTGTATATTATCTAAGTCCATGGGCGGCCCACCTTGGCGGTTCAGCAGTTCAGCTAGCTGCTCCAAGTTCAATTGGTCATGCACGCCTACGAGCTGTATTTGGTGTGGGCCATGGGCACGGTTGCCTGGGCCATTCAGCGGTGGAAGGACGAGCCCGTTCACTGGCATCAAAGGCGCCACATGCGCTACTGGCACCCTTACTGGTACTGCTTGCGGGTGACCTTCTCGCTCATTAGCTTGTTGTGGTTGTTGGGGATTCTCCGGATTACCCTGCTCTTGCACCTGCTCTTGCTGCTGCACCTGATCTTGCTGCTCCACCTGCTCTTGCTGCTCCACCTGCTCTGGCTGCTGCACCTGCTCTGGCTGCTGCACCTGCTCTGGCTGCTGCACCTGCTCCGGCTGCTTCACCTGGTCGGGCTGCTGCTCCGGCTCGGGCTGCTGGACTTGCTCGGGCTGCTGGACTTGCTCGGGCTGCTGGACTTGCTCGGGCTGCTGGACTTGCTCGGGCTGCTGGACCTGCTCGGGCTGCTGGACCTGCTCCAGCTGCTGCACCAGCTCGGGCTGCTGCACATGCTCCGGCTGCTCCGTCGGCGCTTCATTAGCCACTACCCCATCCACTGATACCACATTCCCCGGTGCCACATTGGCCGGTGGTGGTGGTTGATTTTCCATTTTATTTCAGTTAATTTATCAACGTTAACTGACTTGCCGACTGTACACGTCCACTATTTGTTGGGTCGAACTTATAAAATGAGTTGACGTCCCGGTCTCAAATGTATTAATGTCCCGATCGCAAACGTCTTCTGATCGATGCCGGACCAGGTATGACGCAGTTATTTAAGGGATCCGGTGTTTTACAACAACATAACTCGGTCGAGTATATAAATGACGGACGGGAATGAATCTATAAAATCAAACCATTCCTTCTCTCTTGCTGATGTATGATCAAACTAGTGGCAGCGAAAGGGACAGATCATATTGAAATATTGCCACAGCAAAATTTGAAATTATCATCAAGCTTTTGATGTCTATAGAGCTTAAGATAAGGTGATATAACTCTAAAATCTGATTTACTCATAAAATGAATTAAATAAGACCTATTTGACACCTAATTCTGTACATTTTACGAGAAAATGTTGCCATTCTGTGTACCGCGATGCCATCTGTGTGAGGGATGTGAGAAGTTTATTTGCGCTCCTAGCTCCCAACGTAGGTGGGCACAGGTTTCCCGACGAGGTTAATGCTCAGAGATGGCGCTGTTATAGCTACTAGTACTAAAGTAGTAAAACCAACGAGTTTTTTTTTTTATCCACTAGTAATTTAAAGCTAAAGTATGTATGTATGTACATATCTAATATGTCTTAAATTTTTGAGGTCGACAGATATCGTGGAAAAGAATTTTCCACACAAACATTCAAGATCCAATCAATGCCTGATTTCTTGTTTCATATAATGTTTTACTTAGAGATAAATTGCCGCACTTGTTTCGACCTGCTATAATATTAACTTACTTTTTACTTCCGCATAAAATTGATTCTTAGTCTATAATATTGAATTGTGAGAGACTTACCTTGAGTTCTCTCTCGTGTGGGAAACGCAGGTAAAGTGTAGCGTGTGGACAGTCCATGAGGAGGTTGTCGCTGCCGTCGGTGGGACATAAGGACTTCGTCTCCTCGTCAGCCTCCTGGGTCACTGCGAGTAAGGAAGAACAGTAAAACACTACTTGCCTCTACGTAAAAATCGTTACTCCTAAAATGTACTACGATTGTTTTAGGTTTTTTAATCAACTAGCAAATGACTTCTTTACTGCTGTCTAAAAACCCTCAATGTCTGTGAACTGCGTATCCATATTGCTTGTGGATACACAAGATGGATTGACAGTTCGCTTCATGATTACTTCATCTTACGAGGTGAGATTTTTACAGAATATCACTAGGTGATAGACGAAGCGTCTACTTTATTTCATAATCCTCAGATTTTATACTATTTTTTTAATAATATCATGTTAGAAATTGGTGAGAAGGAAGTTACGCGATGCGAGTTATTGCGATGGATCCGTTGTTGTTATAGATTTCCATTTTCCCAACCATGTCTCCTTGTTCAACAAACTTGTTACGATTAGACATGGAATCCACCGGCAAAGAGTGTATCCGTCATAGTAATCCCACTACCTAGTACCCAAATGAATGGAAAATATTTCTTCGTCAGTTAAATCTTAGACTTGAACTTGGTACTCAAAATTAATACCTTTTTACCTAAGAGAAGCCTCAAGTTATACCGCGGCCCTGGAACGCAAAGGATACTAGATAAACCACAGGTGGGTTTTAGTCAGTAAGAGTCTGACACTGCCTTCCACTCGGAGCGGGAGAAGTAATTTGATCATTTCTCATCCAAAAACAAACAAAAAACGTATTAAGAAACTTCGTCTATCTCATTTAGAGAAATTCTAGGAAAATCGGAGTTCAAAGAGATATCAAAAATAAGACACTAATATTGAAATCTAATACTAATAAGTATGTATGTACTTCAGTAAGAATAACATCGCACAGTAATTGGCTCTGGGTATTTTAAGGTGTCCTTTGAAGGTTGGGCGTGGGCAGACGTCTGGGGTGAAAATAGCTAGTTCTCAGAATCCTACGTTAACAATACGCGAACACAGTGGAATCATTCGCTTCAGGACTTGTCACGTGGTTCTTTTGTTAACGCTACTTATGAACGGTCTTATGAGCAATAGATTCCTGAGACAGCGCATTCATTTTTAGATGTTTCAACGATAGCTACAAATGATGGAATGCCACAAAAACACAGTAAAAGGCTGTTTACTTTTTCGCATCGTTTCATTTTTGCGTGAACGTTGAACTCAAAGTTTAACTTTCTTAATTACTACAAAATAAAACGTAGCTAGAAAGAGCGAGCTTTTTCCAGTAAAAAGCCACGTTTTAACAGCTTTGCTTTTTCATAGTCTAGGTAAGTTTATTGAACAGAATGTTAATGTAGGCAGAAAGGTAATGCGAACTTAATTCGGGATTTCTTTCCTTAAGATTGATGGATGTTTCCTGGATAAAACTATTACTTCTACAATATTGGGCCGTAAGTTAGATTATTTATTTTGATTCGAATTGTTGTGTTATATCTAAATAAACTCCTAAATCTTTTTGATACTAAGCAGTTATCTACGTGATGCGGACTTCACTGTTAGATGAACTACCAATATGTTGGTACAAAATTGTATCAATTTATATCGAACTATTTTATTTTTTATTGGGTCAGTGAACACCGATAACACTGAATAACGCATTTTTTTGTTCGATTTGCTTTACATAACACATTTTAATTTTCGCAAATTCGGTGATCTGTCATAAACAATATTGGTTTAACAAAATATAAACTTTCGTATATCTTTGTAGTGTCAGAACACTACAAAGATATACGAAATAATATGTAATTTCGTCAGGTTGGCAGATATCATCAGAACATAGAAGGTTGACCTTCAACTACTGTTAAATAATATTTATCTTACGGAAGCACACAAATAAAACTGTCCGTTTGTGTGTTAGCGGTAATAAAACGTTATTATGGGACATCCGGGACGTCGCCACAATGTATTTATTTTATTAACTTAGATTAACTTCATTACACAAATTGTGACGCCTACAAGCCAATCATTGCTGCACTAAAGGCGAATGGCAGGCTTGTATGGGAACTTCGTACAGCTAATAAATTTTCGTTTTGGGATACTTTTTGTTTTAATTGATAACTACTATGATAGGCAAGCCCTTTTCAACTTTTTAGATTTTTAGAACTTGGGATATAAAAGTTATAAGCAGTTTTATTTTTAAGGTTATGTAGGTACTAGTGTTACAAATAAGTACTCATAAACATTGTTTTGGTGATAAAATAAATGTTCTAGATTACTTGTCACTATCTTTGTAGTGTTTTACTTACCATTAAATAGGTATATTGAGTCTAGTAATCGTATCTGCTCAGTGAGATGCATTAGGAGATACCTACATAATATGTTCAGTAGCGGACTGCAACAGTTTGGTAATGATGAAGTTCTGATGGGTGTCGAGTGTCGGTAAATAAAACAATACTTTGTTTTTGAAAGTATGTACATTTATTATATTGTACTTGACAAGCGAACGTTGCAATTAACACATTGCACACACATACACACACAGCACAGCATAAAGCGTTCTTTCGCAAAACTACTATCAAGAGATAGAGAACGGAGGAGCAGATGCTCAACTCAACGTAAAAACAGACAGATAATTCGCTAAATTGCTCAGATGCAGTCACAAACCACAATCCAAAACAACAGCAAAGAACTGAACTGAAGTCTGAAATTGACAAAAACAAAAAAAAAAACAGATTTTCTTTACCTGTCAATAATTAATTGCCATATGAACAAAACATTATTGATGACAAAAATCATATCTTTCATAAATTGTGACTATTATGATTTTATACAACAAGAATGCACTCTCAGATATAATATATAAGTGTTCAATTATATTTAATGCTATTTCTATTTCTAAATAATTAATTATCGTTTCGATATTTGTGTTATTTTACATATGGCAACCTAACGAAAAAAATAAGCGCGTTTAGTTTACCTTTTTTACGTTTATTTGTTCAAATCTTTTTATTGATATTATTCATGAATCCCAAGTTCTTAAAATGCTGCACCTTCACGAAATAAGATGGTTTAATTGCCTTAATAAGTGGTACAAATTCTATAACAGAACAACAAAAAAAGTTTGCTGTACGAAATCTGCCGTTCACCTTTTGAACGGAGTCAATCTTTGAAATAAGATTGGTTGTTTTAGTGGAAAACCATGATGAACCATAGCGTTGACTTCCATCCAAGTCAAACTAATCCCTAAGGAAATCAAATCAAATCTTTGTTGTCAGTCCAGCAAGCAAAAAAGCCGGCCAAGTACCTACGTGTCGGGCCACGCGGATTGTATGCTTCCGTAGTTGCACGTCACAATTGCCGACATGGAATGATGGTTTTGTTTTACTTTCCTGTATGAAATTTTTAATGAAAGAAAGAAAGAAAGAAAGAAAGAAAGAAAATTCATTTATTTGCCACAGTTGGGGCACACAGCAAAAACGATAAAAAACAAACAAAAATAATGGAATAATGGAATTTCCTTCCCCAACTTAGCTGTAATAGTTTTACTTTTAAATTGTTATTTATGCTTCTAGCATGTTATTTATTTCACGTCGCCAAAAACAACTGTTTAGCTGGAAGAGTCGCCCCGGACACTAGACTCTAACGATTAGCACTTAAAATAAAAACGTAATATTTCAAATGATCCTTGGATGGAAAAATGGTTTTGTCACAACCCCAGTATTTTTTAATGATAAAAAGAATTATGGCAACTGTACGTGTAGGAGGGGGTAATCTAAGTAAAGTCTAAGTCTTAAGTCTAAAGAGTCTCCGAGCCCTGGAACGTACCAAATTCCAACTTTCTAGTGCTAAGCGTCTCTGAGCTAAATCGGACAGACAGATGGACATGGTGAAGCCGTCAGTTAAAACAATAAGTTATGGTTCAGTAATTTCAACGGGCTACGTATTGCTCAGCAAATCTTCAAAGTCATCATAATTATCCTGTTGCCCGAATCGGCGCAACATGTGTTCTACTTTTTACATCTAAATCAAACTTTTTTGACTATGAAAAAACTGTAAATTTGTCGAGTATTCTCAAATAAGCTGATCTCGTTCCCATCTTCTATGACCGATCGTCAGCCCGTCTCCCGTGCCTGATCATCATTCGTTCTCGTACACTCTTTCATTCGCATTCACGTCCATGCATTATTTAAAAACTACTTTTAATTGTTGCGTGCCCCGGTAATTTGTACCTCAGGTTTTTTCAAAAACTTCAATCAGGCAGAAATACAGTTTTGCTAAATCTCAAAGACAAACATAATTTTAAGGCAATGAACTATACAGAGATAATAAATTAGTTGAGAAAGATTAAAGTCAGGACAAACATCCAATATGTTAATGACAATTTTGTTTTGCAAGTAAGAGACTACAATAACAATAAATTTTTTGACATTGTTAATTTCTATTTTATTTTTGATAATTTTAATTTCTTTTCTATTATTTAATTCAGGTTTTTTTTTCTTCTAACTTTTTATTTTTGTACAGACCAGTAACTTGTTTGTGTGGTATTGAACTGTAAAGGCAAGTTGGTTATAATAATAAATAAATAAAAAAATAAAAAATAAATAATAATTGCTTCTAGAATCAGGTATTTTATTTTAGTTAATTTATTTTGTATGTTTAATAAACAATCAACTCACATTAATGGAATATAGTTAGGTATAAATTATATACAAGCCTATATAAAAAGGGCATAGGGAAAACATCGATCACATAAAAGACCCTATTGCACGTTTAATTGTAACCGTACAGAACTACCGCTAATCTTTTCATGAATATTTTCTTCGACTAGCGGCTTCTGAGAAAGGGGCGTTAAAGACGGCAATTCAAATAAATAAATATAAAAAAATATCCATATTTTGCAAAGTTGAACTTGCAAGGCGCAAGTTCAACTTCGCAAGAAAGAAAGAAAGACAGAGTGACAATATAATACTTCCAAATAATTTTCTATCCTACACATATGAAATGCTTTGTCTTGACTAATGAATCAAAGCGCGAAATAAAGCGTTGGTCGCAGGGGCTTGAAATTTAGGGGACGTATCTATACTAATATATAAATGTGGATGTAAGTTTGTTTGTTACGCTTTCACGCGAAAACTGCTCAACCGATCATCATGAAACTTTGTAAACATATTCTTGGAGATATTAGAAGTAACATAGGATACTTTTTATCCCGGGATTATGTTCCCTTGGGATAATTTCCGACATTCACGCGGGCGAAGCTGCGGGCAGCAGCTAGTTCCTTATATATTTGATGGAGGCATCCGACAAGAAAGGATTTTTGTAAGTTCGCCTCCTAAGGGGGTGAAATGACACTCCTTGGATTCATGTCATTTTTTTTAGTTTTTTTTATTTTTTATTTCGATTGTTAGTCTGGCACCATAATGTTCTACCAAAAAAATCCAATTATTTTTTAAATGTATTTACTGTTACTGTTATCTTAGTATTAATAGTTTCTAGTGTTATGTATGATTCATATGATTGTACGTTTGTGTGTCCTCTGTTCTTTTACTAAATAAATGTTTTAACTATCTATCTAAACAGGGGAAATACGTGTGTATGATTTTTTTTTTCATTTGGCCAACATACTTGACTAAAGTACTTGGTGTTAAGTTTGCATCAAATCTTTATACTTGGACCAACATTCTTAAAACATGGAAGAAATACCTACTGGTCGAAGTATGATAAAGGATTTTATTATTCTTTTTCACAACTACCCTCAAAATACAATTTCAGGGGTGTTCAAGTTTGTATGAAAGAATATTATTTCTTGGGCCAATGAGTTTGAAACTTGATACGAATTCCGGCCAGTAAACATGAGAGGGTGGTGGATTCTTATACCTCGGGTTAATGAACTGAAACTTTACACCTAAGTAAATAATAAACGTTTTCATATCAACGATCTGTCATGCTACAGGATGTAGCAGAATTTGCTACAAGACTTTCATCTTAACCTTTTTTATTTGTCATTTTAGCCGGATAGATTATTCGGACTTGAAAAAGAATAGTTTTCTTTTTATATCAAGATGATTCACAAGAAAAAGGAATGAATGATAAAATGCGACGATTTTGAGAATTTTACAAATTAATAGTTTTGTTCATCGGCGTCCAAATCTGTTACGTTCCGTTTGAACGACTTCCCAAACGTGACATTCCGGGGTTCTGCACCACGGGTACTGTTTTACAGACAGATCCAATTGATGTAAAATTTGAATGTATTAGCGAATCTGGATGTATCCGGAATAATCCTACAATGGACACCACCAAACAGCAAGTTAATAATTTTTTCCTGAAGTTTAGTTCGCGGAAATGTTTTTGCAATATAGTGAGCTATCTCATATATTGTTGTTGTAAATTCCGACAGGAACGGGAAGAAACGACATTTATGTGCGTACGACATCGCGGACAAAAGCTAATTTTCCATATTCTTCCCGTCACACAATTTCTTAAGTACTTCGCTGGTAACAGACTTACGGCTGATTCTTGTTAATATTTAGGTATATGAAATGTAATATTACCGAGTTCCACAAACGAACCGCGACGATAGCTAAATGAGGACACGGTGTTTTCTATTAAATTTGTTTCGGTTATTTACAAGTCTTTCACTGCAAGTGTTGTTTGATTCGAATTAAGGAAATAATAACCATTCAATACTTACTAACAAAATTTAATTAATCGTTAACGATTGGTATTTTTATATCCGTGTTATTTCAAAAGGTTAATAATTCAGAAGCCCTATCAATGCTGTGTGACGTAATGTAAGAACGTAACTGCTTTGTAAAGCTGTTGGGATCTAATGTGAACCCGTGCAACAAAGGATTAACAAACGATATTCGTCTTTTGCACACAAGTGTGGGCGTTACTCAGTGGGAGGAGCCCGCGGGGTTTAACCAACTTAGCCCCTCCTTGTAGGATTCAGCTAAAAAAAAAATCCAACAGCTGCTATTGTAGTCTGTATCAAAATTCACCCTGCGAACGCCCTTAAACTATTCACCCCAACGGCCCTTGGGCTCAGTTCCCTCCCGGGCTATAAATCTCAAGTGTTCTCAGTCCGCGGTTGGTTCTTTGAGTTGACAGTATAAATACGTGAATAAACCTTGTGAGAAGCGTGAAATAGCGGCGTGATAGTGTACTAAAGGTACTTACTGCTACTACGACCTTGTGACTATCCAAACGAAAACTATACTGTACAATTATTTTTCATCACGTCGGAACTTTATATCATACATGCCCAATAATGATACATGAACGTAGGATGTGAACCGTGTATAATAATTAGTACCCGGAAAAAGTAGATTGATTTCGGGTCAATAACCTGAAACATAGATATTAATATGGACATGCCTCCGAGATTCCGCGATCTTAAAGTTTTTTTCCGGAATTTCAAAATTATTAGGTACAGTGAAATTTGTAGGATGTAGACATAATATCAGCACTCGCTATTGCACGCCGCTCCGCCCGCGTGCATTTTGAAAATGTAAAGTTTTAATTATTCTGGTAAAACCTTCAATTTTTCGGGATAAAATGTAATCTATGTTTAAATAATAATCCAGCCTTTTTATGTGAAATAGCAGCAAACATCCAAACTTACGAACTTTTGCATTTATAATTTTAGTAAGATAGTAAGATTTAAACATTGCTCAGGTTTAAATTTAAAATGGTGTTTCAAGCATTTACGTACACCATTAATTATTTCTTTATTTAATGAAAATGAAAAATTGTTTTCACACTTTCAACATAATTTCCACTATACAAGTGACTGGCCTCCTATAGTGAAAAAAAAAAACTATAGCATGATAAAACTTGAGAAAAAACGCAGCAACAGAGACAGATACACTGCGCAGACTCCAAAAAATTGGGGTATACAAACAGGTACACTATAGGCAAAAGGAGTATTTATAATATCAGTATTATCTTAATAATAACAATACATGGCTTTTTATTTGAACTCTGCACGCACAACGCGACGCAACGACCAATCAGAACACAGTATATGCTGGATGATTCGACAACCAGGTATTTGTTAGCACAATGCGCTCGCGCCCACCTCACAGGTAGCTCACTCATTTACTTCGGTTCATATGAGTGCGTTTGTTTTTTTTCCGTGCTGTAAAACCGGGACTTGACGCTGGCTTGTGTACCGACGTCAGGATCTTCTTCAAACGACGACTTTGGCTTGACACTACAGACTTGGATTTTCTTTTTTTTATGGGAGCCATTTGAACTCATATTTCAAAGGTAAGTTTAATATTATTTTTCATAATTTTTTGCAGTCAACGATACTTGGTTACGAGCTGGCGATGGCGAGGAGGGCGCGCGCCTACTGTCCCAGGTTACCACATGCGCCACACGACGCGGCCGCTGACTGTACATGGAAGTCGCGGGGGAGGCGTGGGGTTTTATCTTAAGCGTGGCCTGACCGCTCGTAACTGTTCCACCCCAAGTGACCCAAAATACGGGACCATAGAACAAATGTGAATTACTCTACTACTAAAATTGATATTAGTACAGCGTATCGCCCTCCTCGCTTCGGCTTGGATCTCTTTCTCGATGCCATAACTGACCCTATTAGCTCCTTCGGTGACTTTAATGTCAGCTTGCTGAATACGAAAGGGCAAACTAAGAAAGTAAGCGAGTTTCTGAATACCCTAAGCTTAAGCTAGTAAGTTCACCTACCCATTTCACAGACCATACCGAAACATTGATCGACCTTGTTTGTATTAATTTCACCCACAAAAACTTGTCTGTTGTGCCCTATGGCTCATTAAATAGTCACTCACCAATCGTCTGTGAATTTAATATTAAGCGTAGTAAATATAAACCCCATACAATTACGTCAGACCCTTTAAACAAAGAGATATTTGATAGTGACTTATCGCAAATGGACTGGGACAACATTTTCGAGTTGCTTAATATGAATGACAGAGGTTGACCATAAAGCGAATGTTGCACCTGCGGAATTATGCCCTGTCCAAGTGCCGTAAAAAGAAGATCGACACCAAAATATATTTTTTTAAAACTCACGTATCACCATTTCTAAACGAGCACTCAATACTCAAAATGAAGTCACATCGTAAGTTGCACTTGGCTTGCCTGCTGTTTGGGGTTATAAACTATAGGCAGCCGAGCTACCTTTACGACAAACTGAGCTGGATCGGCGTAGAAGGGAATGCGCAAGCAGACAGTGCTCGCAACAGCTTGCTACTCAGCCGCACAAGACTGCCTTCAGAGGCAGTTCCAAGCACGCTCCATCCAAATGCTGGAATAATATTCCCCCGCCGTTCCTACGACAGTTCCTTCTTAACTCGTAGAAGGAACTGAGCGTGACGATTTCGAACACCTTATTTCTTTAAGTTTAGCAGTGGGGTACACGCTTCTAAGTAATTTCAACTACACACTCATAATAATACTCAATACCATCTTTATTCCTACCATTATGTACAATTATTTGTTTTAATATTACACTATTAAAATATTTATGTCAAATAATTAAAAAACAATGTGCATACACACTATGCTGCATACACCAAACAAAAATTAACTATTTGACAGTTTAACTGTTCTGCATCAGCTCGACGTCCGTACGTCGCTATTGGGATCTAGCAGAATACCAGCGTCAGGTATATTTACCCGGCTCATGCTGAGTTGGACTCCCATTTGGTGCAGCTTAGAGACACACATCGCTCGGTGAATAACACTCGTTTGATTCATGTCAATATTTTTTTGTTTTTTTTTTAATGTTGGTTGTTAGTCTGGCGCTATAATGTACTGCCAAAAAATTCAGACAATTTTGCAAATATTTTTACTGTTTTGTGTTAGTATTCAGATTCATTCATGTGATTTTGCTTTTGTGATTAAAAACTGCATCGGGACTCGTCTAAAACACATCTCCAACAAACAGTCATCTAAGCTGAACTAACAAGTTGCGCCGGTGATGTTGTTTTCATTCCCAATATATTTTTTTATAGTTTGAATTCCTAGTGAGCCTGATACGCCATGGCCAGCCCAGGGTTACACATTATCCATTGCGGGGATAGACTTCTCTATTGATTTCTTTTCCCATGAATAAACCGTATTTAGATCTATCGCATGTTAACACGCCTAACAACCAGTTGTGTACGCTCCAGGTGGTTCTGCCGCTAAATCGTGGTATCGAGAACCATTATTACTAAAATGTTTCTCATTACGAAAAATTACCCGGGCTGGGGGGTATTTTTAACAAAGTAGTTGATACCGCCAGCGCCTTGCGTAACACTCTTCTAAATTCCTACTTCTCAGAGGGTCAGGCAATGCTGGATTTTGACTATTCATTTAATTATCTTATCTAGCGACATCATTTTATTTTCCGTTATACACGTGGACGAAGCGTAATATGGAAACCTGCCTAGTTAAATGCACCCACACCCAGATAAAGCTGTTGTAGAAAATAAAAATAGAACATTTCATTTTCCTTATTCTAATTCAGCCAAAATGCTCAACATCTGTACAAACTTTAAATACCGTCTATTTTCCTGTAGGCATATTGGCCGGAAAAATTGGTCTACCTATGGTCTTACACCATAGATATAATAAACAAGGAGATATGCCCTGTAGCCGAAAATGTATCGGAACCTGTGTCTCCTGTTTTGCCCTACTACCCGGCAACTACTACGAATGCAGTTCAGTAAAAGCAATTATTAGAAACCAGGGAAATTAAAATCACTTGTCAGAATATCACTCACAATATTTATTAAGTATTTTCACAAAATCACTTCTACACTTGTACACACTTCCACTGTTCAACGACGACTGACTAATAATCGTGCGCACTACTTCCCACCTCATGTTAAATCTTTACCGGAAACGTGAGTTGAAATTTATAATAAAACGTGGAGTACAACCGGAAGTAGTGCGTGCGATAAAATTCAATTTTATTATCAGTCTTAACAGTTTATAAATATTGTTATCAATTTAAATACAAATAATAATTTAAATATCATAAAATTAACGTATATGAGTGATCAAATATCAAAACAATAATTAAACTATTCCGGAAATCCGACTATTGAGCAAAGAGTTTCTAACAGTCGGCCTTTCCTGATACATTTCCCGTCCCGGGAAAACTAATTTAAAAAAAAAAACATATATATATATATATAATTCAAATGGTGAAACATAATATTTCAGCAATCAACTTAAATTAAGATGTTAAGGTCTCACGACTTATTCTTAACACCTGTCTTAGCTGAGACCTCAATCATATTCTCAGATAAGCCACTTAACCTAAGATGTTAGGGCCTCCGACATATCCTTAACACCTGTCTTAGCTGAGACCTCAAACATATTCTCAGATAAGCCACTTAACCTAAGATGTTAGGGCCTCAGACATATCCTTAACACCTGTCTTAGCTGAGACCTCAAACATATTCTCAGATAAGCCACTTAACCTAAGATGTTAGGGCCTCAGACATATCCTTAACACCTGTCTTAGCTGAGACCTCAAACATATTCTCAGATAAACCACTTAACCTAAGATGTTAGGGCCTCAGACATATCCTTAACACCTATCTTAGCTGAGACCTCAAACATATTCTCAGATAAGTCACTTAACCTAAGATGTCAAGGTCTCAGACATATCCTTGACACCTGTCTTAGCTGAGACCTCAAACATATTCTCAGCTTATAGTAGTTTACTATATTAGCATCATTATGTCAATTTTTTTTGTTAGTTTGTGTTGTCATTTTCCTGTACATCGGACTCCGAGTCCGATCTATTAAAAACTACCCAGGGGTGGATTTTGTCTACTGAAAAGATACCGCTAAATTTTCTATTTCCTTTTCTAGATAGTGGTGTATCTTCGATAACGTATCGGTCGTTATCAAGAACTTCTGCAATGCGATATGGTCCTCTAAGCTTAGCAACTAATTTCCTACTTTTTCCTATGGATGGAACATCTCTTTCTACCCTAACAAGCTCTCCTATCTTATAATTGACCTCTTTCCTAGCTTTATCGAAACGCTTTTTTTGTATGTTTTGATTTTCTTTAATGTGTTCTGAAATTTCTTTTCTAGTGTCCTCTAACGAATTGGCAATAATCTCTGTGTCATTTGTAACATTAAGCTGTAATAATGAATTTGAGGTACTTACTAAATTGAGGCCAAACAGTGCCTGAGCAGGGCTTTTCCCTGTACCTTTGTTTAGTGTATTATTAAGTCCCCACTGAATTTCTGAAATATGTTCATTTCTGTACCACTTACACACCCTAACTCTTTAACCGAAAAGGCAAAGCAGTCCCTAAACTCATTTAGTAACTCAGTTAATTTGGTTCTATGATCAGATCCTATATCGTCATCCACCTGTATCATGCAATCTTTAATTTGGGGCGTTATTGTATTATCTGGAGAGTGTTCTATTCTACCAACATTTAGTGTCTGTATTTCACTTAAAGGAAGGGCCCGAAGCAGTAAAGTGTCTTTCAGCAACTCAAATCCGGAGTTTAAGCCCTTAACAACAATCGTTCCCTGTCCGTTATTCACTTGTACTACACTTTGAATAATCTCATATTGTTTATGAGCATCCTGACATAAACTAAGTTCCACAAATAAGTCGCCTGAATAGCTTGGTTTAGTATAAATACCGACTGGAGTATACCCATGTATAATAAGTGAGTTACCAACGTATACCAATACATTTTTAGTTATATTCGTGGTTATCTTAAGTTGGTTATTAGTTTTAAGGACCACAATATGTTCTTGTTCTGTGAATGTCTGCCCTAGTAATAAAGGAACTTGCAATAACTTATCAGGGACTATAAGGGTTTCTACCGTGGCAGTGACGGAATCTACTTTTATCTCGACACTGCATTTACCTAAGCAATTGACAACGCTGTCTCCAAAGCCTCTCAATATAGGTAAGTCCGATACCGACCATGAATTAGTCAATTTCTTAGCCACAGACTCTTGTAGCATAGAACACTGACTTCCGAAGTCAATGAAACAATCTAAATTCAGGCCATTCACGACGGCGGTTTTAAAATATTTTGAGTCACTATCCGGTTCTTTTGAAATTCTCATAACTGTTTTATTATTAATAGATTCTTTGGTACCCGGACAACCTTCAGCTAAATGCCCTACTTGATGACATTTATCACAACGCTTAATTGGTAGTTTACATTTGAAATATGGGTGCCCCTCTTCACCACAATTGTAGCATTTTGTGAGCCTATAGTTCCTATTGTTTTTGCTATCATGATCATTTTGAGCTCCTTTTAATGATTTAGATGGCTTGCTATCAGCGTTGCCTGCCCGCAGAGATGAATTTGGCTTATTAAACTTCCTTGTCATTCTTATATTTCTGAGATAAACTAATAATTTATCAGGTTCTGTGAACTGTGTGGCTTCTGCACTTGTTCTGACAGACCTGTCCTCAATCCCAAACAAAATACAATCTATTGCATTTTTGCCATGTATATTACATCGATTCAATAAAACCACCTTTTGGTAAAAATATTCTTCTAAAGATTCGCCAAAATCAGCCTTACAGGCAAGCATTTCCGTTAATAACTGACCGTAATTCTGGTCACTTGGAAATGCCAATTTTAATTTACTCTGCCATTCAGCCCATGAAAACAGAAGGCTAGGTAGGCCTTGATACCATTTCTGGGCCAATCCCGCTAACTTAGGAAGAGCATAGTGGATAGTCTGTCTTTCGGTCCAATTATAAATCTGAGCACATTCGCTAACTTTACTTATCCATGTTTCTATTGTTTGAGTTCGTTTGCTGGGATCAAACTCTGGTATCACATTTAAAACCGGAAAACGTTCACTACCTCCATCCGCTTTCATGGTCTGCATGAACTCTTTGAAAACAGAAACTAAAATGTTAGTATTAGTATCTGCGTCTGTCATAGAATCAAAAGGACTCACCACTGGGTTAGCTGCAGGTGTAGTTTCCGAACGCGATGCTCTCGGTGTGCCATGATCGCACGATATGTCATGACCATGAGTCACCTCACAACCTGGCGACACATCGCGGTCCCGTAGACTATCGCGTACACGCGGTAAATCGCATAACGGCGTCGCATCACGCACCCGTGACGCATCACGCACCCGCGACGCATCACGCACCCGCGACGCATCACGTACCCGCGACGCATCACGCACCCGCGACGCATCACGCACCCGCGACGCATCACGCACCCGCGACGCATCACGCACCCGCGACGCATCACGCACCCGCGACGCATCACGCGACGCATGACGCGTCACATCACACGAAGCATGACGCGTCGCATCACGCGAAGCATGACGCGTCGCATCACGCGAAGCATGACGCGTCGCATCACGCGAAGCATGACGCCCCGAATCACGCGAAGCACGACGCGTCGCATCACGCGACGCATGACGCGTCGCATCACGCGAAGCATGACGCGTCGCATCACGCGAAGCATGACGCGTCGCATCACGCGAAGCATGACGCGTCGCATCACGCGAAGCATGACGCTTGGCATCATGTGTCACACTACGGCATTTTGAAACATGACTGCTGCTAGGTGCATTGCGATCACTCGACTCACTGTTAGTTTTCGATTCACTTGACTCGTCACGATTGCGACGATTTTTGCGACGTCTCCGTACAGCAGGCTCAGAACCACTTGGTGAAGAGTCATATGACTCTCTTGTATCTTGTCGAGCCTTTCTTTTACGAGTCATGATCACTAGAAATACATAATCTACAAAAAGTTAATGTTCTTTAATTATTATTTACCTAAAAACATAGTTACATGAACATTGTCTTTCCGATATTTCTATTATGCTTATCTTTAAATATTAGACCAAAGAAAAGAAGAGAGTAAAGAGGAAAGAAAAAAAAATACACCCACACAAGCATAAAAAAAACGAATGTTTAAATATATCACTATTTCAAATAAAATGCTAAAAAAGAGCATTTTCATTTTTAAGACTACGCAGTTTAATAATGTAACCCTTAATTTTGTAATGTACGTACCTTTTATGGGCGTTCAATCCTTCACCGAGGGCGATTACTGATCGCTATCTCGATTTAATCCCACTTTCTGAACTATTAGAAACCAGGGAAATTAAAATCACTTGTCAGAATATCACTCACAATATTTATTAAGTATTTTCACAAAATCACTTCTACACTTGTACACACTTCCACTGTTCAACGACGACTGACTAATAATCGTGCGCACTACTTCCCACCTCATGTTAAATCTTTACCGGAAACGTGAGTTGAAATTTATAATAAAACGTGGAGTACAACCGGAAGTAGTGCGTGCGATAAAATTCAATTTTATTATCAGTCTTAACAGTTTATAAATATTGTTATCAATTTAAATACAAATAATAATTTAAATATCATAAAATTAACGTATATGAGTGATCAAATATCAAAACAATAATTAAACTATTCCGGAAATCCGACTATTGAGCAAAGAGTTTCTAACACAATAGATACGCAGTCTCGCACACACCCGCATTTTCGAAATCGGACTGTACTACACAATCAATTATAAACCTTATCCTAATAAACACAGCGTATATTTACAGTACACCGTGCAACTTACTCACACAAAAACAACGCTGGGTATCGTTGTGATGTGCAAAAGCAATTTATTTTACATATACGCTAGTGATTGCCTAATCGGAAAGTTATCGATTCTGGCATTTATTACACACGCCATGCTGCCCATGTATAACAAATAAATAGCATGAATATGTTGACTTATTTTAAGCAAAGGTCACTAATATATTATCTTAAACATGCCGATTACTATAATGCATTCGAAACTTTATCGAAAGTAAAATACAGTTACCATAAAAAGTAAGGAAGTAGCACGAGGATAAGGCATACATACGATAATTCAAAGCCAAAAACACTTGAACGATTATTTACCAAAAATTTATTGCAATCTAAGAAAGTTTGGTACACTTTTGTAATATTTCATTCAACAATCGACATTGTTGTCGACAGTGTATCTGCACAATTACATCACTAACTCGCGGCAAGAAGCAGCGGCCGTACTATGCGATACATCGGCTTGCTAAAGTATCGTTTTGTCATTTTTACATTGCTCATCCAGTCACTTAGCGACAAACTTAGGTAGTGGTTAAGGAGCAGTGTATTCATTGTAATATGTTATTGTCGCTGTGACATTTGAAAACAAAAATAACATAGTATAAGCAAGAAATATTTTACGATTTGTTGTTTTTCATGATTTTAAAGACAAATATAGTGAAATACTAGTATTATGATATGGTAAGTGATTCCGTTATTAACAAAGTTTTGGTTTAGGCTTCGGTTTTTACAAGAAAACACTGAACAACACGGCATTCTTATATCTTATCACGCTCACGGTCGGAAGCGCACTAGTTCGCGGATTCGACCATTGCGTACGACATGCTCGCCCAGACCATGTCGCGTGGACACCGACACGCCCCCTTGCCACTTCTCCTGTATTTTATATTTCTATGTCTTACACAGTAGTATTTTTTTTATGACATTAGTCCCTTGATACAGATAAATTAATTTATATTGTATTTATTGTCTTGCTTACTTAGATACTTAATTCTCTACAAATCATCATCTCAGTAGAAGTAGAAGACACCAATACTAGTATTCAAAACTCCCCGTAACATTTTCTTTATCCCATATTTGAATGGTCTACACGAAAAAACATGCGTAAGTAAAACAGACTTACCAACGCATCTCGTCTTCCTGAGGTCCACAGTGCACACGGTAGGCTCTTTGGTGGTGTAGTAGACCATCACCCGACGGATCAGCATCACCCAGGCGCCCCGCCATTCGCCTGTCACTCCCTCCTGGTACACAGATTGACATATGTATACATCATGCAGGCAATATGGCCTAGTGATAGTGATAATATAACAGATCGATAACTCGATTATTCTCACTAAATTATTTCTGGGAAATAGTAAGTAGGTACCAATTGAGGAAAACTTTTTTTGTGAACATAATGTATAGGTAGGTATACAGTTCAGTAAATCGCAGATCAGGGGGCCTACCATGACCTTATTAAAAACGATTCAAAAGCAAGACATTTCAATTTCAGTTCCAAAACTACATCGCTTCAAATTCGTACCATGACGTCCGATACGCTCAGCGGCATTTAGATCGTTATAAGTGAATGAAAGATCGCAATTTGTGGTTGAATCGCTTTTTTGGTGAAAAAGAGACAACGCTATTAACAGATAAGTATGTTTCGCTCACATTTTAGTGTCAGACACATTCAGAAGCAAGTAACATTTAATTCTTTCTTAGCTCAGTATCATTACTTTAAACTAAAAAATCCTCAAACGTGGTGTTTAAGATTCCACGTTAATACCGTATTTTTTGCTACCATTGTTCTAAGTGGTAATTGAGATTTATTTATATTGAAAAAAAATACGTTTATTTCGACATAATGAAACGGTACGTTTATTATATTTATTTCGAACGTACCAGAGTAAAAAAAGTTATGTTTGTTGACACTGTCAGGCAGGCGTCACTGTCATTTTGACTACAATGAACTAGATACGTAGTCTTCAGTCCGTGGAGTTGAGATTGCGGTGGGAAAATTTAAATTAAGTTTTGAAAAAAAAAATTGGTACTCAATTATTTCAAGCAATGTCGTAAGTATTAAACATTGCATATTTTGTTTAGTTACTGAAACTAAATAATTCCTTCGAGAAGACTACATAAACTATGAAATAATAATTTTATCTTGCCTCGAGAAGCCACTTTAAGTGTTGGTGACGATGGAATTTCAAGTGCTTTTTTTTGTTGCATTGTAGTCAAAAAGGAGAGTAACATTTAACCAGCTTGAAGCCTTGTGGGAGATTTTAAATGAAAATAGAGCTCTCGCAACTGGTTACAACAAATCTTCCCAGGCTAGAGAGTATTCCAAAAGGATGTGGCTGACCGTAGCCGATACTTTAAACTCCCAGGGTGATGGTGCAGAAAAGGATTGGAAAGGCTGGTGAAAAGTAAGTAAATTCCATATGTATTACGTAACTGAAATTGCATCACATTATTGCTAAATGCATTACATTGTTACGTGCCAGATTTTTGGCGGCGGTTGGATAGTAACAACATGATCAACACTAGTTTATTCAATATACATATGACTGTAAACTACTGTAATGCTAAACAAAGAAAGGCGCCAGGAGGGTTTTAGGCGGGTGGCAGTAGTTGTTGCAATGCTGGCCAGTGCGAGTCTTTGGCCCAAAAATATGTATAAATATTAATATTGATAATAACTTTACAAGGTAATACTACAGTTGGTTGTTCTCTAAACATAAATCTGTTGACTTGATAGGATCTTAAAACATTGGGCTCAACTCGGCGCACAAATCGAGCACTAATTCTTTAGATAGCCTATAGCGCCTAATGAATTCGGCGTCCTCTAAAGTATTAAAGGTGTCCATCTGGCCGCGTGCCTGGAGTCTCTTTCGTTTTTGTGTATTATGTGAGGCAGAATCTTCCTCAAGAAACTCAAAAAGAAGTTGTTCATCAGACATCTGATAGAGAAAAACAAATGCGGTTAAATAGGCATGTAAAATAGGTTTTTAGACTTTAAAGGCAAAGATTAAATTAAACTTACATTGGTTTTTGTCAAATTCCATTAAAACAACACTAAAAAGCTTTGTTTTTTCTAATAATTTACCAAACGTATCTGTTCTGTTAGAGAAATATTAACTTTTATTGAATCGCTTATTTTGACAGTTCAGTGTTTCAGTTGAGCTGCTGTAAGGACGTCATGGTACCAAAAATGCACAAAATTGAATGAATGAAACAAAAACTTGCGACTCAGTATGGGTCAATCGCTGTCAGATGGAATGGCCAAGTTAACTGACATCATGGTACGAATTAGAAGAACAGTTCAGTTTGGGTCCTAAAATGAATCGCTATAAGAGCTCGTGGTAGGCACCCAGGCTCAAGATAAATCCTTTACATTCTACAACAACAATTGCTATGCGACCTTGCTACGCGCACAGCTGTAATGTGTATCATGATGCGGCCGAGATAACAAGCCAAGCAGCGATTCGATCTCAAATTTTGGAATCTCGTTTTAACTGCCCTCTGAAAAGCAATCCTACTATTTTTTCAGCACCTCTGTTCAGTATAGAATAAGCGCACACAAAACTTAAGTTTGGAAATGGGACAAAATATAATTTGAAACAATGTGAATATAATCCTATCTCGTCGCTTCCAAAATGTGAGAAAACCTAAAGATCGCTCAATAAAAAACGTAGGAAAGCACTTTGCATATCCACACGTATAACTTTATAACCATACCTATTAACTTAAATATTTTTATATCAGCTTCTCATCGTCATCTGCCTAGCCTGTTCCCAACTATATTGGGGTCGGCTTCCAGTCAAACCGGATTCAGCTGAATACCAATATTTAACGTGGAGCGGCTGCCATGCCGTGATGCGCTCCATGGTTTGTGGAGGTATGGTAATACCTCCACAAACCATGGAGCGGCTGCCTACCATACCTCCACAAACCATTAACTGGATAACACGGCAAGACTGTAGTCAGATTTACTGGCTTCTGACAATCCGTAACGACTGCCATAGATCTACAAATGACAGTCAGAGCCAACGGCTTAACATGCTTTCCGACTTTCCGAGGCACGGAGAAAACTCGGTATGTTAAGATGGTCACCCATCCATAGACCATAGAACGTTGGCAAGCGTTGCTTAACCTCAAAGATCGACCCGTGCGGCTGGTATTCTTTAGCCATGAGCTCCTCAAATATTTTATATCAGCATAGCGTAAAAAATATCGCCCTCGAAAGAAGCAAACAGTCGCATGATATTCTTAAAAATAAACATTTTATAAAAACCCAGTAAACACAGCCAAGAAAAACAAAGGAGAGGAGAAGAGATCTTACAAGTAATCATTATGAGGTTTTGAAACAAAATTTCGCAGACGGTAAAAACTTAACAATGGATTGTTTTGATTCTTGGGAAGTTAAATAAAGAAGGACTTTGCAAGGGGTATAATACCGCTCATTAGTATAAAAATATTCACTTTATGTTTAATCTATCAAGCTCAATTATATGTAAGTATATAACAACAAATGTTTATAACAACACTTTCTCTAACGTTCACTTAGTATATCTTTGTTTAGTATAACGTTCTTTTGATGACCATTCGATCAAAAAAATTCTATACCTACAATATATACATAATAACTTTTAATAATTAAAAAGTGTATATCCATTGAAGTGTTGAAATTATATCTCTTGGTACTACCACTACTTATGTTATACATATGTAGGTATATCATAAGTTGTTATAACAATAAAAATAGTATAATATAAATCAAAATTACATATATCAATCGTTGTTATAATTTCGCAATCGTTTGCAAAGCAGAAAATACTTATTTCGAGTAGTTTAACATTACATTTATATTCACTAACCTTAGTTTAAAAAAAAACAAGCAAACACGAAATCACTTCGATTTCATAAAATAATGACAATATTGAACATGACAAGAAATAAATACATTAAGAAAGCTTCAAAATATAAAAAATGATTTAAACAGATCTGAATATTAAAAAAGTCCTAAATGTTTACTGCTCTATGTAAACGCTAGATATTCCGCAATATAATCAGTCCATAGGTATCAATGCCATGACTAAAAACACGTGTAACTCCCACTCGCACCCTCCTGTTTTCGTGGGACATACTCAAGACTTAACACTATGCAGAAATCACGTTTCCGAACATTTTCAGACACGAAATCACAACGGACATCAAAACATTTGCAATGGCCAAACAAATCGGCGGGGGCACTGCCGTGCCCCCGCCAAGTCGAGCGCAAAGCAAACACTGCCCTACAATCCTTTACTGGAACCATTTCGCCGCATTTTCAGGCCCCTATTGGAGCACCTCTAGATAAGACCAGAAAGCAGAAATTCGTCTTCCAATAAGCTATAATCACGTACTTTAAATCCAAAATTTCAAGTCTGTAGGTCCTTTAGTTCCGAAGTTAAACGAAAGCAAAGTTTCGTATTTATGACACTCACTCACTCATGATCATCAAAATATAGAGAAGATTTCATTACTTTTTAGAGATAAACAAGCAGCTCCATCGAGACTTGGCTAGTTTTATACAGAATGTATTTGGTGGGATCACTACTTACAAGTAACCTAAGTGCCGGGTATTAAAATTTCAACTGAAGGCCCTCGCTGCAAGTTATTCATATTGAATAGAAATTGATTTCCTCGGAATAGTCGTTATATTATAGAGCAGTAGTGGCCAAGTGGTGACGGCCCAGACTTACGAGTTGTAGGTCACGGGTTCAAACCCGCCAGGCGCATTACTTTGTGTAATTAATTTCATTACCACTGCTCTCAAAACGGTGTAGGAAAACATCGTGAGGAAACCGGCATGTCCTTGAACCAAAAATTCGAAGACATGTGACATTCACCAACCCGCACTGAGCCCGCGTGGTGGATTACGGCCCATTCTCTCTCCTAGAGAGGAGCCCTGTGTCCCAGCTGTGGGAACGTTAAAAGGCTGATTATGTTTATGCAACTCGTTATATTAACGTAGGCAATTACGTGACGGCTTGATGCACCGTTAAAAGTGATAATATTATTACAGAAAAGTTACTTAGATTGATCAAACATCAATTTTACTGGTATAATACAAAGCATAGAACTTAATACTTAAAAAAGGATTCCTATTGAAGTACATATATTATGTTTGTCAAACAGCAACACTACACAAAAGCGGGATTAAAAACCGGGACCATAAAGTGCGCAACCGGCATCCCCAGGCAGTCAAAAGCCCGCTCAAAGCACTCGTACCCAATTTCATTGCGTATTAGTCGCTTAGCATCAATGACTAATGTGAAAGTGACTAACTAATTAGTGGCCCTTTAGAGAATTTCATTGTGACTTTATAGTTTGCTGAAGGGCGCGATCGTAATAGGGCTTCCATCATTTTGTTTCTTTAACCAAAACAAATACGGAAAGTTTTGAAATGAACTATAAAACTGTAGGTACTTCTATGACGTATTTTCCCAACAGTTTATCAACTTGCGTCGAAAAACTCAATAGTAAGCAACAATGTTTAATTTAGCAAATTAATTCTAGTGTTTTTTTTTTATATTCACCATATTATAAGGTAAAAGTAACTTTCGCACCTGTGATGATGACCCCATCATCACCATTCTTTCAATCATAGTTTGGGCGCAACATGACCTCTTCCTTCACACTTCTTTATCTCATTCGTAGCGATTTGAATCCTTTGTCCCATTTTAGCATTACAAACCAAACCTATTTATCGTTTCTTAGGGTTCCTCAAACCTTAAAACCATCCACACGGCCAAAAGGCCTATTGTCGTTCAAAAACATCTTCCCAGCGAGATACAATATCAAAACCTTGTCAAAATGTAGGGAAATAAGAGGCGTATTTACAGTTTGCGAATGTGAACGAACAGGTGAAGCTAATCAATTCGTGTTAAATACATAGGCATGCATATTACTCTCTATTTCTATCAAGAATTCCATAACCTACGTCTTAGTCAATCTGTCTAGCCTTTTCCCAACTAAGTTGGGGTCGGCTTTTAGTCAAACCGGATTCTGCTGAGTAAGCAAAGATTTCCGTATTACGCAGTTACCGGTGTGGTGGTTCCAAGTAAAATACTGGTAAAGTACCAGTATTTTACTTGGTATTTTCAGACTTCTGTCTACCTTCCCGACGGCTAAGTGAAGTTCCGAAGCACGGAGGAACTAGGTACGTTTTAGCGCCCGCAAAATAATGTGAGTGGAAAATATGAAACAACAACATAGCGTTAACCAAACACGTGCACGTGGGTTCGAGTATTTGGAGGTAAAGTCGCCACGTGAGAACAATGAAAATCATAAAAAAGTACTTATTATAGTATATCACGTGCTTATAAGTAAGCAGTAGATTCTATTCTTATAATAGTTCTCGGCATAATTACATTAACATACATAAAGCACTATTATTTTGTAAAGTTTTTAATAAA
This sequence comes from Hecatera dysodea, assembly GCA_905332915.2. NCBI lineage: Eukaryota > Metazoa > Arthropoda > Insecta > Lepidoptera > Noctuidae > Hecatera > Hecatera dysodea. The sequence goes on along the minus strand of HG995286.1, from coordinate 22,952,103 downwards.
TTGGTTTTCACGTGTTCTTGATTTTAATGTCATTTAATATACAGTAAAATCAAACTGGAAACTATTATTTGAATTAAATCTAATTCATATGCGCAAGTTTTAAATTCATTTTCAGTAATTTGTCCATTTTGGTTATTTAATCGCCTATTTTAATCGGCGCGATCCCCAAGCTCGGTACAGTATAAAATTTCATTTGTGCTCCCCGAGCGGACAGGTAAGCCCTAATTAATAGGTATTTGGACCCATTTGCATTGGGGGTAAATTTAAAGCCGACTCGTACGAATGCAAACTAATAAATTAAAATGTACACTACACTAGTAAACGTTGTGTATGAGTAGGATACACAACTGTTAACGTGCGTTTTCAATGCACAAACATTTTCGATTAATTGATTCATCTAAAATACAATATGCAATATTATCATCTTACTTTCATATGAAAGATTTTCATGTTAAAGATTAAACTGGTGTATAATAATATATCATTGGATAACTGCAAAAGCCGTAAAATTTTAAAATCTCAACAGAAACAACTAAATTGATGAGATTTGCTGTATTGAAAATGATTTGTTTTAAATATATCGAGAATTATAATCTAATAAAGATTTATTACAACCTTACGGAATTCGCGACGCGGCGATCGGCCAAGCGAAACGCGCTAGAGTAATCTTCCTATAAGCCGTGCGTTCGTGCGGCAGTATTTACGTACGTGGATCACAATGTATTTATTTTTTAAGTTCAGGCCGTGATTTGAAGGGTATTTCCAATATTCCCTTCATACTTTCATGGGGTTATCAAAATGCAGAAAACACACACATTAAGATCAATTAAATTATATAGTTACATTATGATCAATTAAATTATTGCATATAAAATTAAAATAGACATTACTTACTAAATGCATTATGCATTTGAGTGGCTGTTAAAATGGTAGTTTCATTAGGGACCGCGATGTACCGGATGCCATGGCCTCGCTTTCAAGGACATTCTGCGATCTGCTCGTAAATTTTCACTATAGTAAATACCCTCGCACCATCTCATAAAACTCGCGGTTACTAATGCGTTTTACGCGGGAAAGCGATACGACAGGACGTCACGACAGCTGCGCATGCGACGACCAACTGGAGAGCGCCACCCTGGCTCCTACTCACCCTAGCATGCGACTCATACTTAATCCGACCGGCGCACACGGCGTTCCTAGAGCGGGGGGGCTCTAAGACCGCCGTGTAAGCCGGCCGGTGTGTTTTATATGTAGTTTACATGGGAACGTGCTGATAATGGAGTACTCGTAGTAATCATTTTCGACTGCAAAATATACTTGTCTCTGGCAATATACGATCGGTATGCGTATTGTCCTTTATTCTTTCCCTCATTCCCATCCATCCATTTCCTATTCTTGCGTTGAAATTTCCAAGTATTTTTTTTGTACGAATACATCGTCTTTAGTGCATTTGGAGGTGGCGGCGTATGATTGGACAAGTGACCAGGTAGTGATTTCAGATGTTTGTATTTCTTTCTACTATCGCCACACGGTCTGAAAGGCTTTTTATATTTAAGACTTTCGTTTTTGAAGAACGCTAGGGGAAAAATCTTCTTTCAAGTAAATATTTGTATCCTCCAGCAACTTTTTATTTTTAAATATCCCTATTTGCCTGCTTATTGTTTTTATTGTAACAACCGCTAGTTTGACTTTTTAGTGAGCGCTAGAGTGACTGAGGTTTTTTTATCCTATTGACCTGATCTATCACACATTTCTGACAAGGTAAGATATATCTTTCATATCGTTTTAATAATGTTTAACGCTATGGAGAGTAAACATTCAAATCACTATTACTTTTCATCAATTCTAAACAATATAAAAAAAAATCTTTCCTTTTGTCCATGATTTCTATAGTGTTTGTTGTTGTAAATTTTCGATCCCAACTGTTTAACATGTTATATAGACCATACACAAAATTAAAATTACAAAGCTCCCTCTCCCTCAGTGGCAGATGCACCGGGCGCCGAAGAGCGCAAACCGATCTCCGGTCACCGTCATTTGCGTCTGTTGTATGAAGAGTCAAAAAGCAAAAATATACATATACAGTGTGAAATCTTAATGGTTGTTTTCCCGCGGCAGGACGATTACCCATCAGTAGTACTATCGAAACACAAAGTTAAACTAAAAAAAAAAAATGTTTTTTTTTTCAAATCATTAAAAAAGTGTTCATAAACTCGAAAGAGCGAGAATCAATAGTAGTGTACTAGACATAAAGTAGGTAGATACCTACATGAGACGCACGTACCGCCGCGTACCTACGTATCGCGCGATGCACTACTGTTGGTTCAAGTCGCTTTCGAGTTTTGTTTATCACAATTGTTAATCTGCCATTTATGGAGTCTAATATTTTTTATATATATAAATCGATTGTATTACCGATACAAACTCATTTCGCTTCGGGAAAACAACCATTAAAATTTCACACTGTATAAAAAACACAATAACTACTTTGCACTTTGAAAAAGTCAGAGTTTAGCCGACTGCGTGCAGTAAGTAGGTTTTGGTGGTTTATTGCCAAAATTGCGGTTTTACACTGACAGTTCAGTCAGATCATGAACTTCATAACTCTAAGATTTAAGGTCTTAATTTCGCTGTCATTACAGAAATGACACCACGAATTGACCGTACCTATTTTTGCACATTCTGGTCAGTCGACCCCTGTATTCCAGACAGCTTGCTACTGTTTTTACGACTGTTGCAAGAGAAGTAGAATCAGTATAAAAAACGGAACTTAAATGTTTCGCTTAATCAGTATGCACCTTTAGGTTTTATAAAACTCGCCTCAGTGCACACTATCTAAATGCAAAAATGTGCGCCTATGGATGTAAAAGTGTGCGTAGCAGCGACAAAGCGCCGCGCGCCGCCCGGGTCAGACGCTTTGTGATGGACTTACGTTACCAACACATGGACACACCAATTTTCGAAATACTTTGTTAATCCTCACCTGCACATTCAATGCAAACTATCATTGAACGAGAGCTTTTGTGAAATCTGCATCTGCAGACCAGTTTGGGCGGATTAAAAATATATGGCGGAAAAATTTGATGAAGATTCCAGTAGTTACTTGAGTGGAATATATTAACTCACTGCATGGCGTCACAGATATCTATGAATTAAATCAGATCTTAGTTTAAATCTCATATTTTTAGATACTACTATTTTCATGTCTCGAGACATGTAAAATATGTGTAGTTATTGGCAATATGGCACGTACAGTTGTACAAGTATCTGCTGTTGAGGCACTTACGATGCTGACGTCATCACGAGAGAAAGCAATAAAAGTAAACTGCTATGCTGCACAACAAATAACATTCTAATTCGAGTCACGAGACAAAAATAAACAACAGTTGGTTTATAAATATCAATATGACAGCTTTCAACGCCAACTCGATAAATTTCGTTATCAGATAATTGACGAATGAGCTGGCCAAATGGAGAAATGATATATTATAGACATTTAAATTATAATATTGGACATTTCACCACATTTCGATGTACAAGCAGTGTTTAATTGGAACTGTTATTTCATAATTTAAAATTATTCGTACAGATGTTTACTAAACCGGAATCGCGGTAATCCTTACATAATATGGAGTCCCCTTTTGATGCTGATCCCTTTTAATGATAAATACTGACGTGTACCCTCTCGTCAGTATTTTTAAAATATTAGTTGACTATACTCCACGATTCGCGACCCCTCGATCGAACCCTCGCTCGCTTCTATATTTAAATCATCGGCGACGCTGCCCTTGACCATGATCGAGGAAATATTACGACTTATTTATACCGGATTGATGTAACAGGGGTTTATTGGATTGCCCCATTTCATCTTGAAATGATTTCGTACCGTTTATAAACTTCACAGAGAAATGTAGGTAATTAATTACAGACCCAAGTTTATTTCTGGACAAAATATAGTTTATACCTGGGGAAATATGGAACAATAATTGTAATAAGAAAGTGTTTCTGAACATGGAAACGTTTGTATATGTTAAGCATGCAGTGCCATTATATACCTATTGCTTGCAATTTCAATGCCCGGTACACGCGTCGCGAGGTACTACCTATTTACTCGCACGTGAAACAGGATACCTCTGACGTCAGAGCATCTATTCCTTTGATGGTTGGTTTCAATTAATTCTCCGAAAATCTGATTGAATCTCTTGTTGGACTAGTCTGACACGTCAAAGGGTATTCTGTTGCACATTAATTAAAGTGAAATAGTGCCAGCGTATAGTACCTACTTAGGTACATTAGCAAGTGGCAAAGACAACGTCAGTTTGGTAAGAGTCAATTACTGAAAATCATCGAGTAAAATTGATTACTTATTGTTCGATTTATTGCTAAATAGCGACTTGCCCGACTACGCATGGGGGAATTATATTTATGTACATACACTTCAAACATTCGGTGTCCTTTCAAACCGGAGCGGTGCAAACAATTCAGTTTTCTTACTAAGCCTTCTTCTTCTAAGAAGTAAGCGGAGAAACAGGCAGAAGCTGAAAGCGACTTAGTTTTATAGGCTACTTCTCGTTATGTCACATTCCCGATACGACAACATGTCAAAAGTTTTAAAAACAACTGAACGCTAGTGGCGTTTGGTCAAGATTTTGATCTTCATACATTCATTCCCGATTCGTGAACATTAGAAAATCTATATTCTTTCCCGTTTGGTCAACCTTTTGTTTGGAAAGTACCTACAATCAGGAGCAAAAAGAAATGCCTCCGTTCATGTTCTATCTACTTACTAGCTTCCGCCCACGGCTTACTGACTACTTACGGCCGAACCCAATAACCGATCTATCACATACTGGAGATAGAAAAACAAATGAAACAACAGAAAAACTATATAATTTTTCTTGATTTTTCTGTTGTTTCATTTGTTTTTCTATCTCCAGTATGTGATAGATCGGTTATTGGGTTTGGCCGTTAGAGAAGAGATGTAAAGTGGCGTTTGAAGTTGGAACACTTCATATTGACGTGTTTAAAAATAAACGAATAGGTAACATACAAATCGTTGTCTAGAGCCATCCATTTCAAATTATTACTGCCTCATGTAGACATGTTTATTTCGATATTATTCGAAGGCCAATAATATGGAAATTCCCAAATTACAGACTTTTCAACTTTCGGTTTAGACATAATTATTCACACATGTTGTAGGTACTGTGAGAAAACGACTAATCGAGTTACATATTTCTTAAGATAACCACAATCCAGCCACACCAGTTCCAAGTCTACAGTCATTTCATAGGTGCCACACTATTTGACTGATGGTGATTGAATAGAAAGACAGATGAGCGTAAATATTATGAACCGCGTGCAGTCTGAGCTAGTTTCGAGTTAATAAATATCGAATTAAATACGGATGTACAATAAACACCGCTTTTATAATTATTATTTTTAACAATACACTAAAATCGACTCTTCACCAACTCAATAACAAAATGTAAGAATATGAGAGTTTTAACATGAGATTCGCAGTTAACAAAACTAAAATTACAAACATACTTCCTTTCTAAAAATGTACGAGCAATGTACTAAAAGTGTACACAAAACGTTAACATTCTGAAGTATCGAAATTGCAATTGCGATTGAAAGCCTAGTTCGATTTGACACCTTATTAAATAATAAGTATCTAATAATAAAACAGTCTGTACCGAACATGAATAAAACGTGCGACTGGAGGGCTTCGTTTTTTTTTTTTGAACCCTTTAAAATAACTATCGACATAAATAAATTGTTACACAAAAGTATTTATCTTAAATCGGCACGTTCTGGTTAGTCGATGCTATTCTTCTTATCAAGGATGTCACGAAAACAAGTATACTTAAGCTCAGGGAGTAAATCCCAAACTAAATGTAGGGCTGTCTCAGCGGTGTTCCCTTCGGCATTCGCTGATAAATGCGTGTTAATATGAAGGTCAGGTTCAGTTGCAAAGGTGAAATTATAAAAAGGGGAGATTACACCTGAAAGTGTTGTAAAGAATGATAAAATAACTTCAGTGGGTATAAGTAAGTACACGCTTGTTTTATTTTGCTCTTGTAAAATATATTTTGTTTAAAATCTAAAATCAATAGAAAGTCATGATTACCTTGTGATTTCTAGTATGAAGCCACTTAATCGTTCAAAGAGTTCGCCTGAAGAGTAGCTTATTATCAGTACCTAAGTGCTTTCGAGAGAGCGTTTGCTTCTACGAAATAGGCTGAAATTTAATTATCTTTTTCTGCAAACTTGAATTTCCAACTTAAAAACAATACGTTATTTTTTCGTATGTTTACAGTCGATGCTTGTACATTGTCTTATGAGTTGAGCGAGTGAAAACTGAAATTATATGTATGTATATAATATACCAGGTTATATTATTTGTTTACATTTGTAAAACCTTGTATTTTATCCCTCGTTTCAAAATAAAATAAAAGTATCATGTGTGTGGGTAGGCACTGTGAAAGACAACCTCTTTCCAGGACCTCTTTTGAAGTTTTAAAAAAGAACCTTGTATAAAAAAATACAATCGATTTTGATTTTTCGTTTCGAAGTCGGTTGTATTTTATTGGTTACCGTCAGCTGAATTTTCTAAAATAAATTAATGGTTACGCTATTTGCTCATGGTTAAATATCTACTATGGCTTGGGAATGACATAAACCTGACAATATCTCAGTTTAAATTTAAGTTGAGGTGGTCACTAGGTTATCTTTGAAGTCGAATATCCAATACAAAATCAAGTCAGCTTTAACTAAACCCAACGCAAAAAGACTAATCAAGATCGGTTCATCATCACTACATAGTATAAAACAAAGTCCTCCCGCTGTCTGTTTGTCCCTATGGACGCTTCGATCTTTAAAACTTCGCAACGGATTGATGCGATTTTTAATAGATAAATGATAAATGATTTTTATTTTGTAAGTAGGTTGTAAAAAACACTTTTACAAGTCACTCTTTTTTTTTTGGCCGTTATAAAACTAGATGAGGCCGGTGTTTCCTAGCTGACTACCCTGAGAAGAAACACCGAAACAAACTCAGAGGTCAAGGTCTCTTTTGAAGTCCATACAATTGTACTGGTCAAATCATATGATAGACTAGCTTCTGCCAGCGACTTCGTCCGCGTGGAATAGTTACTTTACCCCCGATTTTGAAACTCTCAGCCCGATCGGTTTAAAATTGACAAAGTTTCATACAAACGTTCATTATTTTATCCCCTTGGGGGTAGAATTAATCAAAATCCTTTCTTAGCGGATGCCTACGTCATAACATCTACCTGCATGCCAAATTTCAGCCCGATCCGACGATAAACGTAAGATTACTGCTAAGCTATCGGGAGTTACACGTGTTATTGTGAGTCAACCATAAAAGATAGACATATGCTGTAGTGGGATATTTTTTAGATAATTTTATGTAAAACATTTCCGTAATACATGATTTCTATGTAACTTTAACCATTACGGCTACACACGCGATGGAAGCTTAAAAAATGGAGTAACTTCTCCCGTTTTCCTAACATTTTCCTTCACTGCTCTGCTCCTATTGATTGTAGCGTGATGATAAGTATACTATAAACCTGCCCAGGAGTATGAAGAATAATTGTACCAAGTTTCGTTAAAATCGGTCGAGTAGTTTTTGTTTCTATAAAGAACATACAGACAGACAGACAGACAGACAAAAATTTTACTGATTGCATTTTTGGCACCAGTATCGATCACTAATCACCCCCTGATAGTTATTTTGAAAATATATTCCTTGTACAGAATTGACCTCTCTACAGATTTATTATAAGTATAGATTAAGAGGATAGATACATATAATACTTCCTCTTAAATCACTCTAATACATGCATAATACAGTAGAGAAACACTGATAAGTTTAAAGGTTTCTGATACGATGTCGTAAATTAAAAATTAATTTATTTCCTTTAATTATTTTTTTTTTGCACTTACATTGCCAACGCTGGCTGAACTCTACGAGATAGATCAAGATAATGTACTTAAATATTGTACACCTTAAAAAGGTCCAAAATAAAGTCTGTCGTGGTATAAATATGTCTATGTCTTAGGGATAACCCACAGTAACCATTTTTTACTTTTTTTTGTTTGAATCTTTTTTTTTTGTTTTGTTTGTTATTGTCAGAAGAAGGTTCTTATAAAATTAAATTAAGATAAAAATACACCTGAGCGAATCCGGGGCGGGCCAGTAGTTACAGATAAAATAGAGAGTTGTAAAGTTTCATTAATCCAGTCACTTAGCGACAAACTTAGGAAGCGGTTATGGAGCAATTTATTTATTGTAAACATGATATTGTCGCTATGACATTTGAAAACCAAAATAACATAGTGGAAGCAAGATATATTTTACGATTCGTTGTTATTCATGAATTTAAAGAAGTGATTCCATGATTAACAAAGTTTTGGTTTAGGCTTCGGTTTTTACAAAAAACCACTCAACAACACGGCATTCTTAAATCTTTTCACGCTGACGGTTGGAAGCGCACTAGTTCGCGGATTCAACCATTTGCGTATGACATGGTCTCTCAGACCATGCCGCGCGGACACTGATGCGCCCCCTTGCCACTTCTCTTGTATATTATATTTCTATAATCTCATACGAACACACAGCTATATCTAAGATAATTTAATAAATTCCACAATTGCACGTATTTTCTAAATAAATTTAATAAAGACTAAAATTGCAATGCGTTTTTATATGCTAGTATATGTTAATCCGTGGAGGACTAATATCGTTGAGTAATCAATCATTTTAGCCCGAAAAAATAGTCAGTGCATCTGGTGCATGCATACACTTCTAGAGCGTTACCGCGGGATCAAAATAGTATAATATTATGATGAAAACACTGGATTTTATCAAGGCACGCCGTTTCATATTGGTGTCATAATCTTTTAAAATTATCGGCACATGAGATATGGATACTTATCTTACTCCATAGATAAAACACGTTACATTGATAATTCCTGCCCCTTCAAATTACATGAGTTGCATATTGTAGTACTAAATATAAGTGTTTTAGTAATTTTAACAATACAAGTACCCAAAGAAAGTAAATGTGTCGTTTCAAATCCCGTCTGATGCAAACTTCACGATAAACATTTATTTGTTTTTATTTCATGAGTCTTTTCACAACAGAAAAATGGCTCCATTTTAATAATGGCTTTATTGAAGGAGGATTTCAACCCTAATAGGTTTTACTCGAGAGGCAATATTTCCCCGAACGTTTCAATGATTCACGTGCCTTAATTTCCTAATTAAGGCACGTGAATCATTGAAACGTTCGGGACAGCATAGTAGGTGTTCAGGATCGCCGGAAAGCCTTAAATAAAACACTCAACAGGTAGTTATTTTGGAGGCAAACGGCAGCGACTAATGAGGAGCTGGTGCTAATTAGATTCTAATTTTCTCGCTTTTTTTCCTGAACTGAGCAGTGGTAGCCGAGTATGGTAATGGCCCCGCCCGACTTACAAATTGTAGGTCGCGGGTTCAAAGCCAGGCGCATTACTTTATGTAATTAATTTCAACACCACTGCTCTCAAAACGGTGAAGGAAACCGGCATGTCCTAGAGCCAAAAATTCGAAGACATGTGACATTCACCAACCCGCACTGGATGACTGGACCCGCGTGGTGAATTACGGCCCATTCCATCTCTTAGAGAGGAAGCCGGTGTCCCAGCAGTGGGACCATTGAAAGGCTGATTATGCTGTGGCGAAAACCCGCCCTACTTTTATGTATATGTGATATTTTTTTGCTGGCCTGCGTACTATTTTCTCAACCCCGATAACATTTATTTACTCTAATTCTTAAAACAAAAGCAGCGATCTAGCAAGTCTTTAATTTTCCTAGAGTTATCGCTTACGAACTATCTAATGAGTAATAGCGTATAGATCTTTACTCTGCGTATCCCATTGACAAATGATTGATGAGTTATTTCTATCTAGATATTTCGGCTGGTGTTTCCTAGCTGACTACCCTGAGAAGGAACACTGAAACAAACTCAGAGGTATGTGTATGTAGGTTGTCTGTACTCTGGACTCTGAGGTGGCCTTTTAAGGAATGTGCCACACAGATTTGAGTGGGTCAGTCCAAACGGTGTAAGTATTTTTCAGTTATTGTGTAGCACAAACTTAGAACTTTAAGGAGCTCAACGATTTGACGAAAAATATCAAAGTTAGGATCATTTGGGTAGGTCGCATTAATAACCGTATTTACGCAAATGACGAAAGACACGGTGTTATATTGATATACTAGACTAAATATACATTTTCATGAACCTATTCAGTCAAATTATACAAATAACGACATAATAAAGTTCCAGTTGACAAATTAAACTGCTAGTTTACGAGGTTGATTTACAGATTATAGTTAAATAATGAAATAAAACTTTCTAATTCGCTATTCTACATAACAATTAATAACTGTGCCCGTTTCAATGGCGCGGCCACGACTTTTTTTTTTAAAAAAAACTATGGCAACTTTTGTAAAAAAAATTAAAAGTTGATTCCCAAAACCATAAAGTCAAAGCTATGGTTAAAAAGTCATAAGGGTTTGAACGTGGCCGCGCCATTGAAACGCAGCGAACCAAGTTTACAAGTATGAAGTAATTTAAAACGAAAACAGTAATAAAACATAAATATGTACTGAACCAAGAGAATTGTTTGATTAGCTCACAACAATCACTTAACATAATTCCACAAAACATGGATTCGTCAAAAAAAGTCAACTACCACTAACCTGATAACTTTTGTTGATCATCTATTTAACAGTATGGACTATCGTATTCAAGTTGATACTATATACACGTACTTCCAAAAAGCTTTTGACTAAGTGGACCATCAATTGCGGTTGAGTAAAATTGCCTTTTAAGTGCATTCGTGGCAACCTATTGATGTGGCTTTCCTCTTACTTTCTAAAGAGATCTCAGAAAATTGTGATAACCGTTTATCACAACTTTCTTTAATTCTACGACTCTAAATGTTACTTCCGGTGCTCCTCAGGGCTCGATACTGGGTCCTCTTTTGTTTATTATGTTTATTAATGATATACATATGTTATAAACGCGAAAATTTGCTTGTATGGATGTTTGTTACTCCTTCACGCAAAAACTACTGAATGGATATTGATGAAATTAGGCACAGAGGTAGATTATAGTCTGAAATCCATGTTTTACTTAGTGATATAACGAATATTCTCATGCGCATTCGCGGATATTCGCATTCGCGAAATTACTGCGAATGTTTTAAGGATATTAAAACAAAAAAATGATGTAGTTAATAAAACAAAATCCATTAATTATATTTCTCCTGAATTTGATTTAATCATGTTTATAATCACTATACACACTGTAACCACCGGCGCGAGCGGAATGACAATTAATCAGATGCGTTTGTATTAAATCGGCTATTCTCGGAACAAAAAGCAAACGGAACGCACTTCGTTCGAACGGGACTGCCGCCAAGGTCAAAATGGCGCAAAATTAAAACAAAAACTGAATATTCGCTTTGGCGTTTCCGAATGTTGGCAGCAGATATTCGAACGAAACGACGATTCGACGATTATAGCGAATGTCATATTTTGGACATTCGCCGATGCGAATGCATCGGCGAATGTCCAAAATATGACATTCGTTACATCACTAGTTGTACTTAACGACCGAGTTTATCTTATCTGTTTACCCAAATTTTTTCCCTTTATATTTTTGCTATTTTGTTTGTTATTTTATATGTGTACGTTCCTCTTATTATTAATATTAGTTTCAAATATTGTTTCTCGCAGTAAGTGTATTTAGTTCTTTATGAGAAATTAAATTGTTCTTAAATCTAAAAAAAAGATTCAACACGGAATAATTGTTATCCCGGGAGTATGTTCCTTTAGGGAAATTTTGGATATACACGTGGGCGGAACCGCGGGCGGCTATATATAAATCAATTAGAAATTCGTGGAAGTGGAAAATCTATCATGTGATAGGATACCTATTCGATACAGTTGAACTAACTAATACTATTACAATAGACAGGATATAGACAGGTATACATATTATAGCTCTCATAATAATAGTCTCATCCAGGTTTCATAACATCCTCCACTCGTAAATGATAAATGATATTTATTTTGTAAGTAGGTTAAACATAACACTTTTACACGTCCAATATTTCTTGTCATTTTAAGCTAGATGAAGCTGGTGTTTCCTAGCCGACTACCCTGAGAAGAAACACCGAAACAAACTCAGAGGTAAAAGTCTCTTTTAAAGTCCATACAATCCGCTCTGGTCAAAACAAATAAGAACCATGTCGGTTATTGTCTCAGGTAGGCTTTTGAGGAAAGTTCCACACAGATTTGAGTAGACCTGTCCAGACAGTGCAAGCATTTGTCAGATACCGTGTAGCTCAAACTTAGAATTTTAAGGAGCTCAACGATTTGACGAACAATACCAAAGTAAGGACATTTGGGTAGGCCGCAAGAATTACTCAAACTGCCAGACAAACTGAAATAAGACCCTAATATGGCGATCTACATAGTCCTCACACTCACAATATGTTGTATGAGAACCATGCAGATCAGTGTCTGAAATGGTCTTTTGAGGAAAGAACCACACAGATTTAAGTGGGCCTGTCCATTCAGTGCAAGCCTTTATCAGTAGTCGAGTAGCTCAACTTAGAAACAATAAGGAGCTCAACGACCCGACGAACAATACCAAAGAAGGGACATTCGGGTAGGCCGCAAAAGTACTTAAACTGCCAGACATCGTTTTTATATATACTTTAAAGAAGGTAAGAAAAAAGAAAATAATACCCATATAGTCCTCATATTCACAAAATAAATTAAGTAAAAATACTATACCTATATACGTACTTTTAGGACAGTGAAAATAATAAATACCGATCACAAAAAAAAAGTTTTATTGTATCACTATCAGATGTCATTACCAACATGTAGGCCCTGTCGGTTTAAAAATAGACTCGTACCATGCTCAGTTTAAGATACAACACCAAATACCAAGCAATATTTATCTGGTTACTCATGTTTACGAGAATAGCTATCAACATATATGTATCTACGAGCGTGTAAAAGGTGATGTGAAAAGAATAAATTAAAATCACTAATAAAAAAGGTGTACTGAAGAAAAATAAATTCTTCGGTCACCCTAAATCAAATCGGAAGAAAATTACAATTTTAATACCTAACTCGTATTCGTGTAAATCTACACGAGACTTTTTAAACTCGGCATCAAAAGCGCGCGCATAAACCCACCCGCCTCAGGAATAAAATATCAAAATGATGTATCCTGGAGATAGACCCTAAGTAGCGGACTGAATAAAACGACGCAACAGTTGAATCGTAAACGGCAAATCCGTCTACATTACGTTTGAAGGAGCTGCGCTTGTTCGCCAAGTTCCGCCGACCTGTTGCGCAAAGTATACGTATACAAGCGATTTATGAGGGAGCAAAATACGTTACATTATTGTAGAAAACATTTCAGGAAATCTTCGTTTCCTTATTTGATGTTTCTAGACTGGAGCTACTTGTTTAACTTAATTATATGAAAGACTAGCATGAATCCTGTTTTGTGATGCAGCCGGAAAACCATGAAGATCCGTGTAATTAGCACTATGTACTACAGATACTTATCATCGTAAGGCCCAACCTAAATGTAGGTCGATATACATTACGACCCAATGTACTAAAAATAGATTCGAGTAGTTGCGGCCCTGAACTTAAATTTAGTAAAAAAGTATTTGAATGTAATGCTTTTGGCTTAATTCTTTTAAGGTTTTATTTTTTATTTTTATTGTCAGATGGATATGCTCTAGACTCTAGTCTAGGTCGCAGGTGACAGAGACAAAGTCGACGAAGGAATGAGCTTATCCAGAAAAAACCTGTTCACTCTACCTTTGAAGAGATCAGGGTTGGATATGTTCGGAAACACAGACGCAGGCAGAGAGTTCCACTCCTTTGCTGTGTGCATTATAAAAGACGATTGGACACGCTTGGTGCGAATTGTTGGAATAGCAACAAGGTACGGATGGTAACTTACAGTGCGTATTTCCTATACCTAAAGTTAACTATTTCATGTAAAAATTATGTTGAAATACTTTGTCCTTTTTTTAGGTCACTGGGCCATAGTTTTTAGTATAATATTGGATCATATCTATACTATAATATTATAAAGAGGTAAGATTTGTATTTTTGTATGTAACGAATAAGCTCAAAACTACTGGACCGATTTCAAAAATTCTTTCACCATTAGAAAGCTATATTCACCCTGAGTAACATAGGCTATATTTAACGGGAACGGGAACTACGCGGATGAGACCGCAGGGCGCTGCTAGTATATCATAAAAATGCAAATTAAACCGGAAATAAAATATAAAAATAAAAATGAGAATAAATATTTTTATTACTTCTTGTTTCTTTGTCTTTCTTTATTAATCATTTTACGCAACGAAATTCTCTAAATCAAAATAAAGGGACATGATCCCATTGCTATAGAAATTTTGGGACTTCTGATCAAAATACCGCGACAAGTGATTTTGGCAGTACTCTCATGATGTTAACTTGACACTGCCTAAAGAATTCTAAAGAGACCGAAACAGGTGGATATCTGAAGGTGCAAGGTCAGGACTATACGGCGGATGCATTAACACCTCCCAGCCAAACTCTCTTAATTTTTGCTGAGTAGCTAAAGATGTGTGTGGTCTAGCGTTATCATGATGAAAAACCACACCCCTTTTGTTGATTAATTCCGGCCGCTTTCTCTCAACTTCATGCTTTAATCTCATTAGTTGTTCACAGTAGAGTTCAGAATCGATGGTCCTACCTAGGTGGTAACAAACAGAAAAAGACTTTTTCCCCAACCTAATATATCAATTTAAAAACTGTCTTGGGCCGGAGTGACAACATATTTTTGTCATAAAATTAGGTCGTTGGGCCTAACGAGGCTATATACTACCCAATTATGGTGGCACCTGAACTAATCCCTGCCACGTGTAAGATTTCAATACATACTCACACATATATTGAGTATGTATGTGTGTCTGTGTTTGTTATGTGAGTAGGTGTTCTCGCTCAAAATACAATTGTGTATGGGAAAACATCGAGCATATTGAGATGACGAAAATAGCTATTGATTACCAAAAACTTCCAAGTAAAAACATTTAGGAAGAGTGTAAAATAAGGAGAAACAGAATCAAGAATAATGTAAAAAGTTTTTATTTTACGCTGTTTAGTAGTTTTATATGGTACCAATCGGACAGTATATATTTACTTATTTGCGTTCACTGATATTTTCATTAACAAAACACACACGGTTAAAAAGAATTCTCCAAATCGGTTCATAAAAGACGGAATTCTGCCGGACGGTTTTTAAAATGCTTTGAAAAAAATACTAAGAACAACGGAATGACACACATATTGCTGAACGAGTAATAAACGCTATAATTCTACCTACAATTTCTTAAGCGTTTGCGTTTTGTTTGAATCATTTATGTTTTAGCAATACAGTGAGCTATCTCACGTAATGCTGGTATTGTTTTCTAGCCATTGATTAATTATAAAAGTATGTTATTGAGTTTGATGTTAACGACTTGACTCAAATACGACATGGTTGGCACAGTGGTTGAGCGATTGGCTGCTGCGTTACGTGTCGTGGGTTCGATTCCCGCACGGAACGAATATTTGTATGGCCTACAGATAGTTGTTCCGGGTCTGGCTGTTTGTGTATGTGAAATTGTATGTTTGTAAATGCACCCACGACACAGGAGAAATTCCTAGTGTGGGGCAAAGTTTATTTAAAAAAAAAATGTAATAATTTTTGTAGGTTGTAGGATACAAATATTAGTAAATAATGACACATTTTTACATTTTGTTAATTTTTATCTTTTATCTATATTATAGGTTTTAACTTCATAAAGGGCTTCTTTTATTTCGCTCAAATCTGTACCTAGTTAATTTTAGATTAGTTTTATTGAGACAATAAGAACAGTAACGCGTTGACAGGTGACAGAAACATGGAGATGTACTTTAAGTTAGGATTAGTATTCACTTAGGTATGTCACCGGAAAATGGCAAACTCCGTAACATCATAAAATATCTAGAGCGGGTGTCAACTCTCGACAAAGTGTCAACTGATTATTAGGAATACCTTTTTACGCATAAAAATTTGATAGGCTCTCGAAGTTATTCTAAGAACTTGTAGAATAGCAAGTAAAGAAAAGATTTCAACATTATATCCGTGACGGGAAGTCGTAAGTTACCTGTGCTCTATGTTCCGCACCTAGCTAGGCCAGACAATCCGATAAATTGACGACTTCGAGAGATTATTGACTATTAAATTCTGAAGCATAAAAAAGCATTCCAAATGTAAAGTTGACAATTTATCGAAAGTTTACAATCTTTCATGATATTTTATAATCTTACGCATTTTACTATCATCCGTTGAACAACGGTAGTACAACATATACACAACGAATTTAATTAAATATCCCATATTATATATGGCAATATTGTCAACAGACCGCTTCATAAAAAAAAAGACAGACATACAGCAATCCGAGTGAAGCCGACGTTGGCAATAACAATGCACAGAGCTAAATTGGTCAAAGCTTTAATGCCATTCCATGGATACCGAAAACCGAATGTATGCCTTTGTCTATTAGTGCAACCTTTGAAACGCTACAAAAAATAAATTGAGATAGCCATTGCAAACCGAATACCGATTCCCAGAGGAAAATCGTATCAATAATTAAAAATAAAAACAAATTATTAAGATTTTCAAAGAACCTATTACGAGTAGTATAAATCTAATTTGTCCATAGAAATATTCTTTGAGGATTTTATTGAAGAAGTTCATAGAATCGATAGGAAAATTAAATCAATTCGAGCTTTATTCTAAGAAATTTAATTAATTGACTAGCGAAGCCGTACTTACATCACTCATAATTTGTTGAAAAAGTAGCCGTGAGAGAGAATTAATACTCCCTTTGAATTTTAATTTTAATAGTTTAGCACTGAAATTAAATTGGAAATGCAGCAAAGCGCTAAAACTGGCATATCGAGGGTACTTCAAATTAAAAGGCTATGTTGAAAGTTTTACGTTAAAATAGATAAGACAATGGCCAGGCGGGCAGTGAGCGAGTAGGTATAGTAGCAGAGGGGTTTATTCAGATTAATCATGCTACCGCGAACATGTCACCCGAAAATGCTTCGTGCACAATTATCGCTTAGTTCACGGTCCATGTTGACGCTGAGCTTCGATCGAGAAACCAATATTTGTATAGCTTGAGATATATAGTACCTTTTTTTACGGCGGGAAATCCTCATGGATGTCCCCCACCCTGGGGCGGACGGAGGGTTCTGTCAGACTCTTACTGACTAAAACCACGCCAACCATCCATCTCCAACCTACGCCAGGGATCGCGGGGTCGTATGCGACATCCGTAATCACTGACTCCCCCCGCAACGTCAAAGAGGACGCACGGGAACACTACGCGCCGCCACATCGGGTCCGGATGAATAGGGGGCGACGGATGTCCCTAAGTCGCCTCCGACTTGTTGAGGGCCACCTCCAGGCCAAGGCGACGTATGTGATTCACCACCTGTGAGACCGCAGCCGTCGCTAGCAACGCTGCCTCCCGCCCCCTCGCGTGAATACACGGAAGAGCATAAATACGGTAGTGAGTTCAAAAACCTAAATATTCGTGTGAATCTTTTATACACCTCAAAAAATGATAGTTGAACTATTTTAAGACCTCGATTATCACCCAGCTACTTTTTATTTATATTGTAAAACCACGAGAACGGCTGGCTGATTGTAAAGCCTTTTTTCCCATTAAAGATATAAAAAAGCTAAGGCGAACGGCGTAAGTCAATCAATTAACAAAATTGCAGATCATAATTACGAGTCTCTCATAGAAATCAATAAGCACGAGGGCGACAACAAAGAAAACATCGATCCCGCCCGCGGTGTATGATATGAAATGAGATCTACCGACGTTTAGGGAAACAGTCATCGGACAGAATGTTCCAGTATACCCACCAGATTTTAACGTGTAATAATTTTTCCACGCCTTCATGGTGAAACTTTTTACATTTGATAATGGCATTGCCTTCTCGTCATTATTAAACGGGCAAGTGAACTAACTTTTATTATTATTGGTTATTCTGTAAGCTACATTCGCACAACTAACTCTGAGCCTATAAATTTGAAACTTCTTCCCAATTAATCATTAAACACATATTTCTTAGTCAATATGGCAGATAATTCAATATACTGACATTGATTGACTGTTACTAAGTGAACAGAAAATTTGTGATTCTTTACGAGTGGAGCTTTTGAATAAGTCTTATTATGTGGCAGACCTTGTTTATGGACCTCCAAAGAGGGTTCGAGGTCAATGTCAATCTTCCCTGATATTCATCGTCAGCTATAACAGGGCGTCGTACTTATAGGGACTCGCTCTTTGCATCATATGTACATCAATTATGTATCTAGCTAGCTTTTTGATCGGTGCCTTCCTGAATTTTAAATGGTAGTGACTTTGCTTTTCATCGTGTGTTATTTTGGAACTTTCCATTTTTAGGGTAGGTTAGGTTAAAAGGACAACGAAATCTTTATAAAACCATTTTTTTTTCCGTCTTACAAAGAGTTGTTTCTCGAGCCCACGAACGAAGGGATTTAAATGGCATAGGTAATATTTCGCTACTGCGAAGCAAGGAAACATATCATCATATCTAATTTTTCAGACCTATAGTATTTTCTGTAAACGAAATAAGAGATTGATGAGACCCATCTATCTACACGGGTGCGGGGGCTACATACGACAAATGTAACAAAGTAATTAGAATCCAAGACTGTTGAGGTAGCTCATATCAGGATCAAGTTCCCTTGATAGCTCCTGCGACCAATTAGTGCACCCTAGGCTTCCCTTCTGTGTACATGGCTCTACAATTATGTGAAACTAGATTAGCGGAACAAGTTATTATGTATGGCGATACAGTTTTGGACATACTGGCTAATTATACTCTAGATAATATATAATTATACTATATTATAAAGAGACAAAAGTTTTTTTTGTTTGATTGTACCAAATAAGCTCCGAAAACATGACACCGATTTAAAAAAAAAAACACAAATGGAATATTACATAATCAGCGAGTAACATAGAAAAAGAAATAGGCTATATTTTATCCCGTTCTTCCCACGAGAACGGAAACTACGCAGGCGAACTGCGGGGAACTTCTAGTTTTATATAAAGCTCATAGTATATATGTATAGCCTTTTACACACACACATATACATATGTGCGATCACATCATCATCACGTATCGCACAGAGTCCATAGATTCTTATTTGGATTGTCGCATCAAGTTTTCTTAGATGTTTTATAAGCTGTCAAGAAGGGTACGAGTACGTTAGTATCACAGTTTTCGATGCACAAAACGATAAATGGCTACGTTTAAAAAAGATGGTGCAGGTATACAAATAATATTTTCTATAATTTATTTAACGATAACAAATGAACCACACAAGCTAACTTTAACGTCAAAATTACATCCATGGTCCATCCTTTGATGCGTTGTGCAATGACCGACAAAGTGCGGCCACATGATTGCAATAAACCCACACATTCCGGAGATGCACGGCCAAGAATGGGGTGGGAAAGGGTGGCGTGAGGCGGGGTGGACTCGCTGTGCAAGGGGTGGACATCTCGCCCCGACGCCCCTCGACCGCTGCACTTTATTAAATCTCACGTCCCGAGTGATCGGAGAACATAGATTTGTGTTTGGGGAGTGTAACAGGCCTTTAGAATGATTCTAACAGAACCCTCCTTCGAAGCAAATTTAATAGCTCGCTGGGTGTAATTATTATTACAGGTAGAGCTAACCGGTAGAGTGGATGTCATTGAAATAACATTTCCCCTCAGTACCTAATTAAAGTGGACCCGTCAGTGAAATGAATTGAAAGTGGATTCTATAGAACCCAGTTTCATTGCATCTCAAAGTGAGACCAAAACCGAAGCCGCAAAAAAAAAATTGCTGTTTAGAACATTTTGTCGAGGTACACGACAGTCGAGTTATTTTTTCGTTATTTCAGTGTTGGTCCAATAATAAAAGTTGCTCATAATACTGAGTAAAATGTTCTTTCAGATATTACGTTTGTTCAGTTACACATTGTATAACTTAAATGACCGTCAAAAAATCATAGGCACATAGTTGCTGCTAAAACAAGGAAGGAAATGAATTAAGTATATCAGTATTATTATTACTATAAAAGGTAAAATAAAATGTGTTGTAATTCAATTCCCATGCGCGACAACCAACGCAAGCAAATGCTGGACGTCATATTTTTATGTATCTGACGTCACAAGCCAACATATGCGTATCAATGCTACATTTAAATATAAAATACAAAAGTACGTTTTAATGGGTTTTTTTTTCAGTTTTGTGCGCTTTTTGTTTATATTTATACAATTTGATATTTTTATTTTTTCATTTTCATTTACTTTTGACATGAATGTTTACTTTTTAAAGTATTATTTTTATTTTATTAAAATTTCTTATGTTGACATGAATACTTATTTTGTAAACTATTAAATTTTTTATTTTATTTTTATTCCCTATTGTAAATATGAGGACCATATGGGTTATTATTAGCGTTTTCCTCTTTAAGTATTTTTTTAATGTTGTCTGGCTGTTTGAGATTTTTGTGGCCTACCCAAATGTCCTTTCATTGGCATTGTTCGTCGAGTTGTTGAGCTCCTTATTGGTTCCAAGTTTAGCTACTCGACTCTGACCAAGGCTTGCACTGAATGGACAGGTCCACTCAAAACTGTGTGGGTCCTTCTTAAAAAGACCATTTCAGACACTGATCTGCATTGTCCTCATATAACATATTGTGAATATGAGGACCATGTAGATCGCTATGTCAGCGGTTCATTTCGCTATGTTAGTCTGGCGGTTTGAGTTATTTATGTGGCCTAGGTACCCAAATGTCCTTACTTTGGTATTGTTCAACAAATCGTTGAGCTCCTTAAATTTCTAAGTTTGAGCTACACGTTAACTGACAAATGCTTGCACTGTTTGGACAGGTCCACTCAAATCCCTGTGGTACTTTCCTCAAAAGACCACTTCAACCACCAACCTACATGGTTCTCATATGATTTGACCAGTAAAATTATACGGACTTCAAAAGAGACCTTGACCTCTTGAGTTTGTTTCGGTGTTTCTTCTCAGGGTAGTCAGCTAGGAAACACCGGCCTCATCTTATTTTTATAAGGTCCAAAAAAATATTGATGTGTAAAAGTGTTTTTTACAACCTACTTAGGTACAAAATAAAAATCATTTTTCATCGTAAAGCAGTTGGAATATATAACCTTGGATATAAGAAAACTTGTTAAAATGAACTGAGCCAGACTAGGTAGCCTAGCTAAAGCTAAGTCGATTGTCGAGCCGAGCTGGAATTGTGGAGGACGAAAGGAAGACAATGAAATTCTTCATAGACGATATTATTGTAGGACATGACTCTATGATATGTGAGTACCTTCTTTATATTTTCAGTTTTATAAGCACCATAAGCAAAGGTGCACGGATTTTCATGTATCTAACTTAAGTGCTTCAGCATGGTAGAACTTCGGAAGTTCTACGAAGATTCAATCATAGCATCATAGTACTTCGTTTAGTGGAAAAACGTAATATATTTATTACTGCTTCAGTTTGCTTTGGACACAAATCATTCGTCGTTGGTATTAAAGACTCCTCTTTGATATTGAATATTCTCGCTATAGTAGGTACTCTTTCTTGGAAGGAAAATTCTTGGAACTACTTAGTAGGCGAGAGTATCACAAATGCTTAGCTATCATGGTCCTGGATTCTACTACCTCGATGTCCTCTTTTGAATTACGAATTAGATTGTCAAATAAAATTACTTTTATATTCTATTCTTTTATGGTGGGGGATTTAACATTAATTCACTTGGAAGGACTTTACCTACGACTCATGGAGCAGAGTAAATTCTTCAGCGTACAGTTTGGTAAACCGTTTGGGAAATCATTAAATGACTTCTCCCGCTCTGGGCGGAGAGGAGAGTCTAAAACTCCCTGTGTTAGACTCTTACTGACTAAAACCCAACCGTGATCCTTCTAGTATGCGTTTCAGGGCCGCGGTGACTCTTTCGAACAAATTCCGCAACCCTAGCAGGCACTGACCCTATAGGGCCCCGTCTTCTTTGCTGACGGCTCTTTGAGGCGCGCGTAGAACACGACGCGCCGTCGACTCGGGCCTGGTTGCTAACGGACGGCGAGCCACCCATAGCTCGCCATCCGCAGGCAAAGTTACACTGCCTCGTTTCGCAACATATCAATAAGCATATAACTATACCATACCGTACTTATATGATTAAAACTTGATAAATAAATACCTTTGCCGTGAGGACTATTTATGAAAGAAAGTTACATTAGGTGTGCAGGCAGTACCAACATGCTAAATCTATAAACAAACCAAATAAATAAAGTCCGTTAAAAACTCGATGCACCACACAAAGTAGTAGCGAACAGTAATGTTTGTATTCACTCAATTCGTTTCCCTGCACGGACATCTACTACGGCGATCATGAACCAATTATAGAATCAACACACCTCTTTGTTGTATTAATACTAAACCAGTTGTATATTCCCGACATGAATTTAAACAAAGCATTCTACAGTTAATATTATTAGCCAAGTTGACGGAAGCGCGACCGCTCAACCTCAGACTTGGGTTCGAAGAACCAGCTAAGGATTAATTTGATTTAACTTCAAGGATATTCTCAGAATCATATTGGGGAAATAAAGGTCGGGACTTTATGGTATCAGATGTAGCTTTCTAACTCTGAAGAAAGTCTTACAAAATTCAGGTTTTTGACACAGTAGAATTTTAATATAAACTTAGTAGTGTTTTTATTTGGATATTTTATCATAAAAAATATCTTTAATGTTAAAGATGAAGGGACAGAATTCTAAGAAACTAGTTGTTGGGGATAGGGACGGGCAGAGAGTTACGTAACTCTTTAGTCTGCTAGCCAGGTTGTAACGCCGGGAAGCTGTAAATGGGCATGCTATTTTTCTATACAAAGCCAGCACAAAGTCGCGCAAAGTGTTCAATGGCTTCATGCGCAGTTTGAATAAGTGATAGGTATTTGAAACGCAACGTGAAATTTTAATGGTTGTTTTCCCGAAGCGAAATGAGTTTGTATCGGTAATACAATCGATTTATATATATATAAAAAATATTAGACTCCATAAATGGCAGATTAACAATTGTGATAAACAAAACTCGAAAGCGACTTGATCCAACAGTACCTAGTGCATCGCGCGATATGCAGGTGGCCGCGCGGAACGCGGGGGTGGCCGCGCGGTTGGCGTGTACCTACGGCCGCGAGGTCGTTACACTTTACTTATTAATCAGCTGATCACTACTTCTGACTTAATAAAACACAGAACCCAATAAGTTATTCATTCATACTTTTACGGGCTTAGGACCGTCATAAATACTTTTTTGCCTACAACTTACAAATCACTGAGAAACTAATAAAAATCAAGACAGTTATTTTTTAAAAAAGTCTGATTTAAAATTGATTGAGTCAGGCGTTACTTTGCGGAAATCCATTTTAAATTTGAAAATGAAAACAATATATCTAGTTTTAATTTCCGCGAATATTAGTGGGTTGCAGGTATGCACCTCCCTCCCGCCCGCTATATTATGCACATGCAAGATTACTGGGCAAATGCAAGGATTTTAAGCACATGCAGGAAGGCAATGCAAAACCCAACACCATTACCGACACGTGTTTCGCCTCTCCACGAGGCATCCTCAGGGGACGTGTTGACTCGCTGACCGTTGAGTTGCGACTGAGCATTTAGTTTTTTTTTTTTTTTTTGAATGGACTACTCGCAGTTCAGCACATTAAGGCTGGTTACTGCTCAACCGGGCAATCCCGTGGTTGCCTTAGATTCTAAGGCCCCCAGCCGGGGCTTAAAACTACTTAAAAACTAAATGGCCGCTCGCTAAGGGCATCCCCTGTGGGACACGGGCCTCGGCTTAGCGGGGTCATTGAGGGGGGGCAGCAAGGGACAGGCTGGGTCTGATTGAGAGCATTTAGTACAAGGCACCCCCCTTTTATACACTGCCACCGTTGGTTATTTGTGTACAACTACCCACAAACATTCGCAGTAAAGGGGAAAGCGTACTTAAAAGATGGAATCAACCTATTTACAATTATTTTATATTATTATTACCTAACCTACTTTTAAATGTTTATTTACAAGGTACGAGTAAGTACTTACATTTCTCGGTAGCGGAGTAATTGTTCGAAATGCAAACCACTACGTTGGATGCACAAACGAGCACGTTTTAACTTATTGTTTTTCAGTTTGATTAGTGTCTCTGTCACGTCTCACGATATTGAAAGCGTCCACTATCGCACTTATCAACGCGTCGTTTGTTTGGTGTTCCTCACACCGAACTTTAAATTAAAAAAATGTAATGACGATTCATTTTTGAAAAGATGTCGATAACGTATTACACTTATGACGTTCGCGGAAGGACTAAGCGCAGAGCGCAATAAATTTGGCGGCATCCGCGGCATTTCTTTATGTTGCCGCTTGCCGCGTGCGCGCAGGCTAGTTAATGCCGTATCACCATCCACGAGAGCTTATTTTGCTCTGAACATTTATTATTCACTGTTCCTCTTTGATTATATAATGTCTAGATAGAGCATCAAATGCGCGGAAACGTGTCAAAAAATATCAGCCAACTGTTGGCCTATAAGGTCTTACCCGCCGATTAGTACCGATCGTGCCGCTTTGGTGTCACCACGTATTACGCGCGCTGAGTAATAAACAAAAAACAGCGATAAAATGACGGTATGTGTTATTAAACTGCGACGGAATTATAAATTAAGGGTAAAAAGTACCAAACACATCACCTATCATCGCTAAGTAACCAGAAAACTACGTATTTATTTATTGTTTTTATGATCACCAAATTACGCCATATTTTGTCAGTGTTGCCAGTTTCTTTTTTTATTTTCCCAACTTAACATTTTTTTTTGTGGGTATATTCGTTGGTTTATGGTAACGTTTATATAATTTAGTTGATGTAGTTTATTATTCGATTTATAAAAAGTTGGAGTTTTTTTAATTCGTCTATACTTTTAATTTTTTATATTAATATGATTTTCGCGAATAACTTTTTTGTTTATGAGCCAATTTTAATGATTATTTTTGCATTGGGTTCAATAAACCGATTTGAAAAATGCCAAGAGTAATTTTAATATTATTAATATATTAAGTCTTTCTTATGCTTTATTAGCTCGGTAAATAATTTACTTGGTACACTCCAATTTAATCTTTATGACGGCTCTGAAGTGCGCTGCTCCATGCGCAGTACCGCATCCCTCACCCCCGCTGACACTCGAATTTGTTACTGCGCAGCGACTCGCCTCATGTTCCGAGCCACCATAAAGTTTGAATGCTGTACCGTCTTTTTGTCCTTATTTTGGTAATGATTAATATCTGGTACTGATTAATAGTATTAAATCATAGATTCAATCTATATAAATTGCCTAACAAGTTTATTATTCTAATTTGATTAACTTAGCTGATTTAATACAACATTCACACACACAACTCTAATTAAATTGTATATTTTATTTATTTAAAAAAGTATCTTCAGACACTACTAAAACTGAATAATACTACATGCATACAACTAAAACTTATTTTTTTTAAATATGTGATTTAAGGGAGAATTCTAGTAGCTGGTATCATTATTCACGCACACAGAGACATTAGACGCATAGTGTAAAACACCGTCCGCACGCACACATGTTTGAAATTGTTGCCTCGTTTTCTTCGTTTTGACTGTAGGGCGACGCTCCATCTAGACATTATATAATCAAAGCTGTTCCTTTGTGATTTGCCGAAAGCGCGCGGCGGCGCGTGCGTCTCATGCACCTGTCTCATGTATCTACCTACGTTATGTCTAGTGCACAACTATTGATTCCCGCTCTTTCGAGTTTATGAGTACTTTTTAATGATTTGAAATAAAAACATTTTTTTTTAGTTTAACTTTGTGTTTCGATAGTACTTCTGATGGGTAATCGTCAGGGTTGGAAAAAATCACGATTATTTGCAAAAAATCAAAAATCATTGATTTATTACAAAAAATCCAAAAGATCACGATTTTTTCGATAATTTTTATGAATAGCGCGCGTAAGGGGCCATCGCGTCATCGGCATCAGCGGAAAGAGTCTTTTCGACTTTTGGATTCTAAAATCAAATCACTGACTTGTTGTTACTTGATATTATATTGACATTTCTTTTTTTTTTATATGGCATGTCATTTATCAGACTATTTCAACAATTATTACTGTATTATTTGTTAAATTTGAATTTCAAAGTATATTTTCATTAGGTATTCTTTTTTTCTTTTAATTAATTATTGTATTTCATCTTCGAGCCGATGAATTGCCAATGTTATGTAGGTACGCCATTATTGTCACATGTATCAGGCCATTAATTAAATAGTTTAAGTAATATTCAATGTTAAATGTTTGTGATGTGGCAGTACTTTTTAAAAATAAATAAATAATATCAGGAATACCTAGATTAGGAACTGAAAAGGTGGATAGTTGGTGTTTTTGTTTAAGTACCTACTGTAATATTCTAACACGAAGTAATTTTTAATTGTTCTGAATCGAAATCTGAATCTTTCTGTTATCGAAAATCAAGAATGTCAATTTGTATTATAAATAAGAAAGAAATAAAACAATGTGATTTAATCAATGATTGTTATTGAAAAAATCACTTGATTTAAATTGTGATTTAAATCATGATTTAAATCAAAGTGATTTAATCATGCCAACCCTGGTAATCGTCCTGCCGCGAGAAAACAACCATTAAGATTGCACACTGTATAAAATAGGCAGTTCTTAGTAAAGCAACCTCTGTCGCCTTCATAAACAAATCGGGACTAACTGGATTTTCAAGAAAGAAGATTTGAAAACTTTCAAAATAAAATATATGGTCATAAAGATAGGAATTGCGAACATCTTGTGATTATGATGGTTGCAAAAACATCAGCCGCGGAGTGCATCATGTGCCCATTATCTGAATGCTGATTAGTATGCAATGTATTTATTTTCAAACTTGCGTAATGTGAAACAAATTGACCCAGGGCGCTCACCGTTGATGCGCATCGCATAATTATGTTCGGTGGCTTGCTTAAAATAATTAATAAAAACAATTCCGCGTGAAACTTGGTGTAAATTAAAAAAAGATGAACGCGAAAAAGAAAAGCAAACTACCTATTTAGTTTGCTTTACAACGTTAATTGGTCCTAACTGGCGAATTTTGACCCGATCTAAGGTGCATTGAGGCGATGCACATACAGTGAATGACACCGGATTCCGGGCGTGGACACCCTACCAAACATAAAACTAACAAATTGCTTTAGGATACGGATCATAATGTGAAAATTGCATTGAGTGACATGTTTTGTCACCGACACCCCAGCTAATAGACGTTCCGTTTAGCTGATACAACAGATAGCAAGTGTGAATTTATTTAGGTCAATTTATTCACCTTACTGGTGATAACGAGACTTTTGTTTTAAACAGTAGAACCATTTTATTGACGCGTGCTCGACAATCTACATACGGTGAGTTACATGATCTTTTAATTAGGTATAATTTTATAATATTCCAATATTTCTTTTAAGTTTAATTACCATTGTAGTTTTTTACAATTGATGTCAACATTGTTACGAGAAACGATAAGGATAATATTCGATTAGATGGCGATAAGTATTGAGTAACCGATATTAATTGGCTGAAGAAGATAAAACACGACAAAACAAACGCGAAAACAATTAACAGATTATGTTTCAAAACATAACAAGACAATGGAAGCCTGAATATTCTGCAAATTTGAGTCATCCACTTTCGCACCACACACATAAGGGATGATCCGGACAGAGACGTATACCTCGTAATTAACGAAATAAGTACCTACTTTCTTTTGCCTTATTGAATTATTTATTCTTAGACAATAATAACCAATCCATGTTTAAGTTTCGACGATATTTATTGCTTATAAGCTTTTTTCTTCTATTTATATTGCTACGATAACACTTAAAATTTCTGAAATAAAATACCAAAGGCGCACTAGATCCCTGGATGAATTCACAACGAGCCATGGTAGCGAACTGATAAAAATATTGTTAAAGACACAAGCTGTTGCACCAAGGTGTTTTATTGCTAGCTGCGGCGTGGGTCATTGTTTTTAAACATTTGTAGATGGCCGACAAAAGAATCCTTCAACAGTAGATTTGATTTTCTCCCATACTTACCGTGAAAAGGAGAAGGAAATGGCCCCATATATTCCTGGGCCCAGGTGTTAACTGAATCAAACTAGCCTTAGCGCCAGTCAATGACTGACGGATGTCAGGCACAAGTGTTGCTAGAAGAAAAATTAAAACTATGAATCGAATCAATCGATTCCACGAAAGCTTGATATGCACTTGTCATTCGATTTTCATACATATTCTCAGATTTTGCCGATTTATTCATAATCGATTAGTAGTAATTCAGACATTATTTAATCAATTATTTAGTTTCATTAAATTTTAGTTGTCTCGCTTTCTAGGTAGAAACGTGGTACCATACTTTGTACTTTCCCTTAGCAAACTATAACGGTTTTTTTAAATACACATTTCAACTAGTTAACTGCTGGGCCCAGAAGTCCCCTTCTCCTTTATAAGGTGCTCAATACTTTTGGCCAAGGCTGTAGATTTTTGTACGGTACAGTCAGCAATAAAAGTTACCAAACTCCATTTTGGCGCTCTTTTATCACCGGGTAGGTTATAATGTTTTTATAGTGTATGTTAATTCCTAAATTATGTGCGTGACATGCATGTATTTCATGGGCACGCCCCGTAGCCTACAGTTTGAATTCGAATTATTAGTCTTGACACCCTAATTACCAAATCATGTGTGCGTTTGTACTGGTTGTGAAAACAAGATATTCCTAGACTTTTCCCATTTTATTTTATGGTTCCTTTTAGTCAGGATATTTCAGTAAAAAAGCTATTCCGAGAACAAAAAATAAAATCTGATGAAAAGTCCACTCTTCGGAAAGGTTTGTAAAGTCGTTTGGAGTTTGGGGAAATAACCAACAAAAATCTTAAAAACATCGATACGAAATACCGATTGGGACCCCATTCAACAAGTCATAAAAAAGCTCTAGTACCTATAAACCGTTTCAAGGAATGCACCGATCTGTTTTTAACAGAGATGGTATGGGAAAATGTTTAAACATAAGAATGATATAATGGCGACAATACTGATATATTTCCAGAGTTAGAAGTACGAACGGTAAAGACTCAAAAGACGGCACTCTACCAGGAAACCAGAATCATGAAGATGTATTTCGTAAGTTATGACCCTTGGGGGCCGAGCAAAATAGAATAATAGAAGGAACGATAAGCCAAAAAGAAGAAATTACCTGCGGGTGATTACCCGAAGCTGCCGGATTCGGACACCGCGGGATACAGCTAAGAAGTATTTTAATTTTTACATTAATAACGTCAGTAGGATTACACATTTTCATGGGATTTGATTATTTATCTTTGGAACCAGTTCGAAAGTTTACGCAGACACATATTCACAGGATTTCACAACGATAACAATATTGTGATACTACGAAATCAAAACCGATCTAGACAACGTGAAATGCAAAGTCATAATCAAAACACTTTTTACGCGAGCGAAGTAG
This sequence comes from Hecatera dysodea, assembly GCA_905332915.2. Taxonomy (NCBI): domain Eukaryota; kingdom Metazoa; phylum Arthropoda; class Insecta; order Lepidoptera; family Noctuidae; genus Hecatera; species Hecatera dysodea. Next base: position 22,922,255 of record HG995286.1, on the reverse strand, counting down.
TAAATATAACAGCCAGGACAGTATTATTTCGTTTTCCTCCTGATTGAACTTGCCAGTCAAAAGGTTGACCAAACGGCAATAAATACTGAACTAATGAACGGCTTAAGCTTCCGCTAGCCCTGAAAAGGTTAAGCAGCTAATAACACGGCTGATTAAGCTAGTTTTTATATTTTATCTTGAACGTAGTTGAGTGTCTTTACCGATACTTATGGCTTTACAATATTTTAGTTCAAAACACACATGGACAGTTTCCGCTTTCGTGGGACATTATTTACCAGCGGTGATGCAGTTATGGCACCACATTCAATTAAGGCAGCACATGCAGCCTCTATGTAGCTCTTAAGTGCTTATGATACCATGAACTCACTAAATAATGGGTGCGGGATTATTTTAACCACATTTTCCAGGCAGTCATTCAATTTCCATTTTCCGGTTAAAACCGAATTTTCGCTTCGCTTCGTCGAAATAGCTGACGAAAATAGTAAAGCAAATGATGAATAATCGTCTCTATTCGAGATGACTATTTTTACGATACCTGGAATCGAGACGAGTGACAATGGCAGTTCAATTGCTCCACCAGTTCACAGACACTTGTTAGAAATGTTGCAATATTCTTAGAATACACCAGACGTCAAAGTCAATGAGTTAGTTGCCGCTTCGGCGAATACTGGAACCTAGGAATAACAATTAGTTTAGTACGAAGATTCTATTGACTCTTTGGAGCTAGACGACAATTGGAACAGGATTAAAATATAATCTTAACGATGCTTAGATGCAATGAAAGTCTATCTCACTCAAAGTTAGGGGCACAAACAATATCAAGTGAAAAAAAAGACGAAATACAATTACCTATAACAAATTTAAAGTGGTGTCGTAACTTATTATCAGACTAGCTGCTGCCCGCGACGTCGTCCCCGTGGAATCCCCGATTTTAAAATATTCTTTATCGCTGCTCCGCTCCTATTGGCTTAAGCGTGATGATATATAGCCTAAAGCCTTCCTCGATAAATGCTCTATTCAACCCAAAAAGAATTTTTCAATTCGAACCAGTATTTCCTGAGATTAGCGCGTTCAAACAAACAAACAAACAAACAAACTCTTCAGCTTTATAATATTAGTATAGATGAGACTTAATTCCAAATGCAGTCGAACTGAACCAAAAATATTCTGACAAAACCTTATCGCTCATGTTCGAGTGATGAAGCGTAGAGATAGATAGTAATAAGGTAATAGATAGACCTAATAAATCTAAGCGTTAAATGTGTTCTAGTTATGCTAGCTTCAGTCCGACACTAATATTAGTGATTCACATCAACTGGTGCAATTTGGCCGTACATATCGATGAACAAAACCTAACAATTATCGACGAGAATATAATAGTAGGCTGCATTTAAAATTTCAGGACGTTGCCTGCCTTACTTGCTTCCCCAGCCATTAGTGAGTCACACTTATTGATTGACGTACCACACTCGTATTATTATAAAATTATTACTAAATTCCGGTCACGGACAGATACAACTTCAAACAAATGACAAATGTACACTTTTTCATTTGTTGTTGATAGAGATCCAGATCATGTGGCTTACAACTTTTTTGTCTAGTCTATCAGCGCAAAATTACTTTATCGAAATGAAGCTTTGTCAAAGTTTGGCGCTGTCAATGGCATTATTAAGAATAGGATAATGTATGTATACTATATAGCACCTACAAAGTTGTAATTTGGGAGTTGCAATGTGGGAGACAAACGGCAACTTGTGATCTTCGTGAATAGCCAAGTTCCGAATCGTTTTGCACCTCGGTAAGTTTGACTCGCTATAGTAGAAGTAATGACTGGAACTCAGTTTTTTCTGATGTTAATCGATTTTAGAGTACGTACTCTTTGTGCTCGTTGGATCAATGCATGTTAGCCCGAAGCGCATCTTAAAGTAATGAGACACAAGCGCGGGCTGTCAATGTCATCAGCAATGTATTACTAGATGATTACATACTCTATAACATAAATCAAAAGGCACTCCGCTGGGCTCGGGTTAACAACGTTATTACCTTTCTTTTTTGTTCTCGAAGGGAAACCTTCAAAAGTCGAAACTTACACCGTAACCTACTAACCTAAATAACCTGAGAGAATAGAATCTTTTATTTTAGTCTTTTTTATGAGAAAAGCCCGCCACACTTTCCCAACAACTGTAACTCCTGAAAACCAGAATCAACAGAGGTGACCACCAGAAAAACGCCAGGTCAATGAACCTCAACAAGTCCTGGAGAAAACATTCAACTGTCTTGGATCCCACAACGAAATAAATCAGAAAAGAACAGCGGAGGAGTAAGAAAAAATATCATTTCCACTTTTATTTTACCCTTTACATTTCTTTTGTTGACACCCCGTCAAAAGCACCCCTGTGGCGGTGCCCCCAGCCGGCCCCCAGCCGCCGGGCGCTTGCGATCCGGCAGCCAGTCTCGCTCATGCACGCCTTCGACATCGGCCGCTCCACCGCGTTTACCTTACTTTGTCCTACTAACCGACTGTTTTTAAAGTTACTACAAATCAACGTATCACCATGCCACATAACCAAACTCCGACCTCTGTTCAAAACGACTTGTCGCCTGCACCTAACGAACACCGAGTAGTGTTTCCAGAAAATAAACATCTACCAGTATTTATTCCTGTTACGAAGTTAATTTTCATGCGGCAACTTGCCGCAGTTCGTGCAAAATGCCAGGCCCGTGAATTGAACCCAGGAGCCCGCGCTCACAGGTCGCACTTGCAACCACCGGACGAGCGTGACGAGGGAATCGAGACGCCCACACCGCAGTAACGTCAAAAGATGACACTACACGGCGGGAAATCTCAATGTGTACCCTTGCGACCACTTGACCATCGAGACGGACAAGATGTTCTGCGGTGAGAATTAAACCCCGGTCTTCCGAGTCGCGACAAAGCTAACAGATACGATGGTATCTGCGCACGTTAAACATGGCACCGCCGCCGTGTCTTATTAGTGTTATAGTGGGTAGTAATTGTGATGTGTGTGTGTGTGGTAGGAAATGCTTTGAGCTATGAGCTCCGCCTGAATAGACAAATAGCGATTTAATATAAAACTTTATCATCTATTGTAAAAGGTACATAATTATGAAAGTGTCTGAAGAAATTAAAATGTTAAGTTTTAAATTCCGTGGGGTATATTGAAATGTGTAACTTTTTCTTGTAAATAAAGTTCTTATATTGTATCGATATATAATAAGTCGCGTTAGTTAAAATACTGGTAGATACTCATCCGGTTAGACTGGAAGACCCCAACAGTTTGGAAAAGGCGACGCAGATTTTTATCTTAAAAGGTGCGCCAAGCGTCGGGACTCGGTATGATCTGATTCAATCTGAATATTTGAATATGCTAAACGCATGTTCAACGTTGTGTTCTATTCCAATTATTTTATGCTTTTTGTCTCTAATAAGTATCTACGTATTTTTTTTTATGTTCCGTTTGATCTCATTGCAAGCCAAAGATAAAGTTACTTTTATTTAATATCTAAGCACATGTATGTAATGTATTGATTAGTTAGCAGCATGTTCCTAAGTTCTATTTCAATTAAATTGACAATTGTTAACCTAGTTAATATAGTAGGTAGTAAAATGATATTATTATATTTAAATAAATAACCATCGGTAATAGTGCCTAACTTATGTAGTATTTATTAGGCCTAGCGCGCACCGCGAAATGGTTTGCAATCTACAAACTCAATCATAACTTAAACGCACGGCGAATTAATTTTCCTAGCGATTTTGCCAGTTTCAACTTAATTCTCAGACGCTTTATCCGCAGTACGGTCAACGGTACACCTCTATAGTGCACACATTCACGCAAGTTTATATCGTGCCGCGGCACGATGGATTCTGTGGCAACCCACCCACGGCTTTGGTTGCGGAATTACTTTCACGCCATTTTTTTTGCAATAAGCTTCATATGAGTACTACTTCCATATGTCACACAATTCTGCGGGTTGAATCGCGCGAGTGAAGTTCTCTATGCGAGCTTGGCTGTAACTAGAATTGAATTAAATACCTGCCCGTTATGTTTAGATGGATTAAAATATATTAAGAGTAATTGTGCATCGGTCTTTTATTTTCTGAATGGTTTTTCCCGACACCGTCACATGCGCAATCCCAGTTATATTAGTAAACGGTACCGGGGCTTTTTGTTCAATTATATACTCGATATTGACTGTCAAAAGTTCACAATGTTAAGAGTCGACCACGAAATACTACACACACTATATGAAGTAAAAAGTGAAAAAAAAAGAAAAAAATCATATGATTTACTTCAATTAGACCATAAAAAGGAAATTTGAAAACTGTGACTAGGAACAAGAAAGTCTACAGTAAGACTCTTACAATATTTGGTACACAATCATTAATAGCAACTATTTAGGTAAGAACGTTGCATCTAGAATAACACCGGTACTTTTAATCCTAAATGGTACACAGTATGTAGTACTGCATGAGTAAATTAATTAATTACAATATCTGCCCCATACATTTATTTGCGCATAACTCTAGAAAATGTACTGAACCGCTGGTTTTTTGCGAGATTTCGGGGTTGGTTCCATAGCAAAAGTCCAGTTCCAGGAATGTCGTTCATCCTGTTACACGTTGCATATATAAATGCATATGATACTGAAAACAAATATTTTGCATTCGGTTTGAAAAACATGAGTGTAAGTGTGGAAAGGAGGAGATTCTATGACTCTCCAAATGTTGCTTCATATTGTTTTTTTCACAATACACATATTAATTACTACAAGACTTATATCAATACAAAATCCAATATATTAGCTACTAATGTGGAACGTTACGCAAGAAACGACATCATACATCATTCAGAGCACACTTAAACACCTAAACATTTAATTCAACCATAAAATATAACCTCATAAAAAACAAATCAACCTTAATAAATATACAGTCATTGAGTTGAAATTTACATGAAGTAAGATAAGTGTAATATAATTATGTCTCAGAAACGTGGCAAACTCCGTAAGATTATGAAATATCTTGAGAGATAGTAAACTCTCGATAAATTGTTCACTGAACATTTTGACACTTGTCCGCATCAAAATTTGATAGTCTATAATCTCTCGAACTAATTCCGAGAAATTGTAGAATAGCAAATAACGAAACGTTAAGTATTACAACTTCAAAATTCAAACCGAACCGGTGACGACGGTGCCCCACTGCCCGGGTCTCCGATCAAATCGGCCGAATAGTTTCGGGGCTTTTTCGTTATAAACAAACAAACAAAAAAATCTTTCTCGTTTATTATATTGGTGTAGATAACACTATACCTGTATTCCCCGAAAGCTCAGGCAGAGGCTTACCTACATTACACCTACAATTTGGCAGTTATATTAAATTCCTTGCCAAGCCCAGCCATCCAGCAAAAATCCAGCTCCCGAGCTGCTACTAAGTAATTACAATAGTAGTAATTACTAAGGAAACCCGATGGCACTTTCCGTGAAATGAACTCGAGACCTCATGCTAGACAGTAGCGCTCTTACAACCACTAGAACACCGCAGTCGTATAACCGGCCACGCGCAGTGAAGGGTTCCGTAGTAGCACGTCACAATTCTCTACTTAGAATTATACTTTTTTTTTTATACTAGTAACTAACAACTTTATCTGTAGGAGTTTCTTGTCCGTTCTTCTCCATAAGAATCTACCTGTGCAAATGGACACAAGTCACTTTATTATTTCAACTGTAAATGATGACATTCAAAAGTCGGTTGATGGCCTCATTGAAATATACGCTTTGACCTTGAACCTTTAGCAACCGCAGCTGTAGCACCACCACAACACGACTAGTTAGGAAGATGGGATGGCGCAAGAGTATTGACACAAGTAACGTTCCACAGTAAAGGCCTACCCATCTTCCATGGAAATAAAGACATACCGACCGGTCGCTTGCCATCGTCGCGTGCCAGGCCATTGGGTTCTAATACGGCAGGAACACCGATGGCAACAAGAGCGCGTCGGATAATGTCGTTGATGTTTGCGTGTCATGCTATGCGACTCGCACTTCGGCTGCATGACAGGCCGTGGTGCCCGACGCTGTTGACAGTTTCACCACAGTGACAGCGATGAGAAGAGCAACAAATGCGTCTAAACGAAGGGAAGCAGCGAGGCGGAAAGTAATATCGTCGAATAAGGTGCCTATGTTCGACGACGGTAGTGCGTGAAGCTAAAGGCCTGACTCCCATTCGCCCACAGCCTGCAGGCGCGCACGCTCCACAGAAGTAGCAATAGCTTTTTCTGAACTTCTCTGCAGAGCGGCTCATCCCACGGTCTCTGGTATGATGGATTATCAGGTGAATTTGCATTCGGGTAAGCGAGTCTCCATGCATTCGCGGCCTCGGAGAAGTACGGCACATCAAAATCAACCAGTGTGGGAGCTAGGATATTCCTGATTAATTTATCAGTGCCGTGAGCCGAGGACATGAGAGCCGGTAAACTAATACTGATAATTTTGCGGACGCCAAGGCCTCCCGGACTATATATATATACGGATGGGCAGAGTAGCTTGGGCCCAAACTCGTTCATCCACGGTCACATTTAAAATGGAAGAAAGTGTATGTTTCATAATTTGGTACATTTTTTCCAAAAGGTGAGAGTAATTCCATAGATGGGAAGCACGAAGGAAATATGTTAATTTAGAGCCGAAATAGCAGTAACGAATTATGGTGATGACCGAATGCATGTTAATTTGGAAAAATCTTTTCAATACGTAATTGAAATTTTTGAATATTTTCTTAGATAAAGTCGGGAAAGGAATTCTCAAAGATTGGCGACGTGAAGTCCTATAGAATGAAGTTGATTATTCAAAAATTGTAGATCAGTTAATACCGATTTTACATCGCGTCCAAGGGTTCCATCATCGAGATAACAAACATTAAAGTTAGAATTTAACTTTGCAGGTTTTTCATAAAAATTAGATCTTTGATCAAAAGCCGGAAGATGACATCCTGAAATAGTTTGGGTTTATGATCAATCTGATATACATTTCCATTGACAGGGACTTAGGGACTTCCCCCGCTTTTGTTTCGCCTGCGCTTGCGCGCGCCCCACCCTTTCCCCGCTTCTTCAGTCACTAAACACATCTCACAATCAGACGGGCAACCCGCGTTCATTTTTGCGACAAATAATTAAGTAAAATATAATTTACTCATTGGTTTCCTGGAAACGGCGGGGCGCACGCGAGCGCAGGCGAAACAAAAGCGGGGGAAGTCCCTAAGCCCCTGTCAACGGAAATGTATATCAGATTGATCATAAACCCAAACTAGTTCAGCTTTTTGATCAAAAATCTTTATTGTTACAGGTTTATGATGAAATCGAGTTTAAAATGTGTCATCTTCCGGTTTTTGATAAAAAACCTGATTTTATGAAAAACCTGCGACATATATATACCCACACTAAACCCTAGCTTTCTAGTGCTAAACGTCTCTGAGCTAAACCGTGGACAGACAGACTGACATGACGAAACTATAAGAGTTCCTCGTTGACTACGGAACCCTAAAATAGACCAAATTCGCTTTGACAAGCAAAACGGGAGGTAACAAGCTCTTTGTTCTCGTAAATGCAACTTCCATGTAAAACTGATTTTAATACTGCGATCAGAAATGCAAAAAGGTGGGTCAGAAAAGTTCATAGGAACGGTCGATAGTCGACGCTTTGAATTTTTTAGTCATCAGCTCTAGCCGTCAGTCGGCACTGGCAATCCAGGTCACCACGATGTAGCTCGTAAATAACTTAATATATCGATTCAATGCATTTAACTAGTAGTTTAACTTCGGTGAACATACCCAGGCCTTCTGAGGAGCAATGGGGCTTTTTTTTTTCAGGAGCGATTGCTTTTGCAACGCAGTCGCAAACAATAAAAAGTATGTTAAAAAACTACAACCTAATTGCTTAACTTTCAAGCTATAAAAAATATGAAACAAGAAAATATTGCCATCTTGCAACTTGAATTTTATCGCTTTTAATGATTAAAATTAGGCTTCCGGTTATGAAAATGTATTAATTAATGACATTTAAAAATACTTACTGAATGATGTCATTTACACAAGTCTGAAATATCTGAGCGAAATATTTACTGAACATACGAAGAATAACAAAACTAACGCCTATTTTTACAATTAGGTGAAGTATCTAAGTTAATAATTAGGTAGGTAGTTCATGATGACTGTTCATGAATATTTACCACAGTATTTTGGGAAACAGAAGGAAAAAACATGGGAGTATTATGATGACCGTTAAATTTATCAGTGACCTGACCAACGTTGATTATAATATGTATAATAGTTGTTGCTAAAAGTTAACTAAATATCAAAATATACAGTATTTGACTGATCACGCGTGGATTTCAATCTAACATACCTACAGATCTCATCTTGTAGACAGCTGTATCTTGGCGACTTCGGACCCAATTCATGATCAATGAATCAATTAGTCAATCAAGCTCAGTATCGGTTTCCATTAGACTTTGCTGTCATTCAGATCCAACGTTAAACAAATGAAACTGACCCACATGGTCTCTGACAGCACCGCGTTGTTTTTTTTTTATGGACAGTCCTATAGAAACCACACAGATAACATGATTCATATGCGTCTTATACAGGAAACAATTTAGGTACATATTTAATCAATAATTTTAACATACATTTCACAGACTACTAATGCAATATACATTATTTGTCTACGTAACACGTAGAAAGTTAATTGCAATACATTTTGAAATACTGTTTTATAAATAATCATAGAACAGCATCAACAGTGTGTTAAAGCTGTTTATGTAATGGTTCAATGGACTTTTCCTTTGAATTTAGTTTGCTTTACAAAATTCAGTCTGATTCGAGTCTTTGTTGCGACAAAGACTTGTTGCTCTGTATGTCGAAAAATACGACAACGCCATTATGTCCGGACGTGCAGAATACAGGCAGAGATGAACTTGCTATTGCGTAATGTTATATAACCTATTTGATAGCGTCTGTAGCGTCGTAAGCAGCTTTATATTATCGCTTAGCAATCCCACGAGGATTGCACTCTCAATGCTTGCTGCATTTCTGAATGAAATAATATCTACACTCACAGCCTTATCTTGAATTTACTTAATTGTTTCAGATGCATTTAAGTAGTTAATGACATTTGGATAATTTGCGCAAAACCTAATCAAAAATTGTTAAACAAAAGTAATTAAATTTATAGATGTGGACCATACAATAAAAAAGGAGAGTATTCTCTTATATCTGTTGGTTTATCTATTAAACGCACAGTACAGTGATTCTGTGATGATAAATCGTTCAGTGGAATACGATACCATTAAACAATTTGTTCTTGAATAACCGGAAGAGGCAATAAAACCATTTAAAACGAGAGTTTGTTAGTGTAAACACTTAGCGGTGTATGAATGCGTTTGGTCAATGCAAATCTGGTCTGATTAATAACCGTATAGACATGAGCAGGTACTGTACTATGGCTGGAATGAAGGTTATAACCTCATAATTATGTAATTAATTTTTTAAGGTTCTGCGTCATGCACATTAACGGCAAATGCATGGCAAATACATGCAGTAGACTTGAATCTAGCTACAGGCCTAGACAATGGTCATAGGTCATTAATTACATTCAAGTATGTCAAGCATGTTCACCAAGCTACTGCTATCAAATGGCAATTAAAATAGTAAAACACAATTCTTATCGGCTTCTGTGTGTAAACACTGTACAATTGAACTTGATCAAGGTGAGACAAGTCTCAAAGGAAGAATTTCAAAAGCGACAGAATTAGTAAGTTCCCTGCCGTCGTACTTGAAGGAATTATAAAACTAGAGCATACCAGTGCACCACTGCACTGAATCATGCATTTGTGTCAATGATACTATTGTATTCATTTCCTTTTAGACGTCGAGAATAGAATGAAACAATTCTGACGGAATTGAACTCCATTGGAGCGCGCCGTGTTAGAGATGGCCCAACATTATGGGCTCATGATAAATACCCTTCGTTAATTAAGTCGCCTCACAGCATGAACGTGATGCGGGTGCAAGAATAATATTTGACGGTTGAATGAGAGGATAAGCTAATCCAAAATTCGCCCTGATTTTTTAGTATTTGTCGTAGCATTTAGCGAATATTGTTTACAAAAATACGCTTTTAATATTTCGGCAAATTTTTAGATTTCCTTGATAAATCTTGTGAAACTTGATATTAGAGTAAACTGAGGCATCTCTTAGCTCTGATAAGTTCTTTATCTCCCACTCGCGTCTATTTTGTCTAAATCTCACTCTGTGCAATTTTTGTGGAGCGAGCATGAACTGAAATAAACACATCAAAAGTATCTAGGGATCAACATATATTTTTGCAATAACTTTCCTCCTGATTGATATTAATTAAAATTTTCTTTAAGGATTCATCAAATAAAGTGTTTTCGTTTGTCACAGTAACGATAAACCAAGTCACCTTTGCATTAATAAAGAAATTTGCCATTTTCCTAATAAAGGGATTTTTGACATTTGAACCACTAACATTAAAGTTCGAAAAAAAGACTGAAATAACAGTTTTCTTTAAAATTTTATTGGGTAACTTAAACAATTAATAATCCGTGTTTCTACCGCGAACACTAACAACACAAGAACATCGGTTTGGCATACTCAAAATGAGTTCATCCAAATCACGCTGTGGAATGGCCGCCCATGTTCGTTGCAACAACAAAAAAAGGTCTTCTTGCGACTGGATACCCTCCATATTCGGCAGAGCTCTTCTCTGTAGCATATCCCATGCATGCTCAATCGGGTTCAAGTCTGGCGACTGAGCAGGCCAGGGCAGGACATTGATGTTAGCTGCGGCGAGAGTCTGTCTTACAACTCTTGCGGTGTGCGGTCGTGCATTATCATGCATTAACTGAAATAAGGGACCGATTTGCACTTGTAGAGGAACGATGACGTCTGATACAATCGTCTCAGCATAAATTTGAGCGTTGAGGTTGCCTCTGATCCAAATCAACTCAGTTCTTCCGCCGATCCAAATACCCGCCCATACTATGATGGTTCCACCACTATAAGGATGGACTTCCTGGCAGGATTTTAATCGCTGTTGGCGTCCAGGGGTTCTCCAGTGTCGTATACGTCTTGTATCCGGTCTCATACCAAAACGAGACTCATCAGAAAAGCACACGAAACGCCATTGTTCTTCTGCCCAATTTCTGTGTTCAAGAGCCCATTGATATCGAATCCTACGATTGTGCATTGCTATAGGTGGTACCCGTAGCGGTCTTCGGGAATGAAGGTTCACTTCATGCAAGCGGTTTCTGACTGTTTGGTCGCTAATTAAGTTCCCTGAAGAGTGATGAAGCCTCACGGCTAACATCATGGCGGTTATTGTTGGAGCTCTTCGAGTTAAGATTTGAATGTATCGGTCTTGTCTCCGTGTGGTGCAGCGATACCGTCCTCCATGGCGCTCAGCCAAGGTAAGCGAAGAGCTCTGCCGAATATGGAGGGTATCCAGTCGCAAGAAGACCTTTTTTTGTTGTTGCAACGAACATGGGCGGCCATTCCACAGCGTGATTTGGATGAACTCATTTTGAGTATGCCAAACCGATGTTCTTGTGTTGTTAGTGTTCGCGGTAGAAACACGGATTATTAATTGTTTAAGTTACCCAATAAAATTTTAAAGAAAACTGTTATTTCAGTCTTTTTTTCGAACTTTAATGTTAGTGGTTCAAATGTCAAAAATCCCTTTATTAGGAAAATGGCAAATTTCTTTATTAATGCAAAGGTGACTTGGTTTATCGTTACTGTGACAAACGAAAACACTTTATTTGATGAATCCTTAAAGAAAATTTTAATTAATATCAATCAGGAGAAAAGTTATTGCAAAAATATATGTTGATCCCTAGATACTTTTGATGTGTTTAGTTACGTGAGCATTTTCAATATCCGAACTAGAATGAAGCACGGATGCATTTTCTATGTTACTATTTATTTATTTTAACTTTATGTACAATAAAGGCGGGTTTAATACAACAAGACACATTAGAGAAATATACCGGTTCACGCCCACAGACGTTACTCATAAAATTAGAGCGGAAAGATTTTTCTGCTCTAATTTTATAAGCACGGATAAGCAAAAACTTTAAAATGACATCGGTCAATATGAGAAATATTGCGAAGTACTTCAAATACCTACTTATGATTATATCTGCCCTACGAGTACAATTACCTGTTTATTGTTGTAATTGTAAATCTTATGTTAGTATGTGACAATGTCGATGACATGGCATATTGTGCTATTGAACGATTACACCTACCTCTTCTTAAGATATAGTTCTATCCCATCAACTGAATGTTGTAATAAGAGCCTTATAACCGCGCTAATACAATCAATCATCAATCAATTTAGCCAATTGCTTTTCCGACACAAGTTGACCTAAGTCTCCTTCAAATTAAAAGATAGATTAACATTCAATGTTGCGGATCCGAAATCTTCAAACGACTTCTCCCGCTCTGAGTGAGCGGAAGAGAGTGTCAGACTCTTACTGACTATAAACTACCCGTAGTGGGTGGTGAGTACTCCTAGTTCCTTTTGCAGTCCGGGGCCGCGGTGACTCTTTCGAACAAATTCCGCAACCCTAGAAGGCACAGACCCCATGGGGACCCATCTTCTTTGCTGACATCTCTTTGAAGCACGCTTGGAACACGACGCGCCGTCGAACCGGGCTTGATTTTCGGTCTGCGAGCCCCCCATAGCTCATCATCCGCAGGCCCGCGGTGGCTCGCCGTTGTGTTGAGACCCAGACTCGTCCTCCCGCTGAATCCGAAACAGGTAAGTACCTCCCGAATCAACCGTGTCCGGTGAGCACCTGCGGCAGGCGGAAGGTGAGGACGCCGTGGCGTCTCTCCAACCACTCCTCAAAAAGAGGACTTATCGCCGCAATGGTGGCGTGCCCATCAATAAACACGTGAATATTGTAATAGGTTACCAGAGAACCGACGTTAAAGTTTACATGGCTTCCAGCCACAGAACAATCATGTTCTATGATTAGACTTTTACGCAAAACTTTCTTTCATCCAGACTCACAAACAAAAATAAAGCAATCACAAATTTATTAACATGAAAGGAACGTTATGAAGCAAACAAATACTCAGTGAAGGCCAGTTTCGCATCATATTAATTGCAGCAACACATCAACGTTTGTTTGTAGTCGGTAAGTTAAATTAGTTTGAATGTAACAAAACGCAGGTTGGAAATCCAAACAATCCTAGGTTTGAAAACTATAAATGAAAACGGCGCAATTAATGTGTGCTTCTGCTAATGGTCTATTACGGAATATTCAAATTACAAACGTAATGTAAGGTACTGTGTAGTGCAAAATAATTATTTACTTTAAAATCGCACATAGCAAGCAGCGACAGTGATTACTCATTAAACGTGATATCAGCGTCGGCGGTATTCGCGTCACCAGTTCTCGTTAGCCACTCCAGCCGCGGCTGTCACGCCTGTGCTAGGAGTAGACACGGCACAATAGTCCAACTAGGTCATTACTAAACCGTAGTTGGCCTATTGTCACATATTTGCGCTGCGTATTTGTGCAGAACGCATTTAAGGCGTCAGTTATCAAAACAACTGTATTCGTAGTCATCTCGGGATATTCATTGAGCAAACAAAGACTCGTTTGTAGTATATATTTATTTAGTTTGATTGATATATTCAACAAGTATAGTGTAATCATCACTTTTTAAAGTGCTGCACATAAGCTCTCTGATTAATTAGTAATCTAGAAAACCCGATATGTTTACTATTTGAAGTTGAATTACACTTACAAGATGAAAATAATCTTTTGAAATGCTTGTATGATATTATTTTGCTGTTGCCGTTTACAGCGATAATGAGCGATACATTATACTATACCAAAAGCTTGCGTGCGTCATGATAAAGCGTATTTTATTTTGTTTTAGACCCTCAGTGACTACCGAGTAGGTACCACTGTCTAATATACCGTGAAGCATGCTTACAGTTAAGCTACTTATCGCCTGCATGACACATGGCGCGCCACAGACTTATTCTCTTTCGTAACTTATGTATGAGTCAATTTGTTCGATTGTAATATTGAGAGAGAAGCTTACAACTTCTGGGCAAGAACTAAAACGTATGATCCAAAAAATATGAGTATTAGATCAATTATAGCAACTCGTGAGCCCTCGATACAAGCAATTTTTCTAGAATCTAACCAGGACATTTACATGCATACCAAAAGTACATGAATTAGGTATGGTATCGATACACATTTTGCCTTACTATGATGAAATACATACCTAATTTCGCATGATTAATTTAATTCAAATTCTGAGACGAGTCATATTAGAGTACAGATTTCCATATTTAGACTTTACTTTATATGGAAGAAGTATGACTAGGTACTTAAAGAAGTAACTCTATATGCTCTAGTAATGATATCAAATTGGTTCTATAAATGTGTTCCCTGTGCTTGACTCAACAGCTTCTTGGACCTTGACATACAGATTACAACTGTTGTCTGAGTCAACTTAAAAATAAATGCAAATAATGCACTTTGAACCACGTGTTTACGGGTTAAAATTAAGCATTCGCGCAGCAGTACTCAACATACTAAAAATAAATGTCCTTAGCAAAAGTCAGTCTTTAAAAATCCGTCTTTGAGATAACAATATGACTTACCTTCAGATAGCACCAGCCGCATCTGGTGAACTCAGAGGTATACTTCGTGGCGAAGCCGCATGTCAAATGCTCAGCGATCTTTTGCGCCCAGTTCCGTCGCTCTGATGCGCTGGCGCAGCTGAACAGGATCTTGCGAGGTGAACTCCTCATGCCCCCAGAGGACACCATCACTTCGAAGCAGTATGAGTTGCTTGTTGTGCTACAACCAAATGAAAGTAGAAATAAGAAAAATAAAATTATGGACAACTAGATGCCACCTGGCTCCAGCCACTTAGACCTAATGCTAGCCTAAACTTAGTACTACCATTATAAATAATAACCTTTATGAGTTAGTCTGATCAATATAGGTAGATATAACTGTAAAGGTTCAGTTCAATATTTTTTATATGAACGAATAACAAACATATCCATCCATACATCATCACAAAGTTTCAGTTAACAATTTTTTTTTTAATTATTATTATGATAAATTAGTTTACAATAATGGCATAAAAGTGAAAGTCCTTCAAATTAAAGTACTGTAGTGAACTAGTTAGGTAGTACAATTTTTATTAGCAACTAAATCATTCATATGAAAATAATATAATTCAAACCGTTAGATACATGACATTTAATTTATATTAATTTACAATATTGTAAGTTAATATTATTATAACTTATTTCATTCATTATTGGCATGTGCTCCTTATAAGTACTTTACTGTTGTTAAATGTTTACTGTTGACTGATAGTATGGATCTAAGATAACATTGATAGTATGCATACAGCCATACATTTATTGATAACAAAATGAATCAACAAAAGGCTAAACTGTTTACACTTGACACAATATTAATTATGACAAATGTACATATCTCACCAGCCTTCCACAAAATGATTAGAACAAAAGAAAACAATTTGATGCTTACCTAGAAGACAGAGGCAGTACAATTTGTACTGAATAAATATTATCTAATGTATAAGCTTCTTTCAAAACAGAGTTTGTGGGGTCCGAATAACACATCAATTTTTGATCCGAAAGCACACAATACCGAGTCTGTGAGTTTTTGAACAAGTCCTCAACAACCCCTGACACAATCCTTGTCAGCAGACCACTGTAGTATGGCACTGGTAATGAGTTAACTGGAGGACGCTCCACACAATCAACTTTTGGTGTCACTATCTTAGATGTCCTATTTAGTTTCTCAAATTTAAGCATATGAGAGAACTTGTGCATCATGGAATTTGTAGATTTACTGTCATCTTCAGTCACTGAACTTACTGATCTTGTCTCTGCATCCGTTGTCACAAACCAGTTCGAATTTCTATCTTTATCTACTAAATTTATTTTTGTTGCCGGTTTTGTTTCATTAAACAGACTGTCTGACCGCTCTGGTGGGGTTGGGGGATTAAAATATTCACTTTCATAAAACTCAAAGCTGTCTTCTGTGTTGTCCGAAGCTACAATTGTGCCATATGTATCACCAATTAAGAAAGATTCAAGTAATAACAATTCATTACTCATACCGTCATACTTCTTTGGTGATGTACTTGCTTGCAATGGATCAAACTCATAAATTGTACTTTTACTGGGTCTTGGTAGATCTACATGAATAGGCTCTTCTTCCTTGGCAGGAGTTGACCTGGCTGTGTTATTGCTTGCCGAAAAAAATGGTAGTGTCCAGTTCTCATACATGGAATTTTGCCTCATAACCTCCATAGATGCAACACTTTCTCTCTTCTTTCTCCTTTCTGGGATGTCAGGACTAGACCCGACTGATGTGGAACTCATGGAACTAACTATGCTGTTGGTTCTTGATGGTTTTGGTATGTCATATGTCATCTGCTCACTTTCTAAAGTTAAACTAGAAGCATTTTGTTCCAATTCCCTACTCATGTCATAGGAGAAACTACTGACAGAATCGGTATTGTCAGAGTTACTGGAAAATAGGGACAAATCATCAAAATTGGATGTATTCAGATGCAAGTTGGGATGATCTTGATTTATCTGTGCACCAACAACATCATTGTGAAACCTCTTTTGTTCCAAAAGTGGTGAATTGAATTGTATATTGTCAAACAAGCCGACATCAACAGCTGGCATTGAAACACATCTTTGTGGGTCAGTATCATCAAGATTATCTGGTTTCTTTGTCCTCCTTAACCTCAGGCCAGCTGTCCTGGTTCCTTCTATCACAGATTTGGTCACTGTGTGTCGCACAGCTCGAGATGTTGTCAGAGTCTTCTCTAATGTATCTTTTGCAAACTTTGAACCGTCTTGGATGGACCTTTCTAACTTCTCATTGGCAGTCTTAGCAGAATTACTCACTTTCAAGGCTACATCCTCGGACAACTGCTTCGAGACTGTACTTATTGACTTGAATATGTCGGAGGCCGAGACTCGGTCAGCCTGCTGAGGCAGCTTGGTGCGAGGGACGGGCACTGGACGAGCTACTGGCTCGCTGGGAGACAAGAACGCACTCCTGGGCTTCGGCACCGGCGGCGAATCCATCACTTTGACTGCCCACGAGGCAAATATCACTAAATAACTATTTAAAAGCAAGAGTTATCATTGTTATAGTACGCAACACAAACAAAAACTACAATGACTCACTGAGAAATGAATTACACACATCACTGTGACCCGATTAAATGAGTTGAATAACAAACACGTAGAACATCCACAACCACAATTAGGGAAGCCGCCAGGAGCTGTTTTAACGACGTCAAATGAATAAATACATTTAAACACTACGAATTTGTTTTGAAAATCATCCTGCGCTCGCACAGTCAGCGCGACCGATTCTGATTGTGGGCTAGTGTTGCTAGCTGTAAAATGTTATGTCTCTTTGCTGTGGTATTGCATGCCTGCCTTTCAGCCAACTGTTGATTTACTAAAGTGAAAGACGGCTCTAGGAAACTTTTTGATGACGTTTTAAACTAATTAATTTTGCTCTTCACTGTTATTAATTAAATTTGACTAAAACGCAGTCGTTTTTTTCGATAATATGTGAGGCTTTGACAAACCTATAAAAATACTAGTTGGGTATTCTTCCATTGGTTTGCTAATAATAATGATATTATATCATTTATTTGCGTACAATATGGTTTTAAAATGGGGTTAAATTAAAAAAAAGCAAAGTGTGAGTCCGCCTCACTTTGCTTTTTTAATTTATCCCCATTTTCGATAATATGTGAGGCTTTGACAAACCTATAAAAAAATACTAGTTGGGTATTCTTCCATTGGTTTGCTAATAATAATTATATTAAATCATTTATTTGCGTGCAATATGGTTCTAAAATGGGGTTAAATTAAAAAAAAGCAAAGTGTGAGTCGGCCTCACACTTTGCTTTCAATCTATAAAAACGACAAAAAAACACGATTGTTTTAAGTACCTATGGGAAATGTAGCAGTAGGTACTTTGAAAGTTGTAGAAAATTATCGCATGAATATTTTCCTATAATATTTCCATTTTTACAACCGACTTTGTCACCTTTGAATAGATGCTACAGTAAAACTATTTGACCGATAAAAAAACATTACCTATTTTGTTTTCGAATTTTAAATTTAAAAAGATGAAAAAGCCATATTATTTTGTTTTTTTTTTTTCAAATAATTGCGGGGCGTTTGCAAACGACACGACTTAAAAAAACATACAAACATCCGAATTGAGAACCTCCTCCTTTTTTAGAAGTCGGTTAAAAAGGCAGCCCTTTGACAATGTTTTTGTGCACTCGTTTTTCTTTGCTCAATAGATGCAAGTATCAGCATACCTACCGTAATAAAAACGAATTTCTTCTGGAAGTGCTTATAATTGATATATTTCTAACAAAAACTAAGTTGTACCTACTCATAATTTCGCAAATGTCTTACGTGTAAAACATAATATCAATTAAGGTTTTGCACTTTTAACGAGATGCCTGCAGGACTTCTTCAGCATGACACTCTACCTATTCAGTTTCTTGCTAAATTTAAAAATTCAATGTCTTTTGATTTTGTAGGTCCATTTTGATGAAATAAACGCTTGAAAAAATTCGGGATAACACTTAATATTTTTAATAATCTAGCTTTCGAATCCAATTAGTGTTTATTGCGTGATGCTTCCACAAACGCACAGACAACCAGTTATATGACAAAAATTCCATAAAATTTGTATTCTGTCTTTTTATGCAAAAATATTCAATGAACAGACACGGCTAGTCTATGATTTTGTTATAATTATGTATACCTACCTAGATTATTCGATTGATACCTATTAGGTATACACGGATTCCTCCATATTCATTTACAAACGGTTTATGTTAAGCCAATTCAATACATACACACTACAAATACCTACACAATATATACCTACATTGGTATCTATTGTGTAATTTAAATGTCAAGCTCATGATCTGCGATAGAATTTTTCTTTTTTTTTTAAATCATATGCCACTATACTAGATATATCGTCGGCAAATAATAATAACTTATGTTTTGAAATATAAGAAATAATATTGGGCCTAATACGCTTCCTTGTGGACCGCCATATTTATTATGCCTGTAATCAGATTTGTATGTAGGGTATCATATCTTTATTTTTGACAATTTTATAGATAATAACCAGAGGTCGGAATTCGGCAGAGTTATTTAGGTAGGTGCTCACACTGATTTCATACAGCGAAAGAAGAAAGTGGATATACCTCAAATCCCGAGATTAATTTTAAAGAGCAGCAAAATCCCGTGATTTATTAAATAAAAAAGTTATTTACCTGCTTTTACACAAAACAACTGCATGCGCGATGTTGCCAAATTTGATGTCGGAAGCGAACACTTAAAATCTTAGTGGTACTTGGAATGAATCGAACGAGGCAATTTTTTCTGATGGGCTGGAATGAAATGGATGGATGAAATTGATCATACATTTAAATAAACAGATATTGTGCATAACTAGAAACGGTAACACGTAAAGAACACACTAAACAAGCACACTACCTACTTAATTAAATAATTGTACCTAACGATGACTCACACAACGTATAGTTATATTTACTTATCATATGCTCACTTCAGTACCCACCTATATGAAAAATATGAATGAAACCCGCATTATTTGGGAACTATCTTATCTTGCATCCCGTCGACTTCATGCGTTTTATTGAGACTTATGTTAGAGAATTCTTTTGCTATAATTGTTTTCTTTGAATTTTATAGGTATTACACCTCTGTAACTGAGATAACGTCAATTTACTATCTATTTAACTCGGTGTTATTTTGATATTTCCGTTTTGTTTACTAATTCTTACTCTAGTAATAGGTAGGCTAGTGTGATATACATACACTTCTGGACACATCTATTGGCCCACCTTGTATTTTCAGTTTCGTTTGGTCCTAGCTAAAATTTTATATTAGGTCGAGCAAAAAGTTTTTATGCAGTTTTGAACCTGGCACATTCACAATTTCATTCAATAGTCTTTTTTTGAATTTCGAACACAGAATTTAAAGAAACAAAAGACAATTTGGAGCCTGTTTGTTGATATCAAACAATCGAATACTAAGAAAACTTGGTTTTATTGGTTTACTTGGATTTAATTCTTGAAAAAGTGATTGATATCTTTGGTTTTGCAACAAACATTACTTATTCTTAACATTAAGGTGAGGTTCTATCAATAATCTATGGATACTTCACATGAAGTCGCCGCCCAAGCTGTGGCACTTATTCAGGCCGGACACAGCCAAAGAAACGTGAGTGCTCAACTTAATTTAAGTCGATCTGCGGTCCGAAATGTTTATCGGAGGTACCTAGAGACTGGCGGCTTTGTTCGTCGCCAAGGAAGGCCACGATCTCAGGTCACAACTGAAAGGCAGGATCGATTCATCGTGACGACCAGCTTGAGAAATCGTCACCTTACCTCCATTGAGATACAAAACCAACTTCGCGACTTCCACGGAGTATCTGTGAGCGCTCGAACTGTTCGGAGAAGGTTAAAAGAACGCGATATGGTACCACACAAGCCAGCTAATGGGCCCAAACTAACGCGAGCCCACCGAACAGCGCGCCTTCATTTCGCACGCAGTCATTTAAATTTGACACAGCAAGATTGGAGCCGTGTACTCTTTTCTGATGAGTCTAAAATTGTGTTACATGGCAATGATGGAAGGAAGAAGGTCTACCGACGTAAGGGAGAGTGTATCGCACAATGCTGCTTTGAAGAGAGGGTTGCTTATGGCGGTGGCTCATGGACTGTCTGGGGCGGTATATCCGCGAGCGGCAAAACTCAACTTGAGGTTGTTACAGGACCACGGCTGCCAACATTAAATGCTGAAAGGTACATTCGTGAGTGCTTAGAACCTCACGTGATACCATACGCGGACTATGTGGGCCCAAATTTCCTTTTTATGCATGATAATGCAAGAGCCCATGCGGCCGGCATCGTCAGGGAATATCTTCGGGATGTGAACATAACAGTTTTGGACTGGCCAGCCAGAAGCCCAGACATGAACCCCATTGAGCACATGTGGGACGAGCTAAAAAGACGTGTTAGGGCTCGTCAGCTAGTTGCCCAGACGATGCAGGAGTTGAAAACTGCCATAGAAGAGAAAATGGGAGATGATCCCTCAAAATTTCATAGAGCGGTTGATAAACTCTATGCCTAATCGTATGAGAGCTGTGGTAGATGCCCATGGAGGCAACACGCGTTATTAAATAAAACCTTTATTTGATAAAACATGTTTTTTATTCAAAAATCAATTGCCTTTAACAAGGCGCATATCCGACTTGTTAGGCGTAGCTCCATGTCGTATGGTATTCTGAATTCAAATTTAAAACAATACGATCGAAAAAGATGGTAAAATGTATCAGGTTTAAAACTGCATCAACAGTTTTTGTTCAATCTAGCAATCATATTTCGGTAGGGGCCATCGAAACCTAAACTCTAAGGTGGGCTACTAGATGTGTCCAGAAGTATATGTGTATAATAGTGTGTGTGTAGAATATTATCTAATAAGTAATGTAAGAATATGTAGACCGGTGGCGGCGAGTGCGCACAGCGACAGGCGGCGAGAAACGTGGTCGTGGAGCAGGCAGCGGTCGCGCGCGCCACTCGCGCCTCATAGCACCGACAGCGGCTGCTCCGGGGGGCGAACTTACTACTTATCCTGTTTTTTTATATTTCTATGATTAAACAAGTATGCATGGTTATCTGCGCTTAATTCAATTTGTACTTATTGGTAACATTCACTGAAGTTGGTAGCAAGCGTTTGGTGATGGAAACCATATAGGAGAGTAGTGGCTCTCTTAATTGACTACTCTTGTACACGTCGTGTTTGGGCTCATATGAATCGTACGGGCGGGTTTATTATACTGGTAACAACGGTCTACTGATGGAGCCATAAAGGTGTCAACAAAACGGGGATGGGATTCTTCTTTCTAATCTATACTAATATTATAAAGCTGAAGAGTTTTTTTGTTTGAACGCGCTAATCTCAGGAACTACTGGCTCGAATTGAAAAAATATTTTTGGGTTAAATAGACCATTTATCGAGGAAGGCTTTAGGCTATATATCATCACGCTTAAGCCAATAGGAGCGGAACAGCGATAAAGAATGTTTTAAAATCGGGGATTCCACGGGGACGAAGTCGCGGTCAGAAGCTAGTCTTTTCATAAACTGTTCGAAAAATAAAAAATACAATAAAAGTAGATCTACCTACTGAATTAAACCAACTTCTGCTTTCCAGGGATTATTGTAACTACGAAATGATACTTAAGTAATTGAAGAAAATAAAAAAAATGCAAATCTATACTTAATATTATAAAGCTGAAGAGTTTGTTTGTTTGGTTGTTTGTTTGTTTGTTTGTTTGAACGCGCTAATCTCAGGAACTACTGGTTCGAATTGAAAAATTCTTTTTGGGTTGAATAGACCATTTATCGAGGAAGGCTTTAGGCTATATATCATCACGCTTAAGCCAATAGGAGCGGAGCAGCGATAAAGAATGTTTTAAAATCGGGGATTCCACGGGGACGAAGTCGCGGGCAGCAGCTAGTAAGCTAAATAAAATTTCTCGGCCGTGCCTAACGTTGTCAATGTCGCCAGGGGCGTAGCGAGGTACCTATAGGCAGTCAACCCGCCTACAAGGGTGTATGTTATGCCCTCAGATATGCAAATACTCAGGCAAATTAGAACCTATTGCAAATGAATTACAAACGAAGAATATCGATGTTACATAAACGCTTGCGATTTTATATAACAGCTCCATTCTAGCTGGATTGTCATTGTGCTACGTCTAACAATACTGCTATCCACGTTTATACATAATGCAGAATGACGTACATATCTGCAATTATATAGTATGTAAAAACCCACAGAGCTGTAGTCGGATTAACTTAAGTACAAAAGGTGGGAAACATATGTAATTTTTACGTAACCTGTGAGCCTTTCCGACTGCGGCTTACTCTTGCCAAGCGCATTGCCTAATTTGTGTAATTTATTTCATCACCTGCTCTCAAAACGGTTAAGGAAAACATCGCGAGGAAACCGGCATGTCCTAGAACCAAAACATCGAAGACGTGTGACATTTACCAACCCGCACTGGGCCCGCGTGGTGGATTACGGCCCCTCTCCTAGAGAGGAGGCCTGTGTCCCAGCAGTGGGAACATTTATAGGTTGATTAGATTATGCTTATGCTATATTATGACCGATTCTTATGAAATTTGGTACACATTACACA
Organism: Hecatera dysodea; assembly: GCA_905332915.2. Lineage (NCBI taxonomy): Eukaryota > Metazoa > Arthropoda > Insecta > Lepidoptera > Noctuidae > Hecatera > Hecatera dysodea. The sequence goes on along the minus strand of HG995286.1, from coordinate 22,898,833 downwards.
CAATATTTGTGACTCGAACACGGAAGCGTTACGTAAATAAATAAATAAACGGGTTCAAATATTTCTGTATGGTTTGGCTTAGCCACCAGCCGCCATTTTTATTTAATTTCAAAGTCATCACGCTCATCAACATGGACATATGTACCTAATATGTATATATATGTATAAGTATAAGAGGGTAGAGGACACTTAAGTAAACAAAAAATGTTGCCAACATGGTGCCCAAAAGTGTCTCGTTGCCGATTTTTATAATTATTTAAGTTTTCTTTACCCATGTAAACATCTTTAACCGTGCGCCACGACCCTCTTCTTGGCGGACGAACTAGAAAATTTTAAACAAAAGTGTTATACCAAACATCTCCACAAGCCCTCTCGAGGGCTTCTTGTGAGAGTTTCAATTATATTGAATCATAATTTGAAAACAAATAGTTTTAAGGTTATTCAAGAAATCAGATAAATAATATAAATTACTAGTTATGCTGGCTGGAGTTTCGAGCCCGAATATGATCAAAATTAAAACGGCGTCATTGAATTTTAATCGATACAAAAAACCGGGAAAGGTATTCCGGCAAATTGCGATTCCACGAATAATATATTTTTAACGTGTTTCTTTAATGTCACAGATTTCTTATAGGTTTTCCTGTACTTTGTTTGTTTCTAAATTTAGACTCCCAAGTTTCAGAAATATTATAATAACATCGGAATGGAGTATTAAGAAAATAAAAAAAAACACTTTGAGACAGTCATTTCCTAAATTCATTTTCTGAAATCGATGTTTTTGGTTGGCCCTTCGTTTTTTGAACACCGACTTTCGAAATTAAAGTTATTTTGTACTTTTTTTGGAATACTTTCGACTTGAGAACCTCCTTCTTTTTTGGAAGTCGGTTAAAAACATGAAAATAAATAAATCCTGGAAATGGGGTCACCATTTCCAAGATATATTTATTTTCTTTACACGTCCGTGTTTAGGTCACAAAAGATTATATGTGTACCAAATTTCAACTGAATATGTAGACGCAGCAGTACAACACTATTGAAGTATTTGCATAGGTACACTCTAGTAAAGAAAGGAAATTGTTCCTTCATAGCTGTCAATATGTTCAACAAATCTTTATGAACTGACAAGCAATAATACAAAAGATGACCAGAATCTCAAAGCGCTGCATGCAGGTACACAACTGCATTGTAATTTTAGATATCTTTTTATCGGATTATAAAGATGGCTGTTTAACATGTGTTCAGTACAAAATTAGTCAAACAGCCATTTAATTCCTTAGTTAAATTTTTTCTGACTGTTGAAAAATCGGTCTTATACTGCGTTTTTTGCTGACACTTAGAATTTCTGAACCTATTTGTAAACGAGCGAGAACGCTACGAGATCGGCTACGAGACTGCTACGAGAACGCATGTTGCCCTACGCTGGCTACGCGCTACGGATACGTAGCAGTTTATTTGTAGGTAGGTATTAGGTATACGAGGATTTCTGCGAAATAAACCGACTAAAGAGGTAGATCGCGGTACCTGTGTGTCGCGTGTACCGGTAAAAATAACCGACTTCGAAATAAAAAACACTACAAAGTAAAACAAGATTTTCCAAAAAAAATATCGTAACAAGTTTTTTTTTACTTTTCACTTTTTAGTGGTGCCCACAGCTCAATTGATATTATTCCCATAGTTAGTGATTGCTCTATTTAACGTTAAGGGATTTAATTTGTGTGCCTTCACAGCCCAAGTCCAGACCACCTCATGGTAAAATATCTCACTGTAGTAGAACAAAATTATATTGATTTCAAGCTTCGGAGTTCATTGGTTTATTTTGGAAGTTCAACGGCCAATGCCAATACACCCAACGCAAAAAAAAACATCATCAGAATCGGTTCGTAACAATAAACTTATGCCCAAATTATAAATAAAAAATGATTAATCTAACTTAATGTAATTAAAATGGAATTAATTGTAAATACTTATACTATATAACTATGATAATATTATATTAATGAAGCTATCACAGAGATCTATAATCTGTAACTCTTGCCACAGTCCTTCACTTCTATTATTCTTTTGTGAATACGTGGACATTGGTGTGGGTTACATGTTTGTGAATTTAATTTTAAGTATCACTTGTTTTCTTTTAAACATGTAATGTTTTTTGTCCCTAATAAATAAAATAAAATAAAAAAATAGATAACCACTAAAACATGGAAATGTATCATAATTGGCGAGGTAAGAGTGAACCAAGCTGACAACACAGTACAGCGTACCAGCGTAATGTTATGTCATAAACTGGTGTAAACAATAAACTGCGGACGTACTATGAGGTGTTAAAACGTGAGTCTTCCGAGCGAGAAAGAGGGATAGAGTTATACACCCCATATAGTAATAGTTATCCATCCCTTTTTCTCGCTGGGAAACTTCACGTTTTAAGACGTCATGGTACGCCCGCAGACATGCGTTCCCGGTAGACTAGATATCATTTACTAGCTGCTGCCCGCGACTTCGTCCCCGTGGAATCCCCGATTTTAAAACATTCTTTATCACTGCTCCGCTCCTATTGGCTTAAGCGTGATGATACATAGCCTAAAGCCTTCCTCGATAAATGGTCTATTCAACCCAAAAAGAATTTTTCAATTCCAACCAGTAGTTCCTGAGATTAGCGCGTTCAAACAAACAAACAAACAAACAAACAAACAAACAAACAAACAAACAAACAAACAAACAAACTCTTCAGCTTTATAATATTAGTATAGATTGATGAGTTTCTTTGCCTGTCTCCGAAGTTTTAAACCACATTTTCACCAAATTGAAATGGAACCAGTCCGGTTTTGTTTCCGAACGAAAAAGGAATCGTCCAAATCGGTTAACAATTGGTGAAAATATCGCTGAACTAAGAAGTCATATTGCTTGGGTTAATTAACTTATTTCTCGAAGAAGTAAATATTATCACATTTTGTTTTGTGTTTAACTCTAACGAGTAGGTACCCACTGACGCTAAACCGGAACAAATTAGTGATGGGTTGTTGACGGTTTTTCCGTTAATGAAACGTTAACGTTGATTTACGTTTGTCAACTGGTTAATCAACTAGTTAAATTCGTCAACGAGTTTACTACTACAAATGTCAACTTGCAACGTAAACCGTTCATTCGTTGAACTATCCTTAAAATAAATATTTCGAAAATCAACTCTGCAAGACGTTATTTACGGTTCAAATTGTATGAAATGGCCGTCGCTCGCAATCTAAAACATTATTTTCAACTTTAGTTTTTTAATTTGCTCAGTTAGTTGCGTTCAACGCCATCCTAGAACAAATCAGTTTGGAGCCAGAGACAAACATCTGGCCGTAATAAAAAGAGATTTTCTCCTTATTTGAATCGTTTCTTAGAATTTGCTGCTTTTTTTCGGTGTACATGAAACCAAATTCCTAATGTCACCAATCAGTTTCTTCTATTACTTACAACGTCCGATCTTTTAACATTACCAGTGAACAGAAACACCCGTCACGTCCTCGAAGCATCACGTATCCCCGTTTTATGTACGAACACATTCGCGGGACATACTGAGGGGTATAACGTTCAGAACACTGGCCACACTTGCTTATGAGGGCGATGTCTGTCTGATACCTATCAATTATTGTACACCCGCATATTCAAATATATGTATGTATGTATGTAGGTACCAAAATTAAAGTGTTTTAAATGAATATTTTTACTTTTTGCGAAACGACAAAAAAATTACGACTTTGCAGAGTATTAAAATAAACTGTTAAAACTTCGACAAATGCTTTGTATGTAAGGTTTTCTTCTGAAAACTAACTCAAGTTATTGTGATTACGTTTTGAATCGTTTACACAGAAAACTAACAAATGGAAGAAGTGGTTCATGAATTTCTAAGAATACTTATAGGCTTGTAAGATTGTATGAAATAAGTAGTAAGTGCTTTTAAAATATTACTTTTACAAATCATGAAATTACTAGCGCTCCGGCGGAGAGCAATGAAATATATTTTTCCCACGGTAAAGGAAAATAAAATCGGTTGTGATTGTTGTGAGGAATTTTCACGTAACAATCATATCGGTACATTTCATTTAATTATAACAACAAATTGAACTAAACCGAATAGAATTTTGTATATAACATTGAATTCCCTAAAAACAAACATGACTTAAGTCTGGCTCTCAACTATTAAAATCTAATAAAGCGAAGGATTGTTTAGTTATTGGTGTTATATTAATTTTAGAGCTTCCAAGCCAAACAAAGAGGCAAAGACATGCCAAGACCTCGGGATTTTATTCTTAGACCGCTCGCCTTTCATTATTTGCTTTCTAAATGAAATCTAGAAGACCTAAATACGAATTCTCCTCGACAATGGAAAAATATGTAGAATGTCTTGTCGTAGCTTCAAGACTTTCCGAACTTTTATACCTTGGCAGTATCTTGGTATTTTTTATTAAGTATCTCGAAATAAAGTATTCTTTAATAAGATAAAAAAAATAAGCGTGCGTGAGTAGTCGTATAAAGTCTGTAAAATCTTACGTCTCACCTTGGAAATAAACAACATGAATAAAGTATATCCTGAAAAAAATATGTTGATATGTTTCTTGAACTGATTTTCTTTCGTAACGAAGAGCAATTCAAAATGAAAAATGTATTAGATTAAAATTATACTTGGAGCAATGCAATTCCTTTTTAAATAGTTTTTTTTTTTCATCATCATTCAGATCAAAGTTTAATTTGACAGCCAACTCTACCTTAAATAGCCCGCGCTTCCCCAGCTTCCTGCCTTATACCGGCCCAATCACTATCGCAGATTGCATGAAAGCGATAGATGTTACAGATCAAAGCGGCATTCCTACGTTTAATTAACAAACTCAAAAAGCCGCAGGTGCCTCAGTATTCGACGCCGCAGCAGTTGACATCACTGGCATTCATAACTAGTGATCGTGCTATTCCTGGGATTTATTAACCCTTATCTTAACATGGATATGTCTTCTGTATGACGTAAGTAATATGACAATCATTGAACGCACGGAACTAGCTTATACGGTAGTGAGTAGTTTGATAATTGTGTTTACCTACTCATGATATCTTAAACAGTTTAACTTCATTTTAAACATCGACATTCATACAAATATTACCAGGTATCTTGGGAATCTGCCATATCAACATTATCATTCAGGTTTATTGACCCAAAACAGCACTACTAACGCCGATCGGTGTTCATAATTGACGCGCTAGCCGCGCGGTTGGAAACGCCGACAACCCCAGACATTCCAATTATTTGCAGTTGTTTATTAATCCGTCATTCAGTCAGCTGTAATAACTTTATTTGCAGGCTAGATATGTCTTTATTAAATATTTTGAAACCGTTTAATTTTGCTCGCCCTGTTTGTTAATTTAGTGTTTGAGTCAAATCTAGTAATTGAAATTTGATCCCCTTGCTGTTGACGCATTGATCTGAAATTTGGTATGCACCTTTAGTTCTGATGACGATATAATTTCATATATTCGGAATCATTGTAAATCCAAGATGACCGCCGCTATTGTAGAATAGGGTGGATTACACATGTATATTTTATCACTACTTCCTCTGTATGGGTATAACTCCAAATCAAATAACATGACTAGTAGAATAGATTAAACGATGAAAAAAATATGAAATCTTATATGGCCACGAATAAAATGGCAGGTGATTTTTTTCACTACGAAGGGGTAGTATGGACTTCAAATTAAAGGGCATAAGTAATAAAATACTGTAATATGCTTTGACACGTTTAAAATCTAAGATAGCCGCCGGAAATGCCAGATTTCATATTTGTTTGTATATATGGGAGATTGATACCAAATGAAAGGGAAAGTCGAGAGCTGCATACCACTATGCAGCTCTCGACTTTCGCAGAGTTTTGAGATAGTCTTTAACAGTAATATGAATGATTAAATTAAGGCAATTACTTATCAATGCGCGTGTAACCTGCGTAAATAGCATATATTATGTGATTTCTACTTATTTTCTTTTTTATAACGTTCATCATCAAGGCCCGAGATTTATGATGAACTTTAAGTACATTGTCTACAGCATTTTAATCATAATTTGCAATAAAATCAGATCACATATAACAAAATATGTTTTTTTTTTGTTTTTAGTCACGCGTACATTATTGGCTATTGATAAAGTAACAGACTCGGTGTCTTTTATTGTTTCTTCGTTTTTTTGAACACCGACTTCTGAAATTAAAGTTATTTTATGCTTTTTTGTTTAGAAGACGGTTGTTTTTTTTGTAGAAAGATTTTCACTGTTTACTTTTTAGTGGTACCCCCCCACCTCGTACCCATCACATCGTACACGGCATAAATTGGTGTAAACAATAAACAAACATTCAGCAATCCCAAAAGATTTGCTATCTATTGAAGAGTTCCGTTTCGTATCTCTGTTGTTCTTCAGATTTTTACCAAACTATAAAGGGACCACCTTAAAATACTAAGATGCTCTTCCCAACCAATGTATACAGTTTTATTTTTTTTATTTTACATCGATAACAATGAATGAGAACATCATCAATGAAGTCTAAAACACGAATTATTAGGTATAACTGAAATACTAGTCCTAAGATCTCAATAAATCAAATTTAAAGAGGACCACACGACAAGTACCAGCTTTCGAATACAAAAAGAATCATGAAAATCGGATCACAAAGTACAAAGTTATGAGATAACACACACAAAAAAAAGTCGACTTGAGAACCTCCTCCTTTTCTGGAAGTCGGTTAGAAAGCAAATGTTCATACCTACTATCTTGTTTCACATGAACATCGCCACAGCAAATTAGACCTTCATACGCCGTGTCCATTTTCAATCGAAATTGCAGAACACATACGTGCCACCCTATGAAACAATTAGATGTAGCCCCCTCAACCCTCTGGCAGTCACACCCGCCGTAGTATGTGGTATTTAGAACAAAGCAAACCGATTAATATATTACGAAGCTAAACACAGATGAAACGAATGTATTGGCGTGGCCTCAGTAAGAGACTTCTTTTATAAAATAAATATACTGAAAAGCGAGCGGTTCTCTATCTACTTACTGCTCCACACCGCGGTCATGTTGTTTGTTTATGTGCTTGAAATAACGCAAACAGGGGTGTAAAAAAACCACACATAAACCAAAATAAAATAATTTCGATTAAATCTCATCCACATGAAGCAGAATGCGACACATACATATGTTCGTCAAAGGGTTTAAAGGATGACTTGTTCAAATTAACTTGTTAAACGTAAAATAGAGTAGCCGCAAAGCCGTACTCACACACACATATACAAGTCAACATCATTGCGCAAACTATCAAATATACATACACATGCTGAAGCCGATTCGGTTGCCTAAAAATGAGGTAGATACAACGTAGTCCAAAGTTTTGGCAACCGAGAGTATTAGGTATCACGTCCGGCACACAGCACACAACTTTAGCCATAACTTTATGCCTCTACTCTATTTAACCATAACAAACCCTATTTTTAATTTATTTCACAGAACTGGTACTATTAACTTTCATAATTATGCTCTAGAAAGCAGAAAACATGAATTCTTTTTTCGCAGCTTACAAAGTAAAATGATCTTTCAGAAAAACAACATGTAAATGGAAAAGATAAAGGTCCAGTCTAGCCCTAAGAGCAAAAATTGAATGATAATATAGATATTAAACAAGAAACACGTTTGACAACTCCATCCTTTGTGTATTTGCGAAGTAATAAAAAGATCTGTCGAAGTGAAAAACAACACAATGATAGTGAGAATTCTTCTTGACAGACAGAGAGACAGACAGACACACGAATGATTCTATTATATGAATATGTAAGGGTTCTGTTTTCTCATTCAAACGTGAGGAACCCCGAGTATTTGGTCATCTACCCCTAACAAAGTTACATGATGATAAAGTCTCCAAGAGTGTCACGATTAACAACGTTCTTATTCTTAAAAGAAGAAAACAAGCTTACGTGGATACTTAGAAGAAGTAAATGATGTTAGGAGGCACTTATGCTGTGCCGGAAGGGTTGGGAAATGTGAAAACGAGCCAATGAGACGCGGGTGAAGGACTCTCTGACATGATCCGTCAACAATATCAAATACTCGGAACAGTATTGCATTTCCATTAGATAATGTATAGAAACTTAAACAAAGAAACAGCCACATGTACTAATAGTACCATGCTTCCCATTGATCTGGTTCTCGGATACACAGCTTTGTCACATGAACCCTACTGTTAAACTTAGTCTATTTTTTACATTTAAAGAAGTGTCGGCATTGCGCAGTTTCCGTAATGTTAGCAAGTGAACGATTAGGGGATGACTTACATTTATGTGCAAGCAAAAGACCAATTGCGTCAAGAACACAGTAACCAGTAGATAAAAAACATTTTGAATCTAATGTTGATCAAGAAAAAACACAGTAACCAGTAGATAACTCATTTTGAATCTAATGTTGATCATGAAGCTACAACTTTTGTATAATAAGCTTGATTGTTCAGCCTGGAACTGGAGGAACTTTGCAGTTAAAGACAAGGTAGGTTTCCCGAAGATACAACGCTAATAAAGAATTGGGAAAAGGCTAAACTTCCATTAAGTACCCTTCAAAGTAATTTTGAATATATTGTTTGGTAATCGTAGACAATATGGTGGAGCTATGAATGTCGTGGTAAAGTTCTGCAGCAGAAAGTTCCGGAAGCTTGAAGCTTTGATTATTGGCTTATGATCGATAAGCTTCTAACCTGAAAAGTAAACAATACCATTTATGATTAAAGTAATTTTCTCCCATTTCCCAGTCTTCCTACCATGAGTCAAGTAACAATTAACAACTAAAAAAATATCCAAATCAAGAGTATATTGCATTAAAAATATATATTTAATTAAATATATTTTTAATGCAATATACTCTATCTATCTCTCAATGAGATCTACTTTCTTTCCAGTTATCCTTTCTCCTCGTTTTGTTTGGTTCTTCTTTCAATTCTTTAACCTTACAGGTAACATATGTATATGTTGTCAATGACGATAGCGGATCAGTTTCAGCACAAAAATATCAAGACCCAAAACGTAAACAAAGCGAATACGATTTGACATCAGCCATCCCGTCGCTAGCGACATCTGCGCTGAGCTTTGCGTGTGGATCCCCATTGGCAGAGTTGATCCAAGGATGGGTTGCCATCATAATATATTTTTACTCTCCCATATCTCGGAAAGCACGTTAAGCACGGTTAGTAAGAAGCCAGAATATCTGAAAGCATTCTTACCAAAGTGGAATTGGTTACCCAGTGTCAGGGTTGTTGAGGTCGGATATGCAATCGCTGTGAAAAATGCAGTTATGATTATTAAATAAAATTACGAAAACCGACGAAGCCGTATGAGCTTGATGCCTTTGCTTTTCCGACAAAAAAATATTAGTCTAGGAATTTGCAGCGTTTTTTGTTTCCTTCAAATACATAAACGTTAAGTTTATTTTAATTTATTTTTAATTGTCACTATTTTTAATAAATGCTTATCTCATATTATTATTGTGTTATTTTTTTCGCAAATGGTACGAAAAGTAGAGTATTTTCCTCGGTGATAAAGCTGTCTTAGTCTTGGGTAAACTTAAATCTCTCGCTACACTCAGGACTCGTCTTAAATCCCTCGTTTCGCTCGTGATTTAAGTTTTTAACACCCTCGCTACGCTCGGGAGTAAACCACGAGTCCTTCGTTACGCTCGCGATTTAAATCGTCACCCACGACAAAAGACACTGCTTTATCCCCTTGGTTAATAATCTACTATTTTTGACCTATTATGTTTTTTTATCGTTGTCGTGCAGGTCTTTTTGAAAAATGTATTTGCGGCTTTGCGCTGGTAGTACACACGCACTATAAATTGTATGTGTGTTATGTACTCAAATTATGTTATATACTTGTTTACTTGTGTGTGTGACAAGTTTGTTTTCGAGAACACAATGACGTCCGACTTGAAAGTAGGACTGTGTATTCTTTGCTGCATATTTTAAAGTTCGCTTTGTAACTTCAGAAATTAATTAATTAAACAGTAATATAAGTGCACACTGCTACCACCCACACTGGCAGAGTGGGTGTTCCGCCCCTTACGTATACCATCACGCATGCGCCGGAAACTACTCCCGCCGATTCCTCAGTGTCTCTGGACCCTGCGTACTGAACGGTTCTTTTTTGTCAGCCTAGCAGGGATTGAGTGCTGACTACCTTAACTATCGCGAGTCTAAGTTAAATTCAGTGCTTCTTTCCTCTAGAGCTACCGGAGGAATCTCCTGAGAAAATGGCCGATCAGCAAAGTAAGTTGTTAATTTTATTGAAAGAAAATTAGTTTGAATCTTGTGCGAAACTTCAAGTTTATATTAAACTTTATCGAGAGTTTTTTTATATGCAAAACTTTTTATAAAAATATTTTAAAGCTTTGCTTGAGAATTGTGTAAAAAGTAGCTTGTTACTCAAGTATTTTGTGACACAAGATTCAATACTATTTTTTGTGGCGGGTTCTTTAGGAGTATGAGATATTGTGGCGCTGCAAGAGCAGGTATATAACTTAAATGTCTACAACTGCGAGTTTTAAACTGTTTTAGTTTTAAAAGTCAACTGCAGCCTGAATTAAGAAACCGGTATTGTTTGTTAAGTTTCTGTTTTCCTGTCTCGTAAAATAATCGATTTTAAATTATGTAAGATATCAAAAGTTACTTTTAGAAGTTTTCTAAAACAAAAACGTTATTTTTATTTGGGCCACAGTTGTTACAGATTTTATTATAATAGTGAAGGCGGGCAGCTGAGAGCGACAACCACTGCGTTGTTTGATAATTTTTAAGTTGCTTTACTTATGGGATAAGTTTTTACGAATATCGTAATTAACAATGAAAAAAGTTAAATGTTTCCTTTTTAATTATTACTCTTTATTTTAATCGATTGGATTAATTGCGAGATGAAAAAAGAGTAGTAAACTAGTACCAGCTAAATTTATAATTTCTGAGATAACGTAAACCACTTTGCAATTTAATAATTGCAATTAAGATTTTGACAGTTAATTTAAAAAAATAGGAGCTATTGTAATATTATTTTTACGAAAGCGTTGTTACTGGCTTAAGGCTAGATTTGCAAAGGTGTGTCAATCGAATTCCTTTGTTGACCCTACCGACGAAGTACTTGTAGTTCTTTGTCTGCCTTGTGAGGACCTATCCAATATATTATGTGTTAGTTATTAGATGAAAATATGATAGTTAGACAATTCTGAAAAATCTGGATATCGTTTCGCGGTTCATATTTAGGGAATTTAAAAACGACAAAGACGTACATCATTGCGGCTTGTGACCATCTCACTAGCGTGATCATCGGTTTGATAGCCGATTTTTGTTTTTAAACCAACACTGAAAGAATACCGTATGATTAGTTAAGCACTCTACGAAAACTTGGTTAAAAGTACAAATAAATGAAAACTTTTAAAATTAATTATTGAACGGTATTGAATGAGTTCAAACTGATCCAAGGGCTAGCTTGCATCAGTTTCTTAATGTAGACGGAGTTAAAATTACCTTCAGAGGTCGTGGAGAAACGTGTTGCTGTTATAGTACAACGTCATTCAAACTTTACGTTGCTCGTTCCCATGAAAGTCTGGGCTTTGTTTCCGTTTCCCTTTATCTTTCTTGTCAGTTAGTCCGCTTGAAATATACAAGCCTCTGTACCTGTTGATCTTGAATGGATATAAGAAGGAATATGCAACGATGGAAAAGAGCTTTAGATAAAATAATTTGCCTCGGTTTAAAATATAAGTAAGTTCATGAAAATCCAATTTTACAATTATTAAATAATAAGGAAAATGGATGAAGATAATGCTTATCCTCTAACTTTGCCCGAATCTAAATCCGCAAGACTGGCAATCATCCGGAGGCGGTGGAACCAGCCACGCTGCAAAGTAGTTCAGAATAACCATAAGCCTAGATCTTCCACTGGTACTGAGCGTGCGTGCCTGCTGGCTGTGCGTCAGTGGCACTCGGGCCCACCTCGGGCCTCTGGCTTTGTTCCACGATGCTACTTTCCGCCTCGATGCCTCGCTTTGTCTTGGCGCTCCTTGTTGTTCTCCTCATTGCTTTCATTGTGGCGAAGTTGTCAACAACCTCGGACACCACGGCCTGTCATGCAGCCGTGTGGCGACCCGCGAATATTAACAACATCATCCGACGAGCTCTTATTACCGTCGGCACTTTGACTGTATTAGAACTCATAGGCTTGGCACGCGACGATGGCAGAAGATCGAACAGCATGTCGTTATTTCCGTGGAGGACCAGCTGAGCTGAGTGAGGGACACTACTCGTATCGATACCGTTGAACCATCCCATCTTCCTAGCTTATCGTGTTGTGTCGGATCTGCCGCTGCGACTGCGGAGAACCTCAAGCGGCGGGAATATAATTATGTCGTTGTTTTTTCGAGCTGTTTGTGGTTGAAACTCTCTGTTCGTGGGTTAAAATTACCTTTAACATGTTTAAAGCACTATCAAGACGCTTAGTTAACACTTCGCGGGACCCAAGGGAAAAGGTTAGGCAGATGTATGATGGGATGTAATAGTTAGTTGTACATAAATAAACATTTTATTTTTTAGCTAAATACCTGTATATAAAAAATATAATACAATAGTGACAACAGAATCAAAATTTTTCGAAAAACAAACGTGCCATAACAACTTAAAACATATTTGTACCTCCTGCGAAAACGCTGTTTTCTATGGCATCTGTAGTATGTCTTCTGCACCTAATTAAGAAGGTGAAGAAAAAAACGTCACTTTTCCTTTTTTTCCTCCTCAATTGCCATCTTTGAAGATTTATAACGTCGTCGCTAATGATATTTATTTTTAAATGCTTACATACTTTTTTACTTAGAGATACCAAGAATATAAATACAACCAATACATTCCAATTCTCTATCATCTGAGAATACAATAATACTAAATAAAGAGCGAATAAAAATGCTAAAACTGTCTAAGCCTGAGAAAGACTGTCTACGACAAATAAATCATAACATGTCAGGTTGCGATAATAATTGAGCGTGGGTAGCATTTTTTATGGGAAATAAGTCCTCCTGCCTCTCCGAGTGGGAGGGACTGTCAGACTCTTACTGACTAAAATCTATCCGTATTTCTTCGAATACCCTTTGCGATCTAGGACATGCTACTGCGTGTTATGATTGAGGGATCTTTAAATATACTGGGAAGTCAACTACTAATTAGGTTCCTATAAAACCTGCACACAGAAACAGGAGCCCCGCGGAGGGGGGTCACCATCGTTGAGGTCAGGTTAGGTTTACTCCTATTTCTTAGCTGATTGACTGACTGAATTGAACAGAAATGTGATTGAATGGGCTGTTATTAGTATAATAGGCAATTTTCATTAATTGCCTATTTAAATATTTCATACGAATCATTTTTATTTAGTTTACTACTCAGGTTTTACTGCAAGTACCTACATTTATAAAACAAAATAATATACACGAAGGTATATTGCTTAATTTAGAAATTACTTCCAGCTGACGTGCGATGAAAGAGTAGAATGTCGAAAGCAAAGACACAACATGTAAAGAGACATGGCGAAGCGTGTATTTCTTCGGTGCAATTTGTCCTATTTTATAAACCTGTAAATGTTAAAATTCTTAATAGTAAACTAGTACATAGTAGTTTCACCGAATTGGGGTTTTGGCTGTGAGTCTGTGACATAGTAGTTTCACCGAATTAGAGGTTTGGCTGTGAGTCTGTGACATAGTAGTTTCACCGAATTAGAGTTTTGGCTGTGAGTCTGTGACATAGTAGTTTCACCGAATTGGAGTTTTGGCTGTGAGTCTGTGACATAGTAGTTTCACCGAATTGGAGTTTTGGCTCTGAGTCTGTGACATAGTAGTTTCACCGAATTGGAGTTTTGGCTGTGAGTCTCTGACATAGTAGTTTTGGCTGTGAGTCTGTAACATAGTAGTTTCACCGAATCAGAGTTTTGGCTGTGAGAGTATGACATAGTAGTTTCACTTAATTGGAGTTTTGGCTGTGAGTCTGTGACATAATAGTTTCACTGAATGAGAGTTTTGACTGTGAGTCTGTGACATAGTGGTTTCACCGAATTGGAGTTTTGGCTGTGAGTCTGTGACATAGTAGTTTCACCGAATTGGAGTTTTGTCTGTGAGTCTGTGACATAGTAGTTTCACCAAATTGGAGTTTTGGCTGTGAGTCTGTGACATATTTGATGCGTAGGTACTTTCAAGCAAAGCAAATGTGATATAATTATTTGATTAACAGTGACCTGCCTATGCTAATTAGCTTGCGAAAATAAAATTAAAATAATTTGACTTTAATTAAAGAAACTAATGAGCTGTATTTAATTTATAATTCGATATATTTTGAAACCATAGCCACCAACTCAAGTATCGACTTTTAAAAATAGTTACTTAATACTCAACTTACATTAATTTTAAGTGACTATTTAAAGAGGCCTGAGAGAGTAGAGGATTATGTAGCTGCTATATAGTAAAGTTAAAATAGCAAAATAAAACATGATTTTGTGATTATCTATTTGGATATAACTTTATTGTGTATGAATCGATCTTGTTGATTATTTTTGCGTTGGGTTTAGTTGTAGCTTTATTGCGAAAGCACACAAAGTCCTTAAAGATAGATAGCGCAACCATTCATCATGGAAATAATGTCAATATATTTATTGGGTATCATCGATGATTGCGGTTATTTCTTCGATTTTAGATGCTTTAAAAAGTCTTTCAAGTTTCCGCTTTTCTGAAGTCGGGTTTAACTTATACATTCATACATTATATACTCGTAGCATGTATGAATCGCTGGCGGTGGTATGAGTGCCGGGCGAGGCTTTTCCTACGATCCTCGCAGGTGCATCGTGCTCATGTATACATACGCATGCGAGCTACGCCGTAGCACACCGAGCTACGGCGTAGCAGAAAGGTGCTACGCTAGCGCTTGTCTCTTTTTTATTAACTACCAAAATATATATACTAAAGTTTTCTGAAAAGCATTTTATCATTCATATAAGGATTTATTTATATAACTATAAGAAGGTATGAAAAAAAATGATAAGTAACATTTAATCTAATTAATAAACTATAGTTATTGATTAACTATTCCGGAGCTATTACAACAGTTTAACATTGAACAGCTGTGCTTGCAAAGCGATGATACATAATATATTAGGCATTTCAGCCGCAAACTTTTATCCCCGTACCAAAACATTAAAAGGCGCAATAACATTGCTGCGCGCGGAAATTCTTTCCGTGTGGTTGCACGCTGCTCTCCGTTTCTTGTACCCATAATTCGTACCGGAATATCTCTCTGACAAGTGGTTGTTTCTTTATATGTATTTGAAATAGTAAGTCGCTTAAAATTTTCACAGAATAACTACGTGTACTGTGGCCAACAAAAGTCCATATTCAAGGAGGTCTCCGGTTTTCTATAGGTAGGTACCGGTAAAAAAACACGGAAAATTCCAATGCTTAAAGGTTCCGTACTAGTGATGGGTCGTTGACGGTTTTTCCGTTAACGAAACGTTAACGTTGATTTGCGTTTGTCAACTGGTTAATCAACTAGTTAAATTCGTCAACGAGTTAACATACTACAAAATGTCAACTTGCAACGTAAACCGTTCATTCGTTAAACGGTCCTTAAAATAAGTATTTCTAAAATCAACTCTGCAACGCGATATTTAAAGTTCAAATTGGATGAAATGTCCGTCGCTCGCAATCTATAACGTTATTTTCAACTTTAGTTTTTTAATTTGCTTAATTAGTTGCGTATGGGTTAACAATAATTATTGAACGTGAATACGAGTAAAATTTATAAACGTCGTTGACGAATTCAACTAGTTCATTCATAAACGTTGACGATTATTGAACGAGACGCACGAGTTAAAATAAACGTCGTTGACGAATTCAACTAGTTGATTCATAAACGTTGACGATTATTCAACGAGACACACGAGTTAAATTTATAAACGTCGTTGACGAATTCAACTAGTTGATTCATAAACGGTTAACGTTTAATACGTTGACGGAGATTAACGGTTGATTCAACTAGTTCGTTGATTCAACGCTCATCCCTATTCCGTACATCCCAGTGAAAATACTTATGGGATAACTAGTGTCTTTTTTAAATCTTCATGGATGTGCTTCACCCTGGGGTGGACACAGGGTCTTTTGTGTCGACCCCACCTATCACAGTCAATTCTCTCTATTCTTAAAACTCCGAATACACTGGACTGTTTCTGTTAAAATTGAATACACAAACATTAGAAATCCTGTTACCCAGACGGACGCGGTACGTAAATAAAAAATAGTTTTTAAACTATTTCGTGCGACACAGTGGTCTGAAGATCGAGCTCCATTGTCATTTTGAAAATAAAAAAATGAAATGTCTGCTATTCACTCCCTTTATTTAATACTAGTTGACCCGCATAACTTCGTCTGCGTCACATAATAATAGAGGGAAGAAAAAAAAACCGTTTCTGCGATATTTTTGATCCTTCGCTTCTGCGAATCGATCGTAGCGTGATTTTATGTAGTCTTCTGCAATAAATGAGCTATCCAACGCTAAATTATTTTTTCATTTCGAATCAGTAGATCCTGAGAATAGCGTGTTCAACCAATCAAACAAACTTTTCAACTTTATTATATTAGTATAAAGCCCTATTATTAGTTTTAACAAATAACTCAACAATATGTTTTGGTGTTCTTTTCATGAATTTTATTTTTTCTCAATAGATGAAGCTGCTTCCCGCAGTGGAACCTAATTTCTTCTTGAATAATTTTTACCCACGACGCGACGGAACGGAGACAGTGTAGGTATGCGTTTGGGGTGAGAGGATGTTTGTTTGTTTGTGCAAACCAATGTTCCCATTTATATCCAGTACTACTAGTCCGATTTTCATGCGGTTTTCAGTGATGGGTTGGGGTTTGATTGGTGCATGTTCTTAGTTAGGTGTTGCGGTGACAACTCACCAGGGGGCGCTGCAGTCAAGCGTATTTGGGCAAATCAATGTTGCCATTTATCTTCAAAACTACTATTCCAATTTTGATGCAGTTTTCAATGATGGGTTAAGGTTTGATTTGTGCATGTACTTAGATATGTGTTACGGTGACAACTTGCGAAGAATATCCGACGGGGGCTGTCATCACTATCTGCAAACTAGCTCATTGAATGGCAGCCCCGACGGATATTCTTAGGTTACATTAATTTTGTAAGTCGGGTGTTTTTATTAATTATTTAATTCTTTTTCAATTATGTTTTTACCGCCGCCGTGGGTTTTTTCAAAATTTTCAATTTTGCTTTTTATCACCCACGACGGTACGGAGACAGTGTATGCGTTTGGGATGAGAGAATGTTTGTTTGTTTGTGCAAACCAATTTTCCTATTTATCTCCAGTATAGGAAAATTAATAAAAATAGAAAAATGGAAAATAGGAAAATTGGTTTCCGATTCGATTGGTCCGATTTACATGCGGTTTTCAATGATGGGTTCGGATTTGATTGGTGCATGTTCTTAGATAGGTGTTACGGTGACCACTCAATAGGGGGCGCTGCAGTCAAGGATATTTGGGCAAACCAATGTTGCCATTTATCTTCAAAACTACTATTCCTATTTTGATGCAATTTTCAGTTATGGGTTTAAGTTTAACTGGTGCATGTTCTTAGATATGTTTTACGGTGACAACTCACGAGGGGGCGCTGCAGTAAACATATGTTTTTTGCAAAAAATCAAAACTACTCTGATATTGATGCGGTTTTCAGTAATAGGTTTGTAGTTGTATCTATGTATATGTAGTACAATGTTGATAATAAATTCTCTCTAAAAAGTTTGAAATAAATTTGCAGCCCTGACGGATAATCTTGGATTACATTAATTCTGTAAGTCCGGGGGTTTTAGTAATTATTATTTAATTATCTTTCAATTATGTTTTTAAAGTCGTGGGTCTTTCCAAAATTTTCAATTTTGTTTTTTTTTAGAGCTAATCGATTGTGACGTAACAAATATTATTTTTATTATGCTCAGAGTTACGCAAATTTCTTAATTATGGTTGGTTTTGTACATTTTACGTGATGCGTGTAGGACTCAGTCAACGCGTCGATTAACACTCTATGAGATTTCTTACTAAACTTAGAAATTCAATATCTTTTGATTTATGGATCGATTTGATAAAATAAACGCTAATTAAAATTAGGGATAACACCAACATTTTTGGTTACCTAGATTTTAAACCCGATCAGTGGTTTTGGAATACTGCATACAGACAACAAGTCAGATATTTCAAAAATTGCATTTTTGTATTCTACGTCTTTTTCCTAACGTAGCGTACGTAACTAACTAATCTTTTATTTTTATGTAAAAATATTCAATGTCAATGCTACAGCAAGTCTACGATTTTAATATCTGAGGGCCCCCGCCAAGACGAGCCATGCGAAGCGCACCTTTTTTCGAAATACATCCCATTTCCTCCTATTTTGAACTCTCGTAACTTTGCTTTGGATGATGCTAAATAATTAAAAAAATTCAAGATGCCATAATTCGAGTTAAGAAGGTTACTTTCGTTGTTAAGTAGGTTGTTTCGTTGGTTGATCGTTTTATTATTTATTTTAAGAGGTGAGAAGTCTGGTATACGAATATTTTTAGTGGTAAAAAATCATGAATGAGGTTTTCGACGTGTTAATTGTAAGAAGATTGTATTTTAACCACTCCTTTAGTAGATCAAGGTCATGTTGGGCGATAATTCAAAATACTTCCATAGATTTAGAATCTATGGAAGTATAACGACAATCAACCACAATTTAATAGCCTTTTGAACTTATATATAAATATATAAATTAATTGTCTTTATTATATAAATAGGTGATATTAACATAAAAGAGACTAAAGATATTATTGCATCCTGCACTGTTAATTATAGTAATGCAAAATTCCTACCAGTTTACTACGACGACCGATGAAGGATTCCTCAGCAAAAATGGCCCAAAAGGATGTAGTATAAAAGTCCAAGGTAAAAGAAAAATACCAAGGTCATAGCAAAATCCAGAGAAAAAGAAAAACCCCAATTGGACGTTGACACAAATAGCAGGAAACACTTTAAAATAATACCTTTCTAAAATTGTATAACAGATATTACCCACATTTGACAAGTGCTGGGAGAAAACCATTTTTTTATTAATTTATTTAAGGACAACCAACAAAACATACACCAAAATATACATATATTAAGAATCACCAAATTTTTAACATGTTATAGTGTAGCCTTAATTAAAGGCTGCCACGACATGCATTACATAACTATGGCTCTAGGAAATACAGTACTAAATATAGTCTGTTAATTCAAAAATACAAGGGAAAACTTACTGGTTTCGTTACAACACATATATATGGTTGAGGTTGTGCTAAGACCGACCGAATTAAAAAGAAAAGAAAAATGTTACAAACAATTATCTTAATCTTCATGCAAGTGAAAAAGGCAAAAAAAAGAATCTACAAAATTCTAAATTAATACAAATTCTAATTCTATTTTGTGATAATAACTTATATAAGATAGACTTAACTTTATGTAAAGGGTAAGACATATCAATATCTACACTAGGTGAGCATGAAAAACAGCTAAATTGAGCCTGCATTCTGTTTATGGTGGAAAAATGACCCAGATTGTTTTTTAAAGCTCTTAGCGCTAAACAACCAATATCTAGACTCACGGGCAAGTTTGAAAGGCACATTAACATTTATCTGACTCAGTAAACGCGGACAATCAATGTGAGTATTGAATATTTTGTATAGGAACAGATGATCTACAATCATACGGCGATTTTCCAGACTCATGAGTTTGAAATATTTGAGGCGTGAGCAATAGCTAGTTAATTTTCTGACCATATTGCAGTGATATGACAAGTGCCAAAGGAATCTCTTCTGGACTGATTCTAACGTTTATGTACTTCGTAGGATGGAGTCCAAACTATGCTGCAATATTCTAAGCCTGACCTGACAATTAAGTTAAACATAGCAATTTTAGTTGGAGCGTGTTTAAAGTGGTTCCCTATCCATTAGCATAAAATTTTAAGACCTAATATAACTTAGCATAATGTTGTTTGGCATAATTATTTTTTCGCATAATATAATTACGCATAACAGCTCATGCATAATTTTTTTAAGCATTATGTCTGTAACCATAATAATGATTAGGCATAATATTTTAAAGCATAAACTTATTAAGCATAAAGTTCTAAAGCATAACTTTTTTAAGCATAAAGTTCTAAAGCATAACTTTTTTAAGCATAATATCCTAAAGCATAACAATTTTGTGAGTATTTTTTCGCTGTAGGAAGCAAGCATTGCAAGCATACAGCATGCAAGCAAGCATGCAGCATGCAAGCAAGCATGCAGCATGCAAGCAAGCATGCAAGCAAGCAAGCAAGCAGCATGCAGCAGGCAGAGTTTCTGTGACGGCTCCGGCACTGCGGCCCTCCGGCGGCCCCACGCGTGCTAATCGTCGCAGACGGCTTTCGCTCACCACCTCAGTGTGTGGCTCGCTCGCAACCGCCTGCTCCTCAGCCCGCGGGCCGCCTCGCCCCTACGCGCCTACGCGATTTTAAATAACACTCTAGGGGTAGGACAAACAAGACTACGTGAAGTCGGTTTTGCAGCAATTCGGTTCTGTGACTAACTTTTGTTGCACAGCATATTAATTTTTTAACCAACAATATTATTTGATTGTTACAGGTACTATAGCTAATTGGTTTGCTCAGAATTATGTATGGGGCATTGACCGGCATTGTATGTCTAACAATAAATATTATTATGTTAATAGCCATTAGGCCTACTAACGTTATGCTAAAAGTCTTTAGGCCTACTAACGTTATGGTAATAGTCATTAGGCCTACTAACGTTATGCGAATCAAATTTATGCCAAAACAAATTAGTCTTTAACATGATTATGCCAACATAAAATGTATGCCTAAAAAAATTATGCCAAAGTATTATTATGCCAAAACAAATTGTGCCAAAATCGTTATGCCGAAGTATATTAGGAAAAAACATTATGCGAAAAGAAGGGATCTCGTTTAAAGTCTTTACAGTTACGAAGAATGAGGCCTAACATCTTAAACCCCTTAGTAGCAATTTTATAAACATGAATATTAAATCAAAGCTTAATGTCAATATGAACGCCCAAACCACAAATAACTTCTTCCTCGTAAATAATTTGGACATTAATTTTGTAATTTTGTAAATACGGTCCTTTTTTCCTAGAAAAATCTTCGTGATTGCATTTGTCAGCATTCAGAAGCATATTATTGTCCAAACAACATTGGGAAAAATGGTCTAAGTCATCTTGGAGCTTATATGGATCCTGATTATACTCCATTCGTTTATCATACAAGTATATTTTATCTTTGAGTGTAAAAAACAAGACGCTACGACGTTTATAAATATATTGAAAAACAAAGGCCCCAAATGGGAGCCTTGGGGTACGCCTGAGGGTGTCAAAAATAGGTTCGATGAATAACCGTTGACCACAACTTTAGAAGTGCGTTTAACAAGGTAAGACTTACACCACTGCAATAGATTTCCTGCAATTCCGATTGAGTGTTATTTGCTAAGTAACAATTTATGATCCTCCTTGTCAAACGCCTTGTTAAAATCTGTGTAGATTACATCTACAGGTGATCCACAGTCTACGGCATCGACTACATCCGATATAAAGCACGCAAGATTTGTTCCAGTAGAACGGCCTTTCATGAGGCTCAGGCATCAATGTTTGTTTCACATGCCACGAAAGTATAGGGTATACTAAAGCTTCAAACATCTTGCCAAAAGTAGACAAAATAGGTACTGGTCTATAGTTATTCGTTTATATACTGGTCTATAATTGTGCCCGACAAGGTAGTACTTTATGATATTTGGTAATACACAATTTTATTACACATATTTCGATACACACCTTGTTAGTGGCGAATTTTCTTCATCAGTCATACATACTCGTATGTGATAACACCAGATGTTTGTACGCAATTATTTTCGTGGCTGATTCACTGTCTCATCATAGTATGGACCTTGACTTTTTGGAGCTGATTAAATTTCAAAAGTTATGAACTTTTGCAATTTAATCAGCTACTTATATAACCCATTCGTATTTCAAAGAACACACTCTCTCTATTACCAGTCCAATAGTTTTAACTTTTACTATTAGCCACTTTTTAGATGGGTATGCGAGTCCAAATAATATTAATTCTAGATACTTGTAGCAACTTGTTAATAGATAGTTGTGTATTACGCGAGCAAACCTCATCAGCCGCGACAGCCGGCAACTTCAGCTACTTCATTGTTTATTTTTCTCTTTCTTATTCTATATTTTTCGTTTTTAGATGGGTCTTCAAGCGATCATATTATGAATATCGTGTTCAATTCACCACCAACTATCGATGGCGCTCCGGCTTGGCGGGACGGGTCTGGCCAAATACAAAGTAATAACGCAATGAACACTAGCTATAGCGGAAAAAGCGTAGAACAAAAAGTGGAGAATGCGATTCCTTGGGGTGAAGATTCTAACAGACTTGCACACGCCGGATACGCGAGTGCACCAGGTGAGATTAACCCTGGAGCTGAGGGAGGGCCAGCCCCGACAAAATGGCTCATTAATCCGACATTCATGAAAGTTGTAGAGTCAGAATGGTTAAAGCTTAACGCAGCCACCACGTCTGAGCCATTTAAACATGCGCCATGGCCTGAAGCTAACCAACAGCGTCTTTTGCAAATGCAACATACGGTACCGTTGCATCACCAGCCATCACCGCGCGCACCACCCGACATCAGCGTACGCGCCACTCCCTCTTCGGCCGGGGCAAGCGACCCAGACATGATGCGGTACTGGCGTTCAGAAGGTAAATAAATACTAATTGTATATTATTACTAGCTGCTGCCCGCGACTTCGTTCCCGTGGAATCCCCGATTTTAAAACATTCTTTATCGCTGCTCCGCTCCTATTGGCTTAAGCGTGATGATATATAGCCTAAAGCCTTCCTCGATAAATGGTCTATTCAACCCAAAAAGAATTTTTCAATTCGAGCCAGTAGTTCCTGAGATTAGCGCGTTCAAACAAACAAACAAACAAACTCTTCAGCTTTATAATATTAGTATAGATAACATGCACGAAATAATCGTCACAATTACCAGCACAACCACTCTATCACTATCACTAAATACAATTGTATGTACGCGATAAACTCAAAAACTACTGAAAGGATTTTCATACGATTTTCGCCAATACAGCCTAAAGAAGGTTTAGGTGTATATCGCATTAAGGTTTTGTGTACACTGGCTGAAATATGATGTTGAAGATACCTATAAAACTCCTTCATCATCAAACATCGCTTGCGCTGAGAAAACTATTGATAACAAAATAACGTAATTCAGTTTTAGAGAAAATCCCATTATACACAAAAAAAATCCTGAATGAAACTCCTAAAGATTAAAGAAATATGTTTATAGGAGTTCGAGTGGCGTAGTCATCAGACAGCTACTCTTGAACAATTATCTTGCCAAGTGTATGGCCATGAAACCATGCCAGCTTTGCGTTATCAAGTACTTAATGTGCATTTTAGGAACAGCAATGCAGGAGCCCAGCGATATTTTATTGTATTTGGAAAAATAAACGGTCTCACATTACAATATTATGGCATAGAACTTAAACTAAAATGGTAATATAAATGTATAACCAACAACATTTTCCACATAATATAAAAAAGTAAAACCATCATGAACGGCGCGGCGTGCGATATAAATTATTTACATTAAATAGAGTAGTTATGATTGAGAATATAAAAAAATATAAAACTAAGCCGAAACATATACAGGTAAAACTAATAAATAGAGAGAAAAGATATAGTAGAATATTTAGGATACAAATTATGATTGAATTTTACCTGAAAAATCGGGAAACGATGTGGTATTTGAAAATGTTGATGTTTACTAAAATTACACCAATGTGTCGATAGTTATTGATAAGTGGTGTCGATATCGTGGTCATATCATAGATTCGATCTATTCATGATGTGGCCGACCATTTCATGAAATGGTTGAATTTCCGCTAAATACATCTTGATGATATGGTCAAACATTGGTGATCATATCGTAAAATGGTTACTGATATTATCCATCGTTATAGGTTCTGTTTTTGTGATGCATCATGGTGGTGGACAATTATTAAACTACTACAAACTACTGAAGAAAAAAGAAGGCATTTTATGATGTGGGCAAGGTTGGTTCAGGTTAGGTTTAAGGGAATAAAGGCACTCCGACACGGAAAGGTTAGGTTCGAATGGCATAGCGGGGAAGCAGTAGCTAGAGAGAGCGAGCGAAGTTAGCTCCCGACATACCATTCGTATTAGGTTCCTGTAAACCCTGCAAACGAGTAGGAGCCACGCGTAGCGGAGCTGCGACGCCTTATTTAGGTTAGAAGTTGTGATTTCCGTCACGGTCACACGTGGACTGTTATATCATTAAACGTTGACGTTTAAACGATTGTCAATTTCCGTTGGACATTTTATGATTGTGAAATACAACTGTTTCATGCAATTTTTGGCTACATCATGAAATGGCCAATTCTAAGATATGGGCTTACCAGACACTTAAGCTCACTTTAACAACAAGAACTTCTTGTTTTGTAATCCCGCATTTCAACTAAAACACTCTACAAAATTCACTCCGTCCAATAAATTTATAAACAGTGTTCAACGTCGAACACATTGGCTGGTTTATGGCTGTAACTTCATAGTTTTGGTTTTGGCTACATCACAATAGGTAACAATAGGTAATATCAATCTTTAATATTAAGCTGCTTAGTTTTAAATAAGGTTTTAATAATTCGTTATATTGGTTCAGGGACCCCCGGGCGGCACCACCCGAGCGGGAACGTTTCCGCAGCAAACGAGCTCGCCGAACTCGCACGCCGCCGCAGCCCGCACCATGGAAGTAGTAAGTACTAATTAGTACTGGTGTTATAACTCAACGTGTTCCCGGTATTTTGTGATAGTGTGATTTTATCTACATATATGCAAGAATAGGCTGATGACTTTAAATACTTTGAACTACCGTCGATAACTGCTACATAAAAAAATGTTGGCACCAGCAAAGTAGCAATCCTTCTGGCGTCACAATTAATATAAATCAATAGTACCAAATTATATATTACGTAGAAATAAACTTAGGGCACTGATACTTTTTCATAGTACTTAGATTATTACATATCTACCACTATTAAATATTACATTTATCCCCAGGTAACGAGTATCAGCGTGCAGCTCGTCTAACTCCATACGACCCAGTAAGTAACTGTAAACGAAAATTAGTACAATAGCCTTGTTATGTCAGTTTGCTATTTATTCGTTTTAACTTAAATTTTATCGTATAAACGGTTTCGGAGATTATTTTGGGACTTTCAGTTGTTTTTCGTCGTGTTTCCGTGATATTTGGTACCGTTGCCTTATGAAACTGATAAGGGCTAAGCTTTATCCGTACTTACATTTGGCTTGACAATCGATTAGAAATATCGATAAGCCAAGAAATATTCTAGCAGCCATAACGATTGACAAAAGTCCAAATATTTTGCGTGACCACCCGATGTCGGTAGCACTTGTTATTTACACACATAATGAACTTTTTGTACAATAACATTCCAACCTTTACATAGAACTTAACAAAGTTAAAGTAAACGTATAGTTTATTAACTTAGAGTTACGTTTGTGAATGTTTTTATAATAAAATATTAATTCTTCAGCGCCACCGTGATACCACTGGGACGGCGGTACTGCGCAATAGCCGGTTCGTACGACAGCCGCGAGGCAACGAGTTTGAATCCCAGTCCCTTCCTCTGACCTACTCTGCTCCCTACAACATCCAACCATTTCCAACTCCTGAAATAGAGCAATTTCAAACTTTAAGAAATATATTGAATTACGGCAGAACACCCGACAACTCTCCGCAGACATTTACCCCCAGCCTCGCAAGTCAGTACACCCAAAGCCCACCAATGGTGTACATCCCCAGTAGTCTGCCTAATTTGGTGTCTATGCCAGCACCTAGCAACACTCCCCACAGTCCGCTACTAAACTACCCGCGCAACACAACACAGTATACTCCGCACAGCCCCGGTGTGAGACCGGCAGAACTATTCAATATGCGCATCGCCAGCAATGAGCCTGAGCAACCGCTGGACCTCTCCCTGTTCCCGAAGGACCCTTCTACTTTCATTCCGATATCGCAGTCGTCGAGCTCGTGGCACGCGGAGGCGTGGGCCACGCCGCTAACCTGCCCCGGCACCTCCACCGTCACCTCCACTGTCAAGTCCCCATTAAACGCAGAAATTTTCAATATATTCGACCTTTTACCTCATTTACCATTGGTTACTGAGGAATCAAACCAGTCGACGAACCGAACAGAGAAAGAGCAAAATAGAATGCATCGTGCAAAAACGCCAATAGATAATCTGCCCGAACACCTAATCTATAAAACATGGCCCGTGGATAATTTGCCTGATACGGACCATGTCGAGGAGGTCGAAACGACTGACAGCGACTGGTTTGACTACATAGGAAATTTTGATATAAAGCGCACTGCCACCACCAGCGCACCGACTAGTACCACCACCGTAATGACTAGTACCACCACCGCACCGACTAGTACCACCACCGCTCCGACTAGTACCACCACGGTACCCTCCACATCACCAGCGTCTCCTCCATGTACCACATCTTGTTAAGTAAGATATTATATTCACAAAACATTTAAACATACCAACTTCAGACTTTTACTAGACAGTCGGTGTTTACTAAAATACAAAAAAAAAAATTACATGTGTTGTCCGTCTGTTTGTCTTTATGTTTGTTTATTCCAGCAATTTACGAATTTGCTAGAACGATTTTAATGGGACTTTAACCAGCGTTTTGTGCCAAAGAAGTAAAACCCATGAACTGAAATAACGTGTGACACAATAAACGCAATATTTGAAAAGGGTCATTGTACTCATCATAATTAACAACTTTCACTATAAGACAAACTCTGAGATCTCTCGCCCCCTTTTTACCCTATAAACGGAGGTGAAGCGACTTAATATCGCAAAAATGAAGAGTAGTAAATACTAATTTATTTCAAACAGCAGCGCCAAGCGGTTGCGCCCGCGTTATTCCCGTTCCCGTGGGAATGCAGGGACAATATATGTTTAGCCTATGTTAATCGCTAGTAATGTAGCTTTCTAATTGGTGAACAAAATGGTTAAATTCGGTACAGTTGTACCTTGTATAATACCCCTTTTTTGGATGGGATATCATCAAATTACTTCTCCCGCTCTGACTCAAAGTCTCACTGACTAAAACCCACCCGTGATCCTTCTTGTGCCCTTTGCATTTCAGGCCCGCGGTGACTCTTTCGATCAAATTATACAGCCCTAGCAGGCATGTATAACCCCCCTTAGAATTAAGAATATAATAAAAACAGTATAATACAGTACTGACCTAGTATCTACTTCTTTCGTTTAAAATGCACACAGGTATCTAGAATTAAAATCACCAAAACCTACTATCAAAAGAATAGTGCTGGTCTTTAAACTACGGTTCATGGTACATGGCAAAACTATGAGGTTCCTTGTTTTACTACTTAACCCCTAAACAATCAATTTTATATGAGTCGATTTAATGATACTTTTCAACTTATTCTGTTCAGCTTAAAGACATTCATAGTCAAATATGTGGGAGGTCATTCATCTGCGGAGAATCTCTCTTCACACGTCATCAATCGACTCTGAAGTTGAATTGTATAAATATATGTCCACAAAGAATCCCACATACAATGAAATAAAAACGATGAAATATTAAAATGTTCACTTGTCATTTGAGACATTTTAAAAGATTCACAAATAACTCAACAATACATAATATGTGTTGGTGTTATTTTTATATATACGTTAGAACTATTTTTTCCTGAATAGATGGCTATACTTGTATCTAAATCCCGAAATTAAATTAGATATTCTTTTTATAGAGCCAACCGTTTGCGACGTAACAAAAATTAAGTTGTACTCAGAGTTTACCCAAATTTCATATTTATAAAGGTTGTCAATGTTGGTTTTGTACTTTTTACGTGATGCGTGCAGGACTCAGTTGGAGCGACTCACAGTACTAAACTTAGAAAATCAATATCTTTTGTTTTTTGAGTCAATTTGGAAGAAATAAAACTGGGGCTAACACTGAATATGTCTGAGTCTCTAGATTTCGATTCAGTGATTCTTTCTTGATGCTTCCACAAACATACAGACAAACAGATAAATAGGCAAAAATTACAATAATTGCATTTTTGTGTTCTATGTACTTATGTCTTTTTTCTAACATCTCAGTTATTTTTATGCAAAGATTTTATTATAATTTATAGATGTAACAATAGTTTAAGGATGATATATTAGTTTATAACTAATCTGTAAATAATACTCGTAAGTATCGATGACATAATGATGAGACAGAAAAGGAAGAAACATATTGTAAAAGTATATGATGAAATCAACTGCTATGGTATAATTAAGAACCATTTATTAACTAGAAATGGTGATGATGATAAATTTAAGTTCAGTAGGAATAATAATGTAGCAGTAAATAATAACGAAGTTACCACAAAATAGATGGAAAATACTTCATCCTGAAAGAGAACAATAGAATCTATATTCTTCACTCCAGCCAGAATCAAGACGAGACGAGTTAAATCTTAATCTTAAATATTGAGAGTAGAAATTGATAAAAAAGCGACTCATTTATTTCAAACATATGTATTACTATAAAATTATCAATTAACAAAAATGCACATATAACTAAGTACCCAATACCAACTCTAGTGTGGATGAAACTCGCTTTTGTACATAAGCTTCCCCGCTATATTCTTGTATGTGGGTACATATGTTTTGTGTGTAATATCGAATAAGAATATTTAAGTGTAGGTATATGGGTATTATATCTAATAGCTGTCATACTAAGATAGAAGAGGTAGAAAATTATTGCTGTCGAAGTGGCGGCGTGACCGAGCTACGCGTCATCATCATCGAGTTGGAAGTTGGAACATTGGTCCTTCGAGC
Organism: Hecatera dysodea; assembly: GCA_905332915.2. Lineage (NCBI taxonomy): Eukaryota > Metazoa > Arthropoda > Insecta > Lepidoptera > Noctuidae > Hecatera > Hecatera dysodea. Next base: position 22,869,670 of record HG995286.1, on the reverse strand, counting down.
CGAAGGACCAATGGTCCACTATATTCGTTATATATTAAATGTTCGTTTATATCCATATAAACGAACATTTACATCATCGTTATTTATTGCTTGAATTTGAGTTATTGTGCTCTAGTATCTATTTCATTAAATTAATTATTGTAGTGCTACATGTCTTAACACTAAAAATAATAATTGTAATTTGAATGTATTATGTAGTTTTGTCAAGTTTTGTGTCTTTCATGGCTAATGTTTAAATTTGAGCAAACTTTGTACAGTCGACCGCAAGTTGCAAGCATAGTATCTCTTGAACCTTGTACAAAAATTCATGCGATTAAGAGGCCAGCCAGCCTTACACTTCTACATTTTTTTTGCAAATAACGTGTGGCTTACTGTACCTGTGAATTACACATTTTTTTCTGATGCGCCTGATATATGTAAATACCACTAAAACGTTTAAAATAAAAATGTTGTATGTAACTTCTTGTGTCTATTTTATTTCTAAATACCTACACCTGAAACCTGAATATGACATTACTCGATAGAATTTCCGCATGCAATAGAACGCTACCTACTTATATCCTAAGCACTCTACATGAGTACCACACAGACCTCTGGTGGCTCTGGTAGCACTAGTCACTTTGTACTTAACCAACATAAACGTCCGTCCGACAGACAAACACACAGTAATACATACGGAGTCACGTTGTGGCGGATGGACGGACTATCCCCGCCTCCGCAAATACGAAACTTCCGCATCCAGCCATCCAGAAATAACATTATGGCACACGTGCCACTGTTGTAACTACAACAGCAGCACGTGTTAAGGTCCAGTATTTATTGTGAGCGGCCTCTAACAAGTCAACCTGTCAACCGGGGTGGTCGACTGCTTAACTGGACTTACACGTGGCAGCTTTAATAGAAATTAAAGCCTCCAGCCAGGGACACAAAAAAACTAAAAGCCATGTAACTTCACGCTAAGGTGCAGATCTCGACTTAGGGCTTCGCTGGAGAGAACTTTAAGTTTTGTTCATTCACATGGTGAATTTAAAACTACAGGCTCAGCGGCGCGTTGATGCGGCAAAGCTTCACAGCAATATTAAAGAAACACTTGGAAAGAAGTTTCACGGTTTGCAGGATGGTAGGAATTTTAGATCTACGAGTATGTACGTGTAAACTATCATTGCGAACACAGAAGTCACAGCCACACTCTAGGTTATTTCCATGTTTTTTTTTGTTATTTCCATGTACTGTGCGTTTCATGTATGTGCTAAATAAATATTATTCTTTCTTTCTATAGAAGCAGGCTTCCGTAACTTTTATTGACTTTGGTTGACGGAGGAAAGTTTCAGGGGGACTGCATCCTAATGAGGACACGGCTTTGCATGTTCAAAGACAGTGCAAGCGTACAAACGTAGCTTAAGACCAGTTAAGACGATCGGATGACCGCGCTGTAACAATCCACCGGAGTGACAATTTGCTGTGGATGGTCAAGATCTAGTGGAGACTACGGGGTAAGATCACAGATATTACTTACTAGCTGCTACCCGCGACTTCGTCCCCGTGGAATCCCCGATTTTAAAACATTCTTTATCGCTGCTCCGCTCCTATTGGCTTAAGCGTGATGATATATAGCCTAAAGCCTTCCTCGATAAATGGACTATTCAACCTAAAAAGATTTTTTCAATTCGAACCAGTAGTTCCTGAGATTAGCGCGTTCAAACAAACAAACAAACAAACTCTTCAGCTTTATAATATTAGTATAGATTTTCGTATAAACAAAATGTGTTTCTGTATTCAGCTGCATCCGGCTAAACTGAATGTCGAGCCCAACATTGCTAGATAAAGGCAAGGTAGGATTTACATACTGTACTTACAAACAAACACCATTCCACGCAGGTTATAAAATGAATTACTGCATTGGCTACATTAATCATTCATGACACGACTGTTGAAAATTTTCCGTCTGATTGAAAAATATGAATAATCGTTCCCATCTAGAAGGGTACGATTATTCATTTTCCAGGCATCAGGTATAAAAAGACACATTTTATGTTTTAATATTTTAATACATCTCTTAAGAAAAGTTGCCTCAAGTAAACCTTTCTAGCCGTTTAATATATATAGCTTTGCTTTTTTATTGCTTGTATGAATAAAATAATCTGTGATGGATACGTTTTATAAAACTTCACGAGTCTGATGATGTTGGGAAGTACGGAAGTAGATTCCGAAGTAGATGTTGGGAGTATTAGACACCTAAAGTTTTTTATTAGACGCATTGGCTGAATGTCGCTGATTAAACGACACCGTTCAATGAAAAGACTAGGAAGTGAATTTAACAGTTAGTTAAGCCACTTGGCTGCGACATCCATACGGCCCAATCCATAAAGAAGTGAAGTGGTGATGAAACCAAGTAACGATTAGTAGAAGAAGTAGAATCTTAGGCTAAAACCATGTCATTTACTACAGGTACAACTGCAAAAACCGCCACAAATACATCATCAGACTCCTTAAGTTTATTAAAACGTAAGCATCCATTAGAGATAATCATCCATCAGAGATCCTTTTATCCACACAAACAATAAAAAGCACGTATGTACTTAGACCACACTAACACATTTTTAACTAATTTAGATATATTCAACAAAGAGCCCTTCAAACACGAAAACCGCATCATCTCTGCTCAAGACCCAGTGGCCGACTGACGCGTACCGGGTATCGAAGTCCCCCCGTAAACACGAGAAAGCCGTCACTATCTACAATTCTACATATACCCACTACCTTTTGTCGAAAGTACCAAACAGGAGACGATTTTCGAGATTTTATTTAGTTAATCCTGCACCATTTGTTTATTTTTATAATTTTCAGCGCTTTTCTCGTAACATTACGCGGACTGCGTTGATACGGTACCTCCCAAGTCGAAGCCTCGCGACAGACTAAAGAGTTCAAGGCCCCTAAAGTAAAGGGGACGTTTTGTCTCTCCCCACGAAAATAAGGAGTGTGAGTTTTGAAGTCTGGCTGTGTGTCTGTAGACGGTGCGAGTTTCATTCATCATTTAGTATGAATGAAAGTGTGGGAATCGTCCTTTGGAGGGAGGACCTAGACGGTCATTCATATTTTTGTACAAGGAAATGTGAATGACTCTAGAGAGATGATTTGTGAGTGTGTTATTAAAGATAATCCGAAAAATGTTAATGCTGACAGATACTAGCCGCCTAGAAGCTAAAATCCCCCTTCTCAGAGAGACCTCTATCCCAGCCGTGAAAACGTTATCGCCGGGCAAAGTTATTTTCTACATTTATGTATATGTTATGGAGACATGACTCGACCCGATCTTTAAATTTGCTAGATAGATATGAGTACATTTGTTGGCACCAGAATATCGTTCAAATAAGCAGAGATTTGCAGCAGTCAGAGGTCGTGATAAAGTTGGACCAGGAGATACTTTATATAATCACTTTGCTAGCACCTACTACCGAAATGCAGATCTACCTACAAGAACATCAACATAGAAGAGAGATCATCATCATCTCATAGAAGGTTCGTATAAGTTCTAGTAGATATCTCGGCAAAACACATTTTTTAAAACCATGTTAGTTCGACACAACATAGAACGTTTTTGGGCTAATAGTACCAAGTTAGCAGGACGGGGCACCTGTGCTTTATTGTACTTATAGCACTGTTTATTGTAGTAGTTGTTTCCAGTATAGTTTTCAGTTTGTTGTAATTCCAGCACCTGGGTGTAATTAATTAATTGTCTCCTTCTACGAAGCAATAATGCTGGCAAAGGAGGAGGCAGAACGCATGCGGTAGAGGGAAACCTCACGCTTCAGCCGCCGCAACAGAAGAAGACGCCCCGGGCGTCGGGAAACGCAGGGCGATTTCCGGCCACCGTAGGCGCGGGCCTGCGGACGGCGAGCTATGTCGCGCTTGTCGTCCGATAGCATCCAAACCCGGGTCGACGGCACGTCGTGTTCCACGTGCGCCTCAAAGAGTTGCCAGCAACGAAGACGGGGCCCCATAGGGTCAGTGCCTGCTAGGGTTGCAGAATTTGTTCGAAAGAGCCACCCGCGGCCCTGGAACGTAAAGGGCACAAGAAGGATCATGGGTGGGTTTTAGTCAGTAAAAGTCTGACACTCCCTTCCGCTCCGCCCAGAGTGGGAGAAGTCATTTGATGATTTCCCATCCAAAGAAGAAACGAAAATAAAGGGTGTAATTGAATGTTCAAATAAACAAAAAAACGATATGATACTGTATTATCAATAATTCAACAGCTACAATTCTATGGTCCCATTTACTCTTCGATATTAACAATATTCATTTGAATCTTTGTGTATCACTAAATAGTTCACCCAAGTTAGGAAAAGTTTTGTCCTCGAAGCGACGGAAGTCTTCCCTCCCGCAGCAGGCCTTGTCGGCGGAGCGCCTTATAACGCACTTCTGCATCGAAATATTCGCGTGTGCACATGATCCCACTATTTCCTTTTACAATATCCTTAATACTTTTCATAACAATACGCAGTTCCGCATACGTCGGGATTTCTCGAGCGAAAATTTGTGCATCGTTCGATTCGGCCCCGGTTAACAGTGCACTGCTCAGAGTCTCATAGAGGACAAAATAGTTATTGCTAATTACTACAGCGACCTTGCGGCTTCGATATTCCAAGTCGCCACATCTGCAGGACACGTTCAAGGCGGGCGCCACGGCCCCGGCGTGCTCCACTGCTAGCACCGGGAACACCAGCCGCTCGGCGGGCTGCTGCGGCAGGCTGAACTCCAGCATCGTCGTGTTCTTACCGTCCGCACACGAACATTGGATACTATTAGCATCTTTAGCGAAAGACACTCTAATGCAGGTCGGAATATACTTGGTCACAGGGTAAAAGGCGACCGGCACCCAGCTACCATATAGCTCTTCCACACTACCTGCATCCACAATGACGAAAACCACCAAGACTATTATTTTCCACATGTTTAAAGACATTTGACAGGCTTCTTTAATCTTCAAATTATAACTGATTCATCCTTGCGAACCGCTAGTCTTTATAGTAACTACTATCATATTATGTGAATAACCTTTGGCATTTCACAGATAAGCCATTTGCACTTTTATATTATTCCTTATTAAGAGGTTTGCTGTAAGCAATCAGATGATTATTTGGGTTTGGGTAGTTATAGTATATAGTTGACTTTCTTTTATACGACTTCAGGACTTTACTACTAAGCCTACTTGCGAACTCATAGACGAAGAGCAATATTCTTCTTCAAAAATCATGTACTCCTTAACACGCGGTTATTTATTTATTTATACTTTACGTACACAAATGTACAGAGGCGGACTTAATGCCTGGTTGTCCTTTTCTTGTTTTTATTTTGTTTATGGGATATCATCAAATGACTATTTTCCGCTCGGACGGAGCGGAAGGAGGTGTCAGACTTACATACTTACTTACTGACTATAACCCATCCGTTTTCCTTCAAATGCCCTTTGCTTTCCAGGGCCGCAATTACTCCTACGAACATACGTGGATGGATGTCAAATGTTACCTACGTTATGCTAAAACTTTTGATATTATCGCGTATTCTCTTGCCTTCGCCCCCTACACCATAACTTCAGGATCTACTTTGTTGATTTATACCCTGTTTCAATGCTCTGATTCCATCATCATTTTCCGAAGACTCAGGAGATGATCCCAGAAGCTGGCTTAGCAGCAGCAGTTAGGTAAACTCGTCGTTACAAAGTGATGGTAGTGACTTCCAGTCAATCTTGATAAGTTCTCAAAACCATTTTCAAAAATAAACATTCTTATCGGAAATGACCTAAATATACATAATAACACTTATAATCAATTCAAAAGTTTACCATCGGCAGTAAAACATTGAGGTCAAAAAGTCGAAGCATTTTAAAATAAGTGTTTTCAAAAACCAGTTATGAATGAAAAAAAAAACAATTTTATCGTAAGCACGCTTTATCATTTTTTGAATTTACTTAGGTATATCTTACAATTATTGTGTCTGGTTGTTACCGACGTCATAATATCGTGTTGTTTCTATACCCCATTCACAATAAGATTAGACATTGCAATAAATCTTTTTTACAGTCCGTTCAACCGATTTTGACTTCTATTGCGTTGGTGGCATGACACATGGCAGCTACAGTAAACAGTTGGTATTATAATCACGTTTTTGCTTTTAATGATATCCTTATGCCTACGGAATAGAAGTAAAAATCGGTTGAACAGACTGTAAACAATTTTGTTTAAATGTCTAATCTTATTGTAAATAGAGTATAGTCTCAGATAATATCTAACCACACCAATCAAATAATATCAATCATATGCTTCACCTTCTAATATTTCATATTTAGTTACCCCACCTTACCATCCTGATTTGGTCGAAACTACGAGTATGTACATGTTGATCGTTACAGTTATCACATAAGTACTAACTTACTAGTATAACAACATAGTAGTGATTAATAAAAGCCGTGTCATTCAGCCCCTGGATTCCGAACAGTTTCCAACTAAAACATGAACTGAGTTGCGGGCACCACTAGTATCTATATTTTAATTATAATTATTAATTGCCGCGACCCCAGGGTTAATGATGTAGATGTTTAGGTCTTCCCGAATCATTATGAGTCATAAAAACAAGTCGTGTACGCTATTTTAATGGACCAGATAAAAAGTAATTTTAAACAACTGATGAAACAAATTGGATGCCTACTCGAAAAAATTGTTTTATTTATCCCGATGGTCACGGCGTCATAAACCCCGAGAACGTGTCTACGTTTTGTTAGTAGGTTTGAACATGGCTTGGACGGAGAGTAAACAAAAAATATGTCTCAAAACGTTTGGAATAATCGGCAAACATCGGTCAACCCCCACAAAGATCGGAGACACCACTAGGACATACGGTTCAGTTAGCTAGGTCTAACTTCGAGTAGATCAATCGTCGAATCAGAAATTAAAGGAACATTAATCGAATCAGAAATTAAAAGTATATAGGGCACATAAATGCTCGCAGATCGGAGGATACTCATAGATCGTAGCAAACGCCTATCAGATGATGCAGCGATGGGAAGCATCCCAAAAGGTGGACCGACGAGCTGGTGAAAGCTGTAAGAATAGGTTGTATACGAGACTCTCATGACCAGTCCATATGGCGACACAGTTTTAAAAACCCTTGCCATCTACGTATAAACAAACGCCAAGTTTCAATAGGGTGTTTGAAGCAATGTGCAACGCTTTGGCTGAAATTATGAAGATGAGAAAAACACGTTTCTAATGTCGTTGTTTCGATTGAGCTTTACTAAACCAGCATTGTGTATCTACTACGTAATAAAGACACGTGTAATATACAATACGCTTCATAACTATATATGTACATAGGTACCTAATTAATAGGATGCAAACTCCTCGCAAAATCCAGTCTGTCAACGATCTACTAACTTTTCATAGGTTGCTCGACGAGTTAAACACACTAGCTGAAGTGAGTCGACGGGAGTTGCATATTGTATGGGTTGTAATGATAAAGAACGACGAAACTCTTCTGCAAAAAGATAGTGACAGGCTCTGTGTGTGATGTGAGAAGAAGGGCCGGACGCGAGAGGTCGCTGCCGCCGATCGCCTCAACGAGGACACGGCGGTGCTCCGCCCAAGAAGGGCAGACCTCCATCGTATGCTCAACCGTGTCCTCTGGGCGATCCACACAGTGTTGACACCCTGACGTGTCCTCCCGCTGGATCCGACACAGTGTAACGTTTTTCCCTCACAAATAAATAAAAGAGAGGAAATAAGACGTACTAATATATTAAGGAAGAGCAGATGACTAAAACTATTTTTTTTTCCTTTTTGAGTTCCTAATTGAACCTCGTCGTAACGCTTGGTGAAGGTTTTCTTCAGATGGACTTCAGTTGAGCCCTGCAAATACCTTCAGATGGATTTCAGTTGAGCCCTGCAAATACCTTCAGATGGATTTCAGTTGAAATCCAGGTATAACGCCTGGAGATGGTTCTTCGTTCTAAACTTTCGTCCACCTACCATCCTGGCTCCTCCACCTGTTCTCCCGTTCAAAATCCCGTTCCGTCCTTCAAAATTAAAACGTATCTTCTTTCCGGAACAATTCAAAATTCCATTCAATTAGAGTGCCAGTGAGGTTTATGGCCAGTATTCCGTTTACAAATAATCTAAGTCTGAGAGCGTTCATAAGAATTTTAGAAGTACAGTTTATAACATAGCTATACAGAAGGAAAACAGAATATAGCATAACATCTTATATTAATCTATTAAACACAAACATAAAGTGAATTTTAGTATTTAAAATCAGTTAAACCTTTTTAGTAAAGCTATAGAGCAATCACATAAAGAAAAAAGTTACAGCTTGACAAACTCTGACGTAGAAAGTCACAACAATAAAAATAAACAACAAAAATATTAAAAGGTGATTTTATATCCAGTGAAATCGTTTAGAATCAGCGCTTAAAGCATTCAATAACGAATTCCACTACTAATACAAGCACTTCATTAATTTCAGTATATGTAACTGTGAAGATATTCTAAAAGTCACAGATAAATCATGTGAACATAATGAGATGTTACAATGGATAAAAGGCATAAAATACCTAAAACGTAAGTGTTTAATAGTACAATATGATAGTATCTGCAGTATTTAAAGTACAGATACTATATTTCCCCATCGACCCCGAAACAATTTTTGGTCTAGAACAAAAATTTTGTAAGGTTAAAGTTCAACAACATTCACTTAACTTACATACCTCATTCAATCAAACAGAATATAGCATAACATCTTATATTAATCTATTAAACAAAAATATAAAGTGATTTTTAGTATTTAAAATCAGTTAAACCTTTTTAGTAAAGCTATAGAGCAATCACATAAAGAAAAAAGTTACAGCTTGACAAACTCTGACGTAGAAAGTCACAACAATAAAAATAAACAACAAAAATATTAAAAGGTGATTTTATATCCAGTGAAATCGTTTAGAATCAGCGCTTAAAGCATTCAATAACGAATTCCACTACTAATACAAGCACTTCATTAATTTCAGTATATGTACCTAACTGTGAAGATATTCTAAAAGTCACAGATAAATCATGTGAACATAATGAGATGTTACAATGGATAAAAGGCATAAAATACCTAAAACGTAAGTGTTTAATAGTACAATATGATAGTATCTGCAGTATTTAAAGTACAGATACTATAACAGGTACCTCCCGATCAGCCGTGTCCGGTGAACACCTGCGTCAGGCGGAAGGCGAGGACGCCGTAGCGTCTTTCCAACCACTCCTCAAAGAGGGGACTTACTGCCGCCATGGTGGCGTGCCCAGCGCTGGGTTGCAGCAGTAGTAGGTACATAACTACTCGTAATATCCACATTTTACGCATCGAAAGGGTTTATATAAAATTTATAAAAAGACTCTTATTTTTATAAATTCTTATATTACAAGTTACGATCGTCCAAATCACGTCGGTAATCCTAAAAAGGAATTTAAAATACGCATAACTACACTCCTCCTATATGTGTAGGTAACTTAGATTTACTAAAAATATTTGTAAGCGGTTGCGGTTTTGCATGTTTTCAGCAGGCGAGAAGGTTTGCCGAAAACATGCAAAACCGCAAATCAAGACATTTTATTTTCATTTTCCATACTCAAGTTAATTTAAAATACGATTAAATCTGAATCTGAAAACTGATCCAATGATCGACTTGAACTTTGTTATAATTTTATTTAAATTCGATACACTATAGATACAGATAATGATAGAAGATTTTTATCCGCAAATTGAGAGTGAGACCGTTTGTTGAAAGGCTTATGCAGTCAGGTTTTCCCCATATTTTATTTAACCGTTCATCTTAGTCGAACTTAAGCTATCCCTAGATCAGAAAAAAAAAACTTCTGATGAAAAGTCCAGTCTTCGGAAAGGTAACTATTCAAAAAAAAAACAAGTTTGGGTTTATACACATAAATAAATTAATTAAGGTTACCTTACCAACAAAACACTTAAAAATATCATTACGAAAACCACTTGATTGGGAGCCCAGTCAATATTGTCATCAACTAGCTCTAATATAAACCGTTTCAAGGAATGCTATTTGAATTGAAAATATTTAAACATAAGATATAATGGCGACGAAGCTCAAAAAGCGGTCTGACTGAAAGGGGACAGGATAGCCACTATGTGCTGAATTCCGTCAATACTTAAGGCCCGTATAGCGTATCAATATCTTCAAAGACATGAAAAATAAACCAGGAATATGTCAAAGTATGAGTTGTGAATGGTCAAGATACATATGCACCAAGGCCCCAAAGTCTGATAAATTTGTCATTACAACACGATCCCATTGTCATTTTGCTAAAAGTTCGTAATCTGCTAGATTCATAATTGTCGATCATTGGTCGGTCAATGGTCTCGTAATAGAATCGAGGTAGAATATAATGATTATGCTATTAAAAGCAATGACTGCACAATGACGTTCTAATGGTAGATCAGTAGTAAAAAAAAAGAACTGTCAAAATTTTGGCAGATTACCGCATACGTCTGTCATTCATTTTTCATTATGTACGAGATTACCATTCTATGCCATTATTTTCAATGGAGTGTCAGTGGTTGATCTAATAGCAGACTTGAGGCCCAGGAGGGCCGGCGACCTCCCTTGCGGCGTCAGTGTTGTTTGCTACGCTGACGACACGCTGGTTCTGGCGCAGGGGGGGTCGCACCAGGCGGCGGTCGACCTGATGACACGCGGGGTCGCAGCAGTCGTTGGGAGGATCCGGCAACTGGATCTCGAGGTGGCCCTACACAAGTCCGAGGCCATGTGTTTTCACGGCCCTCGGAACCGGCCACCATCGGGATCCCAGATAACGGTGGGAGGGGTTTGCATCACTGTGTGGATCGCCCGGAGGACACGGTGGAGCACACGGTGGAGGTCTGCCCTGCCTGGGTGGAGCACCGCCATGTCCTCATCGAGGCGATCGGCGGCGGCGACCTCTCACGTCCGGCCCTGGTTCAAGCCATGGTCGGGAGCGAGGAGGCATGGGAGGCGGCCGCCTCCTTCTGCGAAGCAGTAATGCTAGCGAAGGAGGAGGCGGAGCGCGTGCGAGAGAGGGAAGCCCCTCTCTCCAGCCGCCGCAACAGGAGAAGACGCCCCGGGCGTCGGGAAACGCAGGGCGATTCCCGGCCACCGTAGGCGCGGGCCTGCGGATGGCGAGCTATGGGTGGCTCGCCGTCCGATAGCAACCAGGCCCGAGTCGACGGCGCGTCGTGTTCCACGCGCGCCTCAAAGAGCTGTCAGCAAAGAAGACGGGGCCCCATAGGGTCAGTGCCTGCTAGGGTTGCGGAATTTGTTCGAAAGAGTCACCGCGGCCCTGGAACGCAAAGGGCACAAGCAGGAACACGGGTGGGTTTTAGTCAGTAAGAGTCTGACACTCCCTTCCGCTCCGCCCAGAGCGGGAGAAGTCATTTGATGATTTCCCATCCAAAAAAAAAAAAAAAAGGCCCAGGAGGGCCCCAAAAGCGCGGCTACAAATCGATAAAATAATACCTACAATAAATAATAAGGAGCAAACGTTGTATCGATAAAAAATTCAACAAGTTTTTATATTTTTATTTTCAATCTTCCTTATGGCTCCTACAAATAGACGCGACACAAAGGAACCGCTCGTGTCTTTGTGTAAGGACAACATACAACATGGTTCCAAATTGGAACAATCAATAGTACTTATATGTAGATAAGTAGGTAATATAATAACAGAATTACATCGCAATATCGTCAAAAGTGTTAATTTGATTTTTCTTCTTGACATTTTGGCGTATCGGGAATTTTGAAAAAACCCGCGACGCCTTTTTCATTTTGCCTGTTATTTCATACTTTTTAGAGAAAACTTTACTATGAATGTCACCGTCACACCTATCTAAGAAATGCACCAATCAAACCCGAACACATCACTGAAAACTACATCAAAATCGAAGTAATTTTGTTTTTTTTTTTGCATAAACGAAAATGTTTACTGCAGCGCCCCCTCGTGAGTTGTCACCGTAACACATATCTAAGAACATGCACCAATCAAACCTTAACCCATCACTGAAAACTGCATCAAAATTGGTAAAGTAGTTTTGAAGATAAATGGCAAAATTGGTTGGCCCAAATATCCTTGACTGCAGCGCTCCCTGGTGAGTTGTGACCGTAACACCTATCTAAGAACATGCACCAACCATATCCAAACCCATCACTGAAAACCGTATAAAAATCTGACTAGTACAACACATTTTTTTGTAGTACTGGAGATAAATGGGAACATTGTACAACACATTTTTTTGTAGTACTGGAGATAAATGGGAACATTGGTTTGCACAAACAAACAAACATCCTCTCACCCCAAACGCATAGGTACACTGTCTCCGTTCCGTCGTGGGTAAAAATAAATCGTTTACATACACAACTTCTAAATCGTTACATTACTGTAGATCCAAATTCTAGATCAAGGTTGAAACGAGATTTCATCGTGAAACATTTTTAACCGACTTCTAAAAAAGGAGGAGGTTCTCAATTCGGATGTTTGTATTTTTTTTTTATGTTTGTTCGCGCATAACTCCGTCGTTTGTCAACCGATTTGAAAAATTCTTCTCTTTTTGTTGGAAAGGGTATACTTCCCAAATGGTCCCATGAAAATTTTATCGAAATCGACCAAGCGGTTTTCGAAAAATCTAAAAAAAATATGTACATTGTCTACATTGACGACCTCTTAGTTTACTCTGCAAAGGAGCAGTACGTTTTTTTTACACCAATGTGATTGGTTCGTTTAGGTGGGGGGAGGGGAGGGGATGTAGGTACCACTAAAAAGTGAAAAATAAAAAACTTTTTACAAAAAAATACAACCGACTTTTACACAAAAAATCAAAAAAGTGCAAAATAACTTTAATTTCGGAAGTCGGTGTTCAAAAAACAAACAAGCAACCACAAACACCGAGTTCTGAAATTAAAGTTATTTTGCACTTTTTTGATTTTTTGTGTAAAAGTCGGTTGTATTTTTTTGTAAAAAGTTTTTTTATAACCACTGAAAGAATAAAAGAATTATACGTAATTTAAAACATTGATAATAAATTAATTATTAAAGAGCTAGCTCAAGCTTTAAGGTCGTTTAGAAAGTGGCAAGTCCAAACTTGTGTACAATAAAAGGTGTGATAAAAATAGAAAATAAAGACGATTTCCATAGTATTACCCAGCATTGGCCTTGCGGCTATCCGTAGCATGCCTAATGATATCAAGAATCACTACTATTGGACTGGTATTTACAAGGCTGTAGAAAACTTTGTGATAAAATGTGAAAATGCCAAAAGCAAATGTTTCATAGTAGCATCAAGCAACCGAAGTGCATTACCCTTACCTACAGCAACTTCAGATTTTGAGAAAGTATATTTAGATGTAGTAGGACCTTAAAACAGAGACTCAAATTGATACGCTTAGGTATATACTACCTCTGCAATGTGAGCTTACTAAATACCTACGTAGAAGTATACCCAATAGGGATGTTTCCTGATTAAAAAAATATGATTCTAATTAGTCCGTCAGTTAGATTATAGAAAAATATTGGACACGTATTTTTTCCTTTACCAAATCTATAAAAACTGACGAAAATAAAAAGCATCAAAGATCAGGAGTGGGAGCGTGTGACGTCACTGCCCGGTAAAAATTGTAGCGGGTAGTGACGTCAAACGAGTTTTCAACGCACTGTATCGTCTTCTTTTTTTGTTTATGTGAAAAAAGAAAAAATACGTCTCCAATACTTTTTGGAAATCTATCTGACGGACTGATCAGATTTTTTTAGTTAACTACACTATTACGGATATACGGATATAAGGAAACACAGACAGTCGCTATTGAATTCGTAAATAATTTTTTATTTTGCTAGCTCAGACAATGGTACTGAATTCATTTCAGGAATTATGAAAAATCACTGTAAATCGTTAATTACCTATAGAGTAGACACAGTCAACTGTATATGACCACGAAAGTTTAGGTTCTTTGGAAAACTCACATAAGTTATTAAAATCTTTCTTGAGAATCCAAATCGTTATCTGGGCTCAAATGGAGAGCTCTCGCGCGTAGGTATAATACTGATGTTTTTAATATAATGCTGCTAAACATTCTGTATTTAGTAAGAATACAACATTTGAACTTGTGTTTATTTATTTATTTATTAATAGGGTAGCCTACAATTATTTACACATTACAATTCATTTTAAAGTAGGTACACGATATACATTTATAAGTGCAACAATTACTTGCACTATATTTAGATTATGTTATGACTGCAATTACTGTGCTTGATTGAGAAAAATGTGGATGGTAATAATAAAAAGGATAATAATATATATAGCAATTTAAAATATAAGCAAAAAGAAAAAAAAAACGAATGAAATTAGTTTGAACCCAAAAAATATTACATAAGCGGTTAAGATTTTAAATTAAATTAAATAACGATAATGAGAGTTTATTTTAGCAAGTTGGCAATTCAGGTCATGCTTTTGTTGTGCGAATAGTATTTAATCATTAATTTACAAAAAATACCTATGCTATCGTGGTGAACGTCGAGCAGGTCACTACAGCTGTTTATGAGTTTGCACATTCGCGGTATAGTTGAGTGAGCACCTAGGACAGTTTTATGCAAGGGCGGGTGGAGCGGGGTTATAGGTTTTCGAGGACAGCGGATTGGGGCACGAAACTTGATGAGACTTAGTAACTGTGGACAGTCTATTTGCTTTCTAAGGAGTTTGTACAGAAACTAGGGCATCCATAACTTCTCTTCGAGTTGATAACGAGAGCATCTTGAAAGCTTGCAGACGGGTCACGTATGAGAGTATTTGCTTGCTTTTCCCTTTAGAAAAGGCAACATGCCATAGAAATCTTTTCTGGACCCTTTCTAAGAGAATTATACGAGTGGCGTAATGAAATGTGTTCGGAAAACAATGTAACCTACCGAACAATCTAGTATTATACGTATTCATTACGATAATTATCCTTTTGAATTAAAATATAGACTGCAAAGATTTCATTATGCTAGAGAAATTTGAATTAACTCTAAACTGCGTCAAAAAAATAATTAAGACAAATCGTTAAATCCTATAATGTTATCTATAATACAGGGGATTTGTTACTTGTAAAAAATTAAAGTAGACAAATGTTGAATTCAGTATATAAGGAATCATAAATAGAGAAATATAAAGGTAAAAGATATAGCAGCACTATAAATACAATAGATAAGCATGTTTAAGTAATATGAGCGTTACACATGTCCCATATAAGGACAATAATGATATTAAATTGGTATATTCGATACCATCGCTTATGTTAGAAAAGGAACAGTAATCATTTGTAGGGCGATCCTTTTATAAACATTCTACCTAATATAGAGCCATGTCATTGGTATAAATGTTTCCTTATCCATAGATATCTCTGAAAACATAGGTATATACCAATCAAGTTTAGTTTATATTCGCAACTCTTGGGTTTGTTTTCCTTCCCACCACCAACAAAAAATAGCAGAAAAATACATTTCGCGTAAAAGGAACTGCTGAGACAAGTAAATTCATTGAATATTGTATTTTTTGGTAAGTTGTAAAATCAGCAATTACCTACTCATCTAGCACTATACTATTGGTGCAGCAAAGTAGTTCCAGATAATAATTAAAACTGAGCCCTAAACGGCGCTCTGGTTCCCCACAAAACTCGATGTCCTTTATTTTATACCACTGAGGCGATTTTTTACATTTTTAGATTAGCATCCTCTTTGGCTAAGAGATCGGTAATCGATTGATAAGTTTACTGAAGCTGACACGAATTGGCTTCCTTTGTCCATAATAGGAACACGTTCACCATAGAAATATAAAATACAGACGTTCACAAAGCAAATAATTCAGGTAGGTACCTATATGTTTGAATGGGTCAAAAGACCGGGTGCTACAAATTTTTGATCTTGCAGCGTGTTCTCACGTTCTTGGAATCTCATTTGGAATGTTTAAACCTACCTCTGAATTAACAATGGTATACTTTTAAGATGGCAGGATTTTATTTGGCACTAGCAACCGTCTTCGGCTTCGCACGGGTGCAATGTTGATACCTAGGTAAGTACCTAAAGGATAAAAAATGGTTATTGTGGGTTATCCCTAAGAGATAGACAAACACCGTCGCGGATTATTTGTATAACTGTATACATATATAAAACCGTAGTATATTTTGATCTATCTCGTAGGGTTCAGCCAGCGTTTGCAATGAAAGCGTAAAAAATGTGTATTTTCGACATCACATTAGAAACCTCTAAAACTTTTTTTGTTTCTGTACCAAAGATATAATTATATTTCTATGTTCTCTACTATGTTATACATGAGTGATCTATTGCACAGCGGGAAGCAACTTTGTTTTATACTATGTACTTAGTGATAATTAATTTTGGAAACGTTTCGTCCCGCATAATTTTGCTTAGCATAACGTGTAGGTACTCTGAGCGACGATTATTTGATACAATTTAACTTTGCGTACTATGAAGCAGGGATGTTGCGGATGCATTTTATTTCACATCCGCGGATGCGGATGCGGATCTGTACAAAAAACTTAAGTTTTGGTTTGTTAGGGTAAAAAAACAGTAATATTAATCCTTTCTTTATTTTAATAAAGTAGTGAGTTATTTTAATAATTAAATTTGAATATTGGAGCATTATATTTAATGAAAAGTAGAATGGCCACCTTTTCGGACTCCAGTCTATTTCGCAAGGGTTCGTATATTAATCCTGCGCTACTAAATAACTGTTCACTTGGAACGCTGGCTGGTAGAGCTGATAAGAATTAACGCGCTATTTTGGACAACAGCTTGAGTTCGCTTTGATTAACACTCCACTATTTAAGAGGACTCTTATTTAAATTATCACACTAACTTTTTGTTACTTAATAACTGTAAAATAAATAAATAAAAAACATGCGTTGAGCTGTTGACACCTTTTGAAGAAGCCACGCGTGAACTTAGCAGCTCGCGGACTCTTATTCATCAGTAGGTAATTCCAATAATTCGAATTGACAGTAATCGAATTAATTGTGCTCGTATGATTATAGCGATCTTTTTACCCTATCAAAACCTGGTAAAGACTGGTTACAATGTTTAAAATAATCGCATAGGGCCTACGGCCTACGCCTCTTGTGCGGACGTTTCTAAACGAAGCAAGTGGTTCGTTTGCGAGCTTTGTCTTTAATTTTTAACTTTTGTCGTGTATGTCTTTTAGTCCCTAAGTGATACCTATGCCATTTTGTCCGTAACATATGGACAAAATGGATTTTGTTGATCTCAGTTTAAATTAATAATATGTTTTTTTTCTAGTTTCTTTATCTTCTGAATATCTATTAGAATTCAAAGGTTAAAAACCAAAGAATAGCAGTGTAGGTACCCACAATATGAATGTGCTGTGACTTACTATTAAAGAGCAAAACTGACTGAAAGACCCAAAAACAAAACTGTATGTCATTTTGTACGTACTTCCCCTAATTAAATACTGCTAATGTCGTAGACTTATTTTTCCTAAATCATTTTTTATTTACTTTATTACGCATTATTATTGCCATTACTAAAAAATAGTATTATAAATCTAAATTATTTTAATTTTGTCTTTATAGTACAAATTATTATCTTTTTAAAATTGTATTTGTTGTGATACACAAGATACCTAGTTAAAGAAATGAATCGCTGCAACATCGACTCCACGCAGTCTTGTTTAGACTAGAGCTTAATTAAAGGTCGCGGTGCCTAACCGAGCTAAAATAAACAGACAATTTATGTTCACAATTAACTTTATCGAGTGATACTGATAATACAAAAATACTCTAAGTATGAATTTGTGTAACGTGATAGATGGGTCTTTCGTTTTTTATGCCAAAAGAGTTTTTAAGCTAAATATACTCACTCATTACGAAATATCGAAAACCGCTTGATGAATAAACTTGAAATTTAGCAGGAAGGAAGGTTATCTTTAGTAAACGTCCGCTAAGAAAGGATTTCAGGAAACTCCTCTCGCGTGGTGATAAAATAGGCGGTGGAATTGGTGGAAGTTTAGGATGAAATAGGCATTTTTGCATATGCTGGAAAAATTACGTAGAACTGGAAAGTACCTAATTAAGTATAATAACTGTAATATTGTGATACGTGAAGTGTTATCTTACGTCCAAAATAAAATGGATGTAAGTACCTAATAATGAATGAGGAAAGCTTAAACTATTTCTTGACTAAAAGACGCACAATTTCCCGTAAAAGATAAGGAAAATGTCAGAGAGATCTTGCCGATATAGGTAATAACAATATTTAAAGAAACCGATCCGGAAGGAGTACCACATATTTGTTGCGCGGGAACTGCATAAACTACCACCGATATCGTTTGATTTTTGTTGCGAAACGAGTTAAAGATTATAAAGAATGCTATGTGATTAATAACACATAGATAACTTGAAAAAACAAATCGCGCGCACCTTTAAAAAAACATTTAAAATTATAAAAAATAGTAGCCCAACAGTATCGGGAACGAGGTCCAAGCTACCGGTGGTCATGGCTCCTGAGAGAGCAACCTCCTAACATTTAACAATACATGCCGTGTCCAGGAGTACTGCTTTCTGGATCACGCCCTTGACCATATAGGGAACGTGCACGGCGTAGATTATGCCATCTAGTGTTGCAAATCTGAAACTTAAAGCAAAATATACTTGACATTGACGCGTGCTGCCACCTATTGTTTCTGCACGTTCTCTATTATTATTTTTAGTATGGCAATATTTTAGGACCGTCAAAATTTACACATACATTGACAATTTGACGACATTGACGTTTGACGTTACGTACCTACTTGAGTCATCTTGTGTTTACAATTACATGCATCTTATTTTCATTGATTCTGTTATAATAACGCCGAAAACAATCAAAAGATCGACGAGTAAGCTTCTATTTACTATGATTGACAAATAAAAAGACGTAATAAGTGTTTTGAATCAGAAATCTGCTGAAAAAATACGACGACTGTATTCAATCATTTCAATAGGTAATTTTTTAATATTTTTTTTAAATATCTTGATACTTCTCGACTATTTATAAGACATCGCAATATCCTTCACGGTTTATCTACTTTTCAGGAAATAGTAACAAAGAAGAGAAGAAACTTTAAACAGTAAAGAAAATGAAAATTCTCGAATGAAATGGAATGCTAACTTGTGAAACATTACCTATTTAGAAAAGATATCGTATGAGGTACACCTATTCTTATTAATTTAGATTTATCAGTCACTCTAAAGGATCTTTAGAAAGGCTAATGACATGTGTATGGATGGCTAAATTAAACAATATGCTTTCTTTGTATTTTATTTATTATAGGTTTTTAATTATATGACTGAGTGTACTAAGCAAAGACTCAAAAGTCTTTGGTTAGTATTATTATAATGCTACATAATTTGTTTTATTTTTTCTCTGCAGATGTAAGTGTGAAGACCAAAAATAATTAAAATTTAAGGGTCTAAAAATCAGCAGGCCTGGGACGACGCGCCTCAAAGAGCTGTCAGTAACGAAGACGGAGCCCCATAGGTTCAGTACCTGCTAGGGATACGGAATTTATTTGAAAGAGTCACCACGGCCCTGGAACGCAAAGGGCCCAAGAAGGATCACGGTTGGGTTTTAGTCAGTAAAGAGTGGATTTTTCCCATCCAAAAAAAAGGGTCTAAAAATCAAGAATAGTGGAATACTCCAGGAAAAAGTCATCCACATTCAGCTACAGTTTACAATTGTAATAATTTTAAGATTTTGTTTATAAGAAGCAAAAGAAACACATTTTATGAAGTCAATAAACAAATCTCAACACTGAGAAGCCTGCACAATGAGCAATTGGATGTATGGGTGTAAGGGATGTTGTGAAACACTTAGATTTTTTTACACAAAAGTAGGTCAAACTTCCAAAACAATCAAAATGAATGGGCATTACTTTTAGAAAAATTGAGATTGCAGCATGGAACACAGATTCCTGAGAACCATACATCAAAGAGACTAGAAGTATACCTTCTAGTCTCTTTGATGTATTGTTAAGTTTAGATTATTTACCTTGATGAGACATATGTACATCAGAACTATAAAATTTAAAATAGAGGCAAGGACCTTCAGCATGTGGTGTCACTACTAATGTATTGTCATGAAAACGACGTATTATTGTGCATGCAGGATCCAAAAACTTAAATGGTTTGAAGAAATATAGATACCAAATCTCACTAAACCTTGTGTACTTGTGATGGACAGTGTCAGTTATCAAGTGAAACAACCATAATCTCCAAACATGGCTTCATTTTGAAGAACATTACACCAAATCTGAATAACCTGCAAAGTTAACCAACTGAAACCTGCTGCTGTTCACGAAGCAGAAGAACTTCTCAAAAAATACAGTCCTATCCAGAATCACGATATTTTATTACTGCCACCATATCATTGTGACCCCAATAGAAATGAGCCTGTATGAAGTCAGGCAAAGAGAAAAGTAGCAAGCAAAAATATAGGAATGCCAGGGTGCTAAATGTATGCCTGGGGACGGTGAGCGTGGGTGGCTCGCCGTCCGATACCAGGCTGAGTCGACGACGCGTTGTGCTTCACGCGCGCCTCAAGGAGCCGTCAGCACCAGAGACGGGGCCCCATAGGGTCGGTGCCTGCTAGGGTTGCGGAATTTGTTCGAAAGAATTACCGCGGCCCTGGAACGCAAAGGGCACATGGAGGAGCACGGGTGGGTTTTAGTCAGTAAAAGTCTGACACTCCCTACCGCTCCACCCAGGGCGGGAGGGGTCATTTGATAATTTCCCATCCAAAAAAAAAAAAAAAAAAGGGTGCTAAATGTGTAATTTAAATATTTAGAAATTCTAAGGCAATGTAATGGTAATATATATATATAGAATATCTGAGAATATCAAAAAGATTGCTTGGAAGGTTAGTGACAAGTTACATTTAGGCCACACAGTCTTAAGACACCAGTCACGTTTTCCTACTGGGATGGTATAAATTGAGCAGTTTGTTTGAGATAGTCGATTCCTGTCTCAGTAAACAATGCCTACTTGGGTTTTTAAACACAAGTTGGGCAAAATATAGTTTTAGGTGCTTAGCCAGCCGCCGGTCAGTCAATCCGACCAACATCATTGCAATAATGGTTTAAAAACTGCAGCAGGTACCTACCTAGGTAACGACTTATTGCGGTTACCCACTAAGTGCTTACCTGTAAACCAACGTTTTCACAAAAAAGAAATGGAAGCTTGAATTTGTAATTTAATAATAATAATAATACGGCCAATGGCCTAATGGCCAAAAGCTTCGACGACCATCTGTCGAAGCTGGCGTTACACGGTTGGTTGAAGGGCCTGATACAGAAGGCAGTACTCCTCAATACGGCTCGTATTGTGAGGAGGTTCCTTTCTCTGGAGCCCTAACCACCGGTAGCTTGGACCCTGCTCCCGACACCGGCGGACTACTGCTTTTTGTATTTTTAAATGTTTTTTTTTTGTATGTGTTATTTAAGAAATATTTAAAAATATAAAATTTGTATGTATAGGAAAATAAATGAAGAGATAATAATAATAACAATTTATTTATTTAAAAGACTACATAGGTCCAATGGTTAGTACGTAACTTATCATTTAATTGTTAGTAAATTAAAATTAAAAAGGCAACATCATTTCACAATAGTTCTAAATCTAATACTATTCTATTAGCACCCTTATTTGATGTCTAAGAATAGGACAGTCAAATTTGTCAGCAATAACTGCCAGGATGCCATTGCCGCTAGCACGAATCCTGCTTAACAAGGAGGCGACATTTTTGCGCAAAATGGCTGCGAACCCATCTGTACGAGCCTCCATAAACATGCCAGATGCACTGCAGAAACGTGGGAGCCGCAATAGCATCCTAAAGGCGTTATTGTATTGGACGCGCAAGGTGTTGAGGGTTTTCCGAGAATATGTTGTCCACAAGCTGCTGCCATAGAAGTTTTGGCAATATGCCTTAAATAGCGTAATCTTAACCTGCTCCGAACAAGTCGCAAATCTTCTGACCAGCATATTAGCTCTCACCGTCAACGCCCTGCGCTCCCTATCAATGTCAGAGTCATCTTTAAGATCAGCGCTCACAAACTGACCCAGATATTTAAATTTAGTAACTCTATTAAGAGTAACATCATTCAACATCACGGGTGGTACACTGTCTGGCCCAAGACCACGTTTTGAAAACAATATAAATTCACTTTTACTGACATTATATTTTAAACCATGGGACAAGGCGTAAGTTTCACAAAACCTTAACAACTTTCGAAGTGCACTGACAGATGGCGCCAGCAGCACCATGTCATCTGCGTAACTCAAATTGTTGACAAAGATACCATCAATGGAGCAGCCCACCTGCATGCTACTGAGGCCACCTATCAGCTCATTAACATATAAGTTGAAAAGTTTCGGTGATGTAACTCCCCCCTGCCTTACTCCACACTTTAAGCCGTATGCATCCGACAGTTCTCCTGCCCATTCTGTGTGCCCATTTCACATAGTTGATCTGATTGTCATACCAATACTCAAAAACAGAACATAGCTCTTTGGGTAAACTGGTATTTCTAAGTTTCTTCCATAGCACATCGTAGGCCACCATATCGAACGCCCTCGAGAGGTCCAGAAAACATGCGTAGACTGGAGTATTTCTGTCGACATAGTACCCTACAGTGTGCTTTAGAGCTAAAATCGCACTTTCTGTAGAAAGTCCTTTCCGGAATCCAAATTGTCCATCATGCAACTTTATGTGCTTGTCAAGGTAGCTGTCCATTAAGCGATCCAGAACTTTTGCAATAATTGTAGCCAGCGATATTGGTCTATAATTACTTTTATCAGAAATATCACCTGTTCTGTTCTTAACTATTGGTAAGACAATAGTCTTCATGAGGTCTGCAGGTAGATAACAATGTGAAATACACAGGGAGAAGAACATAGCGAGAACCCTCGGCAGATGTGGCCCCGCATACTGCAGGTGCTCAATGCTGAGACCGTCATGGCCTGGAGATTTACCCCTACTCATGTTCACGCAGATGTCCTTCACCTCTTTCGCCGTGAACCTAATACTTGACATGCCATTCCGCACGGTCTCAGCACTGAACACCCGCTCGTTGCAATTACTTAGCGGTGATTCAACTTGAAAATCCTCTTTAAAAAAAAACTTTTTACAAAAAAATACAACCGACTTCCACAAAAAATCAAAAAAGTACAAAATAACTTTAATTTCGGAACTCGGTGTTTGTGATTCCTTTTTCGTTTTTTGAACACCGACTTCCGAAATTAAAGTTATTTTGTACTTTTTTGATTTTTTGTGGAAGTCGGTTGTATTTTTTTGTAAAAAGTTTTTTAATTTTTCACTTTTTAGTGGTACCTACACCCCCTCCCCTCCCCCACCTAAACGAACCAATCACATTGGTGTAAAAAAAACGTACAGCTCCTTTGTAGAGTAAACTAAGAGGTCGTCAAAGTAGACAAAGTACATATTTTTTTTAGATTTTTCGAAAACCGCTTGGTTGATTTCGATAAAATTTTCATGGGACCATTTGGGAAGTATACCCTTTCCAACAAAAAAAGAATTTTTCAAATCGGTTGACAAGCGACGGAGTTATGCGCGAACAAACATAAAAAAAAAAAAAAAATACAAACATCCGAATTGAGAACCTCCTCCTTTTTTAGAAGTCGGTTAAAAAGGTTTGCAATATCTTTAGCTTCCGTCTGGCCTGCGATGTTCACAGGGAGACCGGGTCTCAAATTAAGTTTATTTGTGCTTTTCCAAAATTGAGAAAAAAAATTATTTAAGTAGACACCTAAATATATATAAGTTTTAAAAATTTCATTGAAATCGGTTCAGTAGGTAGTTATTATAGAGTCTAATGTGACACTGTGATGTGCAATCAAACATTTCTTTTAGTAATCTTCGTTAGCGAAAAAATAACGATTTTTACAGGTTTATTCACTTACTATCCGGGGAAAATATACACTATAAAATAGTAGTCAGTGCGTCATATAGTTTGTAACTCCTTTCTAGGAATCCACACTTGGGCAATTCTCGGGTGGCTATAACCATATCCTTATTTTGAGAACTGGATCTGCGCCTGTGTTAACTACTCATACTCTGTGAATATTTCAACCATTTTCCTATCACGATTTCGATTTACGATATGCAGCCCGTTTTCAGAAAGTCAAATCAGGCTCTTGCATGCCGCGTCGTCCGGTGAAGCGTTCTATTTTATGCGAAATCCTTGCTAAAATGAATGATACTATTTTTGTAGTGTAGGTAAATAAAGTTCTATACATCTCGCTACCTAAACACATTCAATTCCCATCACACATGCTTATCGATCTTACATGATTTATTATAGGTTGAAACATCTTCACCTGGTGTGTCTACAATTTTGCACCAGCATCGTCGTTCCGTTTCCGTCAAATATAGGGTACATATGGTGCACAATCAATTAGATTATTGTTTAGACCAACAGGTGTCTTAATTGCGTTCAGCATATTATTATAGTAGGTACCTACATAGTAACTTAGAATGTGTAGTAGTTTATTATTACTCGTGTGTAATATTACATCATTGATTTAAAGCTAAAGGTATAGGAGGTGACTTCAATAAACATTTCCAACCAGAATGCACGTTTATTTATTCATTTCCAGAAAAAAAAACATTCACAAATTGTAAAAGCTGTTACAAATTTCCAAATAATGTCTTTGGCGACAGTAGTACAATAATTCGAAGGGATTGTAAAAACAACGGGTTACAAAGTTGGCAAAAAATTTGTTTCAAATTTTTGTGCGCAATAAAAGTTAGAAAATGTTAAATGGTAGGTATACAATCGGAAACAATGCAAGTGTGGTTACTGAGCCGGCGGCGAGTGGGTGGAGACGCACACCCGCGCTTCAGGTATGCTTATACAATCAAGGATTACAAATAACAAACGTTTGTTCATAAAACTGTGTTTAATCTACTTGTATACTTATTTATTTAATGACTACATTTTTTTAATTGTAAAATTATACCTTCATTAATGTAACTAAAGGAATATTCTGAATTATTTTCTATACGTACATGAAATCATTGATCGAAACATTTTTGATTCCTAATCAATTAATTTATAATTAAAACATCCACATCTCAAAACAACATTTAAGAGCTAAATAAGGAAATCATTTAACGTAAAATTAAATAACAAAAATATATGTACAATTTAGCAATAAATAATTACAAAATAATAATAGTAAATAATGGAATCTAATAAAGACGAACATACTTTTCATAATATTTTTATGTAATAATCGTTCTGAACGTTTGCTGGAATGGAACATAATAGACAATAATATTTTAATGAAATCCATTGAAGGTCTGATAATAACACGCCATTGAGAATTACACATAATTATATTGTATTATAATTATTACTATTTCTTATTCATTGAGATCTAACATTGAATAGACACAAAACACATGTGTTGAGTAAGCATTATATCTGCTTCACACTGCGAATATACGAAGAATGAACAACGAAACGATTGTCCTATGTGACAAGCTTGCTAGCTATCCATATTGTTTGAAACTTCAGAAAAATGCCAATAGACAACAAGATTTCAAAAACGTTTGTACCGCTCAGACTTGGCGAGACGGTGTCCGATCCTAGCAAGAACCACGGCTATTACTACGATTATTTGTATAATTGAATACAGGAAACTATTACGAACAAATCAAATGCCCTCATCTCCTAAGAGCTTTTAAATAAAATAAAGGAAGTTATTTTTTTTTACGTTTTAGAAATGTAAATAAATCACTTCAACAGATCAAAATCGTCAGCGAGAACATTTAGCGCCAAAATATAGTCAACGATTAAAAGAACTGAAAATCTAACGTTAACACTTTAAATGCAATACATTTTACTTGCAATAATCGCTAATACTAAGTATATTATCGTAATACATAATTTAACATACACACTAGCATTAGAAATCATTTAATTCACAATAATCACAACAATATAATTGTGTTACGGAAAAATTACGAATGTATCGTCTGTCCTTTAAGAATTCCTACTAACATTCTACGTTTCATGTGTTCGGACGAGCGCCGTGTTTTGATTCTACAAGACCTACCTCCGTCATTACATTAACTACTAACACTATTGCAGCTTCCGTTACTTGCTGCAGCAGTGACCATACACCAATCCTCGTCCGCTAAGTACGATTCATGACGGTGCCTATGTTAATGTCAGTATTGAGCGTATAAACACTCATCAGAAGGCTCTCTATTTGGCCATCGACGTATGCTCACTGCGACATGACTTAGATGAGCAGAAAATAAAATCTTTTAGATTTCTTACCAAAACAGAATACTATAAAATAATTTTTCTCCAAGGCCTGGGGTTACACAGAAAATATGGCCCGTTGCAGACCATGTACAACTTTAGAAAGATTTTTTACAGTAAATTTACAGGGGTTCAATATTAACTAACTATAATAAAGTAATGGTATAATGTACCCATTTTCGTCAAGCCATCACGCGGCGAACGCGGAAAGCTCGAAAAGCACTACGAGTTGCAGTCTGCGTAGTCGTGTAGGTGGCGCTATTGTGCAACGTTGTCGTTCAGACTAGTAACGCCCGGCATCACCAGTAGATTGTGCAACGAGTACGTTATAAATACAAGTTTGTAAACTAAGTTCAAAACTTTCGCGAACTTGTAACTTGTCAAAAATCTAGTGTCAACTTTAAAATGAATACGCCAGGCCTTAAGAAAACTATTCTACACACATAAGTAAGTATTACAGAATCAAAACACCAGCACCGGCCCGCGACCGACGATGTCGCGCGTCTGCCGTTTGGTCTGCATGACCGTGGCAGCAATCATCGTATCATGTCAAATCAGAGTCAGTTACGTGTGAGGATAAGGGACAAAGGTAAAACAATCTAAGTTCAGACTTACATCAGTCTAGTTGCGACTTTAGATCGTAATATCATGTCGCAACAACTTACAAATAATTCGCGTTTGCAGTCTTTAGAAGTTTAGATCTTCCATTCCGTTATTACATAAACACGAAGGGAGATAAACGAAAAGTCGAAGTTGGGTTTACTGACTCAATCGTGTCGGCTTAGCGATGTGAGCGACTGGAGGCCGCGGGGACTTTGGGCCGCGCTCCGGTGGGCTTGCGGCCCGAGGAGGACGGCGCGCGCGACGCCGCCCGCCTGGGTCGCGCGGCCTACATGTTGTATGCTATGTAGATGGCGTCAATCTGGTCGGACAGGAAGCCGTCGCGCAGGTGCATGCGCTGCTTCTCGCCGCGCGAATTGATGGGCACGACGCCGGGGTCCACCACCACCACCACGCCCACGATCAGATGGTGCTCTTCCAGCACAGTGTTGGTAACCAGCGGCACCAGGTTGAGAGCCTCGCTGTCGTTGCCGTCCAGCTCCACCACTACCACCAGCAGGTTGGTCCACGTGAACACGGCGCTGGGAAGTATACAATACAATATCTTACTATAGAAACAATAATGAAAGTAAATTAAATAAGAACCAGATTAAACTAAATCTACGGTTTCCTTAGTATTTTTGCTAATATTAAAAATGTTTACCATTCAGCAATCTTCTTGTGGCACCTCATGACAGAGTTTTCGATGTCAATGGGGTGGTAGCGCATGCCGCGCAGCATGATGGTCTCGTCGAGCGCGCCCACCACGAACACCGCGTCGTGCGTGTCGTGCGTGTCGGCGCTGAGGTTGAGGCTGCCGCACGCCGATGCCAGCGACTCTGTGTCGCTGTCGCGGGTGACCATCGACGTGTCGTCCGACACGTGGCTCGTCGTGCTGATTTCTGTTCGCCGCAGGAAGCCCAAGTATCCAGTGCGGGCATACACTTCCCCAGTATTACCAGTCACCAGCTGAGCGCTGAAGTGGTCAGCATAGTCGCTCTCGTCACCATATATGGTGAAGTATCCGCTTGCATTGTGGGGTGACTGCACCCATATCTCGCCCAAATGGGAGTCGCCGCACTGTCCCTTAGTCTCGGGATTAGCCGTGATCACTTTCACTCCGGGAAGCAATTTGCCAGACTCCATAAGGCAGAGTGAGTGAGGGCTGCCTCGCTCCACGAGGGAGACGCGGTCGTTCCTAAGCGCGCGCAGGTCCACGTACACGGTGGATGGCTCAGGGCTGGAGGCGCCCTGCAGGCAAATGGCGATGTTCACGCGGCAGCCGAACGACGTCGACACGGCGCGTGGGCTGAGACCCAGCGCAGAGAATAGTTTGGAGAAGGAGTTAGTCAAGTTGATACGAGGACGCTCTTCAGCGACGACCACGCACGTCCTCACGCATGCTAGGCTGATGCCTTTAGCTTTTAGCTGATTGACTGAGCTGCCCAATCCTTTGGTGCATAGCTCCATGACACCGTACGAGCAGAATGTGTCACGCACTTTGTATTGTGATACGGCACTCAGCCACAGGCCCGGGTTGATCTCGACCTCAGAAGGTGGGATAAGAATGGAGTGATGTCCCGAGTAGATGCTGCTGAGGCACCAGAGCGCGAAGCCCAGGCCGCAGTAGGGGTCGAGGCAGAGCGCGATGTGGCGTGAGGGGTACAGCTCGCACGCGATCTTCATGGAGCGGCACAGCGACGTGACGGCCGCGTGCGACATCTTGATGCCGGCCAGCATGCCCGTCGTAGACACGCTGAAGTCCAGGTAGGCGAGCATCTCGGCGGTGGGCGCTCGGTACATGATGGGGAGCTTCTTCTTGGGCATGTCGTCGGTGTCGAGCGTAAGCGGCCAGGCCTTGCTATCGAGCACGTTGCTGGCTTCCTTGGAGCGCAGCAGCTTTATCACAGATTGGTTGGATAGGACCAGCGTGGCCTTACTGACGTCGACTATCATGCGCACAGTGGGCAGCGTGGTGTGCAGGTTCTGCGGGTGCGGCGGGCGGATGGTGACGGGGACTGCGCCGACGTACAGACAGCCGTAGAAGGCGCAAATGAGATCAAGTCCCGGCGGGAAGATGAGCGCGACGTGGTCGCCGGTGTTGACACGCCCTTTCTCCAGCAGCAGGTTGCCGATGCGCTCCGCCTTCTTGTGCAGCTCGGCGCACGTCAGGATCTTGGACACTGCGCCCTTCGAGTTCAGCAACGTAAATATCACGTGGTCCGAGGTACTCATTGCACGCCAACGCAATATTTGAGATATGAACTGGTACTGGAATGCGAGAAAAAAACGGAATTGAGCAAACAATATGTATTATGAGAATCATAAGATGTAATGAAAATAAATATTTGCAGTATGTACCTTCCTGGCAGCATCCGAATCGTCGGTGTATCCCATGTCGCGCCCCTGAGCGGACGCCAGTCGGTTGCCCTGCACTAAGTTGCCCACTATCACAGAAGCAGGGCCCACATCTAAACATATCACAACAATCAATATATATTAAACTCTTATCCTTCTTCAGACAACGCACAGCCGAAACAACTGGTTATAAAAAGCTAAAATTTGGCATGTACATATGTGTCTTGGGTTCTCTGCAAGGAACCTACAAACCAAATTAGAAGAGCATTAAGAGGATTTCCCGAAATTCCTACGGGAACGGGAAAAACGTGATATGCGCGTATGAAGTCACGGGCAAAAGCTACTTAGATGATACAATATCAGCTCAACCCTGTATGTTGAAACTATAAATCGCCCGGCAACCAAAACGATATAAAATACTTAAAAAGCGAATTAGATAACACAACAGTTTGCTGAAGCAACAAACACGAACATAAATATATAAAACGAATCACTTGCAGCACATAGAGTGGCTTCTTAAATCAAACAGTAAATATTTTACTTCGCTTAGGGTTGGAAATATCTTTTTTGACAATACCGCAGCGAGGTTTGTATTGCGTAAAAAGCACAGCTAGAAAATTATTTAAATTATTTTGTAGACACCATTTTTAGACCAGAGCAGATACAATGAACGTCAGGACAGCTCAGCATATCGCCGCTGCAACTACACAAAAGTAAGACGAGCGCACTGCAACATTATCATCATTAACTTTGCAAAAATAACATATAACAATGTCCCGGCACACTACTGTGTCGTGATGCGTGATAGACCAATCAAACGAACCCGTTCCGGACGAAATTTTATTTTATTACTAGCTAAGCTAGCACTAAGTTCAAAGGCGTCACAACAAATAATGTAAATCCGTCCTAAACCGCTTAGACACATTCTTCAAAAAAGTTCGCAAACTGCTGTAAATAGACAAAATCAAATCGCAAATGCAAAAAAAATGAAACGCAAATATCGAAATGTAAAGTAAGCTTACCAGAATGTATCTCCCTTGGCTTGGGCAGGTTGGTGACGCAGGTGTGCGGGCACATCAACACGTTGGCTGGGTGCAGCGTGCCCTCCAGAAAGCGACGCTTGCACTCGCTCAGGTGGATGCCACCCAGCGGAGTCTTGGGCAGATAGTTTGGCTGGACTAGAGCCAGGCAGTAGATGCCCACCTGGTGGATTGAGTCCACCGCTTGAAGCACGCGCGACATCCATTGGAATGACTGGAAGTGGAAAATATTGGGGTTACATTTTGATGTCAAATTGTTGTTAGTTATTTCACAATGAGAAGTGTAACAAAGAAAATATTTAACATATTTTCTGCTGCATTTTACAGTCAGTATGAAAAAACTAAAACACTCAGAATACATTTTAATGGTCAAATTTTGGAATGGACTACAGCGGTGTATGCCGGCCGGCCTTAAATAGGGCCCCAGTTAATTCCAGAACCTTCTATCGTAGAAAGTTCTAGAAAGTTCGCGTACTTATGGTCGCGACTGACTAGGATTCCAGAGTTCTAGAATGTTCTAGCATAGAAGTCTCGATGGTTCTTGACTCTACTAGTCCTACTACTCGTTACTAGTTGGCGCTAGTGGTAACGAATACCACTATCTTCCTTGCCTAATTGTGGCCCGCAACACTGTTTAAAAGTATAGGCACGATATATTTGATTACATAGGGATCAACTTAATAACCGATTCAAATCTTATTAAATTTAAAGCTTAGTGCCTTCATATGAAAACGCATAATGGCAAAATTCGTTCAGTTTCGGAATCGGAAGTTATTATTGCCATCTCTATCCACCTTGCGATGAAAAATGAGACAGCCATTCAGCTACTACGACTGCGTTAGTCACGATCTAGATTTCAGGCAGGTTGCACGCTGCCCTCCGCAAAACTTTATAGGATCGCTACAATTACGCGTCGGATTCCGGAATATTGCTGAATGAAGAATATTACTTTTTTATATTTAATGGATTTTTAAGTACCATACGATTATTTTTAAGGACTATAATGATTAAATATTATTTATTTATTGTTCACCTACCGACGCAAATAACTACTTCTGTCCAAAATGTTTAAAACTGCGCTCGTTTCAGCTGCGTTCAAGAGATATGCAAGTGAACATCTTGGCAGAGAAGAATCGAGAAAATAAAAAATAGTCAAATTGCTCTTTAGCTGCCGTAGTCCGGCGAGACAGTATCCTAATCGGATTAACCGGTTAATACGAAAGTCTTTTAGATTGATTAACCAACACTTTTTACATTGGTGTGTATCCCATAGTTTTCGTAGGATTTTCCAGTCATCGAGCAAGGAACTTTAACACTGAAAATACATAAACCTGAAACTGAACAGAATACTTATTGCTAACACTTGTTTTTTTATAAGCATCCCGATAGTGCTCGCTGAATCATTTTGTAGCCTTTATTATTATTATTAGCCTTCAAGTATTATTAGTCAGCTTAGCCTTCTTGTTAATTCAGTTTAGACTTTTTCTATGTGCAGCAATGTCGACATCGTATAGAAAGCTCGAAATTTCTGTGAAGATTACGTGACTGAATAAATATCATTGATTGACTGAACCTTTTTTCTTACATTTGCATTACCTACCACCGCTAGTTCAAATCAAACTCTGTCACTTTATAAAACCAAGTCGTCTGCAAAATCTTGAATGTATTGAGTGCTGCGATTAATATTACAAGTTATTCCACTTGATGCGAAATTGCGGGATGAGGAAAATGCAGATTAAATTTCACGAAGGTCGGCGCGATAATTTATGCAATGAACTAGTAATTAAACCTTTTCCGTTGAATTTTCCACACTCATTTTCTGATGAGTGTGAAAATATGAATGAACAATTTATAAGAGAAAAATTTAAATCACATAAGCGGTTTATTCATATTTTATGAGAGGAATTATTATTTTATTGTATTTCGTTTTGCGGAAGGATTGTGAAAATATGTGCAAGAGTTGTTGTAGTGTTGTGGTGAAACGTTTCTATAATACGAGTTAGTAGTGCAGCTGATATTTACGTTCAGCAAATATTAGGTGTGTGCGACGTGTGTGCATTGTAGGTACACGTAGGCGTTGATTGGATCTCTGTTCGGAGCCTAATATCGGCTTGGCCTGAGGCTATTTGTCCTGCTGTCGAGCTTACGTGTTTGTGAATATCTGTCTTGACTTGGCATTAAATACAGGCTACCAACGCGGCTCAGTTTCAATTATTCAGATTTCTATGGCCCTGATATTCGTAAGTGGTATGTTCAGGCACACAATTTTTGTTTTTCTGTACTTACATATTTGATAGATTGGAACTATGCATCGTCCAATTCATTATGATTGGTAGTTATTTATGATAATGTCAGAGTTATCTTGAAGTCAAAACAAAAATGAACAATCACGACAAAATAATACGCTCGTTAAATGGATATGCGACATTTTAGTTTGCACATGAAAATTTACCTTTACAATGCATGTTAGGAAAAAGTTCTAATAGGAATAAAATATACACGTACCTCCTCTTCGCCGCAGTCGGGGCGCTGCTCGGCAACGATGCAGATCCTCTCATCGCGCAGCACCCTCACGGAGAACACGGCGATGCGGCCTCGGTAGATGAACTTCATCGGCTCCACGGCCAGCACGGTAGCGATAATGTCATCCATGTTGTGCTTGCGGCCGGTCACCGTCATCAGACCGTCGCGGGAACCGCACACGAACACCAGACCTGGTGGGGACCGGAGTTTGAGCATGGTGCATGACGTGACACCGTGACGTCATCAAATTCTAGATTGAGCTATTCAAATATGGAACGTAAAAGTTTGCACGGATAAGATTTCCGCTTGTCTTTTTAGCTAACATTTTTCTGTATTAATCGTTCCTTTCAATACTCAGCGGCGAATGTGCTTGCTATCTATGTATGATCAATCAGATGATTACATAAGTTAGCATGCACAAACAACATGGAACAAGTTGTGTTCTCCAACAATTATACTCCGCCTCCGACATCACCTAATGATCAGTTGGCTTGACGAACAATCGAAAACTAATTACAAGTAAAAGTTATGAAGGTAATTAGCAGTCAAGAACCGGCTTTAGATATAATCAGGCAAAGATTCAGTCTTGATGTAAGGCCAATCCAGATGAGTAGGTATCAGGATTTTGTATCTCATGAACTGAGTAGCGTTCCCATTTAATGGGAAAGACGTAATTCAGAAATTGCGGGTCTGCGTAGATCTGTTTTCGTAACACGCGCTTGACGAATAGGAAGGACAAAATTTACGTGAATGAGTCCACAAAGGACACATTTTGCTGCGTTATTGCAGACAAATTGCAAAGCGTCTACCAGGGAGATTATGAAACTGCACGTTAGGTAAATTACTGAACTCATTTTGCGGCACACAAAGCTATTATGCTTATAACTTCAGCCAGATGGAGATTAAGAACTAGATGGAAATCCATTTATTTAGTCTTTTAAATCTCTCACACACAACTCGATCAAAAGAAGATTTTTACCACACGGAATATGAAACTGTAAATATGAAACTATACGAGCATTTCCTCTCAAAGAAAAGTTATTTTGATGCAAATCCACAAAGTTACATTCGTATAATTACTGTCGTGGTCCTCTCAAATGCAATTTCACGCGTCCTGTAATATATAGACTGTGGACGTAATATTACGATACAGTGCACCCAAACTGGAGACTAGATTTGTCATTTATTTTAAACCCGCTAGCTGCACACATGTTGCCGAAGCACCCGGCTACAGAAGGGACACACATTCTCTACAAAAGAAAAAGTTCCTGTTATGAAAAAGAATACCACCGAGATTATAACGAATTAATTTGAGCAGTGAGCTGTCTCCACAAAATGTTGTCACTCACAGGTTGCAGCTCACACCAAGAATCTTTTAAGTAAACTCACCGCCAGGTCCCAAAAATCCGAGTAGTCCGCTCCTCACATAGTGTTCCTCTCCAATCGGTTCACCGTCAGCATCCAGAGGTCGGACGCGGAACACGGTGTTGGTAAGACCGGGGAGGCCCCAGTAGCCAGACCCGGTGGCACCGGACAGCACGCAAATCTCACCAACCTCATCTGTCTTGCAGAGATACGCGGGGCCCTCCATCTTCACGACCACTATTACGCCTGTACGAAAGATATGAGATATGAGAATCGCGCCATATTAATACTTGCTTAGCACATCACCCGTTATTTCCTCTAAAACATGTAGTAAAAATGATTTTCCCTCTTTTCACTCCTCTAGAGTTGAATTTCCAAAATTATCCTTCTTGTTGTTTATCATGTAGGTTAGCAAACCTACATGATAAAAGGAAACTTAGTGCAAAATATCATGTTCCTAGTCTGAGTAGTTTCGGCCGTGCGCGTGCGTTGATATGTCAGTCAGTCAGTTCCCTTTTATATTTGTACTAGCAGCACCCCGCGGTTTCACTCACGTAGTTCTATGTTACTCAGGGTGAATGTGAAAGAATTTTGAAATCGCTCCAGTAGTTTTTGAGTTTATTCGTTACATACAAAAATACAAATCTTTCCTCTTTATAATATTAGTATAGAAGTATAGATATAGAATGTAGATAATATTATGTGGATCATCGTAATCAAAATCATCGAGACAGATAACGAGAACCACAATATTGCGGTTTGATTGTTCAAATTCTCTGTTACTAATACAAATATTGCGTTTACAAGCTAAATTAACCGCACCGCGAAATTAAATTATTTGATATTAATTGACTCAATCCAAACATTCCTGAGAATTGATGATTAGTAAACTGATGATAACATGACCTAGCGTTAACTGAGAAGGTAGCGGAGAGTTATTTAGTGATATGAGCTCGAATTCTTTCACAGCTAACTCAAAGCGTCACCTGAATTCTGTTTGTATGTAGATTCCAACATTTTCATTATTTGCTGTATTAATTGGTACGCATCAGTCGCAATATGGAAATATTAGCTTCGATCGCGACACTGTTTCAGTTAAACGATAGGTTTTCTGAAAGCTTTGAATAATAGTAGCTTTTCTGTACTATTTGTCTGATTTCGTCTAAAGTTTCTGAGATTTTTTAAATATTCAGCATTTATTACTACGCTTGTTTGTAGTCCACAATTAACATGATTATATTTTGTTCATAATCTTGAAAGTTAAAATTTGAAGACCATGTCTCTTGTTTTTCTGTACGAAACTATTCTTGGTATAAATGTGGATGAATGGAGAGGGAGAGACAAAGAAAATATGGATGGCTTATGCTTTGAGTATAAAAGAAAAGTCAGTCAGCGATAAAATAAATAAAGCTAAATATAAGGATAAATTGGAGGAAAAAACGGGTTGTGCATGCAAGGGATAAGGGCAGGAAGATGATGATAAAATTGTTGGAAGAACAAATAAAATAAGGTAACTTACAGGAGGGCATGACTTGTCCGCAGTCCTGTAGCGTGAGCGAGGTGAGCGAGTTCTCGGCGTCGACGCGCACCACGCCGTATGACAGGCCCGACATGGACAGCACGCCGCGGCCGGCCGACGCGCCGCCCCGGCCCGCGCGCCGCACGCACACCGTTAGCGACTCGCTGCTGCACGCGCACGGGCAGATTGCGTCGCCGCGCACGCCTAGCAAGACAAAGGAGATATTAAAGCTAACCTTTTAACGCACACGCTTGTTGGCAGGTCAGATCGATAGCCGGCGTCGCCAATTCTTGCGTTGCAACTCTATATGATAGTTTTAATAATGGTATGAAATATACGGTATGGTGACAAGTCGCCATGCTCAAGTTAAACCTGCATATTTTATTTTTGATTATGCTATATTTATTTCATCCATTATCCATATTCTTTCATTATTTTCGCTGTTTCAAATCTGCCAGGCGTCCCGCGACCTCTCACTTTTTTGCATAGGAAAATGACTTTACGCCGCCGGAAGAGTGTCAGACTCTGACTGACTAAAACTGTTTGTGTTCCAGAGCCGCGGAAACTCTTTTGAACAATACCCCAAATCTAGTTAACGCACATCCAGTGGGCTGTGCTATTAGTTTTAACACGGGCCTTAAATGTTCTTAATATTGAACAATATTCAAACAAAATCTTTGAAACATCGACCTTGATGTAATTGTTCTGTTTACTGACGTCTTGGTTTGAGCCATCCCTTAAATGATTAAAACAGGTTTTACGGGTGTCTAGTAACGGACAGTTCAAAGAGCATGCATCCGATCCGTATCTGGGAAAGGTTTGTCAAAAGTAGTCTTAGTGCTTTGATGGATTGCGTACCAGATCACAACTACGTCAGTCCGAATTCAGAGCATTTCCGATTTTATAAAATCAGAACTCAGATTTAAAAAAAAAATGTATCCAATCAATAGAACTTTCGGATAATGCAGCCTTAAAACAAACTTTTTCTTAACCTAATTCCTACCTTTGCTCTGGAACACCGACAAGAACTGGTCGCAAGAAGAGAGCGACCACGGGTTGGCCCCGTCGGCGACCAGCAGCATCCGCAACGAGCTGAGCGAGATCTCCTTGTGGTCGCGAGTGGCCAGCAGGCCCCAGTGCAAGTCGCGGGACTTCACTATGGCGACCGATGCCCTGTGTCCGAAAAAGATTAGGTACATTGTAAAGAATTGAAGATATGCTGATGTACTTCTTCCAGAGAGAACGCCATCAATCACTTTGAACTCTAAGAGCCACTTGCGCAAACATAAGTTATCTTTTAATTCAGAGTTAGTTGCTGACACGAGGCTAAATAACAAATATTTCATACCTAATGGCCTCGGCTTAGCAACCAAGTCAGCGTTAAATAATAGGTAAGTCTGGTTTGTGGAAGTGGGTAGAAGCTGAGACACTTTGCTCTAAATCTTACTATCGTTTTTCTTCTCGTCCAAGAGCACTGTTTATTTAAACAGAGTAAGTAAAACTAGCAAACACAAACATGTTTTCTTTATAGAACATACAGCATCACTGTACATACGAGTATAATGGGCTAATGGCGCCTGTGTATATAGACATTTATAATTGATTCAATGAAAATTCATTAAGGGCTCATAGTGCACAGGTTTCTCCATTGCTTGTAATTATGTTATTGATTTGTAGACGCTGTTCAACACGGTTTGTTTTACATGATTATTTATTTCTATAGAAAAATGTTCAAACAAAAATTAAATAATGTGGTGTGGCTGCGTCATGGACACGTCCGTGTGTTGTAAGTGAATATGTACGTGTACGTAAAGGGTAATATAGGTATATTATATATACATATAATCATAATTTCAACCGCCCCAGCTGCAGATGTAGTAGCTGTCGTTGATCCGCTCGGCCACATTCATTCTTTTACGTTCCCGGTACTGCTTCACTCGGTCATATGGTGTGCTAATGGTATCATTCTATTGCTCTTGAAAAGCCGTCCAACCGTATCCGATCTCTTTCTCTCTCTCTCTCATAGCTTCTCCGAATCAAAAGTTATACTAAATGGAAATCTCGAAACGCAACAAAATAAACTAAAAATTACTGCGCATCACCCAGCGCCACAGT
Organism: Hecatera dysodea; assembly: GCA_905332915.2. Lineage (NCBI taxonomy): Eukaryota > Metazoa > Arthropoda > Insecta > Lepidoptera > Noctuidae > Hecatera > Hecatera dysodea. The sequence continues at coordinate 22,831,732 of HG995286.1, read as the reverse complement.
CTTTGCTTAGAGTCCCGAATTTTTTGATCCTTTAGCTATCCAGTGGTATAATTTTGGATCGGGATGATAGAAATGTAGCTGCAATACCAAACTGTATCTCCCAATTTTGTTATAATTACTTTTTTGAACTGCCTACCACTATGGATAAAGACCGAAATATGGAAAGACCGTATTCTCGTCAAAAATATTTACCTTTTTCTTAATTTTTACTTCTGAAAACATTCAAAACACTGACCTGTACTTGGTGATCATGTGCATCCAGGACGCGGGGCTGACTTTCATGAGCGCGTACGGAATGAAGATGACGTGCATCCCGTTGAGCACGCTGGCGAGCACGGCGTGCCACAGTCCGGTCTCGCGCTTGAAGTCCAGCACACACACCATGTGCTCGCCCTCCGTGTAATTGCATGCCACGGACAGCATACGGCTGTGGGCCAGCATTGAAGCCCTGTGAACAACATCAGCCTTGTAGACATCATCGTTCTTGCATTTTAGAAACACCGCTTCAACATATTCGCCTGAAGCCACAGTTTCAACTTATTCGGCTTAAGCTGATTGTTACTGTATAGTCGAATTATCCAATGGTAAAGTAACTCCAATTATACATTCATTCGCTTGCATCAGGTGATGTATTCACAGTGGAAACTCTATATCACAAAACTTTGAAGTATGAAGTATAAAAGTTTCATCAACGTAAAGTTGTTGTGATGGCTAAGTTTAAGAAGGCTTTATGAAAAGAAATAGTAGTAGAGGCCATATATTTTGAATTTCGATCGTATTTCCCTGTGATAAAAATATTACACTTCCAGAATGCAACGATAACAGTCTCTCCATTATTCTCACTTAAGCAATTTATAAATAAATGACGATCGATAAGCTGGGGCTCATAGCTTTTTTATTTTTTAGTGAGGAACTTTACCATTTCAATTTTATTGAGTGATCGATCACTTCGCAATAATCACTTCGAACGGAATAGTTCTAAGGAAGGATATAGCTAAGGTATCTAGAAAAGATATAGCTGCCAATACTGCATGGAAATTATTTAAGCAGTGTTTTTTTTTTTTTCGTAAATATCAGTGAGATATTTTTATTATTTATTATTTATATTAGTTACGTAGTAACGGTATCCAGTATCCAGGTGTCAGACAACAAACAAATCATCTGTTCAAATTTTTATACATAATTATTATTTACGACATTTTTTTCCTTTGAAAAATACAAAACGAAATGACTTAAAAATTGTCGATCGTTCAATTAAACGCAAGTCAAGTCAGTATCGAAAACTCATTGGACCTATCAAAGCTTGATAACTCACGTTTGACAATTTCGTCACAATAATTTTGTGATAATTTTCGTCCGATAACAACGCCTAATCATATTAATTTGAAAATGAAAATTTTATAACTAGTTTTAATTTCCGCGAATATGTGTGGGTTGCAGGTATGCACCTCCCTCCCGCCCGCTATATTATGCACATGCAAGATTACAAGGTAAAAGCACGGATAATATGCACATGCAGGAAGGCAAAGCAAAACCCAACACCAATACCAACCAACCAACCAAACCAATAACTTTGTAGGTAGGTACTGCAAATTTCAAGCGAGTAATTTCGCGGAGCAATTATTACTTTTTCAGGGAATTTCATAGATCAACTATGTTTTATCTGACTCAATTTTTTCGAGGAAATTTCGTACAATAGCTGACTTTAACGCAGTGATATACCATCGATTTTTATTGTAGTTATGATGTGGACATTTTTGTCACGCCGGACACCGGATGCGGCCGCACGCTGCACTTGTTCCATTATACAGGCTTTGATTGGAAACCATGGAAAGGTTGATAGACAAAACATTGAATGCGCTTTTCTTTTATGTTCCCGATAGTCAAATACGTTGTGTTTAAATATTACATAGCGGAACCAAATTGGAGGTGAATTCAGTGTAACACAATCATTTTACTTAATCTCGAGTTATTAGCGTTAATCGTTTCTGGTTCGACTAATTATTAATGAATACATTCAACAACGGAACCTCGTTTCTGCAGTAGGTATTTGAGTCGTGAGAGCATCAAAATGAAGATTGGACGAGCACGAGTGCGAACAAAATGCTTCAGCAATAAACGTGAGACCAAAACAAATATTCAACTGCACTTTAGTACAGAACAGTGCAGGAGCGACTCGACAAAGCATCGCATCGCCTTTTCTCTTTAAATCTGTCATATTCTTTTTTATTTAAGCCGCTTCGCTATCGCAAAGGAGGTTGGCGTTTTGCCTTTCTTGAGCATTCGACTATGGTTTCACACTCATCGCTTTGTGCACCGAGTAAACTTGTGTTACGTTTCAACGAAACATGTCAATGCGTTTGGTTACTTTTGACTTACATAAAATATATTTATGTATGAGTAGAGATTGGATATTTGGATCCATATTTACCTAAAGTTATTTTTTGTTAAGATATTAAGAGAGCAGCTTTTTAGAATATTTTTACTAAAAATGAAGTCCCGGGATTCCAGGATTACACAAATAATCGGATGCATATTTACTTTACGTTTTAATGATGATAAGCGAAGGGAATTGATGGAAGGGTAGTGTAGGTAAGGGAAAGTGTGATGTATTTTAAATAAATCCCTACATCCAAAGCTAAGTTTACTTCAATTCTGACAGTAAAAGTAGGGAAACCAACAATATTGCTTTGCAACAAAACGTGTGTCTAAGCGGGTTTATTACATCTTACGGAGTAAACACTTAAAAAGAATGCTCTCCATAATAGCCAACATCTTAACTCTAGGTAAATATAAATACGAATATCCAGTCTCTACTTATGAGTCATGGCACTTCATTCCGATGTTTTACACCTGCATCCCCAGTTAAAAGTTTCATTCTTTCGCTTGGACATAGCGAGAATTTTATGCCCATTTCAAAAGGGTAACGAATACTCCTGGTTTAAACGGTGAAACTGTATAAATAAATGTCTAGAGATTATTGTACAAGTTAATGGCATTAAATAGGATATTCAGATACTCTCAGCCTCCTGACATTTCGATGGCTGGAGCCAAGCTAATGATTTCGGTATGTGGTGTAGCTCCGCAGTTCCTATTGGACTGCGGTGAAGTTAATTTGTTCAACGTCCTGAACACAATAACATGTCCAGAATTTCCACGCAGGTTTTATTCAATAAATATGTTATGTTGCCTGGCACACTTTATAACATACCATACAATAGAAGCTGCGCAGCGTTACTGAATCTTCGATCAACTATATGAAGCTTGAAGTGGTTTTAAAGCGTTCCTGCATGCGACGTTCTCCTATTATTGTGAAAGATTCAACTTCCATCTCACATATTTCTCAATATTCTTAGTACAAAGTGATAATGCAGAAGTTATATTTGTCAACTTTCCTATTCCTTTGGCGGTGTTACACATTCGTCGAAACAAATATTTTGCTGTTCAAGGAGCAGCGGAGTAGCGGGAAACTTCTAATATCAATTTGTATCATTTTTTTTATCACAGTCATTGTCTGAATGGAGCTCTCTTTGAATTTGTTTAGCTCGATTAAGACTATTATTATTAATGTTCTGATCATAATGTTTGTGAATAGAACTATCTTATGTTCAATGATTCACTACAGGGAGTTTAGAAGTAAACGTAGTGCTTTAAATCAAATGTACGAGATCAGTCCGAAAAATTGCTGATTTCTCGCACACGCAGTGATATAACAATTTGTGATATTACTTGCCATGTAATTTCGTTTGTATGGTTATCCCCAACTACCTAATTCAGCTGAAATTTGATGGATCGCAATAAGCTAAGTGGCTGCATTATTCTTAATCGAATATGGTGGACTGGGTCAATTATTTTGAATGCACCCCCATGATATGGATATATTGTGAAGGGTTTGTTTTGAAAACTTTTGTATATTACTTCTGCTTTGATACAGTAAAACTTGGTTAAGTGGGACCTGGATAAGTGAGAAACCTCCATAGCTGGAACTCTTGCTTAGGTCCCGACACTTTAGAAATGAATTACCTCTGTTAGTGGGACAACACAAACCTTTATATCTGGGATTGGTTCTTTCCATTTTATCGTCATAATTACCTCTATTATTGAAACAGTGAGTGCCTATATTTTACCTATTTTACTGAGACTATATTTTAGGGATTAGTTCTTTCGATTTTATTCGTCACAAGCACCTCTATTTTTGAGACAGCGAGTGTAATTTACCTCATTTATTGGGACTATATTTTGTGTACCTACTTTATGTGGATGGAACTCTCGGTAAATGAGACAGATATCTGAGACACTGGGTAAGTGGAACACCTCTTTAAGTGAGGCAAATTTGCAGGTCCCTTAAGGTCCCAGTTATCCAAGTTTTACTGTATTTTACTCACATAATGGTACATTTCAAACTAATATTGTAATTCAGCCACTTCATGACTAATGACACTCATCTTTACATCCGTACCCACAGAGCTTATCTTGTGTCTGACCGCAAGCCTGTTACGTATGCAAGACAATGACAAAGATTACTAACACGCACTTTCGCAACGAAGCTATTCGTCAGCCAACAACTTATTCAAATGCTATGCAAATCGTGGACCTTTGAAGAAAAGTGAAGACAAACGTAAAGTCTCGTCTACACTTAAAAAGGACTGAAGTTAATGAATTACATTATTCAGTGTAATTTTTAACGATGGTGTCCCCGATTTTTGGCACGGGCAACGTAAATCCAATTACAGATTGGTGTTAGTACGAGAGAACCGCATCGTTGCGGACGGAAAAGCTTTTTCACATACCTATGATATTTTCAATTTTATTAACTATCGGAATAACTTTGCTCGGTTTATGAAAAGGTTTCAGATACGATGGGTTTTTGTAGTTGTTCATTTGTTTGTTGCCTGTCGATATTAATAGAGCGGATTATGTACCAATTTTATTGGTGTTACAATATTTCGGTAATCGGCTTATTCATATCAGTTTTACTATGGTAATTTTAAATGCAGTTCATAATAATTTTATATTATTTTACAATATGCCACAATTTAAAGTCGACGTTTGGTGTGCAGCTTTGAAAATAAATTTGGGGACATTCATGATGAATATTTCTAAAAAAATGTTCAGCATGAGAACTTCGAATCTAGAACAAAATGAGTGGCCGTTAGTTCCCGTTTGTTTAAACTTACGTAAGGATAAGAAGTGACATATGATACTTATTACCCATATTGAATGCACGTAAACTGTTCCAGTGCGATTAAAGCTTGTGTATGTTTGGTAAAGGACGTCCAGGTGAGATAATTGAGCACGCGTTACCTGAACGCCGTCGATCGGGCTATGGCGACTAAATGGCACAGCGGGAGTTATAGCCACCGGAATGCCCGAGCTCAATCCTACATTCCTGCTATCCCACAATTCCATGGAATTTAAATGTTTGCGCGATTATCTGCATTTCGAATTGCGCATATTATGGTGCGATATTTTCCAATTCCAGAGTTATTCATTTTAAATTAAATTAATAATATAAATATTTGGTATATAAATTATTGGTATTATAAAGAAGTGTTAGTGGGAATTTATCGAAGCGTGAAAGGCAGTTTGTATTTTAACCAACCGTGAGAAGCCACATATTGTTAGTTAAAATAAAACCAAAACAGACCAGGCATGCAGCCACGCAGAAAAACTGTGCGGACTTAAATAACAATAAAGCTGGATAAACGTTATTAATAAAACACCACAACATTTTTTGGTGTCCTATGCAACTGATAGGTGATATCTGCGATACCTTTCAGTTAACACGCACGATTTTATTAAAACCCACAAATCCGGCGAGCCAAATGCGCTGTGAAATTTTGAGGGCGCGCGCCGCGCGCCTTTCGAGTGAACCACACGAGCAAATTTGTTGGTATTTCCCATCCACCCTTAAAATAGTTAGCTCTTAATGGTAAACAAAAGCGTAATTAACGTAATGGGGACAATGTAGCAGTATACGCAAAGCCAGTGTGCCACGTTCTATTTAGTATCGAAGGTTTTATATTAGCACGAAAACGTTACATTTATGTTGCTTCTGATTTTTCTGTCGTCTTCCTCATTTATTATGATCGACCAGAATGTGGTGTGGATGGCTCCGTCATTCGGAGCGTTAAAGTTATAGTAAGAAACTGAAAATGTCAAAATTAAGTTGTATTCTCGTACAGCCTGTTGATCTTTAGGGTAATCTTACCTGGTGACTATGACACCCATAGCGGAGCCGTCAGCAGCCGAGGTGTGCTCGATGTGAGCAGGGCTGTCTTCTGCGGGGCGGGGCGGGGGTATCCAGTCACGCGGGGGACGCGGTAGCTTCTCTGTCGACACCCACTGTAGAGACGGCCAACCACGGAACGATACTACGTCTCCAGAAGATGTCTTGGGCAGTCCTAGTGAAAAATAGTTACTATTTACTCAGGTACCTTTATTGGTGATTCAGAAAACTTAAGTGAGCAGAGGGTACTAACAAACGGTGAGTAGAGGAGAGATGTATTACGATCACAAGTAGAATGTAAACAAAACAAACGGAATATGTAAAGAATATAACAGGTGGCGTTCTGTAGCCTCCGGATGCAACTATGAACAACTATGTATGTGATGGATGTCTACAACTCGTACGCAAGATTACTGCCTAGTCAGAAACGCAAATCTACATACATACGTTGCAAGATTTAAGTAATTTCAGCCCAAACTATAATAAAAATTTCTGAAATTACGACATGGTGTAATATTAATTAATCCCAGAACTCCAATTAAGAGTTATTGGAAAAAGGCTCATCACTTTTTTTGTGTTCAGTACCTTTATGTGTCTGCCGTACTATTGAATTACATACGGGGATTTTATTCGAGCGAGAATTGAATATTGCATGTCAGTTCACTGGAAGTGGCTTGTTGTTAAGGTGGTATAGGCAGTAAAACGCCGTTTTGAGAATTAATTTTCTTGTAGAGTACCTGTAATAGGGATTGAATAATTTGTTTTTTTTTTAATCTTATGAAGACATTTTCTCGATTGAAATATTTTAAACATTTTCATTATCATCGGAAGACGATGATAAAAGTGACTCCAAGTCATCACCTGAACTTCTCTGCGTAGAACAACCACAAACATTATTTTTCCTCCTTGTAATTGGGAAAGCATCATTTCTAGACTGAAGTGTCTGTTTTTATAGCATTTATCTCAAAGATCAGGTTAAAATAAATATTTTTTCAGTGTAAATTTGAAAATCCATTAATCCATTAATTAAACTTGCCAACTTATGGAAAGTATTGAGTTTAGTTAGATACTAGATTCTACCCGAGACTTAGATCTATGTGAATTTCTGAATTGGGTCTAGAGGGAAGTGATACTAATGTAGAAAATCCTATATAAGGCGATAATAACTAATAAAGGTAGACTGGTAGAGAATGCCTGAGTTGCATTAAGTCCGCCCCTGTACCACTATTGTACATAAAGTTTAAATAAATAATTTTATTCCTTCATGATTCTGACCACCTTATTGTTTGTGAGCCTTAACTTGTGATTCCCCGAAATACTTCTTCGTGATTCTAGTAGTCTATTATTTTATCTAGAATACCACTGACTAATTTTAGTAGAATTAAAATAATAATTTTCGAAACTAATCAATTGGTATTGACAAAGCTTGACATTTCAAATCCTCGGTTCCGTTTAGTTACTGCATTAAGATCTCTTTGAATAGGGCGTCAAAATCGTTTATAGTTAGTTTTCAATGCGAGAAAAAGTACAAAAAACGCATAATTATCCAAATGTGTGAATTTAAATTGAACATAACACAACAAAACTCAAGTGGGTATAGTAAAAGTTAATCCGAAGACCGATGTGTAAAGAAGAATTAAGTAGACCGTCCAACTTCTGATACAAGATTTCGTCACATAGATTTCCAAAAAACATTTTACACATGTTTTTCTTTTTTCACGTAAATATAAACCTAAGACGATACAGTGCAATGAATACGTGTGTTACGTCACTACTCGCTACAATTTGTATAATGACGTGAAGTCACAAGCCCCCACTCCTGATCTTTGATGCTTTTCCCCTTCGTATTTTTTATAGATTTGATAAAGCAAATCGATAATCTAACTGACATCTATATTAAGTCCAAATGGTATATTTGGACTAAATATAGATGTCAGTTCGCCATTTATATCAAAACCGCGTTCATTTTTCCGCGTCCACGACTGACTCGATAAAGTCGAAAGCTGCGTAGCTACGCTGCAACGCAATGCACGGCTTCAAATTCCGGGTAAAATTGTGACGACCACCCCGAATATTCATGCCAGACAGAAAAGGAAGAGAACAATGCTAGGGTCGACCTACGGATTACAACCTTCCTATGCGGTTTAGTTGGGCTTGATTCAGTAGTACACGGAATAAAGCGTACTGATTGTGTCTGGAATTTTATTATTTAATCAATTGACGGATTCCTCGGTGCTCGGATTACCTCTGTACGATCGTTTTATGAATAGTGCAGAAGCGCGGCGTCGTTGCGGACTACGATTTAAACGATTCCTTATTTATACTGGCGACAGCGTCTACCATCTCCCGTCTAGCGCGGCCCGCCAGCGCTTTACCGCTTCAATTTATACGAAAGCGTTGAATCGACTGTAAGTGGTGGTGATACTCTGTCAACACAGTATTTTTTATTTTACTCTGAACATTGGACGCCGCGCGTCGTGGCTTTATTTTAAAATCTGCAATTGTGTCGACGAACCTCTGAATTTTACGTTTTAGTGTGAATCTTATCTTTGTGTTTGTTATGGTAAATGCCCGTTGAACTGTTTTATAGTTTTCTGCGATAAGATTCAGTATGCCTTTTCACTGGCATCTTCATTCGCTTACGTATCTTTTTCGAGGGCTACTTTATATGTCTCCGGAAAAATGCAGACTCCGTAAGATTGTAATTTATTATTTATTCGATTATAATTTCTCGATATATTACGAAAAAAAAAACAATTTTCCTACAGTAAAACCCATTGAAATTCAATTGTTTTCAATATATCCGTGTCTTAATAAAATAGTATTCATTGGTGATGAATTTAACACAAACATTATACTAAGCTAACTTTTTTCCGCAACTTTGTACGCGCATTTTGGGAAATCCTTTCTTAGCGTTCCCTTACGTAGTGGGAGGGAAGCTTTTTGCCAAATGTTAGCATTCTACGACCAGTCGTTTCGCCTGTGCGTTGTCTGTCAGTCACCAGTAACGTAATAATTTTACATACATTGATAATACAGAAACAAACAACATTTCAAGATATAATGTCTTAAAAGCCCTCGTGAAACCTCGTCAAAAATAACAAGAAAAGTAAATACTTTAATTGGGGTTAGAATAAAGTTATTATTGGAACTCCAATAAAGAAAATGTAAGTTTCAATAACTTTATAAGTTGCTGGAGTTGTCTTTCATTGAATGTTTCGATCGGCACAACACTCTGGCTTATGTGAAGGATGTGAAATCCAATATTTTGAATGGAGCTTGCAGCACTTTTTACACAAGAATCAATTTAAGCTCTAGCTAAACGCTTTGCTATGTTGGAAAATATTGAGATTATTGTACACACAGCTGTTTTATTAATCCGAAAGTTTTCAATCGCTAGCAAAATGTTCTGTTGCGATTACGTAGGTATTCGCTGGATTGTCTCGTTCCGATAAAATGCAATATCAAAAATATATCATTCAATTTATAACCAAGTTAAAATGTTGCACTGTTGAAATATTAAGCGAATCGTGATCATATCGGCGTATAATCTTCTTACTCGTAAATAATTGAAATGGTTTTCATCAACTAATACTGTTGAACGCACCCAATTTAATTTACCCATGAGCGTGTAAAATAATTAAATATGTCAGGCTTAATATTTAAGTTGTATATGAATTCCGAAAATAACGTACCTGCATTAAAAAATAAATATAAGACAATTCTTACCTTTCAAGCAATTATCGGAAGTGAGCGCGTACTGAATGCCACAAGAGCCCAGCAGGAAGCCAACCTGCTGCAAGCCTGCATCGCGGCGAGTCAGCGGCACCTCGATGGGCACCGGCACGATGCCCGCCTGCAGGCACCCGTAGAAGGCGCACACGAAGTTGATGGGATCGTTGTTAGGGTACACCAGCGCCACGCGGTCTCCAGGCTTAATGGAGTTATCACCAGTCAGAGGTCCACCACTGCTGGTCTTTGAAGTGAACGTCTTGTTCAGCAGAGCATGAGCGATTTTAAGTGATCGACTGAGTAGTTTTCCTGTGAGGGAAAAAAACAGTTTTGATTATTTTTTCTGAAATCAGGAAGAATGTCGATACGAGGCTTGATGGCCCTTCGAAATTAATTCAAGGGATCAATCAATGCATCGTATAAGACGATGGCAACAATACAACAATGAATCGACTTGCCATTGTTCGAGTATGCATACCACACAAATATAAGTAAAAGTACTTGCCATAATTGAGTGAGTTGCTGAGTTTTCCATTCGGGTCTAGGACCGTCGCCACGTTGGCTTTGAAGGACGCAGTTCCGTATCGCTGGAGAGCTGCTTCAAGGTTGCGTGGCAGCCCTGCTGGGACCACCAGCTGTTCGCCGACAGCGGGTGTCATGGTGCCGCCCTCTGGCTTCGGGGCATTCGGGTCTTTCGGATTGGCCGCCAGCTCGAGTTCTATGTCGTCGTCCTCGTAAAATTCCGGCAGAGGTCGACGTTTTGGGCGCTTCAGCGTGTTAAGCAGTTGCTGTATCTTTGCTGACACCTATTTGGAATAATACTTATCAGTAGAGCGAGTACTGTGGGAGTGAGGGGAGAGAGATATATCATTTGATTATTTACAGCACAACTACAAATTACTTTTAAACTTCAAATAAATGGTCGATGGTTCTTAAAATGATTGATCCTTTTAAATGGCAAAAAACGAGAGTAAATGATGTTACTTTGGAGTTACCGTAAGTAGGATATATAAGAGCAAATTAATTATCATATATTATTCATTCAGTGTAAAACATTCTACGCAGCGTCTGTCTAGACAGAAAACTTACCATATTCTACGCTATCCCAATGCTGAAATATACGTACGACAGTGTACGAACAACAAGAATGGTTACAATATCTACCGAGTGTACCTTTTCGATTGTCTAACTAGTCTAAGAACTTGGTGTCCAGCAAAATGAGCAGTTACCGTAAACGTGCTGGTGCTCGGCTATTCACAAAGACGCAATCGATAAGGAAATTGCTTGTCAAACACACGGACAGGCTTTGATGGCTATAGAGGTCGGAGTTTTGTTGACACGCTCGGTGACGCTATGTAGATTGCATTCTGCACGTGAACAGATCTATTTAAAAGATATTGTATTGGTCCAATGATACAAAGTAGGATATCTACATACATTTTCGATGTTAACGCGTTCAGTTACGATGTGTCACTAATGCCCGGGTTCTGAGGTACTTTGGTGGTCGTTTATCTGTTCGTTAACCAATAACCAGCCAATGGCGTTATGACAAAAAGTATAAAGAAACCGGGCCTAAGTCAGCTCGGGAAATCTCTACGGACTATCAGGGATTACGTAATCGATTCACTTAACGACCAACTATTTATCGGTGGTGATTTTTAAGCCGTAAATCCTACTAGCGTTTGACTTCCAAACACCTGTGACATAAGCCAATTTAGGCTACTTAGAGAGCCGTGTTTAGTAAACATTACCAAATCATTGGACTATGATATGCATATTAAGATGTCCACATAAAAATGGTTCTAGTTTACTAAGTTGAAACAATCGTTATCATCTGACAAATCAAGCCTATTGATTGATAGTAATTGCATCTAATGTTTTTTAATTCAGCTTGTTCCAGAGTACTCTTACTGTAACTTGCAGGAAGCTATACCGTTGTGGTAAATAATTTGCAAAAAAAAAAGATAATAGAAGGAACTAATAAGTCATCAAATACGAACAGAAAAATAAATTGCCGTTGTTTAAGAAAACTAAAGAGTTGTGTCAAGAATAAGATCTTATCGGTGGCCTCCTGTCCCTTTGCGAGCATGCTCTCAGGGAGGACTTTACACGGCGGCACAAACAAAGGACAAAACAAATGAAAAACGTAAATGATATAAAGAAAAAAAAAACTTGTTGTGTTACTTACGCTTACCTTCCATCGGCCGGTGCCGGTGCCAGTGTCCTCGGGCTGCGCGTAGCACTGCACTCGGTCCGCCACCAGGGCTCCACCGCGGCGCGCGCCTGATGAAGCATGAGTCACATCAGGCTGGACGTCTGATAACAAACTCCGAGTTACTATAGCTCGCCTACCAGCTGAGCCAGGAACAGACTTCACCTCCGCTGACTTCTCGTTTCCACTTAAATTTTATGGTAAAGCATCCAATTTTTGTGGGTTGTGTGTTCCTGGCTTAAGAGCCCGCACAGACAGAAAGCAGTCAAGCGATCGAAAGTCATGAGGGAGATAGGTAAGCAATAACTACATTTCTGAGCTCCGCACAGACTGTCTGCTATCTGCGTCATTATCGGGCTCTTATCCTATCCAGCTTAGGCAAAGGTCTTCACCCCTGGATAGCTAAGGACATTCTGATGCGCATTATGTATTTTATTGGTTAGCTTTCGTGTTTTATTTAAAACCTAGCGAACCGCCCCGGCTTCGCACGGGTGCAATGTAGATACTAATGTTTTCTCTACTATAATATGCATGTATTATACATATAAACCTTCCTCTATAATCACTCTCATCTATTAAAAAAAACGCATCGAAATCCGTTGTGTAGTTTTAAAGATTTAAGCATACATAGGGACAGACAGCGGGAAGCGACTTTGTTTTATACTATGTAGTGATACCTAAACGATTAGTCACCAGTCACCAGGATTACACTTATCGGACTCAAAAGCTTTAATGATTACAGTACCTATTAAATCATTTTAGGTTCAAACTTCACTACTGTCTGGAAAGTCTGAACAAAGTCTACATAAGACACACACACAGATATTCTGTAGTTCACTGGACTATTGATTAATGGGCGTGTGATGTTTTTTCATCAAATAGATAGTTTCCTTCGTTTACGCAGATACCTACGCGTAAATAGATGATGGCTACGCTTCTACAATTACAGAGCTAAAATGTTAAGACAATTCACTTCTTTTTTGTTTCGTTTTCTAAAAGAATTCGATATGCTAGACTAGATGATATCAATGTCATTCAAGCCATTCAAGCTGATTATCGTTGACAGTCCATTAAACAAGTCGGATCGTACTAAGGTCGATATAAATTTAAATTGTGTACAAATATTAGCTTTAAAGAGCGGACTGAATATCAGGATAATTTCCAGTGCAATTAAGTGTCGAATTACATAGTCCGTCGTATAGTTAACGTAGATTTATTGGTTACAAACCAGTTCACACGTCAATATTTTAATGATAATTGATTAAACCGATGATATTAGACCCGCATTAATATCATACATGAACTAATTGTATTTAACACTCGTGCTGTGGATACGCGCATCGATCCGGCGGTGGAAGCTGTATTGATTGAACGCACTGATGTGTGCCCTAATCGATGGCGATAATAGAATAAAGACCGCAGCCGCCACGCCATGATCATCAAATAAAAGCTGTATTGAAGTGCAGGAGACAAGCCATGAATAAATTATATTCTTGAAATGCTTTCGTATCCAGATTAGGGACAGAATGTAAAGCGTAAACATCGTTAGGTCAATTTTCTCTTACACTGTTCTCGATCCTTTATCCGACTATGGGCGGCCAAGACAATGTTTTTTTTTAATTTCATTGTTTTTAGAAAAGGACAAGGAAAGTAGAAGAATTCTTTACCAATTAGAACTAAATAATGTAATACACAAACTTCTCTTTTTTAACTAATCTTTGTTTGATTAGAACCTGCATGGGATATAGTGTATAAATCGAAGTATGAGCCCTCTCTGTTCATCTGTGAGTAAGGAGAGTCATGATCCAAGCTTTCTACGCACTTGCCTAGCAAGCCTATAGCATTCCTCAATAAATGCGCTATCTAACACTGAAAGATTCAAATCAGACCAGACCCTTTTTTTTGGATGGGAAATCATCAAATGACTTCTCCCGCTCTGGGCGGAGCGGAAGAGAGTGTCAGACTCTTACAGACTAAAGCCCACCCGTGTTCCTTCTTGTGCCCTTTGCGTTCCAGGGCCGCGGTGACTCTTTCGAACAAATTCCGCAACCCTAGCAGGCACTGACCCTATGAGGCCCCGTCTTCTTTGCTGACGGCTCTTTGAGGCGCGCGTGGAACACTACGCGCCGTCGACTCGGGCCTGGTTGCTATCGGACGGCGAGCCACCCCTAGCTCGCCATCCGCAGGCCCGCGCCCACGGTGGCCGGGAATCGCCTTGCGTTTCCCAACGTCCGGGGTGTCTCCTTCTGTTACGGCGGCTGGAGCGAGAGGTTTCCCTCTCTCGCACGCGTTCCGCCTCCTCCTTCGCTAGCATTACTGCTTCGCAGAAGGAGGCGACCGCTTCCTATGCCTCCTCACTCCGGACCATGGCTTGAACCAGGGCCGGACGCGAGAGGTCGCCGCCGCCAATCGCCTCGACGAGGACACGGTGGTGCTCCGCCCAAGCTGGGCAAGCCTCCACCGTATGCTCCACCGTGTCCTTCGGGCGATCCACACAGTGATGACACCCGGACGTGTCCTCCCGTTGGATCCGACACAGGTACCTCCCGAAACAGCCGTGTCCGGCGAGCACCTGCGTCAGGCGGAAGGTGAAATCAGACCAGACCCTGAGTTCCTGAGACTAGCGCATTCAAGCAAACAAACAAAAAAGCTCTTCAGCTTTATATATTAGTACAAAGTACAATGCCTAATTCGATGAAATTGACCTGTCCAATCTGAAGATCTGAAATAGACTGGTCTGCTCTACATACAATATCTATACTAATATTATAAAGCTGAAGAGTTTGTTTGTTTGTTTGTTTGTTTGTTTGTTTGTTTGTTTGTTTGTTTGAACGCGCTAATCTCAGGAACTACTGGTTCGAATTGAAAAATTCTTTTTGGGTTGAATAGACCATTTATCGAGGAAGGCTTTAGGCTATATATCATCACGCTTAAGCCAATAGGAGCGGAGCAGCGATGAAGAATGTTTTAAAATCGGGGATTCCACGGGGACGAAGTCGCGGGCAGCAGCTAGTTAGTAATATTACTAATAATACACACTGTATTGACAGACTACGTTATTCGGTTCAATTCAGATGATTAATAATTCCGTGAAATAGCTTAGTAGCGTGCAATACTAAGTAAGCCATATGCTTGCATGTGACATTCGACACTAAACATATATGGTATATAGTTCAGGATTAGACATTCAATGAGATGCCAATCTTTGAATCAGTGGGACAGACAGGAGATTATGCTTGTAATAGAATAATTAACGCAACATTAGGAATAATTAACGCAACATTAGACACCCTATCTTTTCCGATTAACATGCGATTAGGTGGCTACTTAACCTAATTTACCGGCTAAGCAGGTTAATCAAGTTGTTTCAGTTTAAATTAACACCTTAATTTAGCTTTCAAGGTTATTACATGAAGCTGTGTTAGTTGAACACCATCATATACTATAAAAAGACGTACTTGGGTCGTTCTTTTTTACCGACAATGGTCGGTCTCTCATCTCACTTTGTGTTGTATTAGAGTATGAATTATTATGTTTTTATTGTTTGAATTTACATCCTCATCGCTTTATACATTTTAATACTAAGTAATCTTTACCTTTCTCTAGCCAATAATTTATTTGCGTGTGTTAATTTTTCATTAAATACCGTGACAGAGTAGTAATTCATAATGATGTCGTACTCAAAAAAGACCACTCTGTCACTTTGTTTTCTCGACAATCAACATAAAATAAACAACATTATGGGCATGAAAACAAAGATTAAAATAATCCAAATGAAAATTAAATGCACCTGAAAAAAAAAATCTAACACTGAAATCAAAATATTGTCACTTGAAAAACTCGAAAAACTGTGAAACACCAATTCATTGTCGATAAAAAAGAAGAACGACCCACTTAAAGCATTTACTGTTATTATTTTATTTTTTAAATCCTCTACTCTTCCTCTACTCTTTTCTCTACTTGTATTTTTTTTTAAATCTATTCCTTCTCTTTCAAATAGTAAATCTTGGTTTTCGCGCTAAACTACCTAAATACAGAACGGAATAAATCATGTCACATTATCCTTATTTTTTACTAACGGGAAATAAGGTTTATGTACCTAGTTAAGTACTTACAGATATAGACGAAGACGAGTACTCGTAGACGTTCACAAATAAGCTTTACGTAGGTATTTCAGGACGCTTTCAGTTATATATTACGCGTCTAGCACATTTACAACACAGTTCGCCTTGCAGCTATCTTGCTCACAGTAGATTCACAAGTAGCAAAAAATAACTAGGACGGGAATGACAATGGTCATGAACCGATCACTTCTTTTCCTGCACTGGCAGTTTATAATTTATTTAACGTTAATAAACTAAAGTGACGTAAGCTGGCTGCCTAGCGTGCGTGGTCTTCGTTGAAATATATTCAATCGCCTCTATTCACTCTAGAGTTTAGTAAAATGTGATTCATAACATAACTAAACAAACAACTCAAATGAAACCTTAGTCACTGATGTTATTCAGTTATTTTATAGAAATGTCAATAACGTATTGAAGTGAAATAAACAGGTAGGTAGTCTTCCTCCTTATAAGTTCATTTGAATACGTCATTGAATTAAATAATTATAGAATCCAAAAAAAGGTTAAATTCTAAAACTAACCTAGAAATATTGCTCTTATTGTATAAATATACACATGTTAAGAGACAAGCCGTGGTCGCATCCCAAACAAATTCACATTAAGATTGCTTACGACTTTTGTGTGAGTCGAAACCAGGGGATGATCAAAACGCTTCTAACAACAACTCATTTGTCAAATTATCCTAAATAGCTTAAAAACATAACCCGCTTTTAGGCTTCCCCATAGTTGGGTAAACAGAAATGTTTCCAAGACTTTGTTTGCTACTACTAAAGTTAACAATCATAATCTTTCGCAAGATGGACGTATACTTCTCACGTGATTGTTTTAACCTAAATCGTTTAGTCCAAGGCCAACATAAATAGGGGCACAAGCAGTAGTAATTAACACTAATCTAGAAATTTGAACTAATTTTGCACCAATTTGTACATATATATTAGTCACAAACATTGTTACAGTGGAGGAAGCCACGCGACCTACTTCTATTATAACGTAATCTGAGAGGCTCATAATAATCGGATAACTTCTGATTTTTAGATGCTGAACTAAAAACAAATGAGGCATGGCTGCCAGCTTCACTTATGATACTCTGGTACAATCTTGTAAAATGATTTCGGACAATACTAATTAGAAGGTGGGATAGATAACATTCACCAATTTAGTAAGCAACGACGTCAACGGTGCAGGCAGGAAGAATCTATTTTAAAATTTAACTACAAAGTTCTCAACGGCACAAACATGCCATGTGTTTTAGTATGATATGTAATGGAAGAGTTCATTTGGTTGAGTCAGCTCTCAGATGGGACTTAGCTATTCTGAAGATATTTTTCAACAATTTCTTTCCGCAAGGAACTCACAAGGTTCTCAATAAGACATAATTGATTTATTTGGCCGCAAATGCTGAGAACATAAAAAGCGATTTAACAGTATCGAATAAAAGGCACAAAACAATGTCCAGCATCGGTTTATAGTTCATAAAACCTTAGTAGCAGAGAGAAGCTTAGAAAAAGCACTTCTCGCTACAAACTTTTTTGGAAATTGAAACTCGGGAACTTTCAAAAGTACAAACAACGTGCCACGTTTTTAACGGGCACGTGTTTTGTAAATTGGTGAAACTGGTTTGTGTAACTGGTACTTGTAAGGCTTTATTACTAATGAAACGAAGGAAGACGTATAATTTATTTTTCTCGGAAAGTCAACTTTTCTTCGCAATGTACCGATTTTTCTTGAAAATGTTACACAGTCCGGCTTATCGATTAAAGTGATTTGTTTTGTTACCATGCTACCATCAAAAAATGTTTTCTTTAGAAACATGTTCTATTTGTAATCAAAAGCCATCTTTACAACTGAAGCTTTTTATTATATAAGGTTATTCACTCAAAGTGAATCAAGAACGTTCGTAAAGTCTCCAGACTCGGAAGCGATATAATAATTGAATTATTTAGGGAACAAAGTATGGGAGCCGTTTAGCTAATAAATGATTTGCAGTCCGCCGCCCGGAGTTATTGGTAAAGCAATTAACAATACTGCAACTGCTTATGGGTAAAAAGCAGTTGCCCCTAAGCAAAACTGTTGTAAGGAAGTACTCTGATATTCAATAATCTAATAAAATTGTGGTAAATGCAATTCTGAGTGCCATTCGAGAGCGAGGACGGGTTTTGATGTTCATTGCTGCATCACCTAAATCTATGATCGAAATGTAAGTTAACGAAAACCGAAAAGTCCCGATTATTGAAGTAGGTATTAATAAAGCCACCAGGGGTTAAAACATTGCTAGAATCTTCCAAAAGTTTTCTAGTAGTATTTCAAAATTGTACTTACAAGCAGGTAGATGTGTAAGCTCGGACAAATCAATCTCAGTGCGTTCACGTAATTCAGTGCGGTCGCGTAAGTCAGTGCGATCGCGTAAGTCTGTGCGCTCGCGCATTTCAGTCCTTTCCCTGACCACGTGTTTCTTCTCCCGGAGATGATGGGGTTGTGGCAGTGGGTGAGGGTGTGCGCGGGGGTGGGGTGCGGCGGGGCGGCGCGCTGGTGGCGACCCCAGCTCCGGTGGTGGGGGAAGCTCCGCGTCGCCGGCGCATGAGTCTTCGTCAGATGATGAGGCTAGGACAGGATAAACATAATTATACTGTAGTGAATTCGGCTTTGGAAGCTTTATTTATCGGCTTTATTTCTGTTTCTTGATTAAGATCTCCAGAAGATTATTTAACAAAAACTGTAGTTAGCAATATGTTAGCTGAAATATCTTGGCATTAATATATTTTCAAAGACCTAATGCAAACCTTAATGCTACAGCTTTAACCCAACTCATAAAGAATAGATATGCCTCGTAGTCAAAGAGATTCGTTAGCGACAAATGCATCTGTTTAACATACTCGAATCGTCAGATTTAATTAACGAAGTCACCTTTTTTTTTTTTTTTTTTTCCTGGATGGGAAATCATCAAATGACCCCTCCCGCCCTGGGTGGAGCGGTAGGGAGTGTCAGACTTTTACTGACTAAAACCCACCCGTGATCCTTCTTGTGCCCTATGCGTTCCAGGGCCGCGGTAACTCTTTCGAACAAACTCCGCAACCCCAGCAGGCACCGACCCTATGGGGCCCCGTCATCGGTGCTGACGGCTCCTTGAGGCGCGCGTGGAACACAACGCGTCGTCGACTCAACCTGGTATCGGACGGCGAGCCACCCACGCTCACCGTCCCCAGGCATCAGCCACTGCGCGATAGCACAGCGGCCGACTTGTCTCTGGAGGGGGCCGAAATGGGACCATTACTGGCACTCCATCTCAGCACCCTCCCGAGTGTTGGGAGCCGCAGCACCCGCAGCAGAAGCGGCAGTGGCGGCGACAGAAGCCGCAGCGGCGGCAGAGGCGGCGGTGGCGGCGGACCTCTTGCCCCTGGTCGGGGCGGATGGCGCGCAGGCCCTTCCCCCAGCCCAGTGCTCGGCCGGCTTGCCAACAGCCGCACATGCACTGCAGTGCGGCGTGGCCTCGCAAGAGCCGGCCCGATGACCGGGCTGACCACAGCGGAAACAGAGTCCGCTGCGGTCGACCTCCGAGGGGCACATAGCTCCCGTGTGGTTACCCACATGGCAGCGGTAGCACCTCAGAGGTCTGGGCTCCAGCAGTTTTACCCGCGCAGACACCCATCCCACCAGGAGCCTTCGGCCCTCCGACACAGTTCTGGCCGCCGTCACGGGGCAGCTCACCACAAGGGTTTGCATGCCCGTGTTGTCAGGCCGGAGGGTGCCCGCCTTGACGAGCTCGGCAGAGCACCCCCCAGTCCTGGCGACGGCGGCCACAACTTCCTCCTCCGTAACGGAGTCATCCAGGCCCACTATGCGCATGTCGATGCGCTTAGTCGGCCTGGACACCCGGACCTCGTCCGCGGGTAAGACCGCCCTCAGCTTTTCGGCCAAGGCGTCCGCGAACGGGCCACTCTCCGCTCCGGCGAGCTCGAGCTTGCGGGCACCGGTTAGGGTCCTCCTGACCCCGATGCCCCCGCTGATGCCCAGCTCCTGGAGGCTCACCGCCTCCTTCGCCCGCTTCAGTACGGCGAGATACGTCACGCCCCTCTGTTCCGCTTCCGGCTGCAGTGTAAGCACCACAGCCGCGGATTTCGGGGCGCGAAGCCTCGCCGCAATGGCATTGGCCTTCCGCCGCTGCCTCCTCGCTTTATTTTTGGCCGCTTTCGCGGCCTGCCGCTTCTGACCGGCAACCTGCCACTCGGCCTCGGCCGCAGGAGGGTCCGAGGATGGGGGTGGGGGCGGTTGCGGCGCCACTGGCGCAGCAGCCTTAGCCACTCCCCCTCCAGCCTTCCTCCTACCCCTCTTCGCCGGGGCCGTCTTGGTAGTCGCCGGCGTCGCGGGCGCCGGCGTCACAGGCGCTGGCGCGGCTCCCGCCTTGGCCTTCGCCTGGCCGGACGTTCCCGGGCCAGCAGCCACCGCGGCTGCGTACGAAGCCGCCCTCTGCTGTCCCGGGGTCCTCTGTGCCGCCGCCAACGGGGGACGCCGGATCATGTCCTCCAAGGCGGACACCTGCCTCCGGAAGGGAGCCAGCTCCTGCCGCACCAGGCTCCGCACCTGGCTCAGCACTTGGCTCCCCTCCAGCGCCGCTGGACTCGGCCCCCCCTGCGGCTCCTCCGAGGCCGCTCTGGCCATGCCAGCCAGGTCCCTCCGGAGCGACTCATTCTCCGCAATGAGTCGCTCCGTTACGGCCGCGAGGCGGGCGACCTCCGCCCGCAACTCTGTCGCCTCCTTAGACCCGCTGACGTTGGCCGCCGCTGCCGCCAGAATGGAGGCTTTGGCCGCGCTAATGGCCTCCCGCTTCGAGGACTGCTTCCTCTTGAAGGCCACAGCGCGGATCGCGGCCTCCACCACCTCCTCAAGGTGAGCCCTCTGCTCCTCGGCAGCGGGAGGTACCTCTCCCGGGGACTCCGAGTCGTCAGAGTCGAGAGGAGGCAGAAGAGAAGAGGGAGCTCTGCGACCGCTCCCTCCAGGGCGACGCCCCTCCTCCACCAACCTCTCGGCCCGACGCCCCGACTCCCGGGTAGAGGGAGCCAGCCCCCTCCCAGCCTCACTGCCCCTGCCCCGCCTGGCGGTGGGGATCTTTCGGGCGGAGGCGAACTCGCCCTCGGAGGACGACTCCTTGTTGTCCTCCCGTCTGGGCCGCTTGCGGACGAGCTTAACGCCCTCCACAGCGGCCCCCCTTCCTCCGTCCTCAGAGCCCGCCGAGCTGACCGTTACTAGGTCAGGGCAAGAGCCGGAATCCGACTCCGCACCTCCCCGGCGCTCAGGCGAACCCTCCTCTGCAAGATCGCACGCCATCAGCTCCCTATAGGAAGCGGATCCGGATGACGGCGATTCTGAGCCTCCTCGGCTCCTGTTGCCACTGGCAAGTGGAAGGTGTTTGTTGCCCACCCCAGAGTACGGAGGGCAGCCCGCCGAAGCGGGGTGGGATTCCCCGACCGCTGAGCAGTCGGGACCCACCTGGGGACTCATTTTACAAAAACCTTTTTTCATCTTTTTCCTTTTTGAGGGTGCGGTCCCTTACTCCTCCGCCCTTTCTCCATCACAGGGCCTCTCCTCCCACCCGCTCACTGCCCTCACAGCCACGTCTGATGAGCAGACGCGTACCAGAAGGCAGCGAGCGGGATTCCTCGCGTGTGTGTCTCTCTTGGTCTGATCCCTCACTTGCGACCTTCCGGCATGAGTGGCTCTACCGGGAAAGCTCGCAAGATCATTGGGACACTCAAGCCCCACCACGACGACAACGTGGAGACACATTCAGTGGGGTAACGAAGTCACCTGAATTCCTCTTCAGACCACAGCCGACACAAACATAATACTTCGAAAATGTTCGAGTACTTATGGTAAAACAAAATAACACAGAGACGTGCAATTGCTACAAAATTCTAAGCTGTGCTAAAGGAAACGTTAGTACCATCAGGATTTACACAAAAAGGATCTTTAGTAATGCTTTCAAGGTATAGCAGCATATTTTCAAGTGATTCATTAGAAATACTCTTTAATTGTTTTTAACCATCGTCCATCAAACGAACATACTCACATATCTCAGTCAATCTTTCTATTATTTCATCTCTATATCATTACACTTTTTGCAATAAGGAATGTGTTTAATAATTTTGAATTACCTAACGACCCTTACTACAAAATCATATATTTTGTTATGATCATGTTTACTTTTTGTGTTACAACTACTACCAAGAGTATCATTTTCTCTTTACCTTGTTAGTTCCTTTTTTCAGTTTACTTTTTTTACTATATAATAATGTGGAGAAAGTATTCAATTGATAACAAAACTTCAGTTTTCGCATCGAAGCTCCACTTCAAAATCATATTACAGGAAAACTTTGCGTGTCCAAATATTTCTAACTGTATTTCTATGTCACTTAAACATGTTCTTATCATAATTTGTTAAATGTTTTGTTGTTGCACACAAAAACTGTTTTTTTGTTAAACGGCAGTTATTATTAATGCTCAAGATGAGCATAAACTGATTACTCGGAAAATAACGTAAAAACTGGTATTCAGCTGAATCCGGCTTGACTGGGAGCCGACCCCAATATAGTTAGGAAAAGGCTAGGCAGATGGTGACTCGGAAAATGATGCTTAGTGTATAATCTACTATATCCCAATATCATTTAACTGGGAACTGGTGGTATGTTTGCTGATACCTCTAAACTGATATCTCTAGTCCCTGCAATGGATGTTCCGGGAATCTGACTAGAGCAAACTTGCTAAGCGAGCTTGCCTTGTAGTCCAATTATAGGGAAATATATATAATTACGTTTGGTGGTAGTGTTGCAAGGGGTTACAGTTACGTTGAGCTCTGTCTATGAAGACTATTCTATTTCAGTCATCGTGGAAGTCTGTTGCCAGGACAAAATCAATATTCCTCATAGGCTCTGTTACTGAATCTTTGTAAGGGTAATTTTCCTGAGTATATTTCTTAATTGGATTTAATAATATCAAGTGATATTATTCTTATAAGAACCATTTCCTCGAACATACTGCTACATGCTACGCCGCCTACAGGATGTACATACGTATGTAGGTGTCGGGGTACTAGCCGTAAGCGGTGGGGCACGTTCAGAAATTAATTTATTGCGTAGGTGTCACGTTATGAAAACATATTTATATTTTTTTCCATTTGAAGAAGCTTTTTTCTTTCTTGTCTATTAATGGACTGATCTTCTTAGTATCAGTCATATAAGGTATTAATAATAAATTTCACACGTGGATAAAAATGCCTTACATAATTATGGCATGGAAAAATTATCAATTCTAACATTAATGTTATAGATCGGGAATGGAAATTAATATCTCAGAAAATCGGAAATTGCAACTGCAAAATCCCCATAGACTGGACGAGTACTTGATAAATATTATGGCACTTTGAACAATGCGGACTGAACCAATAAAACTGAGGAAGCGCAAAGATAAGGGACGAATCCGTTATGAGTTTGTAAAACAAACGTTTCATGACGTGAGGACCGTATTTGCACACAAAAGATAAAATGGAAACACGACTAAAAGGACGTGAAAAGTAATTACATCGCGGATCAAGAGGCAGCGCAGCGCAGCCTGTTACATCCACCTTCGGTTATCAATCGGATGTTGTTTTTACAATCGCAGCAGAGATCTCTTTGATTCAGCCATTTTCATGAGTAATGGCTTGGTTCCGCTGCGTACTGTGCGTCGCCTAATGAGCGTAATATGAGTTCCTTTGTCGTTTATTGGCAGTTTCTTGATTTTTATCAGGTAATGAACAGTTAGAAAACGATTTCCGTCTTAGTGCAGAAATAATATGACAAAAATTAACTTATGCTTGTAACTACACAATCAGCTGTAACATCGTAATGTGCATTCCAGCTTGTGTTATTTTATCTCACATAAAAGAGCGTTTATGAGTGACTGACACCAAAAGTAATTAATACATTAAATTTTATTAAAACTAGCTGAAATTGGACGATAGCAAAATTAATTCCTCATATCCATATTTCCAGACCATATAAATATGACTGCTGTTAAAACATTATTAATGATATTTGCTGCGGTTGATTGTGTGGGCTCGTAAAGTAGCATACCTAATTGTTTATTTTGGGAAAGAGATATGTACATTAATTTCACTTATAATAGCGAATGTTTTGAGAAGAACGAGTGACATGTAGGTTTGTTACAACAACAAGGTGATCCAAACTTCGAAGAAAATCCATATTTTAATTTTATTATTCTACTGAGGAGAAGTGTTATCTAGTTTGTCTTAACAGACTTACTAGAAGAAGAAATGCCCAGTTACACACACTGTAAAACATTTCACGTTCAATATTTTCTAAATTCTAAAATAATCCTGAAAGAAACCGCGTGAATGTGGTTCACATGAGACACTAAGCCGTTTGGCTCCAGTGACCGCGTTGATTTTTTCCATGTAAACCGAAAAGCTGCGGTTTAAGCTCCGCCCTGTTGAACTCTAGTGGCGTACTGATACGAGCATAATTAAGCATGTACGAGTACTTAGCTTGCTAGCGGTCAACAGAACGCTGGACATGCAATGTGCATTGTCGAGTAGGTTTTTGGGGAGTAATCTATCGCGACCTGTATTTAAACCAGGTTTTTACTGAGTATAAACCATTTGCAGTCATTGTGGGTCCTTTTACGTGCGGAGACAATTTATATTTATACCGAACAGAAATAGCAAAAATATCTGAATAATTATTATGAATTAATGAAAATTGAAATTGATAGAAGATATTACTGACAGTTTTGTGGAGATGATGCTCTCAGAGAGTAAAAAGCTAATGGAAGTTTTCAAAACACAAAGAACAATAAGGATGTTTCATGAATGATAAGGAGAAGTTCATCGAAGATTTCACATAGATTATACACAGTACGATTGGGCCAAATATGCCATTTGTTGCTAAAGATACCCACAACCTTAATCGAATCATATGGTTGTAAATCAGGGCACTATCTAGAACAGACACTGATTGAATCGTTTACGATAGGCGAATAGCGAGTTGTCCGGAAGATATTGATATGCCAATTGTTTGAGCGTCTTGTAGTTTTCGTTTTACGTCGTTGTGATAATAAAGGAACTGGTATAGTAGTATCAGCTTGGTTTAGTTTCGGTTTAATTGAGGTATCAAACTAAATTCTTAAGGGGAATTGAGTACACTTAGAACCAATTTGAATTTTTAACTACGAAAATATAAACGAATACATAATTGATGGAGTTAGAGGACGTCTAAAAGTGGAACAATTGATATCGAAATTGTAATGGAATAAAATTGTTTGTGATGCGAAGTGATAAAATGTTTATGATTTATAAATTTGGATGATCGAATATTATACAGTCAGAAGGAAGTGGATGACAACGTGACCGGTGACGGTTGACGACACAAAATTAAAGAATAAAAATGTACCGACCCCGATTAACATGGGATGAAGGCTGGAAGACGATGATAATTGCCACCAGGTTTAAAATAATACCTTAATACTTACAGAGGTCATGTCGCTCTCTGTCTGGGCTCTTGGCCATCATGGAGGTCCTCTTCGAGGGCATGGGCAGCGAGGGCTTGGGCCTGTTCTGCATCTCTGCCAGCGCTTGTTGCACAGCCTCCTGCCTCACTTCTGTAATACAAATCTCGGTTAGAAGACTCTTTCGGGAAATAAAATATTCGGGCCAAAAGATTACGCATGCAGTCTACAAACTTGCAATAAATTTTGTTTCTACCAACGGTTATTTTATCAAGAGAATAAAAGCCATTTAAACAATTTCAAGTAACGCGCATGTTCAAATTTTTATGATTTATAAGGGAAACCCAATTAAGGTTTCCAATTATCAGGTATATAATTATGAAGGTATATATATCTCACCGGAAAATTACAAACACCGTAAGATTGTAAAATATCGAGTGAAAACATAAGCAATTTTTTCTTAATATGACACAGATATATTGGAAACATGGATGGCATTTATTGTATAAAAACGATTTTTTCATAATACGTTTATATAATTATCTAGAAATTGTTATCTGATAAAAAAAATTACAATCTTAGAGAGTGTGCAATTTTCCGATGATATATATATATACACTGAAAAAGGTTGACTGATTTCAAACACCCTTCAAAATGAATTAATTGTGGAATAATTGTGTCACTTTGGTAAAATGAAAATGAGTAAACTGCAATAAAACAACGAATATCGTAAACATAGGAATTAAGTTTTATAATTGAGTTTTCATTTGTAAAATAATTTCCATCTAAATAAATATCTGCGGTTATAAACATAACAAGGTTGAAGATCAATCAAAGGCGAAATAAATCGAATTCAATTTCCCGTAACACTGATTAATTTGTTTAACGAGAACTGTCGTTCCTATAGTGGTTTACAAACTACCAAACTCAAACAACACCACACTAACCACCAATTCCAATGCCTTAATCAACCAACAGTGTTCTAGATTTTACTACGATACTATTGGGCTATTAAATCCTTATTCCGCCTCCGAATTGATGCAAATGCGCCTGTGATTTAGCTTACCTAGTATATCTAACTAAACCTTACACAAATAAAGCACAAACATGAATGAAGCGTCTGGACAATTGGTTTAAAAGGCAAGGTTACGCGTCAAAGTTATTAAGCCTTCATTTAAACAAGCTTAACTGGTAACGAACTTGATATCTGAAAATGTGTAAAGTATATTCGACACGTAAACTTAAAAATAAACCGTCTCCCATGCAAAGGATGGTCATAAACCTCATGCAAATGAAGGATTAGTGCAACGGATTAGAACACGGATTGATGCGGCGACGACTGTGATAACATTACACCGACGTTGATGTAAGCTGGCTGAAAATGCGACAAATTAGAAGCGATTGATCGCAACCCTACCGCCAAAACCCTCCGACTATGTCCAACCAACGAACAAGAAAATTGCATCGTAGTGTAATATCATCCAGTCAGATTTATACCATCAAGCCCTTAGTTTACGTATAAAGTCATACATGAAAATAATTAATATATAACATAATACAAGAAGAGATAGAAGATAATAAGAATATAAATTAAGACTAATTTACAACACATAATTATAAATAGCGTAAATTATACAGTTGTACATAACACACCTCATTTTGACAGTCGCACTGACAGTTTGATCATTTCTTCAAAATACACACAAAAAGGGACCAGTAATTGACCTCTGAATAATATAGAGAATATGGGACGAGTATATCAAGTGCATCGAAAATGGTTATAGAATTTGACTAAACATTTGGTCGAGCAGAAGGTACAATAACCCTGTAAATATAACACGTTCACGACCCAAATAAGAGCGATAAATAAGCTTATAGACTGGACGTGGACAGGTTCAGACATTACGGCTATTATTATGTAGGTACCATTTAGAAGAAATTTCAGGAAATCCTTTCTCAAAATTCCCTGTTGACAAGTTTTTTTTTTTTTTACTTAAAAAGAATAATTATAAAACAAAAAACAAGTTTATTTATAAGTTATTTTTGTACAGATAATCTAATTTAAAAGCTCAACTACAGAATACACTTACGCCAGAGATCACTGGTTATAAAGACAGTACGGTATGCAAGCATGGGTATTCGCGTAATTTCACGTAATTGCGTAACCTCGATATGCATAGAAACAGTGTCAAATTAATAACATGCGTTCGCGTTTACAAGTCGTGCCAACAACACTGGCCGTTTCAAGTTAAAAATGACAGCGATTTACTAGCCATGGATTGCGTTTTAACCTGCGGACGAATTACACAGAACTGAGAAAACAAGATCTTACAGAGTCACACACAGACGACTAAATACACTAGAATCCACTAGATGTTATACGCAGTATTATCCAAGTGAGTTCCTGGTTTTTTTAACTAAATTAAACTAATAAGAGGTATATCACGGAGTAAAGGCACACAAATAAACCCGAAGTAGAATCGACATCGCCAGACTCGCTCGTGTGTCCTCAATGAGGATTGACATGTCTGAGAAGTTAGCGCATTTATGTGTCTTGCAGTCAATTTATG
This sequence comes from Hecatera dysodea, assembly GCA_905332915.2. NCBI lineage: Eukaryota > Metazoa > Arthropoda > Insecta > Lepidoptera > Noctuidae > Hecatera > Hecatera dysodea. Next base: position 22,803,370 of record HG995286.1, on the reverse strand, counting down.
TATCAACTACACCGAAGCAATACTTAACCATTGCAGAGAGAAAGCAAGTAAAAAGTGCTGAGATAATACATCAGTGAGGCCTGCGTGCACGACAGCTCGCTAAATACAATTAGCGCTAAACATCTCATAACTCGTACTAAAAGGTAATTGAATTTCTGTCAATCGTCTGAAGTAGACGGAGCGTTTATCTCCAGTGCTAATTGTTTTTAGTGAGGTGTCATGCAAGCAGCTTAAATGTTGTTAAAATAGATGCTGAAGAATGCACTCTCCTCTTGAATTGGTTTTCGCTCGAATACTTGAGTTCGGAACAAGTTCTAATTACATAAATGCTAGATTGGTTAGATCTTGTGAATTGTCTTACTTTACTTGCGATATTGCTATGATAGGTACAAGTGGCGCCTTGTCTACGGCAGTAAAGCCCGCTATCGCTTGCATATCATAACTTGAGACAGCTATTAACGAAACTCAAGGTCGGCAGCGACTCTAACATGCCAGTTTTTGTTTGCTGCACATCCTCTCTATTATTCGCTTTCGGATAACTATGTAACAATAAGATATAATAATGAATATTCATGTATGTAGGTATAGTGTTTTTTACGCTTGACATGTCGTTACGTCATTTTGAAGGTTTTTGTTCGTTAATGAGTTTTGTGAAGGCTTTATTTTGCTAGAGCAGTAAGCCGAGTTGATAATAATATGATGAAAATGAATCGAATTTCACGAGTTTTTCACGTGTCATTAACACCTGCATATAAATTTACATAGTTTTGATGCCGAATTATAATCATTAACAATGTGTTTGTGCGTAATAATAGAGAACAGTGGCCGTATTACGAAGTGCCAATGCTATCATGATTCGTGTGAGGGAAAGAGATAGTGCTATTCGTCTTGTGTAACTTCGTCTCTCTCTGACACAGAAATCATGATGGATTTAAAACGTCATAATAGGGCTGCAGGCCTAATTCGTAATAGCTCATCGCATGTCAAAAAAACGGTCAAAGTATTTTGCGCTACTATTCATAGGCAGAAGACAGTAAACAATTGAGTTTATTTTTTATTATTTTATTCCTTTCAAGCTGAAAGTATTTCTTTCTTAATTTGATTTATGTATGTCTCTTAGTCAATGTCAGTTAATTTGATTCATGTCAAAAAAACGCGCTAAGTATTTTGCGCTACTATTCATAGACAGAAAACAGTGAACAATTGAGTTTATTTTTTATTATTTTATTCCTTTCAAGCTGAAGGTATTTCTTTCTTAATTTGATTTATGTCTCTTACAAAACAAAGTAATTCTGAGATTGATATTTTTTGACAAGGATATTTTTTTTGTTCAAATTCTTATAGAGCTTTTCGATGTCAAGAATTTTATTCTAAAACGAAGCTTCAGCAACGGTCATCGACATAATTATTCATACATATATCCGACGTTGTCCCGAGAGTCGGCTCACATCAGATGTCGCTACGAGTATTCAAGTGTAAATTCAACTGTGTTTACGAATATGCAAACTATAACTATATCATGCTCATATGTTTATTTCTTTATCTAATTTAAAGGTCACACTTCGTTTATTAATTATGGTTATGAGTTGGCTATTCATGTACTGGCAGTCTGGTAGGTGGGTTGTATTCATCGTCGGCGAGTTCAAGTATAGCATGTGACGAGATGGCTATGACGTCAGAAGACTCGCCCACCGAGCCCGTATTGTTGGCGGCAGGCTGTGCGGTAGATGTGCCCTTATTGTGTGCATGTCGCAGGCACTTGCAAATGATTTGACAATTTTTAAAACGTTCTTAGCTATCGTAAATATTTTCGTACAAACTTCCTCAAGAATACAATATTACTTACTTACTGGAAAATTATGTTGTAATTTTTTTAAAGTATATCTGTCGTAACATATGTATGTACTAGGAAGAACGATAGTGTTGTATTTAAAAAGGCTGAATGAAATCTAAAATCTCTGTAATTGTTTACGTAATAGCAGCCTTGACGAAGCTACAATCGAGTAAATTGTGATCGTTACAGTTCATTATCGGTAGGAAATATGTTTATGCTAATGAGTCTATTTCCGCCGAATTTACAAATCTAGAGCATAAAACCTAGTTTTAATATCGCTTTATTATTAATTCGTAGATCCTAAGAGTACACGTAGGTACCTATGGATTCGCAACATTAAAATTGTTAGTATTTAAAATGTAAAACTAAATTTTATATCATTAGAAACCTGGTTGTAAAGAGCTCAAGCACGGACTTAGAAACGGCCTTGGCCCAACAGTATAAGCTAAATAAATTCAAGTGTGATAAATAAATAATACAGGTCTACCTACTTATGGTATTCTTCGGGTTTATGCCCATTTCTCTGCACAAGGTTATCATAATTTACTTTTCTGTTAAAGCTGTTTTTTAAATTAAAAAAAATATATATTAAATTCACTGTCACTAGACTGCTTCGAATATGATTTGCAAAATTATACTGACGGAAATAGTTATCATGATGGTTCAAAACGATAACAGCTCGCCACTATCTAGGAATGCAATGTTGCTTTTGAAGTACCACTAGCAGCTGGTATTTTCAAGAGAAAATTATTAATGAAAGGCTTAACATGACATTTGATTGATAAAAACACTATTTAGTTAAGTTATTGTATGTAACGTGAACAAAGTGTGTTCCGATAGACTCCGGAGTTTGATTTGTGAAATAGGAAAACAAAGGACTAGACGAAGGATATCTGGAACTTTCTCAATTAGTCGCAAGTCTATCATTTGCGCGTGTCATTCGCTCATTGCTGTAATAGACGGCACGTGCACGGTGGTGGCGTGTGATCACACTTACCACAGTGTACACCTGCCCTTCGCCTGGCAACCAACCGCACTGTGGTCACCTCACTGTTGTTTATCACAACTTCAATTTTAATTCCGCCATTTTTTTTTGCGTACCTGTAAAGCCCTTTAGGGAATAAATGTTAGCATAATGGTAGGGTACGGCGGGCCATAGGAAGTTGAAATGCAATCGTTTAATATTCCTTTAACCGCATTAATAACTGCGAACCATCTGTTTCTGTTTATATTGTAATAGAAAGTAAGTGGACACTTCTGCTAAATTTTCTTGATTATAGAAATTAAAATAGAAAGCATAAAATCCTATTTGCTTTTATCTTCATCGAAGATTCAAAGTTGAAGCATTTTCACCCAGTATTCCACCATCAGTGCTAGCGCAGTCGTAAAAACATGTCTTCATACACTTGTCCGTCTGTCTATTGTTTGTCTACGTTGCGTGCATCTCAACATAGCTATAAAATGCAGGAATCATATTTATTGTTGGATGCGCACTCATTCGTGGACATTACTTTCGTTTGTCTGCAGATAAACGTACATATCAGCTAAATTAGCATATGTCTAGAAAGAAAATTTTGTCCGTTGAAAGTTATACTGTTGTAAATTCTACTTAATCGTAATGTTTTAAAGTCGTGTATTGAGAGAGAGGGTTTCGGAAGGAAGTAGTATGTTTCTTTGTTCCACCGTTTGTTCCAGATGTAAAAGTCGTTGGTCGAGTCAGAGGTCGCATAAGGCAGACAACTGACAACTGCAGAAAGTGAGTGATTATGACAGTGTCACTCTGACTTAATAAATTATTAGCTAACGATTACTTTAGAATTTACAATTATACGATTGTATTTATAAACAACTTCACATACCTATATAGGTAACATCGATCCAATTCAGTTGCCCTACGGTATTTTAATTCTTTACATTAAATTCTTCCTATACACTCAAACAAGCTGACGAGATTCGTTAAAGTTCACCTTTGACACAGAAGTGAAATGCGGACAGAAGCGAAAACTCATTAAATGAACTCCTGTTACTCCTGGAAACACTGTTTCAGGTACTAGTACAATATCTAAAAGTGTCTCAAAAGATGTAGCCGACCGTGGCTACAAGCAAGCTACGGTCTATTCCAGACAGGTAACATGTTATATGTGCTTGCTCATAGAAACTAGAGCATGAATGTATGTGCATCTGCAAAATGTTGTCACATAACACATATCACAGTGCACGTAGCTAGCGCCGAAATTGAGTCCGCAGTTAGTGAACTCACAGGTGCTGCAAATATGTATGAAACCTCTAAAACGTTTCGAGTCGTTAGCCACGTCTATACAAAACTGACGTCTATCCCATTATTTCATTTTAGTTTACCCGTATCTACTATGTCTTACTACCCCTTTTCGTAAAAAAAGTTTTCGTTTTACAGATTATGTTTCGTTAAATCTCAGTTAGCCAATTATTGGCTTACCAGAAAACGCAGATTATGATAGATTTTTTTTGAATACGATTCGATATCTGTGGAAAGGAACTCAAATCAATTAGCTTACTAAAGGAAAAAGCCGTATTGTGCTTGCCCTAAGAGGGACTCAAAGCTGTAAAGAGCTATGTTGAGTACCAGTAGAGAGATGGTACAATTTTGTTTATTTCGTTACAAAATAGTGATGTAGTTAATTGCAGCGTTTATGTACGTAGGTATTGACTAGACACGGTTAATTGAGAGCTATTCATTACGTTAAATGGTTTGCACATGGATATAGGTACTCTTGTCGTATATCGATAAAGACTATCGCTATAATTGGTCTATATAAATCACTATTTCAGTGACGGACTGACTGCTCAATGGATTGGGTGTAGTACCTACAGAGATAAGGCGTAGGTAGCAGAAACTTTGTCGACATGCAATTTTTGTCGCCTATGCTATTTCGTGTTGATCGATTGCAAAGATTATGGCATAGGTGTAATATAGCTAACATAAACCAGCTTACCTGATTCGGGCCTAAAATAACATCGACCAATTTATTTATTTATATATATATAAGTTGCATGAGAGTCACATTTAGGAGGAGGAGGAGCTCGTGGCTAAAGAATAACAGCCGCGCAGATCGATCTTCAAGGTTAAGCAACGCTTGCCAAGGTTGGTCTGTGGAATGGTGACCATCTTAACATACCGAGTTTCCTCCGTGCCTCGGAAAGCACGTTAAGCCGTTGGTCCCGGCTGTCATTTGTAGATCTTTGGCAGTCGCTACGGATTGACAGAAGCCAGAAAATATGACACCAGCCTTGTCAAGAAGTACCATGTTCCCCAGTTCTTCGCTCTCCGTTAAATACTGGTATTCAGCTGAATCCGGTAAGACTGGAAGCCGACCCCAATATAGTTGGGAAAAGGCTAGGCAGATAATGCATGAGGGTCACATTTGGGGAAATGATATAACTGTTGATCAATAAGATACAATTTCATCCTTTAGTTTTTTTCATAAGTCGATCTAACTTTGATGCGTGAACAGCCGTTAAATCACCAAGGAGAAGTCTACGTTGAAAAATAAATGATTTATTCTGTTGTTTTCAGCGATCATTTACATACACAGTACACTGTGTAAACCACGAAAAATTGTAATAGAATCGATGATAATCTTACGCACCACATACTCGGCTTTACTTCATTTTGCAAAGAAACTTCACTTTACTGTCAAATGTCCCGTCTATTGAATGGAATAAAATTTCAACAGAAACAGGTAAAATTCTAAGGGGAATAGATCAGTGGATATAAAAACACACAAATTGTACATACCTTCCTCTTCACTTGCAGTTTGGACAAGTTTTGACACAAAAGGATATGTCATGTCCAAGCACCACTATCTTTTTAAGGGTTTTCGAGAATTCAAATTAGTACGTCTCGCCGTTCGTGACCTGGTTTTAAGATATATTTATTTATTGAAATATGCTCGTGTAAACATCTGGGGCAAGCAGGGGAGAAAAGAACGTCTTCTTTGTTTGGCATAAAAAGCTTTTAACATTCGCTTCATAAAATGTGTTATTTATAACACGGATCTTTTTATATAAAGTATATAGACAAGTTGGCTTTTACTATTTCTGTTTTATTCTTCATTTAGGAAGATATGATAAGAAAATGGGTTGTCATTAAAACAAAAAACTTATCAAATTATTGAAACTTGAAGTGATATTATAGATACTGAGTCAAATCAACTTCTTAGGCCAAACGATTCACAAACGAATTTAACACGTCAAAAGGAAATATTATTTTACACTGTTAATATTATGTCCCAAATCCTACTATACCCCGAATACCAGTGATTCTCGTGATTCACTATCAATCAATCAAAAAAACAAGCGAGTACCTTGTCTCACAATAAAAGATTTGTTAATTTGCAGTCGAATGGAAACTGAACATGGTTCATTGGGCAAAGCATTACTCCAATGTAAAGGTTGTTTCAATTAATTAAGATTCGAATCCGTTGCATATTTTTTGTTTTAACGTCAGCTCAATATATTTAAATGCAGAAAGTGAATATTGCGCAAAGGTGAAATCACGTTACTGAACTCTTCACCTCATGATATCAGAGTTGTACAGAAACTAAAGTTTACAGTTAAATCACTAAATATGCTTATTTCTAACTTTGTGACTATTTTATGTGTTGCACAACAAATTGTATAGCAATAGACTGTTTGCAAAATTCTAAAGGCCCACTTTAATGTTCGTCAATTACCTACTGATATTTGTGTAATTTAATCCGTGGCCCGTCTAAAATATTGTTTTGAACAAAAAATATATGTAAGTTACATATGATAAAAATAATAAAACGCTGCTATTGTATAACCATATAAAAAAGAGCACAAAATTGAATTATGATGGTTTCACTGATTACAATAACTTTTACATCAAGCGGCTAACCTAATAGAACATCGCTTTGAAAATCTAAAAGTGCAGTAATTTGGATTACTTATACCTACCTACTCAAATGCAAATAAATGAACCGTTTCAAACATATCGCGCCCTAACAATCGCCTCGAGCTATAGCATTGAATCGAAGCCGAGGGCGTTACCAAATACTGATGTGTGAGAAACATAGAGTATGAAATAACTGGAGCAAAAAGCTGGTCTGATGGCGCGGAAAGCTCCGTCATTGGTTTGACTGTATATCGGCACTAAACCCAACCCAGAGTCCTTAGCGCACGGTTTCGCTTGCACCTGATCTCTCCGTTTCATTCATAGTTCGCGGCTAGTGCAGAAAGCTAGGGTTCAGGACATCGGCAACGCAATTAAATATCGATTGCCTACATTGCACGTCAATTTTGACCATGATTGAATTGATGCACTAGACCTATGTAAAGTTAAACACGGGGGCGAGGACGCGTAACAGGCAGCGGTCGGTAATTAGGACGGGAAATTGGTTTGTTAACAAGGTAGGTAGGTATGAAAGTATTAAAAACAGCATAATATTGGCTTTTTAACCATGCTGATTAGTTATTCTTTTCAACTAAGCAATATAAATATTGGTGGGTGGTGGTGCGCAGTCGGAATCGAATGCTTGCGGATATAAATAAGCGTCTTTTAACTTTCTTTAATGAAAAGGGAGAGAGATAGGTTTGTATCGTGCACTGCAATGCAGATTAGATAGCACATGAAAGAAATCAACTTTGTTTAATGATTGAATTACTCACCGCAAGATTGCTTTGGACAGTTGCAAATGCAATTAGGTATAGGTAGCATAAATGCGTTATATAGTTGTTACTGGATATATGTTGCTGTGCTTCCTTGATCCGTATTATCTATACAAGTAATAGTAGTACAGTCCACTCAGACAACGAATAAGGTAACAAAGCTTCCTAATTTAACAAGTTCTCTATGCGCGGGAACATTTGGAACTCTTTAGTCTCAAAGGACCGCAATGTGGACTTACGAACGAACAGTACAATGAATAATACACACGGATGGTTGCAGACTGTTAGGAATTCCTTTGTAAGGGTACGTTCTACTTGTCCAACCTCTGGTCACAAATTAATGGACATTTATTGGGTCTCTTATTTTATTCTCAGGTTTTTTTGTTTGTTCATTTCTGTTTGCGTTACGTTCTTACTATTGTTTAGATTTTTTTCTGAGTGGAAAAATACACCCTTACACAAACGCCAAAGAGTAACCAAAAACAAAATTGTTTTTACCGGTAGACACTGCCGGGAAAACCCTGAAAATATCAATTTTATCCACGCTACTCTTGCCCTGCCTTTGACACGTATTAAAAGCGATTCGATTTACGTTTATTTCAAAATGCCACCGCAAAACTAATTGCGGCAGTAGATCGAGCGGGTGCAATCATAAAATAATATCCCGTCCATTACGAAATTAATGCGTACGATATCAAAGTAGCATAACTGTGTGACGTACCTATTAGGTACACTTACATAACTGACGTGTCAATCAGTGTTAGGATTAGCGCAGTTAATATAAGATAACGCAGCTCGCACGCACTTTATATGATGTTGTTATGTCACTTCGCCTTAGTCAAGCATTTGCCAATATTTAGAAAACAAACATATATTCGCGAGGATTATAATAAAATTAGAAAATATTTTAAAGAACGCAGTAAAAGATAAAAGAAACTTATTACATAATACCAAAAGCTCCCCAACATGAAATTCACGTACGTGTAACTGCCCCGTCTTCCCTAAAGCAGAACAAATGAGAAAGCTGAACAACAACAGCATGAATGCAGGGGTACCAATTATCTGGTAGGCACGTAAAAATACAGTGAAGCAGTGCATGTGTTCTGCAACTGCATTTCGTTAGCGGGGTGTTGCAGACTTCTGAATAATGGATGCAAGTTATGAGCACCCACAATGGAGAAAGATATAACTATGCGTTTACCGCATTGAACTGTACTCCGGCTCGGTTTTCAAGTAAAACTATCGTCGTTAAAAGCTGTCGACGACTGTACCTCTACGAATTAGCTTCACTGCATAAGTGCATACTATAAAACAAAGTCGCTTCCCGCTGTCTGTCTGTCCCTATGTATAATTAAATCTTTAAAACTACGCAACGGATTTTGATGCTGTTTTTTTTTAATAGATAGAGTAATTCAAGAAGAAGTTTTGTATGTATAATACTTGCATACTATAGTAGAGATTTAGTATCAGCATTGCACCCGTGCGAAGCAGGGGCGGGTCGCTAGTAGTATTATAAAACGTAAAGTTTTGCTTGCGACGAATGGTACGAACCAACCAACGTGCTAATTTGTATTTACACTAGGATAGGCTTTTCAACTTTATCAGCTTTACGTGCATTACAGCGAACTAATTGTGATTAGTCATCACTAATAGCTTCTGCTTGGCGCGGATTCGATTACGCATTAAGCATGCAAGTTTTATTCATTAAACTAAATTATGCCAATGGCGCCGCTCGCTGCCTCAATGAATCCATTTTGCATTTGGAAACTGAATTTCAGAGCTTCACAAATATTTGAATATTATAGGGTAAGATCCCACGGCCGCCAGACCTCCCTTACATTCTCAGAGATAAAATGTGTGGCAAAAAGTAGTATTAATGCGTACAGTTAGATCATGTACACTGGCTAGCTTGGGCCGACGGTCAATTAACAAATACTTACCTAAAATAAATGCTCAATTTTGTGTATATTTTTAAATATAGCCTTAAAATATGATTGAAGACTTCCTTTAGTTAATACCAAAAGTTTACCAAAGCTAAGTACCAAATCATGTAATTATATCAAACTGGTGCTCGTTCTCATTGCTTTAGTATAAGCGATACCTGGCGGCCATGGGATCTTGGATCAAAACATTAAAATGTAGCGTACCTGTACAAACTTTATAACAAGCTGTACGTTTTGACAAGCTGTGAGTTTTGACAAGCTGTAAATTTCGACGTGCTTGTTTGCTCGCTATAACTTGTAGATGAAGAATGCTATTTGATACGCTGAATTTTAATTGTCAGTTTTCTCCAACATTGAAACTTAAGCTTTATGCTGTAGGTTGAACTTTATTTGATGCTTCTGATAGCTGTAATGTTCTAAAATATTGCAATACTTTGAACACCCAATTATTATCATTCATTAAATTATCACTAGCCCGATAATAAGTTGGTACGAGCTATGTATTGAATGTCAAATAATTTCCCACATAACATGGATCCAAATTATCGGTTCGGGGAAAGCGTTCGCAATGTAGTCATGACCCGTCCGAATAACCGACAAACGTTCGAAATAGTGATATAAACATGAATCATGGCGGGGTATTATGTTGCAAGTGTTGGCATATACAACGAAGGTCATGTGATGCAGAGGAATCTATACTAATATTATAAAGCTGAAGAGTTTGTTTGTTTGTTTGAACGCGTTTGGGTTGAATAGACCATTTATCGAGGAAGGCTTTAGGCTATATATCATCACGCTTAAGCCAATAGGAGCGGAGCAGCGATAAAGAATGTTTTAAAATCGGGGATTCCACGGGGACAAAGTCGCGGGCAGCAGCTAGTAAGGAATATGTCGCGAGGAAAAATTTGAGTAGATTTGTGGTTGCCCTCAGAATCAAACATCGAGGCAACAACCGATGGATGGTATGTATGAAAGACGATACCATCGGCGAGAAAGAGATCGACTAATGTCAAGACGTCTAACAGAGAAGTGGGTAAGAAGGAGACATGTTTTACGCGCACCCATACATATAAAAAGAGGGGATGACTGAAGAGATCGCGTCAGACAAAGGCGAAGATGGTAGGACTCCTATAGAAAAGACTCTGAACTAGCAAAGGACAGAGTAAGAGAGAGAGAGAAAGGAAAAGGGAGCCCTTTGCCCAGTAGTGGGACAAAATAGACTAAATAAATAGGTCAAGGGAATAAAGAAAGAATGACCAATGTATCGAGCAAAAGCGCAAAACATCGTTTCGAAAACGTTGTCCAAATGAATCAAAATTCATCGCTGAAATGAGAGCATGACTACAAAACAGGGGCATCAAACATAGTAATTAGGTCTGCGCATACAAAATTGGAACCGATATCTGCATCCTACACTCGACGAAGCAGAAATAAATGATGAAAAGCTTTGATTAACAGAAACTTTATTAGTTCTGGCTTGGTTCTGAAAGTTTTTAATATTACTTCCTTTGATAAATGGGTGACGTATTACCGCATTGTGCCTTTTAACTTTAGTATCATCACCAAAGTTTTCAAAGTTTGCTTACGACTTCGATACTAAAGCCAATTTTAAAGAAACTTTATTAGTTCTGAAAGTTTTTAGTATTACTTCCTTTGACAAAGTTAAATATAAATGGGTGATGTATTACCGCATTTTGAAGTTAACCCCTGAATCTTCATTTCTCAAGTAAAGTTCTTTAAAAATTCGAAGTTTCCAAAAGCTTATCAACACACCTATAGGTAAGTATGTAGGTACTAGGAATCCAGACGTCAAGCGAAAGCTTTCTTATGCCTTGACGAAGCCGGTGAATGAATCATGGAAGGCGTGGTGGTTACGTCAATACCGTCCCACCTACGGACATACGGAGCTGCAGCGTATACATATCTTAATGCTAGATTTTGTGACTAGAAATGGAACATAAAGTGTGTCTATTTTTACGCCACCCCGCAGGACTTCAGACGGCTGAAAAATTCATACGGTGCATTTGCTGCACTGGTTTTATTTAGCTCATGTTTCCGATCGGCAATATTCGGGATTGACCGGCTGTAATCGGATTTTAAGCAGCGCCGCGAACCTTCTATTCGACGGCCATTGAAATTGCAATTACGAGTAATAATTGACAGGGCTTATAGTTTGCACGGAATGATGGTGTTTTAATTAAAATCTATCCATTGTCAGTAATAAACTAACGAACTGGGTATATGATATGCTTATGATTTAAGGCCTAAATAGTTTTATTCTCTTCGAATATTGTGTTGGGAAAAGATGTGATGTTGAGATACCAACAAATCATTTAAATGCTGATATAGAACAATGACTGGGTCTTGAACGATCGTGCCTATGACATGCATCATACTATGATTTGGACGGTCCGTTAGAGGCAAGTAGCAATGACGAACATTTATTCACACTTCTATGAGTATAATATGCCTACTAATTTATGACTTCAATTAAAACATAGTTTTATCGTGGTTGTTTCCATATTAAGGTTTTTTAACTATGTATGTTTGGTCTATAAAGAATGGGGTCGGAAATAAACCAATCCGAGACGTGATAATGTCACAATAGCATGAGGTAGGTATGTTTATATTCAAGCAAAAGAAGCCATATAAAACAGTAGCCAATCAATCATAGGCGATTTTAAATGTTTTACGTAGTTTCTTTTGCCATAGGTACCTAGACCTATGTACATACAAATTACAGGAGGGACATGGATGAGAAACTAAGTCACAGAGCAGGAGTCTGTAAAAGCCCCGTTTTAGTTAAGAGAGAACGAAAAAATATAAATCACGTAAATAATGGATGTATTAATTATCTTGCGCGATATTTTTATGTACACTTTATGAAAATGGCGCAATCAATTTTATTTAAATCGTTTTATATTCTAAGATTACAATGATTGATCGAATTCCTTACTGGGTCGAACTGGGTAGTAAGAACTTAATCTTCTCGCTCAAAACTTGTCTTCCGTATTTTTGCATCCAAATCAATATACGTATGTAAATAGAAAGCCAGTCAGTGGACCAGTCGCACCGGTTACGAGACCACGTATTTGCAATACAATTTTATTAGCCGGTGCCGATTCCGGTACTCGAGACCGTAAACTAAGTACTAAATAACTAGGTATGCTTTTATTACATAAAACACAGCCAAAACGAGGCAGTAGTCAAGTAGCACAAAAGGTGTATTAAGTTGGTAAGTGGCAGTGCTGCCTTAGAAAAATGTCGGAGTTCTTAAAATAAATTAAAAGAAAAAACAAATAATACATTAAAGAATATATAAAAGAAGAAAGAAATTAACAGAACGAAACATACTATGAGAATCTATCCAAACCAATAAAAATACTATTTCTAACAAGACAAGTCTTAATGCAGTTGTTGATGGTACCCTAAACCAACCCAATTTAAAAAAAAATACATTGTCATCACACCTATAGGGTTGCCAACGGTGATTTTAAATATGCCTCAGTGATTTACGAAATGAATATCCTCCGCATGCAAGTCTAATTCAAAATAAATGTGATTTTTTCCAGCCAGTTCTAATAAGAAATTGACGGACAATTTTTTAAAATGTTTTGTTATAAATAATAACATAAACTAGCTTTTCTTGTAGTTGATTCAGCCGACCTATTTGTATGAAAAACAATACAATAAAAGAGATTAAATAAACTTCTACGCGGAGCATGCGGTCTTGCTTCAAGTACCCAGCGATTTATTCTCCACATGAGTCATTTTAAAAACCAAAAAGGGTTGGCAGCCCTACACAACACCAATGACCGACGCGTCAACGAACAGAGCGTTAGGTTCTTTATAATGTAATGACTCACCCGAATGGTAGCGGCTCTCGTTCCGCGTTAGCCGCCTGTTGGTCCGTCCAGGCGGCGAACGGAGCGCCGCGGCGGATCTCACTGCGACCCGATAAAGAACCACACGTACACGTAACAACACACACACAAGCGCGCCACGCGCTTACTGACACAGACGCCACAGATAATAGCATTTATTTTGAATTCGGAATCGAAAGCGCGCCAATTTTTGATAACTCGACCTCAAAGATTCTCGTTGAAAACAGATACCTTAAAGCTAAACGTTGTCGATCCCGAAATCACAATAAACAACTTTAATCACCATCTTAATTTTAACCCTTAGCAAATCGTCTAAACAGTTAAATGGTGTTTAAAATTGCTTTTATTTATGTTAATATCTCGGTATTATTTCCCCGGTAATATTTCAGAAAACATTTTCTTGATATTAGATACACACTAATTATAATTCTTAGATACATTCGTTTTATTTACAGTAGAAATATGACGCATCAACAACCACATTTTAGTTTTTGGTACTATCAAACGCTTTTAGGCTTTCCCAACATATAAAAACAAAAAAAAAATTCTTATGAATTTGACTCTAGTTAACTCCTACCAGACACTATTGCAAAAAAAGCAACTAGTATGGTACAAAACTCCAAAAAAATTGAGAATTGAAGAAAGGGTTTAATGGGTGAATTAACAAAATCATCAGGATTGAATTTGAAAAATGATTACCTTCCAATGATATACAATGCTTGCTTTAATAAAGGACACTAAAATGAATTACTTTTTCAAATTATTTTTACACTTGTAATACTGATCGAGTGTATAAAGAATGAAAAAGTTAAAAGTTTGAAAGACAACAAACAGAAAACTCTAAAAAGGTCGCAGTTCAAATTAAGATTTTCATGCCGTCAACTAAAAAAAAAAAACTTTTTTTTAAATCGTTTCCTTTTTTTAAACATGAGCTGTCATTTCAGAAAATACTCAATGTCAAATAAAAATAAGTGGATTTATTGAACTTCAGTTTAAATAATGAGCAAACAATTAGAAAACCCAGAAATCGACGTAAATATTGAGCGTTTAGATTCGGACATCATCGACGAACACCTCCGCAACTCCACTGCTGTGTTACAAGATATCTTGAAAGACAAGGAAGACTCCAACAACTGCGACCCCGACGATGAAGCGCCCTCTGACGGTGAGGACGGCAATGGCGACGGACATATGTGCCAACACTGCGGGAAGATCTACAAAACAGCTAGTACGTTACACGCTCACTATCTGCTCATGCACCCCGAAAACGAGATAGAGGGGCAATGTGTGAAGTGTGATAAGAAGTATCCATCAATCCTGAGCTTGCAGAAGCATATACGATACATGCACCGATATGGTAATCGCTGTAAAGTATGTTATAGAACGTTCGCTACACCAGAACTGCTGGCCCTACACGGTGAGACTTGCAGTAAGACTGAGACACCTTGTTCCCAGTGTGGTAAGGTGTTCGATTCCCACCTCGCGTTACGAAACCACATAAAGTATAAACATCCGGAGAGGAGGAACCACTGGTGCGAACTGTGCCGGCGAACGTTCACGACTCACCGTGGCTTGATGAACCACAATGCAACTATACACCCCCCGGGAGCAACTCACTGCAATTGGTGCGAGAAGACCTTCAACTCTGTGACAGCCCTTCAAAGTCACATACTTTACAAGCATACAGAAAATGGATCTAAATGTGCACTATGTCACAAAGTGTTCGCAAAGAAGATATGTCTACAGAAACATTTAGTAAAGAATCATCAGTACTATATGGCAAGTTGTGTAACTGTAAACGATTCCGAATCGGGAGCTTCGACTGAGACAAATGTAAATATCGGTTAATATTTTTTTTATTAAAACTGTTACACGTTTAGCTTATTAATAAAGTTTTGTTTTAATTCCAATACGCCGTTTGTTTTAGTAGTAACCGCATTAAAAATATTTGGAAGTTTATATCAATATTACATGCCTCAAATCAATGGACAATTATTTGCACATAATTATAAAATTTTAAAAGGAATAAGCAAAAGCACAGAACGTAATTTGCTACGGTGTAAATAAATGAAAATGCTATATCACTGTCATGCGTTAACCGTAAAGTGCACGACACGGTCAACCCATTCATGACACGTTAAAGGTCGCCTTAATAAAATATTAATATCCGCCACTTTATACCTGCTAGATAAATGTACCCACAATATCAAACCATCCCATGCTTTCGTACTTTTGTTTCGTAACGAGTCTACACACGATATTACCAAGATAGACGGAAAATTGATTTTCGAAACATCCAACGAACGTCCACCGCCTAATCAAAAATGTCTTGAATCGGATTATGTCCAGCACTATAGTAAATCAAAACGTGTGATTTTTCAGACAGGATATTAATACTATGCCGGCAGGCACATTGAATAGAGTTATGCAGGGATAAAAATATTTCTCGATGTCAAATTAAGAGTTGAGAAAAATAGCCTTAACTTTATTTATTAGACAATGAGGTTACACTTCGCAGATTTTGTTGATGGACAAATTGCGGATTTTAATAACATTTGTAATGTTATTTGATGGACACCCCTTAAATATATTCATACCGGCAGCCCCGTTTAGCTGTGTAGTTGGTCAAAAGAAAACCAACACGAAAGGGATGACAGAGAGTTTGTTCCTACTTGAACTGGCCTCTCGAGTCGGGGTGGAATGCACATTCCACAGAATCATGGCTGAATAAAGTAGGAATATCATAGAGGTATGGTATACCACAGTAAGTGGCGTGCAGTGGTTCGTGTTAGGGTAGGCCAGAAAATAATGTCAAAAAAAAAACACACCACGTTATTCAGGGTTGAAATTTGGTATCTTTTTTTTTTTGGTTTTTTTTTAAATAGGCAATAAAAAAAAACCCATTTCATTAAAAATCAACCCTGAATAATGTGGTTATTTTTTTAAATTTATTTGGACATTTTCTCTGGTCTACCCTAATTCGAACCACTGCACGCCACTGACCACAGTCATAGTTTGGGTGAAGCCTTTCTGATTCGCCCTTCAGAATAAAGCTGCATCGCAGTAAGTAGTATGCCACTCTGGTGTTCGCTCTCGAAATAACAAGGATAATCCATATTTGGCGATGATAGTCAACCTTCACTACTTAGATAGGCGTCAGAAGAAGATTATGCTGTCTGATTTTTATGTCGTCAATCATAAATGTATGACACTAGTCACGGGATAAGCGAAACACCGCACTTCTTAGTTCTAAAATAAAAACTTTTAGAAGGGAAATGTATGTCAAGCATCAAACATAATAGTTACGCGTCTATAACAATATGTGTTCCGCTGCAGCCGTTAAAAACACATTCATTAACACATGTCAGTGCTTAGGGACGATGACTGATGCACCGTGCATGCGACTCTAGCTATACCTAATACTTGTATCATTCGCAGCACAAACCATGTGCTATCAACTAAGAACAATTTATTTACATAAATGATTTAAATGAAACTCAAAACAAATAAAGTTTCACGAAGTAGACACAGTGTACAATAATCTAAATATTTCCGAGACACTAAGTTTTGTATGATAGATTTAAGTTGCATATTAAATTAAATACAAAAGAGAAGTTGTTACAAAAACAATTCTAGAGACTCAACACACATTTTGCGTTTGTCGGCGTAGTGTGTATTTAGTACTTAAGGCAAGTAGTTATGGTGTGTCTTTAAACAAGACTGTTTGTGCCTAGATTTTGAATTTGAGAAGCTAAGAGGACCTTATTTGAAAATGAATGAAATAGCGTTAAAATTAAACCCAGTGGAAAAGCAAGTAAATAAAGGTCGTTCTACGAAAAGCGCTCAAATTAAATTAGGAGCGCAGTGAAAGAGTTTTCGAGGTGATGGAAATTTAGTTCCTAGGAAAGGGAAATCTTTCATGGCAACAATTTAACCATAGGTTAGTCAAGCTTTTTAAGTGCGCCATAGACGACTACCAAAAGTTTGTAAAAAAAAAATACATGGAAGATAAAAACTTATTGCAGGATTTTCTTTGTACCGTAATGAATTAATTTAAATAGGAAAAGGACTGAAAATAAAGGTCAGAGGTCCGCAGGTATTTCGGAACAAATTGCAACAGACCTCTCAATCTCTATTAGCAGCGCTAACATTGTTTGCAATATTGGTCAAGTTATAAATAAGAAACGTCCAGCTATTCAGGAATATTACTAATTCATTGATAAGCTGATTTTATCGGGGCAATAAATTGTAACAACCAACAAACTTAATATCAACATATTTCTATTCATACAAGAGTTTTAAATCAAGACTTTTCTGAATCCATGCCGAGACAGACGGACTATAAATGTCGTATTTTTCTTTAATTGTATGGTATAGTCTGGTGAAATAATCGAATGGCCAGGACTCACTCCTGCTCCCGGTCGATCTCACAATCTATTTATAACTTTTAAAATGTACCTTAAATACGTTTCCTGCAATCGTGGACTGTAGCGGTTGATCGAGTGTTTCTACACGCGAAAGGGTAATAGGTATAACCGTACTTAAACCTTTAATGGCACGATATTTCAACGCTACAAAGGGACATTTTTCTCTCTTTCAACGTATAATAAAGCCTTTTTCATTATTATTTCATACAGCCAGTGTTCAGCACTTAGGTAATGAGCGGAATAATGTTGTTCCAGTTAATTCAGTTAATATTTGGAGAGGCGTTTGTAGTGACAAGATATTCTGTTTGTTTTGTAAGTGCTTAACTTTATTATCAATAATTAGTAGGCTCTGTGTACAAGACGTTAGTTATTTTTGCTTCAACTCACACAAATTATCGCTTATTCGTTGACATTGGATGGATGACGTAAAAGACCCCTTCATCTGCATTACAAGTAGCCGTTTTCAATGTTTTCCATATTTTACAATGTTTTTTGCTACAATTTCATGCGAAATAATATGTAGCAAGTGTTTTCCAATAATCTAAATCAATTACCTATTTTCTTATTTTGATATTGGCATTGCATATTGTTCTGTGTTTACGTAAAATCGTTAAGTGTTTTATCGAAACGTGGACGGAACTCCGATCGATATAAGACGAGGCGACTAATTGGCGTCGTCTTGATCGAAGCGTCTGAAGAAGCTAAATTGACAGATGGAAATTGGATAAACACGGAATTGTTTGCTAGCCTTTAGTTCAGCAATTTTCACACAGTCTGATTAGTTCCAGCGTACGCCTTCCACGTTTTCTTTATCATTTCTACTGGTTGCAAGAACATGCCAGCGAAAATGTCTAGTGGCTGTTTGAGAAAATTAATTGTCGTCGATAGAAGTTTGCCTCACAATAACGTTGTTACGACACGGCACTGGCAGTAATTTGGTTAGTGCCAGCCAACCACGTATCGAAATAGTATTACGTTGTCATTTGATTTATGTCGAGGCTTCTTTGATACAGATAATGCATTTTGCAATCGTAATCAACTATAAATGAGCAATATTTTCAGTAAACTGAAAAGCAACATTTTTTTATAGTTCAATATGATTACCTACGCGTATTTTTTTTAAACTGCGTTTCCCGATCCTTTAAAATATAAGGGAACGAAAAATGAAGTTTAAACATATAAGGCTTAGAATCTTGTTAACTGTTTTCAATATACTTATATGAGTCTTAATAACATTTAAAACAGTTTCGTACATCATAGGAGTTGTAAAATGGGTTACTATCATAGCGGATGAGTTAACAGCCTGCCTATTAATACGGTAACAACCGGTAACTATACTTAACCATTTACGCACTGCTGCAATTGAATCCTACACGCAAATGCTATATACGTGACTAAAAGTAATAAACGCTGTGTCACCGAGCCGGACTTTTTAAACTACCTTTTACTTGTGAATTCGTTTTTGTTGGTCCTAAGGTACTTGATTTAATAAATTTACAAAAGTTATAACACTAATCACCCGACCTTATGCAGACACTCCAGCAACTTTGACCTTAAAAATCCAATTGAAGAGTACCTAGTACGCAGGTATATTCTACCGGTCGGCGTCGTTCCCCGGAAAGGTTCATGAATTAATTATATCCAGGATAGTAGTTACGGCGTGTATAGTTGCAGAGAGTGGGTTTCTTGGGAACGGACATATTTTATGTATCGGGACTGTCACTTACACGTTTAACACGCACGGGAATTATTGTTGTGCCCATGCAGCTGACATTTCGTAATTTAAATAAGTAATGCCTTTACAATGAAGTCCAGTTTATCGTGAATCAATAATGCTTGGGTTGTCAATACGGGTTCATTTTTAAATTACCAATTTGATACTTAGAAGGTTAATTTCAGTGTCGCCTATCGCCCGTTTTCAGGTGAATACTGAAAGGAACAACAGTTACAGAAGTTTTTTTAACCTTCTAATAAAATGGTAAATCGAAAGAGATCTGTTTTCTGTTTTAATCCGACTTTCAATTCGATAATCGCGGAGGTATATCGGTCAACGAAATGTCTTGTTTTTTTGCAAGTCCAGTTTGCGGTCAATGTTCGATACTGTACATAATGTACGGGCCATTTACACGACTTGTTTTACAAAACAGAAATCGCCGATACGTGTCGATTTTGTAAGTCGTTTTCAGTGACTCATTACAGTATTCCTTGACCGAGTTTTCGTAAGAGAAAGAATTCAGCGGAGGTTAAGGCTGAGTGTGCCTCACAACAAAGATTCTGAATGATTATTCGCAACTAGGTACAATGATTTTGCATAATTATAATTGAAGCATCGCGTGCATGAGCCGCCTATAAGTAATATGGCCCACGGCTATTTGAAAAGGATTAGACAGTAACTAGAATTTTATAAGTAACTAAATACGGTGAATAGCCTTTACTATTATTCTTTTCTAAACAACAGAAACTCCATTAATCAGTCAGTCAATAACCTGGAATATTGAACAGCAAACGTGTGAGCCGTGAGAGTGGTGAGTGGCGTCATCATCTCTCAGCTGTACACCCGTCATAACGCCGATTTCACAGAAATTTGCAATGCTACGTGTCTATGAAGACCGCAATGAAAATTGCGAAAAGCAAAAATAGTGTATACGTCAGATCATTGTCTTTGCTATTACTTATTTTTTGCCGTTTAGCGATCCTTTGTTTAACATAGTTATCAGACTTGTTATTTATTTTTATTTCGAATGATTGATTGAAACATCCGCGATCAACTTTTTATCACTATAATTTTTATTCGAAGAAGATATGTTTTGGGACCAGAGGTTTGATCTTCATCAGATACCTACAGAGTGTTATAAACATCAAGATATACGAATTACGAAGTATTTATCCCAACTTGCCCTATAAAGTTATAAAGTTTGTGCGCTCTCACCGAACTTTTGCGTATATTTTAAACTCGAGTACAGAAGTTTGCGATAAGCATACGATCTTAAAACTATAAATAACTTGTCTTGTGCTGATACTGCAAAAAGAAGCAAAACAATGCATACAAATGACAAAATTACGAGTATAATGTATGTATGAGCGTCGCATTGTCATTGAAAAAATGCAACTATCAGTTACAATTCAACGCATTGTATACTACATTATAGGTAGCGCCATTGAATTGTAAATAGAATGCGTAAACAAATATCTTAGGAGTATAATCACAGCGTGAATCACGCCTTAGGTTCACGTAGGTACCGGCTAATTGTGCTCGGATAAGTCTTGTCAACTCGTTTTAAAATTAAATTCCCGGAAAATGGCGGCGTCATGCGTTACAGAGCTATTAAATGAGTTCCGAAAACTGGCGACACATTATCTCGTTGAGACTAAATCATATTTTTTATTCCAGTACAAAATAAAGTTTTAAAGTTGCAGGTTTTTGGTCTGAATTAAACCGTGGATTGTGAGCAATGTGAGCATTCACGAAGTGACGAGGAAGTTTGTCATTTTGCAGAGAGATAAGGATTACACGATAAGGTTAGATTCAGCGACTTATATTGACAATATTGACGTTGCAATGGCTGTTCAGTTTTTGATGTTAGCTGTACAGTTAAATGGGAACAAATTACGACGTAGTTCATTGGTATTAAAGAAATGTATCAAAGGAAAAACATAATTGATTTAATCTCTCTTTGGCTATATGTATAAGATAGTGTCCTATGGCAGCGTCACTTTTTGCCATCTAACGAGAAAAGAACTATACTGCTCCCAGAACAGTTCTCTTCTCTACTGGGATTTGCGCTAATATTGTGAAACTTATTATGATATTGAAGATTATGCCGCATACTAGTGTAAATCACTATTTGGACAATCATTACTCATTTTAAAATCTTTGTGAAGCATGAAAATACGCTTTAAAGAAGAAATTCAAGTAGATCTAAACACGAATAGAGGCGCAGTAGAAATCAACAGAACGACAATTAAAAAAACTCTGCTGGCAAAAGGAAAAGTTTTTATTGGGCTCTTTCAGTGCAGTTAGCTGGCGTCAGTAGGCTCAGCCATTTGTCCAAAGAGAAACGGACTAGTAGACAGTTCGTCGATACAGATCCAACTATCCGAGCGTACGGATGAAGTATTCGGGGAACGATGGCCAACATTCTGCTACTTGGTTATTTCTAATTAGATTGTTCTGAATAGAGTTCAGAAATACAAGAGGAAATAGCGGAAAAACAATTTTGAATTGTCTGAATTGCATCTGGAGTTGCGAGTCCTGATGGACAAATATGTGGAAAAAAGCCAAAAGCGGGTAATTCAAATCAAAATTTATCTTTATTGATCATCTGAGTTAAGAGTTCAAGACAAAGAACCGAACAAGAGAGAAAATGAAAAAAAAAAGCGATTCGCTTTCCATCCGCACATTAATTTTTACTGCATTAAACAGGTTTGTAATGTAAACAAACATCAATATTTTAAGAATGATGTGGAATTTAAAAAAAAATTGTTAAAATATGCGAAGAAAAGTTGAGTGACCGCACCGGCCAAACTCAATTTGAATGCGAAAGACCGACTGGGGGCAGACAGAATGGAAGGTATTGGCATAAGCTAAGACTAAGGCTAAAAAAAAAAAAAAAAAAAAAAAAAAAAAAAAAAAAAAAAAAAAAAAAAAAAAGGCTAAGACCTTTATAATTTGTAACCAACTTCTTACTGTAGACAATCGAATCACCTTTCGAATAGCACTTTAATCCGTCGATCCCGTCTGTCATTTGTAGATCTTCGAGAGTAGTTATGGGAAGTCAGGTGTGGTGGCAAGACTGTTGTCAGAAAATCTGACACCATTCTGCGCCAAGGGGTATAGTGCGGATAACTTTATTGGGGTTGTGGAGAGCAGTCGCTCTATTGAAGTCAAAACCCTAAGATAGATATATTAAGAAAAGGTTCGCGGATTGATTTTATAGAATCATCTCGGTCAAAGAACCTTGGTATCTTTGGCTAGATATAGCACCGTAGTGATTAGATTTAGAGAAGCTTTAACACTTACCTTCTCTAGGTTGACAAGAGCACTTTCCGCTGAGCACCTGGCATGTGAGTTTCATTGCGCGGTCAGCGTAGCAGCTGATATATTCAAGAGCAGACATCGCACAGCTGATCTTACTTTGTAACAAAACAACCATCCATCAAGAAGTTAATTTGGTCTAGATTTATAAATCCATGCAAGCTAAATGTGATACATCGGCACCTCCACTAAGGTTATCAAAAAACCGCAAGGTCGAACCCCGCAGTGTTCTATAAGTGTGCGAATGAAACTTTCGATTTATTAGGAAGCACCGCTCGCTCGCCACTGACCAGATGGTCAACAAAAACACACGCGTCGCGGTCGTCTGTTCAAAGAACACTAATACTATACACAAACTGTTTATTAACCTGCTTACAATGGTGACTGCAGGTCCTAGGAATTCTCATACAGTCAATATGGCGTTAGATTGACAAGCGATGCAACAGGGATGTTTCCTGAATAAAAAAATTTGTTCGTCAGATTATTGAAATATATTGGACACGGATTTTTTGCTTTATCAAATCTATAAAAATCGACGAAGATGAAAAGCATCAAACATTAGGAGTAGAGGCTTGTGATGCTACTTCGTGTTAAAAATTGTAGCGAGCAATGACGTCACACGAGTATTCAACGCGCTGTATCGTCTTCGTTTTTTATGTACGTGCAAAAAGAAAAAATACGTGTCCAATATTTTTGGAAATCTGTATGCCCGACCGATTAGACTTTTTAAGTTAACTGCCTTCCGGGTTATTCGTATTGACATTGTTGATTGCATTCAACATTGACGCACTGCTTGATACATACATATTATGTTAAAGACGGGGAGAAAAATAGAACAAAAGCTTGCCCAAAACTCTGCTGAATTCCAACCAATTTTAATAACGATACTGATCGGATTACTATCATTAAAATGATATTGCGCCGAAATAAAAAATGACCCTCAAACAATTAAAAAACAATGAAATGTTAAAGTTATTTCATTTGAAAGCCAATACGGAGCGGTGATTCGTTTTTTTCTAGTTTTACACGAAAATTCCGCGAAAAGGGAAAATAATCGTGAACAGAGAGAGTGCACGAACAGCAAAAATCTATTTACACTGAAGAGCAAACGGAAAATTAAATGGGAAACTCGCCGCCGCACAATGGGGCCGGCTATATGGAGTCGACACGGAAAACTCAATTTTTTAAATGAAGGTAGTTTCTCGTCTTATCACATTAGAGACCCAGTCGCATGTATTGTTGGCTGAAATATGTGCCAAATCGTTATTTATCAGTAAGCTAGGAGATATCTGCAAAGTTATCTGCTTCAGTTTTTATTGACCTTTTTGAAAAATTACAGTAATTTCTATTACACTTTTTTCAAACCTAAAACATATTGGTGTATATTAAGGTTGGTGCTGTTTAAATTATATGAGTGTAGCACGGTAAATAAATAGGTCCAGCCTTGGTCGCCACCTGACTGGTTTTAGATTTTTAAAAAACGTTAATAGGAACAGTGTTATAATTAAGTAATTTTACAAACAAATCAAAATAGTGTGCAACGAATGCAAAATAAGGACAACAATAAGTTTGCAGATGTCTCTTAGCTTACTGACAATCGTTTAGTAAATGTCTAAGACGAAATTACATGCGACAGAGTATCTGATATTATAATATAACAATTATTTAAAACTACCTTGATTTTAAAAATTGTTTTTCGGGGAGCCGGCCCCAGCGTGGGCCAGCTATCCAGACAGCGGAGGTTTCCGGTTCCTGGAATAAAGAGTATTGTGAGCTGGCGAAAAGACAATTATGGTGATTAAAATTGAATTTTAATCACTATAATATTGTCGTTTTGCCTTCTGCGTGATAGACTATCTCTCCTTAGTATGATGAAGCTTACATAAACTATTATGTTAAAGTTATACAGTAAAGAGCTGATAAGATTTCTATTTCTTGAATTGGCGATAATTGTGTAAAATTTGTACGAGGTAGAATAGAAAATTCTGTGATTAGGTAAATGCCGTCTTATAATGCATGATATACGAGATTTAACGATAAAAGTTATTAAGACGTCTTCATAAAATTAACGTTACGCTTCTGAGTAATCTGCACTAAATTATCTACGATAGTAATCACCAATGTTTAATTGGGCAAATGAAGCACATACAATTCGATTTTTAACAGTATCAGGATATTAACGTAAGTTAATTTCTTTGTAAAGTTATAAAAAAGCGAAAAATAAACATATGTTTAATATTTATCAAAATTAAAAACAAAAAAAAATACTCATCATGGCTATGCGATAAGTTCTCAACAAAAATTCTCGGAACATGTCTAACAAATACTCGTAGGTTAAATGCAGTCTAACCTGCGCGATCAGAAATAAAAAAGTTATAGGACGGCTTCCGTCGCCTACCTGCCAGCGTTATCACATTACCTCCACCCTCGGGTCCCGAGCAAACTGTGTACAAACGGATGGATTCAACTCAAATAAAGAAACAACCCGTTAATTAATACATGGTCTTTTGATACGTACAATGATACAGCTATATTTTAGTCTCGACACAGTTAACTAATGCTACAATCGAAGATTTGATTTTTGTAACTGTATCAGACGTTATCTTTAGTGAATTTATTCTTTGTTTGATAAAAGGTCCTCTTTTTTACAAAACAGAGAACAGGTTTTGAACGTATAAAACGTTAAAAGTGCCAGGAGCGAAGCAAAAAGTTGTCCGTTTGAAACTCCACCGGATTACTAATGAACGGTTTTAATTTAATGAGATCTGAACTTAAGCGGTACTGTTGTCCAGAATCTTCGATGTATTTACCAGTAAGTTTTAACAAAATATTGTAAACCAGAAATTTTAAATGGAATAATTATAATTTAATGGTGATTTTAAGCCAACTTTTGAATTCACATTGACATTGGTTGATCGGTTTACTCGTTAGCAAATGGAAGCGCGAACTATTAATTGAGTTATTTGGACGTTTTAAGGCTTTTGTGGCAAACACAGAACAGGTCAATGGTCGACAATCAACGACTGAAGAGAACCAACAGAAACAAAAACCTTTTCCGATGCCACCATTTTATCCGGCTGACGCATTTTGTTGTTCTTTTATTCATAAAGCGAAGCGTGAATAAACGAGAATGGAGGAGTATCGAGTCCTCTGATCATAGGAGTATCTAAACGAACATGGTTTCAAAATTAGATTGTCTGGCGACTAATCGCCGCCGTTTCCCAGAAGATTCGGAAGTAGTTCGGAGATCGTTCATTACTTGTGATTTAAACTATTAGTGCCGATGCAATGTAGATGAACGCTCTGGTCAAATTTTATTTGATTAGGTATTCCAGTGCATTACTGATATTGTCTGAACCGTAACTAATTTTTGTACGAAATTTCAACCGGAGGGAAGATGAAACGCATGGTTGATTAATATTTCCGCACTGCCTTACACATGAAAGCTATGCTGAATAACATTAGTTTAAATCCAAAAGTAAAATCATATACCTTATATGGACTAGGAACTTGATTTTTAATAAAGGCGTAAACCCACAGTGGCGCATGCCGTGCACGCGGCGCATTTTAGTTGCGTGGATTCATTTGTTTGACATCGCCGGTCTACGTTTCCACACTACACTCCACAACTATGTACGATTGTAGCGTGGCCCACCGCGGCGCACAGGTATTGCGATACAGTTGTACTGAGTCGTGGGTTAATATTCGTGTATAGTGTGTACCGCAAGCACAGCGTGCATGGCGTTGACAGCGTTGAGCTATATGAGCGCCATATTCGAGCAAGCTACTAGTGTACCAATAACGTCAATAGAAGCGTAGCTTATGCGTAGCTTTTTTTTAACGATGTCTGGCTGTTTGAGTTTTTTTGTGGCCTACCCAAAACGTCCTTTCATTGGCATTTTTCGTCGAGTCGTTGAGCTCTTTATTGGTTCTAAGTTGAGCTACTCGATTACTGACCAAGGCTTGCAATGACTGGACAGGTCCACTCGAATCGGTGTGATTCTTCCCTCAAAAGATCACTTCAGACACTGATTTGCATGGTCCTCATTTAACGTATTGTGAATGTGAGGACCATGTAAATCGCTATGTTAGGGGTTCATTTCATGTTAGTCTGGCGGTTTGAGTTCGTTATGTGGCCCAAATGTCCTTACTTTAGTATTGATCGTCAAATCGATGAGCTCCTTAAAGTTCTAAGTTTGAGCTACTCGGTAACTGACAAATGCTTGCACTGTCTGGACAGGTCCACTCAAATCTGTGTGGCACTTTCCTCAAAATACCACTTCAGACATCAACCTATATGGTTCTCATATGATTCGACCAGTACAATCAATTGTATGGACTTCAAAAGAGATGATCTCTGAGTTTTTTTCGGTGTTTCTTCTCAGGGTAGTCAGCTAGGAAACACCGGCCTCATCTAGTTTATAACGACCAAAAATATTGACGTGTAAAAGTTTTATTTACAACCGAATTACAAAATAAATATCATTTATCTTATCCACGGACAAGCTCAGTGTTTCATTAATCTGGGTAGACTATTTTATGGAGCTAATTTTAAAACTAATTTTTTTTTACACTTTTGTCGTCATGCGCTCTCACTCGCCATCATCAAAGTTACGTTTTGCAAAACGTTGGTCTAACTCAAAATATATATGTATGTTACAGAAAATGTAGTAATATTAATAAAGTTTCCACAAACAAACTATGTGTGGCCCTCGAACATACTACAGTTTGCCATTTCGAAATTCTATTTATTCTCGCTGCGGGTAGCTTTTATTAAAATGAGTACTCGAAAATGTTCCTGATGAATTTTGTTCTTTTCACTAAGCCCTTCTTAGTTATTTTTTATATGTAAAATGAAATTTAAATTTGTTCTTATGTATTTAACTTATCCTACTTATCTATATTACATACAAGTAATTAATGGTTATTTTTATTTCACTAACCTTTTTATTCCGGCAGTAATTAAGTATTTAAGATAAAAATATCCTTAACGACTACCTGTATTTCTGATAGCATCGAAACCAAGTTTCTATGAATAACATTAAAACTAGTTTCGTAGATCAGCGTCTAGTATAAACAAACGGACCGCGTCACAAATCAACATTTATTTAACCAATTAATAGCTTAAACCTTGGATTAGATTTGTAAAAACCGGTTTATTAATAAATTTAACAGTAACTGCGATCAGTTTATTAAACCGTACATTCTCTGTATAGGAAATTAGATCGTTTTTGGGTGTTATGCTTTCGATTTAGTATATCTCACAGAAGGAGCAAAGATTGGTCAAACCAAAGACAGATTTCAATTCTACGACATAACCGCAAGGACGATACTATGCAAAGAATCGGGTAACGAGAGTGAACATTGAAAATTGTCGCCGGGCAAAGATAGAAAATCTCTGACTGCGAAAAGTGGGATTTAAATATTTCAAATAGAATAAGCCATGGAAAATGTAAAAGAAAATATGAAAAGAATCCAAATGAAAAGAGTATTATAAAGTGTGCAATGAAAGCTGTTTACATTTCTAGCAAACCAGAGATACGAGGATTATCTTCGAAGCGCTAGTGCCGGGTTCATAACTACGATGTTATTAGTGGTGTGTTGACCACAGAGGGAAGTCCATCGTCCCTGCCGACCACACGGTGGACGCCCGGTGCACTTAGAATTAATAACCTACCTACCACCGTCATCGACTTTCAGCCACACATCTAGAAATACCTACTTAATGGGTTATTATCCAGCTCGAAGGACTAAAAGTAAGAAAAATTAAAGATTTTGTGATCAGCTAGTTTGTGTAGTATTTTCTAATTAAGGAGATTAAATCGAATATAGTGTAGCAGACAAAGACGAATTAAGCAGCTTTCAACTTTTAACATAGTTATTGATTACAAAATCTTCCAGCTTAGAGCTTCCAGTTTTTTTTTAATCATTGTATGATTCAGTTCAATTCACATGCAATCACTTCAGCGTTAATACAAACGAACCGTTTATTTGAATAAATATGACACAATATTGTGGTGAATCCCTTTCATTTAAACCTCACGTTTGAATTTCCGCTCTCGTATTTTAATTATCACTTGACTACCGTTCAATCCTGCCTGCTTGTACCAAAGGTATCTGAAAATGATCGGCGGCCGTTTAAACGTTTCAATAAGTGCGACTATTATGACCAATTAATTTTATTCAACCGTAACGTTGGCCATTTCTTTTTATCGTTGCTTTTTGTTTTATTTTGTGCGTCTGAACCCTAAGGACAGACAAACAAAGGTGAAATTGAGAAAGGACATCTTAAGGAGCAGATGACCTTACCCTTTGTGCTGGTATAGCGACGCAGACACCTATAGCTATTTTAATAAAAACATGTGTCACCGCACAAATCACATTGTTCTTTTAAATACGATAAGTAATACACTATTTTTGTGTGTTAATGTGTTCTTACACATTATTTCTTAAGAGCTAGCAAACTGTTTGCCAGAATACCGAAGACTGCACAAAACGGATAAGATTGCAACCTACTGCAGATCCTAGCAACAGACGGATTAACAACAAAGGGTTGTAAGAGATTAGAGAACCAGACAATAAAAGAAACCTTAAAACTGTACAGCTTATAAAGTACTAAGTAGGTATACGTACCTAGTATATTGAGTACACCGTCTACCAATCGGTTAAGAATGTAATTCATAGGGCCGAAGTCGCCACAGTAAATTCCAGATTTTGCGAGATAAAGTAAATAGCTATCTATTGACTAAGCCGTAAGTAAGCGCGACACCACTACTTGACTTGTCGACTTGTCGTTAACCAATATAATATTTGAATCTAAATTTGTAATAATCCCTAAATATTTCACGTACCAGTTGCTGGATTAGTGAGGCACTGTCAGTTTCCTTATGGCTGTTATAAACGCCAAATAATTCCGAAATAAGACGTTCTGTAGTTGTTTATTAGAAAGAAAAAGAATAAGCGGGTGGTTGCTATTTAAAAAAAAAAATAACAATCACAGAAGGCTTACATGGAAATATGAATAAAAATTAGGTCAAGACAAGAGGAACTTCATAACACAACTTCTTTTCTTTGTCATTCATGCTCCAAAACAGCCTGAATTGCATTTCTTCCATTCCAAAATTACCACAGAGACAAAAGTACGCTCGGAAAAACAATACTGTTCAAGTAACGAAAAAACAATTAAAGGTTCGAGTGGGCTTGACTCAGATAGAAAGGCGTCCCGGACTGTCGGCTGTATAATAAGGCCCTTGAAGACCAAGAGACAGACGAACGTCGCGTCGTTGACATTCGCACGGAGTGCAATTCTAGCGGGAGCTGAGCTGATTTGACAGATATCGGAGAGCAATTGCTTCCAATAAATTCACAAACCTTTTTCAAAAACATTTTCAATATTCCGTTTACCGAAGGACGTGTCGAAAGAAATCTTAACAAGATTAAAGATGAAGGGATTATTCATGTTTGCTATGTTATTTTGCTCAAGTCGGACCGATGAACTTGTCTGATCCAAGCTGCTTGTTTTAGGTTAAATCAATCTAGACAAAGACTAATTAATATTCAACATTAAAGCTATACCGATTCTGTGTATTGAAAGGAAAAAGTTTAGAGTGGAACGGCTGCAGTTATATGCATATTCGCTGCCACCTTTACTTTAAACGATGCGTCGTCTTTACCGCTCTCCATATTCACGAGACATATTCCGCTAACAGTAAAACGCTACCAATTAAATGTTCTTCAAAGTAATTAGTAAGTTCGTCGCGTAAGGTCTCACGTGCAGACCCATTATATCATAATAAACATTGTTACAAAGCGGCGGATGTGGGTTTCCGTAGTGTAGTACTTACATGGCTACCTAAATACCTGTACGTAATTAGGTCCGGCACCGCGCGACCGATGGAATGGAAAACCGTGGTTTCACTCACTAAACTAAAACTACCCTGACCGGGCATCGTTTATCGCCTGTGTTAATATGGAAACTGTTATCTTTTTAACATGTGTATAAACTATTGACTGCGCGGTTAGTGGCTGTTATGAACTTTCAGAACAGGAATCGAATGTTCTATAATGCCTGAAACTCGTAGAGCAATTTTTCCGCAAGTGATTTTTATCTCAATTAAGTTGCGAAATAACTGTTTTATTTCAAGACTTGTTTCTTCATATTACTTTTAAGGCTTGTCTTTGTTTTAACATTAATAATTCTGTTTTCAATCGAAAACAAATAAGAGGTTTACACTAATACCACCGATCGATAGCGATACAGTCAAATATCCGCCCCCTATAGACACCAGGAACGAACAAAGAAGTTTATTAAAGTTTCAGTCGTGTCCGAGCCAATTGAACTCAAAAGCTTTTTATAAATTCGTTCATATTTTATTAGAGTGGATGTGGATTCAAACTAATGGAGGAAATGACTAATAAAGGTGAAACTGTATTATTATACAGATTTTCATGTTTCTTGCTGTTTTGAAAAAGCAGCAAGCAGTAATGCAGCCAAACAGGTGTTCAAAGTTCCCACGGAACAGAAGAACAACGAAGTACGTACATACGATTTTTTCAAGGAGCTCACAAAAACTTTTCCTTTAACTTTTCTACGAAGAAAAAGAACCTGCGGGCGTACCATGAGGTGTTAAAACGTGAGTCTTCCGAGCGAGAAAGAGGGACAGAGTTATACACCCTATATAGCCCCATCCCTTTTTCTCGCTCGGAAGACTCACGTTTTAAGACGTCATGGTACGCCAGCTGGTCAGAAAATAAAATGTCAGCTCTGTTTGCTGGTCATCGTGATACAATAACATAACAATTATCTAAATGGGATCATAAATGTATGATGGCTCTGGCGTAACTCGACAGACGCAAACTGACATAATCATTGGTATGTACATTGTTTCATCTCAACTTCACAGTTTGGTCCAGACAGTTGCTAAACCAAAAACCAGTTTAATCTAATTGTGCCTACTCCGGAACGTTGTAGTAGAACCTCATTAATGCTTGATATCTGTTAGTTAGTCATATTAAATCTTAACCCGTTGGGGTAATTTTTATTATTACTTGCAGAGATTCACTCGGTTTGATTGTTTACATATTGTTCGTGTTTAGGTATTCTTGAAAGAAAACAGTAGCGCTTCGGTCTTTAAAAAGATCTCCATTATGTGCTACTAACAAATACCATTGTAATATTAAAATGAAGAAAACTACTTAACTTCTAAAAGCAAGCGTTGAAAAGCTTCGCAGAACTGACTTTGCATTAGTTCTTTGCAAGGAAAAAGGTACTTAAAAAGACGCGAAGAAAAGTTAGCACGTTCTTAATTTCTTTAGATTTATTGAAGTCGTCCCGCTTCAGAAAATGAGAACTAGAAGAAGAAATGCTTGAAATAATGTGAAGCGGGGAATAAAATACTAAAATGTTTAAAACAATTGCTCCACCTTTTATAACGAAAGAAACAAATATTGTAACCTGACCCAAATCTTACAGTACTCAATATTTTGCAGATACCGTTGTGTAGGTATGCTAAAATCATAACATGGAAATGTATCTGGATATTATCGATGGAAAGTTCGATTTGACAGAGACTATAACATAATTTCCTTTGATTTTACTATTTTACCTCAGTGGCCTAGACAGGAATATAATTTCCTATAATATCCGGTCGGTAAGAGGCCGTAGAAAAATGCAGCGTATCAACTTTTAGCACACCATCGATTTCGCTCGAATAAAATAAAGCATTAAAACTGCAGTTGAACTGAAAATGAACACTTGGGATTTATGTATATTTAAAAAATTAAAACGGGTAAATTCGTCAGTATTCGCAATCGCTCAAAGTAAACGAGTGAGCTTTCGTATAAAAAAATTAAATGGTTTATGGTTATTCTGTTGGTGTACAATAAAATATTTTAGCCCGTAATACATGCAACACGGTATACAAGAATTTAGCAACACGAAATAAACCAGTATATTAACTGTTTAGCTAGTTGTTATACAAGTTTCCAATCAAGGCCGCGCCATTGTTCCTAGTGTAAGCAGCTGGCCGTTTACAAGTTTTGTTTAATGTTAATCGGAAACTAATTCAGATAATTTGGTTAAAAAGTAAAAATCACGAAAAATAGAAAGTCTAGGTGCTTGTATTTTGTACACAATATAACTTCTTGTATATAACTTGTAAAAGTGAAGTAAATGTGGCATGAAATTCGTCACATTACTTTTACGCTTCTCGCTAGATACGAACTGACATCAAGCTCTAAATATGATAGTCTTTTTAACTCAACGCTGTTCGCGGCAATAAAACCCAAGCTTTGCAATGCTTCTTGAAACTGTCACATAAACAGAACAAATAGCTATTATGCTTACATAACATTGCCTACTGACCTGAGTTATAAAAGGTTCTTGCGAAATTACCATTAATCCTACCTATGCATACAGGATAAATTTAGATAGTTAGCTAGTTAAATATGATGAAGGGATTGACTTCGTAAGGGAAGCGATAACAGTGTTACAGCCGCTCGTAAAATAATTTAAGGCTAGAACATACCTATATTATCAGGCGGAAGATTTTCTCCGTCCCATAAAAATATTGTCGGTAGGTTAAATAATAACTATTACTGTATTTTCCCGGGCTCAGCGCTAAAAGTTTACAAAACAAAACTAAACTTTGCGCGCTAGTCATGTGTCAAAATCAATTTAAAAGAGCAAAGTGTTCATTGAATATCGAATAAATAATACTGTCAAAGTTGGTGTACAACTTTTGCTGAGAACAAATCGTGATATATTGCTGTGTTACAGTTGGATGGTGGACCAGCTGTATGGACGGTCGTGTCATTCAGTCCTTGTAGACCCGCAACGCTACAAGACGAGGAAACCGTGGTTAGAGGTGTTGCGGATAAATTGTGCACGTGTGTCGTGTGTCCCTTGCGGGATTACAATAAGATTAAGGATTAATTTTACAATATTTACATTACAATAAGAATTAATCTGTTCGCAAGTCAAAGATTACGGACAGTAGAGATTGAAATTATCTCAAGCGTTGGCTGAAGGGCTATACCAACGCTGAAGGTTAATCGCATGAGTCTTGACAAATATAGAAAGTTATCTAAGTCACTTCGGCTGTATAAGTACGTATTCTCAATTAAGTTTTACTATAACTGGCAATTTGAGTCAAATCTACGTGGCTCTTTCCTCAAAATACCCATCTCAGACAACAATTAGTATGGTTGTCATTTGAGAAGACCAAGATAATGCCTGTACTTAAAATAATGTTCTCTCAGAGTAGTCGGATTATAAGCACCGACCTTTACTAGTTCTTGATAAAACCAATTTCTGAAAATAAATAACATCAAAAATCACTGACGCCTATGTTAGTTACCGCAGCAAAATCTTTAGAGTACTTAAAACAACTGAATGCTGCCAACATTTTCATTTGACGTCCAAAAGAGATAAATTTTCCATCGCCAGCACGGGGGTGCAATAGACTCAATTTCCGTTGCACTTTAGTCCAAGGAAATCCCTCAAAGCTTTCAAAGGGAAGCAATATCGCATTATAAGCGCATACTTCTAAAGCAGGCTATGTTGGCTCAGCCGCTCAGCGGATCTTTGATCCTATTGACACTAACTAGCTTTGAAATAAAATCAATATATTGAGGCATTATAATTAACTGCATATTATAATATTCTTGTCAGATCCACAGTAAGCTTTAAACCGCTTTGTATTTCAAAGCGGTCGCCGTGCTAGTTTTGATTTGATAAATAAATTAAGTCTGATGATATTTGAACAGTATAATGTAGTGGTTAAGAACCCAAAAACCCTGACCAGTAAGACCTACCTGAAAAAAAAATGGTAACGTTATGCCATCACTGTTACTTACCGTGTTACCAGAAAATACATACATACATATGTCTACAATACCAAAGTGATAAGTGCGTAAGTGGTAAGTGCAGTAAATGCTAATTATGTGCATCTCTAACTACTTTACGAAGCACACCTCTCTACCCCACCACACCACGAATAAATTACAATGCCTGTCCTTAAAACGAGTCCATCGCCAAGTTTGAACAAATAAAAATAAAAAACAAAACTAGCACATCAATGCATACGACAGTCATGCCACATTGACTAAGTGTTACAAGAAAAAAAATCCACTGTTAACTAAAAAGAAGCTGAAAAAATATTGAGCCCAGTAATACGTGACTCAATCATACAAGGTTAAAAGGGACCCGAATTGGTAACTGCCACGTGTGTGTTGTTTGTGTATAGAAATTATTATAAAACACCATTACATTTTTTTATGCAAACCAAGGAGTACTTATGTGTTAAGTATAAACGATTTGGTGTAAAAAATGTAATCGATTTTTTTGAGTTAACACTCAACTACTGTGTGATCGAGTGTAACATTTTGCATGGACAACCTTTAAATGTTGTTTTATTCCCTTGAGTACTTGTGTTTACGATTGAGTAGGTTTCATCGCAAATTGACTGAATACTTTTAAAAAGGAAACCTAGGAAAGCACTCGCAGATATGATACTGAAATGAAATACTGATCCTCTTCAAGATAACCTCTACGGATACGATTTGCTTGACGGCGAGTCCCGCAAACCCGCGGAGTACTTTACTATTTCCGTTTCCTTGGTTGTAAAACTATTTTTACACGTTGTATAATAAAAGGTAATTGTGCAAGTTTATGGTACTCAATTTCTGGTAATAAAACAAAACGTAAAATAATAAGTAAGTAAACGATATTTAGATCTTTTTCTTTGCATATTGTTTCAATAGGAAGCCAAGTCAAGCACTTAAATTATGACACTGAAATGGAAAATTGAATCTTGTTCTTGAGAAATCCTTTCGGATACAATTCGCTTGACGACCAGTCCCGCTAAAATATATATTTCCTTCGTTCCGTTGCTAGTTGTGAAAAATACTTTAACAATACGATACGACAACTCGATCGTTGATGATATTAATAACGGCAGGGTTAAGTATTTGACAAGTAACCAATTTCAAGTTACGCTTTGAATGCCACTGTTAAGCCTATAGAGTATAGAGACCGCGCTCTCCACTACTTCGACATTCTATTGGTAAAATTATAAAAGCTTTTCATATGGTGTATAACCACATTATTATACCTGTGGTATGAAGCGTTTTACTCGTCGGGACGTCACAGTGGCAGGTCACGGTCTTTCACCTGTGAACGTGCCTATTTCCCTCAATCGACTGTAGTGTACCTACGTATATGTATAGGTATGTATGTACGTACACATACAATATTGGCGTCACAATCAATTGCTGTGTCGTATAGATAAATTACCGACTATTTCATAGAAACAAACGATTAACCCGAAAAAGATAATATAATTTATTTTTAGTAGTTGTAGTATCTTTGTTTCTGCTGGCTCCCATAAGCTAGGGGCTAATATTTGTTAGAAACGATCTAAAAACTTATATCTTATCTCACCTTATGTTCAGTTACAAAAACATTCACTTGTTTTCGTGTCATAAATATAACGCCCCTTTAT
This sequence comes from Hecatera dysodea, assembly GCA_905332915.2. Lineage (NCBI taxonomy): Eukaryota > Metazoa > Arthropoda > Insecta > Lepidoptera > Noctuidae > Hecatera > Hecatera dysodea. The sequence goes on along the minus strand of HG995286.1, from coordinate 22,767,078 downwards.
TATTTTGGCAGATTTTGCATCTCGTTCTTTTGCCATCGAATTTTCGAATCAAATTTAGTCGTCACCCAAAAAGATACCGTACCATATATTGCAAGTTACGGATAAAACGATCTACTGCTTAAATTGCCTCGTTAAATTATATATGCTTTGTTCGAAAATAGTGCTTAATTTTTGCCCTAAGAGCTAGCCGCATGGTTTAATTATCGACTTGCGCACAAGCCTGCGGGAAGCAAGCACACCTTGGTTTCCGAATATCTAGGTTAGACTAGAGGTATTAAGAAAATTAATGTTCCTCCAATAATCGTCGATAAGCCCGCCACGTTATAAAATAATTAACAGTTATTATTAGCTAATCTGAAAAATATTTCAAAAGCTTTATTTCTTGGTTTATGAAGAAACGAGAGCCTATTATAATTACATATAATAGATATTTAAGATGTACACGGGATTTAGGTATTAAATCCTACTAATATTATAAACGCGAAAGTTTGTAAGTATGGATGGATATTTGTTACTCTTTCACGCAAAAACTACTGCACAGATTTGAATGAAATTTGGCAAACATATGGTTTATAACCAGGATTAACATATAGGATAATTTTACCCAAATATTCCCACGGGATCGTAATGCGTCTTATGCGGGTGAAACCGCGGGGCGCTGCTAGTTCAGGCATACTCCACAAATAGAGATTGTTTCATGAAAATGACCTATCAATCCTGTATTATTTGTCAGTATGTTGCATGGCCTTATCAGAAGTAACTTCCGAACAATGTAAGACTTGGAATATAACGACGTTCATAGCACAAGTTTGCCCATGTGAGCATTTTGCTAGCTGTGTAGTTGGCAACTTGTATTTAGCGAACTAACAAGAGTTACCGACTGCACGCAGTGTGTAAACACTTTAACTAATGTTTGCTCAAGTTCTGTGGTAGTGCTCTTGTTCAGAATAGTTATTAAATACATGTCAACTCTCTACAATGATGTAGAGAATATATGCACACGATTTAACGCATATTCATCTAGCTCTGTGATATACCGACTCCACAGAAAGTTCTACAGTTTCAGCATTATCATAGCCTGAACAACGCTCAAAAGAGTAAGAACGGAAACCGCTTGCCTAATCAATACCTAACATGAGCATGATATACATATACATACAATATAAGGTGTCCGTATTATACAATAAAAGTTGATGAAATGAATAGGAATCAATTAGCTGAATATATAAGTTTGAACCTTCCCTTCGACATAATAACTTCAGTACCTACTTCAATCGAAATGGCCGAAGTAGTCCAAATTAATAAAATTCATTTACAATCAAAACTATTACGAATGTACGTGTAACACGAAGACCGTTTCGAAAAAAATATTTTTTATAAAGGTCTTTATTTTTCAAAGCACTATGTTTACAGAACATGTTACTGTGTACTTTTTAATGTTGCTTAATAGAACTTTTTCATATAGGTAATTTTAATTTACGAAGAAAACAGAGCAAGCAGTGAACCATGAAACAAATTGCGAACACGTTTAATTAAAAGAAAGGCTATATTGTCAATAAAAAACTGAACATCATTTACGGACTGCCAGCTACTACGAACTAAGGCAGTTTCACTTTTTTCTTTGTAAAACCCTTTTAGTTATCGTGTCATTATATAAAGGGAAGAAGAATTAATTAAAAAACTTAATAGAAGTCTCACCTGACAGGCGGTTTGTCAAACACAGATAGCATCGCATTAGCTTCGATTCTATTGTGGTAATAGTCCTTTCAGATTTAAAAATCCAATCTAATGAGTTAATGGTTCTACAATCCGCTATGTACCTAATGAAATGAGTTGGAATCGTGTGGGGACAAAGCGGTAGTAGCAAAAGCTCGAGAGTTAACAATGCAAAGAGCTTTATTTAATGTGTTTTGTTCCCTCTTTTGAGCAGATATTCAAAGCATCGAGATATTCGCATAGCTTTTGCAGCGCAATAAACAATAGAGCATGCGCTTTACAGTACCTCGTCCCTTACCTAATAGTTGTGAACGTTGACAATCATATCAGCAAGCGCGCAGCGACAAATTGCTCTTTTTCGCTACTTAAAAACTAAGCTCCTCAGCTTTACTTGCATTTTGTATGCTAGCTGACACTTGTGACAATTTTATTTAACTTTTCAATTTCAACGAAAAGGTGGAAAATATATTATCTTTTTGCTGTTTGAAGTGGAAAAGGTCGAGCAGAATCGAGGCGAAATTTATTTTAAATTGAACGCATTTTGGTTTTTGGATTTCACGCTCTGAACGACATAAATTATGTCTAGATATGGGATTTGTATTAATTATTGGCAATTGTATTAACGATTTCATATACAATTAGTTCATTTCTATAGACGGCTTATCTTTAGGAGATATTTTCTTACCGGAATTGCCAACGACATTTAACTTACTTTCGATTCGCCAAAACCCGTTTACTCGTATGTATATCGGAATGATAGGTGTCTAGTAAATAACCTTGGAGTTACGATTATCACACAGAAACCTGACTCCGTTTACATGTTATATAATTTTTATTAGGTCAGAGCACAGCTCATTATTCAGTTTTCACTGCGTCCACGGAAGACAATGTTTCATGAAAGAGCAAATCGATGTAACCCGCATTTTCTAAGCAAGCGCTAAAGTTTCCGTTTCGTTCCGATAATTAATTCTAAATGCACTTTTCGACTCAAATGCCGTTCTCATACAACCTGCGTATATGGAAATACTTGGAAAGCTCTCCACCCATAAAATTCTATTCAAAGATAAGAATGTTCAGCGAAAAGAAAAATATATTTTGTAATTACTTATACACTTTATACTTCTCATAAAAAAAAAAATGAAATACTTCTGTGTTTATGGTTTTTGTCCTAATTTAACACAAATGAGTTTTCATTCCATGAAAAAAAATCTCATGATTGTATAGCTGGCCGTTTGGCAGTTTGGCCATTACGATAAGCAAAAATTCAATATTTTGAGACAAATGCGTGTTTAGAGTTGGAGTAGGTACATTCCACCTTTGAAAACTAAATTAGCGTTTATCTTAAAATGTTTGGTTCGTTATTTGAGACGTCTGAAAGTTTTTTTTTCTAATACGTATGGATACTTAGCCTGCAGAAGCCGCCTAAGTGGTGGCATTTCTGGATTCCGGACTTAGTCAGCGTTTTGTGTCTATAAAAATGCATCTAAGCCTGTTGTCTGTTCAGAGTCTACTAACGCTATCGGGAGGCCGGGAATCGGGTCACTTCTGAGCGAGATGATCAATTTATTGTAACAACTTCTTTACGAAATTGACGCCGTAATGCTTTTCAACTGCAGCAGCAACCTCATGTTGTACGTAGGGTGGCTGTAAGTGACTCTACAATTAGAAGAAGGTTGAAGTAACGTGGACTGGTACCGCACAAGCCAGCAAATGGGCCGAAATTAACTGCAGACCATAGAAGAGCGCACCTTAACTTTGCACGTGAGCACCTAAACTGGTCATACTTCCAGTGCAATAAAGTCCTCTTTTCTGATGAGTGTAAAATTATGCTGTATGGTAGCGACGGAAGGAACAAAGTCTACAAAAGAGATGGAGAACGCTTTGCACAACGCTGCATTGAAGAAAAGGTCAGCTATGGTGGCGGTTCGTGGACGGTATGGGGAGGAATCAGCTCCGACGGTAAGACAGAGCTTGTCTTTGTGTCTGGGCCACGTCTCCTTGCACTAAACACTCATCGGTACATCGAACAGTGTCTTGAGCCACACGTGATGCCCTATTATTTAAGTTATTGGCAACGGTTTTATATTCATGCACGACACTGCTAGAGCTCACACTGCGAGCGTCGTACGAGATTATGTTACCGAAGTCGGTATCTCCATTATGGATGGCCAGCAAGAAGCCCGGACATGAATCCGATTGAACATCTATGGGATGAATTAAAGAGACGAATTCGTGCAAGAGATCCTGCCCCAGAAACACTTAGCCAGCTGCAAAATGAAATCCAAGAGGAATGGAATGGAATGGCACTACATTCGATCGTGACTCTCATCCGACCGATAAAGAACCGTATGGAAGCAGTAATAAGAGCTCGGGGAGGCAATACAAGTTATTAAATAAACGTTTCTTAGCTTTTTTTTTCATTTACGTGTTGTTTTATCAATTTCCATCATACTCCATACAGGGTAAAAATGACTTGTTAAACAAAATACGAAACCTATGAACATTTAATTTGAATTTAGAACATTAAGATTAGGATTTTATAACCTCATATTAGTCGTATTAGACGACATTTGACATATATTCCTAAATAAACACATTTTTCTGATAAAAAACAAAAACATTTCGCACTGTACCGGGCCATATTTAACAAATAAGTTATTTGTAGCAACTGTGTCAGTTTTTGTCGTTGCAATACAACATGCTAACCCACGCAACATAGATGCAGCAAAACATGTACACTTTCATGTAAAAACCCTTTGATGTTTACATAATAATAACTACATTTAGTCTATGAGTGGAAATGGGAAGCTTACAAGCAAACATTTCCTGAACATAATTAAAATTTTGATCCGGACACAATATCACTGAAGCGATGAGCACTGTGGTTCAGCTTGTGTGCTATATGCAACTAATTTCCGTTTTATACATTTCGACTTGCTACGTTTTCTATAAGCTGTTGTCGAGATATCGCCTATTGTCGTCTTTTAATAAATTTTATAGAAGGCCTCAAGAGAATTGGAGAAACATAATACCTTTTATTTGAAGACGTCTTTTATTGGTCCTGAATGGTTGGAAAAGTAGGTCTTATAATCTTCTTAGCGCTCTTTGGCTGGGCTTGGCTATTGTACAGTTCTTGCCTTTTAACAGTTCTATTTAAGTACAAGTTTGACTATGTGAATTGTTACTGTAATATTTTAAAACGTTTTGTGGGTGAGGCTTAAGTATTTATTGATTTATTTGACACATCACACGTGACGTATTCAGTTCTGACTTCATAATCAAACAAAATAACAAGCTAATTACATTGATATGCAGCTGTTAACGGAAACACATATTAGAGCTGAAATTTTTTCGCTGAAAAGTATAATTTTGAACGAAAAAGTTCATTGACTTGTAGAATTTTCGTGTTTCGCGTGTGACGTCAGGTCCACCGGCAGGTGCGCTCCACTGACACACAAAACACCACAAAACGAAGACGGTCCGACGCGGCGACGTGAGAATAGAAGTCGCGTCACTTACATATTTGTCTTACCCAATTCATTAGTCACGATCAATTAACCATTTGTACGGATACAGTCCATATTCTTTATTTTGAGAGCGGTGTTTTCCAATCGTGCCGAATTTATGCACAATAATAGCCCTGGCAGTATACCAAAAATTCTGAAAGTATGTGTGCCGGCATTATTCGTTTTAGGGTTCTAATAAAGCGTCGGTGTTACTCTATATTGGCATTCTGATCCATATGAGTTCGGTATGGAAGCGTGGCAGTTATGAATGCTATGGATAGTTACACAAACTATAAACTATAGTGCCGTTTTCCCGGCGCGGTCGCGCTATCGGGAAAGCCGATCGTTTGTAACAAAGCGCGCGGACACTTCCTGTATCCGCGATGCGTATCTTATTTTCTCGCGGGACTCGCTCTTCAGTTCAGCATTAAAAAGTTCCTTAATTATACATTCTTTAACCTCACAGCACATCTTCCTATACAGTACAAGTTTCGTACAGTACAATTGCATTCATTACTATATCAAATTGAAGATAGTTTATTCTAACCACTCGAAAGTGATCGTTTATTTATTTTCGTTTATTTTGGAACATAAAACAGATGCTATCATCATCGTTTAAAATATCGTCGTGAAGCGTATGTTATCAAAGTGACCTTGACAACGTTTATGTTGTTTTTTTGTGTCAACTATACTTCTTTCTTTTAAGAACATGCTTGTGCAATTAGGGGTGGTATTGTGGAATTAGTGTTTGCCTCTTGATTAGGATTTTCGTAAAGAATTATTTGTGGCCAAAACACTTGTGCGTACGTACAAAAATATGCTTTATTACTAAAAAGTTGGTGAATCTGGGTGAGATTAGAAACGTGGGGATCGGCCCAAAAGAAGCCTACTGCCGAGCACTGAGCCAAGTTGAGAAGCGGATCATGAAGTGGAAATTTTGATTGTCAAAGGCGTATCTCAATAGCAAAGGGGCATGGAATTACCCATGCATCAATTTTAGAGGTGCTATGGCATAAAATGTATCACTGCAAATGAATATTGCAAACATACCATGATTTTGAGCAAAATCATGGCATGCTCTCCATTGATAGAAGAAAGTGCACTTATTTATAACTCCATTTTTTAAACCTTTGTATTAAATTGTGTCTATATCTTTGACGGCTTTAAATAAATTAATAAACAACAGTAAAACGCGCATAATAAAACTTCTAAACTCAACAAAGCTTTTCCAATGAGCGGAAGATGTAATTAATCAAGCAGAACTAATTCAACAGATAATCGCTTCACCAACTACTTCAGGTTAATAATCCTGTTTGCAGCAAACGCGGAGGTAAATACGAATCACAGTCGGCACACCTAATAGTTAGAGGAAATATCGCGCTGAACTGATTCTGCCTTCATCTCCGTTTATTTGCACAAAATAATTCTAGAACGGGACGGGTACGAGTCAATGGCGTTTACGCGTTCACGAGTGACTACAAGCTCATAAAATCTTATTAATAAAATCTTTTTATGAATGAATTTCAATAAATCCTATCAAAAGTTGCCCACTTTTAATAGGAGTATAATTGCCCGCATTTATGTAATTTCTTCAGAACGGAACTGGTTTATTTATTTATTGAAATGCAGTACAAATTAAAGCTAAGTATGCTCTGAAATACGTTTAACAAATATTTATTAAGATATTTCGTGTTAGCTTAGCAGCTGTGTATTTACCTAACCATTGAGGTAATGTCCCCCAGACTTCTAACGTATTCGTATAGCCCAAGAATATTTAGAAATCTAAATCTAAACTGCAAACTTAGGTCTAGTCTGAGGTTCTAGAAGTCTAGACAAAGCTCCATTCTATCGGCGAATGCGACTGTTAAAATATATCATAAGGCATTGACTCGTGATCACGTGACATTTCAAAAAGTGTGACAAACCCATATATTTTTGTAAAGTTTGACAATCGCCTTCGTTACGTTAACGCTGACAGAATTATCCTATATATTATATCCTTTGGAGAGGGTAATGTTTCGAGTAGCCATAAATGTGTTTCAGTGCTTCGAAGGCTAATCTCAGAAAAATAAAGGATCTTTTTCCTGAAAAATAAACGCTCACGTCCACCATTTAATCGCATGTGAACGGTAAAACAGAAACAGATTAACTATTTGTAAAAAAAAAATCGTACCCAACCAGTTTTCCAATAACCAAACAACTACACTTTCGTTTGAAAGCAATTCATGGGCAAATAATACGAAAATAAAACGCGTATCGACAGCAAAATGGAGATTCCAGAAGGAACGTTCATTCGCAGTCGAATAGAACAAAAAGGAGAGAGAGAATGGCGCGCAATTGTGGTTCTTTAGCGAGTGCTATCTATCGCATTGTGCGACCGAACCGATAAACTGTATCAAGTTTCAATGAACACTATATTTCACTTTAAAGATTCAGATGGAATTTTAACTTCTCAACCTAGTTTCGTTCGGTTTTCATATAAAGTTTTCCTAGAAAATAGGAAGGCAGTGAGATTATCTATCCTTGACTGAAGTGGTACAAAATGAAGTGTCTTTAAAGTGCTCAAAGGTTCCTTAAACCCGCAAACGGTAGTTTGATACTAAACTGGTAAGTAAGTAAACGTTGAAAATGTCAGTACTGTACTGTGTTAATCTAACCGCGCCATCTATTTCGAGCGAGATAAGCCGCTTACACATTCTGTGTTTCATTTAAATCTCACGTAAACTATGACTGTGAACCTAAAGTCAAGTTCTGAGCTTAGAAAAATACTTACTGTACTTGTAAATAAAAATTCACGACCATTTTCAAAACACACTATAAGTGGCCACAAGTATATGGCTTTGCTGTTTTCTTTTTATATTTTATCTCAAAGGGGCTGTAGTCACATAAACTATTCAATAGAGAATAAAACGTGTGAAGTTATAAACTTGGAAAGGAGAGCTCACTAATAGGATTAGTAGCTTAATAGGATTTTTTTCTTCAGATTGTCGAATAAATAAAAGTCGATCAAGAAAAATAGTCGATTTTCAGGTGAACTACACAGCAGTGTTAGAATATTACCAAAAATAAACATTATTTATTTTAGGAACTTAGACCAACGGTTGTATAAAAAATCTCCAAAATGTTACGATACCATACTAAATCAGGACGTGAAAATTTTTAAGCTTAACATTATGATTGATCATATTTTCATAAATCATTCATAGGTCTTTTCTTCAGTTCCAAAACTGCTCAGGCACGTTCAAAGAGCGCGAAGATAAGCAAGTGTCCTCATTACCCCGATCGCGACATCAGAGATGCAACAATTTCATCAGTACGGCTTTCCTGTTACGAAACTAACTCTACACGAGTACCGTAATACTTTTTTAAACCATTGGCCTATATTTGACGAATGCGTAACGTATCGTTTGCTACCCGTTATTTGTTTTTCTCGGTTTCGTGAGATAACTGGGTGTAATTAAAAACACTTGTGAAGATTTAGTGTGTTTGTGTACAGCGAAGCGATCAATTACCAGTGTTGTTTATTAAGAAAACTAGGCGTGTAAACTAATTTTCTGTATCATTTAGCGGTTACTTCAATTTGTACTAGTTCTCCTGCAACTTGTGGTTACTATTGAATGGTTTATGCTATTCCAATATATGAGTTTCGCTTTTGGAATGTGGCTACATTTCATTTCATGTTTCCAAAGCTCGGTGTTGAATTTTCAGACCGCAAGCACAGTTTTGATACGCTTTTTTAGTCTGCCCAAACTAACGACTCCTCGTCTACACATCGTGTTAACGTGTAAACTTAACATTTTGTAAAGCTGATAGAATTCTTTTTAATAAACTCGCGAGCAACCGTAGAGTAACCGAATAGTGCAACAGAGCACCCGAGGCGTTTTGTGTGTACAGTAAGTAATCTCATGTTTCTTTTTAAACCGGAATAAATCCTAGACGAAACTCCGCATGGAAGTCTCGTCCCTATAACAATGAGCGAATAGTCTATTATTACTTGTTTACTGTTGTATATTACAAGTCGTACGTTCGTGCAGTTACCACGCAATTAAACTTTTTGAACGCTATGAAATTTACTGCACAATTAGTGTTCGTAATGAGTGAACGTTCGCAATGTATTATTGATAATCAAATGTCGTCTATGTTCGAGAAAATTGTTGTTTGATATATATTTGTGTGTAACGCAAGTTTTAATGGTTTAATTGCTCAAATTGAAGAGGTAATTTCATCCTATCTTACATGTTGACACGATGATTTTACAATTTTACCGTGCACAATTATCATAATATGCATGTATTCATTCTGTTGTCGAATGGTCGTTCATGTAAAACTATTGTAAAAAAAAAACAAGTTAAGCGTTTCTGCATAAATTGATGTCTAACTCTTATTTAGACAGGGGCATGAGAACCCTTCTAGAGAATTTTTGTGCTCGAGAATATCATTAAAATGTATCCTGCCTACATCCTGTCAGTGTTGGGTGCGTGTGTATGTGTGTGGCAGCTACCAATCGGAGAGCTCCGTTTCGGATACCTGAATGGTATCTCTTCTCATTGTGCGTGACGCGGCGATGTGTGCGTCGGTTCCTCGTGTGCTGTCGGCTGCTGCCGCCGTCGCCTCGCGGGCCCCGAGGCGGCTGACTACCAACTGCGTCCAGAACAAGCCATGGCCAATGTTGGCAACCAATCTTTGTAATATCGCCGCCTAGGCGCTAAATAAATATTCGTCGGTTAAGGAGATAGATAGACGAACAAGAACACATAACAAGGTTATGAATGTCCGTCATAATTCACAAGCGGAATTATAATTCCTCTTTTTATATTATTTACATGATGAATTACGAAAATAGAAGAATGCCAGTAACGGATATAAACCTTTGACGAATATTTATTTAATAATAAACACACAGAAAGTATCTAAAATGGTGACGATGGGCAACACAACATCGTTTAGACAACAACAAGCCCTTTTTAGCACACCTTCAGCTCACAATAAGATCTTTAGTAAAATACTTTCATGACTTTTTCGGGTCAATTGTCAGTTTAAAGGCATTTTTAAATTAATGAGTGGCTTTAGTGTAAAATCATAGACAATAGTTTGTTCAAAAAATTATTTACTGACACTTAAATGCAGTTTCAGAGAATCGCAACACTCAATGCCAATATCTCATAATTATTACATTTCCAATTTTGGGAATTTTAGCCCCTGTAATAACGAGTACCTAAATTTCAATAAAGGAATATGAGTTTTAAAAATGCCTTTGAATACAAAACAAACTGATTGAAATATAAAATCAAAGGTAAAATAAACAAAAAAGGATCGGGAACAATGGGTTAAAATTGTAATGAGAACACAATATTATGTGTCGGTATCGGTGATCGGGAATATTTCATACACTCGAAATTCAACACATTCCTTGAAACGTTTTATTTGATAAAACCAGCAATAAAATGCAGCTTTATACAGACAGCATTTTTTCTTAGTCTTTGTTTCCTTAAAATCTGAATCGATATAACACCATTCGAGTAAAAACATATACACGGGTATGTGTTTTTGGTTCCATTTAGCAAACATTCGATGTAGAGCTTCGAAGCTATAGCTTGGAAAAATCTTAGAATTATCCTAAACCAAATCCAATTCAGTTCTCGTCCTATAATACTGATCTGTACTAATACACATTCATTTTGTTAAATTCTTTATAAAGATGGAACATGAGGATTTTATTAAGTGCAAATAATTCTCAAACTCACGTTATCAATCTTCTGGTGGAGGTATTTTAATCGGAAGCTAATAAAAATATTGAAAGGAGTTATTCGTTTTATTTTCAATTCCACATGATACTGGAGTACATGATAAATATGATTAAAATTTTATTACTCGATGCAGCGGATGTTTTCAGAGAATTTTCAATAAAGGCACCACTTATTTCCGCTTCGCCGGACTTCGGATCTGGATGCTAGTACTGAGTAAACTCAATACATAATTGACGAAATTTTTGATTAATTAAAGCAAACCTTTAATTAAGTTTCGTTAATCTTATCGGTTTGCATATTTAAATTATTTTGATACTTTCCTCATTCGATTTGACTAATGTGCAAACAAAAAGGCCTATCGAGCGCGGTCACAATGGTCGTGAGTAACCGCAGTTAGCGGTTGTGGTGTTGGTGTGACAAGGTTTTAACGTGCGTTCGGCGCGGGTTATCACACGGGGTCAACGACCCGGCTGGCTGATAAGCACCGTTTACGTTATCAGGTACCGCAATGCAGGCCCAAAAACTATGCCCGAGGTAAGCCAATCAATATTTCCCTACCGTGAAAAGTAGTTATTTTGGCCATTGTTCGTGATTTACGAAAATAACTAAACGAGAGCGTTAAACATAATAACGGAAGATAATGAGACTAGGACCAGTAAAGATAATTCGAGAATGTTATCAACGTAGCACATTGTTTTTTTTTTTTTGGTTTACTTCAACTAATTTATCTGGGTGATATCAGTCTAACACACTCTGAACTTACTTACCTAGGTGCAAATTCCACGAAGTGACTTTCAATTAGCTTTACGTACAAATGAGTTTGTTTTATGGAATGTTTAGTTTTAAGTTTGACGGAACACAACAGTTTAAGACGCAGTGCACAATCTCAGCATCTATAAATATCTAGCATCGGATGTCTACCTACAGAGGGACAAAGATGTGAACAGAAAGAGGGGGATAGAATTGTACGTACTCCTACTATGAAGGGGATGGTGCCATTGAACGCACTTAATCAACGTTCTTTGATCCTAGCGCGTCAAGTGCTGTGAAATCCAAACAGTAGTATTGTTGTATGAATTGGAAACTGTGAATAATTGCTTCGCAAAACATACCTACTTCAAACAAGAATAAAATGGACAAGCTACATTATATAGTAAAACGTTGCTGAGGTGGACGTGCATACATGGAAAATCTAAACAGACGACTCTGCGGCAGATCGGTTTGGCCGATGTGTGCACAAATACAAAACAATCTCATCGGTTTACACGATTGGCTTCAGGCAGTGGTAGATCTTGACACTGCACCAGCTACACACAGAACGCACGTCAGACGGATCTCCTGGAATAGGCCATGTATAGTCAGATGGCCTTGATAACGTCAGATATTAGAACAGATCCGTGGTATGAAGGCTTAAAAAAGATCAGAAAAGTTTATTGAGCATGAACAGCCAATTAAATCATTGCAACTATAGCATCTGCAATATTTACTACAGTGTTTTGCTTTATCTGGGCATCGGAAACGGTCCGTTATTAGCTTAGCCTAATTGATGATAAGTATAGCTCCTTCCTCCTTCGTTGTTTTGAACGTACCATTTTGATTGGATAAACTCTACTACCAATATTGAATGAATATTGTGAAGTAATTTATTGTTTGGGCTATTCGTGCATACATAGATGTTTTGTGGAGCACATTAAAAGAAGTAATTAAGGACATACCTACCCGTTGCAAATTTACGTGAGCATGCAAAAGTTTTTATTTTTACATTATGCTTGTTAATTTTTTACATAATGTGTATAACGAACTGTAGAGTGTAGACATCGTGTACAATAGAAATAATATCTATTAAATCTCGGCTCTTCGGCCATAACATTTCACTCGTAAAAAACTAGAATGAATTCACACGCAACAAGCTACGTATATAATAGTTGTAATAAGTACCTAAATATGCACCTGCCTAATGTGTTTCTTTTTTTATGTGAACCAAATAATGCGTACCGTTTTGAAATTCTTTTGTGATTATAGTGAAGCCGACATCAGCATAGCGGAACGTTTTCGAGGTGTTTAAATTAATAAAATTATGTTGTTTGGATAACTTTATCGCTTTGATATAGTAATGCAGTTGTTATCACAAAATGTTTAAGGTTATCTTTACAATCTTTAGCTTATTTATAGTGAGAGTAATAAACGGAAGGCGTGTTTTTTCCATTAACTGTCCAAGCGAGAAAAAACAACGTCACAAGGAAAGAATTTACTTTGGTGAAGAAAGAAGGTGACGAACATTTTGCGGGTTCTTCACGAAGATAATGCATTTGTTCGTTTAGCGATAATGTTTAGCTTGGTCCTGTTACGCTTATCGCGAGTGTTAGTAGTGCAGTGCAAAATGACTGCCGCACTTGACTCGGCATAGTGTGGCCACGTTCACCCGACGCGGGCTCTACTCCAAACGATTTCACCTCATATTAAAAGCTAATTTATGTACATTCCAACACTACGCCAATTACTACATCCATTAGGAACCTGATAGGGAAAGGTTTGTCATCACGTCACGCGTACACAGCAGACAAACGGTGCCTACGCTCATACGGCTTTTAATATATTCAGTGCATTATCCATATATTGTTGTACAACAATATGTAGCGATGCGACGGTTTGGACACAATGAAACAACGGTACGCGACCGACGAATCATACCGCAATTACATTACCGGATTGTATCTGAATAGCAACATGCTCAACATATTTTGACGAAAATTCAGTGTAACTGCAAACACATTTATCTGAGCGTGTTCAATTATTGGGATAGATGTCGAGACAGTATGTAAACCCGTATGAACGAGCTCTAATCCTGGTAACAGCACGCTAAAAGGGACGTGCCACGTGGAAATCGACAGATAAGTCTCAGTAATGTTGCTGCAAAGCAAACTCGAACTTTACCCACTGGTTAATTACCCCTGAAGTCAGTTACGAATCGTCTAGTTAGTTTAGTTTTGAATATACCCCTCACGTTTCACCTCGGGCCAAGGTTTAGTGAGCATTTTTTGCAGGCGAAACTGCACCGCAAGGCGATTAAAGCTGGTAAATTTCGACAGTGTTATTATCTAATGTTATAAGGTGCCATTTACGAAATAGTACCGTGGTGATAAAGTGTGGTTGTGTGCGTGTGGATAACCGACTAACTAAACTATAACAACTAAAAAGGGGGAAAAGGAAAAAATATATTTAAAAAAAAATCGCTATCGATGGCAGTTGGACAATGCTCGTTGGTTGTTTAGTTTCTTTTTTGTGTCAGCATTAAATGAAGGTCGACCTCATTATTTTAATAATTTCGACCGCTGAACCGATGTAAAATTATCTGATGACGACTTTAAAATACACTGTCTGGCTAAAAGCAATTCAACCTTGACAACAAGTGTAATAATATGTTTTGCAATTAAGCTAGAAAGTTGTCAATGCAGATTCTTAATAGAAAAATTAATCATTTGTTTAGATATAGTTTCTATTAGGACGTGTACTTGTTTTACTGCATATTGATGTTTGTACACAAATACAGCTGCTATCGGTATCGTGAAAGCCGTTCAAGTGTAAGTAATATTTTAAAGCCGACAATTGTATCAACAGTTCATCGTACTCTTGTTCTAAATACAAGCAGTCGGGGGTCCAGATTCAAGATGGCCTCACCGTTTGACCCTCGTTGCGGAATCGGGCCGGGCAGTCTCGATAATTTCGCGATTGTCCAACATCCATCGACGGCGATCAATTGACACTTGACCCCAGCGACGCTTCTGTCGCGGCCTTGGACGCCACAGTACTGTAATTATGGAACACGTGACGTCACTGACTAAAAATGTGCCAGTACTGATGGGTCTGGTAAGGTACCTTATTAGTTCAGGCATCGGTGTTAGCAGCGATATTGCGTTTTATTGTTAGGATGATAAAAATGAACTTACCTTGCGGCTGCTGCTGTGGAATGTACGGTGTGAGGAGACGCGTTCGCTTCTTCTCATAGCCCTTTTGTGTGATGTCACCTAGAATAAAATTTAACAATATAAACATGACAGATACATTAACAACATTGGGACCTGTAGATGTTCAGTCAGTGAATTGATCCGAAAATCTTTGAGATACTTATGGCAACAGATAATATGTAGGTCTCTACTGTGTCCTTCCTAAACAATAACAACGCACATCCCTATTTTCGCAAATAAACCAATTTCTCAAAGTCATTTGAATAAAGAAATTGTTGATTAAATTGGAAGATTCATTCTTGCATACACTAAATCATACCACATTCAAGTAAATTAATTAACCCTGCCTAAGTTCATTCACACGAATCTCCCTCTACGCTACGAGGAGTATAGAATGTACAGTTAACCTTAATTCCTAGTAAAGCGAGCTTTATGGATATTGTGTTTGTGCAGACCCGTGAAGGTTCATGAAACCTAACCCGCAGTTCAGTGTACTACACGGAGTCAGGAACAAAGTGCTCAATAAAAAGTACCAAGTCCGCATAAGGTATAAAATGTTCGACGCATAATCCAAGAAGTAAAGGAAAACGATCTGTGTAAATAAATAACTGCATGCGGTTGTAGAGGGAAACAGTTACCGTTGTAGGTACTAGGAGATAAGCGATGGCTAGGATGTCAAAAGCTGGCTTTTTACTTCTTTGGAATATGGCAGTAGGACCTTTGCGCATGACGACGTTTCCACGTTTGCAAACGAACGCTCGTTACCACGGTTAAGAAAGGCGATGCAGTTTCAGTTTAACCCCAAGTTGCTTTGTAAACTTTTATTTTTTTTAAAGTATTCAGCACATACCTGTACGTAGAAATGGTATCGAGTAGATAGCACCAATCGAAATAGAAATTAGATGTTTCGTACCTAAGAAGCTTGTGATATGATTCTACAGATAACTAATGAACATCAAAGTTTGATCGACACGACAACAACTGACAATAGGACAAAACTCACGTGACGTCACTAGGTTGCTACAATTTTTACCAGCGACGTGACGTCACGTGAGTTTTCAACGCACTGTATCGTCTTCATTTTTTGTTTACGTGAAAAAAGAAAAAATACGTGTCCAATATTTTTTGTAAATCTATCTGACGGACTAAATAGATTTTTACAGTAAAATACCCTATTGCTTGCATTATTTGGATAGGTAAATCTGTGTGGTACGTTCCTCAAAAGACCACCTCAGACACCAACCTACATGGTTTTCATATTACTATTGTATGGACTTCAAAAGAGCTCCGAGTTTGTTTCGGTATTTCTTCTAAGAAAAAAACACCAGCCTCGTCTAGTTTAAAGCGATCACAAAAGATTGGACGTGTAAAAGTGATATTTACAATCTGCTTACAATATAAATATAATTCATCAGTATCACATCCATCACACTTCCTAACAAACTATTTGATGATTCAATTGTTTTAATTAATTTTATTTAATAAGAAATATATTTAGTAACTGGAAGAGGCACTTTAAGTATATGGAAATATGAAATAACGATCTACATAATCGGCAAACAATGAAAAACAAAAAGTAAATAATTACTCAATGACTGATAAAATCACAGGGCTTTAGGTTATCAAGTATCAAATATACATATTGTTAACCAACCGGAAACAATGCAGTATTCGAATCCGTATGTAATACGAATTGCATTCAGCATTGTTTAATTCATTGTGATCAAATATTTTCACTTATCAGCTGGCAGTGGTGCTCATCTCTGAATTTATTTACTAGTATGTAGAAGTTCTAGGAAATATTTCTTAAAATTTAATTGAGAACAATTGAAGCTCTTCTTCAATACAAAGCTACAAACCGCAGAGTGAATTTTATAACCCGGAAAATGCTTTCCTTTGGGAATATAGCCGAAGCTACGGGAAATAGTTGAAATCAATAAATACAAACAAAGAATACAACAGCTATGTAACTAAGTACAAAATGTGTATCAAATTTATTGCACTTTTATGTATATGTATTATTGTTTTTGTGTTCACTGAACGCTAAGCTGCACTCGTTTTCATTAAATATAATGCATAATTCAGCAAACTGCTCCAGGATATGCAAACAATAATAAGTCAACTAATGTTCATTGACGGGGAATAAAGTATGCATGAATACCTATTATGGTTTAAGTTGCTAATACGGATAAATACGGATTTCCCACATGTACAAGAGACACTATGACCATACAAATTTCATAATACCTATTAATAACTTGTTAAAGAACAAAACTTACTTCTCCACACGAAAGTCCACCGTCTAGATATAATATATGTATGAAGGATTTATGCCTAAACACACATAAAATATATAGAAACATTCGAATTGATAACCTATTCCTTTTTTAAAGTCGGTTGAAAGATAATTTACGTAAGTGCATGATGTTGTTTCACATCGTGGCGAGTGTAAACATTGCATCAATAACTATGAGGATGTTTGACAATCTGTCAGCCTTGTACTATGTAGAATTTGTATTAATCAGTCATCTTCATTTGAATGCACCCTTATTCTTTTTTTAGACAGCCAAAATATAAATTTGTAAAATTTGATGAAGTGATTTAAAAAGTTGTATTATAAACAAATATTTGCAAACAAAACACTTTTTTCGTTATGTTCTTTTAGCGGCTTCCGACTTTGGCTTCGCAATCAATCAGCCTAACCTTTTCCCCACTATGTTGAAGTTGGCTTCCAGTCTATCTGGATACAGCTTATGCAGCTGAGTACTCCTTGACAGGACTGTTTTCAGATTTTCTGGCTTATGTCTATCCGAAATGGTTGTCTCAAATCTAGAAATTACAGCCAGGATCGGTTAACTTGTTTTCCGAAGCACGAAGGAGTCGGTATGTATGATGACCCGTTCAAAGCAAACGGACCAACATCAGCATATCTATGTCACACCACGACGATCGAGGTCGATCATCAGGTGTAGAGTAGATGATTATTTAGTCACGAGCTCCTCACAAAAATCAAGACCCATCGCTTAATATCGTAAGAAAAACCTCACAACACTCCCTTTTCTTAACGCCTACTTATCTCCTTAATTATAATAATAGTACAACTCGAAGCGACACCTAAGCAGCACAGAATTGTTCCTAGGCGACAGACAAGTTGCGACAACTTGTTACAGCTCGCTTACTACGTGAATTGTGTCGCTTGCTGCTTTCGCGTCGTGTGCAACAAACAATCTATCAATAACGCAAGTTTGTGGCTGGAGTCAGCGTTATTGTAATGTAACCTGAAAGTACATGTATGGGAGATTGAAGTATGTTTGAGTTTATGGTGAATGGGTAAAGTAAAATCTTTATAGGCATTTTCATCTGATATTCGACATTAGATACATCGTCGATCTTCTTCAAGGGTTTGCTTACCGTGAGGGAAGGGATCGGCTTGCCGAGGTCAGCCCGTAGTTTGGTGGCCACCTTAATTTACCGAGATTGCTCTTTAAAGTGTTGGTCCGTTCTATAATTTGAAGATCTTTGACAGTCGTTACGGGTAACCAAGAAATCTGACAGACGTCAGACAGGGAGTCGCTTCATGAAAATAATTATTTCACAATGCCTTCCTGGTTCTCACCAGCAACCGCTAAGACTGTAAGCTGACACACACATAAATTATGTGAATGTTTCCCATTTCAAGAAAGTCACATTTCATATGTCAAGGTAATCTTCCTACCCTTGTACCATGTTTCTTGGGTTCGGTGTTTATTCGTTTATTTGACTCCAATGACAAAGTTTGTAATTAAACGCTATGCAAAGTTAAGATGGGATCACGAGAATCGGGGCGTCAACCCTTTTCACCGTATTAAAAATGTTATCTAAATCATAACTTTTTATTTATAACTAGCTTCTGTCCGCGACTTCGTCCCCGTGGAATCCCCGATTTTAAAACATTCTTTATCGCTGCTCCGCTCCTATTGGCTTAAGCGTGATGATATATAGCCTAAAGCCTTCCTCGATAAATGGTCTATTCAACCCAAAAAGATTTTTTCAATTCGAACCAGTAGTTCCTGAGATTAGCGCGTTCAAACAAACAAACAAACTAACTCTTCAGCTTTATAATATTAGTAAGTACAGATGACATAAACCATATACTAGCAAGTTCAACGAAAATTAAATCGTCTTAAATGTAAAATAAAAAGGCTCGATATCAGAAAGAGTGAAAATCGTTATTCACGGCTTCGGTGAGCAGAGGTTCAACAAAATTTGATTACGGGATCCACGACCACATGCGACTGACGTTCGCGCATCGAGGGCGGGCGTTCAAAATAAGTAAAATGGTGCTCGTGTTTTGTTTGAGGTTCTCTGAAAAGTTTCAGGGAATCTATACTCCTAGGGCAACTATTCCCCAAATACTTAAAACCATTACATTACATTCATGATAATATGGGAGTATTATAAATTGAATTGAATTTGATCAAAAGAAGCAAGAAAAGTGTTTTCTATTGAAATCTAATTTGAAAATCAGCCTGCAGACGTCTGCAGCAAGGATCGAATCATTATTCAATAAGTTTTCTGTGATATTGAAGTTTTCAGTACATATCTAAAGATTCTTGGAATGCTGGATCTAGTGACTTAATTAGAAGGAAACTCAAAAATGAAGCGTGACACAAGATTGAATTCAACTTCCATGTTGTTTATCGTGAGTTTGCAACTGAATGCTTTTTCCGAGGATTATTCGCCACCCGCAATTATTTGGGGCGAATTTGGAAAATTAAAACCTAATAAACTGAATTTTGCAAAGCCATGTTGTTTTTTTTTTCTTGATTCAGGAATACGAAAGTTTTCTGACACGAAATACTCAATTATGGCATCGGAATAATACTCGTATATCAGTCAGGATTAGAGATGGGCAAATGCCCGGGCATTTTTGGCAAATTGGGTAACTTCCTAATAAGTGCCCATAAATTTCTGTCCCTGGGCATTTATCTGGGCATATATTTTTTGTTTCAAAATTAATTTAAGAAAATAATGTTCGCTTAGAAAGCTGATCTAACTTGTTGAGTTAACCTAGAGTTAATCTTTAAAGGTGTATTTCTATGAATTTGTACATTTTATTTAAAACTATGTTTTGCAAAACCATGTTTACGAACATAAATGTTACGAATTACCCGGCGGCGGCATGAAAATAATTGCATCGTGAGAAGAGTGTAGGGCGAGGGATGCGTATACTGTTAAGATTACTTGGTA
Organism: Hecatera dysodea; assembly: GCA_905332915.2. Lineage (NCBI taxonomy): Eukaryota > Metazoa > Arthropoda > Insecta > Lepidoptera > Noctuidae > Hecatera > Hecatera dysodea. Next base: position 22,746,915 of record HG995286.1, on the reverse strand, counting down.
CATTATAATTTTATGAATTAAGTTACATTTTATTTAATTATTAAAATACATTTAAATATAAAATATGTCATAAGAATTATATAAATATTTCAAAGTACGATGCGCCGGTAAAAAAAGACTTGTACCAAGTGACGGTTGCGGGGTAAGGGATGCGGGGTGAGGGATATGCACATGCACTCGCCGCGCCACCATTTTGTTGATAGTCATCCTGTGTCAGTTGCAGATACCGTCCGTATATTTTATTCCATTCGAGACTTCCGTTAACCCAATTTATGCAAATATTAGTTTTAAAATCTGTGCTATTTTACCGCTGCTTGGTTAAGTGTTTCTTTTATAGACGAACCAATAATAATTTCAAATAAATATAGGTAATACATTTTTAATAACTTCTGCATATTTTTGATACACCTACAATAAGATAAACGGTAAAGGTTTAGTATCGTTTGGCAGGATTTGGGGGGGGAGAGGGGGAGGGGATGGGGAGAGGGGGGTGACCCTTCCCCCATGGCACCACTCCCGTAAAAAGGCAACGCACCGTTTCAAAGAAAATCGACTTTTAGTAACCTAACCTCAAAACACTTAAAAGTGGCTTAAAAAGCGTGTCGGAGCCCCGCTTCGCAGGGCTCAAGGGTTTAAAAAAAAATAACCACGAAGGAGTGGCGGAGTCGGCTCGCTCGCTTCGCTCGCTCACTAGACTCCGCCAGTTCTTCTAACCTAACCTGTCCGAGTCGGGGTGCCCCATGTCCCGACCTCGCTTCGGTCGCTCTTGCATCCTAAATTCTCCTTGTAAAACTAGTAAACTGCCTTTTGCACAATTTGCACTTACATACAATTTGGTATAAACACATCACATTAATTAAAGTTATTTATTTTATCCAAAATTTATCACTTTGATTGATTCCTCAAAAGGATCACTTTTATTTCTTGCTACCAAGTTCAGGGGAGAAACCAAGGTCGTTGAAAAAAGCCAAAATAATACTTCAAAACAAACACGCAACTCGGGAAGAAACGGAACATAAACGGAATGTTGACATAGACACATGATTGAAATGTCTTTTTTACGTTCCGTTTTACCGATTTTGCACGATATTTACACCACAGACACTATATTGTGACAGATTTGGTTGTCAAACACCCATTTTATCGTTCCATTTTCCGCTTAATCAATTTGAGGTTAGTAACTTATTTTGTTAATTTCTCGATAAATATGCGTTACCTTTTAATAAGAGTGGTAGCGTTATAATCAGGGACTCAAGCTCTTCCAGATTCAATCGATTTTACGCCCCAATTCCTGCCAAACGATACTAGACCCGACCCATAAAAAATATGTTGTTAATTCTTGTATCTCTATTTTCACGAAAAAGTATATAATTGTTATTATTTTTAAATAAAAATGTGTTCAATTATTGACATTCCTTATTTTTTATTTCATTAATGAGTACTATTTTACTTGAAGAACTATATTAAATTACGTTTTACGACCCCATATTTTTATGCCCTACGATTGGGCATATATCGGGCAATAATAAATTTATGCCCAAAATGCCGGATTTTTACCAAATTTTCCTGCCGGGCAGAAACACATTGCCCATCTCTAGTCAGGATTTTACCTTGTAAATGGAAATTTATACTTTCATGGTATGAATGGTTAAATTTATCTGAAGAGTTGTTATAAAAGTTTGGTGTACAAGAAAGTATATTCTTATAGGTATTATATATATATACAAAAAAAAAAGTTGTGAAGACTTGACCCGTTCGCGCTACGTGAAGCACATGATTTGGTCGCGAAGACCTAGCTAGGAAATTAATAAAAATATGAAAAACTTTTAATGGAAAGTTTCAAATGGCTGCTAGAATATCTGTTATGAAAATCGTAGTTAGACTCGAGAGTTATTGCTAATTTTGTCGAAAGTATTTTATATATTTACTAGCTTCTGCACGTGCCGTCGTCCGCGTGGAAGTCGGAATTTATTCCAAGAAATAATACTCCCAGAAAATAGTATCTATGTCTGACTCCTTACCTCTTAACGCCTTAGTTGTAGGTAGCTAAAACAGTCTCAATAAAATCTCAATAATATAATCTTCCATATAACCTTTAAGAGCCCTTTAATTGCCTATCGGGGTTTGATGTGAGATACTAATAGTGTAAAAAGTAAAAGTTTTGAAGAACGTTAGCCCCAGGAATATAATACTTCCATATAAACATGAGTTTAACTAAATCGTCTGTTGGAGATAGTTGTAAAAATATTAATAACGTTGTATTTTATTATTTACTTTGGCCAGTCTTGATGCCATGTTTCAAGTATATTGGACCAAGTAATCCCGTTGTCCCATACAAATTTTGCCTCCTTTTCTCACCCCTTAGTGGTAGAATTTCGGAAAATCCTTTCTTATCAGATGCCTAAGTCATACAAAAAACACACCCTCTATGTTTTAGATCTCTACGATCAGCGGTTTAGGCTGTGTGTTGATCCGTCAGTCAGTTAGTCTTTCAGGACAAAGCATTTTATTTGTATCAATTCATATATTGCACACAACATTATGCATATGCATGTCGCTGTATTATTATAAACACCGTCAGATTGTAATAAGTCCTTATTCTATTACAATAACCGACCATTTAAATACTATTAAATATATATACTTTCCAATCATTTCGTATCTTATTGGGAAGAAAGATTGTACGATTTCATGCGATTTATTATGAACTTACGGTGATTGTAATACCGGTTGGTATTGCAGCTGTGTATGTGTAAGTATATGTATGTCACAAGGCTTAGCTTAATGAGTCCATTATCCTGTTAGGGGAGCAACACACGGCATCGTAATTGTGTTGGCATCATTAGTTTGCTGTCGATTTTTAGGCTACTTCCCGTTATGTCACATTCCCGATTGGACAACATGTCAAAAGTTTTAAAAACAACTGAACGCTAGTAGCGTTTGGTCAAGATTTTGATTTTCATACATCTATTCTCGTTTTGTCACCCTTTTTTTAAACTAGTTCTTTGTACGGTACAGTCAACTACAAAAGTTACCAAGTTCTTTTTGACGCTCTTTTTATCACCCGACTTTCCCAGAGGTTGGTATATTGCTTTCTTAGCATATGTAAAATCCTAAATTATATACGTTACATGCATAGGTATGTACCATGGCAATAGGTTTGATTGCCATGTGCAGCTTTCATCTATTTAACTTTGAAAACCGATAGTCCTAATCTTACTGAGATTGAATCAGACTGCGGAAGTGCAAAAAACCCAAGCGCTCAAGATTTAGAATACAACTACCAGGAGACTAGAAAAATGTCGAAGTATTTTCAGGGCTGGAATTGTAAGCGGCAAAGACTCACAAACTACCAGGATACCAGAATCATGAAGATATATTTCTGGGGCTAGAAGTACGAGTGTTAAAAACTAAAAAACTACCAGGATACTTTACTTGTTTTTTCTTGGGGCTGTGCCCTTAGGAGTCGAAGAAAAAGCCAAATACCCAGAAATAATAAGCCAAAAAGAAGAAATGACGCTCCAGCCTCAAATACCCGAAATTACTGAATTGCGAAACCACAGGATTAACTTTCATAATGTTATGCCTTCCTGAAGCCAGTTCTTAAGTTCACGCAGAGTAAGTCGCAGATAGAAGCTAATTTATTAACAAAATACAAAGAGCTCACTGGGATAACAATATGCTAGTATCAATACTGATCTAGAGGAAACTGAAAGTGATAATCAAAACACTTTTGACGCGAGCAAAGCCGCGGGCGGAAGCTAGTAAATATATAGAACATGAACGGAGGCATTTCTTTTTGCTCCTGATTGTACTTTCCAAACAAAAGGTTGACCAAACGGGAAAGAATATAGGCATTTTCAAATGTTGACGAATCGGGAATGAATGTATGAAGATAAAAATCTTGACCAAACGCCATTAGCGTTCAGTTGTTTTTAAAACTTTTGACATGTTGTCCAATCGGGAATGTGACATAACGGGAAGTAGCCGATTTTTAACCCTACGGTATACGAAGTTTTAGCAGATTTAAAATAATATTTTACAATTTTTCTCTTTTTAATTAACATCCACTAGGAGCAAATAAATCTAGGAAGCACGACCTTAATGAAAAACATGTTTTTTTAAATACGTTTCGTGATAAAAACCATTGTACTCTGCGTATTAGGACGTGTGTACTAAAACTACATAGGTGAGTATATAAGGGGATGTAAGGGCACCGGTTATGATTACCGGTCCAATTAGCAGTTCCTGTACAGGGAACTCTATATCAAGGAAATTACTGTATCGTATAATCACATATAATGATCTTCGATATTTTAGGATAGCTGTTGTTAGAAACGTTTCCGTTATAATTGGTCCATAAATAGTTTTCGTAACTACGTAGAGCCGAGTAGAGTTCAGCATTTGATAAGAAAGCTGTACGGGAAAATGTATATTTTGAACATAAAACGAATTTGGTATCAAACAAGAAACAATAAAAATCAACACCACATAGGTACGCTACGTCCTTTTTATTGCTTTCGTCATTATTTTTTAAACATAAGACATAGGTACTAATACTTGAAGACTCGCACAACATAAGTTATTGAAGTGATCTTAGGTAAAAAGGATGAATGGTACCTGACAGAGAAGACGAGAAATAGCGAGAATGACCAGCGCGTATGTGAGACTACGTAAATTACTGATAAATTATTCTGTAAAATGTCACCGAATAAACGTGGTGAAGTGCACATGACAATAATATGACATGTTAATCCACCCAGCGGTATGATGCTTCACATCAAGCTCAGCACACACATTACCGCTGTCTATTATTTCAAAAATATTTATTATATTTTTTATATAATATCATATACTTACTGAAGGTTTTTTTAAATTTGAACTACCCCTTTGCTACTTGCACACTTTTTGATTGCGGCAGGAGTATTGTTTCATTACATATTATTATTTATTTAATATTAAGCTATGCTTCTTTTATATGGATACATCAGCAGCCTGTTGCAGTCCACTGCTGGACATAGGCCTCTCCAATTGCACGCCACTTAGATCTATTTTCGGCTTCTCGCATCCAGTTTCTGCCAGCCGTCCTGCGCAAATCGTCACTCCACCGTGCCTGAGGACGTCCTACACTACGTTTGCCGAGACGCGGTCTCCACTCTAGAACTCGTTTACCCCAACGGTTGTCGGTTCTACGACTAATATGGCCAGCCCACTGCCACTTCAGCTTACTAATCCGGTGGGCTATATCAATTACCTTGCTTCTCTGACGGATCACCTCATTTCTGATGCGATCCCTCAGAGACACACTGAGCATAGCCCTTTCCATAGCCCGCTGAGCGACTTTGAGCTTATGGACCATACGAGCCGTCAGTGTCCACGTTTCGGCTCCGTATGCCATGACGGGTAGGACGCACTGATTGAAGACTTTCGTCTTTAGGCACTGTGGGATCGACGATGTAAAGACTTGACGTAGCTTCCCAAATGCTGCCCAACCCAACTGAATTCTTCTGTTCACCTCGCCCTCAAAATTGTTTCTACCTAACTGCAATGACTGCCCGAGGTACACATATTTTTGAACAACTTCGAGAACGGCACCGTGAATCGCAATCGGTTCCGGTAGAACATGTTCGTTGAACATGACCTTGGTTTTATCCAAGTTCATCCGTAGGCCGATGCGTACAGAAGAGTCAGCCAGGTCATTCAGCATCTGTTGTAGTTCCTGCAGCGTTTCTGCCATAATGACGATGTCGTCTGCAAATCGCAAGTGAGAGATGTACTCGCCATTGATGTTAATGCCACGTTCTTTCCAGTTCAGCGTCTTGAACATATCCTCCATTGCATTAGTGAACAATTTCGGGGAAATAACATCCCCTTGTCTCACTCCTCGATGCAACGGTATGGGACTTGTTTGCTGATTCTGTACTTGAACGGACATGGTGGCGGCCTCGTAGAGACATCTCATCACTTGGATGTATCGCCAGTCTACTTGGCAGCGCTGCAGGGACTCCAGAACAGACCAGATTTCAACCGAGTCAAAGGCCTTTTCATAGTCCACAAATGCTAGACACAGGGGCTGATTATACTCTTCGGTCTTCTGTATAATCTGCCGCACTGTGTGGACGTGGTCTATGGTGCCGTATCCGCTCCGAAATCCAGCCTGCTCCGGTGGTTGGAATTCGTCGAGTCTTCGCGCAAGACGGTTCGTGATCACTCTTGAGAACAGCTTATAGACGTGGCTTAGAAGGGATATGGGTCGATAGTTCTTCAACAGGGTCTTGTCTCCTTTTTTGAAGAACAAGACGACCACACTTCTACTCCACGCCTCTGGAGTTCTCCCTTCAAAAAGGACAGCGTTGAACAGCTTCTGGAGCTCCCTCAGTACGGGGTTACCCCCAGCTTTCAGCAGCTCTGTGGTAACGCCGTCTTCTCCAGGGGCTTTTCCATTTTTCAGCTGCCCAAGAGCGATCTCGATTTCGCCAGTACTGACTTCTGGCAGGTCTTCGGTGAAATGGCGTGTCAATGTGGCTCTAGGACCCTCATTTTCGGGATCAGGACGAGATGCATGCGATGCGTATAACCGGCTATAGAAGTCCTCCACTTCCGAAAGGACTGCTGGCTTCGAAGAGACGACTTCTCCACTTGCTGTGGTCAACTTCGTCAGGTGGCTTCTTCCAAGAGATTGTACGAACACCTTTGACCCCCGGTTCTGCTCGATTGCTCTTTCAACCGAAAAAGCATTGAAGCGCCGGAGGTCGCGTCGTACGTGCTTGTTGATCTCTCGGTTTAGAAACCGCTTTGCCGACGAAGTGACGGGTGGGTTTTCACGTCGTTCCTTCATTAGCCCTAAAGTCCCTTCTGAAAGCTTAGACTTCTTGCCCTTACGCTGCATATCACAGAATCTTGTACCTTCTTCCCTGAGGATCCGAGTCACATTTTCGAGGTTCTGGTTTACGTCTGTTGTGGTTTCCACGGCAGCGAATCGGTTTTCCAGGTTTGCCTGGAACGTTTCAGATCCAGCCATGGTCTGGAGCAGAGTTGGTCGGAGTCTGGACTTCATCAGAAGGACACGTTCGGCCTTGAAGTTAATATTCAGAGAGCCTCGGACAAGTCGGTGATCGCTACCGGTATTGAACCTGTTGATCACGGAGACGTCTCTGAATATATGCCTCTTGTCCGTCATGATGAAGTCGATCTCATTTTTGGTCATAGTGTCGGGGCTTTGCCACGTCCACTTCCTTTGGGGTTGTTTCTTGAAGAAGGAGTTCATCAAGAACAACCCCTCCCGCTCGAGGAAGTTGACGAGCATTTGCCCCCTATGATTTCTGCTTCCAAATCCATGGTGTCCTACTACCGATTCGCAGCAATTCTGTACTCCCACTTTGGCGTTAAAGTCCCCCATGACAACGGTGTACTGTGTCTTTGTAGTGAAGTGGAGGGCTCTCGATATGTCATCGAACATATCCTCCACTTCGTCGTCCGAGTGTGTCGAGGTCGGTGCGTACACTTGTACTACCTTGAGGCTATACCTCTCGGTGAGCTTCACAATAAGGTACGCTACCCTGTTCGACACACTTGACATTTCCACAACGTTGTCAGATAGGGACTTGTTTACCAGAAACCCAACGCCGCCTTGGGATTGTTGGTCTCCCTCTCGGAAGTACATTAGGTGACCCGATTCCAGGGTTATGGTGTCCTCCCCCTTTCTTCGGACTTCACTCAACCCTAGTATGTGCCACCTAATTTTCCCAAGTTCCACCTCGAGTTGCGCCAGATGCGAGTCAAGCCGTAGCGTGCGTCCGTTGTACGTCGCCAGGGTCAATCTGTTATTGTGGTGGCCTCCCGTAGCCCGGAGATTCTTGGCACCCCCCGCCCCGCCGTTACCATGGTCGCCACCATGACCAGGAATAGCGGGACCACCGGGAACTGGGGGCCGTGGCTTTTTGTTGTACTGCATTTTTGGAGGAGTTGCCCATAATCGCCACGCTGGGCAGGCGTGTTAACTACAGTTTTTTTTTTAACTGCGCAAGGTTATCATTAACTTTTCAACCTTAAATAAAATAAAATGCAATCGGTACTACTCCGTTCGTTCAGTTTTCATTACGAACGAAAATTAACGAACAATATTCGCACACTACGAAATGTTGTTGTCAAAGTTTCTGAATGTATGTAATACATTAGGGCAACATTAAAAAAAAGAATGCAGTATGCTAAGAACGATCGCGGTACCTGCAACGGTTGTTCCATCTCAAACCACGAGGTATCTATAAAGTTGAAAGAGAATGCAGTTGAATGGCAGGCGACGAGTTTAACGTAGCGTAGAAGCCGGGTCGGGGCGTCACACTCTGACCGAGGCCGGTCGTCAGTAGAATTAAGTGATCGTTTCAGTTGAGCCACTGATCGAGCCATGATTGACGACTTAAAGTGGATAACCGACGGTTTAACGTAAATTTTGTGGCATTGTGACAGGTTTGTCACTGGCACGAAGTTGTAGTGACCTGTCCATCAGAATGCCACTCCCGATATTGGCTGACTGTCGTGTTTTTGTGGCAAATGACGTATGCCAACGACTGCATGTAACGCTTTGATCGTTGTATTTTTAATAATACGAAGAAATTCTTTTTTATTTATATTTTCGATGAAACTAAATTTATACATCATCTCTTCTCATAAATCAGAATGTTTCGAGTTTGACTAAATATTAGATAATACGCTCAAAATTGTAGATTGGTCTGTCCGTGATTGCCTGAACCTTTATACAACTATCCATACAGTGTTAAAACGTCTTTCTAACGTTTTAATCAATTTTCGAAATGAAATTTACGTACTTTCACTTATTATTTTCTCAATCATTAACTCGCTGGTCAATTAAAAGGACAAATTTCTCGTATAGATCTCACCAATGCTATCTGCTACTGGTCAATTCGAGGCACATGAAATTATTTTAAGTGTTTAATGTATTAATGTTATTTTTTTTTAAACTAACTTTTCAGCGCTAATAAAAAATAAAGTAAAACATTAAAATGCTTCTGACACCAAATCTCTCACTTTTCTTCACATGGTTAACTTTTGGTGCTATGAGCATTTTGATTTCCCTTAATTTACCAATAGCTTTTGAATACTTGAATTAAGATATTTCGGTAAAATAAAGCAACAAGTCATTAGTTTATACATACCGGATCATTAGTTTATAAAACTCACAAGATATAATAGGATTAAGAGAATCTATAATCATTGGAGAACTTATTTAAATGGCGGCCCGGAACGATGTGAAAGAGTGGTGATGTAAAATAACTTGTTTTAAATGCTGAAGGTGCCGTCTTGTTTGCTTTTAATTACGATTGGCCTCAGTAAATGATTTCCAGGGCTCCCAAAAGCACACGAAATAACTAAAAGAAACTTAACGGTATAAGTTTAAAATGGTGTACAACGGGTTGATTGACAGTTGTGATTTTAATGAGGAAAAATTTTGTTAATATCAGTTGTATATGGAAGTGGGTCAAATTTACAGCATACACAACACATTATAACTATTGGAAGAAATTAGTCGAAAAGTCTACATGTTTCATTTTATAATAATATACATATGTATAATTATGAGATAAAAGGACAACTTAGATGTCTTCCTTGGGAATTGAGTAGAAGTCATGACGTAGAACCGGGAAAAATGGATGACTCTGAAGGTCCCTAATTCAAATGATACAAAGACTAGTCCCCAACAATATATTAGATTTCGAGTAGACTGCAAGAGAGAATTACATCGCGTCATGTATTTTGGACTTCGTCAACTAAGCACCGCACTTCAGCTAACGGCATTAGCACCAGTTTGCATAAAACTGTGTAGTTAAATTTGATCTTGCATTTTCCCCTCCGGACCAATTCTGAATGCAATATAATCGTATTAAACCAGACAAGGCAATAGGCTGTACATTTCACTGTCTTTAATATTACTGTATAACATAATGTTTCTACCGTTCTGCATCCATAATCTGACTTATATTGAAAACTGAAAGTGTGAAATAAAATAAAAGATGCCAATATATGTAAGTGGAACGAAGGCCATATGCACGTGAGAAAGGAGACACCAATTTACATAGGGAGATAATGAGACAACCTGGGTTTTTATCAAAATGATTGTGCACAGAATGCTGAAGAGAGTATTATTAAAAATCCAAAAAGTTTTCGCTCTCCAAAGTTCATTTTTAACCGACTTCTAAAAAAGGAGGAGGTTCTCAATTCGGATGTTTGTATTTTTTTCATCTCTTGTAGTAGGACACAACAGGCTCGTAATAATAATAAATCACATTTCTTTATCGGACACAATCAAAGCAAACTTATTAAAACAACATATTTTTAAAACATTTCAGCAAATTCACGAATCAACGTAACTTTTCTTTGTCTGGAAAATTATTTGCAACGATTTCAGCACAAAAGCGACGCGTGCGCAGCCGGCCGCAGTCCGCTCGAGTTAATATCATTATTACTCATCCCAACACGCGACAACATAATGAAGATAAAAGATCATTGTGTCACCTAAGATGCTATTATTATACGAGCAATCAATTTGCTTTGTAAGTAAACAATTATATTTCTAAATAATACCAGCGATTTATTATTATGTTTTGTATCTTAGTTCCGGCGACTTAGCTCTTCTTAACAAAAGATGTATTGATCTGGAAGTAGTAAATTTTACTATTAGAAAAATATTGTTCAGTAATAATACGCTTCCCACGCTTTTTATTTTAATACCTAATTAAAGAAAACTAGTGACACTAGTAGTAGAGTGGTGTAAGACCCTATATTTTAACGTAGCAAGTTGTATACCGGGTTGTCTAATGACTTTCAAACTGCAAGGCCCCCACCGATAGTGATCCGATTGACATATTAGGATGTGAGCAGTGACCTTAATGCGCCGTCATTAATCGTTTCCTCTAACACCGAGACTCCCCACATCACCCTACCCTATATATCTAATGTAAACAAGCTGCAAATGTTATGCAAGTGTTAGCGTTATCAAGTGTCTGTCTTCTTTTCAATGACAGCGCATGATATACAGGAGTAGACTTCCTGGTACCATTTGTACATATTTAAATTGTTACGTTATTATTCAAAACGGATCTTAGCAGTCGCCAAGACTGCGCTCAGCAAATTAGAATGTCTTGTACACAGATACCCCACTATAAGCAAAATCTATTGGTCCTTGGATACGGAATGGAAAATGAATGCTGGTGATAGATTTTCCCTGTAACGCCAATAGCGATGTCTTATGGTTCGTGACCATTACAAGAGGTGATTAGAATATTGCCTACGATAAGAGTTGCACTATTAGTATTCATCCAACATTGTGTGTCTGTGTCTCGAGTCAAAGGTTAAAATAGATATTACTCTACAGCGTATATCTGCCGAATCCAACTGACTTATCTGCTGTTCAATTGGCCGTCTAGCCCTTTCACTGAATGGCGCCGTTTAATCAGCGGCCTAAATGACATCCAGTCAACGCGTCTTATAAAATATCACACCTAGGAACCTAACCTGTCTGTGTCGGGTTACCCTAAGCTGCGTGTGCTTGCTATTTGGTAGTGTGTACCGCTACTTGGCTAGGCAAGTCATTAAAGGGTTTTGAACCAAGTCATTTGCCTAACTGATTAAATATCACTTAATTGCAAACAAACAGCTCATTTATTGGGTGTATTCCCGTTCGTCCCCTCGACTTCGTCCCCCGAGGGGGCGAACGGGAATTCGTTATTTATTTTCCCGATGGTCCCTCTAATTTTTTTAGGGGACGAATGGGAACAATTTATTAATTCTTTTTTTTGGTTCTATTGCTCCCCACCAAATAATATAAGACTGGTGGTTTAAATTGGTAAAAAAAACAAATTTGAATTAAAGATCAGTCATTTATTAAGGAATAAAAATCACAGAATCAACTTTGCGATAACTCGCAATATTTTTAACCGACTTCTAAAAAAGGAGGAGGTTCTCAATTCGGATGTTTGTATTTTTTTTTAATGTTTGTTCGCGCATAACTCCGTCGCTTGCCAACCGATTTGAATTTTTTTTTTTGTTGGAAAGGGTATACTTCCCAAATGCACCAATGAAAATTTTATCGAAATCGAACAAGCGGTTTTTTTGTTAATTTCAATAAATGATAGCAAATCTGTCGGGGTAGCTGAAATCGCATGTTTGTTTATTGTTTACACCAATTTATACCACGTACGCTGTGATGGGTATGTTTAGCTGGGAGTGAACCACTAAAAAGTGAAAAATAAAAAACTTTTACAAAAAATAAAACCGACTTCTAAACAAAAAAGTATAAAATAACTTTAATTTCGGAAGTCGGTGTGTACAACAACAAAAAAGCAACCAAAAACACCGAGTTCCAAAATTAAAGTTATTTTATACTTTTTGGTTTTTTGTTTAGATGTCGGTTTTATTTTTTGTAAAAAGTTTTTTTATATATAATATTCTTTTTAATTAAGAATAAATTTCTCCTTATAACTAAAAAAATATGATAAAAAAATCAGTGTATAAAGCTTATAATAAAAAAAAGTCTGTATTATATTACAATTAAACACTACAAACAGACTTTTTACCATTCATGTTGTTTCCTTTTGAAATAGGTATGTATAACTCACTATTTTTTGTAGTCACAGTTGCTTATGTGTATGGTGGCAAGATTTTACGTTTTACATTATGTAAGTAATTAGAAAAGTTGACTCATTATTTTAACACGTAAATAGGGTTAGTAAATTACTGCACAAATCTTTTTAGTGGGACGAATGGCACTAATCGAAGAACATATTCCCATTCGTCCCCTCTTGAATTAGGATTGGGACGATCGGGAACAAATTAAATATTATTTTTGTAAATTCCCGTTCGTCCCCTTCGGGGGACGAAGTCGAGGGGACGAACGGGAATACACCATTTATTGTCCTTTCCTAATGACATTTCGATGTGCAAACAAAAATTAATAAATAAAATAAACTCTTTTTTTTTCTACGAGGTATTTAAATACCTACCTGCCAGAGGTAACATGATTTCATCATTATAAAAAATGTGATTACGTCATCAAATTCATTCACATCACCTACAAACTCATTGCAAAACGTTGGATGTTAAGTTAACATGATCACGAAACACCACATGCAAGTGTATGAAGACTATGTGTATTCCATATTATTTATTTACATCGATAGTTGAACTGATAATGAAATAGTGGAAATAAAAACCAGCGTGTGGCCCTTTTATGTCATTTCATACAGCAGATAATGCTCCGATCTCGACATCCGATAAGCTATCGTGTTCGGGTACCATTTTGTTTTGGGAACTAGAATGATATCGATATCGGAATGATATCGATAGGATGAATGCACTTATTTGTTTCACATAACAAAAGCAGTGATCGGAGTAGGTAGAGCTATTTCGGGCCAATGACTTGAATGAAATGTATGTACGTACGTACATACATTTCATTCAAGTCATTGTACATAATTATACTATACATATATGTATATTAATATGGACGCTACAATGGGATCCCGGGATTATAAATTTATCGAGAAAATTTATAAGAAAGCTGGCCAAGTCCAAGTCGGTCTAGCGTGCAAGGGTTCCAAACGAATTTATTTTTTGTTATAAAATACATATATTAATACTTTAGACTGGTTATAGGATTTCCTGCATTTTTTCAAAAAATAGAGTGTAATTTTGGAGATAACAGGGTTAATACAGAGACACCAGAGTAATCCTATAAGGGTACCGTTTGTTACGGATATTCGAAACCCTAAAAGAAAGGACCACTAAAAGGTTTTTACGTAAGTATTCGAAGAAAGGTTTATTCTGTATTAAGTATGTTTATTTTTATGTAACATTGTTTACAACAATCTACATACTCATTAATTAACCGAATCAAGACATGTCCACCCAATTGTTACTTATATTTTTAATGGAATCATAACTCATGCCCCAAAGATACAGGTTCTACCTAGTTTGGCGGCCAAAGTCCAGAAGATACTAATATTAAATAGTTACAGATAATTTAATATTTTTAGTCGTTAGTTTGTAAGGCTATTTATGTAACAATTAACGAATAAAATTTATTCTTATTATTATTGATGTAGCTAAGCTTAAATGTATAAAGTGCATACTTTGGAACTTAAAATAAATAATCTTATCTATATATATAAAAATCAATGCCACTTTTCGTTGTAATTCCATAACTCAAGAACGGGCTCACCTATCCAAACCAAATGCTTAGGATTTGGTCGGCATATTTAGTAGATGGTTTATGTGAAGTTTGCACAAAATCGGTCGAGCGGTTCCTCATTTGTCACATTTTTTGTAATAAATGAATTCAATAGAAACTTTTTTCACAGAAACTTTTTTGAAGTTTTGTTGATAGGACAAGCACGTTGTTATGTCATTCATGCCGTCAATTCATTTTGGACGTGGTTTGATTAAATCATATTATCAGCGATAAATTTCTACTATATAAAAATAAGTCGGGTTTTCCTTCCTGACGCTATAACTCCAGAACGCACGAACCGATTTCCACGGTTTTGCATTCGTTGGAAAGGTCTCGGGCTCCGTGAGGTTTATAACAAAGAAAATTCAGGAAAAATTTCAACAGAAAAGCGGGAAAATATTTTTTCATTTTTTTATATAAGTATGGCAAAACAACGTTTGCTGGGTCAGCTAGTATAATATAAAAATGAAACGCAAAATGTGTTGGTAAGCGCATAACTCAACAACGCCTGGACCAATTTGGCCAATTCTTTTTTTAAAATATTCGTTGAAGTTAAAGGATGGTTTTTACGGTGAGAAAAAATCGAATAATTGCCGGAAAAACCCTTAAAACAGCCCTTTTCTTTTTCCCATACAAACGTTTTCTTACTAAAACGTAGAGTCAATTTGAGCTTTATTGCCATTGTATAAAGTTCATATTAAATTACAAGCACTCACTGTTGTTTAAACAATGTAGGTATGTTCCCAAAACATGTCGAACGAAGCATTTCTGAGGCTGGAATTGTGATTGAAGACTTACAAAGTACCAGGATACCAGAACCATAATTTTTTAACATCAAGCTATGATCCTTAGGAGACGAAAGAAATAACACTGAGCCAGAAATAATAAATGGCACAGGCATAGGATATGCTTTTATAGGACATTTTTATCCCATTTCCGTGGGACGTGATCAGTCTAGCCGTACATTTGTTAAAAATTGTATAGTTTCCGGGGCTAAAATTGCATGCGCTAAAGATTTAAAAGTACTAGAAGACCAGAAAGAAGAATGTCGAAGTGTTTCAGGGGCTGAAAATTTGAGAAGTAAGGATTCACGTGTACCAGCAGACCATCGTGTACCAGCAGACCATAAACATATTGTCGAAACATTTCTGGGGCTGGAATTGTGATTGAAGACTTACAAAGTACCAGGATACCAGAACCAAAATTATTTAACATCAAGCTATGATCCTTAGGAGACGAAAGAAAGAACACTGAGCCAGGAAGAATAAATGGCGCAGACATAGGATATATTTACATAGGACATTTTATCCCGTTTCCGTGGGACGTGATCAGTGTAGCCGTTCATTTGTTAAAAATGGTATAGTTCCGGGGCTACCAGAAAGACGAACGTCGAAGTATTTCAGGGGCTGAAAATTTGAAAAGTAAGGATTCACGTGTACCAGCAGACCATAAACATGTCGAAGCATTTCAGGGGCTGAAAATTTGAAAAGTAAGGATTCACGTGTACCAGCAGACCATAAACATGTCGAAGCATTTCTGAGGCTGGAATTGTGATTGAAGACTTACAAAATACCAGGATACCAGAACCATATTTTTTTAACATCAAGCTATGATCCTTAGGAGACGAAAGAAAGAAAACTGAGCCAGAAAGAATAAATGGCGCAGGCATAGGATATACTTATTAGGACATTTTATCCCGTTTCCGTGGGACGTGATCAGTCTAACCGTTCATTTGTTAAAAATTGTATAATTTCCGGGGCTAAAATTACATGCGCTAAAGATTTAAAAGTACTAGAAGATCAGAAAGAAGAATGTCGAAGTATTTCAGTAGGCCTATAGGCCTAGATATCCCATTTATCGAGGAAGGCCAAAGGTATAATCACGCTACTACTAAGACGAGCGGATTAATGAAAAATGTGACGCAGACGAAGTTGCGCGGGTCAGCTAGTGAATCAATAAAATTTATTTTGATTTTACCTAACCTAATCTATATGAAAACCTTACTTGCATAACACCGCTACCTGTTTCACATAATTATGCTTGGGTATTATAATACTATAGTTATTTTTATGCGGTCAAATCTAGATTTATCTATCGTACCTCAAAAAAATCATGACCAAACTTAACAAGTATATTATTTTTATATTCATGTCGCAAATAGCAAAAATGAACTCTGCCTACTCTGATCATTGAACATAACATCACGTCTGTACCACATAGGGTAAGGCAGAGCTATCCTTTTACATCGTCCTCCAAGAGCGGGGTATTTCTGCTATTGGCGCACTAAGAAGAAGACGCTGATACCCGTGCAATCAACAACAAAGAACGGTGTCTATACTACAAAGCCACTGGCACTTCCATGAACAGGACGTGACAGTACACGAGTGTATTATTCAACAAATTGTTCCACATACATTGCGGCATTAAACGACGCCCAAAACAAACATGACGTCATCGGCACATTTCACTCCTATCTATTTTTGGGTACAGATAAAGAGATTAGCGGCAGTATTCCTGGCCGGAAAGGGGAACGCTTCAACGCTCAAAAAGTAAATTATTGTCACTATCAACGCATCAGACGTAGATAGTGACTGCCCGTCACTCTGATAAGATTCAAACGTATCACTATTATTCACGGTTTTGTGAAAACATTTTTTATGCATTATTCAACGAAGATATTTGTACATCATGATATACATATTTGAATGTTATTATGGATTAGCACGCTTTTAATGATGCCTTTATACCCCGGGACTAAGTCCAGTCGCCTATTTGTTTTATGATGGATCCTACATCCTCTATTACTTTTTACTTGAAAAAGACCGGCCAATACCAACTTACTTTAGTAAAAATGTGCACTTGGCAAAGGCGAGTGGTCACCAAACAGCAAAAGCACACGAGACACAAAAAGGATATGATTGTTTTATGTCTATGTTTCAAGTTTTTAGCAAACGTTACAATGAAGTCCCATTTCCTGAGTGTTTGCAAGATATGTTTGTCTAAGGTCCACAAATCAGAAAGGTTGCTTTATTAATTCAACCACTTTCAAAAAACTGTCAGATGCAGACAGATATACAAAAACTCCCGAAAACCATCGCAATTCAACGTGCATAGACTGTTTGTTTTGCTAACGTGCGGGCGTTCGTTATTAAAAAGAGTCGGTCAATGACCGACAGCAGCCACTTGTTGCACTCGTGCACTAATCACTATTATAGTGTTTATTGACTGTTGAAATGACGTCAATCTTTCATGGTCTCTATTTTAAGGGGAAGAAAAGTATATATTATTACAGAGCTGACATGCTTTTAACCTGACAATAATGGCTTTCACAACCCGTATTGTGCACTCTGAAAAAAAATACCCCTCAGGAAAAATAGTCTTTTGATTCAAGATCTCACAAAGGAGAAATATGGTAGATCATCTTATTACCGTCCCACGCTGATGGGGTTTAATGGCCCTCAGACAAGCTAGGTGTCACTTCGAGTGCCCTTTACAATGTGTGCACACAATGCGTAGTACATTTCGTGTTACTCTGTAACTAAAAGAATACTGCGCAAGCTTTTTATCGTATGAATGCCTGCAATCTGTCTATTAAGTAGTCTTACAACCGAAGTTAATCCTGCGGATGTTGCCACAGTAGAATCCATATCCTAGTGCGCCTACTAATTGCATTTTCGTGCAACTCTTGCCAAATGGAGACATTTAGGTTGTTCTGCGTTTCAGCCATACTACTGTTCAGACTCTAGGCAACAAGAAGAATGTACGTGCAAAGCTTTTGGCTTTCAGGAGAACACATAGCTACGTACATTTTTGACGGACTGCTGTTGTACGAAATAACGAATAACAGCCAAAACCGATGACGAGCACGCAAGTGAGCTCATACTGATAACCAGCCTGAACCGATAACGATTATCTTATGCGATTCCATCGAGTTTGTAATCGATATGGTAACGTTTGCACTGGTAACTTTACATATGCGATTATCGATGCTATTTATAAACGCGGCACTTGTATGAGTGGAGAGCAGATGCGATGGGTGCAGGACAGATGAAATACTCTCAGAACTTTTGCAGACGTAATGAGTTTATCGCTAATTTATGAAGAAAGAAGAGAAAAAATCTCAAACAAAGGAGTCATTGAAACATATTTAGTATATAGCAAAATAAAAGAAATAAATACACCGATTGCATATTTGCTTTAGGTACTATTTTCTTACTAAAATTCAGTAAAAGCAAAAAGTAACTACCAACAAGACCGTTCTAAAGAAATAAGAAAACTAACAAGAAGCATCCAGGGCATTTTAATTCTGCAAATTGACCACATAGGATTTTTATTTTACGTAAACAAGATCTTATCTGGGGCAGTGCGGCCAGAACACAGTTAGACAATCTCCCGGTGCACAAAACAAATGAATAAAAATGATTTTTATCTACCGATATTTAAAACAAACACAACATATTATATTATGACCATTAAACAACTACATAGCCATTTCACACGCATCTAAAAAAAAGAAATGGGGATTTAAAAATGTTTGTTAGCTTGAAAATGTTCTATATTGAGCCATTTAACAAAATAAAAAAGAAGATGATTTCTAATGATAAAATCATTATTTGCAAGACTCGTTTTACGATCTTACAAAAATGTGAAAATTTAACATGGGCACACCAAATTTGTACGCACATGGCACAGGCATATCCCAGAACCAATAGACCATTTGCAAAAACCACGTCCGTGCACTGGAGCTGTTTATGCGATGCTGACAATAGCTTAATAATGCTAGCTTTTAAAATACATTATAACATAAGTCCATTGTTTTAAAAGTGATAATCAGTGGCTGGGGCACCCTTTTTTTCTTTTTTTTTTTTTGGATGGGAAATCATCAAATGACCCCTCCCGCCCTGGGTGGAGCGGTAGGGAGTGTCAGACTTTTACTGACTAAAACCCACCCGTGATCCTTCTTGTGCCCTATGCGTTCCAGGGCCGCGGCAACTCTTTCGAACAAATTCCGCAACCCTAGCAGGCACCGACCCTATGGGGCCCCGTCCTTGGTGCTGACGGCTCCTTGAGGCGCGCGTGGAACACAACGCGTCGTCGACTCAACCTGGTATCGGACGGCGAGCCGGCTGGGGCACCCTTGTATCCCGCGCTTCGGAAAGAAAATTTTTACATTTGAAGCAGCAAAGTAATTTAATAACAAAATATCATCATGGATAACACACGTACACCCATTCAATACATTTAAAAAGCAATTAGCCCAATCCTAACTAAAATTATAAATGCGAATGTCAGTTTGTTTGTACGCTTTCACGCTAAAACAGCTGAATTTCTTCCGTAATTATTGAATATTTATTACATATTGCGTATTTATTCTGTAATGATTGCACGTTCATGTGGTATAACTTCCGACATCCGCGGACTTTAATAAATAAACAATAAGGGATAACTTTCAATTACTTTTGTATTACAAATAAAGGACTGCATTGGATCACTCAACACTCAATATTTAACTTATTCACGAACTCATTGTTGTATATTTAGCATAACGTATTCATTGCACTGTCAAAAAGTTTAAAAATACGAGTATGTATTCTCAAAGAAGACATTCTTTGAGAATACATATTTTTAAACTTAAATGCCTTTCAGACGACATTCAGAGATACTTTTTGCGGTATTTTACATCGGAAAATAATTTAAGTGTTGTGGCTTAAACTTCGTGATACAAATATGGGCTTACCGTAAGAACTACACATGCACCTATGAACGTCATTCGACTTAGTAAAAAAAAGCTTTACAATTTGTAGACATGCCGTATGACTTATGAGCCACGTAGCTCGTTTTAACAAAACAAGTTTTAGAATTGGAACAAAATAACTCCAATTAAATTGAAGCATTATAAACTGCATTTCATAATTTCAGGCTTTCAGATTTTGAAATCGACGTTCGCTTCGCAGTTCATTTAGTAACGTAATGTATTTATAACCAAAAAACTGCCAATGATAGACATCGCGAATCGGCTTTTTGTGCAATTTGCGATAAAATTCGTAAATTTACGTGGGCTGTCGGACTGAAACTGACATATTTTCACAATTTAATTTGTAAAACCAGTAATTGCGTTGCGAACATTTGGACCGAAAAACATTTTTTTTTTACCTTAACACACGGATTCACACAAGTCGCTCTCCAATTAGAGTTTAAAGCCAGATGTATCGAAACAGAACTGGATAACAAGAAGTGCAAGCCCTCACGTTAGTTCGAGGCTGCTCTTGTAGAACTAAGACTTGCATGTGAAGTTAAAAACTCGCAAAAAGGAGTGTGCATCAAAGAGATTTAACATAACGATATACTCGCAAAATTTAAGTTGAAATAGTAACATATATACCATAGAAGTATGTATGTACATACTTATACTGTCAGTTGAAAACTAAGTTTGAAGGACTACCTAGACTGCTACATGTATATTCTGGCTGCAAGTTACACAGTTAGTGCGTCTGTTGCAGTACTATGCCTCCCCAAGCAGCCTCCACTGGTCTTTTGTCCGATCAGTCTGAAGCGGAAGGGTTTCGATCAAGCGTGAAACCTAATGCCATGAATAGTCGGCATTGTATTAACAATATTTAGTTACAATTTCATCGCATCGACGAAATTTGTGAATGGATGTCAAAGATGAATGACTGGCTTTCTGGAAGGCTTATGACGTGACGATCAGCCTGGTCCTAACACATGTATCTTGAGTTCATGTGTTCATGACTGTGTCTTTGTGCTCTTGGTTTCTGTACAAAATCTTCTATTTTATGTACCGGCTTTTATGGCTCGGCTTCGGTCACTCTAGCGCCGGCCATACCATTCGAACCTTATCTATGTGTGTCGAGCTGTCGTATATTCCACTACTTGGCTAGGCAAGTCATTAAATGATATTGAACCAAGTCATTTGCCTAGCTGTTCAATTAAATACCGGGATGTCACTTACGGGTCTGATTAAATTTCACCTTTCTATGAAATTTATAGGCAGCCAATTAAATGGTGGATTAAGCTAGTTGGCTGAGATATATACGAGTATATACTCTTTGAATTCACTATTTACAAATGGATTCTGTGATCCGAAAAAGAAATCGGGATAGCAAAGCTATTTCGATTTAAGCTGCAATGTTGACCGATGCTCTCTATCAAAGAGAGCAATTTAACATGAGGGATTTGTTTGAGCAAAAACAAGCTGAATGTTCGATTCTAACGCAACTGTAAACGAGATACTGTATAAATTACGTCAAACTAATGGAGCAAGAGTCAATCGATTACTTAGTTTCCTAATTCGGATTTATTAATTAACAGCTTTAAAAGCTACTACAGTAAATATTGAAATAGCATCCCATCCCAATTGTGAGGATTCTTAAGTTTAACAATGTTTTACATTGCTACTGACAATGTTCAAAGAATTACCAGAAGAACACACTTCATAGAAAAAGCTTTGTCATCCTGAGAACACTCGGGTAGTCACAGAGTTGACTACCACTCTGTAAGAAATAAACGCGACACTCTAACACGACAGCAAAATGACAGCTTGTTTACATGATGAGGAAAGAGATAAATAAAAGTTAAAAAGGATATTACAGTCAAAGGATCTCGAAGAACAATTACAGTGTACAGGCGTATATTATGACATCGAGGTTCAGAATAGGATTGTCACAAAGGTTTTTAAGACCTTTCTTTCTAATACCGGTTGAGTTATATTTACACCAGACGCCGAAAGTACGGGAACTACGTTAAATAAACACATCAAAAGTATCTAGGGATCAACATATATTTTTGCAATAACTTTCCTCCTGATTGATATTAATTAAAATTTTCTTTAAGGATTCATCAAATAAAGTGTTTTCGTTTGTCACAGTAACGATAAACCAAGTCACCTTTGCATTAATAAAGAAATTTGCCATTTTCCTAATAAAGGGATTTTTGACATTTGAACCACTAACATTAAAGTTCGAAAAAAAGACTGAAATAACAGTTTTCTTTAAAATTTTATTGGGTAACTTAAACAATTAATAATCCGTGTTTCTACCGCGAACACTAACAACACAAGAACATCGGTTTGGCATACTCAAAATGAGTTCATCCAAATCACGCTGTGGAATGGCCGCCCATGTTCGTTGCAACAACAAAAAAAGGTCTTCTTGCGACTGGATACCCTCCATATTCGGCAGAGCTCTTCGCTTACCTTGGCTGAGCGCCATGGAGGACGGTATCGCTGCACCACACGGAGACAAGACCGATACATTCAAATCTTAACTCGAAGAGCTCCAACAATAACCGCCATGATGTTAGCCGTGAGGCTTCATCACTCTTCAGGGAACTTAATTAGCGACCAAACAGTCAGAAACCGCTTGCATGAAGTGAACCTTCATTCCCGAAGACCGCTACGGGTACCACCTATAGCAATGCACAATCGTAGGATTCGATATCAATGGGCTCTTGAACACAGAAATTGGGCAGAAGAACAATGGCGTTTCGTGTGCTTTTCTGATGAGTCTCGTTTTGGTATGAGACCGGATACAAGACGTATACGACACTGGAGAACCCCTGGACGCCAACAGCGATTAAAATCCTGCCAGGAAGTCCATCCTTATAGTGGTGGAACCATCATAGTATGGGCGGGTATTTGGATCGGCGGAAGAACTGAGTTGATTTGGATCAGAGGCAACCTCAACGCTCAAATTTATGCTGAGACGATTGTATCAGACGTCATCGTTCCTCTACAAGTGCAAATCGGTCCCTTATTTCAGTTAATGCATGATAATGCACGACCGCACACCGCAAGAGTTGTAAGACAGACTCTCGCCGCAGCTAACATCAATGTCCTGCCCTGGCCTGCTCAGTCGCCAGACTTGAACCCGATTGAGCATGCATGGGATATGCTACAGAGAAGAGCTCTGCCGAATATGGAGGGTATCCAGTCGCAAGAAGACCTTTTTTTGTTGTTGCAACGAACATGGGCGGCCATTCCACAGCGTGATTTGGATGAACTCATTTTGAGTATGCCAAACCGATGTTCTTGTGTTGTTAGTGTTCGCGGTAGAAACACGGATTATTAATTGTTTAAGTTACCCAATAAAATTTTAAAGAAAACTGTTATTTCAGTCTTTTTTTCGAACTTTAATGTTAGTGGTTCAAATGTCAAAAATCCCTTTATTAGGAAAATGGCAAATTTCTTTATTAATGTAAAGGTGACTTGGTTTATCGTTACTGTGACAAACGAAAACACTTTATTTGATGAATCCTTAAAGAAAATTTTAATTAATATCAATCAGGAGGAAAGTTATTGCAAAAATATATGTCGATCCCTAGATACTTTTGATGTGTTTAGTTCTGCTACATAACAATTTGTTTGACTTTGAAACAAGGGTGAAAGAAGTACATACTTCAACTCCAGCGGAGACCGCGTGCGCAAACAACCATTAATTTCTATGCAGTTTACGTTGTCAGTCCTTCAGGTAAATGCTTTGAGAGAGAACTCGATTTAAGTTGGAAAAGTCGCGTACCTTGAATATTTATTTTGAGTTTTATTTCTAACTATGAAAAACTTTTGTAAAGCAGTGGGAACAGAGTTTATGCTATTGATGATTTCTTGGCATGGGTTAGTAATATAATGAAAGTGCTTTATCTACGCTTCAAGTAAGAATTTATGATAGATCAGGTTAGATATGAATTGAGTTCTACAGGCTAAAGTTTCAAAGATTTCTGCATATACACAAGATCACAATTCTAAAAAGCTTTCAAGCTTGTTGTCCGACTAACTAGTGTCTGACTACTCACGTAACTAGATATGTATGTTTCATCATCGGAATTCAATTCGGCTTAATTAACTTATCGATCAGCTGATGTACTAGTGGCAGGAAGTACACGAGACGACATACGCCCTTAGCTATTAGGTGTAATGGGGAACGTCTAGAACCTTCACGGAAGTTGGGCTAACGCCCAACTAATAAACAATAATTAACAGTACAGTCTCAATTGTCAGCCTCACGTCCTTTCTAATTAAAAATCCTCTAGCGATAATATAACAACAGTCTATGTTTTTGTTGATCCAACGCAGAGGCTATTAGAAGCAGGAAATTGCGAATATGCTCTGCCGAACGGATTTCTTTTTCTTTTGTATGGCTACAAAAGAAAAAAAACCGTTCGGCATCAACATCCTTCCACAAAATGTTTTTCAACATAATAAAATTCATGTGTTTCTATATTTTTTAAATTACTGACTCCATTTTAAACTCTTTGTTTTTAACAGCGTCCTTAAATTGAACGCAAATATCTTCACGTAACCACCGGAATTGGCAACCATATTTATGTACAAAACTTCAGGCTTTAGGTAGCAATCGATTCGATTCGAATCTCCAACTTGAATTGCACCTGATCCCCGCAATCCACGATGCATTCTAATCTGAAATGCTATTTTGTATACTCGTAGACAGTTCGAATAGCGATTAAAGAGGCATTCAAATATTCAGCTTAACAGATAACAGACGTAAAGCCGAGCTACATGATTCGTGTCGCCAATAAATAGGCAAGGAATAGTTTTTTTTTATGATTGGTCTCTCACAGATCACCCTAGGAGTTTGTCGACTGCTAAACCAAACTTGCCTGTAGCTGTAGCGGATAGACACACTAACACTAGCTAAACGCAACGGCAGTGAAACAATACGTAAGGTGAGGGAGGGGGAATACGGGTTAGCGCGGTATTTGCGAAGTCACAATCAATAGGGAGCTACTTCCCATTTGGTTACATTTCTGATTGACAACATGTCAAAGTTTTAAAAACAACTTTACGGGTACAAGTGACGTTTCCTCAAGATTTTGATCTTCATACATCTATTCCCGTTCCGCCAACCTTTTTAAAGTAGTTTTTTGTACAGTCGGCTATAAAAATGACCTAACTCATTTTTGGCGCTCTTCTCTCACCAGACTTTCATGGTACTTCTTTTTACTACTGACTGTACTTACTAAACAAATGGATAATGAAACCATTGATGAATTAAAGTATAAAGATTAAAGTCTTGACGACACGTCACTTGTATTCATATGGTATTTCTACTTATATGGTGTACATAATATATTATACGGTGTACATCTACACTAATATTATAAAGAGGAATAAGTTGATTGTTTGTTTGTTTTCATTGAATAGGCTCCGAAAGTACTTGACCGATTTTAAAAATTCTTTCACTGTTGGGAAACTGTACTATCCCCGGGTGACATAGGCTATATTTAATCGCCATATTCCCACGGGAACGAGAACTACGCGGGTGAAACCGCGAGGCGCTGCTAGTAATTTATATTCTATTCTACTTTTGATCTTTTGATTTTGACAATTGAGAATGTGAAAAATCGGGAAGTATCCTGAATCAAAAAAAATAAAATATCGAAATTGAAAAAAATATCGGTATCGGTGGTGGTTGGAAACAACAAGATTGATTCTTGTCGCTCGATGCAAGGCAAAGTTGAGCGCGATACTATTAGTGTTCACGTCCATTAAACCTGCTTACACTCGTAAATGCACTGAGTAACGTACGCGTTGGAGTTAGAGAAACAAACTAAAGATGCGAATGATTGGTTGCATTAACAGCATAGACAGCTACGAGACACCACACCCACGCGTTCCAGATCAACCCTAAGGCCTAAGGATATAACCGGACCTCATGAAACTCTTATCACAAGAATCAAGCGAGAAGCAAAAAATCTTGGGCAAAGTTTTAATATTCCAATAAATAAATACCATATAACAGAGACCAGTAACTATACCGAACGCCAGATAAATGTGCAATAAAGGTCATTGCCCTTTCCTTGATATCTCTTCGTAGGTACATGGACAAAAAAAATGAATCGTTTTCCATTACTAGTAAATGTAAAGGATCACGATGGATGTCGATTCAATATAGCATTAATTCATTATTTCTGTTTTAAGAATTAAGGTTGTCAATAAATGTAGGTGGGTCAAAGACCGTTATTGCACATTTATCTGGCGTTCGGTATATCTAAAATCTCGAATTTTTTTTCCGTCAACATCAGAATGCAGAGTGAATCTAAATGGCCGGATACTTATGTAGGGCACTAGATACTTAGTACACGACCTAGGGAGGGTGACTGCTATCGTTCTATC
The DNA here is from genome assembly GCA_905332915.2 of Hecatera dysodea. NCBI lineage: Eukaryota > Metazoa > Arthropoda > Insecta > Lepidoptera > Noctuidae > Hecatera > Hecatera dysodea. Next base: position 22,720,525 of record HG995286.1, on the reverse strand, counting down.
TGGATGAAAACGATGCGGAAGAGCTACGCTTAACACCAATACATGTAGCGACTAATAAATTGATTTATTACTGAGTGAATCAGCCACAAGACTTGTACTTAAAGACAATCATCCAATCTAGGAGAACTACGGAGATAGTAGAGAATTAGTCTCTAATGTACACGAATATATTAACAACAAAACTGATGTTTCTTCCTTTATTCATGTTTGTAAACATAATTTAGTTCTGAGACAACTTTCTGAATGAACAGTACTGAAACTAATTAATCATTAGATATAAAATTAAACTTTGCGATCACGTTTTCCAATAAAACCTGTGTCTTGACTGCAAAAAGGTAGTTTTGTATCAGCGATCGAATTTTTCGAGAACAGCTTTTGAAGTGTTAATCTTCTCTCCTCTCAGACGAAGGATTACGTGCCATAAGCCGAAAAAAAAACAAATTTCTCGTATCATCTTAAAATTTTAATTTTAATTCTTATTATCTGTTTTAATAGAGGTAACGAACAGAAATACACTGTGAAAATTTGAACTGTTTACTTATTATACATATTGATACAGCCCAAGACAGACAAACGGACGGAGGCTTAGTAATAAGGCTCAGTTACTCTTCAGGTACGGAATCCTAAAAAGGCGTTAATTGGCTACTGTGCTACCCTTGAATTGCCGGCGGCACCTATTCGCTCTTATTGTGTCCCTACAATAGAATAGGGTAGCTGAAATTAATTAATTAATTTAAACGTGAAAAAACTTCTATAAAAAAAAATCTTCTAATAGCTTGGCCAATCACAAGCCTTTATTTTCTTCTACTCACAGTAATGTAATGCTATAATGGAAGTTCTACAGTAGTCCTTATTCAGGCTTTTAATGATAATAACCGTGTGAACGCCGACAGAGGTCCTTCATTTGTATTAGTGCCTGTGGAACACTACATATATTTTTTTTTATAATTGTAGCCTTCGGCCAGTTGGCTCAGATAATAGGCCAATAGCAAGCCTTCTGCTCTGAATCACAACTCTTATTTAATTACTCAGACCCTCACGACTAAAACGCTGTTGATAGCAATACATGTCTATTTAATTCCGTTTTACCTTTTTCGTCAATATTAACAGTCCCATAGCACAGATTACTAAATCCCATAGTTTAAGCTGGGTTTCATTTATCTGGAAATTATCAGTAGTAGCCCGGAGTATAGATTTGTGGCAGGTTGATAACAAATGACTCGACCCCTATTACATGAGACTCGAACATTACTAACGAATTGTGAGATTGCAGGGGTTATGTTATGTAAATATCTTAAAGTTACTGTTACAAACATCTATTTATTATACGGGAACTAGCTGACCCAGCAAACGTTGTTTTGCCATATATAAAAAAATGAAAAAATATTTTCCCGCTTTTCTGTTGAAATATTTCCTGAATTTTCTTTGCTATAAACCTCACGGAGCCCGAGACCTTTACAACGAATGCAAAACCGTGGAAATCGGTTCGTGCGTTCTGGAGTTATAGCGTCAGGAAGGAAAACCCGACTTATTTTTAAATAGTAGATTTGTATGTATATAAACTTTAAAAAACACAGAATCTAACCTCATAAAAAGTTTTTATTTCTGGTATTCGCGGAAGATGGAATTACCAGCAACTGAATGCGATTAAATTTCATGCGGATAGTGCAAGAATTTACTAAGTTGTTCATTGAAGTGTATTCGCAGAAAATGGAGCTGTACTACAGTTGGCCAGTAACCGAAGACATCTTTTTTGAATTCAACGGTAGGTAGATACATACATACGTAACCACACACGTGATTTCCCTGAGGCTATTCCTACAACACCGGGGAAGCAATCAGCAGTACAAGTAACATATATATTTTAATTAGATACATAGGTACTAGTAAATTTACAGCAACGAAGACGGGGCCCCATATGGTCAGTGCCTGCTAGGGTTGCGGAATTTGTTCGAAAGAGTCATCGCGGCCCTGGAACGCAAAGGGCACAAGGAGGATCACGGGTGGGTTTTAGTCAGTAAGACACTCCTTTCCGCTCCGCCCAGAGCGGGAGAAGTTATTTGATGATTTCCCATCAAAAAAAAGAAAAAAGCTACTAGTACCATTTAGAAGCCACCCGGTTTTTTTAATTAAACTGCGAATACATTCAAAATGACATTTATTGAGTTTGGTGCGGTACCGTACTATTTGTTAAGGGCGACAACAATAAGTTCTACTGTCTTGTCGCACTTCCCTAAGCGAGAAAACATTAATCGATGCCACTACTGAAATAGCAAATAACGACTAAAGAAACGACCCACTGTCCATTTTCATAAAAATGCAATAAAACACAGCTAATACATTAGGGCCATGTCCGTGTCCGTTATTCAATACAGTCGAGCAACAATACTCAGCGTCTAGTATGGAGTAACGTCCCTTTAAAATGAAAATTGCACTTTATGTTTTTACATTTAAAGATCAATTTCCATGAGACGCAAGGAAAAAAATTAAATTCTCGTCTAAAGTGGCGCTTAATTTGCGTATGGAAACTGTCGCCTAATTAACAAATGTCATTGCATATGAATAGTATGACTGTTATGAAAGCCCGTTGCATTTAATACTCCGAATGGATACAATAAACGTGGAGCGCCGTAAGACATAAGAATGAAACCTCTGAATGGATTTTCGTGCCATAAAATCTTTTTCGGTTGCATTTTTAAAAGCTTAATTACTACTTAACTCATAATTAGCCGAATTCTATTTTATCAACTTACAATAACGATTAAGTAATTGAAAAATGAGAAAAATGTGATAAAAATATTGTTGTACAGATGTCAATTTTATATACAAACAGGAAATGATATTTGTTCCTATAATTTCTTTAACATGAATTTATAATTTTTAGCTAAAATGAAAATAAAAATATAAATAATTTCAATTAAGGCCTTGGATTCGTACACACTGTATAATATTACTGCTGCATTCTAAACAAGCTACAATTCAATTCAATCCAAGCACCCAGAAGATGCTCCACATCCACTTCTGCATGTGCAAAAAGTCATTTTTAGTAAGGTCTGTGGAGCTGGTAGCTGCGTCATTATTTCACGTGTCACTACTACTACACTACACTATTCATTCTTTCATACTTTCAACTCCATTTTTCTGGTAATTTTACTTTACCGAGCCATTGAAGGGTTTGCAGGTATGCTCTTATAAAATGTCGACATCTGCAGTAGGCGCCAAAGACGGTATACTTATATTTCATTCTTTAGTTAATTTTAGGAAAGATGCAATGTACAAAAATCTGCCTTAAAAGTCTTTTATTTTTTAAGCATGTCACACCACCGTTGGAAATGTCATATGCGTAAAGATGAAATAGAACAAACGAATGAACGGAATAGAACGGAATGCAAAGGCATTCCGTTCTATGTCGTCATTGTAAGTCTCTCAAAATGTTTGCGAAAATTATTTTCTCCTAAAGCAAACGTGCTGTCACAGTCAGTAAAACATGTAAAAAATATATTATGTTTAAACACTCCGATATATAACAGCCAACTGGCCAACCTTTTTATTGAACATCGCCGTTTATAGAGTGGTAAATTTCTTAAAAAAAAATAAGATCAGTCAAAACTAAGTTAAAAATTTTAGTATTTGTTTTTTTTTTTGTGAAAAACACATCCTAAAGGTTCTTTTTTTACAAAATCCGTTCAGAGGACCCGGATTCCGAGGTATAAATCTTAAGGCACTCCACTTACAAAATAATGATAGACATGTAATTTCCTATACCTACCATCGTTAAATATTCGTTGGTTTTCGGCTGTAACGCGTCGAAATGTTTAAATGAAAACATTCACAGACTGGAATTCGTGTTAGAATTAATAATTCATAAGTGATTCGGAATACATATCATAGTGATCATGCATCATACATGCGTTGAATAATTTTGTTATTTATTAATACAATCATTTATTAGTTGGTAACAGGTTGAAATGGCATATGTTTTTAGTCATTTTCGACTTTTAAACTACACGTTCCTCCTTGAGTTTTTGACAGAAGAGGGAGAATGAAACCCTCGATAAGCCATGGCCACATGGCGTGTATGTGTCCCCTTTTAAAACTAAATACCAACTTATGTGACTGTGTATTACGAAAAGACGTCCTTGCTTTACTTCTACGACTGAAAATAATCCATACTGTCTATAACTTCCTCACGTCTTAACGTCTGAACGGGTTTGAATGACATTTGGTACAGATATAGATTAGGCATTGGAGCAGGGCATAACATATTCCGACATTCACGCGGGCGAAGCCGCTGGCAGAAGTTAGTATTATAGATTTTTATCAAGTTCATACGAATAAAGGAGTCCGTATCAACTGTCTACTGTTCATACAAAGACAGGCCAACAATGGACACAATCCCGTGTATTCAAACTGGACCAGTTACCCCGAGATACTTTAAAAAAAAATAAACGTACCGGTTTTTAATATTCATTATGCTATATATAAAATCTTCGGCCCGTATAGAAACCGACAACTGCGTTGCTAGTATGCTGGTCGTCACCCATCCTAATTGAGCATTAACCCATTGACATCCAAACTGGGCAGGGGACCGACTGATAGGCAAAAAAGTTGTCAGCCTGCTGGGGGACGCTACATTATGTAATGTGAATTATTTAAATAATCTTATTCTGCGATCCGGTCGTGTCAGTTTCTTACAATGCCAATGGGGTGTGCATTACCATTGTTAATAATTGAATAAACGGTGAGAGTATGTGTCGCTAAGTATATTTAGAAAAGCACTTCTGTTTTGGTTTTTACTTTGTTGTTTCTGAGCTGACCTTTAAACAAGAATACTTAAAGGTTATATGCGTAGTAGGTGTCATAAAAAAATAATTATTATTTAAAATTAGCAAGCAAAAATACTCTCGCCTCTCGCAGACTTCCACCGTATGCTCCATATCCAATCGACCTCTTGCTAACGGCCCTGGTTCAATCCAAGGTTCGGAGCGAGGAGGTATGGGAAGCGGTCACCTCCTTCTGCGAAGCAGTAATGCTAGCGAGGGAGGCAGAACGCGCGCGGGGGAGTGATCATCACGCCCCAGCCGCCGCAATAGGCAAGTGTCAAAATAGTTTCATATCCAATGGCTTCCTTTTTCACATCTTAACTGAAAACTTTTGTTTTCTTAAAACTTGAACTGGATTTCAGACAGGTTATTGACATGGAACTTGTGAGTGGAAGCGAAAATTTATCATTCTTTAGATTAAAAAATATCAATACGGGAAATATTGTTATTTTCTAATCTAAAGAGTGAGTGCTAAAGTAGATTTTAGAGTACCGCACTAGCTACACAGTTATTCAGGCGAGATAAAAGTTGTCACTATCCGTTTTCTTTTCTTCAATATCGGCAATGAAGCTCTGCTGTGTCTCTTTTATAAATTAAAACTTTATTTTTATAAGATGATAAAAAAATTATTTAATAAAAAATACTATCTTTTTAATTAGATGAGATGGTATTACCCCTGTTATGGTATTACTTTCCAACAGATTTTTACTCTTTTTTTTATTAAAATATGTAGCAACTATTTCTGCAACAGTAGTTTTATAATATACTAGCTGCTGTCCGCGACTTCGTCCACGTGGAATCCCCGATTTTAAAACATTCTTTATCGCTGCTCCGCTCCCATTGGCTTAAGAGTGATGATATATAGCCTAAAGCCTTCCTCGATAAATGGTCTATTCAACCCAAAAAGAATTTTTCAATTCGAACCAGTAGTTCCTGAGACTAGCGCGTTCAAACAAACAAACTCTTCAGCTTTATAATATTAGTATAGATTTTGCAAAACCAGCAGAAGTCGAAAGGTGAAACAGAAAAACTCATTGGAAGCAAGTATCCGCGGGAGTCAGAGAATAAACTACCATACAATATTTCCTGCTATTAGATACTAAGAGTGTGTTTTAGTTCCAGCTTACTCAGATACTTTGTTTGTAAGGGGACAAATTTCTGAGATGCTATTCTAAGACGTACAGTCAAATAGATTTTCACAAGTTTACGCAATGCAAACGACACGAACGTGCGAAATGGTTGTGAAACGGAACGTGCCCAAATAACAACTATTTACTAGTGAGAGTGTACCTACTACACCAAGGCTGGGCTAAATCTAAGGGCAAACATTTTCTTTGCAAACATATTTTAAAAGTGGACACGTTGCGGTAGACGGTTTACTTTGTGCATCAGTATCACTGGACGATGAAATTTAGAAGGCTTAGCGCAAGTGTTCTTTTGAAATAGGATTTTAGTTTAGTCGGATGTCGGATGCAGTAGTACGCGTGAATGTAAATAAATGGCTCAGGCAGAGCTGCTTTTGAACATACTGTTCTACCTATGAATTAGTATATGGTATTGGCGGTATCGATGCATCCGGGCTAGTACAGCGCGAGTGGACGCGGTGTTGTCATAGCCTGTTCAATAGTGTCTGGCTTTAATTAAACTTACCTTTTGATTTTGCGAAATAGTATTTAAAAAAGCGTATTTCTATTTACGGTTGCATGATTACTTCGATCAGTAAAGTTTTTTCACGACGTTAATTCTACATTTGATTGATTAATATACAAATCCTGTCAGAGATTACGAAATAGCTGCACGGATCTAAATAATTGTGTACTCTGACATTACGTATAGCAATGATCACCATGATGTATTGCACATTCAATGTAGACACGTTTAATAAGTTTTCCTCATTATCACACCATTGAGTAGCGCTAGCTTTTTTATTATTATATTATAAACGATACTATTTCTGAGAATCGCCAGCACTGCTACAGTCTGGAAACTACATAATTCATATTTTTAGTATATTTCTACCTTCACTTTATTTACTTCTGTCCGCTGTTATACCAACAAAAACTTCACGGACATTCTAAGGCTTATCATTTGGTCGTATACATATATTAATAATGTAAGGCTTAAACTACCACCGACACTTACATTTATTGCAAAGAGGAACCCGTTTAATTAACCGAACCCGACCGTTGCACAAATATTAGCGATTCACACTTTTGCATGATTCACAGAGCTGTCTGATATGTCTTCCAGTTATGACAGCTTCCATTCGTATGGAATGGTGATATCCGAGACGTGTTATGAGTATGACCTGCTGATTTCCATACTGTTTATGGTCAATTTATAAATCTAGGTGTTATCAAATGTGAGAATTGTATATGACTGGTGGCTAAACGCACAAAATAAAGAGGCAAAGAGGGAATTAATTAAAATCAGTACTATCAACACAAAAATTAGACATGAAAAGTCGTACTTGCTGCACAACTCTTTCTAAAGAATTCTTCATCTCTGTTGTCGTCAATAGCTGAATCGCAGATCAAATAAAAAATTCGCGCTCATACCTAGCTGTCGCACCACCTACGAAAATTGCATGAATATTTTAAAATAAAAGGTTTATTGTTTTATTTATTTTAGCCAATTGCAGAATTCAGGAGTTGTACTACAAGTAATAATAATAATTTAATTTATAGAAATATAATATGAATAAACAGAATAATAATAATAATGGTTTATTCATTTCAACAAAGTCTTACTTAACAACTAGTGATTGAAGCATCCTTGTAAGCAAAAATAAGCTTGTGATAGGACACTCCGGCCTTCATTATTGTATCTACATAGACTTTATATTTTTGCATTTAAACATTTTTGCGCATTAAAACCCAACTTGAGAAGTGCCGCTACGTTATACATTTTCATTAATATTTAGCGCATTTTTTACTCAATTTTATAAACATTTATCCCTATAATACCTTTAACTTTTATCGATCAAAGATTTTTGTAAACCTAGCAAACTACAAAATGTTTGCTAGGTTTACAAAAATCTTTGACACGAAACTACTGTTCACTCAACGGTCATAAAATTCACGTCTCGCAACTCGGCTTGCGCTAACGCATGAGCCGCAAAGTATTTTTATGGCTATCTCGCTATATGTGCTACAGTATGTTTGTTTGTATGCGTAATCATATTGAATGTTAAGTGTTTGCTTAGACTGTTTTGATATGTGTACGTGTATTGTGTCGGCTGCGGGCGCATGCCCCGACTTTCTGTCCGTTGATTGAGACACTTAACGCGACAATAGCCTGACTATAACAAGATAACCCAGATATTAAAGAGCTGTAACATTACTCATAATATCTAATGTAACTATAGATGAATTATGTTGAATATTTAATTTTTGACCAGAGTGCCTGAAATTTTCTCCGAATTCAAACAATATACGTAATAGGAATACGGAAAATTTGCAAAAATTCAACTACAAAGCTGCTATCTGCCCCTACAGGTAAAACTATGCATGACAGTATTCAACGTTTCACGTGAAATTGAAACTGCCTGTGAGAGAATGCATCGTTTTGTTGCAACAAAAATAAAAAAAGTATCACCTCGATGCTCAAAGCAAAGGGTTGGCTTAAACGCCCAAATGGCCTTACGTCCAACGTTCCGAATTGTAACGATACAACACGAATGCTTCCGATTATTTTGCAAAAAGCAGTCAATTTATTCCATTGTGTAGTGATGTTACCTTTTAAATTCTATGCCTGTAGTAATTGTTCATACCATGTTTCAAAATATCGGTACATTTATAACCCTGTTGCATCGGTGCATTTGTCCGTAATAGTGTCGTGTTCAGTATCACGGTCAACTGAAGCTGAACGGTTTGTTACGGCGGGAACAGGCGTGTTCAACAGAAAATTAGATTGTTGTGTTCTGATCCGGTAGCTATAGAAAACTGAAGTTATTTTGGCGAATGGTACATTCCGTTTTTACGAGATATAAGAGCCAACCGATTAATATTTGCACAAGTTTCAGCGCACAGCCACACATTGCATTTGAGCGATGAAATTGATTTTTATAGAGTACATCGTACGTTGAACCGCTCCGAATCCAGACGGGATAGAAGAATTAGCAATTTAGTGTACGATGTGTAACCAAAAGTTCGCCAGCATCGGGCTGTTTAGTTTTCGTACATGTTCGTCTATGCTACGTGTTTAGCATATGAGTATGTGCAGTTCGGCCATTTTATTATGGTGCCGTGTACCGGAAGCGGGTGGTAGAGTGACCACAAGTCGTGTCTTGTCATTGACATCGAGCGACAGGTCGCCGGCGATGCCCGCTACTGACCTGTTAATTTGTAGTTCAACCGTATTTCAGCTTACTATTGCTGAATATTTAATGTTTTGTCTGCTGAGTTAAAAATAGAGACATATTGCTACAGCTGTTACATTTTAGTTATGTACATATCCTGGACTGTTCTGTTGCATGTCTCTACTTCAATACAAAAGTGCCAGCTAGTGTTTCAGACAGGAACGTATGCCTCTCAACTCGACTATCGTCTGTCACTAAACGCCATGGCACCACTTGCGTATCGCATACCTACGTAGATTCATGCAATTCCTCCGGTTCGACAGCGCAGAATGCTTTAGCTGCCGTTCCTTTTTATTTCCTTTAAAGTGACAGGATTTGCAAGGGTCATCAAAAGCTGTTTTTATTGTATCGTTTTGACTTTCGTCTGTGATCTCTAGTAGCTTTGACACGTTAGATTTTTGTTTGACTAGAATGTTAATGGAGACTATACGTATATTATGATAGCTGCCGCCTGCTGCTCCGCCCGCGTGACACCATATACCCGGGATAAAAATTCTATGTGTTATTCCAGACTATAATCTACCTCTGTGCCAAATGTCATCAAGATCCTTTCAATAGTTTTTGCGTGAAAGAGTAACAAATATCCATACTTATATACTTTTTTACATTCGCGTTTATTTATTTTTTTCAGTTTCAAGGTGAATGTGTTGAGGACAGGTTAATTATTTACATCATAACAGAAAATTTCTGAAAGTCCATCGTTGAATTTTAGATGCATGCGTCAGTCAGCACGAATAATACCGTCCTACTGACATCCCTTGAACAGAGACCGGTTTTAACCTCATTTTATTATCACTTAGTATCAAGAAGAATTTTGCCTAAAATTGTAAGTCTTGGTATATCTAATTGTTCCAACAATAACTATTTTTTTTTTCTAGAATACCTAACAATAACAGCATATTTTTTATTAAAGAAGCGTAATAGTGACCACAACTTGGCTTAGTCAGAGCGAGTCATGACGACAAAACGGGTTAGGTGATGCGTCATATCAGCGAAAAGAAAGAGGTCGTATGTGCCTGCGCACGCGTCGACTTTACTTGTGGAACAATAGACTAGAATAATAAGGATTTAATAATATATATACTGAAAGGTATCAACAACGTTGATTCTACTCTGCAAGTTTTTAACCGACTTCTAAAAAAGGAGGAGGTTCTCAATTCGGATGTTTGTATTTTTTTTTTTTTTTTTATGTTTGTTCGCGCATAACTCCGTCGCTTTTCAACCGATTTGAAAAATTCTTTTTTTGTTCGAAAGGGTATACTTCCCAAATGGTCCCATAAAAATTTTATCGAAATCGACCAAGCGGTTTTCGAAAAATCTAAAAAAAATATCTAATTTACCTACATTGACGACCTCTTAGTTTACTCTGCAAAGGAGCAGTACGTTTTTTTTACACCAATGTGATTGGTTCGTTTAGGTGGGGGAGGGGAGGGGGTTTAGGTACCACTAAAAAGTGAAAAATAAAAAACTTTTTACAAAAAAATACAACCGACTTCTCCACAAAAAATCAAAAAAGTACAAAATAACTTTGATTTCGGAAGTCGGTGTTCAAAAAATGAAAAAGGAACCACAAACACCGAGTTCCGAAATCAAAGTTATTTTGTACTTTTTTGATTTTTTGTGGAGAAGTCGGTTGTATTTTTTTGTAAAAAGTTTTTTTTAAAATGACCAAACTAGTTGATATCGAACAGCAAGCGTTTTTGAACAGAGGTAAATGCATTTTTTACTATTCTACCCCAATTTATAAATGCCCAGAAAGCCACGTAACGAAGTTAGCCTAAGGCAGCAGTCATTAAACTGGTCTGCAAGATCCTCAGAGGGATGTTCGTACAATTCAATTTGGACAAAAGTATTTTCCGGCATCACCGCAATACTGTATTTAGAAGCATGGTGAACATGTTTGTTTTGCATGGCTTTCTTCCCCTTCATTCACAATATTTTTTCCTTTAATTTCCCGAAGTATCGCTTTGTGCAACGTGTAATTTTAAAAGTATTTGCTGTGACATTTTTCTTCTATTCCTGACCATTAAGTGGATTATAGTTATCGATGTTCAGCAAATGAAAAGACTATTAATTTGATTCCCCCTTTCGTAGTACTTTCAGGAAAAATAAAGTATTGGAACTTATGACTGAGTGAGGGTTGTATGTGAGAGTTATCAATTATTTAAATGCAATTTGTTTCAAATTATGCTAGTTAAAAGAAATGATAGCTTGCCCGCTTTTAGTTCTAAAACTACAGCAAAATATCTGCTATCTACCCGCTCTGAAATCGATTGCTAGCTTTCGATCTCAATGGAAGTTACAATACTTTTAAACTGATCTGTTTCCTGAGATCAATTACATAGATAACGGCGATGTGTTCTGGTATTCAACAAAGTAGTAAGTCTGCGAACGACGAATATTAACCGATCTATCACATACTGGAGATAGAAAAACAAATGAAACAATAGAAAATATGTGTAGGTTTTCTGTTGTTTCATTTGTTTTTCTATCTCCAGTATGTGATAGATCGGTTATTGGTTTCGGCCGAAAGTACCTGGGTAGTCAACTGTATGGGTATAAAATTAACGCATTTGTAAATAGTGGGTACAGAGTTACAGAGGTTGATTTTGTTACCAAATGGAAAAGAAAGCGTTTACACATATCATGTAACAAGATTTAGAATAGTAAGTGGAGTAATTGTCGCGTATTACACGCTCACGCTCGCTAGTGGTCTCAATTGAATTATTTAACGTGTCGCACTAACCACACCTGTCGCCGTATAATGTTACCGTTTATCGCTTAATAATACTTTAGGTAAGACGTTGTGAAGCAACTCGGTGCAATCCCATGCGATGTGGCTTTGCATCGGTTGTACATGCAGGGGTGTCTTAAATCATCTGAGATGTTTATTATGTGTGTTGTCAATCATAAAGTAAGCAGGTTATGTGCTAGGTACTGTCTAGGATTTGTGCTACACAAATTCTAGGTTCTGCAGTAAACTAGAGAATTCAAGATTCTGTATTTAGGATTAGTACATGTAGTAGCTTAAGTGAGTTTTAATGGAGTTAGAATCTCGCACGGCATCCGGTTTTCCTAAACAAATAAGCTATGAAAACTGGGTAAAATAGTGATCCTTGAATTCCTTTAACACACACACCCTGTGTTCTACAGCGGGTAGTAAATCTTCATAAGGTTCAATATACAAATAAAAATCAATGAGACCTTGAGGTGAACCTCTACTGTTACTTTGTATGTGCCGTCCTATAAAGGGTTTAGTGTTATACGTAAGTACGTCTGCGAAATGCTAAAAGCCTGCCAGGATTTTCTATTCTCTCTGGCAGCCCTATAGATGATTCCGTTTATGATGAACTGAGGTTTTAGTCGTAGTGTATGCTAGTACTAAGGTATTATTGTGGGACGGTGAACAAACCTCTCTAGTAAAATGCACTGCGGTATTCTAAGTAAACGAGTTTGCTAATCGTTAAGCTTAAATGTGTTTTCCATTAGCGTTGGGGATTAATCTTCAGATTTGTCTAAAATTTTACAACATCCTCTACGTTGTAAAATTTTTTGAAGGGATTAAAAAGCAAACTCAGACCAAGCTCGAACAAATGTACTTTTGAAAATTAAACCTTTATCTGCCAAAACTAAAATACTGAGAAAAAACATAGTTCAAGTTGGCTGAAAAAACAAGAAATAAAATACTTTAAGATTATTATTCAAAATTTAAAGGCATTACAAATTAAAGGCTATATAATAAGTAAATGGCAATTGTTTTTCTAAATGCCAATTTACAAAGATTCTTCCATTTAATATTCCCATTCAAAAAATCGAACGCATTAAAAAATATCAATAAAATAATAATCAGTCGTGTGGCTAAAGAATTCGCAGCTGCATACTCGATTAACCAAAATATTTTTAGTTATAATAAAGCAATAAAACAAATAAACAAACATAATAAGTAACATTCGCATCGCGCCGCTGTGCTTGCACGTATCATTTATTACATGATAATTGTTATTATTGTTTTGTTTTGTATTATAAAACTGTAATAAACGATAAATGATGGGTAAAGAACCCACGCAAACAGAAAGCGATCAAGAGTTCCGCGTTCTACGTTCATTTCAAACAGGATTGGACATAGCGGTGGCGTCCTTTATCTTTTTTTTAATAAAAATGAACGCTGACCTCGGAATGCTATTTGCAAGCTCTTGTCATAACAAATTGTTTAAAAAAAAAACAAAATTAAAAAAAATGGGTAAGGTTTATTAAGTCCCTGAATACCTACTTTAAATCTTGATCATGTATTGAAAAGGTTTTAGTACGAGTAGTAATAAAAAAAAGTTGTAGTAGTAATAAATACTTATAAATCAAGGGATTTGTAAGTTAAAGTAGTAAGTAATGTACCTAATTTGCACTGGTCGTTCGTCGAATTATAGAGGTACGCAACGTCAGTTTCGATAATCAAACGTGCGACAGCGACGTCTTAAATTAATTTGCGCCATATACGAAAGCACCCTTTACAGCGATCCAGTATTTTCGTTTCAAATTCGTTTTAGGTCCAAACTGAACGACAAAATAAAACTGGCTTCAAACGCAAGGAATACCAAAGCCAATCCGTAATTTCGTCTGCTTCAAGTATTTATTGTAAGTAAATTATCAATTAAAATTTTGCAAATGAGCAGTGCATCGGATTCATGTGGATTTCTACCGAAATTATTGACGACGAATACGGGCCAAAAACGGAATTATTGAATTCCTCAATAACATTTTTTACCAACAAAAAAAAAAACTGTGAAGCATTTCAATCATTTTAAATAAAACCAATATTGGTAGAAATGTATACCTAATCACTACATGATAATAAAGTATTCAGTACCTACATAGCAGTGAGGAAATAATTGCTTAATTATGAGTTCATTCATATTACTGAAACATCCTGAAAATAATTAAATACATACCTACAATTCAATACCTAATTACCAGTAGCACCATATACAAATAGCTCTAAATAATATTACCATAGGTTCTATTACCCCTTACAACATTCAAATTGTGTTAGCATAACAAAATACAGCTCGGCCACATTCAAAGTAAGATTAATATATTTCTCTGATTCTTTAAAACTTTCAACCTTTATTTGGCATTTTAACTTCTTTATTTTAGTGAAAATATTAATGAATACTACAGCTATTGATGAAACATTACTCTTAATCAATAGTAGCAACTTTTATCTGTGGTGAAAAAATAAAAAGTTTTTCTGCTGAGATTAGGAATAACATTATTATTTTGATGCTTGTTATTTTAAAGGTACCTACTCACTTTTATGTTTAAAAAGTTTGAGGAGTATATTATTATAACATAATTTGTTAATAATTACCCACTATCTAAATAATTCAGGTTTAAATCCATTGGGGTTCTATACAACCAACCATCATGGACCTGAATCGTGAGGGTCCTATAGAAACTCTTTATAGTTATTTAAATATAAGACCTAAAAACCAGTTATAAAAGATGCTTTATTTTCAATCATGATTTGCAAGAATGTCTCCATACTTTATTCAAAAGTATCAGGGGAATACTAATTTTAATAATATGAGATAGGATTTTGATAGAACAACACAAATATATTTTCTTATTAGATTTAGATAATTTTAGGGAGTTCATTACTTTTTTTAATGTTTTTCGATTTTGTATAGATACCTACAAAACTGTCTATACAACAAAGTTATTATCAATTCAAGGAAGCCACAATGAAGCCTAAATCTAGTACAATCTTGATGCCCTCTCACTTCCTGCAGTTGTAAAGGATAACACTAAATTGAGTGTATAAACCTGCAAAGGATATGAGTAATTTATTCTTACTAAGTTGACCACAGTTGGTATGATTTGTTCACAAAGGAACCGACAGTGAGTAGGTTGTCGTTTTGGACTATAAGTACGTATTCTGATAAGTAGTGAGAAAAACGCACGATCCGCATAATACGACAACAAGCACTCCTGTTTTGATCTGCTTCAAAAGTTGAAAGGGATACTTATAAACAAGTTTCAATTGTAATACAGCGGCAGTGACCACTTTTCTGAAGGGGTAAAACGCTCGGCGATTGGCCGACAGACGTGTTCGCGGCCTCAAAAGTAAAAACGATACAAAGTTCCTAGTAAGTAATGCGTATTCTAAGAAGCGTCTTCGTCTCGTGCAGTGTGTTGCATACCTTAGTACGCCATGTGTGACAACGTAACTATTCGAGCGTGAACACCTAACACACATAAGTTTATCACAACATATCTAAATCAACCACTATAAACTCAAACCCATACTTTATTTACCGAAGACATCAGCTGGCGAAAAGCATCAAAAAAACTTATTTCTAACACAAAACTAGCACTAAAAATATTGAAATAAAATCCAGAAACTACTAAGAAATAAATAAATAACAGCTAATTTACTAAAAAAAATAATCTAAATTAAAAAATTATCGATCTACGAGTAACGCAGACTTACTGCATTCTTACCTTCGGATAACTCCAAGTCTAATTCGGCTAATTTGTCTCGTATGTCCTCCGGCAACTTTAATATATCAACACTTAAGTCAGCCATCATGGCAAAGCACTTTTTTCACACAAAACAAATAAAGTTAACTTTTACAATTCAAGAAACATCGTGACACATAGCCATCTTGAATTCCGAATAATTTCTGACTCCGACTCGCCAACTACTGATACTGATACTGATTGTGAACACCAGAGACCGCTAGCGAAGAGCAAGCTGGTTTGTTCTCATTTACAATAACTTGACAGCGAAACTTACCAGTATATAAAAGTACTCTGTTCTTACCAGGAAGCGTTATCAAAAATTATATTATAAAATGTCATTGCATTATTTATTGTAATTTATTGATGTAAAATTTCAGAGAATTCAATATATATTTTTTTCAAAATATATATTTTATTTTAAATTCAAATGTTACCATTAAAAAACAAGTGAATCAACAGAATAAAATATATACCTCAAAAATATCCCTTATATTCTAACACTTTATCAGATTGATGGAATTCATAGCTTATCATGTTACTTGGTGGATGATCATTTTAAAAATCATTTCTTTAGATTTTGTTGCCTCGCACTAGGTATTTCTCCTGAATCGTGGGTGCATTTTCAAATACACAAACAGCCAGACCCGAAGCAACTAATTTTAGGCTATACAAATCGTGTTGGATTTTAACGCCTGGGCCACGATACGTAGCGTAGCAGTCGATCGCTGCTCAACCCTTATGCCAACGGGTCATCAAACATAATATGACGTATTATTTGGACGTAGGCTTGTTAGTGTATTAGCTACCGAAACATTCGTAAAATAAAAAAACTAGGAGGGTGAAATATCAGCATACAACCCATATTTTACGTGACTTGAAAAACCAGGCAAGATGTGCATGAAATTCTAATATTCTGATGTTTTTTACCATTTCCAGGTCAATAATACATTTTTTGTTACCTACTACAAAACAACCACCTTTCATCATGCACCGCATGCCTGTCACAGCTACAACAGCGAATGGTGATCATTTAATCAAACATAGTATTTAATTATGCCACGAAATCAATACGCTAAAAAGAAGGAAGTTAATAATTTTGAAACATGAGGGCACTTAACGGTAGAGTTAGAATGCTTCGTCTGAAAGCGTTTGCGAGCATGTTATTTGATTTGTTACAGTGCGTAAGACTTTTTGGTTGTGACTTCTGTTCTACTTCTGCACCTAAATCCTCTTTTCGACACTATGAGTCGCATTAATATTGATATTGACTTCCTTATATCTTTATAGCAAGAAAGACCCGCACTATGGGATGTTAAAAAAATACTGAGTCATAAAACGTGTGGCACTTGTCGCGCCCTTTAAGTAGCGTTTCGCTTCGGTACCGTATCGCTCTTTGAACACAATCGTGTGGCTTTACCCTAATCCATAAGTTACCTACTTCAATAGTTCAATATGACTTACTTAGCAACCATCAATTCATTTTATTTGTTATCTTGACATTTTGTCTAATTTAATTAATCGGATAGGTACCACAAAACTTATTATTTTAAATAAAATGTTTTCGTGACGTCGTCGTGTTCTTTACATTGATTGTTAACCTAATACAGAAATGTTTTAAATAGTAAGTTTTTACGAAAGCTACTTAAAAATTAAGTATTCGTGAGGAAACGTATCTTGTTTTATTTGTCTAGTGTCTACACTTGCTTGAAAACTTACTGTCGTATCTAGAAATTAATACGTTTTATCTACGAAAGCACTGTATTAGCATCTAGAGATCTATTTGCGTGTGCCGGTTGGTGCTACATATTTTGATTTTCATTAAAAGCACCGATGAGTAGTGCCGTGATTAGACATTCGGAAAAAAACCCAATTCAATTCAACAAGTTTGGCGAGAATATGATCCCAGTACGTTTTCCATTACGATTTTAACTTTGGACTGCCCTTATTTTTTTTATTATGGCAACTCACAGTCATTGTTGTGCTAGGTGGCGCTAGGCGTTTTCTTCTTCCGTCATTCTCATTCGCTGTCTAGTTTTTCTTTTTGCATTCGGTATGTAGGTACTTTGGTAGGCTGTTTAAATTTATTCTCGTAATGGCTGCCACGCTAAATGTCTAGCTTATTGGTTATGTCATGTACATAGAATTGGAGTCCGGATGTGCAATTCATATAATTCAACAAGTGTGTGGAACAATGGTCGCGTGAATGCTTCATAGTATCAATCTCCCTGGAACGTTTCCTCTTTCATGTTTCCTTTTTTGGCAATTAAGTTATGGACTCGGCGTTTGTGTACTGTATGCAGTAAAAACACAATCTATGCCCCGTGAAAAGTGTTCGCATGGACCATATTGAGTGCAAAGTGTTATGTCCAAAGTTAAAATGACGGATAATAGGTCTTCGTCAGCGTTGTTCAAGAGAGCGGAGCAGTTGAAAAGATGGGAGGAATCGGACACGAACAAGCAGTCCCCGACGCCGCGTCGTGCTACAAGGATTCAGTTTTCTTCTGGGATAGTGTTTTTGGCGGCATGCACGGCTGGTGATAAAGATGAGGTGCAGAGACTGTTGAAGAGAGGCGCCGATATTAACACCGCCAATGTCGATGGCCTCACTGCTCTTCATCAGGTAAGCAAGCTTTCAAACATCACTGTACCATCTATGTAAAACTACTCCATACTTTCGTTTGAAACAGTTCTCATCCTTGTTAAACAATGCTCATGTATTGCTATGGAATGTCATCAAAATGTCAACTTCTGTGTCCAGCTCATAAGCTGTGTCTATCATTTCATCTTTTCCCATAGCAAATGACTAATTTCTAGTATGGAGCCACATAATGTGCTAACACTGCACTGTGACATTTTAATCATGTAGATACTTACACTTTGTATGTGTAATAACAATGGCTAGGAACTGTGTTGGATTTAAAACTTGCCTATATGGTTTAACTTTTAACAATAATAACTGCTTCTATGAAAATCTTATGACAAGTAGTCTAATAAAACCCATCAATACAGCAACTTTAAAACAAATAAGTAATAATTAGGTCAAACAAATCATAATCCTATTGAATACTGCTAGAACACAATTTTGACTAGATTATAATATCAGCCAACAGGATTGTTCATCTCTGTCAAATTAATGTTTAGAAATAAAATAAATTACAGATTTAATAAAATACATGCTTAAATTTCAAAGGCAGATTATCCTTAAAGTAAACAAGGCATGTGGCTGGGGGTGCCAGATTACAAAGATAAGGTTATGAGATTACGAGGAAATTTTATATGAAAAAAAAAATAAAACAATAGTACTCACATAAAAAACGAGCTTCCAAAGCACTATGAATTAGTTCCTGATTACTCGGAGTTTGCTTGAACCCAAAATCCATTCATCTGCAAGTGTTTATGGCATTCACAATAGCTAACTCTTGCTTATCATTGTCCCGTTGGTGTAGTGGTCGCTAACCACGGCTACTGTGGTGGTGCTGGATTTGATTCCCGGGTTGGCCTGTGTCGTTTAATTTTTCAGTAACAAACAAAGTTGAAACTTGTTGGAGTTGGCTGACATTCTAAAACTTCTAGTAAAAGCTGGTCCAAAAACTCTAAATCTAAGCCAAGCCTAAGTGTTAAGTTTCTAGTTCTGAGGCAGGGTGCTAACATTTTGCCTAGTAATTAAGCCTTTACTATGAAGTTGTTAAACTCAATCCTGTTTCTGTGTGAATTAAATAATTTAAACCACAAAAGTAATCAATTTAATCAACTGAACAAAATCTAAGGGAATAAGTACGTAGAGTACACGCGTAATACAAGTGTGTGCTTGCTATAATTTTGTTACATATAAATTGTCAAGCTTTATTGCCATAGTTTTTACAGGCTACTTTCAAGGACTGTAAACGGGGCAGTGGACTGCAAATAATGCACCTGCAATGGTTTCTATCTTATTTCTCATTGATTTAAAATGTAGCAATTCTTAAAGGATTCAAACTATAGAATTTTAGTACTTTGTGAATTTGAAGCAGGAGGCTTCAACCTGGCCTTGACCTCCTAGAATACAAGACTCACACACTTTTTGGTAAAGGGCTTTTTGGGCTTGAGCCCCTTAGTATGTCAGTCGTACGTCAGGGATTTAGGGTTAACCACCAAGCTAGAAACATTAAAATTTGCATAAGAAATCCGTACTTGCACTTAGTGTCTCATTGCAGAGAGGCATCCATTGCTTAACCATTAAGTCAATCTATCTTGAGCTTTCACAGTCCAATCCCTTTGTTTTCAGTCCAGCTTGTCCTGTCACATCCTTTTGGATCTACCACATTGTCGGTTCCTAATGTTCAGGATTAATCTCACTCAGTTCTCATGTGGCCTGCCCAGTTCCACTTCAATTTGGCAGCTGTGTTGCCTACATCTGTTATTTGAGTTTTGTAATGAAGTAGGTATACTGTACTTATACAGTGTGAATCCTGACTCAGAGGGTTCCTAGTTCTTTTGTTCGATGGCAGACTCCGAGAACAAATTTTTGACATTGCTTTACCGAGTATGTTTGTGGTCAGTAGGTGAGGGTGGAGAATGTCTTTAAGAAGAAGTTTTGTTTATGAAGTAAAGTTTTGAAAGTGATATGGGATGAGAGTTTATGGGAGGTTTTTGTCAGTGGAACAGTCTGAATAAAAAATGGTGTTATCTACACTGGGGATCAAAGTTTGAACATGTTTCGATCTCAATAAGTTGGCATATTTATGTGGGAAGTTTTTATGTAACCCGAAACATGGACATCGGAGCCAAGGATATTCAACCCTTTACTTTTGTTAAATCTTGTTGCACATTATGATATATAATGTCTAAACAATGAGCAAACATGAGTTTTACGAAAATTTTGATGACAAGTTAAAAACATCAGCAGGAATATGGTCACAGTATTCTCCCGAAACAATCAAATAATCAAATGGCTTCAGTTTTGAGTGTGCTATTGTAGTATGTGCCTCAATTGAACTTAAGAACTGTTCAAGAAATAAGTCCAAAGAATATGATGTTCTAGCTGACCTGACACAGACAGACAGATGCTGTCCTGTCCTTTCACATAAAGCAACTGCTTTCAGTTTGTCTTTCTTTCTCAATTTTTCTGGTAGTTTTACAAATACCTAAATAACTAAACCATTAAAAACATTTTCAAGCCAATAAGAACATTAACAAAATACAGATTGTAAGTTATGCCTAAAGAGATGCTAAATACTTGACCTGGATTGTCTGCAATAATGAGCTATGGTATACAAAAAGCCAACCTTAATGATGACTACTCTGTATGACTCAATCTGGGAACACGTCTACCAGTAGTGATTGGACTGATTGCACAATCAGGGTTATAGTTTATATATATATGGCTTCATCTAGCTTAAAATTACCAGAAATATTGGACATGTAAAAGTGTTATGTTTAACCTAATTACAAAATAAATATCATTTATATAATACAGGTGTATATGACTCACACTATTCACACTTACTGTTATTAAAATGAGGTCTACCCATGCTTACAGATCCTATGAAAGGTAATTTTTATGTTGTTGGTCTTTCAATTCAACGGATCAGGTTGTAGTATTGCAACTGATTGCCTGACTAACTTATTTAGGGACATTTATATGAGCAATGCGCAGGTCAGTCCCATCGTACCCTAAGTAGACATTGGTAATATCTGGACCATGAACCTAAATAGACTCTTCACATCATCGCTATTTGGTTGAGACAGGATTTTATGAAATGTGCCTACTTGAAGTCCGTTCAACCCTAGGACCCTAAACAGATCCTTTCTCTCACTGAACACAGTCCATCAACAAGTGGTGTAAGTCTTCAGCAACTCCACACTCCAGAAAGGAATAGGTAAAATTAGAAATTAGAACTCTGACATGGTCCACATATTTAGAAATTTAATTCCCAATGCTACTTAATTGAATAATTTCATATCAGAATAATGATTCCTATTATGAATTAAAAATCATAACTCACACCTTACTCAGAAGTTTAGACCTTATTACCAAAATTACGGTCCCACTTTTCTATACTAATATTATAAAGAGGAAAGATTTGATTGTTTTTTTTTTTATTTTACATTGAATAGGCTCCGAAACTACTGGACTGATTTTATTTTATAAAATAAGACTTGTAAGAGATTAGATGTTTAGTTTTTTTTAATGCATGATATTAAGGTTATGCAATGGCTTTATCTGCATAAATTCAATGTGGATGGATAACTTATATAAATATTATTTTATTACCTTACAATGTTTAGGTCTATAACCATAGGTTTATCACTAAATAATTCATTTATAAAAATGCTAAACAGGAACAGATAAAAAAGCTAATGTTAGACAGGAAGTCGATCCCAACATAGTTAAAAACGCAGTTTGATTAAATAATCAATGAAGGTAGCTTTTTCCAAGAAAAAAGAAGAACATTTTTGTTTTATTTTATATTTCGTTAGCTCGCCCAACAGACAAAAACCATTGAACTGTGTTTATGATAACTGGGAAAAGTATGTATGTAAAAAATACAAAATTGGTTTGTACACTTTTCACAGCTATTTTTCCTTTTTTTCTTTTAGAAGCTAAATAATTTGGTGTTTTTGAGCCCTGAAGCCACCTGAAGTTCACACTATCTAAGTGTTTCCAAGTTGTCAGAATTAAAAAAAAATGATAATATTAGAGACTAGCAGCGCCCCGCGGTTTCACCTGCGTAGTTCCCGTTACTCTATAGGTAGGGTAGGATAGCTTATGTTACTCGCTGATCTGAAATCGGTCCTGTGGCCGTATTACGAAGTGCCAATGCTATCATGATTCGTGTGAGGGAAAGAGATAGTGCTATTCATCTTGTGTAACTCCGTCTCTCTCTGACACAGAAATCATGATGGATTTAAGACGTCATAATAGGGCTACTGTTCTCGAAGCTGTAAGCTCTAATTCGGTACAAACAAACAAAAACAATATTACTTCATTATAATATTAGTATACACTGTGAGAGAAACTTGGAAATTCGGGTCGGTAAAACCTGCGAAACCATTCCTGGGATAAAGAACGAAAGAAAGAAAAATAAGAAAGAAAGAAAAATATTTATTTAGGACTCGCACATTAAACAAAGAAAAATAAAATAAAAGTATTATTAATTTAAAACTGTGCGAGACCAAAAAAGGTCCCCATCTCAGCATATGCTGCGATAAATAAAAAAAAAAAAAATTTAGTAAATACCACAGTGCTGGTATTCTGATAGGGCATAGGATACAGGCATAACATAGAATGTTGGATCATATAAAGCTGTTAGAACATTTAATAGTAAAATTAATAATTCTCGACGTTTTCTTCATTTCAACGCGTTCAACCGTTGTGCACTAATTAACTCAGCAGATCTTCTTAATTTATTTATAAAAAATAACTTTTTACAAAAAAAAAACAGACTTAAAAAAAAAAAAACTTAAATTTCGTAACTCGCTGTTTTGTTTGTTTCATCATTTTTTGTGCACCAACTTCCGAAAGTAAAGTGTTCTAAATATTGAATAGTACAATATTACGATTTTCATTAACGTAATCCTGACAGCCGTAGCTCCTGCTGAAGTTAAATCTATATAGTTTTAATCGACTTCCGCAAATCGCTGTTTCGAATAGAACGCGGCATACCGAGTCACGTGTGTCGGTTTAGCACTCGGAATAACTTTCGATTGTTTCGACCGAACGCAACGTCACCGGTACAGAATTAGATTCTGACTGTCTACAGCACTATCTCATACGTCACCGAGTACATTGCTGGCTTAAATCGAAGCGACACGTCCGCTGACATTTACCATAGCGGCGTTGTACCTACCCGAGCCAGTTGAGACTTCCAATGTCGCGATGTATTTAGTTTTAATGAATTTAAAAAGACTGCTAATGTAATTAAAATTCATAGAGCATATTGTCATATATGTACGGGGCGGACGTGATCGACTGGACTGTAGGGTGGCCAGGGTAGGTTATCCTATTCTTCAAAAAGTGGACTGTATGGTGACAACCCACCTAGGTATAAATGATCCAGACGCGTTGACGCTCCGTCTATAAGCTACGGGCCATGAGGATGCAACCCTTAGCTGAATACTTGCTATACTTGCTGTTATTGACACAGTATATAGGGGTAGGTATAGAGGGCTTACCAATAAAGTCACAATAAAACACTATTTAACTTGTTCACTATTCACTTAGCGATTTGAAGGGTGAAATTCGCGACTATATGATTCTACATTTAGGTATAAATCCAAATTATCTTGACAATGACTACAAATTCTATAAATTTTCAATGTTACTATTGTACGGCGCAACTATACCGTATCGACACCCAAAAAATCACCGTGTGTGATGAAGTTTATTAACTAAAATTTTCACTATGCTAATTCTAGATTTTAGGCTATATCTAGGCTTAGGTCTATGTGAGTAGGGGTTGTCGTACCTTTATGGATAGCCCTCGGTAAGCTCCATACAGCGGAGACGAATTCACCCCTTCATCCCCCTCCATGTAGGGGTGGGATGCCAAAAACTATACAAAACTATAGTAGGCGCGAAGCTATTACCTACTTGGGGTGAATTTACCGTAAAACTATGCTAGGAGGGCTATACAGCTATATGTATCTCTATAGATACGACAACCCTCTACAAAACTACATATGTTTCAACCCTGTCACTTAAGGGGTTGCAACTCTATAAGCGTATATGTTTCAGGGGGATAAAAATAAACAGTTTTATTCAAACCTAAATTGCGGCTTTATGCCTGCATACACTATAAACATCTATATATCCCCTGAAAGGATTTTTCAAGGCGGTTCTATTTCAGACATTTAGAAGTCTAGAATCTAAACTTGTTTTTTCGGGAAAGGGAGAGGGTAGATGCAAAGTGTTTTATTTTGTGCATACCTTCACCAGGGCTATTTATCAAAAACTGTTGACCAATCACGTACCAGCACCCTCCTGCTCTGTGATTGGTCAGTGTCGCTTTTAGCTATGCGACTACCTTTGACCTAATATTTCAAGTCTCAAATTACCAAGCCCTTTCTATTTACCTATGTATGTCTGTCTGTGTGTGTATATACCTCGATTACCTTATATACCACCGATATACCTTTATATACCTTTATATACCTTGATTACCTTCATATACCTTCGATTACCAGGGTTACCATGTGTTTACTGTTATGTGTAAGGGATAGGATACCCTACCTAACTATATTCTATCTATTTGGAAGAAATAAAGGCTCCAAGGGCTTATATACTGCCTTTTGAGAGCAAACAACTGTAACGAATGTGTTTTATTTCAATAACAAACTATGTATCAACTATAGCTACCTATAACTATCTATACTATGCAGCTTTATTTGTTACAGCATTCTATGTACTAACTAACTACCTATAACTACCTATACTATGTAGTCGCGGTTTTATTTGTTGCAACATTCTATGTACTACTATAGCTACCTACAACTATCTATACTATGTAGCTAAGACGCATCGTCGCGAACATCTCTCCCGCCGTGCAGTGCAGCGATGACTCGGTGCGATGACGTCGCGGCGCTGCAGAAACCCGGTGAGCGACGCCTGTAGCCACGTCGCCCGCTGCGCGGCGCCGGTGCTCGATGCCGGTGCTCGATGCAGCTGTGCAGTCGCCGGTCTGCCGCTTCCCTGCTGTGGGTCGCCTGCAGTCGCAAGGCTGTTGCGTAGGCTCTCGCAAATGTGCGAGCTGTGGGCCGGATGGCCCGCTGTCTGTGCGAGCTGCGAGTGCGCGCAGCATCGCCTGCTGCGGTGGCAAGCTGTGTAGGCAGCATTGCCTGCTGTATCGCCTGCTCAAAGCAAGGCGGTGGCGGGCCGAATATGCCCGCAATGGGGGCTAGCTGCGCCCGTGGGCGGCATCGCCCGCTATGTTGGCGAGCTGCGTGAGCAGCATCGCCCGCTACTGCTCGCTTGATGCGAGCCGAATGCGGACCGAATATGTCCGCGGTGGTGAGCTGCGCCAGTGGGCAGCATCACTCGCTATGTTGGCGAGCTGTGGGAGCATCGCCGGCTACTGCTCGCTTGATGCGAGCCGAATGCGGACCGAATATGTCCGCGGTGGGGCGAGCTGCGCCTTGCGGGCAGCGTCGCCCATCTATGGTTGGCGAGCTGTGAGAGCATCGCCGGCTACTGCTCGCTTGATGCGAGCCGAATGCGGACCGAATATGTCCGCGGTGGGGCGAGCTGCGCCTTGCGGGCAGCGTCGCCCATCTATGGTTGGCGAGCTGTGAGAGCATCGCCGGCTACTGCTCGCTTGATGCGAGCCGAATGCGGACCGAATATGTCCGCGGTGGGGCGAGCTGCGCCTTGCGGGCAGCGTCACCCATCTATCGGTTGGCGTGCTGTGAGAGCAGCATCGCCTGCTGTGTCGCCTGCACAAAGCAAGGCGGCGGCGGGCCGGATACGCCCGCAGTGGGGCGAGCTGCGCCTTGCGGGCAGCGTCGCCCAGCTATCGGTTGGCGAGCTGTGTGAGCAGCATCGCCTGCTACTGCTCGCTTGCTGCGAGCCGAATGCGGACCGAACATGTCCGCGGTGGGGTGAGCTGCGCCTTGCGGGCAGCGTCACCCATCTATGGTTGGCGAGCTGTGAGAGCAGCGTCGCCGGCTACTGCTCGCTTGATGCGAGCCGAATGCGGACCGAATATGTCCGCGGTGGGGCGAGCTGCGACTTGCGGGCAGCGTCGCCCATCTATGTTGGCGAGCTGTGAGAGCATCGCCGGCTATTGCTCGCTTGACGCGAGCCGAATGCGGACCGAATATGTCCGCGGTGGGGCGAGCTGTGAAGCATCACCCATCTATGGTTGGCGAGCTGTGAGAGCATCGCCGGCCACTGCTCGCTTGATGCGAGCCGATTGCGGACCGAATGTGTCCGCGGGGGGGCGAGCTGTGAAGCGTCACCCATCTATCTGTTGGCGAGCTGTGAGAGCAGCATCGCCTACTATTGCCCGCTTGACGCGAGCCGAATGCGGACCGAATATGTCCGCGGTGGGGCGAGCTGCGACTTGCGGGCAGCGTCGCCCATCTATGTTGGCGAGCTGTGAGAGCATCGCCGGCTATTGCTCGCTTGACGCGAGCCGAATGCGGACCGAATATGTCCGCGGTGGGGCGAGCTGTGAAGCATCACCCATCTATGGTTGGCGAGCTGTGAGAGCATCGCCGGCCACTGCTCGCTTGATGCGAGCCGATTGCGGACCGAATGTGTCCGCGGGGGGGCGAGCTGTGAAGCGTCACCCATCTATCTGTTTGCGAGCTGTGAGAGCAGCATCGCCTACTATTGCCCGCTTGACGCGAGCCGAATGCGGACCGAATATGTCCGCGGTGGGGTGAGCTGCGCCTTGCGGGCAGCGTCACCCATCTATCGGTTGGCGAGCTGTGAGAGCAGCATCGCCTGCTGTGTCGCCTGCACAAAGCAAGGCGGCAGCGGGCCGGATACGCCCGCAGTGGGGCGAGCTGCGCCTTGCGGGCAGCGTCGCCCAGCTATCGGTTGGCGAGCTGTGTGAGCAGCATCGCCTGCTACTGCTCGCTTGATGCGAGCCGAATGCGGACCGAATATGTCCGCGGTGGGGCGAGCTGCGCCTTGCGGGCAGCATCGCCCATCTATGTTTGGCGAGCTGTGGGAGCATCGCCTGCTACTGCTCGCTTGATGCGAGCCGAATGCGGACCGAATATGTCCGCGGTGGGGTGAGCTGCGCCTTGCGGGCAGCGTCACCCATCTATCGGTTGGCGAGCTGTGAGAGCAGCATCGCCGGCTATTGCCCGCTGGATGCGAGCCGATTGCGGACCGAATGTGTCCGCGGAGGGGCGAGCTGCGCCTGTGGGCAGCGTCACCCGCTATGTTGGCGAGCTGTGTGAGCAGCGTCGCCGTCTATTGCCCGCTGGATGCGAGCCGATTGCGGACCGAATATGTCCGCGGGAGGGCGAGCTGCGCCTGTGGGCAGCGTCGCCCGCTGTGGTGGCAAACTTCTTTACCGGACGCTTTAAGGTGCCGCCGAATGTGCGCACCTCAGCTGTCCGGACTTCGCCATCAGCGCCCGTGAAAACTGCGATGATGCGGCCTCGCGGCCACGTGTTGCGAAGCAGCTGGCCATCTGCAATGAGTACGGGATCACCCACCTGCAGATTAGGGCCACGACTATGGGGCTCCCGCCGGTGTTGGAGCTCGGGTAGGTACTTGACGTCTTCTATAACTATGTCGATTCTATCTATACGACTTCTGAGGCGTATGACGTCATCCTTCAATTCTATTTGCAACGGTCGTAGGGCGCTGTCCTTATCTATTTCTTCGTTTTCACGTAAACTTGTTAACTCGCGGGAAAACGTCTGTTGCTGTACAGCTTGCACGAGTAACCTCTCCGCTTGTTGGAGGTATTCGGCTTCTATTATTTGACTATATTTTGACGTAACTGGGGACGTCACTGATGCTGTAGGAGGGGGCACTGCCGTCTTTGTACGTTTCCTCCATTCCGGATCCGCTTCTATATTTTTCCTTGTTCTTTTATAGAACGTGTTTTCTTTGGGCGGCCGACATTTGGCGACGAAGCGTAGTACTGTCGCCGTCGCTCTCAACAGTCGTTCCCATTTTGAAAATCTTGCTGGATCGGGTATGACTTCTGAGAGTCTTCTATCTATATTTTCTATAGCGACTAAGGTTCGCTCCTCACCCGTCTGTTCCTCTAGTGGAGGCTTCTCTATTGGCCATGTTGTCGACTCTTCATACAGGAAGCTGGGGCCACAAAACCACTCGTGTCTCGAATCAAAGTGCTGTGGTACGTCACGAGTGGCTGCGTCTGCTATATTTTTCTTAGTGGGCACCCATCGCCAGTCTTCGACTCTACTATGCTCTTCTATGGCAGCTATGCGGTGCGCGACGAACGGTTTGTAAACTCGAGCTCCTTTTCTGATCCAGGTCAGCACGGTTTTGCTGTCTGACCAGTACGTCACGGAGGCCGGCTTGACTCCGTGTTCTCGGATGACAGCTGCAGCGACGCGGGTCCCCATCACCGCGGCCTGCAGCTCGAGTCGGGGTATCGATTGGAGCTTGAGTGGCGCCACCTTTGCCTTGGCCATGACGAGGCTCACGTGAGTCTTGCCATCTTCTGTAGAGATACGCCAGTACAACGCTGCGGCGTACGAAGTCTCGCTCGCGTCCGTGAAAACGTGGACTTGCGTTTCTATGGCGTCGCTATATCCTGGGTAACATCTTGGTACTGTGACTTGTGCAAGATTCTGTAGATGTTGAACCCAACTTCTCCATGCTGTGGCCAAGTCTGTGTCGAACGGCTGGTCCCAGTCGACTCCTCTTCTCCATGCTTCTTGGAGTATTTGTTTGGCGCGAATCGTTACGGGTGAGGCTAGGCCGAGTGGGTCGTATAGTGACATCACTATTTTCAGCGCCTCTCTCTTTGTGGGCACTTCCTTCTGTAATACGCCACTCGGTAATCGGGCTAGGCTCAGATTGAAACCCAGCGTATCTGCTCTTGGTCTCCATATTAGGCCAAGAATTTTTTCTGTATGGTCGCCGATGTCGACGACTTCTGTTTCTATAAGCGACGGTTCTATATTTTGTATGACGTCGATGTCATTCGATACCCATTTCTTAATTTCGAAACGAGCCTGTTGGTGTATCTTCTTCACCGCTGTTGCTATGTGTGTCGCTTCTTCAACTGTTCTATAGCTATCCAGATAATCGTCCATATAATGGTTCTTCACTATTGCTTCTACTGCTTCTGGATGCTGTTCTATGTGCCGGTTCGCGTTCCAATTCTTCGCGAATATGGCCGTGCACGGTGAGCTTGCCGCGCCGAATATGATTGACGTCATTCGATACTCGTCGGGGGCTCCTTCTCTTCTATTGCCTCTCCACAAATATCGGAGGGCGTCTCTATCTTCAGGTCGTATTTTGACCTGCATGAACATTTCGGTAATGTCACCTGAAATGGCTATCGGATGTCTACGAAACCTCATCATGACGCCGGGCAGCGACTGTAACAGGTCCGGTCCTGTGAGTAGGAAGTCGTTCAGCGACATTCCATTCGATTTAGCTGCGGCGTCGTGTACTATTCGGAACTTCTCCGGCTTCATGGGATTGAAGACGTCGAAATGAGGCAGATACCAGGTTCTTCCTGGCGTGGTCTGTTTGGGCGCTTTTTCTGCGTACCCTTTTGAAAGGAGCGAGTCCATCTGTTCTATATATTTATTTCGAAGACTCGGATCTTTGTCGAGCTTCTTTTCTATAGAGATCAGCCGCTTGTGTGCTGTCCCATAACTATCGGGCATTTCAAAATTGTTATTTTTCCATAACATAGCTGTTTCTATATGCCCATCTGTCAACTGTTTGGTATGTCTTTTCAAGATGTCTTCAGCCTGCTTCTCTGGATCAGAATCTGGACGCCGAGGATTAACTATTAGGGACTCGAGTGCGAAAAATTCACGAAGTTGCTCGTTCAGTCTATCGTCTCTATTTTCTCTATCTTCTCTGCATGCGCTGACGTAATGCACCTGCTGACCGAGTATTCTAGTATGCGCGCCATGTAGCGTCCATCCAAGCGTTGTAAGTGACGCTATTGGCTGGTGCCTGGGGCCTCTTCTGACTTCACTGGCAAGGAGAAGGTGCCAGTTGTCTTGGCCAATCAAAATCTTGGGCGCGCCAACATCATAGACTAGCTGCTCTTTCAAGTCGATGAGATGTTTGCAATGTGTGACATCTTCTTCACGGACTGTCTGTGACGCGAGATTAAGCTTCGGTATGGTGCGCGCTCTGAACGGCACCCTATTTCTATGCTGACTCGCGAGTGTCACTGTGACTCTTTTCGAACAAGGAGTGTCGATCATGGTGTCACCGATCGCACCAATCTTCAGTGGGTCGATCTTGCCCTCGGCTCCGACTTGGTCGGCGATGTCTTCATCGATCAACGATACGGTCGATCCATCGTCGAGTAGGGCGAACGTAGATGCCTCTCCCGCCGGTCCAATGACCCGGACCGGGATGATCTTTAAATAGGCGTGATTCGACGATGATCTTGAGCTGGCGACTGTCTCCTTGGGCTCCTTTTTGACTTCGGTCTGTCTGGGCTTTTCGGCTGCCACCGCAGCAGGCTTCTTGTCGTAATGAAGTAGCCGACTGTGCGTGGCTGTACACCCCTTGACGTCACACTTCTTCGCGTTGCATTTATGCCGCTCTCTTCTTGGCTTCAGGCAACGGAAGCACAGGTTTAGATTCTTCGCAATTTCCCATCTCTTGTTACTATTACTATTCTTGAACTTCGAGCAATCGCGTTCTATATGGCCATCCTTCTCACACAGTCGGCACTTGCTTGCTGACTTCTCTGTTGTTGTGTGAGTCCTCTGCTGCGGTGTGCGTCGGTTGGATGAGCCCTCTGTCTTGATGTTTTCAGCAGGAGCGAAAGCGCTGCAGTATCGAGCTTGTTCGGTAATGAATTCGCTAAACAGCGACAAGTCTGGCAAGGACTGGTACTTTTCTGTATATATACGGTACCACTGTACGCGTATCGAGTTCGGTAGCTTCTCTGTCAAGGTTCGCATGAGCTCGGCGTTGATCAGGTAATGATCCTTCTTCAATGCTCGCAGCGTTACTATAGCGCACCTCACGTGGCTTGCGAATGAGCAAATATCCTTTGGATTTTCACTGCATCGTGTCAGTCCTCGCAATCTATCTGTTTCGGCCTGTGCTATCGAATCTGGTCGGCCGAATTGCAGCTCGAGTTCCCTCATGATGTCATCTGGTCTTGCATGGCCGATGAGTTCTGAACTGACTGTTTCTAAAGCGCGTCCATGCAGGCTTCTTCTAAGTCTTGCTGTATTTTCGACATCATTGAAATATTTTCGAGTTGTTTCATAAATGGCTCGAAATGACAACCATTCTGTATGCGCACCACTGAAGTTCGGTAAAGTCATAATGACCTTCGACGCCGAGGAGGAATTCTGTGACTGCTGTTCTGTTTTCTTGTCAACTAAAGATGCTATAGCAGCCGTAAGGTCCGTAACGAATGGACGTAAATTATCCTCGCTCCTATCGTCTTCTATTTTCTTCATAGGTGGTGGCTCTATCTGTTTAGCACTATCTGGATCTATGTGCGTTCGACGAGAGTCCACTATTGGTTCGAAGTCCACAGGGGGGGGCGGTTGCTGTCGACTATCACGGATGTCCCCCTCGGCGGCGTTGGTCTCTCTCTGATCAGGAACAGGTTCAGGCGCCTCTTCCAGCCAGGAACGCACGTACTCTTCATTTGAGTTTCTATCGTCCAAATATTCTTCGTCCGACTCTTGTTCGGCTCTCTGAAGTGCTAACTGGGCAAGCTCCAACTTAATCTTTAATAAGTCTTCGCGAGCCTTCTGTAATTTTCTATATGACCGCGGTGACCTGTCAATGGTCGACGGCGGACGTCTATGTTCTATACGGGCGTCACCCCGGGTAGTCATTGGCAAGACTCGGCTATCTCTTCTATTTGACGGCTTCATTGTACTATCTGAAGTCGTCTCAAAGCGGGTTCCCTTCCTTGAGGTCGATGGCATCTGTTTCTGTACTGTTGTCGGCAATGGTGCAGGTACTCGTTCTATTGCTGAAGCTTCTATCTGTTCTATTCGTTCAGCGGCAGCAGGCGGAGACACGTTTTCACTGCGCTGCTGCATCGATCGCGCCGTCCCAGACGATGAAGGCGAACGCGGCGGCACCTGATGATGGATAGCAGGAACCCTCTCGGCTGGATCCTGTATCGGAACTGTCCACGCCTCGGATGATTTGCCATGCGACCTCGTGATCGGCATTGTTGAAGTCTTCAATGAATCTTCAAAACTATTCGGTAGTCCACTGGTAAGCCTCAGGTGAAACTTCAATCCAAGTTTCCAAAAAAAAAAAATTTTCAAAAAATTTTCAAAATTCTTCAAAGTCCCCAATCTTCAAAAAATATTCTAAGTTCGGATTGACTGAAACTTTTCTAAGTCCCAGACTGTTCAAAATCTTCTATGTGTGAAGTCGATCGAAATTCTCTAAGTCCAAAATTCTTCAAAAATATTCTATGTCCCGCTTGATCAAAACTTTTCTAAGTGTCAGGTTGTTGAAAATTTTCCAAGTTCAAAAATCTTCAAAAAATTTTCCAAGTCCCGGATTGTTGAAAATTTTCTAAGTTCAAAATTCTTCAAAAAATTTTCCAAGTTCAAAATCTTCAAAAATATTCTAAGTGTCGGGACCCCTCAAAATTTTCAAAGTGTGAAGTCGTTCGGAATTTTCTAAGTTCAGCTTGATTAAATTTCTTCTATGTTGTTGCTTCACTATTTTTCAACATCAGTCTGCCTAGGGGTAGTTTTCTTGAAGGGATGATTTCTTCAAGGTCCGACTTCTATTTGGCTTCTAGGGACACCCTTCGTATCTTGAAATGTTGAAGGGTAGTTTTTTCTTCAAGGGGGTGCGACTTCACAATAGGGGTTGCGCCTTCAGGGTAGCTGCGTGGTTCTATAAATCCAACTTCCAAATAGCTGGATCAGGCTATCTTCAAATTATCCGGCTCCGATGGACCAGAAAATGTACGGGGCGGACGTGATCGACTGGACTGTAGGGTGGCCAGGGTAGGTTATCCTATTCTTCAAAAAGTGGACTGTATGGTGACAACCCACCTAGGTATAAATGATCCAGACGCGTTGACGCTCCGTCTATAAGCTACGGGCCATGAGGATGCAACCCTTAGCTGAATACTTGCTATACTTGCTGTTATTGACACAGTATATAGGGGTAGGTATAGAGGGCTTACCAATAAAGTCACAATAAAACACTATTTAACTTGTTCACTATTCACTTAGCGATTTGAAGGGTGAAATTCGCGACTATATGATTCTACATTTAGGTATAAATCCAAATTATCTTGACAATGACTACAAATTCTATAAATTTTCAATGTTACTATTGTACGGCGCAACTATACCGTATCGACACCCAAAAAATCACCGTGTGTGATGAAGTTTATTAACTAAAATTTTCACTATGCTAATTCTAGATTTTAGGCTATATCTAGGCTTAGGTCTATGTGAGTAGGGGTTGTCGTACCTTTATGGATAGCCCTCGGTAAGCTCCATACAGCGGAGACGAATTCACCCCTTCATCCCCCTCCATGTAGGGGTGGGATGCCAAAAACTATACAAAACTATAGTAGGCGCGAAGCTATTACCTACTTGGGGTGAATTTACCGTAAAACTATGCTAGGAGGGCTATACAGCTATATGTATCTCTATAGATACGACAACCCTCTACAAAACTACATATGTTTCAACCCTGTCACTTAAGGGGTTGCAACTCTATAAGCGTATATGTTTCAGGGGGATAAAAATAAACAGTTTTATTCAAACCTAAATTGCGGCTTTATGCCTGCATACACTATAAACATCTATATATCCCCTGAAAGGATTTTTCAAGGCGGTTCTATTTCAGACATTTAGAAGTCTAGAATCTAAACTTGTTTTTTCGGGAAAGGGAGAGGGTAGATGCAAAGTGTTTTATTTTGTGCATACCTTCACCAGGGCTATTTATCAAAAACTGTTGACCAATCACGTACCAGCACCCTCCTGCTCTGTGATTGGTCAGTGTCGCTTTTAGCTATGCGACTACCTTTGACCTAATATTTCAAGTCTCAAATTACCAAGCCCTTTCTATTTACCTATGTATGTCTGTCTGTGTGTGTATATACCTCGATTACCTTATATACCACCGATATACCTTTATATACCTTTATATACCTTGATTACCTTCATATACCTTCGATTACCAGGGTTACCATGTGTTTACTGTTATGTGTAAGGGATAGGATACCCTACCTAACTATATTCTATCTATTTGGAAGAAATAAAGGCTCCAAGGGCTTATATACTGCCTTTTGAGAGCAAACAACTGTAACGAATGTGTTTTATTTCAATAACAAACTATGTATCAACTATAGCTACCTATAACTATCTATACTATGCAGCTTTATTTGTTACAGCATTCTATGTACTAACTAACTACCTATAACTACCTATACTATGTAGTCGCGGTTTTATTTGTTGCAACATTCTATGTACTACTATAGCTACCTACAACTATCTATACTATGTAGCTAAGACGCATCGTCGCGAACAATATATTTATTTAAAATTCATTTTATGAGCATGGATTGTTGCGTACAACACAATCTATGCATAAAGCAGTGGCTCGTACCTACGGCCCTTTCACCAGAATTAAAAGTGCCATTAAAACAATCGTAAGGTCGTAGGGTAGACGACCCACTCACAAGATTTGTCTAATAATCCAGTCAGTGACCGCAGGAAGGTATTAACAAGTTTTAATAGAGACAATTAATGTTCTCCCATCCGAGTCTTGGAGGGGCTAACTGTTTAATGTGTGACATTGTCATTTACATTTTTGACTAAACATGCTTTCCTACTGAATACTAAAAACATAACAGGCTGGTGACTCAGTTCGAAAAAATCTTTGGGTCTATCGTTATTCTTAGAACGACAGACATGACTAAAAGCCCTTCGGAAATGTGTTTTTCTTGCTAAATACTACTACAAAATATTTACAAAATCAACTGCATGTATGCAATAAATTTTGATTGCATACAGTTACATTGCAGTTGATTTTGTAAATATTTAACGACATTAAAGTCAATTGAAAGTGGCAACAATCATTTAGTCAGAACAGGAAACATTGATTCAAGAGACGTTATTAGCTTGTATTTTTAGCAAAACTCTTGTTGTGCCACGAGGTTACTCTACTTAGTATTTTCTCGCGTCATTTTCCAACTTTGACACTCAAAGCTCGTGCAACGTTGCAACTTTGAAATATTCTCATTATTCTTTCTAAAATTAAATCCAAAAGATCCAGTGGTTAGGTAAGCGCCGCGAATAACGATTTTTTCCTTAAATAGACGACGCCCAAGACCCAATAACTAAGTTAAGATTTGATCATTCTGATCTAATCCGTCGCAGACTACCTATGCGTATTTGACCACTTGAATGCACCACTGTCAAGGAGCTGAAAATTGATACGGGCGGATGAATCGCAGTACCTAACCATTTGCTGACACTTTATCGTCAATTGTGTTAAGTAAGTGCTTTGATTCTAAACGAGACTCAGCCACACATCACAATTTCGCATGACTTCAGGAAATCGAAGTGTCGACGTGTTGACGTGAGGTGTCGATTGCGACGCCACATACACCTCCTCATTTTGTCGATATAGCTCCAACATAGACGCAATCTGGCAACATTCCGTACATTCCACAGTTTCCTTACGTAAATAGACTATTGAGATCATAACCCTACTGTTGGGTGTAACTGGGCATAGTTCGTTGTAGGTATTCTTGAAATTGCAACGACGCGTGGTCTCTGCCGCGAATAGACAACACCTCTTTACCTCTAATGCGATTATGCGTTCAAGTATATTTAAATGTAAGGGCCATTTTAACGAAGCATATTTTAATTTTGCAGAAGCTCTTCTATCATACCATCAATAGCCTTACCTACAATATAAACATCATCATCAAAATCGATCAGTGTGCTAACGAGCGTTTGCAAATCGCAGGCGCCTCATTGTGAATGCGCAGTAATCTCAGAGTTCACGTATTATAGCAATGGCCCGCGACAACCTACTTGCGACACGACATAAATGTCGCACGCAGATTTATGTATCCTCATATTACCGCTGAGGTCTAGATTGAAATATTTTAATACTACTTCTAATAAAGGTTGGATTGACCTGATGCTCTTGTACAAAGTTTTCAGATTTCCAAGATGACAATAGGTCGTCGCTAGGATGCATTATGTTCAATTCTAGTCGAATTGGAGCATCATTTACGGTGTAACTGTGTACTAGTTGACTAGATAAAGGTTTAACTTCGATTATATCTTATAAGCTGTGTCAAAAACTCCTTTGACGATCCCACTCCACCTTTCATCCACGATTTCTTTTTTGTTTTTGAGGTTTTAAAGTCGCTGACTAGGACTTTCGTATTCCGAAGTTCGCACTTTAAAAATGCGATCAGTAAAACATTGAATCTACACGCTGAAATAAACAGGGATATAAGATAATATCACGATATTTATGTAAGCCTTTATTGCTTTCGATAAGGCCATTTAATTGCATTTTATCTTACCACTTGTAAAAGCTAGCCGGCTCGGGCTGTGCGAACTTATAATAACTTTGCCGCCGTTTCATTCATCTTCGGTATTATTGTTGCAACTTTAGTACAAAGAAGATACTTATCAATTGAAGCTTTCCTACTATCCCGTTTGTATGGGGATAGTTGAAAATCGGTTTATATAGGTATAAGGGACCGGAGCACAGCTCATGCGTTGGCATTCGCTGTAAATACACATTTACGATTGCATATTGCTATAGACTTGTCTGCCATTCAATCGTTAAGGGATTCCAATGCATTAAATTGTATCTCTATCTGACAACGGATGTAACAACTGCGCGAGAATGTCAATCGCAAAATATCTAAGTGCGAAATAAAGTTGCGTTATGTTTTAACGCTGGGTCAATTATAGTTGCCAAGAATGACATGACCATGGCAAAATGTCATATTATAATGAATGACACAATAATGCAAGGAAGCAATCAATCACAATTGTTGCACTATTATTATCATTCTAAACATTAATTAGGTACCCAATTTGTGTCCAATGGGGTATTGTCCACCCTGCCTAGAGGCTGTCGCTTGAATTACTCGTTTCCTGAAAAATAAACAGCATGATAACATACTTTTTGTCTTCTGCTAACTAACAGAAGGTCCGAATTGTGTACTATTTATGTCGTATGATATTATAGCTGCTGCCCGCGACTTCGTCCCCGTGGAATCCCCGATTTTAAAACATTCTTTATCGCTGCTCCGCTCCTATTGGCTTCAGCGTGATGATATATAGCCTAAAGCCTTCCTCGATAAATGGTCTATTCAACCCAAAAAGAATTTTTCAAATCGAACCAGCAGTTCCTGAGATTAGCGCGTTCAAACAAACAAACTCTTCAGCTTTATAATATTAGTATAGATTCTATTTTGATACAATATCACCTTGAAAACACCGTTATTATTGTTGTTATTCCACCTGCGTACCATGAGGTGTTAAAACGTGAGTCTTCCGAGCGAGAAAGAGGGATAGAGTTATACACCCTATATAGCTCCATCCCTTTTTCTCGCTCGGAAGCCTCACGTTTTAAGACGTCATGGTAGGCCTGCTGCAGTTATGGGTTGACTGCTCACTTCAGCCTATGTTATCTTGGTGAAATGTTTACAGAATTGCTGGTCCGTTTCATAGATTTTTAGATATTATACACAAAAAATGTATTATGCACAACTCTTTTACAATGTTCTTAATTCTATAGTACTATTCGATCTACCATCAGTTAACTTTGAGATAGACTGACCGATAAATAAGGGCGTGCGTTTTATTTTTGGGTAAACAAAAAGATAGCAATCGATATCTAATACACTATACACGAGGTAGCAACTAGCAATACTATTTTGGAATCAATTCCAAGGAAGTTTCGATTAATAGTTCGCAAAAATACGGCTTCCAAAGAAAATATTGACAGTGAATGGTTGATGTATCCGTAAACACAACTGTTGGTTGCCCGAATCAATAACACACATTGTTTTGCTAAAGCTGGTGCCTTCTAGTAGCAGCGCGATAAGTTCATGGATTACATACGTTTTCAGAATAAGTAAAATATAAAATGTATCGGAAAACAATGAGTTTTTAAATACCTTTCACCATGCAGGAGTAGACAATAGTATCATGTGTTATGGAGATTTTTTATTAGTAAGTTAGTAACTTGATTCGCCATAGAGCAGCAACGCACCACAACGAAACCTCCTGATTTTTACATCTTTTATCCAGAAGCCGTCCTGATTTTCACAAACAACGAATTTAGGTTGATGATGGCATCAAAATGAGCTAAAGTAATAAAAAAGTATCATTAGTATCTAAAACAACCATAAAACCACCAAGAATGCTATTAAAACTTTTACGGCATTTTAAAAACTTTCAACATGTATTCGCGTGTACTGGTGCAGTGTCAAGATAACCATTGTTCCATTTCAAGAACAAGGCATTGATACCTCCAGTAATTTCTTGTTTAGTGGGCAGCATTAATATCATGTTACTGACTGTATGTATATTTCACCATGAAGTTTATTTTTTACTATCCATATGGTTTTAGGGTTGATCAGCGTCTGTGTTCCCAAAAAAATCAAAATACCCGTTTTTAAATCAAATTCTTCCTCTACATTTGTGTAAATTCTCGTTTGCATAAAAAAGCCAGCTTAAACTTTTTAATTTTGCAGAATTCCTTCATCCTTGTTTCTATTTTCAGCGACACTATTTAAGATCAAGTTTTCACGTCATTTTACTGTGTGTTGCTATAACTTAGAAGCATAAACCATCTAAACTATGTAGACTTTCATTCCGTTCGATATATCCCCGAAAACTTCCACACTTTTTATTGTTAGATTAGAATATCAGAATTAACCAGAAAAATATATAAATAGTTCATAATATCTTAATGTTTTGTATTTAATAGAAGTAATTGGGAAATGAGCTCTTTCTCAATTTTGTAGTTGACAGCTTCATTTAAAGGAGTCGCTAATTCTCCAGGAAATAAACGTCACCATCAGATGTAAATTTGATTTCTATAAATGATTTCGTATCTCTTATCTGTCTCTTACGAATCCGAACTATCAATTACGATGCTCTGGTCTTTTGTCTGATAAACTGCAGTGATAATATCCAATGCACTTGGAAATTACGTTACGTAAGTACATCAGCGGAACATGGAAACGGTCTGCATATATACTATTCTTAACCCGATTTTCTGGTACATGTGTTGCATCAGAGCTTTCCGTTGACGCATGGGAATATGATACTAACTGAACATGGTGCCGTATGCGTGTATTAAAGCATATCTACATAGTTAAGTGTGAGGTTTAAAGGTCACTGTAAACGTGTCTTGACAGACTCCTTGTACACGTATACGTTTACCT
The DNA here is from genome assembly GCA_905332915.2 of Hecatera dysodea. Taxonomy (NCBI): domain Eukaryota; kingdom Metazoa; phylum Arthropoda; class Insecta; order Lepidoptera; family Noctuidae; genus Hecatera; species Hecatera dysodea. The sequence goes on along the minus strand of HG995286.1, from coordinate 22,680,764 downwards.
TTTTTTAAGTGGCCTTTAAAAAAAGTCACACTCATTTTCCCTGAAGGGTCTCACTTTGCGCGAACAATGTAGTGACCAATTGTTTCATTTTTCGTTTAGGTGGTTTAAGTCTAAGGATCTCGTGACTTTCACCGAGATACGTGATGTTGGCCGGACTTCAACGCCCATTGATATATTACCACTTACATCCGAATCTCGCGGTAGAAGTTGAATTGTGGCCAAAGTGTACCCATTGTGTGCAGGAGCCATTAATTGTAGATAACTAATGACATATTTTGCACTTCGCAATAAGTACTACGATAAAACATTTCCCTGTTACAAGTTGTAGATACGCAGCTAAAATATTGTTTGTTTATCCAAATTTTAATAGTCACGCAGAATTGCTTTAGAGATCAATTTGTATTTTGCCAGATAATATCCAGCGCCAAGACTAAGGGTAACTGACTTATAATCGTCACAAAATTATACCCATACATACAATACAATTCCCTGTAACGTGGGTGATGATGATGATACACAAAGCCTATTAAATGCGCAGTCACTTATTCAGATTCGGAGTTAAATTTTAGCTCGTGTTGATCATGCTGGTATTTAAACAGAACTCGCAACAACAGTCACTGTATACAAACTATGGCGGTAGGAGTACCTCGGTTCGACGTAGGAGTTTATCCCCACGCGTGAGCCGGAAAATCCGGCGCGGAGAAGAGGGAACTATATTGATGTTCTAGTAGCAGCTGCATGGATACAATTGTTTAAAAAACTTTTAACTCGAAGTTCTACCCTTTTGTTTCACATAAACCTCTCGCACAGGAACTGTTCATCCGTTGTAATTTTTATTGTTCGAAATGTTTCAGTACAGCAACGTTGAGTAAACTTTTTATGTTGGACATTGTATATTATGTTCTTCTGGCATGTGTGTATCACGTATTTTTCGCGCTTCAATAACTGGGTCGACAGCGCTACATCCATCTGCGACATCTTGGCACTTGATGGTCGACTAAGTATATGTGCCAGGCTTTTCAGCCTATCAGGATCAATAGACATCTATATTTCTAAAGCGTATTGTCCTTTTCAAACACTGGTCCTTTATTTCACAAATTGACTCACTTCTCTATAGGTATCTGCATTATGAAACTTCAAGTGATACACAAATAAAAATCAGTTCTTGATTGTCTCTCTTAAATGCAAAAGTTTGCATTATAGGGTGCAGAAATGCCAACATATAGCTCTCTTGTGATTTTGTTTTCATGAGACATTTCTGATGTATTGACTCTTTTATTTTGCAGCTTTTCCAAGGCCGTTTTTATTTTGAGATCATCCCGTAATACATATTTTTACTGTTACTTCTAAACAATTTTTACGAACGTTTTCTTTCGTATCTCAAAACTACATTAATTAGGGCACGAAAAGACTTAATTAGAACACGAGGTTGTTATTTGAATCTATTTTCCTCGTTTCCATCATGCCAGTCGTGTAGGCTGTGGGTGATTTCGACTGGGTTGTCAGTGTACAGTGAACGTTATCACCACCAAGTAAAATTCGATGGTCGTCTGCATCCGCTGCTCTTTCACAATTCTTCTATAACTCCCTAGTAATACCCAGGAGAACTAGACAAGAGTTTTGTTAGTTTCATAGTAGGTACCTATCTAATAGGTCTCTCCACTGGGCATCAAATAATATTTTACCAGTTTTTAACTTGACCATAAATAAATGTTATGGTCCAGTACTACGTGTGAAAGCATAAACAGGGTTTTCAATTGCACGTCATAATTGTACGAGATGTTAATGCTAACTGGTTTTACTGCTGCTAATATTAACGTTTTCAACGCCTTCGGTACATGCGTAGTGCATGTGTTAATGGATGCTTCCGGTTTTTGTAACTTCGTGCTATAAATGAAAAGAAGTTGAGCACGCTGGCGAATATCCTGAATGTATACGCATATATCAAGACATTCATGTGTTTAGAAATAAGGTTTAGAAAAACATGATACTCGTATAATATGCGTATAAGTTCGGGATGGTATCCACGTTCCACGATCCACGTTAGGTGAAAATGGATTTTCAGCTAATTTTCTTTATTGAAGCTAAAACTTGATCTATGAAAAGTTTTTGGAAGCTTTGGTCGAGTTCAGCTTCTGAATGATTGTGTTATATTTTTAGTTCTGATACTATAGTATACATCGCGTGTAGTCTAGTAACATTGTCTGCGCCATGGCAGTTTTACTCGCCGGTTATCAACCAAATTGTTGGGTCAATACTGATTTAGTTAGCTTTTAGCTTAATTGTGTTTTTAAAGAATCTGAGAGAGAGAGAGACTAGCTGACTCGCGCTACTTCGTTTGTGTCACATTTTCTTGACTGCTCCGCTAGTATTGGTCTTAGCGTGACGCTGATGAAATGAGCTATCTAACACTGAAGTATTTTTTTAAATCAAACTAGTTCCTGAGATTAGTGCGTTCAAGCAAACAAACTCTTCAGCTTTATATAATTAGTATAGATTATATATAATTAAATAACCACTCACTGATTGACATAATTGTTCTCCCACTTGCCGTGCTAGGAGGGGAAAACTTTATATGGGGTTGTATAGAAGGTGTCGGGGTGAGTATGGGAAAAATCTGAAACTACCCCTTTTCCACCCCCATCTTTCAACCCCATTGCTTATCTCAGAAACCTGACGTCGAAGAGAAAAATGGTTTTCGGGGTTGTATAGAGGGTGTCTGGTTGAGTATAAAACGAAAAAAAAACTACCCCTTTTCAACCCCCTTTTTACAACCCCTTTGCGTATCTCAGAAATCTGATATTTTAGAGCAAAATGGTTTTCGGGGTTGTATAGAGGGTATCTGGATGAGTATATGGCCAATAAAAAATTCAACCCTTTTCAACCCCCTTGTTTCAACCCCTTGGCATATCTCAGAAACCTGACATTGTAGAGAAAAATGGTTTTCGGGGTTATATAGAGGGTATCTGGATGAGTATATGGCTAATAAAAAATTCAACCCTATTCAACCCTTTTCAACCCCCTTGTTTCAACCCCTTGGCATATCTCAGAAACCTGACATTGTAGAGAAAAATGGTTTTCGGGCTTATATAGAGAGTATCTGGGTGAGTATAAGGCGAATAAAAAATCAACCCTTTTCAACCCCCTTCTTTCAACCCCTTTGCGTAACTCAGAAACCTGACATTGTAGAGAAAAATGGTTTTCGGGGTTGTATAGACGACATCTGGATGAAAATATGGCCAAAAATAATTCAACCCTATTCAACCCTTTTCAACCCCCTTCTTTCAACCCCTTTGCGTAACTCAGAAACCTGACATTGTAGAGAAAAATGGTCTTCGGGGTTGTATAGAGGACATCTGGATGAATATATGGCCAAAAAAAATTCAACCATTTTCAACCCCCTTCTTTCAACCCCTTTGCGTAACTCAGAAATCTGACATTGTAGAGATAATAATTGTTACTAAAAAATACTAAAAAGACACCGCGGGTTGCTTGCAACTCGCGCCCCCAAGCGAAATACTAGTAATTAGTATAGATTTGAATATTTGGCTATGTGGTCGAGATTAGTATAGAGGAAACTTAGGGCATCCCGACACGGATTGGTTGGGTAAGGTCTGGATTGACGTGGCCATTTCATGAACCATAATGTGGAATTGCCGACCACGTCATGAATTGGCAATGTAATATGGCTCAATTTCGGTACTGTAGACTACGTTTTTCAAACTACAAGGAACCGCTTAACTCAAACCTACTTATCCATCAAATAAGTGAAGTGAACCTTATCGTACTTAGGGTGGAAATGTTGAAAGGAATATTGGGATAAGTGAAACTTGATCTGCCTATTGAAAAGTTGTAAGCCCTTATGGATGAGGCCTATTGTGAGTTACGAACTAGTTTCCAATATTATACATATGCCTTTGTAACACCGTAAGGATGACTCCTCTGCATTCTTCTTTCAGTAAAGCAGAATGCACAGTTCACTAACTTAACTAGGTATTCCATAAAAGTTTGTTATACCATGAAGGTATTGTTTAAGAATAGTAGTAAGCAGAATTTAATTTTCATTCAGTCAATGTGAAAATGATATACTGATACCGGTAATCTGTTTAGCAGGGTATAAGCAACGTACGGATAATCCTGACTGATTTTTTAAATCCAAGGCGAACATCCGGACTTGCAGTGACGAGAGTCAGTCTCAAAATGAGGTTACTACACGTAGAGCATAATTCGCAACTGTGTTATGTGACAGTCAAGATTTATTATTTAGTATCGGTTGCCGGGTTGGCAGTCGCCGCGCCGTCAGCCGGACGGGCTATCTGCGCACCGGTGGCTAAATATGACGTCCCAGCGATTGTGGAGCTACAGATATGCACCATTCGATGAAACATTTTATTAAAAATTGCTTGATTTGTTAGTTCATTTCGACATAGATGAATTTCTGATAACAGTTATGTATGTAGGGCGATACCGATACATACAAAGTACGGAAGTTCAAGTGCAAGTCATGATCAGAGGTCGGAATTATGTAGAGTTATTTATGTACTCACACTGGTTTCATACAGCGAAAGAGTAAAGTGGATATTCCTCAAATCCCGAGATTAATTTTAAAGAGCAGAAAAAACCCGTGGTTTATTAAATAAAAAGTTATTTAGTTTTACACAATTTAAACCACAGTCTTTGTTTTATTTATCTATCTCGTGAGGTTTTTATTATTATTTATTTGAAATATTGTTGGCCACACGGGATTGTCTATTAGAAATCCCGGGAAAATCCATATTAATATCAAGATTTCGATGCAAGTACAAAAATAAATCTACCTAATTCCGACCTCTAGCCATGATATGATAACAATATTTACTTATAAAATAGCCAAAACAACTACTAATGTCTTAGAAATTTGAAATTAAGGTATATATTGTAACGTGATCATCCGCTAAGAACGGATTTATTGAATTTCAAAGTTAAGTTTGAAATTTCAGAATAAAATGACCCGCCCTATTTCATGAACTTGGTATAAAAGTCTTCTTTGATGCTGACATCTACGCAGACAGAGTTGCGGGCATCAGCTAGAGATTTTATACAAGTAACGTGAACACTCCTTGAACGCCAATGTTAGGGTAGCTAAAGCGTTCGGCCGTTGAGCCCTGGGCCTCAAGTCTGCTATTAGAATTATCTATAATTGATTTCATAATGGTTCATTTTTACAAGTTTTGTAATCTATTAGTATAAAAGCGTCATTATAACTTTCCAATGGTCAATCACTGACACTCCATTGAAATAAATGGTATAGAATGGTAATTTCGTACATAATGACAAATGAATGATAGACGTATGCGGTGATTTGCTAAAATTTTGACAGTTTCTTTGATCAGTGATCTACCATAAGAACGTCACTGTGCAATAAGTGCTCTTAATAGCTCAGTTTTCAAAAAGTATTACAAGACCATTGACCGACCAATGATCGACCATTATGAATTTAGCAGATTACGATTTTTTCCCAAAATGGCAATGAAATCGTGTTGGAATGACAAATTTATAAAATAGCAGACTTGGAGCCCTGACTAGTTGACTACCTAAAGAAATTTGAAGACGGAATGATGGCTTAACCAATTCCTCAGGGAATAGACTGGCAACAAAATATAAGGAGTGTGAGCGACCCTTCCCTTTTCACAATATTTTGGTACTTACCTCATTTTCGCAATGTTTTCTTTTAGAGAAAATTCTATTCTTTAAAACTACCAAGCACGTGTAACATAAAATATTTTAAATATCGTCATTTTTTTTAAGTAGTTGTGAAACCTCTTTCACAATTTATTTGGCCCTTTGTCACTGAATTCTGTTTCAGAAACTTAAAAGTCAAGTACCAAACATGTAACGAGGGGAACATTTCAAATGTCGAAGTTTTCTGAGGTAGTTGATTCAGTCTTTAACAATATTTCTGGCACCCCTTTTCCACAAAGTAATATTTTTGAGTAAATTGTATACAATCAAAGCAGGTACCAAACACGTAACTGGGGGAATGATTCTAAATGTCAAAATCTTGGAAGTAATTAAGAAACTTCTTTCTTGTATTTTTGGCACCCCTTTTCACTATGGCTTCTGTTTCAGAAAATTCCATACAGTAACTGCAGGTACCAAACACGTAACGAGGGGCAATATTTCCCAAGGACGTAACAAAGGAGAACTTTAAATGTCGAAATTTTTGTTTTGAGAGTAGTTGAGAAACCTCTTTCACAATATTTTTGCACCCTTTTTCACTATGGCTTCTGTTATAGAAATTTCCTTATAAAAGGCAAGTATCAAACACGTAATGAGGGGAAAGATTTAAAATGTCGAAATTTTCCAAGGTAGTTTAGTAACTCTTTCACAATATTTCTAGCCTTTTTTCCCCAAGTATTATTTTTCAGAAAAAATCACACAATAAAAGCAGGTATCAAACACGTAACGAGGGGAACATTTTATATTTCGAAATGTGCGGGTAGTTGAAAAACTTTTTGTACGTATTCGGTGAAATTCAAAAGAAATGTTTGTTTATTTCTTCACTGGTTGCTAGAAAGTTTATGTATCAATTGAAAGTTCGACTTACAGTTTGAATAAGCTGTATTTTATTACTTTATTGTTTGTCGTTCTAAAGAATAGTAACTTTGAAATAACGTTAGGAAAGGAGTAAAAGGTTTCGCTCATTGTTTAGATGATGTTTTGTTTACAGTCCCGTGTTACGTTTTTTGTAAAAGTATACCCGCTCAGCACAACATACGACGAGTTAGCTTATAGACTAGCTAGTTTCCGGTGCGTTACTGACGTGCGTATAAACTTATAGTTTGTGCAAAAAATATGTTGAAAATCTTGCAATGTCAAAAAAAATTAAAACACTGAATTAGGTTACATGTCCAAAGCTTTTAAGTCATTTGAACGGCGACTGGAATTTAGGGAACATGCGACTGTAAGTTAATAGTTTTTCATTTGACGAAAAATTAATTTATCGATTAGCGATTTATCGATCAGCTAGCTGCATATTATGCAGCTAGCTAACTAACTAAGAAACAAAAACTGCTGTTGATGTTTAAAGTAATTAACGACGCGCATACCTTTGCTGCACCGCTTAAAAATAACGTCATTTACAGATCCAATCTAACGCAATAGTTACTGTCTACCCTATACCCTCATGTGAGAACATTAGAAAGCCAGTAATATCGCCAATTAATAAATTACCATTATAGTATTGAAGACTACTTACACTGTTGGTACAGATAAATCATGAAATATATGATATAGAAAGCACTGTTTGTTTGTTCGTCGAGTAGATCATGCGCTTTGCTACTGTTAATCCGAATGAACCATAACTTACATTACGTAATATAAAAGTTTTGGAGCGGAATGCATCTTCTGGAATTCCTTTAGATTGTTTAAAAATATGCAATTTTATGAGTTACATTATCATGCTGATACGTTCAGGATACTTGAATTTTAAGCATACATTAAAAGGTGTGTTAATTCAGGGATAATGATTACAATTTGGCAACTGATCATACCCAAAGTTTTTCTTTTGGACACGTATTGCTGCCAACGACCACTGCAGAGAGCCAAGCATCACAATAATAAATGGATTACATCTTCACCTTATCATAACGGATGTCATGACTATTATCAGCACCTCACATTTTGATGACTGATTCAGAAACAATGTCAACTTTATTTTTAGTATAGTGAAATGCTTCGACTCGTTTGGGATTTATTTATAGCCATTTCGAGATATATTTGGCTTCCGCATTTTACCGAATTTAAAAACTCGTCTTTCTTTGAAATAAAATATCAACTTATCATGCTATACTTATTGGAGAAATAATTTATAATACGGCTATTGTTGGCTGAGCTGGTATGAATTCGATTCTTTTTTAACCGACTTCTAAAAAAGGAGGAGGTTCTCAATTCGGATGTTTGTTTTTTTTTTTTTTTTTTTTTTTATTGTTTGTTCGCGCATAACTCCGTCGCTCGTCAACCGATTTGAAAAATTCTTTTTTTGTTGGAAAGGGTATACTCTCCAAATGGTCCCATGAAAATTTTATCGAAATCAACCAAGCGGTTTTCGAAAAATCAACAAAAATCTAAAAAAAATATCTACATTGCCTACATTGACGACCTCTTAGTTTACTCCGCAAAGGAGCAGTACGTTTTTTTTACACCAATGTGATTGGTTCGTTTAGGTGGGGGAGGGGAGGGGGTGTAGGTACCACTAAAAAGTGAAAAATAAAAAACTTTTTACAAAAAATAAAACCGACTTCTAAACAAAAAAACCAAAAAGTATAAAATAACTTTAATTTCGGAAGTCGGTGTGTTCAACAACAAAAAAGCAACCAAAAACACCGAGTTCCGAAATTAAAGTTATTTCATACTTTTTGGTTTTTTTGTTTAGAAGTCGGTTTTATTTTTTGTAAAAAGTTTTTTTTAAATGTTCAAAGGGGCAAAGTATTGACTTATTGAGTCAAGTGCGTGTATTACCAAAGAATGGCTTTACAATAAAATATTTTTATAGCTTGAGGTATGTGCTTTTTCTCTTAATCTATGCAACACATACATATACATAGATGATCCAGTAAAACAAATTAAAATAGAACTTGAAAATCCCACACAATGATGCCTGAGCCATTACAGCACCCACCAGAACTAATGCGATGGTCTATTCGGAGACGGTTCAGTCGCCTCAGGGTGCTTACTCGAGCCAACACCAATCTCTGTAAAACTTTAATTCTAACAGTTGTAATCTTTTATCATTAATACCGTTATTTATATTTAGCTCGAGAATTATTTGCAACCAAGAAATTGACAGGGTACTTGTGCACAATTTTGCCCGTGTCAAGATCAGACGATTCAAATATATGCAACCTTGTTATAAAAATAAGAGCCACGCTAAACGTTTGCGGGGGACGACTGGAAGCGTCGCGGAAATTGTGACACATTATATTTTGTGAAGTATCACAGATTAAGCTGAACTGTTAATTATAACCATAGTATTGGAGTAATCCAATGGTGTGTCCTTGAGAAGGGAACCCATCGCTTTCAGGGCGGTTAGAACAACGACCTTCGCAAGGTGGATGGTATGCTGCTGGTGTCCCAGCAGCATTTATATCTGATCTCATTCATCTCACAGAGATTTATGCTCTGCAGCTAATTTCTGAAGGCTGGTGATGACGTTGACGACTAAATCAATGCCAATTTTAGTTAAGTTAGCCTGCTAATATGTCCCAGGTCGAGGAAGGTTATCGATGGGAATGGACACTGCTCCCTACCTTGATTAGATTGCATGACAATTGGCAATATATTGTCAAGTTTGGAAAGATCTCTATTTCTAAATAGAGCAGCGAAAAAGACTTTGTTATTTTGCTTGTGCGTTTTTACAGCTCTGACTTGGTAGTAGAAACTTAAGGCTAACAATCAATTGATGGAACAAAGATTAATACAATTGAATCTTTTCGAAGTGTAACCCAACTTAGTAAAAATGTACGTAGGGCCTTGTATAAACTCTCGTGGTCATTATCCTAATAATAATAACCTTACTATTGTAAAATTACTAGAATTCATTTAGCCCCTTGTTTCTTCTGCAGATTACTAAACTCTACAAGAAACGTCGAACATCGTCGAATCGAAAATAAATAATTTTTATTTCTTTTTAAATGTAACTACGAACTTGGCATGCTGCGTATTATAGCTGTGATTTCTACTTACGTCACAAACATATATTTGGTACCAATAATCGTTACGTTAGCGCCCCGCGAGACGCAAACGCTTGTCTAGTTTTAAAACTTAATCCCAGGCTAAATTGAGTTACCAACGTCAATTGTCGATGCTTTCATACCCGTTTTTATTTGTCGCACATATTAATTAATAGAAAATCTTTGAAAGAATATTATGTTGGAAGACAAGGTTTAAGTTGATGTGCTTCTGCAATTCTTCAACGAATCGATTTCTTATCTCTTGGGCAATTCTCTGTTAACCTCAAAGTAGTTTGAACCGTGATTATTTGTTAAAAATATTACAATAGTGTTTTTACTACTAACTGTGACACCGACCTTCGCTGTGTAAAAAAATGTTCATGGGGCATCTGAGTTTACCAAATTCAAGGGATTGTAAGCCAATTCTGACTTTTTTTCAAAATTGCATAAAAACCGTTTCGAATATAGTTTTTACTGTTAAAAACGAACGTGCGCTAGCAAATGTTCAATGTCAGTTTTGTAATGACTTGTCTGTTTGTCACGCAAACTGAAGTTAAAGAGGAAATGTGCAATACTGTCTTACTGTAGTAGATCATGGAACGTTATTGCCTTGAGGAAATGAAAATGTCCCTGTAATGTTAATATTTTAATACAACGAAATAAGTGTAAAACGTTCACCGGAAGCTGCGACATCATTATTAGCTACGCTATTCAAGCACACATCAGTCCTACAGTCAAAGCTTGCAAGCTTTTGCTCTATTTTTCAAGGACAACTTGCTTGATCGTCATATTTTAGCCCTTATTTCATTTTGTAAGGATCGGCACTGCATGTTTCCCTTTCTAACCTGACCGGTTCACAAAATCAATCGATTGTTTAATTTCTTGCCATTCTTATAGCTAGTTCACACTCAAAACTTTTCTCATAACAATTTGTTCTTTGCTCTTCGTCATTTTTAATCGTCTTCTATTTACTATGTAAATGTTTGCGTAAATTCACCATATCTTTACGTTAAAGTACTGAAAATAGTTTATCTAGGTTTATATTTGCGCTGATTTTAAAGGCGAACGGCTATCACTGATAATCCCGCCAATAAGATACTTTTCTCTTTTACCCTGGTCAATGTTATTGGGTTCTATTTCTTCCTCATGCATTTTCCAGGCGATCCATCCTTTGGAAGACTTCATCAATCTTACAAAGGATGGATCGCCGGTAAAAAAAACAGCAGTAGCCGTTGTGCTGTCTCTGTTCTGAATAAAAGTTTTTCTATTCTATTCTATTCTATTCAGTACAATAGAAATTAACCAAAATTAACTACCGCGCAACCTATAGTTATTATCGTCATAAAGCTTTACTAGAAACGGTTGCTATCCGTTCAGAGCCCTACACGCATTCATCTCTGTTTACATCATCGGTCCGAGCCGCACTGATCATTTTATCGATTGCTATATATTTTTATATTTATGTTCTGTGTGCGTACCGCATCTGGACGGGCGTGTGTGCCTGCCCTATTTATAATGTGCGGTTAGTTACCTCAGAGCAGATATAAACTACAGACGTGCCAATGACGAAAAATATGACTGCGATGTACCGATACCTGCTGTGGTTCAGTGCAATTACGCGTGTGCCAATGATCTTGGTATCACCGATCGATGTGACCGAGTACTATGAATGAACATACTCTTTCATTTTCAAAATTCCGCAACTACGAAAAGCTTTGCGAAGAAAAAGCAATTTCTTACTTTTCGTCTTGAATAGGTAGGTTTCTTTGTATTTAGAAGATAACGATGTAAAGTTTTGCAGTTTTGACTGGGCGGGTAACTGAGTTTGATATCATTATTGCACTTTAACTGACCACTCGCAAAGAGCGCGTTCTATTTACCTAATAGCGTGTCTGTGTATATTAATTTTCATCAATCTCTCACACCGTACGTATGGAGTAGCCGGTGTAGTGTAGTGTGTCGATTACCTATTGCGTCACTTTTATAATTATTGTCTGCGATGCCGTTTGCTGTGCATACAGTTTTAACATGATTTGATCAAGGTGGCAATGGGCGAGTCTGCTGCTAGTCTAGTCCGGAACATAGGTTTGGCACGTTTACTTGCCTAGCCGAATTTTTCATTCACTTTAAATATTTCACATTCGTTCGAAGAAATTTCGCTAACCGATCACATGGGAACATTAAATAAACTATTTGAGTTACAAAGTAAATTAGCGCTGATTTTTCTACGTCACTTTCTGATGGCGAGATCGACCCATTTCACATAACAATAACGTTGTAACCTATTTAAAGCTGGTACGTATATCGCGTTTTAAAGATCGAGAGCAAACCCGATCTAGAAGATCATTTGATTACAATCGAAAGGCATCATGTCTGCTGCTACTTTATTTATTATAATTGTATACACTCTGCTATCTGTTATTGCCATCAGGCCCAATGAGTTATTATTTTGGCAGCGTCTGATCGCGGATGCGTTTTGTCTTCTCTATACGTCTAACATAACACTTGGTATTTATAGTGTGCGATAGTCATCTCGTTAGATAGTCCAGGAAATTGGGTCGATGACTTGTTGCCACCGATTCTGCATGCACCATCTAGTGTTCTTACTTATCAATTATGTTATTTAATTGGCAATGAGACGTGGGTACTTAATGTTACCATCCCAGTGTTAGCATTTTAAAAGCAAATCCTAAGAGCTGCATTTTATAAAAAAGCCACCGCACCAATATATTGTCCCAGTTTTTAGATATAGTTATGGTAGCAGCAGTCTAGATACGATATTCTGCGCTGTCATTGACCGACCCAAATTATCTGGGGGTATGACGTTCGTAACAAAATGACATAGCGCCACGTTATTTTAGAATTGGGCGAGAAATTTTGATTTCGAGGTCACGTCAGAGACAGTGATTCGTTGATATTGGAGTTGTATTACGTCATAGGTTGCGCACGCGACGTGTTTTTTTTTTTCGTTAAGTTTGTCAGTATTGGAATTCGAGTTTTTGGCAAAGAATTGGTCTCCTGACTGTAATTGAAGTCTTTACCGCCTGTGTACTGTCAGCCATCCGATACCTAATGATGTTGGTTTATTACTCTTATCTTGAAAGAGGAATTTAATCTCGACTGCATTTTGTATGTAAAATCAAAGTACTGTTACAAACGGGTGACTGTCGAGAATTTTTACGACAGATTATTTCTATTTTAATTCATATTTAATGGGTCCTGTCATGTGATGAATCATTACTATATTTATATGTATACAGATAGACGAACGACTGAAGACAGGGACAGTTTGTGATGATGTCAGTGTTATTAAATTGTAGGCTTCATTAATTTGGCTCACATACATTAATTTATTAATGCCGCGTTATTTATTAATTATTAATCACGTTATTTTAATAAACTTGTAGTAAAACATTCGGAAGATAAAAATAAAGCAATGTAGTACTTATTTACCTATCACAATTAATTCGCATAGTTATTAAACTTTAAGTTTATTATGATCTATATACATACGAGTAATAAAATCTTAGCCTTTTCGTGACTATATATTGGATAATTTTGCATAAAAATAACAGAAACGCTAGAAAACAGACAAAAACACAAAAGTGCAATTTTTGCGTTTATCAGTTTGTCTAAACAAACAAATATTTTTGTGGATGTTGATTCGAGAATCAACAAAAACAGCAGGAGCTGGTCGGCATTTGAATCGGAAGTGGTCATACAGTCAGTGCCTTGCACTACCTTTTTCCTATTCTCTTAATTCTGAGAGGGATTATTGTACGTATTTTTTACCGCGATTCACGCGATCGAAGTCGCGGGCATAGCAAGTGTTAAATAAAATTATGAAAAAAAAAGAAATAATGCAGCTTCCACAGTTCGGAGTTACAACTGTGTAGTGGATATTTACAACAATGGCACAAACTCCGTCAGTCTGAACTAAGCTGCCAACAAGATTGTCCTAAATTGGTAATAAGCGCATAATTGACTCGTATGAAATACTTTTACGGCCTTTTGCCTTTTAAGTTTTTGTATCAATTTGTGTTGAACGCACACTAAGAATTTATCTTTGTGATGTTCAATATAATTAATTGTTGTATTTCTGGTTTTAGATTTAAAGAACAACATTAGCATTTTAATCATATACCGTTTGATGGGAAATCCGTTTTTACTAAATAAAACTTCATTTTATTTAACAAACAAAGTTGTGGTGTAGTTTGTAGCAAAATATCCAATAGGAAACCTGCTTTCTCGTGATAGAAGTCTATGACCTCGAATAGTTATCAGTGGGTTTTTTATACCATGCAGGTACATCTGCAGCGTACGCTATGATACCATTTTGAATTACACTTATTTGCTGCACTTACTTCTTTTTTAATGATACTACAACTTTGTTTATTGTCCTTTTACCTTATTTACGTATTTGTAGTTTAAGACTGTTCACACTTTCAAATAAGTGTAAAATGGGGCTCATGCATCTGGCAACAGTTGACGCCGTGTAGACGCGCAACGTTTAAGTCTGACGATTACCTACATACGAGTATGTATATGTTAGTATGAAAAAGCTGTTGTGGCGACATGATGTAATCTCATGTTTTTTGGTCAATTTGTACCTAGAATCGATGTTCTGACGAAGATATCGACAAGATAAACACAACAAACAATCTGATGTATTTATATCATTTCCATTACAAAGCCTAGTGTCCTATAGAAATATTTCCTCATTGTTGATATCATGTCAGTCTTTCCATTGTGGGGCCGATACAAAAGTGCTCATTAAAACAATTACATAATGAAAAGCTAATTGCATGTACGGTACGCGTCCACAGTATCGGTCGAATATCGGTCACATCCGGAGTGCTCACATAATGAGGTACCTACATCGATATCCACTATCAATTCTGTCTCACCACTATACCACGAAAGCACTTACATCCATATACTGACAAATGTATCAAAGTGTACTTTAAAAGCTAATAGGTCACACCACACACCCTAAAAGCTAAAGTGATGCGGTTGTCTCTAATATCGAACATTGTTTATGCCACTGTTATGCGGCACAGCAAACGTAAAGCATAGCATTTTAACGTTTTAGCCACAGCAAAACTGACTAGGAAATATTCTTGTTTTATTTTGGAAATTACCGTATGATGCTGCTTCATCGATATGTACATATGTATCAACATTTGCTAGTTACCGAAAAAAAAAACAATGTTTTTGTCTAATCCATATCGATTGATCAGAGAAAAAAGACGTGGTTTGTTTCCGCTTCTTGTTATCAACTCTAATTGTAAAGGTCAATTGGTGGAAATTGCTTGTTGGACTCCTCGTTGGTGGTCAAGTGACATTATTCACAAATTTTTTTTTATAGAATGTTAGGTTAACCTTAACACTTTTACACATCAGTCTTTTTCGGTTATTTTAAGCTAGATGAGGCCGGTGTTTCCTAGCTGACTACCCTGAGTAGAAACACCGAAACTATATTGAGCGGTCAAAGTTTCTTTGAATATCCATACAATCCATGGTCAAATCATATGAGAACCGTGTAATTTATTGTCTACCAAGTACCACACAGATTTAAGCGGATCTGTTCAGAAAGTGCAAGTACTTGTCAGTTATATTGTAGCTGAAACTTAGAACTTTAAGGACCTCGACGATTTGACGAATAATATCAAAGTAAGGTTATTTGGGTGAGCCGCATAAACAATTAAAACTGCCAGACAGATGACATTAACCCCTATCATAACGATCTAAATAAAAATAAATATTGGCATCATTTTAGTAAGTATAATTCCCAGTCGCTCACTGCGACAAAGTGGAGCCACTCATTTCGTATCGACAAAAATTGGGAACAGGCGCTTTATTATTTCAGTAATTTTCGAGATATAAATAATATTGGACTTATTTTTTCTATTACTCTGTACGTAAAGTGGCACAAACGCTTGTTATCAGGGTATCTGGCAGTAATTATGCCAGCTCCCTTGTGCTAATAACTTCTAATGGCTTGCCAAGAGCCGTCATGTTTTATGAGGTATAAATTTTAAGTCAAATAGTAAACGATTTTTCTTTGTATTAATGAATTTTTCGGGCTGTGCGATTGAATTGTTCTTCATATCAAAATTCTTTCTATTAAATGGGAATATAAAAATCTTTGGCTAATGTGGGATCTAGCAATAAATCATCAATAATTTCACGACAAAAAGTTTGGTAACCTTTGTCCTTTTTGTGCTAAAAGTTATAATTTCTTACAAAAGCCAGTGCATCCTCGCTAGCTTGAGCTTGTCGGTCCGGCACTGCATGCGCCAGTAACCGCGGCACTGACCCTGCACTGGTTCCGAACTGATGCACAGGCAGCTTCACTAACTGCTAACATAACGTGTTATTGTTCGGAGTCATGCTATTAAACTGCCAAGCTGTTGAAGGCAAAACAACTTATTTCAGCTTGTTACTGCAGTTGTTCCGCTTGTAAAAGTTAAAAGGAAATAGCGTGAATAGTTAGGCGGCAGGGCAACGATCAGTTAAAGATATTAAACTACAAGCATGGAACTCCAGGCACTATACAATGTCCATGTATTGTATAGTTCCTGGTGTTCCGCTTTCAGATTGATAATGCAGTCATAAAATGGAGATATTGTTAAGTCATACCGCTTTGCTTGCCAACGCAGCTCAGCGAGTTCCGCGGCAGTATTTTTACGGTGCTCACTGGCGGTAAAATAACCTATTACGTTTTATGCTTTTATGCGAATTTCCATGAAATATATATATACATACATAAGTAAAATGGTTTCAGGCGTTACTACTAATAGAAATAACTGGTACTGCTTATAAACTGGCTGGGTCTGAATAATCGAGTTGTAAGCTATTGATTATAAAAGCTATGAATTAGTGTGTTGATCTGTATAGGAAAGATCGTATAGGAAATCCACAAGTAATGAGACCCTACGTGTTCCTACGACCTGTCATCAATAGACAGTGGAGTTTTACTAGTTAAGATCGGTTTTACCTATGAAACATTGGGAGTTATTATCGGTAACTGAGCGAAAAGTGACTTGATGTAATTTTAATACATATGTGGGTGAATCCCCTTGACTCATAATGTTTACCGGATTTCATAGAGGGGTCGATACACGACACACAATTAATCCTAGTCTAAATAATTCATTATTCGTGAAATCTGACCTGATTCCGTATCGGATATGATTTCAATTACCACAAATATATGCGTTCATGCAACTGTTACCTGTTTAAAATTCATGCAAATGCATTGAAATGGCTCGCAACTGTATTATGCTCTGCGAATCATTGTGTATTCATTGAGTAAATGACTTTTCACCCAATGATAGCGATTTATGCTTGCGTTTGTTTCTTTATTTGCGAATTTCGAATTTATTTATGTCTGTGCGTCTCGTAAAATAGATAATGGCTTTCTAATTATTGCTTGAAAATTTGACGTAAATATAATTAATAAAACAGGTGGTTACTTTAGATGCGTTCCCCATGATAAATGTCTTAATTTATAACGTACGGAGGGTGCTTACTGTCCCGTAAAAGTTGTTAGAAGTAACTAGGAGAAACAAGTCATGATCTTAGACGATGGCCTTGAGGAGGGACTGTGCAGCCAGCGTTGAACTGAGTCTGACTTACAAAAACATCCATATTATGTAGTATGAACCTGCATCTTTTAGTTCATACTCATTATTTTTTGAGAGCCAATAAGTCCTCTAGATTATATTTAGCTTAAATTTATTGCTGTGCGATATCTTCCCGTTTTGTTTTATTTTTATTTTTTTTATTTATTTATTGAATATTGGTGAATACCTAATTATGACATTACTTTTTACAAACGGGTCTGTGGTGTGACCGATGTTCTTAATATATTTTATTAGCATTTGTAAGAAATCTTTATAAGTAGGTATAATAATGGTTTGTTTGCAAGACAAATAAACGGAATTTCAATAAAAAAGGTTATCTGTTTTACTATATCTTAACTTTCTTATTAAAATAAGGAAAAATAATACTTTTTTGTAATTATTATTGGATTGCAATATTTTTTTGAGTTGTTTTAAATAGATCTCTCGACATTTGTAGACTTAATTACGACTTAAAAACGTCTTTAGTTACACAAAACTTGACCGTGTTTTTTTCAGGCATGCATAGACGACAACTTGGACATGGTAGAGTTTCTCGTGGCGCATGGCGCTGACGTCAATCGTGGGGACAACGAGGGATGGACCCCGCTGCACGCCACCGCTTCCTGTGGCTTTCTCAGCATAGCTAGGTAACTATGAGCCTATCAATTTTACATATAACTAGCCACTCTAGCCAGCTGAAAGTCAGTACTTACAGCGGTTTTATTTGATCATGTTCAAGTACTGGCATGCAAAAAGTTTGTATTTTTGCGAAGAGTCAGTTCTGGTATTTTCTATATTTTGCATTGCAACTAAACATTACAACATTGATTAAATTCTGTTGTAAAATTACTCCTTTTGTTATTGCGGAGATGGGCGTCGAGTTCTATTACTAATAAAAGAACTGGTGCTTGATAGTATAAAACGGGATTATGTGGACAAGGGATAATTTTGCCTTTTCTCGGCAATAGGACATTATATCAGCTAGTTAGATAAGATTAGATTGGTTGATGTTATTTTAGTCAACCCATCAGCAAGGGACTTTTGCCTTACGAAAGCGTATATAGATCGGCCCCCAAACGAGGAAAGTTCCGGTACACTCCCGAACTAGAATTTCCTACCGATCAATAATTACTCGTTTATGTCGTTTTAATAATGTGATGATGAATAACAGAGCATTGACGCAGCGTGCGACATACGATAGGCAAGTGTAAACAAAGGTTGAGTCACGATGACCCAATAGGCAGCGGGTTTTCTGTGAACGACACTATTCATTGTATTTAGCTAATAATGATAACATTTAAAAGTTTACTGTTTTGTCGTTAATTACTTGTTTGGTTCATTTGTTACTTATGAGGTATGAATGTTAAACTGTCATGTATTCCAAAATGAGGAAGTGTATTGTGTTTCTAGATCCATTGACGTTCTAGAATGGGGTTACCCGACAGAACCCGAGGTTTGGAAGGGTTGACTAACATGAGTAACTCTAGAGTAATCAATTTGAAGTGGCATTAGGCCGCACATCTGTAGAGCAGATAAGATTTGAGTAGAAGTAACCTCGTAGGTCGTGAAACAAGTGTAGGACGTTCCCAGGCTAGCAACGATCCAGGTCCAGATAGGTCCAGCGACGATCTCTCAGGGCGGCTGTGGTTGAAGGAGGGCGTTCTTAGTACGACTAATGTAGGAATTGCGAATTTGGCGTACAGCTTACATACTATAGCTATAGTGTTGGTTTAGAATATAGAAGTAAATAAAATGCGATTCAGTTGTCAATTAACCCTTGCAAATTGTGATCAATTGGAGAATCGATCGGTGTTGTATAACGTGTTAAAGTCTGTCATTAAGGTTTTCAAGTGCAATAAAGCATCATTATTACTTCCAATTTACTACACGTTCTGCTAGATAAGTGTAAATTATTTTAAATTACTATTTCTATTCGACTAAATTGATACTCAAAATGAGGATACATTTCAATTTATTGTACGCAACCTATATGGCACTCCGTGAATACTGAATAGGTACTTTCCCTCATTTTATTATTTATTTGTCTAAAATAGAAATATGAACTACGTATTTCAGCGCGCAAGCTAAGAATATTCTCGAGTAAATGGAACACCCGACCTGACGGAATAATACAGAACGCCGTATTGAGAATATTACACCATCTTCTAAGAAACTGTTTAGTTTTTCCTGTTAGTATTCCTAATAATCTATCCTTTGCTACGGCGACAAAAAAATAATTTGTGATGTCACTGAGTTTCACTTGTAAAACTAATCTTATTTATTCGGGAGTACAGGCTGAAAACAAAAAAAAAATCTGACTATCCGTTTGAATCGGGATATAAAAAGTTAAGGGCTTGTTATATATTATGCAATAAGTATTTACTAGAATGAAAACGAATTTGTATAAAATTTTTCATCATATTTGCTATAAATAAAACGGAAAATCAGAGGATAGTGAAACTTACAAGAAATAGTCCGCTTCGGATGGATTTTGTGTCTGTATTTTCGCAGTCAGGCTGAAAATCGACCGCTGGTGCTGATGCCCAATTTTTCAACCATTGAAGAACCATCATTCATCTAAATCAGGAAAATGCTTTGGATTTTTTTTTTTGACGCTTTGGATTTGGATTAGATACTTGTCTGCATGTGGAAGCTTGTAATTAGCAAATGTCTTTAAATTATGTAAGATATCCAAAAATGTTATTAGTCTGTAAGCTTTCTTTAAAAATAAAGAAATAAATAATAATAATAGATTGACGTCATTATAACATACGTAACGGGAAAATCTTAGTTGCGAAAACTTTATTATATAATTTTATTTAAACTGACTCATATATGCCATAAGCAACCACGATCTACCAGGTTTTAAGTGAACTTTCTGGAATCCGAACAAGGATAAGTTAGATGTGTGTGACAAGAGAAAGAATGATACTACTACGCTTGAATATAGTTACCACCTATACGTCTTTATCTGCGTAGTATTTATTTATGTACTTACCTAACTTTAGGCCAGTATTGAATTCTAGAATATTTTCGTAATGTATTTGAATGATAGATTCTTGGCTTCTAGTAGTTGGTATTTATTGCTTTAATGGTTTAGCTGGCTTGGATGGGATTGCCAGCATTTTGTGGCTTTCAATTTCAAATTCTACTGGTTGTGCTAAGAACCACAACGCTAGTCGGTCCATTGCCAATGTTTAAAGTCGACCGTCGACGGCGCTTCTAGGCATGCGTTGCCTCTCTTTCGTCTGCTAACGGCCGAACCCAATATTCGATTTATCACATACTGGAGATAGAAAAACAAATGAAACAGAACAAACAGAAAAATTATTATAGGTTTTCAGTTGTTTCATTTTTTTTTTCTATCTCCAGTATGTGATAGATCGGTTATTGGGTTCGGCCGTTAAACAGCTATCGATCCTGTGACGGATACACTGCCGATACTGCAACTGCAGTTCAATTTCAGAGTAAACAACGTGCATATTTCTGTTTCAGATACCTCTTAGAGAACGGCGCCGACGTTGCTGCTGTGAACTATGATGGAGAGCTGCCAGTAGACATCGCCGAAAGCGATGCTATGGCCGACATGCTGCAGAAAATCATCGATGAGAAAGGTAAGAACTACAGTCCATTTACAGATTAACTCTCAAAAAAAGTCAAAAGTCAAAACGTTTATTTCAATTAGGCCATGAACGGCACTTTTGAACGAGCAATCAACCTCATTGCAATGACACTACGGATTTATTTGGATTTGACTATGATGCTAAATCAAAAGTAAAATAACTGTGAACGGAGTTCCATCATCTTGTCTCAGCTTCGCACAGTTTAAATTGAATGTAAACTACACCGATGATAAGCATTAAAGCTATCCGAGAAGAAAATCTGTTAATAAATATAAAACGTAATTTTTAATAGTTTACTAAGCTTTATTTCTTTGTTGCGGAATTTGTTCGAAAGAGTCACCGCGGCCCTGGAACGCAAAGGGCACAAGAAGGAGCACGGGTGGGTTTTAGTCAGTAAAAGTCTGACACTCCCTACCGCTCCGCCCAGGGCGGAAGTTCTCTGCAACCCCTACGGCCTCGCTGCGCCCTTCCGACACCTTGTCGGGCTTTTTAAAGTCGTAGCGGATCAGGTCCTCAAAGGACGCTGACCCGCTGGAGCCTCCTCGGCTCAAGTTGCCACTGGCAAGTGGAAGACATTCGTTGCCCCCCCCCCCAGAATACGGTGGGGCAGACGCTCTTTCGAGCGTGGCGGATTCCCCAGCGGCTGAGCCGCTAGAACCGCCCTGGGGTAAATCTATTTCGACTGCCTTGTTCTTATTATTGTTCCTTTTAAAGGGTGCGGTCCCTGTTTCTCCGCGCCTTCTCAGGGCCCCTCTCCTCACCTCTCTACTTACTTGCTCGCTGCCCTCACAGTCACGTCTGATGATCAGACGCGTACCAGAGAGCAGCGAGCAAGTCTCCTCCAAATGAATCGCACACCGTCCGCAAACCCGAACACTGCTCAGGTCTCCGAACGGTGTGCCCTTCCCGTGTCCCTCTTGGTCTGATCCCTCACTTGCGACCTTCCGGCATGAGTAGCTCTACCGGGAAAGCTTGCAAGATCATTGAGACGCGCAAGCCCCACCACGACGACAACGTGGGGACACAGTCGGTGGGGATGGTATCAATAGCCCTATGATCGAATTATTAAATTACCAATTTACAACAATAACTATGGGTTACTGGCAGAGAAAGTGTATTTTTCCTGGTTTCTGTTAATGTAGTAGAGCAACTTTATTTCTCATAAAGTATACGCTAAGAGCGATATTCCGTTTCCCGACTCTGCAAATAATTAAATTGCGATTGACAATGATTGAATTTCATTGTTTAACCTTTGTTAATTTGTTCCCCAGGAGTGGACTGCGAGAAGTATCGCAACGCTGAGGTGGACGCTTTGCTGAGCGACTGCCGCAAATGGGTAGCTAACGGATATGAAGAAGTCAGGGACGCTAATGGTGGCACCCCTCTCCACGTCGCGGCAGCTAAAGGATACGTCGATGTTAGTATCAACTGTTTTAGAACCATCTTATGTCAGTATCCATACAGTTCTCGTAATAAATAACGATGGTATAGATTTGCAATACAAATAAAAAATATAAAAAAAAAGTTTATTTCAATTACAATGGGCATTTAGATACATAATATTGGAGATCTCCTTTTAAGCAAGGAATTGCTTGTATTAGGAGAAATTAGGACAAATAGGTCTAAAAGTTGCAGCAGCGTCGAAACAATTGGCTGGATCTCAGGCCTTTTTTTATTTTTTATCGGCTTCCCGCAATGTAAGCCACAGACCTCTTTGTGAGAAGGAGCGGGCCGTAATCTATCTTGCGAGGTGGTGAATTTATGATGTGAAATGTCTTGCATTTCGATTCCTAAGCAGCCACTTGCAAAAACCATATGCAACGAAATTTGTATTGTTTTTTGCTTATGCGTTTGAGTATCTATCTTCACTTAACTTGCATGCATATGATGTTTCACGGAGATGCTCCACTACGGCTTTGTCCCTGGTAGAGCCGACCCGACTATTTTTGGTGTATGGGGCATGCCTTGCTTCTTGACTATGTTTGAACGACAATGGTTTGAAAGAGAGTTGATAAAAAGTAAAATATTTACTAGTCGCAAGAGCTGACTCACGAAAGCGCGGGAACATTTCCTAAAAGAACTTGTAGGGCCTTACCCAGCAGTGGGATCCAATTGCTAAAATAAAAATAAAAGTGCCAGTACCATTAAGTTACTTGATATCGCGACACAACTGCTCGCTATTTTACGCTATGTTTTGCTTTTCTAATCTGTATAATATACCTATGACTTTATTCAGGTGGCTAAAATCCTGCTCGAAGATTGCGGCGTAGACCCCGACTGCTTGGACTACGATGGCTGGACCCCGCTGCATGCGGCCGCTCTCTGGGGACAGAAGGAGGCCACCGCCTTGTTGCTCAAGTACGGAGCCGACCCCATCCTCAAGAATTATTCTGTAAGTACCAATACATACATATACTCAAGAGTAAACACTTCGAGTCGCGGCAATCGCAGTCTTTCTATTAGGGAGTTTGGTTCCCGCACTTAGTCCTTCGGCTGGACTATTGTACGTTGGCCATGGAGTGTAACGTCCAGAAGCAGAAGCACCTTTTGAGTTTATTCAAGATGTCTGTAAAATAATTAGGTTTCCCTATAATTGGTTTCCGTATTTTGGTGACGCGTGTGCACGTAAGGGGCGCGTGTGCAACTGTTTCCTCCGTCTTCACGCATGTTTTCACAGAAGGCTGTCGGTTTACTAAGTACTCCGTTCATGTCTTTACCGATCATATTTTGACAAGACACCAAAAAGAGATTATCCAACTGGCGTCGCTAGCACAAAAAGGAAATCGGATTTCATCTGACCCAAAACCGATACCAAAAGCTTCAAACGTCCTGCGAACTGTGGACTCTAGGCACTAAGTAACACTGAGTTAGATAGCACATCCATTTACCACAATGGTATGAACCTGTATTTTTAACTGAAACCTAGAGAGCCAACAGTGTGTATGCAAAGTCAATGGACCTAAACAAAGTACCATAATCTATACTAATATTATAAAGCTGAAGAGTTTGTTTGTTTGAACGCGCTAATCTCAGGAACTACTGGTTCGAATTGAAAAATTATTTTTGGGTTGAATAGACCATTTATCGAGGAAGGCTTTAGGCTATATTTCATCACGCTTAAGCCAATAGGAGCGGAGCAGAGATAAAGAATGTTTTAAAATCGGGGATTCCACGGGGACGAAGTCGCGGACAGAAGCTAGTGTAATCATATAACCACTGTCATAAACTGTTTTATTCACAAACTGAATTGTCAACCAGGGCCAAACCTGCCTCGAGCTGGTGGATCCAGGCATGCTGTCGTTCCTCCACGACGCGATGAAGGCTGCACGCCGCAAGACCAACAACAACAACGTCATACGCAAGCGCAGCCCGCCGCAGCACGAAGCCAAGCGGGTCGATATCGAGATCACGCCGCAGCCCGAGAAAGTCGTCAACGGTAAGACTGAAGGTGCCTTTCATATTATGTATTTTATTTTACTTGAAGCATGATGGCTATTACCAAGTTTTGTGTGGGCCACGTTAACTACATGTGTAATCTTCTTCGCAATATATCCAGTTGAACTGAGTGAGCTAACCCATAGCTATACGCCTGAATTTGTACCTTTTTCCTCCTTAACTGTATCCCTTTCTGCGGTTCTGAAACATTCATCACTAGATTGGGAAAGAAACAGTAATGAAATCGTTCACCGCTGCTGAAAAACTTGGGTTCTTGGAAGTACTTTAGATTTACATATAAACTGTCCCCCCGATCGCAACAAAATCTCCAGCAACACATTAGACTGTTAGGTTGGAAGAACTTGAAATTTTTATTCATACAATGGTATAATATTTCTCGTCTGGCTAAACCCCCATGAAACTTGATGGTAGTCATCGTGTCATTGATTTAGTCAGATACGATTCCTGTCTCTATCGCTTCTTGTGTTTTCTTTAGGACCCGTTTGTAAGTATGAAAATTCGAAACCTAATCATCACTATTCGTGAATTTCCGAGCATGTATGCGGTTTTCTGTTTACATTGAAAGTAATTTGGTATTAAGTATCAACGTGCTCTATATTTCCCTGTTGTGTTTCTGAACATATTATGAGACCTTCGATAGCATGTTACGGCAAGTGAAGTACCTCTTTCACCAACAAAGTGTCGTACGAACAGTGGGTATTTGATGCTTGTAAAATAGATTTTGTAAAACTTATTTGCTGTTTCTAAGTTAAACAAAACAAGCCCATGTTTTCCAACTTTGGCTGCAGTACATAATGTGAACGGTAAGCGTAGTCCCTGTTGCTCGCAATATAAAGCAGGTTCATTTTGCAGGTGTTTAGTTTTTTAGCCATAATATATAATCACTACATAGTATAAAACAAAGTCGCTTTCTCTGTCCCTATATCCCTATGTATGCTTAAATCTTTAAAACTAGGCAACGGATTTTGATGCGGTTTTTTAATAGATAGAGTGATTGAAGAGGAAGGTTTATATGTGTAATACATGCATATTATAGTAGATGAAATATTAGTACCTATCTACATTGCACCCGTGCGAAGCCGGGGTGGGTCGCTAGTTGTTAAATAATTACGTTTGTTAGACATCACTACATGGTATAAAACAAAGTCGCTTTCTGCTTTCTGTCTGTCCCTAAAAAAATAAAACTGAAGAGGAAGGTTTATGATATAATTTTAGAGGTTTCTAATGTGATGTCGTAAGTAAACACAATATTTCAGCATTGCACCCGTGCGATGCCGGGACGAGTCGCTAGTAAGACATGAAAAAGGATGTTCTCTCAACCGAATATGTGTGGCGTCGTAGTCGCTGGACACAGACATCGTTTTATATCATATTTAAAATAGGTATTGTTTTATCATTTGGTTGGTAAACATGCTGAACAATTCTAGAACAAGGTTAGACCAAGGGAAATGAATCTGGTAATTACTCAAGGAACTCATAATATTATTTTTAACGGTATGAGTGTTTGTTGTGCTAACTGCCACTCGCCCGATGAGCTGGCTGAGGTCGCATTTAACATCATACAGGTTTGGACAACATCAAACAAAAAACAAAAACCTTTATAAACGCAAATAACGAATTTGGATTTTAAAAAAGTCAGTATTTAAAACATTAAGTAGTATAATTAAGAAAATGATGTTTAAAAATGTCAATGAATGTTGTTCAAACCGTTCACTCATTCATTCATTACCACGACAGACAAGCCGCCGGCGCCGGAGATCTTAAAGACGGAGCCGAAGCCGCCGCGGGGCCGCCCTCCGTCGCCCGAGACCACCGAGACAGAGTCGTCGCCAGAAGACGCACCTTCGTGGCGCCGATCGGCTTCGTTCCGTAACAGGCACTCAGACCCGCCTAGTAAGTTATCATATGTATAGGGAATATCCATTGAATGAGTGAGTTGTTCGTGGAAGGTTGATAGAACTCGACCAGTCGATATTGCGCTTACGCAGTTACACGCATCCCGATCAGCAGGCAGCTCTATCCACTAGACTATAGGTTCATCACAATGATATCATCTGAACGGTCAGTCTCATCATGCAAGTTACAGTAAATCAATTGTTAACAAACTTCTTTGTCTGTGGGCAGTGTGCTTTTAGGGTTAAAAGACTGTTGTCAAGTTCGTATGATACAAGAGTGTAGGTAGGTGTAAATACTAGAAAGTCAGGCGAATATATGGGACAGATCGCTAGCACGTCGTACACCGTAGTTTCTTCAGTTTCATATATATATATATTATAAGGACTGTAAAAACATTCAGGTAGAACCAAATCAAACGCAGTAACAAATACACGTGACAGCGGGCGTAAGGCTTGGGAGTAATGCTCAGCAAAGAGACCTTAACAGATATTATTAAGTTGGTATCGACGTGTAAACTCTTTTAATTGAACTCCATACTTGTTACGTTTTCAGGGGACAACAACAAACCTGCTAACAACGCAGTCAGTGACAGCGACACAATCCTGAGGAGGACACACAGCTTTGAAAACGATAAGAGGTACCGATTCGACACTACGTGTCACACTCACTCTCGTACCGTAACAGTGCACAATGGTTTACGAAGACGTTCTGTGAAAAGAAAATCGGCTAAAGTATTGAAGGACTTTCGGACTTTCTACTATGACATTAAATGGGGTATTGGACCCTCATCTCAGCAAGCAAATGAGAAAGTTTAGGATCGACTCAGGGCTTGCAATACATTTACAAGATGTCTAGAGAGGACAGTAAGCATGCAACACTAGATATCTTGATGTCTATAAAAATATCTACCTGGGATAAAGTGCCCAGTTACACTAATGAAAATGATGAATGATAATATAATTCATCATTCATTATTTTCATTAGTGTAACCTAAAGGACTGATTTTTTTTAGTTAGGTAGCTACTCTAAACTACAACAAGCTTTTTAAAACGTTTAAGATAGAAAATATTATAAATATCAGCCTATTCAATTAAAGATCATCATTTTACTAGTTAAGGCAGTTATTTGTGTAATTAATTATATTTAAAAAAAAATCTTTACTATTACCATAACTATAATTATATATTATGTAGGATGCCGCAAATGGCAGATAGCCAGGTTTTATTTTTATTGAACGTCTACAGAAACTGAACTGTTGTGCAATGTTAAAGTATCGCTGTATATACAAAATTAATTGTATGTCGTTAAAATTTGGCATGACAACTAAAATATTGATTATATTTTAAACAAAATTCTCTAAGCATTCATAGAGAATTGTGAGGCTAGATCAATTGTTATTGCCCTACATTTCTGAACGGTGTTGGATGCAAGCGGCTCAAAACAATTTGTTATGGAAAACATTGAGAGGGTCTATGTCCAATACTGGATGTATTACACCTGATATCATCAAAATATTTATAAGAATCTTAGTTGAAAAGGGGATAGAACCTTTGTTACTGTGCTACCCGGTCGCCATATTGTTTTTTTTTTCAAAGTCGCGACGTACAGTGACACATATATTTATGACTATAGGACACTTAAATAAACAAAAAATACTAGCAACAATGTGCTCTAAACTGGCATGTTGAAGAGATCTATCATAAAAAAATAATTAATTATGTGCTTATGCATTACATTAAATTCAAGTATATAATGCCCAGCTTGATTTAAGCACTTTTGGAAGAAAGTATAAATAAGAACACATGACAATCACTTTATTAAGAACTTCGCAAAATAATTGTCTTATCATATCAAAGTTAAATCAAGCCGACAACTATTATTAGAATACAATTTACTGCATAGTGCATAAAGTACGTGAAAATCTTTTAATTATTTTCATTGTTCTTCGCCTTTCCTCCAAATATCTCAGCAACCTGCTGGTACTTTAGGGCACATTGTTGTTGTTTGTTTCAAGTGTTCTCTAACAAAATATATAGGTACATACGCCGCGATTTTGATAAAATCAAAATGGCTATACCAGCTCCCATACAAAAAAGTTCGAACCTCTTTGTCACCCATTTACACAGTTCATAGCGTCGGATTTGTTAATAAATAACAAAACAATGAAAATTAAGGATATCACTGTAACTCATTCCTCATCTATTGAGGAGGTACACTACTACTGTATGCAATTTATTTTTAAATTGTAGACATTTTAGATCTGCTCCTCAATTTTTTGTTGCCATACTTCATTTTCTTAGTTATTATTTTGCTCACAATTCTTTAGAAATGTAAAATGCTTTGTTGAATTCATGTTCGATGGTTATGGTTAGTGCTGGTATACAAATTGGCGTTTATTGATGTTGTTATGTGATTTGCTGGGCTCCTTACTGAGCTTCGACCAAGATTTGTGACACTAACATTTTGGCAAGATTGCAAACATGTTAACTATTTTGACTTACCGTTGATAACTGAATAAGAAAATAAGGTGGTATTACGATTTCTACTTTAGCCTGAAATCCTGTTAGAGTTTGGCACTCAAGAAGGGTTTGACACGTTCTTAACTTAACCGGCTCTTAAGCGGTAACACGAATATTGGTCGAATATTAATAAGTATGGGCCTAGGCTTAAAATCTCTGCAAATTGAAAAGGTACTACGGGGCGGCTATTCTGATTTTGCGCTACACTGGAAATATGCTGCATAATAAAGTAACAGCTTCTGTAACATCCCATCAAAAGTATGGTCCTAGACAGATGGTGATATCAAAAATGTTAAGCAGAGCTCCTTTTTGTTCCGCTAGCGCTAACCAGAAACATAAAAACAAAAATTGAAAAAAAAAAGTTTAACATTGTGCTAACGTATGGGTAACTGCTGAAAACAATATAATAGGTAGTTACATATTCTAATGTTGAAAACAAAAATAAAAAATATCTTGGTTTTCTTGTTTATTCGAGGAAATCTCTCAAAAGTGTATGTTGAAGTGGGTAAAATTTGGTTTCATGCTGATTATTTGGGCTCGCTAAAATCGAATACAATAATCCACTGTTACGTTAATGCCACTCATAATGATAACCCAA
The DNA here is from genome assembly GCA_905332915.2 of Hecatera dysodea. Lineage (NCBI taxonomy): Eukaryota > Metazoa > Arthropoda > Insecta > Lepidoptera > Noctuidae > Hecatera > Hecatera dysodea. The sequence continues at coordinate 22,651,334 of HG995286.1, read as the reverse complement.
ATGGGGGTTGAACAGAAAAGAAAAGAAAGAAAGAAAGAAAAAGCGTTTATTTACCACAAAATAAACGACAGCAATTGTTCTAAACTAAACCGTAAACTATAGTGTTAGTAGGCAACAGCAGCTATAGGGAACGTGCAGAAACTATAGGTGGCAACACAGATGCGTCAATGTCAAGTATATTATTATTATTATTTTATTATTATATTATATATAATTAAAAAACCACTGACTGATTGATTGACTGACTGATTGACATAATTGTTCTCCCACTTCCCGTGCTAGGAGGGGAAAACTTTATATGGGGTTGTATAGAAGGTGTCGGGGTGAGTATGGGAAAAATCTGAAACTACCCCTTTTCAACCCCCTTCTTTCAACCCCATTGCTTATCTCAGAAACCTGACGTCGAAGAGAAAAATGGTTTTCGGGGTTGTATAGAGGGTGTTTGGATGAGTAGAAAACGGAAAAAAAACTACCCCTTTTCAACCCCCTTTTTACAACCCCTTTGCGTATCTCAGAAATCTGACATTTTAGAGAAAAATGGTTTTCGGGGTTGTATAGAGGGTATTTGGATGAGTATATGGCCAATAAAAAATTCAACCCTATTCAACCCTTTTCAACCCCCTACTTTCAACCCCTTTGCGTATCTCAGAAACTTAACATTTTAGAGAAAAACGGTCTTCGGGGTTGTATAGAAAGTATCTGGATGAGTATATGGCGAATAAAAAATTCAACCCTTTTCAACCCCCTTCTTTCAACCCCTTTGCGTATCTCAGAAACCTGACGTCGAAGAGAAAAATGGTTTTCGGGGTTGTAAAGAGGTTGTCTGGATGAGAAAATGACGATTAAAAAATTCAACCCTTTTCAACCCCCTTCTTTCAACCCCTTTGCGTAACTCAGAAATCTGACATTGTAGAGATAATAATTTTTAGTAAAAAAATTCTAAAAAGACAACGCGGGTTGCTTGCAACTCGCGCCCCCAAGCGAAATACTAGTTTTACTTATAAGTTTCAAATTTGGAACGCTAGATGGCACAGTCTACTTCGTGCACGTTCCCCTAAACGGAGGGTGCAGGAAGTATAGGTGGCAGCACAGGTCAAATATTTACAACGTAAAAGTTACAGATTTTCAACACTAGATGGCATAGTCTACGCCGTGCACGTTCCTTATAAGTCGACAATCGACACAAGAAGTTCTTTCTTCTTAACCTATGACCTATCAACTTCAACATACAAATATGTACAACAATTACAAAAAAAAAAACTCAACCAATGGTAGTTCCCGCTGCCTTCAAGTCTTCAATTCTATAACATTTAACATTGCATACGCTACGTACATGTTGCATGCTTGTGTGCATTGTAGCTTCTACCAACGGTACCGAGACGTGACCGCACGTATAAAGGCGTCCTCCTGTCCTTCGATACCGCCGGCGCAGCCAGCAGCGGAGAGGAAAAAATCTCAAGAGCACACTAACAATGCGACAGAGAGTACTAACGACGATGTACAAACAAGGTGCTCGTTTAATTTAAGATGGCCATCGATGCGGTTCGTTTTGAAATTTTAATCTAATGAGAAATGTTGTAAATGTCACTGAAAAAGAAAAGTCTTAATAAATAAGCAAGGCAGTCGTATTTTTGTCTTTATATTTTTGTTAAACAATGATTAGCTACAATTTTTGTACCTCAAAACGGCGTTCAGGTATTCCGGTGTGACATTATGGGTATCATTGTTGTTACAAGCACATTAAACATTTTTGCTTTGACTCTTGGGATACTTGATTATGTAACTTTAATATCTCTATGTTTGTTCCTTAATTATTTTACACGAAAACGAACCGCAGTGATCGTTATCTATTCATAAAAACATTATTATTAATTATACATCAAAATAACTGTTATCTGTCTTGCTATGTATGCTTATTACTGTTGTTCTATATTTTTGTTTCAATGTTGCTACTTATATTATGTATTTGTATATATTTTATGTTTATTTTAAACATGCAATACACTTACAATTTTAGTCAACTACAATATTTATGCAGTAAAATATTAGTTTTTATAAAATTATCATGTAGGGTCGTTGCTGTAAAATATTTGATATTTCTCTACTAATTGAAAACCAATCAATCATTTTGGTATCTGGAATACAAAAATGACAAGTTATTCGAAAATGCATGTGCGATTGGTAGAATTTTACTGCAACCTTCAGACACAAACAAAAATATATAGCTGTTTACTATACAGTAGCCGCAGGAGCTAATAACTATACAGAGCCTGTGGATATTCTCGATGTCATAGTCAGTGTATTCGTTTTGGTGCTTAGAATTAATCCAACGGAGAGACGTGAGAGGGAGGCGAACACGTGGAGCGGCCCCACCACCACCACGCCTAACGCCAGCCCCACTAACACCACGACCACCACGACAGTAAGAAGGTATGCTAAATACGTACTTATACGTGCTTCGATATTTAAGTGTGGGTGGAAACTTTTGGTGGAGAATTCGATCTTATCCGGCGCTGTCCCCGTATTATATGTTATGGAAAAACCATCCTTCTGGGGCAGTCAAAAAAGTTAGTTTACCACTTATAATACGACATTTGAACAGTCAAATATCATGCGAATTATGGCCGCAGTGAACAAGGCAGTCTGGCTCTGCAAACACAAAGAACCTCAGAGCTGAGTAATTTAAAGACTCTTTAAAAATCATAGAATAATTTAACTTTATAATTATCATACTTTTTGAATTTGGTTAAACATTGGTCTGTGTAAGAGCTCAGGTCGAGTCGTTTCATCAGATTCTTAATGAACCTTAATGTCTGTTATCTTTACAAATTGTTTCGATCCACACTTATATTATATTTTTTAAGTATCTTAAGTAATAATGAGCAAAGTATTTTCAGAAGTATGTAGATAGTCAGCAGTGTGTCTGTGTTAGGGTAATGTGTTTGTTCTAGAAGCAACTTTAGAAATCAAAACATTATCTAGATATAAAAAAGAGTATGTCTGCACAGTATAATAAAAAAAAAAAACTGCAAGTATCGTCTGTATAAGTGTTATAAGGACGATTATTAGAGAATCTGTAGCTTATAAATTGATGGTCTTGAAAATAAGTCCTTTGATTTACATAGATCTCTAAAAACATAGAACACTACTACACAAGTATGGTATTGTATCACAACAGTTCACCAGAGAGCGTAGAGTCGAACAGTACCAATTCGACACCCAGCTCGGCCACGCCGACCAAATTGTCGCCCGGAAACATATTCAAGAACTTTTTCAAGTAACCGTGATGATGTTCATGTATAATGCTTGGACACGGGAATTGTCCTTACGGCTTTTTGTTAAATTTGATTCTTCTCTGTACTCTATGGATGAGTTTTTCTATGCGTAACTACAACTGTGAATAGTGACGTTATTGAACTTTACAATATTTTGAATAAAAAAGATACTGACACATTATTTATAACGATGTTAATAAAAATAAACACTTCGTATCGTGTCATTAGATGGTTCTCGTGTTCAAGCAAACTCGGTTTTATTTGTGTGTTAGTTATCATTTGCGCTTCGTCTGTTCTGTGCTCTGACGATTTTATTTGCGTTTTGTTCATAATTTCAATAATATCGAGCATGTCAAGTTTGATATTTATTTTGTTTTAGACGTTGCATGCCTAACTTTGACTAGAAAATTTGCAAATAATTGTTATTTTTGCTTTGTTTTCGTGAAATCTGCTGTAAAAGGAACGATTACTAACACAGTTTATGTAACAGGTCGTTTGTGCCCCCGGTTCGGGATGAGGAGAGCGAAACTCAAAGGAAAGCCCACGCGAAGCGCGTGCGTGAGACGCGACGCTCCACTCAGGGCGTCACGCTTGACGAGATCAAGTCTGCCGAACAACTTGTCAAGAAGAAAGCTGGTAATGGTACCACAGAGAGCCCTTCCCCCGGCAGCCTGAAGAAGGACGAACCCGCGTCCGCTGCCGCCGTACCATCCACGCCTGATAACGGCTCGGTAAGCAACGAACACTTAACAATTAACCCAATAGTTACACGAACTGTAGTAAAAGGGTTAAAAGGAAAGACACGGAACTAATTCTAAAATTTTGCTTACCAAAGTGACTAATCGGTAAAAGGGAAGGCTATTAACTATTGGAAAAAGTTTTAACACGAAATTATATTTCGATTTAAATGTTGATTTGACCAGTCTCAGAACGTAATGTAGACTAGTGTAATTTAAATAGTAATAAGATGAGTTGACGATTGTTTAGACTACTATGCAACGTGTTTTGCCTGTGGTAAAGACTTTAATTTAATTACACTTAGTTTAGACATAAGAAACAATCATAATCACAAATTGTTTGTTAAACTACGCACATAAAATTACATTGGTCTTGCAATATCTGTACATACGTTGAGTTTGTATTTTTTTTGGGTTTCCTTTTATAATTTTCCACCAACACTCATTGGTCCAATGTTTGCTTAGTTATCATCACGTCGTCTCGTGTTAATTCGATCATTCGATACTTGCGTCGTGATTATGATGCTCACAAACCCTACGAGTACCATTTTGATCAGATAGAAGAAAAGATGTAGGTAATGAGAGAAAGGCAATTAAAATCAATCTTAATTATTCTTTTACGACCCAATTAAATAATTGGGTTGGAACAAAGGATGGAGGACAAAAGCAAAACGACCGACGATGAAAAAGTAGAAATCATATTCATAAATCGAATTACAAGATGTACAAAAAACAATCCAATTCACTTTGAATTCGTATAGTGAACCTATCCTGGCCTCAGTCATTGACTAGTCGATGGTCCCTCGTGTGTGGTTGTTGACGTGTGGGGTGTGTGTAGGCGCGCGCGTCCGCTCCGGGCGGCGACGTGGCGGTGTCGCTGGCGCTGGCGTGCGCGTCCGCGACGGCGACGGCCACCATCGCCGCCAACAGCGAGCGCCGGCCCTCGTGGCGGCTGAGGCTCGACCCCACTAACAAGGTGGCTATAGCACCGCGATGCCCGAACCTGATTGTCGATAGTCTTATTTTACCCCCTATTTTATGACATGGTTCTTATAGTTTTTTTTTAAAGCTTTTAATGTCATCGCATTATAAGATGTGTTGTTGTAAACAGATACCTTGTTTTATTTATGTTTTATTGTGCGTCTTAAAAGCAAGTATTTTCTATTTATAAATAGATCAATAAATTATCCGGTAACTAATCAATATCCTTTTTTAAATCAATAAGTACATGCGCATGCGCATAGTTTCACTATCAAATCAATTATTAGTAAACTCCAGTACATTGTCTCAGAGCATTTTCTATCTGTCGACAACCTCGTTCGAGTCATTCGCTGGACGGGACGCGCATGGTGTGAGATAAATTCGTTTTCGCAAATCGGTGTTAAAATTCTGATCTTGGGACTTCAGTCACTATGAGTAGACATTAAGACTAATGCTGTGAATGGCTTTTTGCGGTAAACTAAAAGTGTTACCGAATTGGTAAAGCTTGTAGTTCCGTCTATTTAGAGGGTATAAGCCAAATTCAAATGTAACAGTATTCAAAAATGTAATTTTTAGCCCTCTGACCGCCACGCTCGTACCATAGATTGCCACCTTACACCAATCTAAATATATCCTTTAAATTTAATTTCGTCCTTTCAAATGTTATTTTCATTATTTTTTTTGTAATGTGTAGAGTTATTTTCTCGCTATTTTTGGACGCACCATATATTTTTAGGAAAAGAGAACAGTACCTGATTGTTGATGATTGTATTTCAGAATTTTATCAATTTATCTATTAATTTTATTTTCCGCAACACAAAATATGTTTCAAATGGCGCCCAAACGTCCGTGGCGGTAAAAAGGTTAAATTGTCACAACAACGAAGCATACGTTATCCTTTTGTCATCATTATGTCCCCAGTGTTTGTTCATTCTCTCCCAACATCAGAATTCGCGTATTCTTAGCATTTCTGTCAGTTCTATTGAGCACCACATTCTTCGCGTGCCATGTGTGCATCTTCCGGCACAAATTACTTACTTGCACTCCTCCTACACAGACACTCGACTTACTTTCAAGACCTCTGACGTCCTGGTATTTTACACGGAATTATATGGTAAACTAAATAATTATTAGAAGATTAATCTCTAATAAATTAAAGAGCCGCCCCCCCCCTGCTTATACATTTTCTATGCCGTACGCACTGCTGAGGGTGACGAATACTATTAAAGGAAGTCGAGTATCTGTGAAGCATACTTTTAGTCACCACAAGATGTCTGCACAAATTTTGTTGTCTGTTTGCATGTTCCACTGCACTTGTATGAAAATTCTTAGAACCCTACCTGCTTTAACGTGGAAGTAAGTTTTTTTTTATTGGTAGGTCGGTGATCAGTTGAATAGTCTGTACATTTTTTTCTTACTTTTATTTTATTCTTAGATTATTTGTGACAAGCTAGATTGTCAAGTTAAACGATGTATGGATGCATTAGTGTCTTAGAAAAATGGTTCGTAATAATATTCGTGTAGTTTTGCATGCTTTATTAATATTACTAAAGAAACGCAATAAGCTTGTAGAAACACGTATTAGTAGATTTTACTAACATGATGTATTTTTTATGTAGATAGATAAATATTCAGTCGCTTTAATGGAAATAAGGACAATAGTTGCACATACGCAGGTGTTCTAACTTGACTAGTTATTAAAGTTCGCAATTAAATTTTAAGATGTCGTATAAGATTTGTCAAAGAAAAGTCAAGACATAATCTTTTAATACAAAGTATAACCTCAGTAGACCGTTTTCAGAACGGAATAAATCAATTTATTGTATGTTTGCCCTACGCATGATGTTCTTACATTGAGATGCATGAATGAGTTGATTATCCACAAGCTGCATTTTGGGAAAATCAATTACTAGTTTAAGGACACGTTTAGCATCTTGAATCGCTACCGAAAGTTTAATAAGCGCTCGTTACTATGTGCGCCTGCCAAAACCAATTTTTAATGGATAAAATGAAAATTTATTTGTAGTCTTATCTCTATATTCTCAGTGTAGAACCTTTCAGTCAGTCAAATATTCTCAATTGTTTAAGTTAAATCAGATCTTTACTTAAGAGTAAAGATTTGATTTTTAAAAGACATAGCTTCGATTGATCAAAGATCTTCTAATCAAACACTCTCATGCTCGCGAGCTAATGGGTTGTAATGTCGTAACAGTTTGAGCTAGAGGACGCTGGGCGCTCGTCGCCACGGCCGGCCACGACGGCGGCCGAGGCGACAGTGACGCTGCCCTTCCGCCGTCCTCCCACTGGTTCCAACGCCAACACCACCGCCTCGACGACTAAAGACGACAATCGGACAGGTATAGTTTATTATAATCCTTGTTTATTAGGAGCAGTGGTGGCCGAGTGGCAACGACCCCGACTTACGAATTATAGGTCGCGGGTTCAAACGCAGCCAGGTGGCATTACTTTGTGTAATTAATCTCATCACCACTGCTCTCAAAACGGTGAAGGAAAACATGGCGAGGAAACCGGTATGTCCCAGAATCGAAGACATGTGACATTCACCAACCCGCACTGGGCCCGCGTGGTGGATTACGGCCCATTCCCTCACCTAGAGAGGCCTGTGTCCCAGCAGTGAGAACATTAAGAGGCTGATTATGCTTATGCTTGTTTATTAGTAAACAAATATCAACGTTAAATCATATCCGCCTAACGAGGTTATCTCCAAATGTAAGCAATGCTTGCTGCGGACGGTCCGTGGATCGGTGGCCATTAAAATATCGAGATTCCTCTAAAGCACGTTAAAGCTTTGGTCCCCGATGTGTTTGAAAATCTTTGACATTCGTTAATGGTAGTCGGAAATCAGAAAATCTGGCACAAGTCTGGCTAAAGAGTATAGTGTTTTCCGTTAGTGGGGTATGGAGGGGAGAAACGCAGTTGCTCCATGTAAAATACTATTACTCAAATGCATCCTGATAGTCTGGAAGCTGACCCTGGCAGATTGATATATTCTCAGCATTAAGTTGACTACTATGTACTATTAAAACAATCATAAAGAATGTAGAAGTTGTAGTGCACGTTCAATACATTGTCTGCATCTGATATGCTAACAGAGCGATTGACAAATGATACGTTTGATTGAATGATTAGTTCGATCAGTTCTAGTGTAAGGTTGATCTACAAGTTCGGCTCCCATACGACTGGTGTGTTCTAAACAGTCGTGTTCATCGATCAACCGCAAGCTAGCTGCGCAATTAAACCTTTTTGAACACACAGTTTGTTCAAAATCGAGCTGCTTTACAAGATTTTTTTGTATGTCTACCTTAGAAATCGCTACCGAAGAAGAAAAAGAACGCGAGAGCAGTTCAGAAAGCAAGTCATCGAACAACGCGTCCCCGGCGAGCACGCAGGCCGCCCTCAACGTGATACAGCGCAGGCGCAGGCCCAAGCGACGCTCCACCGGCGTGGGACACGTCGATATGGACGTATGCTAACTTACTATTATACCACTATAACTTAGCTAGATAAACGCTACAGATATGATGGGTATCAAATCTTTTGGAATTATTTCCCAAATGGAAATACAAGACCGCTTATAAACGCCATGTAGAAAACTTTAATGCAATGCATGCATTTAAAGTATATAAAAATATTCATTTTAATCAGGAAATCAAAACAAAAACAGCATTGCACTTGCGGCCGCAAGGGTCAATCTTTATATAGAACAAACCCTGCGTCCCGCATATCGTCATAAAGCTGAATATAGATCCGGGTTTCAGGGCTCACAGCCCAGGGTAAGCCACACGTATTTTTTCTCTATAACTTTTAATGAGTAATGTCTTAGACATAAGTAAATGGTAAGTCTGATTGAAAACACATTAAAACATCACATCGGCGGTAAGACCAAATGTTCATTTACAATGGGGCTCGTCGAGTTCTTGTGCATACGTCACTTTGCTTGTGTAGTTCTAAGATAACAACATGGCCTTTAGAAAATATGTAAAAATATAACCTAAAATTTGACCGTCGTATTATAGTTTAGAGATTGTAAAGTACATGAATGCTTTGTCAATAACAATGATGAATGATAACGCACAAACGCATTTTATCCCTTCTCCTTACTAACTTATTCCTCCCTGTCCTTTCAACTTGCACACTTCTGCTTACAGTTTGTTTATTTACCGTTTTAATAATACTCTTTACCATACTTACTTTTTCTTGTATATTTTTTTAGTAATTACGTTAATTAGATTACTTTGTCATCATGTAAGCATTGCTTTAATTGCATCTAAGAAAAGTGAATGCTTCTTGGTTTCCTTGTTTTAAGTTCTACTAAGGCATTAACTTTTCGGTTTATGGTTTTTTTTTGCTGATTTTGTTTGCCTTTGGCAGGCTGGCTCTTAAATTTACTTCGTGCTAGGGCTGGGCACAGACACGTTTGTCGATACTTTGTCCAAATTTAAGTCATACTTTTTCAATTAGTGTGTAGTATTAGTGATTAGTGTGTAGTAAGTTTACATAACAAACGTGTACCTAAACAGCCCTAGCTAGCTCTTTGCGTCTTCGCCTGTTTCGCCCTTTACAGTGTGCTCCGGAGCGCAAACGGCGCGGTTTTTTAAATGGATTTAGTAAAAATGAAACTTTGTAAAAAAATTATGAACCAGTACCTACGTTTATCTTTGTTATTGGAATAAGCGCCATTGTTGTGTTTTTAGTATGGTGTCTTAAGCATAGTTTTTTCCAGCAAAATTCATATATTTGTATGAATTGTTTTGGTTCATTATGTATTCTGTAAACATCTAAAGCGCCGATCGAATGCGGCGGAATGGTCGTGCATGCGTCCGGAACCGTCCGCATCCGACCGGCTGCCGAGGGGTGCGCGCGCGGTCCGACACCATCGGCATCCGGTCGGGGGCGAGCGGCAGCCTGTGTTACTGCCCGAGCTCTTGGCGGCGGAGCGGTACCACCGCGCCTTCGCCACCGCGCGCCGCTACGCCACGAACGCGCAACGCTTGGCGCGCCACTACCGACCGCTCCCGGGCACGGCAGCGGTGCGAGCGCACGCACCGCGCCAGGTGTGACTCCGACATATCTTATCGTTTTAAAACAGTCTGCCAAAGGGTTTGGTATTTGTAAGTGGTTACCGAAAACTTATTGTGATATCGTCCAGGGCAATGACAGCTGCAATGTGCATGCGAAGCATTTTATATGACGTGTGTAAATATTGACATGTCCAAGCTCTGCGTTGACTATCAAGTTAAGAGTATTTTGTAGGTAAACTTGCGAATCTGCCAGTGCCCTAGACTTTACTAGCATGTTATGATTTCATTTTAGATATACAGGCTGTTTCAGAAGTGCGTGGTCAAAATTGATTTTACAAGCAGTCGTCCTCATAAAAGACAAACACGATATAGTGTTATTTGCAGACGACACGTCGCTTTTGTTTAAACTAAAACGCCAGCAGATAGTTACTGACAATGTAAATTCTGCCCTAGCAACTGTAGTTAACTGGTTTAATGCTAATAATCTTTTACTAAACGAGAAAAAGACAAAATGTATAAAGTTTACCTTACCTCATGTGCGACAAGTGAACACTGTTGTATCGATAAAGGGTGAAGAGTTGAAACCCGAAGATACCACAGTGTTCTTAGGCATTACTTTAGATGCGAAGCTGCAGTGGGGCCCCCATATAGACAAACTGTCAAAAAAGCTCAGTTCTGCAGCATATGCTGTTAGGAAAATTCGTGGCTTAACTGATTTGGAGACGGCCCGTTTAGTATATTTTAGCTACTTTCATAGTGTGATGTCATATGGCATTCTGCTGTGGGGAAATGCCGCTGATATTCAGACAATATTTGTCTTACAAAAAAGGGCTATTCGTGCAATTTACAAATTGAGTCCCAGACAGTCCCTCAGAGACAAATTTAAAGAAATTAATATTATGACTGTGCCATCCCAGTATATCTATGAAAACCTCTTGTATGCACATAAAAATATTAATCTGTTTAAAAAATACAGTGATATCCATAGCATAAATACTAGGAACAAACACAATTATGTCGTTCCTAAAACCAGGCTCAAAAAAATAGGTGGTTCGTTTCGATGCCAATGTATACATTTTTATAATAAACTTCCTAGCCCTATTCAAGAACTAAGCATAAATAAATTCAAATTATTTATAAAACGTAAGCTATTCCAGAAAGCTTTTTATACAGTGAAAGATTATCTTGAGGACAAGAAGGCTTGGGATTGAGCTGCTTCAGTTTTGTACACGGCCCAATGTTTTAATGTTTTTTTTTTTCCTGTTTTGTTCTCTTTTGTGCGCTTTTTGTTTATATTTATACAGTTTGTCATTTTTATATTTTCATTTTCATTTACTCTTGACATGAATGTTTACTTTTTAAAGTATTCTTTTTATTTCATTACAATTTCTTATTTTGACATGAATACCTACTTTGTAAAGTATCATTTTTTTTTATTATTTTAATTTTATTCCCTATTGTGAATATGAGGACTATATGGGTTATTATTAGCATTTTCCCCTTCAAAGTATTTTTTTTAACGTTGTCTGGCTGTTTGAGTATTTTTGTGGCCTACCCAAATGTCCTTTCATTGGCATTGTTCGTCGAGTTGTTGAGCTCCTTGTGGATTCTAAGTTGAGCTACTTGTCTCTGACCAAGGCTTGCACTGACTGGACAGGTCCACTCAAAACGGTGTGGTTCCTTCTTAAAAAGACCATTTCAGACACTGATCTGCATGGTCCTCATATAACGTATTGTGAATATGAGGACCATGTAGATCGCTACGTCGGGGGTTCATTCATTCATATTAGTCTGGCGGTTTGAGTTCCTTACGTGGCCTACCCAAATGTCCTTACTTTGGTATTGTTCGTCAAATCGTTGAGCTCCTTAAAGTTCTAAGTTTGAGCTACACGATAACTGACAAATGCTTGCACTGTTTGGACAGGTCCACTCAAATCTGTGGGGTACTTTCCTCAAAAGACCACTTCAGACACCAACCTACATGGTTCTCATATGATTTGACCAGTACAATTGTATGGACTTCAAAAGAGACCTTGACCTCTGAGTTTGTTTCGGTGTTTCTTCTCAGGGTAGTCAGCTAGGAAACACCGGCCTCATCTAGTTTTTATAACGGCCTAAAAAAGATTGACGTGTAAAAGTGTTTTTTACAACCTACTTACAAAAATAAATCATTTATCATTTATCATTTATCATTATCATTAGTCTGGTTTGGTTACATAAAATCTTTGAAATAACTAAAATTAATGCCAAGTCAAATATAAAAAATCTTCACCAAGCACTTCTGAGAGAGCCTGTAAAAACGATTTCATCTTAAAGTAACGACGACCATTATTAATAATTACTATTGTAAAGCATGTGATGTTGATGTTAAATATAAGTTTAAACTACCATACAATGTTTCTGTGCATATCAAGGGGCATTCGCATAGTCGGCGGTTGCTTTTTCGGTTTATCTGCAAAAAAGTAAAACACAAAAAAAAGCGACGGCCCGCGCTGGTTGCCGCTGATCGGAAATTTTCATTCTATTCGTAGGAGCCGAGTAGTTCACATTTGTTTTGCGTAGGCATATGCCAGAAAACTTTTACCATCTACCAGCTGTCTAAGTGAACGCACCCTTAGTTTTGACTTGCGATGAAAGAACGATAACCATCCCTAAATTATTGTGTAGCATAAGCACGTTCACCCATAAACCGAATACTTTCAGAACACTAAAAATTAAAATTCGCACCTTCATTCATACATTCGCATTTTGCACCGAATTAATGTTATTTTTTCAGTACGAAACCGAATAATCACAACAAAAATTAATAAACAGGTAACTACTTTGAGGTCTAGGTTTGAGTGATTCCAATCACGGAGTCTCAGCGACGGTTCATTATTTGATAAAGTAGATACATAGATCATCGCAATAATAATAACGTAAAATATCTGTTATGAAATTGATGACTACGGCCGCCGTATGTATTTACGATCCATGGCTTTGTAAAATGTCACGTGCATACTGCGGCCTATTTATTGGATGACTCACAGGACAAACTGTTTGTGTGAGCTTATTGAGTTTATGTCCACGACTAGATTGAACATTTTACGAAAATCTTTTCAAAAAACAATTCTTCATCATCTTCAAGCACTCAAGTCTTTCGTGTTCGACAGCACGTACCAAGGAGCAGTATCACGGCATGTCGACAGTTTGTCAATGTCTGCTTTCCGGTTAAAAAACATTGCACCATTTGATGTTACATGTTGTGATGTTCATCTAGTTTTTAAGTCGAATAATATTCTATAACCTCTCATTTAGGTCCCGGATTAAGGTAACAATTTAACTATATTTCAGTGTTTGTAAAATACATTGGTAATGTGATGTATGTATAAAAAGTGTAATCAAAATTTATGCTCAGGTTTGCCGACGCCGCCGGCTCATCCGGACGATAGCCCGACCGTTACTCGCATGTTTGTCAAAGAAAGGGCCCTGACATTAAAACAATTGGTATTCCATTCAAAAATATAGTTTAAGAGTTAAACTACGAGCTTAGGTTGAGCTACCAAAATGAACGTATTTCATATTATGTAACACACCTCACTCTGTTCTCAGGACATTGTGAATGACCGCGGCGGAGGCGGCGAGGGCGGCGACGCGGACAACGAGGCCCCAGCAGCGGTACGTTACTTTCTACCTATATTTAGTTCTATTTTTTCGTGGGTTCATTCCGAATTTGATCTAATGGAAACTACTCCGTGTACCCGGATAGGAAGTACTATTTTCTCTGCTTTTTAAAAGAAAAATTCTGCTCAAATTCGAAAGGTAGGCAATGCGTATTCTGTACAAAAAAAAAAACCCTCCTACAGGAGTAATGATACTGTTCGCGTTTCAGTAAGCTTTAGTTGAGTTAGAACTTTTTATATGATAACATGAAACCGTTATTTACCGAGTTGTAAGATGTTTGTCTCGTGTTTGAGTGTGGGAGGATCGCTCGAAATTTAATGTTATTTATAGCGAACTGTCGATAGCGCCTTAGTAGGTGGATATTGATGGGTTTGCTGAATAAATACTTTATTCGAAACTTTGTTGATAAGTCTGGTAGCTGATACAGTGGCCGTATTACGAAGTGCCAATGCTATCATGATTCCTGTGAGGGAAAGAGATAGTGCTATTCGTCTTGTGTAACTCCGTCTCTCTCTGACACAGAAATCATGATGTATTTAAGACGTCATAATAGGGCTGCTGTTCGTCTTCGGCAACCACCCAACTAAAGCCAACTGTAACACGCCTCTACTTGAGAGTAACGAATAATTGTCTCAAGTAGAGACGTGGTACACTTAATCAGAATTCTCATCTGAGTAAGGCACGTAATCTCAAATCAAGATGGATATTCGCCATTCATTAAGCCCACGTCAGGAACTAAAATAGTCATATAGATATGAACACGCTCGTCATTATGCGTCATGAGAAACTTGAAAATAGCTTCGTTTGGACACGTACGGCAATTTAATTTAATGAATCCTGTTAGTCACCAGTTATTAATTTTATTATCCTTGGACTAATCTCGGCTTGTTTTGGTACAGTATATTTAGTGAGGTGTGGAGGTGTAGTTCCATATTAATTATCGAAGTCATTAAAGAAAATGCTTATATCCGGTCAAAATACCTTTTCAACGGGTGACGAAAAGGTTTTTAATTGAGGTCTACATTTTTACTTATGGATAACATCATTGCTAGAAAAGCTCTAATTTGACATTGCTTAGAACACTGATCACATCTTGATTCAAGAACGAGTTCAGAGTTTGTCAGTGACTATTCCTTAACTTTTTTAAGTATTAAAATATCTATTACAAAAATATGCATGTTTTGTTCGTCGGTCGATGACCGCAGACAACCTGTCAACGTGAAAAGCGTAGACACATTTAACTTTTTAGCACTCTGCCACTTCCAAACAATATTTGTATTATACATGTCGGCCATTTATCCATCAGTTTCGATGCTGCATGCACCCGAACACTCTTTACACTCGTTGACAGATCAAGGCCAACGAATTATATCCATTGCCGTCTTTCTCACCATTTGAATCAACCTTAAGTATGTGCGACGAGCAATGAATGTGACTCTTTACAATGACCGGAGTTCGCTGCCAACGCCTGAATGGGGCGTATGAAATTATAAGTTTGTTGTTTGCAATATGTCATACGCTCAGACTGCTACCCTAAGCTTGTTTTGTCATATTTATATAAGATAATATTGTATTTTTTAATGTTTCGTAGAGATTTATGATTTCAATGTGAAACTGAAAAATTTCGCGGTTTAGAAAAACGGAAAGTAATTCTCAGTTTAATATTTCAAGATAATATTAGATTCATGTCGTGCCAAGGTCCAAATGCAATTATAAATCCGTAGTAGTTTATCTATACAATCAATCTTACATCAGAATGTCAAAACATTTTCTGTGAACATGGATGTTGGCACCAAACGCCTTGTTTTATAATCTCTTAATCCTTACTAATTAGAAAAGAGTACACAATAACTTGCATTATTGTTTATTGGTCACTAGACCGCGTGACTGCTGAGACACCTGTCTATGACTTTCATAGAAGAGGACGTCTAAAATACGTTGTCTGTGAGCATAGACATTAAACGAACGACGTTTAAAACTACCTCTAAAATGCTCATTATTTGTTTAGGGTTAGGATCAAATTCAAGGTCAAAACGTTAGGATTGATTGGACCATTCAAATTCACTTATAAATGTCAACATTTACAGTTAAAGGAATTAATAAAGTGCAATTAAAAATAAATAGTGTCCCTTCACAAATATATTCTAATAGAGAATTGTAAGTTCATCTACAAAATCAACAAAAATAGTTATGGTTTAAAACATCATGTTATTATGAGTATAACTAAAAAATGTTTTATATTAATCGATTAAGAAAGAGAAGAATTTATCACCCACCACACCGTCGCATGTGTGTTTGAGATACTTGAAAGTTGTGACAGCAAACCATTAAAATACTATTGTTACATATAGTAGTATTAAAACATGACAATAGTAATGGGCATAGTCACGCCCACGCGTTAGGTATTTAGATCGCAATTAAAATGACACCACTACTAATGATCTGCCATTCAATGTAATGCATTATTTTGTTACGCATTCAATGTAATGCAATATTTTGAAGTATGAACTCGTTATAAAATATTATTGAATCATTTTTTATAAATATACGATAACTTACGGTAGGTGACTGTAAGTTATCGAAATCGCTTTTAAAATCGAATAATCAAGAAGTAATTAAATGCATTATTTTCATGCTTGCAGTTCATATCATTGTGTCATTAGGCCACGAGACTCCTTGTGACACTCGTTATAGTTTACTGACACCTGCTACTGTTGAATCTAGCTGAACGGCTCTTAAAATGTTGCGTTGAGTGAGAAGTAGTTGAAAGCGTTATACATAGAACAGTCGATCTCGTAATGGGACGTAAAATATCGTCGCGGTGGGGTTACTTGCGGAAGCTACGAGTATTTTATGAAAGTAGTCATGAGTCAATTGTAAGCTTCTGACCAATAGATTCACTCAGGAGAATTGTATGCTGCATGTAGTTTAATATTTATCACTAGGCAGTGTAATTTAAATAATTGGCTGGAAACATGACAGTCATTTTTCGAATAAGTTATCTCAAGAATTCTTGAAAATTGCACAAAGTATGCGGCCCTCGTATTTATTCAAATATATTTTTTGAGATACGCTACTGCGTCATTTTAGCGGCGTTCACCTCGCTGCTTGACGTCACTGAACAATAGGTGCGGGGTATTTCTGGATGTTATATCGTAACTCGTATTCGTCAAATGCTATGAACTCAGCTGGTCCATATGATTTATATCGATCGTTTAAATTCGAGAAAAAACTATTTTTAGGTTTTTTTATTTCTTGCAAGCTATTGGATATCTTTGAAATTATGGTTTTCAGCTTCACGCCGACACGTTTTTGAAATCTTTTGTGTGTATTTCCGTTGCTTTGTGCAGCTTAACATATTATTATCTGATCATTCATGGCAGGTGTTGTCTAATGTTCATTTCGGTAGTTTTGTTTGATCAACAGCAGATATACCGAAAAATAAATAATTCTCTTCCAAGAAGCACAAATTTCTCAAGTGTAAAAGCTTTTCTCTATTCCAGTTCTTTGATGTGTGAATTATTTTAGATAGAAGAATGCTTCATAAATTATTACTGACTTTTTAATCAGGTTGCAAAAAAGTCACTCAAAGAACGAAAACCAACTGAAATTGTAGTCAGTGAAAATTACTAAACTTTTGAAATGTCAAACACAAATGAATGTAGTTTTAACTCCAATTCTGTATTTTCCGGTCATCAATCGCCTGGTTGTGACAATCTTGACTAAATAACATCACGTCTCCCGATTTCCGTGTTTTGACATTACGACAAAATAATTAACAACGTAATTTCATTTTTGACACGTCGATTTCTTTCGTAGAATTTCTCGAGGAAATATCTCATGTAAACGTCACTGCAACTGCTAATAATTTTTCGGGGAATTTTATTTCCAAATTATTTTAATTCTCGTGCGACGGTCTTGACGTCTCACTGCGTCGCTCTTTTTCTACTATAAAGAAAATTAGAGAGGTATACTTCGGGGCAACAGAGATTTTCAAAGATTTTCTTGTCCCCCGATAGGAAAATCTTTGTAAAATATAACTTATAATGTGTTATAATTACTACCCTAAACCTCAGCTTTAAACCTTCTTATTTTTATTATTATTATTATTATAGCCAGCCTGAAATGTCCCACTGCTGGGCAAAGGCCTCCCTCCATTCCTATCTTCAGCAGGAGAGTTTGTTTCCGCGACTCTTTTCATTTCCTTGGAGAAAACAAAGTGCGCATTTCATTCATCCATAACCCTGTTTTAAGATCGTAATGCACTTGTCATTGCCACCATCAGGTTTACATTAAATCGTAATGCACCAGGTAGGTGATGGTATTCCATTATGTTTGGCACGATATTTCGAATTCCACTTCTATAGACTGATCACCACTCTGTCTTGATATGCTTGTCAAATGATATGCAGCAGATAGTAACGTGGGTGGCGCAGAAAATTAATAGGCATCGTAAATGCAGATACAAAGTATGATTTACATGCTTGTATTTCTGTTGATGCAAATGCACGTGAACTGAGAGGAATGCCTCTCAATTCACGTGGCTGTCAGAACGACTCAGAACCGTGATCTGAGGTCCTAATAGAACTGTTTAATGAAAAGTTTTCTTTGAATAAAATACACGTGCATATCGATGTAATCAAATGTTTCATGTTTATCTCAGATGTTGAACATTTGTTCGCTTCGGAACCGAAAAGTTATAACGATATATGGCTGAAAATACATAACTTTGATATGCGATTCCAAGGTGTTTTTACGGGAATTGAAGACGTTGGCAGAATATAAATACACAAATTCAACGCAGACCTAAATATTCTGTTGTAAACAAAGTTTTCCACACTGATCTCAATTCTTATTTCATCGTTCTCAATACCCAGTTTTTATTTTTTATTCGAACTGAAATTCCCACAGAAAACTTTACCCCGTTTCAATCAACGTAAGATATAGTGTTGATTTTTATCAGATAAAACTTCTTTATCCAAAATGAGACAAGTGTTGGCACTTTTCCCGTACAATTTAATTGACTAGAAAGTAGGTACTTACGTAAATGAAGATTGCGAGAAGAGTTTTAAACATCTCAGAATATAGTACTACTTTGTATGACATTTTTTGAGATTAGTTAAATATAATATTGAAGCAGCCCTAAACGACCCAGATAAGGGTGGCTTTGAGAAAGAGTCTGTGCCCGCTGTTTAAACACCTTTCTCAAAAAAGAGTTTTATGATATAAAATTATAATAAAAGGATAACCGCGACTTGTTAACAAACTGTTACTGCGTGATTGTAGATCGTTTTCTTATGTATCAACGGAAGTGAAATCATGTCAATGTTATGTGTGAATGCCATATTTTTATATATGTTTCAATTTTTCATTATTGTTCTTGAAAAAGTTATTGGATTTTAACATGCATTGGATATGTTATAAGGTTTTCTGGTGTAGATACTCGTAGGTATCTACTTTATGTTTATTATTTAATCTTTCTATAGGATATAATATCCTTAATCGATGTTTAAGAACCAGCTGGATGGGACGAATCAGAATTTTTAGGGCCTGCTATACCTAATGATGAAAATATTAGAAATGTCGGTTCGCTGCCGCTGTGCGCTTCCCGCAATGATTCACATGCTAATGTTATGAGTGACACCGCGTTATTCACGGGCTCATATGCAAGGTCGCTGAAATACGACCATTTTAAAAGGGACTTGATTTTGGCAACTCATGTCCAACGTCACCGACTCTTAAACATGTCTTTTCTGAAAATGAATTTGCTCTGGTGAAAGGCTTGTGCGTCAAGGGATCTTAATGGTCTGTTTCTCCTTGGGGAATTTATGACTTGGGGATTTTCCATGTCAGTAGACAAAGTAGTTTACATATGCATTAGCTGTCATTTAGCCAATTTCCTGGTAGTAAATGTTATGTTCGTCTTCGAATGTAGCACGCACGAGGTGCTAATATTCCTTTTAACGTCTACCTCAAAATAACAATTTGCGTATGAGTGGGTTTTACCAGGGTTGAACGAATTGCCTAGTCTCGAATCTTCCTATTAGCAAATCGTCCTTAGTAAAAAGTCATATTTGCAAAAGGAACTATCCATAGAATTTCCTATTAGCAGAACGTCGAGAAATTACTACTACAGACTACAGACATATTACCTCCTCTCCTTATGCCGCAACAAAAACAGTTAAAAACAATCGTGAAAACATACCATTCTGAATTGTAGATGCAATATATTATAACAATGAGATCAATAATCTTGAATCAATCGTCTCTGTCTTTATTTGAGATAAAAACTTCTCGTTGAAGATAGCTCGACAGCCTGTCACTACATCTTAGTCACACTGTCACCGAGTGATAGATTGCGATGCCGATTTCTTAAAAATTAGATCTTTGTTATTGATATCTTCAAGTAATCTACGATAACTGTGCTTGCTTTGGCGTCGTTCCACCTTTTTAGTTCAGTGTCACACGGAAACATGGCCCTCTATATCTAGTTAGTAGAGAAAGTGACTACTGTGTACATGTTTATCATATAAGATTTCGTTTTTATAGCGCGAAAAGCCGACGTGTGGCATGTGTGGTTTAGGAAGTGCGAAATATTAAGAATGGTTTACACTGCGTATTACGTTCATTCGACCTTTTGATAGGTCCCGTAAAATTCGTTAAACAGAATTTATAAATCGTCCAAATCGGAAGTATGCAGATAGACTGCATTTGGATTGCATTTTAACTACAAAATTCCAGTTTGGATGCGGTTTCCATGTTTTCGCATCAACAGTATCGACACTGGTTTGCTTACGGCCGAACCCAATAACCGATCTATCATATACTGGAGATAGAAAAACAAATGAAACAACAGAAAACCTATATAATTTTTCTGTTGTTTCATTTGTTTTTCTATCTCCAGTATGTGATAGATCGGTTATTGGGTTTGGCCGTTAGAAAACTGAAAAAGTAAAAAGTTTGAGAGGCGTTCAGGTATCGCCCTAATCAAACACCGCGCCAAATACGCAATCGTACTACAAACGAGAAGCAAAGAAATAAATGAACGCGACGATCACTTACTCGCGCCATGATCGCTTTGTATTAAGACGATGCCTAATTCCTCCGAACTGGAAATAACACTAAAAATGTGCATCATGTTAATGGACAATCTTAATGTTCTAATACTTTCAAATTAAAGACTCTGATTCTGAGGTTTGACTGTCTCTCAGTGTCAAATATTCCAGCTAACGAGGTGTCTTAAGTGAAGCGTTCGTGATACAAACCAGTTAGGACAACATGGTCATGTTTGAAAATGGTCATTTCTAAAATTGTCATGTGATGACTTTGAAACTAACCATTTTCATAGTCGTCTCGATTAGCGAAGTTCCCCTTGACCATTATTCTTTGTTGCCAAACTAATCTATCTATGAATGCTAACTGACAATCAGAATAACGTGAACCATTACTGCCACGTCTGATCTAATCCAAGATTCTTTGTGTACAATTGCGTCCAATAACATTTTAGTCACTTAGGAAGTTAATTTCAAGTAATAAATCACTGTATGTCTCCTACATCACAGTAAAAATCCAGGTTTTTTTGTGGTCAACGTGGCAAGAACTGGCATAATTCCAACATTCGCTATGAACGACACATAAATTGCGTTTGAGTGGTCACTACTCAAGTCTCAACCACGTTTACTGATTTTGTAAGCATTGTTTATTTCTTTTCTTTTCTACGTACATCATATATGTACCTTTGAATTTTGTATTCATGTGTTTTCTCATTAATTGAGGATTAGGAACGAGTTCGTTTAGGACGAGAATGACTTGGTCAATTTGCATTCCAAGTGATGTAAAGTTAACAAGGCATTTCTAATTGAAGCTTATAGCGAAAAACTGTTTCATTGTTTTATTTCAATTATTATTCATAGGCTCGTATTTGACCACATTTCACCTAGTGGAAAGCAATTATGTGATCGACGATGTAGTACGCTTGCTTAATAGTATCCTATTACTTAAGCGCTACCTTTGGCCTGACCAATGTTCATAGATTGAAATTCTAAACTAAATATTATGCTTTAAAGTTGGAACATAGCTTTATTGAAGCTGAAACAATGAGCATTGTCAAGAGCGAGAGAGCTTAAGTCAAAAGTGAACAGGTTACTTCTAGTAACCTGTTCACTCTTGACTTAAGCTCTATCTCCAGCTTGACTAATGTTCTTAGCTTGACGCTAGACTAAATCTTACGTTTGAACACTATTTGAGTGAAGCTGAAACAATGAGAATTTCCTGCAAATGTGGCTCACATTCAAAACTAAGGAAGTAAACAATAAACCGAATTCAATTCCTTGAAACAATTGAAGGAATGAAATGTTTCATGAACTAATCATAAAACGTGTTGAAAGGTTAGTGTAACAATTCGTTGTGGGCTAAAATTCGCTTACGATATTTGATTTTAGTTATTTCAACCGTCCACTATCATGCGATTTGACATGCTAGATATGTATGCACCGAATCCTGATCAATGACCGTGTGTAAAGGAGATCCACCCATTATTTTATTTTATTTCGAACTGCTTACAGACACGTCATACCTCCTTTAAACAAGGATGGTAGCAAGATAGAAAGAAGATTACAAAATCTTTTGATTGATAGCAGTTCAAGTCTTCTAATGCGCAATTGGCTAAAAGACTTCTGTCGGTTTTGTTATGAATGTCGACTACATTTCAATCAAAGTAATCCGTCAGTTTACAAGTACTTTATAAATATTTTATAAGCTATAAATCTGGTGTTTATCATCGTAGCCAGTGTTGAACGCTGATCTGGAGTCTTATTATTTTTAGCGTGTCCGTCCGTGACGCCATCTCCTCAGCACACATGGCCGGTGACGTCGCTGACCCGTCCACAATGTAACCGCCTCTAACATTATTTCGATATGTAATACCAACTGCTATTCGTGGGTGGTTTAAAGTATCAGAACACAGCAATGCGATGCTATATTTTATCAATTCCACGGGAAATATTAATCATTACAGCAGATCATAGAAAAACTTTTCCTGATTGTCTCAAGGAAAAATCATTTTCATTTTTGATGAGAAATAACAGGAAGTGAGCCAAAAACAGACGATCGTAAATACAAAAAATAAAATCTGAATACATGTGAAACATACCCTTGACCCGCTACTTTGCATCGGGATATCCAAGAATAAGGCACGGCGTCATTCTTATAACCTTTTCATTAGCCAAGTGCTAAAACGCTAATTTTATGGTTCACGAACAATTTATAAGTACTTTGTCAATGTCCATAATGTAGGACAGACATCGTGTCGTATGCGTAGCGTCGTCGCCCACGTGGCGCGCGGAGTTAACGGCCGAGTTCCCCGACGCTATTTCGAAATATTTTTTGGTGTTAATGACAAAATTTTGAAAAACGATTTGGCCCCTCTACTTCACCGTGGGAAATAGAATCAGGCCACCGGCTCAATGAATTTACCACAGAATTGCAGGATTTCTAAGAATATTTTCTGCTTGTAATCGTGAATTAGACTGCCCGGTCAGTAGTAAAAACACTATACAAATTTAGATCGCGTTGCGGTTGATGGTTAAAAATTCGGTCAAATGTTAGATAGTTCCCAACAAGATAGTATTTGGGTCATCGCTTTCGGAATCGGAGACGTCTAAACTTGAAAATAGAATTTAAATATAGCATATTATACGAAGACAAGAAACTGATGAGTGTTTCATAAATTAGCACTTCGATTGCACGATGCGGTAGCTTTCAGAAACGCCCGAGTATACAGTTTACGATGCACTCGCCTCTACATCTGTACGGCTTATTTGTGTTTGGTGTAACATACAATGTTTATAGGAGGTGCAGGCTTATTTTTAGCACGTGCGTTGTGTACCTGTACGATGAGGGCGGAGGCACGGGCCGGCCGTGGGTGGCCTTCGATCAGCGCACTAATTATGAAGTAAACCGTCGACTGATTGATGAGGCGTTGCCGATAATAATAGAGGGCTGTAATCTCTATTTGCGTAGCGCCGTCCTTGCGGTGCGGCGGGTGCGGTCTTCGTGCACCGGCCGGCGCTCCCTGCGCTACGCCGTTATATTTACAGGTGATGGTCTGCGTCTGTCTCACGTGCCCCGTAGATATCGCCCTCTCGTCTGAACATGTCAGTACGTCACCAGCGTCTCTCTCGCGCGATCCTGCCGCTCCGCGCCCGCAGCGTGGGCGCATACAATATTTTCACATCGCGTAGAATAAAACT
Organism: Hecatera dysodea; assembly: GCA_905332915.2. NCBI lineage: Eukaryota > Metazoa > Arthropoda > Insecta > Lepidoptera > Noctuidae > Hecatera > Hecatera dysodea. The sequence continues at coordinate 22,627,386 of HG995286.1, read as the reverse complement.
CGGGAAACGGTTAGTGTGTTTACGTAGCGCGCGGCGTTCGCCCGCCGACTGTTCGACTAATCGTTCCTAGTGAAATGTGCAAATATGAGTCGTAAACAAGATAGGTACACTTCCAGGCCGCGAAGCCTGACTTCGCATTACAGCTCGTCTCCCAGCATGCTCGGAACGATGCTAGGTAGTCAATACAGTCCTTACTCTAACAATTATTCCAACTACAGTTCTAGCGCGTACAGGAACTATAATCCATACAGTGCGGGTCTAGGGCGGCCGTCGTCTAATCTCGGTATATACGGTGGTACTAGTTCAGGGTATGGGGGCGTGTACTTAAGTGGTTCTTCGTTGGGATCGTTAAATTTGATGACGCCAGTGTTAAAAAAGTTGGACAAAAGGTTGTTGGCGAGTAAAAAAGACTTTAAGCCGAAACCCGTACCACTGGCGAAGGTTCAGGAGCCGACGGAGGCGGCGGTAGAGGCGCCGGTGGCGCTGGCGGCGCCCGGTGTGCTGGACGTGCCGCCCGTGCGACCCGAGCGCAAGGGTCGCGCCAACAAGGCCGGCAACTTGGACAAGGAGCGGTCGCGCTCGCTCAGCTCCTTAGAAACGGCGGGCGCACTCGGCTCCCGCTCCATCAGCTTAAATTCCCTTGCTTCAGATGGATACTGTGTACGTAATAACCTGCAGATCATAAAGTTGTCACGTCCAAAAACTTCTTTATTTATTGATTCGCTGACAATGAATTGCCAGTCCATTTTATATATTTATATTTTGACCTCAACTATGTTTATGGATGGATATTGTTATTATATCCTTAGTTTTTCACAGACAAAGCGTATGTTCGTCCTTGGAGTGATGACGTGCAAACAACCTGTTTGTTGATAGTTTATTGTTTTCCAAGACCATAACAATAACTTTAACAGTGTATAAAAATATATTCACTGAAGTAAACCATTTCCGTAGCTCACAACCATCGTGTAAGAAAACTTGAGAGTAACAAATGTGAAATTAAAAAAAACAACTTAGATAAAAAATGTGAAAGTATCTATGTGATCATGTAAACACAATCAAAAATCAAATCAAAAGAAATGCCATTTGTATTAGATGAAATAGCATTTCTTTTTTGGAAAATAAGCCATAAAGGATTGTATTGTTTCTCAAAGCGTGGTGTGGAAAATATGTAACTTCATGGAAACGCTATCAACAATCGTGAGGTGTTTCCAGCTTTGTTGTTAGTTCATCATTTCTATTTATAGGTGTTTCAATGTTACTAACTATTTGTTACCAATAAAACTGCGGTTGGATTCTTTTATTACATATCGAATTTATTGTATGCGTTTGATGTTTTCTCTCTTGTTACTGAGCAATTTTGGCAAACGTTAACATTAATTATAACTTTTTCTTGCAAGTCAATTTTTATAAGGTTCACCAATAATCATTAAATTAATATAGCTATAGTTTTATTTAGTTTCTCAATATTAAGATGAGATTTTTTTGTTTCCAATTTATTAATGCATTTATCGTCCACGAATGATGTACATATATACCTAGTAGTTTTCACTAGTGAATCTACTTTATGGACCTTATCATCTGATATAGGCCCACAGAGTAATCAATATACAATATCATTGATTTAACGATATTATTTTTCTTTTCCTTCGTGACGCACTACAGTACCTAATTCAAATGTTGCCGGGCCTAAACTTCGCTACTTTATCTTCTCGACTGTAAGTTTTGGGGCACATAGGAAGGATAGGAGGTGGAATATAGTTAGCGACATCCCCATATCTCGCCTTGCTGCGTTTCGTCAAGGTACTTAGCAAGGTTGGATTTACCCTTTCCTAATTATGTTCTACAGCGGTTCAGATACTTCTAAGCGAACCGGAACGATAGACCAGTAAATAATCAACAACTGACTAACTTAGTACCTTGTATCATTCCAGTCTGGCAGCGAACGTACAGAGGAGGCCGAGGAGAAGGATTACAAGGCACTCTACGAGGCGTCACAGAACGAGGTGAAGCGCCTGCGCGAACTGCTCACCACCTCCGAGCAACAGCTGCGCGAAGCCCGCGCTACCATCACAAGGCTCACTCAAGTGGTACGATATTGACTAGCTAAGTGTCCTAGCGCCGTCGATTACTCAGCATCTGGACGCTACATGAGGCTTCGCGAGCACGAGTGATGTTTTGTGTGCGTCACAGTACATTTCTTTCTTTGGCTTAGTGCTCACGGTTGAAATTTTGTCTGCGTGACAGTACATCCCTCCTTTTCGCACTTTTGAAGTACAAGAGAGAGAAAGATATATATTATATGTATATAATTTCATGGCCTCAAAAATTTCCTTGCCTAATCGGCGAAGGGTCATTAGACAGAGACACACATTACTAGTAGTTGCGTCCATCCTTTTCTATCAATCAATCGGCACAGCCACTCCAAATGCAGAACGGTTACCGCTAAAAACTTCTGCAAAGTATCTAACGGGAATGCTTGGCACGTAAACGTTTTGTTTTGGTAATTCCTTTTTTGTATTCGATATTCAAAACAATAAGTACTTCGTCTTGGCCAGTTATCATGTCGCATTACTGTGGCTGGTAAGACAATAGAAACAATAGGACTTTCAAATGCATTGTTGCACAATAGTTGAATTCATTGAGAATATTGGTACATACATATGTACATACTCCTCTGTTTGATAATGCCCAAGGTATACATGCAACTGTTTGGTGCTGTTGTTATTTATTTTTCAGTATTTATTATATAGCAAAACGTTTTTCAAAATGTAGCTACTGTGCTGAGCAACTCTGTAAGTGCGTCATAGTTAGGTATGTATATACCTAATACAGATCTTAACTAATTAAATTGTGATCAGCTACGCCCCGTTAACGGCTCGTTTTTTCTCTAGTACTAAACCAACAGCGCTTTCTTTCCTTCGGAGTTCTCTTGTATACCCGGCCTCGTACAAGCGTTTCGTTTTCGTGCGTGATTCAACGACATTGTATGGAACTAGTTATTCCATTTCCGCCATGCTAACAGCGCAATACATGCGTCAAGGACATTCTACTTTATATGATTTTTTTTTATTAATGTATTGCATTGATCTAAGAATTCTAACAAATCATTCAGTTGAGTTGGCGTCAGAAATCGTATTTAAATTACATAAGATAAAACAAGGAATGGTTTAACTCATATTACTATGAGCTACCTATTGTGTATTTCACATGCGATATTTAAAACTCCATAATATTATGTGCTTACAACTGCAATGTTCAAAATGTAGCGAACACCTATTTGTGTACCTATGCCTCTGCAAACGTTAAACAGGTTCGTTTTGTATGTGCAGTTTGTTGATAAACGAATTATTTTTGGCGCTTACCAAAGCACTTGCCTCGCATATCTTTTTATTTTATTACTTATCATGGAATATCTTTTAGATAATTTTATTTTTCGCTTTGCGTATTTGTTACATCTTGAAGCAATATTTTAAAATATTAATAAATCCGAATATTGGTGAATGGAAATTGCTTCCTAGTCCAATTTAAATGATCATAGTAAACATAGACATTTTCGGTTTCCTTTCGTTTCTTGAAACGACATGAAACCAGAAATTGACACATACATCTATTAATATTTCGAACGTGAGTTTCACCTTCACCGTGACTACGTGTTTGTCTAAAGTAATTAGCTCGACTATTTTCGGTAGTTTGACTAATTCCCGCCTACAGCCCAACCAACACTAATAATTTGCATAGACAGCTGACAGATTGGCGCGAGTTCCCAACTTTACCATTTATATTTAGGGGTGTACATACATATATACTACGCTGGATCACTACTTCTACATAAGCTTAGCGAAAGTTTACGATACACATTTGCGATTGTATTTTATCTATTTTAATGGATGTTTGCTTTACGTGTTGTCCCCTATGTATTAACTTGAGTGGGTGTTTAAAATACATTTATCCTTAATTACAGAACCAAAATTCGTCGTCGGAGACGGAAAAACGAGAAAAACGGGCTATGGAGAGGAAATTATCAGAGATGGAGGAAGAATTAAAGGTAAATTTGGAATTGTTAAACAAACTCGTGGCGGACACAAACACAACACATTATATATATCTGCAAGCATTAGTTGATTTGAAAAATATGGCATAACCGTTAGCTTGTCAAGTTTGAACCTAAACCGAAACGGCGGACGTCAAGATAGCTGATGCCGCCAGAAAAGAATGGAGTTAATAATAGTTAATAATAAAATTGACATGTTGGTGTTCGTTTTATAGCAATTGCAAAAACTAAAAGCCGAGAACGAAAGGCTGAGGGCTGAGAATCGTGCCCTTACGCGGGTCGTGAGCAAATTGACCAACTCTGCCGCCAAATAGGTAAATGTGTATATTAATCGAGCGCCCAGCTCAGTGGCGACACCGTGCGGCTTGCGCCGGAACTAAACCGATCGTCGCTCTCGCTTACACGTTGATATTCACATTTCTCACACAAACACTGTTGATATTTTCGCTAGGCAATCTCACACGTCTTCCTTTTACTTTATTAAACGGACTATCGCATGAACCCTACAATTCAGCGACATAAGCGATTCATTTAAATACATACGCTTTGGCACGCTTCTTAACTTTGATACAGCGGTAAAATGAGAACGTGTGTGATATAACTTGCATATGAGTGACATTTTCGATTTACTCACAATATAAAAGTTTTTCTTTTTTTCATTTTTCACAATGTTTGGCTTTTTAACTAAACCGATGCATACTGAGTGCAGTATGCTAGTGTTATTAAAAAAGTTAATTTTGTATAAAACACACAATAGTCCAAAAAAATAGAAGCGTTCCTGCAAATATTGATCTTAATCTTTTTAACAAAATAGAAAAAAAAATTGAAGCAAATACATTTTCACCCTTTCTAACGCGATTTAATGCGTCAGGGCCTAATAAAGACGGATGTCTGCTGCATTAGCATAGCTGACCTGAAACATTTGGGCCGTCCGAACAATAGTTAATAACAGCTCAGTTCACGCTCTATCTTTTCACGGTGAGATATTCACAGAATAGCCCGGCAGGTCTTTTTCGACACACTATCTATCCCACTCATGACACAGGCGTGTGAGCGAGAGGGCACGATAGCCAGAGCACAGTCGAGCAGCATCGCGGCATTTGCAGAGCCACTGCCCCACTGAATAACAGAGTGTTATGGCGAGCATGCTTTGGTACATTTCTAACTTGCGTGCGGAACTTGTGGCGCGTGTGTCGCATGTGACGTCATCTGCGTACCCCGTAGCCTTTTCGCTAAAGTGCAACCAAACTGCCGTCAATCGTTTTTTGTCCGTGACCTAAGTTTTCTTTGTTACCAATTTATGATATAATTATAACCTGTTGATTTGAGACGGCACCGACTATGCGCGAAGTACAATCAACATGTAAGAAAATGTTACTGGCAGCTAATTATATCATAGGCGTGGATAGCCAAGGTTTTACTATTGCTTATCTGAGGGTACGTAAGCTATTATATATAAAATGGTTGCGTATTCCAAAACAGACATAAAAAATATAATAGAATTTGTATCAAAATATCTGCCAAGTAAGTAAACATGAACTTAACCATAGGTGGAACATGAACTTAAATAGGTTCTTAATCAACTAAATTGATGAGACCAGTTCGTTTCGTCGATCGACTGCAGTTTAGATCCACTTTTACATGAACGTTAACTGACCGGCCGGTTAAAATCTGCACGTGTCGTCTAAGTGCGTAACGTTTGAATGCGTGTCGCGAGCGCCGCGTGTGCGTAACGAAAGTATTACGTACACGCGTTTCCATCCATTGTGTTTTATCAGAACTTCTGTTTATAAATTAAGTTTCCCTAAATCATTATTATATCCTAAAAATATCGATGCATCGTTAACCAGTGTAACGTTGATAGTTAATTGTCGTCAGCATCTTCGATTGGTGATAAAAACGTTTTATCCTTTTATCAAATGATAGTAATGTAACGAAGCAAGGTAAACCATTGACAATTTTCCTTTAATTTATTACGGGGCTTCGAAACTTGCCAGTCTTCTTTAGCCTAAAAAGTAGAATAAGGCAAGTTCACACATTCAAAATACTAACACACAAAAGGACGCAGTTGTGCTGTTTGTCTTTTAATTAGATGACGCGGCAGTAGATTAAAAAAAAGTCTGAATAAAACACAATGTTCAAAACCGTTGACTAGCGTGTGTTGCATGACCTGTGATGCAAGGAATATTACCTGTACTGTGTTCGTTTACAAACATCAATAAAAAATTAGCAGCGATTCCACATTGTCATGCACTGTTTTAACATAAAGTATTAGAAACAACCAACCAACAGACCTTACAATTAAAATAAAGAAAACGTCGTTTCGGCGCTGATATACTAAATTATATTTAATAATACAATAAGCAAGGTATTTTAAGCGCTGTAATCAACAGCGCCTAAATAAGCCCTCAGCTTATCAAAATTATACCAGGCTTTCATAAATAGGTGGAGCACATGACATCAAATGCTTTGTAGCTATAAGGTTTGAACGTCCCTAACATCCACAACGTTGCGCACTTGTAAATATGTGTTTTAGCTTTTGTATTATTGACATAGACTTGTTTGCTTGATGCCCCATACTGGATGACAAGATGTGTGTAGTCATATCAGGTGAACGTTACTCCACAGTTCTGTTCTGTTGAAATTTGTATAGTCATTCTACCACCAGAGCAAGATCTAAAAGTTACTCATAAAGGCTGACCCGTTTTTGGAATTAATAATTTAATAGTTTTTGCCCGACTACCCTGGAAGGAAGGTAATGTTTTAACTGTAACTACACCTTAAACCAGGGGACAAAAAGTTATGAAGTCACATTGCTGATTTAACATTATGCCTGAAATTTTCGCCAAATATATAAATATTTGGCGAAAATTTGGTATTGAAGTATGGATGCAATTTTATAATTACTATGTACATATATGTATAGGGATTGTATCGAATGTTAAATATATTTTAACTATAAAATATTGCAATATCTCTGCATATGCGATGCGTACACCGTTCTTTCTAAAACCGTATTGCATTAGTATAAACTTGCGTTTTAACAATATTGTTGGTAGGTTTTAGTTATCCAGATGTTTTCATTACACATACGCATCGTGTGTAGTCCATTACATGAACGTTCTATTTGTAATTTTTCCCCTGTTTTATCAAGATGTTTTCATTACACATACGCATCGTGTGTAGTCCATTACATGAACGTTCTATTTGTAATTTTTCCCCTGTTTTTTTTTGTGTACCGAAATTGTGACTAAGTAAATGTGCAGCTACAGTTACAGCTCTGTCGCTCTCATTGGTTTGCTCCGTTTATGGCATTGTATCATACGGTTTGTTGTGAGACTCCCATGTTGTACCCCCGTTGTACCTTGTTCGTTCTGTTTGGCAACCTTGTCTGCGTATTCATTCAGAAATGTTGTACGGGAAATCAGAAAAGGTTTGATCAGAAACATACGAGTATATTTGAAAATCAAATGAATGGAAACGCAGCTTTCTAACACAATATTACACCAACATCAGTATGTATTGTACATTGCATTGATATAACATTTATGACATCCACAGTATCAACAAACGCTCCAAGCCGAAAATCAGCGGCTCAAGGACGAGAACGGGGCCCTCATCCGGGTCATCAGCAAACTGTCCAAGTAAACGACGCCACCACGCGGCGCGTCTGCGTCTCCTACGATGATATAGTAACATATTCTAGTATAGGTCGCCAGCTATTCATCGGCAACACGTCCTTCATCGACGCGCTCTTTAGTCTGTTATTTCAAAGGTTTATCCATTTATATTTCGTGTTATTTATTCAATGTTGATAGGCACATGAACTAATCGAAAAAAATTTTTTAATAATCATTTTAGTTTGCGAATATTTGATGTAATATTGTCCAACTTGTTCTGTAATATACATATATGTCAAATGTGTATAGTCGATATGCTAAACTTTGTTGCTGCTATCTAAAATGATATTTGTGAATTTAAGTTATTTAAAAGTGTCATGATTTATTTACGAAAGTCTTACAGCCAGTAGAAATTATTAATGTTCTTCTCGCCATGTATTAATTTTTAGTCAACGTAAATTTTAAGCCAACCCCAAGTCTTTTCTTATCATGGATGTATCATAGGCTAAGTTTTGTCCAGCTATGATGGGATCAGCTCACAGTCTAACCGTATTCAGCTGAATAAAGCTGGCAATGTATTTCCGAGCAATATATTCACAATCAGACAAAAAATGACTGCAGTACAAAATCTGTATATTATGCTTCAATGTTTTATAGTAGTCCTTTATTTGTTTCGGTCCTATAGTTGTACACTTTAACATTATGTAATTGATTATTGGTTCCTGGCGTTAACGTTGGATATATCCTCTCACACGTTTTTTTGACTATAATGAGGTTCTAGAAAACTGATTTTCATAATCGATATCGCTACATTTGATGCTCTAAACAAAACTTATTACATAAACAAATCATAGACATTAAAATGACTGAGATTTGCATAATTCTCTAATAATATTTATATATATTTTTTTATAGGTTCAATATTGGAGTAGTTTTACCAAACCTGGGAACCTTTATTATTATAATTTAACAGACTTTTATTATTATTATTTACAGTAAGTGAGACAGCAGGAATATTTTCTTGTAATACTGGAACATATAAGAAATTTTCGAATTTGCAAATATCAATAGATAAAAACTCATTCGTACATCTATATATTACATAGCGTTACTTGATTGAAAGTCGTGATTTTCGACATTATAGTCAGATTACTCAAAATCATGTACCACTATCAAGTTATTTTTAAATTTTAATCAAATTGGCTTTTATTATAGAATCATAATAATTTGTCCAAAAGTAGTAGACTAATTGGCCTTCTAATCGCATTTATGAGTATCATAAGTTTGTTTTTATGATACAACTGACGAGTCGTGATTCTTGAAAGGCTAGTTAGAATCAAATCACAATGATGTAAATTTTTTATGTTATTTATATTCAAAGTATGTACTTTTATTTTGTGTTGACAGCTATTATGCAAAAACGGTTTAATATTTCAAGTGTAGCTGAAAGTGCTTGGGCAGAAAACCAGTATGTAAATGGATTAAATCTTCTGTAATAATCTCCAAGAACTTTATCGAAAGTTATACCATTTTAACGCGTATATTGACGCGACATAAAATTACTATTGCCCCCCTCTCTCTCTCTCTCTGGGCACATATAATTATCATAAAAATATTAAATTTATGTTTTCTGTAACCTGGTAATCTGCCTTTACTTTGTCCGTCAACTATGAATTCCTCATCATTCACCTACATTCAAATTTCTTAAGTTAAATTGACTTCTGATGTGTGTTGTATTGAAAGTTTTTTATACATATATATTTTTAAATAAGCACCAATTCAGTTTTTATTTTTTGAGAAAGTATTATGTACTTATTGAACGTCATTCGTACTTAGTGACGTCGCGGATTCATCAGTATCAGCTTGGACGCATGGACTGTGAACCTATGCGTGTAATGTTTCATTTTAATAGTTTCGTGGTTCGGCTCTAAAACATTCTCATGGCTTACCTAAACATGACCTGCTTTTGAACTGCTGGAATAATGTTGAACAGGCACCCATAAACCATAGTTTATGAACTAACCTGTGCAACGGTTCACATAACTGTTTCTTATATTTCCGAATTAGATTCTTATTTTTAAATCTACGTATCAACCCCCTACTATATGCTATTAAAATGAGACGTTATTATTAGAAATTACCACATTTCTCGAGATGTATTACTTGTCGAAAAGTTTTGACATACCTAATTCCTAAATAAGTGTAAAGTAGTTTAGTTTTACATGTTTTTTTTTTTGTAGAGGGCTTGATTCACCCGACATAAATGTTATATATATATATGTATGTCGCATAGATATTGTGTTGATGCGACATCTCATTGACATGCCTGAAAATTGATAAATAAAAACAATATCTTCGCGACATATGTATCACGAATTACTAATATATTAATGTATAGTTTTTTTCTAGGCAATAGTCTATAGCCGATTGGATTGATTTGTGATATATCGGTTTTGTACGACAATCATAGAAACTTCTTTTTTATATTAGCGAAATAGACTGTTGATTACCTATAATATGAATTTATCGGGGCCATAAAGTGAATGTTTTTATGTTTTGTCTGAACTGAATAAGGCCTTGCTCCTCTATGGACCGAGACTATATCTAACGTTTGATGACTTTCTTAAATATCTAGGTCTGATAACATTACTCACGACTCCAGACCATGGACTCGAACACTTAACAACGTGACTTGACCTATGATATGTGTGTTATACATTTCTTTAACGTATTAAGTTACTAGTGATGCCTAATATTGTGTTGTCAAGTTCATTGGGCACTAAAATATATGTTATACATTTGTTTAGCCTTTTAAGTCACTAGTGATGCCTACATTTCGAGTTCATCGGGCACTAAAATGTGTTATACATTTGTTTAACGTATTAAGTCACTAGTGCTGTCTATATTGTGTTGTCGAATTCATTGTGCACTAAAATGTGTGTTATACATTTGTTTAACGTATTAAGTCACTAGTGAAGTCTATATTGTGTTGTCGAGTTCTACGTTTCTTTTTCGAGTTCTTCGACTAAAATGCTAGTCTAAATTAGCGGCGACTGTTTTCCGTTAGATGCGGTCCGAACGGCCTCATACCTATGAATTAAACACGTTTGTCTGCATTCAATCTTTGCCATGTTCCCACAGTTGTTTGTAATTATGTAGTACTGTTACAGTTATTGATAATATTATTTGAGGCTTTCATAACTATCCAGTCAAAGATTGTGGTCGATGTGTTGTTTCTGGCCTACATAAACCGGCCTCGCCACTCATTTGTTTGACAATAAATACGTAACTAGGTTTGAAAGACCTCTTATGTTTATGTAGCTGTTTATTATCTCAGTTTTTTTTGCCGAGCTGTATAATAAAATTAACGTTAATTATTATTAAAAAAAGAACGTTTATGTAAGCTTGTTAAAAGTAATGTCGTAAAGATTGATAAATATTAAAAGGAACTTTTTATAAGTTTGTTAAAGTGGTAAAATGATATTCGTATAAACTTTATTCTGTATAAAATTTGTAAACCTACATTTTCTTTTTTTAGTGATCCTGAAAAATTTTGTTCATTTAAGTTTTTATTTATTTGAAAAGAAAGTTAAAATAAACAGTTCTTCATTATATTTTGTTTTGTTTTGTTTTGCTTTTCTTTCATTTTAGAGACGTTTGGTGACGCCTGATTAATTTCTCTTGGATGTCTCGTCAGCCGGCTTATATAAAAATACTCTATAAGTGTACTGCTATTAAAGTGACTGACACGTGCCCTTGGACACGTAACAATGAAGTAGACACAATTTGTGTACTAATCTCGGGAATTCAGGCTTCAAAGATTTTCAGTCCATTAAAATAAGTAGGTATCTAATCTACTGTCCAGCACTTCCAGCAGCTGAGAGATACCTACTCATCTCTTCATTCAATTTACATTAACGTTTTCAATGATTTCACTTAAGAGACCACACGGTCCGATCTCTTAAAATCATTGAATCTTCACCAAATATAAATGCAGGTGGCTGGACTCCGGCACTCCGGTTTGGCTAAAATTATTGGCTAGATAGATTAAGGAGAGTGAGCCATGAATGCACTTTGATATGTATGGAAAGTTGAGATAGGCATTGTTCTTGTTTGTTACTACCCTAAAATGTATTACGTGTCCACATATTATCTTTATAATGAGGTACTCGAATGATTGGGAAACCAGATTTGAATTGTATAGTACGTCGGAAAAGTGTTAATGGTAGGTTTTTTCCCATTAACTTTGCTTTTTTGCGTCAGTTGCGCTATTTAACATCAAAATTACATAACGCCCTTTGAGAATAAGATTGCCTTATAGACAGGTGGCTTACGAAAATAACTAAATATATTTTCGGTAGATAAGGCGCTTTTTTAAAGTAACTGACCAATATTAGGGTCTGACCTAAATGACAATACAATGCCGTCCTAACGGTTAAATATTGGAAATTGTTATTGGCAGATTAAATAAAATTTAAAATTTCGCCATGCAACTGTTTTCCGTACTGAATTTTTAGGGGTGTGACTGTCTAAACATTTAAAAACCAACAGCACATAAGTGTTAACAAACTGAAATTGGCAACACCTTTATGTAGTGCAGTAACGGTGATTTTCGAAGGGTAAGTGTTACCACTTTGTGTCTCATAATTAAATCTGTAGTTATACGTACTTTTGTAGTTAGTAGATACTATTCCTATGTCATAACGCGTGATGCGCTTTTTGCTGACTCGTATAGAACGCATAAATTTTCTCAAGATTTAACTATAATGTGACAAGATGATATACCTATTACCACAATACAATTTCTCAGATATCGTTGTACGTACACCAGTGGTGCTCTACGGAGCCTTGGGCGTTAATAAGATGCTATACAACACTTTACTGCCGACAATTGTTAAAGCCTAAATAGGTAAACTCCTACAGTGAGTCAAATGCGAGTTAAATAGAAATGACCATACATAATAGGACATATTGTTTAGTCGATGTCATCAATTTATTTCGATGGAAATAAAACTATTATACATAAATTTACCGACTTACACACACTGATTGTTAGAATATACGTGTTATAAAAAAAAACTTACTGTGCTAACAAAACTTAGGCGTTTTCCGAAGGATCTGAATAATTATCTAAACCTATCGTGTATACCACAGTGTAGACCACAGTTTTTCTAGCTAAAACTCCCCGACAATACGGATAAGTAGAATCAAACAAAGTTCGGGTGATATGAACGTTAATCTTAGTGTATTTAAATTTAATTAGATATTTATATTTAAAATATTATGGAAATTAATGTATTAGATTTTATGCATATCACTACATATTGAATTATCCGGTTTCCTCATCACAACGGTGGGCTCGTGATTCCACTAAGAATTTTCTCAGATTTATTTTTAATGAATAATAGGTAGACTAATGCCTAGTACAGTTGCCAAAGGATTTATATCATTTTTTTATTTTGACAATTTTTAGGGTAGTTAAAAAAAGGTCCAGTATTTTGATAAGATTAACTAAAATACTGTACCTACTTGTTTTAATAAATTCGCAAAACTTCACAAGAAGCCGTGGGCAGCAAAATTTTGCCATTTATTACACATCAGATAGACGCAGATTAAGTACATAAAAACTATGAATTTAGACAAAAATATTTACAAGTTTTATATACAGGCTACCTACCCATTAAAATCGGTGAAGTTTCGCAATTTAGGTACCTACATAAAGCAAAATGATCTTGGTTGAAATCCCTTTGGCTATAATTTTCTAATTCTAATAAAAATACTATTCTAAACTTTGACATAACTGTATTATTTATACAACGTGCAACAGAATAAACGCAATAGTAAAACTGGTTCATAATGATGAGTAGGTACAATGACCACTCTTAGATACCTACTGTGTTTATTCTCTCACACGCTGTATAAGTATTTATTTCTGATATTTTTAGATACCATTTAACAATGTTTGAATATTTCAAAAGTGTTTTCTCGATTTTTATATTCGTCTGAGTACGCAGTTTGTGAATGTATTTACTACTTATATTGAATTTATTGGTCCATATAAAAAAGTTAAACCGTGTTAACTATAGAATACTCTAAATAAACTATTTAATGAATGTATTAATTAATTATACGTGTGCTTACATACCTTAGTCCCTACACACCTCCTGATTGTTCAAAAATATACGTATTGTAAATGTTACCAATAAAGAAAATAATATACTGACAATGAACTTTTTTTATGTTTTCCCTAGTTTAGGTTTTGTAAGAAAAAGGATCATGGTCTATAGAAAATTACGTCCGTAAACCTAAGTAAAACGATAAAAGTAAGTAAAGTGGATTTATAAAGATGACATAGCTACTTCCGAGCTCCATCCAACACATATATATACTTACCTTAACATAGATAAATACCTACTTGGCTATCCTGGATTTGGCATCAAGCGCAATTTAATAGACAGAATTTCTAAGAGTAACCTTCGATGTTTTGATTTTCTTATGATAAGATTTATTATGCGTTTTTTCGGTCACCTGTTAAAGATGCTGACTATGACTTAGTTATGTGCTAAAACTTAGCGATGATATGCAGAGTGATACTAGGCAGCAGATTAGAGAGATCGTCATAGGTACCGACTAAAAATTCTGGGCAACTTAGGAACTCCTGACACTAGATGGCGCTAGCCATCACACTTCATCTTAATAAAAATTTTAGTCTTTGTTTTTGGTTTTGTTTCTTCGTTTTTTTTTACAACGACTTCCGAAATAAACCCATTGAAAGCTACTTTATACTTTCAAGTGTTTTATTAAGAAATCAGTGGAATATTTTATTGTAAAAAGTATCTATTTTGTTTTTCAGTTTTCAGTGGTATACCTAACTTTATTGACATTCACAAGTACTTCCGCACTTCTTCCACAGCGTACCGGTGATATTATGTTATGAAGCGATTTAAACTGAAATGGCCTCTCTGGTAAAATACTCTCCCAAAAAATACCCTCATCGTGTTTTTGGCTTTTTGCTTTTTTTGATTGATTAAGTGTCGCTATAAAATTTTGAAGAGTTCCCTCGATTCCTTCAGGTCCCACCACACCACCACACACAGGACCACCTTAGTCAGTCCTGTACTGCTTTCGAATAAAGAGAGAATTTTGAAATAGGCCCCGCAATTAGCGAAGAAATCGGTGAACATACATATAAAAATACATACCTACAGTTAAACATAGAATCTCCTCCTTTTTATAAGTAAGTAATTAGAAAAAGGTGTGTCGCTTTTGGAATTCATAATCTTTCAAAGCTAAAAACACTAACGTTTATATTATATACGAATATAATATGTATGTTTTCATACCACTTGCTCAAAAACGTGACATTCTATGCCACAAAAAGCAAACATAATAATAGTCATTTTTAATCTGTTAAAAACAGGGAAAGAAAATAGTGCCTACCTACCTACTGAATTTCATTCACCTCTAGGGGGAGAATGTGATTTAAATTTGGAATAGGTACTTACCGAAATTTATACTGAACTACATAACATCTGTGTTTACACGAGTTTGTATATAAAGCATTATATGCAGTTATGATTATTAAATAAAATTACGAAAACCGACGAGGTCGTATGAGCTATATTAGTCTAGGAATTTGCCGCTTTTTTGTTTTCTTCAAATACATAAACGTTAAGTTTATTTTAATTTATTTTTATGAATAAGTTAATGTTCTAAAATGCTTATCTCATATTATTATTGTGTTAATTTTTTCACAAATGGTACGAAAAGTAGAGTATTTTACTCGCTACACTCAAGACTCATCTTAAATCCCTCGCTTCGCTCGTGATTTAAGTTTCTAACACCCTCGCTACGCTCGGGAGTTAACCTCGAGTCCTTCGTTACGCTCGCGATTTAAATCGTCACCCGCGACAGAAGACACTGCTTTATCCCCTTGGTTAATAATCTACTCTTTATCCTCGTGCTGCTTAATTTATGATGGCTTGAGTATTTTACTTCCGTTAAGGCAGGTCCACGATCGGCGAATGTTACTTATGTTGGTATTGTGGCTATGGAGACATGGGAGCAAAGACAATCTCTATGCATGGGAGCGTATTGGATAGACGATACGATTACAGGATTTTGGTGCAGTTCGGCGGAATCAATGAAATGCTTGATAAGTCGTTTCATGAATTGCTTGATGGTCGGGATTCGGCGATCGATGTGAAGTCGCTCGTTTCTAACGTGGGTACACTTTCGGACATCACGATTTTTGGCTCACTCCACCCAAGGGTGGCGGGCTGGGACGTGGTGGGAAGAACCTGGGTCTGTGGATTGTAGAACAAGGTCGCCTGACTCTTTTCTGGATTGACTTGATTGACGTTGGCGGATCTCTGGAGGTGGCCGGCTATTGCCTTCTCGCTACTGCCGAGGCGGTAGATGGCCGTGCCGTCGACACAGAGCATGCGTGCGTCTTGGCGCTAGTGGGTATATCGCAAGTAAATAGTGAGAAGACTAGGGGGAGAGCACACCGCTTTGCGGTATTAATGGGGTGAGTCCGTCAGGAGTGACGGGGGGAAGGGGTTCTCAACTGGTGGGAGGAAAGCTCTACGTCCGAATTCAGCGTCCACCATATCCAGGTGTGCTGGATGGACTGGTTGAGAGCTGGGAGAGAAGAGAAGGAAGCGCAAAAGACTCTTGGGTATACCTAAATACTATCAATCGACCTAGCCTTTTCCAAACTATGTTCGGGTTATTTTCCAGTGCAGTACCAGTTTTTCACATGTGACTCTGACATGTACCTACTCAGCCGCATTCGGTGTGACTGCCTGTCTGAACTCACAACCCAGTAACTGGGTAACAAGATACCTCCTTACTTAGTGTGCTTTCCGAGCTTCTGCTTTTTAGTTAAATCTATACTAATATTATAAAGCTGAAGAGTTTGTTTGTTTGTTTGTTTGAGACGCGCTAATCTCAGGAACTACTGTTTCGAATTGAAAAATACTTTTTGGGTTGAATAGACTATTTATCGAGGAAGGCTTTAGGCTATATATCATCACGAGCCAATAGGAGCGGAGCAGCGATAAATAATGTTTTAAAATCGGGGATTCCACGGGGACGAAGTCGCGGGTAGCAGCTAGTTAATAATATAGGGAACGTGCAGAAACTATAGGTGGCAGCACAGACGCGTCAATGTCAAGTATATTTTACTTATAAGTTTCAAATTTGTAAAACTAGATGGCACAGTCTACTTCGTGCACGTTCCCCTAAACGGATCGCGTAGGAAACATAGGTGGCAGCACAGGTCAAATATTTACAACGTAAAAATTTCAGATTTGCAACACTAGATGGCATAGTCTACGCTGTGCACGTTCCCTATAGAGTTATTGAAAAGGAAACATAGTAAATTGATACACCAGTTCACATTCAGAACATTTATTTAACGAATCCGTCTAAATAAAAATTGTACATATAAAATATAACAAAAATATTACTGTATAAATGATGAACACTTAATATTTAATCACAATATTATTAGTTTTAAATCTTGCTTGTGTGTCGTTTCTTAAAAATAGGGTTTCTATAAGCCATGGCCTTCGCAGTGGCAGGCCTAGAACGAATCCAGTGATGTATTGTATCGAGATCAATAAGTATTATGAAGAAATAATTTGAGTAGGTATTGAGACCTTTGTAGAGGCCTTTATCGTATTATTATATGCAGTTGCAGGTATTGAGCGTTTCTATAGGTACTTAATATTAGTCCACTTTTTATTAGTTTATAGTGTTTTCTTTTTTAATGAAAAATGTGCTATCTGACTGTTCTTTTATAAAGCATAATAAAATATAGTTTAATACAGTACTTACGCCAACAAAATTCACACATTACATTTTATTACATGTAAGTTTAAGTCAAATAATTTAAAGTCCGTAGGAAGTAATAAGGTTCGTAGCAGTTAAGGTTTATACAGGCATTGGATAGGTATCTAGATACGTATTATTTAATATTAAGACTAACTTAAATAATATTTACAAAACAATATATGAAGACATAAAGCAATACAGAATAGGCATGAATAATGTTAGTACTCCACCATTAAACACCATGGTTATCCCTAAATAATTCTGAAAATTTTAAAGAACTTAGGTATCTCGATTTAGAAACTAAGTAACACAAAAGGAACAATAGGAACACACACTGATATTCCATAATTTAATGCGTTTACAAAAGCATATTAGCAGAATTATTTTGGCATCAAATTCTAATCATTCGAAATATAACAATAAATACATTTAATTTCTAAATACATAAAGTATTCGTAATACTCTTTGTTCGTATTGTAGGGTTTTGTGTTAATAATTATGAACAAAAAGTACACACGATTTAAGACTGCAATTCTCATTTGCTTCGCAAAATTCAGTGAAACTGCTTCAGGAAGCTGTTCGAAAGATAGACTAGACTTTTTCTTGGTATTATGTAAAACATAAATATAATATTAAGTCTATATGATGACTATTATGCTAACTGCCTTAGCCGTTGCGTTGTTCCATTGTTGAGAGTATCGAAGTTAGATGAGGATTGCAGTCTTGAATATTCCACACGAATCCAACACATTTACATCTTTGGTACAATACCTAGTAAGGGTTGGTGATCAACTAGCAAATGGGATTAACAACTAACCCTAAAACTATCGTATCGTTTGAACACTCGAGTTAATGGTAACCACTTGAAAGGGAAAATTTACAGGTAACATTTACACTGAGGAAC
Organism: Hecatera dysodea; assembly: GCA_905332915.2. Lineage (NCBI taxonomy): Eukaryota > Metazoa > Arthropoda > Insecta > Lepidoptera > Noctuidae > Hecatera > Hecatera dysodea. The sequence goes on along the minus strand of HG995286.1, from coordinate 22,608,968 downwards.
ACCAATTTAGCGTCGGATTTGGTTACCTAAAAAGTTTATCGAGCCACTACGCGTCGGTCGCCGGTCAGCGCACGGCTACTCCGTTGATGGTGACGACAGCGCTGGGGCCCGTGGGCTCGGGCTCGTACGCATCGGAGTCGCTGCGGCGGCCGTACGCCACGTTGTCGGTGATCCTCTCGCTGTAGGGCGAGTCGTATACGTTGTCTGACACATGGTCGTAGATATGTCGGCCATTCGTGTCGTGGAGCGTCGCGTAGCTCATGACTGCGGCGTTTTGGTCTTCCTTGCGTTCGGCGCCTTCGATGTTCTCCGTGTTCTTTACTGGCGTAGCTTTTCGGCTGGGGAGTGAGAATGACATGTTACTAAGCAATCTAGGAAATGACTGCTGAAGAAACGCTGAAGATTTCTTGTACAGTTTTTGCTCAAGTAATAATACAAAATAAAGTGTCCAAAATACTCACAGCCTCAAATAAATAACTCCAAGCAGCATCAGCAGGAACAGAACAATGCCGCATCCGACGCCGACGCTGAGCGGCAACGTGCCGTTCTCAGCGGCCTCGTTAGTGACGATCTCACAGCTGGGCTCCTCCCCGGACCACTTGCCGTCGTCCATGCACTTGCGGAGGAAAGGCCCGACGCGCTGGAACTGCGGCAGGCAGTGGTACTCGATGGAGCTGCCGAACAGCGTGGAGCTGTTGGAGATGATGATGCGGCCGTTCTCGATCGTGCCCGGAGACTTGCAGTCGATTGCTGTAGAAATGGGGCTATGTAGTTTATTTTTCCTTTTTTATATCTGCGTACAGTGCTTTACACGACAAGCAAATTTGATGAGCGTATTATGTTGATTAGAGGGTCCCCCCCAGTAAGCACATTGTGAGCTATGTTACCAATAATATGTACTAATTAGCCATTAAAAGATGTTAAAAATAATATAAAAATAATTAAATATCTAATAAGTATAATAATTAAATATTTAGTATTTCAAAGATGTTTATAATACCTACACGACCTGCTTTTAAACTAACAAATACAAAATACTTACGTATACAGACAGGCGGTGCCCCACTCCACACTCCCTTCGGTTTGCAGGTCCTCGAATGGTTTCCTTGCAGACCGTACCCTCGCTCGCAGCGGTAGTGAGCTTCTCCTCCGATGCTTAACGTCGAAGTGGCTACTAAGAGACCTATGCTGCCCTTGATCTGGATCGACGGGTCTGTGCACGTTATTTCTGTAGGAAAAATAAATTATGACTTATGTCATGTATAGACAAAGCTCTTACTTCCAGGAATCCTGAGTCCGAGAAATAGGAGTATTATGGGTAGGCCAAATTAAAAAAAAAAAACGTAGGCCTGTAATAAAAATAGGCAATAGGCATACAGGTGCTACAAAATGCCGTTTAGAAAAAAAGATAACACAGTCTTGGTTATTTATGTGTAGGAGGATGCTACTGCCAAACATCTACTCACTTCAAAAATATTTGAACCTGAAGCTTACCTTTGCACACTGGTGCCTCAGAGCTCCAGGTGCCGTTATCCTGGCACAGTCTTCTGGACACGCCATCAAGTTGCCAGTGCTCATGGCACTCATATAGAACAGCCGCGCCGTAATACGTGGCATTGGTCGCCAGCGTCACTATGCCATTCTGGATCGGACCGGGGTTGCCGCAGTCTACGTCTGGGGAAACAAAACAGACGAGATTAGATAATCTAGTCGGTATGTGTTGTTTGTAAAATTCCGTAGCCAGAAGGTGCTGTCGGAAATCATGGTTTAACAGGTTTTGTCTTTAGAGGCAGTAGAAATTTCGGAGTTGCAATTGGACACTAACGTGTGATTGTGGCCTGTATCTCGGATAAAACAATGAACCTATGGTTTTGGTGCCAGTTTTTTTTGTCCCTTAGATCCCATCTCATATCCCATATTGGCATTCGGGATCTATATAATTTATTGAACTATCGTATGAATGTAAGAATGGAAGAAGTTTGTATATAAGAAAATGTTGGTAGATAAAATTAGTTAATAGGGATGTTTCCTCAGTAAAAAATATATTATTATGTTTAGTCCGTCAGTTAGATTATAGAAAAATATTGGACACGTATTTTTTCCTTTATCAAATCTATAAAAACTGACGAAGATACAAAGCATCAAAGATCAGGAATGGGGACTTGTGACATCACGGCTCGGTAAAAATTGTAGCGAGTAGTGAGTTTTCAACGCACCGTATCGTTTTCAAGAAAAAATACGTGTCCAATATTTTTTGGTAATCCATCCGACGGACTAATCAGATTTTTTTAGTTAACTACCCTATTGCACGCGTGCCAATAATTCATATCAGACTTTGAACTCGACTTACATTGGCATCTTGGCGTGACTCCGCTCCACTGGCCGTTATCCTCGCAGGTGGATATGCTCTCCCCCACGACCTTGTACCCTCTTTCGCAGCGGTACTTGACGAGGGCGCCGATGCGGTAGCTATTGCCGACGCTGGTGGTGACGGCGGTCCGGATGAGCGTGCGGCCGTGGTTGCGGTCGTTGCCCGTCACCGATACGATACTGTTCTCCGGTACTACTGGGTCGGAGCAGCGGATTTCTGGAAATATGCAGTTTCATGTAAATATTTGCGTTACGGTCATGTTTTACAAGTACCTATAGTTTTTGCCTGCATTCACGGATAAGCAATTTTTTCTCTAGGAATTTCTCCTATATCATGGGTGCATTTACAAACATATAACTTCACATACACAAACAGTCAGACTCGGAACAACTATCTAATATTTGTTTCGTGTTCAACTAAACGCGCGACACACAGTTGACTTTAATAAATTCATGCATTGTACAGAACATTAAGCTTAGCTTTTGAACCTAGTTATTTTACATGGTTCATTTTGAAGTGCACTAAAATAATATAAAACGAGTGGGCTTATAAAAAAACTAGAATTTATTTCCAGTAAGATTTTTGTAAAATCTTTCAAGGGCAAAGCTCTAGACCTATTACATACATTTATTCTTAGTAACACTGTATTTATAGTTACATTCTCTAGTCCCTTACCTTCACATCTGGGTGAAGAATCGCTCCATTGGAAGTCTTCAGTGCAGACCCTTCTGACGGGGCCAACGAGCCTGAAGTTAGTGGTGCAAGAGTATTGGATCACACTGCCCAGGTGAGTGGTTCCATTCAGAAGCTCAGCTGAACCGTACGTCAGGGATGGAAGCTTGCCGCAGTCCACATCTGGAAGAAATTAAGATTTTTAATGAGGAACCTAAATTAACCGAATATTTATATATTTGGAAACTCAACAGCTTATTATTTACTAGCTGCTGCTGCCCGCAGCTTCGCCCGCGTGAATGTCGGAAATTATCCCAAGGGAACATAATCCCGGGATAAAAAGTATCCTATGTTACTTCTAATACCTCCAAGAATATGTGTGCAAAGTTTCATGATGATTGGTTGAGGAGTTTTTGCGTGAAAGCGTAACAAACATCCACGCTTTCACATTTATAATATTAGCTTACTAATATTATAAATGTGAAAGCGTGGATGTTTGTCTCAAACTCATGTAAATCCTTAGGTTTACATGAGTTATGCATGTTCACCTCACTATCAATGAACAGCCCAATGCAATTACCACAAAGTTACTAACATCTCAAGGTCTGCATACACTGCACAGTGATAGCGAGATGACTATTATTTCGTAAGCCAATTACAGAGTTTCACGACATTGATAAAGCTAAGTTAACTAGAAGGTAGCGAAAGAAAGAAATTATAAGTGTAGCTATTAATAACAATGCGGGAATGTTGACACATTGTTTACATTAAATCAGAGTTACAAGTATGTATGTAAATAATATGGCTTTATTAATATATTAAACAAAGGGAAAAACAAAATATTGCAAAACCTAAAAATGTATTCCAAATGTTTTGATAGACATAAGACATAGCAGCGCGCAAAGGGAAACCATGAATTCAGTATACTGCAAGATTCTGGCAACCCAAGGTTGGTATCTTTCTTTGGTTTGGTTTGGTTCTTTGGTTTCAAGGTTGGTATCTGGCAAAGTTTCTTTCCCTGGTAGCCCACACTATAAAGCAACTTGAATGCGAGCTGGTTGCAGGTGGAATCGAGGTCTAAGGAAGGGGTTCCAATGTACGCCATAAATACTTACATTCACATTTGGGTGACTCTCCGGACCATTCTCCGTCGGGCTGGCACATGAGGCTGGCCTCTCCGACCAGTTTGTGGCCTTTCTCACAGTGGAAGTCGATGGTGGAGTGAACGTTGTAGTCATAGGCTTCCATGTAGCCGCCGGCTGGGACTTCGGGGTCCGCGCAGGATATCACTGTGTGGTGGAAAATTTACAATTATAATTACCATGGGTTAATTATTTTCCATGGTAAGAGACGCATGCGATGGCAATGATTAGTACCAATTTATAAGGAACTCTTCTTAAACACAATCCTTTAAAATTAAAAAAAAATGTGTTACTGGGTTTTTTTGTCAAGATTTTTTCAGAAGCAGTTCAGAGTCAAAATTTGTGCGTGCTTGTAAATAATATGTTTGCCACTATTACATGGAAAACCAGGTGTCTTATATCCCATATTTCAGTATATTTGAAATAACTGTTAGGTGCACTCCTCTACTTAGCAATTAGGGAACGACAGGCGTCATGTTACGTTATTTGTGTTAAACCAAATTAGAGGCTTTCTAGCTAAATCACTAACTAGTATGCCATTGCCTATAACTACATTGTCTACATTGGGTTCGTGTTATCTCAGAACAATGACGTCTGGTTTTGCAGTCTCCCTTGCATGCGCGTATATAAGGGGGTTTAGGGGGTCCGGCCCCCGCTCTTAGCATACGACGAAAATAAAAGTCGCAATAAATATTGGATGAACCGCACATATCATACGCTTCCTAAATATGTAATTACTAGCACTGTTCCAAATTTCCAAATGAATTACATTTTCGGGTCATCGAGCACCTTACAAAAGCTAAAGTTGCAGCTGTGCTAGTTGTTGGCAGTTCCAGTGAAACAGCTCAAGTAGATCCAGTCCTTTCTAATTTGAATTGACGTGTGGTAGTGCCGAATTTATAGATAAATATATTCCTCCCCGATTTACAACGATGAGACTGGGATATTTTAGTGGTTTAGAATTCAGTTCGGCGCGAAAATAGCAGAATCTGGCTGATCGTGAGCTTGTTTAAACGGAGACTGGCAAAAAACGCTCCTAATCAATTCTGTCGCTCTGCTACTACTTTGTTACCGTTGTGTTACATCAGTTAAAACTTTTAGCTTACTAAAAGCACCAGGTGAGTTGGATTAAAAGTAGCGTTATTAATACGTTTCCCCAAGGTGATATCCTGGGACCTACACAAAGTGATTACTAATTAATTATTTCTAGTATATTCTCATCACCCATCACTGTTTATTTGTGTACAAAAACAAGAATAATAAATAAATACATTGCCTCAATAAGAGAAAGGACAACGGAAATAGCTGTCTCGAAGATAATATCCTTACTTCCTTTCTACTAATAAATAAACACGTGTAAGTCCATTAAGACAATTGTTACTAAATAACCTCAGCTTCCAGATCAGGACGTGATCGGTTATTTTTATCCAGGTACGGCGGAAACGACGAGATATCTCCGGAAAAATTAAGCATTGGGAATTACCATCCTTCTTCGAAAATACGAACGCACTGTGAAAAGCTCTAATTAGTTGTGACAACGCAGGAAGTACCTACGTTTTGTAATAACGTATTTAGATACAAAGTTATTGAGTATTTCGCAAATCTTGGTACGTAAAAATTTTTTTTTTTAACTTTTGATTTGCGATCGGATTAGGTAAACCAACAGAGAGAAAATTTTATCGAAACGTGCCGAGCACTAGCTACTACAAAATCATAGCAGTACAAAACAACCACGAATATAATTATATGTATAAGGTTATTTGGTGTAAGCTATGCTACCCAGGTGTTTTCAAAACCTACACCAAAACGTGTTTGCGCTATACATATATATAGTAATTGTATCTGTCGACATATGCCACTGTTGTATTTTATTTTTCTTTTTTAAAACGTTTCTCCACACTAGGAATTTCTCCTGTGTTGTGGGTGCGTTTACAAACATACAATCTCACATTCACAAACAGCCAGACCCGGAACTATCTGTAGGCCCTACAAATTTTTGTTCCGTGCGGGAATCGAACCCACAACACGCAGTGCAGCAGCTCAACCGCTCAACCACTACGCTAACCGTGTCGTCAAAAAAAAAATATGATTAACACTTTACTAACTGTGTTTTCTTAATCACTTACGTTCACACGATGGTATATCATGGGACCATTTTCCATCTCGGTTGCACGTGAGGGTTTCAGCTCCGGCTAGCCAGTAGTCGGCCTCGCAGTTGAACCGAGCGATGGAGCCGAAGGTCGTGGTGCCGTTCAGGAGGATGAAGGAGCCCTTGTGCACCTGGGCAGGGGTTCCACAGTCCACGTACTTGCAAGACGGCGGAGTGCCCGACCAAGACCCACCGAGAGTGCAGGTTACGCTCTGAAAAAAATACCGTTCGTAAAAATATATTTTTTTACACTAAAACTGTCTTTTGTTTAGTTTGGTGCATTTAAACATTAACCACGATACAGTATGTTATAAAAGCTGTTTTTCCGTGTGGGAATTGAACCCGCGATATACTAAAGCAGCGCAAACATTATCTCGGACCACTGGGCGAACAGGTACAATGGTTTTGTCATGGTACTGTCCAAATTGATACTAGAATCTGGTTGAATACTGGTAAAAGTACCACAACGACAAAAGGAGACTAATTGAGTGAAAGAAACGATCGTTTATAGAGTAATAGTATTTTCATCATAGGTACATAGTACCCACATTTAAGCATTCCTTTGTTTCAATATTAAATTCATAACTTTAAAATAATTAAACTGGCTGAAACTGGTATGCACACAGCTCGCTATCGAGTTTTGTCGAAACAATGGTATAATAAATAAATACCAGTCATTTAGTTCTCGAATAGCGTGTTCTAATTAATGAATACTTGCTGCAGGTGTAATTGACTCCTATCTGGGTCATGTTTGGAGCCAGGTTCCCGGGATCTGGGACGGTCAATTGAAACCCTGGGATTTATTGAATTTGTCACCAAAGCAGATGCATCAGTCTAAATATACATATAGAATCTAAATATAGCTCAAAAATGATGTTTGTAGGTCACTGGCATTAGTTACCAGAACATACTCGTCACAATTGAAATTAATTTCTTCCAGAGTATTTTAATTGAAATCCGTTAATTCTGCAGTATATTTTGAACGACGTTTGTTTGGTTGAAATAAACGGAATTTATTTATATAAGTACATAATATGTATATAAGAGAGCAGTGGTGGCCGAGTGGTAACGGCTCCGACTTACGAATTGTAGGTCGCGGGTTCAAACCCAGCCAGGCGCATTACTTTGTGTAATTAATTTCTTCACCACTGCTCTCAAAACGGTGAAGGAAAACATCGTGAGGAAACCGGCATGTCCTAGAACCAAAAATTCGAAGACATGTGACATTCACCAACCCGCACTGGGCCCGCGTGGTGGATTACGGCCCATTCCCTCTCCTGGAGAGGAGGCCTGTGTCCCAGCAGTGGGAACGTTAAAAGGCTGATTATTTTATGTATATAAATAAATTCCGTTTTATAATATATATATATATATTATATAAGACCAATGAAAAGGGATGGGACCACCAATGAACAAATGACTCAAAAGCCTGCCTACTTTTAACCATCACTAATTTTATTTTATAATCAGCATTGCCATTCAACCTGGCAATGCGGCCAGTGTTCTGGACCCTTTTCCCGTTGACAGAAATGCGGACGAATTTTTCGATGCCCTATGAGCCTTTTTCCATCCGCTTGTACGTACCTATATTTTTTTTTTATATTAGGTAAAGCCTGTTTAGTTATATTTGTAATAATTAGATTAATATTAATAAATGTCAACTTTCATCGTTGTCTTTAAAATTACCAACTTACATAATATTTATATTTTTGCTATTTATAAAATTACTTATCTTCATTACATGAATGTTTTAATATATAGGTTCATACATATATTATTTTGAATATATTTCCATGCTGTGATCCTACCCGTCAATAGCACGGATAGCTTATCCCTGGCCGCAATATCGCCCATCAAGTCAAACAAAGAGACTGTTACCTAATCTTAATCAATATCAGTATCACTTACCGGTGGCCCAAATAGTATGAATCCATTTTGACAGGTATATGTAGCCAGAGAGCCCGCTTTGTGACCGTTTACAGCAACAATAGCTCCGGTAACTGGCGGTGGTTCAGGACACCAGTCGAACAAGCATTTAGGAGCTTCCCCACTCCAAATGCCTTCGTCGGCGCACATTCGTTCTGGTTCACCAACCAGGGTGTAGTTCTCCCGACAGGAGTACACCGCTTTCGCTCCGTGGGTGGTTCTGCCATCAACTAGAGACACTTCTCCGTCCTGGATAGGTGTGAGTCCTCCACAGTTGACATCTGTAAGATTAATATTTTTTCAAAATAGAACTTTAAGTATATAATTAAGTTGAGTATTAGTCCTAGACTACTTCAGTCTAAAGACCTATTAACCTTTGACGTTAAACTAGAGTTTGACACTCATTAACTCCGAATACTCAATTCAGATGCGGCCCTAAATCTAGATAGGATTATTTAACAATTATAGTGTATGAAAAGAGCTTTCGTGTAGGATGCAAATAGATATAGGGTTTCCAATTGATGTTAACTCGTCGAAATTATGCCAACCAAATAATGGCTCTAGGTACGCAATTCGATCGAGTAAAGGTGTGGTGATTGGCCCCGATTACTATTGAATAAAAACAAGGCAATCTTGCTGAAGATGTCATAATCTGCCAAATGTTGGGGTTGTAAAGCCCAACAGTGAAAATGTTATGAACTGTTAAGTTTAATGCTCTTTGTATCCATGCGACTATTCGAATGACATGATTAATAGAGCTATGTTTTCGCAATAACTGTTCGATGATGTTAATGGTTTCTGTGTTAGTTTGGACAGTATTGACTTGTTTTATTTCCGTTGTTTTCATCTCTTGGTCTGACGGATAGACTTGTTTGACTAGGTTCCTCATTTCAAAGGATGACAACCAAATTGGACCTTGCCACCATAGTTTGTTGGGTTTGTTTCACAATCGCCTTAGTTGCACTGTAATTTCTATATTCATTCATTCTATTCTATTCTAGAGAATTAAATCAATTGATGTCATGTGTCAATGCTTTAGTCGCACCTTTAATAATTAAAGGTACGACTAAAGCATTGACACATGACATCGATTATTATACCAACGTATTGTTAATGCATTTATTCGATTTTATCTGAATTGCGAAGCATCATCATTTCGAAAACAAACTATTTACGTTAGTAGGTTGTGTATTTAGGTGAGTAAGGAACAATTTCGAATTACGAATTTGAGTATTCATTGAATATTCGTCTAAGTTTACTTTAGCCAGAAAACCAGTCAAACTTTGGCATTGTAGTAAGATTTGAGTAGACACGTTTCAATATATAATCCTCAGTTCAAAAACCAGACTTAAAAGTCTACCATAACCCAGTGGCGTGCAGTGGTTCCAGGTGCAGGCCAGAAAATAATGTCCAAAAAAAAACACACCACATTATTCAGGGTTGAAATTTGGTGTCTTTTTTGTTTTTTTTTTTTAATGGGCAATTAAAAAATAAATTTAAAAAAACTCATTTCATTAAAAATCAACCCTGAATAATGTTTTTTTTTTTTTAATTTCTCTGGCCTACCCTAACTCGAACCACCATAACCGCAAATCTAATAGAATTTTCCTGAAAAACAAAATTCAACTTACATTTACAATTCGGAGCAGATCCAGACCAGAAGCCATCCTTCTTGCACTCTCTGGTCTTGTCGCCCAGAAGCATGTGACCTTCTGGACACCTATAACCGATGGAGGCTCCGACCTGGTAGTTGTTCCCTACGATGGTGGTGTTCAGCAGCTTGTCCGGACTTCCACACGAAGGAGGCACTGGAGAAGACAGATTTGGGATATAATAGTCTGCATAGTGAAATAAATAAAGCTTACAGTTTATTATATTCAGGTACAGTCGCATAAACATCTAGTTCACGTCACTACTGGTACTGGTTACCTGCATAGTAAAATCTTCTAAATATGACATACCTAAAGTAATACCAACACGTCATACTTAATAATAAAAAGCTTATCTATAAATGTTACGAATATTCGTATAAAGAAGACCGTTACTAGATCATTGCATCAAAATCGGGACATCCGTTCGGGAGTTACGATGACACAGACAGACACATACAGAGACGTCAAACTTATAACACTCCGTCGTTTTTTCATCGGGGGGTAAAAAAAAGCTCCAGTAATAGGAACAAAATGGAATTCATTTTAAATATAGACATGGTTTGATCAAGTCGCGTTGCAATCCAAGTTATTGTTATACAATCGCACACATTGCTTCCTAACGGAAAAGATGCACTGATTCTGATTGAATGAGGCGGAAGCTGCTACTATATGAATAAATTGTCAAATGTTTGTGTTGTTTCATTTCCTCTCCAAAGGTATATCAAGGCCCTTAGATAAGAGTTCAATGACCCGTTATTCTAATTGCTGACGTATGTAGCTCATCTCCTTCTAACAGAGAGAAGTCTATCTACATATGTACGTTCTGGGTCCGTGTAACTTGTAATTCACAATACTTGTCAATTTTGCTAACAACTATCCATATTTTACGTTCAATCCCATAAACATTGCAACTATAAAACTTTTCTATCTGTGTGCTAATGTTAGCGAGTAAAATATAATTCCTACAAAAGGCACACGAGCGTGAACAAAACTCCGGGGCCACTACTAAAGTATAATATTTTACATTTTATATTATATAATGTTTTATAATACGGCGTGTGTGAACTTGACTACTCGTGGATATGTAAATGAATGTATGTCCAGTCCAGTCTAGTCTTTTTGAACCCTTACACTGGATCCACAGAACCTTTCGCTGCAAAGCGTAAAGTGTCGACGCAATCAAATTTGTTTTTGCTTCATGATGAGCTTTTTCCGCTCGTGTGCTGGGACTGGATTCGAAGCTGATACATGAATTTGAATTTTGTACGATGGGTAAAATTATCCTTTTCATGACCACGCAACCATTATCATGTTATGTCTTAGTTTATATAGAAATAATTGTGTTGTGTCGACTGTATACGAGGAGACATGTCTTATATTGCTACGTGAGACTGAGAAACAAAGCTGTGTCTCCCACTCCAATTTGAAATCTTGCATTGTGTTAACAGTAGTACTATTATTTATAATTGTTATTTAAAAAGCTAGCAATTCTGTTAGAATGACTATTCACTTCACACTCAATCCACCTAAATATTGACGGTGTAATTCATCTGCCTAGCCTTTTCCCAACTATATTGGGGTCGGCTTCCAGTCATGCTGGATTCAGCTGAATATCAGTATTTAACGTGGAGCGGCTGCCTACCAGACCTCCACAACCCATTACCTGGGTAACACGGTACTTCTTCACGGTATTTACTGGCTTCTGTCAATCAGTAAGGACTGCCAAAGATCTACAATTGACAGCTGGGACCAACGAATTTACGTGCTTTTCGAGGCACGTAGGACACTGGGTATAATAAGGTCACCTATCCATAGGCCAACCTTGGCAAGTGTTGCTTAACCTTGAAGATCGACCCGTGCGGCTCTTATTCTTTAGCCACTAGTTCCTCTGACGGTGTGATAATTACAAATAGAACGGCAGGTAATTGTATTATCATAATAAGAAATACTATGACTAATTATACAAGTTCTTAGTATGCTAACATCCGCGTTACATGTACGCACAGGATAAGTAACCAATTTGAATTAGTATTGCAATAGGTAACACATTGAGTATGCAAATTACTACTAATAACAGCTTGCAGCAAGAACATTTTAGAGGCATTCGCTTATATGAATATTAATTGTTAGTAGGTACAGTTATTACTTTGCTTCGTTGTTGACCTGGTGGTCGCAAGTTCATCCTAATAGAAAGCAATCATGGCAATTCGAATAAATTCTCATATTTGTTCGAATTGCGATGATCGCTTTCGTAGCATTAATTGGTTCTTCAAAGCCGGAAAGCGCATTCTGTCGACAACGCGATCGGATTTGCCGAATAAGTGAACGCTACCGTCGCGTTCACTTTTCGTTAGACGCTTTTTGTTAGAAGGACGCCTCAGCATTTTATATTCAGGAATTCTTAGAGGAAGTTTGGTGTTGGGATGTGTTCTCGTTTACACGCTAAGCTCTATCCACGTAGGGATTTTACTAGACACAATACAGACAAGTTACAAGGGTTTTGGGAAGTGCGAACTAAACGTATATCTAGCGGTCTTAATCGTTCTGCTATAGTGAAACTTAGTTGTGGTTCATGGAAGGTGATAGCCATAAAACAGGAAATTGAATGAATAAAATGGACATTTATAAAATCGCGAAGCCGAATGCTTGTCCTTGACTGCATGACAAAGGGCAACAGCTGTCACCTGTTAAACTTACCGTTTCATGTAACAGGCACGCTGCACCTACCTGATTTTGCTTTACACTGTTTATTTAAGACGTTTCCCTGACCAAGTAACCTTGAGCATTCGTTCCCTTTGCCACCCGCATCCTGCGCACGCCTTTTTATCATAGAATTCACACAATTTTTGGTATCATTTTGATTAAAAAAAACAAGCAAACTTTTGAAATGAAATAAAATGTGTATAATACAGATTTTTAAATTATCTATCCATTAGTGTAATCCTCAAATGATTAGAGCGTTGCATTTAGCAACAAATGCATAAAATCAACAATTTTAGTCATTTTTTAAAAGAAGATTTTAAATTTATTTATGACACATAAAAACAAATTAGAACGTGGAATATGATGATAAGATATCGAACATTAATAATGTGCTTGTACATGTAGATTATTTCTCATAACCGATGAGTTAATAGTCTCTGAATAGCGAAGAAAAACGCACTATCGCAAGGTTTTGGTCGAGAAACTAAAATTCTGAAGCCAATCATGAAAGAGAATAATTAAACGGTTTTTCTTTATAACAGTACCTATTATATAAATAGTTAGTGACTACAAGGAAAATATCTATATTTCTATTATTAGGTTGTATTTATTGATACTATTTTTTCCAGGCGCCGACGGAAGTTTGCCGGAAATACATCCTTGGGCTGTGAAGGTTCCGTGAAACAAAAATACAAATTTGATTTCCTTATTTATTTTTTAAACCCCGCGGCTGCTGACACTCCCCTCAGCTCCGCCCAGAGTAGAAGACCTCATTTAAAAACAAATATCTTAAAAACACATATAGGTCTGTCTGGATTGTATTTTTATCAGGTAACAATAAAAATCAAGGTGATTTTGATTTTGTGATTGCCTTCTATTCCGGGATATCTATACTAAAATATAAAGCTGAAGAGTTTGTTGGTCTTGAACGTGCTAATCTCACGAACTGCTGGTCCGATTTGAAAAATTATTTCAGTGTTAGATAGCCCATTTATGGAAATAGGCTATAGGCATATAGGCTATATCATCACGCTAAGCCAATAGGAACGAAGCACAACTGAAGATTGTTTAAAAATCGGGGGGTTAGTAACTATTCCACGCGGACGAAGTCTAGGCTTCTGCCCTAGACTTCGTCCGCGTGGAATAGTTATATTAGTTTATCATAATTGCCGAAAAGTTGATGTATAAAATAAATAAACTTATCCCTTAGAAGAATGCTACGTTGATATGACGTCATCATCTAAGTATAGTCATAACAACGTACCAGCTACAAGAAGAGAAGTATATCATAAAACCAACGCATCCATAACCAAAAGATAAAAATTCGCAACGTACCTTCGCAACGCACGTTCGCGTAGCACATTTGCTTGCAACCATTAGAAAGGGATATGTACCTATGTATGACACTCACGGTACTGGCAGATCCAGTGTAGGTAGTCCAGGTTGCAGCCCACGTCGTTCCACAGCCAGGCGCGACCGCCGTCCAGCACCACGCAGTTCTGTTCACCATTGTAGTTGTTTGGCTGATCCTTGCCCCATGTTGGTTTTTGTACTTGTTCACCTGTGAAGATTGGGAGATAGAGATGTTAAATATCCTAGGCTTTGTGAAATAATCAAAATTCCGTTTAAGCTTGAAATCTCTAGCATGAATTGGAACGGCAGCTTTCTTCATGCTCACTTCATCTACCTTTTCACGGTGATTGTTTGTAAGAGTTGACCGGCTGTTGTAGTTGGTTATGGTAAAATGAATTCTCAACTGCCAATCCAATCACTTGTATAGTTTATCCTCCGAAAATGTCAGTTTCTGATTAAGAAACTGTGCAGTTTTTATTTGAAAATAAATAAGTTTTGATGAGTTTATTTGTAAAGCTCAAAACATCGTAGCCTTTGACTGGGAAATATGCTATTATGGCCAGAGACTAATTTCTTTATAAATGAGACGAAACCTGTAAGGTAACCATTTTCTTAAATGGTAGGTTAATTAAAGCAACAATAACTTATATTGTTAAAACTTATAATAACAGATCATTTCAGGCCTATTCTCCGTACGCCCATGTAGGTGACATTCTTACCATCAACCCATTTCCAGGTTCTGGATGTAAGTCCAGGTTCCTTCTGGGCGCCGATCCAAACAAGCTGCGTCTTCAGCTGTGGCTTCCTCCGCTCCAACTCTTGAATCAAGAAACTCAATGTTGCTCCCTGTGGACAAAATAGAACTTCATAAGACATGTGATAAATTATATCTGAATAGCTCGGGACTTGGGCACGCTGTTCCCAGAAAGAACGTGAAAAAGCAACGTGACTACGCCCTTGGCATTTACTAAATAAATTGTTATATTCAAATAAACAATAGCTCTTTCCTACCCCTTTCCTTATAAGGGTTCTACGTACGCAACAGGAAGGCTAACTTTTCCAGGACCTCTAAAAAAACCTTACAATTGCTAAGAACTCTTGCTCAATTTCCCAAGATTGACGTAGGTTCTTTCGACTTGAGAACAATCGGCTGGAACTTTTTACATAAACAAACAGTTATACAAGAGCCCTTGCGTTGCTTAGCGAATGAAAAACAAGAAACGGTATATTGTCTAAAATAACCTAGACTAATGGCTTGCATGACACACGCATGCTAATATGCTGTTCATGATGAATCTTATGCGCGAAAGAAAACGATATATTATACACACCATTCAGGTTTTGTTTTTTTTAGGACCACTCGCAGTTAAGGCTGGTTACTGCTAAACCGATTATTCCTGTGGTGGCCTCAAATGAATTTAAGGCCCCCAGCCAGGGCTTAAAACTACTTAAAAACTAAATGACCGCTCGCTAAGGGCATCCCCTGTGGGACACGGGCCTCGGCTTAGCGGGGTCGTTGAGGGAGGGCAGCAAGGGACAGGCTGGGTCAGATTGATATTATTTTGGGGATTTAACGTTAATGGCTCAGCGACGCGGGCTAGCTCATTAGGCAAAAGACGGGGAGGACACATCATTCAGTAAAATTTGATGATTTATATTCAGACATGTTGAATGTCAAAAATCTCTAACTAAATGTCATCAAGGCCGAAACCCTGACAGGTTGCGGATATATGCTCAGTTTCCAATGACACTATGTTATTGTCACTAACGCGAACAAAGTCGCGGCCACAGCTAGTATATTTATTTACATATATGTCACTGATTTCCCTTGAGAATGACTGGTGTGTACATGTGAGTACATGGTTGGTACTTTATGCGGTAATGTTGCCTATTGAGTCCGGAGGCTATGTAACGGGTATACGTGTGGAAAGTGCATTTGATGAGGCCATGTGTAAGCCGTATACGTAACCTGTCATGCTATTTTACTATCCTATTTACTACTGTTGTTTTGTCTTTCGCGTTTGGATCTTTCGTCCGTTGGTAAATACATTGCACAACAGAAGAAGGGACAGTACCTATCTAGTAGATCCGTAGTGGATCCGTTGAGTGCTTTGATGACATGGATAGGTTTTATTTCACTTTTGTTTTGCTTTTACTTTTTTTTATTATACGTTTGTTAGTCATATCTCAACAGCGCAGCAGAAATTTGACAGACAGGTGAAGGTGACCTAGATATAAAGAAGATGACATGGGATTAGTTTTATTTTTTATCCCTATACTAGTAATCGTGAGATAATTTATTTCGTAACAGCATGGGATGAGGGCGGAGTTGCAGAGCAGTGGTGGCCGAGTGGTAAAGGCCCCGACTTACGAATCGTAGGTCGCGGGTTCAAACCCAGCCAGGCGCATTACTTTGTGTAATTCATTTCTTCACCACTGCTCTCAAAACGGTGAAGAAAAACATCGTGAGGAAACCGACATGTCTTAAAACCAACAATTCGAAGACATGTGACATTCACCAACCCGCGCTGGGCCCGCGTGGTGAATTACGGCCCATTCCCTCTCCTAGCGAGGAGGCCTGTGTCCCCGCAGTGGGAACGTTAAAAGGCTGATTATGATGATTATATGGGATGAGGGCGGAGCCAGGGCAGAAGCTTTTACCTTATTAAAAGTTAGCTAGGCTGGAGCTAAGCTAGCTTTTAATAAGTATGTGTATCATGGCATGGATGCCACGATGTCCATACCTAATTGCTATTAAAATTATAATATCTTACTTTCTCTATTAACTGATAAGTCATTTACGAGAATATGTTATAAGAATAAGTCTCTAGGAAAAATACAGGCATCACTAGAATATCATACCTGAAACCCATGAATGAGGTCTCCTCCGTGCGCCTGGCACTGCTTCCTGGCGTCGTCGAAGGACATTCCCTTGGCCACGTTGAACTCATAGCAGTTCCTGGAAAAAGCAGCCAGCTCGATCTCTGCGGGCGCCCCGGACGGAGCACAGCGGTCATTCGAGAATTCTGTCAAAAGTACCAAGATTTAGGACGTGTATGTTTAAACGGATAGTTTTATTTTAAATATAGATCGGATATACTTTTTGCCCGCAAAACTGGAGTCAGAATTTCTGGCTTCTGACAATCCGTAACGACTGCCAAAGATCTGGAAATGACAGCCAAGACCAACGGTTTAATGTACTTTTCAATTCTCAATTCTTTATTGCGTACCATAAGTTACAATAGTTGGTAGGGAAGTAAATAGTTGTCACAGTTATGGCCCCTGTCGGGCAGTGTCGGGCACAGCAAAGATTAAGTAGTATCGAGGCACACAAGTCTCAGTATGGTCATCCATCAACAGAACGACCTAGGCAAGCATTGCTTAACCTAGGAGATCGACTCGTGCGGCGTTATTAATTATTTTGAAAAAACTTGCAGTAAACTAGTAAAATCGAATAATTGAGAAACGAGAAGTTAATCCATCCCATCGAGTCGTTAGCTTGATTGGATGGATTAACTTCTCGTTTCATGGTCACTTCATATAAGGTAGCACAGCAAGATTTATACAGTAATGAGAATTATAAAAGATGAATGCCCGACTAGGTATTATGTAAAAATCTCACGAAAGTATCTCAGAACTCGTGTGAAGTGTACTGTCGTTCCACCTTGATGAATTGTCAGCTCACTTTTAGTTTATGCCCTATGATTGTCGCTTCGCCTCAACTAAGTTTTCAATTTGTGGTAACTATATCAGAATAAATTCCCAAGTCTAGTGGTCTCAAGTACGACGGCATCTACTTTATTAAACGTCTCCTCTTTTGTGTTCTTCCGTATTTTATGACTTAAAACGCTAAAAGTTTACATACCTTCAGTGGTGAACACCTCCACTTCACATAGAGACAAAGAGCCCTCAACTCCAACCAGCTGCAGGAACACATGCTGCCCGACCAGCGGCCTGGCGCACGTGAACGTCTTCGTAATGCCCTCGTCTAAAACAAATAAAACTCTTCTTTAATGCTTCCATCATTCTAGGAACAAGGATACTGGCTTGGTTCACCCAGTTTCTGCTATAGGTCAAACTATAAAGTAGGAAAGGGGAAAATAATATGAAGTTCATGGTTAAGTATATTATTAGTCTTTATAACTTTCTTGAAACTGTATGACGTTGCGCGGTTTTTATTATGCTCTGATTAGAACATACGAGTATATACTTAATTGTTCTCCCAAAATCAAGGTTACGATGGAATGGACATTACTGATTATGACGTGCGAAGGTATCTTTTACAGTGACCTAAAAAGAAGGGGAAGGGGATAGTCAATGTCAATGTCATAGTCCAGAGAGACCTGAAGAAGTTGGGCCTATTTAATAACGATGCTCATTAGCGAAATGAATGGCACCGCAAGACAGCCTCGCGTAGCATAAAGGCTAGAACATACCTATATGCTTACGATACAATAAGTTGAATAAATCAGACACGTAAACGCAGCACGATCTCTAAACACTTCCTTGTACAGCTGCCAATTGTATCAAAGCGTAGCCCCGCAACATCAATTGACAGAATTGGACTTTCAACAGCCTCAGAAAGAAGTTAATTTAAACCGCCTGTTTATGTAACTTATTTATAGAAACGTCTCTTCCTACTTGACAATTGTCAGTGATTACAGCGTGCGCGCCGGTCGCATGTTGGCGCGCGCTGCTATCTCGCCAGAGGAGAAATGCACGCTACGGGTGCCTATCACACTGTTTTGTAACTACAAAAGATATCCACTGTAAGAAAAATATATCTTAAGGGTAGTCGGTTTTTACAGTAGTATTCTAAATTTATTTAGAGTTTGGTTTTCACAGTCGATGCAGCGAAAAGTTTTCTTGAATTTAATGCGCTCAAATCATGCTTAGAGACGTGGCTCACTTAATATCTTCCAAGACTTTCTTCGTTGAAGACTCATGTGCCAACTTAAGTATTAGAATAATGTCGCTGCGACTTTCTGCTTGACCCATTTCAAATCGTGCTCCTAAAAGTTTGGCATTCCTCGTTGTTTTGTTACCTTTGCCTTATTACTAAGAGATTTTTTTGAAACCACAGTGACTTAGTTTTATTAAGAGATATGAACAGATACAGGGTAGACAAATAGCGCAAAAATAGTACAAAAACTCCGGTATTAACTGGTTTTCAATTTCGCTCAGTGGAAAGTAAACTTTGAAAGCAGTTTACATCTGTTTTAAAATACCTGTAAAATGGTATTAATGCAAACTGCTTCTGTGAAATGTAATCGACATTGCGGAGAAATTTTGCATTTTGCGGTATTCATCACTTTTGAAACTTACTAACCAATTTATTGTTTTAATTCTAACTAAAGAAATACTTTAATTATTAATTTCGGCTTTTTTTTTAGGCGGTGCAATTCTTCCTCAATCGTTGCGAAAATAAAAAATATTTAAAGTACTTCTACAGTAGAATAGGCACAACACGGATGAGTCCATGTCATGCCTATGACATGCCCGTGTCAGTACTTTTAAACTTTAGCCAAACACTGAAAGTCAGATGAAAGATGTACACTTGTACAGTTAAAATATGCGACGAAATGTAATCAACGCCCAATACAAAATCGCAGGTCAGCAGAGCACCTACGTTAGGAAAGATTTCATGGATTTTAAATTTTGATTATAAATACGTTTGAAAAAAAAACACCTGATTTTAGTTAATCTGCCCCATAGGTGTTAAACATTACATTATAATAATGCCCTTTCATATTGGGCATTTTCTGTAATGTCCTATTAATCATTTAGTCTATAACATTAATATATCTGTAAATAGTATCTGTTGGCACTTTGGGAGCCACGTGTATCGTTAGGTAAATTGAACAGAATGATTGAAGAGGTATTCCTCGTAGCGCTCCCGTTTTGAAACGCTCCCATCTAAGCGCTCCCGTTTTGTTCCTCCAAGCGCTCCCAAAAGGAGCGCTTCGAGGAACGATTAAAAATATTAAAATTTATTTCCTCGAAGCGCTCCCACGTTTAAAAATAGGGAAAAGCATGAAGTAATGAATTATATCGATAATTTTTAAAAGCTCATGTGTGCATCATCGACATCGAAGTTGCTTAACCAAATTACGAAATTGAGAGGATAATATCTTTTTGCTTTCGTCACTCTTATGTGTATACAAGGACCAATGTTATTGTGTAGGTATTCAAAGAGGATGTTATAAATAAAAAGCATAGATATACTTAATATAAATTATATACGTATAATAATCACATTGCAGTAGACCTACATAATAATTACATTAGTACTTTGTGTGTACCACTGGCGACGGGGTGTGGACGAACGGGAATAACCCCTGGCGACTAGCTCCACGCCACGGTACTGTGACGTCATACGCATTAGCGAGTCTGCCAGCGCGACTGAATATTTTTCGAAACTTTAAATGCTAATAAAATAAAAACTACTGGGTATTTTTGAGAGAAACAAAAAGTTGTTAACTTGTATCCATACAGGCTATATTATGACAAACTTTCAGGCGATTTGGCAAAGTAACATTATCCATTACAAATAGGATATAAAAACATATTCCAGGCTGGGTTCGTGTGAATTCGTTAAACGCGACTCTCTGGGATACAATGGGGAGGCGGGGTTACGGTTTGTATGTGTGTGTGCAGGACTCACACGCCGCGCGCGCCGCATCTTTAACTCTTAGTTAAGACGTTAGTATCGCTATTTTTGGCAAAAATTAATTATAAAATTGTTTTAACCATTTTATCAATCGCATAGGTACGAGTAGCATCACCGTTGAGCGCAATACGTTACTGGATCCCGGCTCAGAGCAGGTGATTTTAGTCAGTAGGTGGTTTTAGTCAGTAAGAGTCTGACACTCTCTCGCCCCGCCTAGGACAAGGAAAGTCATTTCTACCATTGACGTAAACGATAGACACCTCATTGCCTTATTTCTACGAAAAACTTCCGAAAAAAAACATTGAGGTGTGCGGGGAAGGGGGTAGTAATGGGAAACATAATGGAGAGAAATCATAAGCTTTCTAAACAATAAAAAAATATGAATAGGTACATATTTCGGTAGATTATATTCATCTATTTGGTGGACTAAAGGATTTACAATAAAACAAAAAAAAAAAAATAATTACCAAACCCGTGCGAAGCCGGGACGGACCGCTAGTTGTATATTATAACAATGTGTTCTACTTATTATCGATAATTTCAGTTAGTATAGTCCCATCTCTATCCGAAAGTTAATCATGGGAGCGCTTCGAGGAAATAAATTTTAATATTTTTAATCGTTCCTCGAAGCGCTCTTTTTGGGAGCGCTTGGAGGAACAAAACGGGAGCGCTTAGATGGGAGCGTTTCAAAACGGGAGCGCTACGAGGAATACCTCTGATTGAACGCTCTCATTTAAAAGCTATATTTTCGTCTGGTTTTGCAGTTCACAATAGTTGGGGAGGTGTAAAACAGTTACTGCCTATTGGTAACAGTGTTCAACGTTGTGGATTTTTAAACAGTGGTTTTTCTTCAGGCGCCTAGGCGGGAGGGAAATCTTCAACTACTTCTTTACTTCTACACCTAATAACGGTCGTAATTATACAATGTTCATGTGTTTCCGATGCGTTCATAATTACTCAACATCGGCTACGGTGCCATATTCAGTCATAACTTACTCTTTACAAACACTTATTGGCTGTGGGAATCTTCATTGTAGTTAATAGAAGCCGTACTATGATTTAGAAAGCGTAAGTTACTTTCGCGTTTTATTCCACAGAGATTTTTTACATTGCTTCTCTGTTATGGATCTGTGTCTAAATCGTTTGAAGCAATGAGGTAATGGATTTGGTATTAAACGTGTGATCGTATGCGAGAGATTTAAAATCTGGTAATTATAAATGGTGGTTGTTTGAGTCATTCTTGTTGACACCGCCGTATTTTTTATGTAATGACCTCTACTTTCGCTCGCATAATCGCCATAGTCTCCTGGAAACATACAACCATACTGGTAGCTCGTGCTTAGTGCATCAAACTCAAACTCAAAGCGTTTATTTCAATACCATTTACTGGCACTTTTGAATCAAGGTTGGTCAGTCCAAAGAGGTGAAGCTATCAGCATCTTCCAAAGCGTAGATCTCTAAGGAGAACGTGCAAGTAACTCCACGGATACTCTTTTAAATATAAATTTCTAAAAAGTTGTGGATACATTGTTCTTGTTGAAAGTAATCATATATGTGTGAACGATGCAGAAAGACGTGTATGATAAAGGCATCCAGAGTAAAATAAACAATTCAAAGCACAAATAATTAAAATAAACCATGACAGTTGAGAGATGACCAGGCCTAACTGAAAGAGCCAAATGATGTATGCTTATGCCACCAGTAGAGAGATTTTTGAGTGAGAATTAAAGTCCCAACCGCCATTCAAATCAGCCATATACAATGATAATTTAACTTTAAGGTAAACAGTACTCACACAAGTGTCGTTAATGCATGAAATTATACAATGCTAAATAGATTGAGTTTATACAATGAAAAACGTATGTTCTTACGATTGTAAGAATCAGCGGGTCCAACAATGTTTTCAAATACTCCATTAGCATTTGAAAACATTAGTTTGTGCCTTTGTTGTCAAGTAGACTGTATTTTATTTTTTGTGTATGTTACCTACCTCATTACTTTTTACTGGGTATACCGATTTTGATGATTCTCATTCGAAAGCTAGTGCTATTCATATAGCCCCATTTAAATTTGAGTGGAATCTGACGACGAGTATTTGAGTTATCCCTAATAATGTGTATTTAATTGGCGTTTTTTGATGATATTTTCATTTTCAATTATCGATGAAAAATTTAAAAAAAAAATCTCTATGCGATGGTTTGAACTCTTCAATGAATGATAGCAAATCTTACGGAATTGCTGAAATCTGTTTATTGTTTACACGAGTTTATAACACGCCGGTACTAAAAACTGAAAAAGAAAAACTTTTTTAATAAACAAAGTAAGTATAAAACAACTTTAATTTCGGTTGGTTATATTTTTTGTAACATAATTCTCTCTCATCTGAACTGAATTCCATGCAACTACTATTGGTTCCCGCTGACTTTGAACTTGATATTTTCACGACCAATTCGATTACCAGTTCCAAGTAATGGAATGAAACTGACCTTTCGAATGATTAAAATAATAATGTTTAATTTCATAACGTTCAAAAGTTTAATTTGAATATCAATTACACAAATTGTATTTTCCAGAACTCGTCTACTCTAAATACACGCATTCATAAGACAAAAGAACGATGAAAGTTCTACCGCAATCAGGCGAGCCGTTAAAGAGTTAAAGACGACAAGTAAAATAAAAACAAACAAACAGACACACTTTCCTTAAGTTATGCAACTTTTACCCGCGTCTTGTGGCATTTACACTACACTAAGATAACTAGTTTTTAATAACAATAGAACCATGATAAGTATTTCTTTTTTAATTATATAATAGGTACCTAAGCTAGACATTAAAATTGTGTGGTCCTCACAGTCCATGTTAAAAACAATATGCAGTGAAGTGAAAACTTGCGTAATGAATAAACAATGTTGTTAATTTTACATAATTATTTTAATATGTGAAGAAGTTTATGCGTAGAAAGCGGGCGCGGGAGCTGACGCGATTCACCACACGAGAAAGAAGAGATATTAAGCCTATGTATGTATATTATGTTTAAGAAAAAATCCTAGACTGAAAGTGATATGATTTGTCAGTCATTTGGATGTGAAGAGGAACTTTTGGTAAAGTGACTTTGAAAGAAGAGAATATTCTTCACCACGCTGCTTGCCCTATGAGAATTCCCATCGCAAACGTCCGCACCAACTCTCATTCCTCTTATGATTAGTGGATGATTTACAACGGAATGGTTTTATAATAAAGAACACCGGCACAAGGTATTTCCTCCTAGAACCAGCAGCATAATCAGCCTTTTAATGTTCCCACTGTTGGGTCACAGGCCTCCTCTCTAGGAGAGCAACTAGCAGATTCAACTTTATACCCTAAAGCTCAATCTGCTGGTTCTAGGAATTCTTCAGTGAATTAATGACTGTATACGTATTTTCACGCACAACTCCATTACAAAATCAATTACTTTTAAGTAAGCCTTCCTTTTTCTTATTTTTTTATTGGCTTACATATTACATAGCACATCGACCATATATTATATGGTCGTTGACATAACAGATTCACTTTAGTTCGGTCTAAATGGATCGCGCTTTTGAAGTTTAAAAACCCATTTGGTCACATTTTAAATCAGTCCATAAAACACCTACGAATCCAATAAGACTGAATAATATCGATCGATAGTATTTTGTTAATAACTGAAGGTCCCTGAATAACTTAGAGGCCAACAGTCTAGAAAATCGAAATTATTTTCATTGGACAGAATCAAGCTCGATTTTATAAGGTTAATTCAAACGATTTTCTCAATAGAGACAGAGCAAGATTAAACGAAATTCATCTTAAATCTGGATATTAAATCAATAGGGAAGATGCAATTACAGAATTGATGAACATTTTGTTAAAATTTTGTCAAAATAGCATAAAAGGGCCATTGATTTTTAATAACTATTACGAATTAATATAACGTGACGTGGAACGAAAAACAATCAGCGTCTAGTGACGTCACTGGTGTTATGACAATTAAAAGACGAACTTAAATTTTAATACATGACAGTTCATGATCTCTGGCAGACAGGAGTGACTTCATCATTCGTTTTCGCGGGAAAAGAAAAACAGTCCGTTTATAATCGCAATTTTGGCAATACATTAAAGCGTATTAATTTTTTTAATTTTTGTATGGTTAAATGAAAGCAAGATGAAATTATTGCATGTTCCCTATTACGAAAATAATAAAAATATTGATTTAAATATACATTCCGAATCACGCTGCTAAGCCCCCGCTCTTTTTGTTAACAAAACCACTACCTTACGTCACACACGCTGGCTAATTAGTCCAAGAACTATTGCGAGCGGTCATTATTATCGCTCAACAAATCAACTGTCCATTCAAGAATGTAGCCATTAGAATGTTATGAAACAAAACGCACCTTTGATTTCCGAAAAACATTAAATTAATTATTGCTGACCCTCAATTTTATTATGTACCGAATACTGAAATAACTACCGCTGTTAATATGTGAATTTATTGTTGAATTCACGTATGTACATATGCAAATGGATATTTTCGTCGGGATTTTTCAATTTGAACTTAAAAATATGAGGATGGAAAATTTTATTTGTGTATTAACATACGTTCCTTCCTTCTGGCCTTGCATATTTTACTTAAGTATCGGATTTCCGTTTTGGTGGGAAGCTATGAAAAAATATTATGTGTCTATTAGGTGTATGTACACCCTCAATTCCTAGTAGCTTCTATTTCCAATGCTTTTACTAAAGCTTGGTTTTTCCTGGAAAAATAAACGTCGCTCGTGCCAATGATTAATCTAAGCAACGTTGATGCAGTACTGAATAGAAAATAATTTAAAAGTACCTACATCTGCCGCGGATAGTTTATGGTTCCGGCCCTAGTATATGTATTTAAATAAAAACTTTTTTTTTACTAACTTGGTTATTAATAAGTATTTAAACTTTTTACAGAGATTCTGATGAGCAATATTTCCCGCCAAGTAGCCTTTACCAATTTTAGCGCCAGTGAGCTGATTAGCCCAATTTTATTTGCAACATGTTCTGATGTCTATTAAAAATTAAAAGTACCTTTTTATTCGTGTTCTAGTAGAGTACCGACAGTAACATAATATATGTATGATGATGTCTTTTAAACTAAAACTAACCTCTCAACCAAATATTTTTGAAGACATCTGTGAAATCTCAGGTTTCAAGGAGGTTCAAGGAGTCTATCCTTCACCGAGTTCCTTTTCCAACCCTGATTCATGAGATTAATTAGCATCCTGCATCATCTGTAGCTTGCAACTAGTCGCTGGGCAACAATCAGATTCCAAGAATCTGAGGCGGGGTTAGTCGGAAATTTCAGTGAAATAGGATTCCATTTAATTAGCAGAAAAGCTCTATTCGCTGAGTTTTCAGTGAGAATGGAATAAGATTATAGTTATTTTTATTGAGACGAACATTAGAATACAACTTAGCTAAGCGACCGTTGTACCGTAATCGTGAAAGTCTGTATATATGTATGTTTATATCATTATTATTATCATTCACAGATTGGACACAAGTATACATGGTCTTCCTGAATCGGGATATAGGTAACATTTTATTTCGGTGATAGTTAAATCGAGTAGACATGGCACTTTGATCGGGATGCGATCTCGTGGTCCCTACTTTTACTGTAAATAAAATAAAACTGAATAAATTCTTTAACTAAGTGTAAATGCGTCATAAGAAAATAATCGTGGTGCCGATTCTACATTTTTTGCATTGTCGCATCATTGCATCTACAACGATCGCATAGTCATCTCAGTCGCTATCTGTCAAAAAAGCCTCAATTTGCAATCCTCAATTTCTTAAAAAGAATGTTGCTTTAAAATATTTAGAATTGACCCTCGTACCTTTGACAGACTTATTGCTCAGCCATGCCACAGTATAAAGAAATGCAGTAAAACTACGATTAAAAGATGATAAATATAGTTTGATTCGGTTGGGGCAGACTTTTAGTGAAATACCGTTTAATTTAACGTAATCATGCAGGTAATCCATCTGATATAATCAATATCATCTAAACATTTATGATAAAATTGTAACAGGTCGATGTCTGTACATTGAAGTTATAGAAAATATATATGTATATACATATGGATGCAATTTTCTTCGCTCTACTGCTAGCCGCGTACAAAGTCACGGGCTATGGAAATTAATATTAAATTCAAAGTTATTCCCATTTCCCCAAAGTTATTATGCGCAATACACAATACACATCTCAAGATTATTTGGACTAGTTCTGGGCATCCTGGTTTTAGGGCTCTGCTGACGTACGAGTGATTAATTCGGAAATAAACTTGTTCTATGAAATTCACACTTTTATTCCCATATTTTTTTTTTTTACTTTTCTACTAACTGGTGCGACTATTAAAGGTCATGTAGTTTAGGTTCTAGTGCAATTCTTACGTACATATGTGGTTTCAATATCGAAATTACATATGGTGTTTCCCATGTGTTTCCCATCGGCAGAATCAGTAATTTCCACAAAACATTTCATCGTCTCTTTGACGCTATAAGGTGATACATTTTAAATCTCCTTTCTTAGTGACACCTTCCACCTCCTTTTCCTATGAAACCTTTGTCCGAACTGCCTTAAGGGAAGGTTACCAGAACAGACAAATGTATAGAAAACACTCGAGCGTTCACACTCAACCGATGATACGTTAGTGCGTCGAGTGTGAACGCTCGAGTGTTTTATAATACATTTGTCTGTTCTGGGTTTACGCAACCGATAATACGCGACGCATGTTCCGTCAGATATGAACCTTCCCTTAGACCCCAACTGTTAAGATTGCGTTTTGTGAATGAACGAATTTAGGTGAGCTAGTTAATATTTACCTTTACAGGCTTCTACCTTCCCCGACAGCGTGAAAGTCGCAAATTATCCGAAAAGACTACCGGGGTAAATTTATCATTTTACAAATTATAGCACAGACATGTTTTTTTACAGAGATTAGGTATCATGCATCTAGCTGTAAATGGTATATCGCTATAAAGCTTCTGTCCCGAAAACTAGCTACGTAGCTGTACTAGTATTGTGGCAGGTAAATATGAAGAGCGGGCGTAGGTAAAGTCTGAAGACTGAAGACTTTGAAATCTTTCATCATCTCTATCAACCTTTATTTGGACGGTTCTAATAAAAGCATAGAAATTGCTATTGCGTAACAGATGCAAAAGGCAACCCCGGCGCTGTCCCGGCTGGATATTAAATACTGATAGAAATGAATTCATTTCCTTTGACCTTCAGCTTCTTCCTGCACTGTGACAGTATTCTCGGCTGATATTTATTTTTGTGAAAAAGCAGAAAAACATGTTCCGCACTGCACGTGCCCTTTATGTAAAATGGATGTTCTTGACATCCATCGAAATGGTATTTCTTGAAGGTAAAAGAAATATATTGTAAGGCGCAAACATGCATTTCTATTGTTCTACAACGTAGTATTTTCTTTTGTTCGGAATAAAGTCATGGTTTTTTGTTCGATAGTTCAATACCTACATGAACCTTATGGATGCTCCGGTGTTGATCATGTACTGAATCCATTGTATTCGATGGTGCGCTGATGTTTTACACCCTCTATACAAGTATAAATGAAACAACTTGCCGTCAGTTGCTTGCGCTTGAGTGTTGTAGTTCAACAATGCGAGGAAATTATTTTATTTTATTTTGAAAAAATATAATTCTTGAAGAAAATTGGTTCTTTACGATAGACCTACACACAACAATGTGATATGAAGATGGAAATAAGTACAATAAACTCCTAATAAGGAAACACGCGTAGAAAATACATAATCATTTTTATATAAGAACATAAGTTCACTGAAACTTATTGATAAATAGATAAATAATTTATCAATTTGTCAAGAAAACAAAGTAATATAACAGTTAAATTTACGTGATATATCTACTTAATTATGGACGCCCATGGATTTAATTTCACCAACCGTTAATTTTATTAATTAGGACGTCAATATTATCAGTATATCTATGTGTGTAGTGTATCAGTTTCCCTCTTCCTTTTTCGCCGGCAGCGAACAATAATGCGAAAACAGGGTGGCGTGCGCCCAGCGAGTTGCAACGGGTCAGTAAAACAAGGGCCAGACACATGTATGTATGTAAATGTACAGGCTGGTTCGTTAATTTGGGGTGGTGGGTTATCGATTAGTTGTTTATGCGTGGTGTCAGACGTAGGTAGGTATGAAGTGCAACTGAATTTTTAACCTTTTCTAAATTACGGTACCTATCGTGGATGGATTTCGCGGAAGCACGCTTTGTGAAATTTAAAGTTTATCTAAAAACCGTATATACGATTTTCAAAACTGCCCAGGATTCATGTGGCGACTTTTTGAAGCTATACAATAATTTAATATCCTTGCATGTGATGCAACAGCAACAGTCGGTATGGAATTTCGCTGAAATGAACCTTTGTAGGGCAATCGTGAGACCTTTTTTATATTTTGCCATAACATTTTTGTTATTTCTTTGTAGGTACCGTGCTTTTTTAATGTATGCAAAAATAATTGGTAATTTTCTTTTTTCTAGAAAAACTAAATGTCAGTAAAATATAATAGCCTTCTCTTATGATACCACCACAACACAACAATTTCATCGTCCATTGTGCGCACAGGTACAAATAAATACATCTGAGGTGACTGGTCAGATTTTCTTGTGCAATCTAGTGTAATGTGAACACCTCTGTCCGTTGTCCGGTTTCTGGAACATTTGTCGGTCCGGTGTAGTGGGAACCCGGTCAAAGGTCCCGCTGCCGGCACGATGGCTCGGTCTGGTTTTCCGTTAAAATGATCGCTTCTCCATCCATACAATTTCCTAAAAACATCTGAAAAGCAGCTTTTCTTTTCTAAACTTAGCTTAGCTGATCCCCATCAGCTGTAAAGCGCTTGAACACAATGATGACATCATTCGCTGACCCGCTTCTACGGCAGCACACCGGTTCCCAACGCCGCGCCGCGTAGAGAGCATGAGAACCGACTGACACGATTTCAACTTTCTTATGATTGATGTCTCGTTCAACGTGTACTTGGCTGATTTAATGATTGACTTTGCATTAATTCCTGTTCGTTTTGCTTATGGCCCCGTAAGTACTGATTGATATAATCTAATAGCTAATGAGGAAAAATATTTGGATACACGTTAGCTGGTCACAAAATCTTAATTTGTATTAAATACATATAGTCGTACCTACTAGGTCTAAATCCTGGCGCTATGTTATTATTTGCCATGAAAACGTTTTTTAATTTGGAATACGATACTGATTTCAATGTTGGAAAACGTAAAATGATTTAAATCAGAATAATTACTAGACTTTTGATATTAGAATGAGAGAGAGTGTTTTCATTTGTTGGCGTTATCACGCGTTCTTACAAGCGCAGGCGCAACCTTCAGTTTTCATAATTTGTGTCAAAATCCAAGTAAGTACTAACTTTACCAGCTTGCGCTTTTCATTTCCGCAACAGTTTTTCAAATAGTAAATTGAATATCTTGTAGCAGAGAACTGACGTAGAACACTGTAATAACCCGAAGTACCTAGGCGTTGCATCAGAAAGAGCTTTAACTATTAAATGTCCATTACTACGAGTACCAAAACAATCTATTGCGCTTATTTCTACAAACTGGGGAGCATCACCCGATCATCCGCCAATATTTGAAACCCAAGGTACATCTGCCATCTGAACGTGATATGCAGGCGTATATGGAAACCACTGAATCGGTTGCGCACCCAGATAGGTTGTGGCTGCAGACACATCCTAGCAAAATGGGGTTTCATATACCCGTCGGATGAGCCACACTCACGCACCGCACTCACACAGTGTGAGTGCGGTGCATGAGTGTAACCCATTCTACAAACAAATAAACAAAAAATGTAATATTAATAAACAGTTATTATGTGCGTAGATTTATCCCAGGCCAACTGATTGAAGCTTGGGATAAACCTATGTACTCTGTCGGACTCGACGAGTGTTTGTCGCCGAAACAAATCGCCGTACGGCATCGCATCGCACCGCGCATGCGTACAATGTTCGGGAAGTTACAGTGTAAACTACCCAATCTTCGTTACCTAAATTATTTGTGTAATGTATTAGTACAATAATACTGAATTAATTAAAAGATATGTAAAATGTTATTCTAACCCAAGATTAAAAATGTTCATACTAACTTGCCTGGACAAAGGATTTTATATATAGAGAAGATTGCAGACGATTTTGATTATTAATTTAGTCAACCAAAAATTGTTAAATTAGAATTAAATAATTAGAATAGGTCTACAGTGGAATAAAACCATATTCTTTGTTAGTCGATTTATTATTTATATTATTTCCAGTTCACAGTAAACCTAAACAGTAGGTATTAGATAAGGGAAAAGGGAAAATTCCGGATTATATACAAACATGTAACGCCCTATCTGGCTGGGTGTCGTGTTCATTTGCCATGCGCAGATGTTGGACCAATAAGATGCGTAAAGAAAAAACCCTTGTTGGTGGTTTACACACACTCTAACCACTGTGTCCGTTTAGAGAGATCATAAATCATTGTTGAGGAGTCGCGACTATTCGAGATGGGGGTACTATCAGAGCATGCGCAATGATGTTGAGAATGGTCTAACAATTGGCGCTAGGTTCTCCTGTTTGCCTTACTACATAATAATATAACGATTTAAAATCGTGTTTTGTTCATATTTTATTACAGATTAATTTAGTAGACATTAATTTAGTAATCGATACTTTGGATTTATATAGTAGAAAATATATGGAAAAAAACTTATTATTTTAGTAATCAATACTTTGGATTTATATAATAGAAAAAATATGGAAAAACAACTTTTACCTACCAGGTTAAAATATTACAGGGTTAATTCAGGTCATGTCTACTCGAGCGCTAAACATACAAATCCATCCAGACGGTCTGATTTTCAAACATCCAAATATTTCGACAAACAAACATTCGCATTGTAATATTAGTAAGATAGGATATCACCGCAATGGTTAAAATAAAGAGAATTCGGAATTATTTTCAATATTGATGTCATCGGAACATTACAGACTCCGTAAGATGTAATGAATCATTCATCATTATCTGCCTAGCCTTTTCCCAACTATATTGGGGTCGGCTTCCAGTCACACCGGATTCAGCTGAATACCAGTATTTTACGAGGAGCGACTGCCTACCAGACCTCCACAACTCAATAACTGGGGAACACAGTACTTCTTGGCAAGACCGGTGTCAGATTTTCTGGCTTCTGACAATCCGTAACGACTGCCAAAGATCTACAAATGACAGCCGGGAATAACGGCTTAACGAGCTTTCCGAGACACCGAGGAAACTGACCGTCCGCGCGTCCCCCGGCTGCATTTTAAAGATTTTTATCTTATTTTTATGTTCTTGTCTTGTTTTTATTTTTTTATCTCACTTTTTGACATGGCTGGCGTGTTTTTAAATTTTTGTTTTTTTATTTCATACTTTTTTTGCAAGATTAAGACGATGACAGTACCTATTATGTAGTCTAATTTTCATGAAAACCAAATATTTTGGTTTGTTTATTTATGAACCAAATGAAATTAAAAAAAAACTTTTTAACAAAAAAATACAACCGACTTTTACACAAAAAATCAAAAAAGTGCAAAATAACTTTAATTTCGGAACTCGGTGTTTGTGGTTGCTTTTTCGTTTTTTGAACACCGACTTCCGAAATTAAAGTTATTTTGCACTTTTTTGATTTTTTGTGTAAAAGTCGGTTGTATTTTTTTGTTAAAAAGTTTTTTATTTTTCACTTTTTAGTGGTACTTACACCCCCTCCCCTCCCCCACCTAAACGAACCAATCACATTGGTGTAAAAAAAGCACTGCTCCTTTGCAGAGTACACTAAGAGGTCGTCAATGTAGGCAATGTAGATATTTTTTTAGATTTTTCTAAAACCGCTTGGTTGATTTCGATAAAATTTTCATGGGACCATTTGGGAAGTATACCCTTTCCAACAAAAAAAGAATTTTTCAAATCGGTTCACAAGCGACCGAGTTATGCGCGAACAAACAATAAAAAAAAAAAAAAAAAAAAAAACGTACAAACATCCGAATTGAGAACCTCCTCCTTTTTTAGAAGTCGGTTAAAAAGGGGAGCCACCTTTTTTTTTAATTTCACTAGCCTATGTTACTCGGGATAACTTCAACGCTTCTAACGATCCACACGGCTAAGCCGTTAAGAAGTTATGATGAAATAAAGAAACTCACAAATATACATGCATACATACCATGAACCCTGAAAACATAACACTCCTTTTTTTGGGCAGTCGTGTAAAAAACATTTTTTATAGAAATCATTCCATCCGAATTCGATAGTTTTCAATATCATAACTTTCAATCAAATTCACGCAAGGTTGTACAATCTTACGGCGTTTCCAATTTGCCGGTGACATTGATAACGACAAACGCGTGTCAAGGGGTCAACGAGCCCGATCAACCCCAGACAGAAATATGACTGTATGTGTAGAGTATAGTACCGCCACCCTACTGATACACAGTAGGGTGGCGGATGCTGTAACCCCACACAACCTGATCGTGAATGAATTGAGTATGTATATTACGTCAGATATGTATGAATGTGGCTGTTGGCTTTTCAACAATCTTCCCTTTGAATTCCCAATGAAATTTCCCTTTTAATTTGTTTGTGTTTTTCTAGGTCTGCCCCGGGTTAAAAAATTATAATGTAAATGAAAAAAGTATAATAAACACTCTTAAAAAGTATGTAAACAGATAATTTAACTCGGTACCCGAAAAAAATTATAATGATCACAATAGGGCACCACCGAAAAAAAAAATCTTTCATATAAAAAAAAATATGACGACGGGTTTCGTTGAAAACTCTAGCGCCGTGAGACGTCACGTCACCAACCCCTACTATTGAACGTTGATGCACTGTATCTTTATTTATTTTTTTACGATTTGAAATAACAAAAAATACGTGTTCAATATTTTTTGAAAAACCAATCAATGACAAAAAATACGTGTCCAAATTTTTTGAAAGTGGATGGACTAAATAAAAATAGCATTATGATTTTTATAACTAGTATAGATAATATCCAATTTCATGACTAATACGAATGCAACTTGTAAAACGAGGAGTGGTACCCATGAAAATGGACCAATCCCCTCGAATACTATATAAATCTTTCACATCATAAACAATTCGCCATGACCGACTTGTGAGAACATCACTACAAGTGAACTATGGATCTTGTAAACACTGAACTGCATACTCTATTTATATTGAAATAAGGTCGATGGGGCAAGACCGTGGACCCTTTTGCTAACCTTATTTTGTTTTTATATTTAGTTTCAATTTTGTAATGGTGGAGTAGATAAATAAATGGTGAACTGCTAAAGTGGGATACGTTTATTGTTTGAGGCTGCAAGAGTTACAAATGCAATCGAGCCGAAATAGCTGCAGTGATACCTACTGCGTATTTTGAAAGTAGATTGGAGTATTAGGAGTATTTGCACTATGACGAAATTGTTTGGTTTTTAAGATTTTTTGTGACGTTTGATTGTGTTTCCTCACTTCAGGAAAATACTCTTTGGTAGTTTCTATTATCAATCAGTTTCAACTATTATCCCAGAAAGTACTTAAACAGCAAATGCTGGTCTATTCATAGGGCTTACTTACATACTACAAATCGCCATAAACTCGTAAGTTATTTTTTAAGTAAAAGCTTTTAAGAAGTTTCAAACAATAGGTCAGTCCAGTGCTCTAAATGCAATTTTAATTCTTATTTTAATGAATTTAAAGTAACTTTTGTTAATATTTTAAGAATACTAATAGAACAATAGAACCAGCGTTTCTATTAGTAAGAAAACTAGCAGAACAATAGGAACAGCATTTCTATTCGACATGAAGAATATAAGCATGTATTATAGAAAACTGACCCAGTTTCCTCTTTATTATAATAATCTTTATTAAGCGTTCATAGTAAACTAAACATCCTCTGTTAGGAATATAAAATATTTTTGTTTTTTTAAGTATAATAATGCCGTATTAATATCGCTATTCATTTCTAGTTTTTTATCATAAGCGTTTGTGTTTATAAATAAGTTGATGTTATCAATCAGTAGGACAGTTCTGAATTCATGAAAATAAATTTAATCGTGTTGTAGTAAAGTTTGAGACCGCTCGAATCTTTTGTCGGGAAACCAGCCAATCGGCTTCATGCACTGGCGAGGTGCAAACGTTATGCTTTTGTTTTGTTATACTCAAAAAGACTGGACTGGAAGACGAAGAATGAACGCCACTAAAAAAAAACATGATGGTACTTAAGTCTCGAACGAAATATTACCGATGATTATAAATAACATTTGTCATGTCGATCATGATCATGAAGATTCTTCACAAAGTTATGTACCTAACCAGAGATGAATGACCAACACAAATAAGTTTTAAATGCCTTCTGACTTTTATATTTGACATTAAAAAAAACTTTTTACAAAAAAATACCACCAACTTCTACACAAAAAATCAAAAAAGTGCAAAATAACTTTAATTTCGGAACTCGGTGTTTGTGGTTGCTTTTTCGTTTTTTGAACACCGACTTCCGAAATTAAAGTTATTTTGCACTTTTTTGATTTTTTGTGTAGAAGTTGGTGGTATTTTTTTGTAAAAAGTTTTTTATTTTTCACTTTTTAGTGGTACCTACACCCCCTCCCCTCCCCCCACCTAAACGAACCAATCACATTGGTGTAAAAAAAAAGCACTGCTCCTTTGCAGAGTACACTAAGAGGTCGTCAATGTAGACAATGTAGATATTTTTTTTAGATTTTTCGAAAACCGCTTGGTTGATTTCGATAAAATTTTCATGGGGCCATTTGAGAAGTATACCCTTTCCAACAAAAAAAGAATTTTTCAAATCGGTTCACAAGCCACGGAGTTATGCGCGAACAAACAATAAAAAAAAAAAAAAAACATACAAACATCCGAATTGAGAACCTCCTCCTTTTTTAGAAGTCGGTTAATAAATACTCACCGATGGTACCAGGGAACCAGGCGCAAAGGGGATTCCGTTGCAAGTCAGTGCTGCTGTTGCCCACTCTAATCTCTAGGTCCTGAAGCGGCTGATGCCCTGGTGAATGAACAAAATAGTTTAGTCAAATGCGTCAAACATAAGATAAGAAATTAGTAGTTATCTCAACTTTATGATAAATGGTTGATTGGTTAAAAAGATAGGAGTCTAGTAGCCCATACAACGCATATTTAAACCGTGACGATATATTCATAAATCGTGTTTCTTTTACGCTGATTTCTTCGTTATTATTTGTGTGTCATAACGGTAACTTTCACGCAAATTGTCTATTTAATTACCAATAACTGCAACGTTGGGTAAGTTTTACAAAACATTCGGCTCCGTTACTTATACCAGACGGGGCAATGACCGCTGCCAATTATTTATTCAAGTAAAATGTCATTACTTTTGTAATGACCATTACACAGCTCACTTTTTACGTCGTCTGAGATTGTTAGGAATAGAAATAAAGTCTGATAGAACTAGGTCTGTGTGGCGACAACTTATCATAATAAGTCACCAGTCAAAAAATTATCTCTCGAATAATACGCCTTTAGTGGGTTTCAAAACTATTCAACTAAATAGACATTGCCTAAATCTCAGAACTTACTGATTGATCTGGAAGTTAATGATTAAATAATAATAATAATAATGTTAATGAAGAAACCCGTATATTCACCTTCTGTTTATTTTTCAGGTATTTCCTACTTTGCTCCAAACATTATAATAGTGCTTACTATTTCGGTAAAATTGCCCTAAAATAGTTTACGTTAGTTTCAATTTAAACCACATTGTAAACGAATTTACTAACTTCCAATTCAAGCTTGAAAAGCTGCAAGCTAGAATTGGAAGTTAGTAAATTCGTCCGACTGAAATAATGAACGTATTTGGATATTTCCGGAGCTTTAATGAAGTTATTTAAGAATCTTTGATGTTTGCAGTCTCGTTTTAATTCGTTCATTATTCTACCTGAATGGAGAACAGTGTTAACTGACCTACATACTTGGATAGCGGATCGCGTTAGAAACACTACGCTGCGCTCCAAAATACAACTCCGCTCAGAAACTGGCTGTATAGGCCCATCGAGCGGTGGGCCAGTGAAACACAGAGTCGGGTCCTGAGGTCACGAGAAGGGGCCGCGGCAGACCACGATCGAGATGGGCGGGACCACTTGGATATCTCTCTTGGGAATTGGGAAGAAGTGGTGTAGAACCGGGAATAATGGAAGGACTTTGCCAAGCAGTCGGGCAGTCCAGGCTGGGCATAGTAATATGATAAGCGACTTGTGTTTGGTAGGATAAAAATACATTCTATAAGTTAACAATCGTGCATATTTCTGTTTGTCGTTTGACATGAAACTATTTGAGCAGAAAAAAAGTTCAAAAGAAGCCTGATCCCATATTGATCGAGTCATTGGCCACTAAGCTCGTACTGCGTAATCTGGGCTACGAATCTGCCTACCAGATTGCTGACCGTCATAACGGCATGAACTATACTTACCTGTTGATGACAATTGTAAATTGGATGTTTGGACTTAAGACAAAATAGACAGTGTAGTTTTTTGATGTGCAAGTGAAATTCGACCTTAAGGTTACGAACAACGTCTTTGACTCAATAATGTCCACTTACCGCAGCATCCTCGCGTGGTGACCCTGACGACTTTGACGGCGTAGTGCCTGAGCAGATCCACCTGCCACCAGGGCGACGCCTCCCGCTGCGTCTCCGTGCATCGCTTCCCATCATGTTCTGTGGTCTTCTCGCCATCGTTGCCGTTGGCGGCGGCACCGCCTCGGACTGTCGTCGACTGGTTTGCTGGCTTTCTGAAGGCCACGTTTGTCCCTAGAAAGTGGGATGTTTGGACCTTAATGATTGTGAACCTAGGATCTGAATTTCAAATTACCGTCAACGTAAGGATTCCGGCAAAGGAGCGTGTCGCAACCTTCGTATAAACTTTTTAATAACCTTGTTGTGTAGCTCTTGTTAGGTACCTTTAGCCTATTTTCACAAATGAAGAAAATATGAAAGCTTTGAAACAAACTAGTATGTCTGTATTATGCGCAATATATAAGTATGGGTATGACCATTCATACACTACTGTGTATTGGGGAACGGGTACCAGGAAGTCAGAACGTAAAAGGAGGCTTGAATAAAGGATAAACTCAAATTAACGCGACGGTTTCTGGTAATTCTTGGGTGTCTTACCACAGAAAGGAACGTCAGCAGTCCAGTCCCCTCTCAGTGTGCATTCCCTCTGATGAGCCCCGAACAGTTCATATCCGTCATCACATTCATACGTGGCGATCGTGCCTGGTACTATGTCTCCTGCTGGGAGGGATACCCTGGCGTTTGGCGGCACTGCAGGGTGCCCACAGCGTCGTTCACCTGGAAAGAACAGTGAGTAGAGTTAAGTTATGTACTGCTGAAACTAACTAACTAACTAACACAGATAGCACGAGAGATGGTATGGTTGAGCAATTGCAATTCTCAGGTAACTAATATTTGTGTTGCCAATTTGTCACAGATCTTGTTATCGACCCGAAGCTTGACTAGCAGGTAATGCCTTGTTGCATCAAGTCTGCCTTTATATACATATGGATACTTACTCTCATATATAAGAGTAACACTACTGTACATAAGGCTTAAATAAATTAATACATACATACATCGATCCAGCAGTAGTACTTGCAACCACTAGACCATATCTCATCATCATAATATTATTATGTACAACTAATGAATAATCTCATAATAATTATTAAAATCATGATATAAGAAAAAACATGATTACATCGTGTATTCGTCAAGCGCAACGGTATGTAAATGTATTATAAATAAAACAACGAAGCGAACTAAACGAGTCATCTTTAGAATTTTTGCATTTTGTTTGGTAATTTTGTTGTTTTTATATCGCGGGCAGATTATTCCAATTAATATAAAATTATAATCTGTCGTCTATGTTGTAGTTTAGTACCTATTTTTTTCTGGATGGGAAATCATCAAATGACTTCTCCCGCTCTGGGCGGAGTGGAAGGGAATGTCAGACTCTTACTGACTAAAACCCACCCGTGATCCTTCTTGTGCCCTTTGCGCTCCAGGGCCGTGGTGACTCTTTCGAACAAATTCCGCAATCTTAGCAGGCACTGACCCTATGGGGCCCCGTACCTAGATACAAATTATCTCCCTTAAATAGGTAGAGTTACTTTTCACAATTGAGTGATTATTAAGCACTAAAAGTATTGGAAGAGTCGGGTGTCTGGAAAGTGCGGGTAGCAATCTAAAAAGCTTTTGAGCTCCACAAACGTGGCAAATCAAAACAGGAAAATGTAACAGCTAACGAACCGATAAAACAATTAATTCATTGCAACAAAATAAAAGACTAATCCATCAACTTGAGACTTCTCTAAGGTCACAAACCATACAAGGGTCATACAACGACCTATAGGAAGGCCTTACTATCGCTGTTCCGTTACCGACACAAGGCCACACTAACGTAATAGGAATTACATATAAACATATTTTTTAATAAAACGATAACACATTCAAATTTAAATCTTATAATATCTACATAAAGCCTAGAATTAAAGAAGCAAGAATTACGGAACTGTAGAAATATCTCACAGTTCGCTCGTTTATGCACTAATGCCATGCAAAAAGAAACGCGGAAGCGACAATCACGTACTCCATAGATTTTTACAATTCAGACTAGTTTAGTTATATCGTAACATGCGTGATACACTGCTGCTAATGTTCCAGGTAATTGGAACTGAAAGCTGACTAGTGGCGCAATGTAACGCGAACGTCTTCACGGATGCGATTGTTAGGTAACAATAAGTGAACTGGATCCAATACTGATACGGGAACTTGAGAAAAACTGAGAGCGATGTAATCAATTGATCCGCTTATGGATGCTGAGGGAGCTAATTGACAGGGGTGGTTTATGGTGGCTTATAGCGGGGAAAGCGAGGATTTATTGAGGACCGGGGAAAAGTCGTCACACCTGTCTAACCTAAGTAATCATATCTCCATTTGATAACACAGGTAGGTATGTCTTTGCTTCATGTATCGATAACTGGTGACGGGTTATCAATGCATTAATTGGAATTAACAGACGAATCTCTTTAATCTATGGCAAAGTGAATGAAAACTTCTTACTTTACGTAGTTTATGAACATCCACACGCTTTTCAAATGTACATACACCCGTCAGAAGTATTTGGCCACCTGCAATTTATGAGGAAAAAGTTGTTGGAGGCTCCCCTTAAAACAAAGGTGGACAGAATATGTATGAGAATTAAAAACAGTTTTGTTTTCTGTTTAGGTTTCTAATAAATTATCTAAAAATACTTTTTTCTCAGAGGTGAAATACTTTTGGGCAGTACTGTACCTCTGTATTTTGATTCAATTATTTTTCAATAAGATACTAAATACTCCAGTTCCGCGAGGTGCACTCATTATCCGATCGTCATGATAAAGAGTACATCGCGAACTATTGTTTTAGGTTTTATTCCGTTTTTCAGTGTTGAGCGACAGTGAAAGCAATTTTGATGGACAAAATCGCTGGATTATAAGTAGGAACCTACAATGGAACGAATTCGAATTTAACGTAATTTGCTTCGCAAAAGTTTCATTCTGATATAACCGTTGGCTTAATTATGAAATAATTAGTGCAGGTCGTCCTTTTGTCTATAAAATTCATTTTCAGGAAAACTTTTTCAAGGGACTTCATTACAATGATATATTAAAATATATGCAGACCATCGTGCTAAAAATAGGCTTGCTATAAAAATGAGATAATTTATTGCTACATTTTTTTCAAAAGGTACAAAGTCTTCGAGTTTAACCTTTAAAGTAGGTAATAAATGAGACAACGTACTTAATGTAGGTACACATAATATGTCTCTCACGCCTAGCTTGTCAGCGTCGAGGTCATTTGGCTTAATATTATGCTATGTATACTTTCTGTAGTCACCAATGGATTATTATATCAGAAACAGTAAACCAGGAAGGTACAGTCAGGGAGAACCTACTTGAACGCCAACTCGGTTTTCGCCACGAGTAACTTTTTTTTTTACTGGATGGGAACACACCAAATGACTTCTGCCGTTCTGGGCGCGGCGAAGGGGAGAGGAAAATCCAACCCGTGTTCCTCTTAGTGCACTTAGCATGCCAGGGCCGCGGTGACTCTTTCGAATAAATTCCGCAACCCTAGCTGGCATTGATCCTGTGGGCCCCCGTCTTCTTTGCTGCGCGCGTGGACTACGACGCGCTGTCAAGCCGGACCTAGTTGTTTACCCATAGCTCGCAATCCGCAGGCCCGCGCCTATGGTGGCGGGGAATTGCCCTGCGTTTCCATCAGGAAACGCCGCAACAATGAAACACACCCCGGGCATCGGGAAACGCGGGGTGTTCTTTTGTTTCAGCGGCTGGGTCGTAAGGTTTCGAACTTCCTCATGTTATATTTCTATGGGTCTGCTCCTCATTCATTACTGTTTCCCAGAAGGAGGTGACCGATTCCCATGCCTGCTCGCTCCGGAGCTCCGGATGGATTGAACTAGGGCCGAGCGCCTCAAGTACCTGAACTTTATGTTTACAATTTGTAACAATAACCGAATGGAAGGAAAGAAATATTCAAGTTCAGTTTTCTAATTAGCGGCTCGGAGAGTTCTGAGTTAGAAACATGAACTTGAGATATTTTCTTACCGTTCACTAAGTGTTAGTTTGGCTTCGAATGCAACTTGAGGTTCGTGGCACAGATTATTATCATTGCAGAGTTTTAAACTGCCTTAATTGGAAAGATAATCTGCTCGGCTTCGGTTTCCATTTGTGCAGCTTTAAGTAGCCTTCATTGTACCAAACAGCGAAACTTTGTGTCCTAGATAGATTTTAAGGAGGAACACGTGTAGCACCGGAGTGGTGCAGTACTGGGTCTTAATTGAATTTTCACATAAAATTAACAATGCTTGTGTCTTATCGTTGAAACTGTATTATTTATTCATCTTTGAAAGTAAATGATGTTTGATTATAAAATGTGGATATATGGACGGGAGGAGGTCTAATATTTTGGCAGCTATATGAACCACGGCATCCAGTAACTTTGCGTGAAATTACGTTAGCAGTACAGAAAAAAGTATCCACCCTTCCTCAAGAGTTACTTTGTTTTTGTTTAGAGGTATGTATTTATTTTATTGATCTTGATGACTTTTGACCACAATTAGAGGCAGTGGAAAGCAACGACATGGTCGACCATGGAGCACGCTTGCCAGGTTCACTCTTGACACCCAAGTTGTAGCTTACGAGGTTCTAGTGAGGGGGATATTTACTCCGTACATTGACACTAAACGTTTACAACAATCAAATGCTTCGCTTTGTACTTAACATGTCGATACAAATCTTCCACTAGATTCGAACTAATAAAGGGTTACGTGACCCGGATATCAATGCACAAACAATGTCGGGGATGGGACGAGAGATATCTGAATGCAACTGTATCAGATTTCGGTAATTGGTAATAATAACGTTGTATTGATTTCTGGGAAAATCTAAATAGGTGGTGTTCGATTGCAAATACAGTAGTTTCCAGTAAATTGTAGTGTTATGATACGCTGCACTTCCCAAATCAATTTCGGAACCTATATCTGACTGATCTGATCTGATCAAAATTAGAATTGTAAACTTTTGAAATTAGAAGCGGACGTCCGTTACATTCCCAATCTATGTCCAATGCTGTCTCAACGGTGCTCGTTAATAATAATGGATGGTTACAAGGAACTGCATATCTGGAGCGAGCAGGGCTGTAAACCTGCTTTATTTCTAGGTGGAATCATGCGCAAGCCACAAGACGCTTTGTGGGTCACAGTTGATATAATCAGCGGTAGGCATAATGGGTAGGTAAGTACACTTATCCTTATTATAAATAACTATTCCACTGCCCCGTTGGTCACGTGATCGCATAGTCCTAGGTTTGAGA
This sequence comes from Hecatera dysodea, assembly GCA_905332915.2. NCBI lineage: Eukaryota > Metazoa > Arthropoda > Insecta > Lepidoptera > Noctuidae > Hecatera > Hecatera dysodea. Next base: position 22,566,269 of record HG995286.1, on the reverse strand, counting down.
GACTCCGGGCTTTTCTATTATGGAACTTGCTGTAGCAGCGCGGCGTGCGGAAGTTGATGGTGCCTCGGAAAGTAGTAGAGCTGTTTGTGATCCGCTGCCCGATCTCTCCAGCCGTGTTGGATAGCTGTCCCGTTGGGTTAGTTTGTTAAGGAACGGTGAGTGCTCCTGCGTTTGATCATACACTATTATCGAGGGGAGGCATTGCTATCGCTTTGTCAGTCCACCGTCAGCGCTCACTGTGGTAGGTAGGTAGTGTTCTTTTCACCGCACTTTCTATGGCAGACGCACATGAAATAAATCCAGAGATTGGGTCTTGCATTATCTCGTGATATTAAGACGATTATATGTGATAGAAGATTTCTACATTAAAAAAAGAGTAGCCCAAAACCATATTAACTTTTCTCAAGATGAAAAGATTAACTTATTGTGTAAATTGTTTACACAATATTGTTCACAGTGGAAAAATGGATGAGATGAGATGACCATGTCAAAAAAAAAACGATTAGGTTCTTGCATCGCCACAGTAGGTTTGATTATAATTATTATAGAATCTTTAATACTTGCTACTTTGACTTACTTAGACTTGGCTACTTTTCACATATGTACGTGAATATCTTATATTTGGCTCTTCTAAAAATTTGATTTGCTAGTAAAAACTAGCCTAATCATCAGCTGGATGCCAAATTTGAACATTCTGGGTCAACTGGAAGTGATGGCTTTTGATCTATAAGTCAATGAGTGAGTGAACAAGTCAGTCATACAAATGGGTTTTTAGATGTTGCATCAATATCTGTTTGAGTTACATTTATGAAATTTTAGATTCTATACAAGCTAAGGAGCTTAATAAATATGGCAAATTTCATGTTTTTAGGTTAAATAGGTTTCGAGTTATGAAGGGGTCAAAAGTAGCTCAAATTGGCTGCTGCGTCGCCAGGTCCTTTTTCTGTGAACTTGGCTGGACATGCACCGCATGTTTTAGTTTTTATTCACTAGCTACAATAACAATTTTATTTTATTTATTTTGTTTCTTAAGAAAACTTACGGTTAGGTTACAGATAGTTGACAGTTAGTGAAAGAAGACCAATTAAAAGTTTTCACTAACAATATTAGGGTAGCACAAGAAACAGTAGACAGGCAAGAGAAAGTAAGAAATAGTAGGCACTCGGAGAGAATCAAGAAAGGGTTTTAGTGAACTTCAAAGAAGTTTTTACACAGTATTTTTTTAAGTTTCGGAACACTCTGGTGGAGAGAAAGTCAAGATCATCAACACAGACGCATCGTGTTATATGCCCTGCAAGCTCTTATTATATGTATATGAGTTTTGTCGATATATGCGCCGCACAGAGGGAAACGTACAGAGGTCGATGGTTCCTTCAGGTGAAGGATGGAACATGCAGCCTAATTTTACTCATCAGTTCAATGTCAGTCGATAGAACCATTTTCCAGGTTAAATATAAATACCATGAAAATACTATATGATGCTTAAAATAATATTAGTAGAATACTTGAAATAATATGATTTTATTATAAAAAGTAACTTTATTCAATTACCGTTATAATAGTATAATATTTAGTAGTAAACATATGATGCTATATATGTCTATGCTATAAATAATTGTGAACACATATCGTGAGATTTGTCTGACAATATCGAATTTATGTGAGCACATGCTCTTTCCTGTCATCACCGCGCCTTTCTAAGGCCCTGTACAGCGTTCACGGTCAAACTAGTACACGCGTGGATCATTACCGCCCTTTACTCCCTTTGGTTCCGTTAATAGGTCACCCGTGTCCCTAGACTGATGCACACAACTAATTTGATCGACGGTAATTGCATTTGCACCACTTACGACTCCTATTAGTTGTAAGTTCTAGTAAAATCACAAGCACGTGTATAGGAGGGCTTACTCCATTTAGCTAATTATGATATAATATAAATCTTTAAAGTGAATTTACGCCTAATTGTTGTTGTTGTTGATATTCATCTCTGAATAAGTTTTGTTTGCACTTAAGTATTTTGGATATTGTATGTGGTTTTGCCTTGAAAGATGTCCTTCGCTTTTTCTGAAAAGAACTACCATTTTTAATCAAATTTGGACTACCTATTATGATTAAGAGGATGCTATTATATAAAATTGCAAAATTAAACTCACACGTTAATTAGACTCTTATGGGCTCATAATGTCCATCATATTCTACTTTCAAAGAAGACACAAATTCTATGGAATTGATTTAATTAAATTGAGTCATCAGCATCACTCATCACTGAGCAATGGAACGAAGCTTCCTCGGAGTCTGAATTTTAGACCTTATTAGGAATAATTTGCTTCGTTCCAAAACTCAAATGACAGGCACCAAAGCTGCCGTTTGAAGTAAAACTGGCCAGTTCATATATGCCGTCATCATCTGCCTAGCCTTTTTCCAACAACGGCTCCCAGTCAAGCCGGATTCAGCCTGAATACCAGTATTTTACGTGGAGCGGCTGCCGACCAGACCTCCACAACCCATTAACTGGGGAACACGGTACTTCTTTGTAAGACTGGTGTCAGATTTTCCATAACGACTGCCAAAGATCTCCAAATGACAGCCGGGACCAACGGCTTAACGTGCTTTTCGAGGCACGGAGAAGTCTCGTTATGTTAACATGGTCACCCATCCACAGACCAACTTCGGTAAGCGTTGCTTAACCTCGAAGATCAAACCGTGCGGCTATTATAATTTAGCCACGAGCTTCTCGAGTTCATATATTTATGCCGTATGCCACAAGAAAACTAGGCGAAAAGAGCTACGGATTCGGACTCAAACACCAGGAGGCGGTGACGCAGTAGACCCAGGAGGAAATGGCGAGACGAGCTGCTCTATTGCCTAATGAACTGGGGGATTAGGCTCAGGTAGCCGAAGACAGATTAACATGGAAAAAAGGAAGGGGGGTCTTTGCCCCGTAGTGGGTCACTACGGCTTTATAAAAATCACTCATCACATTAACAGTTGTAAGGGGGAGGTCCCCCTTACAACTGTCGATAATATACAGTTAAAGTTTAACAGGTTAAACTGCATTCTCCCACTTATTAATCAGGACATGAATCCGGTAATTGAGTTTAATGCTTACTATTAGATAGAATTTGTGCAATCGTCCGTCAAATCTGTAATACCGTCGGAGGTAGATAATAGACGGTTTTATCTTAAACTCCATCCAACATCGATTTCGCGAATTGACGTTTACACCCTTGTCTATATTGACTATCATGTATCAAAGGCAAGGCTACCCATACATACATATGTACCATGCGATTATAATATACTCTATAAACACTGTCTTGCTTCTTCAAAACGGCGAAAGTCAAAGTTTACGTTCTATGAATAATGGATACGTTATGCAACTTATGTAGTTATGTTACTCTTTATAGTGATGTCACCGCTTCAACAAAAATAGTAGAGTGGCCGTGTACGGCTAGACATGAAATACGACTGGAAAATATTATGACTTGAAAAGCAGAAGAGGTCAAAGACATGAGAAAGCGTGAACATGACACAATGACGAATTTATTTCTTTATTTTGTGATAGGTGTATTGCGTGCCTATCTTATATTTGCTAATGTTCTTTCTTTCATAAATCAGGTATGCCGCGTAATTGTTATATACATATTTAGGTACTAATATGCCACTATTTTAAGTAACTACTTCTTCAAGATTCAAACAGATCTTCCCGAATAGACTCTGGATTTGCGCTATAGGTTAATATGCAATTGTTCAAGATTGTAAGTAAACAATCAATTTGATGTCAATCAATAAATGATGCAACTCAAGATTTTTTTTCCTAACACCTCAATGCACTTACTTGATTGATGGCCATAATTACATAATTATCACCTCACAATTGTTCAATACAACTGAAGATTCATTTAAGATGGCGGGTCTTGCGTGCGCGCAGCAGCAATCATTTAGAAACGCGGGTAACTGCGGTTTTACACGACCGTTCTAGGAAACATTCTTGAATATGTTCTAACGGCCATCAGGCAATTTAAAACTTAACCTTTAACTATGGACGCGCGGTCTGATAGACCGCTCGCAGTTTTTAATTTTCATGTTCACGCACTTCCCCGCCCCCCTCACTACTGACGCGCTCAGTAGCTAGCTAGTTTTAGTAACGAAACAACTGTTGAAGCGGGAGGTTGCGTCGTTGGCTGCGAATCGGGTGAGTAATTTGACTTTAAACTTTGATCGCGGTCTGTGAGACCTCGGGTCCATATTTGCAATACTTACATTTTATTTTTTATCAATACTGTGTTTGTTTTAGGTTAGGTTGGTTCAAAATGCAACCAGCATCAGGTCAAAGAAATCGAGAGAGGAGATTTTCTCAAGGCATTAGCACGGTCTCTGGTAGTTCCTTGTATGCAAAGACGTGCTCTAAATTCAAATTTGCAAAAGGGAGTTGAAATTGGCATTGACACGAATTTTAGGTGCAGATATGCCTGTTGGAGAGTCCTCTACACCGGAAATGAATGATTCTAAGCGAAAGACGTGCAGGCTGTGTCCGTCAAAATTAAAACGAAAGACTAACTACGCTTGTGTAAGTTGTAAACAAGCGATTTGCCTGCAGTGTTCCAAGCCCTTATGCAAAGACTGCCAATAATGTTACCAATGTTGGACCATTGTCAGATTTTTTTTGTTTTATTTTGATAAGTACATTTTTTGTTTTTTATATTCGTTAAACCTTAGATTTAAAGATATTTTAGATGATTGTTCAAAATACTTTAAAGTTTAATTTTTTTCTTCCTTTAAGTGATCTCAGGTAAAATTTAGACTGAAAGTGCCTTAAAATGACAATTTGTTAAAATTCATAAAAAATAAAATAAGTTTTGGTTAAATACATGTAAAGTCTTTAAGTTTGAAACCTCTAGTTGATAATAATAATAAAAAACTAATAAAAATACAAGCATCTAATCATTAATTTTACCATGAAATATAGCGGTCTGTGAGACCGCGCGTCCATGGTAGTGTGACAAAAAAAGAACGTCCATAGTTAAAGGTTAAATTACAATGGGCTTTATGTAATTGTAAAAACAGTTTTAGCTAAATTGGATGGCTAGGAAGAGTAGTTGTTGTGCGAAATTAGTACAAGTACGTCCAATTGTGAAAGTCTGTGCGCTGTTTTGACGAAGCAATTATATGTAAGGACAGACCACGAGACTCGAGCATACAACAAAATGATTACTTACAGGGCAGGTTAGTATTTAAAACGTACGAATGTATAAATGGTATTCGTAAGTTCATTTTGTTATATGCGCGAGGATATGTTTTGACAAAGCAATTATATGTAAGGACAGACCACGAGACTCGAGCATACAACAAAATGATTACTTACAGGGCAGGTTAGTATTTAAAACGTACGAATGTATAAATGGTATTCGTAAGTTCATTTTGTTATATGCGCGAGGATATGTTTTGACAAAGCAATTATATGTAAGGACAGACCACGAGACTCGAGCATACAACAAAATGATTACTTACAGGGCAGGTTAGTATTTAAAACGTACGAATGTATAAATGGTATTCGTAAGTTCATTTTGTTATATGCGCGAGGATATGTTTTGACAAAGCAATTATATGTAAGGACAGACCACGAGACTCGAGCATACAACAAAATGATTACTTACAGGGCAGGTTAGTATTTAAAACGTACGAATGTATAAATGGTATTCGTAAGTTCATTTTGTTATATGCGCGAGGATATGTTTCACGCCGCATCAATTCGACTGTTTTGCAGTGACCTATTTTGTTTTACACCGTTGCTAATTATTGTAGGAGGTTTAAGAATACACTGACTGCTAAAGAACTGACTAAAATGTTAATAAATGTGGGAATGTCAATTATTACATGATTCGGTCTCTATAGACCGAGACAAATAAATAGCTTAGTACGTGTGAGTACGAGAGGACACTAGGATCAAGATATCATAGAAGCTTGTACATATCCGGGAAAAAGGTAGACAAAGAACTATAAGAAAATAATTCAACAAAAAGCAAAGATTACTCAATATATTGGCTTTTAGAGAAGACAAAACTAGAATAAGTAGACTTTAAAGAATTGAAACACCAATGTAATAAAATATTCAATGTTCTACATTTAAAAAAATATATAAAAGTTATTTTGAAATTAGTTTTCACAGTTAAAACACGATCCATAATGAGCGGAAGATTTAACGGTTACCGCTTTAGTTCGAAAATAAACTAAACAGAACCGAGCCTCGGGTCAGTTGAGGTAATAGATTCTGTTGCTGGCATGAGATGAGTACTTACCTCTCACTTATTAGCCAAGCCCAGAGACCTGGGTTTCGTAAGATGTAGGTACCTGATGTATGTACTATTTACGCAATATTGCGTCTTTAGAATCAATGAAATGTACCGGCTAGCAAGCAGTATTACAATTATTGCAAAATATAATTATGTATGGTCATAATATAATTGGTTGTAAACTTCTAAGGCTCTTGACAAAGTGACAAAATGTCAGCGATAACTGTCAAAGGTCATAATAAAAAGGTCAAAATCATATCAAATCCGATACGTTTATTTGGCACACACAGGTAAAAAATGGAAGGAACAATTACAGGGTCTCTGTGTCCGGCTACAGTAGATGGCATAGAAATATTATTTTAAATTACTTGTACATTAACAAATATAATACATTTAGGTCAGTATCTATTATTGAAACTTGAACTATATCAATATCGCACTATTATTTCTTATGTATGTAGGTTTCAGTTAAATATCTACATACATAATTCTACTAAATATAAAACCAAATTGCATCTTTGCCAATATTATCCAAATTTAGTATAAATTTCATTTCTGTTTACATTTTGGACTTTTTGAATCGCCGATACAATTTGATTAAACTTAGTTTATGTACCCTTCACAAGTAGGTAAGTAGTTTTGCATTTATGAATAAGAAGTTTTGTGAGAAAATCGAGTTTTGAATGCCCATCTTAATTCGGTCTTGCCTAATCTGACACCATTTCAAGTTGTGCATTTGATTTGATGTTTTGTATCACGGTAGTGAAATTCTTCGGGATAGAACGTCGTTCTCCTGTATGCTATTGCTAATATTCGTCAGCAGGCGCGCGCATACATTTGATTATCTAAAGTTACTCAAAAATGGGCCAGTTCGTTTAGTCGACCGATTGCATTAATTCAATGTCAGTGTAAAGAACCATGAATTAACCAAAATTAAGTACAGTAGTTCAGAATTCAAACACAAAAATCGCTAAAGCTTCGTTGGACAGTAATCAATTTTAATAAACAAACCTAAACGCGCTGCCTAAATGCATGAATTAATCAATGAAAATTTATCATTTTAAAATAGGTACAACATTATTATTATTAAAGCCAATTAACTTAGCAATTAATATTAAAAGTACGAACGACCGGTCAAGTACTATTGCATCCTCGGTACGAAGGCTTATTATAATCTAAACTATGTAGGTCGTCTTTCTATAGATGTCTGCCGATAAACTTATAAACATAGGTGGTGACGTCACGGGGATGCGAGGCGAAGCGGCTCCTTTAGCGGAGAGCGGGTCGCGTTCGGTTGGCGTCGCAAACAAAGGATCGCGTCGTCGGCATCGCCGTCCCGTACAACATGCATGCATGCAACAATACCTCTGTTGCGTTTGTGTTTGGGCAGGCCTACTGTTAGATAACTGAGCCTTGATACGAGTTGTGTAACGTACCGTGAGGATAATACTAAAAGCGACCAAATTTGGATGCGCATGCAAACATGCGTTATGTAAGAACCTTTACATATTGATACTGTTTCCTTGTTTTTATCAATACCCGCCGCGGTACGACAGGTTTTAGTCGATATATCACATTATGCTTTCAACCTGGCGTTTAAATTTTCCGTGCAGTCTCGAACGATGTTTGAATAAATCTACTGTTTTTTTTTATTATTTTTGTTTCCAGAAACTGCCAATAGCAGCATTGTCAATACGTACATTTTAGCAGAATATTCGCTATTGTAAATTTTACTCTATTGCCGGTATTAGTGGGAATCAGAACCATTGTTACGTGAGACTTATTTTCCATATTTCCATGCAGAAAAGTACCGCTTTGTGAAGTTCCGGGAAAACAGACCAGAATGAATGCAACCAGACTTTATAAAATAGTGTTTAAAACTTATTAGATTGTTTTTTTTTTTTACTTATTAAATTTTCGCTCTGCGACTTGTAAAAATAATATAGTCTAACAGTACGCGACTACCGATGACATTCATAACTTGTATCCAATTTTAAAGCGTCGTATAATGCTGTAAAAACTATTGAGTGGCTAAGTGATAGAACATCAGCGGAAAATTATCCACGGGCGCTTATTTTTAAAGGGTTTTGTGTTGTATGGTTCGTTGGTTAGCTTTTGTGACAATTCGTGGGATAGTCTATGTTCAGGTGTGGAAGACTTTAGATTGGATTTTTAAAATGGTTTGCGATTATTTTCGAGAGGCAGAACATAGCCTTTACCGGAAAACTTCCATCACTCAGTTTCGTAGTCAGTTTTATCTGACACCAGCGCTTCCGACAACCCCCCCCATCTCATAAGTAGAAGCCTCCGAAACCGTGTCGCCTTAGTCACGTACATGCCGTGACGGATTGGACGGCTCAAAAGCGGGTCGGCACGAGTCGACGGTATCATTATTTTTGCTATCGTATTGTTTGATTGTCGATTGCTAAACTATGTGATTCCTTTGTGTTTCATAGTTTCTGACCATCGTTTTACAACTCAGCATGTAGGTCGGCCTACGGTTCGCTCCAGCGGTTGGCGGTTAAGGTATGATTTAGTTCACACCAGGCTGCTATTCTCGTTCCACATTGATCCTGCTCTATTCTTGCACCCAATTAGTTTTTATCAATGAACCGGGCGTACTACACAATACGCTATTTCCTATCGGTGATCAGATTCAACCGGTGCTCGTACTATCGTGGATTTATTAATAGGATGTTATTATGATTAGTTAATGAATGGGTGACGTCACTAATTGCATTGCTACGGAACGATTGGATCCGAAGCCAGTACAGCAACGCCAGTCGATTTCAGGATGCAGTGAACCGCACTTGCTGGTAATTACGAGTATACCTCTGCCAGATACTAGCACCTTTGAGCATGTATTTTCCGATTGACTGATATTACGTTCTCGTTTATTGTAACTTTATTACGACTGGTGTAACCTTGAACTGGCGGTTGAGTGGTCTACAATAAATATTTTAATCTCGATATTCGAATTTTACGTTGTTTTAGGTGTTATGTTTTTTGACTTTGTTAATAAATTTCATTTGAAAATAAATGTCATTTATGATGAGCTGGCAGTGTGCTAGAAATAATGGAGCTTCCAGAGGAATTAACATTTTTCCTGTAATTAACTTTTAGTTTAAGTGTACAGGAAATCTGTGCTTGGCGTTAATTTAATGACCAAGTCATTTGGACACAGGCACACATCATCGTTGACATTTAATACATAATGTCAAAGGAGTCCGGTTTCGAAGTAATTTAATGATTTAAGTATCGGAGGGGTTAATGAATAAATAAACAAATCCTAGTTGCTTTATTAATGGCCTCAGAATTTCAAGAAATGTGTTGAAGCAAACAAAATTTCAAAATTGTATAGAATCCAAAAAAGAGTTGAATATGCTGTATTTTCGTCCTCGCCTACTCAAGGACGAAAATACAGCATATTCAACTTTGGTGATCCAGCATTTGGTGAACAAAAAATCATTTGGCAAAAACTACAGCATATCGAATCGCATAAGCTTATTTTATGTCATATATTTTAGTGCTGAAAGTGGAATATTTTATTAAAAATAGTTTATTAATAGAACTCGGGTGCTTGGCTGTGCTATCGAATTCATTATCTTTTTTAGAACTATTGAAAAAGGATTTGTGTGTAATGTTAGTTTGGAAAAATTTCCACCTCTTCATTATTATCAGCAATTTATGCTATAATATGTGGCGTCCAAGCAAAAAGGGTAAAGAAGTGGGAATGGTATTGAGTAAAGACTAGATAATTCAGTATTTAGTCAATTGATAAAAAGGATTAAAAAAAACTGACACATTTTTTTATCATATATTTTAAGTTGAAACTTGATTTGAGAAAAAGCATACCTTGCTTTTCCTTCTTCGTCTTCTCGTAAAATTATTTGTCGAAAATCATTATCCATAACAGGTTTGCTATAAACTGCTGCATGCTTCGTGCTTGCTTGCATGCTGCGTGCTTGCTTGCATGCTGCGTGCTTGCTTGCATGTTGCATGCTTGTTTGCATGCTGCACGCTTGCTTGACAAAAAAAGTTATGGCACTTTAAATTATTGGTAAAAAAGTTAGGTGACACAATAGAGAACCATTTTTTTTCACACAATTTTACAAAATTGCGGATGTGTCGGAATCTAAATGCCGAGAATTGGACCCTTGTTACTTGGACCACGTTGACATGTGATCTATAACGCATAACGTCGTTTAGTTGGTTCTAATTGACCGGTTGTTGCTAACATCGGAACTAGACTCACATATCGGTGGAGATTGCGTCAGGTTTACGCCGACGACACGTGGCCGTCAGGGCGACGAAGCGTGATATCGGCATTTCGGCAGCCTGCCAGCTGCCGAAGTTCGGCAGCATGGTCGAATACAATTTGCTAACAGTGCATGCCTCAGTAGGCTGTTACGACTTGAGATACATCCGTAACGTGTAGGGCTGCCATCCATCCGAGTTTCCCTGGATTAGGGATGACTAGTAAAAAAAATATGATTCTATTTAGTCCGTCAGTTACATATTGTAAAATATTAGACACGTTTTTTTGCTTTATCACTATATCGTTATCGTTTTCTGTTTATGTGAAAAAGAAAGAAAACGCGTCCAATATTTTTTTGTAAATCTCTCTGACGGTCTAATTCGATTTTTTAGTCAGTTCCACTGTTTTGTCTTAGTTTGGAGGGCGTCCTTAGATTCCGTCGTCCGCTGCTCAATCAAAGATCTTTGGTTCGATACAAGGTTTAGTACACAGTTTTCGAGCCTGCCACTCTGCATATAACTTCCAGAAATAGGAAAAAATAATCTAATCTACCCAAGGGTGGCTGTCAAAATTTAAGAGCTCGCTTTGCTCGTTCTAGCTTCATTGCTTCTAAGGTTTTTTACGAGTGAGTTACATTTTACATGAGAGTAAGAAATTTTCTTTTAAATTTTCACCTAAATCCCGGCTTTTTTTTTTTAGTTCCTGTCCGGCTTTGGCAAATTACTTGATGGAAGCACTAGCTACGTGAGATTCTCAATTTGAGATCTATTTCCGGAGACGCGGAGATTCAGATTGTCGTATTTTGTGTTATGTTGTGCTGCCTATTGCATTGTAGTGGCATCAGTTTTGCGCAGTTTCTTAATTACAATAATTGTCGTTTATTATTTTTGTTATCATTTATTTATCAGATAAACTACTATCTGTTACTGTAAACAATGACTGAATAGCATGCAATAATAAATTAGTACAATGAAATGATAGAATAGCATTACATTACCATACTAGTATGATTGAATAGTACGCAATTTACCCATTAATATAATAGAATAAAATAATTATTTTACAATACTATTATTATTAAGGACCTCTCCATAAAGTATATATAAGCCCTCCTCCAATCTTCCCCACGTAGATCTGTCGTTCGCTTTATTTATCCTGTCGTTTACCGCTGTTTTTACAATTTGCATCCTGCCTCTGTTTTTTTTTGCTAACTAGCCTTTCCCTAAAGTCTTTTACTATGGTCTAGCCAGAGCGTCTATCAATTTTGTGATTATTCTTATGTCTGAGTTTCTCTTTCTGTGTCTTAGATTCAAAATGCTTCTTTCCATTGCTCTTCGGGTTGTTAATAATTTGTTTGGTTTGTGCATTAAAAGTACATGTTTGGGAAGCATATATGAGGGAAGGTACCTAAGATACAGGAATCCATTACAATCTTCTTTAGCTTTATAGGGGTCTTTGATTTTAAGATTTCTTTGAAGCTCCAGAATTTATTCCAAGCCAAATTTACGCGTCTCATTAACTCATCTTGGTATCTAGATTTATGAAATGAAACTTGTTTGCCCAGATATGTGTATTCTTGGACATATCATCTGCGAGTCTAAGATTGTTTAGAAATCGACCGTTGTTTTTTATGCCTTAGCTATCTACCATCGAGAGATGTTCGCCAAGGTGACCCTCTCTCTTTTAGAATTTTCATTACAGTTTTACAAAACGTTATGAAAACACTGAAGTGGATAGGCATAGTTGGGAGATTGTAGCTATGAATTCCTACTATATGAATACCTAGATGTCACGTGTTGCTTCCTTGTTGCTGTTTCGGTTAACGCCTGTCTGAGATAGCCTTTAAGCCTATATTCTGTCCGAATCTAAGTCAATACAGGCCGGTTCACACTTAAACGGTTGATTTTTATTCAAGAAGCGACGCAAGGGCCACGACCGACATACCAGATAACGGTGTGATTGTTCTAGCCGCAAATACCTATATGCGGAGACGTGTGTGCCCTACTTTACAGTGTGGTGTTGTTATTAAGAGTTAGCGGTTTTTGATACCTTGAAAATAATTTTTAGTTTTGAATTTGTCCATATGTTCCAGAAGAGTGTGAAAAAGGGAGACGTCTTTCTCACACACGTCTGTCTCAGTACTTCCGGTAAAAGTTTTGATTTGCCGCGATGTCACCCATTGTTCTTGTCGCCCACAGTTCATCTGACATATCGACGACGAACTGCCAATACTTCCTAACTACTTTTTTTTCGATTGTTAATTTTGAATGCAGTTTGACAGTAGACGTGAAATGGCATTTTACGTGGATTGGCATTAATAATCGAATTAAAAAGTAGTTAGTAGGTATTAGCAGTTCGACGTCTAGTAGAAACGATCTTTTCAACATGGGTTATTCATGTAAATCATCACCAATTCACTCGCTACTACCCATCACTTGGACCACTTACTACGGTCAAGTATGTGTGTGCAGTAGTTAGCAGCGCGGGCGCACGCTGGGCCAGTAAGCCACGAGCGACGCACGACACTCGTATATTAGTGTCACACCGTACGACGTCCAGGAACTCGAGAGTTCTAGGAAGTTGACCCACTAGCCCGGCAACTGGAAGCTAGTAATGAAATCAGCATTGCGTCCCTCAGTTTCCAGATTAATTAACGCGTTAAAGGACACCCGGCAAATTGTACTAGGAAGTGGTCCCTAATAAGAGATATGGTTATACTATTGTTAAAATTATTATATGTCAACATCAAAAAAAGGAGGTCGTGTCGAAATAATAACAGCGGTATGGTTCGAAGTTTGAAGTTAAGCTACGCTTATCAAGGTCGGAACGTGGATATTTGACCATCCATAACATATCGAGGTACCTTCGTGCCTCGAAAAGCAATTTAAGCCCGCAGCTGCCATTTGAACATGTTAGGCAGTCGATGCCGGCAGTCAAAAGTTAAGAAATCTAACACCAATCTTACCAAGGGGTATTTATTGTGTTAAGCAGTTACTGGGTTGTGGAGGTTATATACGTAGTTGCTCCAAGTAAAATACTGGATAAGGTAGTTGCATCCTGTTAGACTAGAAGCCGACCCCCAACACAGTTGGGAAAAGGCTAGGCGGATTGACGTGATCAATCAACAAAAAATATGATTTTATAAAGTGAGACTTATTCGCTTTAATTCATAGACGTAAGCTGTTGTAAACTAAAAAGGTCAGTTACCAATTACAAGTCTTTATCATCTCGACATGCACAACCCAATTAGTTAGGGACGCGGATATTCTAAATTAAGAGTGGTTGTCAATCTTTCAGGCGACTGAGTGTCATTGGAAGCTGTCATTGATAAGTACATGACATGACTGGTGGCTTATCGAATGGTCCAACGGAGTACTGTCCACGAATGAAATGACCAACCTGATACTGGATTTAGTACCGGCAAATTAATAATTAACATAAAGAAAATGCCGAGCTTATTTTACAGAAATAAGCGAAAGTACAGTAGCATTATACATAAAATGCCTAACAGCCTTTATTATAATGTAACAATGACAGATAAAAAAAAATACTGCTGCATAAAAAATCGTAAAGGGGAGATAAACATACAACATGAAATCTCTTAACATGGTGATTGTGCGTTTACAAATAGCACGTAGGTTAACGACCTATTTATAAGTAATTTACTAGGTGACGATTTGTGTTGAATCTTAAGGCGCGTCCCCGAGCAAAACGCAGCGGTAGCCGTTTTTTGTGCAGTTTTTAGGAGCCATCTTCTCATTATCCATTAGAAATATCAACAAATAAAAAATACATTAAATTTCTACATAATCTTGACTCCAAAATGGTAGTTTTATTTTTTTATTTTTAAATCGCAATGTTTAATTATAGAGCCGCAACGAAACGACAGAAATGAGTAAGAATTAGTTTTAAAATGCATTTCCTCGTAAAATAACCATTATTTTGGTTTGCTACTTAAAGTAATGGATAGGTAATTTAATAATAAACATTTTGCTAGTTTTATTTTTTATTTAACTCGAAAATTTGATTTTATATAGATTTTACTACAAAATCTGAGCGTAATCGCTACGAATCTTGCGGGTGCGGCGAAGAGGGAACGAATGCTCAAGGTTATTTGGTCAGGGTACCGCCTTAAGCAGCTGATACGAACTTAAATGTGTATTAGTGTGCGGTATATTTATTTAGAGCGTAGAGATAGTATGTTGCATGATATTTCTTAAAAAAAATCATTTATTTAATACTGTTATCTAAATTATTCTAAAACACAATTCGCAGATATATAGGCAATACAACATAAGCATAGCATAATCAGCCTGTTAATGTTCCCACGGCTGGGACACAGGCCTCCTCTCTAGGGAATGGGCCGTAATCCACCACGCGGGCCCAGTGCGGGTTGGTGACTGTCATATGTCTTCGAAATTTGGTTCTAGAACCTGCCGGTTTCCTCACGATGTTTTCCTTCACTGTTTTGAGAGCAGTGGTGATGAAATTAATTAGGTACACAAAGTAATGCGCCTGGCTGGGTTTGAACCCGCGACCTACACTCGGCCACCGCTGCTCCCGGCAATACAGCGGCGAAATTAAAATAGAACTGGTCAAGTTATACCTGCCTCATGCCACTGGAGAACTAAGCGATAGTACTGATGTTTGAGTCTCAGACTGGGTCTCAAGTATCAGAAACCTTTGACGCAGCAGACCCGAAAGGAGATGGCGAGAGGACCTGGACTCTCTGCATGGACCTACGGGATTGGGCTCAGATTGCCAGAATATAAAAAAAATGAAAGGAAGACCTTTGTCTAAACTCACAGTTGCTGTGTGAATGTTTAATTTACAGGAGAACCTATTGGCACTATTTTGTTAGTCCTAAAACTTCATCACAATAAACCAAACATAAGTTACTAACCGAACAAAACTACGGCTCTGTTTAGCATCGATTGCTATTCCCAATGCAAATTGCACAGCAAAAATAAACCACCAATAACATGTATAAAGAGCTAACAAACAAGCTTCTTTACTTTAAACCAATAAAATATGTAAATAGGTCAGTACAAGACAAAGGAAATGTGTGTGAAATCTATTTCTAACTATAAGAGCCGAACCGTTTCCATGAATAGTCTAACTACATCGCTTTACTGATTTATTTGTAGTTTGAAACTGCTCGTTCTATGATTTCTTCAAACGGACTTACGAAATTATAATATCGATGTTGAAGGCATCTAGCTTAATCAGCCGTTTAATTGGCAGTCTAACCTTTTTATAGAACGGCGCCGTTTAATCAGCAGTCTAAGTGACATAAGGCCTAGGTATATTAGGCTAAGAGCGGGGCTTACGGCACCCCGGCACCGAATAATATCCGTATCCGATTTCACTATCCGTTCATTAAATGTTGTAGGTATTAGACGCGTTTGCTGGATGTCATTCAAGCCACTGATTAAACGGCTCTATACAATGAAAAGGTTAGGCAGCCAATAAAACTGTTGATCAAGCCAGTTGGCTGCGACATCGACAGCGGAATGCAATTGGGTCGCATTTCAAAAATTTCCAGGTTGCTGACGTCCATAATTATGGTAAATTTGATCAGTCATTTGTCTGCCTGGCTGGGTGACAGTTCGTCCGTTTGACACAGTCAATTTTCTCCGATCCCATATGATCCGATATTATATGGACCGATTCAATGGGGACGAATATTTACTACTGTGATGTGTGAGACGCGTTACATCAAAAATAAACTATGAACACGCAAACGTTTTTTATCTAAATCAGTGACCCCATTTGGGGGACAAAGAAAAATTATTTTCAAACTGCGCTGCACTTTGATATTTGTGACGTGATACGTCACAAATATCAAGTGCAATCTGGCCTATTTCGTTCTTTCGGCATTCCATATTCCATTTCCAATTCGAATTATTTTTCAACATGTAAGATGCAGAGATTCAAGAACATTGTTGTTGTATAAAAATATGTAAGTATAACTTTATGATCGTGTCATTACTCAAATATGACGAGTTGTGTCAAGATACGTGTGATCGAGCTTATAAGTTTTGAGTACATTTTTGAGATGTGACAAAACATCGAGACATTTTCTGACCTTTATATGATCACAACGGACACATACATATATAATACAACACACACATGTAGTGTACTGCCAGTAGTAACCAGACATTGCCAACCCCGGGCTTAGAGTGAAGTCTAAAAACTAGGTCTGGGTCGATAGATGGCGCTGTGTGCCTTGAATTCAAGATTCAGTCTAGGAAATGATATCGGTCATTTGAAACTGCACGGTCTTTATTATGAAGTCTTTTTACATCGTTTTGGCTGCATTTTATTGTTACGCTAAGTTACTGCTATTGTGATTTGTATATTATAGATAATAATTGCACGATTTGATCGAAAAAAATATGTAACTCCGCACTTATAAAAAAAAAATACAATTTAACAGTAGCCAAACTAATCTATATATATAAAACAAAGTCGGGTTTGTTACAACACTTATAACTCGAGATCTGCTGGACCAATTTTCTTGGTTTTTGATTCGTTGGATTTGTCTCCGCCCCGAATAGCAGAATACATCTTAAAAACAATGAAAACTCTATTAAAGTAAACGCAGTGGAAAATGGTTTTAGGTGAAATATATTTAGTGCGTTGTAGATAATTCAAAATTAACAAGAGTGTAACCTAGCAACCAAATCAAAAGATTAATAAAATCTAGAAAGGTCGCCTTCATAGAATAAGGCTGGAAGTGCTTTCTTATCAAACTCAACGAATACATAATTATGAAAGATGAATCATCTATATATATATAAATCTATATATATATAAAACAAAGTCGGGTTTGTTACAACACTTATAACTCGAGATCTGCTGGACCAATTTTCTTGGTTTTTGTTTCGTTGGATTTGTCTCTGCCCCGAATAGCAGAATACATCTTAAAAACAATGAAAATGCGACGAATAAATAATCTATATATATTATATATATAAAACAAAGTCGGGTTTGTTACAACACTTATAACTCGAGATCTGCTGGACCAATTTTCTTGGTTTTTGTTTCGTTGGATTTGTCTCTGCCCCGAATAGCAGAATACATCTTAAAAACAATGAAAATGCGACGAATAAATAATTATGAAAGATGAATCATTTTCCCTAAATGTTCCTTTGTTTCGTACCTGTCAAACATTTGTAAGTAAGGATTTACGTGTACCAGCAGACCATAAACATGTCGAAACATTTCTGGGGCTGGAATTGTGATTGAAGACTTACAAAGTACCAGGATACCAGAACCATAATTATTTAACATCAAGCTATGATACTTAGGAGACGAAAGAAAGAACACGGAGACGAAAGAAAGAACACTGAGCCAGAAATAATAAATGGCGCAGGCATAGGATATATTTATTATAGGAAATTTTTATCCCGTTTCCGTGGGACGTGATCAGTCTAGCCGTTCATTTTTTTTTAATGGTATAGTTTCCAGGGCTAAAATTGCATGCACTAAAGATTTACAAGTACCAGAAAGAAGAATGTCGACGAAGTATTAAATTTCAGGGTTGAAAATTTGAGAGGTAAGGTAAGTAAATCCACGTGTACTAGCAGACCATAAACATGTCGAAGCATTTCTGGGGCTGGAATTGTGAGTGAAAACTTACAAAGTACCAGGATAACAGAACCATAATTATTTAACATCAAACTATGATCTATAGGAGACGAAAGAAAGAACACTGAGCCAGAAAAAATAAATGGCGCAGGAAGGTGAAACCGCGGGATACAGCTAAGAAGTATTTTAGTTTCAAGTTTTCTATTTTAAAAATTATTTCACCAATAGAAAGCTAAATTTCACCTTTTTTTTAAATAAAAATAAAAATTAAATTTCACCTGCGACTTTCTTTTATATATATAGAACATCATTCATACCCCTAAATATTGTTTTTATTTTATATGGCAAAACAACGTTTGCTGGGTCAGCTAGTATTACTATAAATATCATGCAGTGTTTTTTGGCACCATTAAAACAGCAACATTAGTTAAGCCCAAATAAAATTATACTAAGTATTTTATTTAAGCTTCGATACTTAAGAATTCAGTGAATATTAACCATGTACATTTTAAGACAAACGCACCATTGTTCAAGACGTGTAGAAAATTAACATCTTTAACTTATCAAAGATTAATGACCGCTCACTTGAGGTACCTAACTACCTATACGTCTATTGCTAACGCGTTATGTGCTAAGATGACACGCACATTCTTTTCGATTCATCGCCAGGTCGAGCACCTTATAGTAACAGTTACAATTAACAATGGTATAATGGGACTATCTAATTAACTTGCAAAATATCCCACCTTCGCATTTTGAGCAAAAACGTATGGTACCATAAGACTGTAGATACTGTAAGCATATTGTCATGTACATGTTCACACTTCCTCACGGGCTATAACGGTTTTCAGAGTTAACAGTGTAGATAATTATTGTCATAATTTTATTTACAATCGAATCCTACTGATGGATCAATGTTATTGTATGACATGTCTTCATTAATTAATCTTTTTCTTCTTCTTAAAACAATCTTAAATTCAGCGACAGACAACGCAAAGCGCTGATCTAGAAGTTTCAATTTTCGCAACAAGAGCTCCTTATCGTAAGGAGTTCTTGTTGCGACTTTTGTTGATGATGATGACACTACGGATTTGTCCGCTAAATGGGTTAGATAGGGGATAAATGTTGGAAACATTCTTAATTTTTAGCATTGATCACCATATTTTTTTTTGAATAATAGAAATTAGATTAAATCTGTGTATATATCTGTCGCACGCAGCCAACTAGCTTAATCCGACGTTTAATTTGTGGCCTAGCCTTTTCATCGCATGGCGCTGTTTAATCAGCTTCCTAAGTGATATCCCGGTAGGTACTTAATTGAAGATAAGATAAGGTATTTTTTTATTTGTCCAAAACATGAGTGTACATACATAGTATGCAAGATGTTACATCAAATTATAATTATGACAGTCATGTTTTGCCTGAATGGCGTACAAATATAAGATGACGGGCGCTTGAACAGACAAATGATTTGGTTCCATATCGTTGAATGACTTACCTAGGTAACTAGCAGAATATAAGGCACAGGTAACTGAGGAAACCCTAATCAAGAGAAGCATTTATTTGGCAGTTTCTTTTTCACATTGCTTCCACAAGGAGATAATAATGCCACACTTTTATTTAAAACACATAGTTAACAAGTTCTTAGTTAAGTCAAGGATAAGTCCAAGATGGCGGACCATTGTAATATTTTCCCACAATATAATATTATGTTGTTATAATTAACAGGATATCGTTTTATTGTTATTTTTTCTCGCTTAGTGAAATATAATTGCCACTTACACATACGTAATGTTAGTTAAATGTAATAAATAGTTTCTTAGTTGCTATGGTCCGTTAGCCTTCGACTTGCTAAAACGTAAAATTAATTTGCATTTTTTTTTTTGTTAAAATACATATAATTACCATTTGTCTTCTTAATTTAGTATTTAAACTTTATAGAGTTATTCATTAACGGACCTAACGACTTCAAGCTCTTTAGTCGTTTTACAAAAAGATAAAAGATATATTTTTTCACCCGAAAACCACATTTTATTTTTATGGAACAAAAATGGCACAGTACTTTTACGTGAAAAAAATATCATACTTTGGCTAACCTAATTCATATACATACATATGTATATGTATACATATATAATTCCTATTCCACGTTAATATTTTTATGTAAAAAAAAATATCGCTCACCAAGATTTTTTACTGAAAGCTTCGTTTGAAAACTGATATTACACGTAACACTATTGATTTGAACCCCTGACACCACCCACTACCACCATTGCATAAATTTACCATTTAATTATTAAGTACAAATTTTGAAATTGGAAACATGGCTACCGGTATTAGCCCTAATTCCCCACTTTCACCCCATATTCCCAATTTCAAAACCTGTAAAACTTCGGAATTAAAATAACTAGGATTTGACAAGCACTGAACTCCATTTTTTTTTCAGTAACCAGTTCTACGTCCTGTAAACCCATTGCTGTGTAGGTATGTAAGACCTCCTTCTCTGCCATGCTTCCCTGTCAGGCGCAGTGTTCAGATTTCATCATACAGAAGATTCATCATCATCATCATCAACAGCCTGTTTCAGTCCACTGCTGGACATAGGCCTCTCCAATTGCACGCCACTTCGATCTATTTTCGGCTTCTCGCACCCAGTTTCTGTACACTGGTACTGTACAGAATATTACCAATAAAATATGAATAAACTCGTCAGTACTACAATTAGCAGGCAGTATTAATATTCAAACTTCTTCCATAAATAATTTTAAGTAGTTTAGTATTGAGACGGAACACAGGTAACTTTAAAAGAAAGGCAAATGCAATCGCCATCTTATAATTTTATCTACAAAAACGACATCTGTTTTGATGCGGTTAAGAAAACAAAAGTGGACAAGTCTGGTTTGTTTTAAAACATGGTTGAGTCTGAGGCAAACAAGTGTCTTCAAGAAGATAAGAAAATGTGAAAAAAGTTAGAACAATCTTTCTAAAAGATCTTATTCTTTGACAGTCTGAATCTCATGTAAAGAGATTGATTTATCCACAAACAAATATTTACTGTTTTTTGAAGTTGGCTGTACAGAAAACATATCAGTGAATGCGATTTTGCCTCCCAACACAGCCCATTTGCAATAGGTAACAAAACTTGTCTTTTTCAATTTGTTCCATTACAATGTCAAAAGAAAAATTTGGAACATAACTGGCAATTTCTGGTTATTGTTTCTTTTTAAAACAATAGCGGGCATTGTTGAGATTTCGGTCAGCGGCCATAAATTAATCCATCCAGTCAATAGTGATCTATTTTAAACTAAAGCAACACTGTTTATCATTGACACTGATGACGTCATCATAGGCCGTTTACAAAACCCCATTTCCCGACTCCTGCGCAAGTAGGGTCGCCAACCCAAAGGATGTTACTTTTGGGACAGAATTGATTTAAAATTAGTTTAATACGAGCCAGCTCTTGTATATGAATATAATAATTATGACAAAAAGAGGTGGTGAGATGATCTGATACCATTTTTTTTTTGGATTGGAAATCATCAAATGACCCCTCCCGCCCTGGGTGGAGCGGTAGGGAGTGTCAGACTTTTACTGACTAAAACTCACCCGTGCTCCTTCTTGTGCCCTTAGCGTTCCAGGGCCGCGGTAACTCTTTCGAACAAATTCTGCAACATGATCTGATACCATGAGGTCTGGTTTGTGACGTCAAGGGACGCATACGACGCATCGCATATTTTCCAATGTTGCATAATAAACGAGTACATAGGTATTAATTTTGTTTATTCTCAAAAGTCACAGGCAAAACGTTTTTTTTCAATTAGGTCATTAAACGGCACTTTTGATCGCCATCATTTACGTTAAAATAATAAAATAACTCTAGTACGAGTATCCATTCGCAAAGGTAGATTCTTATGGAGAACGGACAAGAAACTCCATAGTTCCTGTTTTCAAATAAATGTTTTACAATATTTGCTACACAAAAAAAAAATCATATGCGTGGACAATGCACCAGGTATATTAGTTAGAGTAGTACTTATTTTTAGGGTTCTGTACCTCATAAGGAAAATCGGAATCGTTATTGGATCACTTTGTCGTCCGTCTGTCTGCCTGTCAAGACCCTGTATCTCGCGAACGCGTGATATCGAGGTTGAAATTAAAACGAAAATGAAATTTATACGGTACTCATTCTGTTGGCAAGTAATATAGTCTTATATTTATTACAAGTACAGGAAAAATCTAAAAACTATACATTTGTGATTAAATCATAAAAAAAACAGTCTTTATTTAAATACGAGTACGTAATATAAAACCTCGGAAACTGAGAGTCACGATTCTTGAACTATTTATAAAATGTAGGTACCAATTGCGTACGGCACCTTTGGTGGGCCAGTCCAACTCGCACTTGGCCGTTAAGTTCCCAACACAAACTCGCCACGATTCATAAAATGCTAAAAACTTGTACACGTGTGCTTTTAAAACCAGCATTTTACAATACCTATCATGTTTTCAAGATCATATAAATATTGCGAACAATCATGTTTCGTATTTTTCGAGAGCGTAGTTATTATTTCTTGGATTTTTTTTTCATTGGAGTATTCCGATATGTTTGGTATTTTATTTTAAAACAATTTTCTGATGTAGTTTTAAAGTTCAAGTTCATGTTGTGTTTCAATACTGGTTTCATATGAGACTAAATGCTTGCTAATTAAGTAAGGAGGTATGGTTATGTAGAAGAACTTTTTTTAAGTATAGGTTCTAAGCTCTTCTAACCTTACTCTGTAAAATAGCCATATTAAAGGAACCTCATATCAATATTCTAACTGATCATGTTTTTGGGGACAAACCACTGCATTCTTGTTTTTTTTTTTAAGTCTCATTTTCCATACTTTTTGACAGATTGCAACTGAAATGTGTTAAAAATTAATAGAATGTACACTCTGAGTAAAGTTTTGTACGCTCATAAATAACGCCACTGCTTTTTATACCACCTCAAAGATGGCGTTAGTAGTTCGTGCGAATACGTATTAAAGTTTTCGACCGGTCTGAAGTTAGTTTTAAAGCCAACTTTTGCAGCCCTGTTTAATTAATATATGTGTATAATAATTAAACGTTTGATAGACTGTAATTGAGAGCTTGATTCAGACAGCAGTACCTACTTCTGGACACGGTGCGTGTTGCAGTTTCTCTTATCTAGCCTTAGTTTATCTAGCCTTGACCACCGGTAGCTTAGAACCATTTTGTTTTTTTGGATGGGAAATTATCAAATGACTTCTCCCGCTCTGGGCGGAGCGAAAGAGAGTGTCAGACTCTTACTGACTAAAACCCACCCATGTTCTTTTTGTGCCCTTTGCGTTCCAGGGCCGCGGTGACTCTTTCGAACAAATTCCGCAACCCTAGCAGGCACTGACCCTATGGGGCCCCGTCTTCTTTGCTGACGGCTCTTTGAGGCGCGTGTGGAACACGACACGCCGTCGTCGACCCGGGCCTGGTTGCTATCGGACGGCGAGCCACCCATAGCTCGCTATCCGCAGGCCCGGGTAGCTTAGACCCTGTTCCTGCAATCGGTTGGCTAATATTTTTTTTTAAATATTTTAAATGTTTTTATTGAAATATTTTAACATGTTTTTTATATGTTCATATATTTAACGAATAAACAGAATTATATGTTTAGCTGTAATCTTTAATTTAAATCACTGTCGTAATTCAACCACTAAACGGCGACTGCATGCCTTCTTCAAATGCTGTTTGTAATAATAAAAACAAAAGAAAGCTAATTAAACATAGCCAAAAAGCATCGACATTCAAGACAGTCCGAGACAAAGCTATCGCATGCGGCGCCTCTGCTCCTGCGCACGTTGCCTGCACACCAGATGTTGTCAAAGATGCCTTGCCGACTGATTTACAGCCTCTCAGGCCGCGGGCGCAGTTTTTTTGTACCATCGGCGATGGGCTTACGACAAAGTTGACCCTCACTGAACAAATACTGGGTTTGTGTGGTCCATTTTATTTGAGTAATGAATGAGTGATTAGTCTTGATCCTGAACGGGATGACTCAGCCGGAAGCTTTGAATGATGAATGAATCCGAAGTTAAGTCATAGCCGATAGCTACGATTGAACTTCTTACGTGAATTGTTTTTTTTTTGCTGGGCAAAGGTCAAACCAGGGGCCCAATTCTGCTATTTTTTTGTCACTCCAATACGCTCCCATTGTCATTTTGCTCTTGTAAGTTCGTAATCTGCGAAAGTCAGAATGGTCGATCATTGGTCTGTCAATGGTCTCGTAATACTTTTTGATAACAGAGCTATTAAAAGCAATGAATGCACAATAACGTTATTATGATAGGTCACTGATCAAAGGAACTGCCAAAATTTTAGGAGATTACCGCATACGTCTGTAGTTAATTTGTCATTATGTACGAGATTACCATTCTATGCCATTTCTTTCAATGGAGTGTCAGTGGTTGACCATTGGAAAGTCATAATGACGCTTTTATATTAGTAGATTAGCAAACTTGTCAAAATCAACCATTATGAAATCAATGATTGACCATTCTGACACTATTGTAATAGCAGACTTGAGGCCCAGGAAGGTTGTGCGTCCAAGTCATCTCGCCACAGCTTCTGGGCCGGCCTCTGCAATGCCACCCATCCTGGGATTAATTTCGAACTTTTACAAATTTTATAATTTAATAACGGAAAATTTATATGTTGTATACAAATTTTAGGAATCTTTGGAACCTATAATATTATTCAATTACGAACATTCTTATACTGATAGAAAGCTAGCGACTGCTACTACTAGCTCAGACTCTTATCTGGATGGGTGGTGTATTGGATACGGGAGCGCAATAGAATGTTCAAATATAATGCTTATACAACATACATTCCTTATTTCGAAAGGTGAATTTGCTATAAAATATCACTATCAAATAATTAGTCCCAAAATTTGATTTAATTTTATTGAACTACACGTGTTTCGGCTTACTTCTGCCATTGTGAGCAACTGTCATGTTCTCGTATAATTTATAGGCTATAAGCTAAACGAGGTTATTGTGAAATTAATTACATTGGTGTACAAAATTAACACGTGCTGTGGTCACCATTGTTCACAGTTTAATCAGGGTTTGTAGGCAACTCTATTATAATGCACTAGGATTAAATTAAAGTACGAAGGATAGGCTGCATTTCAGTGATCCTTTAGCTGGTCCAAATTAGTTTAGAGTTTGTATAGAATACGAGGTCAGTTAAGAATAGTTTTTTTTTTTTTACCATTGAGATGCGGCTCACTGTATTACAACTTAATCTGGCCTTCTGTCGTGGTCCACTAACAAATTTAAGCATATGACACGTAAGTTAGATAGTAGACATTAGCTTGTGTTTTTAGGGTGATAGGAGAGGACTTTTTTCTTATCGATGGAAATCGTTAAATGACTTCTGCCGCTCCGGACGGAGCGGAATGGAATGTCCGACTCTTACAGACTAAAACCCATCTGTGTTCCTATACTACGAATGTACTTTGCGTTCTAGGGCCGCGGTCACTCTTTCGAACAATGTAAAATTAAAATGCCGCAACTCTGGCTGATGGAGAGGTGATCCTAGTATACATAGGTCGTATTATAGAATAATAAGTGTGAGTGAATATGACTTTCAATGTTCCCACTGCTGAGATACAGGTCTCCTCTCTAAGAGAGGAAATGGGCCATGATCGACGCGAGCCCAGTGCGGGTTGATGAATGTGACATGTCTTCGAATTTTTGTTTCTAGGACATGCCTGTTTCCTCACGATGTTTTCTTTCACCGTTTATAGAACAGTGGTGATGAAATTATGTACACAAAGTAATGCACCTGGCTGGGTTTGAACCCACGACCTACAATTCATATGTCGCGGCTGTCACCACTCGGCCACCACTGCTCAGTAGTAAGGCACTGCTAGTACAATATATGAAATTTGTGTACCTACTGTTGTTTACCTAGTCAATGGCACGGAACCCTTCGTGCGCGTGTTCGAGTGGCACTTGGCCGGTTTTTTTAAATATAATTCGTTCTGATTCTGCTCTAAAGGTTTTCGCGATGCGCCAGTCTGTAGAAGAATGTATATCAAGACGATGACAAAATTATTCAAAGACAAAATAGATTAAAAAAAAGTTTTACTATTTACAATGCAATTTCAACCTTCACCCTTCAACCTTCACTACACAAGTGGCGTAGCACAGCGTAAACTATGCCAGTCATTGTCTACCACAGTATTCGGGCGATCAATAGGTGAAAACGCTTAAAATAGAAAAAGTATGTGTTCCGATGCAATGTTTATTCGACTTTTCATTTCTACGTGCTGAAATATTCGGATATTGGACGTAGTTAGCATCTTCGAGCAACACGATACCTTAGTATTGATTGCCTGAATGTATTGACAATTCCTGGATAATCAGAGAGAACGTACATTCCGATTAAATATTAATTTTGCTGGTATGTCCAGCCTCGAAACGTGGATAACACTTTTGTGTTGTCTTAGAAGTCTGGTCGGGCCTATCACTGCGTGTAGAAGCTAAGCCATTGAGAGGTATATTTATCCCACCCTTACCCCAACTATATTGGGGCAAGTCAAGCCGGATTCAGCTGAATACTACTGATTGAGCGGAATTTTACGTGGCGCCACTGCCTACCAGATATCCAGAAACCATTAACTGGGTAACGAGGTTGAAATATCGATTTAACCAGCTTGTTTCCTGTTTAAGATTTCTAAGAAATCGAAACGCTACGATGACCAAAATCGACGAATGATTTGCTGAATGTCACGGGAATCTGCTGATTGTGAAAGGCACAGAGCTGACCAAAGTGACAACGCTTGGGGGTAAGCCTACATATGCCCAGCAGTGGACATCTTTAGGTTGGCATGACGACGATATCCAAAATCCACTTGTTTCCGCCTGCAGAACGTAACTAGTCAGTCGTTAATCTAAATTCGAAGAAAGAAAGGTACTTTTGTACATAAATTAAAAGTAAAACTTATCTGTGAAAATCCGCTTACAACTGTATCTATTACAAAGAGAGAAAGAAAACCAAACAGCATTGAATGTTTCTTTAAGTTAATTGGTTCTGCAGTCACAAAGAAGAATATAAGTCCCTCATATTATATTCTGTCAGAATACTTAATAAACTAATAACGGTGGTATCACGTCCGTCTTGTACAAATGTGATAATAACACTTTGATTGAAGAGACAATGAATTTATACGTATCAGAGACATTATTTCTTTATGCATGCTGCAATTGGAGTCCTTTAAAATATGTATGTAAAACGGGTGTGTATTGATTTTCTAGGAAATAAACTTGATAAAGTTTAAGTAATTTACAACTGTTTTACACTGACAGAAAATTTTGTTGTAAGTATGCCAGAGTTGGGTTGTCGGTTTTATTTTTGAATTTATGAGAAGCACCGCGAAAGTTCTCGGTCGACCTCTTTTCACCCTTATATCATTAGCATTAAAGTTGGAAAGTGGACAAAAGGAATTTATTTAAATAAATGGGCCTTATCCAGCTTGCAAATTATAAAATAAAATAAAGATATAAACTACTTTATCATTCAAAAAACCCTTTACTTCAACTTCGCAATTCGAAAGAAGCCGGCCTTGGGGTTATTATTTTCCCAAAAATCGCGTTACTCAACTCGATAGTTGTTTACAAGTATTGTTAGTACAAAGCTTTATTGCTTATTTGTTACGTGAATTGAGTCGACCGGTGTCGAAATAGATTTTCGACAGACTGAAACATAATAGCCGTGTCTGACGGACAATGGTGGTTCGCGATTCGTAATGAATGTTAAAAAGAGACAGTACATTTTTGTATGTAAGTATTTTGACTTGATTACACCCGGAGCACGTACTTAGCTGTACCGTGTGTCAACATCGAAGTAAAAATCATTCAAATGATTGATTTAAAAATGTTTGAGGTCATGTTTTGTTTTGTGGCAAATATACGTATAAAGGACAACATCACACAATTTTTCAACCGACTTCCAAAAACGGAGGAGGTTCTCAATTTGACGACGAGACTGTATTTTTTTATGTTTGTTATAAAGCTTAAATGCAATGGAGGAGCTCGTGGCAAGAACAACAGCCGCGCAGGTCAACTGAGTTTCCTCCGTGCCTCGGAAAGCACGTTAAGCCATTGGTCCCGGCTGTCATTTGCAGATCTTTGGCATTCGTTACGGATTGTCAGAAGTCAGAAAATCTGACACCAGTCTTGCCAAGAAGTTCCGTGTTCCCCAGTTATTGGGTTGTGGTGGTCTGGTAGGCAGCCGCTCCACGTTAAATACTGGTATTCAGCTGAATCTGGTATGACTCGAAGCCGACCTCAATATAGTAGGGGAAGGGCTAGGCAGATGGGTTACATAAAAAAAAATGTTATTCCCTCCTTATGATAAAAATAATAGAAATAATCTTCATTTCTGTTTACATTTATAGTAAAAGCGAGAGACAGTAAAGTTCCCTATTACAAACAATAGGGATGCTGCCTGAGTAAAAAATGATTATATTTAGTCCGTCAGTTAGATTATCGAAAAATATTGGACACGTATTTTTTCCTTTATCAAATCTATAAAAACTCACGAAGATAAAAAAGCATCAAAGATCAGGAGTGGGAGCGTGTGACGTCACTGCCCGGTAAAAATTGTAGCGAGTAGTGAAGTCACACGAGTTTTTTACGCACTGTATCGTCTTCATTTTTTGTTTATGGGAAAAAAGAAAAAATACGTGTCCAATATTTTTTGGAAATCTATCAGACGGACTAATCAATTTTTTTTTAGTTAGCTACCCTATTAAATCTACAAATTCTAAATTGATTCTAAATTTAAACGATTGTTCAAATCAGTCATGTACTGACAGCTACACATTCCTGCCACCCAACATGACGTAAGGTTCGATACAGTACTGAACTAAAGAAGACCTAAAAATCAATCGAACCGTAAAGCTTTGTTGGCAATACCCACGTGTGTGGCCGCCCTTAAGCGATAATGCACTGTAATGACTGAATCCACAACAGCATCATACAAATTACCATAATGGCTGTGTCAGACGCAGCACCAACCTTCTATTTACATTTTCCACAAATGCCAAGAAATTGATTTTGTTTTTTATTTGTTTGCCCTGAAGAGATGACAGAATTATTATATATTATTTTTTATTTATATATTCCGACATTTTGTAAATTATGTTGTTAATCTAATGTAATAAACACATTTTTCCTATTGAA
This sequence comes from Hecatera dysodea, assembly GCA_905332915.2. Classification (NCBI taxonomy): domain Eukaryota; kingdom Metazoa; phylum Arthropoda; class Insecta; order Lepidoptera; family Noctuidae; genus Hecatera; species Hecatera dysodea. Next base: position 22,536,873 of record HG995286.1, on the reverse strand, counting down.
CGCTCCAAATTTCAACCACTAAGATACTCTTACTCTATTTAGTTAATAATTTCAAACTGGCGGCTTCTACGCGTTAGATTTAACTTAACCAGATAAACTAGGAGAGAAACAATTCTTAATTGGCATTGAAAAAGTATGAAAAATCAGGTTCTTGCATGAAGAATTTCTATTTCTGCTACATACCGTGAACACAGTGCTCAATTCCAGAAAAAATAAATAAAGCCTTTACACAGAGGGTTATTTGCGACAAAAATCCTTTAGACCTTCATACTAACTTAATTATTGCATTTCCGAGAATCTGAACAATTTTCAGGGTCTGCTCAGAATTTTTAGAAGTAATTCTAGGTATCTGCTTTATACTATTTACTTTAAAACGGTCTAATACTATAGAAAAGTTTCTTTGAAACATTTAGGAGTGTTATGTAACGATCCACGTGTCATCTAGATATGTGTACAAAGAAACCGGTGCCATTATAGGCGAATACAAAGTAGAGTTTTCAAAAAATCTTTCATATTCATCAGTACTTTGTTACAAAAATACATGCACTTATCTGAAAAAGGGTATCACGTGTACTTGTAGTAAAAGTTATTAATTATGAATGAATAACTTTTACTATGAAAATGAACTCAAAATTATGCCCCATCTATGTTTGCGTAAGTCGGAAAAATGGTTCGACTCATAGTTAAAGTAGTTCATAATGACGAGTTCCATTTGTCGTATGGAGCCTAACAAAGTACCAAAAACCAGAACAATTAACCAATATCGTTTTTCATATCAAAATATTCCAATTACTGTATACAGTCTTCCACATCACCGCGCAAGTTCGATACAAAACAATAAAAGTGAGTGGTTTTGTTTAAAGCGGTTCACAGATATTGCACAAGTTCCTCTCAACTTAAGATACTTTCATAAGTTAAAAATAAGACCAAGGTTAATTAGCTCAGTATGAAAATTTAGAGGCATGTACCAGATTAGCGTTAAAACATGAACGAGATTTCTTTCCATTATAGTGAGAAACGATTCCTTATAATCCCACTAATATGCAAAATATGAAAGTATATAATTATACCATCACTTTTAGGAGTACATAAATCTACATGTTTGTTACTCTATTTCTATTTGCTTGGCTTGGTTATTGTAAACCATAGTTTTGTAGTTGTGGAGTTTCTTGCACGTTCTTCTCCTTAGTGATCTACGCTTTCGAACGTGCGAATAACTTCTGACCGACCATGAAAATTCCAAAGTGCCTGTAAATAGTTTATGTTAAATAAATGCTTTGAATTTGAAAAAATTACGCCATAATTGCAGAACCGACTAGTTATAAACATTTTTTTTTTTTAACTTTTATTCTGACCTTTTGAGATATAATTTTTATGTACTTTTATTCTCAGCCTTGTAGCGCGGCAACAATGGACTTTTTCTCTACCATACAATCAGCTAAGCCTTTAAGATGCCTCTTAATACTTTAGTTTACAGTTGCCTTCCCATCCGACCTCCAACGATATAGGAGACACGGTACACCTATACAAGAATACAATAACAAATATCTACAAGGAGGCTTTATGCTGTTTTAAGGGACGGTGGGGTTGGGAGCTGATCTAGCTTTGCTACTAATGATCAACTTCGTGGCTTCATGGCCACGAAGTTGATCTGTACCTACTAATATTATAAATAGGAAAGATTTGTATTTTTGTATGCAACAAATAAACTCAAAAACTACTGGACCGATTTGAAAAATTCTTTCACTGTTGGGAAACTTTACTATCCCCGGGTGACATAGACTATATTTTATCACCCATATTCCCACGGGAACGGGAACTAAGCGGGTGAAACGGTGAGGCGCTGCTAGTCATAAAAAAATACTAGTCTTATGCTCATGTATTAGAATAGTAACAACAGACAAAGTCAGAGGTCAAAGTCTCTTTTGAAGTCCGTACACTTGTACTGGCCAAGTCATAGAAGAAACATGTAGGTTGATGTCTGAAGTTGTATTTTGAGGTTGTGGTGGACCTGTTCAGATAGTGTAGGTAAGCATTTGTCAGTTATCTTGTAGCTCCAGCTTAGAACTTTAAGGATTCCAACGATTTGATGAACAGGGATGAAGAATAGGGTAGGCCGCATAAAGAACTCTAACTACTAGACTAACATAGAATGAACCCTTAACATAGCGATATACATGGTTTTACATACACAATACGTTATATAAGGACCATGCAGATCAGTGGCTGAAATGGTCTTTTGGGGAAAGAATCACACAGATTTGAGAGGACCTATCCAGTCAGTGCAAGCCTTGGTCAGTAGTCGAGTAGCTCAAATTAGAACTAATAAGGAGCTCAACAACTCGACGAACAATGACAATGAAAGCCAGTGCCAGTGTACCTTGTAATCAAGAAATTACAAGTCAAAGTATTATATAAAATTCTGTTTAGAATTAGTGCATTAGTGAAGATTTACCGTAATATTTTTTATGTGTAGGCAGGTCGCATTACAGGGGGCGCCGGATTAGACAGGGAAGTGATTACCGGGAGTCCACTGTATTCACAAGATCCCACAGCAAACATAGACCATTGACTTAGTTCCTGTTAAGAAGCTTACAGTCGTATTTATAGCAGACTTTATTGCCAAATTTAGAACATTTCACGGACCAAGTCACGGCTAAGAAGAGTAATTTGAATCATTTTCCCAGTAAAGCAATCCAGTGCAATGTTTCGGGCTGCATCGGAGTATTTTTTTATCAATCGAGTCTTTGAAATTGTGCTTAATTTCCTAGGGGTCCGTGGGTGGACCGAAAAAGGTTAAGAAACGCTGCTAGCCGCCCATGTACCACTATTTTACATAAAGTTTAAATAAATAACCATTTCCCGAAAACACTAAGGAGCATCAAATATCACGCTGTACAAAAAAGCTCTTGCAACTCTTTATTATATTTACCAGAATATGTCTTTCAACGGTAAGCTCGCAAATACATGGAACTTGCATTAATTAATTCAGATTTTGAATCATACTCGAGCATGTTAATTATAATATCGACTACAATATTATCATAAGATAATCCAAACATTTGGTAGGCTTTTGTGAAGCAGTGAGACACTGTAGGCACAATTAAAAAAGCTAAACATGTCCGGACCCCGATCGTTGACTGAAGTTATTGAAGGGTCAAACTTTGAGTTAGGCGAAACCATATCGAAACAATCGAATCCTTTAAAATAAGGTATGTATCATTGTATTTGATACGTTCTTAACTTCAAATTCTCAATTCCGGAACGAACTGGTTTTATTTTTTTTATAAAAACGGTAACGCAACCGTTTTTATAAAAAAAATAAAACCAGTTGAACTGCACTGAAAATTTAAAATTACTCAAAGAGAAACGCCTCTGTGTGCAGAGTATTATTCAACATAAATAAGCTGCTTCACAAATACAAATTTTAAAACAATCTCTTATAATCGCCTTTCAAAGGGGATATTTTGTTGTATTAATAGTGAATGAATACAGTTACTCGTCAATTCAATTAGTAAAGCCGGGTGGTCGCTACGTAGGTACTCACTAGTTAAAAGGCTTTCCTTCGAAACTTGTCCGCGAAGCATCCATTCAAAAAAATTACAACATTTTCATCAAGCCCGAGAACGATATATTGAATTATTTCCAAAGAAATTTAGCTCAAAAATATAATTTGTAATTTTGATTTTCCAGGAAATGCTTTTCATTTTGCCGTTCGGGGAAAAGCAATTACGAAAGCTTTATATGTTTCAGGTTACCTGTTTGCATAACTGCAATCAACAAATTCTGAGTATATTCCTTTATCTACATAGTTCTGAGGATGCATGAGAGGTATGACCCTCTCATTAATCCTCAGAACTATGTAGAATACATGAGTATTCGTGGATAGAAAATCTAACTGATAAGTATACGTGGTAAAGGTTGATTAAGCTGGTGATCGCCACAAGCGCCACCAACTGTTGGTTTTTATAACTCGCGTACATATATATATGTAATAGAAGAACTTAGCGTTAGTAGGTACCTACTAAATATTATTATGTATGTACTTATGAAATTAAATTAATTTTGTCGTTTGCCCTGAAACATACAATATTCTTGGGGCATTTATTTATAATAGCAAATATCTCTAACCCCGAAAATAGCAAGCGAAGAAAACAAGAAAGAAGAATGATTCACGAGAAATACACACTGTACAGGTGCAGGACGCCAGCGCGTCTGAACGCAGCCGGTTTGGTCACAGTCCACATCGAAGAAATTCAAGAAGGATAGGTAGACCTACCCCAAACACAGCTGGTACGCAATGAAGTCGTAGTTGTAGCTGCATCGTGCCCTCTTTCCGAGTGGGTCACGACTCTATTACGACATAAAAACCCGGTGCGTCTTCCGCAAGATTACGACCTGCTACAATCTCTTATACAGGAGATATATCGCATTCCGCCCAGATAAATTTCAATCATCCGTTTCTAGTAAAGTGCATGTCAGCCGTTGGTTTATACAATCTGCAATACTAGCAACTATTGCCGTCGTCTGTGTTGTTTGCGGTGGCTCTAAATATCTTTAGAAGTGTTATTTCTAAGCTGGCCATATGACACACGGCACAAAAAAGAACTGACTAAACGCCTATGTCATACCATCTAGTGGTGACCATCTGCATACATATCGACGCACGTGACCTTCGAAGAAAGAGGAACAAAAGTTTTTTTATTTATTTGGAACGTACCTACTTGTATTCCAGAATCTGTGGAACTTCGTAAATATTGTAACTTTATATTTTAAGAAGATTGTAAATAATCAACTCACTAGTTTGAAAGATCCATAATTACGCAATACGTTTTGCTATATTCCAATAAATTGTAGCGATTTCGTGATAACAATACATTTTTTTTGTCAACTTAATCCTTAGGTTTCCTTTAGAAATATAAAAAACAAAGCAACGATTTCATAAGGAATCAGGCTTTGAGAACGTTAAACTGAATAATAGAAATTCACTTTGATTTTCTTGTATTCTTCGCCTTACTTCATTTAATTTACTTTTGTTGATTTTTATTTTGTTGTATTTTTATTTTATTTTGTAAACAAGGAAATATTGTGATTTCTTGGAATGTAAAATCTAGTCCAGCATTTTGATCTCAAGTACTTTTGTATTCGAGTTTAGCCCAGTTTATTCAATAGGGTATTTTACTGTAAAAATCTAATTCGCCCGTCTGATAGATTTACAAAAAAATATTGGACACGTAATTTTTCTTTTTTCACGTAAACAAAAAATGAAGACGATATAGTGCGTTGAAAACTCACGTGACGTCACTACGTTGCTACAATTTTTACCAGCGAGTTATGAAAGTTTTAAAAATAAAAACCGATTCGCATCCTGTCGGGCCTTTATTGAATCTTGATTTAGAACCACTCTAGGTCTCAACCCAGCACTTGGAATATTGCTGGCTCTGAGTGATCTTGACATTGAATCTAAGTACATTTTAAAGTTTATTGGAAACTTGTGTAGTTTGCCCTATGTGCACGTATGTATATGTATTTTCTATATGAGGGGAGTTTTTAAAGGTAGTTAATATTCCCTATTCTAGTGTGGGACTACGCTGAAAAGCAGTTTTTCTATACATACATGTATAGAAAGTAGCTCAGTGCATTTAATAATTTCTCAGTGTTTTTTCCAGTATCATAACATATCCATTCAAAAACATTCATCACTGAACTATGTAGTTACAGCTAACGAGTGTGATTTGGTCAACTGAATGCGGCTAGCTACCACAGATACATATATATCTTATTTATAAAAATAAAAAAAATATTTATTATTTATTATATCGGCTAGGGTGGCGAATCGGACAACATCTATTTTTCATCCCCCAAAATGTTAAGGGTGGTCCATCCCTAATATTTTATTTTATTTTATGTGGCAAAACGACGTTTGCCGGGTCAGCTAGTATATGATAAAAACGAGTCTTAACGTGATAATTTAGCACGTGTAGTTCGTTATCGGCCGATATTGTAGGTACCTGACACAGGTTACATCACCCACATAATCACATTACTATCCTGGAGGCAACCGCGCGTGACTCACACGTGTCAAAGGGATGAACTTGAAAATCGGAGGATAAAAAATAGAGTAGAGGTTTGTGAAAAATTCCATTTGTGAACGGTACCGGGTTTAGGGAGGTCAAGTTCATTCTTGATTAGTGTTTCGGCGTGCAATTCTTTTTACTCAGTTTTTTTTCTGTGTGTCGCAGTGAGTTTAAATCAGTTAAAGTTTCGTGTGATAATTTTGACTTTGCACTTCCGTATTCGGAGCATTTTATCAAAATTATTACAACAGCTAACTATAAAAAATATATGAATTCAGCAGGTGACCTGAACCATTGGGTACGCCTAACTTTGCGGCGATAAGTCCCCTCTTTGGGGAGTGGTTGGAGAGACGCCACGGCGTCCTCATTGCCACGGCCTCTCCTTATTTTACTGTCTTTTCCTCTTTGTTAGTGTTAAATCCACTCAACTTGTCTCTTCTGATTAACATTGTTGCGAGATTCAAGACAGTTGAAACATGTCTTCGAGACTCCTCGAGTTTCATCATGTCAACCGGGTCGACGGCGCATCTTGTTGAGGTATTCCATGAAGCACACCCAAATGAAGCACACCCAGACGAAGCACACCTAAAGTATTCCACTTAGCACACCCGTAGGTGGGCTTCAAATAAAAATTTAAAATAATTAATTTCCTATTCCACGAAGCACACCTACGAATATCACTCGCATAGTGCGGGGACTAAGAAATAAAAATGTCGATAGAAGAAAATATTTATTATTTAAAAGACTAACTTAAATTTCTAACATCATTCAGTTTCATTATAATAATGTGACACAATATTTGAAATTTTTGTAATCTTACTATTTAAAATCACAGACTGTTTCATAATTATCTTTCCAAAAAAAATTTTAGTTTTTAACTATTTTTCTATTATTTTCCTTTTTTGTGCTCTTAATAAAATCACAGATTGTTTCATAATTGCAATAAAAACTTGGACAAATATCAAAAACATTGTAAATATAGTTTTCCATAGAGATCTATGTTGAAGTTTTCTTATAGCTACCTGTTTAGTGAATAATAAAAATACTCTTCTTTAACAAAAAATCACAGATTGTTTCATAAAATTGCAATAATTATGCCGAAATTAGAGTAAAAATGGGTTATTCAAATAATCAAAAACATGCTGAAATAAAAAATAATATAATAATCGAAAACACAATAAAAGATTATAAAAATGGCTTAATTTCAGTTGGACATTGTCTAGAGAAATTAAGATTCTGATTAATAATAATTTATTTAATTGATAAGTTTAGATACTAAATTGCCCATTTCTTCAGGATTATTTAAGAATCTTAAAGATTGTGATTTGTGATTTTAAACAGTCTGTGATTTTACATAAAACTAGAGTATTTTTATTATTAGTTAAGTAGTAGCTATAAGAATACATCAACATCAAAGTAGCTATAAGAAAACATCAACATAGATCTCTATAGAAAACTATATTTACAATGTTTTTGATATTTGTCCAAGTTTTTATTGCAATTATGAAACAATCTGTTATTTTTTATGTTAAAGTAGAGTATTTTTATTATTCACTAAATAGGTAGCTATAAGAAAACTTCAACATAGATCTCTATGGAAAACTATAATTACAATGTTTTTGATATTTGTCCAAGTTTTTATTGCATAATTATGAAACAATCTGTGATTTTATTAAGAGCACAAAAAAGGAAAATAATAGAAAAACAGTTAAAAACTAAAAAAATTTTTGGAAAGATAATTATGAAACAGTCTGTGATTTTAAATAGTAAGATTACAAAAATTTCAAATATTGTGTCACATTATTATAATGAAACTGAATGATGTTAGAAATTTAAGTAAGTCTTTTAAATAATAAATATTTTCTTCTATCGACATTTTTATTTCTTAGTCCCCGCACTATGCGAGTGATATTCGTAGGTGTGCTTCGTGGAATAGGAAATTAATTATTTTAAATTTTTATTTGAAGCCCACTTACGGGTGTGCTAAGTGGAATACTTTAGGTGTGCTTCGTCTGGGTGTGCTTCATTTGGGTGTGCTTCATGGAATACCTCATCTTGTTCCACGCGCCCCTCAAAGAGATGTCAGCTAAGAAGACGGGGCCTATAGGCCACTATAGGGTCAGTGCCTGCTAGGGTTGCGGAATATGTTTGGACATGACTGTTTCGAACAAATTCGGCCCTGGAACGAAAAGGGCACTAGGAGGAATACGGCTGAGTTTAGTCACTAAGAGTCTGACACACTTTTCCGCTCAGCTCAGAGCGGGAGAAGTCATTTGATGATTTTCCATCCAGCGAAAAAGGAAAGGTGACCTGAACCGTAAAAATCAACTCTTTTTTATGGATAGGAATTCATCAAATTTAAGACTTCTTTCGCTCTGGGCGGAGCGGAGGGAGTGTCAGACTTACTGACTAAAACTCATCCATGTTCCTCCTAATGCCCTTTGCGTTCCAGAGCCACTCGTCTCATTGTCAGACTTCGAATGTAACTAAAGCTCCTTCTGCCATAGTGCAATAACAACTTTTGATACATTCCTGACATATTGATGTTTATACCTTTGATGTTTACAAGTGCTTCATTTACAGTGGTAAGCATTGCGTACCGTCCTAGCGAGCAAGTTTCTTCGATGTGTTTTTGCTGCATATTCTTCAATGATGAATTATTGTGGTGTATGTTTGTTAGGTCCTACATAAAATAATTCTCATGAAATTTCACTCAAATTCATGTGAATTTTAGTGAAAAGTCAAGGATTTCCGCGAGTCGAGTGCAATGTACTCTTTCACTTACATATGTATATGGTAACTAAAATGTGGGCGCCCGTCTCGTTAGCAAAATAAAATTAATTTATCAAGTGTAACGATACCGAAAATTGTTCCAGCTGCAGTAACTGTACTAATTAGAGATAATGACCGTATGAAATATTGGAAATATTGTTTCATATTGGTGTTTTCATTTATTGTTGAAGAGTTTTCTGGGAATTTTATACACGTGCTGTGTAATTGAGAGTGACCTTGTTTCAGTGCCAAGGGTAAAGGTTTGTGAAATTGAAAGTTGGATAAGAGCCGATACGAATGCTACGCTACAAGAGACGCTTCGCAGAACTTGAAGTTACTATGGGAACGTTCTTTGTCCGTGCGGGCTTTTGGGGCTTGATAACTGGCTTTTTTATTTTTTCGGTGACATTCAACTTCATGGATAATTGATCAACGGCTCCTGGGTAGGCAGAACGGTTTTGTTATTTACCTGAAACAAAAACAAAAATAGGTTTTAACAAAAATATAAAAATAAACTAATGTTGTAATTATGTATAAGCAGAATTTTAGAGCTCACAGTGGTATGTGCGTAGGCACACTAAGTCGTGTTCATTGACATACACACACAGGGGCAGTAGAGATTGTATGATGTAACGTATACTATGACATACTAGCTTTGATATCCGGTTTCACTCAGATACTGACATACTTATTTGAGTCTAAGTTATCTGGTTGCAATTTGGTTTTTGTTAACTTTACCTCGTCGATCTAATTAAAGTGAACATGGCTGTATGCTAGTTTGGATTCCCGGGTTAATTAAAGTATTTTACAGATGTAAGTTTTTGATTTTCACGTAGGTGCATAGAACGGATTTTTTGGAACTATTGTCGAGTTTTCCGAGCGAAATGGCCGGATTAACATACACATGTACAGATACAGTTGCCGGACCGGCCGAACTAACATACATACAAATACTGTTGTGCCAAGTGGGTGAGTGGTCATCAGATTCTTGGCAGGCACGTCATGCTGTTGGTCCCTGCGGTTTTGATACATAGACATTTGACAGTCGTTACGGGTAGTCAAAAGAATCTAACACCAGCCTTGCGAAGAGATACCGTGTCACTCAGTTACTGGATAGTGCTGGTCAGATATGCGGTGTATCTGTTTAGAAGCCGATTCCAATATAGTTTGAAAAGGCTAAGCAGATTGGTTTGTCAACCGCTATGACCGATAGGATCTAGGAGGCCCCCTAGGTCATGCATTAGGAACAGTAGGTATCCACCTGCGCAGTACACACGCCCAGCAGAAAATTTATCACGCGTGTCAATTACAGCAATCCTTTTGCAGCAGTGGAAGTCTGCGATTAGCTTTGGCCGGCTTCCGTCTGACGCATTCCTAGCATTCTGAGATGTAAGATATATGTACGAGTAGCAGCTCCTATTGTATTGTTATCTAGTTGCAGGTACTAATTGTCTGGTTATATAAGCGTCACGGTGAGCAGTTAGGGTGCATATTGCCCGGTTAAGCAGTAACCAGCCTTAGTGTGCGGAACTGCGAGTGGTCACATCAAAAAAAAGTTAGGGTGCACTTATATGTTTACCCGTAAGTAGTAATAAAAGAACTAACGACCACTAAACCACTGAGGCAGTAAAATACGAAAATCTGAAGAAGAAAAAAACAAATTCGTAATATAAAAAGTATGCATAAGCCGACGAGACCTTTTCTGGTTGCACAAAGATACTTGGAGGCCTTCATTGCATGATTCAGTGGCGTTCTATCAGCGGTATTGAAATACACTACCAAATACCACGTGATCAATCCTGTTTGGATTGTTGGACTTTTGACATACGTATTATTTCGAAAAGTTTAATAATTTCGCTGATATTTGTTGGAAAAGTAGTGAGCTAGGGTAAAAGTAGAAAGTTTTGAGGAAGTAAACTGGGTCGTACATTTTGCACTCATCAGTACCATATAGTTCAATAAATCTATATCAGGTCAAACTAGAAGCTTCAGCCGGTATATTCAATCAACAACTCAAGGTGAAAAATTGGTAGAGTGACCTTGAAATGAACTATCATTCCACCTTGATAGATGGTACGGTTCAATCTGGGATTTTTACAGAATAGCAGTTTCATATACCTATCTAGATACCTTTTTACAGAATAACTGTTTCATATACCTATCTAAATGCCTTTTTTAAAAGTTACCATTAATCAATAATTACTGTTCGGTACATTTTATTAGACTACTAGCTGACCCGCGTAACTTCGTCTGCGTCACATTTTTCATGAATGCTCCGCTCCTATTGGTCGTAGCGTGAGCGTGATGATATATAGCCTATAGCCTTCCTCGATAAATGGGCTATCTAATACTGAAAGATTTTTTCAAATCGGACCAGTAGTTCCTGAGATTAGCGCGTTCAAACAAACAAACTCTTCAGCTTTATAATATTAGTATAGATTATTTTTATTTTAGAAAATAATATTTCTTGTTTCTCTGTCTCTGCTAACGACTTCATTTGCTAATTAGTTTTACAACTCTTAAATAAATTGAGACCAGCAAAACAGGCTCAGAATTAACCTATCTATGGTACAAAATATTTAACAAAAATAAATTCCACGACAATATTATGTAGAATGAAAATGCAATAACTTTCTCAGGTAACGCGACCCGGCAACGGCACAGTGCACTCGCTTATACGACGTGCGTACTACGTACTCGTAGTACATCAGTAATAAACTGGATGCGTTGTAGCACGTAGTGTAAGCTGTTTTGAGATTTAAGTCATAGCCTTGTAAGGTCGAAACATACAATTTATTTTAAAATACATACATCCCTTCTAAATTTAATTTAGTTTAAGCCCACGAAACTGAATGTGACCAAAACATTAGGTGTTATGATCACTTAACAACAGCACTTGATTTGATTCAATGTTGACAAATTGTCACTGACGCTGACTTCATAGGTGAAGGAAATTTATTCTTTATATCGGCGATAGGCAGTTTTGAGACTTATTTTCCGAACCTGCGTAATTATAGATACAGTAACCAGATTTCAAATTCACGTCTGACAGTCGAGCATCATTAAAATAAAATTTGTAAAAGCCTCGGTTTTGATAACACGCTCAAAACATACGTCTTAGATGGCAAAAATTCATGTGCTTTCAGCCTTTCCGTGTGATGGCCCAGTTCCTGGGTCCTGCAGGAATAAGGGTAGATAAAAGCTGAACACTCCAAACTTACCTGGCTGAGCTTTACTAGACTGTTGGAAAGTCGACGGCTCAATAATGTTTGACGGAGTTTTTAAGAGCTTAGCTGCAACTGTCGGCTGGAACTGAAAGGCTTGGTGATATACTGACCCAATATTAAAAAGGCCGGGTAACATACTGACCTAATTCATAAAGGGACTCCGGGACAGATTTTTGGCCTAGTTGATGTCATAGTGGAAGGCTTGACTGCTACAGACTCCGAAAAATTCAGAACTCACCAGACTCTGTTAGACTTAAAGTTGTATATGATAATGTCGTGTACCATTGTGCCAATCCCGGCTGGTCGACTAAAACACCTTCTCGTAATATTCTTTTTTTACGTAGTTCGTATCTCTTGAATCATTAATTACTTGAGGGTAACAACTTTACTTAATTAGTGCTAAGTGATAGAACCGCCTATAGTTGGCTTTAAACTCTTGAAGTCATATTTACTCGTTGGATTCACCCGCTTGGTTTTCATCCTTTGAGGAACGTTCCTATTTACGGAACAACTTACGCTTGTTTAAATTTCCGGGATGCCGTAGTACGACAAGTTCCTTGCGTTATACGGAGCGTGATATTCTTTCATAGCTGTACTTTCATAGTTTGTCGTGGAGGCAAAGGAGACGCTTTAAATAACCCGATTTCTAGGAACAAGACGCCTTTAGCATACTGAATTCCTCAGTTATTTATAGTTTTAAAACTGGGTTACTATGCAGACTTAGGATACCTGATTTAAAAATATTAAATTTAAATTAGGTGCGATATATGGCATGGGCATTCTTTAATCGTGACGTTCACAAATCTAGATTCCTGAATCATGCATAAACCCCAAAAGACTTGTATTTGTAATTATGAGTATTTGAGTGGCTACCGGTCCTTGCAGACTGCATACTTTTCATCGGCAGATATAATTTGGGCCGGGATCATAATCAGTATGGAAAGGTACGCAAATGCCTATACAATGCAAAACGCATAATAATGTGTCTATATGATTAGGTATTGGACGATTTATTAGCTTCACGATTGGCTTCAAAACCCGAAGCGTTCGTAATCTCACTCACTACAAAAATAATAATACTACTGCTAATATTCATTTTAAAAAAACCGAATTTAGTTCTTTGTTGGTGGGTCAAGCTATCACGCGGCACATAAAAATAAGTAGTAAAATATTAATTGTATCAATTGGCTGGAACTTTAATTCTAATTCGAGATACTTAAGCCTACGCGGACTAAGCTTGGGAATATAGGAATGAGGCCGCTAATCCTGTATAGTCTGTGGCACAAGTGGAGGCGAATGAGCGATTTGGTAAAAAAACATGCATGCATTGCATGAGGTTCTTATTTATGTAATGCTTGTTGGTGTTGTGTTATGTGATTGCAAAGTTATAAAAAATCTTCTCTTCGAATTAATTGAACCTTATCTTTATTTTATTTACAACTAGAAATAGCTCAGTGCCGCGTCGTAAAAATAGACAAAAAATTCCAAAATACCACATTTTCTATTTGCGTCTCATAAATGCCTTCCTTCCTTATCATTCCTTCCAGTTTAGTCCTGTTTGTAAGTGTCCAGCTCGTCTCGTTATTACTTCATAGTAAAATTAATATTCAGTCGTAGTCAAACTAATAACTAGTCACCCATCTCGTAGGTAACGGCATCTTTATTTAGTTTTCAACGGCAATCGACACCGTTCCGTTTTTACCGGTTTCAATTTATTCACTAGTTAAACAAATATCTTTAAAAAAACTTCTTTCCAACTATTCTTCCATGACTTACGTCCGACATCAAAATAGCTCGCCACAGCATACCCATAACCATTTGATCTACGCGATTTGCGAACATGTAGGAGTTCAAAGACCAGCCTTTGTGGTTGATTACTATCTGCGAAATTAATCAGCATGGTTGTACATGCGTTACTTCCATTATTGAGTCATGGTATGAGACCATAGTTTGGATTCTTTTGTTTTTAGTTGAGAGCAAAAAAAATACCTGATACATGAGGCTCTGTGATAAAGGAAAGATTTAATAAAAGCTAAAGAAATGTACAATAGGAAACAGTGTAGGTAGGTACTGAAAGAGTCGTCGTGAGAGGTGAAAGCTAGAGCGTTAAGCACATTTTAAACAGTAAATGAGTTAAATAAATATCAGGTCACGCAGGCATCTTGGTGAGTAATTAGGTTCTTACGACTTTTCAGCGAGTGACACTCAAACGAAACTCAGTATGAAACCAAGATGAGTCGTGTTGTGAATTTTTAAATTACTCGTTCACTTATAAATTAACATGTTTTATTTACTCGGGCAGAGACTGGACCGCATGACACAGATAATCCTAGTGTGGGCATTAGGGATTTTTTTTAAACCTCGCATTTAAGGGTCTTTTATGTAACGCATTATTAGTGTTCTTTGTGAAATTGAAATAAACTTATAACAAAGGAGTTCGTGGATAAATAATAATAACGGCACTTGCTGATTTCCAATATTGGGCAATGCCAGGGTCGGTCTGTGGATGGTTGATCATCTTAATATACCAGGAGGCGTGCTTTCCGAGGCAGGGAGGGGTCTCTGCCTCGGAAAGCACGTTAAGCTGTTAGTCCCGGTTGACATTCTTAGATCTTTGGCAGTTGTTACGGATTGTCAGAAGCCAGAAAATCTGACACTACTCTGCCCAGAAGCACAGATAATGTCTTCCAGTTAATGGGATGTGGAGGTCTGGTAGGTAGCCGCTCCACTTAAAATAAAGGTATTCAGCTGAAACCAGTTTGACTGGGAGTTGACCCCAATATAGTTGGGAAAAGGCTAGGCAGATAATGAAACTTTGAATGGGTAAAGCTAATTTGCCATTAAGAAAAAAGGGTCTGACACTCTCTTCCAATAAGCTCAGAGCGGAAGGACATATTTGATGATGTCCCCTCCTTAAAGAGAGGCCTCCCCCTGTTTAAAACAAAATGTGTGTATGTAAACAATTGTATATAAACTGCTAATAAATCCTTTTCTTAGACGAACAAAATTACACAATATTTATAAGCCCTTATATTTAATTTAAATTGTACTCGCATCAGCACGTAAAGGTCTCTTCAAACGTCCATATTGGATTAGCTACCAACGAGTGATGGACGTTAACAATTGGGCCGGTGCAATTTGAAATGTCTAGAAAGTCCCTGTACTGATTTAACAATTGGTGTTTTAAAAGGTTTTGAAGAAAATTGGTTGTTGGCATTCCAATCTAGGACATGCATTTAAAATAAGCTCTTAAAAAAAAACGTTGCCCCACACTAGTATTTACTCCTGTATCGTGGGTGCGTTCACAAACATGAAAACTCAAATGCACAAGACACCCAGACCCGGAACAATTATCTGTAGGCAATACAAACATTTGTTCCGTGCGGGAATCGAACCCGTGATACTAAGCGAAGCAGCCGAATGCTTAACCAATGCGCCAACCGTGTAGTCAAATGTGGATCGCCCAGAGAATACGGTGCAGGTCTGCACTGCTTGGGCGGAGCAACGCCGTATCCTCGTCGAGGCCAGCCCTGGTTCAATCCATGGTGCGGAGCGAGGAGGGATGGGAAGCGGCCACCTCCTTCTGCGAAGCAGTAATACTAGCGAAGGAGGAGACATACTACGTGAGGGAGATCCCAACCTCACGCCCCAGCTGCCGCAACAGTAGAAACGCCCCGGGCGTCGGAAAACCCAGTGCGATTCAGGGCCACCATATGCGCACGCCTGCGGATGGCGAGCCACCCATAGCTTGCCAGAGAAGTAGACGGGACAACATAGGGTAGTACCTGCTAGGGTTGCGGAATTTGTTCGAAAGAGTCACCACGACCCTGGAACACAAAAGCCACTAGGAAGAACACGGGTGCGTTTTAATCAGTAAGAGTCTGCCTTCCGGCTCGTCTAGAGGGGGGGAAGTCATTTGATGATGACGAATCTAAAAAAAAATGTCTGTACAAGGTTTTCTGCAAAAAAACTCAACCCGACAATAAAGGCTTTTTTTTCCTTCCAGAAGTAAACTCATAGCTTTTATAGTTATTAGACATGGACATGAACTCGAGGCTCAAGTATGAAAAGATAACAATTATGATCAATCTTAACCCAGGCCCTTAGCTTTGACCAATACCGCAATTATGAATGTCGTAACGAATCAAGTAGCGCCACAGATTACAGCCGCTGCCGCTGCGGTAGTACCAATTTCTTGTTAATATATTTAACCTTGACTATTCTCCCACGGCCTAACTCTGTTGAATGGACATTCTGTTCCGTCGGCAGTTAACTAAAAATAGAAGGACGTTTAGCACTCACTTTAAAATGATTGTATTTTAGGAATAATTTTCAGCGAACAACTTATAAGAAGTTTTTTTTTTCAGACTATATACCATCATTTTCTTGTTTAGAGTTCGAGATAACAAAAAAAAAAACTCTTGATGTTATCACTGTTCAAATAATTTATTTCATATTTTAAGCTTTCTACGTTGGGTATTAAAAATTATCGGGAGTTATTAATTCTCCATGAATTACCACCACCATCTGAATTATTATAAAAAAAATGTAACTGAGATGCCTTTAAGTATCTGTATCTACAGTACTAAGTAATCGAACGAAATCATGTTTTCACGAATCGTCGAGGATGGAATATCCGAGCTAAGTTTCATAAAAAACTGTAATTATTCAGAGATTTAAACTTAGTCCTAGACATCTACTGGTTTGCCGTGAAGGAAAAATACCGTACTTTGTTCCTTCACTAAACTAAGAGATTTTCAGAGTAAACTATCAAAAGAAATATTTAAAAAATCTCAAAATGTTGTAGTTTTACCTGATATTGGATTTGTTTTACTTAGAAAGAAAATATTGTTTGAAATTCGTTGCTCTTCTGTATGATAATAGAACTGTAAAGAGAGAAATCCATTTTCCAGTGTTGTTCAAGTTGGTATGGTATAATATATTTCGTCGAATTGTTTTGAGTTTTCACCAACGGGATCAAATTTCCTTTGATCTCCTTACACATTTACTGCAATAGCGATTCCAAGATATATAACAAGAGATTATTACAACCTAGAATTTCTAAAGAAACTGTTAGCGTTCTATGAAGATTTGAAGATTTTCCAAGAATCCTTACATCCTTTAAATCATAAAATTTTAAGAACTGAAAATAAATTCAACATTACGTGTTTTTCTTGCTATGAGTTGTAAAATATCATAATTTTATTACGTAATACACTCAGCGTGTTTATCGTATACTGTATCCTTCTCGGCTTTAATAAGTTGTCTGCGACAAGTTTCATTTTCTAGGCCGAGAAGGCGCCGCTACCAACCGCCAAGGCGCGAATCATTTGCCTTATGTTTTGAACTCACGACAGTCAACATCTTGAAAATAATGGTTACTTTGAGTATGCTGACTGTCTTGATTGTTGTTGTTGATGTTGGTTGAACATAACACCGTCACCTACACAACACATGACAGCACATTATTTATAACTTTACATAACTATTAGCTTCAAGTTCAAGTTGAAGCCAAACTTTGTAGCCAAACGAAAACAGACCTTATGACTTAATACATAGGAATAGTGCCATTCATAGTTTAAGACACCGGAATTTTTCGTGTTGGCGGCAGATGCGTTTTGTATAGTTAATCTTTTAATTGTTATGCTGTTAAAAAATGTTTTTATTAAAGCTATGTCCAGTTCCGTAAAATGTGGAACGAAGAATTAATCAGGAAGGACCAAGTAAAAGTTTTTCCGAGGTTCATTTTTCTTTGACCGTATTGCGAGGCAGAAATAGAATTTCTGTGAATAGTAATAACTACTGACTGCTAAGTTCTACCTAGAACCTAATGATGAGAAAGTATGGAAGTAATTACGGACTGTGAAAACCTTCAGATTCAAAGAAAGGAGCAGTGAGCAATATATTTCATTTTGATGTCGATACAGGGCGCTCATTGCAGGTGACTTATAAACGCAGTGAATATTCTCCAGACGAAGCAAACATCGGGAACTGGAGAACAGATATTTCAAAATTAAAGTTCTATTCAAAATTAAGTTATTTACCATGTCTCAAATGGAATCAGAACGTATTTAATTAAACACTAAGCACAGCAAAGCAGAAGTTCTTTATAACCTGTTTTATTTAAAAACAAGAAACAAGTTTTGCCTTTTGCTATTTATTTTAAATAGAATGTATCTATTAAAATGACCGTCTAATGATTTTTATAGATACATTTTTTATTTATAGTGCCATAGTTATAACTGGCCTAAACGGGTCTTGAAACGGCAGAAACAAGCTTCTTGAATAAAGCCTTTAACAAGTTTCGTACTGGTAAAAGTTTAAAGTTAACCATATGATTTGAACAATTTTTAAAACAACGCACGTTGATCGTGAACTCGTGACAGGCCGCCATTAGAGTTGCGCCGGCGTCGATTTGTCTTTCGCAATGCGATTGCGATGTCGCAATCTCTTCAGACTTAATAAGATTAATCGCACTTTTTGTCGCACTTTTTTCGATAAGTGAAACTAATGTAAATGTTAAGGTTGCCGTTTACAAGAAACTGGTTCTTTAGCTTTTTAGGAACCTCTTTTATTGTTCTGACGCTGATTTTAAATCTTGTTGAATTATTTATTTTTGAGTTGTCCATTGTAGCTTCATATAAAATGCACTGTCATATTTTGTCTGTTTCAGGCTTTAAATCAATCTTACTGAGAAATGCAATCAAAACCGAAGCAAAAATGAATTTTAAATAAATAGCATCCATTTCAGGTGATACAGTTTTGTAACTTTCACCTAAAATTAGAAGCATTTTAGGTGATAAAGTCACTAAACTGTACCTCCTCAAAAGTCTAAACATTTATTAGTGTTCCGAAAAGATGTAAAAAACGACTAGGTCGCATCGGGCAACTGTAATTGATGCTACATAGCGGTTCATTCTCAATATTAACACCTGCGGAGGAAAAAAATGTGATTAGAAAACGTTCTACGAAATTGTTATGGTGGCCTCGGACTCGCGGTGCAATTGAGGTTACCATGTAACTGATAGTTTTAGTACGTTGGTTTGCTGGAGCGAATAGTTGAAGATAGTTATTACAGTGGTAGTCATTTCTGACCGTGATTACGAACAATCCGCGCATCGTATCTTATTGGAGGCACTTCTTTGGCAAACTAAACACCATATTATCTACATAAATACTATTCAGGTAACATCTGGACTGCAGTACGCGGATTGTAGTAGAAACGAGACTTTCGAGCGTTCAAGGGATTTTGCTTTACCTAATATTGTTTTTGGAATCGAATTATGTAGCTCACAATAAGGGCCTCATTAATTTCATTTTTAATTATTAGTGCTTGGCAACTTTTTTTTTAACTGGTGGAAATCCTCATGGATGTCTTCCACCCTGGGGCGGGCGGAGAGGTCTGTCAGACTCTTACTGACTAAAACCACCCCGGTGTTCCAACTCTCACCTACTCCGGGAATCGCGGGAACGTATGCGACATCCGTAATCCCCGGCTGGTGCCAGCCCGCCTCTGCGTTGTAAATGTGTCTTAGCGCCAATCAGCTTACCTTTTTCTGTCTTTTGTTTGAGCATAGTATGTCGGGCTTGTACCAAATAAGGTGGTACCTTTTTAAGTGAGCCTGTCCGTGGAAGTAACTAAGTCATTCAAACTGATTTCTGTTTGCAAGTAACATTGCTCTGTGTTGGTTGTTAGAAGTTAGCCGGTACATTACACACTTTGAACTAAAGTATTACAAACAGGCACGTGCTACATTTAATTTTTACTCTCCCATATTGGAATTGTGAAATTTCAAAGGATGTTTGCATTATGGTTGTATTTGAAGTCACGTATCTTATAGTGATCTTTTGGACAGATGACAAGCTACAAAATATTAAAAACAGACATTTTTGGAGATAATGTTTTTATTTCACCTTTGCAATAACACATATGTTTGTACTGGCAATATTAATAAGTTACTTTGAACCAGCACAAGTCGTGGAGTGCGCACACGACCCTTGAATGAACACTGGTTCGCAGGCCCCCTTACGCCGCCTTGCTGATCAATACGATAAGTCATCTGCCTAGCCTTTTCCAAACTATATTAGGGTCAGCTGCCAATCACACCGGATTCAGCTGAATACCAGTATTTTACGTGAAGCGGCTGCCTACCAGACCTCCACAACCCATAAACTGGGGAACACGATACTTCTTGGCAAGACTAGTGTCAGACATGCAGTCGTTACGGTTTACAATCCGTCCGTCTGTCCGTCCATATCCGTATCCGTATCCGTACTAGTTTATTTAAATTTAAAAAGTCCGAAATAGCCTCCCAACCTTCATAACATAGCCACCAACTGAGCTAAAACAAATTGTTCCATGTGCAAAATTTATCGACCATTAGGCAAAGTCTTTACAAACAAAATAATTTTCTGTTCATACAATCTAGTTTATTTCGCAAGTGGGCGCAGGCCTTTGCCCTATAAACATTTGTTTGGAAACGGACCTTTAACTATGAACAATGGACCACCAACTGCTCTTTATATGGGCCTTAAAACCTTGGACGATATGCTTTAATGTTGAGCAGTATTCAAATCATTTTTGTGTAGGCGATTAGCGAACTTATCGATAGATTAATTTAAACTGGAAAGGCAATGTCGATGTTTGTGGCGAATCTGACAGGTAAGTGTAATGTCAGGTGCAACATGACCGCCTGTATGAAAGTTTCGAACAGATGCATTGAAATATTTTCTGAATTCATAATTATGACCGCAGCAAGGTGGTGGTGGTGTCCTGTAGTTTACATCTCATCCCTCAAGAGGCAAGGCTTTCTTACTGATAAATGATATTTATTTTGTAAGTAGGTTAAACATAACACTTTTACACGTCCAATATTTCTTGTCATTTTAAGCTAGATGAAGCCGGTGTTTCCTAGCTGACTACCCTGAGAAGAAACACCGAAACAAACTCAGAGGTCAAAGTCTCTTTTAAAGTCCATACAATCCGTACTGGTCAAATCATATGATACTGTATATGTAGTTACATATATATAAAGAAGCCTGTTTCGGCAATCCTTTAAAAATAGAAACATTAATAAAGAGAGCTGAAAGGTATTTTCATTTACTTTAAAATTATTTCAGTATCGCAGTTCCAACAAAATATGTAGTATAAACTCATAAAGCTATCCGGAGCCTGCTTTAGATCTATAGAACGCAATTCGAGGAATTTCATTGATATCTCACTCATATCGTACTGGAATATCGCACAGTTCGTTTCTCCTTTAAGTTCGTTTTGCAGTGCAGAGACGAATGGAGCGGTCCATTGATTCGATATAAATTGCTCTTACTATTTCTAAGAGAAGAAACCAGCATTGGAGCTTGCACTTCTTGGTAGCAAACAACATACCTATACAATTTACACTAGAAAGGCAGTATCTATATCTATACTAATATTATAAAGAGGAAGGATTTGTATTTTTGTATATAACGAATAAACTCAAAAAATACTGAACCGATTTCAAAAATTCTTTCATCATTAGAAAGGTACTTTACCACCCTGAGTAACATAGGTAATATTTTATCTCCATATTCCCACGGGAACGGGAACTACGCGGGTAAAATCTCAGGGCGCTGCTGGTTTGCTATAAATGATAAATTATGAACATAAATGTCGGAAATTCTTCATCAATACATATATGTTTTTTTCGAGACGTAATTTTTAAGTGAGCAAAAAACCTATTGCAAAAATGAAAAAACGAAAATGAAACCGAGAATTCAATCAAATCCACAAGACATCATCGTCTCAAGTATTCTAGAATGTTTTAAAATGTCACATTCTAGAACACTTACACCTTAAATATTTAAAATAAAGTAAGTAATAAAGTTAGAATAAAACGGGCTCTGATTCGAGTAAGGGTCACAGCAGTGTCCGCTAAGAAGTCGACAAAGTAGTTGACCTCGGCGCACGGTCGCAGCTCGTTGTCATATCTGGTATCTATAAATATCATATGTTGCTTTGATACTTTAGGTAATGATGAAGCTTCTGAATGAGGTGAAAAAGTCTTTTTACTTATATATACATTTTGTCTAGATCAAGTCTATTTAGTCCAAGTATTCTTTTCATTATAAGGGGGAAACTCTTTCCCCCTCTGGATGGGAAATCATCAAATGACTTCTAAAACCCACCCGTTTTTCTCCTAGTGCCCTTTGCATTCCAGGGCCGTTGGGACTCTTTCGAACAAATTCCGCAACCCTAGCAGGCAGACCCTATGGGGCCCCCGTCTTCTTGTGCTCTACATCTCTTTGAGGCGCGCGTGGAACACGATGCTTGGTCGACCCGGGACTGGTAGTTATGGGAGGGTGGTGTGGTCCCTGTTTCCGCCGTCCCATCACAGGGCCCCTCTCCATACCTCTTTACTAGCTCACTGCTTTCACAGTGACGTCTGATGAGCAGACGCGTAACAGAGAGCAGCGAGCAAGGTTTCTTTCTTCCAATGAAATGACTTGAACACTGCTCAAGTCTTGTGTAACTCTGCAACTCAAGTGAACCTTTGAGTAACTCTACCGGTAGAACTTCGAGATCATTGATACACACAAGACCCACTTCAATGACAACGTGGGGTCACCCTCGGTGGGTAGAAGGGGGAAAAACCAGAGTGAGTCAAATTATAATCAGCACAGATAGCAAGAGCCTGACCTCTTAAAGAAACCCAAGCCCAAGATGTAAACACACTACAACTAAAGACCAAAGAACAGCCAGGTTATATTTCTACTGCTGGGATACAGGCCCCCTCAACATATTATATGTGAGTGGGATTGGGCTGTAAAATACCATGTGTGTGAATTGTTAGATGTCATGTCTTAGGTTTTTTGACTCTAGTATAGGTTTCCTCACCATGTTTTCCTACACAGTTTGGAGAGCACTAAATGTGGTTTGGCTCGATTCAGTCCAGAGTACCTACTATCAATTACCAGAGATAATCGAATCGTTAACTTTCAGTAGTTCGCAAGACTCATCAGTGAGTAACATAGTCAAAAGGTGCGGACAGATAATAAAGATGACGCAAAGGCATGTGAAGATCTTATAAAATTTGCGTTTAAAATTAGGGTTAAGATGGAGGGGCTGTTAACTAAAATCTTGTATTAATTGATGTTAAGTACCATTTATTAGACAAATCCAATTTTAGTACTAAAAACTTAGGATAAAAAGTCGAGTTTTCCTGGTGTTTTCATGATCTGCATCATAATTATTGTAATCAAAAACTTTGCTTCCATCTTCGTTTAAGGATCGATGTAGGTGTTCCCAAAACATCGCATTCAATTTTTGACCCTGTTTCCTTGACCATTAACATTTAAACTTTAGTAGAGGTGCATACAGGCCATATAATGGAGGTCAACACGCGTGCATCGTTTCGCGTAAACCCAGACAGCGAGCGAGTTGCATTCATCGCGGACATTCACGGATGAAGACATGCATTAACTAGAATGAGACTCGTCCTTCTTTCTGACTCGGTCCTTTTTATAAGTATTAGGCTCATATATCCAATCGACAGTCTAAAACACTAAAGTCAGAAAAGACCCCACCTCCACTGTGGTTATTGACCTACCTTTTTGGTTGAACCAGCGTAATCCCAAAAGGCCAACTAGCTAATTCCTTAATATATCGGCACTTTAATACAAATGCATTCCGCAAACGCAAAGCTGGCGTCTATTTTAACTCAATGACTTTAGCTTATAATTTTATAAAATTGAATGCAATGGTTTCAAACCGGTTTCGTACTATGACGTCAGCATGTGGGCCGGAATCGGTCAGCGTGTTCCAACAATGACACAGTGTCGATCTGTCACTTACATTTTCTGTCAGCACCCGACGCTGTGTTAATTCAAATAGTGACTCGTATCGTTTAAGTGGCAGTATCTTATTAATATTTATTGTATTTTACCTAGTTTAGTCGATCAGTTTCTGTTCATAGGAGTGTTTTACAGTAAAAACGTTCGTTTTGTAAGTGGGACATGTTCGAGAGTTTTTAGACACATGTCCGTGAGATCCGGAATATAGCGTGGGTTTGTCATTGTTCATATTTTGAAACCTGTTGATATTGTTTAGTTTTATGCCTCCAGCTGGTTGTTTCTTAAATGGTTCCTATAAATGTACATAGTTGCAGTTTCTATAAAGCATAAGAGGGATTTGAACTTAGTTGTACTGAACTCTGTCAGTGCAGTTCGGTACTAATAGACCTAGAACCCATCGCTTAGTATTTTTCTTGAGTATAGGTATTCAGCTCACAAACTCTGTTTGAGGTGACTGATTTTTTGTAGGTATCTACATAATAAATCGACCAAAACATATTTATTTAAATCCTTCTATAGTAAAAACTGAATCTGATCGAAATAAAAATAAAGCAAAAATCGTTCATTCAATTTCAATCATTGAATGACATTTTTTCTTTTATTACCTTAAAACAATAATTCCATTTTGTTATGGGATTATTGTTTTCAGTAAAAAAAGATAATGCTTTTGGTAGCATAAGTTTATACAAAACAGGGTTTTAGTTGCAAAATAAATATTAAAAAAACTTTTTACAAAAAATAAAACCGACTTCTAAACAAAAAAACCAAAAAGTATAAAATAACTTTAATTTCGGAACTCGGTGTTTTTGGTTTCTTTTTTGTTGTTGAACACATCGACTTCCGAAATTAAAGTTATTTTATACTTTTTGGTTTTTTTGTTTAGAAGTCGGTTTTATTTTTTGTAAAAAGTTTTTTTTTGTTTTTCACTTTTTAGTGGTACCTAAACCCCCTCCCCTCCCCCCACCTAAACGAACCAATTACATTAGTGTAAGAAAAACGCACTGCTCCAATGCAGAGTAAACTAAAAGGTCGTCAATGTAGACAATGTAGATTTTTTTTTAGATTTTTGTTGATTTTTCAAAAACCGCTAGTTCGATTTCGATAAAATTTTCATGGGACCATTTGGGAAGTATACCCTTTCCAACAAAAAAAGAATTTTTCAAATCGGTTGGTAAGCGACGGAGTTATGCGCGAACAAACAATAAAAAATAAAATAAAAAAAAAAAACATACAAACATCCGAATTGAGAACCTCCTCCTTTTTTAGAAGTCGGTTAAAAATGAGGATTTTTTAACAATCAAACATTATTGAAGTTCTAACATAATCTCGAATTAAATGTGAAATACACCACTACTCGTATTCTTTTAATTTATTCGCAAGGGCTGTCGGCTAGAAGATACACACAGTTTCCATCGACATTTAAGACTGCTACTAACCCAGTATTACCGGCAGAGTTAAACGTATTAATTTTCTAAATAAGCACATGGTACTCACATAATTACAAATATGTGAGTACCATGTCCAAAGTTAATCCATACATAAATCAACCAGTTTGATTTTGTCTACACCCTTGATTGTCCTAAGGAGCAAGACCAAAATGTTTCCAAGCATTCTTATCTTGAATGTAATCTTATAATTTCTAATATACTTGTTTACAGAGGGTGTTTATAACAAAAGTTTTAAATCTTCTTTTATTTAATTCTAATGTTACAAGTTATTTTGTTGTAACATTTAACAGACTATCCCATGAAAGATGTGTGTACTTTAGCTAATCTATAAAATGGTTGGTTTATTTTTTCCTTATTTCTAGTTTTAAAGTTGTATCTATCACAAATTTTACTACAAAGTTGCCGATTTTTTCTTATGTACATGATATTTTCATAGATGAATTGGCAAGGGACTTTTATAATATTAATCTTTTTTTAAATGATATTTAAGAGAGGTGACTTCGTGAATGGTGATGATAACCAATCTAACCGCGAAGAACGCGCCTCACACTAAATTTGAGAATCCCCTGTCAGATATTCCCATACAGAATACATTCAGTTCAGTGAAATGTTAAGCGGATATAAAAAAAAGACAAACATCAAAATCGAAGAAGAATATGTTCGAGCACACGTGTCTAATCTTCTTCTTTTCTAGACAATTTTGTTGGTGGTCACGTCTATAGCAGTATCCGTGGCATTCATTAGGTCCTCAATGGTACAGGTGTAGGGGCATTTGAAATACTCCAATAAGTGGGCCATAATGTATGCGTGTCTATGGAAATCCACTGAGTCCCAATATTCTTGAGATTAAGTCCTGGAAGTGATTTAAAAGCCGTATACAAGGAGTTACATGTTTACTCCGCACCAACTAAATGCTTATTAATATCTGTCTGTCAAGTAACCTGATAATGTTGGTATTGATTAAATTGGTACCAGACTCTGCTAGGATCTTGATCTGCTGTGAGCTACATGGGCTGGTATACAATCAGTCTGTCTAGTCTTTTCTCCACGATGTTGGGGTTGGCTTCAGTCTAACTGGATGCAGCTAAGTACCTGTGTTTTACATGGAGCGACTCCTATGTATGTGACGTATGTGACGTCCAAAACACAGAAACCGCGTACCGCTGTGCAAGGTAGGTGTCGGGTTTTCTGGGAACTGACTATCCGTAGCAACTGTCAAAGACCCCGAAATAACAGCCAGGACCAACAGTATACCGTGGTTTCCTATGCATGTTTTCTGACTTAGACAAGCGGTGTTTAACCTCGAAGATTGAACCGTATGGCAGTATTATTTACATATAGCCACGAGGTTCTTTAAATAGGCTAGTCTATAAAAGTTGTACAACATTCAGGTACAAAAAATATTGAGCCAAAGAAAGCATTCCTTTGATCAAGACCAAGTTTCCCAGCTAAAACGACAGTCTCAATGTCAAAGTGATTAAACAAAGTGTCATTTGAAGCTTCGTCAGTTTATCTAGAACCTCAAAAATAATCCTAATAACAGTCCAATCTAACAAAAGCCTTTACTACCGCACATAACAATACCTGAGCAAAAGGGATGTTTTATAAAAACTATCCCCGCAAAAATCGAACGCTCCAATTTCGTTTCCCGTAACGAAAAGGAGAGTGGGTGCTAGTGTGACCGTGACAATGGAAACTTAGACCGTTGTGCATCCTCAAGTTCATGAACAAATTCCTAATCAAATTAGTGAGAGTGGGAAAGCTTGCATTCGCATGGTGTGGGTGGCGTCAAAGGAAGGAAACAATACACGACGAAAAAAGGTATTGATAAAGCCGGCGTATCTATGCACAACACCCAGACACAGTAACAGATATTAATCGCACAGAGGAGGAATTCATTCCTTTGAGTACAAACACGTCGGTGACATTCAAAATACGAATGGCAAAATTCACGGCCAGTATTCCTTTACACATCTCACATGGACAAAATTGAGGAGAATTCAAAAGCGACACGTGTCACATGACCTGACTGCATTCAAACACTAAAATTCCTGAGTACAAAATCATGCCTGGCATAATGACATTGGCAGTGGAAAATGAGCTTTTCATCTATGACGTAGTGACCTTTGCGGGTTTCATTAGTGCTGTTATTTGTCGGAGAGTACTATAACAGCGAGAGCACCTGAATATAAACTCGCTTTTGAATAATATTTTCAACTTTGTTCCTAAAAGTTGTAGGATATTCTCATATGAGTATGTGAGATATATTACACGAGTAAATACTACCTGCTTCACGAATTAGGAGTGACGACCGGTTAATGAACTCCTGCGCAGTCAAATCCTGTACCTTTTCCTTTTCTTTGGATAATTTTTGTTTAGATTAAAATGCATTCAAGAATGAAGTTATTTCATAGTTAGAGTTAATTTCAATTGCAAACTATGTATATATTGCCGAGTCAATACTGCAGTATGTATGGGTCATAATTAAAGCTCGGTCGATCAGAAGTCAAATACTAATTAATTATGTCAGAATACCGTGAGCTGGATAATCATATCGCTTAGGTCAATGTTTGTATGCAGCTTGATAATTATTAACTTGTAGATTGTTTGGTACGGATAAATAATCTAACCTACTCCTCACATATTCAGGGTTTCCTCGACACACACGACACTTGCGCATCATGCGATCATCGATTCTATTATAGAACATTTTGTACGCATCCGGACCCAATTTCGCGTATCATAACTGAGGGAGCAGCTCTAATCTGTAAGTTAGCAAGAACCGGTAGCCGGCAACATTATGTAGGTGTACCGGCGCTAAACTCGAAACTTTCTCTCTCTCATATGATTGGAAGCCGTAAGGAGAGTGTACTTCAATTGAAGCCAAACAAATATCAACCTTACGTTTGATGAAATATCGTTGTAAGTAAATGAAGTTCCACTAGCCCGAGCGGACAGAGGTGGCGGTGAGACGAAAGCGGTCGAGTTCGCAGAAATAAGGTAGGTGCTCGGCTGGGTATATCGTATTCTAATGAGTGGTACTGCTGGATAATGTTTGCAGAGGCTAGGATCTGGATATCCTGGTCTCTGCAAGTATTATCTATCCTACATACATCTTGGCCCTAAAGACCATTTTTCAGTCCTTAACAGAAATTAAGCATTATCAGCCTTTTAACGTTCCCACTGCTGGGGCACAGGCCTCCTCTCTAGGAGACGGAATGGGCCGTAATCCACCACGCGGGCCCAGTGCGGGTTGGTGAATGTCACAGGTCTTCGAATTTTTGGTTCTAGGACATGCCGGTTTCCTCACGATGTTTTCCTTCACCGTTTTGACAGCAGTGGTGGTGAAATTAATTACACAAAGTCTTGCGCCTGGCTGGGTTGGAACCCGCGACCTACAATTAAATTAAATTGGTGAAGGAAAACATCATGAGGAAACCGGCATGTCCTACATCCAAATATTCGTTACATTAAAAGGCACATTGATTATGCTTATGCTAATTAAATTATACTTTTAAAATTATGACTAGAAACAAGCTGGTCTGGAGAAAGGTGACGGCATTCGTGATACATGATATTTATTCCTAGTACGCGTGCCAAAACACCGCCATTCTTGTGCCTCTACGGGTGTAGTATTTAATTACGAGTAATATGTATTCATACTTTTGAGAACGGCACACAAAAAAAGAAACACACAGGGGCATTTGTTCGATAGAATCACCGCGGCCTTGGAACTCATTAGGAGTAACATGAATGGTTTTTAGTCTGTAAGAGTCTAAGACACCCTATCGCTCCATACTGAGTGGAAGGTTTTCCCATCCAAAAAAGGGCACACGTTACACAATTTCACGCCTGCGTTCTTCTAAGGGTTAGGCAAAAGCGCACCTACATTTCGACGGTTATGGTTTTAAAATCCTCATCCGTAAGGTTGCCCTTTTGCCATCAACCTGTCACGAATCAAGGCGCACGAGCTTCTACTTAAAAATTACTACTAATTTGTCGGAACCAAAAATCGAAACCAGAACTTTATTTTCGACTAGAGCGCTTACAACATAATGCAAACTTAAACTTAAAAAGCTTACAACTTTATGTAACTATTATAGCGCATGCACTGAAAATCGGGCAACATTTCCGTGCCTCGTGCCATAGTTACCCGTTTAAGAGATACGTTCTGCAAAATGCCGCTAAAACTGTAGTTACCCGTTCTTAGCACTCGATAGGATGCTGCCAAATGAGACATCTGCTAGGCTGACTTTATATTGAGCAGAAGGTGGAGACTGAACTGAATCAAAAAATCTGCTTTCAAAGGCTATCTACCAGTATGTCCTGCATAGTGACATTAAGTCATGTGAAATATCATTCGACACACTGGTAGCTCGGAACCAAATCAACTATTTTTTAAGCAACGTTCACAACTCGGTCGCAATCTGTCAACAGAGTCTGAATTTCTGTGTGTCGGACTGTTACGACCTTTTTCCTCAGGAACGCGTACTGTTGTAATTAATATCTAATTCGTATGTCTATGGTTTCTTCCGTCAGCAAAGAAGACGGGGCCCCATAGGGTCAGGACCTGCTAGAGTTGCGGAATTTGTTTGAAAGAGTCACCGCGGCAATGGAACGCCAAGGGCACAAGAAGGATCACGGGTGGGTTTTAGTCAGTAAGAGTCTGACACTCCCTCCCGCTCCGCCCAGAGCGGTAGAAGTCATTTGATGATTTCCCATCCAAAAAAGAAAAAGGTTTATGGTTCCTTGGAGCTCTGAAAATAAGCCTTCTAATTCAACGCAATAAAAAAATCGAACATGTGTGCCATATTTTTGTAACTTGGAAGTAAATTAAAACCTATTGGGTACTTCCCGTTGACCTAGTCATTAAATTTGGCATGAAGGCTCTTACAGTACAAGTGAAGGAAAAAGTCTGTACATTGGCAATTTTCAATTTGCTTGATTCCTCCACATTTTCCTGACAAAAAGGATATCGAGAGACGGACAACAAAGTGATCCTATAAGGGTTCCGTTTTTGTCGACTGAGGTACGGAACCTCAACATTATTTTTTGCGATTACAAATTTATATTTACGGTTGAACAATTGAATACTGGCCGTGACGCATATTGATGTAAGGGAGAGAAAAAAAATCTAGAAAAACGTTAAGTTTGTCCTTCAATCTTGGTCATGTCCGCTACTTACAAAATCGGGTCACTTCGTCAATACCACATGCCTACAGCATCAGCCTTACCTGAAACATAAATACGGAAATTAAATACATATCTGCAAAATGAGCTCAAACAGACATCCTAACCACTGTGTATAATTACAAGTAAATCCGAAGATTCAATTAAGGTTTTCTATTGGGAAATCAAAAAATACAACATTGGAACATGTTATTACCGTTAACAATCGAACTAGCATCGCGTTGCTAAATCTTCAGGTCGGAGTTCGTTAGCCTGAATTAGCGAACATATAAAGACAGTATCTTGTGATATTTATATTAATGACTAGCAGTGCTCCGAGGCTTCACCCGCATAGTTCCCGTTCCCGTGAGAATATGAGGATAAAATATAGCCTATATCACCCGGGGATTGTGTGGCTTCTTTCTTAGAATAAGCTGAGACAGAAATAACAAAGCTTTTACTGTTTCCTATTCATATTAAAAATCCCTACAGTAATACTCACATTATTATTCCGTTAATTCATTAACACTTATCAAATAAAAATACATTTAAAAATAAATTATTGATAGTAGGCCAATATCAGGAACCTCGTAACAATAAAAGGAAGTGTCCAGAAGTACCGCTTTCAAGTCAAGTCTTTGATCCAGCTGCCTAACGTAACTTGGGTGTTATACCTACCTTGTTATTATGACTAAGACGCCAAGTTCTACCCGCGAATTATCCTTCGAACTATGAACCGGTTTGTCAATACTTGTAAGTTCGTTTTCGTTGCACAATTAGCTATGTTTAACTTAGATGAACTTGACTGGACGAGCTTCCCTGAGTATCCCACATATTCAGGGAAACTCATAAGTAACTAATATAAGTTTTCGATGTGGAGCAGTGGTGGCCGTGTGGTAACGGCCCCGACTTACGAGTATCACCACTGCTCTCAAAACAGTGAAGAAAAACATCGTGACGAAACCGACATGTACTAGAACCGAAAAATCGAAGACATGTGACATTCACCAACCCGCGCTGGGCCCGGTCGATTACGGCCCATTCTCTCTCCTAGAGAGGAGACCTGTGTCCCAGCAGTGGGAACATTAAAAGGCTGATTATGAAGTTTTCGATGTAGATAAAACACATTTATTTTTGTTTTGCTTCTATTTATACAATGTGTGAATAGTTGTTGGTTTTTTATTATAGAATAATTGTTTTTTTAATTGAATTATTCAATGGTTTTAAGCCATTAACGCTTATTTATTTTTGAAGATACAGATGACTTCAAAATGATATGACCTTTTGTTTTGATCTGAGGTCATCATCCTGTTTGCTTTAACTAGAAACAACTTTAATATTACCACATTAATAAGAATTACCAAACACTCTGCTATGCTAAATATGATTATGTTTAGAGTGGGTTGGTCGAATGCAACAGGTGGGGATCGAACTCACGATCTCTCGCTCGCCAGTCCGCGCCTTCAACGCTGCGTATCTGGTTTGGGTAAAGTATG
Organism: Hecatera dysodea; assembly: GCA_905332915.2. Classification (NCBI taxonomy): domain Eukaryota; kingdom Metazoa; phylum Arthropoda; class Insecta; order Lepidoptera; family Noctuidae; genus Hecatera; species Hecatera dysodea. The sequence continues at coordinate 22,504,855 of HG995286.1, read as the reverse complement.
TAGGTTTACCTTACCCAAACCTTAACATTTTGGACTCAGCTTCCAATTATACATATATATGTAATTACTAAACTTAGCGTAATATATCTTACTTATTACATAATATTAGGGCCTTACAATTGTTGTTTTGTATGAGAGGAATTCAGTCGTTTTTTTTTAAATAGTTATACCTTTTAAATTAAATGAATCAAATAAAATGCTACCTATCAATGCACTTTTGCCATTACATAGGTATTTCGAGACGGGAATCAAATAAATGCGATAATGACGGGAATGGAAAAATGAAAAAATGAAATCTTTGAAAGCTGTGTGCACTGCCCCATCGGAGTTAAAGTTTTTTCCGTTGCAAGAAGTTATCCAGCAGCTCTATAATGTATGTTTGCAAAAGTTAACATGTAGCAAACGATTTTCTTCTTATTTTAATAGTTTAGCAAACCTTTCATGCAGAAGTGCATAACACCAGATACAATTTCCAAAGAAGTTACAGTGACGCTGTGTACTTTTCTCCGCTTTATTTAATCAAATGTATATTAGCTGTAATATAATAGGATACGACGAACTCGTGATTTGTTCCTGTTTTGTACCAGTGACCCAATTTCAACAGTAAATACAGTATTACGAATAGTCTCTTTATGTAATTAATGCCCAATTATTAAGTTATACTCACTTTAAATATTAATAAATTGTACCTACAATATTTTGTAATGGTACGAAGATAGAAGTTTATGCATGTGATTTTTATGAAACTTTATTTGATTCTCGGTATTTTTAATTCAATGGTTATTTTTGAATGAAGGTATACCATGAATCTATTACTAAGTATTCGACTAACTTTGAAGTATGAAAGAAAACACAGCCCGGGGGGTCTAGACAAAATTACTTTCTATCGAAAGCGATTGTCAAAATGACAAAATATTTGGGATAGGTAGCACGCTACCTATCCCAAATATTTTTACACTAGATGGCATAGTCTACGCCATGCACGCATGGCGTAGACTATGCCATCTAGTGTAAGAAATCTGAAACTTTTACGTTGCAAATATTTGACCCGTGCTGCCACCTATACTTCCTGCACCCTCCGTTTTAGGGAACGTGCACGAAGTGCACTGTGCTATCTAGCGTTGCAAATTTGAAACTTATAAGTAAAATATACTTGAAATTGACCTATAGTTTCTGCACGTTCTTTATAGCCCACGTGACATTTCGGTAGCGCGTGTCCAATCCTTACATTTTTGAAGTTTCGAAATTCTAAATCCCTGCGGCTGGCACTTGGTCTAAAAGCTCATTTTCCCCACATTATTACGTGTAAAGCCAAGAAAACTCATTTTTTTAAACATATTGCAGTTGTTCCTGTAGTAAATAAAAGTCGTTTATACACAGTCTTTCACACCCCAAGAAATGGCCAATGAGTTAAAAGTTATCCTGTGGGCTATATCATATTGGGTTAATTCATTAATCACAGAATACAAAGCGTTGGAACCGCTGTTACCGTAGGTGTGGTTAAGCGCAGGAGGCAATCGTGATGTTAATTAATATAACAAGTCTTAGCTTGGAGCTCAATCCTTTAACCTAGATCATTTGAAATACATATGTACCTACTATAAATATAAATAGAAATGTAGATTAAGAATAACTATTTTTTTATCACATTAGAATACAGAATAGAATAACTATTATTTTTAACCGACTTCTAAAAAAGGAGGAGGTTCTCAATTCGGATGTTTGTATGTTTTATTTTTTTTTATTGTTTGTTCGCGCATAACTCCGTCGCTTGCCAACCGATTTGAAAAAATCTCTTTTTGTTGGAAAGGGTATACTTCCCAAATGGTCCCATGAAAATTTTATCGAAATCGAACAAGCAGTTTTTGAAAAATCAACAAAAATCTAAAAAAAATATCTACATTGTCTACATTGACGACCTTTTAGTTTACTCTGCATTGGAGCAGTGCGTTTTTTTACACCAATGTAATTGGTTCGTTTAGGGTGGGGGGAGGGGAGGGGGTGTAGGTACCACTAAAAAATAAAAAAACTTTTTACAAAAAAATACAACCGACTTCTCCACAAAAAATCAAAAAAGTACAAAATAACTTTAATTTCGGAAGTCGGTGTTCAAAAAACGAAAAAGGAACCACAAACACCGAGTTCCGAAATTAAAGTTATTTTGTACTTTTTTGATTTTTTGTGGAGAAGTCGGTTGTATTTTTTTGTAAAAAGTTTTTTTTTATATATTTTTTTTTAATGTAAATCGTCTGCCTAGCCTTTTCCCAACTACGTGTTTATTGAGGTCGGCTTCTAGTCATACCCGATTCCGCTGAATACCAGTATGTAACGTGGCTGCCTACCAGACCTTCAGAACCCAATAACTGGGGAAACCGGTACTTCTTGGCAAGACTGGTGTCAGATTTTCTGGCTTCTAACAATCCATTACAACTGCCAAAGATCTACCAATGACAGCCGGAACCAACGGCTTAACGTGCTTTCAGAAGCACGGAGGAAACTCGGTACTCCTTACTAGTAGAGTAATTAACTATTACTATATTTACACTTAAATAACAAAAACTCTTAAATTATTAAAACTAGTCAGTCAGAAAAAGGCGTCTAAAAATTTGTCCACATCGCTACCCACACAAAAAAGCTTGGTACCGTTGCCACGTCGTATGGGAATGCTTATCCTTTGTCCAGGGTCACGCAAAGTGTCAAATAAACATTTTGCCAAATCTTTAAATAAGTTATGCTTCCCACGACCCGAGAGTTTCAACCCGGCTCGAAAATACAATTACCAGCGAGGTTATTATATTTCCGCCGCTTGACGTTCTCTGCAGCAGCAGCCAATAACTATGTTTAATAACCTAAAAGAGCAGTCACCACCCTCTTCGATGTTCACAGTGTGTTGTGGTCGGATTCCAATCTTACCGAACGCAGCAGAGTTCCAGTATTTAATGTCTAATCTAAGCATCATATACCTACCCCTCTGAAATGTGTTTTCCATACATCGATTTTTTTTATTTGTAAGCAGGTTTTCCTATCTTTTGACAGAAAACTATTATCTGTATATTTTTCAACATTTAATAAATATTTTTAATAACTTTATAACCATTCTAAAATTATGAAAAAATATATTAAAAACCCTCACAATACTTTCATTTGATATGCCACGAGCTAAAATGGCTGGAAAATATTTTTTTGACTGAAGTGACACGTCCGTGTTTTAAACATAGAACATTATATGCGTCGTAAATTTCAACTAAATCGGTGCAGTGACAGACGGACAGACAGATAACTGAGTGATCCTTATAAGGATTCCGTTTTTCCATGTAGAGGTTTGGAACTCTAAAAACCGAACCGTAAGTTAGCATAAGCTGATCAGAATTAGTGTAAGATATACAATCCTGGGCATCCTAGGCGCAGTGGTTGCTTATTGGAACGGAAGAACGGTTTGTTTATCTTCTAAAAAATCTTTGATTGGCGTTTGCTGTGCGTTGGTTCATCAGTAAAGACAAATCATTTTATATATAAGTATGTATATATACAGTTCTATACTCTGTTCTCCGAATGTATGTATATCGGAACAATCAACTAACTAGCTTACAGCCACAACACACGCTGTAGATTCACCTGAGGCGTCAACGTCAATGTCACGGTCACACGGCCAAAGCTCACTGGAACACAATCATCTTCGTACACAAAGATCTATATTTCTCCATCTTGACTGCAAAATAACATGAAAGCATCCAAGTTTACGTATCTTGAACCAAATTAGCCTAGTATTGTAATCATTACGAAAATTCTTTTATTGATTGAAACCATAGAAATATAATCTATGATTGAAACCGATCCCTGAGTACCAGCTATTTTTTTCCTAAAAAATATTGTTCTTTTTCCGATTAAAAACCCATGATTATACAATTTGTTCAACACATGAACATTTAAAACTACATATGTGTGCGTATAACAATATTTACTAGAACATGTAGCTCATTAACATAGACCACGGAAGCGAAGTCGCTGGCGGAACCTAGTGTACTCGTAGGTATGTATATGTTTAGTACAGTGAAATTCGTTTATTATGACGTCGCTTATATTGTCAACCAACCGCTTAGTATGAAGTAAAACGGAGCTAATTTTGGTTTTCATATTAATTTTTTTTTTAAAGTACGGATATAATGACTTCGTTTATTGACATGTCGCTTATTATGACCTATTTTTCAGAAATTTTGTTTGGTTATAGTGAAGGACATGACTTCTAATTTGTTTCTGACTCATTTTGTTTTGATTGATCTATGTCTATCAACATTTTCTTTTTGTGTTTCTCATTATTACACGATATAACTAACAAAGATGGGATTTTGTTTAATTCCTAAGATGAAGCTTTTTATGACGTCCGCTTAGTATGACATATTTTTCTCTTCCCTTCGATGTCATTATAAGCGGATTCAACTGTATCCCTACTTACTCCTTTCTCAGAACATAATCATGCACTTCTGAATGTGTCACTGCCGCTTGACCTCCGGTCAAACATAATGGCTAGAGAAAGCCGGCCAAAGCAGCTTCGTATAATTTACACATAAAAAATACCGCAAATATTGTAATAGCGTTCGCGTTGAAGGTCGACCTGTTCGTGAGGTTAAGCGTCTGCCGGATAGGCCAGAGTTTGGATGGGTGAGAGTTAATTAAAAATTTGGTGGTTAGTTTGTTAAATATATATTCATTAAAAAATCTTGAATCCATGCTGCTACATACTCCAAAAAATGTCGTAAATAGTAAAGGATACATAACATACATAATCAGCCTTATAATTTTCCCACTGCTGGGACACAGGCCTCCTCTCTAGGAGAGGGAATGGGCCGTAATCCACCACGCGGGCCCAGTGCGGGTTGGTGAATGTCACATGTCTTCGAATTTCTGGTTCTGGGACATGCCGGTTTCCTCACGATGTTTTCCTTCACCTTTTTGAGAGCAGTGGTGATGAAATTAATTACACAAAGTAATGCGCCTGGCTGGGTTTGATCCCGCAACCTACAATTCGTAAGTCGGGGCAGTTACCACTCGGCCACCACTGCTCATACTCGGCCACCACTGCTCATACTCGGCCACCACTGCTCATACTCGGCCACCACTGCTCATACTCGGCCACCACTGCTCATACTCGGCCACCACTGCTCATACTCGGCCACCACTGCTCGTAATAGTAAAATAAATAAAATAGTAATGGATAAAAAATGGTTATTATGGGTTATCCCTAAGAGATAGACATATACCATCAAAGACTTTTTTGTAGACCTATTTAAGGTGTACAATACTGTAATACATTATTTAGATCTATCTCGCAGGGTTCAGCCAGCGTTTGCAATATAAGCCCAAAAAATATGTTTATTTACGATATCACATTAGGAACCTCTAAAATTATCAGTATTTCTCTACTATATTATGCATGTATTACGCATATAAACCTATTACCCATATAAATAAAAAAGAAAACCGTATCAAAATCTGTTGCGTAGTTTTAAAGATCTGAGCATAATCGTACATAGGGACAGACAGACAGTGGGAAGCGACTTTGTTTATAGTATGTAGTGTTACTTTATGATGAAAAAAAAATCAACTGTTTCCTACATTTTGATTAGTTATACGAACATAAATGTAAGGAACAGCTGAGGATGCCTCGTGGAGAGGCGAAACACGTGTCGGTAATGGTGTTGGGTATTGCTTTGCCTTCCTGCATGTGCATAAAATCCTTGCATTTGCCTTGTAATCTTGCATGTGCATAATACAGCGGGCGGGAGGGAGGTGCATACCAGCAACCCATTAATATTCGCGGAAATTAAAACTAGATATATTGTTTTCAATTTCAAATTAAAATGGATTTCCGCAAAGTAACGCCTGACTCAATCAATTTTATTTTTTCGCGATTTCAGGTTAGGTCCCATAGTAAAAGTTGTTCATAATGATGAGTACAATGACCTCTTAAGAGGTTTCTGATGTTTTAAATTACCCTGAATATATATTATTTGAGACAAAATATCTTTAAGCAAACTTATTATATTTTATTACTTAAACATGTGTCGATTTTTAAAGTTACGAGATAATTCGAGGATGGATCAGAATGACCAGTAATCGTCGGTTACATAAATATTTATCAACAACTACTAACTGTTGAAATCAATATCCCTCAGTAGCCAACGGCATTTGACTCGTCTCCATTTTTTGTCAATAACTTTGCAGTTAATGAGTAACCATGGAGATATCAAGATCAAGGTTACACACGCCAATAGGGATGTTTCCTGAGGAATAAAAACATGATCCTATTTAGTCCGTCAGTTAAATTATCGACCAAATATTGGACACGTATTTTTTGCTTTATGAAATCTCTGAAAATTGACGAAGATAAAAAGCTTCAAAGATCAAGAGTGGGGGCTTGTGCCATCACGGCGTGGTAAAAATCGTCGCACGAAGTGACGTTACACGAGTTTTCAACGCTCTATATCGTCTTCGTTTACGTGAAAAAATAAATATACGTGTCCAATATTTTTGGGAAGTCTATCTTACGGACTAATTAGATTTTTTAGGCAACTACCCTATTCAATATTATGTTTAACTAGGACTAGGTAGGCGTGAGATGTGGAATACCTATGCAACTCCCAACCTACAATTTGCAATTCCAGGCTACCAACATGAATACTACCTTATTCAAATACCTAAGTGTGGCCATTATTATGCTGCATATACAGCTTATAGGCTTGTCACAGACACATGTATGGTCTATGGCGGAGTTATACGATGGCAATCAATGCCTCTAAATAATGCATGTCAGACGAGGAACATGTGGCCCTTCTAAAGGAAATATTCTTAGTGTTACTCATAGTAAAAAAGCAAATACCTAGATTGCAATTAAAGCTTGCGAGCTTATTAACTTCAAAGGCGAATTCAGTAAACCCGCTATTTTAATATTTATGTATAAAATGTATGTCTAGTGTAGGTGTATATTGGTTTATTGGCGACCTGCAGTGGTCTGCTTCGATGTTTGTTAAGTCTGTTCCCAAAGCAAAGCAAAAGGAAAAAGGAGTCAAGCTATTAGTTCATTTAATTATTCGTAATACGAATTTTAGTGCACGTTCTCTAAAATGAATCTAGATATAGAGATATATTTGCAGTATGTAAGAGTATGGTCGCTTTAAGAACCAAAGCGCAAGAGAACTGGGGCCCAAGTCTGCTATTTCTATAAATTTGTCATTCCAACACGATCCCATTGTCATTTTGCTAAAAGTTCGTAATCTGCTAAAGTCATAATGGTCGATCATTGGTTTGTCAATGGTCTCGTAATACTTTTTGATAACCGAGCTATTAAAAGCAATGAATGAACAATAACGTTCTAATGGTAGGTCGCTGATCAAAGGAACTGTCAAAATTTTAGCAGATTACCGCATACGTCTGTCATTCATTTGTCATTATGTACGAGATTACCATTCTATGCCATATTTTCAATGGAGTGTCAGTGGTTGACCACTGGAAAGTCATAGTGACACTTTTATATTAGTAGATTACCAAACTTGTAAAAATCAACCATTATGAAATCAATGATAGACCATTCTGACACGATTGTAATAGCAGACTTGAGGCCCAGAAAGAACGCACGCGTGTTCGAGTGGTTAAACTCGAACACGCGTGCGATCGTTCCGTTTCTCGTCTCGGCAAACCCGAACGCGTTGACACTTCAAAGACAACTCCTTCCAGTTTTCCCAAAAATCCGTGACATAGTGGACGCGTGTGTGCCTACAATCACAACTTCGCTAGCTTTTCTTAATACTTAGTTCAAAGTACATAGTTACGGGTGGAATGTGGAAGGCCGTTTGGCCATTTTATCTTCCACCAAAAATAAATAAAGGCTTTCGCAGACAGGCAGGAAGTGCTGACGATTTTTCATTAAAACATCCGTTGAGTACATACATATGTATGTTACATACGCCACATTGTTGCCGCATTGTCACGTTGCGCTTTTCTCCGGGAGCCTCAAAGTACACACTTGATTCCGCGCTAATTGCGAGGACTGGGTTACACGGCGTGATCGATAAACTGTTTGTGCCACGGTACTAAACTTGACGTTCAAGTGCAGTTGTTTTGTTTTCAAAACGGTAAACTACTGGAGTTCTTTGATTTGAAAAGCTTTTCCGAATTCTCCCAATTTGTTAACACTTTAAGTACGCCTCTATATTTTGCTCTCCGCTGATATTTTTGCTGTTTGTAAACAATATTCGAGGAGAAATTATTGCAAAGGGTGCATGAAAAATATTCTTTATGTACGTAATACAAAAGAAACTAAAGAATATATGGGAAGATCTTTTCGCAACCTTAGAATGAAAGGGACCTAACTCAATCATTGCAATTTCTGGCAAATGTGCAAGAATTAAATATGTACTTTCAAAAGTGTTGGGTAAAAAGAAATAATATTTCCCAAGACCTATGTTTAAACTGTCCCTTTCCCAATTATATTTAGGAATCTTTTTCATCACTGGCTTTTAAAGTTTATTTTTTTTTACCTTCATTTTATAGCAAATTTATAAGTAACAGGTATTTTGAGTTAAGGCCCTTTCATTCTGAGAGTGCGTTTTATAAAATGTGAAAGAATAAACAGAAACTTACGCAATAAGGAGTCACTGTAAGGTTTTTGTAAACATTATTTAACTATTTGTGGTATCAGCATCATTATCCTCATGTTCTTTTACTGAAATTTGCCGCTTAAGGTTTTCCACGGATAGGTGCAACGCGAACGATGCGATGAAAACCGCTCAACAGTTTTTAAGAAAAATGCTTTCGTATCAGTTTAGTAAAAAATCACAGCAAAAACGTTTGTTTTCTCTAGCTATTGTCTAACTATCTTAAGCAGTAGGTACCTATCAAACCCCCGATTACGAATTCCATTCAACGAAGACGGAAAAGTATAGAAATAATCCTTTGATCACGACCCAACAATCACGTGTGTTCCCGGTCTAAACGAGTCTTTAGATCGAAAGCTCAAGTTATTCGGTCAGAGCGGTCACGAGGTGGCACCGTGAGTCCTGGCCTTAAGACCGGTATACCGCGGTATATCGCTCAACGAACGAACCAGTATGCGCACACACATAGGCACACAATATAAATAGGTCCACACAGATACGTAACTTGAGGATAAGTGAAAGCAATCTGAGTCGCACGCGATTCAAGCAGTGCGAGTCGATCGAACTTTTTGTCCAACCATTGTGTTTAGTTCGAAAACGAAATTAACTTGATTATGTATTGTTGTTTTTACTTTTGTTAGAACGTGGCTTATTCGATTTCAAGTCATAAATTTTACATTTTCTCTCTATCTGTAGAGGAAACTATGTTTACCATAAGCCAGTTTTCCAAGTACCAAGCCACAATTATTTAAAAAAATGATAGAAAGCTTCGAAGCGAGCTTGAGGTAAGTTCATTATAGCGATGAAGTCGTCAGTCTGAATTCATGTTTGTAAAGGATAATGCCGTCTATATTATCCGCATTCAATGCGAAAACTCACTTGTTCACAAGATCATATTACCAGAACACGGGCTTCTTTCTAGCTTCTTCTGTTGTAGGTAAGTGCAAGATAATATTACCTACCTAACCTATCTTATAATCTTGGTCCACATTGTTAAATAATTTTCCGGGATAATATGAAATCGATTCAAAATGATGCCAGATAATTGAATTCGTATTATACATAGGTAATACGGACTTTACAGTCAGTGACAGATATAGGCATCTATTTTGCCAAGTAATGTAGGTACCTACTTGGAAAGTATTAGGTCGTCATCACCAAGTCATATATGGACCTAATGTGATTGGACTGTAATCAATCACTTTTCAAAACGTGAAGAACGGGAACCACTTCATAGGGAAGTAGGTACAAAGCGCCCGCGATCGCAAAAATAATGGCTTAATATTATTCTAAGTCACGTTCAACAAGGCTTTTCAAGAGTAAAACTGGGTAATAGTGCTACCCACGAGTAGGTACATGTAATTTTTATGTTTACCTTTTAAATTACGTGTTTAAGAGGCTTCTTAGTGTGTGCCAATGCGCACATTCCGTGACTCGACATTTATTAAATAGACACGAAAAAAATACAAATAATAAGTATATATGTATAATTGTATATATACAACGTGTAACAGAACAAACGCAATACTTCTTATGGGGTCATTGTACTCATCATTATGAACAACTTTTACTATGGAACCAACGCATCGTTAAAAAATGTCGACTGCCTCATACATTTATGTGCGCACAACTCAACAAAATGTACTGAACAGCTGATTTCGGGGTTGTTCCCATAGTAAAAGTTGTTCATGAATGATGTTACAAGTTGTGTATATAGTTATCATTCTCTTAGATTTAATGTGTTCATAACTGTTTTTGTAATAACTAACATGTCTTGTGCCAATTTTTGCATACACTTTACAACCGTCATAAAAACAATGCAGGAAAGTAAGAATTAACTGAATGAATTTTAAATCTTACTCTTTGATTTTTCCTCAAAAATCATCAATTATAATTAAAATCTTATTACTTCTAAACTAGAACGGGTTCAATCAATAAGAAAACTTTTATAAATAAATTATTTATAAAACTCTCCATCAGCAACAACTTGAAATTAAAATAATTACCTTACGAGACTAAGTAATATGGCAATTTTATAAATACAATATATCTAAGACTGCATTCAGGAAACCGAGAGAAAACTACTTACTCTCCACGGGAAGTAATTACTAGAATCGAAGTGAGGCATGTTTTCCGTTGCCGGAGCTCCTTACATCTCTGGGTTACTAGGCAACATGCAAATAAGTACTTTGAGATACTTCGATATTAGCTTTAAGGCGACGCTTCACTTGGTGTATTGTGGGTTTAGTTATACTTGGATTTTATTATATTATTTTTTGGTTTATACAAAAGTAACTTAAAATAATTCTGATAAATGTGCGGATATATTTGAGTATTAACTTGTAATAAAACATGCAAGCATAACGAACAGAGTCGAGCCAAGCCAAACATCGCTACGAACATTACACGATCATTCTAGCGAACGCTCTAGTAAATACTCGTCAAAAAGATTATTCTTCAAGAAGATGTCAAATAAAAATGACAAAATTGCTAGGCTCGGCAAAAAGCTTGAAGAAAATTGACGCTCGCTAGAATACTCATTACAAGTGATTGCTTAACTTGAGCATCAACGACCTCAAAGATTATTTTTAACAAATAAGTATGGTGAATATGTGTGCAAATATGACAAGTGAAGAGTCTGCATAACGGTATACTACAGAAAAGGAGACAGAGAATAGCACCTTGGTATTTCTCACTTTCGTCTAAGATTAGATTTCAGATAAGATCTGTATAAAAAACAACCTTTTCACAAACTTTTTCAAGGCAGAATCCAAAGGTTTTTTTTTGTTAGTTTTTCGTGAAAATATGCACATTATTACGAGTATTAAGAGTGGAGCCATATTTTGATTGAATAACTAGAAAAAACCGGTCAGTCTGTCTTAACCACAATAGATCGCCGACTTATATTTGTAGGTAATAATGAGTACTTTCATATGTAATACATACATTTTTTGTATCATCAATAGTTTTCTCAACGCACTCCAAATATAATTTTATAGGCTAAATTTTACTACATTATTGCATTGTACATGCAAATAAACTATAGCCTATGTTACACACTGATTATTTAGCTTTCTATTGGTGAAAATCAGTCCAGTAGTTTCGGAGCTCATTCGGCACAAACACAAAAAAAAATTGCTCTTTATAATACTCGTATTAGTATAGAAGATTTCCTTGACTTAGAAGCTTGATTTTTTCAAAGCTCGTGGGGGCTATGGTCTAACGTTTTTTATATTAATTTCAACATGATACTTCTACGGGGTTTGGTGAAAATTGGTGGTGCCAGACCGACAGACAAACAACGAAGTGATCCTATAAAAGTTGTTACAGGCTGGTAAGTTGCTGTAACATGATACAGAGCATCATCATTGCTTGATGATTTGAGGAAGGTGACGGCATTTGTCATACAGGATAATCCTAGTACGAATGCCAAAGCACTCCTTGGACACGACATATTTAGTGTAAATTTAAACCTAAGTTAAAGATATGTTAGGATATATAATAGAATAACCTGTAAAACTATTTCGCGCAATAAAGAGTTTTTTTTTATCATCATTCATGCAGTCAGTACGAGACTTACACAGATTTCAGGACACGGCTTATCGTAACATGCTCGCTACGAATGGTACATTACGGCCCGTAACACAAGCTTTCGGGTTCCGTTTTTCCTTATGAGGTACGGAGCCCTAAAAAGAGAAAAATAACAATACTTCCAGTAGTTCTAGTGAATATAATACTCGGCAACTTACAAAATATTAACCGAGTACAATGAGGAAACACTGGCTGTTACTTATACTTACTTTTATTTTATTGTAGTTTTGAAAGGAATCTGCACTTGAACTTGCTTCTCTTCGGTTTCAAAGTCGTTTTTAAAAACATGGTGAGTTAGTTTGCTTGTGGAGTCCCAAGCAAACTAACTCACCATGTTTTTACAGTCGCTTTGTCTGAGAATTAAAATCTTGAACACTTGTTTTTTCCTTCTTTTGCTTTTACAATACTTTTTAAAGGTCACAAGAAACTTCAAAACTGTTCCATAGAATTATGAATTAGTTGGTTTTCTAGAAACTTCAAGGACCCGCCAATGGGGATCTAACGTGTAGTTTTTTTTAATTAATCGAAACAATTTGTAATTTGTCATTAGCCAGCCATTTCTGACGCCTGGCCTTGTGTTATCAACTTCCGTGATAAATTTAATCTTCATATTATTATATCCAGTAGTTTCTCAGATGTCGTGATTAATCGGTTTGTGACCTTTCGCTTTTATCCTACTAATTTTATAAACGCGAAAGTTACGATGGATGGATGGATGAATGTTTGTTACTCATCACCGCAAAAACTGCTGAAAGGATTTGGAAGACTTTGGCACACTGATGGTTTATAACCAGGATTAACATATAGGATATTTTTTACCCCGATATTCCCACGGGATCGAAACTTATGCGGGTGAAACCGCGGGGCGCTGCTATAGTTAACGAATAATTTAAATAAATAAGGATTAATATCATGATACCAAAATTAACACTATTCCATTCCACCCGGGTTTTAATTGAATCATTTGAATAATAAACGATAATTTTGACCTGGCCATAATAGCTAGACGTATGTACATAATTATACTCGTATGTATATACGTTCGCGATCATTTTATAGGTAACTAGCTCACCCGCGCAGCTTTGTTTGTATCACATTTTTCATGTCTGCTCCGATCCTATAAGTCTTAGCGTGTTAATATAATATAGCCTTCCTCAAAAATTGAAAATTATGAAAAAACCCACGACGGTAAAATCATAATTGAAAAAGAATTAAATGACTAATAAAAACCCCCGACTTACAGAAATAATGTAACCCAAGAATATCCGTCAGGGCTGCCATTAAATGAGCTAGTTTTGGAGGTAGTGGTGGCAGCATGTGTGACGTATTTTATGGATGGCCCCTAATATGGAGATAAACATATATGTAAAAACAAGTGTACGATGAGCGGTCGTATCGCACATCTCTTACCGACAACCTTTGGATGAACTGCACAAAAGGAAAATAGAATTAGGGTTGTCACTGCTGTCAGTGTATTTATGTATAGTGTTTTTTCTAATCCATATTTCACCACACTACACTAAAGCAATTAACACGAAAATAAAACGGTGAGAAAGTGTGTCCAGAGCTCCGTCACAGGTAGGCCACGGCACGGTCACTGCTCGGTAACGTTCCTGACGTACATACATACATATGTGAACAGCAGACCTCTGACAGGACACGGATGTACGGTCACTGCACGGTCAAGGCCTTGATACGGCTCGATCACGGCCTTGACACGGCGCAACCACATCCCTAATGAGTGGAAATATTGACGAAAGAGTTCCCGATTCGTGTGGAATAGATGTATTTTATTAGTATTATTTATATATATATATACATTTTGTATTTCATTTATTTGTTGTACACCTACCACAGTGTTGTCTTTTTAACCCAAAGATTGACTGGTACAGAATGCCTTGTTGCATTAAGTCCGTCCATGTACCACTATTGTACATAAAATTTAAATAAATAAATAAATAACAGATGCGGAGCTGCGAGAAAAAGTTGATCCATCCGTTCTCATATGCGCACTAGCTTTGTCCGTCCTCGACTGAACGAATTTGGATGCGCCTTGGCAAACGGGTAGAACATTTCCTAGGACAGAACTTAGAACAGTTTTTGTCCCGGAAGAATGTTCCTTTAGGGTGAATTCCAACTTTTACTCTAGCGAAGCCGCTGGCTGAAGCTAGTTAATTATAATGGAAAAATATACCATTAACGGCAGAGTTAACTATAATCTTGTTTTCTCTACCTTGCTATTACCTTACAAATACAAATATATATACCACTTAGAAAGGCAGCTTCTTAGAAAATGATTCATTTTTTACAAGCAGATATAAAAAAAAAATATGGAAGTAACAATTATACGCACAAGTATCTTTCCCACTACTTATGCAAAATTATGCATTGTTTGACTGTTCTGGTCATAATGCGACCAGATTGGCAATTCGTATGCGTATTTCGTTAGTTCCTATTCATCCGTCCCATGTAATAGGACAGGTGACTATTAACTAACCAAGAACTCAAGATCCTGTTTGGTAAGAATATTTTCAGGAATATGCCAACAGTTTTCCCAGTCAAAGTCTTATCAAAAGGAATTTTCATGCGTCGTACTTGCAAAGTCTACGCCAATCAACACAACTAATGTTAATAGAAAATCTAAGCTAAACAATCGCTCGCCAACACGTGCGACTTACACACATGAAAAATCTGTTAAAGGGGATGACAGATGTTCGGAAATCAAATTAAGTCATTATTTTGGCGGCATGCACTATGCGCGACACCCGAGCAAAAAGTGCTGTGCGACGGATTTTGATTGATCTACGTTCGATTTTTGTTCATTTGGCGTCCGAATTGAGCTTACACGTGTCTTTTATTAAAGTTTCACTCCGAATGTGTACCTAGTATGTTTATATATTCGTTCGTAGCTTGTAATATACTGGTCACTTTGGCCTTCTATATATATAGGTACATAACTATCAACGATAGATATCACAGATATCAAAGGAAGCAAGGGAACGTTTATTGAAACATGATAGGCTTGACGAACGTCAGTGCATATTACCACCATGAAGGCGACATTGTATATCCTTTGGAAACACGCTATACCTAATTAAATGCTGCTATATCCACCTACATCCAACCCCAACCTCTCTACAGCGCGGCAGCGATTGGTGGTCTGTAAAAGGCTGCGCGAGCATCCGTGACACAGCTCTAGTCTCGAACATTCGTTGCTTCTTTTGTATTTTGAATACTAACAGCTGGCAAAAAAGTGAGGGCTTACACGAGTCCCACTGCAGGGCAAAGTCCTCCCATTCTTCCTTCCATTACTCCCGTTTAAGCTCGTCCCGTCCTCTTCGCCTGGGTCAGCCGCGATGCCTTCGAGCATTTTCTGGGACCGTCATTGTCCAATATAGGACAACATGACTGTCATCGCCATTTGCCTTTGCAATTTTGCGCAATAAATATGTTTTTAGAATCTAGCTTGTTGTTCAAACCTGCAGCACGTCAGTCGTATCACTGCGACTTTGAACAGGTATTTAATGTGAAAATCAAGTGGCTGGTTCTTGTATGTCTATTTCTAATTATTTATCTAAACATATTTTTTATATCAACAGAAGTGGCACCAACTCGAAAAATCATTATTCAGAAGAATTATTTTCAGTGCTGAGTTCTCGAAGCGTCGTCGTCACATCGACCGGTTCTGGGGTTATTGCGTTCAGTGCTCATCGGTCTACTTTGTGAGAGACGTGCGAACCATGCACGCGCGTAACTTCTATATATATATATATACATATATATATATATATATACATATATATATATATATATATATAGAAGTTATATATATATATATATGTATATAGGGTTATTTGTAAAATACCAACAAACTCTTAAGAGGTCATTGTACTAAAAAAAAACAACTTTTCCTTATATATATGTAAGTATATAATTAATCAAAATGTAGGGAACAGCCGATTTTTTTTTCGTGATTTCAGGTTTGGTCCCATAGTAAAAGTTGTTCATAATGATGAGTACAATGACCCCTTAACAGGTATTGGTGTTCTACAAATAATCCTGTATATCGTACCTAATAACATGAAGGGGTCCATTACGTTTCAAAATCATTACAAAATCAGTATTGTACATATTCTGCAATTAAAATAAAAGTAAAAGAAGTTTCTTCACAGTTAATTCTTGTAACGTGATAGAACAGTAAACGACGTGAAAGTCAATAAAATCTTTAAATCAGTTAACTCGTACGCTTGGAGAAATTATGTACATATGTATGTAGCTTTGTACAAACTGCGAATGCTATTTAGAAACTACTATATGTAATAAACTGACAATGTCCAGCATTTATTTACAAAAGTCAAGCCCTCTGGCCTACTGTGACAAAACGCTTTTCTAAGCGTATCTACGGTTAAAATCAATGTAGAATCATTTAAATTCTTATAATAGCAAAAGTGAACGTGAGAAATTCTTCAGTCTGTTACTAAATGTTTCATTCGAAATAAAATCGACGTTGTAGAATTATTTTCAGCAACATCTGCGGCCCAATGCTACTTATTTTAAACGAAGCGCGACGGTCCCATTCGCATGTCATTAGCAAACTGTCAAAAAAGCCTCTATTTCCCTAACAATTTGACAGACTGCTACTGAGATGCGAATACGAATTAATTAAAAAATAGTAGAATTGCCACTCTGATGATGCAATTTACTACATTTTGACAATATTATAAAACTGACTACTAAACTGACTGATATTTCCTTTAATGCCTATTGAAGCTTATTATAAAATTGTGATAAGACGAAAATGAACTGAACTTGAACGCTTTTCAAGTATCTACTAGAATAGGCCTTCATGTGTTTGATAGTGTGCTTCTGCATAAAGACCTAACGACATTGACGATTGAGTAAAGGTCGAGAATAATTTCCTTCAGTAGTAATATACGAAGTCATTTAACCTTGCAAAGTCGCATTATGAATTTCATAAAAGGCGTTCACGTCCGGTAACTGCATCGTATCGAATACGTATGTATATTTGACTTTTTAGAAGTATCGAGAGTGACAGATTTATCGATTTATTTGGACAAGCGTTGCCGCTGTGTCAGAGGTGACGTTCCAGTGCATTTGTACTGGTATTCATCATACTACTCATCTTTAAAGTTTTCTTGTTAAGATTTTTATACAGTTTACAGGTTTTATCCATGAGAGTTATCTTTAACTTCAATTTTAAAAAGTGCAGTCAGCGACAATGCTATTGTCGCATTTTTAGGACACTGGGTTGGGATAATTTCTGACTTAACGTGACAAATTATATTATTTGAGATTTACTGATGATTTACTACTTTTTCCGAATGCCCGAAGAACTTGGAAAAAATGTTGCAGCTATTATCAGATGAATGTGCAAATGCAGGTCTGACAATGAATATAATAAAGGCAAAAGTAATAAGCAACTTCACATAAAATGCTATTACAATTTATAATCCGTAGTTAGAATACGTAAACGAGTACATTTATTTGGAACAATGGGTATCATTGGCAGAGAGTATGCTGAAAGAAATTGAAAGAAGAATAGCAAATACTTGGAAAATATTCTGGTCGTTGAGCGAAATAATGAAAGATAGAGAAATGCATATGTCGGAGAACAAATTTTTTCAATGCTTGCACAACTTGCTGAACAACATAAAAAGATATGTCTGAAATATATGAGATAAGCGTATTGGGAGTAAGAAGTAGAGATAAAAAAAAATAAAAAATAGTGAAGGAAAAACTGTTTGAAAAGTCCAATCAAGCATGCAGAAAATTGAAATGGCGTTGGACGGGAAATATGTTGAGAGAAAAGAAAGAGGAATGGACCAGAATAATAACTGAATGGTACCATAAAAAAGCAACAGAATTAGAGGAAGACAGCCAAAGCGATGGGAAGACGATTAGGGAAAAGTAGCTGGTCCGGTATGGTTACGTTAAAGCAAAGGACATCAAGTGGAAATCGTTAGAGGAAGCATTTGTTGAAAAAAAATCTATGCAAACAAAGAGTTCAATGAGAGGGATTAGCCGAATGCCGAGAATAGGTTTTATTTTAGTTTAGTTTTCTTACCTCTGTTGTTATAATAATTGCCACAATTAGGCAGGGGAGATAGCCGCATACGTTGAAGTTATCTATAATAGTATCGAATAGCAGTACTGGTAGAGTCGAGAACATTCGAGACTTTTCTATGCTAGAACATTCTAGAATTCTCGAACCCTAGTCAGTCGCGACCAATATGTACGCGAACTTTCTAGATCTTTCTACAGTGGAAGGTTCCAGAACTAACCGTCGCCTTGTGCATATAAGGCTACTTACACCGACCGAGTTAGTGTTGAATTAGCGATAGGTACAAGTTATAAGCGTATACCCATGCTTACTGCATATCGAATGCATCACCTACGATCGTCGGTAATGAGACTGTATATCCCGCGAAAATGTGGAAGTCGAGGCTATTTAAATACTAAGACTCTCCAATGTCACGAGATATATAGCCTCAGGGAATATTTCCAAGCAGTCGACGTGATGCATCGAGATGTAGTAGCGTACTAGCGGTGGACAAGAGACTAACCCCGCTCTCCTTGGCAAATGAGACCTGGCGCAAACCTGCAGTGCTTGACACTAACGATCGCAGGGCAGTATGGCAGAGTAAGGAACTACACGGACGCTTTTTCCGGGTTCTGCATGGGCCCGATGTAAATAAATTGGCGTCCGTAGCCTGTTTGCGCTCCGATGATCTCTTTGGAGAAACAGAAGGTTTTGTCTGTGCAATTGTAGACGAAGATATCATGACGAATAACTATCGGAGATTTATTGTGAAGGACGGCACGGTTGTCATATATCGGGCACCGTCCGGGAGAATCAATTCGCCACATTATCTCTGGTTGTTCTTGCCCAGCATACCGAGAGTACTTACATAGGCATTACCTTGTAGCCAGGATTATCCATCAGCAACTTTCTATTAAAATAATACTTTCTTGGTGAATCGGAAGTGCCGTACTTCAAGTATGCGCCCGACCTAGTTTTCGATGATGGCAATATTACATTGTACTGAGATCGGTCCATGATCACTGACAGGACTATTCTGGCCTATGAGCCTGATATAGCCAAGAGCCTTGACCAACACCTTAGGAGGCTCACGTTAGGCGGCTGGATCAAGGAATTGATTCAGAAAGCGGTACTTCTGGACACGGCTCGTATTGTTAGGAGGTTCCTTTCTCTGGAGCCCCAAACACCGGTGTTTGGACCCTGTTCCCGATACCGTTGGGCTAGTATTTTTTATATATGTGTTTATTTCTTAGTTTGGCTGCCTAAATGGTTTGATGAATTTTGTCATATGCGGTAAATAAGATTTCTCATGGCATCTCAAGTGATAAAAGCCTATAAAATAAATGATGAAAAAAACAATAATGAGATTTTTCGCATCGATAAATTAAAGAAAATTGTCCATTACATAAACTCAGATTGTTGGTACAGTGCTTAAGTCGCAAAAAAAACAACTTAGATCAAACGAGAGTAGATCGATTAGCATTAGAGTGAAAACTGAAACTAAGTGGTCCGTTCGTTCACCCCAAAACTAAAAATAAATGTGATCTATAAACAAAATCTTTGATTATAGTGATAAATCTTGAACATCCATCATTGTTTCACGAGTTGACTCTCTCTTAAGTCTATGATTCACATCTTTTTATGATCATTGCTATTTTTGCAACCACGAGTTTTATGGAGTAGTTAGTAGGTACTCGTATACGTATACAGATAGGTACACCGTTTTATTGAAAACTGTTTTGATAGCTTATAATGGGTCCACAGATATTTGACTGCACAGAATTATAGAGATAATTCTATAAAATTCTTTAGAAATTTATGGATGTCTATATCGAGTGGACGGTCCATTACAACTAAAAGTAAAAATTAATATGCAAAGCCCCATAACTAGGATAAATTATAAAGTGAGGAATAGCCGATCTCTATCTACTATTTTTTTTTTTCAAACAATATTATTCTAAAATTCGCGTAGTTTGACTCTCCTGCAATGACAAAATTTGGTCTGAAAATGTATGAATTCAAAAATATTATACTTTTTTATATACATCTGCTAATAAAATAAGCAAGTTTTCGCGTTGTTTTTCCCATTTTAGTCTCAAAAACAAAAACTACATCATCCTTTTCACAGAAGAAAGTTTCCCGCTGTTTTTACCAAGTTATCGCCGATAGAATGAAAAAAAAGCTTTTTATCCCTCATCCGTCCGCTCCGGCAATCGGGAGCACACTGATTCGTTCACCCCTTGAAATCTCTGACCTAGGGTTGTTACGCGTCGCGACAGACGGGTAGTTGTGAAAATGTAAACAGCGGGACGTCGGGGACCTAGTGAACTCGTGAACCATATTAGAGGCTTTAATACTTCGCCATTTTGGGAATTTATGCAGCTTCGAGCGGAGCGTTAAGTGGAGGGGATAACTTTGAAAGCGCTTCTTTTGTCTATAAAGGCGGTTTTCGTAATCAAAGTACGCGCGATTCCCTGCAGCTTTCGTGATATTTAGACAGAGATTTGATAAACTGGTATTGGATTGCTTCCAGGAATAGGACGAAGACTAATCAAGTTATCTGTCTTCTGCTCTCGACGAGAAGTTTGTTACTTGCTATGGCAAACAGTCAGACGACTAAACGGATGGATGAACATAGAAATTCCACTAAAAGCTATTGCAGGGAAATTGTGTTGTGACTTGTACGCATAGTGGAGATGTAGATGAATTTGTTTCGGGTTCATTAGATAGAAATATTGCTGTCGTTAAAGAAAATAACACATGATACACAAATCCAAGAATAGAATAAATTAGATCTAGTGAAGCATTTCTTGAGTAAACATTACATTAACGGACAAACAAAGAGACGATATGTTTTAAAATAATTTGAAAATTATAATGTTAAATAAAGTAAATATAAAAAAAACATATTTTATCAATAAACATAATTAGACGTATAATATTTTTATAACAGCAACTCTAGTGATATTGGTAAACAATATTTGACAATTATCTTTTTGGAGAGGCTACAACCAGTTTCGTGAAATAATCCTCAATAGTTTTCCAGCTAAAAACATATTTCAATCGCATACATTACATTTAATGAGTTTCAATTTATTATCTCCACACTGTCCTTACAGCGCAAAGTATTCGAGCGTTAGCGTTAAAAGTAAGTATTTTTAAGAAATATTGTCTACATTCACGGATAGCTTTTACTTGTTTTTAATTATATGTATAGCTTTTACTTGTTTTAAATTATATATATTAGGTTACATGCATAAATTTAAAAGAAATTCCCTCTCTATTGGCAGATCTTCCCTTTTCCAGATTAAAAACAATAATATTTTAACAAAATATGTTGTACTCGTTAAGGCTCTACCACGAAAGCGATGCGCATGACCCGTTGGGCTAATCCGCTTTACTGTGTTTTGAATGGGTTATTCTGTTGCTAAATCACGCTAATTAATATCAGTATTTAGCGTGATTTTGCAACAGAATAACCCATTCAGAAAACTTCATCTGGGACCGGTACATGTGTATATTTCCAACCATCACATTTTATTTATTAACTTACTTTATAGTTATATTCGCAACCATGTTCGCAAAACAGCTCGAATATACGTCACCTACCGACCTTGAGCGCTCAGGCGTAATGAAAGTTTGGAAAGGGGCTTTCGAGGACAACAGGTGGCCGCAAACATTGAGCGAACGTACGGACTGTGTCAGTGAACCAATAAGTTTTTAAGACTTTGCCATACTTCGTGGCAATGCTGCCAGTGTTTAAAAACTTTTCCCAGGCGAGCTTTCAGAGCCCAATAAGTCTTTCGCTTCCACCTTTTTTCCCTTTTTCAAAATAGTTTTTTTTTCATTTGCCTATTTGTATATTATGTAACCTAATAGGCTGTATTTATCTGGTAATATTATAGTTTTAAAATTTTGGATAGAATACTCATCCAATTTCAATAAAATTGACATGTGTCCAACGATCGTCGAAGCAAAGAAAAAAAGAACTTGTGTGTGAAAAAAAATACAACTTAATAACTAGCTAAGAATACTGTCAAAAATAGTGTTAAAATAGATACCTAATGGACACGAAACGTTGATGAGGAGGAGTTACAAAGGGGTGAGTAGGTATAATCTAGAACGGTACCAGACCAAAATAAATATCGAGACAATAAAGTTAATCGCTTTAAACAGTTAGTATTTATTGCAAATATCCCGTTAGAGAAGACAACTTTTATTTTAGACCCAAAATTTGATTCAAATTTTGGGTCTAAAATCAAACTCTTTAATGGGGCCCATAACTGATCTGGCTACTGGACCACAGCATAGAAATAACAATCAAATAGCAATGTCAGAGAAACAGAATGCTTATATACAGTATGTTAAATAACAGAGGGCGTTCCCTTAAACTCGTTAATCTGTATCATTAATAGATTAAAATAAAAATATCAGAATAGAAAAATAAGCATAAAATAATAACTAAAAAAAATATGACAATAAATTCGAAACGTTCTGTTTAAAATCAAAATAGTAGCGCGCAATAGTACCTACTCGTAGTAGCAAAGCAATGCCCAAACCGGCAAGTACGCGTGTACAAAGTGTTTCTTTAACGTATCAATTTAACATTTTTAGTGAATATTTTAATATTAAAAAAAATAAAAACTTTTGTTTTGTTTTTGAATGGTAGGTAATATTTTTTTTATCATATATGGACGCTATACTATTGCGGGTTAACGGGAACGCCCTCTGTTAGTTAACATACTGTATATTTAGCTGAAATTTCTCTTATAGAGCTTGTGGTTAAATATTAATAGCTACACGGGACGACCATTGAGGTTAAGTGACGCTTGCCGAGGTCGGTACGTGGATTGCTGATCACCCATAACACACTGAGACACCTCCGAGCATTCGAAAACACGTTTAAAGCCGAGAGCTTTTGAAAATATTCACTGTCAGACGACAGTGAAGATTTCAAAAGCCATTGTAAGCCAAAGTAGAGACTAAATATCTAAGTTAATCTTACATTTTGCAGTCTAACCAAATCTTTGAGCACGGCCACACTGGTAACACAATCTTTAACATTTGGTTTCAATTTAGGACAGGGCCGTAAAAACACTCCTATTGGATGTAAACAATACAATAGACAATCCTCGAACATAATTTATTGCTGGTGTATGGCTGATTGTCATATAAAAAGTAAAAGTGAATATTTATGGCGCAAAAAAACCCTGCGTCATACAGAACCATAGACAGACACGCTTGAAGAAGTCTGAGCATAATTCGCAACAGAATTATCATAGTGTACAATGGCAGAAGTGCATAATTACTTTTCGAGAACCATTTTTGACTGAAACAAATCTGGCTTTTGCCTTTGAGGAAAAATGTATAGGTTGGAAATACTAAGTATTTAACACTATAAGCACACTATACTTACTATTGGGCAGCAACTCTAAATATGCAAATGTTAAAAGAAGTCATCATCTGCCTAGCCTTTTCCCACCTATATTGGGGTCGGCTCCCAGTCAAACCGGATTCAGCTGAATACCAGTATTTTGCGTGGAGCGGCTGCCTAACAGACCTCCAAATGTTAAAAGAAGTAACATAAGTAAAACTTAATATTTAAACTTAACATTAAAAGCTTTCGCGCATGTTTTGAATAAAATGTTTTGAACAGCATGAGTCATACATAAGTTGACGAAATACCTATTTGACCACCGAGCAAGCTTCTATAAGGATATACGCAGTAATATTGAAATAACTCGTGGTACCATAATGTAGTAAGTTCCGAATGGAATATTTTAAAATTATGAAAATAATATTTTGAGATCCTTACGATGAGCCCTTTAAGTGTCACATGTCACAGTTGTAAAAACTATTCTTTTTTGTTTTTACATTTTCAAATTGTTTCTAAACTGAAGCACAAAAAGTCAATTTCAAAAGTGTATTTTATTTTCGTTTTGTGATCGCGTTTTGGGTCACAGAAGTTTATACAAGAACCTAACAACTGAATCGTTCCAGTAGATACGAAGTAAATCAGCTGTAATAGACAGACGACTGACACACGAGTTCGGATCTCTAAAAACGATCGAATTGAGAATTTAATTAGTGTGACTTCCTAATAGTGCCACATTAGCGCAAACTGACTCTATTCTTCTTTACTAAATATCTTTTACAGAAAATAATAAATAGTCACGCAATTCAATTCACTAGCCTTAGTATGGATTTTATATTATATACAAACTCCATTGCTTTATCGTACAGGCCAATAGGAATTGAAACTAAATAGGTAGGTACTGGTTTGGTTTCCATTCATAAAAATATATTTAGTTGAAATTCCAAGATATTAACATGACTGGTTAAACATTTGAGGCTTTGTACATGATGAGTTTCCCTAACTAGGTACTCTAGGAAGTCGAAGGGAAATGTTATTGGCTTAATTTTCAACTAAGATACTACAGTGAAAAAGGCTTAAACTTATTGTTTTCACGCATTATCGCCCTTTCATTTGGGACACGTCCCCAAACCAGTTTCTGGTGCATTAGAACATGCTGTCATGCATTTTTTTTTAATCTAATCGTTTCGCGAACATTTAGCCTAACCAAGATAAAGAATTGATTGGATATCAATCCTTTTCTTGGATTGATTTTAATGCCAGACAGGAGTTGAATGAATCAGTTTTTTATATGATGTCTTGTCTTGTCATAGGAACTAGTTTTTTGATGATGTCTCAGGAAGTATTTCTTTCTTAGGTATAGTAAGCCGTGAACGATTTTGGCTGGTTTTGAGTGAATAGGTATCTCTTATCAGTTTTAGGCATCTTTTAGGCAAGAGGAACTACGTTGTTTGTAAAAAGAGTATGTGTATTTGTGTGTGTCGCCAGCAGTAACTAATAGATTCGCTATAAACGGCTGTAAGAGCCAAAATATGCCCAGGAGTACATAAAAGCTAAGAGGGAAAAATATATGTAGGAAGGGAAACTAACAAAAAAGTCCATGAACAAATAAGGGCGCCGTATCGCAGTTGTTGTCGCTGGGCTTCACCTGACTTTTACATTGAATAATGATTTCCTACCTCTAACTTCTCATAACCCGTGCTGATTTTTTCAATGAAAAAATAATATAAATAATTTCCAATCTCATTATCACTCCTTTATACTTATTAAAGCTTTTAGAATTATTATCGTTTTATAATTATATTAAGATTAAAGGTATATCTAGTTTTAAAGCTCATAAAAATAGTAGGGTTCAATAAATAATCCCACCCTTGTGATGATTTATAAATTTCAATCGCTAACAAAATTAGTAAAAGTAAACCTCATGCAAAAAAATATGACAGTATGTAACTTCTGAATAAATGGAAGGCTCCTGGAGAGTTCCACTATAAATGGACGCTAAAACCTATCTCATATCAGTATCTCAACACTACCGCGGTTTTTCGGTTTAATAAAGGAACGGATTGTGCATTGTTCAACTCACCTTGGGCCAGAGCCGGCGAAAGAGCGCTCCAAATAACGAGACAAAAACACAGAAACATTTTGCAATCGTCTTTAGGATTGACGAGCATCACTTGTTCATGACGTCACACACACATGCACACATGAAAATCCAAATTTTCTAAATTCAAATGTTGGCGCGAAAGTTTAGCACTTCGTACACGACGTTCGGGGCGGCGCGGGGAACACGACGCACTCGAGTATTCGCGGCGAACTGAGTCGGCGCCTGCGCCGCCGTCTGCCCCCACCACGAGACGCCTTTCACCGTTACAATTCGTAACTCGAAAGACCGCGTTGAGCAAGGCTATATGACGATTGACATTCAACAAAAACGGCCCATTTGCTACACGGAAATAGTGTGTTTACTTCTAGTGCAACAGCTCCTTATATGGGGCGCTTGTTAAATCCTAATACGGCCTTTTGTTATGAAAAAAAAAATACAAACATCCGAATTGAGAACCTCCTCCTTTTTTAGAAGTCGGTTAATAAAATCGAAATAGTTAACGAAAAAAACATATCAAAGTTTAGCACAAAATAAATTCTACAGGCCTATTTTTAACACCTCTAACTAGGTTCCGATTTCATATTCAAACAGATTATTGTATGATATTTTTTAAATCTGTTTGAAAGTGCCTTCCGGACACTGTCAGAAACAGAAAGACCCCAGCGTAAGCCTATATTTTCAAGGACTGCTTGTAACAACCCACCCCAGCTGACTAAATTGTTACTAAATGTGCATGTTTCTGTAACCTACCAAGTACTATGAAGTGTGGGGGACTTTTGTCTGACTCATCGTGTAACCTGAACCGTTGGTTCCAACCCTTACTTTGAACACTGCGTGACTTTATAATTACCCAGTCGGCTTTATATGCTTTGTTATTAATGCAATACTAGGTACAAAATAACTCGGCTCGTTACAAAGTAATTACGAAACATCCATAACATGTTGAATATGCCTACACATTAAAAAGACCGTTTAATCATGTTAAAAACTGATTAGAATATTTTAAATTCAAAGTAGTTTTGAAAAAACATTTTTTTTAAACCTTGGCCCGCACTAGGATTTACTCCTGCATCGTGGATGCGTTCACAAACATGTGAACTCACATACACATGACACCCAGACCAGGAACAACTATCTGTAGGCCATATAAACATTTGTTCCGTGCGAGAATCGAACCCGCGACACGTAGCGCATCACTCAACGAACGCTCAACCACTGCACCAACCGTGTCGACAAACAACAATAATCGTATGTATGGTGAGTTTATTTCATGCATAAGGCTGTAGATCAGTATTCCCTGAATGTACCAACACTGCGAGTGTTGACACACTTGACAATAAGCCAGATACACTTTCGACACTATGGAGATAGGTATTCTATTTTTTTTAAAGAGGCATTTAACCTTTGTAGACGCCTTCAACATATTGTAGTACTAGCATTTTCTAGCCGATTTTCACTCTTTTTTTTATTGTCGAATGGATAATTATGCTCTTGACTCTAGTCTAGGTCGCAGGTGACAGAGACAAAGTCGACGAAGGAATGATTGACTCGGGGCCTAACCCACAGGAACTCTGAAAATATTTTCCGGGTAACATCTACTACTTCACTGATAGCCGAATGCTATATTGAAGTAAAAGTATTTGTAAATCGTATCAGTATTTCCAGATATTTAATTCTTACTTATTATTTAAAACAAACCATTTTACCCCATCTTTACCTATATCTATCTTCTTGCCGAGTCTTCGCTTATGAGATCTCTTACAAAAAAAAAATGGTAGCATTAGCTTTCAAACAATATTTCTATTTAAATTGAATAGGAAGTTTCGAGATAGCGATTTTAGCTTTTAAATTCTAAAAACGCTATCTTTACTTATTTACTTGTGTGCTTGTACCGATTTTGATGTTTTTTTTTCATATTCGAAACCATGTGCTTGTTGTGTGGTCCCATTTAAATTTGATTGAGAGGTGACGACTAATATTTGAGTTGTCCCTAATAATGGGAGGATGATGTTCTCATTCTCGCTTAAAAAATAAAATTGTATACGATGGGTTTGGAAGAGCATCTTAATATTTCAACGTGGTCCCTTTCTTTACAATAAACAAAAAAAATATACAGTCGACTTGAGAATCTCCTCTTTTTTTGGAAATCGGTTATAAAGTGTATACGTCTGTTTTTGAAGAGCATATCGGTATTACACCAAGGTGGTTCCTTTCTAGTTTGGTAAAGATCTGATGAAGAACAGAGATAGGAACCGGAAAACTTTAAAAAACAATCTCAAAACCACGCCCAACTACACGTGTATGGCTCAAAGTCAATGTCAATAGCAAACAAATAAAAATCGAATACGCGAATGTAGAAAACCTTTTAAAAAATATATTTTTATTTATTCCATCGGTGTATTTGATAACAAACACGAGGAAAACAAAGTTCATGTTCCAATACTAGCCTATCACGGTAAACAAAAACGTTTTCAACGTAAATAAATGACCATTATGTTTGATATTTGATAATACTAGCAAGGGCATTTAACCATTTTTAAATGGATCGTACTTTTGAAACGGGATATGATAAAAAGTACTACCCACGATATTTTTACTGTTCATTGATTTCACTGTGATTCCATTCTTTGTATGTAATATGCTTTTCAATAAACGTAAAGTATTTTGATCCGTGGTACCCAATGGTTAAAAATTCGTTAATGTGCTTGACCACTAACATAATAACTAATGATTGGGTTTTGGGATCCGGCCATGTATGAGGAAGTAATCAAGCAAGTTACTATTTACTCGATTACTCCTACATACATCAACAATCAATTCACAATCATCATTTTACGATTTATCTTTTGTCACACCATCGTTTTTATTCAAATTATTGTAACACTGTTATAGGCCTAGATTGATATATTACTGAACCATATGTACACTTTTTGTAAACCTAAAATATTATTATATCAAAAATATGTTTTTATTTTATTTTATGTAAGTATTTTTGTTTTCGTTTTAGGCTTCCTCTTATGCCCCTTTGTAATCCCCTAGCGTTGGTCGTAGCTTGGGGCTAGTGGCGGTTCCAGAGGCGAGAGGTAGGAAGGCATAATTATGTTTCGCAAAGAACTAGTTAATCAAATAATTTTAAGCCTTTAACCTAACTTTGGTGGGCTTGTAACCTTATACAACTAAATCAAGGTTTAAACGTGTATAAGCTATTCAATTAAAAATCAAGAACAATAACCGCCTCCCCCCGGCTGTTCTAGGATGCAGCACACATCCCAATCTCATCACATCAAATTTTTCACACTTTATACTTACGTAGGTGCCAAGGTACAAGAAAGTATGTCAGTCGTAGAGGGGGTCTGGATGCAATAAAAAAATATTATTAAGCTATACATATGTTTATCATCATCTGTACGAACACTATACGCCTTTAAAACCTTGAACTTTAAATAACGGGAGAGTAGAATTGCACTGCAATTATAATATTTCAATGAAGCTTTACGATATTCTTTATTTGTGGAAAGTAGTTCTGGATATATTGAACATGATCACTGCCAGTCGCTTGCAATAGTATGAAAATGTGTCTAGCACAGCATTATCTCCCTTGTCACGGCACAATGGCATTCAAGCTACTGCTGCAGATAAGTTATTGCATATTTTAAGGTAGTTACTGTCGCGAGCGCTGCACATAGGCCTCCCCTTAGTGTCGCCACATCAACAGGGCCCCAAGTCTGCTATTTTTATAAATTTGTCATTCCAACACGATCCCATTGTCATTTTGCTAAAAGTTCGTAATCTGCTAAATTCATAATGGTCGATCATTGGTCTGTCAATAGTCTCGTCATACTTTTTGATAACCGAGCTATTAAAAGCAATAACTGCACAATGACGTTCTAATGGTAAAAATCACTGATCAAAAGAACTGTCAAAATTTTAGCAGATTACCGCATACATCTGTCTTTATTAATCATCTATTTTTTTCTATTTTATCATTATACCTATACGAGATAACCATTCTATGGCATTTCTTTCAATGGAGTGTCAGTGGTTGGCCATTGGAAAGTCATAGTGACGCTTTTGTATTAGTAGATTCACAAACTTGTCAAAATCAACCATTATGAAATCAATGATAGACCATTCTGACACTATTGTAATAGCAGACTTGAGGCCCTGGTCTTGTGCTTCTTACGTTACGTTCAGCGGACTCCCGGAGCCCTGTTCCCATCAGGGCATAGGGGTTCAAATGGGACTCTCGACAAACATTTATCGGCGATAGCCCTTGTCAAAATGTCAAAAATATCTGAGACTTTTTTGACATGGTTGGCATGCTCTACCGAAATACCACTTGATAAATTCTGTTCATCTAGTTTGTTTGACCATCGCTGTCATTGATCATCTGACCCTTTGTCTACAGGTTCTTGTGTGAAGCCTTTCATTGCTCAAAGCATTTTGTAACTTAGCACAAATTAGAATAAGTTGAAACCTTCAGGCAGTGGGATAAGGTAGAGGCAGGGGAAACCGCTGGTGGACACTTCCCGTGACTCAAGAGCTGGCTTTTACTATGGCCACAGACTAAGCATTACCATTCAACGTGGCAATGCCGCCAGTCTCTCGGGCACATTACCAGCTGACAGAGTTGAGAGCGAATTATTTTATATTATATTTTAGTTTAGTTAATCTAAATATATAAAACTCAAAAGGGAGTGACTGACATAGTGATCTATCAACGCACAGCCCAAACCACTGAACGGATCGAGCTGAAATTTGGCATGCAGGTAGATGTTATAACGTAGGCATCCGCTAAGAAAGGATTTTGATTAATTCTACCCCCAAGGGGATAAAATAGGGGATGAAAGTTCGAACGAAACTTTGTCAATTTTAAACCGATCGGGCTGAGAGTTTCAAAATCGGGGGTAAAGTAACTATTCCACGCGAACGAAGTCGCAAGCAGAAGCTAGTTAAAATATATTGAAAATAAATGATTGATTGAAGTCGTTGAAGGACAATAATGTTTAAGCTACTAGCATACGTTTGTGCAGGTTGATAGTTTTGGCACGTGTATTCCTCTCATGAAAATCATACAACTATTTAGGTTTGCTTTGACCTTTATTTGGAACAATATTTGACTGTGCAACAAATGATTTCATAATCAAGTTCATCTCTTTTCTACCCTAGATTTTATGGTCGAATGCGCCTAATAAGCTTTTTAGATTTAATGAAATCGGTGGGTCAAGATTCTTTTTGACCATTTGTACTAATAGTGAGTTTATTAAACCAGTCTGCAACGTCCCACGGCTATCCTATTATGTTGAGGCCAGTGTTCTGGGCGTTGACAGCGATGTGGACGAATCTTTCAATGCCCTATGAGTTCTTCCACACACTTTTTACTCCACTTGTACAGTATACGCTCAAAACTGCAGCAGCATGAAGATTAAATTGCTGTGAACTGTACGAGCACGATACAGCCAGTGCGTGTGCATGCGCGTGTTTGACTGATGTCTCCTCTGTTGAGACATCACTCACAGATAATACAATCTAATGAACTGTCAGTAGAGCTGCACTATGCGAAATCACGCTTTCTGTTGCATTTGGAATACGCGTCTTACGACCTGTTTGTACCATTGCATTTTTACATTAACAATTACATGCAAAAATTCGCGTAAATCTATCGTGTGCTGGTAGCCGTTTTTGTTAAGCAAGGGGTTCACAATCAATGAAGTCAGGCTTACGAACTTTGATTAAAGAACAGTCGTGCTTCGTTTCTTTGAAACCATAGTAATATTTGTATTTTAATCAAAAACTTGTTAGGTATTTATTTTTATTTATAACTAATGTATTCATACTTTTTATAAGAATTTAAATATTAGTTATTTTAGTATTATTTAACTATTCATGTAATTACTAATTTATCTTTTCGGTGTTGGAAGATGGGAATGAAAATGTCGTGTTGACTGATTACAAAAATGTTTATTCATTTTATTTATAAATAAAAGTAACTCACTTTTATGCGAATTGCGACGTCACATCCAACTAAAGTATTTTATACTTTTACGGTTTTACGGTTATCTTTTAACCGAAAAATCAAGAAAAATTATATAGTTTTTCTGTTGTTTCTCTATCTCCAGTATGTGATAGATCGGTTATTGGGTTCGGCCGTTAGTAAATTCAAAATACCATAACAAATATAATTGATAATGCTCACTTATTTTTAATATAGTAAGTTTTCAATAAACTCTGAGTTTTCTAAATCATATATCAGTATATGATTAAGACTTCATGAAATCGTTTTTTTATGTAACGTCACAATTAATGTATTGAGGTTATATCTTAAGATGTCCATTTTCTTGACGAAATGAAGATTGAAACTAATCCAAGATTTAAAGTTCATTAAATAATAACGGATGTGTTAATATTACTAAATATTTAATAAAAAATAAAATAAAGCAGGTCGCAGAATATCTTTGAATGCGAGCCCATGGGATCTGTAAAATCGCGTTCCCTAATGAAAGGACCTTTTTAACAGCTACTATCCGACACTCTGAATCAAAAATATTCCTGTACCTATATTTGGACCCACTCATATTAACTCATGATCATAGAAATAGATCAAAGAATAAGTACGTGGAAATGTATGTTAATGAAATAATGAAGGATAGAGATATTTCAATGAAAGGAACACAGAAAGTGTAGGAAATGTGCATTATGTCATGCTTATTATTCGGGTGCTAGACATGGGCGTTAACAGAAGCACTATAAAAGTATTTTTAAAATCTGCCAAAATGTAATAGATAGGACTTTTTTATGTACAAAAATAAAGGATAGAGGGAAACTATAAAAAAAAGAAAAAAATAATAAAAATAAATGCACACAGTCTACAGACAGCTAAAATGTCGAAGTGACAACTGTGTTAAGAAAGTAAAGATAAATGGTCTAAGTTTGTAACAGAATGGTATCCAAAAGATAACAGCAGAAATAGAGGCAAACAAATCAAAGCTGAGAAGATCATTATCATCTCAGCTTAAAGACGTCCACTGCTTGACATAGACTTGATGCTTGACTTTCTACACGTGCAGCCTGTGGTTCAGGTATTCGCTGAGGTCGCTCGGTGCCCTACGTGTCCAATATAACAATGGATTTAGGATGCTGTTAGGGCTACTCCGCTTTTGTAGTGCCTCTGGTATGTTTGCAGAGGCTAGGGTAGATGGCTTCCATGCCATCTTGCGCAAGCGGCTCGTATCGCTACTAAGCAGAGTCAGGAGTAGCAGTAACGGCATTCTACAGGTCATTGGTGATAAGCAGGACTCAAGTATTTTAAAAGCTTTTATTCGTGCGCACATTTTGAAACCATAAGTGTATCAGGTATGGACTTTTGTCTGAAATAAAGATTTATTATTATTATTCCCTCTTTATTTATTTAACTATACATACATTTTTTAATTTTTAAATATTTCTTAAAAAAAACACAAACAATAAAAAAACATTTAAAAATACAAAACGCAGTAGTTCGCCGGTGTCGGGAGCAGGGTCCAAGCTACCGGGGTGGTTAGGGCTCCAGAGAAAGGAACCTCCTCACAATACGAGCCGTATCGAGGAGTACTGCCTTCTGTATCAGGCCCTTTAACCAACCGTGTAACGCCAGCTTTGACAGATGTTCGTCAAAGCTTTTGGCCATCAGACCATTGGCCGTAACGACAATCGGCACAATGACAGCCGAGTCCATATTCCACATGTCGACAACCTCGTGTGCTAAGTCGAGATACTTGATTTGTTTCTCTTTCTCAGCTTTCACGAGGTTCTCGTCATGTGGGATGGTAACATCGATTATCATTGTGCGGCGCGCTAATCGGTCTATCACCACTATATCTGGCTTGTTGGCAATAATAGTCCTATCAGTAATGATAGACCGATCCCAGTACAACGTGGCATGGTCATTTTCGAGAACTGGGTCGGGCACATACTTGTAATACGGTACCTCAGAATCCACAAGTTTGTATTTCAAAGCAAGTTGCTGATGGATAATCCTGGCTACTTGGTTGTGCCTGTGCAAGTACTCGCCGTTAGCCAGACGAGAACAACCAGAGATAATATGTCTGATGGACTCACCCGGACGGTGGCATGCCCGACACACGTCAACCGTCCCGTCCTTCATAATATGCCTCCGGTAGTTGTTCGTTAAGATAACTTCATCCATAATTGCACAAACAAAACCTTAGGTTTCTCCGAAAAGATCACCGAAACGTAGCCAGGCCACGGACGCTGAGAAATCAACATCGGACCCATAAAGAGCCCGATAAAAGCGTCCGTGAAGCTCCTTGCCTCTCCATACCTCCCTACGGTTATCTGTAGTAGGTATCACAGGTTTGCGCCAGTTCTCTTTAGCCATGGATAACGGGGTGAATCCTTTGTCCACTGCGACCACATCTCGGTGCATACCCACATCGGCTTTGAGAAAATATTCTCTGAGACTGCACATCTCGCGGTTGTGGAGAGTCTTAGCATTTAAAAAGCCTCGACCTCCACATTTCCGCGGGATGTACAGTCTCATCACCGACGGTCGTGGGTGATGCATCCGGTTTGCGGTCAACAGTGTACGGACTCTCCTATCCAGGGCGTCGAGTTCGGTTTGAGTGCATTTGAGTATGCCGAAAGAGTACATTAATACCGGCATGACCCAACCGTTGAAAGCGCGCACTCTATTTCCGCCTGACAAAAGGCTATTTAAAACCTTTTTCAGGCGGCCAAAGAAGCGCTCTTTCAGCGATTGTTTCATGTCAGCACCGTTAATGCCTAACGCTTCCGACATACCCAAATACTTGTAGGTTTCGGTCGAGCTGAGGGATCTAACCTGTATGGAATCCGAGAGTTGAATTCCCTCAGATTCCATAATCTCCCCTTTCTTTACATGCATGACTGCACATTTGTCCACACCAAATTCCATCCTGATGGCACTACTGAAGGTTTCAGTCACCTTCAGTAGCTCCATTAGTCGCAAATTGTTGGGGGCAAAGAGTTTCAGATCATCCATGTAAAGAAGGTGAGATATGGTCTGACCACCTCTTCTCAACCGATAGCCTAGACCTGAATCCTCCAGCAGTGTGCTTAGAGGATTCAGAGCTAAGCAAAACCAAAGTGGACTCAAACTGTCGCCCTGAAATATTCCCCGTTTAATCCATACAGGCTCCTCATTCCCTTGAATCGGTCGACATCCTGGATAGCGAAGGACCGTTTTCCATTGCCTCATACATGACTCAAGGAAGGTGCGTAGAGTTGCATCTACTTTGTACAGCTCCAACACCTTCAAGAGCCATGTATGTGGCACAGAATCGTAGGCCTTCTTGTAATCTATCCAACATGTCGACAGATCCTTGCGGGAGCGACGAACCTGTTGGCTTATGGCCATGTCTATGAGGAGTAGCTCCTTAGTTCCGCGGGACCCCTTCCTACATCCATTCTGAGAGTAGGACATAATCGAGTTGCTCTCAATGTGTTCATTAATTTTCACTCTCAGGATGGATGTAAGAAGTTTATAGACCGTCGACAAACAAGTAATCGGTCTATAGTTCTTAGGTTCCGTGGGACTACCTGTTTTATGGAGCAGGTGGGTAATGCCAGTTGTCAGAAACTGTGGTAGCGACCCAGAATCTAAGGATGACTGGAATTGAGATGCCAGGAGCGCGTGTGAGCTGCTATACCACTTAAGCCAGAAGTTATGCAGTCCGTCCGGTCCCGGAGACTTCCAGTTCGGTAATGGACGGACTGCTGTGGCTATATCTACTGTTGTAATTGTATTTTTTTCCATTTGTGGTATAGCTTCACACACGCGCTCAACATCACGCATCCAGCCACCCTCGGCATGACAGACGGGTACAGACCAGATGCTTCGCCAGAATGTATTTGTGGTAACGTCATCCGGGCGGCACACGTCCGTCACACTTTGTTCAGGTCGCTCCCAAGCTCTATACACCCACCTCTCATCGCTCTGGAACATGCGATTCTGCGAGTATCGGTCAACCCGCCTCTTATACCGCCGAATACGGTTCGCCCATGCACAAACTTTCTGCTTCAGGAAGTCGATGCGCTCTGTGACACGGGACATGTATTCTTGAGGGCTGATTTCAGTCCCCAAAAATGCCCGCCTCACAAAGCGCATCACGCGTGGTCTTGTATTGCCCTCCCTGAAGCAGTATAGTTTGCCGATGAGTACCCTGGCCTCATCAATACGCCGCTCATTATTATTACTATTATTATAGAGTAAGTTGGTAGATGAGAAGATGAATTAAAGAAAATTGCTATTCGTGAAAATCTTTAGAGAAGGCCAGTCAAATGCAGTTTAGAATTACGATAAAATCAATTTAGTTTTCAGTATAAAAAAGAAACTGTTCTAAAGGCTATATATGTTATATTTTTTTTCGTGACAATCGTTACAGGGATCCATAGGCCCAAGTTCTTCGATCGTATTTTGTACGTTTATATGTCATTATATTTCGTTTAATTAACGATGGTTTCCTCTGAAACTTTTTTCTTTTATATGGACCATTCGCAGTTCAGCACACTAAGGCTGGTTTCTGCTCAACCCGATAATCCTGTGGTGGCCTCTATTTAAGGCCCCCATCCAGGGCTAAAAACTATTTTACGAGCTAAATGACCGTTTCGCTAAGGGCATCCCCTTAGCGGCTTAACGGGGTAATTGAGGGAGGGCAGCAAGGGACAGGCGGGGTCTGGTTATTACTATTTGGGGGATTTAACGTCAATGGCTCAGAGCGGCGCGGGCTGGCTCGTTAGGCAAAAGTCGGGGCGGACCTCTGAAACTGAAGCCTTGCATTTTTATATACCAATGTTCATTTATCTTTTTATCATAGGTACTTACGATATTTATGCTATACTTACAATCCATCTGTTTTCTGCAGACAGCATTTTATTTTCAGCGTCGTATTTTGAAGGACCCTGCTGGTGGCTATAAGATGCGTGTGTGCGTATACGCATACATACATATGCTTCGAAGCGAATGCGGCGAATTTCAGCTTCAGTTAATCTTTATTGAAACCCTTGTTTCCAATTGAAGAATATCAACTTTTACCTCTTGCAAATTAAGTTCCATTTCAGAATTACTAGTGCGATTTAGAGTAGGTACTAGTAATTTTTAAAATTAAGTAGGTACTAAAACTGATTTTTTTTCCTTTAGTTATGCAAACTAAATCCTTTTTAGTGCTGCCGTGACACACACAGTAGTCTACCAGCACATGTACTATTTTTTTTTTTTGCATTCTTGTACCGTGTGTGTTTTCTGCACTAAATAAATGTTATTCTTTCTTTCTTTCTTTCTTTAAATCCTTAAGAAGAAATCTTTCCAAAACACTCTAATTTGTGTTTGGGTG
Organism: Hecatera dysodea; assembly: GCA_905332915.2. Lineage (NCBI taxonomy): Eukaryota > Metazoa > Arthropoda > Insecta > Lepidoptera > Noctuidae > Hecatera > Hecatera dysodea. The sequence continues at coordinate 22,467,705 of HG995286.1, read as the reverse complement.
CACTAGCTGACTTCTCAATCAAATTTCAAATCGCGAAAAAAAAATCAGCTGTCCCCTACATTTTGATGAGTTATAAAGAACGTAAATGTAAGGAACAGCTGATTTATTTTTTCGCGATTTCAAGTTTGGTCCCATAGTAAAACTTGTTCATAATGATGAGTACAATGACCTAAGAGGTTGTTGGTGTTTTACAAATAACCCTGTATATTAAAACTAACTGGCTATGTTGTCTTCTCAATAGTACTGCATATTTGTTTACATGTTAAGAAAATGAATTGGTGTTATCTCATATTGTTGTCCGTGGTACAATAAGAAGTTATTGTAAAGGAGTTTATAGACGTAGAGGTAGATCGTACCTTATTTCTGCCGACATGAGGCCTTGCTGTGTTTCTGTTTTAAGAGTGTGTGGTACCTATGTGTTTGCAGGCAAATGATATATCTCACAGTAACGTTCATGTTTTCCGTGTATTTTGCTGCATAAAAGTAGATCCGGTAGAAATTACGTCTGAAAAGTTATAGTACTTTTTCCAAAACACAATTGTAGCATAGTGAGTGTTTTTATGTATAAAGGTTTAATGTGTTTTCGGGAATAATAAAATAAACATATTTCACACAAAGATGGTAAAATTTATTAAGATAAAATTACACATAGATTTTTTTGAGACAATGTTGAACATTACTACAATATAATCACTAAATCTACTAATTAAATAAATTTTAAACATTCATATTTTGACTAGTAAATTGACTACATTTTTTTTTCCTTTTTTATGTTTTTTCTTTTTTTTTTTTTGTTGTTAAATAAAAGACTACTAGCCATGTGGACCCAATCCACACACTAGTACTAGTAGCCCGTTACCCCTCCAACTAGTTCGGAGTGGGTTCACGTCAATAGGTCAACGGGGTGGTGGCAAAAAGAACGCACCTTAACCGATGGGCTATTGCCGCTTGTTCTACCTTAACCTAACGCTATTAGTAATACTGAATGTTTCATCTAACATTTAGAGTAAAAACTAGCCTAATACAAATAAGTATGAAAACAAGTTTGGATTTTAACTTTCGTACGACATAAATTACAATATTATAGATAGAACAAAACAAAACACGAGAAATGTAATTCAGAAAATTACTAAATAGAAAAAAATTGCCATATTTGTGTTAAGTTGTGTTGTTATAAACAATTCATGTACATAGAGGATTTAAGTATACTGACAAAAACATACATAAATAATCTTCCAAACAAATAACAGATATAATTACTTTGAAATTTACTAGAATCATTTGGGTTCACAAGCACTCACTTAAGGTTAAGTAAAGGATTATATTAAAAAACTAGTCTCAATATAGATATGTGTAGATTTTAATTTGAAACCACGTGACTAAAAGAGATGTTCCTTGCTATGTTGTTTGAAACCAACATCTACACTGGAATGCATTCAAATTCTCTTTTTCACACACTGTCCGAACAAATTAAATGACATTGTTATTAATCAACATTGAAGGCACAAAAACGCTGTACATTAAAAACGCGTGGACTACATCGCGTTGCGCGAACCGCGCGTTTTTTTCCCGTCGAGAGTGTGAGCCATAAAACCGCGCGGAGCGGTAATTCATAGAAGACTGCAGCGCAGGCGCATAGCCGCGAAACGTGGCTAGAAACTTGGCTTGCAATGCCATGCTGCTCAGGACAGTTTGCCTTAATAAGAACGTAATGCGTAACAGTGTAGAACAATGGCCGCAATTGTCCGGCTAACGGACTGATATGCCAATTTAGTTACCAGAAATATCTAAATAATCCTCGATTTACACAGCTTTGGCTATATTTATTAACAAATCTTTAGAAACAGGTCAAAGAAGGTATAGGTTAAATTTTAGGATAAGTTAAAGCCACCGTATTGTATTTCGTTACTTTTTATGAAATGTTTTTATTTTTGAATTAATTATAGAGCAAAAGGTCTTACAAATTAAATATTAATGTTGTTATTTGATGATGATTTAGTTTCAAATACCAAAACAGTCTTAATTTTAAATTCGAACGTTGTTTTGTATATTATGATTACTACTCGTACTTAAAGATTCTAATGAATAATGTTAGTAAATAGAAAAACATATAATATGTATGTTGTTGACAGTTTCCTGTCTTACATTATTTGTTTATGCATCTCGTATACAAAACTATTCCTGTATTCTCGAAAATTTTGGTTTGTAAACGGTCAAGGACGGAAATACAATAAAAAGGGAATAAGTTTTCAGAAATTAGATATTAAATTAGCTTAGATACTACACTAAACGTTAAAAATGTAAATACTGTAACGACAATCATGTTCACTACAATAAATAGAATACCGAATATCTACTGCATAAAGACCCCTTTGGGATGATAAATATGCCTAAATAGAACAGTTGCCTTTTTCATGCACCGTGCCACCCTGCTAACACCTCCACGACTTCTCATTAGTAGAAATATATAGTGAAATACAGCGAGCATTTCTTTCCCAGGATAAATCTCTCATAATAATATCCAAACAAAGTAATGTAAAATTGACTGTTAATAAAATATCTCAAAAGATGTAGAGAGTTCGAAAACTTTCATAGGCAGAGAAAAATAAAAGCAGATACAATAAGAAAATCAAACTGTTTTTTAGTTAACATTTTTAGAAAACTAAGGAGAAGTCTTTTCCATCCCTCTCATTTTTATTAAGTTTGAAATAATATCTATTCTACATATCTAATTAGTCTAAAGTTCGGTACCTTCCTCGAAAACCTCTATCTTATTAAAATCCTCTTCAGTATATTGTAATTTCCGTTGCCTTTTCATTTCTGCCATTTCCTTTTTTAAATTCTTACGGATTTGTCTATTTATTTCACGACCGGCCTTCGTTTTGTTGGGACAATAACTTTTCAGAGGATTTCTTGATCTATCATAGCCATGGGCAATCATGCACGGTGGGCTTTGCTGCGGCACTCATAATTCGAGCACTTCACGATCACGAGCCGACGTGGAGGCGCGCTGAGGGCTGTGGTTGTTCAGCGCTGTCTGCATGATATGGGTATTTGTGCGGTTATTGCCGGCCCGCGCATTCTTACCGTGCCTTACAGGGCGCCTCGGCCGGTTTGCAGTGTAATCGTACAAGTTAGATTTGAAGCAGCAGTAAATAAACATATTCGCATAAGTCCTTCCAAAAGTTGTATTCAAAAGTCCATAGATCGAGCTTGCCATTAATGTGCGGCCAACGCCCATCCACGCATAATAGTAGTATATGTCGTCAGACGCATTGGGGAACCAATAGACAACTGTAAGGTATGGCACCCACATTATGACATAAATGAGGTACACACAGATATTCAACCTGATCATGTCACTGTAGAGCTTTATTTCGATTATTCGGTACTGTATTCTCAGCCCTTTAAGAAACTCAACTCTGTTATACGCAATAATAAACAGGACCATTGTAAATAAAAAGCAAGTTCCATGTACCAGACAGGAGGTAGCGGTTCGAAAATAAAAGTTGCCGTAGAAGCGCCGTTCACAATAGTCGTAGTCCAAACGCAGGTAGGTGCCGACGCCGGCCAAAGTAAAGCTGAGGAGGAAAACCAAAACTATGACGAAGGGTTTATGCGCATGTGAAATCCGTTCCGCGGTTTGGTCGCTGAGGTGGACTCGGTGGCAAATTTCACCGGCCAGCAACTGGAAACAAGGTAAGGTACAACGCGTGACAATTCTGTAAACACTTCAATAAACATTTATGGATTTACACCAAAACTTGTTAGGCCATTTAAAGTTCAAAGTTCGCTATTGCGTTGTTTTTGCGACATTCAGCAATGCAACAGGAAAAAAAATACTTCGCATTTAAGTTTAAGTTAAGGTGCATATTTATTAATGTCAATAGCGTTGCAAACGTCTAAACAGTTTCCTAGATGTTACGGCTGATTTACACTTGTATGAGTTTAGCGGCATGTCTACTTAGTTCAAGTTGCAAGTTGGGTACAAAGGTCGATCCAATATTATCAGTTTTAATTTCTAAGTGTCATGTGAAGTCTAGAAAGAAACTAATGCAAATGTAATCAACCTTCGGTAAACAAAAATAAATACAATTTTAATTTACTTACAGCGAAAAAGATAGAGTAGCTATAAGTTGAAGCAGCAGCTAGTGTTTGCAGAACTTGGCAAACGGGCGGTATATCCCAAACCTTGGAGATTAGTACGACGGCAGTTATGGGTACTATGCCCGCTGTGGTCAACATATCGGCCAATCCGCAACATCCTAGGTACACGAACCCTGCTAGACAAGTAAAACATATCTATGACAACACAAGCAATCAAGAATAAAACTTTAATCTAAGGCGAAGCGATATACATATCTACCGAAAAGTACGCGACGATGAATATAGTTTTTTTCTGTGAAAGATACGTGATGTAGTTTTTGTTTGATGTCCAAGCCCTCGATAATTTCGAAAGCATTGCAAGCTATACACTTCAAAATGTTCGTTGTGTAATTTTAGGCAGATATATTCACGGATAAAGTGGAGGGCAACAAACCAACAGGAAGGAGACCTCCACTCTGGTCGGAACAAATCTGAAACTCATTAAATATCCAAGCATCGCAAGCCATGTGATATAAAGAGTAAAAGGAGGACGTTCATCAAGGAGAAAGCTCTGTGGAAATTATGCAAGGAGAAGGTATTCTTAAGCTTAGCCAAAGCCTTTGGCTAAGTCTAAACACCTCTTCTTAGTCAACAATGTCACTGCAACAATAGCTCCGTAGAAAGAGACACAGTGACTCCAGGCCATAAATCTTCTCTTTCTAAGCCCTAATAACACTGCACGTGGCCAATCAGAATTCGAGCAGTTGATAACTACTGGCCGCACGATCGTTTTGTCTCTCGTACTCTTTATCGACCGTATGCAGTCGGCAGCCGACAAAAGGGGCGCTCAGTCCATTCATAATTATGAATGGACTGAGCGCCCCTATATATTTATTATAATATATATGTTGATAGTTTAAGATAAGTCTAGCATCTCTCTGTGCCATTTCTATAACGCCTTGATGATGTTTCTGCTCTTGTTTCTACCTTCAATACTGATACTACAAAGTTCTATTTTTAATTCTGACGCAGTCGAAACAATCTCGGCAAGAATCACGATCACTTTGAAACACGCTATTTGTACATATTATACAATTCGCAAGTTATGCCTGTGACATCACTACATAAATTTTCATATATAATCGCACGGAAACGCAAGCAGCTACAGCGGAGCTTTGTTGAAAACTTACACATTTTCCGCAATTCAGACTCGACAAAGAATGCTGCCACATAATAGCCATTCATAGTCGCACCGAAGCAGGAGCCCATGACCACAAAAAACAGACGCGTGAGTGTGGACCACTCGCGGTTAAGCGTTATCGGCGAGTAGACGCGGGTGTAGTTGCGCAGGCCGGGTATGATATCATTGTCCGCCTGCATTGTGGCGGTACCTGGGACAGAAAAAAAATATCTTTAAAAAAAAGCTCATATTAATGAAACTGATATCAACGGACACTTGAAATTCTAATAGTATCCCAATGCAAAATACCTACGAGACGACAAGGTAAGAAACTAACTTGCGTTTGTATACATAATGATAGGAAAGATTAGATATGTTGCTAGTAGATATGTTACTCATGATGAAATATAGCCTACTGGCGACCCGCCCCGGATTCGCACGGGTTGCCATCCTGACACTGAATATACTAGAGAATGTCTTTATATACAACGTCAATGAGCCATTATTTCTCGTAAAAGTAAAGGATAAAAAATGGTTATTGTAGGTTATCCCTAAGAGACCCTCTTAGGGTAATGGCGTCCTCACTTTCCACCTGACGCAGGTGCTCACCGGACACGGCTGTTTCGGGAGGTACCTGTGTCGGATCTAGCGGGAGGACACGTCCGGGTGTCCACACTGTGTGGATCGCCCGGAGGACACGGAGGAGGTCTGGCCTGCTTGGACGGAGCAACGCCGTATCCTTGTCGAGGCGATCGGCGGCGGCAATCAGCCAGCGTTTAGCAATGTAAGCTTAAAAAATATGTTTAATTACGACATCACATTAGAAACATCTAAAATTATCAGTGCTTTTCTGCTATATTATGCATGTTTTATACATATAAACGTTTCTCTTGAATCACTCTATCTATTAAAAAAAAACCGCATCAAAATCCATTCCGTAGTTTTAAAGATCTGAGCATACGTAGGGACAGACAGACAGCGGGAAGTGACTTTGTTTATGCTATGTAGTGATGTTACTTCCTGATAATGTAACTTTCCATTGGAGAAAATATGCTTAATATCGGTCCAGTAGTTTCGGAATGTATTCGGTTTAAACAAACAAAAAAAATCTTTCCTCTTTCTTTATAATATTAGAAAAGTAATATTAATTTATTCGTTTTCCTGATTAATTAAAGTAGAGCAGTTACTTTTTTCTATACTTTCCTTCAGTAGATTATATCTTTCTTTTTTTTCTATGCATTCTATTTATGATTAAGTCTAAAAATTTAGGCACATATTTATTTAGCTAAAGATTCTGGTGCTGAATTGAATAACAATCAAAATTCGTTAAAATATTGCCATTAAGGTGTGAAAATGCATGTGAAATAACCTGAATATCCTTTTAAATATTACTAGGGCACTTTCAGGATTCGATGACCTCTGTATACAAAAAAGAACCACGTCACTAACTACATAGACCATAGAGCTACTGAATCAAATTACATACCAAGTACAAAGAAAATAAAAAATAAATAATGTAATGAATATAATATTTCGCAAAATATATTCGTTTTCTATTAGAATGTCCCGTACACATTCGTTTGTCCATATTAAAGAGTTCAACGCGTGTAAAGTTTAAACCTGCAATATGTTAGACATTCATGTGATGATATCAAGTATTTTTTTTTTTATTTATTTAATATATTTATTCCTATTCATATTCAAACGATGATATTTGAAAAGAATCATTTTTTTATATATTCAATTTAATATAATAAGCTAATAATTGGAATTCAAGCTAACTTGAGAATGTTGTCACTAATAATAATTACTTGTATACTAATAAAAAGGAAGGATTTTTTGTTTGTTTGTACCGGTTAGGCTCCAAAAGTACTGAATCGATTTTAGACATTTTTCATGAAGGGACACACTATCAGCGTGTAACATAGGCTTTATTTTATCCCCGTATTGTCATGGGAACAGAAACTAAGTGGTTGAAACCGGGGGGCGCTGCTTGTCACGTATAAACTGTTTTCCAGGAAGTCTGTGTCTAATAGGTAACACCTCAGAACTAAAACAAACATGTTCGTTTGAAATCCACAACAACGGTTACATATCCAAGACATGCTTAAAGCAAATGTTGCTTCCATAGATCGGGTTGGTCTATGGAAGCAATATTTATTTCAATCAAATCAAATCTTCGCTGTATCTATGTAACTTTACAGTGATTTAAAAATATATCTACGTTAAATATTACAATATATGGGTACATTTAAACAGAAAAGATAAAAAAAAATAGGGAAAAAAATAAATCATCATCAACAGCCTGTTGCAGTCCCCTGCTGGACATAGATCTCTCCAATTGCACGCCACTTAGATCTAAATCAGCTTCTCGAATCCAGTTTCTGCCAGCCGTCCTGCGCAAATCGTCACTCCACCGTGCCGAGGATGTCCTACTCTACGTTTGCCGAGAAAAAATAAATAAAAATTGAAATTACATGATTGGATACAGATCCATTCATGAAAGAACCAACCATGACACCAATTAGCAAAATTCGATATGACAAAAGAGATATGACAGTATATTCTAAAAAGTAATTGTTTTTTTCATTGCAACATTAATTAATTGAGTATCCCTAAATTCGTTCAAAGAACATACAAAGACCTGCCTCAGCAACCCTGCAATCCAGATTTGTTTTACAAGATTTTTTATGTTTAACTAGCGACCCGGCCCGGCTTCGCACGGGTGCTATGTAGATAATAATATTTTCTCTACTATAATATGCATGTATTATACATATAATAAACCTTCCTTTTGAATCACTCTATCTATTAAAAAAAGAAACCGCATCAAAATCCGATGCGTAGTTTTAAAGATTTAACCATACATAGGGATATAGGGACATAGAAAACGACTTTGTTTTATACTAAATATGTAGTGATTATTCGAACTAGCAACAACAAAGCCTAAACTATACATGAATGCCTTCACTCTTACTAGGCGACACCTAAACAAACTTAAAAAAATCCAACAGAGCACAAATATTCCGCCATTCATTAGGAAGTGCCCCAGTATTCGTGAAAACGGGTACTGGACTCAATAGGGATTATTCCTGAGTAAAAATATATGATTATGTTTAGTCCGTCAGTTAGATTATAGAAAAATATTGGACAAGTATTTTTTCCTTTATCAAATCTATAAAAACTGACGAAGATACAAAGCATCAAAGATCAGGAGTGGGGACTTGTGACGTCACGGCTCGGTAAAAATAGCGGTTAGTGACGTCACACGAGTTTTCAACGCACTGTATCGCCTTCATTTTTTATTTACGTGATAAAAGAAAAAATACGTGTCCAATATTTTTTGGAAATCTATCCGACGGACAAATTCGATTTTTTTAGTTAACTACCCTAATTACTCAAATAGCAGCACCGTCTACAAGCTTACTCAAATTTATCCTCAACTTCAACTGAGTTTTGTAAATTTCAATGTGTTAAAAGTTCAGTGAAACACATTATCTGCATCATTCACTAAGGCACTGGGAAGCCCGGGATGCCCTAGATACAGCTCCAGCCGGGGTATCAACCCGATGCCCTATATACTGATTCCAGGTTAATTATAGATATAATAATTATTGAACGGAATGTTTGAACTTTTATTAGGTAACAAGCAAGTAGCAAAAGCTATTACAGTTTAGTTACAATATATTCTTGTTTGTTACTATTATATAATTATACTAGCTGCTGCCCGCGACTTCGTCCCCGTGGAATCCCCGATTTTAAAACATTCTTTATCGCTGCTCCGCTCCTATTGACTAAAGCCTTCCTCGATAAATGGTCTATTCAACCCAAAAAGAATTTTTCAATTCGAACCAGTAGTTCCTGAGATTAGCGCGTTCAAACAAACAAACAAACAAACTCTTCAGCTTTATAATATTAGTTTAGATACCAGTTGACCCGGCAAACGTCGTTTCAACACATAAAAAAAATAGGGTTGGACCACCCTTAACATTTAGGGGGATGAAAAATAGATGTTTTCCGATTCGCCACCCTAGCCGATATGCACGCTAAGATTCACTCACAAGACACACACAAGAGTTCAACCACCAACACCGATACGAACTTTCAATGTTTATATTCTCGTTAAAATAAAATTAGTAATAATACGATTAGACACATACAGAAAGAAATAAAAAAAACAGTAGCAGACTGAAAGTTCGTCATTTTTGCGAAAACGAAGCGGAGGGAAATCCCTCGGCACACGGCGTCTAGTCAATAGTATTGTGAGCAACAGATGCGCTTCCACTAAGTATTTAAGTTTGTCTCAAAATATTTTTTTTCATATTCATGTTTGCCTCCTGAAAGATTTCAATGTATAAAATGTGTCTGCATCTATCTGAAGGCAGTGGTGGCCGAATGGTAACGGTCCCGACTTACGAATCGTAGGTCGCGGGTTCAAACCCAGCTAGACGCATTACTTTGTGTAATTTATTTCATTACCACTGCTCTCAAAACGGTGAAGGAAAACATCGTGAGGAAACCGGCATGTTCTAGAACCAAAAATACGAAGAAATGTGACATTCACCAACCCGCACTCGACCCGCGTGGTGGATTACGGCCCATTCCCTCTCATAAAGAGGAGGCCTGTGTCCCAGCAGTGAGAATATTAAAAGGCTGATTATAATTATGTATGCATCTATCTGCACATGAAAGATGAGTAAAAATCTGTTATGCGCAAGCGCACATCACATAAATAATATCATATTACCTACACGTCTACTTCATCTATTTTTCAATTTACGAGAGTAAATGAAGAAAATAGATCGTTTTCACTTGCATTTTTAAAGAACGACGACATTTATTTGTAAGTTAGGAAAGATACGAAAAGTATATTCACAAATAGGCCAACAGTTTGGTGAACCCGAGACTACCCCAACGTTCCCTCGTGGCCTTGACTGTAAGAACGTCACACACTTGTTGAATTCAATGTTTTGAACCTACTCGCTCCATCTGTAGGAATTCTGTGGAACAACCGCAAACGCGAGACTCATTCATAACTCCACTACCCGAAGTTGGTCAGTAAGAAAATGAAAATGATACGGAAGAAAATGAGCAGTATTAATATAATGATAAGATATGTTTTGTGTAAGACTCCGCCCTTTTACGTCGGTCTTGTATAACACAGTCACAACTGTTAGAGTGGCGCGTGCCGCCATTGATAAAATACTTTCATGAATGAAAATTGTAACAGCGCCACGCGACAGTATCTGGAACTAAATAGGTCATTGACGTTAGATTTTCATTTGTTTGGCCATTGACGGCGGGAGTTTTCTCTTTTACGTATTTTCCTATTGTGCGGGTGGATTTAAGGTACATTTTTGTATTTTTTGAGGGAACTAAACAGCTGTATTTTTAAGGGGGATGGCCTTTGCTTAGCTGTGTTATGATACATGCTGAAGTTTTTTATTCATGTTAGAGACTATGGTGACCTCATTCCTTAGCCTGTTTCTTTGGTGGGAACACACAATCCAATGTCACAGCTCGCAGGTGACCTATCACCCGGGGTGACCTATTTAATGATGGAGCATTAAATAGGTCACCCCGGGTGTTAGGTTATTTAACTTTTATTAAACTTCCTGAAAACGCTATGAGAAAATGGTGCTACAACTAGAATTAATTAAGTGCATTTCTTGTTTATGCGAATTTGTTTTTTGCTTACTTCAATTAACCTATTTAACAACTTTGACCTGCTTGGGAACAAATATTACGTATAATATAACATTTTATGCTGTGCTAGTTCTATGCAATTGTTGCATATTTTATGTTGTTTGTGAGTGCGTAATGGAAATAATATTTAAGAACAGGTATCATAATAAAGTTTATTTGTTCATTGTTATGTAAATAACCCTACGACTATAACATAATTATATTATCTGTAACTATTTAATATCAGTATCTCTTTTAGAACCTGTATCTGTCTTGGGGTCGTATTATAAGTAACGATTGGGATTTTAGTCGGTTTTAATGAGAGGTGGGTTGTAGTAAACAATGGTATATAATAATTATTATTATAATTTATTCATGTACCTACATGCGTATTAACTTTTTCCAATTTTTTTGTTTGAGCGATTTAATCCATAAAATACAAATAAGGTCATTTTAAACTTATGCAGTCCTTATCATAAACAATAGGTTTAATACTTTGCTTGTATTTGTATTATTCAAAATTTGTATTGTCATTAACAATACATGCTTGGCTTCTGACAAAAAGGATAGATAACTCAACTTAATAGTTTAACGAATTGATAACCTCCTTTTTTGAAGTCGGTTAAAAAGTATACTGAAAATGAGTCATACTTCAAGCAAATAAAACTAACATATCGCTGAAAATGACTGAATCTTCTAGACTTAAGAAACTACTTACTCTAAAACAGTAGTATATATAGGATATATTGGTACAGTAAAAAAATACAAGATTAGTGGATAAAAAAACAGTTGTACTAATTTATTTAGGATGTTCTCCAGTAATTTTGTGTATAGTAACGCCATCTAGTTGACGATGCTGGTACTTCATGTTCCAGAGAGAACATGAAAAGTTGAAACGATACCGACGCGATTCGATCAACACCTCGCTGTTTCCAATCATGTAGTAGAAATTCTCAATATTTTATCACTTATATTTTATAATAAATCATTACTTATTAATAAGTTTGTAGGAAAAGTATGTACATAGTCAACTACTAGCATTTTGCTGTTATTACGCTTTGACAGTAGAAAAACGCCATCTGAACGAGAAGATTTTCTTTCATGCTGGAGGATGGCGTTATATTATCACAAAATATTAAATCATAGTTTTATTCATTTGTCCTACACTTTCTGTCTAAATTTATTTTTATTTACGGTCGTTATGAGATAAAACTCGAAAGCCAGCAGGGTTTTTGTAAAGTGGATAATAGTGGCGCCGTTTTACTCTTAAAAATTATACGACGCCGGGTTAATTAATATGTGGGTAGCACTTACTTCCGACCTGGTAGTCTCGACGATGGATGAACAGCAGCACCAAGGCCGCAATAAGAATGTGTGAGTAAAGGGCAAGAATTAACAACTATGGCCAAATAAACTGACAGCAAGAATCATGAGGTTGATACCCATATACCTGTTTGTAAACGAACACCGCACTAGAAATTTCAAAATTCAAATGAGTTGTAAAAACAGGAATAACTATCAAGATATGGTCGCACACTGGCCAGGTCCAGGCGAAATTAACACGTACCGAGAGAAAAAATACCCCACCCATGATTTATTAACTGTTCTATTATAATTAGCATAAGGTCGTTATTCCTTTGTTCTTCCTGACAATGGAATATTTATGTTTGTTCACCATTTATTGTCCAGTTTTATGGGAGTTTGACGTTAGTTAGTTCGGCCAGATGGACGGCGTTTGTCGGAAACTATTGGCCCAAATAACAGTGTAAATAAATTTCAGCGTAATTAAGTTTTTGATGGAGATAATTAATTACGCCTTTGATATGACGAGGTCGACAGTTTCAAGTGAACTGTGTTGGAACGTTATTAATCTAATTTAGCACTGTATGTTTTTTTTTTAATTTTCTGCTGACTACGACTGGTCACAGATATGGAATCTATCTTTTGTTATTGCAAGCTTTGTCTTATCTTGCTTTCGTACGTGGCATCTGGTTGAACTATAGTAATGCATCCAAATCCAATCTTGGAATAATGATTTAAATTTGGGCACTTTGCCATAATATGTTTCTATGGAGCTTTTTATTTCTTCCGCAAGGTGACCGAGCAACTCCTTAACCAAACGAGTTAGCACCATCCTGCTACGGCTCATTGGAAATGTATATGTAAAATATAATGTATATGTAATAATACTGCTGTACTAAACATGCATTTTTAGAAAATCTTTTTCGTTTCAATTGCAAATGTACGAAAAGCAGTACCTAGTAATCCATCAAAGGAATTATTATTGAATTTTATTAAAAAAAATAAAAAATGTAGCGAATCAGATCGGTGATACTGAAATGTTTTTATATCTTGAAATGACGAATATTGAAGACAAAGAGTGTAACGATTTATGAAACAGACTAAATAAAAAACGTGTTATAATAGTGAAGTATTTAATTTAGTAGGCAGTCTCAACCTTACTGTTAACCAGGTTCAAGCAAGGAATAACAAAATTACATTTTAGTGGGAATAGTCTCTCGTATTCTCCAATTATGACTTGTACGGTTTAATCCAGTGGAATGAAGAATATAGGTAGTTTTTTTCTTTACTTTTCTGGTTGAGGTATTAAGGACTTTGTGTCCAAAGCGTTGAAATAACATGTCGCCGGCTTGTTGCGAAGAGTCAGGCACAAGTGCATCCACATTTCATCATGTAATAATTGTGGGCTTATTGCCGTCAAACGAGCACAAATCTAGACTCCATCTGCCATTGATAAATTCCAGATAGAAAACTCAGTAATACTTTGTCCGACCGGGAATCGAACTCAGGACCTCATGCTTGCGGATAGCACTGGCACTATTCAAATTCTTAATAGGAGTGGGGGGGTTCATGAATGGGCTTATTTCTCAGCATGTAATTTTTAACTTTTATTTATTTTCTGCCCATTTCGTTTTATCATTTTTTTTTTAAAGTTTCTTCGTATATGTTATAATATTATTTAATATAACAACATGAAAGGAAATTCAGAAATTGAACGTACATTTATAACCCTCATCACTTAGAAATTATCTAGAGAGAGATAAAGTCAAAAAAATATTTTTATGGGATGTGTAGGTATTGTTTACCCTTTGATCCCCAACTCTTATAAAAGTGTACATATTTCATACTTATTCTTCCATCTTCACCTCAGAAGAGATGTACTATGAACCGTCACCGCCGCAGTTACATACCTGAGAGATGTCATATTTTAAACAGCATTCTGGTTTCCGCAACACGTTCGCTAGTTTGAAAGGAGAATCAATAGGTGTCTGGACTTACTGGTGGTGGAGCTTCCAGTATAATGAGCATCGAACTAACTACCTACCCCAATTAGCGGAAATTGTTCGAAAGAGTCACCGCAGCATTGTAAGATAAAGGGCATTTGGAGAAACATAGATGATTTTAGTCAGTAAGAGTCTGACACTACTTTCTGCTCCACCCAGAAAAGTCTTTTTAAATCTTTAACAGAGGCAACTATACCCTATCTGTCTAGGTAGTTAACTAAAGGTAAACAATCTTGGTATGTCTTTTAACGAAAAATGTTTTTGAAAAATGTGAAATACGTTTTACAACATGAAATACTTTCAGATTTTCTAAAATTATAGATAATTGATTTGTATAAGTAGTTATATCCATATTTTAAAATATATTTTTACATAAAAAGACATACCAAGATTGTTTACCTTTAGTTAACTACCTAAACAGACAGGGTATAGAGAAATTCATCTTGGTTTTGGCTTCATTCTGACTTCATCCATACTCATATTACTATTAGAATAGAATATAATATTCTTTATCAAGTAAACCATATAAGTTAGTGAGAAAAGGAAATACATTGCAGTAGGTACGTACTGTAGTAGGTACTATTTACTATAATCTTCCTAAATAATTTTTAAAACATAAGAGCGAAGCTGAAGGCTTCCCACATATTTCACGAAACTACCCCTTTAAAAAAACCCCTATACTGTTATGTTGTTCTAAAAATATCAATAACTGCAAAGCTCAATGTCTTCATATTTTTTTACAAAGCTGCCTACCCCACGCGTTATGTAGGCGTGATGCTTAACCCACCCATTTTCAATCAATTTTGAAAATAAAAGCGTGATAATAGTGTATTAAAAAACTAGGTACATACATATATCTAAAAGATTTCTAATTCCTGGACTTATAGCAATATAGTTATGCCTATCCGCATCAGCCTAAGCGTGAAGTTAAGTCGTGTTTAAAAACGTTTATTTTCGGTATAATTATATTTCTAAGTATCGCACCCAGTAATACAGTTCTGCCCATCCAGATCAGAACATAGGTGTGATATTATAAAGAGGAGTTTAAAAAACCTAAAGCCAAAAGATTTCAAATTCCAAAAATGAATTAGTGATATAGTTCTGCCTATCCACATCGGAAGATGTAGGCGTGATGTTAAGATGTGTTTAAGCAAATCTATAGCTAAATGATTTAAAAATCCCAGAATTAGTCATATAGTTCTGCCTATCTACACCAGAAGATGTAGGCGTGAAGCTAAAACGTGTTTAAAAAAATCTATAGCTCAAATATTTAAAAACCCCGGAATTAGTAATTAGTTCTGCATATCCACATCGGAAGATGTAGGCGTGAAGCTAAAGCGTGTTTAAAAAATTCTATTGCTTAAATATTAAAAAATCCGGAATTAGTAATATAGTTCTGCCTATCCACATCAGAAGATGTAGGCGTGAAGCTAAAACGTGTTTATAAAAATCTTTAGCTTAAATATTTAAAAACCCTGGAATAAGTAATTAGTTCTGCATATCCACATCGGAAGATGCAGGCGTGAAGCTAAAACGTGTTTATAAAAATCTTTAGCTTAAACATTTTAAAATCCCGGAATTAGTAATATAGTTCTGCCTATCCACATCGGAAGATGTAGGCGTGAAGCAAAAACGTATTAATAAAAATCTGTAGCGACATAAAACATTTCAAATCCCAAAAATGAATTGGTAATCTAGTTCTGCCTATCCACATCGGAAGATGTAGGCGTGAAGCAAAAACGTGTTTAAAAAAATGTATAGCTTAAATATTTAAAAACCCCGGAATTAGTAATTAGTTCTGCATATCCACATCGGAAGATGCAGGCGTGAAGCTAAAACGTGTTTATAAAAATCTTTAGCTTAAATATTTTAAAATCCCGGAATTAGTAATATAGTTCTGCCTATCCACATCGGAAGATGTAGGCGTGAAGCTAAAACGTGTTTATAAAAATATTTAGCTTAAATATTTAAAAATCCCGGAATTAGTCATATAGTTCTGCCTATCCACATCGGAAGATGTAGGCGTGAAGTTAATTAAGTCGTTGTTAAAAATCTAAAGTTTAAATATTTCAAAATCCCGGAATGAGTAATATATTTCTGCCTATCCGCATCGGAAGATGCAGGTATGCAATTAAGTCGTGATTAAAAAACTATTCAGCTAAAAATCTCAAATTCCAAAAATGAATTAGTCATATAGTTCTGCATATCCACATCGGAAGATGCAGGCGTGAAGCTAAAACGTGTTTATAAAAATCTTTAGCTTAAATATTTTAAAATCCCGGAATTAGTAATATAGTTCTGCCTATCCACATCGGAAGATGTAGGCGTGAAGCAAAAACGTATTAATAAAAATCTGTAGCGACATAAAACATTTCAAATCCCAAAAATGAATTGGTAATCTAGTTCTGCCTATCCACATCGGAAGATGTAGGCGTGAAGCTAAAACGTGTTTAAAAAATCTATAGCCTAAATATGTAAAAATCCCGGAATTAGTCATATAGTTCTGCCTATCCACATCAGAAGATGTAGGCGTGAAGCTAAAACGTATTAATAAAAATCTGTAGCGACATAAAACATTTCAAATCCCAAAAATGAATTGGTAATCTAGTTCTGCCTATCCACATCGGAAGATGTAGGCGTGAAGTTAAAACGTGTTTATAAAAATCTTTAGCTTAAATATTTTAAAATCCCGGAATTAGTCATATAGTTCTGCCTATCCACATCGGAAGATGTAGGCGTGAAGTTAAAACGTGTTTTAAAAAATCCATAGCTTATGTATTTAAAATCCCGGAATTAGTAATACAGTGTTACCTATCCCATCGGAAGATGTAGCTGTAAAGTAAAATTGTGTCTCAAAATTCGCGGAATTAATCATAGTAGTAGTTCTTTCTATCTCATCGAAACATACAGGCATAAAGTCGTGTTTTTATCAAACTTATTTTTATGTATAAATATTCCAAAGTCCCACATCTAATAATTCAGTGATATGAAAGGAAAAGGAGTTATTGATAGCGTGACGGCTGACAGAACAGAATGGAAGAAAAAAACATGTTGCACAGACCCCAAGACCCCCAAGTAACATGGGATAATCTACCCCTTTGTATGTTACTGATGTAATGTTACGATTTGATTTAAAAAAAAAACGACATCTAAAATCATCCCATCGAAAGTGCAGTCGGGATCGAAGGATTAACCAACCAAATATTTTATAGATTGTCTGTCGTGTTTTCTTTTTTTCTTAAGATTGACTGTCTAAAACGACAGGCAATCTCAAAAAAAAAAAATCACGAAAGCCTTACCCATACCCTCAATATTTAATCGAAATTTCTTCCGCTCTGGGCGGAACGGAAGGGAGTGTCAGACTCTTACTGACTAAATGCCAAATGCCCTTTGCGTTTCAGGGTGACACTTTCAAACTAAAAAGCACAAAGAACTACTTTTTAAAGGTCAAAGTGGACTTTTTGTAAATTTAAAAAAACTTTGAAATAGCGATCAAGTGGCAACAAATGGCTACACCGGCGAGGTGACGTTGTTAAAAAAAGAACTATGATTACTGTACCTATCTAGCCCCTTAGGTGAAAAAGGCGTGGATATACAATACATATTTAAAAACCAATGTCTTAAAAAACTCATACTAACTCCTAACTATTTCAAAGCGCAAGCATGAAGTTTTGTTTCTAATGAACCAAACAACTCCCTGCTACGACTACTTTAATTTTTGTCCTGTTTCTACCTATGTTTTTTATTTCCCTCTCGAGGCGTAAAAATAGTCAAGAAAGAAATTAACCTTAGAAACTTTCTTTATGCCAAGCGAATGCAAAATCGCATGGATGAAAAAAATCATGCCTGCGTCATAGGTCAAAGTCTATGTTCCAAAAAACTTAAAAAAAAAACGTCGAAATCTTGCTCCTGGTTTGCAACACGGCCTGCCCACCATTAATCAATATTAAAAATAGTTTTTTTTCCTTAAATATTCCTAAACTTTAGCCTAGCCCCTCAGGCAAATAGGGCGTGGTGTGTAGCAATAGCTCAAAAAAATTCTCAACAAAAAACTTACTCTTTTGCCTATTCGTTTCAAAAACGCAAGCATGAAGTTTCATAAAGGTCTAGAAAACTATCCCCAACATTCAGATATTGAATCACCTACAATTTGCGACCCCCACTAAAAAGGGAGGCGTGATGCTAGCAATAACTATCAAGAAAGATATGGGCTTTGGAATTTTGATTCGTTTCAAGAAAGGTAAATCTCGATCGAAAGAATATTTCTTCAAGTGCTTAAATGCCAGTTTATTATCCACAAAACTTAAAAAAAAACATTGCTTGCCCACAGTGAAGCATACGCGTTGTAAGGAAATGTAAATCTATTTCGGTTTTTATTCAGTTCACATGTTTTACCGTGACCTCTCAAATCAAGTGCAGTGTACAGAATATTTGAAAAAAAAAAAAAACACCAATGTCCAAAAATACCTTTCTCTTTTGCTTACCCTTTTGTAAAATTCACGCTTGAAATTACTTAACGATCTAGAAAATTACCCTCAATATTTTCAGAAGTTTCCCTAAACGTACATTTGCTCACCACTTGGGGAAAGTGGACTTAATGCATGTCAGAACTGCCAAGAAACGAACGTAGATCATTAGATCTACAAAACAATCCTCAGTATTTTCATTTTTTTCCGTAAATCCCTACACTTTTGATCCTCCACTCCGGGTACGCAAGCGTAATGCCTCCAGCATGTAAAAACTATCAGGAAAGCTATGACCCTTAGAAGTTTTCTTCTGCCAAAAGAAGGTCAAATTAAACTGCGTTTTTATATTATTGTATTTTTACTTTGGAATTGCAGTTTTCATTATTAAGTTCGAAATTTTGGGAAAAACTTCTAATCAAGTAAAAATAAGCGCTTCTCCGCATTTTATTCTATACTCAATTCCAATTTACCATGACGTCATCATTTTTATTTTTTTCCATAAAGTGACGAGTCATTATTAAAATAAGTGGATCATCTTTACTTTTTCTGGGTCTACTTTCTGATTGGAATTTAGGCGAATTTTACGAATCAGTTTGAAACTTTTATTGAATTTAGTTTTGGTTTCAACGTTGGTAAATAAAATTACGAATTATTAGGCGTTAAATTACAACATATAAGAAAAAAAAAAATACTCTTAAAGCTTTTTAACTATGTGAAATTGTATTCAAAGGACTATTCTAAAGTCCTTGAACTGACGGTCGCGAATTCCGTGTAAAAAATGTAGCCGATATCTGAAATGCAAAAACGTTGCAGTTTTCACTTAACTTAAAACTAAAATAATATTCTCCTCCAGCATCCGCTAAAATCCAAAATGGAGCGCAAGAAAATAAAGCACATAAAATAAACGTACTAAGGTCTTCCAAAAGTCCAGGATCTGCCATCGAAATAGTTGATTGAAGACTGGTAAAAATTGTTTCTAGAAGAAAAAAAAAGAAAAAATGCCTGGATACGAAAACGTCGGCTGCATGGTGCTGGCTGGAAGATGGGATACGAATAACCACAAACTACTAATAAAAAATAAAGAAAGCCTTACCTGACCAAGAAATTAAAATCTCCATCCGTCTCCATTATTTCCTAAAAACTCGTATGCAAATCATAAAAAAATAATAACAAATAAGTTATGTTTACTCACTCACCTGAAAGCAGACCAACTTGTTGGTTGCGGGACGATCGGAGAAAATCAAGTAACTAAGTTCGATAGACGAAAACTTTGGAAAACTTTAAAAGTCGCACTTTAGATTCTGCCGAATTAAAATGCAGGCTCAAAATTTATTTTAAATAAGACATAATTAAAGTTCATTAGGAATTCACTTAGATATTTTAAAAGAAACACTTTATTTCACCAAAGGCAGAAGTGCGGAACTCGCGCGCGGTGCACTGGTAACTAGTCCTACCGTTGAGAAAAAAGTGGACGTTGGGGGGAAATGCATCGGCTTTTATTGGCAATGGAGGTGAGGAGGAAAGCGAGGGGAGGAAGCTGCGCCGTAGCGAAGTTTCATCCCTCTGCGCAGAATTTAGGACAAACTTCGTTCAAACAATGGCGACAGAAAGACGGATGACGACAGATGAAACGGACATAAAACAGACAGTAATATGACGAAATCCTTTGTCAAGTATGTTGACAGTAAGCAGGGTAGCATACCTTCACATGCTTTATTTTCTTATTAAAGTTTTAAAGCTAGTTACTAAGAGCTAACAATCTCGAAGCGGTGTTCACGAAAGCATTGTATTTCGCGGGCTTTGCGCCTGAAGTAAAACTTCACATCCTTCTAAAGCTGTTGCACTGAACTTAACGCTTGTAATCCTTTAAGGGTTAAGCAGAAGTGCACATACTAAAACGACCTTTATCTAGTTGAGATAAGAATGCGGTTGGTCTTTAAGCTTGCTAGTTCAAGTTACAGTTTAAGTTGGTTTCTTTGTGGTTGAGCCAATTGTTGTAGGCAGACTAAATCACCCATCGCGGTGGGTACGTGATCGCGAGTACGTGTACCTACTTCATTAAACTGCGGAAACTACGATCCAGACCTACAATAATACTCATTTCATAAATACATATCTATTGGCAGACTTTTGAGCTTTTCAATATCGCTAACCTCGTCTTTATAGAGTTTCCGCGACCCTGGAATGCAAATGGAGGAAGGAACACGGGTGGGTTTTAGTCAGTAAGACACCTTCATTCCGCTCCATCCAGAATGAAAGAGTCATTTAATAATATCCCATGCAAAAAAGCCTCGACCTTATCACCGTGGCCATAATAATTTTATCTTCAATCTAGATTCTTTTTAAATAGTTTGTCACGACTGGATATTAACGCATGGCCATAACTAGCTACTAGGTTTAGAAAGTAGGTTTATTTAAACGTAAGCATCCGCTAAAAAAGGGTTTTTGGAAATTTCAACTTTTAACAAGGACTAGCTTCTGCAAGCGACTTTGTCCGCGTGGAATAGTTACTTTAGGTACCCCCGATTTTGAAACTCTCAGCCCGATCGGTTTAAAATTGACAAAAGATAGACATGCTGTTTCGGGATATTTTTTAGATAATTTTATGTAGAACATTTCCGTAATACATGATTTCTATGTAACTTTAACCATTAAGGCTACACACGCGACGGAAGCTTAAAAAATGGAGTAACTTCTTCCGTTTTCCCAACATTTTCCTTCACTGCTCTGCTCCTATTGATTGTAGCGTGATGAAAAGTAACCTGCCCAGGAGTATGAAGAATAATTGCACCAAGTTTCGTTAAAATCGGTCGAGTAGTTTTTGTTTCTATAAAGAACATACAGACAGACAGACAGACAGACAGACAGACAGAAAGACAGACAGACAGACAAAAATTTTACTGATTGCATTTTTGGCACCAGTATCGATCACTAATCACCCCCTGATAGTTATTTTGAAAATATATTCCTTGTACAGAATTGACCTCTCTACAGATTTATTATAAGTATAGATAGAATTTTGTATGACAGTCTGCTTGATGTTAGAAAAATCCGTGCAAATCCAAGACGGTCAATCAGACACCCACCAGCCGTAACGACTGTCAAAGTTCTATAAATGACAGCCGGGACAAACGTATTCAAGTGACTCCTGAGGCTCGGAGGAGTCTCGGTATCCACGGACCGTCCTCGGCAAGCGTAGCTTAACCTCGAAGTTCGACCAGCGTAGGTTTTATTACATAGTCACGAGCTCCGTATCTATCCAATTCAATAACTACTGTTAGTGAATTGGAGTTTGTCCCAAAGCGAAGAGAGTCCATCACCCGTTCTAGTAACGACCGGATAGCTGACAACATAAAAAAGGGTGTCTGATTGTTTGATGCTATAGATTCAAATGGTAAATCAAATGAAGGTGAAAGTATTCTGATTTCAAAAATACAAACTTTACTTACCTTTATAAAAAAGAAAACCCAAGCGATAGGAAAGCAATTTTACTCCATTTCAGCGTTTTTGATGACTACGGCGCCATCTATCGACAGCAAAGTTGGGTCTTGCTTTATAAGTTTATGGTACTTTTCTACCTTCATTTTTTCGATTATTCATAAGTTAACCCAGTGTTTAGAACTGTGTCAGTCACATACCTTACATAGTGTAGGTACCTATACTTTATACTTTTACATAGTGTAGGTAGGTAGGTACCTATAATAACATTTTGGTTAGACTGTCGGATCCCGTAGTTTAATCAGGTTGTCTTGAATTGTCATGAATAAGAAACTGGTCCAGCTGTTGCTAGATGTCACAAGTCTTAATTGTGACCATTTTAGGGCCTATTAGATACAAATAATTAGATACCTACTCGTAAATATGATAGTAAATTTTGGAGGCTTATGAGCTATAAAAGCTTTCTTTACACTTTTATTTCTACCCAGGTTGTTACTGGGTAGAAATTGAAAAACAAGAAGCACAGCCAAAATGCTTTTACGTTACATCTCTTTTGTAGATACCGTATGTCTCCGTTACCATTTCAGATTATGAAACTATTTAGGAGTGACTAGCGACATCTAGTTTATTTTTCCTTAACCCATTTGACAGTTCAAATGTTTGGGTTGCCAACCAAATGAAATATGATCTAGATTAGTATTATTTATTCTCTTTCTATTCGGATACTGTCATCATAATAATGTTTTATTAGAGGAATAAATTATTATTCATGAGTACCTAGCAGTACTTGTCTCATATTTTAATTTCCCTCATTTAGAATATTGGTCAAAATCACTACAAGTCATAAAGATTTCGAATAATTTTTTTGAAGTGAAAACTTCTTTAGCGACAATAAAAAGAGACAGACACATAAATTCATGTGTCTGTCGCTTTTTACTGTCACTTCGTCTCATTATCCTGAAGCCAACATTTTTCATGTTTCACTTATAACACGTGTGAATTGCATGTACATGTATTTTTTTCTTTAGTCATATTATTATCTTGACGAATTTCACAAAGTAGAACCAATTAATGGTTCCACCGGAAGCGTTCAAGTGTCATTTGAAGTAGGTACCTGTGTAGATCAAGTTTTCATACTTGTATTGTGTAATCATTATTGAAAATTGACAAGAAAAATACACATAAGTAAATTAATATTGTGAGCTCTACAAGAACTTGTTTAGAAAAAGTAAACTAATAATGAAATAAAAGAACAATGCGTGTACGGGTTTTAGATTTAAATATTTTTTGGAATCTATTACTGGCAACTCATACGTCAACACCGTCAACACGACGTTAAAAAAAATGAATTTTGGCGATTTAGATTAAATTAAAATTCGATTTTATTAAAAGTTTTTGCTGAATTATAAATTAAAATGTCACCAGAAATAATTCATCATATCGCTGTATACATTCGAGAACATTCCTTACATAGTTTTCTCTTGTAAACGTGTATATTATTAATCTTTTGTCGGTAAGTAATCTAGACGAAATTATAAAAACGATCTGACCTTGGCATTATATCAAGTGTAAAACAGCGGTTGATTTGATTGAGTACCGGAGGAACACCTTTGGCAACAGAAGTGGCCAACATCTAGCATTCAATGGCACGTTCCCGTTTAATATTGTAACCTGAGTGCTGACGCCGATATTTTATTATTCATGATAGTGCCGGACGCGTGTGATAACGACTTGCATTTAAATATTTTGTATTATTCGCGCTCCCAACGAGTCGCTTAATTATTTCTAGACAATTTAGACAATTTAGTAGAACAGGTTTATTATTTTTGTGTTTCTTTAAAGATATAATAAGTAGGTAAGTTATTAGAAGTAATTAGAACTGTATTGTCGACGAATATTGAATCATTCGTTATTATTACCTACCATCGTTGGAAATGTCTGGCTCGTCCAAATATTTCTCAGAAGTGCCTCTTCTTTTGTATTCAAAATAATTAATTTTCTATTGTTACTTACTATTAAACATATGGCAAATTGAAATTGTGACTACTATTTCTATTTGATTTACAATACTCTTGAATAACCAAATCTTCAAATTTCGTTTTTTTCTGGACTGTCTACATTAAACTTGTTTCATATTCTCTTGCGTTGCCTGGACTCAATTCAGGAGTTATTTCGAGAGCACACAAACAGGGATAAAAATGAGCATCAAAATCCATTCAGTTGTTTTTTTATGTAAAATTAACATCCATTGCAATCTTTTTGATATACCTACATAATATTAGTTGTATAAAATTTGCTGTCAACTAATCTTTACTACCTACCGACTTTCTACTTCCTAGTCCATGTTTTACATTTACCTGTAATGATATTGTGATTTTAGTTTTTAAACTTTTAATATTTCCGCGCAGGCAGCACAATTCAATACTCATTCAAAATGGAAGGAGCTGTCTCTAAAAATATAGCAAATGCACTCAGTACACTGACAATACTGTCATGTCTGTTCCTAAAAGTACCGCAGATTATTTACATCCGAGAGAAACAGTCCGCAGAAGGAATCTTTATACAAGCAATGATGATGGAAGTCTTCGGGTAAGTTTTATAAGTCTCATTAGCATTATGTAAAGATAAATGGAGAGATTTTCTGACTTGTTATGGGTGTTTAAATAATTAACACTCAATAGCAATGCAAATACCATTAAGCTAATAAGTAGTAGGTAGTTGAAGAAAATAAAAAGAGAAGTACCTAACCGAAATAATTTCCTACAAGATTCAAAGCATTTATTATAAATGAACCATTTACAGGCATTGTTGAATTATCAAGGTCAGTCAGCCAAAAATATGAAGCTATCTATGTATGTTCGAAAGTGTACATTGCTATTGAGAGAAAAAATATATGATGTAATAATTTTATTAAAATAAAGTATTTAATTGTATTTCAATGCTACCAGTAATTTGATCGAAAAATATAAGCTAACAATCCTCATCTTTTGCTAATCTCAGTAATTAAGGCCCTATCTGTTAAAGATTATTATATTATTGCTGTGTGTGGGGTATTAGTCAATATACCTGTGTTGCATGTGTATATACTCAGTACTGTAAAGTGAAATTGCAATTTAAAAGGCTTATCTTGAGCACTAGACAATGTATGAACTAGATAATGCATGACATTCATATGAAATCATGTGATGTTAGAACTATTTAACAAATTATAGTCACTAAGCACACATACCTATTGTATGTGTGAAATGTGCATTGTAAATGCTTCCATAATATGCATACTAAGAATGATTACAATTTACCTCATATAACATGTAAGGTTGTGTAAAGAGTGATCAATCAATATTTTTTAAAGTAACATTATAATCGTGATAGATCTGCATTTATAAACAGGCCATGCTTTTAAGATTATTTAAGGTTTTTTATTTGAGTATTTGGAGTTAAAAACATGTCAAGCCCTACTTTAACGACAGATCCACTGGATTTGAGTGGTACAGGACGTGGCGGTGTGGCGATGCTTAGAGATTGCCTATGTATTGTAGACATCTTTTACCTGATGATGAAAACTGTCACGGTCCGACTGGCCAAGCATTGGAGGTGGAGATTGCCAGTCAGGCCCTAGCTTGTGCAGGCCCCCACAATCCTGGCTTTCTGGGCTAGCCATAGGTAGGGCAACACACTAAAGACTTACTACTAAATGTAAAGTAAATACTTCAGCCAAAGATCTTCAGCCGTAGATGCTTCAGGATCCAAGAATAGTTAAATAAAATGCGATAATAATTATAATGTTTTTCTGTTACAGGTTTTCAATAATGACACTATACAACTTCACAAATAACTACAGCATCATGACGTACTTGGAGTACCCGATAATATTGCTGCAAGTGTATGTGATGTTCTACTATGTCTTGAAGTACAAGAAGCTGTTGTCCTGTTCAGTGGTACCTATTACTGCTATACTGTACACATGTACGGTGATCGGATTTATAGGAGGCGCCATTCCGAAGAACATACTATCGTACTTAGTGGTGAGTATGGTTACATTAATATTTTTAAGTTCTGATGGATGGAATGGGCCATGGGCAGCAAGATGGTGATGGTGTCGTAGCCAACTGGCTTAATCAGCCATTTAATTGGCTGCCTTGTCATTTCCTTGGATGGCGCCATTTATTCAACAGTTTAAATGACATCCAGCCAATGCGTCTAATACAACGTTTAATGAACGGCCTAGCAGCTGTTTAGGCCGTTCATAGAATAAGGTTCACATACACATCACATTCACGTCCATATAAATAATTATAATTTATAATAATAAAATATTTAAATTTGGAATTCTAAATTCCAATAACAATCATATATTCCGACTTCGCCCCGCTGCTGTGCTCCTGTTTCTGTTGCAGAGTTTAAACTTTTAGAGGAACCCTACCTATGTACCCGTGTAGGGGGGTGTTCTAAGCTCCCTGTGCCCTATGTCCCGCTACTTGGCTAGGCTTTCAAGTCATTTAACGATATTGAATCAAGTCATTTGCCTAGCTAATCAAATAGATGCCATGATGTGGCTTAGGCCGCTTATTAAAAGCCGCCGTTCATTGAAATGGCTAGGCAGACAACTAAACGGCTGATTCAAGTAATTGGCTGCGACATTTCCATCAATTCAGTCGCACACATTTACCATGGTCGATGTCCAATCCTCATCTAATAATGGCCGACTTTATTTGATGAAATGTGAGAATCTATAACCAGCAAAATAGAATGGGAACTATTATTAAAATTGATAAGTGTGAAATTAAAACAATACCTAGTCGGCGACGCTAATGGAAACATTTTTCCAGTAATGACGTCTTCCATCTGAGATGATGTAGATATACATATATATGCACTTTTTTTTTTAGAGCGATGCCACACGGGCGTTGCTGGTCCGTTGCGTCGTCATTGATTCCGGCGAACATAGTGCCACACGCATAAATGCGGTGAAAAAACGCAACGCACCGCTTTTTGAGGACTCAGCATCGCACTCTATCGTAGGAGGGTATCATTTACTCAACGATACCGGAGTTAAATGCGTTGCCGCTCTAACGTCGTAACGAAGCTACCCCTCTCCGCTTCATCAGTCCGGCTGCTTTTCTGATGCGGGAGCGTTTGGTCGACGACTGTTTTAACGTTCCGTATGGCATTTAGATTTGTCTGTAAAACAGCTCCCATATCGCAGCGCCGCCGATGCAACGCATCGTGTGGCAAACGTCTTAGATGCAGTTAAACACTTTTAATAGTTTAGGTTTTATCTCGATAACATTTTAATGGCCAGCAATGCCATTAAAACCTGCGGGTAAATGTAATTTAACACGAGATGGCGTTAGTATCGTTGCACGAGGCACAAAATTCAAGCTGTCATGTATTGCAAGTACGTTGTATCACTCGGATGCAGGCAACCGGAGCGCTCTATCGTCATCCGATGTGGAATATTTTTGAATGCAATAGCTGGATCCTGAATGCGAGCTCAACATAATCGGGAAAAGGCTGATTTAATTGTTCATTTTAATTGTAAAATTAACGGACAATTTGAATAGAAGAGAATATTTTTCTTAAATAAGTTCTAAGACCGATGCATGTATTTCATAGAATTTAAGGAAGTTCGATAAGCATTCAATTAAGTAGAAGGTATATAAGAAGTATTGTTTTCAGGTAATTAAATCGGTTTAGACATCAGGGATATGTATCATTATGAGTTAAACTTTTACATACTAGCATAATATCATACTTTTACGAGCCGATTAAATAAACAAAATATTAGCTAACGCTTAGGCGGTTCACTGTACCATAATCTCTTTGAGGTCGAATATGTAAGTAATTTACAAAAACAATTAATTGTCTACTCGTTTTGTTCTTAGTCCAAATAGAATAGCGTTGTTTTCCACCATTTGAAATATACTAAATTACCTAGGTACAGATACCTGCACAATATTGGAAAGTAGCCATATTATCAATTTTCTTTAAGTTTCCATAACATTGACAAATGTATCGTATATGATTTCTTATACGTGTGTATGTAATAGTGGTTCATACTGTTGACTCACAGACTACCATAGATGCAATTGAGGATGCGCTAAATAGTCTAATACCCTTTTTCACACAAGATGTCACTTTTCCGGATTTCTGGATTATCTGTAGTACAGCGATATATGTATGTAATTCCGGTGTTCATATTGGGGCTGCCTACTTTTAGTGAAAGCACATAAAAGGGCCCTTCGACAATGGATCGTCATGACTTCTTGCCAACAAAATGTACCTACGTATGCAGCTATGTATGTGGGTATATGCCATATATGGTGGGTTCTTCACCTGGCGTCTACTTGTTTACGTATCCAAACGTACATTATGTTGACAGTGCGAGCTGGTTACCTACGCGCGTCCCGTTGAGGTAGGGCCAGTTGCGTATCCGTACCCTTAGAGCAAGGTCAGGCCTCCGTCACTCCATGTACTTGCGCGCTATAATTACCTACCACCCGGCCGAGCGGTCTCGGGCCGTTTGCGGACCAAACTCAGTGCGGTTTTCGCAAGCGAAGCGCACGCAAGTTTTCAATTTTAATTGTTCCATTCGTTTGTACGGGTACCTACGATGCCGTCTAGTGCCTTATGTGCAGTACCTAGATGGGTGCAAATCAAGTAAAAGAAGATATAAACACCGAACATTTTTCCATTTACCTGTCAATAAAGACAGGTAAGTGATAAAATATTACTAATTTTGTCGTTTCAAAATTATTTTTAATAGGTAGGTAATAGTAGGTATATTAAGCATTTGGTGGCCTTTCAGACACAGATTTACACATTTTTGTTACATAGAAACGTCATACTTACTTTAAACACTATTTTAACAACGTTTAAAAAGTTATTTTTATTACAATAAAAGGGTAATTAATATTGTCAAAGAATTCTTTAGCTTTCCCCATGTTATAATTAATAATAAATTGATAAATGTTAATAATCATTCAATGTATTTATAAGTAGGTGTTTTTTATTCATAATTATACATTTTTGAGGACTATTATAAATTCTTCATATCTGTGTCTGTCCGTCTGTCTTATTTAGGTACCGATCTCCTTCCTAAGACCTGTCATATTTTATTATTTTCAGGCGTAAAACATGGGTTGAATTGATTGTCAGGCCCGATTTAGCAAGGCCAGACACCAAGGCAAGAAGTCATTATGTGTGTTGCCTTCATTTTGATAAGTCGGTGATTATTCATAACCACAATTACGACCTGACGCTTTGCCTACAAAACTGCTGCCGTCTTCTCCACCAACTACTTAAAGTGCCAGTACTCAATCAGAATCTAAGAAAATACCTCTATAATTATGTTTTAGATGTATTGCACAGTTAGCATCAATTTATATAAAAAAATATTTTATAGACGATACAATTTTAAACTACTAGTCAGAGCATATTCACAGTTCTCACTTAAATAGACACAAATAGTCATGTTAATTTAATTTCATCGAAGAGGCAGCCCTGCGATTTTTGTGGGATTGCGCGGCGCGAACCAATCACAACTGTACGCTTGAGTATTTAGGCACATTTTAGCATGCAGCGGTTGCTGACGCGACGGAGTAGGCTATTATAGCAGTAGGTATTGGAAATTTTCTACTGAGTGAAGTATCTGTTACGTAGTAACTATTTAGTAATCTGTGGCAAGGTGACAATGACCTGGGTCGGCAGACAGCGATGAGCTGCTGGATTTTTCGAAATAAGAACTACCATAAAGCCAGCCACTCTGTAACTTCTTGTCAATTAAAAAAAAATGAAAAACTAAACTCTCCGAGGCGGCGCGCGTGACAAAAGATTTCGAGCCCGCTTCCCTCAGTCTTGCATCATTCAATGTCAAAATTCTATGCAAATTTGAAAAGTAACTCCTGTTTTTTAGTAGTAGCTATGTCAACATAATCAGCCTTTTAATGATCCCACTGCTGGGACACAGGCCTCCTCACTAAGAGGTAGTAGTTATCTTGAACGAATCAAATTGTTAGGTCACAAATTTTTGGTGGTGACAAGGCGGTTGCATGCAGCTGAGATGAGAATGCTAGGAGGAATAATAGTATTACCCCTATAGTAATTTCTTATACACACATATGTAAGTAGGTATTACCGTAATATTTATGTGTGTATAAGAAATTACTATGTAGGGGAAGCCTGAAACTGGAACTGGTATCAGAAATGTTTTATGCTACGGAGACATATATAGGTGGCAGTGGGACTTGTACCCTTATGGATGTTTTGTATATTTCATTAAAGGTACCTTTTTTTTTTCTCTGGATGGGAAATGACTTCTCCCACTCTGGGCGGAGCGGAAGGGAGTGTCAGACTCTTACTGACTAAAACCCACCCGTGATCCTTCTTGTGCCCTTTGCGTTCCAGGGCCGCGGTGACATTAAGGGTACAGACCTATATCTTTAAATATGTCAATTTAAGATACCTCTTAGAACGAAAGCAACACTAAGTAATTTACCATAGAACCATCCAGGAAAGAAAGATTGACCTCAAACTACAAACCGGCGTATGTGGAATATGATTTTGATTTTTTTTTTTTTTTTTTTTTGGGACAACTCACACACGGCTATCTGATCCCAAGCTAAGCAGAGCTTGTGTTATGGTAACCAGACAACTGATATACATACTTATATAATTTATAAATACATACATATTATAGATAAATCACACCCAGACACAGAACAAACAATCATGCTCATCACACAAAGTTTGTCCTGGGTGGGAATCGAACCCACGACCTCCGGCTTAGCAGTCAGGGCCACTAACCACTAGACCAACAGGCCCGTCCTTTTTGGATTCGATTCGTCGATTTGGATTGCCAGTCCGTGACTTGAAATATCTATCGTACAAGATCGACTTGTCAATTGACCAGGACAATAGGTTAATGGAGCCGATTGTGATATTATGTTCATCTCCACGCGCACGCATTGTTTCCATCCATAGTCGTAATATGTCTGTATTGAGTTTTAAACACGTTGTAGACATTGCAGAACATTGTATATCACTTGAGTTTTAAACACGTTGTAGACATTGAAGAACATTGTATATCACTGGGCAGTGCAGTGAATTTCTAATCAGTAATATATCAGATATTCTAACTAACTCAAAGCTGCAGTTAGAATTAATTTAAATCCTACTGCAACTTTGAGTTGCGAGTCTAGCCGATTTACCCTATGACTACGATGGATGGATCTTGATCCATTGAGAACTCGCAATGTGGGAGTTCGGTGGTCCTGATCAAAAATGTTCCAATGTGTGATAAGAATGACCGTCCATCTGCATTTACGATAAGAAGTAAGCAGCCGATGTTATCCACTTACTCCATGCCAAATATTACATGGAAACGTCGATACGGAAAAAGATACCATAGATCATTCTGAAGATATTAGTATTGTTAGGTGCCACAATTAGGCAAGGAAGATAGCGGTATTCGTTACAACTAGCGCCAACTAGTATCGAGTAGCAGAACTAGTACAGTCAAAAACCTTCGAGACTTTGCTATGCTAGAACATTTTAGAGTTCTCGGTCGCGACCGATATGTACGCGAACTTTCTAGGTCTTTCTACGAGGGAAGGTTCTGGAATCAACCGGCGCCCTATATAAGGCGTGCACATACGCCGACCGAGTACTCCGGTTAAGTAGTAACCAGCCTTAGTGTGCTGAAACTGCGAGTGGTCCCATTATAAAAAAAACCGACCCAGTCAATATTGGATTAGCGATACAAGTGATAACTTCGAGAACGATCTTCAACTGCGATCTAAAGCGATCGCAGTTGAAGATCGTTGAAGAGCGAGCAGCGGCCCAGTGCGAGTTGAAAAAATAAAGTGTAATTTTTGGTTATTCACTCGGCTGTTTAAGCTCGTAACAGTATTGAGTACCTTTAGTAATAGAAAAAAAAAGGAAGAGAGTGATTTTTACATTCTATGGAAAGCTTAAATTGCTCTCAATGTTATCTTGCGTGCGCTTAACATTAAAGTCAGTTAATTAATTTCCAAGGATTAGAACTTAAGATTTTTTATGTACATATATACATAATACCGTGAGGAGTAAATGCTCTTCGGCACGTGTATGAATTCACCAACCATCCACGTGGACACGAATGAGTTTTATTTTTAATCCTCAATTTCCAAATTAACTGTCAGTGGGCGCGTATTCAGAGTAACCGGTAAATAGTAGATAACGAGAATTCCATTAACGAGTTCGTTTAATATCCATGCAAATTATATATCAACAGATACACGCTCACAACATTTACGGATGTATTCAGGTTCAACGAATTTTTAAAAAATTATCCTTTCGTCTGTCTTACAGTCAGTTTGCATTCTGGCTATCTATCATGTTTGTTGAACTGGCGTTTAAAAGAGCTAACTAGCTTAGCATTGTCAGATTCTATTTGCTATGTTGCATACGTTTTCTCACATGTATTCTTTTATAGTAATGCTTTAGATAGTCGAGCGGAAATAGCAAGTAAGTTTTGGCAGTGGCGTGCGTCTTAGGATTGAAAAGTAGGTTTATAGCATGCACACTTGACTTTCGTTACCGCTATGGGTGGCCTTTATTTGTACATACATATTTTAGATTGAATTATAAACCGTGTTTCAAAATATCATCCTAGCAACATATTTTACTCAGCCAGATCTTAGTATCAGCCCACGTGAACTTTGCTTCAACTACAAAAAAGGCCAAATCTTTCAATCGACGGAAACAATTTGAAGCGTTTGTCAACACTGTCAACGTTTCACTACGTACTCTGAATACATATGATTATAGTTCGCGGCGGGGTAGTTGCACCCAATTGAGAGTTCGTGTGTCCAAGTCGACAGACAATGTCTTGATTACAATATATGCTAACGACTTGTCAATAACGTGCACTTGTCTGCTGAAATTGGATACTTTACATTGCTATTTAGAAGTTGCACACTAGATACAATGTTTCCTAAAGACTTTAATTGATCTCCATCATTGGCCCTGCTGATTGACGCCATGAAATTATACAATGACTCAACAGGCTTGTTGTCCGAGTAACGGCTAGGGTCAAGCTTATTTTGGGTTATGTTCACACTATACAAGGATATGCTTAGGTAATTGTAGTAATTAAAGGAATAAAATACACATGTTTTAGGTCTTTCGAACGAATTAATATTTTTTTTTTATTATAAAATAGGTTTATTTAAAAAAATAATACTGCAATACGTGTCGCTGAATGACCACAAAAACTGGAAAGTGGTAATTGCAATTATCTTTATGAATATCTTTAACGGTGGGATCAAACCCAAACTCTCGAGAACAAACCAACTGTCCCATATCTACATTCATGTGCACACAACTTGACAAAATGTACTGAGGAAATGATTTTTATTTTTCGTGATTTTGGTTTTGACCTCATACTAAAAAAAAAAATTCGTAATGAGTGTGACACATTGTATCAAGATCTAACAATAAAATCGCCCGGGTATCAAAGGTCAATGACCTGCACTTGAACCTCAGCGAGACTAGTTGGCACTGAACGTATGAGGTGATGCGGTGCCAATCGAGGGCCGGGACTGTGAATGGGCGACATCCTTAGGGAATTGCATCCGCAAACTAGCTAGTAAGTGATTACAAGCTAACGGTATCGTCCTGTAATTTCCAATTTGTCACCGATTTTGTTTGCCTTGACCCAAGAAACAGTAAAAAGAGCAGGTATTAAGAAGTATATGGTAGGATGAGCTAAAGCTTACGGCGGACCCTCATTGAAGGAGAGTGGCTCGTGACAGAGCTCCGTGGAAGGAGATAGAGGAGGCCTTTGCCAGAAGGTGACGGACTTGGGAAAGTTCGTCGTCCAAGAACGCAGGCCCGAAGTGATGTCACGTGTTGTTTCCGCGCGCCTCTCACAATTGATGAAACGGTTGGAAGAAGCTCATTCCTCCCCTTACCAGAGATGGGGTTTGCAAGTGCTAACTGTTAATGCTGGGGTGATTGTAGAGAATGCGGACGCGTCCCCCCAAACCCAGAAAAATGTGATGTGGTGGAACATCTTGTAGTTTTAGTCAATAGGAGTCTGACAAACCCTCCGTCTTGGGGCAGACGTGGGACATCCTTCAGGATTTCAACGAACGTAAAAAAGGCCTTTGCCAGGAGGCCCACTGAATTGATGAAAATCAATTCAGCATAACATGATTATTTATCTTGTACAAATATTATAATTTAAACCGTTGAATTATTCCGAGTACGATAAAGAAAATATTTACTACGGACAAGAACAAAATATTAGTGATTAAAATCAGTTCAGTGTACTATGTGATGCTTCTTCGGTTTCGTATGACAGATAAACAAAAAGTATAAAATAACTTTGATTTCGGAAGTCGGTGTTTAAAAAACGAAAAACCAACCAAAAACACTGGCAATCTTGTTATCTCCTATTTACCGGTTACTCTGAATACGCGCCCTCTGGCAGTTAATTTGGAAATTGAGGATTAAATAAATTAAAAGTAAAATACCTTTTGAAAAAAACAGCTTTTATTTGTATGTCCATATGATCAAATGCGAAAATTTCATCATCATCAAGAGCCTGTTGCAGTCCACTACTGGACATAGGCTTCTCCAATTGGACGCCACTTAGATCTATTTTCGGCTTCTCGCACCCAGTTTCTGCCAGCCGTCCTGCGCAAATCGTCACTCCACCGTGCCTGAGGACTTCCTACACTACGTTTGCCGAGACGCGGTCTGCACTCTAGATTTCGTTTACCGACTCGTTGGTTCAACGACTCATATGGCCAGTCCTCTGTCACTTCAGCTTCACTGCACAACATAATTGGGAAAACGATAGGCATATTTTATTTTTATAAAAACTCATTTTTTTCTCTTCTCATTTCCAGCCACTCTGCACTCCATTAAGCGGCTTCGCAAAGGTCACCTACATCTACGGGATCGTGAGCGAAGAGAATGCAGACGCTATATCACTGACCACGTGGGTCATCTCCGTGGCTACTAACTTAGGTGAGACTAGCTTTTTTTTTATTCCTGGCCACCGTAGGCGCGGGCCTGCGAACGGCGAGTTATGGGTGGCTCACCGTCCGATAGCAAGCAACTAGGCTCGGACGACGGCGCGTCGTGTTTTACGCGCGCCTTAAAGAGCTGTCAGCAAAAAAGACGGGGCCCCATAGGGTCAGTGCCTGTTAAGGTTGCGGAATTTGTTCGAAAGAGTAACCGCGGCCCTGGAACGGGGACGTGGTGACACTTTCGTACAAATGGCCTAAAAAGGGCACTAGAAGGATGACGGGTGGGTTTTAGTGAGTAAGAGTCTGACACTCCCTTCCGCTCCGCCCAGAGCGGGAAGGTCATTTGAAGATATCCCATCCAGAAAAAAAAGCAACCTGCCAGTGCTTATAAAAAAACTTCCTTCCTCTCATGCGTTGTACGGAAAGATAGCCTGGGAAAGGCTGGCTCAAACAAGGTTGATATTGATGACTATAAAATATAAAACAAAGACCCTCGCTGTATTTGTCAATCGGTCAAAATTAGTCGAATTGGCCCTTACTTCTGCAACGAACTCACCTTCCCTGTGACTCCAATGTGGCACGGCCATTGCGGGTCTGCGCCTTTCCTAAATGGGTCAGGTTGGCTGTCATCACCTATGACCCATTTTAAAACATAATAGCGTTGTCCAAAAGTTTCGCTCTCGTGGCAAATCCCACTGGATCCAGCAGGTTTCGGGACAAAAGTAAACTATGACACTCATCAGCAATATTGTAGCTTACTAACAATATTTTTTTTAAACAGAGGGCCATTAGTCGTCTTTGGCATTCACGTCGCTGTCAAAGATTTTGACATTGATTGTCACTAGGACGATGTTGCGCCTTTGAAGTACAAGAATCGGCTGTCTGATGAGTATTTTCGAGAATTATCTCCTACACTCACACTTTCAAACTTGAAGCCTAGTATATGACAATCTATTTGTTTGATATTTTGTATGATCATGTCTCCAACCTTTATATAAACATTACGAAAGGAAGCAAGAAGGATGCCGACTTATTTGTTTGATTTTTACCATTTCAGCTCGCATATTCACCATCTACGTGGATTCCGGGGACAAGAAGCTGATGCTAAACTTCTTGATTTCGACGATTTTGAGTTCTGCGGTGCTGGGTACTGCTTTTTACTACAAAAAGTTATGTCGCCCAAGCTGCGCTGAACCTCGACGCGGCCGCAAGGCTTGCGTCTTCAAACACAATCATTCCGATTAGGTTCGTTTATTTATTGTAGTTTGAAGTCACTAAATGTATGTCGTCCAAGAGTCTTAAATATATGCTGAGGATCGACCTGCAGTGTTAGGTGTCTTGCTTGCTAGTAAAAGTTGCTTTTTGAATTTTTCTCGTGCCCGCATGTGGTGAGATGTAAGTTTAGATTAAGGTCCGGCGAAATAAAACTACAAATTGAGGAGATTCTTAAAAACATGTGAACTAAAAATAGTATGATATTAGAAACGACGTTCACGGGAGTTAAGGCCTTGCTACCGCATGCGGGGGCGACAGTGAATATCGCGCTGTGTGTGTTTGATAACAACCGATGTAGATATTACTCGTATGTTTGTACTATGGTAGGCGCCAAATAATATGAGCAACAGCGGTCGTCGGCACACCTAAATTTATTGAAATTCTTTATAATAAAAAAAAAAACGGAAATAAGTACAAAGCTGTCCTCAGTTCGCATCTACCGTGATCCTTTGCATGCTTAATACCCTTAAGAATGTGAAATCGTATAAGCTTTGCTTGTATTTTTAGTAACTCGGATCAATAGAATTCTCTTCAATCCTTAAACTAAGTAAAAAATAAGTATCTAAAAAAATTACTCTGCATAATAGCGTGCTTGCTAGCAATGTTATAATAAATTCGCAAATATAATAGTGACCGATCGCCCATTCGGAAACCAACAGCTTCATAGAAATTGTTAAGTAGGAATGTACAAAGTAGCGTTCTGCAATCGCTAAGAATTGAGGTAGCAATAAAATTGTAATTTGATAGTGAGAAATAGAATATAATTCAAGAAAGAAATGCCATAATAAAATTATTTATAGTTTTCCTTCTACTAGGAGGAACAAATGTAATCAAAAACCCAGTTTCAATATAATTAAAGTTAAGAAATTATTATGTAGACGACGATGCGTGAGAAGGTAACTCGGTAAACAGCGCTAACTTTGTAAAAGGCCACGTTTCTGGTAGCGAAGGTTCGAATCTCAATATTAAATAGTCTTATAGCTAGAGGAGGAGGAGGAGGAGGAGGAAGCAAGTGTTTCGCTCAATGACTTATACTATGCAGATGGATTTAAACGCAGAACCTTGCCTAAATTGCAAAAATATTATAAGTATGTTTACATTGGTCACGGGTTTCACTTTGATAGTACGTAGAACGTTTCATAGGATTGCACGATTTTTTAGTGACGCATTGCAAGTATCATCTTGAACATCATAGATATGGATACGTAGAATAACATACTCACATCGAATTTGGAATAAAACAGTTAAAATTATGTACGTACTGAGAAAAAGAAAGATTTTCCGCAACAAAACGTTTACAAGCTGGACTTGGCAAATTATCAAAGAACTGTTTCTATGTGAATATCGAGAATGTTTCCTGAATGAATATGTCATGTCTAAAAAGCCCATATTAATTCATCAATAACGTAATTTAGTCACTTTAATCGCACAATAGGTATACTATAGGCAAATATCGCTGTATGACTCATAGACAACCACTTTATACTAGAGACGCACCCATCAGTGCAAAGTAATGAAGGAATTGATAAAAATGTTTAAAATTATATTAGAATCTCTTGGACCTCTTTTTTTAGATAAATAAATTATTTAATTTTAATGAATGTATCAAAAATTATGTTATTGTTGTTGTAGATTTATTTAGCTCGAAGTGTACATCTAGTTATGAATTTATACACTGGTTGATAATAAATTTAAGGCAAGGGAATTTCAATGCGAGCCACAAATCACATCTTTGTTACTGATGTGATTCTCAGTATCAAGATTTTAGTTAAGTCTAGATTCCTTGTGAGGCTTAGTAAAAGATTATAATACGTATATATTGGGTCTCGCATTGCCATGTCTTGCCGAACCAATGTGTATAATATATTCCTAAATTAAATACCTTCATAAATATATTCCTGAAATATTTTATAAAATATTCATATTAATATCATAGTTATAGTATTAGATATCAATACAATACCTAGTTGTTTTATGTCTATAGCCACTATAAAATCTATCTTTATTCTAGTCACTGATGCGATATATTTGAGTGATTTAAGATACATCTTTTTCTTTTGTAGTGTCCAATGATTTGTGAACCTAAGGCCTGGCTCACATTACGTCGAACCGATAGTTTCACTCGGGACGACAAAGATGTCGGATGCATATTGGCATATGTATTTCAATAGCGGTGTTCATATTAGGGCGACCCGATAAAACGGCAGGCGACGACATTTTTAGCAGACTTTAAACCACGACTGCTGTAGGGTCGGATGTAATATTGGCATACTGCTTTATATATTGCTGATCACACTTGTCAGGAGGAATACAATCTTTGAATCTTGTACTCATACGTTTCCTTTAATTTTCACAATTAGATAAACTAAGGAATGAATAGACATTCTAAAGTAAATATATATCAACTCGCTTATGCACCCAATATTTCCTTTTTCTCTTCTTCTGTCTTTTATTTAAATACTGTATTACAAACAGGACGTCGTCGACCATTGTACCAAACTCTCAGCTGTTTTGTGTCGAGCCGGGCAGCGGTTAACGACGGTGATGCGGTGATGTGGTAACAGCAAGACTCGACAGTCGGCCAACGATAAAACTGTCGGTCCGACTTAAAATGAACCAGGCCTAAGAGTTCACTAATAAATATTTTTTATTTTTTCAAAATCGGATCTATGTGGGTTGGAATGTTATTGCTTATTCAATCGTTAAGCGTTATCAAAATTCGTCATGATTTAATTTAATGTGACCATATTTTGCGCTGTGGGATGAATCTATATTTTTTGTCTGCTACACACCAGTGATCAACTGCTATCCATCTTATACATATATGTAGTATGGACTTGAAGGATAGCTACCCTCGATCTAAGGTGACTGATGACTGGATGGTATACCGATTTCAGCGAGTTGAGAATTTGCCATGGCATAGGAATTTCACTTACTTATTTTCCAAATTCTTGTTTTAATGTTGAGTACAAATCACTTTGTTCTATGTGTGTCACTGTGTGCAATATTTTGCGTGAATTTAGCATGAAAAGACAGTATCTTTAATTTTATTTTTCATTTTTTCGTGAAAATCTTTAAATTTATTTATTCTTGGTGATTATCTAGCATAATTTTGAAACATGAAATGTATTTATTTTTTACAAAGTATTTGGTGCCATTTATTTTTATATAAAAGAATTTTATCATGTACAATAGTTTAAGTGCCAAATAATGGTCCTAGCTAATTTAATTTATATTTGAATTATGTCATTGAAGATCTTATTTAAAATAAATTATGTATAGAACAAAACATTTTTTATTTCATTTTTCTATAAGGTTTATAACATTATCTGATTATATAATGTTGAAAGCCATAAATGAATAATGGTAAGTTTTTGTTAATTTTATCTGGGTGGTCTAAACACGTTAATCAAACTTCATGGCGGCTGTGCAGTTCGCTTGTATTCCACCTGTTACATGAACTTGCTACTGCGCAGTGAATAGTCTGGTGTTTGAGACCGCTATTAAGTTTAAAACGAAATGGTAGGCTCGATGATAAATTCACCTTAGTTTAAAGAATATGGATAGCTATAATTGTACTATTTGAGTATGATGAAGAGCTTCAGACTCAATCAAAACGGAACAAATACACACGTAAAGTTAAAATAAAGAAAGCGAGCATAATTTAAATTAATTATAATACAGTTAATATAAAACTTGTCTTCCTAATCCTAGGAGGCAGACCTGCTTTCTGTGAGAGGAGGTCCAGACTAAAAAACCGCCTACCGCGCAGGGTAGTTCCAGTCCAGTTTGATAGATA
The DNA here is from genome assembly GCA_905332915.2 of Hecatera dysodea. NCBI lineage: Eukaryota > Metazoa > Arthropoda > Insecta > Lepidoptera > Noctuidae > Hecatera > Hecatera dysodea. The sequence goes on along the minus strand of HG995286.1, from coordinate 22,427,452 downwards.
TAAAAACAAAAGAAAAGAGTTGCTTGTGCCCCAACCAGTAACTGACAATTGGAACCTACTAATGCTAATAATCCGATTTCGACACGTTTTTTCCATATGTAATAATAATGAATAGGTAATGAATTTGTTTGCGATTACAATGAATCGTCCGTTTTCAGTTGGTGAAACTTATGCAGAATCTTTTGGGCGGGAGATAGAGACATGAAAGATGATGAATTTATAGCACCTAGACTAGGTCGAGACTTTCGTAGGGAAACTTTGCTATGAGCCGATTTCTTTTTGGAAACAATGCTATCTTTGGAACTGCTGCGTTTAGACATTAGCAGCCGGGAGCATAGTACTCTCGGAGACACTAGGTCGAAAGAGGACGATGACGTGCATTTCCTATTAGGTGACGATGCTGTCCCATGACATGGTGAGCTAACGTAACATGGCTCCATTCTATACACGTCGTGAGAAGGCTCAACAGTAGAACTTCTCGCTTCAGGCAACGCCGGCAATCCTTCAGGTTCACTCGGCGTGTTCTCACTTTCTTCCGGCTGCAGACTTTCCTGCATCAGTCCTTGTGGCTCCTGAGCGGCAAAATTCGACCGACTCGCTAACAGTCTACCTCTCTTCCTTGCACGAGCCTTAGCTAGTTTAGCAGCACTCTTTGAAGCAAATAAGTTCATGTTTTGGTCGATATAGCTGCAGACAGCTTCAGCTTCTTCCTTGGGAGACAAATGTGCATCTCTAAAGAAACCGTAACCATTGCGAAAGTCATGAAAACATTCGATGGCGAGCCAAGCTAATGTGCTTAGTACAAGAACTAACGTTGTCACAACAGCAATGGCCGTGGTCGTGTCTGGACCGGTCAGTTTATATTGAATCTTGCCAACCACACCATACGTGACAATGTTTCGAGTGTACCTATTGCTATGTGCACGACATGTATAAAATCCTCTCAAATCTTGGTCAGCTGTTGCTACAAGCCTAAGAACACGGCCGTCGTCAATCGATCTCACTGGTTTGTCCCTTACCATAGCAGTAACAGCGGTGTCTAAGTAAAACCAGCTAGCATCATGTGGAGACCTAGCCGTCCTTGCATGAAGACATGTTAAGTTTAACCGGTTAGATTTACCCCAAGCAGTTTCATGGTACGATCCAGAGACACTCGCAGTCCTTGAAGATATCTGAACTTTATCTTCCTTATATCTTTCTCTACTGTAGTCATGTAAATCCAAAAGCACTCCATTCAGTCTAATGGACGCTATTACTCCAGAGAAGGGAGCAAATTCTTCGCTGAGATGTTTCTTTATGTTATTAGGCACGCCACCAATGTAGAACTCATCAGAGCACAGTGCAATTTTCATTGTTTTCTCGCTGAAAATATTCCCAAGTTTAACAGGGACCGGTGTCGTTCTCTTTGTTTTTGTTGTTGTTGAACACTTTGTCGTAGATTTTGTACATGTCTTCTTATTCGACATGGTAGTTAACTGTAGGTTTCTAAGCGAAAAGCGTCTTTTTCGAGTCGCTTCTTCGTCGAACAGTACATGTAAACGTTCTCCAGCATTGATAGAAGCTTCAATCGCATTTGTGTCTTGCTTTTTTGTAAGAGTCACGTCTAGCCATTGATCGGGCGAGCAATCTGTTGTACTGCTGCTCTCTGACCGGAACTCTTCAAGAGCTAATTTCATCTTTAATCTTCTGTTCTGCAAATATAAGTGTAACCAATTAGAGCTTCTCTCATTTGTTAGAAATAAAATTGTACCCGCTTCTTCTTTGGTTTTCAAAGTAAATTCCAATTGCCAACTTTGTTGATCCTGAAAACATGGCAAACGTAAGTACTGATCGTTATGAACATGCAGATATGCTTCTTCCGTGCCTGCTTTTTCGTATTCAATATTTGAAGCGGCGGTCGGATGAGAGTTCGACTTTCTAGATCTTAGATTTCGGTTTATAACCATGTTTAATGGAATGAAGTTTAAAATTAACTCCTGAACTTGACCCTGATACTTTTCGCCGACATAAATTTTCAATTTATCATCTGGCAAGTCTGGATCACATGGCCATACAATTTTTAAAGGTGCAACTGCATCGTCTAATCTTAAAACAGCCGCTTCGCCTGTAACGGTGAGGAGTACAGAGTGCCAAGCAGCCGGTTCTACCTCACCATGCGCACACGATTTGGGTAGACAACATGACCGACTAGAGCCACACGCGTCCAAGCAAACATGCCATTTCTGTAAGCTAAGACGAACGAACGAACTTTGTCCGGCCTCCCTACGGATCAGCGTCCCATGAGGCGACAAAGGCATGAACCTTATGTAAAAATGATATAGTGATGCACGTTTATTTTCGAAGTCGTAATGAAGAGACGAATCACCATGGAAAATGGCAACCACATGAGAAAGCGTTTCACAAGGATACAAATGGCAAGTTCCGACTTCAGTTCTTTGGCCAACGCATTGTGTGCCCGATCCCTGAGGCTGTGGTCTGGTGCAAGTTCTAGTTCTAGAGCGTCGCCCGGCTCCACACGTTTGCGAGCATGGCCCCCAACTGCCCCACCCCGTCCATCCACCATCTGATGAACACTGATTATTTTGACAGACTTCTAATTGGTCATGTTGTCCTTGACAATGTGTTCCCCATACAACTGATGCGGGCGGTGTGTCAGTCTCGTGACAAATTCTTTTTCGCCGTCTGACGCCGGCTCCACATTTCTCTGAGCACTGTGACCACGGACTCCACTCTCCCCAACTTCCTCCAGAATCTTTGCTAGTGCTAGCGCATTGTTCGCCTATGCAAATTTCAGCCACAAGCGGGGAGCCGTCGCAAGCCAAACGCGCATCAGAAGGTGGTGGCGTGTCGCATCGTCTTAGCCTCCACCTCAAGCCTCGTCCACAGCGAGCGCCACAGGACGACCATGCGCCCCACGCTCCCCACTCGCCGGCCACAGGACAACCCAGATTCCGCTTGACGCACTGTAATGCATTCCATAGTGATTCAGAATTAAGTTGCCACGTGTTGTCGAAAGCAAGGGCTGCCTCTATAGCCTCAAAAGGACATTCCATTTGTAGGCAGCGTTCCATTAAAGCAGGTGCGGCTTCTAGTTGATTTAGGGCTTGCATCCTAGCGGTGTCTCCTTTGACAATTTCACGGAAATCAGTGGCACTACAGTTTGTGAGGTAGCAGACGTCTGTTTGTTCGTCAGAGCCAGTACAAGGCGCGCCGTCTTGTGAAGGTGGAGGGTTGATGCATTCCCTGATCCTGTGGCGATGTCCTACGTCGTCGCAGGCGCCCTGACATGAAGACCAGGAGTTCCAAGGTGACCACCCTCCGTCTATGGGGCAGTCAGGATCAGTGATGGTGCCCAGCTCACATTCAAGACGCCAAACAGCTTGCTGACGCTTGCTGTACGGTTTCTTTGTTTGGATCATAAGCAGGCAAACCACCCAGACAGTTAAATACTTATGTATGTTAATAGGCATTTTAAAGCTAACAATAAATAAGCAACCTAAATTGGAGAATAGTTATTTGATTCATTGACACGTTATGACAACCCGTGACATATTCTAAATAGAAGCTTCGAAGCTTCGCTGTCTTCAAGAAAGGAGGCTGCATAGCAGGAAACTAAATAAATTAATAACAATTAAACAGCATCACAATTCTTTATTTTTTCTAATCAATTTCTTTAAAAGTCAAAACATCTATGGGCATTTTCGCAATAGCATGCGCAGTGGTTTATATAAAATGGCAAGGGCTTTAATAATAATGCACAATACAGTATTGAAATATTGCTGTCTTATGGTGGGTACCTATCCACTATTTTCGTGAACCTCTTGCGCTCCGCCCACCTGCAATTGCTCCACATGATGGATACGATTTCTAACTTGGCTGATTGCCCACTATTACACTTCCATCCACCATCCATGACATTCAACATGGCGGACAACTGACTTCGACGATTTTGACCCGTGACGGTCATTGATTGTTTCGCGCCGTTCTAAATCTACTGTGCCGATTGTTAGAAGACTATTCTATTATTGGGACGGTTTGGTACATGTTAACAACCTTGGTTTAAAAGACCACCAAGTGCCGTATTAAGACGTGTTATAGCCATCATGATCAGTGCTAGAGCGATAGCGCTATGCAGAACGAATAGCACCATCCCTTTTTAACAGCGAAAAAATAATGGCTGTTATTTTTAATAGTACGTTCCTGGAGTCACGGCATAGTAGAGGGATCTGACTCTTTACTATATTCATTAGTACATTCCTGCTAAGGTTTATGGTAAATATATCTATAGCGACTTTAACTTTTATATAGCACATCGCGGAATCATGACTCGTATTTAGAAATCATACAAAGTTCCCTCTGGAAAAATAAACAAATCCAAATAATTTTATTCTAATATACTTTTGACACTCCGTTTACATAAAATACCATTAAATCAACAAACAATAACATTAGTGGAGTGAATTATGAAGATAAAAACAATTTCTTATTAATTTCCAGGATACCATATTTAGTACACTTATAACTTATAATAATAAATATATCCACTGTACTAAAGCATAATGCTGCCCAAATAATTCTTGGTACAAAATAGTTCTACATGAAAATGTAAAAAAAAATGCTAAAATATTTTAACTATCACGAAATTATAATGTTTCAAGTTTTTATTCTTACTGACATAACTAATACTGTTAGTGCAAAATAATCAAATCATATACTTACTTACATAAAAAATAACAAAACTATACTGTGTACTTTAATTAGGAACTAAAGATTGCCATAATTATTCAAATATTGCTCCAATATACATTTTACGATTTCAGAGTTTTAAACTCTTTGCGTAATGGGTAGTTTCTACGAGTGGTACACTTGGTGCGTTCACTCATTTCAGGGCTAACTTTCCATAGCTGTGTGAGTAGAGGCAGCAGAGCGAAGAGTGAAAAATCGACCATAGATTCATAACAATAGACAAGAAAAATATTTTTTTCGACTAAACTTGATTCCCTTTTTCCTCACTGGCTGGCTGCTCAATACAACTCTGATGAAAAAAAACCTTAAATTTGTGTTTTATAAATAATATGTTAGTGCTTAATCAGTAATAAGTTAAGCCGCACGGTATCGGCGATAAGGAAGCAAGTTTTTACACTACCAATATATCACAATTTCGCATACTGTTAGAATTCACAATTCTCTTCAAATGTGAGAATCAGAAGTGTTTCATCCATATACAGGCATAAATAAGCGAACTTTAGATAAATGTCAAAGCAACAGATTCTTATTTATTTAGCCACCATGGTCGCTTAGAGCAGTTCTAGCATACATAGCATAGGAAATCATCCTTTAGTTTTAGGAAACGCTTTACAAATAGCTTTTTGTTTCCAATAACCATCAAATTAATCTTAATTCCACAGAAATTGTCATTACGCCAGCTGTTTTGCCCGTAGGAAGCACATTCCCTTAAAGTTTTGGCATATACACTATTTAACATAGAAAGTAAAAGCACTGGTACCTAACACTTATTTAATATCCGAGGCCAACAATTTGTACCTAAACAATTATTATTCAAAAACATATTTGAACTAATCTTGAGGCACTGAGGATTCATAAGCACATAGGAGAAGAACATTAATATTATCATATTTCCCAAAGTACCTAGTAACGGGTAATTTGTGTTAATGTCACCAGAAAATGGCATACTCCGTTAGACAAAATATCATAATTATATATACATAAATCTATTTATGTTTTCTTTTTAAATGAACCGTAAATATCTTGAGGAGCAAAGGAGACCGCGCAGCGGAGCTCCGTCCGTCGTTGGTTAGAATGTTGAAATTGTAATGATGTTTTGTTACTTGCTATTGTACAATTCTCGGAATTACTTCGAGAGATTATAGACTATAAAATTCTTATGCGACTGTTCAATTGACAATTTATCGAGAATTTATGATCTCTCAAGATATTTTACAATCTTACACATTTTAAAATTTGTATAATCTGTTGAGGAATAAAATTGATTCAATTGAAACGGGTATTTGACTACTAGACATCATGAACATAAGTGGTTCTTATATGTATGTTTTTACTAAGAATATAGGCGACATTTTTAAGTGTCGCGTGTACCTATTAACAAGGAAAAATAAATAGTTGTTGAAAAATAATTGAGAAGTTATAACTGTATAAATATAACTGAATTATACGAATATATTAGTGTCTTGAGACCGAGACGTTATATGAAAGCAGTTCTCTGTGAAAAATTTAATAAAAAACAACATCATTACTGTAGGATCATAAGACAAACTTAAATCATTTAGTCATAATATTAACTTGCAAGATAATCTTCTTCAATAGCTTCATTTTTTTTTATATGATATTGATTTTAAAATATTTTGTTAAATGATGTATATTTATTTTGATTGTAAGCTAATCCCTAATCACTATTTACTGCTTAATATATCTTATTGAAACATTTTGTTGCTTGGAGTATGTGGTAAGAAGCTGTGCAGTTTGTGGCTCACTCATATAACACTAGTGATAATAAATAAAAAAAAAACGAGATATATAAACCAAGATTCCAGAGCGCACAGACATTTTTAATTTACTCTGTAGATACAGTAGGTAGAGCTAGTTTGGTACATAAGTACTTTGAACATAGGCAGAATATGTTTGCACTTCTACTGTCAACCACAAATGTAACTGTAAAAAAACGTGTACGAATGGATGGTTTTAAATTCCTAATATATCAAAACCCAGTTCTGTGGATGGTTGTAAGCTAAGAATATTGGTGTGTGTAACAATAAAGAGTAAGAAGACTTATCTACATTTTTGGATATTTCTAGCCACGTTCTGAGCCAATTCTTCATTTCTTGGTTTGTTAGGTGGCTGCCATTCAAGCCTCTAATCAGACATGCATTTCTCAGCGTTTCCATGGGAAGTTCATCAACTCCGCCCTCTCTGATAATAGCCTTGTCCATCTCCATTAGTAAAAATGCGCGGTATTTTAACTTGTTTCTTCTAAAAACCGTTTTTCTTAAACCATGCATTTTTATAAGATGACCCTGAAATAGTTGTTGTGAAATTTTAATTTTTATATTGGTATTTAGTAAATTTTGTAATGTTTTCCTAACTAATGCAGTATTTAAATTATTATATTTTCGAAAGTAGCCATTATTATTAAAGTATTATGTTTAAATAATGTTTGCAATGCAAGAGAAGTAACAGGTATTAAAATAGGGGTTAAAATGCCAAGTCAATACATATTCATGTATATGCAGCAAACATGAAATTGAACATGAAAAATGATTGCGAACATAACATAGATGAATATAAAACCACACAGCAATGGCACTTAATACATACATATTTTTGTGACATATTCGTTCCAGTTAGTTACTTTTATTTATAGACTATCTATAGTTAAAAAACCGCATCAAAATCCTTTGCGTAGTTATAAAGATTTAAGCATACATAGGGATATAGGGACAGAGAAAGCGACTTTGTTTTATACTATGTAGTCATAATGTTACAAATGTAAGAATGATCATGTAAAGATAATTTCTAAGGCACTATCACCTCAGTGTGTTGTTCATACATCTTGGAACGCTTTAGCTTGACATTGGATATAGATCTCGTGGTTGTTTGATTATTTAGCCATATAGGCTAATTAAATCGGAAAAATTTAACATTTTTTCAGATTTAAGTAGGTCATGGCTGACGAGAGAAGTGTTAAATAACCATCAATACTAACCGCATGTGCATAGGTCAAGCTGCTGAGCTGGTATGGTTCACTCACAAAGAGGTCTTTGCATGCTATAATATCTTGTGGCCCTGGGTGCACACCAGATCCTAATAATCCTATAATTGTTTTCCATTTATCCTTAAGATCACCTTCTGGTATCGAGTCCAATTTTGCTTGCAGAGCACGGAACACAGGCTTGTTATATCTCAAGCGTTCCATCAAATCTTGTGTTGAAAATTCAAGTTTTTGTTGTATTGACCAGAAATGGGAGCAAAGGAGTGTTCTTGGTTTTAAGAATCTGAAATATTATAAGATGTATGGTTAATATCTAAGACTTATTAATTCAAACATCATAAAAAATTGGTGTTCTAAAGGTATAAGGGATGAAATGAGCTTTGAACTAAGATTTGTTAAATTATTAAAATCCTGTTTAATGAATGTTCTTCTTTCCTAGTCATTAGTTACCTTTGTAGATTATTTGGAGCCATTAAATAGCTAGTAAAAGAAGCTATGGTAGCATAAATCAGGTCTCTGAGGTGCACTTGAAGCATGTTAGCACATGTGTTATGAACTGTTTAATAGCTAATGGAATATACTTACGCTAATGGAAAAATGATGTAGTTGCCAAAAGGGATAGCAGACAATATTAGAACTGGCGCTATCCTCCACATGTCTGATGGCATTTTTTGGAAAAGTTCAATCTCTTGTCTGGTCATTTCGCTGAATCCTTGGTCATTTTTGACTTTTAATCGTAAAGATATGTACGTCTTTAGATCTCGGAGAAAGTCTTTTATACCAACGCTGAAAACTCTGTACATTTTCATTGCAGTAGGGAATCTATTTTCTAAGACTTTTGTGTAGTTCTTTACATAGTCAATATACCTTTGTATGACATATGTCCTCATCTTTTCTTTTTCGCTTCTTAGTACTTTTGTATGTTTTAACCTGTTGATTGTCAGATATCTGTAAGTTGAAGAAACAAATTTAATTTAAAACATAATTATCTTATTATATATATCTTACTAGAAATCTTTTAAACTGACATGGTAATATGATGTTAGTCAATACAATTAACGTTTAGTTCTGATTTTTAAATTAAATTATTTAGCAAAAAGATGATGAAACATTGTGAAAAAAAAACATGATATTTATTTTTATATTGTGAGACGTGAAATATGATTGTAATGAAATGGTTACTTTTAGATAACTGTTGCTTATCCTGGTGCAAATCATTCACAGTATTGAACAGTGGATAAACATGACATCAAATCAACAGGTAATTAATTTTATAGCATCGGTCATGTAACAAGAATGTGTAACAAGGAGAAACAGTAATTTGTCCACATACACATGCGGCCTTGTAAAACCAAATACTCGTTACATTCGCTAATCCACTAATAGATTACCTTCTAAGATAAGTGTTATTATTAAATGAAAACAAGTAGTTCTAATTAGAAAAACTAGGAAATACTTTATTAAAATACGATACGAAAATGCCGGCTAGTGATATTCACAGAGTAGAGTGAGAGAACAACAATTTGAAATTAGAAAGACAGTTCTTGTCAGTTGAGTAAAAGGCGCGAAATTTAAATACATATACAACACTCCTCCAAAATTTAAGCCTTTTAAAAAAACATGTTTAATTTTGAACATTAACAAAATAACAGCCAATAACTAGCCTTTAATAACTACATTGCTAGAGTTAACTCCAATTTTATCTCTTAAATAACAAAACTTAACTTTACACAGAGGTTTAGTAAAAATATCAGCATATTGTTCATCACTACACACATAGTTTAACTGAATAATTTTGTTATAGTATTTTTCTTTAATAAAGTGGAACTTAATGTCAATATGTTTACATCTTTTATGAAAATTTGTATTTTTGATTACACTGATAGCACTTTGATTATCTAAATTTAAACACACAGGCTTTTGTTTAAATTCACCAATGTCACATAATAGCTGTCTAATCCACATGACCTCTTTAGTAGCAGCACATGCTGCCATGAACTCTGCTTCAGTGGTTGATAGAGCCACTGTCTGTTGTCTCTGACAGGCCCATGTTACTGCTCCTCCATTTTTAATGAAAACATATCCAGTGACTGAACGTCTAGTATCAGGGTCATTAGCATAGTCTGCATCACTATACCCTATCACAACACTAGGCTCAGATGATGGTGTGTAGTACAGACCATACTCCTTAGTTTCCTTTAAATACTTGAAAATTTTCTTTACAGCATTCCAATGAGTTTCATTGTAAGAATTTAAAAATCGACTCACCAGGCTTACAGCAAAAGAAATATCAGGCCGGCTTACTGTGGCAAGGTGCATCAAAGATCCAACAGCTTCTCTATATGGAATGTTCTTTTCTGTTTCCCCTTCTCCTTTTTCCAATATTTTATGTGGATCAACTGGAATGCTGTTAGGTTTAGAATTATCCAAATTAAATTTTATTAGTAGTTTTTCAATATAGCTTGATTGATGTATGAAAATATATTTTTCAGATTTCAATATTTCCATACCAACAAAGTTTCTGACTGGAAAAGTTTTTACTTCAAATATTGACTGTAAGTCATTAATTAACTCCTTTAGGGTTGAACTATCCCTAGAGAATATCAGTCCATCGTCAACATATAAACACAGATAGCATTTTTCTCCATGAATGGTGCCCACATACACACATTGATCCGCTTTACTATTGACTAGCCCAAATTTCTTTAAAACTGAATCAAATTTAGAGTTCCAGCATCTGGGAGATTGTTTTAAGCCATATAATGATTTATTAAGCTTACATACCTTATTGGTGTTGCAGGCTAAGCCTTCAGGTACAGTCATATATATGTCTTCCTCAAGCTCACCATACAGGAAAGCTGTTTTGATGTCTAATTGTATCATTTGAAGGTTATGTTGGGCAGCTTCTGAGAGTAATAGGCGGATTGAATCATACCTGACAGTAGGTGCAAATGTCTCTTGATAGTCAATACCTTTGGTCTGTGAGTACCCTTTTGCACAAAGCCGAGACTTGTAACGTGGTCCAGAAGATTCTTCTTTAATCCGAAATACCCATTTACATCCAATGGCTCGTATATCAGGAGTTTTATTGACTAATGTCCATGTTTCATTTTGTTGATGAGCATCAAGTTCTTCTTTTATTGATTTTATCCATTTTGAAGCATCAACAGACTTCATTGCTTGTTCATAGTTTTCAGGAACTTCATAATTTAACATTTGTTTATCAAAACACAGATAAGAGTTCTCTTCTTGTTTCTGAGAAATTAAATGTTGTCTTCGTGTTCTGACTGTAACATTCCTTTCTGGTGAAGATTCTAAAGTTTCATCGGGCATGTACTCACTCTCAGACTGTGATTTACTGTCTGTCATAGTGTTAAATGAGTCATCACTTGAAATTTCTTCACAGTCCTCCTTTTGAATACTGCATTCATTTGTAGTTAACTGAATGGGCACATAATTTCTTTTAACAGTTGACTCTAGAAATATTGCATCTCTACTTTTTATTGCTTTTCTTGAATTAGGTAATAAAAATCTATACCCTTTTGTATTGTCACAGTATCCAACAAAGATCATTTTCTGTGATTTTGGATCCAATTTCTTTCTTTTCTCTTTTGGTAAATGAACCATCGCCTCACATCCAAATGTTCTCATATGGCTGACATTTGGTTTTTGTCCAGTCCACATCTCTTCTGGTGTTTTATAGCACAAAGATTTAGTTGGAGAGCGGTTTATAATGTAAGCAGCAGTGTGAATTGCTTCAGCCCAATAGACTTTAGGTAGGTTGGCATTCAACATCATACATTTTGCTCGTTCTATCAAAGTTCTATTCATTCGTTCTGCTGTGCCATTTTGTTCCGGCGTATAAGGTGTGGTCGTCTGATGTATTATACCAGCATCTTTGAGAATGTTTGAAAAGTTTCTGTTCACATATTCAAGTCCATTATCAGTTCTGAGAATTTTAATTGTACGGTTTAACTGATTCTCAACTAACCTTTTAAATTCAATAAATTTGTCTAGGACTTCTGATTTATTGTGCATTACATATACGAATATTTTTCTTGAGTAATCATCCAGGAATGTCACAAAGTATCTAGCTTTGCCGAATGACTGAGTTTCCACTGGTCCGCAGATGTCAGAATGTACCAACTGAAGCAGGTCTTTACTCTGAGACCCTTGACTTTTAAATGGCAGACGTGTTTGTTTACCTTCCTGACACGTGATACACTTCACATTGCTAGCTTGTACACCAAGCTTTAAGTCAGCAGTGTTCTCAGATAATTTGCTTAAACTTTGAAAATTTAGGTGACCCATCCTTTGGTGCCATAAGTAAGTATCTTGCTCGATAACATCTGATATGCAAGCATGCACTGCAGGCATGTTCAAGCGGTACATATTATTTATCAAGCTTGCTGTTGCTACTATGACATTGTTTTTGTTCAGTATAATACAGCCATTCTTATTAAACTTCACTTGGCCACCTTTCTTAATTATTTGACTTACTGACAGCAGATTTGTAGCTAGTTCAGGCACATAGAGCACATTTGTGAACAATAAGTTATTTTGTTGACCTCTTTCATTATGAACACATAAACTTATTTTTCCAGAGCTGTGAACCGGTAATGATTTGTTATTTGCAACTTTAATGGTTTTTATATCTGGACTTGTTTCTTCTAATAACAAATTCTTGTGTTTGGTCATGTGTACTGAGGCACCAGAATCAACATACCAGTCATCAGAGTACTCAGAAGAAGCAATAAATACTGCTGCATAAGATGATTGATTCTGTTTACTTTCTTTATTCTTCTGATACTTATTAGGTTTTGATTTACAGTCTGGGCTTTTATGACCATATTTGTTGCATGTATAACAGCGGGGGCCTTTTGAAAAACTTTTGTTTTTATTCTGAAACTTCTGGCTTGAAGTGAAAGCAGTTGAATCACTTTCAGTTTGCTTAACATCTTGTAGAATTTTTGATTTTATTGAGTCAGAACTAATCTTCATACCTGAACTCTCAATGGCTATTATCATTGGCTTGTAACTCTCTGGAAGGCCGGACAGCAGAAGTGTACCAAGCCATTCATCGTCCACATGAAAGCCAATGTTTCTTAATTTATGTGCTGTTGTCATAATTTTACTGACATATTCCTCCACGTTTGAACATCCTGCTAGTGTAGTATTGCATAAGTCTCGCAGTAAACCAACCCGGCGTGTTAGTCCTGAATCATCAAAAGCACGTGATAAGTTATCCCAAACCTCTTTTGCTGTGCTTGATTCTTGAATATGAATGTAATTCACGGGATCCACAAGAAGAATTATCTTTGATCTGGCTTTGGTGTCACGTCTTGCGTCAATACACGTGCCTGGATCAGCAGGTTTAATACAGTCCCATAGTTCTTCGTGCTCTAAATACGTTTTGACTGCAAATCGCCACGTTGCGTAGTTATCACGGCCTGTTAATTTTTCTATTAATGCCAATGAGTTATTTGACGAAGACATGTTAGTTGTATATCGGAGAACAACTTAAATTTATTCTTCTTATTACTGAGCACGTTGCGGTTGAGGTTATGTGTTTTTGAAAACTTAGAGAACACTGAATTTAATTACTTTTGTTCACTTATTTTAACTAATCGGACACTCTGGGCCCAGAACCTGTTATTATTAAATGAAAACAAGTAGTTCTAATTAGAAAAACTAGGAAATACTTTATTAAAATACGATACGAAAATGCCGGCTAGTGATATTCACAGAGTAGAGTGAGAGAACAACAATTTGAAATTAGAAAGACAGTTCTTGTCAGTTGAGTAAAAGGCGCGAAATTTAAATACATATACAACAATAAGAAAAGTTAAAAATAAAGCAGTTTTGGCTACAAAGCATGTTGTTTACGACGAATTACGTATTTATCAAGAGTTACTCACTTGTACTTATTCAACTGTTGGTATTTCGCATTCAATACTAAACAGGAACGATTTGTCTGTAGAACTATGTTCGATAAAGCTATTATTCGTTGTAAAGACATTGTTTTTATAGAAAAAAATGTTAAAATAGCACTATTTCAAATCGTCGCCTTTCGAGTCAATTTTAAAATGTCAATTTGACTTGAATTATCGTCTCATCGCGCGTGAATTGACGTACAGCGTTTTGTTACCACCATATTTTTTTTGTCATTTGAATGGAACATACTGTGTAGGACCATACATTTATGTTAATAATCATTAATGAAAACTATGATGAAATGAAAATTAGTTTTTAATAGTTTCAATCACTAGAAATGGTTTCCACATGCTATTATTTTAATTTCTGTAATAGGAAAACGAAACGTACAATTACAGGTTAAGCTTGGTACGCACGATACAGGATTATTATTGTTTCGGGAAAATAAAATAAAAATATCTAAAAAAAATTAAGAAATATAATAATGATGAAACATAATTATGAAAGATACTCGTACGCAACATAATTACTTATATAAGAAAAAAAAACTTTTTAAAGTCCTGAGTAGTCATCAGGATAAAAAATATAGTTAAAAATGTAAAAAAACTTTTTAACAAAAAAATACAACCGACTTTTACACAAAAAAATCAAAAAGTGCAAAATAACTTTAATTTCGGAAGTCGGTGTTCAAAAAACGAAAAAGCAACCACAAACACCGAGTTCTATTTTTTTTGTTAAAAAGTTTTTTATTTTTCACTTTTTAGTGATACCTACACCCCCTCCCCTCCCCCAACTAAACGAACCAATCACATTGGTGTAAAAAAAGTACTGCTCCTTTGCAGAGTAAACTAAGAGGTCGTCAATGTAGACAATGTAGATATTTTTTTTTAGATTTTTAGAAAACCGCTTGGTTGATTTCGATAAAATTTTCATGGGACCATTTGGGAAGTATACCCTTTCCAACAAAAAATTATTATTAATAAAATAAATAATTATTTCCAACAAAGAATTTTTCAAATCGGTTCACAAGCGACGGAGTTATGCGCGAACAAACATAAAAAAAAACATACAAACATCCGAATTGAGAACCTCCTCCTTTTTTAGAAGTCGGTTAAATAACGTCTTTTTAGTATAAATAAGAGAGTTTGTGTTACTGCAATATATATATAATCCAACAGTCAGTTATCATAATTAATTTAGAATAAGATTATTATAAATAATAAGATAACAAAAATTCAGGATAAGCGAAAAAGCGTGGTGTGCTCGATATCGAATGTAACTCCCTACCGCTCCACCCAGGGCGGGAGGGGTCATTTGATGATTTCCCATCCAGGAAAAAAAAAAAAAAAAAAAAAAAAAGGATGATTTTATTAGTTACTTTTTGTAATACCTACCAGGATTATCATAAAAATAAATAATAAAGCACGCCACGCGGAAAAGCAAATGCATGGTTAAAAAGTTACCTTACCAACAGATCGCAAGTTGTAGAAATTGCTGTGGATCAACCAGATCAAAACGGCGAACAGAAATTTAGATCTAAATTAGGTTACAATGGCACAGGTGTTCCACAGGGCAGTATTTTGGGCCCCCCACTTTTTTACTATATATCAATGACCTGACAAAAGTAACTGATCATCCCTGCATACCTACTCTTTGCAGACGATTTGTTTGTTATTATCCCTAAAACTAAAGACAAGTATAATGAGGAAATAAATAGTACCGTAAGCAAAATATAACTTGGATGGAAAATAATAACCTTAAAACTAAATATGTACAATTTCGTAACAAAAACTGGAATAAAATGGATTTTGATCATCAGTTATAAAGGTAAATAAATACAACAATCAGATAGTAGGTATGACTTTTCTTGGGATAGTTCTAGATGAGAGGTGTTCCTGGATTAATCATATTGTTAAGATATGTGAAAAACTCAGTAAGTTTGTTTATGCTCTATGGCGTTTGTCTAATCTCACAAGTAGACAAGCCACATTGCAGGCATATCATGCATATGTTGGCTCAATACTGCGCTATGGTATACTTGTATGGGGAAACTCGGTGCATCTCGGAAGAGCTTTAATCGCACAAAAGAGGTGTATACGTGCGATTTGTAATGTGGGCCCACTCACATCCGGTAAACCACTGTTTAAGAAGCTTAGAATACTTACACTAACTGGTATTTACTCGTATATTGAGGAAGTGTGTAAATTTACCAAATCACACCCTGAGATGTTTGAAAAACTGGGAGATAAATGCAAGTTCAAAACTAGATATCCTAATAGACTAATAATTACTACAAGAATAAAAACGGAACTTTATAGGCGAAGCTGTTATCCTATGTGTATTCGAGTTTATAACAAGATTCCTAACCAAATTAAAGAACTTCCAATGGTCCGCTTCAAAAGGGCTTTACGTAGGTGGTTAATTGAGAATCCTTTCTATAGCATAAAATAATTTCTTGACTTTAAATTCAATTAATAATCCAATTGTTACCAACAGATATTAAAAATTTGCATGTCATTATATTATGATTGAATATGTTAAGCTACTACTACTAATACCATTGTAAGAACTTTTGTAATCATATTTATCTGCAAATAAATTTTTGACCTTTGACGCTTTTTACTTTATTTGATTTTTTGCTAATATCAATTGCTGAAATCGAATGTTTGTATAATTGTTTACACTAGTTTATAACTTCACGCCGCAGCCGGTACGTTGTGAAGGGTTACGCAGATGTGTATAACAAGTCAACCATGTTTTTGGGCATAAATAATTTATTTTTTATGAACCGGTGTTGATGATTCTTACTGCATTGAGTTTGGTTAAATATATTCAATTTATATTGGATGTTGAATTTCAAAGATGAACTGAGGACATCCTCAAATTAAAATCTGGTAAAGTGAGATTTTGTTAGGTTTGTGTCAATCTCTAAGCAAAGCAGATCATTTAACTATGAGTTGGTTTGGACTTGATCTACGAGGGCACGCAAAGTAACTCCTTAATGGTAAATAGCGTAACCAGTCACTATGGGAATAATTTCAATGTAAGCAATTGCCTACGGCATCACATCGTCACCAGAAGAAGCTCAAAAAATATCCGTCCTTAGGGCATCACGTCTCACTCTCACGTCACCAAAAAAAGTTGATGATGAGAGAGGAATACCAAAGTATTGATTGAAGGTTATGAAAAGAGTCACAGAGATTGTCTATTAATATATTTAATTTCATGAAAATAATGTTTACTGGGAGCACGTAAGCGAGTTATAGCTGTTATTCGCACATTGGCATAAACAGGCTTTCCTTGTCGCGGTGCAGTTGAGAAATTTGGATCTCCTCAGAAAGGAAACTGTCTAGCGCTGGAACTTATAAGTCAATTTGATCCCTTCTTAGCGGCATTTATCTAAAGCGATCTACGAAGAGTTGATTATGATAATGAGTCAAGAAGTGCATGGTAAAATAATATCACAGATAAAAGATTCTAGATATTAAAGTCTTTCAGTAGATTCTACGCCGGATTTGACGCACGTGGATCAGCTCAGCGTAGTTATTCGCTATTTAAAAGATGGGCAGCCAGTAGAGCGATTTCTTACATTTATTGAGTTGGTAACGCATCACACAGGAGATGAACTGGCAAAGCAGAATCTTCAATAGTTTGAAGAACATTGTTGATTAGCTTTTTCAAAATGCAGAGGCCAGCCTTATGACAGTGCTTCAAATATGTCTGGGCGTTACAATAGCATGCAGCAGAAGTTTCTAGAGGCGAATCCGTTTGCAATATATATCCCATGCGCAGCCCGTTCTCTCAATTTAGAAGGTCGAAGCGCCGTGAACTGTTGCCTAGCAGTTGTATTTTTTTTTCATTAGTCCAAATTTCATACTTCTTTTTTTCTGGTTCAACCATAAGTTGGCGCATATTAAAAGATCATTTGGATACCTAATGAAAGTGTTTTGATTTTTTTATCAGAAACGAAGAATATCTACGCTGCAGTCAGCATAGTACAAACATAGTAAACACATATTCAGAAAACCTTAACCGAATTAATAACAGAAATACAACAGTTTCATTGATTGACAGACCCAGTGATTCGGCTCGCACAAGTTTGCATCAAACTCGTTATATAAAATAATACATGTTGATAAAATTGAATCAGCTTTCCCTAAGGAAACAGCCCTGCGTATATTTTTATTGCTTAGATTACTAATTACTCAGCAGAACGTTATTTTTCAAAATTAAAAATATTGAAAAATGAAAAGAAAAAACAGAGATGATATCTACAAGAAAGGCTCGATAATTTATCGATATTATACGATATGTTAAAAACGTTAGACGTTAATACTATCTTGCGTGAATTCAAAGCCCGGAAAAGCCACGAGGCACATTTCAATAAATAAATAAATTATGCTTTGGTTTTTATAGTTATCGCACCTACTCCACTTCTAAGGTAGGTACATTAAATTAAATATCATCATCTTATTTTACAAAAAACTAATGTTTTTAGGCGGTGAAGGTTTAAAGGCCGATTCTAGTTGACATGGGGATAGGGGGGCCCACAGCACAGGCGTGGATTGCTTAGGTCCTAAGCAATCTGGGTACCTACGTGCAAAAAAAAAACTTTTCTACAAAAAATACAACCAACTTCTAACAAATAAAAAATAAAAAACGAAGAAACAACCAAAAACACTGACTTCCGACATTATTATTTTATTTTTTGAGTTTATTATTTAGATGTCGCTTGTATTTTTTTTGTTAAGTTTTGTGCAAGTCCGTTTAGTCGTCAAAAGGTAACAGACACACAGACATAACTAGCAAAAATTACCACTTTAAAGGCACAAACCCATAGTAGCGCACGCTGTGCGCGTTAAGCGGCGCATTTTAGCTGCATGAATTCATTTGTCTGAAGCCGTAGGTTATAGTTGAGCTACTTTGATCACAAAGACAAATACCAACTATTTTGTAAAAAACTTTACATATCTAATTACCTACGTATATAAGCAAAAGACAGAGTGCAGTACATTGGAATTATAAGGACTTAAGTATAATTTACAATAGCCGTCTCGCGAGCCGCCGGAGTCGAGCGTGATCGCGGTTCGCTTTGATAACATTTGTGAGCCACTAAAACCCGGCAGTGGCTCACAAATTTTAACAAGGCGGCTGGTACTCGGATAATTATGCATACAGTGAAGCGTCTAGTGTAGCGGACAATCGTAACTAGTCGCGTAAACGAGCCGGTAGATGACGCGTCCTAGAGGTGCGCGAAGTTCCTAAATGGGGTAGTGCTATATCCTCTCCCTGCGAATCAGCTGAAGGTTCCAGAGCTGGCTTAGCAAATGATAGCTTCCAGGGTCTGCCCTTCTTCTTACCATGAATAATAATGTCGCAATTGCCACAGCTCATGGCAAACTTTTTCGTGAAACCTTTAACTGCATTGCTCAGCAAGTGGGCCTCTACGAGAATGAGGTCTCCTTCTTTACAGGCAGGTGCATTTCTCCGAAGTTGATCAGCCGTGAACTTGCTCGCTCGGCGCTTCACGTACGAAAGAACACGGCGAAGTTCTTTTACTTCTTTAGGTACGGTGTGATTTGAGGTACATAATTCTGTTGAAAGACAATAGCTCTTAGGTCCGTCTGTACGCTAAGAGGTGAACATAGTTCCCGAGCAAAGGTAAGGTAGGCTGCTAATTGTCCCGTACCTTGGTTGTGTGCTCCATTGAGAGCGAATCGTACCATCGGCAGTGCGAATGACATTCGGCGATGCTCTGGCTCAACCTGAATGGCAAGATGCTTCTTAAGTTTTTACGCTCCTCCTTTTCATTGTTGTACGTCGAGCAAATATAGCTTTTGCATTACTGCTGAAACGAACTTCGTCAATAAGTGCTTTTGCACACGACTCAGCCGTCGCATCACAAAGTGCGAAAAGCTCAACCCATCGGCTAGCGGTATGTTCGACTAGGAGAATACACTTTTGTCCATTCTCCCCTTCTGGTAGTGGTCCAAAGAGATCCATCGCTAGAACTTCGTATCGTTGTTGAGGCACTTGTGTTTGAAGTAAACCTGCAGGCTTCAAATTGGGCGCTTAAACTTTTGGCAAAGATACAAGCCTTGATATACTTCGCCACGTAGTGGCGCATATACGGGAAGTAAAATCTTTCTTAGATTTTGGTAAGGGTGCGCTCCAGGCTCAAATGACCGGCCGTGGGTGCATCATGTAATCCTGTCATGATCTCTCGGCTCTTCGGATGTTCCATCATCAATTCAAAGTCAAATCAAAATCAATTCAATTCAAACCCAAAGGATCAAACCAAAAGAGGACTGACTACATTTGAAACGTAGTAGCATCGATCTGCCCACCGTATGGTCGTGTCATCATCTTCAAAGTTCGTAAGTATTTTCCTTATTTCCGGATCTCTCTAGCTGAGCTGCTCATAAGTCTTCGGAGCTACGGTGAGGAAGTTCTAGTGAAAGTGGACACGGATCACAGGAAGTATCGGGGATTTCATCCCTTGACAGTTGGCATAATGGACGACCTATTGGATCCGCCAGCACATTAGTTTTTCCCAGAGTATACTTCACCTCCAACATCTTACTGATTTAATTTCTTATCTTCCATATTCTTGGAAAGAGTCAGTCGATAAGGCGGTATTGTGATAGACGCGGCGTCCTTCCCGGGCACAAAAAATATCCGCTTTGTTCTCTAACAGTGCAGCCAACTTCACCTTAGCAGCAGGTGGTAGAAGAACACCCTCGCATTCGCGGAGATCCACCGCGAAACTGACCACAACTCGGTTATCGTGTTCGTAATGTAGCTCATAAAGTTTGTAGAGTGTAAAACGAAACGATTTTTTTCGTAGTCGAGTATTATGCCAGCGTCCTCTATGAAGTTCATACCTAATAAGGAATCGATTGCACCGGGCAAGAAAAAGACCGGCCGGAAAAGAGCGTTAAATTTAACTCCCTGCACCCTGAGTACAGCGGTGTCTACAGTTTGGAGACGTTGGGTACCGTCTGCAGATTTTAGCTCAGTTCCACAACTATTATAGGTTGGCGGGTGGCAGTAGCTCACTAATTTTAACAAGGCGACCGGAACTCGGATATGCGAACAGCGTAGCGGCTAGTGTAGCGGTCAATTGTGGTGACGTCGTGTAACCGAGCCGGTAGACGACACGCCTTAGAGGTGCGTGAAGGCGTGAAATGACTAAATGGGGTAGCGCTATAGGGTCTACATTTCCACTGCAGTAAACACACTACACACCTAAAGCTATGTACAACTGTAGCACATAGCGGAGCATAGGTGCTCTGATACAGTTGTACATAGTCCTGCTCAGCGTGCTTGGCGTTGACAGCAATGAGACTATGTGAGCGCCCAAACGATGCAAAGCATGCCCGTGGGTCACAGTGGACACAATAACATACATTTTCTTGCAAATAGAAACTTAACACGCGTGCGTGGCCTCTCTGTACGCCGCGGTCGGTCTGCGCCTGAAAGCTCTATATTTCGTAAACGGAACTCTGAATCGGAAAATAGTTTTGGCTTACCCGTAATACTTTTTAGACATCTTTCCAAAGACAGTCCAGTTTTACCTAGGAAAAAATGGTTTACAACTTTGTCGGTCTCTTTATCATCTGTAACCATGCCAAACTTTGTAGCTTCAATAGTCTCTCAGCATTAAGGGAGTCACATGATTAAATATAAGGGTTCCTTGTTTACTACGAATCCTTAAAAATACGACTTTAATAAGAATAGAATGAAAGATTGCTGATCAGTAAGCATATTTTAATAAAATTACTAACTGGAAATGGAGATAAAAAGAAGCCTTTTCCCAGGTGTGGGACTCAGCATAATAACTAAAAAAAATGTATCTTTTTTTGCAGTGTTCAAGCTTTCCCTCTTCATTCCCAGAAAAGATACTCTAGAAGTTCTAGAATGGTGGCACTTCAAAATTCAATACGAAGATATGGAGCTAGCATTATACAGAGTTAAAAATAAAAGTGTAGGATTGAAAGACTAATACAAAATACAAAATGAAATGAGAAAGTATTTACTTCAGGAAGAGTATACGATTGCCTTCTTACCGCCCATAAGTGCGCAATGTTCGGTCAACATATTAAGTCACGTCAACCACGATCTTCATGTGCTAGAATACTGTGTTGTTAATCCAGGACACGAGTTTCATGAACCGAAAAACTGTATAATATACTAAAACCATCTCAGCTTGTCGTCATAAAATGCAAACCAATGTTCTCTTTCAGTGTACCTACTCTTCGATTAAAGCAACGCAACTTAGGTGAAATATAAAAACTGGCGTTAGACATAGGTTTGGTAGGTACTTATTTAAAACTATGTTTAGGTGCCAACTTAATATCAGCTGATAATATGAGATATTATGAGCCCTGTTTGTAAAATAATATTCATCATAATTAGGGTAAGTTTAAATACTGATTACCAGATTCCAGATTCAAGATTCTTCGAATTATTAAAAAAAATGGAACATTATTATTATTATAGCGAATTCCAGAATTTATATGAACCAGTGGTCGCCCAGAGGTCGAAATTCGAACGCTTCGAATTTTAAGTATTTTAGCATTATTACCGCTCCTTCTCCATATAAAATTTAACTGTTCCTGGTTCTAACCCCTTTGATAGAACTTTTATGGCATAACGCCCCATTTAAATTTTGTTTTTCAAATCACAGCCCGGGATTAAACTGGTATATGTAAGTACATGTTTAGTCGCGGATAGAGGGGATATAAACAAAGAAAGAAAATTGTAATATGGTGCCATGTTGCACTATTATTAGAAAATCAACTAATGCATATAAGCACTATTTTTTTATTATAGTCATTGTTCGCACATGACGACTTTACCTCTAAATGTTATATCTGGACAATCTGACACTTAATTATTTTATTCTTTGAAATTTGTCTTTAAAATAACCGTGACGCGTTTGGACATAAAGTACATTAACTATTAGGTACTGACTACTACTACTAATTACTACTATTATCTATTTTCATTTCGCTGAGTCCATTTTCACGCATAGGAACAGAATGAATCGGCGCCGCCTGGTTACAACATCGTGCTGCCCCAGGCTTTTCACTACTTACATGTAACAGCCCATACACATATATTTACGAGTATAAACACAAGAAAGGACTTTTACATCCTTAAAGATGCAAACTGCGGTTGTCGTTATTTTTTTAAACTCTGGGTAGTTACTTACTCATTTAATTTGGCTCCTTCTGGTCCTTTTTACGCTATCTACTATATAAAAATAAGTAGGGTTTTCCTTCCTGATGCTATAACTCCAGAACGCACGAACCCCCGTGAGGTTTATAGCAAAGAAAATTCAGGAAAAATTTCAACAAAAAAGCGGGTAAATCTTTTTTCATTTTTTTATATAATATGGCAAAACAACGTTTGCTGGGTCAGCTAGTTTTCTATATAATAGATACATAAGTCGGGTCTTCCTTCCTAACGCTATAACTCCAGAACGCACGAACCAATTTCCACGGTTTTGCATTCGTTGGAAAGGTCTCGGGATCTGTGAGGTTTATAGCAAAGAAAATTCAGGAAAAATTTCAACAGAAAAGCGGGAAAATCTATTTTCACAAACGAAGCCATCTGGTGGCGAAACGGAGTTCGCCGGGTTTGCTAGTTTTCTATATAATAGATACATAGATATGACCTTGACAGTTGGTATTTGATCACCCTGCACACCAGCGCACCTTTTACGCATCGGTGTGTAAAAACAATCCAATACGACCAGCCCCGACGCACTATAGAAGCGGAGCAGCCCCACGAGCTGCTTAAACGCATCAAAGGCACTGAAGGAGTGACGTTCAAGAACTAGAAGTAGTGCTGGTACCTTCAGATTCACCCCTGACCAAAAACAGTGAAATGTGGGCGTTAATGGCAAATTAGAAAAAAAAATATTCAAAGCTAAAAATACTCCAAAGAGTCTCTTACTTGATTTGATAATAACTGCAATTAGATCATTACATTTTTGAAAATTTGCCATTCTTGATTCCTATCGAGGAATGGGACTTGTTCTTATTTATTAACTATTTATACCTTCCAGTTCATGTCATATTAAGCACAGGGCAAATATTTATAAAAACAAGTTTTAAAATAGATGCCCTTAACGCACAGGGCAACCTATTATATACAACCTTTGGATGGAGTGAACGGAAAAAGACACCCACACACTGCATTATTATTAGTACAGGACCTACACCATTCAATAGTGACACGATACTAATGGCGATAAAAAGGGATACTACTGATGAACTTAAAAAAAACAGTACCTACAAGTAGTCTTTGAACTTATTCATTACAAACGAAAATCAAAACACCTCCATACTTGTAATTGTTAGTGTTTTATTACTTTTATATAAATAAATATTCGGTAGTTACTTGTTTAGATAATTTCTAAGCTGTACCAAGGTTTTTGGCCAAAAAAAATAGACAGCAGGTACAATAAATTTAGTACCTATGTATATACCTACCTAAGCACGTACCTACCTAAGTACGATTACTTATTAAAATAATTTAGTAGGTATTTACTTTTTTTAAATATATTCTCTACTGTCTAATAATAATACGGGCCCGTAGTAATTGGTTAACGTATACTTTTAGTGATTGTAGCCAGTATCAAGTGATGAGATCGTTGCGCGGCTGTCGGGATAGTAAATGCCTATTTATTTACCGGCGCATCCCACGCCGGTAATGCAGTCGCGAGAGCACCGCCGGACCGAGCGCCCGCTGCGTTTTCCCGCTCACAACACAAAACTACGACGAAGACGTGTCCGCTTGTGTACCATCAAATTTAACCCCGCATAGTGTGCGTGTGTGTGTTTTCAAACTCTTTTTATAACAAGGCAATGAACAGACCACGTTCTGACATTATACCGTTTATTGCCAAACAATTAAAGTACAAAATACTGCCCGTGGACGTGCTTCTAGATGTTTGTATCAGTGCTTACTCGGCAGCTGATATTGTAAATGCAAGGAATATTGTTGTCGATGCATTTGGACATTTTAGTGATTTCTCCTTACCTCGTCCAACACGAACCAACAGTCTCCGCGCGGACTTGCTACATATTTTCCATTATTTAGGACAATTTCCTTGTGCAGTTGGACAAGAGCGGGCTTACACCGAGTATATTGAGAAACTAGCATTAGTGGCCCGACTGGATGGAATGAGCGAGATAGTCCGCAGTTTATGTAATACATTGAAACCAAACGTGACCATGCCTTCCCGTAACGTCCAGACTCAGGAGCAGTCTTCGAATCCTGTCGACCCTGGTAGTCAAGACGCTCCTGCTCGACGTGAAGAGAGCCCTATAGTTATACCCGTACCACCGCCAATCGTTCATGAAGAACTAAATGTTATCGAACGCCCATCTGTTGACAGTCTTCCGATGCCGGACATTAGTGTCGATCAAGTAAGTGCTCCTCTGCCTGACCTAGGGCTCCAAGCTTTGTCAGTTAACCCACCTATACGGATTCCGGCTCCTGTTCAAGTCAGGGTGGTGGCTTCGCTACCTCCTATTCAAATTTTGGGCCGGCGTGATCAACAAAACCCGGATGAAGGGAGCGCGGTTTCTCCCAGCATTGAGGTGGTATCGCCGCCGATTGTGCAAGAGCACACTCCTGCTATCCGAGTGGCTTCAGTTCCGGCCCCAGCGCCGGCCGTAGCCCCGACCCCGGAGCCCGGCTCGTTGGGCGATAATTTAAATACCAATCAAGACGATAGTTTGACCGACCCTGTCGACGACGAACTCAGTAGCATGAGTAGTGTAAATTCCTCGTCGTCGTCATCATCAGAAAGCAGCGAAGAGGATAACCTGCCACTTTCGTTCTACAACCCTGGTCGCTTTCCCAGAAACAGGCCTTCGATTCTTGGGCCATTAGGCAGACAAGCTCAGCGCTGGACTACGCCTGCCACTGGTAGGTTTGAAGGCCGACCCCCACGCTCGCAGCCCATCCAGATCCCGCCGCCGACTCGTTTGCTGCATCGGGCTGAAGATTGGAACACCGACGATGAGTCGGCACCCTCCGATACAGAGCCTACTTCCTCGAAGCGTCGCCGCTCGGAGCACCGATCTGAGTGAATGCATAATAAACAGTAAATGTGTCAGTGGTTCATCCAAGTTAAAAAAATTCTCTGTGTGTAATTTTAATATCAATGAGTACTAAGTACTAGTAGATACTAAAGGATGTCCCAAAACTAACGTAAGATCATGTTTTTTTTCTTAAACTTGTAATTTTTTTATTCAATCATGAAGTAGACAGGATAGTGTTATGTATGGAATAGCATCGGGCAATTCATCTTCAAGGCTTTGCACAATAACGCACCATTTTATCGAAATTGACAATAACTTTGCATATTGCATAAATGTGACTGAATTTCGTTGGTTTTTATCGAATTTTGGGACACCCTAAACAAATATTATCGTGGACCTTCATTAAAAAGTCCTAGATTTTCAATAGTTATTTATTAGTTTGGTAGATAGGTCCCTATTGGAAATAACAACTAGACCCGTTCGGCTGCTATTTAGTTTACATTGTATTTATAACTTAAATGTTTGATATAATAAAAAAAGTATTTTTGGATATGATATCGATCGGAAACCAATTCAGTATATTTTCTACTAACATTTTACCTGTATACCTTATAATTTAGATACATCCTATTTATATATCTATACCGACCTACTATTTCGAGCTTGTATAATCTAAAAATTGTATCATACCTACTTAGTTATACCATATAATCAAAATTTGTGGGTCCACTTCAAACTAGTGAAAAATAAAGCGTACGTAATGTTATAAGTAATGAATAGTGGCGGAAGCTCGGAAAAGTGAAGTGGAAAATGTGTGATGGAATGAAAAAGGTGTCAAGTGCACGGACGTCAAGTGAACTTTTAAAGAGTAGAAGATATTATGAACCGTATCAAGTATTCCCAGTGTAGAAACACTGGTTTTGTGTGAATCATTTGTTGTGATAGATGTTTTCAATTAAGACATTGTATGTGTTAGATGTTCTTATGGAAGATTATGTAGTAAGAATATTTGTAATGAAAATGACTACCGAATTAAGTCATAACATATGGCTGTTAAGACTATTTAGTATTTATATTCCCAATCTACAATCAGAAAAAAAAAAACAAAATAAATCTTAAACACAAAAAAAAAAACATTAAAATTATATTTGCCCTGGATTCAATTAATGTTTAGTATTATATAATAATCCTAATCATCAACCAAAAAAATAATATAACAAAAAAAAAAAAATAAAGAAACAAAATTTAAAAAAAAATGTGTTTATCTCAAATAAAAATAATCTATAAATAATATAATAATTAAACACTAAATGTAGAAGGAACTTACAATAAGGATTAATAATGTTAATAATTATACCTATTTATAAGATCAGTAGTAAATAAGACTTCTTGTAGTGCCCAATTACATTGGCAGGAAAATTTATACTTACATAATAAAAATGATTATTGTCTTTTTAACCGACTTCTAAAAAAGAAGGAGGTTCTCAATTCGGATGTTTGTATTTTTTTTTTTTTTTTATGTTTGTTCGCGCATAACTCCGTCGCTTGCCAACCGATTTGAAAAATTCTTTTTTTGTTGGAAAGGGTATACTTCCCAAATGGTCCCATGAAAATTTTTTCGAAATCGAACAAGCGGTTTTTGAAAAATCAACAAAAATCTAAAAAAAATATCTACATTGTCTACATTGATGACCTTTTAGTTTACTCTGCATTGGAGCAGTGCATTTTTTTACACCAATGTAATTGGTTCATTTAGGTGGGGGAGGGGAGGGGGTGTAGGTACCACTAAAAAGTGAAAAATAAAAAAACTTTTTACAAAAAAATACAACCGACTTCCACAAAAAATCAAAAAAGTACGAAATAACTTTAATTCGGAAGTCGGTGTTCAAAAAACGAAAAAGGAATCACAAACACCGAGTTCCGAATTAAAGTTATTTCGTACTTTTTTGATTTTTTGTGGAAGTCGGTTGTATTTTTTTGTAAAAAGTTTTTTTATTAAAGTTGATCAATAAATTGATCAAATTAGATTTAAGCAAATTGTTGAAGGAAAGTAACCAAATATGGCATACCATTTCATTTTATGGATATTAAAAAATAATTAATCGCAAATCAGAAACGTTCGATAGTAATCCTAATCAGTCATTATTTGAAAGTCAGCAATCAATATTTTCATGGTAAATTACATGAACCATCGAAATTGTTATTTGCACACTTATGATTTATTTATATATTCTACTCTCGGAAAAAATATGGTTTTGGGCAAAACATATGTACATTCAGCATCATAAGAGTCTAAAGATTACCACTCCATGAAATTAATAAGGATCACTTACATGTACCAAGCTGGATTGCATCCCTTCTTTAGAGTATTATTATCTTTAAAATCCAAATATGGCAAAATATGAGCACATACATATGAAGAATGCTATTGAAGATTTTAGTTATAAAAACAAATTTTTAAACATCATGATTCATATTTGGATACTAGGTATTCCATATTTGGTTATTTTCATCTACTGCACTGACACATTTACCGTGAACGTTAACGTCACCTCGTCCTTTTTACTAATATTTTAATAGTTATGGCGTTCTAAATGTATCTGAATGTTAGGTATTAAATGTTTGTAAATACTACAATATTCGTTTAATTTACTACCTCGGTGAGCTTTGTATTCGTGGTTAACTCAAACAATAATTAAAACTGTCATTTGTGGTAAATATTTCGTGTAAATGCTTTTTTCGATAAATCGTTAGTTTTCTAAGTAATCGTTTTCAGCTAATATTTTATTCAGTTAACAGCATTTTATTCTTTGGTTGAGTTAACTACGGATGTAATACTCACCCTTACTTTCTTACCTTGAACTAAGCTATGCTGTGCTAAGCTTCGCTAGAATTTTAAGACATGTGCCCAAGCAAACATTCGCAAGCGACTTTTCAACTTCTAACAAATATGAGCTGTGCTAGGTGTATTATGCGACTGAGTTTAGTTGTAGCAAAATGCTGGGAACTAGATATTTTGGACACGGTTTCCTTTTATAATGAAGTTGAGCACTAAGATGGGGATTTTGGAAATTCAGTCTTTAAGGGATTGAAATCTCTTGTACAAAATATTGTCAGATGAAGTCACAGGCAAAGTGCTACTAGAGCATAATCTTGCACAGCGCAGTAAAGAATAATGTTGTTCAGGGAGAATTTCGATAAGTATAATAATACTTATCGAAGTTTTATATTATAATTGCGGGGAAAAACTTAAAGCTGCTTGATGGATGACCTCTGCGAATGATATTATTTTTAAATAAGCAAATCTAAAAATAAAAATCAGCTAATTTTATATAAAAAGCTAAGCTTCACTAAGTTACAGAATGTGAGGTATTTATATATGTATATACTAAAAACACACACAAAGATACATACATATATACACCATAATAAACTGGTCACATAAATCTTGTTATTTTGGGTTAAAAAATTATAATTCATTTGAGATAGACTTGCTAAATGCATGGGCAGCACAGCGCATCAGATCGCAGAGAACATGAGGGGCTGAAAGTACGCTGAACAGGCTAACGATTGGCTTGATATGCAGCGACAGCAGAGCGATGGTAACTTGTGTAGCACATTATAATGCAAGTATGTGGAGCGGGTTACATAACCGCACTGCGAATTATAGGTTAGTACATTTTATAGATTAAAAAAAACCGACTCCATTGCAACATAAACGATAGAGATTGTACAGCTTAACAAACCAACCTCCTCTCTCTTTTGGGTTTTATTTTCGGTTGCAGTCCAGCTCGCCTCTCTCCTTTTGTGTCTACTGCATCGCCAGTTCCTAGTTTTTGGTGCCTTATATGTGGCTGCTTTCACCCAGTTTTTTTTAAGGCATGCGACGCATATGTATGTCACGGCCAGTTTCTTTTTAATTTGGCAGCTGATTTGTTAACGATACTTCGTTCCATAATTCCATTAATCGATGGCTGACCCCGACATTGACATTGCGTTCGTGATAAGTTCGCGCTCCGAAGGTGAGGGTGGAAAGGGTGCACATGTCCATGAGTTGGGTTTAAATAAAAATTGATTTATAATAAATGTCCTAAATGCTTCCCTAAATGCACAGCGCTGAAGCGGCTAAAATGGCGCACAAACTAGACAAAATTAAGAACGGCAGTTCTCACTAGCCCTGGACCGAAACAGCTGGAAGGCGGCAGTACGAGTGGCTGGTTATCAATGCAGCGACAGCATAGCAATGTTACCAGTGAACATAAAACGCAGCGCAGCGTTCTATGTTCTGATTGTACCCTCATCCTAACTTTATGTTATGCTTTGGCGCCTAAATCGAGAAACCTATTTTGATGAATTGTGGTATAGGGATAGATGGAACCTTGGATACGGTTAAACGCTACTTTGCCAAACTCTATAACAACAAGATTAGGCATTTGGCGCGGGTTAGTTAAATAATCACCCACATAGCGCAATATAGTATCTAGTTGGTTAGTTTGTTGTTGTTTATCAAATTTAATTATTTGAATAACCTTTCATTAAAGTTTTGCTGCTGTCAGATTTTTTATTAAGCCTCAAAGTAGATTAGTAATTTCACGACTTATTTTGAACGTAGCTTGATAATAATTCCCGGGGATAGAGAGGGTGCGATGTATTTGTACGCACAAAGATTTTGAATTATGCAGTAATGTATTGTGCGAGTTAGCAAGGCATTGCCCGATATTCGAATATTAATGCAGAGATTTTAAAATTGGGCTTCGAATAATTTGCTGCGGCTGCACGCAAATAGACGAAAATTGACCACTACCCCCTCCCAAGGAGGGAGGGGGGAATGGTCAATTTTCGTCTATGTTCTATCTCCGAATCTACTGAACCTATTTTTTTTTAATACAGAAATTAGCTTTCTACTTATAGATTATAGGAAAATCTATAAGAAAACCATGATTATTAAAATACCTTGGTATAATATAACATGGTGGTAAATAACATAAATCACTCAATATTGTGCGTACCAACTTACATTTGCACTGTGCAGTGCAGCAAAATACAGTACACCTGTATTTTCTGCGATATTTTTCAGCGCTATTCTAAAATGGGAAATAGAATCGTGCTGCGAGCTAGTCCTAATTGGTTCGTAAAGTCACAAATCATTCAGTCAAAGAATGAAAATAATTTAGTGTAGATTCCAACAGGTTATTCTGCTCTACGCACAATGAAAATATTCCCAAGCGCTTATCCATACTCTCTCGGATAGACTTAATTTGTGACGTTATAGCTCGTGCGTTGGGCACGTATTTTTCAGCATTAATGCTGTCGTCTGCATACCCAAAGATACCTGGCCTGAACTGACCTGGTAATTAATGTGCAGCAAGAACAAAGTTGCTAAGTGTGCCGAAATAGGGAACACAATTTTTAATATCCAATTGATCGGACAAGCAGCCAAGCGATAACGACTCGGATAGAACGATGTCTCAGGAAGTCTACTATCCAATCACACCAGACCAGAGGGTGGACCGAAGGAACAAAGTTTCCTAGAAGGTTAACGTGTCAGATCCCGTCGAAAGTGTTCGAGATGTTGCACTCAACATCTCGAACACATTTCGACGGGATCTGACGTGATGACGAAGATGAGAGGATAGAGGTTACTGAGAGGCGTCTAGTATGAGCAGGATCAGCTCAACTAATTACATCATCATCATCATCAACAACCTGTTGCAGTCCACTACTGGACATAGGTCTCTCTAATTGCACGCCACTTAGATCTAATTTCGGCTTCTCGCATCCAGTTTCTGCCAGCCGTCCTGCGCAAATCGTCACTCCACCGTGCCTGAGGACGTCCTACACTACGTTGGACGAGACGCGGTCTCCAGTCTAGAAATCGTTTACCCCAACGGCTGTCGGTTCTACGACTAATATGGCCAGCCCAAAGCTACTAACTACAGACCCATCTCAGTAATGTACGACTGAGCTGACGTGCAACCCTCGCCCAAGAAGGGTTTCTTGATTGCCTTTTAGGTTTCCAAGTAATCAGAAGTTTTCCTGTCTCAAATGAATGCTTGAACTTCTGAGAAAGTTCAGGCGCAACGCGTAAAAGTTTTAATGACAATTGACTATATTCCGACGGGGTCACTAGCTTTATTCATGTCATAGTAAAGCACTACCCTACGCCCTAGTGATGGATGCAAATGTCTGACATACTCATCTCGTATCCAACGGGGGCAGTATGTTACCAGAATCCAGGAGCGAAGTTTCTGCAAAAAATGCCAAACATGTTTATTTTTTTCTCAAAAAGTGGGCCCGCAATTCGTTGGGGTTTAGCAGTGGTAGTAGTGCAAGTGAGCAATGGCAGAAGTTCGATTCAATTGACATAGCTAGGGTTCAGAACGCTATATTTATAAAGCACTTCGTATTGACTTTTGCGGGAGCATTAGGAAATATAGAGAACTCCTGTTCTCTATATTTCCAGAGAGACGAAGACAGCTTTCTATTCCTATAGAAAGCTCTCTTCGTCTGTCTCGCGTCATTTGTGAAAATCCAAAACTCTCAGTCAAGTTTCATCATTACTATGTATATTATCGTTTGTAGCTAAATCTTAACAGCCTCACGGGTCGATATTCGAGGTTAAGCAATGCGTGCCGAGGTTGGTCTGTGGATGGGGGTGACCATCTTAACATAACGAGACTTTTCCGTGCCTCGGAAAGCACGTTAAGTCGTTGGTCCCGGCTGTTATTTGGAGATCTTTCGCAGTCGTTACGGATTGTCAGAAGCCAGAAAATCTGACACCAGTCTTTCCAAAAAGCACCGTGTTTCCCATTTAATGGGTTGTGGAGTTCTGGTATTCAGCTGGATTCGGCTTGTCTGGGAGCCGATCCCAATATAGTTGGGAAAAGGCTAGGCAGATGATTATCGTTTGTTACATATCTGTTGAGTGTGCAAGATATGTTATGAATGCACAAAAATAAGTAGTTATTTTTATGCAGCCGTGTTTTACAAATACTCACAAAACTGAAGTCATGGCAGGTTATTAAATAAGTTTTAGTGAACCTTAAAACGCAAATGTGCACATAGTAAGACTGACCTAATAAGAAATACTGATGGGGAAAATTTCTACCAGAATAAAGTACAATGTTTTGGTGAGCACTTTTACATCATAATTTCCATAACCGTTACCAATTAAAATACCGGAGTGTTTTTTTGTAACTATATGGTAAGAATTTTCCAGCAAGTTTCCTTTCTTCTTTTAAAGCTGCAAGAGAAGTAATTGTGAAAATATAGTTTATAAAATAAAGTAGACGTCATGGTTGAAGAAAATTAAAAAGTGATCGGATGAGAAAACTACAGAGATAACTATTTACCTCAAATAGTACAAAATATAATTAGAGCAATTCTAGACATACCTAATATTAAAAGTAAAATAATAGAGAGTAAGAGGAGTACCTACGCATTTGTAGCCTGTTATGCAAAGCAAGAACTAGAACGACAATTAAGTTATTTGAGTACGCGAGCATTGCAAACGAGCGCCTGCAGCGAGGTTTAACAACACATTTAAAAGATGCGACTTCATAGTCAGTAAGTAATTTAAAGCATTTAGATTACTAACAGTGCACCGCGGTTTCACTCGCGTAGTACCCGTTCGCATGGAAATAGGCGGATTAAATATAACTTATGTTACTCGCTGTTAATGTTAGCTTTTCATTGGTGAAAGAATTTTTAACATCGGTTTAGTGGTTTAGGTATGAAAGCGTAACAAACAAATATTCGCATTTATAATATTTGTCAGGATATATTAGTATGTAAGAAATATACCTAGTATTGTTTTATAGAAAACCGTTTGTTCAACACGGTTTGTATCTGCACAGTATTCGCCTGTCTGCCTAACCTTTCCCGGATAACCGGATGCAGCTGGATACCAATATTTTACATTAAGCGACTGCCTATTTGACCTCTGAAACCTAGAAACTTGGTAACACTACAGCCTTGACAAAACTAGTGTTAGATTATACGCTTTTAGACTACCCGTAGCGACTCTCTCAGTGTCAAAGACCTACAAATGACAGCGGGGACCACGGTCTTAACGTAATTTCCGGGGTACAGAGGAGTCACGGTATGTAATGTGTGGTCATCCGTCAATGGTTCAACCTCGTCAAACGCTGCTTGCTAGCCATAAGCACAGCAACTGTGCCGCGCTTGTAGCGAGCGAGCAGCTAAAGAACAACATACAAAACCGCACCTTTACAAGCACTGGCTTGTAAAGGTGCAATTTTGTATTTTCTTCAAGAACCCTTGCGTATGCAATAGTTGTATAATGCTATAGAACAAATGCAATAAAAGACTGGTATTCAGCTGAATCCAGTTTGACTGGGAGCCGATCCCAATATTTGGTAAAGGCTTGGCAGATGATGACGTTTCTAACGTTTTGAGAATGAAGATTCCACAAGAACAGGTTAATGTTTTAAACGGTTTATGGGGTCTTCAGTTTAAGATCTAAATCATGAGCTGATAAAATAGACGATTGGAATTATTGGATTACCCATAAAGTATCTATCTATCTATTCTACTTCCGATCCCATCTCACTGATCTTTCTATAATCATAACTTATCATGTAATAAAATTGTAACAGGTCGATGTGGTGTCCTTATTAGAGCAACAGAAGCCAAATAACGAAGAACAGAGAAGCGTTCAAATCCATGCAGTAGTTTGTAGAATCTTTGACTCTCTATTTGTCTTTTTGTCTGTATGTTTATACGTTTCACGAAATAAATACTGCATGGATTTGAACGCAGTTTTCACCGCTTCTAGATGCCTAACTTAAAATAAAGGCTACAATTTACCACTCAGAAATACTATATTTTAAGTACCATGGGTATAAAGTCGCGGGCAAAAGCTAGTAATATTATGAATGTCGAAGTGTGTTTGTTTGTAAAGCTTTCATGCCATTTCCATGGTGCTATGGCGCAGAGATTGATGAGTCCCTGGCGACGGTTATGGGTTACTATTTTTGCAAAAATGTAACTAGAACGCGAAACTGCGGTCAAAAGCATTACAAATTACATTATTGCAAAAGTAATTATTGTGAAAGCGTGGATGGATGGATGGATGATTGTTACCAAATAAATAGTGACGTAATACACATAGTATCATCATCATCTGCCTAGCCTTTTCCCAACTACATTGGGGTCGGCTCCCAGTCAAGCCGGATTCAGCTGAATACCAGTATTTTACGTGAAGCGGCTGCCTACCAGACCTCCACAACCCATTAACTGGGGAACACGGTACTTCTTGGCAAGACTGGTGTCAGATTTTCTGGCTTCTGACAATCCGTAACGACTGCCAAAGATCTCCAAATGACAGCCGGAACCAACGGCTTAACGTGCTTTCCGAGGCACGGAGAAGTCTACACACAGTATGTCTAGGTTTATTTGGTGATAATTATCATTAGTGTCACAACATTATAATATAAGTGTTCCTTTAAAATAACACGATTTTCGAAGATTCGCAGATATATGTATGTATATTTTTTTACCAATTAGATCACAATAGAACGTTAAAAACAGTGTTAAAATCGCAAATATACTAGTATTACAATTTTTCCAGTTCCAGTTATATCTGGGTAGTGGTAGTGATTGATACCATCATTGCGTAACCCAGAATTAATGCAAATGCATGTCAAAACATGCATTTTCTTTGTCTATATTTACTGTAAGTTGTATGGTGTACATAATAAAGACTATTCTATTCTATTTATATTAATTACAATTCTTGTAGCACGTATTCATCATCAGTTTCACGTTATCCAGCAGACGATTTTTTCAACAAATGAAGCAATGATCAGTGGGCCAACTCTACTAACTTTTAAGCTGCATTCGGATCTCAGTAAGAATCTGTCAAAAATTAATAGTTTTTTTTTTTATTGTTTGGCAGATTGCGACTGAGATGCGAATGTGAACGTAGTAGAAATGTTCGTTCCGATTATGAATGTGCGATTTTATTAGTTACGCCATTTGGGTTGGACTGAGTCGACTATCGTGGGGCTGACTGGTGATTGCTGGGGGTTGCTCGGCGACCAACATACTATTTTGAATGTATCTATATAATTAATTGAATAGGCGGGGTTGGCTGCCACAATTTCCCACACTAGTGTGAAATACAATACATTGCGTACCTAAGAGCAGCGGAGTAGGAGCCAATTTTCAAGTAAGCACGGAAATAGGACACCAAGAAGAAGGTTGGTGGACCTCGACACCAAGCTGCAGGATGGCGTCTGGACAAACACTTTTACACGTATATTACTAAAATTATAAAAAAAAAACTAGCAGCGCCCCGCGGCTTAACCCGCGTGGTTCCCGTTCCCGTGGGAATATGGGGATAAAAATGTTACTCAAGGTGAATGTAGCTTTCTAATGGTGAAAGAATTTTTGAAATCGGTCCAATAGCTTTTAAGTTTATTCGTTACATACAAAAATATAAAAATTCAAATCTTTCCTCTTTATACTATTAGTATAAATAAGTACTTAATAGAATATAAAGCAAGCAGCAAAACAACATGATTTCATATGTACCTAAAGGTACCATGCAAACTTTTTTTTTTACAAAATGCAAAATTAAACCAACTAATGATGGTTTACTGAAATGACATATGTACACCAACTGACCAGTCAGTCTATTCTGTAAACATCTGACCGTGAACACTTACATATGTGGTGAGCTGGTGAGTGAGGTGAGCTGTAAATTCATGCAATCCAAGTGGAATTAGGTCACGTCGAGTTTACTCCACCTAAATTTTCACGGAGGAATAGACAGAGGTTCCCTACACTGATGACTCAGTGTTACTATGTTGTTTACATATCATCATCTACCTAGCCTTTTCCCAACTACATTGGGGTCGGCTCCCAGTCAAGCCGGATTCAGCTGAATACCAGTATTTCACGTGAAGCGGGTGCCTACCAGATCTCCACAACCCATTAACTGGGGAAAACGGTACTTCTTGGCTGGTGTCAGATTTTCTGGCTTCTGACAATCCGTAACGACTGCCAAAGATCTCCAAATCACAGCCGGGATTTTGTTTACATAATATATCACAGTAAATTGACTGTTTCTATTTCTGCGAAAAACAAGACTACCAACTTATAAAATAATGAGATTGCTTTAAAACAACTCTGTTATATTTATCTTTGCATCCTATGTTAGAATAATAAAAAATCTCTCAAAAATACAGACGGTACTTTTATCCTAAAACGTGGCTTGAAATCGGAACAGCGGGACTATCACTGTCTCTTTCAGTTTTTCAGGGATCCCATGCAGAAATATATTATTATACGTATATGTTCTTGCTGAAAATACGCAATTTTCGGGAAGATACTGAATAGAGAGGCGTGGCTTTTGTGTGATTGGCTGGCACAGTAACTTAGTGACCTGAAATTGAAGGCGCTGAAAGTATCTACAGGTGGCTACGAAGAGTAAGATATGAATTAAAAATTTGAACGAAAAAAAAGAACTTGCCTTCAATAACTGGGAGCAAGATTTACAATAATCTGCACTGTAAAATAATCTTCCAACTCTTTAAGTAGTTTTAACTAAACCTGCAACCTGAGAAATCACATAGGTACGTTTGGCATGTAAAATATACTCATTTACGAAATTTAAATTCGAACTTGATGTATGGAAAAAGAAATAGACACGTAGTGGAAAACAAACATACCAAAAAGCGAAATAAACGTTCTATTGCATCGCGTCCGCATGAATAGTGGAATTAAAAGGGTGTTCACGGGGTGAATAGGTTGCCTATGGTTACCATCCCCGGTGGGTGGCTTCACTGGCCCGCTGTTTCAGTATAACGGGTACATTAGTCATATTGCATTCTCCACAGTACTCGAGGGGTGGCAGACATGGTGGTTCAAATTGAAAAGGGATTATAAACGTCCAGTATTTATGTAGCAAATCTGAATCCCTGGAATAACAAATACAATATTGGTTACTCTGATAATTGTTCTAATTATTTTAAGTCTGTTTATGTTGAATAGAAATGTGTGGAATTAAAATAGAGATGAAGAAAAATTAAAAAACGTAATCAGATATTCAACAGTTGATAAATTTCCACTTGGAGATGTTTTTGTTACAATTTTATTTATCTTGTAAGCACATTTGAATTAGGTAAATAGAACATTGTGATATTATCGATTATGAAATAGTTTGTTTTTTTTTTGTTTATTAGATGTTATGACATACTGGCCACAAAGAATTATTATCAAATTTGACCTTGAATAACGACGGAGGAACGCCGTCTGACGCCGACGGGACCAAGGGCGCGTAACATAGATATGATTTTCTGTTTTCCTTGAGTCCCTAGCTTGAATCAATATTAAGGCAAGCATTGTAAGGATGGCACAGTGAATTCAATATAACAATCTCGTAATCATTGCATACACTACATGTATATCAGATGTATCGTCTCTCTGATTGACTGTTAGTGCACTGATAACTCGAGAACCACTTATCCAATTCGCATGCTTTTTAGTTCTATTAGTCGACGAGAATAAAGATGCAGCCGGTTATAAAATAAGGTTACAGTGATTTAGTATTCGCTTACTATCACATATCTTCTCGAATGAATACTTATTTGTAAGATTGCTCTAAAATAGGGATTGGTTAATTAAAAAACAAATGGATAACTAGGGAAATTACACGTTTGCTATTAATTTACTAGGGAATGACGTACTAGGGACGTCGCATGTAGTTAGAGTTGTTTCTGTTTATCATAGATTTGTTTTTTAACTGCATCTCATCTTTAAATAACTTTCGCCACCGTAATAAAATAAGCCGTGATAGTTGAGTAACCCTAAAAAAATCGAGATTTTCACTTAAAATTTAATTTGACTATAAATAATACTAAAAAAAATACAACTAAGTGTGAGTCGGATCCACGTGCAAAGGTTTCCACGACAAGAATCTCAAAGTTTGTATCATGACACTTTAAAGTTATAGAACCAAAAACTATAGATAAACCTTATCTATAATGTTTAATTCAGAAGTCATTTAATGTTAATTTTACATCTAATTTCTTAAGTTCAGAACGATTTATTCTTAAGTTATTAAAAACTATATTTAAACACCCTCAATAAGCTTTTTCATGTGAATATTATATCTTTCATTGAAAATCATTTTTTTTAACATGGCCCCAAAAGC
Organism: Hecatera dysodea; assembly: GCA_905332915.2. NCBI lineage: Eukaryota > Metazoa > Arthropoda > Insecta > Lepidoptera > Noctuidae > Hecatera > Hecatera dysodea. The sequence goes on along the minus strand of HG995286.1, from coordinate 22,388,529 downwards.
GAACGATTCGATTTATTTACATACCGCGTCCGTATTTGGGTAACAGAAGTTCATATGTTTTCCAGATTTCAACAGAATGGATCCAGGAGATTCGGAAAATAATTGAAAATGGAGACAATATAGGTACAAGAGTGATCTTGAAAAAAGTAACTGTGGAGTTTCTTGTCCGTTCTCCTCCATAAGAATCTACCTTTGTGAACGGACACTAGAGTCACTTTATTATTAAAACGTAAAAGATGACGTTCAAAAGTGACGCTTATTGAAATAAACGTTTTGACTTTGACTTATAATGGTTCCGTTATAAAAGGAAGTTGGAACCCTAAAAACAAATAAATCCTCTACTCCGACTTTTAATTAACCAGCGAGTGGGTATACTGCACAATTTCAGCTTTTTCAGGCCTGAGGGCAATTTAATAAACCGAGATCATGTTGCTAGCACTACGGGTCAGAAAGGACGAATGAATAAATTGTAATAATTCTAGCTTCGTTCCGTCGCATGGGATGATTGCTATGTTAAACACTTCAAAAGTGTCTACGGAGAAGTACATTATTTTTTAACTATAAGAAAATATCCAATGAATATTTACCAAATCTAGCCTTCTAGACTGGCTTCTTACTTTAATTCCTATGTTTAAGCTAACCATTTTTTTTTTTTTTAAAAACGTCGACCCACACTAAGATTTACTCTTGTATCGTGGGTGCGTTCACAAACATGTAAACTCACATACACAAGACACCCAGACCCGGAACAATTATCTGTAGGCCATACAAACATTTGTTCCGTGCGGGGATCGAACCCGCGACACGTTGCGTAGTAGGCGAACGCTCAACCACTGCGCCAACCGTGTCGTCAAATTAAATTAAATTAATTTATGCCTATACAATGACTCTTTTTCAGGTATTGCGTTTATTATCGCGTTAACGCAACACCTAGCCTAGGTGACACCTAGGTTATGTCGTATATCATTGGATTGAAAAACGCTGCAATAATATAATGCGGCTACCTCACGTGCAGTTGGTTTGGAGATGCACAAAATGCAATCAATTAATATCAGTTCACAAGAAGAAGTGTTTATTCGCGACAAGTAACGTAAAAACGCACTAGTAGTAGTCCCTAATTTTCACTATATTTTACCATTGGGAAAATATTTGTCGTACATACGTGCAAAACGGCAATTTCACTAGTATTTGTCGAGTGGCTTGACTGATATGTTAGTGGGGTTTTCCGAGGGGTATTTCCCGGCAGCAGACAGAAGTTTGGATTTGTGCCAAGTTAGAAGCAACAGGCGACCCCTTTTAAGTGGAGTTTAAAAATAGTTTGCGGCCGGGGGAGTATTAAACCTCCGCTTAACCCTTGGGGATATACAGCGCGGCATCGTGACGTTATGTTTACATATACGTTCTCTGAAAATAGACAATGTTGAGTTGATTAAACAATTACTTAAAATCCTATTGTTATCCTCAAGTCGATCAAGGTCGTTGAACACATTAAGCGCATCAGAGGTCAACACCTTACACATTATTTGTGTAGCAATATCAATCACCACTAATTTGTCACGTGATAGTTAATGAGCTTTTCGTGTGTGATGGTACCCATGGTTGCGTAGGTTGCCCAACATGTTGGACGGAATAATGGAAAATTGAAGCACTTACCTTCCCTGACTTATAAATAATCGTGTAGTTTAGAGCGTTATCTTCCTATGGTATTTCAAACAAACTCTCTTATTTTGCTAATAATTCAAAGGTCAGTTGATAACGTTTTTTCGGACATATACGTATATACATACATATGTTTAGAGATGAAAGAAATAGTGATGTTTGCATTTTTTATCGGAAACTTAAATTGCTTTCTGTTCTTGCTTCTCTGTCTATTATGAAGTAACGTGAGGAGTAAACTCTCTTCATCATCATCACCCACAGAACCACATCGCCCACTGCCAAACATAGGCTGATAGGCCTCTAAAGACTGGCCTATGTTGAGAGAAGAAGTCTTCTGCTAGGGCTGCGGAATTTGTACGAAATAGTCAACGCACAAGAGGAACGCAAAGGTCACCAAAAGGGATACGGATGGGTTTTATTCAGTAAGAGTCAGACACTCCTTGCCGCTCTGACCAGAGCGGGAGAAGTCAATTGATTTTCCATCAAGAAAAAATAATATTTTCTTCTTCGTTTCTTTTTCAATATTTTCTATTTTTCTTCCAAGTTCTACGAGCGATGGCAACAATGTCAACCCATTGATGAATGTCCACCCATAATGCCGCCAGTCGACCAATGCTCTTAAGATATGATAAATCAAACTTAAAATATCTTACTATAATATTACTATTATTAACGCGAAAGTTTGTATGTATGGATGTTTGTTACACTTCACGCAAAAACTACTGAACGGATTTGGATGAAATTTGGCACAGATATAGATCATAGTCTGGAATAACACATAGGATACTTTTTATCCCGGGATTATATTACCTTGGGATAACTTCCGACATTCATGCGGGCGAAGCCGCGGGCAGCAGTTAGTCGAAAATATATTGTACCTTTAGCCAGCGGTCAATTTACCTATTTATGCATTTATAAGTATAGTAGTTAAAAACCTTGCCAAAAAGTAACAATTTTCCCGTATCGATAAACTTAGCTTAAGTGTGTATACCAGATTTGCTATGTGTCACACGTTAGGCGTAAATTATTCAACCTCATACAGTGACATTGTCTGTGGCTCCGGAATGATTTGTGAGTAATTGATGAGTCTTAATGAAAAAAAAATAATAAAAAATTATAGTTCAATGAAATAATAAATTACGTGTATGGAACGCAGATAGCACGCAGCATAAAATCAATAATTTAAACTAAGTCTTACCGAATGCAGTATTTAATACAAGCATTTGCCTAACTGACCTCCAAAACGCCATTATCTTCCATGATCTCAGATTTTCTAGCTTTAGGGTCAACTAATCTATATGCCACCTTTTCATAAGCTAGATAAAGTACATGTCATCTTCTGCCATACTTACTTCTGTTATACGGTTTAGTAATTTCAATAATTACGCCCTTCCTAGCCATATCCTTCATACAGTGAATTCATCGTTACTTAGGATAGACTTGTAGTATATGATTAGTATGTAAGAACATCACTAGTATTGTGATTGATGTAGGGACATCACTATGGCAGCAACGACAATGGCGTCCGAAACATGTAAGAATGAGCTCTGTATTTCTGTAAGCATTCTGTAAGTGAACCAATTAAAGTACATGTGCATCATAAGATTGTTTCTTTATAATCATCATAATACAAGACTAACTCGGTCTACTTCAATCATACATCAATTAATTGTCATCAATTAAAAAATAAAAGTTTTTTGTTTAATATTTTCAATTAACTACACGGACTGCATGGAAGAAAAATACGCACTATGTCCCAAGTAACTCCACGCCAACATCATATCTCTGAAAACTGCAAAAACACTTTTGGTCCTAATTTGTAGTATAGCAATAGCATCTTGCTACCGATTATTTTTCCAAAAGTTTAAGTAGCATATGTGGTCTTGATTTGCTAGGGCGAAAATGCCTGCTATATTTTATGTTAGTACACTTTTTTGAATATGTGTATTGTATTGATGAAATGAGAATGTGTAACTATTATCAAGTTAGGTCCAAGTTGAGCGCCGGCGTGCCACCCAACACTCGCCGTCGGCAGGCCCGTGCTTCGTGGGGCCGGGTCATCTTCGTCGGGCCGGCTCGTTTTCTATTGTGGCGGCTTTTCTGACGCGGAGATTTGCCTCTCACTCGCTAAGTTCACCTCCCCCTTCGTTGGCACTACTACTTCGCAGAAGTCTCTCGCACCGGAGTATGGATTGAACCAGGGCCAGAAGCAAGAGGACGCCGCCGCCGATCGCCTCGTCGTGATCAACGAGGTGATCGCCCGACTAACAAAATAATGTCATATAAATGGTACAATATGGTGGCGGCGAGTCGTCGTCGACACGGTGCGTGGCGTTATTCTACTCAAACAGGGCAGACCTCCACCGTATGGGCCACCGTGTCCTCCGGGTGATCAGCAAAAGAGTGTCTATAGAAGACCGAAAAAGGACTGGAATTGTTGGAAATCTATCTGAGGACAGACACATAACTGATAGTTGAATAACATGTTATTCCATCTACCTGATTTTATAACTTTCTCTACGTCATTGACTGTCTTAGAGTCTGAGGGCCGATTATATATTTCATAAGTATTTTATATTGACGATTTTAATTTAATATTCATAATTTAAATTATTAAGGACGTATTAATTTGTCGTTGTTCACCTATCACAGTGTCGAAAAGTTTACTGGTATAGAAATAAACGTTTCAAAAATCATAAAGTCTTGTTAAATTACACTGTATATATTCGAATGAAAATAATGTACCTATTTTAATTCGATGCAATAAGTACAGTACACACTATTGATTTTTTTGTTTAAAAATGTTTATTTTTCTTCATACATAAAGCATAAAGTCAAAAAACATAAAGTCTTTTTACTTTAAAATAAACACTGAACACAATAAGCTTTAAAGAACGAAAGAACGTGGGACGTAATATTTTGCACGAGCAAATGCAAGTTCCAATACTTTTTGTGTCGTTCGAATGAGCACACGTCATTCTAATCCCCTTGCTTGTCTTCCGACACGTCCCCTTTCAACGGGATTTAAGTGAGCGGATAGTGGATCACACTATGAGAATTTTGTTTGATGCATTTCAAAGCGTGAGTCACACGACCAAGCGTTCAAAGTTTATTGCGGAATAAATATGTAAGTATGTGTCTTCTAAAAGCGGAATAAATATGTTTCTAAACGTGTGCTTCTAAGAATATGGTTGATAAAAGGAAGATAGAATTTTGACGAAGTTTGCATGTAAAGTTTTCACATAAGGTTCTTTTAGTTTACCTGTTCGAGTGCGCTTCACGTGTTGGTTCTCATTTTATTTTTAAAGCTTTATAAAGTATTGTGTTTTCTTTACAACGTAGTCTAGATTAGGTTTTGAGTGTATACTTAATAAATAAATATAAACTTTCGGGGAGGGGAATGCACGCCGTGACATTGAAATTTTCAAAATATTTTATAATTTAAATTCGCGGTCTACCCTGTTGCTATCTTCAGTAAAACAGTTCTTAAACAGAATCAAAATAGAGATAGAAAAGTATAAATTATTGTTTATTATTGATTAAATCTTTATGCTCTAATAAAAATCACTGTACAAAGGTGGACTCAATTGATGCCTGAGGCATTTTCTACCTCAGGGATTAAGACCTTAGGGTGGTGCAGAGGAGGAACATGGCAGGCGCAACTTAATAAAAAGGGAAACTGAAAAAGAAATAAATAAATGAATTAAAATGAATATGTATGTATGTACAAATAAACGATATATTTGCGGTAAGGAAATTTTCGCTCAAAGTCGCTCAGCGGGCTATGGAAAGGGCTATGCTCTGAGGCATCACATCAGAAATGCGGTGATCCGTCAGAGAAGTAAGGTCATCGATATAGCCCACCAGATTAGTAAGCTGAAGTGGCAGTCTGCTGGCCATATTAGTCGTAGAAACACTCCACACCACACCCCAATGGACAACCGTTGGGGTAAACGAGTTCTAGAGTGGTGACCGCGTCTCAGAAAACGTAGTGTAGGACGTCCTCAGGCCCCCGGGCATCGGGAAACGCAGGGCGATTCCCGGCCACCGTAGGCGCGGGCCTGCGGATGGCGAGCTATGGGTGGCTCGCCGTCCGATAGCAACCAGGCCCGAGTCGACAGCGCGTCGTGTTCCACGCGCGCCTCAAAGAGCCGTCAGCAAAGAAGACGGGGCCCCATAGGGTCAGTGCCTGCTAGGGTGGCGGAGTTTGTTCGAAAGAGCCACCGCGGCCCTGAAAACGCAAAGGGCACAAGACGGAACGGGTGGGTTTAGTAAGTAAGAGTATGACACTCTCTTCCGAGCGGGAGAAGTCATTTGATGATTTCCCATACAAAAAAAAGGACTTCCTCAGGCACCGTGGAGTGACGATTTGCGCAGGACGGCTGGCAGAAACTGAATGCGAGAAGCCGAAAATAGATCTAAATGGCGTGCAATTGGAGCCTATGTCCAGCAGTGGCCTGCAACAGTCTCTTGATGATGATGAAATTTTTGCATTTGGTCTTATGGACAACATATTGTAACACCAGGGAACCTCGCCCCTAGTATTACTATTGCAATGAACAAAAACACGGATTGGTATTTAACTTCGTACTTATAAACGGCATCTGCCTTATAAGAGCCCTACTACATGACTTGTCATATATGTTAAAAAAAAAACATATATTCCACTTTCATAACTCAAAGTATTCTTTATTCTTCTGCCAGACACTTCCAAAGTTCTATCGACAAACTTGTCCACCGGTGACATGTAGCCAAGGAGGTTACCACCGAAACTGTTGCAATGAGCACTATAGTTGCATGTAATAGTCTCTCTGAGTGTCAATTCAATGCGGGAGTTCCATTACCGGTTGATGCCAATTCCCAGCGATGGCATTATAGACACTAAACGGATCAACAATGGCATTCTACTCCGTGCGCCGACTAGACGGCACGACGTGTGGCCCATAGCCAGTATGACTCGATACGTTGCAACAGTACATGTACGCAAGATAACACTAACCCGAATTATTGCTTTAGGACATTAGTTCTTCTAATAACTTTATGAGGTGATAAAACTAAGGGATAGCAAGGTTATTAAAGTATTTAAAATTTGAATACTTCACTCCACTAAACTTAAAATTTAGAGCTAAAGTTGTGGGGGTAATCTCTGCACATGTCATATAGAATTAAGTTAACCGAATTAAAAACGAAGGATTCACTTATTTTGTATTTTTGCGATATCTCCTCTTATGATACAGTTAGGCCAATGTCTTAGCGCAATGTGAGTAAGAAAAAAAAAATTACTTTTTTTATGTTCATTTTTAGTGGTACACTCTCCTACCGTAAACGTATCAATCACATTGGTGTAAACACAGAACAGTTTTATCTGTTCTGTGGGTGTAAACAACAAACAAACATGCAATTTCAGCAATACCCAAAGATTTGCTATCATTAATTTATAGAAGAGTTCCATTTCCTATCTCTGTTTTTCACACACCGATCTTCACCAAACTAGAAAGGGAACACCATGAAATACTAAGATAAAGAGCATCTTACTACCGAACCATCGTAGACAATTTTATTTTTTCATTTTAAATCGACCTTTTTTGGCCTCGCACAGTTTAAATCTAATTATGCTTTTAATTATGTTTTTTTTTAATCTGTTTTGTGCGAGTCCTAAATAAACATTTTTCTTTCTTTCTTTCTTTCTTTACAAGATCGAATGAGAACATCATCAATGTTGACAAGCATTATAAGCGATAACTCAAATACTAGTCGTCAGATCTCAATCAAATTTAAAGGATTCTCATTTTTTTTTGTACCATGCGATATTGTAGCCAAATTAATCGATTTTGATGATATTTTTTAGTTTGGCAGAGTATTTTTCTGGACTGGTTCATTTAAATCTGGTTAAGTTCTCATGAATAACTTCGGAGATAGGCTAATGAACTCTTAAATACAGAACATCTTTCGGGATACCTGAAATCGCATGTTTCTTTCTTATTTATAGTTCATAATATAACATCACGCCGGTAAGCTGTGAAGGGGGGTACGCAGTTATGTACAAGGTAGCCATAGTTTGGGGGTAACTTTATTTATATCTATATATATAAAAATCAATTGCTGTTCGTTAGTCTCGCTAAAACTCGAGAACGGCTAGACTTCAAATCTATGAAAATTTGATATTGTAAACCCAAATCAAAGCAGAACCATGAGTTGTTCTGGCTTTGGACTGCTGAGGCACTCAAAATAACGCCTTTACTTCAAATAGCCATAGATTCAGCTGAATATCAGCCTTCCAGCCCAACCAAGACTGGAGTCAAATTTACTGGCGTCTGACAATCCGTAACGTCTGGCCGAGATCTACAAATTATAGCCGAGACGTTGCCAGACACAGAGGAAACTCGGAATGTTAAGATGGTCCACAGACCAACTTTGGTGAGCGTTGCATAACCTTCAAGATCCACCTGTGTGGCTTTTATATATTAGGCTGATCGATCAGCCACTTTTAACCATGAGCTCCTAACTAAAATTGAAAAAACAACTTTCTACTTTAATTTCAGAAGTTGGTGTTTTTGATACCTATCGTTCAAATGGGGTCAAATTAAGGTATTACTTTCTTTCCTGACGTCAATCGAAAAGCGGCGGATGAAACATTTTAAAAGTCGGAAGGTCTATTACAATAATTACCTATATAATTACAGTATCAGCTGTTGTTTTTCCCATGCACTAAACTGAGGGAAAAATGACTGCACTGAAGGACATATACAGCCACGTCATGGCCAATAATTGCTGACCAGATCGATAATAATCATAGACTTGACTAGAAGACACTTTCCCTCTTGTGTCTTCAATCAATACCTTGTATTTATGAAGTTAGCGTTTGACTGAAATTATTTTGTATGTGAATTTTGCTTTCAAAACAGCGATAATGTGAGGTTACATATCGAAAGAATATGGCCCTCCTGTTATGATACAGATAGGGGGAGACCTTTGCCTAGAACTAGGACAATGAAGCTTGATTCATAAAAACAAAATACATGGTTTGGGTTTAACAATAATATTATTAAAAAATATTTCATTTTCCCCTCTCAACCGTAACGCTTTATTTTACCGTTGTTGTTCATTTACTTTCTCACAAAGTAGTAAAAGAGATAATAAAACAGGTATGTTACTATTTGTCATTTACACTACAGTAAGTAAAGTATATTCTTTGAGAAGTTCGTGGCTAAATAGTATCAGCCACACGGGTCGATGGTTAACCTTGGAGATCGACCCGTCTGTGGATGGGTAACCCTCTTAATATTGGTGTTGGTCCCTGCTGCCATTTGTAGATCTTTGGCTGTAGTTACGGATTGTCAGAAGCCAGAAAATCTGACTCTAATCTTGCCAAGAAGTAACATATCAAGTTACTGATTTGGAATTGGAATGGAAGTCTAGTAGGCAGCCGATCCACGTAAAATACTGGTATACAGTTGAATCTGGTTTGACTGAAAGCCGACCCCAGTAAAGTTGCGAAATGGCTAGGCAGATGACGACTAAAGTACATAATTATATTTATTATACATATTATATTGTATTATTTCATTGGAATCCTATTACCTACATACATCTCCGTCCATCCCCACATACAAACTTCAATACTGCATTGTTTGCAACATCCACAAACTTTTACTCTACGTCATTAGTTCGGTAGTAGATATGAATGCCAAACATACTTGGCATACATTGAACAACTAACTTTTAACGTAAGGTGAAAGTTACAGCACAAGCTGTGGCACCTACCTCCGGTGTAATGCACACAGTGTAAGCCAGAGAGTACGGAAATGCTTTGGCACTCGCTGTTTGCGTCGCTTTATTACGTGTTCTATGGTGTGAACAAAAAGAACACTGCCGCGCTAGCAGTTTTAGCAATAAGTATAAGTCAACATTTAGACAAAACTGATTAACATATTGATCAGCGCTAACTAAGCAGAATATATTGAATGTTTTAAACAATAGCGCAGCGGAATAATGATTGCATTCTATGACGGCGCGAAACGTTTTTATGTGTTTTAAGAATTTCTGTTTATATTAACTGCTAGAAGAGCATGTTTACGGTGATGGGTCATAGATTATATTGAAAGACGATCCCAACTCGAGAAAAAGCTGGGCAGTTTGACTTATTATTATAATGTATGTAATATTGACGCACTGTAACAACTAATATGCTATAATTTCAGTATGTGTTAGATAGCAGATAAAAGGATCATAAAGTCCCACTGACCATCTCTCATTGTATCTCAAGCTATTTCACAACATTCTTAATGGAGCCATTGTAATAAAACAAGTTCGACAGCAATTAGTAAGCAAGTTGCTCCTTTAGTTAAAATGAATTTTGATAAAATCAACATCAAAACCACCTCACCGTAGCCAATGCTGTAGCACCACAGAAAAAACGGATAATTTATTAATTTTCAGTCCCGGGTGAAGTATTTTGACCATGTGGTTTTAAATCCCTAGTCGCTTTTACAGTCTGATAAACCAAACGTGGTATATATTGTCACAAAATCGATTGCAGAGTGAGCAGTTACCAGGCCGGCTCACTGTTGCAGCTGCTACTGAAAAGAACTTATCTGAAACGGACAAGAAGTGGTGTCCTCTTTTCTGAATGATTTTTTTTCTAATTAGGTACTTGCAATTAGAGCAACTGCAATCAACAATCCGGTCGCAGTGGACGTAATTATTTTGATGATTCACTTCAGCCTTCTAGTTACGATTTTATAGGACAGGTTTATGTGTTCCCCAGAGTTTTATGCTGTACATACTTTTGGTATCTAGAGTATCGCTCAGGAAATAAAAATCCGCCGATAAGAGAAACGCATGAAGCGTGGGGCTGCAGCGGCATATATACCGTCACATAAGAACCAATAAAATAGGTCTGACGTCACACAAGATCTACAACGCGCTGTCAAAGTTCGAGCGTGATTTGAGCATATTGTGAACTCCTTGGCTGCAAGTCACTGGTAGATAAGTTAGTGGTTGGAACTTTGGAAGCGTCTGGCAGAAATAAAAATTATGTATTGTTGTTATTGTATTTGGATTATGAATGTAAAAATATGCTTTGTTTTTATAAGTTAGGCATGTATAGCTGTTTAATTTATTCTAATTATTAAATAGTACTAGGGGCGAGGATGGATAAAGTGAGCAATGAGTATATTAGAGGTAGTCTAGAAACGAAAACGCTTGTCTTGGTATGGTCATGTGAAAAGGCGGGATGAAACGCATGTAGCTAAATGGGTTGTGAATATAAATATGGATTGATGCAGAGGAAGAGGGCCAAAGAAAAGGTGGATGGATTGTGTGAGGAAGAATATGAAAGAGGGGCAGGATCGAATGGCGGCAAAAAACGTGTTGTGCAGACCCCAAGTAACATGAAAAACAAGGGCAGGATGGTTATGATCACTAGAGGCGAGGTACCCTGGTTCCACAATATACAATAGCCCAACGACAATCATCTGGCAGTTTCCCACCAAACTCAATACCCTTTAAATAATATAAAGGTAAATAATTAAAAATAATCCTTCTAGAATACCATCGCGTCTTAATTACCACTATTGTACTCCGATTCTCAGCGGGTACTCCAATTAAAGCACAATTACTATACCATGAAGTAATGTTTGAATTTGTTTAATGTACACGGAGAGCTGAAACTTTAGTTTGTAATGCCCTGTTTGAGTTGTTTGATACGTTTCGTAATAAGTGCATTTTCATTATGACCCTCTCGTTTATGGTCGAGGCAAATACGTTATTACAAACAACGGTCCATGTTTATTAATATTGCACGTGAAATTGGATGTTTGTTGTTAAATAATTACTTAGTTGTAACATTTAAGTGAGGCGCGGCGGTGCCGGCAAAAAGAAGTAGTAGGATCAATCCCAATTCGAAGCGAGTGAGAAATCATTCTAGCATGCTATAACAGTAATAATCGTGGCAATTGTATAGATTTTCCATATGTCCATTCCATACTTCCAAAAATATTATTGGGAATCGAATGTTTTTTGTTAATAAAATAAAATGTCGCAACAAACAATTTCCCTTAAAATAAATAAACCTGGATATTGCTGCCTTTGCAAATAGTTATTTGGAAAGGTTCTGCAACTAGTTTTAGGGTAATATAATAAAATGTTAATTGATAGTATAATAACAAATGTTAAGTGGTGAAAATTATTGCTTTTTATGTAAATTTTAGTCCATAAAATCAGGTTACATGATTATTTTGGATGTGTCTCTGACACATCCAAAATAATAATGCAGACCTATTGCATAGGATTCAAATAGCATTCAAAGTCTATCTTTGAAAAATATACATAAAAGCTTGACGCGAAGGGTTGAAATTCCTATGTTCGTAGGGATTATTGTGTGTGAACTTTACAGAAGGAATCTATCATGTCCGATGCCTCTGTTCAATATTTCGAACCATACGTAGGTACCATCAACAAGAGATACTTAAATTGATAGGTATATTATGGTTCCAAATTCACTTTTTTCTTTTTTAGTTTGGCGTAACTGTTTTCCATTTTGGCGCGGAGTTTGACTACATCTGTTAAATTAAATACAGTGCTGTTTTAAGTTGTATCATATCTAGTGTGTATTGCGGATTCGATAATGGACAAAACATCTAGCAAAGAGTTTGTCTGAAATTTTGCATCGCCAATGGAATTGTTTGTACGGAGTCACTGAAAATGTAACAGAAGGCTTACGGTTAATCGACTTTATCAAAACTACGTGCTTTATAAGTAGTATAAAGCTTTCAAAAGCAGTCGATATGTGATGGAAGATTTGTCTTGCTCTGGTAGACCATCAATGCCTGCAACTGAATTTAACATCGCAAAAGTAAAGGAAATAGTGATTGAAAATCCTCATTCGAGTTTGAGAGAGATATTTGCCTAACTTTCTGTGTCTCACGAGTTAATCCGTACCATTTTAAACCACTCGGCTAGTCCCAAAAGCCCTGAATTTTCTCCAGAAACTCAATCGCATAAGCCGCTGAGGACTTGCTAGAACGAGTCATTATGACCCAACATTCATAAAGCCCATTGTTGCTGGTGACTAAACGTGGGTTTACGTCTTTGACATGCAAACTAGTCAACAAGCTTCGGAGTGGCGCCTCCCAACTAAATTGAAACCGAAAAAACCACCCTAAAGACGTTCAAAAGTCAAAGACATGTCGACTATTTTTTTTACACTATCGCGGTATAGTGCACTCGAAATTCTTGCCGGAAGGTCAAAGGGTAAATATAATGAATACAATTTGAGCATTATGCGGTGTTTAAGACATAAAATTAGACGAAAAATGCCAGATTTGTGAAATGAAAATTCATGAACTTTGCACCACGATAATGCGCTTTCGTACAAGGCCATCATTGTGAACGAATTTTTGACCAAAAACATAAGAAACACCATCGAGCAACCACCTTATTCACCAGATATGGCTCCAGCCGACTTCTTAGTTTTACTTAAACTCAAATTACCAATTTCCATTCGTAGAGGAAGTCGCCTGCAAGAGTTGGTACCTGAACACACACAGAAAAATACAGTCGACTTGAGAACCTCCTCCTTATTTGGAAGTCGGTTAAAAAACAGAAACTCATCTAGACAAAAAATACTTTCCCAATATAACCTTACGAGGAGGAAAATAATGTTTGTAGTTGTTCTAGACACAGATGTGTAGGTGGACTTGGCATCGCTTTTTTAGTTTTTTAAATATTACATTTTCTGTGAAACGTGTGTACCCTTCAACGGCCAAGTCACACAACATTAACTATAATAATAATGAAATCGCAGTAAGGCACCTTAGACCTGGCACAACTTTGTCTAGATTTCATTACTTTTTAGAGATAAACAAGCAGCTCCATCGAGACTTGGCTAGTTTTTTACAGAATGTTTTTGGTGGGATATTATTAGCCTTTTCAAATCCACAGAACCAGAGGATATCCCCGTGTTTGTTACGCGACAGTTGGATAAATTACTTCCAATACTGTGGGATCATTGAGATTGTTCGAAGGTGCTAAAGGATACATTAATAATGAAAACAGAAATTGAGAGCATAAAGATCAACTATGCAATAATGCAGTTACGGACAGCGTACAAGATATAAATCGACGTCCGCTTTTAAAATAAATACAAAACGTGGAGCGTGGCTAGATAGTGGACCCATGGGAATGTACCATGAATACATCGATGATTCGACAAACGAATCAACGTATAATATATACGTATATCACATTTACCCCGATATAGAAACGTGGGGGTAGATGACGAAAAAATAAAAGGATCGAATATATATCAATAGGAAATAAAAATAGAAGGAAATGAGTGACAGCGGTCGAGAGCTACGCAACGTAGGTAGGCGAGTGCGGGCGTCGCGGAGAGAGCCAGTCACCGCCGGCGCCGGTGAGTCAGCCGCACAGCGCACGGGTCGATAAAGCGAACGCTCCGGTGACGTCATCAATACTTAGTCCCGCGGCGGCTGCTACGTAGGTTTACAATCAGCAGACGGCAGCTATGGACCATCGTACATTAGAGTCATGCGGCCGGCCCATAGTTGGGATGCGCGACTCTATGATAAATTAAAATAATGACGACGATGACGGATGGCAGCAAGTATCTCGACATAGCAAGCAAAATGTAAAATATCGATTTGTGGAAAAGTCATGTGTGGGATAGCGAGGGACATGGAATGTTCTTTTAAGAGAAACTTCCTGTGTTTATTACGAACGTATACATAGTTCGTCTAAGGAGTGCGATACAGTCCGATTGTCGGCGCATCACATATGCGCGCGATTGGCTGCGGGGCATGCGCGGGGTATCGGGGTACCGAACCCGCGACAGGCCGGTCGCTGCGCGCGCGACACACCACTCAGCTCACAGACGCGCTCCGCTACGGGCATTTCTTTTATCTTGTCTCTCGTGTAGTTACGGTATTAAACCTATTGAAATACAGTCCACTTCTTTTACTATAAAGTCCCAGTTGAGCCTAATCATTGGTCCTTCGAGCCGGATTTAAAAAATAAAATTAAATTGCATGGTAATTTTTCAACAACAGAATTAGAAAATTCATTAAATTTAATTATACATCATTCACAACTTCAAATGTTTCCTGAAGAGTATAATTTGTTAAAAACTGGCCAGAAATTACCACGCAAAAGTAGATTGCTTCCTCTGACACCGTTCATTGACAATCACAACCTCATTCGCGTGGGCGGGAGGCTCGATAACTCCCCCTACGATTTTAATGTGAAACATCCTATTGTTTTATGCAGTAAGCACATACTTACAAAACTCATATTTCAAATGCAACATTTAAAGCTTGTACATGCTGGTCCACAATTGTTATTGTCACATATTCGACAAACTTACTGGCCTCTAGGTGGCAGAAACTTGTCTAGATTTGTCGTGAATAAGTGTCTCAAATGTTTCAGGCATAAGGCTCAAAACATACAGCCTATAATGGGTCAACTACCTAGCTCAAGAACAAATCTTGAGTTTCCTTTTTTAAATAGTTACGTTGACTATGCTGGCCCAGTATTGGTGGCCAATCGTAAAGGCCGAGGATGCAAACTTACAAAATCCTATATGTGCATCTTTGTCTGCTCGGCAGTGAAAGCCGTACATTTGGAGCTCGTCACCGACCTCACCACTGAGGCCTACATGGCCGCTCTAAATCGTTTTGTGGCGCGTCGTGGAAAGCCTCGAAGTATCACGTCCGATAACGGGACTAACTTTGTAGGCGCATCAAACGATATGTACAGGTTCTTGCAATCATCAAATGTTGCATCTGAAATGGCGCAGCAAGGTATCGAATTTGTTTTCACGCCTGCATACAGCCCTCATTTTAATTCATTGGCTGAAGCTGCTGTAAAATCTTGTAAGCATCATTTAAAACGGTTGCTGCATCATACTCATTTCACCTTCGAAGAGATGGCTACCTGTCTCACTCACATAGAGGCGGTTCTTAACTCACGCCCTCTTACTCCTCTTTCTTCAGACCCTAACGACTTTTCGGCACTCACTCCCTTCCACTTCCTAATTGGACGGCCATTCTTATCAGTCCTACATCCTCAGGTGACTGAAGCCAACATCACGAGGCTGGATCGCTGGAAGAGAATCCAGCACATCAGACAGCATTTCTGGCGACGATTTCATAATGAGTACACTTCTCTGCTGCAGGCCAAATCAAAGTGGTTTCGTTCCAGAGGCGAAGTGAAGCCGGGGTCCTTAGTCCTGATAAAGGACAAAACAACGCCACCTCTAGTCTGGTCCCTGGGCCGGGTCACGAAGACCTATCCCGGCGTAGACGGGGTCACGAGAGTGGCCGAACTGAAGACGAAGCGGGGCACCATTCGTCGCGCCTTCAACTGCATCTGCCCGCTTCCAGTAGAAGATTGAAGACTTCTCTTCAACCCGGGGAATATGTCGGCGCATCACATATGCGCGCGATTGGCTGCGGGGCATGCGCGGGGTATCGGGGTACCGAACCCGCGACAGGCCGGTCGCTGCGCGCGCGACACACCACTCAGCTCACAGACGCGCTCCGCTACGGGCATTTCTTTTATCTTGTCTCTCGTGTAGTTACGGTATTAAACCTATTGAAATACAGTCCACTTCTTTTACTATAAAGTCCCAGTTGAGCCTAATCACCGATATATATAAAATATAACTAAGGAAACTATCTCTTAGAAGTTATAAACAGGTGTGGGTGTCATATTTCGGCGGTTCATTAGTTACAGACGAAGAGACAAATATCGGGAGAATAGTCCCGCTGGCGGCACAGTTAAGCCAAACAATGGATAGTCGGTCTTATGGCTTGGCAAGTTACGAGTGTAAAAATGTGAACCGAGCTGTCCACGACATTAGAGACCTAGGCACTACGTGTGACGTGATATGCTTGCAGGAGACCTGGCTGCTCCCAGACGACATATCTTTTGTAGGTATGATTGACAGCGGGTTCGGCTCCACGGCGACGTCGGCCGTGGATGGATACGTCGGGCATTTTGCGCGGACGCCCCTATGGCGTCTAGTGGTGTTATGGCCTTTCAAGAGGTGTCGACGATTCAGTGCAGTGAGCGTATGTATGTGCCGTCAAGCGACAGGCGATAGATCAGTTTGTTGTAGTGTATAAGTGCGTATTTGCCAACAAACTGTGAACAATCTGCCAGCTTTTATTGACTGTTTAAGCGAGATTAGTGCCAAAACAGTGCCGTCCGTGGTGGGAGGTGGTGGGGCTGCCCCGTTTCTGAAGCGCATCGGCACCGTAGGTCACGCACTGATTGTTTCCACGCTTCTACGCGTAGGTAAGTGGTGTGCGTCCCTAGTGCGCCGGGTGCGGGCCAGCCCCAATGCTATCCTCGCAATGATCGCCAACAGGCTGGGCTGCCCTTATCTTCAGCATTGCTGTAGCAGGCATGTAGCTGTTCCAATGCCGGTTACGATATTATAATTATTATGTTTTTGTTTTTATTGTTGTTTTTATGACCAATTATGTAAACTAATCAGATTAATTTAATTTAATTTATTGTATGTTTGTTTTTTTTTAAGTTTTGTCTAAAAATTACTGTGAGTCTTTTGTTACTTGATTATGAATAAATAGTAATAATAATTAAAACCAGATTCCTTAATATCATTCTAATGCATTTTGCAATGAAATTTAAAATGGTAAAAATCGAAATTTGCATTTTTTTCCGATCGAAAATTTTTTTCGATCGATATTTAGATAAGTATGTAGATCATAAAGACAAAAGCATAAACGATAATATCAAATGCCTATTACATGTACTTTACAAGAAAAAATAATCCACAAAACTGCTTTTATTCGTCGCATATCACCTTAATTTCCGTTATACAACATCCGAGCCGACTAAACTTGACGCACCAAAACCAAACGGACAACAAATCTTCCTGCGTAGACGTGCTACGTGCCGTAGCATTTTCGTAGCAAATTCGTAGCGACTGCGTAGCAACATCGTAGCACTATACTTGTATCAGAATCTATCTAAGTGCTTTCAGTTTATAAATAAAAGGACTAAAAAAAATTTCATTGTGAATGGAGTATAGGTATTTTATGATAATGATGTTAAATACGTACGAAAACGAAAATATAGAGCCTAACAAATAAACGATCAATGATGACATAAACCTAGTTGAAGATCCGCACTACAACGCCCGACCGCGTGGTGGATTACGGCCCATTCTCTCTCCTAGAGAGGAGGCCTGTGTCCCAGTAGTGGGAACATTAAAAGGCTGATTCATGCATCAAGCGGTCTGCCTCCACTTTCACTAGCATTACTGCTTCGCAGAAGGAGTTGACCGCTTCCCACGCCACCTCGCTCCGGACCATGGACTGCCCCGGACGCTAGTGGTCGCTGGCGCCGATTACTTCTACGAGGACACGGCGTTGCTTCACCCAAGCAGGGCAAACCTCCACCGTGTTCACCGGACGATCCACATAGTGTTGACACTCGGACGTGTTCTCTTGCTGAATCCGAAACAGATACCTCCCGAAACAGCCATGTCCTGTGAGCACCCGTAGCAGGCGGAAGATAAGGACGTTGTGGCGTCTCTCCAACCACTCCTCAAAGAGGGGACTTATTGCCGCAATAATGGCGTGCCCAGCGCTGCTTTGCAACATTCGTTGTCTCTAAACCTCCGTGATATCTGCCGTAGCTACGTCCGCCCTGCAGCAACTTTCGCGGCAGTAGAGTTTTACCCCAGCGTAGCGCCTCCACGCGCAGCGCGTAAACGAGCGCGAGGGCTCCCGCCTCCGGCAGTAATCTGGCAAGGAGGTTCGCCGCCTCGCCGGAGATCAAGCGGTATCCCCGGGCCAGCCGGGTGGCCATGACTGTCTGGGACGCCATCAGGTAGCGCGCTGACTGTCGCTTTAGCGACAGCGCCTACACCGGGGCCCTGTAAAGGGCCATAGACCGCGTGATCCCCGCATACAGCCTCCAGCAGGAGGCATTTGGACCCCCTAGATTGGACAAGAGCTACTTGAAGGCCGCCCAGCGAAGAAGAAAGCTACAATAATTGATTTACATAGCAACCGCAATAAGTAACCTTAACCGATTAATTGGACGTCCAATTACTACAATTATTACATTTATAATGATGATTGATGATGATGAACTGAAGGCTCGCTCATAGACACATTAATCTGTTTTGAATAATAACATGATCTACATAAGTAAGTGCTTGTCGACACCGCATGTTGCGGGATGTGGATACAGTAGTCATTGACCCGATAGTCGTGACGTCTTATGGCAGAATTGCCAAAAGCCACTGCGGAACTGCCTAACGATTGTTGGGAAGTT
Organism: Hecatera dysodea; assembly: GCA_905332915.2. NCBI lineage: Eukaryota > Metazoa > Arthropoda > Insecta > Lepidoptera > Noctuidae > Hecatera > Hecatera dysodea. The sequence continues at coordinate 22,369,542 of HG995286.1, read as the reverse complement.
GGATAAAAGGCTTGATCCATGAAGCAGTACACTGTGGACTGTGTGTTTTACTGCCAATGAATCTTTATTATTGTTAATTTATATATATCTCATAATATTATATAGCAACACGCTAAACAGATATAAATACAGTAAGGGCCCTATAGGGTACCTAGACCTACACGTTTTTTTTACAATAGTTGTTAAATTATCCTTTTCTTTACTTTCTTGGTCCAGACGTTCTTAGCAGATTTTTAAATGTGCCTACCTACTTCGGCCTAGTTTCTACCCAGTTGAGTTCATCTTCCATCGTTTTTATATTTCTATGTCTTCCGTTTCGTCTTATGTTCTATCTATCAAGGCCACCACTTAAGTTGTTATTACTGAATATCCACTATTTTTGTCTATTCGAAGACATGTGAAATTCACCAACCCGCACTGGGCCCGCGTGGTGGATTACGGCCCATTCCCTCTCCTAGAGAGGAGGCCTGTGTCCCAACAGTGGGAACATTAAAAGGCTGATTATGATTATTATTGTACTGGAATTTCATATTCGTAACTTATACAAACCGAATACTTTTTTTTTTAATTTGTCGACAGAAATGGTAAAATGAGGCATTCAATTTACTGACAGATGATATAGTCATTCCTATTTACCTAGCATTCAAAATGGTTTTATTTTGAATGTTAATTAAAGCTAAATTGAAATAACAAACTGAATTCTCTTTGAGCGATTCCCCCGCAACCACAGTGGGTGTTAATTAATTAAATCATATTGAAATATGTGATGGAACTGTGTATGCAGTTCGCAGGCTCGTTTAGACGAGAAGATTTTTTCGACCGTCGATAGGCGAGTAAACACAAAGAACGATTTTTTGTTTGCTTAGACTAGAGCCACTGCTGAGGCACTTATTTGGCCTCAAATATCAATAAACCATAGTTTTCTTTATTACATTTAGATAATTAATAGACATTCACATACATTTTTATGCATACTAAAATAATATAAACTGACAAGAACTTAATACATACCATAAATATTCGTGCTGACCGCTGTTAGCTGCTAATATGCTCAATAGACTGACATAATTTAAGGCAAGAAACTTTACCTGTCTAAACGAGCTTCATAATATGCAATGTTTCAATTCAAAAGGCAAATTCGTTGTTGGTTTTCACATTTCTGGGAATCCTGTATCTAATTTGAATTAAAATAAAGTTTATTTGTTCATTGTTACATAATTGTATGTAGACATAACTATAACAAATATGATATCAGTAAAATGAATATATATCAATTTTGTGGACGATTATCCCCAAACTTGCTAGAACCTGAACTTTCGTGTCCTGAGTATGATTCCAGGATAAGTATAAAATATAATTGGGTGGATATGTCTCGAGTCATTTGAGTAGAAGGTAGGTAGAAAGTAAACAATGAATGGTACATGAAAAGTTTAAAAATAAAAATAAAATTTAATAAAAACAACTTAACTTACAACATACGTTTTGTTGAGTTAGAAAGTGAGATAAGAGTTCCTTTGTTTTTTTAGTATATGAGATATTTAGTTGTATTTTTTACCCACGACGCAACCGAGACAATGTATGCGTTTAGGGTGAGAGTATGTTTGTTTGTTTGTTTGTGCAAACCAATGTTCCCATTTATCTCCAGTGCTACTAGTCCGATTTTCATGCGGTTTTCAGTGATGTGTTCGGGTTTGACTGGTGCATGTTCTTAGATAGGTTTTAAGGTGACAACTCACCAGGGGGCGCAGTAGTCAAAAATATTTGGGCAAACCAATATTGCCATTTATCTTCAAAACTACTATTTCAATTTTGATGCAGTTTTCAGTGATGGGTTAAATAAATTTTCAATTTTGCCTTTTACTTTTTTATATAAGTCCTTGACTAGAATATTGTTTTGAATTAGTTTAAAGTGTACAAATTTTCTTGCAAAAAATACCTATTTAATGTCTTGTTAAATATCTGGTAAAACTACTAGTTAAATATCTTACCCCTTTATCCTACGCACAGACAGATCTGTGAGTAGGATAAAGTAAATAAAAGTTGTTTTTAGTAAACATTTTTTCAATCCGTAATTACTTTTTCTGTATAATAGAAAATATAAGATATTAAAGTTTTCCGAGACTTAAACATATAGAAAATCCGATAATATACCGCGTGCTTTGCCTCTGGTTTCTTTGGTGACCATTCGGTCAAAATTTTGCTCTAGCGCCCCGCGCCTCGGAGGCATGTTACCCTGGCTCAGCTCTCATAGAATTCAGCGAACTAGAGAGAAGGGTCTACTAGAGTTATTGTTTGAAACTCATCGCATTAAACTTGTCTTAATATATTTGGAGTCATCACATTGTCTTATCAGCCTTCCAATATTTATTCCATACCAAACTATTTCATCATTCCCATTAAAAAAAAAACAACTTAAACCACAAAATAATAAAAGAACTCGCGTTATTTATTTTCGTCTCGAACATTAATTCTTCCTGCAACTGAAAAATTAAATACACTGAACTACTACGAGTATTACCCTGCATAAATAAATACTATTTGTATGTACAATATTACAGCAGTGTAATATTTTAACTACTGCAACTGAGTTCCTGTTTACACGGCATGTAAATAAAACCAGAGCTTTATCCAATGAAGCGAGGGCAAAACGAATATGTTTTGCTTTAAAATGAATTGAAATAAGCGCAGGTACTGTACCTATGTAATTTTAATTAGCTTTTTTACTTCGCTTATACCTTTATTAACAAATGAATGCTGTTTTAGTTCTGATAAAAGAGTATTCTGTTTACTTAGGCTGGATGTTTATAAAGTTTTGTTTCTTTTATTCGTCGAATTTTCTTTGTGTTCGACTTAATTCATTCCGTTTCCCGGTTCCCGTAGGAATTTCGCGAAATTATCTCCTAGTATTTATGATTAAAAAAAAAACAAGTCTCAATGCTTAAGTTTTAGGAATGCAATACGTTATATTCTTCATAAATAAGTCGTTATTATCGTCAAGTCACAAAATTTTCGCTACTAGCAAAAGATATATACCTATCTACCTACTACTATCATTGTGTATCAGGGGTGTGTAACGTTATGCGAGTTGACGGTTGTAAACTGGCTTTTGGTAAAATAGGTCGGATCTGTTCCAAATCCCGACTTTGGGCATGCCACCATTGCGGCTATAAGTTCCCCCCTCTTTAAGGAGTGGTTGGAAAGACGCCACGGCGTCCTCACCTTCCGCCCGACGTAGGTGCTCACCGGACACGGCTGTTTCGGGAGGAACCTGTTTCGGATTCAGCGAGAAGAGACGTCCGGATGTTAACATTGTGTGGATCGCCCGGAGGACGCGGTGGAGCATACGGTGGGGGTCTGCACTGCTTGGGCGAAGCAGCGCCGTGTCCTTGTCAAGGCCATCGGCGGCAGCGACCTATCGCGTCCAACCCTGGTTTAATCCATGTCCGGAGCGAGGAGGTATGGGAAGCGATCACCTCCTTCTGCGAAGCAGTTATGCTCGCGAGAGAGGAGGCAGACCGCGTGCGATAGAGGGAAACCTCACGCCCCAGTCGCCGCAATAGTAGAAGACGCCCCGGACGTTGGGTAACGCAGAGCGATTTCCGGCCACCGTAAGCGCGGGCCTGCAGATGGCGAGCTATGCGTGGCTTGGCGTCCGATAGCAAACAGGCCCGGGTTGACAGTGCGTCGTGTTCCACGCGAGCCTCAAAGAGCTATCAGTGAGACGCTGGGTCACAAGATAAGAGGTTGTCCTACCTCCCAACTCGTGTACAGTGTGTAGGATGGTAGTAGTTGAATAATAAAACTTCGAATGGTGACTTGATTGTTTATTATTTCATAGTTAAGATAAAAGAAACCCGGGTTTCTAATACTGTTACATAATATTATAAAATATGATCACACTGGTAACTATTGAAAATTTATAATTTGTATTGCTCTGCTTGAGCGATTTGGTAGGACTGATTAGAAAATTTGCGCAGTCAATCAAAAAACGAAATTCAAAATATTTTTGTAAATATACATTTTCTTTTTAGTACAATGATATTAAGGAGTTTTCAGTCATCGTGGAGGTTTAAAGTCCACGAGACTGAAAACGCAACGACATCGTTACATCAGCAAAGAAGACGGGTCCCCATAGGGTCAGTGCCTGTCAGAGTTGCGGAATTTGTTCGGAAGAGTCACCGCGGCCCTGGAGAGCTAAGGGCACTTGAAGGATTGCGAGTGGGTTTTAGTTAGTAAGAGTCTGACAGTCCCTTCCGCTCCGCCCAGAGTCAGAGTCATTTGATGATTTCCCTTCCAGAAAAAAAAATAGGTAGGTACCTGAGTTTACTTAGGCTGTTCGCTGCTGCCCTTAGAATTATATACCTATAACCGGAAGCGTGAAGGGAGAATCATGCTCACCTCCGTAGCTTCGGCTTGCTGGTCGCCTCTGGACTCCAACTTAAGCTGCTACTGCTCGCCCGGCCTATGCTTTTTTACGTAAGGGTGAAGAGATTTTACGTACGAGGTTGCACTTCCCGTACAGCCGAAGAGGATACAGAAACAATTTGAGTGTTTTAAACAAGTTACAAAATTATTTCACAAATACTTTTACTTGCATCCTTTGAAATTTTATTGATCTCACACTTGCAAGAATCCATTTTTATGAAATTGATCTATTATTTAACTGAGCATGATTACGCAAAGTGGCGACTAACGATAATATTTGTTTAGCTATTTACAGATTACAATTTATAAATAATTAGTTTAAATTATGTAAAATGTGTATAAATATTTTTTTGTGTTTATTCTATTAGAATTTATAAAGAGGAAAGGTTTCGAAACCACTAAACCGATTTGAAAAATTCTCTCACTGTTCGGAAGCTACACTATCACCCACCATCACCACCTACGGGAACTGGAACTTATCGAATAAAATTATAGATTCAGTTGTTGTATCTTGTAGGTAAATATTAGAGTTGAATAAAATTATAGATTCAGTTGTTATATCTTGTAAATAATAATTATTAGAGATTTTGTTATTATAATTATCATACATTGCTTATCCGTCAAGGTGACATGCTACGAACAGACCGCACGTCTCGTTGAGCATTGTTCAGACCTGTCTTTTTACGAAGTTAATCGCCAGTAGTAAAATTGACAAGTAACAAAAATACAAACAAAGTCATAGACAAAAATATTAGTTTTATAACAACGTCTAACTTCTGGTCGTAACTATTGCTCGCACTTGTCCGTTAACGGGTAATAGAAAACTTGCGTCGCAGATTTAACTCTTTTTAGTTAACAAACCTACGTACAACAACTGACGAATAGACGAATAGCCTTATTTTTTTAACTTATTGGAACGGTATCCAATTAACCTTTGCGCAAGATCTCAAACGACCCTCGCGAATAAAATACCTGAATTGTTCGTGCACAAGTTCTGGAATTGCTTTCAAAAGCTGACAAAAAAATTAGCTCCAAGAAAAGTGGACTTGGATTTCTTTGAAGTTTTCGTGGTGCCTACTGCTTGCATTTCAGGAAACGCTACCCCATAAAGACATGACTTCGAGCGACGTGATTAGCGGCGCCAAATGGTATGGTAAGATCAAAAAAAAAAAATCGTTTTTATGACACCTTTGTTTCTGGCGATTGATAGTTAACCTTTTTTCGGCAATTATTTCGACGATACCGCACTCTTAGTGTGTGATAAACGCTGCAGAGTTTGTTTGAAAGAGTCACCGCGGCCGTGGAATGCAAAGGGCACAAGAAGGATCACGGGTGGGTTTTAGTCAGTAAGAGTCTGACGCTCCCTTCAGCTCCGCCCAGAGCGGGAGAAATCATTGATGATTTCCCATAAAAAAAGGGTGCGATAAACGGTGGTGCCGACGCGTGTAGGAATACATTGCTAGCCACGAACATCGCACGTAGGTGGCCAGTTATACAATGGACAGTACATGTACACAACATCGAAACAAAGACTAGCGACGGGCTGTTAACGTCAGATATATGTAGATATGTATACAGCCTAGAGGAAAAGTGGCGATGGCGTGGCGACGCGCGATGGCGCCTTCGTTCTGAGCCCAGGCACTTTTCCACGTTTGGTGAATGATTAAAAAGATTGTAAATATGTACTAACATACTTACCATCCTTTTATCTTTCATCAATCGGTTACTTCTCGTCATTTTAGGTAGTCTATTTACCACGCTGTAATATGATTCATCGAAAGCTTACAAACAATAGGAACTCCCAATTACAGCTGTTGCACTACACGACCGAGCGAAAATCATTCCAAATACGACCTTATTACATTGCGAGTAGTATGCCGCTCGTGAATTGAATTATAAATACAAATTTGCAGGATGCCACAATTCGTAGTTTCATATTTCGAGTTCTCGTGGAGCGCTGATTTTGTTGGATACAGTTTTCTATATTCGATTGTTAACGAAGCCCAAAAAATCCACTGTTTTCGTTTTTCCAATGAATGAAAAACCTATTTTACTTGGAATAAAACACTCCAGGTTTATTAAAAACTCGTGAAACAATTGCAACTGGCATTTGTTTTGAACTAGATTGATGAAAAAGCTAAAACAAATATTTGTCATGCAATTCTTGTTTTCTCGCTAAGTCAGCTTGCTATGTCATCTCTCGCGTAAACTGGTGGGGAGTTCTTAAATCATCACGCAGGAAATACCCGCGAGATACCTCGTTTTACACGGGGCTTTGAATGATTGTTTAGGGACCGTTCGAGTCGTACATTGATTTCGACACGTCACGTCAAACAGCTCTTGTGTCATTAATTATTAAATCAATTGCGTCAGTTAACATGTGAATATACACATATTCTGGTTTTCCAGTAAATCATGAGGAGGAGCTAAGGTCAAATCAGAGCAGAAGGTTGAATATTGCTGAAGTATTTCATAAGTATACATAGTTAAATAAATAATTAAGAGTTCAAATAATTAATAATGTATTGTTTTAATTAAACCAGGTAGTAGATTCATAGTTATTACAATAGTGGGTACACTACAAATACATATAATATACAGGTTGAGGTAATGAACAAAATATTTCCATAATATTATACAACATACATGTATTATTTCCCGTTCGTAATTAAGATTTGTGTTCGTAATTAACGTTAACCTCGGCATCTCCTACTTTGACGATGGTTGAAAACTGAACTGATGGTTAAACTCTGTGAAAGTGTCTTTTGTTAAAGTTTGTATAACAAAACTCTTTGAAGGTGTTATATTTGGGATATACATATTTGGTGTCATATTTGAAGGTGTTATATAAAAGTTTTATATTTGATAAAGGCAACAACTATGAAACCTTCAGGAATAAATGGAATAAATACATGTAAAATGGATGTTGGATATATATATTAGCCTCCCTTTATTTTCAAACGTCAAACAATTCGTGACAAGTTTCTAATTCTACCTTGAACAAGTAACAATTTATTAAACTGTAGGTTAGGCAGAACCAACCTATTATTATACATACATAATATATCAAACTGTACGTGAAAACTACTTGGCAAAAGGAATATTTTATCACCATGTTTGACAGTCTATAAATCGATTGTTGGGTTAACTTTAGGTAGTCAATTGTTTTAAAATATATACATTTACAGACTTCTCAAGCATTCATTAAATACTCAAATTAAATTTTCTTTTTTAATACTTACAAATCTACGATAACTCTGTTAACTTTTCCGATTTCCAAATTGTTATGGCTGTTAAGGACACTCACGCTATCAAGAATTTTAAACTAATTCTTCGAACTTCGAATATAGACTTTAATATTAGGAACTGTTTTAATTATTCATCTTTTATGGATCGAGTCAATGGTGACTTAGTTAAGTGGCTTACAAATGTGTGTTCTATTACTAACACTGTAGAAATAATATTTAAGACTAGCTTCTGCCAGCGACTTCGTCCGCGTGGAATAGTTACTTTACCCCCGATTTTGAAACTCTCAGCCCGATCGGTTTAAAATTGACAAAAGGTAGACATGCTGTTTCGGGATGTTTTTTAGATAATTTTATGTAGATGACTTCTTCCGTTTTCCCAAAATTCTCCTTCACTGCTCTGCTCCTATTGATTGTAGCGTGATGAAAAGTATACTATAACCTGCCCAGGAGTATGAAGAATAATTGCACCAAGTTTCGTTAAAATCGGTCGAGTAGTTTTTGTTTCTATAAAGAACATACATACAGACAGACAGACAGACAGACAGACAGACAGACAGACAGACAGACAGACAGACAGACAGACAGACAGACAAAAATTTTACTGATTGCATTTTTGGCACCAGTATCGATCACTAATCACCCCCTGATAGTTATTTTGAAAATATATTCCTTGTACAGAATTGACCTCTCTACAGATTTATTATAAGTATAGATATCGTAATTGTTTTCAAAAGGTTAAGATACAAAATCAATATCTTATTATTTCTGAGTGTCATCATAAATCTATTTATTTTCTTTATTTTGTAGCTTGGCATGTTTAAGAAAGTCTTCCTCTTGTATTTCAACCCATAGCCGTTCTGCTAATAATGGGTTAGTATTTTTGGTAGGAGTAAAATTCGTCCATCCATCTTTGCCTTAGTTTGCTGCGATGTCGTCTAGCATTTATGGAACCCAATAAAATGCTTGGTAAACAAATGGTTTCATAGCCCGAGCTTGTCTGACATGCGGCAAACAATCATAATATCCATATCGGATACTAAGAATATTAATAGTTGGTCCATTTTGTTACAAATAATATTTATCAACACTTTTACGTAGACAAAATTACAAAGTATCACAACATAATGTTTTGTAACATATCATTTGTGAGAAATGGCTTTTTGCTTTTCAAGAAGAGGCAAGCTGTATCATACTAAAAAGTTTCTATGTTTAGACCATACATCAATAATACATATTTCGTTTTATCTATACTAATATTATAAAGCTGAAGAGTTTGTTTGTTTGTTTGAACGCGCTAATCTCAGGAACTACTGGTTCGAATTGAAAAATTCTTTTTGAGTTGAATAGACCATTTATCGAGGAAGGCTTTAGGCCATATATCATCACGCTTAAGCCAATAGGAGCGGAGCAGCGATAAAGAATGTTTTAAAATCGGGGATTCCACGGGGACGAAGTCGCGGGCAGCAGCTAGTATTTAATAAAGGCAACAATTAATTATGATCTTGCTCTGCTTTGCCGAGTGTTATGTATAAGCGCAAGGCGCGGCGCCTCCCCGCGCTATCGATTGTAACGGCGTGCATAATTCGAGACTGAATTTGCGTAAACATAAGCCGTCCATATGATAGTCCTTTCACAACAATATATAAATAACTAGCAGTCCCCCGCGGTTTTACCCGCGTAGTTTCCGTTCCCGTGGGAATATGGGGATAAAATATAACCTATGTTACTCAGGGTGAATGTACCTTTCTGGTGAAAGAATTTTTGAAATCAGTCTAGTAGTTTTTGAGTTTATTCGTTACATACAAAAATTCAAATCTTTCCTCTTTATAATATTAGTAAGTATAGATTAAACAAGATACGTTTCGGCTAAGTAGCTACGTAGGTTGTTACTCGTACCCAGTAACGACTTACCTACGCCAGATTATTGTAACACCATTGGGATCAGTCTGCAGCTTTGCTCGCTCGCCTTCAAATTATCTTAAGGGATCCCACTAAGTATTGATTGACCAAATCCGTTCAGCAGTTGTCGAAGCAATGCAAATTCAGAGTCGTGTAAATATAAACTTGCGGCTTGAATATCTCTATCACTAAATATATGTATATGTATGTAGGTATATCTAATTAAAATACGAAATAACATTATAATGTATGAAAAATCAATACTTAAGAACGACGCGACTGATTTGGCTGATATTCAATTTAGTGTGTTTGTAATTTCTGGAAAAGGTGTGTGATTTTTTTTAATCAAAACAATCTGTGCAACAAAAACAATGGCGAAATTTTAGCTGACTTGAATTTAAGCGTCTAAAAGTGACTTATATACGAAAGAAGATCCATTATTTTTCTATATTTTTTCAATGTATCACATTTACTAGATCAGGCCGGAGAAAAAAGATATTTTAAATGAAAAGTTATTTGACTTTTTGATTACCGTGTAGTGTTGCCATTTTATATTTATCCTGCCAAGTGACAGTAAGTACAGCATTATTTAATTGTAATGTTTTATTTTTTTATTACGGAGTAAGTGAATAATTAAACGGAGTAACAATATAGTTTATTTTTAAGTGTAAGTGTTCCTTGCAGGGAGGTCAATTTCACTGTGATGTAAAAATAAATAAATTGCTTTTAATGACTGGCAAAAAGACTAGTATCCCGAATCTAAAAAAAATAGTTTGATTACTGACGATTGTTGTTGGATGAGTTGATACCATATTCAATCACTGCTCTCTATTGTTTTTTTCCCATATTTTTTTTAATTTTCATTTGTACGGACTGCATATTATGGACTGTGATATGCCCTGTGTGACCCTGGGCGTGTTTAAGGACTTGCAAGACTTTCCCTGTGACATTGAGCTTTTTCTATACAGGACGCCGATCTTGCCTTATTGTTTTGGATTACTTATCAGTGAAATAGTTGTTTGCTAGATACCGCCAGATGGAAGGTCGTAGAGCAAACCGACACGAATCTTGTGTATCAACTGAATGATATTCCTGGCCGGAGTGGAATCAGTAAACATTGCTGTAATTGTTTAGTTCGTCGTCGCACAGTAGGATGTTACGCTCATGTAATGACGCTAGTCGGATATTTAGGATGGGCCTTACATCAGCAAAATATTACCACACCCACAGAATTTCTGGATGAAATAATTATAAGAGGATGAAGAAGAATAAATATAGATTAAAAAATAAAACTTGTTTTATTGGTTCTTATCAACTCGATATTTCTACAAACATTCTAGGATTTTATAAATACTTGCTAAGCGTGCGAAAACTTAGCAAGTAATTATTAAATCCCAGAATGTTAGATAAATCTTATTGCTTCAATACCTAAAACAATGATTTCGGCGACTGGCTGCCTCAAACCAGTTTTACTATATATTATTTTTAAGATACCTATTGAATATAACGTGAAACGACGACTTGTAAAGTGTATTTGATTGTCTCGGGGGCCCTTTACCTACCAAGTTACCATAGACATAACCTGCAAAAGTTCATGACTGAATATCTATTTTTCTCGGCCTTCTTGAACCAAAATTCTTGCACATACTATTCAGAAGGTGACGCTGAGTTAAACAAGATATTTTTCATTTAAAGACGTAAGAATTTCACCTCAGCTAAAACAATGTATGGGCGGCTGCCATTGTCCTTTCTCCAGTGGAAACCTAGGGCAGTTCTCTATTATGTATTAGATATTAGTAGGATCAGTCACAGGTATCCTAATTATGAAACGTAGTTTTTTTCAAACCTTGAAGACATATGTTCGATGTTTAAAGTTCACAAAGAAACTAATGGCGTGCTTGCATTGTGTGACAAGGTCACTTATGACGTCCATTATATTCGTTTGACCATCGATCAGAACTGTTTATGGAACAATACGTGTACATGCCTATTATAGCATTAAAACTGCATGAGTTTGATATAATTGTGTTTGCTTTAGTTAGGGCAAAAATTGTGCTAGTGTATTTTCTTTTTTTTTATTGACTGATGGATAAATGCTCTAGACTCTAGTCTAGGTCGCAGGTGACAGAGACAAAGTCGACGATGGAATGAGCTTACCCAGAAGAAGCCTGTTCACTCTAACTTTGAAGAGATCAGCGTTGAATGCGTTCGGAAACACAGACGCAGGCAGAGGGTTCCACTCCTTTGCTGTGCGCATTATATTATAAAAGACGATTGGAAACGCTTGGTGCGAATTGATGGAATAGCAACAAGGTAGGGATGGTAACTTACAGTGCGTTCTATGGTAGAAGGGGGCCTCTGGGATGAGGTCGTGGAGTTCATGGGCACACTCACCGAAGATCTGTAGAAGACTGACAAGCAGGCGACCTTGCGTCGATGACCCAGGGTGTGAAGCTTGGCATTCACCAGTTTTTCATCGCCAATGAGCCTCTTACCTCTGCGTTCCACCGAGTCAAGTGCGGCAAGTTGATATTTAGCTGAACCATCCCAAAGGTGGCTGCAAATGCGAAAGTTATTCTGTCTGTCTGATTTTTAACTTTTCACGTCTTTGAGGCAGAATGAATTTGGATGAAATATAGGAGATATTTCATCCAAATTCATTCCTTCTCAGTCGTTCAATCTTGACAGAAGGGTCGAGGTTTTTTACATATACAGATGCATAATGATGGAATAATGATGGTAAAAATGCTTGGCTAAATGCTGGTCCTGCTCCATAGCCTAGGAAACACATTTTTTTTAAATGCTTACGAATTACATCAGCATATAAAAAAATGTTGGGCCCATTGTGACTGTAAGAACATAATTTTTTTAATACATACATTTGAATGTACCCTGGCGGTAGGGAGTATCATGCTCACTCCATAGCTTCTCTGATGGTGGCGCGTGTGTTTCATCATTTGGCTCCGTCAGCTGGGTCTGGTCATCTTTCTACTGGCACGGTTTATTTTTATTATTTGTTCTATGAACTGATATAGGACACTCATCTTGAAGGTTGACATAAAAAATTGGTTCAATTCGGTTAATAGCGGTACCATGCTGGCGGAAACTAAAAAAGAAGTACCACATATTTTTAGTTTTCTTTGGCAATGTTAAAGATATCCATCCATATTACTATCTCGGGACAATCTTCTCGAATCCTGTTGCCGTAAACAAAGTGATCCCCTCGATCTTTAGTTTAGCCATTCACCCAATCGACGGCTAAAAAAAATCAACTTTATTCTATAGGACTAAATCTCAACTTTTTGAAGTGTGAACTAATCTTATCTATATAATATACAACTGATACTTCCAAAATTCAACTTAATAGGTAGGTACCTATTAAGTACCTATTAAGTTTGCTGTAGGTACAGCAAAACAAAATTATTGAAAAATTCCCTCTTCGGCTCCTTGGGTTTCCAATTTTTTAGCAACCCTTCCTAAGGGAAGGGTTATCGTTGAGGAAAAATTATAAATTTTTAATGACATTTCAGAAAGAGAGTGATTCCGAAATGCATGTTAATTTGGAGTAAACCAAATGAACATGCATTTTGGAATCACCTTAATTTGTTACTGCTATTTAGGATCTTATGGAATCACCCTCAACTTTTGGATAAAATCGATCAAATCTTCCATTATACACTTACTTTTCTTTTAAATGTGGGCTTGAACGACCGAGCTGAGGCTCAAGCTACTTTTCCCATCCAAATGGGCCTCGGTGTCCGCAAAATTACAAGTATCAGCTTATTGGCATTCACCGTCGCCGTTCCGGCTGTATTAGAATCTAATGGCCTGGCACGCGACGATGGCAAGAGACCGGACGGCATGTCGTTATTTCCATGGAAGATGGATAGGCTATTAGTGTGGAACGCTACTTGTGTCGATGCTCTTGCGCCATCTCATCTTCCTAGCTCATCATGCTGTGTTGGCGCTGCGGCTGCGAAGAACCTCAACAACGCAAATATAATAGCCTTGTTGGTATTTTCGAGCCGTTTGGGGTTTGAAACTCTCGGAAGATTTTTCTAGACGTTTAGCTGACTCTTTGCGTGATTCAAGGGCTGGCTTTTACTTGGGACTAAGAATAAATATTAACATACAGCGTGGCAATGCTGCCAGCCTTTTGGGTAAGTAAATTACCAGTGGTCAATGATGCGGAAGAATTTTTCGACGCCATTTTTTCACTATTTTTAGTTAGTTAAGAGTTTCTTTTTAACTATATATATAGTAATAGTGTATAAGTGTATATTTAGTTATAATAAAAGTTGAAGTTAAAGAAATAAATGCTTTGAATTCGAGTTTAAAATTAGAAATTTTACTCATTTTTACCCGTGGTAGGTAATTTGCGATTGAAGAAACGTACTTACTGGCATTTTTTTTTTTACTGTGGATGGACGTAGTAATACTTTTTTTACTGTTCTTTTATACTTAATTTTTTTGCAGAATCGAAGTCCAATCAATCGTTTCTCTGGAACGTCTGCCAGACAGTCGCCATTGCCGTTTTCAGAAGTTGAAGTGTTTGGAAACAGCGAATGACTTTTCTCATGTAAATAAAACAATACATATTATTTTGATATTATTTATAGATTTTCATTGCCAGGAACTTGAGTGGCTGACTATACCTCCCACTACCCATCAGTCATAAAATAACTAAAACTTATTTTATAAGTGATGCTACTTCTAGATTTATGTCAATCCAAAAAGAAAGTAGATATGTAACTGTGAGCGACTTTGTACAAGTAAATAAAAAATACATGAAATTTGATGTAAGTAATATATTTTCATTTCCAAGGACTTGGGTTGCCCAATATACCTATTCACTGGTAAAAACTGAAAACCAATATTTACTGGTAAAATGGTAGTTCGGCTTTATTATTTGTATTTGAGAGACTCTCGTTATACGTTTCTCGGTACCGGTCATTGTTTTTGGTCCAGCTGCCATATGCAACAGTAAATTGATTAAATCCCACCCACAACAATATCGGGTTCCATAAACCCTAGGGCAGTGAATGTCAAACATTCGACAGAATTAATTTTCTGGGAATGAACCAGAGAATAACATTCTTCGTTTTACTTTCTTTATTCTGGCTTGTTTAACAATGGAAGACAAAACGAGGAGATTTTCAATTCGACTGAATTTTTATTTTTTGTATGTTCAGCGATATTTTCGTCACTATTATCAACCGATTTGGATGGTTTTTGTTTTTTTTTTTCGAAGAGTTTTCTTCTGGACTGGTCTCATTTCAATCTGATGGTGAACTTCGAAGATAGGCAACATAACTCTTCAATAAATGATAGCAAATCTTTCGGAATTGCTGAAATCGCACTGTTTGTTTATTTTTACACCAATTTATAACATTACATCATACCAGACGCTATGAAGGTGTACAAGTGAACGATGTTTTTGGGGTTATTTATTTGGGCATAACTTTATTGTTTATGAACCAGTCTCGATGATTTTTTTTGCTATTGATTAATATATTGAATTACATACAAGATAAAGTAGTAACCTTCTTGACATAAAATAAATGAAACTTAGTAAAATGAGATATTGTTAGGCTTATGTAATCCCAAGTAGATATTTAACTATACACTGGTCTGGGCTTGAACTACAAAGGCGCAAAATACTACTTCTTATTTATATAAACAGTAAATGGCGCAACCACTTACTATAGGAATAATGTCAATTTCGCTGTGGGGTATCACCACTAATAAGTGAAAAATAAAAACAATTTTTTTTTACAAAAAATTATAACCTACTTATAAATAAAATAAAAAAAAACAAAAAGTATCAAATTACTTTGATTTTGAAAGTCGGTGCCAAAGTACGAAGAAACAACCAAAACACCGACTTCTGAAATTAAAGTTATTTTGTACTTTGTCGTGTCTTTATTTGGACGTCGGTTATATTATTTTGTAATAACAAATATGTCTTCTGTCTTTTACATTCTACTTTAGATCTGCCGCCGGAAAATGGCAAACTCTAAAAAATATCTTGAGAGATTGTAAACTCTCGATAAATTGTCAACTTATCATTTGGAACACTTTTTTGACGCATCGAAATTTTATAAGTCTATAATCTCTCGAAGTCATTCCGAGAAAGGTGGGTTTCACCTGGTCTATAATCTTCTAAAAACATTTAAAAAAATGATTGTATTTTTATAGTAGTCCATTCTGGCCCACTGGGGTGTCCCACAGGTCATCATTTTATAATACAGGGTGTTTCAGAAGTGCATGGTCATTCAGTGTTACGTTCTGCATGTAATTTCAAGTAAACAAGTACAAATAAAGAAATACGACCTTTTTTCATAAAACTCGTCCACAATAACAACCTAACATTAAAAAAAATACACACGCAATCAATTTTCAAGCGATCTAATGCAATCGGTGACATCAAATCCGTCATTGAACTAAAATAAATGCCACTGCAACAACTACTTGAAATGTTTACTAGACTAGGAACTTTTTAATATTTTTTGTAGTCGAGTTTTTTTTTAAACTTTTCTTTGGTTTCTGTATAAAGAAAGTTACACTACAATATGATTACGGAGTTCTGAAACCAAAAAAGGTTCAGCATTTTTGTTAAGTGGATGGCTTTGTGTTTCGTATAGGGAACATGAAATCAATCACAAAGGTATTAATTAATGCGCGAACTAAACACTATTAGGTTTCCCAGAGTGATGCACTGGATGTAGCGGATATGTTATCGGAAAATTGCAGACTCCGTTTGATTGTAATAAATAAATATCTTATATCGGGAAACTATAAAGTTTCCCGATTAGAAAAATGCAAAAAGACGAGAGAAGAGAGAAGACAAACAAGAAACATTGTTAAAATATATTGGCAAAACGGCCGGATCCCTTTACAAAACGCGTATTTTACTCATTAAAATTACTTAGTAGTACCAGGGCCGAGGTTTCTTGGTGCTAAAATATATAATTTTCTTCTGTAACTGGATGACGTTCAGCTGAAAGGATTCAACCCATATTATTGTCAAAAGTTAGTTTTTTATACGAGTACTAAAGAGGTCCCAACGGTTCGGTTTTTTATTCAGTTAGAATGATTCGTCTACTACTAAAATAAAGGAAACTATAAAGTTACCCGATGTATTATCCAATCCCATCCAAGTTTATTCGTTTACAAAATATCCGTATCTTATTAAGAAGACATAGTTTACAATTTCATGCGATATTTTGCAATTTTACGGCGTTTGCAATATTTGAATAACGGATACAACCTACCTACAGCAAAGCTTTGCTGTAGGTAGGTTGTAACCGTTATTCATAGAAGATATTATATAGAAGGTCAATCTTTGAGCTCATGGTTTGAAAAAAGGTTTATTAGGCCGTTTTTTGATCTATAGACTAGTCATGAGAATCCTCATGAAAAATTCTAGCTTGGATTTCATTTGAAAATCTAAAAAGGCCAATTCAACACTCTACTGTCTAGGTATTTAATAACGTTACAGGTGATTGGAATAACTAATAAGATTTGAGTAGCATCCTTATTGTAAAGTAACGGTACAGTCGAAAGCATGAGGGTTGCAGTTGTGTGCAGGCTTGTGCATCGCTTGGAATTGCTTCAGATGCAGATGCGAGCTGTCTGTGCAGCTTTCGTATATAATACACGTTCAGCCTGCTTGAACACCGGTTTGTTTGTTGACAGTCAGTTTTTTTTTTTTAATAAACTTTGCCCCACACTATGATTTACTCCTATCTTGTTTGTGTACAACCTTGTGTGTTTATTTGTTTTATTTATGTGTATTGTTATATGTACATGTGTATATATTCGCAATACTATGATCGCAGCACTAGTAAACCCCCCACCGACTGTGTCCCCACGTTGTCGTCGTGGTGGGGCTTGTGCGTCTCAATGATCTTGCGAGCTTTCCCGGTAGAGCTACTCATGCCGGAAGGTCGCAAGTGAGGGATCAGACCAAGAGGGACACGGGAAGGGCACACCGTTCGGAGACCTGAGCAGTGTTCGGGTTTGCGGACGGTGTGCGATTCATTTGGAGGAAACTTGCTCGCTGCTCTCTGGTACGCGTCTGATCATCAGACGTGACTGTGAGGGCAGCGAGTAAGTAAGTAGAGAGGCGAGGAGAGGGGCCCTGAGAAGGGGCGGAGAAACAGGGACCGCACCCTTTAAAAGGAACAAAAAAAATGGATCCAGGCTTTTGCAAAATAAGTCCCCAGGTGGGTCCCGACTGCTCAGCGGTCGGGGAATCCCACCCCGCTTCGGCGGGCTGCCCTCCGTACTCTGGGGTGGGCAACAAACGCCTTCCGATTGCCAGTGGCAACCTGAGCCGAGGAGGCTCCAGCGGGTCAGCGTCCTTCGAGGACCTGATCCGCTACGATTACAAAGCGCCCGACAAAGTGTCGGGTGACAGTTGCGTGGATGCTCGAGCGAAGGCTCCTTCCAAACTCTGGAGGAGGCCATCACTCGAACGTCAAAAGGGTCCGGGGTCGGATTCCGACTCCGGTTCCAGCGCCATTAGCGCGGAGCACGCCGAAGAGGAGATTGTTGGGGCCGCGGGGAATGCTAAGTTCCTCCGCAAACGTCCCCGACCGGAGGATGACCAGGGGTCGTCCTCCGAGGGAGAACTGGCCCGGAAGGTCCCCACGAGCAAGCGGGGTAAAGGGAGAGGAGGTACGAGCAGGCGGCTCGCCTCCCAGGAGGCTACTCAGCGGGCTGCGAAGCTCGCTGAGGAGGGGCAACACCCCGGAGGGAGCAATCCCAAGACCGGTGCCTCGGTGCCTTCTGGCAATGGGCCCGAAGCCGCTGACGACTCCAGCGAGAAGGCCAAGTTTGTGGAGGTTGTGGAGGCCGTGGTCCGCAGCGTGGCCCTGAAGAGGACGCAAGCGTCCAAAAACAGGGCCATTAGCGAGGCGGCGGCCTCCATTTTGGCGGCAGCGGAGGCGAATTTTCGCCGGCCTCCGTCGGACGCAGCGTCTGAGCTGCGGGCGGAGGTCGCCCGCTTGGCAGCTGCCATGGAGCTTCTCCAAAAGGAGAATGAGAGGCTCCGAGCAGACCTGGCTGGGCTCCGCGGAGGCAGCGCTCTGGGGACGTCTCAAGGGGGGCGCAAGCGTGAGCAAAGCCAGCCCTTGCCTGCGCCGGGTCCGGCACCTGAGAACCAGGTGCTGGACCTGGTCCGGCAGGAGCTGGCCGCCTTCCGGGAACGGTTTTCCGTCCTGGAGGGCATCGTCCTGCGCCCCCCGCTAGCGGCAAGCCAAAAGGCCTCGGGCCAGAAGGCAGCCTCGTATGCGGCCGCCGTGGCTGCCAAGTCGAAGACGCCCGGCCAGGCCCAGCAAGGGGCCGGGCCGGCGAAATCGGCAACTACAAAGCCTGCACCGGGAAAACCGGTGCAGGCCAAGCAAAAGAAGGGCGGAGCAGCTGCACAGGCGGCGCAGGCTCCAGCGTCGGCGGTGCAGCCTCCACCTTCCCAACCGCCTTCTAACTCCCCTGCCGAAGCCGGATGGCAAGTGGCCGGGGAGAAAAAGAAGGCGGGCAAGGCAGCCAGGGCAGCCAAAAGGAGGGCAAGAAGGCGGCGACAGAAGGAGCGACGCGTCGCTAACACGCTCCGCGCCCCGAAGACCGCAGCTGTAGTGCTCACACTGCAGCCGGACGCGGTCAAGAGGGGCGTGACATATGGCGACGTGCTCGCGAAGGCCAAGGAGACGGTTAACCTCCGGGAGCTCGGCATCGTCGGGGGCCTCAGGCTAAGGGTCACCATGACTGGTGCCCGGATGCTGGAGGTCCCTGGGGCAGCCAGCGGCCCGACCGCTGACGCTCTGGCCGAAAGGCTCAGGGCGTCCTTGAATGCGGACGATGCCCGAGTGTCCAGGCCCATCAAGTGCGTCGACATGCGCATTTTGGGCTTGGACGACTCCGTCACGGAGGAGGAGGTTGTGGCCGCCGTGGTCAGGACGGGAGGGTGCTCTGCCGAGCAAGTCAAGGCAGGCACCATACGTCCTGACTTCACGGGCATGCGAACCGTAGTGGTGAGCTGCCCAGTGACGGTGGCCAAAAAGATTTCGGAGGGCCGAAGGTTCCTGGTGGGCTGGGTGTCGGCGCAGGTCAAGCTGCTGGAGCCCAGGCCTCTGAGGTGCTACCGCTGCCAAGTGGGAAACCACACGGGAGCATGCTGCACCTCGGAGGTTGACCGCAGCGAGCTTTGCTTCCGCTGTGGTCAGCCCGGTCACAAGGCTGGCTCCTGCAACGCCGCGCCGCACTGCGTTGCATGTGCGGCAGCTGGCAAGCCAGCCGAGCACTGGGCTGGGGGCAAAGCCTGCCCTCCACCCACAAAAGCCGGGGGTAAGAAGCCCTCCTCCGCCGTCTCCGTGCCAGCTGCCGCCTCTGTCACCGCCGCTGCCACTAGCGCAGCTGTCGCCGCCGATGCTGCGACTACAGCGCCAGAGCCCACACAAGGGGCCCGGGAGGAGGCCGAAATGGAATGCCAATAACGGCTCCATTACGCCTCCTCCAGGCGAACATCAACCACTGCGCCGCCGCTCAGGACCTGTTGCTCCAGAGCATGGCGCAGTGGTTGATTAATGTCGCCGTGGTCGCTGAGCCGTACTACGTCCCGCCCAGGGATGACTGGGTGAAGGACCTGGACGGCTCAGTGGCCCTAATTTCGTCGGCCGCCGCCGGTACCCCGTCCCTCGAGAGTGTTAGGAGAGGACAGGGGTGCGTAGCAGCACGGTTCGGGGAGATTGTAGTGGTGGGAGTCTACTTCTCCCCGAATCGAACTCTCGCCGAGTTCCACAACTCCCTTGGAGAGTTGCGTAATGTCGTCGTCGGGTACCGTCCTCTCCCCGTGTTTGTTCTCGGGGACTTCAATGCCAAGAATTTGGCTTGGGGTTCCCGTTATACGAACGTACGGGGTAGGATGGTGGAGGACTGGGCCCTGGAGACAGGCCTGGTCGTCCTTAATCGGGGTTCTGTCCCCACGTGTGTGCGGATGCGGGATGACTCCGTGGTGGACATCTCGTTCGCCAGCCCCGCTCTGTCGCCGCGTGTCGTCGACTGGCGTGTTGTGGAGGAGGTGGAGACCTATTCCGACCACCGGTATATCCGGTTCGACGTCTCCGCCCAGACCTCAAGCGCGCCAGTCCGACAGACCCCGAGTGGTCCGCGGTGGGCGCTGAAGCAGCTGGACCGGGAGCTTCTCCTGGAAGCCTCGATCGTGCAGGCCTGGGTGTCACCACTGGACAGGCCTGCTGACATCAACGATGAGGCGGAGTGGTTCCGGGAGACCATGTCGGATATATGCGACGTGGCAATGCCCCGGGTCCGGCCAGGACGCGCCCGCCGTCAGGTGTACTGGTGGTCGCGCGAGCTGACGACGCTGAGAGAAGCGTGCGTTGCTGCGCGTCGCCCGTACACCAGGCATCGCCGGCTCCGCATTCGCCCTCCGAATGCGCAGGCCAGGGAGGCGGAGCTGTACGAGGAGTACAGAGCGGCGAAGACCGCCCTCCAAGCGGGGATCTTGCGGGCCAGGGATCTGGCTCGCAGAGATTTGCTGGAGTCTCTGGACGGGGACCCGTGGGGAAGGCCCTACAAAATGGTGCGGAACAAACTCCGCACCTGGGCCCCCCCGTTGACGCAGAGTCTCCGGCCCCAGCTAGTGGAGGACGTGGTGAGCGCTCTGTTCCCGTTGCGAGGGGACCATGCTCCCCCGCCCATGGCTCCGCCACCCTCGGTAGCCGATTCGGACCACACCGACGACGACGATACTCCGGAGGTGACCGAGGTAGACCTGAGAGCGGCGGTTAATAGGCTCAAGGCCAGAAACACCGCCCCAGGACCCGATGGCTTACCTGGGAAAGCATGGGTCCTGGCCTCGGAGGCTCTCGGGCCTCGACTACGTGGGCTCCTAAGCGCGTGCATGGAGAGGGGCCAGTTCCCACGTCGCTGGAAGACGGGGAAACTGGTCCTCATTGGGAAGCCAGGGCGCCCTGCGGACTCTCCGTCCGCATACCGGCCCATCGTGCTGCTTGACGAGGTGGGCAAGCTCTTTGAAAGAGTAATTGCAAACCGCCTCGTCAAGCATTTGGTGAGAGTTGGGCCGGATCTGGCGGAGAACCAGTTTGGTTTCCGCGCGGGGCGCTCGACGGTGGACGCCATCATGCGCGTAAGAGCCCTCACGACGGGGGAGGCGATTTCCCGGGGTGGGGTGGTCGTGGCGGTGTCCCTTGACATCGCCAACGCCTTTAATTCCCTGCCCTGGAGTTGCATCAGGGAGGCACTCCGGTATCACCGGGTGCCAACCTACCTCCGTCGCGTGGTTGAGGACTACCTGACGGACAGAGCCGTCATCTACCCCGGTCACCGGGGAGAGTGGAACCGGCGAGAGATGTCGTGCGGTGTTCCACAGGGTTCGGTTCTGGGGCCGCCCCTGTGGAACATCGGCTACGACTGGGTGCTGCGCGCCGACCTCCCTCGCGGCGTCAGCGTAGTCTGCTACGCTGACGACACGCTGGTTCTGGCGCAAGGGGGCTCGCACCAGGCGGCGGCTGAGTTGATGACACGCGGGGTTGCGGTAGTCGTTGATAGAATCCGGCAACTGGGTCTCGAGGTGGCCCTGCACAAGTCCGAGGCCATGTGCTTTCATGGCTCTCGGAACCGGCCACCACCGGGACCCCAGGTAACGGTAGGAGGGGTTCACATCGGCGTCGGGTCAACGATGAGGTACCTGGGCCTCGTCCTCGATAGCCGGTGGAACTTCGCGGAGCATTTCCGACGTTTGGCCCCCAAACTGGGGCGGGCCGGGGCTGCCTTCAAGCGGCTCTTGCCCAATCTAGGGGGTCCAAACGCCTCCTGCCGGAGGCTGTACGCGGGGATCGTGCGGTCCATGGCCCTTTACGGGGCCCCAGTGTGGGCGCTGTCGCTAAGGCGACTGCCAGCGCGCCACCTGGTCTCGGCCCAGAGGGTCATGGCCATTCGGCTAGTCCGTGGATACCGCACGGTCTCTGGCGAGGCGGCGAATCTCCTTGCCGGATTGCTGCCATGGGATCTGGAGGCGAGAGCCCTCGCGCACGTCTACGCGTTGCGCGTGGAGGCGCTAAGCCGGGGTGAAACTCTGCCGCCGCGGCAAATTGCTGCGCAGCGGACGGAACTCCGGCGGGATCTCACGGAGGTTTGGAGACAGCGACTATCGCAACCCAGTGCTGGGCACGCCACTATTGCGGCGATAAGTCCCCTCTTTGAGGCGTGGCTGGAGAGACGTCACGGCGTCCTCACCTTCCGCCTGACGCAGGTGCTTACCGGACACGGCTGTTTCGGGAGGTACCTGTGTCGGATCCAGCGGGAGGACACGTCCGGGTGTCATCACTGTGTGGATCGCCCGGAGGACACGGTGGAGCATACGGTGGAGGTCTGCCCTGCTTGGGCGGAGCACCGCCGTGTCCTCGTCGAGGCGATCGGCGGCGGCAACCTCTCGCGTCCGGCCCTGGTTCAAGCCATGGTCCGGAGCGAGGAGGCATGGGAAGCGGTCGCCTCCTTCTGCGAAGCAGTAATGCTAGCAAAGGAGGAGGCGGAACGCGTGCGTGAGAGGGAAACCTCACGCCCCAGCCGCCGCAACAGAAGAAGACGCCCCGGGCGTCGGGAAACGCAGGGCGATTCCCGGCCACCGTAGGCGCGGGCCTGCGGATGGCGAGCTATGGGTGGCTCGCCGTCCGATAGCAACCAGGCCCGAGTCGACGGCGCGTCGTGTTCCACGCGCGCCTCAAAGAGCCGTCAGCAACGTAGACGGGGCCCCATAGGGTCAGTGCCTGCTAGGGTTGCGGATTTTGTTCGAAAGAGTCACCGCAGCCCTGGAACGCAAAGGGCACAAGAAGGATCACGGGTGGGTTTTAGTCAGTAAGAGTCTGACACTCCCTTCCGCTCCGCCCAGAGCGGGAGAAGTCATTTGATGATTTCCCATCCAGAAAAAAAAAAAAAAAAAAAAAAAAAAAAAAAAGCACTAGTAAACCATTAGCAGAAGTCATATGAATTTGTAGGTACAAGATTTTTATAAAAGTTTTCAAGGACCGTTCATCAAGTCAACTAGATACCGTTAAGTTTTCTGAATATTAGGGCTCCGACTGTGCTCGATCCCAGAAGTAAATAAAAGAGCAATGCGTAGAGTTTTAAATCCTTTTATTTATACCTAGCGTCCGTCAATTGCGCCAACGCGTGTAAAAAATGTCTCGTAAGTTCCTGCAGAATCCTGTGAAATGTCTATTTAGCTTCATTCGTAGAAATATATTTAAGCTTGATTAAAAATAAAAATCTTCTCTTTGTCGAAACGTATCAGGTTATTTCTAAATATAATCACCATCGGGTGGGCGCAAAACGTCGTTTTATTTAATATATTTTCCATTATACAGGATTATTTTATAAATAATGCCAAACAAATTGGGTTGTTTTATATTAGTAATAGAACACATTTTCCATTATTAGGATTAAGGAGGATAAAAAAATGTTTGAACACATTTTTTTATCCTCCTTTAATTCAGAAAAAATATGGACACATTTTATTCTTCCTATTAATAAGCTGGATGACACCCGGTGGTGTCAGAACTGAAACACATATCACCGACATCACCCACAAATCAGCGGCACTGAGCCGGACGTCTACCGTATGGTATTCTATTACTAATAGGTATTCTAATTTCTTAAAAAAATAACTCTTTTCCATTGGTTTTGATCTCAACCTTTCAAAATGTGATGCATAAGTACGTAAACGTAATACGCCTATGGAATTCAAATTATTGAAAAAGCTCTCGTCTTCTCCTTGGGTACGTATGGATGATTAATCCGGCCATTACTATGATTTGTTTCTCCTGTTTCGGTCTTTAATTGGTAAATTTTTTAGACCATTATCAATTTTTAGACTAAATGGGTCAAATTATGTGACGAACTTTACCATCAACTATGAATGTAGCCTTTGATGACTGAAGTTGTTCCTGGCTTCCACATTCATTTTGATGCGCATCGATGCTATTTATACCAGAAAATTCGCTAACCCAAATACTGTATCCGGACGGGCCGCACTGTATAATAGTCCAGAACAACTCATTGACCACGTTTGCTACTACTATTGATTGTGCGTGCCTGTTGGCTGTGGGAATGTGGGGGTCTATTGATTGATTTCACGCACTAACCTAGGATTTTTTTTTGACGACACCAATTTCCGCCTCGCTGCTTCACTGCGTTTAGGAGCCACCTGTTGCGGTCATCGCTGTCACTGTGATAAAGTAGGCAACAGTCTCATTCACCACAGGCTTTTTTGTTGCAATTTTGACCCTTTTGCGCGGCACATTAATTTAAACATCATCCGACCAGCTCTAGTTACCGTCTGCGTTCCAGCTGTATTAGAACTCAACGGCTTCGAACGTAACGATTACAAAAGACATGTCTTTGCTTCCATGGATGATAAGTAGGCCTTTATTTAGGGCCACAACTTGTGTTAATACTCTTGCACCATCCCATCTTCTTAGTTCATCGTGTGGTGCTGACGCGGTCGCTGCAGCAGCGGAAAAAATCGTGCGGTGTAAATATAGTAAGTGAAGGTAACGCCGCGTTATGGAGCCGTTTGGAGTTAGATCCTCGGGCTGTGGGGTCCTTGAGATCACAGCATTTAAAAAAAAAATCGAGAAGGTTGGGTGACACATCCCGTGACCCAAGGGCTGGTTTTACTTAGGTCAAGGGCTTAGCATTGACATACAACGTGGCAGTGCCACACGTCTTTTGAGCACATCTGTAGCTGGCAGCGTTGAGGGTGATTTTTTATTATAGTTTTATATATTTTAGTTCGTGGTTTATTTTATTTGTTAATTTTAATATTTATAAATCTGTAAATGTGCATATAAAGAAAGTATTTATTTATTGAAAAACACAAAAAGATGATGTGGGTTCCGGAAAATAACCGATTGTCTTTTTTATTTTATTTTTAGTCTATTCCATCCCACTGCAGGGAAACGGCCTCCCTTTCTTCCTTCTGTTCATCTCGGGTTTGAGCAAGTGTGGACCAATCCTATTGACAGGCGTCAAGCTCGCTCCGCCATTTTCGCCTAGATCTGCTGCGATGTCGCCGAGACGTCGCGGTAAAGCCAGACTTAATGGCACGACAATGACAGAGAAGGGCTCAACAATGACAGATAAAGCTTGGAAAAGTTGATGTTTATTCCAACCCCTTTTTTTCCAGTATCTCTAATAGAATGGTTAACCTTCCTCACCTATGATGTCACCTATGCCAAGACTTCCTTACAGTGAACTGAAAGTCGTTGGTCTACACTAATATTATAAAGAGGAAAGATTTGTATATTTGTTTTTGTATGTGTGTATGTTTGTAATGAATAAATCATTCAAAAACTACTGTACCGTTTTCAAAAATTCTGTCACCATTAGAAAGCTACATTCATCCTGAGTAACATAGGCTATATTTTATCCCCGGTTTGCCACGGGAACGGGAGCAGCGCGGGGGAAACTGCGGGGCGCTGCTAGTTTATTATACAACCTGTGTCATGGTAATGTGGGCGATAATTATATTTTTTTCGATAGTTGATGGTACTCGGATTACCATGTGGGGTGGTGACCCTGGACTACTGTCACCTCCAGTCAACCCCATGAGGTGTTCTGCCACCCCACACGAAGTCACGCGACAAAATGCCATTATCTATGTAGGCTTGTCGAAACGCCCTTTATATAGTAAAATTGAATGAGTGCTTTTTGTGGAGAAGCTCCCCGGGGAAGTACACTTTCTATACTCAGTTCTGTTGCAAACCAGTGAATTCTAGTTTAAAGGATATACTCGTATATGACTCTGCATCTTCGAGGTTTAGCAGCGAGACTTCTTCATGCCTTGGGAAGCACAAAAAGCCGTTACTTTTTCTAGGATGTTCAAATGACAGGGACCAACGGGATTTGTAGTCGTTAGATTTGAATAAATGAGTTTTCAGATTAATTATTTGTGTGAATGTACCTATGTAGTACCCAGTCATATGTTTGCAGTGTCAGTATTGCAGAATGATCATAGCCAGAATTGAATGAGGTATCCGACAACGTATTTGTCGTCAGAAGAGAATTTTATATGAAGTTTATTAGGCTGCTTTGAAAGTTCACTCACATTTTGACTGTACAGCCGTGTTCTTAACCTCGAAAATCGAAGGCGATATTGGGATCACAAGAAAAATTTGGATTGCAAGGTGATGAAAACATTGATGATAAATTTAGATTGATGAAATACTTTGAGATTTGTCAGAACGTATCTCACAAAATTTTGGGCAAAATCATCTGGGAAGTCTATTCGCTTTTGGTCTAAATCGACCTCATTGCAAAAGCCTATTTAAAATAGAGCAAGTGCAGCGGCCTTTTCTTGTGACTGTGCAACCGTGACAGTTACCGCTGCTTTATTTTTACGATAAGCAACTCTTTATTATCACTTTACGAAAATTCTATAGGTTTCTGAAATTAGGTACACCAGGGCCCTGAGTCTGCTGTTACAATAGTGTCAAAATGGTCTAACATTGATCTCATAATGGTTCATTTTTACAAGTTTGGTAATCTACTAATAAAATAGCGTCACTATGATTTTCCAGTGGTCAACTACTGACACTCCATTGAAAGATATGGCATAGAATGGTAATCTCGTACATAATGACAAATGAATTACAGACGTATGCGGTAGTCTGCTAAAATTTTGAAAGTTCCTTTAATCAGTGACCTACCATTAGAACGTCATTGTGCAGTCATTGTGTTTAATAGCTCGGTTATCAAAAAGTATTACGAGACCATTGACCGACCAGTGATCGACCATTATGAATTTAGCAGATTACGAACTTTTAGCAAAATGACAATGGAATCGTGTTGGAATGACAAATTTATAAAAATAGCAGACTTAGGCCCCAGGTAGCAGACTGAGTCGACAGATCCAGGCGTCTGTCCCAACGCTTATGTTTCCAGACATGATTTAAATGGACGTGACATCATGTTTACGTCGAAGTCAGTTTTTCAAAGAAGACGACATCCCGCTTTGTGGCGCCAACTGCTGTCGTATTTTTACCTGGAAAACTTCATTGTTCTTGTTTATAATAAACAGTTCAGATTACTTTGTCGACTCATATGTCACTGTGTATAGATGGTAGCGCATTTAATGGAAATCACAGACAGGACTATAGGTACCTATGCATTGTAATCTACACTAATAATAAAAATAGAATGCAATGAGCAATTGAGGAACGCTTTGGAGGATGCTTTTCGAGAGTTCCGCTCCGAACCGCCTGAGCTTAGACCCCGTCTACCTCGTTTGCCTATTATAAGAAAAACAGGGCACTGATGGGTGCTCTAGATTCATAGCTAGCAAATTGTTTTGATAGTAGCGAAGACCTCGCCGATACCCAATGTACTGTATGTAATACCAAAATGTACATCCACCCTTAACAAACGTTACTTAAGGCCGCAACACTGTTAACGGTGTGACGGTACATGAAATATATAATAAGTTAAAGGAACCTACTAAGACCTACAAGCCTAACAGTCTCTACAACTCTAAGCCCTACAAGCCCTACAGCCCTAACCTATCATATACCTAGTATGTGATAAATAAATATATAAATACGTTCAGGATGTCTGCACCATGCGACCTAAGGTTACAGACGGATAGTAGGCAGGATTTCCAGGTTCGGGAAGGGTACACTCACTGCCAGTCCCGCAGACTCACGAGACTGATGTCATTGTCGTACTCAATCTTGTACTGTGGCAGCTGCAGCGTCATGTCGTGTAGCTTATGTTAAATTTCCGAACAATGACAGAGCTAAACGACCAGCTGTACCAGCTTGGCAGTGCAGGATTGAGCGTCGTATCGGTGAGGCTAGAGCACTCATTTTGGCAAACTTATCTGCTTCAGGGAGGGCAACACGTTGTTGTAGAGTCATGCGCTTTGTGAGGCGGGCATTCGGGGACTGATATATGTAAGCGCTCAAGATTATCTGTCCTGCGTCACAGAGCGTATCAACTTCCTGAAGCAGAAAATCTATGCATGGGAAAACCGTATACGTTGATACACGCGGCGAGTAGAGAGACACACTCAGAATCGCACATTCCAAAGCAACGAATGGTGGGTTTACAGGGCTTGGGAGCAACCAGACTGAGATATGGCTGATATGCGGCGGATGATGATGTATTCATTTTGGCGTAGCATCTGGTCAATGCCTGTCAGTCACACCGAGGGTGATTGGATTAGAGAGGTCGAGCGCGCGTGCGTTCTGATACCAGAAACGGGGGCAATTACCATCAGCCCCCAAGATGTAGCAGGTGCAATTAGGTGTCCCAAGACATAAGGGATATTTTTTCACGAAATCAAATACTCATACCCTCTATTTTTATTCGGTTTGACCTCATTGGCTCAAATAATAAAAATGAATGTGATTGAACAACTATAACCCGTGCCGACTCGATGCCAAACTTTAGGGATGAAAATTTGTACCGACTTAGTGTAGGAGGAATTCAGATTTTATTTTTTATTACTTTATTAAAACGCCAATACACCCAAATTATATATTATTTATTCATTTATATTAAAAACTAGCTGCTGCCCGCGACTTCGTCCCCGTGAAATCCCCGATTTTAAAACATTGTTTATCGCTGCTCCGCTCCTATTGGCTTAAGCGTAATGATATATAGCCTATAGCCTTCCTCGATAAATGGTCTATTCAACCCAAAAAGAATTTTTCAATTCGAACCAGTAGTTCCTGAGATTAGCGCGTTCAAACAAACAAACACACAAACTCTTCAGCTTTATAATATTAGTAGGTATAGATAATATTATTGTTCAAATTTTCTTTTTAGCGTTTGTTTTATAGAGTCACGATAAATTCTCAGATACTCTCGTACGCAACGTAATAAAAATTGTTTTTGTTTCTCCTCAACAGTGAGTTTTGCATTACTTTAACTTAGCTTAAATGCTCTTTTGGCTGCATCGTTTACTACAGATACAGAAATTTTATCTTTCTGACTTCTTGAAACGATGCATTATTTAACCGCAAACTACGACATTCATGTAAAAACTGTCTTCAATTTTAAGGCGGTTGAACAAGGACTTGCTTTTTACTAAAATGAAGTCAGAGATTGTTTTATTCTGAAACAAAATAAGAAAATAGTGTTAAAAATATACCGTCACAGGGAACGAAAGTAACAATTTCTTTAACTATTAATGTCAATGTTCTTTAAATTTACCATACAATGAATGAACCGTAAAATTATTCCGTAAAGTTTCTTCCTCTTTGGTTAAATTTTGAACCATTTTAACTTTAGTTTCTGGGTCCAAATCATCATCAAACAGTGATAAAAGTCTGCTTTTCAGATTGTTTTAATTATCAATTTTCACTTTATTTTTTTCATACATTTGCACTTTATCTTTTAAATTCCAGTCTACAATCGCGTTCCAAACTACTTGATCACTTCCTGCAGAACTTTCTAGTCTTGCAGCAATAATTTGTTCTTTGTTTTCTTAAGAAATAACCATTTGAAGACGTTCTTTTTTTGATTTCCGAGCATTTAATGCAGGCAAAAGCTTCCTGTCCCAATTAGTCAGAAACAACTTCCGGTACCTTATTTTGGAAATAAATTTGTATGTGTTTATGTGTGTGTTTGTTGTGTTGTGTTTGTGTGTGTTTGTTTGTGTGTGTTTGTGTTGTGTGTGTTTGTATTGTGTTTGTTTGTGTGTGTTTTGTTTGTTTTGTGCGAGTCCCAAATAAACATTTTTCTTTCTTTCTTTCATCGTGTTCTTTCCGTTTTTCTGTACGAAATCTAGCGCTGCCACCAATTTTAGAGCAATAAATTCCCGCCGCAGAGGTGGTTTACCACGCTGCATGTTCTAGACAACCTTCAGTACGTCCTCTTGTAAATCTAAGTTTTCATTAGATTCGGATGATGAGTCGTCTTGTACCAGTACATAAGATAATATCGAAGGAGTAGAATATTTAGCATGTCGTTTTTCTCGAGTAAATAACTTTCAGTATCGCCATCAGGATGGAATTTGGTGTGGACAAATGTGCAGTCATGCATGTGAAGCGAGGTGAGATTATGGAATCCGTGGGAACCCAACTCTCGGATTCCATACATCCCTTTGCTCAACGGAAACTTATTTGACAAGTACTTGGGTATGTCGGAAGCGTTGGGCATCAATGCTAATGACGTGAAACAATCGTTGAGGGGGCGCTTCTTTGGTCGCCTGAACAAAGTACTAAATAGTCTTTTATCAGGTGGAAACAAGGTGCGCGCCTACAACGGTTGGTTCATGCCGGTATTGATGTACTCTTTCGGCATAATTAAGTGGACTCAGATAGAACTAGATGCCTTAGATAGGAAGATCCGTTCACTGCTGACCGCAAATCGGATACATCACCCACGATCATCGGTGATGAGGCTGTATATCCCGTGGAAGTGCGGGGGTCGTGGCTTCTTAAATGCTAAGACCCTGCACAATCGCGGGGTATGCAGCCTTAGGGGATACTTACTTCCTAGAAGCCGATGTGGGTATGCACAAGGATGTGGTCGCAGTCGAAAAGGGCCTCACCCCGCTGTCCTTGGCTAACGTGAACTGGCTCAAACCTGTGGTATTAGATACTAATTATCGTAGGGAGGTATGGCAGAGCAAGGAGCTTCACGGGGGCTTTTATCGGGTCCTACATGGGCTCGATGTAGATTTTCTAGCGTCCGTGGCCTGGCTGCGTTTTGGTGACCTCTTTGGGGAAACCGAAGGTTTTATCTGTGCGATTGCAGACGAAGTTATGATGACGAACAACTACCTGAAATACATTGTGAAGGACAGTACGGTTGACATATGTCGGGTTACTATTTTTTTATATGTATTTTTTTTATAGAAATATTTAGAAATGTAATAAGTATGTACAGAAAATAAATAAATGAAATAATAGTATAAAGAGGAAAGATTTGATTGTTTTTTTCGTTTGTTTGTATTGAATAGGCTCCGAAACTGCTTGACCGATTTGAAAAGTTCTTTCACTGCTGGAAAGCTACACTATCTTCGGTGAACATAAACTATATTAAATTTTCAAAAAGTTAGGGATCCTTACTAAAACTCCAATAATATAACCCAAGCTATGAAAAATTACCAAACAACTTTCATACATCGCGTGCACTGCGAATACTATTGATTATAGAACTAAATAATGTACTACGTCTTTGCAGAAAATAAAATTATCTACGAAAACTATCGTAACAGTATGTGTCTAACTATTATAGTTATGTCACAATAACTATAATAGTTATAAAAATATATATATAAATGCCACCGCTATAAAAGCTCTTTTATTTATACGTTGGAATTAATCCTTATCAAAATAAATGACTTCATATTTAAGTCTGCTTCAAAACAATTATGTAACTTTTAGAATTATTAAATTTAGACATTCCATTCGAAAGATATCACAAGTTCAAAAATGTCTCCGCTCACGTCGCTCGGTTAGACGGCACCATCCATGCAAAAACGAGAAAGTACGTATGTACATATATGAGAGTGCGTGTGTGTAAAAAATGATACCTTTTGAAATGTTTGTTTAATACCCGTGCGAAGCCGGGGCGAACTGCTAGTCAAATAACAAAAACACATTTTTGGGCCCATTATTTATTTATTCACTAGTTTCATTTAGCAACATCAATATATTATTTAATAATTATTATATAATAAACCGTATATGATATAGTTATATTCATCGATTATAATTATTTTACTTAGATATTATTCTGTAAAAATACATGTAATTAGAAACAGGTACAATGACGACGTATACAATGCTTATTCTTGGAACATTATTTTAGAATTCGAAAGATGTTAGGGTTCTGAAACCTTTTCGAATTGTGTGTTCATTAATTTAGAATAGTATGACATCGTCATTGCACGCCATCAGTTGCAACTACCTCATAGATACGCACTGGGGAAACCATTTTTAAGCACGGTTGATAACAATGCAACTTTAAAAACGCACTAACAATGAACCTCGGTCATATAGAATGAACCGGATAGTAAGAATAATCTCATAAGTCATGTTACAACTGTGCTACTTACTACCTATGACTACTGCGAAAATATCGGGGCTCAATGATATTTACCAGTAGAGATGCAGCGCAGGTAACATGCGTCTGAGAAGGTACAAAGTAGCTTGCATTGTAATGAGTTTCAAGTTGCACAGCTATTAGCTAAAATTTAGTCTAAGTACTATCGCTGTGCAGCATTCCTATATATGTATATCGATACAAAAATACGCACATGTTACTATGCATCAACATTTAATGTGTTTAGTAAGCAACTTGAACACGATTTTTTTGTGTGTTTTAATTTGTTTTTTTTTTTTTGTGTTAAGTTGCTCATTATATTTTTTCACATTTCAATGCTGTTTCTTCATTCGTAACATGTGTACGGAAATCGATTGTCAACCCGCAAAATTTGTAAAAAAATATGTATGTAGATTGCAGAAACATTTATAAACTCCGGAATATTTAACGTTTAGCCGAGCGAACAGGAAAACATTTTTTTTTATCGATTTCGCTTTATAGTTTCTTTTCTATAACTATGTTTTTTTTTTTTACTTAAGTGTTTTTAGTCTCAATATTGTTTTGTTTATTTTTTGTCATATTTATTATTTTTATGTGAGTTTATTTGTTCGGTTACACACAATTCGCTCAGCTAAAGTTTAACAACAAACTGTAACATGTGAAAATATGTATGTCTTTAGTGCGAATTTTGTACTTAAAATGCTGCCAATTCGTGCCACATTACCTATATATATATATACCTAATCGTACATAATATGCTGTCAAACAATGGTTACGTACTGATATCGGTTTGTGTGCAAAACTCGTTCTAAAGACAGTT
Source organism: Hecatera dysodea (assembly GCA_905332915.2). Lineage (NCBI taxonomy): Eukaryota > Metazoa > Arthropoda > Insecta > Lepidoptera > Noctuidae > Hecatera > Hecatera dysodea. Next base: position 22,336,056 of record HG995286.1, on the reverse strand, counting down.
ATTGTGTTACAAAAATACATTCGAGGGAGAGATGAAGATAGATCGCAGCCAAACCATGGTTCAAACTGAAGTCAACCAGAATTCCGATCCTAATCGATGACGATTTTCCTTTCAACCCTGTTTTTTTTTCTATTTTATTTGACGATTTTTATATTTTTTTGTTTTTTTTTTATAATTTTTGTATTCATTTTTTTTTTGTATTTTTATATGATTTTCTTGTCAATCTTTCGCAGTTCGTTCAATAAATTGGCTGCCATTTATCTTGTACCTCTAGAATCTGCGTAATCTTGTATTCAACTGTTCGTTAGCTACTTTCTTAGCACCCTTCCAACTCATGTATTTCCACTAGATATGCTTAATTAATACTTCTATGCTGGCTACATACTTAACCTAAGATTATATATTTTGAAATTGGAATATAATTTATAGAGTCAATTTGCGTTCTATAGTGAATTATATGCTTTTTCTAACTGCATAGAATGTGTTGGGTATACACAAATACCAAAGAGCAAGTTGATATTTTTGTACTTATAATTTGGTGCCTCAATAAATAAATGTCTTTGCAGATAAATATTAAAACTAAGTAAAGTTTATATCTATTTAAGCACAGCCATGAGATGAGAATCGGTCTTCCGATTTAAATTTACATTTAAATAATTATTGTTTTATAAAAATCACGAATTATTGTGATATGTTATTAGTTGACTCTGGTTTGACTGAAAGCTGACCCCAATATAGTTGAGAAAAGGCAGGCAGATGAAGGATTGTTATATCGCTGGCCCCGGGCAATAAAGCGGTAAACACCGGTTACGCCCTTTTTAATGTTATTTGATTTTTGGCTTCTCTGAGTATCAGTCTATCACTCTAATTTTTTTCATATTTTTAATACAATATTTCAATGGAATAAATGACAATAACAGCTTTATTGAATGGAAAATTCTCTTATGACTAAATTATGTATTATTGCATTACTCTAAGAAACATTACACAAAAAACCGTAAACATTTAATACGAACTAATCATAAGAGATTTTATTCTGTACAAGCTATTACGCCTTTCTTCCCGGAAATTTATTGTAATATTACGAAAAGTAAAGGGAATAAAATGCCACTCTGTGGTACCCTGGCAGAAGTACTACCACGAAGATAATATATCTCCGATGCATATACGTTGCCTTGCCGGCGACCAAACAGGTACATAACTGCGAAACCAGTCAATCACCGATAGAGATACATTAAGAGAGCATAGGATGCTAAGAAAAACATCGAAATCAAAAGCGTTGTTGAAATCAAGTAATGCCAAGACCGCTAACATTACCGCTTTCCATGGCTGACCTAGTATCTTCAGTAACATTCAGAAGCGCTGTATTAGTGCTGTGACCAGGACGAAAACTGGACTGAAAGGGGTTGAGGAGATTATTTTTGGATAGTAAAAGACTAATTTGATTGTGGATTAACTGTTCTAGGACTTTGGATAGGAATGGTAACACGGATATTGGACGGAATTCAGAGAAGGATGTGGGGTTGGACTTTTTGGTCATGGAATAATTTGAGCGTCTTTCTACGAACTAGAAAAGACACCGGTAGATACAGAAAAGTTGAGGATGTGGCAAATGACGGGAAGGATTAAGTCCAGCACGGACAGTAATATTTTGCGACTGATACAGTCACTTCCTACTGCATTCGAGGTAATCGATTGTATGCCGTATACAATTCATTATATTGATTCTTGTTGTGTTTTACCAACCCCCCATGATCTTAGAAAATTCCAAACTTTGGATGGGTCCCCATTTTGGACAGAGTTTTGAATGTGTTGGCGCTTTGCATTCCTACATACTTTATTACAGCGATTGAGGATTGCGGCTTATTTGTCCCTATTTACATCAGTGCAGACGTTTAAATTTCGACTTTGCCGTAACCTTCTTGATCATCAACTTTTTAATGTCATCTGTCAGCCACGGCGCCGGCAAATGTTTTACCGCTCAAACAGGTGCGTGAAGGTCATAATAGCTGCACTAGTTGTGAAAATTTTACTTACTCGTCGACTGACGTGGATGCAAACAGGGGAGACCAATCTATATTTTTCACATCCTCGCAAAGACTGTCAATGTAAATCCCACCAAAATTACGTTGCATAAAAATTTAAGCTTTTGTGGCCGAATTTTATATGAAAGGAAAATTAGGTAATGGTAGGAAAAGGCTTCAGCTGAGCATTGACCATGGTTAGCGATGTGATCCAAACAAGAATCAAGTCAAGAAGTAGAGTTTTGAAAATGGCTCACCATTTTCAAAACTCTACTTCTTCACTTCTTGGCACTTAGTGGAAGAATTGAAAGATTATTACAAGCAGTAATATTAGTTAGAGACGAAGAGCGATGGGCCTTTTTGAGGAGGCAAGTATTAAGTCACCCATGATTATACTGTGACTGTAAGAAGGAATCAAGATTTCTAGGAGTTTTTTCAAATGAGGAAAAGAAGTTGATATGTAAAGGTTTTGACCATTTTATTTTTGTTTCCAAAGTATAACAGCTAATATAAATTATGTGATTTTATTTAAATTAAGGTTAAATCAATATTTTTTTTCTTTTTTAAGTGTATTTTGTGTTTGTTTCCAAAGTTTATTAATTAATAAAAATTGTGGTAACTTAGTATTTTTCTTTTTTAAGGGGTTTTGTGTGATTGTTTCTTAATTATTTTTTTTTGTGATTTGTAAGGTTTTTTTTTATAAGTACAAAATATGAAACCTTCTACTGTTAGCGAAGTAGACAAAATATTGTAGTTAAACTATGGCGTCAGACCGATTCAGTCGGGGTTCACAGACGAAAGTATTCATTTAAAATTTAATGAAACAAAAATAAGGTAGTAGTAACATATTAATTTTGTAAAATACTGTCTAAAATGGTTAAAAATAAAAATAAATCACATTATTAGATCGGTCTGTTACAATGGTTACATAAAAATATGTTTTATTGATAAGATTCTAAAATGGCGATTAGTGAATGATACATCTAAGATTTGGCTATAAAATTTCCCTGAAGAAGGTGGTAATCGTCTGGTACACTCGAGATTTAAAGTAGAAATTACGTCGTATTATTTTCTTACATTCTTGAATCTCAGTGGTCGATGTGTTTATAAAGACATTAATGATGTTACAATTGAAAGAGGATCGTCTATAATTTGTATTATACATTTTTTCAATTATTTCATTAAATATTTATACTATGACAAATATTTTTAAAAGGTTATATTGGTAAAAAAATTAGCTTTCATTTGACATTTTGAACGCCTGTTTTGGATCACTGTACGCTGCACTATAAACAAATTAGCTTCTTTTATTTCTCCTGTAAAATTCGATTTTTGATATTACCGCTTTATTGCCCGGGGCCAGCGATATGTTAGAACATAGCTACATAGTTTTATCGTCATGTTAAGACACCTTTGACGTAATGTCGCAACAATATCCTTTCGCTGGTGCAAAATGACAAAGTAAAATAGTTCTTTCGCTCAACATTATATGATGACCTAGTAAAAACCTTCAAATTAAAAGTACCTTTTCCCATTTTTATTAAGATGGATACGAGAAGCACAGGACCGGTTGTTGTGGTGGCACTCGGGGCAGGCCTATGGTCCAGCAGAGGACGTCTTTCAGCTGATATGATAATGATTAGGGGTTAGATAATTCAGAGCACTGACTGTAATGTTAAGCTGTATACATCGTATAGACTGTTTTTGTCTTTTCTTTAAACAATGATTGTATCATGGCTGAAAGTTCAAGAAAATCAAAACTGTTTTTCAAAAAACAAGTTTCATAAATAACGCATTGTATTTTGCTATTGTATGTTTGTTCTATTTCTGGGTGGTTGATTGCCAATTCAGTTTCGTCATATTTCCAACTTTGTTCTCAGAACAAAAGTTAATGTATAGGCAACACTAAACTAAAAATGTTGTAGGATTGAAATACATACTTATGGATCGAACGAAATAATGACTGCTATAATTTATAGATATATTATATGTTTAAATATACATATATTATAATCGCTATGTCATAAACTAGTACTCGTGTTAATTCCTAATTCCTTTAAATAGATTTTGGATTATACTCTCTTAACTCTAGATTACGTGATTATCTAACATACCATTTGATTAAATGCGGTTATATGCGGTTAAATGCGGTTAAATGCGGGCCCTTAATTTTTTCATGTTTTTTCCTTATTGATATAATCCGCTACGGTGCCATTCCCTTATAGTGTTTCCTTAAATCTAGGTATAATATATTGAATTGAAATTAATTACCTACCTTGAAACTGGAATATAATGCTATGGGATGGGAATATATCTACTATCCCTTCCTACAAATAGATTGGAATATAATATTACACATAAGATTATATGAGATTAAATGCGATTATACAATTTTAAATAATAATACCAAATATTGCGAAATAAATATAATTGTGCAGTGAAGTCGGTTACATGTTACTATGGGAATCCTCTTTGGCGCGCATAAAATATGTTATCATGTCTATGGGCAGAGGGAATACTATGGTAGAATTCTTCTCCGCCGAAATGGTGTTCAGCGTCTGCAAGAATAGCCTAGAGTTAAAAACGAATGTAAAAAAGAACCTCCTCCATTTTTGGAAGTCGGTTAAAAATCATTTTTGAACGCAGTCACGTACAAAAATTTACGATTGCACTTATAAAATTGATACCTAAAAAAACAGTGATACAATATTAAACTAAGAAAATAAACTTGGAACAAGTGACTTTGCGAATAACTATACGCAAAGTTAATTTTTTCAAGTTTATTCTTCTGCTGCGTTTCAAGATTATTTGGACTGCGCTGCGTGTCGCGGGTTCGATTCCCGCACGGAACAAAACTTGTTTGTATGGCCTACAGATAGTTGTTCCGGGTCCGACTGTTTGCGTAAATATGTTTATTAACGCACCCACGATACAGGGGGAATTCCCTACTAGTTAGGGTCAAAATTAAAAAAACAATGACTGGCGAAAGTAACTTTTCAGGCGAAAATGAAATCCACAGCAGTATACAATTTTATAAACCCAAACCATTGAGTCCAGCAAAGAGTACAGGAAGCAAAGTTCAAAGTTCGAATTTAATTCATTCTTCGTAAACTTGAGCTTAAATGCCACCATACGATGGACCTGGTTTTGTTTTTAATTGGACCTGTTCGATGAATCCAAATATTATCTCAGTAGTAAAAACAGAAAACCAAAAATTCCGAATAATACAAAGCAATCATGACTAGAGATGTTTAGAGATCAGGATCGCGAACGCGTGATATCCACTTCATTTGAGTCGTCGCACCGACACAGGGTACCATCCAGTTTTGCAATACGAATGAACGTGGATACCGCGCGATATAAATAATATTAGGAAGACTTATTTCTTCGTCCATTTCACAAAAAAGAAAAAAAAAGTAGATTCGAAGTTATGATTTCTATCTTCTATAATTGGGTAGTTGCCTAAAAAAATCTAATTAGTCCGTAAGATAGACTTCCCAAAAATATTGGACACGTATTTTTTAATTTTTCACGTAATGAAAAAACCAAGACAAAAGTGAGTTGAAAACTCGTGTGACGTCACTTCGTGCGACGATTTTCACCACGCCGTGATGTCACAAGCCCCCACTCATGATCTTTGAAGCCTTTTATCTTCGTCAATTTTTAGAGACTTCATAAAGCAAAAAATACGTGTCTAATATTTTTCGATAATCTAACTGACGGACTAAATAGGATCATATTTTTATTAGTCAGGAAACATCTCAGTGGCGTGCAGTGGTTCGAGTTAGGGTAGGCCAGAAAATAATGACCAAAAAAAAAAACACACCACATCATTCAGGGTTGAAATTTGGTCTTTTTTTTGTTTTTTTTTTTTAAAATAGGCAATTAAAAAAAACTCATTTCATTAAAAATCAACCCTGAATAATGTGATTATTTTTTAAATTTTATTTGGACATTTTCTCTGGCCTACCCTAACTCGAACCACTGCACGCCACTGAAACATCTATTCTATCATTAAAAACATTACCTGAAGGTAACGAAGTTGTAGTGCTGCTGGGCTATCGCTGATGACTTCAGAAGCCTCTCGTAGAGCGCGGGAGGCCTTTTGTTCTCCTTCAGCTGCAATTACTTTGGCACGAGCTTCTCTGGCCGCTTCGGCTTCTGCTGCCATTGCCCTTTGGAGCTGAACCGGTAGACGAACATCTTTTCTGTTAGAAAAACGTTTAATGTTTAAGTTTTTCTACGTAAATTATGTTTTGGTGGACTATGATCCTTTATGAGTATAATAAAATCACTTGAATTTTTTAGGAGTATGCTCTTAATAGAACTATACTTTTATGTTATTTCGGTGAGATTTTTCTTAGTTAAAAATTGTACCTAAACGAAAACATACGGGTCTACACTGAAACTTTTTAGAATAAGCCACTAAGAAAAGCAGTCGATGAAAAATTCATTTAAATTTTGGATTAGGAACTCTTTCGGAATCTGTAGTTGTGTAATGCATTTATATGTCATTTGTTTTTAAAAATTGGAGACCATTTAAAAAGTGTCGAAAATGTTTTATAACGAATGTCGTTTCGGTCTTAGGTACTTAACAACAATGTTACGATAGGCTTCGATTAGCATTTCGTGATGAAGCCTTGGATTTAATATACATGGCCGGAGCAAACAAATTGATCATTCACGAGAAGGAGAAATGGTTTCAGTCAGTAAGAGCCTGACACTCAATTCCGCTCCGTCCAGAGCGGAATAAGTCTTTTAGTGGTTTGGTATTTCCCATTCTTAAAAAAAGGCATTGATATGAGTCAAGTACCATGATTGATGAATGATTGAATGATTGCCTCATTCTTTAGACTGATGAGTAATTTCGCAACAATTGTCCTAGAAGATAAAAGGAATGTCCACCTCACCCCGCCAGACCGAATATTTTTGTATCGAAGGTGTGGAGTGAGTGGTTCATACTCCTTACAGTACCAACCTTGTGGCAGGTTGTGACTTCAAAAATCCAAATTAAATTCAATTATTTAAAGGCGTGGAAGTGATCCCTAAAGAAGAGTGAGCCCATTGCATCATTGAATAGTTCCATCGCATGCAACGGTACCTAGAAAGGAACGGAGACTTCTAAAAGCAATCAAAATATTAACAGGCTTCTACATCATCCCGTTTTTATTTTCTAAAAACTTTCAACGTGACCCACGTAGGTTTCAGTGTAATTTAAGTTTAGTAAAATGTGCTTCGAAACCTGATTTAAACTGAAACCGTAAAGTAGTTTTGCACGTCTGAGATATTCAGTGATAGCAGCTCGTTTTTTCTCAAGTATGATAAAACATTCCGAATATATTCTACCTCTGTACATAGGTAGAATATTTACTTTAACCTCGTGTTAAATTATTATCACTGGCAAATAAACTCGACGTCCGAATCGTTCACAGCTAAGAAAACACACGAAACTCCAATACATAATCGGCGTAATGAAGAATGTATTAAAACTACATCATAACTTTGTAAAAATGCCACAGATTAAGCTCGCATCATTGGCATAGTTCATAATATTGGCGTGTATGGTCAGCTCTATTCAGACTTTTTTTTGCTGTACTCTTTCTTAAAGCACAGTAAAATTCAAGCGCAGTTGACCGTCCGCTTGTCATCGGCGCATATATCTGCTAGTTGATTGCATTCTTTGATCAAAATGATTTCATATTACATGTGGCCAGTGTAGACGGATGCGACCAAATAATGCTATCTCCGTGCACGCTGCTGATATGGTTAACCTTAGCGAAATATTACGCTTTTTCGACCGAGGATTGTCAATTCTGGTGGATTTCTAGTATGAAAGACTTTTGTCATTGATGTTTATTAAATATGCTTTTATATAAGCTGCATTGTGCCAGAGATCGTCTCACGTGCGCTCAAGATCTTACACAAATAACGTAAAGCCCAACACCTTAGATCTTAACTCACAACTTAACGCGTTCCGCCGTGATGCCCCATGCTTCAGTGGCTTCATCTAGGGACAGTTGCTTATTATTACTAGAGATCAAGTCACGTTTGCTGAGGACATCTTGTAAATAACCTAAAGTGTCTCTCCAACTCCTTAAGGTCTAAACCCACATCTCAAAGTTTTCCATCTTGGTGACTCGAACTTTGGTAGCCTCTTTCAGAGACAGCTGCATGGTGCCAGAGACCACCTCACGTTCGCTCATTATTTTGTGCAAACAACAACCTAAAGTGCAACTCCTTAAGATCTAAAATCATATATTGTTACAGCTTGATGCCCTAAGTTTTGGTAGCCTCATCCAGGGCCCCAAGTCTGCTATTTTTATAAATTTGTCATTCTAATACGATCCCATTGTCATTTTGTTAAAAGTTCGAAATCTGCTAAATTCATAATGATCGATTGGTTGGCCAATGGTTTCGTAATTTTTTTTAGGCCACTGATCAAAGGAACTGTCAAAATTATAGCAGATTACATCCGTCAGCGATCTGCATACGTCTGTCATTAATTTGTCATTATGTACGAGATTACCATTCTATGCCATTTCTTTCAATAGAGTGTCAGTGATTGATCATTGGAAAAGTCAAAGAGACGTTTTTATATTAGTAGATTACCAAACATTCTGAGACTATTGTAATAGCAGACTTGAGGCCCAGGGAAGAGTTGCATGGTGCCGGATTTTGACTCACGTTCGCTCAGGACCTCATAAACAACCTAAAAAGCAAGTCCTAAGGGTCTACACTCACATCTCAACGCGTTCCACCTTAATGCCCCAAGCTTCGGTAGCTTCATCCAGGGACAGCTGCATGGTGCCAGAGATCGTTTCACGCTCACTCAGTATCTCATGCAAAGGTCGGGTTCCCATGGTATTACGAAGTGTAGTCTGAGCAAGTAGTCTAGTGGAGTGGTGAGCGTTCTCAACGTTCGCGATGGAGATGGTCGCATTGTGGACACGGTAGTAAACCACTGCGTCCACTGATACGGTAACGGAATCTTTGGTTAAAACCTACACAAAATATTTCTTGGTTAGTAATGTGGGTTTGATTTGAGAAGTTTTTTCTAATGAACTCATAAAATAAAATTTGGGAAGAAAAGTTATTTTTCCAAAAAAACTTAATGAATCAAAAATAATAATAAAACAGTAATTACCTCTTGTGGCGGGATATCGTAGGTACGAGTTCGCAGGTCTACTCGGGCATAGGTGTCGATACAAGGCAAAATGAAGAAAATTCCTAGAACAATAAGACAAAAGTATTTTTCGTATTCCAGTTCATTTTTTGTCTACAAGTCTTGGCGCGGGTTCGTATTTCAAACACCTTTTTCTTCTTCATTGCTAAGATGTTATGTACTTACCAGGTCCTTTAGCGCCTCCAGATAACAGTCGGCCCAAACGAAAAATTACAGCCCGCTCATACTCTTGAACAACCTTCAAACAAAAAAAAGGAAACATCAATAATAATATAAATATGTATATACATAAATATAATTATGTATAATAATAATTTAAACGCTAGGTCACGGAAAATAAGCATCATTTTCCTGTCCAATAAACAAACACATGTTCAATTTGTACACGTATTTACGCCAGCTGAATATAAACAAATTCGACGAAATACCATAAATCATCAAAGAACATTGAAACAAATTAATCTGCAATTCACGACAACCCATTCATAATTTAATCCTCTTTTTTGACAACTGATGTTGATTCGTTGCAGTGTGTGACAACCATTAGTACAGCCAAAAGCACCTAATAAGCAATAAGCCGCTTTTCATTTGCAGCTTAATAATCATTTCACAGGTCCGCTATAATTGACAACATTTCAAAATAATTAATCCGCAAAACAAACAAATAAAAATCGGTTTATAGTTCGAATATAATTAATATTTATTTTTAGAACATGAAATTTGAAGATAAATAATAAAAATCGAAACAAATACTGCTTTAAGATTACTATTCTATTCTATTTTTTTTAATGGCAAGCATGCCGATGTCGACAATTCTGCCAATGTCAACTGTGCTATGGAAAGACGTGTGAGACCAAAGACAACAAATGAAGATTTTTATAATTTTGGGGAATAAAACCTTGTTATTGAGTTTTAACAAGTTATAAAATGTACAAACCAGAAAAACGGATATAAATAAAGAAGATCTTTTAAATAAGTCGAGTAAAATATGTATAACCATAATTTAATGTCATTAACCCGAATAAAAACTATCAAAGCATTATGGCCGTTATGATACGTCAATGTCATATGTCAAAGTCATTTATACATACCTAGTAAGTATAATCTGTATTAAATTGTAGTCCGGTAATTATGAAATTATGATTCTTACCCTGCAGTGGGACAATATACTGGCTAGTTAGAGTAGATTATAACTACATCTCTAAATTCATCATTAATTTCATTTTATGTTTTAAATAACTATGTTTTCACCTTCGGAAAAAAATCATGATTAACAAAAAAGAAAATAAACATTGGATTAATACATCGAAATAAATCGAAATTAACTATAATAAAAACATTGTAGTGGCCCTTCTTTTATACTATTTTATCATTTCAATAACAAAATTTTCATGAATTCTGTAATTGCAACTTTCCCATTAGGTACCTAACAGTTTGCATAGGCGGAACAATCCGGTTAGGAACATGTCATATCTTTTTTTACTAGTGATAGGCAATCAAGGCAACCACTAGCTCACGTGATAGCAAGCGATGGTTGAAGATGAAGTACGCAAAGTAACCTATTCACTCTTGACTTAAAGACTCCCAGGTTGTAGTTATCAGGAAACACAGACTGGCAGGGAATTCCACTTAACAGCTGTACGCACAATGGATATGTTCCCAAAACGTTTTGTGTATGTGATTCGCTGATGGAACGGGCTTGACGGAATTAAAGTATGCAATTCCGCCAATGTTAGCGTTACCTACGGGAAGTGTAATAAGGTAGCGAACCTAGCATCGAACATGTTTTACCGATTACCACGGCAAAAATACCCTAATTTATCACCATGACAAACATTTTTTACGCGGCTTTAATAGTTGGCTTTACTTATCCCACTGAATGAGTGTATTATTAAAAGCTTTGATTTTTCAGGTTACCTACTAGGTACGGAACGATAATGAAGCTTTATATTTGTAAAAGAATTTTCGTAACAGGATCTGAGATATCTTTTTATAAGCACACCAGCCGATGCTGATCCTTCATAGAAAAAAGATTTTCATACTTATTCCCTCCGCCCTTATTACCCCTATTTATAGTTGATAATTCCAAGAAAAACCTTTGTTAGTGCTCGCCCACATCATTAGAAGGCAAGACAACAACTCTTTTGTTTTCTTTATCAGTTAAGGGTTAACCAAACGATAGATATTGTTAAAATGACAAGGGACATGACCGCTTTTCTTTTTCGACATCAAACTAAGAAAAGGTTGTTCAACCGTCTTTTTGACGTCATTTAATTTTGTTACTGCCCGTATAGAATTTAAATAATTAAAGACGTTTTTTTACTAAAAGAAATGGAGCTGTCTTAACTTTAAATATAGTTTCGTTTAACAAATATATATGCAACTTAAAATGATCAAATGTTAATTAAACTTAGCCGCATTTTGTGGACTGTGTTGTTTATTTATTGGACAAAAGCAAGCTTCTTTCCATACGAAATTGACATGTACGTTACATTTCACATTATAAATAGTGTTTAAAGATAGAAAGAAAACTCGTTTATTCCGCCATAGAAATCTTCTTTAAATCTAACTATATAATATACACTTATCCTAAAATTAAACTTAAATCCTCCTAACTACAAAATGGCATCAAAAAACTCGTCCGCATTGCTATCGACTGGGAGTGAACCCAATTGACTGGTGGCATTGTCACGTGGTATGGCAATGCTTATCCTCTGTCCGAAGTAAAAGCCAGCCCTTGGGTCACGCGAAGTGTCAATTAAACGTAACGTAAACCTATGTTATCTAATAAAAAAATACCGTCGGTATCTTTATTTTTAACTAGCTGCTGCCCGCGACTTCGTCCCTGAGGAATCCCCGATTTTAAAACATTCTTGATCGCTGCTCCGCTCCTATTGGCTTACGCGTGATGATGTATAGCCTAAAGCCTTTCTCGATAAATGGTCTATTCAACCCAAAAATATTTTTTCAATTCGAACCAGTAGTTCCTGAGATTAGCGCGTTCAAACAAACAAACTCTTCAGCTTTATAATATTAGTATAGATTTGACCGAAAACTTGAAAAAGGAACCACTGTCTGTTTGCAAAAACGAGAAACAGAGCTTTCGATGAAATTGAATGAAGAACTATTCAGCTAGCTATTTCAATTCATAGCCATTCATTAGTAGTAAATGTGCAATCATGAGATTCAAGACCGACGTGGCAGTGCAGCAATCTCCCAGTTTGCATGTCCCGTACAAAGGCAGTTTACTTAGGTTGTGAGTTAGTTTCATGCGAAGTTAGTTTTAAAACTTCAAAATGAAATGGAGGAAGATGATAGAAAACTGAATCAGAAATCCAATGTATAATGTAAGTGTATAATCCTACAATTTCACAAACTAATAGATGTTTGCAACCTAACAACTTGGTGTAAAATGTATTCAATCACATAAGTTTATTAGTTATTAAGCAGTATTATTTTTAGCGAATCTGAGTACCAATACAAACCAATCCTGGTTTAATCAATACCAAAATAAAAACTGTAAAAAAACTGTAGTAAGGAACAAATAAAAAAAAGACTGAAAAAAAAGAAAAAAAAATGCATAGGACAAATATGGAATTACATAAATCTTTGTTATCCATTCCCTTCTAGTAAAAGTAGTAGTTTACTTGCAAACTAAGAAGTGAGTTGTTAAGTCCGATCAAATCAATGCACTCATCAGAAGTTGAAATAATACAGAGTACTAAATATTTGTACACATCGTGCAAATGGATCGTCAAACAAACCTCTGTGTAATACACAGTGTGTATGCACTGACGTGTACGGACTAGGCCAGGCTTTCTCGTATCACTCTATACACATGATGCTTTAAATCACGTAATGGTTTGTCAATATTGATTTTTCTGCGCAAAAGCCCCTGAAAACTGTAACAGACTACACTTAAAAAAACTGAATATACATATTCAGTTTTTTTAAGTGTAATCTGTTACAGTTTTCAGGAGCTTTTAAACGATTTGCTGAACGTGTGTGTGTGAATTCGAATGTTGGATTGGATAACACACGGATTTAGCTGGCGAAACTATTTCTAACCACTGCTAATCCTGATAGCCAGAAAAAACAGTGGCGTCTAACAGAAAAATGCCGACTGAATAAAACTCGACGATTCCCGGAAAAATTATATAATAGTCTTTGATCCCTCAGTGACATTGATTGTATAAAAGAACACCGGCTCCTCCGCTAACCATTTCTAAGAAATACATAATATAAAAGGGTAGTTGACTAAAAAAAATAATTAGTCCGTCAGATACCTAGAATTCCAAAATAATGGACAAGTGTTTTTTCTTTTTTCACGTAAACAATAAATGAAGATGTTAGAGTTCGTTAAAAACACGCTTGACGTTTAGTAGCGACGTGACGTCACAAGACCCTTCTCCTGATCTTTGATGCTTATTATCTTATTCAATATACATATTATATAGTGTCTAATATTTTTCGATTATCTGACGGACTAAATAGAATCCTTTTTTACTACTCAAGAGACATCCCTATTAAGTGAACAATGAGACTTTTAAATTACATCGTGACACGGAAACATTCCGCATGCCCATCACTAATTGGTAATTTCTCACACCGTATGTGTAAAATCGATTGCCCGATGGTTTTTATTTCCGAAAATAGTCTTCACCGCCGGGATTACTGCACAAAGTTAGCCGTTAATCCGACCTCTTACCGGGGAATGCAAGTGAGTTTATCTACTCCGTTTGCTTTCAGTCTGCATTGAAAATTGAGACTTGTTAAGCCCACACCACACTCGAATTTCGGATGTCAAAACTTTTCATTTAAATTAAGTTTGAAATTATAATGTGATAGTTATTCGGCAGTGGTTTTCCCGTTAACTCCTGTTTAGCCTTTTTCAACTATATTTCGGTCGGTTTCCAGTCAAACCGGTGTTTTTTGGCCCGCTAAGGTTTTTAATATTGACTCGGAACTCATCAGAACGAATATAAAAAGGCCTGTGTCAAAGGCTCTTTATTCTATTGGTTATTGTTATTCATAGCTTGAGCTCATTTTCGAGAATAACAACAATTTTTCCAAGATTTCGGGCAAAAAGTGTTCCTAATATAATAAAAAAATTGTATTACAGAAAAAGGAAAACTGCAATACAAAAAAAAAACGGATTATGAAAAAGTAAAGAAAGAATGGCTTACATATGTGGTATAGTTTTAAATTTTAATATACCAAGCTCAGTTGAAGTCATTATGGTACAAAGTGGCCAAAAATCATCATCTTCACAGGCATAACTTAGACCCACCGATTTGTAATAATTTCCTCTAAACTCTCCCTTGACCATAAATATTTCATAGTATTGCTAAATAATATTATCTAAAATGAGATTAAAGGTTTAACTAGTAGTTGTAACCAAAATACTGGTTTTAGCGTAACCGGGCAACGCTCTAATTAACTACACGGATTTATACACGGAGGTCAATATTTTCCCTTTATTATGGTGAGGGTCAAATACCAAGTTAAGGCGAGGTCACACCGTCGACCGGCTGGTTGTAAAACGTGGGTCATATAGCCAGCGCATGGCGGTTTATGGACAAGCAGTAGCGGGATCGAAATTTCTACGACGAAATTATGAATAAAAAAAAAAATTGTTCTTTTTCTGTGCTAACTACATATTTGAATGGATATGTTTCTATTTTGGAGCTTTGTCTATTAAGTATTTTTTTGACAACGGTTTTCTAATTGTCCGTTAAGTTTTTGAAAATCATGAATATCATTCACTGATTTTGATTTCATACGCTTTTTTTTTGTTATAGCGAAGTTTCTTCTTAAAATCACACAAAAATAATACTCGAGTATGTTCAAAAAATTAAGAGTCAATCTTCAAATCAGTCATAGTCATCAGTCATAATCTTTAAATTATTTAAATAAATGAAAATTAAAATAAACTGCAATTTGAGGAACAAGACTACACAACGACTTGTTCTTCAAATCAAAGTATATTTCAAATAAATAAAATCAATGATAAATAAATTATTTACCAGAATCATTTTTATTCAACTCCAATTTATAAATCGCTGTCACCGAGCTGAACCAATATTAATGTAATTTCCCACAAAGCCAAACAAATATATAGGGTAGAGTAATTAAATAGAACTTCATTGATTTTATTTTAAGTGACATTAAAATAATTTACTTACCTGATACTTTGCTGCACACACTTGAAGAACAAATAAAATTGCAGCGGAACGGAGGGGACCCGAAGACTTCCCTACCTGGGCTGAGCCTGACCACCGCAGGTCAGGCTCAGCCCAGGTAGGGCTCAATAGGTAATGAAAGTGTTTGAAGAAACTTGAGGCGAAAAGGTGCGGCCGCGCGCGTTATGTAGAGGTAGCGGAAGCGGGTGCTGAAGCGGGGGCGGGTAGTGGCCTTGTATGCAGGGGAAGAGGAAAATCTCAGGGAGTCTCTATACGGAGCAAGGTTTAGGAGACGTCTGGTCACTAGGACTGACTATAACCAACTGAGCTCAGCCTCCGCAGCAAGCGACAACAATTTTTCTTACCCCCCCACCACCGCACCCCTCTAATGCACCCGCCTGCATCGGCCAATCAGAGACCAGGCGCGGAGCGTGGATGGTTTTTATTGGCTGGCCTTTGGAAGGTACGCGTTCTATATTAGTTATAGTTAGGATGATTTAGCAACGTCAGAGAAAAAGATCTTTTGAAGAGGCTTTTGAAGTAAGAAAAACAAAGACTTATCGAATTATGCATTATTTTAAGAATATTGCCGATTTGTTTACTCCCCGGAAAAAGATAAGTTTGTCTAATGAGGTTGAGACGTTTCCCCAAAGGTCGAAACTCGAAAATGGTTACTGGCGAATGGTATGGTCAATATCGGTTTATATCAAATAAAAAAAAACAATGCATAATTAAACGACTATTGATTTAATTTCAAGGCTTTGTCTCAGCAACCATAACATTCATATTGGCTTTAAGTTCAATCAACTTGTATGTGAGAACTAGGACACCTGATATAGGCTGCTCACTTATTCATAAAACGATGACATTTTATAGCGGCCAAGGTTTATAGTGTTCTGGTAAAATTTTCTTTGAAGAAATAGAAGAAATTATGGACATAATTCATCAACGATTGACCTACTTAATATAGAATATGTGTCATTATTATATTGATGACTTTGATTAGATTGTTTTTTTTTGCTAGCTAATAAGAACTTTTATTGCGTCTTTAAGGGGTGTAAAAAAGCACGCATTATAATGCCGAAACTCACTTGTTTTTGTTTGTGGCCTATATTTACAAACTTTAACTTGCTTCATTCGTATCATGTGTCCAGTTGGAGAATAAAAATCCGCTTTTTTATTATAATTATGAGAGCTATGAGACTGATCATTTTACACTTTGTGTAGAACGTTTCTAGTCAAAGTTAATGCATCGATCGATATTATTATATTTATTTGTCGCCAGCCGTTTTCCGCTCAGGTGTTCAACAATGCTTTTATCGGAAATACGATGGCTGCATTGGAATTGCGATACACAGTATTATACGAAGATAATATCTAATAAAATAAACATAGAAAAACATACTTTTGCTAATATATTGTGGTGGTACCAACTTTTCACACCCTACTTGTAAAGATTTTCGATATGGGTGTATTTATGAGAAAAAAAAAACGGCATTTTACTGTAGGTTGATTTCTAGATTTGAGTTAAGATAGTGTCGAACTCAGTAGGGATGAAATATAGAGCGACGGAAACCGAACTTCAAAAAGGTACTTCATTTTGAAATCGGGGAAAATACGATGATACTATTATAGCATTCGAAAAGTATTAAATTTAAAATTATAAGGTATGATTATAAATTATTTAGTATGGATATAAATAATTATCTTTTAATCACGAAACGATTTTTCTATATTTTACTGCTTCAAAATGGGATCTCTTTCTAAAGGATTACTTTCACCCCTAAACTCAATAAATCCTACATATTTTTGCTTTCCTGACCGACTGACCTATTTAGTTGAAAATGCAATGTAACTTCAGATTTTTGGTAACGACGTTACATCTCAGGTCGTGAAAAAATTGTAGGTACTCAAATTCCTAGTTTTAAGATTATAATGTCTTATCATGTGTAATTAAAGTCCAATTCACAACAAGCAAAATGCATCGTAACTTTTTTGTTTCGGATCATCTTACTTTTTCATACGTTTATTTTACAGATATGCTGTGGAAACGAAACAAAAACATGTATGTAACAGTCTTATCAAAATTAAAATATGCGCGGCAACACTTTCGCAAACGACAAAGCAGGTTCGCAGCGCGGCTAAAAATATATAGGTCACGCAAACATTGAAAAATAAACGAAATAACTTTCACTTACCTTGAAACAAATGAAGAGAGAGAATGGCATCGTCAGGCAGACTAGAATCCATGATAGGACCACTAAAATTTTTCCGCATGTTTTTCCTTCCGAATCCGAATCTTCGTTGACTGAAAACCACCAAAATATTTAGAACACTTTTCAAAACACTTAATAAAAAATAAAATAAAATAAAAGTAAAATAAAATCCTAACAAATAGCTGGGTTTAAATTGACTGTTGAAAGCTCACTGCTGTTTGTAATAGTCGGATACAATTGCAGTCGACTCGACATTTCCATCATTATTTAGTAAACATTTAGAACACGTAACCATGCGCTGCGGGCAAGAGTCCGATACTTACTGACCCTGTATACTTACTTACCCGTGCCTTATGAAACATTCACGTGAGAACCCAAAGGTGGAAACTACTACAAGTCTTAATAAACATATTGTTAAATAAAATGATCATGAAGAATAATGTACTTACCAGCATCGGACACCACCATAGTGGTGGATTCAGAGTAACGCGCCACTTTGAATAGATAGTTTTGACTAAGCGTGTCAACTGAACGAGGGTTACTGAAATACTGATGAGGGAAAATGAGGACTCAAAGAAGTCGTGAAGCGGAATGACTTCGATGCCTGGTTGCCACTCCTTTTATAGGCTGCAGTGCACTTGTAGGGGTCAAATGTGATATATGTCATGTATATGGGAATGACGTCCCTGCGCTTTTATTGGTCCGCTGAAAGGCATTACGATCCAGAGCTACGGATTTCAAGTTACGAGGTTCCATCGCCCTGGAAAACTCGAAAGGTTACATTTTTTGGGACCATTAGTGAGTTAAGATTCTGAGTAGGGGACAACTCTTTACCTTTTCTACAACTAACGGTAGCTAAACAAACAGTTTGTCGAATGTTTGTTGCCAGTAAATAATTCAACTTAACTATGACGTCTTTCTTCGTCGTGTAAATTACCCTCCGATCAAAGACGTCACATTCGAGTAAAGTCAACAGTAAAATGTATTTTTATCTGACAGCAAATATAACAATTTTTTTACTCATATAATATTATTTCCAATGGTTGTTATTAAATGAAGAGCTATTTAATTGGAAAGAATATATACAGAAGACAGTTTTACTGTCGGGCTGTCGGTTCTCTCATTTCCCCTTGTTTAAACCTAGATAATAATCGAAAGACTGCACTTGACAGACTGCGAGATAATAAATATTATTTACCTATTAGTCCCAGTATTTTGCAATAGTTGTGAGTTTTACTAAAGTTATTGATGTTCTTATGGACTAAAAAGACTTCCGTATAATATGCATATCGTAAATTGAATTTTAGATGGTAATTCACGATATAAAAAATCTGTACTACTTATATTTTTTTTAAGGTTTTATATCCGCAGTTCTTCAATATTATTATCAGGTGCATCTGTCACCGAAAAATTGCAAAAATAGTACATACACTTTTTCTTAGCAAGACACGGATGGAAACTGTTTTTTTCTTTTTACTATTTCAAAATGTTTTTTTTTTAATAATGTATTGAGAAATTATAATCTATAATAAAGATTTCTAACAATCTTAAAGAGTCTGCAATTTCCTGGTGATACATCTACCAGCAAAGAAGTATAGATAAAAAGACATATTTTTAGAAATAAGTTTTATTAGTAAAATACAAAAATACACTTAATGAACACAACACTATTCAATTATTATCATTTCGCTCATTGCAGTTGCTGATATATTTGTGTATTAATTTTTTTTAGTGGCTTGTTGAATTTTATGATACTTTTGTTGATAGTGAAAGAACTGTTGGGGAACTGTTAGGTTAAAAATGGTTTCAAAATACTTGATAGTATAAATATAGCTATCGTTAATTTCAGTAAAACAATCAATTACCAATTAACCTGTTAAATTAACTCAAGATTAAGAACCTTATTTGTACCAAATCTATTGGCAGTGTAATTAAAAAGTGAACCAATTCTCATAGCAATTTGTTACCGAAGATAAATCAAAAGGTTTCACTTTTCTTGGTAATAAAAGCGCTACGGGGCAGCAAAAATACTCTATAACTGTAAATACTATCCAAGATTATTTTAAAAAGTATTAAGTTTGACATGAATTGTTGCTTGCTTAAAATGACTTTTAGCAATACGTAAAACGACCTTTTATAAAATCAAATTAAGTATCTGTTAATGAGATGGAGATTCCTTCAATGGTTTTAATGTGTTTTTAAAATACTTTCTCCGAAGAAAACCTTGAAGAATCACAAAGTTCGTTCTTTAAAATATGTTTATCAAGCACAGCATTGTGTTATCAGCAGTGACTTGCTTTCTGTTAATACGACTTGGTAAAGCGAATGATGTCAAGTTTCAAGAGGTGAAGGACATTAGTTTACTTTAAAAACACAAGTGTGTTCACTTTTAAATTGTGTGCGCTTTAATGAGGGTAAAATTGACCTCTACTGAAAACGTCATATAAAATTATAAGTTTGCTAGTTTTGTTAAAATCCCTTAATAGATGGTTAAAATCCTGCCTTTGGCATAGGCAAAAACTCTACTATTATGGATTAGTCGGAAGAAACGTCGCTTGCTTGACATTTTTGTAGAATGATAAGTCTGCTAAGTTGCTAATTATCAGTAATGCCTTTATTCCTCAGGTTAAAATTATCTGACTATTTAAAATAAGTTCTTAGTCTATTGAAAATATTGGTCACTATTACTAAAACCTTAGCTACTAAGATCACTTAAAGAAACTGTTCAACTATTGTTTCCTATACGGCAGTGTTTTCAGTGCTTTTCAAATATGGTTTGTGAGTTCTAAACTACATTGTTAGTACAGGGCTGTTGCACATAGTTGAGGCAGAATCCTCTGTTACCTATGTCAACTGGAGCTTCAATGTTGTCTGTGTGAAACCATAGACGAAAGGGTTTCACGGTACCTGCGAAATAAAAAGTTGTGTTCTAGAGATTGTTGGCATTAAGCTGGGCCCCAATTCTGCTATTTTTATAAATTTGTCATTCCAACATGATCCCATTGAAATTTTGCTAAAAGTTCGTAAAATCGCCAAAATTAAAATAAATAACATCAGGTGTAGACCTGATGTTATTTACTTTAATTTTGGCGATTTTTATTATGAAAATCTCTAGGCTATTTAGTAATTAGGAAATTCTAAATTCTGTAACTAAAAAAAAAACCAGTCGCCACAGAACGTCAAGATTTTTTACCGACTTAAAAAAAGTACGGGATTTTTAATTCGGTAAATTCGGTTGTATTTTTTTGGGTTATCTCTTAACTCTGTCACTTATGAACTGATTTGAATGAAATAATGAATAATAAAGACACAGACCTTCAATCTCAGAAGTCAGTGTTTTTTTAATACTGGCTTCCAAATTTAATTTTTTTTAATGTTGTGTTTTTTATTTGCAAGTCCATTGTATTATTGTATTTTTTTGTTTAATAAGTAAAAATGGTTTTGCATACAGTTCTAGTACGAGACTGGACATGGCACCTTTGAATTAAAAATACTACTCTCATGTAGGTACAGATACAATAGATCAATGATTATCGAAATCAATTGAATTTTGTTAAGTTTTCGAAGTAAACATAAATCGTTTTTAATTTTTCACCAAGCGCCTTTGACCATAGAGACACATTTAAAGTACTCGTAGTTACCTCATAATATATGTATGTAGTTCCATTTCACAGCATACCAAACCATATCCATTCACATAAGAAACATATGAATCAAACTAGTTTTAAAATCGAATACGAAACGAAAAGCTTCGGAGCAAGGCTTCCACATAAAACGGGATTATACCTGCCTTGCATTGAGTACATTGGGTAGTCTGTCCCTATTTTGGGTAGGTGCATTGAAATATTCCCGGTGCAGACACCGCCAGAGTAGTTTACTGACAGCAGTGTACTAGTTTACCGGCTGGCTTTTGTTTTACTGAAAACAAGTATTTTTGGAATCTAAATCTGACTGTTTCAGCACTCACAGACAATAAAGTTTAGGTTGATATTCACGACACTTCACATAGATTCTGTTGCAAAGTTAAAAAGGACTTTATACACCTAGTAAGATGAACATAATAATGAATAAACAGGATTTCGTTTTAAGATACGGCTTTAGTTTCCACAAATTTATCACTACTCTTAACACAATTTATTTGTTGGTTTTTTCTTTGAACATGTAATTTTTATAAGCTTTTTAATAACTTGATTTATCCGTGAGTGTTTCCAGCTACTAATTAGTAACAAGTTTTTCGAGAACTTTCTTGCATGCGATTAAGCTTAAACGTGGGTTACTTGTAAAGCTTTGACGAAAATGGTGCTATGGACCTGGTTTGATGACGGTACTGTGAAGTGGCCACAGCGACTGGTAAACAAAAACAACACTATCGTGTTTAGGCTGGGATTTGACGTTTGATATAACAACTTTTTAGTAAGAAAAGTGCTTGTAAAAGTAAGTAGTAAGTAAAGATTTTTACTCCTAGGCACTTGATTCGTGAGATGCGTGCCAATCATGAAATAGTAACCTGCAGGCAATTTTACACATTTTAAAATAAGTTTTTTTGTTCTCTTATCTTCTGACCTCTGTCTGTTATTCGTTTGCTCTTTAGTGTCAGCAGAAAATGTGTATATTTTAATTTAATATTTCTACTGAGGCTTAGAGCTTTATTTCCTCAAGTCTTGGTCGAAAGAAATTAAAAGCCTTGGCTCGAGCAGGATTAGGAACAGTCAAGGATCATTTTGTAAATTACATAGAATAGAAAATTATTTGCAATCTCATATTGTGAAAAATTAACTTTTAAGCCTCTTATTCACTGTGGCTAATATCTGAGCAGTAGCGTTTTTATGATTGAACTTAAAGCTGCCAGAATTAGATTTTCTTATCCTTGAACAATTTATTATAGGAGCTTGCCTGAAGATAAGATTTGCTGGTGACTTATACAATATCCATGTTTCAATTACTCTCTAAGTTTAGTAGTTATTTAAATATGAAACGAGGCGGTTTTATCAGGGAAATTATACGACAGCAGTTACTTCACAAAAATTTAACTGTTATTTCGTGTTGATTCACGAATATTTACAAAGACTAAAACGGATCATGATGCTAGAAGGCACATACTTTCAAACCGCTCAAATTCAATGAAATATGCTAAAAGAAGTGTTTTTGGGCACTAAATGGGTTGCTAAAATTACTTAAAAAACCCAATGTATGTACAAATAATTATCTTACTTAATACAGTAGCCGCTTGCATTGAAAGCTCAGCCGAAAAGGTTCCCCCGCAGATTCTGTCGGTGCACAATGCTTGGGCCGGCTGGATGCGTCCAACATTGGTGGCGCAGGGCAAAAGCAACCAATCATTGGCACAATTGTTGGGTCCAGCTCCTGACCCGATCATGGCGTTGACTGGACCATTGCTGTTGCCGCTTAGAGTGAATGCACGGGAACGGTTGTTGACTGTAAAATTAGAACGGAATGACTATTTAACTACATAGGTACATGCTATAAAATAAAATTAAGTTACATGAACAATACAGATATAAATTTTAAATCATATTTTGTTTTACGCAAAAAGCTAGTTCTCATGTTACGCCATTACATGCTGTTGTTGTTTTTCGAATTTGCATGTTAGCTAAAGGGCTATCATTGGCTATATTACGTAATTGATGAATCAAACTAGCCTTTTTCCAACATTTCTTCTCCGGCTTAAATAAAATAAAACTTACTCATTCTTCTGAATGTTGGCAAATGACAGACTGTACCATATCCCATATTATCTAAATATTAGATGGATGAATGATTTGACCTATGAATTTGGAGATTTGCATGATAATTTCAAAATATATAAATGTTGTATTTTTTAAAGTACAGGCTCAAATCATATACACAATTTTGCCATTTTGATGGCAGTTTATATAACCCTGTGTGTTACTGTAAAAGTCTGCCGAATGGGAGGCGATTAAGTCAGCGAAAGCGTTTTGTACTGCCGCCAAGGTGTAGAATTTTTTCCCGCTTAAAAAAATGTCTAAATTTTGAAAAAAGTAGAAATTTGCTGTAGATCACAAGGAGCTTCCAGCTACTCTTGCAGATTTACGATGGTCGGTCTTTTAAAATAACACGGCTTCGAATAAAGTTTATTTGCTCCAATCCATAGATAATTAGTGGATAAAATCTCAAATTCAAACAGGTAAAAACCTTTTATTTGTCAAATACCTAACAAATTATAGTCAAACTGTACCAACATAGTTTGTTTAAAGTTTAGAAATTAATAAATCTATTCAAATATAAAACAGAACCTGATAAAGTCGTCTATTGAATATTACATTAGTCTACGCAGGCCAAGTAAATGCCAGTTTAATATTTAAACAGATGCCCTGATAAAAATGTATGTTTATTACATATGTACATTTTTTAGTGATAAGTATACACCGTGTATTTTAACCTTAGAAAACCCTCATTAATTGAAAAAGCTTACTTTTTTTTCTTTTACCTACTAGTCATCATCGTCATCACCAGCCTGTTGCAGTCCACTGCTGGACATAGGCCTCTCCAATTGCACGCCACTTAGATCTATTTTCGGCTTCTCGCATCCAGTTTCTGCCAGCCATCTTGCGCAAATCGTCACTCCACCGTGCCTGAGGACGTCCTACACTACGTTTGCCGAGACGCGGTCTCCACTCTAGAGCTCGTTTACTTCAACGGTTGTCGGTTCTATGACTAGTCGTTGCTGTTTTACTGCCAGGCAAAGTCCAACTACTTCCAGATACTCTTCTTCTCCGTTGTTTCGAACCAGCCCCCTGGGTACGAGTCCAAATAATCTCGACGGTGCTTTCCATATTTAGGAACCCACTACGTGGAGGCTATTTAATTGCCCAGCAGCTATTATGCCTGCAGCTGACTTGACCCACCCAATCTAAATATATATAACTCAAAAGTGACTGACTGACATAGTGATCTATCAACGCACAGCCCAAACTACTGAACGGATCGGGCTGAAATTTGGCATGCTGGTAGATGTTATGACGTAGGCATCCGCTAAGAAAGGATTTTGATTAATTCTACCCCCAAGGGGATAAAATAGGGGATGAAAGTTTGTATGAAACTTCGGGCTGAGAGTTTCAAAATCGGGGGTAAAGTAACTATTCCACGCGGACGAAGTCGCGGCAGAAGCTAGTCCTGTATAAACCTGGCAATAAAAGCATAATCTACGACGGTCAGATTATAACAGCGTATTGAATTCTGTACATTTTGATTTTTGTCTGTGTTTGAATTGCAGAATAATAAAGATGAAATAGCTAGTTCCGCGTGCTCATATTTGTCCAGTTTTTCGTGTAGCCGATTTTGAATCAATGAGTTGAATAAATTTGGCTCAGTGTTAGATTTAGTGGTTAGTAATTGCCGATATACATTTAATCGAAAAAAAAAACACGCCTGCCATGTCAAAAAGTGAACTAAAAATTAAAAACAAGGTAGATAATAATCTCTTCATTGCAGTCGGGGGACCTGTAAGGAACTATTCAAAGGAACCGTCCCCGAGTTTTAGTTCACTTTTAATATTTTTTATTTCATAATTTTTGCAACCTTTAGATGATGACAGTATAAATGTAGTCTAATTTTCATGAAAACAAAATTTTATTTAGAACCATGGAATGTGTGAATATGAACCCCCTTTTTATTTTCACTAACCTATGTTACCCGGGATAACTCGACACTTATAATGATGTCTACTATATAGATTGATATTGGCCGTAAGCCGTTAAGAAACTTCTTAACGGCTTACAGCCGCCATCACCATAACTATGGTGGAATAAAGAAACTCACAACATTACTTGAACCCTGAAAACATAACACTCCTTTTTTTGGGCAGTCGTGTAAAAATAAAACAAGGAAGGAATCAGCTTGCATCTCAGCATGATTAATATTTGCGGTTGTTGCAATTGTATGTTTACATCTATAGAATCCTATTGACACATATTTCGTTGGTACGTCATCATAATTTAATTTAGTTAGCTATTTGAAATTAATTATGCATATGGTCGGCTACATTAGTTGGTCATGTCAATGTTACACAGTTCATTGCTTTTGAATAGGGATCAAACTGCCACACGAGAACCATTTAATGTCGGTTAATTTGGCTCAAACCACCATGTAACCTCATTTTGATTTCAATCATTTTAATTTTAGAGACACGTTTACCAAATGTCGATGTTATCTCTAACCGACTTCAAAAAAAGAAGGAGTTTTAATTCGACTGAATGTTTTTCATTGATTTTATAAATAAAGAGTAGAACAAATTTTTTGCTCAGCGATATTATCGTAATAGTTGAAAAGTATTTACAGACTGATCCCATTTCAATTAGGTGAAAAAAAACAACGAATAAAAAAAATAAAAAAAGGAATAGAATAGAAGTTCTGAAATAGGCAACGGCAAAAATATAGCATATTGCTGAAATTGCACATTTTTGTTTAATGTTTACGCCAGAGGATAACATAACATCACGCTTGGGCCCCAAGTCTGCTATTTTTACAAATCTGTCATTTCAACACGATCCTATTGTCATTTTGCTAAAAGTTCGTAATTTGCTTAAGTCATAATGGTCGATCATTGGTCTGTCAATGGTTTCTACTTTTTGAGAACCGAGCTATTAAAAGCAATAACTGCACAATGACGTTCTAATGGTAGATCACTGATCAAAGGAACTGTTAAAATTTTACAAGTTACCGCCTACGTCTTTCTATGCCTGTTTGGCATAACTTTATTGTTTACTAGTACTTCGCCCGCGACTTCAACTGTCTTCGCGGTCTACTAACTATAAACTACCACCCTTCCAAATTTCATCTTTATACATACGTGAAGCTATATTCCATATTTCATGGTGAGTGCGTGAGTGAGTGACGTTTTGCTTTTAATATTTAAGATGAATCAGTCTTGATGATTTTTTTGCGTTGTGTCTAGTTAAAATTATTGAATCCGCATTGGACGTTGAACTTCAAAGATAAAGTCTACATCTAAGAATCAATAAAATCTAGTAAAGTGAGATATTCTTAGGTTTATATCAATCCTAATGCAAAGTAGATATTAACTATGGGTTGGCATGAACTAGAACTACGAAGGCACACAAAGTAACTATTCAACGATAAATAGCGCAATCACTCATGGAAAAATGTAAATTTAGTTTTGGGGTGTGACCATAAAAAAGTGAAAACTAAAAAAATACAACCGACTTCTAAATAAGAAATACCACCTCGAAAACAGGAAGTCGATGTCAAAAATCGAAGCAAAAGCCATCAACTCAAATCCGTTTTTGGTTGTTGCTTCTTCTTTACGACTTCCGAAATTTAAATTATTTTAAACTTTGTAGTGTTTTTATTTGGAATTTGATATTTTTGGGACTTACAATCTATCTGGCTTACTATTTTACTGACGGTACAGAGTAAGTAAAACAGTATTTAAAGTACAGAGAGAGAGAGAAATCCGCCATTGTTGCTAATTTAAAGAAGGAACTTGTACAATATATAATTAATGTATTATATTTAGCTTCTAGATCACGCTGGGTCTAGAAGCTACAAATATTGAACAAGAAAAGTCGCTGCTTACGCTGAGCGATTCCCGGCCGTGAATTAATACATATGAGAATTTTATTTTAAAAATCAAGCGTATTTTCGTGATAAAAAAATGCAACACAAACTAAACATTTGTTTCTTATAAAGGCAGTAAACACTAACAAAATATAATATTGTGTGATCAGTATGATAATATTTTATTTTCAAATCGCCTTAACATTGTTTGTTTCATTTCATAAATAAATCTATAAGTCAGGATGTGTTGAGAAGCTGCAAGAGGTTTCTTCAGAATTAGACACAGTAGTACACCCACACGCAGTGAGAAAATATCTTTGCTTGACTGAGATATACAATTTTGTATGTAACAAGAAACACAGTATATTACCCTTAATATTCCTTCGTCGCACTGAAATCTAAAATTATACAGATGTCAAATGGTTTCATTAACGTTACCTTTAGAAAAACTCCAAGAAGATAGATCCGAGAGAGTAGACGAAAATTCTTACACTGATTATAATGTGAGATCTACTTTAGTCATATGTTAATTTTATTCCGAAAGAATTCATGGTCCCTACATATTCCTACGAGACAGGATACTTTGCTGAAGCCCTGCGAAAAGATTAGTAAATAGTTAAATACCAATATTGTTGTACAAATTGTAACTGGCACAAACGTGCTTATAGTTCAACAAGCATGATCAAGTAATATGTAATCGGTCAATAGTAGGCTTTATGTTCCGGAGCCTGATCCCGCCTCGGACATGTTATTTAATACAAAAGAAGGATTAATTGTGTTTGGAATATTAGCACTACAGCAACAATTTTATTAAACGGTTTTATATGGATCTATTTAGTTTGACCTACCTATTCGTTTTTTGTCTGGGTCAAATTTTGAATTTGAAATTTTACCTTCTTGCTATTGACAGATTGATCTGATATTTTGTGCATATCTTTGGTTCTGATGACAAAACAATTTAATATATTCAATATTATTGTATCAATAATTATGATATCACGTTTTTTTTTTTATGTCTGGTCAATTAATTTTATAAGGAGACTGGTTTAATGATTGATACCTAGGACGTACCGAATTATTTTTAGCTTTTAGTACATATTATAAAAATGAAGATAATAATATTTATATATTTACTATCTTTATTTTTAAAAGACTTCCAAAAAAAATGGAGATGGTTTTTTTTTTGTTTTTGTGTTTGAAACTTTTTACTGGGTGTACCGATTTTAATTATTCTTTTTATATTCCAAAGCTGGTTCTTGTCATGTGATGTGGTCCCATATGGGTGAGATCTGACGATTAGTATTTGAGTTATCCCTAATAATGTGTGGCTTCGACAAAGCTGAGGATGTTCTCATAGTTGATATATTATCATGAAAACAAAAAAAGCTCTATACGATGGTTTGGAAGAGCATCTTAGTATTTCGAGGTGTTCGGTTTCTAGTTTGGTGAAGATCTATCTGATGAAATACCGAGACAGGAAACGGAACTCGTCAATAAATGATAGCGAATCTTCCGGGATTGCTGAAATCGCGTGTCTTTTTATTTATGTTTATAACACGTACGCTATGCAGGGTAAATGTAGTTGTCACCACTAAAAAATTAAAAATAAAGAAAGAAAGGAATCTTCGTTTTTTGAACACCGACTGTGTTCAAAAAACGAAGAAACAACCAAAAAAACCGAGTTCCGAATATAAAGATATTTTATACTTTTTGTTTAGAAGTCAGCTGTATTTTTTTGTAAAAAAGTTTTATTACTAGTTTCAGTATTCTATCAACCAGTGGTGATTTCAAGCAACACGAACATCCTATCCTACGACAAATATAAATTTGGAAGCTGTGTCGAGGCCCACCTTGAACGAGCGAGTGTGCCGATTTAGACGCAAATAGAAGAAGGATGTCTGGAAGAAATTTGCCCAGTTGTTTAAAGATCAGTAAGGCCAAAACGGTTAAATTTATTAAAAAAAAAAAAAAAAGAATATTGGGTTACACGTAGATCATGGATGAATTATAATAAAACTAGCTAGCCAGGCAAACGTCGTTATGCTACAAAAAAAGGGGTGGATCACCCTTAACATTAAGGGGGATGAAAAATAGATGTTGTCTGATTCGCCACCCTAGTCGATATGCACGCTAAGATTCACGAAAATCGCTGGAGTCGTTTCGGAGGAGTTCAACCACAAAAACCGTGACACGAGAATTTTATATATAAGAGACTGGCAGCGCCCCGCGGTTTCACCCGCGTAGTTCCCGTTCCTGTGGGAATACGGGGATAAAATATAGCTTATGTTACTCATGGTGAATGTAGCTTTCTAATGGTGAAAGAATTTTTGAAATCGGTCCAGTAGTTTTTGAGTTAAATACAAAAATACAAATCTTTACTCTTTAGAATTTTAGTATAGATATAGGATCTGAATGGTCGTTAATTACATTGCCTTATGTGTTGGCTTACTGGCAAACAACGTACAATTTGAATTGCAGAGTCTTTGAGGAAATATTATGTTAGTTGAAAATCTACCTGGAGGAAAATAAAATAATCGGCTTGTTTTTCAATTTCTGTTACTTGGCTTACTTTTCAATTATCTTTTTATTTTTGTTTCTGTGTTGATTACTACCAATACTTTTTAAGAACAATTGGGCCTAGTTGCCATCAATGAACAAAATATTTTATTTTAAGTTTTACTAAGTCTTGCGTCTACTTTTTACTTAGCAATCTTCCCTTTACTGCGTTTAAAAAAAGTTGTATTTTTGGTGGCTAGTTTTAAGCATTTATTGCTTGCTCCTTGCTTGCACAAGATTTTTTTAAACGAATATTTAGCTTTGGAAACCAGTGAAAAAAATACATACTTAGGTACTTTAAGATTGAGTTTTTTTATTTTTTTTTTACTTTTTAAAGGGTACTTAGGTTTTTGTGTCGGGGGTTTTTTAAATTTTTAATGTAATGTTTTATTTTATACTTTTTATAGGTACATACTTATAAGGACACTCTCGATTAAGTCATCATCAATATTTTCTTTCAGTGCGCTTTCATTTAAACCCCACTCGCAATATTTGCAACATTCAGTTAATCTTCCCCGCTTTCACCCCCCACAGCCTTTAAACGGCTCAACCGATTTTCATCAAACATGTCTAAGAACACTCGCCCGTAACTCAATTTCACACTTCACCCACCTCAAAAATAAATCTAAATTAAAATCGCTTCATTCGATCGCGAGCTACGGAGCCACAGACAGACAGACAAACAAACAAACAAACAGACAGACAGACACGTCACACTGATTGATACACTTATTTTTCGTCGGGCGTTAATAATTGAAAGAAAAGTGCCCCATTGTTATTGATGAAGACATGAGCAAGCTTCAACCTTGACCGACTTGACCTTTCTATGAGTGGATAATTAATAATTATTGGAATTACTTGGGAGCGGCTTTTGTCCAGCATTGATATAGTATAGGTGGTATTATATATTAAAAACAAATGTCTAACACAAGCAGAAGTTTTTATAAGAGGTACAGTCAATCTCAATTTTGTGTTGTTTTCATCTGCCTCATCTGCCTAGCCTTTTTCCTAACTACATTGGGGTCGGCTCCCAGTCAAGCCGGATTCAGCTGAATACCAGTATTTTACGTGAAGCGGCTGCCTACCAGACCTCCACAACCTGTTAACTGGGGAACACGGTACTTCTTGGCAAGACTGGTGTCAGATTTTCTGGCTTCTGACAATCCGTAACTACTGCCAAAGATCTCCAAATGCCAGCCGGGACCAACGGCTTAACGTGATTTCCGAGGCACGGAGAAGTCTCGTTATGTTAAGATGGTCACCCATCCACAGACCAACCTCGGCAAGCGTTGCTTAACCCAGAAGATTGACCCGTGAGGCTGTTATAATTTAGCTACGAGCTCCTCGAATTTTGTGTTGTTTTGAGCTCTGATAAAAAGATTGTCACACACGTGTGTGCCAGCCACCTGGCTGTAATTACTGCGACAGACGGCAGCATTTGATGATGTCAGAAAGACGAAAGTACTTCTAAACTTTGTTGCGACGAAGGTGCTTTGATCACAGAACTTTACTTGTGTCGTACTGCGAGTGAAAACATTCTTGGTTTGTATGAAAAGAGTTTTTTTTTTCCTTTTGGTAACTCAGCTGATGCTATTATTATGCCAGCGTTAAGTAGTGACGGCGGCGCGGTGAGGAGAGTCGTTGAACTTCTCATTTTGTGATAGATCTACGATGATAGTAGCTATAAGGAATAAACAATGTTTTGTTCTTTAACGTGCAAGGATATAAGTGACATTCTGTCGGCGGTAACGTGGCATGATAAACGCTGTCAAAATTTTACGTGATCAATATTTCTCATATGTATGTATGTATTTTGACATTTCGACACTCGCATTCCCTAATAAAATGGTTCTAGAGCCTAAGATTGCCTCTCTAGCGGTCATAGTTAGCGGTCATTAAAACAAGCGTTTAAGAAATCCCAAATCCAAAATGCCGGTAATGATCCAAAAGCCCTGTGGAAAGCCATAAGAGACATGACAACTACTCAGAAGACAAAAAATAGTGCAAAAGAACTTTTGAAATTATCTGACAACCCAAAAACGTCTACTAACAATGTTTGCTCCTACTTTAAAGATATTGGTAAAAATTTAGCTGAAAAAATTTGTAATTCTGCCACTCTTAATGAAAAAACTACCTATCTACATGAGCTTGACCAAAATAGTCCATCCGGCTCATTGGTCATCTCAGAAGTCACAAACGCCGATGTTGAGGCATTAATCTTAGAACTTCGTTCTGAGAGTGCAACAGGGTGGGACAACATTCCCTCTCAAGTACTCCGACAGAATTGTCAGGTACTAACACCTATAATAACTCACATTTGTAACCTTGCCATAACAAGCGGCGTTTTCCCAGAAGTCTTTAAGAAATCAATAATACATCCTATTTTTAAAAATGGTGATAGGGACTGCATTAATAATTATCGACCTATTTCAGTGCTATCTGCCTTATCTAAAATCTTAGAGAAAATACTAAATCGAGCACTAAAAAAGTTTCTGGATAAATTTAGTATACTGGCACCAAATCAATATGGTTTTCGCCCAGGTTTATCCACAGAGGATGCTGTAACAGATTTGACCAATACTGTTGTAGACAACTTAGATGCAAAAAATAGATGCTTATGCATCTTTTTAGACCTCTCAAAGGCTTTTGACACGGTACATATCCCTATTCTCCTAGAAAAACTACAAAAGCTAGGAGTGAGAGGTATATCCCATAACATGTTCAAAGACTACCTCACAAATAGGAGACAACGAGTTAAAATTGAGAGCTATTTTAGTGATGAGGAAGCAGTGAGTTACGGTGTGCCCCAGGGCAGTGTTTTGGGCCCTACACTTTTCCTCTTATACATTAACGATCTTTGCACACTCCAATTACCTAATACTAACATATTCACCTACGCAGATGATACTGCTATTCTTGTTTGGGGTCCAAACTGGCAAACTGTAAAGGAGCGAGCCGAATACTCATTATCCAGAGTTATGAACTGGCTAACAAATAACCTCCTTACACTAAATTTAACAAAGACCAACTACATAGCTTTTTCCCTCAGTAAAATTACCGACCCTACAGAAAACTTTTATATTAAAGCTCACACTTGTGCAAATTGCAAGGAATGCAACTGCCTTGAAATTACACGAGTTGAAGAGGTAAAATACTTGGGCGTACAGATTGACCACAGACTGAAATGGAATAAGCAGATAGATTTAGTCACAACAAGAGTAAGGCGATTGATACATGTTTTTAAATCTCTACGTGATGCCCTACCACATGACAAATTAATACTAGTCTATCTATCTCTATGCCAGTCTGTAATACAATATTGCATAACGGTCTGGGGTGGAGCAGCTAAGACGCACCTTATCAAGCTGGAGAGGGCACAAAGGGCTGTTCTAAAAGTAATGACCAGGAAACCTTACAGATACCCGACTGCGAGCCTATATTCCAACTGTAAGGTCCTCTCAGTACGTCAGCTGTTCATCTTGAAAGCTGTTCTCAGAAAACATCGCGATGTACCCAACCCAAACCCAAATAAACGCAGCTTATCGTCTGTATGCCCTCGTGTGGCTTGTAGAACCTCATTCGCAAAAAGGCAATCGCGTAGTATAAGCGCTAAACTATATAACGATTTGAATAAAAAACTAAATATTGTTTCAATAAGTAGACGTAAAGTTAAAGTGAAAGTCACTGAGTGGCTTCAACAACTTGATTACCAAGCAACTGAAGAGCTTCTCACGTACCTAATATAAATCCTACTGACATCAATTTTGACACACAATTACACATACACTCTCTCACACACACAAACATACACACACACATACACACACATTCACACACGCACACCATGACACACTATCACCTGCGCGACTCTTATAGTACACCTAGACACTAATTCAAATTAATAGCGTTAATTAGCTTAAGTATGAACAACGACCTATGTACGAACAGTATTGTCTATCTCTTGTGCGACTGAACACTGTCTCCCAAGATACAGGCTTCTGGCCTAGTTTGGGAATCAGGATCAGTACATTTATATTGTAATAAATATTTTAAGACTGCATACTTAAATACCAATTGCTTTAATGTTTGTGTCAATAAACAATTTTTTATTTTTTATTTTTTTTTATTTTTTATAGTCGTCTTATTACTTTGTGGGTAGATAGAAGCAACTTGCAAAATCAATGCTCTACTGAGATATATGATGACGTTTTTAGTATGTATTGTCCATACTAAATACAGTAGAACGCATATTATCCGAACGCTGATTAACCGAATCGACGTTCTAAAAAGAATTAATTTTATAAAACCAAGTAATTTTAAGTAAATTACTTACTTTTACTGTTAACAAAGTTTTCTAGAACTGTTTTTGTTAAGCTTAATAAAGTTTATTCTATGTGTGACAGATCGTTTTTCTTTATTACCATCATATGTTCGATTATCCGAATTTTTGATTATCTGAATCCACCCCGGTCCCAATTAATTCGGATAATCGGTGTTCTACTATAGTATAAAATAGGAAACTACATAAATCAGTCTGTCTGTGTGTTTGTTACCGCTTCGATAATAACTCACGGGATTAGCGTGCGAAACTAGGCATACGAGTGGCAAATGTCCTAGAATAGGACGTAGTTATAATACTCGTACATTTTATCCCTTGGAATAATTTTTGCAATTCACACGACCGAAGGTGCTGGTAGAAGTTATTGTTTTTGTTTTATTAGGATCTCCAACAAAGAATACACCTTACATGCTATTTTATAAAGGACAATAACAACATTCCATATGCTCCCTCAATTATAGGAGACCACATCATGCAAAGTTACAATTCAAATTTTATAGTGTTATTAAAGTTGATGATAAGATTAAGATTAAAAAGATAAGCTTTCTCTCTATACTAACAGACAGATAAAAATAGCAAACAATACATTACTAGGCAGGTAGTTAAACACTTTTCTTATTTTTTGTTATTAATTTATAAGTCTGATAAATTCCTCACCTGTATCCGGGCATACGGTGTACTGTATCCCACAGAAGTTCCGTTCCATCCTGACGCAAATTCCGTAGTCTTGGTTGCTAAGTTGCAACCCCGAAGCTGGATCATAATTGAAGGAGCGAAGTTGGCCTGATACTCCGGTGTAGTACTGCAAGCATCCTTCATCAGCTGTTACAGAAAAATATGCTTTATTATCTCTTAAGACATTGTGAAGGTGGCAGTAATTTTCTAAAAGGCGAAAATAATGCTAAAGGCTCTAGTCTATGTATTTGAGTTGCTTTCATTATAAGTTTTTATTTAATTTGCTTAGTTACAGGTAGCATGTATAGATTATGCCTTGCAAATGAACTATAAAATATTAGGTTATTCCATCCAATTGAGCTCAGATTTTGCATTCACGTTTTGTATGAATGTCAATGAACGGTTAGCTTAGAGAAAACATCTTCATAGATGGCGTATCATTTGTTTCATGTTACCCTTTTTTTTTTTTTTTTTTTTTTCCTGGATGGGAAATCATCAAATGACCCCTCCCACCCTGGGTGGGGCGGTAGGGAGTGTCAGACTTTTACTGACTAAAACCCACCCGTGATCCTTCTTGTGCCCTATGCGTTCCAGGGCCGCGGTAACTCTTTCGAACAAATTCCGCAACCCTAGCAGGCACCGACCCTATGGGGTCCCGTCCTTGGTGCTGACGGCTCCTTCGGCGCGCGTGGAACACAACGCGTCGTCGACTCAACCTGGTGTCGGACGGCGAGCCACCCACACTCACCGTCCCCAGGCATCAGCCACTGCGCAATAGCACAGCGGCCGACTTGTCTCTGGAGGAGGCCGAAATGGGACCATTACTGGCACTCCATCTCAGCACCCTCCCGAGCGTTGGGAGTCGCAGCACCCGCAGCAGAAGCGGCAGAAGCGGCGACGGAAGCCGCGGCGGCGGCAGAGGCGGCGGTGGCGGCAGACCTCTTGCCCTTGGTCGGGGCGAATGGCGCGCAGGCCCTTCCCCCAGCCCAGTGCTCGGCCGGCTTGCCAGCAGCCGCACATGCACTGCAGTGCGGCGTGGCCTCACATGAGCCGGCCCGATGACCGGGCTGACCACAGCGGAAACAAAGACCGCTGCGGTCCACCTCCGAGGGGCACATAGCTCCCGTGTGGTTGCCCACATGGCAGCGGTAGCACCTCAGAGGCCTGGGTTCCAGCAGTTTTACCCGCGCAGACACCCATCCCACCAAGAGCCTTCGGCCCTCCGACACAGTTCTGGCCGCCGTCACGGGGCAGCTCACCACAAGGGTTTGCATGCCCGTGTTGTCAGGCCGGAGGGTGCCCGCCTTGACGAGCTCGGCAGAGCACCCCCCAGTCCTGGCGACGGCGGCCACAACTTCCTCCTCCGTAACGAAGTCATCCAGGCCCACTATGCGCATGTCGATGCGCTTAGTCGGCCTGGACACCCGGACCTCGTCCGCGGGTAAGACCGCCCTCAGCTTTTCGGCCAAGGCGTCCGCGAACGGGCCACTCTCCGCTCCGGCGAGCTCGAGCTTGCGGGCACCGGTTAGGGTCCTCCTGACCCCGATGCCCCCGCTGATGCCCAGCTCTTGGAGGCTCACCGCCTCCTTCGCCCGCTTCAGTACGGCGAGATACGTCACGCCCCTCTGTTCCGCTTCCGGCTGCAGTGTGAGCACTACAGCCGCGGATTTCGGGGCGCGAAGCCTCGCCGCAATAGCGTTGGCCTTACGCCGCTGCTTCCTCGCCTTCCTCCTGGCCGCCTCTTTGGCCCTCCGCTTCTGGCCAGCAACCTGCCACTCGGCCCCGGCCGCAGGAGGGTCCGAGGGTGGGGGTGGGGGCGGCTGTGGCACCACTGGCGCCGCAGCCTTAGCCGCTCCTCCCCGAGCCTTCCTCCCACCCCTTTTCGCCGGGGCCGACTTGGTCGTCGCCGGCGTCACAGGCGCTGGCGCTGCTCCGCCCTTGGCCTTTGCCTTCGCCTTGCCGGACGTTCCCGGACTGGCAGCCGCGGCGGCCGCGTACGAAGCCGCCTTCTGCTGCTGGCCCGGGGCCCTCTGAGTCGCCACTGTTGCCGCTGTTGGGGGACGCCGGACCATGTCCTCCAGCATGGAGAACTGCCTCCGGAAGGGAGCCAGCTCCTGCCGTACCAGGTCCCGCACCTGGCTCAGCACTTGGCCCCCCTCCGGCGCTGCCGGAGTCAGTCCCCCTCGCGGCTCCACGGAGGCCGCTCTGGCCATCCCCGCCAGGTCCCTCCGGAGCGACTCATTCTCCTGAACGAGTCGCTCCGTAAGAACCGCGAGGCGGGCGACCTCCGCCCGCAACTCCGACGCCTCGTCTGAGGCAGTCCCGCCAGCGTTGGCCGCCGCTGCCGCCAGTATGGAGGCTTTGGCCGCACTGATGGCCTCCCGCTTCGAGGACTGCTTCCTCTTGAAGGCCACAGCGCGGATCGCGGCCTCCACGACCTCCGCAAACTGGGCCCTCTGGTCCTCAACAGCGGGAGGTACCTCTCCCGGGGACTCCAAGTCGTCAGAGTCGAGAGGAGGCGGACGAGTAGAGGGAGCCCTGCGACCGCTCCCTCCAGGGCGACGCCCCTCCTCCACCAACCTCTCGGCCCGACGCTCCACCTCCCGGGTAGAGGGTGCAAGCCCCCTCCCTGCCTCACAGCCCCTGCCCCGCCTAGCGGTGGGGATTTTGCGGGCGGAGGCAAATTCGCCCTCGGAGGACGACCCGCTGTCATCCTCCCGTCTGGGCCGCTTGCGGAAGAACTTTACGTTCTCCGCAGCAGCCCCCCCTCTTTCATCTCCCGAGCCCGCCGAGCTGACCGTTACTAGGTCTAGCGCGGAGCCGGAATCCAACTCCACGCCACCCCGGCGCTCAGGCGAACCCTCCTCTGCGAATTCGTGCGCCATCAGCTCCTTAAAGGAGGCGGATCCGGATGACGACGACGAATTGGAGCCTCCTCGGCTCTTGTTGCCACTGGCAAGCGGAAGACGTTTGGTGCCCACCCCAGAGTACGGAGGGCAGCCCGCCGAAGCGGGGTGGGATTCCCCGACCGCTGAGCAGTCGGGACCCACCTGGGGACTCATTTTGCAAGCGTCTTTTTTCATTTTTGTTCCTTTTAAGGGTGTGGTCCCTTTTCGCTCCGCCCCTTCTCAGGGCCCTCTCTCCCAACCTCACCTCTCCACCTGCTCGCTGCTCTCTCAGTCACGTCTGATGATCAGACGCGTACCAGAGAGCAGCGAGCAAGCGTGTGTCTCTCTTGGTCTGATCCCTCACTTGCGACCTTCCGGCATGAGTGGCTCTACCGGGAAAGCTCGCAAGATCATTGGGACGCTCAAGCCCCACCACGACGACAACGTGGAGACACATTCGGTGGGGTTTCATGTTACCCTATGATATGAATATGGGAAAAGATTATTTTACAAAGATTTTTCTTAATTAATAATTTATGTTTCTTTCATGGTGAAGACAGCGACAAAGTGCCACTCTAACTCAAAAGTCCAAACTGTATGGTCTGATATTTGCACCCTAAATGTCACGTCTCCATTACTATAACATTTTTGTATTAACAGATATCCCCAAATATTTCGTTTGTCAGTCATCTCTCAAATCAAGGTAGACTGTAACAGGTACATATTAATGACGGTCGGTCATCATTTGCCATGAGTCATCAATCAAGCCTTCCTAAAATAAATTAGGCTCTTCTGGCATGAATGGAAATAATGATTTGAGAAACAGGACTGTTAAAAGTGAAGTCATAAATGGATCAGTTTTGCATGTTGTGAAAAAATACAATCTTGTCTGAATACATATACATTATTGGTAATTAAATGATATCTGATTTTTACTATCTATAAACGTATTTAACAGACACGTTCTACTTGCATGAAAGTGAATAAATTGTATTGTAACATTTATGTTCACCTGTCTCGACAAAATAATTATGTATCATGGCAGATTTATTTAGTCTTTTCCCACAGTAAAAATATTAGTCATAATCATGTGTACATTTAAAACTCAAAACTTCTAGTTAAAATTCAATATTATTATATTTCATGAAGTACTTTAATTTCAGATACGCTTCAGGTGAGTGCTAGTATATTCACGAAAGTTGCTTTATTCACTTCTATGAGGTTATTTGATTTGTTGAGTCAAACACGCTGCTTGAATATTATTATATATCTGCTCACCGTAATACACATCTGTGCTGCTGAAATCGATCACGAAAAATGCATATTTAATTCTCAGTCAGCGTGAATCGGCTATTCTTAGGTGTTGAGTAGTATAAAACCGAGAAAGCCCCCTGTCAACCAATTTTCGCTATTATGAAGTGAGTGGTAAAGTTGAAAATTGGTTGCCCTACAACATTTCGGGTTTATAGAACTGCAAAGATACAGATGCCTATCTTGTTAAGTGCATTGATGAAATATGTTAGATTTACAAAAGTAGTGAAACGTGTGAAAAGTGTAAAAGAGGGAAATGAATTTTGAAATAAATCTTTTTAGGAAGAGTTATGTAGTAGCTCGTGGCTAAATAATCACAGCCGCGCACCTCAATCTGCAATATTATGATTTTGTATAAGTTTATCAAATGGCAAAGGCAGAAAAATAAAAAGAAATACTATAATGTATACGTATAAGAAAAACTGCCACAGTCCTACCCCAAAGCTAAAAATACTGTTTCAGAGTTAGTGTAGGTGCATGTCATATTTAATAAAAGTGCGAAAGTTGAGGATATCATTCAATCTGCAAAAGTTTTGAGACCGAGTTAAGTGAAATAGACGAGGCACAGTCGACTGTCACCTCAGGAAGGAATTCAGATAATGTTTGTCAAAAGTTGTTATATAAGTTACCTGGGGTACTTTCATTACTGGATATCAAGATAAATGACGGTTTGCTGGTATAAAACAGGTAAGTAGTGAAAAGGAGTTGTTTCTCAGTCTT
The DNA here is from genome assembly GCA_905332915.2 of Hecatera dysodea. Taxonomy (NCBI): domain Eukaryota; kingdom Metazoa; phylum Arthropoda; class Insecta; order Lepidoptera; family Noctuidae; genus Hecatera; species Hecatera dysodea. The sequence continues at coordinate 22,296,404 of HG995286.1, read as the reverse complement.
TTCGCCTTCGTTTGTAATGAAGAGCGATGAAACATTAAGCATGAAGGTCTAAGAGTTAGTTGCTATCTTGTTATCTTAATTTGTGAGACTTTCGAGTAGTGTAATAATACAGTTTTTTTTTTTTTTATAAAAGTCATTGATGCAGTTTTTGATGTTATAAAATCGGGGGCACTTGAAAAATTCACCTTGAAAGTCCATTTCTACGACCGTTTTTAATGCAAGTAAATAATTTTAAAGACTATCTAACGGACAGGTTACAACGCGTAAAATTGCATGACATAAATGAGTAAACTTGAAGGAAGAAATCCGGTGTACCACAAGGAAGCATCCTAGGGCCAACATTATGTTATACGAACGTGGTGTGTGTAGCTTTCCTTCGGCGGGGAGACCCATGCCTACACACTTATACAAGTGACGCTATATCGACCAGTCCTGTGCGTCTCACATCCGGCGAATAACCGATGCCTTCATTGGGTCTTCAGTATCCAAGGAGAACCAAGGATAGCGACAGAACCAAAGAATAGCAAAACGTAAGGCACAAGAAGTAGGTTACAGTGCTTGCAGAACATATAGCCGATGAGGTTTAAAGGTTCTTGAGTGTAGCGTACGCGTATTGGAGGACATAGCACTGAAAGGCTTTCCTCATGATAGGTGAAAGATTGATAAAAGTAGGTACAAAAACAAAAAAAACATGGACACCTAACGAATTTACTTTCCAAGGCCTGATACTTCACGCTCCAGCTACCGCAACAAAAGAAGACGCCCCGAGCGTCGGGAAACGCAGGGCAATTTCAGGCCACCGTAGGCTCGGGCCTGCGGATGGCGAGCTATGGGTGGCTCGTCGTCCGATAGCAACCAGGACCGGGTCGACGTTACGTCGTATTCCATGCGTGCCTCAAAGAGCTGTCAGCAAAGAAAAAGGGGCCTCATAGGGTCAGTGTCTGCTAGGGTTGTGGAATTTGTTCGAAAGAGTCACCACGGCCCTGGAACGCAAAGGGCAGTAAAAGGATCACAGGAGGGTTTTAGTCAGTAAGAGTCTGACACTCCCGTCTACTCCGCCCAGAGCGGGAGAAGTTATTTGATGTATTCCAATTCAGAAAACAAAAAAAAGAAGGCCCGATATTGATCAGACAGAATACAATTAAATTTATTGTATGACGTAGGCAGCGTAGAGATAATGTTGTTGTAATAAACATGCGTGAAGTGAATCCTGAATTCAGATTTTTCTCATAAAATTTCCACAACTTCAATCACCTCGATGTACTCGTCCAAACAATAAGAAGAGTGTTTATATAAAGATAAGAAGATTTTTGTAGTTTTATCTTTACACGACTGCCCAAAAAAGTTAAAAAAGTAAAATCCTAATAACGAGTGTGACCTCTACTTGCCAAAATCACAGCTTGCATGGGAATGCCACCCATGTTAGTTTGTATAACGGCTTATGGAATACGTTCTCACCCTTCTGCAAGGACTTTTTTTAACACTTTGATGTTTCGTGGAACAGGTTGCACTAATCTTACCTGACTCAATTGGATTAAGAGCAGAATTTCGAGCTGGCCAATTCAAACGACGGATCTGAACTTCTCGCATATATGTACGCCTCCACGTCGCTAGAATGCTGAAAGCGAAAAATGGCAATGGTTGCTATATGAGGAAATAATACTAAACGTACCTTTATAAATGGAGCTGCAAGGTATCTGGGTCACCTTGACCTTCCACAGCCTCTCAAACGAGGTCCCGCTGGTGACGAATGTCAACTTCACAGGATTAGTCATTCCGATGCCGGCGTCTATGTACACTGTTAATAAAAATGTGCATTATTTAACTGCAATTAAGCAACAGCTTTGTAGGTTATGTCACTGGTCTTTGACAAAAGAAAAAAATGGAATTTAATTTTTTGGCTTATTTTTTTGGGACTCCATTTTTATAATTACTTGCTTGCGTGACTTGATGCCTGCCGCATCCAACAATATCTTCGATGGACGTCTTAACTTAGTTACGTATAAAGTTCTCATTAACATGAATCAAATAAGCCTAAACACGAAGTAGCTGTAAAATGTTGAGGACTTATTCGACTGTCTTCCGTTTCCATTATCAGATCACCATCAACATCATGCAGGTTTCGATCATAGTTATGTCACTAGAAATACATATTGTATGTGTGTCACTAAAGTCGCGGCACGTGGGCGATCAATCTTACATCCCCTTTTTGTCTACTCATAGGTGTGAGCTTTTCCTTATAATTGTATGTACCCAACTTTGAAGTACATAAATATATCATATACAAAAGAATGATGAAATACAGAATCTGGAAAAAGTTATGCGTGTAAATACATGAAATAACATGACGGTTCGATACCTTTAATTTTCGTCCGTTATAAAGTAGCACTCATGCAATTAATTACTCGTGTAAATCGGATTTTAACGAGCAGAATGTTATTGAAAACTCTGATATTAAAAATTCCGGAACGTACGTACTTTTAAATTAAACTAAAGCGAGGGTAGGTTTGTATGCGGTATGTATTTGGATATTTAAAGTAATAATGTCCCTCTCGGCGGTGCAACTACTGGAAAAATAACTGACGAAATAAAAATACAAACTGATGCATGCAAAAGTCTTTTCAATAAACATTTGCAGAATATGCTCTTCGTTCTCTTTGATGATGAGCACTTTCGAGTTTCCACCCTGTTAGGTAAAAGGTACTTAGAAGTAATAATCGTATTCTTGCCGTGTCTGTGCATTCAATATTTTTGCATCAAAATAAAAGAGAAACGTTAGGAAAAATACATAGAATACAAATATGCAATTTTAGTCTGTGCTTGTCTCTATACCTGTTTTTCTGTGTGTTTGTGGAAGGGTCACGCATAAACCATCAATCGGATTTGCAACATAGGGCACTTGAAATATTAAGCGGTATTCCGAGTTTTACTTAGCGTTTGTCTAATCAAAATCGCCCTACCGTTTTTTTTTTATTTTATGCTTAAGATATTTGCGTAACGTTGAGTACAACTGCGTTTTTGTTTCGTCGGAATCAAATATAAAAATATATGAATTAAAAACTGTTCAAAAACAGATTACGAAAAGCAGCGCTAGCTATTGAGGAAAAATAAAATTACATGTATTTTATTTTTCCTCAATAGCTGGCGCTGCTTTTCACTAAAACAACACTAAAACAACAACAACAGCAATAACACTAAAACATATTGTTGAGTTATTTCTTATAATAGGTAGCGCTCTATAGTTAATATTCGGTTTTCCGTTAGCATTGAAAAATCTGTTAGGTTTGGAGTAGTAGCCCATTTATCGAAGAAGGCTATAGACTATATATAACATCACGCTACCAATAGGAGCGGATGATCAACGAAAAATGTTGTTTTTTTTTCTCTCTTTAATTTTTTCTCTCTTGCGTCTTTGCGACGCAAAAGAAATTGCGCGGATCGTCGTGGCTAGTTATAGAATTAGAGTGTGGCCACGAATGCTCTAATTTAAATGGTCTTAGGGATGTACAGAATTCTATTAAAACTTGTACTTAATGCAACATGATCCATTAAATATCATATTATGAATACATTCATATCTTGAACATAGTATAAAAGCTGAAACTCGAAGGATCTTCATGTGAAACTTTCATCAAAGGCACCATAATCTATAAGAATCCCATCTCCTCAGAATCTGAACGTGAAAATTGTGGTACGGTGACATAAATGCATCCTTATTCCTTACACAAGTTCGCAGTTCTTTGTTCGTTTTTGCACTTAAAACTCCATTCCAAGAAATTCACGGGAGCAGAACCTCTTTCAAAATCTGCAAAGTATTTTATGCACAGAAGTCAAAAACTACATCAAACGATTAAAATTTCCTGTGCACTGACATTTCATGTTGAGCTATAAAGTTGAAGCATATTACCGCATGCCTGCTCCCGCTTTTCGTTTCACGATTCACAAATCCTCATCTATGAGGTAAGTTAGCCTCACGTACCGTGGAGAAAGGACTCGACTAGAGTCCCGACAATGTTCGCGAGTGCATCAGTTGCTTTGAGTGTCACGGTCCGACAGATTCCATGACTAAGTTCTATATGTACATACTACACACACACGCTTGGAGCACGTGGACACAGAAGCTGTTACTAGGAGCAGCCACCGAAACTTCTCCATGATCTGCATCTCGTTTGTTGACGTTTTAAATTTCATCTCGACATTAACGGTTTCCTAGTTCATTCGTTAAATCTCATATACATAAGTGAACTGCATCATGTTCTTATGAGAATAAAGAATCTTCAAACCTATTCGTTTCGAAGATTTTTAAACATGGTTTCGTTGCCGGATGCTCTTTCAAATGCTTCCTGCAGGCTTGACTAGAAAATTAAGCCAAATACATTTCTTTGAGTTGTCTATAGGATTTAAAAAAGGTTCCTTTGATGGATGCACACTTTAGGAATACATTATTACAAAGATTTGGTTTTCATTTACATTCTCTCTAATGTTTAAACCTTAGTAGTAAAGCATACTAACTGTGACTGCCTTGGTTGACCCCACATATGGCCGGTACAGGGTTACCTCCAGACACAATGAACTGGTCCTGGTTGCAGACATTGTTCATTTGCTCCGGTCCCGCGATTGAAAAGCGGTTGAAATCTAATCTGGGAACAAGATTGTTAATTGTATTCTTACATGGTCAAGAGCGAATCGGACTCTAGTGCAAATGGTTCCGAACGAATCTCATTACTGTAACATGTTGCTTTAAAACCTTGTACATCTTATAGGTATGTCTGTATCCAATGTGCAGGTAAAGAACGATAACGAACGTGCAATATTTTAATACAAATCAAACGAAATCAAGTTTATTCGTAAATGTAGGTTTCAAAACAAAAGGATGTTATATAAAGATTTTAGCTACATTCTACTCGAGAGTATACAAATATTAATACTAGGGTCGAAGCAACATAAACACATTAAACTAAAATAAAATATTTCAATTGCTTACACAAGTAATGCGTATCTACGGACAATGTCCAGTAAATTCGAAAAAAATATAGATATACATATGTACATACATATATGTATATGTAGACTGTCAGCAGATTCTAAAAGGGTTTCGTTTTTATGGATGTTCACCCTAAAAAGACTCTTTTAGTGTACCTATGAAATGTAGCGATCCAATTTTCTGACGTGATTGTGCCACAAACATCCAAACTTAAAATCTTATATATAAAATTCTCGTGTCACGGTGTTTGTGGTTGAACTCCTCCGCAACGGCTCGACCGATTTTCGTGAATATTAGCGTGCATATCGGCTAGGGTGGCTAATCGGACAACATCTATCTTTCATCCCCCTAAATGTTAAGGGTGGTCCACCCCTACATTTTTTATTTTATTTTATGTGGTAAAACGACGTTTGCCGGGTCAGCTAGTATTAGTATAGATTTTATGTTGTAATATTGGTGTCATAATTGGCCAATGGGTAAGACGGTAGCAAGGCTAACTGCTCAGGTTTTGAGATACTAACAAATAAACACACAGAATTCCTAGTATCAAAATAATCCAAATAATCCATCTGGCACAGTCACTTAGTAAACCTGTCCCTGATGAAAGATCTATCTACATTTATGTAGAGTTTGAATTAAGCTCTTTGACGACAGTCGTCTCTTTGAGTCGACAACGTATACACGATATTAATAAGCAAGCCATTTATGTTACCTGGAAAATCCTATAACCTGACATGGAGGGTAGGGAATATTCAATGTTACATGAATGTCTTGCTTTTAATAACGATATAGCTGCAGAGGCAGGTAATTGCATGTATTGCATTCCCTTGAGTGGGTCGAGTAATAAGACGGATATTTATTGTGCTGTGCAGCTACTTGTTGCTTGGTACACGGTTACAGGATGATTTGGTTTAGACGTATATTGCGAATAGAAATAACGAGGTGTTGCGAGGGATACTGCATTTTATTTATGCCTTATACTGGCATAAGATAGAAACACACGGGCTAGAAAGTGGAAAGTGGCGCTTGTCATCATGACATCTGCATTACAAGGAGATCTATGGGACCGTTGCACGTCTTAGCCCTTTGTGTATCTTCTAAAAAGCTTCTCTCTCTCTCTCTCTCTTGCACTGGTACTGTCCAATATTGTCCATGATAGCAACTAGTTGTGTTGTGAAACGTGAACGAAAAAAGACCACGCGGGCATTCATTTACTCGCTGGTCTGGTAAAGTCGAGACTCAACAGGAATCACCGTGAATGATTTCCTGACACGAGCCAAAGATTGAATGGCCTGAAAGCAGCTTATCAGTGAATCAGTCATATTTTTTAGCAATGAGGAACACGAATGACTTTGAAACTAGGTCCATGACAAGCTTTGCGGATTAACTCCGGGGGTTTTTCCATGTCATGCAGTGATAGAATTACCGCAGTTTCGTATAAGAGTGATGGTATCATACGAGGCTAGCTCCATCCTTTTCACGAATCAGAACTGGGCCTCAAGTCTGCTATTACAATAGTATTAGAATGGTCTATCATTTACTTCATAATGGTTGATTTTGACAAGTTTGGTAATGTACTAATATAAAAGCTTCACTATGACTTTTCAATGGTCAACCACTGACACTCCATTGAGAGAAATAGCATAGAATGGTAATCTCGTACAATGACAAATGAATGACAGACGTATGCGGTAAACTGCTAAAACTTTGACAGTTCCTTTGATCAGTGACCTACCGTTAGAATGTTGTTGTGCAGTCATTTCTTTTAATAGCTCGGTTATCAAAAAGTATTACGAGACCATTGACCGACCAATGATCGACCATTATGAATTTAGCAGATTACGAACTTTTAGCAAAATGACAATGAGATCGTGTTGGAATGATAAATTTATAAAAATAGCAGACTTGGGTCCCAGAAGTCTTGTTACCAGTTAAAATTTGCCGTGGGCTTTTGAACACTCAAACACATTAGAGAAAATGTTGGACTAAATACCAGCGCCTGAAATTGGCTTATTAAAACCATTATCGGGCTTGCGGTTACAATAACATACGTCCAAAATGACCAAGAGGGTCATTTTAAGCTGAGGATGAGGCCAGTGTTTCCTTGTTAAACCTAGAGGTCAAAGTCTCTTTTGAAGTACATATTTTGACTAGTGCAAATCCGTACTGGTCAAAATCATATGAGAACCATGTAGGTATTCGTAATGTCTGAAGTGGTATTATAATTGCATATATACATACATTGCATAATTTCTAAATTTTTGCTGCTTTACCTGATGGCACGGTCACTTCGTTATCTAGGCAGTTATTAGATTGGCGGCAACGTGGGGCTGTAAACTCAGCCATGTCGAAGTGCCCTTATTCAGTTTTCTTTGCTTTTTCCCGCAAAAAACATGTTGCTTTGGATCACTACTTTATTGAGGTTAGTTTATTTCACAGTTTTAATCGTAGATGTGATGAGGCAGGATGACACGCATGAAATTGTGATTCAAATGTTTCTGGAAAGGGAGACTTTGGTACCTAAAAAATGTGTATTGACGAAAAAATTAAGTGTAAATACTCGTTAAAAATTTACGAAATCAATATAATATAAATCAAGTTGAGGAATTCAAAATAAGAGTAGTTTTGAATCATCCTGTAGAACTTACACGAGAAACTCGTCGATGCAATATTGATGTCCACAAATAGTATTCCAATAAAGACACGTTTATATATACCCGTATGTATAGAAATGCAGTATAGGCAGGCTGATGAAAAAATGGTTCAATTTAAATAATCCACTTTTCTCATAAGAAACCTCACTCTCAGACCAGCTTATTAAGAAAATGAGAAAATATAAAAAAAGAAAACTTAACTATGAAGACAATATATAGGTAATCCATTTCGATGACTATGAATACTTTATTTTTCTTTTTTTTATATACAAGTAATGAGCAAGGGGTTTATCGCGACACTTCTTAATTTCAGCTAAAATACCTGGAAATGGGGACGGACATAAGTTTTAGGTGGACTGCTTTTATGTAAACTTGGACTTGTGTATACATATGTAAGGTTAGTATCAATTTAAGAGTAAAATTACAAAGTAATTTGAACTCTAATTAGCATTGTGTGCGTATGTGTGAGCACGTGTGTTAAAAAATATACATATAATATAATCATGATATTTTCCCTGTTTATTTTTGTGTAGTAAGAGAGTTATGTGGAATGGAGTAAGTTCGATTCAATAGACGCCGGTTATACTTGAACAGTAAGTAGTTTCTCCGTAGGTCCTGGAGCCAGCAGCGTACCTTCATTTTTCACTTAATTTTAGTGAAAAATGAAGAATTGTAGAGAAAGCCACCAAGGCAGCAAAAGCTTTTCCCACGGGATAAAGCCGGGCCAAATACAAGTAGTCCATGTTGTTTAACGACAGCTTGGAATGTGAACAGCTGAAGTATCGTTAGCAATTTGGTCTCTTGAAATAAAAGTACTGTGGGATATCAGTATGGTAAGCAGTGCAACACTTTTGGAATACTAAAGGTTCTCTAGTTCTAGTAATGTGTATTTAGGTGCACCATCCTATTACGATAATATGCAGTACACCAACGCAAGGTATTGTCCGGTTAAGCAGTAACCAGCCTTAGTGTGCTGAACTGCGAGTGGTCACGTCATAAAAAAAAAACAACGCAAGGTAAACCAGAATTTTTAGCTTAACATCTGCCATATGTGACATGGTCTTAAAGACAAATTAATTTACGCTACCGATTGTTCAAGGTGTTGATATGGTCTTGGAAATTTAGGCTCTATCAATTATTATACCTAAGTATTTAACACTATTTATCCTCTGGAGGCGGATGCAGGTGTATGTACATTTTATATCTGTATTATGAATTGTGTACGTCTCTGACAACATTTTAGACTTAGTCTTTTTGTAACTATTTTAGGGTTGGCAAAATCAAGACGGTTAATTTAATTATTTTTTGTGCAAATTGGGACTGAGATACAAATGCGAATGTTGCTTGGTAGTTAATAGAATTGGCTAACAGGTGCAGCTGAATACCAGTATTTGAACACGCGCAACCAAGTTGCTGAGAAAACGATACCGATTGGTAAGATTGTACATTAATATTTTTGGGATCACATGCCTTTTCCCACTGTGTTTGACTGTAAGAACTATGAAAGTTGGATATCTCAATATATAATATGATTGTTGAATGCGGGGCCGAGTGGCACTATATTTTTTAAAGAGTCGCCGCGGCCTTGTACGCGGCGTTTGCAGAAACACAGATAGGTAGTCTGTAAGAGTCTGACATTTCCTTTCGCTCCATCCAGAGTGGAAAAGTCACCTGATGATTGTCCATCGTAAAAGAGAGTAGATAGATATGTACCGTCCCGATTAAATGTACATATGTTTTATCTATACTTTTGATTAATTTCTATACATACAAACATAAATAAATCAATAGCTAAAATTAATTTGAAATCAGTGAGTTACTGTACTACGGTATTGCTTTCTGTATTTTACGTAGCTCTAATGAAGCATGAACGCGCCTACGCTCCGTAGCCGACGTAGCACGGGCCTACGAGAATTTCGTAATTTTAATAGCATGTTGCTACGACGGTTTTGCTGTACAGGTAATGCGCTTATATTGAGTTAGCTTCCGATGAAGCTTGATCAAAAGTTATTTATGATGTTGGAAAAAACAACGTTTTTTTTTGTTAATGGTAGAACTGGATTTTTGACGGGGAATGAGTGAGTGCAATGTTTTATTTATTCACAGTTGGACAGTTCTGCAGTATTTTCTAAGTAGTATGCTATAGTTACTTACAGAAACCTTTGTTCCAAGGAAAATTTATTTGCGTTAAGGTTGTTTGTTAAATAGTATGAGTCGATCGATTGAAGCCAAAAATAATTAAATTTTGCATACACGTTTGGTTTGGATGGCAACGCATTGTTGCATCGTTTTAAATCCAATTTCTCTCACGGATGAAAAGATGGTGGATTCATTATTTACTATGCATTTTCATTATAAAGGTATCCGATGAAAGGGTTTGTTGTGAGGAACACAAACAAAGAACAGTTTCGCGCAATAATAATTGTTTTTCCAAGGACACTAGGATTTTTTTTGAGATATGCAATTTTAATTTATTTTACTTAGTCAATTCATGATTTTTGAATTATGCTTATTTTTGCGCCTTTATATTTGGAGAGTCCAGCTCTCCAAATATATTAAGCAATTGAAATGTCTTAAATATAATATGATATAATGCAAAAAACAAAAGAAGTTTTGGTACATGTTTTTGGGATTCCATACTCAAAAAAACTATTAATTCAAAATCCCGGACGATTTGCGTTGGTGTGAACATGCACTTACCTAATTTGACAGACATCGGGATGTGATTTCAGGACTGTTAGCTCACAGGATCCGGTGCCGTCGTACGCCGAGGGATAGCCGGAGTTCACGAAGTATGTGCCGTTCTCGGATGTGGAGCTCCCGCATGACGTCATGACTGCAAACATTAGAGATCGTCATCATTTCAGCCGGAAGACATATGGCTACTCCAAGAGTCACCACATACGCACATCGACCGATCTTGTGCGTCTCGCATTCAACGTATTCCCACGACCTTCAACAGTACATCGATTTCCGTTAATTAGTTGGTTAGTTAGCGCGTTTGGTCTATTTTAGTTATTTTCACAGCATTATTATGTCGTACGGTAATCTGCTGTGGGGTCGGGCTGCTGATATGGAATCCATATTTAGTTTACATGCTGTCAGAGCCATATATAATCTTCGTCACCGCGTTTCTCTTAGGGAACTTTAAAAAATATGTATTATGACAGTCTCTTGTCAATTAATTTATGAAAATATTATGTATTATATGTGAGGAAAACTCGACATCTCTTTAGCAAAATTAGCGATAGACATAATTTGAATACTAGAAATATAAATACATTAGACCAACCATTTTAAAGATTAGTCAAAGTACGAACATTTTAAATATTACAATAAAATGCATTGTAAAATATTAGAATTAATTAGGTTTTAAACCTTTCACCTCTTTCGTCTGACTGACCTTGACGATTCAAAAGTGAAAGGCTTTAATTGAAATAAATGCTTTGAGTTTGAGTTTAGTAGTATAGTACTTAGTGTTATTTAGGTGCATCTTCCTCAAATATAATCAATTGATTAATGTGTACGAAACATTGTACAATTTATATTTGAAAAGAGTAACTATGGAGTTTCTTGTCCGTTCCGTTCTTCGCCATAAGAATCTACTTTTTTTCAAGCGACAACTAAAGTTACTATAATATTTTATTTTCAAACTGTTTTGATGTTCAAAAGTGCCTTTTAATGGTCTAGTTGAAATAAATGCATTGACTTTAACTTTGACATTTTGGGAGGTTTTATCATTCCAAAGGCATGATAAAACCTCCCAAATGGCCCCATGACATCTCTCTGATCTGTCAGTCTGTCAGAGATAGCTTAGCAAAAGTGACTGTCAAAACGCCAAAAAAATACGGAATGACACAACTTTGTTCATTTCGACAATCCTAAACATTAAACCCAACAACACTTTGCTCAACCCGGGAATAGAACCCAGAAACTCTAGTTCAGCAGTAATTATTACCTAGTCTGAAAAAAAAGCTCAACAAGACCGCCATCGCCATAAAAAGTGATAATAGCGTCAGTCCCTGGGCATATTACCAGCTGATAGCGTAATTTAACGAATTTTTTGATGCTATGTTTCAGTTTGTTGTTAGTTTAGTTCATGTTATTTATAAACTATAGTATTATATTGCATTTCTGAAAATCATTAAAGATACATGTTTCATAAAGAAATACATACGTCGGTTTGCGTGTATGTGAAGCATTGTGGAACATAATAAGTTATTGAGTACATAGTGAACTTTTACAAAAGTTCCAGAGCCTAAAATAAACTGCGACATTATGAATTAGCTGGCGGTCCGCACTGCGCATGACAGATGGGAGGGCTCACTCGTCATTGCGTTTTATCGTCAGTCAGCTGATAGCTTGAGCTAAGGAAGCCCAAGCTATCAAGTGGACTGGTCAAAGAATAATAATAGATAAAAAAAGTTAAGTAGTTATGATGATTTGTTATTTAATGTTTGTTTGTTCGATATGATTTAAATAGATAGTATTATATTATTTAAAATAATTAATATATAAATGAGAAATCGATAATATAAAATTCGACCTATCCTTACAATCGAAGATCGAGAAAATTCTGCTACTTTCGTGATTTACGATGTTGTCTCATCAGGTGATGTAAACAGAGGTTATACAAGGTGGCCAAATCGGGTGTATATAACTTTATTTCGCCACCATTTCTATTTATGTTAAAAATATGTAGTTTTATGACGTCCTTTTGATTGAATACCTGCTGTATTCATTTCAGTAAATTAATAAAAGTTCCTGAGCCGATTGTCAGCGATCAATTATTGTTAAAAATACTATTTTCAATATTCTTCTTAAGAATTTATTTTATTCTTAAGTACTTATATTGAAAATGTTTTTTTTTTCTGTGGCTGATGATCACTTACATTTTGACAGTACAATTTTTTCCTGTAAGTATGTAATATTATATATGTAGGCATTCAGCCTATTCTATTTTTAACTTTGTATTTTACACACGACCAAACAAAACTTTTGATAGAAAGATAAATGGTACAAAAAATAAAATACCGGCCAAGTGCTAGTCGGACTCTCACACGAAATGTTCCGTACAAGTTACTTTTTACTATACCGACGGTAGAATTACCCACTCTGTGAAAATTTCAACAGCCTACCTGTTACGGTTATTAAGACACAGCCTGCTGACAGACGGATAGACAGCGGAGGCTTAGCTATAGGGTTCCGTTGGTTTCCCTTCACTTGCGGATCCCTTCAAACTCACTAAAAAAGAACGAGTTTACTCTATGTTATGTCCTATGGCACAAGTCTACCTAACCTACATACTAACTACCTACATTAAAACAGATTCAAACATGGATCACCTAACGTGCGGTGTGTGTCTTAATTATGTAACATGAGAATTACACATCCTGCATCTCTGCTTTTCAAATCAAGCTGGAGTTCATAGCAATTTGCGGTACGCTTTCATTAGAATAATTGCTACAAATTCGGCCCAAATAATGATGCAACGAAAGGTGCATCATCCTTTGGGCCGAATATGATAGTTATTAAGAAATCGGAATTTGCAGAGGGAATAATAATAGCAAAAATACTAAAATATTTCATGACACAAGTCTTTCTAATCTAGATAAAATGTCATTTAACAGCCAAAACGATTGTTAAAAAGTTCAAGCTGTGTCAGTTCGATAATAGTAGAATGTCACTTTGTCTTGAAAAAGGTTATCTCTTTGGGAGGCATCAATTGTTTTTTAATATCGTATTTTATCGAAACGTTAGCATTCAAATTGCAGTCCCAAATTGTCAAAAACACCAGTACTATCATTTCCCTACATTTCTTCAGTTCTTGAAATTACCGTTACTGCACAGGGTGTATCAGAAGTGTGTGGTCGTATCTAAGGATAATGTTGGGTAGCTGATATGCATTAATGAAAAATTAGAATGAAAAATATAAAATTGATTGAGTCAGGCGTTACTTTGCGGAAATCCATTTTAAATTTGAAAATGAAAATTATATATCTAGTTTTAATTTCCGCGAATATTTATGGGTTGCAGGTATGCACCTCCCTCCCGAACACTAATACCGACACGAGTTTCGCCTCTCCACGAGGCATCCTCAGGGGACGTGTTGACTCGCCGACCGTTGAGTTGCGACTGAGAATTTAGTTTAATAACTTTACAAGCAGTATGTTCCAGTAACTCGTAGTTACTTTAATTCAATCACAGATTTTAGGTCATCAACTGAATTAGACGCCCTGAAAAGTGTCTTTTTTTTTGGAAATTCGAGGATTATTTTTTGCGGTCGATTAAAAATACAGATTTTGAGTAAAACATGCAGATTATAGATTCATGAATCATTCCTACCTGCCCAATGTATATACAGAATCGCTTTCAATAAACTCGATATCGACCGTATTCCAGCAAGCTAGCCATTTCTATAGCTACATACCTAGGATCATCGTCAACAGATCTTCATTAATACCAATCACATTCCCACAGCTTCCCCATTTCCTCAAAGCACCAATACACTGAACCGTCTGTTACACAGGTTCAATAGGTATCGCATTAATGGAATTTCCTGCACGTTGCCCAGTGATACCATTAGGAAATTACTTGGAGTTGCAATCAAAGGCTGGCTTGCATACCCGTGATTGTACATATAATAGTATTGGTAGCTGTTTGTTCTGTCCGTACCTGATGCGAATTAACCGAGAATACAATAGAGATCTCCTATGATCATCTCGTGAGATGTTTAGCAGCTATTGACGTTTCATTTGATGAGGATGGCATGTGTAGTATTGGATAAAATTGAAGCGTAGCATGTCACAAAAGCTATTATTAGACGTCGTCTAAATATGAACTTACTAATATGTCGTGCATAGGGAATATTGCGAGAATGTGAGAGTCGGTTTTCTTTTTTTCGTTAGTACTTAAAGCAGCTCGATGTCGGCGTGGCGAAGCGATCGGGTTTGCAATATAAAAGAACATACGAAGTCATATTTTGGAGCGTTAATCGCGAATGAATTCTATTTTTACTATCATGCTATTTAAATTATAATTCCTTCTACATAATATAGTTTCTTCTTCTTTCTATAGTTTCAAAATTTTAGGTTCAGAGATCATTATTGTTGCTAAGGGAAAATAAATATGTAATGATTAAATATAATAAAATGTTTGTAAATATTATACCCAATTCCTGTTTAACAACACTATTGAATCACAATATTGCACCGATTAACATTTTTTTTTGTATAGCTGTGAGATATTCAAATGTTATTAAAGTTGTTGAATACTTACAAATACAACAGAGTCCAAAGCCGTTGGCGCAGTAGCCGTTAGCTGAGCCACCTCTTGCAGTACACTCGCGCGCAGTCATGCATGTACCGTTGTCACCGGAGGCGCCCGCGCATCCACCATTGGGGAATGTCACCACCGTGAATAGGGATAGAACTGTACGATATAAAGAGAAAGGTAAATAAATATATAACATTACGTGCAATGTGCATTGCCATAACAAGGACAACTAAAAAAGAAAAAATATAGTCTTTACCAGACAGTGGGATGTGTATGTGGTGAATTTTGTTTTATTTATTTACGTTTACAGTCAGTAAAATTAATATCGTTCTAAATATTGAGGGTAAATAATAATGTCTCTTTTAGGTTATGATTCTTAATGCTTGCATTCAATAAAAAAAACGACTGTTTAGGTATCAATGTAAACACATTTTACAACTATGGCCTTAATAATTCAATAAGATTGGCAACGGTCTACTGAACTCAGCTGAATGCAGAAATCTCGAGAGCCAAGAGAGATTAGTTTCCACCTTTACCTTCCTGGTAACCAACAGACTGTCGTCGTCGTCAGTTAATAGAATTAGGCTCTGTCTTAAATAATATCTTTGGAACGTTCAAGAACGGAATGAAATCGCTGAACTGTGATAATTCCAACTCAGACTCGGTCAGAACTTCGTAGCTAACCAAGCTAAATCCCTAAGTCAACATACCTGAAACTAGAAGCTTATCCAATTCCGTATTAGTAAAATGTAAGTGCAAACTTCATATTAAAGTAAATAGAATACTAGGGAAGGACTGCACTGTTTGGAATTGTACTAAAACCTTGTGGAGAGTCTCAATTAATAGCCTTTTCTCTAGCTTGGTCTTATTTAGCGTCAAATGTAAATAGTTTTGAAAGACAGTGTACTGTTTGTATGAGAGAGTTACGAGTAGGTATGCTCAAAAAATTGGCCGTGAAAGGAATTGCTAAATTAGAAGTGCTACTAGATTCTTATTTTAAAAACTATAGTGGTGTTGGGTATTTGTAGGTGGAATACATGTACTCGGTGTTCAATAAAAAGTGGATCAAATATTTATTTTCTGGGATGAAGATTTTGTCAAGAAGTGTATGCTCAGCGGATTTCTTATTTTATTTATAACAAAACATTAATTGTAGTTATATTGTTAAAAAAATCATATCGTTAGGTAAATAGCAAGCAGCAAATTAAACAATATCAAAGCAAAGACGGTAATATAAAAGGCAATGTAGGTAATTTATCGATGGGTTAACGCAAGCAAAAATTAAAAAGTTTTGATAGAAATCTGGCGGTAATTGGACGTACGACTCTACGTCAGACGTACTTAAATTATAAAATGGAAGCAGGAATGTATAGGAACAAAGAATATAAACATAGGGTAAAATACAGGTGATCATCTACCTATAAAATATAAGACTTACGTCTTAAAAGTATTTCAAGGGTACTACTATATTTTTAGATAATACTCATAATCTTAGTTGTGAACAACTTTTTACTATAAGAAGAACCGTGTGGAAGCAAAAAAGAAAAAAAATGCCCCTTATATTTTGACGAGATTTCGAATATACTCGTGAACGTAGGTACATATAAAAGTTTTATAGTCGTCAAGAGTAATATACTCTTGACGACTATAAAAGTTTTATTGTATTATATTGTATTATACATAATTTTTAAAAGTAAAAGTGTTTTTTACGCGCCTTGAAAGTTTTCCAATGATTTGAAAGTTACCCCAAAGTATGATCATTACTTACATCTACTCTCTTTAGGACTTGGCGGCCAAAACCGCTGGTCCTTCGAGATCTCCTTGCCATTATTCCGATTTGAGAACGAAACTCCACGAAATCTCCCATTGGCCCTTCCTTCACTGGCTTCACAGACCGCATAGAACAACACGATTATCACGAAATTACCTCTCATCTTCACCGTTTAACACCAACAGAGGTATTGGATGGAAATAACACTCCTATTTCTATATATATAACGCTGTCGGAAATGAACAATGGTGAATTTCACCTATTACAGAGATGGTGACAATGGGTGAGTGATAATGTTCTTTTGGCCAACAGCATGGAACGCATCACCTTTGTTACATTTAATGATACCACTCATATAGGTAATCGTTTTGCAGTTTCGTTGACAGTACTAAGTTTATTGTTTGGCTAAATGTTAAAGTATTGCTAATATTTGTGATGATTAATGTGTGTGGTGTTGAAAGTTTTATGAATGTGTTTGTTTGACGTAAAGTGTGGCGTTGGGATTTTTGTTGGTGACAGAGTTCGGTTTTATTATTGAAAACTATGTCATACTATTCCCAATTACTGAAACTCCTGAAAGCCGGCCGGTAGTTGCTTGAGAAATAGTTAATTAGTCATACTGACTCGTAGTTCTAGTAGTCACAATCACTACTGCAGAGGATTTCATTCTGGATTTGATCTCCAGAAAAAAAAAAAAAATTGATTGAGTCAGGCGTTACTTTGCGGAAATCCATTTTAAATTTGAAAATGAAAACAATATATCTAGTTTTAATTTCCGCGAATATTAGTGGGTTGCAGGTATGCACCTCCCTCCCGCCCGCTATATTATGCACATGCAAGATTACTGGGCAAATGCAAGGATTTTAAGCACATGCAGGAAGGCAATGCAAAACCCAACACCATTACCGACACGTGTTTCGCCTCTCCACGAGGCATCCTCAGGGGACG
Organism: Hecatera dysodea; assembly: GCA_905332915.2. Lineage (NCBI taxonomy): Eukaryota > Metazoa > Arthropoda > Insecta > Lepidoptera > Noctuidae > Hecatera > Hecatera dysodea. The sequence goes on along the minus strand of HG995286.1, from coordinate 22,278,772 downwards.
TGTTGACTCGCTGACCGTTGAGTTGCGACTGAGCATTTAGTACAAGGCACCCCCCTTTTATACACTGCCACCGTTGGTTATTTGTGTACAACTACCCACAAACATTCGCAGTAAAGGGGAAGAAACCAAATTCGTCTGGTCATTCAACAGTGCAAAATTATTATTATTACTATGTTTAAAAATCTCTAATTGTTCTAAAACACACAGCCGGAAACCCTTATCACAAATATGTAGTATATTAAAACTATTGTTGTCGCGCAAAGAATGGCCGGTATCAATTAGATGTTTCGCGAAATTCGATTTGTCCGAATGGCCATTTCTATACGCGGCAACATGTTCCCCATACCTTATGTCAAAGTTTCGGCCCGTCTGACCCACATACACCCCGTTGCATTCATCACAGACCAGCCTATACACCCCAGACTTTTTACTATTTTCTAAAATATCTTTTCCGTTACAAATACGGCGTATATTCTGGTCCGTTCTGAACGCTACATAAACGTTGTTTTTTCTAAGTAAATTACTAATTATATCTGAAATGGGGCCCATATAGGTCAGACTGGCCACATATCTATTAATATTAGTACGCGGACATGCATATAATAGTGAACGAACCCTTTCTTTCTGCTTTTTACTAATTAAACTGTCTACCATTGACTTTGAGTAACCGTTAGAAATTGCGATCTGGTAAATAATATTAAGTTCTTTTACATAATTTTCTGCTGAAAGGGGGAGGGCAAATAATCTATGAATATAGCTGCGGAAGGCGGCTAATTTATGTTGAAGAGGGTGACAAGAAGAGGCTGGTATTGTCGTGTCAGTGTGTGTCGGCTTTCGATAAATTTGGAAATCTAAGTCACTATTGTGTTTTGTGATAGCTAATGGCGGAGGTTTTTATGGATAACTTTGAATGTAAACATATAGTGAACGAACCTAATATTCTGTTTTATTATAGATATGTAGATGACATAATTATCTGCTGGAATGGTACCGTTCGACAAATAGACCTTTTTGTTAAAAAACTAAATAAAACACACCCAAAAATTAAATTTAAATTAGAATTAGAGTCCCAAAACTCCCTTAACTTTTTGGATTTAACTATCACAAAACACAATAGTGACTTAGATTTCCAAATTTATCGAAAGCCGACACACACTGACACGACAATACCAGCCTCTTCTTGTCACCCTCTTCAACATAAATTAGCCGCCTTCCGCAGCTATATTCATAGATTATTTGCCCTCCCCCTTTCAGCAGAAAATTATGTAAAAGAACTTAATATTATTTACCAGATCGCAATTTCTAACGGTTACTCAAAGTCAATGGTAGACAGTTTAATTAGTAAAAAGCAGAAAGAAAGGGTTCGTTCACTATTATATGCATGTCCGCGTACTAATATTAATAGATATGTGGCCAGTCTGACCTATATGGGCCCCATTTCAGATAGAATTAGTAATTTACTTAGAAAAAACAACGTTTATGTAGCGTTCAGAACGGACCAGAATATACGCCGTATTTGTAACGGAAAAGATATTTTAGAAAATAGTAAAAAGTCTGGGGTGTATAGGCTGGTCTGTGATGAATGCAACGGGGTGTATGTGGGTCAGACGGGCCGAAACTTTGACATAAGGTATGGGGAACATGTTGCCGCGTATAGAAATGGCCATTCGGACAAATCGAATTTCGCGAAACATCTAATTGATACCGGCCATTCTTTGCGCGACAACAATAGTTTTAATATACTACATATTTGTGATAAGGGTTTCCGGCTGTGTGTTTTAGAACAATTAGAGATTTTTAAACATAGTAATAATAATAATTTTGCACTGTTGAATGACCAGACGAATTTGGTTTCTTCCCCTTTACTGCGAATGTTTGTGGGTAGTTGTACACAAATAACCAACGGTGGCAGTGTATAAAAGGGGGGTGCCTTGTACTAAATGCTCAGTCGCAACTCAACGGTCAGCGAGTCAACACGTCCCCTGAGGATGCCTCGTGGAGAGGCGAAACACGTGTCGGTAATGGTGTTGGGTTTTGCATTGCCTTCCTGCATGTGCTTAAAATCCTTGCATTTGCCCAGTAATCTTGCATGTGCATAATATAGCGGGCGGGAGGGAGGTGCATACCTGCAACCCACTAATATTCGCGGAAATTAAAACTAGATATATTGTTTTCATTTTCAAATTTTTTTGATCTCCAGGTCGAACAAAGTAATATTGAGGTTTTCCAACGGGAACTTATTTTTTATTTTTTTAAACTTTATGTACAACTAGCTTATGCCCGCGACTTCGTTCGCGTGGAGTTCCATACAAAATGTTAACCCCTTTTCCACCCCCTTAGGGGACGAATTTTCAAAAATCCTTTCTTAGCGTATGCCTACGTCATAATATCTACCTGCATGCCAAATTTCAGCCCGATCCGTTGAGTGGTTTGGGCTGTGCGTTGATAGATCACTATGTCAGTCAGTCAGTCCCTTTTGAGTTATATATATTTAGATACAATGAATTTAATACAACAAATAAATTGAATTGAATTTCTTAGTAGTAGCCTGGATTCTGAGTTTATGTCTATTAAAGGGACTTAAACATTCAAAGAAAAATAAAGGGTAGGTCGCATTAACTCAACCCTTTGACGGAAACAGTCGTGTATTAATGTGGGCGGTCGGAGTTTTAAAATGTTTTTCAAATACGAATGAAAACATCATTCATAAAAGCTCGTGCGAGAAAACCACGACATTTTCTCCTCGATGAATACACAGCGAAAGAAAATAAAACTTGAATGCGGATCTTGTAAAACAATTTGTTTGTCAACTGCACTAAGCTCTCAACGTCAGAGGATAATTAAAATAAAATAGAATACCGTTGTATTTTTTTTAAAACGTCGCTCCCACTCGATGGTTTTCTCATGCATCGTGAATGCGTTTACAAACATACACAAACCACTGTGTCAAACGTGTCGTGTCGGAGATGTCTTTTGCACTCGACTGCAGGATGGAATTAATGAAAATTAATCTTCCATGGTTAATTTTCTTGTCTAAGCATTGTTGTGCAGTATTTTGGTTAGCAAATTCAAGCGTATGAGTAAGAAAAAATATCACAAATCCTAAGGTTTAATGGAATAGGCTGGCTACATTGATACAAGTCAAACGGATCATGGGCCGAATTTAACATATTGCGGGTCATGAAAAACGCGCGCGTGGAACACGACGCGCCGGTGACTCGGGCCTGGTTACTATCGGACGGCGAGCCATGGGTGGCTCGCCTTCCGATAGTAACCACAGGCCCGCGCCTAGGGTGGCCGGGAATCGCCCAGCGTTTCCCGACGCCCGGGGCGTCTTCTTCTGTTGCGGCGGCTGGGGCGTGAGGTTTCCCTCTCCCGCACACGTTCCGCCTCCACCTTCGCTAGCACTACTGCTTCGCAGTAGGAGGCGACCGCTTCCCATGCCTCCTCGCTCCAGACCATGGTTTGAACCAGGGCCGGACGCGAGACCAAATTAGGGACGATTTTAATACACCGCAGGGCCATGTACACCTGCGGTGTATTAAAATCGTCCCTAATTTGCTGATGTTACTCAATTGTTACAACTAACTAACTAAAACTGACGTCCCTTGTTAGTTGTAAGAGTTTCAAATGTCAGTACCTAAATCAATATTGCTTCCATCCCGATAGTTCAACAATAGTACCTCAAAGATATACATCGTAATTAAATACTACGATTCTATGAAAAATAGCAGTGGGAATTCCTATTGTGAGAGAAACATCGTCAGAAATGCCGAAAAACAAACATGCACCGGCCACATTTTGCTTTTGTTCAACAACCCGTGTGCAAACAAAAACTGTAAAGGAAAATATCGGAAAGCAAATGACGTTTAGACAAGTACAAGCAAGAATTGACGTGTTTATGCAGAACCCTTTTTCTGCACTCGTGTGTCTTTGACGTCCGATTTTTTTTTTTAAACGGTCTCTTGTTGCAAAATCCCCGTATTCCGATCAAAGCTTCCAGTTTCACAGGCTTTGTTCAGGACGGTCTATTTTATGTTGAAGACTGTGCAAAATCTGTTGCAGTTTTAGATCCTTTGTATAGCGGAACAGGTTTTTATTTCTATAGCAATATTATTTACGCTAATTGGACGCTACAACGCTATTTGGGCCATTTTCGTGAAATAATATATTTCACGAAAATGGTCCAAATAGCGTTGAGCTCAGAAAATGACCGGGTAGGTAATGAAATGACGGTCTTAGAAACATTTCAAGTCAAGTCAAAGTTTAATGCTTTGTTAGTATTTTGATCATACATCAGAGTAATGAATGAAACTTTATTATGAGCTGATAAACTTCAGATGTTCAGAGATTGTGCATCAGATGTGCTTTTGATAATGATGATCAAATTAATCCCTATTTTGTAAGCTCAAAGATACTCAAAGTTTCAGCAAGTAAGTATAAATTGGAAAACTTGAGTATAAAATCCTAATAGGTAGGAAGGTTGCTATGTGAGAAGGTTCTGTGTAATGTTAGTCCGATTCATAGTCGATTGTATGACAATTGTCAAAAACTTGACGATGTCCATTATGCTTTTATTTTATGACAATTAGTTTTCGCACACGTTCGTTTCAAACTGCATATTGTAAAATTAATAATTACTAGTGGCAAAATTGAGACTCTTTGTCATCTGCAATATCCATATATTGCAGATTACTTTTTTAAGTTAAACATTTCGTTTAACTAACTTACTTAAATGTATTATATGAAATGCTTGTTAATAATAATAAACCTTCCTGCATATATGCCAAAATAATTATGCTTACCGCAAAATCATTATTTGATTCAACATTATTTTGTATTTAATCTATCTTCCATGTTGATTAATTGAATTAATATTGGTGTTTTCATCATGTTTACTAAATTTTGTATCATCCTGTGTTTGAAGGATTTAATTCTTATTGAAATTATAATATATTTATTTATTTTATATGAAATGTTCTATTTAGTTTTTTGCTACAACTTTATTTTAGGTCTTTAAAATATTATGACTGGTCGCGAATTGTTGCGTTTAGGTACGTATTTACTTTTCAAGTTCCGTTCTACTTATTTATTGTAATTATTTCTCTTAATTTACATAGGTATGTACATGTTTCAGGTGGTAAGTAAAAATTATGTACTAACATTTACTGTTAAGCCTTTCTTAAAAGCACGGTGACTGAGTGGTCACGGCCCCGACTTACGAATGTAGGGCGCGGGTTCAAACCCAGTTAGGCGCATTAATTTGTGTAATTTAACTTCATCACCACTGCTCTCAAAACGGTGAAGGACAACATCGTGAGGAAACCGGCATGTCCTAGAACCAAAAATTTGAAGGCATATCACATTCACCAACCCGCACTGGGCCCGCGTGGTAGATTATGGCCCATTCCTTCTCCTCGAGAAGGCCTGTGTCCCAGCTGTGGGAACATTAAAGGGCTGATTATGATTTATTTCAAATTCAACGCAATTTTCTCTGGAGCCTTGAATGTAAAAAGGTTGAAGCAACATTTTCACACTAAATTTACTTGACTGGTAATTAATATAATTATATTCTAGTAAAACATTTTTGGAGCAACGAATTTGTATCTCATACACAATATTACAAACTCATATTATTATGGTAGGGCTGGCTGATTTTTGTATGAGTGACAGACAGTTTTCATTTGCCTGTCCTTCGTTGGTTTGAAACTCGTTCGTTTTTCGATTCAATGTTCAATGTTCGATTTTCATTAATCTGAACTCGATTGTTCAAAATCACGTTAGTGTGAAACTTTATAGATCAAAAAATTATAGGGCGATGTCCCATTGTTTCGAAACATGTTTTCCGAAATACATTACTTCGATGTAACGATGGTTCGAAATTTTAACATCTGCCGTGTATTGTTTAATTTGGATACATAATGACAATTTAATACTAATCTAGTTGTGTTCCGTGAAAATGCGTGTTAAAAAGAAGTGTGCGTGTACTAGTGACACACGTACACACGTAAGAAGTGAAACTTCGAATTTTTTACAATTGAATCATCCAGGTCACGTAATGAGCTCTAAGACTTTGACAATTGAAAGTAAAACGTGACAAAGCTCTTCTGTTATTCATAAACTTAAAAAAGAAGGCGCGTAACGGAAAAATGTGACGCGTAACCGAAAAATGTGACGGTAATTTTTTTTCCAACGCCGATAAAGAAGTTTCACTTCAAAAAGTTCGTTTTTCGGACAGTCGTATTTGGATTAATTAAAATTGAATAAGCGAGTTTCGAACAAAGGTTGTTATGGATATTAAGCCGCCAGAAAATCAACCACCAATCTTGCTACGGGGCATCGCGTTATCAAGTTACATGGTCAGCCGTCCTCAATATAGTAGGTTGGAAAACGGGGTACTTACGTAAACTTTTAAGTAAGATAATTATAGCAATGATGACTTCGTCAGTAAGATTCTCTTGGCTTCCTGCTCAGATTGTTTCTGGTTAGAGCTGGTAATATAGGTATGTATCTTCGAGGTGGAGTTTACAGGATTTTGAATTGAACTTTTGCATTGCATTTGGACACGACAAGTATGTTTATTTATAACTATGTACTGATTGAAAAAAGGGCTTCATATGGACTGAATAGTTTTACTCTAAGTATTGATCTGTGCGGTGTTTCACTAGTGTTTAGTTTGGATTAGACTTCGCGGCGGGCGCCCTGTCAACACTGTTTCCCGATCTGGGGAGCTCGAGAACCGTTATATATAAGCATCGAGCTGACTATGTCAGAATTACTAGAGGGTATCGCACGACCACCTACGAGGCGGCTTGTGCAATGGCCGGATCCCCGCCGCGGGCCTTGAAGTGAGAGCCTTCGCGTCACTGCATCAGTGTCGTAAGGACGCGGGGCAAAGTACTAGTGCAGCGGCAGATCATGCTGCGCCGGTCCGAACTCCGTCAGGTCTTGGGTGGAATGGCGGGACAGGCTTTTACATCTTACCGCCTCATCCCATCGAGGTGGTCCAGCCGGTGCTCAACGACTGGCTCGCGATGAGGAGGCATGGCTCCCTGTCATTCAAGGCGATGCAGTTACTTTCAGGGCATGGATTTTTATGGATGTCCCTGCATCACATTGGCAGTGAGTGACATATACGCTCGGTGTCATAAGTGTGTCAATAATTGGAAACACCATGGCGTGGCATACGCTCGCAGAGTGCGTAGCTTGGGAGGAGCCGCACCGTGCCGTCGTTTTGGAAATGGGAAGCGATTTATAACTATTGGCTGTAATTCGTTCCATTGTCGTCAGTGCAGAATCATGGGACACGGAAATCTCCTTTTTCGAAAATTACATTTCGCAGGAGGCGGCGGTAGATGAGATTGAGAGTGCTCTCTCGGCCCACAACAGGCGCACTGGGTTTCGGCGGAGGGCAGATAATACTCTCTCTCGGCCCCCCTAAGTGGGTCCAGAGACGCTCCATCGTACAGGATCCAAAGCGTGTATTATTCTACGCTTGCCCCTTGTAGACGTCGCGGGTGCAATTAAACACCTCACTTTCCCAGCTTGATTACAGCAGGCCCCGTCTGCAGAGACGAGCCGCGCAGTCGGGGGGTAAAGATTGCTTAAGTGATCCCATAGCCTCCGGTACAAACGTGCGAGGGAACATGAGGTGGTTTTAGTCAGTAGGCGTCTGACAGACCCCTCCGTCCACCCCAGGATAGAGGATATTCATGAGGATCAGGTTATTAACACCAAAAAACAACTAGCAGCCTTCCGCGGTATCACCCGCGTAGTTCCCTTTCTGTGGGAATAAGGGGATAAAATATAGCCTAGGTTACTTGCTTATAATATATAGTATAGGAGGTAGCAACGTTTTCGAGAAAGAATTTTAGGTCAGCTGATTTTGTGATATGTCGTCCTTCTTGCACTTTCGGTTAGAGTCTGGGCTATCTGGCTGGCGGTAGCGGTTGCGTTCATTAGTGCGCATCCTATCTGTCCAGGTAATAATCCTGAATTTTAAAAACATTTTAGAAGTCGTAATTTTTAATTTTTTGTTTTTAATTAAGTCTACCTGACATACTTTTTTATTGCCAGACATTTTTGACAATGCTAACTATGTGCCATACGCGATATTTTTTTATTTTTTTATTAAAATTTCAAAGTATTTTATAATGTCTGTAATTTTAATATTATGTTATTTAAAGATAAGAAAAACTTAAAATAAATTTGCCAGACATTAATTCGATTGTTAAACCTTGATTTAAAATGAAAAAGTCATGAACAGTATTGCAGTATTATGCTAGTAGTCCGAGAGAGACAGTTGCAGAATAAGTCGAGAATGAGACATGGAATCATTACAAAAGTAAATTACATGTCACTGTACATATAATAATAATAATAAGTATTTGGTTATGTCGGAAGCGCTGGGCATCAATGCTACTGACGTGATACAATCGTTGAAGGAGCGCTTCTTTGACCGCCTGAACAAAGTACTAAATAGTCTTTTATCGGGCGGGTATTGATGTACCTACTTTTTCGGCATACTCAAATGGACTCCCTCGATAGAAGGGTCCGTTCACTGTTGACTGCAAATCGGATGCGTCACCGACAATCATCGGTAGGTAGTGACGCTATATATTCCGCGGAAGTGTGGGGGTCGAGGCTTCTTAAATGCTAACCGCGAGGTATGCAGTCTTAGGGAATACTTCCTAGAAGCCGACGTGGGTATGCACCGGGATATCGTCGCAGTGGACAAGGGCTTCACCCTACTCTCCTTGGCTAACAAGAACTGGCGCAAACCTGTAGTACTTACAACAGATGATCGCAGGGAGGTATGGCAGAGCAAGGAGCTTCACGGGTGCTTTTATCGGGTCCTACATGGGCCCGAAGTAGACTTTTTAGTGTCTGTAGCCTGGATACATTTTGGTGACCTCTTCGGGGAAACCGAAGGTTTTATCTGTGCGATTATGGACGAAATTATGAGGACGAACAACTACTGGAAATATATTGTAAAGGACGGTACCGCTGACATGTGTCGGGCATGTCACCGGCCGAGGAATCCATCCACCACATTATTTCCGGTTGTTCTAGTTTGGCTAACGGAGACTATTTGCAAAGGCACAACCTTGTAGCCAGGATTATTCATCAGCAACTTGCTCTTAAATACAATCTTAACGAATCGGAAGTACCGTACTATGGGTATGTGGCCGACGAAAATGGCAATTGCACATTGTATTGGGATCGGTCTATCATCACTGACAGGACTTTTGTTGCCAATAAGCCTGACATAGTGGTGATAGACTGACTAGAGCGTCGCGCAATGATTGTTGATATAACAAACGAAGTATCTTGACTTAGCTCGCGAGGTTGTCGACTTGTGTGATTTGAACACAGCAGTCATTGTGCCAATAGTCGTGACGACCATGGCATAATTGCCAAGCGCCTCGACCAAGATCTTAAGATGCTCTCGTTGGGCAGCTGAATCAAGGGCTTAATCCAGCTGCTGTTACCCAGGCGAGAACAACTAGAGATAATATGTCTGATGGACTCACCCGGACGGTGGCATGCCCAACACACGTCCCATTCTTCATAATATGCCTCTGACAGTTGTTCGTTAAGATAACTTCGTCCATAATTGCACAAACAAAACCTTCAGTTTCTCCAAAAAGATCACCGAAACGTAGCCAGGCCACGGACGCTGAGGAATCTACATCGGACCCGTTAAAGAGCCCGACAGAAGTGTCCGTGAAGCTCGTTGCCTCTCCATATCTCCTTACGATCATCTCGCGGTTGTAGAGAGTCTTAGCATTTAAAAAGCCTCGACCTCCACACTTCCGCGGGATCACCACCACCGCGATCGTGGGTGATGCATCCGGTTTGCAGTCAGCAGTATGCCGTATGCGGACTCTCCTATCCAGGGCGTCGAGTTCGGTTTGAGTCCATTTATTATTATTATATGTACAGTGACATGTAATTTACTTTTGTAATGATTCCCTGTCTCATTCTCGACTTATTCTGCAACTGTCTCTCTCGGACTGCTAGCATAATACTGCAATACTTTTCATGACTTTTTCATTTTAATTCAAGGTTTAACAATCGAATTAATGTCTGGCAAATTTATTTTAAGTTTTTCTTATCTTTAAATAACATAATATTAAAATTACAGACATTATAAAATACTTTGAAATTTTTATAAAAAAATAAAAAATGATCGCGTATGGCACATAGTTAGCATTGTCAAAAATGTCTGGCAATAAAAAAGTATGTCAGGTAGACTTATTTAAAAACAAAAAATTAAAAATTACGACTTCTAAAATGTTTTTAAAATCCAGGATTATTACCTGGACAGATAGGATGCGCACTAATGAACGCAACCGCTACCGCCAGTCAGATAGCCCAGACTCTAACCGAAAGTGCAAGAAGGACGACATATCACAAAATCAGCTGACCTAAAATTCTTACTTTTGAAACGTTGCTAGCTCCCGTACCAATAGCTTTCCATTAGTGAAAAGATAAAAATCGGTCCAGTAGTTTCGGACCTTATTCGGTAAAAACCAATATATACAATACCAATAATTATAATAGTATAGATAAAGTTTTTGATAAAAAAACAATAGATCAAAGTGGAAAACCGGCTTCATGTCAGTGGAACTATCCAAAAATAGCCTGGATATTTTTCATCGTAAGATCTTTTGTTGGTTTTAACAACATTTCAATTATTTCGATTCAATTTTGAATACACTTTATATACACACTACAATACATGATGATTAGTAAATATAAACAATTTATAAAGCTGTAACCGATTTTTATCTGAATATGGGAGATATTTGAGAAAAACTGTAACTTTAACGCAGTAGCAACACATAAAAACGGATTTTAGTAGGCTTGTGTGTTTGTCTCTTTATCTGTGCGTTTGTTCGCACTAATCATCAAAACATCAAAACGATGGAAACAATGTGGTTGCTATAATCCTTGTTTTAAAATAAGATAATCTGATAGTTTTTTGTTGCGTTGTGCGTGTGATTTGATTTTTTGAACCACGGTATTAAAATTCTCTGCGGAAGAATAGCGCACGCATACGCTAAAGCTAAAAGCTAAATTTCCTCAAAGATGGGCCTGTTTTTGTACTGGCCAACATAACACTTGCAGTCAAGGCAGATTCTCTTGTGAGATGCGTCGTGACTTTCCAGATGAAAGAGTTTGGCTATGTATGTAATAAAATTTTCGGTATCGTTAATACAGTTTGAAATTGTTTTGATTTTCGTTCGTTTCGTTCGGCTTTAGGAAAACGACTGGCCGATGTCAGGTATAACGGTGCTTTTCTTTTAAATACCCCAAGAAACGACAGTATATAAGATAAATAGGCGCCTGCTCCATTCCATAAGGGGCAATCCATAAATTACGTCACACGTAACGCACGTAAGGGGGTGGGAGGGGGTCGACGAAGTGTGACATTGTGTGACAAGGTGGTGGGAGGGGGTCGACGAAGTGTGACATTGTGTGACAAGGTGGTGGGAGGGGGTCGACGAAGTGTGACATTGTATGACAAGGCGGTGGGAGGGGGTCGACGAAGTGTGACACTGTGTGACAAGGTGGTGGGAGGGGGTCGACGAAGTGTGACATTGTGTGACAAGGTGGTGGGAGGGGGCGACAAAGTGTGACATTGTGTGACAAGGTGGTGGGAGGGGTTCTAAATTTCGTGACGTCACATTTCAAAATCTATTTTAATGGCAGTTTTAAGTAAAACACGAACAAATACACGAATAAAATTGTAAAATATGTGATGCCACACTAGGGACCCGGGTCTCACAAATGTGACCAGCTGTGACAAGCACGGGGAGGGGGGATAAAACATCATGAAATTCGTGTGACGTAATTTATGGATGGCCTCTAACACAATAATATTTTCAACACACTTGCTCGTTAAGTGAGCCTATTACATCGTTCTTAGGGCCATAAACCAAACTATAACAAACACGTGCATAATAATATTACACACTAGTGCATAATAGAATTACCCCTACAAAGTTAAATTACTACCTAACTGCATTTTTTTTGTAACGACGAAGCGGTTTTATTCCGCTGAAAATCCAGTTACATAGACATGTGTCTAAGGACACATGTATTTATTCGAAAATCCAAAATCCATTAAGACGAAAAAACATTTACTATCAAATTATTTATAAATTTACAATAATTTGTTACACAATATTTGAATATTGTCACTAAAATTATAATTAGGCCTATTTTAAAGTAGGCTGCATGTAATCAATCACATTACATTCGCCGCAAAACGAAAAAAAACTTGCGCCATTTCCCATAATATTCTTTTTTTTGTATTGCATTTGTTTCTGTGTGGTAAAATCACAGAACAGATAATCTGTTCTGTGGGTAAAACGATGTATGCAATACATGTTTGTTTTTTCCTCGCAAGTGTGTAGAAAAAGTGCGTATGAAACTCAGTGAGTAACTTGCTCACTAGACACTCGGCTTATTTACGCCCTCGCCTACGAGTCGGGAAGTGACCAACAGCCTCGTGTATAATAAGCAACTTAGCTCACTTGTATCATAATGTACTATTAAACTCATTGAAAATTCAAATATGCTAGCATATTAATAAGGTCCCTCAAACACGAAGAAGTTTTCGAAATGACTGTTAAAACTAATGACGGTACTCATCCTTATAGTATTTTTAGTAGAGAGTTTGTATTGTTCCGTAGCTTCACAACATGAATTCATATATCCTGGGGTCCCACCAAGCTCGGAAACTATGAAGCTATAACCGGCCCGCTTTGTTTATTTATTTATTTAAGTACACGCAATATACTTAAAATAGAAAATTTTGTACAGAAACCAAGAGCACAAAGGTACTGCTGCCCGTTCTTGCTACTACTATTAATAATATTGACAAATGTTTTTTTAGGGAAAGTAGAGATTATAAAGTTTGATGATTTCTATTCTGAAATTGATGTCCTTTATAAATTTGAAATGGCACTCGGTTGAAATTCACAAATCTCTTACAAAATGTAATCAAATTCAAAAGTCATTTATTCAAACTAGGCTGATAGACAGCACTTTTTGAACGTCAAATTTTACATAAAGACAGTCCCCCAAAACGCCCACCCGTCACCACTTCCTAGTGTTTTAGCTGGGAAGAAGAAGTGGCGCAACAAACTCCCCAGCAACACATCTGTCTATTTCGTTTTAAGAACTTGAATTTATACAATAGTATGCAAAGTCATTGATACATGACAAAGGTAGAAAAAAATAAATAATTATCCAACATGGAAATCATAAAGCAATTCACTATAAAACATTATAAAGAGTATTAGAGTCAATAAAGTAAAAACAGATTGACCTACATAGTCATCAAAAATAAAAAAAAAACAATATTATATGAACTCATATAACCCGTCATAAGCTAACTTATAGAGAAAGAACATGATAAAATAAAAAAGATTTGTCTTGCGTTCAACACAGCGACCAACTATTCTTATCGTCTAAATAGTCATTAATAGAATAGTATGCCTTCGAACAAAGGTTAGATTTAACTTTATCTTTAAATGAGTTAAAAGGCAGGTCAAGAAAAGAAAGTGGAAGTTTATTGTAAAAACGGATACCGAGCCCCACAAATGAGTCATGGACCTTACGAAGTCGATGGGAAGGCGCATGTAGCTTGTGCTTGTTTCTGGTGTTAAAGTTGTGGATGTCGCTCGTTTTACAGTACAAATGTATATTTTGCCTAATATATAAAATGTTTGCAAAAATGAATTGAGATGCTACTGTAAGAATTCCAATGGTTTTAAAAAGGTCTCTTAATGAAACTCTAGGCCCTAGCTGATATATTGCTCGCACAGCACGTTTTTGTAGGACAAATATATTTTGTATGTCAGCAGCTTTTCCCCACAATAGAATACCGTAGGACATAACGCTATGGAAATAACCGAAGTCGAAGCCATAACAGGTTGCAGGTTGCTGAACTGGTGATGTTATTTTCATTCCCAGAATTCCACTTATTCCCAATATTTTCCGTTTAGATTCAAAGGTCCCCAATTTCCAATGAGACGATATCGTCACTGACGTGAACGAAGTCGCGGGCACAGCTAGTAAATAAGAAAATTAAAGTTGTTTTTCCAGGGAACATTATTACACTCTATAACGGCAATTTATGGGGGCGTACTGGAAAATTGAAGTAGCTGCAGTAGCGTGGGTCGATACGCCATGACGCAGATAGTATAAACGAACAAGCAGTTTGCTATACAGGCAACCTATTTACTTGCAACTTTAAACTTTCTGCGTAAGTGTAAGCATAGCGTTAGAGAATAACTAAAGCCCATATTCGTCAAACTGTCAGTAAGTTTGTAGAAAATTAAAGTTTCTGAATGGAAAATACAGTTAATAAATTTAAAGAAACTACGTCAATTAGACAAGCTTTCATTGAAGTTTTTAATAAGCCATATTTATAATATATTTCCGGAAGTTATAACTTCGTCATTATAACTTCGTCCATAATCGCACAGAAAAAACCTTCAGTTTCCCAAAAACGACACCAAAAAATTCTGCATCGGGCCTATGAAGAACCCGATAAAAGCGCCTGTGGAGCTCCTTGCATCTTTCCGCTGCGACCTAATCTCGGTGCATACCCACATCGGCTTCTAGGAAATATTTCCTAAGGCTGTGTACCTCGCGGTTGTGAAGGGTCTTAACATTTCGGAAGACAGAACCGCCGCATTTCCATGGGATATACAGCCTCATCACCGATGTCCGTGGGTGATGCATCCGATTTACGGAATCCTATCGATGACGTCAAGTTCAGTTTGAGCCCATTTGAGTATGCCGAAAGAGTACATCAATACCGGCGTGACCCAACCGTTAGAGGTCTTGTTTCCACCTGATATAAGACCATACGACAAGCACTAGCTTTCGAATGTAAAAAGAATCATCAAAATCGGTATACCCAGTAGAAAGTTATGAGGTAACACACAAACATAAAAAAATACAGTCGAATTGAGAACCTCCACGTTTTTTGGAAGTCTCGTAGTTTGCATGTCGCAGCCAACTGGCTCAATCAGCCATCCAATAAGCGGCCTAGCCTTTTCATTGAACAGCACCATTTAGTCAATGGCCTAAGTGACATGTCAGCATTTAATTGTGTACAACATCGTTTATTGACTTGCCCTGCTAAATTTAGCTCGGGAACTTAGGGTATCGGGAATTTAGGGCACCGCGATATGGATGGGGGATTAGGTTCGAATGTCCTCGCAATGATATTAGGCTTCTTTAAACCCTGCATGCTGTTAAAATAACCACTATTTTATGAAATAGCTAATTTTGCAACATGGGACGACATACATACATAGATAAGTCTGTGAACGAACCTTTTAAAGAAATTAAGTATTTACTTGAATAAAGAATTTTCAAAATTAAATGTTTCATTGATTTTCGCCACGTGGTTACTCTAGTCTATGAACGACCTGAGCATTAGCCAGCCAGTTTTTTTTTTAATTCATCGGCACCATTCAATGAAAATTCTAGACAGCTAATTAAACGGCTGATTAAGTCAGTTGGCTGCGAAAAGTATACGAAAAATCAATTCTGGTAGTGCAGTAGAAAGATGAATATTTCGCCCTGTAGACCAAACAGTTTGTGAGACTGTACCATGTGGGAGCTTTTGAGAGAAATACCTGGAAATTGTTACAGTCACTAGGTATACATAGGTCAAGTATTACATTACGGCTTCCATTGGGAAACGATACCAATACCGCTAACGTATTTGAAGCGAAGAGAAGATGCTCCCACGTTAGGATTAATCTAGTTTCTGGTCTATTTCCATATCACAGTCATTTGATATTACCTTTGCTCGAATTGGAAGTACGGATTTGTTGCTGGAATTTCAGGTACTGTAAAGTTTATAAGAAATGAAGATGTACCTAGGAAAGTACTTGGTTATATCAATATCACTGCGATTCGATATTTTTTACTTCCAAATATACCTATATTGACCCGTCCGAAACGTACCTAGAAAAGTTCCTGAAAAGTGTTCCACAGTTTGATATTTACTGACGACTGTCGAATATATAATATACTATGGATTACGAACCGATATAAGGAAAGTTCTATATTCTATGCTCTTCTTTTTATCGAATTAAAATGATTATTCATGTTTAATATATATCCTGAATTCGAATATATGCTAACTTAGTACTTACTGATTTACGACTAAATTAATACTCTGCTGAAAATATAGGCCTAGATTCTGCGATGTTTTCCTTGTATGTCACAGTACTGACATAGTGTCGTGAAATATCGGTAGCGTATGTCGATCACATATGTATGTACGTTTCGGACTATTTGACAATCATAAGAAAATAAACGCCCAAGTATAGAGCACCTTATATGGTGTGTTTTGTAGGCAATCTATGTTTTCTATACTAATCTATACTAATATTATAAAGCTGAAGAGTTTGTTTGTTTGGTTGTTTGTTTGTTTGTTTGTTTGTTTGTTTGAACGCGCTAATCTCAGGAACTACTGGTTCGAATTGAAAAATTCTTTTTGGGTTGAATAGACCATTTATCGAGGAAGGCTTTAGGCTATATATCATCACGCTTAAGCCAATAGGAGCGGAGCAGCGATAAAGAATGTTTTAAAATCGGGGATTCCACGGGGACGAAGTCGCGGGCAGCAGCTAGTAATATTATAAAGAGGACAGATTTGATTGTTTGTTTGCATTGAATAAGCTCCGAAACTAAAGAACCGATTTGTATAATTCTTTCACTGTTGGTATGCTACACTATCCCCGGGTGACATAGGCTATATTTTATCCCCATAGTACTACGGGCACGGAAACTATGCGGGTGAAACAGCGGGGCGCTGCTATAAGTGAATGAAACAGTCTACCGCATTTTCTTGTCATGTTTACCTACATATCCTCGTGGATTATCGCGCTGAGACTTCGTTTCAGACACATTCCTTGCAATAAGTTTCTTTTCCTAATGGCAAAATCAACAACAGCTAAATTGTGTAGTGATTTCTGTATTAATTTAGTTGATGATGTTTATCACATATTTACCGAGTGTGTTCGTAATGAGGAATTTTGAAATAGCTTACATTGTAGACTAAAGGGAGGTTCCTGTAATAGTGTTCTAGCTGGGCCAGTTTCTGACGCAGCTAGAGAACTTTACAAATTAGCTATGCTAAGATTAGGTTAAATGCCGATTTTGTTAAGCTAATAAGGGCAGCATAAACTTATGTGCGACAGAGCCCTTTAATCTATACTTAATATTATAAAGCTGAAGAGTTTGTTTGTTTGAACGCGCTAATCTCAAGAACTACTGGTTCGAATTGAAAAATTCGTTTTGGGTTGAATAGACCATTTATCGAGGAAGGCTTTAGGCTATATAACATCACGCTGCGAGTAATAGGAGCGAAGAAAAAATGGAAAATGTGGAAAAAACGGGGAAAATTATTCATCTTTGAGGGCTTCCGTTGCGTGCGCTGCGAAAACGGTTCAAGATACCAAAAAATATGTAGGAAAGAATTATTCCTCTTAAAATGATCTAAAAAAATGTCCGCGACTAATTTAATAACTAACTCACTAGAACCGTTTTTATGGTAATCAAATTTGGTCGAAAGGGATGAAAGTTTGTATTGTCAATTTTAAACCTATCGGGCTGAGAGTTTCAAAATCGGGGTTAAAGTAACTATTCCACGCGGGCGAAGTCGCGGACAGAAGCTAGTTTTGAATAAAAATAAAGCTCGTGGAAAAATCAAGACTCTTACATAATAGCTGTGTAAGACACTAGTTGGCAGCACCATTAAAATCGTGGTTCAAAGGCAAAGGTTTGTGTGGCATCCACTTTTAATTGCTTCCCTGCGATCCACTGCAATAATGCTGTAGTACTGAAAACTTGCATTTACCTCGAGAACAAACGACAAACAATTTTAAACTTGCCTGTATTGTCTTTCTGTGAAAGGTCTTTTATTAAATTGTTATTAGTAGATTTTGAACTCTTATGCTAAAATACAAAGCTTAAATTTAAATGGGGCAAGATATCTGGTACTTAGCTCTTGTGTTCCATCGTTGATAAGATCAGAGAGTTATCATTTAGTATTACATTTCCTAAACTGAACTTTTTTGGTTTACCTGCAGTCGTAGGTGATAATACACCTATGACTGACAGGTAAACCTTAAACGTTTGGTTTTATAGATATTGGGCGGGTTTCTGAATTAAATATTTCAACCCTTTACCTTACCTATCTTTCGAAAAAAATCCGCAACGCTAGCAGGCAGACCCTATGGGGCCCCGTCTTCTTTGCTGACGGCTCTTTGAGGCGCGCGTGGAACACGATGCGCCGTCGACCCACCCTTCACCTTACCTTAGTACCAAGTTTTGATAGGTTGTCGGACTAAATTAGAATTTTACAAACACTGAATTTCAAGTGCTTAACGTTAACATCGGTGAATTGAGACAATAACTTTAACATAAATATTTCTTAAACGAATGAAGTGGGATCAGCCAGTACGCCTTCTCAGGCCCCTTCATTAAAAATAAATAATGTTTAGCAATACCAAAACTTCCTCGAAATACTTTTAGCTATTCGGGTCCTTGGTTCTTAAACCAAAGAAATTCTGAGTCTAAACAACTATTTCTAATTAAAAAATATATTCCCGACATTATGATGATGTTAAGAAAACACAAATTCGAATCAGCCATTTTTGTATAATATAAAACGAAGACTCAGTTCACAAAAGCAGGGAATAAATTTTCACATTCCGGTCACCTGACTGTAATCCGAGGTGTGGTTTAATATGTCTTGCAATCATGCTTATCATGAAAATGCATTGTTTATTTCGGCTTTTAGTTTTAAAGTCTATTCTAAATAGATAATGCACTTCACTGATACGGTTACTACTGACTTGAGCCGTCTGCTGAGAAACTTTTTTTGGCATTTATTATCGTGATAAATATTTTGACTGATTGATCGATCTGTGGTTGAAATAGTTTTTCCTGACTGACAATCAAATCATCGCACTGCCAAAACTTCTGAGACTTAGAATAAGGGTTTGTGTTATAACTTTAACACCCGGGAAGAAAAGGTTTCTGGGAATGGGGGCAAATTGATGAGCACTTTATAAAATAGTTTTTGTTCTTTGAAGGCGACATTTACGCGGATGAACTCACAATACTCAGTCTATGCATAAAGTAATAAAGTAAATAACGTCTGTGAGTTTGTGACGTTGTAAGGGCTAATCTCTGGATATACTGAACCGATTTTCAAAATTATTTCACCAATAGAAAGCTACATTATTGTGTCGTGTTATAGACTATATTTTATCCTCGTATTGCCAGATGAACGGGAACAACCGTGGGGTGCTGCTGGTTATTTATAAATGTCGACATCGAGAAAATAAATGAAAAAAATCTGCTCACGCATACAGTTTGATTGACTGATGAAAGTTATTACAATAATTAAATCAATATTGGCTGGCCACCGCAGGGATGCTAACGATGTGTGGGGAGCGTAGATTTTCCAATTAAGTTGGGCATTGAGCCTGTGGCTAATCTCATTTTGCTTTGTTAAAATATTTATAACGTGATTGTTGATTTCATTCCACTGTGGCATGTTCGATAGCACAGTCATTTTACCATACATTATAATAGTACCTAAACTACTAATTTATTGTAAAGTTCGGTATTTACTAATTTTGGATTTAATATTGTGTTACTTTAAATAAGCCTCATATATTTTTGCAACTATTTCAAATAATAATATACCAGGCAAGTAAGTTAAGAATAATTTGAGAACAAAACGACTGGATTTGACAACTACTGATAGCTAAATCATTTTTTTATGGATGTGAAATCATCAAATGACTTTTTCCGCTCTGGGCGGCGCGGAAGAGAGCATCAGTCACTGGCTCTAGCGGGCCCGACTTCTAAGCTGACATCACTTTTAGGCGCGTGTGGAACATAACGCACCATCGGCCCGTGTCTGGTTATTATTATCGAACAACGAGCCACCAAAACCTCACCGTCCGCAGGCCCGCACCTATGGTTACCGGGCCTCGGCCTGCAACTCCCGACGACCGAGGCGTCTTCCTCCGTAGCGGTGGTTGAAGCGAGAGGTTTACCTCTGCTTTACGCGGCCCGCCTTCTCTTTCGCTAGTATTACTGCTTCGGTGAAGGAGGTGACTGCTTCCTATGCTTCTTTCCTTCCTATGTCTTTAATTTCCTTCCTTCCTATGCCCCCTCACTACGAAACATGGATTGAACAAGGGCCGGAGTGAAAAATTGCCTCAACGAACACAAGGTGGTGCTCTGCCGTACCAGGGCAGACCTCCACCGTGTGCTCTTCAGTATCCACCGGAGGATCTACACAGTTGTGACACCCGGGCATGCCCTCCCGCCGAATCCGAAAAGGATGGCACTAGGAGGAACATGGGTGGGTTTAGTAGTATTAAAAACTGTCAGGTCACCTTATAAAATAATCACAATAAATAAGCGAAAAATAACATGTCATTTAAGTTTATGCTACCACAATTTACTCAGGTGAAGAAAGAATGCAAAATATTTGGTTAAAAAAATTTTAATTCTCATCATTCAGTTATTTGAAATTTTTGGTTTTTAACATATTCTGGCCAGTCTGACGATCTGTCTGCGTTACACGATTTAAGTACCGGCTTAACTGATAGGTGATTAAAGGCTGATGAGTCATAGAAAAAATAACGCAAACATTTGTGGTATAGATTTTTTTTTCTAAATGGGAAATCATCAAATGACTTCTCCCGCTCTGGGCGGAGTGGAAGGTAGTATCAGACTCTGACTAAAACCCATCCGTGATCATTCTAGTACCTTTTGTGTTCCAGGGCCGCGGTGACTCATTCGAACAAATTCCGCAATAGCAAATTCCGCAACATTTGTGGTATTCATCACGTCTAGTTTTCGAGGTAAATGCTTGGTTTTCAACTACCGTCATTTCACGTATATTAAAATAGTTGTGTAGTGTAATGTTTTGTATATCTTTGCTTTTATTGTTTTGTTTTGTTTTTATTTCGTTACCACAACGTCACGACAAGTAAGTAACCAATGAAGTCAATGTATTTTCAAAAGAATTCAGAAGAATATTCACGCACGATACCTTAAAAAAATTACAATTTTGATTAAAAGTTTAAAATTGTATAAATTGTTTATTTCTTCTTTTCTAACTTAGAAAATAATGTAAAAAGTCTTCCAAATCTCAAATAAAAAATATTTTGCTTTTATTAACAAATTAACATTTATTTGTGTTCTAAATTTAAAAGAAATATGTTTTATTTTATTTTAATATCAAGCTGTTTTGCGGCTTCATACCTTTGCTTCTCCTTTAACCCGCGAAGGTAAAGCGCGGGATAAAAGTAAATTAAATCTTATTAATTTGTGTTTTTTACGTGAGTACGTCGTATTTAAGTTTTGATGAGAACAATTTAGATGCTACGCCAACAGATATTGTGATTGAGACTTAAAATGCTTGCGATAGCCTGTTGCCATCTATATAGGCAAATGGAAATTTTCTTCACATTTTCGGAGCGAGTATTTTTCATTCTTTTATTTTATTTCTTGAAAAGTGTATTGAAAAGTGTTTGATACAAATGGACACTGTCACTTGTATCAAACGTAGTGTTGTGACAAGTTACTGCAGTAGGTACTCGGCTCCATAACAAACTTTTTCCACTTGTATCAAAATGTACTATTTAATTTAAATCTCACTGTGGCTCTCGTGTCGATTTGTGCTGCAATCCATTAGTGGAGCGCCTGGAGCGTCAAAATTATACAAACCTCGAACTTCCGTTACAGTGGATGAAAAAAGAAGAAAGGAAAATGGAATCTTTAGCTAATAACATAAATAAAAAAGTTTACCAATTGAAAACATGTGCTTTTGATTTTAAAATAAAAAAAATGGATGATTATAATAATTCAAATATATGATGCATATTAGGCTGTAAAATGTGTTTTCTTTTATATCAAAATTAAGTTAATTTATAATATAGTTTGTTTTTCTATGAACAAAATAAGTGGGAAAATAGAGTAATTCAAGAAAAATCGTAAAAAAGTAACATTTAAAACAAAATTTTGGTTTATTTAGGCATTCTAGAAGCTTCGTAGCCTCTTAGTATGAAGGACAAAAGCCTAAAGAATGACAAATATTTATAACTATTTTCGAGTCAAATTTTCTATGAAACACAATGTTTTCACTTTTAAATAAACAACGTTTACAGGACACGTGTCATTTATAACTAAAATGTCCAGAAAACGTCTGTTTAGTTGCACTTTGCTGCTGCCACTCCCTTCAACCTTCCCTCCCTCCCAAGCAGCAAAATTATCCTATAGTGCAGATGCTATAGGCCTCCAGCACTTATAATATTCTCTTAACGGTTCTAGTATTTACTACCACGCTTATAATAGCCAGCATGGAGTAAGTTGGGCCTTATAGTATTTCTGATCTTATACATTAACTTATAATCACTTATAGGTAGAAATTAAGGGTGCAATATAAGTTTGGGTGACCTATAAAAGTATCGCGAGGGTGTAAATGCACTCAAGAGTAGATAAACTGGTAAGCTATACTTATAACTGCTAACAAGAAGCTTTATAAAACTACTATAAATAAAGTACGCCAATAAGAGTGACAAATAGAACTAACCAAACCGGAAACTATTTGTATTTATTACCTAGTTTTATAATGGTTTATAAATTCACTTTACGGAACAATTATAAGTAATATGGAGCGGTTTTATAGTGGTATCAACCAAAATTGTT
This sequence comes from Hecatera dysodea, assembly GCA_905332915.2. Taxonomy (NCBI): domain Eukaryota; kingdom Metazoa; phylum Arthropoda; class Insecta; order Lepidoptera; family Noctuidae; genus Hecatera; species Hecatera dysodea. The sequence goes on along the minus strand of HG995286.1, from coordinate 22,255,990 downwards.
ATAATCTTAACACGATTATAAAGGTTTAATTTAATATACTTAGTATCCAAAACTATATCCGTGGTGTCCTGTACAAGAATACATTGGTTTTTACAATTATTAAGGTTTTTAAAGCTCGGAAATCCCTTTTAGTCAAAAAGCGATCGACGTCCAGAAACATTACCATTTTCAATGCTGACACCTAAACCAAAGAACTAAAATAAGCCACGTATCTAATTGATGATTAAACGAACTTACCTGTACGTGAAGTTCAATCACAATTACTCGAAGAGCTTCGTTCGAAGATATTAGCATAAACACACATGTAGTTTCACTTACAGACTCGCCATTTCGCACTGAATTTAGGAGAAAAATAAATTATTTAATACAATGTAAGGTAGACTAAAAACTTTTGTTCGCGACCCTGGCACTCGGGCCCAGCTAGCTCATTTAGTTTGGAGGTTTGCTGAGCTGTCTTCTATTTCACGACAGGTGTTCAGGGTGTATGGGCGGGAGGGTTGCTAATATCTTCGAACGAAGCTCTTCGAGTAATTGTGATTGAACTTCACGTACAGGTAAGTTCGTTTAATCATCAATTACTCTCAAGCTTCGTTCTCGATATTAGCATAAACACACATGTAGACGTTTAGAGATCGCAGTCGTGAAATATAATCAATTATACATATAGGTGTACATTTACTTTGGGAATTTATAATTGGAAATAAATAAATATCTATTATGCTTCATAGCAAAGTATATTATAATCAATCTCCTAACTAGTTGTTCAATGATTACAATGTTATTACGGAAATGAGATAATTATCCATTTAACACACTTGTTACAAAATCATCTTCAGTAGAAATTTCGTTAGAAATTGTTCTATTATAATATTTAGCAAATACAGTGGAATTTGAACTCCACCCCGCGGTTTTACGTATGGCATCCAGACTAACTCCTACGCTATAAGCTTTGGAAGTAGCTGCGTGCCTGGTGCTGTGCGCAGTAAACATCGAGATATCAATGCCACTGTTTTGTAACATACTCTTAACCCATTTACTCAAAGTCTGGGATGTTACAGCTCGGTATGGCTTCCTGAATGAAATAAAAAGTGATTGTTGATCTTGACGTAACTGATTGGTCTTATTAAGATATACATTAAGAGTACTCGCAGGGCATATTTGAGGCCTTTGTAAAAAGTACGGTAATGAAAACACTGGTTGTAAGGAACCCACTCGTGAAGTTTTAATTAAATCTGGTATTTTAATAATAAACCCTGAATCAGATTTGGTAATGTTATCGACAAGTATTTTTGATAAAGTCTGCATTCTATGAGCTGTCACTAGGGCCAGAAGGGTAACTAACTTTTTACTAAGTTTTTCAAGGTTTAAATTTTCATTGGGATATAATTCCGACAAACAATTTAAAACTTGATCAGTGTTCCACGTTAAATTATATTTAGGAAGCGTAGGCCGCAACCGAAAGATTCCCTTGAAGAATCTTTGTATATATTCATTGTTTGCAATACCAGGTCCTAGTAACAATGATATAGCGGATCGGGAACTATTCAATGTACCATACCGAGCTCCAGAATTAAACAATTGTGTTAAAAAACCGAGAATATTTGATGTTGAAGCATTGTAAGGTTCTATGTTGTTCTCATGACAGAACATAAACCACTTCTTTAGACATGTATCATACTGTTTGACAGTGTTATCTGACAAAGATCCTAGCATGATCGGTATGGAAGACTGTGGAATTCCTCTTCGGATAAATGATGTCCGGACAGCCTCCCGACAACCAGCGTAATTTGTCGGTGAATTGCACGTTCGCTACAACGAGAAATAATTAAATCACCCTCCGATTTTAAAACTAGTGGTTTTGAGATGAGGAGTCTTTTAAAGAGGGGGTACCATGGCTGTGTTGGCCATCTTGGCACGACGACAATACCAGTGGCTCTGTCGTTAATAATTTTACGTAAGGTCTTTAAAATAACCGAAATTGGTGGAAACGCGTAAAAGTAATAATTAGTCCAAGATATAGTGAACGCGTTAATTACATAAGCGTCAGGGTCCCTCTGCCAAGAAATATACATATCGCATTTATGATTTATTCTGTTCGCGAATAGGTCAATACACGGGACACCGAAGTGTTGTGTTATTTTATTATAAGCAATCTGAGTAATTTCCCACTCTATATCGGGGTGTAATCTTCTTGATTCAGCGTCCGCAACTATGTTTTCTGATGAACGTATATAGTCGGCATGAACCATAATTTTACGCGCTTCGCACCATTTCCACAATTGTTTTGTAATATCAGTCAAATGAGGAAATTGTACGCCACCCATTCTATTTATGTAAGATATTGCCGTTGTATTGTCAATACGTAACAAAATCTGACAATCTTTAAAATCTTGTGCAAAAGATTTAAGGCCAAAAAAAGCTGCAAGTATTTCCAAATAATTAATATGTCGAGTTTGCTCATGCTGACTCCATGGTCCACTGGCCTTCTCGTCACCACAGGCGGCGCCCCACCCCGTTGTTGAGGCATCACTAAATATCTCTAAGGAATATGTATCAACCTTTATTTTGCATACTGATTCATTAGCAGCATTAAGCCACCAGTCAAAGACGGGTGATAATTCGATTGGTAAATTCATGAACTTATCGTAACTTTCATCATCTTTAAGGTTCAGGTATTTACACCTCTCAAAGTCTTTGGTATAGAGCCAGCCGTAGTCCACGGCTTGACATGCGGATGTTAAAAGACCAATGAAGCGAGCAAAATCTCTTATTTTACATCGCTTGAGCTTTCTTATTCTTAATAATTCTGTTATAATTTTCTGTCTTTTATCATCAGGTAACCTAAGTTCAAATCTCTTTGAATCAATAATATTGCCTAAAAACTTGTAACAATTGGTCGGTATAACCGAACTTTTCTCTGTGTTGATAATGAACCCTAAAGATTGTAATAATTGTTTTGTGTCATTAACATTTTGTAAACAGTCAGTATATGATTGACCAACCAAAAACAAATCATCTAAATAAAATGTTGATAAATATCCCAAAGACCTCAATAATTTTGCCACAGGTTTGAGAATTTTTGTAAAAATATAAGGGGCAGTGTTTAAACCGAACGGTAACACGTTAAACTCGTACAGGTTGCCATTAAATTTAAAACGTAAATATTTTTTTGAGTTTGGATGTATACTTATTAAATAATAGGCATCTTTTAAATCTATTGTTGACATAAAACAATCGTTCGAGACGAGTTTCAAAGCTGTTCTTAAATCTTCAATTTTGAAATGTTGGGTTGGAATAAATTTATTTAATTGTTTTAGATTTAAAATGAAACGTTTTTTGCCATTCGCTTTAGGAACAAGAAATATACTAGATATATATTGACCCGCGCATGGTTGACATATGGACACTGCCCCGGTATTAATAAGGTCTTGAATTAATACTTTGAAGGCTTCGTGTTCGGTTTGCGAATAATTAGGCTCTGATGGAATAGTTGTTTGAATAACTGGGCCAGAAAAAAATATTTTATAACCAGTAATCCAAGAGAGTATAACAGGGTTATTAGTTAATAAACACCATTGTTCGTAGAAACACGACAGACGGCCCGAGTTGCTTACCGTATCTAACGTCGGTAGCCTGCTTGCGGCTGACGTGACGATATCTTGGAAGCATTGTTGTGCATCGACCTCGTCTGCTGCCTCTGAGTCGGAGCTGATGGCGCCGCCCGCGGATATCTCGCGCCCCCCGGCGGTGGTGGTGGGAACTGACGGCGACCCGCCTGGGGGGCTCGGTAGTTTAAAGGTCTATTGACTCCTTTAGCCGGTTTATGAACTGTTGTAGGCTTCATTGTCGAAGCTGACCTCAGATCAGCTCCAGATTTTATAATCGTTTTAGCTGATTTTAAGGTTTCTGATAGACTGCTGCCAAAAAGCATTTCATCTATTTTGGTTTTATCTAGCTGATCTTTTAATTCCTTCTTGACAGTAGAAAGAATGAATGCACGTCGTGAAATCGAATCTGTGTATTGCATGTCACCGAGGATTCGAGCTGTATCCATTAACACCTTGAGAAGGTCAGGGTTTTTATAATCTGATGAGAGCAACGTGGTAATAGCCCTGCTGATGGAGGACAGGGCACAACATGTTAATTCCTGCTTACTTTCTATACCCTTATCTCTCTTTGCTTGAGTTTCTATAAGAGAAGCTCGAATCTCCGGATTAAGTGTAGGCGCTTTTATAAACTTGCAGTTCACTGGTACTAAATATCTATCTTTTAGCTCCTTACGGTTCTCTCTAGATAGGCCGGAGGTAGCGATATGGTTGAGTCTAATCGCTAAATCCTTTTGAATTTCGGTTCCAAATTCTTTACTCGAGGTAGGATCCTGACCTAATATTTCCATTAATTCTGGATCTAATTCGGGAACATCTTGTTGAAAAACAAAAGACTCTGGGTCACTTCACGCTTTCTCTGGTGGTTCAGCAGTTGACTCCACGGCAGGTGGCGCGATTACTTGCGCAGCGGTCGCGGAGCTTGGCGGCGGCGGCGGCGGCACGATCACGTGGGCCGAGATGTCGTCGGCGGTGGGGGACTGTGCGACAGCGTCGGACGGTACCAGGGCCGGAACCTCCTCAGCACTACATTCTCCTGGGGCTTGTTGCCAGTATGAGCATCCAGGTTGTGGATCCGGGTCGCCGCGATATGTGACACAATCGTCATCGATTGGGATTGGTTCGCACTCTGCAGGCAAAATGAGTATTTTGCTTAAATAAACCTATTTACATGGGTTAGTGAGACTCCTTGTGAGAAACACGCAATCCCAATAGGCGATATTATAGTTATTCGATTAGGAATAATGCAGGTACATGCTATGGAAAAACCCCACAGGTAGATCCGGGCAGCAAGTACTTAATATTGGAAGTGGAAGGCCCCCAAAGGACAATCCGATTTTCCAATTTAATTATTGTTATGAAATCGTTATGAATTCAAAATGCAAAATACCCGTTTTTATATAACGGTATTTTAACAAACTGAGCCCTCTAATCCACCTAATTGCTATACTGAGGGTAATCTATATCATATAAACACAAAATAAGTAGGTCAAAGACTCACCCGGTAGGTTATAAGGCTTAGAAAAATCACCATCCGATGACGATGTACTTTCATAGCGAGTACGTCGCCCACGTTTAATTTTACGTTCTAACTTTTTAAGTTTTTTACACAAATAACTATAATTATCACGATTATCACTATGTCTTTTCGGCATTATAATACAAAAAAACGCACTCGAATTACGGTAAGATAACGGAATAGATGCGAAATAGCGAAGCACTGATACGTGAATGAGCTAGCTGGGCCCGAGTGCCAGGGTCGCGAACAAAAGTTTTTAGTCTACCTTACATTGTATTAAATAATTTATTTTTCTCCTAAATTCAGTGCGAAATGGCGAGTCTGTAAGTGAAACTACATGTGTGTTTATGCTAATATCGAGAACGAAGCTTGAGAGTAATAGCAATATAAAAGAACCGTTCGGTTATAGAAATATTTGCGGAACTCTAATTCCAAACAATATGGCCAAGAAATGGTTTTGATGTTTACCATTATTAAACAAAGTAAGCCTATAACGGTTTGTTAATGTATTTGGGAAAACCAACTTTGTCAAAATGGCGACTTTTCGTTGTATGTCTTACTGAAACTAACATTATTTTAAAATTCAACTTAATGAAAACGCAAATTTCAAGGGGCGCGTCAAAATTTTGACTAAAAACTTATTATACTTCACAGAAAATATACGTGCGCCATGCTGTGCTCATTCAAACACATTGTACATCTTGATTTATTGTTAACTAACACTCTACTCATAATTTATATTCTAGATAATATTTATTAGAAATTGATATGTTTTAATCTTTACAAATGTGTGCAGTAACATTTACCAAATCACAACACTTTGTATGAGCTTGTAAGAGATTCACTGTGTACATTATTGTCGTATTTGGTTCCATTAAGCGCTGATAGTTAGCTTCGCGGGAGCAAATAGTTCTACGTAGTCCAACTATAAGGTCGTTACTGTCGTGTTTGGTTCCATTATGAGCTGATAGTTAGCTTCGCGGGCGCAAATAGTTTTACGTAGTCCAATTATGAGGTTGTTATTGGTAAAAGTGGTATTCACCAATTCTACTATAGACATTTAATTAGGTAAAATAAGCCTATAAATTGGGCCCTTTTCCGTGGTTATAATTGCTTACTATTCCTTTATAGTCCTATGAAATGGTGGTTCCAGGACAATTACTAGACCACATTTTGCTGCTTGGGCTCCTTCCCGTTCAAGTTTTACTACCTGTCCCAGATTTCTACGGCCCTTAATAAACACGGGTATCTCCAAAAGATGATTTTCTATACTTATTCTATACAAATTCTACGTATGCATAAAAAAAGTTGCTGTAACATTATTTTTTAATTTTTTTAAAAACTTAAGTAAATAATAAAAAAAAAATTGTAAACACAAAAAAAACTTGATAAACTTTGCTATTTATATCTAGTATAAAAAGAAAATGCATCCTTAACCAAAACAATTCATTCACTGTAACCATTTTCCGAGGTCAAAACCCCTGGGCGCTCCACTAATAGTTTGTGTACGTTCCCTATAATTACATAATTATGTTATTCCAGGCAAGGTGAGATTGTGGTCAAATGTGTCTCTAAATAAAAAATAAAAAATGTGAAGCAAAAAAAAAACTTTTTAAAAACAAAGCTTATATATTTAAATGCTCTAAAAAAAAGAAAGTAAAAATATACTTTTAAATATCAACTTATAGCTTCTAATGATACACAATTTGTGTGATTATAAAAGCTTGTCGCGCGAGTTTTGATTTAATTAGAACCAATTTGTCACCTTTGAATAGACGCTTCAATAAAACTATTGGGCTGATCAAAAACATTCTTTTGTTTTAGAATACTAAATTCAAAAAGATGAAAAATACTTTTTTTTAGTAAATGCGGGAGGTTTGCAAATGACACAACTTAAAAGGCAGCCCTCGTATATTGGCACGCCACCATTGCGGCCATACGTCCCCTCTTTGAGGAGTGGTTGGAGAGACGCCACGGCATCCTCACCTTCCGCCTGACGGAGGTGCTCACCGGTCACGGTTGTTTCGGGAGATACCTGTGTCGGATCCAGCGGGAGGACACGTCCGGGTGTCAACACTGTGTGGATCGCCCGGAGGACACGGTGGAGCATAAGGTGGAGGTCTGCCCTGCTTGGGGCAGCAGCACGCCGCCGCCGTGTCCTTGTCGAGGCGATCGGCGGCGGCGACCTCTCGCGTCCTGCCCTGGTTCAAACCATGGTCCGGAGCCAGGACGCATAGGAAGCTGTCCCCTCCTTCTGCGAAGCAGTAATGCTAGCGAAGGAGGAGGTGGAACGCGTGTGAGAGAGGGAAACCTCACGCTCCAGCCGCCGCAACAGAAGCAGACGCCCGGGCGTTGGGAAACGCAGGGCGATTCCCGGCCACCGTAGGCGCAGGCCTGCGGATGGCGAGCTATGGATGGCTCGTCATCCGATAGCAACCAAGCCCGAGTCGACGGCGCGTCGTGTTCCACGCGCGCCTCAAAGAACCGTCAGCAAAGAAGACGGGGCCCCATAGGGTCAGTGCCAGCTAGGGTTGCGGAATTTGTTCGAAAGAGTCACCGCGGCCCTGGAAAGCAAAGGGCACAAGAAGGATCACGGATGGGTTTTAGTCAGTAAGAGTCTGACACTCCCTTCCGCTCCGCCCAGAGCGGGATAAATCATTTGATGACTTCCCATCCAAAAAATGGCCTCGTATATACGGCCATCCGTATACGTGTCGAATTTTCAAGAAACCAAATATTTTCATTTTTATTTATGAACCATGGCTTCCTCTTTTGTTTCCTCAAAATGATCTATGCACGACCTATGGTACCCGCGATAACTCAACGTTTCTAACGATACATTACTATCGGTTACATTGATATCAGTTAAGCCGTTTAGAAGTTATGGCGGAATAAAGAAACTCACAAACTTACAAACATACATGAACCCTGAAAAAGTAATACTCTTTTTTTGTGCAGTCGTGTAGTAATGACTTTTAATTAAAATTATAAAAAGTTTGAGAGCAGCAACCTCATGCGATTTAAATCCAATTATTCTGTTTCCAATATCTATGCCTACTGCAGTTATTTTTTAATTTAAATTATTACATTCATGTCCATGTTCATTAAAAGCAGATTCTACTTCAATGGACATAATTTCACAATTTTGGGTTTATTTATTGGAGCTGGATAAAAGTAATTATCGAATAGAAAATTTTTTTTCTTTCATTATTCACTTTGGACCCAAAGCGGTTGAGCCACTCAATGCATTTAAAAAAAAAAAAAATTGAAAACTGCTGGTATATTCAGTATGTGTTAGCTACTTAGCTAAAAGTCGGTTAAAAAGGATAATATTACCTAGTGAAAACAGCGATTTTTCATTCAGCGATATTAATTTTATTGTATTATTCATTCCATTAAAATGCATGTAATAATAATTTGTAGATTTTGGAATTCTTTACCTGAAACTGTTGTAACGTAACTCTTTTGAAGTATGTTACGGAATTTTCTGCATGAACTTTAAAGGTACATCAGAACGTGGAAATGAAAATTATTCGCAACAAATTCTGTTTAACAAACTTTTTGGAATAAAAATTTATTTAAATGATTTTAAAGTAGTAATTGCAATATCGTTTTATTTCGGTATGCAGAAAAGTTTGCCATGTCCCGCAAACATCCAATGATAAGAGAGGACATTCCGACCAAACTGACAGATAGTTGTTTGGTGGGCAACTGCCCATTACTTATTGTTGGATGGTTCTACAGTTTCAAATCGCGCGGACAATTATTTTCACACAATTCAGGTTACATAAGAAAATTCACTTCAGACTATCCTTTAGCTATTATCATCATCATCATTATCAGTCGAAAGACGTTCACAGCTAGATATAAGCCTCCCTCCCCCAAGTATCGCCACAACAACCGACCCCATCTACCATCTTTTCAACGAGCAATGTGCCCTGCCCACTGCCACTTCAGTTTAGTTTCGGGCCATGTTCCAAATTTTGGTTCTCTTGTCGATATCATTATTCCTGATATGATCACTCATGGGAACTCCGAGCATTTCTCTATTTATTGCACTCTGGGTGACTTTAAGACACTGTGGTATGTAAGATAAAAAAATACCACGCAACCTCCCAAATGCCGCCCAACCGAGTCGGATTAACGGTTGACCTCTTTTTCGAAGTTAGCCTTAACTAACTGGACTCATCTACAACGTCGAGTGTAGACTCTCTGATCTTAAAGAGTAGGTGCTACATGGGCATTCACCATGACCTTGGTTTTGTCCATGTTTATTTTAAGACCTACGTTTTCGAAAGCTCTAGTGAGGTCATCAAGCATTGTACTTTGGCTATCACTTTGTTACAATTGCACTTACAAAGCTCCTGTAGAAGTAGAATGTTGCGCAGTCAATTCATAGTTATAAACAGTGTCCATTAATTTACCAGTGAGTTTCTGTTTCGAATTTCCAAATTGCTTTTGCAATAATCTCCCACGGAATTCATTTTGCTTAATTTACCGTAGTCGAAATTCAATATAGACTTAAGTGTATTACAGTTGTGTGATAAGTTGAAAACTGAATTGATATAGGTACATTATTATTAAACAAGCTGCTTTTATCAAGTTTTCATTGACGACATATTCCAAAATGAAATCGTTTTAAAAAAAAATATTTTGCGTTTCGAAAGTCGTTACGAAGCCAAGAACCTCAAAACTCTTACAGTTTAGTAGCTTCTGATTTAACTCATAACCGACACTATCTCCGTAGCTTTTTTCTTTACTATGTAGGGGTTAGCTTCCAGTCTTTCTGGATGTGTCACGATAACTGTATTTTACATAAAGCGAAGTCCTATCAGACCTCCACCATCCAGTAACTGGGTTAGAACTCCTTGGTAAGAATGGTGTCAAAGTTTCTGGCTTCTGACTACCTTAGCGAACTTCAAAGAAGCTCAAATGTCGGGGCTGGGACCAAAGGCTTAGCAAGTTTATGGTAATGGGTGGTTACTCATTCATGGACCGACCTTGGTAAGAGTAGTTTAAACCCTAATTTCGACGAGTGCAGTTATTATTTAGCCACGAGGTCTTCCTAATAACCAACATCAACATATTTTCGAAAATCATTGGCAAACGTTCACCGTTTGCCAATGATTGGAAACGCAAGGCGATTTCCGGCCACCGTAGGCGCGAGCCTGCGGATGGCGAGCTATGGGTGGCTCGCATTCCAGCGATGATGGCGTCTTAGAGTACCGACCTATTGTGTGAAAACCTTTGCCAACGGACAATTTAAATTGTATCGAGCAAAAATTCTAATTTTATAATTTCACAGAAAACTGTATTAAAAGTTTTGGGATTATTAATTGTATTAACCAATTAAGGTTTAATATAATGTGTCCTGCTAAAAATTTTTAACGGGCATCGGCCACCTAAAAAAAACAACCACAACCGATCCTGTAGTCCAGTCAACTAGAAAACAATAAACATACTCTTTGCCTTGGAACAGTTTCCATATTATTATTTTTTGTTTTTATTAACTGAATATTCCTATGTATAGTCGGCTCAAAGTGTGTTAAATGTTTTAAAAACGAAAATTGGGTTTCTTTTTTGCCGGAGTGAGAGCTTTTTCCAAGTTGCATTGGATATCATGCGCAACAAGTCAAGTTCAATATCTGTTCCAGAGATTCCATTAGTCTCTAATGTTTTGAGGCTTTTAAATGCTACTAGCCTATTAGTTATTGTATCATATTTCAAAATATTTATATAAATAAAAAAGGAAAAATAGTAAAAAGTACCTAATAACAATTTTCAGCAACAGCAAAAAGTAGTTTGGATTTTACATAATTATGTTAAACTACGTGGTAGATTGATAGTAAAAAATAACATGTTTATAAATGTACCTACTCTACACCTCTTTAATCGCAAATAGGTACCTTCTACAACACTTAATGCAATTCGTTTTTATAAACTTTCTCACTCATTAAAAAACAAACAAACAAATAAATTATTCCTAGTACTACAAAACTAAATTCAATTTAATACTTATGAATTTTTCACACGTGTTCAAAGAACCAAACTTGAAAAGTTGTAGTACTTAATGAAAAATACTTAACGAGCAAGACATCATTCCTAGCACAATTTGAGCACAACCAAGTTTCTACAACAATACCTACTAAAATTTACGATTTTTAACATGAAAATTTAAATAAAAGCCTAACCTAAACTGAACAAATGTCGAAAATAAATAACGTAACCGAACGAAATTTTTTCCGAGAAGTGTCTTTGTCATTCATTTTTGAAATGCGCAGCTGCGCGGCGAAAAATCAATACGAGAACGGAGCCCCGAAAGCGAGCTTTAGAGACAGATAGCGCCATCTATTGACCACTTTAATGAACTAAAACGATTTTTTTTTGTTTTTATAAAATAAATGTTCATGTATGAATAGATTGGCACTGCATGACCCACCGCAATGAGTCTATAGGAAACGTAGGCTGTGCTATCCATTGTTGTTAATTCGGAACTTGTATGCTTTACTATTAACTACTATAACTAATGCATGCTTTACTATACTGACGCTGCTGTGTATCCTCTAATTCTTCCTACTCGCTCTCTTCAGGCAAACGTGCAGCGTATGGATGGAGCCACCTCGTGGTCGACACTTACGTGCTGTCATCTATAGTTTCCGCATGTTCCCTATAAAGAGGTGGTAGAAAAGCAGTTTATACAGTTTTTAATTCGAATGCAGATTCCCTCGCGATCTCATCAGGTTCTTCAAGTCTCCACTATGTATCAGAAATAGTGTTATAATGGTACATTTCTCAAGTTTTATTGTAGTTTATGATCTTAATTAGTAAATATCTAACGTACACGTCTAACAAAAAATATTTGACTTTCGGATTTTAGTCACCTTCCCAATTCATGAATATACTTACAAAAAGAAAAAACTATTTATCTAGAAAAGTATGGATACAGGCAAAAAATAAACAACAACATATTCTACTCAGAAAAGACTTTATTTCCAAAACATTTACATCAAATATGTTGATACATAAGTGACTATGGCCTGGATGGCAACGACGACACGAATCTCTTAGTTTTCTAAAGTAGGTATACGAGTAGGTACTGATATTACTAGACAGGACACCAATATTTTAAATTCTATTTGATTACAAATGTGATTGCGTACGACTAAGGATCTTAATAGTCGGGTTATTCTATATTTTATTTGTGGTTTACGCTGATTGTACATCGCCTTTGATTGGTCAAATTTCCTAGTCCTTTTGGTATGTTCTTGTGTGGACTGCAGCGGAGGTGTGCAATCGGCGTTATTTTGCGTCAAACAAAATTTTGATTGGCCTTACTGCTCGATACCCTCGAGGTCAAAGTCTGGCCTCGTAACTTATCCTACGTGCGTTTACGCGTTCCAAGCTCTTAACAACATTATCCAAAACATCTAACATGTTTTAAAAACACGTTCGTCCAAAAATACACATCTTTTAGGCACTACCAACCTAGTCTCAAATTTTGAAATGATTTATATGATTTAATAGCACGTAGAGAGTTCATTTTTTTTTTCAGTGGGTTGAAAATAATATATTTCTACAAGAAAATTTTTATGATGTTTTTGATTCTATAAAGAATGAAAAATACTTTTGTATAATCTTGAAAATGCATGGTGTACTTGCTTGGGCTTATACTGTATTCTTACAATTTTTTCAAATGTATGAATAAAAAACTGGACACAATTGTTTTACCAAAAGCAACCAAACGATTTTGCTAAGTGATAAACCATGACAACTAGGATGGTAACGCCGCTATCCGTTCTTATAAAAATTACGTACAAACACTACCGATAAATGTATATCAAATTATACATAAATATTTAGTTTAAAAAATGTCATACAATGTATGGTCGTTAGAAGTCGTAGCTTCTCTTTTCTTAGTCGAATGTAATATAATATATAAGAGCTTTGCTCTCGAGTAAAGCTTGGACTTATATATAAAGTTTATCTTACTTCAGGCCTCTTTATATTTCGTTATATGCCGGTAGTTAGTATTAGATTACCATTACTGTGGATGTCATCGCAAAAACCCAAACTTTGTAGCTGTTTTTATTCCAAAACGACTGAGGCAATTGAATACATAGTTTAAAAGTTCTTAAGTTTTTATATATGTATCAGGAAATAGATTCCAATTGTTGCTTGTTACGACTCCTGTATCAATTTTTAATTATGTGTAGATAACCACCAGCAAATTGTAAAGAGGCCATCAAAGATTTTCTTATGTTAGGAGAATCTAATTTCAAGTCTATATTAGTTTTAAGTAGGGGTAATAAAATTGATTGAGTCAGGCGTAATAAAGGCAGGGGTAATAAATATAATTTAATGATGGGATGTATATCTTTAGGTAAAATAGAGACCAGCTCATCAACATGAAAAAAAACCTATTATGATGATAATAACAAAAAAATATATTATGCTATACAAAAAAGAAGTACTTATAATGAATAACACAATAAAAATATAGTAGTAATAGGGGAGTTTACTAGAAAAATCTGATTAGTCCGTCTGATAGATTTCCAAAAAATATTGGACACGTATTTATTCTTTTTTTCACATAAACAAAAAATAAAGACGACACAATGCGTAAAAAACTCGTGTGACGTCACTACTCGCTACAATTTTTACCGGGCCGTGACGTCACACGCTCCCACTCCTGATCTTTGATGCTTTTTATCTTCTTCAGTTTTTATAGATTTGATAAAGGAAAAAATACGTGTCCAATATTTTTCTATAATCTAACTGACGGACTAAACATAATATATTAATGTTTTTCTCAGGCAACATCCCTATTAGCTGTGTTTATCTTTAAAACTTAATGTTCTATTTTGATATTTGGTATTAAAGACTAGGTTTAACTACTAATAAAACTAAAAATAAACTTCTTGAATAAGAATCTTACGTATTGACTAGCATGTGGCTTGGAACATAATCGGTCAAGCAGTCCTTCTGCACGCATAGCATTTTACATCATTATCTTCTTTCAGAACGTATCCAAATTATTTCCAGGATAACGCGAAAATGCGGGTTGTCTAGACTAAAACACTGAAACCATATGAAAATGTACTGGTATATCAATGGTTATTATGGAAACATCTAAAAATTTCATACATCTATTTTTTTTTTGTTTTTGGTTATCTCATATTTTTTGAATATTATATCTATTGGGTAGTATAACCCGAATCAGAATTATAGGTACTACTAAATGATTATAAGATAGACCACTAACATTTATAATATTATCATGCTAAGTTACATCGACTAGGCGTTGTGCCATATAATAGACATTAGAACTATCTATACCATCACACCTGGTCCATACGTAGGTAGGCTGTGAGGAATAAGCGCTGATTTTAAAAATTAAGTTGCGGGCAACCCTAACAAAATATAAATATAAATTTAGGAAATGCACAGCCTGAACTACAGGTCGTAGAAAACTGAAATTTGACATGTAGTTTCCCTACAATCCGTAGGAGAGCAATATATAGGATTTCCCGAATTTCCTACGGGATTGGGAAAAACAGCTTAACGGGTATGTATGACGCGAGCAAAAGTTAGTGTCATCATAAACCACAAAATTAAATTTAATTATAAAAGAACAATATATAAAATAACAGGAATGTTAAAAGTATTCTGAAAAAAATGCAACATCCAGAAAAGATATAAAATCTAAAGATGTAAGTAATTTAGTACATAACTGACAGAAAATCATCGGCCCAGTAACTATAATATATGAACTACTGACATTTAATCTTATAATTAATACTAGTATTTCGCTTGGGGGCGCGAGTTGCAAGCAACCCGCGGTGTATTTTTAGTATTTTTTGACTAAAAATTATTATCTCTACAATGTCAGATTTCTGAGTTACGCATAGGGGTTGAAAGAAGGGGGTTGAAAAGGGTTGAATTTTTTTTGGGCATATATTCATCCAGATGTCCTCTATACAACCCCGAAGACCATTTTTCTCTACAATGTCAGATTTCTGAGTTACGCAAAGGGGTTGAAAGAAGGGGGTTGAAAAGGGTTGAATTTTTTTGGCCATATTTTCATCCAGATACCCTCTATACAACCCCGGAAACCATTTTTCTCTACAATGTCAGGTTTCTGAGATATGCCAAGGGGTTGAAAGAAGGGGGTTGAAAAGGGTTGAATTTCTTTTGGCCATATATTCATCCAGATGTCCTCTATACAACCCCGAAAACCATTTTTCTCTACAATGTCAGGTTTCTGAGATATGCCCAGGGGTTGAAACAAGGGGGTAGAAAAGGGTTGAATAGGGTTGAATTTTTTATTCGTCATATACTCATCCTGATACCCTCTATACAACCCCGAAAACCATTTTTCTCTCAAATGTCAGATTTCTGAGATACGTAAAGGGGTTGTAAAAAGGGGGTTGAAAGGGGGTAGTTTTTTTTTCGTTTTCTACTCATCCAAACACCCTCTATACAACCCCGAAAACCATTTTTCTCTTCGACGTCAGGTTTCTGAGATAAGCAATGGGGTTGAAAGAAGGGGGTTGAAAAGGGGTAGTTTCAGATTTTTCCCATACTCACCCCGACACCTTCTATACAACCCCATAAAAAGTTTTCGCCTCCTAGCACGGCAAGTGGGAGAACAATTATGTCAATCAGTCAATCAGTGAGTGGTTTTTTAATTATATTTCAAACTACAACAATAAATTCGAGACGCTAATTCATTTTGATACATAGCTAACTTTAATATTTAAGTTATAATATGCTATATGATAAACGTAATAAAATATTTCAGTAGTAGAACCAAATAATAAAAAAAAAACATTACATTGAAAACCAACAATATTTTAAATGATACTCAGAAATAATTTTTTACTCAAAGATAAACCTACGAATAAGCAATTAATAATTGATCGTTAATAAGAAATAAGTGATGTCTCTGCTAGTCAGGTTGTCGTCGCCATGTTTAGCCACCTTTGTTGAATGAAGAAGCAGTTCGCAGCTGCTTACGGATCCTTGGTGAGCTCCAGCGAGGAATAACACGAGTGTCACCGGGGGAAACACCTTCATCCACATCATCTGCTTCGGTCTTGATTTCCATTTTCTGAAAATTCAGGTAACAAGGTTAAAAGCGTTACTAAAAATACTAAGCAGACTGATTTCCCGTATAAAAAATTCAGTTCTGCCTGCCAGTACTGCCTACTCTTTGGGAGACGCAGGGCGATTCGTGGACACCGCAGGCGCGGAGCTGCGGATGCGAGCTATGGGTGGCTCACCGTCCGATAGCAATTTCTACGAGCAAAGAGATGCCAGCAAAGAAGACGGGGCCCCATAGGGTTAGCGCCTGTTAGGGTTTCGGAATTTGTTCGAAAGAGTTACCGCGGCTCTGGAACGCAAAGAGCACCAGGAGGAACAGAAGAAGTCATATAATTATTTGCAAACTAGAAAACAAAATAGCTGAACATTACCCCCTGGACGTAAACTAGAGTTTTTTTTTTTAACCGATTGCTGATCTAGATTGGCTTTTGTGAAATTAATTTGGCTAACTAGGGCATTGTCCACCCATCCAAAACGCAGTACCTACTAGTATGAAACCCCTTCACAGGACATGCATCAACTACAAAGTACTCCAAATATGTCCGACGTCATAACCACCTGCACCATCCAAGACTTAAACGGGACTCATTAGTCCCGTTTAAATCAACCTGCAAAGCTCTATCATTATGGAGCTGTGCAGGTTGCCCTGTACTAAGTGGGCAAAATTTAGTTTGAGTCATTCGACACGAAAAGTAGATTTCTCATTACGCTTGCAATCCATAGTGAGGGTTTTCAGGATTGAGATTGGTCCGAGGACCAACATAAACGCTGAATTGCGTAACTTACTGGCAGTGGGCAGACATTGCTTGCGGATAGTAAGTTCTGGCAGGCCGAACTAAAACGTTTTGAAGTGCCGGCCGTTTATCGGACGGCAAAGCAAGCGGCGAAGCATATAAGCGATCTGAGATGTGGTTCCGTAAATACTCAACAAGTAAAAAAAGGGTAGGTGAGCTGTCAATTTTTATAAGCAAGACGAATTGACAGTTTACTTCCAACGGATGTTTATGGAATAGACCAGCTTGATGAGGTGGCAGAAGAATTTATTCTGTATACAGTGCATCTCATTTTTCATAGGCCTTCCTCTCCATCCCCTCACATTCACATTCATAACTGTTTTAGTCACATTTCATCTTCATTCCTCCTTATTACATAATGACCAGTAAGTAGGTAGGCCAGAGAAAATGTCCAAATAAATTTTAAAAATAACTACATTATTCAGGGTTGATTTTTAAAGAAATGAGTTTTTTATTTTTTAAATAGCCTATTAAAAAAAAAACAAAAAAAAATAACACCACATTTCAACCCTGAATAATGTGGTGCGTTTTTTTTTTGGACATTTTCTCTGGCCACCCTAACTCGAACCACTGCACGCCACTGATAATGACATAGTATATTACTAATGTACTACGTCATTATCTACTATATAAAAATAAGTCGGGTTTTCCCTCCTGACGCTATAACTCCAGAACGCACGAACCGATTTCCACGGTTTTGCATTCGTTGGGAAGGTCTCGGGCTCCGTGAGGTTTATAGCAAAGAAAATTCAGGCAAAATTTAAACAGAAAAGCGGGAAAATCTTTTTTCATTTTTTTTATATATGGCAAAACAACGTTTGCTGGGTCAGCTAGTGTAGTATACATTCCTACATTATGACGTAGAGACTGAAACGCACCTGCACAATCAGACGAATGAGAGTATGTTGTTGTTCCAGGACCATTGATATGTCTCGCAGTTTGCGCTTTTGTTTCTCTAGCTCAGCGGTAATGTAATCCTCACTGCTCTCCAGTACCAAGTCGAGGCCGCCTGCAAATGATGTGCCAACAAAGACAAATACGTTAGGGATTAAGTTCTGTAATTTAATACTGGTTGTAGAAAGGACGTACAGTTTATCTTAAATGGTTTCGTTTTCAAGAAAGCTATATAAATACAATATCGCGCTGTAATAAATACATTTTTTTATTTAAATAACTTTGTTTAAGAGGATCATCTAATCATTAGTGAGTGGTCAGTGTTTACTGTTTCTTGAGAGTTACGATGATAAATAAACAGGTACAAGTAAACTATTACTGTACAAACTATATATATACAAAAATATATTATGATAAATTTAGAAAAAAAAAGTAGTAAATTCGCCAATTTTAAAGATAGTTATCATACAGTATACGATTTGGAATCGAAAAAAAAAAATGAATTGTGCTGAAATCAAGCCGCAGTAGCTCAATTTATATGGACACACATTCGCTTTAGGTATCATTATATTAAAGTAATTAGTAATTGTATCAACATACTATCATCAGTAAAGGGGTTGCAGAACCATTTGCGCAGGATGAGGTCCAGGAAACCAAGCTTGCATTTCTTATTGTTCGGGTATTCAATCAGTTCGTCTTTGTCAACTTTCTCGAGAAGGATAGCTGGTAGTTTGCGTTCGAGCTCGGTGTGGAGCACGACCTGAAAAACACAAGTGGATTAGGAATCATGACTTATATAGGTATATTTGAAAATATTATCATTAAAATATGTGGTTCTAGAATTGTCTGGAAGCTCATTTAGATTTTGTTTGTAATATTAAAAAGGGTTGAAGCACAGCACTGCTATTGACTACAAAAGACCATACATTCTGCGTATAATTGATACACTTTCAGTCAAGACCATTCATTTAAAATAATATACCCAATAAATACATTACCTGCATAGCCAACCTCTTCAACTGAGCATTCCTCCGCACACTCTCGATATCTCCCACAGCCAAACCAATCAGGAGGTTCATCAACAATATCGGCATCAGTACCATGAATAAACCAAGTATGAAGAACGTGGGCATTGGGAACGGCAGCAGTGTATCGGTCTCAGATTTATAATAGGGCTGAACGTATGTGCCAACGAAGTCCAGTTCTCCGAGCATCATAGCAAAGGTCCTCATAAGTGACATCGGTATGCTATTAAAAGACAAGTGATGTCCCTGAAAAAAGTATACGGTAGCACATTGTAACAAATTAAGTAAGAAAGTTTCGCAGAGCAAATGTCGCGATGGCTTGAAGTACAATATGATGGTCTTCGATCGCTTTAGTGAGGGTGAAAGCAAAACGTTCCGTGCTGTGACAAAGTTTTCGCGTTATGTGCTTTTTACTTATAAGTGTAAGTACACATCGCATATTGTGAAATGTTAGTTTGTTTTTCTTAGGATCAAGTATTTTCATGACGTCATGAACGCAAGCTGGGCAGTATAACCTTATGTGATGCAAGTAAGTAAAGGCGTAGATGGACGATTCACACGGACATAGAGGCTCACACCACAAACCTTGTGTTTAAGATGGCCATTGCACACACAAATCACGTACACAAACATCGAGACTTGCTACAGTGTGTGCTGTACAAACATTGATTTGGTTCAGGAAACCACAAAACCCCGTGCTCACAGGCGAACCAATAGCGCAATGCTATTTGGCGTCTCAAAAGTGCAAGTTACCACCTTATATTCACTTACCTGCTTCATGTTACTTTATTACTTACTAACACTATTTTCTACTTTATACTGTGTGATAGCGTTAGCAGTGGTAACTTTTTATTTTAATTATAATAATATTTATGTTACCAAAATCTACAAAAATAGCAATATACATAAATACCGTCTTGTCAGGACCCACTTTAGACAGGAGGATATAAAACGCCATCCCAAATGCGATGATCAGGATTGAAAACACCATCAAAACTTTAATCAGGGTCTGAAGTATTTCAAGAAACATGACAACGTAGATCCCAACTTGATCGAAGCGTTGAAGTAAGAGAAGCAGCTCAAACCATGATAGAAATACAGTTATTGAAGCGGCTGAGAACTGAAACGAAATTATTTTTGAATTAAATTTAATAACATTTATTTTTATATTAGATATTTTTATAACACTGATAGTAGTCGAAACACTTATGTATGTTTTTTGTTTATTATTTTGATAAGGTTTTCCTAAAGAACCAATTCTGGGGCCTACCTGGATTTCATCAAAACATTTGAATAACGTCGGGAAAACCATTAAAGTCGAGCTTATGTACAGCATCCATGACACCAAGTTTGACGGATCAACCATGTAATGCCATTTCTGTTGTTTCATATTGTACGCTTCCCGTATCAGACATATACAGTTGTAAACCAAAATCGCTACTGTACTTGTATACATGGCGACTTTTGATTCGAAATCTGAAATGATTTATTATTCTATAATAAACTTTTAAAAGACTTGATTTATGAGATAATTACTTTGTTTTGTAAGCGTTACGTACCCGGTGCGAAAACAATATTTTTCTCTGTTTTATTTTCTCGCTCAGAGCCACTAGGGTCCGATAGGTTACATTTAGCAGATTTTTTTGTTGGAGAAGCAGCATCGGAATTAATCATCAGTAAATAAGTGTAGACCGTGACAAAGATTAAAAAAATGCAATAGAAGAGAAGATTGGCCAGGTGAAAATATTTGCCATAGCTATGCCACTTCATTTGTAGATACTTCTGGCTGAGTGGGTGGGCTAGAAGTTCAACTCTGCCGTGTGCAACCATGGCCTGAAATTATTTTTAATAAGTCATTGTTATAATGCATTTGTTGTAGGTATAGTTGGAAATGCAGAATGATGAAGCTTCGATATCTTAGTAAGTTAAAAAGGTGCGTGAATTATCTTATACAAGGTGTAACAGAATAAATGCAAAACCAGGAAAAGGGTCCAAATCTGAAATCACAAAAAAGAACTCCTTTACACGATTTTTCACCCTAAGACGAAAAGATTGTGCTTCAATAGAACAAGTAACACTGTTTTAGACATTAAAAAGAAAATAGGACGTCAAGATATTTCATACACGTATACACACACACACACACACACACATATTTAGAACCTCACAGAAGGCTTAAAAATTATAAAAAATGCCTGAAATTTCTTGTACTGTTATATTTATTGGGTCAGTTTTTTTTTGTAATTATGTCCTAATAAATTATCGTCCCGTGTTTTAGTCCCGAAACCCACGTAAATTCCGTGATAGTAACTTCGTGACCATCGAACATATGCATCTCGATGAACTCATTCTCCTAGTTCATCGCATATTTTATCCTATTTTACAGGAAAAGAAATCACAAATGAGTCATGTTGAGTCACATTTAGTGGTAATTTTTCAATAAATTTGAAACTATTTCTAAATCGATCACTATTTTATTGTTGTCCAAGATTTTTTTACCACCGCCATACCAGGCATCTTTTTAAGAATTTATGTGTCAGTCAAAATTGTATCACGTCTACTTCTTGATTCAGTTAGACGACGGAGAGAATGTTAAATAATAAAGTTTTAATAGCAAATCACGAGCACTACTCTGCTCAAGGTTGGAATCCAAATTTTCAAATATTTTCCATTGTCGGTAGCCAAGCTCGTTTTATAGGTCTACATTTCGCTTCAGCAGAAACACGCAGAAGTGCATCTGCCACTCAATTCTGTTTTCATCTGACATCTCACTGTGTAAACTTAGGTAGAGTGAGCATTAACTGAAATGTCATTCCATCTTGTTTGTCTGGATAAATCGATTGGCAGTTCACTTCATGGTCCATTCATCTAAGCTTACACGGTTAGTTTTACAGAAGCACACTGCTATTTTAACCCTACTGGATTTTATCTCCTTGTGGTTAAGTAGATATTTTGCTACAAATATTGCAAAAGTTGCTTGCATTTAATCTACACAAACTTTTTTTTGCTACTCTCATAGTCATGCTGAAGCCGCGAGGAAGGTCGCCGCGCAGCACCCAGTCGTAGTCGAGCCGGAGGCCCCCGACGATGCCGACGAGCTCCTGATGGTACAACGCCTCATTAGCCTTGGTGAGCACGTCGCCACTCACTCCCCTCTTGACGGCGTCCGGCTGTAGCGTAAGCACTACAGTTGCGGTCTTCGAGGCGCGAAACATCTCCCCGATGCGTCGTTCCTTCGCCGTTTCCTCGCACGTTTTTTGACCATCCTGGCTGCCTTCTTCTTCTCCCCGACCACTTGCCGTACGGCTTCGGCAGAGGAGTTGGAAGCTGGAGATTTAGCAGCCTGTGCAGCCGCTGCAGCCTTCTTCTGCTTGGGTGGCACTAGTTCAGCCGATGCTGGTTTTGCAGGTGCCTACTTTGCCGGCCCGGCCATTCCATTGGCCTGACCGGACGGACCCGGCTTGGCAGCCACGGCTGCCACCAAATTCGAGGCTGCCACCGCGCTTATGGCTTTGTTTTTGGATGCTTTCGTCCTCTTCAGGGCCACGCCGTGGGCCACGGCCTCCAAGGTGGAGGCCTTGCAAACCCGCCTGGTTTCTCTTTTTTGGGGCCACCAGCTGCTTCCGGTTCGCTTTTTGGAGACCACGAGAGAGCCTTGCATTACTCACTCCGGGGTGTTACCCCTTCTCGGCGAGCTTCACAGCTCACTTTCCTAGGAGGCGAGCTGCCTCCCCTTGCCTCTTAGACTCTTACCCCGCCTACCGGTGGGGACCATGCGGGCCGAGGCCAGCTCTCCCTCGGAGGACGACCCCTGGTCATCCTCCGGACTGGGACGTTTGCGGACGAACTTCTCGTTCTCCGCAGCCCCCGCAATATCTTTTTATGATAAAACATTTTTTTTATACCATTGAAATCAGCTGTTCATTACATCTAATCGAGTTGCACACATAAACATGTATTGGGCAGTAGATTTATTTTGTCGCTATTTCAGGATTGGTTCCATTATAAAAGTTGTTCATAATTATAATTACAATGTATTTTCCAGGTACATTGATTAGTTACAGGTTGTATACAAGGAGACTTAAGTTTTATTTACATATGTATAACAATTTAATCTAATATATTCAAAGCTTTCTGCAGCTTCCATAAAATAACGCCTGTTTCTTCGAAGCTTCATCATACACAAGTACGTCAAGAATTGTGCTAATGTTATTGCGGTGAGTTTTAGATCTATTTACAAAAAGAAAGTAAGAAACTAAGCAAACCGAATACAAAAAAACCTCAACCCATACAAACAGTGTAGGTTAGTGTAAGCGTCGTGAGTAGCCGTGTGTTTAAGAAAATACCAGGAATTTGATGCATTGTTTTATATTTGTTATATGGTTTGTTAAATATCCCCATTTTTATGTAAGTTCAGTTATGTAGCTAATTTTATCTAATAAATAAAGAAATAACATGGACTTAAAAATTAATAAGAAAAAAATATTTATTTATACGAAGTAAATAAACATTTTATTTCTTATTATTTTTTAATTTCATTGATTTTTTACTTCAAAATTTTCCTTGGCATTACTGCAACGTAGTTAAATTTTACTTTTAAGAGCTCTTTGTACCTTCCGTTCAATATGTCCCTTATATTTTACTCAAACAACCATAGACACTCACTGGTATACGTATACGGTAAAATTTATTAGCAGTACCCTATTGAGCGTTCATAAGATAAAAAATTTAGAGGACCAAACTCCTGGCATGATTATATCAAAGTGTATGAAAGCTACACCACTCTGCAAGGGGTATTAACTCACGTTGATAACACTCAACGGTTCTGGCCGATATTTGGGGTCATTAAGGGCCAGTCTTAATGCGTCGACTTCAAGCTTCGACCGTTGGTAGAATTTGAAAGAATACTTAATCTGCGATTCAGCAAATGAAAGAAAAAAATGTATAGAGATAATTTTTATAGATTATAACTTACATTTAGAGCGGGTAAAGGAATGTTCTGGGATTTTGGCACGTTCTCCGATTTCCGACAAACATTATTGCCATCTTCCAGCTTTAGTTGCGGACACAGGGCATCGAAGCTATACTTTATCTAAATAGGTTTTGAAAAGGTTAGGTTGGTTGAAAATTTGAATAAAATCCAACGCTAGGCACTAGCACTAGGTTTGGAAATGTTGATCATTCTTACCTCTCGGAGTAGTTACCTACTGCATACGTATTAGAAATAGTTAAATATAGTTCTTTTGATATACATGTTCATTATGTGAAAGAATACTTTACAGCAATGTTTATTAAAGTAACAGTAAATAAGTATAGTAGCATAAATAGTGGTAAGGCTTGTTTTCAAAAGTTATACAAAGGTCACGTCAGAAGAACAACTATTGGCTTTCTTTGAAGCGTCAATTACATATATTTCTTTCTTTTTGTAACAAAGCAAGAATTCTGTCTTGCGTTGTATATTACCTGAACAAAACATTACATCATCGATATAATAGTACGGGTATTGGATCAGTAGGCTTAGACCAAATTTGAAAGATCAACTCGTAACACTTTCTGTCTAGTTTTAAAGAGATTTCAAACTTACGTAAAAGCTCTTAGAGTCCTTCTTGCAGTTAGCTTTAGTAATGCATTTGTCCTGTACAGCTTCGAATACCCGAGGCATGTATGCAATGAGAGCGAGGGTCACGCATGGATGGCGGTCAGAACGAAGAGCCATCACCTCCTTAGCCCTGGAACATCGAGATAAAATCGATAAAATGTAGATCGTACTGAAAAATTGCAAAAGACTGCTTAGATATACCGTAAAAACTTGATTAGGACCTGTGTATAATTTACCTACCAAAAAAATGGGATAGATTATTTAATTGCTATAAGAGTAGGTAACTAAACCTAAACTTATCCTGATGTAACACTGGCCTTGAAAACCTCGTCCAACTTAGACTTAATGTGAATGTAATTGCTCTCTTAAACTATATGAAAGCTTTTGCACGCGACTTCGTACACCTATTTCCTGTTCCATCCTTACTCTCTTATTGGTCCCCTACGGAGTGTAGGGAAGCTACATACCAAATTCCAACTTTTCACAGCCAGTAATTTCGACTGTGTGTTGTTTGTGAGTCACTCAGTCACCAATAAAGCAATATATATTTTTTATATATATATTGATGGATGTACCCGTTAAAAAGTTCAAAACAAAATTCAGCGCTTTGCTGTTGATGGCATCTCAATAATACTCTTGGTTTTGAAATTGTAGCTGCGTCATCCATCCGGTTGCTATCAGGGGCAATGGTGGATGGAAGGTCAAAAGGGCAGAAAGGTATAGTAGTGACCAAAACATTGTAAGAACTGTATGAAGGCTCCCACAAGACGGACTGATGGCCCGAGATAGGGCCTCGAGAATCCACCCCTGGTCCTAATATGTATACATATGCACGCATATTATTAGATCTTTATGTAAGAAATGCTTTAGTACATACCGGTGTTCATGGGTGACCATAGCGAGAGCGGCTTCAGGGAACTTGTAGTAAATAGCGTAGTCTATAGCACTCATGTCCAAGTTGTTGTAGCTGAGACGGCATCCCATTGATAATAGGAGAGCTATGGAGTTGGGCTTGTTTTCCATTGTAGCCAGGTGGAGTGGCGTGTTCTGTAATAGACGGTAAAAGAGAAATTAGCAAAACTATTAAGAAAAGTTCATTTATTTATTGGTGGCGGCTGAACATTTCAGTTTTTTTTTCATGGCTCCACCTTTTTATTTTATAAATTTTTCACTATAGGCTAGTGAACATTTTAAGTGACAGTGACCAGAATTATACACCAGCAATTTTCTTTGTGAAATCAACTGCGGATTCTACGAGAGTCTCGAAAATTACCATGTCATGTTGTACTGAAATCAGTCTATTATCACTGATAGGCATATTATTACCAATAAGCCGGATATAATGGTAATAGACCGATTAGCACGCCGCACAATTATTAATCAACATTCTATCTGATCGCATGCAGCTGACTACCACTATTGAACATGGAAAAACTACCGATCTAATTCCACTAACTGGGTTGTAGGGATCACCCTGCCCCGGCCACCGTAGGCGCGGGCCTGCGGATGACGAGCTATGGGTGGCTCGCCGTCCGCGATAGCAACCAGGCCCGAGTCGACGGCGCGTCGTGTTCCACGCGCGCCTCAAAGAGCCGTCAGCAACGTAGACGGGGCCCCATAGGGTCAGTGCCTGCTAGGGTTGCGGATTTTGTTCGAAAGAGTCACCGCAGCCCTGGAACGCAAAGGGCACAAGAAGGATCACGGGTGGGTTTTAGTCAGTAAGAGTCTGACACTCCCTTCCGCTCCGCCCAGAGCGGGAGAAGTAATTTGATGATTTCCCATCCAGAAAAAAAAGGGGTCACCCTGCAACCCAGTTAGTGGAATTATAAAAAATAAGTTAAGCATGAATAAAACCTACCCCATCCTTATCCGACTGGTCCAGCAGATGTGAGTGAACGGAATGCAGCAGTTCAATCGTCTGCGTATACCCTGACATAGCAGCCAGATGCAAAGGATTGCGGCCATTATGATCCCTATGCAGCAACGCCCCACGGTTCAGCAGAAGGTGCACGACCCTGGTGTGGCCCTCACGAGAGGCGATGTGGAGAGGTGTCAGGCCCTCTCCGTCACTCTCGTTAATAATGAATGTGCCTTTGTCGGAGTCAAGTAGCTGGCAAGCGGTGTGGTAGCGGCCGTATCTGAAATCAGGTGTAAACGAAGTTATGAGTCTTGTCAGAATAAAAGTATGTAATTAAGTTGTAACTTTACCCAATAAATAGTTATTTTACTTATTTAAACAAAATTGTTTTTTACTTATAAATTACATAGAAAACCTTTAAGAAGTCTACAGTTTTAGAGTCCCTTTGCGCGTGAGTCTGCATCGCAATCGCACTTGCCCAATTCATATATGATCTCCAATAGGCGTAAATATTATATTTAGATTTCCTACAATGAAGAGTAAGGTCACATTATACTAGAAATAGATAACTAGACTTGGAATAGTCAAGAATATTATAGCTATACTCCCATAATATTGTAAAATAATAAATATATTAGGTACTATTTCACCAACTAAATGTTTCCATGAAAATGTATAATGTACCTAACGGTGGATCAAGGTCGATTCGTTACGCTATATTCATAATAATTATCATGATGTTTATAAAAGGGAAGATGAGAAAAAGCGTCGCCCGCGCAGCTCGACGACATAAAATACAGATATAAAAGCATGGTGCCGCAATGTAAGACTATCTGTTGTTTGCCTAACCAGTATTATTTTAAAATCATCATAATATTTATTTGGGTCATAAAATTATTAAAAAAAATAAAATGGTCGAGTTAAAAATAGACCATGTACCTGGCAGCAAAGTGCAAAGGACTCTCATTTTTGTTATTCTTCAAGTTGATGCAAGCGCCTAGCCTGATGAGGTTCTCCAGTGACCTGATGTGACCTTCACGACTGGCGTAGTGCAGGGGTGAGCAGCCAGCACTGTCCTTCTCGTTCAGGAGCTGGGCGAGGCTCTCGTCACAACGGTTCTGTAATGTGAACTGTTTAATGCAACATCTGGTTATGACATCGGATTAGTCGATGGTAATGGACATCACAATTATGACAGAAATAATATGTTAATAATAAAAAATATTTTGTCATATAAGACGACGTGAATAGCATGCAGAAGTATATCTTTTGTCTCTAGTGTGAATTAGTACAGTGTCAAGAACTTTGTTCCACCAAACAGAAAAGAAAAACTATGTAAGTACCTATAAAGAATAGGTAGTTATATCGTGGCCATTTCATGATGTGGCCGAGGTTAGTTTAGGTAAGGTTTTGAAGGAAAACAAGGTAAGGAATGACGGTTTGTAGCATAAAAAGTGTAAGTTGTTTAATCTATTTAAATTATGTAAGTATTTGATTAACTTAGTTTATGCAATTAATAGAAGTAGGTAATGAGGAGTAGTTAAAGTTTTCTGAATCAATTATTGATGTTACTAAAGTTAAATAAGCGGCTTAAATATAAGTAGATACGTCCAAGGAAATTACACATTATGATGGCTAGTCAATCAATTCAATTTATGATAGCTACAGCCAGCTTTGCTATGTAACTTACTGAAAATATAACTATACTGTATAGTAGTGTCTAAAATTTGGAGTTAGTAGAGTTAAAATTATTATGGATACTTATTATGCTTATAAAAAATATGAGTAAGATAGTATGCGTAAATAATATTATGTCATTATTGGGATAAATAAAATTATGTCATGTAATATAAATTATAATGCTAATGGATAGGGAATCATTAAAATAATGCGGGTGAGAATAAGCAGCTTATTCTTAAAATATACAAATTTAATGTTGCTATAAGTATGGTTATTTTTTATTTCAATATGTGCTTATTTTTTTTTAATGTGTTTTCAAGCAGATAACGAAAAGCCTATTTTCAGCAGTATACAGCAATAAGCTCATATGACGAGTAAATTAGTAAATTCATACCAAAAATAATTTCTGAAACCTTATCCTTACTGAAAAATAAAAACTGTTTGTTGTTCTTCTGTATTGCTGTTGAAATTTTCTTCTTCTGTATTGCTCGAACCATAGCTAACCAGTGTTTGTATTTTAATTCAGAAATCATGATAGTGATAAAATTTTATAAAGACACACTATGACAAATGTTACAATGCCATAGGGCCTTTTTCATCCATGTGGCTACTAAAAACAACTCATATTCACAGCACTAAAATCAATACTTAAGTTGGTGGCGTTGGACTAAAATTATCTCAAATTACAGAAACAAAGGAGAAAGCTTAAATAAATCAGACACCGTTTTCGTTAACGTCATTTAAGTGGAATTTCATTACTCATTTCTACTGATAATTTAATTTGAGACACAATTTAATTTGCGTTTTTCCCATAAATACTTCGTGGCAAATATTGTATCTATAGCTATTATATTATAGTTGTTGGAAAACGGTAGCATAGCTAACCAAACGTCTATATCAACAATCATTACGCGTCGATGACCATTTTATGGCTATAAATCAACAAATTAGTTTTGTTAATACTAACCTTGCAAGTTTCTGCGAATTCTTCAAGTCTACCTCCATTCATCACGACCAGGTGGAGAACATTCCTAGAATTTATGTCTTTCAGTTCAATATCTGCGCCAAGACGAATCTGAAAAAAAAAGATTTGTGATTCATCATTTTTGTGAATAGGAAATATATATATATATACACAGTGCCCCTTTAAAATAAATAATATTGAAACCAAGATTAATACTGTTCAATTCTGGAGAAATAAATTTTCTCCCTATCCCGCGACTTACGAATTGATCAAACCCAGCCAGGCGCATTACTTTGTGTTTGTAATTAATTTCATCACCACTGCTCTCAAAACGGTGAAGGAAAACATCGTGAGGAAACCGGCATGTCCTTAGAACCAAAACTTCGAAGACATGTGGCATTCACCAACCCGCTCTGGGCCCGCGTGGTGAATTACACCCCATTCCCTCTCCTAGAGAGGAGGCCTGTGTCCCAGCAGTGGGAACATTAAAAAGCAGATTATGCTATATTATTCTAAATACAATACGTGTTTGAATCGTGAGAAATTTGTTATTACGTTTGTTTGGGCAATTCTTTATTCAAAAGTCTTCTAAGAAATTAGATGGAGAGGAAAGATCTTTATGATTGCCATAAAAAAAAAAACAATGGTCTGAACAAGCAAGTACATATTTCGAGCATGAAATAAATTGAATAATTCACAATCTCCTTGAAATGAAAAAACCCAATCAGAATTCTTATCGTGATGTACGAGTAAACCTATAGGATCGCCATATTTTTTTTAAGCCGACGCAAACCTTTAGCTTGTAATCTTTTCAAAGAAGTACATAATATCTATATAGCGTAATAACGACTCCATCTGTTAAATTAAGGTGACCCAACAAGGCCTTTGCCCCATAGACGCTTTATACAATTTATACAATTGATGATGCGGGTTTGAAACGAAGAATTTTCCGGTATTTACATTTCTCCAAAGGATCGCGCCGATTGCAAAGTTTTAATCTTTTGATATGTTTATACGAGACGTCTTTATTGTAAAAGGTTAAACAACCACTAAAGATAAGATGTAGGCTAAAAAGCTAAGTGCCTAGGTATGTATATGGAAGTTTTACTGACGTACGCATTATAAATTAATAACAGATTAAAAGTGTCTTTTAAAATTTCTAATCATGTTCGATACATATATATTTGTTTGAGACTCTAATTAAAAGTCTACCCACATCATCGTTTAAAAGAGGAAAATACATGCTTGCAATCTATCTTCGCAGATAATAAACAATAAACATCTGTACGTGCCGAATACAACAAATTAAGGATGCGTGTACATAAAAACTGTTTAAGAGCGTATGCCGTATGGCATTTCATACAAAATTTCAAGTCACTATTTTGCGAAATGACGGAACCGCTTTTAATGAAACTTCACACATATAAGCAGGATACATACGTCTAAAAAGTGAGTTAAAAAGATTTTCGAAAAGTCTTATTTAAAAAAGATAACTGGAAATTTATGTTTGTATGGAAAATTTAAAATGGGCCTAATTTAACTGTAACACTCTTTATCGAAAATGTTTTCAACTAACTTTAGATCTATGTGTGCTGCTTATATGTGTGAAGTTTCATTAAAATTTTTTCAAGTTCAAGTTCAAGTTGCAAGCGATTTTCGCAAAATAGCAACTAAAAAAAATATGCTTTAAAAACTGTGATTTTAAAATTCTGCATTTAAGCAAAACGTGTGGTCAGATTTTGTAATAAGCCGGTTTACCGTGAGCACATGTCAGCAACTTAATATCTGACCAGCAGTGCTATCAGACTGAATAGTTGGTCAATTTCCTATAACATCAACTATTACTTGAACTGACAGATCCACTTGCCATTTTACTTAGAAATCATTAATCTCAACGCTAAAAGTTATTTTGGCTATCTGCGAACGCCTCTATGCATGGTATATACATATATACGACTGGTCGATGCAAGACCCGCCCCTGTCATGTGAATGATAGTGCCAATTTGTCGTCTGTCCGACACTGGACGACAATTCAGCCAAGACAAGTGGGCAAGAGTTATGACAACTAAGTCGCAGCATCGAGACATTTGCAAATGTGTTCATATTTTAGGCCCAGCCAAATGAAAAACTAAAGGACATGACACAAATTTCACATTGTGACCAAGGTCTTTCAGATTATTTAAAGACTGGTTCCGTTTTGTTAAAGTACTTTGTGTAATTCAAGCTGAAAGAGAACAATTAGACGTTAGTGGGCTGCATCGTGTTGAAACTAAACAAATGTAAATCGTTTATTATTTGTTAGATGAAGAAGAAATGGCTTCTGCATTAAATTCCTCGGTCATGTAATAATTTTAAAGTATTGCATGCCGTTTTGCGCAAATGTGACGCATACCTTCCGAACTTTTAACTATTATTTTTGTTTTAGTTTTAAGCTGTATTTTAAATTCTTTGGTGTGCGTCATGCTTGGCGCAAATAAACAGTTTTTCTTTCTTTCTTTCTTATTAGTGCATAAGGTCGTTAATCTTCCTATTGAAATAATTAATCATGTCTGCTCTGAATTACATGATCATCATGCCTATGATCTGCCTAAACTGATTCTGTTTTTGATTTTAATGTTAATTTTGATTTTAATTTTGATAATTTTAATTCCGATAATTTTAAATCTGATTTTGTTTTTATTTTTAATTTATTATAATTATGATTTTATGTGATAATGTAACTGATTTTAATGTCTACGTGTGGTTTATATGGAAAAAAATCCTGAAATAAATAATTATTTATATTAATTTTAAACACCTTTGGCTCTAGACAGGGTGACACTATATCACTTACCAAAGTATGCACAGTCCTCCAACCAGCCCTCGAAGCAGCCAACAGCAACGGCGACCTGCGCTCTTTATCCAGAGGATTGATGTCGGAACCCTCATTGATCAGATAGTTTACAATGTCCGGATGGTCGAACATCGCAGCGCAGTGGACGGGAGTCATCTTCTGGACGTCACATGACGTCAGACACGCGAGTTTTTCCGCGGGCTGCATCGTGAACATCAGTTTCACGATCTCAAGGGCTCCCTAGAAGATATATTGAGAAATGGTGAAGGAAAAGCAGAAGAACAAGATCAATAAAAAATAAACTCTAGAAAGGACTTGTAGGTACAGACATTGGCAGAGCAAACATACCTGAGCGCAAGCCAGGTGCACAGGCGTAGATAAATCATACTGCTGTGTCGATATCTTCGCTCCAGACTTCAAACAAAGCTGTACAGCCTTGATGTCTCCTCCATGAACAGCCGAATGCAACGGCACATTCCCCTCATTATCATACAAAGATATCATGGAATCCCTAGAGCAGCCCTTGGATTCTCCCCATTGGAGAAACACCTCCATTGTCCTGGATGAAGCGTTCTTAGCTGCCTCATGAATCGGGTAGTATCCGTTGTTGCAAGCTCTCTTCAGTTCAGCGCCTAAGTCTGTGATCTGTGTCGATTTAAACTAGCATAAATATAAAAATGTTTTTGTAAAGCTGAAAGACTCGAAGAACCTAATTTCTTTGGAAAGAGAAACGATTTTGTCTCAAATTCTACTTTCGCTTACTTAAAACGAGAAAAGTGTCGAGAGTTATCGAAAAATTTTAATTTCAGATTGATTAAAACTGAGATTTTGTGCCTTGTTCAGTATCACAAAATACCGAATTTTTGGCTAGTTATCAACAAAACCTTTGATGCTTGAAATAAAACTGGGTAGGTAATGTATACGTTACCAATATTTTGGCGCAGATATCATGATCGTGTATCGCAGCAAAGTGCAGTGCAGTGCGGCCATGTTCGCCTCCAAGCTCCACGTTGAACTGGTCTTTATACTTCGCAAAGGTTTGAAGTACTGAGACCTATTAAAGAGAATATTTGAGAAAAATCTACGAAACGAATGCTCCTGAAATGATAGCTAAGCAAAAGTGCTAGGATCGATACCATTATCACCAACAAAACCATAATTAACCACTGCGAGCGAAGGTCTCTTCTCAATCAAAGAGACAGGAGAATTAATTATCTAGCTTGCTCAAGGTTGAGTGGCCAAGTCGGAATTTGTTGACTATAATTCTAGGTTTCCACACGATGCTTGAATGAAGTCAGTAATGCTCAAAATAAAAAGTGCACAAAGACACATCACTACGGTCTTGCTCAACGAGTGTGTTACATCTTTATACTAGTTTATAGGTACCTAGTTACAAATTATATGTATGTATTATGTAAATAGGCTATAAATAACACTTTTATGCTTCAATCTTTTTTGGTCCTAGCTAACTACTCTGAGAAGAAACACCGAAACAAAGTCTCTTTTGAAGTCCATACAATTTTATGGGTCATATTATATGAAAACCATGTAGGTTGATGTCTGAGGTAATCTTTTGAAGAGAGTACCACACAGGTTTGAGTGGTGCTGTCTCTGGACAGTGCAAGCATTTGTCAGTTATCGGGTAGCTCAAACTTAGAACTTTAAGAAGCTCTACTATTTAACAAATAATACTAAAGAAAAATATAATATAATAAAAAGTAAACAAAACTAAAAATATTTTTTCATTTTACATCGAAAGGTGAGAAAGAGAACATCATGAACGTAGACGAAGCCAAGCATTATTAGGGGTTAACCCAAATACTAGTCGTCAGATTTCACTCAAAGATTGGGACCTGGACCGGGAATGGGACCAAAGGTCAAGCGCCAGCCTTTGAATATAAAAACAATCATTTAAATCGGTACAAACAGTAAAAATAAATGAAGCAACACACACAAAAAACTACAGTAGACTTGAGGACCTACTCCTTTTTTAGAAGTCTGTTAAAAATGGCAATGTATAAAACAAATAAAAGCAAAGTAAAAATAAAAACAGCAGAGAGCAGTGGTGGCCGAGTGGTAACGTCCCCGACTTACGAATTGTAGGTCGCGGGTTCTAACCCAGCCGCATTACTTTGTGTAATTAATTTCATCACCACTGCTCTCAAAACGGTGAAGGAAAACATCGTGAGGAAACCGGCATGTCCTAGAACCAAAAATTCGAAGACATGTGACATTCACCAACCCGCACTGGGCCCGCGTGGTGGATTACGGCCCAGCCAGTGGGAACGTTAAAAGACTGATTATGTAAAAATAAAAACGATAAAATTCAGCTCAATCAAAGCCATGGCTTGTTTTCATCAAGATAGGTAAAATCAGCTTATAATAAAAACAATCTTACCCTGTTCAACTCGGTAGCCAGATGAAGCGCACCTTGGCTTTTGTCATTTAAAATGCTCGTATCGACACGACTGAAACAAAATTATAACGACTGAGTTAGTCAGTAATCATCATAATAGGGAACAATGAAAGGTGTAGATAGAGGCTTCTTCCTAGCAGTGGGACATTTCAGGCTAGCTATAATAATTATAATTGTTAGTAGTCACTGTTATCCACGCAAGATTGTAACTATTTTGAAAATATTCGTTCAAATTTGCTTAAAACCTGAATGTTTCTATTACGAAATCAAACCTAAAGACCATTGAACAGTTAAAATATTTTTGAATGAGAAGATAAGTTTACAGCTTGAATTGTATTAACATTTTTAGAATTGCTAGATTTTTATTTTAAAAATACCTTTATTTTGATCATCGACCAATAAAAATTGCTGTAAATTCTCAGTACTAGCGTAGGTATAAACAACATGTATTTATTGATGTTAAGTAATATACTAAAATACATATAATTGTGATACCTATGAACGCGATCGCGATGCACAGTTTGCCGGAGCCTTGATAGGCTAATTGAATATATCACCAAATTGTATGTATATATATTGATATATGTATGTATTGCACGCTTCGATGGTTAAGAGGGAAAAGCGTGACGAGGGATCGTAAAAGTTTTAATTTTGTTTTGAAAATATTAGGGAAAGGCTTCTTGAATATTGTAATCGGCAAACAAAGAGTAAGTATACACTATACATCTATGGACCATTCGAGAAGTATGTAGCTAAGACTGATTAATAATGGCTCAAAGCTCCCAGATTAAGAAAATTAATTTACGCCAACTGTACTGCTGAAATAGATGATTTAAATTACTATTAATTTGGCTACTAAATATTACAAATTGAATTCCCATCGTACTATGTTATTAGGGGAACAAAGATTGCAACTGTGTTTGCGCACTTTACTAATCTAAAATATCTAATTAATATCTTATTGTTGACAGTAGGTAATGATTGCCCTTCTTTGAAGCCTGGTTATATAATATTAAGTAATTTTTTACTTTAGAATGATTCCAAAGTTGGTCATAAAAACAGCTTTTGGTTAAAACGACCAAGTTTGAGAAAACTTTTCATTGTTTGCTCTTCAATTATTCCAAAGTTATCATTATACCTACAAAAAGCTGGAAGTAAACATAAAATAGAATATATCCCTTCACGAAACCGTTACGGAAAAGTAGGAACCACCCAGTGATCTGCCATACATACGTATAGAAAGAGTACAATGAAATACATGTACCTACATATAATCTGATTTTGTGTGTGATCTTAATGCAAGTGCATCAAACAATTCCGATTTTCAAGCCTAAGGGCTGGTTCCCACTTAGACGGACCGTCAATTTTCTCGGACCGTCTAAAGATTAATAGAGTAAAGATGACACTGTTCACATTAACACGGCACCGAAAAAAAAAAACAGTGGCCGTATTACGAAATGCCAATGCTATCATGATTCGTGTGAGGAAAAGAGATAGTGCTATTCGTCTTGTGTAACTCCGTCTCTCTCTGACACAGAAATCATGATGGATTTAATACGTCATAATAGGTCGCTTGATCTGGGTATTTAGACCGATGTTTTGCCCACTGCAAAGAACCATGTAAGCGCCCAGATTGCATGTAGTAACAAATAAATATGCTGATCGCCGACCGCCATCTCCCGATAAAATATACGGTTCGTCTGAGTGGGAACGGGCCCTTACTGGTATTCCAAGGGCGTTCGATCACTATATTTTAATGTTGATAGTTTATTTTTTATCTATTCAAAGCTGCCTCATAGCTGTTCAAAAGCCTGTGCAATTTTTTCCAGATATTTTTCTCTAG
Organism: Hecatera dysodea; assembly: GCA_905332915.2. Taxonomy (NCBI): domain Eukaryota; kingdom Metazoa; phylum Arthropoda; class Insecta; order Lepidoptera; family Noctuidae; genus Hecatera; species Hecatera dysodea. The sequence goes on along the minus strand of HG995286.1, from coordinate 22,219,857 downwards.
CACCGTCTCGAACCAGCACACAGAGTGCGCCTCCTTTTCGTTTCGCCCCCACTTTCTGTGAGTGTATTTAAAGTATTAAAACTTACTGTTGCAGCAAGAACTCGATGGCATCCAAAGCGATGCTCTCCACAGCCACATGAAGAGGAGTGTTTCCAAAGTTGTCTTTAGCGTTCAAATCTGAAAAAAACATTCCTTTATTAATTACTGAACAAGAATCGGCTGAAAATGCATAATTTCAAACAGTCATTGAAATTAGCTATACCCCATTCACAATAAGATTAGACATTGAAATAAATATATTTTACATTCCGTTCAACCGATTTTGACTTCTATTGTGTTGGTGGCATGACAAATGGCAGCTGCAGTAAACAGTTGGTAATATAATCACGATTTTACTTTGAATGCCATCCTTATGCCTATAAAATAGAAGTAAAAATCGGTTGAACGGACTGTAAAAAGTTTTGTTTAAATGTCTAATCTTATTGTGAATGGAGTATAGGTATCATGAAATTGTCCTATTACTTTTTAATAATACTCTATAAATCGGCTAATTTCAAATAGTTAAATAGTCTGGAGATTCGGTTGCCACGCTCAAGGCCCGCGATAGAAGCTATGCAATAGCTTAAAAAAAACGACACTGCTATAAGGATTGCACTTTTTCCTATACATTTTTTTGATCAAATGTTAACTGTAAATGTTTCCTGTAAACCTTTGCCGACACGAGGCCCTTGCCCAATATTGTTGCCACGTTAATTGAAAATATACATATAAAATATATAATAAATCAAAATTGAAAAAGGCCACATCCATCAAGGGTTAATGTCAAATTGTGTCTTGTAAACTATTGGCAACTTGAGTTATATTCTTACTATTTTCTAAATTGAATTGAACACGTGTAAAACAGTTATTGAAATTGCTAGAAATTAAAGAACTTCGCTTCTCACGAGGCAGTTTTACAATAGGCCTGTTTAATATGGAACGAGTAAAAACAGTTACCGAGTGACCTTTGATCAAAAATTCTGTAATAAATTATTTATGTGCAATGTTTTGCAATTTTTCTACTAGCTGACCCATGAAACGTCGTTTTGCCACATAAAATAAAATAAAAAATAGTTAGTGGTATGAAAAATAGCTAGTAGCCGATTCTCAGACCTACTGAATATGCAAATAAATTTTCATAAAAATCGGTCAAGCCGTTTCGAAGGAGTATGGTAACTAACATTGTGACACGAGAATTTTATATATTAGAAGATGCTTGAGATGATCTTATGACAACTTGAAGCATCTTTCCAAATCTATGATATATAATGGACGTCGTGTAGAAACAGTGTGTGTGTTTTTATACTGGTAGGTACTTGTGCACGACGCCCTGACATCACTTCGCTCATGGGCGCAAGTAGTGATGCGGGCGATTTATCAAGAAACTCTTGCGAACGAATACAACATAAGATTCGTAGATCAAACATAGGATTAGTATTGCGTATGTACATGTTTTACACTCTATTACTGTTTTCTATTTTTTATTTATGTTTATAGCTGTAAAATTATTATCATGTGATTCATAAAGTAAGGAATAAGAATGTTTTAATATAAGTTAGCTATAATTTGTAAGTTAACATGTAAAAGTAGCAGAAATCGTATAGTTAAAACGATATATCTTCATTATTTATGTTATTATAGTAATTAGATGTTTAGATATTAGTGCATTTACCTTATTAGAATAAGATATCATAGTGTTTTTCCTCATATTACCTCTGCGACGTCCGTAAAACGAATGAACAAGTTTGCGGCCCGACCGTATATATTTATAGTACTGAGGCGGGGGACGGGGCCATATAAATATGGCGCGAACTTGTTTCTTGCGTCATAACGAAATAGAACGTCGCAGAGGTAAGATCCATATGTTATTTAGTAGGTTTAAGATGTTACTTTAAGAAAATAAAAGACTCGCCAGCTCATGGCTTATGTATTAGGAAATATAATAAATGAATGGTATCGGGGGTGAGGAAATGGATCGCGGGCCAGCAAAAAAGGATCGCTGGCCAGCAAAGTGGCACGAGTATAAATATAGGGCAACTATCCCTTGCGTTCAGTTCAGTTCCAGTCGTCATACAGTAAACAAGTGAATAAGTAGTGCCAAGTTCCCCATTAGTCCTCGCCACCGTTTGCCTCCAAAACAAGTACATACTGCGCGTTTTATTTACGGCGTTCAGGCGATCCTGAATATTATTGGTCCTTCGTCGCCGGATTGCTGAGCCGCGTCAGAAAGATGGTGTTAACACGTAGTATGGATGGAGAACGAGCAAAACGCCGGCAGGAAGAGCTGAGCATACATAAGGCCGCAGAAGAGGCCTCGACTGGGAACTCATCTGCCAGCGGCACGTCGAACACCGCTATCGAGACATCAGGTACGAGTAGCGGAACTAGTGTTTCAACGGCCACTGACGCAACCACAAATAAAGAAGAAACTAGTGCTGCGTCCCAGAAGGATCAGACCTCGCAGCGTACACTAAGGCCTGCAGACACTCGGTCACATCGCTCCGTAGCTTCCCGCAAGAGACTCCTCGCGGAGTTGGAAGCGAAAGAGCGACTAGCCGAACTAAAGCTTAAGCAGGCACAGATAGTAGCTGAAACAGAGTTACAAAAGCTACGGATCCAACGTCTTCAAGCAGAAGCAGATGCCTCAGAAGAAGAAGAATTAGAAGATGACCTGGCCTCAGTCCGCATCAGCACATGGCTGAAAGAAATAGAGACGGATCGACCACAGCCAGCATATAAGGAAACTCATCAAGAAGAGGCTGAGAAAAAGCATGAAGACGCCGTAGAAATAAAGAAAGAACAAGAAAATTGTTTGAAAACAAACCAGTCATTGATAGACGTGTCAACTCTAGCCACTGCGCTCTCCCAAGCGGTAAGAAGCACGAGAGAACCGCCTAAATATATTCAAGAGCTGCCGTTTTTCAATGGAAGCAGTACAGACTGGCTCAGTTTCAAGGCAGCGTATGAAGAGACGCACAAGTATTTCTCTCAAAATGAAAACATAGCACGTATACGTCGGAGCCTGCGCGGGTCAGCAAAAGAAGCCGTCGGCTGTCTTCTATTAAGCCAACCAGATCCAGTAGTCATCTTAGCAGCGTTGGAAAGAAGATTTGGAAGGCCAGAGGCACTCATTCATGTTGAAATAGAGAAACTTAAGTCGTTGAGCCGAGTCACCGATAATCCTCGAGAATTGTGTATCTTTGCCGGACGAATAGCAAACATAGTGGGCACTATAGAAGCACTGAAGAGGACACAATACCTACACAGTCCAGAGATGGCGCGAGTAATCACTGAAAAACTCACTCCTATATTGAAAAGTAAGTGGTATGACTACGCAGCTACAAAGAAAGAGGATACTCCAGAATTAAAGAAGATATCCACGTTCCTGAATGAAGAAGCAGATAAGTGCGGTGCCTACGCCCTACCAGAAACGGTGACTGATGAAGTCTGGGGAAGAGACCGGAGGAACAAGAAGTTAGAACGCACGTTTGCTACGGGGAAACGAACCGCATCAGATGATCAGTGCCCTCAGTGCAAGCAAGAACACAAGTTAACTGAATGCAAGCAATTCTCTACTCTCGACACTAATACCAGATGGGAAGTGGCAAAGAAAAATAACATTTGCTATCGCTGTCTTCGAAGTAAACACCGTCGACTTCAATGCAGAGCACCGCCGTGTGGAAAACATGGATGTACCATGAAGCATCATAAACTGCTACACCATGATAAAGAACAGAACAGCACAAGCGAACCTGAGAAGAAAGAAATGGCTACATCAGCAGTGGAAGTCACATCATCTGCAAAACCAGGCGACCGTCGACGTGCCTACCTGAAGATAGCGCCCGTAATCATAAAGGGGCCGCACACCAGCATTGAAACATATGCTCTATTAGATGAAGGAAGTACAGTCACATTACTGGACGCAACAATAGCTGACGTCATAGGAGTAGATGGACCTGAAAACCCTATGTGGATTCAAGGGATCGGCAACGAGATGAAACATGAAAACAGCAAAGTCGTCAATCTCCGTATCAAAGGAAAGTACGCGGACGAAGAATATGAAATAGAAGCCGCGCGGACTGTCGACAGACTAAGTTTTACGCCAGAGACAGTTTATAATCATCACTTGGAAGACTGCGAACATCTGATTGACATCAAAGATCAGATAATATATCAACACGCGTCACCCAAGCTTTTAATTGGACAAGATAATTGGAACCTCATCGTATCAAGAGAACTCCGCACCGGTCGTCGTAACCAACCAGTCGCTTCCTTCACACAACTCGGCTGGGTTCTTCATGGCTGTCACAGTTCGCTTACAGCCAAAGTAGCGTTCTGTGGCAGACTACAGCAAAAAGAAGAGACACAATCAATAGAAGATTTAGTCAAGAATTACTTCAAACTCGAATCCTTATGCATCGAGCCAAAGAGACCGAAAGAAGATCCTGAACAGAGAGCTGTACAGATACTGCAGGAAACCAGCAAGAGATTACCTGAAGGGAGATTCGAAACCGGCCTGTTATGGAAAGAGAAAGATATTCAGATACCAAACAACTATAAACAAGCCGAGCGACGTCTGCTTTCCCTCGAAAAGAGACTGGACAAGGATGAAGATCTCAAACAAAAATATGAAAAGAGGAACGCGCCTCACGACACTCACCGTTACCTAGAAACACCCGCTTCATACTTAATAAAAGCTGAACAGATGTGGGTCCGAGCCAGCCAGAATGAGAGCTTCGCAGCTGAAATAAATCGCATCACAAAAGGAGGCTCGCCCAGCAGTAGCGATCGCCTAAGCAATCTCAGCGTGTACATTGACGCTGATGGTATCATGCGCCTAAGAGGAAGAGTGACCGCAGCTCAAGAGATAGCAGAAGACACTTCCAACCCTCCTATATTAGAAGGCAAGCATACCTACACCCGTCTGTACATAGCTTACGTGCACGAGAGACTCCACCATGGCGGAGTAGAAATGGTCGTAAATGAACTGAGACAACGACTATGGATTTCAAAAATACGCCCAGCTGTGAAATACATAGTGAAGAGTTGTCTACCGTGCCGAATAAGGAAAATGAAGCCAGCAAGCCCACTTACAGGAAATTTACCTCCAGCACGTCTTGCTCATCATGCACGCCCATTCACATTCACGGGTTTGGATTACTTTGGCCCAATAGAGGTGACAGTTGCACGCCATCGTGAGAAAAGATACGGAGCTCTTTTCACATGTATGACCTCACGAGCAATCCATATTGAAGTCGTACACTCGCTAAGTGCTGACTCAGCTATATCGGCCCTAAGAAGATTCATGGCGAGAAGAGGTTGCCCAAAGGAAATATGGAGTGACAACGCTACGTGCTTCAAAGCAGCAGACAAGGAACTCGGCGCGGCAGCACTCGCAGCCCTACAACACGAAACTACGTGTCATCACATCGTATGGAAATACATACCACCAGCAGCCCCATTTATGGGAGGAACATGGGAACGAATGGTACGTTCAGTAAAAGAAGCGCTGAAGATTACCCTAACCGAACGATACCCGAGCGACGAAACGCTGGTGACTCTATTAACAGAGGTCGAAAACACTGTAAATTCGCGTCCTCTCACCCATGTATCAGTTGACCCACTAGAACCTGAAGCCCTCACACCGAACCATATTCTCATCGGACCTAACCCGCACGTGCCAGTACCAGGTCACTTTGAAGAAAAAGATGTGACAGCACGTCAACAGTGGAAAAGAGCTCAAGTGCTGGCAGACGTTTTTTGGAGAAGATGGGTCAAAGAATACATGCCCCTATTACAATACCGGCGGGAGCCTAACAGCACAGGAACTCAGCCCAAGGTTGGTGATCTTGTCATCATCTGTGACAATAACCTCCCACGCAACACTTGGCCACGAGGACGCGTAAGCCAGCTGTATCCAGGTGCCGACGGAGAGGTTCGAGTAGTGGACGTGACAACCAGCAGCGGCCACATCCTGAGACGTCCCACCAGGAAGATCGTCGTGCTACCAACAGAGTCGCAGCGTGGCGACGGCGGGAGAATGTGCACGACGCCCTGACATCACTTCGCTCATGGGCGCAAGTAGTGATGCGGGCGATTTATCAAGAAACTCTTGCGAACGAATACAACATAAGATTCGTAGATCAAACATAGGATTAGTATTGCGTATGTACATGTTTTACACTCTATTACTGTTTTCTATTTTTTATTTATGTTTATAGCTGTAAAATTATTATCATGTGATTCATAAAGTAAGGAATAAGAATGTTTTAATATAAGTTAGCTATAATTTGTAAGTTAACATGTAAAAGTAGCAGAAATCGTATAGTTAAAACGATATATCTTCATTATTTATGTTATTATAGTAATTAGATGTTTAGATATTAGTGCATTTACCTTATTAGAATAAGATATCATAGTGTTTTTCCTCATATTACCTCTGCGACGTCCGTAAAACGAATGAACAAGTTTGCGGCCCGACCGTATATATTTATAGTACTGAGGCGGGGGACGGGGCCATATAAATATGGCGCGAACTTGTTTCTTGCGTCATAACGAAATAGAACGTCGCAGAGGTAAGATCCATATGTTATTTAGTAGGTTTAAGATGTTACTTTAAGAAAATAAAAGACTCGCCAGCTCATGGCTTATGTATTAGGAAATATAATAAATGAATGGTATCGGGGGTGAGGAAATGGATCGCGGGCCAGCAAAAAAGGATCGCTGGCCAGCAAAGTGGCACGAGTATAAATATAGGGCAACTATCCCTTGCGTTCAGTTCAGTTCCAGTCGTCATACAGTAAACAAGTGAATAAGTAGTGCCAAGTTCCCCATTAGTCCTCGCCACCGTTTGCCTCCAAAACAAGTACATACTGCGCGTTTTATTTACGGCGTTCAGGCGATCCTGAATAGTACTTGTAAATCAAATCAAAGAAGAAATAACTTCTACGATACAAATGAATGAATAAATCATAGGATGTTTCTAAATAATTTTTCACCGTTTCTACTTTATTGAAAATCTACTATTAAATCTACTTTTATAGTGAATGGATTTTATGATTTTCATGTTGAATATTTTTGTTCCCTCGATGTCATGTATTAATGACTGCATACTATTGTTTAAATTCAAGTTCTTAGAACGCAACAGACAGATGTGTTGCTGGGGAGTTTGTTGCGCAACTTCTTCCCAGCTAAAACACTAGGAAGTGATGACGGGTGGGCGTTTTGGGGGACTGTCTTTATGTAAAATATTACGTTCAAAAAGTGTTGGCACTCAGCCTACTGTGAATAAATGTCTTTTAATTTGAGTTTGGCAAAAAGACATAGTCAACTGAAGGAACAAGAGGACACTCACAAAAAACCAGAAGTTCAGGCAAAATATTTGATAATATTTTTTTTTAAACGACTAGTTTTACTTTGTCTTGGAACCTGAGCAAACCAACTTTATCACCCCTTACATTAAGTCATGATCCCACTTAAACTAAGACAGTCAAACAGAAAAAAATGAGTTCTTATAAGTACTGCTTCCTACCAGAAACCTATACTATCAGAAAACAGATACATCTAGTAGAGACAGATCGTGCTTGATGTGACTAAACCGGACATATTGTAATAAATCAAAAAACAAATCTAAAGGTAGAAACAAAATCAAAAACTAGCAACGCATTCATATTTAAATATGTTAAAAATCCTAATAATACAAAAAATGGTTTTATTAAAACTAGCTGAAAGAGACATGCACATTCAATCCAGACCTTCGCGATACCTTTATCAGTTACTAACACTTTGCCCGCGACTTTGTCCGCGCGTATATTCGTACTTTCTTTTACAAACTACACCACACACCCTCCGATTCCTGTATAGGGTAGGTAGTCGGGCATTTGCTCAAACCGCAACATTTTCTCTACTTAGCCCATTTTATGCCCGTTGTAACTTTTAAACAAAAGGTCTGAAAAAAATTAAAGTGTGATTTATATGTACATAATCAACCTTAATTACCAAATCATTTAAATGGATTAACATTATGATACCAAAATCACCACTATTCAATTCGATCCGGGTTATGACACAGATGATGAATAATTTGAACAAAAAACGGTCATTGGGTCTTAACCATATTAGCAAGACCTATGTATCTAAAGTATCATCAAAAGTTTTTTCAGCGGAGGCCAAAAAATCAAATAATGGACTTCATAGGAAATTTTATGCTACTTTTGGTTACATTTTTCAATTTTCTAAAGGATTGCATTTTTTTTAAATAAACTGTAGCGTATATTCCTTCTTGATAATTTAGTTTACTGTTAATGAAAAAAATGGTTAAAATCGGTCCCGTAACTTCATAGGTTATTCGTTAGAAGTAAAAAATATTTTCTCGTTATAATATTTTGGTATAGATTAGCAATAAAATTGTTCACTCATATTTTTATCTATATACTCGTATAAACTCGAAAAAATTAAATATTTAATTTTTCCCTACTTACATGTTTGAAATATGTAATATTAACTCTTCGACAAACAGGTTCAGCGCGACAGTGCGACTCGTAATGTGTCTCGGTCGTATTCTCAGATATTTTTCAACAGAAAGTATTACATGTCATATACCGTAATATTGTGTCACTATCTCGCGTAACGCCTGCCTGAGTTTGTAGGGGCCTTTAACATTTTTATTTTGCTTTAGTATCATCCAAACAGTAGTTGAAAACTGTACGTTTAAAAAAAACAACAGAACGGTTTTTTTTATTCATAATTAATCTAAGGTGATCAATTAGGTACGAATGCGTATATTTTTATTTACATAATTTATCTTTTATTATTTAGGCTTTTTTCGTTTTTTTTTTTTGTCTACAAGTTATTTTATGAACCAAATTTACAAGGTATTAATTTTATTTAAGTGTGTAGGGAACATTAAGATTCTAGATCTAGTAAGTGGGCGCGCTACTGTTCTTCTAGGTAGATTATGACTTCATAATCTACCTAGAAGAACAGTAGTGCTTCTAAACACAGGTTACTTAACCTGTGTTTAGAAGAAATAGTTACGATCTCCTGTGATGACATAATGGTTTAGTTTGGATTCTGTTCCCGCTATACATACATATAATTATGTATATCACCGGATAATTGTAAAATGGGTAAGATCATAAAATATCTTGAGAGATTGTAAACTTTCGATAAATTGTCAACTAAACATTTGGAACACTTTTTACGCATCAAAAGATAGCCTATAATCCCTCGAGGTCATTCTAAGAAATTGTAGAATGACTAGTAACGAAATAACAACAACTTCGACATTCTAACAGACGATAGCTCCGCTGCGCGGGTCTCTTGTTTCTGTCTGCAGGGTTTAAAAAAATACATGAATGGCGTGATGGGAGCTAAGTTTGCTCGCTTTGCTCGCTCACTCTAGGGGGTCACCGTTCATTCTGTATTTACAGTTATAATGATTATAATTGATCACGAAATTCATGAATTATGCTTTGTAAAATCAGTATGATTAAGTAGATTTTATGTATACCTATGTTCAAAACAATTACAGTAATATCCGTCTTTTTACATACACAGAAATGGTGAGTGACTTTCGAGTCCCTTCTTTCATTAGTCAGATCTAGGCTACATCTAAACGACAGCTACTGAGATTGGCACCGAGATCCCCACATTCGTCCATCAAAGTGTAATTGAATTTCTCTACCAACATACCTACTTTCCCTTTTACGAAGTTTGTCGTCGGATACATTGCTAAACAAAAAAGGGTAAGATATCCTTGGTCTACTTTGCCTGTTTAACATACTCTTCCAGTAGTAATATTTCAACTTTGTAGCCCGCAGCAGAAATTAAACGCAGTTTCATCCACGCACTTGTAATTGGTAAAGGTATATACACCTTTACCAATTAGAAATGTGTGGATGCCATCGAAACTGACTTATGTATTTGTCTTGTAAGTTAGGCCTATTTAATGAGTCCCTTGATTGCTCTTCGTGGCTAGTGGCAAGTCGTTCAAATAAACTTTTCGAGTTACTTTTTAGAGATAGCAGAGAACATATTTGCAAATAATAAGGTCTTGAGCTGAGCTTTGGAAGAATATTTAGAGAAACTGTGACATAAATTACGAAATATTTTAAAAGGCTAATTTAGGCCATATTAAGTAGTGTAGTCAGCCTGTATTGTATGTTGTTTAATAAAGCTTATAATATATTTTTTTAAAGAAAAAATCACTTATAGAGAGAAAAGTTTGTGGAGTGTTTTCAAAAAAGACCTGTTATTTGTGTGAGATATACGTATCTGATGTAAGCGAAGTGTGTGGTGTTGTCTAGTGTTTTGCTGGCTATTGTGGTGTGAGTTAGCGTGCGCGCGTTTGTGTGTATGTAATAAGAAATGTATGTTATTAGATAGGTTTTAATAAGGGTACTGTGGACATATGAACTTCAGTATGTTCGTAGGTAAGACTTTTCAGGTATTCGGTATGTTTCATCTTACATTGCATTTTTGTTAACGGGTATATGTTTAAAAATTTCTTCGTTTTTGCAGGAATAACGGGTTGTAGCTTAGTTTACTGTGGTTTAGGAGGACAACGCTTATTATGTACAATTCTTATATAATTCTGACAGTCATGTCTTCATTTCTTTATAGGTATCCAAAACCAGACGTAGTGACATAAAGGTTCAAGGGTTGAAGGTCCATAGAATTAAGGACTTTAGTTAATAATTACTTATGAAGCCTATAATGCAATAGTCCACTACTTTTTGGAGGGTGATTGATAAAAGTATTAAATAAAGGGTCGCAGTACAACGGGTTGTGTTGTCTAGACCTTCATTCTACCTATAGAATTTAGTCGTATTAGTGTTCACTACTCTTTAGAAAAATCGGAATAACTTAAACATGTTGTTTATATGAACAATAGAACAATCGAGTCAAAAACCCAATTAAGGAGCAATAGACCATGGGCACGCCACCAATTGTTTGTTGCGATAAGTCCCTCTTTGAGAAGTGGTTGAAGAGACGCCACGGCATCCTCACCTTCCACCTATTTCGGATTCAACGAGAGCACATGTCCGGTTGTCACCCGGAAAACACGGTGGAGCATACGCATGGAAGTCTGCCCTGCTTGGGCGATCTGCGGCGGCGACCTCTCGCTTCTGGCTCTGGCTCAATCAATGTTTCGGAGCAAGGAAGCATGGGAAGCGGTCACCCTCTTCTGCACTTCTGCCGCAGCAGAAGAAGACGCCCCGGGCGTTGGGAAATGCAGGGCGATTCCCGGTCACCGTATACACGGGCCTGCGGATGGCGAAATATAGGTGGCTCGCCATTCGATAACAACCAGCAGTGCTATTCTGTAAGAACTCACGTGCGAATTCGATTCATATCTCATTTTCAATTACACTTCGTAACTCACCTGAAGTGAAAAGTATTTGATATTCTGACTGTCAAGTTAAGTTCGCTTCACCTATGTTCTCACTTAGTGGCGCTAGTGTAGTTTTCATCAAGTTACAGATTACCAAATACAGTTTTCACCACAGAATCAGAAGTGAGAACTGGAGTGAGTTCTTACAGAATAGCATTGCAGGTCCGGGTCCTCGGAGCGTCGTGTTCCAAGCGCGCCTATTAGGGTTGCTGAATTTGTTCGAAAGAGTCACCGTGACCCTGAAACGCAAAGGGCACTAGGAGGAACAAAATGCGTGGTTTTTAGTCAGTAAGAGTCTGACACTTCCTTCCGCTCCGCCTGGAGTGGGAGAAGTCCTTTGGTGATTTCCCATCCATGAAAAAAAGAGCAATAGACTAATTGTTAGAAGAAGTTTTTCCTAAAATATACCGTTCTCAAACATGTTGCAGACAACCCAGCAAATTGCAGAACCAACTTGGTAACTGAAGAGGAATGTGTACATAGAAGCTAACGATATCCTTAGCGACTGACAATCAGCTTTCGCTGAAATCGGTCAACTGGGGATTTTCCAGCGTGTGTCATTCATATTTGGAGTGAGGTCATCGAGAATCACTGGGAAGCACTATCTGTCTCTCTTGACATCTCGAAAGCCTTCGGCAGGGTCTGGCACGATAAGGATATCGTGCCGAAGGCTTTCGATTGGTAAGCTTCCTTCCTTCGGTCTGCCCGCCGATTTGTGTGAGTGGATTGCATTGATGCATTGAGAGGATTGATTTGTTTACCAAAGTGACATTTTAATAGTGAATACGACTGTCAGAAATCCAAAATTTTTCAGATGAATTACGTGATACATATGACTGTAATCGTTATTATTGATACTCGTAGAATGTCACTGTGTGTAGGCTCACTTGGTTTCTATCAGAATCCTAGAAAAGTTATAAAATATTTAATTAGTTATTTAAAAAAATATTAAATTTATTATCAATTTTGAAACGAAATTAATAAAAGGAAACGTCTACCTCATTTTAGTCTGAGATTACGATTTAAAAAAAAATACTTCCGATGCAATATGGATACTGAAAACATATCTATTAATTCAGAGTTAGATGCTAAAACGTAAGTTCACGCTGAGGAGGCAGACTTGTCCCCTAATATTCCTTCATAATGACGAAGTTCCTCAAAGTACCACTAACCAGTAAAAAATACTGGTATTCAGCCGAATCCGGTATGACTGGAAGCCGACCCCAATATAGTTAGGAAAAGGCTAGGCAGATGATGAATGACGTAGTTTCTCAAGCTGAAGATACCAGAAATTTGGGTATGCATCTGGATAGAAGACTCACCTGGAGAACTCTCACATAAAAGCAAGATAGCTATTTGCAATACCATCCTTAAACCAATCTGGACTTACTGAATCCAGCTGTGGGGTACTCAAACAAGAGAAATCAGACGAGAAAATCAACTCACGTCAATGAACTGGCATCCAAACTAGAAAACACAGGAAGTATAACTGATTCGCGATTGAAGCGGTATAGTGTCCCTACACTTACCGCGAGATTTGGCGATACCAGATGAAAAGGATTCATTGGAAGCCCTTCTGCTAACAAAACATATTATAGATCAAGACTCCACTGGATGGATTATTGTGTTAAAATAGATTGCTAAGTAATAGAACTCATAAAAAGAAGAGTTGCTAATGCGATATTGAAAATATAAAGATTGTTATAATATTATTTTCTAAATCTGCTAATCTGTCTATGCAAACATCATGTTCCTGGAATTTCAGATTAACAAGTAATGAACAACATCTATTCAAGAGAAAAAGGCACGCAATTAGCGTTTCTTAATCCTCTCCTATCCCTCCCCTCCTATCGCTCTCGTTAATCCCCACCCCCATGATCCGTCTATGACTTCAAATAAAAACAGTAATAAATACAGCTATTATATTATTTTAAAGTGTCTGGTTTATTTACGAGTATATATACATTTAATTGTCAATATAAAAGCTAATAAAACAATGCAGAAACATATTATGTCTTAATATATCTTAATCCTTTGTAACTTATTAGAAAAGAGGAGGAAGTTCTCCAGTACGACTGTTTTTATTTGTGTGTGTGTAACCCCGTAACTTTTTACTAGGTGTACCGATTTTGATGATTATTTTTATATTTGAAAGCTGGTGCTTGTTTTGTGGTCTTCAAAATAGAAAGTTCTTCAATCGACTAAACGCTTTGTGTACGTTTATTTAACCACATTATTCGTCAATTATCAACAGATTTTGATGATTTTGTTTTATTTGGAAATCGTTTGTAGTTTTTGAAAATTCGTCGCTAGAACGTTTCACCTATGAATATTTTGTCGACAGAATGGTTCACATTTTTTTTCGACGATAGGACTTTTCAACTATGGAATATTCGCGATCGTTTTGTCTACAATTGTGTCGACATGGCTTTTTCACTATTTAACTACAAAGCCACCAAAAAGCTACTAGCTTGCTACAAAGAAAAAATCTTCTATTAATTATTGCATACGTTGGGGAAATATAAAAAAAAAATAGATTGAAGAAACCTATTTATTTAATCATATTAAAAAGTGCTTAAAAATATATCTTCAATTTACCGTTTTATTATAAGAAGGTAGGGTGTTAAGTGTAACTAGGTTAAGAATAAGCATATAAAGCATAATCAGCCTTTTAACGTTTCCACTGCTGGGACACAGGACTCCTCTCTAGGAGAGGGAATGGCCCGTAATTCATCACACGGGCCCAGTGCGGGTAGGTGAATGTCACATGTCTTCGAATTTTTGGTTCTAGGATATGCAACTGGGTTTAAAAATATAATATTATTTCATCAGGTGAAAAATATGTGCCCATCCATTAAAATATGATTTTAATTCCATTTGATTCTTTTCAGATGAATGTGTCTCAGGTCTTTTCCTATAATAATCTGTACCCCCAGGCTTTCGCTTAGACATAGGTTCTGCGAATTTTATCCTTTTAATAATATTCTCTGTATTCTTTTGCTCCTTTTTAAACTCTGAGATAGTTTTAAATATGTTCCAATTCTGTCGATCCAATAGAATGTTCCATCTATTATGCCACGATTCAAGGGAGTTCTGTGATAAAGGAACATATTATGATAATATACTATCATGTACTGACCACAGAGAAGGTGGAAATTGCGGTGGAAGTCGTTTCATTGTCATTATAGAGCTAACTGATTTTGTAATTTTCATTGATATAATATTTTTCAAACCACATTATCACATCACTTGCTTCGTCAGGTATAATTTCGTCTTTTATTATAGCAAAGGTTTCAATAATTTCACTTGGCTCTAGAAATGCCAATGCACCGATATGCCGCATATTACTAGCGAAAAATGCCTCATTAATGTATTTCGTAGCTAGATCAGCTTGCTGAATTTAATGATAATTATATACTTTGATTCAAGTGGAAAAAACAGAATTTATTTAAGCAATTAGGAAATGTTATTTTGATGGCCTTCACAGCTGAAAATTCAAAATCGGTGAGGATAGTGTCCGGATCCAAATGGATATTCAAATTATTAAATCTCACGCATTTAACAATTTCTAAAAAAATGTTATACGGTTTTACTGACTTGTGACAAAGCAAACCGTACACTAGGGGAACTATTTTATGCGTGAAGTGTGGTGCGCTGACCATTGCATGTATTGTATAAATATCTGATTCTGACAGAATGGATTCGGGCAGCAAGCGAAGGTTCCGTCCATTATTTAAAACTTGGCTTCGTTTAGCAATTTCAAATTATCCATAGTGGTAAATACGCACTCATTATCATCAATATAGTGCCCGATCAGAAATTATCGCCACGGTCTTTGCTCATTTATTTTTCGGGAATCACGACACTTTTAATATCTTTTGGAATCGGTGGAAGATTTTTATTTCTTTCTCTTTGGATAATTTTCTTCATAGCATCTTTATTGGCCATATGGGGAGCACTGGTACTCGGTACCATTTGGATGCACCGCTGTACAATTTGTGCAGGTGAATCCATCGATTGATTGGCTTAATCTTTTAAATTAGCTTTTATCTTCATTTCTATATGTTTTCCAGGGTTGGGTAAGTCCATATGATCACGATTTTGGAACAGCACATTGTGTTGATTGTTGGTTGGTAGCAAAGAACTAATAGATACATTACACAAAGTTCTATGTTTTTTCGTACATCCCCAGTAGTAGTTATTTCCACGCTTCTTATTTAAATGATACGAATACCCTTCATAAATTAACACATCTTTGCCACGTTTCGACTTCGCAGTTTCATATTCATTCATTTTAAACCGTTAATTAAGAAAAAACACGATCGTCAATGAGGATGCAGAGCATTTTTCTCGCTAGGATTTACTCCTGTATCACGATGTTCATGTAATAAAACACCCATACCCGGAACAACTATAACATTTGTTCCGTGCGGGAATCGAACGGCGGCACGTGGCGCAACAGCCGAACGCTCAACCAATGCACCTACCGTGTCATCTTTAGTGCACTGCTAGAACTCAGACCTCCTCTCTAGGAGATGGAATGGGCCGTAATCCAACACGCGGGCACAGTGCAGGTTGGTAGGTATACTTTTAGTTGATGGTAAAACAATCAGTGAGTAATTTCTTTAGTAAGAATGAAAAGTTTTGTTTGAATTTAGAACATGCACCTTTCCTCCACGGTTTTGAAAACCAGTTTCAATAATATTTATTAATTTTAAGTACTGGGAACGAACCTTGTACCCGTAAGATCCATGTTTTGAGTACGTAACAAAGCGCGGTTAGTAGGTAACTAGGTACCGTAAAACATAAATGGCAAACAAGGATTGATATAAAAAAGCCGGTTATATTTAAAATATTGGAATTAATGGCTGCACAGTGTTACTTTGATGCAAGTACAGAATACACAGGTGACGGTTTTTTGTGCCTTTGTTGTTTGTCCCCTGTATGAATAATTATGAGAAATACATAATCAATCAACGCCATGATTTAAAAAGTTTAGAAAAGCTATCGGTTGAAATGAAAACATTTTCAAAGATTAACATATAGAATATGTGAAAAAAAAACTTGAAATCATCATCTATTTGTCACTTCATCAAGTTTGTGGTTGGACTAATAATAATATGATGTTCATTTGTTTACATTGAAATCGCTAATTGGGTATCTATCAGAAATTATCACATTCGCTTTCTAATTCTAGTAACTACTGTTATGTGTGGTACTGCATATTCATTGATCCCCTTCGTCCGTGATCTTTGCCGAGAGTGGACGTGTCACCGATTTTAATAAAAAGTTAAAAATAGTGCACTCGCGACTATAACCGTTAGGGCAAAGTTATTGAGTCTAGTTTCCTTATAAACAATTATATTATTTTTTGTCATAACTTCCATACCGCTGAGCTCGCTCGGCCGGCCACGCCCCCGTGCTGGACAAAGACAGTGGTCATAATTGCTGTCCCGCTCGAGCACTAGCGGCCGCACCGACCGTGACCTTGGGTCGTCTTGCCGAAAGTACTTATTAAAGCACCTATTATCGAGTACAGAAGTACTAAAGCTTACATTCAACTTCGGCTTGTATCACACGATGTCTCGCTTGCAACGTTCTCCACCAATAACGCCCGCGGGT
This sequence comes from Hecatera dysodea, assembly GCA_905332915.2. Lineage (NCBI taxonomy): Eukaryota > Metazoa > Arthropoda > Insecta > Lepidoptera > Noctuidae > Hecatera > Hecatera dysodea. The sequence continues at coordinate 22,202,801 of HG995286.1, read as the reverse complement.
AACAGGAATTTAGCGCAAGTTTCCTCGGATTCAGACATACCGCAGTCACTTTCCAGTAGCCCGAGCGGAAATGTAAATACTTCCTCAAGGTACAAGCGTCCTCGAGGGGAGTCATCACCTACGGGGGAGTCACCCGCCACAAACGAGCTGCAGGACTTCAAACATGAGATTCTCCAAATGCTTAAGAAGTGGAAAAATGAACAGGAGTCCCATTTAAAAAAAATACTGGATACTCACGCCTCATCTATGACGAAACTGGCTTCTGACATAGCTGAATTAAAATCTCAAAATACTTCCATCCAGAAATCAAATATGGAGATTGAAAAGACCGTCAATTTTATTAGTAAACAATACGACGACATATTGTCACAAATGGAGATTTTACAAAAAGAAAAAACAGCTTACAAAAATAGCATTCAAACACTGGAACTTAAAATGCAAGATCTCCAGCTGTCCTCACGTTCATCTACTGTCGAGATCCGCAATGTTCCTCCTTTGAAAGAAAAAGAAACCATGGCAGAATTAACCAACATTGTTATCAAAGTTGGAACTGCAGTAAACTTACCCATGAGTGCCATACACATACGGGACATTTACAGGCTCCCGGGAAAATCGGGATCTACTAGGCCGATAGTTACTGAATTCACCAGCGTTCAAACCAAATTCGAACTCCTCACATCAGTTCGTGAGTTTAATAGGAAATTGAATAAAGAAGAACGACTAAGCACCCAGTCCATTGGTCTTGCTGGTGATCGTTGCCCAATATATGTTGCCGAGTATCTGCCTCCGAGTACCAGAAAGTTATTCTTCGCTGCGAGGCAATTTGCTAGGCTAAAGGAATTTAAGTTCTGCTGGACCAACAACGAGAATGTTTTTTTTGCGAAAAACCGAAGGAGCTAAACAGATTCTCATAAAATCGGAGCAGACTCTACGTGATATGGAAGTGAATCAATGACTAATAATATTCACTAGAATTTTAAGTTCATTCCTTAGTTTTTGTTTATGTTCTAGGATAAGTTCAACATCTCACACTCACAACTACACACGTAAGTTTTTTCTTTATTCAACTCATGAGCGTTATATAATGTCCATGCACTCAGCTAAAATCTTATTATTTTTCATATATCATTCCCTAGCCGATCTTCTTCTCATAGCGAACGCCTCCTTTTTTGTTCATACATTTGTAACAAATGGCCAACCTTAATAACTTAGATGATGAATTAGACTCACTCAGTGTTGCCAAATCATATAAATGTGTACCTGAAATGTGCTCGCGGTATATTACTTATCCTAACAAAGGATTAAAGATACTTCATCTTAATATACGGAGCATTCAAAAAAATTTTGACGAAGTATCTGTATTAATGAAACTTTTAGGCTTTCACTGTGACGTTATTGTCCTATCTGAGTGTTGGCTAAGCAAAATATCTCACCTACCAACTCTAGAAGGTTATACCTCCTACTGTACTAAAAATACTTCTAATCAAAATGACGGATGTGCTATGTATATTAAATCTTCTATTAAACATGATGTAAAAGAACCCAATTTTGCCGACGCCAACTGTCTTGTCTGCACCATAGAGACTATTACAATCATTGCCATTTATCGTTCACCATCTTATAGAAATATAACCAACTTCATCGATAGTTTGGACAAAGTTCTCACGCTCCCTACCCAGTCTGTTGTGCTGATCGGCGATATTAATATCGATATCAAGAACGGCAACAATGACACCAACTCAGACGAATACCTAGCCTGTGCCGCTGCACACGGTCTTCTCCCGGCACACCTGTATCCCACGCGTGTTTCTAATTGTCTTGACCATATCCTCCTAAAAACTAATTTGTCCGCCACTGCAATTGTCATTGAGTCGTCTATCACAGACCATGAACCCCTATTACTATCTCTGCAATCTAATAATAGGGACCGTAACCCACCTCACATTAAGTGCAAATTAAATCGAAAAGCAGTTATAGAAACCATAAACGGCAATGACTGGTCCCCCATTCTAAAGATGACAGATGCGGACGGTGCCGCGGAAAATTTAATAGGAAGTCTCTCTACCATAATTAAGGACAATACATATGAATGTAAAATACCCAGAAAACAAAGAACCCTTAAGCCCTGGATTACACCCGGTTTACTAAGGTGTATTCGAAACCGTGATCGCATGCACGTCAAATTAAAAAAATCTAGTGATAACGAAATTTTGCGAATCACTTATAACCGTTATCGCAATTTCTGCAATTCTTTATTGAGAAATCTCAAACGCATGTATGAGAAAGAAGAATTTTCCAAAGCTAAAAATAATATAAAGGCAACTTGGGACGTAATTAAAAAGGTGGCTGATATTAGTTCAAGTACTACTTCTCCAGTTGAACTGTTACATCTTTCCGATTCTCCACGCCTCTCACTTAACATAGTCAATGATTACTTTGCTGGTATCGGTAAAAGTCTCGCATCCAAAATAACCCCTTTATCCCCTACTCCTACTGTATCGTCTTCAAAATCGAGTGGGTCTATGGTTCTCTTAGAAACGACAGAAATTGAAGTAAAAGGTATAATCATGTCCCTCAAGCTCGATTCCGCTACAGGCTGGGATGGCATCCCTATAAACATCATTAGGGCCACCAGTACAGTTTTGGCCCCCATCATTACGCATGTTTGCAATCTGGCTATTTCATCAGGTGTATTCCCAGCAGTCTTTAAACGGGCAGTGGTCCACCCTATTCATAAATCGGGACGCAGAGACGATGTTTATAATTACAGACCTATCTCAGTCCTTTCCACTATGTCAAAGATATTAGAACGAGTCTTAAACAAGAGTCTCCTCTCCTTCCTTGACATAAACAATGTACTATCACCCAACCAATTTGGTTTTCGTAAAGGAATGAGTACCGAAGACGCCATTCTGGCATTGACTGAGCATGCCGTAAAGGTACTTGATAACAAACATAAATGTCTAGGTATCTTTATCGACTTATCTAAGGCCTTTGACACCGTCTTCGCGCCCGAATTACTGAAAAAAATGGAGAGCATTGGAATCCGGGGTGTAGTACTGGAAATGTTTCGGGACTATTTGAGGGGTCGTTCCCAAATTGTTAGAGTTGGACAAAATGTAAGTGATGAGCGTCCGATCACGTACGGTGTGCCACAAGGTAGCATTCTGGGCCCCACCCTTTTCCTGATATATATCAACGAGTTATGTCAGTTACCGATCCATAACTGTAAAATAATTTCATACGCAGACGACACTTCCCTACTAATTGACGGAAAGGACTGGGCCCAATGTTATCAAAACGCAGAGTTGGCGCTTACGCATGTTATGAAGTGGATGAGTAATAATTTACTAACAGTGAACGTAAGCAAAACTTTTCACGTGCCGTTCGCCATCAGATCAAATTTTTGTCCACCAGCATCTTATACTCTCAAACTTCACTCTTGTATTTCCTCGACTTTCTGTGATTGCCCCATTGTCGCCAAGTCACCAACTGTTAAATATTTAGGCGTACATATCGATCAACATCTGAACTGGCATATACAGCTCGACACACTTGTTAGTAGAATTCGCAAACTAATATACGTTTTTAAAAAATTACGTAGTTTTGCTGATACGGACACACTAAAAGTTGTATATTTTGCCCTGTGCCAGTCGATTTTGACGTACTGTATACCAGTCTGGGGTGGAGCCACAGAGAACGTCTTCATACGGCTAGAACGAGCGCAAAGAGCTGTTCTGAAAGTTCTACTCTGTCGACCACGGAGATATCCAACAGTACAGTTATACGCGGAATCAAAAGTGCTGACAGTAAGACAATTGTACGTTCTCCAGACCATGCTCCGCAAACACTCAACGCGTCCTCTATCAGAGCCAATTGGTAGAATCAAACACGCAGTCTTTCCCCTGAAATCGTGTAAAACATCTTTCGCTAAAAGACACTACCATATCAGCAGTTCGAAAATCTACAACCAGCTAAACAAATTATTAAAAATATTTGATACAACTACATACCAGTGTAAATCCGCCTTACAAGAATATCTATTAAAACTCGACTATCGCAAGACGGAGAATCTTCTGTTAGGAAACTATGCCTACCTAAATAGTTGAACTTTATTAAATATTTCGCTCACTCTCATTCTTACATACAATTACAAACTCACTGATACTTAACCCACACGCACTCTCACACTTTTACCATCAATCACACACACACACATACACACACCTATCACACAACCTTTCTCTTTATTATCAAATTAATATCTTTTACCTTGATCAGCTAACATTGTTTTGTAACAATAACTTTATTTTTTTTGTATAACTTTGTGTCCTATTCAGGTAAATTCAAATTGAATAATGGCTTATGCGCACATAATTTCGAAGGTACACTGACTTCTAAGAAACAGGTTAACCCTAGTTTAGAAGTCAGGGTCTTTTTCCTCCGGCCCACATAGCCATTCTCCTAAAAATTGTAAAAATTGAGTATTTGTTGGAAAAAATAAAGATTTTATTATTATATTATTATTATTGATTATGACTGGAGTATTGGTTGACCTTTATATAATAGAAAATTTGCTTAATTTAGAACAACCAGTATTTTCGTATTTTTAACATTTTCGAAAATTTTCGTGTAGTTGCAATGTTTTATTTGATGACTTTACTCGATAACTATTAAATATGCTTATTTAATAGTAATCGTTTACGTAGTTCCTGTAGCATCGTTTTACATTTATGCATTTCTTTGATTTTTTTCTCAACTGGATATCATTTAAATGAAGGCTGATTTTAATTACACGTCGAAAACTTAATTATACCTATTAAAAATGGTATTGTAAAACGGACTGAAGTTCTAAACGTTGGATCGGACAAAAGATAAGTCTTTAGTTTTTGTTGATGTACTTGTATGTAAACAAAACAAAAGACAAAACATTACAGCCGTGAAATCCATTCGGAATTATACGTATGGTAAAATATTTTAACGACGCAAATAAAAGCTATATTTTATTTTAAAAAAAAACGGTTAATCCAACTAATTAACCGAAAAACTATAAATTTAAACTCACCGGCACCTCTTAAAATGAGGAGTTTCAAAACAGACGTATCATTCTGATGCGTGAAGCAATGCAGACCGGATCCACCTCTAATACCTAAGCCCGCTAAATGGATAAACATCTCTATCACCGGATGAATTACCGCCGACGTTTAAGAGTCGGCAGCGAGCTACATAATAAAGGTGCAACACGCAAACGCGGCCGCGGAACTTAATAAAATGCTGAATGGCTCTATTGCATCGGCCCAGCGTCTGTTGCGCCTGCGTTATCCCCCGCTCGTGAAGGGGAGAGATGATGGACCGTGGGCGAACGCTTTCGCATTTGGGCGTAAGCAGAGACGGGTAGTTAGCGAGAACATTGTAGGTACCTATTTATTTTATAATTTTTATGAGAAGCTGCTGATATGGGTACTTTTCTAAAATTTTGCATACGATTAGGTATGGTTTGTTAATTGCAACTTTAATAGGTATTATCAATCGCTTTTTGATCCTCCTAATTGTACCTACAAATATTATTTACAAGTAGAAGATTTACTGTAAGGGAATGCCTGTTATAAGCCCACTGAACTTAAATAAATGAACAGTAGCCCAAGAGCTGGTCCCAAACGTTTTTCAGAAATTTTAATTAGATTACGGAATCAGTTTACTTAGAAATATTGTAAAAGTAATTTTGTACTGTTAAAATCTGAAGTTACTTGATTATTTTTTACCTGTTATTTAAAAGTTGGTATTACACACACTTACACAAATGCTTGCAGGATTTCTTTAAAGTTTATCCGATTTTTTCTGTAATCTATACTTATAATAAATCTGTAGAGAGGTCAATTCTGTACAAGGAATATATTTTCAAAATAACTATCAGGGGGTGATTAGTGATCGATACTGGTGCCAAAAATGCAATCAGTAAAATTTTTGTCTGTCTGTCTGTCTTTCTGTCTGTCTGTCTGTCTGTCTGTATGTTCTTTATAGAAACAAAAACTACTCGACCGATTTTAACGAAACTTGGTGCAATTATTCTTCATACTCCTGGGCAGGTTATAGTATACTTTTCATCACGCTACAATCAATAGGAGCAGAGCAGTGAAGGAGAATTTTGGGAAAACGGAAGAAGTCATCTACATAAAATTATCTAAAAAACATCCCGAAACAGCATGTCTATCTTTTGTCAATTTTAAACCGATCGGGCTGAGAGTTTCAAAATCGGGGGTAAAGTAACTATTCCACGCGGACGAAGTCGCTGGCAGAAGCTAGTATTAAATAATATCTTCCGTAGTACTTGGACTGAAAAATACTACATCCTACGACATAGGAAATCTTAGTGTGGGGTTTTCGGTTTCAGTTTACCTCAGTATTTTGGCACAATCCTACTAGTATTATAAACGTGAAAGTTTGTAAGTATATAGATGGATGGAAGTTTGTTACTCTTTCACGAAAATACTACTGAACGGATATGGACGAAATTTAACACACAGATGGTTTATAACCAGGATTAACATAAAGGATAATTTTTACCCCGATATCCCTACGTGATTGAAACTTATGCGAGTGAAACACCGGGGCGCTGCTGATCATTATTTAAGGATCAAATATTACCTATTTAAGATTAGCTCAATCCGGTTTTAGTTCAGTACTCAACACTATGGTAGCAGTTTTTCACACCGCTTACTAATCAACTTCCCACATGTATATTTTTCAGAATGATCCTTTAAGTTCCAATTTGATCGAAGGGAACGGTGGTTAGATGGTCAGAGTGATCAGATGCTATAAAGAGTACTGTAGTATGCAGTATTTTTCGAACCGTCCTCACTACATAAAGCTAGCTATCTTAGAGATACCATGTGATGGTTAAACATGGAAAACTTTCAAAGTCAAAGTTAGTCTTTTATTTGTGTTCATAGGTTAATACAAGGTACTTTATTATTCATTTAAAAATAAAACATCAATGTATATTTTTACCCATGTTTGCTAATTAATAAATGATTTAGGATTTATGTTGGTTTTGGTTGCGATCTACAGCAGTAAAGTGAAGGACGGAAATGAATACTCTTTTGTTTGCTATCAGTGAATTTCATATTTTTAATTTAACAGTAACCAAATGTGAACGATAGCAGTATAGTAAGACGCTTAAATAAGGCTAGCAAGCAGCATGTAAGAAACAAAGACGATAGTGATCGTGATTCTCAATAGTAAAGTAATGAAGGAGATGCAGATTTTTATGTTTGATATCAGTGTGTTTCATTTTTTTATAACTGGCTCAAAGAAGAGCGGTCAGACGCGATAAGGAAGCTACGGTTGAAAAGAGTATATATATATATATCATATGACACATAATAGAGACTAATTACTCCTATTGCATAAACATACCAAGCTTTAGTTCTCTGACTATAGGGCCATGAAGTCCTCGACATTGCCTCTTCTATCTGATAGTTATGAGACAGAACTGCTGATAATTTACCTTTGAAATACTTACTTGATGAAGTGGACTATGTTTGTACGACGGTACGACATTTTCTTTTTTCCACTGCTACCCACTTTATCCCGCTTACTTATCAACCTTCCACCGATGGAAATAACTGTCTCTTAACAAAACGTTTACAAAAAACAATAACTACAAAAAGTGATATTTTTTCTAAGATTTTTTTTTTTGGAGAAGTATAAGGAAAACAATGCAAAAGTCGCACGCTATCAAGCACACGCACTATGGAAGAAGGCATTACACGACAACCCATAACGATACCACCCAACGGAAAACCTCTAAAGACGCGCCATTACGAAAATTCTTACAGCATATTACTAACACAATAATAAAAGATCTTAATTTACACTGACGGATCAAAGACAAGTAGGTACCTAAATTGGAGTCGAAGTTTTTTCCAACGACCTCAACATCAAAGTATCTGGAATGCGTGAGCATTATGCCAGTAGTTAGTGTCATAGAAGTCAAGATAATCATGAATATTCTCATTCGCGTCCTCTTCCACAATGTCTCAGCTCTCCAATCCTTAGGGAAAAACTATACTACGTCGAAACATTTTTTTTTTTTTTTTAACTTGTTATAAACTAGTGCTTGACTGCGATCCCACCTGATGGTAAGCAGCGATGCAATCTCTGATGGTAAGGCGCACTAGTTTATGAGCCTATTCACTCTTGCCTTGAAGACATTCAGATTATAATCGGACGGGAAGACCGCCGCAGGCAAATTGTTCCAATCCTTCGATGTTCGCGGTATAAACGACGAGGCAAAACGCTTAGTCCGGACCGTAGAAGTTTCAACAACGTATGGATGGATACTCGCCGTACGTCGGGTCGTCCGATGGTAAAAAAGGGATGGCGGGATCAAGTTATGCAGTTCTTGCGCACACTCTCCAAAATGCAACCTGTAAAACACCGAAAGGCTGGCTACTTTACGCCTGTGCTCAAGGCTTTGAAGATTGGATTTAACCAAATCTGGATCACCAATTAGCCTCTTCGCTCGCCTTTCCACCGAGTTCAAAGCCGCTAGGTGGCATTTCGCAGCACCAGCCCATATATGGCTGCAGTACTCCACACACGAACGAACCTGTGCCTTATATAGCATCAAAAGCTGTTCTGATGTGAAGTACCGGCGGACCTTTGCGAGAACGCCGAGTTTCCTAGCAGCCGCCTTGGCTTTGGACTCAATGAACCGCCCAAAGTTTAGGTCTGAAGAGATTTCTACTCCCAAAAGCTGAAGGCGGTCGGTGCACTCCAGGGATACATTCTGAAAAGTAGGAGCCAAGGTGAACGGGCTCTTTTTGGCGGTGAACAGACACGCTTGTGTTTTGGCGGCGTTGAATCCCACCAGATTGGCTTCACCCCACTTGGAGACTGCCTGAAGTGAGACATTCGTACGCTCCACCATAGCCTCTCGTTCGGACTGGATTAGCTCCTTACTAGCCCGAGCACTAGGCAGGTATCTCTCTACAACTGTGCTATCATCTGCATACCCATAGATACCGGGCACCAGCAGATCATTGATATGCAGTAGGAAGAGAGTTGCAGAGAGAACAGACCCCTGAGGAACTCCGGCATTAGTCGTCATGGGCTCTGATGAGCAGCCGTCGACAACAACTCGGAGAGACCGTTCACTCAGGAAGTCTCCTATCCAGTTAATCAGACCAGGAGAAATGCCGTACGCTGGAAGCTTGCTCAAAAGGCTAGCGTGCCATACCCTGTCGAAGGCCTTCGAGACGTCTAAGGAAACGGCCATCGCTTCCCCGTTCCTCTCGAGGGCCTCGCCCCACAAGTGGGTGGCATAAACTAGTAGGTCCCCAGTTGACCGATTACGGCGAAACCCATACTGTCGGTCACTGAGGAGATCGTGACCTTCTAGATATGCCATGAGGCGCGAATTCAATACACGCTCCATAATCTTGCAGAGTATGGAGGTTACCGAAATCGGCCGATAGTTGGCAGGATCGGCACGACTGCCCTTTTTGGGCACGGGTTGCACGTTGGCAAGCTTCCAGGACTTGGGCACTATACCAGTCCTGAACGAGAGGCGATACAAGCGTGTCAACACAGGAGACAGTTCGGGCGCACATTCCTTGAGAACAATCGCTGGTATGCCATCCGGTTCACTAGCCTTATTCACGTCTAGGCGACACAGCGCTCTCAGAACTTCTCTGTTCCTTATGCGAACCTCGGTCATAGAGGTGTCACAATAAGGCAGAGTCGGTGGAGTAGCACCGCTAGTATCCTGACGAGAATTATGGGCGAAAAGAGACGCAAAAAGGCTTGCTTTCTCTCTCGCCGTATGAGCCAGTGTTCCATCAAATCAAATCAAAATTGTAAAGAAATGTTAAAGAAATAAACTATTTTATTTTTATTTTTTTATTATTTATCAGGCTTTACCAGCGGAGGCAATGAGGGCCGACAGAAGTTCGCTTCGACCGACTTGGCAAGGGACCAAAAGGCTCTGCTACCTGAAGGTTGTGCAGAGAGCTTTGTGCCAATATGGTTTATATGGTCGAAGCGAGCCTTCTTTAGTGCCTTTTTGTAGGACTTGGCAGCACGGTTAAAGGCTCTCTTCTTTGAGATCAGATCCGGAGCTTTGCGGTCACTAGCATCAACCCAGGCGAGAAACGCCGAATGCTTGTGCTCTTCAGCCTGAACGCAATCGGCGTTGAACCATGGGTGAGCTGAGCCACCGATGGGTACATCGCTATAAGGGATGAAATATTCCATAGCTTGACGTATCACATCGGTTACAGCATCCGCGCAGCTCGTCGGATTTTCGGAAGAGAAGCAGACCTGCTGCCAAGGATAAGACGCAAAGAAGTGCCGCATCTCATCCCAATCTGCTGACTTGTAACGCCACATTCGCCGTTCGCCACGAGAGTCGCGGTCAGGTGGGGAGAAGGACGATACAGATTTCACCAGACAGTGATCTGAAGTTCCAAGTGGTGAAGAAACTGTTACGATACATCTGTCCGGATCAGTTGTCAGCAGTAGGTCCAGACAATTGGCAGTATGACTAACAACATCAGGCACCCTAGTCGCTTGCTTTACCAGCTGGGAGAGGCCCATCGATACTGCAAAGTTTCGCACTTCTCTCCCAGCGTGGTCGGTCCTCTGGTATGGGAAAAGCCAGTCTTGGTGGCAGGCGTTAAAGTCCCCCAGAGCGACAAACTGCGCATCCGGGTGCTGATGCAGAGCCTCATCGGCGGCCTCACAGAGGTGGCCAAAGAGTTGAGTTGTCTCCTGGTCGCCGCTGTGCGATCGGTAGACACAGGTGTAGACAATTTTGTCCACACCGGTGTCCACCAGCAACCATAAGGTTGAAAAACTGGGGTCTTCAAGGTGACGGATACGCTGGCAGCAGATGTCGTTGCGGACATACACACAGACCCCGGCACGCTGCAGGAAATGGTGCTCCAATGAGTATCCCGGGTAGTCGAGATACGCCGCATCAGACGGACATCTGATCTGCGTCTCCGTCAAGAAAAGTAAGTGGGGCTTGTCAGTCTCGAAGTGGTAGTGGACTGCATCGAGATTGGAGTGCAGTCCTCGAATGTTTGAGAGGTGCACATGAAACGAGAGGACGTGCATCCGCTGTACACACTTACTCTTCTTTTTACCTTTCATAATTTTTTTTTTTTATATAGAGTGAATAGGGTTGGTGGACGATGGCAGTTGAGCGAGGTGATGCGATGCTAAGCCCAACAACACACCCAGAGCTGCTGCGCCAGTGGAGGATTGGTCCGGAGACTGCGGGGACGCCCGAACCCCCCCAGGGATCGCCATCGGGTCCTCTCGCCCGGTCGCCAACCGGCACGATGGGGCCACCCTGGGATTTTTCGCAGTTGGCGGGGCAGCCTTTCATGTGTGGCTGGCACACTACTTGGGCCCCCAACTACCTGCGGTCGGCCAGCGGAGCACCGTGCTTCGGATCCCGCTACCCTCCGCGATCAAACATCCGACACAACAGCAACTGGTGCATCATACCCGGCGAACACCGCAACACAACTGCTCAGACCCATCTTCCACCACACGGCTTCACCAGACTACATGCCGGAACACGATAGATCGCTTGGCGGCATGACTTTATCTGGTGGGTGGTAACCTTTAAGCCGGCAGCCGATGCTATGGCCTACCACCGTCTTTTACTGCTCGTTTAGCACTACCCAGGGGACATATAAAAGATGCCACAATATGCTAGAACATTGCGATGATCAAAACTATACCCATATCCAATAAACAATGGTCAAAAATCACTACCTCTCTCTTTAATCGTTTTTATTTGCGTTCTATGCTTTTTGTTTTATAATTATTATTGTATATATTTATCTATCATGTATTCATTGTATATATCATTAGTACACCTAAGACTACCTACAGTACTGTAATTCCTTTTTCTCTTTCAAATCCATCCAAAGGTTGTCTTGAAAAGATCACTTTTAGCGATAAGGCCGCCCATTGTGTCACCATAAGTAATGTTATCTTTGTCTATATTTTCTGTAACTTGTATGGTGTACATAATAAAGAGTATTCTATTCTATTGTATTCTAACTATAACGCTGCAGTGGATAAAAGGTCACAGCAGATCACTGGGCAATGGTGTGGCTCATGAACCGGCCAGGAAGAGATCTGCTATGTTTTTTTTTATCCTAAACCCATAGTCCCATTCTCCGATACCCAGCTGCGCACATTGCTACAAAAACACATCCACAAACAAGCAGAAAGTTGGTGGGCCTCGGCATCAGGCTGCAGGCAGTCCATGAAAGCTATGCTATGCCATCCCTGACGAAGAACGAAGATTAGGCATTTTTACGACTGGACAGAGGCAGTGGTGAGGGGACTATCCCCAAGCACTGCTTACAGAACCAATTTCCACACTATAGGTAGGTAGGTATAACGGACAGTTCTCTGCGCAAAGCATGCATGCATAGCATAATCAGCCTTTTAATTTTCCCACTGCTGCCACACAGGCCTACTCACTAGGAGAGGGAATAGGCTGTAATCCACCACGCGGGCCCAGTGCAGGTTGGTGAATGTCACATGTGTTTTCAATTTTTGGTACATGCCAGTTTCCTCACGATGTTTTTCCTGACCTTCACCGTTTTGTGGGCAGTGTTGATGAAGTTAATTACACAAAGCAATGCGCCTGGCTGGGTTTGAACCCGCGACCTACGATTCGTAAGTCAGGGCCGTTACTACTCGGCCACCACTGCTCAAAAAGCATGCATGGAGGAGACGCGTGGAGTGGCGTGCAGTGGTTCGAGTTAGGGTAGGCCAGAGAAAATGTCCAAATAAATTTAAAAAAATAACCACATTATTCAGAGTTGATTTTTAATGAAATGAGTTTTTTTTTTTAAATAACCTATTAAAAAAAAAACACCACATTTCAACCCTGTATAATGTGGTGTTTTCTTTTTTTGGACATTTTCTCTGGCCTAACCTAACTCGAACCACTGCACGCCACTGAGGAGACGGAAATAGTACCGCACGTCCTCCTTGAGTGCACAGCTGTCACCGAAATACATAAAAAAAAACAATTGAACACCGAATTCTGTGACAGACGTCCTAAATAAACTAGGTGGCTTAATCTGTTTCTGGAAGAAAGTTTTCTGGACGGATACAGCTTACCAAGACTATTTATACGTCACCATGTATAATAGATATTATATTATATTTTGTTTTATTATGAATAACGTATCTGATCTCAATGTAATTTTATTTTTTAAATATTGTAAACATGTTTTATGTTATTGTGTTATATTGGGATATAATACCTTTATTCTGGACGGAACTCAGTTTTCTGAGTAAGATTAGATATTTTTGTTTCCATGGTTGAATAACCCGGCCAGATGAACCATTTTATTGGAATACAAAAGTTTACCAAAACTAATGTCTATGTATGTATATATATAAATAATATAATGTCTATTCAATCGTTAAATCATTTTTTACTGGACCTCTTATGTTAGTATTGTGAGTTAAGTAAATTTTACCTAACCAAGACTATTAAAAGCGTGTATTCCGTAAGGCATTTCATACAAATTTTCAAGTCACTATTTTTCGAAATGACTGAACCGATTTTAATGAAACTTCACACATATAAGCAGAATACATGGGTCTAAAAAGTTTAGTTAGTATTTAAAAAAAGATAACCGGAAATTTATGTTTGTATGGAAAATTTAAAATGGGGTTTAATTTAACTGTAACCCTATTTATCGAAAATATTTTTAACTAACTTTTTAGACCTATGTATCCTGCTTATGTGTGTAAAGTTTCACTAAAATCGGTTAAGTCATTTCGGAAAATAACGACTTGAAAATTTGTATGAAATGCCGTTCGGCGTATACGCTCTTAACAGCCTCGTATTATCTCCTAAAATAGATGAAAAAAGTCTTATATTAAATAATAACTATTCTAAGTATCGAAAAGCACGCTCCAATAGTGTATTTACTATGTTTTTCTGTTTGTGAAACGTAGAATTTTAAATCAATTTATTGAATAATTTGTGAAATTATCGTTCATAAATTTTGCCTTTCAAGCGTCGATATGTACTTCAGAATTAAGAGCGGGAACCAAACCCCGATAGACAGATAGAACCCACCTGATCCAAAAAAGTTTGTAGCACTGCGGTATCCAAAAATACTAAAAGAAAATGTCAAGTGTTAATTAATAAAGTTGGCAACCCTAGACAGAGGTCTGCAAAAGCCTGGTGTGCAACGGTATGATCTCTGTCGTCTTTCACTGCTAGCAATACTGGCTAACTTACCACGCGCCCACCGTTAAGAACAACTATAGTGCGTCCTATGCGTGCGTGCACAGCCCCGCAAAAGGTCTAAGTACTAACTAACTAATTGCTAAATTAAAAAAAAAAAACACAATAAGAATGAAAATGGCCATATTAAAAAAAATATATAAAAAAAAACAATTGAAAATTGGTCAAGGTAACGTACCTCCACCGTAGTTGTTGATGAAGTGCAGTATATTAGTGTTGTTTCTGGCTGCAGCCTGGTGCGCCGCGGTGCGACCTCTGCCGTCTTTCACTGCTAGCCGCGACGGCTCGCTGAGGTACAGCCGCATAAAGTCTTCGACATTGCCACTCTCTGCTGCCTTAAGAAGAAAGAAAACCTGGTATCAGCACTTGAAAAAGAACCTTATTTATTGTTGTATTTTGCTATCGTAGTTGTTTATGCTGTTATGGGCTAGTGCCTTAACTCTATATCTAAAATAATACTTTGAGAAGATGATCATCATCTGCCTAGCCTTTTCCCAACTATATTGCGGTCGGCTTCCAGTCATACCGGATTCAGCTGAATACCAGTATTTAACGGGGAGCGGCTGCCTACCAGACCTCCACAACCCATTAACTGGGTAACACAGTACTTCTTGGCGTGACTGGAGTCAGATTTACTGGCTTCTGCAGGACAATCTGTAGCGACTGTCAAAGGTCAACAAATGACAGCTGGGACCAACGGCTTAGCGGGCTTTCCGAGGCACGGAGGAAACGCTGTATGTTAAGATGGTCACCCATCCACAAACTAACCTTGGCAAGCGTTGCTTAACCTTGAAGATCGACCCATGCCCCGTGACCTTATTTGATGTTATATGGTGATAAGGTCTTTAACCTTATCACCATATAACATCAAATAAGGTTTTTGGATTGGGATTGGGATCTGATTTTAAGGATTTGTGAGAATTCTTTAAGCACGAAGCGATGGAGCGTACCCTAGGTATCTAACAACGCTCCATCCCTTATTTACATACAATACAATTAAACACATATTTTTTGTTTATTTTTTAAAGTTCGATTGATTTTGAAATCAACAGACTTAAATGTAATAAACTCTCAGTAAACCATCTACGCATATTTTAATGACTATTAAAAAAGAAAATAATTATTTTATCCCATGTCCCATCAAATTAAGTATAGAGCCGATAAACTTACACAATATATACATATATAAGTAACCTTTTTTTTTCTTTTTTTTTTTGGATGGTAAATCATCAAATGACCCCTCCCGCCCTGGGTGGAGCGGTAGGGAGTGTCAGACTCTTACTGACTAAAATCCACCCGTGTTCCTCTTGTGCCCTTTGCGTTCCAGGGCCGCGGTAACTCTTTCGAACAAATTCCGCAACATATATAAGTAACCTTGAAGCACGTTTTCTATTATAACCATTACAAAAAAGGTTCTTCAATATGATAGTGACATTGAATCTCGAAATATTTGACACTGCTCAGGTGTGCATAGAAGTAAGAAATCATTAAATCTTGTCACATGTCCATTGTGAGAGGTATCATTATCCCGACGCAGTTGGGCTCCAAACACGTGACCAGCTTAAAGACCTGAATCATATCTTAAAGGGTACATTTTCATGAATACCAAAGAATTTTATCTATTTTCAGTTAACAAAAGTGTTGATAACGATTGAAGGAACAAATATCGAATTAATAAAAAAAAACATCTCGATTGTTAAACACAATTTATAAGTAAAATATTTTACATATATCAGTGTTGCGTTGAAAAATGTGAAGTAAGAGTTTTCCTCGATCACAAAAAAAACTTTTTACAAAAAAATACAACCGACTTTTACACAAAAAATCAAAAAAGTGCAAAATAACTTTAATTTCGGAACTCGGTGTTTGTGGTTGCTTTTTCGTTTTTTGAACACCGACTTCCGAAATTAAAGTTATTTTGCACTTTTTTGATTTTTTGTGTAAAAGTCGGTTGTATTTTTTTGTAAAAAGTTTTTTATTTTTCACTTTTTAGTGGTACCTACACCCCCTCCCCTCCCCCACCTAAACGAACCAATCACATTGGTGTAAAAAAAACGTAGAGTAAACTAAGAGGTCGTCAAAGTAGACAAAGTACATATTTTTTTTAGATTTTTCGAAAACCGCTTGGTTGATTTCGATAAAATTTTCATGGGACCATTTGGGAAGTATACCCTTTCCAACAAAAAAAGAATTTTTCAAATCGGTTGAAAAGCGACGGAGTTATGCGCGAACAAACATAAAAAAAAAAAAAAAAATACAAACATCCGAATTGAGAACCTCCTCCTTTTTTAGAAGTCGGTTAAAAACGAGCTTAATACCTGGATGACTACTTCGATGACACAGTATGCTTTTTCTTTAATTCCATCAGTATCGTTAGTAGAAGACATTTCATGAAAAAAATTGTTTTCATGAAATGTCTTCTATTTTATCCTACTGTTGACATTTTTCATGGATCTAAAATATGAATTTTTGAAAAATTGGTTCACTATTCTTGCTGTTAATGGATCAAAAGAACTTTTGATTGAAGTTTTGTTCGAATCGTGGAAAAATAACAAATCACATACAACAACACACAAAATCACATAAAACAAAAACGGTAAATTAGTGTTAGTAGTTTGTTATTTTGAATGAACCTACTATTTGAAAAACTGTCAAACCTGTATGTTCTAAACACACCGGATTACACACAGGGTAACAGTTTTAATTTACACCTATACATTTATTAGTTAAATAAAACTGTCATCACGAATAGCGTGGGACAGTTTTTTCCAAAAATACTCTAGTTGCTATTGTTATAATAATACAGTTATAGATGGTAGAGTAAGCATAACTACGGAACATTTCTGTCTGGTATATCAATAAACGCCGGGAACGAAACCATAGCGCGATCTAACTCGATCCCAACACCATCTAGTTGATTGAACGACAACAGAATACCGGCCGACCTTATGCTCTAGGCTAGCTCACTAGCGACAAGTTACAGTACTGTGGGTACTGGGTGGCGACGGGGAGTTCGGGAATCAAATCACGACGATTCTACCATAACAGTTTGTTGGATTTATTTTCCGAAAAGACCTTTTCTTTACGTTGTTTATTAAACAATTAAAAACCTAATACTTTAGTGTATTTCCATGAAATATGTAAAAGATATCGGATTAAGAAAATAATTATTATAGCCTTCTTGTTTTTCGTCTCTGACTTAACAACATCAATTCTTCTGCTCTACTCATAGTAAAGTCTTCGTTCTACCAATAATCGTCTCCTTCTGCGTCTTCCCACCGCTCTGGGTTTATCGAGTCCTCTTTCTTTATCCAGACGATTTTCTTTGAGAATATACATCATACACTGGTCGCCGTGCCTGGGCCGCTGTGCATGTCCATACATGCACAGCGGCCCAGGCACGGCGACCAGTCATTCCAGGTCTCTTTAATGGTGAAGGCGTTAATGTGTTCATATACATTCAAAAGCAATTGGTAGAATTTTTTCCATAGTAACAATGTTTATTTATTTATTAATGTTTTCTTTTGCTTCCTTTTATTGTTTAACCATAAAGTACCATGACATGTTAGTCGACTTAAAAATATTGGCCAAAATCATATTTCGATTGTGTGTGGCACGACATGCACTTATTTCTTGTAGAGATGTTCAATGCTCATATCATTATGTTTAATGCGTTGTTTTCTTACAACACGCTTAAGATAAGGTTTCAGTAAATTATATTTTTCGTTTTTTAACTGGTTTGAGTAAACTGCACACCGTTAAACGTCAATAAATGTTTAAAAAAATAATATGACTGGTTTGGCATGCATTACGTAAAATAGGATGCTCTGAAGCCCACCAGTAACCATCTCGACTCGATATCATGGGATGCCAATTGGGATGTTTGCTTGTTATCGAACTTTTTCAGATGTTCTGCAAATTTTCTTCTTTACGACAAAGAATTGCTAATTGTGATAAAATTACCTTACTCGGCTAAATAAACCGGTATTATTCTGATAGGACAATTTAAAAGATACCTATAACTTTTATTGTTTATCATGATAGTTTTCTACAGTACATTGAACTTGCCGTATAAGTTACAGGAGGCATTTTCTTGTTTAATAAGTTTTGTAAAACGTAGAGAGACTAAATTTAGTAGATTTTGAAAAAAGTAACACATTGCTTCCGTCATATAGTGTTAAATAGATCTATCCAGTGGATACCGAAACTCCTGTTGTCATTAATTTGATTATCACTTTTTTGACGCGCTACGGATAGTCCGATGCTAGAAAATCTTGTAAAAGTCTTGCCAAGGGCAATCAATGTTGCTCAGTTACTGGGTTGTAGATCTCAGATAGGCATTACCTCTGTGGAAAATACTGGTATTACCATACACCATAGTAACTTTGACTTGAGTTACAGGACTAATAACGGATCGTTGCATTGACTGGACATTTGTCCTCTCAAATTTTAGTGGTTTTTCTTGTAAAGACCATCTTCTTTATATCTTTACACTTATCTGCATGGTCCTGGATGGTCATGGATGGTTAAATGACCAATTGTAAACGTGAGGACTATATAGGTCGTTATTTTACGAGTTGGTTTCATGATTGTCACTAGTAGTAGTAGACCACAAAGCTAATGCTCTCAAAGTACTAAGTTTGAGTGCATTAGCTTTGTTTCGCCTACTTATATATACTTACGAGTACTTTGGTATTGTTTGTCAGATATTTGAGCTCCGCAAAATTCTTAATTGAGCCGCACTATATCTGTATTTTTTTTTATTACTCATGCCCGCGACTTCGTCCCCGTGGAATCCCCGATTTTAAAACATTATTTATCGCTACTCCGCTCCTATTGGCTTAAGCGCGATGATATATAGCCTAAAGCCTTCCTCGATAAATGGTCTATTCAACCCAAAAAGAATTCTTCAATTCGAACCAGTAGTTCCTGAGATTAGCGCGTTCAAACAAACAAACAAACTCTTCAGCTTTATAATATTAGTATAGATAATAAGTATCCCTATGTAACTGGGATTCAATATACGAATAGACTCAAACATGTTCTCATCACACTGCTGGATAATTCGGGCATAGGCTATATATTGGTTGAAGAGTATTGGTCAGGTTATATATCACCTCATGTATGAATTGAAATTCTTTACTCCCAGTAATCAGCTCGTATTGTATTTGGAAATGTTTATTCCTAAAGCTTAGAATCAATGTTACTGAAATGAATCAATCATTGAAGGAACGCTTCTTTGGCTGCCTGAAAAAGGTGTTAGGCTGCTAAATCTTAAACTTAAGAGGCTCGTATAGTTAGGAGGTTCTTTTCACTGAAGCCCTAACCACTGGTTAATTGCTACTATTTTTATATTTTAAAATGCTTTTTATTTGTCCGTATTATATAAAAATGTAGTTTAATTGACTAAAGATAAATATTTCAAATGGCCGTAAAGATATTACCTATAACTTAGTTTAGAATAAAAATGCTGGCGCTATGTTGAAAGGTCGACTCTACAGACCAAATACTATCGTTTTTTGGAAATAAATAGGTTAATTTGATAGGACACATTTCTTGATACTCGTTTTACTTATTACAGATTTTCTTAATATCGGTATGCGATATTTTATCAGCCTGAATAACTGTGATGGGTTCTGGTCGATCAGCCAGTCTAGTCTGAGACCTCTGTTTCACTGCGAAAACTAAGATGAACTGTTATTTCACCTTGATTGGATGGATTGATAGCTCACCGCACCAAGTTTCTACAAAATACAGAATAGCTCTACGGATCAGGCCGGATCTGTCATTTTCAGCTATATTTTTATCTGTACTATCAGGTAATGAAAGCAGTAACTTTCTTCTGTTTCTTCGTCGTAGTTTGAATTGTCATTTGAAGTTAAGTGTAGTGCAAGTATTGCCCAATTTCATCGGCTAGAACTCATTGCATTGCTTCAGTGTGCTTACTTATTTTATTTATTTATGTAATATACACTGATCTATTGTTGTTAATTATATAAATTAAAAGGTGAAAATATTGTAAATAATATACATACAGAAAGAAAGAAACATTTATGACCACCACTCATCATCTGCCTAGCCTTTTCCCTACTATATTGGGGTCCGCTTCCAGTCATACCGGATACCAATATTTTACGTGGAGCGGCTGCTAACCAGACCTCCACAACCCATTAACTGGGGAACACGGACTTCTTGGCAAGACTGATGTCAGATTTTCTGGCTTCTGACAATCCGTAACGAAATTAAATGCCAAAGTTCTACAAATAACAACCGGGATCAACGGCTTAACGTGCTTTCCGAGGAGTTTGTGTTTAAAGATTTAGTTCGATATATGGAACTAAATCTTTAAACACAAACAAATAAATCAACACAACATTCATAGTGTTTTTTTGCATATTTTGTTTAGTATTTGTGAGGTATTTTTTGTTAAATATGTCACTAGATCATATAAAACAATTTTGGTAAAGATTCTAGTTTCCTTATATTCAAATGTTTTACCGATAATTTTCAATGTGTCCAATGTGTGTGTGTGTTAAGCACTCCGTAGTACATATCATAATTATGAATTATTCATATGATGTATGTGTATAACATACGGTGTGTTGTAGTTGTAATACATGTTCGACGTCTGAAACACAATAATATATGGGTATGATATTTTTATGGTGAAAATCAAATAATTGTCCGTCCTAAATATACAAATGTGGTATGTGTACAAAAAATCTTAATTAAAAATAGATTTAAAAAAAACTGTCCTAGGTACAACCAGTTCCCAAAGCCTCAAGCAACGACAACACCGCAACATACAAGCAGTTCCTTGACTAGCAAATTTACAGATTTTCTCTGTTGGTATTACTTTGTTATACCTATTAGTAGTATAATAGTGTTATTTCAGGTGCATCCTCCTCCCATAATCAATTGAATATTGATTGATGAAAAGAGTAACTAACTATGGAGTTTCTTGTCCATTCTTCTGCATAAGAAATACTTTATGCAAAAGGGCAACTAGTCACTACAATATTTTAATTCACGAAATGCACCCGATTACTAGTCATCCTGTATCTCAGGTCTGAGAATCTCAACCAGGCTAGGAATTTTCAAATTTATCAAAAAATAGAGTGGCTTAAAACATAAAAAAAAAGAGTGCTTGAGACATTGTCGACCCATATTTCTCGAGCGTTGGCCTTCAAATACTGTCATTAATATCTATGTTACCAACAGAAAAAGGTACTTTATAGCCACATCGTAAACCTTGCTTTTCTATATACTTTATTTTAAAATGTTCATGTAATAATCTATTAAGTAACTTTTCTGGACTGGTATTCAATTACATCCGGCTAGCTAGACTCGAAACTGGTCCCAATAAAGTTGGAATTGCTAATTGAAAGAAAACAATAAAATGGTAAATTCCATCTCAAGAATTATTGTATCTTTTTTCACACGCGGAAGAAATGGAGAATTTTATAGATACATACTAGCAACTAGCTGACATCTATAAAAATATCCATTTTAAGAGTTACTAAAATCGCTTCAAAAAAAAAAAAAACAGTATCACCGGGCCTTTTTTTTTTTGTTTGCGGCCTCTCGTAGTAGATGTCATCTGCTAATCGGGATTCGTCTGTGGCTACCTTCGTAAAAATGAGCCATCAAAGGCTACAATCTGTGTGCACGCCACCATTGCGGCGGTTAGTACCCTCTCTTGGAGGAGTGACTGGAGAGACGTCACAGCGTCTTCAACTTCCGCCTGACGCAAGTGCTCCCCGACACCGTGGTTTCGGGAGCTACCTGTTTCGGATTCGACGTGAGTACACGTCTGGGTGTCAACACTGTGTGGATTGCCCGGAGGGTATGGTAGAGTACACGGTGGAGGATACTGCTTGGGCGGAGCAATGCCATGTCCTCGTCGAGGAGATCGGCGGCGGTGACCTCTCGCATCCGGCCTTGGTTCAATCCATAGTCCGGAACGAGGAGCCATGGGAAGCGGACACCTCCTTCTGCGAAGCAGTATGCTCGCGAAGGGGGAGGCAGAACGCGTGCGAGAGAGGGAAATCTCTTGCCCTAGCCACCGCAACAGAAGAAGATCCCGGTCGTCGGGAATCGTAGGGCGATTCCCAGCCACAGTAGGCGTGTGCTTGCGGACGGCGAGCTATGGGTGGCTCGCCGTCCGATAGCAACCAGGCCCGGGTCGACGGCGTGTCGTATTCCACGGGCGCCTCAAACCGCTGTCAGCAAAGAAGAAGGGGCCTCACAGGGTCAGTGCCTGCTAGGGTTGCGAAATTTGTACGAAAGATTCACTGTGGCCCTAGAACGCAAAGGGCACTAGAAGAATCACGGGTGGGTTTTAATCAGTAAGAGTCTGAGATTCCCTCCCGCTCCGCCCAGAGCGGGAGAAGTCGTTTGATGATTTCCCATCCAGAAAAAAAAGGGCTACATACAATCTGCACATTATAACCGCTTTTCACTTAATATATAACTGTCGTTCTAGTCCCGAAAACATTCTCATTTTATTGCGGTAACCTTTCACAATAGCCAAGAATTCAACTTTAATTACTTTCTTTCAGCTATTACTTTTCTTTTATAGAATGGCATGAAGTATGATTTCCTCTATAAACGATTAAATTTGAATTTCTTACACAATAGTATAAGGGATTATCCTTTGAGAACATTTATGTATTTCAAAAGATATTGAATCTTTTCAATCGTGATCTTTTATTACCAAAAATGTTTTTTTACTAATAAAAGGTAACCCTTACTTCGCACGTTTTCTATCTTGGCTCTTTGCCAACCTCTTGGCTTAATCGACGGAAATAATCTTTTTTATATCTATGGCAGGATACGTAGCGATTTTTAATTCTTAGGAAAAAACTTGCCAATAAGTAGCTAGTGATACAAAAAACCTATTTTGAATAACTGTAGTTTTTTATTGGAAAGAAGCTAGCGAATAAACCGATCTTGATCCCCCAATCAACTCGTTACAAAATCTTGTATCTACTGACGGCCATGGCGACAAAATGGATACAAACACCAACCTTTTTGTGCTGCATGTTAGAGCAGTAAGTAATGTATTATCAAACTGAAATCAGTATATATGTAGAGCTACAACGATATTTTGGCGATCCTTGCACATTGCTCGCAGAACAGACGGTCGATGGGGCCGAAAAGCCAAGTTGATAATCTGCAATCGTTAACTCTAGTCGAAAACGTATCAAATGTATGACGAAAGTGACGTGGTTGGAACAAACGAATAGAAAATTCGTAGCCAAGTTCACATCATTCAAAATGATAGAATGAATTGTTATCGTTTCTACGATGTGCAACGCTACATCGTTTTTTTTTAATGTTTTATCTTAATGATTAAAGCATTTAAACAGAGTTTAAATTTTAACCTGTTTGACGTTTACATTATAGGAACGCTCGCCGTAGACTAAAGAATAGGTCGTTTTTCTAAAGACATTGTAGAACGTGCGGCCGACTGAGGCACGTCCACATGGCTACCAACTTATCGTTTTACAGTTGCTGACACCGAGGCGCTACCGATTGGAGAATGGAATTCGACATGAAACGGTTGTATCTTGGCTAGGGGGGCTGTAGTTTCGACCGTGTACTGGAAGACGCAGCATTGGGAGGCCTCCTACAAGGTGAACCGATGACCTATTGGAGGTCGCGTGTAGCCGATGGATGCGAGAAGCACAGGACCGGTTGTTGTGGTGATACTTCAGGGAAGCCTATGTCCAGCAGTAGACGTCTTTCGGCTGATATGAGGATGATGACGACGATAGTAATAAGTTTGTAAGTACGGATGGATGTTTGTTACTCTTTCACGCAAAAACTACTGAACGGATTATGATGAAATTTGGCACACATATGGTTTATAACCAGTATTAACATATAGGATATTTTTTACCCCGAAATTCCCACGGGATCAAAACTTATGCGGGGCGCTGCTAGTTAAGATATATATTTATAAAAACAAACTTATTTTATAAATATTTAGCCAAAATTAATAAAATTTCACATACAAATATAGTGTCTAAAAACAAATTAAAACTAACATATTATTATTAAAGATGCAAGTAATGGGGGTTAGGAATAGGGTATTTTACTGTAAAAAATTAATTAGTCCGTCTGATAGATTTACAAAAAATATTGGACACGTATTTTTTGTTTTTTCACGTAAACAAAAAATGAAGACGATACAGTGCGTTGAAAACTCACGTGACGTCACTACGTTGCTACAATTTTTACCAGCGACGTGACGTCAGTTGTTTTACAACTCTTCGAATCATCAATCCATATCAAATATCATTACATTTTCTATTCAAAATCGGCTGCTTCATCAGCAGAACTGTGTAGGTACTAGGTAATCATAACTTAGGATCATGCTGCGTTCTCTAGATAGTATCAAACAAAGTCGTTGTCTGTCTGTCTGCCTGCTTCTCCTTCATAGGGTTTCGACTAATAAAAAATACTTTTTTTTTTTTACAAAAAAATACAAATACGAACAGACATGCAATTTCAGCAATCCTGGAAGATTTGCTATCATTTATTAAAGAGTTCCGTGTCCTAGTTCCGTTCTTCATCAGATATTCACCAAACTAGAAAGTGACCACCTCGAAACCATCCAAACCATCGACAAGTGAGAGGAGATGATGGTCAAAGTAGTTGAAGCCACGCATTATTAGGGATAACTCATATACTAGTCGTCAGATCTCACGCAAATTTGAATGAGACTACATGACAAGGACCAGCTTTCGAATATAAGTCATCAAATCGGTACACCCAGTAAAAAATATGAGGTAACACAAAAAAAACAGGTGACTTGTGATCCTGCTCCTGTTTTAGAAGTCGGTTAAAAAGAGCGGTAAACATGGAAGGTGTATAATTTGCACGAGAGCAAATTATAGACTTTTCACGTTTACCGCAAAGCCGGGGCGGATCGCTAGTAAAAATATAAGCTAATCAGCAAAATGGTAGCAGGCCGATTGTCCAGGGTGCACTGTTATTTTATTATTGAAACTCGTGGAGGCTATTTTAATAAAACCTTTAACAAGGTTATGGGCAATTTTCTTATGAAAGCTTTTCAGAAGTAATATTGCTGTTTCGTAACAGAATTGCTCCCATTAACCAGAATAGAGCACTTTAAATTATTTTATAACTATAAACTGGTACCGCTTTAGAAAATTACTTGACAATACTGCTCGATAGCATAGAATGCAAGTATATTGTTTTCCGTGGAACTCATATAGCGTCGGTAGCAAACAAAATCAGTTTTAGAAAATAAATCCCACTGTTTCTACTGGATTGCACGATTTGATTTGTCTGTAAGATGGAGAACATTTTATCTACGCTATTTCAACTCGACTCATTCCTCTTTATTCTGATCTTATTTGATGAAAGCATGAAGCATAAGAGATGTTATGCTCTCTCACGTGAATTTTCTAATTTTCCGGGAAATGACCTCATGTATTTTTAAATGAGCTTTGATATTACAAAATTTTATCAAAATTAGCATTAAAGCCGGTTATTATCTTTATACGTTATGATGAATTATTCTGTTCGCGTAGTTGTCACCAACGTTATGTAACTAGATTTTGAAATTTTAATAAAACAGTCATTATAATTTCAGACGTATGTATTTAAAACAGTAGTGGTGGTATACAGTTTATCTAATTATTTGTCGGATTTTTGTATGCTAATGCTATCTCTGGCCTTAATTCATAAATAAAAAGTAAGCATAAAAATCGAGATTATCACATACTATCTACCATTCAGTCCTAGTACAAGAATACGTTCATATACTTTACTTGTACGGTAAACAGGAATACGGTGGAAATGCACAACAACGCAACCCACATTGCAAGTAATCTTATTACGGAAATAAGAAATAAGCGTAACACATAGAAGTTAGAGCCAAGACAATCCCACCTACGTTTTATCTTGAGACATTCTTCGTATGGGAAATCAGGTAGAATATCAAGGGATGTAGACAAGGCAGGATGTTGAAATACTACCTATCTTATTAAAAATTTACACTCAGCTGGGGCTCAGGCTTGATTTCTGAGACGCAGAGTATATCGTTAATAAACACGTTGGGCGTAGTTGTTAGCAACATACTCTTAGTAAACACACTAAAAAATCGAAAACATTATTATATCTAACAATGGATTAGGGAGGCATCTTTCCACTAAGAGGGATTTACTGTGTCCTAGCAGGAGAAACTTTACAAGCGTTGAGTGACATCAACCATGATGTCACTTACCTAATAATGTTTGAGAAACTTTGTCACATTCCCGATTTGTCAACATGTCAAAAGTACACAAGTAGCTTTTTATTTTATTTATTTATTAAAGGCAAACCGACAGCTTCTGTATACAGCATAAGAATAATAGTAACAAAATCATCAGACTTGTACAGTCGCCAATAATAGGTCCACCAACATTCTAAGTGAGTAAAATGACACTTAATTATTATTAGCTTTCAAAATCTTGACAAAGGAATTACGACATAAAACTACAAATATTCGGTAAGTAACAAAAAAAAATCTATTAAAGGTACAAATATTAGGTACAGTGGGAGCTAATGCAATGCTAATGCTAACTACAAAATTAAAAATAAAATAAAAACAAAACAAAATAATCACAGTTATCAGAAAATAATGACATAAAAATTTCAAGAATGTATAATTTGTATAATCAAATCATATCATAAACACTATGAATTGACAATTAATTAATTCGTCAAGATTTTAATCTGCATACTATAAAACACGATTCTTTAAATCTTAAGAATGCCTGTATTCATACCCGTTTAGTCAAACATTTGTTTGGCAAGTAAGATCAAGAGTAAATAAAAATACCACTATGCATGTTATTTCTGCTTACTAGATCTACCCTCGACTCGGTCGCGTGAAAAACGTTTAGATTATAAGATTGAAAGATTGCAGTTATAATCAAAACGTTCTCTAGATGGGTTTTGATTTCGTGGTACCAGAATTTTGTTATCCCTGTTATATCCTATATTTTTGAATTTGCTTCTGCCTGTAACGTCTGTGTGAACTTTAGAACTGGTTCCAAAGATAAATAATCGAAGCCCATAAAAAGGGGAATCATACAAAAATTTCGGTTCTCTATTGTGTCACCTAACTTTTTAATCCATAATTTAAAGAGCCATAACTTTTTTTGTCCTAATCATCATTTGTCCGAATGATAACTTACCCGAACTTAATATCACCTAATATCTCATGCCATAAAATTGAAATCCCTAAATATAATATGTCCTAAATCCGTTTGTCATAAATATTACAATCAATAATATACAAAATATATAAAACCGTTTACAATAAAAGTTATAAGTCCTAAATTCAAATAACAATGTTTATTTATAATAATAATATTCTTAGAACGTATAACAAAGCAATTGTTATATAAGTTTCTGTCATTTGTTATAATTAAAAATATCAGATGATGCATTATAATTTTTTATTATACGTAAATAAATATATTATAATTATACATGTACTCAATAAAGCAGTTGATTGTGAACATGTGGTTTTTGTAAGCAAGCAAGCATGCAGCATGCAAGAAAGCACGCAGCATGCAAGCAAGCATGCAACATGCAGCAGGCATGGTTTTTGTACGGCTTCGGCGCTGCAGGGCTCCGGCGGTCCCACGCGAGTTTATC
The DNA here is from genome assembly GCA_905332915.2 of Hecatera dysodea. Taxonomy (NCBI): domain Eukaryota; kingdom Metazoa; phylum Arthropoda; class Insecta; order Lepidoptera; family Noctuidae; genus Hecatera; species Hecatera dysodea. The sequence continues at coordinate 22,174,819 of HG995286.1, read as the reverse complement.
GTCGCAGATGGGTTTAACGCTCCCCACCGCAGCTTCGGCTTGCTGGCCGGCGGACGCCGGCCAGCCTCAGCCGCGGCGGCGAGTGTTACAACCACCTGCTCCTCAACTCGCGGTCCGCCTCGCCCCTCCGCGCCTACGCGATTTTAAATTACACTCTAGGGGTAGGGCAGACAAGACTGCGTGGAGTCGGATTTACAGCGATTCGTTTCTGTCACTAAAACCTAAATAAGTAAATGTTTTAGGACTAAAATATTTATTATAAATGAACATTCGGAATAATACACATTATTCAAACACAATACTTAGGACATATGACTTTAGGGCATGTAAAATTAGGAGATTCAATTATTATAGTACTTGATATTATAACAGAATACTTTTAGAACTAAAGATAATTATGCTGAACAAAATTTCGGGGTTTTGAACATTATGGTTACTGCAGTTTATAGCAAACGTGTTATGGATAATGATTTTCGGACAAACAATTTTATGAGAAGAGAAGAGAAGTACCAAAAATTTCAGATATGAAAGTTAATAATTATGCTTCTTAACTGTATCCCACGGTTGCAACATTCGGCAATTTCGGGTGATAACGCAAGCTGATACGTCATATCTTCTTTTTGGCTTAGCATTATTTCTGACTACTACTAGGATCACGGGTGGGTTTTAGTCAGACTCTTACTGACTAAAACCCACCTTTGATCCTTCTTGTGCCCTTTGCGTTCCAGGGCCGCTGTGACTCTTTCGAAAAATTACGCAACTTTTAGGAATAGCCTAAGTTTGACAAAAATATTCAATGACTAATATGAACAATAAAGCACATGTTAATAAAATAATGTATAAAGCCTGGGTCCATCTTGATTTCACAACCAATACCTACACACCCTTTGGTAATTATGTTGTCAAGACATATGCGATACCTTTAAAATCCATCAAACTGGTGGCTACGGGGCGTGCCTAGAAAAAACATGTACATATGTCACGCACATAATTAATGAATTTACATACACTACAAAAAGCATTATACCCAGCTCTGGAAAAGTAGGGTGATAAAATAGCGTCAAAAGAGTTTGGTAACTTTTTTAGTTGGCTGTATCGTACAAAAATCTTGTTAAAAAAGGTAAAGAAACTCTACTTCAAAAAAATCTTGACGAAACCCTACTTGGGTTCAGTAGTTTTTTATATATTGACATGTTGAAGAATCGGCAATCATAAAGAAACGAGAAGCAGCCGTTAGAATATACAACACGTAGGCCGCTGCAGTTACCACTTAGCAAAATGAGATTTTACAGCTGCATTTGACACCAAATGTATATGGGTGGTATCCAAAACATGACTCACTTTCTGGAGTGCTCCAAGTTTTGCACGTCCATATGTACTTCATTTCATTACTGCTGTATAACTAGCACTCGTGTATATCAAAAACTTAAGAGCAAGCTCATAAAATTTGACCTTTTCAAGCACTTTTTAAGTAGTATATCCCCTTGAAATTTTACCGAATGAGCGAGATAGCACTTTATAATAAAAAAAAATGGTAAAACCAGTGTCAGTGTTTAAGCTATGTCATTCTTCTGATAGCTATTTAGCAATTATACATTTTGTGTAAGCAAAATAAGTGACATTTCTGTATCTTATTATACATAGTATGTATGTACATAGAAATAAATACATACATTTGAAGCGTCTGTTTGTAATATCAAAGTTACAGCTATTTAGTTTATAAATTTGAATGCTTACGTGTTAATATACCTATTTTTTAATGTCTTGTTCCTGTTAATCTGTCCGTTTATTCTGGCTAGTCTCCTAAACTTACTGTCAACTATTGTGACGGAAAATTGGTAAAAAGTTGATGTTATAAACACTATAGGAGTAAAAAGGGCATAAAGTGTTATTAGCGCAGTTTGATAGAAATTAATTCGCGAGCAACAGCTAAAACCAAATGCGTTTAAGATCAAGATTAAGATTATTAAGTCAAGATTTCTTTCAAATATTGGTTTTTTACTCCTTCCTTGCAGAGTTGTGTATGTATATCTGAAAGACTTGGGAAAGATACCTGATTCAATCTGGTAAAGGTTGGTTTGGTGTTAATCTCTCTTAACAAATCTCGTTGATCGGAGATTCTAGTATAATATGAATAATTTCACGGACAAAGACGAGGATGTGCCTCTCTCTGGAGCTCTGGCCATCCATAGCTTGGACCCTATTCCCGATACCAGTGGGCTACTATGTTTAAATCTTTTTGCATCTGTCAGTGAAGATGAGATGTTTAAAAATTTAGTTTTATATGTATCTTTAATGAATAAACGAATAATAATAATAGCCCACAAGGTCGTGGACTCTCCATGACCTGACCATTTTAAAAGGCAAACTGGCTTTTCAAGCTAAAAATAATGACACTATGACACTTACGTGACAATATCTAGACATACATCGGACATCAAGTAATTGACTCACACGAAGACCACTATTGAATGCGAATTGAAATAAAACGATCAACCAAATAGTCTGTGAATGTACTTTGACGAATTACTTTTGTTTCTTTCTAGAATGTTCTGAAAGGAGTATTAAGTCTGAGTGTCTAGCACACATATTTCGCTTCCATTACTTGTTTCATTTATCACGTCTTTGGCATTAGGTAAGCAAGCAAATATTCATTTAAGTGTCACCTTTCTGTACGTTATTTATAAAGATGGTCTTATTGTAGTGTCGAGGTCTGCGCTAGTACACTTATCTTCTACGTCACTATATGTTCATTGCCCTACTCAAGGATCAGTGGCTTTGCCCCTACCATTTCTGAATTAAGTATTTGTTGTTGAGTATTTCTAAACTCTAGCCTGAAAAGATTTTCAGGCTGAAGTCGAGTATGAGAAATGTTGTAGAAGTCAATGTGTGTGCTGCTATTAGTACGTTTTGCGAATAGGTCGTTTTGCGAATAGGTCGTTTTGCAAATAGGTCGCTTTGCGAATAGGACGTTTTGAGAATAGGAAATTTTGATACGGATGCGTTATGACAATAATGGAAAACTGTTACTGTTACTAAACGTTATGTATGCAGTACCTATTATATTCTTGTCTATGCAAATTGACATAAGTGAACCTTGACGTAAAATCGAAGGCCTCTGAATACTTGCCAGCTAATCATAATAGTCTTACTCGATGTATTACAGGCGGACACGAAAATCTATGTAGTTATATTTCCGGCTCACACAACATTTGCATTTTCCTATTTACAATGTGCACACACATTTACCATGCATGGATATTTAATGCAAATTAGGTCGTTCATAAGAATAAACAGCGAGCTTCCATAATTTGAAATGTGGTTATAAACCACAGTACCTACATATCTGCAACTCATAAAAGTGTTGGTATGCCAAAGTAGGTGCTGGACCAACGAATGTTGAGACATATGTACAACAGTGCTACCAATATGCTATACTATTCAGTATGTAAAAGATCACAAAAACTCTTCTAGTTGCGCTCGATTTGAGAAACGCTGAGAAATAAGATTTTATAAAAGTACAAGTAGAATATGTATTTTAAGTTTCATTTATTAACATAAAGACTACCAGTTACGACGAGACAGAAGAGTTCAAAATATGACGAGTTTCATCTTACCCCAATGGAGGATGTTATGACCGGAAATAAAGGGAAGAGATTAAAAAAATAACAGTTTAACTACTGGATCCGAGGTTATACCAGCTGCATCACCCGCGTGATTGTAGGAAAATATCCTAGAGAAATACTCCCAGGATAAAAGTGTAGACTAGATTGAATCAGGTTTTGTTATAATTGATTCAATGACAGATTTTAAGAACATAACTTCTACCCAAATGTCCTGTGGTACGTTCTGGCGAAAGAGGTCTACGTTGGAATATAACTGCGCCGTTCCCATTTTATTTTAGGGTGGAAAGACCAATTATACATTTTCAGTGCTAACACGGGTGTTCCTTTGGGATATTTTTTGACTTTTATGCGTCTGAAACTACTGGCAGATACTATTAAGCTCTCCTTGAAGAGTGCTCTACGGAAAAGTCACGTGTTCAATGTATGTACTAAATTGTTGACATTCGTCATAGGTTTTAGATAATGATAGGTAGTAAATGTCGAATATCAGAAAGAACTTTTTATATTGATTGTAACATCTTTGTTTCATCACTTTCATCCAGTGGGTAGAGATGTTGTGGTACGATACGATAAAAATTTGAAAAATAACAAAAAGATCGACGATGGGCCAGTTTTCGCGGAGACTGAGATTCCGTCTGCCGGAAGTGCCAGCGAGAGCCGAGGACACTCACGCCTCCCCTCAAAATTTTGGGGGAAGCGTCCGCGTGGGGCGGGTTTAGCACCCTCCTCAAGCGAGGAAGAACTTTCGGCGTCAAAGGTGCTGACCTCGCGGAGAGGTGGTCGCGGGAAATCTACTCGACTGCTGCAGCGTGACCAAAAGGGTTAATTCCTGCGGCTTGCTACGCAGATTCCAGCGGTCCACAATGATCAGCTGAAGGTGGAAAGCGACGACACCACGTTCGCTGACATGAGTGGAGATTCCACTGCGTCCCCGCTATCGCTAGACAGCAAAATGCATATGATGGGGCAAATTTGCCTAGAAATTACATATTTACTCATGACTTAAAGAATTATTTGGAGTTTTCTAACATGGTCGGACCTTTATGGACATAGCCCCTTCATTCAAGTCATGTCCTTTAACTTGGCTCCACCATGAATGATTTATTTCTTAACTCTTTTCTTAATACTCTCCCTCGTTTTGTTATACGGAGCTCGTACAAAATTACTTGCTTCGAGACTAGCTGTTTTAAGATGTATGTTCATCAGGGAATTAATAAATGAAAGACTTTTATTAGAAGATGGTATTTTTTCACACCAATACTTGGCACGATGATTTTTACACGTTCAGTCCCGTTCATAAAAAGAAAAGGTTGAAATGGGTTTTCCGCAGCCCTAAATATAAACCACCGAATTAAAAGAATTTAATCTAAGTACAATCATTTGCTTCTGAAATCAGCTTGAGGTTGGACATTCGGTATGGACTTATTTTAATTGAACGCCTGTTCAACAAATTATGTGAAGTAACAGAAAGTTATGAATATAAAACTAGAATAGAAGCAAAGATGCTATCACTAAGAGTCAAGACTGTCTTTTTCAGGATAATCTGGATCCATAGCTCGAAAGAAAAAAAACTATTTGTCCCCCAAGTTACAAGAGGTCAAAATAGTTTCATTTTAGCTTTAGAACATTACATTTCAATAAACTCACTCATTAACAGTCACCATATACTAGGTACTCAATTTATATGTATTTAGTGACTTTGCAACAGCGTTCATTGTCACTCAAATGTTCCACGGAATGAAAAGTCTGACAGGTCTTTTTCTATTCCATGAAACTTTGAGCGAACAGGGTGGGGAAATTAAATATTATAAAATTTTAGAGTTGAACCATTTCCCAATCTATACTATTTTGTTTGTTTGTTTGTTTGAACGCGCTAATCTCAGGAACTACGGGTCCGATTTGAAAAAATCTATAATATATGAAATAATGATATGGAAAGGAGCTCATGGCTAGATAAAAACGGCCGCACGGTACAATTTTGAAGATTAAGCAGCTCTTTGCTGAGGTGGTTACTGGTTCTGTGGATCGGTGACCATCGATTCCAAATCGAGACCTCAGGTTAAGCCGTGTGTCCTAGCCGTGGTTTGAACATTTTTGACAGTTTTTAACGGATATTCAAAGGCTAGGAAATCTGACACGAAACTTTCCACTGGGTATAGATCCTAATTCCTGAATTGCAATGAGCAGTAACTCTATGTAAAATGTTTATACTCAGCTGTAACCAGGTAGACATGCTGAACCAATATAGTTAAAAAACAAACAGGGTATTTATTAGATATATTTAACCAATATAATAATTTTCAGAAAAATCGTATGTATATAGCCGAAGTATTCATACTAAAACCTCATCGTAGATTTATACTAGCTCTGGACTGATATAATAATAAAAATAAAACAGGCCTGCCATGACAAAAAGTGAACTAAAAAATCAAAAACAAGATAGACAATAATCTTTTCATTGCACTCGACGGAGTAAAGAATTACTCTAGGGAACCGTCCCCCAACTGCAATGAAAAGATTAATTATCTACGAGTATCTTGTTTTTAATTTTTTGGGCAGTCGTGTAAAAACCTTGAGTAAAATATTCATAGTCCCCATATTCTTAACTTCTACAATCCAATTTTGGCACGAAATACTTAACAAAAAACAATGTTGGTATTTTTATAATATTGAAATAATTGTTAAGAAATTGGTATGTACATTCTTATTAAAACATATCAAGTGAAATTATTAATTTTTATAATGAAATATGTCAGGCGAAATATTGCCGCGGGCCAGACGAGGCCGACATTTTCTAATAAGCTAGAGAACTCACAATATTCTAACTAATATTTGACCAAAGTTATATTGATGTTTATAAGTAGTATTATTCAATAAAAACTAGTTAAGTTCACACTATAGAACACATATAACAAAAATATTAGTATTCTAGGTGAAAAGTGTACTTTGAGTAATCGCATTTAATAACACTGAAAGTGATATAACGTGAGAATGATCATATGTTAGAACCAAAAACATTTAGTGAAGACCTGTGTCTCAATAGTGGATACGTTACAGGCAATTTTAAGGAGATGGAAAGTCAACTTAGTGCTCAAATTTGTGTGGCACTTTCTTCAAAAGGCTACCTCAGACATTAACCTACATGGTTCTCATATGACTTGACCAGTACCAAAGACAATATAACCAGTACGGATTGTATGGACTTTAAACGAGACTTTGACCTCTGAGTTTGTTTCGGTGTTTCTTCTCAGGGTAGTCGGCTAGAAAACACCGGCTTCATCTAGCTTAAAATGACCAGAAATATTTGACGGGTAAAAGTGTTATGTTTAACCTACTTACAAAATAAATATAATTTATCATTTATTTATTTATGAATAAATATCAATATGTTTAAATCTTAATGAGCTGAAATTAAATCTTTTTGGACACACAAATCAGTTGGCATTTTCATAAACAAGTTCTGAGATCTTAACGCTAAGAAATTTCTTAAACTATTTACTAAAACTAAAGTTTCGTCTTTTAGAATCTAAAGGTCAAAAACATCAATGAGCTTTTGAAATGGTTAGCTAATGCTTTTAGATTAACCTTTCTGACGGATGTAAAGTGAGCTTACAAGTCGAGTGAAAACCACTGACTTAATCAACTGCTTATGCAACTTAATGAACAACAACAACTTAAAAAAGCACGCCTACTATGTCAAAAAGTAAACTAAAAAATTATAAACAAGATAGGTAATCAATCATATTTTTAACATTTGCTTGTACAATGAGCTTTATTAGATCGTTCTTAGGGCCATAAACCAAACTATAACACTCACGTGCATAACATTTATTTTATCAAATTATTTATAATTCACCAAACATCAGGCGCGTGCAAAAAAAAAAACTTGAGCGCCATTTCCCATCATTTTCATTTTTTGTTTGTATCGCATTTACAGTTGTGTGGTGAATACTTACAAAATGTTTGTTTTTTTTCTTCGCAAGTGTGGTGAGCGCACTCGCCTAGGCTCGGGCTGCAAACCACTGCCTCGTGTATAATGAGCAACTTCGCTCACTTGTATCATAATATAAGTACTATTTCATTGCAGTCGGGGGGCCTGTAAAGAACTTCTCAATAGAACCATTTTGACATGGCAGGCGTGTTTTTCATCTTTTTAAAATGATTTGTTTTTTATTTCATACATTTTTTGCTATGCACTAAGCAAGCTTCAGAAAATACACAGTATACGTAGTCTAATTTTCATGTAAAGAAAATAGGATATTTTTTATTTATGAATCATGGCTCACTACTAATTTTCACTAGCCTATATCACCCGGGATAACTCAACGCTTCTAACGATACCACAAACATAGATATCAGTTAAACCGTTAAGAAGTTGTGGTGGAATAACTCACAAACATACATACATAGACCCTGAAAACATAACACTCCTTTTTGGGCAGTCGTGTAATAAGGCTGCGGGTTCATCAACCATCAAAATCCGCATTTACCGAACAAAGTCTTACACGATATAAGCTCGAAGAGACGCGGAAGCGGTGCGCGTTCTTGGTCCGTAGGGCGCGGGGCACCTCCAACAGCATCCTATATCTGTGATAGCTAGCAGGCTTGATTGTGACTTTGTGAACCACTGCTGCAGGATTTCGGCAGTGCCTGTCACCTGGCAGCAGTGATGTCACAATCTGTTTCTGTCGTTTTGTTTTGGTCCTTGTGTTTTACTAACACAGTTTTTAAGTACATTTTTGTTAACACCTTTGAGTCTTGTTGCTCGAATTAAATGATTAAATAAATAAATGATGGTTGTATATTTACGACATTTTTTAAATAAAATTTGATGTAATAAAAACAAACTATTCTTATAAATTGTACTTAAAAATTATTCGTACTTAAAAAGAGGCTTCATGCTTTTCCACTACAGTGTAAATATTTTGATGACATAGCAAAAGATAATAAAATCGACTTTCGAAAATGGTTAAAGATTCGAGTTAAAATTCTCGTTAGAAACGATTTTAACATTATTTAATTAATATAACTGCAACATTCATGTATGCTTGTGAATTTTATTATTTGTTTCTTAATAAAAATATCGTATGATTTGATAACAAAAACCTCTATTACATCAATTCCATTTTTCTTTTACTAGACTCACTAAACAAATGTCGCGACGCGCGGATCCGAATACTTTCTCGCTCCCACAGCGACTATCTGCCTCGTTCGCACTTCATATTCGGCGGCGCAAGCTTTTCTGTACTCAATTCAACAAATGTTTTGAAAAATTTAATTCACCTAATAATAAATATTATACGGTTATTTATTGCCGCTAGAACCAGGACGAGATTAGTTCATTAGTGTAGAGATTGGCATAAAAAAATAGAGGCGTAGAAATGGGCGAAGTCACGCTGTAAATGACATTGATGATGATGATGTACGTAAAATGCATGTATATAAAATGTAGTTCTAGTTTTGCATATAGTAACGTAGATAATAACGAAATGCCTATGCTCCTTCTTTATAACTGGACTTTTTAACCTTTATATATATATCTTTACATATGAAGGGTATTATGATATATAATTTTTTTAATTAAATATTTTGTATTTTTCTTTTTATTCGTTTTTTTTCACCTAGTTATTTAGGCATGCTCTGGTGCAATATCAATGTTTAAGCACTATTTAAAGAACCCTCTGTAAAATCCGTTGTTGGTCCAAATATATAGACGAAAAATATCAGCTCAAATTCATGTAAGATTTAGACGACGAGTGACATAGAACTAATTACGCGACCGTCCCCGACTACATTTCAATAAAGCAATGGAATAATCCGATGGTTGGGAGAATCTGTCAGTAGATAAATTTGAATCATTGTGAATCGAATCGTACGTCACTCGGAAAGGGGGGCAGAATCACCCTTGGAAACCTGCGCCAGTTATTATGTCCAATGGTGATTGATAACGATAATTTCAAAGACAATTGACTAAGGCTCTTTGTCATCAAACAATTGACTTTTGAGAAAGTGCTTTTCTGGATTAATTCCTATGATTGCTGCTTCTGACGTTTAAGTTTTATCATATTTTTAGTTTTAACCGACTTCCAAAAAAGGAGGAGGTTCTCAAGTCAACTGTATGCGTACTAATTTCTTTCTGTTGTTTTACTTCATAACTTTTAACTTTGTTTACCGGTTTTGATGACTCTTTTTTTATTCGAAAGCTAGTGCTTGTCATTTGGCTGAATTTGAGTGAAATCTGAATACAAGTATTTGAGTTATCCCTAATAATGCGTCGGCAGGCTTCGACTACCTTGATGATGTTCTCATTCTCAACAGTCGATGTAAAATGAAAAAAAAGATACTGTAAAAGATGGTTTGGAAGAGCATCTTAATATTTTGGGGTGGTTCCTTTCTTGTTTAGTGAAGATCGGATGAAGAACGGAGATAGAAAACGGAACTCTTCAATAAATGACATCAAATATTCTGGTATTGCTGAAATCGCAAGTCTATATTATATTGTTTACATCAGTTTATAATACGTACGCTGTGATGGGTTCGTTTAACTCGTGGGGTTATGTTCATACATATTATGAATAATCTCGATAAAAAAATCTAAGCAAGTCTAATCAGTCTGTAATGATCCTGGGATACAGGCTTCCTCTACGGGAAAGAGACTTGGCTTTATACCAGAGCATTTATATAAATTTAAGTTTTACTATGTGAGATATTATTGTAATTTATGCGACCAGTTTATCTTTATCATAATAATCAAAAGGTAAGGATGGAAGTGGAGGGTATATTATATCGGGAACTTGAAAAACACTTTGTTATTTTTAGATGCCATTTGAAATATTTGAAGAACGTTACAGGAATTTAATATTAAAGGCAATGAACCCTGTATGATGTATGGAGTTGGTTCGGAGTCTACTGTTCGCGAAGTTATCAGAGCCACGCGGGGTGAACGCGGGGATCGGGTAGCGGGGGGCAGTGAAACTGCGCCACCCAACCACCCACTACACCGTGACGAATGACAAGGCATAATGTGTGTCCCTCTGACTAATTAAATGCTCTTAAGCTTGCCTCGAATGCTGCTAATACTCTTTTTTCGGAGCACGGAAACAGACACATCAATGAATGAATGAATGAATGAACTGTATGAAACAAGGTATGACGGGATATTTTGTAAGAGAACAACGAGATGATGACCGATAAAAGAGTCAAACCTCAAATTAATAAGAGTTTGGGTAGAAAGATGATTATTATTTTCAAAATGTATCATCATCATTCTCTGAACCTTGTCCCAATTTCATGAGCGATCTGTTGCGGACAAATTTGAGTATATTTTTTATTACCAAGTATTAAAATAAATAACAATCACACGATACAATAACAACTTTTGATGCAGTGAGAACCCTGTACATAATATGTAGGTATGTAAAACTATAATATTTAGTTTGGGTATTTGTAATTGGTAGTCTACGTATTATTTACAGTTCATGCAGAAACTTAGTTGGGAAGATACCCGCACGCGTGGCGAGATGCACGGAGAGCAGTGAACCCGGCCGCGAAAAACGCCCTCCTAACCGTACTTGTAGAACCATCTCAGGATGACTTATTTTGAAGTTTTTCTGTCGCATAAAGTTTCATCGGCGCCCTCAGAGTGGTCAAATGTAAGGAGCTAATAAAACAGTTTAGGAATATGTCATCTACTATAATTATGTAGAAAATATCGGTACCAATGTAGTTTATTTAATAATAGATGACCCCCATAAAGTATAATAATTATAAGACTCCATACTTGAGCTATAGCAGATGTTTTTAATGTTCGCACTATTAATTTGCGGGGAGAGCGCCTGCTGACCCGTGAAGGGCAGTGAAAACACTCGAGATAAACGACCTCGTTCCATGTCTACATAATTTTTAAATAGTCAGATGTAATATTTTTTGTGGTTGCCTGTATCAAGTGAGAATAAGACCACAAGTATTGAAATCCCTATATAAACAGAGAATACCAACCCTAAAACAAGAGCTAGCAGATCTTAAAAAAAAAACATCAGGAACACAAAAATCAATACTATTAATTCTGCTAAGGGAAACAGTATGATCCGCGTAACTTAAAAACATAAGCTAAGGTTTTTACATTCTAACACAAAGTTAGAAGCAAATCCTAGACATGCAAGTGATTATAATAATATTAAATATAGAAGGAACTAATCTTGAAATAAACAGGAATAGGAGCAGTTCTTGTCATGTTACATTCAGGGTAAGAATGCTTGGAATACTGGTCCTGCTCCATAGGGCAATCAAGGTTGTAGACAAAATCAAACTGGTTGATTTATTAATGTTTTAACTTTATGATACATGTAGGTAGTTTCTTTGTTCTCTTGTTAACTTACACACTGTTTCAATATTTGTAAACTATGTGAGTGCCATTAATTATACCTATTTAGATAATGAATAAGTTTACCTCTGCTGGCTACTAATACTTGGTTCTATAATTAGTATAATCTAAGTGCATCGTCCTCGCATGTCAATATATTAGTTTTATATCAAAAATTGTAAAACGTTTGTTTGAAGAGTAACTAGACAGTTTTTTGTTCGTTCTTCTCGGTGTGAATGGATACTAGAGATACTTTATAATTTTAATGTAAATGATGACATTTAAAAGTGTCGTTTAGTGGCCTAATTGAAATAATCTAAATCCCGCTCCGGCGGGATCTCACGGAGGTATGGAGACAGCGACTATCGTAACCCGGCGCTGGGCACGCCACCATTGTGACGATAAGTCCCCTCTTTAAGGAGTGGCTGGAGAAACGTCACGCAGAATTTCAAAATTCATTGCATTACAGTCAAGAAATATCTTAATGGTTGAATCAAGTACCAATAAATCAATCTGCTTAATCTTCTCCTATGTTGGGATCTGCTTCTAGTCTAACCAGATACAGCAGCAGCTGAGCACCAGTATTTTACAAGGAACTTCATATCTGATTTACACGACACCGTTACTGGAGAAAACAAAACTCTCCTTCTTATTTTGGCTCCCGCCTGAAGTCAGTAGGTACCTATGATGCTTGAAAATACTCACATTTTGCGTATAATTATTTATAGAGACACGCGCGGCTTTGGGAAGAAGTGAAATGAGAGCCTGCAAACCACCCGAAGTAAGGAGCATGGTAGGTCTGTGCTATAAATCAGCTATCCATACGAGCACTTCCATGCATGTATAAAACTTAAAATTGGAATACTTATAAAACTTTGGGACCATGATAATGATGAAAAGATATCGTATAGTTGATCTGATCTTATGTAGAAAGAAGGGAGCCATAGCTAATACTCATCCAAAAAATAGTAGGTACCATCTTTGGACTTCGGGTCGCGGGCGCTCAGAGTGGGATTTCTATCCGCCAACCGAGCGATCCTAGAAATGACGGTGATACAGTGATCAAGTGCTACCGTATACAGCGAGGCTAAGGGAGACCTTTTTACAGTCTCCCTAGGAATGTGCCATAACAAGCAGTGCACTGGGGGGTTGGGGGTTCCGGATTGGTCTTTAAAGAGGTACCGGGGCCTCTTCCATGTGCTGATGGTGGTCACCGGGGTGGTTTTAGTGAGGCTAAAATCCCACACTCCCTGGTCTTTTAACCCAATAGTCCAGGCACCTTTTAATAGATTCCCCCGAAAACAAAAAAAAAGGTAACATCTTTGGTCTTAACAAATATGTTTTGACAAGTGCAATCAGACAAAAAAAAATGTTTCCTTATTTTTAATGAACTGGCATCGTTCTTTCCAGATAAGGAAATTCATGCAAAATTCTTTCAAAACTTTATTATCTTGTTTATAAATATCGAAAAAGTGACTAAGATTACAATACTTTTTTTTTGGGAACATGGTAGAACAAAATAAACATAATTGTATTTATTTTTAATGATCTTGCTGTACGCAAAATTAACGCAGTCTCCGAAGTAATCCTCACTGTATATTAGTACTTTTTAGTTCATCAAAAGTTAGTTTTAAATAACTTAGATACTTATAATTATTTCAGGTATTTGAACCTCCGAACACACAGTATGAATGTTGAATCAGACGTTTGTATATTTTACTTATTTACTCATACTCATATACTATAATATCATAAATGCGAAATTTTAGATGTTTGTTACTCAATCACGTCAGAATGACTGAACGGATCTTGATGTTTGGCAAAAAGGTATAGAGATCATAGTCTGGAATAGTCACGAGTGACCGCTACAATAATATATAAATGCGAAAGTATCTCTATTTGCTTGCGCTTGCTACCTCTTACTATTAGATTATGTATCTTAGTATAGGATATCTCCTTTTATCCTTTTTTATGGATGGGTAATCATCAAATGACTTCTTCTGGGAGTGTCAGTCACATACTGACTAAAACCCACCCGTGTTCCTCGTAATACCCTTTGCGATCCAGGGCCGCTGTGACACTGTCGAACAAATTCCGCAACCAGCTACTTTTATCCTGGTACTTTGTTCTGGTACATAGATAGTTTGAATCTTGGGAAGGAAATAAGGTACTTTTTATCCAGGGAGTACGTTTTTGTTTTAGTATTTTTTTCTTTTTATTCGGGTGATGATACTTTTGCACAGGCAGAAGCTTGTAAATGGAGTATCAGCTTAAGACCATTTATTCCTTACAATAGTTCATTCAATTTCAATAGCGCAAGACCTTATTTTTGGAAATGTATGAACTGATCAGTTAGCTAAGAACGTTTACGAAATAAGTTTAGGGAGACAGTGAGAGCAATTTTTCAGTTATCACACGTTTTTCGAAAATGCGTTAAGATAAATAGTGCAATGTTTTTCAATTTGAAGTTTTCTATAGAAAATGAAAATACACTATTTCTTATAAAATATTGTAAATAATGAACAATGTTTAATGATTTTAGAGTAAGTTTATCCTCATTTTAATGTTTACAAGACTTTAGTTGTCTCAAGTTGATACTCGATCCACAAGCTTGTCTTTAAACCGAGCACTTGTCGATAACAAAACGATTAGTCATTCTGTCAATCTACTATTAAATGAAGCCATTTTGTTGTTGTAGCACATTACAGTAAAGGCAATAATTGAGTTTAAGCAAACGAAAACGCAACGAAATTAGACTTGTATTGTTTACATGCTGGTCTCTAGGGATCTGGACGGGAGAGCAACGAAGTGTCTTCATTTTCATAAGACAAAAAGAAAATTGCTTTAAGACAAAGCCCTTTTTATGGGTGGAAAATCAGCGGAAGATAGTGTCAGAATCTTACTGATTAAAACCCATCCGTGTTCTTCCATCGTGTCGGCCCATTCCCTCTCCTAGAGAGGAGGTCTGTGTTCCAGCAGTTGGAACATGAAAAGGCTGATTATCCTTATGCTTATGCGCGTTCCTCCTAATGCCTTTAGCGTTCCAGGGCCGCGGTGATTCTTTCGAACAAATTTTCTGCAACCCTAGCAAGCACTAGCCCTAGCGGGCTCGGTCTTCTTTGCTGACATCTTTTTTAGCAACGTCTAGGCCTCGACCCCGGGCCTAGTTGTTATTGGACGGCGAGATAGTCATCGCTTGCTATCAGAGGCCCACGCCTACGGTGACTGGGAATCGCCCTGCGACTCCCGACACCCGGGGCCTCTTCTTCTGTTGTGGCAGCTGGGCGCCTCCTCCTTCGCTAACATAACTGCTTCACTGAAGGAGATGACTACCTTCCATGCCTCCTTGCTCCGGACCGTGGATTGAACCAGGGCCGGGAGCGAGAGTTCGCCGCCCTGATCGCCCCGACGAAGACACAGTTTTACCCATGCCCGAGCAGGGCAGACCTTCATCGTATACTCTTTCGTGTCCTCCGGGCGATCAAAACAGTTCACCCGGGCGTGTCTTCCCGCCGAATCCGAAACAGGTAGCTCCCGAAACATCAGTGTCCAGTGAGTACCTGCGTCAGGCAGAAGGTGAGGATGCCGTGGTGCGTCTTCAATCACTCCTCAAACAGGGGGGACCTATCGTCACCATAGTGGCATGCCCAAAGATGCGGGCTTCTTAATACAATTTAGTAGTGCATATTTGTATGTCTAATAGTATTAACAATGAATATTATATAGTAAGTGATTTGTCTACATATATACAAGGCTAGATTTTAATAAGATTGGGTCCGTCTTTTCGCTAATATTTTCCCAACCAAGTCAGCTTTCAGTCTCACCGGAAGCAGCTGAATACGCAATTTTTTTTTTTAAACAAGCTATAATAAAAATAATTATCCACGTACCTACCAAGCATTTATTTAGCCATTTTTCGTCTAGTAAAGAAAAGAAGTGAAGAGTTGTTATTTGAGATCTAATTTGTGATATTCCCGCAACCTTACATGAAGCAATAAACAAGCCTATGTAAACTTTATTGGCAATAAAATCTCTTATCACAAGATTGAGCTATGTATAAATAAGTGATACCAAATCGGAATACCGTGGTTTATTATTAGTGTTCATGTACTTGTGTCAAAACAGAACCACTAATGATCTGCCTAGCCTTTTCTAAACTATCTTCGGTTTGGCTCCCAGTAAAACTGGATTCAGATGAATACCAGTATTTTACGTGGAGCGACTACCTATTTGACAATTAATGAATGGGGTCACAGGTGTTATAAATATTTAAATCATGCCTATAATTATTTATGTTTCATGACTAATTACAATCATTTCTATGAACTTGTATAATCAAATGTAGATGTATTGAGTTAATGTGATCGGTAGAGACTTTCACATTTTATCAACGACCAATCATAAGCAAGTAAAATAGCGAGGATAAAAACCTGCATTGCATCGCTTTAGTGTACTGCTAGAACTATAGTTATTTAACTGATCTTCAAAGTTATAAACAGTGTTTTTTATTCAAAGTCCTTGCTACTGGGTTTTTAGCCAGTACGGTTCATACAGGTTACTTGGCAAGACTGGTGTCAGATGTTCTGGCTTAAGACAATCCGTGATGACGGCTAAATATCTACAAATGACAGCCAGAACTTTACGTGTTTTCTGCGGCACGGAGGAATCTCGATATGTTAAGATGGTCACCCATCCACAGACCGACCTCAGCAACCTTTGCTTAAACTTAGATCGTTCCTTACAGCTGTTATTATTTTAGCCAAGAGAGAACCAATGATACGAGACAGTTTTAGTACTTAATTACTATTACTAGATTGTTTACAGATTATGATTTGAACTTTTAAAATAATTTGTATGTTGGCAATAATCCTAAAAGTTCAGTTTTTAAAGCTACGTAGGTCGTCTTTAAAGTATTACAATTTACCGATCAGCTGTAACTTTGCTATATGAAAGATCAGTGGTTTTCTTCTGTATGATTACCACCGTCCAAGAAGAGGCTGATGCCAGTCACAGAAGAAAGATAAAGAGCAAAATAGAAAGTCTTTGTAGTGGTGCAAGCAAAAATGTCGACTAGATAAACATAATGTAAATGCCCGTTCGTTAGGTACAGTCGGTGATAGCAATTAGCTGACCCCCCTAAAAATTACTCGATTTTACACCCTATGCTCATAACATTAAAAGTTATTCAATATGTTTGAGTTTATCAGACTAACACTACTCGTTGAACAGAAACAATAAATAATTTTGATACGCAAACTTGAGCTTTAAGAGGTTGGTATTAGGTCATTTATTTATAACTGTTCACCTATTTTAATAAGTGGGTAGTTAGACGTCAATATGCGTATTCAACCAAAACTGCTATAGATATGACATTAGGAATATGGGGTAGAATAATAAATTGAACAAGATATTCTATGCACAAATAGCAGTGAATACGCGCGAACATTTTTACCTTGCCTTACTAAATTGTAAAAATCCACGCTTTTTTCCTTTTTATTAATTGTTATCAGTTTTGATAGTTTAATCGTCATGTCTCAGTTGAGTTGAGTGATTATTTAAAATACAAAATAATCTATTCGCATGAGGAGAATGTTGTTATTAAAGCGATTGCTACGAAACTTAATATAGCGGTAAGTGTATTCTTTTTTATGCTTCATTTATAATTATAGTTATTCCTTAATTCGTTAGTTGGCTTAAAAGCCGGCGAATGTAGAATAATAGACAATTAACTATGTTTCATTATGAGTCTTATTTGCAAAATTAATCGATAAATAAAATTATGTTTACCTATTCATTACCTACTAAAATTATGCTTATTGTGTTGTTTCAGAGAAATACAGTCAGATTGTGGCTAAAACGTTTGACGTGTGGTTTTAATATTCAAAAAGATCGTCCTGGACCAAAACCATTCATGAGAGGAAGTGATTGTTGTTGGATATGGTGCGCGGTATGCGGGACCGCTTGCAACAAGTAATAGAAAAAAAATGGTGCTCCACTTCGCTATTAAAAGCATATTATAAATGACTTGAGTAACCAGTGTTGGTCACAAACAATACTAACGTATGTCAGTGTGTGTGTTAAATTAACTATTGTTATAATTTCTAACGAAGTATTTCGAATATCTAGTTTTTTGTCTAAACCTTATAACTAAAATAACTACTCACAAAACAAATTGATATATTATAGTAGGAAGAACTTCAACGTATAATGCCGTTTTATTTAGTTAAATGATATTTAATGTGGTGATGTTATTGTTATGAAATAGAAATACATACCTATATTTCTAAATATTATAACATGCTTATTCACTACATTAAACTCAGTGCAGTTAACAACGTTATTAGTAAGTAGGTAAATATTATTATCTTCGTGTCGTCATCAAATTTATCATTTATGTTATTCTTATAATTTTTTTTTTATAAAATATAATCGTTTTTACCATCATTTTGGTTTTTTATTTCTGTTCGTTTTTTTTTGTTGCTAAAGTTATAATTTATTATTTATAACTTAAAATAAATTTACAAAACAGAAACAAACGCGTCAACCACGCTGGTTACGAACTCACAGCCTCGATTTGTCAGCTCACTACAGTCACCACTAGACCACTCGAAACATATTTAACGTGTTCGAAATTACGTATTATATTACAATACAAGTTAAAATAATATTCAAGATCATACCTACCTTAACACTGCGTATTAAAGATCAAATTCGAATAACTATTTTATTGATCGTAGACGTTGAACCAGTTGTCTTACTGCTAACGAGCAAAAGGTTCAAATTCGTTTAATTTTTAGGGGGTCAGTTAATTGCTATCACCGACTGTACTAAGCGGTAAGGAGGAATAGATTTACGGTATCTAGTGAACATCTAGTGTTCACTGGAGACCCTACGTTGTGCAAGATTAAAGCTTAAACCATTCATTGGGTTTTCATTTCAAAAGAAAAGGTATAAAATACACAAATAAGTATTATACTTACTAAAAATGGCGATTTATTACTGCTGATGCAGACCAATCACTTTATCGACTTGTGTGTGTACAGGTGCTATTGAGCATTTGGCAATCGTTCAAGCGAACGATCTAGTAAATGCTCGTCAAAAAATGTATTCTTCACGAAAATGTTAAACAAGTATTAAAAAACCGGACTGTTCTTCAAGAAGTAATAATAATAATAATAATAATAAAATGCTTTATTTGTGATTTTGACAATTTTAGAATTCTTATATATATACTTCTGCCAAACTGCATAGCAGTTTGTTGGCAGACGTAGCTCCCGTGTTATTAAATTACTTATCCATTCTAATTTACATCACATAATTTAGTTATCCTTTAATTACACTTTAAGAAACCATCATGCTATCACTGAGTGCACCTAGAAGATATTTCATCGTCTTATATTTAAACACCCTTTTGGAAGTTGACCCACTTTCGATGTCTGCGGTAAACTGTTGAATATTGTAGGAACTAAGCTTTTATCACATCTTTGTCCATAATAATTATTGCACGTGGGCACTTCGAACGTCTTATATTGTTTTTTGCTTCGAGGCCTTAATTGCACGGTCCTGATTTTGTAGTCTTGGTGGCAGTAATGATTTTATGCAACTAATAGCGCTACCCTCTCATGTACCGGTAAGATTTTAAACTCAACAAACAATTTCTCATAATTATTAGTTCTTTTACATCGTAGTTTGGTTTTATTGTCTGCTAATTTTTTTATAAATCGAATTTGTAAGGCTTTAATTTTGTCCAAGTATGTTTTAAACGTTCGTCCATAACATGCCAGTCCATAAGAAAGCAGCGAATCCACCAGCGCATAGTATACAACAAACAAAGTAGCCCTATCCAGTACCACACTGAGGTTCTTCTGTCGTCCGCTAAAATGCTCGCTTAAACGCTTGCTAGAATCACTAGAATGCTCATTACTAGTGAACGATCAAGTCTATCTGCGGGTCCAGTATCGACTCTAAAATCTTAACGAGCAGGAGTAAATCGACTAAAAGCAAAACTAGTGAAACAAACTCATTGGCATCGCGATTGCGTAATTTGGCTTGTAATAATAACTAAAATAATATATAATAATAATAATACAATGCTTCTGGCCTTTTTTTCTTGATTTATTATATTAGGGCTGTCATTAGTCCAATAAACAGTAATTGGATAACTGCTGGAATTGGTTTAGACCTAATGTTTTGTTTAGCGGGTTCCACAATATAAAAGGCAACCGAATGATCCCGTAAAATATTTAATCGAATTCAAAATGAATGCCTACTTACCTACGATATTGGTATTTTGTAATGATGCTGTTTTGTTATTTTCACTGAAAATGACGTCGTTTAATTGTTTGGTAAATAGTTTTAGTTTTGGTAATAAGGTTTAAAGTTAAATTCGTTTTTAAATACGTAAAGTACAGGTCAATCTATTGGTGATAGATATCGAGGGGCTCCGGACACCATCGATCGATCGATCGATCGATTTTCGAGGATACACGACTCAGATTGCTGTTATTGGTCGGTAGATGGCTGATTATCACACAACGTTACACCTCTATGCTGTTGGGTTTTTGAGGCTGGCGTCACTTTGGCCCATAGCATTCCTCATCGGTCAAAATGACGATAAAAATATTATATAAGGAGGAAATATTTAATTATTGAGTGGTACGTGGAAATAGATCCAACGCCGTTAAAATAACTGAAGGTGACTGAACTGCGTCCACAACTACGACGTATAATATAATATATATATATATATATATATAACGAGCCTACCTCTACGAATAAATAAATAATTACGAAACAGTTTTCGCTAATTTAATACAAGCGACACTTCATTAGGGGCGGGCTGGTTTTGGGCTTTTAAAAAGCAATATTATTTTAATATTTACGACGGTAGGCCTGTAGTGTTGTTCATAAACAAAATTAATAGTAAAAGAAGCTAATGAATCATTTCAAGAGTTTCAAAACAGTTTACTAATATTCATCTACATACACAATAATATTATGAACAGAAAGATTGTTTGTGTCTCTTTTAAGCCAATTTATTATTTTGCCAAGTCTTTATTTAATATTCTTTTCTTTCTTCAGTAAATGTCTTCAAAATCACTACCTCTCTCTTTAATCGACTTTATTTGGATTCTATGCTTTTTGTTTCATAATTTAATTTAATTTAATTATTTCATGTATATAATTAGTATACCTAAGACTATCTACAGTACTGTATTTCCTTTTCTCTTTAAAATCCATCCAAAGGTTGTCTTGAAAAGATCGCTTTTAGCGATAAGGCCGCCCATTGTGTGTAATATTTTCTGTAACTTATATGGTGTACATAATAAAGAGTATTCTATTCTACTCTATTCTAGTAAAATGTGACTGCGATGCAAATACTATATTTATAGATAATTCTTAAAAATAAATGGACTTCACTTCGATCAGCCACAACATCATCTAGCATCCATTTCATCCAAACCTTCCAACCAAATAATAGCGCAAGATGTCTAACGTGTATGAAACTCCTTGTTACCCAATTATAGATTTCAGTGTTCTCGTGTTACTTGAGCAGTCTTGCGTCTAAGATCATAATTTTATGGAATTAATTAGTTTGCTTATTAGGTATGATATTGCAAACCACATGCTTGTAACTAATTATATCAATGTCAACTAATTGGCCCTAAATTTGATACGAATGAAGAATTCTATTGTTGTTGAAATAATTGAGACACAATGTTTAATGTTTAATTTGCACTGAACCATAAACCACTGAACCTACTGGACAGGAAAAGGGTTGGAAATAATCAATTACAAGAAGCAGGACTGAATAACATTACACATTGTGGCTTGTCACAAGAAATGTTACTGGTAGGTATATTAATATCTCCTCATACAATATATTAGGAGACCCAGACCCACATATACCTAGAATCTAACCAAGATCTGTTGTACTTTATAAAACATAAGACTGCCATTATATATATGTACATACATATTATATAATATAAGACCATCACTATGTCAAAAAATACTCTTATAATTTCTCTACCTTTTAACATTTGAAGCTGATTTGCGCTAAGAGAGATTGCTACTTGAATATTAAGTACATGAATTGACCTTGTGGCGGATATCTTTTAGTTTTAACAAATTTACCAGCTCCTTTGCCATAAACATTTCCCACAGACAGAATATTTAGCTCTGAATCTATGTAGCTACAGTAGCACATTTATTACTGTGATATCAAAACGACTTTCCTGACTTTTAAGATTCACTTTTGATGCCTGTTTAAAAACACTCTTTGTTAACTGCCATTTTAAAAAATCTTTTAATGTTTATGGAAAATAATAATAATATTAATGAACTCGTGTTCAACTATTTTTTATTTTTCATTTTCCACGTGTTCGGAGAGTACGAGTATGTATTCGGATAAATATTACACATTTCGTTTTCGAAAGGGAATTAAATTTGGTTTTGAGTGTTATTTAATAAGTATTCTTTTCGTTTTTAATATAACTGTCAAAACGCTCATGGCCTAACAGCCCAGATCAGCTATTTTAACGCTGTCTGTCAATCGAAAAATACATAAATACTGATTCCAATTTTAGAAATAGGGATGTTTCCTGAGGAAAAATAAATATGATTCTACATATTTAGTCCGTCGGTTAGATTATCGAAAAATATTGGACACGTATTTTTTGTTTTTACAAATCTATAAAAAATAACGAAGATAAAAAGCATCAAAGATCTGGAGCGGGGCTTGTGACGTCATGGCGTGCTTCAAATTGGAGCACGTAGTGACGTCACACGAGTTTTCAACGCACTGTATCGTCTTCGTCTTTTGATTACGTGCAAAAAGAAAAAATACGTATCCAATATTTTTTGGAACTCTGACCGACGGACTAATTAGATTTTTTTAGTCAACTACCCTATTCTGTTCTGTTTATATATTTTGTACTAATTAAGCGTCATTGATTTCTTGAAGAGGTTCCGCTGAAACACGTTCTATTCAGTATTCACTTACAATATAAAGTCACTAAAAGTTCTAATTGCACGATTATGAAAAATGCGTCATCGCAGAGCTGAACTCAGAACAAAGCAATTATAAAAACAAATAACTGTTGAAGAGATCATTAAAATGGTCACTGCGACCTATTAGATTAAGACATTTTGCTGTATTAATAATTTACTGTCGTGGGGTTTGACAAGGCTAGATGGTTAGCTTTCACGATAATAATATAGCCATTCTGTTATTAATTGATAAAATTCGAAAGCTCATATTCTTTTTTAAGCTGATGTTTTCAAAACGAAACGATAGTAGAATAAACAATTTCAATGATTGCTGTGTTAAAGTGCAGTATAAATATTCACATGAGTGTGTAGAACAATATAATACGAGTATGTCAGAATTAAAGGATGTACATTGTACAAGTATCACGCCTGATGATATGTAATTTTTGCCGATTTCCAAAAAAGGAGAAAGTTCTCTATTTGACTGTTTTTTTTATTTGTATGTTTCTTCAGTGATATTTTCGCCAATTGTTAACCGATTTGGATAATTCTTTTTTTGTTTGGTAGAGTAACGATTTCCTTTCAATTTGGTGAACATCGAATGAAGAACTTCGGAGACAGGTCATCGAACTCTTCAAAAAATGATAGCAAATCTTCCGGGATTGCTGAAATAACATGTCTGTTCATTGTTTACACCAGTTTATACTCGTAACATAATATCACGCCGGTACACTTTGAAGGGGTAAGCAGATGTCTACAAGTCCAACTATGTTTTGTAGGCATTACTTTATTGTTTATGACCCGGTGTTGATGAGTCTTTTTGAGTCGAGTTTAACTAATTAGGTATATTGAATTTGCGTTGGATGTTTAACTTCAAAGCTAAACTAGTGACCTCCTCAACTTAAAATCAATCATATCTAGTAAAGTGGGATATTTTAAAGATGATGTCAACCCAAAAGTAAAGTAAATAGCGTAATCACTCATTATGGGAATATCGTCAATTTAGTTGAGGGATATCACCACAAAAAAAGATAAACTTTTTTACAAAAAAACCCACTTCTGAATAAAAAAAAGACTAAAAAAGTATGAAATAGATTTCATGTCGTAAGTCGCTGTTTTTGATTCTTTATTCGGTTTATGATACAAACTTATACTTTTATCTTAGTTAAGTGTCAACTGTATATAACTTAACTATAGATACTCGTATAATTGGTTGACTTCTGTATGGGTATATTGACTTTGGTAAACGTACAAAATATATTTCCAAGCAATACTATTGTACTATAAAATGCTTGTAACAGCAAACGTTACATAAAACAATAAACATAAATATTCACTACGTGACTATTGTATTAGATGTGTATTATGTTATGACAACAACTTAATATCTATCAAATGTTATGATAGAACATGATCTGTGCGTCGGAGGCAACGATGCGACAAACTAACAACTATTTAGCCGTGTCGATGACACAATCCGTCGTTGACAGCCAAAACAACAGTTTAATCAAACCTTAACTGCGTGATATACGCATGTTTTTTCAGAAAATCTTCGTCAGACCAAAAACAGATCCAACGGCTAAGGATTTAAGATTGAATTCTGTATAACCATCACGTTATCTCATGGGAGACCATGCTGAATATAATATATGCGTAGTCTTAAACAAATCTTCGATTAACCAAAAATAGATCTAATGACATGGCTTTTAAGAATGAATTCTGCATAACCTTCACGTAGTCTCATGGGCACTGTTGACTATGGGCCTTGTATTAATCAAGCAGATTAATACAAGGCCTATAGTCAACAAGGAGGGCTGTCCTTTGTAGATTTTTATTTTTTGAGGCCGGTTTCAGGAAAGACTAAAAGTTTTATTGGAAACGTCTGAAAATTGACTACGGTGTGTGTAAAAAGGAGGTCATTTACAATTACTGATTGTTCAATCAAACTTGGAATACAAATATAATATGTAGGATTAGGTAAGCTATCAATTTATTTGCCATTTTTTTTAGAATTTTAAGCTCCAGGCATATATGTATCAGTGCTTAAAATACTACAACTCATAATTTCTCAATCCTGATGGGATCAGCTTTCAGAATAATCAGAAGCAGTGACTGCCTATTGTATATTATTATGAATATCTAGACCCTTTTTTTGGATGGGAAATCATCAAATGACTTCTCACACTCTGGGTGGAGCGAAATCATCTGGATAGACTGGAAGCAGATCCCAACGTATTTGGGAGAAGATTAAGCAGATTGATTTATTGGTACTTAATTCAACCATTTAGATATTTCTGGGCTGTAACGCAATTAATTTCCCATCCAAAAAAAAAACAGTGTCTTACAGGACACCGTTTTTTTAATACATCAAATGACTTCTCCCGCTCTGGGCGGAACGGAAGGGAGTGCCAGACTCTTACTGACTAAAACCCACCCGTGATCCTTCTTGTGCCCTTTGCGATCCAGGGCCACGGTGACTCTTTCAAACAAATTCTAGCAACCAATATCTAGACCCTGGTATCTACTTATGTATGTAAATAATTAGGGCTGGAAAGAAATTTCAAAAAAATAAATATTAATATAAATAATATAAAATTAAAAAGAAAACCTATGAAGTAATGAATTAAAGTGACAAACAGTGTTTGAGCCGTTCTTTTTTTTGCTGTGATTACTTAAAAAAATCGATACGTCC
Organism: Hecatera dysodea; assembly: GCA_905332915.2. Classification (NCBI taxonomy): domain Eukaryota; kingdom Metazoa; phylum Arthropoda; class Insecta; order Lepidoptera; family Noctuidae; genus Hecatera; species Hecatera dysodea. The sequence continues at coordinate 22,149,147 of HG995286.1, read as the reverse complement.
ATAAATCTTCTACCGGCTCTCAAAGTTTGGATTACGAATTTGCATTCATTAAACCCGGGGAGTATTTTGTTTTATACTATTGCTTGTGTTAACTATATTTACAGTCTATTCAACACCTGTAAACACTGCTTATTGTTCCTTGCTACATCCAGTACACCCCGGCACCATTTAGGTCTCCGCCCTCTGATCACATGAAGAGTAAACCAACCGTTTGCAAATGTCCTTGGTAGTTAATTGGTTTGAGCAATTTTCAAGGATCACGAAGGTGGCACTTTATATAAGTGATGAACTTGAGACCAATTCAGTGAATTGACGAGCAGCTTATAACTGCGTCATATTTTATGGTAGAAAACTGTGGAAGGGTACGAAGATGCCTTTTAGCTTTTGAATTCAGTTAAATATAATTTGACTTCTGCTTTAAATTCTATAGTCTTTATAATTATATTTGACTTCAAAAAAAGAAATTGATTAGTTTGTAAAAAATAAATTTAAGTAGGTACTTTTTATTTATGATATGCAAAATATAAGGTGGAGATATGATATCGAAAGCAATCCTTTATGGTATTTAGGTTGAGTTCCATATTTTGTTTTCCTTAACATATTATTGAACCTGGAAAAGGTTTATGTGTTTGTTTCTAGAAAAGACTGTTATAGTCGAACTGAGTTTCAGCAAAGAATCAATAATGGCTTATGAAATAAGGGCACACAGCCATTTTTAGTAGAACTGTGAACAAGTTTTGAAAAGAAAATCCTAGACTAGACTATCCTTAAATTGGTATTTTTAGAATCAACCACACGATGCCATAGAAAATATCTAAACTTTTACTTTCTAATGCTAATGTCGGTATCCAAGAAGCCGGTCGGTATCTGGTAAGCAAGAAAATCTATGTTTATGAATAGCCTCATTAGTTTTGGTTCCGGATAAAGAAACTGACTGAAAAGGAATATTTGACGTTACAGTTTTCATTGATGCTTTTAAATTGAAAAGATAGAAAAACTATGTGCAGGAAATTTCCTTAAGCAAGCAATGTCGCAAGTAACTATGGCATGAGAGAACATGAATTCATCTTGATGCAGTATTAAGGTCAACCAAGACAGACCTAATATAATTTTTCAAAGACCCCGACTGAAACAAAATTTTCGAAAAAGTTATAAAACTTAAGATGTTGTATCAAAGGCAATGCTTTGTTAGAATCAAATTAAACAAACAATTTCCTCAGAGCGCTTCGTTTACCCATTTTAATTAGATGCTGTTTCAATTAAACTCCTTTTATTGAAATTACTGAAAGTTTCATGAACTTAGTTGGCGCCCAGCGTGGGACAAGAAATGTTTTAGTAAAGGAACGTGATTTTCACGTCATCAATAAAAAACAGTTAATTTGTTTTCTATTATCAAATATCTCAGGTAGTCACAAGTTGTCACAACTAGTTTGGGGGTCAGGGAATTTAAAAAAATTGAGCCCTTAAAAACCTTGAGGTTATTTTGGGTTTTTGGTGATATGAATAAATATATTAAATATGATTATATACTATTCATCTAGGAAAAATAAAATGTATTTTCTTCCAGTTTTTCTTACAAAGAAGTATTTACCGTATGAAATTAAATTGAGCGTCTTTTTCGGGGGTTACTTTAAAAATAATTGATTCTGTCCTTTAAGATTTTTATGCAAATCCAGTAACTTAAATGTAGTTTCATGAAAGGTATTTGAAGAAAACATTAAAGCTAAATATTACGTAATCAACAATAATTCCCCCAAGGCAGCTAATTACTACAGAATCTGACTGATTTGCTAACCTTATGATTAAGTTTTAAATAAACTACCACTGAAAAAGTTTAACATTTTACCTAAGATCTTAATTCATCGTCCGTATAATTATTAAGTAAATTGTACTGCAATAAATAAACCAAATGGTTCCGTGATAACATTGTTTTTCGCTTGATTTTATCTGTATGTCGGCTGGAAACACGCTTTGTTGTTTTCAGATGTAACTGTTAAACACTAGTAAAGGAGATCCGACAATTCAGCCTAATGACCAGTAATAATGTTAAGCGATTGGTCGTTGGAAAGGTTTTTTTACCCTCTACAGTTTTACCTATTTTCGAATCGTATTGGGAAAAAACGCATGGAAAAGTCTAAAGGAATAATGTAATTTAAAAAAAAGGCATAACAATGAATTGTAAATGTCATAAATACACATTAGTATATGAAAGGTAACTGGTGATAATCGTAGATTCTTTTTTAATGAGTTAATAATAGAAAATACTTCATAAAACCAAAACAAGCAAGTATGCGAAAAACTATAACATTCAAAAAAAACCTGATCTCTGTCTTTAAGGCACTGTAAAATGGACGTTCACACCTTATTCTTATATAATAATATTATCATATCGAATTACAGAGTACTTGTTGGATATTTAACGCTGTTTCGACTTTCTGTTTTACGGAGGCTCTAGACGTTACACCTCAGCCACTAGTGCCTTTCATTACACGCCGTTTTATGTATTTATAAATAATTAAAACGTTGAAAGCTGGAGAATATAAAAAAACCTTTCCAATGACATGCCGTTTAATGTTATTGGTCATTAGGCTGGGTTTCATACATCCTTGTTGATCCTCCAACTTATATTCTATCTACTTACTTGTAAAATCTCTTCAGCCGAAGCTTTGCTCACATTAACAAGTCCAAGCATCTTGGACCAGTGTCTCGGCAGTTTGATGGCGCCACTTTTTAAATTCTGAAGGTTTTTCAACCGCTTGGATTGACTGAACGAACCCATCACTAACAAATTGAAACTTCGCGATCAATTTACAATTTTTTTTTCCGTATTCAAAAAACGTATTTTTTAAGCACAGTTAATTAAAAAGAAACTAATTTAACTAACTAAATTTAAAGCTATTTGTGGTAAAGCAACGGTTGGAGTGGCATGTTCGCATACCAGTGAAGCGAGCGGTGTCGCCGGCTACATGACTCCTACTAAAACTCAACTCGGAGTTGGCCGACTTATATAACGAACCAGGAACATTCTGTTAGTCGCGCGGACTTTCTTAATATTTTTTACTTATATCCTCAAGCACTATTAGTACATAACTGAATAAGTTTGCGCGTTGTGTGAAAAATAGTGAAGAAGCATCCATTGGTTGGGTGTACTAAACTTGACAAGATTGTACTGACGTAACTTTTAGGAAAGCTATTGTTATGGTGCATAGCTTTTTATCATATTCTAAAGTAATATAGTAATGTAGTATATGGTAAGTGTTCAGAAAAAAAAGCCCTAGTTTTGATACATTCTACGAATTTGTTTTGAGACTAAAAAAAATGGTTTACTTCATTAGTAATAGTATATGCTTTAGATAGGAATAATAGAAGCTTATAAATGTTCAAAAATTAATACAACTTAAATAAAATGTGTGATCCAAGGTTTCAGGCAAACGACCTATATTTTGTCGCATACTACGAAGATGTAGTGTGGAAATAAAGAACTGGATAAATGCGAGTCTAACTCGTGCACGGATGGCTCCGTATAAACTCGTATATTGATAGTTCGTCAATAACGAGAGCAGTCTAGATTTTTTTCATTAAACATTACATACAAAAGTGTATTAACCATGGCAGCACTCTCATTACTCTAACGAAAAGATACGTGGTTAGGATTGTTCTCTACAAAAATGTACGAACTACAAATCAATAGCATGAAGCATGCAATTAAATCGTAAGTGTTTTTAATGATAAAACTATAAATGAACTATTTTCTTGTGCTATAAGAAGTACCCAATAGGTTTTGATTTCCTTGCGAGCGTCAAAACAATGATAATAACTTATGTAATGAAAAAGAGTCTTGGCAGTTAGACAAAGAAGTGATCCTACAATGGTTCCGTTTTTGGCGATTAAGGTACAGGAACCCTAAAAAGTTAGTAATTTATTACCAACGATATTTAGGTGCTGTAAATAAACATACATAATCAATTAGAGCTTATGAATTTTAATAATTTCGCACGACATCATCAAATACTAAGGCTGAAATGATATGAACCCTAAATTTTAGAAAATAACTATTTATTCTGACGCACAATAAGATATGGTATTTATACAAAAAAAATCATTTTTTTTTTCACTAACAATTTCCCAGTCTTAAAAGAGAATGGTATGTGCTTTAAGTAGAATTTATTAGAGGTACTGACCTTTTAATATGAACCTTTGTGAATTAATACTTATTAAGGTTGCTAGGCAAATAAAATAATATCCCTTGGGATCTAGACAAAGTGATATCCAGCGATAACGATTGCCAAAAGTACAAAATGTTTAATTAGAGAAACAACCGTATATGGGAGGTTCATTAAAGCAGAAATTAATTCAGAGGAAAACAGACCAAGTGGCGTATCAGTAGTGCATGTAAATTCGAGACATTGATTTTTTTGAACCTCATAATTATCCCTAATAAATTACATTGTTTAAATACTTGTTTATTTCTGGTTGACTTAGTTTTTACAGTTGATTCATTATAGTTTCTTATCAGTAGTGCTAGATAACTGGGGCTTAACCTAGTTGGAGGCAAGAACTTTGTACAAACTAGGTAGGAACTGTTTTTGTAACCTAATTGTCACGAAGGAAAATAAGAATTTATACTTCCTTTAAAATGGGTTGAAAAACATGAGTATTTTTAATAAAACACGAGATTTATGTAAAATAATCATGCAGTGGTAAAAGATTAGCAACAGACAGGTCTGAATTTATCCTTCTTTAAATTGGTTATAAAAATACGAATATCTTTTTTTAAGACACGAGCATTGGTAAAAGATAATCAACAGACAGGTAGCAAGTCTAACTACATAGAAAGTATACAAAATTATAATTGATTGAAAAACTAACGATATTTACATTATATTCACCCTGTATAGCTATGTATGCTATAAACATTTAAATCATACCTATAGTTATTCATGTTTAATGACTAAATACAATAATTTCCGTGAACTTGTTTGATCAAAAGTAATTCTATTGACTTAATGTGATTGGTCGATACTTTGACAGTTGGCAACGACCAATCATAAGCAAGTAAATGGCGGATATAGAAAAATACTCGGTTGGCATTTTAGTACCCGCCATGGTAGACCATTCGTTTGTCGACATCGGTGCCAAACGCTTGCATTGCATCGCAAATAAAACTGTGTTACCGTACGGCTATGACTATAGCAATAAAACTAACGTTCAAAGGACCACTGTGGTTTTTTTATTCAAAGTCCTTGCTTCTGAGTGTAGAACCAGTACGGTTCATGAGTATATTATTATGTGCAACAGTCTCTCTTTACAATTGATTCATAACGGCATCGGCACGTCATAGTAGGATGGCAGATGATTTAAATCATCGATTCGATAGTTTTAGAGAAACAACAAGAAAATACATTCATGGACACAATCAATATCCAAGCGAGTTTCATAGGGCAATACCCGAGTCGAGGTTAGGACATAATTAATGATCTTAAAATTACTTATCTTTCCTTTTTCCTTATCTTTCTTTTCTTTTTTCTTTTCTTTCTTTTTTTTCTTTTCTTTCTTTTCTTATCTTTTCTTTTCTTTTTTATTTACAGCGTGTTCTGTCCCACAGCAGGACTTTTATTTCATCCATCTATTCCTCCCGGTTTTGGGCAAGTGTGAGCCAACGAAATATGTATGGGCAAAAATTACAGACGCATGGAGGCGAGAACTCCAATGACAGAATTTGACGGATTCTCTCGATGTCATTCCTCGATTTCATGTTGAAATCAATCTCCTGTTATTGGTTGGATCAACTTCAACGACCAATCGCATCTTTAACTTCAAGTTTTTTATAGGGAAATATCATCAGAAGATGGCAAACTTCGTAAGATTATAAAATAACTTGAGAGATTGTAAACTTCCGATAAATTATTATTGTCAATTGAATATTTAAAACACTTTTATTCGCATCAAAATTTGATTGCTATCCTTTTATAATAAATGTTTAGATATAACCATGAAATTAAATTTATAAAAATACACGTTGAGTTTCTTTAAATATGACTAAATAAACAACAAAATGTAAACAGTTAAGCAAACGGCAGTAAAAACAGTGACTAAGAGCTACTGTACGTATTATTTATAAAACAGTGTATTTAGAACGTAATGCATTTGAAACCTAATTTATGTCGATTTATTCATAACTGTATAAAAATCTTAATGTAAGATTTAGGTAGGTACCTTTTATTTAAGAGTTAAAAATCGTTTATTGTTCCTTTTTTCCTTTAAACGTATGACATAGGAATCTTCGTAATATAACAATATTAAATTTCATCTCAAATGCATTTCAATTCCTGTATATCCTTTCATGGAAAAACAAAGTGTTTTGTTTTCTAGTGGAAGGTTTTGCAATAAACTGTATGGATCAAGTATTGCAATAAAGAAGTTGCTCTACGGCTACGGCGTAGCATACCCGTAGATACTCAGGCTCTACAGGTTTGCTACGCCGTACATACATAATTATGTATGTACATTCGCATTGCAGTATATTTTGTTCAAAGAAATTAACATCGTACGTAAATGTATTTATTTATTTAAACTTTCTCTACCAGTCAACCTTTGGGTTAAAAAGACAACACTGTGGTAGGTGTACAGCAAATAAACAAAATACAAAATATACAAACGCCTATAATATTGGCAACAGTTAGAACAATATTTGGTCTCACCGTCGGTCCGTTAATCCCCGAATTGTGCCGGGTTCAAGGCGGTGTCACGAGAACGAGTCTCGTTTTTTGCTTAATAAAGTAACTAAGAGTACGATAGACGAGAATATTATGTCACTGACATGAAGCGACTTTTATGAAGACGTAAATTGAACGTGTGAGTAAACTTTGTAAAGCGTTGCATGATATTTTTTGAATAGGGCAGACTTCTGAAGAATATCTATTTAGTCCTTCAGTTGGATTACCAAAATATATTGATCACATAATATTTTTACCTTTGTCACGGAAACAAAAACTCTAGAAGACAGTGTGTAGAAATCCCGTGGCCTCATGTCTAAGTAGACACACACATACTGTCTAAAGTAAAACTTACTTATCCTTTATTTAAAAAAACTAGCTTCTGCGCGCGAATTCGTCCGCGTGGAATAGTTGCTAACCCCGATTTTGAATCATTCTTCATAGGTCTTAGCATATCGACGGTTAAAAGGAAGTAGGGCATAAGCGACATTTTGGTCAAAAATGAGTTATATATGCCATCCTACGTAAAATTTTCCGCTCTTTCGAATGCGCTTACTCTCGTGGCTCTACGATGAGTTTTTTGGCGTTTATGCCCTAGCAAAAAAAATCGTTTTCATAGTATTAGTTTTCGTAACCGACGAAAATTCAAGTAATTTTTGCTACAAAGGTGCTTGTGCCCCTACAAAAATGATTTATTTTGTGTTTGTTGTCGGTAATGCTTTTTTACTTCATAAGGTTGTCGAGCTTTCGGTTGTTTATGCCTTTTAAGCTTTTCCCTCACAAAGTACAAACGTTGTTTATAGCCTACTTCCATTTCGTAATTTAACATAGCTATGGCGCTTGTACCCTATATACGAAATTCATTTTCATATTACTCTGTCAGTTATACCCTATTACCATTCAGTACTTTATGGAAGCTATGCAGGTTATGCTCTATTATCTAAATTTATTTTAATATCACACTGTTGGTTATACCTTACTTCCGCGTACAATATAAATACAGTTTTGTCGATAATATCTTATTACTTAAATTAAATTAGATATCATGGTGTCGATTATAACCACATTATAACCTACTTCCACGTTCTACAATCATACTTATACGTCACTTATACTACAATACCCAATAAGCTTTTTATTATTTACTATTATGTTTGTTACCTTTTTAAATGTTTAATATTACGGATACATACCAAGTGTTCGTAATTAATTCTTAAGTTCCCTACCTGCTAGCTGCAGTATTAGCTACCTACCCATCATCATCATCATCATCAACACTTCAACAGCCTGTTGCAGTCCACTGCTGGACATAGGCCTCTCCAATTGCACGCCACTTAGATCTATTTTCGGCTTCTCGCATCCAGTTTCTGCCAGCCGTCCTGCGCAAATCGTCACTCCACCGTGCGTCTCGGCAAACGTAGTGTAGAACGTCCTACATTACGTTTGCCGAGACGCGGTCTCCACTCTAGAACTCGTTTACCCCAACGGTTGTCGGTTAATATGGCCACCCCACTGCCACTTCAGCTTACTAATCCGGTAGGCTATATCGATGACCTTGCTTCTCTGACGGATCACCTCATTTCTGATGCGATCCTTCAGAGACACACCGAGCATAGCCTTTTCCATAGCACACTGAGCGACTTTAAGCTTGTAGACCATACGAGCCGTCAGTCTCCACGTTTCTGCTCCGTATGCCATGACGGGTAGGACGCACTGATTGAAGACTTTCGTCTTTAGGCACTGTGGAATCGACGATGTAAAGACTCGACGTAGCTTCGCAAACGCTGCCCAGCCTAACTGAATTCTTCTATTCACCTCGCCCTCAAAGTTGTTTCTACCTAACTGCAATGTCTGCCCGAGGTACACATATTTTTGAACAACTTCAAGAATTGCACCGTGAATCGCAATCGGTTCCGGTAGAACATTTTCGTTGAACATGACCTTGGTTTTATCCAAAGTCAAAGTCAATATGTTTACTGCGAAACAATGTTGATGTTACAGAAAAGTCAGCCAGATCATTCAGCATCTGTTGTAGGTCCTGCAGCGTTTCTGCCATGATGACGATATCATCTACAAATCGCAAGTAAGAGATGTAATCGCCATTAATGTTAATGCTACGTTCGTTCCAGTTCAGCGTCTTGAACATAATATCCTCCATTGCATTAGTGAACAATTTCGGGGAAATAACATCCCCTTGTCTCACTCCTCGATGCAACGGTATGGGACTTGTTTGCTGATTCTGTACTTGAACGGACATGGTGGCAGCCTCGTAGAGACATCTCATCACTTGGATGTATCGCCAGTCTACTTGGCAGCGCTGCAGGGACTTCAGAACAGACCAGATTTCAACCGAGTCAAAGGCCTTTTCATGATTCACAAATGCTAGACACAGGGGCTGATTATACTCTTCGGTCTTATGTATAATCTGCCGCACTGTGTGGATGTGGTCTATGCGGCCGTATCCGCTCCGAAACCCAGCCTGTTCTGGTAGTTGGAATTCGTCGAGCTTTCGCGCAAGACGGTTCATAATCACTCTTGAAAACAGCTTATAGACGTGGCTTTGAAGGGATATGGATCGATAGTTCTTCAATAGGGTCTTGTCTCCCTTTTTGAAGAACGGAGTAGAAGTGTGGTTATCTTAACCACACTTCTACTCCACGCCTCTGAAATTCTCCCTTCAAACAAGACAGCGTTAAACAGCTTCTGGAGCTCCCTCAGTACGGGTTTACCTCCAGCTTTCAGCAGCTCTGTGGTAACGCCGTCTTCTCCAGGGGCTTTTCCATTTTTAAGCTGCCCAAGAGCGATATCGATTTCGCCAATACTGACTTATTTATTTATTAAAACTTTACGCACTAGTAAAAAAAAACTGTACAAAGCGAACTTAATGCCATAGGACTTCTGGCAGGTCTTCGGTTAAATGGCGTGTCAATGTGGCTCTAGAACCCTCATTTTTGGGATCAGGACGAGATGCATGCGATGCGTATAACCGGCTACAGAAGTCCTCCACTTCCGAAAAAACTACTGGCTTCAAAGAAAAAACTTCTCCACTTGCTGTGGTCAACTTCATCAGGTGGCTTCTTCCAAGAGACTGTACGAACACCTTTGACCCCCGATTCTGCTCGATTGCTCTTTCAACCGAAAGAGCATTGAAGCCCAGGAGGTCCTGTCGTACGTGCTTGTTGATCTCTCAGTTTAGAAATCGCTTTGCCGACGAAGTGACGGGTGGGCTTTCACGTCATTCCTTCATTAGCCCTAAAGTCCTTTCTGAAAGCTTGAACTTCTTGCCCTTACGCTGCATATCACAGAATCTCGTACCCTTTTCCCTGAGGATCCGAGTCACATTTTAGAGGTTCTGGTTTACGTTTGTTGTGGTTTCCACGGCAGCGAATCGGTTTTACAGGTTTGCCTGGAACGTTTTAGATCATGCCATGGTTTGGAGCAGAGTTGGTCGGAGTCTGGACTTCATCAGACGAACACGTTCGGCCTTGAAGTTAATATTCAGAGAGCCTCGGACAAGTCGGTGATCGCTACAGGTATTGAACCTATTGATCACGGAGACCTCTCTGAATATATGCCTCTTGTCATTCATGATGAACAAACATGAGATCGACATCTCATGTTTGGTCATAGTGTCGGGGCTTTGCCACGTCCACTTCCTTTGGGTCTGTTTCTTGAAGGAGTTCATCAAGAACAACCCCTCCCGTTCGAGGAAGTTGACGAGGATTTGCCCCCTATGATTTCTGCTCCCAAATCCATGGTATCCTATTACCTATTCGCAGCAATACTGTACTCCCACTTTGGCATTAAAGTCAACATGACAACGATGTACTATGTCTTTGTAGTGAAGTGGAGGGCTCTCGATTTGTCATCGAACATATTTTCCACTTCGTCGTCCGAGTGTGTCGAGGTTGGTGCGTACACTACCTTAAGGCTATACCTCTCGGTGAGCTTCACAATAAGGTACGCTAACCTGTTCGACACACTTGACATTTCCACAAAGTTGTTAGATAGGACTTGTTTACCAGAAACCCAACGCCACCTTGCGATTGTTGGTCTCCCTCGTGGAAGTACATCAGATGACCCGATTCCAGGGATAACCCTGGAATCGGGTCATCTGATGTACTGGATGTTCTTGGGGGAGGACACCATAAGGTGTCCATGTCATGTCAATGTCTTTTTTTATTTAAAAAAATCCTACTATCCGCTTGTTAGTAAATAGGTAAGTAGGTGACATGAAAATGACTATAATGACGAACTATCATCTTTGAAATCTACTATTTAGTGTAAATTAGAATCACTTGAACGGGTGGGGTATACTGAAACAGGCCCCTAAGACTAAGGATCCTTAGTCTTTTTGTATGAAAATGGACTCCCTAATACTTTTAAAATACTTCACCCTATTTTACGAGTTAGGGACAAAATTACAGTGTAGTGTAATACCCGTTTTAGCTCTTATCCTGATGAAGGATTGTGTTGGTTGCGCTACTTCATTATTTTTGGGGTGTCTTTTCATCCATATTTCCATAAACTCACCCAATGCCAAATGTTGATTATCCTTCTTTTCCTTTGCTTTCAAGCGACATTGTGTGTTACTAATGTCTTATATCCTGGTATTGTTTTGAAAGCCGACTGTTTCTTGTGCTCTATTAGCTTCCATACGACCACTGTGAAAAGTACCTTATCCTTCTTTTCCTATAACACTTATTGAACTGTCTAGTCTCTTATACCCTTTTACCTTGCTGTGTGAGAAATCAGTATGTCGCTTAGGCTTCTTATCCTTTAATATTTTACTTTGTCATTTGTATCTTATGCCATATTTCCTCATTAGAAAATTAAAAGCTATTGTTATAAGCGACAAAAACCACTTTAAATAGCGTAAAATCATTAAAACTAAAAATACCGGTAAACGCTCCATTTTTTTCTGATTTTATAACTGTTTTAGTTTTCACGATATCTTAATAAAAAACAAAATTACGTCAGTTTTTCTAAAATTTAAAACTTTGAACGGCTCTCCTGAACATTTCACTTTTTGTCGCTTATACCCTATTTCCTTTTAACCGTCGATATATATATATAATATTAGCCTTCCTCGATAAATGGGCTATCTAACACTGAAACAAAATGTTCAAATTGGACCAGTATTTCCTGAGATTAGCGCGTTCAAGCAAGCAAACAAACTTCAGCATTATTTATTAGTATAGATCGGCTGTTCAGTACATTTGTCGAGTTCTGAAAATGAACATGTACAGGGCAGCTGACTTTCTTTTTTTAATTTCAGGGTTGGTCCCAAAATAAAACTTCTATTACAAAATAATGAGTACAATACCCATTTTCAGACCTATGCATACATCACACGCATGATTGATGTACGAGTATGTACATTGTTAAAATATAATGTATGTTTAAATTTCGCGCCTTGTATAATGTATTATTATTATCTGTGGTTGTGCACTACAGCGTCATTTTTTTCATTTATGTTGTACACACAGTTTCTTATCAATAAATAAGTTTAATACTTATAATAGTATTTTTGCCCACAAAAGTTAACATGGTAATTATATGTAATGATATTGTTTTTACCCAGGAATAATCTCTATTATTACACACCTGACCATATTTTTAAATATCGCTGCTGTTATAAATAAATGTGGAAAAAAAGGATGTGTTCAAAAAATATATTAACCGTATCTCTTCTTTTAAACACATCTTTTTTTTACCCACGACGGAACGGAGACGGTATATGCGTTTGGGGTGAGAGGATGTTTGTTTGTTTGTTTTCCACAGTTTTAGTTAATGTTTGGTTTCCTCTTCACAACATTTTAGGATAGGTGAAAAATTCTATTCCTGTCGAGATCCTGTAAGTCTTTGGCACGTTACTGAAGATGGATAGATTATAGTGCTAGTTGCTAGAAAGGAAATAAGGCTAGATCGGCAAACAACGTCGTTTCTATCGCGGGTGTAACTTATTTGCACATAAAAAGGTCTATATCCAGCAGTGAACGAAGTCTCTAAGAAATGATTTTGATAATGATTTTGTAAGTAAATTAAACATAACACTTTTACACGTCCTATATTTTTGTTTTTTTTTTAGCTAGATGACGTCGGATAATGTAGAACCCATGTTATACTCATTTGAAAATTCAAATGATTGTCTGATCAAATTAAAATTACTTGCCTCGTCACTGTTCCAATTCATAACTAAAACCAGTAGACTTCGAATCTTAATTGGTTCAAATTAAATGTTCAAATAATAAATGCTTACTACAGCAAAACGATACAATTTGGAACTCATGAGCTTTTGTAAGCAGTTCGAGGTCACAGCTTTCGAGATTCTCTCACCTTTACCTACATACATTTACCATTTACAATCGTTTTCGGTACGGCTCACGTGTCTGTTTTGATTGCCGCGTGATCTGATCAAATTTTGATACAGGATAGGAATAGGAGGTATGAATCTATTCAAGCAAGTGTGAAACATGAACACCTGACTGATTATATCTGGGGGCAACTACCTTTTCTCGAAACGCTTCGTCGTTTTTTTGAACTCTCATAATCATTTTGACAGAAATAACACATGATATTAGTTAATAAGAACAACCGCACGGATTCATTTTTAATACTGGGTAAATAAGTAAAGTAAGTGGATGGGTGGCCGTGTTTCCGTACCGACATTCCTCTGTGCGTTGGAAAGCACTTTAATTTGTTAGTCTTGGCTTTCAGTTATAGATCTTTGCCATTAATTTCTGATAGCCAGAAGCCAGGAAATCTGGGAACAGTCTTGGCAAGGGGTATCGTGTTACCCAGTAACTGGGTAATGAAGGTTAGATAAGCAGTCGCTACAAGAAAAGTACTGGTATTCGCTGCATCCGGCTAGAACGAAAGCCAACTAACATGTTTGGAAAAGGCAAGGCAGACTGATATTTGACTTCACAAAACCTGAATATAAAAAAGTGCGCATGCGCGACGATATCACATATCCAACTAACTGCAAGTGTCGTGACCAAACAAATAAAAAATAAAATCACATTGAATTTTACTGTTACTGTGCACGTAAAAACTTCTAGTGCATCAGACTTCAAAGATTTTCGTTCAACCTGTTTTGCTCCGAGAAATTGAGAAGCAGAGTTAAACGGTGCTCCCAAGACGATCTAGTCTATGACGATCGCGTCAAAATAGGTCACGCTATAGTTTCGTTACTAACGTTGAATAACGTTGAGTAACGTTGAATAACCTCTACTGAATTTCAGCAATCAGTGTAATTTTATACTTTGTTTTAAGGTCTAATTGTAGTAATTGTAGCCTTGATTCCGAAGACCTTTGTGAAATTTTCCCACTCTAAGTATCATATATACTTATCTAAACGTATATCATGACATGTATTTTATGTTATAATTATTCAGAAATGTTCGAAGCATTGTCACCACTCACAATAGGCGCGTGTATGACTAAATGTGACCGAAATAAAAGGCGAATGTATGGATCAGATTCAGCAGATTCTGCTTAACGCATTGGGAAAAATATTAATTCAGGCTATTATGGCAGGTATTGTAACAAGAATGGCTAAGTATGACTATTATTAATGCGTTGTATCCCTGTCCGCAAAAGAAGGAATATTCTGTTTCATAAAGTATAGGTACATATATTTCTTTAGATAGAATGATACAATAGACTAAAGGTGTGCAACTAGCTTACTAACAATGGTAAGCCATTGTAAGCTAGTTGTTTTTTTAGCGTAAGCGCTGCTGTCAAGTCATCATATGCCTAGCATTTTCCCAACTATATTGGGGTCGGCTCCCAGACAAGCTGGATTCAGCTGAATACCAGTATTTTACGAAGAGCGGCTGCCTACCAGACCTTACAACGCACTGCTGTCAAGTAAATATTAAAAAAAAAAAAACAAGACAATCTTACAATCAGTTACAAATCAAAAATATTATCTTATCAAAGCCTAGCACCATTTTATACAAGAGAAAAGGGATAACGCCTTTTGCTTAGGACTGACTTGAATACAGTACACATGCATGTGTGTGAGGAGTACCTACAAAATACTATGAAAGGTAAAGAAAAAAGGGAAATAACAATAACCAAAAGAGTAACTTTTCAGAAAATTTCTTAACACAAAATGGTGTCTTGTCTTTAATTAAAGCAATAGGTTACATGTTACGTCAATTCAGTTTTGATGGCAGATTTCTAATGAAACTTTGACGAAAAATTAGAATTAGAATTGATTAATTACAAAAAGTAAAGCAGACTCAAAACTCGTCAAACTTTCAAAACGTAAGTTAAATGAACACAGCAATACAATATGATGCAAGGATGGAGTTTTTGGTGATGAATCAGTATAAAACGACTCTTTCGTCCAAATCTTCATATCAAGAAAATGCCGCCACAAGAAAAAATCTACGAAACAAATTTGTATGGCGACAAAAAGAACCGCTACGCCATCTATCCCACCAGTGACGAACTAAAATCCTGCTTCGCGGTATTAAAGCCTACCGGACACAACAATCGTCCGGAATTGTTCGGTTAAGCAATTGTTCGGTTAAGCAGTAACCAGCCTTAGTGTGCTGAACTGCGAGTGCTCACGTCAAAAAAAAAAGCAATCGTCCGTTCAGAGGATATTCTATACGTATACCTCTATATTTTATACCGTATACCTCTATATTTATTCCCTCTAGTTTAATAGAAGGTGATATTCAAAGATTAGTTCTAAGATTTTCCTCCCAGTTTTTACACTGAAATGCTTGTAATTAGTAAGTCGGTAAGCACCCTTAAGAACGGCTAGACTGTTAGTTAATATTTTCTATTCTCATGTTCATTCTACTCGTGGTCCAGGAAATTACCTACAGGAAAATTTGGAACAGTTTCCTGAAGAATATTCGGGAAATACTAAAACTTTAAACATTTTGTGGGATTTTGGTACATATTTAGGTACTGAAATGGACATATCGATGGCAAAAAAGTAGAAACGGATATACATGTCATATACATATAAGCAACTTTTTTTTTTACAAAAATAAGCTTGTTCAACCCTATCTACAAGTTACAAGAGACGATTCATGGGCCCCTTGAATTTAACCAATCTCCGGCGCAAGCAAGATAAAATCAGCATCTCATAGTACAGAGTAAAATGTGTACTAAAATAATATACGAGTAGCTACTGCCACCAACATTCTAGCTAGTGGCTGACATGATCTCTTTGCTGTTAGAAGTTTTTAAGTAGGCTGTCTTTGCCAAGCCCTGCAGCCTAAAAAACGTAATGGATTTTTACAAAAGAGGAATCGTTCGCCGTTTTACATGGGGTGACACAGGCTAGATGGATAAAAAACAGGATGGAGGATAAAGCGTCGTCGTGTGTTTGTGGTTTGGTCGTGTTATGTATCAAAATAAAATGCTCGATGAGGCATTTTTTGCAAATTACTAGATATTTTTGTAAGGTTTTCAGATAAGGTATTACTTCAGATACCGAAGATTAACTTGAACTTATAATATATGTATACACTAATATAACATATAAACACTACAACAGGGAACAAAAAGACGTCTACATTATAAATTCAGTAAAAAAGAATAGCAATTGTTAAAAGCGAAGCTAATTGTACGAATTATTTTAAACATATGGAATACTCTAAGTACTGAACACTTGGCTTCGTTTCATCCAACATGATAAAAGTTAAGTACCACCTATACGTTTATAAATTATAAATTGATGTAACTTTGAGATGAGTGACGTTTCACAACATTCATTTTACTCGAAGAACAGTACAAATAAAAGTCTAATCTCGTTTACAAACAAATGTGGTTTGATCGAAAGTGTTAGGTGAAATCTGACTTCCTATCAAATCATCACAGTTGGTCATTACCATAAACACACTTAAAACGGTGACACTAAACGTTGCTTGATTACAATTAAGAATTGTAACTGTTGTTTGTTGTGTTTTGTGTTGTTTAATGGCGACAGTTCACTGGAACAACTTGCGATCCACGGATGCCCCTAAAGTTAAAGGGAAAAATCTACAAGTCCGTGATAAGACCTGTCATACTGTGTGGATCAGAATGTTGGGCTGTGAAAAAGATGGATGAAAATAGATTACATGTAGCGGAAATGAGAATGTTGAGATGGATGTATGGATTAACGAGGATGGATAAAGTGAGAAATGAGTACATTCGAGGTAGTTTAAAAGTTGCGCCAGTGACGGAAAAGTTGAAAGGAAACCGCTTGTCTTGGTATAGTCATGTGAAAAGGAGGGATGAAACGCATATGACTAAAAGGGTTATGAATATAAATGCGGTAGATGGAAAGGGAGAGGTAGGCCAAAGAAAAGATGGATGGATTGTGTGAGGAGTGATATGAAAGAAAAGGGAGTTAGTGATAGCGTGACGACTGACAGGACAGAATGGAAGAAAGAAACGTGTTGCGTCGGCCCCAAGTAACATGGGATAAGGGCAAGAAGATGATGATGATTGGCATTTGACGTCCTAGCTACTACTGTATTACTAGCTTGAAACTACTTTGCTCTAGTCCACTAACTGAGCATAGCGAGCCGCCGGTAGTGATTAATGTCGTTTCAGCCAGCGATACCACAATCTTATTCGATCCCAACATCATCTATTGTGCAATGAGCATACCTACTCAGCATGCCTTGGCCATACAATATACAGATACAGAATGTCATCTCCATAGAATAAACCAAATCAGACGCAACAAGTACCCTTGCGCTAATCCTTCTACTTTATTAGCATTGCGTCGTGGGTATTGCACACAATACTGGCAAAAAAATAAGGATTTAATAGGAATTGTAACAGACTAAAATAATTTACCTTATTTCAGTGAAAATACGTTCTAAACACAAATTGAAAAGAAGATGGCGTTTTTGGTTTAGGGTGATTCAAGGTCACGTTGTAATATATCGAATCAGGTTTTTCTGTCTCATTCAGTCCCATTGCGAAAGACAGGGTCAGGGTTACTTTAATTCTGGGTTTTGATAGAGTATTTCAACCAAATCCCTAGATGGCGTTGGGATCGAGTTAGATCGCGCTATCGTTTGCTTACACAAAGTGCGTGACTATCGGCGGCTCACAGTTCAACAACAATATATGAGGTGCTACTAAGATAGGACGTTAGACTTCAACTAGTGCTCTCGATTAAACCACAACCAGCGCATAAGCGCTTAAATTTTTGCATACTGTTCTTTAAGGAACAGTTAGAATTCCCAATGGTATTGTGTGAACGTGATGAAATGATTGTTATTATCACAGCAAATTTAATTTGAGCATTAAAGAGCGAATATTTTTATTAATACACACACACAGACAAGGGATCAGAATCAAATTAAACGATGTTATGTTTGAGCTGTAACACAACAAAGTTTTTAGCGGAAGAGTATGAATACAAAACTGTGAAACTAAAAATATACATCGTGTAACTAACAGCAACACCTTAAAAAGGGTAATTGTATGTACTCATAATTATTAGCAAATTTTATGATGGGAGCAACACTGAATACATTTCTGTGCGTATAAGTCGACAAAATGTACTGAACAGTTGTTTTTTTTTTCGCTATTTTGGTTTTGTTCCCATCGTAAAAGTTGCGTTTATTCTGTTTTACGTTGTATAAAACTTATTATTTTTTTGTTATTGTTCATCAATCAGATCAGTTTTTGTGAAAATGCTCACAAAAACCGTGGATTGTCCAGGAAAGTCTATGGCACTCAGCTTTAGAATAGCCTTCCTTCACCACTATGGCTTATGCCAGGTGAAGCTGGAGGAAAAGCTGAGTTTACGGTTCTTATATCCATATTATTGTACCTTAAACAAACCCAAGAATATCTTGAATACCTAAATTTCATACCACATATTTGAAAGAACCACCACAACGGTAGCGTTGATTTGTTGGATTCGATTTTCACAATAACATCAATTTTGTTTAAAATTATCCCAGGTTAGGTTAGATTATATTCAGCACAACAGCACAACTTATAAAAGGCAAAATTGAAAATTTTGAAAAAACCCATGACGGTAAAAACATATTTGAAAAAGAATTAAATAATTAATAAAAACCCCCGACTTACAAAATTAATGTAACCTAAGAATATCCGTCAGGGCTGCCATTCAATGAGCTAGTTTGCAGATAGTGATGACAGCCCCCGTCGGATATTCTTAGGTTACATTAATTTTGTAAGTCGGGGGTTTTTATTAATTATTTAATTCTTTTTCAATTATATTTTTACCGTCGTGGGTTTTTTCAAAATTTTCAATTTTGCCTTTTATTTCAAACTCTTTAGAGAGAATTTTATTATGAACTAGCAGCGCCCCCTGGTGAGTTGTCACTGTAACACCTATCCAAGAACATGCACCAATTAAAACCGAACACAACACTGAAAACTACATCAAAATAGGAGAAGTTTTGTTTTTTTGCATAAACATACATATGTTTACTACAGCGCCCCCTGGTGAGTTGTCACCGCAACACCTATCTAAGAACATGCACTAATCAAACCCCAACCCATCACTGAAAACTACATCAAAATCGGAGTAGTTTTGTTTTTTTGCAAAAACATGTTTACTGCAGCGCCCCCTTGTGAGTTGTCACCGTAACACATATCTAAGAACATGCACCAATCAAACCTTAACCCACCACTGAAAACTGCATGAAAATCGGACTAGTAGTACTGGAGATAAATGGGAACATTGATTTGCACAAACAAACAAACAAACAAACATCCTCTCACCCCAAACGCATACACTGTCTCCGTTCCGTCGTGGGAAAAAGAAAGATCATGACCTGTATTTGTATCTTCTTGAAATCAAATAGAAGAAAATGCCTCACGCATAAGTCCACCTTTATACAGTATATTATTGACTTGTGAGTTGTTTCATGACCTGTATTTGTATCTTCTTGAAATCAAATAGAAGAAAATGCCTCACGCATAAGTCCACCTTTATACAGTATATTATTATTATTGACTTGTGAGTTGTTCATAATCAGTAATGTTCATTATCATCCAGCAAATTACCTACGTCATTTTTTTTGCCGGATCACAATATTTTTACATTTTTGTGGGACGTATTCGTCTCATCAAGCTAGGAACAAGGAAATGAGCAAGGATAATAAACGACAAACAATAACTATTCGGAAGAAAATAAATATTCTGTACCATCAAAAATATGTTTTGACTCTTTAACTATAAAAATCAGTGTGTAGATGGTTTTTTAGTAATTCAGTTTCGATCTTTAGTTTAAAACTAAAGATAGAACCTAAGTTGAAACTTGAAATTGTTCATTTTTGTATGTATTTTAATTAAAAAGTAAAAAAAATAAATAATTCTTTGCATGATCCGAGTATCGAATGCAGATCTCTCGCTTCGCAGTTGTGGTTTGCGACAACTAGACTAATGTGGTCGTTAATGGCTTATCACATTTAAGTAACTATATTGTCTTAACAACACAGCGTGGCTTAAAGCCAAGGCGATTAGTGAGTACTACCCATTTGTAAGAACGAGTCATCATCTGCCTAGCCTTTTCCCAACTATATTGGGGTTGGCTCCCAGACAAGCCGGATTCAGCCGAATACCAGTATTTTACGTGGAGCGGCTGCCTACCAGACCTCCAACAATCCATTAAATGGGTAACACGGTAGTTCTTGGCAAGACTGGTGTCAGATTTTCGGGCTTCTGACAATCCGTAACGACTGCCAAAGATTTTTAAATGACAGCCGGGACCAACGGCTTAACGTGCTCTCTGAGGCACGGAGAAGTCTCGATATGTTAAGATGGTCACCCATCCACAGACCAACCTCGGCAAGCGTTTTTTTTTGTTGTGTGAACGAGTATCTGAAAGATATGATTAAGGTGTTGAAAACAATGAAGCCAGTAAAAGTAAGATTTGATGAAGTAGCCAGGAAAGGAATAGGGCACCCACCTTCTTGTTACTTGATTAGATCATGACCCCATCATCTGTCATGTCCAATGTGTGCTGTCTTTTCAGTCATCAATTTTACAGGGAAGAAGTATTATAAAATTCATTGAACTGTAGGAATTTGCGTGGATGTTGTAATAAAATATATTTAGTAAACTAGCTTCTGCCAGCGACTTCGTCCGCGTGGAATAGTTACTTTACCCCCGATTTTGAAACTCTCAGCCCGATCGGTTTAAAATTGACATGCTGACATGCTGTTTTGGGATATTTTTTAGATAATTTTACGTAGAACATTTCCGTAATACATGATTTCTATGTAACTTTAACCATTAAGGCTACACACGCGACGGAAGCTTAAAAAAATGGAGTAACTTCTTCCGTTTTCCCAACATTTTCCTTCACTGCTCTGCTCCTATTGATTGTAGCGTGATGAAAAGTATACTATAACCTGCCCAGGAGTATGAAGAATAATTGCACCAAGTTTCGTTAAAATCGGTCGAGTAGCTTTTGTTTCTATAAAGAACATACAGACAGACAGACAGACAGACAGACACAGACAGACAGAAAGACAGACAGACAGACAAAAATTTTACTGATTGCATTTTTGGCACCAGTATCGATCACTAATCACCCCCTGATAGTTATTTTGAAAAAATATTCCTTGTACAGAATTGACCTCTCTACAGATTTATTATAAGTATAGATTTATTCATATTACTTTACTCTTTGATTTATTCAGTTTAATTTAAGACCAGCAAGTAAAAGAATGTGTCAATATAACATAGATATACATAGAGAGAGTTCATAGACAAGACTTAGTCAGACCCACCAGAGTCAAAAATTAATTGCATTCCAAAACATGACTAACACCGATATCTAATTTAACCGTTTATTTCAGATACCAGTGATCCAAAATTTATGCGTAAAAACTTACACACTATGCTATGTTATCTACTTACGAATATGTTTAGGTAATGCTTCAATCAGTGTCATGAAGCTAAACTTTTAAGTGCAGCTAAACTTTGTTACTAACAATAAGTTTCTTGACTGACTTGACAAAAGTATACACTTAGTAAACTTTAAGCTAAAATCGCACCTAAAAACGTTTCATGTACATAGATCAAAAGCCTTAGATGACTTAAAAAGTACAACACAAAGTTGACACGTGACATTAGTTTTTACGTTTACAACTGAGAATGCGATTCCTGGGTGCCTACCACGAGCTCTTAAAGCGATTCATTTTAGGACCCAAACTGAACTGTTCTTCTAATTCGTACCATGATGTCAGTTAACTTGGCCATTCCATCTGACAGCGATTGACCCATACTGAGTCGCAAGTTTTTGTTTCATTCATTCAATTTTGTGCATTTTTGGTACCATGACGTCCTTAGAGCAGCTCAACTGAAACACTGAACTGTCAAAATAAGCGATTCAATGAAAGTTAATATTTCTCTAACAGAACAGATACGTTTAGTAAATTATTAGAAAAAACAAAGCTTTTTAGTGTTGTTTTAATGGAATTTGACAAAAACCAATGTAAGTTTAATTTAATCTTTGCCTTTAAAGTCTAAAAACCTATTTTACATGCCTATTTAACCGCATTTGTTTTTCTCTATCAGATGTCTGATGAACAACTTCTTTTTGAGTTTCTTGAGGAAGATCCTGCCTCACATAATACACAAAAACGAAAGAGACTCCAGTCACGCGGCCAGATGGACCCCTTTAATACTTTAGAGGACGCCGAATTCATTAGGCGCTATAGGCTATCTAAAGAATTAGTGCTCGATTTGTGCGCCGAGTTGAGCCCAATGTTTAAAGATCCTATCAAGTCAACAGATTTATGTTTAGAGAACAACCAACTGTAGTATTACCTTGTAAAGTTATTATCAATATTAATATTTATACATATTTTTGGGCCAAAGACTCGCACTGGCCAGCATTGCAACAACTACTGCCACCCGCCTAAAACCCTCTTGGCGCCTTTCTTTGTTTAGCATTACAGTAGTTTACAGTCATAGGTATGTATATTGAATAAACTAGTGTTGATCAGTTGTTACTATCCAACCGCCGCCAAAAATCTGGCACGAAACAATGTAATGCATTTAACAATGTAATGCATTTAGCAATAATGTGATGCAATTTCACTTACGTAATACATATGGAATTTACTTACTTTTCACCAGCCTTTCCAATCCTTTTCTGCACCATCACCCTGGGAGTTTAAAGTATCGGCTACGGTCAGCCACATCCTTTTGGAATACTCTCTAGCCTGGGAAGATTTGTTGTATTGTAACCAGTTGCGAGAGCTCTATTTTCATTTAAAATCTCCCACAAGGCTTCAAGCTGGTTAAATGTTACTCTCCTTTTTCGACTACAATGCAACAAAAAAAAGCACTTGAAATTCCATCGTCACCAACACTTACAATTAAAGTGGCTTCTCGAGGCAAGATAAAATTATTATCTCATAGTTTATGTAGTCTTCTCGAAGGAATTATTTAGTTTAAGTAACTAAACAAAATATGCAATGTTTAATACTTACGACATTGCTTGAAATAATTGAGTACCAATTTTTTTTCAAAACTTAATTTAAATTTTCCCACCGCAATCTCAACTCCACGGACTGAAGACTACGTATCTAGTTCATTGTAGTCAAAATGACAGTGACGCCTGCCTGACAGTGTCAAAAAACATAACTTTTTTTACTCTGGTACGTTCGAAATAAATATAATAAACGTACCGTTTCATTATGTCGAAATAAACGTATTTTTTTCGTATAATAAATACCTAGCAAAATATAAATAAATCTCAATTACCACTTAGAACAATGGTAGCAAAAAATACGGTATTAACGTGGAATCTTAAACACCACGTTTGAGGATTTTTTAGTTTAAAGTAATGATACTGAGCTAAGAAAGAACTAAATGTTACTTGCTTCTGAATGTGTCTGACACTAAAATGTGAGCGAAACATACTTATCTGTTAATAGCGTTGTCTCTTTTTCACCAAAAAAGCGATTCAACCACAAATTGCGATCTTTCATTCACTTATAACGATCTAAATGCCGCTGAGCGTATCGGACGTCATGGTACGAATTTGAAGCGATGTAGTTTTGGAACTGAAATTGAAATGTCTTGCTTTTGAATCGTTTTTAATAAGGTCATGGTAGGCCCCCTGCTGCTCTTACTTTTGAGCTGATTTTAAAACGTAGTGAACCCATTTAGTGATCTTTAGTGCGTTAACGTTAGGTCCCCAGTCAAAAACAAGCACTAACACACTGTTGTAAAGAATGCCGAGCCTCTGGACAAGTATCAACTATATACATATAAAGTATATGCATATAAAGAACTATTGTAATAATATTACAATAGTTGTTTACTTGCACAGAAAGAATATATTATATTCTCTTCTAGTTAGGCGCCGAGTGAATGAAGCACGATGAATCTCGGAGCAACAATTCAATTGCCTTGCCTATCCCACTACAAAATTATTCCGAAAAGACCAGCGTAGGAATAAGAAAAACGCAAATTTCTGCTTTTAGTTTTAGCAGGAAATATCCGTTTAAGAGGACGCTTATGGTGGATGGAGCGACGCAGATAGGTTTGTAGCAGTTATTTGAGAGTTTTCGGGTACAGAATTTATTGGTAGGAATAAGGCCTCCTTATGTAATCGCAAAAACCATCAAGGCTTCATTTATCACAGAGGTTGACCTATGAGAAATGATTGTCGCATCGCTGTCATATTTTCTCGTCCCGCTTCTTGCGAGAGCCTTAATAACGTATCTTTGGAGATAGAGCTCTATGTGGCATAAGACTGCTACAGTCTAATATAGAAATGTAGGTGTAGAGACATCTTTTCAACTTTTTACCGAAAGTGAAGGTAAAAAAATTAAATATTGCTTTTGACGTTTTTAACATCATACATATAAAATTCTCGTGTCACAATGTTAGTTACCATACTCCTCCGAAACGACTTGTCCGATTTTTATGAAATTTTATATGCATATTCAGTAGGTCTGAGAATCGGCTACTATCTATTTTTTATACCCCTAAATGATAAAGGGGACCCACCACCCCAACATTTTTATTTTATTTTATATGGCAAAACAACGTTTGCTGGGTCAGCTAGTAATGTATAAACGATCTTAAACCCATATTAGCAAGCATCCAAGGTATACTCGCTAATATGGATTTAAGATTTTTAGGGTAGAGATGCCGATACATTCCACCAGCTATTATGACAAATCTTTTACGGTTCAAGTGGTGCGGTTATGGAATGCCCGTGTCGGTAAGGCGTGCTCAATCTTTGTCCATTTAAAAAAAATGGTAATAAATCACTACCTCTCTCTTTAATAATTTTTTATTTGACTTCTATGCATTTTGTTTCATAAATATTATCACTACATAGTATAAAACAATCAATCTTTTCAGTTTTGTAAGGAACTGTTCAACAATACACGACGTCAAGGCGAGAATAAGCCACTAAATGGATTCAAAGGAAACATCGAAAGATGAGCATAAAGGTGTGATAAATGAATCGTATCCGCTTCCATGATATTGCACCCAATATCGACATTGTACCACAAAATGTTCTATTTTTTTCTGATGTATCTGCTTAGAAAAGCATAGAAAATATCAATCGTCTGCATAAACCTGTAGTGTAGTTTATATTTACCTGTAGGTAGAGTAGTTTTCTCACCAGAATTATCTTTAGCTAAGCATTGATTAGTATCAATGCTTAACTAGTAGTAAGAGGTAGTGATAGTTCACGGGTATAACTTGGCTGAGGTTGAAGCAGGGACGTGGGGATTTTCGAAACAATAGTGAGGTCTATGCTTAATAGTGGGCGAAGGTAAAAGGTGTGGAAAATAATATCAGGCGTTATCTTCTTCTGACCTTTAACATTAAGTTACATACATACTTGTTTATATTTCTGGACGATAATTTATTTTAGTATTATATGAAGATGGTCTTTGACAGAGATATAACACGAGCCAATTATTAGGTAAATTGACATCGCAGGTAGGGTAGCTGGTGTAATCAAATAATTTGAATAAGTACTATTTTTTGGAAAACGGGTTCTTATCGAGGATACCGAGCATTAGAAATTTAAATGGTGTCTTAACTGTTTGATGAGGTTGTTCTCATCAAACAGTTAAGACACCATTTAAATTTGTAATGCCTTGGTATCAATAGGAATCCGCCAGTCAATAGTAATGAAATCATTTATAGTATTCTATTTTGTACTAGCTTCTGCCAGCGACTTCGTCCGCGTGGAATGGTTACTTTACCCCCGATTTTGAAACTCTCAGCCCGATCGGTTTAAAATTGGCAAAGTTTCATACAAACGTTCATCCCCTATTTTATCCCCTTGGGGGTAGAATTAATCAAAATCCTAATTTCTATGTAACTTTAACCATTAAGGCTACACACGCGACGGAAGCTTAAAAAATGGAGTAACTTCTCCCGTTTTCCCAACATTTCCCTCACTGCTCTACTCCTATTGATTGTAGCGTGATGAAAAGTATACTATAACCTGCCCAGGAGTATGAAGAATAATTACACCAAGTTTCGTTAAAATCGGTCAAGCAGTTTTTGTTTCTATAAAGAACATACAGACAGACAGACAGACAGACAGACAAAAATTTTACTGATTGCATTTTTGGCACCAGTATCGATCACTAATCACCCCCTGATAGTTATTTTGAAAATATATTCCATGTTGACCTCTCTACAGATTTATTATAAGTATATAGATAAAGTGGCTGAAAAAAAATATTGACAAGACTAATATTACCTTGCAGTAAAGTTCATGAATGAATGGAAAATAAGCGGTTTTTATGTCTGAACGTGAGATTGCATTTAGTTTCAAACCATGTGTCAGATTTAAATGCGATTTTCAACATCGACTGCCAATATTCAAGACTAATCAATAAAAAAATGCTGAATTAAGCAATTTTTTATATAAGTTGTGTGGACAGACCTTAAATAACATTAAGAATACACTTACATACATATAATAATTACAACAACAAAAAAAACTTGATATTTGGTCATATCATAATAGCGCGCGTAACCATGGGCGGGTAGGTAATAATAAATGATGTTCTTGAAAGCCTCGGAATTGTAGACTTTTATGATACCACCGTGAAATTATATCAACAACTAACATTCATCTGAGAAAGTCAAGATGTCATTACAATAAGGACGTATAACCCATAATTTACTTCAACACAAAAGTACTTATCCTGAAGTAGCAAATTTTATGATATTTAATTTTGATTTTAAGTATTAAAGTGAATACTGGATAAAGGGCTTTGTCAAAAAATATATATCGAATTCGTGGTTCAAATTCCTCACTGTATTAAGAACAGAAAATATATTATAATTAATTATAATTTATATATGTACAAACGTACACCAGAACAAACTACATTCACTATAAAATTAGTGTAAAATAATAAACTAATAGCTCTTTAATTTGCCGTTTCCATTGCCATTATGCTCCTGCCATTTTATTTTGCTGATAAACACTATCGTTTGTAGGTAGCCAGCCAGCAATTTAGATGCAAGAGAAAGATAAAAGCTCTTTCTTATTTCCACTACCCATTAAGTAAGTACACTCACCGCGTACAGCTTTGTGGGTGTCACCGGAATGTTGGGCACTGTATTAGCGCGTCTGAAGATCCACATTTTCACACCATCTATGCCCATCCACACACTGGTACACAATGGCGGTCAGGATTACGCGGCCAATGTTATCTTACATAATCGAGATACAACGATAGACCATTAACAGGTTAACGAGTTTAGCGATTATCTACCCGTGGAACTTTATCGGGGTAGGATGCGGTTATGTTGGGGTAGCGGCAGCGGATTGGTGTGTTGTACAAGAGATGCAAAGTTTCAGTTATGTTTTGTTTTTGTGGCTGTTTTAAATATAATTATTTAGTAAAACAGGTATTTGAAAACGCAAACTGATTTAATACAGTATAATTCACAGATGGTCCATTAGATCGATACGGCTTCTTTACTTAACAGCCCAAATAATTACTACCGGTATAAAATAAAAAACGGAACCTTTAAAGGATCACTCAGGTGTCAGTGTTTGTCCGTCTGCCACAGCTAATTTTCTCAAAACCTACTGGACCGATTCTATTTTTGAAAATTGTTACAATGTATAAAAACTTATGTGACCAAAATAATAAATAAGTTTTTAGTCTTTTGGTTACAATTACCAACGCCCCCAAAACTAGAAAATTATTTATTTAAAAAAATGTGTAAACTGTACCGTGTGATGTATCAAATGAAAGAGCTTATTGTGAGGGTATCAAGTATTTTGATTTCATAATTTTAAAATAAATATTCAAGAAATTAGACGAACAATTACCAACGCCCCCTCTCCATTATGTTCAAAACTACTGATCCTTTACTTCTTTTAAAAAATAAAACCGACTTCTAAACAAAAAAACCAAAAAGTATAAAATAACTTTATTTTCGGAACTCGGTGTTTTTGGTTGCTTTTTTGTTGTTGAACACACCGACTTCCGAAATTAAAGTTATTTTATACTTTTTAGTTTTTTTGTTTAGAAGTCGGTTTTATTTTTTGTAAAAAGTTTTTTTTATTTTTCACTTTTTAGTGGTACCTACACCCCCTCCCCTACACCCCCTCCCCCACCCAAACGAACCAATCACATTGGTGTAAAAAAAACGTACTGCTCCTTTGCAGAGTAAACTAAGAGGTCGTCAATGTAGACAATGTAGATATTTTTTTTAGATTTTGGTTGATTTTTCGAAAACAGCTTGGTTGATTTCGATAAAATTTTCAAATCGGTTGACAAGCGACGGAGTTATGCGCGAACAAATAATAAAAAAAAAAAAAAAACATACAAACATCCGAATTGAGAACCTCCTCCTTTTTTAGAAGTCGGTTAAAAATACATGTGGCACTCGGGGACTGCCGCGGTAAAGCTATTGCATAGCATTTTTTATTAACTTTAGTACTCTGCGTCATTGTGATATGGTCTCGATTCGTTCACCTGGGTTACTGTACTAATGTAAATCACATACGTTTCACTTAACTTTGTCCCACCGATTGTTTCCGAACGCAGACGTTCGGCACGGCTCGGTGACGGCGAGCGACCATTTTAAAAAGGCGGGGCCTAATCGAATGACGTAGCGGTGTTAGGTTATTTTCGTTACGGAATTTCTGGATTCGGTTGCCACGCTCAATGCCCGCGATAGAAGCTATGCAATAGCTTAAAAAAAATGTTGATAATAGTTCCTTACCTAAGTTGCATGATACAAAAATGAAATTCGTTCGGGACACTGCATGCGATTCTGATTCGCACTAGGCAAGTTTTTCTAAACAAGCGAGCACATCATAATGAATCAATATACCACAACATATAGGTACCATTATACGCGAACTTAATAATAATATGATAAAAAAGTGCACTAAATAAATAAAAGCAACTCAACCCGCTACGCTTATATAATGTATCCGTTATCTTATAACAACTTGAGTAACGAAGAGCGAAAGCGGACACTCTTACTTATTAGTGTACATGGCTTATGACTTTATATGACTGAATTGGCTACATTAGGTGATAACTTTTTTATGTTATTGCGTAAGTGCGCGTGGGTGAAGTAGAAAGTTTAATCGGAAAATGGATAACTCAATTCGTTGTTGTATATATGACATTGCTTTTCAGTAGCTTTCTGAGATCGGGCGTCGGGAAACGCAGGGCAATTCCCGGCCACTGTAGACGCGGGCATGCGGATGGCGAGCTATGGGTGTCTCACCGTCCGAAAGCAACCAGGCTCGGGTCGACGGCGTGTCGTATTTCACGCGCGCCTCAAAGAGCTGTCAGCACAGAAGACGGGGACTATAGGGTCAGTGCCTGCTAGGGTTGCGGAATCCATGCGGATTATATAAACCCGTATAAAAAA
Organism: Hecatera dysodea; assembly: GCA_905332915.2. Classification (NCBI taxonomy): domain Eukaryota; kingdom Metazoa; phylum Arthropoda; class Insecta; order Lepidoptera; family Noctuidae; genus Hecatera; species Hecatera dysodea. The sequence goes on along the minus strand of HG995286.1, from coordinate 22,119,565 downwards.
TGGGTAATAAGTTTATAAATCAATCCTGGACTTACACGTATTGTAGTTCCATTAGATTGCTTGCTGGATGTTTTAGGTACCCATTGACTGAATTTTCCGCCGCAAAAAAATATTATCATTGGTTCAATATTTAATAAAATTTCGATGGCATGTTGGGGCATCCTTTGGTTATGGTCGTATCGTTTTATAGCCCCATATACGATGTTTCTATCTAGAAGTCGTATTTGACCTCTAAGGAAAAGTTAAACAATACTCGGTATGTGTAATGAAACATTTATATTCCGCAAGCTACTCACGATTTGGGCAAGCTTATGGATCATTTACGTTGGATCGTTCCGTGACCGAGGTCAAGGGATTTCAACATCCAAGAGTCAAAGACTTTTCCTGGTTTAACGTGAACTTGTCTGTAATGTGGTTCATTGAGATGAGTAAGTACAGAGCAAAACTTTTAGTAAAATGAATAATTCGTTACGATTTTCAATTTGATTAATAGTACATTCAAAGGTTAACAAGACTAAAGGATTGAATGGATTTAATGTGATTGGAAATATGAACAGATTATGACCTGTATACTTTTCATCCCCGTAGTAAGTTTCCTTTGGATAAAATAACACAAACCACAGCCATCATAGTTCCTACAGCTTGCTGTGCAATAAATACAATAAAGAAACTTGTTAGAAATAGAAAACAAATGCCTTATTTGAACTTCTTACTCTATACTTGGTATCTCAACTAATCATCGCCATAAGATGGTTACGTTAAGTCCCACGGACCAGCAAGGAAATTTGTGATTATTTACGAAGTTATAGTCATTAGAAATTAACACTGTCATAATTTGATCTTGCTTACATTATTAGAATCAATTTTTATTTTTAAACGTTGCCCCACACTAGGATTTCGTCCTATATCGTGGGTGTGTTCACAAACATGTAAACTCACATACGCAAGACATCCAGACCCGGAACAACCGCCTATAGTCCATTCAAACATTTGTTCCGTGCGGGGATCGAACCTGCGATACATTGCGCAGCAGCCGAACGCTCAACCACTATGCCTACCGTGTCGTCAAATTATATCTCAACCTAAGATATGATTGAATAATTATATTGCTAAATAAACTAAAAACCTAGATCACTGCAGAAAAATATGCCCTATCAATTCACACCCACCTGCTTTGCTTAACGCTAACTAGTTTAATGAGGTCATTTTGTTCATGCTCGTTTGGTTTAGCACACACTTAGTTTTAAAGAGGCCTATAAATCTCATCCAAAATATAACGGAGCAATGACCCCAAACTAATTCCGGATAGGCATTATCATTATCGGGAATTATCGACCATAGTACTATCTGATACGAGTCGATTTTAGCAGAATGACGTTGATAATGGTATCTAAAGTGGTTACCACTCCATTAGTCTGAATTATGGGTGTCAGTGGTTTAATGAGTCAAGCTTTTCTTTGTAATGTGCGGGTGTATTATTGTATATTATGTATATTTATTTTTTTTGTTTCTGGTTCGGTAAAATGTAGTTTCATCATGACGTAGGACATAAGAAGCGCATTACACCGAGTCAAACGGTACACACTGGCATTAAAACGAGTCAAACGCTACATACTGAGTGGGTGTACTCACTCAGCTAAATTGACGTTCATAAAATACATAATATTGTTACTCATATTCTATCGATAGCTTTTTGGTCTCGTGTTATATTTTTCATTATTTAATACCACAAAGCTTTGTAACTGAACCTTCCAGTGCAATTTCGCAGCTGGTGCACCTGAGAAATTGCAGTATCGAGGGGTCAGAAAACTCCTTCAAGATTGCATTTCAGGATTATCCCCACCAAGATCCAGCGACGCTTGAAACAACGAGGTTCCAAACAGATGTTCCCTATGTTGGTCGAAGGGAAGTTTGTTAACCCCCCAACACACAAGTTCCTTGGCAAACGTTTTTGAAAGAATTTTTTAATATTAAAAACTTGCGGTTTCATACTTATTAAATTTATTGCTATAAAGGGAGTTTCCAAATGGCAATTTCAAATTGTTTATTGCTTCATAAAGACTTTTTGTTGACTTGTATATGAGGATACCAAGTTTTATAACAAAACTTACATTTTCAAATTTAGAAGTATGCGACGAAAAAAAATTAAAAATATAAGTTGTTACCTATTTTTGTTGATATTAGAGAGTGCACTTAAACTCTGAGAAAGCATCAATTTAACAATGAACTTACCCTCAGGATCCTGAAGGGGCTCTCAGCCAGCAGACAGACTTCTCCGGAGGTCGCCTTATCAGGCTGGGCAGGCAGCATAATCTGCAGCTCACCCCCAGGGTCCACTTTCTCACGATTATGTCGGTTCTGGCCGGTCAAGGTCCACACCCATTCCTGGAAACAAGTTATTTATGCATTGAGACAGTGTTCAAAGGAACGCAGTTTGTTGCAGACTCTCTACTAAAACTTGGATTAATTATCAATCTTGAAGGGGGATCCTTCAAGATTGATGCCCGATGATCCATACTCTACCCAGTATCGTACAAAACATCATAACTGACCTTTGGAAAGCAGATACCTGAACGGCTAAACAACTAGCTGCTGCCCGCAATTAATAAACTAGCTGCTGCCCGCAGCTTCGCCCGCGTGAATGTTGGAAATTATCCCAAGGGAACATAATCCCGGGATAAAAAGTAGATATCCTATGTTACTTCTAATACCTCCAAGAATATGTGTACAAAGTTTCATGATGAACGATTGAGTAATTTTCGCGTGAAAGCGTAACAAACAAACTTACATTCACATTGATATATTAGTATAGATTACTATAGTTATACCATAATTATCAAATTAAATATATGTTGATGCCAAAGTATGAAGCATTCTTTAGGATTTTAGGCCATCAATGAAACAGGGCCTCAAGTCTGCTATTACAATGGATTTTTCAAGGTTGGTAATCTGTTAATATAAAAGCGTCACTATGACTTTCCAATGGTCAAACACTCCATTGAAAGAAATGACAGACGTACATAGTAATCTACTAAAATGACAGTTCCTTTGATCAGTGACCTACCATTAGAACATCATTGTGCAGTAATTGCTTTTAATAGCTCGGTTATCAAAAAGCATTATGAGACCATTGACCGACCGATCAAGATCATGAATGTAGCAGATTAGGTACGAACTTTTAGCAAAATGACAATGGGATCGTGTTGGATAACAAATTTATAAAAATATCAGACTTGGGGCCCAGGTGAAATGGAGTAGACACACCAACAGTGGCGTATGGTCTATTCAAAAGCACCACACTCGCACTTCCCTTGCCGGTGTCCATCTCACCAAATAATTGCTACTCGTAAATCCATAACTTTATAAAATATCATGAGAGATTGTAAACTCTCAATAAATTTCCAACTGAACAAATAATTGGAATACTTTTTATGTATCAAAATTTGATAGTCTCTCGAAGAGACTTTGCGAACCGACATGAATTAACGATATTTAGGCAACCAATCCATGTACGGTTTTACAATTCATTGGATACTAGTTGCCGCCCGAGGCTCCGGCTGTGCGAATGTCGAAAAATACCCCAAGGGAACATACTCCCGAAAGAAAAAGTATCCTAAGTGTTATTCTAGACTATAATCTACCTCTTTGTTAAATTTTAAATTTAAATGTCATCAAGATCTATTCAGTAAATTTTGCGTGGAAGAGTAAAAAAATATCCATCCATACTTACAAACTTTCGCGTTTATAATATAAGTAGGATTCTTGCGCGCGTAATAGCGTAACATAGGCACCTATTTTTCGATGACAACCACAGTGGTGACTTCACGCACTCTTACACTATTAGGCTTACGCTTACAAAAAACCAGCGGCTTGACAAAAAAAAATACACTTACATTCGCTAATGACTTAATTAAAGAAAACCAAAAATGCGTGTTGCAACACGAGCAATTCACATAACTTTGTGCCACTGTCACGACACTATCGGTTTGCGTCACGCATTGATCACGAGCTGTCAACACGGATGGATAATGGGATTAACATCTCATAAAATCTATTATATTATTGGCAGCTAACCAGCTTTCGGGTTGAATAAACCACTAGACAATCAGTTGTGCAATTCTGTAAAAAAACTCACTGTCAAAAATTATGTGAGGCGAACACGAAGTGAGTCGTCAGTCCAAACAATCAAGCTGGAATGGCAGCCGATTTATTTTATAAAATAGCAGCGCCCCGCGGTTTCACCCTTTCGCTTTGTAAAATATTATGTCACCCGGGGATAGTGTAGCTTCCCAACAGTGAAAGAATTCATTTCGGTTCAGTGGTTTCGGAGCGTATTCAATACAAACGAACGATCAAATCTTACCTCTTTATAATATTAGATTTATAAATATATCATCGTAAATACTTAGGTGGAGTGAGCTTGAAATGAACTGTCCTTCCAGCTTGTTTGCGTGGACTGACACTGCCACTTTTTCTAAGTTTCGAGATAATTATTTACAGAATTTCGTTGTGAGATATTTACAGAATTGACCGGACGCGGCACGTTCAGCAAATGAACTGATAACAGATCCATTAGTGCAGAAATTGGAGCCAAGTAAAATCTTAAAAGTGTCCGCGCTTCCAACAAATTGGACCAATCATCATTTCAACAAAAATATTGGTACAAAAGGAAACCGCGAGAAAAACTGAGTTCCTTGACCGCTAGTCTAACAAAAACTCTTTGTAATATTAGTACCAACAAGAATTAAACTTAATTTCGTAACAGTAGGTCTTGCCTATCCTGTCTTAAAAGCCTCACTAACCAGTTGATTTAGAATTCATTTTCTCTGAGATTATCTTTTTTACATGAGTAAAGTCGAATTTTAAAGTACAATGTGCATTAGCGGGCGGGCTGTTGGGAACCTCCTAAGTATTCTTTTCTTCTACCTACATTTTCCTCTGCTGAAGTGCGGTGTTTCCATTAACATTTTCCTAAATATGGTAATTGAGTCAGGTTTCGCTTTATTTCATGGGCACAGGCAAACCTTGGCCCTCGGTCTCCTTACTGCACTTGAACAATAAACTTCAAGTTCAAAGCTATAACAGCAGAGTTATGGAAAATCTAGTTTCCGCGTGTTTCTTAACAATATCGGCGTTTCTTGCAGTTTCAATTAGCTTCGCAATAAAATATGTCTTTGTTTCGACGCTTGGCAACTTTTGAGTGGAACAGTACTTTAACTCTCATTGAAAAAAAAAATGCAGTAGCACTTCTCAAAAGAAATGCAATTTCTTTTTGAGAAATGCTGCTGCATTTTTATTTTTGCTTTAAAATTTATTACAGTACAGACAGTGTAGTCCAAAGCACATTATATTTAGGACGTATCCACTGAATCAAAATCCTATGCTATTTTTGATCTCCTAAGACTTCATAACGGTTTTTTCCATGAATGAGTAGATACGCAGTTTTCGTTTATGAACCTGACAGAGTCGTAAGATCTAGAATCTAATTTAATTAAAGCTTTACACCAGTCTCCAGAAATGAGCTACCTGTGTAAACGTGATCTAAATCTCACAAAATTTATTTCAGCATATCTAATTGCCAAGATTTATTATAATGGATCTACTCGTATAGTAAATAAATTAAACTTTTGTACAATAAATTAGAGTAAAACTTGTAATCACTTAAGCGTCATACGCTATGTTAATTCTCAAACATATTGCGTACAATCCCTGGAGATTATTACGAATAACCGCCAGAATTTATATTAACCTAGATGCCACCCGCGGCTCTGCCCGTAAGAATGTCGAAATTTACTCTAGGGAATATACTCCCAAGATAATAAATATTCTATTTGTTATTTCAGACTGCCTCTGTGCCAAATTTCATCAAGATTCGTTCAGCCGCTCTGACGAGATTGAGTAACAAGCATCCATCCATACAAACTTTCGTATTTATAATATTTAAATCGATTAAGCTATTATTATAGTACATACCTATAGTATAATACCTCATTTAGGTAATAAGTTCTACCGACCTCGACTGGTTATTAATACGCGAGATTGCTATGATAATATTAAGGTTATATAGCAATTGGCCCCAAATACCAAACAATCCTTTGTTTTGATTCCACAGTTGGTTATTGTTACAATTTGATCATCGTTGTCTGAACACTTGTGTGGTACCTGATAGTTATATTCTGGGAAACTTTATAATGCGAGCGGATCTAGGCATGCATAATTCATGGTCAATCATCAGGACTGAAAACTTTTTTTCAGTGTATATCCTCTCAATGCTTGGCAAAGGTCTGCCTCGCAGATCTTCAGTTTTACCGGCGTGTCTCTTCCTCGGCGACGACGCCAGCTACCTGGCGACCTATTATGACGTCTTAAATCCATCATGATTTCTGTGTCAGAGAGAGACGGAGTTACACAAGACGAATAGCACTATCTCTTTCCCTCACACGAATCATGATAGCATTGGCACTTCGTAATACGGCCACTGAATCCCACTGCGTAACGGATCTGACCCATCAATCAATGCAATATGAATGGCACTTGTATCCAGATCGAAAAGCCAAATAACCATATCTACCTATACAAAACTCTATGCATCATGCTTTTGTAACTTGTATCGTTTTTCTAGTGGATTATAACAAAATCATTACACGATTCAAATATATATATATATTTTATAAGCAAAACATACGTGCAAATGTACATACATTATTGCATAGTAAATTCAATATTGAAATTTAAATAAACATTAATATTTAAAAAATAATCTCTGGTGAGTCACTCCATAGTAGATGCAATCACAAAAATGATCCATTTGTCTTGCAACCACAAATACACAGAGGAAAAACGTTTTGCTGAAGGAGTAAAATGTTACCTCATAGATAGGGCAAGCTCCTATTATTACTACTGTTAGCTCCCCTAGGATTTAGAGCGAGATGTTACTCTCTGTTACATCTAGTTTGTTACCAAACTGATTAAGAATAAAAGAAAAAGTATAGCTACGTTTGTTGACCTCAATGAACCTGCAAGAGCGGTTAAACGTAGAATCTAATTAAATCCTTTAAAAAAGCATGCATTTGCCAGGGGTTTTCAATAGTAAATGAGAAATGAATGCTTTTTTTGTACTAGCAAAATCTCCAGCAGATTATTAAAAAGTATTAAGTAAATATTGTGTCAATAGAGCCATCTATTGACACATTTACTTACTAGTTTTTATTATTGTTATAATATTTACTAGGTATATAACATTTCTTAACATGCTAGATCGAAGTCTTAATTTCATTGATTTCATTTTTGGCCTTCGTAAATATGATCACAAATTCTTCCTTCCGTTCTCAGCTTAAACGGTTGCCTATCCGTCAAAGGAGAATACTCAGATCTCTCTGCATACTCATCACTATAATGAAGGATCTTTATGCTTGTGATTATTTAAAACAATATTTTAAGTGTTAGGCAGTTCTCACGATCTTTAACCTTCAAGCATCCAAAAATTTACATCTTCATAATTATTTCTGTTTTTTATTTTTCTAATTCCTATGATATTTCTATTATTAAACTCTGGAAAAGGCTGAGTATTTTTTTTTCCTTTAAGCGTAAAATCCATAAACACTACTTAAAAACCTGTCATTCCTAACTTGGTCTTCGTCGTAATGATCATGATTATTTTTAATCAGAAACATTACTATAAAACATCATATTTATTACTTTATTATTTTAGCTTATTACACAGCGTTATTTGTAAAATACCAACAACATCTTAAGAGGCTCATTATTATGAAAAACTTTTACTATGGGACCAAACCTGAAATCGCGAAAAAAAAGTCAGCGTTTCCTTACATTTATGGTCGTATAACTAATCAAAATGTAGGGAACAGCTGATTTTTCTTTCCCCTGTGAAATAACCCTGTATATGTATGTACCCATTGATGAACCTATCACAGTGAAGTCCTTTTAACCCAAAAGTTTACTGGTAGAGATTGCCTTGCTAAGTCCACCCATGTGCCACTATTATTATGTTTATTTAAATGAAGGCTACAGGGTCAACCCAGCAAACCTGCCGCAGGATGAGTAAAGCTGCAAACATTACCCTTTCAAAATAGCAAGCGTGATGATGTTATACTATAACTCCTAAGTGCTCTTAACTCTCTACTTACCCTCTGACAAAACGAAAACACTTACTAGAAACAAAGGGATTTTCTATATTTTTCCGAACAAGAAAATCCAATTACCCGTGTATCAAAGGAATCAAAAGTTAAAGCGATAAAGGCAAGCTTTTAACGTTAAAATAAATGTTATAATGAAATAACTATGCGATGTTTAACTGTGTTAGTTACGTTACTATTTTAGGAACATGTTACTATAGTCAATGTAAAACATGATTTTAGGGTTCCATTTTTCATATGTTATTCATCAAAGTGCAGAATTATTTAAGTCTGTCTTCCGCCCGTGTTCGATATTATTTTATGTCTGACAAAAATGAGAAGTCATCATCTGCCTAGCCTTTTTCCCATTTACATTGGGGTCGGCTCCCAATTAAGCCGGATTTAGCTGAATACCAGTATTTTATGTGAAGCGGCTGCCTACCAGACCTTCATAACCCATTAACTGGGGAACACGGTACTTCATGGTAAGACTGGTGTCAGATTTTCTGGCTTCTGACAATCCGCAACGACTGCCACAGATCTCCAAATGACAGCTGGGACCAACGGCTTGAGAGGTGATATAACCAAAAACTCTTTATAAAAAATAAAACTAACTTCTGCACAAAAAAAAAAACAAAAAGTACCTACCTACAAAATAACTTTAATTACGGAACTCGGTGTTTATGGTTGCTTTTTTGGGTTTTGAACACCAACTTCCGAAATTAAAGTTATTTTGTACTTTTTGTTTTTTTTTTTTGTGTAGAAGTCGGCTGTATTTTTTTGTAAAAAGTTTTTATTTTTCACTTTTTTGTGGTACACACCCCACCTAAAAGTACCAATCACTTTCGTGTAAACAGTAAACAAACATGCGATTTCAGCAATCCCGAAAGATTTGCTGTCATTTATTGAAGAGTTCCGTTTTCTATCATCTCTGTTCTTCATCAGATCTTCATCAAACTAGAAATAGACCACATTGAAATACTAAGATGGTCTTCCAAACCATCGTACACAATTTTATTTTTTCGTTTTATATCGACAAAAGGGAATGAGAACGTCCTCAATGTAAACTAAGCCACGCATTATTAGGAAATTTCATGGAGATCTGACGACTAGTGTTTGTGATAACACAAATACTCAATGAAATTTAAATGGGACCACACGACAAGAACCAGCTTTCGGATACAAAAATCATCAAAATCGGTACAACCAGTACAAAGTTATGAGGTAACACACACAAAAAAAAACAGTCGAATTGAGAACCTCCTCCTTTTTGGAAGTTGGTTGAAAATGAGAAGTAAGAAAATATTATTATTGAGGTCCAAGGATCCATTGTAATAACATAACGTGCACTTTGAAATTACAACTGGCTAACTTTATACACACATATACTGACTATCTATCACAACTTTTTTCTGTAATTGACAAGGCTAATTATATCTACATATACAAAAAGAAATACTTTTGATTTTGCCTTCGTATACAATATCAGTTTATATTTAAGATATTTATACTTTTATGGATAAACACTGGATGTATAATAGAATCAAGGGCAAGGCTGCCCCCATTTCTCGTCCATAACATTAGTGGATTGAAACTTTTCTAACAGGGAAATCCAATTACCTTGGTAGATAGATAGTAGGTACACTTTTGTCGACCTGAATTAAAAAGCAGCAAGCATTTAATAACTTACCACCACTTGGGAATGTTTTATTTCATTAATTGGTATATAGAATAAAACTTCACGCCACGTAACTAAAAATTTTACAAATCTCTTTGACCAAGACGAATATTGTTTTGGTTAAAATGATTTGCGTACCTGAAAGATGGTAGACATTCCGTACTGTTTTTCGCATTTTCATAGAAGAATGCGGTAGAGAAACTCTTTTGAGACATTAGATTCGAATCAGGACGCTAAATAGGGAACATGCAATAGTTTCATCTTGCTTTCATTTCAAAGAATTCCGTGTAAAATAGACCATACATAAATTAAAAAATTAATACGCTTTAATGTATTGCCGAAATTGTGATTATAAACTGACTGTTTTTTTTTTTTCCCGCGAAAAGCCAGAGATCATGAACTGTCAAGTATTAAAATTTAAGTTCGTCTTTTCGTTGTCACAACAGATAGTCTTGTTTCCAAATAGATAATAAGTTTACTAATATAGGTATAAGTTATCTTTTTTTGTTTGTATTTACTAACCCATATGGATGATGCTTATCCGAAATAAAGATTATTTTATTTTAAATTTATTTATTATACCTATGACGACACTAGAAGCTGATTGTTTACGCTCCGTTTCACGTTAAGTATATTAATTCGTAATAGTTGTTAAAATCAATATTAACTACGATAAAAACATTGCAGGGGCCCTTCTTTTATGCTATTTTATCATTTCAATAACAAAATGTTCATGAATCCAGTAATTGCATCTTCCCTATTCAAAACTATCTTGCGTTTCGAATACCTATATCTAGGTGCTCAATTTATGTTGTAATGGGTTGCACGCACAGAATGTCGAGATTAAGAGATAACTTAATAATTATATTTAATTAAATTAAGCTTTTGGAAGTTTTTTTTTTAATAATGTTGAAAATAAGTAAATAAAAAATTAATGAAAATCAGACAAACGCGACCACATACAGTCCAGTGAAGCGATAAGGGTCAAAGTGCAAAAGGGGCAGAACGCCACACAAAAAGGTTTCTTTTATATTAGACATCAGAAAATCCAATAATGAATAAAATTTGTTTTACGGCTGATCTCTAAAATCTGAGAGCTTCGGCTCAATATAAACATATTTAAATATTAAAGGGGCCATTTGAACCAATCAGGAACGTTCATGATCAAGGGTCGTTTTATAATTTTTTTACTGGAACAGCGATTTATTTATTATCGAATCAATTATTATTTAGTCTTGAAAGGAACGGTTAGTAGTTATAAGAAATAAAAAAAAGGAATTTTCCATTTTTCGTTTTGTTTTCTAATACGTTAAAATGCTATGAATATTTATAGATAGGTTTATTAATGAAGAATGGTAATAGATATGAGATGGTTCTATCATATAAAGTTGTTTTTATTATTATTTAAGCATGTTTTTACTGTCACAAACACCTTTGCCAAAATTATCGGTTATCACAATATTTTATTGGTAATTGAGAGGCATCGTAATGTTTGTAAGTAGTAGTTTAATAGCTCTATCTTTTGGCGTGAAGACTAAATCGAAACGAATGTTATTTTTGCCATTATCAGTGCTATACCTTGTTTAGTTATTTTTTTAATATATAAATATTTTCAAAAGACAATTTCGCAGTTCGCAGTTTGTGTACCTCCTCAAAAAGACGTTGTAGTAAGTACCTGTTGTTACTTCGTATCCTTAGAGCCAGTTTCTGAATTGAAAATTTAGAGTTACGATCGTACAAAACCCTATTTTAATGCCATTCTTTCAGACTGTAGTAGTATAAAAAAATAAAACTTACTTTGCCTTTGCGTAATAGAAAACTTTTTTTAAGATATTGTTCTCATTGAATAATGTGCATTCTACTAAATGACGGAAAAAAATAAATACATAAAGGTAATTTTTAATAAATAAGTTTTTATTGTTCTATTAATTAAGTAAACAAGCTACGTAGGTGTTAAACACGATAGCGGGTGCAAAACAATTAATTAGCATGTATGAAGCCGATGTCCCTCGGTGTCCGAGCTATATGCATCGCTTTTACGATCACGACAAAGTAACGTCTATAATATATAGAAAGGCAGAAACAAACACGAATTTCAACTTTAATATGAAGATTACAACGTTAATTTTTGCATGAAGCTAACTAGTAAAAAGATCATAAGATTATTTAAGTGGTTAACGTAAACTGAACTGTGTGTTATAAAGTTTTAGTTTATATTTAGTATGATAATATTATTTTTTTAGGGTTCCAAACCTCTACATTATGGAACTGAAACCTTATAGGTTTGTTTTGGTTGTCTATCCGTCTGTCACCGGCGATATTCTCCGAATCTACCCGACCAATTCAGTTGGAATTTGTTGCACATACAATCTTCTGTGACCATACACAGATGTGTAACGATAGTAAATCAATTTTTAAAAAGAGAGTTTTGGGAGGCAAATTAGAAATATAAAAAACGTTGGTTTTCGAAATGTGTGACAAATCAAATGAAAGGTATTGGAAGGATTTTCATAATTTTAAAATGAGTGATGTTGAAAGTATTCAAGAGATTAGATGAAAAATGACTATTCCTATCCCCTTATCTCCGAATCCAAAGAGTCAAAAAATTTGGAAAAAAAGAAACAGATTTCTCAGTTCTTAGAGAGCTATAAGAAGTCTATGGTTTAAAGATAAAATTTTACAAAGTGAGATTCGTTCGGAACCCTTTGCATACGAGTCCGTCTCGCACTAGGCCAGTTTTTTAAATTTGTCATGATCACCGAAGTTTTGGCTGCATTTAATTAGAACAATGAGGGCAAAATTAAATTGTTGAACATTGTGATTTAAATTGGAATATTTGGAATCCAAATGTCATTTAAAACCTCAAGATTTTTGAATCCAGAATTTAAAGTTGAGTATTCGTCAATGTCTACTATAGAAAACGTGTAGAAACTATAGATGGCAGCACAGACGCATCAATGTCAAGCAGGTATATTTTACTAAAAAGTTTTAAATTTGCAACGCTAAATGGCATAGTCTACTTCGTGCACGTTTCCCTCAACGGAAAGTGCAGGAAGTATAGGTGGCAGCACAGATCAAATATTTACTAAGTAAAAGTTTCAGATTTGCGACACTAGATGGCATAGTCTACACCGTGCACGTTCCCTATAGCCTAAAAATCTGGTCAAACTTTGACATTACAGTGAGTTTTGACAACTTCCGTACTGCACATTCCTTAATTATATACTTCTATCATGTTGTATCCTCTTGGGAATCTGACCGAGGCCATCATTATCCATTAATCAAGATCTGGCTCGCATTTGCCATTGGAGCATGCGGTATGGACTCATGGTCAATCCCATAATCACGAAGGTTATCGAGGTGGGTAGTTCCAGGATGGTTTCTAGGATTGTCTGGGCAACTCTTCCCCAGGTTTTTTTCGACAACACGGTTGTTTCTCTCTCCAAGAAAGTTAAGAACTTAGGGATAATCATTGACAGGAACTTTTCTTGGACTGCCCAACTCCAAGAAGTTAGCCGCAAACTATTTGCATTTACGGCTTCTTTGAGAAGACTGCGTAATTTTCTTCTGAATGCCACCAAGATGGCGCTTGCACAGTCATTTCTTTTCCCCATCCTTGATTATGCTGATACTAGCTATGATGATGATGCTAGATGTAGCTAGGCCTTACTCAAAAACAACTCGACAACAATGAGCGGCTTCAAATTTTTTGTATGAAGTTCATATTCGGTTTACGTAAAATATATTACCATGTTTCTGAATTCCGAATAAAGCTTACATTGCTTCGTCGGAATGCTCATACTCTTTCCCTTTTATACAATGTGCTCTTTTCCCCTTCTACCCCTCTTTATCTCAAGAGACGTTTTCAGTTTCTCTGTGATTTCCACACTAAATTTCTGAAGTCATCATATAATTTACGACTTAAAATGCCAATGCATTCCACAACTTTCTTGAATAAATCCTTTACTGTCCAATGAGTACTGACGTGCTCAATCGTTACCTGTGTTCAAAAGGCTCGTGAAGGAACATTACCTACTTGTCGCTGTAATATCGATGTTCGTCATTTATATATTCCCTATGTATTTAGTATATATGTATCTATTGTTAAGATTATTTATTTATCTGTGTATATATTGAATTATTTATAGTAATGTTGCACCGATGACTACCCCATTTATGTACAGGCAATTACTGTCCATTCCAGGTTGCCTGGAAGAGATCGCGGAATGCGATAAGGCCGCCCATTGTACATGTGTTTTTGTTTATAGTTTTCTTTTATTTTGTTATTCCCGGTGTACAATTAAGTATATAATAAATTAATTATATCCTTTATTGTACACCTTATAATAAGGACAGGAAAACATTTATAAAAACAAGTGTACAATGGGCGGTCTTACAACATTTAAAGCCTAATAACCCGGCAACTGAGCAAGATCCTTTAAATAAATGTGATTTATTCATAAGGGCTTTATACCTTTATGCCGAGGGAACGTAAAACCGTCACAACCGGCGGTCGTACCTAACACAGAATTTTGTTCAAGAATATCGATATTCTACGGTATCTCTGCGAAGTGGTAGCGAAGCTGTGTCGTAGTTGGCAACATTCTAGTGGAAGGTGAAAACTGGCTGTAATTTTATTTTCCCTCTTTTTATTCTTGGTAAACTAAAGATATACAGTATATGATATAAAGATAGACAGTATATGCAGTAAGGACAGGGCGAACTGCAAGTTTTTTGACGAAAAAAAGTGGGCCATAATTGGTCCGTCTAGCCCAACGTCAACCCGCCACTTAGTCAGCAATCTTTGGGAGCGCTGGTGTGCACGAGAGATTTGAAAAAATTCGTGTTTCTTATATGGACCTTGCTGGGCACGGATTTATTAAGTGATTAGAGAGTTTGTTATAATATGGGTAAACTTTTATTTCTAAACATGGGCAACTAAAACCAGATTTACTGAGGGTTTTTACAGATAGCAACAAACTCGTTAATCCGATAACATATTTGAATATTGTGGAAACCTCATGCCCCAGCCGCCGCAACAGAAGAAGACGCCCCGGGCGTCGAGAAACGCAGGGCGATTCCCAGTCACCGTGGGCGCGGGCCTGTGGATGGTGAGCTATGGGTGGTTCGCCATCCGATAGCGACCAGGCCCGGGCCGACGCGTCGTTTTCCACGCACGCCTCAAAGAGCTGTCAGCAAAGTAGACGGGGCCCCATAGGGTCAGTGCCTGCTAGGGTTGCGGAATTTGTTCGTAAGGGTCACCGCGGCCCTGGAATGCAAAGGGCACTAGAAGGATTACGGGTGGGTTTTAGTCAGTAAAAGTCTGACACTCCCTTCGGCTCCGCCATTCAGAAGTCATTTGATGATTTCCAATCCAGAAAAAAATGTTTGAATATTGTGTACGAAAAAAAAGCTTTATCACGTTATATTCAGGAGAAAAAGAACCAAATTTTGTATTATAACCACGATAGACTGATGGATTTTTTATTGCAGTCTATTATGATTAGTAGAAAAAAGGCGTCTTCTCATAACCCAAACCTTGGCTACCAGTACAAAATGTTTATTCACTTGTTGCTTCCGCCAACAGATCGTAAATAATATAACAAGGTCATAACGAACTCTCTACGCTTTAATCTTGAATCATAAATCATTACAATATGTTTAGCGTCCCGTTCAAGATAATAGACGGAGCTACTAGAAACGATGTAGTATTTATAAAGAACCGATATTAATATAGAAAAATGCCACAGAGTTCGCCAAGTTTGCTTTCAAAATGATCTTAAAAACATAAACGTCAAAGTTGTTGAAATATACTTTCGAAACAACACCAAATAAATATTAAACTGAGGCAGCATTTTAGCGACCTCTGTAGTAGTCTATTTCTAGTAGCTACGTACGATAGTCAATAAAACTACACTTGGCATAGTTGGATCATGTAACGATAGTAACTTTACTTAGAAGCGTACCACACTAAGTTCTGAAACAGCGATGGTACAACTTTTTTTGTGATTTTATTTATTAAAACTTTATGCACTAGTAAAAAACTGTACAAAGGCGGACTTAATGCCATAAGCATTTCCTACCAGTCGACCTTAGGGTAGTGCAGAGACAACATGGCAGGTGCAACATAAAAGAAAGACTAAAGACTAAGATACATTAATACAAATAAAAATGACAAAGGCATTGCGAAAAACGAATTAACGCTGTGATGATTCTACTAACTTCTTGCGAATATGCTCACGTGCCTTCACCTTTATTCAGTCCGAACAAAATCTATCAAAGATAGGTCTTATTATTTTATACATAATGTACATGTGTAATGACACTGAGGTCCTCCTAGACTGCATTGATTTTAACAAAGCTGCTCTCAGGACTACATCTTTTTAAATAAAATTTATCTAATATTCCAGCAAGACAAAATTCATCGGATAGGTACGCTATTTGCTTAATAGCTCTTTTGCATAAACCGGGCTAGGAACATATGTAAATTTTACCCGGAAAGTTGCTGATCTCAAGCGGGAATGAGCTGGATATGTGAACATATTTGCTACATGTTAATTAATAGCTATAAATGTAAGTAGTAGTATAAAGAGACCAAGACATAGATGATGGGGTGAAATGGATTTTTACCAAAAATAATGGAAAACAATATCAGAGGCAAGACGTGTGTGTTATTATAATCTATACTTATAATAAATCTGTAGAGAGGTCAATTCTGTACAAGGAATATATTTTCAAAATAACTATCAGGGGGTGATTAGTGATCGATACTGGTGCCAAAAATGCAATCAGTAAAATTTTTGTCTGTCTGTCTGTCTGTCTGTCTGTATGTTCTTTATAGAAACAAAAACTACTCGACCGATTTTAACGAAACTTGGTGCAATTATTCTTCATACTCCTGGGCAGGTTATAGTATACTTTTCATCACGCTACAATCAATAGGAGCAGAGCAGTGAAGGAAAATGTTGGGAAAACGGAAGAAGTTATTCCATTTTTTAAGCTTCCGTCGCGTGTGTAGCCTTAATGGTTAAAGTTACATAGAAATCATGTATTACGGAAATGTTCTACATAAAATTATCTAAAAAATATCCCGAAACAGCATGTCTATCTTTTGACAATTTTAAACCGATCGGGCTGAGAGTTTCAAAATCGGGGGTAAAGTAACTATTCCACGCGGACGAAGTCGCTGGCAGAAGCTAGTTTTATAATATAATATTAGCAATTGGTTGCATAGTAACTGATTTCTGTAGCTAACGACAGCAAAAATGTTGTAGGCAACTTTATCTACAACGAACAGCAAATCTTCTTTTATTGAATTTAAAAAAATGACGCATATCGATTCTTCGAAGTGAAGCTTCTACTGATGCTGATGAGAAGTTTTCATTGCGTTCATTGCCAAGAAATCGCAAATTTAAATTTTTGTTACAAGTTGAAAATAAAACAAAAAAGTTGATTGAGTTAGTGTTGTAATAAGAGTATGAGTTAACATCCTCATTCATATTGAGGTCGTTCACTTTGAGTTTAAAGCTGTTAAGTAAACAGTAATGAGAAGGTTCGAGTAAGTACAGTTCTGAGTCCGTTTTGGACATCCTTAGGGATGCATGCGAGTGTATTTACTGTTTCCGTTAAAAACTGCGCATCTGGCATTACTAAAATTTTACTTGCTGTTAAGGCACATACATACGTATTTAGTAAATTTTGTGGGAGCAACACGTTTAATATTATGTATTCTGGCAACCCAGCCGACGAAAGAAACGCGTATTTGTCGTATTTCTACAAGCGTTTTGCGAATAAACTACTTTTATGTGATACTTTGCGTATTTTATAAATGTAAAATTGGACGCCTGCTTTTATACTCGGATGATTTTGTAAAGGTATTTTTACAGGCTATTTTATTTTGCTCCGCTTGTTAAGGGTTTGCAAATTGGCCAAATGCTTACTTTGTAGGGAAAATGGTTCATTTACATACATCAGCTACACTTTAAAGTTGCCCTTGATAAGTACTTAGCACATTTGAGGAAGAAAATAAATTTTAGGTCCGTAGTCAGACACCCATCTCGGGTATAACAATCTACGACTAAAAAGTTTGTACTAATTCACAATCATCACAACAACTACGGGCGTAACTTGACGAAAATTGACGACACAACATGCGTTTCAAAGTCTGTACTTCTAAATATGATAACAACCTTAGCCTTATTGAATTTCGGATGAACAGGTTGGAAGCTTACCGTTCATCTCATTTCAACCAGAAAGAACTAGATGGCGTTATTTTTTTAAATTATATATTTAGGTGAAACAATTATTAATGAGAGTGTGAAGTGGTAGAGATTCACGATGCTTGGATTGAGAATTCACTCCAAGTTCACTTCATATTTTTTCACATTGCGATTTTTACAGAATAGGGTAGTTAACTAAAAAAATCTAATTAATCCGTCGGATGGATTTCCAAAAAATATTGGAAACGTATTTTTTCTTTTTTCACGTAAACAAAAAATGAAGACGATACAGTGCGTTGAAAACTCGTGTGACGTCACTACTCGCTACAATTTTTACGGAGCCGTGACGTGACAAGCCCCCACTCCTGATCTTTGATGCTTTGTATCTTCGTCAGTTTTTATAGATTTGATAAAGGAAAAAATACGTGTCCAATATTTTTCTATAATCTAACTGACGGACTAAACATAATCATATATTTTTTACTCAGGAAACATCCCTATAACACTGCAGGTAAAAAGGTAAGATAGTGAACACAATAGCATTGCACGAAACAAAATTAGTAACTTACAGCGAGTCCCCGCTTCCTCGGTGCGGTGGCGAAGTTATGCGTGATGCATTGCACTTGGGGCACTGCTCCGTCTGCTGTAGCCAAGATGGCGGGTCCTCGGACAGCGCTCTGTGGGGGCGGACGAGCCGTTCCACCACCTAGCAGCCACATGGTGGGTTCAACATTAGACACTGGAACAAAGGAAACTAACATTAGGTCATTGTTACGTTTCGAAGGTAGTTTAAATGTTCAAAGGCTCTAGCCAAAGTTTCAATCCATCAACAATAGTGATTGTGGAAATGCCAAAACATAAGGAATAGAAAAGAATAGAATAGAAAAACTTTTATTCAGGACATACACAGCACAACGGTTACAAACACAAATTACAGGAGAAGAAAAGTACAGAATGCGCCGAGCGTGTCCGAACCGAAAGGGTTACCACCTCAAGGGTCTGATCACGTGAGTTTTCAATGGCACTTGTTATCTCATACTTTTTTTGCTATTTCTCAATTACGATGTGGCACTTGTCTAGAGCTTTAGGATGCACTGTGTCTATGTATTCACCTTCAATATTTAGGCAGAAAAGATTCCTTTTGATTTTATTTTTAAAATACCAAAGTCATAATAGTGTTGTACCTATAGAGTTGTTGTACCTAGAGAGCTGTTTTTTTGTTTAACTATGTTTAAGCGTTCTGTTTTATTTTATTTGAATCCAGTTCATTTAATTTTATCAAATGATAAATTAATTTAGACTGAGGAGTTGAAACCCTCATATAGGTATTAGGGTTTCAAATTGTATAAAAATATTATACTATGACCAAAAGTCATATTACATGCTCCTAATAAGTATGTTGTTTTTAGAGGATAATTATTTAAGGTATTATAAACGTATATAAGAGTAGGGTTTAAGATCGATGTACACTCGCGACCAATAAACTGCAATAACTTCACTGCGAATTACTCAAAAGAATTTCTTTACAATGAACTATGGATTGTGCTCAAAAGGTAATTGATTGTGGTACTCGTATATACGTACCACAAACCACCACCACCAGAATTACCTTATAAATTATATTAAATCAATTTATTCGGAATTATTCGGAGTCGATGTTGTGGACGTCTAAATGAATAAGAACTAATATGAATATTTGAAATTTGTGTTGTACACCGCTTTATTTTCTGAATGGGAAATCATCAAGTGACTTCTCCCATTGCACTCTGGGAGGAGCGGAAGGGAGTGTCAGACTCTTACTGACTAAAACCCTACACATATCATGTTGATGTAATTTCAACCAAAATCTAAACCTAAATCATTGTGGTACCTATGTTATAATATGAGACTGATTTACATTACAATGAAATGAATGATTACAATACTGCTTACCCCCCGTAGCCCTTAACTATTCAAACACAAGGCAAATCCCTAGACCACCATAAAAGTACCGAAAATGACAACATAACAACCGAATAGAACAATTAAAATAATTCACAATTCACAGAAATATGACTTTAAGGTCAACGAACTATACAAACAGCAAACCTATACGTCCGAACCCAAATTAAAAACAGTATTACTTAATTGGTACGTACAGTAGGTACACGTTTACGACCGGATAGTATTCTGTATTACAGTCGTGCCCGAGCCAATTACAGGAATCCTAAGGACGAAATACACGCGACATTTGTTTTTTTCTAACAGCTTGTCATATTAATCAATTTATAGCGTAATTTGACGTGGCTTATCAGGTATCACTCATCGGGTAATGGTGCCACGCCTTTAAGTCTGAGAAGGCTAGCGTAATTATAGGGTTGTCGATTGTTAAAAAACGCAGCAGTAAGGTTGCAACCACTCCATAAGGGCGTGTATTCGTCATCTTTAAAAACTCTTATTAAAAAGTGAGCCCACTGTGTAGGTGAATTCAAAATTTTAATAAATCTGCTACAAGAATAGCTAAATGTTTCTAAGGTAAATAAATAGGTTTATAGTGGGAAACTTCTCAAATCCAAAGCATCCATTTTCTGCCAGACAGCTTTTATATTTGTAGGGTTAACTTATAAATTAAGTTTTAAGTTATTGGAAAGTCTAAAGTAGAATTTAAATGACTTATAATTGGGTCCTTGACCGTTTATACCCACTTTTAAGCTGACCTTGGGTAACGACATTAAACGATAAATATTTTGATTTTGCAGTCCCGGGGAATTAATCCGGCTTAATTTATTTACCAATTTCCTCTTAAATATTAAAGAACAAAATGTATTATTTTCCATTGAAAATTACGAACTTAAGCCTACACAAACATTGGCTTATCTGAGTTCTTTAACTTTTAGAACAATTCGTTACTTTTTAATTATCTATACTTATAATAAATCTGTAGAGAGGTCAATTCTGTACAAGGAATATATTTTCAAAATAACTATCAGGGGGTGATTAGTGATCGATACTGGTGCCAAAAATGCAATCAGTAAAATTTTTGTCTGTCTGTCTGTCTGTCTGTCTGTCTGTCTGTCTGTCTGTATGTTCTTTATAGAAACAAAAACTACTCGACCGATTTTAACGAAACTTGGTGCAATAAAATTATTCTTCATACTCCTGGGCAGGTTATAGTATACTTTTCATCACGCTACAATCAGTAGGAGCAGAGCAGTGAAGGAAAATGTTGGGAAAACGGAAGAAGTTACTCCAATTTTTAAGCTTCCGTCGCGTGTGTAGCATTAATGGTTAAAGTTACATAGAAATCATGTGTTACGGAAATGTTCTACATAAAATTATCTAAAAAATATCCCGAAACAGCATGTCTATCTTTTGTCAATTTTAAACCGATTGGGCTGAGAGTTTCAAAATCGGGGGTAAAGTAACTATTCCACGCGGACGAAGTCGCTGGCAGAAGCTAGTAACAAATAAAAACGAGTCAAACTTTTTGACCATACGTTTTCTTATCCGTCATTATGAAAGAATTATCTGGTTTTACTTTTCTATTGAAAATAAACAAATGCTTAAAAAGAGATTTAATCTCAGAAGGGTTAATTAATGATTTTTAATCTCTAATGTTCTTAAGCGCCGTAAAATATTTGTCGTTGAAAGACAATGAACATTTTAGCTGCCAATGATTGTTAAATGCTCAACAAAATAACTTCACGGTTTTTGTTGGACATCAGGAAACCAACTTTTCTTTGTGTATTTTTAGAATATTATTCAGACAATTACAAACTAAGTCTTTTGCTACACAAACTTTGGTATAAACGGCTACGTTGGTAGTGTTTACATTGCCATAGCAACATTCTTTATAGAGCTTATGTCATTAAAGGATTAAATAGACTCATAACCTTGTTCGTGTAACCTTAGGGAATACTTCATACTAGTACACATTTTTGATCTATACTTCAACTTCAACCCTCTGTTAGAAGGTCATAAGCCACTTCAATTACTGTTTTTAATTAAACTATGTCGTCCTATTGCTAGGCAAAGGACCCCCCTAGTTTTCCAACGTTCTTTGTGTTTTACCTTCTCCGGCCAATCCGTCAGGAACGAGTCTTGATGCTACACCAGCTTTTCTCTACCCTGCTTTAGCGGTCGCCGATGTTAAAGATGCCGTCTTGATGCATTTTACAAGTGTGACACATTTTGTAAGTGTCCGTTATCGTCAATTATCACTTGAGACTCACTGAATTATCACCAACGTCAGGGATATCTTATAGCCCAGCCACCGCAAGAGCAGAAGACGCCCCGGGCGTCGGGAAACGCAGGGCGATTCCCGGCCACAGCAGGCGGAGGCCTGCGGACGGCGAGCTATGGATGGCACGCCGTCCGATAGCAATCGAAACAGTTACCGCGGCTCTGGAACGCAAAGGGCACAAGAAGGATCACGAGTAGGTTTTAGTCAGTAAGAGTCTGACACTCCCTTCCGCTCCACCCAGAGCGGGAGAAGTCATTTCATGATTTCCCATAAAAAAGGGACGCCTGAATCGTGGCGTATTTTCGTGTTACGAATTCAATCAGTAGGCATTTCCTTTAATTTTAAAATGCTCTTTGGTAAACCTTGATTTTAGACTTCGACCATACATAACAATTATTCCAGTTTCCGATCCATTTAACAAGGTACATTTTTAGAAGTAAAAGCGATAATTTCATAAAAAGGTACAAACAACAGTAAATTTTCATTTATACTTACAGTTTCGTTCACAACAGCAAACTGTTACTAACTGTATTTAGTATTAAATCGTCATACAAAACTGTAAGTTATTCGTGAATGGTACAAAGATTATCTTCAGAATACAAAGTGCCGTGGTATCGATGTATGTAGGTATAATGGACGACGTTTTAGTATCAAAAGAAAAAGCTAGAAATAACGTGAGTTTAATAATAAAAAGTTTGTGCCTGGTTAACTTATAGTTTCTAAGTGCCACCACTTTCTGTAAAGTTACTATTCACTTATTTGGCAGACATTTCTCTTCGGGCTTGCGAGTATTTATTTATTAATGCAAAACTTAATGCACACTTTACAGGGGCGATAGGACTTTAGGCTTCAGCATTTTCTACAAGTGGATAATGCTGAGTAAGATAGTGGCAGTGCGACTGACGCACTAAATATGTGCGACATTTGAAATTTGTATCTTAATTTGAAAACATGAAAAATTCTAGACGAAGTCTCCAGGCAGCAAGCGATGCGTGAGCTACAAACTACTTAACCGTTTCCCGGCTAAGTTACTTTTGTTACCAGTTCTGCATAACAAGCTACCAGTGGCTTTAAGGCCTCTGTGTAAGTAACGACTTTCAATGATCTGCAAACGATAACAGTATCGACCGCTTCACGTGTTTTCCGAGGTACGGAGGGTTTTACTTATCATGAGAAATCATGAAACGAGTTCTGCTTTGGGCGGGGCGGAAGAAAGTGTCAGACTCTTACTGGCTAAAACCCATTCGTGTACCACATAGCGCCCTTTGCGTTTCAGGGTAGCGGTGGCTTTTTTGAACAACTTCTACAACCCTGGTAGGCACTACTATGCTGATATCTCTTTGAGGAGCACGTGGAACATAACGCGGCATCAGCCCGGGCCTGGTTGTTATCGCTTTTAACAGGATCAAAAATTCGAAATACCTACTAAACGTAGTACAAGTCAAACGAGTCCAAGTTGAGTAAATATATAAAATAGAACTTCAAACAAGGTTAAACATTTTTGCGACCAAAACAGTTATATTCCGTTTTACAGCTTCATTTTACCAAAGTGTTTCAATTACTTGTGTGTAGTCACTTTTATTAGTCTCATAGTATAGTTATAGTGGTGTGGGTTAGTCGGTGTAAGGGTAATTTTACTAGCACTTGTTTGTCCAGATGTATTTGTGAATGAAGTAGGTGGAGTGTGAAAAAGTATCAATGGTTCCTGCCCATACACCTTGGAAAAGGCGAGAGTTTACTTAGCATTTTGTTTTCACCTGGGCACATGGATGTGTTTTTGTTTAGTCTTAATTTATTATCTGTTAATCACAGCATGACACGGATCTTAATGCCAATGAGATGTTTAATATTTTCCTAGCTTTATATTGTGGGGCCGTCTTCCAGCCTAAACAGGTCCAGTTGCAATTTCTGGGTAATATGAAGTACTAACTTTGAGGAGCTCGTGGCTCAATTGTAACAACCGCACGGGTCGATCTTCGAGGTTAAGCAACGTTTGCCGAGGTTGGTCTGTGGATGGGTGACCATCTTAACATGAAGAGACTTCTCCGTGCCTCGGAAAGCACGTTAAGCCGTTGGTCCCGGCTGCCATTTGGAGATCTTTGGCAGTCGTTACGGATTGTCAGAAGCCAAAAAATCTGACACCAGTCTTGCCAAAAAGTACCGTGTTCCCCAGTTAATGGGTTGTGGAGGTCTGGTAGGTAGCTGCTTTACGTAAAATATTGGTATTCAGCTGAATCCAGCTTAACTGGGAGCCGACCCGAATATAATTGGGAAAAAAAGGCTAGGCAGATGATGATGAAGTACTAACTTTGTAAGAATATTTGGCCGGTTTTAAGGCATTTGTCTATCGGTATAGGCTCTGTAAGATGTCCAACCACAGATGGGATCAACGACTTTATTCGTTTTCAGAAGCAAGAAGGGGTTACGGCAATTGATTGGCTATCGGACTCAACCTAATTCTGGCGTCCATTCAAACGGGACTCTCTCTTAACTGAATCCAAATTCTGCATTGTTGACAGCGAATTGTTTATCTTCGTAACTGTACTTCTCCTGTTCAAATAGAAAGTAAACATTTTCTTATCTTATGACTTGTCCCAAGTGAGATGACTCGCTCGTGTTCATAGTAAAACGTTTTACGTCAACTGTTGGCAAAAGTTTCGCAACCGTACCGTTCGTAATTTACTTAGAAATCTTATATAGATCAGCGATATCTGGAAACTGCAAGTTGCAGCGTGGGTTTGAAAGTTCAATCAACCTACTTAAGGAAAATTCAATACTGTCCTGAAGTGTTTGGTTTTAACACGTCACGAAGCTCATTTTTATTAAAAAAAATGGAGTTAAGTGTAATGAGAACACTCTTGGAAAATGCGACTGCGGAATCTGAATAACATTGTGCAAAAACTTTGTGATCGATTGTTTTTGTAGAATCAATGCATGTAAAAATTATTAGCATATTTCTACGTGAAAACAAACGTTTGAGAGATTTATAGTCGCAGCTGTAGGTAATACTGATACCGTTAATAATAGTACATATAGCTTAACTGTAGAATAAGTAAGTAGAAACTTAAGAAAACTGCACATGATAAGCTTTTCATTTCAATTGATTTACTATGACTACAATCTGGGGGTCTTTTTTTTCTGGATTGCAAATCATCAAATGTCTTCTCTTGCTCTGGGTGGAGCGGAAGGAGCGTCAGACTCTTACTGACTAAAACCCACACGTGATCCTTCTTGTGCCCTTTACGTTCCAGGGCCGCGGTGACTTTTTCGAACAAATTCCGCAACTCTAGCAGGCACTGACCCTATGGGGCCCCATCTTCGTTGCATGACAGCTCATTGAGGCGAACGTGGAACACGATGCCCCGTCGACTCGGGAATGGTTTCTATCGGACGACAAGTCGCCGTCCGCAGGCCCGCGCCTACGGCGGCTGGGAAGCGCCCTGCGTTTACCGACGCCCCGCGCCCGGGGCGTCTTCTTCTGTTGTGGCGTCTGCAGCGAAAGGTTTCCCTCTCCTGCACGCGTTCCGTCTCCTCCTTCGCTAGCATTACTGCTTCGCAGAAGGAGGTGACCGCTTCCCATGCCTCCTTGCTCCAGACCATGGATTGAACGAGGGCCGGAAGCGAGAGGTCGCCGCCGCAATCTGGGAGTCTTTAAGTCAAGACTTCAAGAGTGAGTAGGTTACCAGGTAACCGTGCTCTATTGTCGTATTCCTTTAGATGGGCTTGTGCTAAACCACGAGCCGATCATTAATAAAAAAAAAATCTGCAGGAATCGGACTGGATTTCCTGATTCATATTTAAAATCTTATTTAGCAACGTAACTATATCTCGTCGATATAAGTACTTTCTACAATAGTACCTGACCACTTAAAATGAATAAAGTTGAATGGTATATTTCTCTCTCGAGCTCGAGATACCAAAATAATCTTATCCTATTCATCCGCAAACAAACCGTATGAAAAGAATAATAATGAAAATATTTTGTTCAATAATCGCACATTTTCCGTGGTACCGATAGTGGCAAACTTTTTAATATAGTATTTTTCCAAGAGTTCTTCGAAGGACAGCGATGCTATCAATCAAAGTTAATTTGGTTTGCTTCGACCAAGAAAATATCTTGGATGTAAAGATAGTTCTTAAGAGGTCCACTATCGATGTATCATACTTATCTTATAGTTTCATATTGGGAAATATTGCGAAACAGAGATAAATCATTTTTAAATTAATAGTCTATCTCTTTCTTTCTCACAGGAAAGAAATGTAGGTATCCCTAATTATGATGTAGTTTGCACTGATTACATCTATCGAATCGTCGATGAAAACAGTAAATAGAATGGACGCGCCTTCCTTAACGTGGTCATAGTGTGAAACCTAAGCATTTTACACCTAAATTAAAGTATGTTCTTAACTTCCTACATATTTCCTGATTGCATGGAATGAGGAAGGCATAGTTACTAATTTACATGATCACGTTCGAAAACAGAAAACCTTTTACTGAAAGAAAATAAAGTACTCACGTTTACTACCGTGTGCACTCATGAATAATAATAATAATAATTAACTGAAATCGCAAGAAATGGTTAAAAGAAAAACGAAATTACACCTCTAACCAGGTTTTGCCGGCGGCGTGAAGAACCGCCACATTCTTCTAGATATTTTACGCTCAAAAGATCAGTTAGTGATAGGGGCGAGATTATCGCTGGACACTATTTTCCAAGCAACCAAAATCATATAACAGTCAATCATTCATCGTCCTCTTGACAAACTAATATTTTGTCAGCGAGAATGATTTACAAATGCCCAACATGTGAACATGATATGCTATGAAAAGTCACGTAGTAGATTCTAAATATTACGAAATTTTTGTTAGTCGTTATCACTGAGAACTTTTTCAGACCAGTGGAGATTAAACATATTTAGGACCTTACACTTAATTCAAATCAAGCAAAATGAAGTCCACAAAAGTGTCCACAAACTGTCGACGCTAAGGGTATAATTATGTTGAGATATATCACTACAGTAAAAAGTACTGGCCAATGGCTTTCCCTCCACGTTATACATATCTAACACAGACCAATGAAATTCCTCGCACGTGGAAACTGCTAATATCGGAATTGTCAGAAAATTCATACAAAAGTACGCTACGTTTGTATGGAAAGTTTTACAATTCCGAGGCGAGTGGGTGTCACCGTTGAGTCATCATGGATGTTATGTAGCATGAGTCGAATCTTTTACCCCAGTGCAATGTGTGCGGGATATTATTAAAAACGGTATTAGCGTCTCTAATCGCTTAGTGTGATTCTGTGATCTGTGGTACATACACTAACGCTCAAAGGTATTTTTGCTCGCTGCACTTTGTGAGGCCGTCATTAACACCTATACTCCATTCACAATACGAATAGACATTGGAATAAAATTGTTTACAGTCCTTTCAACCGATTTTTACTTCTCTGCATAACGATGGCATTACAAGCAAAAACGGGATTATAAAACCAACTGTTTACTGCAGCTACCATGTGTCATGCCACCAACGCAATAGAAATCAAAATCGGTTGAACGGACTGTAAAGAAGATGTATTTCAATGTCTAATCTTATCGTGAATAGGGTATCGGCGGTACCAAGTGTCTGTTCAGGATATCTTCAAATCAAATTAAAAATAAAAACCGGATAAGTGCGAATCTGATCTCGAATTCGTCAGTTGCCGGAATCGTGTTTCGATTTTGTCCGAGTATATATTAGCTACTGAAGTTTATAAATTACTAGTGGCCTGGGCCCCAAGTCTGCTATTATAATGGCGTCAGAATGGTCTATCATTGATTGCATAATGGTTGATTTTGACAAGTTTGCTACAAATAAAAGCGTCATTATGACTTTCCAATGGTCAACCAATGACACTCCGTTGAAAGAACTGGCATAGAATGGTAATTTTGACAAATGAATGACAGGCGTATGCGGTAATGCTAAAATTTTGACAGTTCCTTTGATCAGTGACCTACCACTAGAACGTCGTTGTGCCGTCATTTCTTTTAATAGCTCAATTATCAAAAAGTAGTATGAGACCATTGATCGACCAATGATTGACCATTATGAATTTAGTAGATTACGAACTTTTAGCAAAATCACAATGGGATTGTGTTGGAATGACAGATCTATAAAAATATCAGACTTGGGGCCCAGGTATTACAAAAAAAAACTTCTGACTGACAGACAGACAATGAAATGATCCTATAAGAGTTCCGTTTTTTTCCTTTTACGGTAGGGAATCGTAAAAAAAGATAACCGGTTATAATTAGTTACTGAAGCATTAGACACTAGCAACGCCCCGCGGTTTCACCCGCATGATTCCCGTTCCCGTTGGAATATGGGGATAAAATATAGCCTATGTCACCCGGGAATAGTGTAGCTTCCCAGCAGTGAACTAATTTTTTAAATCGGTTCAGTGGTTTAGGAGCCACCTATTCAATACAGGCAAACAATCAAATCTTTCCTCTATAAATTAGTTTAAACTAAATAGTGCTATTTGGAATTATATTCTAATCATCATGTCTACATTCAATTATTTTGGTATAATAATTGATTCGTTAGTGGTTGTCTGTGTGTTCACGAATTCTTTTGATTTATCATTAACAAACCCACACCACAATGTGGAATCTTGTTTGATATCCAGTTGCTGTTTTGAATCTGCATATGAACCTACCTACTTCCTACTGCATATTATAACTGTGTGAGTCTGTATGTTTGTTAATCAATCACGACTGAACGAATTTAGAGTGGAACACGGATAGTCCAAGGATATCTGTAAAGCAAGCAAAATTCTTCTATTTTTTGCTTACGGGATTTTATATAAACTCGCATTTTAAATACAGGTAGTTGTTCCGGGTCTGGTTGTTTGTGTATGTGAGATTGTATGTTTGTAAACGCACCCACGACACAGGAGAAATTCCTAATGTGGGGCAAAGTTAAAAAAAAAAAAAAAATAGGCCACATTACGTCAGTATTGTCACTAAAATAATACTAGTTATGATTATTTCTAATGAGTAAGACCAGGCGGAAGGAAAGACTTTTTAGAAGGGCAGGTTTTCAACCTAGGAAAATCTTGTTTCGTAGTTGTAGTGTTGTACTTACTTGTAGTTCTTTATATGAATTGACATAATTTTTACAGAGATTTATTACTTTATATGGAAAAAAAAATATTAAATCTGTCATAGTTTCTTTGGTAAGTGTATCATTTCGATATCTTTTATAGTTTAAAAAAAAACCCCGACCAGACGCGAAGAATCACCACTTTATTGGACATTTTAAAACATTCATAATTCATCCCGCACGACAGTGAATAATGGTGTCTCATACGCTGTTTGCATGAAAAATCTTAAGATAGCTACTATTATGATACTCGATATCTGCAAAGCCATATTTTTATAAGTCATGGAAGAGCTAACTCGAGAGTTGATTGATGTGTTTAAATCATGACTAGAAATTAATGTCACGTTAATGATCCCACGCTTATGACAGACTTGGCGTGAAGCGATATCACTTCAAAACAAAACAAAAATACAAGTGCTATCGATTATGAAAATTGATCAAAGTGGAAGGAAGATCAAAGATATCAACTGTACAGCTGCTTGTTTCTTTGATATTATGAAAAAAAAAAACAACTAATTAATGTCACTCTTATTAGCACTATGCTAGCTCTTTAGTGTGGTTATTCAATATCATTTGCCTTTACCTTTCTATGATTGGACTGTGAAACAAATGTCCCCCGTTGTGTTTGTATTTTATATCTCTGAGGCTTTGGTTTTGTGATCTTTTTGTCAGCTAGAAACCCATGTGGGCAGTAAAGTTGCCTGTTAAACTAAACTGAAACAAAACTGGTAGGCAGAATCTAGTCTCGCATTGTACTGAAATTTCTGATTAGGCTAGGCCAATTCAATGTTAAGTGTTACCACCGGATGCACGATTAGTTTATTGTGTTTTCAATTACAACTATTATTTAAGTCACATCTCTTTAAATATTCCTTTTAGTTCGTCATGAAAAGCAAATTCCCTACAACTACGTACCTTTAAACGTGAGGCTACACTCAGAGGTCGGATTTTACAAACTTAACGGATTTGCTCCCTAATTTAACTACGTCGACATAATCCGACTGTGGTGGGACAAACGTAAACAAAATTTACTTTACTCTCATTGAGTTACATATTGATGTGGGTTACAAGGTTTGTAAATAAGATTTATTTTTAGAGCACTATTTAGTTAAGGTATGTTACCTGTGTCTGCGGCTTGCCACTCATGGCCAACTACTTTTTGTTGCCAAATTGGCGAATCTTTTATTGATGTCACACTTTCTAGTGCGTCTACACTAGAAGTGTCAACTAGAAACGTACTAGAAACGCTTGAATAAGCAGCGTGTTCTTTCTGACACGTCTTGTTGTGATCTTCATCTGATCGTGTACGAATTTGTTCCTATGTTTGCTCAAGGTTAGTCACACATTTTGTCACACAATTGGAAATAGATATAAAAGTATCATGTCAAAAACTTCACTTGGGATGCATTATGGCAGGTATTTTTCCTCAAATATGTCGACAATGTGGGTACAACCCTAAGTCATACCGGCCACTACACAACACTACTTTCATCTTTGGGAAAACTCCTACAGCGACTAATCGTTCCACGCTTGCTACTGAACTGACCTTAGTTTCATAATCATCAATTTGGTTTCATTATTGGAAAATCAATCTTCGACGCAGCCGCAGCAGTGTTTGGGCCGATAGGGCTATCATACGGTGCGACGTAAATTGCTTCAAAGCCAGCGTTTAGCTTTGATATTCTTATGCAAAGCATATAGGATGGTTTGTACTGAAGCCATTTCGATCAAAGGTGCAGCGACGTGCCTCTACTATGCTCACGGATCACGGACTCACACTTTTTACCGCAACGCGATCGTGCTAAGATCTCTTGATTATTTGAACCCCAGATTGACGTCTGGGGGCAACTTTTATCCGCATAATCAGCCTTTTAACGTTCCCACTGCTGGGACACAGGCCTCTTCTCCTCTCTAGGACAGGGAATGGGCCATAATCCACGACGCGGGCCCAGTGTGGGTTGGTTGAATGTCACATGTCTTCGAATTTTTGGTTTTAGGACATGCCGGTTTCCTCCCGATGTTTTCCTTCCCCGTTTTGAGAGCAGTGGTGATGGAATTAAATACACAATGTAATGCACCTGTCTAGGCTTGAAACAACTTGTAAATCGGGCTATTACCACTCGGCCACCACTGCTCTCCCAATAAATAATTGTTGCCACTCACACAGTAATAAATAATTGTTATCTGAAATTACATTAGACTCAGCGTAAGATTCAGAATATCTAGCAGTGAAACTGACTGTCAAAACTTCAAAATCGTCGTCAGCTGATCGCGGTCGCGAAAGGTTGAGTGTATTCGTGCGCGCGCGCTGAGGTCAGTGACCTATATTGAAAATGACATCTAAAGTATTAAAGTGCAATAACTGTAATCTAGTTGTAAATGAAGTGCTCTCCTTCATTCAAAACAAAATAGACGTTATGGATGAAGAAAGCCTCGTCGCGGTATGTGCATCTGCCTTCTCGGAGGAAGAGAGTAAAGAAGCAAAATCATTGCTTTTTGAGTCGGTTGCCAGGCGCAATGTTTTGAGAAAGGGAGATCGTAAAAATAACAAGAATTTATACGATATTATAACTCTTCTGAAGGAAACCGACCCGGAGGAAATACCCGTATTTGTTGCCCGAGATCTTCAGAAGCTGCCGCCGGTGACATTCGACCACATTGATGTGACTAGATTATTGAAAGACATTGTTCTGATCCAGAAAGAACTGCGTGAGATACAGGAGAAATGTTTTACGAATGTTCAATATGTGACGGTAGATGAATTAAGACTACTTAAGCTCGAAATTGAATGTTTGAAGTCAGAAAGGAAAAAGACAAATAATAGTGAACCTTATGTCAATACAAAGAGGGGAGGTTATTGCATGCAGGATAGTTTTACTTGTAACAGTGGACCGATGGGCTTTATGCACTGTACTCAGAGGTCAGTGACTGACCTTGAGTCACCAACGACTCACTCACAGGTAAAACAATTGTCGAGGGATTCATCAACTGCGCTGTCTCCCTCTTACGCGAGCAGAGCGCGGTGTACATCTAACTCGCTCAGGCAGCGCGCGTCATCGGACCCACCAGGTGAGCGCGTTGAGGCCACCGGTATGTCAACTGCGGTTTCGAACGGTGAGAAATCAGCGGTGTCGCAGTCCAGTGAGGCGCCGCCACCGTCACCGCGCGAGCAGCCAGCGCGTGCGGTGGAGTGCGGGCAACACGCTGTACCTAGTTGCGCGCGCAATGTAGGTGAGCAGGAGTGTGTTACAACTGATATAAGAGTGGAAGGGAGAAAAATAGAAAATGAAGGTGATGAAGGGGAATGGATTGAAGTGAAAAAGCGTCGTTCTATGAGATTTAAAGTGAAACAAGGATGCGCGCAGGTAGATTTATCGTGTAAGTTTAGAGCCGCGGACGTAAAGATTCCGTTGTTTATCTACAATGTTTCAAAAGATACTACGGAAAAGGATATTGAAGAATACATCTTGGCAAAAACTAATATTGTCGTGGCACCTGAAAAAGTACCCATGAAATATTCTAAAGATTATGACTCCTATAAGATTTTTATTCCTAGAAGTAGGTTAGAGCTATTTGAAAAAGGTGATTTTTGGCCGAATGGAATATTTTTTAGGAGATATATAATATTCAAGGCTCGAAAAGAGTATTCAGTCACTGGGAAGGAGCAGACAGCAAAACGTCAAGATGGCTGCGACCAATAGACTAATTAAACTTGTAAGTTTTAATTGTAGGTCTATAAAGAGATCAGTAGACTATGTGAAAAAAATGTGTGACGATGCAGATATAGTTGCACTGCAGGAGACGTGGCTGCTGCCTCATGATTTGTCCTATCTAAACGACATTCACGGTGACTTTGCGGCGGTGGGCGTCTCAGCGGTAGATACAGCGGTTGGTGTGTTGCGGGGGAGGCCCTATGGTGGGGTGGCCCTTCTATGGAGGAAGAGTGCGTTTAGTGTCGTCGAGGTTATAAAGTGTAATAGTGTACGTATCGCGGCGATTAAATGTGTGAGTCAGTGTCAGTCAATGCTAGTGTTCACAGTGTACATGCCTACGGACTGTCAGGACAATCTATCTGAATTTACTGCGTGTTTATCGGAAATGAATGCGGTAATTGACGATTGTAATGTAGATACAGCATTTATTCTGGGTGACTTCAATGCGCATCCGAAGGAATTGTTTTTTAGTGAAATGATGAATTTCTGTAGGGAACAATGTTGGTCATGCGCGGACGTAGATCTCTTAAGTAGTATGAACACGTATACATACCTAAGCGAGGCTCATGGCACTGTCGGATGGTTAGACCATTGCCTGGTTACGTCAATGGCATTTCAAACAATTGAAAGGATTAAAGTATTGTATGAAGTGTCATGGTCTGACCATTTCCCAATGGAAATTATTTGTAATATTAAGAGTTTGCCTAGAAAAACCGTTGTAAACAAAGTCGTGGATAACAAAATAGTATGGGGAATAAGGGATGATGAACAAATTTGTAAATATAGGGAGTTATGTAACGAGGCATTACGAAATATAGACTTTCCAGTGGAATTGCGGGATTGCTGTGACCATATATGTGATAATATAGATCATAGGAACATAATAAATGCAATGTACGCGAACATTAAGTCTATCTTGAGTGATGCCTCAGAAAAAACACGAAGTATCAGTAAGAGAAATAAGAGGAAGTGTATTGTAGGATGGAACAAGCATATAAGTGAATTTCATAGGAGGGCTCGGCTTAGTTTTAGTAACTGGGTCTTACTAGGGAAGCCGCGTGCAGGACCACATTACGTAGATATGTGTGAGACACGTAAAGTGTTCAAGAAAACATTAAAATGGTGCCAGGATAATGCCGAGCAAATAAAAATGGACATACTGGCAGCAAAGCACAAGGCTAAAGATTTTTGCAGTTTTTGGAAAAATACGGGGCATCTGAACTCTGGGCCGAGTATTCCTGTGAGCGTTGATGGTGTAGTAGGTGATCAAAATATTGCAAATGTTTTTAGGGATCTGTTTACTGTAGAACCAATGCCCTGTGAGAGTGACAACTTATGTAAACCTGACATCAGACCTGGTGATAAGTACACTCGGATTATGCCAGTAGATGTGAGGAATGTCATAATAAAGATGGAACGTGGAAAGTCACCAGGTCATGACGGCATAAGTATAGAACATTTGCGATATGCAGGTGCACATCTGCCCAGAGTCTTGAGTCTACTGTTTAACTTTTGTGTAGGTCACTCTTTTATTCCGGAGGATATGTTGAAAACAGTAGTAGTTCCTATTGTAAAGAACAAGACCGGGGATCCATCTGACAAGCGTAACTACCGCCCGATATCATTGGCCACTACCGTGGCGAAGGCCCTCGACAGTATCTTGAACGCACAGCTGAGCAAACACCTTCAGATCCATGACTTGCAGTTTGGCTTCAGACCCAACCTGTCAACGGAAATGGCGATTATGTGTCTGAAACAAACTGTACGGTATTATACTGACAGGAATACGCCGATATATGCATGTTTTCTTGATCTGTCGAGGGCGTTCGACCTGGTCAATTATGATATTCTGTGGCATAAACTACTTGAGGAAACCACTGTGCCGAGGGAGACGGTATCCCTCCTCAAGTACTGGTACAGTAATCAAAAAAATGCGGTCAAATGGGTCAGTTCGCTTAGTCAGGAATATCCTCTGAAATGCGGTGTCAGGCAAGGTGGGTTGACTTCTCCGAGTTTGTTTAACTTATTTGTTAATCAGCTGATTGGCAGGCTCAGCAGAGCTATGGTCGGATGTTCGATAGACGGAACCGTGATTAATAATATTAGTTATGCGGACGACATGGTTCTGCTGAGCCCGTCAGTGAGTGCGCTTGGACGCATCGCATGGACTCAAGTATAATGCTAGTAAGAGTGTCCTCATGGTATTCAAGGCGGGGAACAAAGCTCCATCAAATGTGCCACCAATTAGGATCGGGGGGGGCGTCACTAGTAAGGGTGACTGAAGCAAAATACTTGGGTCACATGCTGACGGATCGCCTGCAGGATGATGCAGACTTAGAGAGGGAAAGGAGGGCGTTGGCAGTCCGCTGCAATATGTTGGCCCGCAGATTCGCACGATGTACTACAGATGTAAAACTGTTACTTTTCAGAGCCTTCTGTCAGTCATTCTATACCTGCAGTCTGTGGATCAACTATACGCGGCGGGCATTCAATGCCCTGCGTGTTCAGTACAATGACGCTCTGAGGGCAGTGTTGAGGAAACCCAGGTACTGCAGTGCTTCAGAAATGTTTGCGGCAGCTTCCATCGATGATTTCTTCTCCATCATCAGGAAAAGAACCGCATCGATGATGAGCAGGGTCCGTGGTAGCACCAACACTGTCCTCAGAACGTTAGCGAGCAAAATAAACGGTCCGTTTACTGTTTACTGGGCAAGTATTCACTTGCTCAGGAATAGGAAATAGACCGTGATATTATGTAAGTACTTGTACTATACCTACTGATTTTAACTTTGTACTAACAATTTACTAACACCCTGTTATTTGTATTTTTATGTGTTATAATAACAACCTTACTAACGTTTCATTTGTTAAAAATTTATGGACACATGTCTGAAATAAAGATATATTATTATTATTATTATTCCATTTATTTATTTACTATACATACTTAATACATTTTTAAATATTTCTATAAAAAAAACAAAACATTTAAAAATATAAAAAATAGTAGCCCACCAGTATCGGGAACAGGGTCCAAGCTACCGGTGGTCAGGGCTCCCGAGAGAGGAACCTCCTAACGATACGCGCCGTGTCCAGGAGTACCGCTTTCTGGATCAAGCCCTTGATCCAGCTGCCCAACGAGAGCCTCTTAAGATGTTGGTCGAGGCTCTTGGCAATTATGCCATTGGCCGTCACGACTATCGGCACAATGACTGCTATGTTCACATTCCACATGTCGACAACCTCGTGAGCCAAGTCAAGATACTTCGATTGTTTATCTTTCTCAGCCTTCACGAGGTTCTCGTCATGCGGGACTGCTATATCTACAATCATTGCGCGACGCTCTAGTCGGTCTATCACCACTATGTCAGGCTTATTGGCAACAATAGTCCTGTCAGTGATGATAGACCGGTCCCAGTACAATGTGCAATTGCCATTTTCGAGAACTGGGTCGGGCGCATACCTATAGTACGGTACTTCCGATTCCACAAGATTGTATTTAAGGGCAAGTTGCTGATGGATAATCCTGGCTACAAGGTTGTGCCTGTGCAAATAGTCTCCGTTAGCCAGACTAGAACAACCGGAAATAATGTGGCGGATGGATTCCCCCGGCCGGTGACATGCCCGACATATGTCAACCGTACCGTCCTTCACAATGTATTTCCGGTAATTGTTCGTCATCATAACTTCGTCTGTAATCGCACAGATAAAACCTTCGGTTTCCCCAAAGAGGTCACCAAAACGTAGCCAGGCCACGGACGCTAGAAAGTCTACATCGGGCCCATGTAGGACCCGATAAAAGCGCCCGTGAAGCTCCTTGCTCTTCCATACCTCCCTGCGATCATTAGTATCTAATACCACAGGTTTGCGCCAGTTCTCGTTAGCCAAGGAGAGTGGGGTGAGGCCCTTGTCCACTGCGACGACATCCCGGTGCATACCCACGTCGGCTTCTAGGAAGTATTCCCTAAGGCTGCATACCTCGCGGTTGTGCAGAGTCTTAGCATTTAAGAAGCCACGACCCCCACACTTCACCGATTCCCTCATTACCGATGATCGTGGGTGATGTATCCGATTTGCGGTCAGCAGTGAACGGACCCTCCTATCCAGGGCGTCCAGTTCTGTCTGAGTCCATTTGAGTATGCCGAAAGAGTACATCAATACCGGCATGACCCAACCGTTAAAGGCGCGCACCTTGTTTCCGCCTGATAAAAGACATATTTAGTACTTTGTTCAGGCGGCCGAAGAAGCGCTCCTTCAACGATTGTTTCACGCCAGTAGCATTGATGCCCAACGCTTCCGACATACCCAAATACTTGTAAGTTTCGGTTGAGCAAAGGGATCTAAGGTGTATGGAATCCGAGAGTTGGGTTCCCACGGATTCCATAATCTCACCTCGCTTCACATGCATGACCGCACATTTGTCCACACCAAATTCCATACTGATGTCGCTACTGAAGGTTTCTGTTACCTTCAGTAGCTTCATCAGTTGCAAGTTGTTGGGGGCAAAGAGTTTCAAGTCATCCATGTAAAGGAGGTGCGATATGACCTGACCACCTCTTCTCAACCGGTAGCCTTGGCCTGAACCCTCCAGCAGTGTACTAAGAGGGTTCAGGGCCAGACAAAACCACAGAGGACTCAGACTGTCGCCCTGAAATATGCCGCGCTCGATCCTTATCGGTTCACTGTTCGCTTGGGTCTGTCGACATCCTGGATAGTGAAGGACGGTCCTCCACTGCCCCAGACACGACATCAGGAAGGTGCGTAGAACTGCATCAACTTTATACAGCTCCAGCACCCTCATGAGCCATGTATGTGGCACTGAGTCATAGGCCTTCTTATAGTCTATCCAACATGTCGACAGATCCCTTCGGGAACGACGAACCTGTTGGCTAATGGCAACATCGATGAGGAGCAGCTCCTTAGTACCGCGGGACCCGTTCCTACATCCATTCTGAGAAGCCGACATTATTGAATTACTGTCAATATGGTTGTTAATCTTAGCTCTCAGAATGGATGTAAGAACTTTATAGACCGTAGGTAAACACGTGATCGGTCTATAATTTTTGGGTTCCGCAGTACTACCTGATTTATGGAGCAGGTGGGTTATTCCTGTAGTTAAGAACTTGGGTAGCGATCCTGACCCTAAGGCAGCCTGAAACTGGGCTGCCAAACGAATGCAAAGTGCAATTATTATTATTATTAAAATATGAATTATTGATTATGTGACATTTTGAGATTTTATTTCATTTTCATTGTTAGGTTGTTATTATGAATTAGTGGCTGTTAGTAAGTATGTATTAGGACTTTACCCCTGACGTTGTGGTTGAACTTGATTTCTTTATTTTAATAAACTTTATACTATAGAACCAAAAAGTCTCGCGATTGATATTTTATTGAAAATCGTTATCCATGACATAACTACACTAGTCTAGGTCCTTTGAGATAACGGAAGAATAATTACAAATGCAAGAGCTTGATTATAATTATCAAATGAATAGACATCTGTAGTTTTATCGGCGTTATCAACAGTAAGATTTTTATACACATTCATGTTGTCAACAATTTTTCAAGTAAGGACTGCTACAAACGTTGTCTTTTAAAGCAGTCCTTACTTGAAAAAATATGAAAGTCACATCTAATATCGATATCATGCAGTCATAAATTTTGAGAACATGGAATAAGTATTGCGAGCTTGTTGCAGGAGGTGTTATGGCTTTATACGAGTGGGTATAGTAAACAAGGATGAAGAACAAATGCGATGGAAGGATGACGTCAAAAAAAATGCAAGAAATAATTGGATGGAAGTAATGCATTTCCAAAGCACACGTTCCCTATTTAGAGCTACTGTGTCGAGGGTCCAAATTGCCATGATGGTCACCAACCTTCGATAGAAGATGGCACTCAAAGAAGAAGAAGAATGCAAGTCCGGTTTATAGCAAACTGGTTGATAGCGGTTGGGATGGGATAGCCCTTAACACTATTGTTATTTTTCGGATAAAGCGTGATGCATACCTCGAAATAGAACACAAATAACTCCTCAATTAACAAGCAATAAGAGTTCAAGGAAACCCCCTGCAGATCTGATTATGATTAATGATTCGAATTTTCTTGTAAATTGACGCCGCTGTACAACAAATTGGGTTCTCAGCTAAATGAGCTCATTGCAACTTGAATTTTTTTTAACTACAAATCAGTAGGTATATTGATACTTCTATTTAGTAGGTGCTAATATAGATCCATAAAAGGTTTTACTATGAAATTGGAAAAGGTACTATGTTAATGTGCTACGTCGTCGGTACCCAAAGGACCAATGAACCTAACCCCAAATAGCAACATAAATACAGAAACAAAGAATACGCGGCATTCGACCCTAAATGGCGGAGACGACGCAAGGCTTCGAGCGTTGATTAAGACATTCAATCACTAAGAAACAACTACAATAAAAACGTGTGGATGCGGTATTTGGGTACATTTGGTATTCCATTAAAAAAAGAGTGGAAAAAGACTTTTAAAAGATTTTTCTTACAGATTTTCCTATAGATTATTGACTAGCTATGTTATTTATTTTTTATTTCACTTTTACGTCAGTGCTTGTACAAAGGATTTTAATGCAAAAAGTCAATATCTGCTAGTCTAGCTTTGGGTTTAAAAAAACTACACTATACCTTTACTATTATACCTTCTTTTGTCAATTTATCATAGAGAAATCACTAGAAATACTGAAATGAAAAGAAAGAAAAGTAAGGCTACTTAGAAACGCATTTTTTATGAACTTTAATGTGGGTTTTTATAAAACTTACGCAACGAATACATACTAGTTCGTAGAAATACGTACACGCACAAAAAAAACGAATATTTGAGCTAAATGATTATATTGATTAAAATTACAAATAAAAAGGAAACTTGGTCAATATTTTGACATGCGACCTATGCGGTAGGAGTCTCAACCCGAACTGACTCTATTATCTGACTAATGCACTAGGTCTCAACCAGGATGATGACGTGGCGCTTATTATGCACTAAAGGGTGCATTTTAGGGAAGTAACAGCTTAGCGTTTTAGGGGCAAAGATAAACTTGTTATGTTCAAATAAGTACAAATCACAATGACGATATACGTTAAGTCAATCCGTCCATTATACACTAAGTAAGAATCAGGTGGAGACTTGTGGACTTTCCAGCAATAAAGTACTCGTACGATAGCAGGAAAAAAAGTTCAAACAAAAGGGTTGTCGTGTTAACTCCTCACCTTCGTACATCGACGACGAAGCGTGTACAACCACGTGGTTCTTTTGGGACTTCATAAATTAATTAAAAGCATAATATATATAATTTGGCTGGTTGGGCAATCGCCATTGTAGGGTTGGGTTAACGTTTTGCTCAGTTCGAGGTGTAAATTGTAATTAATTTGTTTGAATGTTGTTTGTATCGGGGTTACCGGATTTAGTATTGTTTCCACCGTAAATAATATCAGGAGCTTGCAAGGAATACGCGGAAAATTGACGGTGGTGTTACTCAGTGTTTTTAATAGTAAATCTACTAAAAACTCTGGAAAACAACAGCGTCTGGCTATTTCTAATCTGGTACCGTAGATCTTAATGGGTTAATGGAAACCAGAAATCCATACGTATGATACCAGTCTTGCCAAAACACTCCGTGTTAGCCAGTGTGTAGGTACCTACATTTTGGGCTCACATTGACAGTTGCCATGTTCATTAATATTTGTATACTAGCGACCCGCCCCGGCTTCGCACGGGTGCAATGTAGATACTAATGTTTCCTCTACTATAATATGCATGTATTATACATATACCTTCCTTAAGAATCGGTCTATCTATTTGAAAAAACCGCATCAAAATCCGTTGCGTAGTTTTAAAGATCTAAGCATACATAGGGACAGACGGCGGATAGCGACTTTGTTTTATACTATGTAGTGATAACACTCGTCCGTCACTGACTGACTGAGAGACAACGTACAGCTGCTAGACTAGTCGTAGAAAGTTGAAATTAAGTATATAGCTTCCTTAGGGAATTTAAGGGAGCACTAAAGTTCGTAACGTTCCCGTAAGAACTTCGGGAACGTTAAAATGAGATATGCGCATAGGCAGTAGCGGCAAAAACTAGTACTGTGGACAACTAACTCATGTAGTTTTGTACTGGCGGCCTTTTTGATTAATTTGTTGTAACATCGATAGTCTTGTTAAGATCATTTTCTAATGTATTTAACACTAGCTGCGCCCCGCGGCTTCACCCGCATAGTTCCCGTTCCCGTGGCAATATGGTGATACAACATTGCCTATGTCTCCCGTGGATAGTGTAGCTTCCCAACAGTGAAAGAATTTTTCAAATCGGTTCAGTAGTTTTAATACAAACAGACAATCAAATCTTTCCTCTTTCTGTATTAGTATAGACTAACTGCCACCTGCGTGAATGTCGAAAATTATCCCAAAATAACAAACTCCCGCGATAAAAACGGTCCATCCAATCATTATCATTTAAGATATATTATAAACTAGCTTCTGCCAGCGACTTCGTCCGCGTGGAATAGTTACTTTACCCCCGATTTTGAAACTCTCAGCCCGATCGGTTTAAAATTGACAAAAGATAGACATGCTGTTTCGGGATGTTTTTTAGATAATTTCCTTTTTTAGACTTCTTCCGTTTTCCCAAAATTTTCCTTCACTGCTCTGCTCCTATTGATTGTAGCGTGATGAAAAGTATACTATAACCTGCCCAGGAGTATGAAGAATAATTGCACCAAGTTTCGTTAAAATCGGTCGAGTAGTTTTTGTTTCTATAAAGAACATACAGACAGAAAGACAGACAGACAGACAAAAATTTTACTGATTGCATTTTTGGCACCAGTATCGATCACTAATCACCCCCTGATAGTTATTTTGAAAATATATTCCTTGTACAGAATTGACCTCTCTACAGATTTATTATAAGTATAGATAAATGGATGAACCTCTGAAAAAATGACTCAATTATGTTCTCCTCAAAAGGCTACCCAGACATAAATCTACATGGTTCTTATATGATTTGAACTGGATGAACCATAGAAAAAATTACTCAATTATGCAGTTTTCATTAAATGTGATTTTCTTTGGGGAATATGTTTATATAGCAGGACACATTTCGCCTGCCGTGTTCATCAAACATGGCCCAGGTATTCAGCTGCATCCAATTAAACAGGACCCAGGTATTTATTTTCATCAAATTAAACAGACAATATACATACTTGGATGGCGGCAAAACGACTACGCAGATTGTTAAAAGGACTTCAATTTTGATTTCGTTTGAAACTTTGCATTTACAATTTTTACACAGAATATAAACCCAACATTGTCTCTTGAAGTGTAATAGAAATTTACACTGTGCGCCATATTATTCGTATTTATATGAGGTACTTTAAAAAACCGAGAAGAGTTTTAGTTTTTAGAATATGGTCAAATAAACTTAAAAAAAGAATATTTTTGTATGCAACAAATTACTCAATGATACCTATAAGTATATACATTCTAGAAGTGCATAGTCATATTTCAGACATGCGTAGTGTATCTAATAACTTCAGATAATAATAAATAAAGAAACGAATGTAAAAATAAAAATATATCGACTTCTGAGTAGCCTCATGTAGTAGTAGTTAGTGGAACTGCTGGAAGTCATTTGTTTTTAGTATATTTTGCGTTCAGTATTTTAGGAAAAAGTCGATATTTTTTATTTATGCCATTATTTCAGTACAGTACATTATTTGCAGAATATCACCCTTAAAAATGATCACGTACTTCTGATACATTATATATTCGTATATTTACAATTTAAAATCAGATTCACTGTGATTTAAAAAAAAAAGATTCAGTAGGTACCTACCTAAATCATTTAAACTGCAGAACTGTGCAATAATTCCGTCAAACTTGACATACGGCGTGCCGCGTTCTATTCGCGCTATGGTTTAATTCCCTCGGCTTATAGAAGAGGCAACATTTTCAACGCTCAATGTATTGGGTCAGCCTTGGCTGGAGGTTAAACAAGGTCGTACTTGTAGCTTCAGTTTAGCGTAGCAAATTTTTTGAAAAGTTGAAGTCATGTAAAAGACTATC
Organism: Hecatera dysodea; assembly: GCA_905332915.2. NCBI lineage: Eukaryota > Metazoa > Arthropoda > Insecta > Lepidoptera > Noctuidae > Hecatera > Hecatera dysodea. The sequence goes on along the minus strand of HG995286.1, from coordinate 22,076,353 downwards.
AACTTTAAAATCTACTCTACTCTATTTCCATATTGACTTCTTCTCAACACAACACACACAATCTCACACAGCTTCACGTGAACATGTGTATCTCGTAAATAGGTAGTACCTACAAAGATTTCTATTTACCTATGTATGAATAGCTATGTACATTTATTGATCAAATACTGTGTAAAAGTATGAATGTACTGACCCCATTGTGAAAATTCTGCAGTGTACGTTTTAATGAGAAATTAGATTTCGACTTCGGGTTTCCTTGTTGTCAAGTTTTATTTTCACAGAAAAAATAGGCCGTAACCATCTCTGATTCTGAAAATTTAGGCATGTACAAACGTAACAAACTCACTTTAGTATTTATAAAATAACACTGGTCAACAAGAAATACTTATTTTAACTACGGAAAGATGCTGTTTGTCATTCGACGTCCGAGTGCCAAAAGTGCATTTTATCCGTTAGCGTGCAAGGCGTTTTTAAAATTTGAACCTTTCTATTCAATAATTTTCTGTACCGTTAGTCCATTGAATATACCTTTTTCGATGACAGTACGCCAACCTCAATTTTATAATAATTGCATTGACATGCACTATGTCTTTGTTTGTAAAAAAAAGTTTTGAAACTGATGGTTCAGAGTTTCTTCTTGAGTTTCAGAAATAATTTCACCACGAATGTAAAGAAACTTTTAGAATAATTTGAACTCCTGTTGTTAATTTTTTTCTGTCTTTTATTTCTGCTCCTTTTTCTCTCTCACATTCCACATACCTATATAAGATAAAAAAAAAAAACGCTGAAAAACAGCAACTTAACTTATAAAGTAACGATACGGTTGGCGCAGTGGTTAAGCGATTGGCCGCTGCGCTGCGTGTCGCTGGTTCGATTCCCGTACGGAACAGATAATTGTATGTCTTACAGATAGTTGTTCCGGTTCTGGCTGTTCGTGTATGTGAGTTTATATGTTTGTAAACGCACCACGATACAGGAGAAATTCCTAGTGTAGGGCAGCTACCAGTAACTGCAACACAAAAACCAAAACAAGACAAGTCTCTTTACAGAAAAAGTTGGGCTACTGTGTTATATCGTTATAAGCCTTTTTCTTCTGTTGGGTAATTTTTCGCCTTACGCAGATTCAACTGAATATTTAGGTTGAGGAAAATATTATAAGGCAACTTGCACAATGGTTTGTGATCGACGCATGGTCGTCATTTTCTTTACTGCCAAGGCCTTTCTTTAATCTTTATGTTATGAATTAGCTGCTCCCAAGGGGTTCACCTGCTTGTAAGTCGAAAATTATACCAAACTTTATTAATTTACTGACTTCGTCACCTTTACCTATTTAGTCGTTTAACAATGTTAATTAATATTTTGCAAATATTGGCGAAAAGCTTGTAAATGACATAGTCAATAGCGGAACTCACACACATTTCCTCAATCTACATCAGCTTCATATTTTGTGCTAAACCGCACAGACAATGAGATTACAGTTATCCAATCATTACGGTCTTTTGCTGCTCCACCTCCGCGTTTACGAACATACAAACTCACATACCCAAATAGCAAGACCTAGAAGAAGTATCAGTAAGCAATACAAATATTTGTACCGTGTGAGAATCGGACCCGTGACACCGCAACATCCAATCGCTCATACTGTGTCATCCAGAAAAAATAAATATCTTATTTCCTCGGAACAGATGTGCATTTTAATTAAGAGCTTATTAGCGATATCAGAGAAAGTCGTGGATGTCGGTACATGGATTGACAAAGATCATTCTATTACTGTGTTCGTGACCGTGGGAGTATCCGTATCCTCAGAAAGATCACTAAGTGGTAAGTGGTTTACAAAAATAGGACAGTATTTAAGGCGTACTAAATTACCTAGTAACTGGGTTGTGGAGGCCAGGTATCTAGATAAATATTGCCAATCGTGAGTTATTTTTATTCTCAGTGCTATTTTTACATTTCAAGAAAAATTGGGATGCTGTATTCAAATATTTAACCCCATTCATAAAAGTCAAGGCAAGTTAATTACAATCGCAAGAAGAAAGATGTAATTTCCTGGCCAATTAATAGTTGTACAACTTTTTGCTGATCATATAAGTTCACAAAATGTCACCAAGGTAAATTGATGAGATAGTTATTATTTTCCCTTTGGGAATCGAAGGAGATAAACCCATGTGATTAAAAACATTTATTATGTATACACTAACTAGCAGCGCCCCGCGGTTTCACGCGCGTATTTCCCATTCCCGTGGGAATACGGGAATAAAATATAGCCTGTGTTACTCAAGGTGAATGTAGCTTCCTAATTGTGAAAGAATTTTTTAAATCGGTACTGTAGTTTTTGAGTTTATTCGTTACATACAAAAATACAAATCTTTCTTCTTTATAATATTAGTATAGAAGTATAGATATACACTAATAACGATCCGTGGACTGATGACCATCCGCCTCGAAAAATATGCAAAGCTTTGGAAATTGGCCTGTGGTTTGGTAGTCAACAGCTTAAAAGTCTGACAATCAGCTCAATGACTGGGGATTACGATAAGACGAAAAGACCGAGAAGAAGTCGCTCATTATAAAGTTGGTTCTTGTATTCCACTGGATCCACTTGGAGGAAAACGAATTTGTTTAGTGTTTTCTATCATACTGAAAAGAAAACCGAATCCACACGATTGGGGAAAAGCAAACAAACAAATCCAAGTTACTAAAATTGATCATAATCAGCCTTTTAACGTTCCCACTGCTGGGACACAGGCCTCCTCTCTAGGAGAGGGAATGGGCCGTAATCCACCACGCGGGCCCAGTGCGGGTTGGTGAATGTCACATGTCTTCGAATTTTTGGTTCTAGGGACATGCCGGTTTCCTCACGATGTTTTCCTTCACCGTTTTGAGAGCAGTGGTGAAGATATGAATTACACACAGTAATGCGCCTGGCTGGGTTTGAACCCGCGACCTACGATTCGTAAGTCGGGGCCGTTACCACTCGGCCACCACTGCTCTCTCATTTTGTTTATATTTCATTGCTAGCTGTTGCCCGCGACTTCGTCCCCGTGGAATCCCCGATTTTAAAACAATCTTTATCGCTGCTCCGCTCCTATTGGCTTAAGCATGATAATATTTAGCCTAAATCCTTCCTCGATAAATGGTCTATTCAACCCAAAAAGAATTTTTCAATTCGAACCAGTAGTTCCTGAGATTAGCGCGTTCAAACAAACAAACTCTTCAGCTTTATAATATTAGTATATATAGATTTTTCAAACTATCTGGAGGTTTTATAACAGCCTACGTCCTAGAAAAAGTGTAGGATTTATATAGGGGCAAATCTAAAAACACGCCCGCCATGTCACCTGTAAAGAACTATTCAAAGGAACCGTACCCGACTGCAATGAAAAGATTATCTATACTAATATTATAAAGCTGAAGCGTTTGTTTGTTTGTTTGTTTGAACGCGCTAATCTCAGGAACTTCTGGTTCGAATTGAAAAAATCTTTTTGGGTTGAATAGACCATTTATCGAGGAAGGCTTTAGGCTATATCATCACACTGAAACCAATAGGAGCGGAGCGGCGATAAAGAATGTTTTAAAATCGGGGATTCCACGGGGACGAAGTCGCGGGCAGCAGCTAGTTATCTATATTGTTTTTAATTTTTTAGTTCACTTTTTGACATGACAGGCGTGTTTTTATTTCATACTTTTTTGCAAGCTTTAGAAGATGACAGCATAAATGTTAAAATAAAATATTTTGGTTTTTTCATTTGTGAACCATGGCTTCCTCTTTTTATTTTTAAAAATTTTCTCCTGTTACCCCGGATAACTCAACGCACAACACATACATACATTGATATTGGTTAAGCCGTTAAGAAGTTATGGTGGAATAAAGAAACTGACATATGTACATACATACATATATGAACCACTTTTTTTTAGGCAGTCGTATAAAAAGGGCAGTTTCCGAACAAAACTTTAGAGGAAAGCACCAAAACCATGGTTTCTGAAAACTTCATTCCCTAACGTTTGCTAATTATTTACAAAGGTTGTCTAGTAGATAAGTCTCTGAGCGAGAAGGCCGCTATTTAACCCATAAAATAAAGATTTCTTATAAATCAATTGTACCTACGTCTGTCTAGTGTATAATAAATGATATTCTGTTCCATCCACTGTCACTCTTTCATTTGAATTTAAATAATAACATTTACTCTCATTTTTGAAACTCAAATAAATAATCTCAAAACACACCAATATCGACGTTTGTTATGCTTATTAGATATCAATACAATTTCAATGAATACAATACAGTGTGATTTCAATATATTTTAATCCACAAAGTGGTGAATGTTAACCTGTTTGGCAACACATTCTTGACAGGTAGTTCACTCATGTTGATTCAGGGCTGGAAGGTCAACGACTAATGTAATGGAAAAATATTTATAGGACACCAAGTACCCAATTTTCAGGGAAGAATTGATACTTTGAACGCAGAATTCAATGTAGGTTGGAATACCAGACAAATAGGGAAATAAGGACCAGTCGGTCGGTTTTGCAAAAATAAACTAACCAAAGAAATATTGGCTACTTCCCGTTATGTCACATTCCCGATTCGTCAACAAGTCAAACGTAGAAAAAAAAAACAAATGTTCACAAGTGGAGTTTCGTCAAGATTTTCCCGATACATTCATTCCCGATTCGTCAACGTTTTATTTAGCAAGTACAATCAGGACTAAAAAGAAATACAAGTTGTTCATTTTATTTTTATAATCACTTTCCACGCAAGCGAAAGTAATAATCACTTTGGAGTTTGAAGGGATCATGTTTTCTACATCGGTTTTAATTTCGTGGTATCAGAATACTGTTATCACTGTGAAATCCACTTTTTTTTTTTAAATTACGACGCCAGCCCTAACTTCGGATCTGGCTCCAAGGATAATTAATCGAATCTTACCAGAATAATAATATGTAATCCTACTAAAGTTATAAATGTGCAAATTAAAATACTTCTTATTAGCTGTATACCGCGGTTTCGACATTCGACAATTTCGGGTGATTGCAGGCTGGTGAGTCATTTTTTTTTTGCTTACCGTTCAATCTGACTATTTTGCTTTTTGCTCGGCTCTAAGGGTATATTTCTGGAATCCTGGTATTATTTGAGTTTTTACCGCTCGTACTTCCAGCCCCGGAGTATATCTTCACCTGGTAACCTGACAGTTTGTGAGTCGAGTGTACTCGAAGACTAATAATTATCAATAAACGAAATAATCATCAAACTATAGGCTATGGGGCGTGAAATACATGCATGTCTCGCACACATAATTTCAGAATTTACTACATGCACTATTAAAACAGGTTATAATGTTTTTATAGTGCATGTAATATCAGGTGATAAAAGACCGTCAAAATTGAGTGTGAAACTTTTGTAGCCGACTGTAATGTACGAAAAACTAGTTTAAAAAAAAGAGTAACGAAACGGGAATGGATGTAAGAAGACCAAAATCTTTACGAAACGCTACAAGTGTTCAGTAGTTTTTAAAACTTTTGACAATGTTGACGAATAGGGAATGTGACATAACGAGAAGTATCTAGCCGAAATATTTGTGTGTATTAAGCATGAAAATAATTATTGATAGCTTACATTGCGGTCACTACATCTAAGTTATTAGGTGAAATTGGAGATTTGTATTAAAATATTAAAAAAAAATGTTTTATTTTTAACTAGCTTCTGTCCGCGACTTCGTCCCCGTGGAATCCCCGATTTTAAAACATTCTTTATCGCTGCTCCGCTCCTATTGGCTTAAGCGTGATGATATATAGCCTAAAGCCTTCCTCGATAAATGGTCTATTCAACCCAAAAAGAATTTTTCAATTCGAACCAGTAGTTCCTGAGATTAGCGCGTTCAAACAAACAAGCAAACAAACTCTTCAGCTTTATAATATTAGTATAGATTTTACATAATCAAAAAACTGACCCAGATTATCTACGCATTTTTTTCATTTGATGGCAGTTTGATTATCTATAGGGAGGCAATGAAATCAGTACAGTAGTGTGTATGCAAGCAGATTTAGGCCTGTACACGCTGTTAAACTTTCGTGTGGTTTGCGCAGGTACTCATATTCGAAAAATTGTTCGAAATTTCAGTTTATCCATGGCACGAAAATCTCGCAGAAACAAAAACTATCTAAAAACAAATGACTGAATTTGAAAATAAAATAACACGCTTTTCGAAAAAGTTTATTTGAATATTGAATAAAATTATGCGCCATTCCAGAAATAATTCATCCTGAAAATGCTAGTTACAAAATCTCCAATTAAATAGGTAAAGACTTATTATTATGGTGAGATTACTACAGGCATTTTAGAGTACACAATAACTCTAGAATTGACAATTTGAATGATAAAATGTTGTTAGCACACTCTTTAATCTATGCCATCGTGTTGCTTTAGCCGATATGATATCGATATTGAACTTATTTGCAAAGACTTAGGAAGTATAAATAATCAATAAATAAATAAATAAATAAAAGTATTTACGAGTTTCTAAATTGAGTATTTGGAGTTAAGAACGTGTCAAACCCTACGTTAGTGCCAAATGTGAGGTTTTAGGTTAAAGTAGAAATATTCAATTTCGAATATGTAATTCAGAGATCGGGCGTAAATAGATACCTATCTTATCTTAATTTATTCTTCCGTAACTATTCTCTTGAAGCCTGGTAACAGAACCGTATCTTAATACAAATAAAATAACTTTCAATTAGGATTTAGGTATATAAAGTGTAAGTGCTACGACTGAGATCCTCGAGAAATTACGTAATTTTACACAGCTGGTCGCATTTTATTTATTTTAACTATACCTTTTATCTAAATACTGATTTTCAATAATGAGATAATTTTAACTGAAGCGTAATTATCGGGTGTATTTGACATTATTATATTCTTCAAAAAATCTGTCAGAACTACTATTTATTTTTATTCCTCAACTAAAAATTACCTGACAATAATTGTAAAAGTATAAACAAATTCGTTGTCTTCCTTTGTTTCTGTGCGCACTGCACTTGTTCTTAAAGACAAAATTATTTTGAAAAAGTTTTAACACTACAAAGAACAATACGCAGCAAAAATTGGTGTTTGTAATTTGCAGGGCTGAGGCGTGCTGCTAGTTTGAACCTTAATTGAAAACTGTTTCTTTTATGGCAGTTCTACTCTTACATTGACATATTTGATGAATTAAGATCATATATACTTCTATTATAAAGAGGAGAGATTTGTATTTTTATATTTTTGTATGTAACGAATAAACTCAAAACATACTGGATCGATTTCAAAAATTCTTTCATCATTAGAAAGCTACATTCACCCTGAGTAACATACATAGGTATATATTTTATCCCCGTATTCCCACGGGAACGGGAACTACGCGGGTGAAACCGGGGGGCGCTGCTAGTCACTCATAAATAAAGCCACGTGAACCATGCTCTTCCAATATTTTTGTTTGGTTTTGAGCATTAAGTTGTAACAGTATATACAGGATGACTTTGAATAGATGCGACAAAATGAAATGGGAGCTTCAGTTACAGTAACATAGTAATTATAAACTGTTTTTTCTACAATCTAAATCGTTAAAAAAAGTTACGTGGTTGGCGTTTTAAAATGATCCATCGATGTTAATATCTTTATTTAAGTACGAATTATCGGTATTCCAGAAAAATAATTAATATGCAAAATAAATAAGAAAAATTAAAGTATCAAAACATCTCGTCCAACTAATCGCAGTGCTCAATGATCGTTGTGGAGTACTCGCGTTATTAAACGTTGCCATTCATAGCGGTGATAAAAGTTCATTAATTTTACATTTGGTATGTTCTAAATTTTCTTGACAACACGTATTATTGTATATTTAAATATGTCGCATCTATTCAATTTCACCCTGTAGTTATAAGCTCGATTTTGTTCGTATGAACGAAATACCCTTGAGCATGTGCGCACGTGTGGACTAAACACTAAATAAGAACCTCACCAAGACTTCAACACGTTAGTCCATCCTCAAAACCAAACAAACCCTCACTCAAAAACAAACAAATGACAGCAGTACATAATTGTACATTACCAAATAGACTGTCTTTAGAAGACCCTCTCCATTTTGTGAAACACAATAATGTGAAAACATAACAATGTTCTCGTAATATGTCTTGGAACGTGGAATGCATAAGAAGCGCTCTCAAGACGCTATGCGGTCGTAATGTGAGTATAAGAGTGTTGAAGCTTGCGTTCCGACTCACTTGATGGCTTTGGCCTGAACAAATGCGTCGGCAATTCGGTAACGAGAAAACAAAATTGTGAGACAAATCGATTGTAAGTGAAGGATATGTTTGCTGGTGAGTTACAAAGTCCCTTTAGTTAGAAAATTTTGACACATCTTAGTAAAGACCAACAATTATGACGCTAATACATCTGATGTATTGAAATTTCGGTTTTGGATGCCGCTGACCCATAATTAACTATGTGTTTTTGTCGCAAGTTGGCAACGCTACTCTTTAAATAATTTACTACTCTTTAATAGGACTAACATACACAATACAAGTGAGCAAAACGCATAGAAAACCGCAAACCCGTAAAGTAAACAAACACCGCTGACATAAAGCAAGCGGTAAGGATGAATGAAACGTTTACCTGTACATACGTATGTAAGTAATTCCGCACGCTTTCCGTGCGCGGACACATTACAAGTGCGAGTCGTATATTATCCAGGCACAGCGGACACGTTCAGGCACAAACGGGAACACGTGCAAATATTTGTCCTGATCGATGCGGGCACCGAATTCGTAACATTAAAGATACCTGTTTTGTTTGTTTATTTTATACTCGCAGCGCCCCGCGTTTTCGCCTGCATAGTTCTCGTTTCCGTGGGAAAACGGGAATAAAATATGCTGTGCCTATGTTGACCTCTGATAATGTAGTTTCCTTTTTTTCACCAATGAAAAAAAGGTTAAAATCGGTTTAGTAGTTTCGAAGCTTATTCAGTAAAAAATATTTCCTCATTATAATATTAATTAACGTATAATACTTAGTTTAGTCTCGGCTGAAACGGTAAAATTGATACATCAATGGCACATGTAAATCCCGTACATTTTGAACGTGTAGCAGCGTCTAAGCGGTAGTCAGGTCTCCAGAGAGAATACCCTCTTAACAACACGAGCCGTGTCTAAAAGTACTTTCTAAATAAACCTGAGAGAGATTGATTCACCTAAGGAGGCACAGTTGCTGGTAGTGAAAATGATTGCTCTGCTGAGTGCTCTAAAAGTAAGTAAAAAATATCACCTCAAGTGGATGCCATTTAACGCACACTCCACCAATTTTCTGTTGATGACTAGTATATCTCATATTATATACTAACTGTGCCCGCGACTGCGTTCTCGTTAGTAACGTTATCGACTCATTGGAAATTTAGCATATTTGAATCTAAACGGAAAATATTGGTTAGGAATAATAAATACCCTGGAAATGAAAATAACATCACCAGATCCGCAACCTATGTTTCGGCTTTGATGACATTTGGTTGGAAATAGATTACTGTATGCCGCATATACGGGCTGACTTGTTACTGAGTGCTTTCCTTGAAGAGGGTTTTACTAGAGCTGATTTGAAACGATTTTAACCCCAAAAACCATATCCCGTATCCGTATTGTTATTTTCAAGTTAGCAAATAAGTTTATCGCCTCATGATCAGAAATTGCAAATGAGCAGAAATTTAGTCCTCTCTGGAAAGTTAGCTGATACTTTTTGGATAGGTAGGTCATGAGCAAATGAATCCTTCCAATAACAAAAATAGCCACATCTTTGAAAATTAAGCATCGTAAAAAATAAGAACACTTCAATATTTATTGGTAGAGTAAGTCCATTGCGATGCAAGTATAACTAAGTAGTATACAGTTTTCCCAGAAATGCAAGGTCATATTTAAGGGTGGCGTTTTGTATCTGCAATGCTTAGCAGGTGCAGAACACTGTACTTAAGATATGGCCACGCAGTTCTGCCCCCCTAGCCAAGTTACAAACGTTTCCTGTCGATTTCTGTTCTCGAGTAGGTAACGCCTTGGTGTCAGCAACTATAGAAAACAATTAGTTGGTAGCCATGGTAACAATGTCTTTAGAAAAACGACTTATTCTTTAGTCTCTGGCGAGCGTTCCTACAAACGTCAAATAGGTTAAAATCTAAACTCTGTTTAAATGCTTTAACCATTAAGTTTAAACATTTTAACAAAGGGTGTAGCGTTGAACATTGTAGAAACGATAACAATTCATTATATCATTTTTAACGATGTGAACTTGGCTGTGAATTTTCTATTTGTTTGTTCTAACCACGAGACTTAACGTTGAGATGATTTCATTCCCATACATTTAATTCGATTTGACTTGCGTTTTACTATCGTTAACGATTACAAATTATCAACTCGACCTAGGGGGCTGAAACTCTCTTATCAATTACGCCCAATATCGTGTTATGTGTCAATATCACACTGCAATGTTGTCAAGATTGGTTTTATGGTATTTATGCGACGCGTACACAACTAAACACAAAAACTGAAAATAACCAAAACTGCTGGAAATGTTTATATTTGTTATTCTTAAAAACACCGGCTATTATTTTGGAAATTCGGGTTGGATCCAGTGTACAAATAATATAGATCAATGAAATTATATACATAACAAAATACATATATATATATATATATACATACATAACAATAAAAATATATTTAGATACATAAGTACATATGTATCTATTAATTATATTTCATTGTGAAAGGAAATGCTCTTTAATTTTCTTCTTGAAGACATCAAGAGAAGGGCTGTCGCGTATAGGGTGTGGAAGAGAGTTCCAGAGACGCACTGCAGTAACCGAGAATGAGCCATCATAGCGGCTAGAAGTGTGACGCGGAGTACGAAGAAGAAGAGAAGTGGCAATGCGACAGGGTTTACCTCTCGGAATGAGGTACTCAAAGCGTTACGAAGATATTTAGGAGAATTTGGATTGTGTAGGATAGTGTAGAGAAGGGATAGTACATGGGTATCTCGCCGATGCCGAATTGGCAACCACTTCAATTTGGTCCGAAACTCCGACACATGGTCTTATTTGCGAAGGCCAAAAATAAAGCGAATGCACAAGTTCTGCAGCCGCTCGAGTTTGTTTAGGAGTACCTCCGTTGCATCTAGAAAGCAGACATCCGCATAATCTATGAGTGGTAATAGCAGAGATTGAGCAAGACTGACTGACTGTCTAAAACCCACCTATGTTCCTCCAAATGCCCTTTGTATTCCAGGTCCGCGGTGAATCTTCCGACAATTCCATGGTTGAGGAAATTAAATTAAGTCACCGCGGTCCTGATAATAAAGACCCCTAGTGATCGTTTTTCTCAAATATCTTTCACGTATATTATGCTATGTTAGAATATTTAGACGATAACATTAGATAATTTATATTGTAAAGTAGAATAGAGTTAAATAATTATAATTTAAGATTAATGTTTTATGTAGATTATATTTAAACCTAATATTTTTACGCTTTACTAGCAGGACATAGTGATACATTTATTAATATTAAGCACCATCTTTGTTAACCTATGACCACAAATAAAAGACTTTGACGTACAGACGAGATATGAGATAGGTTACTATTTTATTATATGTATGGATAACTATATATATATATGTACAGATAACTTATTTTAAAAAGTGTTGATAGACATTCTATTACCAGAAACTTACAAATCTTTGTCAAAAAACCAAACATCAAAAACTTCACTTCAAACACTCCAAATCAAACATTTAGCATGACCGATATCAATCATCATGCCATGATTAGAGTACATTAAACAGCAAACATCTTTTTCTTGTACCCAGCCTTAAATATAATGCGTTTAAATATAAACACTTCATTTCTATTTCCAGACCGTACAAAACAATCTTTTCAAGCGACATTTCCAAATTTTCAGGACCATATTTTACAAACGTCACCGTAGCGGCATGCCAAACTAAATGTTTTAATTAAGAATATTTCTTTTGGCACCTGGTATCTAGAATAATTTCGTTATTTTCACCTACAGTCGCCTAAGTGGTGACGAAAATATTGTTTGTACGGGGCGAAATATATCTCGTACGAGTATGTACGTGCGAGGCAATAGGCTGTCTACACATTGATGTGGGTTTTTTGTATAGCAATTTGTCAAAAGCTGTTGAACATCTCTACAAGTTTAATTCTCGTACTGAGGAAACATATCAGTAGTCAGTTTCACTATATGAATGACACTCGTACTATCTCGCGGTTTCGTTCGCTTTAATATAGACTTTCGCTAAATTTCTAAAGCGCATGAAACAAACAAACACACTTTTTCACAATATATATTAGTATTGTGGATTGAATTAGCCCCATGAATACTTTTTTTTATCTTTGTAGTTTATTGGGATAGCTCAATTATATTGAATGTTGATTGAAATTAAATCGATTAAGCTGAATTATTTAAGAATACCAAAAACGAATGCTTCGTACGTTTTACGACAGATACCAGTTGCTTTCTAGAAAAAATATATAGGTAAATATACTTTTAAATAATCCTAAAAATAAAACAAGCATAAAAGAGTTTGCACTTATGACCATTATCCTACTTTAGGGAGAATTATGGCCAAAGTTGGCATATTATATAAAAAAAGAACATTATGAACACTTTGAGGTACAAAATTTTCCATTTGCTAGATTTTGTACGGTTATGAACAGTTGTAATGAGACAGACGATTTCCACTTTGCTACTGTTGAACTGAACTCATTGTCTGAATTGTTGTAGGAATGATTAATTATTAATATTAATGTAACTGTCAAAATAAAGATGCTTTGATTATAATCAGTTTGCCTGTATATTTTACTACTAGCTGTAAATTAACACAATTATTTTTCATAATTAATTTACCTATGAGTGACAGCTACACTATGTAAAGCTTAATACGATTATGTTAGATAGAATAAATTGTTAGAGTAAACATATAGTTGGTAGATCGAATAAATAAATATCAAAACCGTACATACTTTGTAATCATTTTGATAAAAGGTGGCTTCACAACATTGAGCAAATAAATTAAATCATATTCTACAGAACGACACAACTTATGCGAGCCATCAATATTGTTGTCAATGATAAAGAAAAGTATGAATTACAAAAAAAAAATACAATTATTATTACTCCACTCATGTTGTATGTTGTGTGAAGAGTGACTTGACAAAATCAGAAAAAAAAAAATCTTTTTTTAAATGACTTCCAAAAAAGGAGGAATTTCTCAAATCGACTGTATTTTTTATTCTTTTTTTTTTTAGTGTTACCTCTTAACTTTGTACTGGGTGTCCCAATTTTGATGATTGCTTTTTACAATAGTTAAAGATTTTGAAAGTTTATCTTTTTGAGTCTTTGAATCTGTACCTATCTGTTGAGAGCTGGCGATCATGTTCTTTCAAAAGACGGTTACATTCTCTTGAAAAACATTTGCAACTAACAAAAAATATCACTGAATATTAAAGGTAAATCTGCAGTATTTATTATTATATATTCAAGAAAATTAAGTTGAAAAGAAAAAAACAGAAGCCGCTGATTTATGTGTACTGATCTCGTACGTAAGCGATGGAGCGTCTAAATTGTGTCGTAGTACACGAAAATAACCACTCAATCCTAGCACTTATGTGGTATTTTTATCAAATAACATTTCTATTCGTACATTCATACTTGGAGTATATTGATTTTCATATAAATTTTCCCATTATACATTCTGTTGAAGCGTGTTTTATTTGTCTTCAGACCCTTATTTACGCTCACGAGAACATATGAGCTACAGACTAGAGCCACGACCTTATAAACGCACACATATGAAGGTTTTATAACACTAGTTTTTGACACTGGTAGTGCTTGGTTGTAAATACCAAGATTCAAAAATAGCTTGCTTGGGGGTAGAAATAAATACCAAGATTTAAAAACTGCTTACGGTGACAAAAATGTTATGGAAAAAGAAGATATTCTCTATCAGCGATAACTATTATCTAAAAATAAAAATTATAATCCAAAATGTATGGAAACGTTTTGAGCTCTAACTGAGAGAGATGTTGCTTAGTTCTTGAACTTTTGACACTAGTAATATCTATTTTGGATTTTATTTTTCACGAGATCTAGCATTATATACTTGATTGCAATTCACAGTTGACATCAATTAATTAATTATGGCATGCAGGTTGCATGCCATAAGAGTTTTTTTTTTTTTTGTAAACTGCTGGACAATTTAGGAGAAGCTTGTATTAAGCTAAAGACTAGAAAAATCTCTTTCTCAGATCGTTTTTACTGCAGCTCTGTCTCTTTACCGGAACTGGAACCGGCCTTCCTTTTCAGTCTTTGCTAGACGTCTTGGGCCGTCGGGACATCCAGCTCTTTACTTACGACGGAAATCTGTTTGAGGTCTGAAAAAGCGTAGATGACCATCTGCGCTTTTTCAGACCAGTGTCAATGCTTAGGACTTGTGTGGTCATATCTTCATCAGATCTTGTCATAACAGGCCGAAACCACTTCAAGCGTTAGCTTAGGTTTGAGTACTGCAGCAGTTGTGCATATTTTGAAGTACCTTTATCCTCAGAGTACTAAATATGTATGTATGTATGGCTTCATCATATTCCAAATAACATGTGGTAACAAATAAACTCTTTCAATTTCAATTTCGTGGTGGATCTTTCTACAAAAATATGTTAGAATTAGTCAAAAAACAAAACATTTCCGCAACCCAACCGAACAATAAATTTTGCCGTATTCTTTGAACAGCTGTTTTAGCTTTTATAATTCCCTAATTAAATATCTCCCGCCAAGGGTTTATAAAAATCTTGCGGTTTTACATGGTTTACAGTCTGTCTCTATGTATATAATGACTACCTTATTTCCATAGTTTTCTCTCTGCCACGCTGGCTGATGTGGGTTTGTGGATGACAGCCATCATAACATGGCGAGATTCCTCCGCTAAGCTCAACAGCCTAACGTGAGGATCAACACATTACAGTCGTGAAGAGGAGTCCAAAGCCAAGAAATCTTACCCAGTTACTGGGTTCTAGAGGCCAGATAGGCAGTCACTCAATGTATAATACTGGTACTCAGCTGCATCTGAAATTGGAATCCAACATAGTTGTTTCAAAACTAGGACGATTGGATCAGTGGCCGTACTACGAAGTGCCAATGCTATCATGATTCAGTGTGAAAAAGGGATAGTGCTATTCGTCTTGTATAACTCCGTCTCTTTCTGTTACAGGAAGCATGATAGATTTAAGACATCATGGTAGGGCTGCAGTACTTCCAAAGAGTACTTTTAACACACAAACAAACAGTTTTTCATCATGTGAACTAACGACCTGTTTCCCACGTACCTACCTACAATATGGAACTAATGCTGTTTTCCTGAGCAAGTCTTTATCGTTCGTTAGCGTCGCATGAAATCTGCATAAAAAAACAACGCTTCCTTTGTTAGACTGTACAGTATGATGTAACTAGCCGTCTATGAGAAAACTAGAGGAGTTTGTTTTTAGAGCCGTCTCACCGTCTGTATCGAAATACAATACTTACAGTGTTCTATTTGATCCTCATAGTTTGTGGATAGAGTTTTTAATCCTAATGGTTAGCAGTGTTAGGGCGGGACGGAACAAAGTACCTATTTTGACTTAGTAGGGCTTGTGGCAGAGCTTCTCGTGAGAAGAGTTGTCGAGGTAAAAAACTGTATATTTTTTTGACAGTGTGTTTTGGTCCGGGATGAAAACTATTGTTATATAAACAGAAAACTCAGTATGTCGCGATATAAAGTTTCACGAAAAGTAGGAGGAAGAAAAATAAGTGCAAAGGAAAATCTAACTCAAAATAATATTATGAATATGATAATTATATTTTTAGGTCAGACAATAATAAAAAGTAGGTATACAGAGGCTCTTGTCCCGTGGTACTTGGGACCAACGCAACACGTTTCATTCTTTCATTCCGTACTGAAAACTATCATCACCCCATCACTGATTGGTCATTTTAGCCTTATTCATAAAACGTTTTAATATATTTATTTTAAATTCTGATTAACCGAATCTTAATTCAAATTCTGTGTAGAAAATAGTTTTAATAGGAAAGCGTTATTGTTGAAAGAGAAATAAGTTTATATCGTCATTAATTAACACATCATTATCATTATCGATTACACAAAATTAAGTTATTTGCATTGTTGTAATTTGATTTCCTACACTTTATTATGTGAAAGTGTAATTCCGCGTGGAAAGGTCAATTTTAATTTCCCAAAATAGTATATAGAAAATTTAAATCTGTTAATTATTACTGGTTCAAAAGGTTATATAAAGCTTGGTAAACAAATCCTCCCAACAATGTTTGCAACGGTTCGTCCCCCACAAAGTTACCACGTGCTAGCCACTAAAATAAAATAACACGCGAGCTATCAGTATTACTCATAAAACTAATCAACAGAACAAATAAGATAAGGTAAACACTGGTAAATAGTGTGAAATCACATAGGCTTATTTTTACTCCCACTTAATTTAGATTAGAAGCTCTAGGATTACTTCTTATAAAATACTTTGATTATTATAATGGTTGCGATATTTAAATCATATTTTATTTAAATTGATCATAGAGAGGTATTCGTTTTTAATTAATCTTGAGGAAAAACAATATATAAAAAAAATATACGAAAATGCGAAAAAAAAGCAACTGTCTCCTACATTTTGATGAGTCATACGAACATTAAATGAAAGGAACAGCTGTTTTTTTTTTCGCGATTTCATGTTTGGTCCCATAATAAAAGTTGTTCATAATGATGAGTACAATGACCTCTGAAGAGGTCGTTGGTGTTTTACAAATAACCCTGCATATAAATGTGCAACAAAAACCATATTCTGGGTGAAACTACTGTTTCGGAGTGTTAAGAAATAATTATAAATAATTATTCAACATACTGGTTCGACTGTATAATCTAAAGTGGAGCTGGTACAGGAAAAATGCTACGCGGCAAAAAAATGGAGCAAGCATGTAACTTCGTGCTAGGTTTTCAAAAGACTGCACTAGAAGGCAAGAACGTTCCACGTGTAGATAGGAAAATACATTCGTTTAACATGTTGGACTATACTGAGCAACGATTCAAAACGTTAGAGGTAAATGGAAGTAGTTGCAGAATGCTTCTGCCAAAAGGCACGCCCAACTGAGAGACATTTTAAGGAAACTAACAAATTATTTTTTGAATCACAAATTCCTGGAACTACACAATTATACAATTTTATTTTTATTCTAGGTTATCATCTCATTTTGAGTCACTTCTTCAAAGATTTAAATAGCCAATCACTATTTGCTATATGAACATCTGCAATATTAAACGATTTGGCTTTACCTACTTCGATTTTCTTTCAAATCATTCAACCGTATCGCGTCCTCGCTCCAGATAGGTATGATACAAACATCAATTTGACTGGAATTGTCAGAAGGGATTTATTGTTTCGGCTAAGCATAACTCGCCTCTGAAGTCGTCTTGGTTACCGGTACGTTAAAATGTCACAAAAGTGAACCCACCAATGGTTTTCTTAAAATATGTCATCTTCTAGGAGTTCTAATAGTAAATCATTTATAAATGGTTCACTTTGGAAGATAGATATAGCTATATAATTATATAACAGTAATGGCATTAGCCACTATCACCTACGTAGTTGCTAAAAATAAAATAATGTCTCGTAGAATATGACAAGTTTTAAAGCTTCATGAAACAATTTTTCAATCTTTCAAATGACGTTTTATAAATACTCCGTACCAAAAAAGACTAACTCATTTATGCATGGTACAGAAAAAAAAACAACCGACTACTAAATAAAAAAAGTATCAAATAACTTTAATTTGGGAAGTATGTGTTAAAAAAACGAAGAAACAACCAAAAACACTGAGTTCAAAATCGGTTGTTTTTTTTTTTTGTAAAAAGTTTATTTTTTATTTTTCACTTTTTGGTTGTACACCTAAACCTAAACGTGCCAATCACATTGGTGCAAACAATAAACAAACATGCGATATCTGCAATCCTCTTCCAAAAAATGCTCTTCCAAACCATCGTACACCATTTCATATACATATTCTTTTGTTTTACATCGACAAGATTGAATCAGAACATCATCAATATAGATCGGTTATTGGTTTCGGCCGTAAGCCACGCATTATTAGGGATAACTCAAATAGTGGTAGTCAGATCTCAATCAAATTTAAAGGCTTATTATTTTTACGTTTATTCAAAAGCTGGTGCTTGCCGTCTGCTCTAGACGGCAAGCACCAGCTTTTGAATAAAAAAAAAAAACATCCAAATCGCTGCACCCAGTACAAAGTTATGATACACACAAAAAAAAATACAGTCGAATTGAGAACCTACTACTTTTTTGAAAGTCGGTAAAAAAGAAAGATTCCAGTGGAAGACAACACAATCATCGTAAATGGATATAATATCAATGTTTTTAGTCCACATACCCTGCGTGTGTAAAATAATAGCCTCACGGGTCCTACTTCAATGTTATGGAACGCTGCCGAGCTTGGTCTGTGAACCACCTGTTACATTTCGAGTTTCTTCCGTGCCTCCGAAATCACATTGAGCCCATTTACCAGGATACCTTTGACAGTAGAATAGCCAGAAGCCAGAAAATGTTACAACAGTCTTGCCAAAGTCACTGTAACCCAGTTGCTGACTTAAGCAGGTCAGATAAGCAGTTGCTCTAGGTAAAATACTGGTATTCAGCTGCATTCGGTTATACTAGAAGCCTGTCGTAAAATTATTGGGAAGAGGCTAGGCAGATTGATTGGAAGCCTGTAATAGGGTTTGGGTTGGTGAAACATTAGTCTAAAATAACTCTTTTACAAAAAAAAAAATACAACTCTCTGAAAAAGTGTTACTTACCACTTTTTGGTGGTGATGGGTACGTTTAGCTGTGGGGCAGCTATACGTGCCCATCACAGCGTACGTCTTATAAATTGGTATAAACAATAAACAGACGATATCATCAATTTATTGAATAGTTCCGTTTCCTATCTTCTTCGTTCTTCATCAGATCTTAACCAAACTAGAAAAGGACCACCTCTTAATACTAAAATGCTCTTCCCAATCATCGAATACATTTTTTTTCCATTTTACATCAACAAGTGAGAATGGGAACATCATCAATGTAGTCGATGCCACGCATTATTAGGGATTACTCAAATACTAGTGGTCAGATTTCACGAAAAATGGAACCACCAGCAAGCATCAGCTTTCGAATATAAAAAAAAACATCAAAACCGGTAAAAAAAAAACAATCGACTTTAGAACCTCCTTCTTTTTTGGAAGTCGATTAAAAGTACCTAATTCAGTTTATTATTTACTAGCAGCACCTCGCGGTTTCACCCGCGTAGTTCCCGTTCCCGTGGGAATATGGGGATAAAATATATCTATAGCCTTCCTCGATAAATGGGCTATCTAACACTGAAAGATTTTTTCAAATCGGACCAGTAGTTCCTGAGATTAGCGCGTTCAAACAAACAAACAAACTCTTCAGCTTTATAATATTATAGTATAGAGTATAGATATAACTAAACTCTGATTTACTTCATCACAACATTGTGCAATGTTTACCATGATAAGGCCAAAACTGAAATGTAAATATTGACAAATAAACATCATTGTTAAGATTCTAGATGGTTTACGGCTTAATCTATACTAATATTATAAAGCTGAAGAGTTTGTTTGCTTGTTTGTTTGTTTGTTTGTTTGAACGCGCTAATCTCAGGAACTACTGGTTCGAATTGAAAAATTATTTTTGGGTTGAATAGACCATTTATCGAGGAAGGCTTTAGGCTATATATCATCACGCTTAAGCCAATGGGAGCGGAGCAGAGATAAAGAATGTTTTAAAATCGGGGATTCCACGGGGACGAAGTCGCGGGCAGCAGCTAGTAATGAAATAAAAATAAATGTAGTAGGTGCAGAAGATAACAAGGTGCTATAATAAAGTATTTATTTATTTATTTTTTATTTTATTTTATTATTTATGTACACACATACAATAATTAAGAGAAAACATTACAAATGTTAGTACAAAGGAACGGAAAAATAAGAAGTATGTTTAATACGGTTATCTAGCTACTTAAGATAGGAAGGTGAGGAAGTAAGCACACTACTTTTAAATTTCACTCTGCCATACATGTCGCCTTTATTTTAATGTAAAAAATTTGACTAGCCCTGAGAAATAACTGTATCCATGAACACGCCTGTCTTTGTGCCAAAATTAATCAAAATCATTTTAGCAATATAGCCGTGAAAGCGTTATCTACTATCAAACTCACTTTCACATTATGTACAATAAATTGTTATAATAAGTAGCGGCAATTTATAGAATTACACATTGATAGTGAAAATTTCATCATCCAACTACTACCTATTATAGTTCGTAGGATACAGCCCTCTGACAAACTGACTGACGGACAGCGGCTTGATAAGTACATTGGTTACCTTATGGACCCCTGTAAACCATAGCCAATAATATTCGAACCCTCGCAATGTTTTAGCTATCTCAGCCATTGCCTGAAGTGTCACGGACCTTCAACTTTTATGAGTGAACGGTGATATTCACCGACATGAATTCGATTTTTAACTTTATTTTATTTATTTTTTCCTTTTTAATTTTTTTTTGTACCTCTGTGTGTGTAGGAGTGTAATAAACTATTTTTCTTTCTTTCTTTCTACATTGTTGCTCGCAAATGTGGATAACACCGGCTGTAATTGTCGTTGCCGATGTGATGTTAGTGCTCTCAGAATGTATCCGACACATACACTAGCTTACTAAGTGATATCCCTATGTTTAATGCATGTATGTATCTGTTAATTTATGTTTCTACTGTCTGTGACAAAGCACCTAAGTGGCAGAATTAATAGTCCCATACAATCTCAAAGTCAAATGTAGTCGATGAAAAAGATATGCATATTTCATCAAGTGATGAACAAAGCCTAAAATAACACCAATCTTTTTATATATAGAAGGAAAAATGGGAGAAAGATATAAAACACTAATCACTCTGTTCAACGAATTTTCCCTAAACTGATCATAGAATTATTCAGCTCACTTTGTATTATACGTTATAACGTTTAAAATTTTATTCATTTAATACTTTACGCACACAGATGATTCGAGTAATCCTTCAAATATCAATAAGTCTGTTCAAGCAAAAGGAAACCTATTTATTAGGATTAAAAAAATCACATGCATCTATTTTTTTTTCAATCATTTATTTATTTTCCGTTTTGTTAAATGGTGATGATGGGCGTCTTATAGTATATGTATGTATATCGAGTTACGTAAAGCCCTCGTAGCGCAATAAATTATTTAAGGTCACCCTCTCCGTCGCATCGTCTACTCTATATTTTACTTAAAATTACCTTTGTAAAGAGGAGAGGACTTAGTGTTGAGTAACTTGATCGCCCGCTAAAGAAGAACTATATAACAAGCTTCTGTTGGGATATTGAATGAAGGACACCTATTAGCTATACTTACTTTGTCTATGTATATACATACATGCTACGGTGAAGTTATAATTTAATATTACTGAGGGCTTGTTACACCACCTACAATAATTAAAGTACCTACAAAATGTCTTGCCATTTCCGAATTCATTCCGTAAGTAATCGTAATTTGGACAGTGAAGCAGGTCTTTAGTAAAATAAGTTACGAATGAATAAAATTGATTTAAAAAAAACTATAACAAGTTACCCACGATACGATACTAAATGCATAATGCGCGCTGCCCCGCCACTGTAGTGCATCACGTATGTTTGCGGAGGCGCGCATCGATTGCTTCTACGCTACTCTGCGCAAGCGGTGCGCGTCAATGCTGAGCAGAGTACGGGCTAGTCGCAACAGCGTTTTAAGTATGATAGCCAATAGACTTGACTGTCTGTACGTGAGTCGATGTATTAATGCTCATATGAGTATTGATACCTCGATTCGTGGGTCAGGCAGGGGGCGAGTAGGTTAAGGTTGTATTACTAACACTAGTTATAAGTGATTTTACTACTAACAAATTGGATCTTAGTTATCTGAAATAAACGTCTATTATTATTATTATTATTATTATAATTATAATCAAAAACATATTTATTACTAGCAGCGCCTCGCGGTTTCACCCGCGTAGTTCCCGTTCCCGTGGGAATATGGGGATAAAATATAGCCTATAGCCTTCCTCGATAAATGGGCTATCTAACACTGAAAGATTTTTTCAAATCGGACCAGTAGTTCCTGAGATTAGCGCGTTCAAACAAACAAACAAACAAACTCTTCAGCTTTATAATATTAGTATAGATTAACATGCCTAGTTATGCAAACCAACAGTTTTTTTTTATTAAATGACTTCTGATTAGCTCCTCTGCATCATCAAACGTTTTGGACATATCTCTACTAACTGTTTCTGGAAGAGTTAAAGAAATTAAAGCACCTACAGCAGAAATAATGGTAAGAAAAACAATAGGTAGCTAAAGTTTGTATCATAGAGTCAGTACCTGCTAGGGTTGCGGAATTTGTTCCAAAAAATCACCACAGCCCTGGAACGCAAAGGACATTAGAAAGATCATGGGTTGGTTTTAGTCAGTAAGAGTCTGACACTCCCTTCTGCTTCGCCCAGAGCGGGAAAAGTCATTTGATGATTTCCCATCAAGAAAAAAAAGGCTTGTATATTTCACGATATACCACAAACGGTACTGTGACAGTAGCAGTTCCAATGTAGCTGCAAGTATGAGCAATTGACGAGCCAAAGCCTCTTACTGAAGTTGGCAACATTTCTGCTGCCCATTGCATAGCTGTGTTGCACGTCATGTTCACTATAATCCTTGAAGCAACTGCACACGATACAGACGCTATGCCATCACCGACAAACGGCATCAGAAAACTAATTATTATGGTACATACGGTTAATACAGAAATCATCATTGGCTTTCCTCCTGTATGATCTAATAAGAAAGATAGTATAACCAGGGAAGGAAATTCTGTTAAAGATGTCACCGTGAAAGACACAATAATCGAACTTTAACTGTCCAATGGATCTGATCAGAGAGTTTAAAATACAACCGACTTTTAAACAAAAAATCAAAAAAGTGCAAAATAACTTTAATTTCGGAACTCGGTGTTTGTGGTTGCTTTTTCGTTTTTTGAACACCGACTTCCGAAATTAAAGTTATTTTGCACTTTTTTGATTTTTTGTGTAAAAGTCGGTTGTATTTTTTTGAAAAAAGTTTTTTATTTTTCACTTTTTAGTGGTACCTACACCCCATCCCCTCCCCCACCTAAACGAACCAATCACATTGGTGTAAAACAAACGTACTGCTCCTTTGCAGAGTATACTAAGAGGTCGTCAACGTAGACAATGTAGATATTTTTTTTTAGATTTTTGTTGATTTTTTGAAAACAGCTTGGTTGATTTCGATAAAATTTGGGACCATTTGGGAGGTATATACCTTTCCAACAAAAAAAGAATTTTTCAAATCGGTTAACAAGCGACGGAGTTATGCGCGAACAAACATTAAAAAAAAAAAACGTACAAACATCCGAATTGAGAACCTCCTCCTTTTTTAGAAGTCGGTTAAAAATAACCATAGCAATCGTAAATTCTTAACATGTATAGATGAAAACTGCACAATAGTGGCCTTCTTCACATGTCCATCATATTTCTGGGAACCTTTTTACTGTTCAATGTAGTATACTTAAATCCATCTATTAAACTCTCTGGAATAACTTTTTTATTTACACTAGCAAAATTTTATTTTCTGCTTCACCAATTCTCCCCTTTGATAATAACCATCTCGGACTTTTCGGGATGATAAAAGGAGCTATCAGAGATAAAAACATTGGGAAACTTCTAAAAATCCACGGAAACTTAACTGATCCTATAGTGAAAAATACGGCGAATGATTTTGTTAAGAATGATCTGTATTTTGGTGCAACATATTCTAATATAAGTAGGTAGATAATCATCATGCAATTTTCCTATGACATTCTTGATAGCTCCGATCATGTTGCTGCACGCGGCGGCAGGTGTTCTCTCAAAGCGATCAGCTATCTATCACACCACAAAGCCTCCTACAGTGGATCCAACGAAGAACATCGATCGGGCAGTTGCTTGGTTGCTGTTTTGCTCACACACTCACCCCATTTCACTTCCTATTGTTGGATATGCAAACTATGTCTTAATAAATTCCAAACCATGCTGGCACGGAACTGTGTTCCAAGTTTTATTTGAAGCTACTCCTGTAGATATCATTTCGCTTTAGTTAACTTCATACTGCTAACAACGATTATATCCAAAGGGCGAGTCTTTGTCTATGGGTATGGCGAGACTTCTTTCCAGAATACTCAAATTTTCGGTTCGGAGACATTTATGTTATGAAGACTTCAGAAAAGTAGGAGAATGCACCAAAAATGTAAATGGAAATGACGCAATGAACAAGAGTATCTGGTAGCGGCCAATTTCACCAGCTGAAGACGGCAGCTCGTATCGTCGTTGATCGATCGTAGTTATGCTGTATTTCTATTTTCACTTTAATTCTTTGTTTTTTCATCCACGTTAAATTTTCACACAAAAACAAATTGAATTTATGAAATTTAGTAGCGCGCCCGTCCATAGACATTATTCTTTAAACTGTCTTATACATTTTATTAATGTTCTTTAAAAGAATTTCGTGAGATAATAGATAACACTCTAATTACTTTACTAAACATTTTTATAGAGATGCCTCAGTGTTATCTGTGTCCTTGATACGCAAGACATTATTATGACTAATAATTTCCAGTACATGAGTACTTAGCGACGTTTTACCTTGCATTTTATATACATACATAAATGCTAAAACTTCTGTAGTAAATGATACTGTTAGTATAAATCAAAAAAGTTGTATGTTGTGATTATTTTCACTTTTTCCGCGGTACGAAATTGCGACAGGTCTTGACCCATAAACCTAAAATACTGGCAATAAGCGAGCTCTTTTCGGATTTTACGCTGTAATCGAGTCTGGGATACTGCTTTCTTACCAAGTTTTGTCTTGTAAAAGAATGAATATCACAAGACTTCAAAACAAACTGAAGCTATAAAAGTAAGTTTTGATCCTACCAAAAGTTCCCTGTCTCGACAGGCCTCCAAATGCCTTTGCATTTCAGTGGCATGGTGACTCTTTCGAACAAATTCCACTACCCTGGCACTGGCCCTTGCGAGCCCCGTCTATTATGCTGAAATCTCTTTGAGACGCACGTGGAACTCAACGCGCCGTCGACCTGGGCCTGGTTCATATCGGAAGGCGAGTCACCTTTTACTCGTCGTCCAAAAGCATAGGGTGACTTCTTCTGTTTCCGTGGACCATAAGGATTGCCTGTCCTTCCTTGGATTTTCCACAAGTAAAATGGAAAATGCTCAAAAAACTAGAACATGAAAAGGAAGGATAAAAAATATTGCATATAGCGTCGATGAAAATATTGAGCTTGATTCCTTTATTTATTTATTTTTGGATGGGAAATCATCAAATGACTTCTCCTGGAGTGACCAAAATAAGAGAGAAAGTTTGAAAGAGTTGCAAGTGATGTAAAAATTGAAGGACAAATCCTTGCCTTGGTATTAGCAAGTGATGTAGACGGATAAAATAAATGTGAGTTAAACAGTTCAAATTAATAAAATATTAATATTGCTTGTCGACACTAGCCTTACCAAAAGGTATCATGACTATCATCCAGTTAGTAGGATGTGAAGCTGAAATAGGCAGTCGCTCTGTATAAAATACTGTATTCGGCTGCATCTGCATATACTGGAAGCCAGATAGAAAAGGCTAGGCAGAATCAATCTGCTAGACGAAGGGGGAAAAGAAGGCAAGAAAAGATAATATGGTTTGTTAGAGAATAATACAAATTGACAGGCAAGAATAAGAAAAGAAAAGTGATGTACCGACCAACAGGAAGCTGATTCAGATGCAGATGAAGATGATGAAGGAGAAGATCTTCTTTTTATGACTTCAGCTGTATGTAATAATCATAAAATAATCACTATATCAACTAGCGGACAGTTGCCCACTGGACACACAAACCGTCCAGTTGGAGGACAGAAAGTGGAGTTTTGCAAAAGAACAGGGATAACCCTTTTCTTTTGCAAGACTCTACTTTTTGTATCGCACACTTCTATATCATAAAGTTATGAAACAGCATGTTACCACTACTAAACTTTTATCTTCTTGAAACTGAAGTAACTCATGCTGCTAATCGCTGATTTAACATATCTTTTTACTGGAAAAGGGCAATCTTTTGTCGTAAATGTCCATCTGTCGTTAGATATCGATATTAAAAAATATTCTCATTTTTATAGCTTCGCCGTGTCCGCTATGGCTAAGAGATAACTTAAATATAGAAAGAAGTATTCTTTACGTCGTTTACCAACACGTTAAGGTTCTTTAAGACCAAAGTGCATAAAATAAATCTTTCTTTTTTTTACAATGCATTTAGCAAGACGAAATTGACAAAATTAAGGAAATGATATAATCAGCCTTTTGATGTCGCTACTGCTGGGACACAGGCATCCTCTCTAGGAGAGGAAATGGGCTGTAATCCACCACGCGGGACCAGTGCGGGTTGGTGAATGTCACATGTCTTCAAGGACATGCCGGTTTCCTCACGATGTTTTCCTTCACCGTTTTGAGAGCAGTGGTGGTGAAATAAATAACACAAAGTAATCCGCCTGGCTGGGTTTGAATCCGCAACTTACAATTCATAAGTCGGGGCCGTTACCACTCGGCAACCACTGCTCTCAGCAAGGAAATTATAACCAATGTTAATGATAAGTTTTTGAAATATGATGTTTCTTGAAAAGACACGTATTCTGTTCACTCATTATTTTTCAGTCAAGCAACATGACTTGCATAAAGTATAATTGATGGGATAATAAATAAAGTTATAATGGCTCACGATAACATCAGTGACGTAATTTCTGACGAAATTAATTTGAAAAAACGTAATTGTATATTTTCTGTTATGTGGATTTTAAACTCGTTTTCATTAGCTTATACTTTAAATTGTTGTTGCTCATTGCCAATTATTCATTATTATTTATTTTAATTTTGTTTATTTTATTTTATTCCTCGACAAAGACGCAGTTAAGGATTTTTAATTTTTTTTTATTGATTGGTTCACCAACAATTGTTTACACTGATTTTATGCTAAAAATATCATGCAATAAATTATCATACATTTAGTGCAACAATCACTTACAGGTACACACCGCATACATAAGGATATGTTACAAAGAAAATAGTTTTAAATAAAATATTAAGAGATTTAAAAAGAAGAATGGCATTTATGACAGGTATTACATTATTAATCTATCCTATTACTCATGAACACATTTTATGACAAGATATTACATTTATTCTATTCTATTCTATTTCCCTGAACACATTTCCTTCCACGCGAGTTAATGTGAGGCAGATTATAACGACTAATCATAGACGGAGATTTTTATGAAAATTGGCTTACAATTTGCCCAAACTGTCAAACTGGAAATCGATTTTATCTGTACAGCTATTAATGACCTTGCAGTACCTCGCTAACGGAAAATTTGCACCTGATACCGTTTTTCTGTGTGTTGATGTTATTTGATGGCGAGGAATTCTTGAGGGGAAGGGGGGAATTAATTAGTTGCAATATTTGTGGACAGTCAATTTTTATTGCTTTTTTTTTGCACACAAACAGTGCGTTACTAATGCTTCGGCGTTTGTCCAGTGAAACCATTCTAAAGTAGGAATAAGTAGGGCAGTGCAATTTTGTACGATCGAGGTATTCTACTAGTGGCACTAGTGCAAGGCACGGTTACGTGATGCGAAAGAATGAGGAAAATTTTCATGAGGAAAGTAATGATTGTGAACATACGGTTTCATAAGACTAGGATATGATAATGGAACAAATGAAGGGCTATGTGGGTAATTATATTAAGGTGTCTAGGAAGGAGTGACTACTGAAGAAACTTCAAAATTTTACCGACCCAAAAATAAATATTGTGACAAGGGTAAAGGAATGAAAATAGATACAATATCATACCCTTTATAATGTACACCATATAAGTTACATAGAATGACACAATAGGTGGCCTTATTGCTAAAGGCGATCTTTTCAAAATAACTGTTGGAATGAATGCATTTTTATGGCAGCGACTCGAGCTTTTAGTCAATATTCTTATTTTTACATGACAACTTGATCTTATCAATAAGAAAGATACACATTTTATTTTTTGAGCATTGAATCTCGTGTGCAGTGAAGTGTGACATTATTAAATCAGGAACAAGCTTATTTGAGGGGTGGCTATGAATATTTCTTCGGTGTTTTATAGGGGTGAAAATCTCATATCGACTTGATGTAACAAGATTTGATGAATAAAGGGCAATAAAATTTATAGAATAAGACATGTGAATTTAAGAAATGTCCATATTACATATATTTCAATTAAGATGCACCTGCCATGTTCTATCCCTGCACTAAACTGTGGTCGACTTGTAGAAAATATCTAAGGCATTAATTTCACTTTTGTGTAGTGGTTTTTTACTAGTGCATAATGTTCCATCTACATTATGCAATGCACACTGTTGAGCTCCATCAAAATAGTTATATATTCTACTGGAGCTTTCCTCTGGAAAAATATCATCAAGAATTTTTTTGACCTACCGATTCTGCTTCTTCATAGCTGATGCATATTTTGATAACTGCAACTACCTTACTATTTATACCAAAAAAAAAGACTTTTTGGGATTTTTTGGGACTATTAATAATGTTCATTAATAGTCAATATCCTACATTAAAAACTAGTCGTTCATTTCCGCTGTTATCACACTATGTCACTTTGATAAGGGAAAGCGCGTGCTGTTGTTTACTTAGTATAATGACTGATGATTAGGTGCAGTATGTTTCAAATTACACTTTTGCAATATTGTGACATGAATATGTTGTAGTAATGTAGCTGGAACTGGAAATGCAAAATTCTGAATTTTACTGAAAGGAGGCTCATGGCTAAATTATTTCAGCCACAAGGTTTAATTCTCCACGCTTGCTGTGCTTGGTCCGTGGATGGGTGGGTGGCCATCCAGCATAAAACGAGTGTTTTCCATAGCGCGGGAAGCTCGCGAAGCAAATGGCCCTGGATGACATTCAAACATTTTGTCGTTATAGATTTTCTGGGTTACACAATACTGTGTGCACCGGGTAACACAGTATTTTGTTACTCGGTTACTGGGAAGTGAAGGTTAGATAGGCAGTTGCTCCGTGTTAAATACAGTTGCATTTGGAAGACTGGAAGTCGAACCCAACTTATTGATAAAGGCGGATTGAACCTCATTTATGTCATATTATATTAATAATTCGTTTGTTTATACATGTTATAAATGGTACAACTAAAATATTACATACATATATGATTACGAAATCTCTTAAATTGATAGACAGCTAAAAATGCACAGTATTTACAGTTCAGGTCACAGGAAATAACTAGTTTTGTTTGTTTGTTTCATTATTAAAGTGGTTAAACCACTACACAATGCACAGAAAACACAATGTTCTCAATTGCAATAAAGAAATTGCAGGAAAGAAAATAAAAGGAAAAATCGAGTATGTGGCCGGCACACATTTTATTGCTGACCACGTGGACTAAGTCTAGAAAGTAATGGTATTGTCTGTTACGTGACAATGCTTGCTTGCTTACTGACCCATGAAAGAATAACTTAAAGTCAGCTCAGACGGTGCTGCAAAATGCTCCAGTAATATGTGTCGTTTTTAAGTTAGAGTGAATTCACATTAATGACCACAAGTTATCTTGTGAGTATGATGATTTAAACTGTATTCTAGTCGTAATTGAGCTCATATTCCATTTAACTCGGTGACTTCCAGTCAACCTTTATGGTCCTAGCTATCAAAGACGAAGAGTGAAAAACTGCTCTTGCATCAGCAATACGACCTGTTTTCACTAATGCAAGGTAAGTAAAACATAAATTGATGTCTAAAAAATATGCGCTGTTGGTTTATCAGATCAGCGCTAAACCAGGTGAAAATCCCAGAGAGCGCTAGTTTTTAATCGCCTAGTGTTAGTTAATTGTTTTGCTAATCAACAATTGTGTTTCTGATAACAAAAGACACCGTTTCCGAAAGTTAAAAATGTTAAAGTAACGATGAAAATAACATAAAACTTAGTCAAGTTTTGTGTTATTACTGGCCGGTATAAAACAGTCGCTTTGTACCGGCCAGTAGTAAAATTCTGCGGTGTTTTCCATACACCACATCCAAAATTCAACATAATGGCACATTGTTCTGTGTGGTGATGTCAGACATTGATCGTATAGTTACTCCACTAATTGACTGTGCCAATGATCCCATAGCTTGCTACAGCCATGAAAAACCTACTACGGATGTCGACTTTAACAAATAATGAAGGTTGAATAACGGAATCCTGTTTTTTAACACTAACCATATAAAAACGGAGTAAGGCTCTTTTGAAACAAGAATCTTGTTTCATATTTGGAGCTAAGAGTGAGACAATTTCTTGGTATCTAAATTTCTTAATTCTTTTTTTAATAATTTCTTTTTTTTTTTAATTTTCGCTCGCGTCAAAAACGAGCATGAATAAACGCTTTTTCATTCCTTTCTTTCTTTCTTTCTTTCTTTCTTAAACTGCAGGAGCTTAAGTGCAGCATCATGTTTTTTTTTTGAACGCGGTAAACACTTAAACGGTTATTTTGCGGGGTATACAGAAGACATTTTTAAGACAGTAAACTTCAATCATCTCCATCTGCTTAGTCTTTTACCATTTTACCAACCAACTAACCGAAAGCAGATGAATGCTAATATTTGATATAGGGCGATAGCCTATTTAACCTCCACTACCCAGTTACTGGGTGACCAGTTACCAGCAAGAAAATCCAATAATTATTAAACTAGATACAACAAATTACAATAACAATGGATAGATCGTAGTGTCGTAGGTATCTATAAATTTAAAAATTAGGAATGAAAACTCAATAATCTTTAATAAGAAAGCGTTTGGTATATAAATACCTAACGAAAATAAATCCCCATAATAATAATAATACCTACATTTAAATTATTATAACTAATACTAAACTGCAATATTTTTCATCCTACTTACCAATTTATAGTAATAATCTAAAGTATAATCTATGCCGCCGCCAAACGATTGATAAAGATAAGAATTTCGTTTAATTCTTATTAAAACGTTTTGTAT
Source organism: Hecatera dysodea (assembly GCA_905332915.2). Classification (NCBI taxonomy): domain Eukaryota; kingdom Metazoa; phylum Arthropoda; class Insecta; order Lepidoptera; family Noctuidae; genus Hecatera; species Hecatera dysodea. Next base: position 22,045,024 of record HG995286.1, on the reverse strand, counting down.
GAGTAACAATGCTTCATGATTAATTAATATAGCGTCCATATAAATTATATCACGAGCCCACTCCTGAAAATAGGTCTTATTCACATTATTCAGAAAAAAAAAAACAAAATAAACGTACGCACCCAATCTAAGTTCTTAATTAATATCTATCGAATCAGTAAAAAAAATCAGTGGAGTACTACACACTGATACTTTATTGACCTCGGGTTCTGTTGATTGTATAATTTAAGGTTAACTCTAAATATGAATGTACAACTGCTATTTCGAATCGACGTAAGCGATTTTCATCGAATTTTAAATAAATGGCACAGTTAATGATTCATTACTGTATAATAATTATCATAAGCTCAAGTAACGATATGATTCATTTAATCATCTGTGTCGAAAAGACAGTCGTGTTATTGTTACTTCTATACAAAGGACGAGCCTTAGTTCGCATGCGTAAATATTTGTAGTAAAATTGTGTAATTTATCTAGATAACACGCATTGGCTTATATTTAATACGGACGTCACAGAGGAAAAAAAAATAACAGATTAAGTCTGATAAATAATTAATGAAGCCTCTTGCAAACACAACTATGAAATGCTTACAATATTGGTAGACTTAATTTCGATTAAAACATAGCAAATAAAATCAGCGCCAAAATCAAAATAATTCATTCATTTTTATTCAAATAGTCACAGATAATGAAATGTCAAAAACTTACCGCAAATCCGTGAAAACACAAATCATTCACTGGTGCGCGAAGGTCGAATATTTTTTCTATTCTATTTTTAACTTTTATTATTACTTATTTTTCTTTTTAAACTTTTAAAAAAGTTTCGTGCGTTCGGATAGGCGACGGAGCGCGGCCGCGGTTATTATGGTCATCGCGGTGAGTGTGTAGCGACGGCGGCCCCACACCTCTCTTGAGTAGGCATGCGTGTAGCGTCCTTTCGATGACCAAACTTTTAAAAGGCTTCTTGATGGATGGATTTGGGAAATTGTCCAAATCTAATGATGGGTGACAATTTTCTTTCGAAGTGGAAGGGTACGGCGTATGTATATACAAACATAAATTCGACTTGAAAATTGGATACCCATTTTTTTTTTTTTTTTTTTAAAAGTTAAATCTTATGACGAGAAAATTAGTAAGTCTATTTTAAAAATTTAGTTTGCAATTCTACAATTTTTAATACTAGTAAAATGCTGATTGTACAACATTTTTAACTATAAAAACTTACAAACAAATTTATTTTATTTACGATTTTACATTAACTATTTATGTTATAAGAATGCTTATTGTTCGATTCATGCTTTAGTTACATACTAAGGTACCACACCTTGGATACGAAGCATTATATCTGCTCGAGGAAAATGTGTACAGCACCATCTGCGTAAACTGTGTGAAACTTATAGCAAATTCCTTCGGCTTCGTGTCTGACGTAATAGTAACTGTGTGACTGGGTCAAGTTAAAGTATTTCAAAGCAAAAGTTTCACTAAAAAAAATGGGGTTATGTTTTGAGAAATCTGAAGCATTACAGCTAAAGATTTCATAGACTATGATTAGTCATTTAGCGGTTTGGTGTATATATTATAATCCCATCAAAAACATAAAATATACAAATGTTAGCCGTAATTTTTAGATCTTTGGCAGTCGTTACCGATTGTCAGAAGCCAGTAAATCTGACTCCAGTCTTGCCAAGAAGTACCGTGTTAACCAGTTAATGGGTGTGGAGGTCTGGTAGGCAGCCGCTCCATGTAAAATACTGGTATTCAGCTGATTCCGGTTTGACTGGAATCCGACCCCAATATAGTTGGGAAAAGGCTAGGCAGATGATGATACAAATTGGAGTCAAGTTCAATGTTAATAATATGCGTGAGTGTTGACTTCAGCGACAAAGGACTGAGATCTAATTGGGTGCCAAGTTCTGTAGATAATCCTAAAATAAGACAAATTAAGGCTCTAGATTTGACTTGGCTAGCTTTCACATAATATACTATGATATATTTGACTTAATTTATCATTTTTGTGTTATATGCAAGTAACATTTTTTTATAATGAAAGGTCAATACATCTTTATGATCTAAAAATGTTATTTGCTGGTCAAAACTAAAGAATTATTTTATTTACTTTTGTCGCTGAAGTCGACAATCACGCATATTATTAAAATTAAACTTGGATCCCATTTTATAATTTCATGTTTTTGATGGGATATCATTACTTTTTGTAGTGAAACTATTATTATGTCATTCAACCCCACGTTCCCGCGCACGCTCCTATTTGTCACCCGCCCCACGCAACTCACCTATTTCTAAATATAAGTATCATGATTGTATTATTCGCAATGATGTCAGACTACGCTGAGCCGGCGCTACCAGGACCAGCTTGTATTATTATCGGTTGTCTAAGTTGTATAAATAATTCTTATTAAAACAATAAAACGACCTTTTACCATGGAACTTATTCTCTCTCTCTTTGTAATTTGAAAGGCACTAAGTGTTGCCTAACTAAATCTTTTGATTGCAATAAGAAAATAATCTTAGAGATTTCCGGTTTTTCGTTTTTTTCGTCTGTATACATGCAATTACCTATCTGGACGCTAAATTAACTTTCTAGGTTATCTGAAAGTGGGTTGGATGTTTTTGATCTATAAGTCAGTGAGTCAGTCATAAACAATGTTGAATGTATCAAATACAATTTTTTTTTAATTAAAATAACTTTAAGTATTTCATGAAAATACAGATAGAATATTTTTTTTTTTTTTATATTAAGACAATTTAAATGAACTTTGTTAGTAACAACAACGCAATACCAATCTAAGAACTAAACTGTGTACACTATATGGAAATATTGCCCTGCTTCTCAAACTCGATAATCTCGGCGCATTCTGCACTTTTCTTCTCCTGTAATTTGTGTTTGTAACCGTTGTTCTGTGTCTGTTCTGAATAAAAGTTTTTCTATTGTATTCTATTCTAATCTGAATTCAGCTTAAAGAGTATTATAACCGTTGACTGTGTCGAACTACCTTAGCGATATTAAGTTATGTGTGTGTGTGTGTATGGGGGTGTGTGAGTGGAGATATGTACATAGTTAAGCGACGTCCTTAAGTAAGGATTCTGTTTTTAGATAGTCCTATTGCAGTAGTCATTCCGTTAATTTTGATTTTATTTCATTCTAGCTAACCCACACAACTTCACTTGTGTCACATTTTTCATGACTGCTCCATTCTTATTGGTCTAAACGTGATACGCCTTCCTCAATAAATGGGCTATCTAACACTGAAAGAATGTTTCAAATTGGACCAGTAGTTCCTGAGATTAGCGCTTTCAAGTAAACAAACAATCTCTTCAGCTTTATACATGCTCGTATATTAATATAGTTTATTTAGATCGACATTTTTGTCAATTTGTTTGTACATCTTATATATGTACTTAATGTGAAATATTGGTGTTGAGAAAAAGATGTTTGTGATGGTAGTTTAAGGTAGTTTTTCCTTTTTTAGGGTCAGTTGGGGGAACGCTATCGTTTTTTCTGACAGTAGACTGACAGTAGAAAGTACTTTGAAATCAGTGTATAGTTACGTAGTGGGATAGCGATGAGGTTTGTGCAGCATCACCTTCGGCGCTGTGCCGGATCCTCAGACGAAAGGTTTTATTAGCACCACCCACCCCAATCTGTGATGTGATTCAATGACGGATTGACATAATGCATAGTTCAATATCTTCAGGGTTTCAGGTGCCGCCGAGTCTGTAAGGGATTTGAAAATATGCTAAAAGTTTCATAGCATAACATACATAGCATAATCAGCCTTTTAATGTTGAACTTATGGGACAAAGGCTTCTTCTTTCTAGAAGAGGGAATGGGTCGTAATCCACCACACGGGCCCAGTGCGGGTTGGTGAATGTCTCATGTCTTCCAGTTTTTGGTTCCAGGACATGCCGGTTTCCTCACGATGTTTTCGTTCACCGTTTAGGGAGCAGTGATGTTGAAATTAATTACACAAAGTAATGCGCTTGGGTGTGTTTGAACCCGCGACCTACAATTCGTAAGTCGAGGCCGTTACCACTCGGCCACCACTAAACAACTACAAAGTTTCATAGATCTGGTGATAGTGATGTCAAACTGTTTGTCCCATCGTAATTCTCCGGCTATTTGGACAATCAGCCGCCCTAGCCAAGTTGATAATCTGCAATCGTTAACGCTAGTCGAAAACGAATCAAATGTATGAGAATGTAATCGTCTCAACGTGGTTAGAGCAAACGAATAGAAAATTCGTAGCCATGTTCACATCGTTCAAAATGATAGAATGAATTGTTATCTTTTCTACAATGTTCAACGCTAAATCTTTTGTTATAATGTTTAAACTGAATGTTGAAAGCCGTTTAAACAGAGTTTAAATTTTAACCTGTTCGATGTTTGTAGGATCAATCGCCAGAGACTAAAGAATAGGTCGTTTTTCTAAATACATTGTAGAACGAGCGGCCGACTCAGGCGCGACTACATGGCTACCAATTTATCGTTTTCTACAGTTGCTGACACCGAGGCGTTAACGATTGGAGAATAGAATTCGACACAAAACGTTTGTAACTTGGCTAGGGGGGCAGATATTTCACACATGTTTGATCAGTTTTGATAATTGTTGGAGATAAGCATTGTGGGGATTGTTTGGAGCGGGTGTTATTACGACGGATACCGAAGGGAATGTAGGTACGATGTTTTATCGCAGTTTAAGTTGAGCCATTTCATTATACTTGTTAATGTCGCTTCTCCGTAGTGCTTAACGTTATCCCAAGTCGCTAGTTCCTTTTTCCTTGAACATGGTTGGAAACGCTGGCACGTGTGTAGATTTAACTATAAAGTTGTTCAAAGAACGGTTAAAAGAAGGAGGTGTGTTTTTCAATAAGCAGCATTTTGACTAGCTTGCATTCACATCAATAACCTGATCAATTCTATTATAAAGCTTCAAATCGATATAACAATTTGAAATTAAAATACTCATACAATTTTTATAGGCACTTAGTGTTACATCATAAAATGGATTGATTGGAAAAAAAACTTATTTTTTTTTATCTTTAAAAATTACCGAGCTGGATGCTAAATTTGAACTTTTTAGGTAATCTGAAAGTGAGTTAGCTTTTTTATCTATATGTCTGTGAGTCATTAAATGCCGATTTATGGTCGTTAATATCTGTATTAACCATTTGATTATCAGTTTACCTAAGAGGTCTCAATATATATCTCTCTCTATGAAGATGTCAGAAGTGCGGGAATTACCTCCAAACGGTACCTATAATTACACATGGTGCTGGTCGCCAATATATTTTTTTAAATCTTGTTTGCCACGCTGACGCATGCCTAGATAGTAGTAGTAATGCCTGATCAGCGAGAAAGTTCTATATCATACTGCTGAAATTGGCCTTTTAAGCACTTAAGGAAGTTCATTTGTTTACTTGGAGTGCTCATGAGTAGTTGTCAAATAAAAGTTAGTCTTTACTTAATTTCTAGCTAGTAACACAGTGGTAGTCTACATTACATTGATGACATTTCCTGTCATTGTACTAATCTTATGTTTTATGCGACAAACGTTTAGCAGTTTTTATAAAACTAACCGTCCCAATTTAAGGCTTTGTTACAGCACACAACATCCCAGATCATCCGACGATAACAGTGCGAAGCTCAGTGGCGATTGTACACACCAAATTGTTTGATTGCACTGCATGTGTGCGAGCAGTGGTGGCGGTGGTCGCGGGTTCAAACCCAGACAGACACGCATTACTTTGTGTAAATATGTAAAATATTTCATCACTACTGCTCTCAAAACGGCGAACAAATCTTAGAACCAAAAATTCGAAGACATGTGACATTCCCCAACCCGCACTGGGCCCGCGTGGTGGATTATGGCCCATTCCCTTTCCTAGAGAGGAGGCATGTGTTCCAGCAGTGGGAACGTTAAAAGGATTATGCTATGTTATGTCTGCTTACTGCATTTGTAATGGGTGGAGACTGGTCATTGGGCCAGATATGTTTATTTGAAAAATACGTTTGTAGTATATGCGCCGTGGTCCTCGTATTCCGCGGCGAGCACGAATAAGTCATATCACGAGGCGCGAGTCTTAGGCGTTTTGCTCATCAATGACACTCGCCGTAACAATACAGCCATGTGAATAGATGTCAATAGAGTTGTTATATAATGAAGTTGTAGGGCGTTAAAAGCAGCCCTACCATGACGTCTTAAATCCATCATGATTCCTGTGTCAGAGAGAGACGGAGTTACACAAGACGAATAGCACTATCCCTTTCCCTCACACTGAATCTTGATAGCATGGGCACTTCGTAGTATGGCCACAGAACGAGGTAATTAGTTTATAGCGTCACGTATGCAGCTTAAATGTAGTATTCCATGTTTTAATATTTGATTCGATCGTTGTTGAATGGCAATATAGCAAACGATTCGGTTCGCTACCCTTAGCGTTCCTCTCTCAGTTGTTCATCGCCGCGGGTAACGGACTACGCAAGTCCATAAGATGCTATCTAGTAATACATAGTTAATTATACATAATTACCGTGTGTCAATGTACATTATTTACTGCAAGTTGAATTTTTCGCACCGTTTCCAAATCATAAACCTCATCGTTAATAGGACGGATAGAATACCTTCCATCTGCACCCCCAAAAATTGGTGAAACAGTTCCTCTCTCTCTAATGAAGCCTCTCCAAGTGACCTGAATCCTCAACCTCACCATATCGTCTATCTTTCTTGTGGTAGTATTACTACTTGACTAGAAAAAAGTCTTCACAAACCTCCCACATTAATCTGCCCAAGGACTCAAGTTTAGTCTGAATCATTTCAATGACTTGTTGCACTAGAATAAAGGATATAGAAAGCTATTCAGTACTGAAATTGATTTGAATTAATTCGTACAAAAGGCCAAAGATAAGTCAGTGAATGAAACTTAACTAGATCAGCACACCCTTTCCGTTTTCGCAGCCCATCCTAGTTTGTGACTTCATAATGTCTTGTAACAAATATATTGTTTGTATTAAGATCCTTTTGTATTGCGAATGGCAATACAGACACAGGTGACTGCGAAAGGCTGAAAAATCATTAACATTTTGTTGTAATAAAAACATATGACCAATGACGTATTATCAATTTCCTTCAATCTTTATTCAGTCCGTACATCACGTTAAGTAAGCAGTATTCATGTTCCACAACACGTTATAGAAAGTGATAAGAGTCACTTGAAAATTATAGCGGGCTGATACTTGTTCTGGGGTTGAATGAGTCAATCCAACATTTTGAATCATGGTTACAGGAACACTAACATGTTACACGATTATTGCGTGAGTAGTTACCTCCTTTTTTGTCAGACAATGAACACCATTCGATCAAAACTGTACAATATCGTCCAGTTCTGATTTCTGATTCAACGGTGACCATCTCCACGATTATTCAGACGACCAAAGATTACCAATACCTATACTTACCTATACATCCATCCCTAAGTTTGGTCATATCATCGGTTTGGTGGTTTTGTTTACGGCCGAACCCAATAACCTATCTATCACATACTGGAGATAGAAAAACAAATGAAACAACAGAAAAATTATATAGGTTTTCTGTTGTTTCATTTGTTTTTCTATCTCCAGTATGTGATAGATCGGTTATTGGGTTCGGCCGTTAGTCATCAGTCAGCCAGATCATCAATAATACTATGGATGTTTTGGAACTAAATAAAACAGAAAAGTTAGTTGCCAACTTTACATACGAGTAAGTACCTATTTATTACAGTAAAAGTAGAAAACAAAAATGACTTTTCAATATTTTAGAGTCGCAAAAATAGATTTAATAACTGTCCATAATTATTTATATTTTAAAACTTATTATATACTGCTTACAAAAGACTACTGATTATAAACAAAAGAAAATAAAAAAATACCACGTCAACTTAAAAAAAAATCCCCCTTCTGTTTTCCGTGTTTCAGAAGACATGGTGTGAATTCACTGAAAATAAAAGAAAAACAATATTAGTATACTACTTGAAATACTACAATAAAATGCTCAAATGGGTACAAACGCGTTTCATTCAATGCAACTAATATGTCTTGTACGATTGCTTTGAAATTGTTTGAGACCAAAATGAGTTTTTAACCGGAAGTATTTTTAATTAATTTAAATATATATTTACATATGAAAAGCAGTTATCATAACAACAAGAATCTAGCGGCTAGTAACAACAAATTTACAAAAGCGTTCAATGCATCAACGTTTACTTGTCCACTCTGCAAAGACCGGCAGGCCTATATTTATGTGCAACTACTCTCAAGTTCGCATTTATTGCTTATACAGGCATAATAAAAAATGTAAGTAGCACCACCGATGTGGTGAGTATAAAACAAAGCTCAATACCTTGTTGCACGAGGTTGTATCAAAAAACAATGAACACAAGCAAATTCATCATCTCACGTCACACAACACAACACAATATGATGAAGAAGCTTTGGAGATTCCATTAGCGACCGCTATAGTAAAGATAGAGGGAGCTGATGGTGGTGATAACATGCGAGCTCTCATAGCTCAAGGGTCTCAGATATCGCTCAACAAAACAGCAGCAGCTCAACTTGTCGTTGTCAAACACCAGAATTGTAAAGGAATTGTTTTTAGAGTCGGAAAACGGAAAGCAATTGCAAGGATAAGATAACTGTTTCATGCAGCTCTGTCTTTTTAGAGGTCAAGCATACATTGAACGTCGAGCATAAAGACTGACCCGATGCTAAAACTTTTTTTTTTTTTTTTTTGAATGGACTACTCGCAGTTCAGCACATTAAGGCTGGTTACTGCTCAACCGGGCAATTCCGTGGTTGCCTTAGATTCTAAGGCCCCCAGCCGGGGCTTAAAACTACTTAAAACTAAATGGCCGCTCGCTAAGGGCATCCCCTGTGGGACACGGGCCTCGGCTTAGCGGGGTCATTGAGGAGGGGCAGCAAGGGACAGGCTGGGTCTGATTGATATTATTTAGGGGATTTAACGCTAATGGCTCAGCAGCGCGGGCTGGCTCGTTAGGCAAAAGTCGGGGAGGGTTTTGACGGGGGCGTCGCGATGGACCTCGTCGGCGAGGTCGGAATACGGAACGCGTTCTGGGTTTGTTTTTCCTAAGAGTGCTGGTTTCCCTACTACTCTCTTGGGTCAGGGTGATGGGGTCATCGGGCTCGACAAGGGTATGCCGCGGTCGGCGGATCTTGCTGATCTGGGAGGGGGTGTATCGGGTGGCCGATGCGATAAGGGGGTTTTGGTGCTTTTCAGCGGACTCTATGAAACGCTTGGAAATACGTTTCATGAATTGTTTGATGGTGGGGATACGGAGGTCGACATGGAGACGCTCATTTCTAACGTACCACGGGGCTCCCGTAGCCTTTCGGAGAAAACGGTTTTGGATGACCTGCAACCTATGGATTTGGCGGGGCTTAGCGTGTGCGAAGGCTACACACGCGTAAGTCATTATTGGACGTATGCACGTGGTGAAAATGCGTAGTTTGCCTTTCAGGGATAACTTGCTGCGTGCGTTCAGCATGTAATGAAGCCTACTGAGAGCGAATGCGGCACGATTGCGCACCGTCTTAATGTGCTCTCTGAAGGTAAGCTTTCGATCGAGGATCACGCCTAGATATTTAGCTTTCTCAACCCAGGGGATCGGCTTGCCAAATAACGTGATCGGACTGGGACGGGGGGGGAAGAGACGAGTCTTGGGCTTGTAAAACAAGATCGCCTGACTCTTCTCTGGGTTGACTTCCACTCTCCATTTCCGGAACCAAGCGCCTAGTGCGTTTGCGGATCTCTGGAGGTGGCCGGCTATTGCCTTCTCGCTATTGCCGGAGCAATATATCGCCGTGTCGTCAGCGAACAGAGCTAGCTGTGTCTTAGAGCTAGTGGGGATATCGCTAGTAAATAGCGAGAACACTAGGGGGGAGAGAACACCGCCTTGGGGTACTCCGGCGCGAATGGGATGTGGGGACGAAAGTGCACCTTCGATTCGGTACTGAAAGGTGCGGTTCGACAGATAATCTCGTAAGATGAGCACGAGACGATCCGGCACACCGAGCTGGTATAGCTTGTATATCAGCCCGTTGTGCCAGACCTTGTCGAAAGCTTTCGCTATATCGAAGAACAGGGCTCCCGTAACGAGACCGCGCTGGTATTTGGCGCTGATATGTTCAACGATACGGTAGACCTGTTGGACGCAAGAGTGGTTTGATCTAAAACCAAACTGCTCATTGGGGAGGAGGCTCTTGGCTTCGACAAAATCCTTGAGACGCTTATGAATAAGCCTCTCGTAGATCTTACCTAGGACTTTGAGCAGACTGATGGGACGATAGCTGGACGGGGAGGACTTGGGTTTTCCAGGTTTGGGGATACCGATGACGGTAGCCTCTTTCCACGTCTGTGGGAACATGTTGTTGGACAGAGCGCTATTGAAGATGGCGGTCATTAACATGATCAGAGTAGCCGGGAAGAGACGAACCACTTTGTTGGTGATTCCATCGGAGCCCAACCGATGCTAAACCGCGCCGCGCGTGTTTTTCTACTGATCGTTGTTGTAACCTTGCGCCGCCTCTACTACCACCACTACTGAGCGGCGCACAGGCTGCCAAGAGTTTTTATGAATCGAACTGAACGCTGATTGGTGGCCCAGCCAGGTGTTGGGCAGCGCGCTGGCTGGCAGCGACTGGCATAGATAGGCGCGCAGCTCCATCGCATTGCCACCTTGCCAGCGACGGCGCATTCAGAACTTGCACAGCGACGTGTTGTTTTCAGAGCTGAAGTTAGAAAATACTAATTTAACGACAACTTACGACACAAAAAAGGAGGGTGTTTAAGATGTTGATTGTATACGTCACTGCAAAGCCACATCTGATCCTCGCAAGTTACATCTCAACATTTCATCATCAGCAAAGTAAGTTTATTGAATATGCAAATCATCCCCTATCATTACAACCATGTTTTTAAATAATATTGATCGGGTAGAGGCCATATACCTTTTGTAGTTATAGGAAACTAATTCATTTTAGCAAGCCAAACCCAAAATACAATTTCTTCGATTCCCTGATATTAATCAAGTCAAAATGAAAAGTCATTTATTCAAACTAGACTGAGAATGTTGAACGTCAACTTTTATATAAAGACCCCAAAACACCCGCCCTTCACCAGTTCCAAGTGTTTTAGCAGGGAATACATCTGTGTGTTGTTTTTTAAGGACTTGAATGTATACAATAGTATGCAATATTATTAATACATGACACAGAAGGGGAATAAATATATCAAGCATAGAAATCATAAATCAATTCACTTTAAAGTATTGTAAGATTTAATCAATTAAAGTATGAACGGATTAACCTACATATTCATTAGATGAATAAAAAGTAATATTATAAAATATGAGCTTATATAACCTGTCATAAGCTAACTTACAGAGAAAGAACATGATAAATATGACATTGTCTCGCGTTCAACACAGCGATCAATTAATATTATCGTGTAAATAGTTATTCATGGAATAGTCTACCTTCAAAAAGGGTTACATTTAACTTTAGCTATGAGTTAAAAGGCAAGTCAAGAAAATAAAGAAGTTTATTGTAAAAGCGGTTACCGAGGCCCACAAATGGGTCGTGGATATTACCTACGAAATCGGTCAGAGTATGGGTAGCTTGTGCTTAAGCTGTGGATGTCACTCGTTTTAGAGTATAAATACGTATTTTCCCTAATATATACTATAAAATATTTGCAAAAAATGAATTGAGATGTTACTATGACAATTCCAATCCCTTTAAAAAGTACCTACTTACCTACTCTTAATGAAATCAAGAATTTCATTAACAGCTCTATCTGATAAAAGTATTGCTCGCAGAGCACGTTTTTTTAAGACAAATATATGTATGTTGTATATTAGCAGCTTTTCCCCATAATAGAATACCGTAGGACATGATGCTAAGGATATAACTAAAATATACTAACCGAGCTGTGTCAACTTCAGTATAATTGTCTCACTTTCCTGACAGCGTATACGGCAGAATTGAGCCTTCCCCATAAGCTTGGTATATGTGATTGTGAGCCTCATTGCCGTTTGGAGTCAACAGTTATTAAATATTTATATTATAGTTCTGTTCAACCGGGAATATTCCTTATTTGCATAGTCGGTTGTAAGTTCCATTGGAAAAGTTCCTCTGGAGCCCTTGCGGGTTGCTTTGGCCTCACGTACGCCTACCATAGGTCCATAGGATGCCCCAAGATTGTTAAAGACATACTAAGAGTTAAAAAAGAACTGAATAATGTTATTTACCAGACCTTTTTAATTTTTTTAGATTTCTGGATGGGAAATCATCACGTGACTTGTTCCGCTCTGGGCGGAGCGGAAAAGAGTGTCAGACTCTTACTGACTAAAACCCACCCGTGATCTTTCTAGTACCTTTTGCGTTTCAGGGCCACGGTGACTCTTTCGAACAAATTCCGCAGTCCTAGCAGGCACTGACCCTATGCGGCCCCGTTTTCTTTGCTGACAGTTCTTAAAGGCGTGCGTGGGACACGACACGCCGCTGATCCGGGCCTGGTTGCTATCGGACGGCGAGCCACCCATAGCTCGCCATCCGTAGGCCCGCGCCTACGGTGGCCGGGAATTGCCTTGAGTTTCCTGATGCCAGGGGCGTCAAAGCAAGACAGAGTTAGCAATTAAGTTATACTTTTGTAATGAATGACGTTCTGTAACGTGAGCGGAGCGATGACCCGGTGAAAGATCTGAGATTCCGCTGCATGCTCAATGGGGCAATACATATAGACCTTTTTCAACAGTGTCTATCTAAGCGCTGATTAATCAACATCTTCCTGGCTTTTTCCCATATCTATTGGGGTCGGATTCCAATCAAACAGGATTCAGCTGTTTTGATCCATAGCCACTGGTTATCAGATTCTCGGACTATAGGCTACAAGCTCTATTCGTGTCGATAATAATAATAATAACGATATGCATGGGATAGTCACACATCAGCGGTAAGCGTTCGATCTGTGCTATAAGTAAGCATAGTTTGTTACTAACCACTAACTACGTATGGACTGCTTAGGTCTGAAATAAAGATATTTTATTCTTATTTATTTATTACTAGCTTCTGCCAGCGACTTCGTCCGCGTGGAATAGTTACTTTACCCCCGATTTCGAAACTCTGAGCCCGATCGGTTGAAAATTGACAAAAGATAGACATATGCTGTTTCGGGATATTTTTTAGATAATTTTATGTAGAACATTTCCGTAATACATGATTTCTATGTAACTTTAACCATTAAGGCTACACACGCGACGGAAGCTTAAAAAATGGAGTAACTTCTCCCGTTTTCCCAACATTTTCCTTCACTGCTCTGCTCCTATTGATTGTAGCGTGATGAAAAATATACTATAACCTGCCCAGGAGTATGAAGAATAATTGCACCAAGTTTCGTTAAAATCGGTCGATTAGTTTTTGTTTCTATAAAGAACATACAGACAGACAGACAGACAGACAGACAAAAAATTTACTGATTGCATTTTTGGCACCAGTATCGATCACTAATCACCCCCTGATAGTTATTTTGAAAATATATTCCTTGTACAGAATTGACCTCTCTACAGATTTATTATAAGTATATAGATAAGTTATCCACGAGCACTTCTTGACTGAAAAGCTTGTGGATAGCTTACCAGTAAGTCAGTATCCAGCCTGATGTTAAGCACGTAGGACAGAAAAACCAGCTCGTTGATATTTTCTTGACCTCGTAGTACAATGTCTGTAGCGCCATCTGGAACAGGTTTTTTAATGCTCGCTAGTGTCGGTATACGGAGGAGGACGTTGGTATTTATGTATGTATGTATTTATTTATGCATCTTTTATATGGCATATGTATGGTATCTATATTATCTTGTTATTAATTTTATTATATTATTATTGAATTGCTTTTTGTTACACCAATGACAATTCCATTTCATGTCCAGACATATACTGTCCATGCCAGGTTGTATGTGTTTTAGTTTTATGTCTCCTTTTTGTGTTACTTTTGGTGTACACTAAAGTATATAATAATAATATTTAATAAAGGATTGAACTCATATTGCTCAAGATAAATTTGGGTGTAAAAAAGGAAAGGAGTTCTTTACCCTGCAGTGGGACACTTCAGAATTATAATAATAATATGAGTTTGTTTGTAATGCTGTCACAACTCAATTCGCGAACAAATTATGATGAATTTTGGAAAAGAGACAGATTTATTATTATGTGGTACTTGAAAAGAACGACAAAACTTAAAAAAAAATCGCCAGATATTAGTGTCACCTTCTGGCTGCAGAGATGGTGACGTGGTCAGCGCCAAGTGGCCGGCGGTCGGCGTGCCGTAGCGGCGACATCTGCAGCTGTGAGCTCACGGACGTCTCGCGCCCCATCTTCATCAACACGTAGAACGGTTTCTGAAACATAAGGCGTTTAGTCTGCATCTGTTTGTGTGAGCGTCAAGTATCAAAAATAAGTATGTCCGTGTGTTCGTTATTTGGTACATTTTAATAATTTGATTTGTAATTTGTACATTTTCCTGTCTCGTATCATCGTCTTATTTAAGGTGCTTTTAAATTAGCTGCAATCGTTCACTTGTTTTCTAGTCGATAGTCCATAGATATTTAGTTATGACTTCGACACTTTGACTTCCACTGTTTTTACAAACGTAGTTATTATATATTATAGTGTCATTCTGCTTTTGATATTTATATTTTTTTTTATCCAGGTTCAAGTCCGGCCTGAGAACCTACGTCTTACGTCACATAAGAAGTTTCCTATCTTAATCATGGCCCTAGACTATTCTTATACTTAGTTTCGGCCAGATTCGGTGTACCTAAGGCAGAATCTCCGCGTCCGACGTCACATAGGACGAAAAACCTTCCATTTTATTAAAATTGGAAACACAATTTACGGAATCTAAGGCTAAATTTACCTGATTAAAATTTTCTAAACCAAACAAAAACGGGTTATGTGTCCATTGATATTGTTTTTAAATTGAAAACGGAGGAACAATAAAATACACATAAAATAAAATATAACAATGTAAACAAAAAAAATACAATGTGCGTCACCGCTGCATCCATTGATTACAAATTGATTCTGAAACGGTTTCCAAAATCATTGTAAAACCACGTATCTCGATGGAACGATATGTCGCATGTAGATTGCACGAGCAAATCGCTAGTAACGTACAAAAGAAAGTAAAGTAATACTCACTATCGTAAAAGTCTTTAGGCGCATCTCGTAGTTGTTGACCTTTAGATAAACAGCTCTCAAAGGACCGCATCTATCGATACAGCCCAATCGACAGGAGAAGCTCCACTATGGCAGCGATACAGCAGTCAGTCACGAGAGTATTCACGTGCTTCGGATATTTTAATGGCTGTAAAATCAAAAAACACTGGTAAATTTTCCAGTAAGGTAAGAGGTGGTATTTTTTCCACGTTGAGAAAATAAATATGTTGATTTTGTAAAAAGACGGACTAACCTTCTCAAATTTGGTGGCTCACAGTAAAGTCAGGCCTTTTGCGGACACACCCTTACTTTAACACTAGTTTGCACGTAATAAAGCGAATTTATGGATTCGTAAATCATAGATGAGGCAAATGAGACTTCTTAATTATATTGTGTTCAAAACTTAACTTTACGAGGTAGACACAGGACATCCTGCCTGTGAAAAGTGCTGTATCGAACAGACGAAAATGATTCATCTGTAGTGGCGATGATCCCACGGACTCTCTCGTTAGCCTTGAAACCAACAGCTGCATTCAACTCTTTGTTAAGATAATCTAATATCATGTCGATCTTAATGAATTCAGCAAGGGGGCTTCTTTTTGTTCTCTTGTTTATAAGTAGGCACATAATACTGGCCTAAGTTATAAGTTGCTCACTCCCTCAGAAACAAATGAGATCGAATGTACAGAAACCAGTTTCAAACCATACCATAATAAAGCTGCGTATGCAAATTTAAAAAATAGTTAATTGTCCACTATTATATACAACAATTTGTGATTATTAGGATAGCTCGTTATTATTCGTAAAAACAGAATGATATATTTAAATAAAATTGAACTGTGCAGTTTAATGCATTTGAGATATAATTTGCTAATATGCTCACGCTAAGAGACAGTTAAGACAGTTAACAGACGTAGAAACCGTGCGTTTGGTCTACTTTAGTTACTTTCACAGCATTATGTAATACGGTATTTTGCTGTGGAGTCTAGCTGCTGACATTGAATCCATATTTATTTTACAAAATACACACCTGTCATGTCAAAAAGTGAACTAAAAAATTAAAAAACCAGGATAGATTATAATCTTCTCATTGCAGTCGGGGGACCTGTAAAGAACTATTTAAAAGAACCGTCTCCCAACCGCTTTTATCTGTTCTGTGGTTATGATATCACTTAGATTTTCCGGAAAGCCGTTTTCTTTGAACACTATTATAAAAATTTCGAACTCACTCACCCGAAAAATAAAATGACGATAAAAAATCTGCCCCAAAGACAAATACTAAACAAAAAAACATAGATTTTAGACTTTTTTTTCGTCTATTATTTCAACACAGGAAGAAAGAACAAAACATATCACGTTATATCTTAGTCAGTCTTGCCGTAGGCGCTGTGCTATACGGTCACTTTCGTTACTCGCATTTATTGCTTACGACTAATATTACAGCTTACAGCGTAGGTATCTCAAACATTTTGCTAACAGTTAATACAAAACCGAATTAGTCATAAACTCATACAAGTGCGGCGCCTGCAATGAACCACCAATGGACATTACACGATGTGTTATCAAGAACTACACTATTCTACTGTGCTGGATAGCAGAGGCCGGAGGTGACGTAGCGTTACATCAAATTTATAATATAATCTGCCACTACCTAACCTTCAGTAACACCTGTCCCTACTGACCCCTAGTGTCACCAAGGCCGGCTTAGCGGTTATCTTTAATGAGATAAGAGCAATCCCTGAGAAATTAGGTGAAAAGAAGAGATAACAATCTCTTCTTTTAAAAATTCTAGAAAAGCGAGTTCTAAAGTGGAGACCGCGTCTCGGCAAACGTAGTGTTCAACGTCCTCAGCTACGGTGGAGTGACGATTTGCTCAGGACGACTGGCCGAAAAAGGATGCGAGAAGCCGAAAAATGATCTAAGTGGTGCGGAATTGGAGAGAAATTTGTCCAGCAGTGGACTGCAACATGCAGTTGATGAGAGAAGCGCTTCGTATGAAGTTTGCAGATCTAAACTCATAATTAAGTTAAACAAATAAGGAGCTAATTAAAACAAAAGTAGTGGAAGCGCGCCTTGTACACATCGAGAAGGTCCAGGAACAGACGGACATCCTCCAAGCCCGCTTTCTTTAGATACAGCAAGATAAGAATGCTAAACAGCAATAGAATGTGAAACATCGGAATAAAACAATCCCCCAGAACAGTCACAAGAATTTGTTTGAAATCATCATCAAAATTGGCTCTAAAATTCATTGTCAACCCGTAAAAAAGATTACACGAAACCAATCATAGTGAGTTTCTACAACTGTTACGTGAAGAAAGACTTTATTGCCGCTGCGAGACTACTTTTCAAGACTGCTCCTTTAACTACAGGGCTAATAAACCTTGTTATAAATATAGCTTTTTAATACTTATTATTTTGACATGATATTTATTTTATAGTCTTTTGCTAAGGATTTATTCTTCTGTAACAATATGACTGTTAATGTTAATAGAGTTAGTATTTTATACATGTTGTGCAAATATTTCGACACAAATGTATTTTTGTTATGAAGTAAATAGGAATAACTTGAAGACGTTCCAAAATATACGTCAGGATGTCCGACACGTACCTAATAGTGTTACAACAAAAAAGATCATCAAAATAAATCAAAATTAATTAATAAATATAAACAAAATGTCTAAGTCTTTGTAGTCCTGCAATATAAACATTAAAAATGAGATTTAGAACTGCATGCAGGTGAGTGCTACCAGCGTATTCCTTCAAGTATTGTATCACTCAATAGTGCTGTGTAAATTAATTAATTAATTTAATTCTTGTTTTAATTACGTCACAGTGCAACTCGTATTACTTAGACTATTCAGTTGTAATTGAACAGGCCCCTGTCGTTTCTTATGTTCTTTATCTTAAACCATTACTTACGAGTTCTTTTAAAGTTCAGTGTTTTTATTCACTGTGCATCGCAGTGCATAAAAGATTCAGTTTCTGTTTCCGACTTCATCATACTTTGTTATTGTTGATATTTTCTGCATTCGTTTACTGATACATAATTATAATAAAAAATCTTCTTATTTTGATTTTTATATTCCGCGACTTATCACATGTACATACCATATATTGTAACTAGATAGATAATCACTATCTATATAATTATACTATACATATATATATGTGGAAATTTGTATTTAGCAAATGCCTTCTAGAAGCCATGGATTAAAAAATATATTAAAATATTAATGTTGAAAATACCGAATAAATAGTTGTTTCACATACAGACGTAGATCTGTTGTTAGTATTGGTAATTAATATTATGATTTGAACGTACCTAAACGAGCATCGCGAGAATGTGAAAGCAGACTGACAGGGACGTCCGATGTGTCCCAGACGGGGACTCACACTAACGCGACTCAACGCCACCGAAAATTTCACGAGGCCGCCCGCGAGTGTTGCTGGGCGGGCAGTGCTTTCCGATAGCGTCTTGTTTTCTTCATGCAGGAAAAACGATCAACACAGGATAGTAAGCTTAGGTCACTTTTCAGACATGCTATATATTCATAACCAGGCAAATCTATCCTCAGCCATCACGAATTGGACCAAAAGTCGCAATACGTTTGGTCTTGCAAGCAAGATGTCTTGTTCTTGCAAGCAAGACAAGCTTAGATGACAGAATTTTTATTAACTACTTTGTTTGTTTACTTAGGTATCATATTGCTAGACTTAATTACCGATTCTGTCCGTAAAATCTTCGTAAATTCTTCTTAGCCTATCGTAACTATGACAAGGGATGAAATGAGAAATAAAATAGAAATGAAAGTGTTAAGCTTTTTAATCTTTGTTATAGTCTAAAGTAGGTACTGAGAGAAAGAAAACTTTGAAAGATTTGGGAAAAGTGGGAGAGATGGTAAATCTGAAAGGCCATTTTCCTAAGGATATTTTCGATACATCCTCTGAGACTGATGAAGCGACTTGATTGATTGATTTTTTTCCCCAAATCCTATAGATTATCCAAGATATCGACGCTATCTTATTAAAATCTAGCTTTGTTGTTTCGTACGGCAGGAAAAAGTCCAGTACCCGCACAGTCGTCCTGGGACAGTCTCCTGCTTGGGTTGACGTACCTCCTTACTTTTCTTATAGCTGGTTACGCACGTCCCACGCGCACCTGAATACGTATGAGTGCAGCACGATCCAATAGGACCTCAGTAAAGATACGGGCAACCCAGGGAAGGTACAATAAAACACATCTTCCTAGGGTATTTTGTTCTGCAGGTTCCACTCGCTTTTGTTGTTGCCTGTGTTGCAACTGTAACGAGTGGCGTCTCGTAGTTCAACCTATGATAGTCGACTGCTAAACCAGGCTTACCTGTGGAGCATTGCCTACAGCCAGAGCTTATGAAAAACTAAAACTATACCTTATTTTATACAGTTCATCAATCCACTATAGATTTGCCAGTTTCCGTGCTCTGAAAAAGGAGCATTAGGAAAATTTGAAGTGAGCTTAGAGCATTTAATGAGTCAGAGGGACACACATTATGCCTTGTCATTCGTCACGGTGTAGTGGGTGGTTGGGCGGCGCAGTTTCACTGCCCCCCGCTACCCAAGCCCCGCGTTCGCCCCGCGCGGCTCTAATAACTGCGCGAACAGTAGACTTCGGTAAAGTTCATACATCATACAGGGTTTATTATTAATTTAATATTAAATTCCCATAATTAGCTTTAAATATTTCAAATACTATCTAAAACTAACACAGTGTTTTTCAAGTCCCAGATACATACACCTTCCAATTCCAGCCGTATTCTTTTGGTTGTTCGGATAAACTTAAACTGGTCGCATAAATTACAATACTTATCAGCTTCACATAGTAAAACTTAAATTTATATGAACGCTCTGGTACAAGCGCAAGTCTCTTTCCCAGAGAAGAGGTCTGTGTTCTGGCAGTGCAGTGGGAGCATTAAAGGCTGGTTATGATTATGCATATTTTTATTATTTATGAACGTAAATAGCTGTAAGAATAGAAAGAGAAATGTGTAAAGGATGATGCGGTTAAAACGGGGCAGAATTAACGTAGATATGTATATATGGAAGGCAATTACTGGTATTCAGCTGAATCCGGCTTGACTGGGAGCCGACCCCAATATTCTTGGGAACAGGCTAGGCAGATGATGATATGGAAGGCAAAGACGTGGGACGACCCCATATGATCTAGTATCGAAGAAGGTGCTAAAGTTACAGATGATATAAAACTTACTTAAAGCTGTAGTTACATGAATTTATTTAGACTAGCACTTTCTCAATAGCCATTTTTTATGACTAAGAGCCCTAACTGTCTTTGAAATTATCGTTATCAATCACCATTTGACAAAGTAACTGGCTCAAATGACCAAGGGCAATTCGCTGACAGATTTCCACGACCATCGCATTATTCCATTGCCTTTTGAAACGCAGATGGAAACGGTCACTCAAATAAATAAATAATTATTTCTTTGTATTTATATGATACTGAGGATTTTTTCACGAGTTCTTATCTAGTTATAGGCCACCACAGCATGCCTATAATATGACTAAAAGCACAACATAATTTTGGTAAATTAATTCAGCTGAATCCGGTATGATGATATAATTAAAAAAAAAAAAATCATCCAGTATATAGTTTTTTTTTGTGGGTACGTTCTTTTTGTACTTTGAGATCGGCGGCGGCGGCGGGTTATTTCCAAATTCAATCTACATTACCATTTGTTATGATATTTATTTATAATGTTTCAAAACATTCGTTGAATTGTAATGAGAAAAGCTTGCGCGGCCTTGTGTGAAGTGCGAATGAGGCAGATAGTCGCTGTGGGAGCGAGAAAGTATTCGGATCCGTGCGTCAAAACGTTTGTTAAGTGAATAAAATATTGAAAGCAAAAACTTATTTTATAATAACAGTTTGCTTTTATCAACATAATTACATCAAAGTTTTTGGAAACAAATGTAAAATTATATAACTATTGCGATCGTTTAGATAAATAATATGATTCAACTAACGTTATGCCATACACACAAGGGAAGTACAAAACTTTATAGATTGAGTAGAGGGTTTCCCATTTTCATTAAAATATTTTCATAAAACCAGAAAAGCGCGTGATGCCTCGAAGAGTGAATGATACAGATAGTCACTGTTAGAGCGAGAAAGTATTCGGACCCGCGCGTCGCGGCTTTATTGAGTTACGTAAAACTGTTTTAGTAAAGGAAAAGTCAATTTGTATTCTAAATAAATAGGTTATTACTAGTTACTAGTGTAAGACATCATTTAAAAAAATTAAATAATTCCTTTTAGAAGCTTGATTTTTTATAAGCTTGAATAGGCTAAATAGCAGTGGCGTGCAGTGGTTCGAGTTAGGGTAGACCAGAGAAAATGTCCAAATAAATTTTAAAAAATAACCACATTATTCAGGGTTGATTTTTAATTAAATGAGTATTTTTGTTATGTTTTTAAATAGCCTATTAAAAAAAAATCTGGCCTACCCTTACTCGAACCACTGCACGCCACTCCTAAATAGTGGAGGGAAGGGGGCTGGTGGTGGGGGAGTTATGTTTGTTGTTTGTGTTTTCTGTTGTTCTAACTTTCAAATTATAATCATGTTTTTTAGGATCTCCTGATCAGCATTTAAACTAACTTTGTGGGTAACATATTTTTTTCTATAAATAAAGCCTCTTATAATATAAATAATATAAAGCATAAGCACCTTCTAAAATTATTGTATGATGAAATCCAATGACTTGCCAGGCCTAAAAAATTTCTATGAATTTATTTAGTTGGCTACAGCCTGTTACTAACGAGAAATTCCTCGATCCTTTGAGAGAAGAGAAGTTCGTCGACATTGATGATTTTGTCGAGTCATAAATTATTCGAATCGATGAACTGACAGATTCCCTGGACCAATGCATTATTACATTGCCTTATTGAATTGTAAACGGAGACGATCGCGTAATAAGTTCTATGTCACTATTGTTTTCTAAAAACAAATGAAACAACAGAAAACCTTTGTAATTTTTCTGTTGTTTCATTTGTTTTTCTATCTCCAGTATGTGATAGATCGGTTATTGGGTTCGGCCGTAACTAACGGGGATTTGAGCAGATATTTTTCTTTTATTTATTAGGATCAACAAAGGATTTACAGAAATCAGAACGATACTGAGGGTTCTTTAAAAAAGTTACCTACATTTTGATAACCTATACGAACATAAATGTAGGGAACAGCTGACTTTTTTTTTTCGCGATTTCTGGTTTGGTCCCATAATAGTAAAAATTGTTCATAATGATGAGTACAATGACTCTTAAGAGGTTATTGGTGTTTTTCAAATAACCCTATGTAATAATATCGTCCAGGTTCTAACCACAATGACAATATTACCATTCGTTATGATACTTATTTTTCTATTTGGGTAAAAGTAATTTTTAAAACATTTTATGAATTAAGATGAGAAAAGCTTGCGCGTCCGTATATGCAGTGCGAACGAGGCAGATAGTCACTGTGGGAGCGAGAAAGTATTCGGATCCGTGCGTCGCTATGTTTGTTAGTGAATCTAGTAAAAGAAAAACTGAATTAATTTAATCCATAATTTTTTTGCTATTAAATATCATATTTATTGTAGAAAAAAAAAAACAATTAAAAAGCATAAATGAATGTTAGATGTTGTATGCATTAATTAATATCTCATATTAAAATAATTATTGCCTAGACTTTTAAGTTGGATCTTTAACTGTTATCCATTTTAGATAGTTTTTTTTTTTTTATCTTTTGCTATTTTCATCAAAATATTTACATGTAATATAATGAAAAACCATAACGCCTCTCTTCGAGTGCGAATGAGGCAGATAGTCGCTGTGGGAGTGAGAAAGTATTCGGATCCGTGCGTCGCGGCGGTTGTTAGTGAGTCTAGTAAAAGAAAAACCGAATTAATTTAATCCATAATGTTTTTGCAACAAATATCATATTTTTTTGTGGAACAAAAAATTCAATTAACAAGCATAGATTAATGTTGGAAGTAGTATGCATTAAATATCTATTATTAAAATAATTGTTACCTAGACTTTTAAGTCGGATCTTTAACTGTTATCCATTTTAGATCGTTTTTTCTATCTTTTGCTATTTTCATCAAAATATTTACATGAAATATAACGGAAAAGCATGACGCCTCTCAAGTACGAATGAGACAGATAGTTGCTGTGGGAGCGAGAAAGTATTCGGATTCGCGCGTCAAGGCATTTATTTAGTGAGTCTATTAAAATAAATAAAGCAAAACCTCAGTTTGTAATAGTAGTTTACTTTTACTGTCATACCAAATCAAATTTTATTGAAATACTAGCTGTCTGCACAACTTCGTCTGTGTCACATTTTTCATGACTGCTCTGCTCCTTTTGGTCTTAGCGTGATGATATATAGCCTATAGCCTTCCTCGATAAATGGGCTATCTAACACTGAAAGATTTTTTCAAATCGGACCAGTAGTTCCTGAGATTAGCGCGTTCAAACAAACAAACAAACAAACTCTTCAGCATTATAATATTAGTATAGATATATAGTATAGATTAGTAGTTAACTATATATATACAACTATAGTGATCGTTTTCATACATAATATCATTCCAATAAAGCTATACCCTACTAACAAGATCTTTGTCCAAAAATGTAAACATTGATAGGGAGATTATCTTTTGCCATTTTTATCAACGAAAAAATCATAGAAGCAGAAAGGTGCGCCTCGACGAGTGAATGATACAGATAGTCACTGTTAGAGCGAGAAAGTATTCGGTACCACGCGTTGCGGCTTTATTGAGTCACGAAAAACTGTTTTAGTAAAGAAAAACTTCAATTCAATACCAAAAGAAAATTGTTATTATTGTGTACGAATTAACAAAAATACATTTCACAACTGTTTATGAATTTAAATTAATGATTTTATAAGTCTGTTTTTTTTTCAGCCTGAATAAGATAAGTAGTGGCGAGGTGGTGGGGGAGTTTTGGTATTTTTATGTTTGTTGTAGTAATAGTATCATGCAAGTAACCTAGGTCCTTAATTATAAGAACTTTTAAATCATAATCATGATTATTTAGGATCTCCTGATCAGTATTTATACTAACTATATGTTAATAGATACGTTTTTTCTATAAACAAGCCTCTTATGTTATAACCATTTAATATACAGTATAAAAATAAGAAGCTTGGGGATGAAACGATGATGAAATCCAATCACTTGTCACGCCTAATAATATTTTTTTAGAAATTATATATCCAGCAATAGCGTGTTAACAATGAGGCATCCCTCGGTCTTTTGAGAGGAGAGTTCTCGCTCGTTGACATTGATGTACTGGTCTAGTCAAAGCTCCAAAGCACTAAAGCACTCCCCGTGTGCAACCCATACAAGAAGAAGAAAGAAGAAGAAGATTCCTATCGGCGACACATGGCGGATGTGAGTCAGAATTACACAACTTTATACGCACGTAGACGTATTGCGATGCGACGTGATGCCATCAGTACATGATGGCTTTCCCACCCATACACCCAAACATTTTAGGAATCCTTTCAATGTGTCCAATCCTAAGATGTGTACATCTAAGGAATGGTTCGCTGCCGGAATCAGTGTACTTCCTGATAGCTACAACATGGGAAAGGAAAAAGTTTACTTCTAGAAGTGTGTGCAGTGCTGTCCACCGGCGTCCACTAATGTTTAAAATATTTCAATGGAATTAGAATCAAAACGAATCAAATGTCATTTATTTAAACTAGGCTGAAAGCCAGCATTTTTTGAAGGTCAAATTTTACATAAAGACAGTCCTTCAAAATGCCCACCCGTCACCACTTCCTAGTGTTTTAGCTGGCAAGAAGAAGTAGCGCAACAAACTCCCCAGCAACACATCTGACTGTTGCGTTTTAAGAACTTGAATTTATACAATAGCAAAGGCATGAATATTATACATAACAAATGGAGAAAAAAATAAAAGGTTAATCTAAAACTAACTCATAAACTAACAATGTCAAAACCTCATTGATGTTTTCGACCTTTTGATTCAAAAGACGAAACGTAAGTTTTAGTAAATAGTTTACGAAATTACTACTTACAAGCTTATTTCAGGTCTTAGCTATTAAAGGTAAACTACTTTGCTGTCCAAATACTTTCAGTATCAACGCGTTAAGATTTATAAATATTATTAAAATACCCCGAGAAGAATTCCGAGTTTGTGCAGTCGGAATTATCGCCGAAAAACCGCAATAGTCAAAGAAAACAGTTAACATGACTTTGACTTTGCTCGACTTTGGCGTGGTTTTTTCAGTTTCTGTTCAGTTGGATGATGCCACTCCGAAGCTTGTTGACTAGTTTGCATGTCAATCTCGTAAACCAACGCCTCGTCTCCAGTAAAAATGCGTTTCATGAATGTTGGGTCGGAATTGACTCGTTCCATCATATACTCAGCGACTCTTATGCGATTTAGGTTTTGGAGAAAATTCAGGTATTTTGGGACTCGGCCAAATGTTTCATTCGAAGTGATTATTGAAAATGTTACGGATCGACTCGTACTATGTCTGTCAAATTTGAATGAGGATTTTCAATCACTAATTTCTTCACTTTGGGATGTTAACTTCAGTTGCAGACCTCGAGTGAGGCAAAAGCGTCCAAATTCGCAACACAAACTAAATACGATATAGCTAAAAACAGCACCGTATTTAATTTAAATAACAGATATAACTCAAACTTCGGGGCAAAATATAAAACAGTTGTGCCAATCTAATAACAAAAATAAACAATATATTGAATTTGATACTATAACAAATTCATCCATTCCCGATACCTTTATTGACCGAATGTATATAAAAGTCTTCCGTTTGTAAATGACTGAAAGGCTGACAGCCAAAACTACTGATCGTAGAAAGCTGACATTCAGTATCAAGTTTCCTTAGAGAGTGCAGTAGGGGAACACTAAGAGAGGATTTCCCGAAATTCATACGGGAACGGGTGTAATTCACGTCAAGCTCTCTGCAAAATGACTTTCTACGCCGGATGAGGCTTTTTCCACCATTTACGAACTCAAGAAAATAAAATCACTGGTCATGTGAATAATTTAGCAGTGACAGTCTAGCAATCTCGTCATAATAAAAGAACAATATATAAATAAGTTATGAATGTAATAAGTAGTATAAAAACATTGTTATTAGTAAACGAAAATTTGATCAAAAGTTCAATATGAACATTTTCACGAAGACTCTAGGGCGCAAACTCCAACTGCGCCCACCCTTCCCTAGTATTTATTGATAGTATATTTTAACCGGCTAGAGTTACTGCTCGTCGTCCGCTCTAGATGAACAGTAAACCTAGCCTGACGGACGTAACGCACCGTCGTTGCCGAGTCATTAGAGGACGGGGCGAGCTGAGGATCACCCCCACCCGCAGCCTCTTACTAATTAGGAAAATTTGACATACTTATACGGAGTTTTCAAAACACACGAGTGGTTTATTAATGATGTTATTTTCACTTTGTTTATTAATACCTCATATCCACCTCAGCGCAAACTAGCAAATTATTGGTACTTTTGTATTCATTGGCCATTCCTTTCACAAAGATTTTGTACTGAGTTCATTTTGTGCTAAAACCGCTAGTATTGAGTCGGGCCTGGGGTAAGTCGACCGATGAGGTCTGACAGACTCTTAATGAGTGATACCAAACGTTGATTTGCAGTTGTCTCAAGTCGGGGCACTGGAGCGCATTTCGTCAAGCTCCTCCTCACAGGTCTCTAGGCGACTGATTCTTCATGTCTGTCACCTGTAAGTCTTAATCTAGGTATGTAGGTCAGATAGCGTTACGGTACGTTTTTATATAACACTAGCTAACCCAGCAAACGTTGTTTTGCCATACAAAGTAAAAACAGTATTTAGGGGTATGAATGATGTTCTATAAGTAAATATAAAAAAGTCGCAGGTGAAATGTAGCTTCTATTGGTGAAATAATTTTTAAAATAGAAAACTTAAAGCTAAAATACTTCTTAGCTGTATCCCACGGTTTCACCTGCCTGCGCCATTTATTCTTTCTGGCTCAGTGATCTTTCTTTCGTCTGCTAAGGATAATATCTTGATCTTAAATAATTATGGTTCTGGTATCCTGGTACTTTGTAAGTCTTCACTCACAATTCCAGCCCCAGAAATGCTTCGACATGTTTATGGTCTGCTGGTACGCGTGAATCCTTACTTCTTAAGTTTTCGACATGTTTCTTTCTGGTCTTCTAGTACTTGTGAATCATTAGCGCATGCAATTTTTGACAGCGACGAAACAAAGGAACGTTTATGGAAAATAATTCATCTTTCATAATAAAATTATGTATTCGTTGAGTTTGTTAAGAAAGCACTTCCAACCTTATTCTATGAAGGCGACCTTTCTAGATTTTATTAATCTTTTGTTTTGGTTGCTAGGTTACACTCTTGTTAATTTTGAATTATCTACAACGCATTAAATATATTTCACCGAAAACCATTTTCCGCTGCGTTTACTTTAATAGAGTTTTCATTGTTTTTAAGATGTATTCTGCTATTCGGGGCGGAGACAAATCCAACGAAACAAAAACCAAGAAAATTGGTCCAGCAGATCTCGAGTTATAAGTGTTGTAACAAAGCCGACTTTGTTTTATATATATAGATAAAAGTTGAAATTATATTATCTATACTAGTAAATCGGGCTGGTTTCCGAAACTCCACGACAAAACGCGTATTTTGCGTGCAGGTGGGAAAATATGTCTTTCGATCCACCCTAGCTCCCCAAGGAAGGCCAGCAACGCCTTCGTGTTACTAACTATCTCACAGAAGGAACCTGGGTTGTACTTAGCCCTGCAATCGGCGGCTACGGGGCAGCTTAGAAGCAGATGTGCTGCTGTTTCACCCTTCCCCATGTAGGCTCTGCAAAGCGGGCTGTCGGTTACTCCTACGACATAGAGGTGTTTATTAAAAGACCCTTGACTAGTTGTGACGGCTGTGACTGCACGTAAACTGTTGTTTAGACAGTTTTAGGGCTTATTTCGTGAAACAGCCATCAATAGAGGGAAGTCTACACTCACCATGGTTAGCCTATAGATTGTGATGTTTGTCTCTGGTGCGTTTCCTTACCAGAGTGCGTAAGTAACCGAAAGGGAGTAGCACGATGGGTTCGGGACCCATGGCTGTTCAAAACTAATCGAACCTCTTCTGGCGAGTTCGTCCGGTGTGTTGTTGCCTCGGGAATTGCTGTGTCCCTCGATCCACTGAATGGTTACTTTGTTGCATTACCAACCTGGTTGAGATGTTAGTGACACTCGAGGATGAGCTCAGACTTAACTGTGTGGCTGTTCAGATTTTACAGGTCGACCATGCTGTCCGAAAGTATGCATATTGAGTGGTCCTTCACGTCCCTGCTTAGGATGGCAGAGGCCGCTAAGGAAATGCCCATGCAGTCAGCTTGAAACACTGAGTTATGGCAATGGTGTGGCTGTGTGAATGTTGAGATCCTCCGAGAAGATTCCCGCACCCGTGCCAATACCTGTTTTTGATCCGTCGGTGAAGTTCCGCAGCTCAGTGGGGCATATCCCCTCGCAGCGGTAGTCCACATGCAATCTACTTCGTAAGCTTCCAACTATAATTAATAATAAATTGATATCTTTTTCTCCCTTTGTCACGTATTAATGACTTTGCATACTATTGTAATAATTCAAGTTTTTAAATTGCAACAGACAGATGTGTGTAGTAACAATTTTTTGGTAATCTGTGGTGTTGCTGGGGAGCTTGTTGCGCCACTTCTTCCTCCCAGCTAAAACACTAGGAAGTGGTGACGCGAGAGGTTTTGGGGGACTGTCTTAATGTAGAATTTGATGTTCAACAAGTGCTGGCCCTCAGCCTAGTTTCAATATTAATGACTTTTCATTTTAAATCAGTGATGAGTTTGATGGTCCCGCTAGACTGGGCTCGCATCTGCGCAGTGCGACGCGGGTGCCGGTGGGGCGAGCCGGCGGCGAGCGCTGTCGTGTCCGGCAGGGTAGGTTTATCACCGGCCCCAAGCGGTGGCCGGGGATAAATCTATCCG
Organism: Hecatera dysodea; assembly: GCA_905332915.2. NCBI lineage: Eukaryota > Metazoa > Arthropoda > Insecta > Lepidoptera > Noctuidae > Hecatera > Hecatera dysodea. The sequence continues at coordinate 22,015,658 of HG995286.1, read as the reverse complement.
CAAAATAATATGAATAGATGTAATAGTTTATTTAGTTAATGTTGTAGGGTAATTTCGAATAGGAACTATTAATGATCTCTTAAGGTTCAAATTTTTTGCTGTTTCAATTTATGGTGCCCAGATATGTACATAAGCGGTCCTTGTGAGCAGTTGTTGTACGAGGTGCCCTAGGCTGGTTACAAAGATTCTTTTACATTGAATGCATACAGTTGTTATACGAGGTGCGCTAGGCTGGTTACAAAGATTCTTTTACATTGAATGAAGGTAGGTAATAATTATAAAGGCGTAGGCGATAGTTTATGAAGCCAAAATTATGTCTCGTTACTTTGATATTGAGTTGCCACAACTCAATATCAAAGTGCCTGCAAAAATAGTGATTTAGTTTGGGTAAAACATGTCTGCGTACTTTTGGTTTCGATAATATTTACCTAGCTAGCTAGGAAGGAAAGAAAAATCAGTAGTAACTTATGATTTATGGGTGTACCTAATAGGTCAGTCACCGTAAAATTTTGTCCGATAAATTCGAAATTTTAGTTTTAGCTTTGAAATTTTAGTGTTTGTTTTAGTTTTTAATTTGTAGTGTTGTATGATTCATGTGATTGAGCTTTTGTGTGTCCTCTGTTCTTGCGCTGAATAAATGTTTTATCTATCTATATTAGGTAGGCAATATAGTTTATATAAAAAGGCGTTAATCTAATGGATTTTTTGAATTAAACATATTAGAACACTTCAACGTCTACACGACGACGTATACATAACTCGTGTAAGCTTTATCGTTGTGAAATTATGTTTTTCTCTTATAGTGAAATGGATTTGCTCTTGACTCTAGTCTAGGCCACAGGTGACAGAGACAAAGCCGACGATGGAATGAGCTTACCCAATAGAAGCCTGTTCACTCTAACTTTGAAGACATTAGGGTTGAATGCGATCGGAAACACAGCAGGCAGAGAGTTCCACTCCTTTGATGTGCGCTTTACAAAAGACGATTCCACGGAAGACTGGGTAAGTGAATTTATGGGCAAGGCAAATCAAAAATATTTTCAGAATAAGTTCCACACTTCGCGATGCAACTCTTGATACGAGATTTATGATTTTTTTCGTGACGTCAAAAGCAGATCATCTCTACCTTAGTATGTTATACCTTTTTAAAAATCGTTTTCTCTATAAAACTCTCACATTTTAATCTTATAACTATGTTTACACAGATAAAAATTTTGACAGTGCGTCAAAATTGTACTCTGGGAAAAACATAGTGTTTTGTTTTTTAAAAGTTATTTATTCATTTGTCTTTTTTTTTTTCTTAATGGTTCTTTTGCCCACCGAGTGTTTGTCCCACGTGCCATGATATACATGGAAAAGACAGTGCTGGTGAAAAAAGCGATATTCACGACGCAAATTACAGTGAATGAGATACGTGGAATTCGCGAGAACTATGGTAAAAGCTGTGTTATTAGTAAAGGTTGTTTTCGAAAGCTATTTTCAATTCTCATAGCTGTTAGAACAATAAAAATCCTTAATTTCGGTTCTCAAACTTGTCTATTAACTCCGAAGTAACTGACAATTAACAAAAATCGTGTTAGTAACAAAGGTCTTTCTGATAAGCTCTTGTTATCAGTCTTTTATGGCTATCGTGGTTGATCACAAACCTTAAGTTCACTGTCTAATGAGCCACTTATTTTGTTAATTAACGCTAAATGGATTGATGAGTTTTTCAGCAGTTAAGTGCTCAGCCTTCCCTTTCTTCAACTGTACGGTCATTTACAGGCCTTTACCGAACCAAGTTTGAAAGATAAGAAGCATAATCCTTCTGACTGAAAAGAAACATGTTGCAAGGGCAACATGTTATCGTATTCTCTACTTTAAGTTTTTTGACATGTTCTTACTTTGAAAAACACAGTCCATTTGTTTTGTTGCCGCGGCTCCATTTAGTAAAAACATGCATTTGTGTGTCGTACACACAAATGCAGGGTTTCTTAAAAGCTTTTTCAGATTTTTTCTTTATTATTTTTAAAAATGTCTTCCGTACCTTGACTGAATAAGACTAGACTATTTACATATTTCCTATTGCATAGTAAGCTTTAGTTCTCTGACTACAGGCTCATGAAGTCGTCTGCAAAGCCTCTTCTGTCTCATCAAGACCACTGATAGTTATGGAACAGAGGTCTCCTTGTTTGCTGATAGCTTACCTTCGGGATAGTTGTTGATGAAGTCGGTGTTTGTGGTTGCTTTTTCGTGTTTTGATCACCGACTTCCGAAATTGAAGTTATTTTGTACTTTTTGTTTTTTTTTTGTGTAGAAGTCAGTTGTATTCTTTTGTAAAAAGTTTTTTTTGCTGCTACCTACTATAACCCGCTTACTTATCAACCTTCCACCGATGGAAACTACTGTCTTTTAAGGAAATGTATGCTTTACAAAACAACAAAAGGTGCTCTTTCTTTTAAGGTGCGCTATTAATTTACCTTTTCTAAGATCAGATGTACATATGTACTCAGTTACTTGTAATTAAAACTAAAAAATAACTGCAAAGGTCACTTGATATCTCAGTACCAAAAGCTTTGGCGATAGCTGACAACATTTGTCCCAATACAACTCACTGGCTGTACACCACATTGATGAGACCAATCATCCCGTGTGTAGTATGAGAACTGAACCCACTGCTGCCCTTATGAGTTCTCCTGCTCTGAGTGGAGCGGAAGGGAGTGTCAGACTCTTACTGACTAAAAACCACCCGTGTTCATCCTAGTGCCCTTTGCGTTCTAGGGCTGCGGTGACTCTTTCGAACAAATTCCGCAACCCTAGCAGGCACTGACCCTATGGAGCCCTGTCTTATTATTAAGGACGGTAGCGGAACATTTGTTAAGTGACATAGTCATAATATTCTCTTACGTTTAAAAATTAAAACAAGTATTTATGAGCAAAAACTTTATTACATAGCGATATCAAGAAGTGTAAGTCGCAAGTGACATTATTTGCAAGTGATATTGTGTTGTTTACAACGTACAAAACAATAACAAACTGTAGTTCAAACTGCTACCTATCGTTATCTACCCGATACACGTAAATAATCACAAACATTTTTTGTGTAGCTATAGTGAACAATTTGTGAGCTAATTACAGTGTGTGCGCGTCCTTACGTAACAGCTGTGTTTACTTTTATGGTGCCACAACTTGCCTTAACACCGTGATAACTGCCGTAAACGCATTACTGAAACAGCGCCATCTATTGTTCACTGTGCGAACTACGTTGTCGATCAGCTGCTCGAGATCTATTGGTAGTAAACAAATAAAGTACCTATTTAATCATGGCTAAGTGTGGTGGCTGCGGTAAATTCTTAACATCGACTGAGGCGGTTAAATGCGACCAATGCCGATCTTGGTATCACAAACAATGCGTTGGGATGAAAAAAACCGGTTCCATAACGTCACCCTGGCAGTGCCCGGAGTGTAAAAAAAACCTGGTTCGTGACAACCAGTCTGAAACACCGGTAAGAGGGCGGGCGGATGCTTTGCTGGAAGACAGCATGATGGCAGATCACATGGAGACGAGCCCTATAAATACCACCACCACTACCACCACTTCCAACGCTGCTCAGGAAGTGACTAAATACATCAGAGCTGAACTGAAGTTTTTTAAAGAGGAGTTCATTAAAACGGTGCGCAACGAGTTCCAACTGTTACGTAATGATCTGGCGGAATTGAGATCCTCTTTGCAGTCCACAAATGACCGTATGGGCAGTTTGGAGGAACGTGTGGCTGCTATCGAGAACCGGAAACCGGTCGAGTCCCAGGTGTCCTCTGATGTACAGCAACTGATTGACCAGTTGCGGAACGATATAAATGACCGGGATCAGGAGCTACTTTCAACTGAGATACAAATCTCAAACCTACCGGAGGCGAGTGGTGAAAACCCCATACACACAGCTATGCTGGTGGCGTCTAAAATGGGTGTTACAATAGAATCTCGTGACATTGTAAGTGCCGAACGTATTGGTGGCAGACGCATTAACGCGACGCAGCCGGCGCCGGTGGAGTCCCGACCGCGCTTCCTCGTCGTACGCTTCGCACGGTGTGACCTCCGGAACGAGATGCTAGAAGCCGCGCGAGTACGTCGTGGTATGACTTCTGCTGACCTCGGGCTGCCCGGTGCGCCGGTGCGTTTTTACGTCAACGAGCGCCTCACAAAGCAAAACCGTGAGTTATTTCGGTTGGCGCGGGAGGCTGGGGGCCGGCTCGGCTGGCAGTTCGTCTGGTGCAAGCGAGGACGTATCCTTGCTCGTCGCAAACCCGGGGAGACCGCTTCCCAAATCCGCTCCGAAGCTGATATACAGCGCATCTTTGCGCCAATTGCCTAAAGTTTTATCTGATAGGATCTGTACTGGTTTTATTGTTATTGTTTTTGTTTGTTTCTGTATTGAGGTAAATCTTGCAAATCACAAGTTAGTAATTATTTTAGTGTATTTGGTTAAAATCTGTGAGTATAATGTGTTGATTAAGCTACCTGTTTATGTTGCTTGTGTTTTGTTTATAGTAGCTAATGTTTGTGTCATGGCGCCACTAATCGGAGGACTTGTAAACCGGTTTCATAATGACATTATTATAAAATCTTATATTTATTTTTATAATCTAAATTCAGCTTTTTTGTTTAACATATTTATATATTTATACAAACTATTAGTTAATTACTCTCCTACAAACTATGCAATTTCTATAAATTACTATACAATTATTCTACTGATAAGCATTACAAGTATTACCACTGACCCGACTTTAAATAAATATGGAATGCAGGTCGAGACACATCGAATGGTCACTATTGATACTAGTTACATATTGTGGATATGATGCCTAAAAGTGGTAAATATTTTAAGGTTGGCTTTCATAACGCAGGCTCTCTGGGTACGGGCCATGACGATTTCATATGTGCAATGGACAGGCATAGCTTCGATGTAATAGCGATTAACGAGACTTGGCTTCGGCCGGGCGAGGAGGGGCGCGCGCCGCTCGTGCCCGGCTACCGACTACGTCACGCGCCGCGGCCGTCAGCTGTGCGCGGAGGCCGTGGTGGGGGCGTTGGTTTTTATCTGCGCCGTGGCTTGAGCGCGCGTACCTTTACTGGCGCGGTCGATCCCAGGTTCGATTCCGTCGAGCAAATGTGGCTGACAATTTCGCTGAGTGGGAAAAAGATAGCCATTGGTACAGCGTATCGTCCACCTTGGCTCGACATTGATCTTTTCTTGGACGCTATAACAAGTACTATTACTTCGATAGGCGACTGTGATCATTATATTCTATTGGGCGATTTTAATGTAAATATGCTTAATGTAAGTGAGAGTAAAACCAAAAAAGTACAGGAATTTTTAAATTGCCTAAGTCTTGTACAGCTAGTTACAATGCCGACTCACTTCACTGATACGAGTGAGACTCTAATCGACCTCGTGTGCACAGACCTTAAGGCTAGATATACGAAAGTGGAGGCCTTCGGCTCGATTACTGGCCACTCGATTGTATTTAGTGAATTTCATATAAAGCGGGACAAATTTAAGCCATTTGTAACAAGATTTAGGCCGATAAGAGATATTTGCAGGGATACTTTCAGTACGGATTTGTTGCATTCAAACCTTGAGCGTATTTTTGAACTGTCCGATATTAATGATATGGTTGAAAGTTTTAATAACCGTATACTAGAATTGTTTGATATCCACGCACCAATTAAAACTTGCAAAATTCGAGAAATAACGTATCCTTGGATCACGGACAATATTAAGCTAATGATGCGGCTAAGAGATAATGCACTAGCTAAATACAAGGCGACTAAATGTGTGACAAAAAAAGTTTATTATAAACAATTGAAATCATTAGTGACTACTTCTTTGTTTAATGAAAAAACTGCATATTTTAGGCACAACATAAACAGCAAAATGAAAAATCCAAAATTACTATGGAAAAACATTAAATCCATCTATTCACCCACAAAGCAAAGAAATGATCTACCATCACACTTCAGAAACCCAGACTTGATCAATAACATATTTTTGCAAGTTCCTGGTAATCCGGTGGCTAGCTCGGCACTTTTGTCGTTTTATGAGAACAATAAATACAGTGAAGCTATTTTCACTCTCACTGCAGTAGAACAAAACGACATATCGCGCATTATTTCGGATCTAAAATCAAATGCGGAAGGGTATGACCACATAACCTTAGACATGCTAACCCTAACTCTGCCACATACATTGGCAATTATAACCCACATAATAAATTACTCCATATGGACTGCTGAGTTCCCTTACCAATGGAAAATTGCCACTGTTAGACCGCTACCTAAGAACCCAAACCCTATGGAAGTTAAGGACTTGCGGCCTATCAGCATTCTGCCTTGCCTATCAAAGGTAATGGAGAGGGTGGTGTGCCGTCAGCTGACTAGGTTTTTAGAAGAGCACGAGGTACTACCAGACCTTCAATCCGGCTTCAGGAAACAGCGAAGCACTGCCACGGCGTTGCTGGATGTTACGGACAACATTCTGGCTGCCCAAGATAAAGGCATGTGCACAATGATGGTGCTACTCGATTTTTCGCGCGCCTTTGATTGTATTAATGTTCCACTATTACTTTCAAAGATGAAATATTACGGTTTTGACGAAAATGCAATCCAGTGGTTCCGCAGTTACCTAACGGACAGAAAGCAACTCGTTGAATTGCGATTAGCGGATGGAACCACCCTTTCCTCGGCTCTTTCTTCCATAGCAAGAGGAGTTCCTCAAGGATCAATTTTGGGTCCTATTATTTTTATCCTATACTGCGCGGATATTATAAAGTGCCTTCGAAAGTGCCAATACCACATTTATGCCGACGACGTGCAATTGTATATTTCTTTCAGGCCAGATGACTATGCCACAGCTATTAGTGATCTGAGTGAAGATCTAGACAGAATCTCCGCCTGGTCAGAAGGGAACTGTTTGGCATTAAACCCATTAAAGACAAAGTACATGCTGTTTGGTACGAAACAACAGTTGAAGCGGCTACCTGCAAATCTTGCTTTGTCTCTGATGGGTGAGCCTATTGAACGAGTAGACGAGGCTCGAAACCTGGGACTGTATGTGGACAGCGGCCTTAGATTTGAGAGGCACGTAGCTGATTCTGTGAAAAACTGCTTCTTTCGCCTAAGGCTGCTGTACAAAATGAGGCCCTTCTTGTCCGAAAAGCTTCGCGAGCAGCTGGTCGAAACCCTTGTCCTATCTAAACTAAATTATGCTGATACGGTTTACGGCCCGCGCTTGCTAGCTCGTACCGACAGACTTATACAGAGAGTCCAAAATGCTTGTGCACGTTTCTGCTATACGGTTCCTCCTAGAACTCACGTCACACCTTTTCTGAATAAACATTTTATTCTTAAAATGAAATCGAGGCGTAAGTTACATCTGGCCTGTCTCCTTTTTGGGGTCATTCGATCTAAGAAGCCGAGGTACCTGTACGATAAACTTGGTTGGATGGCTAGTAGACGAGATTGTGCGCCCAGGCTTTGTGCGCAGCAGCTTTCAACACAATCGCATAGGACAGCGGCCTTCAGAGGCAGTTTTCGATACGCTGCGTCTAAGGTGTGGAATAATATACCACCGCCTCTGAGGGTATTGGGTACTATCCACACTTTCAGAACACGCTTACGGCAGTATTTGATAGATGCACAGCGAAAACAAGATATGGCCGCAGTAAATGTTTCTATTATATAAAAAAAAAAAAAACAATGTAGTACTTAGCTCTAACATAAATATATGTTCTGTACAGGTATTGTGCTAGAGGGTAGTCCGCGTTGCTCACAATCCGCATAATTCCTCCTGTTGTACCAGTTACGTTGTGGGCAGCAAAGTTATCCACGTCATTGCCTGGGTGCCGCATGTCGTCGCCGTTGGGAGACCTGTGGGGGCACAAATGATTACTTCTTTTTCGCTGATCAGTCTCGCTAATCAGTCTCGTGCATATATTATGATGTTCCACGAACTTACCTGTTGCTTCTGGTCTACTTGCGGCTGTGGCGTGCAACCTACGATGCACCTCAAAACTTCAACACTTTGACAGAAGGTGGCACCCTAATTTGTTTGCTGGAGCGATTGCTACCTTTTAGGGATTGGGAAACTTACATAACTGGAACAAAACAAAAAACAGTTTGAAGCACTGAGAAGCCTACTAACTAGCTATTAGAAATATATATATGTAGATACGAGTATATTTTTTCTTGACACCTACCTTCATCTTTAATTGTTACACTTTTTTCACAAATTCTTTTTCCATATCACGTTAACTTTTTATTCGAAACAAACATTTAACTACTTGGTATGATAAACACAACACATGTTCGATTAAATTTACTTAAATTAACTAAACATTAATGCATGTCGGTGATGTCTTTGTCGCGCACGGAGGCTTGCATCGCTTGTGAGTCACCGTGCCCGGAGATAAGCACGCAGCAATATTAAAAACAGGTTTTGGAGGGGGCTTGTTGTTGCTGGACCCGACTTCTTCATCCGAATTTTTAAAAATTGTAACGATACACATTATAATATTATATCCTGAGTATTTTTTTTTTTTTTTTTTATCTTAAGTTTAATTTCCTATTTATATATTATATATAATAATATTTAATTTCAAATGTTCCACAACTCGTCCCTGGGTCCATTTGAAAACCAGCGCCAGGCAGCGTCAGTCTGTCTGGCATAACGCTGAAATGGACCTTTTTAGTGCTGCCATGACACACACAGTAGTCTACCAGCACATGTACTATTATTTTTTTTTTAATTTTTCTCATTCTTTGTACCGTGTGTGTTTTCTGCACTAAATAAATTTTATTCTTTCTTTCTCTTTCTTCTTTCTTTCTTTCTTCCTAACTGACAGCTCTTTGAGGTGCGCGTAGAACACGACGGGCCGTAAGTTGATCCAAGCCTGGTTGCTATCCTTGTAAACCATGCGTGAGAAGGCTTGCTCTTCTTGCTTATACCAAGGGATAAGCAAGAAGAGCAAGCCTGCTCGCTCCTACGAACAAAACCAAGAGTTGTGGCGTCGCCATGGTGCAGGTGGAAACAGAGGGTGGGGGAATGTCTGTATATTGCACAACAACACACTTAGTTTTAATTCCGTCGGCCCGTCTTTCCATCTCTTTCAGAAACGGTAAGGTGGCGTGGTTTTAAGAGGGAGTGCAGCGGTTGTGTATATCATCAAGACAAGCTCGGTGGATATACGTTCTCAAGGCTGCCATCTCGTTTTTGGTCTAATTTCATAATTTTATGATATAAAACTTAAACCAACGAGCAACCCGTTGTGTTCAGTTGCATTAAATCCCATCCTAAATCCTACTAAGCCGTAACTGTCTGAGACTGTTGTAATAACAAAATATAACTATACTCCATTCACGATAAGATTAGACATTGAAATACATCTTTTTTACAGTCCGTTCAACCGATTTTGACTTCTATTGCGTTGTTGACATGACACATGGTAGCTGCAGTAAACAGTTGGTATTATAATGACGTTTTTAGTTTTAATGTCATCCTTATGCCTACGGAGTAGAAGTAAAAAACGGTTGAACGGACTGTAAACAATTTTGTTCCAATGTCTAATCTTATTGTGAATGGAGTATAGTTATGAATGATCGAGTTCCATCAATCTTTATTGAGCTCCGATGATAAAACACGCTGAGCAAGCAGTGTTAAGGTTCCATGACACGCAGTAACAGTTGATACCGAGTCACTTGAAAATGATAGCGGACTGTCAAAGGACTTGGAAAAAAAAAGAAAATTTGACAACTACATATCAGTATATGAGAACCTATTTATTACAATAAAATTAGAAAACAAAAATTAATTTACAATATATTAGTGTCACAGGATAAATGTAGAAACTTTACCTATTTATGTCTTAAAACTTATGTACACTGCTTACAAAAGACTACTAATTATAAATAAAAGGAAATAACAAAATAACTTAAAAATTCAGTCAACTTAAAAATCTCCATCTTTTTTTCAGGTTTTCGGGATTCGCCGTGTTTCACTGTAAACAAAAAGAAAAATATATTAGCATATCATCTGAAAGAGTAAAATCCAATGCTCAAACAGGCATAAATGTAAATCATCTACATTCAATGCAACTTTGTAACATTGCTTTAGAAGTGTTTGAGACCAACATGAATTTCTGTTCATGGTATTTCACAGGAAATGGACTTTTATAATAAAAGATTGTACCCAAAATATCAAGTCATTTTATAGAGTAAGAGTTCAACAAATCCCTGTACCACCACCCCGGGGCGGAAGTTTTTTTATGAAAATTTACAACCGTTAAACCGGTATTAGATTCGTACGTACGTAAAACTGATGTATCTTTCCTTGATGGCTGAACAGGCGATTAGGTGGTGAGTTTTAAGTTGCAAATGCCAGCTATTTGACAACGGACTGAAGACGTCATTCATAACATTTCTTTATTTATAGCTCTAATTGCCGTTTTGCGATAGCATCTTAACAAATCCCTTTAACAACACAACTTACTGCGAAAAGGTCAAAAAGAAGAAGTGGTAACTCCAAGTACCAAACTAGTGCGACCACGGCGACCACTGTTCCAGCTGTACATGCTGCCATAGTGTATTCCTTTCGCCATTTATCAACAGTAAACTTTTTGGCGAGTTTTATGCCTGATGGTTCTGCACGGCTGTAAAATAAAACACAAAATGATTAGAACTGTTTTGGATAATGTTTTTCATTTAAAAGATGTAAGACGTCGCCCTTAGTAAATTGGATGAAATTCAGGTTGTTCAATTCAAGGTTGTTGCGCCGAATTTGTGTTGGTTTTGCTGAACAAATGCGATAGTCACTTTGTACTCTTACAGTAACATGCATCAACCTTTTTACACATACTGAGTGATTAAAAAATTCTATTAGAGTTTTCTATCACTAGCGTCCCTTTCAAATTTACTCAAGGAAATTGTGTGTGAAATACAATATAATAATAATAATTTATAAGCTGGCAACTCTCGACTGTCTCATTAAGCTTTGTTTCTCATTCTCATATATTATTATGGAGCAGGTCTCCATGAAACAGGCACTCCCGCGGAACCCAAGAATTATAGACCGATTACTTATTTGTCGACGGTCTATAAACTTCTTACTTCCATCCTGAGGGTGAAAATTAATGAACACACAGAGAGTAACTCGATTATGTCCTGCTCTCAGAATGGATGTAGGAAGGGGTCCCGCGGGTCTAAGGAACTACTCCTCACAGACATGGCCATAAGCCAACAGGATCGTCGCTCCCATAAGGATCTGTTGACATGTTGGATAGATTACAAGAAGGCCTATGATTCTGTGCCACATACATGGCTCTTGAAGGTGTTGGGGTAGTACAAAATAGATGCAACTCTGTGCACCTTCCTTGCGTCATGTATGAGGCAATGGAAAACGGTCCTTCCCTATCCAGGATTTCGACCGATTCAAGGGAATGACGAGCCTGTATGGATTAAATGGGGAATATTTCAGGGCGACAGTTTAAGTCCACTTCGGTTTTGCTTAGCTCTGAATTCTCTAAGCACACTGCTGGAGGATTCAGACCTAAGCTATCGGTTGAGAAGAAGTGGTCAGGCCATATCTCACCTTCTTTACATGGATGATCTGAAACTCTTGACCCCACCAATCTGCGACTGATGGAGCTACTGAAGGTAACTGAAACCTTCAGTAGTGACATCAGGATGGAGTTTGGTGTGAACAAATGTGCAGTCATGCATGTAAAATATAAACGGGAGATTATGGAATCTGAGGGAATTCAACGCTTGGATTCCATACAGGTAAGATCCTTCAGCTCAACCGAAACCTGCAAATATTTGGGTATGTCGGAAGGACTAGGTATTACCGGTGCTGCCATGAACCAATCACTGAAGGAGCGCTTCTTTGGTCGCCTGAAAAAGGTTTTAAATTGATTTTTATCGGGTGGAAATAAGGTGCGCGCCTTCAACGGTTGGGTCATGCCAGTTTTAATGTACTCTTTCGACATATTCAAATGGACTCAAACCTAACTCGATGTCCTAAGTAGAGTCCTTACACTGCTGACTGCAAACCGGATGCATCACCCACGATCGTCGGTGATAAGACTGTACATCCCATGGAAAGGTCGAGGCTTTTTAAATGCTAAGACTCTCCACAACCGCGAGATGTGCAGTCTCAGAGAATATTTTCTCGAATCCGATGTTGGTACGTACCGCGATGTGGTCGCAGTGGACAAGGGACACACTTTGTATACATATACACGATACATACAACATATAGAATTCCGTTAATTTTGTTGTAGAGATAATGACCAAGGTGGCAGAATAATCATTGAGAGAACTTAGTCGAAAGCCGGTAGGGTGGCGTTTGGACCCCCTAGATTGGGCAAGAGCTGTTTGAAAGCAGCCCCGGCCGGCCCCAGTTTGGGAGCCATTACAAAAAGCACGTGTACTGAGGTTAATGTAGCGTTTGATGTAAAAAAGTTATAAATTGTAGATCTGTTGAGATACTGGTACCGAAACCAAATTAATCAAATAAAATGTATGAAATGGGGTGACACCCAATCTAGCAACTCTAGGCCAGATATGGTGTTAGCCTAGGCTGACTTTTACGGACCTATGCAACCTGTGTTTGAACGGTCAGTGGAACTCAGTTAACCAGATTTGGCTATCACCTAAGCAACGTCTGTGTCAGTAGCATGAGCTACGCTGATGATCATGATTCTTCAGAGTCACTCGATCAAAGGGTTGAAAAGGTTGTTGTAAGTCTGTGAGTAGTATGGATAGAGGTTGTTTGTTACTCTTTCCCGAAAAAACTACTACACCAATTTGGATGAAATTTGGCACACAGATGGCATATAACCCGGATTAACATATAGGATATTTTTTTACACCGATATTTCCATGGGATCGAAACTTATGCGGGTGAAACCGTGGGTCCCGCATTTCGATGTTTATTGGGTTTTACTTTTTTGTTATTTTTGTATATATTTGTAGATGTTTTGCCTGCAATTATCCATTAATTTTGTTTTTATTGCTTCCTAGGCGCACTTTCCGCTTAATTTTTTTTCTTATCTACCTTCCACAAAACCTCACGAGGCGACAGATCGTATGCCTTATGCGGGGTAAACATGACAGACACCACGTCCAAGCTTTTTCTAAATTCTGTATTTCTCGCTCAACTGGCGGATACAGAAAATGGCATCCGTTAGAACCCGAGCCACGCTTGTCTCAAGAGCCTTTCAATAACTAACCAAGATTTCATAATATACGACGTTTGCTCTATCCCTCAATAGGTTGTCACTACCTACCCATTTACTGGGCTTACGAGAGAAAAGTTTAGCTTATGTTGCCGAGTGATGTCTATACGAAGAGCAATCCGTACTGAAATCTCTTTTAATGTATATATTTACAAATGAACAAAAATAAAAAATAAACAATAAAACACCTGCCCCCCTCGCCAAGTTGATAATCTGCAATCGTTAATGCTAGTCGAAAACGAATCAAATGTATGGGAATGAAATCATCGTGGTTAGAACAATCGAATAGAAAATTCGTAGCCAAGTTCACATCGTTCAAAATGATAGAATGATTTGTTATCATTTCCACAATGTTCTTCGCCACATCATTTGTTAAAATGTTTAAATTTAATTGTTAAAGCATTTAAACGGAGTTTAAATTTTAACCTGTTTGAAGTATGTAGGAACGCTCGCCATAGACTAAAAAATAGGTTGTTTTTTATTAAGACATTGTAGAACGAGCGGCCGACTCATGCGCGTCAACATGGCTACCAACTTATCGTTTTCTACAGTTGCTGACACCGAGGCGTTACCGATTGGAGAACGGAATTCGACACGAAACGGTTGTAACTTGTCTAAGGGGGCTGAACTAACCAGTCTTGTCTTAGCGTATCGATGGCAAATTATAATTATAATATCTTACTCGGGTTCTGGCAACGCTGCTGGTGGTTCCCTTCCAAGTCCCACTGGCATCAGTAGGGCCTTCTCTTTCGGTAACAGGGTAATCTCCAAATCTATTACTCCCTGTAATTGAAAGTGTTTAGTGTTTGCTTAATAATACACGATTTAACGAATGTAAGTATCAACTTGAACAGCGGATATGGTAAATATTGAAGTTTTAATTTTTAGCATTATCTATACTAATATTATAAAGCTGAAGAGTTTGTTTGAACGCGCTAATCTCAGGAACTACTGGTCCGATTTGAAAAATCTTTCAGTGTTAGATAGCCCATTTATCAAGGAAGGCTTTAGGCTATATATAATCACGCTCAGACCAATAGGAGCGGAGCAGCCATGAAAAATGTGACACAAACGAAGTTGTGCGGACAGCTAGTTATCAATATTTTGAAAGAAAATGATGTATTATTTGATTTTTATTTTTAGTTTGCCACTTTACACTACCACTATCACAGACTTTCAAAGGTCAAACTATAGGTTTGTTTCACCTTTACAATATGGAGCTGTAAATAACAATTCATGTGAAATACAAATATTTTAAAAGCGTTTAAAGTCAACCTATTTTTATCACCACATCCTAATAATAGCCCTCCTGACTGATTTTGACCACAGCGGCCAATATCTTCGGAGACTAGCCATCAGCGCAGGAAATAATAAAAGTGCACGTTGCGGAATTTGTTCGAAAGAGTCACCGCGGCCCTGGAACGCAAAGGGCTCAAGAAGGAACAAGGACTAAAACCCACCCGGGGTTTTAGTCGGTAAGAGCCTGACACTCTCTTCCGCTCCGCCCAGAGCGGGAGAAGTCATTTGATGATTTCCCATCCAAAAAAAATGGATATAATTAAAGTGCACAAGCGATTTCGACCACAGTGCATACACTCTCTACTTCTTTACTCTTATACTCCAAAGGGACGATAATACGACTCGACCGGAAGGAGATCAGGCGCAAGACCAAAGACTTAACATACTTTTCTAGGCACGCTGATGTCACACTACTACTTTTACAACTCCGAACTGCTTGTCCTAACACTTTTTATGCGATAACGCTTTTAACCCGACCTGAGAATCGAACTCAGGTTCGGCAGTCGCGCTTGCAATCACGAGAGTAACGGGGCAGTTAGTAAGAAGAAATTAAACGAACATACATATTTTGAAGTGATTACGGCAAGTACATTTTCGTACCATACAATTTTTTAAAGATATAATAATATGTGTATTTTCTCGACCAATTTTAATTAAAAGTGATTTAAAAAAAACGGCCAAGTGCGTGTCGTACCATGCATAGCGAAGGGTTCCGTAGTTCACTGTTAAAATCTCATATCTCTAAAAGTATATAAGCTTTAAATGTTCAAATGAAGGAAGTGTCTGTGAAGTTCTATTTGCTCAATTTTTTTTGAATTTTCAACTTCATTGTTTAAAAGTTAGAGAAGGGGACACATTTTTTGCGAATTCGGAAGCACATATCTCAAAAACTAATGCCTCAAATAAATAAAAAAAATAGAAAAATCCATTTAATTTTAAAAGAGCTATCCAATGATACCCCACAAGATTATGTTTGTTGGAGTTTACTTTTTTATCCGACCCCGAAAATATTTTTTTCCATAATATTACAGCATTATTGAATAGCGATTAACAGGTTGCATCTACCTACCAATTTTCATTGATGTAGCTTTAATAGCCTCTGCACAAAAATAAAAACCATTTCACACTATTGTAACATTCACACAATTGTACTGAATAAAGAACTGCAGAAAATTCAAAATGATATCTTACAGCAGCTGAAGATATGCCAGTGTTGCGGTTGGTATAGATGAGTGGCCACCATGCTCTGACCTTCATGGTTGAAAAGAGGTTGATCTTCTTTTGGTTTTCCATTGCTACTAAATTACATTTACTAGGGCTTTTCACTCCTCTACACATTGAATTCAAGTTGAAAGACACCGATGCTGAAAATTTAAATTAGTATGATTCAAATAGGTATGGCTGTTTGGTTAGGGTTATTCGTCTCAATTCACTTATTATCAGTGTAGTAGACAGTGATGAATTTTCATTAAAGATAGTAACTAACACAACTTATTTAAAAAAATATATTTGTATGACATGCTAGCAAAAGGTTGCATGAGTTTGCACCAGGGTTATTCTCAAATTTACTATGTTGTAGCAAGTAGATTGGAAAATATTTCCTTAATTTAAAGCCTAAACTGATAAGAAAATAAACTAGTCTGTGACACGTACCCAAAAAATCTTCCTGAGAAGCAGCATCGCTGTCTAAGACCTGTAATACGAATATTGGAGTTATATGTTCTTCAACCTCTGTAAACGGCCCTTTTTCTTTTCTCACCAACTGTAAAAAGCAAAAAATATCTGTTTAAAACCTTTTCAGGCAGCCAAAGAAGCGTTAATCCACAAAGCTTCCGACTAACCAAAATACTTATAGGTTGCGCTTGAACTCTCAAATTCCATACAGGTTAGATGTAACCTGTATGGAATTTGAGAGTTTAATTCCTTCAGACTCTCTCCGCGAACATGTTCGAGGCATTGCAATGGCGGCGGGGCGCTTCAACACCACCACGCGTTTTTGAACTGGACGCGGAGTGCGCTGTATCCTGCACGATTATACTCAGCCCACAGGCAACACGTGTAGAAGGAATCGTACAGTAACTTCTAAAAAGCGGTATTTCTACAAACGGCAAACGCTGAGCGGGTTTGTGCGTTGTTCTCATCGTCACTATTTAAACTCTCCCAGTCTCTTAAGGAGTTCATTATTTATATACACAGTGGGTACACTATTCACAAATTTTGGACTTGAATTTACTCTTCCCTGCATTATACTTCAACCCATGGTTCGAGGCATACTCTTCGCAGGTCCCTATGAGTTTCCTACTGACTTTTACTTTTACTTTGACTTCTGACGCAATTGATCTAGTATCTGTACCAATATTTAAATATGTTCAATACTTCTGGGGGTAACCTGGGTTTCTCCAGTTTCTCCCACTGGATATTATATGATACTAGATCGAAAGCCTTGGAAAGATCCAGGAAACACGCGTACACAAGAGTACGACCAGGACCAAGACCAAGATTATATTTAATTAGGATGTCGTAATAGTATGACATAACTCTGAGGTCAGGTTTCCATGTCTAGTATAATACCAATTGGTACTCTACTACCGAACTATACGGTTAATGTAATATTGTGGCCGTTTGGAACGCGCTGTCAAGGCAATAAGTAATATAATAAAAACCTTTTTCTCAGCATGGTGGTATTGGAAGTGAAATATCATGCGCCAGTTGAATCTTCCTTCACCAGTCGTGCTGCCGTAGTGAACATCTGTGTACTGCGCCTGTTCTACAGTGTCCATCCAGCTGCAAAGTAAAGTTTGTATAAATAAAGAATCTTAATATATAAAAGCGAAAGGTCACTCACTCACTCATCACGAAATATTGAAAACCGCTTGACGCATAAACATGAAATTTGGTAGGATGGTAGTTTATAGTTAGCAGATGTCAGCTATGAAAGGATTTCAGGAAACTCCCACCGCAAAGGGGTAAAATAGAGGGTGGAAGTTTGTATGTGAAATCTTATTCCTTGAAACTTGCCTCGAATTGACCCTTGGTAACTATAAAGGTTTAATTAGGTTATCATAACTACCCATAAAAGTCATTGTATGTTCAAGTTTGTATGGAATAATCTTATTCTTTGTGTTTATAAACCTGAAAATTGGTTAGAATGCCAATACCAATTTTTAAAACATGCAAGGGGGTTTAGAGGGTGTTTGTATGGAAGAATCTAAACGCTTAGTTCAATGAAGTTGTAACTCAGCAATAGCAATATTGAAAAAAGTAGTATAAACGTGTTTAGAATTTTTCTAAAATAAACTTCGTAAGGGATGTAAATGGGTGACGAAGTCCTGCGGGGAGGATATACTATTTGGTTCAATTTACTTGAAATTTGATATAAACAAGTTGAATAATTCAAACAAGTCTAAAAATTATCCATAATCGACCCCAATGGGGTGAATGAGATCACAGCTGCGCTGGTACTGTGCTCTCTCCAGCAAAAATAGACTGGCACGGAGGTAGATTATGAAAAAACATGACGTCCGTTAAGAAAGGATTTCAAGAAACTGAACAGCCGCACATGATTGAAACAGCGTGGAAGTTTTGTATATAAAATCTTTCATGTATATTCCAGCACTTGTATTAAGCAATAGCAAGTTCATATTCTATTGCTATATTGTTTTGAGAAATTCGTCTATTTGTCAAATCATTCGTGGCACAATGATAATTTTAAATTCCCTTATTTTTTGGTACTTTTAACAATGCCAATCATAGTTAAGAATAAGGAAAAATGTTATCCACAAACACTTACGCTCTGACATAAATATCGGTGACCTTCTTGCCATGGACGAACTGCTTCAGACCTTGCACATCCCATACGACGACGCGAAGCTCATAGTCCTCCAGTTTCTTAGGAGTGATATTCACTCCCGGTGGTATATACACGTCCGCGTCCAGAGGGAAGATGTCCACCCACATTTGAAGTTTACCCTGAAATGTTGAATATGGGTTCGGATAACATAGATAATTACGTTTATTTATTGATATCATATATAGGTAATCAAACCGATCAGGACGATCTGATGGTAAATGGTACCAGCCGTTTATGGACAATTTATATTCAGGGAACAATTCACTGCGTTACACGATTTTGATACCCGCTTAACTGATAGGTGATTTAAAAAGCTGATGAGTTATAGAAAAAATATCGCACACATTTGTGGGATACAGCCCGCATAGTTAGGAGGTTAATCTTTCAGGTGCCCTGAACCACCGGTGGGCTACTATTTTTTATGTATTTATTATAATGTATTTTTTTTATTAATTTGTACCTAAGTAAAATAAATAAAGGTAATAAAAGTTTATTTTATAATGGGGTTGCTTACAAAAGAAAGTAAATATGACTAACGATTCCAGTACGTTATATATTGTGGAGTACCTGTGGCTGTTGCCTAAGCTATTGCCAACTACGAAGTTTTTTTGAAGGTGTACTAATAATATCTGTACTTCCTCATGACTTATCTGTATTGACATGGTCCGAAAGAATGCCTTATTTGTGTTTCCTTAAGTATCATGCGGCGGCACAAACCTTACCTATGCATCCTAAGATTGTTTTAATCTATTTGTAAAGACATGTCAACAATAAATGATATTGAAAGCTTATATAAAGTAAAAAATGACTTTCAAGTAACTAAAATTGATCTAATAACCGGCTTTATTTCAAAAATTACCTGCTCTAGTCCATATTTCCCGGAATTTTTCAGAAGCCGCGTCTCCACATGTTCGGGCACCAAGCGATACCCACATATTGGTAGAGTGTACCAACTGTGCAGCAGACTGAGACATATGTTCTCTTTACGGTCTGCTGCCAAACGGTAACTTCTAACTGAAAGAATAAAAGATTTTTTTAGAGGCGCACTAAAGTAATAATCATAGAAATACAGCATGAAGTTTATCATGTTTTACCAGAGCAGCAGCTGAGAGTAAACAACATCAGTTCGACCGAGTTTTCTTTAGTAATGATTACGTATGGTCCGACTTTTGAACGAAAATTGGATCATACGTAAGGATTGATTATATCCATTTGTCGTTAGCATCTCAATAATTATGGACATTACTAGTATTATATACTCCTAATGCCATTAATGATATTATTATATAAAAAAAATATTCAATACTTTTTTAATAAAAATAAAAAGTACCTAAACATTTCGACGTAGGCAAATTGGCAAACAAACCTCAGAAATGATGGAAAAAACATGAATAAATGCAAATAAAACATCCGAAAAACAAATCAGGCACTCCAGTAGCAGGGCCTAACTTGTTTTTTGGGTACGAAAAGAGCTATATATGTAATTTAACAACCATCAAAGCACTTTATAAAGAACCAAAGAATACGCTCCATATGTTGTAAACTTAAAATAGCAAGAGGCTGCATTCTTCATGTTATTCCAGAATCGATGGTGTGTGAAGGAAAATAAATCGCCATGTATTCCTGAAACTTTTGTTTGATATCTATATCTATAATAATATTATAAAGAGGAAAAATTTATATTTATGTATGTAACAAATAAACACAAAAACTACTGGACCGATTTAAAAAATTCTTTCATCATTAGAAAGCTCGATTCACCCTGAGTAACATAGGCTATATTGTATTCCCGTATTCCCACGGGAACGGGAACTACACGGGTGAAACCGCGGTTCGCTGCTAGTATAATTATAGTCGTTAGGTAGATTCGCAACGGATTTAGTCATTGACGAGTTTATAACTGTCCATAGAATTACTCAATCTCTCTCAGAAGCTGCGATTTGACGGATATGGTTCTACCATCATCGGTCTTCAAAATCTGGTTCTGCCCAGTAGACAGATCTCAAAAACTTTGAAGCCCTTATTTCCGCAAGCCGCTGCTAGTTTATTTATAACTAGCAGCGCCCCGCGGTTTCACCCACGTAGTTCCCGTTCCCGGGAGTTTATTCGTAAAATACAAAAATAAAAAAATACAAATCTTTCCTCTTTATAATATAAGTATAGATGTAACAGACAACGAGACATCAGAAACATAAAAAAGATAAAAAAATTGAAGTACTTGTCTTTTCATTTCGAAATGTTTTATCCTGATGACCGATGAAAACAGCTATGTTAATTAACACACCTGAAGAGCACATTTTTCTGGATAGGAACTAGAAAATACACTCTTCAGGTTGTGAAATTACCACAGCTATAAGCAGCGACTACTTCTTCATTAGTAGTACAGAAAGCGATGGTGTGTGAAAGATGATGCTGTGGATGATACATTAATATCATGTCTCCTTTGAGTTCTGGTCTTATAATTGAAGGGTACAGGAAAAGAAGGGGCTCATTGCCAATTTTTAAATTTTGAATTAACTATGCCGTTCGGTGCGTTTTTATACGGCCAATCAGACCACATTATTCAAAAAATGGTAAAAGGAGCTGATTTCACGTAAAGCCCATGTAAAAAAATCTGAGTTTAGAATAAAACGCGCTCATTACATACCAAACCAAGTAAAAAGGCGCCCATTGTCTATTGAACAGTGTTAAAACGCGCCCATTGCAGCGGTTGTATTAGAGAACGCGCTCATTATCGGCCATTTTGAATTTGTTGTCATATAAGTGACAGCTGTCAGATAAGCTTTCTTGCAGAAATTTTACGACTCGTACGTTGTTATTTCAAAATGGATATTAATAGTAGTGATAATGAAGAAAACTGTGTTTATAAGACTACAAAAAACCAGTGCGGGCAACATTGTACAAAATAATGAATTCGTTTTGCCTGGGAGTTTGTACACAGAGAAGTTACCAATTTCTCAAGAAAAATACAGTGATCTTCAGCACTTGAAAAAATTTTGTTCTCCTGAAAGCATCTTGTTTTATACAAATTTACCCCATAATTAAAATGTCATGCTAAAATTAAAATCTGTTTTATTTCATTACTCAAACAATACAGTAAACAGGAAAAACAGAAATACATCAGACACTGTTTATCATCACCATTTCAGTTGCAATATGCAAAAAGGAGCTCATTGCGATAATGAGCACCTTCTTTCCAGTTACATTTGGGACTTTGACAATAAAATATCAAACTGTTATTTGTTTACTAAATTAATGTTAAAAAACATTAACCTATGGTGTTAAATGTACACTGTCCCTTGTATAAATAGGTAAATATGAAATTCTAAGTAATTTGTAATTGTTAATTAAGAGATTTTAGGTTTAATTACTTGATTACTCAAAACAATGAGAATGTTAATGAGCCCCTTCAATTGCTAATGTAGTTAATAAGAAATGTGAATCTTTATTGTTTTTTGTGGTAGATAAGAAAAGAAAACTCAGAGAAGACAAAAGATCATTAAAAATGCAAACAAAACTGTCAGAAATATGTACATTGTCGATTCATTTTCAAATATGTATTCCCGATGAGTGAAGAAAACAACTTTGTGAAATTCAGAACCCGTTGAGCGTATTATGTTGTTTTCAAAATGCGCTGGAGGGGTTGTCGAATTAACGCAGCTTGAGACCTCTGCTACTTTCACATTAGACATTCCAAATACGATGGTGTGTAATAAATGGTACTGTGGATGAGAATGACCAATGTGCTTAATCCGCGTTCTTCTCAAAACATTGTTGGTTATGACTACTCAACGTGCAAACTATATCTAAATGCATAGTAATATTTTGTAATTCAACAGACACCAAAAACAAATTCAGTCAAATCATAAATGTGAATAACAGTCAGATATATTTGCGTATTAATTTCGAAATGTTTTATCCTGATGACCGATGAAAACAGCTATGTTAATTAACACACCTAAAGAGCACATTTTTCTGGATAGGAACTAGAAAATACACTCTTCAGGTTGTGAAATTACCACAGCTATAGGCTGCGACTACTTCTTCATTAAAATTGATTGAGTCAGGCGTTACTTTGCGGAAATCCACTTTAACTTTGAAAATGAAAACAAAATATCTAGTTTTAATTTCCGCGAATATTAGTGGGTTGCAGGTATGCACCTCCCTCCCGCCCGCTATATTATGCACATGCAAGATTACTAGGCAAATGCAAGGATTTTAAGCACATGCAGGAAGGCAATGCAAAACCCAACACCATTACCGACACGTGTTTCGCCTCTCCACGAGGCATCCTCAGGGGACGTGTTGACTCGCTGACCGCTGAGTTGCGACTGAGCATTTAGTACAAGGCACCCCCCTTTTATACACTGCCACCGTTGGTTATTTGTGTACAACTACCCGCAAACATTCGCAGTAAAGGGGAAGAAACCAAATTCGTCTGGTCATTCAACAGTGCAAAATTATTATTATTACTATGTAATAATAATAATAATAATTTTAGCATAGTAATAATAATAATTTTTATTATTACTATTATTATTATTACTATTACTATGTAATAATAATAATAATAATTTTAGCATAGTAATAATAATAATTTTGCACTGTTGAATGACCAGACGACTTTGGTTTCTTCCCCTTTACTGCGAATGTTTGCGGGTAGTTGTACACAAATAACCAACGGTGGCAGTGTATAAAAGGGGGGTGCCTTGTACTAAATGCTCAGTCGCAACTCAGCGGTCAGCGAGTCAACACGTCCCCTGAGGATGCCTCGTGGAGAGGCGAAACACGTGTCGGTAATGGTGTTGGGTTCTGCATTGCCTTCCTGCATGTGCTTAAAATCCTTGCATTTGCCTAGTAATCTTGCATGTGCATAATATAGCGGGCGGGAGGGAGGTGCATGCCTGCAACCCACTAATATTCGCGGAAATTAAAACTAGATATTTTGTTTTCATTTTCAAAGTTACTTCTTCATTAGTAGTACAGAAAGCGATGGTGTGTGAAAGATGATGCTGTGGATGATACATTAATATCATGTCTCCTTTGAGTTCTGTTCTTATTATTACTAATGTAGTTAATAATAAATGTTAATCTTTATTGTTATTTTGTGGTGGACAAGAAAAGAGAACTCAGAGAAGATAAAAAGACCATTAAAACTGCAAACAAAACTGTCAGAGATATGTACATTGTCGACTCGTTTACAAATATGTATTCCTGATGAGTGAAGAAAACAACTTTTTGAAATACAGAACCCGTTGAGCGTATATTGTTGTTTTCAAAATGCGCAGGAGGGGTTTTCGAATTAACGCAGATTGAGAATTCTCCTACTTTTACATTAGTTATTTCAAATACAATGGTGTGTAATAAATAAACGGTACTGTGGATGCGAATCACCAGTGTGAGTTCTACTCATAACATTGCTGTTTATGATTCTTCAACGTCCACACTATAAATCTAAATGCATAGTTATATTTTGTAATTCAACAGACACCAAAAACAAATTCAGATAAAACAGAAGAATCATATCATAAATGTGAACAAAAGTCAGATATACTTGTATATAAATTGCGAAGTGTGTTATCCTGATGACTGATGAATACAGCTATGTTAATTAACACACCTAAAGAGTACATTTTTCTGGATAGGAACTAGAAAATACACTCTTCAGGTTGTGAAATTACCACAGCTATAGGCTGCGACTACTTCTTCATTAGTAGTACAGAAAGCGATGGTGTGTGAAAGATGATGCTGTGGATGATACATGAATATCATGTCTCCTTTGAGTTCTGTTCCTATCATTGCAAATGTAGTTAATAAGAAATGTGAATCTTTATTGTTATTTTGTGGTAGATAAGAAAAGAGAACTCAGAGAAGATAAAAGATCATTAAAAATGTAACCAAAACTGGCAGAGATATGTACATGTCGACTGATTTTCAAATATGTATTTCAGATGAGTGAAAAAATAACTTTATGAAATACAGAACCCGTTGAGCGTACTTTGTTGTTTTCAGAATCTGAAAAACAGTCAGATATACTTGTGTATTAATTTCGAAATGTTTTATCCTGATGACCGATGAAAACAGCTATGTTAATTAACACACCTAAAGAGCACATTTTTCTGGATAGGAACTAGAAAATACACTCTTCAGGTTGTGAAATTACCACAGCTATAGACTGCGACTACTTCTTCATTAGTAGTACAGAAAGCGATGGTGTGTGAAAGATGATGCTGTGGATGATACATGAATATTATGTCTCCTTTGAGTTCTGGTCTTATCATTGCTAATGTAGTTAATAAGAAATGTGAATCTTTATCACTATTTTGTGGAAGATAGGAAAAGAGAACTCAGAGAAGACAAAAGATCATTAAAAATGCAAACAAAACTGTCAGAGATATATACATGTCGATTGATTTTCAAATATGTATTTCAGATGAGTGAAGAAAATAACTTTGTGAAATACAGAACCCGTTGAGCGTATTTTGTTGTTTTCAGAATCTGGAAAACAGTCAGATATACTTGTGTATTAATTTCGAAATGTTTTATCCTGATGACCGATGAAAACAGCTATGTTAATTAACACACCTAAAGAGTACATTTTTCTTGATAGGAACTAGAAAATACACTCTTCAGGTTGTGAAATTACCACAGCTATAGGCTGCGACTTCTTCATTAGTAGTACAGAAAGCGATGGTGTGTGAAAGATGATGCTGTGGATGATACATGAATATCATGTCTCCTTTGAGTTCTGTTCTTATCATTGCTAATTTAGTTATAAGAAATGTGAATCTTTATCACTATTTTGTGGTAGATAGGAAAAAAAGAACTCAGAGAAGACAAAAGATAATTAAAAATGCAAACATAACTGTCAGAAATATGTAGGTACATATAAAATAAAATAGTTTATTTCTTTAACATTTCTTTACAATATTATTCAGTGGCTAGAACCACCCAGTAAGCATGTAGTAATGCTTGTATTGGGTGGTTCTGCTCCTCCCAGGGATCAATACAGTTATTTTTAGGTAGGTCTACATAGCTAAACTATTTTAAGTAATTTTTACAAACAAGAACAGAATGAATGAAAGAAAAGATACTGATATGTCTCTTGTAGGTGTGTGTGTGTATGTGTTAGTGTATGTGTGTATATTTATATTTATTTATTTATTTATTGTCTAGAGTTAGTTTTTAAATAATAAGTTCTCAATATTACAATATCCAAGCGGCTCGAGTTTTTGGACAATTGTTTTTTTACATTCATTGTACTGAAGGTTATAGATAGAATATTTGTTGTGAAGCTCATTATAAAGATAAGCAGAATGGGCCAGAAATTGACGCTTGGCAAAGAGAGTTCTGCAGGAAGGAGTAGTGGCGACTTTAAACTTTCTTCTTCCAGTTTGAGCTTTATATACGTAAGGTAGGCTTTTATGTAGTTTAAGTATTGAGTTAATAATATAAAGTTTTCTAAGTGATAATATTTTATGAATTAGGTATAGTTCGTCAGTAGGAAATCTAAATGGCTTAAAGAACATCGTCTTCAGGCTCTTCGGCTCTTTCTGCTTCAAGGAATTTAATTTTGGTGCCACCACCCCAGACCGTAATACAATAGCACATAACTGATTGGGCTAGTGCAATGTAAGTACGCTTTAGGAGGTCCTGGGAGGTGACATGTCTCAGTTTTTTAAAGACCCATATGAGTTTACGGATCCTATTACTTATAGCTTCGATTTGAGGGTGCCAGGAAAGTAGATGGTCCAAAATTACTCCAAGGTATTTAGTAGATTTAACACATGCAATCTCATCGCACCCACATAGCGTAGCATTAGTAAAGTCACAAGTATGAATCCGCAATACTGAGTTTAGGGGCGAAGTGTACGCTTGTTTATAGCAAAGCAAATGTAATTTGTTTTGGCGATATTAAGGGTAAGAAGGGCAGATTTGAGCCAGTTTGCGACTTTATGGAGACCATCTTCTGCAGCTTTAAAAACGGAGTTCCAGGAAGTACCATTAAATACAACGGCAGTATCATCCGCATATGAGAATACTTGCCCCTTCTTAATCTCGAGATTAGTTAGGTCGTTAAGGTATATCAAAAATAATGTGGGGCCCAAGACGCTTCCCTGGGGCACGCCATACTCAATTTTAGTGTCAAAACTAGTGAAACTATCAATTTTTACACTTTGGGTGCGGTCTTGTAGGTAATCAGTTAAGAGATTTAATGGTGTACCCCTAATGCCTATATACTCCATCTTTTTCACAAGAATCGGAATAGAAACTGTGTCGAAAGCTTTCTTTAGATCTAAGAAGACTGCCAGACTTTTCTCCACGGTCTAAATACTGAGTTACTAAGGAGGACAATCCTACGATGGCGTCTTCTGTGGATTTTGATTTTCTGAATCCGAATTGTGAACTTGATAGAATATTGAATTTTTCGAGATAAGTTATTAGGCGTGAGTTGATTAATCTTTCAATAACCTTAGCGATGACTGACAAGAATGAAATAGGTCGATAATTATTGAGATCTTTTTTATCACCACTTTTGTAGACGGGGGTAACAATAGATTTTTTAAGTAAGATAGGGAATATACCTTTTGTAAAGCAGAGGTTAGCTAGGTGGCTGATGATGGGAACAACAAGCGGTTTAACCATTTTTACGAATTTAGTCTGGATACCGTCCCAACCGGGAGCACTCTCAGATTTCAAATTTGATATTACACTGTCAACTTCCCATTGGTCAGTCTCCAGGAGAACGAAAGAAGATAGGTGGGTATTTGGAGTAGATATAAGGCCATCAGCCGACTGCGGCAATCCACTAGGTATACTATCCGCGAGACGCTTGCCGACACTGGCGAAGAAACCATTTACACAATTTACTGACTCTATTGGGGAACTACGAGTGTTGAGTAATTCACTACTTCCAATTTTTGATGTATTTAGTTATGTTATTTGTTTGATGGATTTCCATAGCGCTTTAGAGTTTTTAATAATAATTAGTTTTTAGTAGGTCAGATTCATATTTTTGTTTTAATTTTTTAAGTAATCTGTTACAATAATTACGGTACCGAGTAAATGTTATTTTTAATATTACATTAAACGGATCGGACTTCAATTTTAGTTGCATTCTGTTTCTGGTTCTAATACAGCGTAATAGACCACTGGTGATCCAGGGCTTGATAATGCGTTGTTTGCTAGATAACCTCTTTACCTTAACACTCTCGTCCAGGGATGCTTTAAGTTTATTAATTAAATGTTCAATCACAAAATTTGGGTCGTCACTTAATAATAAATTGGATAGGTATATATAAGCATAATATGTACATATAAGCATGTATTCCTGATGGGTGAAGAAAATAACTTTGCTAATTACACACCCCGTAGAGCGTTTGTTTTATTTGCCAATAATCAGTCTATTCTCTCTTCTCACCGTGTAAAAATAGATTGAATTGACACCTTGGCTATATGAATTGACAGCTCACTTCATGTTCACTACAACTATTTTTACAAGGTTAGATGTTTAAAGTATTGAACTGCTGTAATACATTTTCTAAAGTTTCATCCTGATGAGTGAAAAAAAAAAAACTTTATTCATAAAACAATCCGTCGAGCTTATCATATTATTGTATTCAAAACACCCTGTGAAGTTAACTCAGCTTTAGGCTGCTGCTATTAATTTCTTCATTAGGTTATGGGAGAGATTGTTGATGGATGTTGACCTTTAAAATTTTTATGTCATACTAGGTTCTGCCCGCGACTTCGTCCGCGTGGAATAGTTACTTTACCCCCGATTTTGACTGTCTCAGCCCGATCGGTTTAAAATTGACAAAGTTTCATACAAACTTTCATCCCCTATTTTATCCCCTTGGGGGTAGAATTAATCAAAATCCTTTCTTAGCGGATGCCTACGTCATAACATCTACCTGCATGCCAAATTTCAGCCCGATCCGTTCAGTGATTTGGACTGTGCGTTGATAGATCACTATGTCAGTCAGTCACTTTTGAGTTACTATATACCTATTTAGATTTTCAATTATATTCTTACCATTACTTTCATTATCTCTGTATTCAACACCGTTGAGAACCACTGTAGCATTATCAGGGAACATCGGCGGAGGTAAATGGTTTTTAAGACATAATTCTTCCAGGATTATCGAAGGTTTTTGACAATCACGCCATTTGTTAGGACCAATCCTGAAAATTGTTATCAATAATTATGTACAGTGCCACAAACTTATCTGACCTGGTGCCCAAAAGATGAACTAACTGCGCCATTTTGAAATGTCAATCCGTCATTGATTGTTTAACAAACCACAAACTGGATTGAATTATCATGAAAAGTATTTTGATCAAATAATAACAATAACTGACTGGATTGATTTTTCAACAGCAACTAATCGGACTAAAATATGTACGAGTAAATTAGTAACCACCTTTGTTTGTAAAAGTGACTAAGTTCAAAATCTGATCTGTCGATTGTGAACTGGCAACCGGTAATATCTCAATTTCGACAACTTTACAGTATGAAGAAAAAACTTGTTTGCGTCTGGTGAATTAAAATAAAATACGTGTTTTTAAATATTTCTATCACACATGTTATTTAAGACAAAAGTAGCATTATATCCTTCCTTCTAATCTAAACTAATATTATAAAGAGGTAAGATTTTTATTTTTGTGTGTAAAGAATAAACGCAAAAAATACTGCACCGATTTCAAAAATTCTTTCACCTTTAGAAAGCTACTTACACCCTGAGTAACATAGGCTATATTTTATTCCCGTATTCCCACGGGAACGGGAACTACGCGGGTGAAACCGCGGTTCGCTGCTAGTATAATATAATTATAGTCGTTAGGTAGATTCGCAACGGATTTAGTCATTGACGTGTATGACTGTCCATAGAATTACTCAATCTCTCTCAAAAACTGCGATTTGGCGGATATGGTTATGCCATCATCGGTCTTCAATTTCATGAGCTGGCTCTGCCCAGTAGACAGAGGTCAAAGACTTTGGAGCCCTTATTTTACTCTGGTGCGTCTTTAATTTTTTTAGCATTAACGAGCGATTTCAGCAATCCCGGAAGATTTGCTATCAGTTATTGAAGAGTTCCGTTTGCGATCTCGGTTTTTCATCAGATCTTTCAAATTGTAGCAACGTAATGACGTCACGTGAGTTTTCAACTCACGTGACGTCACTACGTTGCTACAATTTTTACCAGCGACGTGACGACACGTGAGTTTTCAACGTCATCTTAATTTTTTGCTCACGTGAAAAAAGAAAAAATACGTGTCCAATATTTTTTGTAAATCTATCAGACGGACTAATTAGATTCTTACAGTAAATTAACCTATTGCAGATAGGGCTGATAACTGATTGGTTCTCCGCCACCTTTGCTGGCAATGTTGGCTCTAAGTATGATGAAAAAATGAAAAACATTCTCAATTGAAATTAAATTAGCCTATATTGAAAAAGTATGATAGTATGAATTATATGTTGAATTGTTTACTCACGTGGTATATTCGGTAGGTAATCCCACCCTTGCCCTGTGCTTCGAGTATATTCTGTCTTCCAAGTCGATGGTTGTGGAGCCAATCAGCTCGTCAGGTGGTACGGCATCGTAGTTGTAAAGGGACACCGTTAAGAGATAGTCGTCTGGCAATGTACATCGGAATTCGTACATTCTGAAATTGGTCAGTTAAAATTCTGGTCAGTAATTAAGTAGCTAGTAAAAGTAAGGCTAAATTGACCGACAGCCGCATTTGCCAGCAGGGGCGAAAACCTTGTAATCCCAATGACTTACAGTTTTTTTGGCCAGGGCTAGTTTGAATTACTTAGATAATATTTAACTGCTCCCGCGGCTTCGCCCGTATTATTCTATGAACTCATACACAATGTGTTATTCTCAAGTAAAAGCTCTCAAAATTACTATTACTTTGAATATTGCAAGAAAGAATAACAAGCATCAATCTATCGATACAAACTATTCACATTCTTTCTTTGTGTAATATAGAGATATTCCACAGACATAACTATAATATGTATGTATATACACACTGTACACCGTGTATGTTGGTACAAACGCGAGCTTAACGCCTAATTGGCCTCTCTATCATGAAACCTCAGAGCGACACAGAGATTATGCAAATTATGACTGTCGGCGCATCACATATGCGCGCGATTGGCTGCGGGGCATGCGCGGGTTATCGGGGTACCGAACCCGTGACAGGCCGGTCGCTGCGCGCGCGACACACCGCTCAGCTCACAGACGCGCTCCGCTACGGGCATTTCTTTTATCTTGTCTCTCATGTGATTACGGTATTAAACCTATGTTGATACAGTCCACTTCTTTTACTATAAAGTCCCATCAGTTGAGCCTATTCAATGACAGTATATCCAAGTGCACTGAAAACTTACAAATAACTTAATATTTCAATCCTTACTTAAATTTGCTAAACAAATATGTATGTGTACAACACACAGTAAATAGATTTTCACAAAATGTGAGAAAAAATAACCCAACAAAATTCATAAAAATCGGTTCAGCATTTAAGCGAGAAAGGTAACAAACTTAACTGTAAGTATAAATATAGTAATACAGTATTTAGAAGTATAAAATCCTATAGTTACACATTTATAGCTGCTGTAGTTATTACATATTTATAGCTCCTGGCTGGGGGCCTTAAATTAATTTAATGCCACCACAGGATTGCCCGGTTAAGCAGTAAACAGCCTTAGTATGCTGAACTGCGAGTGGTCCATATCAACAAAAAAAAATCATATTTATAGCACTTCTTGACAGAAAATACACCCTAATTCCTTCTTGACAGATCTTATGATCTGTCTGACAGTGGATGCTTTTCGAGAGAATCTGATATGTACTTACTTGCCAAAAATAGGGTTCCTTGTGTTTTTTGCGTGATTGTTCCTATCTCCCAAGTATTTGCTGCCACAGCTGATACCCACGTAAGGGTCCAGCTTGCCAGTGAACGCTTTGGGGAACAGGTTCAGCCCTTTTACTACGTAAACTCGAACTAAAAACTTCGATGGGGTATTATCAGGGTAGTCGGTGAAGAATCTGGAATGATATAAGTAATAATAAATATAGATTCATCGATTGTTTGCAAAAGAACTACGTATTGCTCTGACATATTCAATTAAGTCAGTTATTGCAGCCCACTGTTGAATAAAGGTCTCTCTCAAGTAACACAACACCATTGGGTGTTGTATTGCAGACAAAAACAGCTGAGAAAGAACTCGGGATGCACTCAATGAGTTAATTATGTGTCAGTGTACTTGCCAGTCAGTATCAAACATTGATGCTGTCCAGCCTGAGGCAACGGAGGTACCGTCCCAGGCAGAGAATTTGTCTCAAGACTGCTTCACTGAACAAGATAATATTAATTTTGTACAAGATTTATCTCAAGTTGAACATCCTGATATTGGTAGCTTTTCAGCTGTGAATAGTGGTTATCATTCAGTTATGTTCTCAGACAGTATAGGAAGAGGTTTAGGTAAACTGGTTGGTAACAACCTAAGTAATTCTACACAAAATTATTGTATGCCAGGTTTAACTTACAAGCGTATTATGGCATTATTAAAAAACAAAAATTATACTTCTAATACCACTATTACTGTGTTTATAGGTAATAGTTTACAAGTAAAAAAAGCAGATATCACAGACAATGTAACTGAGATGTTAAATTTAAATTGTAATAAAATAATATTGTGTGCTTTTCCATATTTTGATCAATTGTCAATTAGACAAAATGACTACATTCATAGGCTAAATAAACACATGCACTTCTTGGCTACTCACTATAGTGACAAGTTTATGTTTTTTGACACCAACATTTTTGTTGAAAATTTAAAATCTACTAGGGATACTGTGTATCTGCCAATTTATTTTAGACACACAATAGCAAAGCTATTAGCTAATTATATTAACTCAGACATAAGTAGTATGTCGAAGTCTTCTGTAATTAAATCCACAATGTTTAGTAATGATACTAAGAATCAGGTGGTGAACCAAAATCATAGCACTATTGCTATAAATCTTTACACAAATTGTACGAAGGAGGTTCCATATATCACTAGGGAAAATTCATTGGTTAACATAGAGGACTCATTGCAAAGTGATGATATAGGGCAAACTCTGGATAAAAATTTAAACTAGTATATAAGACAACAGAGGATACTAATAACCAATTAGTTTTACCTACCAACATTAAAGTGTCCTCTTGCTCTCAATTTAATGAATGTCAAAAAGGGGGTCAGCAGCATACCTTGAAATTATTTCATCAAAATATTCAGGGTGTCTCTTCCAAATTATTAGAAATTGAAATGTTTTTAGAAAGAACAATGTTTGATATTGTATGTCTTAGTGAACATTGGCTGAAGGATGACCAGATGCTAATTAATTACGAAAATTATAATGTGGGCAGTTGTTTTAATCGTACATCAATGTTACGCGGTGGTTCACTCGTCTTAGTAAAAAACTGCTTAAAATTTAAGCAACGTAATGACATTGTTAGCTTGTCAGTGGAACACTGCATCGAACTGTCCTGTGTTGAGCTAGATAAGCATGTTATAGTGTGTGTGTACAGACCTCCAAACCCTCAAAACTTTAATTTATTTGAATCAACAATAGAAGACATCCTTGCGAAACTTGCAGCTGGTAACAAATCTGCGATTATTTGTGGAGATTTTAATGTTAATATTTTAGAAAATAATTCAATAAGCAGTAGATTTTTAAACCTTTTTAAATCATTCAATTTATCTAATGTTTTTACAGAACCAACTAGGATAACACCAACTTCTTCAACTTGCATCGATAATGTGTTCTGCGATTGTGATTATATAGATAAAGCCATAGTAAATTATCTACCGTCTGACCATAGTGGACAATTGGTAACGTTTAAGTTTAAAGCTGTCTTACAACAAATTCAAATACAATATAGGCCAATTACAACTGGCAAATTAGCGAAATTCAATTGTATTTTACAAAATAAGTTAAATGATCTAGCCCATGACATTCAAGATGCAAATAAATTTTACGATAATTTCTTTTCAGTGGTATTAAAACAATTCAATACAACATTTGAAAAGAAGTCAAAAGACACTTTCCCTAAGTTTAAATTCAGTGACTGGGCGACTAAAGGTATTAGGATAAGCAGGGAAAGACTATATGAACTATATGGCCTTAAGCCTTTCATTAACACGGAATCATTTAATAAGTATGTAAACAAATATTCAAAAGTTTTTAGAAACACTTGCAAGGTAGCTAAAGCCCTATACATTAGCAACAAGATCAAATGGGCTGATAATAAAATAAAGACAGTTTGGAAAGTTATCAATAACGAAACTAATAGAAATAAAGTACGCAACACTGATTTTTTATTGGAGACTTCACATGGGACCATAAGCTCAAATTTTGAAGTAGCTCAAGAATTTGTGAATTTTTTTACCAACCTACCAATTAAAACTACAGAAGCTCTAAACTCGTCACCCGAGGTCTCAATTGCTTTATTAAGAGCAAACGTTCCAGACTGTCCGGTTGAATTCCAATTCAAACATATCAACCCTATGACAGTCATAAAAGCTTTCCGGCAAATTAAAATCAAATTGACCGAAGACCTATGGGGTATGTCCGTCAAAGTGTGCACATCCATAATTGAGACAACAGCACCATACTTGGCTTTAATTTTTAATTTATGTGTGGACCAAGGTGTCTTTCCGGATATAATGAAATACAGTAAGGTTATACCACTTTTTAAGTCCGGCGATAGTAAAGACACCAATAACTATAGACCTGTATCCGTGTTGCCGGTTTTCAGCAAGGTCTTCGAAAAGGTGATGCTCAATCAGATGCTCAATCATTTCAACACCAACAAAATCTTACACGATCAACAGTATGGTTTCACCAGAGGACGTTGCACGACTGACGCTGGTGTCACCTTACTAAAACATATATTTGCAGCGTGGGAAGAGGCCCAAGATGCCATAGGAATATTTTGTGACCTCTCCAAGGCGTTTGATTGTGTTCATCACGAAACCTTGCTTTTAAAACTGGAACATTACGGACTTAGTAAACTTGCACTTAGTTTAGTACAGTCTTATTTAAATGACAGACAGCAGCAAGTTCAAATAAACGGTGTAAATTCATGTGGTTTAGGAGTCAAAATGGGGGTACCACAAGGCTCAATACTGGGTCCTTTCCTCTTTTTAGTGTACATAAATGATCTACCCTATCTTTTGAAAAAACAATCACAAATGGTGTTATTTGCTGACGATACGTCCTTAATTTTTAAGATAAATAGACGTTCTGCAAATCTTGACGAAGTAAATGACTCCTTACAGCAGGTCCAAAATTGGTTTACTGCTAATAATTTAGTATGAAATGAGAAAAAAACAAAATGTATTAGATTTGTTTTACCGAATGTTAAAAGTAGTATTGAGGAAATAGTATTGAATAAAGAGAAACTAGAATTCGTCGAAAGCACAGTTTTCCTGGGGATAACGCTCGACTCAAGGCTACAATGGGCCTCATTTAGCATCACTTGCAGGACGGCTAAGTTCAGCAGCATATGCTGTCAGAAAAATCCGTCAACTTACTCATGTAGATACCGCGAGACTGGTCTATTTTAGTTACTTTCATAGTGTCATGTCTTACGGTATTTTGCTATGGGGACGGGCTGCAGACATAGAGTCTATTTTTATTCTGCAGAAAAGAGCAGTTAGAGCCATTTACAATCTCCGCCGGCGCGATTCTTTAAGGGAACTGTTTAAGAAAATTAACATCATGACGGTACCTTGTCAATACATATATGAAAACATTATGTATGTTCGGAAAAATCTTCATATTTTTAATAAGATCAGCGACAGGCATAATTTTAATACTAGAAATAGAAACAAATTAGATCAACCTAGGTTTAGATTGGCTAAAGTACACACTTCTTTTATGGGGTATTGCGTAAAATTTTATAACAAAATACCAGTCGATATGCTTCAATTAAATGAGAGAAAATTTAAAACATGCATAAAACGCACACTATGTAGGCAAGCATATTATAAACTGGAAGATTATTTCCTTGATAAAAATGCTTGGCTAAATGCCGGTCCTGCTCCACAGACTCAACCACTTGGGTAAACAAGTTAGGATTTTTTATTTGGAAGAGATGCTCGCCCTTTTTTTGTCTCATTTATTTATTCTTTTTTTTTTATAATTTTATATAAATAATTAATTTCTAATAATGGGAATAAATAATTTCTCTTTTTTACTTGTATTTGCTTGGTCATTGTGAACCATAGTTTTGTATAATGTAGAAGCAGTTTATTTTCAAATATTGTAAATGTGAGTACCATGGAGCCATTTACAGGTTATAGTTTACTTTGTGACTTGAACTAAAATGGCAGTTGAGAGTATGTCATGCTCGCTCAAATGTCTAGCTGATGGTGGCGCGTGTGTCGGATCATTCGGTTCCCTTCAACATGGTTGAGCTAAATGGTGCCGATACACGCGTCATGTTCGTGAACGGGCGCCGTCGGTTGAGACTGGTCACCTCTTAACTGCCACTGACTTGTTTTAATCTTTAATACTTTGAATTGTTTTATAGTTTCCTTTTTTTTTTCTTTGCATTGTCCTCACACATAGAAGCACCAAGGATGTAACCAAAGTTATGTAATACAGAACATGATTTAAAAGAGTGTCCGTGGAGTTTCTTGCACGTTCTTCTCCATAGAGATCTACGCTTTGGAACGTGCAGATAGCTTCACCTCTTTCGACTTGACAATTCAAAAGTGCCTGTAAAGGGTTTATTTGAAATAAATGCTTTGAATCTTGATTCGAACGTAGTAAAAAAAACCAGCGCATTCAATATGGGTGACGTAATTCTTATACGAGTATAGTGATGAAACGTAGCGTGTATGACAGAAACTTCATCATCACCATACACAACCAGACATTTTTGACTACTGGGCCTCTCCTTGGTTGTGTTATTTACGCTTTGGAACGTGCAAATCGCTTGACCTCTGACTGACTGACCTCGGCAATTCAATAGTACCTGTAAATGGTTTAATTTAAATAAATGGTTTGAATTTGACAGTCTGGAAACCCCGGTCGACCCCCGCCTCAATCGAGGACCCTTCCGTACACCTTCCGTAATTCACTCGTACGTTCCGTAATTCACTCGTACGTTCCGTAATTCACTCGTACGTTCCGTAATTCACTTATACCCTGAACCGCCTAAAAAGCCATCAAGAAGCTTCGCAAAGTAGTCCTGCCTTGAGACGGATCTACAACAGGCTGGAAACGACTTACAAACTATACTCCTCTTTCCTTCCTGTCCTCTGTGCAAATCATGATATCAATGTGACCAAAACACTGAAAAAATATCGACAAAGATTTATAGCTTCTCTCTATCAGAAATAATAAAACCTTTCAAAAAAATATTACCGTCAGAACTCGTGATAGCGTCTATTTTTTTATAATTACCATACTCGTAGAAACATGGATTAAGCTTACCCAGAATTTAGTTCAACACCATTGCTGCTAACAGCAACAGTATCAGCTGGAGGAGGCCACTTATATATAGCAATGCCAGCTTTAAGGAAGCCGCAGTAGAGTTGTTCATCCTTCTCAGGGATACCAGTCTTTTTGCCACTGTAAAGCTTTAAGGTCGTACACCAGTCTTTGAACTTGGAATACTCCGGCTGGGCTTCTAACTCGGCGTCATACACCTGGAATGACATTAAAGCTTTTAGTCATTACATGTGGAAGTCATTTGAATCTTCTTCCTCACAATTTTCCGACACCCGTGTTGGTGGTTATCAAGCATTATGATATATTCTATCAGTACATCTAACTCTGTTCACAAATTTCAAAGTACTAAGTGGACATGTCAGAACTACATTGACGTGATAAATTGTAATATGGCATTATTGCAGCTATGGGTGGTCTAGCATTTTGGTCTAATTCTATTACAGCTTTTAGTCAGTGACGCTCATAACATGGAAATACGACTACAGTACAGCATCAACAATCAAATATTGACGGTTCCTGATTTCGTCAAGAAATTTTGAATATCATGCTAAAATAGAATCTTACTAGCCTACATAAAGCAAGGTAAAGACCTCTCTCTCCCATTTGCAGCATAATAATAAAAACTTTATTCTCAAGTAACATATGACTCAACTGTGTGAGTAACAATTATTTCTAATCCCCATGTTAGTATTCTTATTATAATAATTTAACCTAAAACAATGAATATAATATGTATATGAGTCGCTACCACACGCCATAGTATTGAATGAAATAAACTTACAATGATTTTGTCGGAACTTGGTAAGTCTTCTTCCGTGTCGCCCTAAAATAAAGGAAACAAAAGTACTACTGATTAAAAAGAAAAAAAACCTTTAAAAGACACATAGCGAAAAGCTATTTTTCCATAATAATATATTGAGTCTATATCATCCTCACTGGAGTGAGGCGCCTTCTCTGTAAGAGGTTGTTGGCTCAAACACATTATGCGGACCTAGTTTGGGATTAATATAATATGATCTTCGAATTTTTGTTTCTAAATAATACGGTTTCCGGAAAACATTTTTTTTCGCCATATAAAAAGGATTGGAGAATTTGTTATGAAGTTATACAAAACAGGAGTTGTTGTTACCACTGGGCAACCACCGTTTTCTATGGCTGCCGTGAAATAAAAAAGGGTGAAATTTCAATAAGTAATCTTTCCCTGTTTCTTATGCTGAATTAATATTTCAATTAATGTAATTAGCGTCTGTAAAACATTAGAATATGACTAATATTAATCGATTGCTAGATTAACCCTTCAAAAAATGTAACTGATTTAATAATATTTTGAAAGAGAGCAAAAAGGAAGAAATAAAAATAGTTAGTGTTATTCCCCCCATTCACACCCACAAAGGTACAATTTCTATTTTTTCAATATTTCACATTTATCATTACGTCGGTTAAAAGATCAATACTGGATAGCTACCCAGCTATGTCGATCTGATAAAATATGAATAGTGAAATATTAAAAACGCACGTACCGCTAGCGTAGAAAAATATCTCGTCCACCAATCTCTGTCGCCGGAACTTTCTAAAGAAGGAGTTTTCACCAGTTTTGGATTCTTGTCTTTGGAGAACATTGGAAGGAGCACGCATTCTTCTTCATTCAATTCATTAGAGCAAAACATCTTTTTCCATCGTGACTTCTTAGTTTTTTGGGCGCTATTAAATGAGGTTTTACTACCTTTATCTGTAATCGACAGTGGAGAACTCTTTCGTATGTGTAGAACTTGACTGACTGAAATAATGTTATTAATATATTCATTAGAATATTTTCTATTAAATTTAAGAAAAACTAGTTCGTAGATAATAATAGCCGTATGGTTCGATGGTCAAGGATAAGCAACGTTCACCAAGG
Source organism: Hecatera dysodea (assembly GCA_905332915.2). NCBI lineage: Eukaryota > Metazoa > Arthropoda > Insecta > Lepidoptera > Noctuidae > Hecatera > Hecatera dysodea. The sequence goes on along the minus strand of HG995286.1, from coordinate 21,976,813 downwards.
TTAGTTCATGGATGGGTGACTATTATTTGACACGTTAAACTAATGGCCCCGACTTAGAGCCCATGCTTATTAGTAGAACTTAGAGCATTGTTACGGGTAGTCCAAAAAATCCAATAAATCTGTCATCAGTCTTGCTAAGTGATATCACTCCATATACTGGAAATAAGCTGCATCCAGTTAGGCTGAAAGCCAACCCCAAGAAAATTGAAAAAAAAAGGCTAGGTAGATCGAATTGACTACTTAGATCAAGAGAAAATCTATTAAAACTAAAGCGGAGGTTTTTGGCGATTGATGTATTAGATGAACTTAACTCTTAATGGAACTGCGCTGGCAAGCAATTGCTGAGAATATTCGGGTCTGGATAAACGAGAAAGAGGCCTTTGGACATAAACCACCTAATATAATTGAGATAAAATGTGTTACGAATATTACGATACTATTTCCTCATAAAAATTGCGATTAGATAAAAGAAGAACTACCTTGAAAAAAGTTGTTCGCTGTAATAGACACACTCCTCAAAGACGCTTCTCTTTCTCCTTGTGGAAGCCAACTAACAACATACTTATTCGGGTTCTTTACTACATTCGTGCCCAAGAACAAGGTCCTTCCAAAAGTACTGCTATCATAAAGTCTGATGTTCAAAGGAGGAGAGTAGGCCTCATTTAATGGAGCTTGGAAGACTTGCGAAGACCTGCCGTTTGGAAAGTTGCAGTTGGACTTTTTGTCACATACGACATCTGATTTTATCGTTAACTCGTCTATTTCGAGGATCACGCAGGGTTTACTCGTGGTCGTGACGTCACGTAGACCCCACCAGTATATGTCCACCCTGAAATTCGAGAGACATGTATTAGATAGTTATTTCAAATGCGAACAGTTTTTTAAATGACTGCATTATTATGAAGCTTCGGCCAGGAAACTTCAGGCTTGGGGCAAACTTTAGTGCTTTGGTTTATGGATAGTGTGAAAGATGATTTTATAAATAGAAAGGAGATAACTATTGAGATCACAACAAAGTAGCGATGAATAGAAAAATACATTCTAAATCGATTAGAATTAAATTGGGATCAGAGCAAGAGGATGATGTGGCACTATGGTTATTTCTAAGATGGACTGACTCCATATACACGTATCATCAGCGAATTCCAAAAATTCAAAGATTAGATGTTTACGAGCATGATATATTTCAAAATAAACATATTTACTTGTACGTAGTCGACTTGGGTATGAGATTAAGAGGCAATGATTCATGTTCATCGCTATCTTGGTCCACAGCTTTGATTCCAGATGCAACATAAGTGGTTTCTACCGGATGGTATATTGTATTTCTCATTAACATTTCTGGTATCTTAAAACAAGAAAAGGTATTCAAAATTATGTCCTGTTCAAGTACTAACAAATCGAAGTGGGTTATCGTAAAATGTGCTCATTCTGATTTTCAAAACCTAATTGCTGTGTAGAAATTTGGCATTACTGTTATGGTATAAGAATCCTGGGTATAGTACAGGAATGAGTATATTGCTTGACTAGATACCTATTAAAAACTATTGTGAGGTAAAAGGTTTTCAGTAAATTGATTCCTCCTTGAAGGTTTGGACTTGTGGTCTCAAGGAAGGCCTAGGACTTGGCGACGTCAAGACGGATTGTGTTGAGAGTGCAACATTCCGCGAAGAGTGAAAGGCTCCAGGGCTGACACTTGTACGTATTGACTGATTAAAAAAAAAAACAGAATGAAAATAGGGAGAGACTACTTTAGATTCAGACTAAAACAGAAATACAGAAGAAGAATGTGTTGTCGGTGAAGCCAAATAAATTGAGATAAAGACCGGTCTGATATCAAATTGATAACAGAAATTTTTGTCGAGTATGTATCAACCACTAACAAATGTGCATCTCGTTGGTCGAAAATTAATAAAAATCAGTAACCGAAATAAAAAAAAATACACCTTGCATGTCGTGGGTCAGCAGATATTCTAATTCAGGAAGCTGTAACCAATCTCTTAAAATCACATCGACTGGTTTTAAGATAACTGCAAATTATAAAGGACTAATGATTCAACCATTGGGTTAATTACCGCGCATTTGAAAACAATCCCGCAGGAACGCACTAATAACTAGGTTCAAAAGTAAACTATACATGTATATCATAATTCTGTTCTATACCAAGTGCAATTTAAACCCGTTTGCCCATTTAGACGTGTTTGACGTGCGTTAATAATAATATATCCAGGTGTCCAGATTGGAACGCAAAGGGCACAAGAAGGATCACGGGTGGGTTTTAGTCAGTAAAAGTCGGGGCGGGACCCCGTCATTTGTTGATTTCCCATACGAAATTGTTTTTTTTTTTAGTTGTCCTTATTAAAATTTAAGTGTTAATAATATTGGAGTAGGTTTATATTGCGACTAATAAGTAGACTTTGGGTGGAGTAATTATGATTAATTTGATAAAAAAATATATGGAGTAAGTGTATGACAGCATAATACAAGTGTGCGTCTCGGTGCTCGGCGACAAAAACCAAGAATACACCTTGCATTGCGGTGGTCAGTGCGCGCGTACCACATTAGGCATGCTGTAAGTCTGTAACCACCAATCTTTACCTGAAGTGACCACAAATGGTTTTAAGAACAATCCGTGATTCGGTCGGCTTATGTTTCAGCCATTAGGTTGATATTAACTGTGGTGTGTTGTGTATGTGATTTGTTGTTTTGTACACTGTGGATAAATATTATAAATAATTGGGACTTGAATAACATACTAAGTAGAGTGTGCTCCCACCTAGTAATGCATCTTCGTAGGTAGTAACAAAAACCATGGATTACCAACACCTTGCATGTGTAATTGTCGGATCAAACTCCTAAAAATACACATTACTTTCATTGAAATTAACAATATTGTAATTTGATTTGTTTAAGTTTTTGACACCTGATAATAGGGTTACCACATTTCAAATTACCTACTATTCAATAAATTAAAATAGCTAAAAACTACTAAGACACATCTTGTAGAGACAGATCTTGCTTGGTGTGACTAAACCGGACTGATTGCATTAAATCGAAAAACAAATCTGAGGGTAGCAATACAATGCGGCGGCGGCGACCTCTTGCGTCCGGCCTTGGTCCAATCCCTGGTCCGGAGCGAGGAGGCATAGAAAGCGGTCCTTTTGCGAAGCAGTAATGCCAGTGAAGGAGGAGGCAGAACGCGTGCGAGAGAGCGAAACCTCACGCCCCGGAAGATGCAACAGAAGAAGACGCCCCGGGCGTCGGGAAACGCAGGGCGATACTCAGCCACCGTAGGCGCGGGTCTGCGGATGGCGAGCTATGGGTGGCTCTCTGTCTGATAACAACCAGGCCCGGATCGACGGCGCGTCGTGTTCCACGCGCGCCACTAGGAGCTGTCAGCGGAGAAAACAAGCCCCATAGGTTCAGTGCCTGTTAGGGTTGCGGAATTTGTTCGAAAGACTCACCGCGGCCCTGGAACGCAAAGGGCAAGTTTGACGCTCCCTTCCGCTCCGCCCAGAGCGGGAGAAGTCATTTGATGATTTCCGATCCAGGAAATAAAAAAGGGTTTACTGGCGGACGTAGCATTTTCGATCCCAACACGCCCGGATAATCCAGCCTTAATATGAATTGAGAAGCCTTCTAATATATATAGGTTTAAAGAAAGGTCTGTCGTTACCGGACATAATTGCACAGACATAAGTATCTGTCCTGAGTACTCCTGTCCTTTATGGAGATCGTACCATTGGAGCTTAGGAGCATATTCATAGTCCTCTTTGTCATCCACGACAGGTTCAACTTCTAATCGGCCAAGTAGCTCGCTTTTACCCTAGAATGAATGAAAAAGCTATTTTCACATAAACTATGCTTAACGTTCGTATAATACCAAATAGAAAAGCTTCGGACAGCTGTCCAAAAATATCAAAGCTGTCCAGACGCAACAAGACATTTCCTTAGAAATTGCGTCGCTTCTCTAAAATTCTGCTGGAGATATTCTACAGATGTTAAAGTGCGCAAATTCTAAAAAGCGTAGTAGTATAATTCTATTCTATGCTATCGAGCCTATTTTGTCCCACAGCAGGGCTAAATCCTCAAAGAGCACGTGGCTAAATAATAATAGCCGCACTTGCCAGGGTCGTTTCGTAAATGGGTGACGAATCCATTGCATGAAGCTCCTACAATCCTCCGTGTCTCGGCTGTCATTTGAAAATCTTTGAAAGTTGTAAAAATTATTAAAAGCCAGAATATCTAACACCAGTTTTTCCAGAGGGTTAAATACTGAAGGTTAAATACTCAGGTGCATCGATGTTAGAATTAGCTTCCAATTTTACCCACATTAGAAGCCTCTAATACAACCTATATTAGAAGCTAATTCTAACATCACAAGGAGCAAGACGATGTAATTTTGCAGTGGCAACAACTGATCGTTTCAGAAATAAAAAGAACAGTTACATGCACGTACCGAGTGTTCAGAGTCAAACACCTCAACCATGACTAAAGGTGGACTGGTTTGTATCCTGTCGTGAGTCGCAGATACGAGTTTATGAACCTTCAAGACTTGGTTCCATACTGGAGTCAGTGTCCGCATCTGTACCTGTAATTTTGATAAGACTAAATAAATAAATTTAAAACAGACTGACCAAGTATGAGTTGGATTCGCGTGCAAAGAGTTCCGAACGAATCTTATAAGAAGTATATTCCATCAATCAAACATTACAAAAGACGATCGGAAACGCTTGGTGCGCCAAGCGTTTCCAATCGTCTTTTGTAATGCGCACAGCAAAGGAGTGGAACTCTCTGCCTGCGTCTGTTTCCGAACGCATTCAACCCTGATCTCTCCAAAGTTAGAGTGAACAAGCTTCTTCTGGGTAAGCTCATTCCATTATCGACTTTGTCTCTGTCACTTGCGACCTAGATTAGAGTCAAGAGCATATCCATCTGACAATATAATAAATATATACATATATATACGCTTACGAGACGCGAGACCTAGTAGACGTGTACTTTGCATTTACTAATGATGTAATATTTGGAAAACAACTTTAACAATTAATATTATAAAATTATCTGCAGTGTCAGTTCACAAGTAAAGTGTGTCGCGTGTGATTTCACTAGTTTGTATATTGTGCAATATGAACTAAACATTTTATAGTATTTGTGTTAGTTATGGCTAACCATGAAGCTAGCCCTTTCGGGCGTAGCCAACTTTTACGGCGTAGTCCTCCGCCGACTCCAACCCAACCTGAACCAGTTCAACCTAGGGAGCAAACACCACCTCGAGCTCCACCCGCGTCGTCTTTTGAGCTACCAGAAGAAGTTATTTCGACGTCAGAGGTTCAGAAATGGATGGGGTCAATAGACGGCTTTCTCAATGAGGTCTGCACCATAGTTTCGGAGGGAAAAATGAACAGCGATCAAAAGCTCCGTGTTTCCGCTCTTTGCCGCAAGGTTTCCAATGGGACATCTCAGATGGCCGTCCTCTACCAAGCGTTAAAGCAGAAAACTATTCAAGCACACAGCACAGTACTGCACTTAAAGGATCAGCTGGAACTCGCAGAATCTGTTAAAGAGATCAAAAAGGCCGTAATTAACAAATTAACACCTTCTGATATTACCTCCTCTTCATACGCCAGCATGGTTAAAAAAAGTTCCGAAAGCTTCATACGTCCTGCAAATCTGAGTTCTGTGGCCATCTATCCCTGCGACAAGACTAAATCTAGCGAAGACACGAAGTCACTTGTGCAGAAAATCATATCGCCTGAAGAACTGAAACTTCATGTCCGTGGCCTAAAGAAAGTTAAAAACGGGGGTGTTCTTATTAGCACCGAAAGCAAAGGCGATATCGACAAGCTTAAGAATTCCACAAAGCTGGTATCGTCAGGCCTCACAGTCGAAGAAACTCCTAAAAGGCGACCTAGGATTGCTGTCGTTGGAGTTCCAGTAGCTCTGACTGAAAGAGAAGTATTTGACTGCATTTACGAGCAGAATCTTTCAGGAAAATTGGCAAACACTACCCGGGAGTCCTTCCTTGCTACCGTAAAACTGAGCCATAAATCGGGTAAGAAGGGTCTTCCTAACTGCAATTATATTTTAGAATTGCCCGCCATCGTCAGGAAAGTCCTAATAAACCAAGGTCGGATATTTATAAATTGGACATCATGCCCCGTGAAGGACTTCACAATAGTCACAAGATGCTTCAATTGCCAGCAGTTCGGCCATGCAGCCAAGTTTTGCCGAGAATCCAGTCCTACTTGCAACCACTGTGGAGAGACTGGTCATTCCCACAAGGAGTGTAGCAGAAAATCTTCTCCAGCTCAGTGTGCGACGTGCAAGCGTTTCAAGAGGAAGTGTGACCATCAGACCGGTGCCGTAGACTGTCCGGCGCGTAAATACGCCGAGGTTACTTACATCAACTCAATAGACTATGACGGCGCCTAAGAGCGCCCACGATAAGTTTATTTAGTAGCACTTAGTTACAGGTACTTAGAGTTAGTTTATATTTTATTAACTTAGTTACTAGTAGTAATGACCAGTCAGCTAATCGCTGATTTGGATGGATTTTCTGTGTCCGAAGCCAATACTTGTAATGTACAGGACTGTAAACTCCTTCTTCCTTCTGGGGAAAATACGCTTACGCTGCTTTCACAAAATATTCGTAGTATTAATCGCAACATGGATGGGTTTGAAGTTCTATTACAAAGTCTTGCCATTAGCTGTGATGTTATTGTCTTAACTGAATGTTGGCTGTCTGCTCAGACAACCAATTTACCATCCCTTGACGGCTACTGCACTCATAAAACAACTTCAAACATTAACCAAAATGATGGTGTAGTGGTTTACCTCAAAAATAACTTAAAAGCACTTGTAGAAGAGCCCAAAGTTCAAGATAGTAACTGTTTAATCATTAAAATTTGTCCGGATACTGTAATTATGGCCATTTACAGGCCACCGTCTCAAAACATTGACAGCTTCTTGGATTTTCTTGATGTAAATCTAAAACATCTATCAGCTTTTAAGAATATTGTAGTAATGGGTGACATAAATATTAATATAGTTCCCGGGAGATCTGATACACATGTACATAATTACCTAAATATTTGTTCATTTCATGGTCTCTTACCAACTCATTACTATCCCACGCACCAAAGCGGGTCATGTTTAGATCATTTCATCATAAAAACAAAACACCCTAACAAAACATTGGTTACTAATTCTTCGCTTACGGATCATCAAGCTATTTTACTAACAATACAAAAATCTTCACCTAGATTAAACTGCATGCGAAGCTGTACAAAAATTAATATGACTAATCTTGAACGTGACATTCGCGGTATCGACTTTGACCCTGTTTACAAAACTAACGATGCAAATATTTCTTTACAGTATTTCATACATTCGATGCAACATGCAATAAGCAAAAACACAATTACCAAAATGATGCCTAGTCGGTATAGCTCTATCAAACCGTGGATCACTCCTGGTCTCGTTCGGTGTATACGACATCGGGATAAACTACACCAAAAGTCGAAACTTGCACCTGACAATGAAATACTTTCTGTGTCATACAAAAGGTATAGAAACTTTTGCAATAATCTTTTAAAAAAAATTAAAAATAAATATGAGAAGAACGAATTACAGAAGGCAGGCAAAAACAGTAAACTTATTTGGAAATTTATTAAAACAAATACTTTTCGATCAAAAAATCCTGAACCCCCACTCGAATTACTGTCAACAGACTTAAACCCAGTAGAAGCCGTGAATAAAGTAAACAGTTTTTTTGTTAACGTTGGCAAAAACTTGGCTAAACAATTCTTGAACCATAATAATCCCCCCCACCAAATATCGGCTGCGAATACCCTTACGAAAACATCTAAATCTTTTGTTTTATTAGACACTGATGCCAATGAAATTTTAAGAATAATAACAGGGTTAAAGGATAACTGCGCTGTGGGATGGGATAACATTTCTAATAATATACTGAAAATGTTTAAACACCTTCTTGCTCCTCCATTAACCCATATTTTTCAGTCCTGCTTATCTAACGGTATATTCCCCAAACTGCTTAAAAAAGCAGTAGTTACGCCAGTTTTCAAAGCGGGAGATAAGAACTGTGTTAATAATTATAGACCCATTTCAGTACTAACAGGACTCTTAAAAATCTTAGAAAAAATTATAAATAGCAGATTAATAGACTATCTTGAAACTAACAAATTGCTTTCCAATAATCAGTTTGGGTTTAGACCTAACAGATCAACTAACCAAGCAGTTCACAAGCTGTCTGAGTACATTAGTACGAAACTAGATAAGGGCATGCACATTATTGGGATCTTTCTGGACCTCGCCAAAGCCTTCGACACAGTTTCTTGTTCTATTTTACTGCACAAGCTTGAAAAACTTGGCATAAGAGGGGAGCAACTTCTATTATTCTCCGATTATCTTAGAGACCGTCAACAATGTGTTAAAATAGGGCAGCACACAAGTTCTGACATGGAAAATAGTTATTTCGGAATACCTCAAGGTAGTATCTTAGGGCCCACATTATTTTTAATTTACATTAATGACCTATGTAGTTTAGACCTTCGTCATGGGCTAATATTATCATATGCGGATGACACGGCTCTGTTGTTTTCTGCTGAGTCTCGAGGTGAAGCGTATGAACATGCCCAAAACGGATTTAATATTGTATCTAATTGGCTTCATCAAAATCTTCTAACATTAAATATAGATAAAACTAAATACATTTTATTCTCAATGAGAAACATTAATGTACCGCTTACTAACCTTAATATATTCGCACACAATTGCAAGCATGCTGACATTGCTTGTACTTGCCCTAGTTTAGTTAAAGCTGACTACATAAAATACCTAGGTGTTACGATTGACACAAATCTAAATTTCCGTAAACATATTGAGCTGCTGTGCACAAGAGTGCGTAAATTAATATATATTTTTAAACACCTACGTCACATAGCCGACTATAAGTTAATTAAACAAGTATATTTGGCTCTGTGTCAATCTGTACTTACGTACTGTATTACTTCATGGGGTGGTGCTGCAAAGACTATCTTACTTCCTCTAGAACGTGCTCAAAGAGCAATACTAAAGGTTGCAACCTTCCGACCTTTTAGATTTCCGACTCACGAGTTATACACAGCATGCAAAATACTAACAGTACGTCAACTATTTATAATGCACATCATACTTCATCAGCACTCTGAGCTTCCTTTTGACCCAGTATCTTCAACCAGGAGGAGGAAAGATTTGGTTTGCATAAAACCACAGACAAGACATGCATTTGCTCATAGATTTTACGTATTTTTAGGACCTTTTTTATACAATAAGCTAAACAAATTGTTAGATATATATAGCGTAAATTACATTAAATGTAGAAAATTGATATCAGAGTATCTATTCAGACTCAATTACACAGACACAGAGAAGCTATTGGAAGTTCTAGTATAATTGTAAGGTTTAATTCGTAAGTTGTTATTCTTTAATTTTTGTATTCATGCACCATAAATGATTAGTCTTGTTAAGTGATGACCTGAAACACAGGTTTTATAAACCTAGCTCAGGAAAGTCGCTAATCATACATAATTGTAGGTTTAAAATAAATTTACCATACGTCCTGAAATATTGATAATTTAGTTAAACACATAGTTATTTGTTGGATACTAACATAATTATTTTATTTAAGATTACTTGTGGCTATTAATCTGTAACTATATTGTGTAAAAGATTTTAAATAAAGATTATTATTATTATTATTATTATTATTATATATATACTTCTTCAAAATTTACAAAAATCAGTAATGTTTAAAACCTCATTTAATAACCAACATGAACCTCGAAAACATCTTGTTTCCAGGTTACAGAAGAATTCCACTAAATCAAATTGAGAAATTGAACTTAGGCCCTCATGCTTAGCAGTAGGTATTGCTTGCAACCACTAATGATCACAAAGTTTACGTGGCAGAGAACTAAAATAGTCTTTTTCAGTCATCGGTATGGAATGGAAAAGAGTGGTGAGAACAAACACTCGTAGGTATTGTTTTATTGAAAACGTATTCTTACAATGGACAGATATGGCAGTGAACAACTCACAAATGTTAACATATTATAGTACCTATTTAATATTGAGTATTTTATTAGTTAATGCTGAAACACGGTCAGAAATAGATATTTGTTATGCATGGCTGCAAAGTTGTTTTTTGGTGCGAGATCCTGTATTGAACTGGACCTGAGCATAGCGACGGTTTCAAAGGTATTAGACGCAGAATAAATTTGCTGTCAAACACTTCATTATTTTCATCTCACTACAGCTACGGAAAATGCTAGGTTCAAGAAAAACAGCATACAAATTAGTGTTCATTTATTTAAAAAATAAATTACTACATTTCGTAATATTGACACTGTTATGCTTTGTATATCACTTGTGTACAAGTAATTATTTGGAAAATTTGCGGAAAATTGCTCAATTTCATTGGATTCCATTGTGAATGTTGAAAATACAGACGGATTGGTAGACGATTGAAAACCGTGTTACACCGTGCTTTCTTTGGAAGTTAAAAGACGGGTTCAAGGATCTGGGCAAGACTGTTTTAAAGTTATATTTCTAACGATGACCTTGCATATTTTAACTTGTTTTCTATACGTCTCTTTTTGAATGTTTCTCAATGTTTTTCATTTCATTAGTCCAGCACGCCCACCTAATGCACGCGAAGGAAGACAATTACTTTTACAGCAGATACTAAGACAGTAAGAATTTAATAGGGTAGTTGCCTAAAAAAATCTAATTAGTCCGTAAGATAGACTTACCAAAAATATTGGACACGTATTTTTTATTTTTCACGTAAACAAAAAACGTAAACGATATAGTACGTTGAAAACTCACGTGTGACGATTTTTACCACGCCGTGATGTCACAAGCGGGCACTCATGATCTTTGAAGCTTTTTATCTTCGTCATTTTTTAGAGATTTCATAAAGCAAAAAATACGATTTTTCGATAATCTGACTGACAGATTAAATAGGATCATATTTTTATTCCTCAGGAAACATCCCTATTTTACATAAAAGTACCTATTTTATTTTTTTACATAAAAGCGAAATACTTACTTTAGTAGCAGGAAGAGGAACATGTGGCTAAATTATAACAGCCGCTCGGGTCGATCTACAAAGCTAAGCAACACTTGCCGAGGTTGGTCTGTTCCCCGTTCGAGATTTCAACGGGACCTTGGTGTTCTAATTTACTCATTCATTCTGTTCTCTCATTAATTCCTCTAGCACTTTCAAGCTTCTTACTATATCTTTCATTCATACATCCTTTACATTCTTAGCCGGGTGGGACTCCCGCTATTCTATCTATGTTCTACTATACTTTTACTTTTCTTTATTTAGTTATTTAGAGACACAAATTTATTTTATTTAATAACCTTAAGTGTGGACATTTCCTTTAATTACTTACTTACAGTTAATGGGTTATGGAGGTCTGGTAGGCAGCCGCTACACATAAAATACTGGTATTCGGCTGGTTTAATTTCTGACCGACCCTAATATATGAGGAAAAGTCTAGGCAGATAATGACTTACTTTTGTAACAGGAAATTCAGAGTTAGGCGTTTCGTTGTGAAACAACGGTGAAAATCATAGAACTTTTCGAGTCTTGTCCCTTTGAATTTTTCTCTGTGTGTGTATGTCATTTTAGGTTTGATCGCAGTTAATATTATCGAATAAATGCTCCAAAGTGTTCCAACGATTTCCTTGTTTTAAAAAGTTAAATGAAGTATGACAGCGTTAGCTCCTATGGTTACTTCTAACAGTCTCTGAAAACTGAATTCTGAATTTTGTACTATATAATTATGCCGGCACTAACTCTACACGTGTTAAATTTATATCTTCATCGCTGCTGGATCCGCTTATATACAATAATTTCTTAAAACTTTATCAAAAAGCAAACCAAAATTATGATTGAAAAAAGAGCAGAGAAAGTTTTTTTTATTCATTCAATCATATTGCTGGCCAATTTAGTTTTTCTTGAAAATAGTTTGGTGCATTGACAGGAAATAAGCATTATGTGCATTTTTCATAAACTAGTGGCTAAGAAAATGATAAAATAGAAAGGCTGAAATTTTAAAAACTCTTTCCACGCATTATAAAATCTGAGAGCAAAAGTTCATTTCGAATGACGAACAAAATTCCGAAGTTGCGAGGTGGAAAGTAAATTGTATACTTCTGCAAATAACATAAAAAATACAAAATATACATAAGTACCTTCGTTTCCTTGACAGCGTTCAGGGTATTTATCCTTACGAATGGATGTGCGTAGCTATCGAAATCAGTATTTGTGTTTAGTTTTGCTTTGTAGATGAACAATCGGCATTCCAGCATCTAGAAACATTGAACAGAAACGACAATTACTAAACGACCATTGTTGTTTGCTTAATCATAGTAAGCAATATACTTGTCATTCATCTGCATTTATACATTATACAGTTCTACAACTACGTCAAAGGGGTGCAATTGGGCGCCATTTTGTTTTGCAAGAGCCAGACAGGGGAGTATAGGCTTCGATTTTGACCACGCGCATAACGACCCTCGTCCCGACAGCAAACCATATCTATAAGTAACGTTATAACGCTTTGTGTCTGTGACTGATTTTCTACTCTCACATTAAATTGAATTTGGTTTTCAATATAATTTTGAGCGAATTTAAATTCGGTATGTTTACATATAGAGCTTCTGCCAGATGTATCAAACAAGATAATGTTGGCAATTATCCCAAAGGAATATAACCAGTAAATTTCATCTAAAACCGTTCAGCCGTTTCGACGTGATTTCGAAACGAACAAACATGCGTGCAACCACCCATCCAAACTTTCGCATTGAAAATGGTGGTAAGATTATAATCTTACCACCATTTTAATGCGAACCCTCAGAGTTTCGTACTTTACTCAAGTTAGTAAATAATTATTTATTAACTTGAGTAAAGAACAAAAATCTAAGGGTTTTGACATAAATTACGTTTGTAAGTTTCGTGTCTGCGTGTACGATCTGGACAGTTAAAATCTTATAAACTACACACTGCACATCCATCATCTAGTAAAATAATCGTTTAGAACAAATATTTATACATAAAACAGGAAAGGTTAATTAGTAAGATAGTTAACTGGTAAGATACGGAGGAAACCTCCCCTGCAGCCCATGTCCCAGCAGTGGGACATTTTAGGCAAAGAAAAGAAAATAACCGCGAAAAACCCCCATACTGTCATTAATTCAATCAATATCGTCGCCATTGCACTACATTACAAAACATAAATGCTTATTGTCTGTCTTTGAGCATGTGACCGCAAAAGTTCTAAGCTATAGCTTTCAAATTCGTTGTGTGAATGTTATTCATATTGTTAATTTATGAAATATATGTGTGTTTAATTCATATTTTAAAAAATAAAGTACAGCAAAGGCATGACAGAAAGAGTCTATATACATAATATAATCGTGGTTAGCTCGTTTCTGCTTGGATTTTTTAAATTACACAGCCAGTTTGATATAGTTGTAAAGTACTCTACTTTTACAATTAAAACAAAAAAGGAATCTACATAGATGTACTAACGTGTCGCCATTGCATCAGTATAAAAAAGAGAGTAAGGTTGCGCTGCACCATCCATGGTAAAAAAGTCGCTTATGTGATCGCTAGATATTAAAAAAAAAAACACTTATTTTGGCTCTGGCTTGGCATTGCTTATGTGATCGCTTTTCAGCACCACTTCAGGTTTTAATCTGAAGGTTTCCGTATATAATTCATTTATATTTAACGCCTGTGCGTTCGTCGTGATCGTGATGCAAAAAAAAACATAAAGTGTACAGACATTTTTATGTTTTTTTTTTGCATCACGAATGCACCCGAGCGCTGTAGACAAATCGATTGCTAGTCTAATGATGCCATAGGATCTCGTAGTTTTCATCAAAATTCCTGCGGTTTCGAGAAAAGTTGAGGAATTGCATAATTCAGTGGTTTTCGATACGAATTATAAAGAGCATAGAGAATATGAATAATAAATCGATTTTTATTCAAATCTAGCGTCATGTGCTCTCACTCCTTTCAATCACGCCAAGCCTTTTCGCGTCATATCTGTCATATCATATCTTAGTTTGTCATTTTATTAAAACAGCCCTGCTATTTCATGAAAACGTAAAATTTAAATCGATGAAAACAATAAATGACCATCGCTTGGAATTTAGAATTAGCGTACAATTCCGGAAATCTTATTCGGCAGATATTTTGCGCAATAACACGATTTTTCATGAAACACTCTCTATTTCAGTGAACATTAAAAGGCAATTTACAGAATTATTATTCATCGTCTATATAGTATTAGACATAAACGCTTTATGTGCCTACATTTATCTGATTAAAATTTCAAATAATACAATATCTTTTTACCTCCTTTTTCACCATCATTAAGAGTATTGATTCCTTAAAACTATTTGTATAGATTTTTTAGTTTGATCAATTTTAATAGAGCACAGAAATCATGTTGAATTATTTAAAAAATCCGATCGCAATCGTAGCGAAGAGCCTTTCTCTAATTATAGTGCAAAATAAAGTCGCATTTTGTGTTCATTAATATTGTTTTTAAATTATAGACGGGGAAAGAATAAAAAATACATAATATGTAACAATGAAAATAAAATAAAACACAGTGCTTTCTGATACGATTTCCAAGATCATTGTAAAACCAGGTTTCTCGATGTGTCGATATGTCGCACGGGTAAATCGCTAGTAACGTACAGAAGAAAGTAAAGTTACACTCACCATCGTAGAAGTCTTCAGGCTCATCTCGTAGTCGTCGAGTTTCAGCTTATATCCTTTGGGTAAACAGCTCTCAAAGGACTGCATCTGCCGGTACAGCCCCATCCATAGGAGAAGCTCCACCTTACCAGCGATACAACAGCAACCAGTCGCGAGAGTGTTCATGTGTTTCGGACATTTTAATGGCTGAAAAATCAAAAGCCACTGGTTTATTTTCCGCTAACACAAGAGTTAGTATTGTTTAAGAGTTGAGAAAACATTATGATTTTGAGAAAAGACGGACTGCCTTATTAACTACAAGATCCTGGAAAAGTTTTATATAATACATCAGGTTTAAGATCCATAACACTTAAATGCAATGTTTTTTATCCTGCAAATAAACTAAAAATAGAATATTAAAACTTTTAAAAGTTGATGGTTCGTCGTAAACCAAACCATTTGTGGACAAACGCTCACTTTAACACTATGTTGCACGAAACTAAACGAGTTTACGTATGTATGTACGTAAAACATAAATGACACAAGATGATGATTCTTAATTCTATTGTATTCAAATTTACTGTATTACAAAAATAACTTACTTTCCACACACATGATGTCTTTACGCGGTAGACACAGGACATTCTGCCTGTGGACAGTTCTGTTTCAGACTGACCAAGATAATTTATTTGTAAGGCGGCTGCAATCTCCCTGAGTGCAAGCTAACATAACGGACACTCTCTTTAGCCTTGAACCCTACAGTTGAACCTTTGTTAAGTTAATCCTATATTATGTCAATCACAATGAATTTAGCAAGGGGGCTACTTTTTGCTCCCTTGTTTATAAGTAAACGCATAATACCGGACAACTTAAAAGCTCAGACCCACTGCGGCGCACAGAGTGGTCAAGTACGTGGGGTTAGCTTCACTTTGCAAGAAATTGCATGTAAAGGCCCAAACCCATCGCGGCGTTTATTGTACACGGACACGCGGCGTATTTTAGCTGCGTTGATTCTTTTGCTTGACAACGTAGGTCTACGTTTGTACTGCAGTACACACTACACTGTTGCGTGGCCCACCACAGCGCTGAAATGTGTGCGGCCATTCCGTGAGCCGCGGCGAGTCTGCGCCTTAATTGCGTCTACTGCAACCACCACCACCCAGCCACGACTATATTCAACTATATTGCAGCAACTGTGGGCCACGCCGTTGTACATCTTTGGGTGTGTAGTGTGTAGGTACTACAAGCAGTACAAACATAGACCCACCTTATTAAACAAGTGAAAAAAATGCAACTAAAATGCAACATTGAATTTGCTTAAAAGCTGCGCTCTCCGTCAGAAACAAATGAGATTGAATCTCGTCCGCCAGACGACGCCGTTACAGCAACCAGTGCCACACAAAAGCCCTTCAGTTGTTCATGTGAAAATCCGTTGCTAATGTAGCTTAATAATGTTGCAAAACTTTAAAGCTCGTTTCAATTTTATTGTGTCCGATTGGTCATCCATATAATTTGCATTCAACAATTTGTGATTATTAGGGCGGATTGTTATAATAATAATAATTGAAAATAGAATGATGAATATATTTAAAATGAACTGTGCAGCTGTCTCAGATTTATTGAATGCAGTTGATATATAATATGCAAATGTGCATACGCTTGCTTTGCTGATCCTTCGTAACTCGATGCGAAAAATTATACGTATGAGTTCGCCTTTTTGAAATGATAATCTTAACCTTCTCTAAAATTGGTTCATTGAAAAATAAAGAGATCGTTTCATGTTTTTAGATTATTTATTATATGACGTCATTAAGATTTCTCGGAAAGCCGTTTTCTTTCTTACCAGCCCCGTAAAATTTTCTATCCACGTATTTGTTTCTGACCCGAGCATCAAACCCTTACTCACTCCTTTCAGCATTTTTACACAGATAAATAAATTTCAAAACATCGATACAGCAAAGAAACATACTAAACAATAAGACAGATCTAAACTTTCTTTTCGGAGTTTGCAAGATCGTGTCTGGTAATTTAAAACATATCTGTTACTAATTGATTGCTTAAAAAAACACACACTTTTCAACAACGCATTTTCTAAATAAAATTCATTGAATTTTTTTCTGGTTGCTAATTTTCCTGCTGACATACTAGGAACGTAAATACGTAGGAATAAACAGAACATAACATAAAATGTCGTTCCGAATATGTGGTGAAGAAAACTGACTTACCATTATATTTATCCATTTCAGTAAATACCAAGAATTGACAATGGTATGCATTAAAGTAAAAGGACAGATAATAAAATAAACATTTTCAGTAAATATATTGAAAATCTCTCAGATCTGTCCTATACTGTACGTGTACGATTAGTTTTAAAACTGATTAGCATATTATAATTTCAAATTCATTGAACATTGAAATTAAGAATCTACCCATCAGTGTTTTAAAAAATTTAAGGTGAGAAAGATTTTATAAATAATATCACAAATATTGATTATTTATAATAGTTATTTAACACAACGTGTCTTTTGTAAAGTATTGGTAGTAAATATTATTATTTGAACGTACCTAAGCGAGCAACGCGAGAATGCGAACGCGCAGTGACCGAGACGTCTGATGCGTACCAGACGGGGGGTTAGTACTAACGCGACACAAAGCTAAGCCACCGAACTTTCGCGATGCCGCCCGCGACTTGTAGTAGGCGGGCAGTGCTTTCCGATAGCGTCTGGTTTTATTTTACGCAGGAAAAACTATCAACAAGGCTTGGCAAAGATCTAACTACAAACTTGTATTAGCAAAAAAATCATAGAAACGTGGAAGGCTATGAAACCTTGGCCCAGTAAAGGGACAATATTTACACATAAATTGTAACAGGTCGATGTCTGTACATTGAAGATATTGAAAAAAAAAATGGGGTATCTTAATAAAGCAAACAACAGATTTTAGAATCGTTGTCTGTCTTTGTGTCTGTATGTTTGTACGCGCATCACGTTGAATCTACTGCATGGATTTGAACGCAGTTTTGACCGCTCTACTGCTAAATGCCTAACTTAAAATATAGGCTACATTTTACGATTTATAAATACTAGATTTTTAAGTATCACGCGTACAAAGTCGCGGGAAAAATTCTTAAGATTTTAACAAAAAGAACATGAAAATGAAGAATTTCATAGTACCTAGGAAAAGTCTTAATTATAGAAGTACAAATTATGTGTTAGTATATTCTTTGATATATGCAGTAAGTAGGTATGTAACATATAAAATAGGCAAAACGAAAATTCAAAACGGGAATATGAACATGTTGAGCGCTAACGTCAAGCAGCAAAATTATCCTATAGTGCAGATGCTATAGGCCTCCAGCACTTATAATATTCTCTTAACGGTTCTAGTATTTACTACCACGCTTATAATAGCCAGCATGGAGTAAGTTGGGCCTTATAGTATTTCTGATCTTATACATTAACTTATAATCACTTATAGGTAGAAATTAAGGGTGCAATATAAGTTTGGGTGACCTATAAAAGTATCGCGAGGGTGTAAATGCACTCAAGAGTAGATAAACTGGTAAGCTATACTTATAACTGCTAACAAGAAGCTTTATAGAACTACTATAAATAAAGTACGCCAATAAGAGTGACAAATAGAACTAAACAAACCGGAAACTATGTGCATTTATTACCCGGTTTTATAATGGTTTATAAATTCACTTTACGGAACAATTATAAATAATATGGAGCGGTTTTATAGTGGTATAAACCAAAATTGTTATAATCTTAACACGATTATAAAGGTTTAATTTAATATACTTAGTATCCAAAACTATATCCGTGGTATCCTGTACAAGAATACATCGGTTTTTACTACTATTAAGGTTTTTAAAGCTCGGAAATCCCTTTTAGTCAAAAAGCGATCGACGTCCAAAACATTACCATTTTCAATGTTGACACCTAAACAAAAGAACTAAAATATTTTCGGTTATAAAAATATTTGCGGAACTCTAATTCCAAACAATATGGCCAAGCAATGGTTCTGATATTTACCATTATTAAACAAAGTAAGCCTATAACGGTTTGTTAATGTATTTGGGAAAACCAACTTTGTAAAAATGGCGACTTTTCGTTGTATGTCTTACTGAAACTAACATTATTTTAAAATTCAACTTAATGAAAACGCAAATTTCAAGGGGCGCGTCAAAATTTTGACTAAAAACTTATTATACTTCACAGAAAATATACGTGCGCCATGCTGTGCACATTCAAACACATTATACATCTTGATTTATTGTTAACTAACACTCTACTCATAATTTATATTCTAGATAATATTTATTAGAAATGAATATGTTTTAATCTTTACAAATGTGCGCAGTAACATTTACCAATTCACAACACTTTGTATGAGCTTGTAACAGATTCACTGTGTACATTATTGTTGTATTTGGTTCCATTAAGCGCTGATAGTTAGCTTCGCGGGAGCAAATAGTTCTACGTAGTCCAACTATAAGGTCGTTACTGTCGTGTTTGGTTCCATTATGTGCTGATAGTTAGCTTCGCGGGCGCAAATAGTTTTACGTAGTCCAACTATGAGGTTGTTATTGGTAAAAGTGGTATTCACCAATTCTACTATAGACATTTAATTAGGTAAAATACGCCTATAAATTGGGCCCTTTTCCGTGGTTATAATTGGTTACTATTCCTTTATAGTCCTATGAAATGGTGGTTCCAGCCCAAGCAGCAAAATTATCCTATAGTGCAGATGCTATAGGCCTCCAGCACTTATAATATTCTCTTAACGGTTCTAGAATTTACTACCACGCTTATAATAGCCAGCATGGAGTAAGTTGGGCCTTATAGTATTTCTGATCTTATACATTAACTTATAATCACTTATAGGTAGAAATTAAGGGTGCAATATAAGTTTGGGTGACCTATAAAAGTATCGCGAGGGTGTAAATGCACTCAAGAGTAGATAAACTGGTAAGCTATATTTATAACTGCTAACAAGAAGCTTTATAGAACTACTATAAATAAAGTACGCCAATAAAAGTGACAAATAGAACTAAACAAACCGGAAACTATTTGTATTTATTACCTAGTTTTATAATAGTTTATAAATTCGCTTTACGGAACAATTACAAGTAATATGGAGCGGTTTTATAGTGGTATCAACCAAAATTGTTATAATCTTAACACGATTATAAAGGTTTAATTTAATATACTTAGTATCCAAAACTATATCCGTGGTGTCCTGTACAAGAATACATTGGTTTTTACAATTATTAAGGTTTTTAAAACTCGGAAATCCCTTTTAGTCAAAAAGCGATCGACGTCCAGAAACATTACCATTTTCAATGCTGACACCTAAACCAAAGAACTAAAATAAGCCACGTATCTAATAGCAATATAAAAGAACCGTTCGGTTATAGAAATATTTGCGGAACTCTAATTCCAAACAATATGGCGAAGCAATGGTTCTGATGTTTACCATTATTAAACAAAGTAAGCCTATAACGGTTTGTTAATGTATTTGGGAAAACCAACTTTGTCAAAATGGCGACTTTTCGTTGTATGTCTTACTGAAATTAACATTATTTTAAAATTCAACTTAATGAAAACGCAAATTTCAAGGGGCGCGTCAAAATTTTGACTAAAAACTTATTATACTTCACAGAAAATATACGTGCGCCATGCTGTGCTCATTCAAACACATTATACATCTTGATTTATTGTTAACTAACACTACTCATAATTTATATTCTAGATAATATTTATTAAAAATGGATATGTTTTAATCTTTACAAATGTGCGCAGTAACATTTACCAATTCACAACACTTTGTATGAGCTTGTAAGAGATTCACTGTGTACGTTATTGTCGTATTTGGTTCCATTAAGCGCTGATAGTTAGCTTCGCGGGAGCAAATAGTTCTACGTAGTCCAACTATAAGGTCGTTACTGTCGTGTTTGGTTCCATTATGAGCTGATAGTTAGCTTCGCGGGCGCAAATAGTTTTACGTAGTCCAACTATGAGGTTGTTATTGGTAAAAGTGGTATTCACCAATTCTACTATAGACATTTAATTAGGTAAAATAAGCCTATAAATTGGGCCCTTTTCCGTGGTTATAATTGCTTACTATTCCGTTATAGTCCTATGAAATGGTGGTTCCAGGACAATTACTAGACCACATTTTGCTGCTTGGGAGGACAATTACTAGACCACATTTTGCTGCTTGTGGTATGCCAAACACAACTTCCCGGGCACCTATTGCAGTCAAGATTGAACTGTACTTATTTATTGAGTAGTAGAGTAGTAATACATTATTGAGAAAAATTGTGCCTAGAAAACAGTACTTTGGAGAAAAGTTAGTTTTGTTACATGATTGGGCGGATGCAGTTTGTTTTTCTATTTGAATTAGTAAAAAGGGATTTATGCGAATTTCACTGTGTGTCTTTAGAATTAACAGTAATTGGTGGAGCTATAACTTTTGGTCGAGTTAATAAAGTTTTGGAAGTTGGGTAGATTATTGGGAATCGACTTTTCACTTTAAATTGTGGTTTGCTTTTTGGGCTCTCTAAATTGAGCTGGATTACAGAAGAAATCTTTATATGTTTACAGCTAACACCCATGCCGCCGCGCTTATGTAATAGAATAGAATACTCTTTATTATGTACACCATAATGACAAATGTGATAGGAATGATGTGATGTGTGATGTAGGATGTGATGTAATAGGAATGATTGGCATAACATGAACATTGATATAACATTCTATAGTCAAGTCACTATGCGGCTGTCATGTGCTACTTGGGAATGTTATATCATATTTATTTAATGGCGCAGTATTCAAACATTTTAATTTATATGCTTCTTATTTCCATTTAAATTAATGAAAATAACACACTGTTTTTGTTTTCTCGTAATCACAAACACAGTACAAAGCCAATGTAAAACAGTCAATAGAAACTGGTGCCTGTTTCAGGTAAAACCAAGACAACTCTCTTATAACTAACTGTATTAAAATAATATACTGGTCGCAATAATCAAGCAAATCAATCAAGCAAAATATCTTGACTTGGTTCACGAGGTTGTTGACATGTGAGATGTGGACTCAGCAATCATTGTACTTATAGTCGTGTCAGCCAATGCATGGCTTAATAGCCAAGAGCCTCAAACAACACCTCAGGAGGCCCTCGTTAGGCAGCTGAATCAAGGGCTTGTTTCAGAAAGCGGTAGTTCTGGACACGGCTCGCCTTGTTAGGAGGTTCCTCTCTCTGGAGCCCTGACCGCCTGCGCCGGTAGCTTGGACCCTGTTCCCGATACCGGTGCGCTACTATTTTTTACCAGACTTCTAAAAAGGAGGTTCTCAATTCGTCTGTATGTTTAATTTTTTTTTTAATATATGTTACCGATATTTCCGTCAAATATAGATTTTTTTGGATAGAGTTCACTTCTGGTGTAGTCCCACTTTCACCAGGTCAGGATCTGATGACGAGATCAAGTAGAAATCGAGGGCAACCTCCGAAATTGGTATGCTTGTATGGTGCTTTTGTTACGTAATAATCATGTCTTACTTAGGTATATGCTTCAGGGTGTCAACATCTAATGCTGCTGTGCTGATGATGAAACTACAGAACTCCTTAAGCTCTAGATATATGATCATAGAAATATATGATCTGTAAGGGATTGTTCTGTATCGGTGACTTGTTAGACGCCAAATGTATTCATATTTTTGCTTTCAGAACTTATCAATTTTACATTGCTTTTTTTTGCGGCCGTCACTATTTTCCTAAGCAACGAATGGTAGATAAGTTAGTATCTTACCTTTAAGTATACGCTTTGTATTCGTCCACATTGTCTCCCATTCTGTTCAGGAATCACTGAGTATACTATGTCAGCTATTGACAATCTGTAGAAAGCCACTCGTGATCCTTCATTAAGAAGCCATACCACTACATCGGGCCACCCTTCGTATGACTAAAACATACAGATACAGTTCAAAAAACCAATCAGATGTGGAATAATAAACCAAAATAGTTCTGTGTTGTTATTAGAAAAAAAATATCGGATAAGCAGATAGAGCATACCGAAGGCAAACGGCCATTGGTCTGTGGAACCGAAGTTTCTGAAATTTTCTTGTAACAAGAGATATGATTTATTTATTGAGCATTTATTTTTTTCATCAGAGACTAAACGGCATAAATGATTAAGTAGCTATGCAGAATTAATTATTTTGTTTAGAATCAGCTTCAATGATAGCTTCATTAAAACTTTGAGGGTTACCAAATGACAATGCTACAAAGTGTGTATGGACGTACCTATTGGCTCCTGGGCATTCCCTCAAGTTAGAATATTCTTATAGATAAGGCTGCTTGAATTTAAAAATATTTAGGGACAGTACCTTGTAAATAAGATTCTTCAGGTTTTCAGCTATAATTTTGATGTCGGCTAGCATCGCTTTGACGTTTTTCTTCGTGCAGTGCATCTCAGATTTAGTCAAAGACGGGACAAGACTTATGGTTGAAGAACATCGCTGAGATCTTTTTGTTATTTGCTGGTAGATCTTTTCCTTAACAATAGAACAATTTAACTTTTTAAATGAGCGCAAATATTGGGTCCTCCTTACCTATGAAATTGCCGTTTTTATTACGGCCGGTTGGACTTCGATTTTAAATAAAAAAGAATTTTTTATTTAGAGCATGTTATGTTTATTTAGGGTGGTTAATTTCTCAGAGGCAATTTCCAAAACATCACTGCTATGTCCATTGTTTACATACGTCATTGATATTTTGTGTTGTTTGAGAAGCAAGGTTTCTATGTTGGAACAGAAAGTCTGATTACGCAAAAGTAAAATAAAAAGTTTAATTAATTTATGATACAATAACATAGATAAATAACTATTTGTTATTGAGAAGAATTGTAACCCAGAATATATGATACGATTGTAAGCTTAAATATCACGAATATATGATAACTTATAAGCATGATCAAGAGCTCGTGGCTAAAAAATAACAGGATCTTAACATATTGAGTTTCTTCCGTGTCTCGGAAAGCATGTTAAACCTTTGTTCTCGGCTGTTATTTGTGTATCTTTGACAGTTATTACGGATAGTCAGAAGCCAGCATATTTATTTGACTACAATCTGGCCAAAACGTATCGTGTTACCCAGTTAATGGGTTGTGGAGGTCTGGTAGGCTTCACTGGAAGCCGAATCCAATTTAGTTGGGAAAAGGCTAGGCACATGACGATAAACAAGTTCAAACGGGAATTTAATGGTAAAGTCTAATCTAATCTAAACGATCTATTTAGCCTGCTGTGTCCCGGGCACGTCACCATTGTGGCAATAAGTCCTCTCTTTGAGGAATGGTCGGAGAGACGCCACGCCGTCCTCACCTTCTGCCTGACGCAGGTACTCACCGAACACGACACTTGCGGGAGGTACCTGTATCGGATTCAGCGGGACGACACGTCCGGGTGTCAACATTGAGTTGATCGCCCGGAAGATACGGTGGAGCATACACTGGAGGTCTGTTCTGCTTGGATAGAGTAACGCCGTGTCCTCGTCGAGGCAATCGGGGGCGGCGAACTCTTGTTTGCGGCCCTGATTCAATCCATGGTCCGGAGCGAGGAGGCATGGGAAGCGGTCACCTCCTTCTGCGAAGCAGTAATGGTAGCGAAGGAGAAGGAAGACCACGCAAGGGAGATCGAAGCCTTACACCCCAGCTGCCACAACAGAAGAAGACGCCCTAGGCATTAGGAAACAAATGGCGATTCCTGGTCACCGTAGACGCGAGCCCGCGAATGGCGAGCTATGGGTGGCTTGCCGTCCGATAGCAACCAGGCCCGGGTCGATGGCGCATCGTGTTCCACGCTCGCATCAAAGAGATGACAGCAAAGAAGAGGGCCCCATAGGGTTAGCGGCTGCTAGGATTGTGGAATTTGTTCGAAATAGGGGCTCTAGGAGGAACATGGGTGGGTTTTAGTCAGTAAGGGTCTGACACTCCCTACCACTGCGTCCTGAGCGGGAGAAGTTATTTGACGATTTCCCATCCAGGAAAAAAAAGCCTCCCGGGCCCCACTACTGAGCAAAGATCCCGCTTTTCCTTTTCCAATCTCGCCTGTCTTCTGTCTTTGCCAATGGTAAATTTGATTCGAGTAAAAAGCAAGCTTACAATCTCTTCTTTCTGCAAAGCCAGTTGTTTGACATCTAGCTCAGTACTGTACTTGACCATGGTGTTCTCAGCACTGCTGGTAGGGCAAGAGTACTGGATGATGTCCAGAAACTTGAGGATATTCCCCGCCGCGTCATCGACCGCTCTGTTCAGCTCATCTGACAGATCTTTTAGGGAATTGTACTCAGAGTTTTTTAAACGCCGTTCTACTTCGGCTAATGCTTGCTCCTGAAAATTAAAAATGAATGGAATAAGGCCTTTGTCCCTTCCCTGATAGTGACACAAGAGTACAAGCTAGCGAGTTGTCGTACCAAAATAATAAAAATGATGCAAAAAATGGCAATAGAGAGAGAGAGAGGTCTGACTTGTGCGGTTTCATGATGTGATCGGTGATGTTGCATATTGTTAGTTACACCTAACTTTTTTCTTTATAACTTTTCAGGACAACAAATAAACTGTTTCCTTATCAAAACGATGCGTCTCGCGATTCCCGATCGAATGACATACCAAATGAATCTCGTGAAAAACCAGACTTCCACGGTATTAAAACTTAGCGATGATAGACTGTTTGAGGTATCTGTCTCTGCGCATACTACAAGGAATGTCTTTTTAACCGACTTCCAAAAAAGGAGGAGGGGGAGGTATTTTTGTGTGTTGTACCTCATAACGTTTTACTGGGTGTACCGATTTTGATGACACATTTTAAGCTGGTGCTTGTTATGATGACATTTAAATTTGAGTGAGATCTGACGACTAGTGTTTGAGTTATCCCTAATAATGTGTGGCTTCGACTACATTGATGATGTTCTCATTCACACTTGTCGATCTAAAATGAAAAAAATACTGTGTACGATGGTTTGGAAGAGCATCTTAGTATTTCTAGGTTTTCTAGTTTTATGAAGATCTGATGAAGAACGGAGGTAGGAAAAGAAACTCTTCAATAAATTATAGCAAGTCTTCCGGGATTGCTGAAATCGCATATCTGTTTATTGTTTACACCCGTTTATAACATGACCGCTGTGATGGGTAGGTTTAGTTGTGGGGTATCACGACAAAAAATAACTTTAAAAAAGCGAGTAGTCGGTTATATTTCATTTTGTTAACAACGCTTCGTAATAAGCAGGAACCTTACCAAATCAGTAACGATGCCGTACACCATATTATTCCTATACATCCTGAATCTGAAATCTGGCAACCTGGTAGCCAATTGCAGTACAGGGAAGGTATTCTCGAACTCAAGATAGCCGTGGACAGGACGAGTCTTCAACACGTCCATTGATCCAGTGTAGTACAACTTTCGTTGTTCTGGTTCAAAATAAAAATGAAAAGGTTACAGTCTAAGAAGCACCTATTTGGCAATGCTTGTTCTTATGGTCTAAGATCCGAGAAAAACCAGGCGACCTATTATGACGTCTTAAATCCATCATGATATCTGTGTCAGAGAGAGACGGAGTTACACAAGACGAATAGCACTATCTCTTTCCCTCACACGAATCATGATAGCATTGGCACTTCGTAATACGGCCACAGGCCTTACTTAAAAGTAAGGTCTAGTTTCTCAGTAACAAAATGGGTGGCATAGAGTAGCAAGTGTTGGTATATACTGGCAGTCATCGCCAGTTATATGATCAAAGGACATAGTAACACTATTCCAAACATTTCGTTACTGATAAAATTAAAAGTAAATAAGTAAGTTTCTAAATAAATAACTCCTCAAGGTTCTAGCATCTTAGATTAAAGGAATTCCTTGAAACATCGACTATTATAGCAGTCGTGTCTTTTATACAAACGCACTTTTTTATCTAACGGATTTTCTTTAGGACTGGTTAGCACCCGCGGCGACCCCCTGGTTTATTTAGTACTAAAGGGGATTATAAAGAGGTAGGTGTACTCATGTGCTATTCTGATGTACTTATAAGCTAATTATATTTTAATGTGAGTTTCATAAAATCTGTTTATCACTCCACCCTCACAAACTTCTTTCGCATGAATGTATGTATAATAGTAAGTCGGAAGTAGAACTTACTTATCTCTGTCATCATTGCGACAAATTCTGTAAAAAAAAACATTATTTCTGAAATAAAATTTAATGCTAAGCAGATCTGTGCACGGATTTGTTTGACTATATTTTACTGAGTTAGGTTATTAGGAAAATATGGAAGTGATTGACAGTGGTATGAAAAACCTTAATATTTTTACAGCCTATAATTTTGGTATCACAGCTAATGAAAAAATACATTTCGAGGTATGTTTTCTTGTAGTTCCCAAGTAGTACACCCTCTTGAAATAAAAAGCTAAGCAACTTCTTTAAAAAGACTATATCATGAAAACTAAAATAATCAACTCCTTTCATTCCAAACTTAGTTCTAATTGCTTTGTAAAAACTTCCCGCAAATGAAGCTTGAAGAAATTGAAACTCAAAATAATGAAATACATACCCTCGTCTCCTTGGTTATCAGTGGGCAGTTCACCAATAGTAATGGCAATACCGCAAAACTTTCCAGAAACGCGTCTGTCCAACATAGAAACTTCTAGAATAGGGCAGAAGATGCAGAAATCTTCCAATAGCCATAAGTTTTCCTGAAAATAAAGTTGACGGTATTATAGGTATAACTTGACATTTCTGACATAACATTTTACAATTATAAATAAGATTGCTTATATGATTCAACATATCTGATGGAAATGAGTTAGACCGGTTCCTTGTAAGCACCGGATCACATAGTAGCTACGGACCTGCCGATTATGTTTAGGGAAGACCATATTGTACTTGATCATAATCGAATATTAGCAGCTACAACGGGTGTAGGAAATAAGAACTGGCATGCGAAATCATCAAATGACTTCTTCGGCTCTGGGCGGAGCCGAAGAGACTGTCAGACTCTTACAGACTAAAACCCACCAGCAAAATAAGCATAAGGAGGAACCTCCTGATGATGATTGTGACAGTTCTATTGAGAAAATTTCCTTATAAAATCTTTATTTATGCAAAAAAAAAGTACCAAAATATAAATGATGAGTATTGAGCTTGATCTCTTGTAATTATACACAAGAGATCAAGCTCAATACTCATCATTTATATTTTGGTACTTTTTTTTTGCATAAATGAAGATATCTTCCCATAAAATTGAGCAAATATTTCAGGTAATTCTGCCTAATAGCTAGGTGGCACTTACTAGAACAAAATGAAAGTTAATAGTTATCATTCTTTTTTATTAAATCCTATCTAGCTTCCACCCTTAATCGCACACCCATCGGTCAAATTGGTTTTCTTTCCACAGGGATAGTGACCTAACTTTCATAAACACACATTGGTTCACTCCAAAATTAAGAGGACTTTAATCATATCGGACGTTTTGCCTCCCCTCACCCCATTTTAAAACATGGTCAAAAGCATTCATATATTGCATCGGTAGACTAAAAGGTTCGGCGATTATAGCGTGGACAGCATTTGGTGATCTGATATAGTCGGTGTGGCAAGCGAGTATCAGTCGCAGGGAATGCTATGCGAATGTACGAGTCGTTATCGGGCCCCTGAAATTTCGGTAGAAAAAATCCGGTGAGCTCGTTGTCTCCCACCCCGCACTATGACACTCTTGACCTAATGGTTAAAATGCTACTATGGTTTATGAAACTGATTTAGATGATGTAAGTTTCTGCAGTAGTAGCTGTAGGTTCTTAAAAGTTCCTAGGTTTAGTTATCGCGATCTCGTCTACTGAGATTTTTGGATGGGAAATCATCAAATATCTCCTTCCGCTCTGGAGTAGAAGGGAGTATCATATTCTTACTAACTAAAACCCACCCATGATCCTTCTCGTGCCCTATGCGTTTTAGGGCCGGATAACTCTTTAAAAAAAAATCAGACTTCTTTGTTGACAGCTCTTTGAGGCGCGCGTGGAACACGCCGCGCCGTCAACCCGGGCCTGGTTGCCTTCGCTCGCCATCCGCAGGCCCGCGCTTTCGGTGGCCGGGAATCACCCTGCGTTTCCGGACGCCCGGGGCGTCTTCTTCTGTTTGTGAGCTTTCCCTCTCCCGCACGCAGTCTGCTTCCTTCTTTGCTAGCATTACTGCTTCGCAGAAGGAGGTGACAGCCTTTTGCGTTCCAGAACGCAAGGGTACAAGAAGGATCACGGGTGGGTTTTAGTCAGTAAGAGTCTGACACTCCCTTCCGCTCCGCCCAGAGTGGGAGAAGTCATTTGATGATTTCCCATCCAAAAAAAAGCGGCAGGGTGATGAAGGCATTGGCGATGTACCCACCCGTGTCCCTCCTAATGCGTTTTACATCCCTAACTCTTTCAAACAAATTCCGTTACTACTGAGCTTGGAGTTCTTAGTTCGATACTCTGATCCGGATAAGTGGTTTATCAAAAACAAGGCAATTTTCATCAGCAGCCTAGTATCTCTCTGAATCTTTGTAGACGAAAATATATTCAATCTTTACTATATTAAATGTAACTATTCAATTGCAATTTATTTCAATGCATCCCTGTGCCTTTCGGTAATAATCCGAGCGTACAGCAAAATATCAATTACGTACTATTAAATTGAGACCCCGTAGAATTTGCAATATAATTTCATTTCATAACGAGGTACCGGGAAAGGGAGGGCCCCCCCTCTGGGCTCGGCTGGGCAAGCTGCTATTCCAGGAATCGACGCATCGATCAATTCCGCCCTGCGCCGCTGCGCGAAGCATCCTCTACCAGCTTTATTTTGAATGTCTATCACACCGAATAATAACATGACCGAATCCAATAATAATGTTCGGCATAAATTATTACCGAACGTCATAGCGTCACTGGCAAACATACACATACACAGCGGTAGTACTGTCCAACGCTTCAGCGTGGCTGCACCATGCCATGGAAAATGGCGCACCAGCGATTCATGTACGAACAATCCAGCCTGCTTGAAATTAGAGACAGGATACTGTTGTACCCCATGCATCACCCACACCCCATGCACTAGAGACGCACAGCGGTTACGTATAGTGGTAAAGAAACAATCTACGTCACATGTGCTTCCGCTAACATCCCTGACATGCTGCAGTAGTGGGGCAGCCTCAACAGTACCCTGGACGCGTTCTTGTATTGCACGCGGCCGGCATTGTATGATTTTTGCGAACATATATCTAGCCCAGGGTACTTATGTAAAAGGTAATGCAGTACGCTCTGAAAAGAGTAATTTGAACTTACTTTACAATGAGCAAACCTGCGAACCAGCGTGTTCGCTCAAACCGACCAAGCCCTCCACACCTGTTGTCATTTTCCCTGAGACCAGGGATAAGTATGTGGCCAAGATATAAACTGGTGGTACATAAACAGAATAACTACCTTCGGCACCAAAGACCATGATTCCTCTTTTTATACAATTGTAAATTAAGCCATGAGTTGGCATACTCCTCACAAATGACCACCAATTTTCTGAGACCACAAACTGACACACTAAAGTCTGCGTTAATAAAATCAGCAACATGGTGCAGCTTCCATGTTGCTGATTTTACTAACGCAGACTTCATCTATATGACAAACAAACTTGATGCTACTGAGTTTGCCAATTAACCCAGGCTAAAGCACGCATAATAGTCATTTTTCCGAACATCAAAATCCTGGTCCAGTTCTGTGTAATACTCGGTCAAAATGATACCAACGCCATCTGGCACGTCAAGCTCGTGTGCACTAAAGTTTTGATGATACGAAGCCTTCCAAACGTTTCGAGTCTTTGGTGGAAGTCGGACGTAGTTATTTCCGACTCTCAAGTGCACCCCGTCCCGCCATATCAGTGCAGATTGCGCCGTAAACGAGTACAGCCGTGTTACGCTCACAGTACCAACGATATTGTTGACTTTTCGCGAATAGTTCTTCAAAATCCAGAGTTGATCATCAAGATTTACTAATAAAACGGTGAGTTGGCTTTGAATCTTTGCATGTTTGGTCTTTTTTGTTTTACCTATCTTAGAGTCAACACTTTCTGTGAAATAAAGCTCATTAAAGCAACGTAACTTGCAGTCGATGTCCAGTTCAACCAACTTGTATCGACCCTTATTTATTGAATTCTAATTTTCTATTCATATTGCGCAACATTTTTGTGGTGATGGCCCACAGGTGTTGGTTTAAAACCGGGCAAGGAACAATGTAATTCTATCAAGCGCGCAATATGTTTTAAAATGACGATCGGGTTGCTGTTGATCAACAATTGCTTCCATGACCAGGGGAAAGTTTTATAATGTTGGGAGGTATTTTTTTTATATGTTCTCATATCTTCCTCGGACAAACTCACTACAAAAATAGAACAAGATGCTTTTCATATTTTTTAATCTTCAACGTTAAGGAACGCTTGCCGAGGTTGGTCTGTAGATGGATGAAAATCTTAACATAACGAGACTCCACCGTGCCTCGGAAAACACGTTAAGTCGTTGGTCCCGGCTGTCATTTGTTGATCTTTGGCAGTCGTTACGGATTGTCAGAAACCAGAAAATCTGACACCAGTCTAGCCAAGAAATACCACCTTTATATTTGTTTATAGAAACATGTCAGAATTATTTGGATACTTTTTCCAGATTATATAAGAAAAGAAAAACTTAGTAAACTGAAAAAAAAAACAGCTACTTTATTGAAAAATAATAAAAAATGGAACTAACAAGGTAAAGGGAAAATGATGTTCCTGATATTTGTTGTAATACAAAAACTAGACGAGATCAGAACAAAAAAATAATGATTTTGCAATAAGGGTCGGTAGGTAATTCAAAATTAGTAAGCAACATTCTTTGTTTCAAAATCAAATCTTGTTGACTAGTGTTTTTTTTTTTGCGCAGCATGTCCTCCTTTTCAATTTATCTAATCACTGCTAAAGCGAAGCGCAAATAGTTGACCAGTGACCTGCTGCCATGCATCCATCTTACTAAGTCCAATCTGAAATAGACTCTTTAATTGCTTTCACTTTGCACGAGTAACCAAAGCTTCTTATAGACGGATCGGGCAAAGAAAAATCACGCCATCTAAGAACGCAACCCACAACTAAAGTTTTTGTTTGTCACATAATTATATCAAATCGTGTACTTGGCCTAGCTGAGATCTTCGTTTTTCGGTTAGTCTAAAATTAACGATGTTTGGTACGAATATTTTTCCTAGCTTAGTCTAGTCAAACATAACTTCCGCAAAACGTAAATTCTGAAAACGTCATTCCTCAGCTTCAGTTACCTACTTGTTATTCGATTCTAACAATATCAACAGTATACACACATAGGTACTTTCAGAATGTGTCAGAAGCCTTGCCGCCCAGAGAAATTAGATTTCCTGACGTCGAACCAAAAAGCAGATTCCATTGAGTATAAATAGAACAGGGTTACCTACATCATTTTTTTATTCAATATTCATTATTTTAGTATCCAATATAGCAATCGCAATCAAATAGCGAAAATGTTAGGCTAATATCATGCTTTAAATTCGTCATAATTCATGAATGTCAATAACTTGTCCGGAAAAGTAATAAACTACAAAGCTAAGGTGTTTACAGATACAATTTTCATTTTTACCTATCACAGAGCTACTGCATACGTAAAATACAATATATTATATCCGCTTCTCATCAGAAACTAACAAAGCAAGTGTACTAACGCAGAAAGGAGGGTGATTTAGGAGACCTAGGTCTGATGTCAGAAATCACCCTCCTTTGACATCGATAATTCTATTTATATACCTCTGAACTGCGCCGATGCGCCGAGCCTAGACATAGATGGCTACCTAATTTAATTATCCTTGATATTAATTGTATTTAAGAAATATGTAACACTTATTGAATTTAAAAGCTTGTATAGGTCAAACGTTAGGACGGGTTTCCAATATTCCGTTAAACGTTTTAAAAAAAGTAAAGAATTATACATACATAATTCAAACTTAAGCCAACTATGTGTTAAGTTTGAAGTACGCTGGAGCTTTATTTGTTTTTATAACTCATTTGTAATGTTTTCTGATTATTCAGCTCCTCATATCAGTCAGCTTAAGACAAATAAGTTCATGTTGTGATTAAAAGATGAGCCAATAAATAGGTTGTTTAGAGTCTGTGAACCATCCCTCACTCAATATTCTCGTTGCTCGTCGAACTGGCATTACTATTAATAATACATGTATACATATGTTTGCATTCTCAGATTCAACAGTTGTGCTTTGCTTTGTTATAGTATTCATGCGTCGCCACATGGGCGGAACACCTTTGTGGCTTATAGAGTATCGAGAGTACATAATGATTTATCACCTAAACATTTATTTCATGATTGTGTGTACTGAGAATCCAACCTACAGTGGGCTTACACCCTCACAAATTATTGGCTATCCGCTTTTATTCACGGGGTCTCGTAGGCTCACCCAGACGTTTCACAGTGTCCTGTTATACCCTTAAATCCCTCTGCTGTATTGGGCACACTAGACGAAAAGAAACATTCACTGCTTACCTCACTACTACGTATAGATCTTTATAATATCGTTAGGCCATTGTTTTTCGTCTTGGATAAAATTATTGCGCAGTGCAATTTTCGTGTTCCTTAAATTGTTACCTCATCGCCATTTCATTTCAGTGTCAGATTATGACTTTGCTTAGTTATTAGTGTTTCATGAAATTCAATGTCATTATTTTCAAAGGGTGTTTTTGGTCGTCTATTTGACATCTTAAATCATTCCTTAAAGTGGAATTCCTCAGAGTGTGATGCCGTTTGAGGGGGTCAGATTTAGATTAAGATTCGACATTCAAACCCAATCCAACCCAATCCCTAGTGAGAATCTAGTTCCAAATATGTTGAACCTGCCATACAGGTTGCGACCTACTAATGTCGTTCCTGCGTCAGAAATATTGGATACTTTCTAAACGTACCTCATTAGGAATAGGGTCCCTAAGTGTATTAAGCCAATCTTTCCTGAGATGGCGGATAATTATTCTTGCCGTGTCGTGCAATGAGCTACACCGTTCGTGCACGCCATTACATCACAAACATTTGCAAAATTGAAATACTCTTCAGTCTTCATCCGTTCTTCGTCAGTTCAGTCTTTTTAGAGGCGTAGGAGAACAGATTACTTCCACACTTTAGAGGTACGTAGTAAATAAAATACGCCGGTTAATTCTTTGAATTGAGAATTCACCTCCCCTCCACTGGCCGCGAGGTATCGTGGAGGAAGTTCATTTCACAGGAATAACACGTTTAGCTTTGGTGAAAACAACGACTGGATCGTACTTGCATCTAACTGTGCGGCTATGCCTGTTAACTTAATCAGTAGTTCACGTATTTTTATTTTAGGTTAGTTTAGCTTAGGGTACCTAATAGTAAGCTTTGGTTGAATTTCATACAATTCAGTCAGCTTTAATTCAACTATGTATTAAATTTATGAACCTTGAAGCCCTTCAAACCAGGGGCAATATTTGCGCTAATTTCAACCACATTTAAAATATTTTTAATTTTCTTTTTTTTTATTGTCAAATGGATATGCTCTTGACTCTAGTCTAGGCGCAGGTGACAGAGACAAAGTCGACGATGAAATGAGCTTACCCCTTTGAAGAGATCAGGGTTGAATGTTATTTTGCAAGTTGGCAATTACATTGACAGATTAAGGTGATTTGCAAACTTCCCATATCCTATGTCCTTGTGAGCGGGATGGCTACACCATTTAGCTGAACCAATCAAGTTTCCATTGCTGTTGGAAGAATGCATGACGGCCTCCTGTTGTATGGATTCGAATCGCTACGTACGCGCGACCGTTGTGTTCAATCTCGAAGAAACGAGGTGAAACTTGCGTCATTCTAACCTTCGTCGGTGTCGAGTAGGGTATTCTATGCATTTCCTAAGTACAAACTGACATAATATATTATTATCGTCTAATTTCTTTCCAAAACAGTATCCTACTATCCACGTGAATTTTGCAACTCAACTGAAATCAGCTGTCGTTTTGATCGCTTTATTTGTGTAAACAGCTGTAACAAACTCCGTCCGGGGCTCATAAATCAATGTTCGATGCAAACCTTGGGCGGGTGTAAGAGAGACCAGGTACCAACAAATTGATGTTCCAGGACATTGGTATTAATATCAACAGGCTATAAAACTGAGAATTGAGTACAAAGTTCATAAACCGACGTAATAGTTGCAGCGTCCCGCCAGGTTCGCTGCGATCGCCGCGCTCTGATTGGCTGCAGCTAGAACGCGCCTCCGAAAACCGGAAATGCGTTATGCAACTGAAGTCACTTTTAGAATTATTATAGGTTCTGTTGATTTGATTGATCGACCAATTATTCAATAAACCATTTTTTTAAGTAATTAATTGCCTTAAAAAATCATATCTCAATCTCGATGTTCTAAGTAGATAAAGAGAAAAGTAGTTGTTATGACTACCAGACCTTTCCGCCCTACCGAAGCACGTCCGGGCTGGAGAAGCTATTGATTTATATCCCTCCCGCGAGGGGAAACTTAGGGTTGCCGTCGGCAGTTTTCATTCCAGTTTTTCAGTATGACTACTAAATAATGTAAGTCTTAATGTGAGTCTTTAACGACGGCCGGAATTTTATTTAGTGACAGATATCAGTAATTGATTTTTCTATTCGTGTCGATTAACACAAATTCTCAATTTATGCCAACCTGTAATTGTTCTTACTGTTTAACTCATAACTTCATCTGAAAGTTACCGATACGGAAAAGGACGCGTTTCTAGAAAAACTATAATTTAATTTTACCGGTAACAAAGGCGATACAGGTTCCACTGTGGTGCTTCTAAGTCCTTGTTGATAGTACGGTACTATGGTCCTCAATGAAAGGAGAATTGCACCACGATGAAAGGGTCCATCTTCCCCCGTGGCAGCCAAAGTACTCGACGTCGTTGTCCCGTACATATGAAGAAGAGAAGGCCCAAAGGTGGGGAGAAATCCTGTAAAATAAAGCAATAGGGTAGTTAACTAAAACAATCTAATTAGTCCGTCGGATAGATTTCCAAAAAATATTGGACACATTTTTTTTCACGTAAACAAAAAATGAAAACGATACAGTGCGTTGAAAACTCGTGTGACGTCACTACCCGCTACAATTTTTACCGAGCTGTGACGTCACAAGCCCCCACTCCTGATCTTTGATGATTTGTATCTTTGTCAGTTTTTATAGATTTAATAAAGGGAAAAATACGTGTCCAATATTTTTCTATAATCTTACTGACGGACTTAACATAATCATCTTTTACTCAGGAAACATCCCTATAACATGAGGTGATAGGTTTCTTTATAGGTATGGGTAAAACCTTTGCATCAACTGATTTTAAATGACTATAAATCTTTAACTCCTAACAATGATCCTTTGTGAGTGTGTGGTTAAATAACAACTATCGCATGGGTTTAGTGTCGAGGTTAAGTAACGCTTGCCGAGGTCGGTTCGTGGATGGCAGACCTCTTCATAAGACTCTTCTGTACCTTGGAAAACACATTAAGTCACAGTCTGACACCAGTGTTGCCAAGATATGATATGTTTTTCCTATTTACTGGACAGCAAAGCTCAGATACGCTGTGCGCTGAGATAGGAATAAGACCCTAACATAGCCGAGAAAGGGTAAGGTACAATTTTTTAATATCAATCGTACATACTCTTATATGCCGTCAAACTGCATTAAGGTAAAAACTATGTACCCAACCTACTTATAACGAATTTTCAATTTTATGACGGCAAACCAATTAGGTCGACCTGTTTAGTATTAGACTTCACGGAATACCATTTAAGACCGTGAAAAAAAAAACTTTTTACAAAAAAATACAACCGACTTCTACACAAAAAATCAAAAAATTGCAAATTAACTTTAATTCCGGAACTCGGTATTTGTGGTTGCTTTTTCGTTTTTTGAACACCGACTTCCGAAATTAAAGTTATTTTGCAATTTTTTGATTTTTTGTGTAGAAGTCGGTTGTATTTTTTTGTAAAAAGTTTTTTATTTTTCACTTTTTAGTGGTACCTACACCCCCTCCCCTCCCCTCACCTAAACGAACCAATCACATTGGTGTAAAAAAAAGCACTGCTCCTTTGCAGAGTACATTAAGAGGTCGTCAATGTAGACAATGTAGATATTTTTTTTAGATTTTTCGAAAACCGCTTGGTTGATTTCGATAAAATTTTCATGGGACTATTTGGGAAGTATACCCTTTCCAACAAAAAAAGATTTTTTCAAATCGGTTCACAAGCGACGGAGTTATGCGCGAACAAACAATAAAAAAAAAAAAAAACATCCGAATTGAGAACTTCCTCCTTTTTTAGAAGTCGGTTAAAAAGACATGTACCGTTTTCTCCATCATGTGAAATCTGCCGAAGATTCAAATGTGCGCTGGCCAGTACTTTGTTGAAGTATACATCTCCGGAACACACTTCCAGCCGAATCATATCGCTCATACATGGGAACATTTCCACTATGGATATCTGCTCACAGTAAGCTGGATTGTTGGTACGGATCTGCACTGCTGTCTTAGCCTGCAAGTTGATGATGTTATATTCTTTCTATCCGATAAAAATAAGTTTGTTTTGTTCACTTATCATAGGCATTCTTAAACCACAATCCAATGGGCTTTTCCCAATAACCAAAAGCTGACAGCCAACTTTCAAAGATTGTCACATAATCTAACCTGAAAACTAGCGGGTATCCTAACCTAAGTGAGCTGTTTTTTTTTATGATGCTATGTAAATAAGTTAGTTTCTGAACACATTATCTTGAATAGTCTGTGACGTAACCAATAAACCTGGATTTTTTGGACTTGGTAGTAAGCTAAAAATTTTAGTGTAATTTCTTTAAATTACCGAAAGTCCGCAAAAATTCACTCTGACGAAAGTACTGGGTAGTTTCCTACGTCTATCGCCTTGTATGTGACAAGGTAAATTCAAAGCTCCATAAATTGTGACCAAATAGTTGGCAGGCTGTTGCTCCGATCCGGTGGGTAAGAGAAGATTGCTGAAAATGACAATATATAGAAACACTTAATAATATAATAATAATAAGTTTATTTCAAATAATTTTAGCTTACATTGCATATTGAGGAGTCTCCATTTAGGCATGGAAGATGCCTGTAGTTGAAGGCTCCGCTCTTCCCTTACATTATGAACGTATAGTTTTATAACAAAATAATTAATAATTATAAAGATCATCATCTGCCTAACCTTTTCAGTCAAGTCAAGTCAAGTCGGATTCAGCTGAATACCAGTATTTTACATGAAGCAGCTGCCTACCAGACCTCCACAACCCATTAACTGGGGAACACGGTACTTCTTTGCAAGACTGTTGTCAGATTTCCTGGCTCCTGACAATCCGTAACGACTGCCGAAGATCTCCAAATGACAGCCGGGACCAACTGCTTAACGTGCTTTCCGAGGCACGGAGAAGTCTAATTATGTTAAGATGACCAACCTCGGCAAGCGTTGCTTAACCTAGAAGGTTGGCCCGTGCGGCTGTTATAATTTAGCCACGAGCTCCTCTCTCGAGATATAATTATAAAGATGTTGAAGATAATAAACTCTATCCCCACTCCGGCAGAGCATCGAGCCGGGACACTAACCACATTGATCAAACTGGACATGTCTTAATCGATTACTAACCCTGGTTGGTAGCTGTAAAAACCAGCTGACTGAATGGAGTATTATATATCCATTTAAAATATACTGTTGGCCTCGTCCGTAGAATATGCAAAAATTACTTTCCAGCCATTTATCTTTCTAACCACCTGCACCTTCTAGGACTTTTTTTATCGCTCGCCATCCGCAGGCCCGCGCCTACTTTTGCTACGGCGGCTCGAGCGAGAGGTTTTCCACTCCCTCACGCGGTCCACCTCCTTCTTCAGTCAGTTTTTGAGGTGGAAGAAAAATACTTTTTGAAAAAAATCTGTATTTCTCAGGAATAAAATATTCTGAAATGTACCTATCGGTTAAACACTTACTCTTCAACTCTCTCATCGTTTACAACAGCGGGCATAACTTGAATGTCTCCTCTAAATATGATCGAAATATCCACTTTGAGGAAACCTACGGCTCCAGCGGCGGGGTTTCGTGGCAAGCCCAACTGTGCCCATTTGTGGAAAACCTGATGATCTGAAAAAGGAAAAAAACGATCATAGTTACATTTGAAACCCCAAATAAATGTTATTTATAAAAAGAAACCTAACCGTCTTAAATAAGATTTTTAAGTAACTAAAATACTTTACCATTTTGATACACTACGCATTCTAATGTATTTTGAACAACATAAAATGGCACTATAGAAAATACTACCAAACTTAAAATTGGCAATTATGTAATCAGGACCGTTATTATATTAACGAACGAAGCGAACACTAACGCGCTATAATAAATAATGTACAAAAACAAAAATTAAAATAAAATCAAACAAAATAAATCACAATAAGTTTATCACACTTTTAGTAGAAGGTATAAATAAAAAGTAACCTTTAAAATTATTTTGGTACTGTAACTGCGCTGTAACATTTGCGGCAACCCTACGATTTATTCAAGCCAGACAGACTAGACAGGCGCGACGCTTCCAGTCGGCTGTTCGCAGTCATAAACATGTTTTAACTTGATCGTATTCGGACGTCGAAAGCGCGAAAACACCACGGGTATACGCTGCCAATACCCGGTAGTAAATTGATACACTGAACTGTGAAACGTATACGTGTGAAAAGTGTTTTATGAATCCAAAGATTATCATCACAAAACATTTAAACCGCCAGCACATTGAACCGGCTAGCAGGAGTCCTAATCGTGTAAAAGACTGAATTACTTTTACTGTGTTGTGTATAAATAAACAAACATGATCATATTTAAACACTAGCTGTGCCCACGACTTCGTCGCGTGGATTTCGGTAAAAATATGTCATATAGATAAATGTACGTACAGTTAATGCGGGGTGCATTATCTGACCCTTCTTAGAAATAAGAAAATAAAAAGATTACACAGATCACCTCTTCCGTTTAAAATTCCAACCAGCCCTGATATCTCCTGGTACCTCGAATCCAGTTGATTCTTAATTACGCACTACGTCAAATGACTTAACCTAAATTGAAACCATTATCCAAAACTTTCTTTTTTACGACTCTGAAGATTTGGAGAAGTATCTGGCTAAATAATACAGGGATCGATTTTCTAGGTTAAGCAATGCTTGTCCACTTCGGTCTGTGAATGGGTGACTGTCTGACATACCAAGACATCTCCGTGCCTCGGAAAGGACGTTAAGCCGTTGATCCCGGCTGTCATTTGAAAATCTTTGCCAGTCGTTACTTATGGTACCGTAATACCCAGTTGGTGAGTAAAATACTGGTATTCAGCTGAATTTTGATTGACTGGAAGCTGACCCCAATGTAGTTCGAAAAATGTAAGGCAGATGATGAAGATTTAGAGTATAGATAGACATCCAATATAATTCAGCAGTTTAATACTTTTGTCTTGTCTTAGAAGTTCCGACGGGCTCACGCGCAGTTATAGAACTGCGCGTGAGTGCTTAAGTCATTGAGAGCTGCGACTGATTTTCGGCAACCCTAGGCTCCTTATCATGAAACTTATAATGCCAGATTTTCGCATAAAGCCGGACATATACGCTTTATGCGTATATGTCCGGCTCGTGGAAAAACTAAACTGTGATATGAAGAGTGATACTTATCCATCCTCACCAACTTTCATATGGCAAAAAACAGTTGGAGAACTGGAAGTTATTTTTATTCTTACACAAAAAAAAAACACTTTAATCTCTTATTTTGACAACACTTTAAATATTTGTTTTATACTAGCTTCTGCCCGCGACTTCGTCCGCGTGGAATAGTTACTTTACCCCCGATTTTGAAACTCAGCCCGATCGGTTTAAAATTGACAAAGTTTCATACTAACTTTCATCCCTTATTTTATCCCCTTGGGAGTAGAATTAATCAAAATCTTTTCTTAGCGGATGCCTACGTCATAACATCTACCTGCATGCCAAATTTTAGCCCGAACCGTTTAGTGGTTTGGGCTGTGCGTTGATAGATCACTATGTCAGTCAGTCAGTCACTTTTGAGTTATATTATATTATATATAATTAAAAAACCACTCACTGATTGACTGATTGACATAATTGTTCTCCCACTTGCCGTGCTAGGAGGGGAAAACTTTTTATGGGGTTGTATAGAAGGTGTCGGGGTGAGTATGGGAAAAATCTGAAACTACCCCTTTTCAACCCCCTTCTTTCAACCCCATTGCTTATCTCGGAAACCTGACGTCGATGAGAAAAATGGTTTTCGGGGTTGTATAGAGGGTGTTTGGATGAGTAGAAAACGAAAAAAAAAACTACCCCTTTTCAACCCCCCTTTTACAACCCCTTTGCGTATCTCAGAAATCTGACATTTTAGAGAAAAATGGTTTTCGGGGTTGTATAGAGGGTGTTTGGATGAGTATATGGCCAATAAAAAATTCAACCCTATTCAACCCTTTTCAACCCCCTACTTTCAACCCCTTTGCGTATCTCAGAAACTTGACATTGTAGAGAAAAATGGTCTTCGGGGTTGTATAGAGGGTGTCTGGATGAAAATATGGCCAAAAAAAATTCAACCCTTTTCAACCCCCTACTTTCAACCCCTTTGCGTATCCCAGAAACTTGACATTTTAGTGAAAAAAGGTCTTCGGGGTTGTATAGAAGGTATCTGGATGAGTATATGGCCAATAAAAAATTCAACGCTTTTCAACCCCCTTCTTTCAACCCCTTTGTTGTTAGTCAAAAAAATACTAAAAAGACACCGCGGGTTGCTTGCAACTCGCGCCCCCAAGCGAAATACTAGTATATTTATATAGCTGATAAGTAGACAGTAAACACAAACTCAAAATATGTATGTGGAGCGGCAGGTAACAGCCAGATCTGTGCAATTTTCATTGCTTTTTTATATTAGACTGTTTTGGAAATACACATTATTTTAATACCTTGTGAGTTTTATTTTTTAGTTTTGATTATGGGTGACGTGAGTTAAATTTAAATCGTGTTCCTTCCACTAAATCGTTTTAGTAGATTTGAAGAAAATTGGATGTGACAGTCTGACTGACGGACACACGAGTGATCCTATAATGGTTCCGCTTTTGATACGGACGTACAGAACACTAACAACAATGTTTTCTGTCTCGAAATATATAGAATCCTGTCTAAATAATGTTTACTCATAGTTTTTGTTTCTAACCAGCACTTAAGATCCTTAGGTTCAATTTGTGTTAGGTGTCCTTAACTAAATAGTTAAGGACACCTAACATTTTTGAAACTACAAGCATGTCTTCATTTGTATATGTTTTTTGTTACAGATAAAACCTGTAAATACGAACGTAAGCTGCAGTGGTTTTTTTTTTCAAAACAACTGACATGAATTTAGTAGATCTTTATAATTTACATATAAGTGAAAATGATGATAGTAGCACTGATGCTCCAAGCAGTTCCGATTCTGAAAACGACTTTCAAAGAAATGCCCTTAATGATTACTCTGATCAGGCAGATAATGAGTCATCGGAAAATGACGACGATCTTCCACGTCACGTAGAATTTATAAATCCAATTTATAATATAGAGGATCTAATTATTGAAAATGACGATGATGATATCGATTCGCAAAACGGTAACGAGGATTTTAATGAAGATGAAGATTTTAATGTTATTGAACAGGAGGACAACAGGAGAGACACTCCAAGTGAACAGAGTAACTTAGATCATGAAGAGCATAGTACATCAAGCTGCTCTGAAAATAGCTCTTTAAATGTTGACTTACCAGAAAACAATAGTCCAACAAGTCCTGAACATGAAGAAAATGATTATGATGACGCACAATCAAGTACGTCTAACAAACCTGAAAACGACACGTCCAAAGATGCCGAAACTGGTGCATCAAACAATGAAGAAATTGACGCAGAAGAAAGTGCTTCAGATGACTCTGAAGATGAAAATGATACTAGCTATTTTCGTTTTAGACACCCTTATCCAATT
The DNA here is from genome assembly GCA_905332915.2 of Hecatera dysodea. Taxonomy (NCBI): domain Eukaryota; kingdom Metazoa; phylum Arthropoda; class Insecta; order Lepidoptera; family Noctuidae; genus Hecatera; species Hecatera dysodea. The sequence goes on along the minus strand of HG995286.1, from coordinate 21,933,889 downwards.
TGCGTAGATGATGATTGTTCTGATCTTACTTTCGATTTATATGGAGATAACTTGCATGATATGTATGGCGAATACGGAGTCTTCCAGGCATATCTAATGCACTTTACTGATAATATATATATCCAAAATATAGCACAGAACTCACTAGTTGAAGATTTGTCTACAAACGATTACTCATCCAGTAACGGCGTTCGCGGCAGCATGCAGCCATTTGGATATGTTTCCGAAGGTAACGGGTATTCTGAAACCACGCAGTTCAGCTACGGCAACTCGGAGACACCTGCTTTCGACAACCCTATTTCGCCATACTACCATGTCCCAGGTAACATTGGCTACCCCACTATGCAATTCATGACGCACTTAACTATACTTGATAATCCTAGATATCCACATCCCCATTTCTTCTATAGTTTTCTAAATAACCGAAGCTACCCAAGCCCATTTTCACCCTTCATCTACAACGCCCGTTACAGCCAAAACTACACAAGATATCACTCAATGCAAAGCCATAATTTTAACAACTTCGTGTTCCAGTCCCAATACTCAAACAATCAGGGTTATGTAGCCTGTTATCCCACAAACTATAGCGTCTCAAACTACAGACGCTACACAGATTATTTTTCAGCAAATTTTAGGGGCGGACCAATCTTCCAACGCTCTCTATGTATTCAATTCAATATTCTACAATCTGTAGTACCTTACTATACAGATAATATCACCCCAGACAACGACTACTACACTGACCCGCCCTTAATGGACTATGACACCCAAAACTAGAGCGGCTGCTCAAAGACTTCAACAAATTATAGCAGCTCCCCAAAAAATCAAGGCTACATAGCCCCTCGCTTTATGAATTACTATATATAATATTATAAAGAGGAAATATTCTTTTGTTTGTTTGTGCCTCGTAAGCTCCGAAACTACAAACGACCCTGCACCTAGATCTGACCATGGATTTTCTCACGGACAAAAAGGAATATCGCCTTCTTTTAATTCTAGTTCCATTACTCAGAATAGGTCTCCACTCATTTCAATACGATCCAGGGGTCGTGGTCACGGTCGTCATATGGTCGTCATCATAGAAATTTAAAAAAGAATCTATGATCACGACCGCGTATTTACTTTGGTTGAATTAATCAATTTCATTTTATTAACAAGTATTAATTTACCTCTCAAATGGTAGTCTTGTTTTTGGGGCATCTATAGGCAAGGAGTTCTATAAAACATCGACTATTTGAAAGTAAACGAGACTTATCTGGCTATTTATTGCATAAATTTGTATTCAAATGTCCCATTCATATTTCCGAACGATTATAATCACAACATGAGTGAGGAGTCTCGCAAGTAAACCCACTCCTCTCAACAGTCAAAAAGTCTCCATAAAGAATGGAATATTTATTTCATACTAGCCACCTGCCCCGGCTGCAGGTCCCGAAAACCTTGTTATTGTAATCCAATACACAAAAAAATAACAAGTTTATTAAAGCCATTTCAGTTGTGAACTTCCGTACATGCGGACATTATTTATATAATCATAGTTTATACTCATATTAACCATTCTTATGGACAAATTGATTCCATCAATGACAACAAGTGTTTTCCGACCATCGCTAGGCATAAATGTCAATTCAAAACTCAAGGTTATTCGCCAGGCGAATTAAGTGGCCAAAGTATAGCAAGCTTTTTTCAAGCTGTCTGCTTTGTTTGTTTTGCAGTAAAAAGGACATTTTTATTTTATAGCATACCAGAAGCGCCCCGCTATTACCTGCATAGTTCAAGTTCCCGTGGGAACACGGGTATAAAATATAACCTATGTTTACGCGCTGTGCATGAAAATGTAGATTTCCATTGGTGAAAATATGTTTAAAATCGTCCAGTAGTTTCGAAGATGGTACAAACAAAATATATTCCGCTGTATAATATTAGTATAGATAGTTCGATAAGTAAATCAATTCTGACCTATCAATGGCTGAGAAAATATCTTAATCTCGGAAACATTAATTTGTAGTGTCACGTCGTGGTAAAGGCTTCACGACGTAACACTACAAATTAATGTTTATGTATAGACGGGCGTAGTAGATTGGCTAAAAATCGTTGCAATATGACGTAACCCTAAACAGATTCGTTTGATTGTTGTATCCCACACCACAATACAATCTGACAGTGATGTGAAACTATTTTTGAAATTATAATTCGAGATATTATGAATCCATCTCCACAAACTCAAATATAGAGTTTAGCGTAGTGTATTTCAAGTGCCCATTTGAAATAAAAAGGGTGGCTAAGGATTTTTTTCTTGATGTGTCAAATAGAGTTTCTTGTTCCAAAATTATATTGAAATGTCTCGAATTTCTAAATGGAACGCGACTTAAAGGTACATATCACACTACAGTGTTTATACACACATCAGTTACGTTGCTTTTTTTATTTTTTTGACATGACCACTCGCAGTTCAGCACATTAAGGCTGGTTACTGCTTAACCGGGCAATCTTGTGGTTGCCTTAGATTCTAAGGTCCCCAGCCAGGGCTTAAAACTACTTAAAACTAAATGACCGCTCGCTAAGGGCATCCCCTGTGAGACACGGGCCTCGGCTTAGCGGGGTCATTGAGGGGGGGCAGCAAGGGACAGGCTGGGTCAGATTGATATTATTTGGGGGATTTAACGCTAATGGCTCAGCAGCGCGGGCTGGCTCGTTAGGCAAAAGTCGGGGAGGGTTTTGACGGGGGCGTCGCGATGGACCTCGTCGGCGAGGTCGGTATACGGAACGCGTTCTGAGTTTATTTTTCCTAAGAGTGCTGGTTTCCCTACTACTCTCTTGGGTCAGGGTGATGGGGTCATCGGGCTCAACAAGGGTATGCCGCAGTCGGCGGATCTTGCTGATCTGGGAGGGCGTGTATCGGGTAGCCGATACGATAAGGGGGTTCTGGTGCTTTTCAGCGAACTCTATGAAACGCTTTGAAAAACGCTTCATGAACTGTTTGATGGTGGGGATACAGAGGTCGACATGGAGACGCTCATTTCTAACGTACCACGGGGCTCCCGTAGCCTTTTGGAGAAACCGGTTTTGGATAACCTGCAACCTATGGATCTGGCGGGGCTTAGCGTGTGCGAAGGCTACACACGCATAAGTCATTATCGGGCGTATGCACGTGGTGAAAATGCGTAGTTTGCATTTCAGGGATAGCTTGCTGCGTGCGTTCAGCATGTAATGAAGCCTACCGAGAGCGAAAGCGGCACGATTGCGCACCGTCTTTATGTGCTCTCTGAAAGTAAGCTTTCGATCGAGGATCACACCTAGATATTTAGCTTGCTCTACCCAGGGGATCGGCTTGCCAAATAACGTGATCGGACAGTTACGTTGCCGATCGGAATTTGTTTCATAGTAGTCACATCATAGGACATAGACCACACACACACAAATCAAACACGTCACGTATAGCGCGACTCTATCAATCACATTATGAGCAATCAGCGACGAAGCTAAAATTTTCTGGCTATTTTTGCCAACGACTCGTACCCATTCTAAGCTCTTGGATGTTTAGAAAGACTTCTCGTCCGGATGAGGCCTGGTCCTCAATTTATACTATTTTACATAATTATACCATCGGTAGCATTACCTACTATGTTTCATTGATAAAATTAATGAGAGCTTATGAACCTAAGTTCATTGTAGCAGCCACAGGCGTATTTTACGTTATACAACTAAGTATTTTATAATTTTTTTAAGCCTTTAAGCGAATTCAATGTGATAAATTATTTTTAAATTAAATTAGTTAAGTATGGAAGCCATCATTCATTGGGATCCCCTTAGTACTGATCAAGCTTATAATCTTATTATGCCAAAGCAAATGGGTGACCAATGAATGAATGTATACAAGTGTGCATACCAAAAAAATTGTGATGCTTTAGAAACAATGCGAAGGATTCTCAAAACATGCGAATACTAATTTAATTACTATGTATATCTTCATCATATCGTACATTAATTTATTTTGCTGAAAAAGTATGTAGCTATTTAATATTATTTTTATGAAACCGAAAACTTTGAAAGGTACAATTACGTACCTAAACATACCAAATATTAATATTAATATTTACCGAAAAAGAAAACTAAATTTTGGGTTATAAACCATTTTGAAAATGTGCGATATGGTATAAATGTGTGCTTTTTATATCAATTACTACATGTACGTACGAATTTTATAAAAATATATTGTATTATGTGTTTTTACCAGAACATCTCTGGAGTTAATATATTATGTAGATAGTCAATTCAAAATTGTTAGGTAAATTGACATTTAAAACCGTACCAACTGGGAACATTTTTAAAAGCATTAATTTTCTTCTCAAATGTTGTTAAATCTTTTAATAATATCAAAAAGGAGACTTTTCAGTACTTGTACATAATTATGTAACCGAAAAAAGAAAAATCGAAGAGTTACGCAGTCCTGCCTACAATAGCCCAATTGTAATTTTTTGTCTGTGCATTGGTCAATTATATTATTTGTACTTTCTCGTCGTTATTGACGTCTCATAGGCTGAACACAATAAAACATATTGTGCAATATAACTGAATGTTCCAAAAACTTTTTTCAGTAGGTGTAAAAGAAATAATTTTAACTCTGAATGGTAAAAAAAAAAAAAACAAGATTCGTTATATTGCACAATAATATAGTAGGTGTAGGGACCACTTTATTCAGTTTACGGCTTGCACACTCAGGTTCATGTAAAACGTTCAGTCTGCTAGGTATCCACTATTACCGGAGCTGTAGGGGCCTAAGCATACTAGTACTGCTATTACAGATCACTGAAGATGTGGAAAATACTTAAATTTTATATGATTAAGGTTTAACCATTACCGATCTTTTTAATAAAATTATACGTGTAAAAAGCGATTGTAGCTTACAATTATTAACCGTAATATAATCTTTTGATGTGTATCCATTGTTTTATTTAATTTAATGCTGCCCTAAAAGTAATCGTAAATATATTGTCTTTGCATTCATTTGTTACGCAAACCCGAACATGCTAGGCCTTTCGGTTTTGCCGTAAAAATGAATTCGCTTTCCATTAGAACGATGACGTCTGAGCTTTGCGCTGCTTTAATAATATAAAGTTCGTCGTGGCCGATGCCTTCGTTTTCTGTTCTATTGTGGGCATTTGTGGGATGAGTCAATTTACAGACTTAAACACAGAAAAACGTAAGTATTTTCAGATCACTGCACAGATGAGTAAGTATCATAAACCAATTAATTTATCTAAAATAACCAAAAAGCCCTTTACCTCTTATTGATAGGTAATTCACAGTCACCGTGGTTTTCACCATATTCATTCTTAAGATGAATACTACTTACTGTATAGTTGGAACCAAAGTGGCAATGTAATAACCTACTAAGACTAAACGAAATTCCTGTTTAAATGAACAAGGTAAACTAGGTGGGTGAATGAAAGTGGTTAGTCGTTTTGATTCAAACTAATTTACTGGAATATTTTTTTCTGACGAACGTGCCTTTACCCAACATTAGACCATCAGAATGAACGTAAAGTTACTGAGCGGTAACACTGAGAGGATGTTGATGTTTAATGGGAGATTCACACTTAAGCTTGTTTGTTGACTTACGCCGTACGGCATTTCATACAAATTTTCAAGTCCTTATTTTCCGAAATGACTAAACTGATTTTCGTCATTTTCGATAAATAGTGTTACAGTTTAATTAAACCCATTTTAAATTCTCCATACAAACATAAATTTCCAGTTATCTTTTTTTTTAAATAAGAACATGTTTTTAACTTTCTTTCTAGATCTTTGTATCCTGCTTATATTATGTGTGAAGTTTCAATAAAATCGGTACAGTTGTTTCGCAAAATAGTGACTTGAAAATTTCTATGAAATACCATACGGCGTACACGCTTTTAATATGTTTTGTTTTGTAAAGAGTTAAAAAAAAAAAAATTATATTAGCTCTAATATAATAACGGGCATGGCATTAGTTAAAGAGAAAATACCAAAAAGCTGTAGCTTTGATAAGCTTATCAAAGCTACAGCCTTAGACCTATGGCAAGAGTTCTTAATTGCCTATAGCTATAGGCAATCACGAACTCTTGCCGTAGATCTAAAATAATGATACAGGAATCTAAGACAGCGACAGAACGAATTCTTTATTTTAATTTTGAAAATGAAAATAATATATTTAGTTTTAATTTCCGCGAATATTAGTGGGTTGCAGGTATGCACCTCCCTCCCGCCCGCTTTATTATGCACATGCAAGATTACAAGGCAAATGCAAGGATTTTAAGCACATGCAGGAAGGCAAAGCAAAACCCAACACCATTACCGACACGTGTTTCGCCTCTCCACGAGGCATCCTCAGGGGACGTGTTGACTCGCTGACCGTTGAGTTGTCGCAACTCAACGGTCAGCGAGTCAACACGGATGCCTCGTGGAGAGGCGAAACACGTGTCGGTAATGGTGTTGGGTTTTGCTTTGCCTTCCTGCATGTGCTTAAAATCCTTGCATTTGCCTTGTAATCTTGCATGTGCATAATAAAGCGGGCGGGAGGAAGGTGCATACCTGCAACCCACTAATATTCGCGGAAATTAAAACTAAATATATTATTTTCATTTTCAAAATTAAAATGGATTTCCGCAAAGTAACGCCTGACTCAATCAATTTTCTTTATTTTAACTTAACAATGCAGATTGATGACAATTCTTAAAAGTAAATTGTAAGAAAAATACAAACCTTGTTTTATTTTACTTTAACCAACACATAGCTACAGGATATCGTTCTTAAGAGATAACCCTCGTTTTCATGAGCTGTTTAGATCATATATCACATTCATGGTGCAGCTGAAAATGAGATTGACTTCAACATCCATCCATCCGTCCACGATTAGGAAGCACTTATTCAATTATGTCTCCGTGATCAAGTTTTTTATGGTAAAAAAGGTATCTTGACTGATGATATCTAAGCTGCGTTTAACACTGTTCTAGATCCAAAACTCCTAAAGATTACAGCTTTAGCAGCAACTTTAGAACGAGTTCTCAGGGAGTGCCGTGGTAAGATTATAACAATGGATTGTTCTTATATATACTTCGAGTATTAAGATCTTCAAGACAGTTTTTTTCTTTTACTCTGAAGCTCATAAAATCAAAATCAAAAGTCATTTATTCAAACTAGGCTGAGAGACAGCACTTTTTGAACGTTAAATTTTACATTAAGACAGTCCCCCAAAACGCCCAACCGTCACAACCTAGTGTTGACGGGTGGGCGACGGGTGCTCAATTTCAGGCTAACACTCTCTAGTCTTTGCCACCAGGTCTCCAATCTACTCTGGATCTCTAGAACGCTTTCGGCAACGAACACAATTTCATCAGCAAACAGAATGCACCAGGAAGCCTCTTCCTGGATGTCCGACGTCAGAGCGTCCATTATCATCAGTAAGAGGTAAGGAATGAGGGCCGACCCTTGGTGCAAACCGACTGCCACACTGAAGTTGTCAGTGGTGCACTAGAGACCGGACTTGGGTACTGCAACGACTGTAGATCGCTCGGATCAACTGGCACCCCTTTCTCCTTGAGGGCCCACTACAAAACCTCACGGTCATATACCTTTTCGAGGTCAGTGAAAACCATTTGCAAGTTTTTATGCGCAGCTCTGTATTTCTCGCACAGCTGTCGGATAACGAAAATGGCATCCGTTGTCTCCGACCAGGCGTCTCTCACTCTCTCCTCTCAGCTGCTGGGGAGAATTATATTTAGTGTAAAAAAAATTATAATGGGGTGGATTTGAAAGCGGTTGCGGTTTAACGCGTATCGCGGGCTGACATTCACCAGAGGAGGGAAAACTGGAATAGGACTGACCTGGGAATACACAGCTCCTGGCTCTGGCGATGGTCCACGTGGAATCAGCGGTTCTGCTAGGATGACGGTCCGGGGGGGCCCCCCGTGCTGTGGCGAGTTGTCGCCGCGGTGGTTCTTGTCGGAAAAAGGGGGCCAGCGTGGATGTGCCAGTGGTTTTATACAAGGTAGGACATGCGGGGTGCGGGGAAAAGGTGGGGCAAATGTCAGCCTAGCGAGATTTTTTTATAATTTCGAAATGCGGGTTTGCGGAAATTATTAGATTGACGTTTATGGCGTCAACATGCTCCGCCGCCTTGAGAATACGCAGTGTTCTCAAAGCAAAAGTAAACGGGTATATAATGTTAAAGTAAAATAAATTATTGACTAAAGTTAAAGAAGCAATTGGAGGTTATGTTTGTATAAGAAGTTATTGGGATGGTAATGGACACAATTTTACAATAGGTCTTTTGAGGTGCCCGGTAGCCGTTTTAACTAGCGCGACGCGAATATTGCCGTCTCTGCCGGGATATACTTCAGTAATTATGCCCATTGGCCAACGTAGCGGGGGAATATCGTCTTGATGAATAAGAACTACTGTACCGACCTTTATATTGTCTACTTGAGTTAACCATTTCTGTCTAACCTGAAGATTGTGAAGATATTCGGAACGCCATCTCTTCCAGTAGCTACACACCATCTGGTCTAATAATTGTTTCCGACAATTAAGGGACTTCGCCACATCGGGAACATTCTCGACAGGCAGTGAAGTTAAAGGTGAGGCCATAATGAAATGAGCGGGTGTAAGAGGTTCTGGATACGGCTCCTCAGATAAAAGACAGAGTGGTCGCGAATTCAGAACTGCCTCAATTTGAATGAGGACAGTCAGAAGCTCCTCGTAAGTGAGAAGTTGAGAACCAATTATACGGTATAAATGGGTTTTAATTGATTTTATGTTGGACTCCCATAAACCCCCAAAGTGTGGAGCGCGGGGAGGAATCATTTTCCATTCAATGCGGTAACAATCAGACAGTAGGTTCTGTAACTGAGCCTTTGCTCCAACGAAATTAGTTCCGTTATCTGAATATAAACACGACACAGGTCCACGGCGAGATATAAACCGTTTAAAAGCGGAAATGAATGTATCAGAAGATACATCAGTTACCAGTTCAATATGAACTGCTTTGGTAACAAGGCATATAAAAACACATATATAAGCCTTTTGACTTCTTTGACCGCGCCGCCTACATAATGTTACTTTAATTGGGCCAGCGTAATCGACACCAGTATGTACGAAAGCTTTCGATTCCTGTACGCGACAAGTAGGCAGGTCGGCCATTTTTGGACTTATATTTGAAGGAGAAGTTTTAAAGCAAAAGTTACAAGCGTGCACTCTTTTCCTAATGACGCTTCTAGATGAGAGTATCCAGTACTTCTGGCGCAGCAGCGAACTCAGAAGGTTGGAGCCAGTATGACAATGAACGCGGTGAAAATAATCTATTAAAATATGAGTAATGTTATCATGTTTAGGTAACAAAGCGGGATGCTTAGCTTCATAAGGAAGGTTTGCATTAGATAATCTACCTCCGATCCTAATGATGTTGTTTTCGTCTATAAACAGATCGAGACGTTTAAGTGGCGAGCGTAAATTACCCTTTTGAATGTCTGTTTACAGTTGTTTAAAGTGATGATTTTGCACAGAACGGATTAAGTACATTTCAGCTTTATTCAACTCCGGAACGGTAATTACACTTTTACAATCTTTGCGTGGAATAATAATACGTAAAAATCGCAGTATGTAAACTAAAATGTGCAAGATTTTATTCCAAGATGAAAATTTCTGTGAAATAGTATAAATTAAATCTGATTCTAGAGAAGCGGACGTATTGTGTGTTAACGATTTGAATTCAGGTAATTCGTCACAAGAGGTAGGGGTAAACGGAGTAACAGGCCATTCTGATATGGGATATTGAAGCCATTTGGGGCCGTGCCACCATAAATCATGTGATAGTAACTGTTCAGGCAGAAGACCTCTAGACAAACAATCACTCGGGTTTTCTTTACCACTAACATGATAAAAGTGTTTCGAATCAAGATTTTCTTGACATTTAGCTACGCGATTACTAACAAAAATGTTCCATCTATGTGGGGAAGAATGAATCCACGAGAGGGCAATTTTAGAATCGGAGAAAGCATATATATTATTGATTGCTACGCGAGCGCGGTAAGTATCATTAATTAATTTTATAAGTTTAGATAAAAGAAGAGCGGCACACAACTCAAGACGAGCTAAAGAGACAACTTTCACAGGTGCGACCTTGGATTTAGCACACACCAAACGTACGTGTGTGTTCCCATCGGAATCAGTGACATGTAAATACAGGACACAGCCGTAACCCTGCATACTCGCATCCGAGAAACCAACAATGTTTATTATACAGTTATTAGAAACGGCCAAGTGACGCGGTATCTTTAATGAAGAAAGAAGAGGCAATTGCTCTTTAAATTTTTGAAAACGCGATACGACAGCTTGTGGTGGAGTGTCATCCCAGTCGATGTGAAGATCCCATAACTCCTTTATAAGTAATTTGGCAAACAGTACCACTGGCGCAGCAAAGCCCAGTATATCCCACAAGCGAGCGATAGCGGAGAGAATAGATCTCTTGGTACAAGTCTCATCTTAATCCGATGTAGCAAAAGTGAAGTTATCATCTGAGGGTATCCATTTAAGTCCTAAAATTTTTAAATTATCCTTATCTGAAAAGTTTATAGAAGCGCGGTTGGATTGCGGAACGGTAGATAACAATTCTTGTGAATTACTTGCCCACTTGGTAAGATCGAAACCACCAGCTTTAAATAAAGCGATAAGCTCGCTGGATAGAACCTTAGCCTCTTCCAAAGAAGGAATGGATGTAGCCAGGTCATCCATGTAAAGTTCTTGCGAAGCTACAGCAGCAGCCCGTGGGAAACGATGCTTTTCATCTGCCGCTAACTGGCGCACTGTGCGCATGGCTAAGAACGGACTAGATTTAAGCCCAAATGCAACCCGATTAAATTGAAATTCGCGAACAGGCTCAGCGGTATTAAAGCGGAATAATATTTTCTGATATTTTTGATGCTCATTAGTAACAGCAATCTGAAGATACATTTGTTTTATATCTGCGGTAATCGCGATTGGAAATAAGCGGAATTTTAATAATAATAAAAATAAGTCAGCCTGCAAATTCGGCCCTGTGTGCAGAATGTCATTAAGTGACACGCCATTATGACATTTTGCACTAGCGTCGAGGACAATGCGAACCTTAGTAGTCACTTTATCTTGCCTAACAACAGGATGATGCGGTATGTAGTATCCCTTATCGCGATCCACGGTCGGATTGAAAACTATTTCCGTTAAATAATTTTTATCCAAATATTCTTGAATAATTTCGTTATAACTAGCACGAAGCGCAGGATCTCGTAATCTAGAATATTCCAACGAAAATAAACGACGGTACGCTACAGAACGGGAATCTCCTAATGAATCTGGATCCCTACAAAAAGGTAACGCGGTACAATATCTGCCGGTAGAATCACGTGATATTGAAGCACAGTACTGTTGTTCACATTCAATCTCTGATGGACTACAAAAAGTTTTCTCGGGAACTTCCTCGAGACTCCAGAATTTATGAAGCGAGTCATCCAACGAAATGAAACAGTAATTTTCACACGTTGTGAAATAAGTAGCGGTGTTGAACGCGGAGGACGCAGGGTTACGATCGTATCGAACAGCGGGTATATCACCCATTAAAATGTACCCGAATACGGTTTCAATGGCTGACGGAGCGGGAGGTGATATTATTGTTTTACCTAATAATAAGAATGGGTACAATTGTGCCCCAATAAGCAAGTCAATATCCCCGGGCACATGCCACGTAGGATCTGCTAACGGCAAATTCACTAAGTGTTTTACTATAGACGGATCAACATTTATATTAGGCAGTTTATCTGTAATACAATTAACGACAAGAGCGGTTATGCAATAAGAATGTTGTTTATCTTTCGAGCTAATGACCATGTTTACGTAACCATCAATAGGACGGGACGCAGACCCGACACCTTTTATAAATGAATTTGTAAGCGGAATAATGTTTAAATTAAGCTTTTTGCAACAGGCAGAAGTAATAATATTATTTTGTGAAGCGTTATCAATTAAGCACCTAACTAACACATGTTGATTGTTATTGTTGTTTACGTAAACCTGAGCAGTAGATAAGAGAACCGTATGGCGTGATGAATTAAAGGCGCAAAGCGTATTATTATTACTGACGGTAGACGACTCCGTTTTTACTACACTGTTCTGATGAGAATCAGACGGATTAGACGAAATAACGGATGAAGAATCATTTTTATTTAAATGTAAGAAAGTGTGATGATGTTTACTACATATTTTACAAACGTGGGTAGACTTACATTGCGAAACAGTATGCGTAGTGCTGAGACAGTTTACACAACCGCGTTTATTTTTTACAAATTCTAAACGTGATTTAGCGTCTAATGATTTAAATGATGGACAATAATAGATTTGCGAATGGTCTGATTTATTGCAAAATAAACAAGCGGGCTTAGAATTATTGTTATCGCGGGTAATGAATGAGTGGACTGTACGCGGTGATCGATTATTATTATTTTTGTTAGATGCCGAGGTGGTTGGCGCAGATCGGTCTAGTATTTTCGCTTGAGATTTAATAAAATCAACAAGATCCTTATAAGAAGGAATCTCAACATCGCGCTTATGCATTTCGAATAAATGCGCAGTTGTGGAATCTAACTTTTTTAATGCTAAGTTTAATAAAATGAAATCTTTTAAATTTGGAATTTGTAATTGTTCTAAAGCCAAAACAGATGCGTGAAAACTTTCAATAAATGTATTTAAAGATGCAGAATTATTTGTGGCTGGTTTCATATTAAACATATTTGAAATATAATGAGAACCTAGGGCCCTTACATCCTGGTATTTATTAACTAAACTGTTCCAAATATCTTGATAATTATCGCCTGACGGTATTATTCCTGCGGTTAAATGCAAAGCGGTACCCGACAATTTACCTATTAAATATTGAACCCTATGAGAATCAGTGAGGCTGCTATTGTTAAGAATATTGGATTTAAATGATTCGTAAAATACGGGCCAGTTTTCCATTTTACCATCAAACGTAGGAATCTGTATAGGCGGTAGTTTGAAACAAACCTTATTTTGAGACGCGGCGTTATCAGTTTGCGCGGACTGACCACCTGTAGCGACAAGTGACCTCGATCGTTCCAAACGAGTATAGATACCGTCGAACGCCGTTAAAGTATTGTAATTTATTTTATATTTGGGATCTAGTTTTAGGTTAAGGATGTTTATTTGATCAAGGTTAGCCATGAATTCTTGCCTTATTGTCGATAAAATTTCAGTGTCTGCCATGAATGCTTCCGCGGACCGAAGTCCACCTGACGTTGGAACATTTTTATATGTGTCATAAAGCGACGTTAAACGTTCATAAATTGCTTGGTTTTTGGCTTCTAGAATTTTAATTTCGATATTTTCCATTTTTGCAATTTATAAAACCTAAGATGGCGGTACCTAGCAGAAAGGCGTTAAAATGCGGTGAAGCGTAATTAATTAAAGAAATATATTACGAATTTCCAGATTAAACACAAATGATTCACTTCGAGACACCTATTGTTCACTAATTATTATATTTTCGTGCAGTACGAAACGATAGATAGCGGAAGCGAAGATGCGGGTAGCGGTAAAATAAAATTAGCGGTTGTAGTTAAGGTATAGAACCTAGCCTACGTAAAATGCGGTTTTTTCTTTTTCACACTAAATAGCGGTTTAGGTATATTATATTTTCGTGCAGTACGAAACTATAGATAGCGGGAGTGAAGAGGCGGTAGCGGAAAAATAAAATTAGCGGTTGTAGTTAAGGTATAGAACCTAGCCTACGTAAAATGCGGTTTTTTACAATAAATAGCGGTATAGGTATATCCGGCCGAAGGCGAACCAAACAATGGGGAGAATTATATTTAGTGTAAAAAAAATTATAATGGGGTGGATTTGAAAGCGGTTGCGGTTTAACGCGTATCGCGGGCTGACATTCACCAGAGGAGGGAAAACTGGAATAGGACTGACCTGGGAATACACAGCTCCTGGCTCTGGCGATGGTCCACGTGGAATCAGCGGTTCTGCTAGGATGACGGTCCGGGGGGGCCCCCCGTGCTGTGGCGAGTTGTCGCCGCGGTGGTTCTTGTCGGAAAAAGGGGGCCAGCGTGGATGTGCCAGTGGTTTTATACAAGGTAGGACATGCGGGGTGCGGGGAAAAGGTGGGGCAAATGTCAGCCTAGCGAGATTTTTTTATAATTTCGAAATGCGGGTTTGCGGAAATTATTAGATTGACGTTTATGGCGTCAACAGCTGCCTTTTAATAACTTTTTCCCAAGCTTTCGTACTATGTGGCATTACCTTTATTCCTCTATAGTTGTTGCACTCTGGTACATCACCTTTGTTCTTGAAAATGGGCACCAACGAACTGTTGCACCACTCATCAGGTATAGCTTCTTCCAGCAACAACTTATTGAAAAATAAAGCTAACCACATCCATCCATCTACTCGTTATGACTTACATACTTCAATTGGTATTCCTTCTGGTCCAATTTCCTCCCATTTTTCATTCCATTCACTGCTACTCTCACTTCATCCACACTCACCATCTCACTAACTCGTCATTCACTGTTTTATTCTCTAAAACAACATTCCGGGTATTTTTCTCATTCATCAATCTTTCAAATAGCCCTTCCATCTATTACTAATCTTTCATCCTCCGATAGAAGTATTCCAGCTTCATCCCTTACACATCTTAGCCGAATAACATCCTCCGCCTTCCTCTATCTAGCTCTAGCAAATCGGTACAAGTTTTTTTGGCCAGCTGGACTGTCAAGTGTGTCGTACAATTTGTCCTGAGTTTTTGCTCTTGCTATTGCTAACGCTTTCTACTTCTACACGCTGCCATTCCTTGAATTTCTTCTTTGTTTTCTTTCAACACTTTCTGTATTTTGTTTCGACCACCAATATGTATCCCTCTCTATTGTGCCCTTTCCTTTTGTGTGTCACCGGTAGCTCGGACCCTATTCCCGATACCAGTCGGCTATACTATGTATATAAAATAAATAAATGGAATAAAAATAATTTGGTGTCATAATCTTGGGATGAAATTGAAAAGTTTTTCTTTCCTAAAGATACTAGGTACCTCAAAAGTATTCTACTACGTAGTTTATGTCATACACCTATGATTTGACCATTACAATGTGAAAGGAGACGTACATACCAGACTTAACTTTGGATATATTTCTCTGAACACGGCTAGGAAATACTGTTCTCATTTGCCTCCGATTTATATTAAAACATATCACGAAAAGGATTAAATTTAAATCAATTTCCAAAATGAAATATTTTATCTAATCTATCATTCTGCTAAAGTGTAATAGGGAGCATGCAATATTTTCATCTTGCTTTCATATAAAATAGACCATACAAAAATTAATACGCTTTAATGTATTGCTAAAATTGCGCTCATAAAGTTACTGTTTTTCTTTTTTCGCGAAAACAGATGATGAAGTCAGTCCTGTTTGCCAGATCGTGAACTGTCAAGTATTAAAATTTAAGTTCGTCTTTTCGTTGTCATAACACCAGTGATGTCACTAGATTGTTTACGTTCCGTTTCACGTTAAATTAATTCTTAATAATTGTTAAAAATCAATATTTACTACAATAAAAACATTGCAGTGGCCCTTCTTTTATACTATTTTATCATTTCAATAACAAATTTTTCATGAATTCTGTAATTGCATCTTCCTTATTTAAAACCAATTTACAAACTGTAATATTTCAATATGTAGTTTGCTGTTAGCAAAATTTTAGCAAGCATTTTCAAAAAGCGCAAGTGCCCTTTAAATCGAGTCGAGAGCATTAATTTCCCCGGGCAAACTAGCTCACTGGGAGCTCTATAGATAATAGACTAAGTTAATAACCTAGTTAATAAACTAAGTTATGTATGCAGCAGACTGGTACACACATGCAATCAGAATTGGTACGCACTTTGCTCCTGTGTGAGCGGGGCAAATTGATATTTGTGTTGTGAGAGAGGTGACGTTTCAAACTCACGAGGTCTTCTTCCCTCTCACGATGACCTCTACCTGTCTGTATAAACGGGGAGGTGAAGTATGCACGTACCTCCACCCCTTAAATTGAGGGTGTCTGAGTCTGTCATCAACATAGCTGATGTAACTACATCACAGTTCGTAGCCGTAAAATCAATCGTTTCATTACGAGGGTTGAGTGCTATGCCGGAATATGAATATATGAGCGGACATGTCTATGAGCGCTTATTTGAAAGATAGCTATTCATTTTTAACGTTGGTTCTATTTTCGTTCAGTTTTATGTTATTTTCCACACCGTTATTACTATCTTATCTACTGTTACTGCAGTTGCAAATTACCGCAACCTTCACTAAGACATCGGTTGATATTGTATGGAGTCTAATCGAGCAATATTCCGAAGTACCTAGACTTGACTTATTTTTAGTTCCATCGATTGTGTACCGTTAGTTTGTTATTTTTTTGGTTTATGTATGTATGTGTTTGTGTGTTATTATGTAGGCTTTGAAAGTACGGGTGCCTACTAGCCTAGGGCGACCGAGAGATGCTTAAAGTTACGTAAAAACATAGCCAGCTTTTCTCGAAGCCTTATAGTTGTGATTTACAGTCTGTTGACACATGACCCGATTTTCAAAATATCTCTAATTTTGTTACGCGGCCGCGGAAACACGAACGCGTAACTAGATTTGGAGAAAATCGGCTCTAACAGACGGACAGGCAGACAACCGAGTGATCCTAAGGGTTCTGTTGGTTCTTCCAGAGGTTCGGAACCCTAAACAGGGGAAGAAAGGTAGTATAGAAAGTCTTCATTTTATAGTAGTATATTATTATGCCATATTTCCATCAGAAGTTCTCCAGGTTAGGATTTTTAAGGCGTCTCTTCAATTTTAGGTATATATACAATACTATACCCGCATCTCATTGCAACGTAACTATTCTTTGTTCACAATCTTTAAGTTTATAAGGTTCTTTCATCTCTAATATATAAAATTCTCGTGTCGCGGTGTTTGTTAGCAAACTCCTCCGAAACGGCTGAACCGATTCGTATGAAATTTTGTATGCATATCGGGTAGGTCTGAGAATCGGCCGACATCTATTTTTCATATCCCTAAATGATGAGGTTGCCTAATTTTTATTTTATGTGGTAAAACAACGTTTGACGGGTCAACTAGTACTGCATAAAATAATTAAATTGTTCCTAGCATGAAAGCAGTTTTACTTCAAGCATAGTTTTGAACCACCTATATTTACATTTTGTACAGTATAAATACTAGTTTGAACTTGTAAATATCAAATAAACTTTTGTTTAAATGACAGCCATATTACGCCGTTACAAAATTATAATTCATTTACTATGCAATATGCAAGTCTTCAACTTCATCATGGGCGAGTGAGACAGCGTTAAATAATCGATGACGCAGGCCCAGTAAGGGTATGGTCTATGGGCACACTAGTTTATATATGTACCTCCGTACTTCATAGTATATTATGTATGGTATGAATAATAGTCTATGCCATGACAAAAGTGAAATGGACCAACAGATTTTTTACTTATACTGCTGGTACTACTTAGTTCTGCTTCTTACTACCTATAACGTAATTTTTGTTAATGTCGTCGGATCGTTTATCCGTATTAATGGAAAGCATGTCCTGTGTTTGGGATATTTAAGGTACTTAGTGTAGATTATCCGCGGTCCTGATCATTAATACGCTGTTGTGATAGGTCAGAACACCGTCATGTACGCATATTTTATAAATCAATCTAAGAAACTCAGTGCTAAAGTATGCTGGGAAATTAAGTTTATAATCTATGTAAAATATCACTGTTTTCGAACGCATTGAGATACATGACGCACATACATGATATTGACGCACGTAAAACATTGTGCTTGCTGCTTGCACTTGTCGTATCTTTGTCAAACTACCAATATACATGTTGAATTTCGTTTAATGATCCCTGTTGTAGAAATATTGTTTGGTACCAAAATAGTCCGTGATTTTCGCTCATTTTGTTTACACCTGTATTTTTTTTTAATCTGGCCGTATCTGCATAAAATGCTCTTTAAGAACAGTGCCAGTGCCAAAAAAGGTTTTCCTATGGCAGCCAGAACATTTTAATAAAGCTAAGTTAGTCGGAAGTATTTATTTTATTTTTTATTATTAACACTATGCTAACAAGTATGAAACACTGCAGTTTAAAGGCGGCCTATATACCCTAAGCAGCAGAGACAGAACATGGCAGGTGATGTAAATTGTTTGTTCCCTCATAACATCTATCTTATTGGCCGAACGGATTTGGATGATACTTGTCACAAAACTTGGCCACGTACTGAAGAACATAGGATCATTTTCACCCGGGAAATCCTCGTAAAGCCAAGAGTTTTTATTGTATGTATTGTCTTTAATTTCACACGGGTGAAGCCGCGGATGGCAGCTAGTAATAATTACATTCTATAAATAACAGTCACATAAAAAACATCATCCTTACTAAAATTATAAACAAGTTTGTGTGTATGGATATTTGTTACTCTTTCACGCAAAAACTGATTGATAGAGGCAAAGAGGTATATTATGTTCTGGAATAATACATAGAATACTTTCTATTCCGGAAGCTAGCATTATAGATATAAACAAAACACACACGCGTGTTACGTGATAATAGTTATTTGTTATACAAGAGTGCCAAGTTGCTTTTTAACCGCGTTCTCAATTTGATGACCGAGCAAGCGAAGGATTCTAGAATTGAATCACGAGTGCAACGAGTGATTCAATTAGAATCCTGAGCGTTAGCGACGGAATGAGGTGAAAAAGGTGAGTTTTACGCTCAGATATCGAAGAGAAAAAATAGACTTTCTGAGATGGGGAGATGAAAAAGTTTATTTTGAAATTTATTTCTCATCTACAACAGGCTGGCGCAGTGATATGGCAAAGTGGTCAGGGCCAGCATGGCATTGGTGGCGCGCACACTATGAATTATTAACTATGTAGATAAATCATAATTATCTATTTAGCAAAAGGATTTTAATAGTGCAAAACATAAAAAACTGTTTACAAAAAAAAGACTACCTACTTCTAAACAAAAAAAGTATAAAATAATTTTAATTTTGGAACTCGGTATTTTTGATTGTTTCTTCGTGTCTTGAACACCTACTTCAGAAATTAAAGTTATTTTATACTTTTTTTGTTTAGAAGTTTTCGGTTGTGTTTTTTTTTATAAAAGTTTATTTATTTTTCACTTTTTAATGGCACACCACGGTGTGAGGGCGCGACCCCCATGGGAACTTGTTGGAATGACAAATTTATAAAAATAGCAGACTTGGGTCTCTGGACGCGTACCATGCGAGCAGGTACGAGGTGGCGTGGGAAAAGAATTCTTGGAAGGATTTGGGAGAGGCCTTTGCCCAACGGTGGGACATTACGGGCTAATAAAAAAAAGTTTAAAACATAACTCACGGGGCTGCGACCAAATGGCTCCAAGATCGATGCTTGCTTCACCCATGAGACGAGGGGGGGCGCAGCACCGGGGCTCCATCACCGCGAGCCAAATGCTCGACCTCTGTATATCCCGGATACTGACGTACATCTCGAACATGAAATACTGAAAAAAGAAGACAAAATAAATATCCAATCGTCATATACATACATTATTGTGTCCTATTCAGTACTGTAGTATTATATTATCTGTGATTCAGTGATGAAATGTCAAACCAAAACAAAGATGGAGAGATGAACTTGGAAACTCTTACTGGAAGGGCTGCCCCGCAATGGTAGAAGACAGATGTGAGAAGAAAAGGGAGAGGTAGGCCTTTGCCCAGCAGTGGGATGTAACAGCCTAACTAGATTGGAAATATACGTCCCCCATTTTAAGTCAAGAATTTAATGTTGAATAAGTTGATTGTACTTGATCTAAACTCTAAACTCAACCTTTACTTTATCTTTGATTAAAAAATGGGAAGTTTATTATCCCAGAATTATGTTCCCCGGCACCTATACGTGTACGTTCACAAAGGCCTGTTGCTAAAAATGTCTCTAGTTTTAAAATGCGTCGGTTTTTTTATTGTGTGATTTTAGTTTTGGTTTCATAGCCTAAATTGGAGTACTATACAGTGTGAAATTTTAATGGTTGTTTTCCCGAAGCGAAATGAGTTTGTATCGGTAATACAATCGATTTATATATATAAAAAATATTAGACTCCATAAATGGCAGATTAACAATTGTGATAAACAAAACTCGAAAGCGACTTGAACCAACAGTAGTGCATCGCGCGATATGTAGGTACGCGGCGGTACGTGCGTCTCATGTAGGTATCTACCTACTTTATGCCTAGTGCACTACTATTGATTCTCGCTCTTTCGAGTTTATGAACACTTTTTTAATGATTTGAAAAAAAAAACATTTATTTTTTCAGTTCTAACTTTGTGTTTCGATAGTACTACTGATGGGTAATCGTCCTGCCGCGGGAAAACAACCATTAAGATTTCACACTGTATATACGTCTTTGGTCCCATATAAAAGTTGCTCAGAATAAAGAGGTTTTACTGATCTTTTAATTTAAACCTTATTCCTACTAGAAGTGTGCAGTTTTCATTCACAATAATTGAATACGAGCTCTCTGACGTGCCAACGCCGTTATAAGTCGGCTGTGGCAGAGAGATGGATCTCTTTTTATGACAGATTGAATAGCATCGGTTTGTCATAGTACGGGGCTAAGCAAAGTATTACCATACAGAAAGAGACCTAAATTTAGCATTCGGCCTGGATCTAAAGGTATAGTAAGGTGGGTTGGTGGTAGTAACTAAGGTTTTTGTTTCACTTCCAAAGAATTTAAAAACTGTAAAAAGGAATGATTTAATGGTTTTTTTGTTTGTTTGCATTGAATAGGCTCCGAAACTACTTGACCGATTTGAAAAATACTTTCACTGTTGGGAAGCTACACTACCTTCGGTGAACATAGGCTATATTATATCCCCATATTCCCATGAGAACGGGAACTACGCGGGTGAAACCGCAGGGCAATGCTAGTTATTAATATAAAGTCAACCAAACCCATGGGCGGATGGACCTTTAATATTAGTTAGTTTTAGATTATTCTTTGATCCACCTAGTCTTGATATATTGGTGGATGCGCCATATACGAAATAAAGCGGGTGTTGACACCTGGAAAAAAATAGCTACTGAAGTGTTTTTGTTCATTAATATTTTCAGCTATTTGCTTAGCCTATTCTTCTGCTTGCTTCTCTGATAAAATTTGAATCAGGAACCCATAAGTTGGTTGAAAGAGAACCCGAGCCTGTACCCATAGGAATTCTCTGACAATCAACGTTCAGATTTCTACCGCTCTTGATTGAAATCTAAATTCAATGTCTGCTAATTATTCGTTAAACTTAGCAAATGGATGCAATAACTTCGCACACCTAAGAGATAAATGTACGAACAGGGCCTCAAGTCTGCTATTACAATAGTGTCAGAATGGTCTATCATTGATTTCATAATGGTTGATTTTTACAAGTTTGGTAATCTACCTACTAATGTAGCGTCACTATGACGTTCCAGTGGTCGACCACTGACACTCCATTGAAAGAAATGACATAGAATGATAATCTCGTACCTACATAATAATGACAGACAGATGATAACAAATTAATGACAGACGTATGCATTAATCTACTCAAATTTTGACACTTCCTTTGATCAGTGACCTTCCATTAAAACGTCAATATGCAGTCATTGCTTTTAATAGCTTGGTTATCAAAAAGTATTACGAGACCATTGACCGACCAATGATCGACCATTATGAATTTAGCAGATTACGAAGTTTTAGCAAAATGACTATAAGCAGACCTGGGGCCCAGGCCTCCGATTCGCTTGAAATAACGACTTTTGCAGTGTGATTTTGTAAACATCTCACCGTGTAAACATAGTGAAGTCAACATGAAGTAAGCTATCAATCCATTCAATTAAGAAAGAATAATCGTTCCCGTCATCCTCACTCTACCTATGTTTACATGACGAGACAGACGTTGATAGGATAAACCGGTTGAAAGTGGTTGGTGTATTTAAATGTCAAATGAGTCAAAATATCACATTTACAGCCGAATTCGAAAGCCGTTATTTTAAGCGAAATGTAGATAAAGGAATCGCAAGGTTTTTCTCGAAACACGTCAGCTACACATTAATGCCGCTGGATCTTATCCACCCACATGTGTCTAGACTTGCCGCCACGGCCAGGTGAAAATCGAAGGGAAAACGTCTGGGTAGGTACATACGGTATATAGCGCAACAACTGTCTTTGTAAGTTGTGGTTGTTTACGTCTACCAGCGCCATCTATTGACGTGTTACGGCGAGTCACCGAGTAAAACACGCTGTTGATGGCGTCCACACTTGTTGCCATGTGGAAAGAGATGTCTTTAGTAAGTTTGAAACATAGTCGAAAGTGGCGTGGTGCATGCTGTTCCCACTATTAAAAAGTAATAAATCAACAAAAGTAGCTTTAGCATTTTGTTGGAGACTAGATATATATATTATTTATCAGATAACAAGATCCATTGGCTTAGAAACAATAGTATCTTAATCTATGAGCGATGGTAGGCACACAAATACAGAGATGGGAAAAGTAAATGAACACTTATAAAAGTTATGTGAGGTTTAGATTTAATTTTACTGTTACCAATTCTTTTTAAATCCATCCTATTCCGTTAACAGGGCTCACGTTCCAACGGCCCAGAGTACCTACTTTATATGCAATGTACTACTAGCAGTTTTGAAGATAAATGGCAACATTGGTTTGCCCAAATATCCCTGACTGCAGCGCCCCCTGTTGAGTTGTCACCGTAACAGCTATCTAAGAACATGCACCAATCAAATCCGAACCCATCACTGAAAACCGCATGAAAATCGGACTAGTAGTACTGGAGATAAATGGGAACATTGGTTTGCACAAACAAACAAACAAACATCCTCTCACCCCAAACGCATACACTGTCTCCGTTCCGTCGTGGACATTCATTATTTGCACTACACATTTGCAACTCAGTCGCATTTTATCAAATTTGGAGGTATTTTTGATAGATTGCGAGTTTGCGACTAAAATGCAAATGCGAACGTTGCTAAGTAGAATTAGCCTGGTAATTTTCAGAACTGTTATTAACGTCTCTCAGCGCCATCTATTGATCATTCGTGGCGAAACGTAGGAATACAATATGGTAACAGCTGATGTAGTAAGTATGAAATATGTACCTATTTTTAAGATGGCGCTCGCTGTACACATAGTGTACTAATGTCTGCGATCGTTGATCTAGGCACACGATAATATCGTCTATTTTAGAACCATAATAATTATTATTATGTTCAAATTATAGGGGGCATAAATGCCATTTTTCCCAAATAGGTAACAAAAACACGATTTATGCAAATACCTACACATTTTACCGAAAGCGGGAACAGGAAGTACGCGGGTGAGACCGCAGGCACTGCTAGTAATAAAGGAAGGAGTACCAGAGATATTACAATTGGACGTAGTTATGCGAAAATGTTTCATTCCACAATGACTACAATTTGAGAAAAACCCAATTTAGTGTTTCAGTGGTACACTTTTTTGCCGTAACTAGTACAGGCGAACACTGTAGGTTTTACTGTAGTAAAATATAATCATTACATAATCTTGTACTATTTTTTTGAATATTTACGTTAAAACGGTAGGTTATTAGGAAAAATGGTATTGGAACATTTTTGCAAAATTCTTTTTTGTATGAACGCTCATTCTAAATCATTTTGCAAAAACGTTCCAAAAAGTATTTTAAACTATAATATGTCATATTTTATAGATCTGTGAAAAATAAATACGAAACAAATCTAAATATTAATAACATAATAAGAAATAAATTGTTTATTTAAAAAGGTAAATCAATATCTCTGAGTTCATACAAAATCGTCATCGGGTAAATTATCAACTTGCATGTCGAAGTCTGGATCTCCGCAAAACCCGTCGATATCATCAATCATGTCCTCCTCCGTTAATGTTTTATAAAATTGAAGAAAATCCTCAAGATGTATTGATACACAGTCTGCAAATCAGCTAATTTCGCTGGAGCAATAGGTTTACCTTCAGGCCACAACAGACAGAAATCAGTTTGTTTATTTCTGTCGTATGTATCTAACCAATTGTCTTTACTTTTATCATTTTTTCTATTCAATACGTTTTTTTTTTGCAATTTTTCTGTGCTATAAAAGTCAGTTTTCTGCATTTTATAGACTTGAAAAGGTGTTTTTTCTTTTGCTGTTTTTAATGATACCAGTATCTATATATTCTTCGGCTGTATACACACCTTGAAGTTTAACAGCCATTTCGATTTTTGAAAAATCTGTGCCGTTAAAACGACAGATTTTTCAAAAACTGAAGAAATCGAAATTATGAATTTGATGACAGTTTAAGATTGCTTTCATCATGAGAACGATTTCTATGTTGCGGTTCTGCCTACCGCAGCTATCGCTCCATAGAATAAGATTTTCAACAGCCGTCAATGAAGCCGAGTCCCACGTGGGGCTTCATTTCTATATATTTCTTAAGGCACGAACTTAGTTCCTGCACCCTTCGTCCTACTTCTCCCTCTACCCATACATAACAATGCCCAGTATCATCTCTCTTTAAATTCTTACACTTCAGCTTAAATTAAGAGTAATTTTTTTTTTCTCAGTATCCAAGGAAGCGCACTTGCGCTCTTCGCCATACTTTTCCGTGTAGTCTCGCCGGTATAAATCATAAATTTTGCCTAACGTCATCTCCAGTTGTAAATATAACGTATCGTTGTTCGTTAATAGAATTTCAAACTCCATGGAACCTAAAAATCTTGTAAATTTGATTACTTTGGACTAAATCGAAAGGTTTTGGATCGCTTATGCCGCGCTATTCTAATTTTGCAAAAACGTTCCAAATATAAATGGAACATTTGTTACAAAATAAATATATTGTTTCGTAAAACATTAAATGTTCCTGTCCTCATAGTACGTTCTAGTTAATTTACACAAGTTATTATTTGATAAAGGTTGTGGGTTGGAACGTAAGCGAAAAAAATATTTTCTGCTTGTAAGGCTTAAAACTTGAAACCTTTTTGCTAATCTGACCCTAAATGTCATAAAAGGTAGTTTGATCACAATAACTCGATTTCGCGTGACTTGTGGGTTGGAACGTTTCTGCATAACTACGTCCAATTTATTGTTATTGAAATCCTTGTTAAGTTTCTATCAGTAGGTATCTATGGAGCTCTATTTTCAGACCCGAGTGCGGGCTGCGTGTATGACCAGATGAAGGAACGTAAACGAAGCAACAGGTGTTTCTTAAGGAACAAATCCTTAATTAAAGTTAGGGTACTATCTATAAATAATAAAATGACCTTTATGACACTATAAGCCGTTTATTACTATTCTGGATGGAACATTCAAGAGTTGTGAAAAGTGACATCTATATTCAAGTATTGGAAACTTGCTCGTCACCCTATTCCAGCGTGCCGCGGAGCAATGAACGTTGAGTTGATCGTGGCGTCATGGCGTGTTACCCCCACTAAGTACAAACTGCGGGCGATAGGTAGCGCTTGCGACACGAATCTGATGTTTTTTTTTTCAGCATTCACTTGCACCCGTTTCATATAAATAGCCATTAAAGCCTGCTCATAGAAATAAGTCAAGAATCATGGTTAATCTAATAATGGCTATGGTTTACCTACTTATTAGAATGAATGCTTATGCCTATGAGGATTTTTTCAGGACCTAAAATACGGGCTCCGCTTATTAGGTAAGTTCTTATACAAAACATTTGCTGTATTATTAAAAACTATAACGCTCAAATGAAATAACGTCAACACTATTTATAATATTCATAAATTAATATAACGTTAACAACATATTATGTTTGTTATAACAACACTTTCTCTAACGTTCGTTTAGTATACCTATTACTATTTAGTATAACGTTCTTTTGATTTAATTATCATGTTGTAGGTATATCTAAATAATTGAGATTTGATCTTGCCGCTGAACATGGAGCTAGCATAGCTACCGCACGGTCTCGGGAACTTAGGACATCCCGACATGGATAGATAAGGTCCAAATGTCCTGACTGAGTGAGCAAAACGAGGAAGTATGTTCCCGTGATCCCATTCATATTAGGTTCCTTTAAACCCTACAGGCAGAAACGGGAGCCCGAGCAGCGAAACCCCTTCCACTTCCCACCGTCGCAACGGTTATTTAAGCCAATTGTAGGTACTGGCAAACACGATAAAATTAGTGAGAGCTGGCGTTTCCAAATGCCACATTTTATTCGAGACGGCAACATATTCATTAATGGCAGGACAAATTTATAAATTCCGCGCATTCATAATAAAAATTGTAAATTAAATCAAACTAAATTATAGATATCGTTCGTTGTTATATTAAAAACAGTTATACCTAATTAGATAGGCCCGTAAAACATAAATACACCCGTTTTAACAACAATAGGTAAGTGAAACTTAAATGTATTGCCAAATATTTTTCACCAGTGTGCAGTGAGGTGAGCCACCAGTAGGTAAGCTTTTTAAAGCGTCGCATTTATTCAAATGCCTAATAATAGGGAAATAATAACTGTTCACAAAGAAGCTTTTTGTTTTTGAATAACTAGGTACCTACTCGTATGAATTATATAATATGGAAGTTTTTTTTTTTTGTAAAGGCCCTTTTAGTCTTTATACATGTTTAAAGACAAATAAAAAATTCCAAAAAAAATCACTTTTCAAGCAGTCTAACGCAATCGGTCAGTAGAAGTTTTTTTAGTTTAATTTCAAATTTTAAGTCACCATCTGCCTTACACTGCTTGAAAATTGATTTTAGTTAAAACTAAGCTCAATTGAAGTTCTAAAGAACTTCAATTTTAATACCTAGATGGTTTGTGAAGCTGCGTATTTTTATTTTATTTCGTTTATATTATTTAGTGAGTAGGAAATAGGTAGATACTCAATTTTTTTCCTCTTCTCCTAAAGCTTTACTTGGCTAGAAATGATTATGCTACCAGCAAACATTACCTACGGCAAATTAATCGTAAATGGTGTAACAAGCCTTAGTTCCTTCAAATTTGGAAGTGGCAAGCACCTATCATCAATGCTGTGCACCTATTCATGTTGAGCGATCACCGCGACGACCGACACTAGCCTCATTACCTCTGGCCACCCCGCAAAGTAAACAAGCGTAATGGCTCATAACATAATTTCATACAAACATTTTATTACACCGGTATTTTACGGTGTCATAACGGTATGAAGTCATTATTTACGTGCAGAGGGAAGTGCATGAAGTAACATTTTTTATTTAACTCCATGTTGCAATAATTAAGAATATAAAATACATACTTAAGTATAATCCAAAACTCTTTTCAGAATTCAGCTACAAATAACATTATCCTCGTTCTGGATTAGATGGGAAAATACTTAAACTTGGTCAGTACAAGATTTTAATGATAGAAAATACTTAAACTTGGTCAGTACAAGATTTTAATGATACAAAATATGCTAACTCGCTCGTGGTTTGTTACCTCGATGAAACTTTAATCAAACTCAAATATTCAAGTCCCTCTCCCTTTGGCACATGAACTAAAACATCCTAAACGGATACCATGTCTTGCTTCGGAATAGAATAGTAATAATAATAATATAACTCTATAATATGAACAGCACATACGGACGTGGACTAGGACCAGCCTGTAATATCAACAAATAGTTTAGTAACGGCTGTTGTATTTCATACCAGGGCAAAGACACATTCTCAATTTCCACTCTGTTTTAATTAAATTTGCCTATTAGAGAAGACCACACGTCTCTACCTGGGCCTAACACTCTTTTGACATAAAAAGGGACCCATGGGGCTGTGAGCTTGGCTCATAAGTCATCTGCCACGCAGCAGCAGATGAAATCCACTCATACTAATATTATAAACGCGAAAGTAATTCTTTCCGCCTGTAGGTGTGCTTGATAATTCTTCACAACAGCTGAACTGAATGGCACACGGGTGGATCATGTCCTGTAGGGCGATTCTATAAACATACTCGTACATCTCACCGTGAAAGCTAAAGCGAAGTGAACATAAAGATTGTTAATCCACATAAATAAGATATTTTCACGGTAAAATTCTGAATTAATAAAAGGCTGGATAAGAAAATAGAATATTTTTCAATCCTAGTAGTAACATCTCTCGTGTCTCTTGGGACATGTTTCGACGTCACGCGAGCGAAGTCGGAGTCAGAACCTATTAATTTTATAAAACAATAAAATAAACTACTGACTTCTCTGTAAAATGGTTCCTCCATATTCCTCCGAATGCTTGTCCTATGTTTCTTCTTTCCAAACACTACAATGACATAAGAATTGAAGGAGTGAGGGCTCATCCACATTAGTTTCCGTGCCTCCAGAACATTCACTGATACCTGTGAATTAAAACATTTTCAAGACGTGGCCACGAAAAAAAAAATCAAGGCACCTTTTTCGTAAAACTTTCAACAACCTTTTGAAACTGACAGCTGTTCCCATAAGCGGAAAAGTCGCAGCTTCATAAAAAGCCGCAGCGATATAGCGGCTGAATTTACAATTGTCGGCAAGTTGGTCGGCCGACATGTGAAAAGCCAGCATTGTCTTCGACAAAAACGTAACAACCACCAATAAAGGACTACACGTGCGGTAACCACGTGTTGGTAAATGGTAGGACGGATAATGATTTTGATATTGGAAAGATGCAATTCGTTTTTAGGTTGAAATGAGAATGGAAAATCTGATGTTAAGCTCTCTTTGCCGTTATTTTTATCTTAAGTTTAAACATTGACTTATGCCTTGCTTAAAGATATTAGAGGAATAAAAACAAATATGCAATAGTATACAAATAGATGATTGATGATGATTTTTTTTTCGAAAACTAAAGTTTTCCGTTTCAGTGGGAAGTAAGTCACGCTTGTGATAGGAGTGTATTTTTATTTTGTCACTACCCAGAAACTTTAAAGGATATGAAAAAAACACAAACGTTTTTAGGGTGCTAGCAGAATACATCAGAACGACTGCCTCTGATCTCATCCCAAATGTAACTGAGAAAAATGTTACCTTATGAAAAAGCTCAAATTCCCAAGCGGAGGTACGAAAAGTCCAACCATTTTCTCCAACTGCATGGTGCCACTGACCTTTCGATAAATAATTTATATCGCGAACAGTACCTGAAAATATTGCGGCGTGGTTTCCGGGTTCCTATCGCTCTCAACCCTGTAAGACGGCTGCCTCGCAGCTTTTTGTCGAGATCTCTTCTCAGGGGACTTTGTCCGCATTATCTGTAATGATTTGTTGTGCAGTTTGTTGTGATGCAATTAAAATGACGCATGCTATGACAGTTCGCGTTCCGGTTGTTTATTGTGGTGCAGATGTCGTCTTTAGTGATAGAAGATTTGAATTTGTCTATTGATTTTGAGTGAAGAGGTTTATTTAATATTTGTGGGGGTGTAAATACAAGGTGATTGGTAATTAAGTGCGTTCTTTCAAATGGGATTTTCTAGAGCTATTATGCAAGTTGCGGTCCAATTTGGGTTATTTTCGATTGCCATACAGAGAGGCAGAATAATTCTGAATACTTTTCAAAAGTATTCAAAATTAATCCATATGATACCGATAAAGTAAAGAAACTGATGTTTTTTTACAACGCACTTTCGGCACGATGGATTTAATTAATAAGTACTTACTGTCAAATCTAATCCATAACGTTTACTATGTTCTGTGATTGTAGGTACGTGTTAAGTAAACAAAGGTCAACCTAATGGCGTAAGTAATGTTGTTTATACATTTCTTTTCAATTGCCGCTGTATTTTGTAAACAAACGTAAATAATATTTCAAGGCCTTGTACAAGCCAATCACAACAATATCTAGACAGGGCCTTGTCAACAAGCATTACACTAACGAGCACTCGCTCATCTATTTAGGGTTCCGTACTTATAGGAAAAGCGACGGAACCGTTTTACTAAGGCTCCGATGTCATACAGAGTTCTATACGATACATATTATGGAAGCAATTCGTAAACAGTTAAGATTTTCAGTGTGGAATTCTATTGCTGCTATAACTAAAAAATAAGAATAAAATAAAAAAAAAACTTCAAAGACTTCAAAACGTCATTTTTTTTTCATTAATGACTAACAAGGGAGAAATGAAATTTCTAAAGCAAATATGCCAACTATTTTTTTTAAGTCGACAAATTGATAACTAATTTTATTTTAATTCGGTTGAAACTGATTTGTTTTCATTAGTTTTTCTTTTAATTTACATTTTCATACTAGATAAATATTTTTTATTGGTACATGGTAGGTACGATTACAGAATCACGAACATTGTATTAGGTGAAGCGTAGGTACATCAAAGGAGTTCTTAATCCATATAAATAAGATGGAATGACAGTTTAGTGCTCTAAGTTGACAAAATAGACCATCGGAACCCATCGTATGCGAGTATGAGTCGCACATGGCCTGTTTTTACGTCTCAAAGTACTTATTTGTAGATATATAACATTTGGCTATGTAGGTACGTAAAACTCTTTTGTCCTTTTACAGAGTGACTAATCCTTTACAAATACATCAACAAAAATCCCGTCACTCTGATTTATTAACATCATTAGCGTCACTAAACTTCCAAACTAGAACTTGTTTAAATATTTTCTAGCCCACTATTGTGGATTTATAACAAGGGTTCTTCGTTTTAATGATGTCTGACTGCGATATAAAGCTGTCATATACCTGTGTTGTACAACATTGATATTCGGAGAAAAATAACCCGATTCAATAAAGTATTTTAACTACAAATTAGTGTGAGACTTCGAATGGATTCAAACATTATCATTCTAAGATTGTGTTTATTTATTTATTTATTTAGGATCTCCAACATAGAATATACACAACACACACATAAATAAGAAGTTACAATAAATATCGAGTAGGTGTACTTCTTCACTTATAGGAGACCACAGCATGCACAGATAACTAAGCTATAAATGTTAAATAATTAAAAAGGAAAACTTGATTTACAATTTAAAATGTGTTTATATATCTACCTATTTATTTGGAAAAAGTTACCTTTAGGTAGGTAATACTTCAGAGACAGTGTAGCTTTAGAAACAATCTGGCCAAACGGAGTATTATAGACCCAACCCAGACACATTTGGGGGACACAGACAGTGGGGTTATGACAATCTAGTTTCTTTTTAACGCCCCCAAAACGCGGGTGTGTTTTAACCGCCAAAAGATGTAATTTCAACGAAACTTTTCGGGGTAGTTACATCTGTACCTGTAACTGATCGGCTCGAGCTCCTAGGCATAGAATTGGCTTGCTGTCTCAACTTCGGCGCCACTATTGAGTACAAAGCAAAGCTGAGAGACTCATTGGCGATGATCTTTACGTTTTATTTCAATGTTTACGTGCGAAGCCACTCGTAGGCGCTGGTAATAGATATAGGTACTTTCACACCACCAATGTTATCTCTTAACAATATTTATTTGAATTGCTGTAATAGGTAACTCTTCTTGTATATGAACTAGTATTATTTACAAGCTTGTAAAATTAAATTCCCACAGGAATTTAATTGTCAAAGTCTACCTGCTTGCCAATTTTTGTTCAAATACCTTCAGCCGTTGAGACTTGCAGTTGTAAACGACAAACTCACGTTTTCTTTTTTAATATTAGTTAGGAGTTTGGGACCTACTCAGCGCGCGCCTGTAAACTCAAACGTAGACAGACAGACGTCAACAACAATTTGCTAGTTACGTCTACGAAGCCGACTTGGCTGAAACTGAAATAAGACATCGATTTTTTTTCCATTATGTTCATTTATTCATTCCAGTATGTTCCATTTGGATAATTTCCGAAATACATGCGAGCGATACCACCGGTGGCAGCTATACTCGATTTATTAAAATATTAGAAAAAAAAGAATCGTAGAAGCTTTCATTTTCAAGTAAAATTAAAACAAATTTAATAAATAATTTATGTGCGTTTTTTGTAAGTAATAGTGTTAGCTTTATATGATAATGTCACTAAATATTGTTGATTAGTAGATTTAGTCTTTGATCATTTTATTGTTATGGCAACATTGGCAACTGAGTTTATAGAATCTTTTCTAAACGGAAAACGGTTGTCAACTTGGTAAATTTAATATTTAAAGCTGTACTTCCGGAAGATGATCGGCACGCCACCTATCTGAAATTTTTAGTTAGAAATTACTATAAAAGCACGTGTTGTGCATTTTTAAAGTCAGTTCCTTGTGAAATAAAGTACAATAACGATACTCTGCTCGTTTAACTATCGCCACCCTGCCTGATTCCTTATATCAGAAGTGGGATAATACCCAAAAGTGCAATTGGACTAAGCATTTATATAGTAAGTTAGTTTCTGGATATTTTTTTTTACATTAACGTGTATAAACTGGTGTGTACTGTGAATACTTCATTATAAACTGTGCAGTAGGTTCGTGTGGTTAATCGAATCATGCCTAAACGCACTCGTGATGTACCTAGTGACTCTTCGTCGAGTGATAAAAGTGGTCATTCCTATCGTGAAAGACATTCAAAACGCCGAAGGAATAAAAGATCTCGCACACGTACCCACAAAAATAAAAATAAAACTAAAAGAACGCGCCAAAATGTAGCGAAAAGCAGAAGTTCCAGTAGAACTACCTTCAATGACCTCAGGTCATGTGAAACTCCAACGGGGCAACCAGGAGGTTTGCCTGCTTCTGTGGCGGTCGAAGATTGCCGTTCCGTGCCTAATTCAGGACACGCAGAAGAAAATGGGAGCCGGGCTGCTGAGTCTGAACGAGACCCGGCGCCAGGACCTTCAAGAATTTCAGATGAAGGTATGGGGAGTAACCCACTGAATTTGAATCTGCCAGTTAATTTACATGATTTAGTGAGCTTTATTTCTTCTTGTGTGAAACCTGATCATTCTGCTTATTCTCCAGTAAAATGTGATAAAAATATAATTCCTGAATTTGACCCGTCTGTTAAAAATCAAAGAATAGACATCTGGCTTACTAAAGTCAACGAATGTGCTCATATTTATGGTTGGTCTGATCAACAAACGGCCCATTTTGCTTTGCCTCGATTAATAGGTCATGCTAAAAAATGGTATGAAGGACTTAAAACTATTAAATATACGTGGTCAGAATGGCAACATAATTTAAAACGTGCGTTTCCATCTGACACTAATTATGGTGCTTTGTTATTTGAAATGCTAGAACGGAAATATAGAATTGGTGATTCGCTCGACGATTATTATTACGATAAAATGATTTTATTGAATGCATGTGATATATCGGGCAAGAAGGCAGTAGATTGTGTCATTTACGGTCTTGAGGACCGCACCATTAGAGCTGGTGCATCTTCAGCACGTTTTTCTGAACCTGAAGATTTATTAAAATACCTTAAGGACATGTGTCGTGATCAAACAGATTTTATGACTAAAAATAAATCTAAACCTTCTGTGACTAATATTTCTTCAATAATTTGTAATAATTGCAAAAAAAGTGGTCATCGTGCGAACCAATGCAGGCAGTCTAATAATGCTTCTTTGTGTTTCAATTGTAAACAAACTGGCCATAGAGTTTTACAATGTACAAAACCAATAATTAAATGCGAAAATTGCCAAAAATACGGCCATAAAACTGAAGACTGCTTCTCAAATAAAAATAAAAGCCAAGATATTCAAAATAAACGGGTTTTGATGACCACTAGTACTGAGTTAGAAAATTCACAAAATAAATATTATAAAAATGCGTTTATTAATAATAATATGAATACGGTTCAATGTTTTATAGATTTTGGAAGCCAATGCTCTCTTATTAGAGATACGTTGGCATATCAAAACAATTTAGTCATTAGTCCAAATTCCTTGCCTGCCATTAAAGGGGTAGGGGAGACTCACATTGTACCTATAGGTAAAACTGACATATCAGTAATTATAGATGGGGTAGAGGCATTGATCACGACTTATGTTGTTCCATCTGAACAACTGCACGTGCCTTTATTAGTTGGACAGAATTTTACCGAATTGCCGAATATTTTAGTTATAAAGACTAATAGTAGTCTTGAGATTTTAAAACAGGATGCGTTTTGTGCTGGGGTTTTACCTGGTATTGAGCATGAAAATAGTGGCATTATTAAACTATACGTTTCCGATTATACTGGAGCTAATACGGACTTAGTTAAATGTTATACGTCGACAGTAGAAGACTCTGTGATTTTTGTCTCAGGTAGCTACCGCTGCTATGGTCATTGTCAATATTGGATCAAGCAAGGGGTCTACAAGATATTAAGGAATAGTTGTGATATCCCTATAATAATTTTAAATAACACAACGTTGCATTTGAAAAAGCATATGCTTTTTATTAGAGCGTACAGAATAGGTTTTAACAGTAATATCAAGGAATTAAGTTGTCTTAGTTTACAATCTGATTATAGTCACATAGAAGCTTGCCAGGTTAATGTTAACTCAAAATTAACGGCAGAGCAAATGACTAAGGTACAAAGTTTAATATCAAAATATAGATCAAGTTTTGCTCAAAATCTTTCAGAGTTGGGTTGCACTCATCTCGGAGAAATGGAAATAAACTTGACGGATAGCACCCCGGTTGTTTATAGACCATATAGGCTGAGTTATAAAGAAAGAGAGCTAGTTCAAGAAATGGTTAGGGATTTGTTAGTACATGACATTATCGAGGAGTCTTCTTCATGTTACGCTAGCCCAATCATACTTGTGCCAAAGAAAACCGGAGGGCACCGCTTGTGTGTAGACTACAGAGCTTTAAATGGCCGAACTGTTAAGGACCACTTCCCACTCCCATTGATAGAAGATCAGTTGGATCAGTTAAGTGGTTGTAAGTTCTTCACAACTTTAGATTTGATGAGTGGTTATTATCAAGTGCCTATAAAAAAGGAGAGCAGACACGTCACGGCTTTTGTTACGCCTGACGGTCTGTATCAATTTAAGAGGATGCCATTTGGTCTGGCCAATGCACCCTCGGTATTTCAAAGGATAATGAACCAAGCCCTTAAATTAAATTCTGATCAAGAATTTGGTAGCTTTGCATCGGAAAAACCAGCCATTTCTTATTTGGATGACCTGATAATACCTTCGAGAAGCTTTGAAGAAGGTATTAAAAAATTAGAAAAAACTTTTGAACTGCTTAATAAGTCCAAATTAACTCTAAATTTACAGAAATGTTATTTTTTTCAAACTTCTATTGAATATTTGGGGTACGAAATTACGGAAGAAGGAATTAAACCAGGTAGGATTAAAATTGAGGCCGTTGCTAAATTTCCTACACCTCGGAATGTACATGAAGTTAGACAATTTATTGGTTTAGCTAGTTACTTTCGCAAGTTTATAGAGAAATTTTCAATAATAGCAAGGCCACTGACTGATCTTACAAGAAAAAACTGTCCATGGAGATGGGAGGACGAACAGATAGTTGCTTTTCAGTCTCTTAAAGATAAATTAACTGAACGTCCTTTGTTAACTTTGTATAATCCAAACTATATCACGGAACTTCATACTGATGCAAGCAAGATTGGATTGGCAGGTATGCTTTTGCAGAAAGAAAACAGTTGCGCTCCTTTAAGGCCAGTTGCCTACTTTAGTCGAAAAACTACAATTGATGAACAAAAGTTTCATGCCTATGATTTAGAAACGTTAGCAGTTGTTACTTCACTTCAGCGCTTTCGTGTTTATTTACTCGGATTAAAATTCACTATAGTCACGGACTGTAATGCCTTGAGATCCACTTTTTGTAAGCGAGACATTCTACCGCGAATTGCTCGATGGTGGCTGACTTTACAAGAGTATGACTGCACTATTATTTATCGCCCTAATCATAGTATGACTCATGTAGATGCATTAAGTAGAAACCCACAAGATTGCGATAAAAGTTACGATTTAGATTCTATGAGAATTTTGAATATTACACAAGACGATTGGCTACTCAGTATTCAACTAACAGATCCTAAAATATGTTTCATTAAAGATGTATTAAATGATGCAAAGTATGACGAGATTATTGATATAAAACAAAATTTTGTTTTAAAACGAAACCGTTTATTTAGAAAAGTTAATGGTGGAATAAAATGGGTAGTTCCAAAAGGGGCTAGATGGCAAATATGTAAACAAAATCATGATGATATCGGCCATTTTGCAGTTGATAAAACATTATCTAAAATTCAAAAAGATTTTTGGTTTCCAAAAATGAAAAAGTTCATTACTAAATATGTGAAGGCATGCTTGCATTGCGCATACGGTAAATTGCCTGCGGGTAAAAAGGAAGGCTTTTTACATCCAATACCTAAAAATGATATTCCATTTGAAACGGTTCACATTGATCACCTGGGCCCCTTTGTAAAAAGTTCAAGGGGTAATGCTTACTTACTTGTATTAGTAGACGGGTTCACTAAATTCTGTATTTTAAAACCATTGCGAAATTTGAGATCAAGTTTAACTATTAAGGCATTAGAAGATGTTTTTACAACATTTGGTTACCCTAAGCGTTTAATCTCTGATCAAGGTTCTTCATTCACCTCTGAAGAGTTCCGCAAGTTTTGCGAAAAAAAGCACGTTAAACATGTACTGAATGCTGTCGCTTCCCCTCGTGCCAACGGCCAGGTGGAACGCTATAATCGGACAGTGCTAGGAGCTCTAGCGTCATATACTGATAAACTGGGAGAAAGTAAATGGGATACTGAGTTAGGAAATATTCAATGGGGGTTAAATAACACTCTAAATAAAGGAATTGGGAAATCTCCATCGGAAGCTCTGTTTGGTCGAAATTTAACGCATAGTGGTGAGAATATTATGAATGAAATATTTGTAGACACAAGGCAGTCAGATAGGCGAATTAGTGAAATAAGGACTGAAGTTAGCGAGCATATTTCGAAAGATCAATGTAAACAGAAGACTATATTTGATAAAACACGAAAAGAGGCTAAGATATATGCAGTAGGAGACTTGGTAAAAATTCAGAAACAGATAAGTCATAATGAAGGTCAAAGTAAGAAACTATTACCTGTATATTCAGGGCCATACAAAATATCCAAAGTTTTAAATAATGATAGGTATGAAATCTCAAGTATACCTGGTGCTAACATTGGGAAAAAGCTATATTGTAATATTTGGGCTGTGGATCAGATACAGCCATGGATAAGCACAAGTATAAATGAATTGAGTTCAGAATCTGATTCTGAAAAAGAATGATCTAGTTGATTAGATAAGACTAATTCAAAGTAGTATTTGATACAGGAGAGATTATTTTTATTGTATTTTTTAACAATAAAATCGATACAATTGAACTTGATGATTTACTTTTATTCGTTTACAGTTGATCTGAAATTAACAAAATAAAGGTTAATGATTTTTTTTTTGATAGTGGAATAATGTAAATGTCTAAATGAAATAATGATATTTTTTTTGCATATTCATTTAAATAGAGAATAATAAATGATTGTAACTTAGAAGACAGAATGAAAATATTGGTTTAACTGAAATTAAAATACTTACTGGAAATGGAGATTATTGTAAGATGGAAGTCGTGAAGTGGTTGGCTGATATAATCAATCGCCGACGAAGTCTCACGGTGCATCTCTCATCTCACTTAAAGCATAGGTCATGTATTGGAAGTCGTATAGTGGCTGGCAAGTGAGAGAGCTTGTCCAGTGAAGCTTGCGGTGCAATGTATGGCATGTGTAGAATCTGACAGAGTCACTTATTGGAAGTCGTATAGTGGCTGGTAAGTGAGAGAGCTTGACCAGTGAAGCTTGCGGTGCAATGAGTGGTATACTGTGTGAAATGAGTGATAATGTATGCTAGTATTGAGTCGCTTATTGGAAGTCGTATAGTGGCTGGCAAGTGAGAGAACTTGGCCGGTGAAGCTTGCGGTGCAATAAGTGGTATACTGTGTAGAATGTGTGTTAATTTATGCTAGTAATGAGTCGCTTATTGGAAGTCGTATAGTGGCTGGCAAGTGAGAGAACTTGGTCGGTGAAGCTTGCGGTGCAATAAGTGGTATACTGTGTAGAATGTGTTAATGTATGCTAGTAATGAGTCGCTTATTGGAAGTCGTATAGTGGCTGGCAAGTGAGAGAACTTGGCCGGTGAAGCTTGCGGTGCAATAAGTGGTATACTGTTTAAAATGTGTGCTAATGTATTCTAGTAATGAGTCGCTTATTGGAAGTCGTATAGTGGCTGGCAAGTGAGAGAACTTGGCCGGTGAAGCTTGCGGTGCAATAAGTGGTATACTGTGTGAAATGTGTGTTTATGTATTCTAAATGAGTCGATTATTGGAAGTTGTACAGTGGCTGGCAAGAGAGCTTGGCCAGTGTAGCTTGCGGCGTTTCGGAGACTTTTTGTTAACTAGTTAAGGTGATGTTATGATTTATAGTTTGAGGACAAACTTAATGTCAGGAAGGCCGAATGTTAGCTTTATATGATAATGTCACTAAATATTGTTGATTAGTAGATTTAGTCTTTGATCATTTTATTGTTATGGCAACATTGGCAACTGAGTTTATAGAATCTTTTCTAAACGGAAAACGGTTGTCAACTTG
This sequence comes from Hecatera dysodea, assembly GCA_905332915.2. Lineage (NCBI taxonomy): Eukaryota > Metazoa > Arthropoda > Insecta > Lepidoptera > Noctuidae > Hecatera > Hecatera dysodea. The sequence continues at coordinate 21,895,241 of HG995286.1, read as the reverse complement.
GTAAATTTAATATTTAAAGCTGTACTTCCGGAAGATGATCGGCACGCCACCTATCTGAAATTTTTAGTTAGAAATTACTATAAAAGCACGTGTTGTGCATTTTTAAAGTCAGTTCCTTGTGAAATAAAGTACAATAACGATACTCTGCTCGTTTAACTATCGCCACCCTGCCTGATTCCTTATAATAGTGTATGGCATACAATAAAGCATATTTCATCCCTCTCCTTGTCACGATCCTGACAGGTACATGAAATGAAACGATTTTTGGTAATAATCAATTTATTGAAAACAACTTTATTAACAACCGACCAAATTAAATAATCACGTGCTACCACAACTTATGAAGATTACGAGGTAACATTTCAGATTTGGTAGAGTTATAGTGACATGGAAAACGTAACCGTTACTGTCCACCTCTGCTTCTTTTAGATTTTAAACATTAACAGGATAATATTTTATATAAAAACTAAATATAATTAAATGAAAACCATTAATTTCAGAAGATAGATAGGTTGAATAAGTAAAATTAAGTGTGACAGCTGTTATTTAAACTGATTATAATTATATTTATTTCCACATTAATCTTGACTATAATAATTTTTGTATTACTTTTATTACAAAGTGTGCCCCAAAAAGAAACTTTTTTAACTTCTGTCTAATGCAAAAAGTAAATAATAATAAATAAATAAATATCTTGGGACAACTCACACACGGCTATCTGATCCCAAGCTAAGCAGAGCTTGTGTTATGTTAACCAGACAACTGATATACATACTTATATAATTTATAAATACATACATATTATAGATAAATCACCCCCAGACACAGAACAAACAATCATGCTCATCACACAAAGTTTGTCCTGGGTGGGAATCGAACCCACGACCTCCGGCTTAGCAGTCAGGGCCGCTAACCACTAGACCAACAGGCCCGTCAAATGGAGTATAGATGCTTCCAAATTTGATAAAAAATCAAACGGTGATCAGCTTTTCTCCAAAAGTATTCGCTGACCTAATCTGTTTACCGCATCGTTTTCTGGTAGTCGATACACGTAGCTTCGGTTTCCAGATCAAGTAAAGCATGGCCAGTAATTTCTACATGGAATGTATTTATAAACGCCTATAGTTTGGAACAGATTACGGCTGAGCTCAATAGGCTTATAGCCTTCTATTAATCTCAATAAAACGAGCGAAATCTTAGTATACCTGCTATGGTTGTAATTTATCATTCATAGACAAATCGTGATGATATATTCTACTACCTACACATACATAGATAGATCTACGTAGACGGAACTAAAATCTATCGATTATTTACAAGTTCTGAGAATTTAATTTCAAATGACCAATAACCCTGAATAAATTAAATTAAATCAAAACTCCGGCTTTCCTACCACTTCTGGGATAAATTGCAATAAATATCTTTCAAGCGATACCTACTTATTCATCATTTATCTGCTCACTTCTGAACGTAAGCGCCAATCGTCTCAGTCTTGAGCAGTCCGCATCCGCCCGCTGCCATCCACCTTCTTCAAATCAGCGATCCATCGTGCCGCAGGGCGTTCCACACTACGTTTGCCAATACGCGGTTTCTACTCTAACAAATGTGTGCTCTATCGACCGTTTTTCTGTCTGCAGACATGGCCGGCCCAATTCCACTTCAGTATGCTGTTTCTAAGCGCGATTTCGGTGACTTTAGGTCTCTGGCAAATGACTTCGTTGCGAATTAGAATTCGTCACCTCTAATGGTGGATAGAAACCACCGGTGAAACCAAGAGCGTTGTTCTTTCCATTGCAAGCTGAGCCTTGAGCAACCTAGAATTTGTAGACCAAGCTTATGGTGAGTGTCCACGTTTTAGCATCGTAAGTCATTTCGGGTAGGTCGCACTGGTTTTAGACCCTGGGATCGACAATTCAAAGATATCACGCAGCTTCCCGAATGCCGCCCAGCCAAAGCGTATTCACCCCCTTCTCAAAGTTGTGTCGCCTCAGTTGTATGATTTGACCTAGATATATGAATGTACGTACTCATGCACAACCTCGAGGGCAGCACCATTTACGATTACAGGTTTTCAATTCAACTGTTTTTTTTTTTTGTATGTTCGGTCCGCGATATTTTCACTAATTGTTATGTACCTAATGTTACAGACTGGTCCTATTACAATTTGGTGAAGATCTGATGAAGAACATGCAGACATAGGCAACCGAACTCTTCAATAAATAATAGTAAATCTTCCAGGATTGCTGAAATCGCATGTCTGTTTATTGTTTGCACCAGTTTATAACATAACAATCATCACTCCGCAACTGTGAAGGGGTACGCAGATGTGTGTCTATGAATGATAAATTATTGAACAACCATCATAGCAGGACTACTAAGATTTCACTCGTTATATTGAGACTAGCGACCCGCCCCGGCTTCGCACGGGTGCAATGTTGATATTAAATTTCTGCTATATAATGCATGTAGTATACATATAAACCTTCCTCTTGAATCACTCTATGTATTAAAAAAAACCGCATCAAAATCCATTGCGTAGTTTTAGGGAAGGTTCATATCTGACCGTTCGCACTCGACGCACTAACGTATTATCGGTTGGGTGTGAACGGTCAAGTGTTTTTCTATACATTTGTCTGTTCTGGCGTTACGCGACCGATAATACGCGACGCATTTTCCGTCAGATATGAACCTTCCCTTAAAGATCTAAGCATACATAGGGATAGACAGCGGGAAGCGACTTTGTTTTATACTATGTAGTGATTAATAGAAGGCTAGCCTATTGAGCTTCGCCGTGAACTACTCTCTTCCCTCTCAATCTACTCTTCCCATCTGTATCGCAGGCCTTGGCGTCCACCAGATTACCAGAATTAGTTTACCTGTTTTCATATCCTTGTATATTCACGGCTCTCATAAGTTAATAAGGAATATCCTAGGTCCCACACTGGTTGATTTTGATGTGCCGTGTTCCTCCAAGGTCGTGAATGCAAGGACACTTGCTTGCCTGATAACCCATCATGCCCGAGACTGTAGGATGAGCCACTCTGAGTAGAAGTTCAGAAGAAACTAATGGCTCATTCTACTAATTTTGCGGAACGTGCACGAACGTGCACATGTGCAGGGCCCCAGGTCTGCTATTTTTATAAACTTGTCATTCCAACACGATCCCATTGTCATTTTGCTAAAAGTTCGTAGTCTGCTAAATTCATAATGGTCGATCATTGGTCGGTCAATGGTCTCGTAATACTATTTCATAACCGAGCTATTAAAAGAAATTACTGTACAACGACGTTCTAATGGTAGGTCATTGATCAAAGGAACTGTAAAAAATTTAGTAGGTTACCGCATACGTCTGTCATTCATTTGTCATTATGTAAGAGATTACCATTCCATGCCATTTCTTTCAATCAACCATTATGAAATCAATGATAGACCATTCTGACACTATTGTAATAGCAGACTTGGGGCCCTGGTTGTGGGCGAGCCGGAGTCAGACCTCTGGCTTCATGCACTACCATCGTCAAACATAGGCACCTTGTTCGACAATACTTATACCTTCCGCCTCGCTGCTTCCCTTCGTTTAGGCGCATTCTGTTGCTCTCCTCATCACTGTCACTGTGGCAAAGCTGCCAACAAACTCGGGCATCACGGCGTGTGTTGCAGCCGAAGTACCGGTCGCATAGCAACATTATCCGATGCGCTCTTGTTACCGTCGATTTTCCAGCCGTATTAGAACCCAATGGCCTGGAACGAGACGATTGTAAGCGAACGGACGTTTTGCAGCTGACTGCTCTGAGAAGAAACATCGAAACAAACTGAGATACCAAAGTCTATTGATAGTAAACTACTACTTTTCAATCGACTTCCAAAAAAGGAGGATTTTCTCAATCCGTCTGTATTTTTTTTATGTTTGTTACCTCATAACTTTGGAGTGGGTGTACCGATTTTGATGATTTTTTTATATTCGTAAGCTGGTAGTTGTCGTATGGTTCCAATAATTTGATTAAGATCTGACGACAAGTATTTGAGTTATCCGTAATAATGCGTGGCTTAGTTTACATTGACGACGTTCTCATTCCCTTTAGTCGATGTAAAATGAAAAAATATAAAATTTTGTACGATGGTTTGGAAGAGCATCTTTATTTCATCGTGGTTCCTCTCTAGTTTAATGAAGATCTAATGAAGAACAGAGATGATAGGAAACGGAACTCTTCAATAAATTATTGCAAATCGTTCGGGATTGCTGAAATCGCATGTTTGTTTATTGTTTACACAAAAGCGATTGGTACGTTTAGGTTTCACCACTAAAATTGTATTACAGTCGTTAAATAAAAACTTTTAGATTCTCTTAAACTTACTGTAAGTGAGTAATATTTAAAAACATTTATTATTAGGCCTGTTAATGTGTTGGCCAGATCCTAATGAGAACCATGTACCTAGATTGGTCTTTTGCAGAAAGCACAGATTTTAGTGGACTTGTCCAGACAGATAATAAATCGACAAGCATAGTAGTAGCTTATACAGACTGTTATTACATAATGATTACTGTTAAAATGTCAATTGTATCGCATGATAACTTACCGTGAGGGAGTATATGAAAATAAAAGTAACATACATTAATGTGATGTCAATATATTAAGTCATTTCCGTGTATAAATATGTTTCTCTAAGACTAAAGTCTACACACTAACTTTAAGACTTATTTTGAAAATCTACTTACAGTAAAGTATACCTAATAATTATATGCAACTTATATAATCCACAAGCTCTTTAAAAGTATACATTTAACTTTTGAAAACAATAATCGGATATTGGATTTTTAATGACTAAGTAAAATATAAGTAGGTGCAAGTGTTGTTCCTAAGGTCAGGTTATACTGTGGACACGCACTATCCTAATCGGGATAAGAATTTTACTTACACGTGCCGATATGTCTATTTTTGATCACACTGCAGCCTTACCACTATTTGTATTTTGGGAGGAGCAAATTAAAATAGAAGGTAAATGTGTCCTTAGAACAACACTTGCCCCATATTCAGTCCGATATCATGATTTCCATTCGACTAACAGTAATGTATATTTTCAATACGTTGGAAATAAACATACTTAATTAATTACACAAAATAAAACATTTAGTTGATAATATTTTAAATCAAAACTTTGCTGAGGCTTTACTCATATAACTTTCTAAAGACCCCGTTTCTTCATCGCCTATATGAATCCTTAGGGTACAAATTACAATTTGGCAGTGGGATGGGTTCAACCGGCTTTAGCCTGGCGTCTAAAATTACACATCTAAATTCTAATAAACTTACTATTTACATAGTTCTTAGTAACATATAGGTACCTGGAATATATTAATCTAGTATAGATAAAATCTTAGTACTAGTTATATGATTATCATAATTTACAACTGACAACTTATTCTAACTTCATCGAACAGGTGAAAAAAAATTGTTTGTTTCGTTATTGCTTCAATTCAAGGGTTTTACAGCTGTTATAATTATAATTTTATACTCTTTATAACGAGTACACGAGCAATCAAGAGATTATGAAGTTTTGTTTACAGGTTGATCCATTTAAAACGGTTTCTAACGGTTTTTATGTGGATATAATGAAGTAGTTGTAATTGTTATCGTAAAAAGTCTCGGATAGTGGAATAATTTTGAAATACATGCAGTGGTTTTATGTTTTGAATGAGCTCGTAAACTTAATGTAGTAGTAAGGTTTTTATTAAAAAATCTTCAGTAAATTCAAAATAATCGTGGATAGCAAGTAGGATTCGTGCCTTTTCACTGAGTTCGTAGAATCCTCCCACCCTATAATTTCGGAACGTGAGAAAACATACGTATATGTATAGAAATGCTCAATCACATTTGCTTTTGCATCAGAACTTAATGCTCTATTATTTTAATGACGTTGCAGTGTCGAATTCCTAGAGTACATCATTTTTTTTTTCTTAAAACGAAAAAACACAAACCATAAAATATGTATGTATTGCACCATATTGAATCACTTGTACTGTGTGTAATAATTGGGCTTCCTTTAAAACAAGGATCTTCGTGCTCAAAACTCAACTAATAAATTTGAGTTTTATCTTGATGTAAGTTGGAATTACAGGCTGCAGGAACCTTTCTTGTGAGATAATAATAGTAACAAGGTTTTTCCACGGCAACAGTTTGTAGAATATCATTTTAGATATAAATGTACATATACAGTGCAACACTTTTTTTGGATTAAATGACTTATATGTATAGAACTGATATATAGATAATATATAGAAAAAAAATAAAAAAACATAGTTTTATCAAATTCGATTATTCGAACTATGTACATAGGTAGGTACATAAATATAACTGTTATAGTACATTCAAAGAGTAACCGTGCTCTGGACGTGGCTATCCCAGATAAATTAATAGAATAATTCGAATTGCTTATTGCGAGACCATATTATAAAAATGGCCATTTCTTGGTGTGGCCGAGATTAACAGGTTCGGTTCTAATGGACTATCAAAAGCTAGAGTGACCGAGTATAGTGAGCGAATCACGCTCCAAACATCTTATTCATGTTATGTTCTTTGAAACCCTGCAGACCAAAATAAGAACTGCAAAAGACTTCAAATGCTTTTAGGTGATAATATCATTGAGTGATCAACTTTAGGTACACCACCACGTGATACGAGTTACTATGGTCGACTAGTATCTCTTCATTAGGTACCCGACTAGGCAAGTATTGACTGAAAATCCAGTAAAGATCCCAAGTTTAGCATGAGAGCGATTCGTTTAATATTTTTAGGTAGGGAATAGAGTCACGAACTCATTTTCTCATACAACCCGCTAGAAAATTGGTTACGAATAAAAGAAGAACAATTTCAGTCGCGTGCACTGCTTTTCTAAGAGTGATATAAAAGTCAAAGTCAAGAATGGGTAATTCGTCTCAAGTTTATATTTTTGGTTTTTGGTTATGGTACCTTATCTTCGCTTTTTAAACTGATCTATTCCAAGGGGATTGATTAGTTTAAAAAAGCTAAGGGGTGGGTTTTGGTTAGCAAAACTCAAGGAAACATAAACATTACCCTGTTTGGGTGTACTGGTTGACTTTGACTTTGGTAAGCATGATTATTATGAGTTTTATATTCTATACTAAAATCCAACCATATATAGTTTAAAACACTGATTAGCGGATTCTTAATTCAAAGATTAGGTAGGTAGGTACTTTATTTAAAATTGGTATTTGAGTAAATGATCTGCTGCTTAGTATTGACATTTATGATAAGGTAAAATTAGTAACTGAACATCGAAAAATCACCGATTTTAAATTTAACGAACAGAGCCGATCATAGAGCCAAACATAGTTACCCTTTCTAGTGAACGCTCTAGTGAATGCTCAACAAAACTGTACTATTCACGAAGATGTCAGAAAATAATGACAAAATTGCTCAATTCGGCTAAATCCTCGAAAGAAATTTACCGTTATTTCGCTAGAACGCTCGCTGGAATAGTTGTTAGAGCGTTCACTAGAATGCTCGCTAACATGCTCCTGTTTATGTTTGTTCACTAAAATGGTAGTGAATGAGTCAATCAGCGGCTTAGAAAGTTTTTTTTTATAAATAATTTGTATAACTATTTAATTAAAGCTAGATCTAGTAGTCACTGGCGCTTACGCTTTACGTGTTTAATTCGGTAAACTAATATGGCAGAAATTGAAGTTTCATTTTAAAAAGTGTTTGTGTATTTGATACAGCGTGTTTACTAAATTCATACCTGACCCCACAGAACAGAAAAAAATAGTCTGTGCCTGACCCCGCGTCAAACACACAAGCTGTACTAGCTATGTGTGTTTGACGCGGATGTTGGTTCCCTCTTTTGTTTTCCTCTTATAATTACTATAGCACGTACGGTTTTCTTTGATTATAATTGAAAATCTGTCTTTAGACCACAATCTCACCTGATAGTAAGCGATGCTGTGGTCGACGATGAAGCACGCTTGACTAGGAAGTAACCTACTTGTTCACTCTTGACTTAAGGACCCCCAGATTGCAGATATCAGACAACACAGGCTTAGCACGGAATTCCAATCCTTAGCTGCGTTGTGTGCTTAGTCAGGTTTGTTTCAAATATGCACTAATATTTACAAATGTCTTAATATCGGAATGATTTACATAGAAAAAAATGTACTGCAAGTATACTAGTGACACTATGCCTTAACATTTCGAATAGAAAAGTTACTACAAAATATTTATTAGGAACTATTTTATGAGTAAGTAAATTCTCCTAAACTATTCGGTCTTGGAACCGAGTCCTTTAAGTACATTATGGGTAAGTTTTTAATTAAAGTATTTAAGATTTTGTTTTTAGGTTGCTAATTGAGATTTAATTGAATATGTGTAAGTGTTATCATCAAATTTAAAAGATGCCCTTAAGTATTAGTTCATATAAGCGGGTTATGGCAAACAACGTAAGTTTATAAAATGTTGAACGATACTAATAGAAGCGTTTAGATCTCCTATATGAGATTCTTTAGCTATGCGGCCTTTTGATGGCAAACAAAATTACAAATTATTTCAATGTCAAAACTTTCCTATAAAACATTACGGTACATTTTTTCTTTCATTTAAACCTTATTATTCCTAACAGCCCGTTCTGATTCCTCGCTCTCCCACCAGTATTGCATTCTTCCCCATTAAATCAAGAAATATTTTCCTTCTAGCCAGTTCCAAAAACTCCAACCATTTGAAAATAATCTTTCTGCATGTGTCAATAGAGCTCATTGAAGCCCATCGGGTGCGGATGGGGGGTGTGAACCCTCATATCATCCATAGGCTGCAAAGATTCTGATAGCAGCATGTTGCTGGGTCCAACGCTGGGCTGTGGCACTGATCCAGGGATGATGGACCCATTGGAATGACCAGGACCGTTGCTTGACTCCTGGCGCATTATGTTACGACGCCATTTTGCGCGGGCGTTTTGGAACCATACCTAGGAAAAGAATCGAACCTTAGTACATTGCTTACAGGTTTTAATAGAAGGGTTAGAAACTCTGAATGAAAGATTTGTAAATATATCCGTCACATCTATCGACATGCCGTATGGTAGGTAGTGGCTATGGCTTTCACGGCTCGGGTTCGGTTCCCGATACGGAAGTTTTGTCTTAGCTAAAGCTTGGAAGTTAAAAGGCTCAAGCATGACGATAACTAAAGGTTACTTTACCTGCAAAACTCGTTTAGAAAGTCCAGTCTTCTGCGCCAATTGCTTCAAGTCCTTAGCGTCAGGGTTTTGATTGATTGCGAAGTATGACTTCATAGTCCGCAGCTGGTGGTGCTTGAAGCTGGTGCGCATGCGCTTGGTGCGTTGCGTGTGGCTTGACACACTGCCAGGAGAAGCGACAGACGAGTCGTAGGCCAAAGACTCCATAGATGAAGACAGGTCGCCGCGATGGAGAATTTCTGAAACAATTGAAGAATCTAAAATGTTCTGTTTGGTAAACATAGGTTTTACACTTGGTTGTACGTGAACCTCTTCGGACTCGGTGGTATGATTTTTAAACCTAAGACCAGTGTGTCTGAATTTGCGTAGTTTGCGAACGATAAGTAGGTGCTTGTTATTCTTTTGTGAAATGTTTTGGTAACAGCATTTTGAGCCACCTGTACTACTATACCTACTCTATGGTTCAATCAAAATTGTGAGTAGTTACGCCTTTAAACAACAAAAAAAATGCTCGACTGTCTAAACTAGCTAAGAATAACGACGTATCTAATAGAATTGCGGAACTTCCAATTTAAGAGTGCAGCATCTCGAACCCACATCCTAAGTTTTTCGTCCCTGGAGAGGAAGGAGGGACGGTAGGCGACTGCGGTTACAACCGGCGGACCAAAACAGTACCACCTTTTGCTAATAGAGGAAGCTAAGTTCCGGGGCTTGGGAAATGAAGCATGGAAAGAGTTAAGACATTCATGAATCTGTGACGCTGGCGCTAATTCTACTTATTTTATACAACATTTGCGTTCGTATGTTAGGTAAGTAGGTCAATCGGTCAAAATGTAGGGAAATTAGAGTGTATTTGACATAATGCATTAAATTAATAGAATTATACCTCGTGGTACCTAATCACACAAGACCAGTCAAGTTACTTCATTTAATTGGGGTAAGGTTACAATAATTTGCATAGAGCTAAAACGGTATGGATGCTGAGAATGCCTTTATAAATGGAATGTGAAAGGTCCCCATCGAACACTTAATTGAAAAAAAAATCAGGGTCAAACTTCGTAAATATAGGTTTTTTTGCATTTCCATGTTTTGTCAAAAAACAAGCTAAGACAAAAACTGTAGGTGCATGTAATTGGATTTAGCTTCTGTAGCCGAACTAGGTAATACCTGTATTTCGGTTAACAGTGCCATTCCCCCGAATATTGTTTTACAATAATGCTAACAAACACAGAGGACTGGTGGAACTAATTTTATATTATTATAATACGTGTAGAACTATTTTTATGCTAAATTATTATACAATACTAACTGAGAAATCAGTAAATGAGCAAGTTGTCTATGAGTGTGTGGGTGAGTTATCTATAAAATATGCTTGCACTATTTCCTAAAAATCACCATTTCTGTGTTACAACGATTCATAAACTTGTATTCCTCATAATATGCAGAGTACATCGCATTTATAAGAATTATTGACTTCGTTCCTTGGAGCAGGTTATACTACAGTTGGTTTGCAAAGTTTTTGACCTCGAAAACCATATCCACATTGGGTTATTAAGTTGAAATTTTTAAGATATAGGTACATTAACTGCATCAATACCAAAACGTCATATATCTGTACTCATTTTCAGCTCTACGCGAACTATATGAAATTTGACTATCTATTTTGACCGGACTAAATTTACACTCAAATATACGACTATCTGGGATTACAGATCACGCATCAAAACTAGTCAACAAACAAAAATACAGGGTGTAAACTGTTTATAAAATTCAAAACCTTATCTCGTGTTTGAGGCAGCAATGACTACAAAAACAAAGTATCACTTAAAATAAAGTAAAGCCTGTCAACTTCAACCGAATTCCACATTTTTAAACAAAACTAAAGGAACCCCCTATTAATTGATAAGCAAAGCCATCGTTAATACTCATTAGTAGAAACGGAAATGGAAAGCAGCCGACACAGGCAACCAGTGACTTGTGCGTCAAAACAAATAACGTAGAATGATGTATGTCCCGATAATTGGGCCAGTTTTGATCTAATAGATAGTGCGGAATGAGTAGGGGGTATCTGCGTTCGAGGGGGCGTGGAACCATCTTTACTTTTTGTGTTGTCTTTTGGGTGCCAAATTAGGACGTATTTTGTATGGAAAAACATTTTCTGTATATTAATAATTTTAAGACCATACTCTTCACATATTGATGAGTGATACAGAAAAGAATAATTCAGTACCCACTCCTGAAAAAGTAGAGTTATAATGGAACTCCACCTGAATTGGATGAAAGTTTAGAAATATTTCTTTACAATTATGATACCTTTGTAAGTTTGTAACACCTAAGACATGTTCCAATAAAACTGTCCCAAATTAACTCCCTGTCCCGAATTACGAACTTCACGCATACTGCCCCTAATAATAATGGTTCCTGGTTATAAAAAGTCAGTGGTTTTTATTAATATCTCGCCACAACACTTGGGTGGTTGGCTACGTTATATGTAACGAAATCGCCGATGCGCAACTAGCTAATTATTAAATTTATAATTAAATATATTAGACGGTTTTGTGTGATTCAGTCTTAGGGTCGGACAGTTGAGGCCATTTTTATGACGCAGTTTTTAAGTTTACGATGGTTGAAACAAAAAACAATTAGGGTATTAAAAAGAGTATTATCGCCTTGTGGCCTTGGTGAAGCCGACTTAATTGCCATGCATAGCACTTGATGTGATGTGTTGAAATAGTGCATGTTCTTCTTATTTGACGAAGACTATTATTTATTGTAGTACTAGCTTCTGCCCGCAAGTTCTTCTATGCTGAATTCGTATCGGAACAAAATTATTCAATTTATTATGAACAAATAGGTGTGTGCCAAATTTCACCCAAATCCGTACAGTCGTTTCTGCGTGAAAGCGTAACAAACACTCATCCTCGCAACACTTTCATAATTATGACAATTTTGTAAAAAAAAAAAATATTTTCAGAACAGTATTTTCTCATAAAGCCAAAATCATTACATCACTATTTGGCAGTAAAAGATACTAACATGTGTTACATACCTACACGATAGGCCGTGTTTGCACCGACAGATGAATATTGAATACAGGCACCAAATCCACTGGGTATTTAACCTCATCAAAACAGATTATTGATGAGTCAAAAGCCAATGGACGGCCAACTAATAAGCCTATAGTCGTAATCAGATGCGTTAATTAACAACCATCAACAGTATCAGCTCCCCTAGGCTTACCATCCCTACACGCGATACGTATTTCGCCGGTGACTATTCTGAATATCCTAAAAAATTAATGATGATTTTTTTTTATATAAACAAAAAGTTTCTTTTCTCTCTAGAAGATAATAAAACCTTTTTTAAAAGACATGCAAACAATATATAAAGTGAGTAACTTTATAGCGATGATATACTCGTAAATTTCAGTCTCACTAGCAAATTAAATGACTCAAGATAATTAATATTAAAAAAAAAAAAAAAACTTTGTAGGGTTCTGTACCGTACCAGAACCCAACGTACCACGATAATAATTTAGTTAGCACTGCACGTAAAGCGTAGTCAATATATACCATAATGTAATCGGGTTTAACCGATAACAAATTTACTGGCCTCCCAATGTTTATTTCTATATTCTATATTCCATTATATTATGATATTCTGCGTTATTCCCCAGAATGCCAGCGGTTAATGAGGGATGTAATCTAAGACAACCCTTTATATCCCGCTATAGATAATATATCAATTTCGTTAAACAATTTATTTTGTGCGAAAATAACCTCAAATAATACTGCATTGTTTATCTAACAAGATTCAGATACCACATCAAATATATTGAAACGAAGAAAAGGCGATTTATTGAAATTTTATCAATATTGTATCGATTTCCATATAAGCTGTATTGTATAATTTCGCTCATTTGCTACAAGTTCGACATAAATTGCAAAGCATAGCATAGCCAGCCTTTTTAACGTTCCCACTGCTGGGACACAGGCCTCCTCTCTAGGAGAGGGAATGGACCGTAATCCACCACGCGGGCCCTGTGAATGTCACATGTCTTCGAATGTTTGGTTCTAGGACATGCCAGTTTCCTCACGATGTTTTCCTTCACCGTTTTGAGAGCAGTGGTGATGAAATTAATTACACAAAGTAATGCGCTTGTCTCGGTTTGAACCCGTGGCCTACAATTCGTAAGTCGGGGCCGTTACCACTCGGCCACCACTGGTCGCAAAATTGATGATTTTTATAGTTATTAATACAGATATGTTAAAAAATTGCGTTGCGTTTACTGTAAAAACGTAATTTGTCGGAGAATATCTGCTCTCTCCCTCTCTTCCTATAAAGCTTAGACAAATATTAAAACATATTTACGGTTTTACAGTAAACGAAGCGCAATTTTGTAACCTCAACGATATTATTCTATGTCGAACTTGTAGCAAATGAGCGATTATGTAATTGTTTTTCTTTGCGATGGAGGCTGATTTCTTATAAATGTGTAAGATATTTAAATACCTATCGCGATTATACGCTTCCTGATAGGTAGAAAACTGAAAATGGCTGGACTGTCCGTGAGGAAGGTGCCTATGGTTCTTCACTGTCCCTCTCACTGTACTGACTTCATTCACTGTTCTTTCTTCATACAATCTAATTCTCTGTGGAATGCGCTACCCCGGGATACGATTATGGTATTGTATTGTATATATATATAAATGCTAGCAACATCCCGCGGTTTCACCCACGTTGTTCCCGTTCCCGTGGCAATACGGGGATAAAATATATTTTATCCCCATATAAAATATATGGGCTATAGCCTATGATACTCCACAATGACGTAGCTTTCTATTGGCGCAATAATTTTGAAAATCCGTTCAGTAGATCCAGAGATTACCCCTTACAATGTCACAAACTCACAAACGTCTCTCTTTATAATATTAGTATAGATTAATTTTGATTTGTATGAACTTAATATCAATAGCATTTCTGTTTGTTTTTTTTTTTTTTCATTTTGCATCTTCAAGTTATTCTTTGCATCACCCAAAGGTTCACTGGTAAAAAATGCCTAAGGCATTAAGTCCGCCTCTGTACTTTTGTGTGGGTAAATTATTAAATAAATAAATTATAGAAGCACATTGAAGTACAGCTCAATAGCTATATTGTAAGTAAAAATAAAACCGATACTTTCCCGAATTCGAAGCTCGCTTTGGAAATAAAAGTGATTTCTTCCACAATAAACATACCTAACACACATAATGTTTTATTTTTATAGTCGAAATTAACATGTTACCGAATTTGAGAAAAAGAGACGTACTACTTTTTTTTAAGTCTGTAATAAAGCATCGAAGCTGTAAAAGCCTCGATATTAACGATAGGTTATAAAAAAAATAAAGAAGCTGCGAGTCAGTGTATGGTTTATTACACAGATAGGCGCCGCTTTTTGGACTGTGGCCCAAGTTAAAAGTAACTGCGTCGATCTTTAAACTCTAAGAAATAACTCAAAAGCGTGCGTTTTATCAAATAAAATTCATTTCATAACGATGACTCCCTGTACCATGAGCCTTAATACCTGAACTAGAAGATTAAATTATACAAGGTTTTTTATACAAATGCGGTCTTTTAATTATTCTATCTATGGAATCTGGTGAGACAGTAGTCTTATATAAAAGCTATTTATGTCTAAGAAACTCATGAAAAATCGTAGAAGTAATGTGATATAAAGCCCCAATCACTAAATATTTTAAATGTCATGTTGAAGATTTTGAGTATGTATACAGTGTGAAATCTTAATGGTTGTTTTCCCGCGGCAGGACGATTACCCATCAGTAGTACTATCGAAACACAAAGTTAAACTAAAAAAATAAATGTTTTTTTTTTTTTCAAATCATTAAAAAAGTGTTCATAAACTCGAGCGAGAATCAATAGTAGTGTACTAGACATAAAGTAGGTAGATACCTACATGAGACGCACGTACCGCCGCGTACCTACATATCGCGCGATGCACTACTGTTGGTTCAAGTCGCTTTCGAGTTTTGTTTATCACAATTGTTAATCTGCCATTTATGGAGTCTAATATTTTTTATATTATATAAATCGATTGTATTACCGATACAAACTTATTTCGCTTCGGGAAAACAACCATTAAAATTTCACACTGTATACATAGTACGATTCGAGAATGTATTGTACCTAATACATGGTAAGCCATATTTTGTTATTACAATTTATAATAGCAACAAAATACTTAAAAGCGAAAAGTTGAAATCCCGTTTTACCCTTCGTCACAAAGTAGTCGGAAAATCGTGATAAAAAAACGGAACATGAAACTTAGCTTAGATTTTAAGATTTTTTTAACAATATTATGTTTTAGCAGTGGGCCCACCAATGAGAAGCTCTGTCAGTTTAGTGTTTTATTTGATCAACCTTTTACCGCTCGTTCTTATAAATTGCAACGTATACACAATAAAATTTCGGACCTTGTAAAATAATACTGATGTGAAACCAAAGCTGCTATGCTGGTAGGTAGTCGTATATTTGTCGTAATCAAGTCAGGTCCATCTGACACCTACATACATCTATGTTGATATTTATATTTAGACTGTTTTACTCGTTATAATTATTACTAAAACCTAAAAAATAGTGCAGGTTTGTTCACGTTTAATTTGACAGCCCTAAAGTTTGCGTCAAGCGGCAAGTGACAGCGATCACGTATAAATGATAACGCTCATAATTACGCCATAATAATTTTGATTACTAAACATTTTTTTACGTATTATCTTTTCCCTAGGTTTTGAGAAACGTTATGCAAAACCAATCAAATTCCCAATGAACTTTTTGTCGCAGTAGTGTGTACCTGTGAGAAATTTTGTTTTGCACGTGAATGTCAAAAATCACTAAAAACTAAGTTCTCCAAATCTAACACATCTGTCTCGTATGCGTATCACGCTTGACCATTTTCAAAGACAGGTGATGGAATCATGTTAACGATTTTTTATCTGTGGTCAGAGGTTGTTTAGAGTATTGTTTATTGTTAATTGTTTTAATCAGAAGGGGAGTCCGTCCATTTTTTTTTTGTGTACCATTAGTTTTAATTAAGGAATATAAATTGTATATATTATACTGATGAAAGGGTATCCATTTTGGCTTTATTCGGTTTTTGATAGTATTATTTTCTAGAATAGTATAATGGTTATTGTTTGCCTATTATCATGGAGTTTTAATTTGATAAAGTGCACAATTAAGTATGCTCACAGAGTCGGAAGGACTAGGATAAGGTAACTTTTTAACTTCTTCAAAGTAGTAAATGTTCTACTTGTAATCCTACCCAAAAAACAACATATAAATTGTGCCAAGACTCATCTCTCAAGCTTATTCGCTTACAGCACGCCCTCATACACTCGATTGGAGTCAAATCCCACACATATTTTGGTAAAATGGTAGACTTGGTCGTATAATTTCCTTAATGTTTGTGTGTTCTAGAGTAGTTTCTTAATGTGATATTTAGACCGAAACTATAAGAGTCCAAAAAACGACGAAAGCTTTAAAAAAGGTGGGCAGTATCTCGCTGTCAATTGCTTGTCTTGGCGGTGACTGCCGCGTCCCGGATTATTTGTATCCTCTTATAGCTTAACCGCGATTTTCCGCGATCATTATCATATCTTACGGGAATTATAATAAACAAATAATTTTGGATAAATAGTAGACTTTGTTATCTGCTCACAGATTCCTTTTACGAACAAACATTTTTAACACGGTACTCCATATTTATCAGTACTATTATCTACACTTATAAAGAGGTAACGTTTGTGAGGTAGATTTTCAAAATTATTCCACCAATAGAAAGCTATGTTATTGTGGAGTATCATAGGCTGTAGATATATAATAATGTCCAAAATGAAGTACGCATCGTTGCTTAACTTTGAATAAGCGGAAACTATTGAAGAACAAAACAATGTACTAATAATATTAAAGAACGTATCAAAATCTGTAAAAAAAAACCGCGATAGCATGTACCTATCTCCTACGAATAATAAAATAAAATAAAAATGAAATCGATTACATTATGACCAATAAACCAAAAACTTTTAAAAATCTGTCAATTTTACATAACTCCTACGAATAACTCACAACAATATTGTTTTGAACTTGAAGTATTACGCGGCCAAACGGGCCGGGATAAAAGTTTTTCGTTTTTCGTTTCGGAACGTAGTCCGCGGGCACTGCTAGTAATATTATAAAGCCAGAGTTTGTTTGTTTGGTTAGTTGAACGCGCTAAACTCGGAAACTACTAGACCGAATTGAAAAAAACATTTTAGTATCGAGGAAGGCATAACATCACTCTACAACCAATAGGACCGGAGCATCAATGAAAAAGATTAAACACGGGGCTATTATTGCTTAGAATTATGTAACGCAGACAAATTTACGCGGTAAGGCTAGTAACAGATATTGTATTTGCACAGATAGCAATCAATATTTTACGGGTGATCTGATTCAATGTATAGATTATATTGTAGGTAGTCTACAAATTCAATGTCTACAACTGGCTTGAGATGTTACTAACAATGAATGACCTACATATTGACTGGTTTGCGAACTCCATCGATCTGACCTATTGTTAGATGAAGTGGCTGACTTGATGAACTGGGGATTTGCGTGGCAATTGACTTTTACTGGAGAGTGAACCTGCTAGGAAGTGGTACAGTGATGATTCGAGAGTGTGATGTTTGTGGCCCAAGTGTAAATACTCATGTGCTGTGTGTGTGTGTGTGGCTGCTTTTTTACCCGACTGTCCCAGAAGGAATTTAATGTTTTTGAGAGTATGTATATATGTACACCTATGTTTTTTTTTTGTACGCCCTGTAGCCTGTGTGTTAAAAAAACCGGCCAAGTACGTGTCGGACCACGCATAGTGAAGGGTTCCGCAGTTCACTGTTAAAATCTCATATCTCTAAGAGGATATACCTAACCTGTGAAGTATTTTGAAGAAGCTGGTTGTGAAGTTCTATTTGCTCAATTTTTTTCTTCTTCTTTGTTTAAAACTTAGAGAGGGGAAACATTTTTTTACAAATTTGGAAGCACCTATCTCAAAAACTATTGCTTTAAATAAAAATCTTTTTATAAACCTGTTTAATTTTGAAAGAGCTATCCAATGATACCGACACGATTATGTTTGTTGGAATTTATTTTTTCATCCCTCAATTCGAGCCCTTCTCTCAATGAGATCCCTTAATTTAAAACATGTAGGAGTGTCACCCCTAAAATTATTTTTTTCCGTATTATTACAGCATTATTGAATAGCGGTTAACAGGTTGCACGTACCTACCAATTTCAATTTATGAAGCTTTAATAGTCTCCGAGTAAAACGGCTGTGACATACGGATGGACAGACAGACATGACGAATCTACAAGGGTTCCGTTTTTTTACCTTTCGGCTATGGAACCCAAAAAATGAGGTAAAATGCGATTCATCCTGTGTACCTACTGAAGTGATATAGGTTGTGTGTTTTCGTAAGATAGGTATAGTTATGTAGTATAAAAATATAAAGAGCTCAAGAAAACGATTCCAAAAATGTAACAAACTTAAATGTAAATCTGTTGTTGAAGTATTTTATATTGACTGATGGTAATAATATAAATGGTCAGCAAAATTTCTTTAGTTTTTCAATCATTATGTAACATGACCGATGTTCAAATAAAATATTTTTGGTAAATAGCTAAAGATTGATCGAAAAACGCATTTACGGATAGGACGGAAAACAACTCGCCGTTAGTCGTGTTTTGTTATGGATCTAGGGAGTATAATAATTATTTTTATCTTCTCCTTTTTCCATGCTGCTAGCGAAATAGTTGACCACTCAAAAAAAAATCTCACGAATCGCAAACGATGCGTCAAATTTTCCGTGAACATGAAAAACTATTTCCTGGCTTTTGTTCCGATCACCAAAACTCGCCGATGTTCGTTGGTACCTACCTAAAGTACCTATAGATATAGAATAGTTTCGTATGCTACATTGTTTTTACCCTCCCTCGTTTGGCTAAAACCATTTTTCATATTGATAAAAAAATTGTTTATAGACTTCACACTCTAAATCGAGCTATTTAATAATACATCCTTTATAATATCGATAAAAACAAATAACCGCTGTTTGCTCCTTGACCGCAAACGGGAACCTGAACCATTAAAAAAATAAACTCCAATAGACTTTGAACCTTATTCAGATTGCCGTGGAGTTTTTTTTAATTGTTTCGTTTATTTGCTAACAGTTCTTTTAAGGGGCACAGATAAAAATCAATATGTCATTTTAAAAGATGCCTCTAGATTTTTTCCACTGGACTTTGTTAATTAAAAACATTTTATTACGCTTATTCGTTGGTGGCAAACGTTTAAGCATCTGCTTTTTTTGTGAAATCGTGTAATTTGAAGGTTCTGGTCGGTGTTCCGTTATAGGAGTGTGGTCTAGTTTTATAGATAAGAAGGTTTTATAGAATAGAATCAGATTCCATTATTAGTATACAGATTATTTATTGAAAACATCAATAATAAATATGTACTTCCTACTATACCAGTCTCCTTAGTCATCTAAACGGATCATTCTCTCTGGTTCCACCAGCAATTAGTTCCATGACTAGTGAGACTTTTTATTCTCAGTAGTTCCATGCACTTTGATAATGGAACAAATAAAACAAAACTTAATCGAACTCGTCTCACTAGTTCAACCGTAGTTTATCAATAGAACTACTGAGATTTTTTTTTCTCGGTAGTTCTATGGTTCTTCTTAGTGAACCGTAACGGGGTGGTTGCGGATTTGGTCGTCACCAAATCAACTGACGGCGAGGAGAAGCTAGTCACCTGCGCTAGGACCTGTGCAGTCGAGCGCCATTAGCGGGGACGAAGGAGTCCTGAGGGGTTGAGCCAATCGGCGCTGGTGGTTCGGTAGGGGGTTGAGATGTCCGTGAGGCAAGCTACCCCCTTTGGTTTGGAATTCACGCAGAACTGTGGACCTATCCTATAGCCAGGGGTATAGAAACGGCCAGTGTCCCGTCAGAGGGCGACAGGCGTGGTTCGTGAGGTCCGCGGAGGTCGCCCTCAGGCGGCCAAAGCGGTTGTTAAAGGCCATGCTGCACGGTGTAAACCAGCCTTGCGCACCTACATATAAAAAAGGTCTCATTAGTTCCATGGAACTAATTGCTTGTGGAACTATTGAGAATGATCCATTTAAACTACATTCGAGTACAACTGCAAAATTTGTGGACCACTATAAAAAAATAATTGTAGTTTACTTATAGAACATGAATGAAAGGAAAACAGGTGCTATAACGTGCTTGATGGGGTATTTAGAAGTTTAAATGCTAAAACCCACATGGAGCACCAAGACAAAACCAACTTCATGTGTTGGTCAATAATATCATTATAAATCCACAATGCTAATTTTATCCCACTATTTTCCGGCCAGCGAGCGCTCGCCGCGATATTCTCGATCGATTCTTCGATTATCGATAAGGCACGTCAGTACCTCGAGAGCCCTCGTAGTTCTCATTATCGGCGTCACGCGTGCTACTCGAATGGCGCTGTTGTGCCAACATGGCTGCCGATTCGGCGGGAAAACAGAGTGTGAGTGCGTGTGCTCCTATCAAGATATAACGGCAATTACAAATTTAGTAGGGTGCACGCAGTTATGATGAAAAAAAAAAACTGAAAGTTAGCCTGCCAAGCCTAACTTTACGAATGAAATCAGTCCGAAAATGTAGGAATCAGTATAAACTCCTCAAAACCTCAACTTGAAAATCGATGACGTTTTCACTGTCTAAAAATAAAAATGTATGGGATTTACATGGGCAATCATTACCTTGATGAATTGGAAATGAGCAAAACACTAATACAAAAATAACCATAAAATAGCAGATATATTATATAACTATTTCTTTGATATTAGATTAGAACACAGTCATATCAAATACATATATGTACTATGACAAGAAATGTATTATTTTGTTTAGTTTACCTAGATGGTTCTATTCTATAAGTCCTAAATGAAATCAAACAATACGAACTGAATTAAAAAAAAATACCATAATAATGTATTTAAACCCGTAACATTATGAAATGACGAGATAGTTTTTTTGAAAGCATAGGAGCACTTTAGGTTTGAAAAAGAAACCCAAAAAGGGATAAAAAAAAAGTTCGTCCATTGTAACGAGTGGCAGTTCTCTCCGCCAAGCGGGATGTGCAACTCACACTTGACTGTTTTTCGATTCGAGGACGTCACTGAACTACTTTTTTATGGAAGAACCCTCTTATTGTTTTTACGTATTGTTATTTAGAGTAGCAGTTAAAGTATTGACGACCCTAAGGTCGTCAATACTGTGTGTAACTGTAAAATACTACTTTGACTAATCAAAGTAGTATTTTACAGTTATAAATTTCAACACTCGTGTTATACCTAGGCAGTTTTATTTCCCCCTGATACTCGTGGATTTATGATGAATTTTGCTGTTGACAGTGTACTTATGTGATGTTCTAGTGTGTTAAATAAATCAATTTTCATCTAGTAAGAGTTACCATGAAACTCCAATCTATGCCAGCTGTAATCAATGTTTATGTGGACTGTAAATATGATCAAAGTAATAAAATAGGAATCATTCTGGTTACAGTAATTTAGATTGCGCCGTTCAAGTTTTTTTTTTAATACCTTCAGTTACAAATGTTACAATAGCTATTCTTAGAAGTGCCATTATTAAATTTATAGTTAAACAACATTTCTTCTTCTTAAGATTTCTTATCTTGAACGGTAAATTAATTCAGAAACTTGTATCATAATAATAAAGCCCTAAGATCTTGTAAGTATTAAAACGGTCTGGATTAATGCTTCAGCTTCAAACAATTTCTTACAATACAGAATGAAAATTACTACGTTTCTCCCACGCAATATTCAACCTTACGCCATTATTAATCGGGTCGACAAGTCAACGCAACTAAACGGCCATTTCTATTAATTTTCAAGCAACTTTTGCATTCACATCTTAGCGGCTATCTGTCAAAATACATGAAAATTAAGGCTTTTTTGACAGTTTACGAATGACATGCGAATGCAAACCTTGCTTAAAAATGAGTAGAATTGGCCCTCTGAATTCACCTCAATGAGTGCCTCGCATTTCGACTTTATAAAGAATAATCCAAACCGACCCTGACAGACGACCCAACCCGCGTAAACACACACTTCTCCCTCTAACTTATGGATAAACAACGGGGGAGAAAAGGACAGAGACAGTTTTGACAGTACGTCTTCTATTCATTAGTCGTGATTACGGCACGGGATGAATTGACATCTGGGACATCGGGGTAGGCGCTCGGATTTCCCTGCTGAGGTTTCTGCTAAAATTTTGAGCGCGCGAATTCTATGAAATATGTATAGCGTCTGGGGCCGGATCGTCAATGGCCCATATTCCAAAACGTAAACTTCAACTCAACCCGCACACGAACGCCATCGGGCCTTGTCAGAAATTGATATTTTCGTGCTCGAGAGTTGGGGTTAAGCTGAGGAAGGGCGTTTAAGCATTTGCATGCTCATGTCTCGAGCGTACGAAAATGTCAATTAGACAAGCTTTCATTGACTTTTTCTTGCTCATGCTGGCGTAGAAGTTTGAATTGTGTTGGAGATAATGGACCTGAATATAATATTAAAATAATATACAGGGTGATTAGTTAAAGTGTGCGCGTATAGATAAATCCGATACTATGAAAGAAGTCTCGAAATTTTTATGAAAGCTAAAACACCATGATTTAATTGTTGAATCCTAATTTTTCCTCATACATCCAAGTTTACCCATCCACGCACACCTAAAAAAATCACCCTGTAGATATACACATTTTCTTATAAGTAACGCTGAGTTCAAAGAGAAACGTGGGGGAGTTTTTTCAAAGCTTCTTTTTAAGTCGACTTAGATATAATCAAAGTCAGCAACTTTCTTAATTACATGATAGAATTTAATTCGCATTTGATAGGTACAATTCGCTGGGCTCAGGGAAAATAAGGATCTTGAACTCACCTAGGGCGGTGCTGGCCATCCTCATAGTCTGGACTTGCATGTCGTCTGGCGAACCTTGGGTGAGTTTCCTCTTCCGTGGCCGTCCTTTCTGGCTGGGTCCACCATAGTACTGAGGTGAGTCTCCTTCACTATGCAAATCTTGACACCTGGATAAAAAAAAAACAACAAAAACGTTATAAACGTTTCGATTTGAATATAGAATGTGTTCAAAATGGAATTTTGATTGATTTTTCTCGGATTTGCAATTTTGAGAATTTGTGTCACAAATTCTTCGTGCCTATTAGCACCGGGCCCGAGTTAATTGGCGAAATATTCGGAAGCTCGCGTTGGAGTTTTAAGTCGACAGATACGATAATGAATATAATTCAAATATTCTGTTCTTTATTTTATGTGTACCTATGTTATGTTTATTGATGGTAGCAGAGACATAATATTACAGGTATCTATATTTTTGTTGGAAAGGGTATACATAAAGCTGAAGAGTCTGTTTTTTGTTTACTGGAATGCGCTAATCTCAGGAACTGGAAAAGTTCTTTCATTTTTAGATACTTAGCCCATTTATTGAGGAAGGCTATATATTATAACGCTAAGACCAGTAGGAGCGAGAGACAAAAATAGAGAAAGAAGAAAAAAAAAGAAGATTTTGTATTAAAATTATCTCCAAATATAATATGACCTCCTTTCAATCAACAGCTACTTAAGTAGTCATTTACATTAATCAATGTTATATAAATTTCATTTCAGAATTCGTAGTAATACCTCAGGAATAAAGAATACATCATTTCTAGAAATTGCAGCCACAACATTGCGGTTTATTCCAGTTACTTACAGCAAAAATACCACATTTCGACGTATTTTATTGGAATTTTCATTATTGAACACCTTTCACTTTATATTAAATTCGAAAACACTGATAAATTATTTTCTTTATGAAGTGTTTATAAAAACACCTTGGTCATTCTGAAATTATTTTGTTTCATCAGTTCAGTTATTTTCAATACAGTTCTATCAGGGTGAAAATATCCAACACGGTATACCTATAATACAGACCTCAAAATCTTTGTAAACTAGAGTGACTCTCAAACTCACATTACTAGCTCACCTGCCATAATCCTGTTCCGACCAAAAGGCATACATACAAATAAGAGAAATAAAACTACTCACTTATATAAATTGGTAAACAACACAGTAGATGTTAGTGAGGCAGACGCTGTATAAATGAAGCTGGAAGCAGTCTGTCATCTGTCATCACTAGTTCATAAGCAGGGATCCCGGCAATAAGGCAATCATGCCTTAAGGTATCAACCTTAGATAAATAAGAAAAAAAAAGGACCCACCTACAGACACTGGTCAAATCTTCGTCACAGTATTCATCAAAGCAAGTGCTGTCATAATGGAGACGGCAGTAGACGAGGCCTTCTATCATGCCGAAGACTTCGATGGGACAGGTAGCTCTAATCTTATACTCGTACCTATCAGATTGGTCCAATTTTAGTAGTTGTTTGTTTGGTAGCAATCACCCTTAGACAACTGTGTGCCACAGGCCACGCACGTGAATCAAGTTATGTGGTAGAAGAGACGCCGTACTTACAAATTAAAATGATACTCAAATAGACAGGTCACATCCTCAACGCAATACTTAGTCATCAATGCAGATGCTGTTCTTGTATAGACTCCGTTCTAACATATTAACGAATAAATTAGAAAAAGGTGGACTCACCTATAGACACTGGTCATATCTTCGTCACAGTACTTATCAAGCCAGGCGTAGTCACAATGGGGTCGGCAGTAGACGAGGCCGTCCCGCATTCCAAAGACATCACCCTTAGACAACTGTGTGCCACAGGCCAGGCACGTGAAGCAGGTGAGGTGGTAGAAGAGATGCCGTACTTACAAATTAAAATGATACTTCAATAGACAGGTCACATCCTCAACGCAATACTTAGTCGTCAAGGCAGATGCTGTTCTTATATAGACTCAGTAATAAATTAGAAAAAGATGGACTCACCTATAGACACTGGTCATATCTTCGTCACAGTACTCATCAAGGCAGGCGCTGTCATAATGGGGACGGCAGTAGACGAGGCCGTCCCTCATGCCGAAGACATCACCTTTAGACAACTGTGTGCCACAGGCCACGCACGTGAAGCAGGTGAGGTGGTAGACGAGGTCCCGTGCTCGCATCACGAGCTCATTGGCCGTGATCCCGTTGCCGCAGCGAGCACAACGCTTGACGCAGAAGAGTCTGAAACAAGGAGACTTGTATTTGCTCTGTGGCTCAGTAGCAATATTATTGGAGTCTTGTTTTTCGAAGAACGAATTCACAGTATAGATATCTATCAGTATTGTGACTTGGCCCTGTCCTTGAAATAATTATATTACTTCCAGCCACGCACTGAAGGCTGCCGGCCTACAGTATTTTAACTGCATCAACATAAACATACTTGAGCTTCTTTCTAGTTTTGTGATAAATAAGAAATGTTCAATAGAAATACACGTTGTGTTTTTAATCATACCTACTGAAAAGTATTTGCACCTCGACTGAGACGAAAAAATTTTTATTGTTATATATTATATTTACCAATAAAAAGGAAAAAAATCCGCTTTTAATTTAGATTTTTATAATAATATAAAATTTATTTGCTATATTAATTAAGTACTAAATGTAGATACCTACTTATTTCAATCAAATAGGTATTCACAAATCGCACGCTTTCTGCTAACAAAGCTATCACGCCATTCGTTTGTTAGTGCTGTGTATTCGCGACTGTTGTGTATCGAGTACATTATATGGAGTTCGAGACGCGTACGTATGATTCCAGTCCAGACTATTTTTATATAGCTAGAATACTATAGTTATCTATACTGTGATAGGATACACTTTTACTGTCTCTAATATTACAGCTTGATGCACTATAAACGTCACAGGATAATTGTAGCATGCGTTTGATTATAAATTATCTTGAGAGAAACTTAATTAAACTCTCGAAAAATTGACAACTTAACATTTGGAATACTCTTTTACGCATGTGAATTTGATGGTCAATCTCTCTAACTCATTCCGGGAAATATTTATTAAATTCTCTGACCTAGCCAAGGTGCGGAACAAAAGACACTGGGAACTTATTTACTATTCTACAATTTCTCGAAATGACTTCGAGAGATTATAGCATTTATAAAAAAATGTATAGTAAAAAAGAGTTACAAACATTCAGGTGAAAATTTATCGAGAGATTACAATCTCTCAAGTTATTAAGTAATCTTACTGAGTTTACCATTTTCCGGTGATACATACATATATTCACAAAAGCATAATACGAAGCATCAGCATGAAAACCAGCATTTAATAAACCTTTAGAGCGTGTGAGGTTTCTAACCACTAGTTTATAGTTCAAACTTTTATCTCTTATTAAAAAAACAAATAAGGAACACAGTAGTTTAGCACCAAAGGAGTTTATAAAAAGATGGCAAAACTACAAAAACGCCTTTTCTTTATTCGAGTGTTAACGGACAATAAACTAATAACATCAAACACGTTATTAAGCTCTGTGTCGACTTCGCTTAGATTGCTCAATATTCTCAAAAGATAGGTAAAGAACGCAATAGAATAACAAGCACAGGAGTTAGTTTTAAATTAATTTTATAAATTGAAAAATTATTCGTGAATATAAAATAAATGCTCAATTATTAATATCGGTTTTAATAATTATCATCCACTAACAGGATTCAAGTACCTTTCAACTGGTCTCGTTAACCGTATAGTTCGGTAGTAGTACCAATTGGTACCAGAAAGGCGAACCTCCACCGGCAGGGTAGTAGTAACCATTGGTACTACGAGATGCTTTTAAAATTTCAATCTGAATCCTTTTTTAAATTAACTTAGGTGTGGAAAATGACAAAAAGAAGACCGGAAATATAATGATTATGTATTGATTTTGCGGTTTTACATTTTTTTCAGCAAGCGAGAAGGTGGTTCACATAATATATATTTTTAGCAAATCTAAGTTACCTATCTTTTGGAAGCGTGTAGTAATGCGTATTTTAGACGCTTTTTAAGTTGTCTGGTTTGATTTGAACGATTTTATCTCGTAATTCAAGATATTTCTCACAAACATCTATACTAATATTATAAAGCTGAAGAGTTTGTTTGTTTGAACGCGCTAATCTCAGGAACTACTGGTTCGAATAGAAAAATTATTTTTGGGTTGAATAGACCATTTATCGAGGAAGGCTTTAGGCTATATATCATCACGCTTAAGCCAATAGGAGCGGAGCAGCGATAAAGAATGTTTTAAAATTGGGGATTCCACGGGGACGAAGTCGCGGACAGAAGCTAGTATTCTATAAAATAGATGTAGAAACATCATAATTTAATTCGAATGCCGAAACTTGAACTAATTTCTGGAATTCACGACGTAATTTGTAACACACCGTCGACTCAGTTATTATGTCAAAAATCTTGTCGAGGACAGTGGTTAAGTCACTCTAACAAAATTTAGGTTAGGTAGGTAGATAACTAATAAAATTGATTACTTGACTGGTTACTTCTTGATTGATTGCTTACTTGATTGATTATTAGATTACTTATTAAAATTGATTGAGTCAGGCGTTACTTTGCGGAAATCCATTTTAAATTTGAAAATGAAAACAATATATCTAGTTTTAATTTCCGCGAATATTAGTGGGTTGCAGGTATGCACCTCCCTCCCGCCCCATTGCCGCGCTGCATTGCCTTCCTGCATGTGCTTAAAATCCTTGCATTTGCCCAGTAATCTTGCATGTGCATAATATAGCGGGCGGGAGGGAGGTGCATACCTGCAACCCACTAATATTCGCGGAAATTAAAACTAGATATATTGTTTTCATTTTCAGATAACTAATATATAAACATAAGTTTATATATTAGTTATCTACCTACCTAACCTAAATTTTCACGTAGGAAATAGTGAAATATTGTACAAGGTTATTATTTTACACTAGCCCCGCGGTTTCACCCGGGGATAGTGTGGATTCCCAACAGTGAAAGAATTTTTCATATCGATTCGGAGCCTATTCAATACATGCAAACTATACATACGAGGAAAGATTTGATCTTTCCTCTTTATAATACATATTAGTTTTACATGTATATTTTCTCGCCTTTTCAAGCTTTGTGCGGCCATTCTACAGACACAGTCCAAATTATGACCGTGACCACTAAGTCTATTCAGGAAGATTTTCTAAATAAACTATTTCTCAAACGTCGGTCGCAAGAAATTCCATACCTACTACATTTTATTGAAATTTATCTATACCATTTTCGGTTCATCAACAATACAAAGGTGTATTTTGAGCATACTTTACTTTCCTACGATTTTAACGAGCTCTGCAATAAAGTGATTGTTTTCACGTTTCCACATGCATATGTATATCAACTTTAACTAAAACACAGTTAAGTTTTAGTTTTCGTACAAATTTATTTGCTTTTCCATGTCAATAACCAAATTAAATCATGTGCTTCAACTGCCTAGCCTTTTCCCAACTATATTGGGGTCGGCTTTCAGTCAAACTGGATTCAGCTGAATACCAGTATTTTACGTGGAGCGGCTGCATACCAGACCTCCATAACATTAACTGGGTAACACGGTACTTCTAGACAAGGCTGGAGTCATATTTACTGGCTTCTGACAATCCATAATAACTGCCAATTATCTACCAAGGGCATCCGGGATCAACGGCTTAGCGGGCTTTCCGAGGCACGGAGGAAACTCGGTATGTTGAGATGGTCACCCATCCACAGACCAACCTTGGCAAGCGTTGCTTAACCTTGAAGAAAGACCCGTGCGGCTGTTATTCATAAGCCATGAGCTCCACTCCTAATATAAAATACGTGTATTAAATAATTTTATTTTGGTTTTAAACATACTTACCGCAGCTGCAGAATGGTTGGTTGGCTTTTTCAATAAAATTCATACACGCCAGCTCTTCATTTAGTTTGATTTAAATGAATTTAACATCAATCACATTGGTTACAAAATCATGGAGCTCTCATATTATACGTCAAAACTTATAATCTCCAAGAATTTAGCTATCCTCTTCTGATAGAATTGTAATCAGCTTTGCGCTCCTCAGTAAAAGCATCGTTAATTCTTGTACTAATGCCATTAATCTGCTTAGAAGGAGGCTCTGATTGTTCCGCATGGCCAAATGACCCCCAACCCATGTCCAATGAACAGTTGATGGCCAATAACCAACCTTTGACAACTTAACATTAGACACCCTCTTCGATAATCAATCAATCGTTATCACTGGTTGTGACGGGCCCTATGTAAACAATTATAGCATATGTCCGCTTTAACGAGGGGGTGGCTAGAGAGTCAAATTATACCGAAAGCTTGACATTATTTTGACAGTTTGCGTTTAGTTTTGTCCTTCAAATGAGTAGGTGCGCCCAGAAGTGCAAATGACAACATGTGTTTTTTCTTTCTGCACAAATTACACACAATTCAACTGATGCGGTTGTTGACCATTCAAGCAAAAACTCTCACAAGTAACGTGGATTTAAAAATTATTTCCCGAAACTGAGAATCTATGCTTCATATGTCTTCAACTGTCATGAAATAATTAAATATCAAGCGTAGGCATATGTAGGTGCATATAGATTTTTTTTTTGGATTTTCCCATTTACAATCTGATATATGTACCTATTGTGGATTTTACCGGCAAAGGGGACATAATGACTACGAAATACAATAGTCAATTTGTATGCTTAAATGCTGTCGAATAGCGATATCAAAATCCGACAACTACTGGAAATCCTATTAATATTATAAACGCAAAAGTTAGTAAATATGAATGGATGTTTATTACTCTTTCACACAAAAACTACTGAACGGATTTGGATGAAATTTGGCACACATATGGATTATAACCAGAATTAACATATAGGATAATTTTTACAAATTATCTTATTAACTTATGCGGGTGAAACCGCGGGGCGCTGCTAGTACAAGAATAATCCCGGACCGCAAACTATGAAAACTGGCGTTTTTTTTTTGCGTCTGCGGAGTTTACTATCCCCATTCGAGTTAGTCATGCGTACCTATGTTTGATTCAACACTATTTTTATTGCTGGTTACGTATTTAAATAAACGTGTGTCTGATCGAAACAGAAACTATTTTCATCAAACTCGCTTTAACAAAATGAAACGAATATTTTATATCAACGTGGATTTTAATATTTACGTGAAAGTTTGTTTAGTTTTGGCATTTGCATGTTTCACGTAGTATACTGAACCAATAAAAGCACCAAATCAGCGTATCGCTTTAATTAGTAATTTAAATAGGAACAAATCCCCTAACCCCTAAACTAAAAGTAAATACCAAAGTATCTGTCTAAAAAGAAGTAGTGTCAGAAATGGATATCCAATAAAAAGTGAAGCATTTGAAAAATTCAGTGTAACGAAAATCAAAAACTTAAATTACTTGAAAATTTTAATTACCAACCGTAGTAATTAACAAGGAGTCCTAAAAAGACAAAAATTACCACAGCAAACCGATAACTCAAATGAAATTCGAAGTACAGTCAACGCTAACGAGCGAAAAAAATTTAACGTTGAACGTAAACGTTTTCGTTTACGTTACGAGTCCGGTGCCGCAATGGTTACAAAAACAAGTTGTGTTGGTCTCGTGGACAGGTGTGCGAACAGCCGAGTGTGCTGGACTTTGAGTGACAGCCTGCCTTGCTCCCTAATTGCTAGTGTATCACCTACAGACTGACAACGGCTGGGTAAACGCTGCCCACGCGTCGATTGTAATTACAGGATTATCATAATTGATTAAGCTTCGCGAATAGGTTTTATTTTAATGTCGATCGTTATCGCGATAAGGTTGTTTAAGTTGGGTGCTCGTTTTATTTAGAATTTTATTGAAAAAAAAGTTGTTATATAATATATTTGGGTTTTATTTAAGTAAAGTCGAAGGTATTTGTGAAGAAGATGGATAAGTTAAGGGAAATTTCCCTTTATTGTTTTGCGTAGGTACTGATAAAAATCCTCTATTACTAAAGCTGCGTTGTACTAAAATTTAAAATATAATATCTTGCTACATGTATTATAGATCAACCTTTCAATTTTTCCATGTAGTTATTTCATTTACCTTAAAAACCAATACTGAAAACCAACAATAAATATGCAGTCTTTTAATTTCACTCGAATTCGACGATTAACCGCTTCCTGCTTCCCCTTAAAATATAACAAAAGTTCTGTACATCGTCAATGTCCTTTACTTGAAAAAACATCGCATAGCTTTTCGCAAAAGCAGAGAAAATTTCCTTAAAACATAAAGTTCGCTTCGCAAGCTTGCGTTACACAGCCAACTACGATAGGTATCAATAAGATATGATAATCAACTTGAAAAAACTCTTCCTAATTTGACGAGCTTGTATTGTTATGATGCGTGGTCAGTTAATCACTGAAGAAAAATTGTTAATCGAAACATTGTTTATCGGATATTCGGACTGTATAAAAGTAGGCAATATCTGCACCATGTTCGCGTTGAAAACACTTGCCTTTTTTTGGTAGCTTCTGTCAGACGAAATTGTTTGTTCAAATATTCTATGATATTTCAATTCTTTGATGCACAAACTTTACCGACCTGTCTTACTTATGTTCTCGTTTCTATTTGAGCATAAATCGATATTTCATTGCTTTGTGTTTTAGGTGTACCGCATTAGTTTATGGTGGATTCATTATATAATATATCAATAGTTTTTCATGAGCATCATGATACCGTTTATTTCCGTACTGATTTCAATCCTACACAGATTAGTTACAAAATTTCTTCTCACGTTTACAGGAGCCCTGAGCCCAATTTTCTCGTTGGAAATATTCTGTCACTGCTTCGTACCCGAAGGAACTCCTTTCTAAGGCTACATATTATATATATGTACACGGACGACGTATATATAGATATACACCGTCTTTGCTTTAATCGGCTTACCTGTAATAGTCTTCTTTGCAGTAGATATTGCCGTCTCTTGAAAAGCAGGTTAGTTCTGTGTCCAGTGGCAGTCGACATTCACAGCAGCGGAGGCAAGTACCGTGCCATTGCCTGTCCACTGCCAGCAGATAATATCTGGTGAAAGGAGGTTCGATTAAGATTTTAGTCGAAAGAAATATCGTACTAACTTGTTGTATCTTCAATATTTCTTACTATAAATCTAAATATTAATTTTATTTCAAAAACAAAAAGTCCCGATGGAATGGTTTCATAAATCATATCAGCTATGTATGCTCCGAAGGGTTAGACAAAGGAACAGTTACTAGTTAGTCTAGATCTAATTAAAGACATCCGGAACATCGGTAAAGTTCTAGGAAAAATCCTTGATCTAACGCTCACCTATCTTGTATCCGTCCTCCGCACCCCGCACACTCATCGGGGGTCGCGGGGGAGTCTTCCGAACTCTCTCGTTCCTTCAACATGCCTTCTGGCTCCGTTCTGCACGCAGAACTGAACTCTGTGTCTCAAATAACCAGGTTCAATTCACCCTGTTCCGTGTTCTTGGCACTGCCGTTTGGAACAGCCATAATAGCTTGGTTTGTATCCACTTTTTGTTCTGTTGGATCTAAACGGGATTCTTTAGGATCTGTCAACAAAGAGATTAGTTGATTCGCTTGTTTTGTTTCGGCTACTGTTATATATATAATAGTAAAATATGAGAATACTATAAATCTGTAAAAGGCAAAATATTTTAAATTTTGAAGGGTCGTGTATTCACCACTTTTTTGGTCACCTTGACCAAAATTCGCTATTATGCGAACCCTTTTCTCTTTAATTGCCTATTGTCAACCCTATTAGATAATTTTTGGACTGCCCCAAACAATAAATAACACCATGAATACAAAACACATACCTACATATTGAGCCCCAAACAAATCCTTTTTAGCAATAACTCTTGGCAAATAGGATTCAGAGTTTGCTTTTAAACTGTGAAAAGCCTGGACAAAAAATCCAGTACTACTGACAGTAACTTCAGTCCCTACTCCAATTTATTTAAGGTATGTGCAGCATATACTCTCCTTCCATATATCTCCATACCATCATCACAAGAGACCCCCTTTTCCTCCAAATCATTATTCACGCAATACTTACTTTTTTCTTTGGTCTTCCTCTACCTGTACCCGAACCATAATAATATACCAACCTACATTCATACTAAACATGGACCTCACGACTTCATTCCCATGCATGACAACTATACACATAACATCACTGAATATATGTATTTATACACAGTTCATGCCGAACTTCCGCCACTGGACTACAAGAGGGTTAAACTGGGGAAAATTGAAAGCTGATATACTCTGCGTGTCTGCGAGTGGATTGCTCGATTGTACTGAGAAACTGTTTCCGATATTCATAACGCTGCATGAACTAAGAGTAACAAGTGAGTTGTAACGATAGAAAGGGGTTATTGTTAAATAATCTATCGATACGTATTGATCCAAGCGAGAGTGCATGAACT
The DNA here is from genome assembly GCA_905332915.2 of Hecatera dysodea. Lineage (NCBI taxonomy): Eukaryota > Metazoa > Arthropoda > Insecta > Lepidoptera > Noctuidae > Hecatera > Hecatera dysodea. The sequence continues at coordinate 21,861,490 of HG995286.1, read as the reverse complement.
CGTAAATGTAGGTGATCGATTTAGAATAATAACGAGTGTTTATATGGTCGGATTCGAAAAAATACTTCAGTGGAAAGCATGAGTGTAAGTAAAAGATTGAAATGGTGTGATAACTGATTATATAGACATGGCATTAATAGAGGATTATAGTAGTTTGATGACTAATATTTTAGTGTGAAAGAAGTAGGTAATGTTGCGCCAACCCCAAATTAGAATTATAATGAAGAACCACTATTACTATACAGAGCAGCATAAACTGAACAGGAAGAATTCCAAATGAGTTGCGGAGCTGTGACGCCAGTAACAGGGATATTGTTGAGTAATCTATCAATCGAGACATACTGAACTAAGCGAGAGTGCCTGAACTTGTAAATGTTGGTGATGGATCTAGAATACGTCAAGAGTAATCAGAATGATGTTGATGATGATGATGATGCGGTTGCTTTAACGATGTTACAAAAGAATTTTCTTTTATAATCTGATTATCGTTTATCATTTTTGTTTTTATAATATAAATATAACGTTTTACATAACTTTCTAAATGATCGTTAGCATTAAGGACTTGTGAACGGATTAATTTTTCACGGTGTCAATTCGAATCTGACACACGGCTTGTATGTAATAAATATTATTCGTATCCATTCATTTCAATGGTTTATAGAAGAAGGCTTTAAGACACATACATAAATATGCAGTAGCAAAGCTATTTACTTTGAAAGCTCAGGTTAGCGCTATTCACGTTCAAAAGCTGGTTGAAATCTCACAAGAAAGCTGAGGCATTGAAAACGATGCATTTTATATCATGTACCGGAGATTAGAACATATCTTAATCTATTAAATGTTAAAAATAAATTCTATCGGCGTAAAATATGTCACTAAATCAAGGATTTTAAAGTCAGATTTTACTTTAGATTTTTATCCTTTTATCGTTCTAGTTGACCCATCAGATGTTGCTCTATCCTTACGAATTTTAACAAGCATTTAATAAATACTGCCAAAGCGGCCCAACTACACTCGGGTGATGCTGTTGCAAACACTTTTTCCTATTATTAAATAAATTGTGTAGATAGTCTGTTGTATTCCCAGTAATAGGCCATCAAAAATATTTCCATGTAAAGTAACGCCAAGACGAGTATCAAGTATATATTGCTTGCTTAGTAAAAAAGTAATAGAGAGCTAAGCTCCTAAATCTACACGCCTTTACCTAATATTCTGTAACCTTCTCATCATAGATCTGTGATCAGTGTTCTGCGAGGATTAAATTCTCTACAAACCCGTTTTGTTACTCCAGGCTTTGTTCTTTGCTTTTTGTTGGCAAAAAGTTAGTCAATTATTTTTTGTTCATAATCCCGTAGGAGTGTCTCTCTTATGCCTTTAACTTACGTTTTAAGTTATGTCTTTAAATTTGCCCTAATGTGTGGCCTAGCCGTCTCGTAAGAGATTTCTTGCACATTCTATCTTATTAGAAATTACGACAGTTTTGATGATCATCAGTTAGTGAGTAACAAAATCTAGGTTTTTTAGATATCTATTAATAATGTATCTAAACAGTATAACAGTTATACATTTAAAACTTATCATGTTTAATTAGTACACTATTTACAACATGATTGTCCTGAGAATGAACTTTCTTACAATGTTCTGAATCTATAAAAGTACAAAAATATCACTAAACGCTTCAAGATAAGGAAGGTAGTGCGCTTCCGTTGTCTCGTCTTGTCGGATTTCCAGATCTGTCAAAAACATTCAAGCGAATCGCACAACAAAGATTACTGGAATCTATTTGATATAAAATGCCTTCATCTATTCCTGAAACTAGAAGTTAAAGCATTTGCTACGCCTTGATTCAACATAAATACATTCACTATGTACATACTAAACTAAACATAGGTTTGTCGTCTCGCTTGTACGTTTAAATATATATACCTATATAAACATCGGAGGCTCTTTTCCATATCATTATTCGGTTGCACAAATAAGTATATACAAATACAATGGGTTCCTATGGGTTCGTTTCCATGAGACAATGGGGAGAATTCTTTTTATTTTCATTCGTGATCCAAGTCCGACTGTCGTCGCATAATTTTGAATATATGCATTGGTATTAGCTTTATTTTTAAACAGTTGTACTATTGAGAACAGCAGTATTATGCTAGAGAATGTATGTGAGTCTAACTGACAGACTATACTATGTCGTGTACTCTGTATTTCTTTTTACAGAAAAAAAACCGTACAAAATCGTGTCGGGCTTCAGTCTTTTATAAAAAAGCAAACTCATTGTGAGTTTATTTCAGACACAATAAAACTATTGCTTTGCCTACCTCGTCTACGTTCCTCAAAAACTTATGTTTACTTTGCAACCGTACTCTACAATATTCTGACGATACCTCATTAAATCTCTCAGTAAAGATCTAAGAGTCTGAAGATGTTTCATATTTTCTAAATGTACAAGTAAATAAGATTTTCATGCAGCCCGTGCGAAACTAGGAAAGATTTTACAGTTACTGGCTGTGCTTGTCCGTAGTCTACCATCATTATAACATTTTAATATTAAACATCCCTTTGCGATTTCTTTCAGACCGAACCCGACTTTAAGTATGTACATACATTTCAGAAACGGATACTTCGTCTCGTACTCAGAATAGTACTTACATATTGACGTTATTGTAAACAACATGCTTTTTCGAAATTTTCATTTATAGAGCCAATTAAGGGAAATATTAACTCATTATTTTGGAGTACACGTCTACTTGACGTATGTTACGTATGTACGATAATACGATTATGTGAGTAGATCTTGGAGGAAGTACTTGAATATATGTATAGGTATATATAGCAGCTTTTCTTTATTGTTAAATCAGCATGAAAAATTGTGTTTAAGGACAAAAGTATGAAATGAGTATTATAACCGAATGAATGTCAATAATGTGTTGAGTTGATAACAAAAGTATTTATATACATAAAAAACTTATTAGATAGTATATATGTATAGTATAGTGACCCAAGAGCTGGCTTTTACTTCGGACAGAGGATAAGCACTGACATACAACGTGGCAATGCCGCCAGTCTTTTGGGTTTACGAGTACATACAGTCGATAGCGATGCGGACGGGTTTCTTATTCTAATTAAGAGGATTTTGGTTATTTTTGTTTTAGGTGTAATAATTTAGATTTTAAGTTTATTTATTGTACTTAGAGATAGTACCTATTTATAATACCCGAGCTAATAGAAAATATTATTGTACAAGCAGAAAAAAAAGTGGGACGAACTTATAGGGCATCGCATAAAATGTCCATATTGCTGTCAACGGGAAAAGAGCCCAGAACACTGGCCGCATTGCCACGTTGAATGGCAATGCTGATTAGTTGACCAAAGAAAAGGCCAGCCCTCTGGTTACGTGAAGAGTCGACTAACTGCCTGCCGGTTTCACGAAAAACTCGATGAGCAGTCAGACTCCATGACCCTAGTGTTTCAACACACAAGCTCAAATACATAATTCGCAATAAGGTTGTTGTATTTGCGGCGTTTGAACCGTTTGTTTTTCTGCACTGGCCAGCATATTTCAAAATACCTACTACCAAACAATAGTTGCCATTTATTATATGTATTATATATTAAATAAATCTATTATTATTTCATAAACTGCTTTTTTACAACGAAGTTGAAATATTCAACTTAGTAAGAAATGCTGGTATGGCAGGCATTATTTTTAAGATTTAATTTTTGGGAGCACTTTTCGTTTATTTTTAAATAAAATTATTGATATATAAACCGATATAAGTATTCATGCTCGGCAGCTCGTGTTTCGCCCCGCCTACAGGTACAGGCAGGCACAGTAGTTAAAAAATCTTTAAAAACAGAATGTTTACCTAGATATCATGTTTTCCGCTGTTGTATATTTTATGTGATGTCATATTAAATTTATTAGGATTAGAATTAACAAAAAAAAAATAGAGTATCTAATTTCTAGCAATGGATGTTTTTCAGCTGAAATTATGACGATTGATTTTTGTAATTATAGATACAATATTTAGGGTAAATCCAGGATAGTTTCCACAGGCTATATAACCTTGGGCACGCCAATATTGTGGCGATAAATCCCCTCTTTGAGGAGTGGTTGGAGAGACGCCACGGTGTCATCACCTTCCGCCTGACGCAGGTGCTCACCGGACGCGACTCATTTGGAAGGTAAATATTAATTACTCTCGTTTCGCGGATGAAGCACATGTTATTTTATTTATGAATCGAGACACCCTACAACGATCACTAAGTTAACCATGTTGTATGTGTCTGTGCGATTGTATGGGCAAGGTGTGGTCAAAATGTTTTGGAGATAAAAGCCCTTTTTCTCGGAGGGGCAAATATCCTAAACGTAATTTATATGGATTAGGCAACCCTAAATGGGATAGATATCACGAAATGTAATATCAAAGATAATGTTTTTTACTTTCACAAATTAGAAGATACCGAAGTACCTACCTACCCTTTTACAAATAAAATTGTTTGTTTTGAGAGTTTCCAGTAGGCTATCTGGATGGTAGAAAAAAAGCCTCGCCAGATTTGAAATTTTATGCAAATTATGGATGGTATAAAATTGTACATTTAAATAATACATTATTACGGTTTTAAAGGCTCAGATAGATGCAGTCTATCATTAATACTACATAAATATAAACGAATGTAGATTATTCATTTCATCGATAAATTACAAGGCATCTGTTAACACACAACAATCGATGCATTATGCTATACTGGAAAATTAGGCAACATCATTAGTGGTAAAAACCAAAATTGCATTGAATGATTATTCCGGTTGTTCTAAAAACGGATAAAGTTTTGTTTTTGCCTGTACCTTCGTACCAAGCTGAATTACAGTGATAAACATCAAATATGTTTTAAGGAAAAAAGTGTGAAACTTCATGTAGACTGTTTTGATATAAAACATAAAAATATGTACCAGTTATAAGTACCAGTATGGATAACAAATACATTCATATTTTGTGGTTATTGGTTAGCGGGCTTTCTCCAAATAGCATGCCAACTTCCTTCTTTAAATATTTATAAAGTTAAACATACTGAACAATGTTGTTGTTTTCGTTTTATCAATACATAGAGACACAAAAAAAAAGCAGCTAGTGATGGAAACAATTATTGTTTTGTATCTCAAAAAACGACTAACTTTCATAAGAGATTATGGAATTAACGTAAAAAGTATCTACATTGCTATTTCGATATTCTACTAATAATAAATATGTAGATCTATACTAATTTTATAAAGAGGTAACTTTTGTGAGTTTGTGACGTTATAAGGGGTAATCTCTGGATCTACTGATTTTCAAAATTATTTCACCAATAGAAAGCTATTTTATTGTGGAGTGTCATAGGCTATTTTATTCCCGTATTGCCACGAGAACGGGAACAACGCAAGTCAAACCGTAGGGCGCTGCTAGTAATATATAAAGCTGAAGAGTTTGTTTGCTTGACCGCGCTAATCTCAGGAAATACTGGTCCGATTTGAAAAATCATTTCAGCATTAGATACTCCATTTATCGAAGAAAACTATAGTCTATATATCATCACGCTAAGACCAAAAAGAGTGAAGCCCCAATAAAGAATGTTTGATAACTATTCCACGTGGACGAAATTGCAGGCAGAAGCTAGTAATACATAATGAAACAGATATATAAATACCTTCAAAAAACAATTGGATACCGGCTTACCACTACTGTTCATAAAAGGATATTACGTATGTACATGTTAAAAATCAACCTAAACGTGATGATGCGCCTCTATCTATATAATAGAGGTGCACTTATGGTACACCCATAAAAGCGATGTTTCCTAAATAAAAACAAAAAAATCTATTTAGTCCGTCAGTTAGATTATCGAAAGATATTAGATACGTATTTTTTGCTTTATCAAATCTATAAATATTGAACAAGATACAAAGTATTAACGATCAGGAGTGGGGGGTGGTGACGTCACTTTGTGGTAAAAATTGTAGCCAGTTGTGACGTCACGCAAGTATTCAACGCACTGTATCGTTTTATGTTTACGTGAAAAAAGAAAAAAATACGTGTCCAATATTTTTTTTGGAAATCTATCTGAGGGACTAATTAGATTTTTCGTCAACTACCCTAGTCACCAGTAATGTTTAAATCCTACGGAGCTATTGCAATAAAAATAACCCAAATTCAGGCACCGGACTAATACTAAGAAGTTCCTGATGTTTATTTTTCTTCGGAATTTTAAATCTAACAAATGATAATTATAGAAAAGTATATTTTCCAAATACATTCGTTTCTAATCTCTATAATGTTATCAAATCCAGTCAATATCAGTGTCACACAAATGTAGAGCAGAACTTGATAATTAAATCTGCTCGTAAACTGCTGCCGGCAAACTAAACAAGCTAACTCTATCAATTAGTCACGCAAGTCTATGCAATTAGCAAACCGTTTCATTTGTTCTAAAACAATAAAATCGCCTATCGGCTAGTCGGTTAGCCTTAATTAATGCAAATAATACTGAGCCTTACGTATCGCATTTTCACTTAGGTAGGTAACCTACGGTTTTTGAGTGCACTTACTACACTTTTTTTTTTAAGAATGAATGTTTTTTTTTTTCTTTTTTGGTGTAAAAAAACACCACACAAAACGCATGTAGTCCATAGGGGAAGTACCGTATTTTAAATAAATTTCTCATTAGCACTGTCAATTACATCTGTCGTTTCAATCCAATAACATCTCAATCTCCCCTATTTTTTGACAACTTTTTAACATTCATTTCTAATGATCACTGAGATAATTAAGTTTATTAAGAACGGGAATTGGCGTTCATTAGCAAAAAAGTTCTATACTATTTTCATTTACATAAGCATACTATTTTCATTTATATAAGTAAACTAGCAGCGCCCCGCGGTTTCACCCGCGTAGTTCCCGTTCCCGTGGGGATACGGGGATAAAATATAGCTATGTTACTCAGGGTGAATGTAGCTATCTAATGGTGAAAGAATTTTTTAAATCGGTCTAGTAGTTCTTGAGTTTATTCGTTACATTCAAAAATACAAATCTTTCCTCTTTATAATATTATTATTATTAATATAGAATAGGTGAAAATAGTATAGAACTTTTTTTGAAATAGTGCCGAGATATCGAAAATGCTTCCTATGTGCTGAGACGTGCGAGACTAAGTCAACAAGAAAATCCTTTTTTTGTATTATTTGGACGAGATCATATTATTGTTACAATAATTTAATAATCAGCAAAATTATAGAATAGGTGCATTTCAATTTGTACCCATCGAAATGACAAAACCTTTCATTTTGACAATGGCACAACACGCATTGATTTGTTCCGATATAGGTACAGAAGTAGATACTGTTAGAAATTATGTGATCAGCAGTTAAAGTATTTGCAACGGATTTTTTGAAACAAAATAACTGTCAGAATGCAAAACTAGTGTCACTGTTTCCCCATGATGGAAAAAGCTTTTGTGATTTTGTTTAACATTCCTACAAAATCACCTCTGATTTGAATGAATGAAATGAAGAATAATAAGTAGTATCACTACAGTGCCTCCACTGTAGTACTACTTACTACATATAATTGTTGTATTCTTGTCTACCTTGTTGTTTTATAAGTCGCAGGACGGACTGTAGGTTGCGGAATTTGTTCGAAAGAGTCACCGCGGCCCTGGAACGCAAAGGGCACAAGGAGGATTACGGGTGGGTTTTAGTCAGTAAGAGTCTGACACTCCCACACACTGACACGCTCCCAGAGCGGGAGAAGTCATTTGATGATTTCCCATTAAAAAAAGGACGGACGGTAGGTACATAATTAAATGTATCCCATTTGTCAAGGCTTGATAGGTCTCTATTATTTCTGAATTTTATTTATTATAAAGTAAAGAATATAGCAGATAAGGTTACCTACACTCTTGCACCACTAAACCGTTAAAGTTCCGATAAAACAATATTTTTTCATTCTATAACGACAATAATTTAAACCAGGAAACGGAGGGCGCAGTAAAAATAATCAGTAGCGTTATAACTGAAATCGTTAAATTAATCTACGTCCGTACTTTATCAGTAACGACTTTGTTGCGTAAGAGTAACGATTGTGTCCAAAAACTAATAAAAACTTCAACGATTTCGTTCTTCTATATTTTTTTTTATTTGGCTCGCTTAATATCATATTCCGTCTCACAATATTTCAGCTAGGTATATTTTTTTCACTGTTCGAGATAACGTAAGGGCCGATATTTCAGTCGACATACAACTGTTATGTGAGAAATATAATATAGGTTTAAAGATTCTTTATTCTCATAAGAACATGATACAGTTCACTTATATGAGACTTAAATTTTAACATAAATTTATCGTCGTCTAATGACGAAGCATGCAGATTTAGAATAAGTAAGTTACATCTAATAACAACAAAACAAAGCAAAAGTGTCGGTAGTTACATTTAAAACAAGTTAGTACAGCTGGCCAATATGATACCAAGATACCCTCATAAGCAGATATTCAATTTGTGAGGAACACAAAACGAGAAGCGAACTAATGAATGTGTTTGTGTGGTAACATAGTGCGATAGATAGTAATGAATGTGTTTGTGTGGTAATATAGCAGTTAGACGCCTTTTTTGTGAAAATATATCAACCTGCCATATTTATTTCATTGATTAAAGTTATCTGACTGTTGAACATCAGACCTAAGAAGAGGAACCCCGTGCCGGAGCCTGTGCTTCCTGATACATAAAAATTGCAACGCAATTGTCTTTTAGTCAAAAAACAACAAAAACATATTTATCTATAATATGTATGTATTTATAAATTATATAAGTATGTATATCAGTTGTCTGGTTACCATAACACAAGCTCTGCTTAGCTTGGGATCAGATAGCTGTGTGTGAGTTGTCCCAAGATGTTTATTATTTTATATTTATTTTACATAAATGTAATTTCATGTTTAAAAAATGCAATAACTTTATCTAAAAACTTATTATGTAGGTACATATACATACCTATATATGTGAACAATTGTAAATCTCCCGATAGAAGCTGTAATTGGTTGAATACTGCTACGGTAATCTTTTAATTTCTTATCCGTTATATTGAGTAAAATCGATGCCTATGTATCATTGTTCATTCAGGCTTGCGAAGTATGTAGATAACATCACATCGCCATTTTTTGTTGTTATTACGATAGGTGATAGAATCAACTTCAATAGCCACATAAAATAGACTATCGAAAAAATGTCTTTATAAAAACTGTAAAAGCAACCGTGTGTGAAAGGACAGTGATTAAAAAATGAGACACAGAAACTGATTGCTCCATCATTATTTACAAGCGCACATTCGTCGAGGTGATAATTCTTTAACATTAAATTTCATGTTTAATAGTGTAGGTATAATTCAAACGGCATTTCATACAAATTTTCAAGTCGTTATTTTCCGAAATGACTGAACCGATGTTAATGAAACTTTACACATATAAGCAGGATACATACGAGTAAGGCTAAAAAGGTAGTTGAAAACATTTTCGATAATTAGTGTTATAGTTAAATTAGACCCATTTTAATTTTTCCATACAAACATTTTCCAGCTATCTTTTTTTTAATTATGACATTTCGGAAATAAATGTTTTTAACTAACTTTTTAGACCTATGTATCCTGCTTATATGTGTGAAGTTTCATTAAAATCGCTTCAGTCATTTTAATGGTTTATATTAATTGAAACAGTCCTTATCTAGCCTCAGGGTATACGCTTTCTCATAAATATTTTGTCTTCTTTATTATAACTACTGAAAAACAAAAACATTATCTTCTTTGCTTAAAGTTACAGACTGCTTTGAGTTCATTCAACTTCTAATTCACGACTATTATTGATGGCACAAAAACGAAAAAAGTCAAAATACCGACCAATCTCATAAAATCAATAATATAAATGACACTTAAAGCGATCTCAAAGTATTATCTTTTTTATTTAATTTGAATTTATGGCACGGAACAATAGATCTAGCAGAATGTACTCGTATCTATTAATTATGACGGTTTGCTAAAACACAAGGACAAAACCCAGCAATGCCATTAAACCTCGGACTCCTTTACCTCTACAGCTCAACGCCTCTACTATTAATGAATTACTACACCGTAACATAATATTATACTAAACAAACTAGTACTTACTGATAAACAAACCGTAGTAAACAACACTGATATACTACACTACCCACTCAACGATTATAACAACACCTCTAAATAACAACAAACTTATTTTGGTATTTGGAGAAAAAAAATCTCTTATAAATACACTGGTAGCAGTAAAACACACGATATTTCTTAGTGAATGCAAAAATTCTGATTTTGATTTTTAAAACCCAACCCTCGCCAAAAGGGTAAAACACGTTCGGCGACTTCAATAGTTTTCGCGCGAATGAGGGGTTTTGAAAAATCCGCCCTCCTCAGTTTGGGCGGCACTCCCGGCACACCCCGAATACACCCCGTATTTGTTACCAAGATATCCCTCGGGAGGTCTTGTATTAAATTTGCAGACTAGACTAGATGCTCGTTGTGAACATTTTACAGAGGGTATATTTTTGTATGTTATATAAAATAGAATGACTTAGAAAATAATGACTGGGATAGCGTTTATTTTTTGTACAAAAAATTCAGTCATAATATTGCTTTGATTTTTGTCACTTCGTAAAAATGCTGAAAGAAACTGAAGTTAAAAAATACTGAAAACATCATAGAAATATGTGCGTAGATACGGTACGCAAAAACTGCAAGAACAAAAAAGCACAGACGAGTTACCTACACAATAACAAGAAGAAACAAAACTAAGTATCAGGGAAAGTTCAAAAGAAAACTCACTCTACAAGAAATAAACACTTTCATTAACCTACAATATAAATTGCGAGATAAACTTCGCCTTGACGCTGCCGTTTTCTTTTTTTAATATTAGAATTGCGATAGCGACACAGTATAACGTTATATAGTATAGTACAGTATAACGATAGATCACTACATAATTTCATAATATAACTAGCTGACCTGGCAAACGTCGTTTTGCCACATTAAAAAAAAAAAAAATAGGGGTGGACTAACCTTAACATTTAGGGGTATGTTGGCAGATTCTCAGACCTACTGAATATGCCTATAAAATTTTATAAAAATCGGTCTAGCCGTTTCGGAGGAGTATGGTAACTAACATTGTGACACGAGAATTTTATATATTACTAGCTGACCCAGCAAACGTTGTTTTGCCATATATATAAAAAAAATGAATAAGATTTTCCCGCTTTTCTGTTGAAATTTTCTTTGGTATAAACCTCACGGAGCCCGAGACCTTTCCAACGAATGCAAAACCGTGGAAATCGGTTCATGCGTTCTGGAATTATAGCGTCAGGAAGGAAAACCCGACTTATTTTTATATAGTAGATTATAAGATTGTAGCCGACGATGTATGTGTATGTACCTATTTATATACAAGCAAACAGTTGACCTCGGAGTACTTGTGAAGTTAGCAACACTCATTTTAGCTACGAGTACTCTATTATCCTGTCCAAAAGACAAATGTAAGGGATTGACTTATTGCACTACCAAAATGACATGTGTTCAATCGAATCAATTTACCTGTTTCAAAAGTATTGCTTCACTTGGCTCCAGACTAATTAAATTAACTTAAAGACATATTTAAGATCTCGATATTTTGGAGATTTTTCGAGATAGACTTTGATGTTTCGAATATTTGCTGCACGCAGTGACGTCACATGAGCTAAGGCAACATTAAAGATAAAGGCGCCACACATGTAGAAAAACAGGATAATTGATTTGTCCAAGTAGTGAGTCCGATTTCGGGAGCCGTTAACTTACGTTTAAATAGGTAAGTTTTCATTAGGAATACGTACTTAGGTACCTACATACATATTTCTTCGGAACACAATTGTGCTGAAAATATAGAATATTTCTAATTTCAGGTACAGTTAAGTTTAAGTAGCGCAAAATTAAAAATGTTAAAACTAGTTAAGAATTATATGTGTTAATTAGTTTTTTTACTTCAGTCTAGGTCTTACAAATGCAAGGTAACATTTAGTTTAAAGAATATTTTCATATTATATTTTAATAGGGTAAAACATACAATCATTCAATTTGGCTAACTTGGAGAGGAATTAAAGAAATAATGAAAAATTATTACAAAAAACTTTTAATTATGATTTTGACGCCTCGAGGAAAGGTCAAAATTAACAAAATGAAGACTTAATTCCAATTTATATTCGACGAGAAATTCGGCAAGCAAAATATTTATTATTATTTAAGGTATCTCCGTGAATTGACTTTTGAATATTTAAAAACATAATAATAACTTCAGCTGAGCTCAGTTCAATTTAGGAAATACTTGGTTTATCGTCACTTTAAGTTTATTATCCTGCATAGGTACTTCGAGTATAAGGAAAAATGTTTAGATTAGTATAAATTAGAGTCTGTTTTCGTAGCTTGGTTTCTTTGATAGCGTGACGGCTAACAGGACAGAATGGAAGAAAAAAACATGTTTCGCCGACCCCAAGTAACATGGGATAAGGGCAGGAAGATGATGATGATGATGATGGTTTCATTGGCGGAGGATCGATCTCACTCGGTGATTCTTCGCAACCCGTTGATTATCATCGTTGTCGCGAGGTTCACCAGAGCTCTCGAGAAATTGGGACCTGAGGTTCTGGTGCTTTGTCATGGTTGATTCGAGAAATTATGGGGGATTTCGGGTAACAAAATCCAACAAGCTATAGTCCAATGGTGGGATGTGATAGGGTTGTTTGAAGTAAGGAGAAGGGGAGAGAATACAGAAGAAAAAATAAATCTTTATATTCTATCATTTTGGAGCCACCAGAGGTCATTATGGGATTGGAATTGAATAATATTATTATTAAATTACACATTTGATGTTCAAATTTTAACGTAGAAATGGTAGTTAATGTGTACATATTTAATTATTAATTTTATCGGCCATTAGCTAACGCTGACAGTATTGTATTGTTATGCACATCACTTTCAGAACTCGATTTTAATAATTAAAACTTCAAATATCCAACACCTGGTTGTTGCATGAAACCTACTTGGTGTGATTAATTTTGTATTTGTAACTTGTTTTTTTTTTCCAAGACTAAAGTTTGTGTAGAGTTGCGGAATTTGTTCGAAAGAGTTACCGCGGCCGTGGAACGGAGAGGGCTCAGGAAGGATCACGGGTGGGTTTTAGTCAGTAAGAGTCTGACACTCCCTTCTGCTCCACCCAGAGCGGGAAAAGTCATTTGATGATTTCACATTCATCAAAAAATTTAAAAAAGGGTAAAGTTTCTAAGAACTTTTATCTTATGTGCAGGATAAGTCGTGCTTTAAAAGTCATAAGACTGAAGTCTTAACGGAACCTGAATTCAATTGCTATGAATGTATTGCGGTGTGAGTATTAACTGTGTTGTTTTATTACCACGTCTTTAAACGGAAAATTAAGAAAAACCTCGAAAAGAAAACCGCTTTTTCTAGAACTAAAACTTCGAAGACATGACGTGGCATAAATCAGTGAGCAGTACATAAATTCCTATTAATAGTAACATTTATATCATAAAAGCAACTAGCTTTTGACGATCTACTTCGTACGCGTATATCCCGTAGGAATTTTAGATACCGTAGAACGGGGTGGATAGAAATGCAGGGGTAAATAAAAACATAACTTAAATTGGGATTTTCGCTTAAATACCATATTAACAGTTTCTCATAAACCATCCATTAGAAAAACAAATAATTGATTCAAAAATTGGAGTTTTTAATTTCTGCAAGCAATATTTAAATAACGAGAAAATTCAAGTCAAAACTTCGTTTTTATTCACCCCTGCATTTCTATTCACCCCGTTTTACCGTTACTTAATCCTCTCTTAATGCTTCCTTACATTCCCCAAGAAAGTTATAATCCAGTTGAGCAGTGTTGAACTGAGAGTGGATACGTCAAAAAAAAAAAAAACAAAAATGCTACATGCCAAATCTCAGCTTTTACGACCAGTAATTTCGGTTGTGCGTTGGCTGTCAGTCACCCACTCATTGGCAATGATCGGAGTAGGCAAGGTATTTTGGTACTTGCGACATGTTTACAAAGTATGGACATGTCAGAGATCCAAAGATTCATTGGAATATAAAAATTGTTAAGGCCGGTAATGTTTGTTAGAATTACTCGTGTTTTGTCATTGGTAGATAATATCTGAACTTAGATAAAAACGTTCCGCGTAAACCGCACAGCATCAAAGTAGAGTTGTCAAATTTATGCCCATTGAATTTTCTTTTAATATCTTACAAGCTTTAACTAATCCGATGTTTTAGATTAAATTCTCTCGATAAATTTAAAGTCAGAGAATCCCGGTGTCATGTTCATGTTAATTTATACATTTGCGGTCATTGACTCGCAATAGCTCTACTACATACTCCAATCATTTTTTATTAGTTACGAATGAGATTTATATATTGATATTTACAAGAAAAGAAGAAAAGATTTGCGCAATCCCAAAATGCGCACACACGTTTTCAATCATTTGTGGTTAGGGTAAAATACACGTAGAAAAATATCTAAAAAAAGGGTTGTAGCATAGCATCATTGCTCGCAACTCATCAAAATGTTGTATATGTTATTGTGCTCATTAAGATATTATATTAAAATCAGATATAATATTATGTATATTGTGTAAGTAGATTTAAACCTCCGCCTAGTTCCTAACAACGAACGCTACCACATGCATCATTTAAAATATATTACCTACGTTGTCTATTTGATACACATTTTGTGGTTCATTACACCGCCGCGGCGTAGGTAGTGCTATTTTTAACCGACTTCTAAAAAAGGAGGAGGTTCTCAATTCGGATGTTTGTATTTTTTTTTTTTTTTATGTTTGTTCGCGCATAACTCCGTCGTTTGCCAACCGATTTGAAAAATTCTTTTTTTGTTGGAAAGGGTATACTTTCCAAATGGTCCCATGAAAATTTTATCGAAATCGAACAAGCGGTTTTTGAAAAATCAACAAAAATCTAAAAAAAATATCTACATTGTCTACATTGACGACCTTTTAGTTTACTCTGCATTGGAGCAGTGCATTTTTTTACACCAATGTAATTGGTTCGTTTAGGTGGGGGAGGGGAGGGGGTGTAGGTACCACTAAAAAGTGAAAAATAAAAAAACTTTTTACAAAAAAATACAACCGACTTCCACAAAAAATCAAAAAAGTACAAAATAACTTTAATTCGGAAGTCGGTGTTCATAAAACGAAAAAGGAACCACAAACACCGAGTTCCGAATTAAAGTTATTTTGTACTTTTTTGATTTTTTTGATATAATGATAATGTCAATATGGACATGCTTTGGAATTCCCGGGAATATTTTTTTCTTTTCGATATATTAAATGAAGTTAAACTGTATAAGATAGGGATCATGAGCACGTACGATGATTTATATCAAACTACAAATTTCTGGTATAAACTGATAACGCGCGAAGCCTTTTGCCATAATACTTTCTGGTCCCGAGATTCAGAAGACAAATCTATGTTCAGATAATAGTGACTTAATCCCGGGAATAGCGCTACCTATGCCGATCACTGTTCATTATAGCTTCGGGCTATGCGTTCTATTATGAAATTGCTATATTATGCGTAAAGTGTAACAATAGTTTAAAATAACGACATTCAGCAATGTATAAAAGGTATGAAAAAAATTGTTGTCATTCTGTACCAAACCATCAATGTCTTTGAATTAGGTTATTTTGTAGTCTACAAGCCGAATTTTGAAAACATTAAAGCAATGGATTAGATATCTATAGGTATTCGTTCTTATTGTGAAAGAAAATGTAAGGCCATAGAGAGGTTTCCAAATAAAATTGTAGTGAAACGCAAGCGATCAGTTGGATAGAATTGATCAAAGAGTTCTGTTGAAATGTCAACTCACCATTTACAAACTGAAACGTGTCCCAATTAGTAAAAATCGGAAAACAAAAGCGTCCCTTCACATACGCGAGCAATTGTGCGAACAATTAATTGAGGGACGTTTAATAAATCGACGTACGTAGGTACATACATGTGTAAAGCGACACTAATATGAGCTCCATCCTTCAAATGAATTGTTGTTTACACGCGGCAAGTTACTCGCCCGATGCGAAGTGAGAATTTCCTTGTGAGACGCTCCAAGAGATTATTTTACCGTACTGGTGAGTGCATAGTAGTGCATACCGCAAGTGAGAAACAGAACTTGAACGCGATAGGTAGATTCCCGTTTCCATAATTATATAATATGTGAACTTTAGCATCGAAGTAGAGTTGTGTAAGACTGGCTTTTCAACTATATGGTTATAAGCAACGCTGTCTATCGTAGTACAATCTATAAAAATGTATGGAAGAAATTGGAGCGCTTTGAACCTTCTTTGATAATCTGGAACAGTGATTTGACAACTCGAAATTACAATCTTTTAATCACACTGACAGATGCTGTCAATCCAGATACTTATAGTGATTCTAGCTATTAACTAACGGCCGAACATACTGGAGATAGAAAAACAAATGAAACAACAGAAAAATTATACAGGTTTTCTGTTGTTTCATTTGTTTTTCTATCTCCAGTATGCGATAGATCGGTTATTGGGTTCGGCCGTAAAGCGTCTTAGTCTTACCCTACATTCTGTTTATACAACCAAACTATTTTACCTCCTTTCGATAACAGTAACAGTCGACGCGAGAAACTTTCCTCGTGCAACTGACCCATTGTTTAATTCCGAAGAACGCGACTTTGCGCAACAGGCTATAATGAACAAGTCCATTCATAACGTTGATGTTACTACGTACTATTACTAAATAATTATCGGAACACGACTAAGGCTCGTAGGTACTCGCGCGTAGCAAGCAATTAAGTTTTACTGTAATTTTTAATGTTCAGTTTTGCAATGTAATATCTGTTATTAGTAATTGTTTCAATGGACACTGTACGATGCCTGGTTGCCAACCAGATTTTTTTTTTATATTTTTGTTAAAATAAATACCTACCATAAAAATATGTTAATTGAATAAGAAACTTATTTATTAAGTTTCTAATTAATTTAATATAACTCTCTAAATACATATCCTATCAAATTTTAAGTTTAATATGAAGGTCCACGCATTAATTCTGAATGAGTAATTTCTTCTTTTAAGATAATTTTGCTTTATTATTATTATTTACTTTTCTTTATTTTTTATTCTTTATTTATTTTTTACATAATTATGGTGGCTTTAGAAAATGTCAATAAGGGTTAAGAAGAATTTGTCTTGAAAAACGACTAAAATGCAGGACGAAGGAGATTTAAACTAAAATCAACGTACCTATCTAATTGTTTTGCCAACCCTATCGTTGCAGCAACAATAACATCTCCCTCCATTGCGTCAAATTAGCTCGTATAATGATCGACGATGTTCGTCCGTCAATGAATGACTTAATGGTCAGTTGATTCTTTTGTCGACAAATAGGGCGCTGTTCTATGAGGTGTGACTAGCGTCGGCCGCTGTGGGGACGCAGTGGACATGATGGATGTGGAGACTGGACTAACTGAGTTGATAGGTTTTAAGTGATCACTGGAGCAAGTGTTGTCAAACCAATAAATAAAAACAACAATAAATTTACTCGAATAAGTTAATAACTTTTCCTCATAAATATGCATTTATGAAACGAAAACCCCATTCAAATCGAATCAGTAGGTTTCGAGTTAATCGCGGACATACATATAATTATGTACATAGATATACAGGTTGAACACAAATATTGTAAAACATTTATTTGAAAAGAGTAACTATGGAGTTTCTTGTCCGTTCTTCTCCACAAGAATCTACCTTTGCGAATGGACGCTAGAGTCACTTAATTATGATAACTTTTAATGATGACGTTCAAAAGTGCCGTTTTGGCCTAATTGAAATAAACGTTTGACTTTTGACTTTGACTTTGACTTTGACAGAACTTCTTTTTTCTTCGGAGTCGGTCGAAAACGCGAAAATTGATTTCATAAATAAACACATGAATGTTTCTGTCGGTCATTAAAATTTGAATCCGCTCTAATGTTTGGATATTATTAAGTTCATTAACCCGCAGCATTTGCGCAAGTAATATACATTTCCACCCCGACATAGAACGACAAGACTGATGAATATTACACAGGGATATAATAATTTATGTAACTTAATTACACGAGGGCATTCTGTAATTATTAACACATTTTATGAACTACTGGTATCGCCCCGCAATTTTACCCGCGTAGTTCCCGTTCCCGTGGGAATATGAGGATATAATATAGTCTATGTTCACCGGAGATAGTGTAGCTTCCCAACAGTGAAAGAATTTTTCAAATCAGCCCAGCAGTTTCGGAGACAATCAAATCTTTCCTCTTTATGATATTAGTGTAGATTGAGGCGTTGAAATTAATAGAAATATGTAATGCACGCGTTTGATGCATTATGCTGTCTAATGCTACGGGATACGGAATTTGTTCGAAAGAGTCACCGCGGCCCTGGAACGGAAAGGGCACTAGGAGAAACACTGGTGGGTTTTAGTCAGCAAGAGTCTGACACTCTATTCTTCCACTCCGCCCAGAGCGGGAGAAGTCACTTGAAGATTTGACATCCAAAAAAAATATCTCTCAGACCAACAATTAAGAAGAAACAGAGAAAAATAAGACGTATGTTGGTTTGTCTTGAAGTTAATTTAGCATAGGCGGCACAAATGAACTTAGGCGATGGCTCAATACTATATTGTGCCAGTACCATTACGATACATTTTTTTTTCTGGGGGCACGGCGCGCGGCGTAGGGGACGGTAGTGACAGACTCTTACTGACTAAAACGCACCCATGTGTTCTTGGCTTTGCACTTGCATGATACCTCTGTGAGAAAGAGACTGGCACTATTTCTTTCTGGCAATGGCATTAGAACCTATGGAACGGCAACTGAGGTAGGTAATTGTAAATAGAAAGAGTGGCAGGCAGGCTTATTGAGAAGAATAGCTAATTTGGAAGCATATTACGAGATTTTTTTTATACTTCTGCAGTAAAAAAAAATGTATTGTATTCCATTACTTGCAAGATTTGCCCACTTACTATGCCAATATGAATCCGTTTTGAGAAACTAATGGGAACTATATTCTATACCTGCAGGTCGAAAAATTTGATTCATTTGAGGAGCCAACCAAAAAAAAATAAACTTATTTCAAGATACCAACATGATAAAAAAATAGGGTCTAAACAAAAGTTCCTCAACAATGAAAAATTACAGAATTGCAAAATCATGAGCATTTTCATGTGAATACCAATTTATCATTGTCAGAGATAAAACCGTACTTATATTATTTAAAAAAAAACATCAAAAGGTTCAAGTTCCAAGGGCACATGTAAGCTTTTGTTCAATACAAAGTATACCTCTTGATATTGTCTGGTTGTCTGAATAGCATTGTCTGCATAGGATTTTCTTTTTATTGTGAACTCGAAGAAAAATCTTTTCTACAAACAATGAGGGTTTTCAGAATAAAATACACAACAAACACGCCACAAGTTAACGATATTTGACGATTGTCAACCGATATGAGTGATTTTTAATGTTACTGATGGCATAAACATTTCGTACATATAATAGGGATGTTTCCTGATTAAAACAATATGATTCTAATTAGTCCGTCAGTCAAAAATACGTGTCCAATATGTTTCTATAATCTATAGAAACATATTGGACACGTATTTTTTTCCTTTATCAAATCTATAAAAACTGACGAAGATAAAAAGCATCAAAGATCAGGAGGAGATTGCTAAAAAAAAAACACTTAAAAGATTAAAATAAACTGTTTTTTTTTTCTACATACTTCTCTAAGCGTAACTACAAAGATAAAATAATATAAAAATTGCACTTAAAACGAAAATTAAAAAAAAAAATGTATTTCTACTTAAGTAGAAATACATTGGTACGTATTTGGTTTATTATTGAGGATACAAAATGAGACGTGAGAAGAAGAAAATAAGTATGCAAGATTGTTTTACAATAGAAATGAATTTTACAGTAAAAAATACATTTAAAAGGCATTATAAAAATGTCTTAAATTTGTAACGCAGTTATTACCGCGGTCTAAATTGGCCTTCTGTACCTACTGTATTTTTCTACGATACCTATATTTTTTGAAGTCTTGAAGGATTAATATCGAATGAGGTTGTATATGTGAGTTTACATGTTTGAGAACGCTCCATGATACAGGAGTACCTAAATCCTAGTGTGGGGCAAAGTTTAAAAAAAAATGATTTTTAATATAAATCGACATGAAAAGACGAATAATATATAAACTGGACACCTTATTATAATGTCAATATAAACCATAGACGAAATGACTGAACTGTCTTCCCACTTTGAAGCGACAGACTACTCTCATCACTTAATGTCCATGATGAACTGAATATCTACATAATAGCACTAACGCAGTGACCAAAAGTGAAGCTAACTAAAACTACAATACTTTTAATGTACTTATACTTTAACATCGATTAGAATCCTAACACCTAAACATAATAAAAACAGTTAAATCTTACATTTGGTGTCAGAAAACACTCTTTCCCTTAATTTTACAACTTAGGGAAAGAATGTTTGGTGCGTAGTGTTTACCTATGTGTTTTTGTATAACTGAAGCTAATAAAATACATTTTATTTTACCTTGACATACTGCTTTCCAATAAATTTAATCGAAAGGATTTTCTTAGAGAAACCACTAAAAAAACATGATAATGACATCATTATCATGTTTTTTTAGAAGTCTCTTTAAAACCTCATGCAAAAATAAAAGGCATGATTTTTGCATGAGGGAAGAGGCTCAATAATGTTTACAGTAATTATCAACACAGAACTAAAATTCTTAAGACACGTGTTTTTCGAAAAATCTGCAGTATCAATGACTTTATAAATTTTAACTAAACATAAAATATTTCCCAGCCATGTGCGTTCAGAAAAAAAAGCGGCTACAAAAAAAAACGTAAACATTTGTAAAACACCGAACAAAGGTAGATATTTAAAATACGTTGTAAAGTGCAAATCAATTTACAAAGTGTATTTTAAATGTATACTATCACTAGCTTTGGTGATCGAAAGTAGCAGCGGCATGATTGTATTTCTTAGAATTTTAAAGTGTATTTTAAATATCCACTGTCACTAGACGTGGTGATCAAAAGTAGCAGCGGCATGATTGTATTTCTTAGAATTTTATTAGCTCAATGCAGTCAAGTACAATACTCAGGGAAATACACTTACCTGCTCACGGATATTTCCTAGAAATAAACTCAAAGAGCCTGAACTACGTCTGGAGAAACCGTAAATTGCAGAAGTACCTACATTTAAAATTTTAATAGGTAAGTTGATTTATGAGAAAAAGTATTGCTATTGTTTTTTTACTAATTTTTGTAGAGCAATGAGAGGTGCGTCAAAAAAAGATCAGCAAATATAGATAATAATATTTGTTATGTATTATTAAAAAATAAAGTCACAGATTGTTGTTTACTATTGCCATTTTGTCTAGTGGGTAATATTTTATGTTCCATTTTTCAGCCCGTTATGTGAACACTTCACAGTAACGCTTAGGTACTAAATAAAATAATAATAAAGCACTTTTCATATAAAATGATAAAGCTGCTCAAATATACTACTACGAAAAATATTTCTATATATTATTTTCTGAAATCACTATTTTCGTATAACAGATTTATTCCGGTGCATACGAAAAAAAATCATGGATTTATGTTTCAGGTTTTACTTTTCATATTACACAACGTGTTAAATACCTACTTTTAACTAAACCTCAAGTAATAATAAGAAAACTTTTAGCAGTCATCAACTACTCAAACATTGCCATATAAACTGATGTCAAGAAGTTTTCAAAACAATGCGACAGTCCACGTCTTGTTCCGACATTACCACATCATACGTCAAAATCAATTCAATTTCAAATTTACCTCCTATTTCGCGGCGAACTGGCAACGTCGCGAGAGGTACGCTGACAGCGAGCGCGCAAGCATTCAACTGTTCGTACTTGTAACGCGCGACTGTAGGGCCGCGGACATCTGAGGGGCGCCGTGCGACGTTGCCACGCCTCTGCATACTAACCCACCAATGACACGTGCGCACGCTCCGAATCCGATTTGAATTCCAAACTTTTGTTCTGTATTAGCGTCTCTTTTATTTTTAGATTAATCGCATAAGTGTGAGTGGGATGTAACAATGAGTGTTCAGGACTCGAACTCGATATTTTGTGTCGGCCGCAGTACGAAAGTGACATATCTTATGCGATTAGATATCGTATTTTGAGCTTAGTATTTTGACGAATACGGGGCATTGCATCTCGTTGCGTCTTAAAAGTTTAAGTAAGTTATTGAATAAAGCGTTACACAAGTTACTGTAAATACAGCTACGGTTTGCGGTGGAGGATCGATTATTTAAAGAACAGGAGCCTCTGAGACGCCGTATTGAGACTCGTTCGTAGGAAAAATGTTTGTTTGTTACTGAATAATTTCTTAATGTAAGACTTGTGTCTCTTAATTTTACAAGATTGATTGGACACCTTACAAATTTAGATTGTGAAGAAATACAATTTATTATCTACCTGCATCCCATCATTTTGATTCATAGAGCATGCTAGTAACATTTTTATACTAAAACTCATAATTTATTAATTTTGTAGGTACTGAGACTTATTTAAATGAAAAGTGACCTGAGTAATACCCACTTCATAACATTAGGTACTAAAACATGTTAAATGAATAAACTTAAAATTTTTGAGATAAAATAATGACCTAGTTAGTAGGCGGAACACACTAATTTCCATTTAATTTTTTTTATATCTTAAGTAGGTACCTACTCATTTGGTACCTCTTTCGGTTATACACGATCACAATAAAATTTAAACGGCCATCGCCACTATGAAAAAAACAATTAAAATAAATCTTTTTAAATGAAAACGGAAGCGCCATTAAACCCACCCACGTGTCAACGAGCTAGAACAGCTATAAACGCAGTAAGCTGTAACAGTAGCAGCTGGCTTTCAATTCCCTCCGTTCAGTTCAACTCTTGAGCTATAACGATTTACCCTCGATCCGATAGAGGGCGAAACCGAATACGTTTCGCCTCGTTTCAGAACACAGCGCGCGGCAACGGCAAACTTGTACCTTTAAAAAATAGGTACTAGTGTCCGCAGTTTCATCCGCGTAGTCTCCGTTCCTGTGCAAAAACGGGAATGAAATATAGCCTATGTTAGTCGCTGATAATTTCGCTTTTCATTGGTGAATAAATGGTTAAAATCCGTCCAATAATTTCGGAGTTTATTCCGTAAAAAAATCTTTCCTCTTTATAATATACCTAAGTACCTACTTATAGGTAGAAATAAGTAATTTTGTGGACCTTCAGTAGGTACACAAAATTGTCATTGGTCATCCATAATTTGTGAACTGAACCCGAGATCGGTACAATTTTTTTAGAAAATATTTCGAGTTCTTTATTGTAAATTACGATTTGTAGGTTTACCTTTAGAATTTATTTTTTCTAAAAATTATTCATTCTCAATTAAAATGAAATTCAAATTAATTAAAATAAACAGATAAATATCTCCTTTTAGATCTACCATTACGAATCAAATGTTTCTGAAGTTGAGAAAAGGGATCGACCCCTTACGAATCCTTGACAACGGCCTTGCGTACAATTTCGAATTATGCCAGCCCAAGCGTAACCCATCCATGCATTCCACTTCCTCCTCGCATTTTATAACCGGCAGTTACCTATCTAAAAACACATAAAAAATTACGGGCCTCGTAAACACTGTGGAATTATTTCTATGTATTTTTGACTAATCTTATCAGAGTAGTATAAAATTTTACGAGGTTCATGTAGGCTTAAGGGTGAGCGCACACGAGGGGAAGTCGCGTGCTTGGTGCTTGGACCCGGCGGGCCGGGCGGCGCTATAGCCCGCGGGTGACTGTGTGTACCACGGTTAAAGCGTCTACAGGCCTTATAATTATTATTCAGGTATCAATCATATGCAGGTATTTTATGTGGTGTCTACTGATGAGTGCGGTTTCAGTTCTCGGTTTTGTATTTTGCAAGAAAGCAATTTTCGATTTTTTGTACCTAGGTAGGTATGTCAGTTATAGTTTTACCAAAGGCAAGAAATGAAAACATCTAGACGATGAATTATGATGACATTGTGCAGCTAAGTAAAAACGATCAAAGTAGGTAGCAATAATTATTTTATTTTGAATAAGCGGCATTTTTCGCAAGAGTCACCGCGGGCAGGGAGGAACACGTGTGGGTATTTCCTTTTTATTTCTTTCAGCTAGTGCGGAAGAAGGCATTTGATGATAACCCATCCAAAAAACAAAAAAAAAGAAGGTACTTAGCTATTTTCGATAGGAAAGTAAATAATTAAGTAGGTATATTTTAGTCGTCAAATGAATTTCGGGAAGGCTGGGTCTGGTTGCATATGAATGTGGATTAACTACAAAACAAGAACTGGGGATGGGTAGTAGGTACGCGCATGGGTCATAGAGTCATAGGGGATGGATAGTAGGTACGCGCATGGGTCATAGAGTCATAGGGGATGGGTAGTAGGAACGCGCATGGGTCATAGAGTCATAGGGGATGGGTAGTAGGTACACGCATGGGTCATAGGGTCATAGGGGACGGGTAGTAGGTACGCACTTGGGTCATTGGGTTGCAGTAATTAGAGTGCCTACCTTTTCTTTTGGACGGGAAATCATCAAATGACTTCTCCTGCTCTGGGTGGAGCAGAAGGGAGTGTCAGACTCTTACTGACTTTAACCCACCCGTGAGTCTTCTTGAGCCCTTTGCGTTCCAGGGCCGCGGTGACTCTTTCGAACAAATTCCGCAACCCTAGGCACTGACCCTATGGGGCTCCGTCTTCTTTGCTGACATCTCTTTGAGTAGGTAAACGCAAGAGTCATAGGAGATGATTAGTAGGTACGCGCTTGGGTCATAGGGTCGCAGTAGCGTGAGTGCCTACCTACCATCTTTTTATGTTGCTATTTCAGAACACATAGGTTATAAATGTGAAATTAAATCTGTCTTACCTTCTTACGCTTTAACGGCGTAAGGGATTTGTATGAAACTTGTCACACGAGTAGACGACGTCCCAAAAAAGGACATTGGATACGTTTTCATCCTCGTAGTAGTAGGTAGATAGTTGAAAATTAAAACTAAATATAATTGTCACGCGGGCCGCAGCGCTAGCAAGAGCTAGTAGTTTATACTAGATTTATGCACATATCTGCCTAGCCTTTTCCCATAACTATATTGGTGTCGGCTCCCATTCAAACCAGATTCAGATGAATACCAGTGTGTCCGATTTTCTGGATTCCATAACAACTGACAAAGATCTAAAAATGACAGCCAGGATGGCTTAACGTGTTTTCAATATGTTAAGGTGGTCACCCATCCACATACTGACCTTGGCATGCGCTGCTTAACCTTGAAGATCGACTCGTGCGGCTGTTATTATTTTATTATTTGAATTCCGTTACTGGTCCGGTACCTCTAAATAATGGGTAACACCTACTCACAAATCAAAAGAAAAATTGTGTGATTGAATTGGGTGATTCATTTATCATGAAATTCCTAGATGGCAAAGAAATTTTCTCACAAGGAACAAATGAGATAAAATAAGAAACAACGTTGTTTGACCTAATTGCGCGACTCACTGGTTCGCCGGAAGGACATAGTTATAATAATAATAATAATTCATTTATTTCCGAGAATACGGTACCAAGATCTTAATTAATTAAAATGTCCCACATACGAAGGTAGGATTTTTATTAGGTCAAGACCAGCACTATTATGTAATATTATCCGACTAATATTATAAACGCGAAAGTTTGTAAGTATGGATGAATGGATGGATGTTTGTTACTCTTTCACCCAAAAACTACTGAACGGATTGGGATGAAATTTGGCATACAGGAGGTTTATACCTACCAGGATTAATATATTTTGCTATTTTTTTTATTTTATTTTAAAAAGTAACAACAAACAGCTACAATATATATATAGTTTTAAACTTCATAGTTTAAAAGTTAGAGAGGGAACACACATTTTTTACGAATTTGGAAGCACACATCTCAAAAATCATTGCCATAAATAAAAATACTTTTAGGTAGGGGTTAGGGGGATTTTTGGGTGGGGGGTTAGTCGGTGTTCAAATAACGAATAAACAACCAAAAACACCGAGTTCCGAAAAGTTTTTATATGTTAATTTGAGCAAAAAAGAAAAAAATCGGTTCCTTGTACATATTCATCTTGACTTTGAAATTTAATTTCAAAGAGAAGAAGCATAATATATAATTTGATCTCAAATAAGTAGGTATATTTGCTCAATTGTTAGTATAATATCTCGTTCTATCAGTTCATGTATTTAATATTTCGTTATTTCTGACTTTATACCGCAAGTACGACTTAGGCGATAGGAGGTACGAAAGAGGAAATAAGGCGCGTTTATTATAATTATACCGAAGGTAATTGAAAAAATAAATATTACAGAATCATTTGGATAAGGCTATTGGTTCTTTTATTTAATAAATGTAAAACATAATTGAACAATTTAATAATCACTATAATACACTTAAATAAAAACAACTAACTAAAATTAAAAATAGTCAAAAGACGCATCGAAAAATTCTTCCGCATCGCTGGCCACTGGTAATGTACCCAGAACGCTGGCAGCATTACCACGCTGTATAGCAATGCTTATCCTTTGTCCAAGGTAAAAGCCAGCCCTTGGGTCACGCGAAGTGTCAACTAAACATCTTGACAAATCTTAGATAGATAATATAAAATACAATTTTTTTTTTATGAAAGCTGGTTGAAATCTTAATAAATGAAGATATTTGAACTCCAACAGTCGATATAACTGAAACTCTTTCGTTACCGTGTGACTGAAAGACAATCGCACACATGTAACTACTGGTCGTAGTACCTAAGCTTATTTGGCATTTAGTTTCCTTAGCAAGTTGTTTTCCAGCAATTATAACAGGAACGAGGAAAAACAGTATAGGTACATATGTGCATACGCAGTCGTGAGCAAAAGCTAGTAAATACATAATTATTATTACAAAAAAAAATACAATAACATTTATTCCCTAACGACTTAAGCAACCTGACCCTTCCACTAATTAGTCTGTGCATCTCCCACAGGTTTACTGGTAGAGAATACCTAAGGCATTTAGTTCGCCTTAGTGCGTTCGTTTGGTAAATAAAAAGCTATTTCTGAAACCAAACCATCTTCGTCGTGTGTATTGCATTACTATAATTTATAAAAGCGTATATTTTTGCAGCAATAATAAGTACTACCAATTTATTAATTAGTTACACGCTCTTATTCAAACACCTATTAACAACAAACATACACTACAAGTGCTCAGAAACACGCGCTCACTAACTCACACTCACACTCACACTACACAGGCCTAACACATACATAATTAGATACTAACAGTTTATAAAATATGTAAAAAAAAAAAATATATTGATAAATAATAATTAACACCGTTAACTTGTTGTCTTAAATCATATTTAATTTTGAAAATCAATTGGACGAACACTGTCTCTTAAAATACAGGTTTATCCTAGTTTAAGAGGCAGGGTCATAAACTTTTTTGTACAGATTTAGCAACAACCGTTTTTATAATAAGTACGTACTATCTGTAATTTTGTGAATAAACATTTATTATTATTATTATTATTAGTTTAATGATCTTTATTGTTATGGCTACCTCGTCCCGCTTTTAGTTAGAAAATAAGGTATACTTATGATATTATGATTTTCTTATTTCACTGATCTTAAATACAACGTATTCAGTAGATTTAAACCTATTAGTACACCCCCATTTCGTCTGATGTATTTCAAGTCCCTTTCGCCCCAAGTTTCATGACAATAAGCTCGCCTGTGTTACCTGTTATTTACATACGCACCATAGAAACACGAAAAGTAAATCTCTACCCCATAAAAGAGAAATAAAGAAGAAAGCCTTTGTTGTGGCTCAAAGGCTTTCTTCTTTATTTCTCTTTGTAGATGTTCCAAATTTAAATTCATAAAATTATTTATATTTTCAAATAACAAATGCGTGTTAACTTGAAAAGGCGTATCGTATTTCTTAAATCAACAAAATAGGTAAAGGTATTTTTAACTTCACAGTCACGTCGGAGTTTTCCTTAATATGGACGTTAACGTTGCCAAAAACGATTTCCAGCCCGTATGTGGCGTCCCGCCAATGAGCAGTGTGTGGCTGACAACGCACGTGTCGATCTTGAAGGTTAAGCACCGCTTGTCGAGATCGATGTTGGTGCCGGCTGATTTGTAGCATGACGCGAGGAGCACTGTAGCAAAAGTTAATGAGCCGTGAAACGCATGGCGATTCCCAGCCACCGAAGTACAATAGGTGGCTCGCCGTCCGATAGCAACCAGGCCCGGGTCGACGGCGCATCGTGTTGCAAGCGCGCCTCAAAGAGCTGTCAGCAAAGAAGACGGGGCCCCATAGAGTCAGTGCCGGCTAGGGTTGCGGAATTTGTTCGAAAGAGTTACCGCGGCCCTGGAACGCAAAGGGCACTAGAAGAATCGCGGAGTCAGTAAGTGTCTGACACTCCCTTCCACTCTGCCCAGAGTGGGACAAGTCATTTGATGATTTTAAATCCAAAAAAAGGTCAAAGCAACCTGGCCTGTTAATTCTAATTATGAAGCCAACTGCATACATGTCAAATATTTAGGGTTTCTTTTAAAATATTCTCTTTTGAAAACTTTGTTTTATTTTTGGTAATACCGAAAAGAGCCTTTTCTTTTCTGCCTTCATCTCTCTTTATTTCATATCCGTCCACGAAACCGATAAATTTAATGACACGTACAAACTATGGGCAAACGGGGGTGCGTGAGGGCGTTCGCACCTGTTTGGCAGTTATTGAATAAGCCTGCGGGCATAGGGTTGCCGAAATTTGATTGTTTGTCGATGACGATACCCCATCTATGTATATTCCAGGGTAGGCCCAGTAGTGATAGGGACGAATCAGTAGCAAATCTTGTATGATAAATATTTTAAAAGGCAACTAATAAGATTCTAAGTAGATCATGTTTTTGTTCTTTTTAATTGGAGTGATAGTGTTAATAAGTGTATATTGGTTGTCATAAGAATCTAAAAACATCGTGTTTTGATAGTTTTAAAGGGAATTTTCAAGTAAAATTTTGGACTAAATTTAATAAGGTAACTCGAAAAATTTGTCACATCGGAAATTTGTAAGTTATATTAAGGATAATATTGTACCCTCCAGATAGAGCTTTTCAACGCAAACGGCCTGAGGGGACCACGTGATGAGCACGTGAAACCTTCAAACCAAAAATCGCGACCCTAAAATTACAGACTATCGTTTGGTTCGCAATGCTTGGACCCGTTATCGCCTAGGAGGTACTTTTATAAACTATAGTGTCCCTGTACTGCATCCCTATGGATCCTCCCACCCTTGATAAGTTTGAGGTCACAGCCTGTCGGCTGGGCATGGGCTCTTGGCTTGAGCGACTCCGTCATTCTGAACGCCACCGGAGACCTCAACTCCAAACACCCCGCCTGGAACAGCCACACGACCAACCCGAGAGGCAAGGTCCTATACGAGCTGTGCAATATCCTGAACTTCGATGTCATCGCGCTGATGCATTCCGCCCACTCCTACTACCCCGACGTACTCGTCATTCGGTTCGGTTACATTCAGTGGAAACGCATGACGAGTTAAACTTGGACCATAGACCCGTGATCCTGGAGCTCGCTCCTAGGTCACGGCCGATGGAACTGGGGCAAAGTAGGCAAAAAGCTGAAAGCCACTACGTCACGTAATCTGGATCAAATCCTCGACCATATCCAGTCTGTCGCAGACATGACAGCCGCGATCAATTCACTCACGGATCACGTGCAATCCATCTTGAACGAATATTCAAAGAAGTCTCCAGTGGTATGTGATCACCGGTGGAGTCTCCCAGACGATGTGCGTGAGAAAGTGACTGAGAAGAACGCGGCTGTCCGTGCCTACAGCACCTTTCCTTGCGAAGCTAACAAAGTTCGCATGCGCTACTATAGCGTAAAGTAAGTAACAGCATTACTCAACTGCGTGGTAGTCACTGGGATAAGATGTTGGGTTTACCAATAATTGGGAAACATTAGACATGCTGAGAACATCAGATAAAGCTACGCGCCTGTGAGGTTGCATCGATGCCTTCGCTGACCAGTAGACAAAGCTCACCTTGATACCCGAATGCTGAATTCGAACGAAGAGTTTCCCTCCCACCAGTCGAGGACACTGAAGATCTCCTCCGACCGTCACTCCTGATAGGGTGAAGGAGATCATCGGCCGTCTCAAACTCAGGAAAGGCCCAAGAACCGATGGAATCACCAACACAATGGTTCATCTCTTCCCGGCTTTCTTTTCCGGCGACTGTGACTTATAATTAGAAATTTAACCTATCTCAATGCGAACGTATAGGAAACAAATCTTTTAGCATCTTAAAAGCAGTTATCATCTGTTATCTGACACCAAACGTGCAAATAATATTTTAGTTAACCATTGTTTCAGAGGGCAGGGACACGTCCAGAGCCCACACAGTCGTTCTGGCACAATCTCTCACTTGGGTTGACGTACGCTCCTTAGTCTTCTTTAGCTGGTTCCGTTCATCCCACGCACCCCTGAACGCGTATGTGTGTGCAACACGATCCACCAGGACCTCAGAAAATTTCTAGGGCTTGTAGTAACAGTAAAATTATTTACATTTCAGTAATAACTAGCTCACATCAGTTCTTGTACTTCAGGTAACCCGTATCAATGATACGGATTTAAGTTATTTTAACTGAACCAGTTTTAGAGTACCAGTGAAAAAAATTCATGTACAAAAGTTTCACACTGCGGAGATGAAAATTTTGTCCGGAGGTATGACTAGGACAAGACTAAGTATGAAACATATATCCACAGTAGTTTCAAAGTAAGCTCTTTATCGGCTGTACTTGGTTTATTTTTTGATGTCGGCGAGTTACCGATATCCTAACCCTTCTGTTTACTATCCCGCACAAACTGAACTCTCCTCAATATTCGTAAACGCTTTGAGTAGCTCATCCCGATGGGAAAACCATGTCGCTCAGCAACTTCTCTTCTCCTTCATACTCCGCGTCACACTTCCAATCACTATGATGACTCTTTCTCAGTTCCTGCAGTGCGTCTCTGGAACTCTCTTCCGCACTCTTCCTCTTGATGTCTACAAGAAATAAATTAAAGAGCATTTCCTTTCTTAGGACATAATATTTATAACGTGTTTTCCTGTCTTATCCTCATGCTGATATCTCTCTATCACACAAAAGGTTTCCTGGGAGAAAGCTCAACTTTGAGTTCAGGTCGCCTTTTTACATGAACTTTATTATGTGTACTACTGTATCTAATATATACTGTATCTAATATTAACTTTATTATTATTGAAATTGAAAGACCAAAACTTAGAACCGACTCAGATGGGTATGGTCACGTGATCCGAAGTAACTAAAGTCATGTCGTGAAAAAAGCAAGGTCAACCTGAACAGAAGAGAAGTAGGGGGTGACCTGCTATATGGTGGCTAGTATGACAAAGCAGTAAGTAATAAGTATGTAGTAGTAGTAAGTATGAGCAGTGGTGGCCGAGTGGTAACGGTTCCGACTTACGAATTGTAGGTCGCGGGTTGAAACCCAGCCAGGCGCATAACTTTGTGTAATTAATTTCTTCACCACTGCTCTCAAAACGGTGAAGGAAAACATCGTGAGGAAACCGGCATGTCCTAGAACCAAAAATTCGAAGACATGTGACATTCACCAACCCGCACTGGGCCCGCGTGGTGGATTACGGCCCATTCCCTCTCCTGGAAAGGAGGCCTGTGTCCCAGCAGTGGGAACGTTAAAAAGGCTGATTATGTATGACAAAGCTTCTATCATTAAAACTGCCCCACCCAACAACCCAGGACGGATTGTCCTGTAGCCACAAATCAACGAGATCCGATTCCACACAAAGGTGGTAAGAGCGAGGAAAAAGAAGAACACCATAGACTAGATATTGCATATTAGAAACAATGGCCTTAATACGTCTCTCAGAATAACAAGTACTAACTATACTAAGTTATAAATAAAATAATATTCAACATTCTTGCTGTGTATTTCATAATTAATAAAAGAGCTACCTCCTAGTAACACGTATTCTGTCACTAGGAGGAAAGTCTAAGTATATACATAACATGCCCTTTACGTGTCTAAGTCCCTACTTAGAGACAAAAGTGTTCGGGTTTCTAATGTATTCGATCAAAAGATACAACTAATTAATGTGACGGTAAGCACTCTGTTTGTGTAAAAAATTAAATGCTAGAAGCAGGTGTGGTCGGCAACACAAGAAACGTCAGTTTGATTTGATTATTATCACAAATAATATTAGTCTACATGCTATTGTGGTTCCTATTTATAGTTTCATGTTTTTTATCGAGTCCCGCCTCAGGAGGTAACCTATTTATGTCCATAAATATGTTCTAGTGGAGACCTTAGACCTCGTTATATGGCAGGTTGCGGAATTTGTTCGATAGAATTCAAGATGAAGTTAATAAAGCTATTACTAATATTCTGAACATCACGACATAGATGTAAAAGTAGCAATAAGTTCTTTTTAGCATCACCATGTGGCACGCAAAATTGTAATTAGGACTTAAGTACTTATATTAAGGATCTTTGTCTGCTGTCGTAATGTTTTTACCATTTGCATAACATACAAATTCATGTTATCGGTCGTCAATCCAATAGAATTCATTCCGTGTTTAAGTCGAACCGAGAGTCCGAATTTATTTCGGTTTTGATTTAGGCTGTGACTTTATGTGTTACGCTCTTGCGTATAATACTACCTAAGTCTGAAGTTTACCTTCGCCTAAGAAGGTAAACTAGAGATTAGAACATGTCTTATTCTGGAAAACCTACGTCAACGTTACAGTCTTACTATAATATTTGTTGCTATTATTGGCCTTGTGTGAACTGTGATAAGTGCAGAAAAGCTATTCCATGGTGATCATAATAATAGCATTGCTTGTGTTTACGTGACAATAAAAAATTTAACCTTAGTAAGTCTGATATGAAATATTACTACACGTCTATTGTTTTTACTATGTACTTGTGTAATACGATAACACGTTATTATTAAAATTTATATCGACCGGTACTACATTTAATATAGATGCACGTAATAAAAAAAATTAAAAGTGAGTTTATTGCACGGAATAAATGCTTCAAACACTATATTTTATTTCTTTGGTAATGTGAGCTGGTTTTTTGTTTTTTTTTTTTTGGTAGGAGCAGGGCTCAGAGGGTCATGACCATATTGACCATCCATCTGGCCCAGGGATACCGCACAAACTCCGGCAAGCAGCGAGCTTTCTAGCCGGATTCCCGCCATGGGATCTCGAGGCGAGCGCCCTCGCGCGCTTCGTCGGGTTGAAACTCAGCTGCCACGGCAAATTGCTGCGCGACTGACGGAGCTCCAACAGAATCTCATAGCGGAATAGAGTGAGCGAATGTCGCAACACAGCGCTGGACACGCCACCATTTCTGCGAGAAGTCCCGTCTTTGAGGATTGGTTGGATAGGCACCACGGTGTCATCACCTGTCACCTGATGCAGGTAAACCACTCAGCAGGTACTCACCGCAAACGGTGGTTTCGGGAACTACCTATTTCGGATTCGGTGGAGAGCATGCCCGGGTATCACCATTGTGTGGATCCCCTGGAGGATACGGTGGAGCATATGGTGGCGGTCTGCCCTGCTTAGGCGGAACACCACCATTCTCGTCAAGGCTATCTACGGCAGCGATCTCTAGCTTCCCACCCCGGTTTATTCCATATTCTGGAGCAAGGGGGCAAAGGAAGCAGTCGCCTTTGTTTGCGAAGCAGTTAGGCTAGCAAAGGAGGAAGCAGGCCGCGTGAGGGAGAAGCAACCCTCACGGCCCAGCCACCACACCAGAAAAAAAACGCCCCGGGCGTTGAGATTCACAGGGCGATTCCCGGCCACCATAAAAGAGATCATTTCATCGTCCGATAACAACCAGACTCGGGTCGAAGGCACGTCATGTTCTGCTCGCGCCTCAAAGAGATGTCAGCATAGTAAGAAAGTCACCGCGGCCCTGAAATACATAGTGCATTTTGAAGAATATGGATGGGTTTCAGACAGTAAGAGTCTAACACTGTCTTACACTCCACCCATTATCAAAGCGGAACAAGTCATTTGATGATTTCCCCAAACTGAATTCTTCATATGCCGCAAAGGCAATATCTATGGCAGTCGTCAGCGGACTTACTGTGAACAAACCAAGTAGACACATTATTAAATACATTGATTGAATGTGTATTTACGCCATCGGTAGGAATTTTCATACTTTTGTATATATGTGGATGGTTAACGGGTTAATGACTAAAAAAGAGATGGATAGACTGTTAGAAGGTTGATGAGGCTAGAAAGAAGGTTACAACAAACCAGACTGCCGTTTAAATTACTGCATTCGATTGTTTTTCGATCTGTGAAAATATGATCATGTCTCTACGCACCGGTATTTAAAGTAGTTGCCAATACGCCAGCGCAGCGAACAAAGGGCACTTTCTACCTTGTTCTCATTTTTTGACTCTCCCAAACCCCTTAGTTATCTAGCTCCTCACTTTTAATACATTTGCGCAAACCACAGTAGAAATCTACGCTCATCCCATAACAGTCTTCTTCACTGTCCCTATCAGTGTACTGACTTCATTCACTGTTCATTCTTCATTAAATAATATTTATCTGTGGCATGCGCTACCGCATGAAATCAGGATGGTAACCCACCGATTAACCTTCGAAGTTAAGGTTCGCGACCACATTCGTAAGAAGTGTGTAGTATTATTGTCACACAGCGCTAATTTATCACCTGTAACCAAAAATTTCGAAGACATTGAAGACACATGTCATCATCATCAACAGCCTTTTGCAGTCCACTGCTGGATATAGGTCTCTCCAACTGCACGCCACTTAGATCTATTTTCGGCTTCTCGCATCCAGTTTCTGCCAGCCGTCCTGCGCAAATCGTCACTCCACCGTGCCTGAGGACGTCCTACACTACGTTTGCCGAGACGCGGTCTCCACTCTAGAACTCGTTTACCCCAACGGTTGTCAGTTCTACGACTAATATGGCCAGCCCATTGCCACTTCAGCTTACTAATCCGGTCGGCTATACCTTGCTTCTCTGACGGATCACCTCATTTCTGATGCGATCCCTCAGAGACACACCGAGCATAGCCCTTTCCATAGTCCGCTGAGCGACTTTGAACTTGTGGACCATACGAGCCGTCAGTGTCCATGTTTCGGCTCCGTATGCCATGACGGGTAGGACGCACTGATTAAAGACTTTCGTCTTTAGGCACTGTGGGATCGACGATGTAAAGACTCGACGTAGCTTCCCAAATGCTGCCCAACCTAACTGAATTCTTCTATTCACCTCGCCCTCAAAGTTGTTTCTACCTAACTGAAATGACTGCCCGAGGTACACATATTTTTGAACAACTTTGAGAACGGCACCGTAAATCGCAATCGGTTCCGGTAGAACATGTTCGTTGAACATGACCTTGGTTTTATCCAAGTTCATCCGTAGAATTAAAACCGTTCGAAGACATGTGACATTCACCAATCCGCACTGGGCCCGCGTTGTGGATTACGGCCCCTTCCCTCTCCTAGAGAGGAGGCCTGTGTCCCACCTCATTCAATTTCATCTTTGGCAATGTTAAATTTCCGCATAATTTAGTATAGAATACTCGTAGCATTTTGGTAAAATTTCACTTGGCATACTCTGAAGATGGCAGAATTTTATTTTGAATATTTTTAGTAGATACCTACATACATACATATTACTTTCAGTGAAATAGCATTTTTAACCTTAAGACAAAATTCAAATATTGTCTTAAAAAGTCAATATGTTGTGTTTCAAAAGTGACAGGAACTAATCGCTGCAAAACAGAATCCACGTATTCTTATCTGCCCTACCCCTAGAGCAGTAGTGGCCAAGTGGTAACGGCCCCGACTTACGAATTGTATCTCGCGGGTTCAAACCCAGCCAGGCGTATTACTTTCTGTAATTTATTTCATCACCATTGCTCTCAAAACGGTGAAGGAAAACATTTTGAGGAAACCATGTCCTAGAACCAAAAATTTCGGAGACATGTGACATTCACCAACCCGCACTGGGCCCGCGTGGTGGATAACGGCCCATTCCTTCTCCTAGAGAGAAGGCCTCTGTCCCAGCAGTGGGAATGTAAAAAGGCTGATTATGATAATATGCTTATGCTACCCCTAGAGCACAAATTGATTGAAAATCCCTTTCCTGTTTAGTATTACGAGTATTGCAGAAAGATTTGTTATTTCTCGATTCTGTTATATTCTATTACGAGATATTAGATTGTTTTCGCTTGTTATCTTCGTGTAGCTCGATTCCTCGTTTTATATCGATAATAATTGCATCATTATGATTAATACGTCCCAGTTAGCTTGTTGCTAGACTACGGATTTAATATCGAATTGCCGCTGCAATTTATTAATTTCTTCTTGGAACTTTGATCGTAGGTACACAAAGCAGACTTATTGGTATTATTACATGGGAACTTATTATAATTAAATATTATTTATTTTGCACACTCGTTCGAGTTAAGTCTCAAGTATGTAGGTAGTTGTTATTATAGAGAATATTTATTAAATATTGAATGACTTTCAATGCAGGGTCCATATTTCTATCTCGGGGCACGGTAGTGCCCGGCCAAGACGAGCCAAGCAAAGGGCACTACCTACCTTTTCTCGAATGGCTTCTTCGTTTTTTTTGAACTCTCATAACATTGCTTTGGATGATGCCAATAGTAAATAAAATATAATATTTTACCGATACATTATGGCTTAGAATAATTAACATACTATACCTGGTTTTTTTTTTCACAAAAAAGTTCGTACAATTCCGTATTTTGAAGATCTGATGTTGATGATAACACCCTAACTTAATCTCGTCATCGATTTCCGACAACTACAATTACTGCCCTAGAATATACGTCCTTCTCCTATCCGAATCAGTAGTTTTTAGATTGCTTAGACCGTGTCCTCATATGTTTGAAAGTTTAGGCCTAGGTGCTTGCTGTGCAGCAGTCATGTTATGGTCAGGGGCGTCTACTTTACTAACATTGTTATTAACTTATTATCTTAAGTTTAGCTTGACTCACTTTGCTCATGAATACTTTGCCTTTCGAAGATTCCAAGAGGTTTAAATTACTCCAGCCGATGGCCAAAACTGCCGAGGAATCCGTTGTTGGTTGACAAAAAGTCTTTCCATTGAAAAGGGCAAGACGATGTTAATATTTGAAGTTGGTAACTAACCATCTTAAATCGGAGAGGCAACAAAAGAGGAAGAGAAGCAGGCTTCACAAACCAACGGCAGCTGCTCTGCTCTTTGATTACGACCTGCAAATAAGAATTAAAACCTAAGCCAAACCGCGGTACAAAGCTTGTAACAAAAACATAAAGAGTACCGCGATCACTAGAACCGATAACATATCAGTCGCTTCCGTCGATAGTTGCACAAAAAAGTGTACACTGATAAACTTTAACACCTACTGAAGGGTAAATGTATTAATTATCGTGTATTTAGCTTTAATGAGAATTGTGCGCGACGCAAAGCGTTAGGGCTTGCGTTAACTATTGATTAAAGTACTAGTAATGTTGTATAAATTAGCTCGGGCTATCGGCATCTGTGGTGGAGGGTCATTTTATTATAGCTATAGTTCGATCAAATTGGAAGGGTGTAACTTAACATATCTAGTTCTAGTCTAAGCCCTTCACAGAACTTTAGAAAATGTTTGAGCCTAACCTGGATTGTTTTTCATACGAAAATATACTCTATCCACCACTTGATTTGGTTAGATTTCACTGGATTTATATTCGACTAGCAGCGTTATTACCGTTCCCGTAGCAATACAGGGATAAAATATAGCCTATGACACTCCACAATAACGTAGCTTTCTATTGGTGTAATAATTTTGAAAATCGGTTCAGTAGATCCAGAGATTACCCCTTACAACGTCACAAACCCACAAACGTTACCTCTTTATAATATTAGTATAGATAACCACAAACGGCTTAGGATCGCTGATAGATCTTCTGTTTTCAATATAGAGTTAAGCAATTAATGTCTGTCTTTAGACCTCCGTACGTCTTACTGAAACCCCCTTAACAATAAAAGAGCGAGAAATAAACAGCAAGCAAGCAGCAAGGAATACACTCTAACTTGTCTCCGTCTTTATTCCATGTCTACCACGTAAGAGCTGCTTCCAAATACGTTAGTAAGTTTATAGACAGGTGAACACGCAAAAAATACAATTTTAGGTACGAGTATATTGATCTTTTTCTTCTACTTTTCGAGTCGAACAGGCATAGGATTAATTACAGTATACTCTATGATCTTTAAATAGATCTGTCATTTGTTTGGGTCTGTGTATGATAGTCGCCTCGATCACTTATGTATGATTGACTTCCACCGTACAATTAATTCACGACCTAACGTTTCAAGTACTGTTTTGTATCAGCGGTTGTAAGCGCAATAATATTTTAATTAGGAATTTCTCCTGTATCGTGGGTGCATTTACAAACATATAAACTCACATACACAAACAGCCATACCCGGTACAACTATATGTAGGCCATACAAATATTTGTTCCGTGCGGGAATCGAACCCACGACACACAGTGCAGCAGCCAACCACTCAACCACTGCGCCAACCGTGTCGTCAAATCACGGATTACTTATTTTCATATTATTGATGATGGTACGAATTAATTTAGTCTACCCAAATCTTGTTTGTTAAATCAATAATGTTTTATTTGTTGTGTTTATGTTTTTCTAGATTTTCAACTGCGTGATAAGCATTTATAAACAGCCAAAACGATAAGTACGTCATACAAATGTTTTGCAAGACAAGACCATAGTTGTAAAAATCTATGAAAAACGCGATCCATATAGTGCAGCAACTAATCCAATCTGCTCCAGACCAGCATGTACTCTCAACCCTGGTCATATCGACAATTTCCCATAATTTAGTTGACATACATGGTACCCGGAATTTGACTTACGTAAATTATATTGTTTAATTTCCAAGAAATTAAAAGACGTTTCTGTTCACAGAATCAAATGAGTCATGTTTAACGCAGTCTTTTAAAATGTATTTTCTTTTTTTTTTAGAATTAAATTGAAGTAAGTACAACAATCCTTTTTGTAGTTTAGTTACATGAGCATGATAAAGTATAATTACACCTATTGTAATTCAGATTC
Source organism: Hecatera dysodea (assembly GCA_905332915.2). NCBI lineage: Eukaryota > Metazoa > Arthropoda > Insecta > Lepidoptera > Noctuidae > Hecatera > Hecatera dysodea. The sequence goes on along the minus strand of HG995286.1, from coordinate 21,822,023 downwards.
CTATAATATATATAGAGCTATTATATAATCCTTCTTTTGTATTGTGTAGAACTCTTAGCTAATTATTCTCCTTGTTATGAAATCGAGTAGTATATATATGAATATACAGTAAATATTCAGTTAGTTTCAAAAAGCTCCATTAGGGGAAACATATTATTGCACTAAAAATACCACCATAGCTATATTTTTCAAAATTGTCTTCTGCTAATAATCATAATAAAAGCAAGAACGAAAACCTACCATCAAAGTTTCTAGTTCATAATCTAGGAACTATTAATTTAATTTAAGAACTGTATTTTCTACCTATGTTACACAAATAAAAAAATGATTATGAAGTGATTTATAAAACCGGTTGATGTACCGACTCTCGAGCGAGGCCTATGTTCAGCAGCCCTATTATAACGTCTTAAATCCATCATGATTTCTGTTTCAGAGAGAGACGGAGTTACACAAGACGAATAGAACTATCTCTTTCCCTCATTCACTACGGACGAATCATGATAGCATTGGCACTTCGTAATACGGCCACAGTAATGGACGTCTATCGACTGAAAAGATACACGATGATGTTAGTGAGTGTGATGAAAATTCCAAACGTAATCTTAATAATAACTTAACTAACTACTAATACTGCCTCCATTTTTTATGATTGTAGGGAAAAAGAAAGATCTTGTACATCATCAAAAATTACAAGCTAATTACCGGCTTCATCTAGCTTAAAATGACCAGAAATATGTGACGTGTAAAAGTGTTATGTTTACAAAATAAATATAATTTATCATTACAATATAAATTCTCTTCAATCTTTTAGAATTTCACGTTCATAAAGTACAGAACTGGTGATCTTTCGTTTATTCAGTATCGTGGGGTAAAAATACCGAACGACGGGTGACGTACACCCGACACGTGGCGCGCCAACCACTTAGCTGCGCCTAATGACCGCTTGCAGACGAATGATGGGAGCGCCATAGAGGGAAGGAAAACTGCGATGAGGCGTGTAGGTAGAAAATGAGGATGCGCGGGCGAATCGTTAGCCAGGAGGTTTTTGCCAAGCTGAGCGTAATAGGATATACCTACATAATTATGTATAGCTGTGGATACAGACGTGGGATATACAAACATATGTATGTATATTTATGGATACACACGTTGGTAAGATGTAGTGAAGGTAATTCATTATCATCATCTCCATTTCAGCTGAAATAGGTCTCCCAAAAGTGTTGTCACATCGACCGGCCTTATGTAACTCGGATCTAGAGTATTTCCGCAACCTTCACCAGGGAGGTTTTCTTACAACACTGCGTTTTAAGGACCATTGACTGAGTGGTCGGCCCTGGAAGAGTCACCGTGGTTTGGAACGAGAAGGGAAATAGGAGGAACAAGGATGGGTAAGTAAGAGTCTAATAACACCTGTCAGACTCAGAATCCGCTTCGCCCAGAGCGGCGGAAACCATTCTTATCCATAAAAAAGACACCATTGACTATCTGCGGCCTAATTGTGTAACGTGTTTCGGCAAAAGCACTGCAATTCCTTTATAATACTAACGACCTCGGGATAGTGTAATGCACCTAATGTGTATAATCACAAACACAGTTCGATGAAAAGTTTCATTATAAAAAATGCATGCATATTATAAGGTTCATCAAATTTTGCTCATCTTTTTTCAAGGAATTTTGTAGACTGTCCTGATTTGGAATTGTCATTGAAATTGTTTCACTTTTTGTCAACAGGTGCAAACGGTAGCGTGTTACGAACCTCCTAGAAAAACTATTCGAGTTCTTCGAGTAGATGGGTAACTTTTGCGAAACTTACGCCCTATAGCCCTTACAGTCACATTTACAGTGGTATACACTAGATAGATTACCTTTAGACAAGCATAGGTACTCCATCATAGATCGCATCATTACTATCTCTCAGGTAAGATTATGATGTGAACCTGAGATCAACAAAAAAAAACTGTGGTGAAAATTACTTCCTCACCTAAAAGTCGTCAATCGTCCTCACAGAGTCCTAACACAGCTATCCACAATAGTGCTAAAGGAAAGATGGCACATTCATTGCGTCAATCGAGGGCTGCACCAGGGCGCAGCGAGACGCGACGGGCGTCCGATATCGTCCGCCCAGCGCCCCGGTCCAATTAACATTGCACTCCTGCTATTTCGATTTCTAAAGATGCGGAACTAATTTTTCTTCAATAATTCTGTGTGGCGTTTTGTGTTTGGCTACGCAAGTCTTTGAAACGTCAAAAAGTTGCGTTGCAAGTTAATTTAATAATTTTATACTTTTTGCTGTGCCCTACAGGGTCCATAATTGTACTTAGCTTTAAGTTCATTGTAAGATCTTCAGACATTATGGAATGCAAATAAAGTTATGAATATGAGTTCTGATCACTGCTTTTTGTCATTGGACTTGATTGCGTATGAAGATGAGAAGGACTACTTAATTTGCATTGTAGTTCACATACCTGGAAACCAAAGTACAATGGTACCAAGATGGACCCAATAAACGACGAAAATTTAAACGAAAGCTATATTTTAAAGGTTGATTCACACATATTCTGGGCGTGCCCGGAACGTGGTCGGGCCGTGGTCCGTCACAATGTAGTACATCTACGTCCGGGCACGGCTCTGATGTGTATGGATAAACCTTTAATGACATTAAACAGCCCTGATGCAATCTATATATATAAAAATCAATGCCACTTTTCGTTGTAATTCCATAACTCAAGAACGGGCTCACCTATCCAAACCAAATGCTTAGGATTTGGTCGGCATATTTAGTAGATGGTTTATGTGAAGTTTGCACAAAATCGGTCGAGCGGTTCCTCATTTGTCACATTTTTTGTAATAAATGAATTCAATAGAAACTTTTTTCACAGAAACTTTTTTGAAGTTTTGTTGACAGGACAAGCACGTTGTTATGTCATTCATGCCGTCAATTCATTTTGGACGTGGTTTGATTAAATCATATTATCAGCGATAAATTTCTACTATATAAAAATAAGTCGGGTTTTCCTTCCTGACGCTATAACTCCAGAACGCACGAACCGATTTCCACGGTTTTGCATTCGTTGGAAAGGTCTCGGGCTCCGTGAGGTTTATAACAAAGAAAATTCAGGAAAAATTTCAACAGAAAAGCGGGAAAATATTTTTTCATTTTTTTATATAAGTATGGCAAAACAACGTTTGCTGGGTCAGCTAGTTGCACATAAGTTTTTAATTTCAACTTCCGAACGTAGATAAAACATCGTAAATATCGTGTGGTATTGCTATGTGTTAATCGTATATACTGACGTCAAAAGTTCTGTCTCTTATCTATGGAGTCAGAATTTTTTGTTGAGCGATGTCTAAACTATAAAATTGCTATGTTATCCCTTAACATTGTTCCCCTTATAATTTCAAGGATAACATAATATCATGTAAAGACGTCACAACGCGGTATCATGGTTCATTGACAGTTACATACATTCTATAACGCCTTTAACATGAAACAATTTGCTATCTTAGCACTTCTGAACACCTGGTATTTCGTCTTTAATAGAATGGGTACTTATACCACACTTTAATGATAAAATGTTGTTTGTATAAACAGTGGTTTTGTTTTTAGTCAGAATTTCTGTTATACATTTAATTCCAAATTAAAACGAATAATCCTCATTAGTGGTGTAACAGAATAATTATGCGTAGTACTTAACCGATAATATAGAGTTTATCTGAGTGTGTTTGTATGTTATTATAATTAAAAGATATTGAACATAAAGGATGAAAACTAAATGGCTTTTCAGAATGAAATACTCTCGAGTATTGTTATATCACTTTATTATTATGATACCTTTCCGTAGGACTCTTCAGAGATTAGCGCGTTCAAGCAAACAAACAAACTCTTCAGTTTTATATATTAGTATAGATAATCTGTAAGTAGGTACTACCTACTTGCAGATTAAATTCTTCTTAGTAAATTAGTGTCTAATAAAAGAATTTTATCTACTCTATGATAATATCATTCGTACAGTTCTTTATATCTTCTCTATTTTATGTAAATGTATAAATAACATAGCAACGGAACCCCATTACTCAAGGACAACCGTCTCCCACCAAAATATCAGAGTAAAAACAAATAAAACAAGCCAACATCACCCAACAAAGAGACGTTTAAAACAACATCACATAACACACAACACAATACCGAAACGATTCATAAAACGATACAAACAATAACTCGCCAACACGAAATTCGGAGTCTCCGAACATTTTTAATCACAATATGCACCGAGCATGAAGCACTGTGTACACAAATAAAAACCAGACACACACAATAATAAAATCGAAGCATTTAATTACCATCCCTAACACTTGTCCGTGTGAAATTACTCGCTGGGTGAAAAAAGACTACACAGTGTCCTCTCGCATTGGCGACGACAGATTTATAATAATTAGAAACGATACATACAGATGCCGGGGACGGCTCACATGTCCCGCTGAATATTATTGATCATTATTTCGTTTTATTGCAGAAATACGGGTAGGTTTGATCAAGACTGCTTTTTCCTGCTGATTCAAGTTTGAGCCGAAGTTTTTAGTTATTTTATTTATGCTTCAAAGACTAAAATATGTATATTGGTATGATTGAATTGCATATTGCAAATCGTGCAACTATGCCACAGAAATAGTGTAAAATTAATGTGTTAACATAGATACTTTATTTTCGTGACATAATATTTGTTAAGAACGCCACCCCCATCACGAAATCTTCTCATCCATGGTTCTGAACTAAAGAAACGATACCTGTGCCTAGCGTTTTGGGCACGCCACCATTGCAGCGAGAAGTCCGCTCTTTGAGGAGTGGTTGGAGAGACGCCACGGCGTCCTTACCTTCCGCCTGACGCTGGTGCTCATCGGACACGGCTGTTTTGGGAGGTACCTGTGTCGGATTCAGCGAGAGGACATATGTCCTGCTCCTGATGTCAACACAGCGTGGATCACCTGGAGGACATGGTGGAGCATACGGTGGAGGTCTGCCCTGCTTGGGCGGAGTAACGCTATGTCCTCGTTGATGCGATCGACGGCACCAACCTCTTGCTTCCGGTCCTGGTTCAATACATGGTCCAGAGCGAGGAGTCATGGGAAACGATCCGGAGGAGGAGGAGGGAGAATGCGTGCGGGAGAGAAAAACCTCACGCCCCAGCCGCCGAAGCACAGAGAAAACTAGGTATGTAATGAATTATCTTATCACCCATCTACGGATTGAACTCAGCGAATGAAGGTTAACCACGCCACTGTAGCCGCAAGCTCTCTCTGCCTGAATTATTTATTATCTGTGTGCGTAAAATATTAAATCATAAATAACAAAAATCCACCCGTTACACACATTACCTGCCCGTATGTCTCATCCATCCTAAAATAGTCGCCACAGCTTTCATCTCATTATGCAGTGACAATTATATTTCTGTTGACAGACGCCGTCAATTCTGCCCCCTAATTCAAAGGCGTAAGGTTTAAAATATAATCTCGGAAATATTGTGAACATTTCGTACAAAGTTTGTATATCGTTATCCTTGTTTTCCTGCGGGGTAAGCAGATATGGTAGATCTTTATATTTGTCACACATAATGATATAATGTTTTTTAAATTCATGACGATGCATTAATGAGAACACAGAAGTCTTTAGTATCGTATTTTACATGGTTTACATGGTCTATGGTTTGATTGGTCCAATGGTGTGTCAAGTAAAATTGAGACCAATCAGAGGTCTTTGAAAACGGACACTGATTTAAAAGGGCTTTGCGCGTTAAGGACGATTTACACCTGACGGGACCAGCAAGAAGGCATCTTGCTTATATTATTGCAATAACAGAAGTTGACATTTATTTGTACGACTAATAAAATAAGCTTTATATTTACAACCCATCTATTGGTAGTTCTGACGGGTAGCAGGTAGGCTAGTCATGGCACGCCATATCCGCATTTGGTCGGCCTGGGGCGTCAGCCCCATATAAATCACTAGCTGCTGCCCGCGACTTCGTCCCCGTGGAATCCCCGATTTTAAAACATTCTTTATCGCTGCTCCCCTTCTATTGGCTTAAGCGTGATGATATATTATTAAGCCTTCGTCGATAAATGGTCTATTCAACCCAAAAAGAATTTTTCAATTCGAACCAGTAGTTCCTGAGATTAGCGCGTTCAAACAAACAAACTCTTCAGCTTTATAATATTAGTATAGATTATAAAACAGGTGATTTCCCAGGCATGCTCCCTGCTCCATCAGAATCCGAATTCAAGTGCTCGTTAACACAGCCGATCCCTTCGTAAGTCTATCGAACAATACAGATGAAGGAGAGGAGTACGCGAAAATTCGACATCGCCTTTTGACTGATTTAAAAAAATATAATATATCAATGTAACAGATATTTTTCGCTCCCCGACAGGCGACGACGGCGACGATACGTTTTCAATTCATTGCGACTGCAGTAGCTTCAAGTCGTCATGTGTGAATGATCCTAAGGGGATGACGCTCCCCATCATCATTACCACTAACCACTGGGCGATACAATTACAGGACCTGACTACCCTCACCTCCAGACATGCTAACGATGTTGATGGCTTTCAGTGACTAACGAGGCTTTGATGACGGACTCGGATGATTTGAAGGGAACTAATGGTGAAATTTTATCCAAGCAAATTACGCATAATTTGCAAACTTCATTATTGTTACAGCTGGGGTGGCCGAGTGGTAACGGCCCCGACTTACGAATGGTCACGGGTTCAAACCCAGCCAGGCGCATTACTTTATGTAATTAATATCATCACCACTGCTCTCAAAACGGTGAACTAAATCATCGTGAGGAAACTGGCATGTCCTAGAACCAAAAATTCGAAGACATGATACATTCACCAACCCGCACTGGGCCCGCGTGGTGGATTATGGCCCATTCCCTCTCCTAGAGAGGAGGCCTGTGTCCCAGCTGTGGGACACGGGAAAATTAAAAGGCTAATTATGCTTATTACTGTTACATTTATCAGGACAATGCTAAGCTCCGGTAAAAATGGAATGAATGAGATGTCATTAGCCTGCACTAATGAACATATTAGTACTTACCTAAGAAATTATTTCTTTCTTTCTTAGGGATTGACTGATGACAGATAGTGAGTAACGGTTGATCTTATTTCTTATCAATTGACTCGTGTTTGACTAAGCTACCAGGCAAAGGAAGCAACACAGAATAACTTCAACATCATAGTTTTGATATTTTTAACAATGCCTTAACTTGAAAAATACAATGAAACGGTAATGTGTATCCAATCAGATTTAAGACATATTATAACTTAAATAATTGGCACTTATTTGTAGAACCAATGCCAATTACTAGCGATTGCAATGGTCGCCACCTCGCCAGTAACCGGTTGCGTTTGCTAATTTCGCGCGACAAAACAACTGGCAATTACTGCTGTTATATCTTCATGATGCTTTTGTTTTACAGAAGTAGGTACCTACATAAAAGTGGGAAAATAGTTTTTTCTCACCTACATTTTGCATCACGATGATTAATGATCTCCCAATTCAAAATATTATTTACTTTTCTTTAAATTTAACAATATACCTATACACTTTAACTAAAAATAAACTATAATCCTCCTAAATACAAAATGCCATTAAAAAATCTCGTCCGTATCGCTATTGACTGGGAGTGAACCCAATAGACTGGCGGCATTGCCACGTTGTATGGCAATACTTATCCACTCCGAAGTAAAAGCCAGCCCTTGGGTCACGCGAAGTGTCAACTAAACGTTTAGCAAATTCTCATGAGCACTCGGACCCCACGGTCCAAGAGTCCCAATAGATTTAGGCTCGGAGTAACGTATACTATATTCGTAATTTAAAAGCCTGTCGAAGAATCCAAACATTTACTATTATTTATTTATGATCAATGGTTGTATGACAACCATTGATCATGTTAAGTAGGAATTTATTTATTTAGGATTTATTGTATTCTTTTAAATTGGCGGCCCTGACACATGTAGAGATAGAGAAGAACAAAACATATTATACTACATAATTGTTTCCACAGAAATCCTTGCAAGTCAACATTATCTAAACTACACCAGTAGATGCAAAGGTCTACTCACAATCTATATAATTGGAAAATCTACACACAGTACAACTAATACCAGTCGATAAATTATAGTACCAGGCAAGCAGCCTTGCAGAGTACGAAAAACTCAGTACAAATAGCCAATCTTCCTTGGACACTCCCCAATCAGCCGCTTTCATCACGGAAGTCGCCCTTGCGAGGAGGCATTACGTCTGCAAAAACAAGACGACCAACCTTTGCTGGGCGGGTTTTTTACCTCAATAGCATCTCATGAAATTAATATCAATTGTGGGCCGAGCCTTATATAGGAGCGCAAAAACGACCTGGCGAGATGAAACCGGAATGGAACCACTTCGATGTGGTGTTGCTAGGTTTAAAATTTTACCTTGTGGTACTGTAGTTTTGACTGAGTTTCTTTTTGTTTTTAATAAGACATTATCAGACAAAATTAAACTTAAAAGATTTCTGTTCAAAAACTATATTAAGATTTTTTTATTAGACGTCTTATCTACTAGAAATGTGGAACACGTTTTCACTAACCGAAAACTTACACAGAATTACTTCAAAGACTTTGATTTCATTCGTAGGTAACTAGGTAAAACGTCTCCAACATTTTTGTACATTAGATTTGACGACAGAATTTCAAGGAGATTGCTCCTTTTAGAATGGAAACACAGACAAGGAGTCCTAAGGCAGGTGCTATTAATTATGATGCTGGCTGTTAATTTAGTCATCTACTAGTATTTTAATTCAGTCACCTACGAGCATTTAATATGTATGATTAGGTTACAGAAGGAGCTTCATATTATGATATCGAAAAAATCAGTCAGCCTGTATAAGGCGAGATAGGGGAACAAGTTCTATAGAAATAGTTCAATTAATACTTCGATACGTATTGTATTAATAAATATTATGATATTCATGAAGTTTTTACCTTATATGAGTATGAATTGAGTGTAACTTGAGAATTCAATTGGTTGTTTATTGAAAAAACCGTTAATTAGTTTATGGTTTGCTGCTTGATGAGTGAATGAGATATGGTATGGGTTTCATTAACGATCTATAATTGCTAAGTGGTTTTATTTCAGTTAAAAGTTTTAATAACTAATTTAAAATTGAGTCTATTACGGTCACTTAATGAGTTGAGACCTTTTAAGGAACTCAAAGGTATATAATTATGTAGGTACGACCAAGGAAACTGTAGGTTGTTATTTCTTAAACGAGCACACAATCAAACATCGTGTTAAATTACAAATATAAAAACTATTTTTAGGAATAACCTACCTTTTTTTTTATTAACAACCCTTTTGCTGTTGTAAACGCAAAGTGGTGATGTTCTCTTTCACGCAAAACTCACGCAACTTTACAATACTACAGGGTTGAATGTAAATAACGAATATTTTATGCATAATAGCCCCGTCTTATCAACTAACTTGGAGTTAAAAGATAACGTTGGTTTGTGTAGCCTAACAATTTAATTTCACCCGACCGTCCCAGAGAGGGTAATGTTTTTCGACAGTATGTATGTTTGTATGTATAACTATTTCTTTGGTACACCTTGTAGCTGAAAGGATAGATAGGATAAATAATTATGATTTTAGTTAACTAGGTACACATATCGATAACAGTAATGGAGTAAGTGGTTCAGTACTAAGACTCGATTAGTAGTGTTTGTTTGATCAGAGAAGCGGGTGGAAGATGTTGCTACAAATCTTATGGCGGGAAAAACAAGTAATTGATCGGTGTGCTTTCGGGCGGAAATTAATTAAAAAAATATAACTATAATTAATTTGGTAGTCTACACGCAAAATTTTGACAAAAGTCATTAATATAAACATCGATTAAGAGCGTAAGTCAATAATTCCTGATAGTTCGAAAGGCGTGCCAATAGTTGTGGCCACATTTCGAAAAGCCGCCATTTTGTAATGGAAAGTTTAACTTCGGTAATTGTGTTCGAAACTTCGAATACCATTGAAGAAGTTTCAAATCATATTCATGGCTGACGGTATGAGAAGGCTGGCGACTTTGTTGTGTTTTCTTCAGTGGAGAGACTGCTTTGGAGGCAACGATATTGACGCGATTTTAACAAAAATGGACAGATGACATCGCAGACTTGCAGCAGAAGCTGGCCCGCCAACTTGTTTTATTTTTTTACATACATTTTTATTGTAAACCAAATTTTAAATATACAGGGTTATATGTAAAACACCGACAACCTCTTAAGGGGTCATTGTACTCATCATTATGAACAACTTTTACTATGGGACCAAACCTGAAATCGCGAAAAAAATCAGCAGCGACAAGTGCCTCGACCGAACTCTCGACTCGAACACGAGTTAACTCAAAGTCACTTTTTCAAGGAGAAGTACCTCACACCTATCTGGAGCCAACTGGTGACTTAAATATTCCCGGAAACGCCCATTCCCGCAGTGAAATAATTCAGCACTGCCTTACTTGTAAGTTCTCAACTTCTACTTACATCGCATTCCTGTAGTCAGTCACTAAATACATTGCAGTAACATGAATCAGTAATTGTAGCAATGAAGCGCTCGACTGTAACTAAGGAATCGTCTTCGGCAATTTACTGACGACAAATTAGAGATGTGTGAATAGGAGGATTTCGAGGTTAAAGCCGCATGTTTCGAACTTCGAGGCGAAATGAACGCTTGCTGAGGTCTGTGAATGGGGAATCACGTTAAGATACCGAGTTTTCTCGGTACCTTGGAAAGTATATTAACATTTATCCTGTTACCAGTAACTGAATCTGAGAGGCCAGATGGACATTCGCTTCACTAGTACTTACCGGCATCCAGTAATATTGAAAGCTGACTCTTATGAAGAAAACGCTAGGTAGATGGATTTTGTTTTAATTTTTGTGATGATAGCATTAGGGTATAAGTAGGCATTTATACCCTAGTAGAACCCACAACATTTTGTCACTAATAGTGATAGGTTTAGATGAGTAATTCAATTTATAGTGACCGAGGCTTTTATTTAAGTTATTTTGTACTCGATTATTCATTGTTTCCGATTAATTGTGCTTGCAACACTAATCACTTCGTGTCATTATCCTTGGTTTTTGGAATAAACTGTCGGGGAAAGGGAAAGGGGGGTCGCGACATTTTTTTAAATCTCGACATTTTTAAAAGAGTTCGGATGCACATTAATGGTCATTGCATTCGATTTATAAGTTGGTCAATACTAAATAATAGTTATATTAAAAGATAGTGAGGAGTTTTATTACAATACCTGGCATCACCAGGGTCGTGTCATTACTCCTTAACCGGGTACACTTCATTTCAAATTCACCTGAAACATTATTATAACCCTCTAAAAATCTAAACTGTTTCTAAACGTCATTTCTGAAAATACATACTGTGAATCAACATGCATTATAGAGAGAAATGTCTTCCGCACTTAGCTAGTCTTTCCAAAATTACATCAATTTGCGGTCAAGTCCACTCTTTTGTTTAATTATGGGAAATCATCAAATGACTCCTACCGCTCTGAGCAAAGCAAGGGAGGGTCAGACTTTTACTGACTAAAACCCACCCGTGTTCCTCCAAATACCCTTTGCGTTCCAGTGCCGTGGTGACTCAAACAAATTCTGCATCCCTGGTAGGCACTGATCAAGGCCACATTAGCCCTGTAGCCCGTCCGGTCACATAATTGCGCCAAACCGCATCTCCGTAAACTCCTGCCACCCTAGTACCTCGTGAGTCATGATTGATGACTGTGCTCTTGTTATTTCAGTAACCCCAGTCTGTCATCGGCCGTTAATAATCTCAGGTGTGGATGGTTACCAGGGTTGTCTCGTGTAGGGTTACAAGGGGACGGCGGATCAAAGAGCGCGGTTCGATTCCAGACGTCGACCATACTGCGTTATTTTAGGCCTTGCGTCATTTGGGGTTTGCGACGTGTCGTGTTGAAGTTACGTGAAAGTGTAGTTCTTGTTCGTATGTTCTTTATAGTTTATCTTAGTCTTCTAAAGGCCGAACCCAATAACCGATCTATCACATACTGGAGATAGAAAAACAAATGAAACAACAGAAAACCTATATAATTTTTCTGTTGTTTCATTTGTTTTTCTATCTCCAGTATGTGATAGATCGGTTATTGGGTTCGGCCGTAAGATAACCTAGAAAGAACATACGAATATGGTAAAACATCGCTATGGTAAAACATCGCCAGGAAACTTGCACGGAAATAATATGGTTTTCATATAAATCTTAATCGCCCGCCCGACTTCAGCATGGGTGTTGGATAACTTTTTAGTGCCCTATCTTTAAGAAGTAAGGACACAGCATTGGGTCTACAATAATCAGGTCATCATACCTTTATCAGCAGGATCGTAAATAAGAAGGCCTTAAAACCAATTTGTCGCTCATTTTCATGACATCAAACATGGTTGTTTAAACAAATTTAAAAAAAATTAACAGGACTCAATAGCTCTATAAAAGTAATTTTAGTAATCTTGAACCATTCAATAAAATTTTGCTTAAAACTGCAGTGCATTTTAAATTATCTACAGATGCGGCTTTCATGCAGCTGAAATATATGTGCGATTAAATTTTCATGTTTACCTTGAACTTGTACTTGGATTACACTGGCAACATTAAAGCTTTTTATTTATGTTTAAATTTTCATTAATGAAATCAGCTTGGAGATTTTTATTTTACTTACAAAGTATTTATTTACGAGTAAAACAAACGGTTTATTGGCACTTTTGAATTGTCAAGGTCGGTCGGTCAGTCAAAAACATAAAGGTATATTTGCATGTTGCATATTATTCATATTTATATTTTTTTTTTTGCATCTGTAATGTTGGTAAATTGTCACAAACAGGCTTAAAGCTATGCATCATTATAGACCCTGTATGGACACAGCAATATATTTTTTTTATATTTAAATTAATTTAACATTACATACATCAGATTTTTTTTCATTAAGTATACATGTAATTTAAATTATGTATGTCAAATAAATTATATACTTATACAAAATAAAATAAAAGATTCAAAAGCATAGATCTCTATGGAGAAGAATGTGCAAAAAAAACTCCTTGGATGAACTACATAACATGATTTAAAACTCCTCTTTTAAATCATGTTATGTATTACAAAAATATTGGTTACATTATCATTGTTGCTTGTACATGTGAGCATATACAATGCAAAGATAAAATAAAATTATAACAACAATTCAAATTATAAAGATTAGTATAAGCCAGTTACAAGATGACCGGTCTTAACTGACGGCGCCCGTTCACGAACATGACGCGTGTATCGCCAATATTCAGCTCAACTTTTTTGAAGGGAGCTGAATGATCCAACACACACGCTACCATCAGCGAAAGATGTGTGTTAGCATGACAAGCTCTCAACCGCCATGCTCGTTCATGTCAAACAACTAACCACGTAATTATGTAAGCAGCTCCATGATAGGTCGGTACTCAAATTTACAAAATATTGATGAAAAATGCTTCTGGATTATAAAATACCATGGTTTCCAATGACACAATATATTTTATGTATACTGCATGATATTATTGTAAATAATAAATGAATTATATTAAAGGTAAAAGAACAAAGAAAATGTGAGTATCTCTTCCAAAAAGAATCTTACTAGTAGACCCAAGTGGTTGTGGCTGTGGAGCAAATAAAATTAAGTCAAACATTTTTTATCAAGGATATAATCTTCCAGTTTATAGTATACTTATCTGCATAGTGTTCGTTTTATGCATGATTTAATTTTTCTCTCATTCAGTTCGAGAATATCAAGGAAAAAACCAAAGCTCATACTTCTGCATTCGCTGAAATATCCCTTACGCCAAATGTTCTCTTCAATCTTAATTGCGGTCGTTTTGATAAAATTCAATTATAAAGAGGGAGCGGATAGTATGCGAAGTCTCAAAGATATTTTTCAAAGAGTTGGCAAAAATCTGAAATCCTGAAAATCATGTAGGTAAGTAGGAAACAAAAACAATGTTATTATATCACGTGTTTCAATGTTTCCTTTTATCTGATACTACAACACATCTTGAAACTTACAAAAAAGCGTTCCAAGACACTTGCGAAAACGTCTAGCTTCTCGACTATTCATGACCGGCTTGCGTCAGACTCAACGCCCCTTAATTAGCATCGCATTAACACCCTTACATTAACCAAATATAAAACAAAATATAACAATAACATCTTTTGTATAAAGTACAGGTGCAATGGAATCGTTCACACTTGGGACTACTTAAGTTTTTTACGTAAAGGTATCTCCTGTGAGGTGTTAAAACATAAGTTAGGGAACAATAACGCGATTGTTGTCCAGCCAATTTGTGAGGCAAGCTTACGTGACTTGTGTTTAAATTAGACTGTAGTATGTGATAAAAGGCCTTCAGTTTTAAGCTGTATTATCTTGTTAAATAGTCTGAGATTCGCACCCATGTATAAAAAGTACCTCTTTTTTTCTCTAGGGTAAATCATCAAATGACTTCTCCCGCTCTGGGCGAAGCGAAAGGGAGTGTCAGACTCTTACTGACTAAAACCCACCCGTGATCCTTCTTGTGCCCTTTGTGTTCCAGGGCCGCGGTGACTCTTTCGAACAAATTCCGCAACCCTAGCAGGCACTGGCCCTATGGGGCCCCGTCCCTGATGCTGATGGCTCCTTGAGGCGCGCGTGGAACAACGCGTCGTTGACTCGGCCTGGTTGGTATAAGAAGTACCTGCAGCCAAACTCTTATACTTATGCAGCGTACAAATTAACATTCGCAAGATGATCTCAGCGACAATCAATGTCAAACTCTTATCAAAACGTGGTGACATCAGGACAATTGTTCGCATAGAGAAAAGAGGTTTCTCTAAATTGCAAACAGACTAAACCTTATGAAGAGATTTTTCAGAAAGCTAGCTAATGCACTCGACTCCAAAGACCTTTTCAGCCTGTTTTTTTCTGTTCTGTGTTTTCAGCAATGTGTTGTATTTTCCTTCAGATTTACTAGGGATCTTAATTAAATTTTAAAGTAAATTTTCTCATACTAGAGTAATCATTTCAATTGTAGAATGTTGCAAATCAGAGTGCCAATTCTGGACATTTTTAAGCTACGTGCGCATTCACATGTCAGTCGCACTCGGTCTAAAAGTATTGAAATCAGAGATTTTTACACCTTATGTACACCCACCTACCTAATATCTCGAAATTCACAAAAATAGCTCTATCTGATTATCATCAAGTAAAATATAAATTAAACATATCCTACTTGCAAAATCTACATTTTGCGTTATATCGGTATACTAGATATTATCTTTACAAACACCAATAAAGTGAGTTAACGAGCGATCACTTAAAGGTGTAAATCGACTAAGAAATAGTTGATATTAAACTTAACTTTGGTCAAGGTAATTAAGCTGTTCTGCTTTTAGTGCAAAGTATAAACTGAAGCGATACTTTAGTAACTGCTCAGTTACCGGTTGTTTTCCGAACGGAGTTTTGAAGGTTTTAATGTTTTATGCTTCGAAAGTCTTACCGCCTCTTTTTACTCTACTACTAACTAAAAATGAAGACGATACAGTGCATTGAAAACTCACGTGACGTCACGTCGCTGGTAGAATTTGTAGCAACGTAGTAACGTCACGTGAGTGTTCATCGCACTGTATCGTCTCCATTTTTTGTTTACGTGAAAAAAGAAAAAATACGTGTCCAATATTTTTTGTAAATCTATCAGACGGACTAATTAGATTTTTACAGTAAAATAACCTATTGGCCGGTTTTTTCCTTTATTTTCATCACAAAGGCATGCTGTTAACTAACTACGAGTTAAAGTGGTCGATAACTTCATTTAGTTACATCAAAGATTTGAAAAATCACATAGCGACATAAAAAAAACTTTTTACAAAAAAATACAACCGACTTTTACACAAAAAATCAAAAAAGTGCAAAATAACTTTAATTTCGGAACTCGGTGTTTGTGGTTGCTTTTTCGTTTTTTGAACCGACTTCCGAAATTAAAGTTATTTTGCACTTTTTTTATTTTTTGTGTAAAAGTCGGTTGTATTTTTTTGTAAAAAGTTTTTTATTTTTCACTTTTTAGTGGTACCTACATCCCCTCCCCTCCCCCCACCTAAACGAACCAATCACATTGGTGTAAAAAAAACGTACTGCTCCTTTGCAGAGTAAACTAAGAGGTCGTCAATGTAGATAATGTAGATATTTTTTTTTTTTTTTTCGAAAACCGCTTAGTCGATTTCGATAAAATTTTCATGGGACCATTTGGGAAGTATACCCTTTCCAACAAAAAATTAATTTTTAAAATCGGTTGACAAGCGACGGAGTTATGCGCGAACAAACAAAAAAAAAAGAAATACAAACATCCGAATTGAGAACCTCCTCCTTTTTTAGAAGTCGGTTAAAAAATTGAAATTAATTAAAAAACGCAAAGCGACACTAAAAGGTGCATGAATGTACCTATGTCATCTTAACCAACGTGTGAGGTGCAATAGCTCATCCATGAGTGGCTCGCCGTCCGATAGCAACAAGGCCCGGGTCGACGGTGCATCGTGTTCCACGCGTGCCTCAAAGAGCAGTTAGCAAAGAAGACGGGGTCAGTGCCTGCTAGGGTTACGGATTTTTTTCGAAAGCCACCACGGCACTGGAACGCAAAGGGCACCAGGAGGAACACGGGTGGGTTTTAGTCAGTAAGACTTTGACACTCCCCTTCCGCTCCGCTCAGAGCGAGGGAAGTCATTTCATGATTTCCCTCCCAGAAAAATGGTGCAATAGCTCATGGCTCCAGCCCTTCAGTTCCATTCTATTAAAAAAAAAGAATAACTAAGTGTTTATACAAAAAAACTCACGCATGGAACTGCTATTAAATAAAGGGAGGTATCAGAAACATTCCATTTTTTTTATGCGTGTAGAGCTTGACTTTCAAACCATAGACTACGTACGTAGCGACTGTCAAAGATCTTCAAATGAATACAAGACCAACGGCTTTGAGTGCTTTCCGAGGTACGAAGAAGCATAGGTATTATAATAGTTGTTTTCCTATATATGGACTGTCCTCGGTAAAATATTCTTAATCTAGAAGATTGGCCCGTGTGGTTATTACCTACCCGTAAACATATTTTTTTATTGAAAAGTGATTTAATATTCACCTACAATATTCTCATTGCGTCGTATTCGTACTTCATTTCAACGTTTAACACCTGAATTGCAGCAATAATTGGCTATCAGTACATAAGAATACTCAGAACGATTGTAAAATGCAATGTAGTGTCATATAATTTAATGTGAATTGTTTGAACGGCGCGCTTGTGTATTACTAAATGGTCGATATGACTGCGAGTGCCTTGGCGCTCCGGCAAAAACTGATGTCTGATGGACCAGTGCAAGTATTGCATGTTAAATCCACCCGAGGAATTTTCATTACATTTCACGAGACATACTACATCATACATCAGATCCATCCACTACATGCCTCCAGTATTCATACCTTCGGCCAATAAAAAATGTAATTTTATTATGATATACAATCTCCGATCATTTACGTCGCAGTCATACAACAAAATGAGAAAAATCAAAAACGTCCTACCAAAAAAATGACAAGCACATATTTACGTGAATAATAAACCACACTATATACGTTTACGACGACGGCGCCTGCCCTGTAATCAACTATTTATTACTGTTAACTCAATCAAACGGTTACATGTCAGTATTCCGTGAGAACAGAGCAGCAACCTTCCAAGAAACTTTGACTATTAATATCTGAAATAAAGACCAAATCCTACTTTTATTGGACCATTGGGGTGTTATATTTTTTCTGCTACTCAGAATAATAGAGGTTCGAGTGTGTAATAAATGTTTATTTTTTATAAGAGTGTGGCAGTATAGTTTGAGTCTTAGTTTTACGGTAGCGAATGAAAAAAAATGGCCCCTCTTGAAATGGTTCTGTAGTTGTATCTGTAATGATTAGTGTTACGTACTAATAAGTTACTATTGCTGGTATGTATTTAAGGTTTTTTGTTATTTATTAAACAGAGCCTATATCTTTGTCTTCTCGATTTGCTAAAAATCATGAAAGGTTAGAATATTTACCGATTTTATGAGTTTAAAAATATTTGTAAACAAGTTGACGTACCTTTAAAGTTGTATCTAAAAACAAAAAAATATATATACTGTAGGCTCTACAATACACAATAGGTATATAAAAATAATTATAATTATATGAGTTTAAACAAAAATATCTTTGAATTAACGGTACCTGCACAAAAAAATAAAAAATCTAACGCACAAGAATGACGGAACCCTACTTCTAACAAATCCAAAGTGTTATGTTAGGACTATACTTAAGACACAACGAGCGTACAATCCCAAACACAACAATAGCACGGTCAGATTTTTTTTGGTCAATTTTGCAAAACTAGCACCTGTATAATTGTCTGCAACATTATTTTTATTGAAATTAGGATTGAATGACATAATAGTTGCGAATATTTTGCTAAGTTTTCCTGATAATAAATAATTACAGTTATTAAAACATTATTTTACGATCCAATTAGTTGTTTTTCGGGTATTATATAATGCTCTACAACAAAAACTGGGTCGAAGTTTTTGTTGTAGAGCTTTATAATATAATACCTGTGATCCCATCAGAAATGAAGATCCAAGGCTATAGACATTGTATCTAACATATAGCACGGAGTTTACTAACAAAAGACGTAAAGATTTAGTCTGTTCTCAAAACCATACCAAACATGCTTTCACATCAAAATTGTATACATTTCTTGGTCCTTTCCTCTACAATAGATTGAATGCGAAAGCAAACATTTATAGCCTGAATAAAGTTAACTGTAAGAGAATTCTTAAGGAAACTCTTCAAAAAATATCCTATGATGAACAGAGAACATACAGAGAATTTACTGATTGTGCTAAGGTGATTTTGTTTTTATACAATTCATGACCTAGTTTAAGTACCTTATTATTTAAGAAACTGTACAATTTATTAGTTAGGAATCTAGAAGTTAAGTTTTTAATTGTCTATATCACAGATTTTTTACACATTTGTGTTGTACTATTTGATTATTTGTTAATTTTAAATTATTTTAGATATTATCGCCTGAAATACAGGATTTCCTAGTCCAGGCTCGTAATACTTAGAATTAAGATATATATTTAAGACTGTATGTATTTTTTCCTATAAATTGGTAATAAAAA
This sequence comes from Hecatera dysodea, assembly GCA_905332915.2. Taxonomy (NCBI): domain Eukaryota; kingdom Metazoa; phylum Arthropoda; class Insecta; order Lepidoptera; family Noctuidae; genus Hecatera; species Hecatera dysodea. Next base: position 21,802,728 of record HG995286.1, on the reverse strand, counting down.
TAAAGATTAATAAATAATAAAACTTAAGTGGAAGTTGACAGGAAACACTGCTAACGGTACAGTCTATGGGGTCGAAAGGTTCTGGAGTGGCCACGTACCGGACGACGAAGCGTTGGTAGACTGATGACCCGGTAAAAACCGTGACATTCTGGCTGGGTGCGAGATACACAAAACTAGTCGATGTGGCGACATTTGGTGAAGACTTGTGTCCAGTGATGGAGGTTTGTCAGTGAAAATGGTGATGATGACCCGATTTTTGTCATTGGATAAGACCATTAGCCAACTTTCTTTTTTTGCATAACTCTAATGGAACGCTCTTTGGAAAGCTCCTGAAACAATACTACCGTGTCTTGTCCCTTTTAATTTAATTTTTTTAACCAGTTTTACGGCAATTACAGTCTCGGAAATCGAACTAAACTCAGTGCTATGATTCACTATTATTTTCTAACCAATTAGAAGCTACCTATCGTAAACAAAAATAACTAAGGAGTTGAAATCGCAAAAATGCAAAATCGCAGTGACTAAACTAAATGTGCAGTGGATTATAGCAGCTAAGTGAAAGGCATAAGTGCTCGCAGCGATTTCGTCCGTGCTAACCACATTCAGCAATGCAAACGTTCCAGTATCAGACTGTGAGTATAACGAGTTTTGAAGTATTAATTTGTTTTAAAAATCTAAAATTATAATTTTAGCTCAATAGTATGACGACTCCTAACGAAGCAAATTTGTTCCTAGTTGCTAACACCTTGCTAAATTCTTCTCCAACCACGGACCATAACGATACCGGCAAAGATACACATCGCAGCGACAAAAGGCGCAAGCTCGCTGATAAGATAACGGATGAGCGTGGCCTATCCCTATAAGAACTACGCAACACTATAAGAAGCAAAAAAGTAGTTACAGATGATCTTAAAAGCATAAACGAAAAAAAAATAGTTTTGACGATTCTTTAGCTTTTAACAACTCCCTCTTGGAAGATATGAAAAGAAAAGTCACTGAAAAATTATCCATTATTGAAAAGCTAGAAAAAGTAAACTTTGATTTGCGATTGATGGTTAACAGTCTCTCAGAAAGGCTACACTCAGTTGAACAAAATATGCGGCATATTTTGTTCAACTGAGACATGACTGTACACATACATAACAAAACATCTTATTAAATGAACAAAAGCCTCTGCTTACGGAATCGTAAGCAGTAGACAGGCACAGATATGGCTACACATGACCTGCTTCTCCCTATTTTGTCAAATATGGATCTAACTAAGGCTTTTGATTATGTGAATTAGCCTATACTAATACATAAACTTGAAAAATATGGTATCAGGGGAAATATACTTGACCTCATTCGATCTTACTTAACAGACAGAAAGCAATGTATAAAAATCACACAAATATCCTCAAAATCTAGTTATGAGAAAAAAATAACGTTCCGATATCAATAAACTTAAATACGGCGTTCCTTAGGATAGCGTGCTAGGACCCCCCTTTTTTGCTCTACGTAAATGACCTTCCGAGACAATTACCCCCCATGGTAGTATGTACCGATGAGAGCACCGTAACTATTAAGTGTGATGATCCATACTTATGAAAATGAAATAAATATGACATTCAATAGAATTATAACATGGTTTGACAACAATAATCTATATGATACGGCGAAGTATATTGGGGCAATTCAATTGACAGAGAACTCGTATTTGGAGCCTAAATATTACGTGTCGGAGTTTTTTTTTTTTCCGGATGGGAAATCATCAAATGACTTCTCCCGCTCCGGACCATGGCTTGAACCAGGACCGGACGCGAGAGGTCGCCGCCGCAGGACGTGTCGAAGTGTGTTGCCTAATAAGAAACATAAGAAAATAGTTGTATATAATATGAAGACTAGTTACCTCCTCTAGTCAAAGTCGAAGTTTTGAATCGGTTTCTCGATGGTGTGGACACTGTGACTGATTGCGAGGATGATATTGTGGTTGAGGGTAATTTCAACATATGTACATAATTTTTAACAATTAGATCTTTGACTGTAACTTGTAACATATGATTCCACTGACTGGTTTCACCGCTTTGTCAGGGTTACAGCAAAAGAGTTCGATAGTCAATTAACAGAATTAAATATTAAACTTGGTTTAGAGAAATAAAAACTTTCAATCTAAAAGGCTGACGCCATAAATAAATCAACCCCTACTATTCTCCAATTTAAATCATGTTAAAAATGTAACATGATTTCAAGCGGAATAACACGACTTTCAGAAAAATAAATCATTTTTGACTGATCTTGTCGCATTCATCACACCTATGGACGGAATTGAAAGAAACTAGTAGATTGACTCAGTCTACACTGATATTTCTAGGGTATTTGATTGCGTAAATCACAAAGTGTTTATTAGTAAATTGTAAAACCAATATGATGTTTGTGGATCAATGCTAAACTGGTTTGCATCATACCTAGGTTCCCATTTCGGCCTAATACTGTTTTTACTCGAACGGTGTAAAGATTTGCTTAACAGATTTGAATGAAACTTGACACCAACACGAGTTCAGAATATTGAAGCCGCTGACAAAATCTAGTTTACTCTCAGTCTGCAAAATCACTATTGAGAAGTAACTAACCTAGCGTTAGTGGTATACCATATCATAATATATGAATATCCGTCAAAACCTCAAAATAAATCTGCCAAACATTATTCCGTGCAGCCCTGCACCGGATTAATGTATTACAGTTTTAGGCCGATTGTTATTCGAGTGCGTTCTGCCCGACAAACCTACATACGAGTATATCGCTTCCGTACTATACGTACGTATTTATATCCCATCGATTGTCACGAACTTGACCTTGATCGAAATTCCAGGATTTTTGTGGCCGTAGGTGTGTATTTATCTACGCTTATTATCATTTATTTCCGTACTTGTGTGTCGTATTTTTGTTCGTGTTATATTACCGATTAGCTAGTAAGTTTCTTCAAAATCGGATATTAGCTGAAACAGAAAAAAATACAGTTTTTTTTGTATGAGTAATTTAGTGTACCTTCGCCTTCGACATAGCGCCATTCCTTATCACTAGTGTCTAACAGAACTAGTACAGACAAGAAACTACGAGACTTTTCTGAGCTAGAACATTCTAGGATTCTCGACACAGTCAGTCGCAGCCAAACAAATGTATATTTTTGATTATTCAATCGGCTCTTTTAATGTCACGAACCCTAAGCTCGTAACACTATAATATGAAAAGAAACAGAAACTTTAATTTTATTTATTTGTAATGTGTCTATGGTCACTTTGGTCATCCATGTGAAGAAAATGAGATATGGCCTGACCACCTCTTCTCAATCGATAACCTAGGTCTGAATCCTCCAGCAGTATGCTTAAAGGATTCAGAGTTAAGCAAAACCAAAGTGGACTCAAACTATCACCCTGAAATATTCTCCGTTTAATCCATACAGGCTCATCGTTCCTTTGGATCGGTCGACATCCTGGCTAGCGAATGACCGTTTTCCATTGCCTCATACATGACTCAAGGAAGCGCACCTTCTTTGAATCATGTACTATTGGCTGACACGACAATCAGTACAATGATTGCTGAGTCCACATCCCACATGTCGACATCTCGTGAGCCAAGTCAAGATATTAATTTGCTTTTTTATTATCTTTAATTTGGAATTTTCCAGAGTAACAACTAAGGGATCGTATCGAGCATCTTTGAGAGCATCCCATGCTTGCTTGACAGTCTCTGCATTTCGAACATGTGAATAGGGTAGTTGCCTAAAAAATTCTAATTAGTCCGTAAGATAGACTTCCCAAAAATATTGGACATGTATTTTTTATTTTTTCACGTAAACAAAAAACGAAGACGATATAGTGCGTTGAAAACTCGTGTGACGTCACTCCGTGCGACGATTTTTACCACGCTCTGATGTCACAAGCCCCCACTCATGATCTTTGAGCCCTTTTATCTTCGTCAATTTTTAGAGATTTCATAAAGCAAAAAATACGTGTCCAATATTTTTCGATAATCTAACTGATGGACTAAATAGGATCATATTTTTATTTCTCAGGAAACATCCCTATAACCTATTGCACCTACGTAGATTGGTAAACAGGTCTTAGATGAAGCTCTCTGATCCCTTATATTTGCATCAAATGGCTTCACCGGAGTTCTTCTATAGTTTCCCATAAATTCTCATACATGTAATACATACGCATCATGGATTTCCAGATGCCATAACTGACTTTTTCAAACTTTGGTTTTATTGAAGTAACACTAACAGGACCACACGATATTTTACTTCTAACTTCGTGCTGATAACGAATGTTGTAACTATTAAATATACCTAAATAAGAGCCAAAGTAGTAAGTCATGAATTCTCTATATTTCTGTGACATTAAGTTATTTTTAACCTTAAATCATCAATACACCATACATAGATCAGATTATGAAATGTACAAAAAACAAATAATTATTTATATAATACTAATAGCTACTAATAACTACTCCTACGCAGACAAGTCGCGGACAAAATCTAGGAATTTTTTCCACAATTCTAACGAGCCTCCATTACCATCCTTACGCTTGCTGCCTTTGATATTTTTTATCATTCTTACCAAATTTATTTTTGACGTATTTTAATCTATACTTATAATAAATCTGTAGAGAGGTCAATTCTGTACAGGGAATATATTTTCAAAATAACTATCAGGGGGTGATTAGTGATCGATACTGGTGCCAAAAATGCAATCAGTAAAATTTTTGTCTGTCTGTCTGTCTGTCTGTCTGTATGTTCTTTATAGAAACAAAAACTACTCGACCGATTTTAACGAAACTTGGTGCAATTATTCTTCATACTCCTGGGCAGGTTATAGTATACTTTTCATCACGCTACAATCAATAGGAACAGAGCAGTGAAGTAACTATTCCACGCGGACGAAGTCGCTGGCAGAAGCTAGTCCAAAAATAAAAACCTTCTTGTATGTTTCTGCGAGACGAACGCTATAAAAATAGACACTCCTATATAATAACTTAATATGCTTAGTGCTTACCCAGAATTGCTTTCTGAGATAAAAACATTTGTGGGTCATGTATGGTACAAATGTTGTATACTGTTCAAGGTCATACGAATACACATTCACACGATGCAGATACTTTTTAACACTAAAAAGCTAGCAAAACTCATCTGGCACAGACGCTAATTACTGATATATCTCAGATTAGAGAGTAGCAAGAATAGTAATAGAATATACTACCCTAACTGGTGGTAAATATAATTTTTTTATGTCCGAAGAAGAGTTCTCCACAATTTTTTTTTTTATCCAAATATTAAACTGATTATGTTAAATGAATACATTCAAGCTTATCACTTGAGCTTGAAGTCAAACACAATTCAAAGAGCATTGCATTACGATTAGAATTAAATTCACTTTTTACAACCATTTAAAAAAAAAAAACGATCGATGGTGATCATAACATATTATTTTACTTATTTACCTTTTCACTGCATAATTTCCGGCGCAAACACATACATAATATGAGTTATACAACGTTTGTAATTCAATTCTTAGGAACTATGAATCGTCTCCTTAAACTTTAAGCTGCTGAACTTACTAGCATATTTAAATTACAATATTCTGATGATGCTATATAAAAATATACTTCATACTTTGTATTTTATTATATCGACATGATATCTTCCTATGGTGCATTCATTCCGTTAAATATTGAAGAATGTAGTCAAAAAACTTATACAACAATTTCCAATTCTTGTTCCAGGTACTTAAGTTTCTGCAAGGGTGGAGCAATTGGATCAAAAGAGTCACCGCGGGCCTGGACGCACAGGGCATTAAGAGGACTACGGATGGCTTTTAGTCAGTAAGAGTCTGACACTCCCTTCCACTCTGCCCAGAGCAAAAAAGACATTTAATAATATCTCATCCTTTAAAAAAGTTGGTTGAGTTTGCGTCAATCAGTTTAAAGCTTTTTCATTAAGTTTTGCCACGAAAACATGATAACATATGGTCTTTTTTTTACGTTTTATGATGATAATCTTATTGCTAAGGTCATCGTCTTCAGAAAAGCATTGACATATCATGGCTGTAATATAATCCAGCAAGTAAGTATCTAAGTATGGTGGAAGCAAAGCTGCCTTTTGTGTGGTGAACCCATGTTAATGATTCGCCATCCGTCATGTTTTCTTTTGGATAGCAAATCATAGAATTACTCATTCCGCTCTGGGTGGAGCGCAAGGGAGTGTCAGTGTTCCTCCAAATGCCGTTTGCGTTCAAGGTCTCGGTGACTCCTCCAAACAAATTTCGCAACACTGGCAGTTGGCCTTCTCATCGACCAGACGCCGATGTGAACCCCTTTTTTTTTCTGGATGGGAAATCATCAAATGACTTCTCCCGCTCTGGGCGGAGCGGAAGGGAGTATCAGACTCTTACTGACTAAAACCCACCCGTGATCCTTCTTGTGCCCTTTGCGTTCCAGGGCTGCGGTGACTCTTTCGAACAAAATCCGCAACACCGATGTGAACCCCTGATACCGTTATTTGGAATCCCGATGGTAGCGATTTTCGAGCACCATAGACGCACATGTTTAAGGACTTTTGTTGGGCCACGTCGAGACCCATTCACTGGGTCCTCTCAATGACTTTCTCTACCCCGCCTGTCATTAGGTCGGCCGTCGCTTGGTGCGACCAATATTTTTTTATAAATAAGGCTAAATATTATTTAGTTGTAAAGACAAAGCAACAATTGCTTATCTATTATACCATACATTTTGAGGCTACTTCCTGTTATGTCACACTAGCTGCTGCCCGCGACTTCGTCCCCGTGGAATCCCCGATTTTAAAACATTCTTTATCGCTGCTCCGCTCCTATTGGTTTTAGCGTGATGATATATAGCCTAAAGCCTTCCTCGATAAATGGTCTATTCAACCCAAAAATAATTTTTCAATTCGAACCAGTAGTTCCTGAGATTAGCGCGTTCAAACAAACAAACAAACAACCAAACAAACAAACTCTTCAGCTTTATAATATTAGTATAGATTCCCGATTGGACAACATGTCAAAAGTTTTAAAAACAACTGAACGCTAGTGGCGTTTGGTCAAGATTTTGATCTTCATACATCCATTCTCGTTTTGTCACCCTTTTTTTGAACTAGTTCTTTGTACGGTACAGCCAACTACAAAAGTTAAGTCCAAGTCCTTTTTGACTGGGCACGCCACTATTGTGGCGATAAGTCCCCTCTTTGAGGCGTGGCTGGAGAGACGTCACGGCGTCCTCACCTTCCACCTGACGCAGGTGCTCACCGGACACGGCTGTTTCGGGAGGTACCTGTGTCGGATCCAGCGGGAGGACACGTCCGGGTGTCATCACTGTGTGGATCGTCCGGAGGACACGGTGGAGCATACGGTGGAGGTCTGCCCTGCTTGGGCGGAGCACCGCCGTGTCCTCGTCGAGGCGATCGGCGGCGGCGACCTCTCGCGTCCGGCCCTGGTTCGGGCCATGGTCCGGAGCGAGGAGGCATGGGAAGCGGTCGCCTCCTTCTGCGAAGCAGTAATGCTAGCGAAGGAGGAGGCGGAGCGCGTGCGAGAGAGGGAAGCCCCTCGCTCCAGCCGCCGCAACAGAAGAAGACGCCCCGGGCGTCGGGAAACGCAGGGCGATTCCCGGCCACCGTAGGCGCGGGCCTGCGGATGGCGAGCTATGGGTAGCTCGCCGTCCGATAGCAACCAGGCCCGAGTCGACGGCGCGTCGTGTTCCACGCGCGCCTCAAAGAGCCGTCAGCAAAGAAGACGGGGCCCCATAGGGTCAGTGCCTGCTAGGGTTGCGGAATTTGTTCGAAAGAGTCACCGCAGCCCTGGAACGCAAAGGGCACAAGAAGGATCATGGGTGGGTTTTAGTCAGTAAGAGTCTGACACTCCCTTCCGCTCCGCCCAGAGCGGGAGAAGTCATTTGATGATTTCCCATCCGGAAAAAAAAAAAAAAAAAAAAAGTCCTTTTTGACGCTCTTTTTATCACCCGACTTTCCCAGATGTGGGTATATTGTTTTCTTAGCATATTATGTAAAATCCTATATCCCAAAAATAATGTTATCTCTGTTCCTTTTTAGAATTGTCAGGTCGTTTCAGTTTTTTCTTGACTTATTTGTATCAATATAGATATTGTTGACGATTAATTAATCTCAATCAAATTTATTAAAGTCCGATTTTTACTGTTTAACAATACTACACCAATAAAAGATATTTTGATAATATCTCGGAAACAAAAATAAAAAAATATTGTTAGCATCATAAAGTTTGCATAAAAAAAGAGATTGCATTGAAACAGCGAACGCGTTTAACGTCCACAAGTCGTTCATCAGGCTAAACACACACCGTCGGGTCCCAAGTTCGATTCCAATAGTTATGCAAATAGCAAGTTGGAATGTAATGAGTGGCCGGCAGTTATTTAGACCTGCGTCGTAAGTCAAACTCTCCTTCGGAATTGAAGCTCGGACAGAGAAATCTTTGGAGTCCATTTTCTTAAATTTATTCTGGTTTTGTTTTTGTCTCTCAATAATATGTTAACGTAAATGAAGTGATGATACTAGCTAAATTAAAAAGTACTTTTTGCTGACAAACTAAAACTAAACAAAGGGCAAATAAAGTAAAAATTGTATTTCAACTATCGTTAGGATATGGGGAACCAACTTTTATTGATGAAACTTTTTTTGAATGTGTTTATTCAAAAAGGACATTGTAAAAAATGGCCTATGAAACAAAATGTTCGAAAACCTAATAACTAGATTTTTTTTTCATGTTTCTCATTTCAAATATTACAATAGAACGGAATGAATACTTCATAGTTTCGAAAACATTTTAATAACTAATTCACTTCGGTAATTTTCTCCAGCGCCATTGTTTTTTGTTTCAATTTACATTTTTGAATAGTTCAAGTGTTGTATAGGTTATGTGTACAGCCAAAGTCTTCTGCGCAACGGTACACACTTTAGAGCCGCCATCTAGTTTTGAATCGAACTCTAAAATGGACACCGTGATGATAAAACTCAGCACTCTCAGCGCATGGTCTATGAATAAGGTATTTAGTTACCAACATAATAAAACGATTGAAAAGTTGAAAACGCTTTATGAAACGAGCAACTTCGATTCTGACAGCCGATGAATGAACAAATGCACTTTGGCATTCTATTGTAATGACAGTCTCTAATATAGTAATTATAATATCAAAAACCGGAAGTGTTTTGGATTTTTTGCTAGAGTCCGTGATTTTTTAATTCAGTGTCAATGCACTACATATTTGCATTTTTTGGAAGACAGAAAGCAAAATCATGTCTCTGTTGGTTGTTCGACCGATGTCCTTTAATTTATTCAGGAAAATAGTACAGGACATTTTCTGTTTAATATTTAGAAAAAAGTATAAAACGAGGAATTTCTTTACAATATTTTGTGTATTATTTGAACCGCACATACAACGGAACCAAAACTTTTGTTGAATTTTATAATCAGCCTTTTAATGTTCCCACTGCTGGGACACAGGCCTCCTCTCTAGGAGAGGGAATGGGCTGTAATCCACCACGCGGGCCCAGTGCGGGTTAGTGAATGTCACATGTCTTCGAATATAAACCACATTTAAACAATTTATAACATTTTTAAATATATTACTGTTGGTACTGCATACTTATAACACAGACAGTGATTTGGTTGCCGCGAACACTATATCAAGCTTTAGAATATTCCTCCCAACCAGAAAAAAAAATATATTGATCAGCGTCATTAATTTATCTAGTTTAGCATATTTTGAATGCATAGTTTCACAATCATGATTTGAAATAATTTTTTTAAGAGATTACAAATAAAAATATTTTTAGTGTATCTTGCGTTTAAAGCTGTTTTCACTTGCTTACAATAACCTAATAGTAAATGGTGACCACAGTTTATAGACATCCGTGATATCATAGGTATATCGTAGGTGGATTTTACATCAAGAGTCAGTAACTCAGAACACAGGCAATCCGGCTTGGCGTTAGAAATATGGTTGGGAATTCCTGATGCACTCCCGTAACAACGAGCTATACTCGTATTACCAACTACAATCAATGCTAGTTAATTGCTGAACTGCTTATTAATTACATTTCCTATAGATATTGAAAATGAATCCCAAACACATTTAATTTCCTGGCAGCAGCTTGCTCAAAGAACCTTGTCCCAAATTCTAAGCTATTTGGGCCCCACTTGTACAATATGTTCACTTATGCTAGTTGGTAGAATATGATGTGTACATCAATAATATAAAGGTTTCTATCTCTTATTGTATGTGCGAGGAACCGTAAAATGAAACTTAAAGTTATACTCTAATACAAGTTACACTATGAGTTTAATTTTGAAATCTCTATTTGAATGTATCTTCTTGCGTCCAGAGCACCTCCTCGTGGTTGATGGTGGTAACAGACATTTTTCGTTTGGCTAAGACTCTGGGCGCGTGTTATGCCATCATGGCAAGAAGAATTCAAGAATGCGATTTAAATGCCTCTGGAGTCCGTCCTGGAGGGGAAGATATGCGAGCGGCGGATGTACCTGAGGGAGCTCGCCAGCCTCCGGTACGGGGTCACCTCGAAAGGGTTACTGGCTTGAATTAAAAATATCCGCTGTTGTTCTTGTGACGCCGCTCTCATACGGCAGAGAAAATTCTTGCGATACCATTTATTATCAGGGAACTCAGATAGTAGAAAAGTTTTTTTTTTTAAAGATTTTCCAATTTCAACAGAGCAAGACCTGTATCTAATAGCTCTAGGGCGTTATCAACTAAATCAAGCAAAATGCTATTATGGCGAGCATATTTCTACCGACGGTAAGTTTACAATTGAGCTATGTACAGACATAACCCACATTGACTTTACATCATATGAACTGCACATCACTGATCCATTATTTCTAAAGGCTAGAATCCAGTCACGACACATAAATAAAACAAAGTAGGTATTACATTTATATATTGGTTGACAAAAATGTGGAAGGAAGAGATTCTATCAAAGCATACATGTAAAAGTGGTGCCCGTACAGTTGGATGCTGCGTACACATTCTAACGGTTATTTGGTACCTAGGTTATGCAAAACACCAAAACAACTTCCCAAGTCACCAAGCGAACAGATAGAAAATAAACACATCAAAAGTATCTAGGGATCAACATATATTTTTGCAATAACTTTTCTCCTGATTGATATTAATTAAAATTTTCTTTAAGGATTCATCAAATAAAGTGTTTTCGTTTGTCACAGTAACGATAAACCAAGTCACCTTTGCATTAATAAAGAAATTTGCCATTTTCCTAATAAAGGGATTTTTGACATTTGAACCACTAACATTAAAGTTCGAAAAAAAGACTGAAATAACAGTTTTCTTTAAAATTTTATTGGGTAACTTAAACAATTAATAATCCGTGTTTCTACCGCGAACACTAACAACACAAGAACATCGGTTTGGCATACTCAAAATGAGTTCATCCAAATCACGCTGTGGAATGGCCGCCCATGTTCGTTGCAACAACAAAAAAAGGTCTTCTTGCGACTGGATACCCTCCATATTCGGCAGAGCTCTTCTCTGTAGCATATCCCATGCATGCTCAATCGGGTTCAAGTCTGGCGACTGAGCAGGCCAGGGCAGGACATTGATGTTAGCTGCGGCGAGAGTCTGTCTTACAACTCTTGCGGTGTGCGGTCGTGCATTATCATGCATTAACTGAAATAAGGGACCGATTTGCACTTGTAGAGGAACGATGACGTCTGATACAATCGTCTCAGCATAAATTTGAGCGTTGAGGTTGCCTCTGATCCAAATCAACTCAGTTCTTCCGCCGATCCAAATACCCGCCCATACTATGATGGTTCCACCACTATAAGGATGGGCTTCCTGGCAGGATTTTAATCGCTGTTGGCGTCCAGGGGTTCTCCAGTGTCGTATACGTCTTGTATCCGGTCTCATACCAAAACGAGACTCATCAGAAAAGCACACGAAACGCCATTGTTCTTCTGCCCAATTTCTGTGTTCAAGAGCCCATTGATATCGAATCCTACGATTGTGCATTGCTATAGGTGGTACCCGTAGCGGTCTTCGGGAATGAAGGTTCACTTCATGCAAGCGGTTTCTGACTGTTTGGTCGCTAATTAAGTTCCCTGAAGAGTGATGAAGCCTCACGGCTAACATCATGGCGGTTATTGTTGGAGCTCTTCGAGTTAAGATTTGAATGTATCGGTCTTGTCTCCGTGTGGTGCAGCGATACCGTCCTCCATGGCGCTCAGCCAAGGTAAGCGAAGAGCTCTGCCGAATATGGAGGGTATCCAGTCGCAAGAAGACCTTTTTTTGTTGTTGCAACGAACATGGGCGGCCATTCCACAGCGTGATTTGGATGAACTCATTTTGAGTATGCCAAACCGATGTTCTTGTGTTGTTAGTGTTCGCGGTAGAAACACGGATTATTAATTGTTTAAGTTACCCAATAAAATTTTAAAGAAAACTGTTATTTCAGTCTTTTTTTCGAACTTTAATGTTAGTGGTTCAAATGTCAAAAATCCCTTTATTAGGAAAATGGCAAATATCTTTATTAATGCAAAGGTGACTTGGTTTATCGTTACTGTGACAAACGAAAACACTTTATTTGATGAATCCTTAAAGAAAATTTTAATTAATATCAATCAGGAGAAAAGTTATTGCAAAAATATATGTTGATCCCTAGATACTTTTGATGTGTTTATTTTTGTAATGTTTGACAGCTCCGATGAAGAGTCAGTTTCTGACGAGCTTTAATTAACTATATCTTTCTTCGCACACACGTTCGTAGGTTGAAATATTAATGTTATAGTTTTACACGGCTAGTACTTCACACTGCAACATAATTCATTCGTGTACACCAGGGGCCCAGTTTGGGACAAGGTTCTTTGCTATATTAATTCTGTTCTGTGAATTAATTTGGTTCAGAATAATTAATCCTTTGACGTTAATCTACTGGAATTCACGATACCAGGAATCGGTATGAATAGCCTGTTTTCTTTATTTTCATTACCAGGCTTCAGGGTACTTGGCTAGCAAATCTATAGACCACGCGTTCAAGTTTTACACAGGAATATTTTTACAAAAATTTTACCTAAGTCGTCTCCACATACGCCCCCGTGCCCCAAGCTCACACCTCTACAACCACGAAATTAATAACACGTTGTTTTTTTATTCGAACCTCACTCTTGCACTTATTATTATTTAAACTGTATTTCGAAACTTTATTTATTGTTATTTATATAACATATGTTGATCATTTTTCAATGTTTCTACACAATTAACACTTCATTTTCAATGTTAATCATTTTTTTCGATGTCGGTATTGTTTTGTTTTTAGTATTTATGCCCGGAGAGTTGGACATCGAGCGATAAATTATTCGTATGCATGTTAACAATGCACAAATGGGTTTTCGTATGGACGACAAATATATGAGTTGTTGACGGTGTTCGATTTTTCGGTTGTCTTATTGATTGGAACGTTTTGTTTGATGTCGTGCTGCGAGAGATGTTAGCGGAGGACTGCGGTAGGTGATCTGATTGATAGATTAGTTTGATTGATACGTCATTTCTGAGGTAGCTGTCAGACTTAGCATTGACTGTATTTTGTCTGTTCCACCGCTAGACTAAGACCTCTCCAAAACAATACCCGGATCCTTCCGGGTATTGTTTTTCCGGGTCACATTGAGCTGCCTCTTCCTAAACTGGTTTTGATGGCGCTGGTAATCTTCAGGTACCTACTTCTTAGAGATTAGCCTACTAACCAGACGTCACCCAGAAGATATTAAATTACCTTACATAAGCGTCTCTAAAAATCAATAAATGCTAATAGTAGTTAACTAGAAAAAAAGGCTGTCGTAGTTTTAGCTTTGCTGAGCTAATGATTTAATACAGATTGCCTTACAGATTCAAGTCATACTTATGACAAAAATAAATCAGAGCCATCCAAATCAATTGTGAAATAATTAATCCATACAGATTGAATTTAATAATTCTAGCATTCAAAATTAGCAGCCCCATCCTGCATCACAGCTTTTTTTTTGTATGGAAAAAATCAGTTGCTCCATCATCCATTTGCCATGGAGTTTTACCATCACCAGTTCCCCAGTCTTTTATGACTGAACAATTATGGGTTCTCTTTTTTCATCGACTACCCCGTTTTATGAGCGGTTAGAAACGGGACGACCCGAGTCCGCTGTAAACTCCGATTGTTTGCTTTTTAATTGCTTTACTGCTATGCCGGCCGCTTTTATTTGATTTTGATTTATTTTTTTATTTGTAAGTAGTGTTGTTGTAGTGTTCATAGTCTGTGGTTCGTTCGTGACGTCATTGTTTAGAAGTGTATGTTAGTGTGTGCGGTCACGCGATGTTAAGTGTGGTTGGAGGTTTGTATGTTGTTTTGATAATGCTTGTTTAATTAATGAAATCTTCAATTTCAACAATCTGTGTTCTAAATTACCTACTTTAATCCCTCCTACTATTACAACAAATTAACACCGTTGTTCTGTCGTCTGCACTTCTTCGCGCACTTTTCGATGGTAAATAACCTCATCCTCACTAAATGTAAATAAAGGTTTTTTGGCTCAATATTCCGCCATTGTAACACCGTTTGCTGAACACCCCTCACAGAGAATCTCGTAGCAAACCAATCCATTTCCGAAACAAGTAATTCTAGGAACAATATTTTCGTGTGAATTATACAGTTGGCATTATGCAACTTTCGAAATTAGTGCTAATCAGTTCAGAAGGTGAAATGAAACTTCATTTCACTTTCTGAGTGAAATCAGAAGGATTTTCGATCAAGGATCTATTTTTTAAGCCACTCGTGTTGGTTAATTTTTTAATTCTACACTTTCTATATTCAGAGAATAAGTAACTTTATCTACATACAAAAAGAGATACTTTAGCTATTACTCTGTCTGATGTTACCTTTCATGTTTTAAAGCATTTGTATGCACACGATATACTATGTTTTGGATTAGGACACGGGACATTTTATATTTCGGAAGTAGGTATGTCACCGTAAAAGCGAATCCGCAAGCAGAACAAAGTCTATTAAAAAAAGTCATTGCATCGATGTCGTAGGTATTGCATTTGGCTGAGGTATAATTATTTCTTCCCTGACTCATTCACTTTTAGTAAGTTTTAATGTTAATACTGCACAATACATCGTGAATAACACACCTCTTAATACTTTAAATATTCTTACTCCCACGGTAACCTCTCCTAAGGTTTCTGATTCTGACTGTCTACAGATATTCAAACTGGTAACAGTAATTAGGCAATTGCCGGCAATAGGCCGATACGCAGGTTTACAGCCCATCCAAGGCACAGCGAAAATTAGAAATTCTCGTTTGAAACGTCTTATTAACTTTAGTTGACTGCCTCTTACACCGCTATAGGTACCTACGGAAATTTAAATATTTTAATTTCTTTTTTTAAATAGTTTATAATAATCATAAATATCGTATATCCAAACAATCAAAATCAAAAATTCTAAGACATGTGAGATTCACCAACCCGCACTGGGCCCGCGTGGTGGATTACGGCCCCTTCCCTCTCCTAGAGAGGAGGCCTGTGTCCCAGCAGTGGAAACATTAAAAGGTTGATGAAATGCTATGTATGCTATGCTTTATTTTATAAAGTAACTACTTCATAACGTATCTAACTGAAAAAGTTATGAATATGAATGTGGATGGATGAAGAGAGTGTGGTAGGCCGGATAATATATGTGAGGAGTGATATGAAAGAAAAGGGAGTAAGTGATAGCGTGACGATTGACAGCACAGGATAGAAGAATAAAACGGATCCAGTCGACTAGAAATAAAATGGGATAAAGGCAAGAAGATGATGATGAATTATTTCATAAACTAACAATTGAAAATAACGCCTCAATTGCTAACTCTATCACAATCCGCAGTATTTAATTGGGAATTTCTGATCTATAGCGAGTATTTCTGGAATGTTCTGCCGCCACAGTACAGGACTACCACAAACTGTAAACAGTGTTTTGCCAATTCGTTCAAAGCGGGGTTAAAATTACAAAAATGTAATAGGTTATAATTAATAATTTGACTATAAAATAAGGGAGAGAATATTTTAGTACAATAACAAATTAGTACTGTGAATTTGGATGTGAGAATGAAGCCAGTTATTCATTTCCGAATTTCAAAAATGTACGTAATGGAATTTTCTATAGGTACTAGCCATTATAGTTGGTGGTATGTCAGTGTTCACATTTATATCTCTAAAATTATCATTTAACAGAGTAAATAAACATTTACTTATATTAAATGATAATTTTTTATTAAAAAAAAACTCAAATGTTTATTCACTCCATTAAATTTTAGTGTAACCACTTTTTATATTGCAACAGTCATTGTTTTCTTCGTATAGTTTAAGCCTAAAACAACACAAATGAGTGGAAATTTAATCAAATTGAATTAGATAGGTTTCGATTTGCTTAAATAAGTTAGTTATTTTTTTACCTTATCACCAAAACCTCATTTTTTTTTCCTTTAAACGCACTCCACGTGCTCAAAGCTGTTTTTTAGATCATCCACTTTTAAATAGGTAACCGTAGGATGCCGTAATATCACAGTACAGGTATTTTTATACTAAAACTATTATATGTTAAGTTTTCAAGAATTATTTGCTACGAATAAATCTGACATGCTGCATAATGGCGGTCTGTTTACTATTTGTGCTCGTTTTGCGCATAGTTCCATAATTTTCACTATATTCTGCGAGGGTACATTCTTTAAGGGTACACTCACCCGGGATACAAAGTATCCCCTCCTTCTCTAGGGGGTACTTAGTACCGACAAACTACTATCAACCAAATACGTTCAGCCGCTAAAACGTTAAGCGGTAACAAACAAACAAACAGATGGGTCGACAGACAAACAGGGCCCCAATTCTGCAATTTTTATAAATTTGTCATTCCAACACGATCCCATTGTCGTTTTGCTAAAAGTTCGTAATCTGCTACATTCATAATGGTCGATCATTGGTCGGTAAATGGTCTCGTAATACTTTTTGATAACCGAGCTATTAAAAGAAATGACTGCACACGACGTTCTAATCTGAACTGTCAAAATTTTAGCAGACTACCACATACGTCTGTCGTTCATTTGTATACGAGATTACCATTCTATGCCATTTCTTTCAATGGAGTATCAATGGTTGACCACTGGTTGACACAGTCATAATGACACTTTTATATTAGTAGATTACCAAACTTGCCAAAATCAATCATTATGAGATCAATGATAGACCATTCTGGCACTTTTGTAATAGCAGACTTGGGGCCCAGAAGTACAGACTTACCCTCGTATTTATAAGAGGAAAAATCAAGAGAATCTATCGTTAGGAAATAAAAAGTATTTGCTTTGTATTTATATTATTGTTGAGACTATAATGAGTTCCTAGATTAATCTGTTCCTTCATTTTCTTCGTAGAATTTGTTTCTTCATTCCTTTCGAATAAATACGCTGAGCAAACGTTCATTTATTTTAATTAATTTATAGTAAATAAAATGTAGGAGCGCTCTTTACATTTCCTAGAATACAATAGAATACAAGAAAAAGGTGTGCAGTTAAACAAGATATCGTCTCATACTTTGCAAGGCTTGGAAACAGAAATTATTACTATACTGTTTTGACAACCATTCCCAATAAAATTAAAATTTTATTAGAAGCTGCTTGCTATGTTTTTTTTTTTTTATTAAAGAGCAAAGGATCTTGGCATTTTATGTCGTGCAAATAACATTCAACCACAAAGTAACATACATATATTATTGTTATTGTAGTAATTAAATACTCAGGGAAATTATTTTCCCTGGCCATCTTAATTTGTTAATCAAAATTTCGGTCTGAAAATCTTTCACATTAAACTTTTAACATTAAAGTTAGGTTTCACAAGTTCTTTACTCCAAATACGGAATACCGCCTATTCAGAGGATCTAGACCAATCTTGTGATATTCTGCGGTAGCATAGGCGATTTTCAAAACGTCAATAATGCATGGAACTGACAAAAAACTATCGAACTGTCACGAGAGCAGTCGCTAATATAATGTTACTTTTTTGAGTCCCAAAGTTATCTTACTAAAATTTTAGCAACATGTGTTTAATTTACAATTTAGGCCCAAAAGTTTTAGTTTTAGTACCGTGTAGTTAGAACCTCGTCTCATTTTATGGCTGAATATTTACTGAGTGTAACACGAGCGTCGAGCGTGCATTCGTTTCGCCGTAGTATTCGCTTCGGTGTAAGCCTAACCCAGTTTTATATTAACTGGAGAAATAATTTATGATTTACGAGACAACAGCAGTGTTAAACGTTGATTGTTTAATTATATCGGCCGCTAAATAAACTGTGGGTCGATTCCATTTCGAAATGCAAATAAGGAAATATTCGCTAAGGATTATGAGAGAGCATTTTATTGCCTTCGATGTTCACACAGGCGAGTTTTTGCAGGAAGAAAGGATTACTTGCAATTCTGAATATTGTACTTTTTAAATCTCTCGTGATATCAATTAAAAATAATTGTGCCAAAGTGTGCTTTCAAGTGTCTACGTAAGGAAATAAAACTAAATTTTTAAATAACATTGGAAATTTGTATGTTAATGTCATTCCCAAAACCGGTTTCCTACTTATATATTACTTTTCTTAGTTTCCTATTTCGTAATTTTATTATGTATTAAATAATTAGTATCCTAAAGTTTTCTATCCAACTTGTTACCTACATATAGGTAATTTCTCTTGAATAATATGTAACTATTTAATAGAACACTTAGCACTAAAAATCGAATCTACTACACTTCAAAACACATGTAAAAAACCGACCACTGAGTCCCGACGCTCAAGATGCGCATTCAAAAATCATAAATTCTTAATTACAATTATTACTAAACCAAAAAACTGCAGTAAACGGTCTAGAGTTTATAGCGCCGAGTGTACCTGTTAATCTGAGTTTTAATCTATAATAATTAACTGTTAAAATTTAACTGCCCAACGTCAAGATTGGATGAAAGAATATGTTTGACGCAATAACAGGCGCCGAAAAAAAATACCATATAAAAATAAATGGCATTTTATTGTTTGCGAAGTAATTAAAAACTGCATCTCGTGCCCGTATCGATTTCGGCGTGAAAAACAAATGACATTTAAATATATTTACATGCAAAATACGAGTAATATTCTTTTGAAATGATGTCTTTCTTGTCGGTTTACGTTTGCGATAAACTTAAACATCGTTCAAATGGGTAATTGACGTAATGTCGAACCGTTCAAAAGCGATTAGTAATCACAAGAGTGGGTGTGTGTTGCAGTGGTCTCGAACTTACCGATTTTTAAGTAGGTATTTCTACCGATATAGGCTCTGTTCTACCGAAAACCGGTAGGGTCCAATCAGCCCCATAGGGTCAGCCTGCTAGGGTTGCGGAATTTGTTCGAAAGAGTCATCGCGGCCCTGGAACGCAAAGGGCACAAGAAGGATCACGGGTGGGTTTTAGTCAGTAAGAGTCTGACACTCCCTTCCGCTCCGCCCAGAGCGGGTGAAGTTATTTGACGATTTCCCATCTAGAAAAAAAAATGGGGTCCTATCTATATCGGTAGCAAAACTCATCAATATAACAAATCCACCTTACCTTCGCATTTATAATTTCAGTTTGGATTAGGATTTGGTCATTCCATCTTATTTGTAGGGATTGATAGCTCACTTCGCCTACGTTGAGATGTTTACAGAATAGCATTGCCAAATAACTATGAAAAAGTTGAAAAAGCTGTAGGGACCAGCCGAGTTTTTCTGCGTGTACTTAGTTGTTTTCCTGTATGCTTTCTCCATCTGTGGACTGTTATACCAAAGCTCAATTTATTACTGTACTAAGCCCAATATATTGCTCATTAAGCCACCCTAATTAAGTAGGTATCCACTTGTCGAAAATGCTCTGATTGTTAGTACATTCATTAGAGCACATTAATGATACACAGATTATAATAATATTATTTTTCCACATAAAATAACTATCTCTAAAGCTACATAATAATAATAATTTATCGAATCCTAATATAATGAGTAATAAATTAACAATCGTTAATCATGTTTCAGAACTAAACTATCTAGTTTCTCCGCTGATAATTGAAGTTGAATACAAACATATTCAGCTTTTAATACACAATACAAAACGTTCTGGGGTCCTGGTACAGCACACGACGTTTATTGAAATAACAATGAATGACAGGCAATCTCTCCCACATATGACTTTCTGCCCCGAGGTGACTGCGACCTTCAGGCCCCGTGAGTTATGACCAACACTAGTTTATGGCCTCCTGGTACCGTTATCTGTATTGTTAGATGAGAACCAATATCAGATATAAGTTTATAACATAAAGTTTTTAATTACCGTTGAGATGTGAAGCATTGAAAGAAATATTTTTTGATGAGATGGGGGTAAATACCTTTTTATTTAGACTAACTTCGCAATTATTTACAAGAATATGTAAGCGGATAGCTACAATTAAGAATTCTACTGAATACAACCCACATGAAAAATAAATTGTGCAAAGATAACCCAAACATTATTATGTTGTCTGTCTTACTAAAGGTCATCACACAAGTCTACTCCTATTAACTTTCATATTGATAAACAATTTTCTAATTGGTATTTACAATAATATTCCAGACAAATCAGTTCTAATGTTACCGATGCCATTGACCTGTGTATGCACAGATATGTTCGTTAAACTACGATTGATTCCAAACATAAATGCGATACCGGTCTTGAACAGTGAAATAAACGTTGTAAGTGCATAAATATACAGAGTGGAATAAATTCTGCGTATTTATGTCGCGTTTCTCCTAGCCGCATCCCTATCAATTCTAACAAGATTCATGTGTAATTCTGGTTCTAGAATTATTTAATTGTCAGCGTTTCTAGTAGAATAGGAGCCTGTTTGCACTAATGAAAATACGTGTGTTTTCTCGAAATAATAATGGCTTTAGTCTTGGAACAGAGATAAATTAATTTAATTATTATCTATGCTAGAGTATACGGCTCCCTAGCACCTGAGATTGCTGTAATTATTTGTTAAAAGAATTCATGAGTTGAAGGATATATAGTAAATAGGTAGGTATGACTATTTCAATCATGATTATTTTAAATTCAAAGATTTTATTAGATAAGACTTATTTCTCTGCCTGCTACTCATTGCCTAAGCCAGCTAGAGATAAAGTATTTCTCTCGCCTAGAAAGAAAGGAAATTGTTTATTTGAGACTCGTACGAGACAAAATAATAAATTAAAAAAAGAACTAATCTATACTAATATTATAAAGCTGAAGAGTTTGTTTGTTTGTTTGAACGCGCTAATCTCAGGAAGTACTGGTTCGAATTGAAAAATTATTTTTGGGTTGAATAGACCATTTATCGAGGAAGGCTTTAGGCTATATATCATCACGCTTAAGCCAATAGGAGCGGAGCAGCGATAAAGAATGTTTTAAAATCGGGGATTCCACGGGGACGAAGTCGCGGACAGCAGCTAGTAATAAACATAAATTAACAAAAGCTACTGGTATCAGTTTATACGTGCGAGGCCAAAAAGGTTCCTATCTCAGCATAATATGCTGCTATATTTCTCCAGATTTCTTTTTTATTTTTTATATTTATTTGGTCCTATGATGCGGATGCACTCACTGAAAAAAGAAGAGCCTGTAGCCTGTAGGTACATAACTTTTAAAATTAAAATATTCTCAACCTTAAATTGTGATACAACTGTTGCTACTATAGCTAGATTGCTTAAGTAATCGAAATTCATCAAATCTCCGGGAATAAAAAATATTACACCCACATTGAGTCTTGTCTGAGGTTCCCAATACAAATATGTTTAACATTATTAAAACTTCAAACTGAATTGAAACCGCTGACTTCCTATCGCAATCAATCAAATATGTGCCTCAAAAAACACCGAGAGCGACCCTCAAACAAACTAATGAATTATAGACTGACAAACCAGAGTCAGGTACTGTGTGTATTCTCGTTCACTCAATTCCATTGAACTTAAAGTTCAAAATTGCTCTCTTCAACTTTCAAGATTGATTGTTTTACATTGCTTCTTCGGAAAGTAACTAAATCCTCGGTTTACCGTTTAGGCGCTTAATGGTGTATTTTTTTATTAAGTATGCGAATGTATCATAAATTATGACATATAACACCCATTTTTGAAAGAACGGGCGGTAACTATATGTCGCCCGGTCCTTTCCTAACAAAAGTCACTTCACACTCACCGTCGAGGCGAGTTCGTATTATAATAATAATAGTGTAGAACAATAAGGCCCTATTAAAAATAATATAACAATATCGATATGCCCCATAAATTTTATGAAAATGAAAGCATTGCGTAGTATCGATAAAAGGAAAAGTGCATATCGAAGTTTTTTTTTTTTCGTTTTATTGATAGGTACCTGAATGCTTTTGTTTGTGATATTATTTCTTGCTCTATTGTGAGTGTATTTTTACTTGTTTTTATCCATTGGAAGAAATAACGAAGTGGGAATATATTGCATCTATAACAAATACTGAATTATGTTTTTCATAGCTGTTTTGGTATCATAAGTGGCGTGCAATTGGAAAAGCATTTTTCTTACTGGTCCACGACAATGTGGATTGGTGTTCCATCAGACGAGTAATTCCCTTTAAAGGAACCTTTACGTTTTATTATTTGCTTGAATCTGAATTGAACGGCTTTAAGTACAAGAGTGAAAGTGTCATCATTATGATTTTAAATATTATACAATAAAATGTATCTACCAAATAGGTACCTACATATCTATATGAACTACTAAATTAGTATGGATATTTTTTGTATATTTAAATATATCTACAATATTTTAAATACTACATAAAAATATTAGCTGTTTTCCGAATGTATACTCGAAAACCGCATCTCATTCTCACTTCCCCACCCCTCGAGACTCGAAAAACTGACACTTGGTAGCGCGTTCGGTTCGTTCTTTGTAATTGGAGACGTCGCACGAGGCGCCGGCCGTGGCGGCACTCATGCGCATCGCACAAAAACACTGCACATCCTTTGAAGAACAGCTCATCGGGCGAAATTGTATACGGGCTTATAGGGAATATTTGGGTGATGATACTGATGATATATTTATTTTTGAATCAACCAGAAGAGCATACTTTTAGGTATTTTAATGGATGGTTCTACTTACTTTCGAACATAATATGCAAAAAAAAAACAAAAACACTTATTTTTGTGTAATTTGACAAGTTTGTTCATTGATTGTAACTGAGTAAAATCCTTTCTTTCTTCCAAATTCCGTCCGTCACCTAACCTAAAAACATTTTATCCAAAATTAGATGCACATTCAAATAATGCGTTAATATTATACAGGATTATATGTAAAACACCAACAACCTCTTAAGAGGTCATTACACTCATAATTATGAACAACTTTTACTATGGGACCAAACCTGAAATCACGAAAAAATAAATCAGCTGTTCCCTACATTTTGATTAGTTCTACAAACATAAATGTAAGGAACAGCTGATTATTTTTTCGGACCAATTTTGATCATCAGCTATCATTCGATGGAATAGTTCAACGGTCGATTTCAAGATCCGAGAGCCTCAACAATTGTCTGATCAACAGACAGGAGTTTTTCTTTTCAGCACACAATATGAATCCTATACAACATCCTATCTGAAGACCTGATGAACCTGGAGCTAAACAAGTCTGACTATAATGATGAGAAGAGCAATCCATGAATAATTATAAAGCTGAAGAGTTTGTTTGTTTGAACGCGCTAATCTCAGGAACTACTGGTCCGATTTGAAAAAATCCTTCAGTGTTAGATAGCCCATTTATCGAGGAAGGCTATAGGCTATCATCACGCTAAGACCAATAGGAGCGGAGCAGTCATGAAAAATGTGACACAAACGAAGTTGTGCGGACAGCTAGTCCATGAATAATGAAGTGAGGCTATGCAAACAGAGTTTTATATCAATTGCCACTGTTCGGTAGCAAACACACTTCCCTCAATACCTCTCCGTTTCTGTCATTAACATACTCGTATCTAATAACTCCGTAATATTTTAATGTGCAAATATTATCGTATTTAAACATGTAAAAGATAAATAAAATTATTATTTGCAGTAATAATAATTCAGTGCATGTTTTTACAGTACTCACAACGTACGATACTGAAACTCGTAAACAAACAAGCCGTGACGAGATGAGCTCTTAAAAACATGAAATATTCTCATTTGGGGCTTGTTTTATAATTTATTCTCGTTGCATCTATTACGCCTAAAATTAATTATTATAATGAGGTTGATGTTTCACAGGTCACTGATTGAAATGTATGTTTCCATAGTTTTTCTTTCAATGAACTCCTTTTCTGCCTCACTATCTATTTCTACTTCATTAGAGAAAATGAAGTGCATGTGGCTTACACCTTAAGACGAGTTGTCAATCAAAGTAACCATTTCATGGACAAAAGCTGAATTGTTTCTCAAATTCACATATCCGCTGTTGGTCACTTTTTATGGCCAATGTAAAATTTATTGTTCTCTCTTTATTTCTTACTAGTCTCTGCCCGCGACTTCGTCCGCGTGGAATAGTTACTAACCCCCCGATTCTTTGTTACATCAGCTACTGCCAGTAAAAGTCCTGTCAAAATCGGTTCAGCCATTTCAGAGATTAGCCGAAACAATTAGACAGACAGGCAGACAGACAAAAATTGTAAAAAATGTTATTTTGGTGTATGTACCGTATATATTCATAGATGCATGTAGTAAAAAGCGGTTATTTCAATATTACAAACAGACACTCCAATTTTATTTATATTCATAGATGTATAGACTAGCTGATAGCCAGCGGTTTCGCATCAGCGTATATGGAAACCCTTCCAGTATTCAGAACCCTGCTACTTGTGAGCTGTGCAAGCCTTTAAGCGAGTGAACGTGCAGTTTGATTAAATGCGGCCCTACTTTTGGTTCTGTAATCCGGGAGGCTGTACATACGCTATCCTACCGTTATGGATGTGAAATCCTACCGCTACTCATATTAGCCTACCCTGCTTTTAGTTCTGTAACGCGGGAGGCATTACAAACGCAATACTAGCGTTTTGGATATGAATTCCTACAACTACTCAGACTTAAATTTGGCTTATCTATTTAACCGAATACGCTCGTTATGGACTTTTTTGCAAACGTGCGAAGACTAAAGGAAGAATGAATGTCATAAAACAAATAAGGGGAAAAAATCGAACTGCATGGTACATAATTAGCCTTGTGAGGGTTGGTGAATGTCACATGTCTTCGAATTTTTGGTTCTAGGACATGCCGGTTTCCTCACGATGTTTTCCTTCACCGTTTTGAGAGCAGTGGTGATGAAATTAATAATACACAAAGTAATGCGCCTGACTGGATTTGAACCCGCGACCTACAATTCGTAAGTCGGGGCCGTTACCACTCGGCCACCACTGCTCCTCGCTCAGCGGATTTGTGAACTGCATGATAAAGATAACCTAAACTAAGTGATTCACCAACAATAGAGGGGATCTGGCGCTCGGCGGCCGGCGGCCCCTTCCGCAGCACGCTTGTGTACTCGTCACAGCATCTAAGTTCACAATAATTTATTTTATTTAATACATTCAATATCGACGACATGGTTGGCGCAGTGGTTGAGCGATTGGCTGCTGCGCTACGTGTCGTGGGTTCGATTCCCGTACGGAAAAAATATTTGTATAGCCTACAGATAGTTGTTCCGGGTCTGGCTGTTTGTGTATGTGACATTGTATGTTTGTAAACTCACCCACGACACAGGAGAAATTCATAGCGTGGGGCAACGTTTTATATAAAAAATAAAAATAAGCTAGTATAAAAAATTCGGAAGAGATTGTTTTCGTGACAAATCTGATCAAACAACAGTGCGATGCGCATGATATCACTCATCTCTCTCCTGCGTGACAAATCGCACCACATGCTCACAAGTACTTTTGTACTTTCTAGGGATTTGAGAAGAGCAAGCGTTTTAATTATTAAGTATTAAATACTAAACCGGGTGAGGAGCTCGTGTCTAAATTATGACAGCCGCACGGGTCGATCTTCTAGGTTAAGCAACGCTTGCCGAGGTTGGTCTGTGGATGGGTGACCATCTTAACATAACGAGACTTCTCCGTGCCTCTGAAAGCACGTTAAGCCGTTGGTCCCGCCTGTCATTTGGAGATCTTTGGCAGTCTTTACGGATTGTCAGAAGCCAGAAAATCTGACAATGGTCTTGCCAAGAAGTACCGTGTTCCCCAGTTAATGGGTTGTGGAGGTTTGGTAGGCAGCCGCTTCACGTAAAATACTGGTATTCAGCTGAATCCGGCTTGACTGGGAGCCGACCCCAATGTAGTTGCGAAAAGGCTAGGCAGATGATGAATCCAGATCGTTCGCAACTCTGAATAGTGTAATGTTTTAAGGTAACTTTAATTTATTTTTATGATTAACTGCTAATTAATGATAGTAAACCCTCCCAGAAGTACTTAAGTTGAATTAATACTATTTGAATACTGGAAGGGTTTTCATGTACCTACTCTTCGCATAAGGTAAAATGTTGCAAATTATCTCAAATACTTCACTCATAGTTATTTTAGCCAGCGGCGATGGTGTATCCAATTTCATGTTTACTAGATTAAATTGTACGAGACAATAAATCCGATCGTTCTTATAACCCGTGATGAACGGCCTAGACATTATTGCGTGGGGTGGACAGGGGCGATGTCCTTGTGACCCTGATATTAATTGAGTATCAATGTCATTGCCACCCGAACTTCCTTCGATCAGTGCCGGTTCCGATTTTAGGAACACACACTTGGTAACTAGTTTACTACAGTGAGATAAAAATAAAACTTTTATGCGATCCGTCTAGATGGAACGTATTTTTACAAATTGCAACGCTATTTAAGGCTGAGTGTTGATCTAAGACATATCAGGAGTTAAGAACGTACACGCCGCCGTACGGCATTTCTTACAAATTTTCAAGTTCTTATTTTCCGAAATAACTAAACTGATTTTAATGAAACTTTACACACATAAGCAGGATACATAGGTCTAAAAAGTTAGTTGATTGAAAACAATTTCGATAAATAGTTTTAC
Organism: Hecatera dysodea; assembly: GCA_905332915.2. Classification (NCBI taxonomy): domain Eukaryota; kingdom Metazoa; phylum Arthropoda; class Insecta; order Lepidoptera; family Noctuidae; genus Hecatera; species Hecatera dysodea. The sequence goes on along the minus strand of HG995286.1, from coordinate 21,775,540 downwards.
AGTTAAATTAGACTCACTTTAAATTTTCCGAACAAACATAAACTTCAATTTATCTTTTTTAAATGAGACATTTCGAAAATGTTTTTAAGTAACTTTTTAGACCTATGTATCCTGCTTATATGTGTAAAGTTTCATTAAAATCGCTTCAGTTATTTTGGAAAATAGTGACTTGAAAATTTGTATGAAATGCCATACGGCGTAAGCGCTCTTAAAGATAACTGTCGTCCGCAATCTCATGTTTTCGCGATGACTGCTTAATTGCAATAAGGATGAGGGAGGGAACGAAACCAATGTGGACAGTTACGATTCGTCCAAGAGACGCTGTAGTGAGGAGTTGATCGAATTTATACACTAAACAAAACAGTTTTTCAGTGTATTTTTTCACTTGAGTACCTATTTGAGACAGCTAACGTCATTAAATTAACACGGCAAAAACAATAAACTTTAAAATGGCTTGTTTGCATTCATGAAAAATAAACGATGTTAATTATAATAATATTGTTTTATTTCTGAGCTTATCTGATTAACAAAATGATAAAATATGAATACTTTTATATCACATTAGCTCCTGCAAGTGAATTCGGCCGCGTCAAAGTTGAAAATTATATCAAGAGATAAACCATCGGGATGAAAGCTATCCTAAGTCTGCATTCCGGGACATGGTCTACCCGTGTGCCAATTTCCATTCAAAATCCTTCAGCCTTTCAGATGTAAAAAAAAAAACAGACAGAGAGAGCTTTTTCATTTATAATATTGTATCAATGTTAATTACAAGATTATAGTTTCGAAGTGTGAATTATGACGTTATTGTGGATACCATTTGATTTCTATTTTTACTTGTACACATTTTCGTCCTTTGATCAAATAAAAGGAACTAATATGAAGTGCATATTGAAAACGAATTATTAAAAAAAAATAAAACAAAGAAGGCTGTGTGTTCTCCAGTGACATACTGAAGGTGCATCTTCTATTAGTAGGTGGTTAATACTTATCTATTTCTTGGAGGCAGACATCTTGTTTTTCCTCCAAGAAATAGATGATTTTAATCCACCAGTGCTATCGTATAACAATCATTCTCACCGTTAGGTATAGACTCGTCTTCACCCACTGCTGGTACATCACCATAGATTTCTCTTCTATTTATTTAAACTTTAGGTACAAGCCAATAGTATAGTCTATAAATTCTCACCGTGAAAACTAAGGTGAATTAAACATATAGTGAAGTGAGCTTTCAACGCATCCAATCAAGGTGAAAATATTAAAAGCTCTTTTTACTAAGTTTATACGGTGGCAAGTTTCCAGAATAGACCACTCAACTGACTTTTTTCTGTAACTATAATTTAACTTTCCATACAGTTTTCAGATCAAAAAACCCGCAATCATCTTTCTCACAAGGTGTCTAGATGAATCTAGTTTCAATAGAATCACACAAAAAAATGCCCAGAAGCTACCTGTCTTCGAAATCTAAGTCGTCATGCATACGTGAATCGGTCAATCAAGAGGTAACACGTTAACTTTTATTATTTAAAGGAATGTCTGTTTATACGCTGTGTAGTCATCAAACCACGGTGAGTTGGCACTATCTTTGATACCCGGAGATGGTCCAAGTCTAAAGCGGCGAGTTAAATGACGCGGATAAAATCAGGCATGCTTATATGCCATACCCACTGGACCTCACCACTGTATATTTATGTATATTACTTTATGATCTATCTGTTTAGTATGTTTGACACACAAAGACACTGGAGAGACAGTGGCGAGGTCTGTTGACATATTCGCGGACTTATTATTATTTATTTTATAACCAATTTTACAGGAAAAATTACATACAGTCTTAAATAATCATAATATAGTCTAAATTCTGTCTGGTGAATTAGCAAGAAGCCGACGATGAATGACGTGAAACTCAAAAAAGTGTAAAACTACCCAATGTAAAAGCTTTCTGAAAATTGACATCGCTCCCGCTTATGAACGAATCCACAAACTAAACTGTTGCAACAAAAAGTATCTATATAGTCGCAATCATCAATAATGATTATCACCGAATCTGTAGTCGGCCATGACACGGGAAGTGACGTATGCGCCGGTGTTGCCCGCTAATGATACTAAATTATCAAATTAAATCGTCGATTTTTTCTTACAAATAATTGGGGGCGGTTACCAAATAGGTCGAAATCGTAATTTGATTTAAATAATGTGTTCTTATTTTAAGGGTGTTTGTAATATTTCTTTGCTCTGATTTGCCTTAATATCTTAATGAAGAGTTCAAGAGTCTATCGATAAAGTTAAGGTCCACTAGCCGAGGTCGCTCCATGAATGATTGAACATTGATTTTATATACGCCTCCGTTTCTCAAAAGGCATCTTAAATACAGATGGCGTTAAAGGCATCTTAACTACAGATGACGATAAAGGCAGTCAGAAGCCAGAAAATCCCTGAAAAGCCTTACCCAGGGCTGTCATATTAGCCAGAACGGATTATTGAGGTTAAATTAATTGATACCAACTGATATTTAGCTTCGTCAGGTTAGATTGGAAGCTAAACCCAAATCAGTTTGGGATAAGTAATACAGGCATAGAAATGTTTACATTCACGGATTATTTCAATGACTTCCAGACAGCCAAACCAACTGATTGAATAGGTTTTCTGTAGTAATAATTCGTGAAATTCAAATTATTGTGCGCCTTTCAGGAAACCCCGATTGTGACTTAGCGTGCAAAACTAAAGCCTGATGAAATGATATTAGGCTCTAAACAAAAGGCTTCGTTCACACGGTTTCCATTAAATCCATTTCAACTAAGTCTTTATGAAATTCACATCAAATTTCACTTCGCAATAGATATTGCGAAGCCACCTATCCAGTGAAATCACTGGATGGGTGAATTAAGGCTACATATACATATAATTACATTCACATATTTACATTTCTATACTAATATCTATATCTATCTATATACTAATATTATAAAGAGGAAAGATTTGGATTTTTGTATTTAACGAATAAACTCAAAAACTACTGGACCGATTTCAAAAATTCTTTCATCATTAGAAAGCTACATTCACCCTGAGTAACATAGAGTATATTTTATACCCGTATTCTCATGGGGACGGGAACTACGTGGATGAAACCGGGGGGCGCTGCTATATTACATATTTTTATATAGCTTTATTTTCATTAATTTGTTTAAATTTAGTTTAACCAATTTATTAAGTTAAATTCGGTGCAACTTTGATAATATAGTGTTTTTATTTCTTATTTTTTGTAGTACGACATCGATTTTATGTTCCTGCAGAGTTTACCTACATATACATGATTGATTGTTACACGTTATTCTGATTTAAATTAACACTCAAAAATCCTTCGTTCTAGGAAATTCACTAAATGAACTAACGAGCCCAAATATATCAGTACGCCCAAAACCACAAACATTTTGATTCGATGTACTAATTTGGCTGAAAGTTAAATAATAAAAAGTTACTCATACCAATTAAGTTTCGATTTTCAGTACGTGAAATTATGTAAACGTTACTGGCATTCTGTATAAACTGGTATTCAATGCGATACTTAGGCAATGTATAGAATACCTAAACAATACGGTAAAGTGTAAAATATTATTAATTTTTTACTTTGCCTCGGTATTGTATACAATACCGAATGCGCAATCGGCAATGTGTTTAAAAGATGATTGTAGGGAAAGGTCAGACGTGGGGGGGGCGACGTTACGAAAATAAATGTCTGTCTAATCTAGGCCTTAATCTCAAACCTAACCTCGAAGACGGAGACGCACTGCGCGGTGTTCCATTTCTGTCTGCAGGGTTTAATGGAACCTAACACGAAGGGCACAGGAGCTAATTTCACTCGGTTAGTTCGCACACCCTAGCTCCCGTCATACCATTCGAACCTAACCTACTTGTGTCGGGGTGCCCTACGCTCCCTATGCCCTACGTTCCGCTACTTGTCTAGGCAAGTCTTTAAATGAAATTGAACCACTAAATTTGCCTAGACGAAGTGCCAATGCTATCATGATTTAGTGTGAAGCAAAGGGATAGTGCTATACGTCTTGTGTAACTCCGTCTCTCTCTGACAAAGGAATCACGATGGATTTAAGACGTCATTGTAGGTCTGCTGTTCAATGAAGTGCCAGGATGTCACTTAGACCGCTTATTAAATGACACCGTTTAATGAAAAGCCTAGGTCGCTTGTTTAACAGCTGATTGAGCTAGTTCGCTGCGACGTATATAATTATTACGTTTTTAAAGTACCTATATAATCAATAATAATATTCTTATGCTACACCTTACCTAGGCATTGCATATAATAGATGAATTATGAAAATTACTGGTAACAGAAGCACTTAATTAGGGCCTAATTAGATTTGATAGTATATTTGCTTTCTGTTTTACGTTGATGAGGCTTTGCTGACTGAATAAAATGTTAGTTATGAACTATATGTGCGAACTCTAATCAATAAAATAATGGATATGAAAAAACTGCAACTTCGAACTAAGTTAGTTAGTAAAGTACAGTTGTTCTCACCGACCAACGAACGCTAAACAAACGAACAAAAAAAACCACATGACCTGTTCATACAGTTCCTATAGAATATGTAAAGAAACAATACGTCTGACCTTCATTATGAGATTTGGTAGTTATACGGCGGTTTCTGATGCATCACGCGTGATGACAAGGAGGCAGGGTAAAGTGGTAAGCGGTAACATTTCAATCGCTACTATATTGCTGACTCACTGTCGGGACTACAGCTTGGATGCGTTGCGACTGGATAAGAAGCGTTAAGTAAAAGGTGTTTTAACCGACTTCTAAAAAGGAGGAGGTTCTCAATTCGGATGTTTGTGTGTTTTTTTTTTCTTTTTTAATCTTTATTCGCGCATAACTCCGTCGCTTGCTAACCGATTTGAAAAAAATTTCTCTCTTTTTTGTTAGAAAGGGTATACTTCCCAAATGGTCCCTTAAATTTTTTATCGAAATCGAACAAACGGCTTTTTGTTAATTTTCAATAAATGATAGCAAATCTGTCGGGATAGCTGAAATCGCATGTTTGTTTATTGTTTACACCAATTTATACCCCGTACGCTGTGATGGGTATGTTTAGCTGGGAGTGAACCACTAAAAAGGGAAAAATAAAAAACTTTTTACAAAAAATAAAACCGACTTCTAAACAAAAAAAAACCAAAAAGTACAAAATAACTTTAATTTCGGAAGTCGGTGTGTTCAAAAACATGAAGCAACCAAAAACACCGAGTTCCGAAAGTCGGTTTTTTTTTAAGTTTTTTTTTGGTATGAAGTTTTGAGACATTGCAGTGGGTGTTTTACTTAAGAAAGGTTTTTTACTCGGTTAAGTAGAGGTCGTCATTATGGCTATATTTAATACATTTACCTTTTTGTACAAAGCCATAATATTAAAATATATTTCTACTACGAACACACTATTCAAATTTGGGACCAGACCTCGAACTCACAGAAACCAAATTCAGAAAAAAGTTAAATATAAGGCAGCAAAAATCATATCCAGTGTTCACGGATCTTGAAGCCAGTGCCGTCACATTCTGCCATCATTTGATAAATGAGCGAACGTCTACGCGCTGTGGAGCCGACGCGTCTTCATTTGTGATATTCAATCGGATTTGTATCTCGTAGCTCTGTATGACGCAATTGATGAGTTGAAGTCGGTAGCTGAGTTAAAAGTGGTAAGTTATAAAAACTTTCTTAAATCCCAAATTAGCAAGAAATGCCCGGTTTTAAAAAAAAGTATCGATTCGATATCAAAAATTGTAGAAAAATTAGAGGCGTTTTGGAAATAATATACTTACCTTCCTTTGTAGGAAAAACTTAGCCAGAGATCAGCCGATCACGACACTGGGTTCCGTTCCGTACGGAAGTTCGAAAACCTAAAACGTGAAACATCCCAAAACATTACGGACTTTGGAGCATTTTAGAATCTATGATAAACAAAGGCGGCACTAAGGCGAGGTTTTCACTCGCAAGTCACACTATTATGAATATGCGCAAACGACATTTTACAACAATTTGGATAATTTAATTTAATTTAAGACAAACATTTTACAAAAAAAAAATATACAGTCACGTTGCAATAGATAACTATACACAAATGGAGGATGTGTTTAATCCTATAAGCAATTTTTTTTTCTTAGAAATTACCTAATGCAAACCTCAGTCGCACATAACTTGAACCAACCACCAAATAATTGTTACGGACTGAACAAGGAGCAATCACTGGCCATTCTGAACAACTCAAACAGGTCTTTGTTCCTGTAACACTAGTAGTCTAACATCGCAGCACCTATTGTGCTGACGCCTGCACAATAGCGAGCGTGATGTGTAACTTTAACGTGCCTCTCTTGGATTAGAGATGGAATGCTATCCATTTGGTTTGGTATGAAGATGGAAAGTCTAGTTTTGAGTGTAGATGACCTTTGGTTTGTAAGTTAAACGTAATTATTTTAAGCAGCTATACTTGTTTAAAGTTTATTGTGAATTAAAGGAGCGATCGTCATACAATCAATCTAAAGGAGTATCAGAAAGCGTTTATTATAATCCTTACATTGATCATGGTGACTTCAGAAAAACTTTACTACGATACCTGCCAAAACTCTCGAACTCAATAAAAAAAAAACCAGCGACAGAAAATACTCTTGAAAAGTAAAAAATAATCTAAGAAAATAATCCGAGTATTTTGGTCCAAATGCCGTAGCCTCGGGAGATCGCAATTTTTTGTGTTTAGTTTTAACGCCCTTAGTATTCTTTTATTTATTAGCGGATCCCCAACACGGGGATGCGGACAGACAGACACACATAAAGGTCAATCTTATAACACTCCCCTTTTTGTGTTCGAGGTTAAAAAACGATCGATTTGATGTCAAAACTGTAGAGAAATTAGAGGCATTTTGGAAATAATATACCTACATTCCTTTGTAGAGAAAAATCTGCCAGAGATCGCCCAAGACAGAGACATTTAGGTCCCATTCCAAATCTCTGCCTTTGCCCGGCAGTGGGACACACATGTAGAGGCTAACAAGAAAATTAAATTCCATTTGTGGATTAGTTTCACAAAAATTTAATAGCCAAGCCATACTTCGAGTATTTCACTGAGATGTATGGTTTGTAGACCGGAGAGCCTCCCTGATTCAACTCCACGAACGGAAACGGAGACCCAGGTGCGGAGTTTGTTACGCAACATTTTGTAGGCTCGTCCCCAAGGATCCCCATTCAGAAACTCCAGGATCTCTCCGCGAGCCAGATCCCTGGCCACCAGGATCCTCGCTTGGAAGGTGGTCTTCGCCTCTCTGTACTCCTCATACAGCTCCGCCTCCCTGGCCCGCGCATCCGGATGACAGATACGGAGCCTGCAATGCCTGGTGTACGGGCGACGCACAACAACGCACACCTCTCGTAGCGACGTCAGCTCGGACGCTCGGGCGAGGGCTCCTTCCAAATTCTGGAGTAAGCCCTCGCTGGAGGCGGGGGTTGCAAAGAACTCAAAGTTCTTCCGCCAACGTCCCAGACTGGAGAATGACCATGGTTCGTCCTCTGAGGGCGCAAGGTCCCGGTACCGGACCAGTAGGCGAGATAAGGGCCGTGGAGGCAAGGGGAGGCAGCTCGCCACCCAGGAGGCTACTCAAAGAACTGTGAAGCTCGTCGAGAAGGGCCGACACCCCGGAGAGAGCGATCCCAGGGCTCTCTCGGAAAAGCCGGGTTTGCGGAGGCCCTGAAGGACGAGAAATACCTCTAAGAAATCTCTTTAAAATTGCAGCTCATAACTATAGCCATGAGTGGCATTTTCGACTAATTTAACATATTTGTCTGGTAAACTAAAATTCAATTGACCAAGTACCTGGTGAATTCTCCACCACTGGTGATAGTCCAGGGTCGATAATTTTTAAAACCAAAAAAAATAATAGTAGGATAAAACCCATTAGAAAAGGAGGAGAATATTATAAAAATGAAAGGAAAAATAATTTACGGGCGATCTGAGGTCGGGAAGGGGGGGGGGGTGAGGTTTTAAGGGTAAAAAACGGTTTATCTCGATTTCCGGCAAAACTAAAAGTTCTATGGAAAAAAGTCAAATGGCAAAGTTGTAGGTAATAAAAAGATCTAAAACTTTTGTATTTACACTTTTTTCACATAACCTCAAAATTTAGGAGAAAAATTCAAAAAACCAAGTTTTTGGTTTTTTATTTTTATCTTTTACAAAATTATTTTTTTTGTCACGAAATTTGGTGAAAACTTACCTTTTTATGTCCCAAATACGCTGTAATTTATTTGATTAGAAATATTTATTTTTTCGCCTTATTTTGAATTAATATCGAAAAAGCACCCTAATTTTCAAACAAAAATTCACCCGTCAAAATATCAGCTTTTTTCAAAAAGTTGATATGCTTTCTGTTCGTTGAAATCTCTACTTTCCGATGGTGAAAAAAAAGATATATGTTACTATAGTAAATCTTCTCAGAAAATGCAAAAAATCGAAAAAACTCGAATCGATTTTTTTTAAATTATTATATACAATTTTGGTCTATTTATTAAAATTTACACTTTAATTACTCGAAAAACGTAAGATTACGTGTCACGTTGATAAAAAAAAACTGCAAATCAAAATATACTACTATAATTAACCAAGAAATAAGTTAATAAAATTAATATTTAATAAGACATCTACAATATTTAGAGAAAGTTGTAGAATCTTCTTTAAATTATATGCGTAGATGCCTATTTATAACTATTTTAAGATAACTTATATACCTGAATGACCTACGAAAAATTTTAGCCCATCAAAAGGTATTTCATAGAAAAGTGGGGAAGGGGCTAGGCGGGTCTGGGTCTTACTACATACATACCTACTATTTCGTAGCAGCTGTAACAACCGTTAGCCTAGCCAGTATTCGAAATACAGTACAGTATACAACATCGTTTATAAAAATACACGTGCACGCTGAGTTTTCCCTTCCCCACTTTTCTATGAAATACCTTTTGATGGGCTAAAATTTTTCGTAGGTCACTCAGGTATATAAGTTATCTTAAAATAGTTATAAATAGGCATCTACGCATATAATTTAAAGAAGATTCTACAACTTTCTCTAAATATTGTAGATGTCTTATTAAATATTAATTTTATTAACTTATTTCTTGGTTAATTATAGTAGTATATTTTGATTTGCAGTTTTTTTTTATCAACGTGACATGTAATCTTACGTTTTTCGAGTAATTAAAGTGTAAATTTTAATAAATAGACCAAAATTGTATATAATAATTTAAAAAAAAATCGATTCGAGTTTTTTCGATTTTTTGCATTTTCTGAGAAGATTTACTATAGTAACATATATATTTTTTTTCACCATCGGAAAGTAGAGATTTCAAAGAACAGAAAGCATACCAACTTTTTGAAAAAAGCTGATATTTTGACGGGTGAATTTTTGATTGAAAATTAGGGTGCTTTTTCGATATTAATTCAAAATAAGGCGAAAAAATAAATATTTCTAATCAAATAAATTACAGCGTATTTGGGACATAAAAAGGTAAGTTTTCACCAAATTTCGTGACAAAAAAAATAATTTTGTAAAAGATAAAAATAAAAAACCAAAAACTTGGTTTTTGAATTTTTCTCCTAAATTTTGAGGTTATGTGAAAAAAGTGTAAATACAAAAGTTTTAGATCTTTTTATTACCTACAACTTTGCCATTTGACTTTTTTCCATAGGACTTTTAGTTTTGCCGGAAATCGAGATAAACCGTTTTTTACCCTTAAAACCTCACCCCCCCCCCCCTTCCCGACCTCAGATCGCCCGTAAATTATTTTTCCTTTCATTTTTATAATATTCTCCTCCTTTTCTAATGGGTTTTATCCTACTATTATTTTATTTCACTTTTTATTATTTTTAAAGGCTTCTACCCTGGTCTATGAAGCTTTAAGTGATCTTTAAAGAGTTGCACTCCTGTAACCTGATACAATGACTTTCGCACAGCTGTCTAGACTAATTACGTATACTATAATATATCATTTTTTTTTTATTTATTAAATTATCAGACTACAGATAGGTCCACAGAATTATAACTTAGTCTATGTGAGTACTTAATAACTAGAACAGATCGAGTACGATTAGTTAGCGCGCGCCTACCGCGGTTGCACGATAGTGTTGGGACTGCCACGCAGCCAGCAGAGTAGCGAGGTAAATTTTTTACACCACAACACATTAAAGCTGTCAGCGTAAATCGGCCAACATTTCTGAGGCACTGGAGAAGCGTGGCAGACGCAACAATACCCTGAACACATTGTTATATTGGATCCGCAGAGTATTATAAACTTTTTGGGTGTATGTGAACAATAGAGCTCCCGAGTACAGCGATGTACAGTATGCCTTAAAAAGGACTATTTTAATTGCGACTGTACACCGAGAGAACCTGCGGGCCAGCATATTCGCTCTAACTGATAATGCTCTGCGCTCCTTTTCTAGATCCAGATCATCTTTAAGATCATCCGTCCCTAAATTTGCATACCCTGTTTATCGGCTTACCTTTCATTAACATAGGGAGGGACTGTAGTGGGACACCTGGATTATTGTAGATTCCCAATGTTGACAACAATCAACTAAAATGGGCAGGCTTTGTAACAATTTCATTTGGATTGTGTTCGCATTTAGGAAGCTGAGAAATCAAAACAATAGATTTATGGTTTATTGGTTAATTTGAGAGTCCGTCTGATATTTTTTTATTTTCCTTTTTTCTTAATCGTCTCCTCTCGATGTTATTAATATTAGGTACTAAATCGCTGAGCCTGTATCCCTGTGTTGTTGGCGAAAATGTTATAGGATAATTGTAATGGGAAATTCTAAAATAGTATCCAGCAGACTGTATTCCTATTCCATGAATTAATTATCTGATATAACTCGCGTTCTGTACTATCATTATTGCTAGAAGACAAATTTTATCAGAATTGACAAAATATGCAGGTTCTATAATACACCTTGCTTGCTCATCCTAAATAAAGTATTTATTAGTGCATATGCTTAGCTATCGACGTCGTAAAATACTCGAGTTTTTTTATAAAGGATGTTAATGTTTAATAAAAATCTCATTCAGAGTGTTCAGAGTAATTAAAACCTACCTATAATCCGCTTAGTGAAATAATTATTTTTAAATTGTAGTTACACTTCACAGATTAAAATTAACAATGAACCTTTAATTTTTAAGTAATCCCGTTGTTCAACATCATCAAATATTCAAGAATGCTTCGCCATACTACATCATGAAAAGTCATGAGAGCCACACTAGTCACGGCATTACCGGGACAATCAAGAAGTTATTATTAATTAATTCAGGATCTGTAAAGTGTGACGGAAAGTCTTGTCTTGATTTTGTGGTAATCAAAGTGGATTTATCCCATTATAGTATAATAATAAAAAGCATAATCAGCCTTTTAATGTTCCCACTGCTGGGACTCAGGCCTCCTGTCTAGGAGAGGGAATGGACCGTAATCGACCACGCGGGCCCAGTCACAGTGCGGTCTGGTGAATCTCATATGTCTTCGAATTTTTGGTTCTAGAACTAGTAATGTTAAAAATAAAAGTTAATTTTATTATTTATGTTATGTTTATAATACGGTTATATGTTTAATGACTAAATCCAATAGATTTAAACTAACTACGTCAGCGTTCAGTCATCAATAGCACTTTTAAAATAAACGACTACATTCTTAAGGACGATGATGACTAATTTTGTTATATAGTCTCACATTCTATAATTTTGTCATTTCAACAGAATCAATCAATTCTGTTGACCGGTTCTGTTGTACCGTACCGTACTGTGTAGTGTTCCGTATTTTACATAGACGTAAAGACGTATTTTTTAACATATGAGACAGTGCATCAGGAATAACTTTAAATTGTGAAAGAAAATGCGGTTTAATGATTTACGATTCACAATATCGTTAAATGTGGCTTTGTCTAACAGAGGAAGTATTTAGTCTGAAATGTTGGTACACCGTAGGATGAACATAAAGACATTGTATGACTTGGACAGCCCGTGTTGTCCATGAAAAACGACTTTAGCCTTCAGCACCTTTTTCCGCACCTAACATTAGTCTATACATATAAATAGAAACTTGCAATTTGTAAAGGATATGGTCCAGATTAGCCACGCCTTACAAGCGGGCTGTCCACGGCACGACGAATCACCGCTAGTCACGGTAAGCGTAATAAAAGTGAGAATTGAATTAGTTGCACCGTTAAATATAATGGAATTAGGCGGGCACCCAATCGAATTTATAATCGAAAAGAAAGCGACCTTCTACGGTAGGCAGTGCCTAAGATTGCTTTAGGTAGTACTTTAAATAATTGTGAAATTTATTTCGTCTCGCCTTTATTGGCAGTATACGTGTGTATTATCTGAGTGCAGCGGTTAACATTGAGATAAATAAATCTACATTTTACTTCATACGCAACATTGGTTACTTCAAGAATATACATATAAAAATCACTGCCTACGTGCCTGATCTTTTTTAAGAAATAAATCGCTAAGTAGGTTCTTCAAATAATATAGGGCTCCGTTTTGACTTCAAAAACTTTGAAAAAAAAACATTCCAAACTCATTTTCGTTATGACCCCGTAAACTAAGAAAATGACACCCATGACGAAATATAGGACATTTAGATGCAAGTATGCAAATTTGAATAGACGCCCGAGTAGAGAGCAAGGCCATCATGGAACCAAAATATTGCATGGACAAATGCTTACGAGTATCAAACAATGCTTTTCAACACACTAACTCGAATAAAACCAAAAAGAAAGAAAAAACAAAAATCATATATCCCCTGCTGCTACTAGACATTCATATCACCTTTATTTGTTTTGTGCAGCGTTGTTTGAATTAAATTACAAGCCAGTTTACAAAAATTTAAGTCCATTTTGTTAATTGTATATTTTAAGTAACATGCATTCAACTTTACAATTATTATTAAGTTAGTTTTTAAATTAATATTAAACTAAAACTCTTTAATAATTATAGGTTACAATATAGACTCGGCCAACAATATTTAAACTTTTTTGCACTGTAAAGAATGTTATCAAAAATTAAGCACCTATGCTAATTTGCCCAACTTCTTGAAATTACTAGCAAAATTACATGAAAATATGACTCGAATCCATCAAGAATAAGTTCTTAAATCAATAAAACAAAATGAATGCCAGTAATGGGGCTCACTTCAGTAATAATTTATTAAAACAAGCAAACACATTTAATTTTAAACCACATCGTATGTTATTTTACAGTAGTAAACAAGGCCTCGGGGAATGCAGGCACAAATAATGTTCCCTGATAATTTAAATATTAGCAACACGTGAGGTAAGGGAAAATTATTTAGTACTGAAAGTCTGATATTATTTTTAAATGGCTGTAGTGATAGACAATTTGATATAAAAGTGACTTGTGACTTTTTGGATGAATCCTTTGCTACTTATTTTTTCTTCCTTTAACTAATAAACTTCTGTTTGAAAGAAAAGACGTGTTGAGAGTGTCAAACCCGAATAAATAAGCAAAAGTGCAAAGTAATGATGATTCTTGCCAATCTCTTTCCAACTGTTAGTCACGTTTAACTTAGTACATAGATGCATTTTTGTTTACAGAAACTGACACTTTTTTTTTCATCCCTCGTAATGGAGTAAAAATGCATGAAAATTATTATTTCTACTTAATCGCAGAACAATCCACAGCAGACTGGCAACAGTAGCAATACAGAAAAAACATTAATATTGGAAATTTCTGCTAGCCCGTAACGCTCTTTGCCATAAGTACCAGAGACATTCTCTTAATGGTAGTGTAGCGAGACGATTTTCAAAGCTTCAATAGCGTTTGAGATTTACAAAGAAAGGCGAAATGTGGCTGACAACTGAGAGTTTGAAACCATCTTTAGTCGAAAAAGGTGACACCGGACTTGAAAACAAAAACTTAAATCAATTATGCGATCTCGCCGATCAAACTTAAGTGTTTAAGAGATTGAATTTTTGAGTTATCAGTCTGACCCGGTCTGACTGATTACTCAAAAAGGCATTAGTCAGTCCCGGTCAGACTGATAACTCAAAATGGCTTGTAGCAAATCTTGCTACAGTATTTATGGAGTTGGAGCATTCAACATAGCAAAGCAAAAAATATCCTATGCAAGTCCTGGCTCCTTATAGAACTACCTACATAATAATCATCATCTCAACTTTAAAACACAAGGCGTAATAATATCCTGCGTCTGTTTGTTCCCAACGATGAGTCGCGCATTTCTATGCACACAACTGTACTGATCATTTTGTAACATAATTATATTGTTCAGAAGTTTTTTCTCAACTACAAATTATGAACGAATTGAATTATTTCGAGGACCGTATGATTGTAGGCTGGGCAGTGACGATGCAAGTTTGGGGGCCTTATTCTGGTGATGTGTAAATGTCGACTATTATACACCGTGCGTTTTACTGGGAATAGATTTTCTGTTGTTGTGCCAATTATTTAGTACTAAACGGAGGAAAAGTCTATTGTTGCACGCCTCTTTATTACTAGACGAACTATATTATAGACCACATATGAATAAATATTTTCATACAGAAGTGGTAGCAAACCCAGCACAATTTGATATCGAATTCTAGTAAAATTCTTAATAATTTGCAAAGCCACCTCATGATCATAGTTTTACCACCGACGTGTTTTCGGCTGTGATGTTGTCAGCTATCGACATTTGATTGTTATGCTAGTTAGTTCGTTAGTAAAACTAAAAGAATCCAGCAAGGACTACTGCCAAAAGAATTTGATGAAGCTTTCGAATAATGAATTTGAGAAAGCTTTCGAAAAGCTTCTCACTATCTGTAACGACTGTCAAATGTGTTCAAATGACAGTCAGAATCAACAACTTAAAGTCCATTCCTCGGACTCTCGGTACGAACGAAATAATTACAGTATGTTAAGACTGGTACTCATCCACAGAAGGAACTCGGCAAGCGTTGCTTAAGCTTCTAGATCGACCCGTGCGGCTGTAATTATTTATATCTAACACTAGCTGCTGCCCGCGACTTAGTCCCCGTGGAATCCCCGATTTTAAAACATTCTTTATGGCTGCTCCGCTCCTATTGGCTTAAGCGTGATGATATATAGCCTAAAGCCTTCCTCTAAATGGTCTCTTCAACCCAAAAATAATTTTTCAATTCGAACCAGTAGTTCCTGAGATTAGCGCGTTCAAACAAACAAACAAACAAACTCTTTCTTCAGCTTTATAATATTAGTATAGATAACTACTGGCATCCAGAATAGCTGCCCCAAGTAGACGCGCAAAGGCGCGGTTGTCAGTCCATGAGTTCCATGACGTCATCGACAGGTGGCCGACAGCACTTGTACACCTCACTCACATGACGACTGAATTCGGTACTCTCTAATAGAACGCCACTTCAAGAGTTTTTTTTAAAAGATCCGCCACCGAAACTGGATAAAGGGCTTTGTTGAAATTTGTTTATGTTTCGAGCGTACGAGTGCTTAGGAAAGTGTACGGATTGATTTTTTTTTTTTTTTTCGTTGAACGGACCGCTTTGTCTTATGCCGAGACAAATAAGAGAAGAGTTTGGTTCAACTTTTATAAGATAATTTACAAAAGTTACACTGAGGAGAAAGGCGAAAGAATAAAGGAGCTATGGATTTAACCAGGGCCGGAAGCGAGACGTCACCGCCGCCGATCGCCTCGAGGAGGACACGGCGTTGCTCAGCTTAACTGCTTACACATCCATGTCTGGTGAAAACCTGCGTCAGGCGGAAGAAGAGGACGCCATGGTGCCTCCAACCACTCCTCAAAGAGGGGATTTGTTGCCACAATGGCAAATTATTTCACTTCTTATACGTTCTACTCCATAAAAATCTAAATTTGCAAATGGAAATTAGGGTCACTTAATTATTTTTATTTACATACGTGTATGATTTTAACTGTAAATTATGACGTTAAAAATTGACTTTTATGGCCTAATTGTAACAAACGTTTTGACATTGACTTTCATATTCACGGAAAGACATCCACGAAGTTTTTCACTACTTTTTACTTCACCTTTCGACCCCACTGACTATTATTTTGTTCTGCAAGCAATATGGCGCTAAAACTGTTTGCCGACCCCAACGTATATAGCTGGCAAAAGCTTAGAGAGATCTATGACACAACTATACAGATAAGCACTCTTAGGCTTTATTTCTGGAACGAGGTTTAAAATAAAAACAAATGTGTATAAAATAGCCCTGTTTTTTGAATAGATTTTCTTTAGGAAATCCCATCACTCGACTGGCGTTTAATTTGTGACGTTCCGTTCATTTATTTTTAGAAAACGCAGGCTTCTCTTTCGCTTGGTTGCGGAATTTGTTCGAAAGAGTCACCGCTGCCCTGGAAAGCAAAGGGCACAAGAAGGATCACGGGTGGGTTTTAGTCAGTAAGAGTCTGACAATCCCTCACGCTCCGCCCAGAGCGGGAGATAATTTGATGACTTCCCATCCAAAAAAAAGGCTTCTCTTTCGTTCTTCAGGGCTGCGAAATAGTTCAAAAAACTAACCGCGGCCGTGGAACTCATAGGACATTTGAGGGAAAACGTTTGTGTATTACATTATGAGTCTGACACTCGCTCTTTCTTCCGAACGAAAGACATCATTTGATGATCGAAAAAAAAACAAAACCAACGGTATTAAAGGACATTGTCGGCGTCCATACATCGTTCGCCTAAGAACTAATAGAGACATAAATTTTCTTTCTGTGTTCTTAATAATGCATAATTATATTTGAGAGCAGTGATGGCCGAGTGGTATCGGCCCCGACTTACGAATGGTCACGGGTTCAAACCCAGCCAGGCGCATTACTTTGTGTAATTAATATCATCACCACAGCTCTCAAAACGGTGAAGGAAAACATCGTGAGGAAACCGGCATGTCCTAGAACCAAAAATTCAAAGACATGTGACATTAACCAACCCGCACTGGACCCGCGTGGTGAATTACGGCCCATCCCTCTCTTAAAGAGGAGGCCTGTGTCCCAGCAGGGGGAACATTAAAGGCTGATTATGCCATTAGGTATGCTTTTATGCTATATTTGATTGAAACTAAATTAAAATTTACTTTTTTTTTAAACGGGGAATTGTAAAAAATTCCAAACACTTTCGGATTTTGAGGTTATTAGTTAACGAGACTGTCATTCATATAGAATGCTAAATCGCCATCTGTCAAATCATCGGCTGTCAGTGTTGACTCTGTTCGTTTCACACAGCGCATCCAATCGCTTTATTCTGTTTGATTTTTTTTTTGCACACTTTAGAGCTCAATTCAAACTTGATGGTGACCTTTTGCCTATTCAAAACGTCAAATTGAAACAAAAAATAGTGTCATCAGGCATTAGGACCTGCGGGCGTACCATGACGTCTTAAAACGTGAGTCGGAGATGGAGCTATATAGGGTGTATAACTCTATCCCTTTCTCGCTCGGAAGACTCACGTTTTAAGAGCTCATGTACGCCCGCTGAAATGAATTACATGTATTAATATATGCACGTTCCTCGGATATTCCGAACTTTCTTTGTTACATACCATTTATTATAAAATAACGACATAATATTTGTTGAAGTTTCCTCAAAAATTGAAGCTTTAGCCATAAATGCAGAGGACCATGACTTTAAATGACATCGCATGTTAAGGAATCATTTCTGCGAATGTTATTTGGCGCAGTTTAGAACATTTTTTGTTTTTGTAATGACTGACATCAGGAAATATCAGGACTAATGTTTTAAGAGGAATAGCACACCGGAGATTTTTTTTTTTTTTGTGTTAGCTGATAAAAAAACATGTTTTTTTCGTGGTGGGATTAGGTATATTAGAAGAAACGAGCCCAGGCCGTAATTACTATTGTTTTCAATGTTTTGTGCTTAATAAAACCGCAGTAAAGTCTGACATTCCGGGAAAAAATATTTTGATTTTGTACAAAGTATTTTAAGCTCTATGGCAAAAATATCGCATTGTCAACAAATTTATTTTGTGTATCTGTATATTGTAAGTTTTCAGTCAGATCGGGTCTTTTTTAGAGACTCTTTATTTTTTTGTTATTGTTTCCTTAATCTACATATATCAACTATCCAACATCACCCTTAAATAGGTACACACTTCTAGAACACGCTGAATTATAATTATCAACACAAAAACTAAGCAACATCGATGTTTGTTTCATTTATAATCAAACAATGCTCTCACTCAATAAAATGTAAGCTTTAATTTAAAAACTACTAGAAAATAATAATAATAATATAGCCTGTATATAATACATAAAATAATATAACCAGACAGTATTTACACACCCACTAAACTTTATAAACACGTAGCTGTATTCAATAACGAATTTATATGCATTAAATAATTATTTTATTCTACCAGTATAAAGCGAAGGAGCACCACGGGATACCAGTATCTTTCAATCTAAACAGTATTGTATTTTGCAATGCGCACAACAAACATTATGATTTTATTATTTTATATTAAATTAAGATAATTGTATAGTGTAAATAATTATCTGTTCTATGGAACTGTAATGGGGCCGACCCGGCGCACAATCAAGTGAAGTGGCTGGACTACGCTTATTCAAGCCGATGTTTTAAATTTATTGCATAAAAAAATGAATTTTCACCGTTTGTAGGTAATATTATTATACTTTGCTAATATATGAAGACGTAAAATTACTTTATTTTATTAGTTTAATCATTTGGATCACCTACATCATTATCTTATCAGCCGAAAGCTTTCCGCTGCTGAACATAAGCCTCCACCAAATGTCACCGACTACGTAGTCTACCCACGACCCTCTCCAGGTTATAATGAATTGTATATGATTTCCATGTTGTATAATTATTATTTTTTTCTAATTTTTTCATGCATTAATGACTTTGCATACTATTGTATAAATTCAAGTTCTTAAAACGCAATAGACAGATGTGTTGCTGGGGAGTTTGTCGCGCCACTTCTTCTTCCCAGCTAAAACACTAGGAAGTGATGACGGGTGGGCGTTTTGGGGGACTGTCTTTATGTAAAATTTGACGTTCAAAAAGTGCTATCTCTCACCCTAGTTTGAATAAATGACTTTTGATTTGATTTGATTGGGTCATCGGTCCACCTTGTGGGGGAGGCTTTCCAACGTTGCGTCTATCGGTAAGCGGTCGTCGATCCAGAAGTTTTTGGCCCTATCGACGATCTGTTCTGTTTCAATTCAATTCAATTTCTCTTGCCCACTGCCACTTCAGTTTGGCGATATCCTTGGTTCTCTTACGGATATCATCATTCCTGATTTAATAAGTTATAGACACATGAGGAGCTCGTGGCTAAATTATAACAGCCGCACGGGTCGATCTTCTACGTTAAGCAACGCTTGCCGAGGTTGGTCTGTGGATGGGTAACCATCTTAACATAACGAGACTTCTCCGTGCCTCGGAAAGCACGTTAAGCCGTTGGTCCCGGCTGTCATTTGGAGATCTTTGGCAGTCGTTACGGATTGTCAGAAGCCAGAAAATCTGACACCAGTCTTGCCAAGAAGGACCGTGTTCCCCAGTTAATGGGTTGTGGAGGTCTGGTAGGCAGCCGCTTCACGTAAAATACTGGTATTCAGCTAAATCCGGCTTGACTGGGAGCCGACCCCAACGTAGTTGGGAAAAGGCTAGGCAGATGATGAGACACATAATTCCTGTCCTTTCGCTAACACGACATCATTTCTCGTCAATACTTTTAACTTCAAAGTCGCAACCGCTTGTTAGTTTATCAGCATCTAAAAAATCTAACGTCACGCACCCTCGCTCAGTGAGTGCGCTCTCTTTACTTTTTCCTTCTGATTGAAATTAAGATACACAAGACATTTTATTTTACAAAACATTTGTTCCTTATCATATTATGCAAATGTTTCCGAAGCGTTTTGTGTTTATCGCAACTATCTGAAACTTTGAGATCAAAAGGGTAACAGGTGCGATTTTTAAACCCCGACCAAAAAAGAGGGGTGTTATAAGTTTGAAGCGTATATGTGTGTGTCTGTCTCTGCCTGTGGTATGGCCACTAAAAGGCAAAACGTTTCTTTTTCATTTATTTTTTTGTCGAAAGTGTTCTTAGCTATGATTTAGCTCTTTTCTAGTCGACGAAGTGATGTCTGCAACTTCAATATGTCTGATGGTGCAAAATTTGGTATTCTGCCACTTGAATAGTAGGTACTGCAAGAACATGGTAACCTTAATCTGATGCTGCAGCATAACCTGAGGTCTACAAGATACCCAATTCTTCCCAAAGTTACGGCACAGGCATCATGTTTGCGGTCACTGGAATGGTTTCAAGAAGAGCAGATTATAGAAAGATTAGTACATTGACCATACGCTGCAGTATGATTTGGAATCTGCAGGATAACCTACTTCTCAATAACGCACAGCAGATGCTTTGTGTTTGGACTCATTCAAATGGTCTCCATGAATGGGTTATAAATGATCAGGGACTGATGATGAAACAGACAAGAGAAAGACATTGCTTTCACTTGTTTGATCTATATGGTATTTTTAATATAACATGATAAAGCATTAAATAAAAAATAATTCAAAGTGTTTAAATTTTGAATTTATTTTTTATTTAATGCTTTATTTTTAGTTTAATTTAGGTGCGAATATTATGACCATAATATTCGCACCTAAATTAAACTAAATAGATCAAACATATTATATTTAAAGTTTTTGTCAGGGGTTGTACCTACCTATAACATTTTTTTATCATGGGGAGATCGCCCCGTTTGCGCGGTGCGTAGTCAAGCTTCACTTGATTTCGGGATTAACATCGTGACACCCCTCCGAACGCTGACATCCATGAAATGTCCGAATAATTGGATGGATACATTTATTTTGGTGGAAAATTTAATTGTAATGATCCTGCATCGTAAATTATTTTGTTGAGTAAAATTTAAACGGGATTTAATTAAATACATATTTGTGCGTTCTTTTTGTTATTGTTTTATTAATGTATATTTCATTAGCTGTTTTTGGAAATTATTGGATACATTATTATATCTTTAATTACCTTTGAACAACCATTGCAGGATAATTGTTATTATACCGAATTACTGATATTCATCGTAAAATTAATTAAACAGATGCCTAATAGATATAGCTTTGTGTATATATATTTATAATTCCATCTCTCAATCTGTTGAGTGCATTTTAAAATATCTTGTTTTTAATAAGTAGTTATTTATTAAGTGCTAATCTAAAAGCTAAAGTTAGCTAGCCATAAAAATTGCGATTTATTAGATACTAGTAGCGCCACGCGGTTTTACCCGCGTTGTTCCCGTTCCCGTGGGAATATGGGGATAAAATAAAACCTATGTTACTCAGGGTTAATGTAGCTTTCTAATAGTGAAAGAATTTTTGAAATCGACCAAGTAGTTTTTGAGTTTATTCGTTACATACAAAAATACAAATCTTTCCTCTTTATAATATTAGGTAGTATAGATCACAGCATGCTATAGTTTCATTATAATATAATTAAAAATGCAATTATGCATTTATCAATTAGAAAATGTTAGAGAGCCAAGACAGACTTCATAATTACCTATTGGGTACGCAGGTACATATCTTTATGAACGCACCTAATGAGTATAGAAAATAGAAAAATCCAAATAAAAGAAATACAAAGACATTTTCCTGACCTTTCAGATGTTATGCTTCAAATATTATCACGTAGCTTTCGCTCGCGTTAATTAACGTTTGCAAAAAGTAGTCTCCATGCGCCATTCTGTACTGAATTCATAAAAATCAATTCAGCTATTCTGCCACGAAAACGACACAAATAAAAAACAATCACATTAACATTTTTAAAATGAATGAAACATTTTTTAAATCAATTTTCGATTATTTTTAAGTGCCAAGGGATTTTAAAAATTATGAATTTCCGATTCCCTTTTAAGTGCACAGGATTATTTAAAATTTTCAACGTTCACATACTTAAAAATGCATATTTAATGAACGATTTCCTCGAAAATTCGAACGATAAAACGAACGGTAAAATACCATTCGGTACATTTTGATTTAACATGAAAACAATTCTGGAAGTCAAGCTATATTAATAATTACACTGAACTGTTACAATCAAAATAAGCTGGTATATTTTTCATGCATTGCGAAACAGAATTTGGTTAAGTATACCAACATAAAAGTAGATGGCCCATATACCTAAACTCTTTCTTTCTTTCAAGACTTGCAAAAAATATGTCAGATTAAATCATTTTCTTGTATGAGTTTCATAGTGTATTCGACCAGGAGGAGGATGCGAGGTCAAAGTTTTACGAACTAAACTGGATTAGGTAGGTACCTATGACTAAATAACGCAGTAGTCAGCGTAAAATTAACGCAACGATATGTGTTTGGAATGGACTATTAACAGCTGTTGTGTTGTGCCGGAGCCATACGCTTGGCACTTGCTGGCAACTACAAACCTGGTTTGACCTAAGGGATGAAACGTCGCCATCTACACGTTTGCGCGAGCGTTGTTATTTTTTCAGTATGCAGGCATCAAACATCGGGCTAGCATTAACTATAAAGCTGGAGCCACATCTTCAACAAATGGTCTGTGACTAATACTTGCCTGTGAATGAAAAAGCCAAGCGAATTTAGCCAGAACTGAGTAGAGGCTTGAAGCTTGTGGTCCTGGCTTAACGTTCGGTTTATGATTAACAGAAGCAAAAAAAGCTTGCGTGAATTCCCTTTGATCGATCATATCGGCTACAACCGCTTGCAAACCTGAACAAACCAAGTAAAACTCCTTATCCATACGTTTGAATTTGTAACAATTTGTTGAGACTTGGCAAGCGTGTGGCTCCGGCTTTACATTTCAGTCATCATAAAATTGTTGAAAGTGTGAATTACTGCATAGAAAACATTACAACAGAAACAAATTACACACCACACAATAAAAAAATGGTAACTATTCAAACCCAGGTGTTGTCAATCAAGCAAATTACTTTAGCTAATAACTTAATCTGTGGTTCTACATTACAACGAGTAAATGCGTTTCAGCGGTCATGTCGAACAAATAGACAATCAAACCGCACTCAGTGTTAACGACTATGGAGAGAGGAAACTGGTCGTAAAATTAAATACCATCAGTAGCGTACCAGCGATCCCAAAATGATCAGGGCAACCGCCAGTTGGAAATAGAGACGATGGTTCCGTAAGAACATAGTTAATTTATTTTATACTAGCAGCGCCCGTAGTTTCATCCGTGTTGTTCCCGTTCCAGTGGCAATACGAGGAAAAAATATAGCCTATGTTACTCAGGATGAATGTAGCTTTTTATGGTGAGAGAATTTTTGAAATCAGCGTAGTAGTTTTTAAGTTTATTTTGGGTAATTACAAACATATACACACACACACACACACACACACAAAAATACTCTTCTTTTCTCTTTATAATATTAGTTTAGATGTATTTGGCACCTGTCAAATATTGAAAAAGAAATTGTTAATAGTTGTACGTTTTAAATTCTTTCTTTTATTAAATGGTAAATAAAATATGTGTATAAATATAAAGTACAGATAGATAGGTAACTATTCTACAATGCAAGAAACATTGCAGCGCCAATGGTCTTGATTCGTCATCTAGTTTGATTACGTTAAATTAAGTTACCTTCCGCCTCCCAATTGATACTTTTACAACTTGCTGTTAATAGAAACTACTTAATCATTAGTTGTCGTAACGGAATATCTTCGTATTTCTTTAAAAAAAATATTATGCATATTAAATAACAACCAACTGAAAAAAAAATGGTGATTTTAAGCTATAGGTTTAAGTTTTCAAAACAACTGTACAAGTTACCAGTCTAATGCAATAATAAAATTGCCCATAAAAATATAACCAGAAACCGCGTTACGTGGAACGAGAACCCAACAATAAAAAAAAAAACAAAACAAAATAGCGTATCATTTTCGTAACGAACAACCCGTTCGGTGGTTTGTCCCTAGCACAAGTAAATTATAATCACGATGATTATCATTGGGGCCGACGAGACCCATAAAATTAAGGCAAGGGGTACATTTGCCGGTCGAAACGATGTACGCGCGTAGCGAGCTGTCGCGCAATGGCTTCATTAGTGCCAAATTGCTTCGTGTGTAGCCAGCCTTAATGCAAGTGTGTTATTGACTTATTGTTATTGCTGGCAGTTTTATTTTTTATTTTTAGGTCTTGTGACAGCAGCTGGATGGAATGGAATTCAGTTTTTTTTTTTTTGTTAATATGAATTATGTATATGGAACGTTAGTATTTTTATTTTTGATCGAGATTTAAAAAAAAAAAATTTCAAGTTATAGCAAAGTGCAAAGGTCAAATAACGTCAAATCTACACCCGAACCCAAAGAGAAACGGACAGCAAATCACAATTAAAAAAAAAAGAACTAACCATAGAAATATCTGACAGTATACTTTCCGTCTGATTTCAGATAATGACGCATCAAACGGTCCATAGGGTGGGACATATGTCTCTCATCGACCCTCTTCAACCCTTGCCAATTATTCCGAGGGTGAAGTGGGGGAGTGCATGGACAAAATCACTGTTAATGACCAGTTTGGGATTCGAGTAACCGACTTAAAATTTGTTAATTGAATGAATAGGTAGGTTGGCTTATTTATGGTAAAATAATTTTATATGTTACTGAAATGTTTTAAAGTGTTAAATTAAGACCTTAACTTTTTTTTATAATTTGTCTTGATAGACTGAGAAAATGACGTACTGTCAATGGTACTTTAGAAAAGTCATAATAAGGTTCTATCCAAATGACACTTTGGATGCATAAATAAGTACATCTTTGATTTTATGACAGTCGTACTCACTGATAGAATGTCACTTAGTCGAGATTGTAGTGCAGTTATGCTCAAACTTTTTTCTACCTGGGCCACACAGCACTTCTATTTTTATAATGACAGGCCGCAATAACAAACGTTAAAAAAAAACTCTAATTAAATGCGATTTTTGAACGGGGACAAATTAACAGTTTTAGTTAGAATTGCACAAATAACGTGCTCACCGTTACCAACAGGTCACAAAAACAAGCTTAGCCAGCCATGGGTCGAGTATGGCTGCTCTAAAGTGTACCCTTAACGTGGACCCACCCATTAATAATTCTGATGTTCGATTCCCAGGTTAAGCTCCAGAGCTTAAATCTGATGCACATCGGTGTTCAAGGCTAAAACGGATTGGCCAGGAAAGCCTTTTAGCTGTATGGAATAATCACATAAGTCAGGATCGCCTGAAAACCGTTGGACTTAACATTTCATACACATTGGAACATTAAAAAAAGCTTTTTATTTCCTACTTGTTACTTTACATTGTCTTCGGTTTATTAACTAAATATAATAACTTAAGCACTATAACTTGCAGGAACCCCATTATTGGGTGAAGGCCTCCTCCAAAGATGCCCAGATGTCTGTATCTTGTGCTATCTGTTTCCAGTTTGGACCGGCTGTCCTTATGATCTCTTCTTTCTTTCTTTTCTATAAAAAAAAAAAAACAACGGTGCCCCACACTAGGATTTACTCCTGTATCGTGGGTGCGTTCATAAACATGTAAACTCACATACACAAGACACCCAAACCCGGAACAATTATCTGTAGGCCATACAAACATTTGTTCCGTACGGGGATCGAACCCGCGAGACGTAGCGCAGCAGTTGAACACTCAACCACTGCGCCAACCGTGTCGTCTCTTCGTCCCAGAGTGTCACTGTCTTCCACCGCTCCTTTCTAAAAAGTCACTTTTATGGTCTATCTCTGGTCTTTAAGGCTTGCGACATGACCAGCCCATTTCCAATTAAGTTTTTGTGCGTTATTCAATGCATTTGTTGCTTTGGTTATTGAACTTATTTTTGTGTGTCGTATTTTGTCTAATTTCTTTATTTTAAGCATGATAGTCCTCTTTGATGAGTAGTGATTAGATTTTTTATCTTTGAAGTGAATATCCACGTCTGGAACTTTAGGTGTTCAATAATGTGATGCTTATAAACCAAAATATATTGGTTCGTTTCGATTCTAAAAAAAAACCCTTATTAGTAGCTTACAATACTTAGGCAAATATCTTGCTGTTTTTTGAGACATGGGTACTCTAATTCGTTTCATTTATTTATTTTTATTCCATGCTTTTTATGAGCCACTGCTGGTGAAAGTCACTCTCCATATATTTTCTGAAGCTCTTAACTTCCCATTCACCACCACGTGGACACCAGAAAGGCTGGCGAAACTACTTTTGGGGTGTGCGTCTAGGTCATCTTGCCACTGATTTCTGGGCCGGCCCCGGC
Organism: Hecatera dysodea; assembly: GCA_905332915.2. Classification (NCBI taxonomy): domain Eukaryota; kingdom Metazoa; phylum Arthropoda; class Insecta; order Lepidoptera; family Noctuidae; genus Hecatera; species Hecatera dysodea. Next base: position 21,749,172 of record HG995286.1, on the reverse strand, counting down.
AAACCGTCCATCCTTTGACACTCCATATCATGGACACTTTGACTCTGCAGTTATCATACTTGCGACGTATATAAACACATCAAAAGTATCTAGGGATCAACATATATTTTTGCAATAACTTTTCTCCTGATTGATATTAATTAAAATTTTCTTTAAGGATTCATCAAATAAAGTGTTTTCGTTTGTCACAGTAACGATAAACCAAGTCACCTTTGCATTAATAAAGAAATTTGCCATTTTCCTAATAAAGGGATTTTTGACATTTGAACCACTAACATTAAAGTTCGAAAAAAAGACTGAAATAACAGTTTTCTTTAAAATTTTATTGGGTAACTTAAACAATTAATAATCCGTGTTTCTACCGCGAACACTAACAACACAAGAACATCGGTTTGGCATACTCAAAATGAGTCCATCCAAATCACGCTGTGGAATGGCCGCCCATGTTCGTTGCAACAACAAAAAAAGGTCTTCTTGCGACTGGATACCCTCCATATTCGGCAGAGCTCTTCTCTGTAGCATATCCCATGCATGCTCAATCGGGTTCAAGTCTGGCGACTGAGCAGGCCAGGGCAGGACATTGATGTTAGCTGCGGCGAGAGTCTGTCTTACAACTCTTGCGGTGTGCGGTCGTGCATTATCATGCATTAACTGAAATAAGGGACCGATTTGCACTTGTAGAGGAACGATGACGTCTGATACAATCGTCTCAGCATAAATTTGAGCGTTGAGGTTGCCTCTGATCCAAATCAACTCAGTTCTTCCGCCGATCCAAATACCCGCCCATACTATGATGGTTCCACCACTATAAGGATGGACTTCCTGGCAGGATTTTAATCGCTGTTGGCGTCCAGGGGTTCTCCAGTGTCGTATACGTCTTGTATCCGGTCTCATACCAAAACGAGACTCATCAGAAAAGCACACGAAACGCCATTGTTCTTCTGCCCAATTTCTGTGTTCAAGAGCCCATTGATATCGAATCCTACGATTGTGCATTGCTATAGGTGGTACCCGTAGCGGTCTTCGGGAATGAAGGTTCACTTCATGCAAGCGGTTTCTGACTGTTTGGTCGCTAATTAAGTTCCCTGAAGAGTGATGAAGCCTCACGGCTAACATCATGGCGGTTATTGTTGGAGCTCTTCGAGTTAAGATTTGAATGTATCGGTCTTGTCTCCGTGTGGTGCAGCGATACCGTCCTCCATGGCGCTCAGCCAAGGTACCAGTGCTTCGGTAACGTGTCCAAAGTCGACTGATAACACTCTGACTTGTATTTAGAGCTAAAGCCACAGTACGTTGCCGGGAACCAGCTTCTATCATTCCCACGGCTCTGAGCATTTCTTCCCTGCTTAAATGACGTCGCCGCTCCATAATAACGTTGGTTTTAATCAGTAGTAGGGAAACAGTAGCACTAATAATGTCTTCAATGCGTTGTATGTTTTTATAGGGAAAATATTGACAGCTTATTTTCATCTTTTACTCGAATTTGATTGAGAGTTCCTGATTCAAATTATGAAATGCACCAAAAAGGATCCATATAAATTTATAAAATCATAAATTTATTACAAAGCCACATCTCAATCTCAAGAAATCCGCATAAAAATGCTTGATCCCTAGACACTTTTGATGTGTTTAGTTTCTTCTTGGTAAATAAAACCGAAATGATAGAATATTTTCTTCAACACACAAGGGGTACTAAACAGTGGTAGGTAACTTACATTCTACCGTTTATTTCTAACAATATCTAACTATGAAACAACGAAAGTAAACGTTAACAGGCCATCCGTCATAATTACAGCTTATTGTTTTCTAACAAAAAGAACTCAAATAGTTCTCGACTTAACAATAGACAAACAACAAACCCTTCTCTTTAATATTTTAACGTCACTAAAAACACTTGCAAATAACAAATATTTTTATTTCAAAGGATTATCTCATAAGCGACAAGCGATTTATTTTTATTGCAGTTCGAAATATTTTTTAAGGATCAAATGTTTTCGGTGTAACAGTATCGTTCTTTTTTAATATAAACAAAAATATAAACTGACTGAAAACGCAAATGAGGAGGATTTGCGTTTTATATTATTATACTATTATTATAAATGCGAATGAATCGAAAGTTTGGTATGCTTTCACGCTTTACTGAACTACTACTGACTGAGCTACTATTCCGATCAATGTTGCTAGAAAGATGGAGCTAGTTGAAGCTATTTCTTGAAACTCTTCTAGAATCATAAACACAACTAAACCAAAATACAAACGGCCAATCTAAAGTAAGGTTAAGATTTTAAACAGAATTTATTTCACCCGCTCCCCGCTCACAACTCAGCCACCGACAACCATAGCAAATCCTGAGTATTGTAAAAAAGCAAATACGTGGGGTGTTATCAACAGGGGTTGGTGGGCAAATATAATAAAATATTATCAATTACACGCCACTACTGTGTCGGCATTATTACAAGCTTGTTTGTTTGTTTAGATATCACTGTTTATTCTATGAAATTTAAGAATTATGATGGGCGAGATAATAGAGTGATCGGACCGTGATAATTTGAACAGTCACATGGCAGCATGGCTATATTGCCCCTCTGTACGCAAATGATGGCTACTTTTGTTAGTTTAAGAAGAGTAGAAAATATATCTGAGTCAATTCCAACACGCTTTCGCTCTAAAAAGGGATACTGCTATTAGTCTTATGTAGCCCCGTCTTATTCTCACATAATAATGGTTGTAAGACGTCAAAGTCAGGTTGATATGGCAAGTCTGACGGAGTGTTTAGATCCTCCAGTGGTCGTCTTACTGCTGAAGTGACCATGACTTTGATAAAAAGTGACATGTTTTTTTTATGAGAAAAGTTATAGTAATGAGCAAGATTTATTTTAACTTATAATATTTTTTTCACATTACTATGTTTCTAACGCGTTTATTATACGAATGAGGAACGAGTAACTTTTCAACAAGTTTCCTCCCCAAATCCTTACAGAAATTATCTTATATATAAAATTCTCGTGTCACGGTGTTTGTGGTTGAACTCTTCCGAAACGGCTCGACCGATTTTCGTGAATCTTAGCGTGCATATCGGCTAGGGTGGCGAATTGGACGATATCTATTTTTCATCCCCCTAAATATTAAGGGTGGTCCACCTCTAAATTGTAATTTTATATGGCAAAACGACGTTTGCCGGGTCAGCTAATTGAAAATGCATGAGTCTAAAGTCATCAACTAAATCCCATTAGAGCCTAGCACCCTTCTTATCGTAAGGTCTCTTTTATCTGAAGAAAATTAATAAAAGATTTTTTAATCTACAAGTCAGCCCAGAAAGGTTATGTACAGTCACTTCACAAGAACTCTGTAAAATATTATTATTGTAGGAAGAGCTTGTAAAACATAAACACGAGGGTAATGGGAAACTTGACTCACAATAAAGGTAAATAAAAGTAAGAAAGAACTAATGGAAATAGGAATCCCGGTAGCTTGTGACCCTTTTTTTTCTGTATTGGAAATATTCAAATGACTTCTCCCGCTTTGGCCGGAGCGGAAGGGAGTGCCAGACACTTACTGACTAAAACCCACCCGTGATCCTTCTAGTGCCCTTTGCGTTCCAGGGCCGCGGTGACTCTTTTGAACAAATTCCGCAACCCTAGCAGGCACTGTAGCTTGTGACCCTTGAATACAGACTTCATTTTTCTTTTTTTTATACAAAAGAGAGTCAAGCGGAAATATATTATCTTTGTACACCATATTTTTATCATTACGAGTGGCCAAATATCGGAGCAGGCCAACCCTTCTGCCGATGCCCCAGACCCGATAACCGAGCGCCGACGTACAAAATGTTCAGTTTTATCTAATTTTAAAAAAAAGTTTTACAAAAAGTGGACACCTTTCCGTTGGGGCCACTAAACAATCAAAATTTTGATGAAAGTCCAAACCCTAGGAAAAATTAAGCTACATCGTGCAAGGGACCGCTAATAAATAACACGAATACTTAGTGAATACAAAAAATCGCAGTCGTTCGAGGCGAAGACGCTTGAGCCAGATAAAATTGTATGCTTTATCTAGCTCTTAGCTACTACTATAAACAAACCCTATCGATCAAACGAGTGAAAGTAGCTTAGCATCTCGCACCAATGTATTCATTCATATCTTTTATCTGCTTCATCATAAGTCCCTGATTACAATCTATTTATAACCTACTAGCTTTGCCCGCGACTTGGACTCTCAACTCTTGGACGTTCCCGCAGGAATTTCAGTACAGCCCTACCCTCCCCGAGAAACTTACATGCCAAACTTGAACTTTTTCGACCAGTAGTTTTGGGTAGAATAGAATACTCTTTATTATGTACACCATATAAGTTACAGAAAATATAGATGAAGAAAACATTACATAGTGTGACACAATGGGCGGCCTTATCGCTAAAAGCGATCTTTTCAAGACAACCAACCGGTATGCATGTCAGTCACTCAAGTACTCAGTAACGGAGAACTTTTATAAATATTAATTCATGGATATATGAGTTCACACACGAAGCGGCTGTTGTACGTAAGTGAGGAGTTGGGTATCCTGCAGATTCGAGATCATGCTGCAGCATAAAGTCAAGTTACAAGTCTTCCTATAATCTCAAATCATTGAAATTATTTCAGTGAACCCAAACATGATGCTTGTGCTTTAACTAAGCGAGGAGTTGATGACAATCGAGGATCTGATGTTGCAGAATCAGGTCAAGTATTTAATATTCTTGCAATACTATTGAAATGGCAGAATACCAAATTTTACATCAATCAGACATGCAGTAGTTGCTTACATTCATTAACTAGGAAAGAGTTAATGATCTACAAAAGGCTGAACCGACTTGAATCATAGATAAGAGCACTCCTCTGTGCTATCGCGCAGTGGCTGATGCCTGGGGACGGTGAGCGTGGGTGGCTCGCCGTCCGATACCAGGTTGAGTCGACGACGCGTTGTGTTCCACGCGCGTCACAAGGAGCCGTCAGCACCGAGGACGGGGCCCCATAGGGTCGGTGCCTGCTAGGGTTGCGGAATTTGTTCGAAAGAGTTACCGCGGCCCTGGAACGCATAGGGCACAAGAAGGATCACGGGTGGGTTTTAGTCAGTAAAAGTCTGACACTCCCTACCGCTCCACCCAGGGCGGGAGGGGTCATTTGATGATTTCCCATCCAGAAAAAAAAAAAAAAAAAAAAAAGATAAGAGCACTCGATTAAAATAACATTTGAAAAAAATACTGTTCATCCGTTTAGGAGCTACGATTCCACAGACAGACACACAGACATAATACACACATCAGTATTATAACATCCCTCCTTTATGATTGGGCTTTAACAAAGTCCACAAAGTTCCATACTTTTTGTATTTTTTTGATTTCTGAACAGATTTTTGGATTTCTAGACTTTTCATACTAGTTTATTTTGTAAAAAAAAACCGCATGAATATACTTACAGTTACAACTAGCTTATGCCCGCGACTTCGTTCGCGTGGAGTTCCATACAAAATGTTAACCCCTTTTTCACCCCCTTAGGGGACGAATTTTCAAAAATCCTTTCTTAGCGTATGCCTACGTCATAATATCTACCTGCATGCCAAATTTCAGCCCGATCCGTTCAGTGGTTTGGGTGTGCGTTGATAGATCACTAAGTCAGTCAGTCAGTCCCTTTTGAGTTATATATATGTATATAGATATTAAATGCTTTTTACCCGACATTTACTGTAAATACTTTGCTCATCCGTTGATATGTTGAGAAAACCATTCTAATGATGTTATTTCACACCTTCTACTCAACTAACTTGTTTTATATAATATGATTATGTTTATTATGAGAATAACAATAAAGTCGGCTTCAATAGCTAAGAATACAAAAAAAAACAGACTTGCACTAACTACAAAAAGTTAAATGTCTTGTATTAACATCAAGGTTTATTAAGATTTCTGTTCACGCAAGACTGGGAATTTTAATACATTAGCTTAAGTTAAGTAGCAGTACGTTTCTTAAGGTTGTGTTTATTTCTGCTGAAAATATTGATAAGCGACAGGTATCTTCATTCTTCGCTTATTTTAAATTCAGTTGGAAAACTTAACTTTGACTTTCTAACTGATTAACCGATACTAGAATACACAAAAGTGTGGTTTATATTAACTATATATAATTATTATTGAGCTTTCCTTATACTAACCTCAGTCAATGACAACACATACTTTTGAATTAAACATCACTGAGCTTTATGTTGAACAAGATACACACCATAAACACCTCGAAAGACTGACAAATCGCTTTCTTTGTGGCCACTCAGTCACAAATTCACAGGACAAATAACAATCGATCACACCCTAAACCTTTGGATTAAGAGTTTTGACAGAACACGAATAACCCGAAGACAGCGCAGGTGACCGAGTTTTGAGTAATCGACTCAAAGAATCGGATCAGAATCGACTCGACTGTCTCTAGAACGTGTCATATTTATCACTTGCGCGATAATAGGGTTAAGTACTTGAATAAATATTTTCTATTTTTAACAATAAACTATTTTGTATTTATGATGTGGGAGTAGTTAGAAATTATTGATAATTTTATTCTATTTTTAGTAAATGTATCTGCTCGGATAATTTATTTTTAAGGACCAAAATCTAAGCTAGCTTAATTACTTTGCTTCATTAGCGATTTCCGTGCAAAAATGACGAAAGAAGGTCTCTGATATGTAAGATACGCCAAAATTATAGAGCTGACTTTGTGATCTGCAACAGGATTTTCATTAACTTTTGGAGATAATTGTTTTTAAGGGCTGAATATTCAGCACTCGTACAACTTTTAACTGAGGGTGCTTTGAACTCTCGATTTAATTATGTGAAAAATAAGCCCTACGTAAATAAAACAATTGATAAACTTCGTAACGTTCTCGTGACCTTAATTTTGCATGCTGCAACCCATTCAAACTCCCAAAATTTTCAGGGTTATACCCACGGTTCTTAGTACCCCATCAAAAAAGACGTCAAGAGTAATGAAACTTTGCGGTCCAGTGAAAAACTCAACAAGTATATTCAACCCACTACAGATACGGATCAAAGCGCCCCAAATTTGTTCACACCGCTTTCCTCCCGTAATTGAGCGCACTATTATTCTTCTATGCACTCAAACCTATCGGGTAACAAAACATTTTTTTTATTTATATGTTTTTTCTATTTTTCTGAATCTCGAATTTGCACGCACAGGGCTGGTCAACACAAGGGAAACAAGGGCCGCGTGCGGGTCTCATTACGACGCGGCGGGTCCACGCGCGTGCCACGCTCCGGTCCTCATTACCCCCCATTCTGCCAACATTATTGTTTCCGCCACGTGTCTATTATAGCGGTTTTAGCTTTTTTACTTGAGTAATCGGATCGCGAGGGATTAGTCGATCCCGACTAATATGTGATTCGATCAACATAAACATGCTATTTAAAGGTTTTAGAGGTTAATAGTGGTGTTAATGGTCATCATTTTTATTACTGGGTTTAGTTATACTGTGATGTATTATGTTATTTTTCTGATTTGCCATAATTTAATGACTATTGCATATAATCGTTAGCCATTTTTTTGGCAGTGCCTAAGCACTAAAATATTTGGCTTTAAGACAACAAAGACCATTCTTCTCGTAAACAGGGGCATTTTTAACGATTTATGCAAAAATGCACCACTAAACATTTATAAAAAATACCGTTTCGTAAATTGTAACTACGTCACTTAGCAAAATATAGGGAACAGTAGTTTTTTTTTTTCATTAATCGTATATTTGACCAATGTCTAAAAACAAAAAAAAATATGGACGGTCATAAAACAATTATACAAAAGTTTTTTTAATATAATAAATTACATTTCATCAATATCCGTGGTTTAAAATAAACACCGAGATGTTTGATCTACTTTCTACGAGATCTTAAAAAAATATTCGCAAAATAAAATTACTTTTGACAGTAAAATTATTTAGAAAATAACAAGTTCGCCTTCCATTGGATTACATTTAAATAATTCGTGTGATAAACTTGATCCAGTTGCTTGCAAAAGTAGCTAGCTTCTTTTCTAAGGTCTCAGTTAGTACAAGTAAGTGGAGCGAGAAATTAAAAAATAATTATTGTGCGTCTTTATTCCTTGCACAAAATATATACTTTAAATACTCAGAAAAAAGAAACACACAGTCCGTTTGTGAAAAATCCTTGGAAAGTAAGTATAAAAAAAATTTATTGTGACTGTCTCCGCAACTATTATATTAATGACTTACAAAAACCTTACACCACTTTAACTTTAATTTTTAAAGTGCATTATACAGGCCCATTTTTATAGAACAGAGCGGTAGGCAAAATTACAGGTCACTTCAAACTTACTTCATTATATGCGCCGTAAGAATTTGACAATATAAACGTAGTCAAGCTTATTAAAGTAAACATATTTAAACCGACTAAAAGTAAACATTATTTAAACCGACTACTACTAGGACTCGGACCGCAATACGCGACACTACAAAAACCTGTCGATTACGACATACCTGCTTAAAGCCTTCAGCTAGGCTTACCTGATAACTTCTTGTTTTCTTTTTAAAACCCAGTCGTTTTCAGTCACTAAAAAGCGGAGAAAGCCAATTACAGGAATTCAGTGTTATTTTTGTACACCTACAACTAACTAAAAATATCCTCCATACCAAATAAAGTTCCCCATCCTCTGAATAAATTTGAAAAAAACATATGTACGAAGGAAAACGTCTCAGAAAATGGATGCGCTTGTTAACATCTCGTACGTTCACAATAAGACTCGCAGACTTGTTAGTATGAAAATTCAAGATTTATTTGAGCGAATTGTATCCTATTTTAACAAGTATTAATGTCATATTCCCATGCTCCGCACATTTCGATATTTATTCGAGAATATTATTTGTCATGAAGGTTTATTAGAAGCAGTGTGGCGTAACTATTCTAACGTTTGTTTATTATTGAAATGGTATTAAATGTTTGCTCATAAGTGTATTCTAATAAGATAATTGATACCTATGTACACCACGTTTTTCTTATTTAGTAAATGTTTTGTTCCGGTATTTCGATTTTAGGAAAATATATACAATTAATTGGGAGCATTTTGTGTTGTAAAGTATTTTATGTTGTAATCTATATTGTTTTCAGCATGAATATCGTTTTAAGTTTAATTTACTAAAATTGTTGAATGCCAGATTACTATCCAATTAGCGATATAAATATATATGACATACATAAGCAACAATATACATATAATATTCTAATTCCACTTAAAATATATTAAAATTATATGATAGATGAAAACTTAGACGCCACATATCATTTTATCGGCCTAGGAAGCGGACAATGGTCCCAGTTTTGCACCGCGGCCAACAAGGAGTTAGCTGAGCGATGTATCCGAAGCGAGCGGCGGTTGAGCGACTCCTCAGCAGTGCCGGCCAGCCGGGCGCCGGGCGTGCGGCCCTCGCTGAACCTAGCGCTTGCGCTTCATGTTCGAGACAGTTGTAACATGGCCGCGCTACTCGTCGTTGTACTGCACTCTAATATCAATAATTGCAGCCATTTATCTTATATTTTCTATTAATTAATGACAAGGTAGGTATTAAGTTTTGTTTCTAAAAATGAAACGTCTAAACCTGATGAAACGATTCTTGTTTTGTTTTTTTTTGGTTTGTTTTATGTTGCACAGTTTAACATTCTCATTCGATTTTGCTTTTTCTTGAAGACTTTCCATCTTTCCATTAGCAATATGAATAACCGTTTGTTTAACACCTCTTGTCGGGCACCATGTAATAATAGAAGCTATAGTTACAGAAGAACTTTACTGTTTTTATTTCACGCAGAACAACAAGGTTCTGGCAGACATAAATCTCTCGAATGAACACTGCAATTCTGAACATAATCTGCTTATGAGCTGTACTATTATGAAAAAAATATTATTATTTATCCTGTTTCCGAATAAAAATTAAATTATTTTACCAATACAATCGTTTTAACAGATTCGAACTCCAATTATTAACAGATTACATTATTTATGTATGCTAAGCGTATCGAGCAAAGCTTTCCATTTACACCGTTAACATCAAAAATAAATACGTTTTACAATAAAAAAACAGCGATTTTTCTCGTGCCCCAAAACATTTTTACTTACTCAATTTTCAAGTATATTAAGGGCCCCATGGGGCGTTATTCGAGACTAGCACACGGCCATTAGCAAAGCCTGTCGGATTCTCCTCATTCGGCTCTCTTCGAGGACTTAGTAACGCGTGCCGGCCGCGTGGCCAACCCTCAACCTTATTTGCTCATACCTGATTTGTTCGAGTTTATTCAAACGAATTTTATGCGAAATTTTTGATGTTTAAACAAATTTGTATGTGTTTGGGGTACAGTTTTCGTGGCCTGAAGTGTATTGTGTGCGTAATCTTTTAATCCGTTTTAGTGGTTTGCATTTAGTTTACGGGTATCGGTTAAGGGGTTTTTAGTATGAATAACATTTGGCATTTTTAAATATTGTCTCTTATCTGTTACTGATTAAGTTGCTAATCCTTTAAAAATAACACAGCACAGATTAGTTCAGTGTCTCGAGACACTGAACTAATCTGTGCTGTATTATTTCACGTAAATACATATACATTTTTTTTATTTATTATCGATAGTAAACAAAAAAAAATATCTTTGTAGGTATATACGTGAAGACGCGGTGCACCCCCCGACTCTATACAAAAAAGAATCGACTCATCGAATTATAATTTAATAAACTCTAACTAAAAGGATATACATAATCACTACTTCAAACTAAGGCAGCAGTGAGCAGAGCGGTGAACAATAAAGACAGCGATGGGGAAGCTATCGCACCTGCGAGATCAATAATAACTACCCCATTTTAGTTTATAATCTCATTGAGTCCGCTACTATGGACACAGGTGTCGTATTCAGACCTATTTGACGATTATTAATTATTGTTGTACGCTAACGCTAACTATAACTATATAGTGTACGCTACCGTAATAGTCCAAGCAAGCGTACTCCTGGAATGTAACGTATTCCATGTCCTTCACAATCCTTCAAGATCTAATCTCTATACTAGATACAGTATAGAGATTAGATCTTGGTCTAAACTTTCAATCAATTTTATGTAGATACTTTGATACATCAAAGTATTTACATAAAAATTAATTTTTTAGGCAATAGTGGTCAATAGAACCAAATTGAACTTTTAAAACTGATATTTATAATAATTTATTTGATAAATATTCAGAATTCCGTATTCGTATAATACGGAATTCAACTCATTATTGTCCTGAATCGAAATCATGCCGTGATCCCCAACATTTTTTTTTTACTTTATGGACGAAACTGCTTATTGACATACTAAACCAACTAAGAAAACTAATTGCATTTATTAACTAGCAATAAATTAATAGGGCAGTGGTGGCCAAGTGGTAACAGCCCCGACTTACGAATAGGGTAGTTAACTGAAAAAATGTAATTAGTCCGTTGGATAGATTTCCAAAAAATATTGGACACGTATTTTTTTCTTTTTTCACGTAAACAAAAAATTAAGGCGATACAGTGCGTTGAAAACTCGTATGACGTCACTACTCGCTACAATTTTTACCGAGCCGTGACGTCACACGCCCCCACTCCTGATCTTTGATGCTTTGTATCTTCGTTAGTTTTTATAGATTTTATAAAGAAAAAAATACGTGTCCAATATTTTTCTATAATCCAGCTGACGGACTATACATAATCATAATAATTTTTTACTCAGGAAACATCCCTATTGTAGGACGCGGGTTCAAACCCAGCCAGGCACATTACTACTAATTAATTTCATCACCACTGCTCTTAAAACGGTGAAAGAAAATATCGTGAGGAAACCGGCATGTCCTAGAACCAAAAATTCGAAGACGTGTGACATTCACCAATCCGCACTGGGCCCGCGTGGTGGATTACGGCCGATTCCTTCTCCTAGAGAGGAGGCCCGTGTCACATCAGTAGGAACGTTGAAAAAAGGCTGATTATGCTATTATTATGCTAATAAATTAATATCCTAAAATCACCTATGCCAGACTCAACGTTTCCGAGAATAACAGTCAGCTCCGAAATAGGTGTGTTTGTTGTGAATCGGACACGTCCGACGGACGCGAGTCCAGTCTAAGCTGAACCCGATCTTACATATCCGGCCATATAGACGTGAGCCCAACTTAAATTATAATATACTAAATTTCCGATACTAAAATTTATTTAAACCATGGTTCAAATTATATTTTTTAACTTTCAAACGTCATCGTTTTAAAAACTTGGGAGGTGTCAAGGGACACCCGGACGGAACGAAGTTCTTGTCTTGTCTTGCAAAATCATACTTACGCATCTGAATGATGATTTAAAGTTTTAGGTAATTGATCAGACTTTTCATCTGATCACTCTGCAGTTATGTTTTGTACAATTGTATTTTGTAATTTCTTTCTCTCACGATATTCTCTACATCTTTGTGCATTTGTCTTTTTCCTTGATGTTATAGTTTGTACCTACCTAAGTAGTCGATGCTTTAGTAAGAAATAAAAAAAATGTACATGTACACACACACACATATATATATCAAACATAACTGCTTAACACACCCATCCAAATCGTGACCTCACTAACAGCTACTTAACTCCACCCATACTTTTCGCAACCTTTCCAACAGCTGCTTAACCCCACCCATCCAAATCGTAACCTCATTCACAGCTGCTTAACCCCTCCGATCCAAATCGTGACCTCACTAACAGCTGCTTAACCCCACCCATCCAAACCGCGACCTCACCATTAGTTGCTTAACTCCACCCATCCTTTTGGCAACCTTGCCAACAGTTGCTTAATACACCCATCCAAATCATGACCTCACTAACAGCTGCTTAACCCCTTCCATCATTGAATTGAGAACCTCCCCCTTTTTAGAAGTCGGTTAAAAAGTGTCGTTACAACTTTTCGTATGATTTTTTTCCATCTAGCCCCCTTTCACAACGCGCGATAAGGAACTTCGTTCCAAAACTTTAATATACTCGTAATACTTATCTAAACTTTATGAACATTGACATAATCAACGTCTTTATTTATGAATCGATCGAAATAAAACAAACTCTAAATGTTAATTACGATAGATGCGTCAGGTTAATTGATCAACGGTTCATCACCAACACAGCGTTTGTCAAATTAGGTATGAAATTCAGCAGATTTCATGCTATTAAATCTATTTGATTCGTGACAACCAATGGGAAATTGCACGATTGAATAAGTAATTGGTGTCGATGCTTACCTAATCCTACTAATATTATAAATGTGAAAGCTTGTACGTTTGTGCAATATGAGGCATACACATTTGGAAATTTTGCACACATGATATAAAACTATAGAATAGTCCATATCTTGGAATAAAAAGAAATCTAGGGATAAAAAGTAGTACAAAATTTGGCGTCATATATGAAAAACTCAACTATTCATTCTCACCCAAAAATTATAGTTTTTAAAAAAAAAGCAAAGCAAAATGCACCGCGTATTAAAAATCCAGTTCTTTTTATTATATCTTTTATTTTGTGGCACCTCTCTTCCGAAACTATTGAACAATGAACTATGATCCGTGCCACGGGAAAAATACACAATGAATAACTTAACAATACTTTCGAAAAACCATTTCCCAAGAACAGCGCCCTTTGTTCTAATAAAACCGGCCAAGTGCGTGTTGGTAACCGCTTGTGAAGGGTTCCGTCGAGTGATTATTATGTGTACATCAATAATGTAAATGTACAACAAATCAATTTCTGAAACTCAGGTTTTAATTATATCATACTTTGCATTTTTCAATCCGTACAAGAAAATATTAATAAACTTAAGCTTTTCAATTGTTATGAGAGAATTTTCTTATAGTCGGAGTGAAGTACCTAATTAATAAAAAACAACTATTGTAGCGAGTCTTTTGAACTCGTCACATGTTTTACGATTACTAATCGATTTTAGACATTTTCGCACAATTCGAATTATGTAGTAGGTACAAATAAATTTCGAAAAAGAAGATATCAAGACGCCACGCGTCCATGTACGTGCATTTTATGACTTCCGTTTTCCAGTATATTAATATATTAAATCTTTTAAATTTGTTACAGTAGGTATAAACATTTTTATTTTACTTTTTATATATAAAATATTTTTTTCTGGACTTTTACTACGGGAATTAACTTATTTCTTTAGTCACCAATCTGCAAGGAATTTTCTATACTTATTATTAATATTTACATAAGTGCAATAATATCGGCATTAATTTAATATATCATATTGAAATAATAGGTAGTATAGTTTGTATAACCGCTAGTATCCATAAGTTTTAGTATATAATGTTTATTTATGGTTTATCAATATGAAGCTACAGGTAGTTAATTAAAGTACAGACAATAGATTTTAAACTGTTTAATTTATTTGGAATTAAGTATTTAGTTCCTTAGTTTTCATTTGGAGAACACAGCACACTGACGCCTTTTTAAATTTTTTATATTACCCTGTAAATATTTTTTTTTTACCGCAAAGTCATTCAAGAAACCTGAAAGCGTAAAATTTTGATGTATTTATTCTGTTCTGTTAAACAAATACTAAAATTTTATAAAACGCTTTTTAAAACGCAGTTGTGGCGATGCGGCCATATCGCTACCGACTTTTAAATAATATTTTACCTTCATAGCTTAAGAGTAAAAAAAGATTGCAACAGACAGACAAACTCGAAACTATTCGCGTGCATGTAAATAAGCTGTAAACATTCTTCGTTTAACTACGGATCCCTAGAAAGGGCGATACGTGAGTTTAGGTTTGTTTTTTGACCCTAACAATGGATCAGGAGAGGGTACTAGGGCGCGCCACGTGGCCTGGCAAAACCATTGTCTTGCCTGTCATTTAAATAGAAACTTTAACTCAGCGTGAATAAAAGTCGATTTTAACTGGAGTGCTGTGAGATATTTTGCGGTGGATGTTGAAATGAATATACGGGTGGATTTTTAGTCAGTTTTCGGGGATGTTTAATTTAGTTTATAAAACATCATTATTTTTTGAGTTCTCAATTTGCTATACGCATCTGCAAAATAGAACTTATCACAGAAACAAAATTCATTCTCCCAAAAACACAGATAGGTATCTTTTTTGCAAAGCCTAATTAATGACTCCTATTTCTCTGGATTCTATGGTACAAAATAGGTATATAATAAAGCAAGAATTCACAGTTCGCCAAGTGTTTGAAATAGGTCTACATATCAAACTAGCTTTTTCCCGCGACTTCCTACGTCCGTATTTTTTTCCCCATCCCGAAGGAATTTTCAAGGAAGCTATAAAATGATCAGTAATTTCGGCTGTGCGTTATCTGTTAGTCACTCATTCATTAGTAACAGAAGAATTTTATATAATTATAATAATTAAATACCCGTGAAATATAAACCAGACAAACTCTGACTCCATGCTATTACTGGGAAATATATGGAAAATAATAATACTATGAAAAAACTTTAACCCAACCCAACCACCCACAAACGTACCCCAGTTTAAACTCTACTGATAAGCTATACGATTATGTACGTAGTCGGCTACGTAATCGTACAGCTTATCAGTAGAGTTTGCTAGTTAAGCATACCTTAATTGAAAAATTTGCACTGGCCTGAGGTTTACCCACGTTGTCCCCGTATCCGTGGGAATACGGGGATAAAATAGAGCACAGTCATCAATAACGGAGATTTCTATTTGTAGAAGAATTTTCAAAATCGGTTCAGTAGCTGTTCCAGATATTACCCCTACAACCTCACAAACTTTATAATATTAGTAAAGACAAAACAATTCGCAAATAATGTATTGTTTTTAATGAGTTATAGATGTAAGCATAAGTTAGGACATGACGCACTTAAGGCATTAGAAAGTTTTTTTTTTTATTACTATGAAAATTACTGATAGAAGTTGTTATTCTAAGAGCAGATTTACATACCAAATCTGCAAGTTAAAAGCAGAAGTCTGACTTCGCAGCCAAGCCGCAAATTCAGGACCGTATGTATCTCAAATTTTTGCGCCCCTGATACATCATAACGCCTTGCAACTTGTTGCAGCGTGGGTTTACGGTGTACCCCAGTCGATGGTTACAATTACACCCCTTATTACTGGCGCGCACCATTGATTTGGCGTAAATTTCCCATTAATTTGTATGTACAAGATTCACGCTGATTTTGGGGATGGAAGAACTGGTGCGAAATGGAGATTCGGTCAATTTTAGTATGTCATCATTTTTAAGGGTCAACTTCTAAGTGTAGTTTACTTTTTAATTATTGTTGATAGACTCGCGTTTCACCACAATCTCGTAGCGATGATGTGGTCGACGACTTAACTTAAACAACCACATGTTGTTATTGTCAGTAAACATAGACTCCGCCAAGGAATTTCGTACAGTGAAATTCCCAAAACGTCTTGTGCGTACGGGTGGGAATATCCACCATATATATATTGAATATGCTATGTTGAGATTCAAAGTTACAAAAAAACGCAAAACCTAAACCTTTCGCAAGATCATCCTAAAAATATTGAAAAAATAAAGAAATCATCACCACACCATTCATTTATCGAACCGAAAGGAGCGACGAAAGGGTCACCAAAAAAAAAAAGAAAAAAAGTAACAAGAAAGTGACAAAAAGCCGTGTACGAGATGACAACGTCATCGGGGCGATCTCGCTCGACGATCAATTATGTATGATTCATTGCGCCCGCGCTGGCTTGGTGTGTCACCAGCCCAGTCCGGTCCAAAATATTATGATTTTAAGATTTTATCGATGTTTCCAATAAATAAATCTGTTGCGACATTGTTTCTACCTTGTGGGTATTTGAGAAAAAAATAACAAGCTAAAACATGAAACGTTTACCTCAGATCAGTCATTGTTTAATGACTGGAAAGAACATCTTACGGACGTCCAAATGTGTGCTGGCTAAATTCTTTTGCGCAAAATCGAGGATAATCACATTAATGTTTAATAAAAACACGATAAAACACATGCAATAGCGTGTAATTGGGATGCAAATCAATATTTGCATTCCAATAAAAATAAATCTGTCTAGTTTTCTACAACTAAGTTGGGGTCAGCAAGACTGAAATCTGGATACATCTGAGTACTAGTATTTTACATTTAGCGACTTCTTATCTGACATCCACAACCCAGTAACTGGGTGACACAATGGCCACGATCTTCTCATTCTTGTATTCGAATCAAGTGCTGCTAAAAGAGTTACGTCATCTCTAAATTAGGGGATGGCTGGACATATGTATGTATGCAACCGTCAATCATCGCCACGTACGAGAGGACAAATTCAGTGCATTTTGCAAAAAGTCCTCAAAAATTCATCCAAATTAAGCTAATAGAACTTGAAATCTAAAACTCGTACATTCGCAACGTCTATAACTGTCAAAGTCCATAAATAGGATTAAATTTACCGAAACTAATAAGCCGTGGTATGAGCAATGGCACGTACGACGAGTGAATTAATTGATTGTAATTCACACCAACGAACACTAGATCACGGTCAAACAGACCCAGCTTCCGAAATTCCGTGAAACTGCTCCGAGTGAAACAGTCTAGTATAGACAGCATTACAATAGATTCACGCTGAATGGATGTGAGGACCTTGTACTCTGGGAATTTAGCCGGGTATTCTCTGCTAAACTAACTACTATTCAAGGTCGTGATTTCGCGGGAATTAATTAAAGCGTTCAGTAGTTTTGTATTGAACTATTCAGGTGTAAATGAGTTACTGTTGCAACCCAGCGCTGGGCATGCCATCATTGTGATGGTAAGTTGAGGTTGAGGTTGTCTTTGAGGAGTGTTTGGAGAGACGCCAAGGCGTCCTCACCTTCCGACTGACGCAGGTACTGACTGGACACGGGAGGTACCTGTTTCGGATTCAGCGGGAGGACACGTCCGGGTGTCAACACTTGTGGATCGCCCGGAGGACACGTTGGAGCATACTTTGAGGAGTTGGAGGTCTGCCCTGCTTGGGCTTCGAGGCTATCGGCAGCGGTGACCTCTCGCTTCTAGCCCTGGTTCAATCCATGGTCTGGAGCAAGGACGTATGGAAGCGGTTACCTCGTTCTGCGAAGCAGTAATGCTAACGAAGAAGGAGGCAGACTGGGTGAGCCAGAAGGAAACCTCATGCCCCAGGCGCCTCAACAGAAGAAGACGCCTCGAGCGTCGAGAGTCGCATGGCGATTCCCGGCAACCGTAGGTGCAAGCCTGCAGATAACGACCTATGGGTGGCTCACCGTCTTATATCAACCAGGCCCGGGAAGCCGGCGCGTCGTGTTCCATGCGCACCTCAACGAGATGTCAGCAAAGAAGACGGGGCCCCATACAGTGATTAGTTCTAAAGAGCCATCACGGCCCTGCAACACAAAGGGCATTAGGAGGAACACCAGCGGGTTTTAGTCAGTCTGACACTCCCTTCTACTCTGCCCAGAACGGAAGAAGTCATTTGATGATTTTCCATCCAGAAAAAAAGTGTAAACGACTTGCTGTGATAAAAATAAAAACATATTAAGCATCGTCCTAAGATAAAGCGATCGATTTGCGCGAATTCGCGATCGTCGCGTTTATTTGTTCGGCAAACCCGTTTGAGCCGACTGAGAGTGCTTTCTAGTTATTTCAATAACACAAATAATATTATCCTCATTTCATCTGAATCATCATTGTCTTCTTTCTCTAATCTAAACACCCGTATATACAAAAAAAAAAGAACTTTTGAGGAAGAAATAGCGCCTGCAATATTTTGACATGAAAACTCACCTAGTTTTTTTTTTAATTATGTTAACAAGGAATTACAAAAAAAAAGTTATATTTAAAAAGTTTTATAAAGTAAGCGATCTGCATGCAACTATCTCAACAAATACTTTATCTTTAGGAACTAAACTCAAACTGAGATCCGTTATTGGTCATACAACCATAAAATCATTCCTCTACCTCCCAAAGTAGATCATTGTCTTACTTCGAACCATGACAGTTCTTGAAAAAGAAATGTAATCATAGTCTGTCGAGACATTTCCTAACACTTCGTAGATAACGATCGTCTCCGAGTCAATGAGCATTCATCACATTTTTTGTCAGGCAGCGCCATCTACCTAACTCGTCAATGAATCGGAAAGCGATCAATAATGACGTCTCTTCTACCGTTAGATTTAAATTTGACGAACTATATTTTCTAGTTTCTAAGGTGCATTTTCCAGTGTTTTGTGCTTTACGGAGTTACTGTTTGGTTGTAAATATTTGAGATGTCATATCTATGATAAAACAATGGGACCAATCTATATTGAAGATTTTGAATGACTTTAGTGTCATTTTTAGGAGAGACATCTTTGAATAAAAATATGTGGAGGAAATACATTTGCAGGGGTAGCTGATTTTTTATAGAAATAGTTCAACCTTTGTTGTTCCTTTTGTTTATTCTCATGCAAAGCTTTATATTAATACTTCTTTCATATACATTTATGTATGTATCCGGGTACAAATTAAATTCCATTTTTAGCATCTGATTAATCTAAAACTTACTTAAGTATATAACTTAGGCAACTATGAAATAATATGCAACTAAGAATCTGGTTGGTAAGAACTTGGAACTGGTTGCGCGCAGCTAATGGATGATGGACTGGACCTTATTGTGGTAACACTTGGGGTAATCCTATATCCAGCAATGGATGCCTTCCAGCTGATATCATGATGATGAAGAAAGTGGTTTGATGATGCAGCCAGAAGATGTATACAAGAACTCGTCAACCAACCAAACAAGTCAACGCCATCAGGTTTGGGCTCACTGGATTATTTGTATTGGCATTGAGACAGTGAGAGCAATTTGAGTATTGTAAGTGAAAATTCACTCTCTTTGTTTACATTTACATTTAGGATTTTTATAAGACCAGCAAACCCGACCACGTCTGTGAAACTATAAGGGCTATCATTAACCGTAGCAGAATTCTCTTAATAGGTATACATCTTCATCTGATCAAAGCTGCCGTGGGTAGGCAGGGAAGTGAAGGCGCCTGTGACAAAAACGTGCCGTAGAAATAGGTCGTAACATCTGACTTCGCTTCCGGAGCTAAATGGGCCGAGACGGGGGCAAAAACTAGCTTACGGTGAGGCCCGGCCGGAGGTCTTATACCAAGCACGGAAGATACTCGTATGATGCTGTTTATAAAATATATTATCTTACTATACTATTATAAATGCGATGGATGGATGTTTGTTACTCAATTACGGCAGAACAACTGAACGGATCGGGATGAAATTTGGCACCGAGATAGATTATGGTCTGGATTATTCCGGGAGTTCCTAGGGATGGTTGCCGACTTTCAGGGGGGTAAAGCCACGTGCAGAAGCATGTTAGGTACCTATACTCTCAGCGTGTATACTTCAATTTTGTTGTCACTCTTGAACAAAGTAACTCTGTTCACTCATGAACAAAGTTATCTACAACGTGATAAAATAATAATAATAATATTTTATTTATTTCATAAAAACCCTTAATCATCTATGAATTTCAGTATACAATGGATATGGAGGTCACATAACTGTTAGGAATGCATTGAACGTAATTGAGGTAGTGTTTACAGTTAGAGACCAAATACAGTAGTTGAAACTCTGGCTCTGAAATTAGGCAATGCCTGTATCTTCAGAGTCAGTGATTCCTCTTGGACGTGTCAATTCAGCCTTTTTATCAAGAACACAGATGTGATGAGTATTAGTGGTCAACTATTTTAAACAGGATTTAAATTGTTGGGTAAGTATGAGGAAGAGTGCGGGCGTGATGTTTTGTTATAGTGTGAGGTGTATTCTGATACGATTCCTTGTTTTACTGTGGTCGAGCAATTTTGTTTATGTTCCAAATGTCATATTACAACGTCTCAAAAATAGATTTTAAAGGTGACAGTGTGCTCTATGTATCTCCGAATGATGCCGATTGGCTTGTTAAATAGACCTTTCGCTAGCATTTTTAATTCAATTGGAACTCATCAAATGACTTCTCCCGCTCTAGCCTAGTGGAAGGAAGTGTCAGACTCTTACTGACTAAAACCCACCCGTGATCGTTCTTGTGCCCTTTGCATTCCAGTGCTGCGGTGACTCTTTCGAACTGATCCGGACCCTAGCAGGCACTGATCTATTATAGCTCTCGTTCTAATCTTCGTTGCTGAGGTCACTGTACTTGACAGGCAATTAAGAAGCTGATGTCTGGGTTGGGTGAAGAATACCCCATTAAGTCATAATTTTGACGGAAATTATACATATTGCGTAGAAATATAAAAAAATATAACTGGCACAACGAGTTTCAGAAAAAAGAAACTGCTTTATCTTACAAATTCTTGTGTTCGTATTTCAATGTATAGTTATTAAAAGAGATATTTTTTCATCTTGCTGTACTTCTGCATTCATCGCCATCTCAGTACCTAGTTATCCCTTTTTTTTATTTGAAATCATCAAATGACTTCTCCCGCTCTGGGCGGAGCGGGAGAGTGTCAGACTCTTACTGACTAAACCCACCCGTGATCCTTCTTGTGCCCTTTGCGTTCCAGGGCCGCGGTGACTCTTTCGAACAAATTCCGCACCAACTAGTCATCCCTTAAAGATTTCATCTTAACACAACACACGATGGATGGACTATATGTATAAAAAATCAGTTTATCTCTCTCCATTCCTATAGCCACATAAATACAAATAATGTATGTTTTTGCGCAAGTGTGCAGTGTGCGTGTAATGTTTAGCAGTTTAAGTGCAGTTTTAAGCATGAATTGCCCGTATTAGGAAACTTCGCCGTTCCACATCTATACTCATAACATTACACTAACATATTTATTTAATAACACATCTTTCGTTGCTCTGCGTTCAAGATGTCTGTACCAAATGTGTGACACCCAGAAACTTAAAATTGCACGCTACATTACATCCGACCATGATTTATTGTAGAGCCACAAAAACTGACTAAATGAGGGCGCTGCGGTTTCATGTCAGGCGTTCATGGATTAGTTTGTTGGTCTTTAAGAACGATAAAACTTGGTTTTGGAATAATATTTTTCTGGTAAATATGTCCTTCGGGCAGTGGTAACCGAGTGGTAACGGCCCCGGCTTACGAATTAAGGGTCGCGGGTTCAAACCCAGCCAGGCGCATTGCTTTGTGTAATTAATTTCATCACCACTGCTCTCAAAACGGTGAAGGAAAACATCGTGAGGAAACCGGCATGTCCTAGAACCAAAAATTCGAAGACAAGTGACATTCACCAACCCGCACTGGGCTAGCGTGGTGGATTACGGCCCATTCCCTCTCCTAGAGAGGAGGCCTGTGTCCCAGCAGTGGGAACATTAAAAGGCTGATTATGATTTTGATGACTTTAGATTTTATTCCTGGAGAACTAGTATATAGCCGGAATCAATAAGAGACATTTTAGTAGGACAAAAGTGTAGATTAATTCAGATCGCATAGTTATACTCTATGACTATGCGATCTGAATTAATCTACACTTGATGATGATGATGATGTGCTGTATAACTTATACAGCACATCATCAGTAATTTGTGCAGTTACACAGAATAATTTTGAGCAGATAAGAAGTATTTGTATAATATACATATGCATATCCACACCTATATTCCCCGAGGGGTAAGCAGACATATTACCTTCACATGGCCAATGATGTCAGTAAAACTATTTTCAACGTTCTGCCGCTCTTGTCCCAAGTTATTTGGGGTCGGTACAATACATCTTCATCTACTGTACATACTTCTTTATTATGATAATAACGGTCTTTATCAGCTATCTTAAAATACACATTTAGCTTTATCTTATTTCTACGTGTTTACTATAGTTGTTATAGGTTGTTTATATGACTTATTTATTTGAGACTAGCAGCGCCCCGTGGTTTTACCCGCGTAGTTCCCGTTCCCGTGGGAACATGGGGATAAAATATAGCCTATTTTACTGAAGGTGAATGTAACTTTCTAATGGTGAAAGAATTTTTGAAATCAGTCCAGTAGTTTTTGAGTTTATTCGTTACATACCTACAAAAATACAAATCTTTCCTCTTTATAATATTAGTATAGACTAACTGTGAGTAAATGAGTGCCTATTTCTTTTTTTAAACCTAAAAATCGAAGACCAATGTGTAGCAGATAATCTTTCGTCTTTATAATATTAGTATACCTAGACTATGGTTTACTGATTGTGTTAGAAAGTTTATTGACATAATATTTTTACATATTACGGTGTTCATAGGTTAATTTAAAATGTCTGTACATTTTTTCTACCACTTCATTTTGTTTCTTGTACAAATGTCCTTGTCTTACTTTTTTTATTAATTTCTTGATTCTCAGCATAGGCCTTCGAAATGTTCTTAGATCATTTCTCTATTAGTCTTATATTATAATAATATCCAATTATCATAACGGTATTCATGACTGGCGGTGTGTTGTGTAACCCAATATTGTAACAATCACATCGGAACGTACAATGAGGATTAGATAATGATTGACCATTCATGAAATTAATGCAGAACCTCAGATTTCATTACTGCTTGTATCACATAGCCTAACCAGATTACAAATTAACCACGCCAAAATTGAAAATGATAAAACATAGATCCGTACTATATTACCGTATAGGTAAAATAATAGTAAGTATAGTTTAGTATTTAAAAATTGATTAACAGATTTTAAGAAAATCTGAATTTCATTATAATTATGAATCTGATAATTAGTGTTTAAACTAATAATAGGTTTTGAGAGTTTTTAAAAACAAGGTGGATTGTTTCATGTTTTAATCCACCTTTTAATGTACCTCACCTGTGGTAATCTGAGCCACAAGTTTTTACCAAAAACCTATATCAGGTACCCTACCTACATAAGAAGACGCCCCGGGCGTCGGGAAACGCAGGGCGATTCCCGGCCACCGTACGCGCTGGCCTGCGGTTAGCGAACTATGCGTGGCTCGCCGTCCGATAGCAACCAGGCCCGGGTCGCCAGAGTGTTGTGTTCCACGCGCGCCTCAAAGAGCTGTCAGCAAAGAAGACGGGAGCTCATAGGGTCAGTGCCTGCTAGGGTTGCGGAATTTGTTCGAAAGAGTCACCGCGGCCCTGGAACGCAAAGAGACGACTAGAAGGATCACGGGTGGGTCTTAGTCATTAAGAGTCCCTTCCGCTCCGCCCAGAGCGGGAGAAGTCATTTGATGATTTCCCATCCAGAAAAAAAGGGAACCCTACTTACCAGTCTCTTACAATGGTGGAATATGTATGTATGTTTAGTCCCAAACAATTTTAATTTGAAGGAAACCAACTTTGAAAAGAGTATAAATAACTTTGAATTGAATAGTATAAAATAGCCCAACAATATCAGAAGCGGCATCGAATCAAATCTTCTTAACCATCTTAGGTAATCATTTATTTATGTTCGTATCTGAAATCACGAAGAACAAGAAAACCAAAAACGAAACGCCAAATACCTATGTTAAGTACAAAAAACGTAAACGTATTGTCAAACATGCCAAACAATATTAACATGTTACCGTCAGTTCATTGCCTTTGATAAGTAACCAAAAACTTAACCCGTCACCATTAGCCAAGTAATTGAGAACATTTATATTGTTATCTATAGCTTCATAAAAATTCAATTGTACAAAACTCGTTTGATAATAACAAAAGACTTTGATGATATTAAGACATTACACATTTTAATTTTTTTTAAATTACAAGTGTTACTTAATGTTTGGTTACCGGAAAACGCTGGCGAGCTAAAATTGATTCTGATAAATTAAGATCACGGAGTACCTACATGGACGAGGGTCCAAAGAGGCCTTTAGTTCCTGAGCTATATCTTAATTTGAAAATAAACGAGTATATCATTTCAGCCGTCCACAATTGGATATGAGCCAGACCCAAATGTCGCCACATCGACCAGGATATTGGTCAACTTTGTGGGAAAACTTCCAACGCTGCGTCTTCCTGTACGCGATCGCCACTCTAAACCTTTCGTCCTCATCACATTACATTGGCTATCTGCTCTAAGGCTAATATGCGCACTGGCACTTAATTTTGACGATTCTTCGAGGTAGAACATAGAGATAATTAATATGTATGCAATGAGCTCAAAGTAATGAATGACCATAAGTTTTCCAGATCATTAAATTTTGAAGACATTGAGATCAGACCCAAGCAGGTACTATAACGCTACGTTTATACTTGTATTGCTCACCTAAATGGAAAAGATTTTTTACGTTTGACATACGATGTGCGGCTGATGAATCATTCTGAACCAGTTCCGTATGAAAACCTAGCCCTCACGGAATATTCATCGGTTAAGAATTCCAAAACGCCGATGCATGGCAAGAAATTTTTCCAGCACATCCGTCTATGTAGGAACTTATTCCATACATAAGGTACTTATATAAGACCAGTTGCTTTTCTCAGAACTCAAAAACAATGCCGAGAACCCGAAAACGAATCCCGTTATGCGGTTCTATTTTATGTCTTTATCTGTTTAACGGTGGTGCATATAGCGGTGTCTCTGTCCCCCTTGAATGGAAGTCGCAGACAGCAGGACCAGTTTTTGCAGCGAAGGCTCCTGTAGAAATCATCATGGAGTCACATTTTGCTATACAGAGGTATAATAGATGTGTGAATATATTGAATGGCTATTGGTTTGTGACTTATACATTTAGAGAAGCTCTGCTGGAAACTGCAAGGCTTTGACTCAGGTTGTTGGCACCAGAATAATTGAATGTAAAATTCTTTGTGTTGTTGTTTGATGTTGAATTAAAGATTATTCTCTTAAAAATGACTTAAAGTTATGATGTGTTTCATTCCGGAAAACAAATCATTATCTGCATGTCTTAAGAAACTAGACCTATGCAACAGTACAAAGCTATTGCTTCCGATAATTACCATCAAAACGTTCTTAATGTACTGCATAATACGTCCGCACAACTCCCACGATACCACAGGACATTAAACTTTACAAAATGAACAGCATTCTGGATTAAAAGTACCACCTCTGGAATAGGGACGTTTCTTGAATAAAAAATATGATTCTATTTAGTTCGTAGATTATCAAAAAATATTGGACACGTATTTTTTGCTTTATCAAATCTATAAAAAAAATATGAAGATAAAAGGCATCAAAGATCAGGAGAGGAGGCTTGTGACGTCACGTCGTGGTAAAAATTGTAGCGAGTAGTGACGTCACACGAGTATTCAACACATTGTACCTATCGATTTAGTTGTTTGTTTACGTGAAAAAAGAAATAATACGTTGCCAATATGTTTTGGAAATCTATCTGACGGACTAATTCGATTTTTTTACTCAATTACCCGATTGGCATACTATTTCCAACAGCTGTTTATTCACCAAACGCGATCGCAAGTAATGCTGGAGCCCACGAACTAATTTGTTACTGCCCCATCAAAAATCAAAAGCTTAATTTTATGCATAGATATTTGCATAAAGCAGCAGGTGTGATCAGACGGGACTTAATCCATGTTGGACTAAAAAGTAAATCTTTAGTGCAAACATTATTAATGTTGAATCAACAGCATGCATTGTTGGTGGAACTCCCCTTGTTTGAACAAGCTGCCGATCTGCTTTAGCCCCTGTTCTCGTAAGCACATAATTCGTGTTTACAAATCATTGTGATGACTTGTAATAGGTGACAGTTACAATCATTAATTCCATTGACACTGATATAATTAGTGAATTAAGGCTGAGCAAGAGGCTACATTGAATAGCAATTTTGTAGAGGAGTATGTGTACAATTCTGGATACAGAGAGACTGAAATATTTGTTTATGACCATCGTTATCACTTTTTACTAAACCAAAAATCAATCAGTACCATGTCCCAGCTTGATACCTTATTTATATATCATTCCTGTAGACATACTTACATTGGAAAGCTCAGAGACTTCATAAGAAGCCGTTACTTACCCTTAAGAGCGTATACGCCAAACGGCATTTCATACAAATTTCAAGTCGTTATTTTCCGAAATGACTGAACCGACGTTAATGAAACTTCACACATAAGCAGGATACATAGGTCTAAAAAGTTAGTTGACAACATTTTGGATAAATAGTGTTACTGTTATATTAGACCCATTTAAGCAGGATACATAGGTCTAAAATGTTAGTTGACAACATTTTGGATAAATAGTGTTACAGTTAAATTATACCCTTTTTAAATTTTCTATACAACCATAAATTTCCAGTAATCTTTTTTTAAATAAGACATTTCGAAAATGTTTCAACTAAGTTTTTCTTTTTTCGTTTTTCGTTTGACGTATACGCTCTTAAGAGATCAATACAAGTAACTTTTTCTTTGAATTTATTAGAACCATAAGAAATTCTCTAATATTCTTAAGATACAAGCTTCTTATACTGTCAGTGGGGCTCTTATGTATGCTGATAACTTTTATATAGGTATGTAGGTACACCTTTAAATGAATATTCAAGCAAGTTCACTGTTCTTCACTAGCATCAAGTTTCTAGTGAACAACAGGCCGCGCCGTAAAATACAGACTGTTAAAATAGCAAAAAGTAGCAGAACAAACACCGCATTTCATTGACAAATAATGTGATCAACTAATAAGGAGCTTTTAAACCCAAACAAAGGTTACACGAACCTCCTTATTTAATATGAGGAAACAGTTTTACGCGTAAAAAGATGTTCTCGGTACTGATAAAAGTTGGAATTTTTAAAAGACGCATCCGCAGAGACCACCCAGCTGCCCCAGCAGCGGTTTATTTATTGTTTTAATTAAAACAGCATAACTCAGGACAGCGCGCGCGCCTCTCTGACAGCCAGTAACTCTAAAGGAAGCTTCTGGGCGATTCTTTGTGACAAACATACTGCGAACGGACCAGGAATCTAGGATACTTATTATATTAAAATTTATTAAAGGGACATGGTGGAGTTAGTTATTCTTTCTGTTATTCGGTTGATTGGCTCTGCTCCGG
The DNA here is from genome assembly GCA_905332915.2 of Hecatera dysodea. Classification (NCBI taxonomy): domain Eukaryota; kingdom Metazoa; phylum Arthropoda; class Insecta; order Lepidoptera; family Noctuidae; genus Hecatera; species Hecatera dysodea. The sequence continues at coordinate 21,721,147 of HG995286.1, read as the reverse complement.
TGGAACAAATACATAAAAATGTTGTTACAGTGTGGCACATTATATGCAAGACAAGGATTATGTGTTGTCAGTAATACAAGATGATCCGTCGAGATTTTCCATCTTATTTTATAGGGGTCGACTGATATATAGTGGTAGTTTCAAATTAATGGTATGGTCACATTTACCGTACCAAATTTGACAAACATATGCTACTTGCCTGTACCATCTAGATGAAATTTTGAATGATGGTGTAGGGAACCTAAATTACATTATTTTTACAGATAAAATATGCAGGTCTATAGAGTAACCGCAAATCTACTTAGTTTTTAATAGCCCCAGCACGTCGAGCGTCGGGTTTTTTTGTAAAACCGAGCTCCCTAAAAATAAGGTTGATATTGGTGTTATTATATAAATGTAACAGGGTTGTTTTACTGTCTTTTCTCAATCAGACCCAGCCTGTCCCTTGCTGCCCCCCCTCAATGACCCCGCTAAGCCGAGGCCCGTGTCCCACAGGGGATGCCCTTAGCGAGCGGCCATTTAGTTTTTAAGTAGTTTTAAGCCCTGGCTCCCCAGCCAGGCCTTAGAATCTAAGGCAACCACAGGATTGCCCGGTTGAGCAGTAAACAGCCTTAATGTGCTGAACTGAGAGTAGTCCATTCAAAAAAAAAAAAATACTGTCTTTGAATGTGAAAATAAATGTATATTATGGCTTAATTTATAATTAGCTTTGTGTTTTATATACAACTAGCAAACCCGGCGAACTCCGTTTCGCCACCAGATGGTTTCGTTTTATGTAACATTTCTTTTGGTGATTAAAAGATGAAGAAAAGTTTTTTGTTGAAATTTTTCCTGAATTTTCTTTGCTATAAACCTCACGGAGCCCGAGACCTTTCCAACGAATGCAAAACCGTGGAAATCGGTTCGTGCGTTCTGGAGTTATAGCGTCAGGAAGGAAAACCCGACTTATTTTTATATAGTAGATATAATGTGTGTCTTCTACACATAATTTATCTCTGTTGTTGAGTATATAATCATGTAGGTAGTGCTCTTTATATACACCCACCAACAACGTCTGAGGAAAAAGTACCTACATTTTTAACTATACCAAATTATCCAGTAAATATTTACCAAATCTAGTCTTCCAGACAGCCTTCTGGCTTCTTTTTTAATTCCTACGTTTAAACTAACACATTATCCCTGTATTCTGTAAAAAAATAAGAATAATGGTTTCAATTTAGAAAGTTAAATGTCTTCATTGAATTGGTTAAAAGATGACTCTTTTAATTTTTATTCTAAAGATAAATAATGATCTGTGATTCCACCATTGACACGAACACAATATAACAAGTTATTTCTCATGCTTAAAATCGATTGCTCCAAATGGGATCAGTTCTACCACCGATCCAAAACCATTTACTATTGAATGAACTTTCTTTCTGTTAACATTTGAAACGTCCAGAGGTCCTCCAAACTCGAGTACGTTTCGTCGTATCCAGCCTCATGCCAAAACGAGATTCATCATTACCCTTCCAATTTCTGTGTTTGTGAGCCCATTGTGAAAAGGCCTTACGAATGCGGATTGCTGGAGGTGGAACACTCAGCATCCTTCGGGAACGCGGAGTTCGTCCTCCATATCGCTTGGCCACGCTGCCTGTGATACGATAGCTTTTTCTTTATGAGTGGCGTCTCGCAGTTCAGCCTATGGTGGTCTAATGCTTAACCGGGCTTACCTGTGGCGACCTTAATATAAATATTATAGCATCCAGGCAGGGCTTATAGTATACTATAGGGTGTCCAGATTCGGCTTATAATGTACAGTGGCAAAAGAGAGAGTACGTTGTTTGGAACTACCTTGCAGCATTCCGACGGCCCTCACCATCTCTTCTCGTGTCAAATGATGTCGTGACTAACATAACAATGTTTTTTTTTTCAGTTGCAATGCATAAATTGTAATCGTTTTGTAAAAACGCTACAAAAACAATTTTATAGGAATCCAGATTGACAGTTGATATTCTATTTTTATTCAAGTTAAATTTATAGATGATTCCATATTCAAATAGTGAAATTCACCAAAAATAATCGAAAAGTTAAAATATAAATCTTCAATTGCGGCGATACACGTACTTGATCTTTAGACACTTGTTGTGTTTATAATATACTTTGTCCTGACTGATAAATCAACGCCAAGCCCAAACCATTGGTTGTATAGACGTGGCATAAGCATAAGCAAAATCAGCCTTTTAATGTTCCCACTGCTGGGACTCAGGCCTCCTCTCTAGGAGAGGGAATGGGCCGTAATCCACCACGCTGGCCCAGTGCGGGTTGGTGAATGTCACTTGTCTTCGAATTTTTGGTTCTAGGACATGCCGGTTTCCTCACGATTTTTCCTTCACCGTTTTGAGAGCAGTGGTGATGAAATTAATTACACAAAGTAATGCGCCTGGCTGGGTTTGAACCCGCGACCCATAATTCGTAAGCCGGGGCCGTTACCACTCGGTTACCACTGCTGTCCTCAGCCTCCACTGTAGAGACGTTAGAGACGAAATTTGAAAAACGTATTCCTTATACGATGTAGCCATCCGATAAAAATAGGTTTTTGCAAATTAAAAAAGAAATAGCAAAGAAAAGGTGAAAAACTAAATGGATTTTCATGAAATTGAATAAAACAGAAATAATACAGTTGAATAATTATTTTTTATTTAACAGATTTTTATAACTTTTAGTCACAGATTCTTCAGAACTCAAAATTGCCGAATGAATTGTATTCGAATTTACCTTTTAAAAGATTTATATTATGTATGTCATTACTTTCAACTTTAATTGAAGAACGAACGATCATCGTGTCTGCTTCTACATTTATATATTATGTGGATTATTTTACTATAATGTACTTTAAATCTATATAAAAGGAACTAACAGTGCGTTTATTTAGCCGGAATATTATTTAATGCTTAGAACTACTTAAAAGACAGTAGGAATAATTAATAAAAATTTCGAAACAAAATATCAAACAGCAAATTATTGAAGATTTTAAATAATATTTCGCCGGCAAACTAATTTTTCTATGACTATACTAGCCTAGATAATAATTATTAAAACTATGGAAAAACATTCACATTCAGTTTACGTAACTAACTATAAACTACATCTTAAACTAAATTAAATATGAATTGTCAATAAATAAATTGTATATATTATTTAATGGTTCAAAGAACCGAATTACAGAAACATAGTTTAGAATAATAATAACAGAACATCCATAAGCTTTAAACAAGTCAGTTTTCTAACATCTTGTTGTCGTGTTTTCTTTTACTTTATAACAATTTCAAAATGACAGTTGGTATGATAATAATTATATGCGATTATGATACTCGTAAACACAGATCTACAATATAATATGCATTCACAAAACAAGTCTTTTATTATCATCAAAAGGATAATATGTATGTTTAGTAGTTATACGGTTTTACAGATTACGGATATTTTTAATTTAGCTATTTACAACTCTCATTTAAATGGTTAATAATTTATAGGTATTTACATTACATAAACAAAGTAAAGTAATTATACAATATTAAAAACACAACGAAATACTCGTATGGTATTCTTTTACTTTGACACTACTAGTAACATCAATCAGTGGCGTAGCTAGGGGGTGGTTGGGGCGCCCCTGCTGACACCCGTTTATGGGAGGACACCTAACCATTCGTTAACTGTTTCTTGTCACTGTCGGGTGTCACCTCTAAACGTGTGATGCATGAAACCATGAAAGGGGTGTAAAATTTTTCGTGCTCTCTTCGCACGCTCTTGCATTCTGCATTATGATTGTTTTTGAGCTTTTCTGTACATATATGATCAAAAGAAAATTAAACCATTTCAAGTTGGGCTGCGTGAGTTTCTGAGCTCGTTCCGCTAGTTCTTGTGTTCTGCCTTCTCTTAATTCATGAGCTTACTTGTGTCAGCCAACAAAGTTCAATTTATTTCAGAAAATAAAATCAAGTCTATCCGAGCCGAGGTGCACAAATTTTCGAGATATTGTTTGTAAAAACATTCTTGCAAATAAAAAACCTGCACTAAAAATGAAACACCCCCGTCCCTCCCGAAAAATGGGTTGAGTCTGCTGTCACTAGAACGACAGGCACAACCAATAATTATTTGAGGGGGTGAAAGGATTCATTTGTGGGGTGACACCATATTAGCCGCACCGGATGTCACCCATGCTAGCTACGCCGCTGACATCAATCAAGAAAAAATTCAAAGCCGAGAATATAAATGCAAGTATTTAGGAATTATCACCTATGTTGTATCATATTATGACTCGGAGCCAATATGCAATCACACAGAAAAGAAGGGCATTTTATTTTCAATGCAATATAGTTAGTGGAATGCAAAGATTTCGTCTTACTTTATTATAGGACAAGCAATGTAGCTGATGTGTTGGACGGATGCAACGGTGTGCGTTTATCCATTGACTATATATTGTCATAAACATATCAGTTACATTTGGACATTCGATTCAATTGCATAGTTCATCTAGTACAACATTTTAAAGAATTGACTTCACAACCACATACTCGTACAGACATACATATGTAGATAAATAAAAAATGTAATCGCGAGTACACTAAACGTTCATGAATATTCAAACAAGTCTATTCCAATACATGATTACAACCTTTCTGTCACAAAATCTGAACATTTATCGATGACATTCACTGTTGAATTTCTTCTGACTTGCATTATCAGTTTTAGGCTGATGTCCGCATTATCACTTTTATTGTAATTTCTACACATCACTTTTGGGTCCCAATACAAACACAAAAACAATCAACACTTAAAATTTCTCTCAAAAGGCTGTTCATCAACTGGTTATTCAATTTCTCTAACAACAGGCCTGAGTCGAGGTCGCTGAAGGCTCTGTGCATGATTTTGCTATTGTTCCTCATCAGACTTTAAGGGATTTTGATCATCACATAAAAGTGGACTTTGTGAATCCTTGAGCTGGGGAAATTACATATATCTCGCCAGGCTCCTGGCATTCTTGAAGATCAAACGTCTGTGGGTGGTGTGTATGAATAGACTGGCGACTTTGTGTGTCATCACGCTCTTGGGGACTTTTAAATATCACAAGTTTCAAAACCCATGGACTGTGGAGATTGTATCTTATTAGGTTCTTGGGGTCCTATACCATCAAATGGCCGTGGGTTTAAGGTGAGCATGGACTGTTGACTTGTTGTGTCATTAGGCTCTTGAAGAATTTGAACATGAAATGGTCGTGGACTTGGTGAATCTATGAGCTGTAGAGATAGTGCTTTGTCAGACTCCTGAGCAAATGGCGTTTGGCTTTGTATATGCATGGATTGTTGACTTTGTGCGACATCAGGCTCTTGGTTACTTAGAGCATAATATAGCTATGGACTTTGAGAACCCATGGGCTAAGAAGATATTGTCTCATCAGGTTCATGGAATTTTTGATGATCGAATGGCCGAGGGCTACGTGTATGAACGGGTTCTGGATTTTCTGCGTCATTTGGTTCTTGAAGAATTTGACCACTTAATGATCGTGGGCTAAGTAAAAAAATGGGCTGTGGAGATTGTTTCTTGTCAGGCTTTTGGAATTTTAGACCATTGAATGTCTGTAGGTTCTGTACATGAACGGGCTGTTGAATTTGAGCGTCATCAGGACTTTGAGCATCACATTTTAATGGACTTTTTGAACCTACGGGCTGTGGCGATTGTGTCTCGTCGGGCTCTTGGTATCCATCATATGGCTCTGGGTCTTGTGTAAATATGGACTGTTCATTGCGTGTGCCATGAGGGTCTTGTGGACTTTGACCACTTAATGCTACTGAGCTCAATGAACCAATGAGCTGTGGAGATTGCGTGTCGTTAGGCTCATGGAGGCTTTCAGCATTAAACAGACCTGTGTTTTGTAAATACGCAGACTGTTGATTTTCATCATCAACCATCTTTTCAGGGGTTTGTCTATTTAAAAACTGAAGGTTTTGAGCATTCATTAACTGCTCAGTTTGTGCATCACTAGGCTCTTGAGGACTTCGAACACCAACTGGTTGTGGGTTGTGGGCATAAACAGGTTGTTGACTTTTTATGTCATCAGGCTGTTGAGGAGTCTGTCTATTTAATGACTGTGGACTTGCTCCATAAGCAGGCTCTGGAGTAGAATATCGCAAAACAATCTCTTGGGAAGATTTTCTAGTAAATGGGCGCATAGGCAGCGGACATGGCAAAGGCGCCTGTATGAAAGTTTGCCTGTTAGCAAGGTTTTCTGGAGTTTGCTCATAAACAGGCGGTTCTGATAATTTTTCAATATCTGTCTGTGGGAACCCAAGCCCATTATTTAAATGTGGTAGGCTTTTTCCAAAATCTGTGAGTGGAAGTTTTTGCCCAATATTTGAGTGTGATTGGGATGGTTGCCCAAAATCTGTGTGTGAGAAGCTTTGCCCAATATTATGTGTTTGTCTTAATAATTGCTGAAAATCAGGTTGTGGTTCACTTTGAAAAGAATTTGACCGTGGCATGCTTTGCCCTAAGTCTGACTGTGGAAATGTTTGCCCAAAATTAGGCAGCGGCATTCTATGGCCCTGATCTTGCTGTGGTGATGCTTGACCTAAATCGGCCTCTGAAAATTGTTGTCCTAAGTCTGATTGTAGAAATTTTTGCGTAAAATTAGGCAACGGCATTGTATAATCCTGATTTTGTTGTGCTGAAGCTTGACCTAAATCGGCCTGTTGAAACTGTTGTACTAAGTCTGACTCTGACAGTATACATGTTTGCGCAAAATTAGGCAACGGCATTGAATAATCCTGATTTTGTTGTGCTGATGTTTGACCTAAATCGGCCTGGGGGAACCGTTGTCCTAAGTCTGACTGTAGACATGTTTGCGTAAAATTAGGCAACGGCATTGTACAATCCTGATTTTGTTGTGCTGAAGCTTGACTTAAATCGGCCTGTGGGAATTGTTGTCCTAAGTCTGACTGTAGACATGTTTGCGTAAAATTAGGCAACGGCATTGTACAATCCTGATTTTGTTGTGCTGAAGCTTGACCTAAATCGGCCTGTGGAAACTGTTGTCCTAAGTCTGACTGTATACATGTTTGCGCAAAATTAGGCAACGGCATTGAATAATCCTGATTTTGTTGTGCTGATGTTTGACCTAAATCGGCCTGGGGGAACCGTTGTCCTAAGTCTGACTGTAGACATGTTTGCGTAAAATTAGGCAACGGAATTGTACAATCCTGATTTTGTTGTGCTGAAACTTGACCTAAATCGGCCTGTGGGAATTGTTTTCCTAAGTCTGACTGTATACATGTTTGCGCAAAATTAGGCAACGGCATTGTATAATCCTGATTTTGTTGTGCTGATGCTTGACCTAAATCGGCCTGTGGGAATTGTTGTCCTAAGTCTGACTGTAGACCTGTTTGCGTAAAATTAGGCAACGGCATTGTACAATCCTGATTTTGTTGTGCTGAAGCTTGACCTAAATCGGCCTGTGGGAATTGTTGTCCTAAGTCTGACTGTATACATGTTTGCGCAAAATTAGGCAACGGCATAGTATAATCCTGATTTTGTTGTGCAGATGCTTGACCTAAATCGGCCTGTGGGAATTGTTGACCTAAATCTGACTGTATACATGTTTGCGCAAAATTAGGCAACGGCATTGTACAATCCTGATTTTGTTGTGCTGAAGCTTGACCTAAATCGGCCTGTGGGAATTGTTGTCCTAAGTCTGACTGTATACATGTTTGCGCAAAGTTAGGCAACGGCATTGTATAATCCTGATTTTGTTGTGCTGATGCTTGACCTAAATCGGCCTGTGGAAACGGTTGTCCTAAGTCGGACTGTATACATGTTTGCGCAAAATTAGGCAACGGCATTGTATAATCCTGATTTTGTTGTGCTGATGCTTGACCTAAATCGGTCTGTGGAAACGGTTGTCCTAAATCTGACTGTAGACATGTTTGCGCAAAATTAGGCAACGGCATTCTACGGCCCTGATCTTGTTGTGGTGATGCTTGAACAAAAAAGTCCTGTTCTAAGTCAGTCGGCAATCTTTGCCTGATATCAAGCAATGGTATCCTTTGTCCTAAATCAGGCTGTGGCAATCTTTGCCTGAAATTTGGCATTGGAAATCTTTGGCCGACATCTGGCTGAGGCAATCGCTGCCCAATATCTGGCATTGGAAAATTCTGCCTTTCAGTGGGCATTGGAAAATTTGGCCCAAAATCAGGTAATGGCAATCTTTGTTCGGAATCTAATTGCCGGATTCCCTGTCCTATGTTAGGTCGTTCAGGGATTTGTCCGATAGTGGACCGTTGGCTCACTTGCTCGTTACCAGAATACAGGGAAGCTTGCCTGTAAGAAAGGGGTTCAGAAGTCTGCTCATATACAGGCCGTTGATTAAAAAGGTCATCAAAAGGCTGTTGGATTCCCTGTCCAGAACTTAATTGTTCAGGAGTTTTTCTATTAAATGGCAGTTCGTATGTTCTGGTAAACTCAGACTGTGGATAAGCCGGTTCATTATGTTGTTGAGATGTCTGTACTAATGCTGATCTATCAAATTGACTTATTCGCCTATCGAAATGCAGTGTAGAAAATGACCCATAAACAGATTGCTCCGAAATAGATGTAGTATTTTGCCAATTACCTGCAATTGGTTGTTGTTGAATATTATTCGCAGTAGAATAACCTTCGGGATGACCATGATCAGTTGGTTGAGAGGACCCAAGAGCAGAAAGTTCGATAATCTGCACAGAATTAGTGTAAGTTACCGTAACATCATTCTGTTGAGAAACTTGCGTACGCAGTTGGTGAACAGGCACCTGAGAAAGTCTTTCACTGTTTTGTCTATATATTTTATTCATTTCAATGTTAATATAATCCTGCCTGGAAAGTAGTTGGCAAACGCCACCGTAATGTTGGGACACGTTCACTACTGTAATTGAAGTCTAAAGCGCACATAAAGCGCGTAATGATGGCTACGGGCAATCCATAGAGTTGGGGCTGGGGGGGCCGCCCATCACGCTGTAGGGCGGGCTGTGTGGTGGCAGCGACTGGATAGAGCCCATCGGCCCGTGGTACATGTCCATCTCCAAGGACGCGTCGGGAGAACACTTGTCCGACATCTTGTTTTCTTGCTTGGTCACCATTCGCCGCCACTTCGCTCGCGCGTTCTGGAACCACACCTGAGAACAAAAAATATAACCGTTACTGTGTGCACATACGACAAATAACGCCAGCGAGCGCAAAGCTTTATAAAATAAATAACGCAAAGAAAAAACCCAAAGCGCGTTCCAAATTTTCTGGCGATCTTGGCTTCCGCCCGATCGCATTGCACGCGGAAGCTGGATTCCTGCCTGTCCCGTTTTTGTGGCACGTGATTGCGTTCTTGCCCGCCGTTGAGCGTTCCGAAGTGCAGATTTTATCTGTAATTAGCGAGCTGGCCGGCCGGTGCGTGACTGTCGCAGGCGCAACATTCCAAAGCGTTGTTCCATGCTCTAAAAGTGCTCACTGTGGAAAAGCTACCGAATCACGGATTATTACGATTATAAACCTAGACGATATGACAGACTTTATTCGTACTTATATTACGTTCGCGTTGAAGATTCAATGAGGTCGGCGCAAGAGCGCGAATCTCGCAACCAATCACGCGCGGCCGTGCCGAGGCCCCGCCCCCCCGCGTCATGGCGGCCGATGTTGCCTTATGCCAAATTTAGATGCCCGTTTCTTTCTTGGCCCTGAAGTGGCATTCGGCTGGCGATTGTCCGGAAAAAGCGAAAAGTTCAACAACTTAGTAGGTACCTACTTATGTATCGCTGCTACAAGTACAAGTCGGGTACAGTTATCAGAGGAAAATAATTAAGTTTTCGTTGAATGAACATGGAATGGAAAAATGTATTGTATATGGTCTTCAATTTATAATTACATTCAAGAACCTGAATGCATGATATTGTAAATCACTACTGCCCTTTTTCACGAACACTAGATGCCTCGTAAGCACTAGTGGCTGACTAAGATCAGGCTAAGTTCTGATTTAAATATCTAACAGTGCAAAAATATTTAAGCATTAAATAATTTATTTCCCCCTAAGAAGTTGCTTTATATTAAAGAATAAAGACTATGAAAATACATACAATTGTACCAACACAATAGCATCTTGAAAAAATTCAGATAAGTATTCGATGCAAAAATCACATGGTGTTCAAAACAAAATATCGAAACGTATCCCTTAGGTTCGTTTTAGCCAGTTATTTCACAAAATTTGAACGTGGTAGATGCTGGTCACCGATCGAACATACATAAACTATAGTTGGCGATCAACCAAACCTAGGCAAAACGTAAATAGTTGTCACAGCAGCGCCCCAGTACCTACATTGGTTACACTAAATGAATCGGTTTTTTCAACTTGAGCAGTGTTGTTTGCTAATATAAGGGACGATATGTTGAAACTATTACTTTTGTTACGTAAAAACGAACTTAATAGCCTACCTATGTTTATATACCTACTAAATTTACTGAAGAAATTTGACAAGCAAAGAAACGCGTTATTAATAGTTTTTCACGCCAGTTCTCGTAACTAATCGTCCAGTCCGCCCGCGTGACCGCCTCTCATGCACCTAGTGATGTGATTCCGGATTAGATAACTATTTAGTCGATTACTAAATTTCTTTGTTATTCAAAACACTTTTGGATTATGTTCTAGTGTGTTATTTACCATCCAAAGTAGGTGTTTTTTTTCTTTCTATAAAGACACTATTTTTTATTTAGGTTTATTAGGCTCGCGTGTGACTTCTATCTCATTTGGTAAGCGATGATACTTTCGACGATGGAGAGCGCATATCCAAAAGTACGCTATTTTAAATACCCCCAGGTTATATGATAAGATCATATAACCTGGGGGTATTTAAATTAGTGTTGAGAGTTAAAACACTGAAAATTATATAAACTAACCTAAAATAAATGTTATCACATAATAATAATGTCATGTCAGTGTTTTGGCGTACAGACGAATCATTAAGTCGTTCTAAAGGGTTACAATTATGAATTGCCTGCCTACAATTTACTAATCAAATTGACATTTAGTTTGCATCACCAATGCCAAATTGGCAAAGAGCTTCAAAAGTTTCAATAGATATGCAATAAATTTGACATTTATTTCACATTTGACGAACCGTATCACTTGACATAGTAAATTTATACAGCAACGTAACATTTCTTCCAAGATGCTATTTCTATTGGGCAAAGAATGACGATGATGTAGGTATCAATTTCCGAAAAACAAAAATAAATTATATCGTTGTCGACTAACTTCCCGATTCAATCGACTAATACAATTCAGTCGATAGTTGAGCCCAACACTAGTTGAAGAATGACTAGAAAGCTGCGCAGGATTGATGACTGCGCAGTAAGATAATGCCATCTAGGTGGTCCCGAGACAATATGCTGCTACCAATGACTGTGTTTGAGCTTGTATCGTTCACTCTGTCATCTGTTCACAACTACTGGGAATCTTTTAGTAATGGATTGTGATCGTGTTAGCTTATGGCTGGAATTTGTAAGTTAATAACGTTGTGTTAGTCGGACACATTTTCTATTTTTTAGAGTTGCCACCGCAGCCTTTAATAAACTTATAAAAATCTCCATTAGTACGTTTTTATATACCTACCTATTTTTACGTACGTATGTACAAAATTAAGTTTTTGTCAAATCTACAAATAGTTCTGTAATTTCATCCGTGAAAATTTTACATTCCCGTAGTATTTAAACGAATTTAGTTACCATTATTATGCAAGAGGGGAAAATAGACGCCGTCGAACAAATAAAGACAAATAATATGCAAAAATAACAAAATACGATAGTACGAGGACATAACAGACTAGTAACTAGTAGAACGTAGTACAATCTCTATCACGTACGTACTCGAAGCAAAGGCCAAAAGCACCACGCTATTCTCGCTCACATTTCGAATAAATAAGCACTACCTCGGACACATCATTAGTTATACCGTCACGCACAACCGCCGACCTAAAATAACTTCTACCAACCAAAACATACGACTCAATACGCTTTACGTATCGACGCTTTAAGACAATTGAAAATATTCATGCGAGTAATTTTTCAGCGGTCGGGTGTTAACGATATATTTTTATTTATGCACGTATCCATTTTTATTTTGTCAGATGACTGAATGATATATGTTTAATGAAAAATTGAATTGTCAGATTTCTGAGATATATTGATGTCAAGAATGAGATTGAGTTGTATTTTGCGTGAATAATCCGATGTTGTTTGATTATAATTTACATTTTCTAAATTCAAATAAAATAAAGAAAGAGTGTTACAGTTGAAGAAATATTCGTCTGAAGGAGTGATGCCAATGACTGGGACGTGAACGAGTTCACTACGATTCTTTGTTTTCTCTACAAGATCCAGGGCGTAGACGTTCAAGAGTCTTATAAGAAACTACAAAAATAAGCTTGTTTTTTACAATTTGCTAATGTTTTAAGTTCATACATTTGTTTTGCTTCTTTTCTCGAGACTCAAGACGAGTCGATAGGTTATTTTTCTGACGTTATACAATATCTCCATCTACTCAGTTAAGAACTTACTAATACAGCGTCACTAAACGCTAGGGATACAACAGCAGCACTATTTGTCATTCTGATACGATCTCCGTCTGCACGGTAGCTGACTGCAGACATTGACTGAATGATCTTGAACAGTATTTATATCTCCCGTTTGTACGCTGAGTCCATTTGTGAACACCGGTCCGATGCTTGTGAAGAGTTGTTACATAACATCGGAAATGTAAAATATTTGAACTAGATGGTCTGAGATTAGTACATTCATGATTTGAAGTTCCACAAGTACACCTTACCCCCTCAAGTCTTAAGCTCCGAGGTAAAAGGACATCCGTTTTTTTTGGGTAAGTTCGCGTTTGATTATAATCTTCCGCGATGGAAACCGATGATGTGGTCAAAGATGGAGCACGCTTGCCTAGAAGTAATCTAGATTCTAGAAGAATGATCAGGTTTTATTAAATACTAGCAGCACCCCGCGGTTTCGCCCGCATAGCTCCCGTTCCCGTGGGAATACGGGGATAAAAAATAGCCTATGTTACTCGTGGATAATGTAGCTTACGAATGGTGAAAGAATTTTTAAAATCGGTCCAGTAGTTTTTGAGCCTATTCATTACAACCAAACAAACAAACAAAGTTTTCCTCTTTATAATATTAGTGTAGATTCCGATGTTAATTAATAAATTATAATAAATTGTTTGTTTTATTGGACTAAAAATGTTTTACAATCATACACTTACGAACAACTTTTATGCAACAAAAGCGAAGACATATTGGAGAGTAACAATCGTGTCATAAGTATTTAAATCAGTTCTGACACAACCAATGTCAAAACACATATCCTACCTCAACTGTTTTAAGTTAAGATCTAAGTTCTTGTTCACATGACGATGCAATATTGATGACCTCATTGTAGAAACAATCTGTTCATCGAAAACAGTGATATTTTTAGTAATTGTTTTCTTTATTCAAATGAACAACTGCCATAATAGCACCCCACCCCATTGGTGTCTGACATCTCATTTTGCGTCACGGCCCATTACTCTAACCAGTGCGCAATGACACCAGCGCTTGCAAATTGCCCCCTCGCACCCAGCTAGAACAAATGAGACAAAATTGAGCGTATTAAGTACGGGTTTACACGACACTGCGGTTCAGTGGACAAGGGAATACCCTATGTTTATTGTAGATATGAGTTGTTTTTTATGTTTTGGTGTTTTTAAACAGTAATAGTGACAAAGCCTGTTAATTGGCTTCTCAGAAACGACAGTTATATATAAACATAAACTTACACGTTTTATTCACTGTCCTGGCTGGGGGCCTTAAATTCATTTGAGGCCACCACAGGATTGCCCGGTTAAGCAGTAACCAGCCTTAGTGTGGTGAATTGCGAGTGGTCACGTCAAAAAGAAAGTTTTATTCACGCAAGATACAGGACAGCACCCGCCACGACCCTTACATACTCATTTATGTTCTATATTTATTTCTAAGTCATTAAATTAGGTATTATTCCTAAATTAAATATGATTACCTGTTGAATTCGCATGAAAATGTCGTATTATATTTATTTGAAAAACTTATTTTCAAGAAAATATTTTCCTAAGCCAGCGCGCGATGCGTCGCCACGTGGTCGCCACATTGCAATGACAGTAACTGATTACATGCATTTCATGGCCCAACACTGCCCAGGTAATAGAATGGCAGACTCGAATTAAGCCATTTTGTCACTCCAGTGTATAATAGCTCGATTATACTAAAGATGTTGTAATATTAATGTTCGCAATATGTTCTGCGAATTTGTCTGATATGCCAGATGTCGCGAATGCTTTACTAACTGTAATTGTAAAACGTTCGTGACAATTTTAATGGGTAGGTAACTGTAAATGAGCACCAGCTGCTTATTGCCGCTTAAGCTGTAAAAATAGCTTTAGGTAAGTCAACTTGGTGTTTGTAAATACCAGTTGCTATTTCGGCTCAGTGAATTCAGTTGATTAGTTGAACAAAACAACGCAAGGATAAACAAAAGAATACCGCGGTAAACGCTGAGGTTCAAAAGTGGCTCGGTGCCGCTTATTAGAACGTAAACTTCAGCGGAGAGCATTCTTATTACCATATTCACAAAACTGTTAATTTCTAATTTATGAACCAATGTTCAATTAAGAATGTGTAAAAGAAACCTAATAGCCCCGTGAATAACACTTCAGTGTAACAAATATTTAAAAACCATTATAAGGTGTTAATTTAACAAGAAAGCCGTAATTAGAAAGAGTGTTCATTAAAGTCCAATACAAAATATGAAGCGAGGAACATTCGTTTGAATTTTCGTTAGTGAAAATTCAAATGAATGTTGGCAAACATAATTAGTTAAAATTACAAATTAACTGAAGAAAAACTATCATATTTGCTTATTTACAAAAGCAATCTAGATAATTTGTAAATTGACACCCAATTTAATTATACTTCTGCCTCTTGGTAAATAAAATACCGCATAAGGACATCTAATAAATATCTGAACGATCAAAGCGAGCAGCGTTCCGCGTATGTAAATAAAAACTGTAGAAATGTGATTAATAGTCCCGTTTTCCTTAAATAAATAATATTTGAATAAATTAAGTAGGGAGAGGCACGTCCGCTCTGTGCGACTCCGCGCGACCATATGACAAATGGACATCTTTTGAACGTACAGCGGAAATTATCTGCCCAACGGAGCGTCGCTGAGCGCGCCTGTACTAATTACTAGACTGTTTGATTTGATCTTATTTGTGTGTAGAATTTTTAACTTTAACGCTATGATATAAAGTTTAAACTTGAATGTGGGAGTTTGCTTATTATTGTCACAAAATGTACTTAGAAAGTAAAATTATACGCGGTCGAACGTCAAGGTGTGACCATCCGATACTAATTGCGAGGGTTGGGAGCCAGCGCCTTTGCCCGAGATATTTGTGTGCCGTTAGGAGGCATCTTTATAGTGTTCGAAATCATGTCATGAAAACGTTCTAAAAATAGCACTGCGTAATTAATTTTTGTGAGAACGGGAAGAAGCGACGCTATACATCATTACAATGTTTTGCTTTTTCATACGATTTTATTTCTTCAATGAGTTTTAAATATAGCATCATTCTCCTGGTGAATAATTTTCATACAGAAAATATTATTCAGGTTGCTCCACGCATAGGTATTTTTTATTACAAAATTAATATTAAGATAAGTGGAAGATAACTAAAACAGCTAATTATTTGTTATTGAATGCCACGAACTCAATTAAAAACAAGCGGAATGCATAAACTTAGCAAATACTAATGAGGAAGGAAAATATTCCAATATTTACTTCAGACTAAATCGGGTCCGCAATTTAAGAATGACTTGTTAAAAAGGACTTAATAATTTAATTAAAACTTAAAATGTCACTTAGGAACAACAGTACAGCCACGCACAAAACTCGTTCACAAAAATAACCAATACGGTCTTATTGGAAATTGACTAATTAATCGAATGACACAAGTTTAATAGTCGATTAAACACAGTAGCTATGTGAATTGATCGCACAATAAAGTGAACAGGGAAAGGCACTTTTTCAGTCGACTAATTACGTCTGAGCTACTTGAACAGTTGAACTCAAGTCATTTTTCAGAATGGAAGAAGAAAAAAAAGAGAGCGGAGTGACAAATCACGTAATTGCGGACGCAAGGAGAGATATATGGCGTGGTTTGTTCTAAATGCGCCCGCGCGGGTTCGGGTGACACTGCGTCTATATATTACGGGGGCGCCCGAGGCAATTAGACAGCGAGCGACGGGCCAGCACCTGTTGTGAATGGCCATTTAATAAATATTTTTCAAAGAAATTCATGAAATACTGAAAAGTGAATACACTTCAGTTTTCACTCCAACATGATTTTTAACAATTAATTTTATCCCGAACTGTTGCTGAATGCAAAAATAAGTGAATATTGCAATGAATTCTAGTAATGTCTGCTGTTCCATAAAGTCGAACAAAGAAGTCGTATATGAACATTTTCCTGAAGTGAATTCATTTAAATATTTTCCAATCGCGGCAGTTTCAGTTGACCAACTGAATGTTCTGCCGACACAGAAGAAAGCTGATGGCAACAACAAAAATCTTGAGTTGAAATCAATGGATACGGATTGATTGTTACATGTTCGTACTTCTTGATGCTACATACAAGCTTGAGAACGGTGCTTTTTAGCATAAAGTGTACAAAACAGTCACCATTCATAGAGACCTTTCAAAGACTACGTTTAGAACGCCATACTCTTTGCGCTGAGGCCTCAAGTGCGCGGCGGCGACGCGGCAAACGTCGCACGAACACAGAGAGCGGAAAAAGTGAGGGGCAACTCTCCAATGCGCTGCATCTCTCCTCTAAAGGTGGACTAAAATGCCCGCCTTTGAGGTCTTTGCAAACTTTAATTGCACCACACTCTTATAAGCACAGCAATAAGGTTCAAATTCGTCATCAAAAGCAATTAGTCTCGTAATTCTCGTAAATAACTTGAGAGGTGAGAGACATAAATCTTTTGGTTTCAGCCCCTCGTGTCGTGTTTTATTTAGGGATAGCTGAAAATGTTTAGCTTTTTATGCTGTGGTATTGCGGCATCGACAGCGGTTTTTATGGATTTATTGGTGCCTATAATTATTTGATGCCGTTTCTTGTGGTTGAATTGAGTTGTAAAAACCTTTGGGGCACGTCAATTGAACAAGTGAGTGAATAAGCCTCTTGATAATGCGGTATAATAAAACCAGTATTACCTAGTCTACTAATTTAAACGGTTAATTAAAAGTTTACAAACGTATTTCCGTCTCAATTTCTTTTGAGAGTTTCAACGCTGTTTATGTAGAAGCGCAGAGTGGAGTATGTGAGCAAAGGAAACAATTGAAAACCGAAAGTCCTATCGAATAAAACAAAAAATACCTAAAGCGATTGTATCAAGATTTAAAATAGGAAAAAAACACAGATGTCCGCTGCAGCGTACAGCCAAAAGTGCGACGAGGCGCAAAAACGAATAAGATATTATCTTCACAATATGGCGACGCCGAGTCGAAAGCTTTTTGCCGGGAAAAAAATCTCGATCAATATTCGAGGGGAAGGGGGGGTCTCTCGCATAATTGGTTGACTGGATATATTTATGCTGCTGATATCGGAATCGGTTCGGCCACGATAAAGACAGGTTGCTATATACAGGCTGCGAGTAACAAAACATTTGGGAGCTCTTACAATTTTTATGGAGATCCAAACAAGGGTCATGTTCAAACTTGGCGCAGTTACTTGATCACAGAACGTGCGTCCTTATTCGGAGAAATTATTTAATCTAGACGATTTGAATGAAATTCCCTGATCGTAACTAGTCCTTAGTTGGAAAGGCAGATATAAGAGTATATCCAGGGACGTATTTCTATAGTAATGATGATGATTTTATATATTCAACGGCCTAATTTGACTAATTCATACCTTCCAGACTGCCAATTCCCCTTTGTTTCAGCTACCAGTTTATTGGTAGATGCTAATTGGCTTGCCAATGAGAAAGCTTTGTGACCGTAATCCTTACCCTTTATTATTATAAATGTGTATGATATGATAACTAAACTAACTCTGGATATCTGATTAATTAGCACCTGGCAGTAGTTTGGAATTTAACACTACTTAACTTTTTTTAAATCATTTATAGAAAAACATTCCTAGTTTGTCACCCTTTTATATTTTTTTTTTATCAATACACGTTGCATGATTTAGAAGAATTGAAAGGAGAAACATACGGATTAAGACGATTAGTTTGTTTTATACTATTTAGAGATGCTTTCAATACGCTGTATGGGATTATTTTTTTATGAATTTGACTCATTTTAATCTACTGATATTCGAAAAAATCTCTAGAATTATTTTACCACTTAGAGTTGCCGATGATTGTAGTCTCAAGCGCTACTCTAGTTTCTCTTATTCGACATTTACATATGAGCTTGATCAAACCCGCTTCCGCTCACGCTTCTGACTTACACTCACTGCTGAGAAGATCCCTTTACACATATCGATAAGCTGATCTAGCTTGCTTACTTACTTAGATTGTTTAGACAGGATTCATTGTAAGACTTGAAGTTTTCTAGATCATATGGACTTACTTTACATGCTCGTCAGTCTTCTACATTATACTTCAGTAATAATACCTTTCACTACCGAACTGGCAGCGACTATACTTGGTTGATGTCTCGAATATTATATAAATTTTCTACATTTATAATGGGCACAGCCTAAGTGTGGATTTCTATGCAAGGGTCTAGCCCTACCATAGATATAATAAACAAGGAGATATGCCCTGTAGCCGAAAATGTATCGGAACCTGTGTCTCCTGTTTTGCCCTACCACCCGGCAACTACTACGAATGCAGTTCAGTAAAAGCAATAGATACGCAGTCGCGCACACACCCGCATTTCTTAAATCGGACTGTACTACACAATCAATTATAAACCTTATCCTACTAAGCACAGCGTGTATTTACCGTACACCGTACAACTTACTCACACAAAAACAACGGTGGGTATCGTTGTGCTGTGCAAAAGCAATTTATTTTACATATACGCTAGTGATTGACTAATCGGAAAGTTATCGATTCTGGCATTTATTACACACACCATGCTGCCCATGTGTAACAAATAAATAGCATGAAATTATTGACTAATTTTAAGCAAAGGTCACTAATATATTATCTTAAACATGCCGATTACTATAATGCATTCGAAACTTTATCGAAAGTAAAATACAATTACCATAAAAAGTAATGAAGTAGCACGAGAATAAGGCATAAATACGATAATTCAAAGCCAAAAACACTTGAACGATTATTTACCAAAAATTTAATGAAATCTAAGAAAGTTTGGTACACTTTTGTAATATTTCATTCAACAATCGACATTGTTGTGGACATTGTATCTGCACAATTACATCACTAACTCGCGGCAAGAAGCAGCGGCCGTACTATGCGATACATCGGCTTGCTAAAGTATCGTTTTGTGATTTTTACATTGCTCATCCAGTCACTTAGCGACAAACTTAGGTAGTGGTTAAGGAGCAGTGTATTCATTGTAATATGTTATTGTCGCTGTGACATTTGAAAACAAAAATAACATAGTATAAGCAAGAAATATTTTACGATTTGTTGTTTTTCATGATTTTAAAGACAAATATAGTAAAATACTTGTACTTTGATATGGTAAGTGATTCCATAATTAACAAAGTTTTGGTTTATGCTTCGGTTTTTACAAGAAAACACTGAACAACACGGAATTCTTATATCTTATCACGCTCACGGTCGTAAGCGCACTAGTTCGCGGATTCGACCATTGCGTAAGACATGCTCGCCCAGACCATGTCGCGAGGACGCCGACACGCCCCCTTGCCACTTCTCCTGTATTTTATATTTCTATGAGCCCTACCATTGATATTAAGAGATCAAAATATAAAAAACCTCTTCTGAGCACGCTTGTTCCATCATAGACTTCATTCAGCCATCGCCTACCATAAGGCGAGTTCAGGTCTAAGTCAAAGACCACAAAAAAAAGTCATTCGAAATTCAATAGTCGTCCAATGACGTCACAAGCGTGCACGCACGTGTTACTCAAGAAAATTTTCAAGTTACCCGAGTAATTAGGAGAACAAAGGGTAGCGCTCACCCGGGCCCTACATTAAAGTGCCGCTTATAGCAAACAAATTAAATGCAATATACCTACAGTGTTAAATACGAAGACGCGCCGAAGTGTGCGCTTCTACTTATAACTTTCGTTCAAAGGAGGCGGCAGCCACAACATTTTTGTGTACTTAAACGTGAATAAACTTCGATCGTTCTCTCATTTACTTTCGACTTGGCATGTTCCACGTACATTTTCCCCACAATTCAAATGAATATTGTCTACGTGTATTTATTTTGTGCTATCTCATTCATGCACTCAATGGTTACAGCTTTTATCAGAATTGCAACTCCACTCTGAAAGTAGTCGTAATTATTTCGTATAGAGCAAAAGGTTGATAAATATTAAAGAAAATTAAGTGGTGGACAATACAGGCTGTATACATTTGGAAAGCTGGTAATTATGTGGCCAGACCATACTTTCCTCACGAAGCATTTTTATTTAAATATTTCTTTTTAAGAATTCTCAATATAGTTCTGAGCATAAACCGCAATATTACACATTTTTTTCATTCAATCAACCACTTTTGTACATTTCTCTTTCGTTTGCTAGTTTGAAGTTCGGTTTCACAAAATTCCTGGCTTACCTGCGAACACTGATTATGGTGGTCAATAATACCTAACGCCACAATTACCACAGCGAGAAGTGCAATTTTGAGCTTACAACACGCAATTTCTGTGAAACCAATCATGTTGACATCCTTGTCATGTGTTTTCCTATACTCACTCAGAGCAAGCCTTTGTCCTGTTGAATACCGAATCACACAGTAGGAGAAAAACGTTATAACTATCTTACCTTCGCTTCAACTGTAAGAAACAACATGTAAATTAGAAAATATATCTGAGTACTGTACTTATTTAAAATTTTAGAACGTACCTGCCACTTTATCAGTTTATAAATTAAAACAACTCGGTTATACCACTCGTCAGCCGTCAAAACGAGTGATGATAAAAAAGGATGATGAAAACGAATAAATAAAATTCAACTTTATAAAACATTCGCAATGCAACATGTTGATAACTCGATACTGAGCAAAGCGACGCGGTATCGCGACTACATTAAATTCGCATTAGCTTTCAACTACCGGTTTGTTTAAGACTTATTTTATGCGTTTGACACACTTGAGTTCTGGTTTGAGTCACTGCTGTATTGTAACTCACTGGCACCTCAACATAAGTACGGAACTTGTATATACCGCGTCAATTTGACGTTAAACCGAGATAACGTCATTTTTGTGTGTCAATTAAAGTTTTGAAAATTACCTTTTCTGCCCGTAAATGAATTTAACGATGTTTAAATGGATTTTCAAATATTTTTCTAAGCTGTTTCCAACATTAAAACTAACGATTTTCATAATGCTCTACCATACATAGCTGTAGCGTTTAATTTCATTAAAATATGTTGATTAATCCCAAAATCGTAATGTTATTCACGCCTATAGGTCTCGGCCGTCAGATTTTAGTGAAATTTAAGTACTTAATTTTAATAAACGAACGATTAAAGTTTATCATTTCAGACTAATGGCAACTTTACACTGCTTTTGTACATTGATTGATAATAAAAAAAAAAAAAACGAAAATTCTTATTATGTCTGCACCTTATGAGAAATCATCAAATGACTTCTCCCGCTGTGGGCAGAGTTCTTTGTTTGACTCTTTCAAACAAATTCTAATAATTATTTAAATTTCAATCATAATAATGTTATTTGTTTATGCCTAGACTACCTATTAACTATTTTCCAATACAGAAGCCTACTCTCGGTTGCTCTAATAAGTTTAAAGAGTTTTCTTATTACAGAAGAGAAGAAATTAAAATAAAAAAGACTTAATAAAATTATCAAAGCTTAAGTAACCAGTGTAATTTGCATAGATTTGTAAGAAAGCTACACCCGATATTGAAACGGTAATACGTGTAGAATAGAACATTCCGAGGCACGTATGTTATCAGTAATATTGCTTGTAATCATAGTCCAGCATATTCTAACGTCTTGATCAGTATGCTAATGAGGCGGCTACCTACGCGTGAAATAACACCTCTCGATTTCTTATGTACCGAATATAAAATCAATACTATATTATTCGATACTATCGATTTCACGTCCGACACTGAATTCTTTTTAGAAAAAATAACTAATGGATTACTTTTATCTTCGATTTAGTTTTTTATATCGTGCTTACCTTAGTTTGTTTGTGAATGAATTAAGTTGTTTATTTATTTTGTATTCTTTTTTTAAGTTTCAAGCCATGTTGACAGTTCAAGTGTTACCAAAGGCATAAAAATAAAATCCTCCTTGTTTATTCATACTTTAAAAAAGGAATAATCGATTCAGGTATCGTCAACAAAACGGCCAGTACTGTCGACAAAGCAGTTTAGGTTACTGAAATATAAACTTTATAATATTACCTGTAGGACCCTCTTGGGCAGTCCGGTCTTCTGGCTGAGCTGCTTGAGGTCCTTGGCATCAGGGTTGTGGTTGATCGCGAAGTAGGACTTCATGGTGCGCAGCTGGTGATGCTTGAAGCTGGTGCGCATGCGCTTGGTGCGCGACGACGAGCCCAGCCCGGCTCCGCCGCGGAACCCCATCTCCAGATACTCAGGGTTCAGATCTGATTGGGCAACGACAGTTACACTGCTAAATGCTGAATTTTTTGTACTAACATTATTTTATGGGAGTCAAAATTGTAAAAGAAGGGGAAAATTCTCATTGATAAATAATATTACTTTCCAAACATTGATTTGGGACTAGAAAATAATATGTAATTTGTTCATCGACAATTTTTGTGAAGCGTAGAACCGTTACGTCGAACAAGGATAATGCTAGTACACGAAAATTGTTAGCATTAGCAGTAATCACAACAGTAAATTATTTAAAAATAAAAGACGGACAACACAGTAAAGTCGCAATCGCATCGCAAAATTCGCAGAAACAAAATTGCATCTACTTAAGTAATGCGAAAAAACCCGATTGGCAACTATCAATTTACGAAATTATCGTAATTTGTTTTATATCTGCACAGTGTATGATAATGCCAATATTTACATGTTTACATTTAATTATGTTAATTGTTATTGTCTGTATTACGGTCGTTTAGCGGCTATAAAGATAAAAATATATGTAGAATTATATAAAATGTTTACATTACATAGGCGTATTTTACGAGAGTGTACACTTTAAGGACGGGATCCTCCTTTATTTAACAATCTTAAGACAGTTATAAGATGTCCTGGTTGTTTAAATTTTTGTTGCTATCAAAACAGGAAATTTAATTTAGAATTGTTTTTTAGAATTACGCGTAAATCTACCGAAATATTTGTTTTGCACCGAGTCTACTTTATCCTTATTATGAATACAAAGTTTTAGTAGGTCACAAAATAATATTATTTGAAATTCTAGTTCGAACAGTTTTATATCTCATTCTATGAAAGATTTCATAATACCTGAAAATCCGTAATCATCCATAAGTGCAGGATCCTAATTACGAAATATAAATAAATTTACTTGGACGTGCAGTTTCCAGTAACTGTCACAATAACGTATCTAATAGTAGTGAAAAGAAAAATAGAACGAAACGTTCCGTTGAAAATATTCCAAGTTCCACAGGCGGCGGCGAATATCAAACAATGGACGTAAAAAGCAAAGAATCGCCAATCACCAGCGTATCGTACGCTATTCCACCATGCTACGTCGCAAAACTAGGACGTTTCTAATTCGAAAATAAGGAAAGAACAATCTTTGTGTTCTAGTTTCTGAAACGGCTTTTTTGCTCGCTGTACGCTGCTTTTATGTTTTAGGGTGATTTAGCATCCAATCAGTTTGTTTCAATTTGAAGTCCCTTCGCTATCCGCATGCGAATTCGAAAATTAAAACTGGAACTTCAAAGTTCTGATTTCGAATTCGCGCGGTCTTTCAAGTCCGAAACGGTGTCCGTTCGAAATCCGCACGCATGGCAGGCCTACGGTCGTAAATCGATCGTAACACGCACGCCGCATTGTTTTGCGTTACAATACGAACCGTGACGTCCCCGTGACGGAGCCGGCACGTTGCCGCGACTTCGTTTTAACGACCGATAAATGCTGCTAATAAATAAACCGAAACTTACTGCGATGTTTACAGAAACGCTTGAGATTTTCGGTTAAGGGGATCGGACAGCGACTCGAAAGCAGTGTGATTCTGTAAAAAAATCACCGTGAAAACTTAGTTGAAGTGAACATCCAGTGAGCAGTCAATCCATACAAACAAGATGTAATGGCTGTTTACTTCATACTTACTCCACCTCATTTAACAAGGTGAGATGCCGACTGAATACACTGGCAGGGTACGATCTAGAGCCAAACTTCGTAATACATTTCGAATAATTGTAACAGCATTCCGACGAATGAAACCGAAAATCATTGTGATTTATTAGGAATAATTTAAGGGTATGCAGGTACGCTAACAAAACTTCCTTAGTTTACGAATAATCTAATCTGAGCGAGTTACAGTTGAATACGTTTGCGTACGTGTCTCAGCATCGGCGATTGATACAATTTGTTTTTGGTGAAGTTTGATACCGGAGTGACAAGTGACAATTAGTCAAGAATTTCTGGTAACACTGCGAAGAACGTTTGCGTAACGACCACGGAGTAAATAATCTTTAAACAAATTTTGCTCTGACATTAACCGGGTAATCTAACAAGAATATCTTATTTGTATTGCTTATTGTATGTTATTATTTTTCCACTGACTAAACAGTTTCCTGTTATTCTGTTCTTGTATATAAAACCTGTAACAGAATAAACGCAATATCTGCACAATACAATAAAATCAGCTGTTCAGCAGCATTTTGTAGAGTTATGCTCACATAAATATATCCACCCAATGGAAAAGTCCCTTTCCGCGTTTTCAGTTTTGGTCCCACATTAAAAATTGTTCATAATCATGAGTACAAAATCCCTTTTCAGGTATTACGCTTATTTTGCGACACTTTTTATAGGTTATTTATATTTACAGTTTTTTTCTAAAAAAAAAACCTAGGCCTACACTATTTTTCAGAACATACAAAACATTTTCAAACGAAACTACAATTGTTTATAATGACAGTCTAAGTTATTAATAGTAAAATATTTACCACTAGGAACCTAGTTTATTTACCTAACCCTGAAGAGAAGCACGTTCCGAATATTAATTACAACTCCATGTAATTCTGAATGGAGAAGAACACATGCACTCGCGTCAATGTTACTAGAGCGACTGATAGAAATCGAGTTGATATAGGAACTGAGAGGGTAGTTTGTTTTTAGTCCGTTAATAAGATAAAGACTGTTATTATACTGATAGGTGAAAGATATCAGCACTAGGTTAACTAAGTAGTTTCCAGAAAACGTTGCTATGATTGTTCTCAACATAATTAAAGGCAAAAAAAAAACTTGAATCATAATTTAAACATTAAAGCGATTCCATAGTTGAAACTTAATATTTCATTCAGCAACAACTTGACAGTTATCATCTGCAAAGAACCCAGTTGCGGAAACATGACTACCAACCGTCATTTACATTTAAACATCGAATAATGTTCAAACTTTAGTACCTATTCCACATTCAAAATTTACAATTTATTTATTTGTTTTTTTAAAACGCAAGTGTGCGTTCCAAAGTCGAAACAATTAGCGTGTAAGTAATTATGCGGGGGCCCATTGGCGCGATATAATGGCCGCGACCGAAACGTAAAACGAACCGCGTTTTCGAACGCACCGCGGAGAATGTTCAATTTCTTAAAAAAATAATGGAAACTGTTATGGCTGGAGTCAAAATAATTTCCTTCGATGTCCGAATAAAATTGTTTTTTTACGGATCCTTGTTAGGTGGCAAATATTTAAATTTTCCACTTGTGCACAAAACCAGCCAAGTGAAGTAGTGAACAGACAGAACAGATGCCACAGTAGAGTAAATATTCCAAATATGGTAATTTTTCCCATCAAAGTTGAGGTTAAAATTATTATTCTCAATACAGTTACCGAAATTATGACTGGATTTACATTTGTGCCTGCCCCGTAGCTTGCGAACATAAAAACACACAATTCACACAGATCGTGCGATGCGCAGCGTTGACGCCCGTCTTGTGTTTGTTCGACATGATTTACTTCGCAACCACTGATAACTGCCACCAATCACCCGAGACCTCTCATAAACTATGTCAACACCCCCCTTTACAGTAAATATGGGTTGTTAAGGGAGGCAAGGAAGGCCAAAATATGTTGGTTGGTACAACGCAGCCTGAGGCGTTCGTGCTCCAACTTGATGATACGGTCTCCGCAAACAGAAAGTGAGACATGCGATTTTTTACGTCTTCAGATGTTAGGGAAACGGTTTTATAATTTAAGAACAAATATCTATGCGCAGAATCTTCAGACTTGTGAATGTGATAAATAAAGCTCCTTAATAGAGTGTCGTAAGGCCACCAAGCATCGAGGATCCCTGATAGTATGATGGTGTTGTGACATCGACATTATTTCTTCATCGTGGTATCCACCTTCCAACACCTTTGCGTATTTCTAGAGTACCTAAATATCAGTTATTCAACACAAAAGCGTCGGCATCTCTCAAAACTCTGTGGTAGCGTGTTAAGCTCGAACATGAACAGCCACGTGTCGGGTAAACAATTGTGCACAAATAATGCCGTGCTCTTATCAACACCATAATAACCGAAAGATTGTTTAAACCCGAATCATTGATAGTAATTGCACCTAAAACGATCCGCTTAGATCTCCAAAATAATGATAAAACAACAAATTACTTAAAAAGAAATTCAGCGACGCTGCAATAACTTTAGCAAAAAAATACACGCTCGAATTAAGATAATAATGATCTCGACACATAAATCTGGCCAATCACAAAATAAATCTAGTGATGTACCATCTGACACTTCAACTATCGATAAACATCGACACAAAACGTCGCGTCTTAAAAGAAGACGTTATTAATAGATTGAGACACAAAATTGTGAAGATAACGCATGGGCCGAAAAAAAAACGCCGGGTGGGTTATAAAAAGAATTGTGATATCATAAATCGTACGTACCATTCATGTTTTTAAGGCCGAAAGGAAAAAAGGAGATTTCCTTAACGATAACACTTCGTCCGGTGGCCACATTTTTTTTTTGTAATAGCAAAAACGAAACGCCGAAGTGGTTGACCGCGGTAATAATGGTAATAGGTATGTTTCTTTATGACAGAATCATTGTTTTTATTAATTCGACTCTGTAGTTATGAAATTGAATAATAATTTGTGGATATTAATAGACATTCCATTTTACTTTCACGGTTTTTATTTTTACAGTTCTGGTTGGTGCTGGTTTAGGCCACAAGTCAGTGTGTTTAATGTTGAAATCTAAACTAAGCTTGGGCAGTTTAGTTCGTGGAGTTAGGTAACCTTTGGATCTAATTTACATTTTTCTGCACATTAGCATAATAATATTATTTCCTGAGTCAAGAACTGGTGTATAAGTTTTTTTTATGAGAGAGAATTAGATTAGATGCTTTTTGGTAATGAATTAGTAGATGTAAGGTGTATGTTGCCCTGAAAAAATGTTAATGTCTTACAAGACCAGAAATATTAAGTGACAATTTATAACTATCGCCGTCTTAAAAATCAGGAATAGCTTTCAGACAGACTGATGAAAAAATCACAAACAACTATGATTATTAGTATTTATAGTAGATCCTAGCCACGAGATGATTAAGACAATATTGAAAAGAAACCTCAAATAAAATCGACACAAATACATTCAATCCGTGACAACATTCTGACAGGCAAACGATTCGGTAAAAACGCTCACAAATATAACTTAATATAGCCTTACATAACTGACCTTAAAACTGTCCCTACATCGAGAAAGTCTATACGCAGATAGGAATCTTGTTCACTTAAAGATTTTTTCGAGTCGTCGACGCGATTAAAAATGTAAAATTATTAAATTCGTCGGCATTATGTGTCGTATCGCATAACGTGGCGACGGGGGGTGCTACCGGGGACACTATATCATGCAACAGAGCAAGTCTCATGTTATTAGTACTAAAAACGTTGGAGTTATATCGAAACGATAGATATCAAACGTACATTGATACCACGACGAAATATTAAAATGTTTATGAGTTAGTGAAGAGCTTGTTTTAGAAAATTATTTAGTTTTCATTGGTGTCGTAAATTTTACATACATTTATATGAGAGCGTTACTTATTTATCAGTCGTGTGAAACTGAAATTAAGAAAGTTTGCATCTAATATTTTATGAGACTCTTTTCGGTTCGAATTGAAGTGAGCTTCCTGAAGGTTATAAAAACGCTTATATGACGGACGTTAGGAATTGTTAAAATTATAATGGCAGATTCAAATAGGAATATTTGAATTCGTTAAAAGACATAAAAGAATGGCTAATTTGTGAATCATTATTAATTTTATAACTTAATTTTATTGTAAAGTTTTAAACATCGTACTAATAAAATTTCATCGACAAAAAATCATCGCTTCACTATAGAACATGGCACCCTACAGGCTAAACAAAAATTTTATGAGCACATTGCTTTTAATGTATCCACGAATGTATTTTTATATGTTGGCATAAATTAACGAAATAAAATTGTTTAATAAAATGAAAATAGAAAAATATAAGTGAGTGACCGCGATGTGGTAAATCGACAAAAAAAATCCGTTCCGTCTTTTTTCTTCTATAGTTAATAAAATAAAGCAAACTTTATGAATGAGACTTTATTAACAAATATACTGTCTGTACATTTAATGTGTACTTTTATGTTTCATAAAAAGTTTGCTTATTTAATTATGCACAATTTAGCGGCAGTTTTGTGAGTTATATGCGGATGACGTCTGTAATTATTATTAAAGATGCCTAACCGGTATTTTATTCAATTTTTTTTAAACTTGCACTCGCTTTCTTTATTAGGATATTTAAGTGTGGATAATTAGTGAATGGGTTTGAAGAACGTGTAAGCAGTAGGTATTTTTATTTGCGTTTTACAGCTAAAGTGATTCCCTGTTAGAAGCGAACAAGTCTGTGAATGAAAGATCAAAATACAAAAATGTAATATGCTCTTTGAAGTTTATAGCTCTTTGTGAGATACTTGGACGGGCTTAACAATAGGTGAACCTATAATAGGATCTAACTATTTTTCAAACCTGGGACTTTATTCCTAAGAATAGTCATTACTTAACTTTTTTTTTGTGTTCGTCATTTAATGACAAAAAATGGGACTGCAATAAACTGATTTATCAGTCCTCACGCTCCGGTGGTAACAGAGCCAGTATAATAGTATTTATAATCTAGTCATGCATTCTATTTAAAACTCCTTACTACCCTAGGTCAAGCAAAGGGTTACAGTAAACATCCGCTCTGGGTTACAGTAAACATCCGCTCTAATACCAACGCCACCAGAAGTAGGTACCTACTAACTAGCAAAACCCATAATCATACCATTTAGGCATTTGTCACAAAAATCGAATTTCCACAATAGAAGCTACTCAATAAAAAGGCCTAATAACTCCAAATCAATTTGAAAATAAAATAAAAACTCCAACTCAGAACATTTTTGTTTTATACCGAAAATTTCTTAATTCGTCCGAAGTCCCGGCAATAAATTACCGGTTCAATAATGTTGGTCTTGCCACCGATACAGATGTCCCACGGCAGATAGCGGCAGGAACAAAATGTACATGGATATCACATTAGGCCAGTGACGATATACATCATGATGAAAGGTGGTTTTAACCTCTCTATATCCATGGTCGGCAGTAGAGGTAGCTCCGAGCATTCATACAAATGTAAGATGGATATTTTTAAGTTTATGTTAAGTAGTTGCTGTTTCTTACACTTTCATACGAGCTTGAATTTTTCATTGATTATAATGCTGGATCGGGTTTACTCCAGTTTTCAGCACTGTACTGTGCTGAAAACTGGAGAGACCTTGATAACTGTTGCCTATAAATGTCACAATACCTCAACTGGTGGAAAATATAAAATATTGCTAGATGTTCTTCTATTACGAAACATGTTAAACATGAACAAATTATGTATCAAAAACCATGAAGATAAAAAAAAACCAAAAAACGGAACAAAAACACAGCGTGCGTTAAATCAAATATGAAATATAGTTATATTTACCCAAATCGATTACGGCATTCAAATAAATATCGACATAAGCGATAATAATCGGTTAAAGCCGAATTATAATATAATATTATATTTGCATTTTGAATCACATTTAACATGCCTTTTGCATCCAGCCAAGAAATTGAAATAGTCGAAAGGCTTTAAACACAATATTAGCGTGAAGATTTTGAATAAACTCCGAACGGGCCAATGTAAATATAAATAGTAATAAAACATAATAATGCTCCAACAGTATGAATTTTGCCCCCGAACAATAAAATTGGATTCATGCTGATCTGGAATTGAAAGAAAAACATAGTTTCAGTAATGCGTTTCGTAGGACATAAGGCTTGCAACCTGTCCCCTCGTGAAACATGATATTCAAACTAAGACCATTATAGTTACGCAAGACTGAACACTATAAAAATACAAAAGCGCTATTGAAAGTTTTATTTACGTTCCACAATAATATAATAAAATATTCACTATTTATATAAAAACTTAAAGCGTCGCGTCGTCGTGAGGTTTTAAGTTGCAATAGTAAATCTAAATTCAGTGAATATGCGTTTACGTAGATTCAGTGTCGGACTTCTGTGACGACCTACTTATTGAGTGATATATAGGAAGAAGCACATTAATTGTTTAAATAAATTTCCAATACAAATGATAATATCGTTTCCATACCGATTGTTTTCAATACAACATACACATAGAACTTCCAAAAGCATTCATTCTATTTGTCGTCACGATTATTTTTTATAACAAGCATTTCAATTTGAACACACAACGCCGTCACTGAAAATATTTGTTTTTTATTATTATTATTTCTATATAGCTTTTAAATTGAGAAAAACTATAGGGTCTTGCTTCAAAAGCTCTATTACTGAATCTCACTAGGCAGAGTATCAGAAAGAAAAATATGCTGCTGAATAAATAGGTAGGTACGTACCTACATACACTACTACTAATGTATCCACCATATCAATCTCTAAAACTTTTGTATTAGTTTGCATTTATGGGTTACTTTATTAACAGGTAGCAGTAAACCTAAATCAATGTTACTTTGGACCATTGGAATAGCTAGACACCCATCAAAGAGCACGTAGGTACATAATTATATGTATCCTACATCTCGAACAGAAGCCATAACAATCGGCAAATAACTTTTCCTTTTCGAAAATGGAAACCGAACCGACCAAACAAACGATTCCAAACTGTCTTTTGTCACGATTGAAAAAAAATAAAGTCACCTCCAAAAGCCGTTTTGTTTCGAAAAATAAAAAATGTAAAAAGTATTTGAACCAACTACCGGCGGTGCTGGAACGCGCCCACCCTATCAACGATCGTGGACGCTACTCGAAATGTCCGATACATAAAAAATAAAATAAGAAATGTCACATATTTTGGCGGGAAATAAATCACGGAAGGGACGCTATACAAAATTTATGGCGGTATAACACGGTGCACTCGGTAGAAAAGTTAAGACAAAAGACGAAAAAAGGTGTACCATCTTTGATTTGAATGCGTGGGTTCCGCTGTCTAAGAAAAATAAGATTTTCTACGAATCGTTCAAAGAGATGATTGAAGCTGTATTTTTTTATACTTACGGAAATATAATCATATTTCGGTGCCATTACCTATAATCCTATTATTTCTGTACTGAAATTTTAACAGTACATCAGCGATTTCATAATGATTAAATTATATATTGTGATCTGATGTTCACGGCAAAAATATGATACCTACTCAGTACTCAGATCAAACCTATTTTCAGCAACATCAGCTTCAGTCGGCTTTCTCATTTTATTGGGGTGCAGTATAGACCCCAGTCATGCTCTGCAATAATTCCAAGCACTTGAAGGAAGAATATTAGGTATATCAGTATCTTAGTTTCTGATATTATTTTCCCAACTGTCAACCTAACCTCACTTATACCGTTTTTAGTGACGAAATCACGATCTACAATACGATTACGAAATACGGTACTCCGCTTAGCACTGGGCTAACAGTCTAGTCCAGGACTTACTTTACAAATTTGCACTTATGGATCCTGGATGGACCCTGGATAAAATTACATTCAGTTATTTCAATAGCCTCTCAAAAAAGAACATTTTACAAATTTGTAAAACTAAATAGAGCCTAAGCCCGATGCTAAGCTGAGCAGTGCAAGTAGACCTTAGTTTCTGGATATTATTATAAGTATATTAATTTTTCATCTGTCAATCTAACCTCGGTTATAACCTCTTTGGTGACAAGGAACTCTAAAAAGGTGACACCACATGAAGCCAAGCAGATGGGTCCTTATTACCGCTCCCGTTACTGTAGTAGGAAACGTTGTTTTTTTCACCGGTCGCCCGTTAAGTCTTTATTTATTATCACTACTCTCGGATATTTAGGGAAGGTAACCGTAATTATATGACATATTTATCTACGAAGTCCGTTTTTGGTAGGTTGTTAAATAAATTGCTTTATATTTGTCTGTTTTGTAACGTGCCGTTGGTTTTCTGTGTATGCTGAAAGACCTGAATTTTAGGCGTAAAAAATATAGTTTATCGTCTTTAGTTTTAATAGTATAAGTCGGTTTTGTCTTTAAAGATATAGGCGTATATAATGTAGGACTCACTGTACTTCTGATATAAGGGCCTGCCGACGGATTGGCAAACGCGTTGGCTGCGCACTCAGAATGCGCAGTGGGCCCTTCTAACATTCTAAAGGCCTATATAAAAAAGATCAATAAATTCTGTGTCAAATACACATAATGGTTATCGTGTGTGATTGTTTGACCAAATAGTAAGTCGCTAAATCTACAGTTAAACATCACGCTAACTGTCGTGATGTTTAACTGTAGATTTAGCGACTAAAGCTCTACATAATCCTACTGAGCTCCTACTTGTGTTTTATATAAAAATAACAGCAGTTTTATGGGTAATGTACCCAGAACTTCAACCTAGGTTTTCTATAGCAATGGCGTTGCACGTCCAAGTCACATATATAATGTGAATTTGTGAGGATCTTTGTCACTTATTCACGCAAAACTGCAGACCTGATTTGGATAAGACACACGTTTAATTTATAACCTTTACTGACACATATAATTGTATTTAGCGTAAAACCGCTTGGAAAAGCTAATTTTTATTTATCCTAAGTAGTTTCTCGGCATCGCACTCCTTATTTGTTTACTTATAAGTCCTAAGTATAAGATTATACAAAGAATCAGGTGTCTCACCGTTATGTATGATTTAAATTGTATTACACATATACTTATCAGCAGAGCCACGCTACATATATTAAGAAACTAAATGAGTGAATGATTCAATACAATGGTAAATACGACTGCCTAAATAGATGACTCCCGAAGGATACGTGCTGTTTTCTTTTATGAATAAAAACTTGTCGTATCAATTTTAAGAAATTTAAAATCAAATTTGAAAAAGAGCGACTACTTACTGTATGAATATTTTATTTTTATTTTTCAGATCCCTTAAGTCATTTATTGTTATATAGCCTAGAGCAGCACCTTTCATGGCTTGTTCCTAACGATTATTTATTTTGGTTGTTGGAATCAATACAATTCCAGAATATTATTCAATCAAACTGTTTAAATAAATATTTCGCTTAGCGAGCGAACGTTGTGATAAAAATGAATATAAACACGTGCTGGAAAACACTAATGAAAATACACTGAATTTTACCAAACCAATACTCAATAAAATACACTGTATTTTACCAAACCAATACTCAATAAAATACGCTGTATTTTACCAAACCAAACAAATTCACTGTAATTTATAAATATTTTCCAGAAAATTGATTTTTTTTCTTAATTTATTAAATATAATTACCGGTTCCTAAATAATAACGGGCAGTAATAGTTGCTGATCGGTAACTTATAGGAATCGAGTGTTGAAACAATAATCCAGCATATATAAGCTTTTTGGCGTTTCTTAGTGTGATCGATCGGTCGATCTGGGCTACCATGTGTGGAGTGGGTGTGTCGAGTTTAGTTGCCTCCTTTAGTGTCAATACGGTGGAGACAGCAGGGTTATAATGCGCGACGAATTTATTACTTGCAGGGGATATTATTTGGGGTAACCGACTTGTGGTTTGGGGTACCGTGAAGAAATTGGGGAACACTACGCCCATTTTGACTAATCCCTACAAGGTGGCCCAAATTAATGCTTAAATAAAAAGCGCATTGCTGGATTTTATCAATCGGCTTATTGCGACAAGAATTAAGAATCCCACATGGCAATGGTATTTAAGCATTCGAGTATTTACTACTTTCGCTGAAAAACGGTGGATATAAATTAAAACTAATTGGTCCTCCGCCAGTTTTCATGATTTAACGCTTGATTTGGTTATTTTTTTATAGTTGTACTCTTCAACAACTAAGCTAAAATTTTCTTATAAACTTGGATATTTTCATTTATTTACTTTTTAAATCTGTACACTTTAATTTCTCGTTGTCTGTCAGTATCAATCATCAAGAATTAATTCTTAGAACATAAATGACATCAGCTAATGATTTATGTCTAGACCTCACGTTTAGACATAATAAATGAGTTTATAAGCATGTAGGTAGGTACTAAGCCACTAGTTTCTTTGAAGAAAAGTTACATACGTACGGTCATTGACCTGTCTTTCACAAACGTACTGAATTTGAAATATAAATATTTGTAGGTACAGACGGCTAACTAGTCAAATTGTCAAAACCACTTAATTTTCATGAAATACATATATATATATAATAGGTAAACGAATGCTAATAATATATTTTTAAGTAATCATGTAGAGCAGACTTTAATCAGCGTATAATATTTGTATCCATTATTCAATGGATGACTAAAATCCTAATTACCGACTTATAATTACGCATGCCAGGGTTTATAGTTCCAAACGTCAAATAAATTAAAACAACAAAATCTATGCTTGGTACGTATGAGTTCGACATTAATGCGTTGGTCTAGGTACCTTTTTTTTTGGATAGGAAATCATCAAATGACTTCTCCCGCTCTGGGTGGAGCGGAAGGGAGATTCAGACTTACTAACTAAAACTCACCCGTGATTCTACTAATTGTGCCCTTTGCGTTCTAGGGCCGCGGTGACTCTTTTGAATAAATTCCGCAACCCTAGTAGGCACTGACCCTATGGGGCCCTATCTTCTTTGCTCACAGCTCTCAAACACAAACTTTTCAGATTAACTAATCTCGGTCTCAACCTGTAAAGAGCCTTATTTTGCCTCTAGCTTTAACATTGATCGCCAAGATGAGATTTCCACTGGAATCTTAAGCATTTCACGAGTAAGTGCAACAATTGGCATTCTAGAAAATCAAAACTGTAAGCCAAAAATTGCATAAACGTTTGCGCCAACAGAATATTGGTGCGCTGCGCCAAACCTGCCAACATTCCAACGTCCCTTGCCGTCACGTCTTGGTACGTGCCTATTCTATGCCCCTATTCTGGTCCGGCCGGGTGCCTCGACGGCACGATCGGATAAGACTCGCCCAGCCGAGGAGCTGCGGCGATCAAACGATAGTGTTTTAGAATTGTTTATAGTAAACGTCTTATATTTTTGGAATAACGATGAAATTTTAATTGGTTTATTGTCGAAGCGTCATAGTATGAATGGTGGAATATGGCCACTGATTCTCTTTAGTTTATGGCAATTGTCTATTGATATTGGAGTAACAGTTTTGTTGATTTCTTTAGAGTTTTTTGTTACTAAATCCTTCTTCTGAATTGTTTTTAGGGTTCCATACCTCTGTAAGGAAAAACAGAACCCTTATAGGATCACTGGATTGTCTGTCGGCTCGTCTGTCACAACCGATTTTCTTTGAATCTACTGGGCCGATTCAGTTGAAATTTGGTACACATACGGGTATAACCTTCTGTGACCCGAACTCGGATGAAAAATGGGGTAACCTTTTTGGTGGAAAATTAGATAGTTAAAAAAAACAGATTTTGCAACTGTACCTATCGTCCGACATACATATCTAATCAAAGGGCTTTTCGTCACAGATACAAAATATTTTTTTTTTATAATAAAATTGTAAAACAGAAAAAAAACGAATTCGGAGATACTAACTTCTGAGAAAAAAAAAATTAAAAAAGTACAGGTCATAGAAATAATAGGTAGTACCTGTACATAACAGGACTTATAGGAAGTCTATAATTTTTAAGTAACAAATAATTATCTGTTCGGAACCCTTTGCATGCGAGTCTGTCTCGCACTTGGCCAGTTTTTATTTTAACTTGGATGACCTCTTTGGATACAATAGAAATTATTTTATACATCTTTGAAATTAATTTAGAATGCACCTAAGCAATGGCTAATTGCTATTTTTAAAAGAAAACACGTATCACTTGGCAACTTCAACGTTAAAAATAAAAACAACCTGTTGCACTTAGCATAAGAAGGCATTTTATTAAAAACATATTATTAAATAGAACATTTTTAAAATCTCAGACTTGCCGTCTACGTACATTTTTGCATCAAAATAAAATTAGGAACGTTAGAAAAAAGACAAATTATAAAAAATATCAATTTTTGAATGTTTCTCTGTATGTTTGTGATAGCATCACTCCAAAACCTCTGATCAGAT
Source organism: Hecatera dysodea (assembly GCA_905332915.2). NCBI lineage: Eukaryota > Metazoa > Arthropoda > Insecta > Lepidoptera > Noctuidae > Hecatera > Hecatera dysodea. Next base: position 21,684,136 of record HG995286.1, on the reverse strand, counting down.
TTGATATCTACACATTTAAAAATATAAAGTGTTATCCCGAGTTTTATTTAACGTTTATTACATCAAAATTGACTCACAAAAACAAAAGAAAAATGTACTGATGACACATTTTTCTGAATGACAGAGTTATGATTTTCCCTGGGAGAATGACTCTCACACGACTTTTTTAAGTCTCTGTTATTTTGTGGTATTAATCTCGGTTTCAAAAGTGAGATCAATACCACCATTCCCAGTCCCATTTCGCAAAAATCTATGTTTTCTTTCCCGGTTCTGTTATTTGTGCTTTAATCGTATACCTATCGGTCTTGAACAGTTCTGTTTCTTGCAATGGATTGAAAGGTTCAACATGCGTTGCGTATCAGGTTCCGTACCAAAGTGCTTACACAGCGATCAATTCTGAATCGTAAGAAGTATAAGTCGATTTTTAGGGGTACGTACCAAGTTTGTTGAAGGGACCCTATTTCTAAGCCTCCGCTGTCCGTCTCTCTTTCGATTATTTGTTTTATGGTTCATCTACACTAATATTACAAAGAGGAAAGATTTGTATTTTTGTGTGTGTATATTTGTAATGAATAAACTCAAAAATTACTGTGCCGATTTCAAAAATTCTTTAACCATTAGAAAACTACATTCACTTCTCATTTTCCTTTTTTCATACAGATACGCAGATAACTTGGAGCAAATATGTGGCTTCCATATCAAGTCAACACCAGTAGTTTTATTACAGGATTTGTTACAGACATTAAAATAACTGTATATTACATTTTATGATACGATATACTCATGTCATTTTATCTGGCCACCATCCAGTGGCGAGAACTTGTTGTTGCCCACAACTCAATCAGAACAGATCTTGATTAATGTTTGACTATTTTGGTTATACTTTTTCTGGTTTTGAGCAACAATGAGTTTCTAATTTGAAATTAAATTCAATATTTAACGTTGAATATTGAATTAATATCGGTCCAAATATCAAATGCGCATCATTATCACCCGATTCAATACGTAAGAATTCAAACAAATATTATTTAACCAAATTGTTAGCAGCATTTATTGGCTTAATTTATGTATGAAAAGGACGAGCACGTGACAACAGAATTGTGCTTTAAAAGAATTGTCTATAAATGATCGTATTTAACTGTTTCAGAGAAAAGGAGAAATGTTATCTATACTAATATTATAAAGCTGAAGAGTTTGTTTGTTTGAACGCGCTAATCTCAGGAACTACTGGTCCGATTTGAAAAAATCTTTCAGTGTTAGATAGCCCATTTATCGAGGAAGGCTATAGGCTATATATCATCACGCTAAGACCAATAGGAGCGGAGCAGTCATGAAAAATGTGACACAAACGAAGTTGTGCGGACAGCTAGTTGAAAATAAAATGAAGCGGACGTATTTACAAAGGACTTTCTCACGGCGCGCTCGCTTCTGAAAATCACGACCATAAATGTACGTACATCAATTCAATAATATAAAACTCTTCCGTTACTGACTGTTTAAGTATCGAACAGATAATGCACAGCCGATACGAGGTCGTAGAAAGTTGAAATTTGATATCTAGATTCTTTGGGGAGTGTAGGGGAGCACTGTGAAAATTTTCCGAAATTCATACAGGAACGAGAAAAAATACATGATAGGCGCGTACGAAATCGAGGGCAAAAGCTAATTAAAGCTGGCAAAAACTGCCGATGCGTAATAGTTTTCCATAATTTTCATCGTTGCTTATCTCGCCCAAGCGTTAACCATGTCGAAATATTCTCCTCCATAACTTGAGTGATGTGCCTCAAACATGTAGCGGAGGTATACCAGTAAGGCTCACGTGCCACGCGTGGGACCCGCCTTTCACCACCTTACGCAAACCTACGTTCCCATATAATTGATACCATCGTCCGACAACTTCAGAACTGGCCGCAAAAAACTCCACCGACTCTGGAAAATGGCCGAACGCCGCAAAAAGAGGCTTTACTAAAGTCGGACAGTATAAGTATTTAAAATATCCAATACAGTGTCATATAATTTATTGGCGTCTCCGCACGGCAGCATTGTAAGCAGTAATCGCTTAATCTTGAGTGGACAGGTGCCGACTAGCTCCTATTAGGCAAATTGTGTACCTTATACGTGGAGAGAAAATTAAAAAAACGTATATAAAAGTCGACATCGTGCGACTTTTTTTCGAGACAACTTTTTTTCGCGCATCCGCGCTCCGGTTGGGCGATGCTCAACATCGGCATTTTGCACATGTTCAATGTTATTTTAAAAGGCAATGAATTATGCTAGCCGCCAATTATTTTCTTATATGTAGGTCATCAGCCAATTACGATCGTTCTATAGCTAAGTTCTTAGTTACTTGTTTTTGAAACAGTGATGTTTATTGTTTTAAGTATAGGTTTATTTTTTTATTTCGGGGTGTAATTCGGTGTTAAACATTCGGCTGGTTTGTCTTATTAATAATACATTGAAATATGTCATTAATACTTACCTATTAATGATGGTGGCTTCATTTGAAATGTCTTCTCTATTGTAAAGCCTAAAGGGGTTAATATATGAAACACTTAGTGTAACTATATCCGATATCATTGTTCATAAATGGTATCATGAAGCTTACTATGCTGGTTAAGTATTGGGATTCATTTTATTATTTATATACTCATTTGGCGCTTATTTGGTCGCGGTCGTAGAAAGTATAAATAAGTTATTTACCAAGTCTGAAATACTCGTACTGCTCCGAAAATTGCCTGAACAATTTAGACATTATTTTATATGAGGCTATTATGTCATTATTTTAACTATTTGAAGCACAATAATGGCCATTACTTTGAATATTAAAAAAAAATGTATTTCCCACATTTTAAAATATATTTTTCGGAATTTTCGTACCTAAAATATTATTCAATAATCTTAATATTATGCAATGAAAGCAGAGTTTTAAACACGAAAAATAAAAAGGGGATGGGACAATTGGCACTAGAATATGAGCATATGCCAATATTTCATGGGCCCTCTACTTGACAATTGTAACAATACGACACCACAATATTATCATAATAATAAGCGACAAATAACAAAAAATTACCAGCCCACCCCCATCCGACACAAGATTAATGTGTGTACATAAAACGGGAATCGAACCTCGTATTTCGGTGTATGGTTTCGTGGGGTGACACCCCTCGACAGATATATTTCAGTAAAAATATAATTACCCTCCCGAGTTACTAGTAAGGTTAACCTTTTTAATAACTTTTTCGTTAGAAGCTCTGGTGAAATTGACTGTTGCAATCAAAACTCGTCGTTGCCTTAAAGGCCAAAATATTTCATAGGTAGATAGTTAAATTTAGTTGCGTTTTTGCTATACATTTTTGAGACGAGACATTCCAACGTGGATTCGGTGACGGCTTTACCAATCATTACTTACCAATTTTAGGAAAGTTTTCCTGGTGTATTAGCATGTCTGAATAGGATTTAGGTATTCTTGTTCTATTTAGGTACATAGGTATCTTGTCATTTTCTGCCTTACCAGGAAAAGCACAGTTAAAAAAAAGACGGGGCAGTTATTGCTTTGTGCTATTATTCCTACTCTCACCATTTGAGTAACTGAAAGTAACCTCTGCGGTTACTTCAAACAATAAAAGTTAACCCAAACAAGATCATTGAAGGATTTACAAGTGCATTAATTAAATTTTTCACTAACCTACCGACCATAATTTTAACAAAAAGAGATTATATACATAATAATAAAGAACACCGAATTTCCCACATAGTTCATAAGCGAACAATGCACCAAAAAGTTTGCTTTCTTCAGCATGACAATGGTTACTGTATCCAGGTTATTTAGATGCATGTTACACATTCGAGGTTAATATAGTAAGATCACGCGAACTTGCCTGTTGTATTCCGACAATAGGTGAGAAAAAATCACTAACAAAGTCGCCACTCACGGGCTGCTGAGTTGAGACCTTTTTCCCGGATTTAGGCAGAAAGTATGTGTGGTTTGTCTGTTCGTTACTGGCCTTTTCTGATGATGCTAGTATTGCTAGCGTTTGGGTAATTAAATACCGTGGGTTTAAGTTGATAATAAGCTTTAAAAGCTTCTTAAGAGCGTATACGCAGAACGCCATTTCATACAAATTTTCAAGACCTTATTTTCCGAAATGATTAAACCGATTTTAATTAAACTTACTGAAATGTTTTTAACTAACTTTTTAGACCTATGTATTCTGCTTATATGAGTGAAGTTTCATTAAAATCTGTTCAGTCATTTCGCAAAATAGTGACTTGAAATTTTTTATGAAATGCCATACAGCGTACACGCTCTTAAATAATCATATAAGCATCCACAAATAACCAAAACAAAAATGCTGTTATAAACGGAAATTCCGTTACCAATACAAAAATGTTCCCACGAGTTCACGAACTAAATCCCCATTCCTGGGTAAAATCCTGTAGGTCCTTAAACGTAGACAGTACTAGTAAGTACAAATCCTAAGAGGATCGCTCGGTTCATTGAAATTGTGAGAGTATGATGAACTTAAAGCACGCAAACTGCCCGAACGCACGTGAGAAACTGGTTCCGTCGCTATTTTAGACCATTAGACGTGATTTTAGAACACCAACAAACAAAATTTGCATACATTTCAACGTGTCTGGATTCATTGTTTTGATGAAGATTTTGATGGTTTTTATCGTTTTTACGGTACTAGTAATAAATAGGTATTGTATTAAATAAGGATTTCTTGTATTCCAAGTTCATCTATACTAATATTATAAAGCTGAAGAGTTTGTTTGTTTGTTTGAACGCGCTAATCTCAGGGACTACTGGTTCGAATTGAAAAATTCTTTTTGGGTTGAATAGACCATTTATGATGTTGATTTTAGAGGAAGGCTTTAGGCTATATAGGTATCATCACGCTTAAGCCAATAGGAGCGGAGCAGCGATAAAGAATGTTTTAAAATCGGGGATTCCACGTGGACGAAGTCGCGGGCAGCAGCTAGTAATTTATAAATGCCCGTTTGTTTTGTAGCAAATAAATAGATTTTCTTACCGAAACCGTTTAAAGTTTAGTATAAGCTTGTCGTTAATTTATCGTTGTTTATATGCGTTTTTTGAAGACCACTAAATTGGCATACATTTCGACGAGTATAAATACATACATTTGTTTTTATTTTATAAGGATCTTGACGCATTTGAGTTTTTATTGTATTTTGATTTCAATAAACGTGGAAGGACGATAAGTTAGTAAACTATGTATAGCTACATGATTACCTCTTGTTATTTTTATGACGCAACACCATTTATATTAGAAAATCAGGTTTTTAAACTCCTTTTTTTTTGTTCATCTCATAAGATGATGTATACTACAGTAGAAACGACACTTGTTAGTAGCGTCTGCATCATGAAGAACAATACCATTGCATAACCAAACTAAATATATGACTTATAAATAAGTATGTATGTTTATGAGCCATATGTATGTATTATTTTTTATATTGTATACAAGCAGCCCTATTCATAAAAAACTTTTTAATCATTGCCGCCTAGTTTAGTACTGATTAACTATCAGATTCTTTATTCAAAATTCGAATTTAGTACCTCTTCAACATTTAACGTAAAACTGCTTGTTGTTGTTTTTAAGTTGAGCTACTCGACTACTGACAAAGGCTTGCATCGAATGGACTTCACTTCGTCCACATAGATCTGCATGGTTTTTTCCTCAAAAAAAAAAACATTTCAGACACAGTTCTGCACGGTTCTCATATAACGTATTGTGAATATGAGAACCATTTAGATTGCTATACTAGGGTCTCATTTCAGCTAGTCTGGCAATTAGTTACTTATGCAGCCTACCTAAATGTCCTTACTTTAGAATTGTCCGTCAAATCGTTGAGCTCCTTAAAGTTCTAAGGTGAGCTACACGGTAGCTGACAAATCCTTGTGCTGTCTGGATTGGTCCACACAAATCTGTCATCTGTCAATCATTTTCCTCAAAAGATTAATGTCTGAGGTGGCTCAGACGTTAATCTGACATGGCATTGGTTCTCATATAATTTGACCAGAATAGTATGGACTTTAAAAGAGAGTATTTTTCGGCCTTCTACTACTAATTTACTAATATAATCTACTAATTTAACCCCTAATCAAATGATTAGGGGTTAAATTAGTAAGTTATTTTTTTGCATTATGTAAACAAATAAGTAACATTATGTAAAATAATATGCGATGCGACGTACAACTGTAATGGTTTTCTTTAAAATCTGTATAACCTAGGCCCATTGTAGCTCATTTATTTTATAAACAAACCTGAGTTTCAGTATGTATCATTGCCATCAAATAAATTAAAGAATAACCGAAAGGAACACCCTTTTTTTAGTCTTTTTTATATTCTGTCAACCTATGCAAGTTTTGCAGTGAACTGACCAAAACAACAATTAAATTCTATGAGAGCGATGAGCTTTCATAGAAATAATGGTATTTATGAAAATATTCGATGAACATTTTCTTTATAGTTTGTCGCAATGTGTCATCACGCATGTCTACGGCTAGCTTTAACACTCAATTTGTCTACTTACTTTATCTTGATATCTCAATCAAACACTTTACCGCTTAGAATTCTACCTACCCCGCATATCAAATAAGCCGTGACGATTATATTACTATACAGTAGCCGTTCAAGCGCATAAATAGGTAATTTTTATGGGTCATAATTAATAACTATGCAAGGTACGTAATGAAAGCAAAAACGCGTTCGGTTGCTGTGTAAGAGTCATAATATTTTGCTGCCATTATAACAGCTCTATTGTTTCAAACAGGTATGAGCAGGATTTCAGGTCGTAAGCGTAGAGAGCAGCCTTCTGGGTGCTTTATGTTTAATAAGTATTAGAAGAGTAAGCGTGTCGTTTTGCAGCTTCGTGCCCTGTATATAGCCGAGTTCCTGAATTAGCACAGGGTAACGTAATGTGATTAGAAGAATAAGGTGAAAGATCCTGCCCGAAATAAAAAAAAAACTATGGCCGCTAGTGCTAACACAAGAGAAATGCTCTCCGTTGCCTTAAATCTAAAACTTGAATAAAAGTTAAAGATTTTTTTCCATAAAACCGCCGGTTTAGTTAAATTCTGATCACTACCGAAAAGTTGAGATTTATTTCTTTCATCTCTCGGCGTGCACGCAACGAACTAATTTCAAATCTGAGAAAGAGTTCCCGTCGCTCGGCCGAACTGGCCAGATAAGGACAGGTTCTGTATCGCGATAAAAAAATAATTTAAGAAAAAAAAAACACGGGAAGTCGCTCCAATAATCTGGCGATGGTAAGTGCGGTTTTGACTTTAATGTGTTAATAAAATTGTTAACGTTTTGTCGGCAAAACGAGGGCCGATGTTCGATGTAAAACCGACGAGATGGCAACATGCGATGACGATTTAAAATTATTAAAATGTTTATAAGTTCGCTGTAAGAATTCGCTTGGCGTATTGTTGCGACACTCACCAAGGTTGGCGGCCATGATTTCTTGATCTTTTGGCTTCTTTTTCCGGGGGCGCCCTTTCTGCCGGGGCGGGGGCGCCGTAGACCCGTTGAAGAAAGGGCCTTTAGGAACATCATTGTCTACCCGAGCGAACTCAGGGGAGGGGTATGGAGGGTAGTGCGGCCCCGGGGCAGGGCCCGCGTACGGCACCAGGCACGTCTGAGGGGGCCCGGGCACAGCCATGTGGGGCCCGTACTCCGGCATGGTTTCATAATGCAGCCTGTGAAAAGAAAGTTTACTTAGCTTCGGCTGGAAAGGAGTTGTTAGCTGAGAGTTTAGGAATGTTAGGAGTCTTTGTAACAGAATGTAGAGCTTAAATGTTCGAACATAGCGATACAAAGCGAATATGACAAATATTCAGTTTCCAGTAAAAATACGTTGTATGTGCAGTTAGTGCATCTTACAAAATACGTTGAATGTGCCCGTCATTTGTTTGTATTCGTCTCAGTTCCTATTTAGAGATCGTTTTACTTCGAGCTCGAGGGCTAAACAGTTCAGTAAATCAACTAATGAGCTAAAAAACAAACCTGTGAGCTGAATAAGTGTAATAGACGTACCTGCAGTATACTGCTGAGTCTCTGATGCCGAATGTGTCTCCTTTATTGAGAGGCGTGCTACAGAGAGCACATGAGAAGCAATGTACGTGGAACACCAGGTCCCGGGCGCGCATCACCAGCTCCGAAGCGGAGATCGGGGTATGGCAGCGAGCGCAGCGTTTAGATCCATATAACCTGCGGAAGAGAAGAAAATTTGAGTATTTTGGAAAGCATATGTATGTATGCTACACGTAGGTCCCTTACGTCGGAGTCTTGAGTCTGTGAATGTAGGTAGATTATAGTTTTTAATCTTTGTTTAATTCCTTAATCTACTTATATACCTACATATACTAGCTGACCCGGCAAATGTCGTTTTGCCATATAAAATAAAATAAAAAATTTAGGCCAACCGTAATATTTAGGGGGATGAAAAATAGATGTTGTCCGATTCGCGAAAATATGCATATAACTTAGTAACACATTTATAACACAGCGAAATATTAAAAATAAATCTCAATGAATGAAATTACGTTGCTAACAAAAAAAAATGCACATTTAAATTAAGTGCATAGGAGTTAAAATGTATAAGAGCAATTAATTTTTCAAAAGGTTATCTCTATAAACTCAATATTATTATTCCTCGCGAAGGTTTCTTTTATTTTTTATGTGTTTATTAGTTATAGCCCTCTTAATGAATGGTGAGTAGGAAGCTACTCGATACGCTTGTAACGACCGTTAAATATAATACTTCTAGGTACCCACATATTCTCAATAAGGAAATCAAAAAAAGATATTAATCCTATCATAACTAAAAATCGAGAGAAAGATCAAGTAGTGGTATGGAAATAGTAGATTATTAACCAAGGGGATAAAGCAGTGTCTTCTGTCGCGGGTGACGATTTAAATCGCGAGCGTAACGAAGGACTCGAGGTTTACTCCCGACCGTAGCGAGAGTGTTAAAAACTTAAATCAAAAGCGAAGCGAGAGATTTAAGACGAGTCCTGAGTGTAGCGAGGGATTTAAGTTCATCCAAGACTAAGACAGCTTTATCACCGAGGGAAATACTCTACTTTTCGTACCATTTGCGAAAAATTAACACAAAACAAAGGCATCAAGCTCATACGGCCTCGTCGGTTTTCGTAATTTTATTTAATAATCATAACTGCATAATAATTGCGTATTCCTTTTTCAAAAAGATGTATTTTGCTTTATATACAAACTCAATGGTGTAATACAGATGTAGTTCAGTATAAATTTCGGTAAGTATTCCAAATTTAAATCACATTCTCCCCCTAGAGGATGAATGAAATTCAATAAAATTTTCTTTCCCTGTTTTTAACAGATAAAAAATGACTATTGTTTGGTTCGCTTTTTGTGGCATAGAATGTCACTTTTTTGAGCAAGTGGTATGAAAAAGAAATTATAAGTAGAATATTAAGCACATATTATGGACATTAAGTAGACTTTATCGAAAAGGTGGTAAAAAAAATATCCTACACGGTATCACGATTTCGTACCAACTCGAGTTCAAACAGACTTGTGTCAAATCACAAGCAAGCAATTAATTCGCGTTATCAATGTGCTAATTAAAAATAAAAGTTTATAGCTTTTTGCCACGAACGCTCATTGTCTGCCCAGGCCCCAGGGTCGATCGTATACGCCGTTAACATAAATTCACAAGTTATGCTAAATATTATTAAAAATAATTAAAGTTTTTCCTTCTAAATAATAATTAAGTAGGAAAATAATTATGAAACTATGACCATGCGAAAATCTCAATAGATACCTACTTAAAGATGACACCGATTGTGAAAGATCTTTAATATCATAAAACTTGCAAATATTGTAAGGAAATGCTTTTCTTCATTCGTTCAGCGTTTTAATATCAAAGATATACCTAAATACTATAGTTAAGATCAGTTACAGCTTACACAAATATTTATCGACTGATATATTCCCAAATAAAGTACCAAGCAAACATAAATCATGTTTTTTTTTATGAGAGTCAATAACCTCATCACCTGTCTAAACGCCACAGGCTGTTTCATTCAGCCAAATTAACGATTGCACACACCCACGCATTTTCGTACTAGTGTAGTATGCGTATTGCATATTTTGAGAGTATTAATCAATACATGTTGGTTACTTACTTACATAGGTTACCTACTTGTGCATGGGTTACCCTTCAACTGCTACAAATGTACATACTTATATCAAAAATTATATCTAAAAAACGACTAAATAGTTTCAAGCAAAACACTTTTCACGCAGCTTAAATGACTGATATATAGTTGGTGGTATTTAAGTTCAATCACAAATTTGAAAAAGTCTGTTAATATAATGAATTATGTGAATATTCACATAATTATGTAATTACCTACCCTATTTCATTTTCGGACTAACAGTGTTTATAATAAATACAGGTTATTAATGAAATCCATAATTAACGGTAGGTACTCATAATCCAGGATAATCTGCTATTATTCACATTCACAGTTTTACCTGTAGCAGTTAAAATATACAAACAATATAACATCCGTACTAGCTTATCCGCGTCATGCTGAAAATTCGTGGCGGTTTAGTCTATAATACAGATTTAATAACAAAACTTTAATTAAAAAATAGTTTACAGGAGTAGCCCAGCTGGATTGTTACTATTGGAAAAATAATTACGTAAATCGAAAGTTCGCGCGAAGTTTTAACATGAAGGTTTAATTGGGTTATTGTAAACTCACCACTACGAAACTTCGCCACATTTAAAAATATTGGTTAACTAACAGTGAAAAAATAATTCATAATAGGTATAGTAAACTCGTCACAGGTACATCAAACTTGTTTTGAATGTACCGAAAATTATTAAACACTACTACTTCGTTTCATATCGGTACTTTTAAAGCTGTGGCAAGTTTTCGTGAGACAGATAAGATTGTGGCGAGTTTACTATAATTTTTACTTGTGGCAAGTTTTCATTATGGCGAGTTTACAATTTAAACCCGTTTTATTTAATGTTGAGTTTTTAAAACCTTTGCTGTACTTATATAAGACAGTAAACAACATTAATAGTAGCAGATCATTTCTGAACTAACAGAAATTCGTTTAAAGGACTTTAAAAAAATCCTTATCTCAGTTCGGTGTCCAAAAATAAATGTAATTCTGAGCTGACTGGGCGAGGCCTTTGGTTTTAAAATGATAATTAAATGCATCCGCCGGTCTCAAGATCGAGATAGCGGGTTCTGCTCCGGAGTGAGACATCCCGGTGTGGTCCCACCCCTATCTAGATCGAACTCTTAGCTGCTTTAAATAAGACGTTAAGGAAATGCCGCCTAAACGTTAGAAATTTTTAAGATACTTAACTGACTATCGTCACAAATCTCTGTTAATGACCCTTTTTTAATTGCTTTGAGTTCATGGTTTGGAACTTTTGATGTCAACATTACCAACGAAAATGCCCTTTTCTACTACTCGTCTTACAAATAAGGTAATTCGACGTTTATAGGACAACTCTGATCAGTTGTAGGTACCTAATTTTTTTTCTAAAAGGGTTTATAATTATAATAATAACGCCTTTTCCATACATAGTGTTATAGCCTTCCATAATTATTTACCAGCGCACCTAGAAATCAATCTGTTTTGCTCCAGTGTACAAAATATAAGAAAGATCCTAAGCAAAGATTTTATTGAAGACAATTATAAATAACTAATTTAGTTGTTATTTAACATGGCGCTATGTAGACTTTTTGTTAATTTTTTATATTACATGATGCGATTCAATTCTTAACATACCCACTAAAATTATTTCTTAACTTTATCATAAACCTAAAAGATGTCAACGCAATCTGTAACAAAACATAAATGTTATTAGCCTATAAGCTTTCTTTAAAAACAAATAAATAAATACTAGTTTTTATTCAGGCTACAGCCTCTATTTAAACTATCACTGCAATGCTAAACGACCAATAAAAAAAAAAATGTAAATGGTAACATTGAAAAAATTAAAAAAACAAAAACAAATTCAATTCTATAAATTTTCATTATTTCTGAAAGTATTTTATCCGGCATTTTATTTATTAAACTTGACGAGTGTAATTGTCGAAGTATTACGTTTGATAGTTCAACATTTTTGATAATAGAAAATGTTCCTACACTATTAAGCTATTATACAAATATACTATTTCATAATAGTCATAAAACATTTAAGTAACGTTGGTATTATTGCACTTACTCTTTCTGATTTAACGTTTAATGCTCTTCTGAAATTCCATTCCTTTAAACGTCCATTTTCATTTAAAATAAAAATCATACACAATACCTACTTTAGTTTTTTATATACTTAATTCTATTTTTACTAAAGCAAGTTCGAACTTGAAGCTTGATAGTTTTACACGCAAGCTTTGAACAATTAAAATGAAAAAATAAAAACTGTTGTTAGTTTACGAATTTTCCCTAAGGATGAAGCACGATAATTTTAATTCTTAGTTCACAACATTCTTTTGTGCAAATACCTCGGAAGCACGTCTAAGCAGAATGTTGGTATGCTATGATAGCGGGTAGGAATCTAAAACTGTAGTTGAATTATAATTATGGCTGAACATTCCAGCTGTGGAAAAAGTTACAAAGAAAGGACGTTAACTTCACGAGTGAACTTTTAAACTGACGCGTGACGGTCGGTTCTGTAAAATCACACAGTGAAAACGTAGTTGAAGTGAGCTGTCATTCTATTCTAGTTTTATTTATTATAAGTAGTAACGATGTCGCCTTTTCGGCTACAAGGGCTGCCTTTTAAGTCGTGTCGTTTGCAATTATTAAAAAAAAAACATATCGCTTTGTCATCTTCTTGAATTTATAATTCGAAAACAAAAGATTTTTTTTATCGGTAGAATAGTTTTATTGTAAGTTTTATTCAAAGATGACAAGTCGATTGCAAAAATGGAAATATCAAAGGAAAATACCTATGCGTGCAAGAATTTTCTACAACTTTCAAAAGGGATTAACGCGACTTCAGTGCTTTGAGGAGATCACTTCTGTATTTAATGATGCAGCACTCTTAGGACTGTGGAACGCTGGTATTTAGAATTTAAACGTGGGCACTCTAGCTTCAGTGACAAGCCACGTGAAGGTCGTCCAAAAACCGCCACGACTCGAGAATATCGACGCCGTGCGGCAGCTAATCGTCTAAGATCGTCATGTGACATACCGTGAAACGGTGAAATAGAGGCAGCCGTGGGCATTTTAGGGACTACTATCCAAAAAATTCTGCACCATGAACTCGGCAAGGGAAGCTGATCTCTCGTTGGATACCACATTTGCTTAGCGACTATCAAAAAGCAGTCCGTGTTAGATGGCGACGCTAAACTCTGCAGCGATTCAACTGAGGAGAGACAAAACACGTTTATGATATGGTTAGTGGTGACGAGCCGTGGATATATGCTTAAGACCCAGATTCCAAGCAGCAGTCAACTGTCTGGGTCCTCCAAGATGAGCAAAAACCGACCAAAATTATAGATCGCGGAGCACTTAAAAAAATGGTTGCCTCGTTTGTGGCAAAGGGTGGTCACGTCGCCACTATTGTACTAGAAGATCGCAAGACGGTTAACGCTGACTGGTATACCACTGTTTGTTTACCACAAGTCATCACAGAGTCCAAACTCTGTGATGACTTGTGGCAAACAAAAACAACTCAAGACGCCGTATGATACTGCACCATGACAATGCAAGTTCACACACCGCCCGCGATACGAAGATGTTTTTAAGCACCCTAAATGTCTAAATTTTTTTCCCCAAAATCAAGCAGTCTTCGTGGTCAACGTTTCAGCTCACCCGAAGAAGCTGTTGACGCATACAAATCGGCCACTTGACTACCCCCACTTCGGAGTGGAATAAATGTTTGTGTTTGTTTGTTTGTTTGTTTTTAGTTTGTTTGTGTTTGTGTCTCTTATCCTGTACGATCTGAAAAATTTTCATGAAATGAAACAAATCTAGAAAGTTAAGAGTTATCGTAACTATAAATTTTTACTCGTAACATGAAAGGTTGAAAGATTTGCTAACCGAAATACTTTGAAGGCTGAAGTCAAAGCAAAGCAAGGCTTTACGGCACAGAAAGCACGCCACCAAAATGAACAATTTTGAACGCCAAAATATATTTCCGATATTCAAAAACGGGCCCCATTCTGTCCAGTGCCTAACGCGGCAGCTAGCCCCATACCTAGCTCAGCGTTAAAATTAAGTTATCGACAGCTCGTGGGTGTGAGTCACGAGCGATCCTATCTTGACCACACAGGGCCCGGACCGCGGACCTCGAGTCCCGGCCTGCGAAGCCATTGTCTTACTCACTTAATTTTTTAACAGTTTTTTTTTTTACAAATTATACGTAAATGATCGACTCGAAGGCAGTTATGAGCAGACTTGTATTTAAATTTCATTTAAACCCAAATTGCTGCCCGGAAAATGGATACGAAATTATAAGAATTTTCGTTTTAGCTCTTTAATTTTATCAATGATTTTTGATTTTTAATTTTAATTTAAGGAAGACTTTTGTGGATTTTTGACTCCTTTGTAAATAAATTAGGTACATAATTATGTACCTAATTTATTTTAAAATTTTCGACAACTTTAAACATTAGAAGTAAATATATGTACTTATAAATTCGGTACGTAAATTGCACCTACTCAACTGACGAATAATAAAACAGACAAAATATCACTTTCATAGATGCTCACACAACACTATTAAAAGAAATTTATAACTGTAGAAGTATGTTCACAACTCGATTGATTAAAAAAATCTGAAAACACATGTCACTTATAAATTGTCCACATGTGAGTTATATACGATCACAAGTTTCACAGACACCGAGCGATTCAGTAACGAGCGGACGGTGTGCGTCCCCAAACTTCGGTACCGGGAAAATATCGGTACCAGACAAGTATCGATACATTTTTAAGTAACACGAGGAAAGCTCACCTGTACTTGAACAATGCATACAGGCAACAAAAAAAAAACCAAGCTAAAATTCGATTCTAAGTATTTACTATGAAGCTCGAAAATATCGGATGTTAATTACCAGTTCTAACATTTCTTATAAATGACCTAATACTAATATTATAAAGCTGAAGAGTTTGTTTGTTTGTTTGTTTGAACGCGCTAATCTCAGGAACTACTGGTTCGAATTGAAAAATTCTTTTTGGGTTGAATAGACCATTTATCGAGGAAGGCTTTAGGCTATATAACATCACGCTTAAGCCAATAGGAGCGGAGCAGCGATAAAGAATGTTTTAAAATCGGAGATTCCATGGGGATGAAGTCGCGGGCAGCAGCTAGTGACCTAATAAAAGTATAGCTATTAATTCTCTAAAAACTCTAGTAGTCTAGAGTAGATTTCCAACAAAGACACCGTAAAAATGTTCCCAAGCGGAAGTATCGGCACTGCTCAGATATCGATACCACGTCCTGTCCGCGTTTCGTCACTACGAAGGCACGTATCGATACCATACTCTCCACTACGCGGTAGAAAGATTGATAGTCCCAGTGCGTGTGTTATAGATATAAATCGGTAGTTTTTGTGAATGGTTAGGCCTGTCTCTTTACATTTGTATCTACTGCTTGCGCTTCATAATCCACTTTTGCTACAAGTTGCGCCTTTGATTTATTTAAGGTTTTTTTTTTTTTGAGGCTCCAATTTGAACAGTGCCATAAACTTGCCAGTTACTTTGGTCGAACATGATTGGCATACACCTTTTTTTGGATGGGTAATCATCAGATGAGTTCTTCCGCTCTGGGTGGAGCGCAAGGGATTGTCAGTCTCTTACTGACTAAAACTCACGGGTTGCCCTTTGCGTTCCAGGGCCCCGGTGAATCGAACAAATTCCGCAACCCACAGGCACTGACCCTATGGGGCCCTACCTTCTTTGCGTCAATGTTCGGAATCCTCCAGAAAAGCTTGAGGAGTAAGTGCGTCTGTTCATATCTCCGGAGAATTGGGTTGATTATACCTCGTTTGCTTATTCATCTAGTCTACTCTTGCTCGTTAATTAATTTAGTCTAATCTACTAAAAGTGCCAAAGGCTGCCTTTCCTGATAAGAAGGAAAATTGTACGTATGTCTGTTTCCAACAAATCGGAGATGTGTGGGAGCGGAAGGGTTGTGCCTATGAAGATGATTAATGCATGTTTGTATGAAAACTTAATTTCGTCATTCCTTTTTACCACAGCTAAGATAAGCCTATCGATTATTCTTTTTTTATCGATTATTATTATCGATCGAGAATTTAAACCTATCGATAAACATTATACCTACACATATACAGCACTACTTAGCACGTCCCTGAGGTGCAATTCTTTTGTTTTAAAAATGGCATTCTAATTTGCCAGTCTCAGTCAAAAATCTTCTAATTTTCCTCTGTCGCGGAACCGAAATTTCGAACAATTTTTAAGCACGTGAATTGGCTTTTCTCTCCGAAAGCCTGAAACGGACCCCGCTTGCAAAGGACTAGAGAAACTGGCTTCCTCTTACATACAAGTATGTTTTTCTGTTTGTTTTATCTAGCCAAGTGTACTAGTTAGCAGTGAAAATGAGTAAAGGCAAGTAATCCATAGTAACACAGTGGAAGCCGTCACCGTAACGTTTATCTGTGATCGTGCACCAGCGTGAATGTTAGCCTTGTTCACTTGTAAATTAGATGACTTCAACAAATTACTTAGTGTTTGTCTTGACTTAGGTAAAGTGTATTCACCATGTTAGGTTTGGATTGGAGTGATTTTTCATGTTTCGTTTCCTAGTGTAAAATACATAAATAATAAGTAGGCTATGTAGGTATAACAACATACATATATGCATATACTTACAACAAAAATAAAGGCTTACTGAATCAGACTTGACTTAATTGCAGACCTGCCGGAACAGTCGTAGTATTGATACATTTTTTAGCTTGAACTTTACGTAAGGAACCGAAAAAAGATAATTTGGAACAAGTAAGTTCATAAGGCTCACTTCCACAAACCAGAGCTATATTTTAACTCCGAGTTAGTTTTAATCCCGTTTCGATATTGTCTGGAATATTTTTGTTAATTTAATGTCGTGTAGGAACTTACTCTGTGTTAAAAGAGATCACTTGTTTGCAATCGGCTCCAATTAATAGAAATGTTTGACAACAAAATAATAAAAAAACAAGTACAAAGAAATAAGTAAACAGCTCGGACAAAATACATAAAGCTCGTAACCAATTTACACAGAAAAATAGATATCGGTGCCCAGAGTCCGTTCAATATGTTTGCGTTTTCACGAGAACACAACTGTGTTCTCGTGAAAACGCAAACATATAACTCCTCGATACAAGCTTGGTACGTAATCAGTACTATTATCATCAAATCACGGCAGAGAAGACGGAGGAAGAAGATTACACCAATGACACTCCGGGAATAACATCATATTTGTCGATTATTATTTTATCCACAACGGTAGACCAAATTCCAATTAAAACAAAACCAATAAACACAACGCCAACTGCAAAATTCTGTTTCAACCACGATATTCAATTCGAATTCCAAAGGTTGACTATTACAGAATACCTATGGCATCATGTCCGACTGCGTACATTTGCGTGTTTAGGTAGTGTTATATAAATAAAAATTCAGGATCAATATCAAACCGTAGAAATTGCATCAATAAAGACTTGTTTGTATTTATTTATTTAATTTGAACTAGTGCAAGGAATTTTTCCGGGGGTCTGTCTAGAACATTGTGTATTAAGCTCTATCTGCGGTCTCGATAATAGTTAATAGCTAATTTAGTTATTAGCTGAATATAACGTCAGACGCTACTATAGTGTAATAAATTTAGGTTTATTTTTCAGTTTAGCTAGTAGTACCGCGCGCCCGTGATTTTACATCCTAGGCTATTTTTTAACCGACTTTAAAAAGGAGGAGGTTCTCAAATCGATTGTTAGTTTTTTGTTATGTTTGTTCAGAAACTTTTTTCTAATCGTTAAACGATTTAGAAGATTTTTATTTCGACGAGTATTTTTTCGAACTGGGAGACCAGTTCTTATCTTAATTTTGTGAAAAAGTTCAGAGATACGCAAAGGAAGTCTTCAATAAATCTTCCGAAATTGCTGAAATCGCATGACTGTTTATTGTTTACACCAGTTTATAACATCACGCCAATACAAAGTGAAGGGGTACGTAGATATATACAAGTCAATCGTGTTTTTGGGGTTATCTATTCGGGCATAACTTTATTGTTTACGAACCGGTCTTGATGATTCGTTTTGACTTTAAAGATAAACTAGTGACCTCCTCCGCTTAAAATCAATAAAATCTAGTAAAGTGAGATATTGTTAGGATAATGTCAATCCCAAAGCAAAGAGATTTAAATATAAGCTGGCCTTGAACTACGAAGTTACACAAAGTAAATCTTTAACGATAAATAGCGCAACCACTAATCGCGGGAATAATTTAGTTGTGGAGTGTCACCACTGAAAAGTAATAAATAAATGAACATTTTTACAAAAAATAAACTTACTTAGGATTTTTTTTTACCAACGACACTATTAAAGAGGATAATCGTGAAATTATCTGTCATCAATTCGTCATGTAATGAACGCCATGTCCCAAGCGTCTTGGCTTAGTATAGTGCAGAATCGAGCTTGCAATATGACATCACATCACATAATATATATTGACAGTATTCCAAAGAAAACTATAAAAGAGCAACTGGACCGAGATCAATCAAAATATTAATTATAACTATGGCGAGAAAAATGTAAAACTTAACGCTATCTGTAACACGTTACAATTGCAAAGCAAAAGTTCTTACACCTTATTATGGATCCATCCTATCCGCCACAGATATTTTCGTGCTTTTTTATCAGACTTCAAAAGGAGGTTCCAAATTCAAATGTTCTTTTTTAAGAAAACGTTTCGGCGAAAGCTATTGTAAACGGTGTAACAAAGGAACAAAACATGAAACAGACTCGCCTAAAATTCTGAAGTGTGGGAGTTTCAGTGCTCGTTATCATTCATATTTATTTTTACCAATAGATAGTTTTTCTAGAAATTGTCTAAATATAGAACCTAAAGACTATTATGTCTCTATGATTTTTTCATTGGAAAATTGCTATTGTGTCAGTCAAAAGCTACTAAAATAACCAGACGCTCTTTGATGTCAAAATAAAATCAAATTTTCATTTTCATTTTTTCTTCATAAAAATAACATAAACCAAAATCTGTAATACTCATGTAGGTACCTCCCGTTACAAAAAGCACTTAGTCTTTATCGCTTATCGTGTAACAATTTTCATTTGTATTGTGCATGTTTACGCTGAAACAAAAGCTTACGACCCAGAATTACTTGTCCACAACCTTAAAACTCACAAAATACTTGCACAAAACGAATATGCAACCCAACACAATACCTCCCGTTTCGGTCGCCGCGTTAGCCTAACAAGCATCGCATTAAATATTTGGTATCCGAAACCCTTTATCGGCACTTGGCCGGCCCTCGGCACGCTAGAAACGAGCCGATTCTTCACGCCGTCAACAACAATGGAGCGCGGCAAGCTTTATTTGTGAATAATATGCTACGCCAAACGAATATGACACGGCAATTCACTCGACGATAATGTCGATAGAAAAACGAATACGAGAAATGGATCGAACGTAAGACGGCTACCGCGAGCAATGCGAGCAGAAAGTTTTTTTTTTTCATGGAAATTCGCTTTAAAATATTATTAACTTACTCATCCAGTTCTTGTTCTCCATTGGGATTCCAATTTTCTAAGTTTGGAGTGACCACCTGTCTCAATACTCCTGGCTCGGGGACTATGTCTGTGTAATTAGGATTAGTGTCTTCCGGATTAACCGGCCACATATCCGGCACCTCTAACTCAGTAAAGTCCGTCATTGTGCTACGTTGTGACCATTCACTGATAAAAGTTAATAGTCAGTCATCCTGCGAACTACCCGGGAGCGCTCCCTACAGTGAACCGCACTGCTGGAGCGTCGAGCGAAGACTGAACGATGATCTATTTTGTTATCATAAATATTGTACCTAAACTACTCAGGTGAATTTAATTGTGAGTCGATACCGTTTCCAATGAAGCTATTTCCTGGATACGGTTATGTGAAAAGGTGATAATATTCCTAGTAACGGGCAGACGTTAATTAGCTTTGTCATCCAGGATGCTTTGTTACAATATTTGACGCGGAATAAGATGCAACAGAAAGATTATTTAAGCCATTTCTAAGATCTTAGTGTACTTTTTACTTACATGCTTATAATAACGTATATAATTGTAATCTTGTATAGTATGTGTAGTTTTCCGTCTAATTTTAGTTTTCCTAGTTAATTAGTAATGGATATGAAAAAAAAAAAACTTTCTTTGTAGCTTTTATTTTACAGACCGAGACATTACAATTAATAAAAAGGATATAGGAGATTTTACTTTGATAATTAATTTTAAATGACTGATTGAAGCGTAGGACTTCTGGAAGATATACATAAATAGCGAGTCCTGCAACATTCTTACTGGGTGGGTGGGTACTTAATACAAATCTCCTTTCTATATTATAATGTTCCTCAGAAGATTAAGGTACACTAAGAAAGCTTGAAGCTTTCTCCGTTTATTAGGAAAGCATATATAACGTTTTTAAGTGATAAACTGATAGCTGAAGATTTATTTTTTATTTGATTTATATCTTAGTATAAATACTAAAATTATAAGGACGTTGAGTAATTGTTATTTATTTTAAATCTATATGTATAAAAACAATTGTAGTTCATTAAAATTCAAGAACGGCTGGACTAATTTGGCTCCCTTTGGTTTTGAATAATTTTTGGAAGTCCAGCGAAGGTTAAACAGATGAGTAAATTTGAAAAAAGAAAACTCGGTATAAAGTAAAAACAACAATTTCGCTTTCCCTTAGAAACTATTACTACCTGTCAAACAGTTCATGTGCGTTCCATCTTTCATAAATCAAATTTCAATCAAACCATGTGTATACCTATATACAATTTACTACTACTATTTACTTTCGGGATTGGATAAGAAACAAATAAATATTGACACTCCAGTTACTAGTGCATCATGCGCACTCATAGTTCATTTATTGGATACTAAGATTAATAATAGATTGTATGAGGAATAGAACTACAAAGGAAATAGTTAGCTGAAGATTATATACTAGGAGAACTAATTAATAGTAGGAATTCACAATACTGCCATCATAGAAATATAAAATATCTATGACTGCCATCAATCTATTATATACTGGATTGTCTAGTATTAATTTAGAAGTATTTGACTGTGGAAAATGAGGAGGTTCTCAATTCGACTGCATTTTTTTGCCTGTTTTACGTCATAACTTTGTACTGGGTGTACCGATATTGATGATTCTTTTTTATATTCGAAAGCTGGTTCGTGCTTGTCGTGTGGTCCCATTTATATTGATTGAGATCTGACGACTAGTGTTTTAGTTCTCCCTATTAATGCGTGGCTTCCATTATAAAATGAAAAAATAAAATTGTGTACGATGGTTTGGAAGAGCATCTTAGTATTTCAACGTGGTCGCTCTCGAGTGGTGAAGATCTGATGAAGACCAGAGATAGGAAACGGAACTCTTCAATAAATTATAGCAAATCTGTCGGGATAGTTGAAATCGCATGTTTGGTTATTGTTTACACCAATTTATACCGCGTACGCTGTGATGGATATGTTTAGCTGGGAGTGAAGTGAACCACTAAAAAGTTCAAATTAAAAAAAAAAAACTTTAATTTCGGAACTCGATGTTTTTGGTTGCTTTTTCGTTTTTTGAACAACAACTTCCGAAATTCAAGTTATTTTGTACTTTTTGGTTTTTTTGTTTAGAAGTCTGTTGTATTTTTTTGTAAAACGTTTTTTATTGGGACTACATACATAGGGTATGCCTGTAGCAGGGCAGCTGTTAGTGAGGTCACGACTTGGATAGGTGTGTTAAGCAACTATTGGTGAGGTCGCGATTTGGATGGGTGTGTTAAGCCAATGTTGGCAAGGTTGCGAAAAGGATGCGTGGAGTTAAGCAACTAATAGTGAGGTCGCAGTTTGGATGGGTGGGGGTTAAGTAGCTGTTAGTGAGGTCACGAACTGGATGGGTGGGATTAAGTAGCTGTTATTGAGGTTGCGATTTGGATGGGTGGGGTTAAGCAATTGTTGGCTAGGTTGCGAAAAGGATGGGTGGAGTTAAGCAGCTGTTAGTGAGGTCACGATTTGGATGGGTGTGTTAAGCAACTGTTGGCAAGGTTGCGAAAAGGATGGGTGGAGTTAAGCAGCTGTTAGTGAGGTTACGATTTGGATGGGTGTGTTAAGCAATTGTTGGCAGGATTGCGAAAAGGATGGGTGGAGTTAAGCAGCTGTTAGTGAGGTCACGATTTGGATGGGTGTGTTAAGCAGTTATGTTTGATATATATATATGTGTGTGTGTGTATGTACATGTACAATTTTTTATTTCATACTAAAGCATCGACCACTTAGGTACAAACTATAATATCAAGGAAAAAGGCAAATGCACAAAGATGTAGAGAATATCGTGAGAGAAAGAAATTACAAAACAATCGTACAAAACATAACTGCAGAGAGATCAGATGAATGTAGTGAGACTGATCAATTACAAGGTAAAAACCTAAAACTTTAAATCATCATTCAGATGCGTAAGTATGATTTTTCAAGACAAGACAAGACAAGAACTTCGTTCCGTCCGGGTGTCGCTTTACACATCTCAAGTTCTTTTTTTGCTTCGGCTTACCTCTTTCAACATATCACCATAGTATAAACAGGGGTAGTAGGTTATCTCCGGCCTAATTCGCGATATAATTGCCTACTGTCTTAGGGTTGTCACTTTAACACATCTCTGTATAACTAATTCAATGATCATTAGTCAATAAAGTTCAACAATGGTTTGATTTTACAACTGTAAGTACTTACCTACTTAGTTACTATACCTACAATACTGAGAAATCGGCATAACTAAACGTAAACAAAGCAATAGAGGCAAATCAATTGATAGATCAAAAGTACCTACCTAATATATTCTAGTAGGAAATTAGGCCTACCTACCTACTTTCTCTGTGTGATAGAAAACTAATAAAAATAATAAGTAAGTAGGTATCTCATCATCAAGTAAAAATGATATGCTAGTATAAGTGACTAGCTTACCTTTCCTGTTCATTAGGTAATCTGAACAGAGATAATTCTGGAATCGATGAATTATTGAGACACACAGCAATACGTTCTCCTGCGACTGTCAGACATTTTTTATTTATTTAGCGGTGACGCGCGAACCTCGTGCAGTGTTAGCCCCGACTGGCGCACTGAGAAACGGGTCGAGACTTGTTAAAGTGTGCGTGCGTCGACGCATAGATACTATGGCGCACACATACAAGCCGCGCGCGGTGCGTTTGTATGAAGATAAACTACTACCCCTGTTTATACTATGATATCACTCTTCGCCACTCGTAGATACATATGTATGTATGCCTATTATAGGTATACACAAAGGGCACAAGAAGGATCACGGGTGGGTTTTAGTCAGTAAGAGTCTGACACTCCCTTCCGCTCCGCCCAGAGCGGGAGAAGTCATTTGATGATTTCCCAACCAGAAAAAAAAAAGAAAATAAAAGTATACACAAACTCAGGAATACTGTTACTTTATGACCTTTAACAATTGCATGATGATACAGCAATGTCATATCTATGCTGTTTCATATCTAAAGTCAAGTCCCCATCCACCTGTGGTCGAACGTGAGAGGTCAAAGATTAAAATATGTAGTAATGACACATTGTTTATCGTTGGTTTATGAAAAAAATATTTTAGCTTGTTTGTAACCCGTCAGTGGGGTTTTAGTGCTAGGTATTTTGACTAACTTTTTTTATTAATATGATCGAGTATGCCTACTATTTCACTGGATGGTGATGATGATGGAGCATGCATGCCTAGCTTTTAGGAAATTAGTAAAATCGAAACAAAGATATTTAGTACAAGAATTGGAATTTCTAGGGAGATTTAGATGTCAAAAGAAATTGTAAAGACTCCCGTAAACAGGCAAGACACTTCAATGCGACAGCGGTGTAGGTGAAGCACAGTAACGATTAGCTGTAAATGATTAGAAACAATAATAAATAGATCATTTATTTAGATAGTCAAGACCCGTTGTGTTAGTAATTACAATATTGACTTATAACTATTGTTAGTAAGCTGACTGACTGAATATAAGTAATTAGAATGTAAGTAAGACAGTTTGTAATTGCACAGAGATAGTTTTGATTATAGGTATTTTATTAAATCATAATAAAGATGGAAAACATAGGTATACAATTTAAGTAATGTTCCACAAGTAAATATGACAAAGTTCCATCCATCTAAGTAAACAAACCCGCTGATTGGATGAAGATTTTACATCCGGGTTCAAGCTCGACAAGTCGAAACCTGTCGGGGTTTGTTATTGTTAGTCGCAGGCCAAGCTTGAGGAAGACAAGGGGGAAGGGGCGGGCGGCCATCGCTTGCGCGCCCACGCTTGGTAGATCCGGCGCAGATAGAAATCAGTGTACACAATACTTGCGCCCATGTGCGTAATCTATAAATAAGACCGCCGTTAGAACAATGGGTCAGTCTTCACTTGTCCTCCAGCAGAGTAACTACTCGCTGTCTCCCTGTGCTGTGAAATTGTATCAAAGTATAAAAAGTCTGTGTAAAGTTGTGCCGAGTTTATTATAAATAGCGCGTGTTAATTATTTTGACTCATATCGTTAGTTTAACAAGTAAAGTAGAGTGATTGTATTAGAATTACGTGAATACAAAGTGTTTTTACCTCTATGTCGCTTGTTTTATTCCACTACCTCGTAAAGGGAACAACGTCACCCCCGCCTAGCCTGATCCCGGTGTCGTGTGTCGACATTTTGGTCCTTCGGAGCCGGATCTAGTTCATCAAGAGGAGTGGAATAAAATGAGTCAAAAGAGTGCTATAACCACGCGCAGCAAGTTACGTAAATTAGCCGACGAGATGAGTGAGCGGCGCAAGAATGACGTCCCCTCGGACTCAGGTTTACCGTCTGAAAAGACGCCAGGCTCGCCGTCGGTTGCACCAACTGTTGCGTCAACGTCCGTTCGTAATATACCTCTGACGGGCCCCGGCCGAGTGTTCGACTATACGGAGCAGACAACTGAGAGGAGGCGCCAGGGATCAAGACAAAGCAGCAAAGGCTCATCTAAGAATAGTCGCAAGAGCGTCGAATTCTTACGAAAAAGGATTGAGTATGAAGCTGAACGCGAGCTAGTACAGTTAAAAGAAAAACTCGTGAGGAAAAGGGTGGAAGCAGATATCGCCGAGATAGAGGCAGCTGCTGAAAGTGATGACTCAAATTCAGATGTGGATACGACACATCGCGTTGAAGAATGGATTAACACAACGCCCCAAGTAATTGAAAAAGATACAGTGTTGCAGTCTGTATCGCGCGCGCCTGTTGAAGTGGCCGCGCCCCGTGAAACCTCTGTGACCCGGGAACAAAACGTAAGTAGAGTGAATAACGTATCTCTTACGTACCGTGAACCTACAGTGTCCAGCGAGATAAATGTGCCACGCATAATAGAGTCGTCGACGTCAGTATCGGTGGGCAACATAACGACACCTACTACGCCGGCGTACTTGCCAGTGTCGACAGCAGTGAGATTCCGTCTGCCCGAGAATAATCCCGTCTTTACCACTCCGGTCGCAAGTGTACCTCGAGTATCAACGCTTGAGTCGGATACACGGCGGCAGAGATATGACAGAGTGGGTGAAACAGAAAGACGGCGAGAGTCATCAGGGGAAAGAGACAGGAAGATAGACCAACTGGCAGAAGCGATTACGGGACTGGCACGACCGCGACCGGTACCTAGGCAGGCTTATGAATTGCCTCATTTTAATGGCGACCCCGCCGAGTGGATTTCCTATCGAAACATGTACTGGGACACTACTGAGTTGTACAGTTTCAAATCACATGAAAACCTAGCACGCCTGAAAACCTCACTGCACGGCGAAGCGAAGATAGCGGTTGAAGACTTATTGCGAACGTCAACAGACCCGTCAGCAATAATGCGTGCCCTAGAGGAAGAGTTCGGTCATCCGACCCTAGTATTACAGTGTGCACTAAAAAAGGTCAGAGATTTACCCAGAGTGACGGAAAGCTGCCGAGAGCTGAGGAAATTCTCAACGACTGTGAGAAACTGTGTATCATTGTTAAAGAATATTCGTGCAGAAGGTTATTTGAATAACCCACAATTAGTGAGTGAGCTACTAAACAAACTGACACCAGTGCAACGCGCGCAGTATGGTGACTTTGCTATGGGCCTAGATAACTCACAAGGGGTGGATTTAAGAGTGTCACCAAGCTTAGAAATAATATCACACTTCTTAACACATTTAGCACGATCGACCTCCTATTATGTACAGCCGATCATGAACGAGCCTAGTGCATCTAAACCTCCCATGAAGCAACAGAAGCAAGTCTACGGTCAAACTAGACCATTGAACAGCGCACGTCATGTCACTAACAAGCCACCACTGATGCAACGAGTGAACGCACAGAGTGACGAGTCCCTCTCACCTAAGGAATGTGTAATGTGCAAAGGTGAGCACGCTATTGAAAAATGTGAGCAATTTGGAAAGTTAAGTGTTCAACAGCGTTGGGACACAATCAAAGAAAAGAACATGTGTTTTAAGTGTCTTATTAGAAAACACCCCAAGAGGTTCTGCCGCGCCGACAAATGTGAGAAATGCGGTTATGCACATCACCTATTGTTACACGCGGACAAAGCGCAGAAAGTAAACAAAACAGAAAGTGTAACTAACATCGGGGAATGGCGAGCCTCAGCCCTACTGAAGATAGTGCCAGTGACTATAAACTATGAAAACAGTGTCGACGTTCAGTGTTACGCGTTATTAGACGATGGTGCGACGGTATCGCTCATAGACAATTCACTCGCCGCTAACTTAGAGGGACCGTGTGTACCTCTCACACTCAAAACAGCGGGCGGCTACGGAGTAACAGACTTAACTTCGCGAGTGGTACAAGTACAAGTAAAAGGTCCTAATGGACAGTGCCATAAAATTAAGTGCCGCACAATGGCAAACATAAGCTTACCAACGCAAACAGTGTCCGCCGCGACGATTAACGATAACGCGCACCTCAGCGACTTGGGTTGCGTGGAAATGAGGGGAGCCAAGCCGCTACTACTACTCGGGCAGGACAACTGGGAGCTGCTCGTCGGCCAGGACATTCGACGGGGACGATCTGGTAAGCCAGTTGCCTCACTTACGAAGCTAGGTTGGGTCATACACGGACCACTTCAAAATAGTAACAATAATAATTCAGTAAATTGCATGACAGTCTCCCTCCCCGACTTACATAATTTAGTCAAATCTCAGTTTGAATTAGAAGCCCTAGGCATTTCACAAGATACTCGTAAAAATAAAGACGTAGAGCGAGCGTTGCACGTATTAGAAAGCACCAGTCGTCGCACTCCTGACAAGTCACAATGGGAAGTAGGTTTACTGTGGAAGCATGAGAACACTCAGTTACCTAATAATTATAATCAGGCCCGACAAAGATTATATGGCATAGAAAGACGCATGCGCAAGGACGCTGTGTTCGCCGAGGCGTATACGAAACAGATAGAAAGATTGTTAGATGAAGGTTATGCGCGTAAAGTGATAAGTAAAGAAGATAATTCTCCAGTTTGGTACTTACCGCATTTCGGAGTAGTAAACCCCAACAAACCGGGGAAACTACGTTTAGTTTTTGACGCGGCCGCCAGGTCTCACGGTACGTGTCTAAATGATAACCTATTGACAGGACCTGACATGTTGAATTCATTGTTAGGAATACTATTAAAGTTCAGGATAGGCCCCGTAGCATTTTCAGGGGATATCGCTGACATGTTTATGCGAATAAAAATTAGGGCAGAGGATCAAGGCGCTCAGTTATTTCTGTGGAGAGGCGCTAATCAAAATAGAGAGCCGGAAACGTACGCCATGAGTTCAATGATATTTGGTGCCGTCTCATCACCAACCACGGCAATTTATATATTAAATAAGAATGCTAGTGAGTATAACAAAGACTATCCCGAAGCTGTCGAAGCCATTAGGAATAAGCATTATATGGACGACTATTTAGATAGCGCTTGGTCAGAGGAACAGGCGAACAGGCTGATTGAGGAAGTGACCAGAATACACGCCGCCGGTGGGTTTATTATACGGGGGTGGGTCACGAACTCAGAACAGCTTAGGGAAAAGTTAAAATTAGATATGCCAGAAAGGGTAGCCCTAGAAAAAGGAGTAGGCACAGTAGAACGGACCTTAGGTCTGATTTGGTCACCTAAAGATGACGAGTTAGGTTTCGACCTTTCATTCAAACGATTACCAACTGAATTAGTAAACGGTAATGTAGTGCCCACTAAGCGTCAATTTTTAAGTCTGATAATGTCAATTTATGACCCACTGGGATTCTTATATCCCTGTGTAATACAGTCTCGAATACTCATGCAAAAAATATGGAAATCGGGAATCCAGTGGGACGAACTGCTGCAGGAAAATGAGGCCAAAACCTGGTTTAAATGGTTGCACAATTTATATCTTTTGCATAATATCAAAATACCACGATGGTACGGTTTAAATCTAGATAACCTAGAACTGCATGTGTTCGGAGACGCGAGCGAGCTAGCTTACGCCGCGGTCGCTTACCTAGTAGGATATAATTCTGAAGGGAAGAGGGAAATTGTCATGTTGCTAGGTAAAGCAAGAGTAGCACCACAAAAGGTTATCTCGATACCGAGATTAGAGTTACAAGCAGCAGTATTAGCCTGTCGAATAGCAGAGACGGTTGTAAAAGAGCTAGAGTTAAAGTTTAAAGATAAATTTTATTGGACTGACAGTAAAACAGTTTTAAAGTGGATCAACTCTGATGCACATGAGTTTCAAAGATTTATATCACACAGACTAGCTGAAATAGATAGGCTGTCAGACAGAGGCAACTGGCGCTGGGTACCCTCGGAGGATAACCCTGCTGACGAAGCGACCAGATTGTGTTGGCCCGATAATTGCACGAAGTGGCTCTCGGGCCCCTCGTTTTTACGTGATCCACAGGAGCAGTGGCCAGCGTGTCATGAACCTGAGGCGGCGGAGGTGGACCTCGAGCGCATCCAACGAGTCCACGCGTCAACTGCACCCGCGACACCGCTCCTGGACTACGAGCGATATTCTTCATGGTCACGCATTCAGCGTGTGATGGCACGCATACTTATCTTTATCGGCCGGTGCCGCAAACACCGGGCTACGACGGAGCTGCAGTCTCAAGACCTTGAAGAGGCGCACGACTGCCTCATTAAGTTGTGCCAGGAGGACAGCTTCAAAGAAGAACGGGCTGCCATCCTAAAAGGGCTTCCCGTACCTAACAGTAGCCACATAAAATCATTAGACCCGATGATCATCAACAATGGGTTGCTACGAGTGAGAGGACGTCTGAGTGCCTGCGAGGAACTTACATTTAATGAAAAGCACCCAGTGATTTTAGATGGACGTCACCCATTGTCCCGAAAGTTAATCGCACACTACCACGCGATGGCTTTACATGCTAACCACGAGACTGTTGTCAACAACCTTAGAGAAAAATACTGGGTTACGAAGGTCAGAACATCAGTAAAAACGGTAGTCTCGAATTGTCAGCTCTGTCGCATTCGCAGAGCCAAACCCATTACACCTAAAATGGGCGATTTACCTCTCGCACGGCTGGAGTCTACAAGAAGAGCGTTTGTGAGAGTGGGGGTAGACTACTTCGGCCCAATGGAAGTGACAATTGGCCGACGCCGTGAAAAGAGGTGGGGGGCGCTTTTTACTTGCCTGGCTACGCGCGCCGTCCACCTGGAATTAGCTGCCACACTGAGTACCGACTTCTTTATTTAGTTACTAACTACAAAAAACCAGTTTTACCTCTCACAATAAGTTTAGGGGCTGGGCAGGCCACTATTGCGGTGATAAGTGGGGACTTATCTCCAACCACTCCTCAAAGAGGGGTCTTTGAGGAGTGGTTGGAGAGACACCAGGGCGTCCTCACCTTCCACCTGACACAGGTGCTCACCGGACACGGCTGTTTCGGAAGGTACCTATTTCGGATTCAGCGGGAGGACACATCCTGGTGTCAACACTGTGCGGATCGCCTGGAGGACACGGTGGAGCATATAGTGGAGGTCTGCCCTGCTTGGGCGGATCAACGCCGTGTCCTTGTCGAAGCGATCGGCGGCGGTGACCTCTCGCGTCTGACCCTGGTTCAATCCATTGGTCCGGAGCGAGGAGGTATGGGAAGCGATCACCTCCTTCTGCGTAGCAGTGATGCTAGCGAAGCAGGATGCAGACCGCGTGCGGAAGAGAGAAACCTCACGCTCCAGCCGCCGCAACAGAAGACGCCCCGGGCGCTAGCAATTCCCGGCCACCGTAGGCGCGGGCCTGCGGATGGCGAGCTATGGATGGCGAGCCGTCCGAAAGGAATCAGGTCCGGGTCGACGACGTGTCGTGTTCCACGCACGTTTCAAAAAGCTGTGAGCAAAGAATACGGGGCCATAGGGTCAGTGCCTGCTAGGGTTGCGGAATTTGTTCGAAGAGTCACTGCGGCCCTGGAACGCAAAGGGCACAAGAAAGATCACACGTGAGTTTTAGTCAGTAAGAGTCTGAAACTTCCTTACGCTCCGCCCAGAGCGGGAAAAGTCATTTGATGATTTTCCATCCAGAAAAAAGGGGAGTATTTCAATAGCAAATCTTGAAGGGCCATCAGAGTTATTTCATAAGCAATGTTTAGTGACGTATTGTTTTAATGTCTATCAATTTCTTAGGGGTTAGAATTCGACCTTCCCTTAAACTGTAAGGGTAGGTACTTAAGTCCAGTTTTCAACACCTGTCATTTTTTAAAATACTTTAAAATGTCAGCGGACGTCCATAATGGCGAGCAATTTGAGTGTCGGGACATAAAATATGATGTTTATTTATTTCTCTGTTTATCCTTGCATCGGACCCCATCGTATATGTGATAAACATTTGTAACGGTCGCGGTCGTTGAGGACCATCACGGAAGGTTCAAAGAATCGTATGCAGAATTCAGAGCGAGGGTGAAGGAATTTTGTTGAGACGATCTAAAATCATTTTGGCTGCTAGATGTCACCTAAACTTTCTTGCTCTATTTTTAGTGGAGGACCAACACCGGTTCTACGTCGCCCTCTTAAATCGTGTTCCATCATGTGAGATTTTCACATCGTCATCATCATCAACAGCCTGTTGCAGTCCACTGCTGGACATAGGCCTCCCCAATTGCACGCCATTTAGATCTATTTTAGTTCAAAGAAAATACAAGCAATTTTTATAAACTGAAATCACAAACATGTTAGCCACACTGTCCACGTATGACACATCTATGATTAATAGAGCTTTAATAATAAAGCTAGAATTTCAATTAATGCCATCTAGTTGAACTTTTAACTTATTTGTGTTTATGCTTATAATCTAATATGCGAAGTTCATCAAACCTTACACAGTAAACAACCATAATATTTTACATTAACTGCCACATTGCCTTGCTAATACTTTCAGACCACATTAAAACCAATTTTAATACACCATAATGCCCTTTAAAAAAAGTTAATATTTGGCTCTCAACCTCAGACAGACACGCGACACTTGAACTTCCACTCACACCAAATAAATACACACGCACTCGTCCCAAATACCGGCGACAAATGTGCAACAAAACTGTCGCTTGGAGATAGATAGGGCGTCGCCGATAGATGGCGGTGTCGTTAATTAGCCCCGCGTCGGCCGCCACGCCGCGCGCCGTTGCGGTGTCGCGCGTCAATCGCCCGCGACGGCGACGCGACCCTACCGCTGCAACTCACTTCTCGCGACTTCAAAATATTCGTACGCCTCATTGAACTAGTTGGGATCGAGGCGGGGCGCTTGGTTATTAAAGCCGAGTTTGATTTGAGCTACCTGCGTAAGAAGAAATGTGGTGGTGGTGGAGGTTCTGCCGCCAATTAATCGGTGTTTTGATAAACGTGCCCAAGAAGGACGTGATGTTCAAGGTTCGGGGACCTAAGAATTATATACCTAGATTTTTGACCGGCCTGTCAAATCTGGAGCGTTTCTAGATTTGTCATAAAACTTATAATTTCAGTCAACCAATAAAAAATAATCATCTCGCAATTTTCAGTAGGTATAAAATATACATATTACCATGCTAAAACATGACCAACGCCCGGATAAAACACTAACAATCACATTTTAATAACAGCTCTAGTTCGTTTCGAGATAGTAGCATCACTAGTCCACAAACTCGTAGTAAGGGCGTCTGCCGACGAATTTATTTTTAAGCTCAGTCATAACTTTAGTTAGATGCGTATAGCTAAATTAGAAGGGATTGATGGCACACAGATTTACCTGACTCTAGCAGACATCTTTTGCTACTAAGAATTTAATGTCAAACGTAATTTTGAAGAGTGACCGCTTACTTTAAATCTACTAGATTGATCTATTTCAATTCGAATGAATGTAATTCCCCACAATAGTTCGCAAGTAGCAGAAACTTTAGGAAGGTATGTTAACACTGCTTTGTAATCGAGTTTTGAGTTGGTTTCAAATAAAAACTATAGCTAGATTTAAGACAAATAATTACTAATGTTCTTTTTCAACCTACGCAAACGCAAACAGCAGTTGAAAGGCACGTTACAACTTTGCAAAACTAGATTTCAAAAACCTTAGACTTTACATGTAATCCTTGGCTCGCCTAAGGCTGCGTTTCCCTTGCAACATTCAACTTTCAACATCTGAACTGCAAGCAGCTCGCATGCAAGTTAAACTTGATTGAAGGCCACGATCGAGTGAATCATATACAGCATGTTTAATAACAGAGGGCGTTCCCTTAAATTCATTAATCTATATCATTAATAGATTAAAATAAAAATAGCAGAATAGAAAAATAAGCATAAAATAATCCGAATTAAAAAGAAAATAAATGCGCGTGAACAGAGTGTTTCTTTAACATATCAATTTGACATTTTTAGTGAATATTTTAATATTAAAAAAAATGAAAAACATTTTGTTTTTGAATGGTAATTTTTTTTTTATCATATATGGATGCTATACTATTGCGGGTTAACGGGAACGCCCTCTGTTAGTTAACATACTGTATATACCTCGGCAGCCCGCAATGTATTCTGCATGCGAGCTAGTTGCAGGAGGAAACATGGCTTGAGAAAATAACATCTTCACCCAAGCACGAAGTATGGGTCAACATAGTCGCACTTTCGCAACACAACCTCCCATGTCATTGCATACGAATTATATCTAATAAGTCTCGTATTCGTCCGTGCAAATGTCAGAAGTTATCGCGACACGTACCAAGATTCTTGTCTGTCACCCACTATTCATTTTAAAGACATCATACGAACACAAACGATCATTATGTGTGTAAAAATGCAATGCACAAAAATAAAACACGACATTTTGTTGTTCATTTATTTTTGTTGAGATTCAGAAGAAAGTCGTCAGCGAATCCTTTTAAATAGAATTTGATTAGATTATTTTATTTATGAGAGACTAATGGCCTGCCCCGGCTTTGCAGAGGTGTACTTTTATTTTTCAAAATGTTCTTTCTTAAGAACCTTCTCCTGACAATAACAAGCAACAAAAACAGAATTAGCGAAATCGATCCAGCCGTTTACGCGTCATGCCGTCACAAAAGGAAATAGGGATTCATTTATTTAGACATAGGTATATAGATTTGAACAATGTCTAACCAAATTTATTATTTAATAAATCGTTTTCCAAAGTTTCAAGCTTTTATTCACGCCATTATTAAATGCAAAGGCCAAATCTTGAAAGCTAATTAATATTGTAGATTAAAGTTAATAAATTAATTTACAATCTAAGTACAATTTGTTATCACTGATACTGGGTTGCTCAACTAAGCCAGCCCAACTGTAGGGTAGATTCATTAATGAATCAAAATTAGAACAATATATTTACACAAATTATTTCCTACTGCCACGTCGCTTGGCTGGAAACATAACATTAACATAAAACACAAAATATTTTGAATAATATTATAATTAATTGTATTCGAACACATCGATCACGGTAACTGGATTATATTTCCTGTTTCCCAAAGTGTTTCGTAATATGGAGCTGGGAGTTACCTACGTAATGTGTAACACATTTCTGTAATATTTTCACTGTTTTCCTTCTTTAGATAGCGGTCTGGTGTGGGGGAGGGGCTGGCTGTGACAAACGCACAACTAATTCACGCTATTGGGCCTCATGAAACCGCAGCTATTGTTAACAATTGCGTTTAAGACACAAAAGCCAAACATATTTGCCAATTAATTATAAAAAAAAACTTCCTTAACCTACGAACCACAAAAATAAACTACACATACCTACGACAATTGTAACTTGAAGCGCACGCAAGCCATTAATCGTCACCTCAAACTGAACTTAGCAACAACCAATCAATCTTAAAAATGTTCGCGCACTGTACAATGAAACTATCATCACCACATCGTACACTGCATTGCAATTTAACAGCACACCCGTTTACACACTCGGACAGTTTACTTAATAGCCGTTTGTAATGTGTACAGTTTTTTTGCACGCACGTGGCAGCTTTTTCCGCGTGATGTCAGCAAATGATTCGGAAAATCTATTTTATGATGCATTTCGAAATGTAGTATCTGTTATTGTAGCTGCATTTACTTCTTATTGAACATGAATTGCAGGAGTGTTCGAAAAATGCTAATTCAATCACGAGAATTGGTTATTGTAGACTTATAGCCGGTCATACCACGCAGTGATCTTTAAGTGGGAATAAATGGTGTCAACGAACTTGGCGTCGTTACCTTGCACTTTGCTCGCACAAAAACAATACAAATTACATGCACTAGTAACGGTCTGTTAGAGCATAACTATTACAGAAAACCTTTTCTCGGTTATATCAAGTTAAAAGCTAAAAAAGTTGTCTTTTTTGTAGTCGCAGTCGGTTCAACGCTAGAATATTTCTGAGTTGAGATAAAGTGTAATATGTATAATGTCACATCTCTAGTATTTTCACACGGAATGATCGAGCGTCTTGAAACAATCTCGGGACGGGCGCGCGACTATCGCTTGTCTAAAATTTATCTCGAGACGTCAACTTACGTGTGAGTCGGGACGATTAGGGATCCAAATATGGCGGACATTAGCTGAAACCACTCTGACGTGAATAGAATATCGCTTGACACTCGCTTCACATTGATTTATCATGTTAATATTATTACGACAAAATCGAAATAAATATTTTCCTTGTCCAAATAGAACACTGGTAAAATAAATCTTAAAACTTAAACCACGAAAGTAATAACGAGCAATCTTTGCAGAGCTGGAAAGGTTAGCAAACTAAAAGTAAATATAACATCAATCCCTGCTTTTCATTTAAATTGAAATGGATGAGTAAAACTAATGACGATAATCATTGATAGCCTGTTCGTGAATACAAGATGGTCATTAGTCCAAGTTAATTTAGATGCAAAAAAAATCTCTGAAATTATTACTCTTATAGTTACTGTTACTGTTGTTACTGAAGGTCTCTTTTGTCGAACCAACGAGAAAATGTCGCAGTCAAGATGAATCCCCTAGTTGTACTTATCTGTGTGCCTATATTTGATTTTGAAAGTTTTTATAAATTTATAAAATATATACAAATTTCGCATTACGAGCGACCATGTCCTATACACTTCTAGGAGTCTAGAAAACTATAAATTCATATTCTATGAGCGGGAACGATAGTCTAAAAGTTCAACATTTCCCGTAGTCAATCTGTTGAATGACACTGTCTAAAATGGGGCGCCACATTTACATAAAAACAGTCCCATTAAGCGCATACGCACTTCCTAGCGTTTTAGCTCGGAAAAAGTGGAGTAAAAAAAACTGACCAGTAAGTAAGTAAAGTTACCTTTCACACAGTAGTGGCCATAGACATTATGAAAATGACAAAGAATGTTTTGTTATCAGAAATATTACATCGTTACTTGGTTATAGCTACTAAACAAATAAAAGTGACAGAAAGCTCTCAAACACCGCGGCAAACTGACAAAAAGCTCATCTAAACTATTTGATAATAACATAAAATTTTATAAACTTCTTGATAGCCCTCACCGAAATATTTTCAATTAACACGAGTATAAAATACACTCGAGTTTAATTTGTTTACTTCAGCCAGCAATAAAAGTAATAAACAAGAAGTTTTAAGTGTGGCTTGAGCTGAGTTGGTCGATCTTGTTATCTCAGTCAGGGTTTGGAGTTACTTAAACCGAGATAATAGTCAGCCTTAGACATTCGTTTATGATTGATCTTGGAATTTGTTCAACGCTTTGCCTGTGCAATTGCATTGCAAATTGGTACTGCCTATAAACTTAGACTGCTTGTGCAAACATAAACGCAGACAATCTTGATTGTTTTAGGCGCAACAAATGATTGTCTCTTGGTTTTAGAATTCTAATAAACTTTTACTTTTATCCCAATAATTCACTGCAAAAATAGATACTAAAAGCAACGTCATTCTCACATATTTCGGTAGCACACTTACCCGTTAAGATAACAGACATTAAAAAACTTTCTTCAGACCACTAAAACATTCGAATGTCAATCAAAATTCGAAAAACTAATTATATAATAGGTATCGACTAAGATATCGATATAAACGTATCGCTACAATTCCATGTTCGATTCGAATTTGTCATTTCGATTTTACAGTGTCTATTAAAATTATCTATATATCGGTTTTTATTCGACGGCCGGTTGCCTACCGTTTTGAGTTTATTGCACGATAAAAGTTCCGTGGGAATTTTGTTAAGTATATGCCTAATAACGATTTTAGAACCTAACTAATGGAACGAGATTTTATTTGATTTCGACAAAAAATTATAATAAATCAAACGGTGACATGTCGGAGTGGATTGTCCGAGTTTTAGAGCTTTAATGGCATTTTATAGTAACGTTATTTGATAGATATATTATGTTGTAAGTCAATAAAATCAATGTTTTATTTGTTTATTTAAGTAACTGTATCGTGGATGCGTCGTCATGCTCCGTTTCCTTCGAGCAGGATTTTAAGCAGTTTTAACAAGCTATGTTGAATCTCGAGATAATTAGATTATATAAACACTCATTACAATTAATTACATGATATGTATTTCTATTTTTATTTAAGAAAAAGAAAATGATAATTTTTCACCAAGTTGCCTAAAACTGTAATTACATAGGTACCTACCTGCATGAAATATACATTTATAAAAACTGGACTGGGCCGGACACAGCGGTCTGCAAACATTCGTCATCACTTCGCGATCTCTGCGGCTGCACGCGTTACCACGCTGCTGCCATGTTGAAAGGGGTAGGTTCCACGCGGTTCTCACACCCCTACTACGGAAACGAGAATCGTCTAAAATTCAAAACTATCGTATTACACAAATCGTAACAAATCGTCGTAGAGCGGGACGCAGCGGGCGGTGTGTAGTGTTTGTTTGCAAATAAACACCCGGCCGATTCCCGGGGCGAGTGGACAAAGGTTGCGCAACCCCGGTTGCACAATACCAACCAGCGGGTTGCCGGCTACGTGTCGCGCACGACGTGATTTCTCATGTGAAATAGGAAATAAATTTACTTTTTTTCGATTGTGATATCCGAGGGACGAAAGGTAAGTTTGTGTAGTAATTATCGACCCTGAGATATGAATATTACGAAAAATAAAAAAATCGGCCAACTCGTGTCGCACGCTCACATGAAGGGTTCCGTACCATAAACCGTAAAACACGTTTCTTGTATGAGAGACCCCTTTAATTTTAAATACTATTGAATTTTTATTATTTGTTGTTGCGGTAATAGAAATACACACTCTTTTTCAACTGTCTACTTATTCCGTTTCTTGAGATACAGCCCGCTGATAGGCAGACTGACAGACGGACAGCGGAAGCTTAGTAATATGGTTCCGTTGGTTACCCTTTGGGTAAGGAACTCTAAAAATTTAAATTACTAAGTACGACTGCGTACGAAAGATGGTTTGTATATGGTGTTTATTTTGTTGTTTCTTTATCATTTTATTTGTGCACAATTTTATGGAATTCAATTGACGTAGAAATGTAACTAATGCACTTACTTATAAGAGAGAATTTTCCTCTTTCTACAAACGCCATACATCAATTTAAGTTAATTGTGTTTCTCGTATAGAAAAATTGTTCGGATAAATAAATATCTAACCATATATACCTAAATTGATTATAAAGAACATTTCAAATTTTACATAAAAACAGTTCCCCAAAACTTGTATCTACTATAACTTAGTTTATATGATAATTAGACACTAACACAATGTGGGCCTATGTAGTCTGTAAATAAAAGATTATTTTTTTATTTATTAGTTTTTAAAACGCCCACCCCCCACCACTTGTTAGTGTTTTAGTTAATTAGCTGCAGATAATAAAACAGTAGAATTTTATTGTATTTCTGAGTCATTTTTATTTAACCTAAGCTAAAACGCCCCGCGGTTTCACCCGCGTAGTTCCCGTTCCCGTGGGAATACGGAGATAAAATATACCCTATGTTACTCAGGATGAATGTAGCTTTCTAATGGTGAAAGAATTTTTGAAATCGGTCCAGTAGTTTTTGAGTTTATTCGTTACATACAAAAATACAAATCTTTCCTCTTTATAATATTAGTATAGAAGTATAGATTATTTAATGTTGGATGGGATATTGATTATAAAAGAAAAGCTAAAAACACTGAAATCATTTATAACAAAGAGGGATTTTACAAAATAACATAAACTTTTGTTTACTAAAGAGTACTAAAGACAGAATATCAGATGAATAAAATAAAACAACGCGAACGAATGAGTAGGTACTTACCTATACTAAAATCCACAATAATGGAATAACAAAACAACACTCATTGACTGAAACAACAACTCGACTTCGACATTTCATTCACCCACTCGAAATAATCGGTATAAAACACTCAAGTTTATTTACAAAACATAGGGTCCTACCCTTTATAACAAAAATAACGAAAAAACATCTTCAAGTGTGTGACAACTCTATTCAAGCGATTATAACAATTCGACTAAACAAAAGTTGTGCACAATAGTGATGCGACACGGAGCACGGTACGATGAATAGTCGATTGTTAACCTTAGTCGATATTAGTGTGTTTCGATGCGCGAAATCGTATTATTTTGCTAGTTTCGCGTGTACATTGTCAGGATCATTGTGGTTGGTTGTGGGGAATTTATAATTTTTATTTGAATAAAAAACGTGTAAGGGTGCCGCTGGATGCAAACGGGCTTGTAATGTTGTTTTACTTATTATTTTTAAGTAAACAAAAAGTATTTTTCTAGTCTATTTTTAAACTTGAGTTCAGTTTAGTCTTCCTCGGTGTTAGTAAGATAGAAGACTTGTGAGGAACTATGCATTTTTAAATAATGTTATAATTTACCTTCAATGTTAGAATCCTTCATAAATCCATCCATCCATCCATCCAGTGTATTTCGTTTCGAAATAAATGAGATGCTTATATATTATACAACCACAAGTAAGTCAGGGATACTGACTAGGGATACTAAACAGAAGTCTTACAGAACAATTAGCAACAAATGTGTGTGAATAATAATTTCCCAAAACATGCACACATCCAACATCCAACGGTCTCACCACACTATAATATAGTCTTCACCGCCACAAAGGCAGGCACACAATATAATTGTCATCATTCATTTGTCAGCATCCCTTACAATGCGGGGATGCAACCGACCTTATTACAACGCCATACGACTGACTTATGGCGATCATAGAAAAAACAGCTTCCGCCTGTGGCATCTGCCACAACAATACGTTTATAGGTCAAATGCTTTCGTAAACAGGGATTGTTCGGGCTCTATCGTGTAGTTTTCGGTTTCTGAGTTTCTATGGACCCATTTCTTATTCAGTTTCTTGTACAGCTTTTGCATCGTGACGTAATCCAAATGTGGGTCATTTGTAGAATACCGCTATTCATAAAATCAACATAGACAAAGTTGTTGGTTGCCGCTCGATGCAGACGCTTTATCATCAAGTGCCTATTTAGTCAATTTTATAGCACTGACTTAAATTAGTACGAATTGGATTCCTAATTGTTTGATAAGATTTAATTATGTACCTACTGCCAATATACCTTCTGTATTATAACCAGAAATTCATTCCAAAATATAGTGTTTTCATTGTCACATGAATATTACTTGAATAAAGAGAACAATTCTCCGCTAGTCTTTCATTACGAATTATGGTGGACTGGAACAATTACAAAATGTATTACCGAATATCATGTTAGACATTCCAGTAAAATTCGGAAAGCATATTAAACTCGCACTATCTAGAAATACACCAAGTGATACTGCCTTGTTCCGTGGTTGGTATGAATCAGACATTAGTCAAGAATGTTGCAGTGCCCTAACAGATTAAACAAAATCATCAAATATCGGCTGAGTTCATCAGGTTTCAATTTTGATATTTTCTTGTAAACAAGACGAAACCAATAAATAAATACTCTTCTGGTTAATTGCAGTGCGACTCTGTGAACCTCTCACTGTTTAAGCTTAGATGACGTGTATATAAAGTGAGTTGTCAATTGATACAAATAAGATCAAATGACTGTTCACTTCCACCGAAGTTTCCACGGTGTAATGGTGACAGAATAGACTGCCAGTACCTCTGCACCCAACATTACCATAGACACGTTTTTAGAGAAGAAGTAAGCAGTTTGATGCAAATGGCGCATAGTGATAACTGCTTGATAGACGTGATGATAAAGTAGCATTGTTTTACGTGTAACGGCCTCAGAGTTTATCACGGAGAGGTGACTAACGCGGCTGTTTCTGATGTTGGGCCGATTAAGACGCGGAGCTAGGACGAATGGATGTGCCAGTGGGTGTATCTTGAGGTGAATGTATGTATATATGTATGTGTACGAGTACGTGGGAACTGTACGGTTCAATGCTTCAAGGTTGGTGGCAGAGTTAGTTGATATGAATACTGCTATTGAAGACTAGTTTTCTTGTCCTTATTGCAATTAATTTGGGAGAGTGCAACATGTCTTCTTTTGTAACCTTTTCTGTCGGAGTCAAAGCAAATAATCTGCCATTCGTTTCTCATTCAGATAGTTAAGTGGGCTATAAAATTGGCAAAATAGTTTTCAGTGTTTACATTCACTGCAACCACTCTTTCATGGAAAAAATACATCTCTGCAACACTTTATTCAGTCATCAATTTGTATAAAATTGCCACCCAAAAAGCGCGTCCTTTTCCGGGACTGGCTATTATTTTGTACCCAACGGGGCCAGCAGTCGACTCATAGAATTTTGGGGATATAATTAAAATTTTCTGCCAATCGACACGAGGCCCGGTTGTACGCAGTCACGCAAATAATTCAGATTCGACCAATTAAAAGGTTGCATCGGCGAAATATGAAAATTCCGTAAAATTTTCGTTTGCTCAAATTGTATTCAGTGTCTGATTTAATTTGTGCTATGTATTAATAGCACAAACGAAATCGGGACCGTCGGCGGGCGTTCGTTAGGCAACTGTGTGTTTCTGGATAAACTGACTGTTTTATTAAATGGATTATAGAATATTTCCACATGACGAGAACAACAACAGAAAATAAAATACCCTACTTACCATTAAACGGGTACAAATAGATAGCTAACAATTTTGAACTCATGTTTATGCCGCCACCGCCGTTCAGTCATAGATTTTTATTAAAATTGTATTTAGGTTTAGGGAAAATACATTCATTTCCGCTCTACATCATAAATTCATTTACCTACTATTGTTTTGCGACTTGGGCTCGGTTAGTAACAATAACTATAGAAACAAATTTAAGTGGTATTTAAACAATTATACTTACGTCAGCATGTACCTACAGAACAACGTTATTATTAGAAATGTAGTCTTGATATTCTTTATGAAACGGTACTTTGTATTTTCCCACATCACAGGAAAACTATAACTTAGTACAGTCTTTATTTAATTTATCCTATAAATAAGCGTTTAAAAATTTGATAACTCACCGTTGAATGGAAAAGTAACCCTCGGTGTCTCTGTGAGCGATACCAAGATCATAATCCTAATTGCATAACAACATAACACAGTCATAATTGTTATGTTGTTAGGGAAGGTGAAAATTTAAGAAATTACATTCACTGCTTTGATTCGATATACGTATCTCAATACGAGAGAAATCTTACCATATCTACTCTTGAGTTAAATACCACAAATACCCATTAGTTTAAATTGCTGAAAGACCCTACAGATTAGGTGCTAATTTCATAGCAAAAAGCCACAGTTTGGGCAAACTGCGCTAGCCATATCCAGTAGAAGAATACATCTTGGTATTGTACCTACGTCTCACGCACACAAGTAATGCGAGCCACACAAAGTCTGCGCACTTTGACCGATAACTTATCGCAAGATGTTGCCCCTACATAGCTGTTAGGTAAATATCTACTTATGTTCTACTCAATCGATCTATTTACTATAGCCACTATCATAGCTATTTTTACACGGTGACACGTTTTGGTTGAGCTATGAGAAAAAGCCACATGGGCTTCGTCGCTTGACCGATCAACAAACTAAAATGGGCCAATAGGCAAAATTACAAAAGATTTAAAACAATGAATTAATAAGGAGCATAGAAAAGAATGCCTGATACAAACGACCATCTTATCAGCAATTACGATATCCTAATAGTTTTTAATATCGGACTGACATAAGCTACCCAAATGACACATGGTCAAACTCATTTTTTTAACTTTTGATAATAAGTTGACGACAGAATATCATTTTGTCTGAGTACTCAGCTTTTTACTAATATAAATCGCTAACAAACCAAAAGCTTTTACTAGCAGATGAATTTGCAAACGCATAATTATAATTTAAATTCATAACCATTATAAATTACACGGATGACCAGTCGTAATAAGAGATGATAATTAATTTGTTGATAAAACATTGGGTTTAGACGGTGATGAATTCTAGGAACGTTATTAATTAAACTTTATAGAGCACTAACTTTATCGGCGCCTGCGCACCTGTTGCCTATCACCTAGGAACCGAGTATTATTCGAGATAAAAACTAGCCAATATTCCGGTTCGACCATCACTTATTTTTCAAATTATGCCAAGGTCAATTTCCAAAAAAAATTGCTACATCTCCCAATGTTCAAGCCAAAATAGTTTGTAGTAATAAAAGGTTACATCAAGTGAACAGGTGGATGCTCCTATCTCGTCAGCA
Source organism: Hecatera dysodea (assembly GCA_905332915.2). Taxonomy (NCBI): domain Eukaryota; kingdom Metazoa; phylum Arthropoda; class Insecta; order Lepidoptera; family Noctuidae; genus Hecatera; species Hecatera dysodea. The sequence goes on along the minus strand of HG995286.1, from coordinate 21,640,692 downwards.
TCTCAGTTCCTAAACGACACCCACCTGAAGAAATGACATATTTGTCATTCATAAATGTTAATTTCGGCAGTTTAAATTCTCTGTCCGGACGGATTCGCTTATCTTGTACTTCAATCTTAATCTTTTCATCCACTTGTGACCCCCCGGCACTTCGTTCTGTGAATGCGTACTCTATGACATACTAACTATTAATTTCTATCTGATTGGAATGTTGGAGTCACGAGATAGTATCAGGGGGTTGCCGCTGGTAGACCCTGGATGAGGTTGGTACAGGCACGTGGGAATTGGCACCAGAAAAGTGAGGCTTATGCTCTGCCGTGGTGGTGAAGCCGGTATGTGGATGATGATGATGATGCCTCCCGTTATAACAATATAGAACAATGCTTCCTATAAAGGGGACTCCTCCTATAATCCTCACAACGAGAGGATATTGGGAGTCAATCCTGCTGACACTAAGGTAACTGTAACGTTTGTATTTTATGTATGTATAGCACAGCACCTGCAACTACATCATACTTTGCAAACAAAAGGGTTGGCAAAGTGTGGTGTGGTGGTAAGTTCTATGCAAAATCTAAGTTTTTATATTAAGATGTTTGTTTTTGTGATTATTGGTTAGAAATACCTTTTGTCAGCGTTGAATATGATTACCTTCTAATATTATAAAGAGGTGATATTGTTTTTATTTATTTTTTAAAGTTATCTGAAGCTAATCTCATGAATTTGTCCAGAATTGCAGAAAGACTCACTGCGGCTATGGAATGCAAAAGAGATTTAGAGGGTCACGGATGACTTTTATTCAGTAAGAATCTTTCACTTCGCCCAAAACGAAAGATGTCAATTGATGATTACACAATGCTAAAAAAATATATTGAAGGACTTACGGCCGAACCCAATAACCGATCTATCACATACTGGAGATAGAAAAACAAATGAAACAACAGAAAACCTGTATAATTTTTCTGTTGTTTCAGAAAACCTGTATAATTTTTCTGTTGTTTCATTTGTTTTTTCTATCTCCAGTATGTGATAGATCGGTTATTGGGTTCGGCCGTTAGTCAATTACGAAAATTCTGAAACTGATAGAAAGCTAAACTCAATCGCAACAAGATATCGATGTTTCGTAGACGTCAAAAAGAATCTCAGAGTGAAGTTATTCTCAAAAACGTACTTGATTGAAAATATTTATTGCAAAAAATATATATGGATATGATTTTGACACTATCACACACAACTTAACCTGCACTGTTACAAGTAGTGATTGATCTGACATCAATGATATTGACTCTTATCAAAGTCGACTGTCCAAAGACTTGAAACTTAATCACGTGCACTAATAGTTTTGAATTTACCCAATGTTTATATAAATATTGACTGTACCTACTAAAGACCTTTCTGCCTATATTTATGTATGTCTCCGACTCATGCGCAGGGCGATAACTAGCTGATATACATTCTATATTTGGCAGAGGAATCTCGCCCATTGAGAAAATAGAGCTTCTTGATAATATAATAATAACAAAGCTCTTATTTCCCAATACCCTTACATAACAGTCTAATTGCAAATATGTCAATGTAAGTTTCTATAAAATTTTGGTTGGTTTTCTTACAATTTAGGTTAGTATTTTTATTTCGATTGGGTATGAGCCAATTTTCTTCCAATTGTCCCTATCATTTGATATCTTCAGCAAATAATTTCCTGTTGTATCTATTAAGTCGTCAGCCCATCTTCTTTTCGATCTGTCTACTTTTTCTCTTTCTTCCCTTTCCACTTTGTAGTTTTGGCTGTCCACCTGCGGTCTTTATATCGTGCTAAGTGGCCCGCCAATTGCCATTTTAGTTTTAGGGCTTGTGTCAGGGCATTGGTAACCTTGCTTTTTTTGTCTAATAACTTCACTTCTAACTTTATGTATTTTCAGTTTACTACTCTCCATGATTTTTTGTGTTGTTGTGATCTTTTGTTTAGCTCTTGTCGTGAACACCCAAGTTTGCCAACCGTACAGCAGGCAGGGCAGTATGCAAGTATCTATTACAGTTTTCTTCATGGTTATTGTGTAGTCTCCTTTTAAGATTTCTTTAAGTGACCAGAATTTCTTCCATATTTTCTCTCCTATCAATTTCGTCTTTGTTGATAGTTTTCTTAAATTATCCTTGTTTACCTGTAATGTGTATGATGTAATTATCTTCATATTCTATTGCATTTTCTCTTACGTGAATAGGTTTTTTATTGCTATTTAGTTTTACTAGCCTACTTTCGAGCTTGCTTTTGTCAAGTAAGCATTCATTTCTTGTAGATCTTACGAAGTTTTGACGATATGACTATGTAATCAGCGAATCTTAAATGGTTTAAATATCAGTTGTTAATTTATTTTTTATACCTACTGTTTTACAGTCTATCTTTTGAAATATGTTTTCTATTACAACAATAAATAATTTAAGTGACAATGGATCACCTCGTCTTACTCCCCTTTCAATTTTTATTGTTGCTCCTCTTGACTCCAGTCTGACATTACTTGTGCTATTACTGTATATATATAAATTTTAAGATATTAATATATTTTGGATTTATTTTTAGTGTTTAGTGTCTCCCATATACATAGATATATGACTAAAGCTGCCGAATGCTTTGCTGTAGTAAATGATTCGATTGATTAGTGGTTTCTTAAATTTTTCATATTTTTCAATGACTTGTTTTAACGCCTGTCAGTAATCGGCTTGACCACTTACAGGCGTACTAAAGCTAGAGCGGAATCCTGCTTGTTCTATGGGTTGAGCATTATCAATGGTTTGTGTCATGCGTTTTACAAGTAGTGAGGCAAACATTTTGTATATATTCACTAGTAAACTATAGTTGTTAATTCGAGTGGATTACCTTTTTTATGTAATAATATAATGTCCGATGTGCACCATTAAATTGGCACTGTTTCGGTTTCTAGAATCAGGTTGAAAAATGCTGTAAGGGGCCCAGTAGGATTGGTGCACCTAGTTGTAAGGCTTTGTTGGTTATTCCATCGGGACCTGGGCTTTTGTCTGATTTTGCTTGTTTCAATTGTATATATATCTCTTTTTCGTTTATGGGTGTAATTGTTTGTGTGCTTAGCCTGGTGTAAATTTTTAATTTCGATGTTAACTACTCTACGTTTATATGATTCTTGATAATAAGTGGTTGCTTCGTGTATGATATCTTGTCTCGTAATTGTTCCTCTATTTTGGTCTTTTTATTTTTGTATCCTCGTTTTACGTAAATTCAATGCCCTTATTGTGCTTTTAAATTTCTTAAAATTTTCTGTTAATGTTCTTCGTAGGGGCTCGTTATAATCGTTTTGAATCGCTTTGCTAGTTTCTTTGTATAGTTTGCTTAGTTCTTTCTTTTTATTTTATTGCTAGTTCACTGTTATTTATTAAAGCTATTGTTTCTCTACTTAATTTATTGAGATTTTTCTTTTCTTATGGCTATCTTCATAGCGTAGGCTATATGATGTGGATTTTGCTAGTTCCTCTTAGTAAGATTGTTCGCTTGTTATTTCTTATAAATTGTTCTCGATGCACGATTTAAGGCTATTTGTGTAATATTTTATTTCGTCGACGGTCTTAGGGATTATGAGTAGCATTTTGAAGGTTTTCCTGCTCTTCTTTGGTTGCATCAAGTTGAATGTTATTCTTATTAGTCTATAATCTGTTTGGAATGTTGTTTCATTAAGAACTTCATAGTTCTGGACCAGTTTAGGGATATTTATCATGATGTAGTCGGTTTCGTTTTTGACGCTTTCGTCTGGCCATTTCCAAGTCCACGAGAGACATAGAGCCAAGCTTCATGATAACCGATCTTATAATAGTTAGCCTAGCCAGATATAATCGAATGAACTGCTGCCGAACGCCAAAATATTCTGACCTGTGGTTTTCTAATGCAGCCTGGCCGTTATGATACTAAAATAATGCCCAAAACGTTATCGACTCAATTTTACTCGAATTATTGATACAAGTAAAAATGTAAGGCTGTGGTCACAGTACAGGCTATGCTTTTCGCACACGGAATTGCAATATAAAGTTGCAACTACATTGGCCAAAGAAACTATTATATATATATACCATGAAGAATGTCTCCTATGTCATATAGAATATCTGGGTTTCGACCGTTTGACTAAGTGAAAGCCGACACAAAGATCCAGGCAGTGGCGATAAAAAAGAAGACGAAAAACTGATCAAAGTTGCATCACACTTCACTTTGTTCAATCCACTGTCACTCATATGTATACTATGAAGTAGAAGCATAAGCAAATAGAGCAATTACAGCTTGCTGGTCGTATATGCACCGATCGCATCAACGTCAGCCAACACATTAGTAGTAGATCGCATTCGCGCTACATCGGTTAGCAGCACTAGCAGTGTGCACATCGCCTATCCGACCGATAAGTGCTCGAGGCCCGCTGACCCGGACGCGAACGATAACTTCGTCTGCGCGGCGCGTGAAAACACTGTTTATGTTTACTGGTACGCTCGTGCCCGATTCCGGATATTGTGATGAGTGGCACGCGAGCGTGTGGATCATCTTAATACCTTTCGTTTTAGATGACTTAGCGGAGGTATCTTACTTTGTACTTAACTCGGCTACTGCAATTTATCCAAGTACAGAGTCACACGTGTTAAGGGCTTTGGATATCGGTGAACACTGCTTTACTGTTGTTCATTACTTTACAAACTGAAAAGCATCATTTAAATATAAACATTATTTTGTCACCTATCACCTGTCCTAGTTAATCTAGTTTACTAGTTAGGTAGGTAGGTACCTTCCTACTAAATACATTTTAGACCTCTTTGTAAATTTTCAAAATTTTATTTAATTTTCTCGTCCCATTTAACTCGAGTTACACATGACGGTGAGAACAACGATACAAACTTTGCTTATTACTCTATAGATACAATGTCGTACTCTAAACCATTCCTGCTTCTTGAGTTATTCCTGTATATTTGTTTTTGTTTGAATAGAAAGGTTATCTCATTATGCGCATTTAGAACTATTATTATTATTAAAGGAATGCAATACGTTTATTGCTTTCGTTCCATCTATCCACCCACCCTCAGCTCCATAACCCAAGTAGCTGATGTTGGCAAAGAACAGCTTGACTGAAGTGGGAATAGGCTGGCCGTGCTGCATGGATTCTCCCAAAAGGGGGACATCGCCGTCGAGGCCAAACGCGGCGAAGGTGGTGTGATGATCAGATAACGTTTGCGGGTTATACTTGGCCAAAGTTTGCTCAGGATTAGAGAGGTTCGGAAAGAGAAAGGGGAGGCCCTTGCCAGTTGTGGGCCACAAATTAGGCTAGCAAAAACATAAAACTAATTAGTCCTAGGTAACATCAGGTACGTCGTAATATCATCACTAAGTCAATTTTAAAAGCAAGCATCTTGCGCACCCGCTTAGTATAAAACAAAACTTTCTATAAAATAAATTAACCATCTTTTATTTATGCAACAGAATATTGGAGATATAAATAACTGCAAATAAAAATGCATGCTACTTATGCAGATTGCAAAAGCTGGAGGAATTTATTGGGGTCTTATGGCGGGCGCCATAAAGCGGGTGACCTCTGGACCGAGTCCCTTGGACAATAATAATTGTGAACCGAGTCAACCAAGTGGTAAAAACTACTTTTAAGTTTTTAGGTATATTTTGCTACTTCTCTTCTTTAGGATTGCAGAAATCATATCTATCATCGATGACTTCGAAACATAAATCGGTTATTTGAGCTACACTTACTTAAAGTCTCATGCAATTTAGCGCTGGTTCTGTTTATCATTGATGTTAATTTAACGCTTTCCACGTTTTTATCTCTTCGTCTATAACAAGTCCACACAAAAGAAAAGAAAGTATCAAACCTCAAGGAAATCCAAGTTTATCAATGAAAGACAGCAAGCCACTATACAATGTTACATTATAAACCAATTCACTTTGCATCTTGTTCTCCGCGTGCGAAACCAACCGGAAAGATAACTTAATCGTTGTTTCGGCCGAAACATCAGCATGTAACAGAGTTATGAAACAGCAGTATATATCAAATCCCCTTTACAATATCACTTGCCGAAAACAAAGCATTTCTTATTCCGTTATGTTGAGACATCAGAATATGCAGTTCTGTGCTTGTAGACCACTGAAAGCTATGTCTCATCTATACCTACTCGTATTTGGTGCAGCCGCGAGGTACATAATATTATTGATAAGAAAGTAAGTTTTTTTATTTTGTTCCTACATTGTGTGCATCTGTGTATTTCAAATAAAAATATTTTCTTTATTTCTTTTTATTCACAGAAGCTATAATTGTATATGCTTACTTTGGCGGATATCAACTAAAGCTCCGATAAAGACAAGAAGTAAACAGCTCTAGACAGGCAGACATAGTTAAGGTGTCTTTAACAGAACCATAAAATGCGTCCGCCAAGTCTTAATCGCAAGTTTCAACTCTCAAACAAACATTATTATAAATAAGAAATTACTTTATAATTACTGATCTGAAATGCCGCGTTAAGATAAGTATTACATGCGATTATAATGACTGGCAAAGGCTGATTATCACTTAGCTTACGAGTTTATTACTGAGAGCATTTTAGTGTTGAGTATTACTAAGTATATATTGCTGGTTGAGACATATTCGATTTGCAAAATGAGTACAGTCAGACACACAGTTTGTTCACATGACGCCTGCTTTATAATTAATTAATGATGGATGTAGAATTGAACATTATTAAAATAGTGTTGTCACCTAACGGAGCTTTTTACTAAAGGCTTTCACTTTCATAGTTCTTTGGCGAGTTACAATAAACACAGCTTTAGTCCAAATGAAGGTCAAAAGCGTAGTCAAAAAAAAGGTTTGATGAATATGACAAAGCATTACATTCCTTCTTAGATGAAATATTCGACACTGATACAAAAGTCAAAATGTTGTTCGATTTCCAAGACTTAAGAAATAAAGGCACACATCGCGCATCCTATCATCCGTATAGCGTCACTTCTGCTTTCAGTACACCGCAGCATAACATCGGACCGTCGGCGTCGCAAGCGCCGCTGTGTGAACTAAAACACAATGCTGCCCCGCTCCCATATGATAGCAATCATGAATAAACCCAGTGGAGCGATTCTTGATGCCGCGCTTTAGAAATGGATTAAGTTTAGCTTTGGCTAGATAAAAGGCTAAAACTTCGCGCCATGTAATTCGCAGGTTGGTGTTAAAAGACTAGCTTTGTACTCCAGCCGGTCGCACTGCGGTTAAAGTCTGCGAGATTTGTATATAATAAGAAATGAGAATTCCTCTAGAGTGGTAACACGGCTCAAATGTGCTAAAATCAGAAAATGTTGGAGAAAAATCTGAATAGAGGGATGTCCTATACTACATATTTCTATGAACACATAAATCAAATTGCAATGTATATCCACTAGACATGTTGGTATTGTTGCTTTATAATTTTAAGTGTTTGAGAGATAATATCGAAATGTATAATTCAATCCATTATGTATCGACTCGTACATAGTGATAATGAACAGAAACCTTTAACACTATAAATGGCATATTTCCATGGCATGACACGGGGACCCACGGGTTAGCTATGAAGCTATGACAAAGCTATGTAGAGGAGAAAAACCATGAAACCAATTGTAATGCGTCAGAGTCAGGAGATAATTACAATAACGAAGCCAGCGTCTTCTCACAAGACCATTACTTATAATAATCCGTTTCCCCCATTACCTCCGACTCGGAAACCCACAAAAAAGCTATTATAATAAGCACACACATACCACACAGTCAGCATATTACCGAATACCATAAATAAGTAGGATGCACAAACTTACAGACATAACTCTTGGACCTGGATGTCTAAAATCACTTCTTTATCAGACCGTATCTTCATAAACTTGACAAATATATTGGCACCCAAAATGGACACTAAAGAACTTTATAACTTTAACGATAGAGTTGAAAATGGGGCGACAAATTGTTGTTGGGATGTATGAAAAGAATTAAAATGATTTTCCCGCCGGAAGCTCGCGTGACGTCACGGTGTGCGCACGCGCTCGCCGGCGGATTAGCGCGATCAAACTCCTTTGGAACACGCGAACAGTAATTGATTTTTTTCCCGATGTCCAAGGGTGGGAACGCTATAGATACCTGGAAGTTAGGGCATAATTACACCCTTCAACGTGGTCGTTGAAAAGTCTAATAAAATACTGACCAGCGACCGCGCTATGATTAGGATTATAAATGAGGTAACACTGGGTGCACATAACACCTAGTCTTTCATTCTAACGTGACTGTAAGTGTATATTACTTCACTTTGAATACTTGATGAGAAAAACTGAGCAGGTTTTTTTAATTTATGAACTATCTTTAGGCACAATAGAGCGCTAGAATGGTATCGCCCTGAATCGATACGTTCTTTTGGCCGACAAAACATTGCAACAGGAAAACCTAAAATTAAATACCGGAAACCAGTTACAAAAATCACTATCAAACATCGATATAAATATTACATTACATTGTAGTCAACACACTTAAATAACCATAATAATCAAAAATACTCTGCAAAAGTTTACGTAGAACTTTACGTACTCCAAAAAGGCTGGAATCTTCGTCACGTTTATACAAAGTGTTCATAATCTCAAACATACAATGTAACAACATTGTTTATATTTGTTCTTGATAACGTAATGGCTGGTAAAAATTTAATTTAAGTGACTTATCGCCTTTACACCGTCGGACGTACGACGTATACTTCTATTACTTATCATTACTAATTAGTTTCTAGGGCAACAAATCTTATGAAAGTATATTATAGGGTTGAGATTGGTGATCACATCATAACCTCTTGGCTAGACTGTATGTCAGGGCTTTTTGGCGTATGAGGAACCCCTCTTCTCCAGTCATTCACTAGGGTCTGATTTCTAATGTCATCGCATACTTCCTACTCGTACAACGTCTGTATCTCTGTTGACTAATAAGCAGCTAATTCAGTAAGTTTCTTTTTTCATTCCAAACACAGCATGTTCAAAAAAATAAAACGGACTTCTTCGTATTACAGCAATAACTTTTCGAAACTACTTGTTTAGATATAAACCTTATCACATCTACGGTAATTCGAAATTTGCCTGCACATCAACGAGCTCGATCACATATAATATCAACTTGAATAAGCCACTGTATTTTCCCATGGATAGCCAAAAAACCATAAAAATATATCTAAATTTCATAAACACGGAGATTTTTGTGATAAAACACCATGGGAGCCGGTTATTATCCATAAAAGGCAAACGTTATTATTGACCGTTATCTTTTTGATAAAGATATTCAAAATCAATGTTTGTTACCCGATCCAACTTTCTTCAGAGTCTGCCGTATTAAGTTTGTTTTGCTGCAAAAAAATTAAAGTTTTCAACTGGAACTATTTTAACGATATCCCGCCGACCACAGTGCGCTTTACAGAGACATAATCATGCACGAGCAAACGAAGAACTTCTTAAGACATAGTATTCCAAGTTTTCCAACCAGAGCCACAGGCTTACAGTACTTATAGAAACCGACTTCCTTTGAGGGTGCTTCATAAGAAGTTATGGTACATACAGTGTGCGACCTAGCAATTTCTAGAATATCTACTGGTCTGATCAGCGATTGCAGAGATGACGTATCACTAAAACCAGTACATAGCAACAAGCGAATCAGAGCTGATTTGAGACTGCAAAGTGAGTGAGGTTGCCCTTTTTGTGTGAAGAGGCATAGAAAAATAAATAGGTATTTATATTTATTACCAAGCGTCATGCTAAAAAAGTAATCATCGTCGCACAAGACCAGACATTAATAAAAGGAAGCAGGAAGCGCATCAGCAAAAAGTAAAATTCTCTCTACAATAACAATAATTGCACCAGCCCCATTAAAAAAACAACAATACAAGCCTATCCACGTCAACTCGTTACAGCTCACAGCATCATCCGGACATAATGCTATGCATTCATCATATGAGAATAATCAGATATTCAGAGAGATTGCATAATGCTACGGGGATCTCGTAAACGGAGGAACTAAGTAATAATATGGGCGGGCCGACTCCACACTGCGCTGCTTTAAACGACCTTTTCAATTAACATAATTGTGGATAGCGTTAACCTCGAAAACTTGTCTTTTGTCTTTAGTGACTTAAAAATGATCATCAACGTTTAGAAGATCATGACTACCTCGGTCCTTGAGTTTCTTGAGACAAGGTTCGATCTCCAGACACACTGTTACACAAAGTGACGTCTGTTACCGAAATCTAAAATATCCTCAAACAGTTAAAAATGTTAAGGAATATACGATAACTACTAGTTAAGAATTTATAAGCTAAAATCAGTCAAGTTAGTAGTTGACTTAGTTGATTACACATTCTTAGCGGCAGCCCTTATTTAGATTCATGCATTATTAATGGCTACATTGGACTTCCTCTTTTTTTTTCTGGATGAGAAAACATCAAATTTTCCCGATCTGGGTGGAGCGGAAGAGAGTGTCAACCCACCCGTGTTCCTCCTAGCGCCCTTTGCGTTCCAGGGCCGCGGCGACTTTTTCGAACCCGAGGTGAAGGTGACTGCTTCCCATGCCTCCTCGCTTCGGACCATGGATTGAACCAGGGCGAGAGGTCACCACCACCGATCGCCTCGACGAAGCGGCAAACATGGGACTTACCTAAGACCATAACACATGGAAGACATGTGCACCTTTCATAAGAATAAAACTGTAATTGGTTGCGTCAAAATGAAGTAATAAAATAATTTATTGGTTATACTATAAGCACATTTCGTAATTTATTGTCTTCAATAACCGGTTTTCACGAAGTATAAATATTCATGGTTTCAGCACCCAGTGTTAGAACGTTTGTTAACGGACTGAAGATTGGTAACGATAGCTAAAGTTGATGTTTTACGTCACCTTTTTTTATGGAATGTATTTTTTTATTGTATTTAAAAAAAGCTTTACTATAACACTACTTCACTAAATTCTATGGGAATTTATATTTGTATTAAAAAATATATATATTTTCCCAATAGCCTTTCTTTTATTCCTGGTTTTCTAACTCACAGAAACCACGCATGCAACTTTCAATCAGTGAAAGAATTTCTGTAAGTAATCTGATCAGTCCTTCGAAAGAATACCTCCATAAAACAAACAATTTTAACTCCACACAAATAGTATATATGGTTTAGAAGGAACATAAAACATATCCTTCAATCAGATTTCCATTGCTAGTCACAATTTACTCGGACACGGGCGTGAAGAAATCACGTAACGTCAAAAAACTATCAGTTTACAAGATACAAGATGAGATTATATGCAAATCAGTTATACAATCGCTACCAGTGACGATATCAGTTACTGCATAATTAGCTATATCGATATAATTATGAATAAAATATACCTGCATCTAATAACTGTGTAAAGTTTTTGTATGATTCATTTTCATCTTCAGAACTAAGACTGAGTTAAGGTAAGGTATTGCTGTGAGATCCCTTAAAGGAAGAAGGCATCTTCTTCTTTTCGAGCCCATGATGAACTCCTTAGATTTTTCAGCCCGGTCCCGTTAATGTCAGCTGCGCGACTTGTGCATTCATTAAACCCTCCAAAGTGCACTCATTCCCAGCCACCGTAGGCGGACCCGCGAATGGCGAGCGATGGGTGGCTCGCCGTCCGATAACAACCTGGCCCGGGTCGACGGCGTGTCCTGTTCCACGCGCGCCTCAAAGAAATGTCAGCAAAGACGACGGGGCCCCACAGGGTCAGTGCCTACTACGGTTGCGGAATTTGTTCGAAAGAATCACCTTGGAACGCAAAGGGCATTATGCAGAACACGGGAGGGTTCACACCGCAACAAAGCGGAAGAAGTCATTTGATGATTTCCCATCCATAAAAAGGTATATGTACTCCAACGTGTGGCTCATGGGATATTCGGATGTAAATGATTAAAGCAGAGATAAAAACTATTTAAAGATTATTGAAAAAATCATATCATAAACTGAAAGAGGCAAATACATAATTATGTACATCAAGTGTCTAGGGATCAAGTACTTGTTAGAGCATCGCCGCAATTGAAGATAATTATTTTAATCAATCAATCATTATTGATTATTTTAATGAATTTCACTATTTCAATAAAGAATTTCCTTTGATTTTATTTTCCTATTTTTACTCAAAAGGGCTCTGCCGAGTTTAGACCGTACATAAGTCACATCAACTTTTTGACTTGTTCGAAAGAACGTGGGCGGCCATTCCCCGAAGTATTTTCATGAAGTGATTTTTTTTTATTATTTTTTTTTGCCCAAGTGCATTACTGTCGTCCTAATCCTGGTCTCCAGACTGTGTCCAGCCTCTCTGAACTTTTTCTATACCTTCGAGACAAAAAACTGGCTCTAACTAAACTCTTGCTGGATTAGGATGATGACATGACCGGCTTCTATACATGTGGTTTTCATTTTCTTTTAACTTCTGAATACTGAAGCATGCTTCACGTCACTGGGGACATCCAGACTGATGACTAACTTTCAGAAATGCTCACTTTTTATAGAATTTCAGGACGACCAAACAATAGATATTATTATGCTGTTTTGTTTTAAAAATTGCCGTCTTTTGTTTTACGTTACATTATGGTAAGGATAAGGTAAATAGTCTTTGGTTATGATATGGAAATAGGTTGACAGCTAAAAAAAATTACCATCAATGACACACCACAATAATTGCAAAGAAATTGTAAAATATTGTTTTGAGCAACGGGTGATGAAGTGATTCCAGTTTAATGCTCGCGAGTGTACATTTGGTACCAATTCAAATCGAGCATCCTATATTGAATTGAACTGCTTAAAATGAGATTCCAAGTAATGATGCAAGCATACATGTATTTGACAACATGGGATCAACGTACTCACATTAACTCGCTATCACGTACAAATACTGTAACTGAAATTATATTTATGTTAGTAAGTGTAATGTCGGTTAAAAAGTGTCGCATAGGTATAATATACTTACAGTGAATACCTTACATAACCTGACCCTGGCTTAGAATCTGGGGGCACGGCAATGGCCCCGCCAAGTCGAGCAAAAAAACGGCACGGGGCCGTACTATCCTTTTCTCGAAGCAACTCAGGCCATTTTCGACTCCCCTAGAACTTCGTTGTGGATTTAACTAGAAGCCTGTATTTCTAGTAATTGGTTACTAAAAAAGTAGCAGCATCATCGTAACATCTTAGCATCGCAAGCATTGTATAAACACGCTATATTTCATATTTAATTCAATTTGAACCAGTAGTTTAAGATTAAGAATTATAACTAGTCTAAGTTCTTAATTTTGTCACTCCTTGACTGGGCGATCATCAAAACTCTAAGGCACTTCTAGTAGACATAGAAGCTTCAACTTTTTATTAATTAGTGTTTAGTGTATAAATCAAGGAAAAACTAAAATATTTTGCAATTTCAGACCAGTTTTCTAGATATAACTGCATAAATAACTTTGTTATCCCATGTGATATGACATATGTTATAAAAAAGAAAAAAGGATATCTATCTACAAAAAACAATGAGATGCCATAAAAAAAAAACTAGTAAAAAACTAAGTCTCGCCACTCAGTTCTTTTACCCTTAAAAGTAGTGAGATTCGTGTAATACCAAGTCGGTTAATTTAATCAGTCGCTACTAAGGGACCTGCCTTAAGTTATTATGTAATTAGCTAATCTAACAACTTCTTATAGTGACATTAATATTAAAAACCTTTTACGTTTAAATAAAATAGATTGACTTGGCCATCGCATAAAATCACAATGCCATAAAAAAAAACTTGTATACCACCACTTGTAAACCACGTATAAAAAACCAAGTCTCACAACTCTGTTTTACCTCATAACTTATTACTATGTGTACCGATTTTGATGCCCTGGCTGGGGACCTTAAAATTTTAAGGCCACCACAGGATTGCCCGGTTAAGCAGTAACCAGCCCTAGTGTGCTGAACTGCGAGAGGTCATTAAAAAAAAAATACCGATTTTGATGATACTTTTTATATACTTACGACCACTTACGGCCACACGACAAGCATTAGCTTACGCTAGTGCTTCTCGTGTGGCCCCATTTAAAGTTGGTTGAGATCTAACGACGAGTATTTGAGTTATCCCTAATAATGCCTGGCCTGCCATTGATGATGTTCTCATTCCCTCTTGTCGATGTAAAATGAAACAGTAAAATTGTATACGGTGGTTTGGAAGAACATCTTAGTGTTTCAAGGTAGTTTCTAGTTTGGTGTAAATCTGTAGAAGAACAAAGATAGGAAACGGAACTCTTCAATAAATGATAGCAAATCTTACGGGGTTGCTGAAATCGCATGTTTGTTTATTATTCACACCAATTGAAACCACGTACGCTATGATGGGTACGTTTAGCTGGGGGGTGTACCACTAAAAAATGAAAAATATATTTATAAATATATATTATTTTAACAAAAAAATGCAACCGACGTCTAAACAAAAAATCTTGGTGTTTCTGGTTGTCGATTTATTTGGAAGCTGGGTAATTTTTTTGTAAAAAGTTTTTCTATTTGATTTATTTTGAACAACGGTGAACAGAACCAATTTTGTAAAATTTTGACGAAGGTCCGTTTCTAATCAAGTCCCGCACGAGTCTGAGAAGTCTGAGGCTGAGCGCAAACCAACTCATAAACAAAAATACATTACAATGTTTAATTGTTATCTTAAAGTGCTTAAGTTAGTTTAATTTACTATTAAATACATAATTTAAAAAATACCCCAAAAAATGTCGAGCTCTTTGCGTCGAAAACATATCTTTAAGGTATTTCTTGTGTCGTCTTTTTTTCAATGTTCTAGACCATTTTTATATAATATATTTTTGTTAAATGGGTATTTTCCGCTGCTCTGATTTGAATAACACCTTAAGTCAAGGTCCTCATATGACGTTTATCTTCTCCATAAACAAGAAGTTCATAAGACTAGAAACCTTACAAAATGAGACCTTCTATCAACGGTGTAGATTGTCGAAATTCCAAAATGTGCCTAATGGATTTACCATGATTCCATTATGAAAAAGGTATACGTACATTATAGCTGCTTCTCTGTTTCACACTAGAACCAGACGTCATGGTAAGTAGTCAGAAGGCCACTGGCTAATTCTCGTACTTAATAATCGTCAAAGCGCAATATCATCTTAGTGGCAATAAATGTAAAAAAATGTTTATGACAGTTTGCAACTGTGATACGAAAAAAATACGAATTACCACTCTGGACACAGTAGTCCAGATTATATCAATATCATACATTTTGGATTAAGACAATTATTAGCGCTAATAGAGTGTCACTTTAACTACAACCAAAGTTCATAAAAAGAGTAAAAAATGCAACAGCATCAACTCCACAGCGTTAAGATGAACGTACCATCTTAACAATGGCAGCAAATTTCCCACACATATCTGAGATTATATTAAACATTATACGTTTTAATATAAAAATTGTACGCAATCCAGTTTAGTTAGTAACTGTACTCGTTTTTTTTAACGGTACATGGTCGGGCCATATGTGGGCGCCTACTCTAATGTACGAGCGATCAAGGCCAACCGG
Source organism: Hecatera dysodea (assembly GCA_905332915.2). NCBI lineage: Eukaryota > Metazoa > Arthropoda > Insecta > Lepidoptera > Noctuidae > Hecatera > Hecatera dysodea. The sequence continues at coordinate 21,625,074 of HG995286.1, read as the reverse complement.
TAGGAACTTTAGTAAAAAAATATATTTATTTCATTGACTTTCATATGATGTGTTGTGTTCTAACTTGGGACAGATTTCTTAGTGATAATGGTGAGACAAAGTTACTAGTGTTTTATTTTTGTTAAATTCTGGGAATGATTCTTCTGTTTATGAGAAAATACGTTAACAATGTATTCAATAATGTAATCTTTCTGAAGACATGGGCAGAATTTAAAAATATAAGTCCTCCTTTGTTACTAATAATATAAACAGTTCCGGAGCAACCCTCTAAGCTTCCCCAAGATGCCACTAAGTGGCTGGCGCTTCACGAGTCGCCGTGAGTCTAATATAATATAAAAACACTTCAAACATCTTGACTTACCATTATATACAAGACTATCTAAAGTCTGATTTACTCAATTTAAACCTAACTGAATTAATTGAATACGATACTCCAAGAGATGTAGTCGACGCATTAAAACACATTTGTAATCACAAAATCAGACTATACGCCGTTAATTTAGTGCACAACCCTTGCGCGTAAATAACAAAGATTGAACGATATGTGTAGCTGAAGTTTTTATTGGTTTACTCTGCAGTTACAGCGTCCGATGGCTTACAGAAGGACATCTTAAAGCACAGCGGTTACATGTAAAGAGGGTAAAACATACAGACATTAAACCCACAACCCTTCTATTTAACTTCGCAGTCAGTTTGAAATTCGAACAGGCGACTTCACCCGATCGCCGCCGACAGCGGGCCAATCAAAAGCGCCGATGCACTCGGGCGCAATAAAACCACTCTAATATATGCGTACGCGTCGCGTTGAAGACTTTTATTAGCAATTTAACAAGTGTCGTGGACGAACCACGATTTGATTTATGTACACATAATGCACGTTTTACGTTTATTGTTTCTTGTATATCAAGTTTGGGTGCCGATATGTTATTTGAGATTTCAAGGCTGATCGGAATTTGTGGTGGTTTGGGCTGCCTCTGAACGAGTTTCGTGGCCAAAGTTAGGGACGGCAAACACACCATCATTATTTTGCTCTTATCTCAATTTATTTTGGGTTGACGTAACATGTCTTCTACTCCCGTACTTCTTTATTAGTTAGTAGCCACCTCAGTAGGAAACAGTTATAATTTTGGTACATCTCTATCATGATCCAGATGTCTCTTGTGTATATTAATAGGTGCCCTTCAGGTAGCTGTTTAAACTCCCTGTTTACAAATATCAAGGTACACTCTTCGTTAATTCGTACATTAATTAGATATTTGCCTAACGCATCACCATAGGCTCTATTCTAGTGAACTTTAAGCACATTATTTTGTTATAAACATTCTAGCTTGATGTGAGTCCATTTCCATTACTGAACAGCCTTTGTTGTTAAGATGCTATGACGATATCAATTTCTTCACATACCGACAAGCAAAAAATTCATATCAAAGAAATCAATATCACAGATTTTTGACAACACGAATACTCTTTTAGCCGCGGTCGGTCAACGCGTCGGACCTAATCAAAACTGTCATGACGGAATGAAAACATATCAACGAGCTTGTCGGTTCGTATTGAAAGCGACGAGCGGTTGATGTCAATACCGATTATACTTTATATCGATGCACGCAATCGAATCTGTCATCGAACATTTAATCGATTTGAAATCAATAAGGTTATGGTTTTGGCACCTCACTCCGTTCTCGTGTTTTGAATTTGGAATTCTTGCGGCGAGCGTCATTGACAATACTTGTAAATGTATTTTACGGGCAAAGACTTACATAATTGGACGTGTAGCAGAACAGGCTCTGTTTGTACATCCAATAATTTCAGAAACAACTTCAGCCAATAGTCCCAGAACCCTGAACAAACAAAAACAGAAGCCTATTTACTGGCTTGAACTTTATGTCTCTTCTCGATAGTATACTTATGTAAATGTCAACTATCTGATAGAATAACTTTATTATATCGTAATATATCATAATCTAGTCATCGTTTGAAAGTATCGTGGTATCAGTTACAAGGCGGAACATCATAATAACTCTCAAAGTTTATGACGTGAACAATGACATCAGCCGGTCCGCTGTCGTCAATTATCGCCAGCAATTTGAACAGTAAAAAGTGAATGTATTAGGGATATAAAAAAGAAACTTGGCTAATATCGAGAGTGAGAGCCGTGAAATGGATAAGCGAAGAGCGATTAACGATGAGGCTGAAGTCAAAACGAAAAAATCGATTAACTGCAATAATCATGTGACAGAGTTTTTTTTATCTCTAAGTTTCAATCCTTTAAACAAATATTCTACACTCTAGCATACACTATACTGGATACAAATAATACCTACCGTACACCTTGCAACCACATGAATCAAGTATAGCACAAGAACCGTGAGAAGCGAAACAGTTTGCCAGACTGATTTGGAAAATAAATTACCGTCCCACACAAGTCATATTTCTGTGGATTACGGCACGTAATCAAGGGCTGGCTTGAAGAATAAGTTAGGTATTTAAAACTTATATGCCAAAAATATAGATTGACTCATTATTTGAGTCAATCTTAGGAAAAGCAAGCGTACTAATAAAATTCAATGCTTGTTTAGATTGATGTCCTTTACATTCTTTAAATGATCACCTATTGGAATCGACCAGGAATTTGAATATTTCTTAAAGTACACTAATTAGGCCATGTTATAGAAGCAGTGTTGTTCAAGCAGGATAGAGGAAAATTTATATGTTTGTAAATATTTTGCTATCTAGAAAAGATACCAATGGAATAGATATCTCACAACCACCAACTTAATGCTCTCCCAAGTTCGAGTTTTCTCGCTAAAACAGACAGCGCGCTCTCTCAAAACCGCTTCCAGCTATCACTTGCGCCACACCGACATCCCGTCGAGATAGATGGTACGTGTTGTAAGTAAACGGCCAGATAACACGAGGTGACTTGTGGAGCCCAGCCCGCGCCCTAGGACGTAGGATGTAAAACGTTCATCTGATAGAACGGCCCGTAGGTGATGTACGCGTGACGGGCCGTTAACACTACCGACCGGTGACTCACTTACGAATGGTAAGGTATTTCAAAAATGTGGAAAGTAGGAATGGGTTCCTGGTTGGAAGGGAGATGAACCATTCTTAGTGTGGTAGTAAGATACTTCTTTGAACCAAACCAAACCACCAACCAAAATACTTTTTAATACTTTTATAAATGCTAAGCTAAACAAGATTAATTTACAACTTTTGATTACAGTCAAGTTGATGAAAGCGAAGTAATCCGTATTAAGTCACGACTGCTCTGAAACCTTCAGGGTATTTATAATTAATACACAATAGAAAATTCCACTCCTTAAAAGTGTTCGTTAAATTAATCCTACTTACAGTCTTGAGGTAATTAATACCATGAATTGTAATTGGAGTACGCATTGAGAATCGAATCTTGACATAGACTATAAATAAAAGAGTTCAAAGACAAAGCCTAGGTGAGCTGGACCTCCTTGGCTAAAGACTGGCCTTTAGCAGTCCAGAGACAAGTGAAAGGAGTTTAAAGATGCCTTTGCCCTGCAGCAGGAAAATACTGACTGGTAATAATCAACTAATACTAATGGAGGAATCAATCTATGCAGACGTAACTGTGCCCTTTAGATCAGGGCCCAAGTCTGCTATTACAATAGTGTCAGAATGGTCTATCATTGATCTCATAATGGTCGATTTTAACAAGTTTGGTAATCTACTAATATAAAAGCGTCATTATGACTTTCCAATGGTCAACCACTGACACTCCATTGAAAGAAATGGCATAGAATGGTAATCTCGTACATAATGACAAATGAATTACAGACGTATGCGGTAATCTGCTAAAATTTTGACAGTTCTTTTGATCAGTGACCTACCATTAGAACGTTATTGTGCTTTCATTGCTTTTAATAGCTCGGTTATCAAAAAGTATTACGAGACCATTGAGAGACCATTGACAGACCAATGATCGACCATTATGGCTTTAGCAGATTACGAACTTTTAGCAAAATGACGATGGGATCGTGTTGGAATGACAAATTTATAAAAATAGCAGACTTGGGGCCCTGACCGGATGCACTTAGTCGAATAGATGGAACTGTTTAGTTTTAACGATTCGCGTCAATCGCTGGGGCTGTCCTAGGCGTTAAATCTAAAGGTCGTATCTGCCACTCACGGTAAGGTTTGGTGCAGTTGGATGGGATGGTAAGACTGGCCATGTTATTAACAGAGCCATTAGAATTGAGAATGTGGAAACATTCATTTGGGGTAACTAAAACTGGTGCAAGACTAGAGGTAGTTGGTTGATATGTAGATCCATTGATTTTTTTTATTTCTCCTCCAACTACAAAATATAACGATTTTCTAAACATTTATCAAGCACTAAATTAATTTGTAAGGCATACATACATGGTTGTGCAATTTGTTCGAAAGAGTCACCGCGGCACTAGAACACAAAGAGCACTAGGAGGAACACGGGTGGGTTTTAGTCAGTAAGAGTCTGACACTCCCTTCCGCTCCACCCAGAGCGGGAGAAATCATTTGATGTTCTCCCATACAGAAAAAGACGTACATACACACCTGCAACCAACATAATATACAACAAACGGATTACCAAACTACAATTACAAAAACAAAATGCACACAGACGTGTTTTAGAACCTAGATCCCTTAGGAGACTAACAAACTGAGCACTTTTTAATTCAAACGAAAGATATCAAATATTCAAAAAGCAAGCAGATTATTTGAAAATGTCAAAGACGAACATTTTTTTTTTAATCAACACCTCTTAGCATTCATCCCGACGCGGCGACGTTTAGTGCTGAGGCCACACTGGTCGCATATTTTAATGGTGTCAGCATGAATGGTGCTAAAATTTATGTCTTCCCATAGTTCATTGGAAACCGATGAATGACATGCCTGTAGGCTTTTAGGCTACATGCTAATGGCTTTTTAGTGGATTTGTTTGACGTGGTTATATTATCTGCTACAGCTTATGATACAAAGGATATAAAACGGTGATAAAAGTTTTTTTTTAAATCCCTGTATACTGTGGCTTGTGTTTTGGCGTTGTGGTCAAACAAGTTAAGATGGAGCTCTTAAACTTTCAACTATACAGGGTGAAATTGAATAGATGCGACATATTTAAATATACAATAATACGTGTTGTCAAGAAAATTTAGAACATACCAAATGTAAAATTAATGAACTTTTATCACCGCTATGAATGGCAATGTTTAATAACGCGAGTACTCCACAACGATCATTGAGCACTGCGATTAGTTGGACGAGATTTTTTGATACTTTAATTTTTCTTATTTATTTTGCATATTAATTATTTTTCTGGAATACCGATAATTCGTACTTAAATAAAGATATTAACATCGATGGATCATTTTAAAACGCCAACCACGTAACTTTTTTTAACGATTTAGATTGTAGAAAAAACAGTTTATAATTACTATGTTACTGTAACTGAAGCTCCCATTTCATTTTGTCGCATCTATTCAAAGTCATCCTGTATAGGTCTATATTTGGTATGATACTTATCATACTAAATGCTATTAATCTAATGCTACTTGACATAACTCGCAAAAGACTACATGAGTGACTATATTTTTATAGTTGTTCAGAAAATTTCAGTACCTAATTACTTAATTAGCATTACAGAACTACATTATTATGTCAAGCCCTTCTTACAATTAAATGAATAATCCATTGTAAATAAACGCTGCCCTCACCACTATGGCCACCCCACATGAAAAGAACACCTCGCTGAGACATAGCAACACAAATCATGAACATCCTGACTCTGAATGTCCATACAAATGTGCCAAATAGGGCTTGTACATGCCTCGCCACTGAACTATACAAGTCGACCACTACCTACGTCTTCCTAGATTGTATAGATTGAAGACAGTGCTCAGGAAATGGCTGAAGTTATTACGCATTGGGAATTTTCCCCATACTTGGATCTTTGCCTGCCCAAGTTCAAGGGCTCCTAGTTAGACCACTGTTAATATTAAAATACATTTAAAAACTAAACGGCTTCTGATTATGTAAACTGCCACAAATTATACATAATATTCAGCAGCAACATTTAAAACTCTTTCTTAATCCGCTGATAGCGATCTAAACCTTTAGACCAGAAAATTATCTTAAAACTTCCATTAGAATTTAATTTCTTCATAACTATATTAATTTTAACAAAATGATAATGTTATTTCTGTTAATATACGCCGTTCTAGAATTACAATGGCGGGGAATAAATAGGTTAACTAACTTGAAGATAGTAAGTCAGAGTAAACTATTTTATCACCTATCGCAGGCATAGTTCAATTAATAATAAATTCTGTCAGAGAAATAATTAAAATAAATAACGCATTTTGACACCTACCGGAATCGATTGGGGTATTTTACACTGAATTCTATAAATATTGCGATAAAGGTTGGGCTTCAGTGAGTCCCACAGAAGCGGAGGCGGACAAGGAAGCACATGCTCGGCTTATGTATATTTTGAAGGGTTAAACTTGTGACATCCGAAAAACTATTTTAAATAATTAACATTTTTTTTTTCATGACAACCAATCTGACTAAATGTTTATTGTCTATTATTTATTGATTGATTAGATTGTTTGCTGTAATACATCATTTAGCTAAAGCCCAAATGCCTTGATGAAATTATCCTTGGTAATATTCTACTGAGTAAAAATTTGACCAAATCAAAACGTGCGTACTAAAATCATTCCAAATTTTGCATCAATACAAAAAAACAGTTGCTAACATTTGTTTGGATAGTTAAATTTGTCAAAATAATATTGGCAAAATGGCAGGATCCCATATTTATACTCACAAAAGAAATTCCTGTTTTCTGCCATCAAGGTACCACTATTTTGATGACAGAAAATAGGAATTTCTTTCATGAGTCAAAAGAAACCATTTTCATACGCTTTCTTTTTTCTGTTATTTATAGATAAAACCTTTCTGGCTCCATCATTAAGGTAACGTGGGCTTCATTGATATGTATGATATAAATAAAATAACAAGCGGTCTATATATGTATCCCTAATAGTTTCATAGACTTAATTAGGTATTTGACCACATGTATCCTGCCCATTAAGAAATTCGGTGTCGAAACCTGGATGGGCATTAAGCGCTTTAATTAAGAATATTCTCAGAGTTACAGTGAGAGATCCAGTGACATGGAATGACGAAAGTCTGGATGCTGAAGTCTCAGGATTGAGTGTTTTGTGGCCAATGTTCGGGAGCGGACTTCGTTTGGCTGAATTGAGTGATTGATAATGAGCTATGGAAAAGGATTAGTTCAGTATCGTGTCTACATATGTGAAACGAAAGCCCAAATAATAAACAAGTTGAAGAGGTAGTAAACTGGCCGTACATGGACTAGCAGGCCATGATATCGATATGGTTCTATCGGGTTTGCTATTGAGTCTACGTAACTAAACATTACCTAATTATACCTATGTATATAAAAAAAAAAACAAAAATAAAAAAGTTACAAATTTCGCTACAAATTCTTGACGTAGATTAAATATGTGCTTTTTTTAGCTTCTGTTAATCGCTCACACAGAGACCCCACCTCCTCCAGATATAAAAGCATCACTTACACTAAACAACACGGCTTGAAACGTAATCATGGACGAATAAATCGACGCAAAAATAGTTATAATTAAAACGGCTGAACAAAACTAAAGCATTTTCGCTTTTAATTACGCTTTTAAACTCGCTGATCCCGACACGGTGTCATGTGGTCAACAATTAATATTTCTAGGGTTCCCTGATCAGAGTTGCGAGAATTTCGCATAACTTTCCACGAAGGTGAGTCGATTTACATTGAACTGTAGGCGAGATGGCAGTATTTCGCACTATTCAACGTACCTACGTCTACGTTGATTTAACTGAACGACACAAGATCGTGTTTCAAAGCAAATACTGACCGATTCTGAACTACACTATTCTGTTTTCCCTGTGGATATTGTAGCTAACTTGAGACAGTTGAATTTGTGTGTTGACTTCGAGTAAATGGCTGGATCTTAGTCGTTTTGGATATGTACCTGAGAACCTTTGTGAGATTCGAGTAATTGGACAAATATTATACTTACATGTGTTACTAATTGATATAAAGTTCGTTTGGTCAACTGAACTACTGGAAAACGAAGATGGTAGGAACGCAGTATAACATGTACTTAAATTATTTCAGGCCTAATTAAGTTAAAAGAAACTGGACATGGAATACAGCTTGTTTAATAATAAGCCAATATTATTTAAACACTTCTTTTCAATTATTATAATATTTTCAAATAAAAATATAGTTTTACGGATACGGATCCTCCAGACTGCAACCAAAATCCCATTTGTATTAAAATTTAATACCGCTCGCGTTGCGAACTCTCGTAATTCGCAATGTTGATATAATTATGGCGTCCATAATTATCATTACGTACGAGATGCATTGCTGTCTCAATAATAAGCAGAGAGAGCTCTGTTCTTGTCGCACGCGCTATGTACGCTAAATTAAAGTAACGCTCATAAATTTTACACAAGTGACAGTTACATGTGTTGTTTTCATAAATGTTTCTTTTGATCATAACTTCAGAACTTTGGTACTGTTTATTTGAGATTTTATGTGAGTGGAATTGCCCTCGAGGATTTAAAATGTCTGTAAGTGTAGTGTAATTTTATAACGTAAAACTGCTTGTCCAAGTATTTATGAACGTAGTGACGTAGTTAATTATAGCAGTCGTAAAACTAGATTACTATTAAATTGGCTAGTCACGTCTGCTGCCACTTCTGTTTTCAAGCGTATCAAACCTGCTGGCTCTAGAAAAAGTTACTGATCCATTTCGGTGGTACTATTTCTAAAACTACATGATTACGAAAAAGCTTTCTCGACTTGAGACAGTGACTTTGTCCAGGGGTCGGTTTATGCTATTAACGTGAAACAACTAACAATAAAGCACTAACCTGAAATAATCATTCTTGCAGAATATATTGCTATCCCTAGCGTAGCACCGTTGTTCCGAATCGAGGGGCATCTTGCACTCGCAGCATTTTAGGCATGGGGTATGCCAGCGGCGTTCTAGAGCCAAAAGGTAGTATCTGTCAGTGATCCGGCCGCCACAGCCGGCACAAGCGTCTTCGGGGGGTGGTTGGGGCGTTTCGTCCGGGGGCTCCCGCTTGCGGCACGAGGTACAGTCGCGCGGCGAACCGGGAGACGCCGCCGGAGCGACAGGGGACAGGTCACCGCCCCCCTCGTACGCCGATGTTAAGTATCTCTCGCTTTGTTGCTGAAACAAGGATTCTTATGAAAAGGAGTCCGGAAATTTCAAGTTTAGATGGGAGGGTGAACCCGCTGGGTTATACAGGGGCCAAGGCTATCGCTACCGTTGTTGACACTTACCTATAAACTATCCAAAAGCATTCGTTTTACAGTTAATAGATATAAGATTTTCCTTAATACTTAGTCGAGGGGCCGCATTGCGCCAGAATTTGTCAAATCAATAATGCTCGAAGCAATTCGAACAACCACATCATTGATTTGCCACATTGTTGAGGAGTTGTGTTGATATTTTCATTTTAAATCAATAAAGGTACAGCCCCAAAAAGTGGGTAACGATTTATTTTTCTAGATATTCCTGAGGTGTACGCTATAATATTCCTCAGGAATATCTAGATAAATAAATACCCACTTTTATAAGAGTTCAACCTTCTATCAACTATGTTGGTATCTAGTCTAGCCGGCTGCAGTCAAGTACCAGTATTTTAGATTGAGCGAGTGCCTATCTGAACTCCACAAGCCAGTTACTGATCATCACTGTATCCTTTGGCCTAACATGTCACATTTCTTGGCTTCTGACTATCGTTAAAGCTCTACTTGCTTAGCAAGAACCAACCATTTAACGTGCTATCCGAGGCACAGAGGAATCCCGGTATATTGAGATGGTTAAGCCCATCGAACCTGCCCTCGGCAACCTTAAATATTCGTTCCGCTGTAATTATTAAGCCACCGAGCTTCTCAATAATCATGACAAAGGAAAATCCAAAATAATGATCTTAATAAAAGCCTCTTTCTAGGCCTCCCTACAGCGATGTTACCCGGCTTAGCTTACTTTGTGTCTGAAGACGGGATTATGTTTTATTCTTTTGCAAAAATAAAATATGGCTCATTAGTTTTCCTTTACCTATAACTTAAAGAATAGTTGTCGAGGTCCTAAAAGATTGGTGAGGCAAACAACAAAATACCACTTATTTGTCTTTTTCCATATACAACATTATTTTCAACCGACTTCCAAAGGAGGAGGTTCTCAATTCGAGTGATTTTTTTCTTCTTTTTTTGTGTGTTTTACCTCATAAATTTGAAGTGTGTGTACCGATTTTCATGATTATTTTTACATTTGAAAGCTGGAATAATAAATTAACTTTAATTTCAGAAGTCGGTGTTCAAAAAATTAAAAAGCAACCAAAAACACCGACTTCCGAAATTAAAGTTATTTTGTACCTACTTATTGTTTCTTTTTGTTTAGAAGTCGGTTGTATTTCTGCATAAGTAAATTAAGTGATTTTCCAAAATACATAATGTATTTTTATAGTTTTGATCACCAAATTAATATTAATTAAAATTTTCATTTTTAATATGAGGCTCTTCTAGCATCTCCGTTAAAAAAATAACACGGCACTCGAAAAAAAAATGTCTGCGAGTCACAAAATACATATCTCACAAATATGTTGACACAAACAAGCACACACATTTATGTCTGTCTGTGTGGAGTTGCGTGCGCCTATTCCGAGTCAGCTGCTTTGACAAAGATTTCTCACAAACATCACAATGTACTTAATATTTAGTCAAAAGGGAACACGACTTATTTGCCTACGTAATTTACATCAATCAGGACAAAAATACTTTTAGTAGTACTTTTTATCTAAGCCTCCAATTAAGTTGATGAAATTAATTTCCTAAGTTAAATTCGGCAAATATTTTGTTCATTCCTTTACCTAGTGTATCATACAATCGTATTATTCAATAGTCAGTACTTATTTCGCTTCTATATAGAAAAGATGGCTAACAGAATTATTTATACATTACGTAGGTAAGCATGTAGATATCTATATAGTAGACATCGCCTACAAGTTAAGAGTTAGAAATTCAAGGCCCGTGATAAGTGTAGGTTCAAATATAAATACTAAACAGACTAACAGATACATACTCCACGACCGCATATGATAATTACAATAATTCATCAAACTTGCCCGTCCTAATACCTAAAACACGGCAAATACTAAGTTTACTAGGGATTCTACATATTTCCACCTCCGTCATTATCACATCAGTTGCTACAGTTAGGGCTACCTTTTTATGAATGGAATATCATCAAATGACTTCTTCCGCTCTGGACGGAAAGGAGTGCAAGACCCTTATGACTAAAACCCATCCGAACATTCCAGGGCTGCGTTCACTCTTTTGCATTAATTCCGTAACTCTTGCGGGCACTGGCCCTAGCCCCGTTTTTAATTACTCTAATCTAACATCGACGACAAACGCCTTGTCCAAAAGAGGTAAAAGACATAGAGGAAAACTGTAGTAAAAATTAGAAGAAAGAAACTTGTTGGAGGTCGGTCTCCAGTCCGGTCCGGCCCCCAGTCTATCCAGATGCAGCTATGACAGCCGAACCAAGAGCTTACCTACGAGACATAGAGTTATCTCGATATGTTAAGACCCATCCACGGGTCTCCTCGGCAAGCACTGCTTAACTTTTTCCCACTGTTATTATTAAAAGCGTAAAAACTGTTCCATGAAGGTCCAACTCTTCGCATTCGATACTCAAACATGCGAGAGATCATTATGTGCCATATTACATCAGATTGCTGATGGACATTCAGAATCTCTATCTACATCAAAATCATTGTAAAAAATTCACAGCTCATACGAAAACTTCCCGCATGCGGAGTCCGCACGAGAAATCGTAGGCTAGTGCATCTTCAGACTAAATAGATCATCAAAACAGTTTCCATACGACTAATTCATGTTAATTGCAAATCTTATGAGCATTAGGTACAGTTGCTGTAATTGTGCCCATAATTAAACAAGCAGTTATATTCCAGCTGAAATCGTGAGCAGCACTTTCATGAGCTGATTTTAATTCTATAACCAAGCGCTTAGATAATGAATTTATAGGATACTTTTTATCCTGTTAGAAATTTTCTGCGGGAAATTCACAGACATTTTGATTTTCTTTATTTTAAATTCGATCCAAAGGATGTCTTCTTGATACCGATCGAGTCTAACTGTGTTAAAAGTTCGCTAAGTTGTATAATAACAAAGTGTACACTATATAAGTTAGGTACAACAAAGCCCTTGAACTGAAGGTCGTTACCCTAGAAATTGGATACTTACCTCCACTTCTCCGCCCGAAATGGATTAGGTACACCCACCCAAGTTCGGATGAAGAAACGTAATTAACTGGGTTAGAAACGTAATTATTTCACTAACATTTATTTTAGGAACAAACTAAGTGGAGTTTACTTTAGTAAGCGTAGTTTTGTAGGTAGGTAATATCGATTAACATGCATGATTTTGCGTGTCCGTATTTAATATACGAAAGGGTTGAATGTAGTAGGTATGTAGTAGTCAGGAAAACCGAGTAGAGAGAACTTGAACGTGAAGCTTAGCCGAGCCAGACACTTAGTCATCTCCACCGCTGACGTTAAGATGGAACAAAAGACCATTTTATAGATACGTTTTTATATGGTTACGTGCCCGGTATCGCATACCGCAGCGCTATGCGTTCTGATCAAGAGACCAAACCTTAACACCGAAATATAGAAGGAAGAAATGAAAAAAGCTGGTGTAATAATCTACGACCAAAGCAAAGCAGAACCTATGTTTGTGTACTCGACATTTAACTGGATAGAAATTCGAAACGTGTATTCGAAAAGGTTTCTTTTATTTTTGTAGATTGTTAGTATCAAAGCGTAGTGTTCATAATCCGTTGCTAATGTTACATAGCGCGGCTTTGGCACAGCTGAATTTATTTGGCGAAGTAAAGTACAGGGAAGAAGCCTCACTTTTCAAGCTCTCTCCAATAGAAGTTCGAATATCTGGCGTATAAAACACTGTGGTGGCTGGTGCTTCAGTTTCACGACATGGTAGCTATCGCAGATCGCAGGTATCGCCAATGATATTTCTTTTTGTACGAGTTAGTTAAGTTTCTATAAAAAGTTGTTGCCGTATTGTAAACGCGGTTATTCCCGTTCGCCACCGCCAGTATTGCCCCCTCCGGTGGCGACTGGGAATTATTCTAAAAAAATATCCCAGTCGCCACCTCCGGGGGCAAGCGGGATTGTTGGTAGTAAAAATCCCAGTGGCCACCCCTAAATATAGTTAACATAAAAACTAGGTATGCTACCTATTATCTTAATTTTTTTTTTTGGAATGACAAAGAATGTTAATTTTATTAAATTTCTGATTAAAAAATAGAAGTACGTAGGGTTAATCAAACGAGAGAGTTACAATATTTATAAATTGGTAGAAAATTAAACAAACATTATTTTTTACTATTTTTATTTTCAAAATCAACTATTTTAAACACAAATCCAAAATCACAGATAATTAGGTACTTTCAATAGAATATAAAATATTTCTTAAAATATACTTGAAAAAACAATTCTCCGCCTTCTTAAATCTACATTTTCATTTCCAAAATCAACAAGTTTTATACAAATTCTAAACAATCACATCAACAAGTCAACAATCATTTCTATAGGAAAAAAAAATATTATTAGAAAATATACAAAACAAATAAAGTATTACTCTGCCCTAATAAAAATTTTTTTTTAACAAAATTAAAAGTATGCACTAAGCATAATGAGTATTTTCAAATAATCACAGACATAACGAGACTCTACCCTACCCTAATCAGTATTAGAAAAAATCACAGATGCGTCCTCTCAATTAAATTCGTCATTAATGTACTCGTATCACAGAGTATTTACAGTAATTGGGTTTTATATGTAAAAAAAAAACTTAGAACTAGATATTTTGCTACTTTAAAAAAAATACTTAGGTAATTTGTTATGACTGGCACAAATCAACATCATTATTTAGGTACCCATAATTGACTACGTTATTCATTGATCGTCATCAAGTAATGAATAATTTGTTTAATTTACCATACCTCTTATGCTTTTTTTTACCTTTTTTTATTTATTTTCATTGCCAAGAAGCCTTAATGCCTTACAGTTTCTAAAAAATGACCTACTGATATATTGCCATGTAACAGCTCTAACTGAATTTCCAAAATAAATTGATCAGTAAGGACATTATTTTTCTTTCTTTTTTTAAAAGGTGTCATTTTGGTTTTATTAATGTTATCACAAACACTGAAATATGCAGAATCTTTAACCAATACATTTAATAAATGAATAATATTAGGGTTCTTTTTTCCAATTTCTTGGTTTAATTTGTGATTCCAAGCTTCCAAGAAGTTAGTGGTCCTATGCTGCTCTCCGTAAGCACACCAAATTGGAATAAATTCTTCCTTCAGCCATTGTTCTTCAAAGTATTTTCTGAATTTTTTTAAATCCTCCTCTTGTGTACTGTAGCGAGTAATATACTTCCAGCCGTTTGAAATTTCGTGTGCAGGCAATAACGGTAGAACTGCACTTAGTGCAACCTCTCTTATTTTCTTCACATCTTTTGATTTTGTAATTTGAAGTTTACGGGCCTTCTCCAAAACGTTACGTGTTACGTTATCCCAAAAAATACATACGCACACATACTCACGCACACATACTCAATTACACACTCACTCAATTTAGTTCCTCTCACCCACTTTGTACCACCATAACAGCAACAACCTCACTCACCTAGCTTAATCCCTATTAACTATTACTTCTTACTGATGTTGTATACAACTGTCATCTATTGTCCGGAGTCTGGAGAGGCTGGTAATCTGTCATACAGGTCTCCTAGTACAGAAACCAGTCTCTCACATAGATCACAAGAGTTTTCGCTAATGTTTTGTTTGTTTTTTTTATATTGTCTGTAAAATTCTATGTGAGAGAAGAACAATAAACTTATTATTATTATTATTTCATACAAAATTATATTTTACGGCCATTTCAGGAAAAATATTATAGTGAACCGTACCTATTGCCTAAATTTCAATGCATATATATATCTAGATACATAAAGGTACCTAACTAAACAATTCATTTACTTTAAACATTCTGTGACGTCGGTAATTATTTTAAAATCATTCCAAAAAAATATAAAGATATAGCATTTATTTTAACTATTATTAGGGGTGGCCACTGGGATTTTTACTGACCAACATTCCCGTTTGCCACCCGGAGGTGGCGACTGGGATATTTTTTTAGAATAATTCCCAGTCGCCACCGGAGGGGGCAATACTGGCGGTGGCGAACGGGAATAACCGTTGTAAACGAAATCTACAGAGCTGATTGGAAGGAAGTTCACTCCTTCCAATCAACACTGTCTGTCTCTCTCTAACCTTATGTTGTGTCCAGCAGTGAAGGTTGTTCATTCTAAATATTTACTTATCATTTGCTCACTGAAAAGTTATATTTTATTGCGGACAAATTTTTTGTAGCTATAATTTGTATACAAACTTATGTTAAATCGATACAGTCGCCACTGTAATACAAATGCCACGTTATCTCATTAATTAGGATGGTACAAAACACTTTTTTTCTTCTAAACCATCTCTATGCATTCACCACGCCGCTGCTACGCCACCGCTACGACACTGATACGCCACGGCTACGAGGCTATTAACCCAAGCCACTATAACGACACTGCGTTAGCAACATTACGACACTTTACGCTGAATTCGTACTTCATATTTTTTAAGAAACGGTTATACTTACAATTAATATCAGCTGGTTGTTTTTATAAACACGTCATTCTCAGATAGAAGACTGCGTAGGTAATCCTCTCAACACTATCCCCCTCTTCATCAAAATAATTACTCAGACCAAAGAGAGGAATCAGGTTTCGGTCTGTTTTTCCAAGATGTGACGAAATTAATGTACTTATGAATGATTTTTGCACGTCTAGACGAGTGTAATCTGCGGGTCAGCGGGTTCAGTGAGGTGAGGTCATTGCTTGTCTTATCAGCAAGATTTAGAGCTAGGCCGGTTATTGTCTGCCGCCGTTATGTAACGTAAATATTGATTATGTACTGCGTAGATCGTAGGTACTTGTGTTTGGTATTAATTACATATTATATATGTAGTTGATTTTGTAGCTTTTAGGAACTTGTTTTTTCAGTAGAGATTTTATTGTCTGATTTACTGTGTGGGGATGGAAATAGTTGATCCAAAGGCTTAAAGAAAAAAAGTGAATTTAGTCATTTCCAATCTCATAATTGCGAAAAAGACTGAAGAAAGTAGAACAGCAGACAAAGGGCACACCATATGCACTACCTACCTATATGCACTCGATAGTATCTGATATTTATGCGTTTTTGGTACGGAAACTATTCAGATGCATTAAAAAAACACGCACACGAGCGAGTACGCAAAGTACAAATACTAACAAACAAGTTGCAGTTTTTCTAGCTTTTATTTAACTGCATCTCGTTCGGTAGTACTTATTTTTACTTTAAGTCCGTCGCTCGACCAAACTATACAAAAATCCTGTGCAACACCGTCAAAACCGGTTCATTGCAAAACTAGTTATAAGTACATAAAAATAATAATGAAAAAACAGTCCAGCACCTCCTTACACAAGTCAGGTAAAAATAAATTATAATTTATAGTTAAAAACTAAATTATGATTTAGCAAGAAGATTAGTTAAATAAATATTAGATAAGAAGTACTGGTAACAAAAAATGTGGAAATGATCGCCGAAGCATGATATTATTTACCTATTAACTAGGTACTCTATTTTATTTGCTGTATTTAATTAAACTATAATTTTTACTATCAGATTTTGTTTTTGCTTGAACTGCATCGGGAAAGGTAAAGCGATGAACTTAATATTTTTCGGTCAAATGTACCGGAACACTTAAGCGCGATATTTGGATTCAATTATTATTTTTCATGCAATAATTAAATATGTATAGCCACAGAAATATACATGCATATATACCTATATGGGTTCACTATGCTGTAATTCAGTTCATAATTTGTTCAGGATATAGAAAACCAGCCAGCTTACTTATTTATTTCGTTACAAAAAATGTAATCTAAAACTTTGCCTACTAACTCATTCATGAATCTATACTAATATTATAAAGCTGAAGAGTTTGTTTGTTTGTTTGAACGCGCTAATCTCAGGAACTACTGGTCCGATTTGAAAAAATCTTTCAGTGTTAGATAGCCCATTTATCGAGGAAGGCTATAGGCTATATATCATCAGACCAATACGAGCGGAGCAGCGATAAAGAATGTTTTAAAATCGGGGATTCCACGGGGACGAAGTCGCGGACAGAAGCTAGTTTTATATAAAACTACGTTTATTAAGTCAAACCCCACAAAAGCTTACTTTTATAGTCTTACTTTTAAATAAAATATAATTATAAAACCATAAAGCCTGGTCTGGGTGAAAAATGCCGACGGCAAACGAAAAAAAGAAAACAATCATAAGAAGTAATTAAACTCTCCCAAATATTTTAGTTTCCGAATAATCCACGTTACATATTTCACTCTCTACAGATAGTTGAAACATTAATTCAAGCAGCACTTTGTTAGTACAGTAACTTATAACAAACCGAAATGAGTAAATCAGCACAGAACATTTCCCTAACATAGTCGGAAGTAGCATTTAACTGTGCGCCTAACTCGGTAAACTGTGGACATTTACATAGTATCTAATAAATAGAGATGGTACAATTAAGGTAACCTAACTTACACACCAATATATAAATTCCAGTTAATTAGAATTTGTCTGGCGTCACATACTATGTTCAATTTGCAAGTAGGTTTGGTCAAACATAAAATTTAGCCTCTTGAATCTGGCTCTTCAAACATTTTAGTTCGATTATTAGCTAGTCCCATGTTAGTCCTATGTTAGTCCTACGTGTGGACTAAACATCTTTATGTCAAGTCCACACATGACTATGCTTGACTTTATATCAATCAGCCTGCCTACCCTTTTACCCTTTTGTAGGCAGGCTGATTGATGTACGCATCTAAATTGTACAACGGCTAATCGCTTGGTATCGAAATTAGACAATATTGCCCAAACCCGGATTTCCATGATAGTATAATTTTGTTCGCAAAATTGTTGTTTCTGTTGTTCATCGGACACAAAAACAGCAGATTTCAGTTTCATTTATCATACATAAATAATCATAATCTTTTAACAGCATTTAAAATGGGACGATAAAACTTCATATTAAATGTATGTATGATTTTTTTAATATAATATTTCCTATTTAATTTTAAAATGTTACCGATGAGAATATTTTATGTGCTTTGTTCAAGGAAGATAGACTAATGAGAATACAGACTCAGACAAAATACCTATTTACCGATTTCAGTCAGTTCTATTTTCATTTGGCCCTACAAAATTAGTAAATAGTTTCACATAAATATGCATACCTAATATAGAATAATATTAAGAATTCATTAATTACGGAAAAGAAAATTCTTTTAAAAGATTATGTCGAAAGACAAAACATTACTAGCGTGCTATAGTGAGTAGTCGGAATGCAATCTATGAAGATGCTTTAAAAGTTTAGTTTTGCACTAAAATAACAATGTGGCCAAAACGTCATGTGTAGGATACTGTCCAAAAATACTTGCACACACAGATAACACACTAAAATTAGTAAATACATATGTGTATAATATATCTATACCTACTAATATTATAAAGAGGAAAGATTTGATTATTTGTTTGTATTGAATAGGCTCCGAAACTACTGAACCGATTTAAAAAAATATTTCACTGTTGGGAAGCTACACTATCCGCGAATGACATTGGCTATACTTTATCCCTGTATTCCAGCGGGAACGGGAACTACGCGGATGTTACCGCGGCGTGCTGCTTTTGTTATATTTCAATCTTAGGATGTATCCTAGGTTTAGCAAATCGGAATAAGCTTAATTAGCATGTGTTTCACCGACTGCCTTCAATATTTATTCACTAGTATCTTATTACTGACATTTAATTTCTACCTATTTATTAATCGATTTAAAAAAGGGGGTTCTGTTTTCGTCTGAACGTGTTTATATGCCATAAGTCCGTTGTTTATGGACCACTTGGAATGTCACCAAATTGTCATTTAGAGAAATATTTTTTCAATAAGAACACGAAGATAAAATTTAAACAAAAATCGCATCTATTACGACCAAAATTAAATTTTGTTGCAACTAAAGAAAATTTCCGACATAACTTAGGCCTTTAATGTGGTTTACATTTCGCCGGCGTTAAAATTGTTTTTCTTTTTCAGGAGGCAAAGAACTTTATCTTATTGAATACTTGTTTTCCACACTTACATACTACGCTATAAATGGCAATATTAATTGCAAAAAAGAAATTTAAGGGAGACAAAAAACCTTAAGTCTCCTTTAAAGGCCCTGAAAACGTCTGCAAGCGTAAATTTCTTGATTGATCTACTTTCTGTCTTTAATAAATTCAAAATGGCTCATAATAAAAATATCGATCGCTAAAACTTAATCTACAAACGTAACTCGATTAACCCTACCAGCAATTAACTGTACTAATAGGTAAATTTCTTTGTAATTTAAAATGCTTTAATTACAGCTTTAGACTAATATAGTTGCGTTTTATAATCAGTCGGTAGCCAGAAATTAAATATTATAATACTAGCTGCTGCCCGCAGCTGCGCCCGCGTGAATGTCGGAAATTATATCTCCAAGAATATGTGTACAAAGTTTCATGATGGTCGGTTGAGTAGTTTTCGCGTAAAAGCGTAACAAACAAACTTACATTCACATTTATATATTAGTATAGATTATTGTGGGATTGCACTCTGGGTATCTTCACTCTTTATTCGCAAGTATTTGCATAATGTTTCCTATCTTGTAGACAGTTGGACATAGTTTTTGTTTTGTTAAGCTTTAACTTTCGCGCTCTTGTGCGAAGGTCGCACAAATTCTTTCCATCTCTCTGTTATGTTAATCTCGCAAATCTAAAAATTTAGAATGATTTGTGCAGTTACTTCTAATTTCATGTACCTATGCCTGATTTGCAGCGGAGCTAACTCTCCTGGACGCACATTTAAATACCATTACTTGCCTTCATACTAAAAAACTTTTTACAAAAAAATACAACCGACTTTTCCACAAAAAATCAAAAAAGTACGAAATAACTTTAATTTCGGAACTCGGTGTTTGTGGTTCCTTTTTCATTTTTTGGACACCGACTTCCGAAATTAAAGTTATTTCGTACTTTTTTGATTTTTTGTGGAAAAGTCGGTTGTATTTTTTTGTAAAAAGTTTTTTATTTTTCACTTTTTAGTGGTACCTAAACCCCCTCCCCTCCCCCCGCCTAAACGAACCAATTACATTAGTGTAAAAAAACGCACTGCTCCAATGCAGAGTAAACTAAAAGGTCGTCAATGTAGACAATGTAGATATTTTTTTAGATTTTTGTTGATTTTTCAAAAACCGCTTGTTCGATTTCGATAAAATTTTCATGGGACCATTTGGGAAGTATACCCTTTCCAACAAAAAAAGAATTTTTCAAATCGGTTGGCAAGCGACGGAGTTATGCGCGAACAAACAATAAAAAAAAAAATAAAAAATAAAAAAACATACAAACATCCGAATTGAGAAACTCCTCCTTTTTTAGAAGTCGGTTAAAAATAACGTTTATGTATACCTACTCGCATCTAGCGTCTCATTTTTGGCTATTTTGGCTTTGGCTGCGGAAGCGCGATTTATAAAGTAGTCCGATGGCCTTCACTAGTCATTGACGTTTTTGTTTCTTTCCATCGAACGTTACTCTATTTTTCTATGATTTCAATGACTTAGTTCTAGTAGCCCTACCATGAGGTCTTAAATCCATCATGATTCCTGTGTCAGAGAGAGACGGAGTTACACAGGACTAATAGCACTATCCCTTTCCCTCACACTGAATCATGGTAGCATTGGCACTTCGGCACTGTTCATTGAATTCTAATTACCTCTCTCTCTCTGCATAGTTTAAACTCTTCAGCGTAAGATATAGACATCTTATCGAAATTCTCATTCTATGCACAACAAATGCTTCAGTTGGCCTTATGTTGTTAAGTAGTAATGTTCAATTCTTCTCATTTTCAACTTTCCCTTCAAAAAATCTTCTTGAGTCATAGTGCAAACTTATGAAACATAAGCCGCTAATTATTTACAATTTAGTTTTGCAGTGCAGTGTTCTCTATATTATTGGGGAATTACGTCTCGTAAGGGACATAAGCATAAGAATAACCAGCCTTTTAATGTTCCCACTGCTGGGACACAGGCCTCCTCTCTAGTAGAGGCAATGGGCCGTAATCCACCACGCGAGCCCAGTGCGGGTTAGTGAATGTCACATGTCTTCAAATTTTTGGGACATGTTACATTCCAATTTTCCTCTATTTAGCGTATTGGTGAAAAATACATCCCCATAGTTAATGGCCCAATATTCTATACTGATCTCGTATTGTCCACTTCTTCAGCTTTGCATTTTTCTTTAAACGTTGCCCCACGATATGATTTTCTCTTGTGTCGTGGGTGCGTTTACAAACATACAACCTCACATACACAAACAGCCAGACCCGGAACAACTATGTATCTGTCGGCCATACAAATATTTGTTCCGTGCGGGATTCGAACCCACGACACGTACCACAGCAGCCAATCGCTCAACCACTGCGCCAACCATGTCGACAAATTAGCAAATATTGTAAGCTTCTTCTATCTTTTGTATAAAACAATTAAAAATTTATAGATCGAGTAGCTTCACAGTGTTCCATTATCCTAGCATTATCAGAATAAATAGTTACATGTTTTCTTCAGTAAGAGCCCACGAAACTACGAATTAATATTCATTCAAACTTTACTTGACTGAAGTATAAACAAAACTAAAGTTAAATAAACTAATAAAACGCTTCGCCAGTTAAACCAGTAAAACCTAACTAAATTTAAGTAATTTTATAGTAGCACTAGAGT
This sequence comes from Hecatera dysodea, assembly GCA_905332915.2. NCBI lineage: Eukaryota > Metazoa > Arthropoda > Insecta > Lepidoptera > Noctuidae > Hecatera > Hecatera dysodea. The sequence continues at coordinate 21,602,945 of HG995286.1, read as the reverse complement.
AACATCAAAAAATATGTAAGAACCGATGCTATTTCGTTATCTAAATATGCAGACGAAATAATAGGAGGTAATATTGAACCGAATATTGAATTGGGAGCAGTGGTGGCCGAGTGGTAACGGCCCCGACTTACAAATTGTAGGTTGCGGGTTCAAACCCAGCCAGGCGCATTACTTTGTGTAATTAATTTCATCACCACTGCTCTCAAAACGGTGAAGGAAAACATCGTGAGGAAACTGGCATGTCCTAGAACCAAAAATTCGAAGACATGTAGCATTCACCAACCCGCACTGGGCCCGCGTGGTGGATTACGGCACATTCCCTCTCCTAGAGAGGAAGCCTGAGTCCCAGCAGTGGGAACATTAAAAGGCTGATTATTATGCTTATGCTTTATTGACAGTATCATGGTTATGATGTTAGCGATGAGCCAGACACATATTCAGTTTTGATCCGCTTTGGCCCTATCGGTCTACATAAATCATCAAATGACTTCTCCCGCTCTGGGCGGAGCGGAAGGGAGTGTCAGACTCTTACTGACTAAAACCCACCCGTGTTCCTTCTTGTGCCCTTTGCGTTCCAGGACCGCGGTGACTCTTTCGAACAAATTCCGCAACCCTAGCAGGGTGTACTAAGCTAGTCATTTGGTTTTGAGAGTATACAACAAAAATAGTTTTGCACTGTAATTGTACTGACAAAACTAAATGTCATAATTTTTTGAAAAAAAAAATGAAGAAAATATTAGTCACAAACAGCAATTCAGAGGGCATAGAAGAAAAAAATACTTCGTTTTGAAATATATTACTTAATAAAATGTGTTCTCTACAATACCGCGCGCAACTCCGCAAGCCAATCTGCGCCGGCGCAGGCCATTTCAATGCTCAACTTTTGGTATTGAATATGTATTTAGTATTAAGTCTTTTGAATCTAGTATAATACTTTTTAACTTCAGGATGCATATTTTAAAAGTTAATAGGACAGGTTTCAGTTTTGGACCCTCCCCAGTGCTAGAAATTTCAAAGAAACTTTGTCAGAATGCTTTGCAGTCTTCACATTAATTTCAATATTGTAATGAAAATATTTCCTCGCATATTCATAATTCATTATGTAGCATGTATCGTGTATATCCTTTGTTTGAGACCCTAAATAATAAAATAAATAACGAACATATTTAACTTTGTAAAATTAAATAAACATGTAATTTGGTAATGTGGTTAAAGAGTTTATTATATGTGGGTGGGTAATACTATAAATGGGCAGCATCGTAACCAAAAGTAAAGTTAATTTAAACCTACCTAACAAATCTCAATAAGGCAAGTATACCACTTTCGGGAAAAAATCTTTTTCCGGTTAATTATTACGGGAAAATTAAACATTTTACTTGATACTTTTCCTTAAATTAACCTAAATACTAATAACAATAATCACATAATTTTTTTAACATACATATTAACTGGGTACATTTTTGTATTATTGACTTATTAAAGTTTTTTCGAGAATTACAATATTAGTTCATATTTAAAAAAATATTAACACGTAATTTTGTTCTGCTAATAAACATAATAAATTACTTTTTTAAGTATAATAAAAATAATAATAGCCTTTATTCGGATCGACATAGCTTAACCTAATAACAATATTCTAAAAACTTAAAGTATAATTAAAACTTACTCTAGTATTTGCTGCTTTTTTATTTTTTGCAGATCTGTTTGCCAATCGGCAAAGGCCTCCTCCAACCTTTTCCATCTTCTTCTTCTTTAATTCTTTATTGTACACCAAAATAACTAATAATATATTCCATTCTGTTCTTTCTAGAGCCACTCTGTTCCACATCACTCCTGCCACTTCTCTTATATCGTCGTCCCACCTTTTCTGCGGTCTGCCTCTTTTCCTTTTACCTTCCCTGGGATACCACCTTGTCACCTTCTTACTCCATTTATTATGGCCTCTTATTGTATGCCCTGCCCACCTCCATTTGAGTCTTTTAATTTTCTGTACTACATCTATGGTTCTTATTGTATTTCTGATGACACTTTACACATTATATAGAAAACTAGCTGCTGCCCGCGACTTCGTCCCCGTGGAATCCCCGATTTTAAAACATTCTTTATCGCTGCTCCGCTCCTATTGGCTTAAGCGTGATGTTATATAGCCTAAAGCCTTCCTCGATAAATGGTCTATTCAACCCAAAAAGAATTTTTCAATTCGAACCAGTAGTTCCTGAGATTAGCGCGTTCAAACAAACAAACAAACAACCAAACAAACAAACAAACTCTTCAGCTTTATAATATTAGTATAGATAAGTAGATAATCCCGTCTCGACTGATTGTTCAAAGGTTTTTAACTTGAAATTAAATGGTGAACTAAGTTATATACCTATGTATATCATTGTAGAAGTAGATCGAAAATATATTATTTGAAAGTTGAATTATATCTTCTAAATATAAGTTTAATGTTTCTAATAGATTATTCTCACTAAGAACACGCTTTTGCGCAACATTCAGTTATCCTGCGTATGCGCACTCCTCAAAATATTTTGATAGAGAAGCTTTATTACTTATATCATTGGATTTGATGTTGAAATATAATTATGTACCCGTAAGAAAGCGGTTGCATCATATAGCACGAATAGGGCCCCATATTATTTTATAGTTTTTTTTTATATTTTTTTAATGTATATTTTTCTTTCTTTTTTGGAATGAAAGATAATTGTATTGATAAGACCGTTGCCATTAAAATACATGTTAGTGTTGACTTCACAGAATTACAATAGGCTCTCAATGGCTGGACATTTTGTGATTCCCATAATATGATCACACCATTTGTTTAGGAAAGTCAAAATTCAGACACTAATAGAATTCAAATAATCATTATAAATAGTCCAGTATCCTTACTCGGAAGTTGTTCATGCAAGTTAATGACAAAAAATGTACAGTTGTTGTTGTAAAAAATAAATAATCAGTAGTAAATAAATTAAGTAGATATAAACACATCAAAAGTATCTAGGGATCAACATATATTTTTGCAATAACTTTCCTCCTGATTGATATTAATTAAAATTTTCTTTAAGGATTCATCAAATAAAGTGTTTTCGTTTGTCACAGTAACGATAAACCAAGTCACCTTTGCATTAATAAAGAAATTTGCCATTTTCCTAATAAAGGGATTTTTGACATTTGAACCACTAACATTAAAGTTCGAAAAAAAGACTGAAATAACAGTTTTCTTTAAAATTTTATTGGGTAACTTAAACAATTAATAATCCGTGTTTCTACCGCGAACACTAACAACACAAGAACATCGGTTTGGCATACTCAAAATGAGTTCATCCAAATCACGCTGTGGAATGGCCGCCCATGTTCGTTGCAACAACAAAAAAAGGTCTTCTTGCGACTGGATACCCTCCATATTCGGCAGAGCTCTTCTCTGTAGCATATCCCATGCATGCTCAATCGGGTTCAAGTCTGGCGACTGAGCAGGCCAGGGCAGGACATTGATGTTAGCTGCGGCGAGAGTCTGTCTTACAACTCTTGCGGTGTGCGGTCGTGCATTATCATGCATTAACTGAAATAAGGGACCGATTTGCACTTGTAGAGGAACGATGACGTCTGATACAATCGTCTCAGCATAAATTTGAGCGTTGAGGTTGCCTCTGATCCAAATCAACTCAGTTCTTCCGCCGATCCAAATACCCGCCCATACTATGATGGTTCCACCACTATAAGGATGGACTTCCTGGCAGGATTTTAATCGCTGTTGGCGTCCAGGGGTTCTCCAGTGTCGTATACGTCTTGTATCCGGTCTCATACCAAAACGAGACTCATCAGAAAAGCACACGAAACGCCATTGTTCTTCTGCCCAATTTCTGTGTTCAAGAGCCCATTGATATCGAATCCTACGATTGTGCATTGCTATAGGTGGTACCCGTAGCGGTCTTCGGGAATGAAGGTTCACTTCATGCAAGCGGTTTCTGACTGTTTGGTCGCTAATTAAGTTCCCTGAAGAGTGATGAAGCCTCACGGCTAACATCATGGCGGTTATTGTTGGAGCTCTTCGAGTTAAGATTTGAATGTATCGGTCTTGTCTCCGTGTGGTGCAGCGATACCGTCCTCCATGGCGCTCAGCCAAGGTAAGCGAAGAGCTCTGCCGAATATGGAGGGTATCCAGTCGCAAGAAGACCTTTTTTTGTTGTTGCAACGAACATGGGCGGCCATTCCACAGCGTGATTTGGATGAACTCATTTTGAGTATGCCAAACCGATGTTCTTGTGTTGTTAGTGTTCGCGGTAGAAACACGGATTATTAATTGTTTAAGTTACCCAATAAAATTTTAAAGAAAACTGTTATTTCAGTCTTTTTTTCGAACTTTAATGTTAGTGGTTCAAATGTCAAAAATCCCTTTATTAGGAAAATGGCAAATTTCTTTATTAATGCAAAGGTGACTTGGTTTATCGTTACTGTGACAAACGAAAACACTTTATTTGATGAATCCTTAAAGAAAATTTTAATTAATATCAATCAGGAGAAAAGTTATTGCAAAAATATATGTTGATCCCTAGATACTTTTGATGTGTTTAGTATTAAATATAAAGAAAGTATAAACATAAGTAGCACTACTTAACACTATATTATATTCGGTTATAATAAAATATTAGGTTTGGTGTATACTTATCTCAGTACAGTATAAGGAAGACATGCGCACGCGCAAGTGCACTTAAACCTCCACTTACAGAGTAAGGGATCATAACACTGATATTGGTTATGCAGGAATAATTAAAATAAATGCAAATAAAGTAATATAGGTACACAGTTTATTTATTTATACATGGTAATTACGAAGAACATAAAATAATGGTTCAAGGGACACGTGTACGGCAAGAGGACAAAAGTGTAAACCTACATATTTCTCACTAATTTTAGCAGCAGTTTTTTCATTAATATCAACATTTTTAGTACATAATATGTTACTAAATTTGTATAGTAGGCACATTTGTTAGTTATTGTACCATATATAATTCTTATAATTATTATATTTAGGTTTTGTTGTAACCATTTGAAAGCAATATACTACCTACTTATATTTTAATACATACTATTATGTTATATGACTAAAAATACATCCTCATATAGGATAAGTTTTTATAACTGATCCATTTTTTTTACTTTATTAGTGAGTTTCGTTTCTATATCCTTAAAATAAAAAGTAAAGTCAATGTGTCTTGTTATTAGGCCGTTTTATTTTTCTTTAAGTTAACAACTATTATTTCTGTAGTATCAAATACATGGGAAGATACTCCAGAAATTACATGCATAGTAAAAATGTATTTAAGCAAGCATAAACTTTACTCAATGCTTTTTAACTTTCGATTAATTTGGATGTTTTGAAATAAATATCAAGAGTTACAATTCAGTGTGTTTTCAAATTGGAAAAGACATTTATTATTAAAAGCAAGTAGTTCAAAAGTGAAAAAAAGTAGTATGACTTGTATAATTTTCTGAACTCACATAGGTACTAATATGCCAAACTAAAACTCAACTGATAATACTTGTAAAAAAAAGATTAAAAACTTTTAAGTAATAAACAAAACTTAGGACACAAAAAAAAGTTTATAAAAAATAGTGCCATACCCAGTGCATCGTTCCCCTCTCCTCGTATACTCCCATCTGGGGTTCAATTTTTTCGTTTGGTATTTTCGAATGTATGGGCCTCTGCCCCACAACACTGCCAGCACTCACTCGCGAGACATGCGTACGATCTTTGTCGCTGTCGATGCGCAACTAACTCAAGCACTTTGCCCCTCCAGGGAAGGTGGGCCGATCACCGCCCAAAGCAACGCCCCTCCCCACCAAGATTAACATTTTTTTAAATCTGTTTACGATTTTTTTTCTGCCGTTTAAAGCATTTCGGCGCAATAAATGCTTGCAATTTTTTCTTTCGGTTATTTGTACCGAAAAAATTTATGGCCACGTTGATATAATAAAATTATCATATTGTTTGGATAGTTTTATGGGCGATGATATTATACTTTTTTTTTTTTAATTCATTAGATATTTTTATCGTAAGTGTTGGGAAGTGAATGAGTCTACTAACAGTAGCTAAAATAATTATTTTAGTGTTAGCATTAAAATTTTATGTTTGAAATCAGTCCATGACTTTTAACTGCCAAATATTGATAGTGATCAACAGACATCAAAATAATAATAATTATGTTAAAATATGATAAGGGATATTAAGTGGAAATGTATCATAATGTACCTACTCAGTAAACATTATGAATCCAAAATATTTGACCTGTAAAATGCTCTCACTGTATTTTTAAAGTTCACAGGATTTTATTAAAAATTAAAACTATTTGGTCAGTAAAAATGAAAATACAAGTTCGAAATACAACAATTTTAATTCTAATCATAAAAGAAAAACTTCTTATGCACTTTATCAAATAGGTGTAAGTATTTAATAGTAACGACTTCTTTTTAAGCTAGTAAAAATAATTTTAATATTGCAGCACATCCATTTATAATCCCACAAAATTATAAAAGGGAGACATTTTAATCGTATCGGTTGCACACCGTACGCCCTGAAAGTAATAAATATTACATTATTAATACATTTTAGTTAAAATGCTTGTTTTTGGTTACATTAATAATTAATTTAATTGACTTAATTTGGCGGCCACAATAATATTATATTATCCGTACTACGGGTCAAAGCAGCGCCATCTGTGATGCAAGTCAACAATTAACACCCTTTCATGAACAGAGCCATGTTTAAACGGCTCGCCTAATAAACGGCGTCGCAAAGGTTTGATATTACTAAAAATAAGACGATAAACTAACATTAAAATAAAATATAAACCCACCAACACAGTTTTTTTTTATATTAATGTTCTGCCGACTCAGGGCTTCCTAATAAAAAAAAACGAATTCGACTAATATATCCAACGACCAGATTCAAGTTGGTTAACTGTATCTAAAAAGATTTGAATTAGATTCCAGTTAGATTAAAGTTCACTTCAGAAATAGTTGACAAAAGCCTAGAAAACGAATTAAAAACTTTAAAAAAGAAACAACCTACATCTAAAAAACCACAAAAAGTATAAAATAATTTTAATGTCGGTAGTCGATATTCAAAAAACAAAAAGTTTTTTTTTTCACTTTTAGTACACCCCACTCCTAATCGTACCCAACACACCGTACGCCATATAAACTGGTGTAAACAATAAACAAATAGATACGCGATTTCAGTCATCCCGGAAGATTTGCTATCATTTATTGAAGATTTCCGTCTCCTATCTCGGTTCTTCATCAGCTCTTCACCAAATTAGAAAGGGACCTCGAAATATTTGTACTAAGATGCTCTTCCAAACTATCCGATACAGTTTTTTTTTTTTCCATTTTACATCGATAATGACAAAATGAACATATCATCAACTTAGTCGAAGTCACACATTATTAGCGATAACTCAAATACTAATCGCCAGATCACATGATAAGCACCAACTTACGAATATAAAAAGAATCATCAAAATCGGGACACCCAGAACAAAGTTATGAGGGTACACACAAACACAAAATACAGTCTAGTTGAGAACCTCCTCCTTTTTTGGAAGTCGGTTGAAAATGTATAAGTAACTAAAATATTTTAAAAACTTAATGCAATATACTATAGCAGTCAGCGGTATCTCTAGAAACGATACGATCCTATATCATAACCAGCCTTTTTAACGTTCCCACTGCTGGGACACAGGCCTTCTCTCTAGGAGAGGGAATGGGCCGTAATCTACCACGCTGGCCCAGTGCGGGTTGGTGAATGTCACATGTCTTCGAATTTTTGGTTCTAGGACATGCCGGTTTCCTCACGATGTTTTCCTTCACCGTTTTGAGAGCAGTGGTGAAGAAATGAATTACACAAAGTAATGCGCCTGGCTGGGTTTGAACCCGCGACCTACGATTCGTAAGTCGGGGCCGTTACCACTCGTCCACCACGATCCAATACCAAGAACAAACGAACGTATTTCCCGTAGTGTTACTAATTTCGAAAGATAGACTTCAACCGCGGCTCGAATTCACCCACCCTGTGTGTGTAGGCGATAAGTACCTATCTTGTGTGAACGCTTCGTAACTTAATGTTGTGGCCGTGCAACTGACTAGTGTCTTACATATGAAAATTCTGAAACACAACATTTATTTCAATGATAGAAAGCTACATTTTAGCTGACTATACTTTTTATACTGACAATTGTACAGTAAGTCAGATCATGGTAAAAAGCTGTATAAGGCAATAAATGTAAGCCTTATCAACATCATAGCAGCTCGATGTACGTTCACGAATCAATTGTTTAATGATACCTACAGCTATTCATCCCTGAAAATTCCTAGAAATATCGAGGAATTTTATTGAATTCAGTTCCGTTAATTCGAGGAAATGGGGGCCTACCGGCTGAATACTGCGGTTGTCCCAGATTTAGCAAAACTAACGCGTCGATTTATGTACTGCCTAGCACACTTGTTTAAAGAGAAACACAATTCAAAAGATTTCTTTTTTCAGGTATAGAATAAAACATGTTGGTAATCGTAATGCTGTCGACCTACATTTTATTAATAGGTACAGATTATTATTCTGTAATCTTTGGAGATTAAGTAGTTTTCAACGCAGATTTCTATGATAATACCTATGAACACTAGTTTGGAATATTTGGAATTGTGCTACCCTTTATCTGCGCAGTATGTGATACTTTTGCCTACAATATAATACCTAACTAGACGAGTGCTCGCTCATATAGAACGATTTCATACAACAGTTCCTCATATTCAACAATTCCTAGTACAACAGTTCCTCTTACTTCCAGAAGTAAGCAGGAACTTATCATTCGTGAATCAATCGGCCTTTTCCAAACTATGTTGGCGTCAGCTTCCAATGTAACCACGGATACAACTGCGGAACAGTGTTTAGTTGCCTTTTTAACCGACTTCCAAGAAAAGAGAAGGTTCTCAAGTCGACTGTTTTTTTTGTGTGTGTTACCTCATATCTTTTTACTGGGTGTACCGATTTTGATGGGTATTTTTATATTCGCAAGCTGGTGCTTGTCGTGTGGTCCCACTAGTATTTGAGTTATCCGTATCCCTAATAATGCTTCGACTACATTGATTATGTTACCTTTCTCTCTTGTCGATGTAAAATGAAACAATAAAACTGTATACTATGGTTTGGAAGAGCATCTTAGTATTTCAAGATAATCCCTTTCTAGTTTGGTGAAGATCTGATGAAAAGAACGGAGATCATAGAAAACGGAAATCTTCAATAAATGACAGCAAATCTTCCGGGATTGCTGAAATCGCGTGTCTGTTTATTGTTTACACCAGTTTATAACGCGTACGCTGAGTTGGGTACGATTAGGTGTGGGGTGTCATCACAAAAAAAAATATAATTGATAGCAAACCTTTCAGGATTGCTGAAACCGTATGTTTGTTTATTGTTTACACCAACAATTACGCAACTGGATAACATGTTGACCTGTCGATATCCTCTAATGTCTACCAGTCGACGCACGAATTTATAACGAAAAATGAAAGAGTAGGTAACTATCTCTTGCGAATATAATAAGAAAATTAATGAGTAGAATAAACGAGCAAATAAATTATATGAAAATTACTGTGCGGTGATATAATGATCGAATATACATAGCTTCTATTGTTAACTACACATATATTGATGACTTTAGTACCAATTAGTTCTGCCGGTAATATACAGGGTGGAATTTTGTAATGCCACCTGGAGGGAAAGTACTCTTAATACTGCAGATAGAAAAATTTACTCAAAGGAAACATTCCTTTATTTTTGAATAGAAAGCAAACTGCATTCAAAGATTTTCGAAAATTCTCTTCTCCCACACCCGGGAATCGAACCGGCTAAATTCTGAAAAAATTATACCCTGTACTTTTATTGCATCAACCGTTATGGTCAATTATAAGGATGAAATCTCTCTAACAAACATGATAAATTAAATGGAAGGAAAACCAGGAAATCTGAAGTTACAAATTCAATGAGTCAAGTTAAAGCTCTTTAACTAACATCCATCTTTTGTAATGCAGACTCCTTTGCGACATACTCGTAGCTGCGTATATGAGGTAATTTAATTGAGGAATGTTAGATTACAATTTGAAAAATAGATTGTCATAGTTGTTATTCACATTTGATTGTTTTTACAACTCATTTCACATTTTGTCTCACGGTGAAAATGGCTTATCAAGAACAGTTTGATTTAATCTAGCTCTGCGGTGGTATGGAGAGAGATATCAAGACCGACAGGCACCAACTCGGTTCGTATTGAAAAGAATGGTAGAAAATTTAAAGAATACGGGTGTTTTCAAGAGACGGCAAACTAGTCAGCAAAACTATTTCGATTTTGAACTAGATGTTTTAACATACTTTGAATCATTTCCGAAGGCTTCAAGTAGAGATGCTGCCGATGAATTAGGAACGACCCACACTCGCGTACTTAAAGTGCTGAAAAAGCATAAGTATAAATGCTATCGTGAAGGTCGGTTGGTGTCCGCGACACCAACCGACCTTCACGATAGCATTTTATTTGTAACTTCAGATTTCCTGGTTTTCCTTTCATTTGTTTATCATGTTTGTTAGAGAGATTTCATCCTTATAATTGACCCTAACGGTCGATGCAATAAAAGTACAGGGTATAATTTTTTCAGATTTTAGCCGGTTCGATTCCCGGGTGTGGGAGAAGAGAATTTTCGAAAATCCTTGAATGCAGTTTGCTTTCTATTCAAAAATAAAGGAATGTTTCCTTTGAGTAAAATTTTCTATCTGCAGTATTAAGAGTACTTTCCCTCCAGGTGGCATTACAAAATTCCACCCTGTATACCCCATCTCGGAGCAATTAGGATAATATCGTGATGAAATCGGTACGTTTGCATCAGTTGTAACCATCTTGAGAATTATTGTTGCTCTCATATCCGAACCCAGCCAACACTTTACCATCGGTAATTTATTTCAACGCTTGCCGCGATCGGCCCGCCATGCGACACTCGTTTCAGATAGTCAGAAGCCATTGATTCTGACAGAGATTCTGCCAAGAGGTATCGTGTTACACAGGTACTAAGTTGTGGAGCTCAGGTATGCAGTCGCTCCATGTAAAACACTGGACACTACCGGTTAGACTGAAAGCCGACCCAAAGGCAGCCACTTCATGTAAAACACCGGACACTACCGGTTAGACTAAATGCCGACCCAAAGGCAGCCGCTCCATGTAAAACACCGGACACTACCGGTAAAACTGAAAGCCGACCCAAAGGCAGTCGCTCCATGTAAAACACTAACGCTACCGCTTAGAATGAAAGCCGAACCCATCATTGGGAAGAAAACGCTAGGTAGACTGATTTTCTCTCACACACAGTCATGTTCTTAAACCAAAAAATCGAAGACGTTGTCAACAGTCAACATAGCCTGTGTGGTGGATTATAGCCCTTTTTTTTGGATGGGAAATCATCAAATGACTTCTCCCGCTCTGGGCGGAGCAGAAGGAAGTTTCAGACTCTTACTGACTAAAACCCACCCGTGATCCTTCTTGTGCCCTTTGCGTTCCAGGGCCGCGGTGACTCTTTCGAACAAATTCCGAAACCCTAGCAGGCACTGACCCTACGGGGCCCCGTCTTCGATGCTGGCGGCTCTTTGAGGCGCGCGTGGAACACGACGCGCCGTCGATTCGGGCCTGGTTGCTATCGGACGGTGAGCCACCCTGCGTTTCTCGACGCCTGGGGCGTCTTCTTCTATTAGTGGATTATAGCCCTGAGTCTACTCTATGCCAAAGAGAAGCCCGGTGGCCCATCCGTACATAGCTGTACATTATTCTTGTACTTATGCTGTCGTGAATTCCTTAGTCGAGCTAGTCCCCGATTCAGTCATTGCATATCGCAAGTTTTACGGTTTAAATGAAATAAGATGTTGTAAAATTATAGCACATTGAAAAGGAATAATACCGTCCCAAATATTGATTTTAGGTCTGGTAGTAGTGTAAGGGTAGTAGGCTTTGTTCGTCGCTGTCATATTCTCTTCGAATGGCAGGAGCCAAGATTGGGCTTGACTGGAGCACAGCAGAGTGTGCTTTGCGCTGTCTTCGCTCGGCAGTTTATCCGTCTTGTAGTGGAGCCAACCAAACCACTCGGAAGTTACCTGAAATTTTTAAATACGTTATAGATATTTATTTGATGCATTCAAAATGCTAATTAGGTATTTATTTTTCACTCGGTACAAAGAAATAAACAAAAACTGTTTCCCCTTTTTAATATTAGTATACATTTGTTCATTGGTGATGTTCTTTGAAGGTCAGAAGGTACTCATATTTTGAGCGCGTGAATGAATGGAAACGAAGTAAATGGAGCAGGTAGGTAAAGGTGTAGGTGGCTTATTTGTGGGTGATTTTATGTATCTGCTGTACCAGCTATACAGTAAAGACACAATATCAAAATAAAATACATCTTTTGTATTTCAAAACATTCCAACTGTAGAGCATATACAGAACAGCAGCCCTACCATGACGTCTTAAATCCATCATGATTCCTGTGTCCAAGAGAGACGGAGTTACACAAGAAGAATAGCACTATCCCTTTCCCTCACACTGAACCATGATAGCATTGGCACTTCGTAGTACGGCCACAGCAGCCTTAAATATGACCACGCACTTTTGAAACCAGACGGCGGCGTTTCATACTTTCTGCCTTTCTGAAGTGACCCCTTCATTAGAAAAAGATAAAGGCGTGAGTTTATGTACGTATAGACAATATATCACAATGTCGTTTCGCTCGTTCAGGAAACACAGAATACGCTAGCCAGCCGTCTGCGCAACCGCTTGATTGCGCGTTGCTCAATATAATTTATTTCAAAAAACAATCTTTCAAATGATATCAAACAGATTTAAAATTAATTTAGGGAATTGCAATAGATCGTTCTGTTATTATCCCTCAATATTTTGTGAAACAGGTAGTCATTAAGGCTACGTGAGGGGGGGGGGGGCTCACGTAGCCTTAATGACTACCTGTAAACGGGATTTTCATTGACCGAATGAGTTACTATTCTAGATTCAACAATCTTCACAAATAAACCACAGGGTAGCATACGGCCTAGTAGAGTATCGTTGATGTATCTATCTGCAGTTAGCACTCCTCCCCAACCTCCAGCACGTACGAATATCCGCTCCGTTTTTGCTTCAATAGAAATTCCTGTCACCCCACATTAAACAGGACCCACCCCCGTATGTCACTGTTTCCGCATAACAGCATAGTGCGAGTCGCTCCCCGGCCTCCTATAGACTCTCCGTCGACGGTCGCTACCATACAGGCACATCCATCGTACGAGAACAGGACAGACAATTGAACAGAGACAATTTGGGTCCCGTGGCTGGTCTTTTTGGGGTCAAGCTTTCATATGTTTACAGTTCTGCACACTTTAATCCTTTTATATACAGACGACACGGTTTGCGCAGTTGTTGAGCGATTGGATGCTGTACCTACTGCGTATCGTGGGTTCGACTCCTGCACAGAACAAATATTTGTTTACAGATAGGTGAACAACTATATAATATTTTTGTAAGAGCACCCACGATACGACAACTTTCGTTTTTAAAAAAGGAAGAACATGATTATTCAAGCCAGTCCGTGGTGAACTTGTAAAGATCGAAAGTAGGTACTTATCCCGGCCGTCCGCTAATGCGTCCGTAATTAAGTTATTATTTCTAGTAAGAAAAAAAAACAAGTTTTGCCATCTATTCATTACGCCTTGCAATGTCAATGGCAAATTCGCTCTTCAGCAATACGAGTATTTGCGTAGACGTCGCTACTAGTTCGAGATTTACCGCCATCTATGTTACCGCGATGGCAGCATCGGTCATCATACAAAACTACATCCATTGTGCGTAGCTGACAGTTCCTGCAAGCATTACTCATATTTAAACATAGATGTCACCTTTCTCAATTGTTAACAATTTCCTGCAAGTCTTTCAATCTCCTGAGTACTGTGCTGTGGGATGGGGTTGGGTGGGTGTAGAAAATGGCGTAAAATGCAAAGTTCATTCAATAACACGCTGTTTTGTATGTGTAAGTAAGACTTTCGATCAAGATATTTACTAATAATCATGTATGGACGCATTCGCCGTAGACCAACTTACATCTTGTTTTTTTTTTCGATATTGAACTTGGATGGGATTTATCTTACCTATCGAGAGTTTAATCTCGCAAGATTAAAAAAAATAATCTATAAATGCAATACCTTCCAATGTTGGACAATAGTCAATAAGCAGCAGTTTTTTAATATCTAAGTACCTACCTACTTACTTATCAGACTTTAAATGTATCTTACTTGACTTGCATCATAGTCCCATCTGTACTTGATATTGTACTCCACCCAACGGCTGCGGCCTATCATGTAGTTATCATTCATGTAGTATTTGTTACCATTGACGTCACAGCCGACATACTGGCCTTCCTGTTGAAATAATAATTGCTATTTAAAGATGGGTTTCTTGCGAATAGTCTGTTTCTAATGGTATAAAAAGGTACAGGAGAAATCTTTGACCAAGGAGGTTTTACATGCAAGGCATCCGTTTCATTTTTTTTTTTTTGGATGGGAAATCATCAAATGACCCCTCCCGCCCTGGGTGGAGCGGTAGGGAGTGTCAGACTTTTACTGACTAAAACCCACCCGTGATCCTTCTTGTGCCCTATGCGTTCCAGGGCCGCGGTAACTCTTTCGAACAAATTCCGCAACCCAGGCACCGACCCTATGGGGCCCCGTCCTCGGTGCTGACGGCTCCTTGAGGCGCGCGTGGAACACAACGCGTCGTCGACTCAACCTGGTATCGGACGGCGAGCCACCCACGCTCACCGTCCCCAGGCATCAGCCACTGCGCAATAGCACAGCGGCCGATTTGTCTCTGGAGGAGGCTGCAATGGGACCATTACTGGCACTCCATTTCAGCCCCCTCCCGAGTACCGGGAGTCGCAGCACCCGCAGCAGAAGCGGCAGTGGCGGCGACGGAAGCCGCGGCGGCGGCAGAGGCGGCGGCGGCGGCGGACCTCTTGCCCCTGGTCGGGGTTTTTCATCTAACTTGAACTTACCGGAAGGGAGCATGAGACTCTGACTTAAAACCACCCGTGTTCCAAGGCCTCGGTAAATCTTTCGCACCATTCCGCAACACTGCCAAGTAGATCAAAGGCTAGGTTTTATAACCAGAGTGCATTTTGTAGCCACCAATACCTACTTATGAACATTACACACATTTATATTTCAGTAGCAGTAGCAAAACGGAGGGAGGGATGAATTACAGCCGAGTTGAAAAATGTCCTAAAACAGGAATTAAAACTTATTGAGCTATCAGTAACTCTCTGTAGCAAAAAAGTAGACGACCTAACAAAAACCGTAGAAGCACAAACACATATAGGACTTGGAGAAGAAATATACCCAACTCAGCAACAAAAAAACATGGAGCTTGAAATGAGTTCATTGAAACAATATCTACGTGACATAGAACAACAACGTCTTGGTAATGTAATAGGTACGAGGTGATAGGAATACATAAAGCTAAAAATGAAGACCTTTTCCATTTAGTTTCAATCAAGCTAACTGAAACCCTCGACGTGGACAAATCCCAAATTCTTCGTGATAAACGTTTGGACAGCCGAAATTAACGCGAAGGAAATATCCAGGTGGAGTTGAAACAAGCAGAGCTAGCACGCTCATGGGTACAGGCATCTAAAAAGGAAGAACCTTGTATCGGAAGTACCTGTAGAAAAGTCGAAAGTGATTTCGCATCGCGCCCTTACGAAAGCTGATAAATCGTTACTGTGGCTAGCCCAACAAAAATTGCGGCCAGCTTATAAATATGTATGGTTTCAGGATGAAATGGTGCTGCTGAATGATTAATCCTTCATGCCGTTTCTGCAGCACTGGTGCCACGGTGGAACTCGTACTCGTAAATAATGCGATATTTCAAGAAACAAAAATATAATGAGTAGCTGTATAAACTTAAATTTGGAATTCCTAACCAAAGACGAGTTATTCGAGATCAAAGTGGCCAGTGCTACAAAACGCCAATTTCATATGTAAGGACCTAATAATATGAAGAATCCGGTGAGCTATGAGCAATTATGTTTTTTTTTTCTTTTTTTCCAGTGAGCAATGACTCTCGGTCCAGAACTCCAGACATTAGTTGGGAAAAGCTTGGAAAATGTTTGTACCTACCTATGTTCGTTGATCGTGCTGACTTTTGAAGGTGTTCAGTTCAAGTGAAGGTTTGAAAATAATACTTAACAGCAAATGGAATAGACGGTTAACTGCGCCGGAAATAGCAGCACAATTTAATGCGGATTGTGATAAACCAGTCAGTGTATCCACAATTCAAAGAATACTTTGTGACGCAGGACTCAAGGGATGCATTGCGGTCTCAAAACCACTTCTTAAACCTATTAACAAAAAAAAGAGGCTTAATTGGACGGACGAATCAAAATCGAATTTTTTGGAACTAAACGAAGAATTTTCGTAAGGCAGCAGACAAACGAAAGGGTGAATGACGCTTGCACTGTGGCTTCAGTTCAAAAATGGGGGAGGGTCTGTGATGGTTTGGAGCTGTTTCAGTGGCTCTTGGTCGTTTCGCCAAGTGCGTGTCGGACCACGCACTTAGCGAAGGGTTCCGTAATTAAAATCTCATATCTCTAAAAGTAGGTATATAGTTGTGATATTCAAACCAATTAAAGTTGGGAGTGTCTGCGAAGTTCTATTTGTTGACAGGTTGCACCTACTTACCAATTTTAATTTCTGTAGCTTTAATAGTCTCCGAGTAATACGGCTGTGACATACGGACGACAGACAGACAGACATAACAAATCCATTTTTTGCCATTTGGCTATGGAACCCTAAAAAGATGGTTACTAAAAGATATTGGAGGATAATTTGACAAAAAGATATTGGTTCCCTTGGGAACCCATTCAATAGCCCGGGATTTATATTTCAACAGGCTATCATTATCCTTTTGAAATATACCTAAAGACTTTTTAAAAAGAAAATAAAAACAACAGGACGCAGCGCGATTTTGGCAAACGTAGGCCTGCCGTGGCTACAGCGACTGCTGCAACCCAGCGCTGGGCACGCCACCATTGCGGCGATAAGTCCCCTCTTTGAGGAGTGGTTAGAGAGACGCCACGTTGTCCTCACCTACGGCCTGACGCAGGTGCTCACCGGACATGGCTGTTTCGGGAGGTACCTGTGTCGGATCCAGTGGAAGGACACGTCCGGGTGTCAACACTGTGTGGATCGCCCGGAGGACACGATGGAGCATACGGTGGAAATCTGCCCTGCTCGGGCAAAGCACCGCCGTATCCTCGTAGAGGCGATCGGCGGCGGCGACCTCTCGCGCCCGGCCCTAGTTCAAGCCATGGTCCGGAGCGAGGAGTAAAGGCCTCAAAGAGCCGTCAGTAAAGAACGACGGGGCCCCATAGGTTCAGTGCCTGCTAGGGTTACGGAATTTGTTCGAAAGAGTCACCGCGGCCCTGGAACGCAAAGGGCACAAGAAGGATCACGGGTGGGTTTTAGTCAGTAAGAGCCTGACACTCCCTTCCGTTCCGTCCAGAGCGGGAGAAGTCTCTTCTATCTACAGCTGGGCACCCTCACTCTTTTACACACAACTCTGTCGCTTGTTAGACGAAGACCGACTTTCAAGGTATTGAATCTCGAGAATTTGCTTATGTTTACTAGTTTGGCCCAGTATTTTAAGTACCTACTACCACTTTTTTCAGCAAATTAGTTTAAACGAAGACTTACTTTTAAGGTATCGAACCTCCACAATTTATAGCCAGATTTGAAAATCCCACCACTTTTTCGAATAATTCTGAACAAACGCTTCCATTTATCGATTGGAATAAACGACATTTTCTTGATCACACACTGAAAATAGTTATTGTTATATTTTTTGTATATATTATTCCGACTGTCCCTGCTCCATACTGTCAGGAGTTGAGGTACGTCAAATAAAGACAGGAAAATGTCAGTTTTCAATAAAAAATTGAAATAGGTCGGGACCTTTTGAAAAGGTTAACGTGCAACGCTTGTAAGTTTGCAAAAGTCGGTCATGCATACCTACTGAATTTGAAACTCTTCCTCTTTTCCTACAAAGTTATAGCTTAGACAAAAACACAATCCTACTTAAAAGATGTTTGGTATCTAGATGATGGTACTCTAGGAGGTGATGTAGACACGGTATTAGATGCCTTACAATTTTTAAAAAATAAACTCCATTCTATAGGTCTAAATCTCAACCTTTCGAAGTGTGAACTATTCCTATCTGACAGTACCGACAGACAACTTACACTTCCGAAATTTAACGCAATAGCTCCAGAAATCAAACTTATTGAAAAAAGCTCTCTTCACCTCCTTGGGTCTCCAATTTTTGAGCAATCCTTCCCCAATTTCGTTGACCAAAAAATACAAAATTTCAATGACATTTCGGAAAGATTACTCCAAATTAACATGCATTCGGCAATCACCTTAATTCGTTACTGCTGTTTTGGTCCTAAATTAACATACTTTCTTCGTGCTTCCCACATATGGAAGCACCCTCACCTTTTGGAAAAAATGGACAAAATCATCCGTCATACACTTACTTCTCTTTTAAATGTGGCCTTGGACGACCGAGCTTGGACTCAAGCTACTCTTCCCATCCGTATGGGGGGCCTCGGCGTCCGCAAAATTATTAGTATCAGTTTACCGGCATTCATATCCTCGGTTCATGGCACTGAGAAATTAGTCAGGAAAATCTTATCTTCCTCACTGACTGATTTTGATGTGCCGTACTTCACTGAGGCTGTGGATACTTGGAAACTCATTTGCCCAGGCACCTTGCTCGACGATACTACTTTCCGCCTCGCTGCTTCCCTACGTCTTGGCGCTCCTTGTTGTTCTCCGCATCGCTGCTACTGTGGCGAAGTTGTCAACAGCCTTGGACACCACGGCCTGTCATGCAGCCGTAGTGCGGGTCGCATAGCGCGGCACGGGAACCTTAATGACATCATCCGACGTGCTCTTGTCACCGTCGGCGTTCCGGCTGTTTTAGAACCCAATGGCCTGGTACGCGACGATGGTTCTTACCATCGTCGCGTACCAGGCCATTGGCCTGGTCTCTTGACCAGACGGTATGTCGTTATTTCCATGGAAGATGGGTAGGCCTTTAGTGTGGGATGCTACTTGCGTCGATACTCTTGCGCCATCCCATCTTCCTAGCACATCGTGCTGTGCTGGCGCTGCCGCTGCGGCTGGGGAGAACCTCAAGCGGCGGAAATATAATAACCTTCTTGGTAGTTATATTTTCGAGCCGTTTGGGGTTGAAACTCTCGGGTCGTGGGGACCAAGTGCTCACAACTTATATAAAGATTTGTCTAAACGTTTAGTTGACACTTCGCGTGACCCAAGGGCTGGCTTTTACCTTGGACAAAGGATAAGCATTGCCATTCAGCGTGGTAATGCTGCCAGCCTTTTGGGTACATTACCAGTGGCCAGCGATGCGGAGGAATTTTTTGACGCCATCTTTTAACTATTTTTAGTTTTAGTTAGTTTAGTGTTTTTTTTTTAATTTAAATGTATATATAGTAGTTATTATTCTTATGAAGATTGACTCTGTAAGTAGGTATACTTATGTATATATTAATCACGCCGACAAGGGGTTAAATAAAATCTTGAAATAAAAATAATTGATTTCCTTAAAAGATAAGAAGAAGATAGAAGTTGGATAAAAGGTGGGGGGAAGTCCGCCTTTGTACAGTTTTTTTTACTAGTGCATAAAGTTTTATTAATAATAATAATAAATTCAAAACACAATGAAAGCAACATAATAATTTATTTTAATCACTTGATTCACGTACATATTCACAGCCTAATCCAGAAATAAGAACGAACAATAAACGACAGATCTTTTGCAAACTGTGGCGCGAACTTTACATGTAGGTACCTACCCATCACAATAAATGAGAAAGATGTTAATCAAAATATTTAAATAATTCACACCCGTTAACGAAAAACTTACTAATATTTAAGTCTCTTATCTATTAAAGGATAAAAAAATCTGTATATGAAAGCACTCTCATTAATCTGACAAAATTGGAGGACAAAAACTTTGTTGATGAAAAAATGTTCATCCATAAAATCATCATCTGCCTAGCCTTTTCCCAACTATATTGGGGTCGGCTTCCAGTCATACCTGATTCAGCTGAATACCAGTATTTAACGTGGAGCGGCTACCTATCAGACCTCCACAACCCATTAACTGGGCAACACGGTACTTCTTTGCATTACTGGAGTCAGATTTACCTACTGGCTTCTGAAAATCCGTAACGACTGCCAAAGATCTACAAATGACAGCCGGGACCAACGGCTTAAAGTGCTTTTCGAGGCACGGAGGAAACTCGGTATGTTAAGATGGTCACCCATCCACAGACCAATCTTGGTAAGCATTGCTTAACCTTGTGGATCGACCCTTGTGGCTGTTATCCTTTAAGCCACGAGCTCCACTGTTCACCCGTATATCAATTATCATTTGTCTATTTCAGATTGTGTTGTTTATTTCAGAAAAATCGATCCATACAATTACAATTTATAAAAAGTAATCAGACAAATAAGTTAAGTAATTATTTTATAAAATACATCAAAGGAGTTAGTGATAGCGTGACGGCTGACAGGACAGAATGGAAGAAAAAAACATGTTGCGCCGACCCCAAGTAACATGGGATAAGGGTAGGAAGATGACATCAATGCACGTCACGGTCAATTCTACAACCGAAAATATAAGTTTGTAATCGCAAAAAAAAAGTTTTTTTTATTTGATAAAACTACAAATTACCAATTTTAGTTCAGCAACTTTTTTTTCCTACACCTGACAGTAATTTCTGTATTTGTCAGGAATTATCGCATTCTCAGTTCCTATTCGAGAGTGCTGAATGTAAAGGATTATAATATTATGTATTACCTTTTTATCTGCTTATATTATAATCAAATTAATAATAATATTATAAAGAGGATTTCAAAAATTCTTTCACCATTAGAAAGCTACATTCACCCTGAGTAACAAAGGCTATATTTTATCCCCATATTACCACGGGAACGGGAACTACGCGGGTAAAACCGCCGGGCGCTGCTAGTAATCAAATAAAAAGGAAAATGTAGATCATATGATTTATAGGTACTGAACCCATGACGTGGGTCAAATAGTTCCATACTTTCTGTATAATTAAAGAAACTGCACCTTATACACTTAAGTAATTTATTAATTGTCCAGTAGATGGGTACCGTCAAATGTCATTCAAGTATGCTTTCATTTTTATAAAAGCATACTTGAATGACCTCGATCTTTATACAAGTTAAGGTTTACAGCTAGATTCACAATACTGTATCGAGACGCGGGATATTTTCAGGCCTACCATATGTCGCCTACAGCTGCTACACGACAGAATAATGTGATCTCGGCTTTATGTAAGTACAATCAATAAGGATAATTAAGTTAGTATTCCCATTTTTATGGAAGTTAAATAAACCCACCCGTGTTCCTTGAAATGCCCTTTCCAAGGCCGCGGTAACTTTTTCGAACAATTCCGCAATCCTGACAGGCACTAGACGTAGCGGTCGTGGTCACGTTTAAGGGCGCATATTCCTAACGGCATTTCATACAAATTTTCAAGTCGTTATTTTCCGAAATGACTAAACCGATTTTAATGAAACTTTACACACAGAAGCAGAATACATAGGTCTAAAAAGTTAATTGAAAACATTTTAGATAAATAGTGTTACAGTTAAATTAGACCCGTTTTAAATGTTCCATACAAACATAAATTTCCAGTTATCTTTATTAAAATAAGACATTTCAAAAATGTGTTTAACTAACTTTTTAGACCTATGTAACCTGCTTATATGTGTGAAGTTTCAATAAAATCGGTTCAGTCATTTCGGAAAATAGTGACTTGAAAATATGTATGAAATGCCATACGGCGTACACGCTCTTAAGCCCTCTGAATCAGATTTGACATTAGACTCAACAAAATAAGCTTTCAGATACCTCTCACTACTAACAAGTAAAGTTCGCGCGATTAAGTGACGTACATAATTACAACACTGCATAAAAATATTATGTATACTTTAAACAAATTAAATAAAGCCATTTATATGGGAAGACCTTCTCCAGTAAGGAGTTTATTATAGAACTTTATAATAGCATTGAGAGATGATAGCTGGGATTAAACATTTAATAATAAAGTCAGACCTTATATGAACAATCACCGAATTAAGTCAATAATAAAACAATATAACTTTTTTTTTAATTCTGTTTGCAAAATTCAAAAACCTTTTAACCCAGCTATCAGCCAACATATGACAAAAATACGGGACATTTTTTAAATAAGATTTCAGGACCTCGTGAATTAATAATGTATTATTATCTTTCCACTTTTCTTTACGATGATTCTGACATGGACCTTGAAACCCTATTTTCTAACATCTCTCTTTTTGTATATAGTAAACACCTTAAAAATTAAACAGTAAATAAAAATTATTTGTACCGACATAATCTCAGAACTCCGAATGGCACGTTATAACCCAATATAAGTATAATAGAAAAAAAAACACTTGTAAGTACTTTAAGTTATTAATTAAGTACAATCAGAAATGTATAATAATTTAATAAAATCACATTTATACTATTATAGTAGAAGAAAAATATACATTAATGAAACGAAACTGTTACCCTTTAAGTATATAAGAAACCAAAAAATAATTGTTAAAGAAAATATAGCACAATTTAACATTGCGCTTATCCTTAATGTAAATCCAGTAATGCCAGTAAAAAAAATACTCATTGCATTTATTAACATACCTTTTTTTCTGATTTATGTGATTGACGATTTCATGGTAAATGCAATCACTAAACTGCTAAAGCTAGAAAATGTATGTAAGTCTAAGTACATATGTCTTTCACATGTTCAAGGGAAATAATTATTTATACTGGACATACTTCAGGGCGCTTACTCAAATACCAAAAACACAGTACTACATACACCAATAAGTATTACGAACAACATATAGAAGCATTAATAACATAGCTAACATATACACACAACATTAACTTCTAAATTATTTTCGACTTACCGCGAAGTAAACAACTTTTGAATTAGTAAAATTTTTGAAACGAATGCACAAAGAAATAGTAATACTGTGTAGGGTAAACTTTTTCTTATATAAATTATTTTCATTTTGCATTCTTTTGTCATTGAAACACTTGAATATTAAACTACACTTAAGTTAGTGATAATACGCTGAAATAACGAATATACTTTTAATTTAAATAAGAATTAATTTGTACATTCCTCGATGTATCGTCAACGTCGAAAATAGTGTGCCGTGCAAAACGCCGTTTACCAGAAGATTATTTCTTACTTGCATGTACAGTCGGTGCACTGATATGAGTGCTATATCTACCTATTCCAAGTATACTGCAAGCTAGAGCGTATACCTCTCTTTGCCAACCGACTGTTCCTATCTACACTAATATTATAAAGGGGAAAGATTTGTATTTTTGTGTGTGTGAAGTATGTTTGTAATGAATAAACTCAAACACCATTGTTCCGATTTCAAAATTTCAACATTAGAAAGCTACATTCACCCTGAGTAACATAGGCTATATTACATCCCCATATTGCCACGGGAACGGCAACAACACGGGTGAAACCGCGGGGCGCTGCTAGTCCCGTTTATGAAGCCACAATATCATATCAACTCTACCCATTGATGTTTATGATAATAACTGTTTCAAATTGGAAACAATTATCATTTTTTTACAACGATAAACTCTTGTATCATAACATATAGGATAGTTAATTTTATTGCAACCCATAGTTCTTTTAGGGTTTTTATTTTATGTTATATTTTTAGGTTGTTATTTTATGCTATCCGCGACTTCGTCCGCGTGGAATAGTTACTAACCCCCCGATTCTTTGTGACATTCATTCGTTGGTGGGAGAAGTGGTGGGAGGAGAATTACATAACGCAATACATGATAATGGATTATTCAAACATCATTATGAATAACTTTTACTATGGGACCAACAATAAAATCCCAAAAAATGTGCCTTCAATTATATGCGCATAACTCGACGTAATGTACTAAACAGCTGTATTTTTTTCGCTATTTCAGTGTTTGTCCCATGGTAAAAAAACATAATAGGGATGTTGCCTGAGTAAAAAATATATGATTATGTTTAGTCCGTCAGTTAGATTATAGAAAAATATTGGACACGTATTTTTTCCTTTATCAATTCTATAAAAACTGACGAAGATAAAAAGCATCAAAAATCAGGAGTGGGAGCGTGTGACGTCAGGTAAAATTTGTAGCGAGTAGTGACGTCACACGAGTTTTCAACGCACTGTATCGTTTTCATTTTTTGTTTACATGAATTAAGAAAAATACCTGTCTAATATTTTTTAGAAATCAGACGATCTAATCATATTGTTTTAGCCCACTACTCTATTATCAGTAGAATGGTCTCTTTTCAGGTAATTGCATTTATTCTGTTAGGTACACGTTGTATGATCACTCTAGTTCGACAATTCGAACAAATCGATTGAAGAAAGTTCCTAACCCATAGCTTCCCGCAGTTTTCTTCACGATACTTTCCCAATATCAAAGATGACCATGGAAATATTCATAAAAACATAAAAAGCAAAACGTGATTGTCATCGTGTTTAGAGGGGAGTAGATATTAGTAGAAATATTCAGAGAACGGGAGTCAATATAACAATATAACAAAATTTATAATATCGCTCTGTTTGATTATTAGCGTACATAGTTTAAACAATCAGTAACATATACTTTTACAGAAAGTTATTCTTTTCCCATAAAACTAAGAATAATATAGCGTTTCTATGACAAAACAACACTCTATTTACACAAATGTTTTCTAATTCTAGCGTACGTGACTTAAACCTATATATTGGTAAATATAATATATTTCAGTAACTCCACTAATACTTGCTATGAGATTTACAAAGTTTCTCACAATATTACTAATATTACAATAATGTTATTATGTGAATACCATTAAATTACAACTGACTAAGCAGTTTTATTAGAGTATTTTTTAGATGGAATAAATTAAATATCAAAATAAATATTCATAGGAATAATAAATCTCCGAGTACAGGGTCGTCTGAGACGATGCTGGAGGTATGTAGATGCAAAGAGCGGAATGGTTGACAAGTGGGTAAATTCTTAATGATGTTTGGCAGTTTGAGTATATTTAGCAGCCTACCCGAAGGTCCTTACTTTTGGATTTTTCGTGGGATGGTGAGTTCCGAGTTGAGCTACACGATAACTGACTTATGCTTGCTCTGTATCGACAAGTTCAACTATATTATCTTACACCAAAGATTTAAATCTTTATATTCGCCAAACAGCTCAGTTAAAATAAATATGTATGTTTTTTCAGGATGTGTCAGCTCACTCAACTCAATCAAGGATTTTATATTCTCCAATTAGACACATTCAAACGGTAAAATAAGATTATTCGGTCAATTTAAAGCTCAGACATCGTCTTAGTTACATTGGCTTACATTTAACAAACCGTGGAATATTATCTATTGTTATTGTTATTCAATATCAATTAAATAGATTAGTTTAGATTTCACAACAAGTAAAATCATTATTACACACTTGCTTTATGAATTCGAAAGTTAACACTGTTGAAATTATGGTCTATTGTTTCTTGGTGCCATTTGATTTTTTATTGGGTTCGACGCAACACGTTATCCGCTTCCAAACCTCAATAACTTTCGTCTATGGCTTTCCACCTAAAAGCAACTCGCAAGCAAATTTTACTAAATACTTTGGGCAGATCATGATTTGAACGTAAACTTGCGCTTGAACTGCAGTTTTAAGAAAACAGTATTTTGAACACAATATCTACTTTCTGTTACAAGTTTTCAGAATAGGTAATAGTAAGATTGTCGAACTATTATTTATTGCTGCGCATTTCGTTACTGCATTAATACTAGTAACAGATCATTTTCATTCAACACAGTCAAGGTTGTCTGTAAGAGATTGCCTTGTGCAATAAGACCGCCCATTGTACACATGTGTTCATTAATATTTTTCCTGTTCTTATTATAAGGTGTACAATAAAGTATATAATAATGTTTGGCATCTATTTGTTTTATGACATTCCGCTGGGGACAGACTGATAAACTTGCTGACGCAAACACACACTATTTGGCACTAGTATTATATTACTGTTCAATAACTTGGATGATTCATATGCTACAAGCATTCGCATGATTTTGCTGCATTTCGGACGGTCCGTGGGCTAAAGTAACCACAATGTGGATCCCAGAAAATGTCCGGCAACGTCGCGGCAGACCCAGGCAAACTCATTCCGCAAGGAATGAGTTTGTCGCCGGTGTCCAGGATTGGTCCATACTTGCCCAAAGTCGGGAAGAATAGTAGAAAAAAGGGAAGCCATTTGCGCTGTACTGGGACAATATAGACTTAAAAAAATAGTTCTATTTCTCGTATTGTAAAACTTTCGGCACATGTGTGTGAATGACAACAACAATAATAAAACTTTCTATAAAAAATCTGATACATAACTTATTAATTTGGCTAGTTCGAGTCAGGTCTCGTATGACAGGGTCAATGCTGCCCATTGCTAAAAGCGGTCCCCAAAGCCTTATAGTGTGTAGTGTGTGTGTAAGCCAGTAGTGACACAAACAATGACTGTTCCTTGACTTAAGGGACCAGCGGGCGTACCATGAGGTGTTAAAACGTGAGTCTTCCGAGCGAGAAAGAGGGATAGAGTTATACACCCTATATAGCTCCATCCCTTTTTCTCGCTCGGAAGACTCACGTTTTAAGAAGTCATGGTACGCCCGCAGTTTTTAGCAATAGCGTATAGATATGTATGTATATAGATGTCACCAACGGAATTACATAAATGTAAATAACTATTACGAATTATGTTGATTGATTGCCAACAAAGTTAATCTAGTGCAGAGTTAATTATGAATAAAATCAGAATTAATAGGTATGTAAACATATCAGTGAGTTAAGATCGAAGATGGTACAGTAAATAATTTACCTAATCTTCTATAGAGTAAGTAATATAGGGTACATAATACTCCCTCTGAAATTTCGGACGCAAATAATCTCCGGCTTGAGTTGTAATCACGACGTATTAAGCCAGAGATTTAACAATGATTTGACAATTTTTTTATGGACTCCGAATATGATGTTTTCGCAGTATAGGTAAATATATTCTACCTATTCCGATACCTAAGCGGTTTCAGAAACTCTAACCCACTATAACTGTTTTATGAACGAATTAAACAATACGTTTTCTCATAACTTTGCTAACTCAACCAACTTTTCTTGCAATTTATGAATAACTTCAGTTATAACATTTAAGTCTTCGTCACAACTACATACAAACTCCGGTTCAAATACGATTTACCGAATGAATTACACTATTAAATGGAAAAATCTATTATTACTTTGTAATAATACTTCTAGAAATTGTACAATTATGTATGTCTATGGATAATATTGTTATTCTCTTATGTATATTTTGGCACTATGATTATGGAAGATAAAATTGATTTTGAATACTGGTTTAGTTATTAGGTACTACTCTAGGCACAGGAATCATAATAATCTTTAAACTTACGACCTCAATGCGCTTACTCATAACTTCTTCATGTCTTAATGCTTTTTGAACTCTATTCTGTGCTTCGTAGTGCTTAGTATCGTTAAAAGCGAGAGTAAGATCCTCGATGAGAATTTATTGCAACTGTACTGACTTTGAAGCCTCTATTCATAAAATATATGCATTGCTTATCTGATTATTTCACTGGGAGAGATTTTAGTGACCGGAAGGATTGTTAGTCAAAAATTTATTCAGATTATAGATCGTGTTACATTTTGTTAATTAGTAAATCTAGAGAGAAATATCTCATTAAATAATTTTATAAAAAGAGTTAATTTTTACCTTGAAGTCCGAAATAAAAAACAACATTCTTTAAGAGAGTAGAGTATCTGCACGGATTGGAAATGTTTAATTTTCTGACCTATGTATGTGTAAAACTCAATCTCTTCTACAAATGCTCCAAACAAACATTGCAGACAATATTGTTTTTTTCTATCGAGTTATTATTGAAATTAGAAGTTTTACTTAAAGAATTAGCACGCGGGGATTTTTTGCAGATTTATTTGACAAACTTAATAAATTAATAGCGGCAAAAAAACAGAGTTAAGAAATATTGCACAGGTCGTGTATAATGGTAAATAACTTTAGCTATCATTTTAAGTACTTAATTAACATCTTGGCAACTACATTGGAAGATTTTGGTCTAAGTTATCAACAACAATTAAGTATAAAACATTTTGAACAGTATTTTCTATATGGGAAGTTTCGTTGCATAATTTAAGTTAATAGTCAGTGAATATAAGAAGTATTTATTACTAAGAAACAATGTTCTCAATGCGTTCCTATACAAACGTCTATTCATACTAAAAACAACGTCTAGCATTTCATAATAAATTATTTAAATAAAAGATCGTTCAGAAAATCAATAAGATTATTTTATGTACAATTTATTATTTATAACTACCAAAAATATTCTATCGACATTATATCAAAATCGTGTTTCATCAATATGAAAGAAAAATTGTACCTATTTTCTTTTACGAGTTTTCACAAAATTCTGTCTAAATTGTAACAAAAACACTATGTGATTTCAACCTGGAAGTATCATAACCATCTTTAATAAGTACCTTTGGAGTAGTTTCTGAAACTCAATACGTAAAACTAAATACTATATGTTCTACGTCCTAAAACAAAATCAATCCATAAAGTTGCAATTTCGATAAAATCGATGTTGACTAGGATTTAAGTCAAATCAACAATACACGTCAATTTAAAAATTAACAATATTGTCTATGGTACAATGGTCCCAGACCTAGATTTGCCTGGAAGACATCTATTCTAATTTGCCAAAACGTAATCGATTCCAATTGGTAATCGATTAATTATTTCTTACGCGTAAAAATACCACACATCCTTTGAATTGGTTCATTTAAATGTTTTGGAGATAAATATAATATGTTAACTACTTTTTAGAATTCTATTACAACCTGTATTTAGAATGGCTATTGCATGATGCTACTTAATTCAATCTCTGAATACAAATATTAAGTCTACTTTGCATTTTTTTTCTATTTTAATATCACTGTGAAATCACTTCAGATATTTCTTTAATGCTCGTCGAAGATTTGGTACTAAATTTGCGAAGCTGAAATTAATTTCCAATGATTTTCCTGCTAAAGTATTTTTATTACACGTTATTTTTTTCTTATTCTATATCTGATGATTTATCTGAATTTACAAAAGTTTAGATTAATAGAAAACCAAATGATATAAGAAACATTAGAATGTCACGACCGTGAAAAGATTTAGATTTTACAATGTATTCTAATTGTTATGTTATAAATTACAATCTACACTTAAGTTTGAGTAGATCCGTAAGTACCAGCCGGTGGTCTGTAGTCCGCGGGTAGGGCCATCACTTGTTTCTTTGTAAACGCATATTTCCTTATACCAATGTTCTTCTGAGTATTTTCTCGGCGACAGCCCTCGCTGAAAATATCAAGTGTGTTTGTTTTATTATTAAATTAAAAAAGATTTTGCTACCTCTATAATGTTAGTAAATGTTTATATGCCGATTGCGTCCTTTTCGACCTTGGTAACTCAATTCTATTGCGGAGATGCCTTGGAACGCCATAAAACAAACGCCAGATACGAAGTCAAGCAAGCCATACATGCACCTGTGTGGGAGCATCGCACTTGATTTTATTTTCGTTTATGTTCGCCTGCCTTGTTTGAGGAATTCGTGGCTTAGTAATCACAATCGCACACGGCGATATTTCAGCTCAAGCAACGCTTGCCGAAGGAGGTCAGTGAACATGAGTTATATTACGAAATTCCTCAGCTCCCATATATTATCTTCGGTATCCTCGACTGCTTTTGACACTCATTACGCTAGTTGGAAACCTGTTTCATCTGAATATGACACCAGTCTTGCCAATAGGTATCATCTTAACCAGTTACCAGCTTGTGGAGATCAGATAGGCGGTAGTTCGTTGTTAGTTATTCAGTACTCGGCTGCATCCGGTTAGATCTGGATGCGACGCCAACTATGTTGAAAAAAGGCTTTGATTGCCTGCATAGAGTGAAATAACTGCACAGGTCTATTCCAATACAAGGTTCGGTCTATGTCTGCAAGCACATTTGATTTGCACGGAATGACCTTGGCGTGTATGGTTGCCATAAGTTGCGTAGCGTTGATACACATGAACTAGAACACGTTCATCATATAACTGTTCTTGTCCTTTATTTGTTACTTGGGGTTGGTGCATCAAGTGTTCTACTTTCATATATTTCCTCAGTATTTCCACAATCCCTCCAACTTTCTTTGGCATCTCCCTCCATTCATACTTGTCATAATTCTTTCAGTCACATGCTACTGGTATGGCGCCACGTTTAAACTTCCAGTGATCTCATCGTCATAATCCACAGTCACAGTCCACTGTATGGCAGAGGAATTTATTTTATAACGCCAATCTATCTCCTGTACCGATCAGTGACCTCACTAACGGCCGAACCCAATAACCGATCTATCACATACTGGAGATGGAAAAACAAATGAAACAACAGAAAAATTATATAGGTTTTCTGTTGTTTCATTTGTTTTTCTATCTCCAGTATGTGATAGATCGGTTATTGGGTTCGGCCGTAAAGCGGTATGGTTTCTTGCTGACGAGCGGGAGGAATCATTCAACGCTGCGCCTATCGCCTGAACCAACCTGATCCGGGTTCTACTCGCGATGTTAATAATTGGGTATTTTAATAGATAGATAAAAACATTCTAAGTAGTTTGTCCGTTTTCAAAAAATATTGGACCCATATTTTTGCCATATTTTAGTTGGAGCACTAAAATGTGACGTCACGCGAGTTTTCAAAACACTTTATTGTCATATTTTTTTTATTTAGGTGAAAAAAGATAAAAAAAAATTGTCCAATATTTTTAGAAGTCTATTTGATGGACTAATTAGTTTTTTTTTTTTTCAGAAAAATAACATATTTCGTCTGCCGCACAACTACTACAATCAGTTTCATTAACTAAAAAGAGAAAAAGTAACAATAGCTAGAAGAAAATCTTACCTTCGCATAATACTGAGCGCTTTCTTCATCTCATGTTCAGCTAGATGATACTCGGAAGCGAGAATAGAACATTGTTCCAACGTCACTGACATTCCTGTCCTGTCTTTGGCACTTTTGCAAGAGGTGAACCTAACACCTGAAAGAACAATGGAGAAATTCAAAATTCAAAGCATTTATTTCAATTAAACCCTTTACAGGCACTTTTGAATTGTCAAGTCGAAAAAGGTGAAGCTATCTGCACGTTCCAAAGCGTAGATCTCTATGGAGAAGAACGTGCAAGAAACTCCACGGACACTCTTAAATCATGTTCTGTATTACATAACCTTGGTTACATCCTTGGTCGCTTCTATATGTGAAGACAATGCAAAGAAGAAAAAAAGGTATTATAATTCAAAGTATAAAGATTAAAACAAGTCAGTGGCAGTTAAGAGGTGACCAGTCTCAACCAACGGCGCCCGTTCACGAACATGACGCGTGTATTGGCACCATTTAGCTCAACCATTTTGAAGGGAACCGAATGATCCAACACACACGCCACCATTAGCGAAACATTTGAGCGAGCATGACATGCTCTCAACTGCCATTTTAGTTCAAGTCACAAAGTAAACTATAACTTATCACATGTAAATGGCTCCATGGTACTCACATTTACAATATTTGAAAATCTTAGCTGACTTAAATTTAAACGCCTGAAATTGATTTTATATGAAGAAAGGTATCACTAGTTATTTGATTTTTTATTGTTGTTGTTTAGTGTTGCCATATTATATTTATTCTGCCAATTGGCAGTCAGCACAGCATTATTGTATTGTAATCACAATCAGATTTAGTTTGTAATTATAATATATATATTTTTAAACACACTTCACTTGCTCGTAAAGTGAGTTATTAAATCGTTCTTAAGGTCATAAACTGAACTATAACAGACTAGTGCATAATAGAACTATCCCTACAAAGTTAAACTAGTACCGAACGTATTTTTTTTTTGTTTGCGCGCCATTTCCCGTAATTTTCATATTTTGTTTGTATCGCATTTGTTGTTGTGTGGTAAATAATTGTAAAAATGTCAAGTTTTAGTACAGAAGATGATGATATGAATTGATAGATTTAACCCCACCAAAAATAATAAATGCATCATAAAATGCAAACGAAAGCCTAATACCTGCAAATTCTAGATAAAGGTACTTAACTGTTTTTTTTTAACAACCAACTGTTAAATGTACACATTATGTAATGCAATAAAGTATTGCTTACGATAGTTTCCTACAGTGGAAGAGCAACAAAAAAACCCAATCATTTTCTGTAAGTGTGTTTTTGGCGTACTTCTCTGAACTCGCCAATACATACAAACCCAGCTCCCTGTGGTGCGTCTATTCCATGTTAAGTATCATGACTAAGCTCAAACAATGTTGATATCAAAACGTATTGTAACCTGATGGCATTTTTGAAGCTACGCTCGGATGGATATATTGGTCGGAAATCTAAAGTTTTCTCACCAGCCGGATAGTCAGTATCTAGCAACAAAGGTACGTTTAATATTTGTAATCGAAACGTATCTACAATATATGTATAAGTAGCATACCTTAGCATAACTTCTTAGAACTAATTAATTGCTTTCTTTGCAGGTTGCCTTAATATTCGGTGCCACTGGTGCTTGTAGACGACAAGAGCTGTATAATGTTACAACAAAAGATGTAGAAACAAACGGAGAATATACTTCTTGTCAAAATTACCGAGACAAAAACCAAGTTTCCTCGATGTTTTACAATCCAAGGAACGTTTCGTGAAATAGTGAAAAAATACCAAGATCTCCGTTCAACAAAAACAAAGAATGATCGCTTTTTCCAAAACTTTCAGAAAGGAAAATGTACTGCACTAACAATCGGTATTAACAAATTTGGTAAAATGCCAAGAGAAATAGCGAAGTATGAAGTGTGACGGGGTAAAATAATTTAAACGCTAAGTTTGGTGTAACTAGATTTTATATTACCACGTCTCTTCTTCATTAAATATATGTAATGTTATAAATATACTAATTTGAACGACAAACACTGTTTTATTTAGACGGACAAGATATAAGGACAAACGAGCAACAATTAACAAAGTTAGGCTTTAGCGGGAAACCTAGGTTTTGCGAGCGAGATTTGGCGTGCAGTTACGGAACGGTCTAGTAGCGCACTAAAGAAAATGTCCTTTGGACCCGCTCTTAAAACCGCCGGTCATCGCCAACTCAGCGGCTGCGTTCCGTGAATGGTTACAGGCCATATCCCGAATGCAATTTTTACATATTTACTTAATCTAATTTGTGTAGTGTACATATTTGTTATTTATGTTAATTCATACAATAAAAAATTATGTGTGAACTGTAAACAAGTTATTAAATTAAATATGTGGTGTGTGATGATTTTTATTAATACGATTAGTCATAGATAATGCGTTCCATGCATGTTTGTGTTTATGATAATTAGGATGGAACGTAATTGCAAAATGTCATGTGTCAACTGTCAAACGTGAAAATAACAAACTTTATTGTGGTGTGTTGTGATGGAATGTTTTAGTGTTTTTACATTATTTATTATATCTAAATGGGGATGTAGACCGCTACACTACCCCCCTTCTGAGCTGTAGCTACCGCTACGAGCGATAGTAATCCGGGAAGCGGACAGTTCGACCGGAACGGGTTTTCTTTATGTCGGCGGTATTTGTCAACAACTGTGTGGCGGTACTCGTCGAACTTTGTTTTGTGCTGGTTGGGGCGTCATCTTCTTCGTTGTTGAGGTAAGCGGGCTTCAATCTATCTATACTGACGGTTGTCTCCTTACCCCTTACCTCAATTTTATAGTTTTTCTCGCCCTTCTGCAGCACTTTGAACGGTCCGGTGTATGGCGGGTCGAGTGGTCGGCGCACGGCGTCATGTCGCAGGAAGACATGCGTCGCCGTTGCCAAGCTGCGGGGCACGTAGAACGCCTTCTGGCCGTGACGACTCGCCGGTGTTGGCGACAAACTGGCCATCTGCTGCCGAAGACGTGCTGCGAAGTCGGCGTAGTCTGCGGTGCCGGAAACTGTTGGTGAGATAAATTGTCCCGGTAAGCGTAGCGGTTCACCGTAGACTAACTCCGCAGCTGATGCATTGATGTCTTCCTTCCAGGCGCTGCGGATGCCGAGCAGCACGAGCGGAAGAGCATCAGACCAGTTGGTGTCGGTGTGGCATCGGATGGCCGCCTTGAGCTGGCGGTGCAGGCGTTCGACCATGCCATTGCAGGCTGGGTGGTACGCCGTCGTTGGCCGATGCTGGCTACCGAGGGTCGCAGCGAGAGCGTGGAAGAGTTTGCTCTCAAACTGCGCGCCCCGGTCGGTGGTGATGCGGTGTGGGCAGCCGAAGCGAGACACCCAGCCGGCGATGAAGGTGCGGGCACAGGTCTCGGCGGTGATGTCAGCGATGGGGTATGCCTCAGGCCAGCGGGTAAAGCGGTCGATGACGGTGAGGATATACCTGTAATTATTTGAGTGCGTTAGTGGCCCTACAATGTCCATGTGGACATGCGAGAATCGCTGGGAAGGAATAGGGAAGGGAGAGGTGGGAGAGGATGTGTGCCGCGAGATCTTGTTCTTCTGGCACTCTATACACTCTCTGGTCCATGCCCGGCAGTCCTTCTTCAGACCAGGCCAAACAAATCGGGAAGAAATCAATTTGACCGTGGCCTGTCTACCGGGGTGGCTCAGCTGATGAAGCTTCTGGAACACACGCCGTCTGTATGGTTCTGTAACAAAAGGGCGTATGTTGTCAGTGGAGGTGTCGCAGTATAGCTCAATGTCTGTCTCTGGGAGGCGTACTCTCTTGAGCTTGAGTGACGTGGTGTTGCACGTCAGGAGTCCTTGCAGTTCGGGATCGCTTTCCTGGGTATGTGCAAGGGCTGCATAGTCCAACGTTGGGACTGTAATAGCTTCCACACGTGATAGGGCATCTGCCACGACGTTGTCCTTACCCGCTACATACTGTATATCCGTGGTGAACTGTGCTATGTAGTCTAGGTATCGGTACTGGCGTGGTGAGCAGTTCTCACGGCTGTGTGCATACGCGTATGACAGGGGTTTGTGATCCGTGTATATGGTGAAGTGTCTGCCCTCGACCATATGCCGGAAGTACCTGACTGCGTCGTGGATGGCTAAGAGCTCCCTGTCATACGGGCTGTACTTCTTCTGCGATGAGGACAAACGTCGTGAGAAGAATGCCAGTGGTCTCCAGCTGTCCCCTGCCTTCTGCTGCAGCACTGCGCCTATGGATGTGTCGGACGCATCTGTGAATAGAGCAAGGTCAGCGGTGGTGTCCGGGTGGACAAGTAATGCAGCTGAAGCTAAGCCTTGCTTGCAAGCGTCAAAAGCTGTTTGCATCTCATCTGTCATGACTATAGCCTGATTTCCTTTGGTTTTAGGGCCAGTGAGGACGACGTTAAGTGGTGACTGCAAGCGAGCGGCGTCTGGGACAAAGCGACGATAAAAATTGAACATACCCAGGAAGCGACGCATCTCCTTGACGGTCTTGGGAGCTGGGTAGTCCTGGATCGCCTGTACCTTCTCCGGTAAGGGACGAACACCTTCTGCTGACACCTCATGCCCTAAAAAGGTTATGGTATCCCGTCCGAACTCACACTTGGCCGTGTTTATCAGGATCCCATACGTGGACCACCGCTTGAGGAGTTGGTGCATATGTTCAGTATGCTGGGCTGCCGTCTGTGAAAATAAAAGCACATCATCTAAATAACAGTAGCAGAACGACAGCCCGCGGAGCACCTCATCCATAAACCGCTGGAAAGTCTGCGCTGCATTCCTCAGACCGAACGTCATGTATGGGAATTCATATAGCCCGAACGGTGTGGTGATGGCAGTTTTGTGTATGTCAGCTGGCTGGACAGGTATCTGATTATATGCTTTGACTAGATCGATTTTGCTGTATATTGTGCTGCCAGCCAGCTGATGTGTGAAGTCCTGGATGTGCGGTATTGGGTAACGGTCCGGGATGGTACGGGCATTCAGTGCCCTGTAGTCCCCACATGGTCGCCAGCTGTTGTCCTTCTTAGGAGCGAGGTGAAGTGGTGATGACCACGAGCTCTCTGATGGACGTGCTGTCCCGTTGGCCATCATTGCCTCAAACTCCTTCTGAGCGACCTTGAGCTTATCCGGTGCAAGGCGGCGTGGGCGACTGAATACTGGCGGGCCAGGCGTGGTCCGTATTTGGTGTACAGTGTTGTGACTGACCTGACGTTGTGTTCCAGCTGGCCGCGTGATCTCCGGGTACTGTCGCAGGACCTCGTGGTACTCGGTGCTACCACCGATCGACTTTACGGAGGCGATGTCCGCTGTTGAGCCGGCCGCAGATGACGCCGTAGACGACAGCTGGGTCAGCCCATCGATGAGTCGGTAATTTTTTAAATCTATTAAAAGATTATAATGTGCCAGTAAGTCGGCACCGATGATGGGTTTAGTGACGTCCGCGACCACGAACTTCCACGTGTACACGCGGCGGAGCCCTAAGTTCAGATGGAGCTCGACCCAGCCGTACGTGTCGATGGCGGTTCCGTTGGCCGCGAAGAGTTGGTACCCGGTTTTACTGCGCCGCTGCTGGAGTGATGCACGTGGATACACGCACAGGTCGGACCCTGTGTCCACAAGGAATGTGGTTTTAGTGGTCCGGTCAGTCACAAATAGGCGGCGTGGTTGGTTGGGGCAGCCATTTGCCGCTACTTCTGGCTGCCGGCGGCATTTCCCGCGTACGTGCATGGCGTGGTGCACCGCGTGGCCTTTTCACCGAACCTGTTATGGTAGTAGCAGTGGTCTTTGTTCCACGTGGCTCTGGAGCGCGAGCGACTACGGCGGCGGCCTGAGGACGGTCCTCTGCCACCACGTTGGTGCCTATGGTGGCTACGCGAGCCGTGGTGTACCTGTCCTCTCTGTAGGGCCGCAACCTGGAGCGTTAATTCAGCTATGCACTGTTTCAGCTCGCTGATCTCGCTGCTGGTGGTGCTCGCGTTGCTGCTGCTGCTCGCGCTCGCCACTGCTGCTACGGTGGAGGCCGCTGCGAGCGCTGGTGCTGGTGCCGGCGCGATCTCGTGCACGCGGTCGGCCAAATCTGCGACAGACTGTAGAGGGAGATTAGGTTGTGAAGCGATTACCGTCTGTATATTCGTAGGCAACCTACTCGCCCACAACGTGGCCAAGAATGACTCAGGCACATGTGGTCCGGCCAAAGTCTGCAGGTGCCGTAAAAACTGTGACGGCTTGCGGTCGCCTAGCTCCTCGCGGTTTAATATTTGCTGGACCTTTTTCTCGTGCGAGTCGGAGAGTCGCCGTGTCAATTCAGCCTTCAGCCTTAGGTATTTGTCCTGAACTGGGGGGTTTTCAATAATATCCCTGGCCTCTACCATATATCGGTGATCGAGTTGCGCGACGACGGTATAAAATTTAGTGGAGTCGGCCGTAATGCCTGCGATGGTGAACTGACCTTCTACCTGGGCAAACCAAAGTGCCGGCTCCTCTGGCCAAAAAGGCGGCAATTTGACGCTGACACGACAGACGTCCTGGCTCTCCGACGACGCTCCTGCACTCGCTCCCTGGGCTGCTCCGGTCGACATGCTGGCTCCTGTAGGCTTCAGTGTTCAACCTCGGGGTCACCAGTGAAGTGTGACGGGGTAAAATAATTTAAACGCTAAGTTTGGTGTAACTAGATTTTATATTACCACGTCTCTTCTTCATTAAATATATGTAATGTTATAAATATACTAATTTGAACGACAAACACTGTTTTATTTAGACGGACAAGATATAAGGACAAACGAGCAACAATTAACAAAGTTAGGCTTTAGCGGGAAACCTAGGTTTTGCGAGCGAGATTTGGCGTGCAGTTACGGAACGGTCTAGTAGCGCACTAAAGAAAATGTCCTTTGGACCCGCTCTTAAAACCGCCGGTCATCGCCAACTCAGCGGCTGCGTTCCGTGAATGGTTACAGGCCATATCCCGAATGCAATTTTTACATATTTACTTAATCTAATTTGTGTAGTGTACATATTTGTTATTTATGTTAATTCATACAATAAAAAATTATGTGTGAACTGTAAACAAGTTATTAAATTAAATATGTGGTGTGTGATGATTTTTATTAATACGATTAGTCATAGATAATGCGTTCCATGCATGTTTGTGTTTATGATAATTAGGATGGAACGTAATTGCAAAATGTCATGTGTCAACTGTCAAACGTGAAAATAACAAACTTTATTGTGGTGTGTTGTGATGGAATGTTTTAGTGTTTTTACATTATTTATTATATCTAAATGGGGATGTAGACCGCTACAAGTATTTGCTTGAGGGCGATTTTTACACTGGACACAGTTTCAAAAGAACGTCGGCTACTGTTGGCTGATTCGGGGGCTGATATACTAACTTTAAAGCGACATGCCGGATGGCGTTCTGACACAGTTGCTGAATCGTACATAGATTATTCAATTAATAACAAAGTGAAAATAACAACATAACGCAAGCCAAAAAGCATAATTTGGAGCCGAAGACAAACAAGTTGTGACCCGAACCACAACTATGTACCTCTCGTAGCATGAGTCATCTGGTGCCTGTTCTTTCCAGTAATTTGTATAATTTACCTTTGTTGCCGACATTTACACAAGAAGTTAATAAAGATACTGAAGAAGTGGCAAGTACCAATGTAACACAAACTGTGAAATTGCTATAAAAAAACAATCTAATATCGTTTTGAAAATTGTACACTCACCAATTGTTTTAATAATTAAACGATTTATGCAAAACTAGCGACCCGCCCCGGCTTCGCACGGATGCAATGTTGATATTAAATCTCTGCTATATTATGCATGTAGTATACATATAAACCTTCCCCTTGAATCACTCTATGTATTAAAAAAAACCGCATCAAAATCCGTTGCGTAGTTTTAAAGATATAAGCATAGATAGACATATATGGACAGACAGCGGGAAGCGACTTTGTTTTATACTATGTAGTGATACATGTTTGTTTTTTCCCCGCAAGTGTGTTGAAATAGTGCGTATGATACTCGGTGAGCAACTTGCTCACTAGACACTCTGCTGATTTGCGCCCTCGCCTACGGCTCGGGCTGCAACCCGCAGCCTGTTGTATAATGAGCAACTTAGCTCACTTGTATCATAATGTACTATTAATTCATTTATTCCGTTTAATTATAATACAGTTCATTTCTAAGAGTATTTGTCCCTTGAAGAGAGGTAAACGTAGCGTGGTGTGAAATTACTTTCAATAAATGACTAGCAAAAACACTAGTATGCCAAACTTATAAAAACATAACTTGCTTATTGATGATTGTTGATTGGTTGATAGTTAAAGGTACTCATGTCACAGACGCTCACGCGTCGTGATTTGCTAGTTTTCCCGTTTTCTTTTCTTCTGAATTTCTGTATGCCGAAGCGTTCAGAAATGCAACAATAATTTTCACTGAGTTAATTTTTTTTAAAATTATATTTATATATTATTTACGTAAATGATTCGGTTTTGCGCAACCAGAGCCTTCGCCGAGCACGTTCCCTACAGACATAACCTACAAAAGTTCATGAGTGAATATGTATTATTTTTGGCCTTCTCGAATAAACTTTCTTGCACATACGAATTCAGAAGCTGATGCTGAGTTAAAGAAAATATTTTTCATTTATAACTTAATATTTATTTAAGTGATAAACTGGCTGGTTGAACAAAATTACTTCACTGCAAGGGTTTTGATTCTACGATGGGATTTTTGTATTTGTAAAATTGTATTATTTACATTAAGCAACCTAAAGAATGAGCAGGGACAAATTCAAATCTGAGCAGCTTCACTGATGAAAGTAACATTAACAGCGGTATTATAACATTTGACGCGCGTTAAACGCGCGTCGACGCTTGTATTAAAAGACATCGTTAGAACAGGCCCTAAATGTAGTGACGTATAATGAATAGACGCGTCATGCACCAACATTCCAGCTCTTAATAATCGGTAGCCAGCAAGTGTTCGCGAACGATGTATAGGAACGCGGCATTTGCCTCCATGGTTTTTGTATTATTGTCAAAAAGTGAGATCAAAACTTACCATTCATAAGTCTGGTGGCTAACGAAGCTAAATGTAACACTTCAACGTTTTTGGGTACTTTTTTGTGCACACATATCCTCAGGGTCTCCATCACTTCCTCGAGAGGCTTCGTTCTTGATGATGCTGAAATAGAAGCCAGATAGTATACTTTAATACGCTACATGTACTTGTATGTATAATTAAGTCTAAAAGAAGTATGGTAAAATTTTGGTGGATTCGGTCCTAAACGAGGCGTTCTTAATTTCAAATGTTTTATTCAGAGTTAAGTTAAGAAGTTTAATTAGTCATTATTATGATTTTCCCTGTAGGAATTCGGCTGAAATGAAGGAATTTTAAAGAATTACGTTATTTTTTGTTTCAAAGGACGTTTAAAAAATGGTATATTAGAAAAATCCGTACTTTTTTAAAATAAAATAATGTATTTTTTTAAATTATTTATTCATTTAAAATTCAAGCGCGGATGCCAAATTTTCAAGTTCCATGACTCATACACATATTTATATAACCATGTAGACAGATCCGCACCCCCTTAGCAGAGTTTCGAGGGTTGAAGTTTAAAGGAGGGACTGATGTTCAACGAAAGAGATGAATCCCGTAATATGGGGATATAATATAGCCTATGTTCACCGGCGATAGTGTAGCTACCCAACAGTGAAAGAATTTTTCAAATCGGTCAAGTAGTTTCGGAGCCTTTTCAATGCAAACAAACAAAAAACAATCAAATCTTTCCTTTTTATAATATTAGTAGATATAGATACAAGCAATTAGTGTTATTGTAGTGTTATTTTACTGTAAGTTATTGTGGCCCATCACGATAAATCTAGAAGTGTTATGCGGCCCAAGCGGAAAAATGTTCAGTATGGCTGTTCCAGATAGAAGCTAAATGACCTCTTTAAAATGTAGACTTACCTCTGCTAGCCGCCATATGATCCGTTGGGAATATTTTGCTGTACTTGTGATAGTACTTGTTAAGCCGGTCCAGGTTGTCGCTGTTGGAATGGTACTGTGGAGTCGTTTCACCCAACGCTTCGGCAAGCGTCGCCTTTTCATTGACGCCGATGTTGAAGAACACTGCCGTTATTGTGAATGATAGATACTGGGAACAAGGATAATAAGATAATGATAATGTAGTTAGTGCTAGTAACAACATACACACTCAAACAAACACAAACTCAAAACATTCATTTCAATTAATCTATTTACAGGCACTGTTGCCAAGGTTGGTCAGAGATAGAGATGACGCTATTAGCACATTC
Source organism: Hecatera dysodea (assembly GCA_905332915.2). Lineage (NCBI taxonomy): Eukaryota > Metazoa > Arthropoda > Insecta > Lepidoptera > Noctuidae > Hecatera > Hecatera dysodea. The sequence continues at coordinate 21,561,270 of HG995286.1, read as the reverse complement.
TACACACATCAGTTTATTTGTTTTCATTACATCGCGGGAATTCGTCGAATTGGTTTCATCATTCAATGAATGCCTGCATTTGGTTTGATTGAAATTAAAGGTTTTAAAACATTTGATAAGCCGCCTCTTATCAAACCAAGCCTATACAATGGTATACACTCAAATGTAAGTGAACGAGTTTGGATAATCTACTCCAGCTTCATAGTTTCGGGTATCTGAAGCCGGTTTTCCTTTTCGTAATTTTGGTAAAAAATATTTTTTTTGGTCAAAATACTCGAAGTCGTTAGCCCGTATTCCAGTGCGATGAGTGCAATTAATACATAGAGTGTCCGAATTTGAGTACAGTCCTTCGAACATCCGATTAGGGGTAACGACAAAGTATAATTGCATCACAAATTATGTGTAGTCCACCGCGTGATAATTTAGTCAGATGTCTTTAAGGTTTTGGTTGTAGTTTCTTCACGATGTTTGCTTTCACTGTTTTGAATGTTTTTGTATCGGGAAAAGATGGTCAATAATAATAATCCACTATAATGAAATTTAAGGTAATTTACAACGACGGAAATCGAGTGTCTTACCTTTGAAGCATGACACTGTTGAAAAATAACATCACTTTTGAGAGCAGAGAATATCTTATAGTACACCAACCTTGCGCCAGATATATTAGACATATGTATGTAACAGTGGGCGAGCCTAGTCGTCAACTGCGCACAAGTCGATAATCTAGGCTGCCACTCAGAAGTTCTACATCATTACAAGTATTTGTGGTTCTGCGTGTTTTTGAAAGACTATGTGGTGCTTTGCAGTTGAGTAGCCGCTGGTGAGCAATTTCCATCCCATTTGTGACCCGGGAACCGTTCGTGGCCACTATTCGGACGAGTTAACAAGTCAAATGGTATACAAATAAAATAAAACTTACTTCTTTAGACGTAAACTTTGTGTAAAGGGAGTCAGATATAGGTATATAGACGGTGAGCGCGCCACGTGTTCCTGCAACATGCGGCACTGCTGAGTTGCTGAAAATGACGACAAAATGTATTAGAATTGACAGAATATAATACACAGACAGCCAGGGTTGGAAAAAATCACGATTATTTGCAAAAAATCAAAAATCATTGATTTATTACAAAAAATCAAAAATCATTGATTTATTACAAAAAATCCAAAAGATCACGATTTTTTCGATAATTTTTATGAATGGCGCGCGAAAGGGGCCATCGCGTCATCTGCATCAGTGGAAAGAGTCTTTTCGACTTTTGGATTCTAAAATCAAATCACTGACTTGTTGTTACTTGATATTATATTGACATTTCTTATTTTTTTTATATGGCATGTCATTTATCAGACTATTTCAACAATTATTACTGTATTATTTGTTAAATTTGAATTTCAAAGTATATTTTCATTAGGTATTCTTTTTTTCTTTTAATTAATTATTGTATTTCATCTTCGAGCCGATGAATTGCCAATGTTATGTAGGTACGCCATTATTGTCACATGTATCAGGCCATTAATTAAATAGTTTAAGTAATATTCAATGTTAAATGTTTGTGATGTGGCAGTACTTTTTAAAAATAAATAAATAAAATCAGGAATAGATTAGGAACTGAAAAGGTGGATAGTTGGTGTTTTTGTTTAAGTACCTACTGTAATATTCTAACACGAAGTAATTTTTAATTGTTCTGAATCGAAATCTGAATCTTTCTGTTATCGAAAATCAAGAATGTCAATTTGTATTATAAATAAGAAAGAAATAAAACAATATGATTTAATCAATGATTGTTATTGAAAAAATCACTTGATTTAAATTGTGATTTAAATCATGATTTAAATCAAAGTGATTTAATCATGCCAACCCTGCAGACAGCCCTAATAATAATAAAAAATCTATCTAATAATAATCTATCTCCTATCGTTCAATCCATCCAAAGGTTATTTGACATTGCGCTGCGCATAAAAACAGTCATTGTACACTCGTTTTTATAAATGTTGATCCCGTGCTTGTTATAATATACACAATGGCCTTATTTTGTTTAAACTTTTTATTCACTGTATCTGCCTAGCTGTAAGTTTTCCTAAAATAAAATAAATAAATAAATAAAATAATAAAGTAAATAATAAATTAATAAATATGCCTAACCTAATCCCAACTACGTCAGTGTCGGCCTCCATTGTAACGGGATGCAACTGAATGAATATGACTACCAGTATTTTAATTGAAACGAATGTCTATCTGATATCAACAACCCACTAATTGGGTAACTCGACAAACCCTGGCAGTAAGTGTCAGATTTTTTGGTTTCTGACTAACCGTAAAAATTAACACGATAAGACGTTGTCAGAACAGACCGAGACAGTGATCTAATAAAAATTGCATTTAAAGTCCAGAGAAGATAAAATCATGTCAGTATTTAACAGAACAACGACAGTCAAAAGCATTATTGACAGAAGGTCTTTCTAATTATGTACACCGTGTGAATAAGGGATAATGCTATTCTTTTTTTTATACCTCAATTTCTCACTAGGTAACACTTTTCACCACAGCTTTTAAAATCATATGGGGTGCTACATATTAAGCGGGCCGGCACACTCAGTAAGGCAGTATTTGTTGAACAACAAGATCGAACGACCCACTATGACTGAATTACAATATAATTCTTCGTACTGATTCATCTAAAAATGTTCAATTTTGTCACACGTCTGTACCGATCACTTAAGGTCCATATTTCAAAAAGGCAAACCTCAACTCAACTCGAATTCCAAGATAAGCACGAAAATGTCGATAAAAGCTTGTCTAATTCACGTTATAAATTGAAGTTTTCGCTGAGCAAGATGAGTTTCAGCTGAGCAAGCGCGATTATGCATTTGCTTGCTCAACTCTTGAGCACTTGCTCTGATAGAGTTGGAGTTTACGTTTTGGACGATGAGCCTGAGTGTGTAGCGCCCCTCATTGTACCTGAATCTCTCTCACGTTATTGGAAACTTACCTATGTCCAACTTTAATGAGTGTAAACACGACAGTTTGCAGATCTTCGACGGCGACTACCATATCGCCCCACATCGCCTTCTCAGTGGAGTATAAACTCAGCAAGCCTTCGAATCCGCACAGCGGTCCTAGGCCGGAGCTGAGTAACTTGACCACCACGTCACCCGGCATTGAACATAGCCAGCACAGCAAGCCGGCTGTCACTGTTGATAACTGAAATAAAATAATTGGGTGATAAATGCGAACTGTATTTATTTATTTATGTACACACATGATACTTAAAAAATACAATTTTGTACAAAATCGAGAACACAAAGGTACTGCTTATTTCAATAGAAATTTCTTCCAGCAGACCTGCGACAGAAGAGTGGGATAAGAAATGTAGACACAGTGTGTAAAGAGACAGAGAAGGAAACTTAAAATATACTATACTAACTTAACTAAGACATATTAACAACTATTCAACACCTAAATCAAATTAAAATAAACATACAAACAAATATACACAAATAAATATATCTAAATACATACTTCTATATAAAATAATACATACGTAATAAAATATACAGAATCACAGTATAGTGGACAGATAATGCTCTTTCACTTCTTTTTTTTTACACCAATCTGTAAGTTATTATTTTACACCAATCCGCTCATATCCACTTTAAGTTGGTGCAACAAGAATTTATTGACTCATTCTTCCAAGATACATAGCTGTGGCATAATTTATAGATCAATGCAAATCACAGTCTAATTCCACTAGAAGCTATGTTCAAACAAGGATGAGCTTAGAACTTCACGACCTCTTGGTATACTCAAGACCACGCCTCAGCCTGACGTTTTCATCAAAACAGACAAACTATTTACTTTATAAGACTCTTCAATAGCAACGTCCTTGGATTTGGCCTTACCCCTGGCTGTAAAGACCTTGTCGCAATGCACTGATTCAATTCTGATACTACATTTTTCAACACTGCTTTTGCTTTGGTCACACTTCTTCTCGAGAAGGGATGAAGGGTAACCGTTTTGGAGGCTGTATCTCTGAATTTTATAAATCAACAACATCACGGAACTGAAAAACGTTCACCGTTGGACATAGTCCTATAGACCTCCCAAGGCCGACCGGTCGTTTGGGTGTATTCCCGTTCGTCCCCTCGACTTCGTCCCCCGACGGGGACGAACGGGAATTTACAAAAATAATAATTAATTTGTTCCCGATCGTCCCAGTCCTAATTCAAGAGGGGACGAGTGGGAATATGTTCTTCGATTAGTGCCATTCGTCCCACTAAAAAGATTTGTGCAGAAATATGTTTATTCGTTGTTTCGTAGTTTACTTTTAAATTAGTTACTTCGTTAGATTTAATCATTATTTTACAAAATTCTTCTCTATTTTTTTATGAATTATAAAACGTATCCTAAGTTTAAATTAAAACCACCAGTATTATATTATTTGGTGGGGGCAACGGCAATACCCCTAAAGAAAAAGAATTAATAAATTATTCCCGTTCGTCCCCCAAAAAATTTAGAGGGACCATCGGGAAAATAAATAACGAATTCCCGTTCGTCCCCGTCGGGGGACGAAGTCGAGGGGACGAACGGGAATACACCGTCGTTTGCTCCTCGCATCTAGTAATTTCCGCGACCTTTTCCATGTCATCAGTCTAACTTGTGGAAAATCTCCCATCAACGCACCTTTCTGTACTCCAGCAATAAAGTTTGCAATAAAGTATATTGACTTTACTCTAATATATAGAAATTGTTAGAATCATCACAGCGTTAATGGGTTGGATTCGTTTTTCTCAATGCCATTGTAATTTTTCCCTCTCTGTCTTCATTTTAAGTTGCACCTGCCATGTTGTCTCTGTACTACCCTAAGGTCGACTGGTAGAAAATGCACTATGGCATTAAATCCGCCTTTGTACAGTTTTTTTACTAGTGCATAAAGTTTTAATAAATAAATATATATTCGTAGGTACCAGGATAACAAATTATGATTCGTTTTTCATTAGAAAAAGTAAAGTATCACGATAGATTTCGTTTCAAAAAAGCTTTATGTCTTTCTTTTGATTTTTAAATTAGGAATCTCAATAAATTTAGGATGGTCCGGGACGATCGCCCGAAGGACACGGTGGAACATGCGGTGGAGGTCTGTCGAGGCGATCGGCGGCGGCGGCGACCTCTCGCGTCCGGCCCTGGTTCAATCAATAGTCCGGAGCAAGGAGAAATGGGATGCAGTCAGCTCTTTTTGCGAAGTAGTAATGCTAGCGACGCGGGCGGGAGAGGGAACCTTCACGCTCCAGCCGCCGGAACAGAAGAAGACGCCCTGGGCGTCGGGGAACGCAGCGCGATTCGAGGGTCTGCGGATGGCGAGCTGGGTGGCTCGCCATCCGAAGCAACCAGGCCCGGGTCTATGGAGCGTCGTGTTCCACGCACGCCTTAAAGAGCTGTCAGCAAAGAAGATGGGGCCTCATAGGGTCAGTGCCTGCTAGGGATGCGGAATTTGTTCAAAAGAGTCACCGCGGCCCTGGAACGCAAAGGGCACTAGGAGGAACACGGGTGGGTTTAGTCGGTAAGAGTCATTTGATGATTTCCCATCCAAGAGGGTCAAGGACTGCTATTGGAAATTAATTTGGCACCTACATTACTATATTTTGCTAACGGTCATATTATTGAATACAGACTAAAAAATTGTTTAAACGTTATAGATTCCGAACATTTAGAATTACATATTTATAACATTAGTAGAATTATTCGTAGTATGCGTACCGCTTGAGAAAAGCAAGTGTCCCTCCGCGTCTGTAAGGCTGCGTGCTCACGCGCCCAGTGCGGCGACTCGCATCGAAGACGTAGCGCTGCGTGCGACACACGCATCCATCTTGCCGCGTCGTCTGCACTCGACCTTACGCCATCCATGAGGCCTTTTATTGTGTCTAAGTGTTCGTCTGATGACGCTGAAAATGACGAGTATTTGATCGTTAGAGAAGTACTGGCTTGTGAAGGGTGGTCGTTTAAAACTATACATTTTTGTTTTTTCTGAACCCACTGTAAATGCAACAGGGTTTAAGTTCTCAACGGGACCGACTCTTTTTATTTAGCTAAATAAAATTATTATTATTTATAATGCTAAATAAAAGGGGCACGGTATTGGTTAATTTCGTGTTCAAAACTAACTTTTCTCTACTACTCTACTAAACACAGGTTGCATACCAATAAAAACCGTGTTAATCGACAGAGTTTGCTATTCACCTGCTAGTAAGCCCGATAGGGAAAGTGATTCATCAGACAGGTGGGGCACATTCACTAACATCGAAGGTGCCTGCGACAAGACAAACTTCCTTAGCATAAATGCGGCCCTCTCCAAGCACGGTGTGGAACCAAAACTAAGTGACTGGATTACAAACATATTGAAGGAAGGAAGATCAGCAATTGAACCTGATATTAGCCTGATAGCTGACCATAGGGTGCCTTTCTATAGAATCTCATGGGCTTAAAAAAATATCAAAGTAATGATATAGTAGCAGCTACAGAACACCACTCACTTCTGGAACGCTCTACATAGTGGGGGTTTTATAGGGTCCGGACCTCCTTTGCATACAATGAAAATAAAAATTACACGGATTGCTCCCTGATCCAAAATATATAATTTTGAATTTAGAAAAAGAATGGCGTTTAGAAAAATAAAAAGAATTTCCCTGGCAGCATCGTAACTATGAACCACTCAATTCGCACCCACGCATACAGCATTAAGCATACCGCCCTGAAGCTGAAAATGATTTTAACTAACTTTTTAGACCTATGTATCCTGCTTATATGTGTGAAGTTTCATTAAAATCGGTTCAGTTAATTCGAAAATAGTGACTTGAAATTTTTTATGAAATGCCATACGGCGTACACGCTCTTAAGGAAGCACTTCCTACTTTCGCGCCTACCAACTACTTCCGCTTCATGAAACAGGCTATACGTCTGACTACAGTTGCGTACAGCCACAGCCGTTACAACCGGCCTAAGTTTAATAAGCACCTCTCAGTCATATGAGTTACGAACAACATATTTTATAGAGCCTGCATTGAAAGGTCGAGACAGCAGCTCATTTGCTCTATAAAAGTAGCACGGAAAAGTAGAGCCAGATTGCGGAAATTGTTCTAATGATACCGCGGCCCTGGAACGTAAAGGTTCGCGAGTGGGTTCTGGACATCTGACACCAAGGAGTTGCTGGCCTTTCTTGAAGAGCTACCTCTGCCCCACTCGTACGCAAAACTCTCGCTCGGGTGTGTAGTTATTTATTTATTTATTTATTTTTGGCCAACCAACAACTGTATATACTCGTACAATTTAATACACAAATGTTGTTCTATTAACTAAGGTTAGTATTACAGTTTATTATAGGTTAGCACCGCATGCCCCATAAAAGTAAGAACTATAATACAATTTAAAATTTTGCACCATGCTATAAAATTAAATGCAAAGTACATAAAAAAAAACTATTAAAAACACAAAATAAGATTAATATCAGTCTTAAATGTAATACAAAAGAATGCAAAGAAAATGATGTAAAAAAATACACGGAATAATCTACAAATTGCTAACGGTTACTCTGTGGAACTTTCCAAATGAGTCAGAATGCACGTCAACCAGATCGCTGTAGCTGTTTAGCAGTTTACAAAGCCGAGGGACGATAGAGCTTGAGCCCAGTACTGTTCTACGGGGAGGTGGGTATAAGGGAGTTATAGGAGCGCGAGGAAGTCTAGCAGGGGTCCGAAACCGAAATCTGCACAGTAATTGGGGACAATCTATTTTAGACCGCAGTATTTTGTACAAGAAAATGGAATCGGCGATTTTCCTGCGTCTCTCTAGTGATACCATCCTAAAGTGAGAAAGTCTAGCCTCATATGACTGCTTTTTTTTAACGATTCCGCTGGCATAAGCTAGATGCCATAGAAATCTTTTTTGAATTCGCTCTAATCTAAGGTTGTGCGTAGCATAATGAGGTCTCCAGATTGTGCTGCAGTATTCCAAGATACTTCGAACGATACTGTTGTACATTAAAATCTTGGTACTATTGCGCTTGAAGTTAGCAACATTCCTTAGAACGAAACCCAGCATTCTAGAAGCCTTTCTTATTATATTTTCGACGTGAGGTACAAATGTCAGTGCATTGTCAAAAATAACGCCTAAATCTCTTACTTGAGTCACCTCTTGGATAACATTAGCGCCCACATAGTATACACTAGCTGTCACTTTCTTTTTCCGGGTGAATTTCACATGGTAACACTTTTTGACGTTTAATGCCATTCCGTTATCGCTACACCATTGAATTAATGAGTCAACATCACTCTGAAGTAATTCAGTATCATCGCTTGATTCGATAACCCTGGAGAACTTCAGGTCGTCTGCATACATGTAGCATTCTGAGAATTTGAGGCAGTGTGGGATATCGTTAGCGAAAACATTAAACATAACAGGACCGACATGTGAGCCTTGAGGTACCCCCGAAGTTACCCTGAAAGTTTCAGATTGGAAGCCATTGACTGCGACAAAGTAGAGTCGATTTTCCAAATATGACTTTAACCAGGTGTGAAGTGTGCCAGTAATTCCATACGCAGAAAGCTTCGACATAAGTATATGGTGAGGAACACGGTCAAAAGCTTTACTGAAATCTGTGTAAATTACGTCCACCTGCTTGCAACAGTCGATGGCATCCGACAACATTTCAGTAAAAGTCGCAAGGTTAGTGCTAGTTGACCTAGAACCCACAAAACCATGTTGAGAATCGCTCAAGTAGAGTTTAAAGTGTGATTGAATATAGGGACAAATTAGAGACTCAAAAACCTTTGCGAAGGTTGACAGTATAGAGATAGGTCTATAATTATGAATGTGGTCCTTCTCTTCGCTTTTATAAATAGGCACCACTTTTGCTTTTTTCCAGGTATCTGGAAATACACCTGAGCTAAGAGACTTATTGAAAATCGTAACTAATGGGTAAAGCAAAGAGTGGGCGCACTTAGAAATGAAAATTGGCGGAATACCATCAGGGCCAGCGCCTTTGCGAATATCCAATTCCTTAAGCTTGCTCAATAAGCTCTCGCGATCAATTACAGGCGCCGTTAGTGAAAGACTATTATTTTTCATATTAAGTAGAAAATCAGAGACTGGTTCATTTTGAGTTACATTTGCATGACTAAAAGCAGAGGAAAAGTGTGTGGCAAACATTTCGCATATTTTCAGACTGTCTGATGTCACGACGGTTCCGTTTGTCATTGTGGCAGGGAAAGAACTGAAGCCACCTCTTTTGTCCTTAATATATGCCCAGAAGCGCTTTGGGTTCTTTGAGATATCATCCTCTACAGCTTTTATGTAATTATTATACGATTCCATTGCTAATTTGGAACACCTTTTGCCCAATAATTTGAGTTCGAGCTCATCCATAGGGTTTTTATAAACTTTGTAACGGAATCTTATTTTCTCCTTCTCCTTTAAGGCTCTTATTAAGTTTTTATCAAACCAAGGAGGATATTTTTTATGTTTATAGGTAGACTTGCTCGGCTCATGCAATTGTATTATGCTCTGAATTGTTTCGTAAAACATACGTAGCATTTCATTAACATCAGTAGTTTCCTGAAACACAATATCCCAGTCTATACTATCAAGATCATGCCAAATTTTTACGTAATCTAGTTTGAAAAAGTTAGGTCTTCTATTATGCAAGTTGTATGGAAGGTAGATTTCTTTACTCGCTCTTAGCCGGATTTCGATTGGAGGGTGTAGAACATCAATTACACTAAGGGGATTTTGAGCTGTAGTAACACTACTGGAAGGCACGTTAGTTAAAACAAGATCTAATATTCGTCCAGACACATTCGTTATGTCGTTAAGCTGTGCTAATTTGTGCATGTCAGTAAAATCTATTAGAATACTACTGAACCCAGGAGGAGTATAGTTATTTGCTGAGTCATTTAACAAGTTCCACTTTATGTTACCCAAGTTAAAATCGCCAACAATACAGGCGTGTAAGCCCGTCCGTTCTAACATTAAATTGCAAGAATCCAAAAAGTGGTCCAAGGTACCACGTACAACAGGGGGTGGCAAATACACAGCACACAGAGCTATTTGGCAAATAGGTTTCATGAACGGAACCTCGATAACTACCCAAAGATCTTCACACTGGCTTTCCCATTGAGCCATACGTTTCGAATTTATTTTTTTTAGCACAGCGATCAATACACCCCCTCCATCTTTTTTTCCACTGTCTCTGTCTCTTCTGTACACTATATATCTATCGTCAAAAAGCTCCGCACTTAAGACGCTATTATTCAACCACGTTTCAGTTAATATTACAATATCATAGCTTTCTATTGACAACTGACGACAAAAGTTATGTGTCTTTGTCCGTAGACCTCTTGTATTTTGATAATAAATATTAATGTCCGTGAATTTTGACAAAAACAAAATGCCAATACTACTATTACACATCTAGGAATAAAATTTTAATAATAAGTTATGGCCATCAGCCTATCTTGCATCTACATATCTAACAAACATAGATATGCTTGAATTATAAGTTGTTTTAACCTACCATTACTTTCAACAATCTTATTCAGCTCTTCAACAAGAGACGTGAGGGAGTCTTCTACCACAATCCCAACGTTTCTTAGGAACGCCAAGTTGCTCTCTCTCGTCGCTTGGTCCAATTGCCCGACTGCCGGCAATGTGCTTGACTCTCGTCTTGACTCTGATGCCTAAAAACAACACCAGCATTTTTTTATGGTTACAAAGTTCTATAATATCTTACCACTATAAATAGTTGTCAGGAAACCTATTGTGGTAATCTACTAATATTATAAACGCGAAAGTTTGTAAGTATAGATGGACGGACAGTTTGTTACTCTTTCACGCAAAAACTACTGAACGGATTTGGAGGGCAAACATATAGAGTATATTCTATCTACCTTTTCCATGGCTTATAGGCAAGAGAAAATTAACTATGAAAATATATGGGGGAAAATTTGACCTGCAGTCGGATAGATTAACATAAAACAAACATCTATTTTAACAACAAATTCGTTGAAAGTCAAACTATTGGTTTTAGACAATTTTGAACGTAACTAATTCATAGTCTAACAAGTCACAATATTAATAAAAAATCTTAAAACATTTAATTCGGTATATGTTGCTGCTCAACCGCTATAATTTTGTTTGTTTGATTACTGGTATATTTGTTCCAAACTACAGTGAAAAATTCTCTCTTCATATCCAATGGCAAAGAGAGAAGAAGTTAAAATACAGGGTGTCCCGAAACTCAACGTCAAGTGCGAGCAGACAAGAGGCCACAATTATACCTATTCTGGTATAAACAAGAAAAAATCCATGTATGTATAAAATTATCAAAATAATTTGTTTTGTTTAAATATGTGTATATGTCTTTAGGTGAACTTAAATCGAAACAGTCCTTTTGTAAAATATACGCCATAATATTTCCATACAGTGAAAACAGGCATTGTTTTATTATTTTGCGTTTTTTACTAAAAAATCAACCAATTATCTTTTAAAATTACTTGCAAAGGGTACTGCAGTACTACTATTATTTGAAATGATGTTTCGAAGTTACTAGATATTCGTATATGAAGTATTTACAACCTAAACCCAATATAATATTATCATACTAATATTTGTTCACACAACTAACAACTTTTGTTGTTTGATTTGTCACTAGAAGTAGCATAGCTAATTAGTTTTTGAGAATTACATAAATAAATATTTCATTGGTAACATTTTCTGACCAAAGTACTTAAACATGTGATCTACGGGGACGATTTTAAAATGATTTTGTTTATTACGGGCCTTAAAACTTAAGAGAAAATAGAAGACGCAGTAAAAAAAAATGTCGGAGATGGGACCTTTTTAATGAATGATAAATTTGTATATACATTAATCTATTATAAACAGACACAACACTAGCCGTAATGTTTGACACTCGCAAGTCACACCATAGTGAATTTGCATCAACCAGATGATATTAATCTCATGGATAGATGAATAACTACAAAAAGCACGCTTTTTCATATATTATTTAACTTCTTTTTTCCGCCGATTTCGTACGAGTTTAGTAGTAACATTACTACTTAACAAAATATGTAGAATTTTCACAGTACTCATAAAGCCTGTACGCGGAGACAGTCGATATTCCAAATAGGAGATCTCGCCATGCAAGTGCCGTGCGGGGTAAACGTGTCACTACATAGGAACCCAGCGCTAAACAACGCAAGCTTATTTTGCTTTGTTCGAAAATTGCGAGATAGCCCATTAAAATGTACGCATACGGATATGTCCTTAGCAAATAATGACAGACGTCGCAGTTATAGTGGCAAAGCTATGTTGGACGGTCGACTCAATTGCTAAGGCGCTTGACTTAGTTAAACGCAATCAAAGTCAACATGAATAATAAAAAAACGCTGTAAGAAAAGAACGCATCAGCATATAAAGTTAAAAAAAATCAAAGTTATCTATTCAAACTAGGCTTTTTGAAATTCAAATTTTACATAAAGAAAGTCCTCCAAAACGCCCGCCCAACTAGTGTTTTAGCTTAGAAGAAGAATTGGCGCAAATAGCATGCTAACAACACATCTGTCTGTTACGTTTTAAGACCTTGAATTTATATTATACAACGTATGCTAAGTAATTAATACAAGACACAGATAAAAACAATGTATCCAACATGCAAATCATAAACCAATTCACCATAAAACATTGTAACGAGTAGATTAAGTCAATAAGTAAAAACAGACCGAGCTACATAGTCAGATAAATAAAAAACAATATCATATGAACTCATATAACCTGACTTATGCTAACTTTCAGAGAAAGAACATGATAAATATGACATTGTCTCGCGTTCAACACAGCGACCAACTATTCTTACCGTCTAAATAGTTATTAATAGAATAGTATACCTTCGAACAAAAGATAGAACTTTAGCTTTAATCAGTTAAAAGGCAGGTCAAGAAAAGAAATAAAAAGGTTTTTTTTTTTTTAAAGCGGATACCGAGGTCCACAAATGAGTCGTGGACCTTACGAAGTCGGTGGGAAGGAGCATGTAGCTTGTGCATGATGTCTCTTAGTGTATAAATTTTAATTACGTACAATGTTTGCAAAGATGTATTGAGATACTACTGTAAAAATCCAATATCTTTAAAAGTTCTCTTAATTAAACTCGCCCTATCTGATATTTTCCTGGCACAGCAAGTTTTTGTAAGACAAATATATTTTGTACATCCACAAAGTGACCACGCTATATTGATGAAAACATTTTTGAGTGACGGTTTGTCGCTTAAAGCATCATTCAAAGCTTCCTTCCTTTTCATTCGCATCTTTAATATTGAAAAAGGCAATAGCTGAGTTACGAACTTATTCAAAATCGCAATTTTCATAGTTTATCAATTATACTAGATAGTTATTCAAAATCGCAATTTAAAGCCATAATTTATCAAAGGAAAAATTAAAATGAGTTTATTTGAGCAAGAATTATGTAGCTATAATGACATTATGGCATCAGCCACTTCATTGTATTGTGAAAATTATAATTCAAACAAACACGTTATTGCTTGAAATACTCTTAAAAAATAAAAATCAAAAGTCTTTATTTCAAATGGACCATTTACAAGCACTTTTGGACTGTCAGTCTTGCTGCGTTAACGACACAAGCAACAAGTATGTCCCTCAGCAAAACACACTGACCACCAAAAACTGCAGGGCGGCAGTTACTTTCCAAAGAATAGATCCCATGGAGAAGAATGTGCGAGAAAGTCCATAGGCACTTCAAATCAGTATATAGTCACAAAACCATGGTTACATTCGTTTTGTATTCATAAATGCATGAATGCACTTCAAACAAAGCATAATAAATTGTATCTGAAGCTTATTATTTGAAACTGCCAGGAAAAGATAAAGATTTCTACAATTATAATATAAGAAACTCACAAACATACATACATGTAACAAAAAACCAGGCCAAAACAACCCAATGATATCTCCATTTATCATTGTCAATGAGAGTCCAGCTACACACACTTACTACACTGGGAATAATGCACTTTGTTTATGAATTCTTGTAACCGAGCTCCTGTGCTACACTTAGCCGAACTTTTTTAACTCCTGGGACAACTCATCCCGTAATAAACCACACCCACAACCCATTGCAAAGGCTTCCTTTACTTATTTTTTACCAACATGAGCCAGTACTTTCGCGAATCAACATTCGTCTTATGCAAAATTGATAGCAAATGCGACAGCAGCTAATGCACAACAGCATAAAAGGTTCAACAACATCAACTCAGCAGTAAGACGTCCATTACTGGACGTAGGTCTATGATCCTTGGCCACTGCCACAAAAGTTGGCTAATTCTTCAATCTGCGTCGGTAACATTGATTCTTGTTCTTTAAAAACTCTAGCATTGCTCTCTCCATTGCATGCAGTAAATTTCTAAGCGAGCAATCTTTTTCTGACAAGTTGTGGACGTCACCTTCCAATAATATTGAAGGACTTTGCAAATAGCTTGAGCCAGGCAACTAAAAGTTTTTGACACGATTCTGTTACGAGAGTGAGCACACCTCTATTTCGGACTGGAATAATGATAGCATTAATGTATACTGCCAGATATAGATTAGTTAACAGCCTTTTTAATATGCGCGAAACCAGAAATCAATAAATAAAACTAAAGATTACAACTAATTTCATTCGCGGGGAATCTTATACCATTGTGGACTTGTTCAAAAGAGTTATCGCATCCAGGAACGCAGGGGGCATTTGAAGGAACTGGGTATGTTGTAGTCATTAAGAGTCTCACACTCCCTTTCGCTCTAATATTATAAAAACGTCGCAATAAACTTAAACAAAGAAGAATTGCTATAAAGCTGTCAAATAACTTATGCTTACGATTGTATCTCAATGAGGATTCAGGCCAAATTTTGATACCATATTTAGGACTACAACATACATATATTGACGAATGACCCGGTAGTAAAACGACAAATCTCAAATATTTTTTTAGCAGGCACTGTCGCATAGGCTGCGTCATTTTGCTAACGCTTATTACTTACTAGCATGGCATAATAATTTCCTATCTTCATAAATACAAATACGCGTATATTTTACATATTATAATAATCAATTGCTGTTAAATAGTTCTGCTAAAACTGAAGAACGGTTTTATTGATTTAAATCATTTGTTTGCTGTGGTGTTCGCAATTATCAGGGCGAGGTTTGCATGGATGAATATTTTGAAGAAGAAAAAAAGACATGAAAAGCTATTGTGATTTCCATGTCCGCAGTTCACTGGCAAACTAGTTCGTCGATAGAGCTTTGGAAGCGTCTGGCAAAAGTATAAAGTGTTTGAATAATTAATGTGAAAAATATGCTTTGTTTTTTATGACAGTCATTTATCTGCTCTCTTATAAGGCAGATATCCTAAATAAGTACGAAGTTAAATCCCAAACGATGTTTTATTTATTATAATCATTAAGTATCAACAATAGTGGACAACTAAAAGCTAAACTAGGCTAAATGCTCCTTACCTCCAAATCACAGTATCACGCAGCGCATAGCACAGAAACAAGGACAATCGCAAAGTAATAAAAAAAAAAACTACATCAGTCAATCGTCAATCGTCTGATGTATATGATAACATAGAAAAAATTAAGGAATAAAGTTATCAAACCCACCTTTCTCTTATCATTCCTCAATCCATCAACCAAACACCGATAAGAAACTTGCTCCAAAGACGCAGAACTTTTGAAGTCATGCCTCAAGCTGCCATGCCTCTTGCTATAATCAAAAGAAAGGCTTTGCCCCTCCATTTTTGGCTTCGACAACCTTACGGACCGAAACGAATGGTTCAGCCCTCCCCTTTCCCTATCTTCTATCTCATTCTTGAAGTAATCGTTGTGGAATTGGAGTTCTGTTCCTGGCACCTTCTTTCTTGGGTAGTTGGAGATGTTAGGGACGCTTGAAGACAGGGTAGGCGTGTCTCCGGTCGGTGACGTC
Organism: Hecatera dysodea; assembly: GCA_905332915.2. Taxonomy (NCBI): domain Eukaryota; kingdom Metazoa; phylum Arthropoda; class Insecta; order Lepidoptera; family Noctuidae; genus Hecatera; species Hecatera dysodea. The sequence continues at coordinate 21,545,248 of HG995286.1, read as the reverse complement.
TCCTTCGAGCTGGAACTTGAGGAGGCGTCGAATGTATCGCAGTCGGAATTTGTGTCGAACATACTCAGTTGCTCTGTTAGCCGCATTATAGTGGTCATCGTCTGGAAATAGAATTTTTAGTGTCAGTTTCAAAATACAGAACAAATCAGAAACCGTTTAATCATCAATTAGTAAATAGCCGACGCGCGTGCTGTTTACATCTAGTTGCAGTTATCAGTTTTTAACCGACTTCTAAAAAAGGAGGAGGTTCTCAATTCGGATGTTTGTATGTTTTTTTATTTTTAAATGTTTGTTCGCGCATAACTCCGTCGCTTGCCAACCGATTTGAAAAAATCTTTTTTTGTTGGAAAGGGAATACTTCCCAAATGGTCCCATGAAAATTTTATTGAAATCGAACAAGCGGTTTTTTGTTAATTTCAATAAATGATAGCAAATCTGTCGGGATAGCTGAAATCGCATGTTTGTTTATTGTTTACACCAATTTATACCACGTACGCTATGATGGGTATGTTTAGCTGGGAGTGAACCACTAAAAAGTGAAAAATAAAAAACTTTTTACAAAAAATAAAACCGACTTCTAAACAAAAAAACCAAAAAGTATAAAATAACTTTAATTTCGGAAGTCGGTGTGTTCAACAACAAAACAGCATCCAAAAACACCGAGTTAATGTATTTATTATTATTTCATTTATTTATTTTTTGTACATACTTGTTACATTTTTAAATATTTCTATAAAAAAATAAAAAAAAAACATTTAAAAATATAAAAAATAGTAGCCCACCGGTATCGGGAACAGGGTCCAAGCTACCGGTGGTCAGGGCTCCCGAGAGAGAAACCTCCTAACTATGCGGGCCGTGTCAAAAAGCACTGCTTTCTGGATCAAGCCCTTGATCCAGCTGCCCAACGAGAGCCTCTTAAGATGTTGGTCGAGGCTCTTGGCAATTATGCCATTGGCCGTCACGACTATCGGCACAATGACTGCTGTGTTCACATCCCACATGTCGACAACCTCGCGAGCCAAGTCAAGATACTTCGATTGTTTATCCTTCTCAGCCTTCACGAGGTTCTCGTCATGCGGGACTGCTATATCAACAATCATTGCGCGACGCTCTAGTCGGTCTATCACCACTATGTCAGGCTTATTGGCAACAATAGTCCTGTCAGTGATGATAGACCGATCCCAGTACAATGTGCAATTGCCATTTTCGAGAACTGAGTCGGGCGCATACCTATAGTACGGTACTTCCGATTCCACAAGATTGTATTTAAGGGCAAGTTGCTGATGGATAATCCTGGCTACAAGGTTATGCCTGTGCAAATAGTCTCCGTTAGCCAGACTAGAACAACCGGAAATAATGTGGCGGATGGATTCCCCCGGCCGGTGACATGCCCGACATATGTCAACCGTACCGTCCTAACGTCCTTCACAATGTATTTCCGGTAGTTGTTCGTCATCATAACTTCTTCTTATTATTATTATTCCCTTTATTCATATTCTATACATATTGTTTACATTTTTAAATATTTCTATTAAAGTAAAAAAAAAAAACATTTAAAAATATAAAAAATAGTAGCCCACCGGTATCGGGAACAGGGTCCAAGGTACCGGCGGTCAGGGCTCCAGAGAGAGGAACCTCCTGACAATGCGAGCCGTGTCCAGAAGTACCGCTTTCTGAATCAAGCCCTTGATCCAGCCGCCTAACGTGAGCCTCCTAAGGTGTTGGTCGAGGCTCTTGGCTATTAAGCCATTGACGGAAACGACTATCGGTACAATGATTGCTGAATCCACATCCCACATGTCGACAACCTCGCGAGCCAAGTCAAGATATTTAATTTGCTTATCTTTCTCGGCTTTCACGAGGTTCTCGTCATGTGGAACAGTTATGTCTACAATCATTGCACGCCTCACGATTCGGTCCACCACCACTATATCAGGCTTATTGGCAACAATAGTCCTGTCAGTGATGATGGACCGATCCCAGTACAATGTGATATTGCCATTATCGAGAACTGGGTCGGGCACATACCTGTACCTAGTACGGCACCTCCGATTCCACAAGTGAGTATTTTAGAGCAAGTTGCTGGTGGATAATCCTGGCTACGAGGTTGTGCCTATGCAAATACTCTCCGTTAGCTAGACTAGAACAACCAGAGACAATGTGGCGAATTGATTCTCCCGGACGGTGACATGCCCGACACATGTCAACCGTGCCGTCCTTCACAATAAATCTCCGGTAGTTCCTAGTCATGATAACTTCGTCCATAATTGCACAGACAAAACCTTCGGTTTCTCCAAAGAGATCACCGAAGCGTAGCCAGGCTACGGACGCTAATTGATCTACGTCGGGCCCATGTAGGGCCCGGAAAAAGCGTCCGTGTAGTTCCTTACTCTGCCATACTGCCCTGCGGTCGTTAGTGTCAAGCACTGCAGGTTTGCGCCAGTTCTCATTTGCCAAGGAGAGCGGGGTAAGACCCTTGTCCACCGCCACTACATCTCGATGCATACCCACGTCGACAGCTAGGAAATATTCCCTGAGACTGCATATCTCGCGATTGTGGAGAGTCTTAGCATTTAAAAAACCTCGACCTCCACACTTTCGCGGGATATACAGTCTCATTACCGACGATCGTGGGTGATGCATTCGATATGCAGTGAGCAGTGTACGGACCCGTCTATCCAGGGCGTCAAGTTCCGTTTGAGTCCATTTGAGTACGCCGAAAGAGTACATCAATACCGGCATGACCCAACCGTTGAAGGCACGCACCTTATTTCCGCCCGATAGAAGGCTATTGAGTACCTTCTTCAGGCGGCCAAAGAAGCGCTCCCTCAACGATTGCTTCATGTCGGTAACATTGATACCTAACGCTTCCGACATACCCAAATACTTGTAGGTTTCAGTTGAAGAGAGGGATCTCAGGTTTATGGAATCCGAGAGTTCCACGGATTCCATAATCTCTCCACGCTTTACATGCATGACCGCACATTTGTCCACACCGAACTCCATCCTGATGGCGTTACTGAAGGTTTCAGTTACCTTCAGTAGCTCCATCAGTTGCAGATTAGTGGGGGCAAAGAGTTTCAGATCATCCATGTAAAGGAGGTGAGATATAACCTGACCCCCTCTCCTCAACCGATAACCTAGCCCTGAATTCTCTAGCAGTGTGCTTAGAGGATTCAAGGCTAGGCAAAACCAAAGCGGACTCAAACTATCGCCCTGAAATATACCTCGCTCGATCCTTACCGGTTCGCTATTCCGCTGGATATTTCGACATCCTGGATAGCGAAGGACTGTCCTCCATTGCCCCATACATGACATAAGGAAGGTGCGCAGTGTTGTGTCAATTTTATACAATTCTAGCACCCTCATGAGCCATGAATGAGGCACCGAGTCATAGGCCTTCTTATAATCTATCCAACATGTCGACAGATCCTTTCGGGAACGCCGAACCTGTTGGCTAATGACCATATCAATGAGGAGTAGCTCCTTAGTACCGCGGGACCCATTCCTACATCCATTTTGAGAGGCAGACATGATGTTATTGCTGTTAATATGTTGATTAATTTTATCTCTCAAAATAGATGTAAGAACCTTATAGACCGTCGGTAAACATGTGATCGGTCTATAATTTTTGGGTTCCGCGGTACTACCAGACTTGTGGAGCAGGTGGGTAACTCCTGTCATAAAGAACTCGGGTAGTGAACCGGACTCCAAAGCCGCTTGGTATCGAGATGCCAAACAAGCGTGCGACCCTTTAAACCATTTTATCCAAAAGTTGTGCAGTCCGTCCGGCCCTGGGGATTTCCAGTTAGGTAACGGACGGACTGCACGGGCTACATCTTGGGGGCTGATTATGATAGCCCCCATTTCTGGTAATGGATCGCACGCTCGCTCGACCTCCCGAATCCAATCACCTTCGGTATGACTGACAGGCACCGACCAGATGTTGCGCCAAAACGAACACATGGCGTCATCATCCGGCGGATGCATGTCAGTCACATCTTGGTCCGGTCGCTCCCAAGCCTTATATACCCACCTTTCATTACTTCGGAATGTGCGATTCTGGGTGTATCGCTCAACCCGTCGTTTATACCTACGGATACGGTTTGCCCATGCATACACCTTCTGCTTCAGGAAGTCGATGCGCTCTGTGACACGAGACAGATAGTCTGAGGGACTGATATCAGTCCCTGAAAATGCCCGTCTCACAAAGCGCATCACTCTTGGGCGTGTGTTGCCCTCCCTGAAGCAGATCAGTTTGCCAATTAGCGCTCTGGCCCCACCGATGCGGCGCTCGATTCTGCACTGCCAGGCCGGTACGGCTACTTTCGGTCGTGTAACTCGGTCACTGGGCATTTTGACGTGAGCTACACGACAAGCCGCTACAGCCGCGCAGTACATTATCGAGTGTGCATCAGTGAGGTCTTCACAGTTATCAAAATAGTTTGACAACTGCGAATCCAGAGCAGCCACCAGCGCCCTATTTTTGTTATGCATGGGCAAACGAGGTATGCGTGGTCTAAGCTCGGGCGACACGTAGCGATATTCCCGAATCGCACTTTCCAAAGCACTCCTCAATTCATCATTGCACTGGGTACTTACATTCGTAACCCTGTCATTATTCTCCTCGTCAGCGTGGCAGGGGATTTGGGGATTTTATTATTATTATTATTATTAATTCATCACACACTATCCTTTCTTATCCAAACGGCTGAACGGATTAGGGTAAACCTTGGCACAGGGATTAACTTGGATGAGGACAAACGAAGGAGTATGTTCCCTTGGATTGATTTCCGACTTTCACGCGGACGGAAACGGTGACAGAAGCTAGTTCAAATATAAATACATCAGTAAGTTTTTACCTGTTGATCAGTTTCTTCGCTGCAGTTACTCTTCGGCCAGCCGATAAAAGACAACGACTCTTCGACCACAGCCGGTTCCCATTGTGCGAGTATGCTCTTAACTTTACTTTTAATTCCTGAAATTGACATTTAGTTAAATCAGTTAAATTCCATTTCTTTACTGCCCAAAAAAAGAGTTGTAAGCAATCTACCTGGAGTGGATGCGGGCGACATTCAAATAATTTCATGAATGTTTTTGTTTGTCCAATGAAGTAAAAACGAATTTTACTGCGTTCGAGAAACAGAGGAACCTTCGGAGTACGATGTCACTATAAAACCACATTTGAAATGAATAATAGTTATATGATCAAGATTCAGCTGGACAAACCTTCTGTTATTATAAATTATTATTAATATTTTGCTTAGAAAGTTTTTTTTGTTAATTTAACAATATTTACGCAGTTTATGTTGACAACGCATAAAGATGAGAGAAAGTCGCCGATACAAATTTGAACCCGTGCTACTTTGGATGGAGTAAGGAGAATGTTCTTTGTATACTCATAACTAGAACGCAAAAAGTTGCCCAATTAACCAGAAGAGTGCTAAGGCCCAAGATTCTCTGAGTATCTGTAACCGAAATCGGATGTAGACTTGACGTAAAACATATGGAGTGTGACGGAGTGTTATGGAGTGGCGACCGCTTACTCGAAGGCACAGCGTTTGTAGGCATCTCGTGAGGTAAACTGATGACCTTTTGATGTAGCTAAGTTTGGTACTCCAAATGTTCCGGCTACCGCCTATATCCAAGGTAAACGGGAATTAATTTTCTAAAATTCCTATGAGTGCTCCCCTTAACTCCTCAAGGAACCTCCATGTCAAATTTCAGCTTTCTACGACCAGTAATTTCGGCTGTGCGTTTTCTGTCAGTCATTCAGTAACCGAAGAATTTTATACATCTATATACAGTATGTTAAATAACAGAGGGCGTTCCCTTAAATTCGTTAATCTATATCATTAATAGAATCAAATAAAAATATCAGAATAGAAAAATAATTGAAAATAAATTCTAAAAATCCTGTTTAAAATCAAAATAGTAGCGCGGAATAGTACCTACTCGTAGTAGCAATGCCCAAACCGGCAAGTACGCGTGTATAGTGTTTCTTTAACGTATCAATTTAACATTTTTAGTGAATATTTTAATATAAAAAAAAAAATAACATTTTGCTTTGGAATGGTAATATTTTTTTATCATATATGGATGCTATACTATTGCGGGTTAACGGGAACGCCCTCTGTTAGTTAACATACTGTATACTAATATTATAAAGTAAAGTTTGTGAGTTTTTGAGGTTGTAGGGGGATTTCGAAAGTTCTTTTACCAATGGAAAGCCACATTATTTGTGAGTGTCAAAAGCTATATTTTATAGCCGTATTCCTTCCGGAACGGGAACTGCAATGCACTGCTAGAATATTGATGTATGTATGTATCATACTCATAATACTGGCTCAAACTGACCTTCAACCACAGCTGTGACCTCTGCATACTGCTTCGCCTGTATCAACATGACAATCTTCTCCATATCGTCGGAGACATCCTCCCGAAGCCTCCTCACTGCCACCAAGTTATCGTACTCCGTCTGTATCTTGTTCGTGATGGAGTTCAACTCGGCCCTCGTGCTGTTTATGTCTTTCACTTGCTGGACTAACCTTGAAATGGATAAGTGTAGACTGTAGAATCGTATAATTGCTCGTAAACATTACGTTTAGTCGTTGGTCAGCTTTCATTTTTAGATGATATGATTCAGAGATGAGGTACCCTGCCGGATTCTGTTATTCGTGATAGTTGCAACCGGGGTTTTAGGGGGAATAGGATGATTCTGGGCAAGTATGCTCCATCGTCGACCACATCATTCCTGCCGGATTGTTATTCACGATAGTTACAACCGGGGTTTTAGGGGGGAATAGGTGGATTCTAGGCAAGGACGCTCCATTGTCGGCCACATCATTCCTGCCGGATTCTGTTATTCGCGATAGTTACAACCGGGGTTTTAGGGGGGAATAGGTTGATTCTGGTCAAAAATGCTCCATCGTCGACCACATCATTACTTTCCATTCAATGAGTTTGTAGTCAAATCGCAAGCCTATCAATCTCTGCAAATAAATACAATTGAAGTGTTTGTTTGTCATATTTATTTTGATATTACAAACAGAAACTTGAATTGGACTTATTTGTATGAATATTCAATATTCGACAAGTGTTGTAATAAATTCTATGGAAAGTTTAACTGCTTAGTATTGAGTTTTGAAACTAACGCACTATTGAGCCATAAAAGTCAATATAACTGATAGAAAATTTTAATCTATCTTGGACAATCTGAGTCCAATCCTTTAGGTAGCACAACTGGCCACCTTCTTTTAGGTCTAAAATAATAAAGCTATTAATAAAAACTGCTGTCTACAGGACCAACATTAAGATCATGCATCAAATATCGCAAATACCAACAAATTGTAACGTCACAATCATAATCTATTACAGAAACCTTATTTATCACTTTAATGGTGCAAACAATAGCCCATTAATTTTTATTAACTCTTGGTACCAAGCGCGAATAAAACTGTTCCTAAAGCTAATGTTATGGTAACCATTATGCATAAGGTTTAGTTTCATTGTTTGTTTGCTACCTCAAAACATCTCTTTAAACGCCCGCCAGTTAAATGTATCTAGAAGTGACTTTAGACATGCTATCTTGGAAATAGATGCAATTTAAAGAATGGTATTGCCAAATCCCAAAAATAAATTTACAAGGTAAGTAAATAAGCAAGCAAGCCATATAAATAAACGGATCGCGACTATTCTGAAAATGCAATTAAGAGCCGGGAATTCCGCTCACTGCTCGAATATTATTCTGAGCGATATCCAGGCGCTGCGGCATGAGTATTGTATCATAAATCCAAATGAATGAAAACGATATCATCATAGGCCATATCAGAACACCAGCGCTGTGGTATTTATTTGTTTAATATCGCAGCATATGCTGAGATAGGGACCTTTTTTGGCCTCGCACAGTATAAAATTCATGTGAAGCTTTTAATTATTTTTTTACTTTTTTGTGTTTGATTTGTGTGAGTCCTGAGTAAAAAACAAATCTTACTTTCTTTCTTCTATATCTTTTAAAATTATGAATATTTGACACTATTTATTATCATTTTTGCTATATCACATTGTACAGTATGAAAACCTTTTTCTTTTTTCAAATTTTTCCTTCCACCGGACTCCATGTACATTTTTAACATGTCCATGTCACAGAAGTACATACTTAGTCCCAAACATAAAAGGAACCGGTCAAATTAATTCGGAAAAAATGGCAATAACATAGTGAAGGACAGAGACAGACAGTCAGCCGGCCAAGCAGCCAGACAGACGGCCGAGTAGGATCACGTATAACGGTATAAGGATTCCAGTTTTTCATAAGGACGTATACGAAACCTCAAAAACCATCGAAATAACCTATTTCGTATTGTCGATTCCCAAGACGATTATATCGCAAAAACAAACTTCGAATTTAGTGATGTCCTCTATCAATGTACCTGATCAATCCTCCAGTGCGCTCGGCCTTATGCGTGTGCGCAGCGAAGGCGCCAGCAGTCACGATGTCATGGAAGCCGGTCTTGTTCAGCGTGTCGTTATGCACCCACATTCGTTGCAAATGAAGATTTATCGGAGCAAACTCTAGGCTTGCGTCGTCTGTAAAGTGCAGAAATAGTAGCGATTACAAAAAGAACTTGATTGTTTGTATAGGAAACGCACTATGCCGTCTAGTGTTGCAAATTCGAAAGTTTTACGCTAAAAATACTTGGCATTGACAATTCTGTGCTGCCACCCATAGTTCATGCACGTTCCCTATTACCAATGCGCCCGGAACCCAACACTCATGCATTCACTTTAGAGGAAGACGTCTCATGCGTCGCCACAACGACCAGTGCGTTTGCGCGTTTGCTTATCGCATCGACCAGGTCATCGGTTCAAATTATGTCAGAACGCTGCGCCGCCAGACCACACATACTTTACCAAAAGCTAAACAGCTTATGGCGTTCACATAATTTTACTTCAAAACATTCACTGTTATTTCAACACAATTACATGTAAATGCAAGCAGTGGGACATTTCAGACTAGCCATAATAATAATATAATATAATAATACATGTAAATGGTAATTTAGCCTAAAATTTTATTTTCCCTACAATAGCATAAAATTTATCGCTAAAAAAGTAGTGTTACCTTTCCGACTGCTTGCTTTAAAGTGTTGGCTGTCCATATTTATCATACACCGCCGCGAGTGACAATAGTGCTTCAGTAAGGACACATGGGTGCTGACGAGCTCCAACTGTCTGGACTGCCATTGGCCACAGATCTCACCCACTGACAGAAGTTCCTCTAGCAACTCTTTTTCTCTCTGAATGTAGATGTCTCTGGAAAATATTGTATATAAGCAATCTATTCAAGGCAAACTGTCTTACAAAAGCAATGAATGTTTAGGAAGCACGAAGTAATGATACTCTCTATTCTTAAGACAAATAGGGATAAGCTGAATAGCACCACACCTTTCCGAAATGATGTATGATGTATGATGAATAAATGATGTATGATGAATGTAAATTATACACCATTTGCCTCTAAATGCACCCGAAATAGGTATGGCAGTAACGCACCTCTCACCTATGTTCTCAAAAAATGTAATGGCATTTATACTAAACATGACATGGATATATTTGCAAATAAATTACATGTATTTAAAAGAGCCATTTATAATTTGTCCAGTTTTTAAAGTTAAAGTTTTTATTATGTTTGTACTGCATTATTATGTTGTTTAACTTTTTAATTATATTTTTTACTTGAACTGTTTAAAAAGAATGTTGTGCCTACCTTTAATTTAAGAGCATACACTAACTGTTGTTTGTCATATTTTTAAGATTGTCTGTATGTATCTTAGTTGGTAAGCCTTAATAAATAAATAAATAAATAAATAAATAAATACAGAAACATTATTCATTACTATTTTGTGGTACTAAACGCTCGACTTTTGCTCGTCAAACAGCAGTTATTGCTATTAATCAAACAATAGGTGAAAGCAAGTGTAAGATCATTGCGAAGATAACGAGAAAATAACAAATACCGAATACTTACAGCAACTGCACCGGCATAGTGAAGCACAGTTTCGGTTCCGCCATAATTTCATGAACAGTAATATCACCGCCGAGTCCCGAATGGAACCTATACGTCACTTGATGGCTGTTCACGAAATTCTGTTTCAGAAGACTTCCGTAAGAAGGAAACTTTAGCTTCAACCCGAGCCGGGGAGGTAAGGACTGCGAGCGCCGGTGGCACAGGACTTTTTGTGGTATGTCTATACTGTTTCTATCGTTCGTATGGCTGGGGCTGGTGCCGATATAGGAAGGTTCTAGACTCCAGCCGTTGATCGTGACGAAGCCGACTGTCTTTTGGTCCCGGGTTACGAGGGCTACGCGCATCCTTTGTGCTTCCTGAGTGCGAGAAGTTAAAAATGATTAGTAATTTAAAAAAATGAGAGCCTTCATCACTGCGTCTAAAATCATGTTGCACAAGAGTTTCATATCATTAATGATCAGTATCAACATCATGAGAAGAAACAAGATGAAGAATATTTTCTTTTTAGGCGTTTCTCAAACGATTTATTCGTTTTCCTTTTGGTTATTGTGTATTAAGTTTGTATAAAAACTTGGTATTAATTATGCGAATGCGTAACGCGATCTAGTGCGTTATAAAAGTCGCACTAAGCCCTGTGTATAATGCTGAGCAGCATGGTCGTATATCACATGGACACGTGTTGACGTCATAGACCACGCTGGACAACAACGCGGCCCCTGAAAGCTCGTCGCAACAGTATGGTCTTCGAGAAGGATGTCTCAAGTTAAAATCACCTGTATAGTGCTGAGCAGCATTGACGTATATCCCATGGGCACGGTGGTCTCGGAAACCCGCTCCTTAACATCGTAGACGACGATGCGCACCAATGCGGCCCCTGTAAGGCCGTCACTTGCGCGGAACAGTATGGTCTTTGAGAAGGATGGGTTGCTGCATGTCTGTTGAAAAATATCATTCACTGTGTACAAAAGTTTTTTTTTACATTCCATTTATTTGTTTAATACATTAATTACTAGCTTCTGCCAACAACTTCGCCCCAGTGAAATTAGGAAATTGTATACCAAAGGATCACACTCCCGGGATAAAAAGGAGCCTATGTACTATTAAAGTCTATGTAAAATGCCGAATTTCATCCAGATCCGTTCTGGCATGATTGAATAGCAAACTTCCATCCTAGATGGATGGAAGTTTGGCATTTCTAATATTATTAATCTAAACTAATATTATAAAGAGGACAGATTTATTTGTTTGTTTGATACGATTTGGCACAGAAACTACTAAACCGATTTTATTTATTTTTTTCTACTAAAAATACTCATTATTTTTATAGAAAAGTCCGCGAAGGTATTTGTCTAATTATTAGGGTTAAGTCACAATGACAGCAAATTGGTGGAATGGAATAGTGACCGAGTGTGATAGTAATCCGTATCCATTTACGTGGTTTAATAATTAAGATTTTACGAGTATGTATATTTTAAATTATCCAATTCAGACCTTCCGTTTAAAAATTACAGTTATACATATATATAAAAAGTGAAAGGTAAAAAAAACTCGCTGATTCATCTCAGAAACTACTAGATCTATGACGATGAAAGGCATGGTGGTTGATTGATGAAATTTGGTAATTGAGATTATGAATAGACTTATTCCTTGGGCGAATATACTTGAAACTTGGTACAACTACTGGCTTTAGTGAATTAAACGGTTACCATTATTAGCTTTTCAGAACTACCCCGAAAACACGATTTAGGGAATTTTAAAGTTTGTATGGAAGAATCTCATTTTTTAGCATTTCACCGCTTAGATTTGTCTGTATCATTTGTTTGTAAAATTTATAGCTCTACGGACCTTAATGTCGCAGGATACTATTACTTTCCAAGAACCCGACATTTCACAATTTGAAAAATAGTTGTTCTTATGACTCTGGGAATATTTTCTCTACATAATTTCATGAGAATAACCCACAGCTAACCTCAACAATTTCAGTAGCTCCATATCTAACACAAAGGCCTTTTTCATATTTGACGTAAATGACGATGAGAGGCGACGGCGGCCTGCCGTGTGTGTCGCAGAGAAGATTGTCGCATGACAGCGCCAACTCGCAAAGCGGCACTTCGTTCATATCTGCGAAATAACAACAAACATTTTTTAAAGAAAATTGCCGCCACATGCGTGGACAGTTAGGCGAACGACGAGCGAGTGTATGGTGGTCCCGTCACTTAGTTTCGTAACAACTCTTAAGAGTGTACGCCGTACGGCATTTCATACAAATTTCCTTGTGTACAAAGTCCTTATTTTCCGAAATGACTAAACCGATTTTAATGAAACTTTACACACATAAGCAGGATACATATTTCTAAAAAGTTAATTTAATTTTTTTTCGATCGAATAATGTTACAGTTAAATTAGACCCATTTTAAATTTTCCATACAAACATAAATTTCCAACTATCTTTTTTTAAATAAGACATTTCGAAAATGTTTTTAACTAGCTTTTTAGAGTTATGTATCCTGCTTATTTGTGTAAAGTTTCTTCAAAATTGGTTTAGTAATTTCAGAAAATAAGCCTTGAAAAAATGTATGAAATGCCGTACGGCGTATATGCTCTTAGCGTGTTTCCACGGCGACTATCGCGGCGAGGCAACGAGTGACACTAAGTAATTAGTGCCTAGTTGCCTAACATTGGTTTTCAGGTAAAACTTATATTGAGTGTATGGTAGCAATGAGTTTTGTGAGGTATAATGATGTGACAAGAAGATATAAATATGCTATTAAAGCTTACCAGTCACAATTCCTTTCTGCAGTCTATAAGTAGCTATATCTAGATTGGGCCTGATTTTGTTCAGTCTTTCCCTCAGCGCGTCCACTTGCGCCTGTATGTTGTCGTACGGCGCCAACTCGATGGCTTTCAACCATAGCGTCCGTTCTGACTCGTGGAACGTCGCCATTTTGTAACACACACCGTTCTCCCAGGCTAGAATTAAATACAGAACAACGAGTTTAAAAAGGGTTCCGTTCTAAAGCACTCCCTTAGCAACAGGAACCGCGCGTTATTCAGAGATAAGGTACCTTTTACCAGTAACTGACCAATCTAATTTCTTTTTAATACGTTTTCGACAGTTTCGATCAATTTATTGTTGTGACAGGCTCCCCAGGTGACCTATTGTTTAGGTTACTTTTAGCACACATCGATATTTATTAGTGCAGTAGACATTTGCATTTGTATAGAATAGAATAGAATAGAATAGAATAGAATACTCTTTATGATGTACACCATACAAGTATAATATATAAAGACAAGACAAGTGTACACGACAGAGTAACAGACAGACAGAGACAGAGTGTGTGTGTGTGTAGTGTACGAGTATATATATACACATATATCGTCATACATATATATCGTCTGATATATCATATATACTGATTGAGCAGATTATGCTATTTGCTAGCAGTGCCCACACAACCGTTGTTGTTGTTAGGGATATAAAGAGGTTGATAGATGAAGTAAAAAACAGATCAACTCACTGATTTGAAAAGGCCAGTGTCCATTCTCGTCTTGAGGCTGTATTTTTATCTGATGAAGTCCTAATACTATGACTCCCATGGGCTCGTACCATGGTTCTGATCCTTTCAAGTAAAACAGAAGGTTACCGCGGAGACGAAACCACCGAACTGAACAACCTGGAATAGAATTAAAATATTTTTAGAGTTTCAATCGCGCGTCAATCGTGCTAGGTAACTAACTTTATATACTTCTTCATAAATGTTACAATACGCGGGCTTCTGATTTTCAATAGCAATATACGGAAGCTAACATCATCTTCATCATCAGACATCTTAAGTATAAATGCGAATGTAAGCTTGTTTGCTACGCTTTCACGCCTAAACCACTAAACCGATTTTTAAAATTATTTATTTATTTATTTATTTATTTATTTATTTATTTATTTAAATACTATGGAAGACTTACAGCTAAATATAATGGTAATGTACAACAGATTGATAATTTGGCAGCCAATTATAAGTCTTCACGTCCAGAGCCAGAATGGTATAAAAGTACTGTGGAACACAATGTCATACTAAGTACAAAAAAAAAATGCCACAAAAAATAAAAAATAATATAAAAACAGTAACACAATTAAAAACGTGCTGGTAGATCATCAACTAAGATAATATGTTGACACGTTATTTCTCATGAAAACCAAGATGTTAAATTTTAAAGAATAAAAACAAAGTACACATAAACAATTCAATATCCAAAGAAATCCATTGACAAACATTGTTTTGCCTTGGTCACACTAGTTTCAAAAAGATCAAAATCGAACTGTTTGCACACCCTATTAAAGTACCTACTCACACGCACAACGTACGAATTTTGTCTATATTTAGTAGCTGCAAATGGCACTCGTAGTGGTGGATTGAACCGTTTGGACTTGCTTGGAGCGTTGAAGTAGAAAGACGACAAAATTTCTGAACAATTTATGTCGCTTCGAACCGTTTTTAACAAAAAAATACAGTCAGAGATCTCACGACGAGTAGTTAGTGGTAAGAGATGATATTTTTTACAGAGACCGAGATAGTTACTGGACTGATACGGTACCCTCTGATGAAAACATAAGAATTTTATAAACTTTTTTTGCACGCGCTCGATACGGTCAATATATTTGTGATAGCATGGATTCCATATTTCAGATGCGTATTCCAAGTGACTTCTAACAAAAGTGCAATATAGAATTTTTAACGTTTTAGCTTGTGTGAAGCACTTGGACAGTCGCATTATGAAACCAAGGGATCTCGAGGCTTTAGCGACGATAGAGTCTACATGCTTCTCAAAAATAAGTTTGGAATCATGATGAACCCCCAGATCACGAATAGTACTACATCTAGGTAATATATGACCAGCGAGAGTATATGCTGTGGCTACGAGTGACCGTCCCCGGGAATACGTTACAACTGAGCATTTTTTGGGATTGAGATCAAGCTTGTTTTTATGGCAGTATACTTCAAGACACTGTAAGTCAGCTTGAAGTGCGATCATGTCCGCAGTTGATGATATGGTAGCATAAATTTTCATGTCGTCAGCGAAGCACAGTAATTTGGATGAGGTCAGACAGGAGTCGATGTCGTTAACGTAGATGATAAATAATAACGGACCGAGCAACGAACCTTGGGGGACTCCGCTGGGGACTAAAACCCAGCTAGAAATATAATTATTCAGTACCACAGCTTGCGACCTATTTTCTATGTAAGAGGAAAACCATCTGAGTAAGTCCCCGCGTATACCGATACCCTCTAACTTCCGTAATAAGATGACGTGGTCGATTCGGTCGAAACACTTACTATAGTCTGTGTAGACAACATCGACTTGCTTACCGTGGTCCATTGCATCGGTGATGTAATCATTAAGTAAAATAAGATTGGTGACAGTTGATCTACCTTTAAGAAAGCCGTGTTGGAGGGGACTAAAGGATTGTTTCAAAGCAGAATAGACCTGGTTATAAATAATCCTCTCGAAAACCTTAGCAATGATGCATAATTTAGATATCGGTCTATAATTAGTGATGTCTGTTTTGGCACCTTTTTTATGTACAGGCGTTATGAATGCCGATTTCCAAAGTTTGGGGACAACACAAGCATCTAAAGATTTTTTAAATAGAATTGAAATAGGAAGTGCAATAGATTCAGCGCAACGTACGAGAAGCTGTGATGAGATATTATCCGGGCCTGGCGCTTTCGATGTATCCAGTTTACAGAGTAAGCTGGCGATGTGTTCGACGTTCACCGTGATACGACTGATATCGGACGACAGGTTTGAGGATTCGGAGATAGAAGCGGAAGGGGCGTCGGAACTAGAACTACCACCATGACTTGGATCTAAAAAGGTGGAGTGAAAATAAGTTGAAAATGCCTCACATATGGATTCCCCGGTACGCAGTGTTTCGTTGTTGAAATTGAACGTGCTTGGGATTACATTTACGTTATGACGTTTTTTAACAAAAGTCCAAAATTGTTTAGGGTTGTTTTTAATAGACGTTTCGGTAAGTTTCATGTAATTCGCGTAACACTGGCTTTCTAATATTTTTACCCTATCACGAAGAAGTTTAAACGTTAGTTCGTCGGCTTTATTGCCATACGTTTTAAGTTTTTTAAAGTATTTGTATTTCTCTTTTATTGTTTTTATTAGTGAGGAATTGTACCAGGCCGGATATGATTTATTACGAAAAAGTTTCTGAGGAATGTAATTCAATTGAAGATTATGGATAACATTATTGAAGAAATCTACAGAATCGTCAGTTGACCTTACTGCGAACTCACTTTCCCAGTCAGTCATATAAATGTCACGATTAATGGATTCGTAATCACCCTTATCATATAAAAATTGTACACGTGACGCACACTCAAGGGGAGGTGTTTCCACAAGATCCATTGTGATTAACAATGCTGGATGATAATCATCGGTTGGTACTAGTGGGCTTAGACTTTCAGTCACGTTGACTGCATGGTTCGAGAGGACTAGGTCAAGTATTAAAATTATTTATTATTTCACCGGAATGCTACATTATCACTATCAACGAGTAACATATTGTCGCGCGCCACAATGAGGCAAGTCGGATGTTTTATTGCCATGAACCCGAAGCTCGTAACAATATTCCACCCCCCTATTCCCTCCCATGGGAACGGGAACTAAGCGGGTAAAACTCCCGACTCTGCTACTTGTCATTTAGAAAAATGTTGACACCATAGGTACCTACTGAGAATAGCTTTGTAACTACTTATTCTTGTAACCTTTAGGACAGACACATTTACATACTGTGTATTTTTGCTAAATTATCTACATATAAATACACAGATATATTTAGATTGGCCTAGATAGAGGCTTAGCGAATCGAGCTAACCCTTTCATAGCAAAGAACTACTATTAGTATGCCAATGCCAGATAATAAATAGAACTAGATAATATTATGTACAAATAAATGCGTGTAATTATGCTAGCTGACGTAAAGATAAGAATAAATAAATAATTAAGTGCCTACTATGCGTGTATGATAGATAATATTGTTGGATTAAACATTACAACAATGTCCACTCTTTATAAAATTATTTGAATTCAATGAGGGATTATATACAGACGCGTCATGTAAGAACATTATGGCTCTTAAAACAACGCAAACGATATCGGTAATAAGCTATTTTTTTTTCATGTTCATTGTTGATGGAATGCAAATAAAAGTGTTTTAGGTAACATACTATAGGTATATTAGTCGCCAGTCGCAACACAGGTGACTATGACTAAACAGGATCGTGGTAGTTACCATCATTTTCCCTTGCCATTTTTGAGTGCGGGTAAAGCGTCTATAGTTAAGGCGCTACCCTGACCAAATAACCTTGAGCATTCGTTCCCTCTTCGCCGCACCCGCAAGATTCGGTGCGATTACGCTCAGATTTTATAGTAAAATCTATATAAAATCAAATTTTCGAGTTAAATAAAAAATAAAACTAGCAAAATGTTTATTATTAAATTACCTATCCATTATTTTAAGTAGCAAACCAAAATAATGGTTACTTTACGAGGAGATGCAAATTAAAAATAATTATTTCTCATTTCTGTCGTTTCGTTGCGACTCTATAATTAAACATTACGCCTTAAAAATAAAAAAATAAAACTACCATTTTGGAGTCAAGATTGTGTAGAAATTTAATGTATTTTTTATTTGTTGATATTTCTAATGGATAATGAGAAGATGGCTCCTAAAAACTACACAAAAAACGGCTACCACTGCGTTTTGCTCGGGGACGCGCCTTAAATACCTACATAATTATCATTGTAAGTAATAAGTAGGTACAACATACGCAAAATCGCTGTTTCTTCAACTTTTTTATAAATTGCTAACATTGATAAAATATTTAAATTTTGAAACGTGTTCTAGAACACGTGCCTGCTGTCGTCAAGGGCGCCGGCTCACGAGCGGCGCGTCGATTTTTCGAAATAAATATTTATGACCTCATGTCATATTTATTGAAACCATTGCGATCGTTTGTGCCGATGACTTTGTTTTGCTAAAAAGCGGAGGAACTTATCTTTGACAGCTGCCCTCAGTACCTATAAGGGTGTGAATGAAGATTATCGAAACAACGCAGACAGGGAGAACGATTTGTCATTCCTTATTTGGATTCTTTGATATCCGCACTGGAACAGGGTTTTTTAACGAAAACCCTGTTTTCGGTTTGGTGTCATAACATCTCTGCCGGTCTATTCCGACAACATCGGGAATCTCATTCTGCCTAAGTTTACACGGTGAGATGTTTACAGAATCGCACTGCTACAATCTACACTAATATTATAAAGAGGAAAGATTTGTACATAACAAAATACACCCGTGCGATATCGGGTCGGGCCGCGGCCGCTACTGTTAAATATGTCACTGGTTGATTTTAATGTAAAATCTATGTTTTACATCTTGCCAGCATCTTGGCTACACCCTTGGATCTACATCTATACATAAATATAAAGTAAAGAATTTTGGTTGGTTTGAACTGAATAAGTTTCAAAACTACTAGACCGATTTCTCTGGAAATCTTCCCTTAATACACTCCCCAAAAAACCTACATGCCAAATTTGAGCTTTCTACGACAAGTATTTCCGGCTGTACGTTGTCTGTCAAGTCACTCAATCACACAGTCACTCACTATCACAAGATCTTTATATTTATTGTTTGTTTTTTTGGACTGTGCTACCATATCTTATCACTTTAGGCCAATTTGTTTAAGAGCAAAACAATCAGAAAAATAACTTACACATCTGTGGATGAAAAAAGACATTGTTTATGCAACCAAAATGAAACAGATGCTTTATTATAACAAAGTGCTGTTTTTCAACACCGAAAAGATAATGCTCCTCAAAGTGTAGTGGAAATTGCAATTTATTTGTTTGCTGGTTCACACTTTCAGAATGCATTACTGTTGATACTAGCGTTTCGCCGCGTCTTCGCTTGCGTGGCTCATCTCTAGGAACTGTGCATTTTACAGAGAAAATATACGTGATCGGCAAAAGTGTAGCTTTCTATCAGTAAAAGAGTAGTTTCAGAGATAATCTTTGAGTCACAGCTAAAATTACAAACTTTACCTCTTTGTAATACAGTACTAGCTTTTGCCCTCACCTTCAACCGGAATTTAATCTTGTCTCAGTCCTCCCCTACAATTCCAAAGGAACCTTGCAAAAATGTTTCAGCATTCTAAAATCAGACTTTCGGCTGGGCAATGTCTGTCAGTTGCTCTAATAATGGAAGAGTTTTATATAATTGGGTTGTTAACTAAAAAAATCTAATTAGTCCGTCGGATAGATTTCCAAAAATTATTGGACACGTATTTTTTCTTTTTTCACTTAAACAAAAAATGAAGACGATACAGTGCGTTGAAAACTCGTGTGACGTCACTACTCGCTACAATTTTTACCGAGCCGTGTAACGTCACAAGCCCCCACTACTGATCTTTGATGCTATTATCTTTGTCAGTTTTTATAGATTTGATAAAGGAAAAACTATGTGTCCAATATTTTTCTATAATCTAACTGACGGACTAAACATAATCATAATATTTTTTACTCAGGAAACATCCCTATTATATTGATAGGTGTAGATACCCATAACAATAATCCAACCCAACTTGTACAAGTGGATTGAGTTGAGTGGAATGGAATCATCTGAGTGTTTTTTTTTTTTTATTTTAATTTTATTGTATTTATTAGAGACAATATGTGTACATAATATAGCACAGCACCTAATGAATACAGGAAAAGGGTTTGAATATGTTACCACCTACATTTACATATCGCTGGCTCCGGGCAATAAAGCGGTAATATCAAAAATCGAATTTTACAGGAGAAATAAAAGAAGCTAATTTGTTTATAGTGCAGCGTACAGTGATCCAAAACAGGCGTTCAATATGTCAAATGAAAGCTAATTTTTTTACCAATATAACCTTTTAAAAATATTTGTCATAATATAAATATTTAATGAAATAATTGAAAAAATGTATAATACAAATTATAGACGATCCTCTTTCAATTGTAACATCATTAATGTCTTTATAAACACATCGACCACTGAGATTCAAGAATGTAAGAAAATAATACGACGTAATTTCTACTTTAAATCTCGAGTGTACTAGACGATTACCACCTTCTTCAGGGAAATTTTATAGCCAAATCTTAGATGTATCATTCACTAATCGCCATTTTAGAATCTTATCAATAAAACATATTTTTATGTAACCATTGTAACAGACCGATCTAATAATGTGATTTATTTTTATTTTTAACCATTTTAGACAGTATTTTACAAAATTAATATGTTACTACTACCTTATTTTTGTTTCATTAAATTTTAAATGAATACTTTCGTCTGTGAACCCCGACTGAATCGGTCTGACGCCATAGTTTAACTACAATATTTTGTCTACTTCGCTAACTGTAGAAGGTTTTATATTTTGTACTTATAAAAAAAAAAAACCTTACAAATCACAAAAAAAATAATTAAGAAACAATCACACAAAACCCCGTAAAAAAGAAAAATACTAAGTTACCATAATTTTTATTAATTAATAAACTTTGGAAACAAACACAAAAACCACTTAAAAAAGAAAAAAATATTGATTTAACCTTAATTTAAATAAAATCACATAATTTATATTAGCTGTTATACTTTGGAAACAAAAATAAAATGGTCAAAACCTTTACATATCAACTTCTTTTCCTCATTTAAAAAACTCCTAGAAATCTTGATTCCTTCTTACAGTCACAGTATAATCATGGGTGACTTAATACTTGCCTCCTCAAAAAGGCCCATCGCTCTTCGTCTCTAACTAATATTACTGCTTGTAATAATCTTTCAATTCTTCCACTAAGTGCCAAGAAGTGAAGAAGTAGAGTTTTGAAAATGGTGAGCCATTTTCAAAACTCTACTTCTTCACTTCTTGACTTGATTCTTGTTTTGATCACATCGCTAACCATGGTCAATGCTCAGCTGAAGCCTTTTCCTACCATTACCTAATTTTCCTTTCATATAAAATTCGGCCACAAAAGCTTAAATTTTTATGCAACGTAATTTTGGTGGGATTTACATTGACAGTCTATGCGAGGATGTGAGAAATATAGATTGGTCTCCCCTGTTTGCATCCACGTCAGTCGACGAGTAAGTAAAATTTTCACAACTAGTGACACAACATATTATGACCTTCACGCACCTGTTTGAGCGGTAAAAGCATTTGCCGGCGCCGTGGCTGACAGATGACATTAAAAAGTTGATGATCAAGAAGGTTACGGCAAAGTCGAAATTTAAACGTCTGCACTGATGTAAATAAGGACCAATAAGCCGCAATCCTCAATCGCTGAAATAAAGTATGTAGGAATGCAAAGCGCCAACACATTCAAAACTCTGTCCAAAATGGCGACCCATCCAAAGTTTGGAATTTTCTAAGATCATGGGGGGTTGGTAAAACACAACAAGAGTCAATATAATGAATTGTGTACGGCATACAATCGATTACCTCGAATGCAGTAGGAAGTGACTGTATCAGTCGCAAAATATTACTGTCCGTGCTGGACTTAATCCTGCCCGTCATTTGCCACATCCTCAACTTTTCTGTATCTACCAGTGTCTTTTCTAGTTCGTAGAAAGACGCTCAAATTATTCCATGACCAAAAAGTCCAACCCCACATCCTTCTCTGAATTCCGTCCAATATCCGTGTTACCATTCCTATCCAAAGTCCTAGAACAGTTAATCCACAATCAAATTAGTCTTTTACTATCCAAAAATAATCTCCTCAACCCCTTTCAGTCCAGTTTTCGTCCTGGTCACAGCACTAATACAGCGCTTCTGAATGTTACTGAAGATACTAGGTCAGCCATAGAAAGCGGTAATGTAACGGCCTTGGCATTACTTGATTTCAACAACGCTTTTGATTTCGATGTTTTTCTTAGCATCCTCTCTTAATGTATCTCTATCGGTGATTGACTGGTTTCGTAGTTACCTGTTTGGTCGCCGGCAACGTATATGCATCGGAGAGACATCATCTTCGTGGTAGTACTTCTGCCAGGGTACCACAGAGTGGCATTTTATTCCCTTTACTTTTCGTAATATTACAATAAATTTCCGGGAAGAAAGGCGTAATAGCTTGTACAGAATAAAATCTCTTATGATTAGTTCGTATTAAATGTTTACGGTTTTTTGTGTAATGTTTCTTAGAGTAATGCCATAATACATAATTTAGTCATAAGAGAATTTTCCATTCAATAAAGCTGTTATTGTCATTTATTCCATTGAAATATTGTATTAAAAATATGAAAAAAATTAGAGTGATAGACTGATACTCAGAGCAGCCAAAAATCAAATAACATTAAAAAGGGCGTAACCGGTGTTTACCGCTTTATTGCCCGGGGCCAGCGATATTTGAGTCCACATATTCAAGCACTTGCTTTCCATCCAAACGAAAGAGGAGAAAAGAAAGAAAATAACCCATTGATCTCAGAAAGATTATAAAGTAGGAAGATCTAGAAACAAAAATTCCCATTATAGTCCAGGGTCGATAATTTTTAAAACCAAAAAAAATAATAGTAGGATAAAACCCATTAGAAAAGGAGGAGAATATTATAAAAATGAAAGGAAAAATAATTTACGGGCGATCTGAGGTCGGGAAGGGGGGGGGGGGTGAGGTTTTAAGGGTAAAAAACGGTTTATCTCGATTTCCGGCAAAACTAAAAGTCCTATGGAAAAAAGTCAAATGGCAAAGTTGTAGGTAATAAAAAGATCTAAAACTTTTGTATTTACACTTTTTTCACATAACCTCAAAATTTAGGAGAAAAATTCAAAAAACCAAGTTTTTGGTTTTTTATTTTTATCTTTTACAAAATTATTTTTTTTGTCACGAAATTTGGTGAAAACTTACCTTTTTATGTCCCAAATACGCTGTAATTTATTTGATTAGAAATATGTATTTTTTCGCCTTATTTTGAATTAATATCGAAAAAGCACCCTAATTTTCAATCAAAAATTCACCCGTCAAAATATCAGCTTTTTTCAAAAAGTTGGTATGCTTTCTGTTCGTTGAAATCTCTACTTTCCGATGGTGAAAAAAAATATATATGTTACTATAGTAAATCTTCTCAGAAAATGCAAAAAATCGAAAAAACTCGAATCGATTTTTTTTTAATTATTATATACAATTTTGGTCTATTTATTAAAATTTACACTTTAATTACTCGAAAAACGTAAGATTACATGTCACGTTGATAAAAAAAAACTGCAAATCAAAATATACTACTATAATTAACCAAGAAATAAGTTAATAAAATTAATATTTAATAAGACATCTACAATATTTAGAGAAAGTTGTAGAATATTCTTTAAATTATATGCGTGGATGCCTATTTATAACTATTTTAAGATAACTTATATACCTGAATGACCTACGAAAAATTTTAGCCCATCAAAAGGTATTTCATAGAAAAGTGGGGAAGGGAAAACTCAGCGTGCACGTGTATTTTTATAAACGATGTTGTATACTGTACTGTATTTCGAATACTGGCTAGGCTAACGGTTGTTACAGCTGCTACGAAATAGTACGAGTAGGTATGTATGTAGTAAGACCCAGACCCGCCTAGCCCCTTCCCCACTTTTCTATGAAATACCTTTTGATGGGCTAAAATTTTTCGTAGGTCATTCAGGTATATAAGTTATCTTAAAATAGTTATAAATAGGCATCCACGCATATAATTTAAAGAATATTCTACAACTTTCTCTAAATATTGTAGATGTCTTATTAAATATTAATTTTTATTAACTTATTTCTTGGTTAATTATAGTAGTATATTTTGATTTGCAGTTTTTTTTTATCAACGTGACATGTAATCTTACGTTTTTCGAGTAATTAAAGTGTAAATTTTAATAAATAGACCAAAATTGTATATAATAATTAAAAAAAAATCGATTCGAGTTTTTTCGATTTTTTGCATTTTCTGAGAAGATTTGCTATAGTAACATATATATTTTTTTTCACCATCGGAAAGTAGAGATTTCAACGAACAGAAAGCATACCAACTTTTTGAAAAAAGCTGATATTTTGACGGGTGAATTTTTGATTGAAAATTAGGGTGCTTTTTCGATATTAATTCAAAATAAGGCGAAAAAATACATATTTCTAATCAAATAAATTACAGCGTATTTGGGACATAAAAAGGTAAGTTTTCACCAAATTTCGTGACAAAAAAAATAATTTTGTAAAAGATAAAAATAAAAAACCAAAAACTTGGTTTTTTGAATTTTTCTCCTAAATTTTGAGGTTATGTGAAAAAAGTGTAAATACAAAAGTTTTAGATCTTTTTATTACCTACAACTTTGCCATTTGACTTTTTTCCATAGGACTTTTAGTTTTGCCGGAAATCGAGATAAACCGTTTTTTACCCTTAAAACGTCCCCCCCCCCCCCTTCCCGACCTCAGATCGCCCGTAAATTATTTTTCCTTTCATTTTTATAATATTCTCCTCCTTTTCTAATGGGTTTTATCCTACTATTATTTTATTTCACTTTTTATTATTTTTAAAGGCTTCTACCCTGGTCTATTAGGATAAAATTGACATTTGAAGAGACAATTGGACAGCTCTCTTGACTGAGAAGAATGAAAAAAGTGGACAAAGTAGTGACATTGGCATCCTCGGAGACCAAAGCTTTTTCTTTACGTGATCCAACTATCTCTTACCGTTAGATAAGCTGAACAAACAAATAAGACCTAAAGAGTATGAGAAGCAAGCAAGTGGAAAGTGGGCTTTGCCTTCTCAAGAAGATGCCCAAAAGAGCTTCTCATGTTTTAGGGTTCCATTATTCAAAATAAATTATGAAAACCCTATACAATCACTTGTGTGTCTGTCTGTCACAGATTTTTTCCTCTAAATCTTGTGGACTGATTCAGTTCAAATTTGGTACACATATGAACTTCAGTGACCTATACACAGATGGGAAACTTAAATATGTAAGTAAATAAATATTCAGTCATTTTCGGAGGACAACATTTTATAAAAGTTTATCATACTACAAGGTGTGAAATTTAAGGTCCTACAATAGTCACAATAACATGACATATATATGATAACAGAGATAAGTATTAATTCATAACAGAAGAGTTAATAACAAAACTTGACATTAAGCCTTACATTATTCAAATTCCTTTTTCCAATTTAATTTACAATAAAACACAAGATATGACTCACAGTGTATGTTTTTTATAAGATTAAGAGTTTTATGAGGTAAGAAAGGCTACAGTTGTTTATCCAATGATCAATAGTTTAAAAAGTACCTACTCATACAGTTCACATAATATAACTTTTTGTTTTGAATTAAAGTAATATTCAGAGTCTCTAATCGATTAAATAAATATATTTTAGATACATGATAACTCACCTTCAGCCCTCCTGAAAAAGCCATCCTGCCTCTCTTTGAGAACCAACACTCCTTCTCGATCGAAATTCTGCGACGTCTGAGATGCTAGTGCAGCCAATTCTTGTTTATTATATCTCATATTTTATGAAATTAGTACAAAATATATAAAAATATCATTATAAACGACGAGATAAGGTGTATTTTTTCAAATCACTAACAATGCAAAGTAAATACAGGTTTTAGTTAAGATTATTAAAAATCGCAAGTGATGGCCCTAGCGGCAACTGATGTTAGGTAGGATGTATTCTACGAATAGCTTTACGGCATGTTGTTAATTAGATCTTTTTGTCGAGATGGTCAAGTTAGGTACTGCAATCTTGTCTCTGAATAGCTAATAGTCTGAAATTCTGAATTGACGGTTTGACTTTTACTTACACTGTGACAAAAAGTGTTCCCAGATACAGAAAAACTTGTTACCACAGATTATTTTCTGTTTTCATCTGAGGTTTTATCAAAAACTCAACAAAGAAACTACATTTACCAAACTGCAAAGTGGTCCATTGTGGTTAAATTCCAATAATTTAGTTTAAGCAATAACTTTAGTCGCTGGCGACTATGTAAAAAATAGAGTTGGGCCGGTCGGTAGGGCGTTGAATCAGTTTTTTTACGACTTTTTATTCGTCAATGAGTTATTTATACAACACAATAGAAAAGTGAATAAACAATGCGTAACACTGGACAGTATAAATTATACTGTATGTAAGTACTATGTGGACAGGCAGGACCCCGTCTGTCTCTAGCTGAAATAACAGACAAAACCTATAAGTAATACCAGGTTTTATTATGCTCAAAAATATGCTATATTTTGTGACAATATCTTTTCTACATGTACACTAATATTATAAAGAGAAAACCTTTGTTTGTATGTTTGTTTGTTTGTAATGAATAGGCTCAAAAACGACTGGACCAATTTTAAAAATTCTTTCACCATTCGAAATCTACATTATCCACGAAGCTAAATAGTATTTTGGAAAAATATAGGGTTCCGTAAGATATTTGGGTTTTTCGGACACAAGGTGTAAAAAATCAACCAGAAAAGTTACTTATTTTGCGTACGATGCCTAAACTATAAAAGATAGAACCATAACATGTTCTAATTAATTGTAGATCTTAGAAATATCTACAAAAAAGCCCGCGACACACTATACCTATCTATGTCGAGTGAGGCACAACAACCATTTTTTTATTTTTTGATCTTGTATTTTTGAAAACTACATGAACAATGAAGACTACATTTAAACGCATTTATTTTACTCATGCTATTAATTCTTATCCAAATAAATTATTTCATCACTAAGTACAGTTTATGTAGATAATATTTGGTCGTTGAATGATTAAAATTGAACGTTTAGTTTTGAAGTTATGGCGAAATTAAAATATTACGATTTCCTGCTGCACGGCCCGTTGCTAAGTGTCTTTTAAAAATTAGCCACAATAACGTGTTTTAATCGTTAGGCATTTCTTCAAAGTGTATTAAATATATTGTATTTCACATAGATATATCTTTATCAACCTCCCATATTCAGAAAGTACACTTTGAAATATATTTTATAAATATATATATATATATAGGAATCGGTTTATAAACACACAAGATATAGATGAAATAAAACATCCAAATCTTGCCGCGCCAGTATGGGTACGGCTATACGGCTGATTTTTGTTTAACGCGCGAAACGGCTATCCGCTGCATCTATAAAAAGGCGAGAGCGCTCACGCGCCGGCTTCCCCTGGCTGGGGGCCTTAAATTCATTTGAGGCCACCACTTGATTGCCCGGTTGAGCAGTAACCAGACTTAGTGTGCTGAACTGCGAGTAGTCCATTCCAATAATAAAAATAAAAAAAAAACGCGCCGACTTCAATCACATTTATTGTCACCCTTAATGCGAACGGACGTGGTTCTTGTTGACTCTTCTCGGAATAAGCGCGCTTTATATTTTAAAAATACATAGATACGTAGTTTTCTATACTAACATTATAAAGAGGAAAGATTTGATTGTTTGTTTGTATTGAATAGGCCTCCAAACTACTGAACGGATTTGAAAAATTCTGTCACTGATGGAAAACTATACTATTCCCGGATGACAGGTTATATTTTATCCTCATATTCCCACGGGTTTACGGGAACCAATGGGAACTATGCGGGTGAAACCGCGGGGCCCTGCTATTTCAAAATAATTGAAGTATAGTAGGTGCCAAATGAAAAGAAGAAAATAAATTAGCGTAATGATCATTGTTCGAGTAAATAGCAGAAAGTATAGTTGAAAATTATTTTAATTTATTATTTTGAATGAAATAAGATCTGCACTACCAAAATTTTAGGCCTCCCAAAAAAATTGTTTCGTCTATACGAATACTAATCTATACTTAATATTATAAAGCTGAAGAGTTTGTTTGTTTGTTTGAACGCGCTAATCTCAGGAATCGCTCTCAAACTCTCAGGTTCGATTGAAAAATTCTTTTTGGGTTGAATAGACCATTTATCGTGGAAGGCTTTAGGCTATATAACATCACGCTGCGAGTAATAGGAGCGAAGAAAAAATGGAAAATGTGGAAAAAACGGGGAAAATTATTCATCTTTGAGGGCTTCTGTTGCGTGCGCTGCAAAAACGGTTCAAGATACCAAAAAATATGTAGGAAAGAATTATACCTTTTAAAATGATCTAAAAAAATGTCCGCGACAGTATATGTCTATCTTTTAAGATGAACTCACTAGAACCGTTTTCATGGTAATCAAATTAGGTCGAAAGAGATGAAAGTTTGTATTAAACTTTGTCAATTTTAAACCGATCGGGCTGAGAGTTTCAAAATCGAGGTTAAAGTAACTATTCCACGCGGACGAAGTCGCGGACAGAAGCTAGTATACGTATAAAGCTTATTAGTTGGTTTGTTTGCTTGAACGCGCTAATCTTAGGAACAACTGGTCCGATTTAAAAAAATCTTTCAGTGTTAGATATCCCATTTATAGAGGAAGGCCATAGGTATAATCACGCTTCGACTAAGAGGAGCGGAGTATTAATGAAAAATGTGACGCAGACGAAGTTGCGCGGGTCAGCAAGTCACTGATATACTGACAACTATGAATAATAATAAAATGTTTCACAACGACAGAAGACGTAAAGACTTTATATTATCCTCCCGCGCTTCGCTTGTCTGTAACAGAATCATTTAAAAAAGCTGGCAGCTGCGCACGCGACGAGATCTGGGAATTCTCTGGTGGCGCAGATAGTGGCGGTTTTTTACAACATTCGCTCTCCACTGTGGTCGGAGCTTCACTGCCTCTGTAGATGATGAACGTGTCATGTTACGGTTCTCGGTCACCGATTATTTAGGTGGTGTAACAAATTAATCAGTTTCAGTTTCCTGGCGACCTATGTCGTCACAGCGGCGCTAGATAATGATTTGAAACTGTAGTCTCTTTTCTATCGGGATATCTGACTCAGGAATAATCCGGATTACTATGTAGTATGTAATAGTTCCACATCCTCAACAATTCTTAAAACCTTCTGTCAATGCAAGAAAATGATAGATAAGAAGTGGGGCCTATCTCCCAAAATTATACTATTGTTGTACAGCGCAGTAATTCGGCCCATGATCACCTACGGGGCCGTGGTGTGGTGGACCCGCAAAAAGCTAGTTACAGCCGTAAATTAACTACAACACGTGCAAAGGCTGGCCTGCATGGCGACAACGGGCTACATGAGGACTATCCCTGCTTCACCTATTCATACAACAGGAAGTGACAATCGCAGCAGTCCGCCTTAAAGCAATGGATCTCTGGGGTAAAAGAGAAACACTACACACCACTCTACTCGAGGAGTTCAACAAAGACCTCCCCTTAACAAAAGCAATCAATCGGGTAGCCAAGCAATTTATTTTTAACAAAAAATACAAAACCCCGCTGAGCTGCGGATCTTCACCGATGGATCAAAAACAGTTACTGGCACGGGTGCGGGAATCTTCTCGGAGGATCTCAACATTCACATAGCCACACCATTGGGGGTCTTTAACATAGTTTTTCAAGCTGAGTTCATGGGTATTTCTTTGGCGGCCTCAGCCATCCTGAACAGGAAGTTGAGGACCACTCAATACGCTCTGATCAGCCACTCAATTAACTTTGGGCTGATCCTCGAATGTAATCAACGCCTTTAGGTACCAGGTTGGTTGATACAACAAAATAACCATTCAATGGATCAAGGGACATAGCGAATCCCGAGGCAACTACACAGCGGACGAACTCACTAGAAGGGGCTCGAGTATGGTAGCGATGGGACCCGAACCCATCGTACCACTCCTTTCCGGTTATTTACGCTATCTGGTAAGGACACGCACTAGAGACAAACATCACAACCTAAGGGCTAAACATGGTGAATGCAGGCAGGCCAAAGAGGCACTTGCCTCTATCGTCGGCCACTTCACGAAACAAGCCCTAAGACTGACCAAACAAGTTACATACAGTCACAGCCGTCACAATTGACCATGAGTCTTTTAATAAAAACCTCTATGTCATATCATAGGTGTCACAGCCCGCTCTGCAGAGCCTGCATGGCGGAGGATGAAACAGCAGTACATCTGCTTCTGAGCTGCGCGTCTAGGTCGTGGATTAAAGGGCTAAGTACTTCGGAAACCCAGGTATGCTATGAGATAGCAACAACATACCAAGGCTTTGCTGGCCTTCCTTGAGGAGCTGGGGTGGATCGAATGACACATTTGTCCCACCTGCACGCAAAATACTCGCTTAGTCGTGGAGTTGCGGTGAATGTTTTTGGTGGGATTTCATTTATTTTTGTAAGTTGGTTAATTAAAAGGCTGATTATGCTTATGCTAATAAGGAATTGAGAACCTTCTCCTTTTTTTGAAGACGGTTAGAAATAGTGCCCATTTATAGCAAGATTTAGCAATAAGTTTCTGTCAAGTGAATGGGATCTTTAAGTGTCACGTGACTTTTCTGTCATAGACAAATTGTCTTTTGTACTTCCACGCCCGGCGGCAGCTTGTGTCCTCGGAGAAATATTTATTTTCATATATAAATATATTTTATATTTTAACGAAAATTACTTCAAAATGGACACAAGGAAGCTTACGGAAATACTGCGAGGAACCATCGATGTGAATCAGAGGCAGGCGGCTGAAGAACAGCTTGCGCAGGTGAGTGATAAATTTGCATCCATCAACCACATGCTCGGGAATTTTATAATGCGACCAAATTGCATAGCTTGATAAAGGTTATGTAGCTCTATTGTGTGAGAGGTATTCTTAATTTAGCCGTCTAATGACATGCCGCGCTGGTATGGTAGGGGAGCACCATGTTTTAACTGAACTCTTGGATTATTTGGTTTTATTTGTTGAAAATTCTCGGCATGTGCCAGTATAGATCTATCTTTATCTGACCAATGTATTTGGTCGCTGTCTAACTAAATGCGATAGGTAGGTATAACACAGCAAGAAGTTCTAACCAAACATGACCAGCTCTTGTAAAGTCATTAGTTACTATAAATAGATCCTTTACAATTGAAATTTTCGTCGGTTTTGGTATTTCTCTCCCGTTGTTTTCAGAATCTGTAAAAGACAAGGTTCTCTTTTGAGGGTAATGTATTAATATTAGCAGATTTATAAAACTTGAAACTGATGCATTAGTCAAATGATTCAAGAACATTCCAAGTCTGGGCTAGTTATCCCGCAATTATCGTAAAGTACCTATGATAATATATTATTATGCATTATTTCTTTATTGTTATAATTATATAGTAATACGTGATTTCTTATCAGAATGGTGTAAGAGGTAGAAATTTTGTTTGAGTTATTGACAAAAATAAATATTTATAATTTCAACTATCAATGCAGGTTACAAATGAACAATTGAAAGAGACTAAAATTAATATTATAATGTACAAGCATCGCCCTGCAGTTTCACCAGCATAGTCCCGTTCCCGTAGGAATATGGGGATATAATATACCCTATGTTCACCGGAGATAGTGTAGCTTCTCAAGAGTGAAAGAATTTTTCAAATCAGTCAAGTAGTTTTGGAGCTTATTCGATGCAAACAAACAAAAAAACAATCAAACCTTTCCTCTTTATAATATTAGTGCAGATTAGTACTACTACAGTGGACCCCCAGTAATCTGGCCTCTGATTCTGGTGAATCTAATCTGGTGCCCTTTACTTTACTAGTATTAGTATTAGTAAGTAGTAGTTAGTTGTGATATTACGAGGTACACTTTAAAAAAAAGTCTGGTCTATGGCGGGTCTGTGGCAGTATCTAAATTCCGACAAATTTGATAGTCTGACACTGTCCTGCAAACCGTTTGTCAGATTTGCAGGGGTCTACTGTAGTACCGTAGTACTAATCCATGACTAAACACTAAATTTGCACTCCAAGCAAAAATATTTAAGAAAAAAAGTAGCTGCATTATTATTTAACTTAAAAACAAACAGTATTGAGTCAGTCCAAAGCTAACAAATTTTAGTTTATGTATCCATTTTATTCTTCATAATCTTGATTGTTTGTTGAATCTGGCTTGCACACAGCAAGGTTGCACCTAGTCATAGATTTGCTAAGATTGCGAAAATTCAGTGTCTTGGTTTCATTCAATTTATTATAATTTTTAATCATGATTGGAATAATTTACATTAATTTCTAATTTGAATGTTTCAATTTTGAAATTAGTAACACTTTCAGTGCTCAGAACTCGGAACACAGGATTGTTCAACCTTTGTGCTAAGTTCTGGGCACTGATAAATGATAGATGATTTTTATTTTGTAAGTAGGTTGTAAAAAACACTTTAACATGTCAATCTTTTTGGCCATTATAAAAACTAGATGAGGCCAGTGTTTCCTAGCTGACTACCCTGAGAAGAAACACCGAAACAAACTCAGAGGTTAAGGTCTCTTGAAGTCCATACAATTGTACTGGTCAAATCATATGAGAACCATGTAGGTTGACTGAAAGTGTTTAAAGAATATTTGTTTGTGGCATTCAATTTCTATTAATTACATTTGTATTTAGGTACATTTACAACTAAACCACATCTGAGTTTAGAAAAAATGGTTTGTGATAGGTAGGCATAAAATGTAACATTGTCAGACTCAACAGTACAGTAGAAATATGTGAGTTGGTAGGTAATATGCAATAAGATATCCATTGTACACACATTGTGTCTGCTAGTTAGATAAAATGGCATACAATAAAATATAGTTTGTATTGTGTTGAATCTAACAGTGTTAGTGCTTGATGTGCATCTAAATCTGAACTGGTTATTGGTTTTCAAGATTTTCAAATTATCTATATTCTATGAAAGTTGATGAATTATAAAATTAATGCCACAATTTGTCAGTATGGCAAATTATTTTGGTATATATAAGTCCCATTAAGTCCAAAGATAAAAATTCATAAAAACATCCAAATATCACTTGCCATCATTGTCTATTGCCACCTTTGTAGTTGTATGAATAATGTTGGTAATGACTCAAATAACTGGTATGGAGTTTTTACACACCACAAAAATCAGAAGTGCTGTCTTTCTTATTAGGTTAGGTTAGTTTAGGTAGTACTTATTCTTTGGTTGTCCTCATCAATTATGATTTGCTAAAACCATATTATCTAAACTCAACTTCTAGATGCTTAAAACAGTTTATCATTTCAGATTCACAAAATCATTGGTTTTGCACCATCGCTCCTGCAAGTGGTTATGCTAAATGATGTTCCCATACCAGTGCGACAAGCAGGTGCAGTGTACCTCAAGAACCTTGTCACTTCAGGATGGCAAGAAAAGGAGGCTGAAGAGGGTGAACCTCTCCCCTTCAGCATTCATGAACAAGACCGAGCTATGATCAGAGACATCATTGTAGATGCTGTTGTACAAGCACCTGATATAATAAGAGTACAGCTGTGTGTCTGTTTGAAGACCATCATCAAACATGACTTCCCAACACGCTGGACACAAATTGTGGATAAGATTCACATTTACCTCCAGAACCCTGAGCCTAACAGCTGGATGGGTGCACTTCTGTGTCTTTACCAGTTGATAAAGAATTATGAATACCATATCGCCGAAAAGAGAGTGCCGTTAATAGAAGCAATGAACCTGCTTCTTCCTATGATGTACAATTTGATTGTGAACCTCCATGCTGATCCATCTGCAGAATCTGTTCTAATTCAAAAGCAAATTTTGAAGTGTTTCTATGGCCTCATTAAGGTAATTATCTAATATACCTATGACATAATGTTATAGTGACTTAATTTAGAGCAAGTAGTAATATTGTGACCATTTTTCAGTACATTTTGCCACTAGACCTGATTACAAAGGACATTTTTACAAAATGGATGGAGGTATTGCGCAGGGTGATGGAAGCTCCTGTGCCTGAAACCACTCTGCAAGTGGATGAAGATGAACGTATGGAGTTGCCATGGTGGAAATGCAAGAAGTGGGCAGTACACACATTGTACAGACTTTTTGAACGGTAAGGTTATGCTTTCATTCCCGTTAACTATTTTATGTTCTGGAAAAGAACTGACATTGTCATGAATTTATCCAATTTACTTTATTGAAATCGATAAGATACCTGTAAAATGTTATCATTCATCTGCATTTCAAAGGAATCATATGCTTCCTATATGCTAGTTTGAGCATTATTAAATATTTGTCACAACTTCTTTCAAGAAATTTCCTTATATTTTAATAGTGATAAGAAATATCTTACACAAAATTAAATGTTTCAATAAACTGGTGGGTGGAATTGCAGAAAAAATTCTCACTACTGAACTATCCATCATTGCATAGAATTGTTGGTTTACAATTTTACATTTCTACAAAACTGGATTGAAATACGTATAGGATGTTACTCTTTGCAACTGATAACAGGGGTAATAAATTGCGGTGCTAATAAGGATGTGCATGTTTGGCATCTGCAATAGCTCGCGCACTCACGCGCTTTGACAACTAAACTCAATTATGTACCATTAATCTCCCGAGATGCCATAGCCGAGCGATACTAATATAGTTTTTTTTTATTATAGCTTTTTAACCACTTAACAATGCAAATATATATCAGATTATATATTAGGTATTTCTTCGCTTTCATATAATAATATGTAATAACATAAGTGCATAACAAATATGTTGCCGTTTCTTGGGTAAAAACCACAGGCAAAGGTGGAAAGGATGGAGGAGGCATTTTTTTTTAAACAAAAAAACCGAGAAAGTATGAAATAACTTGAATTTCGGAACTCTGTGTTTTTTGTTTAGAAGTCGGTTGTAATTTATTGTAAAAAAGGTTTTTTATTTTTCACTTTTGTGGTGACACCCCACATCTAAACGTATCCATCACAGCGTACGTGTTATAAACTGGTGTAAACAATAAACAGACACGCGATTTCAGCAATCCCGGAAAAATTGCTATAATTTATTGAAGAGTTCCATTTCCTATCTCAGTTCTTCAGGAAACTAGAAAGGGACCACCTCGCAATACTAAGATGCTCTTCCAAACCATAGTATACAAATACATACAGCTTTTATTTTTCTTCATTTTACTTTGACAATGACAATGAGAACATCATCAACATAGTCTCAAAAGAACAGCATTCCTGATGCAAAGAATTCGAGGGAGCTCCAACAGTATTCTAAGAGTGATAGTAAATAAGCCTGATAGCCCGTTCCTCGGACATTGGACCCGTATGCACAGCTGCAGATCTGGTGCAGCGGAGAGATTTATGAATTAGTTTATTTCAATTAAATTTGGTTTATTTTATATTAAGAAAAAAAAATTACTAACATAGTTTTATAAAACAATATGAATCATTGTGTTCGAATTAAATAAATAATAATAATAGTTGAAGCCACACATTAATAGGGATAACTCAAATACTAGTCGTCAGATCTCACTCAAATATTAAATAGGACCACATGCCAAGCACCAGCTTTCGAATATAAAAAGAATCGTCAAAATCGGGACACCCAGTACAAAGTTATGAGGTAACGCACACATGAAAAAATACTATCGACTTGAGAACCTCCTCCTTTTTGGAAGTCGGTTAAAAAACGTTATCTAGCAAACAGCTTACCTGATTTAAAAAAAAAGCAATGTTTAAAGCTACATCTTAGGCTTAATGCTATTGCAATATCTTAGGCTACTTTCTAATCCCGGAAAAAAATCATGATACCAGTGTGACAACACTCGAGTGCGAAACCGCGGGAAACACCTAGTGATTTATGAATTGTGAAATGCTCTCCTGAAAATAACACCTGATTCAATAAAGTTGTGCTGTGAGTACATATCAGGCCAAGCCTGCCTGTATCTTAAGGGGCGGTTATATTTAACATTCACAATATTAAGATCATAGTGTAAGTAGTAGTAATCCTAGCAGGCGCTACCAGGCCTCCGTCACTCCATGTACTTGCGCGCTATAATTACCTACCACCCGACCGAGCGGTCTCGGGCCGTTTGCGGACCAAACGTAGTGCGGTTTTCGCAAGCGAAGCGCACGCAAGTTGTTCAATTTTAATTATTTTGTTCGTTTGTACGGGTACCTACGATGCCATCTGGTGCCTTATGTGCAGGAGATGGGAGCAAATAAAGTAAAAGAAGAGATAAATACCTAACATTTTTCCATTTACCTGTCAAAAGTGATAAACTATTACTATTTTTGTTGTTTCAAAATTATTTTTAATAGGTATACCAAGCATATAGCTTGCCTTTCAGACACAGATTTAGATATTTTTGTTACATAGAAACGTCATAATTACCTTAAACACTATTTTAACAACGTTTAAACAGCTATTTTTATTCGAATAAAAAGGTTAATTTCCCATGATATCGTCAAAAAATTCTTTAGCCTGCCCCGTGTTATAGTTAATAATAAATTGATAAATGTTATAACTACTTCATGTGCCAGTACTGAACCAGAATCTAAGGAAATATCGACACCTCTATAATTATGTTTTAGATGTATTGCACAGTCAGCACCAATTTATTAAAAAAATATATTTTATAAACGATACAATTTTAAACTACCACCTATAGTCAGAACATATTCACAGTTCTCA
Source organism: Hecatera dysodea (assembly GCA_905332915.2). Lineage (NCBI taxonomy): Eukaryota > Metazoa > Arthropoda > Insecta > Lepidoptera > Noctuidae > Hecatera > Hecatera dysodea. Next base: position 21,508,692 of record HG995286.1, on the reverse strand, counting down.
ATAAAATAGACACAAATAGATATCTTAATTTAATTCTATCGAAGAGGTAGCCCTGCGATTGTTGTGGGATTACGCGGTGCGAAGCAATCACAACTGTACGCTTGAGCATTTAGGCACGTTTTAGCATGCAGTGGTTGCTGACGCGACGGAGTAGGCTATTATAGCAGTAGGTATTGGAAATTTTCTACTGAGTGAAGTATCTGTTACGTAGTAACTATTTAGTAATCTGTGGCGCTACTACTACTTACACTGCAGGCAAATCAAAAGTTGTGTGGTTTTCATAAGGCTGTTTTTATGAATTAACTTTGTCGTTCTCAAAATATTGCGCATAGCGACTGACTATGACCATGACCTTCGAAAGCAGATGTTTTATTTAAGCATTGTCTGGCCAATGTTGGTAAAATCATTCTCATTTTTGAATCGTGTTTAACCCTTAATATGTTACGATATAGTTCTGAAACAAAAAGTATTGAGAACTACTAAGATCATACTCCTGTAGCTGCCTTAAGATTTACCCAATACATATCTATCCAGGGATTTCTGACTATGTATTGAAATCTTCCTGGAACATAAAACGAACTACAAAGTATAAATATTAAAATGTAATGCTTATTTATGCATAAACTATTTCATTGTAAACAGTTACGGCAGTCCAGTAAGCACTCGCGAGGAATATGTGCAGTTTGCTGAATGGTACCTCACAACTTTCACCGGCGGGATCTTGGAGGTCCTCCTGAGCATACTGGACCAGTACAGAAACAAGGTTTACATCTCGCCCAGAGTTCTACAGCAGACAATCAGCTACATCGATCAATGGTGAGATGTGTTCTATATTGTACAAGACATTGTATGCAAATGGCAAGAGTCCCACCGACGACGACGACTAAAGACTATGATTGTGTAAACTCACATAAAACAGCGCATGAAGTCACGCGTCGTCTTTAGTTAAGTGTTACACGACCATGCTCTTGACTAACATTTTCATCAGCTTGCTATGTGTATACTTAAATACACAAGTATACACATAGCACAAAGACTTAATTGTTTTGATACATACTGATTGTCTCTTTCTCAGCGTGAGCCACGCTCATTCGTGGAAGCTCCTGAAGCCTCACATGTTCGCCATCATTCAAGACGTGCTATTCCCTCTCATGTCGTACTCCGAAACCGACGAAGAACTATGGGAAACTGACCCTCACGAATACATACGAATCAAATTCGGTAGGTAAAAACCATAAATAACTACATTTTTAATAAACCTCACACTAACAAATTTACCAGGATCCATTTTGCTTGCTTACAGTCTGCCAACTCCAGTTGGATTACTATCGTAATGTTGCTTTAGATATAATCAGTTTTTTTTTAATGGAATGTATGTGTCTGTAACTGTAGTTCGAAATCCGTTTAGTACGCGGCTAAAAGGACCAACACTTGCTACAATTACGCGGATAGAGTATTTGACTGGATATTTTTTAACAAACTTCTTTTCCCCGTTAGTTATAATTTCTAAGTTTCATGAACTCGGAATGAATTAGAGACGTCAAATCCCCTATTCGTCTCGAATGCTAATAAGAACGTATTGTGATAATGATTCAATAGGCCAAGTGTAATGACTGACACTATCTGTTAAGACTTACCATTGTAGCAAGGGGGTCCTTGATTACGAGTAAAATTACAGAAGCAGTTCCCCATTTTAGAATTTCACGAAAACGACACCATGGAAATTTAAAATCATTGCAAAACGGTCGGTTTTGTTTTGTTCTGCATTGGAGGGCTGGCTTGTCAATGTCATTACTACGACGGAGGTCGAAAAGTTCGCGGATTGAAAAGGAAAGAGGGTGAACTGAAACATTAAATTAATTTTCCTTTTCAATATATTCTCATACACTTCTCAAATATAATTTGTTTATACCTACACGACGATACAAAAACGAAAAACAAGATATTTCCAGGCCCTCAAAGTAGCCAGAACAGCCGACTTCACTTCTTCGTCATCGGCGAATTTCTAAACCAGGACTGTTAGGGATAGTGGTTCAGGGTGTCGAAGCCGCGCTTTTGTAAGGCAGCCATCGCAACATGACTCTTGTTAAGAGGTGCGTTGTCGTGCATAAGGAGCAGACCTCGAGACCATTTCCCCTTCTTTTTTCTTTAGCGGCAATTTTTGTTATTGTATCCTTTATTATTGTAGTAATGCCCCGTGATAATGACACCTTTATCATAATCAATCAACAAAATCCATTCTGAATCCCAAAAAACTAGCCATAATCTTCGCGCCCGATTGTGACACCTTGAACTTCTTAGGCGCAGCTGCGCCTTTTTTGAGCTACCGTATGGGCTCTTGTTTTGACTCAGGTGCATAGTAATGAACCTGAGTATTATCCCCTTTCCCAATTCGGTTCATAAACTCATCCCTGTTCTCACTACACAGACAGGTCTAAAAAACTTCCAAATCAATATTTTCTTACATAATTACATATGTCTGAAGGTGTTGACTCAATCGGCCGACCAGAGCGCTGATCGTTCGCTTTCAATCTGCCTTGCTCGAAAAGACTATCATCAATTATCCCGGGCAAGAGTTTCCATATACAGATTACTGAACCTATCCGGCTAAAATTTAGAATTTATAGCTGTATTGAAAAAAATTCCTTCCCTCCCAACTCTAACCAGTCCATCCCGCGAACTTTTTGACCCGCCCTCGTAAGGTTGTTGTTTCATTTATTTATTAAATAACATTAGCGGTCTAGTACCCAGTTTCTGGAGCCCTAGAATGATTAACTCAATTGCTGATATTAGACAAATGGAGAACCCTGGTCAGCATACGTCAGAAACAGGCCATTGGACCGTTTATTAAAATTACTAAAAAAAGTTACAAACTAAACGATTACGAACTTGTATTTATTAATGTGTAATTATATTTTTTAGACATATTCGAAGACTTCGTGTCACCCGTAACGGCTGCGCAGACGCTCCTTCTGTCGTGCTGCAAGAAGCGTAAGGACATGTTAGGGCGCACCATGCACTTGTGCATGCAGGTGCTTACGAGCCAGAACGGCGAGTACGGCCCGCGGCAGCGAGACGGTGCCCTGCACATGGTGGGCACACTCAACGAAATTCTAATCAAGAAGAAATTTTACAAAGAAGAGATTGACTCCCTCCTCAGCCAATACGTATTCCCCGAGTTCCAGAGCCCCCTCGGGTACATGCGTGCTAGGGCTTGTTGGGTACTCCACTGCTTCGCTAGTGTCCGCTTCAAGAACGACCAGCTTCTGTTGGAAGCTGTTCGCCTGACAGTTACTGCACTTCTCAACGACGCGGAACTGCCCGTTAAAGTCGAAGCAGCCATTGCCATCCAAATGCTGCTATCCTCACAAGAAAAAGTACACAAATACTTGGAGCCACAAGTGAAGGCAGTCACCACTGAACTGCTCAAAGTAATTCGCGAGACAGAGAATGACAACATTGCAAACGTGCTGCAGAAGATTGTACCCTTGTACACCGAGCAGCTCATGCATATGGCGTTTGAGATCACCGATCACTTGGCAACTACTTTTAGTAAAGTTATTGAAACAGATTCGGGTACTGACGAGAAAGCAATCACAGCTATGGGTCTTCTGAATACCATGGAGACGGTGCTTAATGTGATGGAGGATAACCCTGAGATTATGGCTCAGCTAGAGAAGACAGTTCTACGAGTAGTTGGACATATACTGCACCACAACATCATTGGTAAGGAATGCATTTGTTAAATTGATTGACTGTAGTATAATCACCCGCTTTGAAGCGCATAGTTGCTAATGTGTTCCAATACAAATACGTCTAGATTGTCAATTCATGATATTATATCTCCATCACTGAATTTTAATCCAGAAATCATCTGTTATTGCATACATACTGCAAGTATGTTTTTGTTTGACGATATTATGTGTGACTGGACTCAAAAGAGATTCATATGAAACTCTAAATACATTTATGGCTACATATATATATTAGCATTACAGTGAAATTCGTTTATTATGACGCCGCTTATATTGACCAACCGCTTAGTATGAAGTAAAACGGAGCTAATTTTGGTTGTCATATTAAATTCATTAAAAAAAGTACGGATATAATGACTTCGTTTATTGACATATCGCTTATTATGACCTAGTTTTCAGAAATTAGTTTGGTTATAGTGAGGGACATGACTTCTAATTTGTTTCTGACTCGTTTTGATTGATGTATGTCTATCAACATTTTCGTTTTGTGTTTCTCATTATTACACGATATAACTAACAAAGATGGGATTTTGTTTAATTCCTAAGATGACGCTTTTTATGACGTCCGCTTAGTATGACATATTTTTCACTTCCCTTCGGTGTCTGTAAATGGATGTAAATGGATTTAAACATGTCTTGTTGGCCAAATAAAGTGCAAACATTTGCTATGATTATTTCAATGCAAGTTGTATAGTGTCGATAGAGTAACAATCTCTCATTGCTGACCCGTCTGACAGAACATCGAATCAAGCTATGTTCAACAGAAACTGTAGCAAGCAAATAGTAGAGAAAGAAATGCATCGGCTATCCTTTTGGGTGGAGCTAGGCTGTTTGATGATTAAAAAAAAAAGGCTGGCTAATTTTGCCAGGACAACTATGCACAACATACTGAATGGGAGTCAAGTGCAGATAACAGAGTCCCTATTCTACTCTAAGTAGTACTTGCGCCCACAGGATGAGCTGTTTTCTTTGTTGGGCTTTTATAAATGTCAGATAAATGAAAGATCCCATTTCTTTTTTACAGAATACTATGAGGAAGCGATGACGCTGCTCTGCAACTTGACCGCCAAAACCATATCTGAGGACATGTGGAAGGTTCTCGAAATGCTCTACCAAGTGTTTGAGAAGGAGGGCTTTGACTACTTCACAGACATGATGCCTGTCCTACACAACTATATCACTGTTGACACCAACGCGTTCCTGTCCAATGAGAACCACATCCTGGCTATGTTCAACATGGCTAAAGCTGTAAGTGCATTTTCTATTTTTGATATTATTTAATAACGTTGTTTTTTGTTGTCATGCTGATTTGACAGTGTGTTTGACATATTATTCTTCAATTTGGGTATTTTAATACTTACGATAGTTAACTTATTCGGTGGGCGGGGTTTATCCACTTGTAGTAAAAACATATAAAAACGTCCCATAGACAGATTGTTAAAAGATCCCAATTTTAGATTTTCTTCGACCATTTAAACAAATTCTTGCGTTTTTCCCATATTCATGTGCACGACATGCTGATAGCAAAAGCGATTACAATTTCTTTATTAATTTTATGCATTTGATAACATTATCTGCTTATTATGTTGTGTAGCACTTTCATGGTAAACTTAATAGTGCATCTACATATATCATTATAAAAACAATCTTCATACTGTTATGTAGTCTGGCATTCAGCTTCCCCCATTTAGCTACGCCACGTTATTGGGGGTTAATCCCTCAATTAAAGAAAAAAAAAACGTTATTTTGTAGTATGGCAAAATGTTCACACTGCAAATCTAGTCTGTTTCTATTATAAATATTAAAAAGTTCAGGAATACCGAAAACCTAACCTTTTTTAATTGCATTTCTGCTTATCTCCTTGTTATGAAACAGCGTGAAATACACGTGTTGCTGAAAATGTCACACATTTTCGAGGCGCGAATGTTTTTGTGAATTAACTCTGTGTCTAATTTATTGGAAAGCGGCCAAGACGAGTATCGTTATCATCTGAATGTATGCTTTCCGTAGTTATAAATAAAGTTAATAATTGGTTGCACATGTATCAGAATTAATGCGATTTGGATAGTGCAATTTATACTCTGGCTAGTTAAGTTATAGTGCAAGATTGTCTAGTTAGATTTATGTGGAACAGACTCACTAATCGTGCTTTTTTATTACGTGTCTAATATGCTCTTCATAGACGGTGGTGAAACGCTACATAAGCGCTTTTCTCGTAACAAGCAATCGAAATGTGTGTGAGTGCCATGTTACTCACCCACATTATACATTGGCTTCAGCGCGATAAGGTCCTTTAGTCATGTATTAATCAGAAGATACTATTTTAGCATTTCTAACTTGCTTTAACTAAAGTTCTAAAAGTGAGCTATTTCATGAAAATGTCATAAAGTTGTGTTAAATAGAAAAGGTACAATTCAGTGGTGTTCCCATTTAATAAACTATAATTTTAGTCACCCGAGTAATATATAATTTATGACGATGCAGGCGGCAGTCGTAGCAGGCCCGGTTGTTAATATTTAACTGCATCGATCGTGCTTGTATTAGGACCCCTCAAGCCTTGACCTTCGTTTATTAGCTGATGTTGAACGATACCGCTATGTACGGAAATAGACACGACACGCGCAGAATAAAAGTTATGGAAGGCAGTTTAACTGTCTACATGTCTGTAAACATGACTAATTTGAACTTATCAAAACCAGCGACAGTAAATTATATTCTATTCCATTATGAAGTCTCAGGTCTAATAATTTATAAACATTCTTTGAAGACATATTTGCCATCTTCCATGAATTTTCACGTGATGGCGTTTCCCTATGTACAATTTTTTATTTTATTTCATAGGCTCTTCGACTGTATTCGTATAGAGCTGTGCACGTATCAATAATATTGAATGGTATGAAACTCGAAATAGTATAATACTGTTTATCTGTTGCTATGGAAATTAAGGCTTCAGTTATGGATTTTTACTTAGTTTTACCTACATAAAAAGGTAATAGTTTTAGTAGATATAAACGCTAGAGTTAAGATGACTGTATATATTTACTTTGTCAGTGCTGAGCGATTCGACCGTACCATAGCATCTTTGGTACCGCTAAGAAAACAAGCGTGTTCAAAAGCAGTTACAGACGAATACTAATTAAAGTAACATTAGCCTAATGCAAAGGCCATGAATTCTTAATGCCAACTGAGCTTTTAAGTTCATTTAGACCCTGTGCTATGCGTTTGCTGGATACATTTTTATCGATAACAATTAATTGCAACAAAAAAACAGTTTATTATTATTTCTGAATCTAAATTATTTAGCATTTGGCACATTAAGTTAGCTTTTTGTTAGCTATTCGTGACTAGACGGCGCTATTTTAAAATTAAACAATTTAAGTTAACACTTGATTTGCCATGCTTTAAAATTGGAATTAAATGAAGTGCTAGATGTATAGCATACTCTTTACTGTACATCATGACAATTTAAAATTCATGAACTTGTAAAACTGTCAGTTCAAGACACCAATCATGTTTGCCGCCAGGTGCTAAACTCGGACGCTGAAGATGAGTCCGAAATCTACGCGGCGAAACTTCTCGAGGTTATGGTCCTGCAGTGCTCGGGCAAGATTGATAACTGCCTGCCCTCCTTCGTGGAGTTAGTGCTGAACAGGCTCACAAGGAAGGTCAAGACTTCTGAGCTTAGAACCATGTTGCTGCAGGTAAGAATTTTGATAGTATAATACAAGTTTATCTTCTATTTGAACGTCCTCTTGTGTACTGGTATTATTTTGATCGAGACTGATCACATACATAAATATAAAAATTACTTAAAAAAAGCAAACAGAAATTAACATGAATTGAATCTCGATTGTGCTAACACTGCTCACATATTTAGGCGTCAGGTTACGTGTGTATGTTTGGTATCGGGCTGGTGTCCGCAACTTCATGTCCAAGCTCGTATTTGCGTCTTTGGCACCCTTCATGAAATATTTGACGATTACAACTGTGTTCTGATCATTACTTAATCTCAACATGACTCACACTGTAATCTTGATCCACAACCGTTTCTTTCAGTAATTTACAGAAAAAGTTCATAACAAACTCGCTATATACATACATCATATTACCCGATAATAACCCTAGGGCCCATTTGCATAAACCAGAGTTGTCTTTTAACTCCGCGTTAGTTTCTAACCTGATGCCATATGTATGAAATTAACCTTGTGTTAGCAATAAGTTTAAAAATGCGCAAGTGAGCCTAAGGAGGTTAGAACCTAGCTATGTAGTCGCATTAGTATTCATATTTTTTATTATTTTGTGCAGGTTCTAATAGCAATCTTGTATTGCAATCCGCACTTGTTGTTCACGATTCTGGACAAGCTACAGGAATCAGTGCCCAACGCGTCTATCACACAGCACTTCATCAAACAGTGGATACACGACACCGACTGTTTTATGGGGTAAGGTATCCAAACTAATTTCATAAAAGTGGAAGTAACTCTGTTTATCTGTTGGTTACGTTTTTACGCCTAGACCGCTGAACTAATTATGATGGACATAGAGATTGATTATATAACTCGGCGAAGGACATGAGACGTGACTTGGATTCATCAATGCAGAGCTTAAACACAGAGGCTATAAACTTGAAATTTTATAGTTGTCCAAAGCTAGACACATACCAAAAGGCAATTAATGTTGTGTTAAGGTTTTTATGGAAGAATCATATTCCTTGAGTTTATAAACTAGAAACTTTACGACTACTGAACTAAATATATAATTAATAACGTCATAATAGTTTTGCAACACTACTCCCAGTTTGGGAGGTGTTAAAATTGAAACTCGGCATAAAACTTATATGTGTATCTAGAATTTTTTGAAAATTGAACTCTTTAGGGTAAAGATGAAATATGAAGTTTTTAGAAGAGGATTTGACTGCTTCAATTAGCTCGAAAATTGATATATAAATAATCTAAAAGTATAATAATGGAGACTTACCCTACGATTTCTTTGTAATGAAATCTCCATTAGGGTGGAAATGGGACCAAAATCCCATTACATCAGTTAAATATAAAATACATTTTGTTATGATTAATCCCATAAGAGAACTTAGGTGGAGAATTAATGACTAGGGAAATTCTAAATGACGTTAATGAATTCATGAAGCAACACAGACTCATAAAATCAAACCAGTGAAATTGATTATGATTCAAGACAGCAAAACAAATAAATAGTCTTGTAGTGTGTATAACCATAATGAACTTTCCATAATACGATACTTCTCCCTTTCAGACTGCACGATAGGAAACTGTGCGTCCTCGGTATTTGCACGCTATTAGAGATGGGCCCGCAGAGGCCGAACCTTGAAGAGGTCATTCAAAAGCTGATGCCTTCCTGCCTGGTTCTGTTCGATGGATTGAAGCGAGCCTACGAGGCTAGAGCCGAGGCCGATGAGGAGACATCCTCCGAAGAAGATGATGACGAAGATGATGAAGGTAGGTTTTTTGTTTTCACACGCAATGTTGAAGTTTATTAGACAATCAATAAGTGAGTCGAGCCAGTGGATTGTCGTTTGGATTGACCCCACTGAGGGTAGGTTTTAGCAAAGTAGCAACACTACATAAGCGCTTATCATTTTATTTAACTTAACTCATAACAATTAGATTTGATTTGGACCTCAGATTACTTCTCGTGAAATCCTCAAAACTACATTAGGATATAGACCACCAAAGATATCTTGGTCTTTTGGAGGCTAGAGCCCTTTAGCCCCCTCCCGGATCCGCCAATGAGTGGAACTTCCGATAAAAGAATCATTACCATGATTATATTTATCAATTTGCTGTATTTTGAAAAGAGAAAGTATAATGTCTATTTGTGTATCAGTAAATACAGGCAACAAAAAAAAAAAAAGATATTAAACGTAACAATAAAAACGACGTGCGATTATTTTTATTATTACATTTTATAATGGTGATTCAAAGTGCTAAAGTACACCGTAAAACATTTCAGAAGTTCTATCAAGCGATGAAGATGATTTAGAAGAAATGAACAATGAATATCTCGAAAACTTAGCGCGGATGGCTGTCAAAAGCAGCGCGCAGCAAGGCGTCAACCTCACAGCCAAGATCGAAGACTATGAAGAGAGTGACGATGTGAGTCCACTAGTTAGTATAACTTTGCTTTTGGCACAGTATGTGTTTTGGCGTCAAGATTTCTCGGCCGTTGGCGCAGCTGGGCGATCAAACCTTGTTGAGATAATTATGGATAGCAGCGTGTTCGGTAAGAAATTCTTGTAAACCTTAGCTGTCAAGGTGCTGCCGGCCGATTCTGTAAATGTTACACAACATAAACATAAGTGGAGGGAGTGTCAGTCTACGTCGATTGGATAGATGGAAAGCTCAATTCGTCGTAAGTTTTCACGGTGAGATTTTTACAGAATAACTCCATGGTGTCCAAGGCATGACAAAGGAACATCGATGGAAGTGTGAGTAGAATATGTTTTACTACTTATTCCTGATTTATAATTTATTTAGTGTAAGTTTGCTTCCAATTCCAAAGTTTTAAACACAGTGCAGTTATGAGCACAAAATGGTTCGGATGTAAAGTGGAAAGCAGTCCGGGGTCTTACAAACATTTTATTTATACTAAATTAGAAAAAATAATACAATACAATTCTTTTTCATTGTTTTTTGCCTTTTATTTTTTTTGTGAAAATATGGTTTATTGATTTTAGTGGTAGAGCCGTGAGACTTAATCGAATCGATTTGGCGAATTCTACAGTAATGCAGAACAAATAGCATAATCTTGGTATTTCATTGGTTTCTTGGGGTTTCATTGTTTTTTTATTTTATTTGTATACTTTAATTATAATTATTGGTTTTTACACCACGGGACTACTGCTTTTCACTTTATTGCAGTTGGTGACTGCATCGTAAAGTTTGAAATGAATTGGCCGTTAACTTGCAATAATTAACTAGTGTATGTCTTTAACATGCTTACTGCAAACTAACAACTAGTTACTAACTATGAGTGATAGGGTGGTGTTTATTATATTTTATTGGTAGATTTTATATGGCGGTCACTTTAAGGAATTTAAGTCGATTTCGAGATAATATAGTTTTTAAGCTTAAGTTTGTGACAACAAAATCTAGAAGCTAGGTACTAATAATAACAGCGGATCGTACACCATTATAACATATAACTTGATCAGCAGTAATAATTGAGTGTCTTGTAACAGAAGAACCAAAAAACGTCCACATTGGCTGGCTCCAGGCAGAGTCTACCTTGGGGGAGTTTTGTAAGAGTTATATTACGAGAACATTTGCCTATATTATTTAGATGAAGTATTTTAATTATCCTCTCAAGTATCTAGTATCTAAACCACATTATTAATATCATTCCTGTTATAAAGTAATGGTAGGGCTTTAGTCCCATGTAATAGTAAAAGCTGCAAGTTTAGTAGGTAATCGAGGGATTAGCATTCCAAGAAATAATGTAAAAGTGAATTTTGTCGGGTTAAGTTCAAGTTTAGTAAATAAAAAAATGAGTACATTTTGAATACATTAGTTTCGAGATTTAATCAAGGTCGAAAAGTTGAATAGATTATGTAGTGTAGAAATAGGTTAATGTTAGAAGTGCTACATTCTGTTGTCAGGATGACGATGATTACGACGCCGAAGACACAGCGATAGAATGCTACACCACTCCTCTTGACGAGAAAGATTGCGTCGTCGACGAATACATCAAGTTCAAGAGCACACTTCACGGTATGTATTCACTGGATTTTATATTTCGTTTGATTTGTATTCCTTGCCTTTCATGTAGCATAATCAGCCTTTTAATTTTCCCACTGCTGGGACACAGGCCTCTAGGAGAGGGAATGGCGGGCCCAGTGCGGGTTGGTGAATGTCACATGTCTTCGAATATTTGGTTCTAGGACATGCCGGTTTCCTCACAATGTTTTCCTTCACCATTTTGTGAGCAGTGGTGATGAAGTTAATTACACAAAGTAATGCGCCTGGCTGGGATTGAATTCGTAAGTCGGGGCCGTTACCACTCCGCCACCACTGCTCGCTTTTCATGTAATGGGCTGTAACCACTGTTCACCGGAACAGAACCAACCAATGAAATAGCAGAGAAATAACTCCACCATTCCCTTATAATAAATTAAAATGTATCCTAGAATCCTGGTATGTTCGCAATGTGCTGGTCACAAAGAATCGCCCGGCTGTCAGAGATGCGCGCACTGTTCTCAGTTATGCTGTTATAATTAAAACAATAAATAAACCGCATTCAAAGAACACTAAATCTATCTGATGTCTAATCGTTTTTACACGTCCCTATAAGACAATTCTTCATTTGTGTGTGCAAGGCCTTATTGTAAGACGTCCTACACACGTGCACACACATGTGCGCGTCTTATTTGTTAAACGTTAATATGTGAGTACTACGTCCCTTTCTAGCAGACTTATTAATTAACCTCTGCTGGTATTACTTTGCTGTACCTGTTAGTAGTGGTGTTATTTTGGTTGCATCGTCTTCACATATAAATCAATTGATTAATGTATACAAAATATTGTAAAGCTTATATTTGAAAAAAAAGGGACTCGAGTTTCTTGTCCATTCTTCTCCATAAGAATCTACTTTTTTATTGGACAAGTAGAGTCAAGTCACTATGATATTTTATTTTCATACTGTTTTGACGTTTAAAAGTACCTTTTAACGGTCTAGATTAAATAAATTATTTGATTTTGAACAACAAAGCGGGAACACTATACAGCGTGAATTTTCCAGGTGTGTGTGGTAGGCCAAATCCAAAGCTATGAGGGTTAAAGATAAACACTGAAAGGAGCCTCGATCCCAATTTTGATGAAAACTAAAACTGCATTATATGATTTTTGGAAAATCGGCATTCCCAGCCAGGGATGCCGTACATAGACTACCTGTATATTCAATTTTGACTTCTAATTACGCCTTTAAATGTTGTCTTAAATAAGTGTATTCTACAACAATACAGAAACAATAAAGAAACGGTAACGTTTTCTAAGCGATTTTTCTCTATAACAGTCGAACATCAGAACTGATGAAATAACTAAGAAAATAAATCATGCGGCTTATATCTTAATCAGTAACATTCTGCCTATTGATTAATATGTAATATATATCCATGACTACGTACAGCTCTGGCGACGAGCGAACCGGCGCTGTACCACGCACTGACGAGCGGACTCAACGAAACGCAACAGAAGCAGTTGAACGCTATATTCGTGCTCGCCGACCAACGTAAAGCGCAGCAGGACAGCAAGCGCATCGAACAAAGTGGAGGTATGTAGAAATGTTACAGTACACTGCTGGTCCAACTTTGCTGGGTCAGCTCCCACACGAAGCGGCCAGTGGTCTCGATGCTAAAAGTTAAGTTGAATCCGGGAGACACAGCACAGTCTTAGCGGGGGGAAGCATCGCTGTGTCGCATATGCAAATTCTCTCACTAAAATATTTATCTTTTTGTCAATAGAAAGAAAGTTCTTAATTGCGCAGTCTTATAAATTTCGCATTACGTCTTGGTGCACACCAAGCCGAGCTAGAAAAAAATCAAATGAAGCTCCTGAAATAAAAGAAAATGAATCTAACCATCTTACATTTTTGCTTCCAGGCTACATGTTCACCGTACCAGCGCAAGTGCCAACCAAATTCAAGTTTGGGTCGTAATTCATGTTTAGCAATTCTCGTTAACATTTATCACACTTGTCGAATATATCCTCCGATTTGACGCTTGGTTACGTTAAATTCGAATAAAAATATATCGGCTCTAAATTTTTCGTTATACGTTTTAGCATAGCAGTTAAGCATTACAAAACAGCTTGGCACTGAAACGCCGTTGTCTTTATTAAAAATAAAACCTAGGTAACGCGCTAAGTGGCTAGCCACGGCTTAAATTCCCAGTGAGGCTTTAGTCTAATGTATGAAGGCTCTTTCGTCTTTCAAGCCGGCAACCGTATAAAAAGGAGCATATATTGCAAGTGTGTCTGTCTCTGAATGCACATTCACTAAATGTGACAGGTTCTAGCAAATGTTTGAATAGTTACAGAGGGATTCGTAAGTGAATAAGGATTACAGTCAATTTGGAAGGCCTGATAGTTAAAATAGATTATCAAATTGTATATATTCAATATGTCGATACCGCAAGTATCAATTTATTATGACATTTTTCGAAAACATGTCAAAATGTATTACAACTATTAATAGTTGGAGCATTTAACAACCATAGAAAATGTCTCTTAGCTTAATTGATACTTCTCGTATCGATATTTGAATTCTGATATTTTACTTCATACATTAATTGTATTGCTATTTATATTTAGTTCGTTGTTTTTTATATTAATTATAGCAGTTTTGATCAATGGAATCTCTGTCTCTTCAATTGAGTACATAATAAAATGACAAGATTTTACCAACCAGTTTATTCTCGGTATTTTTTAAACTTTATATTAGTTGCTCAAGCATTATGAACATTATAAAAATCTTGAAACGAAGAGATATTTGTGTTTGAGGCCCCTGTTGGAAAGTTTGTAGACTTGGTATAGTCTTACCTTTTACGGTGCCCTCATTTTCCCTCTTGTCAAATTTATTGACTCTTATTTCGGGATACAGATTCGGAGATAGCGCTAAATCAAATTAAATTATGAAGTAATAATATCAGTATTTTTAAACGGTTGAAGGATCATCTGGAATTGTAAGCGTCTCAGTCGACGATCCACACATTGTTACGATATTATAGTAAAATCGGGAACTAGATGTATACCCGAGTTATGTTACACAACACAAAATCTGTTTGTAGTCGGGTTCCGTATTTAATGCTAATTAAATGCATGTCATATTAATTTAGCGAATATATGTATATATCATAAATTGTAGTTATAAATTGTAGTATACGTACAATATATCTACTTAAAATAATATAGGTGTTGATTTTCCTGCATAGGAATCGATAGTAGCAGTCAAACGTATTCTAAGTACATATCATTACATCTTGCTTGCTTGGCATTTAATTACTACAAACATTTCATGAAAATTTCCTTTGAATGTTTAGCTGGTATATACGGAACCCTTAGGGATCGTGTAGCCAGTGCCGCAGCCGCGCCGACATCGCATCGCGTTACTATGTAGACTGGACTACCTTTCTGCCGCCGCAACGTCGACGCGCCGCCTCCTCTCCGTCCGCTTGATTTTGCCGCATCACCGTACATTTTTAGTAATCGCTTTGGTATCGGCCGGTAATGGAATGGACGGTCAAAAACGTAACAAACACTGGCGGCGCGTTGGCGCCACCGTACACACGACCTAGAGCTGCGGTGGTGGCACGGCGCACCGTCGCCCAAAGCCCTTGCAGGCTACCTGAGCATTTATTCGAAGTCTTTATTGCAACCAAATACATTTTAATAAGTTGTAACATTCTTAATAAGTACACACTGTTAATCTTATACAATACAGATACCCCAACGACTGTTTTGCATGATTAAGTAAATTAATGAAGTATTGACGTTTTACTCATTGACTGAGAATAAATAACAGTACCGCTTATTTGGGGTGATTGACAACGTACTTCGGTATTCATCATATACCCTCCTTTGTCCCCATTTTATTACGGAATAAAATTATAGTCGATATAATTTCTGTCACACTTAGTGCCAACAATACTTAATTTATAGGTTCCGTCTTGTTTAACTAATCTCACAAGAAGATTAGTTTAAACTTGAACTTTATTCACCAACCAAACGGGAATATCTTGGGCAATGTTGTTCACCCTATCAGTTCCAATTTACGGTGCTTGTTATGCTAATAATGAATCAATTGAACTATTTGTGAAATGAAATCATTTGATTTTGTGCCTGTCGAAATTATAAGATCAGTTTTAGTTCAATTTGCATACACATTGTGATCAAATTGTCTTCAGCACAACAACAATGTGAATTCCTGATTAGTGGGCCTGGTGACCTAAGTCTAAGGAAAAACTAAGATCGTAAGGCACCAGTCTCTCCGATAGTTTATAAACAATATAAATTTGTGTCTGTAAACCTAAGTTAATCATCTTCTGTAATTTGTGGTAAGTAAATAATTGAACATCTTACTATAACGTTGTATAATGTAACAGTAAATTGAATAATATGAAATACGTTTGTTATAATTATAATAAAAACTAAAGTGTCTGTCTTTTAAAAACAAACTGTTTTGGAGTATAAATAGTTACTCCACCTTCAGGCTAACAAAAAAAAATGGACCTTATTAACAAAATTCAAAGACTTTGCTGGTAACAAAACGCTGCAACCATTTTTGTTTAACTTAATCAAGACTATCTGTGATATAAAAAAAAAACCAGAAATATACTGGAAGGAGAGAACACTCATTCATTGGAACAAAATCCTAAAGCTTTGAAACCAATCGTTTCAACGTTTTCTTACTGGCACCATTTTTTTAATGTTTTTTTTTTGCACCTAGTATAAAATACAGATTATTATAATGTTTTATGCATATAGAATATGCATTAACTAAACTGTGAGTTGACATTCAATCATAAATAATTGTATTACGTTTTGAAAATTTATTGTGTAGTTGGCAAAAACTTTGTTATTTTTATTTGCAATTAGCTGTAAAGGCAAATAATAATGAAAGATAAATAAGCTGAAGGCATGATATAATATAAAATTTAAAAGATCGCCGTATTGATGCAGAAAATGCTTCCTCACGTCCATACAGTAAATTGTTGCAGGAGACAAGATTTGAACTTTGGTCTATCAACTAACGGCCGAACCCAATAACCGATCTATCACATACTGGAGATAGAAAACAAATGAAACAACAGAAAAATGATATAGGTTTTCTGTTGTTTCATTTGTTTTTCTATCTCCAGTATGCGATAGATCGGTTATTGGTTTCGGCCGAAAGGCTGTAACGTCTCAACTGCGGTGGTATGGTTAAAATATGTATGTATAATTCATTTGCATTCTTGACGCTTATAATTGTACTCAGAAAAAACATTCTATCTGTCTACTGATTTTGGTCAAATTGACAATTATTTCAATGAATGCTTTCATAAACAATGATATAAACATTATAGAAACTGTTAGAACTATATTTAGGTTAATTGTAATATGTCATTATCAAAGTTGGAGAATTGTGTACAAGTCAGTTTGTTTTGTTACCTTTTGATTTTGTTATTTATTTGGAAATGCTAACTTTTCATGTTGATTTAATGAGGCATAATGATAAATATAATTGAAAATGAGATGAGAACTTTTTCTTACTTTGCTCTTCTGGGTCGAGGTGCGATAAGACTATTTCGACGATACTCGTTGTTATTTGAATAGCTGATTGAGCATTGCTGGAGTATAGATAGGCACTGATTACTTCGCAGAACATCTAGGCGACCTCAACCTCATCAGCGTCAGGTCTCGAAGTCGTCTAACAGTGGTGTTGTCTAATATATTGATTGGTTAGAGATTAGCATGTAAGGCACTGGAAGACTACAGATGTGGGCCAAGCTCGTATATTTTAATGACTTAGCCTTGAGTCGAAATGGGTACAGTCTGCAGGTCCAACACAATTTTAATTTTTGTTATTCTTCTTTTGTTCTGGTTTTTAAATATGTATGTCTGATAAAATGTTCGATCTCATAAGAAACATTTATACTCATACCATTTCCCAAGTGAAAACATTAAATAAAAAATTAGAATGGGCGAAATGTTCGGACCTTGGTCTCTGGACCCCCTTTGCAATGAGTGACAGGACTTTCTCACCACCGCAGCCTGCCTCGCCCTTCAGCGCCCACGCGAGCTGAAATTTCACTAGGGGTAGGGCACACAAGACTACGTGTTGTCGGTTTTGAAGCGATTCGTTTCTGTCACTAACTTTTGCAGCACAACATATTGACTTTTAGGACAATGTTTAAATTTTAATTTATGCTTAGAAATGCTATTTTATAGAAATGGCAATATGCTAAATAAAATGATTCCAAATAAAATTCTACTGTCTTCATAGTATGCCAAGTGAAATTATACCAAATAATTGTTGCTCTAAGTAATCGTTATGCGTATATATATATAAAACACTAGCTTCTGTCCGCGACTTCGTCCGCGTGGAATAGTTACCTTAACCCCGATTTTGAAACTCTCAGCCCGATCGGTTTAAAATTGACAAAGTTTAATACAAACTTTCATCCCTTTCGACCAAATTTGATTACCATAAAAACGGTTCTAGTGAGTTAATCTTAAAAGATAGACATATACTGTCGCGGACATTTTTTTGGATCATTTTAAGAGGAATAATTCTTTCCTACATATTTTTTTGGTATCTTGAACCGTTTTCGCAGCGCACGCAACGGAAGCCCTCAAAGATGAATAATTTTCCGCGTTTTTTCCACATTTTCCATTTTTTTCTTCGCTCCTATTACTCGCAGCGTGATGTTATATAGCCTAAAGCCTTCCTCGATAAATGTTCTATTCAACCCAAAAAGAATTTTTCAATTCGAACCAGTAGTTCCTGAGATTAGCGCGTTCAAACAAACAAACTCTTCAGCTTTATAATATTAATCTATACTTATAATAAATCTGTAGAGAGGTCAATTCTGTACAAGGAATATATTTTCAAAATAACTATCAGGGGGTGATTAGTGATCGATACTGGTGCCAAAAATGCAATCAGTAAAATTTTTGTCTGTCTGTCTGTCTGTCTGTCTGTCTGTCTGTCTGTCTGTCTGTCTGTCTGTCTGTCTGTCTGTCTGTATGTTCTTTATAGAAACAAAAACTACTCGACCAATTTTAACGAAACTTGGTGCAATTATTCTTCATACTCCTGGGCAGGTTATAGTATACTTTTCATCACGCTACAATCAATAGGAGCAGAGCAGTGAAGGAAAATGTTGGGAAAACGGGAGAAGTTACTCCATTTTTTAAGCTTCCGTCGCGTGTGTAGCCTTAATGGTTAAAGTTACATAGAAATCATGTATTACGGAAATGTTCTACATAAAATTATCTAAAAAATATCCCGGAACAGCATATGTCTATCTTTTGTCAATTTTAAACCGATCGGGCTGAGAGTTTCAAAATCGGGGGTAAAGTAACTATTCCACGCGGACGAAGTCGCTGGCAGAAGCTAGTATAAAATATAAATATTAGTATAGATTCGGCCAAACAATAGTTATACTAAAAAAAAGATTATTTCAAGTGTGTTTTGCCAAATAAAATATTTTGCCAGTTAGAGGGAATCCCCTTCTCAAACTTAATACCTATTTAGAAATAAATAACGAGTGTCTATATGAATTTAAAAATCAAGTATTGATCACTCATTGCTAGAGTGGGGTCTTCAGAAAAGGTTACCTGGACATAATGAGGTGCAGGATAAATTTTGTTTTCTATGAAGTGTGTCTGTTGTATGTGTGATTGTGTTATTTTCACAATACCGAAAACTGAAGTACTATGTTATAATGATATGTAGATGCACACGTACTACACGGTTCTTACTTTCTAAAATGTCGGTTAGATCACCAATCGGTGAAACATTACGTGAATATATTAAGCGTTACTAAACCGCATGATGTCTAATAAATGTATGGTTAATCTAAATAATAACTGTCATCATTGAATTGTCTGTGTGATTTATATTATTCTATATCGCAGCTTAGATGTATACACGATTATAAATAATCTGTATTTTTTATAAATTCGTCTTTTATTTCTTATAAACCCACCCCCAAATGTTAATTGAAAGATAAGAAGCAATTGCGTTTATTCGACGTGTTAACAGTACAGAAATAGTTCTTTTTAAATACCTAACAAACTGACAAGTGAATCGAAATTCT
This sequence comes from Hecatera dysodea, assembly GCA_905332915.2. Classification (NCBI taxonomy): domain Eukaryota; kingdom Metazoa; phylum Arthropoda; class Insecta; order Lepidoptera; family Noctuidae; genus Hecatera; species Hecatera dysodea. The sequence continues at coordinate 21,489,105 of HG995286.1, read as the reverse complement.
CCAAATATTTGGGCACTTGGCTCGCTGGCTGGCCTAGGGTACAATTCCTGAAGCTTTTTTCTGTGCTTTTAAATTAAGGAGATTGGTTAACATCACCTTTTCCTTTTCTAGGTTGAATGATTCTTAGCCAAGACTACGATGAGCTGTAGCTCTTGCGATCTCTTTGTACCGAGGTCCATTATTATTTTTTCCTGGATGGGAAATCATCAAATGACTTCTCCCGCTCTGGGCGGAGCGGAAGGGAGTGTCAGACTCTTACTGATTACCCGTGATCGTTGTGCCCTTTACGTTCCGCAACACAACAAATTCCGCAGCACTAGTACGTTGTTGAATAGGGTAGTTGACTAAAAAAATCTGATTAGTCCGTCTGATAGATTTCCAAAAAATATTGGACACGTATTTTTTTCTTTTTTCACATAAACAAAAAATGAAGACAATACAGTGCGTTGAAAACTCGTGTGACGTCACTACTCGCTACAATTTTTAGCGAGCCGTGACGTCACACGATCCCACTCCTGATCTTTGATGCTTTTTATCTTCGTCAGTTTTTACAGATTTGATAAAGGAAAAAATACGTGTCCAATATTTTTCTATAATCTAACTGACGGACTAAACATAATCATATAATTTTTACTCAGGAAACATCCCTATTGTCTCGTGCTGACTATAATGGACCTGTAGTCGCAAAAAATACATTAAGTACGTAGAACGGGGTGGATAGAAATGCAGGGGTGAATAAAAACAAAACTTGAATTGGGATTTTCGTTTAAATACCATATTAACAGTTTCTCATAAACCATGCACTAGAAAAACAAATAATTGATTCAAAAATTGGAGTTTTTCATTTCTGCAAGCAATATTTAAATAACGTAAAAATTCAAGTCAGTTTCGTTTTTATTCACCCCTGCATTTCTATTCACCCTGTTTTACCATATGCAAAATTATTTGTCAAATTTTGTTAACATTATTTGTTACAACGTGCTATTAGAGGGCTTACGTAAAATAAATTTTAACAAAATACCTATGTGAAAACTTACTTGAACCGGAACGGGTAAAGTTGTCATTATTTTGACGTTTGTGTCCGTAGTGTCATAGTGGAGTAGTTTTACACACATGACAATAGATGGCGCAAAATTATGTTCTATTCACTAACTTTGAACTTGGCATGTAGATGGCACTAGTTACATCGTTTTAGACCTGTTTATGAATTTATTGAATAAATCTTGCTTTTTTCGCAATGAAAATCGGCTAAACGGTAGGCCTACAATCAAGTCGTGAATATCGCATTAATTCTTGTACAGGTGTTATGTACAGAAATCAATACGAAATTCAAGAAAATATAACTATGATTCTTCAACCGCATTGCAAACTTACGGCCGAACCCAATAACCGATCTATCACATACTGGAGATAGAAAAACAAATGAAACAACAGAAAACCTATATAATTGTTCTGTTGTTTCATTTGTTTATCTATCTCCAGTATGTGATAGATCGGTTATTGGTTTCGGACTTTAGTAAATCTTTATTTGATCTAGACTATAATGGACCTGTAGTCGCAAAAAATACATTAAGTACGTAGAACGGGGTGGATAGAAATGCAGGGGTGAATAAAAACAAAACTTGAATTGGGATTTTCGTTTAAATACCATATTAACAGTTTCTCATAAACCATGCACTAGAAAAACAAATAATTGATTCAAAAATTGGAGTTTTTCATTTCTGCAAGCAATATTTAAATAACGTAAAAATTCAAGTCAGTTTCGTTTTTATTCACCCCTGCATTTCTATTCACCCTGTTTTACCATATGCAAAATTATTTGTCAAATTTTGTTAACATTATTTGTTACAACGTGCTATTAGAGGGCTTACGTAAAATAAATTTTAACAAAATACCTATGTGAAAACTTACTTGAACCGGAACGGGTAAAGTTGTCATTATTTTGACGTTTGTGTCCGTAGTGTCATAGTGGAGTAGTTTTACACACATGACAATAGATGGCGCAAAATTATGTTCTATTCACTAACTTTGAACTTGGCATGTAGATGGCACTAGTTACATCGTTTTAGACCTGTTTATGAATTTATTGAATAAATCTTGCTTTTTTCGCAATGAAAATCGGCTAAACGGTAGGCCTACAATCAAGTCGTGAATATCGCATTAATTCTTGTACAGGTGTTATGTACAGAAATCAATACGAAATTCAAGAAAATATAACTATGATTCTTCAACCGCATTGCAAACTTACGGCCGAACCCAATAACCAAAAACCCAAGAACCAAAAACAACAGAACAATTATATAGGTTTTCTGTTGTTTCATTTGTTTTTCTATCTCCAGTATGTGATAGATCGGTTATTGGTTTCGGACTTTAGTAAATCTTTATTTGATCTAGACACCCGGCAGCGTGTCAAGCCAAGTTCAAGCAAAGGAACTGGCTAGCCAGCGGCGAGTGTAATATTACTCGAACCATTTGGTGCCACTTTTGACCCTTCTATAACTCAAAACCTCTTTAACGTAAACACATAAAATAACGTGTGTTTAATTATATTCATAAAGAAATGTAGAAGCCCAAATTTCATGAAGATAGCTCAAACGGTTATGAAGATATGAAGGTCAAAATGTCATAAATTTTAGCACTGACTGACTGACTGACATATAGTACTTAGGTAGCTAAATATAAACTACTTCCAGGTGATCTAGAAGGATGAAATTTGGAATCCAGCTCGGTAATTGTGTGTAAGCGTAGGAAAAAATAAAAAAATGAAAATAATAAGTTGTGTGAATAAAAACAACGTAATACGCGCCAAACAACCGGCCAATGGTGTGTCGTCGGCGGCGTGCAGCACCACATAATTATACACAGAACAGAATTAAATCTTTATAAAAGCGCTCCCGAGCAATACATAAACATAGGCACCGCTTTCGAATACTTATTTAGTTATTTATTGTTTTATTACATTTATGTTCATCCTGCTTCTTTCTCAACGATGAATTAAATGATTGTCATATTATAACGTTCTTCTTGCCTAAACCAATAACAGTATAAAAGTGAACACAAAACATAAATATAAAAAAGGAGTGCCAAGTTCTATGCAAAATCGAAATATGTATTTATAGGAACATAATAACATTATGAACAAGTATTAAAATCTATTTCTTTGCTTTATTGGATACCTATAACAATTGTAGTTTTCATTACATCAGTCATTTTGTAAAGTTATTCAACATTTTAATTCTGATAAAAACTGGCCAAGTCAAATGTAACCTTAAGATCTCATACTTTTAATAACAGCAGTTGTTATTGGTATCCAATAAAGCAAAGAAATAGATTTTAATACTTGTTCATAATGTTATTATGTTCCTATAAATACATATTTCGATTTTGCATAGAACTTGGCACTCATTTAGATCTCCAATATTTTCGCGGCGAAGCCCACAGCCAAGCATAATGTTTGTATTGAACTTGGCTCTCTTTTTTCACATTTATGCTTTTGGTGGGTATAATAGTCAGTGGCGGGAATATGTATATTGATATTTTGTATGTAGGTATTTGTATCACGAACAGTCATAGAAATCATAATTTATGGATAAGCCTTCTTCCCTTCTCCCCCCCCCCTCTTGATTTTATTTCAGTACAGTAGGTATTGAAATAAAATCAAGAGGGGGGGAACGGGATCTAATTAAATATTTTTGAATGTAGTTATGGATTTTTAAACCACTACATACTCGCGAAATGCTCGCGGGCCAGGCCGCGGACAGTAGCAAGTGCAGATATGTCTTCATCCTACACAGTCTATAAATGTTGCTAACAATTTTTAAATTCCGGAAAAAAAAAACTAAAATCCTGGTATCTCGGAGGCATGGACATCTTAATATTTACGTTTCAGGTTATTGGGCCCAAATCAATCTACCTTTTCCGGCCACTGATATACCTAATACAAAACCAAGCAATATACCTAACGAATTTCTGTCAATTTTCCTGTAATTTACATTTCAGGAAAATTTACAGAAATTCGTTAGGACATTAAGAATAATGGTATACGTATTTTCATTTAGGTATTTACTCGTAGAGAAGATGAATTTTGGAAAAAGCTAGAGTTGAGTTCGCTTCACAAGCTCAAGAAATCCTTCCATAAAAACTTTAACAGTTATTGAGAGAAAAGCTTGACAACCTTTATTATCTACCGATTGTTTGGGTTAGTTCCTGGTACGAATGCCTCTATTATTTGTGACAGGATTCATGTTTATTAACCCAAACAATACAAATCGTCCATACAAACTTTATCACCCCCTTTATTGGCCTAAGAAATTACAGTTTTCTTTGAATCTTTCATCCCTCTATTTCAGTCACTTAGGGGAGAAACTTCCAAAATTTATTTCTTATCGGATGCCTACTAGGGCATGTAATATCGGAAGATTTTCAATTCCGATACTGATTTTGCGATATTAGATCTCAATATCGGAATTCCGATATTAATATCGGTATTTCGTAATTTAATTAGAATTTCTGGATAAGGCTGAATGGAGTACAATAAAAAAAAAACATTTTTTAATCATATTCTTTAATTTGGTGTATTTATTAAATCACATATTTCTCAGTCTTTTCCTATACTTATTACTAACTTTGCCGGTCTACATCATTTAAGGAATACGTTCTTCAAATTTCAAGTGCCTTGACGACCGGGATAGTTTTATTTAGAAGTCGGTTGTACCTATTTTGTTCTAAAATGGTTTCATTTTGTATTTACTAAGTATTCTTTTATTTATTAGCGGTCTTTCAAAGCGATGACGCTTGAGCCAAAATATTCGAACCTGTATTAAAGTAAATGGATCAAAACATGTATTTTTCTTACCTTTACCTACATTTTTTTTTTCAGGGAGATTGTATTTAAGTCTGGTTTCTCAGTAACTTCAAAACAGTTATAAAGCATATCGCACTTTTAGAATTATACTCGAAAATAGAAATTTTTGGTGGAGCAAGAATTAAAATCTTTAAAAAGTGTTGTGTAAAAATAAGATATATCTTCCAAGACCTATGTATAAACTGCCCCTTTCCCAGTCATATTATATTGCGGAATCTTTTTCATCACTGGATTTTAGAGTATGTTTTTTACGTTCATTATATAGCTAAATTATAAGTAACAGGAATTTTGAGTTAAGCCCCTTTGATTCTCAGAGTGCGATATATACGGTAAAGATAAGTTGTGATACTTTCGCGAGGATTGAGGTACTTCATGTTTGTTGCTGGTTCTTATTTCCCTATTAGCTACTATTACAAAACACTATCGCATGAATGAAAGTAGCTGAGCATCTATAACCAATGTATTAACAATGGAGTTTCTTGTCCGTTCTTCTCCATAAGAATCTACCTTTGCGAATGGACGCTAGGTCACTTAATTATGATAACTTCTAACGATGACGTTCAAAAGTGCCGTTTAATGGCCTAATTGAAATAAACGTTTTGACTTTGACTTTGTATTCACTCATTTCACATTTCTACTTCATCACCAGACCCTGATCATAATTTATTTCCTATTTATGGAGACCATTTAAATGAGCCCAAACACGAAGCGCATTTTGTGTGAAGAGGAGTAAGGTATCCAGAAGATTCCAGGTCATGCTGCAGTATCAGGTTAAAGTAAATAATCTTCCTATAATCTGTTCATTGAAGCAAGATACCTCTGCTGCAACAAAGCGAAGAGTTGAAACATGATAACTCTAAGGTAATTAAGCGAAGAGTTGAAACATGATAACTCTAAGGTAATTAAGCGAAGAGTTGAAACATGATAACTCTAAGATAATTAAGCGAAGAGTTGAAACATGATAGCTCTAAGATAATTAAGCGAAGAGTTGAATTATGATAGCTCTAAGGTAATTAATTAAGCGAAGAGACCATACCAAATATTATTGTACAATTATTTGTGTGAGTGTGTGAGTATATGTGTGTGTATGTTTGTGAGTGTGTGATTCAAAATTATACATTTCGTCTTAGGAACGCCTTCTAATCATCATCTGCCTAGACTTTTCCCAAAATACCCAACCGGATTCAGCTGAATATCAGTATTTTACTTGGAGCAGTTGCTAATCAGACTTCCACAACCATAGATATAATAAACAAGGAGATATGCCCTGTAGCCGAAAATGTATCGGAACCTGTGTCTCCTGTTTTGCCCTACCACCCGGCAACTACTACGAATGCAGTTCAGTAAAAGCAATAGATACGCAGTCGCGCACACACCCGCATTTTTGAAATCGGACTGTACTACACAATCAATTATAAACCTTATCCTAATAAACACAGCGTACCTATATTTACAGTACACCGTGCAACTTACTCACACAAAAACAACGGTGGGTATCGTTGTGCTGTGCAAAAGCAATTTATTTTACATATACGCTAGTGATTGACTAAATCGGAAAGTTATCGATTCTGGCATTTATTACACATGCCATGCTGCCCATGTATAACAAATAAATAGCATGAATATGTTGACTAATTTTAAGCAAAGGTCACTAATATATTATCTTAAACATGCCGATTACTATAATACATTCGAAACTTTATCGAAAGAAAAAAAAAACACCATAAAAAGTAAGGGAGTAGCACGAGGATAAGGCATAAATACGATAATTCAAAGCCAAAAACACTTGAACGATTATTTACCAAAAATTTAATGAAATCTAAGAAAGTTTGGTACACTTTTGTAATATTTCATTCAACAATCGACATTGTTGTCGACCTGTGTTGTCGACAGTGTATCTGCACAATTACATCACCACAGAACAGAAAAAAACAGTACATCACTAACTCGCGGCAAGAAGCAGCGGCCGTACTATGTGATACATCGGCTTGCTAAAGTATCGTTTTGTGATTTTTACATTGCTCATCCAGTCACTTAGCGACAAACTTAGGTAGTGGTTAAGGAGCAGTGTATTCATTGTAATATGTTATTGTCGCTGTGACATTAGAAAACAAAAATAACATAGTATAAGCAAGAAATATTTTACGATTTGTTGTTTTCCATGATTTTAAAGACAAATATAGTAAAATACTTGTATTTTGACATGGTAAGTGATTCCATAATTAACAAAGTTTTGGTTTAGGCTTCGGTTTTTACAAGAAAACACTGAACAACACGGCATTCTTATATCTTATCACGCTCACCGGTCGGAAGCGCACTAGTTCGCGGATTCGACCATTGCGTAAGACATGGTCGCCCAGACCATGTCGCGTGGACGCCGACACGCCCCCTTGCCACTTCTCCTGTATTTTATATTTCTATGTCCACAACCCATTAACTGGATAACACAGTGCTCTTTGGAAAGACTGGTGTCAGTTTTTCTGACTTTAGAAGCCAGAAAAACTGACTTCTAAAACTAACAGTGACAGTCTATCCCTAACGCAAGGCACCGTTTAGCTCAACCATTTTGAAGGGAACTGAACGATCCAACACACGCCACCATCAGCGAGATATTTGTGTGAGCATGACATGGATAACACCAATGCGAGTTGTGCTGAAAATATCTTACTTTTTTTGCCTAGTCCCCATCCTTGCTGTCCAATAAGGAACTTCATTCCAATAAAGAAATTATGAATAATATTGCAAATTTACTGAAGATACCTATATTAAACCATATTCATGCATTTCTTTACGTAACATTCAAATGTTGATAAAGTCAATGGTCCCGAATTAGGAGCTTGTGTAGCCTAGCCTAGATCGAGAATTAAATTATTGTTATATAGACGATAACAATAATTATATAAATAACGTCTATGTAAGAACAATGATAACAGCTGCACGGGTCTATCTTCAAGGTTAAGCAACGCGGTGACCATCTTATGATATCGAGACTCCTTCGTGCCTCGGAAAGCACCTTAAACAGTTGGTCCCGGCTGTCATTTGGAGATCTTCGTCAGTCGTTACAGATAGACTGGTGTCAGTTTTTCTGGCTTCATAAGTTAGAAAGTGTTTTCTAAATGAAAGTTGGGTGTTACGTTGACAGGATTGAAAATAGAAAAATATAATTTACAACAGTTTGCATATATTATACATAGGTACGCAGTAGGAGAGTTATGTGAGTGCTGAGTGATTGTTGTGTGCGTGTTATGTGCTTGTGTTTAATGTGTTCTGGGTATGGTTTTAACTCAAAATGTTTAAAAGCTCTCTAGTACTTTTGAAAACAATGATGACTAGTCTTTTACTTATAGATTACATACATGATATGTTATAGTTTGACACGAACGAATATGGGAGTTGCGGGAGCATGTCATACTTACCCAAATATCTCGTTGATGGTGGCGTGTGTGTTGGATCATTCATTTCCCTTCGAAATGGTTGAGCTGAATGGTGTCATGTTCGTAAATGGGCGTCGTCAGTTGAGACTGGTCATCTCCTAACTGCCCCTGGCTTATTTTAATCTACGTACTTTGAATTGTTTTATACTGCTTCTTTTATTTCTTGGCATTGCCCTCACAGCTCACACTCACACTCACAGCAGTGGTGGCCGAGTGGTAACGGCCCCGACTTACGAATGGTAGGTCGCGGGTTCAAACCCAGCCAGGCGCATTACTTTGTGTAATTAATTTCATCACCACTGCTCTTAAAACGGTGAAGGAAAACATCGTGAGGAAACCGGCATGTCCTAGAACCATAAATTCGAAGACATGTGACATTCACCAACCCGCACTGGGCCCTCGTGGTGGATTACGGCCCATTCCCTCTCCTAGAGAGGAGGCCTGTGTCCCAGCAGTGTGAACGTTAAAAGGCTGACTATGTGATTGCCCTCACATATAAAACCAACATGGATAATTGTAACCAAGATTTTTGTAATACATAACATGATTGAAAAGAGTGGCCGTGGAATTGCCTACGATTTCGATCATGCAAATATCTTCATGTTTTGGACTGACCGGCTTTGTCAGTTCAAAAGTGCCTATAAATGATTTTTCTTAATAAATGCTTTTGTTGTGCATGTTATTATTAATTATGGGTCCAGGTAAATGATACGCGGGTTGCGGAATTTGTTCGAAAGAGTTACCGCGGCCCTGGAACGCAAAGGGCACATGGAGGAGCACGGGTGGGTTTTAGTCAGTAAAAGTCTGACACTCCCTACCGCTCCGCCCAGGGCGGGAGGGGTCATTTGATGATTTCCCATCCAAAAAAAAAAAAAAGGTAAATGATACGCGAGTTTAGGTTATACCTACTGAATTTTGATAAATATTTAATAAAGGTTCAAAATACTTAGTTAAACAGTAAATTAGGACGTGGCAAGGCGGTGGTATGTAAGCGACTGGCGAGACAGGCGCGGGCGCTCCCATACAATATCAAAAATGAAATTCAGTAATTGCATCGCCAGGGTCATGAGATCCGTTGATGAACCGTTAACATGTTACACTTGAGATCCGTTCAGGACCCATTGTGCGCTAGTCCGACTCGCACTCAGGCGATATTTTTTCTGATAGTTTATATGTATAAGAAAACATTCCATTACTTGGTCCAACAGCTTTGGTTTATTTGATGGCATTTGTGTGGGTCGTCTGCCCTCATGTACCGTGTGCGGCGAATCGTTGCGCACATAGTCGATAAATCTTCAAAATCCATTTTATAAAATATCGCTTCGAAAATTCATTTATTAAGAAATAATTTGACTTTTTAAGTTAATCGGGACAATTTATAATAGTGAATTAGCCAGGTATTTTTGCTGCTAATCCTGGGACTAAGGATCAGCTTACGGATTTTTTGATGAAATCGTAGAACCGCTTCAAATATACCATTAATCGATTGTTCATAGCAATTTCCAAATATATTGAAGCAAACTTGAAATTGAAAACAATATATCTAGTTTTAATTTCCGCGAATATTAGTGGGTTGCAGGTATGCACCTCCCTCCCGCCCGCTATATTATGCACATGCAAGATTACAAGGCAAATGCAAGGATTTTATGCACATGCAGGAAGGCAAAGCAATACCCAACACCATTACCGACACGTGTTTCGCCTCTCCACGAGGCATCCTCAGGACTCGCTGACCGTTGAGTTGCGACTGAGAAATTAGTACAAGGCACCCCCCCTTTTATACACTGCCACCGTTGGTTATTTGTGTACAACTACCCACAAACATTCGCAGTAAAGGGGAAGAAACTAAATTCGTCTGGTCATTCAACAGTGCAAAATTATTATTATTACTATGTTTCAAAATCTGTAATTGTTCCTAAACACACAGCCGGAAACCCTTATCACAAACATGTAGTATATTAAAACTATTGTTGTCGCGCAAAGAATGGCCGGTATCAATTAGATGTTTCGCGAAATTCGATTTGTCCGAATGGCCATTTCCAGACGAATTTAGTTTCTTCCCCTTTACTGCGAATGTTTGTGGGTAGTTGTACACAAATAACCAACGGTGGTAGTGTATAAAACGGGGGGTGCCATACTGCCATGTACTAATTTCTCAGTCGCAACTCAACGGTCAGCGAGTCAACACGTCCCCTGAGGATGCCTCGTGGAGAAGCGAAACACGTGTCGGTAATGGTGTTGGGTATTGCTTTGCCTTCCTGCATGTGCATAAAATCCTTGCATTTGCCTTGTAATCTTGCTTGCTTCTTGTATCTTGCTTTGATAATATAGCGGGCGGGAGGGAGGTGCATATCTGCAACCCACTAATATTCGCGGAAATTAAAACTAGATATATTGTTTTCAATTTCAAATTAAAATGGATTTCCGCAAAGTAACGCCTGACTCAATCAATTATGCAAGCAATAACGTCATCCCTTAAAACTTCAGCACCCCTTTTCACCCCTCTAAGAGTTTATTTGCGATTTTGATAAATATTTATTAAGGTTCACAATACTTGACTATAGTTATACCTACAGTAAATTAGGACGTAGCAAGGCGGTGGTATGTAAGCGACAGGCGAGCCCGGCGCGGGCGTTCCCGTAAAATATCAAAAATGTAATTCAGCAATCGCATCGCCAGGGTCATGAGATCCGTTGATGATCCGTTGAGATGTTACACATGAGATCCGTTCAGGACACATTGTGCGCTAGTCCGACTCGCACTCGGCGGTATTTTTTCTGATAGTTTATATGTTTATGAATATAGATGGTGGCGGGAAAAATTCCGAATCATTCCCGTCGAATAGGTACTTCGGAAGTATTCCGAAACATTCCGAAACTTTGGGAATATTTCAACTGTAAAAAAAAAACCAGGAAAATCGACCTTACTGCCTATTTCGCACTTGGAAGTTGTAAATTATATTATCTTTAGTTTAACCAAAAACATAGGTGGGTCGTTCTTCTTTTTTACCGACAATGGTCGGTCTCTCATCTTACTTTGTGTTGTATTAGAGTATGAATTATTATGTTTTTATTGTTTGAATTTACATCCTCATCGCTTTATACATTTTAATACTAAGTACCTTTACCTTTCTCTAGCCAATATTTTATTTGCGTGTGTTAATTTTTCATTAAATACCGTGACAGAGTAGTAATTCATAATGATGTCCTACTCAAAAAGGACCACTCTTTCACTTTGTTTTCTCGATAATCACCATAAAATAAACAACATTATGGGCATGAAAACAAAGATTAAAATAATCCAAATGAAAATTAAATTCACCTGAAAAAAAAATCTAATACTGAAATCAAAATATTGTCACTTGAAAAACTCGAAAAACTGAGAAACAGCAATTCATTATCGATAAAAAAGAAGAACGACCCAGGTACCTAACCCTTTTTCAAAAAACAAATCAAATAATTATGCTAGGCCTGGGTTTTTATTCCATAACTGAAAAATTTATAAAAATAGCATTCGATTTCGAAATAAGTAGGTACCTACCTAAAAATAAAAGAATAAAAATCCTGTTAATCGCAGGCTAACATATCTACCTATAAAAATATCAACATATACTTAATCAATCCCATTTATAATGAAATAAACATTTATAGAGATAATTATTGTTCACTAGCACATACGTAAGTAAAAACTTACGTATGTGCCACTGACAATAACTAATTCACCCACCACTCCACAAACAAACACGTTTATTATTTCCATTGAATTATTCGGGTGAAATATTCCGCGGAAACATTCGGCGGAAACATTCGATTGCGGGGTACGAATCTTTCTCGCGGGGTGAGGAAAACTTCTCCGGGGAGCATCTCCCCTCTTACCGCACCCCGGACCATCGCCTGCACGCACGACTCGTGGGTCGTGGCCGGTGGCAGTCGGGCGCGCGCGCCGCGGCGCGACGCCAGCGGCCGGCGCACAGAAGGGCAGCGTCGGCGGCGATCGACGATCGATGCAAAATACGATTTTTCCGCAAATGAAATAAAAATCTTAATTAAAATCATTTTGAATAATTCTGATTTAAAGAAACTTTCCCAGAAGTATTCCGGAATTATTCCGAATTTTTCAGAAGTTTTGCAACTATATTTATGAAAACATTCCATTGCTTGGTCCAACAGCTTTGGTTTATTTGATGGCATTTTAGTGGGTCGTTTGCCATCATGTACCGTGTACGGCGAATCGTTGCACAGTCACACATAGTCGATAAATCTTCAAAATCCATTTTATAAAATATCGCTTCGAAAATTAATTTATGACAAAATAATTTGACTTTTTAAATTAATCGGGACAATTTATAATAGTGAATTAGCCAGGTATTTTTGCTGCCAATCCTGGGGACTAAGGATCAGCTTTCGGATTTTTTGATGAAATCGTAGATCCGCTTCAAATATACCATTAATCGATTAATAGCAATTTCCAAATATATTGAAGCGAGCAATAACGTCATCCCTTAAAACTTAAACCTAAAACTTAAAACTTCATTTGCGATAAATCCAAATACATTTTATTCTTATTTTTTATATCACATTAATGTTGTGTTTCATTCAATTTCATAGGACAATGCATTAAGATCCTACCATACAAACTTTAACACCATCTTCACCCCCACAGGAGGGTAGATTTGAAAAACTAATTATGTCCTGATTAATTTATTTAGCTCAGTATTTGTACCATGTTTCAGGTTAATAATTAATCTACAAAAATATTCTTCCAAACAAACTTTAAGACCCCATTAATCGTGTTTTGGGGGTTGTTCTGAAAAATGAGTAAAAGTGACAACTTTTTTAATTTATTTAGAGCTGTATTCGTACCAACTTTCAAGAATATTTGCCCAAGGAATAAGCTTTTTCATAAAAACTTCCACCCCATATTTCACTCCTTTATGGGGGAAGTTTTATAAAATCATTTCTTAGTCTACTAACTACAAACTACTTCCATGCCATATTTCATCTTTATACTTTAAGTGGTTTTCGATATTTCATGATGAGTGAGCGAAAGGTCTTTCGCTGTATATGCATATTTATTATAGAAGACTAGAAAGAAAAAGTATTCAATTGCTACAAAACGATAAAAAAGAATAGTGGATTTTCCAATAAAACCTAAACGTTAGTGTTAGTAGTTCTTAAATTATGTTAGTAAAGACAAATTAAAAATTAAATAACAATACAAAAAGTATGTGAAAAGGTAGGTATACACATTGCCATTGCCACAACCACGACATGCATTTCCTTTATATCTATATATATAAAACAAAGTCGGGTTTGTTACAACACTTATAACTCGAGATCTGCTGGACCAATTTTCTTGGTTTTTGATTCGTTGGATTTGTCTCCGCCCCGAATAGCAGAATACATCTTAAAAACAATGAAAACTCTATTAAAGTAAACGCAGTGGAAAATGGTTTTAGGTGAAATGTATTTAGTGCGTTGTAGATAATTCAAAATTAACAAGAGTGTAACCTAGCAACCAAAACAAAAGATTAATAAAATCTAGAATGGTCGCCTTCATAGAATAAGGCTGGAAGTGCTTTCCTAACAAACTCAACGAATACATAAATAAGAAAGATGAATCGTTTTTCCATAAATGATTCATCTTTCATAATTATAAAGATAACTAAAGATTCACAAGTACTAGAAGACCAGAAAGAAACATGTCGAAAACGTAAGAAGTAAGGATTCACGCGTACCAGCAGACAATAAACATGTCGAAGCATTTCTGGGGCTGGAATTGTGAGTGAAGACTTACAAAGTACCAGGATACCAGAACCATAATTATTTAACATCAAGCTATTAGCCTTAGCAGACGAAAGAAAGATCACTGAGCCAGAAAGAATAAATGGCGCAGGCAGGTGAAACCATGGGTGTATAAGAAGTATTTTAGCTTTAAGTTTTCTATTTTAAAAATTATTTCACCAATAGAAAGCAACAACAACAACATTACACCTGCGACTTTCTTTTATATTTATAGAACATCATTCATACCCACCCCTAAATATTGTTTTTACTTTATATGGCAAAACAACGTTTGCTGGGTCAGCTAGTAGGAAATAAAGGAAATGCATATGTGGTGGTTATGAACATGTTACAACAACTTATGTTGTAACATGTTCATAACAACCTTAATTTATCAAAAATTCATTTCTTATCTTTTAAATGGATAGGTATTTATGTCATGATATCCACCAAAATCACCACAAGTATTTAATTCCATTACACCTCGGCTTATTACTGAATAGTTTGAATAAAAAGCGATCAATATGATATAACCATCATAGTTAGACAAATACCATAATACATTATTTTTATGATATCATAAATAACTTTCTCAGCACATATTTTTTTAAATAAAATACAGCCTAAGTTTTAACTTAATAATATAGCTTTCCAATAGCCGAAGAATTTTTAAAATGGCTTTTACCGGTTTTACTATCAAATAATCAAATCTTTCCTCTTTAGGTATAATATTAGTTTAGACATGTATATTATTACTATTTTACTCAATTATTTGTGCGTGTGTCCTGATGGCGAAAATTTAACAAATTTTCAACAATCTATTTATCTACTATATTTTTATCACGCAGAAATCGCTTATTGCCTTCATTCAACTATTATGATTAATGATTTATTTCTTTTTTCAAAGGTAGAACTATCTTAATCTGCGCAATACGTGCTTTCAGAGATCAGTTTTATTATTTAACCTTTTACGAACCCATTGGCAAGAACCAATCTTTACATTTTAATATTAAATAGAACGTTTACAGCAGCACTAATTATTATTATCAACTCATCTACCTTTCCCTCACTTTTCATTAAAAGTGAGGGAAAGGGAAATCGACATAAATATTTCCTTTTATTTTATGATGCTATCGTTTTATTAATAAAACATAAGTAAAACATTTGAACTAATTTTGACAAGAAGTTTTAAATTAAATGCGAATCAATAACTCAAATATGTTTTTTAACATACATGTACATACATTATTTAACATATTTGAGAAATGTCACCTTTGTACGTTTACTAACAAATAGGTAAAGTTTCTTATCGCTGCCTCTCGGAAACAACAAATAGGAACCATCTCAGGACACCATGGACCTAAATCCTGATGTGTCATAAGTCGGCGGTGTAAAGAATGTCGTAAGTGACATACAGTGCACTGTTGGATTTTAACTGTCGGCACTAGACGGAGCGCTGAAAATCCAAAAGTGAACTGTCTGTGTCTTACGACATTTGAAACGGAAGTCGAATGTTGACACATCTATAAACAAGCATGTAGGATCAATGTACCTAAGCGACATACTTGTAGGTATAAGAGCATGTAGGTACATCACTTGAAATTGTTAAAAAATCAAACTTTTTTTTGTTAATCCACACAAATGGATATAAAAAATTAATCAGTCATCGACTAAACAAGAAGAGTACCCTTCTAGTTTAGGGGGTCTTAGTAAGATCTGTGTCCTGAGTTTCTGCACTTGCGCAGTTCAACCAAGCGCTGAAATCAATAATCTCATGGAAGCGGTCCAGGCCGAACCGATCTTTGTATCCGGGTCTATCAGCATCATTCCTGTTTTAACTAAATATCTGAAAAGCGAAGGTAAGTGGTGTACTAAAGATTATGTTGCAGATATAGTGTGGGTGTTCAGTTTCAAGTGTTTTGTCTGTCTGTTTTGGTGACAGCTTAGAGCTCCCCTAGTTCGGTGGTATAGGCCTTCGATCTTGAGTTCGATTCGGGAATAAGTGGGATCATCTATTCCTTAAGTTCGAGACTGCCCCAGCCGTAGCGCCAAAATAGATAGGGAGGCTTGAATCCCATTCAATTTTTGCTCTTTGTGGGAGGGGTTCAATGGATCCTTTGTTATATTGTACCAAGACAACAGTTTAATTTATTTTTCTGATAGGTGCCAACTTTCATTTAAGATGATTGATTATTAGGTTTTTTGTTTAAAACTTCCCAAATTTAGATTTATTAAAAACAAAACAAGCAAGATGTTAATACACTGATTAGCAGATTTTAAGTTTAAATTATGTTGATGGATAAGAATCTGCCAATTTTCAATTTAAACTAATCATATTATGATTGAATAGTTTTTATAAATAAATCCCACTATGTGAAAGTTAACCTTATTTATTTGTTAATTTATATGTAACATTACTGCGATTTGTAATGAAAACCCGATGTTGTCCGAATTGCGTTTTACATCCGAGGATCTCGACATTGTAATGTGTCATCAGGACATGGCATTTAAGTATAAACAAATCTGAGTACCTAATCGAAGATTCTAAGAGAAGCATTGAATGGATTTGATATTCGTTTTATAATATCACAAAGTATCACATCTTCAATGAACTCAAAGCCAAGAAACGTACAGAAGGACTTTAACATTTTTTTAATTTTCTGTCCTTACATTTCAGTTTAGTTGTAAGTACAAACAGAATGATGGAAGGTCCCCTGACCCCTGTCCCCTTCACTATCCCTACCATAGCAGGGTTCCGTCCCCCTTTCAATACTAATCACGCACACATACATTTATTAATTCAAACTTGATGATAATTTATTGGAAGTATGTGTAAAAACAGAGGTAGGCTGAAAGTATAGCAGTCGGTACTACCTATAATGATCATCAGATACGAACGCTTCCTAAACTAGTTAAAGATCAATGTGACAATAATTCCCAGATTTTTTCACTGATACTATCCGTTTACAGTTCCAGAAATGAGCGGTCAAGATAATTCACACCATCCGGTTGACCCACCATACGGTGATGGCAACCGCGAGATCGATTGGAATAAGTACAGGCAAGGCTACTTCAACCTTATTTCCATGATGCTGGCACAGGGGCGACGCGACGAGATCCGCAACAGAGCCGCAGCAGCCGCAGCCGGTCAGCCCAGCGCCGGTCAAACCAGCGAGCAAGAAGGGAAGAAGCCATCGGCAGAACCCGCCAACCAAACCAACACATCCCAATCTTAAATGTCACAGTATCCTCCACGTGACATGACGGTCCTGTTTCTTGTATCCTTCTTATGTGTATTCTGTAATCTAACCACTGTTCAATGTCAGTTAAATATTGGTAACAACCAGTTTTTGTTTTAAACTATCTGAGGAAAAAGGAATCGTTGATTAAATTAAAAGTTTGGGTATTAATGTGGCAGGGTGTTACTATCTCGGTGGTTGTTGAAGTCAATATCGATACGGTTTGTAAAAGGCTGAAAAGTTTAAGGTGTGATGCCAAATATTTAATTTAGATTAGAAGTTTTGCACCTATTATTGTGAAACGTTTAAAGAAAATAACTTTTTGGACGTATTTTGGATATACTTTTGGAAACATAAAATGTTTTTTTTTTTGTAATAAAACTGGATAGTTAACGGTGATTATCTTGTGAGTGTTATCTGACATGTTCTCATGATGTTCTGCTATCTCTATGTAATGTGAAATAAATGTAGTGGAAGAAATACATATGTGTTGTATGAATTCTTTGTTCCTAACACACACGCACACACACACACCGTTCTAACACAAAATAATTATGTCACAGAGGCATTTGATGAAATAAGTTCTGTTCGGCTTCACCTATATACGTATATGACTTAATCTATGTATTTAGTGATATCTATATCTATACTAATATTATAAAGATTTGTATTTTTGTATGTAACGAATAAACTCAAAAACTACTGGACCGATTTCAAAAATTTTTTCACCATTAGAAAGCTACATTCACCCTGAGTAACATAAGCTATATTTTATCCCCATATTCCCACGGGAACGGGAACTACGCGGGTAATATCGGGGCGCTGCTAGTGTTATATACAAAAAATGGCCTCATTAGTTTAAAAATTATAAATACAAAACTCACGTGACCTGTAAAAGAATAACTGAGGACCAATTACTTCTTTTTTACTTCCTTCCTTTCATTTTAGGTTTGTTTTAGTAAAGAAACCTAAAATTAATTTCTAAAACTAATATATGGCCTGTTTTTCAGTGATAATAAAGCTCTCAACAGGTGAAAGAATGATAATATTGGTTGGAACTTATCCATTACAAACAAACGTACTTATAAACAAGACCTTCTCTTTGCAATATTAATGTTGACGTTATTAATGTAGATAAGACAGAGAGAAAGGGACGTTATTAAAGTAAACTCCAGAGTAAAGGGAGATGGAATTGTATTCTTACGAACAAGTCTAAAACTGTAATTAATGTGATTTACTAATAGACCCAGTAACCCCACTTTTGCTTACTGAGTCCCGTTTCGTTTACCATTGCCAGCAAAGTAACTTTTTAAGGGTTCCGAATCCATATATGGAAAAGACTTTTATTATTCTTTCCCATTGTCTGTAGTTATACGTAGACTGACAGACTAAGTCATACTATAAGGGCTCATTTAGATCAACATAAGAAGATGCCCCGGGCGTTGGGAAACGCAGGGCGATTCCCGGCCACAGCAGGCGCAGGCCTGCGGACGGTGAGCTATGGGTAGCTTGCCGTTCGATAGCAACCAGGTCCGGGTCGACGGCGTGTCGTGTTCCACGCGCGCCTGAAAGAGCTGTCAGCAAAGAAGACGGGACCCCATAGTGTTAGTGCCTGGAACGCAAAGGGCACTAGAAGGATCACGGGTCTAAATTAGTCAGTAAGAGTCTGAAACTCCCTTCCGCTCCGGCCAGAGCGGAAGAAGTCACTTGATGATTTCCCATCCAGAAAAAAAGGGCTCATATAGATGGCCGTCAGCATTTTTTTCATGGTGGTGTGTATCTGTAGGGAATGTTCATTCCATTATTGGCCATCTACAAATGCACAATACGAACGATATTGTAATAAAAAACCAATGATAAAAAAACAATGATACAGGATAGTTGAGGATAGTCAGGGTGCGTCGGCAGCACCGTATACACAGATACTAGATTTTCGGCGGCGGCACCAATATACATGAGGGTTTCTTTTTTCCCATTTTGGTACGGAACCCTAAACAAATGTTACACCGCGCCCCCTTTCTAAATAAGGAACGCATCATACCGCTCCCGCTCCAATTCGTACGCACCAATCGGAGTGCAGGAATCAGGGAGAGGGTTCTAGAATCTAGATGATTCTAGAAGCCGAGGACGAAAAACAGTCGCGCGTCTATCGTCAGCTGGTCAGGCCGCGCAACGCCGGCTAACCGATGATGACTTGTGAAACGATTTTAACGGACGAACGAACGTCTTACCTTCAACTGAGTTCCGAACCCAAATCTAAGTTAAATACTATAGTTCAAATTGTGCAAACAGTAGGTATTACTACAAAACTGCAAAAATGTCTTAACGTATAAATATTGTAGCGTGGTCAAGTAAGTAACATAACCTTATGATGTTGTAAGTACAAAGTTTATATTTGTTCATGTGAAAAAAATATAATAAGTACCTACACACATTTCATAAAATAAAATAGAAGAAGGAAACAGAAAAATAGGTACATTAGCTTGTAAGTGGTAAAGTGAGTTAGTTTGTTTGCTACATATTTACGTCTAAATTGCAGAACCGATTTTGATGAAATTTGGTAGAAAGACATACTTCCTATAGACTTCATGCGAAAATCTATGTTACCACGAGCGAAGCCTGCAAAAGTTAGTATAATTATTATATACTTTATTGTACACCTTGTAATAAAAACAGGAAAAAAATTATAAAAACAAGTGTACAATGGGCGGTCTTATCGCACAAGGCAATCTCTTACAGACAACCTTTGGATGGACTGAACGAAAGGAGATAGATTTAGGGCTGTCAGTGTACAATCGTTATAAATAATACTAATTAGACATAATAATATAAAATACATAAATAAAATATAATATACTAATAAATATCAAATAGGTAGGCATATAGATGAGAAAGAAGCGGAACAATTATAGAGAAAAGTAATGCTCCTTCACCATTTTTTTAAACGCTGGTAGCGTTTGGGCACGTCTCACTTCTATGGGTAATTCATTCCACAAACGAGCTGCTTGCACACTAAAAGATTTATCGAAGAAGGAAGTGGAATGCATACGAATACTTAATTTTAGATTTTCCGATGATCTCAAGGACCTAGAATGCGTGTCACAGAGGAACTGAAAGCGTTCTTTAAGATAAAAAGGGGCAGAAGGATTAAAGAGCACGTTATAAAGTAGAGAAAGTATGTGGGCATTCCGACGAAGGCGAATAGGAAGCCATTTGAGCTTAACACGAAATTCAGAAACTCGGTCATACTTGCGCAAGCCAAATACAAACCTGATACAGAGATTTTGAAGTCGCTCAAGCTTGTCCAATTGGTCTTGGGTAAGATCAAGATAGCTGGCATCTGCATAGTCCAGGATAGGGAGAAGAAGAGATTGTACTATCGCAATTTTAGTGGTAATGGGAAGAAAATTGCGAAGGCGCCTCAGTGAGCCCGCTGACGCAAACATTTTACGACTTACTTCCTGCAGCTGCTTAGTCCAGGAAAGAGTGCTGTCAATATAAATCCCCAAGTTCTTCACAACGTGACTTACAGGAATAATGGCGTTATTAAAAGAAACCTGAGGAAGTTTAGACCAGTCAATCTTAGAGACAGTCCGGGAACTACCAACTACAATGACCTGCGTCTTAGTTGGATTGATCTTCAGCCCAAAATCATTGCTCCAGTCACCAATTCTAGCAAGGTCTTTATTTATAGTCTCAATGGCATCAGATAACTCTCCAAGGGAGGCTTGCGTGTAAATTTGGAGATCATCAGCATACAAGTGGTAGAAAGAAGAAAGTCGTTGAGTGATAGAATTAATAAAAAGTGCGAAAAGTAGAGGAGATAACACGCCACCCTGCGGCACACCAGAAGAGGTGTCACACCAAGAAGAAAAAGATCCCTCAGTGCAAATACGCTGCCGGCGGCCAAACAGGTAATAATATAATTGCCTACACTCATGGTGCAAAGGCGTGACTGTATGTTGGAATATATGTGGCACAATAGCTTATAAACAATCTTATCACAAATCTTAAAAAGTCAATTCGTCTCTAGGTTGGTAAAGAAAAAGTATTAGAATCTATCAATGTTGCGTCTGTTATTCTTTCAATTCAAATTGTTATCAAAAAAAATATAAGCAGTCATTTTGTAAAAAAAAAATCAAGCAGTATTCAAAATGGTTCAGCTAAGTATTCCAATAAGTAATACTGGGGCAAGCCTTCGCCGAACTCGTAACTCGGCTTGAAAGTTTACAAAGCGCTCACAAAGTTCAATGTACTCGTCAGTGATAAATTCGTGTTCACCTTCCATTGGACATTGGACCTATATTGAAGACTTTGTTTTTGGGGGAGGGAAACAACGACATAGGATTCGTAAACGTCTGAACTGGCGGCAAACTGCACTTGCGCAGTTCAGCACTTTGTCAATCAATACGTAATTTGAGACCGCTTCTGTGATAAAGTGTGCCGCTAAATCTTTGCGATTGCTCCGACATCGTCTCGGCACTGAAGTTCTTATCAGTGTACCTGTTGATTTAGGGAACTCGAAGAATTAGCAGTGAGTTGTACTGTGTGTCGGGAAATATAGTAACCTGTTTCATAATAACTTGTTGGTAGAACAAGACCTTGAAGATCTGTGTCGCCATTTTGAGTTACCTGAACAGGTTAATCCTAATTATTAGTCCTAGTTTTTAGTTTATTAATATTAGGGTCAACTGTTCACAGGCATGAACAGCGACGACGTGAACGATCGCAAGCAGAAACTGAGCAACATCATCAAGAAGATCACCGAGAGCCAGCTGCTGAAGATAAGGGAGGCTAATAACAGTGCCTGCAATCGCCAGGACTTCAAGTTCAACATGAACCCTCAGGAGCGAGACAATGGTGAGTCACAATTATTTATTTTAAATTAATATACCAGTTTTGTGTGCAAAAAACGATGTCAATTTTCATAAACAACATCGATTTCTGTAGCTTTTGATTTATATTGAAAGTTATTCGTAAAAAATACTACTAACCTCCCTTATTTCCAAAGCACACAGGGGAAAATCAGAAATAAACCGTATACACATATGTACATGGTAGATACAATTTAAAAGTATTCTCTAGCACAGTTTCTAGTACCTAATCAATTAAAAATCTTTAGCAAACAATCCTAAGTTTCTGTGCGTGCCTAATAATGTATATTTTTTACTTTATTTGCTACGCTGTAGCAGCTCCTCTACGGCGTAGCACCGTAAGCCATACATACATTTTCAATACATTTTTATTTCTTTTTGGTTTTACCATAGATATAATAAACAAGGAGATATGCCCTGTAGTCGAAAATGTATCGGAACCTGTGTCTCCTGTTTTGCCCTACCACCCGGCAACTACTACGAATGCAGTTCAGTAAAAGCAATAGATACGCAGTCGCGCACACACCCGCATTTTTGAAATCGGACTGTACTACACAATCAATTATAAACCTTATCCTAATAAACACAGCGTATATTTACAGTACACCGTGCAACTTACTCACACAAAAACAACGCTGGGTATCGTTGTGCTGTGCAAAAGCAATTTATTTTACATATACGCTAGTGATTGACTTATCGATTCTGGCATTTATTACACACGCCATGCTGCCCATGTATAACAAATAAATAGCATGAGTATGTTGACTATTTTAAGCAAAGGTCACTAATATATTATCTTAAACATGCCGATTACTATAATGCATTCGAAACTTTATCGAAAGTAAAATACAATTACCATAAAAAGTAAGGAAGTAGCACGAGGATAAGGCATACATACGATAATTCAAAGCCAAAAACACTTGAACGATTATTTACCAAAAATTTATTGCAATCTAAGAAAGTTTGGTACACTTTTGTAATATTTCATTCAACAATCGACATTGTTGTCGACAGTGTATCTGCACAATTACATCACTAACTCGCGGCAAGAAGCAGCGGCCGTACTATGCGATACATCGGCTTGCTAAAGTATCGTTTTGTGATTTTTACATTGCTCATCCAGTCACTTAGCGACAAACTTAGGTAGTGGTTAAGGAGCAGTGTATTCATTGTAATATGTTATTGTCGCTGTGACATTTGAAAACAAAAATAACATAGTATAAGCAAGAAATATTTTACGATTTGTTGTTTTTCATGATTTTAAAGACAAATATAGTAAAATACTTGTATTTTGATATGGTAAGTGATTCCATAATTAACAAAGTTTTGGTTTATGCTTCGGTTTTTACAAGAAAACACTGAACAACACGGCATTCTTATATCTTATCACGCTCACGGTCGTAAGCGCACTAGTTCGCGGATTCGACCATTGCGTAAGACATGCTCGCCCAGAGCATGTCGCGAGGACACCGACACGCCCCCTTGCCACTTCTCCTGTATTTTATATTTCTATGGGTTTTACTTTAAGACTGGACGAGTTATTCTATATACTGTAATTGCAGTTTAGTCACGTTCGCAAGAAAACCACCATAAAGGTGTTTTCCTTATAAAAAAACATATAGTGGATTTACTGATAATCTAGGTACAAAGACACACTCAATATACTCAGTGATGGAGTATATTGAGTGTGTACTACCATTTTCATTATTCAAGCCAGCCTGCATATAGCCTGCTAATAATGTTCGGACTTTATCCAGCACTGAGACACCAACTGCTGGGTAAAGTCCGTGGAACGTCTTTACAATATTAAAGAAGACATCCAAGTCGAGCTTAATGTTTTTTTTTATGTGGGTACATGTGTTTCCCAATTTGGATCGGGGTAAGGGTTTCCAACTTTCTTAAAAAGAACAGTTTTATTTTAATAGATGTGTTAATAAGTAAAGGTTTTAACATTATCCTTAAAAATGTGTGAGTCAGAATGATTCAGCGATAGCAGTTGAATAGATTTGGAAGACAGGTTAGCGACGCTAAATGTATGGCCACCCATTGTGTCATTTATATGGTGTATACAGAGTATTCTATTATACTCAATTTGATACTTCTTATCTCAGTATACTACGTTCGTTCCAGAAGTATATTACTTTCTCAAAGCCCCTATAAAATAACAGAAAAATACTAACATTACCAACCAATTGATTTCAGAGATGAACAAAGCGATGTCCACCAAGCTGTTTAGCGAGAAGGGCCACTTCGGGGGCCCGGGCTTCAACGCCCAGGTGGCGGGGCCCAGCTCTGAGTTGGCCGAGGCCCTGTCCAAGCCTGTGGGCCCCGGTGTCACCTTGTAGCTCACGCAGCTGCTGGAGCACTTTGAGACCGCATATCATCAGCTTGATTCGTAAGTATAAATACCTACTTAACTGTAGATAGTGGCCATTACAAATGTCAGTGTTATACTTTGTATGTCTGTCATACTGCGATCACGAAACACTTTGAAATTCATGATAGTTTGGCTAGTTGAAAGTTATACTTTATTATGGTGTACAATATTTAGTATTTCTATTATATTCTATTCATGGAGCGTAACAGAAACTATATATGTATTTACCGTATGAACAGTTCCCACTCCATCATCCCTGATGGAGTGCTACCTTATCCTTCACTGTTCAGTAAAAAATGTATTGTTCAAATCTGTGTGAATGTAGCTTCACCTTCTTTAAATCTTCGTGTTTTGTCTGCCTTTGAGCCAAGCTACTGGGGATAACTGTTCTCATTGTTTTGTTTCTTATCATTATCATTTTCATTTATCTATAATACTCGTATGTATGTATTTATAAATTATATAAGTATGTATATCAGTTGTCTGGTTACCATAACACAAGCTCTGCTTAGCTTGGGATCAGATAGCCGTGTGTGAGTTGTCCCAAGATATTTATTTATTATTCATGTAATCTCTCACTCAATTCATCCATGTGTATATGTCTTACGTCATCCTCTGTCTCCATCCACTTTCTGTATCGCATCACTCTTTTTTCGCATCGCATTTCAATTAGTTATCACAAATACAAGTCTTTGAACTATTAAGCAATCACTAAGCAGATTCTACGGATACAAATTTACAAATCAATTGTTTAACTGATGATAAACGGTGCTGAGTTGTTTTATGGAAAATACTGTATTATGCATTGCTCGAAAATACTATGCTGCATTGCCTGTTTGAATCCGCAACTGTTTTATATTTTATATATAATTATGTACAATTATACATATGTTTGTAATGTGCACCTGCCGAAATATAATTAAATAGTTGTATATAGATGTAAAAATCTATGAATTCTAAATCAATGTATGCTATTGTAATATACCAAAATGTATCCTGCACTAAAATATATGCACTGTTTACCACGTTTTATGCGAATAAAAATACTTATTAACTTAAATGTTGACCCTATGCGAGATTTTGCTCAAGTTGCTAAGGTGTGCGTTTGTATTGTTAGTAAGTTTTTAAGCGGCCGCGCAACCATTCCGAATGAAACACTTTCATATATGGCGATTGCCTTATAGCAACAGCAAAGCAATCGTGTTTTTATACATTACATAACTGTAAAAAGACTACATTTCGTGGTGGTCGTGTAAATAAGAATGGTTTACGCTATGAACAGCGTAGATCTAGGATGAACCTCTCGCAGATAATAATAATAATAATATATATTATGATACGCTGCTGATACGTTTACGTACCGTACCTGATACAGTCAGTCAGTGACGGCCTAATAAGTCTACCCACCTTACCATACCACGACCGTGCAAGACTCATTTTATATTCGCTTAGCTACGACTTACGCCATCTCACTGTTCGTTACCGAATCATTACGATCAACACAGAATGATAAAAAATTGCATAGGACATAGTAATAGAAACTCATTAGAATACGTGCAGAATCATGAATGAAACGCACAGTGACATCTATGATTGCAATGATAAATGTATGCCCTGTTTATATAGCAGTGGTAATCTTGTTATCTATTCGTCTCTAATATAAGTGCCTGCGTTTCTGTTCATGTTAGCGCCCTTTATTTTTTTTATTTATTAAAAGGCATTAATAATTTTGTTTTTAATTTCCAGGGTGGATTAAAAGCTCCGAGCTCAAACGAAGAAAAACGAACGAAGGATCACATGACTCACAATATTTTTAACTGATCAGTATGTCCACAATACCGCTGTAACCCTTGATTCTTGAATAATTCCTCAACGTTGTCACTTTTAAGTCAGGTTCACGATAGGAGTGCAGGTATTATTCATGTTTTCTTTAGACATTGAAAGGTATACTGATCTCACTAAATCATCCTAATCGAATTATGTGTAAACTTTGAGACTGTACTTTGAGTTTTGTAGTAGCTGTTGTATAGATGTTAAATGTCCAATGTACCTTAAAGTGCTTACGTATTGCATTTTTTTGCTTAGTCGTTATTTAGAAGGGTTTATCCTTCATACGCTGCAGATCTAAATTATAATGTGTTGACAGTGTGCTAGGTTAAACACGTGCATACGAGTAAGTGTTCTTGTGATATTCTGTGAACGTCTAATCGTAAGTTATGATACCCACTACGGACGCGCTTTTCGTGTCCTGTGAGTTTTTTGGTTCTAATTTTGACAAACAACAAGGAGCTCGAAATGTTAAATGAATTCCCAGTAGCCGACACGTTTTTATTAATACTTTTGCATCATATTGGTGTAATATTTATTTAAAAAAATATTATAATACAACTACTTATTACTCTGTTATGAGTCAAATAATCTCATAATTATAAAAATATTCGGTATACTATTTGGATGATGAATTGGAAAATATCTCGATTTTAAATAACAAAAACCACATAATCATATTATGAGGGCAATATTTTTTTTGAAGTATAAAGCATAAATACAAAATTATTAAGACATCATATTATTATGGTATTCTAGTAAGTTCAAAAATTAAAGAGGAAAAGAATGGTCTTTAAAATAAATAAAATACAAAATAAAATTTTGTAGACAGACACTTTTTTACACAATATTGTAGTGATGTTTTAAGTAAATCTGCATAATTAACTTAAATATCACTTCTTGTAAACATTTGTCTTTAGATTTAAGTATCTTAAGAAAAATGTCTACAATTAATTGTAATGTATATTGCAACTATGGATTGTTCGTGCCACAATGACAAATCAATAAAGTTAATCTTAGGCCTTAAATTAAAAAAAAAAAAAAACTACTGCCGCAAGCAACCGATTCTAAACCTTGTCGTTACGATTCTAAACATTTATAGCACTAATATAATGTGTGATTACTCAATAATAAAGGATAATATTGATGTTGTCATTAGATGTTATCACGCATATTGTAGTTTGCCTTTTAGATCCTGCCCTTGTCCCATTTTACTTGGGAGCTAAAAAAAGAATAAAACTGTTGCTTTTTCCATTTGACTTGTTTTAAGCCTTTTAATTAGGTATATAATATTTTAAATCTTAGGGTTTATAGATCTTTTTCACAGTCTCCGATTAAGCACCTAAAACCACAACTGAAGACGTTTCCCTGACCAAATAACCTTGAGCATTCGTTCCCTCTTTGCCGCCCGCATCCTGCGTACGAACTTTTATCATAGAATTCACACAACTTTAGGAATTATTTTTATGAATAAAGATAAGCGATCTTTTGAAATGAAATAAAACGTGTATAATATAGATTTTTAAATTATCTATCCATTATTGTAATCCTCAAATGATTAAAGCCTTGCATTTAGCAACGGATGCATAAAATCAACAATTTTAGTCATTTTTTAAAAGTAGATTTTAAATTTATTTAAAACAAATAAAACAAATTAGAACGTGGAATGTGATGATACGACATCGAATATTAATAATGTGCTTTTACATGTAGATTATTTCTCATAACTAATGAGTTAATAGTCTCTGAATAGCGAAGAAAAACTCACTATCGCAAGGTTTTGGTCGGGGTATCGCCTGAAGTAGGTAATATTACCTGACAGATCTATACTCTGGGTCAATCGGAGCACGTCAAACAGGCGGCGTAAATAACTAATACGATATTGGAAATATAATATAATACTGTACCAGGTATGACGGAAGACCGGCTTTATTATTGTGCGTATTGAAAATTGTAACATCGAGTTGGTAAAATGCTAGAAATCTTTTAATGGTAAAATCGCGCCTTTTGTCTATGTTTAAAATAACTGACAACTGCATTTCTATTTATCTTTTTCTTTGGTTATTACAATAATATCATTATCGGTTAAGAAATGAAACTCTTTAAGAGATGCTTGTCATTTTTGTTAGCTGATATACACCTTAGATATATACATATATCTACCACCTAGACTAAGTAGTATTCGTGTATGTACTAAATGAGCGTGTAAATGTCGTGTGTTTTAAGTTTCCATTTAAATTAATAAGCCACGTCCTCAGTAAAAGTAAAAAAATGTTTAGTTTTCAAAGATTTTTATTTTATTTTAACGATATTCTTGTACCTGTCCATTATCTATTTCTATAAGGTTGTCTATGTTATGTATTTTTATGTATAAACAGAACAATGACATATTTTCTGTCGAGATGTTTTTTTTCTAGAGTTGTCTTTTATTTATTGCTCGAACCACCCAAGTTCCTTTGTTTAAGTACGCCCTGTATAGTCAGCACCTTACCGACCCCAAGAGCCCAACAACTCAAATCTTTTCCCATATAGGTTTGTCACAATCTTAGCCAGCTTTATTTTTTATAGAACACAGATTTTATTTTGTTAAGGAAGTTACAACGCAGTTCAGTCACCAGTCAACTCATTTTTATCTTTGTCAAATCAACCAAAAACAGACGAATAAAACTAATAATACTAATCAGAGTGACATGATACGTCACTCTGATAAGTATTATTAGTTTTATTCGTCTGATGTACCTAGTACCTTTATAAGTCAGGGTTTTCAAGACAATGGTTGCATGAGGCACCCAACAGTCAACTTCTTTTAAACAATGTTGCGATTGAGCTTGGTACTTAATCAACTCATGTAAACCACCCTCATAAACTTAACAAGTACACAGTAAAATGAATCTAGCAGTGTTCCGAAAAATATTTATGCCTTTGACCCCAATAACTTCTTTAACTTAGAACTAGGATGTTTTAGAAGTTTAGAAGAAGCTTTTGGAAGTCCTCTTTCACCATATAAAGTATAACGATAATTGTAGGAACATAACTAAAACAGCACTAAAGATATGACTTAAGAGGAAAATTCATAGGCCTCGCCGCGCGCTCATTCCCGCGCGAAATCTAGGTCCACAGGTAAAATAGATCACAGGATACAAAAAATAAATTGCACTTTGGCGGGGATGACTAATGGCCGCCATAAATCAATACATAGAAATTCGAGAGGCGTCTCATTGCGCAGTCTCTTGGTACAGCTTCATCGAGAAGCGCAAATATTTTCGGATCACTTTTCACGACTGCTTGACCCCTAAAAAGGCCTAGAATAATTAGGTAAGTACTATATGAGTGAATATTATTGTTTAGACAACAATATTATTCAGTTAATTGATGAGAGTTTCTTGAATTAAGTACGCAATTTAAATTAGTTCAATGGACGTTTTGGTAATTGTGCGATTAAAATTCCAATGAGAGGGAAAAGTTAGAACTTGATGTACATAATACAATCATCAGTAACTTGAATAATTACACCTTATCCATATCCAAGGTGCCCTTTGTGTATTCACTGATTTTGAATATCCTAAGTTATGATTGTTTGTACATTAAGTCGGTATTTGAGACAGACAATATTTACCTAAAAATAAAATCAGTTTTTCCTTTTTAATCAGTAAATAACAGTCACTCAATACTAGACAACACTCGGGCTGAATTACACAGTGCCAATCAATCCAATCAATGCCTGTCAGCAATGAGTCAGAGCGCACACTACTGGTAGCGCGTAGGGGTTCATAGTTCTAAAATTTGTCCCCTTGTTACAGCCATGTCCGATGTTCTGGAGAACACTGTGACGCCGCCATCGATGCCGTGCCCCGAACGCCAGTGGATGGATACGGGGGACAGGCCGAAGCCAAAGATCTATGAACATGGCCCGGGCGTTTACTATTTCTACTGTTCCTGCGACGATTGTAAGATGTTTTATGGGAGCGGGAAACCCATCCAGTGCGTGAATCCGCGCACCTTGGACGCTCTCACTCCGAGGTATGGCTACCTGGGTCTGGTGAACTCCATGCGCGCTGCCTCCGCCAAGCGCGAGGAGGAACGCCAGGAGAGGCTCCAGGCCGAACGCGACAGAAAAGCTGGCGTCAAGTTTCCGAAAACGGAGCAGGTCTCCACGAGTACTAAAACTAAAAGTCTGCATCAAACCATTAAGCGCCGTCGTGTGTAAACTGTTTGGCCGCAGCAGAAAAGATTCCCTTCTAATATATGTTTTTTATGGGGTTTTTCCCTAATGCATTAAGTTTCCATATTTATTTTTTGCGTATTAGGTATGCCACATGCATAGAATAGATGTAACGTAGATAAAAGCTTAAATTTAGTAATTAATGTGATTGTTTATGTATCCCTCACCTTTGTTACTTTTCGTAACTAAATCTTCTCATTACTATGTTTTTGAGAGAGGCACTAGTATGACTGATTATATGCCTACTAGAGCAGTTTTGAGTTGTTTGCTTTTGTCATGACTTGCCGTCAAACGGTTGGTTTATAGTTTCGATAAAAAGCTTTAAAAAACAGTTTCGGTCCAAATTTTAGAAACTCGTTAATTATAAAAACTAGC
Organism: Hecatera dysodea; assembly: GCA_905332915.2. Classification (NCBI taxonomy): domain Eukaryota; kingdom Metazoa; phylum Arthropoda; class Insecta; order Lepidoptera; family Noctuidae; genus Hecatera; species Hecatera dysodea. The sequence continues at coordinate 21,458,110 of HG995286.1, read as the reverse complement.
AAGAGTGCGTAGCTAGGATTTCCAAATTAGTATTGCTCGCTGGGCATCATACGTACCATAACACGTTCAAGCTACTCACTTCTGTTAGTAACAGAGCTTATTTTTTGTAAGTCTTTTTAATATTTTATAAGTTAATAAGTACGGCATCAATAAACTTTAAGGCCAAATTTGTATCTAGTTTATTAAAAACAAATGATGTGAGCAAGGAAGGAACCAATTATTTTGGATGTATTGTCTATTTCGTTATAGTTATTTTCCAATGTTATTTTGAATGTTTCCTCATTCAAAAACTCAGTGTTGTGCGTAATAAATGTTCTTGAAAAAGATTTTCTAGCTTCATTTAATATCTTTGTTATTTTGATTACCTTGTTATATAATAATACTTTTATAAAGAGACACACACATTACTTATTGGAGGAACTAATGGGGCAGTTGTTTGAAATAAATCTAAGTTAAAATAATGGTTGTTCAATTATATATTCCAATTGCAAGTGATTGAATAGAGTTTTTTTGTTATGAAGAATGTAATAAGGATCCATAGTGACAGTTGACATTTAAAAGTAAGATTCCTTGTAACTTATAGGGCAAGTGGTTATTACAATAAAGTCTAGCCTAAAAGACTAATTAGCAATTTAACTATATAATCTGTACAAGTTTTAGGAACGTTCAACATATATTTGAAAGCCATAAAGTTTATCCATTACGCCATAGCATGTATAATCATGTCAAAGCTTGTTTACAAACAAAATTACACACGTCTATCAAAGCAAATATTATATTCAAGTTTTAGTTATACCAAGTCTCCTCCTAAAGCGTTTTGGTCGTACGTCAAATCAAAAAATCAAACCAACGCTTATCCTTCCGTACTTAAATATAAAAATAGCACATCAAGTACAGGAGAGGATATCTGCAACATGTTTGGCGAATATTTTCATTCAAATTTTCTCAGTCCTACTGATATTACCAACGATGACGATAATGTTTCGAAAGACCGCGCGTGGGGATCAAACATGCATTTGAGCGATATTGTTTCGGACATACATTCAGTCGAAGTTAACGAATTAGAAGTATTCAATTTACTTAAAGGAGTTGACTTATCTAAATCTGCAGGGCCAGACAATATTCCACCAGTTTTTATCGTCCATTGTGCCAAAAATTTGACTCGTCCTCTTTCACTACTCTTTAGGCGGTCACTTAATTTAGGTGAGGTACCTTCAATCTGGAAATCGGCCTTGATCACTCCGATCCACAAGAAAGGACCTAGGGATCATGTGGAGAACTACAGGCCCATATCCAAATTATGCATTTTTGCTAAAATTCTGGAAAAAATTATACACAAGCAGCTTTATGCTTGTCTTAAACTAAGCATCAGTGACCGTCAACATGGTTTTTTGCGAGGTCGATCCACAACCACTAATCTCATTCTTTGTGCTGACTACTTGACTGAATGTATGGCTCAACGCACTCAAGTAGATGTAATCTACACAGATTACAGCAAGTGTTTTGATCGCTTGGATCATGCCATACTTCTGCGTAAACTTTTGGCTATAGGTATCAGTGGAAATCTCTACAGGTGGTTCTCTTCCTATGTGGCCAACAGATGTCAAACTATTGTTCTCAACGGATACACATCAAGAACTATGATTATCCCCTCAGGAATTCCACAAGGATCGCTTTTGGGACCCTTGTTATTCAACATCTTCATCAACGACGTCTCTTCATGTTTCTCGAACTCAAGAGTTCTACTATTTGCGGACGACATGAAGATTCTAAGTGAAATTAGAACTAATGAAAACGCTGAACGTCTCCAACGTGATCTGGACCAATTTCAGGAGTATTGTGTGGCCAACCGCTTGGATCTCAACGTCTCGAAATGTTATATATGTACCTTCACTCGCAAACCTAAACCTATTTTTTATGATTACAAACTAGCCAATACTTCAATAGCCAGAGTTAACACGATCAGAGATTTAGGCGTTACTTTTGACTCGAAACTTTTGTTTGACACACACATCGATACTATTATTAAAAAAGCTTCTAAGGCTTTAGGTTTCATCTTTAGGATATCAGCAGATTTTAAAAATATCAAAACCTTCAAAATTCTATATTGTGCTTTTGTACGCAGTCACCTCGAATACTGCTCACCAGTATGGAATCCCAATTATAACACTTACGTTAATCGCATTGAAAGTATTCAAAAGAAGTTCTTAAGGTACATTCAGTTTAGATCCAAAACATATTTACCTAGCTATCACAGCCGCTGTAGGAAGTTTCATATTCTTCCGCTAATTGAACGGAGAAAAATTGCTGACATGTTATTTCTATTTAACTTGGCAAATGGTTCAACCGACTGTTCCGAACTGATGGGTAAAATTGGGCTGCGTGTTCCCTCCTTCAACTTAAGGAACCATCGACCATTGTATGTTCCCTCTGTGCGGTGCATATATCGACAAAACTCATATATAATAAGAGCTTGCAGGGCATATAACACGATGTGTCAGAGTGTTGATGATCTTGACTTGTTCTCTACCAGTGTTCCGAAACTTAAAAAAATACTGAGTAGTAGCTTCTTTGAAGTTCACTAAAACCCTTTCTTGATATTCTCCGAGTGCTTACTTCTAAATTCTTACTTTCTCTTGCCTGTCTACTGTTTCTTGTGCTACCCTAATATTGTTAGTGAAAACTTTTAATTGGCCTTCTTTCACTAACTTACTGTAAACTATCTGTATCCTAGCTGTAAGTTTTCTTAAGAAATAAAATAAAAAATAAAAATAAATAAAGTCAATCAATGCTGGACGAACATTACATTCAAGTTTTGCCTCTTCAACACACAGTTGAACACTGTTTTCATGATGTCAGGTCATTTCAAAAAACAGTCTGATGTCAAACACCACTAAATGCCCGGAAAAGCTTCTAGTCTACGAAAGAGCGTATGATAGGAAACCCTTTATTCAAATATTCCCATTCTGATTATATGGATCCTAGAAATTGTCTATGGCAAACATTGCAAAGTCCAAACTATAGGTTTGTCAATGTACAATGGGGAAAACTAAACCTATTTTTTATAACTTTCTTACTATTTGAATGATTGTTTGAAGTCTTTTTTGATAATAGATATCTTTTTAGCCTGTAAATGATATGCATGCCTGTAAGTGGCTAGTTCACACAGGATTTTTTTTTTCCATTTTGTGATAAATCATTGTCGTCATATTTGTGAACAAGTCGTTGGTGTGCCTATGCAAATAAATAAATAAGTAAATATTGGACATAATATACCATTTACGACGGCCAAACTGCGCTCCAATACACGATCAGTGACGTTAGTGGGACTAGGTAGGCCTCGTCTGCCGGATTCCTAATGGGCTGTAGTCCAAATGATCGCGGCAACCTTAACATTGCTAGAAGATGCAGCACATACTGGAGAAGATGGTGGGACGAGATGGCCAACACTAACAACCAATGGCCCACAATAACAAATAATCTGCCTAAAGTTTTCCCAATATCCTCAAGTAGTACAACCCACTTACTGGATATAACTACCCCATGTTGATTTGTTAGACTTACGGGCTTCTTCTACCCGAAATGGCAGTCGAAAGTCTAGATATTACAGCCGGGCCCAACTGTTTAACCTAGGTTAAACAGTTGGGCCCGGCTGTAATGTAATTTAGAGATAAGAAGGGGTCTGTATTGAATGGACACCCATCAACGGACTGACCTCGTAAAGTATTGCTTATTCTTAAAGATCAACTCGAACGATCTCCTCTTTACCTTCTGAACTCGTATTTTTAGACAATGTAAAACTTAGCGATAATTGCCTTGGTTGAATACAGTTGCTTTGATAGCAAGGCAGCAGTTGTACACGATTAATCCTTGGCAATAGTTTCAAAAAATGTTTAAGGCTCAATACGATTATTGAGCCTTAAACATTTTATGAAACTGTGAAAAAGTGGTACACGTGTCATAAAAACTCGCTTTCATTTCTTGAACTACATTATTGGACATACTTTTGATGGCACACATGTGCACAGTAAAAATGGCACACATGTGCACAATGCGATGAAATTAAATTATTATTTATCTTGAAAGTGCCAAAACTTCTAACTATCGTGTAAACTAGACTCAATCGTACGGCGCATAGCTGCGTGGAAACGAAACGTACGTTCAAACGATTCCAAAGAAAACACTCGTCTCCACATTTTTTAAAATTTTTGTTTACGCATTTTAAACCTAAATGCTATAAGATAGATTTATTTTACATGCGTAAAATAATATTCAAGTTTCGTTACGTTTAGTTTGCACAAGGGACACACCTGCTCGTACAAGGTTACCCTTATATGACCAGTCACACCACGAACCCCTCATCGCCGAAATTTTCCCGCCCTTGTTGCTAGGCAGGATTATTGATCAGGCCACATGGCTGTTTATAGAAAATTCCCCACCCGAAACCAGCCCCTAAATTTTCTTTGTTCGGAGTTTTCCCCTAATGAAAAGCAAAAATATATGGTTTCATTATGAAAATTATTAAAACGTGATGGCTTCCATCTTAAATTTTATGGCGTCAGATCGTATGAAATATCGATCAGTTCATCCAGCGATAATGGCTCCCCCTACATTGAGACGTTATCCCCACCAAAAAGCACAACATTTAAGATAAATTCACTGTGTTCCCCTATATTCGCATAACAATGATCTTTATTCACGTAGCTATAAGGTTCATGCCGCAGGTAAAATAACTGAACGGTCTGTACACAGGGGTAGGAGAATTGTCCTTTCCTAGACTAATAAAATGTTTGAAGATGGTTCAATCCTTTGCTTTGAAAATGCTTCAGCTACTGAGTACATATATATACATATATCTAACTAGCTGACTGATAAAAAAAAACAAATTTAGGGGTAGACCACCCTTAACAATTAGGAAGATGTAAAATAGATGTTGTCCGATTCGCCACCCTAGCCGATATGCACGCTAAGATTTACGAAAAAACTTTTTAAAAAAAACAAAACCGACTTCTAAACAAAAAAACCAAAAAGTACAAAATAACTTTAATTTCGGAACTTTTTTTTATTTTTCACTTTTTAGTGGTTCACTTCCAGTTAAACATAGTGTAAACAATAAACAAACATGCGATTTCAGCTATCCCGACAGATTTGCTATCATTTATTGAAATTAACAAAAAACCGCTTGTTCGATTTCGATAACATTTTCATGGGACCATTTGGGAAGTACACCCTTTCCAACAAAAAAGAATTTTTCAAATCGGTTGGCAAGCGACGGAGTTATGCGCGAACAAACTTTAAAAAAAAAAACCCTACAAACATCCGAATTGAGAACCTCCTCCTTTTTTAGAAGTCGGTTAAAAATCAAGTCAGGTCGAGCCGTTTCGGAGGAGTTCAACCACAAACACCGTGACACGAGAATTTTATATATAAGATAACATTTTACGTTATTTGAAAAATACTTTAGTCATATCCAGCTAATGTACTACTACTACTACTACAAAATAACTATCTCGAGAATAACGCGTTCAATCTTTTATAAGGAAATAGTAACTAACAAGCATGTTACATAATAATGCATAAAAATATTAATTTATAAAACCGTCGTATTGAATTAAGAATAAAAACAGGTTTGTAATGAAAGATATAGTCATGCTAATATAATTCACCTTTCTATGGATTTACATTTCTATGGATGGGAAATCATAAGATTTCCCATCCATAGAAAAACCAAATAAAAATCGGTGGTAAAAAAGCAACCACAAACACCGAGTTCCGAAATTAAAGTTAAACACATCAAAAGTATCTAGGGATCAACATATATTTTTGCAATAACTTTTCTCCTGATTGATATTAATTAAAATTTTCTTTAAGGATTCATCAAATAAAGTGTTTTCGTTTGTCACAGTAACGATAAACCAAGTCACCTTTGCATTAATAAAGAAATTTGCCATTTTCCTAATAAAGGGATTTTTGACATTTGAACCACTAACATTAAAGTTCGAAAAAAAGACTGAAATAACAGTTTTCTTTAAAATTTTATTGGGTAACTTAAACAATTAATAATCCGTGTTTCTACCGCGAACACTAACAACACAAGAACATCGGTTTGGCATACTCAAAATGAGTTCATCCAAATCACGCTGTGGAATGGCCGCCCATGTTCGTTGCAACAACAAAAAAAGGTCTTCTTGCGACTGGATACCCTCCATATTCGGCAGAGCTCTTCGCTTACCTTGGCTGAGCGCCATGGAGGACGGTATCGCTGCACCACACGGAGACAAGACCGATACATTCAAATCTTAACTCGAAGAGCTCCAACAATAACCGCCATGATGTTAGCCGTGAGGCTTCATCACTCTTCAGGGAACTTAATTAGCGACCAAACAGTCAGAAACCGCTTGCATGAAGTGAACCTTCATTCCCGAAGACCGCTACGGGTACCACCTATAGCAATGCACAATCGTAGGATTCGATATCAATGGGCTCTTGAACACAGAAATTGGGCAGAAGAACAATGGCGTTTCGTGTGCTTTTCTGATGAGTCTCGTTTTGGTATGAGACCGGATACAAGACGTATACGACACTGGAGAACCCCTGGACGCCAACAGCGATTAAAATCCTGCCAGGAAGTCCATCCTTATAGTGGTGGAACCATCATAGTATGGGCGGGTATTTGGATCGGCGGAAGAACTGAGTTGATTTGGATCAGAGGCAACCTCAACGCTCAAATTTATGCTGAGACGATTGTATCAGACGTCATCGTTCCTCTACAAGTGCAAATCGGTCCCTTATTTCAGTTAATGCATGATAATGCACGACCGCACACCGCAAGAGTTGTAAGACAGACTCTCGCCGCAGCTAACATCAATGTCCTGCCCTGGCCTGCTCAGTCGCCAGACTTGAACCCGATTGAGCATGCATGGGATATGCTACAGAGAAGAGCTCTGCCGAATATGGAGGGTATCCAGTCGCAAGAAGACCTTTTTTTGTTGTTGCAACGAACATGGGCGGCCATTCCACAGCGTGATTTGGATGAACTCATTTTGAGTATGCCAAACCGATGTTCTTGTGTTGTTAGTGTTCGCGGTAGAAACACGGATTATTAATTGTTTAAGTTACCCAATAAAATTTTAAAGAAAACTGTTATTTCAGTCTTTTTTTCGAACTTTAATGTTAGTGGTTCAAATGTCAAAAATCCCTTTATTAGGAAAATGGCAAATTTCTTTATTAATGCAAAGGTGACTTGGTTTATCGTTACTGTGACAAACGAAAACACTTTATTTGATGAATCCTTAAAGAAAATTTTAATTAATATCAATCAGGAGAAAAGTTATTGCAAAAATATATGTTGATCCCTAGATACTTTTGATGTGTTTATTTTGTACTTTTTGGGCTTTTTGTGTACTTTTTTGTAAAAAGTTTTTAAAATTTTTCACTTTTTAGTGGTGCACTCCTCCTCCTCCCCACCTTAACGTACCAATCACATTGCTGTAAACAATAAACAAACATGCGATTTCAGCAATCCCGAAAGATTTGCTATCATTTATTGAAGAGTTCCGTTTCCTATCATCTCTAAACTTCATCAAATCTTCACCAAACTAGAGGGGACCACGTTGAAATACTAAGATGCTCTTTCAAACCATCGTACACAATTTTATTTTTTCATTTATATCGACAAGAGGGAATGAGAACGTCGTCAATGTAAACTAAGTCACGCATTATTAGGGATAACTCAAATACTAGTCGTCAGATCTCAATCATACAACACGCCATCGACCCGGGCCTGGTTGTTATCGGACGGCGATCCAACCGACGCTCGCCGTCCCCAGACCCGCGCCTACGATGGCCGGGAATCACAATGCGACTCGGGCGGCTAGGGCGTGAGTATTGCCTCTCTCTCATGCGGTCTACCTCCCCCTTCGCTAGAATTACTGCTTCGCAGAAGGAGGTCACTGCCTCCAATGTCACCTCGCTCCTGACCTCTCCAATTACTCCTCAAAGGGGGACTTATCGCCAGGATAGTGGCGTACACAAAAGAAACTTCGATTTAGAACATTCGATTTGCTAGTAGGTAGACGGGGCACATGGAACAACGACAGTGACCTTATAAATATAGCCGAATGTTTGTAACAGTTCTGTTTGTACCTATGTATTTATAAATCCTTATTCACATTTGACCGTCAGATGTTTTGCGGTTACGCTTTTTTTTGATACCGTAAAAGTAATAAAAAATACGAAAAAATAAGTTTGCAATGTGGTGAAAGGCCAGATTGGTATATGGTTCTTTGTTCGCGATGGACTACAGTTGACTGTAATTATTTAGCATTACAGGTGTGTGATAAGAGAATCCGAAGGGCACACATAACATTTGGCAAATTACAATGCAGCCCGATGTAAGCCTTCCCTTTAACAAAACCACAATCATTTCTTTTACGTTGTTTTGCATTAACGTTATTTGGGCGCCGTTAAAATGTAAGTAATTGACCTGACGTACGCAAAGCAAGCTTGTTTTGAAATGCTTCCTTTTGCTGCGGCTTCAACCACAACACGTTGTCCTACGGGAACGTATTATCAGCGTATAAATTATCACATGATCTATGAATATCCGCCGTCGGACTAGTTTCAGTTAAAAGTGATAGCACTTTTACCATAAAACCATAAAATACCGTGGCATCCGAATGTATGTACACCAAAATATGTTTGGACAATACACTGGCATTCTCAATCTTTTTAAATGAAGCAGAAATATGGTGCATCAAAATTCTGGAACTTTCGAAATGCGAGTTTTGCGAAGACTTCTTCGTATACCAGGAACCGCTACGAAAACGAATAAGTCCATAAATAACCAAACGCCTTTCTGTAATATGCCAGGAGTGTACTCTCAGATTTTTTAGACTAGAATAGTCTGGAAAGGCTCTTGATACTAGGCCGGATCGAAGGGAAACACGCTCAAGGTCAAGGTCAAGAGCTCATCGTCTGATTCGTCTGACATCATAAATAAGGCTGCTGTATGCATTCAACAGCCTTAAAGAGCGGTCCACACTGCAGAAGACCTCATGTCATCAGAAGCAGTGCGGGAATGACGAAGAAGATATCCCATTTTAAACAGTGGTTAAACCCACGTTCTAAATTCATCCAAATTTGTTTCGCCGTTGTGGCGTGATTGGTTAACATTTATAGTTTAAAATACGTATTATTGGGAAGGATGGCTTAGGTGACGAAACTAAGCTTTGAAAATAAACGTTGATGACTTTAAGTAAAAACTAGGAAAAGAGCAATGACACGGTTGCAATGAAATAATAAAACTGCAAAGCAGGAGGGGAGTACTAAATGAACAAGACGTTGTGCTGCGAAGACCCTAAATGCTTTGTGACAAAGGCGAGAATAAAAGTTATGTTAAACTCCACTTGTCTGATTTAAAATCATATGGTAAACCTCAAGCCCCAATATTGCAACTTGTTATCTCTAACTGACGTTGATTTTAAGGGATGCATATTATAGACTTGGTAAAAGGGTTCCGTTACAGGTTTACAAGTAAGGGTGTTTTTATTGACCATCACCCATGATGAGGATGATGATTAATAAAATACACCCTTAGCTCGACTTCACCCACTGCTGTGCATAGGCTTCTCTTTACTTGTGCCCCTCGTTCCCATGCCAGCTTCATCTAAATTTTACCCGCATTGACAACAATGGACGACTATTATGTATGTATAACTTATTCTCTCTTATAGAATAGAATACTCTTTATTATGCACACCATATAAGTTACACAAAATATAGATGACGAAAACATTACATAGGGTGACACAGTGGGCGGCCTTATCGCTAAAAGCGATCTTTTCAAGACAATCTTTGGATGGATTTTAAAGAGAAAAGGGAATTATAGTACTGTAGGTAGTCTTATATCTTATATCAAGCTATTAAAAGCAACAGGTGTGCTGGTCAGTGTTCACCGTTGCCTAAGCAGGTACAACTAGAGCATCAGTGGCATCCCCAGAGTGCTAAGCAAAGTCATCATCATCATCTGCCTAGCCTTTATCCCAACTATAATGGGGTCGGCTCCCAGTTAAGCCGGATTCAGCTGAATACCAGTATTTTACGTGAAGCGACTGCCTACCAGACCTTCACAACCAATTAACTGGGGAACACGGTACTTCTTGGCAAGAACTGGTGTCAGATTTTCTGGCTTCTGACAACCCGTAACGACTGCCAAAGATCTCCAAATGACAGCCGGGACCAACGGTTTAACGTGCTTTCCGAGGCACGGAGAAGTCAAGTCGGCAAAGCAAAATAATATTCTATTACTAATAACGATTGTCACTAACCTAAATTTTCTATATTTCGACAATTAGTATTGCTGATAGAATGCAATTATTTTACCCCAGTGTACGACGCTATTCTAGAAACTAAGCTGAAATATCTCGTATCTTTCATAACGCTAGCATGCATACCGTTCATACATTATGTATGTATGTACATACATTGTTTCCATCATATTCATTCCTAATCGCTGTTCATGGTCCAGTGTTCATGCCGAAAAGTAAGCCGTCATCTGCAACAAAAGATAAGATTTATCATTTTTGAGGTTATATTGTTTCTTTTTTTTTTAACCAAATAGAAAATATGGCAAACTTATTTATTTTTTTCATTTGTTCATTATTCTGATTCATAGGTGAGTATTGTTTCGAAACTAAAAGAAACACCGTGAAAGATATCAGAAAATTAGAAAAGTGGCAATGACACATTACACGGTGTCTAAAACATCCCTAAAGCTAGTCTACATAGGTATAAACTCAACTTCTATCGGTTAAAACGTTGGGTCATTGATCCCTTAACAAACTCCTATTCAATACACGACCTACGAATTCGAAACTTCGATCAATTATCAAACAAAACTTTTACAAGAATATTGAGCCATTTGAAAAAACATTACTCTGTAACGAATCTGAAACGTGTAGGCAGAAAACGCTCCGCTTGCAAACCAATCTGTTTTTGTTTTATACTAGTCTATGATATTTCATGTCTAATTATGAAAAACTAGATGTCACCGCTGTCGAAAATATACTTTCTTATACGTAGCATTTCGACTACATAATTTGAGAATATCTAAGTTATTTGTAATACATCAACAAACGAATTTTAATAGTAAAACAGTGATATCTTAGAGCTTAAAGCTTTCATATTTTTGCACTGGCAACTTGATTTTTGCTCTGCAGTTATGAACTTAATTGTCCAGGAATAAGGTGTACTTTTTCTTGTCCGAATAACGCGTATTTGCGAGAAATTATAGTATTGCCAGCGTAAAATTCCATAAAGCGACGCGGTACAGAGCGCTGGAATAAATCAATGTAGGCATTTGGGAGGAGTCGCTTTCGAGACAGGTCGAACTTTGTTGAGTGCCGACTTTTTGGAGGAAAAACTAAGAAAATGTTTGAAATGCTTGAAGAACTGGCTGATTGTGCCGAGAAAGAAATGAAAGGTAAGACAAACATCCTTACCTGCTCTTGTGCTCGCTTCAAATCTATGCGAAGTTTAACTTTTAACAAGCTGGCGTCACTTAAGTCGCAATTGATTAACTTAAAAGTAATTATGTTTGTCTTTTGGTGCTGCATCGCGAGAAGACAGCGATCGTTACGTATGTGGGTAGTGTTTTAATTCGCGACTATGATTTTTTCTATCTTCAAAGTATACTCACTAGACAAGGGCAAACTTAATTGTTCAGCCAAAGCTAATTTTAATTCATATTTTCTTTTTTCATGAAACGATGAACCTTTAATTTTTAGCGAAGGTTTTTCGTAGCTTTCGATTTTCCTTCTTTTTTGTTTTATTAGAGAGCACATCACAGTGCCTTCTGAAAGAAAATGGCGGCCAGACGAGCAAAATCTGGCAAATGTATTTTCAAGCGTTTTCCCTTAAGTAAATATTTCAATTACGTAGAATGTTTGCATATAAACCCACTATAGCTATTTATCGCATAAGATTGCTTAGCATCCTGTTTTTGTTTATGTAATCCTTTACATAATGAAAAACAGAGAGAAACAAAGACAGGTAGGTGTCCAGTGGAAAATGACGTGTTTAAAATTAAATTAAAAAAAAGAACTTTTATGAATTTCAGTTTTTTAAAATTTAATATTAATCAGGCACATAAAATAAAGTTTGGTGGCGTGGAATTTATTATTTTTCAACTGAAAAAGAACGTTATTGCTGATCTGTTAAGCATTATTTCAATTGTACTTTTAAAATTGCGAACACGTGAAAGGAGTTGCGTGCGTTGGAGATACCCTCACTAAAACAACCGGTCACGTGCGTGTCGGGCCACCCTACACAGCACGTGACCCGACACGCACTTGGCCAATTTTTTTTGTTGTGTAGGTCACTATTGCCGTCTTAGAATGGTGCTTTTGCTTGATTCCAGTAACTGACCCTGTAGCAACTTTATCTAACTAATTTTCAATGACATTTGTACTAATTTATAATTTTCCAAGTACTTTTTATACTTTTGTTGAGTCAAGTGCTCCTGCAAGTCGTATCAGCAGGAGCACTTGACTCAACAAAAGTCAGCACTATATATTACCACTAGCTGATGCCCGCGACTTCGTCCCCGTGGAATCCCCGATTTTAAAACATTCTTTATCGCTGCTCCGCTCCTATTGGCTTAAGCGTGATGATATATAGCCTAAAGCCTTCCTCGATAAATGGTCTATTCAACCCAAAAATAATTTTTCAATTCGAACCAGTAGTTCCTGAGATTAGCGCGTTCAAACAAACAAACAAACGCTTCAGCTTTATAATATTAGTATAGATTACTTTAAGTAATGCTCATACGTCTACGCACGATGCCCACCCTACCAGTGATTCAGCACGATTAACAAATCCCGCACATAAAATAACACCATTCTCACCTAATTCAGCCTGCTAGTTTTTGAGCAATGACAATTTAAACTTGGATAACATCCGCTGGACACCCTTTTAACACTGGAAAGGCGGTTAATTATTATTTTGCTCCCTCGCCTTAATAAAGAATTTAGCAAAATATCAATTTCTCAAATCAATTTAGGCGTCAACGCCTAAATCACCGAACCGATATTGTGTGTTGTGCGTAACAAATAAGCAAATAAACTCAAATATATTTAGACACTAGCAGCGCCTCGCGGTTACACCCGCGTAGTTCCCATTCCCGTGACAATACGGAAATAAAATATGCCTATATAACCTCGTTGATAGCATAGCATTCCTGTGGTGAAAGAATTTTTTAAATCGGTTTAGTGGTTTAGGCGTGAAAGCGTAACGATCAAACAAAGTCAAATTCGCATTTATAATATTACCTTAGGAACTTAGAATTAGCAAACAAAACAATAAATTTTGAAACATTTATTTTTTATTGCATTATTATCATTTATTGTTCGTTGCTATGAGATTGTTCTCAATACAATTTACATAAAATTCAAAAACTTTCATCTATAATCTTTGAACGATTTTAATTTGTAAATATAGTACAGTCTTCGATCAATTATTGATCGAAGGGTACAGTACATATTAGATATTGTGAAATACTACAGCTAATATAACTTCTCATTTAAAGATTCCGCATTGTTTCTTATCGTTCAGATTAATTATGTAATATACGAAACAATCATGCCCATTATTGGACCCGCGTTTGGAGCCCCTTTATGCACTTAGATTTACCTACGTGCTTAAAGGGGCTCATACGTTACTCCGGGTGTGAATAGTCTCATTGTTGTTCCAAAAACTTTCGTTACTAACGCGAAACCTTCTTATTTTTCAGTGCAAATTGAAGATAATGATATGAAACCGGAGAATGAACAGGGTGACCAGAAGAACAAGCGAAACTTAGCTGTGGCTGTGACTGGCACTTATAATCCTGAGATGCACACCATTCTTCTTGCTGCGGTAAGTAAAGAAACTGATATAAAACTTCCATCCAAGACCGAAGAGCCACCGGAGACTTTGCCTAGGGCCGCACGCGATGGGAATGAGGGAAAAGATGGTGATGAGGAAAAAGAGTCTAAAGCAACTATGGAAAATCAGAATTACAAAGATTCAAAAAACAGTCAGGATACTCAGGATAATGAAGATAAAGAAGAGCCACAAGAGTCGGGGGAACCCCAAGATCCGCAGGATTCTCGCAATCCAAAGGATGTTAATGATCGCGATGAGGAAAAAGATAAGAAAAACATTAATAAAGCTGAAAAGGATAAAGAAGACGAAAAAAATAAGGAAGGACCAAAAAAGGTAGTTGAACATGGACAAGCAGCAAAAGAGCGAGATGAGATTAAAGGATTAATGGAACCTGGAGATCGCAAGGCTCCAAAAGAAAAAAAGGCACCATTAAATAAAGATGAAGTGATGGAACTGACAGAAAAAAAAGAACAGAAGGCCGGTGAAGAAGATTTGACAGGCCTTAAGGAAAGATACGAACTAAAGAAAGTACAAGAACGAGGCAAAAGACCTCGAGGAAAGCAAGAGCTTGAGAAAAGTAAACAACGCAAGGAGAAAAAAGGAAATGAAGCAGAGGATAAAGACGAACTTATGAAGATTAAAGAACGCAAAGAAAGAAAGGGGAAAAGCTCTAAAGAAAAAGGTGAGCGAATGAAGGTTAAGAAATCAAAGGAGAAAAAGGAAAAACGACCCAAACAACAAGACGAACGAATGGAGGCTAAAGAACTTAAAGATCGCAAGGACCAGAAAGATTTGGACATCAAAGGTCCCCCAGAAAAGAAGATAAAAAAAGACAAATGTTAAATATGTAATATTAGTCTGCATAAATGTCGTCTGTATTACTATGTCGTGTGTACGAGCTCCATGCTCCTTTTGATTATTTTGATGTTGGCTATTGAGGATAATGTATTGGTGAACCGGACGAAATAACGTGTAATGTTTGAGTCTACTTGCCCACTATAACCACGGAGAATCGGAACCGGTCTGGTTCCGAATCCCCGGCAATTTTTGAAAAGGGACTCTTAACGTAATGTTATATTATGTGACCTTTCTATGACAAAGACAAATCTTCTGCTCCAGTACCTGTATTTGTAATAATGTTGTCCTAAAAAATACCTCTTGACGAATGACCAGGAACTTTTACTCTGTACCTATCTTTACCTGAAAGACTTCTATTTTATATATTTCTTTTTACTTATTTAAACCTAAGTACTATTTAATCAAAAGTATTCTTATCAATTTATTGCATATCATATCTTATTAGTACAAAATCCAAATAAGTTAGTCATTATTTAGTATCGCATCTAAATAGTAACTTAAGGTTTTACTCATTAACTGAACAGGGTAAAATAAAAGACACGTATTTTTGTTTAACATAAGTTTTGATCATTTTAAAACAAAAATGTTCTTTTTTCGAAGTATTTTCTAACAACTACATATGTACTGGTAACAAAAATACTATACGTCTTATCTTCTTTGTAAGTATATTGTAATTTAGAATAAATGGTGAAAATTAATCATGGTTTTATTAAGAACTAGCTTCTGCCAGCGACTTCGTCCGCGTAGAATAGTTACTTTACCCCCGATTTTGAAACTCTCAGCCCGATCGGTTTAAAATTGACAAAGTTTCATACAAACGTTCATCCCCTATTTTATCCCCTTGGGGGTAGAATTAATCAAAATCCTTTCTTAGCGGATGCCTACGTCATAACATCTACCTGCAAGCCAAATTTTTCAGCCCGATCCGTTCAGTGGTTTGTATAATTGTGAGTCAACCATAAAAGATAGACATATGCTGTTTCGGGATATTTTTTAGATAATTTTATGTAAAACATTTCCGTAATACATGATTTCTATGTAACGTTAACCATTAAGGCTACACACGCGACGGAAGCTTAAAAAATGGAGTAGCTTCTCCCGTTTTCCCAACATTTCCTTTCACTGCTCTGCTCCTATTGATTGTAGCGTGATGAAAAGTATACTATAACCTGCCCAGGAGTATGAAGAATAATTGCACCAAGTTTCGTTAAAATCGGTCGAGTAGTTTTTGTTTCTATAAAGAACATACAGACAGACAGACAGACAGACAAAAATTTTACTGATTGCATTTTTGGCACCAGTATCGATCACTAATCACCCCCTGATAGTTATTTTGAAAATATATTCACTGTACAGAATTGACCTCTCTACAGATTTATTATAAGTATAGATTATTTCCTGTTTCATGGGAACCCTCAAGGCGGCCTTAGGACTTTATAGTAAAGCTACCATGACT
This sequence comes from Hecatera dysodea, assembly GCA_905332915.2. Classification (NCBI taxonomy): domain Eukaryota; kingdom Metazoa; phylum Arthropoda; class Insecta; order Lepidoptera; family Noctuidae; genus Hecatera; species Hecatera dysodea. Next base: position 21,441,873 of record HG995286.1, on the reverse strand, counting down.
TCTTGAAGCCACCTTGGTTCCTGTGCGAGACAAAGAAAGTGCTAAAAAAGCAATAGCATTATCTCTTTTTACAAACCACCAAAACATTAAACAAAATTTTAATGCTCTGTGGTATAAAATATTGGTGTATCTGACCTGGTGATTTATGTATATATTATGTATGTACATCACCAGATCTTATTACAAAAATCAAAGGACTAAATGGTTTAAACTGAAGTCTCCTTGTAGCTGCTAGGTTGAATATACATACGTTATTGGGTAAAGAAGGATTCAAAATATTTAACAGACAGAAGAATTCGTTCACTCCTCAAGAACATTCAGTCCAGAATATACGTGGCACTCGTTGCCAGGCTTTGGGAGTTGGTTTAGACTATACTCGTACATATACGCGGACACGTCCCCAGAAGTTTTACTTGTCTACATAGATACACTCCTGTTCTAGCCCAGAAAATTGTACTTGCCCTCGTATCGAACAAACTGATACGATTAAATATCTTGGAGTATTTGTTGGTAAACGGTTCTCATGTCTCTGCATCTTTAAGCCCCTGGGTAAGATTACCGATGACTCAGTACTTAAAATGATTTACTTCTCTCTGTGCCAATCAGTACTTAATTACTACATGGGGCGCGGCTGGTAAAACTCCACTTATAATGGAAGAAAGAGCTCAGCGAGCTCTGCTTAAAGTTACATACACACGGCCGTTCCGGTACCCCACTGACACAATATATACTGAAGTAGGAGTTCTCAGAGTCTCTTTACATCCTGTCTGTCACTCTAAGATTTCACAAAATCTCCCAGAGCACTTGTATATTGGGAAAGTCACCGCGGCTCTGGAACGCAAAGGGTACAAGAAGGATCACGGGAGGGTTTTAGTCAGTAAGAGTCTGACATTCCCTTCCGCTCCGCCCAGAGCGGGAGAAGTCATTTGATGATTTCCCATCCAGAAAAAAAAGGGTATATTGGGAAAAGGTTCGATGCCATAAAACGATAAATAGAAGGTCCAACAGCTTTATCAGACCGTGCATTAATTAATGCGAAACTAAATGACCAACACAAAATTCTGCAACAAACTCAAACTGAATGTAAAACTTCGCTAATAAAATGGCTTCTTACACTGGTCTATGACTTGACTGGAAGTATCTTATCCTAAATAATGACCGTCACCCTTGCTAGATACATTTGCATCTGTATATTTTACAATTATATATTAATTATTATTACTAAAAATCGTAAACATCCATATAAATATACATGTATACAACAGGTATAACATTCAGACTCACTCTCACAAAACACACACACACACACATGACATTACATATGATTGGGACTTTCAGGAAACAAAGCATTGAATGTAGGTAATTTCTTAAACAATAATATTGTTCTATTTTATTCTATACTAGCATCACCTTTTTTATTTTTTTTTCTGGATGGGAAATCATCAAATGACTTCTCCCGCTCTGGGCGGAGCGGAAGGGAGTGTCAGACTCTTACTGACTAAAACCCACCCGTGATCCTTCTTGTGCCCTTTGCTTTCCAGGGCTGCGGTGACTCTTTCGAACAAATTAAAAAACCCATACTAGCATCACCCTGCGGTTTTACCCGCGTAGTTCCCGTTTCCGTGGCAATATGAGGATAAAATATAGCCTATGCTACTCGTGGATAATTATTTTAGCTTTCGAATGGTGAAAGAATTTTTAAAATCGGTCCAGTAGTTTTTGAGCCTATTCATTACAACCAAACAAACAAAGTTTTCCTCTTTATAATATTATATTCTGTATATTCTATATAAAGGGCATACTTTATAATACAACCTCATACTGAAAGGAGCCTCTCCTATCGACGTGTTTGCTGTTCTACGTTACTGTCATCATACAATCTCGCAAATTATGGAGCTGGTTGAATTGAAATTACACGAACTTGAATCACGAAGTAATTCGATACTAATGAAAAATGAAATTGCTCTCTTTTCTTCTTCTACTATATCACACACAGTCAGAAACCATAGATTTCAAGTTATTTAGAGTTAAGGACATACTCGTACATGTTTATCTAGGTATCTACTTGCAGGTGGGTGTGTCTTGGGCTAGGTAAACAAAGAGCTGAGTTGCACTTGCGCACAACCTATGTGCATCGTCAATCAATAAAAAACTTCAAAACGTGGACCGGGTGTTGTTGCGGCCAGATTATTACCTAGAATAAAACCAACACATCTATGCAGTGATTTGTTCTAATAGCCTACCTGTTGAATCCACATTACAGTTACCGCGCTTTGTAAGTACAAGTCATTTGTATACATTCTTACGATATGCCGACGGTGACATCTTTGTTTCTAAGATTCTGATTGAGTAGCCATTATTTGGGTACTTCGAATATTATGGATGAGCTACTGGTACTTGGTTGCTGTATTGTTTTATTAGTTGCAATAGTTTTTCTTGTATTAAGGGGAAAATAATATCATTTTTAACTAACGAAAGTTTATTATGAAGTTATGTTTTGTACCGTGTTTATTTATCTATTATGTAAATGTTAAATATTATTTATGTTGTTGATTAGTTTATTTGTACTATGATCATAATTACGGATAGCAAAGCTTTTTCACATGTGTATCATGTTTCAAATTCCAGAAATGTCTGCAGATGCACTTCAACACCAGGTCAACGTGACCAGAAGGATCCGCACCGAAGAATACGCTATGATGTACAACAAGGATGCTTTGAAGGACCCTAGCTTCAGCTACCGGAGTGACATCACCACGACTTCATTGTACTGTGCCTGTAATGACTGCATCAAGTTCTGTTGTTACGGGAAGCCGATCAAGTGTATTGACCCCTATCTGATAGACATGAGGTACACTCACTGGATCTACCACGGACTTGTGGCTGCTAGCAAGACGGCCAGTACCCGCGTTGATACCACCACAGCGAAGCCTGTACCTAGCATTAGCAGTGAAGAACCAAAACTGAAACGACGTAAGCGTTAATTTCTCTTGAATATTATAACCATTGCCTGGTTTATATTTCTTAAATATGACACCATTGTTATATTTACGAAATAAAGACTTATTAGGTGCATGGTTTTAGAATTAGTTATTCATTGAAGCAATAATACGTACATTGTTACGATAATTTATTTGAAGGTACTTAATATTATTTTAACTAGAAAGAAGAGAGTCAAAAATGTTTGAAAGTTCCATTAAGATTGAAATTTTTTTCATTAGAAAATTTTTTTTTTAATGGCTGGCTTATATGGCAAAGGAATGTGCTATTTATATACGTAGTTTTGCATAGGAGAGAAGAATAATGTACGAAATGAGAAAGCATAATAAGACTCACTATGACTGTGTAGTATCTATATACTATCTGTAGTAATTCACTCCTAAGTAGTATTAGGTCGTGGTTCTTGTTCGTTAAATCTTTTTGACTGTATAATAATAATAACCTCATCACACAATCCATTAATTAAACACACCACACGCTACATTTACTTGGCTTGGCCCGTAAATGTGGTTGAAACCAGCCAAAAGCTGAGAGAAAAAAAAACAGATAACTGAAAATAATATCTTTATTTCAAAAACTTTGAGTACATGTTAACTTTATTACTACAACATAATTGACGGATAAAGACTTCAAGATTTAAACCCTAATTAGTACCTATTTAAATTACCTAAGCACATGCAAGCTTATTCATGAAACTTTACCACGTGCTTAGTAATAGCAATTAATGACCAGATTCTTCATAACATATTTATAGACAATTGGAATTTTGAATCCACTAATTATATAAACTAATCATGTTGTGATTAGAACTTTTATGAATAAGCCTGAAAGATTTTGTTTATAAATAGGGCTGAATGTGTGTAATGGTAGTTGATGATGATTAATTTAATGTAGATTTTAGCTCAAAACTCTGAACAAGGTCTTTGCAAAGGCCTTTCTTTTCTACAATTTTAAAACTGACTTGTTTTTTCCCACGACGGAACGGAGACAGTGTATGCGTTTGGGGTGAGAGGATGTTTGTTTGTTTGTTTGTTCAAACCAATGTTCCCATTTATCTCCAGTTCTACTAGTCCGATTTTCATGCGGTTTTTTATGAGAATTTGTCAGGGCAACGTAAGGGTACATGGTGTCCGGGTATTATACAATATTTTTTAAGCTAAGAATATCTTACAGGAAAACTTTGTCTTACGTATAATGTAGTAGTGTTTATGATTGTTTTGACTCAATGAGTCATAAAAACTATCACACTGAAGTATATTAAGATTCTGAATGTTTTTTATCTCGATGTATAACTTTTCTATTTGTGATATTTTCTGATGACAATATATAATAATGTCGTTCTTGTAATCGTATCGTAATAAACGTTTTTTATTCATAATTTCATGGTTATTTTTATGTTTATGAGAGAAATCTATCAAATAAGTATTTACAACATTATACAATTTTGATTTAAACAGGAGGAGCTTGGCCAATTTAGAAGAAAGCAGTTTACAGGGAAATGGTTAAAGTTAATTTAATTTTGGAACTGAGGCTGATTTGATTATGAAAATAGTTTAATTAAGATTTTCTGTTGAAGATAAAGAAGTGTGTTGCTAGTCTGTTGCTAATGAGAATTTTTTTTTTTAAACTATGGAATTATCATAGTAGAAGCCTGTGACAGCTTTAGGAATCAGCATTGTTAGACAGAGTCATGTGGGAGGAAAGAAAACCTTGAACTTTCGGAATGGGAAAGACCAGTTTCTTCTGGAAATTTCTTTTTGCTAAAGCCAAAGAGATTTGGTTAGTATGCAAGTTAAGATTGAGTTACAAAATAATAACTAAGGCCTGCACCATAGGGTCGGTGCCCCCCCATAGGGTCGGTGCCTGCTAGGGTTGCGGAATTTGTTCGAAAGAGTTACCGCGGCCCTGGAACGCAAAGGGCACAAGAAGGATCACGGGTGGGTTTTAGTCAGTAAAATTCTGGCACTCCTTACCGCTCCACCCAGGGCGGGATTTGATGATTTCCCATACAAAAAAAAGGCTTGCACCATTTTAATGAAACCATAATATGATATGTTCCAAGGATAAGAAGTATTTAATATCTACTGAGTATTATTTATGAATACTAAAAAGAAAAATGTTGTTCGGGTAAGTCATGGTGATTCATAGCTACACTGTACAAATAATGTTAGCCAGTATCTAGTACAGCCTTCTTCATAGAAATCTATGAACTGTTTAGCACCTTAAGAAGAGAAAAATAAAACAAAAGGCATACATTAATGTGTGCTAGTGATATTCATTTCAGGGTTTATTTCCTGAGCGGGTCAACTTTGGGATATTGTTGGTAGAGATGATTGTCGCCTTCAGGAATCAGCACTGAATAGAGTAGAATGTTAAATTCTAGTCGCTAAGTTGTTCTAGTACTTATCGAAACTTTGGAGCAATTGATATAAAAGTATAGCATTTAGGAACAAACTTTGAATACGAATGCAATAGTCCAGGAGAACTACAAACACCATGAATGAACTGTATGCATTATAATATGGCTAGGGGTGACTCCAAATAGGTATGAAATTACATTGACTTCAAATTAATCGGGATGACAGGAAAATAAGGATATAAATAATGATTATGGATAAATAAATAATGTGCCGAATGTATAAATCATTGCCTGTTACTGTAAACCTGTGACTCTCCTTTTATGTCTTAGAACAAGTATCGCTTTTACAGCTCCGTTTTGTAATGTGTGTTTTTATATATACTCAGAGATTAATTTTGTATATTATGTGTCCAGTATTTGGTTATTGGAGGAAGCAATATAGTTGCTTGTTAACATGGAAGTAGTATGCAAGTGGTTTTTGACTTCATCTGTTTCAACATGAAGCACATCCAATCATAGTTAGGTAGAGTGATAATATTAGCTCATTTAGTGATAGGCACAATGATTGAAAACCTAATTCATTGTCGTTATGATAAGTGACATGAAAGCTTCAAACTAAAGTAAGTATTTTCTTTTCTGTAGCATTTAGAAAACACAAGGGTGGGATCTAGTTTAATGTGTTAGAATGATTTCAGCAAAACGCTGAAGAGACAGATCGTGTTAAGGTGTGTGGTGAGGTGTCCGTCCATAAAAGGTGACACCTTTCTGTATATTGTTTTGTTGTGTTTATGCAAACACAGCAAAACGTTTTGCCACTAGTTGGTCAGTGCCAAATTACGGATAAGCTCAGCCCCTAGTAAGTGTGGTATAAAATTGTCTGTCTAACTGACATTAAGTGTTGGTGTGGTTTGGCTTCGCAGACTTGGTAAAAAAAACAAATGGCGTTCACATTAAAATATATTTTAATGCTGACTTGGTGGGTTTGCAAAAACAGTTATCATTTAAGAAACAAAGAATTACCATATCTGGATCGGAATTCATATCATTACAAGAATTTTAACTTCATGTAAACAAAGAGGTAACCCGTAAGTACAAAATAGAAGTAGAATGTAACAAATTAACAACATATAAATAAAAAATTGTAGGGCCATGTTTCGGTTGGTCGGGTGCTGTCTTTAGAATAAAGAATTAATAACATCAAAAAAGTATTCGATAATTCTTGCAGTGACGACAGCACCAACAAGTAAATCTATTCCTAAGAAAAATAAAGCTGTACCCACAACAATGCCAACAGTTTCAAAATCCTGGGGATTTTCTCTAAAATATTCTATTATTTTATCCAAAAGGAACACCATTTTGAAATATAAATACAGAGTTGGTATAGAAATATAGGATTGAAAAATACAGATTTGCCTAAATTAGTGGTAGATCGAAGAGTTGACAGTAAAATCTGCGAAACACATCAAGGATAACTATAACACTGACGCCGCACTTAGTCACGAAGAATTCTCTTCAGATTTTCAGAATACGAATTTAGGTGCAGATGAGCAGTCTCTTCAGATTTTCAGAAGACTCGCCAGAAGGTTCTTGTACTGTAAGCTTGTCGATGTTTTGTATTGCTTGGCCCGGTTGAGCCAGAAGTCTGCCACAGGTAGTTCCGGCCGGATCAGAAGACGATTATTCAAGCAGCCAAGACGACATGAAGGTCCAGTTGAATAGGTGCAGATGTCGTCCAAACAATCTCTCCCCAGCACAAGCGAGCTCGGATATGGGCAGGTACTAGATATGTTTGTGCAATGTAAATAATGATTTTTCACAGTTAGTGTTTTCAAAAGAATAAATCACAAGCGACGACGTCGGACCGTGATTGGTGTATTCAATTTACGTGCCGTAAGGAACAATTGGGAAGCATATTCCCTATGCACTATATACAATAGTATGTAGCGGTAACATAGATATCCTGCGTAGATTGTGGTGCCACCCCGACACGAGACGGCAGCCTTTGGAGTAATGTTAGGCTTGATGCGGCGTATGTTCACCGACCGACACCTTTGTCACATAAAATTTCTAGAAAGGTCTAATATTCAATTGATTTTAAAATAATAACATAAGATTAAACAATAAGTTAGAACTACGTCACTAACAAATTTCAATATTTCTATTGAAAGAAGAAATTCACAAAATATATTGCAATTTTTTAAATTGATACTGATAACAGTTATTTTGTCCCTTAAAATATTGATCCATTTTCGAATACTTTTCAGGACAAATATCTGAATTAATAAAGACTTGTCGATGTTGTTAACCATGGTAAAAAAACGTTTGGCCTATTAACTAACTTATACTTGCTGTTAAGGGTGGCGCTTCAAACAAAGGAAAATACAGATCCAGGGTCCAACCTCAGTATTAATTTCGTAGTTCCCTAGTTCGCCACCCTCCGCGATAAATTGGCAGCAATTAAGTGTTCCCATCACACCGACCACTTTGAATCCAAACGGTGAAAATTATTTTTTGAAAAATGAAAATAGAAATGCGTTTTTCTGTTTCCAAATTATGTATGTCTAAAATCATTGTTTGTTTTTACAAAGTAAGAGTTTTCTTTGGTTTATTTTTTAGTAGATTATCTAAACTCACAATAATCTACTAAATAAAGATTAGTCGTCATGTGTTTGAAAATTTTAATGAAGTACTCAACGATTATCCATTAAACTTAAGTTCAATGGACGATCGTGATTTGTTATAAACCTTTAAAACTTAATTTTTACAATATTGAAACTGTATAGCAAATATTATCAGTTTCGATAATATTTTAATTGCCATGCTATACAACACAACAACAACAAAAAAACTATCGTATCCAAATTGAGATCTCTAATAAAAACTGTTTTGTATTTCAATAAAAGCCACCAATTTTAACTGTCTTAACACATTCCAATGAATTATTTTATTAGGTTTGAAGATTTTATAGCTTTGCAATACCGTCAAATACGAGTCGATCGATACCTATCTATTCACTGCGTAGGAAAGCGGCTGGGCTCGTCCAGATAATTCTTGTTGTGCCATTATAAAAATCTCGTTGAAGCCATGGCGACTCCCCCTAAAAAACCCGTACCAGTCAACTCACTGGAGTTTTTGGGATGGTAAGTGAAATTAAGATTTCCATCGTACATTTGAGTATTCTTTATCAGCCATGTCCAGTCAGACAGTCCGAAGAAATGGATCCAAAATTACTTCAGCTGCAACAGCATGATTTGTATCTCAGATTGTAGAGTAGAACAAGTAGGAATAGAATATATTAACACCACTTCCCGAACGGGCTTACGTATTTTTACTCTAAGCATTTGGCGTTCATCACGAATACTCATTATCCGATAAAAATATGCATTGATATTCAAGTAAACTGTTTATTTACATAATGATAAAATTTTGAGAAGAATACACAACATCGCATTCAATGGGTTCCGAGTGAATCTCATTGTTGGAACTCCGTAGTATTTTTAAAGGTTTACCTGTTACGTATAGAAAAAAAAATCCGAAAACTATCGGATACCAGAATTAAATAAAATTTAAATTAAATTAGTACATCTGAAGAAAAATACATGCAATCAACCAGGTACCGATATAGGAATGGTTAACAAGTTACTAATATTCTTAACCGATTTTAAAAAAAGGAAGAGTTTCTCAATTCGACTAGTCCCATTTCAATAACGTGAAAATCTGATGAAGGTATACTTCAGAGATAGGAGCAAATAAAAGAAATGTTTATTGTATATTGGTTTTCTATTCGGGCATGTCTTTATTGTTTATGAACCGTTGATGATTCATTATTGCGTTGGGTTTAGTTAAATATACTGGATTTGCATTATCAAGATCAATAAACCAGGGACCTCAACTTAAAATCAACATAATGTTGTAAAATAAGATATTGTTAGGTTTATGTTAATCTCTAAGTAAAGTATATATTGCAAAATGAGCTGGTCTGGACTTGGAATACGAAGGCACGCAAAATCTTTAGTTTAGGCACTTGTCTCAGTGGGCACGCCACCGGTGTGGTCCCCTCGGAGGTATCTTTTTCGGATTTTGCGGGAGAACACATCCGGTTGTCAACATTGTGTCGATCTCCCGGAGAACACGAGGGAGCATACGGTGGAGGTCTGCCCTGCTTGGACGGAGCAACGCCGTCTCCTCGTCGAGGCGATCGGCGGTGGCGACGTCTCACTTCCGGCCCTGGTTCAATCCATAATCCGGAGCCAGGAAGCATGGGAAGTGGTCAGCCCCTTCTGCGAAGCAGTAATGCTAGCGAAGGAGGAGGCAGACCGCGCGAGGGAGAGGGAAACCTCACGCCCCAGACGCTGCATCAGAAGAAGACGCGCATGCCACCACTGTGCCGTCACGTCGGGCCACCACCACATCTCCCACCAACGAATCAATATCACAAAGAATCGGGGGGTAACTATTCCACGCGGACGAAGTCGCGGGCAGAAGCTAGTTCCTAATGAAATGAGAAATCCGTTAATAGGTGGTGTCAAAAAATTAAGAAACAACCCAAAACACCTTCTCCCGAAATTTATTTAAATTATTTTGAACTAAGTAGTGTATTTTGTTTAGAATTCGGTTGTAATTTTTTTTTAAATGTTACTTTTCATTTGAGATACAAATTGTATGCAATTGGCTAAGTTTTCTATGGAACCTAAAACGTCACGAGTTAGGTGAAACCAGTGGTGAATTTACACTTAGACCAAGAGGAAAAAACTGGCTTTTTAACTCATTACCACGACAGAGAGATATTATTTATTTTTGTAAATCATAGGGTGCCATAACTACATAAAATATGTATTTGAGCTGAGGCACTAAATTATTAAATACGCCTCGAAGTGAGAAAGTAAGGACTTATAGTATAAGTAAGAGTAGGTTCAGTTCAATCTAAGTTAAATTAAGCTGACTGTGATCGGTATGATGTCTGGTTGTCCAACCATTTAACCGAGACTCATTTGTACTTCGGAAAGCTAGAGGTATTGTGTTACCCAGTAAGGTAACTGGACTGTAGAGCTCACAAAAGCATGTGAAAAATTAACAGGATCATCGTGTTATACTGGGAGCCGAGCCCAGCAAAGTTAGTCTGAGATATACATATATTCTTAGGATACGCCTCCCTAAAAGTCCCTTTAGCCTTTGAGCGTATCCTGTCTGTGTAATTTTTTACAGCAATTTTGTTTGTTATTTCAGGCTTAAGATACCACAGTCAAAGATAAGATCGGTATACAGCATAAATGTTATGCATAGGATGCTTACTCCATACCGCTACAGGCCGGCCAAGAACGAACCTATGAGGAATGATTACAAAGTAACTGTGCTTCTCGAGCTGGTCAGGGAAAGTAACCGCAAGAATTATCTCATGGTCTTCATAAGACCAAAAAATGAGCATGATGAAGAAGGAGATGGATTACCAATAGTCCTAGACAAAATCATGATGCAAGAAGACAGTTGGTCTACGTCTGAAGATGAGGATGAAGGCACTGTGTACGGAACCCGCAACCATTACGACTATGTTGTTGCCCGCGAAGAATGGGAAGAAAAGCAAGAGAGGGAGAAAAGGGAAAAAGCCGAAGAAAGGGAAAATGAAAACGCCGACAATGACGACGAAGACGACAATGAAGAAGCCAACGAGGACACCGACCAAGAAGTGGAGGACGTAGATATTGCTGACGACCTGGCCGCAAACGATGCTGACGACCTGGCCGCAAACGATGCTGACGACCTGGCCGCTGACGAGCGTGACGACCGGGCCCCCGAAGGCCACTACAACTCTATGGCTGGTGACCTCGCCTACTTCACTGCCGAAGAAAATTCCGACACCGACGACACTGACGACGAGGCCGCCGATGAGGAGGCCGAAGACGCTGACGACGAAAACGACGACCAAGCCGCCGACGACTAAGTCCTTCTAGATCGTTCCATGTTCCTTTATTAACTGCATTCTGTCCCGCTATCCTTAAGGTCATTGACTTCTCATATCTTTAAACTGTGCCATGAGATCATTATTTATTAAATTGTAGCACGTATTATGTGCATTGTTATGTTGATTTAATTTCAAAGTATTTATTATAATTTTAATTAGAATAAGAAAGAAGAGAGTAAAAAATGTACGTAACATCTAGTATGATTGACGTAGGATGAGATTTAGTTTTCTACTTGCTGGCTTATATTTGTCAAAGAATGTGCTGTTCACACAGTTCACATACGTAGTTTTGCATTGGGGAGAAGAATAAAGTACTTTCAGCCACTCTCAGAAGTGTAAGATAGTGAGTTCTTGTTTGTAAAAACTTTTTAGCTAGAGTTTATTTTTAATAGTTTTTAATAGACAATTAGTGTTAATTAGTATTCAAACTAAGCATATGGACTAATATGGAGATTTATCCATGAATCTTTACCACATGCTTAGTAATATCTTAATATTAATGACTAGATTCTTTATTCAATCTTTATAGAAAATTGGAATGTTGAATCCACTAATTATATAAACTAAAAAAATGTGATTAGAACTTTTATGAATAGGCCTGTTATTTAACATTATTTTATAAATAGGGCTAAATGTAGAATGAATGTCGTATGTGATGGTAGTTGATGATGATTAATTTTATGTAAGATTTTAGCTGAAGACTTTGATCTTTGCAAAGACCTTTCTTTTACACTATTTTAAAACTAACTTGAATTGTTATGGTAACTTGCCAGGGCAACTTAAGCGTTAATGGTGTCCGGGTATCTTGCAATAGTTTTAACGCTAATAATATGTTATAGGAAAAATTTGTCTTACAAATAATGATATAACAAATAATACTCGTAAATGTTGTAGCGTTTATGATTTTTTTGACTCATCTCATACAATTGAAGTATATTAAGATTCAAAATGTTTTTATCTCGATGTATAACTTTTCTGGGTGTGATATTTTGTGACGTCAATATATAACGATATGGTTCTTGTAATTGTATGGTAATAAATGTTTTTTATTCATAATTTTATGATGCCTTTGATGTTAATGAGGGAAATCTATCAAAGAAGTATTTTCGACACTCTGATTTGAACAATAGTTGGAGCTTGGCTAATTTAGTAGAAAGCAATTAGCATCGCATTTCGATGCTAATTGCTTACTAATTTTGGTCTAAAAATTAAAATATTTTTAAAGGATATTGATTTAATTTTGGAACTAATTTCATGAAGGATTCTCTGTTGGCTAAAGATAAAGTACCTTTATGTCTGTCGATATTTTGAAGAATCTGCTAATGAGTGTTAACTAACCATATGATTGGTTATTTTACTCGTTATTTTTTAAACACCAGTTTTTGGTAAATTTTATCTTGTCCTATCAAGGAAACTTTGTTGCAATTTTGTCATTGCTTATGAACAGGAGCATTCAAGGAAATTTATGTTCCTTTACTTCTAATTACTGGGCTAACAGATTCATGTCAGAGTTAAGACAAACTTTTGCCTTTAAGAATGGTAAATTCTAGCTTTTTGTAGATAGCCTGATGCTGCAACCAAAGAGGATATATCATAAGTTTACAACTGACTATTACTTATGAAACTAAAAAAGGAAAAATGTCGTTCAGGTTAATCATGGTGATACATAGTTATACTGTCCAATTAATGTGAGCCAATATCTAGACACTGTACTGCTTTCTTCATAATAATCTATGAACTGATTAGCACCTTACGAAAACAGAAAGAAAACAAAAGGGCATGTGTTACAATTCAAGGGTAAAAGGGTGGGTAAGTATTAATGTGTGCTAGTGATACACATTTCAGGTTTGTTTCCTGATCGGGTAAACTTCGTTAAATTGTTCGTAGGATGATTGTCAGCTTAAGGAATCAGCATTTAAAAGAGAGGAATATTACTTGGTAGTCGCTAAGTTGTTCTAGCACTTATCGAAACTTTGGAGCAATTGATATACTCGTAAAAATACTTATAGCATTTAGGAACAAACTTTGAATACGAAGGCAATATTCCTCATTACCTATAATATGGCTAGTGGGGGTGACTATGACGATGACTCCAAATAGGTGTGAAAGGACATTGGATTACAGGAAAATAAGGAAAGCAATAATGATGACGAATGTATAAATAATTGCATCTTATATCTGCTCTGCAAATACATATGTACATAAAAGAGTGGATTTTTTATGTCTTAGTACAAAAGCTCTTTTACAGTTAGATCTTACTGTCTAGGATAAGTACTAGAAGATTTCGTTTTGTAATGTGTGTTTTTATACGTACTTAGAGCTTTAGTTTGTGTATTTGTCCTGTTTTTTGTCATTGGAGGAAGTCAGGTAGGCAGTTACATGTTAACGTGCATGTAGTATGCCAGTGGTTCATCTGTTTAAACTGGAAACAAACCCAATCATAGTTAGGTAGAGTGATGATATTAGGTCATTTAGTTATAGGCACAATGATTGAAAATCTAATTCATTGCCATTATGAGAAGTGACATGAAAGATTCAAACTATAGTATTTTCATTTCTGTAGCATTTAGAAAACACAAGGGTGGGATCTAGTTTATTGTGTTAGAATGATTTCAGCAAAACGCTGAAGAGACAGATCGTGATAAGCTGAGTGATTGTCGTGTGTGGTGAGGTGTCTGTCCACAAAACGTGACACCTTTCTGTATATTGTTTTGTTGTGTTTATGCAAACACAACAAAACGTTTTGCCACTAGTTGGTCAGTGCCAACTTATGGATAAGACTGTGGTAAGCTCAGCCCCTAGTAAGTGTGGTATAAAATTGTCTGTCTGACTGACATTTAGTGTTGGTGTGGTTTGGCTTGGCAGACTTGGTAAAGAAAACAAATGGCGTTCATATTAAAATATATTTTAATGCTGACGTGGTGGGTTTGCAAAAACAGTTATCATTTAAGAAACAAAGAATTGCCATATCTGGATCGGAATTCACATCATTACAAGAATTTTAACTTCATGTAAACAAAGAGGTAAGCCGTAAGTACAAAATAGAAGTAGAATGTAACAAATTAACAACATATAAATAAAAAATCGTAGGGCCATGTTTGCAGGGTTCGGGTGCTGTCTTTAAAATAAAGAATTAATAAAATCAAAAAAGTATTCGATAATTCTTGCAGTGACGACAGCACCGACAAGTAAATCTATTCCTAAGAAAAATAAAGCTGTACCTACAACAATGCCAACAGTTTCAAAATCCTGGGGATTTTCTCTAAAATATTCTATTATTTTATCCAAAAGGAACACCATTTTGAAATATAAATACAGAGTTGGTATAGAAATATAAGATTTAAAAAGTAGGTACAGATTTCCCAAAATTAGTGGCAGATCGAAGAGTTGACAGTAAAATCTGCGAAACACATTTACAAGGATTACTATAACACTGACGCCGCACTTAGTCACGAATTTAAGTGCAGAAGAGCAGTTTCTTCAGATTTTCAGAAGACTCGCCAGAAGGTCCTTGTACTGTAAGCTTGTCGGTGTTTTGTCTTGCTTAGCCCGGTTGAGCCAGAAGTCTGCCACAGGAAGTTCCGGCTGGCTCAGAAGACGATTATTCAAGCAGCCAAGATTACATGAAGGTCCAGTTGAATAGGTGCAGATGTCGTTCAAACAATCTCTCCCCAGCTCAAGCGAGCTCGGATATGGGCAGGTACTAGATTTATGTTTGTGCAATGTAAATAATGATTTTTATAAAACAATAAATCACAAGCGATCTCGTCAGCAATACGCGTTACTGGACCGTGATTGATGTATCGATTTACGTGCCATAAGGAACATTCGGGAAGCATATTCCCTATGCACTATATACAATAGTATGTAGCGGTAACATAGATATCCTGCGTAGATTGTGGTGCCACCCCGACACGAGACGGCAGCCTTTTGAGTAATGTTAGGCTTGATGCGCCGTATGTTCACCGACCGACACCACCTTTGTCGTATAAATTGATTTTAAAATAATAACATAATATTGAACAATAAGTTAGAACTACGTCACTAACAAATTGTAATATCTCTATTGAAAGAAGAAATTCACAAAATATATTGCATAAATCGACAGAAATTTCAACAATTTTTTAATTGCTATTGAAAACAGTTCTTTTATCCCTTAAAATATTAATCAGTTTTCGAATACATTTGAGGAAATATTGTATATCGAAATTAAACATGAAAGACTTGTCGATGTTGGTAACCATGGTAAAAACGTTTGGCCTATAGCTAACTTATACTTGCTGTTAAGGGTGGCGCTTCAAACAAAGGAAAATACAGATCCAGGGTCCAACCTCAGTATTAATTTCGTAGTTCCCTAGTTCGCCACCCTCCGCGATAAATTGGTAGCAATTAGTATTTCCATCACACCGACCACTTCGAAACCAAATCGAGAAAATTATTTTTTGAAAAACGAAAATAGAAATGCTACTCTGTTTCCAAATTATGTGTGTCTAAAATCATTGTTTGTTTTTACAAATAAAGAGTTTTCTTTGGGTTATTATTTAGTAGATTATCTAAACTCATAATAATCTACTAATTATAAATTTGTCGTCATGTGTTTGAAAATTCCCGACATTCCCGGAGGTGATTGTTGTTTTTCTGCATGTAAATTCCTAAATTATATGCATCATGGGCTGCGCTGTATCGAAATATTATTCTGCTTGCTCATTTTGAAAACAAGGTGACCCAGACTTGTTTCACTCCATGTTTTATTTTATAGTACAGTTATGTCAGGCTTTCTGGGCAATCTTTTAGGCTATGCTCATGCTTGAAACAGTCCATTTTTCGGAATGACAGGTATTGCAGAATAAACAGTACACAACAATACGATATGAAAAAAATACTTATTAAAAATCAGTATTTAATTTCGTTATAAATCTTGTATTCTATTCAATGACCAAACATAGAAAATGGCTTATAAGGGGGATTGTGGAACAGGGTCTAAGGTCATGCAAACTTCCATAGAAAAGGGGGGGGGATGCTCCAACCAGACCGGTGTTGTATCTGGTGGAGGCCAACTACCCGATGGTTGATATTTAGGCTGTTGAAGATCTGCAAATTGCACGGAAAACGCTGATATCGCGATCTGCATCTTTTTTCTACTTGGCGCTCTGAGGAAGTGCTGAGGGCTCTGCGATTGGTTGCCCCCCCTCCCTAATTTCTGCCATGTAAACTAGGGGGTTGATATCTTATTAAAATAGTGAATATTTCAGTGACATTGTCTAGGCAGGTTGTGGTAAATTATCAACTTTAACCAGCCAAACCCATGGTACGATTACTTTATTCGACAATAATTACAATATTTTCCATTTGAAATGTCCAACATAAAAACAAACCAGTCTGAAACATGTCAAAGTATTTCCGGGGCCAGAATTGTGAATGGTCAACGCAGTAAAGACTTACAAACTACCAGGATACCAGATTCATGGAGATATATTATTTCCTGGGCTAGGAGTACGAGCGTTAAAAACTCAAAAACGACTAGGGTACCCGAATCATGATGATGTGTTTTTGGAGCCAGAATAAATATTTAACATCTATCTATGGCCTATAAGAGCCGATGAAAAAGCAAAATAGTCAGAAAGAATAAGCCAAAAAGAAGAAATAATGCACCACCCTCAAATACCCGAAATTACTGAATTTCGAAACCACGAGATAAACTTGTGCATTTATGATTATGACTTCCTGAACCCAGTTCTAAAGTTCACGCATATGAAGTCGCAGATAGCAGCTAATTAAAAAAATACAAAGAGCTTACCAGACAACAATATTCTGGTATCTCCAATTCAAAACGGATCAAAAGAGAAAGCTGAAAGTGATAGTCAAAACACTTGACGCGAGCGAAGCGAATATGAACGGAAGCATTTCTTTTTATTCCTGATTGTACTTTCCAAACAAAATGTTGACCAAACGGGAATGAATGCATGAAGATCAAAATCTTGACCAAACGCCACTTGTATTCAGTTGTTTTTGAAACTTTTGACATGTTGACGAATCGGGAATGTGGCATAACGGAAAGTAGCCGACCTAACAACCTAACCTTGTAACATTATACGTATATTATCAAAATTCAAACTAAACAAAATTGTGATCTAAATGACTGCCAACCAAATTATTTTTGAAATAGTGAGAATATTCCATTGTTTTTTGAGCTCTGTTATCCAAATCGAGATCCCTAACAAAAACTATTGTTTTGTTTCAATAAAAGCCACCAAATTTTAACTTTATTAAGACTCTCTCTCTATTCCCAATAAATTATTCGACTAAGTTTGAAGATTTTATAGCTTTGCAACACTGTCAAATAAGAGTCGATCGATACCTATCTGTTGTCTGCGTAGGAAAGCTGCTGGGCTCGTTCAGATAGTTTAATTGTGCCAATAATCAAGATCTTGTTGAAGTCATGGCGATTCCCTCTCAAAAACTCAAATATGTCCATGAGTTTTTGGGAAGGTAAGTGAAATCAGGACATTTGAGTATTTTTTATCACCCATGTACAATAATCAAAGGATAAGGATCAAAATGGCTCCGGCGCTAATGATTTGTATCTCAGATTTTAGGGTTGATAGATTAGTAATAGAATCATTAGTAAAACCACTGCCCGTTTATTCTACTCTAAGCAGTTTCTTTGTCGTTCATCTCGAATACTCATTTTCAAATAAAAATAGGCATTAATCTTCAAGTAAACCTTATATTTTCATTCAATCATATAAATATAATTTTGAGAAGAGTACACAAGATATTTGTTTAAATTTTATAGAAGTATAACAACCGACCTTTGGATGCAGAGATCACAAAAAACATTATTCAAGAGCATTGAGTTATACTGGGAGCCGACCCCAGCAAAGTTAGTACCAGGCTAGGCTGAGATAAATTTAACGAAGTGTAAGCGGAAGGTGCCTGTGTCTGTAACACAATTTATACTAGCACAGATACAGACGTTCACTCTGTCTTATAATGCATAGCGCTGTGCTTTACACATTGTATTTTTTTTAAATCTTTGTTTGAGATGGACCGGACCAATTGTATTATTTTGACTTTTGATAATAAAGTTTTTATTTATTTATTTTTATTAAACTTCCTTAGTTAGTCTCTACCGAGCTCCCATTTGGCTTTTGACTGTATTCTCATCCATTCGTGACCATTCTTATTTGGTGTAATTTTAACAACGATTTTCTTTTGTCTTTCAGGCTTAAGATACCAGATGAAAAAATAAGAAAGATAAAGGCTATGAACGTGGTAGAGAGGACAAGGACTCCAATCCCCGCTAAGATATTCAAAAAGAAACTGACGGACAAAGATTACTACCATACTCTGCTCCTTGAGCTGGTAAGGGAAAGTGGTCATAAGAATTACCTAATAGTCTTCATTAGACCCAAATCTGATTTTGACGAAAAAGGAGATGGAAAACCATACATCATGAAAGGTAATATGCTCGGGGAAGACACTTGGTCAACCGACGAGGACGAAGAGACTTTGCGCGGGCCCCGCAAATATTACGAAGACAATTCTGACGAAAACACCGATGACAATGACGGTGAGGATACCGGTGAGGAAGCTGACGAGGCCATCGACGAGGACGGTGACCAGCTCGTACACGAGGACAACGACCAATGTGCCGACGACTCAGACGATGCTGATGACCTGGCCGACGACGAGCGCGACGACCAGGTCCCCGATGGCCACTACGACTCCACGTCCGAGGACCTCGCCTACTTCACCGCTGACGAAAACATCGACAGCGATGACTAAGCTCTTCTAGAAGAACTTAGTCGTCGCTGTCGATGATTTCGTCGGAAAATAATGTGGTAACTAAAAGAACGGTCTGGACCGTTCCTTTACAAACCATATTATTTTCCCTTATCTCTAAATTCATTCTTTTTTTGTGTTTTACGAAACGTTAACGTTGATTTACGTTTGTCAACTGGTTAATCAACTAGTTAAATTTGTCACCGAGTTAACTTACTACTAATATCAACTTCCAAGGTAAACCGTTCATTCGTTGAAAGGTCCTTAAAATAAATATTTCGTTTTTTAACTTTTAACTTATATTAAATCAACTCTGCAACACGTTACTCAGAGTTCAAATTGTATGACATGGTCGTCGCTCGTAATCAATCTATCACGTTATTTTCAACCTTAGTTTTTTAATTTGCTCATTTAGTTGCGTTTGCGTTAACGATTATTGAATGAGGTGCACGAGTTAAAGTCATAAACGTCGTTGACAAGTTCAACTAGTTAATAATAATAATAATATAGTTTATTTTAAATAATTTGTTAACAAAAGTTACACGTACAGTAATTTGATATGACAATAGTGAACATAATTATGGTATTATCTCCTGGCTCCAAAACAAGGTTTATATAGCCTGTGACTTGGAGACCAGTGATTCTAAAGACGATCGAAAATCTGTTACCAACAGTAACATGGCCAACATAAGACTACAATGATAATTGATGTTTTTTTTTATTATATAAAGCGAAAAAGAAAAAAAAAGAGAATATAATAATAAAAATTGTAAGTGTTTGAGTGAGTGTGAGTGTGTTGTGATAGGTATAGCCAGTGTTGTATGTGTGAGTGAAAGTGAGAGTGGGTGGAGTGTCTATAAGTATGTGAGTGTGATATCCTAGACTAAGTTGATTCATAAACAGTTAAGGCGATACCCCGACCAAAACCTTGCGATAGTGCGTTTTTCTACGCTATTCAGAGACTATTAACCCAAATGTTATGAGAAATAATCTACATGTAAAAGCACATTATTAATGTTCGATGTCTTATCATCATATTCCACGATAATTTGTTTTTTAAGTAATAAATAAATATAAAATCTACTTTTAAAAAATGACTAAAATTGTTGATTTTATGCATCTGTCGCTAAATGCAACGCTCTAAATATTTGAGGATTACACTAATGGATAGATAATTTAAAAATGTATATTATTCACGTTTTATTTCATTTCAAAAGATCGCTTATCTTTTTTAATCAAAATAATTTCAAAAATTGTGTTAATTCTATGATAAAAGATCGTGCGCAGGGTGCGGGCGGCAAAAAGGGAACGAATGCTCAAGGTTATTATAAGTCGACGGAGATTAACGGTTGATTCAACTAGTTCGTTAATTCAACGCTCATAACTATATTTTGACATTTTGTGGTTTTCGTACTCTTAAAAAGAATTCAGAAGATTATTTTACATCGGTTTTAATGTTATCAGAGTTTATAAATATTCATTTAATGAAAACTATATCTTCTGAAATGAAAATGCACACGTTTTATATACTTAACAAAGATAATATGTAAGTAGATGGTAAAGTGTGAAATAAAGAAGTGCAGAATCCGAGTATAGTTTCATTTTTTTTACTGATTTGAGTTTTAGTTAAATTTTTGTTATCTAAGGACATTATACTTTTTGCTTTTAATATCGTAGGCAGCCTAGATTTTTTACCATCAACGTTGAAAGAGATGAGAAGAAAAAGAGGTAGGTTAATTTATTGAAATCGGGACGGCAAAGGATGCCCCTTTTCCCCAGCGGGTTAGTTTGCCTGTGGTTTGCCTAGTTGTGCTGTTTAAGCATAAGAAATGAAATTATAAAAAAACTAGCAGCGCCTCGCGGTTTCACCCGTGTAGTTCCCGTTCCCGTGGGAATATGGGGATAAAATATAGCCTATGTTACCCGGGGATAGTATAGCTTCCCAAAAGAGAAATAATTTTTCAAATCGGTCTAGTAGTTTTTGAGTTTATTCCTTACATACAAAAATACAAATCTTTCCTCTTTATAATATTAGTATAGATGAAAGGATACAGCTTATACTTATATTATTGGCCTTATTACAGGAGACTGGACTGTAACTTTTCATTGTTATTGTAAGGCTCGCGATTGACCACATTCTCACCTGATGGAAAGCGATGATGTGGTCTACGATGGCGCAAGTTTAACTAGAAGTAACCTATTCACCCTTGACCTAAGACATACCGTGTGGGAGTCGAGCCTCTGCCTTCACGCACTACCGTCGTCAAACATAGGTACCTTGTTCGAAAATCCTACTTTCCGCCTCGCTTCTCTGTCACTGTGGCGAAGCTGTCCCCAGCGTCGGGCACCACGGCCTGTCATGCAGCCGAAGTGCGAGTCGCATAGCATGACACGCAAACATCAACGACATTATCCGACGCGCTCTTGTTGCCATCGGTGTTCCAGCCGTATTAGAACCCAATGGCCTAGCACGCGATGATGGGAAGCGACCAGATGGTATGTCTTTATTTCCATGGAAGATGGGTAGGCATTTAGTGTGGGACGATACTTGTGTCGATACTCTTGCGCCATCCCATCTTCCTAACTCGTGGCGGCCTGGTGACGGATGGATGCGTAGACGACGAAACAGAGGTGCTGTGGTTCCACGAGGCGATGACGCTAACGAGGCGTCTATGCCTTTCGGAACCGAGCTAGTCCGCAAGGCGCCAAGTGAACTGGTGGTCTGCTGAAAGCGCGCTGCTGCGCATCATGTGCGTAGCGTTTAGCCGGCCGGTACACTCGCTTTAGAAGATGACGTCAACGGAATCCCAAAGAAGAAGCTGCGTGGTAGGAGGAATACCGCACTGCGAAGGTGACAACTGCTGGCCATCGGCGATTAGAAAACGTGAAGCAGGGAAGAGTTGCTGGTGACCCTAGCCGGAGATCCGTGCCCCCACGGATCCCCGGCTAGGGTCGGTCCCTTACTGTATCATTCTGTCGATGGTTACGCCTGCAGCTGCGGAGTCACATGAGCTTGGCATAAGTGCCCCTGAGGTGGTGGAAGTGGAAGTATGGCATGCGCTTGCAGAGTGCGCAGCTTGGGAGGAACGGCGCCCTGCCCTAGTTTCAGAAGTGGGAAGCGACTTGTCACTGCCGACTGTAATTCGTTCCATGGTTGGTAGTGCAGCGTCGTGGGACGCGTTGATCACCTTCTGTGACAATATTATGCCACAGAAGGAAGCAGCGGAAAGGGAGAGGGAGATTTGAGTGCTCTCCCGGCCCGCTGCAGCTGTACCGGTCGTCGGTGGAGGCCAGATACTACGCTCCTTTGGTCCCAATAAATTGATCCAGAGACGGCGGGCTTGGGGACATCTGACAGCTCCCATCATATAGGACCCAAGGTGGCGGCGCGTTAAACGCGCGCCCCTCTTAGATGTCGCGGGATAAGTTAAACACCTCACTCACTACGATTGACCAGAAAGAACCTGCAGGTGTGGGTCGGCACAAATCGGGGGCTGCGTTGAAGATTTCTTAAGTGGTCCCATAGCCCCCGGTGCAAAGGTGATTCAGGTGATTTTAGTAAGTAGGAGTCTAACGGACCCGTCCGCCCACCCCAGGACGGAGGACATCCATGAGAAACTCCAACCAGCATCCAAAAATAAAAGTGAGTGTTAAAGGTTGGACAGAAGAATGTTATTCCTTAGGCTGCATACATGAAACTTTGTACGAAAACTGGCCAACCTATATTGTTATAAAGGCTGTCAGTATTCTCTTTTCTCTGTGGAGTAGTGTTGGAGATGTAAGGTTTTCATATCAACGCCACGCTAAACCCTTGAATCTCGAGAGCTACAATCAAACATAGAGGTTTTCTTTATGACGTGTGCAAGGACTATAGGTAGGAATAATCTATACTAATATTATAAAGCTGAAGAGTTTGTTTGTTTGTTTGAACGCGCTAATCTCAGGAACTACTGGTTCGAATTGAAAAATTCCTTTTGGGTTGAATAGACCATTTATCGAGGAAGGCTTTAGGCTATATATCATCACGCTTAAGCCAATAGGAGCGGAGCAGCGATAAAGAATGTTTTAAAATCGGGGATTCCACGGGGACGAAGTCGCGGACAGAAGCTAGTATTTCATATATTCAAACCCTATGGCACACCCAAAGTGTGTACATAAATTCGTGTAGTTAGATTTACATATTTGAAACTTGGTCTAAATCAGCCTTCCCCAAAGAGGACGATAACGCCCCCATGCGGGAGCTGCAGACTTAAAGGGGGACGGTAAGAGAAACAGAAAAAAATGGGGCGTTGCGTAGAGGCTCGGTGGGCGATTTTTAATTTCATCTACTAGGAGGACTCTTAGACACTGACTAAGCTCTCGACCCTCGACTACGACTTCTGAACATCAAATAATAATAATTAAGAGATTGCTCAAACTAACTCGGTTCTCCTCCTCGGTGTTCCTTCTAGTGCCCTTTGCGTTCCAGAGTCGCGGTGACTTTTTCGAACAAGTTCCACAACCCTAGCAGGCACTGACCCCATGGGGCCCTGTCTTCTTTGCTGACAGTTCTTTGAGGCGCACGTGGAACACGACGCGCCGTCGACCCGGTCCTGGTTGTTATCGGACGGCGAGCCACCTATACCTTGCCATCCGCAGGCCCGCATCTACGGTGGCTGGGCATCACCCTGCGTTTCCCGACGCCCGAGGCGTCTTCCTCTGTTGCGGCGGTTGGGGCGTGAGGTTTCCCTCTCCCGCACTGCCTCCTCCTTCGCTAGCAATACTGCTTCGCAGAAGGAGATCACCGCTTCCCATGCCTGTTCGCTCCGGGCCATGAATTGAATCAGGGCCGGATACGAGAGGTCGCTGCCGTCGATCGCCTCGACGAGGACACGGCGTTGCCCCGCCCAAGCAGGGCAGACATCCACCGTATGCTCCACCGTGTCTTCCGGGTGATAATATAGCTCACAATAATTTATTTAATTTAAAGTTATAGTGGTTTTTAAGTAGCAGGAAAATGGGGGCGCTAAAAATAATTTCTCAAAGTGTCTGGTTTAGATGCTCTGTGATATAATTTAGCAAACAACTAAGGTAAAAGCACCTATTACGGAGGTATTTCGCAACACTTGAAAGTAAGAAACAAAAATAAGAATTTGTAAGTATTTTTAAAGGTGCCAAACAACTTTATCGTCAAAAGTGGAACTTACATTTTGTATTACTGTTAAGTCTATGTTTCTTTTCATGATATTTCTTATTTAAAAAAAATATTCAAATAGTCGGGTCGATTTTCCCTAATACGGAGGTATGATTTTGGTCAGAGCCTAATACTGCGGTAGACGGCTCCTAATACGGAGGGTCTGAAATTATATTCATTGAAGTTTCGTACAAATAATATTTGTCTATACTTACTAATATTATAAAGCTGAATAGTTTGTTTGTTTGTTTGAACGCGCTAATCTCAGGAACACAACAGGTTCTAATTGAAAAATTATTTTTGGGTTGAACAGACCATTTATTGAAGAAGGCTTTAGGCTATATATCATCACGCTTAAGCCAATAGGAGCGGAATAAGAATAAGAATAAGAAGTTTTTATTTGTATAGAATGTAGGTATTACAATAAGATGTTCACAAAAGTTCAAGAGTCCTTGTACATTCTGCCTTTCGGCATACAAACATTTATGGGTAGACACCGGTACATACATATGACATTGCAGGTTATAAGCGCAGAAATAAACGAAAATATGTTCCTATATACTATCACAAATCATCATTCAAAAAATCGGATATAGAATAGTAACATTTTTGTAACAATAAGTCAGTTAGTCGTTTTTTGAATATTCTAAATGGTTGTTCTTTTATAACTTCAGGTAACTTATTGTATATCTTTGGCGCCATACACATAACGCTTTTCTTTAACAGTGTGGTGTTATAGCTACCTGTGTGCAATAAATTTTGATACTGAGATCTCATACAATTTGTCCTCTTTCGTATCTCACATAACGATGGAAACAGATGCGGGTTGCTTTTTACAAAAATGGCTATTTCTAGAATGTACAGACATGGGAAGGTTAGTAATTTATGTAATTTGAAAATAGGAACACAGCTGTCCGTAACATGTAAATTAAAAATTGACCTAACGCATCGTTTTTGGGCTTTGAAAATGTTTTCTCTTTCACTACTATTACCCCAGAATATGATGCCAAACCTCAACGTTGAAATAACGAGGCCATGGTAAGCAACAAGGACTGTATTGGTATTGACTTTTTTAGATAGGTTGTATAACATATAGGCGTAAGTACTTAACTTTTTACAAATATATTCAGCCTGAGGTTTCCATGTTAATTGATTGTCAATTAATATTCCCAAAAATTTAGCTACCTTAACATTTTCAATCTTATGACCATCATAATTGACGTTTAAGTCTTTGGGATTAATTCGTTGGTAAAAATGCATGATATTAGTTTTTTGTATATTTATTTTTAAATTATTGTAATCAAGCCAGTTTACTATAGATTTAAGAGTGTTGTTAATATCATTTTCATAGTTTTCTTTACTTGTGCATTTAACTAGTGCTGTACTGTCGTCAGCAAACAATATGATTGGATGGTCTATTTGAAGTGGAAGGTCGTTGATATAAATTAAGAATAAAGGCGGACCGAGAACGCTTCCTTGAGGGACGCCATATTTAATGTTTCTATAAGAAGATCTGAATTTTATTTCACGTTTTGTATTCAAACAAATATCATTAATTTCAGTATATTGCATACGACCAGTAAGATAGGATTTAATTAAATTTAATGCATTTCCTCGAATTCCGTAAGCTTGAAGTTTGTTTATAAGTGTCTCATGATCTACGTAGTCAAAGGCCTTTGTCATATCCGTGAAAATGGCGCAAACTGGTGTTTTATTATCTACGTTCACCATTATAGTTTTTAATAAATCGAATATAGCCATATTGATGTTTTTATCTTTACGGAAACCTTTTTGTTCGTCACAAAGTAGGTTAAATTTTGTCAAAAAATTGTAAATTTGTTCATATATAATTTTTTCTATTACTTTAGAGAACACAGGAATAAGAGCAATGGGTCTGTAATTTGACATATTTTCTTTATTTTTTTTTTTATGAAGAGGTTTTACAATTACTGTTTTGAGACTCTTAGGAAATACCCCGGAAGATATACTTGCATTAATAATATGACTTAAAGGACCAGAAATCACATTAGAAACGAATTTTATGACTTTAGTGGAAATGCCGTCGTAACCAAAGCTCTTTTTATTTTTCAATGATCTTATTACCCTTGATACGTCTTGCGGTACAACTGGGGACATGAAAAACGAATTTGGATTATGATCTATGTTCTTTACACGATGAGATGCAGATTTCGGTGAATCCGAGACTTGATCGACGAAAAAATCATTAAATAATTCAGCTATATCTTTAGGGTTAGTTATTATGACACCATGATTATTTATCTTAGAGATGGGTTCATTAATATTATTATTGTTGTTTATTATATGCCAGGCTGTCTTTGATTTGTTTTTCGAGTTTAAAAGTAAGTGGTTGTTTTGAGCTTTTTGAGTTAATTTGACGATTTTTTTAAATTTTCTGGAATAATTACGAAATTTTTGTTTATTTTCCTCTGTGGGTTTTATTCGTTGCTGCCACAGTAGGAAGCGCTGTCTTTTACTGCATACACGAATACCCCGTGATATCCATTTAATTGATTTTCCAAATTTAACAGTTGTGTATTTTATGGGGAAGCACAGATTGTATAGTAAAAGAAACAAATCCAAGAACATATCATATGCTAAGTTTGGATCCTCGCTATTATATACCTCTGAAAAAGTTAATGATAGCAGATGGTTTTTAAATTTGAGTAGATTTTCACCCGAAATATCTCGTGTACTTTTACGCCAAGATTGTATCTGAAATGATTTACTAACTTTGATTTTTAGAATTTGCGCTGTGTGATCAGACAATGCTAAGTCTATTACTTCCCATTTACATTTTTTTCTGTAATTGTGAGCAAAATTATCTAGACAAGTGTTACTGTTAAGCCTAGTGGGAACATTTATTTCTAATTTAAGGTTATAGCTCAGGAGAAAACATTCAAGTTCCAATGTAAATCTGTTTCTCAACATTGTATTTATGTTAAAATCACCACACAATACTATTTTAGAGCCATTTTTAGTACATATAATTTTTAAAATACTGTCTAAATTTTCATAAAATTTGCTTAGGTTACACATTTTAGGAGGTCTATATACACATAGAACGATGACATTTTGTTTAACAAGTTTTGTGGCACAACATTCAATTATACCTGTTACAGAGTATCTCATTATGTCTGGTAGTTCCTTGTATTCAAGCCCTTGTTTTATCAATATGCACGCTCCTCCGCGCTTTATGTTATTTCTAGAGTAACATGCTGCTAATTTATAATTTGGAATGCGTAACAGTTTCTCTTGTCCAGACATTATAAAATGCTCTGTTATACATAAGACATCAATGTTCATTTGTTTGGATAGTAGTTCTTGAATGTGAACTGTTAATATATCTGATTTATTTAAAAGACCAGCAATATTTTGGTGCATGATATAAATGTGATCAGACACGAAAAAAATCAGAGTTTGTGTTTACAATGGGGTCATTATTAAGGTTGAATTCTGATTCGATATACATACAAGATTCTTCTCGGACAGTGGTAGTTAGCATTAGTATATTACTCATTATATTTCTCATTCCATGATTATTAAGTCTTCCAGTATATTTTGAGAACATAGTGGCATCATAGGATAAATTAAGATTAGAGTCTAGTAGCGTAGCATAGTTGTATGTGTGAATGTCCAAATAAAGTAGATTACTAAACATCTCAATACGGGAATTAAACATTATGGAAGATGTAAAGAATTTAAATGTTGGTAAACAAATAATTATATTTGTGTGTTGAATTTTTCGTAAAGATGATCTTATCTCTAAAATTAAGTTTAAATAGTTCATAGATTTTTGAAAATCCTCTTCTCCGATCATTATGACACAAAAGTCATTTTTTGTAAAATCCACTAATTTAGTATGTAAATCACTAAAAAGCTGCATAATCCCGCTGTTTGGAAATAGATAGTGACATATCTGTGAGTTGTTAAAAGTTTCTTCAGCAATAGGTAAGATCTTATTCGTTTTGTTAGCACTGACAATGCATAATTTATTTATTTTATTTATTTTTAAGGATTGGCTGCTTTCAGTTGTGTCAGGTATCCCTACATCACTATGAGGCGACGATGTGATTTTTCCTTTGTTTACTTCTTTTGGTGGGTGAATTTCTTTTAAGACTGACTTTATTTTCTTTTTAGACTTGTTACGTGGGGTCGCGATTTTAAGACTTTTGCAAGGACTGTCAGTTTCCATAGTTAACTCTCTTGATGCTTTTTTTAGAATTTCATGTTTGGACATTATATCATTTAAAGCCTTTTTAAGTTCACTATTTTCGATAGATAAATTATTGATTTCTTCATGTGCAGAGTTCAGTTGCAAAGTCAGTTGTTCAATTTGTTGTTTATATTCTTGGACTTGAATGATGTTTTCATCTACCGATGTGTTTGGTAAGCTACTTGTGGTGCCATCTAGGTTTGAATGGTTCATACTATTATCAGACGACATTGCTGTTTCAGATAGTGTGCGTGTTTTTCTAAACGTTATGTTTTCGAAGAAATTCATTGTATCTTCAAATTATTTCCTTAAAAAACTTTAGAAAAGACTTTGTCTTCACTGGGGTTTGAACTCACGGTCGCTATGCGCACGGGTTGCCTACCAGGCTCTTGGCCGACTAGACCAGCTGATAACTATTTCGCTTGACCAAATTATACTTCGGTTGGTTATATTTATAAATTTAAAATCGGGTATGACGTTAAAATTCGAATATTTTTTCCATTGACAGTTATCAATTTGTAAAATTTTGATACACTTTTTTATCACTTTTCAGTACTTTACACTGTTAATAGTTAGAGAAAACACTGTATTTGGAGATAAAATGTTAGTTATTTTGTTGTTTTGATGAAGTAATCATAGCAATGAAAAAGTTGATGTCTTTGCCAAAAGTGTCAGCACTTGTTCACTTGAAATGCTTAAAGCTTTTTATTATCCATATATTAGCACTGGATAACACTGTCACTTAGTTATTGAAGTTCACTTTAACTGTTGAACTGTTTAGATTACTTAATAACTTATAAAGACTATTTTTAAAAACATAAATAAAACGGAGCTGATGTTTACGCGGCAACTAGCGCCATCTCAAAAAGAGAGCGGAGCAGCGATAAAGAATGTTTTAAAATCGGGTATTCCACGGGGACGAAGTCGCGGACAGCAGCTAGTTAAATAATATAAATGTGTTAGTAAATTGTAAGTTTTTCATTCATTGACCATTGATTTGATTACATTGATTCATTTTTAATGAAATTACAAATATAGCATAACCGTGCATTCAAACACACGTTTTGAAAAGAGTTTTGGGTTATTAAAATAAGGTTGATTTTTTTTTAATGTTCAGTAAAATGAAAGAAATGAGCGAGGCGAAATCGGTCTGTATAGAAAGATCTTTAGACTTCGCTGCGCTCTTTTTTTTTTTACTAATGTATTTTAACATGAGAATCCGCTAGGATTCTCTCATATTAAAATACGATGTTAATGTTGACGTTATGTTCTATGAATAGGGCCGTAATAGGAGATCATATAACCTAATACAGAGTTACCTGGAAATAATTACCACCGTAATAGGAAAACTACTCGTGTTTTTAATAATCCTTATTCTGACCTATTAAAATTTCGATAAACAAAGAGTGTAAATGCTTAATCAAACGATAACAGTTTTTTGGCTCAGATGTGTAAAACTCAAGTCAACAGTTATACAAAATAAATGATTTGTGATAAATTAAAATACACCTTTCTATTTTTACCCCTTCTAAGAAACCAACATTTTGTACTCAACAGTTTTCATATTTAACAAGATTTCTAATTAAGAACACATACCGCAGAATATGGTTTCTAATTTATGACGTTAATAATTATTTTAACTAAATTTGGAACTAATTCAATAAGTTAATAAATTGAAGGTTATAAACAATTAAACATGCACAGTATTTTTCCTATTTCGGAGTTATACCACCGTATTAGGATTAATCTATAAAATTCGTATCGTATTACGGCGGTATTTTATTTCTTATTTTTTGGGTAAAAAATGAGTTACAAATATGAAACAAGCTATTAAAATAGTGGGTTTAATAGTAGGAAAATGCTATAAATAATACATAAACAAAATTGAACGGCTTATTAATACGAAAAACTTAGTTTATAAATATTAGTATACTTACTTTTGTTTATCCGCGTTTGTATGGAAACGCCTCTCACTTCGATGCCGTTACACTTACTGATTGATTTTGTTGTGTTGTCTATGTGCTATACTTGCAAACTTCAGTTAAGTCAAAAAAGTAATAAATTTGGAATAAATAGTTTACGTTTTGGTGTACTTAAACTAAATAAAACAGGAATAAAACTCGAAAATAGAAATACCACCGTAATAGGAAGCGATTTTGACTACCGCCGTATTAGGAGCTTTTACCTTATTTCAGCATTTTATGAAATGCAACCCTTTACAGAGTGAAATTTGACCGGTAAAGTATAATAAAAACCGTGGAATATGTTTTGTACCGGTGAAAATGTCCTGGAACAGGACATGGGGTACTGTCAATCCCGGGAATATGTTTTAGAAAAAGTTTTCGAATCACAAGCGGGCGAAGCCGCTGACAGAAGGTAGTCTGTACTATAAAAGGAATAAAGGTTTCACTTTAATTCATTGAAACTCCCAAGATCTTATATGTTGTTGGAATCTTACTTCTACATATTATAAATTAATGCGAATGTTTGGATGTGTGTACTTAATTACGCCAGACTTTTACATTCATTTTTAACCGACTTCTAAAAAAGGAGGAGGTTCTCAATTCGGATGTTTGTATTTTTTTTTAATCTTTGTTCGCGCATAACTCCGTCGCTTGGTTTTTTTGTTAATTTCAATAAATGATAGCTGAAATCACATGTTTGTTTATTGTTTACACCAATTTATACCACGTAGGTACGCTGTTATGGGTATGTTTAGCTGGGAGTGTTCAACAACAAAAAAGCAACCAAAAACACCTAGTTCCGAAATTAAAGTTGTTTTATACTTTTTGGTTTTTTTGTTTAGAAGTCGGTTTTATTTTTTGTAAAAAGTTTTTTTTTAGTTCAGATAGTTTTTATTAATAGTCTATAATACAACTTACTTTAGCATTTTAAAATGCATGTTAGTTGCAAATAAATATTTTATGTTGTACATTATATAAAACAAAATATTCTAAACGATTTATATTTAATACGAGATCAGTGGATTTTAAATTTCCGTGCCACACTTTTTGGTTGGTACACCGGAAGCTGCTATGGGGAGAAGCTCCGCCTCTAGATCAATATTTGCGATCGCGAACGGTCCACGTATTTTAAGCGTAATTATATATTTGCTCTCAGCTTTTCAAAACGGCCCGTGTCCTAGCGGTTGTGGTGAAGTAAGTGAAATGAGGGAGTGTCATATAAAATATCAAAATAGAGTCAAAAATAAACCTTTTGTCACAGCCAATTTTTTTCTAAGCTCCAACAGCGTAAGGAGTTGACTGGCTAGGTGTTATTTAAACAGTTAAGTGTTCGCAAATTTTCACTCCGATTTCATTTATCTTCTTGTTGAAAAATCTTATAGAAAACCCACTATTTGTCCTTTAAAAAAAGATGGCATCTGTTTTAACTTTCAATTTAATTTATTTCATAACATAAAGAATAATAATGACAAAAAAAAAGTTTTAGTGACAGTAACTTTAATAAGAGAGTCCAGGGCACGACACGCAGGTTTATGTATATAGTTTTAAATTAGCGTTAGTTTGAACAAATGAAGGGGTGATAATGCAAAAAATGTTGTACGCATTGAGCGCGCTGTCTTTATCAGTTTCTAGTCAGATTTACGTTTTTAATCTTTTTTATAAAGCTGAGCTCTTTAATTATAAAGCTGAAGAGTTTTTTGTTTGTTTGTTTGTTTGAACGCGCTAATCTCAGGAACTACTGATCCGATTTGAAAAAATCTTTCAGTGTTAGATAGCCCATTTATCGAAGAAGGCTATAGGCTATATATCATCACGCTAATACCAATAGGAGCGGAGCAGTCATGAAAAATGTGACACAAACGAAGTTGTGCGGACAGCTAGTTATTTATAAAATACCTACAAGATTTTTATTTATTTGTATTGGAGCTGTCGTAGATGTGACTTTTATGGTGTATTAAATTGTAAGTTGGTTTTACTTTCTTTTATGTTTTTTGTTAGGGAATTGTTTAGTTGCACTCTTTATATTTCCTCTTTTCGTGGTGTATTCTAGGCAAGGTGTATCTTTGCAATTGTATTAACAATTGCACAGATCTAGAATAAAGTAACTTAAAATCCTAATGACCTATAGTCATTTGCCCTGTGTGATGGTGTTGTTTGTACTTTGCTGATCTTTTTTAATGTTATTACCGCGTGTATTGATCGCACCAAAGACTTCCATAGTAGATGATAAAGCAGTAAATTCAATCAAATTAAATCCTATACTAATAAACGTAGGTTTTTCAAATAAGTATTACTCATGAACAGTTGCTTTGAACCGAGCTAAAAAATAGACAAAGAAGTGAAAAGCTTTTTCCCTTTTTGAGATAATTTATGAAACTACTACACTAGCTTTATTCTAAAATTAACAACTGGCTGATTATACTAAGACATGTCACAGTCCCTTATAGGATGGGCACACATATTCCTGAGTGAACATTTTGTCAATAGTACCTCAGCAACGTTAACAATACATTTGTATGTAATTCCAGGATAGACGGTGCGGAGGCTAAGAAGAAGGAGATGGAAGGGATGGTGGAGGAACTCAAGAAAAGGATCAAATATAAGACAGGAATAGTGACTGGAGAATGGCATGTTTTGCAAGGTGGTTGACGACAAGACGGCGCCCGGCGAGGATGACGGCGAGGATGACGGCGAGGATGATGATGAGGTGTGCTGCCAAAAGCCAAAAACAGCTGAGTTTCGTTGGCACCCTCCGGCACCGTGGCTTCTTTAATTTATTTACCGTATACCATCTCTCTTTTCTCATAATTTTCTTCTGTGCTGTTTCAATTGAATCACAATAAATGAGCCTCAGTTACAGCAGAATAGAAATATTTTTCTCAGCCATTTGTTCCATTTTAATGGCATATTCTATATCTTTCCTGTTGCATATCAAATCAGAGTTTTTTAGTGGTACTACATTTCATTTGTGTTAAGTTTTTGTTCAAGTACATATGTATGGTATGTTAAGGAAAAGCTTATTTCTTTCAGTAGATCTTTAATGTTTTACTAAATACCTACTCTAAAATATGACAAATCTCTGATTATTGAACTTCAAGAGGAGCGCTCAATTGTAACCGTGTATTTATTAAGGACTTTTTCATTTATTTATAGTTTTAATAACAAGGTTGTCTTTCTAAATAATAATACACACTTTTATACTGTTTTATATTGTAAATGTGGTATGGGAATATAAAATTTTAAAAGAATCCGGATTATAAATTATTTTACCTAATTCTCTGCACCATGAATATTTAAAATGTGTCTGGAGACCCCTCGCATCCGGATCCTACTGGCACATGTTGAGTCTGTATGTAACGACTACCTTCTTACATTAAGTTTAATTTCAACATCATAGGAAGCATATGTTGTTTACTATTTTTAAAGGAAACAAAGGGGAAATGAACAAGGATTTTTTTTGGCAACTGTCAATCTTTTGTTGGTCAAATTGCAAGTAGAAAACTTACCTACATTGCCTATAAACTGCAGATAAGCTTTTTTACTTATGGGGGGTCTCTGAAGACTGAAGTTATATAATATCTATACTTCTATACTAATATTATAAATTTTTGTATGTAACGAATAAACTTCAAAACTACTGGACCGATTTCAGAAATTCTTTCACCATTAGAAAGCTACATTGCCATAGCCTGTGCAGCATAGGCTATATTTTATCCCCGTATTCCCACGGGAACGGGAACTACGCGGGTGAAACCGCGGGGCGCTGCTAGTAATATACATATATAATAGAAAAACAGCTTCCTTTCAAATAACGAAAACATTCATAATCTTACCAAATCTAGAGCTATGACGCGGTGGCTATTTATTTGATCAATACCTTAATAATAGGATCTCATTATTGACTGGCTCACTTATGATGTTGATAACGGTATTGTTCTATGAAAGGAATATATTTATAGACATTTGTGTAGGAGGTTAGAAGCGTCCTTAGGGGGGAGTCCTTTGTCTCACCTGTCGAGACGTATAGAATCAGTAACTACATTAGTTAGTTATTACTCCTCCCTTCGTAACGGTGGAGCACAGATCTTTATACATGACCTAGTCTGTGGAACAAGGAAGTAATTTGCACTTGCGCACAAATTGTTAGTGCATCGCCGTCAATCAATAAATTATTTTCCAACGTCTTAATTCGGGTGGAGCTTGTAGCTCCGCTTTTGAGAGTGTTTTGACATTTATAGAAGTGGTGTATCAAGAAGCAACCTGTTGAGCCCGCATTAAGCTCAAGCCGACGCCCGACGCTACGTAAGTACAACTTTTTACAATCAATTATCCCGCTTAATGACATTCATGGATAAATCTGCAGCAGTGTTTTACAATAGTGCTCTCATTCAGAAAGCATTCAAGTCTCGATCTTCAACAAAGGAATGGAATTGACACTTTCGCCCAACGTTTTTGTATATTTATCCATCTGTCAATATGATGGTTAAAGTGTGAGTGGCTTTGTGTTTATGCAGGACATTGTGTCCTAGCCACAGGGAATGTAGGGGAAGAAAATAGAACTGAGTTACATAGGACAAGTAGGTTTTAAGATTTTCTATTCTCATAAGAACTTAAATAGAAGTTCATTTAATGAGTGTTTTCGTCTAAATAGTATATAATAATATGAGTTTTGCCATGTTTATTATGTACATGTTTCTCGGTTTTAGATTAAACATATTTCTTCTACACCACTTCTTTAAATCCTCTGATAAATTACTGAATAGTTGCTCGTCAGGTAATATTGTGTTTAATTATCCCGTGCATGTGTAAACAGCTGAAAGTTGTTTTTACTTGTTGTGTTATATGAAGGTGTTTTTTTATGTTTGGCTGTATTGAATTAGCGGTGACATTTTTTATAATGACCGTGTAGTATGTGTACCGGTGTGTGAGATTGAGTAGATTCTTGGTATATATTTTTTTGATAGATGAAGTCAGTGATAAGGAATAGTACTTTGATAATTTTGTTTTTATCTTTGTAGTTCGTTTAGGTTAGATTTTGCGGCGGATGCACATAGCGTAATTAGATGTTACTGGTTTGATATGACTAGAGAGTCATATATGTATTTAAAATCGGGCGCACTTTTTTCGGAATACATTTTGCGACTTTTCGTAACGCTTCTAAAAGCGATATTAATTTTGTTTTGACATGACCAATGTGTACTTTCTCGGGAATAGATCGTTGATCGCAAGTGATTCGAACCGAAAATAAATTATATTTTTGCTGTGTTAATAATAATTATAATAATTTATTGGCACACACACAAGTTATAAAATAACACAAAAAAAATCACACAATGAGGAGTAAAAATAGAACAGATCATATAGTACAACAGAAGTGACCATGGGCCCCAAACTAGGCATAGCCTGTATCTTGGTGGCCCAGGATTAATTAAAAGTAAGCAAGTTATATTTTAGCCTTTCATTAAGTAGACTATGGTACTTTTGAGTATCAGTTATGATGGTTTTGTACAGATTTATTGAATTAAAAGAGCCCTGGAGAAGTGTCGTTTGTGTGTAACGTTAAGTGTCCTGTCAGACCTATTTTATTAGTGTTTTTGCTGTAGATAAGAGACAATAATAAGATATTAGTCAGCTTCGGGGACATCCGTATGTAAAGTTTTGTTTCGAGGTAGTAAAGTGGTATATGTTAACCACTTGCTATTTGTTTTGATACTTCAAAGCATCTGTACATGAAAACTTGAAGGATAAAATTAAGAATACAAACTGGAGTGATTGACTCCAATCCATGATAGTTCAAAAGATGTGCCCATACATATTTTTTTGTGACACACTTCAGAGAAGTTCTCCTATAATAAGCGCAGCCTTTCTGGAAATATTCGATTTGTATATTAGCTTTCTTTTCTTTCAAAATACGTTTTGAATCATGAACTGACTAACATTATGATTTTGAAGATGCATGTTACTCGATTTTCGCAATAATAGGGTAGTTGACTAAAAAAATCTAATTAGTCCGTCAGATAGATTTCCAAAAAATATTGGACACGTATTTTTTTCTTTTTTCACGTAAACAAAAAATGAAGACGATACAGAGCGTTGAAAACTCGTGTGACGTCACTACTCGCTACAATTTTTACCGAGCCGTAACGTCACAAGCCCCCACTCCTGATCTTTGATGCTTTGTATCTTCGTCAGTTTTTATAGATTTGATAAAGGAAAAAATACGTGTCCAATATTTTTCTATAATCTAACTGACGGACTAAACATAATCATATATTTTTTACTCAGGAAACATCCCTATTCAATGCATTTTGCCAATTATGTTGGGGCCAGCCTCCAGTCAAACTGCATGCTGTTAAGTTCCAGTAATTTTTATAGAAAGATTGTCTATCTGATCCCCACAACCCAGTAACTGGGTAACACGATACCCACTGGCAAGACGGGTGTTAGATTTTCAAAATTCTGATCATCCTACTCGATGCTTTCCGAGGTACGCAGGAGCCTCGGTGTATAATGTATGCTACCCATCCACAGACTTACTTCCATTATAATGTAGCCCCAATAATAGGTACCTAACTAAAAAGATTTTAATAAAATAAAAAAAAAAATCTAAATAAGATGAACACCAAATAAGGTTATTTTTTATAAATTAAAACAAGTTAAATTCTAAGTTAAGTCCAAATTCATTAAAATACTTAATCTTGTAAAACCAATCTGTTATTAACACTCAATTTGTTTCTAATTACAGGAATGGACAAACGCGAACAAGCAGGGGGGAAGATGCGGCCCAACGAAAGTGGTACGAAACAAAAGAGGAAAAAGGACTCTCTCAAGGAGAAAAACTACAGCAAAGATATCGTCACTACGTCACTGTACTGCGTCTGTCAGGATTGCACCAGGTACAGCAACTACGGGGAGCCTGTCCAGTGCATAGACCCATATCTAATAGACATGAAGCACACCTACTGGATCTACCACGGCCTTGTCATGGCCAGCAGGACTGAACGAGCTATCAGCATAACAGTTCCTGAAAACACCCAAGACGAGGCACACAAAGATGAGGAAAACGCTACAGGAAATTAGTTAAATATTATATGTTAAAGTATGGTCAAACCTCTGACGTCCAGACGGGTATTAATTTTTTGAATACTAAATACTACAATTTCGGTGATTACCAGACTGGCCGGTAGGAATCTCTGAAGCTAAACAACCGATCTATTCTGTAAACATCTCACCATGGACAGTTATGTGCTGTAAGCTTTAAGTGATTTGTCATTCTAACAAATCAAAGAGAAATGTCAGTTCACTCCACGTACATTTTTACGATTAGATGTTCTGTAAACTTCTCACCATGGTGGAGGAATTTGAAGTGCGCAACAAACACAAGAACACAAACATACCTAAGTTTTAGACCAGCTATTCAAATGTCACCATGTAAACATAGGCAAAGTGAGCGGTCATTCCAGTGACGATGGTTTGACAGCTTACTCCACAGTGAGCTGTGATTTTTGTGTAGCTGGCCGATTCTGTAACATTGTATCATAAAACCTAGACCTACTTAAGTTTTTGTTGTTGTGTGTGTTGTGCGGAGACTGTCATTTCTCTTTGAGTTGACGGATTGACAGTTCATTTTGTGTTCTGTTCGCCAAAATTTTTCAGACTGAGATGTTTACAGAATCGCACTGCAGAATAGACTAGCTGGACACTACCATGCACGCCAGAACGCTAGACGCTTGCAGTGTGCCCGTACCTTTATAAATGTTAGTTAAGTATGTGCCAAAACTTAATTGTTAAACTTTGTACTCATAAGCCTGTGGGTAATATTCTACACGTCACGATGTATTTTATACCTGTACCAAGCTACTTACTAAGACTGAAAAGTCGACTTTTTACCGACTTCGAAAAGGATGAATTTTACACTACTTTTTTTTTGTATATCGTCTAATGTTACCACATGTCTCCGCCTAAATAGATTTACATTTTTATTTTTAGAAGTATACCGTCTTTTTGGTCTAACCTTTATATGTAAGTACTTTGTCAAATAGAAAAGAAAGAATCAACTCCTCAATTGACACAAACTTATTGCTTAGGCCTCTTACAACGAGCCATGATATTGGGTGTGTAATGTTAGGTATTTATATATAACATCGAATGATATAATTTACATATGTTATAATCATCTATTGTTATAACAATTTATGATATACCTACACACACCCAAGAGAGAGATATATATATATATTTCATATAAGCAAAATATCTGTCAGTGCAAAAAACATACCAAAATAATGCTAGTAGTATCTACAAATTAACTAAATAAATAGATGGATCTTTGGAAAATTTTAAGCAGAAAACCATCAACTTATTTCTGTAAGAACTTAGTTACTAAAGAATACAGGACCAAAGTTTTGAATATAGATACCAGGTATATACCTACCGTATATTATTATGTTATACTTATAATTGTTGTAGAATGTAAAATCAAAATCAGTATGATTTAAAATAAAATATTCGCTGATCGAGTGTGCTCGAAACGGAGAAGGACGCGAGTTATTCATAAAGGATTTTAAAATAAAGAAATTTGATGTAGGCATAATCCAATCCAACTTACATATCTGTATACTTCATCAAAGAATATTTTAAAAAGTTGGGCCATTGTATTATGGTCCCCCATCATTAGTTGTTAAATGAAGCCAATTAATTTAAAAGGGAACATAATAAAAGATTTAAAAAGAGACTAAAATATTCATAAAATAAGTTTTAATTGCAGACCTGTTTAATTGTTCTGTCAAGTTTCATAGTGGCAATGACGTGATTTTTGCGCTATCGTTACGTTCTCTTAGTAAAAGAAAAGAACGAAAGCTATACCTTCCTCTATAAGCCTACCTAAATATTTCAGTAACGTTAGTAGTAACCGTATATTTTGAAAAGTTGAAGTCTTGTGGTATGTACTTACAAAGATTTGTTGTGTTTGACCATTGTGTATGTTTTATTAGGAAAACAGCTTTTAATCACGTGTTCGCCAGCTTTCTAGTGTAATTTCACCAAAAAAGGAGGTGGTAACCGTCTCTAGGGTCCCATCTATTACTGTTTCGAAATTCATCAAAATCGGTTCAGCGATTTAGGCGTGAAATCGACGTTTGGTTAACGAAACTCTATTGTTTGATTTTTTTTTTGTCAAATGATTAGGTAGGGTTTTTCTCTCCTAACTTTAAAATTTTCTAAAGAACCACTCAGTCGTTTTCAACTATCATTTACGATGGCGATGTTAATTTATCGAAAAAGGTCTCATCCTAAAATGTCAAGTCAACAGTTAAATATTTTTGTGTGTTTTTGAAACGTTATTGTATCTTTTTAATCGTTGATGTTTATAAATGTATAGCTTGTATGTTAACTTAACTATGGTATTTGGTGTCCTTTGATGTGGTGATAAATGTTAAGTATGTACATAATATGTATTTTGTTGTTTTGTTTTCATCTAATAATTCCCTATAAATATTAACAGTCGTTCAAAATTTATTTTTTCATGGATGGGAAATCATTAAAATGCCTTCTTGCGCTCTGAGCGGAGCGGAAGGGAGTGTCTACTATTACTGACCAAATACCATCAATGTTCCTCCTAATGCCCTTTGCCCTGCGACCACCCAACGGTCTACGGTGACTGGTAACCGCCCAGTGACTCCCGACGCCCGGAGCCTCTACTTCTGTTGCAGCGGCTGGGGCGGTCAGCTTCCTCCTTTACTAGCGAAGCTACTGCTTCACAGAAGGAAGTAACCGCTTCCCATGCTCTGTTGCTCCGGACCATGGATTGAGCCAAAGCCGGCAACGAGAAGTTGCCACTGCCGTTTGCCTCAACGAGGACACGGCATTAGTACGCCCAAGCAGGGCAGATCGCCACCCTGTCTTCCGGGCGATCCTCACAGTTTTGTCACCCGCGCGTGTTCTTCCGCCGAATCAGAAACAGGTAGCCCCCGAAACATCTGTGTCCGGTGAGTACCTGCGTCAGGCGGAAGGTGAGGACGCCGTGGAGCCTCTCCAACCACTCCTCAAAGAGGGTACTTATTGCCACAATAGTGGCGTGCCCATCTATCGAAGGTTAAGAAAACTATGTCTGCCGAGTTCGATTTGTGTATGGAAAACTATCCATCACATTGAGACTATTTCTTGATTCGAAAGAACTTTACAATTGGCCTTGACAATCGTATATACTTACATAGAAAGACACAGCCAGAAGGAGTAGTGGCCGGAAATCATGGGAAGAAGTCTAGGAGTGAGATGATGACTGTAATATAGTCAGGAATACGACAGTCTGACAATCAAGGAGTCTGTAGTGCCAAAAGGTATCGTGTTCCCCTAGTTTACCATTTTAATTGGAATACTTCAGTTCTGAGTACCAGCTAATCCTTGTAAAATATAATCTATACTGTACACCTAGCTCAATGTTATTGGCTAAAGCCTAGATAGCTGAATTCCCTAATTTTGTAACCATTCACAGTCAAATCTCTTTTGATATACTTTCCATTTTAGGTGTTTTTATAAAACAATATAAATTTATGCTGAAGTTTTTTAGCTTCAGAGTCTTAAGTAAATTACACAGAAGCTTTACTGTTCATTTGTTCCACGAAGACCTAGGGCTTAATTTCATGATGTTTTCGACTAAAAGAGATACTAGAAGATGCCTGCAGAAACCTGTTCACTCTTAATTTACTCCAAAAGTGGCAAAAAATATTTTTCAGGAGAAAATCGTTTGAAGCAGGTAAGACGGCAAGTCTGCAAACTGTGTTAAAAAGTGAATTAAACAATTTTTCCCAAATATTAATAATAATTAAAATTCTGTCTGTGGCTGAAAGGGTTTGCATGAAAATAGGGTGCACAGGTAGACGATGTCCTAAATAAAATATTAGGATAATTTGATACTTAAAGTATGTTCCCTTGCGATAATTTGACTGGCAGAAGCTATTATGTGATTGAATTGAGTTCAATGAAAAGGAAAACGATGAAAGTCTTTTAAGTACATTTAATTAACCAGTTATCTATCTTGGGTAATTTTTCAGGTGAGGATAGGAGAATATGCTATTCAATCAACAGAAAACACTACGGAATTACAATAATTACAAAGGATCATGTAGAAGAAGTAATAAAAAATTAGCTTATATTTACAGTACACGACATGATTCAACATCATTAGCTTAAATACAAAACGAGCCTGAAAAATTCCATTACATCAATTTCAGTGATCTATAATTTATTTTTAATAAATACAATAGTAGGTATTGCTTGAAATTTCATTTAATTATCAGTATTCCAAACTAATAAAAGTATACTTATTGGGCTGATTTACCCATGCTAAAGCTATAGGTTCTATTCTTTCAGCAAAGTAATTTATATGTAGGTACATATAAGCTACTCTGCTGAAAGAATAGACACATAAAAGCTTGTTTCATATAGAAAGCCAATATTAAAATATTGGACAGGACAAGATAATATGTGCTTTTTCACAATATTGTACAGGATTCAGTTCCATTATATTTTTGTTTCATGAAAAATTGGGACCAAAGGTTTAAAAAAAATTTGTCCTGCAGAGCCAGTCTTAAAAATGCCCATAATCAGTGAAATGTATTCGATTGATTTTTCCTTGGTTTTCCACTGAAAATTTCTAAGCAAATCTAAAGATTCTATTCTACCCTTGTAAAATTGGTCCTTACAATAAAAATACTCGTCATAAAACAAAACTTCAGCTTAACCCATAGTTGTATGGGTTAGGCTGAAGTTATACAGCGTAGTTATACCTATAAGGAATCTGTGAAATACGAGTATGTATGTACCATAGCAGGGTAAAACGTTCAGGAAAGGCGTTTTCCCTTGGCGTTGCCTGTTTCCTAAATTTCGTTCAAAAACTTCAAAACAACATTGATTAATAACTAATAAAATAAAACCCTCATAAACTTGCTTATGAGTAAAAAAACAGTAGTTGTATACATAATATTATTGAGGTGTGATTCACCGTTTTTGGCTTAATTTTTGTAGCGATGGCCTGGCGTGGGGTGTGCCGTTACGTCTAACTTAAAAACGATAAATGGCTTAAACAACTCAACTTAGGTCACGATTCTTAATGCAAAGATGCTATGATGATTTATATACGTTTTAGTTTAAGCCAACATTCCGCTTTTGAGTGCATACAACCCCTGTATTTGCTGAAGCGTGGCCTGTCATAGAGGCAAGCTAAGATGCTCCACTTTCAACGAAATCTATATACATATACCCCTCAAGCAGGATCGTACGATGGTGTTTTGTGGTAGGAACATGTATCGTAGCTCTACAGGCCGAGTTTATGTGGACGACAAAAATTGTGAACCGAAGTTATACTATGAAACGCCAAAGAAAAAGTTTGAGCTGAATCCCAGAAGTAAGTTTTAAATCTTGTGCTTAATTAAACTGCTGTACGCGTACGTATTATATGAGTTTTCTTAAGCGGTACCCATGTTTTTTTGCGTCATTGTTTTACAAGTGATTAAATCTAATTTAAGCCCTAAAACTTTTTACAGACATGACTTTGTAGTCGGAAACTTTAAATATTGGGTCGATCAATGGATGACCCAATAAAAAAAGGAACGAATGAAACTTAATAGTTTATATCTGTTTTCATATTAAGAATTTTTATTTTTTCATAAATTGGAAATTTATTTTTATGACTTGTAGATAACTTTGGGTCATCTATAAATCAAACAAAGATTGAACGTTTCCGAACGAATAATTTACTACCTATGGCGGAATTAAAAATATAAGTAAGGGTCTCTTCACAAGTCTAATAAAGTACGTTGCGAATTTTTCAAAGTATATCTTTGACGATTCTCGAAGCTCTTAATAATATAGAAGGTAAAAATTGCGTGACTTATATTTAGTCTAATTGATCAGTAAATTAAAGTAGACTTTAATTTATTGATCAATCATCAATAAATTAAAACCAGTCTAGGTTTTAATTTATTGCTGATGTGATCATACAAT
The DNA here is from genome assembly GCA_905332915.2 of Hecatera dysodea. Lineage (NCBI taxonomy): Eukaryota > Metazoa > Arthropoda > Insecta > Lepidoptera > Noctuidae > Hecatera > Hecatera dysodea. Next base: position 21,398,397 of record HG995286.1, on the reverse strand, counting down.
TTATTTTCAGTTAAATCTCGTAAACTTGTGTTCTCATGAATATGAAGACGAATTAACCAGCACTCATTCTTTGTTTAAATAGAATTTGCGTCTTAAATACACTTCGACTTAAAAATTGTCTGCGAAAAAAATCTGCATAGCTACAGGTTTTCCATTGTGGACACGTGAAAATTGCACTTGCGCAATCGTGCCCTGCCGTGAATGAATCAATAATGTTCAGTCTATCAGACAGTCGGCACGCCCGGGGCTCTCTGTGTCGAGACATCGCGAGCTCGTTATCATTTTAGTAAATTGTCTTTAATTGCTCTCATAACTAGTGCGTGGCAGGTACTTGACAGGTAAGTCTAACTATATCAGACAATATACGGGCCACTCAATTTAAAGTTTCGTTGAACATGGCTAGCTCTATCACCGATTTATCGATCGGTTCTCCTTCTCGTGAAAAGTGCTTTTATTCAGTGATTTCTCTTAATTACGCCTTGGCCCTAGTTGTTTAATAATTGTGTCGCAGTTTGCATACTATTAGTCTATTTTTGTGTTTTAAGGCGGCGACCTGCTTTCGATTGATTTTATCCTACTGGATAGTAAGATGCCGTATAAGCGGAGGGCTGAAGGCAAGTTCTAGATCATAAGTGTTGGCAACAAGCGATATTTCTTTACATAAAGCTAAAACGCGACCATAATGAGAAATATTAGCGGCATTAGTTTTCAACTTATTAATTGATTTAAGTACTCAGACAGTATATTTGATTTCTTTTTTTTAATAATCCTATCCTCCATTTTGCTTGCTTTCTAAGTTACACGTATTTTAAATAATCTCAATCCACAGTGTATAGGGTGTTCATAGTAAATCTGTCAAGCAGCCAGGCAGTCGTATGAAACAGTTACATATGTGAATATGTAACTGTTTAATAAAATATAGGTTTTTAGAGAAATGTGGGTCAGATATAACATAATAAAAATTCGTCTTGTTTCAATTACAGAGATGAGTTCTCTCAACGCTTCCAGCGTCGCCAAGTGCCATCAATGGCGCAATGACTTACTATTAGAGTCATCTGACCCGGTACCAATCAACGCTCATGAGCTCTACAAGGAGCCGATACAGCAGAAGTTCCTGATGCAGCGCGGGCTGTTGGGGCAGATTGGGCAGCAAGGGCATCAGGGCCAGCATTGGCAGAGCAGCCAGATGGGGCAGCACGGGCAACACGGCCAGCACGGCCAGCGCGCCCAGCTTGCTCAGCACGGGCAGATTGGACAACAGGGCCAACACATTTCAGGACAACAGAGCCTCTCAGGACAAAATGGTCTCTCAGCCCAAAATGGTTTTTCAGGGCAAAATAGTTTCTCAGGCCAAAATGGCATCTCAGGCCACAATGGCATCTCAGGCCAAAATGGCATCTCAGGCCAAAATGGCATCTCAGGTCAAAATGGCATCTCAGGCCAAAATGGCATCTCAGGCCAAAATGGCTTTTCAGCCCATAACGGTATCTCAGGCCAAAATGGCTTCTCAAGCCAAAATGGCATGTCAGGCCAAAATGACTTCACAGGCCAAAATGGCCACTCAGGCCCTAATGGCCGCTCAGGCCCAAATGGCTACTCAGGCCAAAATGGTATGTCAAGCCAAACTGGTATCTCAGGCCAAAATGGTATCTCAAGCCAAAATGGAATCTCAGACCAAAATTTTTCTGCCCAAAATGGCCTATCAGGCCAAAATAGCCTATCAGGCCAAAATAGCCTATCAGGCCAAAATGGCTTCTCAGGCCAACAGTGCAACTCAGGCCAACAGAGCCTCCTATGCCAGCATGGCCATCCGTTGATGGTAGGCCAACCAGGGCAGCCGGGTGTTCAAGGTCAACCGGGACAGATGCTGGCGGGTGCCGAATGCTGCGACATAGCTAACTGTGAGCGAGCCAAAATTGAACAATTGCCGGAACACTACTACCCAGAACCAGGTAATAATAAATCCATATTTTAACAACATGTGTCTTAATATTCTTAATTGATCAGTGGATTACACATGTTTGAATAGATTACGTATACGTTTCAGCTATACCGTTCACGCTGATGAACCCGGCCGACGGCTGCGACCCACAGTCAGGCAAGAAGGACCCGGCGGAACAGTACTTGTTCTGCCCGTGCGGCATGGCTGCCAGCGGCCAGCTCGTCACCGTCTGCTGCTCCCGTCGCGACTGCGACAATTCTACCAAGATCGACGAGGTGCCCCTGGGCCCGCCGGAGGAGAAGCGCGCCAAGACTACTTTTAACCAAAATCATTACAAATACTAAATGGCTGTCTCTTGGTGTTGTGACATGTAAACCCCATCCCCCTTTGTCTTGAATTCACGAAAATGAATGTTACTTATCAAAATCAAGTTAATGTTGGTAAAGCACATTTTGCACACCGTTTCTGTACACTTTAAAGTTAAAATTGTTACAGTTTACCTTAGGGTTGGAACGAAACACACTAATGGCCATGTTGGAATTTAGATGAATCCTTTTATTGAGGATTTCATGAACTTTAGATGTCGGCGCATAACTTTTATAATAAAAATCTATCAAATATTTCAGGGTTCACTTGTTAGAAACAATTGAAAAAGCTTCCAAGCAGGTTTTATTTTAATGTCATACATTCTACGTGAATTTGCGAGGATTCCTTTGATGTTAATAGATGTTGTGTCGTGTTGATGTTTTCTGGCCGTATATTGAAGAGTCAGACTAGCGTAAGATGAATGTAATATTGATTTGGGTTGACGTTACATGTCTTGAAGTGGCGAACACTAGTTATAACATCCTAAGATTAGCCAAGTGAGTAACAAAGACGTTTCAGTCCGCCACCAGCCAGCATAGAGCTCAAAAGCTTTATAATTTAACTTTTTCACAACTTTCATTGAACCTACGAATCTCTTGTAAGCTATTTTGAATTGTATTTTCAAGTGTTTATTTTTAAGTTTGGGTTAATTTATCATATCATTGTTATTTATATCCAAAAAGGAACAAATTTATTTTTACTCTTCTATAAAGGTATTTTTCTTAGAAATTTTACTCAATGTTGGTATTACTAGAATAAACCACGATATCTACAATTGTATACTTATAATATACACATGTGGAAATAAAGTGATTAAAAACCCAGTTTTGTTTGTTGTACCCTGACTCCCGTCATCCTCATTGTCCTTTGCGTTGCAGGGCCGCGGTGACTCTTTCGAACATATTCCGCAACCCTAGCAGGCACTGACCCTATGAGTATAACCATGTATTTCGTTTCAAAGTGAAACGACCTAAGTTTCATAGCTTTATGATTTGTTTAGATTCTAAGTAATTCGAAAAGCCCTTTCCCCCCTAGACCAAACACATACAAACATTATAGCCCATAAAGAAATATTGTTTCCCGGCTCATTATGTATGTAACAAGGCCAGGGGTAGCGTGACGCCATTGAAATCGATAAAACTCCGACCAAGCTTTGGCTTCAAGGTCAAATATTTGTCTAATATTTATGTGACAAACTTCCGAAATACAACATATAAAAGTTATCATTTCCTTCTCGCTCTCCATCAATTCCCATAAGCATGAAAGAGACACCCTTAGTTCTTTGTTTTGATTTACGATATTCATTGCTCCATGTATAAACAACCGTTCATCAGAGTAGTCAACAATCAATCAATGCTTGTCGTACATTGGCCAACATTTAGTTGAGTTAAGGGCGTTTTGTGCTAAACTTTCTGTTCAGGCAAAGTCTGGACCGTGGATTTCCAGAGTTGCTGCTTTGAAAAAAACAATTGTGTTAAACGATATCAAATAACAGTTAAGGAGTTATTTTTTAATGACAGTTACAGGATTAATTAGCGAATTGTTATTATAGCGTTTTCTTCAAGTTATTTAATTTTGCTGTTCACCGCAAAATGATGTATAACGGTTATTTGACCCTTTTTTTTGGATGGGAAATCATAAGCGTAAGGGAGTGTCACACTCTTACTGACTAAAACCCACCTGTAATATTTTGCGTTCCAGCGCCGCGGTGACTCTTCCGAACAAATTCCGCAACCCTAGCAGGCACTGACCCTATGGGGCCCATCTTCGTTTCTGACAGCTGTTAGAGGCACGCGTGGAACACGACGTGCCGTCGACCCGGGCCTAGTTGCTTTCGGACGGCGAGCCACCCATAGCTTGCCATCCGCAGAAACACGCCTACGGCGGCCGGAAATAGCCTTGCGTTTCCCGACGCCCGGGGCGTCTTCTTCTGTTGCGATGGCTGGAGTGTGAGGTTTCTCTCTCCTGCACGCTATCCGCCTCCTCCTTCGCCAGCATTATTGCTTCGCAGAAGGAAGAACAAGGGCCGGACGCGAGAGGTCACCGCCGTCGATCGCCTCGACGAGGACACGGCGTTGCTCGCCAAAGCAGGGTAGACCTCCACCGTATGCTCCACTGTGTCCAGGCGATCCACAGAGTGTTGAGACCCGGACGTGTCCTCCCGCTGTATACGAAACAGGTACCTCCCGAAACAGCCATATCCGGTGAGCACCTGCGTCAGGCGGAAGGTGAGGGTGCCGTGGAGTCTCTCCAACCACTCCTCAAAGAATGGTTATTTGACCCTCGGATTGAGCTCGTTTTTTTATGAATGGGTACAATGATCTAACACGCAAAAAGGATCGTCAATGATTTTTGGACAAAAAATATCCCAGTTAGATTACACTTTACACTAGACAAGATTCAATGAAAGGGGTTAATTGTAAAATCTGGACCATCCAGTTATCCTGAATAATGGTTATTCAATGTTTAAATACGTGTTGAACAAATAAATTCTTTATTATAACTTGATTCTTTATGCAAAAAGCACTAGGGTTGGGGTCTCTCCTGTTTGCCAACTTTTTCAATCTGCTTGAGCCTGTTTCGCAGATGTGAGTCTGGATTTTAACATGAGAATTAAAGGGGTAAACTTATTGTAAAACTACTCAGACAATATCAAGATAAAGTCTCGTTTTATTGTTACTGTATAAAAGTAATTAAATCATTTTATTATAAGCTAAAAAACTAGCTGAAAGAATAGCCCTAAGGTTAGGCAGACAAGGTATTGGATTTCATCATTCCTTTTTGAGCCACTGGAAAAGTGTGGTGATACTTTCCCAACCATTGCAACTCCTGAAAATCAGAATCAACAGTGGCGACCAATGGATAAGCGGATAGTCACTGAAGCTCGCTGACTCTCGGAGAAAAAAATCAACAAACCAGGCGTTTTTTTTTTTCATTAGAGCATCCAACACCCTAGCAGTAAATATTTCCCGGAACAATACATGACACTTTTGAGGACTTTTGTTCGGTCATAACTTTGTTTGCATAATGCTTTTATTGATTTAGCTGCAGCGAAACATTCCTTAAAGATTAACTATAAATTGCTAAACAAGCATGTACTCGTATTACAAGAGTGTTATTAGATAAACATACTATGTCTTAGCCACTGGATTGTCATGGAATGGATTATCCCTCTTATTCTGGGTGAGTTATTTAGTCTTGTTATTTTGTAGTCTACCTGGTATGCCTTGTCTGGTCCTTATGTTATTTATTTTACTTTTTTTTGTTCTTTTAGTTTATTAGAACATATTTAAAAGCTGTACTAAATCTAATTACATAATCTTCTTTGTGCAAACTTAAGATATGTATCCAAATGATAATAAAATAATGGGATACATATCTGAACAATTTCCGGTTTTTAAAACTCAATATTAGCTCTCCGAATAACTTATATCCTTCAAATACCTTGAAAAAATTGAATTTATACATTACATACATATGTATGTACATTTTAGGGTCAAACTAAAAAAAAAAAAAACGCAAACAGGCCGCAACAGAAACAATCAGCCTGAATGGCCAGTGTTTTGTTCGTATGGCAGATGGGCAACACTTGATTAGGTGATTGCTTACCTAATCAAGTGTTTAGTTTAGTCTGCCTGAAGAATCTACTATTCAAGCTAGCCTGAACTCATTTTTCCTATATCTCCAAAAAATATTCTCCTTTAAATTGAATTACTGGGTCTTTCAATGATATAAGCTCCAGAGATTGACGTTTATAAGAACGATCATTTGATATCACAAAAACCATTTACATTTTGTCGCTGAAGCAAAATGCCCGCTAACCAAGTTGGTGAAAAAGAAAATTGGGTCCCGAGCCCCCCCCACACTTACAACCGAATTTACTTTATGTATGTTTGCAGTTGAATCATATGTTACACGGGTATAACACAAACGTACAAAACTCACACAATGAAAGCAAAACGGGGTCACTTCCGGAATCTCGAAGCTTCTCAAATATTCTAGAAACCGGAAGTTGATCATGTTTTCCGATGTACAGCCAATGTCCTGGCAACACAGTGATGGTTTTCTTAAATTCATAATTTTCTTCGATAAAATATTGTTTTAGGTATTTATTATTAATTAGGTGGAATATATTAAGCTGTAATAAAAAACAGCATATAGAAAATTGATGTAAAAATCAACGAAAACATTCGATATCCATTGCTGCATAAGTATTTGAAACATTATAGCAGCAATGTTTATTTTTTAAAACTTAACCTAGCTTCAATGTACATCGAAATACACGCACACTATTACACCTATCCACAGTCTAGTGATTTTAGGGAATGTGTCTGTAGTGCAATACTGTGAATCAGATAATACACAAACATCATGTAACCGTGATTGGCCAAATTCCAACCAATGAGAACCGCCGGGAGAAGCTTCTAGAAACAGAAAGTTAAACCGGATATCTTCCCAAAATGATTTGATTGCATACTTATTAATCAAACATTGAAAATTATTACGACAAATATATATTTTTGAAGGCAGTTTATTTCACTTAATTTTGTTAACTGAGAGTACTTGTTCAAAAATGCATAAAGAACTTTGCCTCGCAATTAAATTTCTCGACTTCCATTGCTGCATATATATGAAAATCACGAAAGCTGCATCAAAATTAAAAAGAAAAGCGCTTTAAAGCTTCAATGTACATCGAAAGCTCTGGGGGCGGAGTCTGTGGGGCTGTTACTAGCGCCATCGAAAGCTTTATGTTAGTGCATAGCTGTAAGACCTATGTGTGCGTAATCAGGCAGGGGTGCTCCGAGAATCGATAGCCGTCCTCGGTCCTTTCGATCCAGAGCAGCGGAGCTGAGCAGTCGTCTCCAAATCGTCCTTGTCAAATAGGATATATCTCAACATAAACCCAGTGTTCTAACCGGCTGGTGCGTACGCCTTCGCCGGCACGATCAGGTAAGTGGAGAAGAAGGCAGTTTAAGGGTTATTCCGGGATTTTCGGTTTAGTTTGCCGGCTAGTCCAACACACCACTTCTAAGTGCGCCACAGGCGCGTTCTATCCATTTGTTTTCTAGTAACATTTCTTATTCAGTATATATTGAGTAAATTCTGGTAATTTCATCCAAAAATCTCAGTTTTTCGAATTAGTCGTTTTTCATAGGGAAATCCACCATATAAGATCCGGTCCGGATCTTATTTTTCTTGCAAGGGCTAGGATTTCATATTCAAATCGCAAAATCTCTCCGGATTTTTCCCGGAAAATGATACAGATACACAAAATGGCGTCGGTCCCACGCCCATGACCGTTCACCATTACGAGTTCAATAATTCTCATTGTTATGGCATAGTGTTACATTCGCGGTAAAAATATTATCCGGAAAATTACAGGGATGAAACAAAAGAGTTTCGGTCCCACGCCCATAGCCGTCTGCCATTACGAGTTCAATGATTCTTATTGTTACGGCGTGGTGTTTCAGAGATGAACAAGCCGTCTGAGCCGCCGCCTCCGGGCTATGCGAACCACGCCTACACGGTGGAGAATATGCAGAAGTTGGCTGAGGAGATGTTGAACGACCCGGACCTAGGCTGCCGCAGCCGCGTGGTGTCGGCGTTCAGCGGCAACGGGCAGAACGCGGGCCCGCCGCCCAAGCCCGACCACGAGCCCGACCAGCCGCGTTTCGATTTTGATTACATCATCATGTCCATATAAATGACATGATGACGCCGTATCTCGGCACATAGATGTTGTCTTGTAGTAGATGTAGTCGCCTTCTGCGAATCATAGTAATAAGCTCGTTTGACATTTTAAATACAATTATTCATTGAACTTTTTGAAACATCAGTCTGCCGCTACGGCTAATTAGGATTAAGTGTGTACTCATTATTGGCTTAGATTAAGATTCAGTATGTAATGGAACGTAATGATGAATGTAATGTTTATTATTTAATTATGCAACGTATTTAAATAATACGTTTAATGTTGATATAATCGTGACCATGGTCTTTATAATTATCATTGCTATATTTTAAGGTGGCAACTCGAAAATATGTAAGAGTAAGCTATCTTTAAAAATTGTTTTACTTGTACTGCGTATTTAAGGATTTTAGATTATAAATACCTACATTGATAAGTACCGATTTCACTTTACGCTGATTAACTTATAGATAAGATGAGATTTTAGGATAAAACCACATACATTTAATATTGATGATCTTAGCATAAGTTGTGTAGGCCCGTTTACGATTTCTCTATTTGTAACAGTGTATGCATAAAATACTTTAGAATTAATATTGCAAAATGTAACCTCTCACTATAGTATTTAAGGATTTCTCGATTGCTTCTTTTATGTCCGGATAATGTGGATCGATGTTTAGGTATAGTAATTTCCGTGTTTTACTATCTTTTTTTGGCTGCATTTTATTGAGATCACCCTAGAAATAAGTCTATATAATCTTTGTAGTATTTGATGTCGTAATAAAAATTAAAAAACCCAACTTGTCTTTTTATTTCAAATTATTTTATAATAGATTTTGCCCTACTTTTTTATATTTATCATTGTTAGGCATGCGTTTGACTACTATCTCAACTGATGGTGAAGCGATGATGTGGTCGAAGATAAAGCATGCTGACCTAAGAGTAACCTATTCAATCTTGTATGCACAATGAATGTTTTCTCAAAACGTTTTGTGCATGTGGGTGGGATGTGACCAACTTGTCACTGGTCCGAACGAGCTGATAGAAAACCGACAGGCGAGCAACTTGGCGTCTATGATCAAGAATTTAGCCTTTCATTGCGGATGATATACATAGGTTATTTTTTTTATTTGAGAGGGTTATGCTCTAGACTCTAGTCTGGATCAGAGTTGACAGAGACAAAGTCGACGATGGAAAGAGCTTACCTAAAACTGTGCCCAGAAGAAGCCTGCTCACTCCAACACTAGGTTAAAATAATATCAACATGAGTTGACCTTCTACGCTTCTCTAGGTACGTTGAATGGGTTACCATCCAATAAGAATCAAGAGCATTCAATGCTTAGATTGGGCATTAATGCGTGATTTAGAGGTTAAGTTACACTTGCCGAAGTCGCTATCACTAACCAGTCACTACATACCGAGTTTACTCTTTAAATTATAACAATTCAATGTTTTAAAAATATTTTTTAAACATTTGAGAAATATGGTAAGGCAAACGTCCATTTATTTGGCTACTTCCCGATTCGTCAGAATGTCATATGTTTTAAAAACAATGAAGATTAGTAGCGTTTCGTCAAGATTTAGATCTTCATACATCTATTCCTGTTTCGAGACTCTTTTTTTAACTAGTTTTTTGTACGGTACAGCCACGTACAAAAACTACCAACCTCCATTTTGCCAGATGCCGCCCAGAAGTGGGTATAATGTTTTTATAGAGTATGTAATTTCCTAAATTATGTGCGTGTCATGCGTGTATTTCCTGGGAATGCCCCGTGGCCGACAATTTGATAGTAAACGGTGTCGAATTGTTAAATCTCGACACCCTAATTACCAAGGGATGTGTAGGTACTGGTCGTGAAAATGAACCTAGACATTTTCCATATTTTATTGTATCTTTCTTTAAGTCAGGCATTTTTGGTCAAACTAAGGCTATTCCTAGAACAAAACAAATACTTCTGATAAAACAGTCCAACCCTCGTAAAGATAGATATTGTAAAGAATTTTGGTTTATATACATATATTAGATATTTAAGGGACCTTTACCGTAACAAGAAAAAACTTAAAATTATCGATACGAAAACCACCTGACTGGGACCCCAATTTAGTATATTTTTTTGCAAGAAATGCACCGATTTGTGTGTTTTTTAACATCTGATATGGGAAAAAAACATAAGTAAAATACAGTGGCGACGTTTCTCAAAAAGTTGCAAAACTGAATGAACTGGGGGGAACAGTAGGATTTCTTATTTACTCCTGATTGTATTTCGCAAGCAAAAGAATGACAAAACGGGAATAAATACAGGCATACTCAAAAGTTGACCACTCGGGAATGTGACATATCGGGAATTTTCCATTTATTTGATGCACAGCATAATTTGGAAAAACGTTTGTGTGTATATGTCGAGCACAGCACGCTCTATCTATGCATGTTTTGTGTACACGGGAGAATGTGATATTATTTTCCCAACTTGTATAAATTATATTTGTTATATTTCTCTTCTTTTCTTTCTTTCTAAGTTCGCATAGTTGAATTGGCAAAAATATAAAAATAGACTAGAGCCAAGCGCGCTTAGCTTTTAACTAAATAATAGAGGACCAATTTGCATTATTCTCATACCGAATTAATTGTTGCATAAAAAATTTCGTCAACGTTTAAATGATAAAAAATGTAATATTGCCCCGGGAAAAGAAATCCTGGATGAATATGGGGAGGCCTTTCCTTTGCATATGTATGTATATGGGCAAAGGCAAACTACCTGTACTGTACCTAAACAGATATAGTATTATATACAAGTATAATATAGTAGGTAGTTTTAATAAAAATAATATCTTGTCACAGACTATAATCTCACTGGTAGGTACGTAGTATATTCTTGATGCACAAGATCACAACTAACAAAATGGAGGTCCAGAGCAAGCTTGAAATTAATTTAAGATATTTGGTACTATGTCCTTGATCCAATGGTGGACTGCTATAAGCTGTTGATGTAAAGTATATAAATAATATAAAAAATTGGTCTAACTAGCATATCATTAACTGACTTCAAAAAAGGAGGAGGTTCTCAATTCGTCTGTCTGTAATTTTTTTTTATGTATGTTCACCGATATTCCCGTCAATTATAGACGGATTTCAAAAATTGTTGATTAGAGGTCACTTCTGAGGTGGTCCCATTTTCACCAGGTCAGGATCTGATGATCCAGGGGAAATCGAGGTCAACCACCGAAAATTGTATGCTCGTATGGTGCTTTTGTTACGTAATAATCATGTCTTACTTAGGTATATGCTTCAGAGTGTCAACATCTGATGCTGCTGTGCTGATGATAAAGCTACAGAACTCCTTAACGCTTAGGAGTTAGGGGACAGTAGGTACTGGAATTGGTCGATGGAAACTAGGTAGTAGTAAGTAGGGTTAACGTGATATAGTAAGGGTAGTTACTACTTAGGTGGGGGCGTACCACTAAAAAGTGAAAAAAATAAATTAAAAAAAACAACCGACTTCTAAACAAAAGAAGTATAAAATAACTTTAAATTCGGAAGTCAGTGTTCAAAAAACGAAAAAACAACCAAAAACACCGTGTTCCGAAATTAAAGTTATTTTATACTTTTTTTGTTTAGAATGCGGTTGTTTTTTTATGTTTTTAAAAAAATATTATTTTCCATTACATTCGAAAGCAAATGTAAAAACGGTATGTAAAATTTTGTTCCAATATCACCTTTTAAGTGATACAGAGCACTATATTTCAGTGCTTTTCATAGGGTTTTAATGAAAAATCCAGGCAGTCCGGCTGCTGATAGGAAGCGTCGGGCTCCCTGGATTTCTGCCGCATCAAGGCTCGTTCCCGCCTTATATAGATACTGATAACCGCCCATACTGATAACCGCAAAAATAAATCTCTACTAAAATATACCCATCCCTTACTGTCTTATGACACTGCCCTATGAAAGAGTACCCTATATATTTCCCTCACTTGCTTTTATAAACGTATTATAATGATTGTTTCACGTCAGATGCTACCGATGTTTGTACTTTGTTTCAAATTAATACAACCAAAAAAGTAGTTTCATGAACCTTATTTTTAAAGCCATAGTAGAGGATCTTTTAATTTATCCGTATACAATTAAATTAGGGTGTTGACTCACTGAAGCACTATATATTATGCCGAATCTTACTTGTATCATTTTATTTCAATTTAAACCGTTTTTAAGTTATTCAAAGAAACCGCTTTACTGTTAGTAACGCGTATATATACGTGCAGCCTAATCGTAAAAATTCGTGGCGTTACAAAAATAATAAGATATAGGTACTTTCCCAAAAGCACGGAAGAGCCTCCTTAAGACTGACTTTAAATAACGTACAAAATAGATTACATTCCAAGTACCACTATTCCTGCTTTGTTTTTTTTTTTCTATCTAAAAATCGACTAAAAATCCATTCCCGTATCTAGCAAAAAAAAGAACTTTCAGATGTATGGTTGTTCTTTTCTGTCATACCTGTAATTTATTGTGTAAGAAGAGATAGGACAGATGAAAAGTGTCTTATTAATGGGCGGGTTTTTAGTAAGTAATAATAGGGCCGCCCATGCTGAGTGAAATTATTGAAGTCGAAAATGTACCAGTGTCTTAGTTCGTGCGGAAAAATTGTTAAGTGACTTGAGCATTATTAGTGAATTGAGCATTATACAAGCACATAATAATAATTGTGTTTTAAACTTGGTGAGAAAATTGTTGATTAGTTTAAATCCACTAAATAAAAATAACTTTTCTATGATTTATTAACATTTAAAACTGTTGGTAAGTTCCTACTTTGACCGCTTTTAAACATGATTAGCAATTTAACTATTTTAATGCAAATTAATTAAGTAGGCGAAGATGAGAAATAGACAAAAATATGAACGTATTGTAAGTTTCTTGCATTATAACGTAAAAGTTAAAAAATTTAGAAGAAATTGAGGATTTGGGAGGAAATATTTTATTTTTATTTAGCAGCTTTTAATAATCAAAAAAAACTATAAATGTAGGCAACAGAACCCCTTGAAATTATATTATTTACTCACAGATTTTGTTCAGTACAACCTCCCTGAGTTCATACAAGAATCCCATAAGTTCTTATGGGATCTTAAGACTTTCAGTTTTGAATTCACTCTTTTTTCATAGAAGAGATTTTCCTGCCAATTGTTAAAGTTATCTATAATAACTTTTATAAAAGTATTATATTAAGTAGTAGTATCGAAATTTGTGTGGGGTGCCGACGGCAGGTAGGTATGAACTAAGAAAGTAGCTGTCTTCAGCTTTTGTTATTTTCATATGTATTCTCGACTCCGATGTACCATTTTAACAATACGTGTGAACCAGACAAAGTAAATAAACACTTCCAATTATGATTAATTTAAACCAAGGTACACGAACTCACTTGACAGAAACTTCAGTGGACTAAATCAATGCCCTAGTATAAACCAAGCCTTACAAGCAAATTCAATAAACGCCTTGAAATCTTCTGCTTCAGGAGGATGACGCTAAACGGATCATCTGCACATCTACTGCTCAGATAAATTACTGTTTGCTAACGGAGACTCAGAACGAGAAACATCAAGTAAGTAGTAATGCTTTATCAGTTTACAAATATAGGGATCAAAAGTTCGAGACAAACTGAGGCATTTTGCCAACTACGTACATATTAGATTTCTATATTTCAAATAGTAAATTTTAGTTAAAGTCATATCAAAACTTCATCTAACTTAGTGTATCTAAGTGTTTTGTCATTAGTTTTACTAAAAATAAAAACATCATAGTATCTCCCTACGCCTTAAAAAACGAAAATCTAAAAAGACAAACCCTAGTCCGTGATCTTGGAATTTTGTTGGATGACAAATTCCATTTAGATTCCCATATTAACAAATTTGTTAATAATGCCTTCCGGATGTTCGGTATTATTATGAGAACGGCTACAGTATTTACTCGATCTTATACCTATTTGTATTTATACAAATCTTTGGTTCATTCTTAGTTAGAGTATGCTGTGTCGGCATGGAATCCCTACTATGGTAAATACTCTGATATAGTCGAAAAAGTACAATTTTTTTTTTAAAGGCCATGCATTTTTGTTGTAGTACATCACGCATCTTACGATGACCTATTGAAAAAATATAATCTGCAAAGTCTAAAGTCTAGACGAATTATGTTGTTTAATATGTTCTTATTTGATCTGTGCAAAAACTTATGATTGTATCGATATTCGCAACAAAATTAGTTATATTGTATCCAGAACAACAATATGGGGTGCGCGCAAGGCCTTTGATAAATGATGATAAATGATATTTATTTTGTGAGTAGGTTATACATAGCCCTTTTACACGTCCAATATTTCTTGTCATTTTAAGCTAGATGAAGCCGGTGTTTTCTAGCCAACTACCCTGAGAAGAAACACCGATACAAACTCAGAGTCAGAAGTCTCTTTTAAAGTCCATACAATCCGTACTGGTCATATGAGAACCATGTAGGTTGATGTCCACACAGATTTGAATGGTCCTGTCAAGACAGTGCAAGCATTTGTCAGATTCCGTGTAGCTCAAACTTAGAGCTTTAAGGAGCTCAACATTTGACCAACAATACCAAAGTAAGGACATTTGGGTAGGCCGCAAGAATTACTCAAACTGCCAGACAAACTGAAATAAGACCCTAATATGGCGATCTACATAGTCCTCACATTCACAATTGTGTTGTTATATGAGAACCATGCAGATCAGTGTCTGAAATGGTCTTTTGAGGAAAGAACCACACAGATTTAAGTGGGCCTGTCCATTCAGTACAAGCCTTTGTCAGTAGTCGAGTAGCTCAACTTAGAAACAATAAGGAGCTCAACGACCCGACGAACAATACCAATTTACATACCTTTATTTGCGGTAAGCAGTCTTGTCGTACAAACGCAGGCTTGCGAGCACCACTACGCCGCATTACCAATCAATTCAACAAGATCTTTGATGACATCAACTTCTTTTCTGACTCTCTCTGTTCAAAAATTTAAAAATCTTGTCAAGAAGAAAATTTTAGATTATTATAGTTAGTTTTTTATATACTTATTATCTTTCCCTCTCTGTCTTTTTCTCTGTTGTTTGCATGCCTGACTATGTTTAAGTTTACTAATAATTACTATTCTGTTTTAATAGGTTAACAATAGCGCATTCTTTAGATATATAACTTTTGATATGTTGTGGAAAATGTCGTAGGTTATACATTTATAATTTTTGTAGTAGGTACCTGTAACTTAGTTATAAGATTTTAATGTGTAACTGTTTATTTTCCCAAATAATTAAATAAAATATCAAACGCGCGAGAAAATGATTAAAAAATTTCCAGCGACAGCATTACGCTCCCCCTAAGACCTTTTTCTGTTTTTCTCTGGATGGAAATTCATCAAATTACTTCTCCCGCACTAGGCAAAACAGAAGGGAGTGTCAGATTCTTACTGACTAAAGCCCACCCGTGTTCCTCTTAGTACCCTTTGCGTTCCAGGGCCGCGGTGACTCTTTCGAACAAATTCCGCAACCCTAGCAGGCACTGACCCTATGGGGCCCGGTCTTCTTTGCTGACAGCTCTTAGAGGCGCGCGTGGAATACGGCGCGCCGTCGACCCGGGCCTGGTTGCTATCGGACGGCGAGCCACCCATAGCTCGCCATCCGCAGGCCCGCGCCTACGGTGCTCACGGCGTCTTCTTCTGTTACGGCGGCTGGATCGTAAGGTTTCCCTCTCTCGCACGCGTTCCGCCTCCTCCTTCGCTAGCATTACTGCTTCGCAGAAGGAGGCGACCGCTTCCCATGCCTCCTCGCTCCGGACCATGGATTGAATCAGGGCCGTCGTCGCCGCCGCCGATCGCCTCGACGAGGACACGGCGTTGCTCCGTCCAAGCAGGGCAGATCTCCAACGTATGATCCATCGTGTCCTCCGGGTGATCCACACAGTGTTGACTCCCGTCTGAGTCCTCCCGCTGAATCCGAAACAGGTACCTCCCGAAACATCCGTGTCCGGTGAGCACCTGCGTCAGGTGGAAGGTGAGGACGCCGTTGCGTCCCTCCAACTACTCCTCAGAGAGAGGACTTATCGCTGAAATAGTGGCGTGCCTAGCGCTGGGTAGCAACAATCACTGTCTCCGTACCTCCGTGAGATCCCACCGGAGCCGAAGCTCTGTCCGCTGCGCAGCAATTTGACGCGGCAGCAGAGTTTCACCACGGCGTTGCGCCTGCACGCGCTACGCGAAAACGCGCGTGATGGCTCTCGCCTCCAAATCCCAAGCAGCAAACCGGCAGGAGTCTCGTTGACCCTCTGGCACCCTTTCAGGTGGAGCACTGGCAGTCGCTTCAGCGACAACGCCCAATGCCAACGCCATGGATCGCACGATCCCTGCATACAGCCTCCGGCAGGAGGCGTTTGGGCAACCTAGATTGGCAAGAGCTGCTTGAAGGCAGCCCCGGCCCGCCCAGTTTGGGAGCCCCCTTGAGACTTCAGTATTGTGGTCGCACCTTTAAGTCTGATTAAAATCTCTTCCGTTTCCTCCATTCTTTGCCCATGATCTTATATAAACTAAAGATTTGCAACATTTTCTATTTCAGAAATGGAGCCCGCTTCAGACAAGGTCTGGCACGCCTATTTGCTCGACCAGTTGATCAATTTCGAGTTTGCGAGAGGACTTATTCGGAAAAAAAGAACAAGGACAGCCCGATGACTTCTGATTTCACCGACTTCCTTCTAGTGAACGGCACGAGTAACAAAACAGCTCGTGGAAGCATACATCAGCTACTAGGAGCACGAGAAGGCTGTTAGGGCTGTAATGTCAATCTAGACTTCTAACTACGAAACTCCCGAACAGGCGCCGCTTCTTTGACTACGAACCATATTTATCTATATTATAATCACGATTTTAGAATAGTTTTGATTTCATTTCTTCTGGGATAAGCTGTTCTTGCGTATTCTGTACTGTATTATTTTTTCTTCTTAAGTTCTTTTATGCTGTTGATTTTAGTATTGTTTACTCTGTCTGCTTGTGTCAGTTATACTCGCTTCTGCACACCATGCCAATGTCCAAATATTTAATGTTTTTATTATTTAAAGTTCAGACTATTTCCGTATTCTTTAATTATGTCTATGTGATTTCTACTTGTCTATTTAATCAACATATAATCGTATGTTTAATCTATTAACCATGCATTGTAAGCAAATTAAAAAAAGAAGAATGTAAATGTTTGTGTTTCTCTGAGTTATTAAGTGTAGGTAAGTATTATGGTACGGGAGCTAGCAACGTTTCAAAAGTAAGAATTTTAGGTCAGCTGATTTTGTGATATGTCGTCCTTCTTGCACTTTCGGTTAGAGTCTGGGCTATCTGGCTGGCGGTAGCGGTTGCGTTCATTAGTGCGCATCCTATCTGTCCAGGTAATAATCCTGTATTTTAAAAACATTTTAGAAGTCGTAATTTTTATTTTTTTGTTTTTAAATAAGTCTACCTGACATACTTTTTTTATTGCCAGACATTTGTGACAATGCTAACTATGTGCCATACGCGATAATTTTTTATTTTTTTATAAAAATTTCAAAGTATTTTATAATGTCTGTAATTTTAATATTATGTTATTTAAAGATAGAAAAACTTAAAATAAATTTGCCAGACATTAATTCGATTGTTAAACCTTGAATTAAAATGAAAAAGTCATGAAAATTATTGCAGTATTATGCTAGTAGTCCGAGAGAGACAGTTGCAGAATAAGTCGAGAATGAGACAGGGAATCATTACAAAAGTAAATTACATGTCACTGTACATATAATAATAATAAATGAACTCAAACCGAACTCGACGCCCTGGATAGGAGAGTCCGCATACGGCATACTGCTGACTGCAAACCGGATGCATCACCCACGATCGCGGTGGTGGTGATCCCGCGGAAGTGTGGAGGTCGAGGCTTTTTAAATGCTAAGACTCTCTACAACCGCGAGATGTGCAGTCTCAGAGAATATTTTCTCAAAGCCGGTGTGGGTATGCACCGAGATGTGGTCACAGTGGACAAGGGACTCACCCCGTTATCCATGGCTAAAGAGAACTGGCACAAACCTGTGATACCTACTACAGATGATCGTAAGGAGATATGGAGAGGCAACGAGCTTCACGGACACTTCTGTCGGGCTCTTTAATGGGTCCGATGTAGATTCCTCAGCGTCCGTGGCCTGGCTACGTTTCGGTGATCTTTTCGGAGAAACTGAAGGTTTTGTTTGTGCAATTATGGACGAAGTTATCTTAACGAACAACTGTCAGAGGCATATTATGAATAATGGGACGTGTGTTGGGCATGCCACCGTCCGGGTGAGTCCATCAGACATATTATCTCTAGTTGTTCTCGCCTGGGTAACAGCAGCTGGATTAAGCCCTTGATCCAGCTGCCCAACAAGAGCATCTTAAGATCTTGGTCGAGGCGCTTGGCAATTATGCCATGGTCGTCACGACTATTGGCACAATGACTGCTGTGTTCAAATCACACAAGTCGACAACCTCGCGAGCTAAGTCAAGATACTTCGTTTGTTATATCAACAATCATAGCGCGACGCTCTAGTCAGTCTATCACCACTATGTCAGGCTTATTGGCAACAAAAGTCCTGTCAGTGATGATAGACCGATCCCAATACAATGTGCAATTGCCATTTTCGTCGGCCACATACCCATAGTACGGTACTTCCGATTCGACAAGATTGTATTTAAGAGCAAGTTGCTGATGAATAATCCTGGCTACAAGGTTGTGCCTTTGCAAATAGTCTCCGTTAGCCAAACTAGAACAACCGGAAATAATGTGGTGGATGGATTCCTCGGCCGGTGACATGCCCGACACATGTCAGCGGTACCGTCCTTTACGATATATATTTCCAGTAGTTGTTCGTCCTCATAATTTCGTCCATAATCGCACAGATAAAACCTTCGGTTTCCCCGAAGAGGTCACCAAAATGTAGCCAGGCTACAGACGCTAAAAAGTCTACTTCGGGCCCATGTAGGACCCGATAAAAGCACCCGTGAAGCTCCTTGCTCTGCCGTACCTCCCTGCGATCATCTGTTGTAAGTACTACAGGTTTGCGCCAGTTCTTGTTAGCCAAGGAGAGTAGGGTGAAGCCCTTGTCCACTGCGACGACATCCCGGTGCATACCCACGTCGGCTTCTAGGAAGTATTCCCTAAGACTGCATACCTCGCGGTTAGCATTTAAGAAGCCTCGACCCCCACACTTCCGCGGAATATATAGCGTCACTACCGATGATTGTCGGTGACGCATCCAATTTGCAGTCAACAGGGAACGGGCCCTTCTATCGAGGGCGTCTAGTTCTGTCTGAGTCCATTTGAGTATGCCGAAAAAGTACATCAATACCCGCCCGATAAAAGACTATTTAGTACCTACTTTGTTCAGGCGGCCAAAGAAGCGCTCCTTCAACGATTGTATCACGACAGTAGCATTGATGACCAGCGCTTCCGACATACCCAAATACTTATTATTATTATTATATGTACAGTGACATGTAATTTACTTTTGTAATGATTCCCTGTCTCATTCTCGACTTATTCTGCAACTGTCTCTCTCGGACTACTAGCATAATACTGCAATAATTTTCATGACTTTTTCATTTTAATTCAAGGTTTAACAATCGAATTAATGTCTGGCAAATTTATTTTAAGTTTTTCTATCTTTAAATAACATAATATTAAAATTACAGACATTATAAAATACTTTGAAATTTTTATAAAAAAATAAAAAATTATCGCGTATGGCACATAGTTAGCATTGTCACAAATGTCTGGCAATAAAAAAAGTATGTCAGGTAGACTTATTTAAAAACAAAAAAAATAAAAGTTACGACTTCTAAAATGTTTTTAAAATCCAGGATTATTACCTGGACAGATAGGATGCGCACTAATGAACGCAACCGCTACCGCCAGCCAGATAGCCCAGACTCTAACCGAAAGTGCAAGAAGGACGACATATCACAAAATCAGCTGACCTAAAATTCTTTCTCGAAAACGTTGCTACCTCCTATACTATTATGGATCGATATGGTGAAAATGATACAGACTAGGAACTCCACTGTGAACTACGCCGATGGTGGCACTAAGTATGTTTTAAAGGCAAATTGTTCGAGTTAGGCATTGCGGAAGCATGCGGAATGGGAACTCCAAAATATTTCTCTCTCTTGATGAGGCAGATAAACAACTTAGGCTATTTTAGGCTATTTAAGCAGGATAACTTTTGAACTGGGTGTACCCACGGATCTGGTAATGGAGAATAGCACAAAGGGCAGAACTCGGTCAAAATAAATATCTTACACTTTATCTACATATATGGGTTTGGATTCCGCACTTTGTCCTAGTGTTGGACCGTTGTGTGTAATACGTCACAATTAATACGAAGCCTATTTAATTTAACAACGAGACTATCAAAATTGCGCAATATACTGCTTATGTTTTGAGTCATGACCGTGAGGCATTCTGTGGGATTGGTGATAAAAATCTAGACATCATTCGACATCAGAAGAAAGAGACACTGAAACTTATGGTTTATCTATTTACAAAGCTATATCATCCATTTATAAAACTTTTATTAGCATATGATCATTTATCACAAAACAGGACTTCTGCTCAAGTGGAGTAAAATATGTGTGTGTATGTCGTGGCTATTGCTTGTTGTAGCAATATTTCTTCCTAGACAATGTTTTTCAGATGTGTATGAATTTTATCTACACTAATATTATAAAGAGGAAAGATTTGATTGTTTGTTTGTTTGCATTGAATAGGCTCCGAAACTAATTGACCGATTTGAAAAATTCTTTCACTGTTGGGAAGCTACGCTATCTCCGCTGAACATAGGCTATAATTATATCCTCGTATTCCCATGGGAACGGGAACTACGCGAGTGAAACCGCGGGGCGATGCTAGTGAAATATAATTTGTTCTGAATTGTTTGAGCTGGAGCGAGCCTTTTAAAAACCGAAACCGACCTTTTTGTGAAGTGTAGAATTTGTGAATAGACTACGCAAAAAAAATAATTGAGAAAAATTATTAAAAATGAAAATAGCATGCAAAGTAAATTGGCTTAAAATGAATACAAAAATAAACTGTGTATGAAAAGATGTGCTTTTAAGCCAACAGATGCCTTCCCTTAGGAGTAAGAGATTCTAAATTGTAGATTGGTTTTTGTGTGGCTTCTTGGCCAAATAGATTGATGTTTAATTAATTTTACAGTTCTTTCCCGTTATGAGGGCTTTTTAAGAATTTTTATTTTGCTTTCTTTAGAATTGAAGTTAATTCGACAGCAATCCGTTTAATGACACCAGATTTATCGAATGGACGATAAACGTCTCTAACATCTGTGCTTTGTATCTGCAGGTTAAAGGTATCTCCAATTATTTTAATAGCATTAAGGACACTTTTCTTGGTCTCATTTTGAAGTTTTGGAATATTATCTGATTTCTAACTTGGTTGTGCACGACTGTTTTTTCAAGATTTTCCAGCTATTTATGTAACAAAGAGAAAACATCCTGTAGTTTTATGTAGAAGACGTTCTCCTTGCGTTCTTGTCTAAACCTCTTTTTGTAATTCATCATATTTGGTTGATGAAGTCGACATGGATAAGTTTATAATTTCATTTTGAGTTTAATTTCGATTAAGGATGAGTCTTTGTTCGGAAGCAAATTCCACGGCATATCGTACTTCATCTATAAATCAATTTAGTTCATTTTTACGCTTTGTCTGTAAACGGCCATTTTGATGGTCTGCAAGTCGGAGGCGCTACCATTAACGCTCTCAGAATCCGGCGTCTCTTTTACAATTGGTTGCTTTTTTGTTTTTTTGACGTGACCACTCGCAGTTCAGCACACTAAGGTTGGTTACTGCTTAACCAGGCAATACAATTAGTTGCTTCGGCGGCCTTATGCTTTTATACATTATCGACTAGCGTGGAGGTGTGTAACAGTTAGTGACGAGAAGCGTACATAGTAACGAAATACCAGGAGCAAGTTTACGTGTGTACCTCCCCCTAGCACTGTGGTGAGCTTGCGCGTACGCAGTTAATTGGCTGGTTCTCGCCACGCCCCTTGGGCTGGACAGCAAGCAGCAATGGAAGGTGTATGCGGTGGGAGGGAGAGAAATCCTGGGTGTAGCGGTGAGTCAGTCTGGGTCATCAGTGACTGAGTGGCATCAGCGTTGGAAAGTCACCTCCAATTTATGGAGTCCTATTTTTACTACTTGATATAATTGCAGTAAAAGTATTATTTATTAATACAAGAGTAGAATAACAGTGTCTTGTTAAAAGCTTCTCTTCAGAGGCCCAGGGGGAAGAGGTCCTGTTTATCTTAGGTCTTGATGAGATGGGTGAAAAACATGGACTTGAATTAGTATTCTTCAGCCATCAAGACCTATCAGACCATTTAGTTGGTATTTTTAGTTCTAATGCTTCTTTTTTTAAAGTATGTTTATCCATATAAGAAAGGTTAACAATTTAGGCGTGTGAATAAGAACTCTTTAGCTAGCTTATGGTCACACAAATATGTTAATAGGAGTTTGATGGACTGCCTAAGATTTTGATGCTTTGGACCTCTTTAGGTGTTACCTATCTATTACTAGTTTTGATAGAATTTACATAGTTCAAGCATTAATTACAAGCAACGTTAATTTACAGCAACAAAGTGTGAAGATGGCAATTGATTTTGAATTGACATACTTATCTTGATAATAGTTTAATAATAGTTTTATTTAAAATGGGATTGCAAGGTTTACAAATGTTGCATTTATACATTTTAAGGTTCCATTAAATACAATAAAGATGGGTGAAGTACTGTTCTCCTAGATAGGCTAAAATATAGCCTGTGTTAAGGAGAGACAGTGCCGGTCCCCTAATTGACGGATTATTATAAAATAAAATGTGCTTAACTTAAAATTTTAAACAGCATCTGTATATTAGTGCGGTTACTATACAATAGTTTTTTTTATATATTATTTATACAAAACATATCTATAGTGTGTGTGTGTGTGTGTGTGTGTGTGTGTGTGTGATGGTGTGTGTGCTTGTGCGTGTGTGTTTATGAGATTACTTTGTGAGGAATAATTCAGTGTCATCATAATTGAGGTCCAAAAGGAGTTTCCGTACAGTTTTTTTACAGTTGTAGAATGAGAGTTTAAAGATTGGGCATTTTGCATTTATTTTATTGTAGAGGGATGGAGCAAGGTATAAAGAAAATCGTTTGTGTGAAAATCGTTCGTTCGTTGATGGCAGAGGATATGGGTTTTATCATTATCCAATGAACATAAAATGCAGACAAGGTTACATAAATCTCAGTGAGTCAGTGACTTGTTATGTAAGCCACAAGACACATTTTGCTTCATACAAAAATATAGGGATAATTGTGGTAATAAAGACTATACAGAAAGAATTTTTTATCATGATAGTTATTTATTTAATTTTTAACTTAAGTTGTAGGTACATTTATTCATGTTTTACACTTCTCTCCTACCTTTTTATGTACAACTAAGCAGGCTTTATGCTGGTGAATCAAAGATGATAGTCACATATTATTAAAAATCAAATCAGTTATTGCAGTACATTATAGACTTACAATTGAAGGTGGTAACAAATAAATAATGGAAATAATTAGAAACCATTCAGGGCACAGCAAAATTTAAATGAGTAGACAGATTAAAGAGCGCTTTACATACAATTACTATAAGTTTTACCTAATCATTTTATATCCAACTAGCTGACCCAGCAAACGTTGTTTTGCCATATAAAATAATAAATATTTTGGGGTTATCGTAGAGCGGTGAAAATTTAGGGTTGAATGTATTTTTGTATGCTGTATCATAAAAAAAAATACATAAAATGTTGTCAAAAAATAGGGCTGGACCACCCTTAACATTTAGGGGGATGAAAAATAGATACTGTCCGATTCGCCACCCTAGCCGATATGCACGCTAAGATTCACGAAAATCGGTCGAGCCATTTCGGAGGAGTTCAACCACAAACACCGTGACACGAGAATTTTATATATAAGAAGTAACCTTAGCCTTAACCTTAGCTGCCTATTATGTCCAACCAGAATATTTAATATTAATGGGATAACCCATTAACATTAAATATTCAAGTTGGACATAATAGGCAGCTATTATAACTGGATTGCTCATCTACATGCGTCCCTTTGTAAGGCCTACTAATAATAGTAAGTGCTACTTCTAGTTTTTTCTAGCTTTTAATGAGCAAGGTGAATAACTTAAACGTATTAATAAGAACACTTTAGCTGGTCCTCTAGCTGACTAATTATTCAAGAACTGGTTGGTACCTTATCTATACTACTATTATAAGGAGGAAAGATTTGTTTGTTTGTATTGAATAGGTTCCGAAACTACAAAACCGATTTGAAAAATTCATTCACCATTGGAAAGCTAAATTCAGCCTGAATATACTTATTGGCTATATTTTATTACCATATTCCTAAGGGAATGGGAACTACGCGGGTTGTACCGCGGGGCGCTGCTAGTATCATAATAAAACGTTGAGTTACTTGTGGGTTGCAGCTGAAAATCAGCGTCTGGTGGTACACCTTGTGTTGCCATCTGGCATTATGCTGAGCTGAGGCCCTTTTGGCATTCATAATTCGATGTACCTATGTTATTTTTTATTGTAAGGTTTTTTTTTTATAATGCCAATAAACACATTTTTCTTTTTTTGTGATGCAAACCACAAGACACATTTTGATGATAAAAAATAAGTACAGGGATTCCTGTAGAAATTTGTAATTGCAAAGATTTGTTTTTATTATGAGAGTTTAATAGTTTTAACTTAATTAGTAGATAAATCTATTCATGTTTTACACTTTGTTCCTCAATACTTATTAAATAATTCGTAACCATAAAAATTAGCAGCTTATGTTAGTGGAAAAAAATATGCAAGTCTGTTGGATTGGCTATATTAATGTGGAGATAAAGAAACGCTTATTACATTTATAAGTTTTGTTTGACTTGTAAATTGGTAACAAGACTTCATTCGAAACCAACAAGAAATATAAACAAATATAATTTCACATTCTTTTCTTATTCATGGGTCTACTTTTATAAGTTGGACAGCATATGAATTATTTAAAGACTACAATTTCTAATTTCATTGATACCCATGAAAACAAAAACAGAAAAAAAAAACAATTATGTTTCATTTTATACCTTAATTCATCTCAATTAAGATATAAAATGAAACATAATTGTGTTTAATTTTTCTGTTCATCTGTCTAGATGAGAACATTATTGATTTGATTTGATTTGATGATGAACATTTAGATTGAAAGAAACAACATATGGAAACAAAAGAGAATACATACAAAATAACAGTATTAAAAGGATACTATAATAACGTTTAGCTGAATAACAAAGAAAGAAAAGAAAGAAAAATGTTTTTAAAGGCGTTATAAAAAAAAACACCTTATAAGTAAACAAAATAATAACATAAACCGAATTATTAATGCCAAAAAGGCCTCAGCTCAGCATAACGCCAGATGGTGCACAAGGTGTACCACCAGACGCTGATTTTCAGCTGCAACCCATAAGTAACTCAACGTTTTATTATGATAAAAGGTACCAACCAGTTCTTGAATAATTAGTCAGCTAGGGGACCAGCTAAAGTTTTCTTATTAATACGTGTAAGTTATTCACCTTTCTCATTAAAAGCTAGAAAATACTAGAAGTAGCACTTACTAAACTATACCAATACTTGAGCACAATGGAAAACAATAAAAAAAAATTATGGGTAATATCGGAATGTTATATTGAATCTTGTTCTAAAAATTATTGCTGTCACTATTAGGAAAGATCATAAAGCATACTGTGTACATGTGGCCAGTACAAAATTCAAAGTATGTGTTTCAATTATTGTTATATTTGCTTTACTGACATAGTTAAGTTTAAGACCTTTTTAAGTTTTGTTATACATTCATTTCATGATTATGATTAGGTAAAATGAAAAAAGAAGGGATAGAAGCTCTTTTGTTATGTTTAACTGCTCATCTGGAAACCACAATCATGTTTTATATCTTAAGTTAGATGATAACATGACGTGGATGAGGGAATTTGCTATCTAACCAGTGTTTAGGAAGCCTCATTCAGTACCAGGCTACAAATGTGATCAAAAGAAGACCAATAATCTATACTAATATTATAAAGCTGAAGAGTTTGTTTGTTTGTTTGTTTGAACGCGCAAATCTCGGGAACTACTGGTTCGAATTGAAAAAATATTTTTGGGTTGAATAGACCATTTATCGAGGAAGGCTTTAGGCTATATATCATCACGCTTAAGCCAATAAGAGCGGAGCAGCGATAAAGAATGTTTTAAAATCGGGGATTCCACGGGGACGAAGTCACGGACAGAAGCTAGTATCAAAATATTTATAGGATTTTTAAGACCATTTACCTCCCCAATATGTTAAAAGTGCATGTATGTAATTCTGTTCCTACCTATATAGTCCTAAATAAATTAAGTAAATATTTGGAAATGAGAATAAAGTGATGAGATTCCTAACATAAGATACAAGCTTTAAGGACCAATTATTTATTTTTTATTTATTTACTTATAAGTATGTCACTCCTGTATGTCCATGGAATGGTTGTTCAACAATCATTATTCCTTTCAGAGCCGGTTTTTAACCATGTTCTAGGGGCATTCATCGGAATACATGTAAACAAAAGCAAAACTCATAACATACATTATAACGGATGATCATTTGCTATCTGTAACTAGTTTTAAGATTATTGTTACTCGTACCAACCCGCACTGGGTGGATTGCGGCCCATTCCCTCTCCTAGAGAGAAGGCCTTTGTCCCAGCAGTGGGAACATTAAAAGGCTAATTATGCTATGCTTATGCTACACAAAAGAATTTGGTCATTCTTAGTCCAAATATAAGTGACAAAAGGAAAGTCCCTTTAGCTTCATCGAGTTAAATGCAAACAAACAGTAATTTACCACTAAAGAAGAGAAGATTCTGATTGTAAAAATGTATAAGAGAACTAAATTACAAATAATAGAATATACAAAAGACACTATACAGAAGGATATTGTGATTGCATCTACCTAAATAGTTATTCACATATCTTATAGGTACCTACTGTTACTTTATACACACCTAAGTATGCAATGGAATATATGAAAAGGATAATAGGTACTATATAAAGATAAACCATTGCCTTAAAAATAATTGCTGCGAAACAAATTCTAGCGCAATGCTAATCAAGTAATCATTTAACAGCGATATTTATCAACAACTATGCTAATATAACTTCATCATCATCATCCTTATTTTGTTATAGGCACTCTTGAGTGTATACTGAAAAATAATATAAACAGTCCAAATGATTGGTCATGAAATATGACCAATAATAAAATATGATTCCTAACATACCTAAGATTTTAAAAAGCTTTTGGTCTACACACATGTAATGAATTAAGATAAACTGAACATCAAAATAATATAAGATTTAGCAGTAATATCTATGTACTGGAAGAAAGTCCATGCAATAATAAAATATACCTTTAATAAATTGAGATAAGGGCTAAATTATTTTTTGTCACTCACCTTATATGTATCTACTGTCTTTTAAATTAACATTTTCCCTCAAAATTAATTTCATGGTTTGAATATTGTTAAAAATGTCTGTGAATGCTGAATGCTACCAAACAGTAAGGCCTATGGATAAAAAAGAATGCAACAATCCTAAACATTTATTGGCTAAAAGAAAATAGTAACTTTATTCTGTAATATAAAACGATGAACTAAAAGTTTCCAAGAAAGTTATCAGATTTTGAATGTATGTCAATTCCTGGCTAAGAACGTTTTACAATTATAAATAAGGTTAGGTTAGTTTAGGGAACATGACGATATTCTATTAGAAAGGTGCACTTTAAATGGATTTATTAAACCTAGGTGTATTTAATAACCAAATTCACTTGCATGAGTTATAAATTTATGAACAGAATATGATTAAAACAATCATTGTTTTTCTTTTTTGACCTAAATTCTAACCTCAATGTAGGTCCATATTTTTACAAACGGTTTTTACTTTAACATGTAGTGATTACGATTGTGAAGTGATTAAGTTCAGTATTTATTTTATCGACTAATCCCATATCATTAAATAAATAAAAAAAATGCAAAGAGTTTTGAAGACAATTCGAGATAAACTTAGGTTATGTTTATGTCTAAAAAATATTTAATGTTAAATCCATTTTTTTATTGTTTGTATAGTTTTTGGCATCAAGAGAGCCCTAAATTATTAAAAATATTTAAATACCATTATTTTAAAAAAGGTTTAACTTTACTTATCCTGGCAATACCGGAAGTTTAAGTTTGTGATTGCGAAGCTAGATGGCTCTATTCCAAATCAGACCTCCACAGAACTTCTATTATCCTGGTACACGTTGTTGCCTTGATGTTTCCTAGCAACATGTTGCCGCAACATGACCGCCACAAAAATCGCAAAAACAGAGGTTTTCTTCGTGTTTGGAGTTTCAGTACTAGTGAAACATAGTCTGAAAAGAGGTTGATTGACGGAAGCCGATGCGCGGCAAAGGACCATGCTACAACACTTCCGTTACCATAGTAGTGACATCTACTTTCGCTTTTCGAAAACACATTTTTTATGAATGTGTGTGTTGACGTGGTTCATAGTGTGTGTTGGTAAGATAGACGTGAGTGTGGAAAGTAGGATGGGAAGTCCGTAGTAATGAATGACGTACTAGTGTGAGTGAAATGAAGGATTTAAGGGTGGATTCGCTTATGACGCTCACGCTTGCTGATGTATGGCGCCAAAATACCGAATGATACTGACCAATCAGAGTTCTCCATCAGACTTTAACTGGCCAATCAGTTCCTATGCTTTGACTGACGCAAAAATCATTCGGCGTAAAATGTAGCAGAATCTAACTGAGTACCAGGATAACTCGAACATGGAACTAGTAAATACTATTTACTTTAAGTTCACTGCCAATTCCTCTCATCAGTCTTTTAAATGATTTTTTTGATGTCATATGATGGGATTTACGATAAAATTAAGCTAATTTTGGTAATTAGCCAACTCGTTAACATATTTTTCGTAATTAGAACATAAATTCTTTGCATACAGTAGAGTCCGACTGCGCTCTGAAAAGGATAGGGTGGCGCTGCTTGCGCGGAAACATGACAAAAACCCATTAAATCCAGTAAATTTTATTTTAGTACCCACTTTCACCAGGTTGATTCATCAAACTATTCACACTGAGGATATTTTTATTCGATTGGCTAAAAAAGCCTCGTGATTCCTCAATATCGCAGAGAAAATAAAGTAAAATACATCGCCGCCGCGTGGACTTACCCTATAAAAAAAACTCCCACCAAATTCTTGGCCAAGCTTGGTGATAGTTGTCGCTAAGAACATAAACGTAAAGAGGGATTTGAATTCGTTCCGATTTTCGTCATCCTCATCACTTCAGCAGACATATTCAGCGATTTAAAATTAAGCATATTCAGTTCAAAGTGTGCTAGTAAACACAGTGTACAGCAGGTACGTACAGATATAAATAGGAGTAAAACTGCACTTGCGCACAAGGGGCCAGGCCCAAGGGGGGGTGCGGTCGATAATTGCAAACAACGTCCCGTGTGGCGGACACCTTCCTCCTCGACGGAATACGGTTTTTCGTCCAATATTTTATATTCCTGGTGTCCAGTTTTAAACTCACGTTATCAAACTATTGAGGTAAGTGGTGTTGCTCCATGATTTAATGGTTTCAAAATCCCCAACACCACTACGCGGACGAAGTGTTGAGCGGCCGGAAAATACGTCGTTGCCGCCATTTTACTTTTTGTGATTATTTTTTATTAATTATTGGTAAATATTCAGACAGTATTATTTTGTTTGATTTATTCGTGGTGATTTCAATTTATTTATTTTCATAAAACATTTAGTGTTTATTTATTACGTCAGTGTTAAAGTGATGAGGTGTAATCGCGTGTGTTGATTTTGTGTAAATTATTGATTAGATACAGTGAACCTCTGTTTGATCCTAAAACGTTGACCTTAACAATCAAGGATCAGCTCAAACTAATTATGTTATGGCTGTCGAGCACCGTCCATAGTAGCTGTCCCGATAGGCGTTGTCCTGTCCAAATTCATAAAAAGAAAAATTACTTTCAATGTTTCCGAATCACTTTCAATTTTCCAAGCAGCTTTTTCTAAGCATTCTCTCAATTATGTTGCTACCAGTCTAACAAGATGCAGCAGACCTCCACCCACATAAAAATAAAATAGAATAGCATAGCACCAGTATTTTGAAGAAAGAAAGAACAAGTATTTTAAACCAGAAAAATTAGCTTCAGCCTTCCAAATAATCCTATATAGTTATTTTACAATTCAGTTTCTTTTCTTGTGTTTGGTGTTCTGGTCTAACTTTCACTTTCAACCAAAAACTAAACATTTTCCATAACCTTCTCCAAGGATAAAAAAATAAAACCGCGTTTGTTTCAAAAACTGTCATGTGTATATTATATATACACATATGACAGTATACTTTATTGATTAAATTACGACGTTTTGAGTTTAACTCAAACTTAAAGCATTTTTTTCAATTAAACCATTCACAGGCACTTTTGATTTCTCAAGTTCGGTCAGTCAAAGAGGTGAAGCTATCTTGATTAAATTGAGTTTTATTTTAATAAAACCCACTCAGTTAAAATAAAACCCAAATTTATTTGTCTTTATATTTATTTGTTACCAATGTTACAATTTTGCCAAAATCGCAATTGCAAAAAGCTATTATAATAATTTGCGCTAATCCTATCTATTAATATATTGTTAATTGTTTATTTTGTTTGTTAACATATTAAAATATTTATTTACATGAAAAATAAGCTGCAAATTTTTAGTTTGAAGTTCAAAATCAAAAAGTACATTCTTAAGAAAAAAAGAGTAGTTGTGAGGATAAAATTGTTACATTATTGTTTGCTATTTTACTTGTAATCTCTTCTACAAGTGCTCCAAATAAAACATGCCAGTTAATAGATTTTTTTCTACCGAGTTATTATTGAAATTACTTTGATGTTATTTTTTAATCGTATAATGTCTATTTATCGTATTATTTCCTGTCTATACCCTTCGACAGCTTAATATTACAGTAGTTCAGGCACAAACCAATCAATCTTAGTTCAACACACGTTCGCAGTTAAGAATGACCGCAAAGTTAATTACATGACTATTTATTTGCCTCAGAATGATGCGCGGGCCGCGGCTGCCTATAACACTAACAAAACCCAGAAGCTGAGCACTTTTAGAAAAAAAAACTAACATCACCCGTGTAATAATTACAGGGGAATAAAATGGCGGACTCATCGCTGAATCACCGCTATCCTCATGAGCATCATCGCTGCACGCCGCGCCGGCAGCTGGTGTCGATCCGCCTGGCCTCGGGCGACGACCCCGAGTACGTGGTCAACCCGGACGAGTGCCGGCCCGTGTTGGTCGCCGTCATGCGTGACGTGGAGGTGGAGAGGCGCGACATCGCCCTCCGCTGCCTCCAAGAGAGGACTCTCAGCGTGGCCGCCGTCGAGGGTATCAATCATTCTCTCTAATTCCACTATAAGATTTTCGTACCAATACGTGTTACCGACTACATGAACACCGATATGCCTATCTACATCGAACAAGGTACCCCTACCCCGAGGTAACCTTGTCATATTCAATGCTACAATTCTGACTAATTTCCATGTATACGCATCAATGCGGAACTTTATTAATTGCTTAGGTGGTCTGTCTAGTCTTTATTGTAGTCGCCGTATGTTATTGATTTTTATATGATTTTTATAATCATCTAAAGCTGGTTTAGTATGCCTATAATAACCTTGTCATTTTCAAAAGAGCACAATAACAACAACAGTGAACATCAATTGATAAATGTAACAAAATTCAAAATTACCAAAATTGTCGTAATCCGATTATACTATTTCCTGTATTGTTTTGCATTTGATAGGCATATCATATAGTGATTCGATCTCTTTAGTTTATATAAGTATTTTACTATTAGTCTGCCTATTAGACTAGGATCATTTCATAATTTCCAAATTCTATTTTAATATAAAAGCAAAATATTGTAAGAAAAAGAGAAGACTATTTACAAACGTGGGAGTTGTCAATCCCTCAATTTGATTGGGGGAAAATCTATTTTGGTATAAGAATTCTGAGAAACGAGGTCAAGTTATCGCGAATCATTTTCATGGTAATATCATATACAATTTAGTAACAATCTTGCTCCTCGAGAAGGAGGTTGTCCGTGTGTTTTTTTTTGTCACTTATTACTAAATCAGTTCTTAGGTTAAAATATCTAGTACATTTTTGATATTAACAATTGCTGTTTTTGAGTGAGCGTATAAATGATGGGAAAATTCTTAATTTATTTAAACACCTTGTCATCGAAGTTGTTGCATTTGCAAGGGCCAAGGTGAGCGCGCTAAACATTCGAGCGTTTCAACATAAATTCAGTCGCCTTTATTTCAAAAAGTCGCGTAGAAAGCATCTAACTTTAAAAGATTTTTTTGTACTGTTTCAGAAGGGAAATCCCAAAAGAAAAACACTCAAAAATGAAAACTTGTAGCAAATGCATGCAAGAATTAACATTATGTTTCTTAATTTTTTATGTACCTTCTTATCTCATAAGTTAATTCAATACCTACTCTTAAACTTATGTATTACCTAATATTGTTTTATCTTTAAACGATTCAATGTGTGTACGTCCTTCTAATTTTAATTATATGTAAAAGATGGTGTTACATGATGGTGTTTTAATGCGCAACTCTGCGCCATAACTCCGTACTGCACCCCACTTGCACCCCCAAGTTTTCCTACAGTTTTATAATGTCAAATAAGTACCTAAATGGAAATAAAAATACGTAGATATACATATATTAAATAACAAGAAGAGTTATTAAATAAAATAGATACTTAGTTTGTGATACATACATACATCATTTTATGAACGGCGTCCATAACCGTTAACAAAATAATGCATTTTACGGTATCAATTTTTGTTGTTCGCTACCTAGGGAGGAAATAAATAAATAGTATAGATTACTTACATAATTTCATAATTGGAGAAGTAACGCAACTTATATAATACTTAATATTTTACGTAGATATTTGTATACATAGTTATTTTAGTTAAAAGACACCAGCACTTTGCGATCACAGTTATGATAATGCATCACTGTGGTAGGAAACCTTTGGGGTGCTTCCGATAACGCAGGTTCAGCACCCTTGTGCGCAGTCGTGAGAATTTATTTGGGCCATGTATTGATTAGCAACGAAATTCCCAAAGCATACCTAAAAATCTGCAGCTTGTTGAAAAAAAAATAACCCTAAAGAAGTCACCTAGGACACAGGAAAAATATTTTCTTTACTTTATTAACTGCAGCTTCAAGAGAGCCGAACTGTAGGCGCCCTAATAGGTGACCTAGGGTAGAACTGCGACTACTATGACTGGGTGATAACGCATGATTAATTCAAATCCCAAAACTGTAATTTTTAACATAGCAATGTACAAAATCTAGAGTATGAATGCAAGACAAATCATTTTCCTTAAAGAGCTCAATACTACAAGAGAGAAAGAGAGTTAGTCGTAGAGAGAGACAGAGAAAAGCATAATGTTTGAGCATGCAAGAAGCGAGGGGCCAAAGTTATAGTATTGATTTACTCGTAGCTGTAACGGTAACTGTTTTATATTTTTGCCTTTTATTCTTCAGCCTAGTAGTTTTAAATTCTGCCTTATGCTATATTATTTAAGGTCACTAGAGTCAGATCTAAATTTTAAGTTTTCCATTGTAATGTTTGTTTCGACAAGCACCTAAGTAAGGCCGACGGGATTCTCCAATATTGCGGATTTGATAGCGTAACAATGATCTATGTTTATGCTTGACTCGGGGTCAGGTAATTTGAACTGTTATAAAGCTTCTTTAATATACTTAAAGACGATCATGAAAGCGAAATTCTTCGAACTTTTGGTCGAAAATTTTCCAGGATCAATTACTAAAACAGAACCGTAAAGAAGAAACTATTAACAGTCGCACATTTGGAGCTGTATCGATCCTTTCAAAGTTGGCTGGAGTGTAGTTAAACAAGGTGTTATAAACTATTTTCATTGTGCAGATAATATTGAATTGCTCTTTGTTTGTCGTGTTTTGGAGGGGTTTTGGAATGGTACAGACTTCAGCAGGCTCAGCTTTAAAACATAAGTAATAATACAACTATTCTCTGTATTGTCTCGCTGTGTTGTGTTTGAAGAACCGCTTGCCTTCTTGGCCAGGATCACCATTACTTCCGCTTAAAAACAGTAAAAAAAAAACTGAGAATCCATTAGCGATAAAGATTCTCAAACACCACTATTTATAAAAAAATACTATTAAAGTTTAATTAGCAAATTCTAATATTTTTTGTAACCAAACATAACAAGGCCCAGTATATCCAAAAAAATGCATAAATCATTGAAATCCATTCCCAATATAGGTATTTGACAAACCTGTTGCTGGAAAAATGACACCGTAGCTTAAACCTAGGACTGCTTGTTTATCTTCACAGGGTGGCGATAATAGAGGATGTAAGTCCATTAATATAGTAAATGTCACAATTCTTGTCACGAAATAGTCTATTACTTACCTATCGGACCGGAATAACTCAAGTTTATACGATTCTGTTATCAAAAAAAAATATTTTAGCGGAGATTTTACAGAATTGATTGGATTATACAGAAATACAGCAAATAAATCAAGGACGTAATAATAAATGTGTCATCATCAATATTTCAGCCGATAAACATCGACGCCTGCCCTAAAAGTCAGCACATCACCCAGTCTCGCAGCCAGCACATCCTCGCGGCCTTCACCTTGTCTTGCTATCTCGTGGTCCACCTTGTAGAAGGCCTCCTGACGTAGCATCTGTTGGTACATCGTCGTGGTCTGCAAATCTACAAATATTCGATAGGTACCTACGAAAAGTTCTAGGATGAACATACATAATTTCAGTCAAACTTTCACTAGGATAAATTTCAGAATAATTTTCGAAGTCAATTCAAACTCCAGGAAAAAAAGAAATGGTGTTTTTTTTTCAAGATGTTGCAGTTGAGATATTATCGACTTAGGAAAGCTATTATTTAATCTGTCTAAACCTTTAAATTTAGGTGAAGATGTTATTTCTAAACTCATAGCGGCATGTGGGCAGCTAGGCACTTTATATTGGTTACAGGCAAATCATGAAAAATACCTGCACGAAATTGAAGGACGCCTTTTTCGAGCAGTGAACTAGTGGTTGATAACTGGCGCACCCGTGAAACTGGTTTGCTGTTTCATTGCACGTTCTACATTGTTCCTGTATGAGCGACGCTATTACTATTGTCAAAATTGCCATCCTCTTGAAGTTCCATAGCGTCGGGGTATGACTCAGGTAAGTTGACACCGATGGAAAGACTGAAAGCCATCGAAAGCCCCTGCTCCCAAAGCCGGGGCATGTTATGAATGTATTCTTAATTTACAACTGGAAAGCTACATGCTAGTGGGGGAAAGGCTAGTTGGAAAATCATCTCGACATATCGACACCGAAATCTTGAAGTAAACAATTCTACATCCGTCATACTCTAAACAGTCTGTTTCTCGACCGCTTGGTCGTGATTGGTTCATAATACCATCTTGTCACCTCCTACGAGTGACGTCATACAGCGTGCCCACTCTCTGTGTGCCACCTGCGCTGGCGCCGCCTCCGTGTGCGTCTCCCGAACATTCTCGAAGGAAGGCGGAGCTACGCAGCAAAAAATAAAGGACCACGTGAACTAGATCCATTAGCGGTGCTACAATAACTACGTAGTGGGTGGCTATATATGATCACTTTCAGGTAAATCCTCTTTCTGACTGCGGCATACGAATAGTTATACGAGTATCTCTGAAACTAGCCATTATTGCAGGTTGACCCCTTGCAGCTTCTATTGTAGTAACTTTTAACAGCCAGACTTTTTCTAACATTTTGTGCCTGGTTTAGGTTTGGTTAACATAGTAAAAGAAGCTCTAAAGCATAGCGTATAGGTTAGGTCAGCGTTTGCAATAGGGCTCCATTTAGCCAACGCTAACTTTACCTAATGTAATGCAGAGCATGGTCTATCACAATGATATATCTTTTTCTAGATGGGAGATCATCAAATGACTTACCCCGCCCTGGGCGGAGCGGAAGGGAGTGTCAGACTCTTACTGAATAAAACCCACCCGTGATGCTTCTAGTGCCCTTTGCGTTCCAGGGCCGCGGTGACTCTTTCGAACAAATTCCGCAACCCTAGCAGGTACTGACCCTATGGGGTCCAGTCTTCTGTACTGACAGCTCTTTGAGGCGCGCGTGGAACACGACGCGCCGTCGACCCAGGCCTGGTTGCTATCGGACGGCGAGCCACCCACAGCTCACATTCCGCAGACCCGCGCCTACGGTGGCCGGGAATCGCCCTGCTTTCCCGACGCCCGGGGCGTCTTCTTCTGTTGCGGCGGCTGGAGCGTAAGGTTTCCCTCTCTCGCACGGGGTCCACCTCCTCCTTCGCTAGCATCACTGCTTCGCAGAAGGAGGTGACCACTTCCCATGCCTCCTCGCTCCGGACCATGGATTGAACCAGGGCCGGACGCGAGAAGTCGCCGCCGCCGATCGCCTCGACGAGGACACGGCGTTGCTCCGTCTAAGCAGGGCCGATCTCCACCGTGTCCTCCTGGCGATCCGCACAGTGTTGACACCCGGACGTGTCCTCCCGCTGAATCCGTAATAGTTACCTCCCGAAAGAGCCGTGTCCGGTGAGCACCTGCGTCAAGCGGAAGGCGAGGACGCCGTGGCGTCTCTCCAACCACTCCACAAAGAGGGGACTTCTCGCCGCATGGTGGCGAGCCCGGCGCTATTTGCAACAGTCGCTGTTTCCATACCTCCGTGAGATCCCGCCGGAACTCCGTTCGGTGCGCAGCAATTTGCCGTGGCAGCAGATTTTCACCCCGGCGTAGCGCCTCCACTCGCAACGCGGTAAACGTGCGCGAGGCCTCTCGCCTCCAGATCCCACGGCTGCAATCCGGCAAGGAGATTCGCCGCTTCGCTGGAGACCGTGCAGTATCCCCGGACATCACAATGACCTGGATTAGGACGTAGGATGTACATGTAAACGTTATCGTGTGTTAATTAACCTCCATCGTGCAAATTCAGACGCCGGAAAAAGCTAGTAACTACGTCATTATTTAACGATTTGTGTGTCAAACTGTCGAGATTCACGAGGAGGAGGGAATACGTGCGGAGGGAAAAAATCCATAGATAAAAACGCCCCCGCAACCTCCTACTGAGACATATCAACAAATGAAACACGGCCAAGCACCGTAAGACACCGTGTCGTAATTTTTTTCTTAGCTCTCTACTGACACAGTAACAGATGGAAACAGTATATAATGTGTCTCGACTTGGTTGTTAGGGCAAAAATTGTTTCCTTATTCGTATTTGTACGGTAATACTAACTTTTTCCACTGCGATTCTTACTAGGTTTTGTGGAAGTAAAAAAAATGTTCCTTAAAAATTGTGTATTAGTGTACCCGGTACGTGTTATTTTTTATGTGATAGAACAGAACATAGAAAAAAATGGTATACCTTACTGTATTTTTGGTGTACAATAAAGTATATTCTATTAATCTAAAATCTAAATATCATCTAGCCCTATAGAAGTATAGTTAGTACACTTTACAGACGAATTGGTATTCTCAGTTTTCTTGTTAACATATATGTACATACATAATTAGGCTGATGAACAGTCATTTACAAGGCCGGGTAGCGAACCGTATGTGAGTGGAAGCGCCGCCGCGCGCCGGGTGGTGTCACCCTAGTAGCAATGACCTTTATATTATTAAGAACACACCCGACCTGTGCGCAGTAACTACCTACCCATAACCGGCGTAAGTTTATGATATGTCCACACGTAAAAATATAATGTGGTGTTCAGTAATATAGGCTTACCACATTGCACAAATGTGTGAGTACTATACTATCCGCTGTTATGACTTAATTTATGTTTATTTAACCGTATAGTTCAGTAGTAGCACCAATTGGTACTAGTTAGACAGGCAAACCTCCGCCGGCTCGGTAGTAGTACTGTTTGGTACTAAGAATTATGGCATATGACAGTATAATTAATAATATTGTAATTAATAAAGATACATAAGACAGTTTACTAATTTTAATAAATAAAATCGAAGTGAATAAATGTGATAATCGTCGGCAATAGGGGCGCGATGAGCACTTTTTCACAATTTAATGCATAAAAAATCAGATTTTATAGATAATCAAATTATAATCAAAATTTTAATCAGCCAACATTACGAGATAATTTCGGAAATTAAGTCAAAAGTGCCCAATGCTCCCCTATGGTAGGCAGGTTTGAACACTCCCTGTGGGAGGCTTGACCTATAAAACACATTATATTCATAATAGGATCCAAAAATAAAAGTTAACAACAAATCAAAAACATCTTAAATACTCATAGTATCCTTATCTAAGATTAGCTATAACCCATAAAGGTTTATCAAAAATGTACTTAGAGCTACCACGTTTGGTTTTTTGCATGTCCTTGGTCCAGGCAATTTAGTTTTGATGTCGTCTAGTGGGACACTAGCTATTTCATCTACTTCAGGAAAAAAAGATGTTTCTTATCTTACTCAGCCTCATAAATTTTATTGTAGCTATGTTATGACTAATGTCTTTGATTCGGCCGACATAGTGCACAACAGTCTTTTTTGTAATAAATTTAACGAGCATTTTTTGTTAATCATTTAAATTCAAATTTCTGTCCTAATCATTATCACATCATCTTCATCTTACTCTTCTTCTGACGTATCTTCAACAAATGATCGAGGGATCATTTGTTTCTTTTTTTTATTTGTTTAGATTTGATATTACTTTCACTTCTCAGGAGAACTCAACGTAATATCAAATCTTTAGGAATGTCTCGTCGCGATCCTTTCTTTTTGAACTTGAACGGCATCTTTCTGTAATTAAAAATAATTTAATTAAAGCAGGTACTTAATTAGAATTTTAACAAATCCTCTTAACTCAACATATAAGCGGGAGCATTGGGCATGAATTCACATCAGAATGCCCATTACTCCCTCTGTATACATTTTCAACATAAGTTACTGTTATTTTTTTCTATTTCGGTATTTAAGCGTAAATTGATAAGTTAGTAAAAACACAATAGATATATTATACAAAATAGACATCCTTTCGTTAAGTTTTTCTTTATTACGATCCGAAACCACAACACAATATTCACTTTTATGAGCGCATAACCTTCAAACGTGTCTTTTAATAACTGACAGAAATGACAGATAGTCTATGGATGAACAGTGTTGCCATTCGGTAAAGTAAACTACCAAATAAAGAAAAAAAAAAAACTGTGACCAGATCAGAATAAAAGGAGGGTGCCTAACTCTCCCGACTGGCCACCCCTCCCTTACCTGCCCTATGTAACTACAAACATACATAAACTTACTTACATTGGTACAAAAGAACTTTCAATAAACATTTTTACTCTCCTTTTGCGAAAAACTCCTAATATTATCTAGGTACATAGCTTATTGAATTTAAGAAACATTATAACAAAGTTCAAACTGATCCTATATCTAACAACTCAATTTAAAGACTGATATTCGTGTAAAATAAAAATATAAACAAATACACTTGGCGCAAAACCTCGACTTTGGATATCAAAAAACTTCAATCGCTACATATTTCGTTACAAATATGGATGAATTCGTCAAATAATCAAATGATGAGCAAACCAGTACCCCTCTAGTGGAGTTTCGGTTTTCCAAAATTCATAATTTTCATGTTTTTTAGCGTCGAACACATGAAAATTATGAATTTAAAGTAAAAGTTGCGACGCAATATTTTTTGTCAATAAGAGTTAGTTGTATTTTAAATTATCTTGAGTATGGAAATGATAAAAAGAAAACCACAAATAGAATTATTATGTCTTGATTTGGGGACTTTGCATCTTTTCGGCAAACGCGAAGATTGCTTACATGTATATTTTTAGCAAATCTAGTTGAATGACGTGATTTGAACGATCTTAACTTGTAATTGAAAATATTTCTCACAAACTTATCGTATAAAATAGCTGCAGAAACAAATTTATCATAATTAATTCAAACGCCGAAAGTTGAGATAATTTCTGAAATTCATTACGTAATATGCAACACCCCGTCAACTCAGCTAGTGTGTCAAAATATCAAAATCTTGCCGAGCAAAGCGATTAATTTGATCGTAATATTTTCAAATTGGTTCCAAAATAAATGAAGATTGATAGGTTTTAGCAGACATTCTTTTCTACAAAATAATAAATCCCATAGCATTTTCTACTAAAATAATGTCCCCAATAGGAAAATTGTTCAGTGTATGGGATATTTGTCAAATAAAAATCAAGAAACTACATTTTGATCTTTTAATCACACATCTAAGCTACTATTTCCAAGTCACATTCCGACAGCGCTATTCGTTGTACAGATAGAAAATTATAAGACGAAACGGTCTACGTCGCAAACAAGAATATCGAAGCATTGAAGGAGCGCGGTTACTGTCTCGGCACTTAACGCCAAGCCCAGGCCACTATGTTGCGCTCGAAGTTGTTAAAGTCTTCCAGCCGACCTTGTAATAAACGTAACCTACGCGCTAGTATTTCCATGTCTTCCGTGGGGTCACGGAAAAATTTCAGTATGGTAAACGACTTGCGGTCACACGCCATCTTTTCCGGCTGAAGGTTACTCCTTAAGTTGTCACACCTGTAACGAGAACAAGCTGAATGTTAGCAAGTCGTTCACTAGGTCCACTTGGGATACGGATGTCTTTTTTTCATGAGTAACTACTATAGGAATAAAGGGCAGGTATACTACCTAAAGGTAAAGGCGAGCTTTTACTCTCATCCAAAGGACCATAATTACATCATGCTTGCCACATAAAGTAGGCAGTGTGATACAAGCACTTTTCCATAACTAGTTCCAAGTCCATATTGGGAGCCTAGTGAGGGGAGGGATCATATTTTAAATACTCGTAGCTTAAAAGGGTCATATTCAGTTACTTACTTACATAACGCTAGCCTACAATTGCAATTAATGGCACATTTTGATAACTTTTCGCAATTACCACAAAAAACACATGAAAACCGAAATGACATAAAATCCAGCCGAATTGTAACCAAAATAGAGTTTGAAGTGTTACCGCACAGCGGTCAATCAGGTTCTGTTAGAATAATTATTTATAGAGGCGTACTTACCAAAGATTTCCTCAAGCAGGAGACAGCTAGTCGACGGCAGATGCGATCTACTGATGCCGCCCAACACGGGACTATCGATCCTCGGAGGCTGCAGTTTATTAAATGTTGGCCAGACCGACACGACCGGTACTCTATGGACGGGCGTCTAGATACTAGTAACAAGAACACAAAAAATAATAGTAACAGCAAATTAAAGTAGTTTTTTTTTTAATCTTATGACTTGCGAGCGCTAAAGCCTGTTGGGTTGTGTTTACTCTGGTTTGGGGCGCGTTTCTATGACGAGAAAAGTTTTTCGTATTTCCCGCGCTGCGACGCACGTTGACCCCACCCCCTAGTACCTGCACGTCATTCAATACGAAATAAGTACTTCTTTCATATAAAATGACGTTTAATGATGGTACATTATTAAAACGCACTTTTAATGGTTCTTGATTTTTATTTTGCTTTCTCAACTAAAATATTGTTTCAGTTAATTGATAAAGTACATTCAGTTCATATTGCTTTTTATCGATTATTACTTAAGCATTAAAATTTAGGTGTCATAAAAATCTTAAAAAATCTTAGCAAGTTTTAAATCAGTTCTGCTACAGTAGATGTATCAATGCTTACCTGTTTTACAAGCTATTAGGCAAAAACAAAAGTCGACAAAACATGCTAAATGGGTCATTTACATATAGGCAACCTAATAAAATTTGTGGACTTCCGATTTCTTGTTAAAGAACCAGAGACGGGGTAATCTGCGCGTTTTTTTCTGAGATCTCTTCTTAAGAACGGCCCGCAAGCCCGTGTCAATTATAAAAAAAAAATAACACCTCTTTATGCCAACTCATTATAAAAGACCCCTGCCTGGTCGATGTCGTTATTATTCAAGGTTGAAATGGGGTTAAACAGGGGGTAACTTGCACACTCTTTTATATGCCTCTAAAAGGTCGCTGGTACAGTGATTTAACGACAAAGGGGAATAGAAATGAAGCTACACAAGCGACATTCAGCGTGAATATTATTAATGTCGTAAATATTTGATATTGCATTTGCCATTTTGGCATTTCGACAATCGCCAAGATAATTTCTTGAGTAAGGTCAAGAACAACATCTTATTTTTTATGAATATATTCTAAAATTTAGAGTCCTGGTTCTTCACAAATGCCAATTTTACAATGTGAAAATAAAACTGGCATTTTTTATGAATGTTTGTTACACAATCACGCCAGAACGGCTGATTAGATTTATATCAGTGGTTCTTAAACGGTGGTCCGCGGACCACTGGTGGTCCCTGGCAGCATTCAAAGTGGTTCGCGAAACGAATCGATATTTTCGCTCGACTGAAAAATTGAACTTGAAGTTTCAATTCTCTCTAAGGGTCCAAACAGAAGTAATGATTGAAATGCAATACAATACTAACTTGTAAGATATATTTGAGACAGGAATTTTCGTTTTTTGAACACTGACTTCCGAAATTAAAGTTATTTTGTACGTTTTGCTTTTTTTTGTGTAGAAGTCGGTTGCATTTTTTGGTAAAAAGTTTTCTTATTTTTCATTTTTTAGTAGTACAGACCCCCCTCCCCCACCCCCACCTAAATTTACCAATCATTTTGGTGTAAACAATAAACAAACATGCGATTGCAGCAATCACGAACGATTTACTATCATTTATTGAAGAGTTCCGAGAGGGACCACGTTGAAATACTGAGATGCTCTTCCAAACCATCGTACACAATTTAATTCTTTTCATTTTACTTCGACTAGGGAATGAGAACGTCGTCAAGATAAAATAAGCCACGCATTATTAGGGATAACTCAAATACTTGTCGTCAGATCTCAATCAAATTTAATATCAATCAAAAATAAATGGAATCATTCGACAAGCACCAGCTTTCGAATACAAAAAGAATCATCAAAATCGGTACACCCAATACAAAGTTATGAGGTAACAAACATAAAAAAAAACAGTTGAATTGAGAACAGCACTGAACCGAATTCATAACTGATCAGTAAAGAGTCGCAATAAAAACCGATACTAACTACTATTTCCTCCAAGAAATTGGTGATCCATGCCACGCCAGAAATTTTGTCAAATGGTCCCTTATGGCCAAAAGATTTAGATGAAATCTGACACTGAGGTAGATTATAGTCTGATAGGATAGCACATAGGCAACTTTTTATCCCGCAAATATGTTCCCTTGGGATAAACTCTGACTTCGATGAGGCCAAATCTGTGGGCAGAATGAAGCAGTACGTATCTAATCTTATCATAATCATTTCTGAACTAAAACTAATTGTCATACCCTGCTGCCTACCTCAGTTACTTTTAAGTATTTTATTAAATGGCAAATCATCAAATGACTGCTCCCAATCTGCGGCGGAACGGGAGGGAGTGTCAAACTCTTTCTAACTAAACCC
This sequence comes from Hecatera dysodea, assembly GCA_905332915.2. Lineage (NCBI taxonomy): Eukaryota > Metazoa > Arthropoda > Insecta > Lepidoptera > Noctuidae > Hecatera > Hecatera dysodea. The sequence continues at coordinate 21,354,623 of HG995286.1, read as the reverse complement.
ACCCGTGTTCCTCCAAATACCATTTGCGTTCCAGGGCAGGGAGTTGGTACTTACTTCTATCCAGCCAAAAAATGTATGTTAATTAAGCACACCCCTGCCTGATGAGTTTTTTTTTCTATTGACAAAATTAATTTCAAATATCTGTTTTTTAGTTTCACTCAGTTGGTTAATTTAGCCAATAGTAGCAAATTCTTTATCCATCTATCAGTTTTTAATGTAGAATCTGCTTATCAGATACTAATCACATGCTTAAATGTTTTTATGAGTATGCCTGTAATTATTTTTCATATAAATCTAATTATGTATAATAAACGTACAAAGAAATAAAACAACCTTTTCAAGTTAGTTATCAACAAAGTAGCTCTAACAGAGCGATTGCCGTGACGTGAACGTGAATGGGACAACTTAAAGGCTCTCATTAATGCTATGCCAAACAAATAGACTAATGGCCAATTTGACATTAAACATTCATTTCAAAGGTTTACCAGATAAAAAATGCTTTTTAGAACCTTTAACTTGAACTCTCATTTATCTCTCGATTTGTGAGCTACGAGTACTTCGGGCATAAATCATAATAATATAATGAGGGTATCAAAGCACAGATCCAATCGAGTTACTGTTGATATGGCAACACCCTCTTCTTGTCCTAACAAGCGGAGGGTGTTGCCATATCAACAATATACACTAACAATACCAGTGCATATATGTCAATTAAACATGATGGATGTTTAATACATATGTATTTAAGTGCCATACTTCTATTGATTGATTTATAGCATCTTTTTAATAAGATAGATATGTCAACTGTATTTGTTTTTATATGGCTGACGATTTTGAATAAAAATAAAGTAGCGGCAATGAATATTACGTGTTATTGGATCTGTTCGTTAATTGCATTTAGATGTGGGCTTTTTCTTGTTCTTCACGATATTTAGAATCATAATAATCACATTATTTGTAATAGTATTTACATGTGAGTGTGCGATATTTGTGTGACACAAAAACGTACCTAAACAAACACAGTCGGCGCGAAAGTTTGACTTTGAATACCAAAAAACTTAATTAGCGCTACATATCATCATCTGCCTAACCTGCTCCCAACTATATTGGGGTCGGCTCCCAGACAAGCCGGATTCTGCTGAATACCAGTATTTTACGTTGAACGTAATTTGAGTATAGAAAATTCCGAAGAAAAACCGCAAATAGAATGAATATGTCTTGATTTGCGTGTTTTGCCTTTCCAGTAAGCGAGTTGTGTACATATTTTTTTTAGCAAATCTAAGATGACTTTTTTGGCGCATTTTTATGTTGACTAATGCGATCTGAAAGATCTTAACTTATACTTAAAGATATTTCTCAATAACACCCCGTCGACTCAGCTAGTGTGTGAAATGTCAAAATCTTGTTGAGCAGCGTGGTTAATATCTAATGTTGTAATTAATAAAGATATATAGGTAAGACAAAGGGGACGGCAGATTTAGTACACCATACTTTTTGTGTTGTCTTGTTATAGTATTTGTACTACTTATTAAGGCAATTAAGCCATTCATTTTCACGTATGTATACTATTCTTAGAACTTCGGACTAATCGATAATATAAATAAAAAGATTTTATTAAATAAACGTAATACAATCGTAAACTAAACGGAGTTATGTTTTTACAAGTTGCCATATGTAAAATAACACCAATATCGAAATGCTAATTAATTATTTAGAAATAGAATAAACATTTAATATGATTAAACACTTATATATTATACCTATGAATGCGTAATCGTTGCATACAATCATAATAGTTTACGATTTAATGGTAGGATTGATTTCTGTAATCAAAGTTTTTTTTCATATGGTAATATTTATTGACACTATTGACAGGTACTAAGAAAACTGTCAATCAGTTCAATTCTTTGCTGTAGTTTTGGATTATGGTTTGTGACTGCATCTGAGTAATTAAGCGAATTATTAAAGAACAGTGGGATCACGTGTGGATGCTGCTCACGTGTGATGAGTGTTATTTGGTACCTAAGCTATGCTTGCCATGAAGGCCGCCGACCAATCCCTTTTTAGATGAAGTAATACTATGAATAAATTACCTGAAAGTACAATGAAATAAAATAATGCTTACAAAAATAAAGTACCTATTGTTTTATTTACCTACAATCGACGACCCATCAGAACTTCATAATTATCAAACTGTTGCAGTCCGCTGCTGGACATCATAGGTATCTTCTAATGTACCCCAACTGAGTAGGTACAATCCTCATCTCAATCTACATACTTAATGGTAATTAAAACACCACAAAGATAGCGGCAAGCAATCTAGAATATTAACTTTATCACCAAAACAATGTTTATGTACCCATATGTAACACTAGTACCAACATAACCTTAAAAATAAGTGGTTATAACTTCTACGTCCCACCCAAGTTCTAAACATCTAGGAATTTATAAAGGGCTTGTCTATCTCATTAAATTCCAATTAAAACAAAAAACATCCCAAAACACGAAATATTACTAGCGGTACGAAATTCTCATACAAGCCTGCCGATGTCCTTTACTAATTTTCATTAATAAAATCGAAGTGTATAAATGTGATAATTAATTTATTGTTTTAAGTCTATTGAGTGATTTAAATGTATTTGTTGATTTTAATGTAATTGTGTTGATTTTACTTTAACTTTTCAATAAAATAAACCTTTGGACACATAAACAGACAAATACATTACAATACCCACAAGGTATTGTAATGTATTTGTCTGTTTATGTGTGCTTGAGATGGAGTTTATATTAGTAAATTGTGAATAGTTGGGACAAAATGAGTGTAGCTTACCTGAAAAAATGAATTTGACATTATTATTATAAGTGCTTATTGGATTATTGATATTTGTGTAAAATAAAAACGTAAACAAATACAGTTGGCGCGAAACTTCGATTTAGGATATCAAAAAACTCCAACCGCTACATTTTTCGTTAGAAATGTGGATGAATTCGTCAAATAATCAAATGATGAGCAAACCACTATCCATCTAGTGGAGTTTGGGCTTTCAGAGATTCATAATTTCCATGTTATTTTAGCCTCCAACACCACTGCCATTAAAACTGCGATACAATATTTTTGTCAAGATTTAATTGTATTTTAAATTATCCTGAGTAGGGAAATGATAAAAAGAAGACCAGAAATAGAATGATTATGTCTTGATTTTGCAGCTTTGCATCAACGAGAAGGTTGCTTACATATATATTTTTAGCAAATCTGAGTTGACTGGCGTGATTTGAACGATCTTAACTTGTAATTGAACATATCTCTTACAAACTTATCGTACAAAATAGCTGCACAAACAAATTTATCATAATTAATTCAAATGCCGAAAGTTGAGATAATTTCTGAAATTCATTACGTAATATGCAACACCCCGTCGACTCAGCTAGTGTGTCAAAATATAAATATCTTGTCGAGCAGTACACATTGATCTTAGCCAAAAGGCTGAGAAGCGATGAGTGATTCATTTGAATGTAATATTTTCAAATTGGTTCCAAAATAAATGAAATATATAGCAGACATGCTTTTCTATAAAATAATAAATCCCTAACATAATTAATATAAGGGTGTTTTTTCGTAGTAGAAAATAATGTCTGTTTATCCCCAATAGAAAATGGGTGTAAGTGTATTTAGTGTATGGGATATTTGTCAAATAAAAATCAAGAAACTACATTTTGATCTTTTAATCACACATCTAAGCTACTATTTCCAAGTCACATTCCGACAGCGCTATTCGTTGTACAGATAGAAAATTATAAGACGAAACGGTCTACGTCGCAAACAAGAATATCGAAGCATTGAAGGATTGCGGTTACTGGCTCGGCACTTAACGCCAAGCCCAGGCCACTATGTTGCGCTCGAAGTTGTTAAAGTCTTCCAGCCGACCTTGTAATAAACGTAACCTACGCGCTAGTATTTCCATGTCTTCCGTGGGGTCACGGAAAAATTTCAGTATGGTAAACGACTTGCGGTCACACGCCATCTTTTCCGGCTGAAGGTTACTCCTTAAGTTGTCACACCTGTAACGAGAACAAGCTGAATGTTAGCAAATCGTTCACTAGGACCACTTGGGATACGGATGTCTTTTTTTCATAAGTAACTACTATAGGAGTAAAGGGCAGGTATACCTAAAGGTAAAGGCGAGCTTTTACTCTCCTCCAAAAGACCATAATTACATCATGCTTGCCACATAAAGTAGGCAGTGTGAGACAAGCACTTTTCCATAACTAGTCCACAGTCAATTGAATAGGAAAGTCAATTGGGAGCCTAGTGAGGGGAGGTTCATCTAGATTTACATCATATTTTAAATACTCGTAGCTTAAAAGGGTCATATTCAGTTACCTAATTACCTAACGCTAGCCTTATCATCGAATGACTTCTCCCGCTCTGGGCAGAGCGGGAGGGAGTTTCAGACTCTTACTGACTAAAACCTACCCGTGATCCTTCTTATGCCCTTAGCGTTCCAGGGCTGCGGTGACTCTTTCGAACAAATTCCGCAACCGCTAGGGTTGCGGAATTTGTAGGCACTGGCCCTACCTAACGCTAGCCTACAACTGCAATTAGACGCACATTTTGATAACTTTTCGCAATTATCACAAAACAAACACGAGAAAATCGAAATGACATGAAATCCAGCCGAATTGTAGCCAAAATAGAGTTCGAAGAGTTACCGCACAGCGGTCAATCAAGTTCTGTAAGGATAATTATTTATAGAGGCGCACTTACCAAAGATTTCCTCAAGCAGGAGACAGCTAGTCGACGGCAGATGCGATCTACTGATGCCGCCCAACACGGGACTATCGATCCTCGGAGGCTGCAGTTTATTAAATGTTGGCCAGACCGACACGACCGGTACTCTATGGACGGGCGTCTAGATACTAGTAACAAGAATACAAAAAATAATAGTAACACCAAATTAAAGTAGTTTTTCTTTTTAATCTTATGACTTGCGTGCGCTAAAGCCTGTTAGGTTGTATTTACTCTGGTTTGGGGCGCGTTTCTATGACAGGAAAAGTTTTTCGAATATCCCGCGCCGCGACCCACGTTGGCTCCACCCTCTAGTACCTGCAGGTCATTCAATACGAAATAAGTACTTCTTTCATATAACATTACCTACGTTTAATGATGGTACATTATTAAAACGCACTTTTAATGGATCTTGATTTTTATTTTGCTTTCTCAATTAAAATATTGTTTCAGTTAATTGATAAAGTACATTCAGTTCAAATTGTTATTTTATCGATTATTACCGAAGCATTCAAATTTAGCTGTCATAAAATTCTTAAAAAATCTTAGTAAGTTTTAAATCAGTTCTGCTACAGTAGATGTATCAATGCTTGCCTGTTTTACAAGCTATTAGGCAAAAACAAAAGTCGACAAAACATGCTAAATGGGTCATTTACATGTAGGCAACCTAATAAAATTTGTGGACTTCCGATTTCTTGTTAAAGAACCAGAGACGGAGGAATCTGTGCGGTTTTTTTTCTGTGATTCTTCTTAAGAACGGGCTGCAAGCCCGTGTCAATTTAAAAAAAAATAACACATCTTTATGCCAACTCATTATAAAAGGACTAAGACCCCTGCCTGGCCGATGTCGTTATTATTCAAGGTTAAAATGGGGTTAAATCTTTTACATAATAGTGTGCCTAAGTGGAATCAATTATTTAGTTTTGAGCACGTAACACCACTTGATGTAGTTAACGTTTTCAATACACTTAAATCTAAAAACACGTGATTATTGGGCATTTCCATTAAACTTTTGTGTAATATAATAGACATTGTAGCGCCCTATCTTGCTGGTATGTTTAATTAATGCGTGGATTTAAGAACTTTTCCTGATCTTATGAAGAGTAGTCAAGTCATACCTTTATTTAAATCAGGTAATAAAAATAACATTGGCAACTTCCTGGCTACGAAGGCTGCTTTCAAGTTGTCGTTTGAAATAAATATAGACGATCTAATAGATTATTACCGTTTATTGTTTTTCAAAGAATTCTCCGCGTCATTTAATACACTTTTGCATGCGTTCGAACCAGTTTTTAAACCATTTATTCCACTCCGAAGTAGGGGTAGTAAAAATGGCCGATTTGTATGCGGCAACAGCTTCTTCGGATGAGCTGAAACGTTCACCACGAAGACTTTGCTTAGTTTTTGCTCAAGTCAGGGCGTAAGGCGGGTGATCTAAAATTTCGACATTTTTTGTGCTTAAAAACATATTTGTATCGCGGGCGGTGTACAAACTTGCATTGCCATGGTGCAGTATCATATGACGTCTTGAGTTGTTTTGTTGAAACTCTGTGATGACTTGTGGCAAACAAACAGTTAACCGTCTTGCGATCTTCTAGTACAATAGTGGCGACGTGACAACCCTTTGCCACAAACGAGGCAACCATTTTTTTTGACTGCTCTGTAAGCGTATGACTGTGGTTGGTTTTGGCTCATCTTGACCCAGACTGTTGGCATATGTATACAAGACTCGTCACCACTAACCATATCATAAACGTGTTTTGACTCTCATCGGTTGAATCGCTGCAGAGTTTTGCGCCATCATCTAACACGGGCTGCTTTTTGATCGTCGCTAAGCAAATGTGGTATCCAACGAGAGATCAACTTTCTTACGACGAGTTCTTCGTGCAGAATTTTTTTGATAGTAGTCCCGGAAATTCCCACGGCTGCCTCTATTTCACGGTATGCCACATGACGATCTTCGTCGATAAGCTGCCACACGGCGTCTTTATTCTCTTGCACCATGGTGGTTTTTGGACAACCTTCACGTGGCTTTTCACTGAAGCTAGAGTGCCCACATTAAAATTCTAAATACCAGCGTTCTATAGTTCTGACCAGACATGGTGCTGCATCACTAAACACAGAAGTGATCTCCTCAAAGCACTGAACTCGCGGTAATCCCCTTTGAAAGTTGTAGAAAATTATCGCATGCATATTTTTCTTTGATATTTCCATTTTTACAACCAACTTGTCACCTTTGAATAGACGCTACAATAAAACTATTCGACCGATCAAAAAACATTCTTTTGTTTTCGAATCCTAAATTCATCAAGATGAAAAAGCCATATGATTATTTTTTATTTTATATTTACAAAATATTTGAAAAGTTAGTACTTAAGCAGTTGTTAATTTTTTTTAATTTAAATATACTACTCCATAATTAATAGTACGGCTTTACAAATGGACAATCGACTACAGATGCGGGTGTTGCTCTCCTGAAACACATGTTTTATGCATGGCAGAACTCCCAAAATGCAAAAAGGAGTAATTTATTCATATTTACATAATAGTTTCAAATGTCTGGGTGTCAATGGCGGGAAGTCTTCCGATTTTTTTATTTTTTTTTTTATTTAGGCGTGCCTCAATGCTCAACACTGGGTCCATTCTTGTTTCTAGCGTACATAAATGGTTTACCATTTTTCTTAAAGCATATGTGACGTAGTATTGTTCGCGGATGATACCTCTCTTATCTTTAAAGTAGATAGGAACAGATAAGATTTCGGTAACATAAACAGCGCTTTTCCAGTAGTTACGGATTGGTTTACGACCAATAATCTAGTTTTAAATGCCAAGAAAACGGAATGTATAAAGTTTGCTTTACCAAATGTTAGTAATCAAAAGTCATTTATACAAATTAGGCTGAGAGACAGCACTTTTTGAACGTCAAATTTTTCATTACGTAATTGGTTGTTTTCCTATATTTAAACCCACTTAGACACTTTTGTTGTTCAATTTAAAATTGGTAAATAAGCACTTATCATAATGTCGTAGCAGTCTCAATCATCATAAGCAATATTATTATTATGAGCCTGTTCTGTTCCACAGCAGGGTAAAAGCCCCCCTTCCCTCCTTCCACTTCAACGACAAGGAATCCAGCTCCCCCCCCCCCTCCACTTATCTTCGCCCAATCCAAAGTAATACGATCTCATAATTTATCTGAAAAAGATCAATGCAATGATTCAAAAGCTTAGCAATTCCGTAGTGGTTCTACGGCGTAGCAAGTCCTACGGCGTAGCACATGGGCGTACCCAGCTTCTGGCCCAAGGGGAAGCAAGTCAGACTTTTTAAGTTAGATTGTCCGCGGCTGTTTTGTTCTACACACTACACAAAGACACCCACATGAACCATTAGGTTATTATATGTAGTGTGTAGTACAAACAGCCGCAAATGATCCTACTTTATAGGTAATTAAATTAATAAAAGTAAATTTCTAATATACATTTTTATTTTATTTAAATTATTTAATTCGTTTTTTTTTATGGCAATTGCACCGTGCATTATATAGTTTATTCAAAACTTAGCACACATTAAGGCCCCGTTTACACTTTGATTAGTGGATAGGCGAGTTCATACATTTTCTGCGAGATTTCCGGGTGGGGCAGCTACCCTCCCCTCTCCCTGGATACGCCGTTGATGTAACACGTTATCTATATACTAATACAATAAAACTGAAGAGTTTGTTTGTTTGATTGAACGCGATAATCTCTAGAAATATCAGTTTTTTTTTTTAATGATAGTCACTTTTACGTGGAAGGCTGTAAATAGGGTGTACGGGAGCAAAAGCTTGTATCGTTATAAGCTGGCAACTGATTGAATAAGTTGAACTGAACTTACATCCAGCAATAATGACTCAATAATAAATAGCTCTTCTAAGTCGATTTTTGGCTCTTGTATGCCGAACATGCTGGTATATAGTACAAAAAAAAAGTAGCCAACGAATGAATATTCTATCTTTAAAGAGTTTTTCTGATAAACCACAAATGCTAATTTACTTTGATAGTAAATTTACTTGTTCTTTGTTACACGTTATTTCAATAGTTTTGAAATAGAAAAATATAGATTAACAATTCAATGACCATTTGCCTCATTTGTTTTCTTTTATCAACTAGCTATGAATAGTCGATTTGTGACACTTGACTGACATTAATAACAAGCTTGACGTCTTTGATGATTATTGTTGCAGAATAACATGCTTATAATTTTAATTTTATATAATGACTATCCAATACTGCTGCACACTAGGAAGTGGTGACGGGTGGGCGTTTTGGGGGGCTGTCTTTATGTAAAACTAGCTTCTGCCCGCAACTTCGTCCGCGTGGAATAGTTACTTTACCCCCGATTTTGAAACTCTCAGCCCGATCGGTTTAAAATTGACAAAGTTTCATACAAACTTTCATCCCCTATTTTATCCCCTTGGGGGTAGAATTAATCAAAATCCTTTCTTAGCGGATGCCTACGTCATAACATCTACCTGCATCCCAAATTTCAGCCCGATCCGTTCAGTGGTTTGGGCTGTGCGTTGATAGATCACTATGTCAGTCACTCACTTTTGAGTTATATATATTTAGACTATCCAATACTGCTGCAGCTCAGCCTAGTTTGAATAAATGACTTTTGATTTTGTTTTTTTTATTTTATTTTACTGGGCAAATGCCTCCCCAAGTCTATACAGGAATTCTTTTCCCACGCCGCCTCGTACCAGCCGTCACGGTACGCGTTCTTGTCTTCATGCCTTTCCGGTCCGGTCTCAGCGGTACCATCCATGTCCGGGCAACCTTGCTTATGTTTTGGACTAAAAAATTGATCCTACGATGCAATGCAACTACAGGAGTACAAGCTGGCGTGTAGCAGTCCTACTAAATCGTGGAGTCGGATTCCATTCAAACCTGATTCAGCTGAATACCAGTATTGTACTTGAATCAACTGCCTATCTGACCTCCAAAACCCAGTAACTAGGTAACACGGAAGCATGTATTCATTATAGCACTTACACGTCGGCGTAGCACCTTATTATAACATTTTAATCTTCTTTTTGTCTTACAATCTGTCTTGTCGACATTAAGATACATATAGGTACGTAATTACGTGCATGATACGCCATTACATAATGTTCCCGTATTGTATAACGTTTTAATATTTAGGTTGTGAAGATCTAGAGGAGAAAATCTATTTTAGTTATTTAAATGTGGCCAATTAGTTAGAAAGTTTTCAAACTATCTGGAACTAGAAGCTAAAGAGTCTATTATTACTTCTAGTTGTTTTTTTTTTACATACCATGGATGCTCCAGTTATCCTACGCAGTGCTTTTGAATGCAATCGATGTTGAACTTGATTGCACTGCCCCATATTTGCAAGGCAAAAGTCCAGACTGGTTCGAGTATAAACTTATAAAAAAGGGGTTTATTTTCAAGATTGCCTGTTATCCCTTTGTGCAATTACTGCTATCCCTTTATATAATTACCGTTATGTCTTTGTCCAATGACTGTTATCTGACTGTTATGTCGTGAAGTAAATACGAGCAGCCCCACCAACCGAGATTAAAGCTTTGTCTTTGTAAATTCTCTTTTTACCAGCCCTAGTGGCCACTAACAGAGGTGCAAGGTTTTGGTAATAATATTAAAAGCACGGTCCAAACGGGTTTTATTAAAAGAAATATCCAAACGTGATTTTTGACAATAACGACAGAGTATATATAAAATAAACGTTATTCGAAAGTTATATGTAATTTAAGTATTACGTTTTAAATTAATTAATGATTAGTAGATAAGTAAAATTTGTACAGCCCTAAGTCTTATACAAAAAGATATAAGATAGCAAATCGTATAAAATGTTTAATGTATCCATTTTATTTCTAATTTGTTCGTTTTGTTGTTTGATTCTGAAGATGGAACTTAGAAGAAAACCTCTCCCAGGAAAATAGCAAAGCCAATAGTAGCGTTGATGACAGATATGTACTGGATTGTAGGTAACACGACTTCTGTCATCGTCCACGTGAAAATGTTGTGCATAATCATGTCATCATTTTGTTCCTGGTCGTCCTCGTCTTCGCTGAACTCAGGGTCATACTCTATCAGGAATTCCCCATCTTCCCAGTATCTGAAGTGCTCGAGACGGATACCGGTTTCTCCATCTATTGCCATGATGGTAGCCTGTAACGAGTGACAAAAAACATGTTAACAGGGCCATTTTTTAGTATTTGTTTGTTTTGCTAATCGGGAAGGTAGGATTCGTCTAACACAAGAAGACAGTGCACAATTTTAAACTGCTTAACTAACAAAACCATGTTTGTTTGTTTAGTGTTTGACGTTACACTGATAATAGACTCAGTTTGAACAAAGTGACTAAGTTTTTGACGCAAACCGTGGAAATAAATTATTATATGTACAGATTACAGCCAGCTACATTATAGGCAAAATGCAAATGATTACTTAAACCTGTCATTTAATCAATTGCATTTGAAGTTTTAAACGTCAACAAGATTTTAAATCGAATCAAAAATAATATTCAAGCAACTTACCAATGTAAATTATTTATCAAACACGGAGCTCAATAAATCAGTCTGAACGTGAGGTGAGAGATAACAACACGCCCTGGATGTTATCGATCGCTGCAGCCTCCCTCAGATGCATTTTTACATCAGGCAACACTGACATTTTCTCGACTATAATAAACAAAATTCTGCTAAGATGAGCTTTTGTTTCAATTATTTGATTGAGTAAATTCAAATACACCATACATACATCTATTCCGTGTTAGAAACTAAAAAATCGCCTAAAATAAAATCAAAGCTCCCTAGGCTAGATTTTTGGAATTTATGTTTTCCTTGTAATTGTATTAAAGTACTAACAATGGTTTTATAATTATTTTTTTTGTTATACTAATCTTTTTTTATTTACTTTGAAATAAATTTGAATTGAATTTAAGGACTGAAGACATCGAGAAGGGATCATCATTCTTAATTAGCGTTGCATGTTTTGTATGAATTGCTCTTTACAGAAAATATAGCAGAAAAAATTAAACACTACGCAATCGTCATAGTCGAAGGGTACTGGAATGAAATACCGGAAAACTCAACGTTGCCAGGCGCCTTCACTAGAATGCGGCGGGAATCTGCTGAATACTAGATGCAACTTGTTGCATCTAGTATTCAGCAGTAGCTGTGGAAGAAGTGTGTGTGAATTGGTGTGTGAAACAGCCGGTGTGTTGTGTCAACATATCACCGTGTAAACTTCAGTGGTATAAGCATGAAGTGGACTGTCATTCGATAAACAGCTTACAATTCTCAATTCAATTCTCAATTCTTTACTACGTACCATAAGTTACAATAGTTGGTAGGGAAGTAAATAGTAGTCGGGTACAGCAAAGATTAAGTAGGAGAGAGGATGAAGACACTGTTTGTTTTACTTATTACTTCTTCATGTGTCCATCACCTAAGCGGACAGGGTCAGATGTTTACCGAATCGCACTACACCTGCAGTGCGATTTGGTAAACATCACCTTTAACACAATACCGTTTTAACGATGAGGGTGAAAATGAAAATAAGCTAAATACTAAAAAAACGGTTGCATAACTTTTTCTTTAATAAAAATTCTAAATCACAAGTTTTATAGTAAAAAATAAGATGTTAATTATTGATATTCTGGAGGTGTTAAATTAACAAAGAAAATAATGAAAACAACATGTGATGTTTCTGAAAAGCTATTATTCCCCTAACAAAACGTTTTTAGAAAAATTACGTTAATTTGATTTTCACATATGGCACAAATAGTAATTTTTAAAAACAAAAGACAGTTTTTCTAAAACTCTTTTATTTAATCGAGTTGGGTAGCTGAGGATTGTAGAGGAATGTACGAAATACTTGCGAAAAAGTCGCGGGCTAAATAATACATATTATATTGCGAGAAAACGACAAGTGTCAACCTACTCGTATTATAACTTCCTAAGATACAATTCTGCGACAGAGAGACAGTTAGGTGGACAAGACAGCAAACGGATACGGGACCCCAAAAAGAACATTACACGAATTTGACCAAATATGCATTGAAATTGTTAGTGGAACTGTTCCTGCGGTTTCTTTTATTTATCAGAAAACTTCATTGAACAAACACAGAACTAGCTAGAATAAAATTTGTCAAAATAATTATATTGGAGGAATAGACACCTGTTGCTCTAGTAAGAATTTAAAACATATAGTTATACTTGCATGTGATGTCTGCGGGGAAATATAAATGACGGATGGACTGTGTGGAAGATGATATTGCTGCTAACGAGGTTACTACTGAGATGACGAGTAACAGAAAAGTCAAGAAGAAACTGACCCGCAGCGCTGACACATAATTATGAAACGAAATGAAATGTTGATAACTCGAGAAATAATGTAGGTATTTTCATTGTTTAATGTCAATTGACTTCTGTTGCGTCTCTTAAGATTACTCAGACCTTTTACTAAAACATGTTTCTTTAAATATGAGAGGGATTTGCCAAAATTTAAGTCTTAAAAAGACATACAAACATCCGAATTGAGAACCTCCTCCTTTTTTAGAAGTCGGTTAAAAAATAAGAATAAAATAACACATTACGATTTACGACATTTATTTAAGACCATCAGTAAACTAATCTACTACAGTTCCCTTACTATTTTCATGGGTGCATAGCAGTCACTAAAAGTGTAAATAATTGAAATTAGCCGTAATTAAATGATGTCGCCACGATACAAATAAATCGCTTTAAGAAAAATATATTTGTACAAAACAGCTTAACCAGTAGTAAATTATCTAACAATATGAATTTATACAAATAAAATTTCTAAAAAAAAGCAGTAAGTATACAGAAGACTGTATACATAAATACGTCTTGACTTGTTCTGTACTAAACGAAATAAACATTTTCATCAAGGTTACATACTCGACACCACGTTTTACAATGATGACAACCGAAACTAGTAAGGTCAAGAAATGTATTTCAGAATGTACGCAGTATGAAACTGATTGCTTCGAAAATCAGATAGAGGTACGAAAACGTTCGCATATTGAAGATGCTAGTGGAACTGTTCGGCTGGTCGCCGAGGTCGTCGTCATCGGCAGCCTCTTCCAAGTCGTCATAGTTCTCTTCATCGCCAGTTTCATCCCCAGCATCAATGTAGTACTCAGCTTCCCAAGTTCTGAAGCATTCGAGACGAGTGGACGTATGAGGGTCTATAGTCATCTTCAACCCTGTAAAGAGTAACACGATACATGTTAGCAAATCATTCGCTGCAATGCTTGAGAATGGTGTCTTAGCTTCAGAGACAGCACGCAGAGAGAGGGTTCGCTAGGGGCATGTATTATAAAAGCCTTTAAAACGACCTCTAATATAATTTGCCCTCGAATATATCCAGCCAGCTATATGGTCACAATAATAACTATGAGGAGACTCTCCTCAAAAACATAAAGGAAAATAAATAACGTGACCACCTCAAATCAAACATTCTAAATCTAAGATAGCTTTAAATGTAATGATTCAGGTGCTACTTACCAAAAACTCTGCTTCAAATATATCAATAATAGATTTGTTTCTCAATAGATAACAGAATTCAGCAGATGATCATGTGGAGAAACCTGCCTCAATTTTATTGATCAACGCAGCCTCTCGCCTGTTGCAGTTTTAACGTATGCCAACACTGTATCTGCTTAAAACCAACAGACAAAAAATTTATTTACAACTTTTCAGCGTTTAATACACAGGATCTACTCGCATCTAAAAAATATTTGAAATTAAAAAGAATACTTAAAATTAAAAATATTTGAAATCGACTAAAACGTTAATTACTCTGCCATATTTGTTTATTGTTTTGAGGGCCAGTCCAACACGTCAAAGAAAATACTATTGTATTCATTAAATATCTCATTATTACCTTCACAGTGATCTCAGTGATGCAGATATGCATACATATGTCCCTAAGATTGTAATTAATGTCTCGGTATTTTATGAATAAATCCCAAATTAAATAGTTTTCGTAGCCGAGTCTTATTAAGAAAAAAGAATATACAATTTCACTTGATATCTTACAATCTTACGACGTTTGCAATTTTCCGGTGGCATATCTAACAATCTCGGCTCTACCAAAAGAAGCAACTACGATGATAAAAAATCTAGCTACGTGGTCCTGGCACAGATCAAACTTATTGCACCTCCCTGGATACGCTTAGTCTTAAACTACGTACAGCTTCTTTTTACAATTTAATCTTTAAAAACATAAGAATAATAACATAATCATATCACAACTTTTAACAGTATAGGTAAACAACGTTGTAACTCCTGCCTTTCATCAGCAAAAGATGGGGCCAGCTAGGTCCAGTGTCTGCCAAGGTTACGGAATTTGTTCGAAAGAGTCACCGTGGCCCAGGAACGCAAAGAGCATTTGAACAAACATGGACGGGTTTTAGTCAGTAAGAGTCTGATACTCCCTTTCGCTCCGCCCAGAGAAGTAATTTGATAATTACACATACACAAAAAAAGCTTCGTCGTAGCAAGATACAGTTGCGACATATCTGATGACAGCTACACCAGAGCATAACAGCCATGTTGTAGTAGGTAGCAGCCACGTCGTAGCAGGTAACAGCCAAAGCGTAGTAGTTAGCAGCTACGTCGTAGCAGATAGCAGCCACGTTGTAGCGGGTAGCATTTATTAGTATCAGACCCAAAACCGATTTCTGGCCGAAACCTAAGTTGTATCGAACAACCTTCAGCCGAAGACTAAGAATGAAAAGCCCTTAGAACTCTTTTGCTTTTTTTAAGTTTCTATTTTCTGACGATGGAACCCAGTTGGTGCAAAGCAGCGCCACCATTACCTCCTGCATGTTGCCACTTCTTTCGAATTCTCACTAATTTACATGCTCGTTAGTCCGTCCAATTTCGACACTTGGGACTTTTTCTGCCATAACATCGGCATGTTTTGGCCTAACCCGTTCGAACGACATTAGCTACATTGTAGTAGGTAGCAGCTACCTCGTAGTAAGTAGTTGCGTGCTCATCTTAACATTTAGCAGCTGCTATATCGTAGCAAGTAGTAGGAGGTAAGTCGTCCACGCCGCCGTGGCGATCGACGGCGATGACCTCTCGCGTCCGGCCCTGGTCCAAACCATGGCCCGGAGCGAGGAGGCATGGAAAGCGGTCGCCTCCTTCTGCGAAGCAGTAATGCTAGCGAAGGAGGTGGAACGTGCGAGTGAGGGAAACCTCACGCCCTAGCCGTCGCAACAGAAGAAGAAAGAGTCGGGAAACGCAGGGCGATTCCCGGCCACTGTAGGCGCGGGCCTGCGGATGGCGAGCTATGGGTGGCTCGCCGTCCGATAGCAACCACGTCCGAGTCAAAGAGCCGTCAGCAACGAAGACGGGGCCCCATAGGGTCAGTGCCTGCTAGGGTTGCGGAATTAGTTCGAAAGAGTCACCTCGGCCCTGGAACGCAAAGGGCACAAGAAGGATCACGTGTGGGTTTTAGTCAGTAAGAGTCTGACACTCCTTTCCGCTCCGCCCAGAGCGGGAGAAGTCATTTGATGATTTCCCATCCAACCAAGTGTTGTACCAAGAAAGAGCAGCTATATCGTAGCAGGCAGCAGCACGCACCTCCTTATAGATTGACCGCTGTAGCGGATACCCCGCTACGCCGTAGCAGGTAGCACCTACTTCGTAGAGGGTACCAACGTCGTAGCTGCTGCTTAACCAAACCTTGTCATGCTTTAAATTTTCTTTTTTACATACTGACTCAGTCTCACTCTACAGAACACTTCATCAAGTATGACGGGGTTTGATTAAATTTGATGATAAATGAAACACAAATGTTCGCCCGCGTCTTTATTATTATATAGAACCTACTGATCTATTTGTCACAATCCAAAGCACTCAACTCAAACTTATAATCTTATTGTATAATAGGCTAGTTGACAAAATTTGGAAATTAGTTTAAAACTATAGCTTAGCATCTATTTCACCCCAAAAATATATTATTTTAAGAAAAATACGCCTTTTACATTAGTATTTTGAGACTTTTGAAATGAACTTGAAATTGATAGCGAAAAAGGCCAAGTCTGTCATGGCGTCTGTAATGACGTCACACCTCGCGAAACAGTCGTGTTTGTTTATAACACTCAGCTGTATTTTTTTAATAAATAATAAATTCCTCGTATAATAAATACTGTATAGTGCCCCAATGTAAAAGTACAACGATAAAAACGCAAAACAATTTATTCATATACGTTCCAAATAATAAACAAATACGAAGAAAGTGGTTAAAAATGGCAAGGTGGGAAAATTCTCTTACTTTATCAACTGATTCCACAATTTATTTCTGTGAAGATCATTTTGATGTAAGTATTAAACACAACTCGATGTATCTATTTATAAATGTATAGTAAAACAAACGAATTTTGCAAAATCTAACATAATATACCACACAAAACCTATCAAATTTTATGACTTGAATAGGGTTTTATGATTTATTTGAGTAAATAACTTGTTGTTTTTACTCTTCCGGTGTTAAAATACTGTTCTCGTAGCTAGTTTCACTCATATTTTACAATTATTTTAATATTTTTTAACTTTTCAACTCTTTACGCCAGCCACGAAAGATTCCAGCTCTTTTATTTAAATTAAGGTGTGTTCGGAAATAGCACCCATGATATTTTATTATTCAAAATATATTATGTAACATTATTGAAACTAGAAATAAATATTTAGAGGTTAAATATCAGTTTTATTTGCAGTACTTAAATACTTATTTTCGTTGAAATATATCAATAAGTTAAAAATTCAATAAATTACAATAAGAGAAATAATTATCTTTTTGCAAAATTTCTTTAGTTAGTACCAAAATTCCGAACGTGTTTGTCTTTGAGGTCGAATTCAAAATCGGAACTTCGAAAGGGCTAGTCTTTGTCTCTCTCTCTTCCAATGGCGGGAAAGAGATAGGTAGTGTAAATATTTCGAATTATAGGTATGATTAACCAGGATTATCCCAAGGCTGAATGAGATATTCGCGGCTTTCTGAAAATAAATAATTTAAAAGTTGCTCACTAATTTCAGGCAGCAAAATCTACAATCATGTTTCAGCTACTGAAGTGAAAATATTATTTTCGTTTTATAAAATGTAATAATTCACACCTACTTTTCTTATTTTTTAGTTGCCAAACGATATGATTAAATTATAAAGAGTATCATATTATGGTTAGTCTCTCAAGTGCGCATGAAACCAGGTTGTATACCAAAGAAGTTCAAATGCCAAGAAGATATAAATAAACGGACATGCAGTTATAAGGGACGATCATAGTTGAAAAAACGAAGGATGTCAATAATCGCAGAGTCTTTGAATGAGCCAAAGGAAAGTAGTACCCCAAGTTTATCCGTTCTTCAAAACGAACTGTATTAATTTAAAAACAATTGCTGAAAACTTACGAAATAACCTGTTCACTTTATACAAAAATGCAAGCGTTTTGCGAGGTGTGACGTCATGCTTCCATGCTCTTCTCTGATTGGTGTTTGATGTCACGTGATTAAACGCCTCATTTTGTCGATTTTATTTTGCAAAAATATTTTTAATCTTTTATTATATTAATAGAAAAGTTGTTTTTTTGTTTACTAATTATCATGGTTAATCATTAGAAACTCAAAGCCATCCGATTTATTCTTAGTGGAAACAAGCCTATTCGATCCCGCGTCTTTAATATTAAACTATTGGAAGTATCATCATGAATCGATTGAAGGGCCGATTTTTAAAGCACAGATACCTTTACTGAGGAATGAATACGGCAGTTCGACTTATTATACAACTAAACAAATTCTGTCGCACCGCAATTTCCGTTTCTTAGATAGAAGTTAACAGATCATTGTAAAATCGCCCCTGAAACAATCAATTCAAACCCACTTCTTTATTACTACCGCAAACTCAACTTCTTAATTCTAAATAAACTAGGTACTTATAATAAATTATTTATATCTTTAACAGAAATTCAATCCAATCCCGCATATTTAATACAATAACATTCTCAATAACAATACTCCGACATTATTCCGACTATTTTATATGATTAACTATTTAATATAGGTAATCAAATAGTAGGTTAGTTACCTCGCGGTTTAAAACGACTAAAACTTACATACATAGTGCCGAGATGTTACAGCTTTATTGTTTACGTGTGTGTTGTGTGCTGATGGTATAGCGTTAGGTTACAAGATAGGATAAGCCTGTCCAGATAATATGACAGACAAACTAATGCTTTTTTAGCATTAGTTTGTCTGTCATATTATCTGATACATATACAAGATGATAAAAAAAGAAATATTTCATACCAAAATACGTATCCAAAAATTGGTAAGTAAATAAAGGTTTCTCTGGCGTTATTTATAAAATAGCTGTCAAAAACGATTCTTTTCTCAAATAAATCTTAAATTTATGTAAAGGCTTCGCAGATTACCTAGTTTTTTGCCTGCCAGAAGGAATTGTCCCTCGTTCAGGTAAAATACTCGTCTCTTGGCTTCAATTCAGGCTACAAAATAACAGTTTTACTACGAACATTTCATTAAATATAATTAATGTTTATAAAAATTATGTAAAGAAATTAACGTAAAAAATACCTTAACCGAAACTCATCTTATTACAAACTAAATTAAAATAATTATTGTAAAAAGTATTTAATTAACTAATTTTGAATGATAAAAATATCAAAATTATCAGAATTTACTATTGTTATTTGTGTATAAGATACAAAAAACGTGAATTAAATGCAATAAAGTTGTTCCAGCACTGATTTGTCCTGGCTATAGCTATGTAAAACCCCTTTAAACCCAAAAATATTGGTGACCCACACCAATATTTTGGAGCTGTTAGTTTACATACATAACTTAGATAAATCCAAACAAATGTAAATTAATGTCATAAATCTGTGAACCAAGTACCGCATATAATGGTAGGTTTCGTTATAAGCAAAAAAAAAGTAAGAAAATATAGTCGCATGTAATTTTGGAGAGTCCGCTATTCGTATGCCAGGATCGTGGGGACAGCTATCTCGGGGGAACTGTGGTAAAAAAGTTTCTAAAGAAATGAGGTATCAGGGATTCATCTCTGCGGTGAAGACGTGGCGTCGGTAGCAAAGACTGCTCCAGGGGTCTTTAAGCAGCATGCCGGTCTGCGTGTCGATGTTCTTCACGCACTCTTCCAGAGTCCGGTTTCGAGAGGACGCCGATTTCTCCTCCATGCCTGAAATTTTAATAGAGTACTCTTATAATCACATCGTCTCAACTTATACTACTGGAAAGGGGAGAACGTCCTCATGATAGGCTCACCTAAGGTAGGCGCCAGATATATTTGCAATGCATTCATTGACCTCACCTACATATTGAGGTTGCTATTATAATTGTATAATAACATAAATATATAATAACGTGCATTTAAATGACATCTTTCGTGATCCTTTACATTTTCTAATAATCAAAACGAATCTTAATTTGTTTTCCAGGTACCTACCTACTAAGAGATATCACGGAAAGGTAAATGTACTTTATTGCAAACTTATCCGGCGCCTACCATAGTCCAAGTTGACAAAAGTTGTTGTGGTAACGTATTCTTTTGTGTAAAAGAACTGTAGATAGGTACTGAGCGACACTCAAACCGCAGTATACCTATTGTTATTACAACATTTAGCACAGCATGTTATTTTGGATATCAAAGGTCGAAAGACTCATGACAAAGGATTAATCAACAACTCGCTGCGCGCGGTAAGGCGGTGGCGCGGCGCCGAGGTACATAAGTATAAAAATTCTCGCGAGTGAACTTGCAAGCTAGTGTTATCAATTTCGCAATAGAATTTTTATTTTTAGTGCCACACCTGTGTGTAACACAGGTACGTAAAGATAACAACAAAAAGTTTTACCACTCCCTACACTCTTTTAATTTAATTGACATGCTTATAAATTACTTAGCTTTAAGAATAACAAACAAAGGAAACCCTCGCGTTTTATACTAGACAATCACACACCTTTGTAGTTTGTTATTTATCTAACGCCAGCCTAGACGCGAAAACTAGTTTTAATCGAAGAAAACACACAATACCTACAAACAACGTATCAATTAACCTCACCACATCAGTCGACATTATTCTTTTTAACCGACTTCTAAAAAAGGAGGAGGTTCTCAATTCGGTTGTTTGTATGTTTTTTTTTAATGTTTGTTCGCGCATAACTCCGTCGCTTGTTAACCGATTTGAAAAATCTTGGAAAGGGTATACTTCCCAAATGGTCCCATGAAAATTTTATCGAAATCGAACATGCGATTTTTTGTTAATTTCAATAAATGATAGCAAATCTGTCGGGATAGCTGAAATCGCATGTTTGTTTATTGTTTACACCAATTTATACCACGTACGCTGTGATGGGTATGTTTAGCTGGGAGTGAACCACTAAAAAGGGAAAAATAAAAAAAACTTTTTACAAAAAATAAAACCGACTTCTAAACAAAAAAAAACCGAAAAGTACAAAATAACTTTAATTTCGGAAGTCGGTGTGTTCAAAAACATGAAGCAACCAAAAACACCGAGTTCCGAAATTAAAGTTATTTTGTACTTTTCGGTTTTTTTTTTGTTTAGAAGTCGGTTTTATTTTTTGTAAAAAGTTTTTTTTTTATTATTGTTCTCGACTAATTCGAAGTTAGGACAATAGACCTCGCCTCTACGCAACGCCAGACTTCACGCGACCTAGTCGAAAAACTACATCATTCACTTACCCCCAAACATTACTGGCACGTTCTTTCCAACCAGGAATGAGCAGCGATAGTCTTCGACAGCAAAAGGAGGAGGTGGTCGCAGTAGCTGCGGACTCGACCTCTCACTACAGGAGACGCAGGGAAAAGGACCCCTCAATGGCTGGCTTCTGCGCAAGTGCAGTTTTAACCAAGTTATACGTAGGTGTGTCCGTAACCCCTTGCGAACGTTTCACACTGCACTGAAAACACCGGACGCCGGGAATTTTACCGGATGCAATGAAATTATTTTGAAAATATTTCTGTGTCAAACTCAGTCTTGCCGGTTTGAAATCGATTTTTTTGGCAAAAAGTTTGCTATCGATCGGCCTTGACCTTGCGCGGTAGGGGTTGAAGAAATCGATGCGCACCCCAGATAATAGGGCGATCGATGGCCAACGATTGCAGGGCAAGGACCCGACGCCCTGACCGCCTTTTTGGAACTTACTGCATGAATGTTGTAGTTCTTAGGTATCACCCGTATCACCGTTGAAACTTAGCGAAAGTGAAGTAAGTATGCTGCCAATCTTTTTCATCAGTTGAAATGCAGCCAACTGCAGGTTGGCAGAGCTCACTTCACGTATGTTTTCTAGTAGGTACCTACCTGTTTTTAAAGAATAGACCAGCTTTTTCACTTAAGGTGAATGCTACGGGTTGTTCATGGCCATTTTCCCGTTAGATGGCGCTGAAGTCGACATTTTCAGTTTTATTTAGTTTTGAGTGTAATTGGAACAATATTATGTCACAGAAATAACACCGCGCAAATCGGAGAATCCACTTTACCGAAATTAATCAAATTAAAGCCTCAAAACCCATTTGATTCGCCCTATTTCATACAAATCTGATTATAGTATCGTTTACACACACATAGACATGAGCGACTACTTTAAAATCAAAAGCATTTAGCAAAATTAACCACTAGATGGCGTGAAATGAAAAGTTATTAGGCTGTACTTACGTGGAAATTAGAATTGTCTGGGGGGTAAGTTTATTCTATCGCCACCCGTTACAATTATATGTATTATGAAATACAAGGAATTATGATTATATAATAAAAGGTGGTATTTCTGGTGTAATCTATTTATTATTTTAGGAATTAAATGAATGTCAAGAATTCAATAGATAGTTTTATTATATTACCTTATACATTATTTAAAAAAACATATGTACCAACTAACAAAAATTACAAGTATTTATAGTGACAATGTATGTCTTGCTTGAAACATAACTGTTTACTAAAAACAATCTTTATCAAAATAGGTATTTAGTCCCAATGCAAGTTTGAAGTAATTCAAGGTATATTTATTTACAACAATCACACACTAGTACAAGACAAACGCAAGACATTATAAATCATAACAAGACAACAAATTAGAATGAGAGATTACAACCAAGAAGGTGGAAAATGTTTGATAATATCGAAGCATCCATAATCACATATAACTAACAAATGGTTATACATATCTGCTAAAGTATTGTTGTGATTGTAAAGGAAATAAAAAAAGCAAGAGTTCTTTTTTGTTTTTCAGAAACCTGAAAAAAAGGGTCAATGTATTGATCACATTACGAACATTACGATGAGCACACCACTTCAGGTTTCTGGTAACCAAAAAATTTGATTTCAAACATTGATAATATAGATTCTAAACAAACTACTATAAAGTACAACTAAAACAAAAATCATTTGATGTGTTGTTTTCACTCTTCCTGATGTTCTTGATTTTCTTGTCCGTAAACCGCTGCTACACAGCTGCTATGAAAGAAAATTACTATAATTAGTATATTTTGTGTGTAACTTTTGATGTGGATATTGAAAAACAATTTCCCACAAGCAAAAATGGAAATTATGAAGTAAATAGACAAGTAATAATTTAGTGTACCTTTCATATCAATACATTTCGATTTTTTTTGAACTTGTCTCAAAATTATTTCTGGCAGAATACAGTATTTAAAAAAAGCCTAATAGCTTTGGCATCATATTGCTGATAAATTCATTATCTCGATAAACTTCTATAACAGTCAAAGGTTCATTGACTGACAAGGGGAGGGCACGGTGTGGGAAATTCACTTCGGGACGAGACTGTGTGGTAGTTGTTTCCCATAAGGGTATGCAAACCCTAAAGGATTGTTTCAGAATGGCCAGTAGTTTCGAAGAAATAAGCCTTTGAAACTCTACGTGTAACTGTAACTCATATAGTTGTTTATTTTCATCACTGGTACGAGCGGCGAAATAGCCTAGTCGGTAGTGTCTCCGACTCCTACGCGGACGCCACGGGTTCGATTCCTGCATTGGATTATCTTTTTGTTTTTAATTACTTATTTATTTCTTTTTAATTAAATTAACTATTTCAATAATTAAATGAATTCAATCGTGAAAAACATTGTTAAGTATTAAATTAATTTTAATTTACATTAACTATTATACTTTCTAAATTATAAAGCAGCTAATAATTATGGTATTCATATGAATAACATAAAATATTATTTGTGTTAATTATTTATATAATATATAATTGAAAAATTTGTTAAATAATTAATGATAGATGTAAATGTGGTTATTATTTATGAATACCATAATTATTAGCTGCTTTATAATTTAGAAAGTATAATAGTTAATGTAAATTAATTTAATACTTAACAATGTTTTTCTTGATTGAATTCATTTAATTATTGAAATAGTTAAATAAAAAAGAAATAATTAAGTAATTAAAATACAAGATCCAATGCGGGAATCGAACCCGGAGCGTCGGCATAGAAGTCGGAGGCATTACTGACTAGGCTATTCAGCCGTTTGTATTACTGATGCAAATAAACAAGTATATTAGTTACACGTAGAATTTCAAAGGCTTATTTCTTCGACACTACTGGCCATTCCGAAATAATCCTTTAGGTTTTGCATACCCTTATGGGAAACTACTACCACACGCAGTCTCGTCCCGAAGTGAATTTCCCACACCGTGCCCTCCCCTTGTGAAATAAAACATATGAAGTAACATTTATCCATGTTACTGACACGCATTTGTCTTTGAACCTGAAATAGATTTAATATTGTAGTAAGAGTAAATAACATGCTAAAATAAATTATAAAGTGGACATGCAATAGAATTATTAACTTACTTGATAGTAATAATCATGCTTTTTATTCATAACTAGAACATTATTATCCAATGTGAGAGCAAAGTTTTTCTTTTCTAGTGCATCTGCCTCTAGGCTTTGGTTTTTCCTCGCCAATGATGGAAAACACTTGATCTCTATTATGGCTCTCTCAATTTCAATTACACCTATAACAAATTTACGTGATTATAACTAGTGTTATAATTTTTTTCCATATTTATCAAATGTATAGGTAAGATCTAATTTATACACATAATTATGATACATGAATATTGATAAAGAAAGACTTACCATCTGGACTGCCAGCTAAAGATCCAAATTCTTCAGCAATAAAAAGACCTGAAGGCCTTACAGTTTTATTATACTGTTGCATAAATATGCTTTTTGCCACATTTTCATTTGCTGTCCATATAACATGTCTTTTGTACAAATATTTTTTTTTTATAGAATATCCTTGACAAAATTGTGACATGGTGTTGTAATCCGGCGTTTGCATACCTGTAAAAGTAAGATAAAATATTTTTTAAAAGATGCTTTGTCTGCATAGGTGTTCTAAAAAACACAGAAATTACACATGCACATTTCTGATTACATTACCTTTTCAAATTGACTAGCAGTCAGACGGTCACTCCTAGGAGTAGTATATAAATCATTTTCATGCTGCGCTACAGTAGACATTTCAATGAAAGCTATGTCTTCTGGTGACTTTTGGAATTCAGCTAACCGTTCTTCACACAATATTCTCAATTGTGTTTCATCAATATCAATTGGATCACTTGCTTCAGGTCCATAGTTCTTGTCTGGTTTGGATTTTTCTCTTGGAACAAACAATCGTTTGCGTGTTGACGACTGTTGTCGTGTCACTAACTCGATTTACTGATTCCGTAATCCAACAAAAACGAATGTTAAAATTTTATAATCATTGTAACAAAATGCTATCATTGCAATCACATGATGTATCTATTTTTATTACCGTATTCGGAACAGCATCGGGGTACAAGAAAGTTTTCTTCCTTTCTTTTTTAAAAGATTACAGTCGAAGTGTTGACTGCAAATTCTGGAACTCATTTTTGGAACCCAATTAGGCCTATTGGTAGCAGCTATCCACATGTTTCTTATTTCAGGTTTATTTGGAAATCTGCAAGTATAATAAGATACTTTTACTATCTTACATTTTTGTAGTATAGTTTATGTATTATATAACAGTATGAGAGTAGCTATGTAGTTGTAGTGTGTTTTACTAATATCGTATAGATCAAAGCCTGAATATACTACCCACATGAAAGGGTAAATTCCCCGTTGAAAAGTGGCCAATACTGAACTTTTAGATAAGAAAATAAAAATATTGGCCAAATCATAATTTTAGGACATTTTTCTCATTATACAGATTAGTTATTATATTACTGCAACTATTTGATCATAAATAGAAGAACAAAAAGTGATCGAAATCGAAAAAACATCGAATACTTACGAGTGAAAGGATAATCCGTCAATCTTCATCAAAGTATTACTTTTATAGTTTATTACACTACATCTTACCATTATGCACTGTTGCACAAACTTAATATGTCAAATTGAGCACGAAAAGATACGTATTCTGTTGTTATTTGGACGTAATTGTTAAAAATCAATTAGATTAGATATATAGATGCAAATCGACAACAGTCACAAACGTCAAACTTGTGCACAATGATGTGCTCAGCCGACACGCGAATTGCTACTCCGTCTCTTTTCTTTGCTAGTGACGATAATATGTTTGTCTTTGTCTTTTGCGAATGCAAAGGAAGATAATATATCCAGCAATCTATAGGAATACTCTGTCTACGAACCATATAGGTACATGAAACGCGATTGCAGTAAACTAATGTTTGTTTGTTTGTTCGTTGTCCGTCGATAACTATTTGTATTACTAATGTGAAAAAGTAATATGACAGGAAATACAATATATTTATATATATAGCGACTTAAAAATTAAGTTTACAAGTGATACTTACATAATAATATTATTTAGTACTTAGGTACTTATGTACTTATATTTTGTATACTTGATATTATTATAACTTTACAATATCGATCGGTGATTTCTATCTATTATGAGAAGATATTAGTTTGTAGGTAATTGTTTGTAATAGCCAGCAAAACTCACGGGCCGACTTGCTAACACCACCGAAAGACTACTTTTATTTTAAAATAAACTTGCGTGTAAGCAACCTATACTACAATACCTTGCAATAATGATATGAAATTGTAATGAAATACATACAAGAAAATAATATTAGTTCAAATTTCATTCAATGAAAATGCATACAATTTAAAATATACAAGCAATTCCGCGCGTAAAGCCTATCACCGCACTAGCTAGCTTGGTTTCAAAATGTATTTTTTATTTCAAGTCAATCGAATCATCACATTGCGAAGTTTGGCAACGGATTTTCTTAGAAATTCCGACGTTACATCTAAGGTCAAAGGGTCAAGTAATAAGAACGGCAACCTCGCGCGACGCGTCTTACGTACATAGGTATGATGAATAAAACACCTACTAACAATAATCATAAACTAGGTAATGCTAACAATTTTTTTATAACAACAATATTTTATGTTTTTGTTTATGATAGTTAGTTTTATGTTATTATAATGTTTTTTTTAAAATGAAATCCATTATTATAAATTGAGTAATGATTTTTGAAATTTATATTACCGGTTGCACGCCATCTAGCGTCAAATTATTATAACATCGCAATCATGGCGGTATATTTTGGTTGTCAAAACGCACTCACACTAGTAAACGAAATGTCAAATTTTGCCCGGTTTTTAAAACTGTTTTTCTCAATATATAGTGCAAATTATTTACCAAAAAGTCTAATGCGCACCTATTTCATTGTAGAAAAGTGATAAAATGATTCGTTTTGAGAAAAAAGTGTCTATGTACGGAGTAGAATGTATGCATTAAATGTATGAACAGGCCAGCGAAACAATCACCTTAAAGGTGTAGAAAAATGTATCTAGGTACCTATAGCTCATGCGCTAACTAGCACGTGCACATGAACTTGACCTATAAACATGGGGTAGAAGCAATCGATGCGCGCCCCTGGCAAACTGCCGATCGATGCGCACCCCTGGTAATCTGCCGATCGATGCCCCCCCTTGGCAAACTGCCGATCGATGCGCACCCCTGGCAAACTGCCGATCGATACCCTAGCGGAGTACAACGACCTCGAAAGCGTTTCGTAATATGTAAAGATTCCTCTTCTGTGCAGCAATAGCATGACAAATTTACATCCAGGTACCTATCTAGCCTACTTTATACCACTGTTTATCCGCATCACAACTGGGCATTGCTTCGCAGCATAAGCCAGAATTATTCAGACTTATTCTAGTGGTCAAAAAACTTACAACCACGTCATTTTGATGGTCTTGCGACAAAGGGGCAGTTAGGGTATCTCATTAGATACAATGTGCGCAAAAGCTCACTCTAACTGTGCTCCTCTAACAGCTCACTCAATCTGTGTAACTGCCAGTTTGGCAAGGTAGGTAACTAGACGTTTTGTCAAGTTAGCAGTCTCGCGTGACCGCGTTTGACCCCTTTATCGTATAATTTTGTTTGGGTTTTGTTGGCTATTAAACTTATTCAGTCTTGACCTTGACCCGCCAAGGCACCTCTATCGTAACTCTGTCGAGAAGAATCGATATAAAGGGGCAAAACGTCCCTGAACTTCACGCTCAAAACAGTTTTTTATTCAACATGTAGAAAAGAGGTTTTAGCTTTTGGAGAATTGCCCACAGTTTGCAATTGTATAATTAATGTTTGCTAGTGTTTCTTAAAATAGCAACCCATCTTACATCAACATTAAAATAACAGATGAACATTAGGTAATATTTGGTCATTGAACTTCACACCGATTCATGTTTCATATTAACATCATGTGATTAACTTCGGCAGTGACGGATTAAGACTACTTGATGCCCTAAGCAATCCACGCCTGTGGGCCCCCCTATCCGTATGTCAACTAGAATGCTCTTTAAACCATTACCACCTAAAACATGACTTAGGTACTTATTAATTGTCAAATTAATTGTATTAACTATGCATAGAAGCCGGCCGGCACAATTACAAAAAAAAAAAAAATGACACAGATTTGCGGGGGCGCCAGGCGGAGATCCGCGGGTAAGGGGTGGTTTGTAATTGGCTGATCGCGATTCTGGTGCATTCGAATTGCCGAATGCAATAGCAGGCAGCGAGAGCGCAAGCGGGAGCGGGGTTATGACTCTAGGTCGGACTCTTTATCAACTTAAAACACGCAAATTAGTCCTAGAATTTTTTTTTCATCTGGTTTTTGGTAACATGAGAGTGAGAAGTGATGCCCTAAGGACGGATTCTTTTTGTGCTTCTTCTGGTGCCCCCCCAGACGTGATGCCCTAGGCAATTGCTTAATTTGATTAAGGGTTAATCCGTCACTGAACTTCGGCCACTAGGACTTAATACCCAGCATAATAACAATTCCCCATACAAAATAAGTCAGCCTAGGATACGGTAGACCAAAGACCCAGTGTCTACCAGAAACTGGTTTGACAACATTTGGAGCTCGGATAAGCAATCATACCTACTCATTTTACTATAGCATATTTCATCCCCTTTATTCCCACGGGAACTACGCGGGTGAAACCGCGGGGCGCTGCTAGTTATCAATAAACTGATAAGGTACCTATTATTAAAAATTGTTTCATTTCATGTATGTACTTATCCAAGCATCTTCACCAGGAGTGAGATGAAATATTATGCTTTATATACAATAAATTATATATAATAATTAAATACAATAAGCCATACCTAGGTACCTACATTGTTACTAACAAAAAACGCATAATATACATTATTAATTAAAATTGTTTTGAACTTAACTTGAAAATAAAACGTTTCGTACCTACTCTTAAGAGCCTCTTTTTTCTAATGTTATAATAAAATTTAATACCATAGGTAACGTGCATAGCGTAGACTATGCCATCTAGTGATGCAAATCTGAAACTTTTACGTTGTAAATATTTGACCTGTGCAACCACCAATACTTCCAACACTCTCCGTTTAGGAAACGTGCACAAAGTAGACTGAGCCATCTAGCGAAAATATACTTGACATTGACGCGCCTGTGCTGCCAACTATAGTTTCTGCATGTTCCCTATACAATTGTGATCAGCTTCGTCTGCTTAGACTTACGGCGCCATCTATATCACTGCATTGGAACTAAAACTCCGAACTGATTTTAAATAAATCAAATCCAGCATCACATAAGCTTTATCCGAGCATTTATCATTTTAACAACAAACCGACAACAACCATCAGGTAGATTACTAAACACTGCATAAGTGCATACGTCTGGTCATCGTTCTCTAACTCCTAACTCCTCTAAATGGAGGATGGGGAAATTCAACCTCTAACTGGTAACTGATCCCAAAATAGTTGGATAATAAAAGAGCTAGTAGTTTGTGTAAAACTGGTTGTGTAACTATTTTTGATGAACAATAAAGCAGGTGCGGTCGCAGCCCTGAACTTCCGGGGGGTCAGCTCACATGTAGGTATAGTAGGTAAGTACCTAAACTAAACCGAATAAAATCTGTTCATTTACTAAAAAAAAAGGAAATTGAACTATAAACTCATAAAACAAATAGGATCGCATTCAGCCCTATACAAAGTTCTTTTGACCCGCTCACGATCAATGGTAGGTACCTATAACCTACCTACCCTATTACAATCGTGAAAAGAGAACGTTAATAAAATTTACAACGCCCCGGTTAACAAGACTTCTTGCAGGCAAAACGGTGAAGTGTCGTTTGAAGCACGAGGGTGCGTAATGGGTTAGGCTTAGTACGTTGATGACTTTCGCAGAAACACTTGAACTAGAGAAGGTAGGTACCTATGCTAAACATTTTCGAGCTTGCTACGCTTGAGAAGTTTAGCACACTTGCCATAAACTGCACCAGCAATAAATTAAGTACCTATGTACTCTCTAGCTATGAGTAAAAAAATAGGTCGGAGTTAAAAAAATACTTCAGTCGTTAACATACCACTTTTTAAACACGTGCTGTGGCTTTGGCACTATTCTATTACTAATTACATAGAGAATTGTATTTGACTAATTAGGAGGCAGGACGCGCTGCTAGTGTTGCAAAAAACTCGAGTCTTTGAGTCGTAATTTTAAAGACTCGACTCAAATAAGCAAGACTCGGTGTGCTAAAAAGGTTCGGAGTCTAGAGTCAAGCCGAGTCCGAGTCATTTTACAACCACTTGTGTCTTACAAAAGGACTCGAGTCTTAAAATGGACTCGAGTCTTCAAGAAAAACTCGAAGCATGAAGATGAGACTTGAAACTCATCATTCGAAAAGACTCGAATAGGTGATAAGTTTATATTAGTGGTTAGGTATGTAATTCTGCACTAAAAAAAACTGACAAGATAAAATCATTACAAATCAGCTAAAAACTCACTTCTATGAACATACAGTTTCAAATATTTCAAAGCTGGTGAATGTTTAGCTTTCCTTAAAAAAATGCTAATACGATGGAATTCTACGTATTCATTGTTGAAGCGCGCTTAGAACATGAAATTTGTTAAAGATCATATGTGTAACCATTTTTAAGATTTTAAGAAGTATTTAATTTAAGAATGGGAAAATGTTTATGATACACACACTTACTGTCCAAATCAAAGCACCCAAGTTTAATATACGTGATACCTATAATTAATGTGTTACTGGAGCAAATCTCACAAAATTACAACGACGAAGATTTTTTGAAGGATTGTGCATGTGCTATGTCTGCAAAATTAAATCAATACACATCAGCTTTACGTAGAAACTATGCAAAATTTGCAGTTATTTTGGACCCTCATCTAAAAAACAAAGAATTACCCATTTTAAATGATATTTAGAGATGATTAAAAATATCCATAATCAATACTGTTATTTTTTAAATTATAAATTCTTTTATAAATACGTTTAATTGCTAGACTCATACAAGAAAAGAACTTGAGTACGACTCGCCGCATAAAAAGGACTCGAGCGCACAAAGAGACTCGAGCTCTCATGTCACATACAAGGGCTCGTAGAGAACTTAGTTCTCTAGTCTTGGAGTCCTGTTGTAATGAGTCGAGTCTAGTAATTCATCATCTGAGTCCGTTTATATAGGACTCGAAGACTCGAGTTTTTTGCAACACTACGCGCTGCCATGCTTGTGTTGTGAGATGTGCGATGGCCCATGTATGCAGCAGAGCAGAAGCCCACATATTAGTCCATATAATTACTTCACTAGCACTACAGCCCAAGTTACAGTCAGATATTATATCCACGATTATTACCTAAAGAAAGTATAAAGATAACGCTAGCATTCTTAACCGTCTCGCACTTATATTATGCTCGTTGTAAAGCTTCGCCTTCGAAATAGCAAATAGGTACCTATGTTTATTTCTAAAAATTTCTATGCTGTGTGCTGCGGTACCTACCCAGGAGAAATCATCAATGATTTATTTCTGATCTAGTAGTCATTCAAGGTGTGTGGCACACCTATTCTATCAAAACCCCAAACCCAGGCATTTCAGATATAGGTATATCTACAACTATTTATGTCCGTATGCTCAAGATATTAGGTATACTTAGGTAAGTGATAGCTTTTAAAAATACCTACGAATATATTAAATCTAGCTCATTTCGCTCGTTTTTCGTATCAGAGCATTACCTACCTACAACAATCTACAACTAAGAAAAGTTAAAAGTTTTCAGTTCGATGATCCAAAGAAAATCTAAATTTTTGAGAGGATGTGAAAATTTTCAAGCTCCCTTCGCTTGACTATTGAGCGAAAGCTATTGAGCTTTTCCGCATCAGTCGTCAAGCGAAGCGAGCTTGAATTAAGGGAGATGAGAAAAGCTCAATAGAAACGTGCCCGTTGCACGTTCCTATTGAGGAAGATCCAATAGTAGAATGTGCAGGGTCCTTTTATTATGCAGCAAAACGGAACGTATGAGCGGGGTCCGGGGCGGGTGTTGCTATTGGAAACACGGGAATAGTGTGGGGTTGTATTGATCTGCCAGCCCTACGCACACTAACTATCTAGCAACCTATGATTCCATAGGTTCTCTACCTAGATATGTATGTAGGTACTTTTCTAGATTTGACATAACCTCGATTGAAAAATAGATTATTAGGTAGGGTAAATACGCTAAATGTCGGCCCCCTTACGGATTTTCTAACTTCATTGCTCTGGCTCCATTAGTTTGCAACGAAGGGATAGCTTGTGATGTGGTTTTGAGACAAGTTGATTAATCTATTTCATGATTATAAGCATAAATTTGACTTTTCTACTACTATAAAAAAGTATTAAGGTTTCAATGTGTCGAGTACGAAAAAACCCTAAAGTCGGCCGTTCACGGCCCATTGTCGGTCGCGTTTTTCCCAAATATCGGCTGGGTATAGGGTGTTTTAAATTAAGACAGCAAAAAATATTATTTTGGCAGGAGTATAATATCACACTAAGTTTACATTCATATTTGTTTTACTTTAACAACGTTACTATATAATTATAACAAAGTTAAAAATTACAATAAAATTTAATAAAAATTATCATCAATATTTAAAAACGAACATCTGAAGATCTTTCTCGGGAAACTGCACTTGGCAAGCTGTATCAGCCATTGAACCAATGTTTCTTCTTCGGATGGGCTTTAAAGCGAAGATCGTCCAGTTTTAAAACTGGACGCAGGTTAATAAATCAGCTAAAGATCTACACCCAACGCTTTATATTTTTTAAGCTAATTAACATGGGTTTAATATATAGCGAATTCCAAAGAGTAATTTATATTTGTATTCCGAATTCCCGAACCATATTTAGCTATCATAAATTTAATATGTTTTCAATATTGACAACTCCTCCATCCAAACTTAACCCTTTTATAATATTTAAAAAATATAATAATACGTAGGTAATCAGTTTCGAGAAAATAAGTTTGATAATTAAATTAAAAATTACTTCCCACACACTTAAAGAAAAAAGTCAAATTCAGCCTGTATAGTGGCGCTCGAATTCGAAGCTGGCCGACTTTACGATCTTTAATATTTCTAAAGTCGGCCCCTGTTTCATGTAACTTATTTCTCGAAATTCAATTGACATCACCCCGGCCGGTATTTGGCGGTTAAACGAAAAATAGATATATTTGCCCGTAGGCTTTGCAAATTCTCCTATTAAGTCAATGGATTTGGTAGAATCGGAATATATAAAACAGACTGAATTAGCTTTAAAGTCGGCCACGGCCGAGTATCCGGTTTTTAGACAAAACTGGTATTGTAATGCCGGCCCCCTATTTTTCCCTTAAACCATTAATCAAAACGTGTAAAAAGCTATCTCAAAATATAATCAAAATAGCTTTTTAGTGATAACAAAGCTTAAAACAATAAAAAGAAATGTCTTACCGTTGTAATATCAATCCCCGTAGTGTGGGTATTCACATCAAGTTAGCTATTTTAACTATGAACTTGACGCTTCAACGGTGCCATCGCTACTTACGCTCAGTGTGCGAAGAATGAGGGACTTAATCGGATAGTTTCGGTTTGTACGTATAGAGTATGAACTAAGGTTGCAATTTGAGTAACACAATTGTCACTTAATTACCTTTTCAATGAACGCAAGCTGAAAATATGAAGACGGCCGTACGTTAGGGGGCCGACGTATGGCATATTTACCCTATAGGTAGGTAGCGTCTTACTAGACCTATGCTCTATAAGCTAATGCATCTATCCAATGATGATAAAAAAAACCCTTAGGTACTTCACTGCCTTCGAAATTATCAGCAGACAGCAAACATGTTGTGTCGAGAGACTTCCTGAACATCATCAATATCCAAGTACTTAACTAGTTATTTGAGCTTAGGTGGGCATTCGCCCCATATAAAATACTGGTATCTGGCTGCATTCGATTTTACTAGAAGTCAACACTCACGTAGTTGGGAAAAGGCTTGTCAGCAAAGTCAGTGTTTTTGCATGAAACGGTATCAAACATCCATCATCACAAACATCCAAATTTATAACATTAGTAGGATTTGTAGGTAGTAGGTTATCTTCAAACCTGTTGTTTCTTTACTTTTAAAGCACATTCACACACAAAAGTTACTTTGCAACATATTTACCTACTAAGACTAGTTTAGACCAAGTTTAGTATAGACATTTGCATAAAGTGTTTATGCACTTTATGCAAATGTCTATAGTTGGTCTTTGAATTTGTGTATTACGTTGGAAAGAACAACGTAATACACAAATTGATTCATCACAAACAATCCTATAACAAAAATTGAATACTAGTACACCACTGGTACTGTGGTGGCCTGATCGCTGTCAGCGATAATAACCAGGCCTCCTTTGGATGGACTGAGAGAACTGAAATATTAAGGGATAGTGTATGGTGTGGAAAGATACTCTATTTCATCCCATTTTCACCCAGTTGGTATTTTCTATTTAAAGTTACTAAATGGTAATTGTGGCAGTCCGTCATTCCCATTTGGTATCTTTTAAATAGGAAATGCAACACTTTTCTTGATGTAGTTGCAGTCAGGAAATAAAAAACAACATTTTACTAAAAAGAACATCCTTTATTACCACAAAATCAAAAGATAAAACACCATATAAATAAATGATCTGTATAATACCAGCACCAATACAATTTCTCTTATAAATATAGACTTGAGACAAAAACTGAATTTGTCTCGTTTTTATAACAATACACCTAAGGTAAATGCTTCAATAAAAGACAGTAAAGATTCATTAAATAGATTCATACATGTCCAGCTGGACTGGTAACTATAGTAAAAATATTTTAGATAAGACTCTTCCCTTATTTGCTGTGTATCAATATTCAGTCTCTTTAAACACCATCAAAAACATGTTATGATAAAAATATATCTTTATTTGGTATAAAACAAGAAAATAGATGGCTGTCACTATTCAGGATCACTCTTACTCAAATATTAAAGAGCTAAGGAGAACCAAAACTTATCTTCTCTACCAAGGAATATCTTTGGAAGAACACTTCAACAGTAAACATTTTCAATATTTTTATACTGCCGCCAGATTTATTACATTGATATTGTAATGTGGTCACATCCAGAGGGGATAGGCAGAGATGTAAACAGTAATTCAAGCTTTTTCAGGAAATAATTGTAATGAATTTTGCAGCTTTCCTGATTTAATTTAAAATATAAAGAATAAAGCCACTATTCTAATAGATCAGAAGTTGTATGAATACCAACTCACAGAATTTTTTGAAAGAATATTACAAATTGTTGCTTACGTTTTTCCTGAAAAGGCTTCTATGTTTCTCATCAATACAATTCAACATGCCTATTTTTCAATTACTCAGCCATGAAAACACAGTGAGATTGTAACCTATCACATGAAATTGTAAACTCATTTTTCTCAATAAGATACAAGTAAATTGGAAACCTTTGATTTGGACGGGAATATCGAGAATTATAATCTAATAAAGGTTTATTAGAATCTTACGGAGCTTGCAATTTTCCAGTGACAAATACATATGTAAGTTATTGCTACACTGGAAGAGCACCTTATGAACAGCAAAAGAGATAGTGTTCTTTATACTTATGCATTACAAAAAGATAGCCATCACCAATTGTAGATCACACATTGGTTAGCTTTTCATTTTGCTCGAATGAATTTATCAGATTTTGGATTTAATCCATGGTTAGTAGGAAAAACTGCTAAATTCATTTCTGTCTTTCAAATTCCTTTTTTTAGAGATCATTACGTCACTTCTATGTTAAATAGTATCATGTACAGTACAGTTCATTCATACAAAACTAACATAAAAACCCACAACCTTCATACTTAATAAATTAAACTAGATTGCTATACTCCTGAAGTAATCATAACGGTTACGTCTCTGATCCTGTAGCTGCCCGATTTTAGAGGCAGTGTCACAATCACGACACACTCCACAGAATGTGCTTGTAACCACATGGAATGGGCTGCGGTAATATAAATTGGGGTCTTCTAGTTTTTTATTCTTTTTATGGCAACGGACATGCAGGTAAACTTCTAGTATCATGAGAATTACACAGAAGAGGCCAGAAAACATCATCAGTGAGGGTATCAGTAGCAAACGGTGGCTGATTTGGTTGGAACCAGCAATAATATTTGCTTTTAAAGATTGGAACTTCTTTGTCTTACTCATGTAGCCTCGAGGGAACTTCATGTACTTGCCCTCGGGTTCACGTGCATCAACAGGTTTCCTAATATTTACAACAGGTGGCGATTTATTTTCAAGTAGCGGTTCTCCTGTCTCGTCGTTTATATCGTATGTAACAATTTCGCCAGTCTCATCGTCGTAGCAGAACCTCCGCACAGGACCTCTGTTTGCTGTACTCATTTCTGTAAATAGAGCACGCTGAAATACAATTCTACTAAAATATTCATAGAATAGATAGGAACATAAATGGTAAATTCCAACAAATTCTATCTTTAACTCACTTTTTCTTTCGAACTGTTGAAGACGCCGTTTAAAGTGATATCAGACTAATAAATAATTATTTTAGATATGAATTTGCTTGAAACAACAATTCTAAAAGTTGAATGGATACACAATAATTTTCTGACATTATGACAATTGAGTTCAACAATTGACAATGACAAGTTAGTTGAATCATAGACTAAGGAAAGTGGCGTGGACCACAGACATGAAAATCGGTCAAAGTGATGTGGTGGTCGACCGCTCGTGATAGTAGAATATACGTGAAAATAACAAATTATTGTCTCATTTTGTTAAATCTATTACCAATCTTTTGGAATCATTAAATCATCGTCATTCCTCATACTGTTGTCTGTCATATAAAGTCCTAGGATGATTAAAAATCGCCATAGTAACAAGTAAATGGTGGTGGCATTAAAGCAAGCCCTGTGCCAAACTCACAAACAACGCTAAAAAGAAGTTCTTCACGTTCCCTCTATAAGTTATATTTCTCTTTGTTCAAGTTCTTCGTGGGTTGAGAAGTAATGTCACATTTATTATTTTCTGTGAAATCCTTTTATAATTTGATGTTCCTGTAAGTTTTGCTGGACTTTATTGCATCGAGTTGTAGTTGCGCCCTACAGTGGATCTCATCCTGGAAAAACACAATATTCGTTTGAGAGGTACTGACCTTATAATTATTATGTTTGGTAAAATGTTCTTATTTTATAGTGTAGCATTGTAAATATTCAGTAAATATAACCTCAAAAGTCTCCGTAACTCAAACATTGACAATATTCTCATAGAATCTGTGATGGTTAATGTAGAACTTGAGTAATGATTCTTAGAATTGTAGTTGTTACACACAATATTTATCTTTCTCTCATATTTATTATTACTTTTCACAAAAAAAAAGTTCTATATGAGTCTTGGAAATTCCTGTACTTGGTATGCTAGTGTTAGCTGAAGAAAATGAGATAATATATTGGCTATGCCAAAGATCTCAATAGCCAATTGGAAGTTTGAAATATATCAATACTACTAACTATGATCTTTACTAACACTTTCTGTACACAGTTTCCAGACATACATACAATATGATCCTACAAGAATGGGACTTTGATGATACCATAAATTATTTCAGCAAGGCATTAAGTTCATACTCGGATATGTGATGTGCTATCTAGCTGATTTCGGTACAAAGCAGACACCAAATATGTAATACAAGACCAAGAGGGTGGAGTTCAAACATTTTGTTCCATTTGGGAATCAAATGTAACACAACAAACTAAATTACTACAATGCATATAAAAAAATTGTTAACAAGTTAGGTGGTTTATCCTGTCCAAACTATTTATAAATATGCATTGATAGATAATACATAGCATACAACTAGCTTCTGCCAGCACTTCACTTGTTGAAGACTTTAAATTATACTATGACAACATACTATGGGGCAGCATAAAACTATCCTGTGTCCTTGTTTTCGTTAGTCGAGGTGAGGTTAAGTTTGGTTAGTCATTTTGAAACGTAATACTTAGCAGTTTGTTACTTGCTATTCCACAATTTCTAAGAATTACATTGAGAGATTTTATAGACAACAAATTTCGTTGAAATAAAAGTATTCCATATCTACAGTTGACAATTTTATTTAGAATCTCGAGAGTTTACACTCTCTCAAGACTTTTATAATTTTACTTATTTTGCGATTAACTGGTGAAATAATTAATACTTTAGTACTTTGGTGTGTGTGATATGACACGTAGAGTGTAATTGAAGTACAGGCTTGTTATGTAATATCATTTTCCCATGACATGCAACTTTTACTTATATAAAACATTCAAGTTCTTCAAACTTCATATGGTTTGCTAGGGAATATCTTGGATTCACACTCCTTCCGAGCTTAAGCTCTTAAAATTAGTGACGGCATCGGCACGGATCTTTAGGGGATAATAAAATTTTGATATTCAGAAAATGCTATTTTCACGTCGCATTTGACCAAAGGGACTTTCAATTATGAAGAAATACCCGACACATTGTAGCATCATATATACTATTGCATGCCTTCGACTTCCTGCCCTTATCCCTTGTTACTTGGGGTTGGCACAACACGTTTACTAGTGCACACCACTTCCACTTAATCTATTTAAGTTCGAAATGCACCTATAATGCTAGTTGCGAAGATCTCTATATAATTATGTTTACTCTCTTTATCAGATTCTTCAAATTGAATGATTGAGTTAAACTAGTTCTATAAATGGTGTTCTATTGGCATAATATCTGCAGGATAAAATATTTCTAAATAGTATAAAACAAAGTCACTATCTGCCTCTGGCTGTTTCTACACTATTAGAAGGAGTTCATGCAAAACAGGGGCCCCTGCACTAGTATGAAAAAAAACTTGGGGTTGTAGGGTTTATGTCTGAAGCCATCTTCGATGTTGATGTACGACATTAACATGTCGCTTGCGCACAGACATTATTTTCTGGGAAATGAACAGTCGCTAACAATACAATGGATATGTCGCAGCTAGCTTAATCATCTATTTAGTTGGCAGTCTAGCTTTTTCACGGAACGGTGCCTTGTAATCACCTGTCTAAATGACATCCCGGCATTTAATTAAAGAGCTAGGCAAATGACTGTTCAATGTCGTTTAATGATCTGCCTAGCCAACTAGTGGAAAATAGAACAACCTGGCACAGTAAGGTTAACAATATCATGTCATTCACGTTAGACTGTTGATATTGATAGTTGTTTGAATTGAAAATTTAGAAAAGTAATATTTGATATGTTTTTCGTCACACGGTTATCATATTCTCTGAATAACTTAAGCATCTGCTAGCACGTTCATTAAATGTTTTAATAGACGCAATGGCTGGATGTCAATTAGACCGTTGATTAAACAGCGTCATTCAATGAAGAGGCTAAGCAGCCACTTATACAGCTGATTAAGTAAAGAAGCTATTTGGCTGCGGCAGATCCACTAATGTGTGTATTTTTGATATTGCACAAAAGATATAAATGTGTGCCTTTAGATTTTAAGAGCCATATTAGTGCACTCTCAACATTAAGCTGGCATTGCGACTTTTATTAAAACTTGAATTGCGCTATTGCTGTTGAATTTATTTGAATAGGTACCTACTTTAAATAATAGTTTATAATGAGTTAAGTTAAATACTTAAAAAAGCTATATTTATACTAGCTAACTTTTAACTACCACTGGTTTCGCCAAGTAAATGACGGAAATCATCCCGTGGGAATATACTCCCTTTCCAAACTATAAATTGATCTCTGCCAAATCGGCATCCATCCACCTAGACTTTCGAATTTATAATTGTAGTTATTATGTAATAATTATAAATTCCCTATTCTATGCCTCTTTTGTGAGCCCTTATACTTGTTAATTTATGCATTAGTGCTTAAATGTTTGTATATTGCTGAAACCTGCAGCTAGCACTTGCGATCTTAATTCGTCCAAGAATTGCATACCAATTTCAGTTTTTTTGATGACGTCACTTCCAAACAACCAATTGCCGGTGGGCAAGAAATAGTGTAGTAATATAATTGCTAAACTAGTAGGTGTACAAGCTTACCTATTATATTATGAAAGACATTTCCAGTGTCTATATTCAGAGTAAACAGAAGATCCTAACACTAATTAAAAGAAAAAAGGAAGAAAAAGTATTTAATTGCTATAAAAAGACATACATATACATTGTCAACTGCAACTACGCCTATGCCTCCCTCACGTAAAAATGATGCTAGCGAAACTTAAAAAAATCGTGTGTGCAATGCGCATCAATCTTGTGGAACATTTATTAAGAGAATTTGATGGCATTTTAGTTAGTTTCAAAATCGATATTTGTTTTTCACTTTTACTTGATTGCTTTTTCTGCGCTCACTTGTTGTAATATTGCCGAGCAATTGACTAACGCAAATGGGTTGAACCCATATTAGTAAATGTGTGAAAAGGTCTGTCTGATTGTTTTCTAACGGCTGAACGAATTTTTATCTAATTCGGCACACTTTTAGAACGTTACTTGTGTTAGGAGGACATAAGGTACTTTTTATACAAGTCGTACGTTCGTTTGCCGCTCGGGCGAAACCAGGAGCAAAAGTTAGTGTGTAATATTAGTCCGTAAAAACTCGAGCAAGAAAATATTTATAAGAGTAGCTAATAATAAATAAGTCACGTTTTCTCGAAGGAAGGGAAAGAAAGGTCTTTGGCTTCCTTTTTGCAGACAACCCTCAAAATGTATTTGAACTTGTATAATGCCAGTTTTCGGTTCGGAATACAAGCGTGAGCAACTTGTAATTTCATGATACAAATTTATTATAAAAAGTTAAAATAGATAAAACAAATTAAAAGTCATTTATTCAAATAAAGCTGAATGCTAAGCGTACTTTTGAACGTCAACGTCAAGACAGTCTTCCAAAACGGAGGCCTGTCACCACTTCTTAATGTTTTAAAACGTACTTAATTCTTATTTCCCAAGAATTAATCATATTTTTTCTCTGCATTACAGATAGTACCTGAAAACTAACAACTTCAGAGATAATGGGGAAAGAGTAAGTGAAATGTTAACGACTTAGTTTTAATCTTTGAATTTTTAAATTATATCTGATTATAAGTGAGCTTTCGAAAGGTTTTAGTTGTGTCCTAAATTTTCAAACATTAGTTTTGGGTCTCGAGAACAATATATTTTTATCATTATTTTGTAGTACTTACGGTGGCCGATTGTAAGGACCTGAAAAGTTACCTCGTTGAGCTTATTAGTCGTTTACCATCAATTTATTATGTAAATATAATCTGGCCTGCACAAGAATACAATTATTTTGTTACATATTATATTGAACGTAACGTTACCCTACCTCATTTAATACCCGGCCAGGAGTAGTAGTAGCAGTTAACTGATTAGCTCGTCAAAACAAAGTAAGGCTGCCATGGCTTACCTTGCTCGAACGAAGACCACTTTGAATGTGCTCAAAATTTTAATGATACCCGTAAAGTACTTGATTAAACGGCCCGATGCTACCAACGTGAAATGTTTACCCCTGATTGAATTGAAAAGTTTGATATCTGTTGGTAGGTAACCAGCAGCAGATATCAAACTTTTTCACCACTTTACCCCCTTTAGGTTGGATTTTGGAGATCATATTTTTTTTAACTGCTGAATTAGGTATTTGGTTATATCAAGGTCAATCAATACAAAGTTTTTAGTAAAATTAAGCAAAAAACCAACCCGCACTGGGCCTGCGTGGTGGATTACGGCCCATTCCCTCTCCTAGAGAGGAGGCCTGTGTCCCAGCAATGGGAACATTAAAATAAAGATTTTTAGCTAAAACATTTCACCTTTTTCAAGGTTTGAAGCAATTGAAAATCTATCAATGATTTAATATAATTAATCAATTTTCAAGATGTAAGCAAATCTAAGCAGAAATAAAATATTTTAACACTAACTTTGGCACCCCATTTTCACCCCTTATTGTAGTTCATTTTAAAATACTCTTCATTATTCTTTGTGTATATTATTTAAAGGAAACAAGGTAAATAGATATCCGTACGGTCGGCTCCCGTCCTAACTAAAAACTATTTTGTAATTATTCTCTTGTCTTGATTTTCTTGACAATCATCTGACATTTGTAATACTGCATTGTCAATGACAGTGTTATCGTGCTATTTTGTATAAAACGAAAGAACTAAAAAATATTATGCTTGTCTTAGATTTACACAAATCTCCACCCCGCAACTATGAGCAATTCAACAATTACCATTGATATTTCTATTAAACTCAACAATTCCCCTAAAGGAGATGCAAGGTTAAACTTTTTATAAGTTACGAGCAATGCAAATGGAAAGGACAATGAGTGATTTTACATTATAACTGTTTCTTGACATTGAAATGTATCATTTGCCCATTTATACCAAGTCAATAATAGTCAATGATAACAAATTATATCAGCATTCGTATTTGACAATACTATGAGTAATTTAGAGCCCACAGTTAGTCCACACGAAGTACTGTTGGGTCACTGCTTGCTATCATAATTCACCCTTTTTCGAATTATAAATCAAATTATTATGT
The DNA here is from genome assembly GCA_905332915.2 of Hecatera dysodea. NCBI lineage: Eukaryota > Metazoa > Arthropoda > Insecta > Lepidoptera > Noctuidae > Hecatera > Hecatera dysodea. The sequence goes on along the minus strand of HG995286.1, from coordinate 21,311,341 downwards.
AACTGAGTTTACACAAGCTGTGGAACCATTGATCTGAGCTTTATTTATCATGAAATGTATATCAAAGTGTTCTGCCGCCATTGCATCGTAACCTATGAGTGTTTAACATAAAATAAGTTCTAACCTTGCTGAACCTTAGCTCATGTTTTGATATAACGTTCCAGAGTTGTGCAATATATTGTGAATGGAAAAGACTTGGAAGCTACGCAGAATAAAGATATAGTAAGTATATATACAAATTTCTTTTGTTAACAGAAAGAAAGCGGAAGTGGAGAAATCCACGAATGACGAAAGTGTGGACGACGAAACGAAGAAGAAAAAGAAAAGTAAGAAGCACAAGAAACACAAACGAGTCATAGAGGAAACTGTCGATAAGACAAAAAAGAAGAAGAAAGTTAAAAAAGCGAAACATAAGAGTCCCAAAGCAGAAAGTGAGACTTCTTTATCAGATGTAGAGGAGCTCATTAAGAAGTCTACTCGGCAGCGCCCGCCCGTCGAGGTCAAACAACCACCTGTCTTAGTGGCCAAGGCCAAAAATGGCGACGCACCAACCAAGGCTCATACTAAAACTACTTTTACTAGGACAGTTCAAAAACAAGAAACTTTAGAGATTATATCTTCTAACTCCGAGACTGAAAACTACCAAGAAGACTGCGCGAGTCCTGAACTAACGCTAATAGAAGATGACCTGAATCTGGAGGATCTCATGAAGCAAAAAGAGTTACTTCAAGCTCGCCTCTATGCCTACAATTCCGAAAAGAGCGATGATGACACAAAAGAAGGAAAATTTAGTGAAGTTATATGTATTAACGATGATACCAGGTCACCGGTTCTGAAGAAACGGAAAAAAGATAGGGATCATGATCATAAAAGGAGTAATAAACATAAGTCGAGTAAAGACCGCTCTACTGAAAGAGATAAACACAAACCTAAGAGGCAAGAAGAAGACTTGAGGGAGATAATAAAAAGGGAAAGTAGAAAAGAAATGGAACGTCGACTAGAAGAAAGGGAGAGTAGAGAGAAAAAAGAGAAAGAACGCCGAAAGGTTGAAGAAAAGGAGCGTGAGAAGAGGCGGGAGCGAGATAGAGAGATGAGAGAACGAGAAAGGGAACGCGATAGAGAAAAAGAACGCCGAGTGATTGAAATTAGGAGAAAGGGCGCGGAAAGAGGAGATCTATTGAGAATCACTCGTAGGTCGCGGGAGCGGTCGCGAGAGCGGTCGCCGCAGCCGATGCGGCGCGACCACAGGCTCGGGGAGCGCGAGCGAAGATCCCGCGAGCGACTAATCGATCGGCGCGACAAATTGTCGCGGACAGATTTTCGGTCTAAGGTAAAAGATAAAAACTAATTGGTAACTCTGGAAGATGTTCATATATATATTTTTTATTATTTATCGAGCTAAATATTTGATTCAAATCAATTGTAATAGAACGACGACGCGCCAAGTAATTTCTTCTCACTCGGACAAATGTTCATCAATCCACAAGTTCGTGAATATTCAATGTTATTATTTTGTTTTTTCAGAATACTTCAAATGAGGTAGCACAGATAGTGCCAAGCTCTAGCGATGAAGAACTCAACATATCCATTAATACTGATGACGACGAGGAAACTGAGGAACAGATAATTGAAAGGCGGCGCAAGCAAAGAGAACAGCTTATGAAGGTAAGTTAAGGGGCATATTCTGAAGTAGCCGTCAGAAATCAAGTCGTCATTTCAACCAATTTGAACTAATCAGCGTTGTCCTCGAATCACCGCGCATATACGAGGTCGTTGCATTTATTTGTTCGGAGGAACTGATAGGCGCCTTTTGTCAGCGCAACGACGCTTTCGGGTTTGCTGTACAAATGAACGCAACACGTAATCGTGTGATGATCGCTTAGTATTAGGACGAAGCCACATATTGTATTAGCGATTTTATTATTATTTAAATCTTATTCGTTAACGTAAGCGCAACACGCGTCAGGCAGACAAATCCACCTTTTAGGGTACTGATGACTTAGTCAAGGGCGCGATAGTATCTATGGTGTAACTATGTTAAGCTAGCAGATAAATTGTCGTGTGTTGAACCAGTCGATAAATTGTCCAGCAGTCGACGGCTTTCAACTGAATTATTTTCTTTTTGTCTGTTTGTAGCTTTTATGTGAACCCCTTTTCTTTTGTCCCAAAACAACTAAGCTTCAAATTAGGATCTTAGAAAAATATCGAGTAACCACAGACTCAATTCATAATCGATACAGTTCAAACAAGACTAAAAGCAACTTACTGAAAGCTTAAGTTGATAGTTATGAATGTAAAATTGAAAGTTTGAAATCTCAAGGAATCTATGTAAGTTCCAATTTGACTGATTAACTACTAACTTGAGCGTAAAAATGAAATTTTTTTTTGTCTAAAGATGTCACGGAAATAATTACTGTAAGGTTGGGCTACCGATTTTATTTATATCACTTAGACTCTGAAGCCTTCAATTTTACATTCGTTACCACTTACTCAACTTAAGCATTCAGTAATTTGTCTAAGAAACTAAAGTTAAGTATATTAACTGTCAACTCTTTCGATCTTAATCCGGTCCTTACTAGAAGATGCAGAAGATTCCATGTGATGGCCCCATTGTAAGTATGCTGACAGTAGACACGGCAAACAATGTAAGTTTTTGATAAATACGCATTACCGTTGTTTAAAAGTCTTTTAAACCAATAGTGAATTACTTAAAGTACGAGTTGCTTAATTTGAAATCGACCTATCTTTTTAGTAACTATATTTTAGCGGTATTTTTTTTGGCGGTTTTATATGTAATACAGCATATAATTACGTGGATGTTACTGGAACATTCCACACTCCGTAAATTTATTAAATATCTTGAGTGATTCTCGATAATTTGTGAACTGAACATTTGTTTTCAATAATCATTATCAAAATTCGATATTGTATAATCGCTCCACGTTTTGCCTAGAAATTGAGAACAGTCATGACACTAGCGACCAATCAGTGTACAGGCCTACAATCGATCCGTTTTGGTTGATATTATAATTGCAAACATGCCCCAGATATAGTTACTACTTAAGTAGACCTCCCGTTTTCCGAGGATTTTTTAGTTTTCGGGGAGATATTATATTTTTTTTATTCGCATCATTGTAGACGGAATGTTAAAATCACAATTTATAACGAGCTTATAATCTTTCAGAATATTGTATAATTTAACGGAGTTTCTGTCGGATTATGTATAACAAGTTGTGTTAAATAGTCGTATAATTGCCGTACAGTTAAAAAAAGGCGCCCACGTAGCCATACAAGTTGAAAAGAGTAGAAACATTTTGCTTTTCAGAAATTCGTGTAAATAGTTGTAGGTACTTTTCTGTAGTGGTATTGTATTCCTAAGGGCCTGTGCACACCACGTTTTTTAAACGCGCTGTCGACGCGCGTTTCAAAAACGCGCGTCGACGTCGCGCTTTTATCCTACAGAGCAGTTTGTTGTCGTTTGTATCGATTCAAACGCGCGGCACGCGCGCGTCTATATCGATTCAAACGCGCGGCATTGGCACGTCTATATCGATACACACGCGCGTTAGTACAGCGTTTGTATCGATTCAAACGCGCTACACCGATGCGACCGCTAGCGCACGCCTTCCCTACTGGTGGGGTTCCCCCGCAACGAGTGAAGTGTGAATCAAATTGCGCGGTGTAGCAATCGAGCAATTTGGTGCACCGCTTGTCTTTGGAACAATAAATTGGAGCCAACGAAACGAACGAACGAATACACGCCCGTTTGCATCGCGTCTGGATCTCTACACACGCGTGTCTGTATCGATTCAAACCCGTATTTGAATTTATACAGGTGTGCAAAGGTCTGCAGGCTGCGTCTGACTTGCGTGCGTATCGCGTCTGTATCGCTAAAAACGCGCGTCAACAGCGCGTTTAAAAAACGTGATGTGCATAGGCCCTTACTGGCAGCTATTATTTAAAAAAAAAAAAATATATATGTTCGTTTAAACCCCTAAGTTGGCCCTCTTGGAAGTCGTCAAAAAGGTCAAATTCCACCCCTTAAAGTATAATTGCTGTATACTCAGAGCTATCTTTGTGATGCGTTGTGGATAAACAACATGCACTGAGCTTAATCTACAGCTTTAGAATTGTTTAAACTTTAGATTCATCATGGATTATTCCGGAAGAGAACTGGTATTAATATATACGTAGTGACAAGAGGAGACTTAACTAGAAATCTAGAAAAAAAAACTAAAAATGGTTAGAATATTAGACTCTATAAAAGAGAAACACCAGACGACGTTAGCGAGCTACCCTATGTCCTAAGATATATAGGTAGTTGAAATTTCCTTTTTAAATAGATTTTCTTTTCGTTTCAAAGCGGCACGATTGTGAGAATACTCCTACTGTCGACGATAGCCTAACTCCACCAAAACCAGAAGAGCCCAGACCAATGTGTTCCGGTAATTGTACACCAGAGAAGCGAAAACTAAGTAAAGCAAAAATCGAAAACAAAGACGAGGTTGTTGGTGGAACTAATTTGAATGAGCATTCCAGTGAACTAATAAGGAATATCCAAACTGAACTGATCGTATGTTTGTGGATATTTGTAAGGCTCGGCGCGCACGGATAACTGTGACAGTATCACTCCTTCGCTTGCACTGCAAAAGTTCGAAAGAGAAGGTGGTGTTATGTCACGGAGACAAAATGTCAGCCGTGCGCGCCAAGCCTTGGATTTGAGCTATGTAATGAAACTATTTTATTTAGGGCATTTTAGAGGCATGCGTGCATCCGACGCAAGGACTGTATTAGCTGTCATTGTAATAGTCTGGTAGTAAAATAATAACGGATCAAGTTCGAAATACTCTACTGCGATTGGTAGCACTGTGTAACACTGTAAAGTGTCGTTTTTCCAAATATTATGTAAAAAAAAAGCTAATCTGAGAACAAAAATTAGATACATTTTATAGCTTCTTCAAATCGGCTCTGTTGTGATCAGCGTAGAAACAGAAACATTTGGTTTTGATAATATTCTTCTAAAAATAGTTTTTTTTTCTTTTATAGCGCCTCGGCAGCGATAACGCATCTAAAGCCGACGACACACAAACAAAGTTACCTCCACCAAAAGCAGAAGCAAAACCTGAATCTAAACCCCGCAAACTAGGTTCTGATACTCCGGAGGTTCGAATGTGCGGCAGTAAAGATCCAGACTATAGTGACGCCAAAGACAAAAAGAACATCAAAGATTCTAAGCTAGAAAAGGCTTCCAGTGACTTAGTAAAGAATATCCAAAATGAATCGAAGACTGAACTCAAATTGGAGAAGTCAATCAAGAGTGGGGAATGGGACATGTTTGCTGACCAAGACTTTGGCAGTGTTGACGTAAGTATTACTTCAATATTTATCGGTATTTATAGGTCAACTTTTCTTTGGTAAATAGGACCACTAATATGTATAAGTTATTGAAACCAAAGTGGTAAAGGGCTGGCTATATTAGCCGCCAATGCGACGACCGTTGGAGTACACGTGTTTTTGAGTGGAGACCATGAATACATGTTTAAGGTTTGGACGCCTTCAGGCTATTTTCGTAACAGCTGAATGAGTGCCCATGTCCAAGACTGGAACTGCTCTAAGCTAATGATGATGTCAGTTAAAAATATTTTGTTCACTAAATAGTGCTCCTAGAAAAGTACAACCAACCAGAATAGGATATTCGAGTAATATCTCGAATCTACATGAATATTTACTAGTAGAAAGATTAGTAAAAAAATAATTGTGATCGGTGGAAAAATAGAGAAGCTTTTAAAGTTAATTATTAGTGCTGTGTCTGTTTGTAGTATATTTTGTTAAGTTCAGTCAAATATCCTATTGTTTGAGTGTAATTGAAACAATCGTGGTCTGATGACAATATTTCTTTGATACAGACGCCGACTGCTGGAAAACCGAAGAGTAAGAATGCTGTAGACAATCCGTCGTTGACCGACAATTGGGATGATGCAGAAGGTTATTATAGGTAAGGCCTGATTTACTGAATTTAGCGAAGCAACGTTTGGCATTTCCCTAACAACTCTACGAGAAACGTAATCAAACTTTTTCTCGATATGTATCAGTACTGTAGGTTACCATCCCTACCTTGTAGCTATTCCACCAATTCGCACCAAGCGTTTTCAATCATCTTTTATAATGCGCACAGCAAAGGACTCTGCCTGCGTCTGTGTTTCCGAACGCATTCAACCCTAATCTCTTCAAAGTTAGAGTGAACAGGCTTCTTCTGGGTAAGCTCATTCCATCGTAGACTTTGTCTCTGTCACCTGTGACCTAGACTGGAGTCGAGAGCAAAACCATTTTACAATAAAAAATAATAAAAAAAATGTTGAGGGTCACAGCCGGTGTTGATTCAGCCAGTCTATTCTGGTAAAATATCAGTGAACTGAAGCGTCATACTTAAATGAAGTGAAGTATCATTCGAGCTAAAGCTATTAATTGATTAACACCTCACTTCACCTAAGCATTCACTGTGAGATGTTTACAGAACAGCAACGCAAAAATGTTAACAAAGTCAAATACCAAGCTAAAACAAAACCTGCAATGGTTTAGAAATCCCATGCAGATCCCTTAGAGTTCCATACCCCGTGGGTAAACCACGGAACCCGCGAGTTTACCCGAATTGTATGTCATCAAAATTTCACAGACTTTCTGTTGTGTAATTAAATTGTCATTTTTGGTTATTTATTCGGCTGCTATTACTATCACGAACCCGAAGCTCGTAACAATATAATAAACTGGAAGATTTTATCCTTGATGTAAATCTTGCTGTACAGCCACAGTTGCTTGGGTCCACTAGTTAGGTTTTTATATTTGGAAGAGATACTCGCCTTTTTTTGTCCACTTACCTATGTATATTATAATTTATTTATTCTTTACAAAATGTCTTGCAATATACATAATACATTTTTATTCCTTTGTCATTAGAAGCTTAAACTTAAATAGCGTATAATTGTTTTGTCTTTTTAAATATATTTTATTAACATGGAGCCACATGGGCGTACCCAGCTTCTGGCCTAGTGGGAGGCAAGTCAGACTTTTTAAGTTAGATCGTCCGCGGCTGGTTTGTCATACACACTACACAAAGACACCTACATGAACCATTAGGTATCTATATGTAGTGTAGTGCGTAGTACAAACAGCCGCAAATGCTCCTCCTGCAATGTCTACTCCATAAAGATCTACACGTTCGAACGTGCTTTATGTTTTGACTGACAGAGCTTAACAAATAAATAGTGCCTGTAAATGGTTCATTTGAAATAAATGCTTTGAATCTTGAATCTTTGAGTGTGCCAAATTTAATCTGAATTCGTAAGCGTAACATATAGAAATAATGAGTTATTTACACATGTATAATGTTATTATGGATTCAATAACAGCCAGCCGTAATATTCACCTTCCGTAGAGTACGTATCGGCGAGATGCTGGACAACAGGTACACAGTGTATGGGTACACTGGACAAGGTGTTTTCTCGAACGTCGTGCGCGCCCGGGACCAGGCTCGCAACAACAGCGACGTGGCCGTCAAGATCATCAGAAACAATGAGATCATGTGAGTAGATATACAGTATGTTAAATAACAGAGGGCGTTCCCTTAAACTCGTTAATCTATATAATTGATAGATTAAAATAAAAATATCAGAATAGAAAAATAAGTTAAAATAATTCAAATTAAAAATAATAATTGACAATAAATTCGAAACATCCTGTTTAAAATCAAAATAGTAGCGTGGAATGGTAAGTACTCATAGTAGCAATGCCCAAACCGGCAAGTACGCGTGTACATAGTGTTTCTTTAACGTATAAATTTAACAGTTTTAGTGAATATTTTAATATAAAAAAAAAACATTTTGTTTTCGAATGTTAATATTTTTTTATCATATATGGATGCTATACTATTGCAGGTTAACGGGAACACCCTCTGTTAGTTAACATACTGTATAAAGTGACAAAATTACACATAATACACTACTTCTTACTTCCAAGGACATAACACGGTCATGCTGTCCGATAATATGCAAATTGAGCTTTACATAACTTTTCTGGTTATGATGGCTGGAGTTTTTAAATACTGCTGTCCGTCCAACACCGTATTCCCCCAATGGTGTAGCTATACCCTATCTGTTTAGGTAGTTAGCTAAAGGTAAAAAATCTTGGTATGTCTTTTTATGTAAAAATATATTTTAAAATATAGTTATTTCTACTTATACAAATCAGTTATCTATAATTTTAGAAAATCTGAAAGTATTTCATGTTGTAAAACGTATTTCACATTTTTCAAAAACATTTTTCGTTAAAAGACATACCAAGATTGTTTACCTTTAGTTAACTACCTAAACAGATAGGGTATAGGTGATTATTGAGATTCTCCGATGATTCTTTAACCGTGACAATCCTGTTTCGGTAGGATTGAGTAAATGGGTAGCCATGGATAGCTCGTCACTTTTACGGTCGCCAAGCTGCTCCTGTTACATCTAGTTCCTAATTTATTGGACCAATACGAGATATGAGAGAGAATATGAGAAAGTACATCTTCAGGCCTTAGTTTAGGGATGTACTCGACCGGAGTTCTCCCTAAAGTCCTGAAATAAAATATAATAAAATGGTGGCCGAAAATGGCCCTGCGACTCCCGACGCCCGGGGAGTCTCCTTCTGATGCGGTGGCTGGGGCGTGAGGTTTCCCTCTCCCTTGCGCGGTCTGCCTCATCTCATCCTTTGCTAGCATTGAACCAAGGCTGGAAGCCAGAGGTCGCCGTCGATGACTTACACTACCATCTAATCTAACTACAAGAATAACCTATGTCTCTTTTCACAGGCACAAGACCGGTCTTCGTGAATTAGAGATACTGAAACGCCTAAACGACGCTGATCCCGAAGATAAGTTCCATTGTCTTCGCCTGTTCCGTCATTTTTTTCACAAAAGACACTTGTGTATGGTCATGGAACCACTTTCCATGAACCTTCGAGAGGTCCTCAAGAAATACGGCAAGAACAGCGGAATACATATCAAGGCTGTAAGAAGTTATACGCAGCAGATGCTATTAGCTCTAAAACTACTCAAGAAAACTGGGATTTTGCATGCAGGTAAGGAAATATACGAATTTACTGTGGTAATACTGGGCCCATTTTGTGAGGGAGCCCGTCCAGAAAAGTATTATCGTGTGTGCCACCAGCAGCATTGCTATGCTCCGGCTTGAAGAGCTTGCCGGTGTCATTAGTGGTATTTGATGAAAGATACTATCTGATTAAACAACAGGTGGAACTTCCGCTTTAGCCAAAAAATAAACTTGAGAAAATATTGATATCATGTTTCGACATTTTTAATGGTAGTTTCACACGTAAATTTTTCGTCTCTCTTTCCAGACATAAAGCCAGACAACATACTAGTAAATGAAAACAAACTGATGCTCAAACTCTGCGACTTTGGCGCCGCAGGTCACGTGAGCGATAACGAAATCACACCGTACCTCGTGTCGAGGTTCTACAGATCTCCAGAAATCATTCTTGGGGTCACCTACGACCACGGAATAGACATGTGGTCTACTGCATGCACTATCTTCGAGCTGTCCACAGGAAAGATCATGTTCAGTGGGAAATCAAATAATGAAATGTTAAAATATTTTATGGATCTAAAGGGCAAGATACCGAACAAGATAATCAAGAAAGGCTTCTTTAAGGAGCAGCATTTTGATTCGAATTGTAACTTCATGTATCATGAACTGGATAAGATTACTGAAAGGGTGAGTTATCGTTACTAAATATATACTAATTGAGATATTAGTTTCGACAACTTTTTGATTTTGAGTATTTTGTGAATAATCGATGTTACTAGTAGTGACGTAGAAGTGAGCACAAACTGTTACATCACACACAGCCAACATATGAATTCTAGTTTGCCATGGTTCTTCAAAAATGTTTTTATCCGATTGGAATCATCATGGATTAATCCCAGGGCGGAGAAAATTCTATCTGTCAGAGACTATTTCAAGAAATCATGACCAAAACGAAAAAATAAATACTGACTATTGTCTTAGTAGTTGTATAATGGATAAAACAATTCGTATTTGAAATCTCTATTTCTTAAAAATCTTTTATTTTTGTTATTAACCAAGCAAGTATAATTCTTATTACAGGAAAAGGTTGTAATAATTTCAAGTATAAAGCCGACGCGGGACCTACAGGCTGAGCTGGCGCCGCCGCACCACCGCCTCGCCGCCCCGGAGGCAAAGAAGATCACGCAGCTGAAAGATCTGCTCGAGCGTATGCTAATGCTCGACCCCGCCAAAAGGGCTTCCGTCAACCACTGCCTCGCGCACCCCTTCATACAAGATCGAATTTAACAGTACCCACGGCCTGTGACGGACTACCGGAGCAGGTCACACAAAAATAAATACCACAAGCACCGCAAGCACTACTGATTTTACGTGAATTGAACAAACAAATGAATTAGTAAAGCATGCGTGCGTTATAAGACCCATGAACGCTATAATTAATGTAACTGATACAATTTGATAGGTGTCTAGCGAAATTTTTAATTTTGTTTCTGGTAAACCACGACAGTGACAAACTGTTGCATGCAAATGAATAAGTAATTATACGAAATGGGCAAACAACGAAGCAATTTGTCTTCGTTTTAAATTCCCTGAACAATATCATATTATACTAGATTCAATTATAAATGTAAAGATGAATGTGAACTAATCCGAATAAATAGAATAGAATATGACTACAACCAACTCGACGTGAAATTTCTTGGTTATAATTTTTTTCAGTGTGACAAATATTATATTTTTTTTCTTAAAATGTGTCGTCAATGTATTATTACTGATTGTGAAATAGATGTTGCAACGAATAATCACAATAAATTTTTGTACTTAAATCTGTTAACTGTATCAAAAACGAACATTCACTTGCTGAAACAGCGGTATTTTACTTAATCTTATCAATGTGTAATTCTATCCAAACTCATAGGTACCGATTCGTCACTATCGTCGTAACAAAAATTTCCTATTTAGGTGCTAGGTGGGTACCACTGTATGTTTGTTTTAATTCTATTTGCAGACCATTTTAAGTGATTATTAAAATAATAGTCAACTTTACCCTTGCTTAGTAAAACCACCTAGCGATAGTGTTCGATACATCCCAACTAGACGTATTGTAAATAGTTATACCATAGTTATATCTATTATGATTGTACGTTATATCTTATTAAATGGTTATCAAACAGTGTTGAGTCGTGCTATCGTTTGGGTAAATGAGACGCAGTTGGGCATTATGGCACAAGCCATTTTCGCAAGTAGTGAGTGTGCTTACTCGAGTTTTACTACTTGGTACGGTACATGTTTGCTGAACATTCATAACATGATAAATTATTTAGGTGACAATTATTGTTATTTTATTTCTTCTTTATATTTTACACTGAATGAGGCAAAGAAAATATTGTTGACTTTGTACAGTTAAAGTAAATAAATAATTACTAATATTGTAACTGTGAAATTGTGTTTTTTTTTTGTACTGGTGTATTCAATGACTCCCAACAGCTGTGTGCATTGCTTGTGACACCGAGTAATACAGAAACCGTAAGATGCGCAGTTGAACACTGTTTATTATCACTCATTTTCTGGATGGATGGGAAATCATCAAAATGACTTCTTCCGCCTTAGGCGGAACGGAAGGGAGTATCACTCTTACTGACTAAAACCGATCTGTGTTTCTATTTCCGTATTCCCCTTTCTTTCGAATAAATTCCCCAACCCCAAGGCTATGAACTCACGGAGCGATTTTCACCCGCGTCCGCCGCGGTTACGGGCCCGCAGCTTCTGTAGAACGCAGATATATATGTAAAAAATTAAAGCACAACTCACGACGCGTTTTACGCCCGCGGTGAGCTCGGTTGTTTACGGTTCCCGCTGCACCGGCGGGCAACTAGTAGAATCGCGCGTGCCGCAGTCACCCGCAGCTCAGGCGGGTGGCGCCCGCGCGCTTTGCGATCGGTTTGCGGGCGACCGCGGTGGCAGGCGGCGGCGGGGGTACAGAAATCTTGCAACCACCCGTCTTGCGGTCATCGCCCGCCACGTCTGCGGGCAATGATCGCAACCGCGACGGCTGCGTAACCGCGCAGATAACCGGTCTCGTGAGTTTAGAAATAAAACCGCAGTTCCACCACCACGGCGGTCGCGGGTGAAAATCGCTCCGTGAGTTCTTAGCCTAACAGACACTGGCCCTAGCGGTACCCGTCTTCTATGCTGACATCTCTGAGGCCCGCGAGGTCCTACACATCGTGCCGTCAACCTGGGCCTGATTGTTATCGGATGGTGAGCCACCCATCGCTCGCCATCCGCAGGCCCGCGCCAAAAAAAAAAGGATGACTGATTCCTATGCCTACTCGCTCCGGACCATGGAATGAACCAAGGCTGGAACCGAGAGGTCGCCGCCGCTGACCGCCTCGACGAGGTCACGACGGGGACACTATCTATTATTGTTGGTCTCGAGAATCTGATGATGGAGACCAGAAAGCTGGATGTATTTACTCATTATCTACATAGATTATCAACAAATAACAAAAACTTTTACTTGAAGTAATATTAATATTTTATTAAAACGTAGGTACTTAACCTACCTGCCTAGTTTCTTTTTCACTGGCCATTATAAAAGTATACCTACCTAATAATAATAAGTACGATAGTATAGGTATGTGCCCAGACCAGTCACGTTGTACGAGTTTTGGGATCGGTCTCTCATCACTGACGAGACTATTTTTTCTAATAAACTGTGGACAATACGATGAAGCCTGCTCTGCTTGGGCGGAGCACCGCTATGTCCTCGTCGAGGCGATCGGTGACAATGACCTCTTGCATCCGGCTCTGGTTCAATCCATGGTTTGGAACGAGGAGACATGGGAAGCGGTCACCTCTTTCTGCGAAGCAGTAATGCTCGCGAAGGAGGCGCCAGCCAGGCGGAACGCGTGAGAGAGAGGCAAACCTCACGACCCAGCTGCCGCAACAAAAGAAAACGATCCGAGCGTCAGGAGTCGTAGGGCGATTTCCGGCCTCCCGTAGGCACGGGTCTGTGGGTGGCTCGCCGTCCGATACAACTAGGCTGGGGTTGACTGCTCATCGTATTCCACGCGCCCACGGGTAGGGGAGGCATGCATTTGCCACTGACCCTGCGTCGCTGCCTTTACGGAAAATGTTTCAGTAGAATACCTTCTATCTGGCAGTATGGCGATACTAGTTTCACTTGTTGCACTCTTGTTGTCGCGGAACTCCATACATAATACCTGGTGGAATACCGAGCATATTTCACTACTTTTTTTTTCTACTAAGTGTAGCGAAATCTGCATGGGTATCAATATCAACAGACTCAGTTGATTATTTAGTTTAGGACTTGTTTTGAACGGAAAAGTAAACCGACATAAATGTTTACTGCATGTTGGCTTTTCGCATTGAGGTAGGGGCTTTTCGCCACAATTTACCATAAACTAATTACCTATAGACTAATTGACAATTTGACGTTTAAATTGTCAAATGTCAAATCAAAAGAGAATGTTGACTATTTTGATTTTATAGCTTTACAAATTTAAGTAGCTTGAAATCAAATATTATTTTATACTAACTACACTATAACTATTTAAATCTAAAATCTACATTTTATTTTGCTAAGTAAGTAGGCCGCCTATCGCTTATCAATCAACTTAAATTTGTAGGTTATATATGTAATGTTTTGTTTCCTTATATCTAAAATAAAAATAATAAATGCAAAGATTCTGTATGATTCTTTTACAGTATATACTACTGCGAATGGTTTAAAGTCGGTTGTTTAATCTAAAATAATGATTAGTATCAAAAGTAGAATGAATTTCTTTTAGTTTCAAATTTATTAAAAACGGAACATATTGGCTTTATTTTACAGAATGTCGTCATTGGACCATGTTTCCCGAGTCCGTAAGCTTTATAAGCTGATATTCCGAGTGCACCGCGCTCTCCCGCCAGAACTTCGGGTCATGGGAGATAACTATGCAAGAGATGAATTCAAAAGGCACAAGAAATGTAACCCTGAGGAAGCTAAAATATTTCTCAATGAATGGACGGTGTGTGATCTTGGATTATAAACTCAAAATCATAATTATAATTCATGCATGTTACACAAATCAGAGAACTGACAAGTAGCTTGTTATTCAGGATATTTCAATTTGGACACTATACATAATACAGTGTAAAATCTTTATAACGAAGCTCAAGGGACAGAGCATTTTTTGTCGTTATAGAGAGTTATCATTATATGGAGTGAACAAAAAGACAACCAAATTAACAAGAATTTTTAATATGTACTTCCGAGAAAACTATGCATCATACTGTATGTGTTCAAGGCAATTAAGGATAACAAAAGCTAGACCGACCTCGGATGTTTCAGAGCTTCAAAGTCTTTTGTTACCTGATAACATAACATAAACAATAATACCGATAGTAAATATTTACGAATTTTAGAGAATGGCGGGCGTATCACTATAAAGAGTGTTTCAATATGTGGGTTTTAACGCAAACCAACCAAGTTGGGCTCACTTCAACGTTACAGGGAGTTATTTATTGTTATAAAGGATAACGTTATAAAGAGTTTACACTGTATTTATAAATAATGAATAAATTTTTGCGAGACTGGGAGATTTGTTTGAAAGAGTTACCACAGCCTTGGTACCAAAACGGCATTTTGAGTCTACACTCCCTTCCACTCCACCCAGAGAAAAAAAAATTAGAAGTGATGAAGTGAGGATGCCAGTGCAAGCAGTCCTGGGAAAAAGCCCTAGTTGCAGTAGTCAACTCTGTGTCTGCAAGGTGTAGTGACAAAAAATGAGAAGTGTATGTTTAGATATCATATCACAAGACACATGTATATGTACCTGTGTACCTATGTCCCTGTGGAGTCTACAGGGACATAGTTACATTGTTAAATTACATTTATTTTGCATTTAGGTTAAAAGTATCTCTTTTACACACTTATTTCAATTCTGATTGTATTGTTATTGATCTTATATAGAGAGGTTAGGCATATAGCGCTCACAACAAATGTGTAATTATGATGCGTAACTCTGTTAAAATATAAATATTCTTCTTCTGTTCCTTAGTAATCATCTATTGTATACAGGTATTATTACCCGTGATCAGAAAAAGGTGAGCTGATTTACCTAAACGGCGAAGATAAGAAACAAAACCTGGAGACTTCCTTACAACCAACTTTTCCGAAAAATTGGTCTGGTTTCGGGATATCACTAAAGTATGTTTCATATTATTACTATTAATACAGTTGTTCTATGTTCTCTAAAGTTTAGGTAAATTAGCTCACCTTTTACACTAAGCTTTACTTAGGACCTGATGAGGTTTGCGTATAGCCGATGGGAGATGCACTGGACCAATTGTTGTGGTGACACTTGGGGGAGCCCTGTGTCCAGCAGTTGATGTCTTATGGCTGATATGATGATGATTAAGACTGAATATTAAAAATAAACTCATACTAAGATCTTTTTATTCCAGGATTACGCAATAAACCTAGCAAAACAGATGAAACCATTACAACAAGTGAAGAAGAGGAAAGTTGGTGAATACTTAGACCCGCAACTGTTGGATCACATGACAGATGAGCAAATAGTCCAGTTATACGAGCTACACAAAGCTGCCACAGAATCTACTGATGAAGATATACATATGTCAGGAGATAAGAAATAATTCTTGTAATAATCTTATTTGAATATCTGTTGTTGTACTTACTACTGAATGGGTTGAGCAAATTTTCCAGTATCAATGCTAAATTTAAATGGAAGGCATTCCCAATATATATGGGAAAAGGCTAGGCAGATGATGAATACTAGATTTAACTGTATAAGTTGGTGAATGTTAGCATGATTGACAGATTATAGCATTCATCATGGTCAAAACAAAAGTTTTGATCCAATATAAAATTATTTATATTGTGAACAGCATTTTTCGTTTAAGAATAACAATATGTAACTCTTAATTGGTATGAGATGGTATTAAAGAAAGGCTTAAATGTACCAATCATAAAAGCTTATCATAATCTCCTCTTTAACATAGTTTTGTTAATTCACAACATACTGTCTTCCTGAAATGGAGTTGTATTTTTTGGCTAGAAAAAAGCGAGCAATTCTTCAGTTGGTGTGCATAATTATATACAAATATATACATTTTTTTAATGTATATCTTAAAGGCATTCATATCTTTGTCACTCAGTTAATATGGATATTCTATACAACCACCAGTATCAGAACAAGCCCCGTTTGAAATTTTGTTCATCCCAAGTTTAGTGGTATTTAATCTCTTTATTACCTCTTTATAGTTTGTATAGTTTACCTTATTTTCTGTGATTTGCTTTTTGATTGTAATTTCATGTAAATAGTATTATTTAAGTAGTAAAGAATTTGTTATTTTATAGTAGCTTATTGGTAGAGACAACAATTAATAGAACAATTTAGAACATGATGTCTGTTATTTATCCCGTATTTTAGGTAAAAAGTAGGTAACATGTCACGATTATCATCATAGTTCTGTCCTTATCTCAAGAATCATTATTTTCGAAACTTATCACTTCATGAGAATCTTTACCCCAATACACAAATATTCACTTGGGATCAATAAAATACTATTTATTATTGACGGGTCAATCAAGGATTCCAATGAATGAAATATATAAATAATTCAAATTTGGAGTAATAATACAAAAAGAGTCTCTCCGGCGGGGAATCGAACCCCGGTCTCCCGCGTGACAGGCGGGGATACTTACCACTATACTACCGAAGATATGCATAAGTTGTCCAAATATTGCCATCCAATAAAAATTGCAACTTACAACAAAACATATTTACAACAAAACATATTACAACAAAACATTGAGTGATATGGAGTTGGAGAAACTCCAAGAAACTAGGCAATACGCGAGCAATTTAGTTGATATATAAAACAAAACCCAGAGAGTCATGAAATTGGTTCATTCGTGTTGTCGAGCAATATTTGCTGCTCTAGCTCTATTGTCTCCCTTTTCTGATGGTTGCCACGGTTGATGTTTTGAATAGAATATTGGTTTATACACAAAAAAAGGAAAGTTTAATAGTTTTTATTTATACATTCATACTATAGGTACGGTTATATTTGGGCTCTTAAATATTGGCTTGTAAGTTCTTGAGTTGCATTTCGATAGATTTTTAAACCTTCGCATCTCATTCACAACCAGTCAAAAATGTGGGGAAATTGAGTTTTTTTAGGGTTCCATACTCGTACGGGTAAAACGGGACCCTATTACTAAGACTCCGATATCCGTCTGTCTGTATGTTTGTCTGTCATCAGGCAGTATCTTGTGAACCGTCAGGGCCGCCGCTAGCTGTTTGATCGCCCGCGTGCAATACCGATTATACCGCCCTTTTTTTTGGATGGGAAATCATGAGTGGAAGGGAGTGTCAGACTCTTACTAACTAAAACCCACCCGTGATCCTTCTTGTGCCCTTTGCGCTCCAGGGCCGCGGTGACTCTTTCGAACAAATTCCGCAACCCTAGCAGGCACTGACCCTATGGGGCCCCATCTGTGTTGCTGACGGCTCTTTGAGGCGCGCGTGGAACATGACGCGCCGTCGACTCGGGCCTGGATGCTATCGGACAGCGAGCCAACCATAGCTCGCCATCTGCAGGCCCGCGCCTACGGTGGCTGGGAATCGCCCTGCGTTTCCCGACGCCCGGGGCGTCTTCTTCTGTTTCGGCGGCTGGAGCGTGAGGTTTCCCTCACTCGCACGCGTTCCGCTTCCTCCTTTGCTAGCATTACTGCTTCGCAGAAGGAACCACCCTACGACTACATATGCTGAGTTTTGCTAAAAAAAGGCTATTTCATGACTTTTTCATTATGGTGGGGAAACCTTAACGCAAAAAAAAACATTTATTTTGATTAGGTAACTTAGTTATTGGTTTACTAAAGTTTAAAACTGCTGAAGCATTGTTGATAAGTTTTTGATATTTTTTTATTTTGAAAAGAATCTTTCGCCTGATGCAACTGAAACCGGCAGGAAAATATTCTTAGAGCTATCGCTGTGTTCGGAAATGTTGAAATTAAGTCATTGGTAAAAATATTTATAAAAGGACATGCTTGATTACAACTGTAATTTGTTTCGTGTGACTTACATCTGGTGTGCAATCCAATATATTGGAAAATATTTTGATTCTCTGACTTTGTTCAGTATATATAAGCCTGCTGACTATCGGAAGGCGACCCATCATCCACAGGTGCCCTACGCCTACGGTGGCCAGGAATCGCTCTGCGACTCCCGACGCTCGAGACGTCTTCTTCTGTTGCGGCGTAAGGTTTCCCTCTCCCTCACGCGGTCCGCCTCCTTCTTCGCTAGCATTACTGATTCGCAGAAAGAGGTGACCGCTTCCCATGCCTTCTCGCTTTGGACCATGTATTGAAACTGAGCCGGAGGCGAGAGGTCGCCGATCGCCTTGACGAGGACACAGCGTTGCTCCGTCCAAGCAGGGCAAACCTCCACCGTATGTTCCCTCATGTCCTCCAGGCGATCACGCGGCCAAGTCCGGGTCAACACTAGTGTTGACACCCGGACGTGTCCTCCCGTGGATTCCAAAACAGGTACCTCCCGAACCACCCGTGTCCGGTGAGTACCGGTGCTAGGAACGCCGTGGCTCCTCACCAACTACTCCTCAAAGAGGGGACTTATCGCCACAATGGTGGCATGCTCAACAAGTACCTACCTAACCTACCAAGAAATGAGCTCAGAGTTTTCATAGAACACGACTATGGATACTTGTATTGAATTTGAGTCCAAATGGGGGCGGGCGGTTCCTGCGGTACCTGCTGACGGATAACATAGCGCTTTCGGTTATTTTTCAATGCGATGATATTTCTTATGCTGTAGGTGGGGTGGCTATTATATTATGACTATGACTTTGTATATTACGTAATGAGTCGCTCGATTTGCCGCCCCTTTGGACGTGCCGCCCGTGTGCAGTGCACGCCTTGCACGCCCGCTTACGGCGGGCCTGTGAACCGTAGTCGTTAGACATTTAAAATTTTCATAGATGGTACATTTCTGCTGCCGCTATAACAACTCCTACAACAATCTATAAGATTCCAATACAACAAACGTGGTATTTTTGCAGTTTTTATAGATTGCGAATGCGAAAGTTACTTAAAAGTTAATAGAATTGGCTCCCTGGTCAAGACTGCTTTCATACTCGAATATATCCGACTGATGGTAAGAGAAGCTGCTATATTAATGTTGAGTAATTTTTTTTTATTCTTTTAAAAAATTTTGCCCTACACTAGGAATTAGGTAGAACTGTATCGTGGGTGCGATTACAAACATAAATACACTCACATGCCCAAACAGCCAGACTCGGAACAACTATCTGTGGGCCATACAAATATTTGTTTCGTGCGGGAATCGAACCCACGACACGCAGCGCAGCAGTCAATCGCTCAACATTAAGCCAATCGTGTCGTCATTGCTCATAAGTCTTGGTTAGTCCAAATATTAGTCATCCCTCAAATTTACAACATCTTGTTTAAAAAAAAAAAACTACAGAATAGGTTTCAAACCAAAAATATTTATTCGAAAACCAAGATATATTTCACATTATACAAAACAAACAATGTCATTAATGACGTTTAAATTTTTGTGATTCAAATATACTAATGTAAGTACCGAGTCGGTGGAATTACGATTCTATTATTTACAACTAAACATAAAAAAAATATTATAATAATTATTATTTTGAGTAAAGCGAGATCGTTGCATTAATATTTGTGTTCAATAAAAGCACGATTTTAGCCAGACATACCTACTATAGACTAGAAATAGTGGAATCTGACGAAAGGCCTAATTTTATGATATATGTTTCTCCACAACAATAACTCAAGGCCTTTTCTCTATGACCCAGGTTCGAGTTAGGGTAGGCCAGAGAAAATGTCCAAATAAATTTTAAAACATAACCACATTATTCAGGGTTGTTTTTTAATGAAATAATTTTTTTTTTGAAAGCCTATTAAAAAAAACACATTTTAACCCTGAATAATGTGGTGTGTCTTTTTTTAACTTATTTTCTGGCCTACCCAACTCGAACCACTGCACGCCACTGTTATGACCCATAATATGCCTTAATTTCAGTAGGTAACAGTCTTGAAATAAATTGTGTCATAAATTCATAATGCTGGCTAATTCAATATAGAAACCACTATTTTCCAGACCACAGCATGTACCAACCACATATCAACACTGCATTTGTCTCTAAAACTAAAAGTCGGCGTTGAAAATACAATGCTGGTGATGGTTAAAACTTAAATAACTAATCTTTAACTAGAATAACAATTAAATGCACTGAGTATTTATATATTGAGATAAACTCACTTTTACATGTACATAGGTAGAATATGTCTAGAATAGAGTACTTAGGTAAACTATTAGTAAAGACATACAAATTACTTTGTAAAATGTAACATGAGATTTACACAACCTACATAATATAAGTAGTTGTGACACTTACTTTATTTTGATAAATATATATTTTACAGAATCGATATCAAAATAAATCGAAATAATCAACAAAAAATAATATAAATTAGAAACTTTATAACTCTCACGACACGTAACTGACTAAAAATCCTTTTTACACTTAATTTTCTCAAAATGGTATCACAACCGTGTAGTGAGCTTGTTATCATTGTTCCATTTACTAAATTATTATGTAAAAAGTAATACTCTAGGTATCTATAGTCAAACTGGCTTATTCCTATTCATAAGCACTTTTAACACATTCAAAATTCAAATTCTCCATGGAAAATGTTGAATAAAGGATCTGCTTATTATAATTTAAGCCAAGTATTGGTTAAAAAGTTTTTATGAATACGGCTGTTCGTGTTATAGTAATATAAACTAAGAGGTATTTGGCAGAATTGCCACAACACTAGTTATTTAAAAACATCCGAAAATATTTCTTATGTATAATATAGTTCAATTTCAATAAATCATATGACAATCGTCCACTCATATTTTTTCATTCAGTCTGCTTTTTCTGAGCTCATTGTCAGACCCTCTTGCTGCGCACTGCGGGTCTTACCAAGTAGGTAGAAGTTAACGACAAAACATTGAAAGTCTTGTCTTATTAGCACATGAATACATTTTTCAGCCACTGTGAACAAAATAATATTAAATTAGTAATATCCAGCAGATAACTACTTCTACACCACACACTATTAAGAAAACTGTATAATATGAATGATAGTCGATCTGACAAAATTAGTGTCGCATTCTATGAAAATAAATGTCGACAATTCTCAGGCAAGAAATATGTAGTGTAGACACGGCCAATCGTCTAAATACTTGTACGTTCATAATATCGAATGGTTATTAAATCGAACATTCTGAACATTCAATACATCGCACACTCAATACATCTATGAGACAAAAGTTTTCAGATAGTTGCAAAGATATTGTAATCTTTCATTTACTGATCACACATTTACATTTATTTCCAAAAAATTTAGGTCTATTTAAGCAATGGTTTTTGCCACACAGCAAACTCCTCTCAAGGTTTATCTGTGTGCTGGCGAGCCGTTTCATAGTAAACAGAAATATGGCTTGGTAGTTAGGATTACTTAGTAGTTCTTTATTACTTTACAATTATTAACAACTTGATAATGGCTGTTTAGAAATGCTCTCACTCATTTGAATACTGTCGTATAGTGCAGATGTCTTGATTTTCCTGCGTACCTATTTACTTAATTTATTTTATGTTGAATAGGGATTTTTACTAAAACATCTAATTAGCACGTCAGATAGATTTCCATATATTATATTTTTTTCACGTAAATAAAAAACGGAGACTATACAGTGTGTTGAATACTCATGTGACGTCACTACTCGGCTCGGTACAATTTTTACCACGAAGTCTCAAGCCTTCACTCCTGGTTTTTAATGCTTTTTATCTTCGTCAGTTTTTATAGCTTTGATAAATAAAAAAAATACGTGTCCATAATATTTCTAAAATTTAACTGACGGACTATGATAGAATAGGGATGTTTCCAGGAAACATCCCTATTATACCTATAACTTAACAATAAGAATATGAATATTTCCAAAAAAGCTTACCTCTGTTAGATTCATTTGAACACCTTCCGTTCGAAGACTGTTGCTTTTGTGGAAGATTTCTGAAAATACAAAACACTTTTTAAGAGACAATAGGCTGTTATCTCGTTCTATGTAAACTTAATTTCTTGTGGCACATATTTTTGTGATCATCTTTTCTTTTTCCATTTTATTATGGGTTGAGGCAGCATGTCTCCTGATTCAGTAGGCATTCTATGCAAATCAATATGAATCGTTCCCTATTTACATCTCAGCTAAAATTATATTGTTTCGCATCACATAAGAGACAACCAATTGTTCGACGCAACTTCTCTTCCAATTTCCTCTTTATTAATAGTAATATATTGTTTATTTATAAAACAGGTCACATATATAATATAATAACCTGCATTGTTTTTTTATAAAGAACACGATTCATTATATGCCTGAACTAGGTTGAACCTGTGTTTCAGACTAGACAGTGTTTATACTAACTTAAAATAATAAATTAACAATTAATCAATTACTATATAAATAAAACTTAAATTAAAATATCTTCTGTCTCTTCGTAAGAGATGCTTTGTAAATATTGCACAATTGTCTTTTTACAGCTATAATAATTTAACTTATAGATACTTTATTTTATTTTTAATTACAAAAAACGCTAATGCTTACCAAACGCCCGATGCAGATGCATCACAGCGGAAACGAAATCGCCGAACCTGAGCATGCCATCTTTCCTCATATACCTCAAGACAAGGAGGTTCATGACTTTCTCGGGGACTATAAAGCCGACGTCACGGAGGGCGTCACGGAACCTCTCGGCTCTGAGAACTCCCATCTTTTCTCTGGCGTGTGTCCGGAATACAAGCTGCCAGTGTTTTAAACTGCACATGAGGTCTTTGAAGTCTGATAACGAAATGCGACCTGTGCCTTTTTTCTGTTGTTTATATTAAGGAAAAAAACGATGGGAGTCTAAATGAGTTCCTACTCGTTTAGCTTAGGTGTACTACACCAGCAAAAATATAGGCTGGTTGGTTGTAGACGATTTTGTTAGGTGTAAAGAATTTTATATTTTAGAAAGAAAGAAAACTCGTTTAGTCCGCCAGAAATGACGCACAAAAAATGAATAAACAAACTAAAAAGTAAATAAGCCCAGCTGTTGCTTGTTTGATAAAACACGACTTCAGATAAGATACCTTCATCTTATGGCCAGCTAATAAGATCATACTGCATTCACCATAGACACCATAGTCTAGTGCTAAAATTAAAGTAGTGAACAGGTAAATTCCATTTTGCTGGAATCGTGTTTGCCGCCCATGGATTATACACCTGTACACTGAACATTAAGACTTTTCCCAACTTTGTTAGAGTCAGCTTTCAGTGTACCTTTGGGTTGATATATTGCTGAAATGGAATAAGCAGTAACAGTTGAAAAGGATACATCTAAAGACAAAACAATTTGTCTACACGTGTCTATGGACGCGCAGCTCTTGATATAATCATTCGGCAGACACGCGTCGAGCAGTTCTTGCAGTTCAAAAGGGTCTATTGTCTTATGTTCGTCGGCTAGCTGCAGAAATACCGCTTCGTACTGCGCGAAGCTGTTCACTTCCACTACCGGGGGTGCCTTCACTAATGCAGTCTTTGTCATTTTCGGTGGATTGTCTAACACTTTCATCTTGATTGGCTTGTTTGAGAATATTCTAAGAGTGAAGTTGGCTTCGTCCCGTGGTTCGAATGTTGTAGGCATTATGATAAAGGCGCTCGCTTCCAGTGGAGATCTGGGAAATTGTACCAGAGTTATGATAACGATTTTTTGTATTTTTAGATAAGTTTTACAATTTTATTACCTATCAAATATAGTAGGATGGCATTACACTGAAGGGCAGTTGCATTCAAAATGATAAAATTCCAGTTGTAGCCACAGCGACGAAACCCAGTTTTAGTTAATTAATTTCTGAAAATTCTACTTTGAGTTTGAGAAGATACGGCTCTTTAAGAAAATTAATATTAACTTCAGTTCGAAACAGGTTGCTGTAAAGGAAATGTTGTACCTGTGTGTGACTTGCCGACTATTCGTGTATTGTGAATTTATGGTACTTTTCACTTTTCTAAAGAACAGAGCTTTCGCAGTCTCGTTCAATGGTGAAGGAATCTTATAAATACTGAACCCGATGACTTTGGGTTCCATAATGCAGTGCTGGTTCAGAGATATGATCACGGTGTCCGGTTCTGTCAATACTATTTGTATTTGTGGGTTCGTGTGGAAGAAGTCTGGAAAGAAAAAGCAATAAAAGATAAAGTTACAGAGGTCACGTAAATAGCCGTAGCCGTCCAGTTATTGATACCTAACGCCCTTTGCGTTCCAGGGCCGCGGCGACTCTTTCGAACAAATTTCGCAAAAAGGCGGCTCCTGTTCATTTGGTTCCGTCAGTTAGGACCGGTCACGTCTCAACTGCCACTGTTTTTTTATTTATTTGTTCTCTGAATTGTTTCGGTCGTTCGTCTTTTGTTCGTTTTTTTTTTGTATTCGTTTGTTTTTTTAACCGACTTCTAAAAAAGGAGGAGGTTCTCAATTCGGATGTTTGTATTTTTTTTTTATGTTTGTTCGCGCATTACTCCGTCCCTTGTCAACCGATTTGAAAAATTCTTTTTTTGTTGGAAAGGGTATACTTCCCAAATGGTCCCATGAAAATTTTATCGAAATCAACCTAACGGTTTTCGAAAAATCTAAAAAAAATATGTACTTTGTCTACTTTCACGACCTCTTAGTTTACTCTGCAAAGGAGCTGTACGTTTTTTTTACACCAATGTGATTGGTTCGTTTAGGTGGGGGAGGGGAGGGGGTGTAGGTACCACTAAAAAGTGAAAAATAACAAAACTTTTTACAAAAAAATATAACCGACTTTTACACAAAAAATCAAAAAAGTGCAAAATAACTTTAATTTCGGAAGTCGGTGTTCAAAAAACGAAAAAGCAACCACAAACACCGTGTTCCGAAATTAAAGTTATTTTGCACTTTTTTGATTTTTTGTGTAAAAGTCGGTTATATTTTTTTGCTTTTCTGTACTAACCACAGCTAAGTACGGGAGTTCGCAGTTGACATGTTTTAAATAGTTAGTAAGAAAAAGCGCTCGACGTCAATCAAACTTCATAGTTTCGTGACTGCTTGTCGCCATTGCTCATAGGTATTGGTAACGCCATTTACGCCATTGGCTTGACATCACTTAACGTCTCAACAGGATACTTGGACTGCTATCATTATATGTTTTATTCAATCACAAAAACTACTTACGCACGTAATTCCGGCATCCACCAGCGGAGACTCCCCTCTTCCAGCCAGCTTGGTGCATCTTCATCTGCCATTTCAGTTTATCAGCTAAGAAAGGTTCTGCTCTACAGGTCTCCGAGTCCAAATGCACTACTTCTATGCGAGTGAAGACGCGTTGGAACTCGGCGAAAAGCATCCAGATGCCTTTGGGCGTTGAGATGAAGCGGTCACGTTCTTGTTGCGGGATTGTGTGCCAGCTGTCGAGAATTGTGAGCTTGTTTTGAGTATTATTATATTACACACACGAAATAGGCTAATGTATTGCTCCAAATCCAATTACAGTCAAAGATAAAATATAGTCCCCATTATTGTAGGTATCTATTGAGATTAAATGCCTTTAGTTTGGAGGTTGATCTGTCTTTGCAGACCTTAGTTTACAAATATTTATTGGTCAAAGGGGTTCCTTAGGCATCAACAATAGTTCTGAAACCTCAGTTTTGATTTGTTGTTCGAAACAACAGTTCTCACAGGTTCACAGTCATTGGGACAGTAGTATAATTTAAAAGACTAGGACTGGGAGTATAATTTAAGAGCCATTTCACAAAATTTTAACGCTCGAGTTTAGGTAAAAGATGGTAGCATGTTGTATGTGTGTGTAGTTACAACAAACACGGCGCAAATAGTGTAGCGCGAGTGTAGTTATCATCGTAATGCACATTTATTCGAGATATATTAAAAAAATGATTTCATTTATGCAGCAGAATTTCAGACTAATAATGAAACATGAAACAAAAATTGTGTTACATATAAAACTGTGAAACAAAAGTTGTGTTAAAAAAAATGTACCTACACAAGTTATAATTATATTATTTTGAAAATTGGGTAAAACAGCACTATAACAAGTAGAAAACTTATTCAAGTTTATATCTTACTCAAACTTAAAGCATTTCATTCAAGTATACAATTTTTGCATAATTAAGGGGTCGGTAAGGCAGAAAAATAGTGAGATTGAACTTTCTAAAACGAAAACTTACATGTGGAGAAGAACGTGCAAAAAGATCTTAGTTACTATGTTGAAACATGTTAAATATATCAAAAATGTTAGTTATAATATTCTTACAGCTTCTTTATGTGAAACAAAATGACGCCTTTACCTGTATGTAAACCCAAAACTGAATGTACTGTAAAGACAAGCAAACAGTTATACAAATGATTCAATTAGGGTTCAACCGGATATTATTATTACGGACGTTCAAAACCTTAAAAATAAAACCCTTGTTATATATAAACGCACAACTAAAAGCTATAAACAAGACTTAACTATTAAAAAAGTAATTTATTTAAAAATCACAGTCACAAAATAAGATAGGAGTTATTTAATTTGAGATCTGACAACTAGTATTTGAGTTATCCCTAATAATGCGTGGCTTCGACTACATTGATGATGTTTTCATTCCCTTTTGTCGATGTAAAATAAAACAATAAAATTGTATACGATGGTTTGGAAGACCATCTTAGTATTTCAAGGTATAGTCTCTTTCTAGTTTGGTGAAGATCAGATATAGGAAACGGAACTCTTCAATATATGTATGATAGAAAATCTTTCGGGATTGCTGAAATCGCGTGTTTGCTTATTGTTTGCACAAAATTTATACCACGTACGCTGTGATGGGTACGTTTAGCTGGGTTGGGAGGGGTGTGTACCACTAAAAAGTGAAAAATAAAAAACTTTGTGTTTTTTGTTTAGAAGTCGGTTGTATGTTTTCAGTAAACGAGTTGTCGGAGATTGATCATTACAGAGAAACGGAGTTGGTTTTTGGAAATGTGGTAGTAGTTATAAAGAACAATATCAAACATTGGTGTATCTTATACATGTATTTTAGACTAGCTTCTGCCAGCGACTTCGTCCGCGTGGAATAGTTACTTTACCCCCGATTTTGAAACTCTCAGCCCGATCGGTTTAAAATTGACAAAGTTTCATACAAACGTTCATCTTAAACGTTCATTATTTTATCCCCTTGGGGGTAGAATTAATCAAAATCCTTTCTTAGCGGATCTCTACGTCATAACATCTACCTGCATGCCAAATTTCAGCTCGATCCGTTCAGTGGTTTGGGCTGTGCATTGATAGATCACTATGTGATCCCGTTTTCCCAACATTTTCCTTCGCTGCTCTGCTCCTATTGATTGTAGCGTGATGAAAAGTATACTATAACCTGCCCAGGAGTATGAAGAATAATTGCACCAAGTTTCGTTAAAATCGGTCGAGTAGTTTTTGTTTCTATAAAGAACATACAGACAGACAGACAGACAAAAATTTTACTGATTGCATTTTTGGCACCAGTATCGATCACTAATCACCCCCTGATAGTTATTTTGAAAATATATTCCTTGTACAGAATTGACCTCTCTACAGATTTATTATAAGTATAGATTTTCAGAATATTTCCCAAGATCGTAAAAAAGAGCGACATCAACACACAAATCTTAAAAACTGCGCAAAAATGTGAAATGGCTCTTAAAATCAAATCACAATAACTTACGACTCTGGATTTAAAACGATGTAGGGTACAGGAACTTCCCCGATACCGAGTGGTCGACGTATACGGACGACGTGTACTGGACCTTTAGTGCTTTCCACCTGAAATGTTAAGAAAGAAACATTTTTAATGACAAAATACATGATAAATGATATTCATTTTGTAAGTAGGTTGTAAATTAATAACACGTCAATCTTTTTGGTCGTTATAAACAAGATCGGGCCGGTGTTTCCTAGCTGACTACCCTTTTTTTGAACACAGTGCAAGCATTTGTCAGTTACCGATCGAGTAGCTCAAACTTAGAACTATAAGGAGCTCGTCGATTTGACGATCAATACTAAAGTAAGGACTTTTGGGTAGGCCACATAACGAACTCAAACCGCCAGCCTAACATGAAATGAACCCCTAACATAGCGATCTACATGGTCCTCACATTCATTCATATATGAGGACCATGCAAATCAGTGTCTCAAGTGGTCTTTTGAGGAAAGAACCACACAGGTTTTAGTGGATCTGTCCAGTCATTGCAAGCCTTGGTCAGTAGTCGAGTAGCTCAACTTAGAACCAATAAGGAGCTCAACGACTCGACGAACAATGCCAATGAAAGGACATTCATTGGCATAAATAGAAACACAAAAAAACTCAAACAACCAGACATCGTTAAAAAAATACTTCAAGAGGAAAAAGCAAATAATAACCCATATAGTCCTCATATTCACAATAGTAAATAAAATAAAATAAAAAATATAATACTTTACAAAGTAACATTTGTGTTCATATGTAACTCATCAAACTGTAGGGAACAGCTGATTTTTTTTCGCGATTTCAGGTTAGTTCCCACAGTAAAAGTTGTTCATACTTAATGATGAGTACAACAACCTTTTAAGAGGTTGTTGGTGTTATTCAAATAACCCTGTATAGTATAATAACTCTTTTCATAACAGACATTCATTTAACAAATATTAGATATTTCATCCAAATCCAGTTCCAACCTGGTTAAACGAAGCATGCATTTGCAGAGATGGTCTTAAGCTTTTGTTTACGCTGACGATGGTAAAATAATTTATTATTTATTTACCTGTTCCACATTCAAGACAACGTAATTCATTTCTGTTTGAAGCTCAGGAATTTTGTCTTCAGGTGCCTGAAAAAGTGATTTGATGAGTTAAAATCGTCATGGGGTGGCTTCTTTTGGACTTACATGCTCAAAAACATGCACAGCTATGCCTTTCATTGTGGAAAAAAAAACAATTTCATAACATGTTCAAAATCTGATAGGGTAATTCTCTTTATTGCACTTTTAGATACATAGACAGTAACATGACATTTGTTGGATTTACAAATACCAATAGGTTCTGTTGCTGATATCTCAGCTGTTATGCTGTTTATGCCATCAAATTGGGTATGATCAGGATCAAAAAAATTGTTCACAACTAAAATATTTACAATTTCTATGAATAGATTACATTTAGCATTCGCATTTGCACACAATATGCCTGCTTAAGAACTGGTTGATTACCTTTGCTGTGGTTACATTGGACGAAATTGGCTATGCTCTTTGGTGGACTAACTTCGTGTATGGTTGTAAAACTTACAGCAGCCACATGGTGTGCGGTAACAAGGCTTGTGTTCTTTAACAAGTTCCTCAGCATTTCGGCATCAGTCAGTTCTGCCATTTGCAGCGACTCGGTGATGCCCCCTGTGAGGTCTGCAAGCCCATCAAGCAAACTCCCATACTTAAGAGCTTCATAGGACCCGTGCAGTCTGAAAATTGTGAAATAATAAAATTAAATAGTATGTAAATTAATTAATACAATGAAAAAATATGGCATGGCATGGCTTACGAACTTATTTGTATGTAAGTATATCCAGAGCCTCCCATATTTGGTTACCTATCTATTAAAGTTTCTTTTAAAACCAATTTTTTTTTAAAGTGTCTATCAGGCAAGATCTGTTACTTCTATTTGCTACTGTTGGAAATATTGTTGCGGTAGAAATTATAATAATCATAACAAATTATTCATGGTTATTAGCAAATTGGTTTAACAACATTTGATCCTGTTTCTAACAGGTGAAACCGGTTATTTACTGGTTTTAGAATATACAGTAATTTGTTTATTTTATTTACCATTCCTGATTTTAGAGAAAGCTTTAATGCTTTGAGCTTTAATTGTTTGGGTAGCTACATAAGACACAAAGCAATTAAAAAATTGCGATCTATAGTAGCAGTAGATACATACATGTTTGCTCTATCATAAGAATTGCTTGCATAAGAGTTGTGAAATCTCTTCCTCAGTAAAATTCTTGACAGTGTTGATGTTGAAAGATAGAAACTACTTAGGGACTAAATATTATCTATACTTATAATAAATCTGTAGAGAGGTCAATTCTGTACAGGGAATATATTTTCAAAATAACTATCAGGGGGTGATTAGTGATCGATACTGGTGCCAAAAACGCAATCAGTAAAATTTTTGTCTGTCTGTCTGTCTTTCTGTCTGTCTGTATGTTCTTTATAGAAACAAAAACTACTCGACGGATTTTAACGAAACTTGGTGGAATTATTCTTCATACTCCTGGGCAGGTTATAGTATACTTTTCATCACGCTACATTCAATAGGAGCAGAGCAGTGACGGGAAATGTTGGGAAAACGGGAGAAGTTACTCCATTTTTTAAGCTTCCGTCGCGTGTGTAGCCTTAATACAGGTTATATGGTTACAGGTATAAGGTTTATATGTATACTTCATGCATAATATAGGAAAGTTTTAATATCAACATTGCACACGTGCGAAGCCGGGGCGGGTCGCTAGTCTGAAATAAAGTAAAAGCAGGTATATACGTAGGCCTTTGGCCGTTGCTAGCGATGCTGGTTGCCAGCTGAGTTATCAGTTTGGTAACTTGGTATTTTCTTTTTTTAAGTTGTGGCTCCATCGTTAAACTTTCGATGATTTTGCCAAAGTCAAGGTTCGAATAGGTCGGTTCTCATTTACGCTTGGTCAGTTTTTGTTGCGAAG
This sequence comes from Hecatera dysodea, assembly GCA_905332915.2. Taxonomy (NCBI): domain Eukaryota; kingdom Metazoa; phylum Arthropoda; class Insecta; order Lepidoptera; family Noctuidae; genus Hecatera; species Hecatera dysodea. The sequence goes on along the minus strand of HG995286.1, from coordinate 21,280,356 downwards.
CGAGGTTCAAGAAAACAAAATATTTTTGGTTTATTCATTTAGGACAGCACATATGAATATTAAGACATGAAATTAAGTAAGTAAACAAATGAAGTAACAGAAAACTTTAGTTTTAACTGGATTTTATTAATGTTAAAAATTTAAGGATTTAACTGCGAGGGTATGGGCTAAAGATAAAGGGAAAGGAATGTTAACTGGGTATATCAAAAGGGAGTAAATCGTAAAGGGGAATTAATAAAGGAGAGCAGGAAAAAAACAAATGCTACAGAGTAACTGGGACACTGGGTATTTTGAATGTTTCTTTTTGACATTGACAGTCAAGTGACAGTCAACATTTGACAAAGAAAATGACATGACGGAGCTTTCAGCTTCTTGTTTCGTTTAGAAACTGAAGCAGTAACTTTTTCCGGCTACATAGATCTACCTACTTTAATTAATAGATCTATAAAATTATAAATTTCCTCTAATGTTTTTTTAGTTATAGGTACCTACTTAGCTAAATAAAAAAATATCAAAATAAGTTGTCGAAATATTCAAGGTATTACGTCGATAGATAAAGATACAAAGTGTAGGATTATCCTACACCTTGTATCTAGCATAGCATCTCTTTCTCTAGCTCTAGCATAGAGAATCTATACTAGAGCTCATCATTGGGTTTATTACATTTTGTGGCACATTATGGTTAGTAGTTTTCCAAATCCTACTGGTAGTTCCAGCCTAGAGATTAGCACGTTCAAACAAACAAACTAATTCTTCAGCTTTATTGTACTATATGTATGTATTAGTAGTAGACTATCCATACTCACTTTGCGTAAGCCTTTTCTAACAGCGCTGGCCACATCTGCTCTGTGTGGTTGCTCTGGAGGAACGCCAGCTTGCCATTCACCGTTGGCAAGCGGTCGTCCACGAGCACTTCTAGCCACTGTCCACACCACCATAATCGAAACCTGCAAATAGCAAAATGTATTTTGTAAAGGAAAAGTGTTCAACAATTTGTTGCTTTTACTCGCCGTGTTCCTCCAGTTGTTCCAACAGATCTGTTTTAATCCTTATCAGGATTGATAAGTATTGTACAGTCGGTGATAGCAATTAACTGACCCCCTAAAAATTAAACGAATTTGAACCTTTTGCTCGTTAGCAGTAAGACAACTGGTTCAACGTCTACGATCAATAAAATAGTTATTCGAATTTGATCTTTAATACGCGGTGTTAAGGTAGGTATGATCTTGAATATTATTTTAACTTGTAATATAATAAGTAATTTCGATCACGTTAAATATGTTTCGAGTGGTCTAGTGGTGACTGTAGTGAGCTGACAAATCGAGGCTGTGAGTTCGTAACCAGCGTGATTGACGCGTTTGTTTCTGTTTTGTAAATTTAAGTTTTAAATGATAAATTATAATATAGTTTAAGTTATAAATAATAAATTTATAACATTAGCAACAAAAAAAAAACGAACAGAAATAAAAAACCAAAATGATGGTAAAAACGATTATATTTTATAAAAAAAATATTATAAGAATAACAAAAATGATATTGATGACGACATGAAGATGATAATATTTACCTACTTACTAATAACGTTGTTAACTGCACTGAGTTTAATGTAGTGAATAAGCATGTTATAATACGTAGAAATATAGGTATGTATTTCTATTTCATAACAATAACATCACCACATTAAATATCATTTAACTAAATAAAACGGCATACGTTGAATTTCTACCTACTATAATATATCAATTTGTTTTGTGAGTAGTTATTTTAGTTATAAGGTTTTGACAAAAAACTAGGTATTCGAAATACTTCGTTAGAAATTATAACAATAGTTAATTTAACACACACACTGACATACGTTAGTATTGTTTGTGACCAACACTGGTTACTCAAGTCATTTATAATGATGCTTTTAATAGCGAAGTGGAGCACCATTTTTTTCTATTAGGTACTTGTTGCAAGCGGTCCCACATACCGCGCACCATATTCAACAACAATTACTTCCTCTCATGAATGGTTTTGGTCCAGGACGATCTTTTTGAATATTAAAACCACACGTCAAACGTTTTAGCCACAATCTGACTGTATTTCTCTGAAACAACACAATAAGCATAATTTTAGTAAGGAATAGGTAAACATAATTTTATTTATCGATTAAGTTTGCAAATTACGTTTATCAATTTAGATAATATAAATCAAATTACCTATAAATGATCTCAAATTAGACTCATAGTGAAACATAGTTAATTGTCTATTATTCTACATTCACCGGCTTTTAAGCCAACTAACGAATTAAGGAATAACTATAATTATAAATGAAGCATAAAAAAGAATAGGTACACTTACCGCTATATTAAGTTTCGTAGCAATCGCTTTAATACCAACATTCTCCTCATGTAAATAGATTATTTTGTATTTTAAATAATCACTCAACTCAACTTGGACATGACGATTAAACTATCAAAACTGATGACAATTAATAAAAAGGAAAAAAGCGTGGATTTTTACAATTTAGTAAGGCAAGGTAAAAATGTTCGCGCGTATTCACTGCTATTTGTGCATAGAATATCTTGTTCAATTTATTCTTCTACCCCATATTCCTAATGTCATATCTATAGCAGTTTTGGTTGAATACGCATATTGACGTCTAACTACCCACTTATTAAAATAGGTGAACAGTTATAAATAAATGACCTAATACCAACCTATTAAAGCTCAAGTTTGCGTATCAAAATTATTTATTGTTTCAGGTTTCTGTTCAACGAGTAGTGTTAGTCTGATAAACTCAAACATATTGAATAACTTTTAATGTTATGAGCATAGGGTGTAAAATCGAGTAATTTTTAGGGGGGTCAGCTAATTGCTATCACCGACTGTACCTATACCAGATAAGTCACATCTCTAGCAACCAATGGCTTACAACAATTAGAATTGTTGCTTTCGAAAAATTCATCTAAATTAGTGTTGGCCCTTATAGTCTTAGGAAATGAATACTTAATGAGTACTTAGTCTTAGTCCTTGGACTTTATTAAGTATTTGAAAATAACAAAAATGGAAAAAGAAAGATCAGTTTGGGACCATCCTAAGCCCCGATATTTTTTTGTAAAGGTTCATTTTGCTCATTTGCTCTTTACTGAAAACAATATATCGCTGGCCCCGGGCAATAAAGCGGTAAACACCGGTTACGCCCTTTTTAATGTTATTTGATTTTTGGCTTCTCTGAGTATCAGTCTATCACTCTAATTTTTTTCATATTTTTAATACAATATTTCAATGGAATAAATGACAATAACAGCTTTATTGAATGGAAAATTCTCTTATGACTAAATTATGTATTACTGCATTACTCTAAGAAACATTACACAAAAAACCGTAAACATTTAATACGAACTAATCATAGGAGATTTTATTCTGTACAAGCTATTACGCCTTTCTTCCCGGAAATTTATTGTAATATTACGAAAAGTAAAGGGAATAAAATGCCACTCTGTGGTACCCTGGCAGAAGTACTACCACGAAGATGATGTATCTCCGATGCATATACGTTGCCGGCGACCAAACAGGTAACTACGAAACCAGTCAATCACCGATAGAGATACATTAAGAGAGCATAGGATGCTAAGAAAAATATCGAAATCAAAAGCGTTGTTAAATCAAGTAATGCCAAGACCGTTACATTACCGCTTTCCATGGCTGACCTAGTATCTTCAGTAACATTCAGAAGCGCTGTATTAGTGCTGTGACCAGGACGAAAACTGGACTGAAAGGGGTTGAGGAGATTATTTTTGGATAGTAAAAGACTAATTTGATTGTGGATTAACTGTTCTAGGACTTTGGATAGGAATGGTAACACGGATATTGGACGGAATTCAGAGAAGGATGTGGGGTTGGACTTTTTGGTCATGGAATAATTTGAGCGTCTTTCTACGAACTAGAAAAGACACCGGTAGATACAGAAAAGTTGAGGATGTGGCAAATGACGGGAAGGATTAAGTCCAGCACGGGCAGTAATATTTTGCGACTGATACAGTCACTTCCTACTGCATTCGAGGTAATCGATTGTATGCCGTATACAATTCACTATATTGACTCTTGTTGTGTTTTACCAACCCCCCATGATCTTAGAAAATTCCAAACTTTGGATGGGTCCCCATTTTGGACAGAGTTTTAAATGTGTTGGCGCTTTGCATTCCTACATACTTTATTACAGCGATTGAGGATTGCGGCTTATTTGTCCCTATTTACATCAGTGCAGACGTTTAAATTTCGACTTTGCCGTAACCTTCTTGATCATCAACTTTTTAATGTCATCTGTCAGCCACGGCGCCGGCAAATGCTTTTACCGCTCAAACAGGTGCGTGAAGGTCATAATAGCTGCACTAGTTGTGAAAATTTTACTTACTCGTCGACTGACGTGGATGCAAACAGGGGAGATCAATCTATATTTCTCACATCCTCGCAAAGACTGTCAATGTAAATCCCACCAAAATTACGTTGTATAAAAATTTAAGCTTTTGTGGCCAAATTTTATATGAAAGGAAAATTAGGTAATGGTAGGAAAAGGCTTCAGCTGAGCATTGACCATGGTTAGCGATGTGATCAAAAGAAGAATCAAGTCAAGAAGTGAAGAAGTAGAGTTTTGAAAATGGCTCACCATTTTCAAAACTCTACTTCTTCACTTCTTGGCACTTAGTGGAAGAATTGAAAGATTATTACAAGCAGTAATATTAGTTAGAGACGAAGAGCGATGGGCTTTTTTGAGGAGGCAAGTATTAAGTCACCCATGATTATACTGTGACTGTAAGAAGGAATCAAGATTTCTAGGAGTTTTTTCTAATGAGGAAAAGAAGTTGATATGTAAAGGTTTTGACCATTTTATTTTTGTTTCCAAAGTAGGTATAACAGCTAATATAAATTATGTGATTTTATTTAAATTAAGGTTAAATCAATATTTTTTTCTTTTTTAAGTGGTTTTTGTGTTTGTTTCCAAAGTTTATTAAGTAATTAATAAAAATTATGGTAACTTAGTATTTTTCTTTTTTAAGGGGTTTTGTGTGATTGTTTCTTAATTTTTTTGTGATTTGTAAGGTTTTTTTTTTATAAGTACAAAATATGAAACCTTCTACTGTTAGCGAAGTAGACAAAATATTGTAGTTAAACTATGGCGTCAGACCGATTCAGTCGGGGTTCACAGACGAAAATATTCATTTAAAATTTAATAAAACAAAAATAAGGTAGTAGTAACATATTAATTTTGTAAAATACTGTCTAAAATGGTTAAAAATAAAAATAAATCACATTATTAGATCGGTCTGTTACAATGGTTACATAAAAATATGTTTTATTGATAAGATTCTAAAATGGCGATTAGTGAATGATACATCTAAGATTTGGCTATAAAATTTCCCTGAAGAAGGTGGTAATCGTCTATTACACTCGAGATTTAAAGTAGAAATTACGTCGTATTATTTTCTTACATTCTTGAATCTCAGTGGTCGATGTGTTTATAAAGACATTAATGATGTTACAATTGAAAGAGGATCGTCTATAATTTGTATTATACATTTTTTCAATTATTTCATTAAATATTTATACTATGACAAATATTTTTAAAAGGTTATATTGGTAAAAAAATTAGCTTTCATTTGACATTTTGAACGCCTGTTTTGGATCACTGTACGCTGCACTATAAACAAATTAGCTTATTTTATTTCTCCTGTAAAATTCGATTTTTGATATTACCGCTTTATTGCCCGGGGCCAGCGATATGTACCTACCTATATGAACAGTATGTACTTTTTTTTTTTTTTAATCTTTATTATTTAAAGAGGGTTTAATCTAGACAGATTATGCCACCCTCATTGTTACAAATCAACTTAGCAAACTAAACATAAAGTGGAATAGATAACTTATTATCTTAAATTACCCCTGCGTTTAATCCCAATAATAACGAGTCTGTACATCATCCTGGCTGCTCCCGAAGTAGGAGCAGCTAGGACGCTGTTACACGCCCCAGTCTCGTGCATGTTACTAAACGCCATGAACAAATCTTGTCTCTCAGGCTCGTTCCGGACACACTCCATCATGATATGATAAACATCTTCAATTAGGTTGCATTCTACACAGTTTGGAGATTCGACTTTACGCATTAAAAAGGCAAATTTATTTAAGGGTATATGTCCGGAGCGAAGCCGAAGAGCTGTTACGATCGTTTGCCTTCCCATATTAGCACTGTCTATCCAAGTGTTTTTGGAAACGCTTGGCTGTATAGTGGCATACCATATCCCTTTACTACGACTTCTTTCATTGAAATATTCTTGCCACCCGTCGTAACAATGGTTTTTAAAACCAAAGTATCGTTCTGTGTAGTACGGCAAACAGGAATATTGTTCACCATCTGTTACTGCCTCTTTAGCTAACTGATCAACTATCTCATTACCTACAATGCCAATATGAGAGGGCACCCATTGTATAACAACATTTTTATTCTTACTTTTAAGTTTACAGATCAAGTCCAATATAATATAGGCAATTGGAATCCCACGATTGGGCGCCGTGCATCGAATTAATAATTGTAACGCACTAAGACAATCGCTTATAATTAAAAAATTCGAACATGCAATTGAGTCAATATATGACAAAGCCTCTAAAATTGCTATTAATTCCGCATGCATTATTGAGATCACAGAATCAACCTTGAATTTCATAGATATATTTGCAGAAGAATCAAAAAATGCAAGGCCTACTTCATTATTACAAATGGATGCATCAGTGTAAATTGTATATTGACCGGTGTATTTTATTTGTAAATATCTCTCACATAGAACTTTTAACTGACTAGTATCGTAATCTTTCTTCCCTTTATCAATACCAGTAATGGTTGAAATGATATTGCTGTCTAGATCCACGTTGCTGACCCAAGTGGGTAAACTAAACATACCTAAATTCTCGCAACAGTAAATACGTTCGTGCTTAAGTAAGTCATGGATCGCAACCAAAACAGGTTTTTGTTTACTCCTCCAGTAGCGGTGCGAACACATTAGCGCGGACAGATGATCGAGTAAATCGACTGTTACATTGTTTTTAGCAGATTTGCATTTAAGCCAAAACTTACCACCTAGAAATTGCCGACGGATGTGCAGAGGCGCAATACATAATTCATTTTCCATAATATGTATGGGTGTACTCTTTATAAAACCACCTATTGTACGTAAACATATATTTTGTATTCTCTCTAATTTTAGTAAAAGTGTACGACTGGCACTGCCGTACAAAAAACTCCCGTAATCGATTCGGCTTCTTATTGTGGCTAGATATACGCGTCTGAAGTGTGAAGGGTGCACTCCCCAACCAGATCCAGTTAACATTTTAAAAATATTAACGTATTTAAGGAGTTTTTCTCTTAATGAATTGACATGCTTCCTCCAAATTAATCTAAAATCAAACCATAGTCCCAAATATTTAATATTGTCCACAACTTCTAATGGCCAACCATTAACATACAGCCTGACATTTTCTCTTTTGTATCCTCTTTTAAACACACATACCTTACTTTTAGAGGGGGATATGTCAAGACCTAAACCTGCAATAATACTATTAAATGTATCCAGAGCTGTTTGTAACTTTAAGGAGCCCAAGTGGCAGTTGTGGCATGTAGTATATAGAACAAAATCATCAGCATATTGAGCTACATGAACGTCATTTATGGTTCTACAAATGGGTACAGTAGCAACGTTAAAAAGTAAGGGTGACAAGGGGTCACCTTGAGCAAGTCCGCGTCCTGTATTCCTGCTAATTGTCAAATTATCATCTATATAAATACTCAATTGCCTATCCTGGAGAAAGTTCAACAGGTATGAGCATATTTGCGATCCAATGTGTAATTTAAGATTCATATACTGTAGTAAAGGAATGATTTCAATATTATTATAAGCATTCTCAATGTCGATGAAGCAACCTATGGTATAAAGTCCTTCAGAAAACCCCGTCTGTATTATAGAAGTTAAGTTCGACAGACTATCCAAACTAGACCGACATTTCCTAAAACCAACCGTACAATCAGAAAATACTTTATTTTGCTCTAAATACCATTCAATTCTGTTCATAATCATATAGTGGAATGTCTTACAAATACAAGAAATCAAGGAAATAGGTCGGAGTTTCGTGGGTTCCGTAGTATTTTGGTTGTGTTTAGGAATGGGTACGATGTTAATTTGTCGCCATTGTTTAGGAACAAACCCATGAATAAAGCATTGGTTGAATAAAAATAGCAGAATGTCCTTAGCATTGTCTGGCAAATGTTTTATCATTTTGTAAGATATATTGTCTTTACCAGGTGAGCTGTTTCTATCTTTTATTGATTTTATCATTTCTTGTTTAGAGAAGGGTGCGTCTAGTTTTGGGTTGCATGGCGTAAATGTTTGGTCACCTAAACCGACAAAATCCGGGGTCAAAGATGTGAGGAGATTCTCAACACTAGTTTTATCGATATAAGTCTTAGGTGAAGCGTATCCCTTTATCCATCGTAATTTACGCCACATTTCTGAAGCAGTTACCTGGTGATCCAATGTCGAGCAAAACTCATGGAAAGACGATCGTCGCGTCGATTTAATGAGTATAAGCGATTCCTTAATTTTATTTTTCAAATCCTCATAATTCGAGTCAATAGGGTTCCGTCGGAATACAGCAAGTGCGCGGCGGCGAATAGCGACGGCTTTAGATAAAGAAGTGTTCCAATATGGTTTCGGACGAAAAGTGGAGGTAGGCCCGGAATATAATTTGTAGTATGGAATGTGTTTATCTGCCGCTGTATTAATTAGTTTTTCAAATAAGTCATATGACTTTTGTAAATCATCTGATTGTATATAACCATCAAACAAAGTCTGGGCCAACTCTTTGTATGAATCCCAATCGGCCGCTTTGTAATTTCTTTGCTTCTTTTGGCATCTTTGGGGTTCAGTGCCTAAATTAGACTTAATTTTTATTATTAAATGGTCGCTGCCTAGTGATTCGTTCAGTACCGACCAGTTAAATTTAACAGCGATATCCGACGATGCCAGCGATAAATCCGGTGATGAGTTTTGAACTACGCCATTTACGAATTTTATTCTTGTCGGACTTGCATTATTTAACACCACAAAGTTATTGTCAGACAAAGAATCGAAAAGCTGAGTTCCACGACGGTCCGTTTTATATGACCAATTACTGTGGTGTCCATTAAAGTCACCCAACACCAACGTCTTACTGTTGCATTGAGATAACAGACAGTCCCAGTCAGCCGTAGACGTCGACACTGAAGATGGACAGTAAATAACAATAATAGCTTTGATGTTGTCGCAATTAAACAGTTCAATTTTAAGTGTCTGTATGCCTGAGTTTTGATTGTTAATTAAGCAGATTCTAGACTTTAAAGAGTTATGAACCAGCAATGCTACGCCTCCGTAGCCATCAGATCGATCATTCCGGTAAATAATATAATCTTTTAATCTAAGTTCTGACTCGGGATCTAACCAAGTTTCACTGAGGGCAGCAACGTGGATTTTTTCTAGTACGAGTAGATTTTCAAAATTGAGCAACTTTGGTTTAAGACTTTGACAGTTCCATTGGATTATATTTAAATAGTTATTTTTAACTTGACGATTCATTATCACATGTTGTTGAAAAGTCAAATAATTTTTTAAGTAATGGCCACTGTGATATATTACCTGCAAACCATTTTATCACCCACTCTGTACATACTTTTAGGATATTTTGGAATTTCACAAATAGTGTAGCACTTTTAGTAAAAAATACTTTTTCAATTTTTCTGAATAGCTCTCTGATCGTAACATTACCATCCGAAGTTCGTTTTTTTGTCGGCTTTCTGGACTTAGTATTATTTTCTGATTCACTACATTCAGATTCTATATCGGAGTAGGGTACTTCCCAATTTTTAAAGTTAAATTTGTTTGGTGTAGATCTAGGTTTTGGTTCTTCTTTTTTTTTAGAAGTAATCTTCGGTTTATGCTGTAATTCCTGACGTGGAACTTCTTTCGCGGAGTAGACAGCCGCCGAGAATCGGTTCTCTTCATTAGGCTTATCAGCCGACGTGGATGGCTGGGTAAATATATAGGATACCGGAGGTGGTGACGTGTTATTTGGAGAATCTGGATAGGGATACATTGTCAGGGCCTTACGATACGTGCAGTTGAATTCCGCCATAATGAGGCGTATTTTCTTTTCTTTCTTATAGGTAGGGCATTCTTTGGAAAGCGCCATGTGTTCTCCGGAGCAATTCGGACATTTCAACTTGTTTGTGTCGCAGTTTGCATGATCTCCGCTACATTTTGGGCAAACTATCTTGCTTGCACATCTTTTGGCGATATGGCCCAATTTCCAGCACCGCGAACATTGAGAAACTGGGAATACATATTTTTCAACATTGATTTTGAGATTGCCTACAAAAACATATGCTGGTAAAAATTGACCCTTAAAACATAAACGTACAGTTTCGCATGGAATCCACCCATTCCCACTATCGTCACGTCGGTTAAAACGTTTCAGAGAGATAAGTTCTGCTGGACTTGGACACGTGATGTCCTCTAGTATCTGCTTCTCATTTAGGTCTAAATCCACATTTTTAATTACACCGTAAGAGTATCCAACTTCCATGGACTTAAATATTCTCCATCCCATAGATGTGAATTTCTCACAAGAAATAAATCTCTCAGCACTTAAATCGTTATTAAATTCTACTCTTATTCGGTATGCGTTAATGTATTTAATTTTTACAGTATCGTAAATGCCTTGCTCCCTAAATAACTTCGCTAAGCTGAACTGTTTGGGCAGCTTTTCTGTGCTTGATACATATACTTCAATTTTATTACTGTCATCTTTTGCCTTTTTTCCGCTACGACCCACTACAGTCCATTCCATTTCGTCTTCTTCTCTGCCACGTTTACTAGGTATCGAAACTTCTACATCATTGAATTGTACTTCAGTCGAGTTTTGTTCATGTGAACTGTTGTATTGGGCTGCCTCTGTTACCATGCTGACTTCTAATTTACCGTCACTTGTATTGCTATATGAATCGCAGTCTTCCCTTTCAAAATTAGACATTATCGTAAAAACAAATCATTCGACGCATAACAACACAGAACGCATGGAGCGCCACGCGGTGCGCGTGCGCTCGATTCTTGTGCTGTGAGCGGAACGCAACTATAATGTACGGATAGATAGTTCGTCAAGGACACGGCGCAAACACGATCACTCCGTGCGAGTGTCGCCTCGAAACTGAACAGTATGTACTTACCTTACGTCAAAAGCTACTGTTGATATGCGTAAATAAAATATTATAAAGCTACGTACTCCTAATAAGGTCCAGCCGTTATTTGGACAAATAAAGTGGACCTTGTTACATACGTCCTGCGAAAACCAAACAAAATCGAAATAAAAAAAAAAACTTTTTACATAAAATAAAACCGACTTTTAAACAAAAAATATTTTTACAAAAAATAAAACCGACTTCTAAACAAAAAAAAAACCAAAAAAACTTTTTACAAAAAAATACAACCGACTTTTACACAAAAAATCAAAAAAGTGCAAAATAACTTTAATTTCGGAACTCGGTGTTGGTGGTTGCTTCATGTTTTTGAACACACCGACTTCCGAAATTAAAGTTATTTTGCACTTTTTGATTTTTTGTGTAAAAGTCGGTTGTATTTTTTTGTAAAAAGTTTGTTTGGTTTTTTTTTTGTTTAGAAGTCGGTTTTATTTTTTGTAAAAAGTTTTTTATGTTTTCCTTTTTAGTGGTTCACTCCCAGCTAAACATACCCATCACAGCGTACGTGGTATAAAAACAATAAACAAACATGCGATTTTAGCTATCCCGACAGATTTGCTATCATTTATTGAAATTAAAAAAAAAACCGCAGTATTTTGACATTACTTTTGCAGAATTATTACCGATTACCGGGTTTTATTATTAAAACCAAGCAAATTTGAACCACATTATTTTATAAATTGAGTCATGTCAACCGCCGAGGCGAGAGTCTGAACCTGTATTTCTATGTCTGAACCCGACATGAGGTTACACACAGAGCCACTGACAACATGACCAGTGCTTTCGCATTGGTCATGTTGTCAGTCAGCATTGTACGTCGATTTGTGATTGGTTACTGCAGAAGGCCCGCGCGATATCCTATCGACGAATCTATAATATATCAAAATCGTTTTGAGAAAAAATAATCATCACACATCGATTAAAAGGTACCTGAACACGCCAGCATAAGCTTCATCAACTCTTTGGTCTGCGGGAACAACTCGGTAGAAGAGACCTTTAGTAAGATACAGGACTCCGAGGCAGGAGACCATCCATTTGTCACCTGCAACCAAAAAGTGCGGTTAACACAAATACCATTTACCATGGTTAAAAATAGTAGTTAAATCAGGGCCTTTTATGACCTATGTCAATGCTGATGGTATTGGCACGCCATAACCACGTGTTTCAAAGTAACAAATACACAGCAAATCAATCGCACAGCAATAAAATGACTTTCGCCATTTCTTGCACAATCAACATTTAAGAACAATAGCCATTGCATAACAGCGATCCATGTTCCTGCTAACCTATTAAACAAATACCGTTAAGCAATTAATAACGTTGGCTTAGTAACAGCCTAGATCAACACGCTGTAGGCGGCAGGTTGCCTAGCGTTACGCTAGCCATACAAAGCAAGTACTAGTAGGTCGTGAGAATTAACAACGGTGTTTGTTATGTAATTGTGCACTTCCCAGTTCCCGCCCGACGCTGTATTATTGACTTACTTAATTTCGTCCCCTTATTATACTTAAGGCGAAGGAGCTCGTGGCTAAATTATAACAGCCGCACGGATCGATCTTCGAGGTTAAGCAACGCTTGCCGAGGTTGGTCTGTGGATGGGTGACCATCTTAACATAACGAGACTTCTCCGTGCCTCGGAAAGTACGTTAAGCCGTTGGTCCCGGCTGTCATTTGGAGATCTTTGGCAGTCGTTACGGATTGTCAGAAGCCAGAAAATCTGACACCAGTTCTTGCCAAGAAGTACCGTGTTCCCAGTTAATGGGTTATAAAGGTCTGGTAGGCAGCCGCTTCACGTAAAATACTGAAATTCAGCTGAATCCGGCTTAACTGGGAGCCGAGGCCGACCCCAATATAGTTGGGAAAAGGCTAGGCATTTCCCAAACTACGAGTACCTACATATACAATTAAGGGCTGTGAAGCATGCGTTCAAATTCGAACCCGTTTTTAACCCCCGACGCAAAAAGAGAGGTGTTACAAATTTGACGTGTCTGTGTGTGACGCGATTTCAATTTAGTTTCTTTTTTGTATGAAAGGTGAGTTACGGGCGAGTGTTCTTAGACATGTTTGATGAGGGGGGACCGCGCTGCTTAGTTAGGTAATAGATTTTTTAAAGGGAGCTTAGGTTTATGTGTCGGGGATTTTTAAATTTTTAAATTTAGTTTTAAAACATTTATTCTACTCTGAAGTGGGGGTTAGTCAAAATGGCCAATTCGTATGCGTCAACAGCTTCTTCGGGTGAGCTAAAACGTTGACCACGAAGACTTTGCTTAATTTTGGGGAACGTAAAAAAATCTTTAGGGCTCAAGTCAGGGCTGTAAGGCGGGTGAACTACAATTTCGACATTTTGGGTGCTCGTAAACATCTTTGTTTGTCATGGTGCAGTATCATACGACGTCTTGAGTTGTTTTTTCGAAACTCTGTGGTGTAGCAGTCAGCGCTCATCTTGGAAGACCCAGACAGTTGACTGCTGCTTGGAATCTGTATGTATCACTAACCATATCACGTGTTTTGACTCTCCTCGGTTGAATCGATGTAGAGTTTTGCAACACCATCTGACACCGGCTGCTTTTTGGTCGTCGCTAAGCAAATGTGTCCAACGAGAGATCAACTTTCTTACGTCGAGTTTTTCGTGCAGGTTTTTTGGGATAGTAGTCTCTAAAATGCGTCCCTTCACGTGGCTTGTCACTGAAGCTAGAGTGCCCACGTTGAAATTTTAAATGCCAGCGTTCTACAGTCCTAAGACATGGTGCTGCATCACTAAACACAGAAGTGATCGCCTCAAAGCACTGAAGTCGCGTAAGAAAATAAATGCACGCATATTTTCCTTTGATATTTCCATTTTTACAAGTTTACAACCGACTTGTCACCTTTGAATACAATAAAACTTTTCGACTGATCAAAAAACCACAGAGTACATTAAATATACGCAAAAAACATTCTTTAGTTTTCGAATTCTAAATTCAAAGATGAAAAAGCCATATTATTATGTTTTGTTTTTTTTTTAATAATTGCCGGAGGTTTGCAAACGACACGACCTCGTATACCAACCTGTAGGTAGATAGTTTGACATCAGACTTTACTTGTATTGTATTTCAGCTCTAGTGAAGTAAGTACTCTATTATACTCGCCGTACCTACTTATTAAGAACGGCGACATTAAGAAGAAAACAACTTTTTGAGTCTTGTTTTCTTAGAAACGGTGACTCATAGGAGAAAAACGTCTAGACAATTTTATAGATGATAGCATGATAAACAAGTTTTGTTACGCGTTAGGGGATGTATTGTTTTTTTTTTTGCAAATGTTAGCTCATTTATAATGGGTGTTCATTATATCTATGGTGTTCAGAATATTGATGCAAATTTTCAGCTCTATGTGATTTTGTTGTAATCTTGCATGCACCGGTGAATATGCTTAGTTTACCAAAACTAGTTTGAATATTATTCTTCTCTTGTGTCGTTTATTGAGATATAGTTTATCTTGATTTGCCTTTAAAGCTCGCTTTGTCTGAAACTCCCATCTAAAACTATTTTTTTCCTACTATAATATTTGTTTTTTTTTTTAATAGATTAGTTCTGAAAGTTATCATATTAGGTTGGGGAAAATGTCTTTTCGCATTATAGTATGTATGAACTTGTAAAAAAATCTCTTTGGTTAAACTATTTATATCTGGCAGCTGGCTGGTTTTGGTATCATTGAAAGTTTAAATTTTGAAGAACATAATTCCAAATTCAAATTACGAAAATGTGTGATTTTCATTTGTTTTTCGTGCCGTCAAGATGAAAATCTAATGAAGAAATTCGATAGATACATTTTAAAATTTTACTACAAAAAAGGTAAAAATGCAACGCAAGCTGCGAAAAAAAATTGCGATGTTTATAGACCTAGTGCAGTGTCTGTGACAGTAATTTTGATGTCAACGATGCACGTCGCTCTGGTCGCCCAATTACGGATAAAATGAATGCCATTTTTGAAAAAGTGGAGCAAGAGGTATCAGTAGTTACGACGTAGCTGAAGAACTGGGAATTGACGACAAAACAGTTTTGGCGCATTTGAAAAAAACTAGGTACACAAAAAAGCTCGATGTTTGGGTACCTCACGAGCTCACTGAAAGAAACCTAACGAACCGTACTCATTTGTGATTCTTATTTACGTCGTAATGAAACCGAACCATTTTTGAAGAAGCTGATAACTGGTGATGAAAATTGGATCACGTACGACAAGAACGTGCGAAAAACGTCGTGGTCAAAGGCCGGTCAGGCTTCACAGACTGTGGCGAAACCCGGGTTAACTCACAACAAGGTGTTGCTGTGAGTGTGGTGGGATTGGAAGGGCATTATTCATTATGAGCTGTTACCACCAAGCAGGACAATCGATCCTGAACTCTACTGCGAACAACTGATGAGATTAAAGCAAGATGTTGAGAGAAAGCGGCTGGAATTAATCAACAGAAGGAGAAAAACCACACCGTTTTTTCGTCATGATAGCGCTAGACCTCACACATCTTCAGCTACTCAGCAAAAATTAAGAGAGTTTGGCTGGGAGGCGTTAATGCATCCGCCGTATAGTTCTGACCTTGCACCTTAATATTTCCACCTGTTTCGGTCTCTTCAGACAGGATTCTTTAGGCAGTGTCAGGTTAACATCACGAGAGAACTGCCAAAACCACTTGTCGCGGTATTTTGATAAGTCCCAAAATTTCTATAGCAATGGGATCGTGTCCCTACCTACAAAATCGCAAAAAGTTATCGAACAAAATGGTACCTATATACTTTAGTTAAATGTAAATAAACTATACTAAAAATGTTTTGAATTTTCTTAAAAAATGCGAAGAAACTTTTTCCCCAACCTATGAAACATACAAAAAAGTATATTTTCATTCATGTTTTTGTTTATTAAATGAAAAACTGATTTGAAAAAGAATAACTTGATAGGATTCAAAAATGTTCCCGTTGTCTCATAATAAGAGTTGCATCATTACGGCGCGGGTGCTTTGATTTCAGTGTTCTTAGAAGGCACCACAGGGAACTTCTTAATCTAAAACTGATAACCTCTCTGGATTGGTTCATTATATTAAACTAGTTTTTACCCGCGACTTCGTACGCGCATATTCCGATTTTCCCCATTCACGCAGGAATTTCGAGAAATCATCTTAGTGCTCCCCTACACTCCCCAAGGAAAATAGATGCTAAATTTCAGCTTTCTACTGTTACGAGCTTCGGGTTCGTGACACATCACATAGAAACAGCCGATTAAATAACCAAAAAAATACACTTTAATTTTACAATGTTAAACTCTCACTAATTATAAAACACAATCGCACTACTACGAGTAATCACTTAAGTTCGCAGTTGAAAATCGCTCTCGAAGTTATCACTTGTATCTCTAATCCAATACTGACTCGGTCGGTTATTTTTTTTTGTCTTGAACCACTCGCAGTTCAGCACTCTAAGGCTGGTTACTGCTTAACCGGACTTCCATAGACTCGGTCGGTGTGCACGCCTTATATAGGTCAGTCGATTCTAAAACCTTCCATTGTAGAAAGTTCTAGAAAAATCGCGTAGGTATGTACCTACATACCGGTCGCGAGCGCGACTGTCGGGTTCGAGAATTCTAGAATGTTCTAGCATAGAAAAGTCTCGAAGGTTCTTGACTCTACTAGTTCTGCTACTCGATACTAGATGGCGCTAGTGGTAACGAACGCCGCTATCTTCCTTGCCTAATCTAATTGTGGCGCACAATACTACGGCCAGTAGTTTTGGCTGTGTGTTGTCTGTCGGTCACTCAGTAACGGAAGAGTTTTTCAGATATTGATTGAACACAGACTGTTTCTGACCAGGTCTAGTCAGCAGTCAAGAGTTGAACATCACAGACACTGCTTATGGAACTCCTCGACGACGAATTTTCAGAACTGGGTTATATCGCAGGGAACTATCGTTTAGAGAAAAATGAGCGGCATAGACACTCTTGGTACAACCTCGATGATGAATTGCTGACATTGCCAGACAGGGACATAGTGTTCAATATCACACCAGTTGCTGGTAAGGTAGCAGTTAACACTTTGCTGAACTAAACTGAAAATCAATTATTTCATGATAAGTGTGAGTACCTTTATACTTATCAGGAAATAATTGATTTTCTGACCAGACCGCATCGTACATATAGCAATAATAAGGAGCGAATAGCGGATTATATGCAATATTATGGGGAGTTTTAGATAAGCTTACTATCACTGGTCAATTCATAGTTGACTCTAAGGACATCCCATGGAACTCTTCAATGCCGAAAAGCCCAAATTGTCAGTGGGTTAATGTAAATATAAAAACTGTTAAGATATTAATCGGTCTGACAGATAATAGATTTTTAAGATTTCCCACAGAACTCCTCAATCCTAAACAACACATATAAGTATTAAGTTACTAGCTTCTGCTCGCGACTTCGTCCGCGGGGAATAGTTACTTTACCCCCGATTTTGAAACTCTCAGCCTGATCGGATAAAAATTGACAAAGTTTCATACAAACTTTCATTCCCTATTTTATCCCCATGGGGGTAGAATTAATCAAAATCCTTTCTTAGCGGGTGCCTACGCCATAACATCTATGTACCTGCATGCCAATTTTCAGGCCGATCCTTACATACAATCGTAGTCAACTTATACAGGCATTTGAAGATAATCCGTGGAACTCCCGAATGACAAACAGCACACATATCGTTATTGGATTATTGTGATAAAAATCGCGCGTACAATTCCTGGTTAGAAACCAATTGACAGGCTAATTACTGTTTTATGGTTAACTGCATTCAAAGTGTAGTTTCTTTATCTCAATTTTAAAATTGAGATTCTTGCAATCTTTGAAGGTCTCTGAAGCATTTCACGAATTCCGAAAAAAAAATACTAGCACTTTTCTTGTTAACATTTAAGTATTATTAGGTTTTGAATGACAGATTTCATCTCGCGCTACCGTTCGGAGCGCGGGATGAAACCCGTCTGCCGATTGTAGCTAGTGCCCGGCAAACGCAGCCGCCCCGCCAACCCCCGTTAGTTTAATAGGAATGGGGACAAAGGCCATCGATATGTTGTGCACACTTTCGATATTTTTAGTCATTTTTATATTCATACTGCTTAGTACTAGATTATTTAAGTTATACGTCACGGTTAATGCAGTAGCAGAGAGACTAAAATGTTACATGTCAAATATATGAATTTCAAACTCAGATCCAAAAAAGTACGTACATAGGTACTTAGCCTGTTTTTTGGATCTGGGTTTTTAATTGTATGTGAGACATTTGCTTGCGATGCAAGTCCCACTCCCTATAGGACAAAAATCGAATGTTGAGTGTTTTTTGGACAAGTTTTTCAAGATTTTCTCAAAGTTATGGTCATATAAACCGGACAACTGCGAGTCTAACGCGCGCACCGAGGGTTCCGTACAAACTAGTGATTAGATAGTTTATCTATTCTAAGGGTTCGACTTTTTATTTTTATTTTATTTTATTAAATAGGAACAACAAACAGCTACAAAATGCAATATTATAATAGAAAAACATAAGTAACTTAAGTAATAATGTAGCCCACAACGCTGTTCACAGTTTACCATTAATAAATAAAACCTTAGTAACTAGGAGGTGAACTGTTAATGTATGACATTTACACTAATATTATAAAAACAGTATTAAAAAAAAAAAACCAAAAACAAACATATTATTCATCGAGTTCAAGTGCCTCATACAAAAGGCTACGAAACCTTTTCAAAGAGCATGCAAATATATCTATATGTTCGAATGCTTCATTGTAGGTTGCTGTCATTCGCCGAACTGGTGAGCGTAGACCAGTGTTAGATCGGCAGGTACCTACTGCAAAGAGCTTGCCCGCGCGCACCTGCCGTCTATGGACAGTTCTGGGGACTGCATAGCACAATATATTATTTAAATCTATACAATCGAAATTGCCATTAACAATGTTATACAATGTCATTGGCTCTAATTGTTCCAGTCTAGAGCTGAGCGTCAAAAGCTTGTATTTAGTGAGCAACTGGTTATACTGCAGATAAGTTTTGTGACACCTGTAGTGCATTGCACGAAGAAATCTACGTTGGACTTTTTCTAACATGTCAATGTATTTACTATAATACGGGTTCCAGATGGATACGGCATATTCGAGCTGGGCGCGGACTAGTGTTTTATACAGGCAGAGGTACGAAGAGGCCCGTTTAAAGTCATGAGTGGATCTCATTATAAATCCATACATCTTATATGCTTTATTAACAATTTGTTCGATATGCAAATCTAAGCAGAGTTTTGAGTCAAGCAATACGCCAAGATCACGAACCGAGTCAACTTTATTTAATAAAGCATTGCATAGTGAATATGAGAACCTTACGATGTTTTTATTTTTGGTAAAATTTAAGTAGTTGCACTTGGGAATGCTCAATTGGAGCTTACTAGTGTAACAATAGTCCGTCAGTCGATCCAAGTCCTCTTGGAGAAGATAGCAATCCTGAATGCTACGAATAGGTCTGTATACTTTGAGGTCATCAGCATATAAGAAAAATTTGGAATGATGGAAACAGTTACCAATATTATTTATAAATATAATGAATAGAAGAGGACCGAGAATAGAACCTTGTGGGACACCAGATGTAACATGAGTAGTATGAGAGTGATATCCATTAATAACAACCCGTTGACAGCGGTTAGTGATGTACGAAATGAACCATCGCAACAAGTTACCACGAATACCATTGAAAGCTATTCGTTTCAGCAACAATTCATGATCCACCTTGTCAAAAGCTTTTTGAAAGTCTGTGTACACTGCATCAACCTGTATACGATTGTCAATGTTATTAAATAGGTCATTAGAAAAAACTAATAAATTAGTTGTCGTGGACCGCTTTTTCACAAAGCCATGCTGTTGCTGTATAATAGTGTTATGTAGGATAGGGTACACTTCGGTATGTACGAGTCCCTCAAAAAGCTTGGACTTTCTCCCATTACTTTGTGAAAAGATAAATAAGATTGATAATTTGCAATTTTAAACTATTTACTTCAACGGGATGTAGTCTATAGGTTTTGTTTTGCTTGCGAGTATAAAAATATTTCGCAAGTGCCATTTTTTATTGCGATGTCTTAGTTGAAGCTTGATTTTATAACTCAGAGTTAACGTTGACTTAGGTACTTGCCAGTCTGATAATATTACATAATTATGTACCTACATACGGCTAGAATTGGATAACCTCTTTTTTGAAGTCGGTTAAAAAGGACAGCGAAGATATCCTATAACGGTCCCAAAAGTAACTAAAATTATTTTTCGCTGGGCGGCATCATTTAATGATTTCCCATCCAGAAAAAAATGTACCACATTCTTCCTTAAAGTTCCTTTAGGGCAATATATTTTTCCAGCCTAGACTTTTATTATCCCCTTAATTATCGATGTTTCCATGTTCCAAGGGTGGCTCGCCCCTAGCCGAATATACACAGATAAGTCTAGACCCTGTTAGTACTGTATGCAAATTTGTATGGATATATCTATGAATTGACATTGGATCGATATTTAGGACCGAGGTAAAAATAAGCAGCAGGAACTAAGATAGCGTGACTGTTGACAGGGAAGTGTAGATGAAGAAAAGGTGTTGTGCTGATTGCAATAACGAGGGTTCCGGGAATGAAGGTTGTTATACAGAATGGGTTAGAACTTTTATTTTGACCATAAATCAAAATAAAAGTGCTAACCTATTCTGATAGAAATTTCCCCCCTCAAGTAAGATCAATTGTAGTAATTCTATAGTTTTTATAGGTGCCCTAATAAGAAATTTTTAGGGAGACAAAATCTATTAGAATAAAGCACTTATAGGTATTTATGGCCGGTTGGCATGTTCTAATTTGGGCACAAATACAAAGATAATAATAATAATAGTTTTATTTAAAATGGGATGGCAAGGTTTACAAATGTTGCATTTATACATTTTAGGTTCCATTTAAATACAATAAAGATAGGTTAAGTACTGTTCTCCTAGACAGGCTAAAATATAGCCTTTGTTAAGGAGAGACAGTGCCGGTCCCCTAATTGTCGGATTATTTTAAAATAAAATGTGCTTAACTTAAAATTTTAAACAGCATCTGTATATTAGTGCGGTCACTATACAATAGTTTTTTTTCTTTTTTAATATTATTTATACAAAACATATCTATAATGTGTGTGGGTGATGGTGTGTGTAGGTGCCATAGAGAATGGTTATATTGTCTTTGGTAGGTGCATTTATGTATCAAGTATTTGTGTGTTTGTGCGTGTGTTTATGAGATTACTTTGTGAGGAATAATTCAGTGTCATCATAATTGAGGTCCAAAAGAAGTGTCCGTACAGTTTTTTTTTTACAATTGTAGAATGAGAGTTAAAGATTGGGCATTTTGCATTTATTTTGTTGTAGATAATATGTAGAGGGATGGAGCATGGAGCAAGATATAAAGAAAATCCTTTTATGAAAGAGATACGTGGAGGTGGAATTGTGCAGATTATGTCTTTCCGACGTTTAGAGATTTGTCTACATATATGGTGTTCTGGAATGTTGGAATAAAACTATTTGTAAAATGTACTGTTGTCGTACGTTTAGGACGTTCCAGGATTTATACAGTTCAGTCGTTGGAAATAAGATAGGGCGAAAGGTAGCCACTTTAAGTATGGCTCTATGAGCAATCTCTATAGGCTTCATTACTGTCTTTGCGGCACCTCCCCAACAGGAAATACAGTAGGTACTTGAGTAGTGATTGGCAAAGAGCGAAGTAAACTTTCGGATAACTGATGCATGTGCTACATGTGGAAGTGTTTTAAAAATGTAAATAAGTTTTCGTATGCGGCCGGATAGAGATGATGTCCTATATAAGCCACATTTTATGTAGAAGTACGTTGCTTGATAAGAAGGTAATATTGCTGCTTATTTCCACCAGAAGTACCCAAGAACAATTAACGCTCGTATTTTATTATTTAATTTTGGCTCGAAGAAGAACAAGTAGTACCTACAACACACAACAAAAAAAACCTGTTGCTAAGTAACCCACGACTCGCGGTTTCCTTTTTTTCCTCTTCAGTCGAACAACGTGACCTATAAACGTGCTCCTTTCATACAAAAAAGTACCAATTCTCAATACGAATCGATAGAATTCTCCCTCCGCTGAGTTCCATGACGACAGTACCCACTTCCTGCTTTGCGTTTTACTTTTTAAGGTTCCGTACTTTTGTACCTAGTCAAAACACTTGTATTTTTCATGTAGGTTTAAATATATTTGATTGATCTGATTTATTTTAAGATCATTGTTTCAGATCAGTTTTATGTCATCTGCCTAGCCTTTTCTGAACTTTAATTGGTTCGGCTACCAGTAAAACCAGCAGATCCAACTGAATACCAGTATTTTACGTGGAGCGACTGCCTGGCTGACCTCTATAACCCAGGAACTGGGTAACACGGTAGATTGATATCAAATTTATCTGACTTTTGATTATCCGTAACGACTGCCAAAGATCTACAAATGGCAGCCGTGACCAATGGTTTACCGTTCTTTTCTAGGCACGAAGTAGTCTCGTTATGTTATGATGGTCATCCATCCATAGACCGAACTCGGCAAACGTAGCTCACGAAATCGACCCGTATAGCTGTTTTTATTACGAGCATGAAGAAAAACATCCTGTAAATGCAGTGACCTATCGTGTTCCTAATGGTAGAACACACATCAACGTCAACTGCTGCATTAGGTACAAAGGCTTCGTCGACGGCGCCGACCACTTACTTATTAAAGAAGAACGTCGAGCATGTTACAGAAAAAAAAAACAAGTACACGCTAGTGCACCATTACCCCAAGAGCATTATGAATATTTTTAAATCCCATCGAAATTGCTTCGACACACGAAAGATTCCTTAAAATTCAAAGCCTAGCTGCCGAATCATTGTGATGCAAAATCATTCCTAGGTAAAGTACCTACTAACTGACTAGACTGTATTGGCATGCGTACCGTTGATTCATCATTAATATCCTAGTCTACGTCTACCTACCTATGGTAAAGGTTTAGTTTGGAACATTTATTCTGAATTTAAAAAAAAAGCCGGCCGTGTTCTTAGAAAAGGTTAGAAAAGGTCTTGTTATTATTTAAGAAAAGTCTCAAAAAATTATGTTCATAAACAATTTCCCAAAATGTCACTCAACTTATGAAAATATTGTATGAATTATACCTAGTATGTTATGTATTGTATTGTATGAATGAAAAAATGACGACTAAAATGGAAAAAGACTGCGCGTAGTATTTTCTAATAGCAATTGTTATGAATGTTGATTCTATTATGAATTTACCAGTTATGAAAAAACTCCGTGGACAAATTCAGGTTTTTTTTTTTGACTACACAAATATTATCAGCAACGGGTACGGAAAGAGCCCTATCTTTTTTCGTACTACTTAAAAACTAGAAGTGTATAATACCTTCTTTAATTTTAGGTATGTTATTGTAATTAAGTCGTAGCTTTTACCCATGACTTTAATCGCGATAATTTCGTAAAAGTCTCCAAGGTGTACTAAAATCGGTAAAGCAAAACAAAGACATAAACTTACTTTCTATAAATAGAGCCCGCCCCACAGACAGACGTATGGCCGGAATAGGCTTAGAAAAGTAACTTCTTTAAATATTAAAAAAATATTGGCGCTAACATGGACATTTTATTTTAGTGTTAACGCCCATACATTAGATTTTTTCAATAACAAGCAAAGCTTTATCAATAACATGTCGTAAGACGTACCTAATTCTTAGTACCAATTGGTACTAGTACTACTACCGAGCCGGCGGCGCACTATGGACGGGATTTCGAGCCTCCCTTTCGTAGGATTTTTTGAAAAATGAAGTTGCTTTTTTGGTTGTTTCAAGTATGCAGTCTTGTCGAGACCATCAAAGCACTGAATTTTATAGTAGTCACAACTTTTTTTTTTGCTTTAACACCATAAAATACCTACTTATATGTTTCAAATGTATGAAAATGGAATTTGTTTTCCTCATAACTTTTTTGTGTTTTGAGATGTAGGTAAAGCTGAAACTTATATATATGATTGCTGAGTCGTTAACGAAGCCATGTGACCTTTGACCTTGACCCCGACCGCTCCGATTTACGAGATATGAATCAATGAAAATTTCGTTTTACAGGGTACTGTTATTACGGAAAAGTACCTTAAAATAATATTTTTTTTTTAACTTTTCATTCTCAAGAATTATTACAAAGTTACTAAGGAAGCCCTAAGACTTTTGACCTTGACCTTGAACGCCCCTTTAAAAAGATATATATTAATGAAAGAAACATATTTTGATGACTTTATTATTGCGGTAATGTACCTTGTACTGTCCTGTATTGTTACTAAATTGATAATAAGTATATGCTTTTTGACCTTCAAAAACTAACTGTTCAAATTAAAAAATGACAAGTATGATTATTTGGGTGTCCCCAAGAAATCTTATGAGCTTGACGGTTTGAAATCATAAGTATAAATATTATTTTAAGCCGTTGTGTTATTGAATCAAAAAAGATAATCAGAAAATGAGAATTATACCAATTCACCTCATAAAAAATCTCAATGTACCCAATTGGTTTAACAGTCGTTTCTTAATTACTTAACTGGTAGTCAGTGGGGATGCATGATTATTATTTAGTTCCAGTTCTAGGTATTGATAGGGGCCGACAAGAGCCTAGTTAGTAAATCTTAATTTAATCATAAACATTTGGTAACACTTGTGTAATAAGATCAATAGTTAGTGAGGCAGGTAAGGGTTTAATTAGCAAAACAAAAAAAAACATTTGGTGTCAGCTGTGAAACAAAAATAATAAACAATGGCGCAGATAAGGGTCAAATAACACTAAAATTATTGGTGTCACCTGTGTGGAACAATATAATAAACAATGTGGCAGATAAGGACCCATTAGCAAAACCAAAATATTGACACCTGTGAAGTAATATAATGAGACCAGGTAATAACTACCGGTAATACAAATAACCCTTTTCTTTTGTTAAAGAATGCCGGTAACACAAATAGCCCTTTTCTTTTGTTAAAGAATGTCGAATTGATTGTCGTTACCGATTTGTTGTTATTGTAGGTTACTATTGGATCATCTAGAAAATTTATATGGTTCCGAGAAATGGCTTAGGGTCTAAATGTAAGTAGTATAAATACCGAATGTAGCTATTTGTTAGTTCACTTATCATCATTGATTCGTACCCTAACGTTCTCCTAGCGCAAATTTTCAGTAATTCATTATGGAAGGTCTGGTGTCAAATCTTGATATTTTTGTGTATCTAAGACAAAATTCTTTTGCTGCAGATGCATTATTTCAAAAAGTGTTAACTTCAGTGGAATTGCCTCTATCGGAAGACGAAAAAGCAAACCTTAAATCGTTTTGTTCTACATACACAAGTAATTTGAAACGAAAGTGGAAATCTGTTCACAGAACGCGGAAAACCTTTTTAAGCAAGTTCGCTAATTGGTTGGATTTAGAAGTACAATGGCCAGAATCTATTCAAATAAGCACTACTTGTTTAAGACATGAAGAGCTTTCAAGTAGTAGACATGAAGACGTAGATGAATCCACAAATGTGTTGCCAATCCCAGTGCCTAGTACATCACGAGAATTTCTTGTGCCCCACAGTGTTTCCGTGTCGACGTCAACGACTACATTTGCAACTCGGAAAGAATTTACGGACCTCAGTCCACTTCAAAAAAGAAGAAGAACTGAAAGTATTCTCGCTGATAACGATTTTGATACTTTAGCATACGCTTTAGTGAAGAAAGCTGAAAATGAAGACCACATGGATTTAGCTGTATTATTGAAGCATTTAATAAAACACCCTGAAGATGCAACAATGCTTCGAGCCTGCTTGAAACCTACAAAGCGAATATATCCCGCAGACAAAGCACTGGCATTGAAAACTTCATTAAAATTATCAAAATGGCAATATAAAATAATGAGACAGACTACAAAAGATATGGGTTGTGATTTTTTCCCATCGTACGATGTCATACAACATGAGAAAAAAGAGTGCTATGTGGACAAAGAAGACATGATAATAACTGAGGGTGAGGTTAAAATAAAACTGCAAGCAGTTTTGGATATAACAGTTAAAAGGCTTTTTAAAATTGTGGATACAGATGTTACTGGCAGTAACATGACTCTTGTCAGTAAATGGGGTTTTGATGGTGCATCTGGACAAAGTAATTATAAACAGATAATGGAGGGTGATGATTCGAGTGTCTTTATGTGCTCATTCGTACCGTTAAAACTGATTAGAGATACTGATGAAGTCGTATGGGAAAATCCGAATGCATCTTCTACTTTTTACTGTAGACCTATTTATTTTAAATTTGCAAAGGAAAACGATCTGAATATAAAAGAAGAAATGCTGTCGATTGAAAAAGAAATTTCCGAACTGCATCCAACAATAGTTAAAGAAGCAAATGTCAATCACAAACTCCATTTGACCATGATTGATGGTAAGATAACATCACATCTTTCAGATACATCAACAGCAGTATGTGATATCTGTCACGCGAAGCCGAAAGAAATGAATGTCATCGACATAGTATCGCAAAGAAGTCCTTCCGTAGACATGTTTAAGTTTGGCTTATCATCCCTTCATGCTCGAATTAGATGTATGGAATGCGTGTTGCATATCGCGTACCGCCTAGATTTTAAGAAATGGCAAGCTAAAGGAGAAGAGCACAAGCTTCTATTAGCCAACAAAAAGAAGACCATCCAAGAAAAGTTTCGAAATGAAATGGGGCTACTTGTAGACATAGTTAAACAAGGTGCAGGAACTACTAATGACGGAAACACTGCAAGAAGATTTTTTGCAAATCCCCAAGTAACAGCGCAGATCACAGGCGTTGATGAAGAACTCATCAGAAGATTTGCAGTGATTCTTCAGGTAGTCTCATGTGGAGAGTTTGTTGACGTGGATAGGTTTCGGCAATATTGTAATGCAACATATAACAAATACATTGAGTTATATGCATGGTATTATATGCCGTCTAGTGTGCACAAATTACTTATGCATGGTGCCGACATAATTGAATACCATAACTTTATTCCAATTGGCAAACTCTCTGAGGAGGCTTCTGAAGCGCGTAATAAGGATTTCAAAAATTTTAGAGCCTACCACTCGAGAAAAGTTAGTAGAACTGCAACAAATGAAGATATTATCCATAACTTATTGATTTCTTCTGACCCATACCTGTCCAGCATCAGACCCAAGATATGTCAACTTCGGCATAAGCCATTGTCAGATGAAGCCAAATTATTATTATGTAGCCCAGATAAAGAAAATTTTGAATTTGTAGATGCAGGAAACCAGTTTGACTTCGATTAATTTTACTTTTTTCTTTCTTTGTTTATAAATATTAAGGATAGTTAGCTATATAGTTACCTAGTTTATATGATGGTTATTTTTTTATTATTTTGTTTTTATATTTTTATGTATTTTATTTATTTACCCACAATATAAGATAATAATGTGAAGTATTGTTTATTTTTTGTTACTTAAGTTACAGTTTTTAAATGGGACGCTTATGTTCAAGGTCAAAAAACATATAGTATCATACTATAATAAATATGTGTGCTACAATAGGCATACCTATTATTAATTTAGTAACAATACAGGACAGTACAAGGTACATTACCGCAATAATAAAGTCATCAAAATATGTTTCTTTCATTAATATATATCTTTTTAAAGGGGCCGTTCAAGGTCAAGGTCAAAAGTCTTAGGGCTTCGTTAGTAACTCTGTAATAATTCTTGAGAGTGAAAAGTACTAAAATAATTATTTTAAGGTATTTTTCCGTAATAACAGTACCCTGTAAAACGAAATTTTCATTAATTCATATCTCGTAAATCGGAGCGGTCGGGGTCAAGGTCAAAGGTCACATGGCTTCATTACCCACTCAGCAATCAAATATATAAGTTTCAGCTTTACATCTCAAAACACAAAAAAGTTATGACGAAAACAAATTCCATTTTCATACATTTGAAACATATAAGTAGGTATTTTATGGTGTTAAATAAAAATAAAAAAGTTGTGACTACTATAAAATTCAATGCTTTGATGGTCTCGACAAGACTGCATACTTGAAACAACCAAAAAAGGAACTTCATTTTTCAAAAAATCCTACGAAAGGGAGGCTCGAAATCCCGTCCATAGTGCGGCGCGGCGCGGCGGAGGTTTCCCGTCTAGTAGGTACCTACCAATTGGTAGATACTCGTACTAAGCTACTACCGAACAATACGGTTAATAGAAGGCGTTGCGTGTATGTGTTTCACGTAATCAAAAGTAATTTATACAATATTTTAACAAACAGATAAACAGACAAAAATTGAAAAAATGCTAGAAATGGGCTCTGTTAGTTATCTTCTAACTACCTGGCTATATTTATGTAGGTAATGTGTATAGAAGAAGATAGAATAGATCTAGATCAGACTATGGAATTTAAAAAAATGTATCTAATAGAAATAACACACAAAAAGAAATGGTTAGTAATAGAATAAAACTTAGTTCGTAATTTATCAATCGACGAGGTGTAGCGTAGCAGTTCTTTTCGAAACTGAGCCAAGGTACCTATAGAAGATAATGCTATTGGTATGGTAGTAGCTTTCATTATACGCGCTTTCTTTTTTTTCTGCTTGAGAAATCATCAAATGACTTTTCCCGCTCTGGGCGGAGCGAAAGGGAGTGTCAGACTCTCACTGACAACCCACCCGTGATCCTTCTAGTGCCCTTTGCATTCCCTCGACCACGCTGACTCTTTTTTGTTGATAGCTCTTTAGCGCCGGCGACTCGGGCCTGGATGCTATCGGTAGGGTATAGGTAGGATATAGGTACCACGATGTGTGATCCCAGCGGCGGTGCCTGCCGGGGGCCATGAAAAGCTATGGCCTCCGACTTGTTGAAGGCCACCTTCAGGTGCTCCCCCGGGCAGTGACCAGCGTGTCTTATACTTATCCTAACCTAACAACCAACGCTGAGCAGGAACAAATACTTGTATTGACCTGACTAACAATAAATGTCGGTTATAGATATTTTACTCTGATATCTACCACGCAGGCTAACAGCTAGGAATCGGTTTCATTGATCCATATCCCAATCTAAGTGATCGCGAGCAACCTGAAGCCGTGCTTCTCGGTGGCCTGGATACAATTTGGATCCCGTGGCTGGCCTTTTTAGGTCAACTTTGCTTTTCGAGAGATGACAAAAATTAGGTCATTTTCACTGAAGTGCGTCACTGTCGTCTAGATCCTGGTCTCCAGACTACGTTTCCAGTCTCCCTGAACTAATTGTATACCTTCGAGACACAAGATTGGCTTAGATGAAACTGTTGAGCGATAGTAGGTACCCTGTCACAACCATTGCTGGATTAGGAGACGACCTGAGCAGCTTCTAAAGTGTGGTTTCCTATTTATTTTAGCTTCACAGTTCCCGATGATGTGAAACATTGGACTGATGACCAATTTACATAAACGCCCATTTTTATAGAGTTTCAGGACTATCAAAAATATGGTGTATTGTTTTAAAAATTGATATTTTTGTTTTTACGTTCCGTGACACAAGTTGATTATGATATTAAAAGAGGTTAAGTATAGGTAGGTTAGGTACCTACCTATGGGTTCCTCGTTTCACTACGGAACACTAAAAACGTGAATTGGTAGCTGGGTACCTACATTATTGCATCACCCCTTTCTTTTAATTTGCTTGGATTAAGAGGAAACCGAGTAGTAACTCTTTTAAACGTCGCAAATTATAAGGGTTATTTTTTAGCATAAGCATTGTACCTTCTTCTTCATAAACGGTTTTTACAAAGTTTGGGCACACTGCGTGTGTGTGTGTGTGTGGGTGTAAAGGGGGTTGCTAAGTTACGTTCAGGTGTACAGTACAGTCTCGCAATATTTGTTTAGCTAGGCACAATTATTTCGTGAGCGGAAATTGAGCGAGAAATTGAGTGATTTTTATGAGTGTGTAACGGACAGAGATATGTTGGCATTGCTGTCTAGGGATGGCCGACAGGCCGGGGTGCGGGGTGAATCGATATTGATTTACCTACCTATGTTGCTATGTGGATAAATAGCTAGGTACCTACATAATATTGTGAAGGTACTTAGGTTCCTATTTTGAGAATAATGTCCTCATTGAAAGGTGCTGATTGTGTCTACTGAACTCATCTAATTTTTATAGCTGTACCTAATGATTATGGTTACCTACTGTGATGATGACTGCTAGTATGTAGGTACCTTTGTAGGTTCAGGCGCTTCAACTTCTGAAAGCTCGGCACTGACACTAAATAATGCTCAACAAATAAAACTGTAGCTTAGTGTTATCGGCATTAAACTAATTACTAAGGCTAACATCGATAGGCTAATACGTAGGTACCTACCTAGTAATTAGATTTCCCCAGACTTGTTTTGACAAAAAAAAAAACAGGAAAAAGAGCCCGCTGAACTTACCGGTCTTGGTATATTACCAAGTGCTATCACAAGTATTATTCAAGTCCGGTTCGTTTTCATTAATGCTCGTGAATTAACAGTAGGTACTTTTATAGCTAACGAGCTATAAAAGCCATTATGATTAGGGTCGAAAGAAATTCAGCAGAAAGCTGAAGTTTTAAATCAGCCGCAGCAAGTCCTTTGGGTCCAACAAAAAGAAATTTCTTTTTCGCCCCACACTAGGATTTACTCCTGTATCGTGGGTGCGTTCACAAACATGAAAATTCACATACACCAGAACACCCAGACCCGGAACAATTATCTATAGGCCATACAAACATTTGGTCCGTGCGGGGATCGAACTATATTAAAAAACTAATTAAAAAAAAACTATATTAAAAAATGTTTTGAATTTTCTTTAAAAATGCGAAGAAACTTTTTCCCCAACCTAATATGTAAAATTAATTTGATTTTGCATAGCACAAAGATAGCGACCGTTGTTTTAGTATGAGTAGGTAAGTTGTACGGTGTACGGTAAGGTAAAACACGCTGTACTTAGTAGGATAAGGTTTATAATTGACTCTGTAGTAGGTACAGTCCAATTTAAAAAATGCGGGTGTGTGCGTGATTGCGTACCTATTACTTTTACTGAACTGTATGCGTACCTAGTAGGTAGTTGCCGTTTGGTAGGGCAAAGCAGGAGATACAGGCTTCCGATACATTTTCGGCTACGGGGCACATCTTCTTATTTATTATATCTATCAAAAAAATCCAGTGCTAAGTTAACTGTGGGTAATTTGAAAGTAAACAACCATTTTGTTACAAATGCGTTTATTGTGACAGCAGTCTTACATTAACATAACAATCACAACATAGGTATATTCGAAACATCAATTGTTTAGGTTGTGCACATAGTAGGTACAGCCTAATAGTCTATACCTAATTTTATGTCACCGGAAAATGGCTAACTCCGTAGGTCTATAAAATATCTTGAGAGATTGTAAACTCTCGGTAAATTGACAACTAAATATTTCCCATAACACTCTTTTAAAAATCAAAATCTAGTCTAGATAATAGTCTAGTCTAGATTATTGAATATCAAATTCTGATGTGTAAAAAAGTATTCTAAATCTTACGCATTTTGCAATTATCCGGTGACATTTATATTTATACCTTTCATTGGAATTTTCAGTACGTCCATAATTTATTATGTAAACTATGAAATTCCGGGAAAGTAACTACTTTTAAAAGAAATCGATTGATTTTCGCTTCTATATATAAAATCTCATTTGAATTTATTGACAAGTCATTGGCACTAGGGTCGAACTATAGGGAACGTGCACCGCGTTGACTATGCCATCTAGTGTTGCAAATCTGAAACTTTTACGTTGTAAATATTCGACCTGTGCTGCCACCTATACTTCCTGCAGCCTCCGTTTAGGGGAACGTGCACGAAGTAGACTGTGCCATCTAGCGTTGCAAATTTGAAACTTATAAGTAAAATATACTTGACATTGACGCGTATGTGCTGCCATCTATAGTTTCTGCACGTTCCCTATACTATCATACATCAACAAAAACGACATTAGGTGAGACACTTGAAGAAAAATAGCAAGGAAGCCTGAGCAGTCCTTCCTACCTGCTCAATCCTGGAAAAACTTATAGTTGAAGCTTTTGAATCAACAGACCATAAAAGCGTCACACACACTATATCATAACTAAAAAGTGGCAATGCTGTTGGAATGGACGAAATTACTGTGGGCT
This sequence comes from Hecatera dysodea, assembly GCA_905332915.2. Lineage (NCBI taxonomy): Eukaryota > Metazoa > Arthropoda > Insecta > Lepidoptera > Noctuidae > Hecatera > Hecatera dysodea. Next base: position 21,247,791 of record HG995286.1, on the reverse strand, counting down.
AGTTGGCGTAATGGTACACCAACGAGGCCGATTATCTTAGAAACGAAGCTTTTCTAGATCTTTAATCCCGCCTTGAAACCTCATGTCAAGGCAGTGCTAAAGTCAGCAAATGATGGATGTACATCTATCTAGTCCTCTATTATTTTGTGCAGCACGTTCCGAACGCCTTTGAAGTGGGTATCCCTCTTCTGTTATAGATTGGGCCTAAATCGATCCCGAGAAGGCTGTTTTCGAATCGAGTAAGTTATGCTCTGGGCAAATCCTTCGTCTGACGCAGTACATAGAATTTGCTACGAAGTTAGAGAAATTGTATATGTAGGATGTTACCTTCTCCATTCGACCAAAGTAGGGATACCTCGGCGAAACGGCTGATAGAAGATGTGGAACGACATCACAGAGCAGAGCATGCCACCTACTATTCTATTTTATTTTTTGCCCTAAACCTATAGTCAAATTGACCTTTGTGCTGCCACTAATGATAGGTACCTACCTTGAAAGTATCCAAGTTTGTGACCAGCGTATTTAATAAATCTAGTGCAATCATAGTTTTAACATTTACTGTCAAATATTTCGTTGACAATAAATATTAAATTTGCATTTTACTGTTAAGCAAAAACATGTACTTTTTGTATTTCATCAACTTTTTATACCACATATTTAAGCAACTAAATAGTATCCTATTCTATTCTAAAATTCCATTGTCAGGCCCAACACATTTTAATAATTGGTAGCACAGACAACATTAAGAATCTACCTTTAATAATAATAAAGCATGAAAAATCTTAAAAAATATCGTTTAAGCATAGAGACATGGCAACTTCATTTAGATTCAAGATCCACTGCATAATAATATTACATTTTGATTTTTAGTGCCTACTATTCTAAGCTAAAGCTCATTAGAGCTGTTTTCATGATAGACACAATGTTTACATTGATAGCGACAAGAAATACATTAGTATCACCTATTTGTGAAAAAAATTTAAGGTCCCAATTTCTGGACCATATAGGTAGTTATTGTGAAATGTTCCTTGACCAAATGTCATAATGCCTACTAACTATTTATATAATATGCATATATTGTTACTTATTTAGGTACAAATAATTTATAATAAGGGTGTCTCAAGGTTCAAGATTTTCCAAGTACCCTGTACATATTTATTCCTACTATAAAACCATTTTATGGCTCTTAGTCTTAGGCTGTTACGTGCACCAATCAGTCAAATCGATTAATGGCATTGATGTATAGGAGAACGGATTAGTCAACATCAATTCTGCTCCTACTACACCAAAATCGAGAGAATGATCAAGTCATTACCTACAGGCAACAGTGTAACTGAACCTAAAGTGCAGTATCAGCAAAAAAATTAAATGATTACATGTTTGCATATGAATCCAAGACTTTTCTATAAAAGGTTTTTAAGTTCAAAGTTTTGTACCAATATTTGGTTCTTAAAACTATGACAAACATTGAGTATGTTAAATATTACTTATAGGTAAGTATTTGTTTCATAAATATAGGTGATGTGCAATGTTCCTTGACCAAATCTTTAAAGAGCATAGTATTTGTGGCATAGCTAGCCGGCTGCCATTTTGTTTGTTTTTTTATTCAAGTCGATTTATTTGGAGGTACAATAGTCCATATGACTGTCATTAAAAATTAATTAGTAACAAGCTTAAATTAAATACAAAGAATAGTGCTCAGCTTGACTTCACCATTTACTGGGAAATAGTAAAAATAAAACCACATATAAACCACTTTGTTAAGTAGTAGTAGGCACTTAACAAAGTGGTCATCACAAAAATATAGTTTTTATCATATAAAAGGTTAAATCAAATCAGGAACTATTATATGAATACCTAGGTACTATATTTTTAGTGATAGTAATTGTTCTCACATGGTGACTTTACCTCCAAATATTTCGACAATATGACACCTTAGGGCATCATATTGCTAAAATGTATTGTTTAAGTGCATGAATAACGGTTATTCACATAGTCCACTTACAATGCGCGGCACGAGTTTAATAAAAGAAAAAAACAAAGTGGCTGTGTGTAGCTATGCCAGCTCCCATACAAAAATTGTTCGCTCCCCTTACCAATAACTATATATAAATAGCACAGTATTACAATATTCCCTACAGTACGGCGACGAATGTACTTGCGCAGAGCAACGGAGGGGAACTCGCGGGGTGTCGGGCGGCGCGGGCCGCGTACCGCAAACACGCTTAGTTTGCGGTACCGAGCGCGAAGGGCAGACGCGGGCGTGTTTTTTGTGTAATAATTTTATTGAAACTGTTCTGTTAGGTTTTTTCATTTGTGTACCATACATAGACTTATGGAATATTACAGACGCACCGCGCCGCCCGCCGCTAAGACAAAACTGACTTGTGCACACAATTTTGGCCACTTTTCCTTATAATTTTATGTCTGATAATTATAATTGTAAATGTGTTTGTTTATTGAATTTATAGGTACCTACTTACTTTCCAGGCGCGAGTTATGGATAGAAGCTTGTCAAAGACGGTAATTGAAAAGTAAAACAGTTGTACAATAAGGTAGTTGACTAAAAAAATCTGATAACTCTGTCGGATAGATTTCCATAAAATATTGGACACATAATTTTTTCTTTTTTCATATAATAAGAAAAAACGAAGACTATACAGTGCGTTGAAAACTCGTGTGACGTCACTACTCGCTACAATTTTTACCTAGCCGTGACGTAACAAGCAAAAAATAAAAAGCATCAAAGATCAGGAGTGGGGGCACTCCTGATCTTTGATGCTTTTTATTTTCGTCAGTTTTTATAGATTTAATAAAGGAAAAAATACGTGAACAATATTTTTCTATAATCTTACTGACGGACTAAATATAATCACATATTTTTTACTCAGGAAACATCCTTATTACCTACCTATATAACATGTAGGTACGTATGTGGTTTACACTTTTAATAAATAATTATATTAGATTTAATAATCACAGTTATATTGAATGTAAATATGAATAAATGATTACATTATAATAGTAATAATCACAATTGTTTTATTTCCCATTTGGTGACAACCCTTTCATACTTGCATGTGGCAGCGTAAGTACCTACACTGGCGGCGGCATCGCGCGACATCAAAGGCGTTTCCCTACTGTAATATTGTAATACTGTGTAAATAGTTACTAATTTACAAGGTTTTTACACAGTTATTTAAATTAAAATTAATAATAAGGCTGTCTTGACGTTTTTACTTCCAATAAATTTCATTGAGAATGGATCTTCTACACCAAAATTAACCGACAATGATCAATCTTTTTGCTGTAACTTCCTTATTGATACAATCCAGTAGTGAAGACATCAACTGTCAAACACTCTGTCATGTAGGACATAATACTTTTTATGGTTCAATACCCAAAGGGTAACCAAGGGAACCATACCATGAATGGAGCAAACAAAAACATCTCAAGGTGGCAAATCTATTGTTACTGTGACTGTATTTACAGATGATTTACCATCTAACATACAATCTAATTGTAAATAAAGATGTTGAAGTTTGTATGTAGAGGTACATAACTTCCAAGAAAGTTGCAATATATGAGATCTAAAAGTTACAACTAAAATAATTTGAAAGAAAATTAATCTTTGTTTCGTACAATTTGATTGTTTTTACTTATAAGGTAAAGGGTAAATTTTGTTACTTTTTGTACAATTTAAATAATTACCCATTAATACAAATTTTACTTAAAGCAAACAGGATTCTAATACAGTATAATCTGCTTATAAGGTGTTAGTAGAAGTTTAGGGTAAGCTCATTCATCACATTGGTGTTAAAAAAAAAGCCTGTAAAGATAGATTTAAGGTGAATAAATAAAAATGAAACATAGAAAGGAGTGACAAACATGTTACATGTGTCTTGTTTGTGAAATTGTAACAAAGCTAAAAGTAACTACTTCCTATTTTAGTAAAGTATTCAGTGTAATAGAGAAATGTTAAAAATTGTCTCTGCTTATAAATTCAAGGGCCACAGAAACACATGAAGCTGCTAGGAATAATTTGACTCACTATAACTGAATTCCATTGTACTTGCATTAATCCGATTGATAAAAGCACATGATTAGCATAAAATTACAATACACATACATATATAACAAAGTTTAAAAACACCATTTTTAAATAATTTACACAATAGTTTATCAGTCTGCAAAATATTGAATGCTAATTTGTTTCAACACTGCAGATATAGATGGAGATTAACCAGTTTTTCAGTCATTCATTTATTTACTATGGGCAAAAAGACCCTTTCCCAGCTTAAAAGTTTTCTACATGAGGACTTTTAAGACTTTTCCAAAACCTATTGTTTTATTTTCATCTCTTAGGGTGATTCTGCTTAGTTGTTCATATTTTTTGTATGGTTCCATACAGATGGTACCAGCACATTCCATTCTCATGATGGCCACTTGACCTTGTTTAATAAAGCGTGGCCGTGTTTGTGACTTCTTAGCAGTCTTTTTGTCAACTAGGCAAATAAGGGCCTTTACAGTGACTCGTTCCACTGCACAATGAATGTGCATTACAGCAGAATAACCAGCAGTTATGATTGAGTTGGTTTCTATGATTGCAATCTGTGCATCAAATATTGTTCCTGTAGTTATAGGTTCATTAATATCACAAAGAACGAAGCCAAGTAATAGTTCCTCATCTTCTATGCCTTTAAGTTTGACTCTCACATTTTCACCACATGCTACTGAATCCACTTCAGCGTAATCTGTCCACAGCTGGTCCACAATAACTGGCACCTTGTTAGGCATAAGCAAAAGAGTACTGCCTGTTTTTGTTACTCCTACTTCCACCTTTCCCATCAGGATAGTGCCCATATCTTTGTATTTGTAACTAACTGGCATCATAAAAGGTCCATCATAATCTCTGTAAATGGGGGGGAGCTCTTCTAACAGTTGTATGAAAGATGGCCCACGATACCATGGACATATATCCTCAGACACTTTATCAAGTAATCCTTGTCCAGTAAGGCCAGATACAGGTAAAAATGAAAAATCATTTTCTTGGTCAAAACCAAGCATTTTTAAAAACGGAATAAGCTTTTCTACACAGTAATTATATCTATTTTCCTCCCAGTTAACTGTTGGGTCATCCATTTTGGTTATAACTGTTACCAAATGTTTCACTCCAGCAGTTTTTACCAACATTAAATGCTCACGAGTCTGCCCTCCCTTTTCAAAACCAGTTTCAAATTCTCCTTTACGGGCAGACACAACAAGTACAGCAAGATCAGCTTGTGCCGCTCCACCAATCATGTTAGGCACAAAGCTCTTATGGCCAGGAGCATCAAGAATAGTGAAATGCTTTTTTTCAGTTTCAAAATATCCTCTGCCAAGTTCGACAGTTTTACCCTTGTCACGTTCTTCTTGGCTTGTATCTAAGGCCCATGATAAATACCAGGACTCTCTAGATAATTCACGGGCTTCATTAATATATTTCATTAATGTCCTTTCATGTACCATGCCTGTTAATGACAAAATTTGCCCACCAATTGTAGATTTTCCGGCATCCACATGTCCAACTAGGACGATGTTGATATGTTCTTTCAAACTTTTTTTCCCTGTACACTTTTTCTTAGGGTTTGTTTTGTCTTTGCTGTGTACGTTTACTTCTTGTTTTTTTCTTTTTTTTTGCGTTTCTGTTATTTCCGATGATGGTCCAGGGTCAGGAATGGGTTCTTCTGAGGACGGCACTGCGCAGCTAGCTTGCTCTAGAGGTGGCAGCCAAGGCGAGTCCAGTTCATATCCAGAGTCTTGCCAAGTGCAGGATGATGACGATCCAGCTGCACAATTTGCGGAAAAATACAGGCCCGACGGTCCTGCAATACTGTCTGATCCAGCGGCACGATTTGGGGAAAAATACAGGCCCGATGGTCCTGCAATACTGTCTGATCCAGCGGCACGATTTGCGGAAAAATACAGGCCCGACGGTCCTGCAATACTGTCTGATCCAGCGGCACGATTTGCGGAAAAATACAGGCCCGACGGTCCTGCAATACTGTCTGATCCAGCGGCACGATTTGCAGAAAAATACAGGCCCGACGGTCCTGCAATACTGTCTGATCCAGCGGCATGATTTGCGGAAAAATACAGGCCCGACGGTCCTGCAATAGGTACAAACTCATGTGCATGAACGTTTAGCTTTGACATTTGCACCGAAAGTCTTTTTGTTTCGTCATTTTCTAACGACATTTTCACAATGAGAAATCTCCCGCTCCGCCGTTGAGTGTTCAGATAACGCTGAGCTGTGGCCTAGCGGGTAGCTTGAGCTCGCGCGCGCTTATGTTGACTTGCCTTTTGACTTTGACATGCAGACCCTTCATCAAATAGCACCAAACGCAGTGTTGCCAATTTAGCATTTCTTTTTAAGCTAAAAGAGAGAGTTAGTTTAGTGAATAAAAGTTTTCCACACAACACGTTTGACAGCTGGTTTAAAAGTTTATTTAGCTAATCAATAATAATAATCAATATCAATAATAATAATAAAACTAAAAAAAAAACGCACATTGTCTATAATGCTAAATTCACACGCAATGACTTTGGGCTGGCGATTTTTGTGTGTGGTTCAGACATATGCCTGTGCCGGGTTCCTTGATATTGTTTTATACAAATGTTGAGGTTTCAAATTCACATCAAGCGGATTCATTCAAGTGGGTTGTGATCACCTTCCCGTGTACTCCACCGGCGCGGCCCCCAGCAATAATGAATTACTATAGATTACTAACTTTTGCATAATATTAATATAAATAAATTTATTGTTGGTGTAGGTACAAATTTATTTCGTCTAGTTATTTTGTTTAGACGTTTTCGAGTAGGTTGAGTCAAATATTACATTTTCATTGCAGCCGAGGCGGAATAGCCCGAGCAAGGCCGTTATGGATCCGAGAAACGAATGACAAACCCTATTCAATATAGGTATGCAGATGCATAATATTAAATACGATTTGTCATATGCATCTGCTTCCCGCGGCTTTGCCAGCGTGAAAAGTATTTTTATCTGCCAGTGAGTTCCATGAAAGGCAGTCCAGCCGTTTTGATAATTCCGCGTGAAAGTCATTTTCATAGGTTTTAATTACTCCTTGTAACATCAACTTCCGAGGGTGGTTGGAAGAAACAGACAGACATAACAACCAACAGGCAGAGACAAAAAAAAATATCGTTGCGAGTATCGTTATATACTTCCATATGCATTTAGTAAAACGCTGTTATTTTGATAAAGCAAAAAAAAAACTTTTTGTGTTATACTGTTTCCCAATAGGGTTACCAACAGGCTTAAAATGAAAAAATTGTTATATCAACAAGCTTACTTAAAACCGGGAAATTAGCAAAACAAAGTTTTCCATACTACTCTGGTGACTGTAAACGTGATATAAGTGTGTTGGTGGTGTAAGCACCTGTGCCTTCAACACAGGTTTATCGCCTAACGCGGGACGCGCCTAAATCATCTGTCTCAATAATGTCATAGCAAGGACTACCTGTGCCTGCAAATTCGTACGCGTGGGTGGCGGAATTTAAAAAAAAACTGTGTCGCATAGATAAAATGTACGTACAGTGGATACCTTGCCTAACCTGACCCCGCTTGGAATTAACAATATTTTAGAAATATGGTAATGCATGCAATAATTGTAAATTAGAGAAACATCGTGAAATTTCCAAAGTCTATGACAAAGTACGATATGGCCAAGATACATACATATACTACTATCGTCTATACCTTTCATATCTTCCAAAGGCAATCGTTAAATTTTTAGAGTCGGTTGGTGGGGGCATTTGGTTCTAACAAAAAATACCACTTTAAAACTTAATAATAATAACAAATTATTTATTTGTTATTATTGAAAATTTAGCACTATGTATGACTTATAATTAATGTTAGTAAGTAATATGTACATATTTCATAAACGGTTCTCTGAAACGAATAACGGTTTATTATTATTATTTATTTGCTTCGGACAGAATCCATATAAGTGTTAGTAAACAATTTGCTTAAAAAGTGTTAGTAAGTAGGTACATACATAATATAATATTTATCATTTAAAACTCTTCCAGTCACTATTCCTACCCATTGAACCTGGATGGGACAAATCAAATCAAATCAAAAATGTTTATTTGTCAGAATATGGTACAATAGATGTTACAATTTGAGTTCCAGCATATCCTGCCATACTATGGCGTACAAATATTTCTATAATAATGTCGGCTCATATAATAACCTATTAATTAATTATTATAAATCAATGAATGCAATATAAATATTATTGTAATAAAAATTGAAATTGTATTGAATTAATAAAAGTCCTATCACTATTATTGAATAAATATGTCAATTGTTGGCTATGGTAGAATAAATTATATTTTTATGTAATGACTTATCCTCTAAATATTCTTTAACACTGTAATAATTTTTGTCTAATAACAGTCTAAATAACACCCTTTTAAACGACGACGACGGTAAATCTTGAATATTATTTGGCAAATGATTAAATATAATAATTGCCATGCAGTAAATATTTCTTTTATATAACATTAATTTTATTTGGGGTAATTTGAATTTGTCTTTGTGCCGTACTCTACTATTTATTTTGTAACTATTTTCAAATAAATATATTTATATTTTTTTTTTTTACAAACATGCATGTTTCGAGGATATAAAGACATGGTAAAGAGAGTATTTTAAGTTTTTGGAATAGCGGTTTGCAGCTATCCAAAAAGTGAGCTCCACACATTGCCCGGATACATTTTTTTTGTCCTTTGAAAACTCTTTCCACATCTACTGAGTTGCCCCAAATAATAAGACCGTATCTCAGTAAAGATGATACATAAGCATGGTAAGTAACCATTGCGGTATTTAAGTTAACCGTTTGCCTTATTCTTTTCAGGACATACACAAAGCGATCTTTTTTTTTGAGTATTTTATCTATGTGTGATTTCCAGCTGCAATTTTTATCTACGGTTATACCTAAAAATACACATTCATTAACAGTGTTTAAGATGGAATTGTTATATTGAATGTCTAGACTATCTGTGTTCGTGTTGGATGCTTGAAATTGTATTATGTTTGTTTTTGTCACGTTTATTTTTAAGTTATTTGTTTCTAGCCATTTGATTGCCTTGTCTAATGCTTTAACGATTCGTTTTTCTAAGTCTTTGTTATCATTACTTTTAATAATCATGGTTGTGTCGTCGGCAAATAGTACGCACTCTTCAGTCTTATTCGACAGTAATGGCGGGAAGCAATCATTTACAAAATGCTGTTGCCACTTTCTTACGCATAATAGCGTGAAAACCATCAACGCGTGCATTTGCGAACATTTGTGACGCACTACAATGACGCGGTAATCCAACATAATTTTTTCATGATTACCCATATTATTTTTAGAGACCTATCCAACGATACCCCACACGATGGAACAGACTGCCAAAAATAGCATGAAAAGAAAAGGACTTTCCAGATTTTATTTTACAACTTTGTCGGCATGGTTTATAACTGCAACTATGCCAAATTACAGCTTTGTACTTCGATCATATTGATCGAAGGCTTTGTAGCATCAATAGTCTCCGAGTAAAAAGCTGCCAGGTGGACATGGGCAGGGGCACATCGCTAAACTATAAGGTTCTACGGAAGCATTTTTTATGTTATAATCGGTTTAGCTCAAAGAAGAACCTCCACACATATTTGGCTATGAATGTATAGCCAAATATGACGATATTTTTTTGTCCATATGTCTCTTGGTTGTTATGATGTCTGTCTGTTTCTTCCGACTATCCTCCGAAGCTGATGTTACAAGGAGTAGGTAACGTAAGCGTATTATGTGTATTTATATTGGAAAAAGGATAATAACAATTAAATTAGATAAAAGGATAATAATAATTAAATTAGACGCATTTTTATAGAAATTTTTAAATATTGCTTACAATACTTTATAACCCTCATCACGCAGTTTTAATTAAATAATTTAGTCAGCTTTATTATACAGATAGATTAGAACTTCTTTTCCAGCGGACAATGCCGCCGCTGTCGAATTGGTAATTTCTCGATTCATTTCTCTAGCGGTCATCATGCTACACGGCCGTCTTGAACGAAGCGCGGGCGCTAACTGGTTGCTCTAAATCGGAGGGAAGCGATTACACTATCCTAAATCGGAAACAATTTAGGAAGGTGGGCGATCGGGACCTTCCAATCTCTCTAAATCGGTCACTAACCGTCCTAACTGCAATTACACTATTCTGTTTCCTAAATTGGCTTCCTACAAATTGAATAGTGTAATAAGCCCTTAAACTAAACTGTCAAAACTGTCTGTACTCTGTAGTACTAGTACCTAGTCTGCAGGGTCCGTCAACTTTGTTCTACGAACAAGATGTAGGTGGGCTAGAAAACACGAAAGAGACAGCAACATCAGAGTAAAAGAGATAAGACGTTGACATTTGACGTCACAAGAAAAATGTCTGCCTGCCATCGATTGCGCACCATTTTATCTTGTTCTTGTGTTTATTTGTAATAAATAAACGAGTTGCATTTAATTCTACATACATTGTTAACGTGAGTCGAGCTTGCTCCTCCGTGTCTGTGTTTTGGTGAAATTAAGTGCGTATTTGTGAGATATAGACTCGGTGTTGAGACAATGACTCTTGTATGATTTTGTGTCTAATTTCGCGATGAGTTCGCAGAAAGAAAACACTAGAATCTGTGCTATGTGTGGATCTTCACCTTCTAAAGATCCCAGCATCACTTTACATCGGTTTCCGAAGCCTGGCTCAAAAAATGCTCTGCGGTATGTTCATAATTAAATTATTATTATATACTCCTAATATTCGTTTGTATTGGTCTGACCATCTGGATTAGTCATTTTAATATTTTTTTCATTTTCAGTTGTGAATTATGGGCAAAGTATTGCTTCCCAAATGAAGCCTGGTCTTCACCGAAATTCCAAGATGAACTCCATGCAAAGCATATGATGCTTTGCAGTAAACATTTTGAAAGCACTTGCTTTAATGAGAAGAAGTTGTTCAGAACAGCGATACCTGGTGTTCAATCCTATAAGGTAAGTACATACAATAATTAACATCTGAAAGATAATAAAAAAATTGCCTTACATTGGAGAGCGATATTGATTTCTTTCATTTTTTTCTGTGTGAAGATCTGGCCACCCTCTGGCATGACATGGCTTTAGGTCAAGGTTATGCCTTGAACTCACTTTTGCTCTGTATCACATGTTATTAATCATATCAACAAGTCCTTTTTTACTATAATACAATACCAGAGCAGTACTTCTGCAAATGAATTTTGATAAAAATTATCCCATTTGTTAATCCAGGTTATGAACTATTTGTGTACATACAAAATTCCAATTCCAGTGCTTTTTGCATGAAAGAGTAACAAACATCCATACATCCAAACAAACTCAATGTTTGTAATATGTATTAGTAGGAAGTAGGATCAGAAGGATTTGAATTTAAAATAAGTTTAACTTTTATTTTCAGGATACAACAATTTCTAAGCTGCCCGATCAACCTGCCATATTTGAACCTGTTGCTGGTCCATCCTTCCTTAATCCTTTACAAGAGTGTGATGAATGCGTGTGAATTTCCAAAAATCTTAGTGGATTTCTACGTCATAAAAGGAACCATTATGCATTTATTTATTCGTCAGGTGGTAAGTCAAGACAATAAGTGATTATAATATGAATTGGTTATGTTCACTTTTTAGTGCAGATTTACCGGCAATGGGCCCGCTTGTTGGTTTACAGACCATCTCTAACTGAGAGGGGAGGCGTGGATCACGCTCACTCATGCCTCCTCTCAGCAGTAGGAAGATAATAGGCTGATAAGGATTTATTTTTTATTTTACACCTTGTTTTACTATCGGACGATAGTGAAGCTAAATTGTTAGATCTGTATCCCTTCAACTAATGAAATAAGTACCTATCTATCTTCCTAACCGTTTCTTTTATTACATTATTATTTCATATAACTGAAGATATGTGTATAAAATAATATGATACATTTATACAGTGTAAAATTTCTTGATTTTGTATAGTTTTTGATGTGAAATAGACCTGTCCAATCCATACTCGATATTATAGTGAAAGATGCTTTCTGTATTTTCATTTTATGTGTTTTAGAATATTATGTTATATTTGTGTTTTAGAGAAGCGAGTGCCAATGATCTCCATCTGTCAATTATCACTTATGTTTATCAATAAAATACTTTGTGCATTTTTTAAATAGTGTATATTAACTTTATGATCTTCCTATAGTTATTTTCATATGGTAATAGTTTTTTTTAAAGCTTGCTAGTGTTAATAAGAGGTGTATGATGTCAGCAACTCTCGTTCTTAGTTGAACTATTAGTACCTAAACATAATTGTGATTTGTGAACTTGTTTTGTCCCAAATGACACATATGTTCATGTAAAATGAGTCATATTAGCATAAAATAATAAATAATTTAAATAAAAACGTTTGTTTTACTAAACTGCTCGTTAGATATTATTTTTTAACATTTTATGCACAAGTACATTGTGTTTCTCGATAGTAGTTTTGTTCAGATGTCAATTACTGCTGAGCAATAATTCTCATCTTGAAAGAAACTATCGAGAAGCGCACTGTACTTGTGCATAAAATGCAATAGGTACAAAGAATCTGTATAGTACAGTGGTGCTTTGAAATTCCCGCCCTGGATTCTACTGCAATGTTTTGGTGGGCAAAACATAGATGGCGCTGGTTGGTAAGGAAAATTTTCCTCATAAAATTTGTATGGAGTCGTTATTCTTCCCCTGGGGTATATATGTTCTGTGCTAGTCTGTCTGTACATTTTTGCGTTGATCCTACCACATAATTATTACCGTTGTCTTTTTGTTAATGTATATTTAAACTTGACCTCACGGTATCGTTTATCGGATTTTAGTTTACACTTATAATATTAATATTCTGCTGTGCATATTGGACAAGTGTCAAGGTGCTATTGCCAGCCACCAAGGAAATATGACAGCAAAAGCCTCCTTGATAACATTTTGTTGATCTTTGAAGATGTGTAAGCTTAAGAGTGGCTCAAAACATGGAATGTCTGAGTAATGTGATGATGAGTTACTTAAAATGGCTGTAAAAGGTTAAAAAGTTGATTTATTTAAGTAAATGTATGTACTTAGATTTATTATTTAAATACCTTAATAAAAATTCAAGTGCCCTTTTACTTTTTTTTATTGCATATCCAATTGTATTTCTTTGCAAGTCGATATATATTAATATCCAGAAATATGTTTGAGGAAGAGTAGAAAGCCTATGTCGACATTTGAAAGTGACTATTACCAATAGTACTTGGTATTTTAGTTTTGACTCTTTCTTCACCAACCTTTATGAAAATATATCACTACCAGTGAGAGTGTTTCATACATTTTCATAGAATAATAATTATACCCAAATCCTGAAAGGTGTTCTCTTACTGACTTACTGTCACTCTCACTTTAACGTGTTATTGTAGCAACATCATTACTATTCAAAATGGAAAGGCTTTTTTTTTGCATCATTGATACCATACCTTTAAGCTTTAATATGACATACTGTATGTCTGTGAATATTATTTTAGGGCACAGCCTCCATACAAATTCCGGCCATGTTCTTTCCAGCATTTAAAAGGAAAGTACTCCAAGTTCAAACTTATTCATATTAATTTAAATTTACCAACAGCACAAGCATGAATGTCATGTGTCTAAATAAAGATAGATTGACTGACTGATAAAAATCACATTGATAGGTTCTACTTTTCTTATGGTTTAGGGATTGATCACTATTGTGACACAATTGAGGTACATTAAAACCGCTAGCAAGTCGCCAACTGCAATTGTTGTGTGGACATAGCAATGCCTTGAACCTTGCAGTGAGTTTTGCATTTAAGTACATACTTTTTGACATAAGGAATTTCAACGAAGCAGTCTCATTGATTGTGGGCTGATATAAATAATCAGATAACAGGAAAAAATAGGGCTGTTTTATGTTTTCCATACAAGAGCTGTTATTTTTATTCCACGACTAAACAGTTAAAACCTGTCCATTGAGGATCAGTCCTATTGTACATGAAGTCCATCCCATTCTCTGCTTTTATGAGTAAATAATAGTAAGAATGAAGAGATAAAAGGCAGTAGTCTACCTCAATTAAGTGTGGCATCAGTGAAATCAGCATCTCCAAATCTTATAAATATTTAATAAGATCAGTTAACCCAAAACTTTAGAGTTAAATTATTCGCGTTTGCAATTAAAAAACAGCTGAGCGTTAGTTTGACAATATAAAAATTATATTTCCCAAGTTTAATGTAGATTTTTGGAGAAGTGTAGATGTCACCAGAAATTATTAAGTTTATATAATACTTCTTAATAAGACAAGGATATATTGGCAACTATTGAATTTGGATGGGAATTATTGTATACAAAACGCTTTTTTAGAGTAAATCGAGAAATTATAATCTAATAGATTTATTACAATTTTAAGGAGTCTGAAATTTTCCGTTGACATGGCTTCCCGTTGACATAAATAAATATTTTATTTTGAACCCAACAGTCGTCCCTATGTGTGATTATGATTGATTATACACACGAAACTGCGTATCTAACACCTGTTAGGTACGCACCTCCCAACAACAAACTGTTAGGTACCTATCTAACAGTTTGTTGTTGGGATTTAACGCTCGTAAGCATAAACAATCAACCTAAGTACGTAAACAAAGTACTTTGCAAGTAGATTTTTATTAATACATATCTATTCCAAAAAATAAAGTCGCAGTTCGCACATCAGATTTATTTGTTTTGTTAGGTTATCCGGATAAACACCTTCACCTGTTAGTCTCTTGGCTTTTTTCACTTACCCAGTTTGCCAGGTATTACATCAAATACTTCATTTCTGTCATGTATGAATGACGGATTTGGGTATATTTCCTGTAAACAAAAAAGTCTGGTATCAACATCAATAAATCGATTAGGTAGTTCGTGTGAGAGTTCGTCACTTCAGCAACCATTCGTTAAAAGTTTAAAACGTCAGATCATGCAGTGTTGCCAGATGAGTCGAGCCCCAACCGAGTCGTCGAAAATTTCATCACAAGAAGCCTATTTGCCCAAACCAATTTGCCCAAATGAAATACAAAGTAGCCTAAAATCGAAGCAAAGTATTTAAAGCTTAACATTTTTTTTTGCATTAGTTAAATGGGTGCTTAGAAATATTATTCGACAAATTTCCACTGAAATCACAATTTCTAATAATTTTATTTAAAAACAAAACTTCTACCTACTTAAAAAATCAACTCTGCAAAGAACTCAGTTCAGTATAAAGCTTTGAAAATTTTATTTTCGGGGTTCTAAAAGATTTCCTTAAAAACCAAGACTCGACTATTATAATGAATCGGTAATACATCTCTATAGTTATGTACCACAAAGTCTGCATAATTATATTTTTTACAAAAAAAAAGGGAAAACGATAATAAACCTTTACGTATCTTTATAAATACAGGGTTTTTCCCATAATGTTTCATATTTATATTGCCATGTCTTTTCCATTTTGAAAAGACAGGAAGACCATTAAAAATACGAGATATTCGATAGTATAATTCAAAATGTTGTGTTCTAAAGTACGTTCCTAAAAGTGATTGTAATGTGAAAGTATGATCATGAAAATTAAAATTCACTGAAATCCATGAATGCACAGCTTAGCATAGTATCCCTCAATACACTACAAGCCAATAACAGCTTTATTTCGTTAGTTTGAAGAATTATTCTTATGCAGAACTGTATCAAAATTTTTTTCTTATGTCGAATTGTTGGTTTTGATTTTTAACAGCAACCTCTTAGCCCCGCAAACAATATACGTCTTTCTCTTTTAACAGCTGTTACTGAAATGGGTGTTTCCCGCGTATCTGAAGCTGCGGTAATTTGTGGTGCAGTTAAGCGACGATTCCGTTTAGAAAGAACTCTGATGAAGTTACCTATCCTTTTGACTTGTAGGTAGCGGATTTGACCTTTTTCTATCTTCATTTCTGCCAGTTTCTTTTTTTCGAGCGAGGGTTTAGTGGACACCTTTACAAGAAATTCCGAGTTTTTGGCGATTTGGCGTTTACTGCCTTCTTCACGCAGAGAAGGTACAAATAGCGCTTCGCTGTTCAAGCGCGATTTGCCTGCGTTTGCCATTTTCAATAAAAAAACACGTTCAAAGTCAAGTCGAAACGTTTCGAATACAGACGATGTTAATATACACTGGACAGCAAATAAACCGAGCCACCCGCTACCTAGGCACTCTAATTCGATTTTCTCAAAAACTAAAAAACCTACAATTATCAAAGTTGTACCTACCTACAGAAAGTGCGTTTCATGGTGATTAAAATGAAAGGAAACTCATTGGGTTTAATCAATATTTCAGTGTTTATTAAGGATTTTACAAAGAAGAGTCGTTTTCCAGTCGTGACAATCGTTAGTAATGATAAAGTGAAAAAAAAAATTAAAGCCAAAAACAAAGATAAAGTCAAAAAAAAGTTTTTAATCAATATTCCGTATTCCCTCCCCTTGCTCGGATAACTGCCAGCATCCTTGTATTCATCGACCTTACGAGGCTGACGATAAAATCTTGAGGAATTGTATTCCACTCCTCTTCAATTGCGATTCGCAGCTCTGGAAGCCTTGTTGGAGCAGGTACCCGGGCTCGAACCCGACGTTTCAGCTCATCCCATAAGTGTTCTATCGGATTCAAGTCCGGGCTTCGAGCTGGCCAGTCCATCGTACGAATGCTGACGTCGCGTAGATACTGGGTCACCACATGAGCAACATGATTTCGTGCATTATCATGCATCAATTGCATATCCTGTCCGATATATCCTGCGTAAGGTACCACATGGTCTGCGAGGATTTCAGTAATGTAGCGATGAGAAGTCAGTCCACGTGTACGGCCCGTCGGTTCGATGAAAACTAACGCTGTATGTGCTGTTAACGACATGCCGCCCCAGACCATTACAGATCCTCCTCCATAAGCAACAGTTTCCTCGATGCAACACTGAGAATAACGTTCTCCAGGGCGACGATATACTCTCTGACGTCGATCACTTCCATGTAGACTCACCCTGGTCTCATCACTGAAGAGTACATTACTCCACTGCTCTAATGTCCAATCCCTATGCTCTCGAGCAAATTCAAGTCGTGCTCGACGGTGTGCTACCGTTAATGCTGGGCCTGTTACAGCTCTTTTTGGGGTCAGGTTCCGTTCAGCAAGTCTCCTTCTGACGGTATCTGAACTTATGACCACTTGGCGTTCGTCACGCAGACTTTGTTGGACTTGAACTGCGTTGAGGTGGCGATTTCGCAGAACAGTAAGGTGGATATAACGATCATCTGCTGCTGATGTAGCCCTAGGTCTGCCCGTACCTGGACGGCGATCGAATGCTCCAGTCTCGTCAGGTATCGTCTGTAAACTCGTTGCACCGAAGATCTGCTGATTCGAAGCCTTCGAGCGACTTCACGTTGCGCAATGCCTGCTTGAAGTAATGCTACAGCTTGAGCTGCTTCCTGAGGTGTTGTATCCATTATTAATCGAAAAAAGTAGCAAAAACACACGCGTCTGAGCAAACGATGGACAAAAACTAAAGAAATGATAAGAAATATCCGACTGCCTCATTGTAGAGAAAAAGAACGCTAATTTCAAACTCTGGTGAAAACAGAGCAAATCGTTAGCAGTGTGTTTGTTGCTTGATTACAATGTGAGTTGACGGTACTTTCGAATTAATTTGTAGTCATTTTAATCACCATGAAACGCACTTTTTGTAGGTATAACTTTGATAGTTGTAAGTTTTATACTTTTTGAGAAAATCGAATCAGAGTTCCTAGGTAGTGGGTGGCTCGGTTTATTTGCTGAACAGTGTATAATAACCTTCGCGTTCTAATGCTCAAGTGTGACTAAATAAGGTACGAAAAAGATAAAACTACCAAATATTTTCTATAAAACCGCATTATCAATGCATGAATGAAAGTACTTGACGGATGAGATGATAAAACACGTGTTTCGTCAAAATCCAGGAATTTGTTAACCCTCAAGGAATATGCAAAAGGTCATAAAACTTTATTTTATTGATATTACTTACGGCAGGGAATCGGCATTTTTTTGTTTTGTTTGAAATCAGGTGTGCTTCCAAACTTTTGGACGGTAGTGTACCGTATATGTATACGTAGATCGTGCTACGTAAGTCTTGTCGTTCTACTTCTAAATTTTATTGTTTTTCAAAGTAGCTACCATCACTTAACACCATAGAAATATATTAACACATACCTACTCATGCGCTTAAACCACTCATTTATTTTGACTGCTTGGGAAGAAATCTGTACTTCTATCCCCGAACAGAAGTGGAATCTTTGGTGATTCCACTTCTCTTCTTTACATATGGAAAGAGGGCGAAATCACAGGGCGTTAGATTGGGACTGTAGGCTGGGTGATCTAATAGTCCAATACCGGAAGACGCCACAATTTCAGCAGTTTTTTGAGCGCTATGATCCGGTGCGTTGTCATGGTGAAGCAGCCATGATCGCAGTTGGCTTATTTGTCGCAATTCCTAAGTGTTTGCATTAGCGGGATCAAGCACGATTGAACAGACCATCCCGCAGTAACACTGTGTTGCGTATCTAAAGGTAAAATGGTGTTTATTATACCACGACGGCCAAAAAAACCAGAAATAATATTTTGTTTTTTACTGAACGTGACTTCCTAGGCATCGTTGGGAAATCTTCATTTTCAAAAATCCATAGACGACTTTGAGACTTTGTTGGATGGTCAAAATAATATATCCAAGTTTAGGTGCTCCTGTCACAATCAATAGCAGACATCTCAGAGGAACGCCTTAAATTTTTGCATCTTTTTACCCACGACGGAACGGAGACAGTGTATACATACGTTTGGGGTGAGAGGATGTTTGTGCAAACCAATGTTCCCGTTTATCTCCAGTACCTACTGCTAGTCCGATTTTCATGCGGTTTTCAGTGATGGGTTCGGATTTGATTGGTGCATGTTCTTATATAGGTGTTATGGTGACAACTCACCAGGGGGCGCTGCAGTCAAGGATATTTGGGCAAACCAATGTTGCCATTTATCTTCAAAACTACTTTTCCAATTTTGATGCAGTTTTCAGTGGTGGGTTAAGGTTTGATTGGTGCATGTTCTTAGATAGGTGTTACGGTGACACTCACCAGGGGGCGCTGTAGTCAAGGATATTTGGGCAAATCAATGTTGCCATTTATCTTCAAAACTACTATTCCAATTTTGATGCAGTTTTCAGTGATAGGTTAATGTTTGATTGGTGCATGTTCTTAGATATGTATTACGGTGACAACTCACGAGAGGGCGCTGCAGTAAACATATATTTATGGAAAAAAAACATTTTGATGTAGTTTTCAGTCGTGTGTTCGGGTTTGATTGTTGCATGTTCTTAGCTATTTAAGAACGTTGCATTTCTTCGTGGCATTGTTTCCGAGACAGGTCACGTCGAAAATTGTACTTAATAAATAATCGCGCGAACTTGAGAGCTCGTAAGAGATGCCATACTTACACTTTTACTCGTGTTAACACGTATTATCTCAATATTTAACTATTACATGGCGACTGAAAAGTTTCGACATGTTCTGTTAACATGTGTAGGTACCTACGCACGCACTTTAGGTAGTACGTTATTTATTATTAAAAAAAATATATACGTAGGTATCAAAAGAAAAAAATAGCTTGTAAAAATTGTGCTAAACGACAAGACTTACCGAGTGACCTACGTAGGTATATACCTACTCTATTTTAAATTGAGATCCTTAAGAAAATTGCAGTAATATAAAAGTAGCAAAAGTTTGCTTATACATTCAGTCAAAAAAATATTAGGACTGGATAAATGATTCCAAATTCAATATTTTTGTTAGAAGCAGTATTGGCACTACTGTTATCCATATTTTTATGTTATTTTAATTTTTTTACGTTTCTTAATAATTACACTGAAGATAGGAAGTTACATACATATTAAACAGTATTATAATTGAAATGTTATAGGCAAAAACACCAACAAACGCGTGTAAAACTATGTTTAATTACGTATAAAAAATACCGAATGGAGTGCATTGGAATTATAGGACTTAAGTAGGTACATAAAATTTACAATCGCTGTCTCGCGAGGCACCGAAGTCGATCGCGTACGCGGTTCGGGGGTTTCAGTGGCTTAATAACTTAACAAGGCGGCCGGAACTCGGATATGCGAACAGTGTAGCTATAGCTAGTGAAGTAGTGAAGTCTTGGAAAATAAAACCAGTGAACGAAAAGCTGCAAAACATTTTAATTTATGTCATGTATCGCTTTATAGAGAAAAAGAAGAGTGACAAATCTTTATCAGTGCAGCAGTGGATAAGTACAATGAATCATGTCCAAGATGTGGGCACTCTCTCTCTCTCTCATTAGTGTGACACAACTGATTTTACCTACGTCGATCAAAAGGCTGATTGCTTAAGAAATTGAGATTTTGTTATTTTAAATGGCTATGAGCCTAAATTTCCTTTATAGTTTAAGAAAGAACATGTTTTTGTACATTTTTGATATTTTTCTAATGGATTAAGAATAAAACTTAAAATTCTAAGTTTGCAATTACGTGTCTAAGGTTTATAAGGCTAAATACGCTCAATGAATGAAAAGTCTGATTACTGAAGTAGTTAAGATTATAAATGGGTATAAGCCTAAAACTACTTAATAGTTGAAGTAAAGAAAGAACATGTTATTTGTTTATGTTGAATAATTTTCTATTAGATTAAGAATAAAACTTGAAAGTCTATGCCTCTTTTAGCGTTTGTAAAGTTTCTTATGCTGAATGTGCCAAATAAATCTTTATAAAATATTAAACTGATTTTCAATTCCTAATGTTTCAATTTACCCCAAGCCCTTGCACGCTTATAATGTTAAGCAGAAACATATATGCTCTGTAATCAATATTTGTACCATCTTTTATACCGTGTTTTTATGCAAATAAATGTTATTCTATTCTATTCTTGCTTGCAAGGGAATGTTACAACTAGCTCCAATCACGGGGTAAGTTGTAACACCCATCAGATTTTTTTTCAAAGCCGTTTCTACAAAATCTCGTTACAGGTTTGATCAAAAATGTATTCGAAATCGAATGTTGAATAGTTGTTAATTGGGATAGTACAGCTAGATTTCATAAATACTAAGCAAGATTGATTTCATAGCCAAGAAACGATAAATTGTTACAACTAGCCCGCTTCCTACATACACGTTTTATTCATAGGTAGCGCAAAGAGTTAGTTACATATAACGTAGGTTTATATAATATTCTTGTATACGCCCGCTCTGCTTATGACCATGCCTATTACTGAACAACATACTAAACTAAAAGGTACCTACTTACTATAATACCGCGATCCACTCTTAGTTTCTACGCACCATGTCATTTAGCAGTTTGTATTACATATCGTAACGGGTTCTGCCGATATAATCGCGTGCTTCCAATGCGAGATTTTTTATCATGATGACGTCATCATTATTGTACTCTTTTGTATAACATTTAGGTAATAGAAATGTATTATGTTTTGATAGGTTTTGGGGTATTGCGATTGCGGCCTTGTGTCGTATAAAATATAGTCAATCCAATGGTGCTAAGCCATAGGTCAAGGTTTAATCAGTATTCTTTTGTCCAGCAGTAGCTCGGTTATAAAGATAAGATTTGTAAGATTTTTTTACGACTCAGAAGTCTTGAGGAAGCCTATCACAGCGCGTGGGTGCTAAGCCAATTGACCAATTTTTTTTTCTGGATAGGTAATCATCAAATGACTTCTCCCGCTCTAGGTGGAGCGGAAGGGAGTGTCAGACTCTTACTGACTGAAATCCACCCATGTTCCTGTTTCGAACAAATTCCGCAACCCTAGCAGGCACTGACCCTATGGGGCCCCGTCTTCTTTGATGACATCTCTTTGAGGTGGCGCGTGGATCACGACTCGCCGTCTACCCTGGTTGTTATCGGACGGCCACCTGCCGTAGTTTTTGGCAACCCTTGGGTTGCTAAAAATCGCTCACAAAAATCTGGCAGCAAAAAGCCCGACATGATTTTTAGGACCGCAAAATCAGACGGTGTTCGGCTTGACTGGCTTGTGTTAGGGTTTTCTAATTTTGAGAATTGCATTGCTTTTCCATTATATAAATTAAAAATGTTAATTTTTGGTTTTGTGTAAAAAGATTACTTACAATGCTACTTAAATATTAGTCAGTAATACCAGGGCGTTACTGGCCTGCCTTGAGAAGCTGGCATGGATCGAATAATATATTTTTCCCACCCTTACGCAAAATACGCAATTGGACGTGGAGTTGTGGACACCAGCCCGACTTATATCGGCTTAATACCATATGTCCATACTAACATTATTCGGTCTAGCCTTATCCCAACTATATTGGTAACTCTTTCGGTTCGGACACGCTCGGCGCATTCTGTACTTTTCTTCTCCTGTAATTTGTGTTTGTAACCGTTGTGCTGTGTCTGTCCTGAATAAAAGTTTTTCTATTCTACTCTTTTATTCTTTATTGGGCCCAGTAAAAAGAAATTCTGTTGAATACCAGAAATTTACGTGGCGCCTCTGCCTACTAGACCTCCACAAACCATTTACTGGGTAACGCGGTCTACCTACTTTGTAATGACTGCCAAATAGCTACAAATGACAACCGAGACCAACGGCTTAGCGTGCTTTCCGAGGTACGGACGGATCTGGGTATATAGATGATCAGCCATCCACAGACCAACCTTGGCAAGTGTTGCTTAACCTTGAAGGTCGACCCGTACGACTGTTCTTCTGTAACCACGAACTCCATATATGTAAGTATATACCAAGTATTATTTTAAAGACACTGAACTATGAATGGGATAGGTTGTCCGGCCCAATTTACTACGGCTAAATCGACTGGCCTCGCCGTCGGCTTTCAAGTTTTACTAGTAAGACCCATACGTACTTAATGGCAACCTATACGTTTACGCCTATAAGTTGTGAGTTAGAAATCCAAGCAAAAATATGCATTAACAGACATGGGTGAACGTCATTCAAATGACATCATGTGAATAACGCCATCTATCGACCATAGAGTTGACCTGTTAAAATAATATGTAGTTTGGACGATATAACGATAAGATAATAAAAGATTCACTTTTCCTTTACTACGTATTAAAAGGTTCACAAATAACTCAACAATATACATATTTTGGTTTTATTTCCATGCATTCGAAATAAAAAAAGTAATGGTACCTACCTACTACATTATTACTATTTTATTACAATAGATGACGTTGCGTGTACGTGCTTCACGTAATGAAAAGTAAATTGCTTCTTGAACACTTCACTAAATTCAAATATCTTTTGATAGAGTGAAGCGATTATAATGAAACAAAAACTAAGTTATTCTCTCAGTTACGCACAATTTTAATGTTTAAAAGTACCTACTTTCTACGTGATGCGTGCACATCTAAACAGATAAACAGACAACGACAAACAGACAAAAATGCAAGAAATGGGTTCTTTTACTTATCCTTTAACTTCTTGGCTATTATTGTTATTTTTTTGGCTTCTTCGTTCTTTTTTTTACACAAACGACAGAATTATTATATGTGTAGATATGGATTATTTTTGTTCAAAATGTTAGAAAAATCTCTCATCTATTTTTATTAGGAAAAAGTGTTATTATTTACTGCCAACCCTGATAATTATGACAGTCAGTTTTTTAACGTTTGATGTTCAACGTTCGTTATTTACGAAGCGTTCGTTAAACATCTTCCGCTACTTTTTGACGCGGGTACGTACCTATGTTACGTAAACCAACCGTTGTTTTAAGAAGGTCAACCATCCACAGATCGACCGCGGCAAGCGTTGCTTAACCTTGAACCGTACATAACATAACATAATCAGCCTTTTAATGTTCCCACTGCTGGGACACAGGCCTCCTCTCTAGGAGGGAATCAACCTTGAACCGTGCGGTCCTTAAATTAATTAGCCACGAGCTCCTCATATAGACTCGTGTAATATTATAGGTTTTATCAAAATAACAACAAATCCACCTGTTACCTAAGTAATGCAAAACATATAAGTGACAAAATACTAAAATAAGTAGGTACTACCTACCTAAACCTTACGACACTATCGAGTTGTTTCCAAAATGTGTCCAGTGACAATGTGCAATATGGTATTGAATTGAACGCCCACGCGGATAATGTTGTTGGCGAACAGTTGTTACATACTTGTTGCCTCACTTAAGTAGGCATATAGGTATTGAAAAGCTGATCAGCTCAACTTGTATTGAGCAACGTATTACGATCAACTACTAAAACAATAGTGTAAATTTTATCTATACTAATATGATAAAGAGGAAAGTTTTGTATTTTTGTATGAAACGAATAAACTCAAAAACTGGGGGACCGATTTCAAAAATTCTTTCACCACTAGAAAACTACATTCACTATGAGTAACATAAGTTATATTTTATCCCCGTATTCCCACGGGAACGGGTACTACGCGGCAGTGGCGTGCAGTGGTTCGAGTTAGGGTAGGCCAGAGAAAATGTCCAAATAAATTAAAAAAAAATAACCACATTATTCAGGGTCGATTTCTAATGAAATGAGTTTTTTTTTTATTAAATTGCCTATTAAAAAAAAAAAAACACATTTCAACCCTGAATAATGTGGTGTTTTTTTTTTGACATTTTTTCTGGCCTGCCCTAACTCGAACCACTGCACGCCACTGCTACGCGGGTGAAACCTTAATTTTCTATCTCAAAAATTACTGAACGATTTAATTAAATTTGCACTGTTCCGTAAGTTGGACTATATCTAGTTCAAATAAAAAAGATTTTAGCAATGCGCCTTATAGTTTTTGAGGTATGCTTGGACAAACATACAGAAAACGTACATGCATACCATACATAAAATTTGGCAAACATGTTTAGAAGCTGATATATAGATGAGATAGATATAGAGATAACATAAACAAAAGCTGGAATCGGTTAAAAAGGGAAACAAAGAGTCTAAAGATAAAATAAAAACATACCTTCGAACGCTTCCACTCAAAATGAAAAGGGGGAGTCTGGTAGTAAAACACTGAGGACTGGTTTGCGGGGAAGTCAGGGTCCTCCCAGAGCTCCGCCTTCTCCAGGCATGTCTGCTTAATGCGCTCGTAATCCGTCATCCTGGGGAGCAAGGAATCTTTATTTAGTCATTACCTTTATTAGAACACTAGCTGTCCGCACAACTTCGTTTGTGTCACATTTTTCATGACTGCTCCGCTCCTATTGGTCTTAGCGAGATGATATATAGCCTATAGCCTTCCTCGATAAATGGTCTATTCAACCCAAAAAGATTTTTTCAATTCGAACCAGTAGTTCCTGAGATTGGCGCGTTCAAACAAACAAACAAACTCTTCAGCTTTATAATATTAGTATAGATTAACGCTAACTGGTGCGAGGAAGACAAATAAAGTGGTAGGAAATAATTAAGATTAGAGTGGCAAAGTTTTATCGTGTGGGCCAAAAAACCTGAAAAGTTTTTTATTTGGGGAAATTTGAATTGATTAATAAATCTATCTGAAAATTGTACTTCCACAATTTTAGCTTAATCACACGAGGTGTTATTTTGAGAGAGACAAAACAAGTTCATTAATTGAAATGGTCAAGATATAAAGATTTATAAAAACTTTGTCCTAAAGAACCTTGATTATTACAGCACGACGCATGCCACTTAAATTATTGCTAAAATAACCCAGAAAACACAGAAAGGGTATATGGTGGAAATGGGGGAAGCCAATTATTTGTTTTAAGTCAAGTAAGCTTGAGACGCAAGCTGCAGTAATAATTCTGAACGGAACTTAATATTACTTACTGCTTCATTGGCACACTAAAGAAATAGAGCGTGGAAAATAAATGGTGTCCAGTCGAGTATCAATGTTTACCTCCTAATTTATGTTTTACAGGCAAAATATTAAAATGTTTACCCATTTTTTAACCAACTTAAAAAAAGGAGGAGGTTCTCGATTCGACTGTATGTTTTTATAAATGATTAATTCCATTAAAAATAATTTTGTTCTTTTTTATAGTTTATTGCAAAGCATATTTTTTTGTTTTCATACAGCAAGCGCTAACGGCACTCCATTGTATACTTCAACTAGCTTCTGTCCGCGACTTCGTGCCCGTGGAATCCCCGATTTTAATCGATTTTAAATTTTTTTCTTTATCGCTGCTCCGCTCCTATTGGCTTAAGCGTGATGATATATAGCCTAAAGCCTTCCTCGATAAATGGTCTATTCAACCCAAAAAGAATTTTTCAATTCGAACCAGTAGTTCCTGAGATTAGCGCGTTCAAACAAACAAACAAACAAACTCTTCAGCTTTATAATATTAGTATAGATATAGATTACTTCGAGTGCGTCGTGTAAGTTTTTAGCGTACGGATGTGAAATGTCAGGAGATACGTAACAACTGTAGCAAACTTGACTCTTCATGCGGAAAGCATGTTTAGATACCCCCCTTCTTTGACAGTCGGAATCAGAAAAAAAAAGTTAACGGTCAGTGCATTCTCTATGGTTTTGTTCTAACCCACACGTAGACAAATGTTTAACGGTCACGTGATTGGGTTAACAAAATCGTGTTTTCAGCAACCATAACAATAGTCACGTGGTCACCTTAACCGTGAGCGTAACCCGTGACTGCAGGTTTCTCTTATTCCGTTGGAAATCGCAGCTTATTGTTAGTGTCTACAATAGAAAATGAATTATAAATAACATCAGCAACTCAATGGGATTCCACTTTTTATAATGCACTTTCGCAATGTGAATATGTAAGCTCGCGGTTGGGGGCTATGTTTTTAGTGTGAATGATCAAGGTAACGTGATGCCAATAAACAGAAATTGGGATGCACGAAAAATAAAATAAACAGAATATAACAATAAACCATAAATTAATGTAATTCCTACAGCTTGCAACTCAGGCTGCTTCCTGAGGTGTCGTATCCATTTACTTACTGAAAAAAGTAGCAAAAGTACATGCGTCTGAAATATCCGACTTTCTAACATTGTAGAAAAAGAACGCTAATCGTGAACTCTAGTCAAAATGGAGCTAATCGTTAGTATTGTTTGTGTTTGTTCTTTGATTACAATGTGAGTTGACTGTGCTTTAAAATAAACTTATAATCATTTTAATCAGCACAAAACGCACTTTCAGGCATGACCTTGATAGTTTGTACTTTTTGAGGAAATCTAATCAGAGTTCCAAGATAGCGGGTGGTGCGGTTTATTAGCCATCCAGTGTATGTACGAGTATATTGCGTTTGTTTTCGCTCGGTTTAACAGTGCAAAAATATTCAGGGGAAACTAAAATATAGTACTATGTTTTAGTTTCCGCTAAAGTAAGTAAAAACATACATATATATCGCTTTTTTTTAAAAAACCGGACAAGTGCGAGAGTGACTTGCACCAAAGGTTCCGTACAACCTTGTATGTAGGTACAAAGATATAGTTTGTCTATTGCTCAATCGTATCTCAATATTTTCTCAGTTGACATACGTTCTACCTACTTACTTAAGTTTATAAATAGTGAAAGCACTCTCATTACTCTGATGAAAAGATAAGTACAAATGAAGGACAAAAAGATTGTCTCTTTTTCGTTATTTGTTGTTGAACAAATTGACTTTTTAGGTGATAAAACTATAAATGATCAATTTTCAAACTTTTTGGAAGACTCCCATCAAATTCTCTGGGATGCCATCATCAGATACTGCTTTCCTTATCATGGTACCACCCTTGGGATATCTCCTTTACAACAAAAAGAGAATCATCAAAATCGGTTCATAAATGACGAAGTAATCCTCCAACACACATAAAAATATGTATGTGTATATACATATGTATATGGTCGAAATGAGAAACCTCCTCCTTTTTTTGAAGTCGGTTAAAAACCAAGACAAAAGGGTTGGTAAGTTACTGAGCGCGTTGATGTCTTTTTCAGGTCGTACATTTCAACCTTAGACAAATTGACATGTATAATTATTATTCAATGATAACGTTATGTAGTCCGGTCAATTTAGACATTGACCCATGCAAAAATTTCCAGAAAGCTGGAAATTTGCGTAGATGTTGACACCATTGTTATAAAATTGTGAAAAGTGCCCATCGATCCTATGTCTGCAACAAAAAAATATTCGTGCCTCCGATTTCAGAGGAACCGGCCTTTGAGTTTGCGCTATGATTAATAATATTTATTTTGTTATAGCTTATAGGTATTTCCCGTTCCCGATACTACTTGATGCATCGGAAACCGAGAGTACCGGTTTCTACTTCTTCTCTGTCCGCTACCGATATAGAGACGGAAGATTTTTTGTCCAGGCGGGTAGCCAACTCAAGGAAAATTTCCCGGTATTCTGTTATCACCGTGGCAGCTCTCGCCAGTCTTCACAATACTGCGACGTTTCAGCCGTCAGATTCTCCGCCCATACAGCGCCTTGTTTTACACGCCACGTAAAGCCTGCGGTAGGAGATGAGAGGACCTTCAGAAGTAGTGGCATTCTCACAAGAGCAGTTGCAATGTTCATCAACCTGGGGACAAGCCGCTTGTTGATTTATTTTTGGGCGCGTACCAATGAACCCCTCTCGCTGCTGTCAGGTTTCAGCGTGATTATTACGTATGTTGATTTTAGGGCAGTTTGTTGACTTGCCTGTCTTCGCTTTTTGGACTTCTCTTTCTTGGCATTTTTTGAGCGATTTTCTTAACTTTTCCCTATAGTTGGCATTGCCTCAGTTGAGTTCAGAAGGAAGAATAACTGATTGTAGCTGGCACAGCCTGCCATCTCATGACATGAAAGCCTTTGTCGGCGTAATAGTTTAGCTTCAGAATTTATGTGATTGTCATTTGTTTACCTTGTCAAACACTGGTCGTCTGTTGTAACCTATTTTGTCTATGCATTAACAAAAACAAAGAAATATGAGGGATAGCAGTACATTTTTGTAATCATTGCGAATCATGCCCCATAAAATAGATTCAGTATCAACATATCCAGTACCGTTTAAAAGTTTAATTGAGCGAAAAGTTTTCATGCTCATCTCTGTGATAGACAATATAGACATGTCGACCTGAATAGCATTGCAGCGGAGCGGCTGGCCGTTTGAGCCTGCTTCCCACTACGACTTAAAACAATACATAATTTATTTAGGAATTAAGCTTGATGATATGACAGCCGCGCATACATCAATCTGTCGGTCTGGTGTGCCTAGTTTCTTCCACGATGGGGTCGGCTTCCAGTACTAGTAGATATGGCTGGAACGAGTACTTTAGATGAAGCGACAGCTTATTTACACAACTTACAGGA
Organism: Hecatera dysodea; assembly: GCA_905332915.2. NCBI lineage: Eukaryota > Metazoa > Arthropoda > Insecta > Lepidoptera > Noctuidae > Hecatera > Hecatera dysodea. The sequence continues at coordinate 21,218,369 of HG995286.1, read as the reverse complement.
GCTGCCGTGTGCTTGATAGTGCCAGTGCAATTACAGGTACATAGAAATTTCATTTAATTAACCAGATTAGCAGTGTGTCAGTGAATCCATTAACAGCAGATGACATAAGACATCGGTCGAATGCTTTCCATCAGGCGGGCTGCTGTCTTGTTTGCAAAACATTAAAATAATGAGGACGCGCGACGCGTGTCATCTTCGCATTATGTAATACGAATGTCCTTTTTGTGTTATGTCAAATATGTTCTGACTGTTAATAAAACGAGAAGAGTATCATTAAGCAGCTTGATCTACATGTAGGTACTACATTGAGAATTTTTCTACAAAACATTCAATCATTAGTATTAATCGATTTTGACAGAAAAAAGCGTGCAAGGACAGTCTAAATTGACTTTCAGTTACCACTACATTGGCATTATATTTATACTCACAATCTACTTGATATAAATCTTAAATTCACTGACAGATAGCGCGTAGTCTACACAGTTGTGACATCTAGAAGCATGTATTTTAATTAGTTCCTTGTGAAGACTAGCACTAAAGCTGGATTTATGTAAATTCGTCGGAAAATGCGAGGGGTTACTATGATGACAAGTGATGGTTTGACGGAAATTCGTCAATTTTACCCAAGGGCTAATAGCTAACGTGTTGTGAGCAGTTATTTCGCTCACTGAGCATTTCTACAAAACTTTCGACGGGAAAGGCCGTGTCACTGGACAAATTTAATCTTTATCTGTACTACCAAATTATAATACATTAGTGGTTATATTGTCTTTGGCTTGTAGCTAGGCTAATCATGTTTTACAATTGTGAAAGTTATTATATCATTACTATTTACTTCTAGTTTAGTATTTTTGTCAGACTGCTGTTTATTTTCGATATTTCATCATGGTATCAGCTAGAAGGCGGTTAGATGCAGCTAGACAATCCAAGAATCGCCTTAGGCCGCGCGCCGCCTTTATTTTATTATTTATTTCTTAGTTTGTTGCATTTCAACATCAACACGCCTACATGTTGTCTGCTATTTTACACCAAACATAGTCAGGTAAAATGCTTATACTTTATTTAAGCAATTAAAAAGAAACACTGACATATCTGTATGTTGCAGCGCAACACGAAAGTGATAACCAATAGCATATATTACAGACATAAATAATTATTTAAGAATTACTTAAATTAATTGAAATCACAGTGTTGCAAGTTGTGGCAGGGTAACGTTGACGTTGGGACAGATACCTACTTTTGCTGCCGCTTGTGCTGTTGCGTAATATATGTCTCAATAAATTATAGGTTTTAGTGGAAGTGAGTTAAATAATTTGTTACTATTAAGATACGGATAAATGGGTTTTATAAGAAATTAATTTTGGTTTTATTACAACCAATTGGGCCGAAATGATTGGTGATTTTGACAATAATATAGACCCTGTTACTTTGGGGTTTCCGCTAGTAGAACATATGTATATCACTAATAAGACAAGTCCTTCTTAAATCTTTAGACAACATAGTTATCCGACTCGACAGACGTTATCTTGTCGAAAGATCTGAGGTCATTCAATAAGTACTTTCAGTTTAGAATTTTCCGGAAATCATTTCCATTTTTTGTTTCCTAAACCTGTCCACACAATTCGTAGTAGTGTGAACAGGTTCTGAAACAAAAGTTACCGAATCGCCTCTGTCGTTCTCAATTCATGCGCTTATCAATGCTCAGTATTTTATTTTATAAGAGATTTAAATTTTACGTCTTCCGTCTGTCCGTCTTAGAACTTTAGATTTTATTTGTTTGTGCTATGCCCCAATGCATGCATAAATAAACCGTCGTTTCGTGCATTAATTTCACAACTGTTCTATCATCGAGATGTAGGCAGATCACTAAATGTGTTTGTTGTTAACAAATGACTGTGTTAAAGCGTGGGTTTAAGTACATTTCTATTATGGCCTTCAGTGGTTAAATTGATGACTATTGCATAAGTACGATATAGTCGGGCTGCATGTACCCTGGGATATATTTTTGGCCTAAACTTTTAACCAAAAGGAAACGTAAACATAATGTTATGTGTTCTTATTGGTCAACAAGTGCCAAAGTTGTAACTTAGGGCCAAAGAGAGGTTGCGGAATCAGTTCGAAAGAATCACCGCGGCCCTGGAACGCAAAGGGCACAAGAAGGATCACGGGTGGGTTTTAGTCAGTAAGAGTCTGACACTCCCTTCCGCTCCGCCTAGAGCGGGAGGACATTTGATGATTTCTAATCCAGAAAAAAAAAAGGCCCAAAGAGAAAAGATTTGATTGTTTGTTGGTTTGTTTGCATTGAATTGGCTCCGAAATTCCTGAACCGATTTGAAAAATGTTGTCACTGTTTGTAAGCTACAATATCCCCGAGTTACATAGGCTATATATTATCTCCATATTCCTACGAGAACGGGAATTACGCGGCTGAAACCGCGTGACGCTGTTAGTGAGTTATAGGTTCGATTCGAGATCTGATAACTTTTTGATAACAAAGGCGCTATGAGCTTGAGAGTTTTGGCAATCAACTTGAAATACTAATTAAGATTATAATTTTGTTAGAATATATAATAATGATGAAAGGGAGGGATAAAGGTAAATCTAACAGTTTGATTTTGTCTACACCCTTGATTGTCCTATGGAACAGGAGTAGCATGTTTCCAACCAGTCTCATCCGGAATTTAAAATTCTAATTTGTAATACAGTGCATGTTTACAAAGTGTATATGTCACCGGATAATTGTAAAATGCGTTCTATTATAAAATATCTGGAGAGATTGTAAACTGTTGATAAATTGTCTACTAAACATTTGAAACACTCTTTTACGCATCAAAATTTGACAGTCAATAAACCCCCATTTTCCGGTGACATATAAATATAATACATATGTATATAAGTTTTTTTCAGTGATGCTCCTTGGTTGTCAAATTAAAAGAGGTTGACAGCTAACACAATTAATTATTTTTCAAATCACAAATATATTTGTTTCCCATTTCCACTCTCGACCACATCATCGCTTACTATCAGAAGATATAGTAGCCAAACGCGAGCGTACTAATATAATAATAATAGTACAAAAAAAAACACGTTATCCTTGCCCATCCCCATCATTATCCCATCAGTTCTCACTCTTTTCATCAAAACCAACTTTAACATTAGCATTATTTTCTTAAAGAACGAGCATTTCGACAGTAAAAGTCAACTGAGGGTAACGGATTGCTCACCGCACTTGACGTCTTGACGACAGGGCACTGACCTTCGCTACTTTACTACTTCGCTCCTCAAACCCAATATTTTATTCTGAACGTGCCTCCTAAGTACCGCGCCGCGATTTTTTAGTACCGCTCGAAGTTCTACTTACCTTATAACCATTACTATTTCGGTTCGAAAACAATGAAATTTATTGAACGTTGACTTTATGCAAAGTAAGTTAAGGTACCTTTGTGTGTAATAAAATTTAAAGCAGACTTTTAGGAATTGCTATTGTATAGAACTACTCGTACACATCTTTTCGAAGCGCTCTTTGCGAAACGAGCCTCTCACAATCAAGGCTACTTAAGTACTTACGAGTACTTAATCTCAGATCTCATCGTATACAATCAGATCATAATGATTTTTATGATCTTGTTTATCACCTACACATTATCAACCATCTAGAACTAGTCACCCAGTTAAGATCATCTCTCCATCTTGCCCTATTGCGCCTTATTCAACATCATGTGACGTCTACGCCAGCTCCAATGGTCATCTCCTCGGCAATGTAGACCGTTGGGTAGCCAAAAAGCAACTCTTTATCGACCACTTGTCAAGTCTCGAATTTGACCTTTCGGAAAAACTCCGGGAAAAACCACTAGTACCAGTTCTTCACAGAACCAGACATTATTGATAGTAATCATCAAATTATCATATTATTAAGGACGGAAGTGCGGATTTTCTTGGTGTTTTGTTAAACATAATGAAAGTAAAGAACACCGTGCGTTAGCGCGCCCGCCGGGGCTGCCGACCCAGTTGTTCAACTCTCCACCGCATTGATTTGTGTAGTGTAAGTACGAGCGGTAGCGGTAGAGCTGAAGATTCGTGGCCATGAAGTAGGGATATAGAAAACGAAACATTTATAAGTTCAAAATGTTTGGACTTCTGAGTGCCACATATTTTGGCCTCATTGACAAAAGTCATCACTGATATAATTGTACTTTTTCTAGGACTAATGTTGACTACCGGGAAAAGAGGACAGAGTCTTTCTATATGTGTCATGCTAATCAGCAATCGAGTACAGTTGTAAACAATTTAAAAATAATGTTTGCAAGCAAGAATGAAACTTCACAAAATCAATTTCTTTACACAGCCCATTGTAAAAATCTTCGCTCTGCCAATAATCATCTTTTACGATGACCCTCACATCGTTCAGGGATTATCCGCTCCGCTTTCTTTGTCCAAGTGATCTTCCTTTGGAATGCGCTTCCTCTGAACATCAGGACGACAACCAATCTGTTGACCTTTAAGGTGAATGCACGTGAGCATATTCGCAAGAAGCTGGTAGAATCATCACAGCGTTAATTCATTAGATTCGTTTTTCTCGATGCATTTGTTATTATTATTTGTATGTATGTATTTATGATTGTATTTTCCCTCTATGTTTGTCTTTCTTTTATGTTGCACCTGCCATGTTGTCTCTGCACTACCCTAAGGTCGACTAGTAGAAAATGCCAATGGCATTAAGTCCGCCTTTGTACAGTTTTTACTAGTGCATAAAGTTTTAATAAATAATAAATAAATATAATCTAATATTCGTGCATTCATAAACACATGTGTTGAATGTCAACCGCTGTCGCCACTCCCACGCACCACAGCCAAACAGACTACCGGATGTTAGCTACCACGTGAAACGTCACCATTCATATACGATGTGAACTGTTACACTATTGTTTTTACGTTTTTTCATTGTCAAGGGGCGTTTATATATATCGCTTACTTTTTGTCGGATCACGAAAGCAAAGGCGAGTATATTTTCTATATTTGATGAACCTTTTATGGTTAGATAAAAAAAAAGAAATTGCCTTTGACCTTTCAAGTTCTAGGTCGCTGGTTGCTTGTTTGTCTGATATGGTTTGCTATTACTTTTCTAATCGAGAATAATATATCAAACAAATGAACCGTTCGTAATATGGTTTGTTAGCAATAACGGTTTTTATCTTTCTTCATGGTTTACTATTATAATGGCTTCGAGGTGTTTCCGACTTCTTCTGTTTATGTTTCTATGTTACTGTGTTTACTAGTGCGATAAATTAAGTAGATAGATATCAGGCTTGAGTCTGGATTAGCAGATTTATTTCTGCTTTTGTGAATCTGCATTGTAGTTTATAAGGATAACTTTAAACAGCCAATATTCAAGGTTCCAGTTTAATTTACCGTTGATGCTCCCAAATATATTTGGTGTTGTGGTTTTCATACATACATACGCCTCTTTCATTTGTCATCATATTGATCATCGACATAGGCCTCCTCCAATAGCCGCCACAACCACCACTTCTGTGCGACTTGCATACAGCGGATTCCCGAAGCCTTCAGCAGGTCATCGGTCCATCTTGTGGGAGGCCTTTCTCTTTGCGTCAGGTAAGTGATCGTGATACCTTTCGACACCATTAATATCTGTATTACGAGTTATGTGCCCTGCTCAATCCCACATAAGTTTAGCGATTCTTCAGGCTATGTCAGGTAACTTTGCTTCTCTTGCGGATATTTTTATTTCTGATTCGATCACGCAAGGAAATTCCGAGCATAGCGCTTTCCAATGCCTTCTGGGTGGCTTTAAGCCTTCTGAAGAAGAAGAATTACGAGTATCCCTGGTCTGCCTATCTATATCTTTACTAATGTTATAAAGAAGAAAGATTTGTTTTTTTGTAACGAATAAACTCAAAAACTACCTACTGGACCGATTTCAAAAATTCTTTCATCATTAGAAAGCTACATTCACTCTGAGTAACATAAGCTATATTTTATCCCCGTATTCCCACGGGAACGGGAACTACGCGAGTTAAACCGCGGACCGCTGCTAGTAACATTCATATAATTATGTATATCAGCTTAAACAAACATCTCGATTCAAATTAATATATAATACCTGGTTCAAGAATTAGTTGGCCTTAAATTTTGAATGTAAAACCACTCATAAAAGTGGCAAAGCAATTTCACGTTACTATGATATGAATCATTTGAAAGTTTTGCGATTCGATCTAAATGTAGTCAAGGACTGATCTAAAAATATACATTAGTTAATCTCTCAATATAATTAGCGTATTTTATTTTATTGATGTTATTTTTAGTTTTGAACGTGTATTTGATATTTTTTATTGATAAAAGGCTCGCATTTAATCACTATTTATTAAAATAATAATCAAGAAATACGATCTTTTGTTATTGAACCTATTGATGTATTACCTGTATATTCCATAACAATAATATTAATTGAAATTTGCTGACATAATAGGCCTTTTGTTCAAAACGAATGTTTTTAAGTCAGCATGACATCAGCAGAAGACAGTAGATCAATTCAAATATGGAAGTAAATTAGACAAAAAGCAATTTATATAAGTATGGTTTAGTTGAAAAATGTACTTTTTCTGGGCAAGGCCTTTTTCCAGTACCCCATATTTCGCACTTCTACTTTTAAAAGTCCTCTACAGATCTACAATTATAATTTAGGTGCTGATGGTTAACTAGACTAAAAGATATATGTATAAGCTCGTGATTTACTCAGCAAACACTCTGTAGCCCAGTAGCTCTACCATGACGTCTTAAATCCATCATGCTTCCTCTGTCAGAGAAAGACGGAGTTATACAAGACGAATAGCACTATCCCTTTTTCACACAGATATCATGATAGCATTGGTACTTCTTGGTACGGCCCCAGAATTGACAAATGAACGAGTGTCGTCCAGTTCTGTTGTTTTCGTGATAGATGCCAGTACGTTGATATCTTCACTATGGTCATCATCTTCCGGAGCATGTCACTTGGGGTGGGTGCAGACCTTTTCGCCTTTCATTTTGCCTAGGCAATCGTCACAATATCATTCACTCCCATTTCTGTCTTGAATTAGAAGTTAGATATTCATTAGGTACCTTCTCCACAACGATTTTGTTTCGTGGCTCTCTGCCAAGATGCATTGCTCCTGCAAGTTATGATCTTAAACTTGAACGGGCAATTTCCATTGTTCAGAACTGTCTTTATATCCTACATACTTTTCATAACCATCATAATTATATCATGGTATGATTCACTGCTGGTTACAGACCTCCTATCCCTTCTGCTATCGGGATCCATGCCGTTTCTCATTCAGGTGTTTTCGATACGACTTTGGTGATATCGTCGCCACCAACAATCAATGAGCAATCTCACCGTGGAACTTGACAAGGACGCCATATTTGCGGTACAGAGAGTAAAGTCCCACAAACCTCCAATGGAAAGGAAGGATCCTCCGACCAGGGCATCAAGTCTGCTATTACAATCGTGTCAGAATGGTCTATCATTGATTTCATAATGGTTGATTTTTACAAATTTGGTATTCTACTAATATAAAAGCGTCACTATGACTTTCCAGTGGTCAACCACTGACACTCCATTGAAAGAAATGGCATAGAATGGTAATCTCGTACATAATGACAAATGAATGACAGACGTATGCGGTAATCTGCTAACATTTTGACAGTTCCTTTGATCAGTGATCTACCATTATAACATTATTGTGCATTCATTGCTTTTAATAGCTCGGTTCAATCAAAAAGTATTACGAGACTATTGACAGACCAATGATCGACCATTATGACTTTAGCAGATTACGAACTTTTAGCAAAATGACAATGGGATCGTGTTGGAATGACAAATTTATAAAAATAGCAGACTTGGGCCCCAGACGCTTGTTGTATCTGGGGGCAACTGCCTGATAGTTGATATCCATTATCCATGATATTGTACATGTTCTAATCGCACGGAATGCTCTGATACCACGATGCAGGATTCGTTAGTAGTTCGCCGCTGACGGGCTAGATGGCGTTGCATTTTTTTTGCCGTTCTAATTTCGCTTCGTTAGTTTTTCTTGATGCCATTACACTCTTGCTCAACTGTTGGTGCTCAGACCTGCTTCCCCTCAATTTTATTATTGGTGTTTACTTAGCACTGTGCACTTTCTTCACTATTACTATTATTGTGATCACGTTTCATTTAATAAATTGTACTTGAAAATATTCTGTCTTTACTATGGATTAGACCCTAAATTTAGTCCAGTTCAATCCAAACATACCATAATTATCATATTCTTTTTGTAGTTCCCGTCCTGATTTCATCGACTTATATATCTATAATTTATTTATTCGTTCCAGTTATTTTCGGGTTTATCTCGTAGATTATAATTACATTCAAACAATAAGGCCAAAAGTCCGATCTTGAAGTGTTTCCAAAGTTGCCATTTGCCTCAACATTTGTAACCAATACATATTAAATGCCTTTTAAGTGAAAATAATGCTAATCCACCCACTGTAACGCCTTAGTAAGTCATTGTTATTTTAATTAAATTGTAAAATTCATTTAGTTGTTAAGGAAATGCTTCCTAGCATGTTGGGCGATTTTTAACACGGACCTTCCCATGAATAATCCTCCTAGATTATCGAGATCGATAGAGGGATCCTACCAGATTATCCTCTTAATCTTAACTCGAAGATCTTATCCGTATCTTGTAAAATAGACTCCTGAAATCAGAATGATCACTTGGCAAAAAGTTTATTTGGGTAGTTAAATCTTTTTTATAGATCTAGTTTTGGGAACTGAGTAGAAAAATCAGGATTGCTACCTATAATCAGAGAAGTAAGTATGTACCTATATTTATTTTATAACTCTATCTAGAAAGTTATTACCTACTTACTCAATACCTACTTGTTTATTAGGACTAAAGAATCTGAAAGCGTGTTTAAATGTCTGCTACTCAATCACTTCGAAACGCCTCTACAGATTCTGGTGAAACTTAACAACGAAGATGAATCATGATCTGGACTTCACACTCTATTTTAGGATTACTAACACATGCGACTCTCACGCACACTAAAGATTTTATCCCGACATCGAATCTGGTTCCCGATAACATCGGTTTCGCTAAGGAAGCTGCAGTATCAGCTTATTTCTTTTAGGTTATTCATTTTTATCTCTGTATATTCTTGTCGCATTTAGTAGGATATACCGTTCTTTACTGTATATTAATATACATACATAAATGCATATACCATACCTTACCTAAGCAACTTAACAACTATCACGTTCAGGTCCATTATACTAGTTCCATTAACCAAAAATAAAGTATTATGACGTCACATAAAACAACAACCTCACCACATCTTCACTTAGCACTAATTTTAAAAGAATTAAAACCCATTTTTTTATGTACAAAGCGTTACCCCGTTTAAGAAATTGCTCTTGCAATGTACATAAGTAAATATAGCGAACTTTAAAATCCAGTAGTTGACTAACTCGGTCGGTCCGTAAAAGTGGTTTATTACTTAACCGGTTTATGTTATAAACTTATAACGCAACTTTAAACTGCTGTATATGAAACTGAAAATTGGTATTAAATCGATGGTTTCTGTTAAAAAGTTGCAGTAAAAAGAGTTTGTTACCAACCTGGATTGAACATGAATATAATCACAACACTAAGATTCACTCGCGCGCACTCGAGATGGTGTCGGTCGGGGCACTGCCGGCTCCCCGCTCGCGCAGCCTTCCCCGTGCGGCGACCGGTGTACCTGCTCTAAGTTAAGACTGCGCGTGAGTGGAAAAGGTAGCGGGTGTCACAACTTTACAAGCGGATGATTTAACACCGTATTCACCAATGCCTTTTATTTTGATTGTTACGAGTTTTGTTCATTGGCATCCTTTTGTTTTGCCCGGTGATGATGGCCTTTCAAAATCCTGAATTATACCCCAGCAATAACAATTTTGCGTGGATGTAACAGCCACCTGTAGTAGCGTCAGTGCAGTGGTGTTTATTTTAAGCTCAAACTTTCTCAATTCTCAATTCTCAATTCTTTATTGCGTACCATAAGTTACAATAGTTGGTAGGGAAGTAAATAGTAGTCACAGTTATGGACCCTGTCGGGCACAGCAAAGATTAAGTAGGAGAGAGGATGAAGACACTGTTTGTTTTACTTAATACTTTGTTAAAAAATATATATATAATAGCAACTGTTATTGTGTTGACTTGACGAAGTTATATATATAACTTCGTCAAGATCATGTTGAAAAATACGATGTCCCATATGCTATATTATTCATTATCTATGAGTCCATGGTTAGACTTAAGTCGTTTTAAAACGATGAACCTCCTGCCCGTTTTTCCTTTCATCAGACTATAAACATTAATAAATTATGCAAATACATCTATCATCAAACGCTTTAATTTTAGTAATGTAACATAAACCTTATAGTAACATACTAGATACACAGAATTGTTGCAGAATTAGGTATTCGATTTATTGTCACTTTACTAAACGTGACACTAAATATGTTTCTTTTAGAAGTTTTGGCAAAACCAGTAATATGTATTAAGGGAAGGTAGGAACCAACTTATAAATTGCAACAGAACAAAGCATTGTCGTTCTTCATTCTTCAATTGAATGGTGATAATACAAAGTCCATTGATCCATGCCATCCTTATCTTATCACTAGGTATAGTGTTTGCAGATGTCAACGTCCGCGGGACACCACATGCTACCATCCATAAAAATAAACATCTTGCAAGCTTATTTTTATCGTTTTACATTCCTTGATACAAGTTTGTACAACTAATTAAGCACGAATGTGAATTAATTGAAGGATCAACATTTTGCTCCACTAGTGTTCTATTAACTGCCGACTTACAAATGTCAAGAAATGAAGGAATGATTGAAACGCAAAAAAGGTCTGGTTATTTTATTAATATGTATGAAAGTATTTAGATGTCACCGGATCGAGAATATTTCTTCTACAATGATACAAGTCAAAATTGTATACTTAAGTATACTCCATTCACAATAAGATTAGACATTCAAACAAAACTTTTTACAGTCCGTTCAACCGATTTTTACTTCTATTCTGCAGGCATAAGGATGACATTGAAAGCAAAAACGTGATTATAATACCAACTGTTTACTGCAGCTGCCAGTTATCATGCCATTAACACAATAGAAGTCAAAATCGCGGACTGTATAAAAGATTTATTTCAATGTCTTATCTTATTGTGAATGGGGTATAGTTAATAATAAAAAAAAAACAAAACCACAAACCTGTGATGAAACTACAGATGACCGCTTCACGGGCGGTTCTTTTGGGCTATCTATCGTATCGTATCCGATATAGATTTCTTAGCGTCTGTGGCCTGGCTACATTTCGGTGAGCTCTTGGGAGAAACTGAACTGAAGGTTTTGTTTCTGCAATTACGGAAGAAGTTATCTTAACGAACAACTACTGGAGGCATATTATGAGGGACGGGGCGGTTGACATTTGTCGGGCATGCCTCGTCCGGGTGCGTCCGTCCTGGTTGTTCTCGTCTCGCTAGCGACAAGTGGCCAGGATTTTTCATCAGCAATTTGCTTTAAAATACAAACTTGTGGATTCTGAGATACTGTATTTCAAGTATGTGCCCGATCCAGTTTTCAAAAGTGACCATGTCATGTTGTACTGGGATCGGTCTATCATCTCTGTTAGGACTATTGTTGCCAGTAAGTTGGATATGGTGGTGATAGCCCGCCGCACAATGACGAGAACCTCGTGAAAGCTAAGAAAGAGAAACAAGTCAAGTATCTCGATTTAACACACGAGGTCGTCGACATGTGGAATAGGAGCTCAGCTGTCTTGTTGTTACGGTCAATAACCAGATGGCCAAAATCTTCGACAACTACCTGTTAAAGCTGGCCTTACGCAGTTGGATAAAGGTCCTGATACAGAAGGCTGTACTCCTCGATACTGCTCGTATAGTGACGAAGTTCCTTTCTGGAGCCCTAACCATTGGTAGCTCGAACCCTGCTCCCCACCCCGGCGGACTATTTCTTATATTTTTAAATGATCAAAATAATTAAATGTGTATAAGTATGAATGACACTGATGTACACGAACTGTTTCAACCTTTGCACCCAAACCTAAGACATTGCTACACAAAGTTGCGCACCCAACGTTCTTTCCTATATGTATTAATTAATAATACGTTAAAATTGATAACCTATTTTATTTTTGTATAAAGACATAAATATCGCTCTTTGAAAATTTACCTACAGTAGCAACTTATCCGGGTAGTTTGGGAGGCCTGGAGCCCTGTAACACAGGTTTTCCTAGTACAGGCTCCAGTCTCCACAGCATCAATGTTGTAACACCAATCGATACAAACATGTACTGTATTTTAGAAATTAGTTTTATTGCATTATGTGTGGAAAAAATAAACGATATTATTATTATTATTATAAACTAGCAGCGCCTCGCGGTTTCACCCGCGTAGTTCCCGTTCCCGTGGGAATATGGGGATAAAATATAGCCTATAGCCTTCCTCGGTAAATGGGCTATCTAACACTGAAAGATTTTTTCAAATCGGACCAGTAGTTCCTGAGATTAGCGCGTTCAAACAAACAAACAAACAAACAAACAAACTCTTCAGCTTTATAATATTAGTATAGATAAATAAAAAAAAGTTAAAAATCTATGAGTCGTTCAGAGAAATTGTGACCGACGTGCGTTTATCTCAAAACTCACTCACTCACTATTATTATCTTTATAGTCAAAAGAAAGTGCTATTAAAGTTGACAAAACTGGATTGAAAGTGCGTGAAAATGACTTAAATAGTAAAAAAATGTTTAGAAAGCGTTAGTATAGTAACTAGGTACGTGTATGTTGTGGAACCCCGTGTTAGTAATTGCCAGTGCAAAGGCCATCAAAAGCCAACCAGTACCACTGTCCACCATGCTTTTTCTCATTTTATTATGTAAACCTAGTTATATGTGCATGCTGTGGTCTCCTATAACTGAAAGAGCACACGCAAAGTAACCACTTGTAGCACTGAAACTAATGTTACTACTGTGTATCCTTTGTTGGAGATCCAAATAAATAAATATACCCATTCAATCTTCCTGAAAGTGTGTCTCTCGCTTTGCTGACGGCATTATATGTTATCTCGCAGCCAACTGGCTCATGCAGCCGTTTAATTAACGGCCTAGCGTTTTCATTGACGGGCGTTGTTTAGACAAGGGCCTAAGTGACATCTCAGAAATAAATTGAACAGCAGGTGAGGCTTAAAGTTTTCACTGTTTCTTTTTTAAAGAAAAAAACTTGATAACATTTAGAAATCCTTTATTTTTTCGACATTAATGCCATTGACAAAATTAACAGGAGGTTGGTTTCTGAATTAATTAATCAGAATAAAAACGTGAGAAACCTTCAAATTGTATAGTTTTGACAGGTTTACAGGCGAAGGGTAAACCTTGGTTGCGGAATTTGTTCGAAAGAGTCACCGCGGCCCTGGAACGCAAGGAGCAGTAGGAGGACCGCGGGTGGGTTTTAGTCAGTAAGAAGTTATTTGATCCAGAAAAAAAAAGTGGTATACCTTCCAGGGTAAATTATCTAAAACTTGAAGAAACCCGCATTGATGACACTGCGGCCACCCACGCAAATAAAATAAAAGTCTGTCTCTAGTCCATAACAAATGATATCTATAAAAAACATTGAAACACTAATTTGAAAGCCTTAAGTTTAACATCAAAAGAACCTGTGAAATCATTTAATATATAAAAACAGTTGATGAAATATCGATTCCAATTTCCACATAATATACAGAAGATTTTAAACACTAATGGGAAGCAATAAAGTTTCTTATACGAGTAGAAATTAAATTATGCAGTTTATTTGCTTTCATTGTTTCACTATTAAACTATACCTACTATTGAAAAATATTGACAAAACCGGACATGCCTAATGAATGCATATATATCTTTAGAAATAGACGTTCGAATTAAACTTTTTGTATTTTAAGTCAATTTTTATGTGAGCATATTTCAAGTCACTAAAAAGGTACGAGGGTATTGAATAATAGGTACGAGTATGTACGGTTTTAATGGCTCACACGCGGTCGCTTACGTTCGGCCACCAGTACATCAGGATTCCACTATTAATTTCGTCTAATTGCATTTGGAAGGTTTTTATCAATAATAAGTAGGCTAATATAATATTTGCTGCTCTTCGATTTTGATAAAAGAGATGGTCACCTATGAGGCCCAGTTTCTATCAAGGCGGAGAGGTTTTGTCTCATCAGCAAAAATCAGCATGGAATGACCAACTGTTGGATGTAGGCTTCCTTTTTTTCCATCCTTGCTGGGCCTGTGCCTCGTCCATGTGTCTTTGGCTAGGTTTGTAAGGATTAACATTGGCGGTGAAGTAAAGTGTAAGCAGAATGGTCATCATCTTACTAAACTACGTCATTTTAGATTTGATTTGATGTTCAAATCGTACAAAATAACAGCAATTTAAGTCTTTCCAAAGTTTCTGTTGGGATTCCATTGGCAATAGGCAATTGTTAACGCATTGTGACTTCTCCATGCCTGGATGGCTACGGTGATGGATCACTGATCCAGGATCAGCCGTATTGATATGATGCCTGTGAAGGGGTACCTACGTAGATATGTATGTACATCAAGATCGGTTCATCTATACTGATATTATAAAGCTGAAGAGTTTGTTTGTTTGAACGCGCTAATCTCAGGTCCGATTTGAAAAGATCTTTCAGTGTTAGATAGCCCATTTATCGAGGAAGGCTATAAGCTATATATCATCACGCTAAGACCAATAGGAGCGGAGCAGTCATGAAAAATGTGACACAAACGAAGTTGTGCGCACAGCTAGTAAACAATAAAGTTATGGCCGAATAATATATCACTGCAAAACCATGGTTGACTGACCATGTTTTGACCTCCTCAACTTAAATTAATAAAATAGTAGTAAAGTGAGCTAGTATTAGGTTTATGTAAATCCCAAAACATATTAGATATTTAACTATGAGCTGGTCTGGTCTTGGACTGCGACGGCACACAAAGTACCTAAATACTTAACGGGAAATAGCACAAATACTAACTATGGATGGGAATCTGCAAACACTAACTATAGGAGTAGGTAAGGTAAATTTAGTTGTATAGGATATCACCTAGTGAACAAAAAAACCGGTGGGGGTACTTGGACTGTGGATGTTCATAATATAACTTGCATAAATCTCTTGCTTAGGTATGTATGTATAGCTAGTACTTTAATACCATGTATCAGCAGGCTAGAGCAAATTAGAGTTCGTGCCCTCCCTACGTGTTGATAACAATTAAACGTAACGAAACGTAATCATTCAAAATGATTGCTATACGACTTAACGAAGCAAAGTGCCATATATGGGGCAAGAATAATTAGCCGCCTCGTTGACTGCAATCCATTTGCTTTGATTCTACATATAAGACGATCTATGTACTTAGTGCGGTATGGAGACTTGTTTCCAAATCGAGCACTTCCTTGTGGACTTTATTTTATTACTCAGGAATAGTTTCTACGCATTATACTTATATGCAGGTACCTACCATAATATCAGGGATGAATAACTCGAAGGAAGACGTGTTATTATTGCTTTCACTTTTTATAAGATAAGTTTGAGACACATGTCTCGATCGATCGGCGATCCTATTGGTAATAAATCCCGGATCCGAGCCGCTGCTGAAAAATACCAGATGGAACACCTAGCCCACCACTTTGTCTGACTTGGGAGTTGAAGTTTGGACCCCATGGTCAGCAGCAACGATTGCGACCGTTAGACCAATGAGGCAGCACTTTGTGGTAGTAACAAGAGCAGAATTTTCTAATTGCAACATGGCCAGATTCATTTAGACAGCGTCTGTTTTGATTTTACACTAGATACGAGCTCTGACGAGGAAGACAATAAGTAGTTAGTATTAGAAAAATGTAAATGTTCGCTTGAATCAATATCAAATCATAGACTACCATTTATTACTTACGTTCACGTGATATATTTTTCGAATTTCGCGTAGGCGAACTCAAAGGCAAAACTTCTAAAGAATAAATGAAAAACACAAATACTTTGTGAATATTTTATTACATCTATAACGATAATGAATCAAAAATTAACTAGTGTATAACGAGTACAATACAATAATTACAGTAAAATAAACATATTCACGCTTCAAATAATTCAGAAAAATGTGCTGTCTAATTTATCAATTATTTATTATTTGCAAACACGTATCTATTACATTCAGATAATAATTATAAAAAGGAACACGTTATATAAAAACGCACGATGTATGCGTGACCATTGCTGGCTTGCACACTACCGCGTGACTATTTATAATAATAAACATGATCCATAAAACATGAAAGAGAATTATAGGTGCTGGTCACATTATATTAAACATCGAGAATTTGTGTTAAGATCCATAACATTGCAAAAACCACAAAAGATAAGAGAGAAGTAATACAGTTAGAAGCTATTTACATCAGTTATTTACATAAATACATTAATGAAATTGGGACATACAGCAGTCGTGATATTTCACAGAACATCGCTTCACACACCGACACCAGTGAGCACACCCTGTATGCGACGGTTACATTTAAATAGACCACGTTATGTATGCGGTACATTTGCATAATAAGTTGGTACGCGCATAAGGCATATGGCCTCGGTGTCTACAGCGATTAAGTCTTATTTATCTTAAACTACAAAACAGCAAAATAGACAGAGAGAGTGATAGAAAAGTATAATGAAGATTTTTGAAGTTCTTTTTTACTTCTTTGATGAAATTCACATAAATAATTACAGCACAACATAAGAAAAGATTATTATTATTAAAGATACATGGGAGATCATCCAATATTTAAATTCTTAGAGTATTTGAAATAACTTAGTCAATATTGGCTATGCCATAGTGAGATGCGTTAGACAAAAATAGCAGCTATTCAAAATGCACAAAGTTGTATTTATGGTGCATTGAAGAAACGGGACTATAAATGTAATCGCATGGACGTATAAAAAAACCTGACTAACAGACATCTTTGAAATAGTTTTAATCTTAATTTAATACCCAACGCGAATTAGTGTAGGTACTTACATAAAAGTGCGTTCTACCAATAGTTATATTTTAATATCGTTTTTTATTGTAGCTAATCTAATAAGTAGTAGTTGTAATTATTACACAGAAATTGCACCATAGCCAGCTAGGAAATGCAGAAATAGAAATGCGGTGTTTTTCTACTATTAGCATAGAAAAAACATTTCTAAGAATCAAGAACGATGAAGATTTCAATTACAATTACAAAAATAAGTATATAAGTAATCCTACTTATATGCTTATTTTTATGTTTTAAAATATTATTTACACGGTGCAGTCTATGAAATACATGATAGATAACAATGATACTTTAATTTATTACTTGAATAAAAGAAAAATCATCATTAATTACTGACTAATGAGTGTGCTAGTATAATTTAAATGTTGATTCAAATACAGAAGTGCAGAATGAGAGTTCCTACGAATCCTTCTTACTATAATATCAATATTTTAAGTGTGCGAGACGTCTGGGTACGCACTATAAAACGAAACCACCATCGACCTTCGAGTTTCTTCAGGAGCCACACAAAGAAGTGCCAATTCATCATGAGTCCAGCATGAGAAAGAGATGGAGCTATACAGGACGAATGTCACTATCCTTTTCTCACGATCATGATGACAGAGAATCGTTCATCATTGACACTTCTTAGTACGGATTTTAAGACGTCATATAGAGCCCCCTGCTCATGATTTTTAGGACTTTTACAATCGCCGCCATACATACTCAATGGTCACGTTCTATAGTACCCAACAGTGCTATTAATTTTATCTAATAAAAGTTTACGTGCAGATTATTATATCGCACGAAGAAGATTTTTTGTCACAATTCAAGCACTGAGTCTGTTTCATATACATCTGTAACCTAAACACTGGGATTCTGTTAAAGTTATGAGATTCAATGTCGTGTCAGGTTTATCAGAATCTTTAGTATTGCCTTGAACTGCTGTCCCCGCTATGTAAGCTGGTTATTCTTCAATCTGAAACAAAAAGTAGCTTAGTTCAATTTGGCAAGTTCAATAGGGAACGTGCACGGCGTAGACTATGCCATCTAGTGTTGCAAATCTGAAACTATTACGTTGTAAATATTTGACCTGTGCTACCACCTATACTTCTTGCACCCTCCATTTAGGGGAACGTGCACGAAGTAGACTGTGACATCTAGCATTGCAAATTTGAAACGCATAAGTTAAATATACTTGACATTGACGCTTCTGTGCCGCCACCTATAGTTTCTGCACGTTCCCTATAGTGGTAAAGCTTTGGCATTCCTGAACACAACATTGGAACTTGAAAAGTCGTTTGACTCGTAGAATACACCATGTTTGTAACTCTTCTTCATTTCATTCAGATTAATTCATTCATATGAAAACAAATGTTTATGAAAAAATTCGTTCGGTAGGTACAATTTCAAAATAAAGATAACTACCCTCCTTTAATACAACAAGGTTGCTTGTTGATATAAGAAACTCAGGATGCAGGTTAAAATTACCATTGATTTTGAATACAGGAGCATGGACTAGCAGTTCTCCCTTCTTATTATTATTTATTATCTCGAAAGTTATAAACTACGTACCGCGGATAGTCTCTCTCGTCATGACTGGTTTCCATCGAGAGTCCTGTTCACTGTAAATAAAAAATCAAATTAATATATTCAGGTTACAAAATTCACCATAAAAGCACAGCACTGGCAACTCGAATTATCAAACATATTTTCCTCACTGCGCTTTTTTTGTGATGATCCCATATCGCACCTAATTTACAAATAATAATAATTATTATTAAAGCTAGCCTGAAATGTCCCACAGCTGGGCAAAGGCCTTCCTCCACTCCTTCCACTTTTCCCGATCCTGTGCCACATCCTGCCAATTCCCAAGGAAGACATCCAAGTCGTCCCGCCATCTCCTTCGTGGTCTGCCACGGCCACATCTCGCGATTTCAGGGCACCAATTTTGTGTTTTATAGGCCCACCGCTCGATGGACATACGGCAGACATGTCCAGCCCAGAATTTAGAAATATTCATGTTGAAAGTTTGCCCACTAATTATTGTATGTCCTGATGTACCTACGCCCTGCCAGGGTTTTGAACTTGTACGTAAGAGTAACGGGGCCCTGGAACGCGTAGTGAGTAAAAGTCTGACACTCCCTTCCGCTTCGCCCAGGGCGGGAGCCGAGAGGAGTTTTTTGGATGATTTATCATCCAAACAAAAGCGACACCTACGTTCATGCATTTGAACGTATTCGTAGTAAATGACGTGATGTCGTCGCCGGCGCTACATAGTGATTGAGTATGTATTTATGGCACCGCACCAAGACCCAATGCACCCTAGACAACTGCCCCAATGATTTTCCTAGCAAGCTATCCCTACTATTCCCAAGAACAGCAAGCGTTACTTTGTCAACAGAAGAATAATTCCGAGGTGTCGGCGTCGTGTACCAACGTTTAATAAAATCCACAAAATTTGAAAAGAAGGAAAAGTTCAAACAATAACTTGGATGATCAGCCTTTTAACGTTCCCACTGCTGGTACACAGGCCTCCTCTCTAGGAGAGGGAATAGGCCGTAATCCACCACGCGGGCCCAGTGCGGGTTGGTGAATGTCACATGTATTCAATTTTTTGGTTCTAAGACATGCCGGTTTCCTTACGATGTTTTCCTTCACCGTTTTGAGAGCATTGGTGATAAAATAACAATAACTTACGTGTCACCATTACAGCAGCATTGGAAAAAGATACAACATCGCACAGCAATTAGCAGAGACGATTGCTTTTTAATTCGCATTACAATATATTGTACGGATACATGTTGATTCTCGTATAGATAATGAAGCAGTACGCCACAATGCGGCAGCTAAGCCGACGGAGCGTGACGTACGATCAGATTCGTTAACACATTATTCGCACAGCTAAGCTTCCTAGTCCATATACTCGGAAAATAATGCTTTCACCACTACAGACATACACGTTTATCCTACATAATGGAATATCGTGTTTGAAACTTGGCGTTTCATGATTTCTTACAGATACATAAATAAATGGTAACACAAATGAGACTCAAGTGTGTCACATTCGTTTGTTTACTTATTTGTTTAAGTATTGTACTCTTTATCATCTGTGTTAAAACTTACATTTAATTTCACATTTTCATCCCTACAAGTGTTACATTAGGCCAAATTTCCTATCCAATGTAACGCAACTCGGTCAACAGTTGCGTTACATTGCGGGCTACGGGTTAATAATCTTGCATGCGAGTTATGTTACTGGCAAGAAGGAAATGTGGACTTATTCATTCATATGTCAGTTTATATGAAACAGTAGCATCGCAATATCTGATATGGTTGCCGAGCATGGTATAGTTGAATGAATTGAGTTACTTACAGTTCTTCCTGTCAGATATTCGGTTCCTTCTGCGCTCCCTAGCGACTGGCTTGCGTTTAGTTGTGGCTGATCTCACCAGGCTCTCTAATATCTCATCATCCGCTGACAAGTCTCCACTAAAAATAATATAAATGTAATGTTAGTGGTTTATCTTCTGTTGTTTTGACTCGAGAAACGAGCAATGAAAAGTCGTGTAAGATCAGCGAACGCTATTTTTAACCGACTTCTAAAAAAGGAGGAGGTTCTCAATTCGGATGTTTGTATGTTTTATCACAGGCCATGAAAGTAAGTTAAAACTAGTCGGAAATCAAATATCCAAAAACGGCTCAACTAAAAATTCTAAATGAAGTTAAAACCACCGTAAGGTTGATCGCGCATTAAGTGGCTTCGCATATTCGACTCTTCGAGTTAGTAAAGTTAGCTAGAACGGTAAACAAAGGTCTATCACGACGTTTTACAGCCTTTATTGCAAGGTTGTCCAATGCACTATTATTTTCATCGGCAAAAAAGTAAACAGTTCCCTCACTTGACTAGAATTCTCCTGCTGTTCGGCTGACTCTTCCTCCTGCCATCTGTAAGGCTATCGGTGTCAGGATCGGTCTTCAACAGTTCCTTTAGAGCATTGTCTGCGGTGTGGTCACCATTTTTGTGTGAATAGTTGCCCACCTACAACAATATTGAACCTCATATACTTTCATCTTTATTCAAGCGCAAAATTCATTGATATACTCGTAATTTAGTCTTATTAACCACGAAAGCGTAATATTGTGACTTACATCAATAATCATTTTGCCTCTAGTCTTGTTTCTCTCTCTGTGGTTCGCTTTCTTTTCTAGCTGTTGCAGCACCCTTTCCCTAGTAGTTCTATACTCCAGAGAAAACTCTGCTATGACCTTCAAGAATTCTGCTGGCTTGGTCTTGTGTATGTCGCAGGGAGGGACTCCCAGGAACAGCAGGAACTTGTTGAATCTGTAACAAGCAGAAGCTTCTTTGTTCTCTCTATCTCATGTTTATCGCAAGTCATTGATACTTTATTCGCTGGGGGCCATTTCGCATTGAGCTGTACTTAATTCTATCACAACTGCATAGGCATTTATTGTTATTTATGTATATTTTTTTTTAAACGAATTATCTTATATAATGTTCTAGTTTGTTCAATAACTTTTCCTATATGAACATTATTTTTTCAAGTTTCAAAGCGCAAAGTGATTTGCGGCGCATTCAGGCGTATTACCTGCTCATCACCCTCTTCTTGATGACGGAGAGCAAGATGATCCTCTCAGCAGCATCAGTGAGGAACTCGTTGATCTTCGTCTTGAATATCTGTGAGCTGTCGTGTTTGGCGACGCGTTTCATGTGGTCCCAGGACGCTTTGCAGTCAGACTCTAGCTTCTGGAGATTGGCTGAGAGGACGTCGAAATCTACCTTGGAGGCTCGGATGACGGGACCAACCTGAAACATCAAAATGTTTGTTTTGTGAAATAGTTCTTTGGGTTTTCGTGCTAAAAAGACTGTAATATTTCCACGTTGGTTACTTGGTTAGTAGTTTACTTTTACATTACATTATAAAAGGTGGTTTTTACAGGCCTCATATTGAATAAAGAACTGTTCAATATTATCATTACTTTTGCCCATCACCAACAGGTATTAAACTATACAATTTCAACGTACAAACTGTGTACTAACTTCACTGAAAAAGTCGGAGCTGTCCGGGAACTTCTCGATGATCATTTCGCAGATATGGTACAACAACGGATGCTTATGTACTGTGTCCTTGACCTCCACAACTTTGGACAAGTACTCCAGACGGAATCCTTTGGCATAGTTGCCATTCAGGTAGTTTCCAACAGTTCTCAGAGTTGAGAGGATGACTTTGAAGGTCATGTTCACCTTCAATAATTCTATACCTTGCTTCAGATCCATTAGTGGTTCGGCGATTTCTTTCTGCAATTTTCGGAAGATACAATTTTAGTAGCTCAATTGGTGGTGAAACGGGTCCTTATGGATCCAAGGATTGGTCTTACCTCTAAATTGTCAAAATCCAATTTGAATACCCAAAGTTTGAGTCGGGACGAGAGTTCGTTGATAGAAGCCAAGGTGAGTAGAAACTGCTCTGCACTGCCCAGAGGCAAGTCCGGGTTAGCGTACTGAAAATACATTGGCAGAATTAGAAAGAAAGAAATAATAAAATAGATATTACATACATCGCACGATAAATAGAAATATTTGAAAATTGATACACCAAAAATAAAAAGTAAGCGTGTCTCACGGCTGCCCTATAAAGGTCAATTTCAGTATGACATCAGCATCAGGATGTCAGATATTCTGATGCTGGTTTTCTAATAAAACTGGAATGCGTTATTAATCCTTCCAAGAGTACAATTTTAATGACGTACCTGTGCTTCTTGAATTTTAACTTTTTCTTCTTCAGTAGGTAACATAGTCAGCAGTTTTTCAATCCCCTCTCTGCCAATGACGGTAGCATCCATTTTCATTATAGCTGCCTTAATAGTCTGAGGTGTGGGTAGTTTTTTCATTGCTATATTGATAGCGTTAGATCTTTTGGCATCTAAAATAAGGTTTCTCTTTGGTTCCATTAGTTTCTGTAATTGGAAAGTGGAAAGTTAACAAAAAGCCCTCCAGGTGACCACATTTGAAGGTTACCAAACGTAGTTTTAAAGTTTTATGGGTTTATGCACCAGAGCAATAATTTTATAGTACGAAATCGAATCAAAAAGTATTATGGGAAGGTAATGTTCCAAAAACCGTGATACTTACTTCCTGAAGGTGTCCGAAGGTGTGCATGAAAAAAAAAAGAAAGTAAATCTAATTAGTAAAGAAATATAATACACACATCATAAGTTTGAAATACATTGAAAATTTTATAGATACCTAATAATTTAGGTCTAGTGAAAAATTGTTTTGTATTGAGAGGGGGTTAAAACAAAAGACCCAGAAAAGAGATTAGATCTGTTCTTGATGTAAGTCTAGTCAGGCCTAACATTATTTTCAATAACTTAGCTAGAAGTTGTACAAAAATCAAAAACTCACTTTGATAATCAAGTCATTTGTCCTGGACTCAAACAGGTGTTCCAACATAGCGGTGTCTACGCTGACATCAGGCAGGTCATCCCATATGAACCCTCCGACCTTCGGCCTGATCGCCACTGGCGTCGGGTTCTCTTGTATCTCCCGCCAGAACAGCTTCACAGTCTTCTTGTTCTTCTTTATAGTGGAGCTGTCAGAATCATTCGACATCTCCGATGATAGTGCTGGTTTGGGTGGAGCAGGTACATTATTCTTGTTCATCATTGGGAAACAGCCAGGCAGGGGAGGAGGTATTCCGATTGGTGGGAACATTGTTGGAGGCGGTGGCGGTGGACCGCTCGCAGCGTTCACTGCAGGCGATGACATATCATCATCAGAGTCGTCGCGGAGCTCGGAAAAGTCCAGGTCGCACAAATGAAATTCTCTGTGAAGACACCCTTTCCTTAGTTCTTCCCAATGCAAGTCGTTCTCCGACACTTTAATTTCGTGCACTTTTGGGGATTTCTCTATTGTCGGACTCTTAATAATTTCTGCAAAAAATAAAAAATAAAACAAATAATTTATTACGATTTCAAACTACAGAATAGTTTAATCGATTTAAAGTAAGAACAATTCGTAACCTTTTGATTGAGATTTTGCTAATTCTTCTTTGGCCTTTGACACAATTCCTGCCATATCAGAAACCCTTAGAGGTTTATCTTCAGTGGTTGGGCTAACTGGGCTGGTCAGTCTTTGTGCCAGATCTTTGATGCTGTGTTCTCTATTCAGCAGGATACCCCGGTCATCTTTTACCTCAGGGATGGGATCAGTCTGTTTTTGCCGCATCACGGTTATCGCATCAACAGCATTCACACTATGGCCTAGAGTTCCATTTTGGATCCTCTGTTTCAGACCTGATGTGTATCTTTGGTTTCCTGTGAAGTGTAAGGATTTGCATTGCTTATAAAATCAATCGAATATAAAAATAAATTAATAAAAATCTCAAAATTACGAAGCAAAACAAAACAGAAGCAGGGCAAAGCGGGTGACAAAAGAATTAGTGGTGTGTTAGTTCAAAGCACAAACCATTCTTTAAAACGTCTGCTAGGTTAAAATTCTTCGTTCTATTAACAAATTTTTCCTCTTCTTCCTGGTGTCCGTTGACTCCATTCAATAAGCTCGAACCATTGACGTTGCCATTGATTCCTGAGTAGCTCTTGTTATTCGTATATGTACCATTTGTATAGTTCCCGTTCGTCGTAGTGAAATTCCCATTGGTATTTGCGTAATTTCCAATAAGGCTCGGGAAACTTGCATTAGGGCTTGTAAAGCTTCCATTGGCACTCGTGAAACTTCCATTCAAGCTTGAGAAGCTGCCGTTGGGGCTGGTGAAACTGCCATTGGTACTCGATATGCTGCTATTGGGTGTTGAAAAGTTTGTGCTTGTAATACTCGTGAAACTGCCATTTGTGCTCGTGAAGCTACCGTTAGGATTGGGAAACAATCCGTTGTAGATGTCACTGGAGTGGTTCAACATCTCTTGTTGCTGGATGATATGGTGTGCTTGTCTGGCGTACCTGTCTCGTCGTCTCCTTAAAGCTGAACTCAGTTCCTTATTCTCTTTGTAATGGTCAGTGATTGACGGTAAGAATTGTGCGCGATTGTTATTTGTTATTTTCGTTATGCTGTCTGTTTCAGTATGACTGATGGCTGGTTTTGCTGTTGTTAGTGAAAAAACGATACAAAATAAAGACACCTGGATTAGATGAATGTTGTTTCAAATGCACTTGGACTATGAATTAGGTAATGGTCGAAACCGCTAGCGGATTTTAATTTAAGATGACACGAACAGGAAACGGTATATTATATTAAATAGTGCCTTTCAAACAACACTGCTGATTAAAATTTGCCAAACAATAAACATCAGGCCCAAAAAGAAAACTTTAATTAATATGTAACTTTAAATATGATAGAAAAAATCTTAGTATATTTAAGGTATGGACTGACATACCATGCAGAAAACGATGTAATTAAATGGGTAAAAATAATTAAAGCACACTGTGAAGTATAAAAACGCAGTAGCATACCTTTTTCTTTGCATTGTTGTTTTTTGGATTTTCTTCTGTCCGTACTCAGATTAATGCTTCTGCGGCGAATTGCAGTTATTACCGAGTCGTCTAATTGCCTGAAATTAAACATTTTATGGTTACAATCGTAACACTAAAAAGGGAAGTTGGTTTATAGAGCCTAAAAATTATCCTAGACAAACCCATGTAATTAATCAATAGATACGTATGTACATATGTAAAACACATAAAAATGTTTTGAACTCACTTTAGTGCCGTTCCCGTCTCATCACCATCCTCATACAGCAGTACTGCTTCGAAGATCTGAAGCTGTCTCAGTAAATCCAAGTCCGTTCCCTGCTTCGACATGTACAGCTGGATGATGTCATCTATCCCTTGATCCTGGAGGGCATCCACTTGATCATAGTAAGTGTCCCTATCAGGAACATTATTCAGACACCTATTTATCAAAGTAGTAGCGTAGATTAACAATTCGGTGTCTGATGCGTCGAAGTCTTGCAAGATCTTCATGATGTTGTACCAAGGCTGTCGGCCATTGGAGCCGTCGACAGACACAATGGCGTCAATGAGGAGCAGACAATTCTTGTCAGTATATTCGACGAAGACTAGAAGAAGTTTGAGAGCGGTTTTGACCACGTGGCGGAATTTGCTGGCGATGAGAGAGTACAGCCACTGGACGCATCGCTTGTGAGCCATCACACCGTGCATTCCGTCGACGTATAGGAGGATCTGGAAGTGAGAGAAGACGGCTTGTTTAATCTATACCTACTAATATTATAAAGCTGAAAAGTTTGTTTGTTTGTTTGAACGCGCTAATCTCAGGAACTACTGGTTCGACTTGAAAAATTATTTTTGGGTTGAATAGACCATTTATCGAGGAAGGCTTTAGGCTATATATCATCACGCTTAAGCCAATAGGAGCGGAGCAGCGATAAAGAATGTTTTAAAATCGGGGATGCCACGGGGACGAAGACGCGGACAGAAGCTAGTAACTCATACGTGTGCGGTAATAAATAAAAATATTTTTTAAAACAA
Organism: Hecatera dysodea; assembly: GCA_905332915.2. Taxonomy (NCBI): domain Eukaryota; kingdom Metazoa; phylum Arthropoda; class Insecta; order Lepidoptera; family Noctuidae; genus Hecatera; species Hecatera dysodea. Next base: position 21,191,689 of record HG995286.1, on the reverse strand, counting down.
AAGAGGTAACTCTCTTTGCAAGGATTTCATCATCAACATAGAACCAGGGGCGCATCCAAGATTGTTTCGTTTTCGTGCTTAAACCCGCTGAAAGTAGGTTTAGTAAACTCTAAAAGTACATAATATTTCATTTAGCACAAAGCATAACAAGCATCCTTGGATTACTTTTCGTAATTTCCTCAATGACTTCATTAGGTTGTAGACTACCAAAGATATTTGGGTCTTTTTGGCTTGAGATCCTTAGCCTGCCCTGGATCCGCCAGTGCACAGAAGTACATACTATCCTGCTCAGGTAGGCTTTGTCTCCGTTCACTTGTCAATTTTTTAAGAATGTTTCCTGCAAAAATTGTGACTCAAACAGCTATAATTGAGTCGAAAAATAACATTTTATCAGCGTTATATCGATAACTTAATACGTCACCATTGATGAACAAACGGGGGTAATTGCTGATTTGTTAGAAAAAATATGAAACTCGGAAGATAAGGTGGATTCTTCGAATAGCGAGTTTGGATAAATCAGTCATGATACCAGCAGTGCAAATCTTTAAACGCCTCACTGCATAAGCTTAGGTGTCTTAGAAGTGGACATGAAGGGAGTTGTCAATCCATACAAATAAGGCGGAGTGACAGCCTAGTACACTTCATTCTGACTCCACTTAAGTTTACACCGTACGATATTGACAGAATAGACCAGCAGATACATATTTATTTTATGTATATAATTATACTATTTACTGTATACATATATTATAAGTATATTCTGATTTTTTACTTTAGTTTAAGGCTTCATATTCTCTTCTTCTCTTGTTCTTACACACTATTGTCTACGTTTCTTTTTCGTTTATCCTTTCGCAGTTCTGCTGGAAGAAATTTCGTTTGAAATAAGCAGTTCCTTTGTACAAAAATTGGAATGTTGTCTCTTAATTATTGTATGTGTGTACATAAATAATAAAATAAATAAAATACACAGCAGGCACGTACTTACTACACTCTATGCAAGTGAGACAAACGTTGCGAGGTATAATTGAATCAGCAAAAAAAAAAACTTCTATTTATAAAGGTGTCTCTTTAAAAATGGAGTACTATTCGAGAGAGCACTATTGTTGAACAAAAACAATATAACAAAAAAACAAAAAAAATATTATTGGTGGTTCAGGAATTCTACCATAAGGTGATCAGAATTTGACCCTTAGATCGTGTGATTTTCACTACATATTTTTTTTTGGAATTATTTGTAATCAAAGGTGAAGTGAAGGAGGAGATTAAACGCTGAATCATCAGCCACAATTATTATGCAAAATAGTATGGAAAATATCCATAAAATCGTGCGATTTGCTATTTTGTTCATACCCCTATCCTGTGTACTTTATGATTTAACTAAAAAAAAAACTTTTAAAAGTGTTTTCTAGGTTAATTTCGGGACATGCTTTACAAACATTCTATTCTCCTCTGGTTATTTATTCTAGATTTTTGTAACTCTCCATACATTATACAATCCAAGTCTTCAGGAAAGCATGACCCAAATCATCATAGCATTATATAGATTACATACTAGGGTAACGCGAAACTATTTTTGGATATTTGTTTTTTTTTTTTTGCCTAAACGCATATTTGGCACAGAAAACTTCATGCATGAACAATCTTTGTATTAAGCTCGTAACTTTTTTTCAGTGTACAACCGATTCAAAAGTTACAGTTTAGTGAAGTTGGAGAACATTGGAGGTGAAAAAAAAAACACTAGTACCTGCTACCGGCCTGCTCCGTCCGCGTCAATGTTGGAGATTATCCCAAGGGAGTATGTTACTCTAAAGGATAAAAAGAAGCCCATTTGCTATTCCAGACTAAAACCTATCTCTGTGCTTTTCAAATTTACCATCCAGACCCATTAAGCCGTTCTGATGTGATTGAATTACAAACACTCAACCATCCATCCATCCAAAATTAACTAAGATGTCAGACGAAATAAAGAAGGGGACTGTGGATGTGTGGAAGATAACGAAACAAAAGGAGTAAGTAGCGAGGGTAGAAGGTCGCCTTATTAAGTTTCGGCCTACCCTCCTGGAAGTTAAAGGCAATTATTTGATTTCAGTTACATCATTAAAGGCATTTTTGAACGTCAAAATTTACAGAAAAAAAAAAATGTAACTTTAGTTGTCCATTAGAAAATGCTTATGGAGAAGAATGACCAAGAAACTAATTAATGAATGTAACAAAAATGCACATAGCTTAGAATCATATTATTACACTATGAAACAATATAAAAAAAATATATAATAACATGTCATGATACACACATAGTCACTTAGAAATGCCGCAGTTGATTAATATAATTATGTTTTATTGCTGGACTGGAATGTGACACTACATTACATTCGGACAGATAGACGTCAATCATTTGACCAGACACACGTATCATCGGCAGAAAAAGTGTTTCGCTGTCAGTTAAGTTTTAAGAATAGATTACCTGTCCCAGCGCTCGAAGTATGTAATCCAGATAGTTATGGTCGGCCATGTTCCCGACTTGCATGAGGCAGTCCAAGCCTTTGTTGGCGACAAACTCATGCACGAGGTCCTTGTCGGATTGCAGGATTTGCTTGAGGGTGAATAGCGCCCTGCGGAGCTCGCGGCCTTGAGAGTGAAGTAATCTCTCTGCGGAGAATAAAAAAGGTAGAAATATTAAACTACTAGCACTTCGCTCGCCAATTCGTCTTGACATTGAATTCGGTTTCCCCCTTTTCATCCCTTAAAGACGGGATTTCCAAAAGTCACTTCTCAGAGCTCACCTACATCACAAAAGGAAGCCTTGTTCAAAATATAATGTTCCAAGTCCAAGTAGTTTCGGCTAAGTGTTGACGTGACAGTCAATCAGTTTCCCTTTCATGTGTAAAGATGATTTTCTGTGGATTATATTACTAATGCTTTACCGGCTCTCTAGCAACTTGGTTATAAGCCTGGGGCAGTGTTTGCATGTCAATAACATCATGCTCCGGTAACTAATCTCATGTCAAGCGGTGGCTATGGCAACACCCCAGACCTCAGTGTTGCCCGTTAACGATACGCTTATTCTGAAGGGAGGCACAACTAGAGTGTTTAAAAATGTATGTAGGTTATGGCTTTATAACAAAAAAATTACTTTCGTTTTTAACCGACTTCTAAAAAAGGAGGAGGTTCTCAATTCGGATGTTTGTATGTTTTTTTTTTTTATTGTTTGTTCTCGCATAACTCCGTCGCTTGTCAACCGATTTGAAAAATTCTTTTTTTGTTGGAAAGGGTATACTTCCCAAATGGTCCCATGAAAATTTTATCGAAATCAACCAAGCGGTTTTCGAAAAATCAACAAAAATCTAAAAAAAATATGTACATTTTCTTCACATTGATGTCCTCTTAGTTTACTCTGCGAAGGAGCAGTACGTTTTTTTTACACCAATGTGATTGGTTCGTTTAGGTGGGGGAGGGGAGGGGGTGTAGGTACCACTAAAAAGTGAAAAATAAAAAAAACTTTTTACAAAAAATAAAACCGACTTCTAAACAAAAAAAACAAAAAGTATAAAATAACTTTAATTTCGGAAGTCGGTGTGTTCAACAACAAAAAAGCAACCAAAAACACCGAGTTCCGAAATTAAAGTTATTTTATACTTTTTGGTTTTTTTTGTTTAGAAGTCGGTTTTATTTTTTGTAAAAAGTTTTTTTTATTAGAGAACATGTTACATAAAAGTGCGGTTGTCATGGTAACTCTAACGATATCGCAGTTTTATTTTTAATATTCATAGAAACCTTAGAACCAATCTATGCTAGTATGTATGCGGCGTGGAGTGTTTATATGTAGCGGCGTGGAGTACTTATATGTAGCGGCGTGGAGTACTTACGAGTATATGTAGCGGCGTGCAGGCGCGTGCGGCGTGGAGTACTTATATGTAGCGGCGTGGAGTACTTACGAGTATATGTAGCGGCGTGCAGGCGCGTGCGGCGTGGAGTACTTATATGTAGCGGCGTGGAGTACTTACGAGTATATGTAGCGGCGTGCAGGCGCGTGCGGCGTGGAGTACTTATATGTAGCGGCGTGGAGTACTTACGAGTATATGTAGCGGCGTGCAGGCGCGTGCAGCATCCGCAGGCGCGCGCCATCAGCCACGCCCATGATGGCAACCCAACCACGGGTGCGTGTTTACGCACCCCGGAGTGCACCCGCGGCCAGGGGATGAAAGTCCCGTGACCGCTCGCCGCGCCCCGTTACGGGGGCGCAGCGACTGCCACGATGTGTGCGCAGTGGTTCGAGTTAGGGTAGGCCAGAGAAAATTACCAAATAAATTTAAAAAAATAACCACTTTTCTTCAGGGTTGATTTTTAATGAAATTAGTTTTTTTTAAATAGCTTTAAAAAAAATACACCACATTTCAACCCTGAATAAAGTGGTGTTTTTTTTGGACATTATTTTCTGGCCTACCCAACTCGAACCACTGGCAGCGTGGAGTATTTATGTATATGCAACGGCGTGGAGTATTTATGTGTAGCGGTGTGGAGTGTTTATATGTGGCGACGTGGAGTATTTGTAAGTATCGTTTGTTGTATTTGTAAGTGACGGATTTTGAAATACTTTGAATTTACTTGCCAAATAAATGTTGTAACTTCCGTCTATGATAAAATTCACACTGTTGGGGATTTATACAGAATTATTAAAGAATTATTAAAATAAGTCTTCCGATGATTGAGCTGTATACCTTGCAAAGACAAGATGCCGAATACGAAAATAAAAAGTTGTACAACTTGTAGGTAGTTATAAAATAAATTCTTAATAAGCATTTCAGTAAGACGTGTTTACTCATATTGCTAATTAAATTGAGTAGTTGTTACAGTGAAAACGATAGTATTTTAAACACACACCCACCATGTTCGCACCATTTAGAAATTTGAAATCGGAATTGTTATTCATAGATAATATCAGAAAATTAAAAGGATTCATTTTCTAAAGCTTATCCGGCAAATAAACCTACACAAAATGTCCAGACAGTTTCATGTTAAGTTGCATGGTAATGCTTATTTCTATGTGATAGGATAACTTACCAATGATGGCGTGGACGCGCACAGACAGCTGGGTGCGTAGGACCAAAGCATTCTTGCGACTGGAAGAAAAGAACATGACAGTTAATTGAAAAATAGATAAAGTGTAGCTGGGAGAAGCTTGTGGCTAAATAATAACTGTGTACTGGCGACCTATTATGACGTCTTAAATCCATCATGATTTCTGTGTCAGAGAGAGACGGAGTTATACAAGACGAATAGCACTATCTCTTTCCCTCACACGAATCATGATAGCATTGGCACTTCGTAATATGGCCACGTCGGACGGTGACCAGCCATTAGGTACCTACATAGCGAGATTCCTCTGTGCTTCGGAAAGTACGTTAAGTCTATGTTCCCGGCTGTCATTTGAAAATCCTCGATAGTCGATACGGATAGATAGAAGCCAGAAAATTTGACATTGTTTTTTCAAAGGGGTGTCGTGTTACCGAGTAACTGGGTTTTGGAGGTCTGTAACAGTCGCTCCAGGTAAAATACTGATACCTAGCCGCATTTTTCAATCAGATTTGCAAGGAGTATAATTTTGATCAATTCACAATTAGTGTAAATTCAGCCAAAAGGTCCTTAAGCCTTAAATTTTTCAAGTAGCGGTAGTTTATAGGTATGTATCATTTATTTCAGTTTAATATTATTTTCTCATTTAGTGGCAAACCAAGTATTTGTATTGCTTTTTGCTGTGGTTGTTGTTTTTGTGCTCACACTACACATTATTGTTTTGTGTCTATATGTGAGGATTTGTAATTGGCTTTTTGGTGACTATTTTCCCATTTTTGTCTGTTTTTGTTAGCTGTAAGTCCTCCATGTACATAAATAAATAAATTAGGTTCCACTGGAAGTTGACCTCAATACAGTTGGGAAAAGTTTAGGTAGATGTAGGTACATAATTTTTATTTAAGGAGTGCCAAGCGGAGATTACCCGCAGGTACAGCTCGAGAGCACAGGACCGTTCGATGCTTGGGTGAGGACTTTGTCCAGTAGTGGGCGTCTATAGCCTGATATGATTGCTAATCGAGATGTGTAGACGGGTGTAGGCCAAAGCCAGCATAGAAAGAACGTCTTTCGACTGGATCCAGGCTTAATCTCGGAAAAATACACAGCATTAAAGTCCTTTGCGTAGATTAGAAGAACAACGCCTCTCAACGTACGGACACGACAAGTAAATTATTATACAAAACACTGTAACATTATCAAAAATAACCAGACCTGAATTAAATATTATAGTGAAGCATTACCAAAACAGAAGTACCTAACTTTCCTAAACATTTTAATAATATTAAGAATATAGCTAAGTAAAAAACTCAAATTAGGCCTCTCTTAAAAAATCTATGTATATAGATATATTATCTTTAGTTTTTTTTAATATTAATGAGTAAATTGTAAATTAATTTTTAACCATTTCAAGCAATGGTTAAAAAGTTTTGTGATTATAATAGGACTGAAAAGGCACTCTGTTTCATAGCACTGATCTACGATTATTCCTTTAAGATACGGTAAACCATTACAATTTCAAAACAATTGAATGACGAAATTCAACTTGGCAAAAAATATCACACTTTTTCTTCTCTTCAAAACATTTGAACTGAACAAAATAATGGTTTACGACTCACAATTCTTCATCAAGAAGGTCTTCATCTTCATCTTCATCATCCGACATGGAAAAGTCCAGATCCAGGTTAAACTCAGAACTCACTTTCACAAGGCCGTCGTCTTCATCAGCTATGCCAGAATCTAGAGATGCTTGTCTGGATTTTCTGTTCGGTACTGATCGCTTGGGATGTGCATTTCCCTCGGCCAAGTCAGATCGTGTGAAGTTTCGCATGTCATCTTCCATTTTTCTCCCACTAATTGTATACAGGCTGTTGTGAAGTTACTGTTGAGTTTGTCAACTTTTCTTTAGTTTGAGATTAGGTGCATTAATGGTGATTGCTAATGGTTTTTAAAAGATTTATTATTTTCACGATGCTACGATAACGCTATTACCAAAAAGTTTAGTAAATACACTTGTTTTTTAAATTCAACTACTGAATTTGTTTTAATCCGAACGCGACATTATTCTCATCGGAATATTTATTTTTAATCACGGTATCAAGTTTTTAGGTCAGCATGATGCGGGACTTGCGTCTCCCATCGCTCCCTGCTTCGTACTGAGGGTACAGCGTTGATAATATAATTTTCCCGACGAACTTACATAGGATACAGTCCGCGACACACGGATGCAGTGTCCGGCAATTTTCAATTATTGCACGATCCCACTTCAGGATCCTGATCTGTACTTCCGGAAGATCAGATTATCGCGCTGTCTGATCTGTGATCTTGAATCTAAGTGTGTCATTTACGGCCGATACCAATAACCGATCTATCACATACTGGAGGTAGAAAAACAATTAGCAGATAATGCGAGTTGTCTTGTTTTTGAGTCTCATTTCAAAACATGATCTTTATATCCCACATTGTAGCACAATGATCTATTTTTCATAGCACTGTTCGAAAATAGCAACAAAACAACAATTGAAGATGTACATAATGTATCTATACCACTAAAGCTAACCATGCTTAATCTTAGATTTATTTTCGCCGTCTGCTACCGCAGCCTGTGTATGCGTTTTCGCAGTGTAAGTTCATTGTTTAAACGTGGACTAGGTTTTTGTTAGCGTTCGACTTCATCGCGATTGAAACAGAATCGAAAAAACTTAACTGAACAAAACATGGTCGGTTTCGCTTGCTGCTGATACCCATACTTTCTACCATGAAGGTATAAAGTGACATGTTGCGATGACGAGAAATTAATCAACCTCAAAGAATCTATGTTGATATGACTTAATTTAACATAGATAGATAGCTTACTGATAAAGAATCTAACGATACGATTGGTTGTACAAATATTGATTCTAAATTAATTTTTCCTGTCTTAAAAAATCTAATTTTAGTAAAGCATCAGTATTGAAACTAATAATGTGCTAAGAATTTCTTAATGAGTAGGGCTGTGATGGTGTAGGAAAAATAAATATTGTATAGGGTTATCAGATTCTGTATTTAGATTCTGCTCAAGAGCACGACGTAGAAGTTAAGACATGTGAAAAAATAAATATATACATCTTCCTTCTTTGTTAAGTTAAGAAGTGATTGAAATAATGTTATAAACAAATGATCAGTATCAAAATCTCGTACGTATAAAACCGCGAATCTACGCGTTTACCCGGTTACTAGTGTAACAGTAACCCAAATAAATCTACATGTGTCGAATCCGGCACTGATCTATTTTTGATCACACGGAAAACGGACGACGACCTATGGAAGTCGCTACATGGGCCCTAACTGATTTAAAAAATACTGAAAAAAGAAGATAATTAAATAAAACTGACATTATCTAGTCACATAAAACTGCAAAGATAAAAATACCGTACGCCGTATTCAAGAGATAGGCAAATAAAAAGTATGTCGTTGTCGACAAATATCAAATGTCATTAATAGATATCGTCTATATAAACTGACTATATATATAACAGATTGTATATTATTATATAAATAGGTCCAAAGTTTTTGATATTTTAGCCTTATCAAATGCGTTTGCCCATGCTCAATTAATCACGCGCAAAAAGGCAACTGGCTATAAGGGTATTTTGATACAAATCATTTGTCATCATCCATTTAGGCAGATTAGTAGACCCCTGCATTTGCAGTTGCATGTTCAACATGCAGGATATAGTACCCAATCAACTCGAAGAAAATTTATATGCCTTTTTAATTTTATGCTGTGCCGCCGTTCAACTTTCAATCCGAGTATCATTATTATATGAATGTGTGATAAAAGTTTATTAGTCAGGCGAGTTTATGAATACCTTTAGGTCCACGTCACCTTTGCAAAGAGGTGTAAACAATTTAATATGCATATATTTGGGGGCCTGCTTACTTTTTGTTGAGGAAAACTCTTAACAGAAGGTAAAAGGACATCCACACAAGTATCTCAGTATTATTTTGGTAATACCTATGATTTTTTTGTTTATGACATTCTTAGTGCAAAAGTTTGATAGCTTAGTCTTGTTTAGAGGACTGGTAATACATTCATACCTATTTAGCAAAATCTGTGACAGTCTAAGGTCTTGTTTGTGGAATGCACTTGTTGAACACAGCATAATTTCCCAGTGGATGCTAGGCTAGGTCTGTGTTCAGTCATATGGGAATTGTAGGGGACCAGTGCCGGAACGAAGCAATAAACGGCAGTGAGGGACCAATGACGCTTATTCATTGGGCCCCTAAATAAACATATCGTTTATGTTCGCGACGATGCGTCTTAGCTACATAGTATAGGTAGTTATAGGTAGCTATAGTAGTACAAAGAATGTTGCAACAAATAAAACCACGACTACATAGTATAGGTAGTTATAGGTAGTTATTTAGTACATAGAATGCTGTAACAAATAAAGCTGCATAGTATAGATAGTTATAGGTAGCTATAGTTGATACATAGTGTTTGTTATTGAAATAAAACACATTCGTTACAGTCGTTTGCTCTCAAGAGGCAGTATATAAGCCCTTGGAGCCTTTATTTCTTCCAAGTAAATAGAATATAGTTAGGTAGGGTATCCTATCCCTTACACATAACAGTAAACACATGGTAACCCTGGTAATCAAAGGTATATAAAGGTAATCAAGGTATATAAAGGTATATAAAGGTGATCGGTGGTATATAAGGTAATCGAGGTATATACACACACAGACAGACATACATAGGTAAATAGAAAGGGCTTGGTAATTTGAGACTTGAAGTATTAGGTCAAAGGTAGTCGCATAGCTAAAAGCGACACTGACCAATCACAGAGCAGGAGGGTGCTGGTACGTGATTGGTCAATGGTTTTTGATAAATAGCCCTGGTGAAGGTACCTATGCACAAAAATAAAACACTTTGCATCTACCCTCTTCCTTTCCCGAAAATACAAGTCTAGATTCTAGACTTCTAAATGTCTGAAACAGAACCGCCTTGAAAAATCCTTTCAGGGGATATATAGATGTTTATAGTGTATGCAGGCATAAAGCCGTAATTAAGGATTTAATAAAACTGTTTATTTTTATCCCCCTGAAATATATACGCTTATAGAGTTGCAACCCCTTGAGTGACAGGGTTGAAACATATGTAGTTTTGTAGAGGGTTGTCGTATCTATAGAGATACATATAGCTGCATAGCCCTCCTAGCATAGTTTTACGGTAAATTCACCCCAAGTAGGTAATAGCTTCGTGCCTACAATAGTTTTGTATAGTTTTCGGCATCCCACCCCTACATGGAGGGGGATGAAGGGGTGAATTCGTCTCCGCTGTATGGAGCTTACCGAGGGCTATCCATAAAGGTACGACAACCCCTACTCACATAGACCTAAGCCTAGATATAGCCTAAATTCTAGGATAGACAGTGAAAATTAGTGTTAATAAACTTCATCACACACGGTGATTTTTTGGGTGTCGATACGGTACAGTTACGCCGTACAATAGTAACATAGGAAGTTTATTAAATTTGTAGTCATTTGCAAGATAGTTTGAACTTATACCTAAATGTAGAATCATATAGTCGCGAATTTCACCCTTCAAATCGCTAAGTGCATAGTGAACAAGTTAAATAGTGTTTTATTGTGACTTTATTGGTAAGCCCTCAATACCTACCCCTATATATTGTGTGAATAACAGCAAGTATCAGCTAAGGGTTGCATCCTCATGGCCCGTAGCTTATAGACGGAGCGTCAACGCGTCTGGATCATTTATACCTAGGTGGGTTGTCACCATACAGTCCACTTTCGAAGAATAGGATAACCTACCCTGGCCACCCTACAGTCCAGTCGATCACGTCCGCCCCGTACAGTTTAATAATATATAACTGCTGCTCAACTTAGTTAAGTTAAACTGGCAGACGCGTTCTTGACATGATTCGATTAGTGCCAACACCCGCACTGACTGCTCTTATTGATACATCAAGGAATTAGCATGTAGATTAAAGTGCTAAAAATTCGTGGACATGTTGCAATCGGTTCCCTATCCATTAGCATAAAATTTTAAGACCTAATATAACTTAGCATAATGTTGTTTGGCATAATTATTTTTTCGCATAATATAATTACGCATAACAGCGCATGCATAATTTTTTTAAGCATTATGTCTGTAACCATAATAATGATTAGGCATAATATTTTAAAGCATAAAGTTCTAAAGCATAACTTTTTTAAGCATAAAGTTCTAAAGCATAACTTTTTTAAGCATAATATCCTAAAGCATAAAAGTTAAGCATAAATAACGCATAAAAATATTAAAACATATTTTTATAGGTATAACAGTGAAATAATTATTAACACCTAGAATATTAGACACTATACACGTTTATACAATTATTGCTCTAATGAAATTTGTAGGCGCTTGATATTGTAGGTATAATATAGGTAGAATAGAAATAATTTTTCCTTATTTTTCTAAGTAGACGGTGGTGTCGTAAAACTATTGTGCCACTAAATGTATTATTGCAAAGTTGTAATTTACGTACATTGTGATTCTTACTTATTTGTTTAAAATCGTGAATTGTAGTTACAAATGGAAAATACAGTGCGTACTTTTATAACCAAAAGAGGCGGCATCAAATTAAATGTGGATGGTTTCATCTATGAGAAAAATTTTCAAAAGGAAAATAAATATTATTGGGTGTGTGAAATGCGTCGTAATACCAATTATAAATGTAACTCTCGACTTATTACTTACGAAATTAAACGACGAGCAACAACATGAAATACTATCTAAGCACATACAAAATCACAATCATGAACCAAATGCACTTAGAGAACAAGTAAGTTTTTTAAAATTTATTAATTTATACATATTGGCGGCTAGACTGCACCTTAATCTATTGATACACTACGTTTGTTATAAAAAGTACTACTATTTGTTATAGTTCCTTCTTTTTATTTTTCAGATTCAAATAGCTGTCAATAAAATAAAAGAAGATGCAATATTAAATCCGAGTATAAAGCCAATTGAAATTATAGCCAATAGTGAAACTGTAATCTCACCTTCCGTATCGTGTCATTTACCAGGCAATAATAATCTAAAACAAATTATATACAAGCAAAGGAAAAAAATGAATAGTTTTAAAGAACCAGAAGACATAGATTTTGAACTGAATACAGAATGTTTAATTAAAGAATACGACCAGATCATCATTATTGATAAAAAATACAACACAAACAAGAGATTAATAATATTTACTACAAAAAAACTCATTACTTTATTATGCTCGTCTAAGTATATAATGATGGATGGAACAGTCAAAGTTGTTCCTAAGATTTTTTATCAACTTTATACCATACACGGGAATGTTGATAATGATATCTCACAAACATTTCCGTGCATATTAGCATTATGCACCAACAAGGATAAAACGACCTATAATAAATTATTTACATCAATTATTGAGTACTGCGATGCAAATAATTTGCATTTATCACCCAGATTTATATTAATGGATTTCGAAAAAACTGCCCATATATGTGCTAAACAATTGTTCGAAAATACAACAATAAAAGGGTGCAATTTTCATTTAGGACAAACTATATACCGCCACGTACAGAAAAATGGCCTCCAACGTTTATATGGTAATGATATATCATTTGCGTTGGAAATTAAATGTTTATACGCCCTAGCTTTTTTGCCTGAAGAGGATATACCAATTTATTTCGACGATTGGAGAAAAGTCATATCTCCTGAATCAGGTAATATATAAAATATTAATATATTATAACGTATTGAACAATTTTGTGAGTATTTTTTCGCTGTAGGAAGCAAGCATTGCAAGCATACAGCATGCAAGCAAGCATGCAGCATGCAAGCAAGCATGCAACATGCAAGCAAGCATGCAAGCAAGCAAGCAGCATGCAGCAGGCAGGGTTTCTGTGACGGCTGCGGCGCCGGCGCTGCGGCCCTCCGGCGGCCCCACGCGTGCTAATCGTCGCAGACGGCTTTCGCTCGCTTGCAGCCACCTGCTCCTCAGCCCGCGGGCCGCCTCGCCCCTACGCGCCTTTGCGATTTTAAATAACACTCTAGGGGTAGGACAAACAAGACTACGTGAAGTCGGTTTTGCAGCAATTCGGTTCTGTGACTAACTTTTGTTGCACAGCATATTAATTTTTTAACCAACAATATTATTTGATTGTTACAGGTACTATAGCTAATTGGTTTGCTCAGAATTATGTATGGGGCACTACAAGTTCACCACCACCATTTCCACCCAAAGTCTGGAGTACGTATTTACTAGTAAAGGAAAATATACCCAGGACACAAAATCATGCAGAGGCACAATAGATTTGCTCATTTTGTGGGAAAACACCATACTGGATTTTATTTTTTGGCAAAAAAGATAGTTCTCATCATGAAAGAAATAAGACATCAAACCATTGAAATAGATAAACTGGATATCGTAACATCACTTATACCAAAAAAAAGAAAAAATACACGGATAAAACCAAAAAAATTGATAAAATGATGAGTATCCTTCTAAACTAGAATATTTACAAGCAATTGCTAAAAATATACACCTAAAATAAATAATTAAGGACTACTATTTCAATCAGTTAACTTCTATCTGAGGAATAACCGCCATATTTATTTATCATAACAGAAGTTAACTGATTGCAGTTAACTAATTCACTGCTGTGTGAAATAAACGTTTCTCGCGATTGAAAATGTCATGTATATTTATAATAAATCATTTGCATGAACATTGTTTTTGTTATTTATATTAATTACTAGCAGCGCCTCGCGGTTTCACCCGCGTAGTTCCCGTTCCCGTGGGAATATGGGAATAAAATATAGCCTATAGCCTTCCTCGATAAATGGGCTATCTAACACTGAAAGATTTTTTCAAATCGGACCAGTAGTTCCTGAGATTAGCGCGTTCAAACAAACAAACAAACAAACAAACAAACAAACTCTTCAGCTTTATAATATTAGTATAGATATGCCTAAATATTATTATGCTAATAGCCATAAGGCCTACTAACGTTATGCGAATCAAATTTATGCCAAAACAAATAAGTCTTTAACATGATTTTGATTATGCCAACATAAAATGTATGCCTAAAAAAATTATGCCAAAGTATTATTATGCCAAAACAAATTGTGCCAAAATCGTTATGCCGAAGTATATTAGGACAAAAAACATTATGCGAAAAGAAGGGATCCCGTTGCAATCTGTACTGGACCCCCATGGTAGATTATGATCCTCGACCTCCTACAGAGAGTAGACCTCCCCAAGTTCCCCCAGAAGGGAAACGTGCTGTTAGGCAAGTGATACAGGCAATTTGTTGCTATTCACCTACGTACGTATAAGGAATGCAATACACGGATACTGGTATCCCGAAATACCGGGAAAATGTAAATTGTTGACAAATCCCGTCCATAAATAGACAGGGATAGGCAGTCAGAAACCAAAGGTGACGAAACAATAAATACTACATACTACTTTTACAATAATGTTTAACATTCTAATCGTTTTAAAATAAAAATACGTCTTTGAAAAATTTTACTAAAATATTTGATTCCTTGACATGTTAAAATTTGAACATATTTGTAAAGCATTTGAGGAGTTTGTGATTAGCAAATATCTGGATCCCACGGCATTCAGAATGTGCAATTCCGCAAATATCGGGATTTAAATTTTCACGGGTTTGCATCCCCAGCGTTCATAGATAAGATCGCGCGATAGTTATAAAGCAAAAAAAGCTGTTGCAGTCAGGTGTTGTCTTTAGTACTTTTGATTAAGTTGTTATTTATGCTTATTATGACTCTTAAAGAAAGTATTTTTATAAACTGACTGTGAGTCAGAAAACTGGAATGTCTGACGTGGTTAAAAGCAGAAGGATAACTCGAACTAACAACGTTAGGGCGGCCGTCTTTAGCCATGAATGTTGTGATTTGATTAAAATCTTGTGTTGGTTGGTATCTTTTTTTTTTTGCTATGTAGTGGCAAACAAGTAGCCACCGGTAAGTGGTAACTACTGCCTTTGGAATTCTGAAATACCCGGGTTACCTACACTTTTTTAAGAAGACGCTCTTATTCTTGTTTGATGCCTTGTTGTCTTTCCGCAAAGATCTCAGGGGTGATAAAAAGGGGTCTTGAAAAATCTTTAGTCCTAATTTCATATACATACATATTATGTATACTTGCTCTTACACAAAGCGACCTGCTTATGTCAGTGTCTATCTTCATCATTCATTTCAGTCGAAAAACATTCACTGCTGGGCTTCCTCCAAGTGTTTTTCATCGACCAGACCTGTGCATCTCACATCCAGTGGCTTCTAGCGGCCTTCCAACGGTATGCGGTCACTACTACAGAACTTTTCGATCCCTTAGAAAGTATTTGTTCTGCGAGCAATGTGCTACCCACTGCGACTTAAGTTATGTCGCTACCTCACTAGAAACGATATATTAGCTATGCTGCAGTGTTTTATCCATAACAAAAAAACAATGCTGAAGAATAAAGTAAGTACCTGTCTTGAAGACCTTCGAGCTCTTCGTCTTGCTCGCCGAGCGTGGAGTCCAGGTCCAAGTATGGTCCATAGTCGCCATCTTTGAACACCTGTAGCGTCGCGTCATCCAGCTGTAACAAAAAGAAAGTTCTTTAATATACTTAGCTAAAAAAATCCCTGGATTTCTTGGCTGGACTGTGATTCCTGATAGTTGCAACCTGGGGGTCTTTCAGTTAACGAGTGAATAGGGTCTAGGTCAGCGTGCGCCATCGTCGACCACGTCATCTTTTTCCATCAAGTGAGAGTATGGGTGTAAAGGAGTGGTCAAGTTTTTAGGGGAGGATATTACTGTTTGCTTCCATTTACTTGTATTCAAATTATATAAAAGTGAAATCACTGTCACTGATTTAACAATTTTTGTGCAATAAATTTGCTTATATAGGATCATACAATTAGGTATTGCACCATTCACCCCTGATCTCAGCAGCATTGTTTTATGAATAACATATGTACATGAAGTTTTTGAATGAAGTACCTCCTAAATCCACACAGACGTAGTCGCGGGCGAAATGCTAGTTACTGCATATATGTTTTTTTTTACGCTAAAATTAAGTATTTAAGAAAACATACTGTCCCTATTACTTATTTTCAAAAGGAAACGCAAATACGCTCTGTAGATACGGAGTGTATAGTTTTCACGCCTCAACCCTCAACATGGATACCGCGATTATTTTAAGCAGAAGAAATGCTCAGATATTGGAAATACGCTTTCATCCCAGTACTGGACAATACATTCAAGTAGCTCTTCAGATTTCCTTACATTGACTTTTTTCTTGTAGCATTATCTTTTCGTAAAACTGTTCTCCATGAGTTAACATCACAACTTTACTATAGAAATCTCTCTCTCTCTTCAATAGGCGCCCGGGGTTCGTGCCCTACTTGCTTCACCTCAAATACGCGAACAGTCTAGCGGCTCTGGCTGGCTTGAGTAGTCTAATAGTCTGGTGAAAATGTGCCATAGTTTGTCTTTGCCTAACTTAGGCCGCAAACAGATGAGGTGCTAGCAACACAGCGGATGCGGTCGAAAAAATCAAAAGAAAACGCTATCCTTTTGTGAATTTGTTATGACAAATTAAGTTTCATACATTTAAATCAACGCCATCTATCCAACGTTATAAACATTACTGAACTATTGTCGCCTGCTACTTGCAGTTCATCTCGTTACTTGCTTAGCTAATGGATGGCGTTGAATACGAATTTTAAAATCCAATTAAAAATATAGACGTACACGTCATTTTTAATAAGAACTGCGTTATCTCTGTGATGAAAAGTGCCTATTGGTGTCAATTTTTAAGTGGTTTTTATTTTTTTATAGAATAAGATGAACGTATATGTATATGGAACGTTCCAAATCTGTCCAATGAATTTACCAACTACCTAAATCAAATAAGTACCAAATTAAATATCGTTAAAGATATCAAAGTTTATTAGGCACATTCCACGCTTCATTGGGATTAACAATTTATTTTTAACGAGGTAGCAACTACTTTAATTTAATTTTGATAAGAACCATGTTCCGGCTATGATGATTTGGAAAATCTCACTGTTTATTTTATGATTAATAGTTCTGCTGAAATATCAAAATTTTGGACTGTACATTTTCATAAACTTACGTAACGAGTTAGGTATAGAAAAGAGTTTACGTGAACGTTTTACTACTTGAGGTTTATAGGTATTTTCTGAAAGGTGTTACCTACTAGGAGTTTCTGAGGATGTGCACCTAGATTATATGTGAACTAGCATCTGCCAGAGGGTTCACCCGCTTTTATGTCGAAGTTTGTCCCAAGGTAACATATTTATGTAACAACAAAGTGACAAGATAGCCTAGGTACGCCCGGGATGAAAACTATCCTAATTCTCATTCCAGGACATGTTCTACTCGTATGCCAAGCTACATAAAAAAGAGTCAAGAGTTAACAGACCATAGATATAATAAACAAGGAGATATGCCCTGTAGCCGAAAATGTATCGGAACCTGTGTCTCCTGTTTTGCCCTACCACCCGGCAACTACTACGAATGCAGTTCAGTAAAAGCAATAGATACGCAGTCGCGCACACACCCGCATTTTTGAAATTGGACTGTACTACACAATCAATTATAAACCTTATCCTAATAAACACAGCGTATATTTACAGTACACCCTGCAACTTACTCACACAAAAACAACGCTGGGTATCGTTGTGCTGTGCAAAAGCAATTTATTTTACATATACGCTAGTGATTGACTTATCGATTCTGGCATTTATTACACACGCCATGCTGCCCATGTATAACAAATAAATAGCATGAATATGTTGACTATTTTAAGCAAAGGTCACTAATATATATTATCTTAAACATGCCGATTACTATAATGCATTCGAAACTTTATCGAAAGTAAAATACAATTACCATAAAAAGTAAGGAAGTAGCACGAGGATAAGGCATACATACGATAATTCAAAGCCAAAAACACTTGAACGATTATTTACCAAAAATTTATTGCAATCTAAGAAAGTTTGGTACACTTTTGTAATATTTCATTCAACAATCGACATTGTTGTGGACAGTGTATCTGCACAATTACATCACTAACTCGCGGCAAGAAGCAGCGGCCGTACTATGCGATACATCGGCTTGCTAAAGTATCGTTTTATGATTTTTACATTGCTCATCCAGTCACTTAGCGACAAACTTAGGTAGTGGTTAAGGAGCAGTGTATTCATTGTAATATGTTATTGTCGCTGTGACATTTGAAAACAAAAATAACATAGTATAAGCAAGAAATATTTTACGATTTGTTGTTTTTCATGATTTTAAAGACAAATATAGTAAAATACTTGTACTTTGATATGGTAAGTGATTCCATAATTAACAAAGTTTTGGTTTATGCTTCGGTTTTTACAAGAAAACACTGAACAACACGGCATTCTTATATCTTATCACGCTCACGGTCGTAAGCGCACTAGTTCGCGGATTCGACCATTGCGTAAGACATGCTCGCCCAGAGCATGTCGCGAGGACACCGACACGCCCCCTTGCCACTTCTCCTGTATTTTATATTTCTATGTAACAGACACACACAGTTACTTTCGTATTTTGAATGGATATTGATTATAGTTTTTGTCCCAAAACTTGCGACCTACCGGGGAAAAAACATTTATGCACCGAATACATGAAAATTCATTTAAGTAGGTATATAAGACCTGTTCACTCACTGAGTCGCAAAAGTTCCGCCTTGGGGAATACCAAAGGGCAATGGAGCGTAGTACCTATATATTCCAGGCGTAGAATTGATTGCGTACGGAACACCACGCACCAAAACAGGTATCATAGATGTGGGCATTCAGCTACCAGACTGAAATGGACCGAAATGACTGAAATGGCCGGTCACACCGAGCGCATGCATAGCGACCGCTGGCAGAATAGGGTAGTTAACTAAAAAAATCTAATTAGTCCGTCTGATAGATTTACAAAAAATATTGGACACGCATTTTTTCTTTTTTCACGTAAACAAAAAATGAAGACGATACAGTGCGTTGAAAACTCGTGTGATGTCACTACTCGCTACAATTTTTACCGAGCCGTGACGTCACAAGCCCCCACTCCTGATCTTTGATGCTTTGTATCTTCGTCAGTTTTTATACATTGGATAAAGGAAAAACTACGTGTCCAATATTTTTCTATAATCTAACTGCGGACGGACTAAACATAATCATATATTTTTTACTCAGGAAACATCCCTATTGTCTATGCACTGGGTGTCAGGGGATGGGGAGCTGCCGAGGCAGGCGAGGCAAAAAGCGGTGGTGAGATGTGTGCTCACCGCAGTAGCTGGTTCGAGGCGGCGCAAGAAAAGAGTATCTGGAAGGATATGGGGGAGGCCTTTGCCCAGCAGTGGGACACAATAGGACAAGACAAAATAAGTGCCGTGGCCTTCAATTTCAAACAAATCGGTGAACGAGTCAAACTCTGTCTACTCAAGAATATGCTTTATTGAACAGCTTAATAAGTATGCATAAATAGAGCAAACAAACTGTTTCATATTACTCTAAATTTTAACTACCGTAAATAATTGTCAGTTATTTAATTTATAAACGCAATATAAAATCAATATTTATTTCAGGTTCGTTATTGTATACGATTTGTAACATTTGGAACTATTTGACCCATTTTGTTTCGAGGCCAGTTTTGTTGATCATCACAGTTGTATGGTTTCCTTTTTTTTATTTCATGATGTTAGTCGCAAAATGTTGGCGTTACACGCATTTGACTCGCTCGCTTTACGCGTGATTTCACAAAAAGAACATGTAATTTCATTGAAACTGTCTAAATTGAATGACGTTCTAATTCAGAGAGAAGAAAATGGGAATACGATTAGCCGACTTCTGTCAGATCAGCATTAATCTATAATAATATTATAAAGCTGAAGAGTTTGTTAGTTTGTTTGAACGCGCTAATCTCAGGAACTACTGGTTCGAATTGAAAAATTCTTTTGGGTTGAATAGACCATTTATCTAGGAAGGCTTTAGGCTATATATAATCACGCTTAAGCCAATAGGAGCGGAGCAGCGATAAAGAATGTTTTAAAATCGGGGATTCCATGAAAGCTTGTCAAAATTTGGTATAGCTTACTAGGTATTACCTACATATATCAGCTTGGTCTTGTTGGTACTTTTTTCTCTTATGAGTAATTTACTCAATTCGTCTGATATTGATATAACATAAATCAATTAATAGTTAATTAGTTTATCTTGCTATTTACTGTAAACACAATATTCCTTATGGTTACGTATGGTCTATACTACTATTATAAAGAGGAAAGATTTGTTTGTTTGTTTGTATTGAATAGGCTCCGAAACTACTGAACCGATTTGAAAAATTCTTTTACTGTTTGGAAGCTACACTATCCCCGGGTGACATAGGCTATATTTTATCCCCATATTCCCACGGGAACGGGAATGCTAGTTTAAAATAAATAAATTAAAATTATCAGTGGGCTTACTGCGACTTTTTTAACGTTCTCGATCGCGTAAGCGTAAACGTCAATTTGTATTGAAATTGAATAAGGGCAGTCAGGTGTCGCTACCGGAAAACCTCTTTTTCTCTATAGAATTTACGGTTTTTTTTTGTTTGCTCTAATTTGCACTAAGCCCTCTGCTGTTTTTTTTTTTTTTTTTAAATTTTGCCCTTTTATATTTTGTTTCTTTGATTTTACCTAAGTATGAATTCGCAGTAACATTTTCTAACATACATTTGTGTATGTAGGTGGTATATATCTCTTGTACTACAAAATTATATTTGCAAACGCTGATTTTCAATGTCGACAATCTATATTTAACAAATCTAAACTTCCCTAAAATAAACACAAATTGACATATTAATATTGATTCCTAGATATCGTGTTTACAGAGATCTGCATTTCCACACTGTGTTATTTGGCAACCTTCCAAAACGTACCTACCTGTTGGTAGGTGGTAGCTGTTAGAAGACCGAATGGGCTGTAGAAATAATCTCCACGCGATAAAAATGTACTAAAGTTTACTAAACTGTTGCTCGCTATGAATAACCACCGGTAAAACTACAGGTCTGTAGGAATAACGGTTCTAAAGAAAATTGTCATTTATTAATTAAACTTTACGCACAAGTAAAAACACTGTCTAGCTATTTAGCCGCTCTGGGCAAAAATAATATTCGCCGCCTGTTACACTAACACTATATAAGTCAGCAGCGGCATAGTCATAAGTATATACCTAAGTCAGCATCCCAATCTTTGAAATAGCAGCAGCTTGCTATTCCAAAGATTGGGATGATATACATATGTATATTATCCCAATCTGTATATGTGATATTGTTTTACTGTATAATATTTACATACATTAGGCTGAACAAGTATACAAATAATCATGAGAGTAAGTATGCTGTATGTGTGTGTGTTGCTGATTTTTTAGTCAACGTCCAAATTTTCCAAGGAATACTGCTAGAAATATGAAAAAAAAATTGGACCTCCCACACAAAATCAATCAGCCCCGGTACCCTCAATTCTGTCGCTCTGGGCATTTGCCCGAATTGGTCCCTTAGATCGGGCCCTGACTGTGTACTTTCTGTCGTAAGCATAATGGACTAGTCGACTTTAACGCGCAAGTCAAAGGAGACACAATTATGTATATTTTAATCAACAGCAGAACACTAAGGGCTGGTTTTCCTTGCCGGAGAATGTGTTTGCTGATAGCTACAACTTAGAAGTCTTAACGTCTTTAGTGGATAGGTTACTCCTAGACAAGCACCATCTGAATCATCACTTTCCATCAGAGATTGTGTTCAAAGGCGTGTAACGAAAAAAAAAAAATGAAAACCTAAAAGTAAAATGTTTATGACCTCATTAGATTTATAACATTTCCCTAAACGCTTCGGTTACGCTAGACTAGTGATGATTTAATTTTACTGTAAACTCGGCTGTATCACTAACAACACCTTCGGTATTATATACATTTCTTAACACACGGTCAAAGAATTTTAAAACAGAATTCTGCTGTGATTATAAATATAACTATATAAATGTCGTATGCTTAAGTCATCTAAACGTGTGGAAATCGGTTGTCACACTTGGTCACGGTATTGGAGCATTTTATGCGGAAGAATGAGGAACATATCGTGACGATGGTTTTGAGTATGAATTCGCAAAGTTATAGGGCCAAAAGGCGAAGTATCATAACAAGCAATCTTCAAAGTTAAGCAACCTTTGCTGCAGTCGGTCCTTGGATGGGTGGGTGACAATCTTAACATGTCGCGATGCCACCGTGTCTCAGATAACACGTTAAGCTGTTGGTATCGGTCGACGGTCGTAATGGGTGGTCAGGAGCCAAGAAATCTGGTACTAGTCTTGCCAATGGGGACCAATTACCAGTTACTGGGTTGTGGCGCTCTTCGCAGTCGCTCCAGTAAAATTAGACTTGTAGTCAAAAGCAACATCGAGGAAAAGGCTAGGCAGATAGATTGAGGGGTAGAAGGAGATCACTGAAATTATACTCAATACTCAATCTTTATTTGCATTCCACAACGTGTACTTAGGTGACAAGTTAAAGAAAAAAGTAAGTGTGATCATTATGGACCCTGTCGGGCACAGCAAAAATAAATACACATCTATATATATAAAACAAAGTCGGGTTTGTTACAACACTTATAAAACTCGAGATCTGCTGAACCAATTTTCTTGGTTTTTGATTCGTTGGATTTGTCTCCGCCCCGAATAGCAGAATACATCTTAAAAACAATGAAAACTCTATTAAAGTAAACGCAGTCGAAAATGGTTTCAGGTGAAATATATTTAGTGCGTTGTAGATAATTCAAAATTAACAAGAGTGTAACCTAGCAACCAAAACAAAAGATTAATAAAATCTAGAAAGGTCGCCTTCATAGAATAAGGCTGGAAGTGCTTTCTTAACAAACTCAACGAATACATAATTATGAAAGACTAGCTTCTGCCAGCGACTTCGTCCGCGTGGAATAGTTACTTTACCCCCGATTTTGAAACTCTCAGCCCGATCGGTTTAAAATTGACAAAAGATAGACATGCTGTTTCGGGATATTTTTTAGATAATTTTATGTAGAACATTTCCGTAATACATGATTTCTATGTAACTTTAACCATTAAGGCTACACACGCGACGGAAGCTTAAAAAATGGAGTAACTTCTCCCGTTTTCCCAACATTTCCCTTCCCTGCTCTGCTCCTATTGATTGTAGCGTGATGAAAAGTATACGATAACCTGCCCAGGAGTATGAAGAATAATTGCACCAAGTTTCGTTAAAATCGGTCGAGTAGTTTTTGTTTCTATAAAGAACATACAGACAGACAGACAGACAGACAGACAGACAGACAAAAATTTTACTGATTGCATTTTTGGCACCAGTATCGATCACCAATCACCCCCTGATAGTTATTTTGAAAATATATTCACTGTACAGAATTGACCTCTCTACAGATTTATTATAAGTATAGATGAATCATAATTATGAAAGATGAATCATTTTCCATAAATGTTCCTTTGTAGCTGTAAAAAATTCCATGCGCTAAAGATTCACAAGTACTAGAAAACCAGAAAGAAACATGTCGAAAACGTAAGAAGTAAGGATTCACGCGTACCAGCAGACCATAAACATGTCGAAGCATTTCTGGGGCTGGAATTGTGACTGAAGACTTACAAAGTACCAGGATACCAGAACCATAATTATTTAACATCAAGCTATTTCTTAGCAGACGAAAGAAAGATCACTGAGCCAGAAAGAATAAATGGCGCAGGCAGGTGAAACCATGGGATACAGCTAAGAAGTATTTTAGCTTTAAGTTTTCCATTTTAAAAATTATTTCACCAATAGAAAGCTACATTTCACCTGCGACTTTCTTTTATATTTATAGAACATCATTCATACCCCTAAATATTGTTTTTACTTTATATGGCAAAACAACGTTTGCTGGGTCAGCTAGTATTATATAAATGGATTGTGGTCACTATTGAGATGATAGTGAATAGATTTGCGCTGTAGTGTAAGTTTGGCTGTAGTGTAAAGGACTATCTATGAGGACCCCAAATAAATATGGGTCCGTATCATCCATGTACATCCATCCAGTCAGGTCAGTGAGTCATCCAAGTCATATAAGATTTAACGACAAAAATAAGCATCATTTAATTTTCATTCCAGCAGTTGAAAGAATCAACAAAAAAAAATCGATAGGAAACCCCCACCATTTAGTAGCTACGGTGAAATTAGAAAAAAAAACAAACATTTGCATTTACATATTATAATAAGTCGCCAACTCGTTGGACGAAACAAAATGATAAGAGCTGTTTTTATCTAAGATTCCATAGCTAATATAATGCGCAGAATTGTAAAATTAAGATTTTAAATGCAAATTATACATAGTATATAGGTACTAATGATTACCGAAATCACATTGACGTCAATCCTTAAATATGTACCTACTTGCAAGAGGATTGTTGAAACTGATAATGCTAAGTAGCTATTGAGGATATTCAAAACGTTAAATGATTTTACCCAATTATTCGTATAGGTAGTGAAATTGTGATATTTTAAGATGGGGCTTGAATCGAACAGATTTTGCCCTGGCTCGCCTTAAATTTATTTGAGGCCACCACAGGATTGCCCTGTTAAGCAGTAACAAGACTTAGTGTACTGAACTGCTTGTGGTTCTGGTGGTTCATAACAAATTAAAAAAAAATCGGACCGATAAAATAGAATGTTGTTGTTGAGAGTTCCGTACCCGGAGGAACCCTATTATTAAGGTTCCGCTGACTGTTCCACTGTTCGTCGCTCCGTCTGCCAGCGGGTCTCAGACAAGCATGAGTCTCATGAACCAAAATGGCTAGGCAGTTGATCAGAGAATGTGTATTTCTATTGCCGCTTTATATAAAAACTAGCTGCGGCCCGCGAAATCGTCCCCGTGGAATCCCCGATTTTAAAACATTCTTTATCGCTGCTCCGCTCCTATTGGCTTAAGCGTGATTATATATAGCCTAAAGCCTTCCTCGATAAATGGTCTATTAAACCAAAAAAGAATTTTTCAATTCGAACCAGTAGTTCCTGAGATTAGCGCGTTCAAACAAACAAACAAACAAACAAACTCTTCAGCTTTATAATATTAGTATAGATTAAACAGTAAACTGTTTAATTTTTACGTTACGCAAAACATTTTTTTTAAATCTTTTTTATTACAACCTCAATCCAATCCTTAATCCAGCCTGATGGAACGTGAAGGATGACGATGATGATGATATGGAACGAGCTTGTCTTGAAAATGCCTGTGCAAAGTCTTACACTGTTGCTTCGAAAGATGATAATTTATACAGTTTAGAAAGATGAGGAGGTAGGGAATACAGACGCTCGCGAGGAGTTCCATACCTTGGCTATGGGCACAATAATATGGTAAGATTTTATTTTATAATTTTCGTTAGAAAGTTTTCCTGCAGTTACAACATTTCATTGTGCCTTCATTTATGGATAGCCTTTGATAGAGGTACCCAATTTTAACATGTTAAAACATGTGCTAAAAAGAAGGAAGACAACAAGGCTTTGATTTATAAATCACCCGCCAGAATGTATCACTGGTTTGTCCCTGATGTCTCAACTTCAATAGGCCATGTGACTCAATTCGTACTAATACCATTTTAATTTATTTCATGAATGTATATGCCTTTGCATATTCAAAACGGTATTTCCCAGTTATTGGGTAGCGGGAAACAGTAGTTTCTTCTGAGGAAAACGGATGCATGTTGTTGGTCCCTTTTATTCGTTTTTTTTTTTTTGTAGAAGTAAAATCATCAAATTAATTCTGGCGGAGCGGAGGGGAGTCTGACTCTTACTGTCTAAAACCCATCAGTGTTACTCCAAATGCCCTTTGCGTTCCAGGGCCACGGTGGCTCTTTCGAACAAATTCCGCAAATGGACTTACCCTAATGGTTAATCTATAGCATAATAGGACAGTTTTTGGAATGTCGAAATTATAAGCACTATTTGAATTAAAATATAGTGCGGCTCATGTAAACTTTGTATATTGTTTGCAAAAAGGACGAAGAGTCCATTGTCCGAAATGTAAGTGGGTGCTGAGTGTGATAGCTTATCAGTAGCTTCAAGGGCACAGAACAAGCACTTGCGCGTATTAATGTTGCCAAGGTCATGACCACCCACGAATGTGGAATACTAATCATTACCGTCCCTGATTATGTTGGCATATATTCGAGAGAGTAAAAATAGTTTTGCTTTCTTGTAGGTACCTATATCTTCAGGATGACTCAATTTGTATAATTGTATAGCCCACATCAAATCTGCATTTTAATGGTCATTCTCAATTTCCTTAATTTTCTATCAAACATTATACATATGTACTACTTTCGTTTACCTTATTTTTGGGGACGCACAAAGCCAATGCATTTTGAGTTAATCAGCTCTCATCTTAATAATTCAGTGGCCACCTTTTATTATTAATTAGTATCATAATTATGTGCAACACTAACCTTTCACCTTAATCAATACGACGATTAACATGATAGCCCAGCATGATAATGTTACTATACACACCCATAATCCACTTATCACTACATTTCCCCCGAGCCAGGTCATCGTGAAAGAACCGACTTTGATTTATATCAGTTTATTAATACCTATGTTATGAGGTGATAACGTTGCACTTATCTCAAATTGCTATCTATTATGGATATACATAAGTTCTAATAGTTATATGTTGCTGGCGAACAGACTAACAGGTTTGTTCAGTAAAAAAAGTGAGCACATTTTTAGTTGAAATACTAAATAGCCGATTCTACATTCAAACTATCATCATCATCTGCCTAGCCATTTCCCAACTATATTGGGGTCGGCTTCCAGTCATACCGGATTCAGCTGAATACCAGTATTTAACGTGGAGCGGCTGCCTACCAGACCTCCACAACCCATTAACTGGGTAACACGGTACTTCTTGGCATGACTGGAGTCAGATTTACTGGTTTCTGCAATCCGTAACGACTGTCAAAGGTCTAACAAATGACAGCCGGGACCAATGTCTTAACGTGCTATCCGAGGCATGGAGGAAACTCGGTATGTTAAGATGGTCACCCATCCACAGACCAACCATGGCAAGCGTTGCTTAACCTTGAAGATCGACCCGTGTGACTGTTATTCTTTAGCCACGAGCTCCTCCTCTCTACATTCAAACTATGAAAATTTGAGTTTTGAATCCGTTAATCAGTATTAAAACTAATTATATTATGCTTAAATTATGTTTACGAAAGAACCTAAAATAGTTTGATGATGGAAAAGAAGAAAATAACAATGACAGAGTTAATAATTTAAAAGACTTCTCAAGCTTTCAGCAGATTGAGTAATCGTTATAACAAAGATGTAGAAATAAGCTGGAAGTGATCCGAGCCTGCTCGACCCACATTTGACGCATCGTATGTTCAGTGCACCACCTCACGCACGTTCACAGATCGTTTCCTGGAACACGCAGTCCACATTATTTTTGGCAGATCTAGTAATGCGATGACACACATATTATGTCACAGTAGAGGAAGTAAGGTCAGAGACACACCACTGCGTGAAGTTTGACTTGAACAGGACTGCTACGCTATTATTTATTTAGAAATCCCCCATTCTGTTGCTGTTTTCTAGAATGATGTCCAGAGTCAGTTTAATATTAAAAGAGAGTTTTCATATAGTATTTATAAACTCAAGGTTTTATTACTAAAAAGGTTCAGTCGGAAACGGTCGCGTCGTTACCTTCTGAGTGTATATTATATTACATCCACTTAACCTTTACTTTTCACAACCCAACACTTCTTCAAAGCTATTTACTTATTTACACCTTTTTAAACGCGATATGAAAGTAATATTTTCAAGGATATTGAGGAATCTTTACAATGCTCCCCGCACAATTTTCTCAGGTATCGTATGTGTTCATATAAACAAAGATAAAATTTTACGTACATCTGGATATGATGGATTAAATTCCGACTAATTCAACGACGAAAAGAAATATTAAACTAGTGAGTAACATAGTCATAAAGTGATTTAGATACTATTGTTACTTTAAACGCGAAAATGTTAAAGAGCGGCGTAAAAGAACTGTTGAAGCCATCAGTATGTCCGCAAAGGTTAACCTAGATTGACGTGATGGACATGTAATTAAAGGGCCGCTGCAATAGTACTAAATTAAAGAAACTTCCTTTTAACCCGAACTAGAGCATGAGATCGCATGCACCGACAACTATTAAAGTGGGCAATATAAATATGGTACTTTACCGCACACAAAATAATTATAGTAATTTTAATTGATACATATTCTGTGCTTCTCGTTCTTTCGACTAAACATCCTCCGATATTACGTCAGTTAGTAAGTATATACCTAGACTGTAATTTTGCTAATCTGTGTAGTTGAGAATTCGCTGTGAACGAGTTCGGACAGAGGTTATGACAATGGAAACTGGTTCTACACAGGGACTGGGTCTAAAGGTAATGAATGTTTCACTTCAGATTTATGTGCTAGTTGGTATTATGGGCTAGTTGTGGCTAAGTGGATGTTTCTACTCCGGGTAGACATGGGCACTTCTTTCCGACTTGCTGCGAATAAAGTGTTGGAACAGAGAATATATTTCTGCAAGATACCAAAATTGTTTTTTCTTTTAACACTAGCTTCTTTTAGGAGTTGTGGTAAATTATGAGGCGGAAAGAAATCACCAGCAAGCAAATGACCATCCTGTCAGCAATATGTCATGAAAGTCGTGATACAGCAGACTGCAACTGTAGCCCATTTTTATGCACGCCAGCATGCCTGAATGTTGATAAATGCATGCTGCCCACAGGAAATCGAGACGTAATTCAAGAGTGAGATTAAAGAGTGTAATTGACGTGAAGAGTGACTAAGGTAGGTATGACATCACACGTGAATTGACGGCAGTGTAGCGTCGTCCTGTATCCTATACAAGCGGCAACGAGTTCAGCGTGGTGATTATAGTCATTTCCTTTAGACCAACCATTTATCTTAGCATTCATTGGAAGGTCCATGTAGCCGTTGATATTTGAAGACATAAACTTCATAAAGGATAGTCTCTTCAGTTTCAGAGAGCATCATTACTTTCAGCTTTATAGCCGTGGGTGGTATCCGAGTCACCTCAGAGGTGTATGACTATGATTCAATACGCAGGAATACAACACGGGGTGGTCTATTACCATCCACGACCTATTGAATGCTGTCGAAACAAGCACACCTACAGTAATAAGTGGCATTATGTCATAGCAACACCTGAGCGAGGTAGCGAGAGAATTTAGAACGTATAATTTTAGCCAAATACCGCGATGAGTAACACTGGTATTAGTAATAGTGTTTACTTCCATTACATTTATAACGCAGTGGACTATTTTGGTCTGGCTCTTTACTGTAATGTGAAGCATGGAAAGTGCTTCCCTATTGATTTGCTTCTGACCGCAGTTAGCCTTTAAACTACTGAATTTTAAAGGATCATTCGTGTGTCGAAGCAATTTCGATCGCTTTAAATATTCCTACGGCTAACATGTTCGACGTTCTTCGTTAATAAGTAAGTGGTCGGCGTCGTTGGAGCCCCAATACCGAATGCAGCAGTTGACGTTGACGTGTGTTGTACTATTAGGAGCACGAAAACTGGTTGAATTTACCCTATATTTTTATCTAATAATACTGACTGTGTGACTGTGACTAAATAGTAACAACCACACGGGTCGATCTTTGAGGTTAAGCTGCGTTAGCCGAGGTTAGTCCATGGTTGGGTGACCACCTAAAGAGTGTGCAGAAGAGGTTTTTGGTGTTTAAATTGTCTTTGCTCGTAAATTAGCAAGGTGAGGTAGGTGAGAGCAGTACCGTTCTATGCGCGGGATTTGCGGATTTGCTAGTCGCCATGAGTTACTGGTCGGGACTGCATCGCGCCTTCGCAGTTGAGCAGTATTTAAAGGAAGGCGGTTTATTGGTACCTGTCGTCGTTTTTTGTACGAACTTCAATATTTGACGAAAAATTGATGGCCCGAATATGCAACTTATCTGGTCGTGGATTCCAAAGTTCAGACAAGGAGGAGCAGCGGCTAACCTGACTGGACCATTAGTGTCAGCAATTAAATTATACAGTGTGAAATCTTAATGGTTGTTTTCCGGCGGCAGGACGATTACCCATCAGTAGTACTATCGAAACACAAAGTTAAACTAAAAAAATAAATGTTTTTTTTTTTCAAATCATTAAAAAAAGTGTTCATAAACTCGAAAGAGCGAGAATCAATAGTAGTGCACTAGACATAAAGTAGGTAGATACCTACATGAGACGCACGTACCGCCGCGTACCTACATATCGCGCGATGCACTACTGTTGGTTCAAGTCGCTTTCGAGTTTTGTTTATCACAATTGTTAATCTGCCATTTATGGAGTCTAATATTTTTTATATATATAAATCGATTGTATTACCGATACAAACTCATTTCGCTTCGGGAAAACAACCAATAAAATTTCACACTGTATATAATTTATTCAAATTGTTAAGCCAGATTGCTGAGTGTACTGGAATAAAAAAATATCAGTGCACGTTATTTTATAATTGGAGCTACAGTTATAATTGGAAGCAGCGGTTAATTTTTCCAATAAATTTATCAGCAAGTAAGGAGACATAGGTCACATGATCCCACACCGTGCGAATCTTTTTGTGGGGCTAATCAAACCAAGAGTGTACAACAATTCTCGAACAATTCAAGCATTCCAATGGCAACAACTTAACGATATATTTGTCGTTAAGTTGTTGCCATTGGAACCACGCAACTGCTTTCACGTTTTCCATAAATTCAGGTGAGATCAATGGAAATTGTGCCTAAACAGGAATGGTTGGCTGTTTTTAGACAACATTATTTTAAACAAATTAAATCCACATCGCCAAACTTTAATTTGTTTGATAAAAAACGAGATTCTCATTTTAGTTATTTTTTTAATGCTACCTTTTATGACATACTGATTTTCTTCCGTGCCTAGGAAAGTACGAAAAGCCGTTGTACCCGGCTATCATTTGAAGATCTTTGGCAGTCATTACGGGTAGTCAGAAGACAGAAAATCTGACATCAGGGAAAAGGCTAGGCAGATTTACTAAATTAACACTTGTAAAGTTTACAGTATAATTATCATATTTATAGCGCATCTTATGTACCTACATTATCATCAATTTAATGGTAGATTAAACAGCGGTCTTCACTTGATCTATAAGTGAAGACCGCTGTTTAATCATCACTATTACCGTATTATTTATCGAATAGCAATGTATGAACGCAGTGATACACAAAGGTGAATTGTTTTAATTGGCTTTCAAAACAAACACTCTAGGTCTAATCATTTAACAAAATTACAGCGTTGTATTATTTTATGACAAATCAATTATTATTTATCAACGTCCTTAGTAGTTGTCACCTATTTTCTTTAATTCAGACATTTAAAGATAATAAGTGATTATCAGTGACTGATTTTATTGTCAATATTTACGTGATGGCGTTGTGCGTGAGCGCGAACACGCGAAATAATCGGCGATTGTTTTTTTAATTAACGAAGAAGGTCGTATACGCGTATTATTTCAAGTAATAAAGCTGTTTACGGCATTTAAAACGTAGTTAAATTGTTATATAACAGGTAACACTCACCCGGTGTGGGGCCTGCAGCAAGCGATGCACGGCAGCTATTTGGTAGGACAGGGGAATGGTGGTGTTGAACGTGTGGTAGAGCGGCCGCGGAGGCTCCCGCACGTTGTACTCCATAAAGGGATCCAGGTCGTCCAGATACTGAACCCGGCACACGAACGAATCCGTTCCGATATCTCTCATTGTTCCGTTTACCCTGTTGTCATTCACTTTTAACAGTTCAATCATGTTGT
Organism: Hecatera dysodea; assembly: GCA_905332915.2. Classification (NCBI taxonomy): domain Eukaryota; kingdom Metazoa; phylum Arthropoda; class Insecta; order Lepidoptera; family Noctuidae; genus Hecatera; species Hecatera dysodea. The sequence goes on along the minus strand of HG995286.1, from coordinate 21,159,636 downwards.
CGTGCACTAATTTATAAGATCACAGTTTCAATCACATTTTACACTTAAACGAACCTGTTGTAAGAAAGAGTAATTTTTGAATTTAAGCAAGAAACATTTTTGGAGCCGGTGTTTTTATTTTAAATATTTCCGCGCAGGATTATCTTTTCCAGTGTGCAAGATATGGTGTGCGCGCGGCGACTGCACTCGCGGTGTGTTTGGCGCTGCGGAGCTCACGCCCGTCTGATGGTAGTGCCGCGATAAGCGCGCCAGATGTTTTGATTAAGTTTTTTCAACAGCACGAGTAAGGATGCGGTTTGGTCCGTTTGGTGCAAACGCTAACTAAGTTCATTCTTTGTTGCGAAAGGCACCGTTATTGCGAAATAACAGGTCAAAACTGAAGTGTTATGTTACTCAGATGCTAGCTAGTGAATAAACATCTTCACGTCCAGGTAACACGAGATTCTAAACAACGTAATCTATACTAATATTATAAAGAGGTAACGTTTGTGAGTTTGTATCGTTGTAACGGGTAATCTCTGGATCTACTGAACCGATTTTCAAAATTATTTATAGATACCACCAATAGAAAGCATCGTTATTGTGGAGTGACATAGGCTATATTTTATCCCCGTATTGCCACGGGAACGGGAACAACGCGGGTGAAACCGCCGGGCGCTGCTAGTATAAATATAAATACGAAACGGATTCTATTTTACAACGTTTCTGTTTGAAGTAGTAATGGAAAACAAAGACTATACAATTTCATTGCACTACATGAGAATGCAAACTAAATTTTCTTAATTTCTACCAATAATCTCTACAAGCAGGTACCAGGTAAATTATGAATACATTCTTTTAGTATTTATTAAATACCACGTGCGGTCGTATTTACGTAAAATCCTGGTATTGTACGTGTGTTTCCGCTGCACCTACTTTTTTATTCCCGATAATGGACTCACATTTTACTAGGATAGGATCAATACAAAAAAACTCACAAGGCCAAAACGCGCGGAAAGGTCGACTTCAACATTGAGACAAGACGAAGAATAAGTTAAGAAGGACATAGAAGTAGCACCAACAGGATTAAAGGCTACTACGAATAGGTTGAGCCAAACAGAAAAAAAAACGAGTCGCCAGTGTTGCCAAGGTAAAGACAACTTTTCCAATGATTTTTGACACTAGATTTTCAATGTGAAGTCCTCTTAATAACACCAATATTGACACGAGGTCACGTTCTCGACTATGACCAGTGTCGTACGAAGTATTATACAAATTGAAATCAATTCAATTCACATTCGACTGATTGCATTGACTACGTATTTGAATGATACATCCATCTTTATTTAAAAAAGTGGGACCATAATTATTGGAATCGAATTGTCAATGTTTCTTTATTTTCAATCATGTCAGTACCTTATTACCTACTATTTTAAGACATCATCAAAATAATATAGAGACTACAGAAGAGATAGGATATATTAGAAAGAAAAAATATTTGGTAGAGGCACCGGTCAATGGAGGAAAAGAATGGATATCAGGAAGTTTGAGGTTTGTTCAAGCTGCAGGAAAGCGTAATGATATAGAATATTCTGCCAGTGGTTGCGAAGTCAAACAAGATATTGGTAAATGATGATATGAGGTTCTGCGTAATTTAAATAATATAATAACAGATGCACTTCCAAATCTTGCTTGAGTGCTTATAGTTAGTTCTCACTACTTAAATGACATCACCACTCAAGATAAGGAATACGAAAGTCTAAGAATACCAATAGAAAGTCTCGTCATAGATGATGGCATCTTCATTATGCTGATGGTGCTAACACTTACAAAGGAGAAAAGCGAAATCCTATTAGCATAGGATTTTCCTGTACGTAACATTTTAATGGTAGACTACTAGAGACAGTTTAACAGACACAGTGTTAGAGTTAATCAGATCTTTAATTGTACCTAATCACTAGTGCCACGTCGAAACATCGATTTTCCGTTAAAACCTGTTATTCAACGTTACATATACCTATCGATAGTAATAAAGTGACGTTGATCGATAGGAAAATCATGCTTCCACCAAATAAAGCCATATGTTTTTTCGACTACACAGTGATTGAAAAACTTTTGTGTGTTGCAAAATTTGTATGTAAGAGTGCAATTTAATGATTTATTCATTTAAATAAAATATTCTCAAGTGGTTACATATCGCTTATTTGCTACAAGGTCGACATATTTCAAAATTGATGATTTTTTAGTTATTAATACAGATATGTTAAAAAATTACGATCCGTTTACTGTAAAAACGTAATTTCTCGGAGAATATCTGCTTTCTCTCTCTTACTATAGAGCTGAGACACATTACGGTTTTACAGTAAACGAAGCGCAATTTCGTAAACTCAACTTCATTTTTAACTAAAAATTCAATTTTGAGATATGTCGAACTTGTAGCAAATGAGCGATATCTTGTTGATACCTGTGTCCGTTAATCAAAAATTAAATCTTTCCAAATAGTCATTAATTGGGAAGAACCATTGAATAAAACTTTTGGTCTTTCGACGTTAGTACCTTAAACATTTGGATCTCCGCGTAAGCTATGATCAGGTGATCGTTAACCGAAATCAGGGCGTGATCATGACCGTGAACGGTCATTGTGCGTGCCTACTACCAGTCTTGTTACGTCACTCGAACGTCAGAGTCCAAATTTATAAAGTTTGACAGCTTTTTTGAATTCGTTTTGAGCCACCAGAAAAACAAAATTAGTATCCCCCGTAAAATTAATTCTAATTTATCGGTAATGTCTAGATTGTAATGCGTGTGTGTAATGTCAACATTTATGAAATTCATAATATCAGTTGGTTTTAGGAATTTCCCAATGATTACTGAGGATTGTAATGACATAACTCTGTAACAAATAGCAATCGCCGCCTTACTGCGTAATTGTTAAATGTTATATCCTGCATTTCAAGTAGTTATTACCTTTGTACATCAGTAGTCCTTTATTGTTCCTTCATTAGTCTGGTTCCTTTCTCACTATTTTGTATGAGTCAACTTACTTAACTTCACTAAACTGTTTTACATTATTTCTTAAGAAAAATGTTTAAGTATCTGTTCCCAAACTTTTTGTTCGGGAAATTGTTTCACGTAAGGTCAATGATCCCGGCGCACGCGCCGCTCGCTCTGTTTCTACGATTCATCACGCCTATGATTGGGGACTCAAATAAAAGAAAATATATATATACTACTGATTCCGGATAGAATCGTTTCGTAATAGTGCGCTAGAAGGCCAGATCTGTTTGGTTTTTTTTCTACTGGTTTCTTATCATGGCAAAATTTCTTGTCTAGCTTTTATATTTGTTCTTTTGCACTGACCGCTTACTGGATATCGCATAAATGATCGTTTCTTTTTACCTTATATGAATAGATCTTGGCAAAAATAGTTTTCATCTTGTCTGAACATTTGAAATTAACTCGGGTAGACTTATTTGTAATACATTTCCTGAACTGACCTGTTTTCTGGATTACAACGGCTATATAGCATTCCAATAAGTTGGACACTGCAGGAGTTTTTTTTTACGATTATGCGCAAAAGAGGATTGCGTGTCATTTGATCTGTAATATCTCATCTACGTTATGGGTCACATATTTGGGAGGGCCGGAAAAAGCATAGCTTTGATGCAGCCATTAGTGGAGAACTAGAGGAAGTCGTAGAAGTCCTTTGGATATATTTTATGTAATTATGCCAGATTAATCTTGAAATGGTTCTTGCCTGGCTATAAATGATTTTTTTTTGAGAAATCGTTTCAAAATAATTTCTTTTCTTCGCTATATTATTTATATAAACTGAATTGTTTATTACTGACACAATATGGCTATAGAATGAATTATGACAAATTATTTTTTTCTATAGTCTGACTCTTTTACTACCACAGGTAGTTCTTAGGTCACAGACGATTGATGGTGATGGTATTATCTGATCGAGAAATTACGCTATGCTAACGTTCAAGCATTTGAAGGCAATATTAACAACATGGTCAGAGTTCGCGACGACACCGAGGACTTTGAAAGAGAAATGGTACAAATGCCTACGCATTTGAAGGACACAAAGAAGCCAAAAAAAGGTTTTAAATGAGAAACTATCCCAAGCTGCCACAATTCCATCAGGTTTGTCCACCGTATACGCGCGCAATTTTAAGACATGCAATATATATGTTTTTTTTTTAAATGAACTCAACCGTCCAAGGCTTGTCCCTTTCTCTTTTATGAACAATTTCGTGTTCAATGATATTAATTATAATGTTTGTGCGATGCACAGTGACCATCGGCAGTGTCGTGATGGATTGTGACTTGCGACGTGAACTTTTGGCCGAAGTCGTGATTGGGTTACCACTGTTACCAGGTGTTATTTGCTTAAAGGTCTGACTATATTATCTTCTTTGATGTTTTTGTGTTCATGTTCAGGGATACCTTCTTATTTTTCAATTTTGGTTAGGTATTTGCGAGTTTGGGGATTTTATTTTTCTAAAGTTTTGTATTCACTTTATAAGGAGAAATTGTAAAACTAATATTTATTGATTAGATTATCATTTCTAACTTACATAATATGTTTAATTTATTGGATCCATTAGCATCGTGTTCCTATTTACATTAAATCATCATCGTCTGCCTAGCCTTTTCTCAACCATATTGGGGTCGGCTCACAGTCAAACCGGATTGAGGTAAATGCTAGTATTTTACGTGGAGCGGCTGCCTACCAGATCTCCGCAACCCATTAAATAAGAAGTCCAATGTATATGGGCCCCAAGTCAGATATTTTTATAAATTTGTCATTCCCATACGATCCCATTGTCATTTTGCTAAAAGTTCGTAATCTGCTAAATTCATAATGGTCGATCATTGATCGGTCAATGGTCTCGTAATATGTATATTTGCAAGCTGAGTAACTTAAAATGATAACGTTTGGTTACCCTAGGAGCGTTGGACCTGTGATCACGACTGTAGTTCAATCTCTCTTTTCTTTTGCTTAAAGTAATCTTGACTTTATTGCAGTTTTTATTTCGTAGCCCATTTACTGTGTCGTGGGATTGTGAATCATAACCATAAAAGCCAAAATAATTAGTAACATTTTTACGGTCATGTTTAAGTGTCTACCAAATCATCAGAACTTTGATAATATTTTCCTTGGCAATCGCTTGAAATATTTTGACAGCATTCACCATTTATCCGTGGTTTTCCCAGAAAGATGCATATCGCGGAAACGGAGACCGTATTTCTATCAAATCGGCATTTTAAATTGACAGGTTTCGGTTATTTGCATTTGATAAATATCTCAACCTCAGACCAGGCTGGGAAACCGGTTTCCCTTATACAGTAAAAAAAAAAACAAGACGGTGTTTATAAACTTTGCCGTCAAGTTTACAAACAAACATCGGCCCAACACAATCATAAACGTTAACAAATCAATATAAATCATGTTTAGCACCTATTCTTGCATTTAAAAGCTAGATTTGACAGGTGGCATTACTTTGACAAGCGCTACAAGCCGTCATTAGGCGGTATTCTATTCTAATTTCGAAGCGGTTACGTAACGTGCGCGTGGGCAGGAACGAATGTAGGTAACAGTTGAGCAATACGCGAAAATGTGGACACTGGCCCGTCGCGGTTGTTATTGTTCTAATGGCTTTATATCATCGGTATCATCTATATCCTTTGTTCTTATTTATAAGTATGTTGTAATTGATTGAAAAATAAATCAATTGCCGTCTTGTTTTGTAGAAAAGCGAGCGACAAGGAAGATCTTTTGTGCTTATATGGAGTGTACTTTTGTTTGACTGTCTCTACCAGCAATATATTCCGAGAAGACTCGGCCTCCTTACCATCGAAAGTCATATTATTGAAACCTCATTGTTCTACAAAGATTAACTATCTCTTAATTATAATATTGGCTAATTTCACAACCTTTATACTAAAGAATGCAAGTTGGGATTCTATTTAAGAAAGTGAAAGGTCAGCTTTGAGTAAGCGTCTGTAATTATAAAATGAGACCACATTTAATAACGAGGTGTGAACTATTAGGAAGTGCTCGAATTGTGTGGAGCAACTTGTGATTTTAATGATGAAGAATATGCTGGTTTTTGGTAGTACACAGATTTTTACGGGAATCATAAATGTCGTGTATATAGTTAAAATTTTGTACACAAGGGCCCGCTTCTTCAAATTGAGTATTTAGAGTTAAGAACGTGTCCAGCCCTATCTAATGCCAAATTTTGACAAGGCTTTTGAGGGCCTATTCTACTAACTGTTAAGTAACGTTTGGAACGGTCGTTAAAAGTGTTCTCAAGTGTTTGACTGATACTCTATTAAAATTCATATCATGCTGAAGATGTCAACTTCATAGGTTCAGCGATGCTCATTATGACGAGTTATTGTAAAACACTAATGGGAAAATGTTCGACTGAATTTCCTTCCGAAAAGAAATGTACCTGGGAGAAGAAACTCAACCGTGTAAGTATAAATCGTGATATTCTTCTTATGAAACGAACGACTTATGTCCTGACATAAGTCGGAATCGAACTCACGAAAAGTTAATACTAAATTCTAAACAAGAAAGAAGAGAAACTGGACTTAACTAGATTCGTATAATTAATTAATTCAACAATCGAAGAAGCGTGCTGGATCTTTCAACCTATACTGAATAACTTATTGGATCTGTTTTGCATATATGTAGATGCTTGTTTATTTCGTAACCGATATGAACTTAATTCAATTTCTCGATACAGAACCCGATTTCTGAATTAATTAATAATTTGAGTTTGTGTCAAACACTTTTGAAGCCTGAAAACCCGTTGACCTCTGAAAAATTAGTCGTAAAAGAAACGTTTGTCACGTGCTTTACCCCAAATACCTACCGTAAAATGGGGTGGATACAAATACAGGGGTGATTAATAACGAAACTTTTAATTGGTGTTTCACTGAAATACCATAGGTATTATTAGGTTTCTCACAAAACATCCATTTAAAAAATTAATTAATTGATAAAAAAGTTTGGAGCTCTTCATTGCTGCTAACAGTATTAAAATAACATGAAAATTCCAATTAAAGTTTCATTGTTACTTACCCTTGCATTTCTTTTCACCCCGTTTTACCTCAATTCAGAAACCCGTCAAGAATTGCTTGCGGCATTACATAATGATATCGTTCAAATGATCACGGCACAAGCTGCCGCTTTTGTGCGCAACAACCCCTTTAATTACTCGTAATTTATATTGTTTTTTACTTTACACGTAGATGAACTTTTTCTGAAGCTGGGTTCTGACCTGTAGCGTTACGGGGTGAAATGTAACATGTTGTTGATGAAACGAGCACGAACACGCGCATGTTAATCGAATTTTATGACGCAGCGAACGTTACATCTCGCTGCGAATGTTACATTAAAGCTTGTCATTGACCGGTCAGTACCCATCGGCCATCTTAAAGTACAAATCAAGATACATCAGCATGAAAAAGTTGTCTTCAGGCTTGTTACGAGTATTCAAAGGCATCGTCTAGTATGGCATTTTAGAAATAAATTATCTGTCGTTACAAAAAAACAAATATTCGAAAACGATCAAAGAAGTTGTATTTGACAGCAGGATACAACATTGCTTCACTAGTAAGTAGTAAGAGACGTGAAATAAATCTCTTTCGCACTTAGTGGTAAAGCGATCTTCTGTCTCTACTCAGTTGTCAAATCCGACTTCTTAGATGGTAATGAATATAGTCATCTCCCAACCATGTTATTGTCTTCCACTAGTAATTCCAGCAGCCAAAAACTTGGTAACATATAGGGTATTTTTATGGTATGTTGCTCGTCATCACAATTACCAATACAATATTATATATGGATGAAAGATGTCCAAGTTGTAATAGGGAACATGCAATATTTTCATATTGCTTAAAAGAAAAAAAAATCCGATTTTTTTATAAAAGAATTCCGTGTAAAATAGCCTATACAAAAGTTAAAAAATACGGTTTAATGTATTTCTAAAATTGCGATTATAAACTGACTGTTTTTAGTTTCTCGGGAAAACGGACGATAAGGTCACTCCTGTCTGCACAGAGATCATGAACTGTCATGTATTAAAATTTAAGTTCGTCTTTTCGTTGTCATAACACCAGTGACGTCACTAGACGCTGATTGTTTACGTTCCGTTTCACGTTATTATAATTCGTAATAGTTGTTAAAATTCAATATTAACTACAGTAAAAGCATTACAGTGGCCCTTCTTTTATACTATTTTATCATTTCAATAACTAAATGTTCATGAATTCTGTAATTGCATCTTCCATATTCTATAATCGCATTTGCAAATTGTTAACTCTTTCATTGTGACAAAACGGACGTCAAATGATACATAAAATTCTACATATCCATTTTCGACTATTTGTATGCAATTCGCATTATGACATTCCTATGCAACCAATCGAAAAGGCGATGGCTACTGAATGAATCGAGTATTATTGAAGTCTTTAAAACTTTAGTGTGCAATATATTGGGTTTCTTTGGGACTTTTATAGTTCAAACTGAAATGGTTTTAAGTACATATAGTCTCATAAGCATAACTCATTCTCGCTATTATTTTTGACCATTGGCAACGAAATGATTTTCTACCCCCAAAAGTAAATCTGGGGTGAGTACCAGAGTATTTAACTTGGGGCGGCTGCCTATCTGATCTGCAAACTAGTCACAAGGCACGACTGGTGTTATATTTTGTGGTTATTTACCTTTTCAACAACTGTCAAATATCTACAAATGACAACGGGGACTAAAGGCTTAACATGATTTCCGACGCAAGGAGGAGCCTCGGCATCTTATGGCTGGTTACCCAACCACGTTCTGACCTTGGCTAGCGATGCTAATCCTGAAAGATGGAACCGTACGGCCATTACTATTTCCCCACCAGTTCCTTATTCTACTTTTATTCTTAGTAAGATCTTACTTCTTATTAATAAAATAATTCAGTATGCTTGGATAGATGTTCTCAATGACGGCGCACGGGAAATCATGGAGATTAGGATAAAGGGCGTTTTAGGTACGTTCCTGTAGGATAATAATTTACAACTTTCGCATGGACATTGCCGAATCAAAAAGCTAGTGTTATACATTGCATAACCCATGCCGTGTAAACATTTCTATTGTCAAATCACGTTCACGATCAGCGTGTACTTCGTACGCACGTTATTTTAAAACAGATAGTCGATTTCGTACATTGTTATTCAACATGGAACTGTTAACAATTAATATGAAATACTTGCACGTTCTATTATACCAACTTTGTTACCTTTTGATAGAAAGATACAGGAAGGCAAAGTAAAACAAGTAGTTTAAATAGTAACAGACAATGAACTGTTACTATAAAAACATACTAAGATTGTTATACCTGTGGTACGAAGTATGAAATAATCGTAAGCGAACCTGTACCTGATGGGACATAGCAGGCTGTTACAAAGATTGAATGTAAAACAGGAAAAGTAAGCTAGGTGGCTGTTGCGGATTTTTTTCGAAAGGGTCACTGCGCTCCTAGAACGCAAAGGGCATTAGGAGGAACACGGATGGGTTTTAGTCCTTAAAAGTCTGTCCACTCCCTTCTGCGCCGCCCAAAGTGGAAAAAGTCAGTTTCCCATCTATTCAAAATAAAAAAAGGCTTTGGATCAAAGACCCCAAAAAAGCGAATGGGACTGTACGGGTTCGGTAAGTTGGAGAACTGGGTATTGCGGAAAACCGTAAGATATTCCCAGTATTGAAATGTGATCAAACGAGTTGATTACACAAAGTATTTTATTCTGAAGGCACCTGGTCACCAAGTGGCTGCATACATATTTTATCCTTCTAATCACCTACATATAAAATATTTTCCGAGACTGCCTCAGAGTTGATTTAATTTAAACCAGCTACTTATAAAATGATCGAATTATCAATAAATTAGTATATAAACGATTTGAAAATGAAAACAATATATCTAGTTTTTTTATTTCCGCGAATATTAGTGGGTTGCAGGTATGCACCTCCCTCCCGCCCGCTATATTATGCACATGCAAGATTACTAGGCAAATGCAAGGATTTTAAGCACATGCAGGAAGGCAATGGAAGGAAGGTAATGGTGTTGGGTTTTGCATTGCCTTCCTGCATGTGCTTAAAATCCTTGCATTTGCCTAGTAATCTTGCATGTGCATAATATAGCGGGCGGGAGGGAGGTGCATACCTGCAACCCACTAATATTCGCGGAAATTAAAACTAGATATATTGTTTTCATTTTCAAATTTAAAATGGATTTCCGCAAAGTAACGCCTGATTCAATCAATTTTATATAAACGATGTTTTTCACAGACGTTTCAACTAAGTGTATTCACACCAGATGCCTTTAAGTGTTGCTATTTCGAATATTAACAGTAGATGATCGTGTGTTCGAACCCTCTCTGTAAGTAATTAACACAAAACATCTGAGTCGTCTCGTGAGAACATACCACTTGACAGACAGGTGTAAATTGTATGGCAAACCGGCGTTCTTAGCCGGTATGTACCTTGTTAATAAACTCTATGAACGCGAAAATATTTCACGGCATAATAATTATCATGAGTAAAGTCTTGTTTTCTTTTTGCTTAATTTGTTTACGGGTCCCAAGATAGTTCCCTGGGGAACTCCGAGTTACGACGCTCGAGTTTTTTGTTGAATGACACTTTTTACTCTGGAATGCGATTCCATAATAGGCAGTACTAATTATAGTATTTGTGTAGGCTACTACGAGTTTAGCTTGTCGACCGAGTTTTATTTATATTTTGTTCCGATGAACTTGTTTGAGACGATTGAACGTTTTATTCAAATACAATCCAGATATACAAATAACTTTCTACTTTGCTAGCTAATACATATCAGATCCTACAATTGGCACCACCAAACGGCGATAACGCAATGTTCGCGTGATCAGAATATCTACAAGACTTTCTGCTTACAACAGACGTGAATACTTCCGGTATACCGCCTATGACGTCACTGGCTATTTTAGGCAGTGATGCAGTTAGCTTCAACCTATAGTTACATCAGAAACTTTATGGAGATGTCATCATTGCTATTAAGTGTTAAGATGTTACTTAATCCATGCTAAAAACATCCAAATATTTTTTGCATAACAGTGATTTGCGGTCATAGTTTAAATATTCGTTTATCAGCTGTTTGTGATTTGTTATTGGCTTTTTCTATGAAAATCATCTGGATTCTAACGTCTTCTGCAGCGGATTTCAAAGTTCGTGGAAAACATCGTGCGGCCATTAGCGACTGAATGACCAGTTCTTTTATTTTATAAGGACAGTTTTACATCACCGCTACTAACGTTAAGTTATTAATCAACCTCTTCGAACCAGCACATTACATTATGATGAACAAAACACATGACATGAACAGAATGTTCTAGTTTTTTGCAGTGTAATGTAGGTAATGCGATTTACCACATCGCGGGTGAACCTCAGCTGAAAATACTGAAGCTCAGAAAAAAATACAAATATATCTGGTACGTACATACATATAACTGACACTTTTATTGAACCACCAAATTAGAAGACAAATTAATATTGTAACAAAAAATGTACCGTTGATTTCGTACCGTTGAAAAATAAAGTCCAAAAGATCATTAAAATTATCGACTGTCATTAATGTTGGTTGAATGGCTTTTAATATAACAGTCAGAGCAAGACTGCGCTGCGTTCTAACTAATAAGATTAAATCATTGGATACTGCAGTAGAATGATGTCGGTATGTTCGTATTTTCAAAAGATGTTTTGCTACTTCATCAAAGCATTTGCAGTCAGATACACAGAACAAGAGAACCTTCCTAAAGTTTCCCCGACGCCGGATATTCCTGACGACGACTGACTGAATAATTACTTTTGTCACTTTGCAATGTTCTATGCCAAAAGTGCGAATGCGTAGAAATGGATGAGGAATTTCTATATTTTTATAAAGTTTCTTTTATAAACGAACGAAATGTGATGGGCGATTCATAGTCTGTTCGATTTCCGAGCTTCAAAACGACAAAAGCAAAAGGAATTATAGAGTTAATCATTACAGCTAAGAAATTTGACTGTGTGTAACAAAGTACAAGGTCCATGATAATCCTAACATACTCAGGGTCATCGCTTCCGCTCAGTATCGGTAAATCTTGGCAGTTTATCGATTACTAATTGGATGGACGTAAAATCGATTCATTATGCGATTTAAGCAGACAATTGCACTTCTGGTTGAATTAAACTGATCGTATAGATTCAAGGACTTGTAGTATTCAAGTCGAGGTGTAGCTAATTGACCAGTATAAGCAAGAAAAATAAGATAATGGAAGGCTAGGTCGGACCCAATATGACTAAAATCACCTTGCAAGAACTTTTTCAAATAAAACCTTATCGAAATGGATTCATTATAATAGACTGAAGATAAAGGATGCAGGAAAACATAGAAATACTACTACTACTAACACGAAGATAATAATAATATTGTTCCAATCTGAGATGAAAATTAATGTTAAACTGCCTAAAATTTACTTAAACTTTCCATTTTGTATTTCACTTTGGTAAAGGGGAGTGATGTCCAAGTGGTATACGGTAAAAGAAAACATAACAAAGAGGATTCCGTTAACGTCACTATTCCACGTGTGCCGAGTTTCTTACTAACGAGATTGGCCATGACTTCGCGCAGGGCCACGAGTGATAGGCGACAGCGATTAGTGGCCTTAGCGGTTATTTTAACTGCGTTATTAATTGACTTCATTTTTGACCGCCATTATGTCTAATTTCCTACTCTCAATGAATCCGTGCGAAATATTTTTAAATTTCATAAATTTAGTCTATTTCACATTTAAACACAACACTAAACATATTCAGGTAATATGTTAGAGAGAGCGATTACATCATCAGTTCTTCAACTGTCAGTTCTCGTCTAACTTAAAATAAAAGTAAAATGCCATTTGGATATCGTACTATTTACCCGTTGTTCAGTAATATGAGGAGTGTATCATTATATGTATTAGAGATACAAAAACGGACAGAGAAATGAGCCTTGCGGAACCCACATGGAGAAGATTCGGAACATCACTCGGCATTAATATTTACACTACAGTAGGATTTAGAGGGTGGACCTGTTTGGATACGTACCTATTTCCTACAACATAGTAATACGATTGATTCCTACCTACCGTTTAATCGATTGTTTATCTATCGATTAAACATTAGACAGGAATCAATAAGCATAGATAAAGCCCAAAAATAGCTTTCGCAACGGGGAGAAATTTTGAATCAAGTGCAATAGTTTGATCGCTCAAGTTTAAGTACTTGCTCCACAAACATTACCTAACCAAGGTCGCAGGTCAATGTGTAAGCCGTGCTTAACGCGGTATACGAAATGCAAAGCCAGACAAACGGGAATGTTTTGTTGAGAATCGATGATTGCTATCGATTTTTATATCGATTCTATCTTGATGTGAACTTTTTTGACGGTTCGAGTTTTGTTTTTTTTTAAATCTAGTATTGTGTAGGTATCTTGAATAGTTTTAAGTTCGTTTTATTACCGTTCTATCTTTGCTATTAAGTTTAAAGTGCCTGAATAAATTGTCTGGACTAGAGCTATGCAGTTTCCAATACAGACGATATGAGTACAGCTAGGTCACAAGTCGTAAGTTGGCGTTTTCCCGTACATTTATGTACGTTTCTAGACATCACAGTCTAAGTCCCGTACAATGACACGTTTTACACGCCGCGACCCCCAGGTTATTCTTCATTTCGCAGAATATGTTAAAAACAACGCCATACCGGTTTGACTTCGAACAACGGATCATGGGAAATATGAACAATAGTGCAGCACTACATTAATTTAAATTATGTGTGATATCATCGTTCGATTTTATTGATTTAGTAATAGCCAGCGATTACCGCATCTTTTTATCGCATCAATGTTGAATATCTCAGTATTTCAACGTGGTCCCTTCCTAGTTTGGTGAAGATCTGATGAAGAACAGAGATGATAGCAAACGGAACTGTTCAATAAATGATAGCAAATCTTTCGGGATTGCTGAGATCGTATGTTTGTTTATCGTTTACACCAATGTGATTGGTACGTTTAGATGGGGGCGATACCACTGAAAAGTCAAAAATATTATTATAAATTTCGGAAGTCGGTGTTCTAAAAAAGAAAAAGCAACCAAAAACACCGAGTTGCGAAATTAAAGTTAATTTGTACTTTTTGTTTTTTTTTTTGTGTATTTGTTTCAATTGTATTTTTTTCTAAAAAGTTTTGTTACTATCTGAAATAAATGAATAACAGAAAGTGTGCGGAAACATTCACGGAACTGAATCGTGATGTTAATATTCTGCGCACCGCTATGAGCTAAGAAAAAAACCTTGATCTGCCTATGCTTAAGGATTATATAATTACAAGCCGTAATCTATGGATTATGAATGAATTCAACTTCAAAGCAAAGTGACAGATATAGATGTCAGGTGTCACTTCCTACCGTTTTTGTAGCTTAGTTTTTAAGTCCCGTTAAACTCGAGTTTGTTTTGTTTTTTATCTAGTGTTTATCTTTTGTGTTTCGCTGTTCTTGTTATTTTTAACACTTTCTGAAGATTCAGGTGGATTTTTTTGGTTGTATTTTCTTAATTTATGAATATTCCAAGAATGTACTTTAGCACCCACTACTCCTTAATTTTTGTTAACAATGTGTTTTCTAAAATTATTTTTTCTTCAGCTTGCTTTGCCATTTGCTTCGGGGTTTTATATGTTACTATCAAATTAACATGTTACAAAGGCAGAAAACGATCCTCGATATCATTTCGTAATGTAAATCAATTATCTTAATGCACAATGCCGTAAAATAGTGATTGAAGGTCCATTCCCTGATTGATGGATCCCAGAACAAATATCTCAAAATTATTAAAAGGTTCGTCAATATTCAGCCTGAGTACCATTGATAAACCATATGTGACAATGCTCGTGAATTTATAGTAACGGTAAAATAATAATAGGCACGTTAATGGGTTACCGGTCAATACTTCGTAATACCGTATTCTTTGATAAGCTATAAATCGGTATTTAAACGACAGTAACACTGGGCAGGTGACGCTTTGATGATTTTATATATGAGCTTGTTAAGTGTGTAGTCGTCTCGAAAATTGCTTACCGATTTCAGTTAAGTCCTTGAATTCGATTTTTCTTGCGCGTATTTCAACGAATTTTAAAAGTGCAGGTTCTATATCCGCCTGTTTGTTCATTTTGAAGTATGTTTGTCAATTTTAGGAAAACTCTGCATGTACATACTTACGATGAAGGTATTTTGACATCGATTTGATTGTATTATTAATAATATCGAGTTGTATGCATACCCACCGTTGCTACATTTACCCTACAGTCTATTGCAAATGTAAAATTTTGTAAAACTTACTGAACCAAAGAGATAGGCATCTGAAGGTAACGCAAATTCTTTAACGCTACGATTGCAGATGTTTTGCGCATATTAATTAGAATAAAACGTAATGTGATGCAATCTGTACCGTTATTATTGCTAAATGCAATTACGGAATTGTGCTGTAAATACTAGTCTGATTACGTTTTGATTTATTGCAACTTGCCTAATGAATATACTTATACGTACATAGATAATATTATTTGGCATTTAAACAGATGCCTTATTTAATTAAGACAATCAAAAGGACAAGAGTTGTATAATTATTTTTTGATCGGCTCACGAATAATTATACATCATATATGATTTTAATTTTTGATGATTTTGTACAATTTTAAATTTACTCCTGTTTAACCCTAACTTAATAAATATGATAATTTTATTGTTGCATAGAAAATGTTTAAAAAACACTTGAACTTACAACTAAAAATAATATTAAAAAAGGTTTCGAAAGAGACAGAATAGTTTTATTTTAAATCGCAAACATCTTTCATAGAATATATTCTATTAGATTATTAAGATAAACTTGTATAAACGCAAAATGAATTGTGAGATACCGCAACATAACTTCTGAGAGACATTTGCTTATTATTTAAAAAAAAATGACAGAACTAAATCTTGATGGTAACCTAGACATATCCAACTCATCCAAAGGTTGTCTTGAAAAGATCGCTTTTAGCGATAAGGCCGCCCATTGTGTCACCCTATGTAATGTTTTCTTTGTCTATGTTTTCTGTAACTTGTATGGTGTACATAATAAAGAGTATTCTATTCTATTTTATTCTAGACATATGTACTTGTATGGTGTACATAATAAAGAGTATTCTATTCTATTCTAGACATATGTAGTTTGGAATGGCGATGGCGTAGTGCGTAATCAAGAGTTTTCGTTTTTACGGTTGACATTTTCACATTTACCTGGTTTTACTTTTTACGAGTACTCAGAGATTTCCATAGCGTTGGCAAGTAAGTCTAAGAACAACGTGATTTGTAAAGAACACGGGGACGGTTGTGACCTGGAGTCGAGGACTGTTGGAGATATTTAAACAGAGTTTTTTTGTTTTCTTCGAAGACACATCCCCAGTATTTTCAAGGTGAATGCAAGTTTTATATAAATTGTATTGTATGTGTTGGTTTAAGTAAGAATATGGATGAAACGAATGATGACCATGCAGCAGTGGTAGCTGAGTGGTAACGGCCCCGACTTGCGAGTTGTAAGTCGCGGGTTCAAACCCAGCCAGGCGCATTACTTTGTGTAATTAATTTCATCACCACTGCTCTCACAACGGTGAAGGAAAACATCGTGAGGAAACCGGCATGTCCTAGAACCAAAAATTCGAAGACATGTGACATTCACCAAATCGCACTGGGCCCGCGTGGTGAATTACGACCCTCATTCCCTCTCCTAGAGAGGAGGCCTGTGTCCCAGCATTGGGGTTAAGAGGCTGATTATGCTTACCTATGCTTATGAATGATGACCACCGTGAAAGAGAAGTATGGAAAAACCCGAACGTTGCGGCGACCCCAAATACATAAGTCGGGAGTAGTGCAACAGTATGAATGAGTCATCGAAGCCTATATGAAAAATCTGAACACAACAATTTTTTTTCCGGCCTTTTTATTTTTTTTTATTATTTCAGCAAATCCTATAAAATATTGGAAGTAATCAAATGGCAGCAAATTGGATTTTGAATAATTACTGATTACACTTAGCTAATCGTGCATTGCATTGCATTACAGGTTAAAAACCCCAATCCACTATGGAATTGACAGCGTGAAATTTCGATCGCTATTTTTTACATTTCCATAAAATAATGTCACTTTGTCATTGTCACTGTGTAAATTATTTTAGTGTTCAATTTTCAACACAATTATTTTAATGAATTCACTGAACATTTGGAATTCGGTTTGACCACACAAGGGAAAGCGATTAGTTATATAATAATAATCAACCCAATGTGTTTGTCGTTCAATTTAATGTTTTGTTTTACGGCTGATGCGTTCCTTGCCGCACTACGCGCGCCGTTACCGAGGGCATTTCCCGTGACCATTCCTTCTTAAAAAAAACTTTAGAATGTTGAGACAGAGCCTTGTCAGCAAACCGATTATTACGCATCACAATACTTAACCCTCTTTCTTTGAACTTGGGGATTATTTCGTCAACCTTAACGTGGTGGATCAAAGTTCTAAATTGAATAGCGCCTCAAAAAATTAAAAGGAAAAAACGTCCATTCTGGAACCCATTGGTAGGTTGTGATCGGAAGACGGCGTAACGCTACTGTATATTTTTTTATAGAATTATTGGCTTTTTGATTACTGTCTTAAATCGAAATAGCGATACAGGAAATGTAAATACAAAATGTGTGAACATTTTGTAATTAAAATGATAAAAAAGTTAAAATGCAACGTTTTTATTCTAGTTTGTATTGATTTTAAAAACTATCATTATGAATTTAAATGACGTAAAACAGGCCGTATTTAAGTACAACAATCAGCGTCTGGCGATGTCACTGCTGTTATGACAACAACGAACTTAAATCTTAAAGTTGATTCATGACAGTTCATGACCACTGACAGTAAGGAGTCCGTTTTCGCGCGAAAATTTAAACTGCTCCAAACCTTGACATTGGCAAAATCATCGTTAGTTAAACGATGGAGCCACAACACAAAATAAAAAAAAAACTGTTAGTTTAAAACCGTAATTTTGGAAATAAATTAAGGTGTAATTAAGGTTACATGGTATTATTCAAAATTAAAGCAAGATGGAAATAATGTATGTTCCCCTTTTGGTGTAAGAAACTAGTTAATTTATTATAAGCTGCTGTCCTTATTTTAAAAAATTGATCGATGCGAAGGTGGAATTTCTTTAGTCGAGTGATCCAGTTAATGAGATGCTTAGTAGGAATTTACAAGTTGTCAATTTCTAAAGAAAGTAGAATTTGGAATAAAAAAATTAAATTATGGTTTTCTTGTTGGTATTTATAAAGGTATTACAGAGTGACCGTTTCTTCAGAAAAGGCTAGGACCAGTTTGACAATAAACAACTCCATAATTATGGTAAATATTGTTTGAGGATAGATACAAATTGTGTATGAAAAACAAATTAATTACTCATTTGTGTAAATTGAATTGGGTCACGGTGTCCCTACAAATTGGTTGATTGATAAACAATTAATAATATCCCTGCGATCCGTCAGTTTGACTTTCAAAAATAACCTACGAGTCACTGGGTTAATATGTAGGAACTAAAAAAAAAACTGGTTTAATTAACACGAGGACGATCATAATAATGATGAGTGACAGCCCTGACTATTTTAATTGATATTACAGCCGCAAAAAATCTGTTACAATTATTGAGCATGTTATTATGATGACCATTATTACAGGGCTTGTTATGGTGTCACTGTAAGAGGAGGTCGTCGCTAAATAATAACAGCCGCATGGATCGAAGATCTGGGTTCTGTACCTCGGAAAGCACGTTAAGCCTTTGGTCACGGCTGTCATTTGTACATCTGCCAGTCATCACGGCTAATCAGAAGTCAGAAAATCTGTCAGACAGAGAGTGGAGACGGTAGCGAAGAACAATACCTATACATATCTACTGGATGACAGTATAAATAATCTACATTAGGTATATTATAATTTATTATTTTCTTTTATTCATTAATTTGAACATGACAGAACTTTGTTTTTTTTACAAATTCTTGAATGAATGATAAACTAAACACTGATCACGACGATCTTCATTTTTTTCTTGTCAACATCTCAACAAAAAGTGAGGGAGCGTCTTGATGTTTTGAAATACCATCAAGCTGCTATACGACAAGCTAGCGCAGTGTCGATACAGAAAAACAAACAAAGAAGAACTTGTCAGGAGCGGGTTTCCAAATTTTTACAACTACCAAAAAACGTTTTAGTCGAATTTGTCCCAGTGAGGCAGCCTGTTATGAAACCTCAGTAAATATGCTGGACACGCAGAGTTCCGTAGTTCGCTTCTGTCGTGAGAGACATTACAAACGCAAATGACACGCACAGAGTATATTCAGACTGGGAATGAAAATGGCCACCGCTGTCTAAGGGTCACGAAAACAGGAGAATATAAAATTCAAATATTCCTTATTCGTGCCTCCGTGTTGTCTCATAGTTCTTATTCATAAGAATCGTGACCAGAACAAGTCAAAATATATTTCACACTTGATTTTTGATGAAACGAATTTAGTTACTCAAAAAACTTGTGCACGGAAGTCGAGTTTTTAGTTGTGCTAGAAGCAGCAGATGAAAAAAAAGTTGTAAATTGCATTCCATCGCATGTTTGTGATGCGTTTACGTCATTCCTATGAAGCTGTGATATTAGAAGGATAAACTCGATCAAGTGTGTGCCCTTGATTCGCGTATATTGGAAATCTTAATGGTGTGGCTACTGACAGACTGTTGATTTTCTTTCGGAGTTGTGTCCGTTCACTTTTGAGATCTAATTCCGTAAACATTACTCTTCTTCTCTATTTTTGAATATGATGAAAGCTATTGTTAAACAAGATATTTTTAGATTTGCCAATTTTTTTAGATAAAACTCTGCAGTGATAAACACAAGATCCAGGTTGCGTTGTTCGAAAGAGTTACCGCGGCCCAGGAATGCAAAGGGCATTAGGAGGAACACGGCTAAGATTTAGTCAGTAAGAGTCAGACACACACTCCCTTCGCTTCGCTCAGAGCGGAAGAAGTCATTTTCCATAAAAACACACACACACGAGATGGGTCAATAATTCCTGACCTATTAAATTATAACCACAAAAATAGAATTGCATCTAGTTACGATGCAACTTAGCATTGAATCGCTTATGAATAGAGTCTGTCTGTCACACTCCATTTAACCTAGTCCCGATTGTCAGTGTTTTGTGACAACGTTCTACATTTGATAATTGTGCGAAGATTTTCTGTAATAGATGTAATACATTTGTGATTCGCTATTGTAATAACATTATGTATTTGTCTTCGTGTAGCTCTGTAACGGACTCCTTTTTAAAGCGTTTAATAGTGGCGTGTTGGTTAAATCCCTTTAATTCAGTTTGTTCTTTGTTCCGTTTAAATAGATTGTTTGTTAAATTGGAGTTCTGTGACTGTGTTTGTTTACCCTAGTTTTTCTATTTTCAATGTACTTATTGTTTTTCGTTTTCGTTCTAAGATTTTTGATCGTTAATCATTGTAGTGGTTCTCTTGTCCATTTCCTAATTTATTTAAAACACTTATTTAATACTTTCTTCGCCTTAGCTTTATTCAAGCTTGATTTCTAACCTTTTCTGTCTATTTGTGTGAATTCTCGTCCTAATATAGTTAGCACGACGCCCACAGAACTTCGAGTGTTATTTTCCCACGTTTGCCTATTTATGCATAGGAATCCGAGAATGCGTTCCTGTCTTCGTCTTTTATACTTTGTGTGAGAGGGATAGAACTCTGTGTATATTTGGGACGTGGCCCGTTTTTGTATGCGTGGTCACTCCCCTAGGACTCACTGCGCATTTTATGACCTGGCGATACTAGTATAATGTGGCCAACATTTTAAAATACCAGTTATGTCTTAACGTTGTTCACTGATTCATGAACGATTCATATTTGCGAGGGTATTTTTATTTTTGTCTTATGTGGTTTGATGTGGTAGACTCTCTACTTCGTAGTACAAAAATACTCAAAGAATATCTCTTATTTATAAGATATGAGTATTAGGGAGAGATTCTCCGAGTACGTAATTATGCATTACTGGGAAATACAGAGAAGTTTGTAAAATCATCCTTGATGCTGTTTCATTATCACAAATATTATATGAAAACTGCATTATTGAATCAAAATCATGCAGTTTTACTATCTACGACTAGAACAATAGCTCAAACCCCATCTTACTTATAAAAAAACCGCCATAACGATATAGCCCGATCTAATAAAGCAGTACAAGATCAGTAACATTGCAACTACACATTAGTTTACTGAGATCTTAAAAACACGGCGGGACTACATGAATAAGAATATGACACACTTTGCGCTCATGAATAATACCATCGGATACTAAGAACCATTGAAATGCAGCAGGGCAAAGCCGTTTATCGGCTGCTTATCATATACCGATCCTTACTTACTTGGCAACATTGATCGTGTGAAATTGAACAGGTGCAACTCGATTTTACTCCCGGTAACATTATCTGTAACCTCTACGCATTCGATATTCAAATAGTTCCCATCATCAAGATTATTCAAGGTCGATTAGACTGAATTATCTAGGTTCTTTTGATTCGTAGTGATTTATTTAATGGAGGGATGGTTTGGAAAATCGCAACGATTAAATCGATTTTGTAATTCGAATGCAGCAGCCGTGTACTGGTAATGATGCTTGCTGGCTGGACTAAGTACTGAAACAGATCAAATTTGTAGGACCTATCACGAAAAAGTCTTCTCTACAGTTTCCAGAAGTTACAACCTGGAAAAAGTGATCACAGTTTTACAAAAAAAAAAAAAAAAAACAAGTCTACATTAAACAGCCATGTTTGATGAACAACACTTAAGTTTTAAACTGAGGTAATTGATTTTTTTTAAGACTTTCAAAGATAAAATGCGCTTACGCCTCCACCGACATTGCAATAACATACTGCGCATTCACTTTGAGAGGTAAGTAACTTGTCTACATGCGGTTGATATTGAAGAGATTCAAAGTGAAAATGAAAAATTTGCCTCCTCTTTGACTTAGCATTACATGTATTGGCTTTATCGCTAATGTCGATTGTAAAATGACATCGCCAATGTTAGGTTTTTTTCAGAACGACACACGAATTCTTACAATAAGAATAAGAATAAGAATAATTTTTATGGTTTAAGAAATTACATCATTGCATTTGTTTCCTGAAACTCACACTAGGATTCCCTGTGTCGTGAGTTCCAGGCTCCTTCGTGCCGTTTATATATGGTGCCTATAACAATAATTTGAGCATAGGGAATAGTCGTATGTAGATATTTTTAGATAAAATCTAATAAGGAAAACAAATAGTTTTCATGCTCAAGAATCATTTAAGTAAACAAGATAAGCATTTAGATAAATATTGCGGTGACATCATGTGTAAAACGCAACAAAAACGTTCATCTGCTGTTCCATTGTTGTAAACGGATTGAGGCTAGCATATTTAGTATACCTAGCATCTCTATTATATATGTATGTATATTATGAGCAGTACTCGTTACATCGCCTTCCTATGTAAATGTCACCGGAAAATTGCAAACGCCGTAAGTTTGTAAAACATCTTTATTCGATTACAATTTCTCGCTATATTATGAAAAACTCGTTTTGTGTGCAATAAATCCTATCCAAATTCAATAGATTCCAATATATCCGTGTCTTATGTACAAAAAGTTGTTTACAATTACACGCCATATTTCACAATCACACGGCGAAGGCAATTTTACAGATTTTTTTGACAAATATGTATTTATTCGATGCTTAATTAGTTTCAGTCTCATTTAGTTTATAAATTTAGATCTGGTTGTTACGTTAACTTCAAATACCATCACAACGTTAAGAATGAGTAGATTCTTAACGTCGTCGTGATGGTGTTCAATTCATATTGTAATACATTAATTTTCTGTACGAAACGTTATTTATTTCATAATTAGTCATTTGCATGTCTAAAGAACCGGTGCCTTAAAAGATAAATTGTTATTGCACAAATATCTCATTGTCGGCCCACTGTTATAGTTTTAGCCATTATAATCAACAGTTACTTTTCCAATTTGCATAAAATCTAGAACGAATTTCAGATAGACTGAACTGGATTTTATTATAGACTACATTAAGTTGATTAATTACATGAGACAAGGTGATTCACCTGAGAGGTAGATGCCGTGGTTATTATAATGTCGATTATTTTTAATGATGTTAAAGAGGCACAACACTAACAAGACAAGAACCTTATGACAAATGTACCGTGTGTAAGTTATATCAGGAAATGGGGTGACTACGTACTGGGGCAACAGAATGATAGGTACTCAAATATTACGTTTGAACCACCTGTATAATGTTGTAGCCTATCACCGTCACCGTTATCTTCTTCCTCATTGATATAATGAATACTTTCGATGAGCTGGAAATCAAGAAATATACTAAGGATGGGGAACGTTACCCGTTTATAATAACATACAAAATCTTATGATTTACAGATCCACAAGTTGACGTAACTGCAGTTACCACAATGTCAGCGGATTCTATTTCTATCTCTGAAATCATCGAAATATTAACAACTGAACAACGTCGACATTGTTTAACAATTTTATTAAAACGGGACCCTATTACTAAGTCTTCGCTGTCTGTTCGTACGTCTGTCTGTCACCAGGCTGTATCTCAAGAACTGCGACAGCTAGACAAATGTAATTTTCACAAATTATGTATTTCTGTTTGTTACTATAATAACAAATACTTAAACCAAAATAAAATAAATATTTAAGGGGGGCTCCCGTACAACAAACGCGATTTTTTGGCTGTTGCCGGTTTATTTACTATTTAACATGTTGCATTATAAATACTTCCATTTTCAGGATATAACAAACCTCATGTATGTATGTCTATCAAAACGAATTGGTGCCATCGCCATGACCATGGACAACTAGCTATACAAAAAAAAACATCAGACCCGAATATAGCAGTACAGTCGGCAAATTAAATCACTGATCTTGACCTTAGTGTTTTATTTAGGCCAAAAAAGATCAGCATTCGCTATTTAACAAATGTTAAACATACTCGTACTAGCTGCATGGGAATTATTAATATTAATCTCCAATAATATTAACATGTTTGTCCTAAATGCTTATGGACGACAATCAAGTTCCTCGCTTTATTACCAATAAATCGATTTATAATAGCAATCTTCTCGTTATTTCATGACTAATCAAAACAAGATTCCTCAAGCTAGCTCACATTTGCTTTAAAACAGTCTTCTTTGTTAATAATGGTTTTGGCGTTTGCTTTAAATAGTGTTATATCATAGCTATCTATAATCTTACACGTCGATTTAAATATGTAAATACTTACTCTATTGACAAAACAAATGTTAGCTGTTGATATAACTAAGTCATTACTTCTATCAGCTGAAATTTTCTATCAGCTTTGACTATTAGGTATAAAAGAAGAATGAAAGAACACTATCTTTCCTTGCAGTTTGAGTAATTTTTGCGGCCTACCCAAATGTCCTTACTTTAGTATTGTTCGTCAAATCGTTGAGCTCCTTAAACTTCTAAGTTTGAGCTACACGGTAACTGACAAATGCTTGCACTGTGTGGACGGGTTCACTCAAATCTGTGTGGCACTTTCCTCAAAAAGCCACCTCAGACATTTACCTACATGGTTTGACCAGTACCGATCGTATGGACTTTAAAAGAGACTTTGACCTCTGATTTTGTTTCGGTGTTTCTTCTTAGGGTAGTCGGCAAGAAAATACCGCTTTCATTTAGCTTAAAATGACAAGAAATATGGGACGTGTAAAAGTGTTATGTTTAACCAACTTACAAAATAAATATAATTTATCATAAAGTTATTCTATACTTTTTGTTAGAAGTCGGTTGTTTTTTGTAATAAGTTTTTTTTATCCCCTTTCTTTCAATGCTTGGCACTACTGAAGGTTTCAGTTATCTTCAGAAGCTCCATCAGTCGCAAATTGTTAGGGGCAAAGAGTTTCAGATCATCCATGTAAAGGAGGTGAGTTATGACCTGACCATCTTTTCTCAACCGATAGCCTAAGTCCAGAAGTTCTTGGAGGATTCAGAGCTAAGAATCAAAGTGGACACAAACTGTCGCCCTGAAATATTCCCTGTTTAATTCATACAGGCTCATCATTCCCTTGAATCGGTCGACATACTGGATAGAACATTTCCTATTGCCTCATACATGACTCAAGGAAGGTGCACAGAGTTGCATCTATTTTGTACAATTCCAACACCTTCAAGAGCCATGTATGTGGCACAGTATCGTAGGCCATCTTGTAGATTATCCAACATGTCGACAGATCACTGCGTGAGCGACGAACCTGTTCGATTATAGCTATGTCAATGAGGAGTAGCTCCTTAGTAACGCAGGACCCCTTCCTGCATCCATTCTGAAAGGAGGATATACGACTTATTACTTTTACACACTATGTCTATATCTCTTTTTACTTGACTCTCCATTCGCAGGTATGCTGGAAGAGATTTCTATAGAAATAAGCATCACCTTTGTACCTATTTTTCTGTCTCCTTTTTCTTCTCTGTTTTTAGATGTACATATATCTATATTTAATAAAAAGATAAGAAAAAGAAAAATATAAATTGTTAAAATAAGCTTCAGAATCCCCGTCATTATCAGAGCGTTTCCTATCTTGAGACCAAATAAACAGTTGAAGATACTCAAAGTATTTGAAAGTAGAAATAAATCTTTACGACTCTTCGTTTGCATATCTGGCGATACAATTAAGTGTTAGAGAAAGCATTTTAGAATAATCAATAACTACTAAGTTGTAATCCACATAATAAATTAATAGATGCATTAAAACCAATCGTGGTTAGACAAAATACGTTTAAGCATTGAAAAAAAATGACAAAATTTACTGTAAGCTTTTGCTTGCACCAAAAAAATGCGGGGCCCTAACAGGCTAACAATGTTCACTCGATTACACTACCGGTGTCAGGAATCGATATGATTCGATATAAAATTTTAAGTCGCAATACTGAGGGGTCAACGCCTTTCCGTCCCATCTTGACCGTTCACATATGAAACTATTATATTATACCTACGTAATAAAATGACAGCGGAATAAAGGCGAAAGAAAAACTTAGAATGTATCAGTTGCCGATCTCGGTATTAAAAATCGATTATTATTTCGATATGAATTTGATTGTCGTTGATGACGATCTGTGCACTGGCCAGTATTGTACTTTTATTGTTAAAGTTCCTCAGTTTGGTGCGTTCAAAGATGTGTACTGAATTTTCGCAAAAGCTTAAGATAAAAGACAATGTTTTAACCTGGTAGTGAGTTTTATCCTGGTGTTTGGTCCTGGTAGTGAGTTTATGTTTTATATTAGACTAGCTGCTGCCCGCGACTTCGTCCCCGTGGAATACCCGATTTTAAAACATTCTTTATCGCTGCTCCGCTCCTATTGGCTTAAGCGTGATGTTATATTTTTTAATATATAATTTTTCAATTCGAACCAGTAGTTCCTGAGATTAGCGCACGTTAAGCCGTTGGTCCCGGCTGTCATTTGGAGATCTTTGGCAGTCGTTACGGATTGTCAGAAGCCAGAAAATCTGACACCAGTCTTGCCAAGAAGTACCGTGTTCCCCAGTTAATGGGTTGTGGAGGTCTGGTAGGCAGCCGCTTCACGTAAAATACTGGTATTCAGCTGAATCCGGCTTGACTGGGAGCCGACCCCAATGTAGTTGGGAAAAGGCTAGGCAGATGAGATGAGTTCCTGAGATTAGCGCGTTCAAACAAACAAACAAACAAACAAACTCTTCAGCTTTATAATATTAGTAAGTATAGATTTATATTGAAAAAAAAAAACTTCTTATTTCAAGCCAGCACTTTTGTTTTAATGAGCGCTATGTACACCTTAATTGTGATGTGCATTAGTTAATTTTTCTGTTATTAAGTTTGTTTTAATTTGTGCAATGATGTGGTTGTACGTAATTTAAATAAATAAATAATCACCATAGATTGCTATATTCGTAGGGTCAAGTATCGAGCCTTGGAGGACTGAGAAAAATAAATCTGTGCACACCTCTCTAAATCCACCAAAGTCTTTTCTCCGAAAGTACTGAGCGAGATTAAAATTCAGATAAATAGTTCTTTACCTATAGATTAAAGGAAAAAATTTAAGAAACCTACAAATGCTTTAATAACACGTTGTAAAAATTAAAAAAAAATCGTTTGTCACCCTTTGCACGCGAGTTCGTCTCGAATTTTGCTCCTTTTTATTATGCTAGGAGTCGCTAACGAATATGATGAATAAAAGTAAGTGCTACGTACAGCTGCCCTACCATGACGTCTTAAATCCATCATGATTTCTGTGTCAGAGAGAGACGGAGTTACACAAGACTAATAGCACTATCCCTTTCCCTCACACTGAATCATGATAGCATTGGCACTTCGTAGTACGGCCACAGAACTTGGAAAGGCCTACTGAATTATACATAACCGCAGTTTTTCTAACAATCAAGGTCTGAAAAGTGATATTGCGGAGTTCACATCCTGAAATCGTAAACTTTGTAATTTTCCTTATGATTATTTTATTTAAGTATATGGGCATCTATCTCTATAAAGTAGTTTCACCAAGTTTCAATAGTCGCGACAACTTGTGAGCCAAAACTGATTACATTGTATTTAATTTTATTACGAGGCATTCATAGCAAAGAAGAGATTTCGACGTAATTATAAATAATAATTATTATAAGCTGTATCGATATAAATAAAGGTACAGAAAATGGGGTAAAAGCACAGTAAAAATATGGAACAGTATGGAAACTAAGCCCATTTGTTGAAATAATTACCTACGCTCCAGTAGAGAGTTAGGGTTGTCACTTTTAATGTTTGCAATAAGTGTTTTATTGGAACGAAGTTCTTTAACACGACTTGCGGTAGGAGTTGACTGGGAGAAATAGTCACGCGAAAATGCGTTAGTGCATGTTATTCCATGCGACTTTCTTCTTTGATCAAAATGTAAATAATGCCATTGTAAAAAAAAAAATACAAACTGAATATTGTTCATCATTTCTATGCCATTTTATTCCATTTCAATTATACCTAATATCTGCCCTAAAATTTTGATGAAGGATTTCTGTATGTTGAATAAAAAAACTTTTTACAAAAAATACAACCGGAACTCGGTGTTTTTGATTGCTTTTTTGTTTTGAACACACCGACTTCCGAAATTAAAGTTATTTTGTACTTTTTGTTTTTTTTTTGTTTAGAAGTCGGTTGTATTTTTTAAAACAAAAAAGCAATAAAAAACACCGAGTTCCGAAATTAAAGTTATTTTGTACTTTTTGTTTAGAAGTCGGTTGTATTTTTTGTAAAAAGTTTTTTTATTTTTCACTTTTTAGTGGTTCACTCCCAGCTACCCATCACAGCGTACGTGGTATAAATTGGTGTAAATAATAAACAAACATGCGATTTCAGCTATCCCGACAGATTTGCTATCATTTATTGAAATTAACAAAAACCCGCTTGTTCGATTTCGATAAAATTTTCATGGGACCATTTGGGAAGTTATACCCTTTCCAAACAAAAAAAGAATTTTTCAAATCGTTTGGTAAGCGACGGAGTTATGCCCGAACAAACATTAAAACGACTAGAATATAATGTTGTCGTAAAATTATGGTCATTTATTTTTTCATACTCATAAGGATTTATTTATTCCATATGTTAATACAATATAAATTAAAATTAGTCTTCGGTATAAGGATTTAATACTAGTATTAAAAATCTGTGCTTGGGTACACAGTTTTTGCAAAACGAAAACCTGAGTGGTCCGCCTATAGCCATTATAATAGCGTAGGTATTATCTATGAACACGGCACCCGCCACTGAGCGCACCGCGAAAGTCCCTTAGGGGCCTCGTAGATGTGCGCGTCTGTGTGAGTGTGCCGTTTCGACCGTTTGTTCGTAGTTTCTGTACTGTTCCATATTTCTACTGTGGTAAAAGTCTGAGTGTTTTAAGTTTCCAATCTTACTGAAAACCAGATCATTTGAAATTAAGTCGTAAATCACAATGGTTTAAGAATCAAAACACAAATCATGTTTTACGAAAGCAATATGTTCATTACAACAGTTAAACTCGTGGGTAAAAGTTTGTTATAAAATAAAATAATGTACAGCATTATTAGCCTTTAGCCTCATAAATCTAACAATCGTTCACTTTCTTTTACACAAGAATAAATTGATATTGATAGAAACGTTGAATTCATATTCACCAGCGGTCGAATCGTAAATATACTGGAATCTCTTTGGTACGGAAACAATATTCTCACTATTAATTAATTATGTACCTACAACAAGCGAATTTTAACTTTAATATCCACAATATTTTTTGTTCGAAGATTGAGTTTACTTAAATACCAATATAGTCAGCTATTTAAACCGAAACAACTTTTAGAGTAAACTCTATAATTAACAAAGATTAGGTTCGGCCTTGTTCTTAAAAATTTTGTTACAACTGCTACTCATTAATTACTCGACTATTAAAGAAGTCGACTAAAACAGAGTGATAGTGCGTCACCAATAAGACTGGTTGCAACAACATTTAAAACTCAGTTTAAATACAGAATTAAAGTGGCCAGCGACTATCTGATCATTCGTCCTTTGTACTTTCCACGGCGGCGAGTGAAACCGTCTTAACCAAGGCTTTCTAATCTTTTGTTAATTCATTAGGAAAGCTCGTGTCATATTTTAATTGCTAAGCGGATTGTTCCAATCGTCTTGTATGGCTATATCATACTAAAATCGTGATTGAGGAAAGTTGTTACTTAGTTTGTTGATCAACATTGGCAAGTAGGTGATCTTTCGGTTACAGTGGAATAGTTTTATGTATTGAATAATAGTATAACAACATATTAATAGCCAAACCGATAGCGTTTATTTCTGAGACGTCGTAAATGTCGGTGTAACGTCCTCTGAACATTGTTCCTAGTAACCGGTTGATGCGAAACCTGTCCGTTTTGGGCCCGGTCAGGTTCCGGTACAGCGAAAAAGTAAACCTACATTAATTTCAACCAATGATGATGCACTGAGATGTCATTCATTGGTGAAAACTTTTCTGTAGGGTCGGGTGATAGAAGATTTAATTATTATTTTCAAACATGTAACTAGGTACAGCCTAATCTATTCACAATATAATATAATATTTTGCAGTAGAGCCTGTTCTCTTGTAAGAATTTAAAACATTCGAGTGCCTAGGTAAAGAGTTGCTCGCGCCCGTAATCTGGTCTTTTCTATTTTTGGGCTTGTAAACTGAAACTGGTACTTTGGGATTATATATCCAAAGACAAAAAAAAAACTCGATGTGTAGAATATTCGAGTTCAAACTAGCTGTCCATAAAGCCTTCTTCATAGACGTGCCAGTCTTAAAAGAGAGAGAAAAAAAACGAGTTCTTTTCTCATGATTTACTTTAAATATTAGGGTGGTCTGTTTAACACTCTTCCATGAAATAGTTATATTATTTGTTATCAGAATATCACACCTGATTTTTAAAGACAAAAAGTTTTAGAGCCTAAAGGAATTTCTCCTTACTTAAATGTTATCCTTTGTTCGAGGTGTTGAAGCAATAAACCTCTTATCGCGCGCCAAGGCCCGGAACTGACCGGACGTCTTAAAAAACCGAATGAACGTACAATGTTCTTCCTATATACAGGTAAGGAGTATCTGTTTACCTGGAACAAGTAAGCGGCGTATTTTACAATATTGGGAGAGTGTCTTAGGCGTGGAGAATCACATATATAGAGTTTGATGTCAACTTATGTCCATTACACAATTTGGAAGTTTTTAAGCGAATCATAGGCAATATCCCAGCGCTCTGCTGAAATAACTTAAATTCTTATTGCTTTATTGTACACCAAAACAACTTTATTATAGTCTGCTGGAGACTATCTGCTTTGGTAAGAGGAGAACGTCTTCTAAGACAACCCAATATTATATACGATAATAATACGCTATAATCTTTACAACAAGGACAAAATGAACTGTTATTCTCTAAAAAAACAATTCCTAATTCGACAAGCCCCAAAATGGTCCAAGATGAGAAGATGTACAGGAGATAACCATGCCGTCTCGTCTTTACATCTCAATCCGTTTTCTGTAGTCCACCTCCGAACCCTGGCAAATTTAACGAAACCATAGCCCGATCTAGGTAAGGAGCCGCAAACTTGGTACTACCTGCGTTTACGTTACGTTACGTTTTGGATGTCTTGAGGGAGATCTTATTAGTCGATACACGCTTGTCAGAGTGGTCGTGGTCATCATGGCAAGTCACGTCGAGCGATGAGCTTGGTCATACGGCGCCATTCTTCGCGGCCTGCAACTTTCCGGGTGCAGCCTTGATCTAGTCTGTCCACCTCATTGGAGATCTACCACGTGGCCTGGTACCCTCCAACTTTCCCTGCACTACGAGACGCTCTATGGAGTCGTTGTCTCGACGAGTGATATGGCCGAAGAAGATCAAAATGCGCGACTGCTCTGTGGTTGAAAGGCGCTGTCTGATGCCAAGCTCTTTTAAAATGGAGGCATTTGTACGGAACTCCGTCCACTATACCCCAAGCATCCGTCTCGAGCACCACATCTTTGGAGATGTGAGCATCAACCTTCTTTTCGGTTTCACGAAGAGTCCATGTCATCTCCGACGCATAGAGAAAAATGGAGAATAAACGAGTCTGGTTTTTGTGGCCTAGGTAATATTCTTACTACTCCAATGATATTAAGATCACTTCAAATATACCTAGGTCATTGTTCCCAAAAAGTTAGAAATTGTGTTTTTAATATTACAATCTGACGAAGTAGTGTCGCTACACTAATTTACGTATTTTTTTGCATAACATGTCTGAGACCACTTCGATATCTACACGACGACGTATAAATAACTCATATAATCGTTTTCATGGAGAAATTATCAATAATTCTTACAAGATCGCGTATTTTTTTTAATGATGACTTATGATTAAATCTGTCACCGAAATCAGCTGAGGTCCCGCCATCACGTATTAATTGTTTCCCTTAGCTATGCTCAAATCGTGAAACATTTGTAATATTTAAGATTTTTAAATCTATGCTTACGTTTTTACTAATTGCACTCGATTTCATTTTAAATGTTAAGAACCATTTTCTAATCATGATCCTTCATATTTGTTTTGAAACTACTGCATTTGGCAAGGCTCCAATTAAAAAAAAGATTTATTGGGAAAAATGGTTATGTTTGAACTGCTGTACCTCAGTACCTATTGAAAATACATAGCCATGATTGTAATCAAGTGATGGAAAATTTTGTTGACTTCAAATTATCTACGGATTACACGTAGAATTCAACATTTAGAAGTAGTAAGCCAAAATCTGATAATTAGCTCAACATTTTATAGTTTTTCGAGCAGCACAAAGTTAGCACAAGTCATTCCAAGTTCAAAAATTGTGTAAGTTTAAAAATTGTCACACTGCTGGCATCTATCCCAACATAGTCCCAAAAATCAGGACAGTGTAATTTATTGCTGCCTAAACTATTTCAAATGACTGGCCTAAAATTTAATGATTGTGATAATAGGTATGAAAACAAAACTATTTAAAATTTTCATGTGCTGCTTTTTAGGTAACGGAGTCCAAACTTTTCGTCACTTCAATTTGGTACGAATGTCGTTTGTTTTAGTGCAGAACGTTTAAATGTGATGAATCCTCATAATAACGATTTTTGAGATTATCCCAACAAAAGCCAACTATTAGATTCAAGTAAACAGATACGAGTATTTTCTTGCTAACTGAAGGACGAAAAAAGATTTATTTCCCTTGTTTCAAATTCGATTAATAGGATTAAATTTATGCAACAGGTTTTGGAAGAATTAAAATAATTATATTGTAAATAAGATTATTTTTTTCGGTATGTTATTGTTGTTCACTGACAGCCCTACACCTGTCATGTATTTTCTTAAGTACATTCTTACATCGCCCTGTGCTGGACTACCTGTTGTGCTTTTGTTTATTCTGTGTAGCAATATGTGGCGTGCTTAAAGAGTATAATATTATGTACCTATATAATAAAGGATCATTTTCTTACGTTTACGCATATGCACAGGCAGTTCTGTAAAACTGTACAAGGAGAACTTTTTTTCATAAAAAGCATTTCATCTTCGTCGAATATAGTTAATTTACCGAGCAAGCCCGTCATTAATAAATTCTTATCATTAAAACTAGTAAAATAAAGACGAATTTATCACTACTAGATAGTATTATTATATATGGCTTCATCGAGATAGCGATTAAAATATTATTCGTTCAAAAAAGGTTGTTAACGCGAGTTCCACGATGGAATATAATCCTTGATTACAAAAAAAAAGCGCAAGGATGGTTTTACAACTTAAAAGAACACACATAAACAATAGCAAAATATTTTACCACGATGCACAGTAAGAAAGCTCGTGCATAAAAATGGAAAAAAAGTTAAAAGAACCGGCTCCAAGATCAAAAGTTTGCGCGTATTTTTTAGGAAAAAATAAATTTGTATTGAACACTACCTTCGGAGATCAGAAAACGGTATCTGTATCACAATATTCACTGCATTGTTGTTTCCAACTTAGGGTGCGAAGGCACTGTCCACACACCGAATAGATACCGGTACCGAGTCATAAGTATTACTGAAGAGCTTGTGACACAACTCGCCCCAGCAGCTCAGGTATAATTTCCACGTCTTTATTAAACTGGTTAATCTGAACAGGTCGGTATTGTAGTAGCGTTGTGGGAACGTAGCCACCTACTAGACATGGTAAGGTTATATCAAAAAGAACATTGTATCACATCGTTCGGCGTGGAAGAAAGAGATGAAAAGTGAATGACTGAACCTTCGCATAGAATAACTCTGTTTACGCGTAGAGGAGCCAAACAATTAGATAAAAGTTAACGTTTTAAATCTACTGTTTAGTTAAGTTAACTAAAAAGTCAATTAAGTTGGAAGTAAGAGTTTTTGGCTTTGAAGTAGATTTGCCAAAAGTCACTTCTGAACATTTGTCACGTTTCGTATTCACGTTCAATATAATTTGACTTCAAGAAATAGATTTTTGTCAGCTGTTTAGGTACTGTTCAGTCCTCACCGCTGTTAATAACAGAGTGGCTCTACTTGCTAGTAATATATCTAGAAATATTTTTTCTGTACCTGCGGTGTGCGGTATAAGGCCTTGACAAATAGTTCCTGATAGAGCATTATACTTACATCCATGCAGATATTAGGTAAGTATCGTTTCACTCTCTACAATTTTCAACTCTTTGACACTGACGTCATCATTCTAAAATGTCAGCAACGCGCATCATATCGCCGTCTCTCTCTGGCGCTAAGCTCCCATACGGGACCGTTTCAAGGATACAGTGCACTCCTCAGTTCACTGCTCCCGCTCTTGCCTCGAAGCCTTACCTTGCGCATGAGTGTCCGACCGTTTTTTTAACTTCCCGAACTCGTATAAATATTTTAATTAGCAATTTTTTTTTTACGTTACGAGTATACGTTTTTGACTTAGATTAATGCCGATTAGAAATATCGAATTCCGAATCTTTTTAGTTATGTGAAAAAAATACTATGATGTATATTTGTCATTATAATATAATGTACGAATAAGCATCTTAATAAATATATGAAATAAAAAAGTCGTATAAATACGATATTGAAATTGGGTTAGCTAAATATTAATTACGTTAAGATCTCAGGCCCGAGGAACAAGTCCGTCTCCATTAGACCGGTAACCGACTTTGCTCGCTCACACTTCTTTTTTTATTAACATGGACAAGTTTTTCAACAGCCAGCTGACGTTATTAGTGGCGACCGCAATTTATTTTAATGGCATGGGCAAATATTTGTCCCTTTTCATTTAAAAATAGAAGCGCCCTCTATGAATGAAAAGCTTGAGCTTATGTAGGTATATGTATGTAAAGAACTTACATTTTAAATGAAATATTTTTTTTTCTTGTTGTTAATTTTTCATTGCACTTGCAATATAATTAATTAATTACTCACATGTTATATATATTTTTTATTAATCATTTTAAAGCTTGGTGCTGAGATTCTTTATATTTTTCGGGGTGAGATACCACAGGGTAGCCTTTGATTTAGGTTATAAAATAATTGGTTGTACTTTGCAACCTTCAAATGATCCAAAAGTATGAAAGATAGGTGAGACGATACTTGGGGCTAATTTTAAAGGAATTCGATAACCTCGCATTCCATAATTTTACAGCAGTTTTATTCTTCAATGCACTTGGCTAAGCTGCGTATTCCCAACGGCTTCGCTTGTTTAGTAAAAAGTATCCTATGTCCTATTCTAGATTAATCTGTTAGATAGAGCGTGATATTTAATAAGTAAAATGATAGCTATAATTAATTTTGCAAAAGTCAAAAGAAATCCTTTTACGGTGTATCGTTCGTTTTCTGTATTAAATAATATTCTGAATGGGATGTGAAGCACCAAAAAACCGACTTCTAAACAAAAAAAGTATAAAATAACTTTAATTTCGGAACTCGGTGTTTTTGGTTGTTATATGTTTTACTATTTTTTTTTGTAGTAGTCGGTTGTTTTATTTTTTGTCAAAAGTTTTTTTTTGTTCCCTTTTTAGTGGTACACGGTATAAATTGGTGTACCTAAACAATAAACTCAGCTCTCACTCAAATTGTATTTTGTATTATTTGTATAATTATGTGAATAAATGGGACCACATGACAAGCTTTCGTATAATAAAAGAATCTTCAAAATCGGTACACCCAGTAAAAAGATATACACACACACACAAAAAAATACAGTCGACTTGAGAACTTCCTCCATCTTTTTCCAAAAATGGAGTTCTCAAGTCGGTTAAAATACTGCCATTCTTGTTCTAAATGACGGTCTGCTTATGAATTTAAAACCACTGATTCAATTTACTTTATCCGATTAGATCAGATTATGTATGTAGGTCGGGTTTCACTGCATTTTTCACAATCATGTTCGTTTTGTTGCACATTTTATACATCGGGTAATATTACAATTGGGCTCTATTTAAATAACTTGCACGATACATTGGTAAGTCCAGCGTTCCCAAGGCGTTCAGCACTGCTACAATCTTGCTGACAGGAACGTTTCGTAAACAGGTTAAGTTTTGAGTTTCGAGGCAAAATCATTAGCTAGGAATGGAACCGAATTTATTGAAAACAATAGCACTATGTTTCAATGACGTATTATTTAGCTTATATTATATAATTGCTTCTGTATTATTTGTGTTCCCAGCGATGGGCGCTTCGATTGAGGCTTTCTTGAGGATTTAAGAAGTTGTTCGTATTTGGAAGAAAACATTGGGAGGACTGTGGAAAACGGCACGAATTGTCAAAAGGAACGTAGAATAAATAACTTAAATACAAATTAGACAGACAAATATACGCGTTGTACAATATTAAGGTAAATGTTTTATTTTTATAGAATTTCATTTTTATGGTACCTATGCGAATAATTTCGCAAATATTCGCTTACTATTTATCTTGGCGAATCAATGTGTGCCGTCATTCAGAAGTGTATGCAAATCAGGTTGGTTCTGAATGATTGCTACTGAGATGCGACTGCTAACGTTGCTTGAAAATGAGTAGAATTGGTACTATGCTCCTAACTGCAGTCAACCTGTCAAGTTTATGCTGATTCGAGGTAGTGCAACATCCTAAATTAGGAATAATTACAGTTTATGAGTCATTGAGCCCGCAGTTTAAGGCGTGTGTCAGATAGGTCCCGTAAGGAAGGCCATTAGATAAATAAGGCAGCTATTAACGAAATAACAATAGCCTTAGGAGTTTATGACCGAACGATCCAGTCTGAGTCATCTGCGTCTAGGTTAAATTATTGGAATAACAAGTTTTAACCATTGACTGATAAAGTTAATAGGGTATTTTACTGTAAAAATACGAATACTACGTTGCTACATTTTTTACCAGGGACGTGACGTCACGTGAGTTTTCAACGCACTGTATCGTCTTCATTTTTTGTTTACGTGAAAAAAGAAAAAATGTGTCCAATATTTTTTGTAAATCTATCAGACGGACTTATTAAATTTTTACAGTAAAATACCCTATTTTACCTACTCGAAATATATGTATTTTTCTGTACCTTAAATTTTAAATAAATTTATTATAAATGCACCTTTTATCTTCACTTTTCTTGTCACTCAAAAACTACTTTCCCAAATACTGAGGTTGTGGGACAAATGTGAAATTTGGCACACAATTTCGAATGTCTTTCAATAAAATCAATGAACTTTTTAAACTATCAATGGAACACTTACTTGGTCCTCGTCCCGGTAATCGATAATATTGCTTCTGAAAAAGAAAAATAATTTTATTAGTTACTTTCACATATTTCTTTAGTACTTATGTTTCAATGTCAAGTCGGTTTAAGCGGGCTGGCACATGTCATACTACACGATTTAATCAATAAATTGAATAATTAGTTGATGACCGCGACTTCCGCGTAGATGTCGAAATTTCCAGTAATCCTTTCTTAGCCCGCTTACTTACATTATAAAAAAACTTTTTACAAAAAAATACAACCGACTTTTCTACAAAAAATCAAAAAAGTACAAAATAACTTTAATTTCGGAACTCGGTGTTTGTGGTTCCTTTTTCGTTTTTTGATCACCGACTTCCGAAATTAAAGTTATTTTGTACTTTTTTGATTTTTTTGTGGAAAAGTCGGTTGTATTTTTTTGTAAAAAGTTTTTTATTTTTCACTTTTTAGTGGTACCTACACCCCCTCCCCTCCCCCACCTAAACGAACCAATTACATTGGTGTAAAAAAACGCACTGCTCCAATGCAGAGTAAACTAAAAGGTCGTCAATGTAGACAATGTAGATATTTTTTTTAGATTTTTGTTGATTTTTCAAAAACCACTTGTTCGATTTCGATAAAATTTTCATGGGACCATTTGGGAAGTAGTATATATACTCTTTCCAATAAAAAAAAGAATTTTACAAATCGGTTGGCAAGCGACGGAGTTATGCGCGAACAAACATAAAAAAAAACATACTAACATCCGAATTGAGAACCTCCTCCTTTTTTAGAAGTAGGTAAAAATAGACCTAAAATTCAACTTTCTGGACTATGTAGTTTTGGCTGTGCGTTGACGGTAATTCACGCTCACAACAAACGATAGATATGTCGGACATATTACATTTAAGTAAAGTATTTTTAATAAATAGTGCCTGAGGACGGGTTACAACTGTCTTTCCACGTGCGACAAACATTCAATGAAGTTGAAGGTCAATTCTTGTGCATAACAAAGTTTAAATCAATTCGTAATCTGTTTTCAGTGGCATATCTTGCTATTACGTGTTTTGCAATTTGAAAAAGTAATCTTACAATGTTAAAAGTTAAATAACCTACTTATAACAAATTTATTAAATACAACATAACATAAACGAACCGTTTTTTCTTCAAAGTACAGGAATATCATCATTTAAATGTATTAAAAATGCCTTACCTGGATCGAATCTTCTTAATAACAGGCCGCTGCGCCGTGCTGTCATGGATTCTGACTTGCGTAGGATCTATTTCTTCACACGCGTCGTCGTCAAATGGAAGCTGTCCGGTTCTTCTAGCCAGTATTGAGTCCATAAAGGGACTGTATATTTGACCAGATGTACCCAGTATATCATCTATATCAGTGTATCGCGAAATGTATTTGTTTACGCCTTTCTGATAAGAATTTGTTGAAGGTCTCCTAAATTTACGATTATTTTCGTAAGGAGATGAACGCCCTCTGTAGTCTTCAATTTCTTTTGGCGTCTCCAAACCCTCTGGACTTCTCCTAGCTCCTAAAGGTTCGTCGTCAGGTAAATGTAACGGGAATGGCGGGATGTGTGTTGGAGGAACATAAACTTGAACTTCTGAATCAGATGAGTCACTTTCTTCCGGCGGTGGTGGCGTAGGCAGCTTTTCAATACCTTCTGGAATGTTCTTGTCGCTAGCCAGCCACCAAGGCCGCTCTCCAGATTCTATGTGACGTATTCGCCTCAGTGGGAAGCTGCGTTCCGAACCAGATTTACTAAGCATTAGGCTTTGTTCCGGTTTATTGCTATTATTTGAGTTTTCATTACTTGTGACCCACCAATCTTTTTGGTCTCCTGATTCTATATGGCGCACTTTGAAAAAGTTAAATTTGTCACTTTTTTCACTGTCACTAGATGATTTTCTAGGCGGACTGAGTCGTTCTATTCCTTCTGGGATATTTGCGCAACTGTCTAACCACCACGGTTTTTCGTCATCAGCGAATTTACATTTCTTAAGAAGTTTATTTGAATCCGAAGTTTCTGATGAGTTTCCGCGTGGTTTTTGATTTTCATGTTTACCTTCGCTACTAGATTCAAGCCACCACGCTTTTTCTCCTGATTCAACATGTGTTATCTTGCGAGGAATATTATTTTCTGACGGAGACCTTTGATTCTCACTATTTTGTACGCTACTTTTTTTCTCGGATCCAGAATCTAACCACCACGCTCTTTCTCCAGATTCTATGGGCCTTATTGCTTTAAGCTTCACTAGATTGTCATCGTTAGATGCTATTATATTCGTAGTGTCAATTTTACCTTTACTTGATCTATCAGTTTCTGTAGTTATATTTGAAACATCTTTGCCTGTTGATTCTGAAGTGGAAGTTTCTAACCACCGACTATTTTCACTACTTTCTTGATGCCTCATTTTAAATAGATTAGTAACAGGTGCCAGTGCACGTATCAAGAATGATTTAGCCTCTTCAGTACCCGTTTCATTCTTTTGTGGGGATACAGGTGATGGTTGTTTGCCGGACCGGTCCGTTGGTATTGATAATTCGTCAGCAGAAGTCCTAGAAACCTCATTAGTTTTAGACTTGGAAGCAGTTTCATCTTCACTAATAGATGATTGTGTCGACAAAGTGATACTCGATTCTGGGCTGGCACTCTCTCGGGATTTGGAATGTTTCAATTTTGATAGTCCATTTTGTAAATTACTACTTGATGAATTTTTTTGAATACTCTTACTTGAAGATCCTTTTTCACTTACTTCACTTCCTTGATCTGAATCAGTCGAGCTCACTGATTTACTTCTCCTTTTAATAACCTTTTTTTTTGAGCCTGAATCTAAAGATGAGTCGGTGCTTGTCTTCTTTACTTTTATTTTTTTTGTCTTTGTAGCCCCTTCTGTTTTCGGTGCTTGAGGTGGTAACTGACTATTTGTTATTGTGATTTCAGGCGAAACTAGTTCAGTAGATGCTACTGGACTTTTGGCTCTTTTTAATCTTAGATTCACATTTATTATGATTTCCGATGTATCATCACCTTTATTTTGTTCGGTAGGATATACTGCCATGAATTCTTGCTCAGTTTCAGCTACATGGTTGGATAAATTGTTGTCAATATTGTTATTTTCAGAAAAAGAGTGGCAACTAGAGGTTTCCCTTCTATCTGGTTCTGTACTCTGACTTCGACCTGACCTTTCAACGGGGGAATAGGAATTACTACCAGAGCTTTCTCTTAAATTTGAGTATTGCGTAGAATATCTACCAGCGTATCCCGTATAGCTGCTCGAGTTTGGTGTATAATAAGACCAGTTTGTCACGCTTGTTCTTGCGGTGCTACCAAATCTACTTGATCGTGTTGGATCATCTAGTCGATCTGATTGAATTTCCTTATCCAGCATTTCAGGCCTTTTCTTAGATCTGGTTATCGATTTTTCTATAGTTTTTGCCATGTCCGCCCTTCTGCTTCGCACGTATGCAGAAGAACCAGGTGGGGTAGGTGAAGTGTGACGGGTTACTATTGTAACTGTTTCAGTCTCATTTTCTTCTGATTGTGTTTCATTTGAATTTAAAATTTCTCTACTATCGTTGACTTCATTTTGTGGTTTTAATTCTTCTACTATGACAGGTTGTGATACACATTTATCCGATTCACTTTTATTGTACTCAGTGTGATTTACTGGAGATACTGATGCTCTTTTTACAGTTGGAGGACTTCTTAAATAATTGGAAGACAGTCTATTTGCTATAGCGTATCTGTTTACTGTAATTTCTGGTTTAGCTTCTGCTCTTGACGCAGGTCGTGTGTAATTTGTAGTTCGAGGGTATAACTTGTAACTCGACAGGCTATTATAGCCTGTAGACTTATCAGTCTTACTTGGAATGTCTTTGTCGTGATCCCCTGGGCTAGGATCTCGGCTTTTATCTTTGAACGTTTTCGTTGTTCTCCTCTCCGGGCTTAAGTGCCGAGAAGGTCGGCTCAGACTGTACTTCGATGTCGAAACGGGACTTACGTCTCTACTTTTGTTCGTGGTAATTGATGGTACGGTAAGTTTTGAATAGTCTTTCTTTTCATATTTAGATGTAGGTTTTTCTGTTTTGTTTGTACTATACGTATCATATTTTGAGGCGGGTTTATCAGCTTTAGTCGCGCTATATGCATCATATTTAGATAAAGGTTTATCGGTTTTAGTAGTATTGTAGGCATCATATTTCGTTCCAGATTTCTCTGTTTTACTTGTATTGTAAGTATCATATTTAGATACAGCTTTTTCTGTCTTACTGGAGTTGTAGGGATCATATTTTGTAACTGGTTTTTCTGTCTTAGTTGTGTTATATGCGTCATATTTGGTGGGTGTTTTTTCTGTTTTAGTATAGTTCGCATATCGGTTAGCAATGGCTGAGATTGGTGTTTCTTCTTTAGCCGACCGTTCGGGGCATAGGATAGGGATGCTCGACGACTTGTAAGACGGTGTTGTATTGAGGTACTTCGCTGTAACTGTAGTCGGCCGTTCCGCAGCAGTACTCGATGAACTTCTTCCGGTGTCTCGACTCCGACCGTACGACGGTGAATCATACTGAAATAAAAATAAAATTATATTACTATCATCCTTAATAAGTAGTACTTATAGACTATTTTTGGTAATTATTATAAAACGAACATGTTGCATTGTATTCGCAATTCACGCACGGTGCTGTGTGTACATGGCCGTAACAAAATATAAGATCCATTTTCTTCGTTCAACATTTATTATCATATAAAGCCGTTCCTTTCACCGTTTTATAAATAGCAAAGGGAATGTGTGTATCTGTACACATATGATGATTATATACGGCAAGGGATTTTATTGAGCTCTTCGTTATTCAGTATGTTTAACAGCTTGAAGCTGATTAATCGCGGGCTAAGGCGTGGAATCTACAGACAGTTTATTAGTGGGGGGGATTTCGGGAAAAATTTCTAAAATAGATGGGACATTTAACCTGTCTAGCTTAGAAACGAGGAATCCATTTCTTTAACTTTTTTATATCTGCTTATAATTTTAAGTTTC
The DNA here is from genome assembly GCA_905332915.2 of Hecatera dysodea. Taxonomy (NCBI): domain Eukaryota; kingdom Metazoa; phylum Arthropoda; class Insecta; order Lepidoptera; family Noctuidae; genus Hecatera; species Hecatera dysodea. Next base: position 21,117,121 of record HG995286.1, on the reverse strand, counting down.
AAAGTACCGTGTACATTTTAAGCAGACATAAAATAGTGTTATGTTCTAATCTATATATATGTAGAATATACTAGCTTCTGCCCGCGACCTCGTCCGTGTGGAGTAGGTAGTTACTAACCCCCCGATTCTTTGTGATATTGATTCGTTGGTGGGAGAAGTCGTGGGAGGCGCCCGACGTGACGGCACAGTGGTGGCATGCGCGTGAGCTGCGCGCGGTACTGGACAGTACTTGGACATTGCAACATTTTTTATTTTTTCGAAAATAAAAGAATTTTCTAAAATAAAAGTTACTCCTTATTAAATTAGTTACCTGTCAATAAAAGTCCCGTCAAAATCGGTCCAGCCATTTCAGAGATTAGCCGGAACAAACAGACAGACAGACAAAAATTTTAAAAAATGTTATTTTGGTGTATGTATACGGTTATTTCAATATAACAAACAGACGCTCCAATTTTATTTTTATGAGATGTGTTTTCGACCATGTGGTCGAAAACTAGAGTAAGAACTCTGTACAGTCATTAAAGAGGAGATATTTTTTAATAGTTAGGTATGTATATCTTTCAGATAATGATGTCCAGCTCAGCTTTTCACCGGAAAGCTGTGCGACGCCTTCAACATTGATTTTGGCATAGCGTTCGGCTTTCAACACGTAGGAGAAAACAACATGTTCTAGGGGTTGAGCAAATACTATTGACCATAGTGACAGCGACATATTATAACATGTTCATATTCAAAAATTTAGGTAGGTACTGGCAAAATTCACTTCATACGTATACTAGGTTGCGGAATTTGTTCGAAAGAGTCACCGCGGCCCTGGAACGCAAAGGGCACAAGAAGGAACACGGGTGGGTTTTATTCAGTAAGAGTCTGACACTCCGCCCAGAGCGGGAGAACTCATTTGATGAAATCCCATCCAAAAAAAAAAGAACGGTAGGAAGCAAACCGTTACTAAAAACAACTGAAGAGCTACTGTTGAAAAGTTAAACGACCAACGTACTGTCGAACCTTGCGAGGGGTTTCTTTTCGCTAATGTTTTAGCCCTGATAATACAATAAAGCCCAAAACAAGTTGGTGATCAAAAACAGGATTCTTACACGATACACTCACTATTGAGTGCAAAACTACCAATCCAAAGAGTCAGAAATAGGCACAGCTTTATAAATTCGGAAGTGTTCCTGTCAGGAAACTCGGCCGACGTACGCTGAAACTGAGGCAAAGTGACTCCTAGTAAGAAGGGATACTCCAACCTTGTAAAGTGGGACTAGCGTGATGGAACGGCAGTTTTCTGTGGATGAGGTGCCGAATTGCAAACTGCTCCACCGCCTACTCTGCCCTGTGCCTTGATATCAGGCGCGTGCAGTGGTTCGAGTTAGGGTAGACCACAGAAAATGTCCAAATATATTTAAAAAATAACCACATTATTCAGGGTTGATTTTTAATTAAATGAGTATTTTTTTTAAATAGCCTATTAAAAAAAAAAACAACACTTTTCAACCCTGAATACTGTGGTGTGTTTTTTTATGGACATTATTTTCTGGCCTACCCAACTCGAACCACTGCACGCCACTGCTTGATATATGCATATATTAGAGCACTGGGCAGAATAGGCGACCAAAGTGACCACTGCTATCCAACATGCTGTCGAAGTGGTGCAGTTCTGGGCAAAAGATAATAAAATTACTGTCTTGCCAGTAATTTAAATGCTGCTAAGTTGCGAGAGGGCAACTAACCATAATGTTGCAGCCAGAATTCAGGTTTCATAAATTAAATGTCAAGGGACGTTTGCGATATGTGTATATTGAAAGATGTAACTCTGTCACTTTCAGTAGGTACCAACTGCGACTTAGGAGTGTAGTTTAAATCTAAGGAAATAAACCATACTAACGATATCAGGCATCAACTCGTTACTGTTGCATTAACTGCTGACTCCATAAAAGATTCAAGTGAAATAACAAGGAACTTATTAGAAAACAGGTGGTAGAAATTGCGAATTACAGGTACCAGTGCCAATGCTATCATGATTCGTGTGAGGGAAAGAGATAGTGCTATTCGTCTTGTGTAACTCCGTCTCTCTCTGACACAGAAATCATGATGGATTTAAGACGTCATAATAGGTCGTTATATACAGAAGTACCATTATCTTTGGTCACCCCTATTAGCAAGAATGATTTTCATAACATCAAGAACGTAGCTTTTTCTTAGTGTATTTCACAATAATCTCTACGCGATGCCCCTAAATTAAAATAAGGTTCTCAACAAGACTTTTGAAAGAAACTAAATGAATTGGATTAATACTTCAACGTAGTACTTTTATGTTCTCCCCCGGCAGGCTAGCGGTGGCGGTGGTGATTCTGTCCTCAGACCTCTCGAAATCTCTTATCAATCATACAATCTTTGGGACAGCGTTTTTGAATTCATCCAATTTTAGTGCAGCTTTAATATATCCTAAAAATCTTCACTGCTTTCTAAAGTTCCCCGATGGTGATTCGGTCAAGGCAAATAGGTGAAGCTTGCGGCGTTTCTGATATTATGCCTCTGTGTGAAGGACAAGAAAATACATATTTTTAGATGACGGAGATGTCGTGCGCCACTTCTCTTCCCAACTAGATCAAAAAGAAGTGTTTTTGGGTGTTACCTTATGTAACTTTTGACTCTAAAAGTAATGATTCTTCACCATATTCAAATAAAGAGTCCGATGAGCAACACACCGAGGTGATGTTCGATATTTTGAATTTTGATGTTCAAAACGTACAGACCTATGTAAATTATAAATTCAAAAGGCTGATTGCTTGCAGTCTTCCATAGTTAAGCGAACGCTTCGTACCAACTAGAACACGACGTATCGCTACATTTTGGGGGTTGTCTTATGTAACTTTGACGTTCGACACGTACTGATTGCTTGCAATCTTCCAAAGTGAAGCAAACACTTCTTTCCAACTACTATACGACGAATCGCTACATTTTGGGGGTTGTCTGATGTAAATTTGACGTTCGACACGTACTGATTGCTTGCAATCTTCCAAAGTGAAGCAAACACTTCTTTTCAACTACTATACGACGAATCGCTACATTTTGGGGGTTGTCTTATGTAACTTTGACGTTCGACACGCACTGATTGCTTGCAATCTTCCAAAGTGAAGCAAACACTTCTTTCCAACTAGTTCACGACGTATCGCTACATTTTGGGGGTTGTCTCATGTAACTTTGACGTTCGACACGTACTGATTGCTTGCAATCTTCCAAAGTGAAGCAAACACTTCTTTCCAACTACTATACGTCGTATCGCTACATTTTGGGGGTTGTCTTATGTAACTTTGACGTTCGACACGTACTGATTACTTGCAATCTTCCAAAGTGAAGCAAACACTTCTTTCCAACTACTTTACGACGTATCGATACATTTTGGGGGTTGTCTTATGTAACTTTGACGTTCGACACGTACTGATTGCTTGCAGTCTTCCATAGTAAAGCGAACGCTTCGTACCAACTAGAACACGACGTATCGCTACATTTTGGGGGTTGTCTTATGTAACTTTGACGTTCGACACGTACTGATTACTTGCAATCTTCCAAAGTGAAGCAAACACTTCTTTTCAACTACTATACGACGAATCGCTACATTTTGGGGGTTGTCTTATGTAACTTTGACGTTCGACACGTACTGATTGCTTGCAATCTTCCAAAGTGAAGCAAACACTTCTTTCCAAGTACTATACGACGAATCGCTACATTTTGGGGGTTGTCTGATGTAAATTTGACGTTCGACACGTACTGATTGCTTGCAATCTTCCAAAGTGAAGCAAACACTTCTTTTCAACTACTATACGACGAATCGCTACATTTTGGGGGTTGTCTTATGTAACTTTGACGTTCGACACGCACTGATTGCTTGCAATCTTCCAAAGTGAAGCAAACACTTCTTTCCAACTAGTTCACGACGTATCGCTACATTTTGGGGGTTGTCTCATGTAACTTTGACGTTCGACACGTACTGATTGCTTGCAATCTTCCAAAGTGAAGCAAACACTTCTTTCCAACTACTATACGTCGTATCGCTACATTTTGGGGGTTGTCTTATGTAACTTTGACGTTCGACACGTACTGATTACTTGCAATCTTCCAAAGTGAAGCAAACACTTCTTTCCAACTACTTTACGACGTATCGATACATTTTGGGGGTTGTCTTATGTAACTTTGACGTTCGACACGTACTGATTGCTTGCAGTCTTCCATAGTAAAGCGAACGCTTCGTACCAACTAGAACACGACGTATCGCTACATTTTGGGGGTTGTCTTATGTAACTTCGACGTTCGACACGTACTGATTACTTGCAATCTTCCAAAGTGAAGCAAACACTTCTTTTCAACTACTATACGACGAATCGCTACATTTTGGGGGTTGTCTTATGTAACTTTGACGTTCGACACGCACTGATTGCTTGCAATCTTCCAAAGTGAAGCAAACACTTCTTTCCAACTAGTTCACGACGTATCGCTACATTTTGGGGGTTGTCTTATGTAACTTTGACGTTCGACACGTACTGATTGCTTGCAATTTTCCAAAGTGAAGCAAACACTTCTTTCCAACTACTATACGACGAATCGCTACATTTTGGGGGTTGTCTTATGTAACTTTTACGTTCGACACGTACTGATTGCTTGCAATCTTCCAAAGTGAAGCAAACACTTCTTTCCAACTACTATACGACGAATCTATACATTTTGGGGGTTATCTTATGTAACTTTTACGTTCGACACGTACTGATTGCTTGCAATCTTCCAAAGTGAAGCAAACACTTCTTTCCAACTACTTTACGACGAATCGATACATTTTGGTGGTTGTCTTATGTAACTTTAACGTTCGACACGTACTGATTGCTTGCAATCTTCCAAAGTGAAGCAAACACTTCTTTCCAACTACTTTACGACGAATCGATACATTTTGGGGGTTGTCTTATGTAACTTTGACGTTCGACACGCACTGATTGCTTGCAATCTTCCAAAGTGAAGCAAACACTTCTTTCCAACTAGTTCACGACGTATCGCTACATTTTGGGGGTTGTCTTATGTAACTTTGACGTTCGACACGTACTGATTGCTTGCAATTTTCCAAAGTGAAGCAAACACTTCTTTCCAACTACTATACGACGAATCGCTACATTTTGGGGGTTGTCTTATGTAACTTTTACGTTCGACACGTACTGATTGCTTGCAATCTTCCAAAGTGAAGCAAACACTTCTTTCCAACTACTATACGACGAATCTATACATTTTGGGGGTTATCTTATGTAACTTTTACGTTCGACACGTACTGATTGCTTGCAATCTTCCAAAGTGAAGCAAACACTTCTTTCCAACTACTTTACGACGAATCGATACATTTTGGTGGTTGTCTTATGTAACTTTAACGTTCGACACGTACTGATTGCTTGCAATCTTCCAAAGTGAAGCAAACACTTCTTTCCAACTACTTTACGACGAATCGATACATTTTGGGGGTTGTCTTATGTAACTTTGACGTTCGACACGTACTGATTGCTTGCAATCTTCCAAAGTGAAGCAAACGCTTCTTTCCAACTACTATACGACGAATCGCTACATTTTGGGGGTTGTCTTATGTAACTTTGACGTTCGACACGTACTGATTGTTTGCAATCTTCCAAAGTGAAGCAAACGATTCTTTCCAACTACTATACGTCGAATCGATACATTTTGGGGGTTGTCTTATGTGACTTTTACGTTCGACACGTACTGATTGCTTGCAATCTTCCAAAGTGAAGCAAACACTTCTTTCCAACTACTTTACGACGAATCGATACATTTTGGGGGTTGTCTTATGTAACTTTGACGTTCGACACGTACTGATTGCTTGCAATCTTCCAAAGTGAAGCAAACGCTTCTTTCCAACTACTATACGACGAATCGCTACATTTTGGGGGTTGTCTTATGTGACTTTTACGTTCGACACGTACTGATTGCTTGCAATCTTCCAAAGTGAAGCAAACACTTCTCTCCAACTACTTTACGACGAATCGATACATTTTGGGGGTTTTCTTATGTAACTTTGACGTTCGACACGTACTGATTGCTTGCAATCTTCCAAAGTGAAGCAAACACTTCTTTCCAACTACTATACGTCGAATCGATACATTTTGGGGGTTGTCTTATGTGACTTTTACGTTCGACACGTACTGATTGCTTGCAATCTTCCAAAGTGAAGCAAACACTTCTCTCCAACCACTTTACGACGAATCGATACATTTTGGGGGTTGTCTTATGTAACTTTGACGTTCGACACGTACTGATTGCTTGCTATCTTCCAAAGTGAAGCAAACGCTTCTTTCCAACTACTATACGTCAAATCGCTACATTTTGGGGGTTGTCTTATGTGACTTTTACGTTCGACACGTACTGATTGCTTGCAATCTTCCAAAGTGAAGCAAACACTTCTCTCCAACCACTTTACGACGAATCGATACGTTTTGGGGGTTGTCTTATGTAACTTTGACGTTCGACACGTACTGATTGCTTGCAATCTTCCAAAGTGAAGCAAACGCTTCTTTCCAACTACTATACGTCGAATCGCTACATTTTGGGGGTTGTCTTATGTGACTTTGACGTTTGACACGTACTGATTGCCTGCAATCTTCTAAAGTGAAGCAAACGCTTCTTTCCAACTACTATAGGACGAATCGCTACATTTTGGGGGTTGTCTTATGTAACTTTGACGTTCGACACGTACTGATTGTTTGCATTTTGCAATCTTCCAAAGTGAAGCACACACTTCTTTCCAACTACTATACGAAAAATCGCTCCATTTTGGGGGTTGTCTTATGTATCTTTGACATTCGACACGAACTCACTGCTTGCAATCTTCCAAAGTGAAGCAAACACTTCTTTCCAACTACTATACGACGAATCGATACATTTTGGGGGTTGTCTTATGTAACTTTGACGTTTGACACGTACTGATTGCTTGCAATCTTCCAAAGTGAAGCAAACACTTCTTTCCAACTACTATACGACGAATCGATACATTTTGGGGGTTGTCTTATGTAACTTTGACGTTCAGAAGGTACTGGTATTTGCAATATTAATAAAAAGGGTTCCAATAGGTATCCACCTCAATATCTTTTGTAAACAAGTCGTCAAATGGACTAACAAAAAAGTAAAATAGACCTTATTACAAGTCTGCCTAAAGTATGTTGTTAAATGATATCGCTGCTGTATTGGTTCGGCCTTTGACATAGTCTTCGCCGCGGTTGGTGTTTTTGAGAATGTAAACAAAGAGAATGAAAGCTATCTTATTACTCAATGCATAAAGTATATTTTTAAATGCTGCGACATATTAGACGTTCCGTCCTTTAGTACGGGAAAAATTGGGATCGAGTAATACGTCTCTACCGCTATCTTAAAAAAAAATGAATAACGAGTATTTACGCGTAAAAAAATCTGTGTTAAGTAAGTAATTGTTTTTTATTTTGTTACCTAGGAACGTATCTCCTATAATCCCACATAAATTACCATTCTATATTCACGGTTTCTGTATTCGCGGCATATTACGCGACGACACGGTTGGCGCAGTGGTTGAGTGTTCAGCTGCGGCGCTACGTGTCGCGGGTTCGATCCCCGCACGGAACAAATGTTTGTATGGCCTACAGATAATTGTTCCGGGTCTGGGTATCTTGTGTATGTGAGTTTGTTTGTCTTGTGTATATTAATTTAATTCTTTGACTGTTCTATTTGATAAGTACTGTTGCAGAAGACGGCCTCAAACATAGGGCCATATACAGACTGAAATAATCCTAGATAAGGATTGCCTTATCTAGGTTTATTTCAATCTATGTTTGAAACACTGCACTAACTACATTACCATCAGAATTAAATGTTTGCAATTGTCATTGTATATTTGTCATACAATAGCTTATGTATATTCAGTTTATTATAACACTTTTATAGGTCTATACTCGTACTAAACGAAGGTGATTAAGCTGATTATATTTTATTTTTATAGGTTTATTTCCAATTTAGAATAAACTAGCTGCTGTCCGCGACTTCGTCCCCGTGGAATCCCCGATTTTAAAACATTCTTTATCGCTGCTCTGCTCCTATTGGCTTAAGCGTGATGATATATAGCCTAAAGCCTTCCTCGATAAATGGTCTATTCAACCCAAAAAGAATTTTTCAATTCGAACCAGTAGTTCCTGAGATTAGCGCGTTCAAACAAACAAACAAACAAACTCTTCAGCTTTATAATATTAGTATAGATTAAGGCCAAACATCTTTTGCTATGTTTTAGGATAATTATCCATGCATGACCTATGAAACAAGTAAAGAACACCAACATCTAATTTTTGTATGATCGAGGCTAAGCCACAAACTTCGGATCTCGTTAATAAATTGTTTGATAATTTTAAATAATTTTTTTTTTTTAAATCTTTTAGGTTTTAGAAATCAATTTAAGGTTAAAGTTTTTGTCACAGTCAAACTAAAGGAAGGAATTTTTACTGTCATCATTATCATCATACCAGCTGAGAGATGTCCACTGCTGGACATAGCCCCCCCACTCCCCAGGTCAATGGTCTACCTTGTAGGAGACCTTTCAATGCTGTTTTCTCGTATGCAGTCACCACTCCAGAACTTTTCGGCAAGCAATATACCAAATTTTGACAGTGACATAACACGGAACATGTTAAATATGAAAGAAAAAATATTTAACATTTAACATGTTCCCTGCTCAGAACCACAGCCATTTTTTATATAAGTAGTGATGACTCGGATCACAAACAAATTATTTTTTGACCAATACACTGAAAACTTGTTCAAACCTCTGAAGGCAGCAATAAAACAGTAGTCTCAAATTACTTGAAGAATTATTACAAAATGTGAGTCTATAATAATTGATTTTTTACATAAGACCTTTCTATTTTTGTTCTAAAACCTGGAACTCATAAACCAATGAACAAAGAGAATACTTCCACCATGATTTCAAGTCCTATGAAGAAAGATACCTACCAGGGTTTTTGGGATTAAATACATGGCAGCATAATATTATGGCTGCATTTACTATGAGACACTGACCCAACACGAAGAAATCATTTGTGCTATTCATGATTTTAAAACGTTCTTGTATTTTTTTTTCATAATTACTTTTTGTAAACTTCTTAAAACTTGGATGTCTGCATGCTTTTATAGGAAAATGTCTTACATATGGAAGGAAAAAGATCAAAACAGTAACTTCAACCAACCCAAAAACCAACACCAGAGTGTCAATTCTGAAAATTTTTGAGCAACACTTGCATTCCGCATGAGCAACATCTCAGTTGCAATCTATCAAAAAGACCTCAATTACTTAATATTCTTTTTTCAAATAGGGAAACTGACAAGCAATTTCGAATTTTGCATAAATTTTTGTACTGGGAGCTCAGACGCAGGACCAACCGATAAACCAACATTAGATAGTAACCAACTGATAAAACATATCAAACTGTAGTGAGCAAAGCTAAATTAAACCTATTGTTTTTTTTTTGTGTCAATGTTGGCCAGACTACCAAGCACTTAATAAACTTGATTTGGGAGAGCCAGAAATCGCTGAAAGGTATCACACTTTCATTGGATGCACGCAGAGTTTTAGGGGGTCTGTGAAGGACAGGATAGTGATCGTTACACCCGATACGAAGCGTCACATGATTGAAACTCCAAGTAAACTTGTTAGTAAAGCTGGACAATTTGTAGACAAACCTTCTCCAGTGAATGTGCTTGATTGAAATTACTCAGTTTCAAGAGGTGAATAGAAATTTCGCCGGCCGGCGTAACTCTGTTTTTCCTTTTTTAAGTATCCGGCACATTACGTCTTATTTGCGAGTATCCGGTAGAAGGTTTTTTCCGCATCACCTTCATTCTAATTTCTGTTACTTACTAATTAGAATATCGGGTATTTCAGTATTTTTTTGTGATAACAATAATAACTAACAATACATAGGTAAATAAAATAGGTAGGCAATGTTTGTTGTGTCTGGGACTCTGGGTTGAACTGTCACTGTCAAATTGACAGTACTCTTGCTTGACGTAAACGGTATGCCGGCCGTTCCGATGAATGTGTTTCGTTCGGCGGAAGAGAGAATCCGTTCAATCTTATTATAACATACGAGTACTAAGGATTATGCGTGAATTTGAAAGTTTATCGTTTTTTTTTTATATCGATACTTTTATAGGTCAATGATTTAAATACTTACTTTATTTTTGATGTTTGAATTATGTTTATCATTTTTTTGTAGATGACAATTTTTAAGTGAGTTAGGTCATTTATGTATGTTCAGCAATCAGCCAATTTATAGTATTTTACTCCTGTTCTCTTCGAGTCGTAGTTTTGTTAGCAGGCTGGGAGTGAGTACCTACCGCTTTTGAGTAGGTTCTATGTAGTAATCAAAATCTTCACTCTTTTTTCAAACCACCCCTTACCCAATGAGGATGTTCAGGAAAAAAGTTCTAAGTAGGCACCAATGAATGAGAACTCCTCCACTTTGAAAAAGTAATATAAGTTGTTAAACAATGTCAGCTGTTTAAAAAATATTAGTTTTGACAGGTACCTGAACCTGACGTTCACCTGACGAACCTGAAGTCTCAAGTAGTATGTATCTACCTAGAAGCACAGTAGAAATATGGAACAGTACAGAAACTACGAACAAACGGTCGAAACGGCACACTCACACAGACGCGCACATCTACGAGGCCCCTAAGGGACCTTCGCGGTGCGCTCAGTGGCGGGTGCCGTGTTCATAGATAATACCTACACTATTATAATGGCTATAGATGGACCACTCAGGTTTTCGTTTTGCAAAAACTGTGTACCCAAGCACAGATTTTTAATACTAGTATTAAATCCTTATACCGAAGACTAATTGTAATTTATATTGTACTAGCTGACCCAGCAAACGTTGTTTTGCCATATAAAATGAAAACTATATTTAGGGGTTGAATGATGTTCTATATATAAAAAAGTCGCAGGTGAAATGTTCTTTCTGGCTTAGTGTTCTTTCTTTCGTCTCCTAAGGATCATAGCTTGATTTTAAATAATTGTGGTTCTGGTATCCTGGTACTTTGTAAGTCTTCACTCACAATTCCAGCCGCAGAAATGCTTCGAAATGTTTATGGTCTACTGGTATATGTGAATCCTTACTTCTCAAATTTTCAGCCCCAGAAATACTTCGACATTCTTTTTTCTGGTCAATCTTTAGCGCATGCAATTTTAGCCCCGGAAACTACCATTTTTAACAAATAAACGGCTAGACTGATCACGCCCCACGGAAACGGGATAAAATGTCCTATATAAATATATCCTATGCCTGCGCCATTTATTATTTCTGGCTCAGTGTTCTTTCTTTCGTCTCCTAAAGATCATAGCTTGATGTTAAATAATTATGGTTCCTGGTATCCTGGTACTTTGTAAGTCTTCACTCACAATTCCAGCCCCAGAAATGTTTCGACATGTTTATGGTTTGCTGGTACACGTAAATCCTTACTTACAAATGTTTGACAGGTACGAAACAAAGGAACATTTAGGGAAAATCATCTCTCATAATTATTTATTCGTCGAATTTTCATTGTTTTTAAGATGTATTCTGCTATTCGGGGCAGAGACAAATCCAACGAAACAAAAACCAAGAAAATTGGTCCAGCAGATCTCGAGTACGAGTTATAAGTGTTGTAACAAACCCGACTTTGTTTTATATATATAGATTATAATTTATATAACATATGGAATAAATTAATCCTTATGAGTGTGAAAAAATAAATGACCATAATTTTACGACAACATTATATTCAAGTCTAGTCAAAGGAAATTTAGCCTTCGAAACATACTCGTACACATAGAAACGTACTTACTTCACAAAATAAGTAACAATAATTTTTCAACATACAGAAATCCTTCATCAAAATTTTAGGGCAGATATTAGGTATAATTGAAATGGAATAAAATGGCATAGAAATGATAAACAATATTCAGTTTGTATTTTTTTTTTTACAATGGCATTATTTACATTTTGACCAAAGAAGAAAGTCGCAGGGAATAACATGCACTAACGCATTTTCGCGTGACTATTTCTCCGAGTCAACTCCTACCGCAAGCCGTGTTAAAGAACTTCGTTCCAATAAAACACTTATTGCAAACATTAAAAGTGACAACCCTAACTCTCTACTGGAGCGTAGGTAATTATTTCAACAAATGGGCTTAGTTTCCATACTGTTCCATATTTTTACTGTGCTAGAAGCTCGTCATTACAGATAGGTAAACCTATTAAACTAACCTACCCCCCAAACACTCATTTGCATAGTACTGCTCGCAGTGTTCGTGGTGCTCACAGAGCTAAAGCTGCAATAGTGCGCATCTTGATGTACCTAGTAGGTACCTACCTAAGTACTTCTAATAATAAAAACTTTTTTTATGCCTTTTTGAATTGGTTCCGGTCAGAAATGACAAATAGGCAGGTACCGGGGAAAACGGGGTGAATCTAAACGAAAATTTGACTTGAATTTCCTCGTGACGAAATAAAAATTGTAAAATGAAAATCACCAATTATTAAATCAATTAAGTATTTGTTTTTCTAATGGATGATTTGTGAGAAACTGTTAATATGTTATTTAAGTGAAAATCCCAAAAAAGTTTCATTTTATTTACCCCTGCATTTCTATCCACCCCGTTTTACGGTACCTAATTTACCTATATACAACCACTCTGACGCCCTGCCCTGCGCCCTGTCTGTTCTCCAGATCGGCTGAAATTTTGCTCGTGGGAGACCTTCACTTTAAATCATATCAAAATGTTACTTCTACTCCGGTGTCTCCGTTTATCCGGCCATCCAAGCGTAAACCTTGATCCTGTTATTTGCGAAATTAAGTTATGGAATTGAACTTGTGGCGTTGAGGAGGCGTGATGCAGGTGATAGACTGGAATCTCGTTTTCGAAAGCGCCTGTGTAAGACTGATTTTTGTTGTAGGTAAATCATTAAGGATTCTCGTCTCTTAGTTTTCCAGTCGCGGGTTCAAAGCTATGATATATGTAGGTATATGAAAAGCTGCATCGGCTGCTTGCTGATTAGATCGTACTGATGCTATTTTAGCAAAGTGTTTATACACTAAAAAAAGCTCACAACATTTTATTTTGTATATTATAAAATAAGCCTCCTTGGATTACCTACTTTTCCTTAACTCCTCTCTTGGATCCGCGATCCGCCAATGATGCGTAGCCTTTGCAATCGTCTGTGTCGTAATGCTAACAGACACTTTTTCCACAAATCTCTTGCCGATTAGGTACAATTCCTCTCACATCTATTTCATATAACATTTCCATAGTCAGTCGGTTAAGGCGAATCAACAGAAAATCAACTATTTATTTCTATAATGAAGTACTTTATAAAACAGTCAGTATTTTTGTTTCAGTCTAACATCTAAAATAGAACAGTTTCATTATGAAAATAAAAAAGACAGGTTTTGAACAGTAAAATATACAACGAGTTCCCCGGAGCATCTCCTTTCGCGCCCTTCACTGCAATTATCGTTAAAGTCTAGCCCGCCAACTCACTTGCGCCAGCGCATGTCCTGCGCTTCGCAAATAAACGATTAATTGCATTATTGCGTATCATATTATTAGGCCGCTCGCCTGGAAAGGACGGGACGTAGGTATAGTTTTAATTGAGCAGACTTATATCATCGGCGAGTTGGATAGACTAAGTTTTAGCCACTGGGTGTGAATCTTGGATGCGGGTGGCACAGGAGCTCATGCATGAATGGATGAATTGGCGCATGAAAGTAGCAGCTCAGCAGTGGGCGAAATCGGATTGTAGATGGTGATGACGGCCATATAGTCAGGTTGATTGTGATTATAAAGCGATATTTAGGTAGTCTGCAGAAATGTTGACTATAATACTAGTATAATTAGGTACATTATTACGTATCATTGCCCCGCAGTACCGTTAATTTGGGCACGCACTTTAATGTTTAGAATAAACTTTCAACATACCTAGTAACTTTTATAAGCTTTTCAAAGGATTCTTTTTTTGTAACTATAGGTAGTCTTATCGAGTAGATAGGTACTAAAAATACTTACATAGTTTCTAAAAGACATGTTGCCAAGACATCAGCTTTCTTCCATTAGGCGGGGCGTAGCATGTAAGTATCAACTCGAGTGAATTCTGTAATAAAATTAATCATTGTTTTAATATTTATTACAACATAATTTAACATGCTAGCATTACACTATTTGATGTCATATGTTTCGGACTTCAGATATAGAGAGAATCGTGGGTTGTGGCTAAAATTAGACCATCTCATTTCTTCTCGTGGGTGGGTTTTGTCGACGAAGGGATTATAAGTAGGTTACCAACAGCATCAGATTAATCATTGCATTTATATGTAGGTACTTTGTAATTGCTCTGTTCGCAAATAACTGGGACGTGGAATCAGGGCCTCAAGTCTGCTATTACAATAGTGTCAGAATGGTCTATCATTGATTTCATAATGCTTGATTTTGACAAGTTTGGTAATCTACTAATATAAAAGCGTCACTATGACTTTCCAGTGATCAACCACTGACACTCCATTGAAAGAAATGGCATAGAATGGTAATCTCGTACATAATGACAAATTAATGACAGACGTATGCAGTAATCTGCTAAAATTTTGACACTTCCTTTGATCAGTGTCCTAGCATTAGAACGTCATTGTGCAGTCATTGTTTTTAATAGCTCGGTTATCAAAAAGTATTACCGAGACAATTGACCGACCAATGATCGACCATTATGAAATTAGCAGATTACGAACTTTTAGCAAAATGACAATGGGATCGTGTTGGAATGACAAATTTATAAAAAAGGAAGGTTACTGCCCTGATACCTTGCTTTTTTTCTGAAATTAGTTAGAATCAGCAAATCTGTAGTTTATAGCAGTGATCGCTCAATTTAGAGTGTTTTTAGACCGAAACTTGCACAGATACGTTATTCCAGTATGATCGGCGGGAGTGACGACTGACGCTGTGAAATTGTGTGTCGCTGATTGGTGCGAGGAAGCGTAACAAGGTTCAACTGTTCGCACAATTTCGTCGCTTTTTTGTAATAAAACGTAGTTCTGCAGCCTTTAAAAAAGCCTATAAGTTTTGCAAGCCCTTTTCCACTGCTGCTAAGCCATCCTTAGAAAAGTTAGTGATGCCCATCGCTTGATTTTTTCTCGTTACCTCACACATTTGGTGTACCTACTGCTGTTCCCTATTCTAGTATAATACTATTTGGTTGTGACTTTGGGACGAAGTGATATATTCTATCTCATGTTTCCATCAGAACAATGTCGGGAGTTCTTTCATACTAGCAGGGGCCCGCGGTTTTACCCGCGTAGTTCCCGTTCCCGTGGGAATATGGGGATAAAATATAGCCTATGTTACTCAGGGTGAATGTAGCTTTCTAACGGTGAAAGAATTTTTGAAATCGGTCCAGCAGTTTTTGAGTTTATTCGTTACATACCTACAAAAATAAAAATCTTTCCTCTTTATAATATTAGTATATGTATGTATACCTTTGTAGATTTTCACTCAAATGGAAAAATAAGTGAGGTCTACGAAGATGTAACGAGCGAATGTACATACATAGGTACTTACTTAAAGATTAACAGTTTTATTGATTAGGAAGGCTCATTTGAATAGGTACAGTATCAAAAGTTTGATAGGTACTAATTTACTGGTCTATATTAACGGTATCAGTAAATGGATTGTACATATATGGCGACTCCCTATTCCACAGTAAAACCATAATTTATGTTTTACGAGTGTTGCTTGACCGAGTATCTTGCATGTTCGAGCGTGTAGGTACTAATGCAAACGAAACCTAAGTAGGCATAAGTGTCACCAGAAAATTGCAGACAAATCTTTATTAGATTATAATTTCTCGATTTATTATGAAAATATCGTTTTGTATGCAATAAAGCTCCTTAAAATTAAATATTTCCCAATATATCTGTAATTTCGCTACGCGATATTTTACAATCTGACGGCGTTTGAAATTTTCCGGTGACACATACTGATTTTGCAAAGAAGTTTTCCTATAGGTAACTGAATAGTATTCTTTTTTGCCGGTCATATACCCATGACCGGCAAAAAAGAATCCGGCAAAAAAGTATATAGTTTAAAGAATACATAATTTTATAAGTGAGATAAAACTATGTAGGTATCTACTAAAGTTTATTGAAAAAGTGGATAAGGCATCAGCATCAACTAATTGAAACGAAAATATATTTTTAGTTTCAAGTTTCCTATAAATAGTCAACGTCTTCTGTTTAGTGAAGACAGAACAAAACGTACACTGATGGTCTGATGACGTTTTGTTCTGTCCGTTGGGGCCACGCGTCCACGTGTACACCGCAAAGCAATAAGAACACATCGAGATTCTTTGCGCAAACGCACCGAACAACAGCAACTAAGTAAGGCCTGGAGGGTTTAGTGCGAGTTTTTAACGTAGGTAACGTACTCGATCGCGTTAAAGTTTTCGTTCGCTTATGTCAAATCTATACTAATATTATAAAGCTGAAGAGTTTGTTTGTTTGTTTGAACGCGCTAATCTCAGGAACTACGGGTTCGAATTGAAAAAATCTTTTTGGGTTGAATAGACCATTTATCGAGGAAGGCTTTAGGCTATATATCATCACGCTTAAGCCAATAGGAGTGGAGCAGCGATAAAGAATGTTTTAAAATCGGGGATTTCACGGGGACGAAGTCGCGGGCAGCAGCTAGTTGTAGATAAAAAGGTTTTTCTGTTATTGTCACCAGACGGCACGTACCTCTATTCAGTTTCAATACAAATTGACGTTTACGCTAAAGCGATCGACGTAGTTAATAAGTACACCTGCAGAGCCATTCTATACAGATCCTCGACTACGTAAAAAATACCAGTTTCTTTTGAGTTTCAAAATAGAAACGTTTTTAGTTTCCGGACTGACCTATATCGATTGAGTTGAGTCAATGAACAAAAGATGGATGGTCATGTTACTAGCATTTTGCTCTGTACCACGACTCTGAACTTTATCACTATCGCGGGAACGTTGGAATTCGTTTGTGGATGATTCCTAATTATTCCAATCCATGTTTCGCCTGTGGTGTACTAAGATATGGATCACACTGACAGATGCAACGATTAGTCTTGTTTTTATTTACGTACTTAATTGTAATATGTTGCTATAGAACTATAAACTGTAAATATCTACCTACCATAGGTACTGAAAAATATCTGGGTAAGTATAGGTAGGTCTTCTAGAAATGACGAAGGTAGATACCTAATTACGATACCTATATTATTTTCCGGATATTCCGGTAAGTATAATATTTTGCTTATCCTTAAATTATTCTTATTGATTTTGTGCCATTGCATTGAGTTTTCGTGCGGGGTTGCTTCTGCTTGCTGCTTGTAAAAGAAATAAATAAATAAAGTCGCCCTGAATCTTTATTGTACTCATACTAATGTTTTTAGTGAAATAGATAAGTCATTTGTTTTACGGATTCCTTTAAAGAATCTCAGGGAAAAAGGTAGGTACTGAAACTATTCTCATGTTAAAACAATACAAATCTGTAGAACTTGTATTATTGAATAAATATAGAGCAGTGTTGGTCGAGTGGTAACGCCGTAACGGCCCCGACTTACGAATTGTAGGTCGCGGGTTCAAACCCAGCCAGGCGCATTACTTTGTGTAATTAATTTCATCACCATTGCTCTCAAAATGGTGAAGGAAAACATCGTGAGGAAACCGGCATGTCCTAGAACCAAAAATTCAAAGACGGGTGACTTTCACCAACCCGCACTGGGTCCGCGTGGTGGATAACGGCCCATTCCCTTTCCTAGAGAAGAGGCCTGTGTCCCAGCAGTGGGAACATCAAAAGGCTGATTATGTTATAAAATATAGGGAGGGCTATTAGATTTGATTGGCTCTATATTTTCAGACAAACGACATTGCCTTACTATAGCAAATAGCATCAAAAAAGGTTTAATTTTTGTTGTCTGTTCCACACAGGAATCTTTTTTATTTTTTTACTATAAATGTCAGATTCCTGAGATACGCAAAGGGGTTGAAAGTAGGGGGTTGAAAAGGGTTGAATAGGGTTGAATTTTTTATTAGCCATATACTCATCCAGATACCCTCTACACAACTCCGAAGACCATTTTTCTCTAAAACGTCAGATTTCTGAGATACGCAAAGGGGTTGTAAAAAGGGGGTTGAAAAGGGGTATTTTTTTTTTGGTTTATACTCATCCAGACACCCTCTATACAACCCCGAAAACCATTTTTCTCTTCGACGTCAGGTTTCTGAGATAAGCAATGGGGTTGAAAAGGGGTAGTTTCAGATTTTTCCCATACTCACTCCGACACCTTCTATACAACCCCATTAAAAGTTTTCGTCTCCTAGCACGGGAAGTGGGAGAACAATTATGTCAATCAGTCAGTGAACTCAGTGAGTGGTTTTTTAATTATAACCTATCATGATAATGCACAGTTATATATTAGGTAGGTATCTATGTTGTTTAGTTGTCCATTTTATGTTTCCTTCTTCGTCGGTTACACACTTTGTCTATCTACACGTACTTACGTTTGTCATCTACTTTTCTGTCGCAGTTCTGCTGGAAGAAACTTCTTTTGAAATTAGTAAACCTTTTTCTAGGTACTATAATTTTCTTATCTGTGTTTAGTATTGTGTGTACAAAAAATACAACTTCCAAAAATAACATTAACTTCGGAAGTCAATGTTTTTAGTTATAAGTATCTTCGTTTTTTTGACTGGTCTGTCAAAATACCTACTACCTACTCCAAACGAAACAAAATCATCCAAATTGGTTGACAATTGGCAAAAATATCGCTGAACAAATATTTTAAAAAATCTGTCGTTTTGGGAACCTCCTTCTTTTTTTGAAGTCGGTTGATAATTAAATAAACTTTTTACTAAAGGTGTGAAGTAGCAAAGGTGTGACTGCAATTATTTTTTCTTTGTTAATACCTATATCCTTATACTCAAAGCTTATTCACGGTTCAGTTTGTAAACATCAGCCATGACTAAACTCTGCCTACGTAAATATTTTCAGTAGTATTTAAGTAATTGTTGATTTCACAAGGCTATTTTGATCGTTTGTACAAGTTAAGGTGGAATGTTTTACAATAATACGGCGGGTTCCGGGATGAAGACTCGTAAAATGTTCGACAAGCTTCCTTTATTGTCTACTAGCTTTTGCCAACAGTTTGGCCAGCGTGAAAGTCGTACTTATCCTGAGGGAACATGTACTTTTAATGAAAAGTAGTCCTATGTCCAGCACTAGGACGAGATAAACCCGTGAGCCAAGTTTTATCTAAATCCGTTCAGCCGTTAAAACGTAAAGAGGTAACAGGTAGAAATTCACCCCGTTTTACGGCTGTTTAGTATAGCGAAAAATGTGTGGCGGTAATTGCCGGATTATTGTCACAGAGCTCATCAGACAGTTGTGTTGCGGCCAAACCAACAGATAGCAGATACTTTACTTGCTTGCACATGAAGCAAGTTGCACATGTTTCCACCTTAATTACAAGTAATTAAGGTAAAATGATTTTAACTAACTTTTTAGACCCATGTATCCTGCTTATGTGTGAAGTTTCATTAAAACGCTTCATTCCTTTCGCAAAATAGTGACTTGAAAATTTATATGAAATGCCATATGGCGTGCACGCTCCTATCTTGTGGGACAGTTTTCGGCTTATACCCGGGCAAGGCCCCTAGCAGAAGTAAGGTTCTTATTGATTGAAAAACAAAATGTTCGGCAACTTCCTCTGTGTATTCGTATTGAAGATAATACAAATAAAATAGCATTTGGACAGTCGCCATCAGACTTAAAACACGTAAAATTTATTTCCGCGTGTTTTCAAGCGATTTGCGTTTTCGTACGTCTCATTACGACGCTTATCAAAACTAGTTATTCTTAGTTTTGATACAGTTTGATACAGTAATAAATATCTATTGGTTTACTAAGTATCGTTTTTCAATCATTACATTAATTATAAGGATTGTTTTGAAAACTGACTAAGCTTTATTGTTTTGTGTAGGGAAGTCCTCGTGGATACCCGCCATAAAATATGGAGTGTTATGTTGGACTTCTACCAACTGTCTGCGTTTGGTAGCAGTCACAGACACAACGTAGTCGAAAGGGCCACTATGTAGCGCACCTAGTATACAAGAGCATTCGCAGGCAGAGATGATCTTGTTAGGGTTGCAGAATTTGTTCGAAAGAGTCACCGCGGCCCCGGAACGCAAAGGGCACAAGAAGGAACACGGGTAGGTTTTAGTCAGTAAGAGTCCTGAGTCTGACACTCTCTTCCGCTCCGCCCAGAGCGGGAGAAGTTATTTGATGATTTCCCACGGCAAAAAAAATAATGGCAGAGATGATCTGTGATCATTCATTGCTGCTTTTCTCAAAGTGTAGAAATCAGCTGTCATGAAAATGACGACTAACAGAAAAGGTTAGATACATAGAAGACATTTTGGACCAACCCCAAAATATTGGGATAACTGCTAGGTACTCGTAATTATTGTATTGAATGATGACATGGTACTAACATTTTGCTACCACGAAACCGATAGATTACATTAAAGAAATAAATAATGGTTTTTACTTATGAGATCTGTGTACTATTTTTAAATAAATATATTTAAATGTAATAATTTTATTATAAAAATAATAATCAATGAGCTTATTGAGATTGAAGTAATTTCCAATATCATATTTTGTACTAGCTTCTGTGCGCGACTTCGTCCGCGTGGAATAGTTACTTTAACCCCGATTTTGAAACTCTCAGCCCGATCGGTTTAAAATTGACAAAGTTTAATACAAACTTTCATCCCTTTCGACCAAATTTGATTACCATAAAAACGGTTCTAGTGAGTTAATCTTAAAAGATAGACATATACTGTCGCGGACATTTTTTTAGATCATTTTAAGAGGAATAATTCTTTCCTACTTTTTTTTTGGTATCTTGAACCGTTTTCGCAGCGCACGCAACGGAAGCCCTCAAAGATGAATAATTTTCCCCGTTTTTTCCACATTTTCCATTTTTTCTTCGCTCCTATTACTCGCAGCGTGATGTTATATAGCCTAAAGCCTTCCTCGATAAATGGTCTATTCAACCCAAAAATAATGTTTCAATTCGAACCAGTAGTTCCTGAGATTAGCGCGTTCAAACAAACAAACAAACAAACTCTTCAGCTTTATAATATTAGTATAGACTAGCTGCTGCCCGCGACTTCGTCCCCGTGGAATCCCCGATTTTAAAACATTCTTTATCGCTGCTCCGCTCCTATTGGCTTAAGCGTGATGTTATATAGCCTAAAGCCTTCCTTGATAAATGGTCTATTCAACACAAAAATAATTTTTCAATTCGAACCAGTAGTTCCTAAGTTTAGCGCGTTCAAACAAACTAACAAACTCTTCAGCTTTATAATATTAGTATAGACTAGCTGCTGCCCGCGACTTCGCCCCCGTAGAATCCCCAATTTTAAAACATCCTTTATCGCTGCTCCGCTCCTATTGGCTTAAGCGTGATGATATATAGCCTTAAGCCTTTCTCGATAAATGGTCTATTCAACCCAAAAAGAATTTTTCAATTCGAACCAGTAGTTCCTGAGATTAGCGCGTTCAAACAAACAAACAAACTCTTCAGCTTTATAATATTAGTATAGATTAGCATAAACATGAGTAGGTACGAACGCGGAACATGGACACTACTTATTCAGTGTAAAATGATCAGACAGTATAAGGCTAACCACTGCAAGGCGTTTTGAAGTTATAACTTACTAGCAGCGCCCCGCGGTTTTACCCGCGTAGTTCCCGTTCCCGTGGAAATATGGAGATAAAATATAGCCTATGTTACTCAGGATGAATGTAGCTTTCTAATGGTGAAGAGAATTTTTGAAATCAGTCTAGTAGTTTTTGAGTTTATTCGTTACATATAAAACTACAAATCTTTCCTCTTTGTAATGTTAGTACCTATAGACTAACTGTGAGTAAATGAGTGCCTATTTCTTATTTTAAACCTAAAAATCGAAGACCAATGCAGTAATCACTATGATTTGTAGCAGATAAACTTGGCCACTTAATGGAGCAATTAGAAAATAGCCTCACCACCCAACTCACAATTATAACTCAGGGCACTAACGAGCCGAAAAAGTTTCCTTTGATCCGTAATTCGCTCTGATGGCGACACCACCTCGGAAAAGTGCAACCTATGCCCAGAGACCAGAATGGTGCCGGACCCGATCCAGTTTCAGAGAACAGAATGGCCAACATGGTCAGAATACACCATTTAAGGGAACCGGAGAGCCTTCAAGGAACAGGACAAGCTTTTCTCTGGCCGACCTGGAAGACTTTAAACAGATTCCGCTTTCAGGAGCATTGGTGGCCGAGTGGTAATAATGGCTTCGACTTACGAATTGTAGGTCGCGGATTCAAACCCAGCGGGGCGCATTACTTTGTGTAACTAATTTCATCACCACTGCTCTCAAAACGGTGAAGGAAAACATCGTGAGGAAACCGGCATGTCCTAGAACCAAAAATTCGAAGACTTGTGACATTCACCAACCCGCACTGGGCCCGCGTGTTGGATTACGGCCCATTCCCTCTCCTGAGAGAGGAGGCCTGTGTCCCAGCAGTGGGAACATTAAAAGGCTGATTATGCTATTATGCCGCTTTCAGGACAAATGTACCTAAGATAATCTGCACATATGGGGGTTTCTCTGATGTTAACGATCTTCAGTGTCACGGACTGAGTCCAGCTAAACATATCTTGCGCTCATGACTGCGACAGCAAATGCTGTTACCGTAGCTGAATACTGGGCCAGATAGACAATTAAAATGTAGTAAATAGAAACGTTTGTCATCGATACACTACGAAGTATAATATGTGGCCATCTACTGAGCCCAAACTGTACATGTAATGTTTAGTCATCGAATCGAAAAGAAGAACAATGCTAGAATAGAATATCTGGAGTTTTATTCGATATGACTGCAACAAAAGCGACTATCACAAAGATAAAGAAAATAACGGCAAAGATAACTTGCATGTAAAGTCCACAAATGAAGCTTCCTAGTGTCTAGCTTGTGTGTTCCGCCGATGATAGATGGTTTGAATTAACAAAACTTTGTAGATCAACAATGCTATCAGTTATCTTACATGTGTTCATAGATTTGTCGAAGCGTTAGTATATTAATATACTCAGGACTTTATAGTGAGAAGTATATCGCTAGTTTGACCTCCATTACGAGGCAATAAACTCACGGAGATGTCTTAATAACTTTGTATTATTAAACAAAGCGCGTATCTATTTTCTTGGTTGGTTTATTATCTGCGCATAGTTGTAAGTTTGTTTTACTCTTATGACTGTTTGTCATTTTGGGAACGACATTTTATTTAAGTAAATAACATCATCAAACAGCTTTTTTAAATACGAAATTTAAAACAATTACACATTTAAAGAAGTTATCATCACGTTTGTTTAAAAAAAAAAAAAAAACTTTCTAATTGTTACTTGTTACCAACGATTTTATTCCATGAAATGAGACATGGGTCGCCAAATAGATTTAAAAAAATCCAAGATTTTAGCATAAGTGCCACAAACTACCTTGGTACATTCCGGCTCAAAAAAAAAATCAAAGCCCCTTTTATAACACGCATAATATACGCACACCATTATTTTCAGTTCCTAATAAGAGCATACCGATTAAGTAATGCAGAATATGTCTGGCCGGTAATAAAGCCCTAAGTCGGGACAATGGCCATAGATCTTGAACAAATGCTGGCCAGCGGACCGCGACTCTAATTACATAATATTTTAACAGCGTTGTGAGGATAGTGCTATTTGTGTCGAGCACATTAGGTAGGCGACTTGTTGTCTGCTTGATCTAAGTCCGTGAGATCTCAATTGCTGCGAAACATAATCGGTGTTGAGGACCACCTATACGTTATTTTTCGCATTAATCGCTGAACTTTGAAAGGGACTTTGTTTTTTTTTACACACACAACCCTACGTTTACTGTGATGCTATTACCACCACCATGCAATAACATCATTGTAAATATACACTCTCGTATTTACACTTTTTACTTTACACCTTTACACTTTACTTTTTTTAAAAGACATACATTGTCTTTTAGTGCGTAGGTCGAGCAATTTTCGGTCTGCCTAGAATCATGGCGAAATTTTGGAGATATTTAGGGGTGAATTTGAATTCATTTGTAATGAACTTGTAAATACTCACGTAACTATCTCAAGTTTAGTTTAAGTAGTAATAGGTTTGTTTCTAGGGTAAATATAATGGCTTTACTAATTGCGTCAGTTAGGTTTTCAGCAAATATTGGATACATATATTTTGATTTATTAAATCAATAAAAATTTACAAACATAAAACGCGTCAAAGTCCAGGTGTGGGAGCTTGTGACGTCATTTATTGATAAAAAGTGTACCAAGGCGTACGTCCTACACAAATTCGTGTTCAAAATTTATTGATAATGTAACTGACGGACTTAATAGAATCGTAATTTATAAATGATTGGTAGATGGATAAAAGAAGTATACTTACATTTATTTATTCATCTACTCTATTTCTGGAATAGTTAATTCCAATATTTAAAAGTAAGTAGGTACACATACTTTGGGCACCCAAACGCCTCCATGCCACAGCTTGTTAAGCTCATTAAAACCAGACAGTAAGTCAATCGATCGAATAAAAATAGAAAATCATACTTCCATATAATCAACAGTTTTTCAATGAATTTACTCTCACGGTAAGATTTCGCTCCGAGAACCACTATTGAACCACATTATCGACACAAAAAGTAGTTGTTCGTGGTCATTGCAGCAGTCAATTTTATCTGTCACATTACATACAAAAAACTTGTTGGCAAGCTGTCGAACATGTTTGTAGAACAACGACTAACTTAAATCTTGTCTTATCAAAGAGAAATAAAGGAACATCATGGGAAAATATATCGCATAATATGGGATAGTATCAGGTAACGTTTCATTTTTCAATGAGGGTCTTATAAGTTGTTTTTTTTACTAAATTATGAGAGGAGTTTTTGCGAAGTTTTGACACATTTATGATGGCTCGTTCTTTTTTAGTTATCTTAAAGAAGTACCTTTAGCTACTCTTTTTGTTTCAATAAATGTTAAAATCAAACTAAAAAAGGCCAGTTGTAGGTAATACAACTAACCAATTAAAAGCTTTAGCGTTGAACAGATGTGACGTGAAAACAAAATCGTTGAATTCATGCATCGCATACATTCTTCACGCCAGCCGACACAAAAACACTTCGCTGTACAAAAGGCAATAGGTATTTACACAATAAACTGAATGTAAAACGCGTAATTTATTTTAAAATGGTTGCTAAAAAACCGAGTAAGTAACTTTGCACAAAGTGAACAGTTAAGACTAGACTGTAGACACATTTTTGTTTTATCAGCGCTTATTCTCACTATTTTAGGTACTTCGCGCTATTTACTGACGCAAGCCTACGTTCATATACGTGCCTTATATTTAAATTCGGTTTACAGAACACCAAACGGGAACTCGAACCAAACAATCACTATAGGAACTGTTAGATTTATTTCTGTCGAAAGTACATTACGAAAATAAATGGCCTACTCTCAGTAGAAGTGTCAAAGACTTGGGTTCGGAGCGGGTTGTTGCCTCGGCCGAAATGGGGTCGGATCGGCTTCCCGTAGGTATCCGCCAACACCTTTGCTGCCAACCAACTTTCTAAGATCGGTTTTCACAGGTGCAACCTGGTGCCTGGTGCCCAAGCCTGGCCAGTAAGGGCAGTAGACGTGCTAAGAATAATCAGTCTCTGTAGTGAAACTTACTGATCTGATGTTCCAATTGTGTGTTCCTTGTAAACGACACGGTTCTACGAAACGCTTTACGGTTTCTGTATTCGACTTTCATGAATTTCCTGAAACTTTGGGCTCTTTGCTATGCTTCGATGAGTGGGTCAGATAGACTGAACCAAATACTTATAATATTCTTACGTTTTGGTGTGTCACACAATTTATGACTATAATTGTTTTCGCAAGATTTAGGTAAAAGATTTGTGAAACTTTGACACACTAAGTAAAAAAAAATGCTTTCGATAGTACTGAAAATAAATATTAAACCATATAATATTAAAATACTAAGATTAAAATTGATGGGTACTTTATTATTATTGTAACTAACTATTAGGTACTATATATATACAATTAAATTAAAAACGCTTAACTAACTAAAAATAAAAATAGTCAAAAGCTGGCGTCGAAAAATTTCTCCGTATCGCTGGCCACACTGGTAATTATATAAGTACCTACCCAAAAGGCTGCCAGCATTGCCTCACTGTATGGCAATGCTTATACTTAATCCGAGATGAAAGCCAGCCCATGCGCCATATGAAGTGTCAACTAAACGTCTTGACAAATCTAATAAGTTATGAGCACTCGGACCTTTTTTTTTGATAGGACGCTCGTAGTTCAGCACACTAAGGCTGCTTAATGCTTAATCGATTATTCAGGTGGTGGCCTCAAATGAATTTAAGGCCCACAGCCAGGGCTTAAAACTACTTAAAAACTAAATGACCGCTCGCTAAGGGCATCCCCTGTGGGACACAGGCCTCGGCTTAGCGGGGTCATTGGGCAGCAAGGGACAGGCTGGGTCAGATTGATATTATTTTGGGGATTTAACGCTCATGGCTCAATAACAGCGGCGCGGGCTGGCTCGTTAAGCAAAAGACGGGGAGGACGACCCGAGAGTTTTAACCCCTAACGACTCGAAAATATAACCAATAAGAATACTATATTTCCGCCGCTTGAGGTTCTCCGCGGCCGCAGCGGCAGCGCCAGCACAGCACGATGAGTTAGGAGGATGGGATGGTGCAAGAGTATCGACACAAGTAGCGTCCCACACTAATGGTCTACCCATCTTCCATGGAAATAAGGACATGCCGTCCAGTCTCTTGCCATCATCGCGTGCTAGGCCATTAGTTTCTATTACAGCCGGAACGCTGTACAATTGATTATAAATAAAAAATATATTTGCAAAGATTTATCTATTTCATCAATTGATTGATTGATTCGATCCTCGTCTCGAGCATTTCTACGTCTTTGTATTCAGTTGGGCCATGTAATCTTTCAATTATGATGATAGGAAGCATACAAAGACAAACCTATACGGCTAGAACACACATACCATAGTGTGGCGTTATATAGGAGATCCAAGATACGTATTGTTCAGCAATGGTATAACGTACAGACCATTACATACAGGCTAACTAGCTGCTAAGTGATTGAAATCAGATGTATATGGGTATAGAGCTACACCTTATAACTCTATGTCTCGAAATTGTGTTTTTTTTTAATGTTCATGTTCTTTTTTCTACTTCTGAGGAGGGGTTTCCCTCCACTCTTTGTCGCAAAAACAATTATTTCAACGATCATCAAGGTCAGAAATCTAGATTTGTTTATAAGTCTCAATATCTCTACCAAAATACATAAATTAACTTACTAAACAATTAGTAAAATGTAATGCTCGATGACCTGATTTCAGGGCATCATCATCATAAAATAAACTAAAGCTTTCCAATAAAACTAGCAATGATTAATGAGAATTCTCCTAGATTTATGATTTGCATACAACTTCTAAATATTATCTTGCCTTTTAATATGATCCGACTTCCTTTGTAAATAAATATGTTTTTGTAACGTTTCTGCTTATTTTTTAATATTCTCGTGAAGTTTTATGAGTAATTTTGGTTTATTTTCATGGTGACCTAGAACTAGTTGAAATCTTTATAATTTTAAGGGTGGGGAATAATGTTTTATCGTTTTTATTTTGCGTAAAATATGGCCCCAGTATCATTGTTTACTATCGGTTTTGTCACTACAGTTCTATAAGTCCTGTGGACAGGTGTAGTGCATAAAATGGGTGATTCTGGCAGGCCGGCCTCAATAACCGATGTGATTCAATATATTGCAATACAGTATTCTCATATAGCAACAAAAGGCTAGATATTACCAACTACAAGGGTATTTTTCTTGAATTAGTAGATAAATTTGCCGGCAAACGGCTATTGTAAAGATTTTAAAGCCATGCCCTGCACATTTAAAGCATGCAAAGACAATCAACAACTATAAGAAACACTATCGAATGAATTTTGGGAAGCCGTTGACAAAAAAAACAAAAAGTAGAATTTGTCTTTTAAAGGCACCGGCATCAAGTAGGTACTCGTATAAAGTAGCCACATCATCAATTTGATCGACGTCGACTGATACATTCTCTCATCGGCCGATGACATCGTTTTATTCAAGCAGTATCCATACTGCTAGAGCAATACCAGCACAAAACGCGGTTCGCATTCGAACTAATTTACTACTCCACATCATCATCATCTTCCTGCCCTTATCCCATGTTACTTGGGGTCGGCGCAACACGTTTTTTTCTTCCATTCTGTCCTGTCAGCCTCACACAATCCATCCATCGTTTCTTTGGCCTACCTCTCCCTTTCCATTCATCCACATTTACTACTCCACATAACATGAAAATATGCGATATAAACAAACTATAGAGTCACAGTCCACTCCAGAATACTATTAAACTCTGAAATGACGTATTATCCTTTTAAGTCTTAAGCGGTGAGAAGACCACACACAGATTCTCGGAACGCTAAATAAAACAATAAATTTTCAAGCATAAACTCGCTCAGAGGATATGGGATCCTTTACGAACCACGAAAGAGGCTGAATCACATATTATGTACATATAGGACATTATTCAAAAAATGAAAGGTAAACTATTGAGCTTTTTTATGAATTAGGCTGTATGTGCGTAGACGACATTGGATATCGTTATAAATAGGGCGTCTAAATCGGACGTATATGTCACCAGAAAATGGCAAACGTCGAAAGTAAATTGTCAAGTGCAATACTTTTTACGTATCAAAATTTGATAGTGATATGATCTCTTGAAGTTATTCCAGCTCCGCATTATTCCCCATTTATTTCAAGTTGTTTCTCTGATTGTAATGTTAAGAACGGCATAGTTTGAGTCACCTCAAACGCAGTTGGCAGTGATTGTGTTAGTCGTAAAATGATCCTCCCTGTCCTCGATGAAATCCATCCTATCTTATGCTATATCCTAAACTACTCAATATCCCATGGAGTATTTTTATCAACATAGAAAGAAAACCACTCCCTTACCCAAAAAAATAAATTCTACTTCCTTTTCCGAATGCCGTCATATTTCCATCTTGCCTTTCTTCACCAAAATCCTCGAAGGCCTTGTCCACAATCAGCTAGGCTTTTCTTTGTAGGTAAGAAAAGTCTTCGGATTTCGTCTTGGTCATAGCACCGCTACTGCCTTAGTCAACGTTACCGATGACATACGTTTAGGGTTGGAAGGTCGAAATCTGATGGTTCTTTGCATACTAGATTTTAGAAATACTTTCAATACTATAGTATAGATTTCGTATCCTGCTTGTCATACAACGCCATTAGATATGCGGACGCCCCATAGACGATTGCGGAACTTTCTTCCCACTACCACTAAATCAGCGCTTGCACAGACCCTTCTGCTTCCCATCCTTGTCTTTACAGATGTGAGTTATCTTGATGTCTCTCAGACACAACTAAACAAACTTAAGCCTCTTCAAAACCTGTGCAAAATCTTTATATTTGACCTGCGCAAAAATGGTCATTTTTCTAAACTTCGCACAAAGCTCAAGTGACTTCCGTTACGTCTTCGCTAGATTCTCATAGTTTATTTCTGCTCTACAGTATTCTGTTCAATCCTACAACCTCATCTTATCTTTAAGAACGTTTCAAGTTCCTTCATGACACACATAAAAGATATCTGAGGTCATCCGAAAACTTGAGATGCAATTCACTAGCTTTTACGAAAAATCTTTCACGATTCAAACAGCGTAGTTAAGCAATGCTTTGCCTGTCGATACGGCGTATTCAAATTTTGTAGTGTATATTTATCTTTTATATTTTATTGTGTATATAATATTTCACCTAAGATTGCGATCATCAATAGGTTTTCTTGAAAAGATTTGATCTCGCTAGAATAAAAATTGTTGAAGAAATCATTACACAGGGTGACGCAATGGGAATTGCGTCACCCTGTATAAAAATGTTTCTGTAACGTATATAGTGTACATAATTAAGAGTATTCTTTGTTCCAGGTAAATATTTGAAATCTCATGGTTACTATCGGGCTCATTGTTGACACAACATAGCAACTCAAAGGGTGTGACAAGTATATTATCGCTCACATATCACAATAACCTAATTCCTAAGCCATAGTGACATTCCTCAGTGGTTGGATAGGTATTTAAAGCAATTGTTATATTATGCGATATTAGGGTCTGCAAGATAAGTGTTAATGGCGCAGATAAAGAGATACTGATAGACAAAAAAGAGATGGAAAACATCGTCTGGAAATCGGCATCACTTAGAACCGAAAATGCTAAGACATATTGTGACATCTACCAACGCGTAAGGGGCGTCCATTAACTACGTGAGGCGTTTTCAGGGGAAGAGGGCCGAGTCATACCACGTGGGGGACGTGAGATTGGGTGAGTGTTTCACCACTACATCACTATTTTTTCAACAAGCAACTGAGGAAATAGTTTCAAATTGCAAGAGATTATTCAGCATATAATTTATGCTCATCGTATTAATGTAACCGCATTGATAATAATTATGGGCGAAGATCGTCACTTAAAGGACGCCTAAGGAAAGATGGAGAGTTTTTTTATAGTAGTCCGTACTGTCCCACAGCTGGGCCAATCAATCCAAGAATTCTTTAATCTCAGACCAGACCTCATGGTATGCGTCCAGGTCATCTCGCCACCTCTTTCTGAGGTGGCGAGACCGTCCTTCTTCGGGCACCCATTGTGAGGAGACTTTTGCACAACGGTCACCGTGCTTGCGTCTATCGTGACCCGCCCAATCCCATTTGAATTTAGCAGCCTTCATACACATCCATTATTCCCGTTTTGGAAACCAGCGTGGAGTGATTGATTAGGCTAGGAAAATCGCAACCTAAAGAATCTTGTAGGTTCTTTGACCAGGCCGCGGAAAAAAGCGACAGTATTGAAATTTCTGGAATTTTTGGGTTTGTGCATACAGCATCTAAAATAGCCTGTGCAGCTCGCACACTAAAATAAATGAATGGCAGTGAATAATAACTTGGTACGTAAGAATGGCTGATGATTTGGAGTGATGAAACCGCGTACAGTCACTTCTTGGAATCAAGCCACGTGGTGGTTTGTATACAAGGTGACCACTGACCGTTGACTCATCTAACTAGCTACAGGTGATTTGGAAGCCAGTTACTACTTAGTACTTTTGTCTACTGTAGATTTGGATATACTTTATAGGACACCAGAAATAGTTAATCTTTTAAACAAATTTAATTATCTGGGAAGGCGTTGAGAATACTGGCGGTTTAAACATTTTAAGAAGTTTGAGATTATTTCATGTTCGTGTTCAAGTGCAAAACTGAGGTTATTTTTTATCTATTTTTTAGGTTTTTATGTAGATGTTATAATTTTTTGCAGTGTTTTTGATCACCCTGTAAATATAGTGTATATAAATTTAATAAATAATAATAGTTTTGCAGTAGTTATTAGTAGTAGTAGTAAGTTTCATTATTTTTCGGTATTACTCTTACTTAATATTTAGATACATACATACATAATGTGTTCCATCTCGCAAATCAATCATAACAGTCCCGTAAATTGGTGATTTTATGACAAATATACATTGAGCCATACACTTTAGAAATATAGTTAACATAAATACTACCGAGAATATATCCGTGGCATCATTTGGATCAAGTTAAAATCTGCACAGGACCTATCAGAATACCAGCGCTGTGATATATGTATTTATTTTTAATATCGCAGCGTATCCTGAGATAGGAACCTTTTTGGCCTTGCACAACTAAAGTAATATTGTTAGCTTTTTTTAATTTTATTTCACTATTACAATTTTTTTTCTTTACTATATTTTGTTTATATTTTTGTCTTGTGCGAGTTCCAAATAAACATTTTTATATCTTTTTCTTTTCTTTACTAAAATTTTACCGACAAATGTCTACTGGGCCGTCATAAGCTTGCTTTTTCGTAAAATACGAAACATAAAAACAAGTTTGTATTGTGGATGGTACCTAGCCAGTGAATTATGCCAAAAATATATCGTTCTAAAGATAGTGGGCCTATCGTAAGAGGGGAAATGTGTTTGAATGGGCATCCTAATGCCCGGCTGACCTATAAACCTAAACATGAAAAACAGGAAAACCTCTCATTAAGGTGACTCTTCGATAATGTTCCATATATGTTGAAAACTGGGATAAATCTGATGGTTCGGACTAACTCGGACTGGAGCTATTCCAGTTTTGTATGCTTTGATATCATAAATAATCCAACAGGCCACTCAAATTAGCTTTGACTTTTGTAAAAAATCCTAACTCATTTTTTTTCTCTATCTTAGCTCCGTTATTCAATAAAATTAAACATTTTCTATGACCAAGATTCTGAAAAACATATAAACGCTATATTTTTTTTTATTTAAAGAATATAAAACTATTTACTTTATCAGAATTAAACATTTTTCCCGCATAGAGAAAACGTTAAAAATATAAATGCGAAACAGTGAAACAATAAATGGATATATATTTTAATGAAACTGAATTAAATTCAGATTCATTTATAGCATTAAATTAAAATTAAACTGAATTAAATTCAGTTTAATGTTTGCCTAAATCGTCGTTGCAATAAATAACTTACGCTAACAGGTAGTATAAAATAAGTCTATTCATGAAAAAGACGCAAATCTGTATCATTAATTCGCTTTATCGCTTTGAAGCCCAAAGAGCTATGTTCCCACTTCTTCAGACCTTACACAGTACCTACATAAAATCACGCTCACGCAGATATAGAAACTGGATAAACGCTGTTACAATTAGTACGAAAGCTAAAGCACTAATTGGAAACACGTTTGGGCTAGATACGTTGGGCAAAGATTGGATAAAATGTAATTAGTACCTAGAGCTGGGCTGGTGCCACGTCGCTGGTATCAATACAACACCTCCAGTGGTATCGGTTTTTAGACAGGCCACGATAATACCCGATACATTTTATTGAGTATTTTTGCTGATAAATGGACGGTGGATTAATGAGATTCAATACCGAATCAGTAGTTTAGATGACTCCACACTCGCGTTTAGAAAATATGCCTTATCAGAAATCATCGACATATTTATTTTGTTTTTTTTTGTGTGTGTGTATGGAGGTCTGTCTAGAATCCTGATTGAGTGGCACCATAAATCTTTGAGATTATTGAAAAATCCTTGTAAGTATAGGTCGGTAGTGCCAAGTGTAGATTCAGATTCGTTTCCTTCTTCATACGTCACTTCTGAACGAAATTTACGATTACCAAGACAAACATTTCGCGCAAATTTTCCTTAAAGGATATCTTTCATTCGACGAATAAAATCAATGAAGTGTTATAAATTTCCTAAAGGCAAACGCTTTAAAAAAATCCCCCTCTAGAGTTGAGGCATCAGCCCTTTAATCAGAACAAAAGGAACTATCGACTCCAGCATTCTTATTTCAAAAAAGCTTGTAAAACAATTAAAATCACGCACACTTAAAACAATTCGCAACGCACACATACATACAAGCACACACAATACACACACGCACAGCTTGTCAAAATAATTTTATCACTACGTACGACCGTTGCGAGGGTACAGTTCTTGACTGCAGCCAAGAATAACCCACAGCTAACATTTCGATGCCATGGGATATCCTGACAAATTATTTTTATATATCCCAGTTTGTCTCTATATCCGTTAGGGTTGGTCCCTAGTTCAAATTGTTAGTCGTAGGGGACTATTTTTGGTTCGATATGGAATTTTTGTATTAGAGTGACGTGAATTGTGTGAAATTTTAGTTCTAGGGATTGGTACGGATATTGTCTGAAGTCCTTGAATGTTTGGGATTTGATTTGAGCTAAATACAGTATGGGTATTTGTCAGTAGATATACCAACATGTTACTTGTTTTGAAAGTAGGTATGAGTGTATTTAAACATGCACTTGCATGTGCCTAAGGCAAAACAAGCATTTTAAAATTCACTTTAGGCCCAAGCAGTGTCGGCTTGTCAAAAGAAGGCCATAATAGTATCATAATAATATGTGAGTACACGTACGTTCAAAAATGTTTATTTTCACAACGGTAGCCGGGTCACACAGAGATAAACAAATGGTTACTATGATACCCGCCCACAATACTACGTGTCCTGAGTCTTGAGGAAAAAAATAAGTGGTATTATTAATAGGTACATCAGATTTTCTAGTTCTTCAAAGTGAGAAGAATAGACTGAGTATATCTATACTAATATTATAAAGAGGAATGATTGTATTTTTATATATAACGAATAAACTCAAAAACTACTGGACCTATTTCAAAAATTCTTTCACCATTAGAAAGCTACATTCACCCTGAGTAACATAGGCTATATTTAATCCCCGTATTCCCACGGGAACGGGAACTACGCGGGTGAAACCGCGGGGCGCTGTTAGTTTGGAATATTTTTAAGTAAATTAATATTTGAATGCTTTTGTCTGCAAATATTTAAAGCGGTATCTCGAATATTCTTTTACTTCGCCCTCTAATAAAGGATCTGTTTTATGCACAAAGGCTTGCAAAAAGTGCGAATGTAGGCTATTTGATCCTTTTTCCCTTGAACCGACAGGCATAAGTATTGGAAACGTTCTATTAATCAATTCAAATATTTTTATTTCTATGGTAACACGGTCAATGAAAGAAAACTTGTTTATTGTTAACGAGCTTCCCGGCCCGGCTTCATATGGCTATTATACTCAATACACAAATCCTCGGTTATTTTTTTTCTTATAGTGTAAACGTTATTCATATCCACTGCAGGGTTTTAAAACAGACAGAGGAAAACAGCGACTTTATTTTGTTATATTTAGAGATTAGCGATAAAGATGAAAGATAGATACTACTGCTGTTTGTATGTGCATTTTTGTGCAAAACATTGCGTGGATTGCAAGTCTCCGTGCAGATGGGAGTAGGTTGTCGGAGGTGTAAAAATTATACTCCATTCATAATAAGATTAGACATTGGAACAAAATTGTTTACAGTCCGTGCAACCGATTTTTACTTCTATTCCGTACGCATAAGGATGGCATTAAAAGCAAAAACGTGATTATAATACCAACTGTTTACTGCAGCTACCATTTATGTCATGCCACCAACGCAATAGAAGTCAAATCGGTTGAACGGACTGTAAAAAAGATGGACTTCAATGTCTAATCTTATCGTGAATGGGGTATAGAACTTTATCACTTGTGACAGCAGCGGTACGAAATTGTGTTTTGTGTTTATTGTTGCGGTGTAATTTTTATTCATTTTTCTCGCCGACTTCAAACTTGCCAACATTGCCAACTGGCCAGCATTTTTGCTTTTCTGTATGTTTCAAGTTATTAGTCTGTAAATCAGGTCAGAATTTAGTATAAGTACACTGTATTTGCGTTAAAATATTTTGTGTTTATCTAAGGTCTTAGTATAGTATGGTGGTCTGACATGTTCCGCCATTTATTACATAAAGAAATATGAGAATCAGAATACTACTATATAACAAAACTAATTACATTATCATCAATATGATAATGAATCAACTTGAACGTACATATGTCATTATTCTTACATTCATTGGTCTTTCGTACTTGTTCAAAATCTTATATGTAATATAGTTGATACTTTAATAATCGTTTAAGAAGGTTGAACATAATAAAATATTGAGTACCTACTTAGCCTAGTAAATTATTTTACACTATTAAAACAGGTTAGAAATATACTTGGGTACTGATACGACTCGAGTGGTTTGGTATTTCTCAATCTTTTTTGTCTACACTAATATTATAAAGAGGAAAACTTTGTTTGTTTGGTTGTAATGAATAGGCTCAAAAATTACTGGACCGATTTTAAAAATTCTTTCACCCTTCAAAAGCTAAATTATCCACGAGTAACATAGGCTATATTTCATCCCCATATTCCCACGGGAACGGGAACTACGCGGGTAAAACTGCAGGGTGCTGCTAGTACTAGATAAATTGATTAAAACCAAACAAAAAGAGTTTGTATATGATTCCTAAATCTATAAAAAAGCGGTACGGTAATCGAGCTTCACCTTGACCGAGTATTTTGGTAGCGATGCTTCTGTTGTTCATATAGATTTACGCGGACGTTTGCAAAATATTCCGTGAAAACCGAACAAAACGGCGAAAACAGCTTTATTAGCCATGTTTTTCTTAAACATTACCTTATTTTTGAAATTACAATAATCTCCATTGTTCTAACAATATATCTATACTAATATTATAAAGAGGAAAGATTTGATTGTTTTTTTGTTTGCATTGAATAGGCTCCGAAACTAATGAACCGATTTGAAAAATTCTTTCACTGTTGGGAAGTTACACTATCCCCGGGTGACATAGGCTATATTTTATCCCATAGTACCACGGGAACAACGCGGGTGAAACCGCGGGGCGCTGCTAGTCTATACTTATAATAAATCTGTAGAGAGGTCAATTCTGTTCAAGGAATATATTTTCAAAATAACTATCAGGGGGTGATTAGTGATCGATACTGGTGCCAAAAACGCAATCAGTAAAATTTTTGTCTGTCTGTCTGTCTTTCTGTCTGTCTGTCTGTCTGTCTGTCTGTCTGTATGTTCTTTATAAAAACAAAAACTACTCGATCGATTTTAACGAGACTTGGTGCAATTATTCTTCATACTCCTGGGCAGGTTATAGGATACTTTTCATCACGCTACAATCAATAGGAGCAGTGAAGGAAAATGTTGGGAAAACGGGAGAAGTTACTCCATTTTTTAAGATTTCGTCGCGTGTGTAGCCTTAATGGTTAAAGTTACATACAAATTACGTATTACGGAAATGTTTTACATAAAATTATCTAAAAAATGTCCTAAACAGCATATGTCTATATTTTATGGTTTACTCACAATAACACGTGTAACTGTGATGACCGATAGCTTAGCAGTTCGGCGCTTTCTGATTATTTCTATGAAACTTTGTCAATTTTAAACCGATCGGGCTGAGAGTTTTAAAATCGGGGGTAAAGTAACTATTCCACGCGGACGAAGTCGCTGGCAGAAGCTAGTATCTAATAATTGTTCCACCAATATACAGCGTGAAATTTTAATGGTTGTTTTCCCGAAGCGAAATGAGTTTGTATCGGTAATACAATCGATTTATAAATATAAAAAATATTAGACTCCATAAATGGCAGATTAACAATTGTGATAAACAAAACTCGAAAGCGACTTGAACCAACAGTAGTGCATCGCGCGATATGTAGGTACGCGGCGGTACGTGCGTCTCATGTAGGTATCTACCTACTTTATGTCTAGTGCGCTACTATTGATTCTCGCTCTTTCGAGTTTATGAACACTTTTTTAATGATTTGAAAAAAAAAACTTTTCTTTTTTTAGTTTAATTTTGTGTTTCGATAGTACTACTGATGGGTAATCGTCCTGCCGCGGGAAAACAACCATTAAGATTTCACACTGTATTGTTATTTTTACTGGAGACTATCAACCCACCCAGATTTCATACGGGTAGCTGAGACATTTTCCGACCCCTTCTAAAATCATCGTCATATTTCAATTCAATTTACACAAAATTATGAACCTAAACCTCATCACGATTACTCATTGTCCATTGGTGAAAACTGTATAAAAATCTGTTCAGTAACTTTTGAGTTTATGGCGTACACATATCATCTCATCAGCTTAGCCTTTTCCCAACTACATATATTGGGATCCACTCCCAATCAAGCCAGATTCAGCTCTATATTTTTAGAATTAAAAAAATGGACATTCATCATTATTGCAGTGGACCCTGCAACTATTACTCTAACTATATATACATACCTATTATAAAATGAACACAGTTATTAGCAGGTCAATTCACACTTTTTCACTTCCAGCTCACGCGCAACCTGCAACACTGGTGAGTGTTGCACGTTGCGCGTCCTGCGCGTCTTAATATAAAATGTAATATAAAAAAAAATTGCAAGCTTCTTTCATACATTCATTTTCGTCTTTATTAAAGAGCACTTGTCGCTAGTGTCAACTTTTGATGACAGATTTATCGCATCATCAATGCTCTGATCACAGCTTTAATGATGCTTCTTATTATGTTAACTGAGCTTTTGAATCACCAATAACAATAGGCCCGTTGCCTATTCTTATTGGTGATTAAAAAGCTCAGTAGTCTATAGAAGAAAATTTGTTTATGCTCATATATAGGCCAGAGGGTCTAGATAGATGACATTTTGTTAGCGGTAGCGTGGCGGAAGCGATTTTCGAAATACTAGCTAAATGTAACGAGATAAATCTATACTATAATATTATAAATCTGAAGAATTTGTTTGTTTGCTTGAACACGCCAGTCTCAGGAACTACTAATACCGGTTTGAATAAAAAAAAAAATAGTATTGGATATCCCATTTATCGAGGAAGGCTATATAACATCACACAACAACAGGAGCGGAACATCAATGAAAAATGTTTAAAAAAACGGGGTAATATTTTGTCCCACTTATTCAGCTAGTTCCTGATATGTTGGCAATTGACAGTCACATTCACTGACAGAACGGCACTTTGTTTAGAGATTTAGGTAGATAGATATAGCACTTATACCTACGCATTAGCTCTCAACCACACGTGTGCACAGGGGGGACGCGGGATTTCGACTAGTGAATAAATATGAGATGCAAAAAAGCAATGAATTCGTTTAAGTGTTCATTCATTAAATGCAACAAATGAAAATCGCAGCAAAGAAATAAAAGAAATGTGTAAACACAACAATAGATTAACAAGAACAAGTTTAACAACTACAGGAGAATGCACCGCATGCACATTTCACATTTCAAAATGTAAACATTATAACTCACTCCGTCTTCATACGTAGATAAGTTCTATGTTCTTACGCATGCATTATCTTAAATATATTACATACTTTCGTTTACTAGACTCAGCTAAAACTATTTCTGTTATTAACCGCTTTACTCGGCGTAATTAAAAGCAAAGATTTCTGTAATAAAACAATGTCAACGCGAACATTTTGCTCGTCTCATTTTGTAATTATGAACCTTTTGCTTTGGTTATACAGCTCAAAGTTGTGTTTGGTGGGAAATTTTATTCCTAGACTAGCTGTGCCCGTGAATCCGTCCGCGTGGATGTCGGGACAGTATTAAATTCAATCGGAAGTTATAAATACTGTTTGTGATACGTGATTCATCAGATAGTAAATGTTAACTTTTGCTAAGACATTTTAGTAAAATTCTATCAGTTTGATGATGTTAAAGTCTACTTAGTTTTACAGAAGAGAGCCTAGCTTTACAAAGTTTTATCTGTTTCTGGTGGTGATTTTATTTTCGCTGACTTCCTTGAAGCGTCCGCATGTACAACATAGTCAGCCGGAGAGGAGGACGTTAAAATAAACTAGAATACCTAGAATACATATACAAAAAGTCTCGTTCTAAGCGAGAAAAGAAAAGAAGTTGCTCGCCGTCAAGAGCTATTGTTCGATGGACATGTGTATTCTCCCTATCCTTACATACGGTGCTCAAACCTGGTTTTTGTTTCAGCAGAGGTTCAAGCTTAAGTTACCTGTACCAGCGACCGCAGCATTCTGGGAGTCCAATTAACGGATCGCGTTACGAACACAGTGCAGCGTTCCAAAACCCAAATTGCCGACATCACCCAAAAGGCTGCCAAACTAAAGTGAGACTTGGCCGGACATGTCTGCTGTATGTCGAACGGTTCATGGGCAACACAACGCACAATTTGGGTCCCAGAAAATGCGCGACGAAATCGCGGGAGACCGAGTCGAAGATGGCAGGACGAGATTGACGTCTTTCCGCTGGATTGGTCCGCAATTTCCCAAGGCCGGAAAGAATAGAAGGAAGAAAGAGAGGCCTTTGTCTTGCAGTGGTAAACAACATACAATAATAATAAAAATAATTACATGTTTTTTTTATGATTTTTTAAATAAAAGAATCAATAAACGAAATGAATATGTGTAAGTCAGTTTAAAACTTGCTCCCTCTCACTGCCATCTTATATTTTTAACAGGTCATGAATCATGATCCATGTTTCGTATATGTAATAAGTAAGGGAAGATGAACGACTGACTGACCACTTCGAGTAGGTAGGTGAAGACATGTCTACATTGTATGTTTGCAACAACGCGCACCTAACACAATAGTACATTCTCGGAACACGGTATTAATTGTGCGGCAATTATTCCTAGCGGCATTACATCAAAGGGTCGGATGACACTGAGGTACATTGAAACTTTCACTTCAG
Source organism: Hecatera dysodea (assembly GCA_905332915.2). Classification (NCBI taxonomy): domain Eukaryota; kingdom Metazoa; phylum Arthropoda; class Insecta; order Lepidoptera; family Noctuidae; genus Hecatera; species Hecatera dysodea. The sequence goes on along the minus strand of HG995286.1, from coordinate 21,076,623 downwards.
GTGCACTTAGCTTTACGCGCGTGTTTTGTTTACCAATAAAACGAACACTAACTAGCGAAATAACTATACTCCATTCACAATAAGATTAGACATTGGAACGAAATTGTTTACAGTCCGTTCAACCGATTTTTACTTCTATTCCGTACGCATAAGGATGGCATTAAAAGCAAAAACGTGATTATACCAACTGTTTACTGCAGCTACCATAATTATGTCATGCCACCAACGCAATAAAAAAACGGTTGAACGGACTGTAAAAAAGATGTATTTCAATGTCTAATCTTATCGTGAATGGGGTATAGTTTTCTAACACAAGTAATAATGGCCTATTTGACGGCAAAAGGGCAATTGTCGTACCTAAAAAAGTTCAAATTTAAGTCGCAATAATATCTAAGAAAATCAGTATAAAACTGATGTCGAAAGTATCTTTGACAATTTTTAATTGCAATGGGAATGAGAACGTTCCTTGGAAATAAGAGAACTGCCTCTTTTTGGTACTAAAATATAATTAAAATATTTATTTGCTAGAATATGGTGTATAAGGTGTTACAGTAATTTTGTTTCAGCATATCCTAACCTGCCGTAACCTGGCGGTTTTTACAATCAGTAATGTCAATTATGTATATATAATTCTAAATTACAAATGGCAGCATCTATTGATTTGTCTTCTAAATAGTCCTTAATGGTACAATATATTTTACACAGCAATAAATAGTTTGAATTTTTTTAATGCAACAAATATAAAAAAATGCACACCAATAGTATGAAGAGTAACTTTTTAATGATTGTCAGAGGTAAATCTTGAAAACCATGTATTTGGTAAATGAATGTAAAAAAAATCAACACGCAGTATACATTTTTCTTAAATAATTTTAATTTTATTAGTGGTAACCGAAGTCTATTGAATCTATATGCCGTGTTCGGCTAATCTACAGCTTTCAAATTCATATGCGAGTCGTATAATTTTGAATAAACTTTCAAGTTGGAAAGCATCGATAAAACTTAAAATACAAAGTAAGCGTTAGATACCTACGTAGAACTTTTTGAAAAATAAAAACCCGGCCTCAAAAAATCGAGCTCTGAAAGTATGAAACAAAAAAATAAATCATTTCATTCAGAGACATTAGGCATGGTGATGTTCAGAGGATAGTTGTGGTTGTACACCGTATATCCGTAAGGATAGCTTACTATTATTTATAATGAATTGTAATAGCATGTTTGTATTGTTTTGTAAACATCTTCACTACATAGTATAAAACAAAGTCGCTTCCCGGTGTCTGTCCCTATGTATGCTTAGATCTTTAAAACTACGCAACGGATATTGATGCGGTTTTTTTTAATACATAGAGTGATTCAAGAGGAAGGTTTATATGTATACTACATGCATAATATAGCAGAGATTTAATATCAACATTGCACCTGTGCGAAGCCGGGGCGGGTCGCTAGTTTAGAATAAAATTGTATACGATCACGGTTAGGAGTAGCACCGACCTCAAGTTACCCTGGACGTGACAATAACAGTTAGTTCCAGAGGAGTAAAATTATTGTATTTTTCTCAGAATTGAGCTATGCTACAGTTTTCCCCAGCATGTATTTGGATCGTAATAGATGCCAAAACCAGTGGCCTATTTAGTAAACAAACATGTCTTGGCAACAGGGTTCAGTCGGTCGGTCGATCGCTCCAACAAGTATTGTATTATTAGGTAAAAAAGTATAGTAAAAAAGAGGAAACACTATGCATGCACAGTACTGTTCTTATCTATACGAATAAGAAAAGATTTGTATTTTTATAATTTTGTGTCTGTATGTTTGTAATGAATAAACTCAAAAATTACTGTGTCGATTTTAAAATACTTTCACCATTACAAAGTTACATTCACCCTGACTAACATAAGCTATATTTTATCCCCGTATTGCTACGGGAACGGGAACGGGATCAATGCGGGTGAAACCGCGGGGCGCTGCTAGTATCTAAATATGGGTATTATCCGCACGGTCTATAATTTACACCAGACAGCCAATTTTTTTTTAAGGAACATTCGCTATGCATTTTAGTATCTGTCAAAAACGTATGGAAATCTGAGAAGCGAATGCAAACAATGACATGAAACAATCTATAAACCATTTTTTAAATAAGTATTTTTCATAGTTGTGTGTTTATATCATACTAGCTTCTGCCCGCGACTTCGTCCGCGTTTATTCTTTATTGGTGCTCCGCTCCTATTGGTCGTAGTGTGATGACATATAGCCTATAGCCTTCCTCAATGAATGGGCTATCTAACACTGAAAGATTGTCAAATCGGGCACGTAGGTAGTTCCAGAGATTAGCGTGTTCAAACAAAAAGACAAACAAACTCTTCAGCTTTATATATTAGTATAGATCTTGCCTAAATATTAACATTATTTATTAAATTGTGAGTCGATTTTTTCAGTCGTGCAACAAAATAATAGTCCCGCTTGACTCGATAGATGGCGTTGCCGCGTTTAAATTCGCGCTACGGTTTCTTTACAGCGATTCAATTACATAATGGTAGGCAACCGATAAAATAACAGATTTATTTTTGGACAAATTGGAAAGTCGTACTACTTTACCAACTTTATACACGTAACGAGAAATACAACACAATGTACCTTTTTTTAACCATTTACAAGAAAACACCCACCCAGTCTCAACACAACTGCAAATTCTTAATGGCCGACTATGTAGGTATTACTTTTCTGTTAATAATTCGATGTAAGTCCATAACAGTTAGTTCCAGTCTGTATGCAGACAAAACAGACTGGGTGTTATGGTTACAACATTATGTTTTGTCTTGATATTACGATTGCTCTGTATGCAGCTCATCTAGTAATAATACAAGGAAGCATCTTTCACAACCATTTAATGAATATGTGTATGAACAAATATATGTTCATTAAATGGTAATATAATTATATGTATCAACATTAATATACCAAAATTATTGAGTAAACAAGAGCCATGGTGGCCGAGTAGTAACGGCCCCGACTTACGAATTGTAGGTCGCGGTTTCAAACCCAGCCAGGCGCATTACTTTGTGCAATTAATTTCTTCACCGTTGCTCTCAAAACGGTGAAGGAAAACAGCGTGAGGAAACCGGCATGTCCTAGAACCAAAAATTCGAAGACATGTGACATTCACCAATCCGCACTGGGCCCGCGTGGTGGATTACGGCCCATTCCCTCTCCTAGAGAGGAGGCCTGTGTCCCAGCAGTGGGAACATTAAAATGCTGATTATGATTATATTGAGTAAACAAATAAGTATATACTGTAAAGAGCATACCACTGATATTGAGTAAGAGCAGTAAACGCTCAAGATCCTACTAATGATAAGCCCCGTAAATTCTACAGATCGTTGCAAAAAACAGGAAACTGTAGCATCCGCAATGCATAACTACTTAAATGTATTATTTATCTCGTCTGTTGCCTTTTGACACCTTGAAGAGTCAACGCATAGAAAATGACCATGACAATTACACGGATAGATTTTTTTAATGTGGGATGTTTTTCGAACTCCACGGTGCCAAAGTCACAGGCTAAAGCTAGTCTGAACTATAAATAGCTAGTATAAGAAATACAAAAGCTAGTTTGATATTTTTTTAATTAATTATGGTGGAATTTTTGTTATGGTGGTATATGTGGATGGGGTTGTAGTTTACTTTAAGGCGAGTAAAGCCGCGGGCAAAATATAACAATACAATTAATGTACGCAAACTTGACACAGATACTATGGGTAACGTAACTATGTAGGAAGGATATAGTGAGAGGAAACGGGCGATCGTATAATATTTTGTTTGTTAACCTTAAATTTGACGGTGTTGGGTAATTAATTAATATAAGCAATGTATGTTTTGTTGTTATTTTGAGGTTAATTACCTCTAAGATTTGCTTAGATCGAAATAAATAGATAACAGTCAAGCTGCATTAGAGTGAGAGCGTAGTTCGTTTATCCAGACCTTTTGATTTTACTTCAAAGTTTACCCTTTTGAAGGAAAATCCTCGATTAATATGAATAAATAACGAAACGAAATAAGGCCTAGGTATATAGTTAAACTTTTTAAAGGAGCTCTACTCTCCAATCGTCTCAGTTGCCATGACAACGGAACAAACCTCTTTATGGATGTTTATATTCTTACTTTTATGAGACATTCGGGGCTAACCTATAATAAATTCTTTGATTAATATAATCAAAGAATAAATTGTAATATTAACTTAAGTTAATAGAAAAAACATTTCTATAATTGTAAAAGTACGAGTGTTTACAGTTGTAGGTTGACCAAAATAAATAAATAATGAAGAGAAGCTATGCATACATATGTCCATTTCCGAGCCGAGTTGAAGAAATTTTCTATCCTATCGCAAAAGATGCACTGACATAAAGGGGCTGTTGCTTTTGGCAGCCATGTTATTGAATTGAAAATGGTACCTATTTTCAGAGAGAGAATCGTATACAAAAGGAACATATTTCCGGGTACCCACCGCTTTGATATCAAACAACTTTTTCAACAAACTTTATATTTTTATTGTTGCTTTGAATTGTCAAAGCAGCAATAAAATTGTAAAGTTTCTGTATCTGTTTGGTTGAAGCACACTTCTGAAAACATCGCGCAAAGGAAAAATCAAATATACCGATCCTTTTTACCTTTGAGCATTACACGTTTGTTACTACAGCATTCAATTACTTATGGCATAGCACATGTGTTTCACAAGATATACAGGGTGTATTTTTCAAGTGGGCGAGGTTGGCCAATTCCACGTAGGAGCATGTGGAATAGCTAAAAAATACACAAAGTAGTATCTGGCCGGATCGATGTAAATTAAAACTGCAAGATAGATTTTTGTAAAAATGAATGTTCCTAGTCAGTAATCGAAACCATTTATTTTGAAAAAAAAAAACACATATCCACATAGCATAGGACCACATTCAATGACGTTTTTATAAGGTTTATGAATATACCACTGTGTAAGATGCTGCTTCAGTTGCTGCTGCAGCTAGTTGTGTTATATTGTGTCGTGCTGGGATTGCGGTGCCACTTAGGAAAACTCAAATAACACGAGTATTTTTATTTGGCATGATTTAATTTTGTAGATAGGGTGTTGACTGTTTTGTTGTTTCCGTTTTTCATCTTAGGTCGATGTTTCCTATCTGTCTAATAGGAAAGACCGACCAACATTAATGTTTGCTTCCCAGTTTTAGCGTCGATCTGATTTATGCTCTGAATTCCAGCTAAAAATTCACTTAGCTGAAGTCAAAAGCACCCAACTAAACTAGCTACTGTTCTGTACAGTCATCATCGTTGGAATATAACAGAGTATTGACCCGAGAACAAAATCTAATATTTTTGAATACATAAAAATAATGTAAATACAACTTTGTTGCGCTGAAACCATAGATAGGTAACTAAAACTGAGCCATAGTGTTGCAACCCCGACTACGTTTATTTATAAAAAACTACTGGCGTTGTCATAGTTCATCTCACTGGCAAGATAGTTCACGATCCGTTCCGAAATAGAATCAATCAGACTACCTGGTTATAAATAATGCACATATGTTTTTATCTTTCTTGTAGCTAGTTGGTATAAACACAACTAAAAATGTTCAACTATGCAGATATTTTTAAGAAAACCGTTTCTATTTATATAGATATTTTTACTAAAAGTTCATTGTACTTTTCTCACTCTGCGATTTTTTTCCATACCGGCAATTTTCGAGTTTTTGTCGAATGACATCGCCTTAAAGCAGTTGCCAGTGCCAAGCTACCGAAAGATTTCCAAGGAAGTTTTATACAGTAATATTTGTAAAACACTAACAACCTTTCAGGTGAACTACACGTAATTATGAATCACTTTTACTAATTATAAAACCAATAATGAAAAATCGCCATAAGAGAATCCCTGTACCCCAGCCGCCGCAACAGAAAAAGTGTCCTCCGGGTGTCGGGAAACGCTGGGCAATTCCCGGCCACCGTAGGCGCGGGCCTGCGGATATTGAGCTATGGGTGGCTCGCCGTCCGAAAGCAACCAGGTCCGAGTCAGCAAAGAAGATGGGGCCCCATAGTGCATAGCATAGCATAGTGTCTGCTGGGCGTTTAAACTTGTTTTTTTGTTGATTTAAATTTGTTCGAAAGAGTCACCGCGGCCAAGGAACGCAAAGGGCACTCGAAGGATCACGAATGGGTTTTAGTCAGTAAGAGTCTGACACTCGCTTCCGCTTCGCCCAAGTCATTTGATGCTTTCCCATACAGAAAAAAGGTGAATTTAAGTTTTAAATACAGTATCTATGATTCTACTCATGACACCATTTCAGTTGAAAATATGCGTTATGCCGGATATGCTAAAGACCGAGATATCTTAAGAGCACCAATGTAATTTTATTATATGGTAGAATCACTATAAATCACAACAATGCACTCATATTTACGACGTTTGACAGCTCTGCATCGTATTGCTTTTATCAGAGAGCTTTTAATACTTCCATAACTGGAGCAGGAAACAAAACAAAACGTTTTCCAAGCATACAATCATACTGAAATACCATAGTTATTTCAGGACTTGACAGATGTCATTTTGACAGCTGTCACTTTCTTGTTTCAACCATTTTCAAAGCAACGAAAGTCGTACCTATTTTATGTTTCTCTATACATAATATTTCAATTACAAATTGGCCTACTGAATGTCAATGAATTTATTAATTAAAATTGAAATAATTTCAACAGTAAATTGCTATGCAATCATAACAATTTACTGTTGAAATTATTTCAATTTTGAAATAGTTCCATGCCAGTGGCTCTATTGCAAATATGTATAATTATGTAATTAAATTATTTTTGCAATATACTAAAATTTGACAAATTTTCTTCTATTTAGGAAATAGGTGTTATGTATTGGACATTAATAAGGCCTAGGTATATAAAAATACTTTCAAATGAGCTCTACTCAACCCCAATCAACTCAGTTGCCATGACAACAGAAACAAGCCCCATTAATGTCGATAATAAACAAGCTATGCATAAATGTCTAAATTTATAAATGTGTCCAGTTCGAAATATGTTTATAGAATAGGCGTAAGTATACATATGTAAGTATATACTTAGGATAGTTCATAGACTAGACGAATTAGCAAGACTTGGCTGTACTCATTAATACCGGCTTTAATTACTCAATGTACAAATAAAACTATGTCAAAATATTTATAGATTCAATTAGTTCACTGTGCCGTGCATATTTGAGAGTACTTTTGATTTAAACTGGTTTAAATTATCTAGTTTATTAACACTGGATAGTTGCGCTAAAAAGGTGCAAACTAATTTTAGTTACCACTGATTCTTTACGAGTAACGTAAACAAATGCATTTTTCAATTACGTACACACTTATTTCATTAATGGTAATTTTACGTTTACAGCTCTTTTGAATTCCAACTTTTAAGCTACTTTTCAACACATACAATGCTTTAACTTATCAAAATATGGAAAAGCGTAATACACGCGAATTTGTATGTATACATACGAACCAAAAGAAAAGGCCGCCAATGGAAAGATATCTGAAGAAAAAAAAGTACTAAATACCGAAATAAGAGTGCCGTATAACTCTCATCCACGTGACAATTCTCTTTTATCAAACAATACCGAATCACATGATCTGCACATAAGTGTTTCGTCAAGTTATTCTCGTGCGACGCGTGTTTATCTAAAAAGTGTTGCAATGCTTATACAAAATGCCGTTTTGGTTAATTACACATTCAGCCCGAACGACATGCATCGAATATACTTCGGTATAAAAATAAAATTTATCTTGAATGAACGCGGATAGGGCGACGATCGTTTTTGTGCGGATTTGATTCTTAAGGTTTTTATAAATGGGTGTATTTTAGTTTAAATTGCATTGGGTACTGACCTGTATTGTTGTGGCGTGGAGGTGCGCGTGCGCTGCTGGGCGGGCGGCCGACGACTGGGCGGGCGGCGTCTGGTGACTCGCTGCCCCGAAAGTGGCGCACTCACGCAGGGCGAGACGTCGACGGTACGACTACGACGTTTAAAGCACGGCGCACATCTTAGCGGATCGCGCCCCATTTCATACTACATTATATATCGTCACTGCGCTTTTTATCAGAATCCGATGGACTATAGCTCGATGCAGCTTTTTACAATCAATAGATTCAAGAAACATGACATGCTGTTCTTTGTTATAGGTATCGAAATTATTTACTTACAAAATCGCATAGTATAAATTCCTTGTTATTTAGAAAATCAAGAATTTTATTGAATACACGTTTTCACGTACATTAGGCTATCAAATGGCTACCAACAAAGTAGTATATTCAGTTGTTTTGTTGGTATTAGTAATTTTTAACCGACTTCAAAAAATAAGGTTATCAATTCGACCCGTATGTATGTAATATTTCCAGAACTACCCAGTTTTCGTATATGTTAGTCTATATCAGTTTTTGAGATAGGGATTTTTTCTATGTATGTCAGTGATTACGCCGAGATTTCTAATCCGATTTACGTGGCTGTTTTTTTATTCGATGAAAAATAAAAACTATTCGTTTTTATTTTATGAGCATTTAATTTTTTTTATCATTAATTTTAATTTCAATAAATGATTGCAAATCTGTCGGGATAGCTGAAATCGCATGTTTGTTTATTGTTTACACCAATTTATACCACGTACGCAGTGATGGGTATGTTAAGCTGGGATTGAACCACTAAAAAGTGAAAAATAAAAAATAAACTTTTTACAAAAAATGCAACCGACTTCTAAACAAAAAAAAAACAAATTGAAAAAGTACAAAATAACTTTAATTTCGGAAGTCGATGTGTTCAAAAACAAAAAAGCAACCAAAAACACCGAGTTCCGAAATTAAAGTTATTTTGTACTTTTTCTTTTTTTTGTTTAGAAGTCGGTTGTATTATTTTTAATTCAAAATCAATCTCTTTTCCCTTTTCTAATTGTTTTAGGGTCGGCTTCCAGTGTAAACGAATGCAACTCGGTACCAATGTTTTGTATAAAGTATTACTTTGCGCAATTTATTTTGATTATTAGACAAAACCTAACCTTTAGTAACATTTCGTCCTCAACGCTGACAGCTGGTAATGCGCCCACGCGGGCATTGTCACGTTTAATGACAATTTTCTTTGCCGCTGGCCAAAGTAAAAACCAGCTCTTGGGTCACTGAAAAGAGTTATATGACTCTTGTTGTTGAGAATTGCTGGTTAATTCCGTGAGTGGTGAGTGGTGGTGCATTTGTCCATTCAACTCTGCTACACCTTGCAGTCGCTTGTTTTTTTTTTCTAAGAACTATTAATCAATCAAAACACATTTAATGAAGATATAAACGTTCAAACACACGTTTGAACGTATATATCTTAATATATAAAAGCGAAAGGTCGGATCATTCATCACTGATAAATCACGAAATCTCGGAAACTACTAGATCTATGAAGATGAAATTTGACATGGAGTTAGATTATGGGCAGCAGATGTCCACTAAGAAATGATTTTAGGAAACTCCTCCTGGAATGATATCACTGTTTGCATCAATTTACAAGGAAATTGGTATAGTTATAAAAAGTGGAAAGTGGTATAATTAATATGGAAGGAACAATTTTTTCACAATCAACCCCGAACGGAGTGACTCTGACTGATACAGTAGAAGTCGACACAGAAGTCGTGAAAATCTGCACTCATACAGTCGGACCGGTCCTGTGCTTCGTAGTCGGACAGGACCGGTCCTGTGCTCTTAAATGGTTAAAAGCTGTACAGGCGTGAAGTATCGCTTCACTCTATTTAGGATGCCCAGCTTTTGACCGCCGTTTGGGCTTTGTACTGAACGATGGTGCCGAAGTTGAGACTAGATGCCAACTCCATGCCTAAGAGCCATCACCCCACTGGGAGACAATACTTATGGTCAAAGTTGTCCGCTCTAGCATTGCCTCACTTAAGGAGCGAACTTCGACCCCGTTGGTTTTTGCGCTGGACAAGTATCTCTCTGAAACCGTACTTTCATCTGCGTATCCAACAATACCAAGCTGAAGTAGGTCATTGATGTGCAGCAGGAAAAGAGTTGCAGAGAGAACAGACCCCTGAGGAACTCGGTCATCAATAACCACGAGGTCAGAGGAGCAGCCTGGTCCTGTTTCAAACTATGGTCCGGAGCGAGGGGCATGGGAAGTGGTTTGGACCTTTTGCGAAGCAGTAATGCTAGCGTAGGAAGATCCGCACCGTGTGGGGGGGTGTGCCCCAGCTGCCGCAACAGAATAAGACGCCTCGGGCTTCAGGAGTCGCAGGGCGATTCCCAGCCACCAGACTCTCCATCCGATAGCAACCAGGCCAGTTTCGACGGCGCATTTTGTTCCGCACGCGCCTCAAAGAGATATCAGCATAGAAGACGGAACCTTTTAGGGCCAATGCCTGCCAGGGTTGCGGAATTTGCCTGAAAGAATCACCGCGGCCCTGGAACGCAAAGGGCAGGAATACCATGGGTGGATTTTAATCAGTAAGAGTCTGACACTTCCTTCCGCTTCGCCCAGAGCGGAAGAAGTCATTTGATGATTTAAAATTCATGAAAAAGGTGACATTATAGTTCACAAGCGTATCCTCAAATATAGATGGTAGTATGGAGAGTACTCATAGTCCAACACGACCAGCGAGAGATCACGTGAAGAACCAATAGATTCTCGTTCGCTTCGAGGTACAGGGGTGCCACAAGACTAACTTCCATTTTTCAAGAAGCTACTGAGAAATTCCTAATGCAAGACTATACGACTCCCAAAGGATGTCTATTAAGTGTCGGTGACCTCTTACGATCCAGTGGCCTTATACAATAAACCATGAACCAAATGATTTTCCTACAAAGTGAGAGAAATACCCTATCCGAGTAATTAACCTGGTCAAACATTCCGTTAGCTTGATTCGCCTTATCCAGTAATTAATGTCTACTTTCCAATCAGTGAAAATGTTAATTACGGGTAAAGCTTTCTACTTTGATAAGTTTAACCCGTTGGTGTTTATGGCATCTTGGGTTTGTTTTCTTAGTACAAAGCAATGTATTTGAACTATAATAGGATTATTATCCATAATATTTTAATGCTGAATTCGAGGAGTAAATTAAAACCTATACTTTCAAAGGGATCTTTGACGGAAATAGTAATAAAAAAATCAACTTTAAATACTCAACACTAAAGTTGTTACATGACTTATGGCGACGAATTGAAATGATCTCGAATTATCTCCAAGTAGGTAGACTTGGTAGTTATCAAGTCTACCTACTTGGAGATAATTCGAGAGAGAGATTTAGAAGCCTGAACCAGTTGGTTCAGGCTTCTATGACGATATTTTATTTGAATCTACAATTTTAGTAAACTTTACATGAATATGGTGTAGACTTAAATATATATTAACTAAAAATATATATATTTCTTTCTACTTCAATGAAATAGCATTTAAGAAGGTTTAGGATGCATGCTATCTAATCTATCTATACTCTTGTGGTTAACATGTTGAAAACCGGAGCGAGCTGCTGGTTTAATAGGTATAGGAATCATGGATTCACAGAGCACGAACCCACATGGCACGAGCTGATATAACTGTAAGCGCTGCCTTGGTGAGAATTATATATTTTTGGTTTCATTATAAACACTAATAAATAAACTATAAACATCTCGTCGTGGTTGATAATCTGTTGTTTGTGTTGTCATTGTGAAGTGTTACGGCTACGGCTTGTTTACAGCTTTCTGTGAAATGCTGCAATTGCCAGGCTGAGACAACTTTTCAAGTGTGCTTAACATTCAAAATCTTTGATGGTCGAACTGGCCGAAATAAAAACCCAGGTTACTTTTGAAGTTTTATTGCTTTTTTTGTTTCTTTAACATAAATAGCATTTATTTTTAATTAATAAAAGTTACAGTTACAAACGTACAATATGCATTGCACCATTAATAAATAATAATATAAAATAATTCTTTTATTTTAAACTACTGCACCTAAATTACGGTACATAACGACATTGTATTCTATAGCGCCGGTGACCTTATATTAGAAAAATCTTGAAAAAAAAAAGCTTAAAGTTTTTGGTTCCTTTATTTGGTTGAATTAGCGTTACATTAAAAAACGTCCGTTGGGACGAGCGGTCGGCGTTTGGCCGGAGTAGTGCGGAGACACGGCAACGTTAGGGCGAGCCGTAGCGCCGAGCGCCCGTCCCGACTCTCCGCCAGCGATAGGGGGCGCCGGCGAGCGGGCAAGCCGCAGCACCGGCGCCATCTACCGCTTGCACATTACTTAACGAACGACTAGGCTTATTATACCCGACCGGAATTGCGCCCCGATATCGACTGATGGAGAGAAATGCTGGTGTGGTGGGGCTGTGGGTGGGACGCTCACATACGCTCTGAGCTGATGGCACGGGACTCCTGTACCAGGTACACCTGGGAGCCGGGCACGGTGGAGGTGGTCACAAAGGTGCGGTGCTTGGCGCGGATCAGGGACAGATTGCTCTCGGCGCAGTCAGCGCGGTCCTCGGCGGCCTCCAACTCGCGCTGGAATCGTCGTACCCTGGTCACGTTCTGCTGGGACATACCCTCCTGTTGGCAGAAAAAAGAATTGGTCAGTATCAGGTTATGACAAGTATTGCGGATAATAACGGGGTAATATTCATGTTGCAAGATTCGAGAAAACGTATTCGTTTTAACAATTAAATAAAAATGTAGTTCTTATAAGTACTCCGTCCTTTTGCGGGAGGAGAACAGCTCGGAAACAATTTTAAATTAATCAGTTATGGAAACTATCGTACCTGTTCCGTCAGTTGCCTCTTGTAGATGTTGACCTTCTGGGAGGTCTTTTCGAGAGAGTCCTGGAGCAGGACGATGTTCTTCTGGTCCTCCTCGCACTGGATCATGACCTCCTTCAGCTGGCGCTCCTTCTTGCGGAGGATCTTGATGGTCTCAGCGTGCCTCCTCTTCTCCTCATCCATTTCCAGTTCCATGTCCTTGATGCGGGCTTCAAGTTTGCTGATGATGCGCTTGCCACCAACGATGGCGTTGGCCTCGACCTCTTCAAGGCGGACAGAGATGTTCTACAAAGAAATAATTATTTGATCTTAGTTTCTCAAGCCGATATAGCGTTTTTGGTTTGCGTATAGAAGTTAAGTACATTTCTATTTTGGGTATTTTTTTTTACCTGGTGATTTTTTTTTGTCGTGGTTAGTCAGTCTACTTAAGGTTGCATTTTTATTATGAACTGGTTATTTAATATTTTACTAGTAAATTACAAATAGAGGTGACATACCTTAACTTCGATCTCGAGAGACTTCTTGACAGCTTCAATCTTGACGATCCTTTCCTGCTCTTCGTGCAAGTGCTCAACGGTGTGCTTCAGTTCAGTCTGAAAATATGAATTTAGAAAATTCATTTTTAGTCCTTAAATTGTAACTTGGTAAAATAAGTCACAGTAGTCCTTGTATTGTTTCTAAAATTGTTACCATCCATGTATTTTTTTGCAATAATAATATCAAATTAGGTGATATAAACAAATCAAAACACGACATCTGCAACCTGATAATTCTTTTCTAAACTATAACTTGTAGATACATTAATGAGGACAAACCTGGACGCGCTGGTATCTCTCGTCAGCGATACGCAGCTCCTTGGTGATCTCGTCGTAGTCAGCGGCGACGGCGGCGAGTTCCTGCTCAATCTTAGCCTTGCTGCTGGACAGGTTGACGTTGATCACGGTCAGCTCATTGATGCGGGTCACCGCCTCCTCATACGACTGCTCGACGGTGCGCTTGGCGCGAAGGGCCTGAGTGAATCATACGTTTTTATAAGAAACTGTTGGCTGTTTTTAGACGCGGGATATTTCTGCCAATAGATGATTCAGTATTGGCATATGTTCGCAACAGTGACGTACCTAACGATACAAAGTAATGGAGTCATGTCCGCGACAAAGATTATAATGTTGCAAAGCTCCGATTCTCGACAATCTACAGCAGCAGGTGCAGCTATTTATCGCTTTATGTCACAATACTGTAGCGTGATTCCAATATATCGGAATTTGACTATATGAAATGTTCGATTACGACAGCACATATCCAGGTTAAGAATAATGATCTTGATTTTTTTTTCCTTTAATGTTTTTGCACTGACCTGCTCGTAATTGCCACGGATCTCCTCGACCTCGCCGGTGAGGGACTGTATCCTGCGCTGGGCGACGCCGTACTGGTCGAGCGTCACCTGGAGCTGCCTCTGGACCTCGTCGTAGTGGGTCTGGATCTCAGTGAGCTAGGAAAAAGGACATGTTATGTAAAACGTGATTGAAGAAAAAATGGAGATTGTATCAGGCGATAATTTATAACTTTTCAATTGGGACATGAGAAAAACCTATTCGTATTATTCTAAAGGAGTTTTTTTTATAATCCTAAGTAATTTTAACTTCGCTAGTTATGCTGAATGAGGCTCTTTATGCACTCGTTCATAAAAATAGCGAGGGAGACATACCTGCAGAGACTGCTTCTTGACGACCTTTTGGAGATCGATGTTGGTCTTGTTGGCGACATCAAGAGAAAGCTCAAGCTCGGTGATCTGGATCTGCAGCTTCTTCTTGATGCGGGTGACCTCAGACTTGAGCTTGGTCTCAGCCTCAACCACACGAGCGTTCAACTGCTCGATCTCGATGCTGGTCTGCTTGCTGTTGACAATACAAAATAAATTCAAACACTAAACTTACTCTTAAATATACGTCACTAACGAACACTAATTATTTAAAAGCTCTTTCACCTCGAGTCGATTATCAAACATGAATTAAGTTCATCGAATTCTTTAATCGTTTTTTTAAGTTCGCTCAAACGTTGCAAATATGAATCATCTATATGGACCTCGGCCGGCATTTCCCTAACCCTGACGACGCATGTAGATGGTGAAGTTTCTCGTATAGCTTTGTGTATAGTCTCGGTCATCTTTTCTGATATATGATTAGCCGCAGCACCCGAAATGCTTGATGCTGCCACTGCCTTTGATAATACGTTCTGGGTTATTTGGGACAAATTTTTGTCAATTACGCTCCTTTTTCCACGATACTCAATTCTAGTTGGCGTTTGTTCAGTGACAATTCTTCTACTCTGATACTCCGATCTAGTTGGTCTGTCTTCGATAATATTCCTTCTACTTTCCTCTAGAAGTGTTTGAGCGATTGCTTTAGCCGATTTGCCTCTATACATTTTGGCTTTACCCCTTAGTTCGGCACCCACATTAACTTCCTTTTCATATAAATCCAATTCCTTATTTATTTCGTTTATCCTCTTTTTTTGCCTCTCAATCTTATACTTCTCCCTCTCCTCTTTCTTCTTCCTTGTTTTGGAAGTTAAACTTTCCGTACCAATATGTTTTACTACGTTGGCTGCATCAGCAGTAGCAATCACTGAAAAAGGGGATCGTTTCGCAATACTGAAAGTGTTAAGATCTCGCTTGGCTTGATTTGCAGCCTCATGCGAAAGTCTCGTCACATCCTCTTCAGAGTAGGTGCGTATCGGCTTATCAAACCTGTATTTGTCCAACCCTCGTTCGTTGTTCCATGGCAGATGCGGAGGCTTAGCGGCAACACCCTGGTCTTTAGCACTGATATAATCAATCATCGGTTGATAAAAGTTGATACCGTAGCCATAATTATCTTCGTATATAGCGGTAGGTGGTTTGTTCCACTTGTTATAGTTAGGCACTTTAACCGGCGGCATGATGAAAGATATACGAGTTGCGAAGATTCGCTACGATTGCGGCGCGGTCACCCCGACGTGCGCCGTCCGGAGCCGAGGTTGCGTAATTGGGGGCGCGAGAAAATTAACATCGTCTTTTGTACATTTTCAGTAGTACTTATTGCCAACGCTCGTATGTGATCACCGGCAATAAGCACCAATCAGACGCAGGGTTATATATAAATGAAATTCGTGCCAATTATTTGAAATATATTTACTTAATGCAAAACTGCATTTAGTTCTAATGGATAGCAAGTGTAGTAGTAGATTCCATTAGTTTGGGATGGTTTAACCCATAAATTGAAGTAATTTTAGATAGGAGATAATTCCTGTAAATTACTAATTTCAGAAGCATTCCGTCAAACTTCAATAAATTGGCATTGATCCATGGTGAAATTGTGTCATGGTTGTGATGTGTGATTTGTTGATTGCGTGTTTAGATGACACCAATCAGTCAGCGCGGCGAAGTGGTGGGGCGTAATCGTTGAAAGATATAGTAACTAGTAGTTCCGAGTTGGCGTTCGCCGAGTGAGTTGTGTGATGATACTTCAGTCTTACGTGGATATCATCAGTGTAAACATTGCAACAAATCCTTTTATAGGTAAGTGTCTAAATTAAGATAAAAAAAATGATCAAAAGGTAGGTAATTCAAAACAAAGTATCCGACGAAATATTAAGAAAAGTGATGGATATATATGTATATATTTTTTTAAAGGGAATGTGTAATATGGTTTATTACACTCTCATGTTTGTTTTCTAATCGTTACAAAGTGTACTTATTCCTTTTGTTTTGCAGGTCAAGATCCATTTTTAGTTCACATTATAAAACTTACACAAAATAAACATACAGAAAATATATTTTTTGATATCGATGGCAGTGAAAGCTTTTATAATTTTTATAGTATGTTAGCAGATAAATTGAAGGGTACTCACCGGATGGCTTCGATTTCCTCTTCCTTCTCTTGGAGGCGGCGCTCGGCTTCGTGACGGAACTGGCCCAGTTCGGAGGCCAGTCTCATGGCACGCTGCTCCTCAGCTTTGCGACCCTGGCACATCAAAAACATCAAGGTCATGCGGAAATGTGCTACATTACCTATTGGATCAGGTTCGACCAAATAAACAAGTCTACTGACGCCATCAGTCACCCCAAGTATTCCAGGAAGACAGTAATTATATTCTGGATAATTGATTTACATTTTTGGTGTTGCTGCCAGAAGTTTTGGTATAATTAGATACTTACACCTACGCCTTATATTAGTTGAAAATAGATTTTGCAGCTACACAAGGTAATTTATATGTTTGGATCGATATAATTGTTTTTTTTTTCCATTTACATCAAATAACATTTTGTTGAAAAATACCGCGAATGTTAGTCTGTTTGCGATTTTATGTTTCAGCGATTTTATTGAAACTTTCAAATAATTATAGCATCGCGAACTATTTGTCTCCGTTTAAATAAATCCCTATCAATCTCAGTCGGTCATTAACACCTACTAAAAGTGGTCAATTACAGTGAATATCTTTAGATGTATCATGTAAAAAGACTATTGTCCTCGCTGCTAAAAATATGATTACTATTTTTAGCTGGTACGGAACCCTGGCAAGTCTGTTGGTATCGTGTTTAATAGCTGATAAGTTGCCAAAGCGTTGCTAACAATCTGTACAAGAATGACCTATTAATGACTGTTGTCAAATGAGTCGTTCAGTTGCTTGGTTATGCGGTTATTTTTGTGTCATTGTGAATTTGGCTATCAGAAATTCGATATATGTATTAGAGATATTATATTATTAAACGTTATATGAAGTATACAAAATCGCAGAATGGAAAATAGATGAAAGCTTCGTAAATGTTGCGGGATTACTATTTATTTCAATTTGGGATGGCTATGGAATAATATTTTCAGTAGGGGTTTTTATTTGGTATTGTAAAAACAGTGAACACAAAATAGTAGGTACTGTAAAATTTGAAAGCAAGGGTCTCTATAGAAAGAGAACTTCATTGTCTCGGCATTTTTCTGGTTTTCGCCACTGTTTGATTCTGGCCTTCTGGCGTTGCAGTGGTTGAGAATAATGTTAAAAATATGGAAGCGAAACTGTGACCAATAATTTTCAGTTGAGACTCGGGGTTGGTTGGTCATTAATCAGTTCTTAAATACCTATATATTTTTCAAACTCTTTGAAATTTAAAATTGTACAGTTTTATATTATTATTTAATCTTATTTTTCCTGGCCTAATTCCTCTTGTATTCGGGCTTGATAATAGATAGTGTAAGTCATACTCCAGCCTACATCTATATGACAAAAAAAATTGGGATGACTGTTGGAGCAGAAAAGTTCTTGGGGTGGCGACACGAAAGCCTATTTTCTGCTGAATGCTGATTATGAAAAATATACTTACGGCCTCAGCCTCCTTGTAGGCGGCGGTGAGTTCCTCTCGCTCGTTCTCAAGACGGCGCAGCTCGATCTCGAGCTCGTGAAGACGGCGGTTCAACTCCGTGAGATTGGCGCGTGCGTCGTGCAAGTCATCTGTAGGCAATACACAGATGTTAGATGGTACTCCACTAGTTGTTTCTGAGATCCTAGCTAACATGATCTTTCCATTAGTCACACTATCAAAAGCCCCAGGTCTCTTCCTTTTAGGAAAAGAAACAGAAAGGAGCGAAACGCGAGGTCGAAGAATAAAAAAGAAAGTGATTATTTTATAAGAAGTAGTAAAGTTACGAGCGGCAAGCGGTAAAAAAAGTTTCGTAAATTATGTAGACTGAGATGACTAAGATGATAGCATTGGCACTTCGTAGTATGGCCACAGTAACCAAAAGAAAATGCGACAAATAAATAATTAAATATAGATACTGAAAGACTCAGACCTGAAATCGTTGATTTAGTTACTGGTCTTATATGTAACATCACCCCTACAAATATAACATTGTCAAATTCTTTATCTACCACTACTAATTAAGAAAAAAATTGCTTCGGACTTTGATGAAAATAATATTAAAAGTCTGTACTATTCAGCTGCACGGTAAAGGCTTTCCATTCTTCTTTACCGTATTATAAATGTCTAGAAATGCACGTACCACCCAGCTTCTTGTTCTCGCGGCCGAGGGCATCCTTCTGCTCACGAGTTTTGTCGAGCTCGTGGGAGATACGCTGGATCTCGGTGATCTTGACGCGCAGGTCGCGCTGGGTCTGCTCGTACAGCTGTACGGTCTCCTCCAGGCGCGACTTAATCTCGATGTTGACACGCTCCAGCTGCTCAGTCCTCTTCTGCAGCTCCCGAGCTGTTCCGTTGGCCTTCTCCAGGTCGATGATGAGAACCTCAACCTGTGGGGTTTCGTGAGTTGGTATGTTTTTGACGAATACATGTGAGTTCAGAAAAATTTAAGTCGACTCTTTCCAGATAAAAAACGACTGGTTTATCATTTGTAAAATAATGAATAACATACCTCGCTCTGGAGACGAGACTTCTGCTTCTCAATGCTGCTGATCTTAGCGATGAGGGTCTCAATCTGTTCCTCCTGCTCCTGGATGCGAATGGAGTACTTGCGACGGATCTCTTCAATTTCTTCAGCCCTGGCAGAAGCCTCGGCCTCGAACTTGGACTTCCAGTGGCTGACTTCACCGTTGGACTTGACGAGCTGACGTTCCAGGTCCAAACGGGCCTCGGATTCCTCCTCAAGCTGAACGCGGACGGACTCCAAGTCGATTTCAACCTAGGAGGAAGAACAACTTTGATATATTTATCTAAATTACTTCGCGTAGTCGAAAGTAAAACAAGACGATGATTTCCTCGTTTATCTTCATTTTTCCTTTTTTTACTTAGACTCGTTTTATAAAAATCTGAGATTCGACATTAATATACTAAACCTAGTGAAAGAAACTATAGAAAATCACGTAACGAATCTTACCTGGTGGAGGCTGGCCTCAAGCAGAGAGCGCCTCCTCTCCTCATCCTCGAGCCTGCGGCGCGAGTCCTCAAGCTGGCTGGCCAACTGGCTCCTAAGGTACACCACATTCTCAATGTTCACCTGGAAAGTAAAACCACTCCTTAAGTATCTCAAACTCATTCAAATATTTGGCAAAAAAATCCCAGATAGAGAAATACTGTATACATGTAATAGTCTACTAGAAAAAATAGGGTTTTAAATTGTTTTTTCTATATACATTCTTAAGCTCACCTTAAGGTCCTGAACTTCCTTGATGAGCTCAACATTCTCCTGGGACAAGCGCTGCTTGTGGGAGGTGATATCCACGATGGTGCGGTTCAACTCCTCGATCTTGATGTGCAGCTCGCTGATGTTGATCTCCAGCCTTTCGCATGTCTTGGAGATGGTGACCTTCTCCTTGGTCACGTTCTCCACTTGGGCCAACAGCTCGTAAACTTCAGCTTGGAATTTGGACTTTTCCTTCTCGGCCCTGGTGACAAAGAAATATTTGTTGCAATCACAGGAAACGACAATATTTTTAAGTATGATGTAGGTAGACGTAATGTATGTGATGTTTTCGTGTGATATGGAGTAGACGCATAGCAATTTTCGCAATAGGTTTCGCATAGCTTTTTCTTAATTCTAAACATTGAAAACACACTTTAGTTAGTACAACGATGACTAGATGTATTTAGAGGATAGTCAGTGTGTCCTCACCTGGCTCTGCTTTTGGTAAGCTGGTCGATTTGTTCCTGGAAGTCAACCACGATCTCCTGGTGTTTCCTCTTGAGCAGGTGGGCGGTCTCCTCGGACTCAAGGTGGACATCTTCCAGTAGCTTGCGGAGCTTGGTAAGTTCGGTGTCGCGTTTTCTGTTGATCTCGAACTGAAAAATGTATGACACCATTTCAAAATACGACCCCAAAACATGGAATCTTTGGGGTGGACATTTGAAATATTATTTTGCACTATGATGCTATTTACTTCAATTGACAGATAAAAAAAAAAGCTTTTCTCCCTACTATTGTATTACTGAATATGTGAAACTAAACATTTTTAACAATAGTGTATCTGGATAATGAAATTTTATACAAATGACAGCATTGTAATTTTATTGGCTGAATAAGTTATTATTATTTATTTTTTATTATTATGACAGACGTAATTTGCAAAAAAAAAAAACAATTGTGTCGTTGCAAACAAAAACATTTACCTTCACTTTCAGTAATATTCATTATAGAAAATAATCAAATAATGCTTTGTATCTTTACAAGAATTAATGATCTTTACAAGAAATAAAATGCAAATATATGTATTTTATATTTGATTCGTTTTACTTTTACCCAATTACGGCAAATTCAAAAGAAGGAAGGGTTTTAGCTGTCTATGTATGTATTTACCTGAAATATATACAAATAATACACACAGAAAACATCGCTAAGCAATAGTTCGCAATGGAAGCTTGTAAATAATTTCGCAAAGCTTTTATAATGATTGTTATGTTTTCACGGTTTATTTTACTTTCTGTAGATTTTTGTTTTTAGTTTTCTTGATTCTGTTTAACATAACTTCTTGAACTCATTTTGTTTTTCCCAATAGTCGGTAACTTTATTGTTTTTGCGTTAATTTCTCTCCTCGCAAAGGTCGCTTAGTTGCAAACTCTCGTTTCCTCATTCTATTCAAAAATCGGCATCATTTATCTTGGGAAGTTCGACTTTTCTGATTTTTGATTTCCAATTCCAATTCTTCTTAATGGGTACTGGTGCATTTTTGTTTCCTGCTTCAGTTTTCTCTAATTGTTTTCTTTCCTTTGATTTATGCTTGATTTGAATTTAAGTCCTTACCAATACTTAGGTAGTTATTGTTATTACGGCTACTTTTGAAAATATTAGTAAATAGATGTTTGAAATATCTACCTGACTCTCGGCCCCGCCTTCAGCTTCCTCCAGCCTCTCAGAGAGTTGGATAACTTGCACGCTCAAATCTGCCTTCTCCCTCTCGATCTGAAAATTACCAAAAGTTACAACAAGTTGGAAAGTCAACTTTGATAATATTTTGTTATGATTTTAGTTCTCGTAGTAAATGATAGTTAAACTTGGTAAGTAATGAAGTTTTAATAAAAAGAGTAATTTGATTAAATTAGTTTTCGTTAAGTTGAGATGTTTATTACTATTATAACTTTGATTAACTTGGTTTCCATGACCTTAATAGAAGGAACTACAATCAGCGTCATCCCCAATACCAAGGTGTTGGCTTTCCTAGTAATGTACCTGTTTACATAAAATATCTTTCTTTCAACCATTATGCAATAGCAGGTTTCTGGGTAACTCGTCCTTCACATATTTCAGCATTGTACTCATCTAAAATAAGAAACAGTTTATGTCTCACGGCAGCTCTGACTAACTCGGATATTTTCGCTACTCATACCGCGGGCTATTATTATATTTCAATATTGTGGCATTCTCAACGGGAACGAGCATCATTTGGCCCAGTTTCAAAAGTGAGACCGGAGAGCGAGAAGTTGAGATTTCAGAGAATGCTTTCGCTACCGAGCTAAATATATCGCAGAGTGAGCGAGCGCCGGCAAGCGCGAGTCGCAGGTTCAGCCGCTTGCAGCGCGCATGCGCGGAGCGCTCGCCACTCTATGACCAGTTGACCACGCAACCGCGCAACCAAAATAGAATGCACGAAGCTTGATCAGATGTCCGTCTTGAACCATCTCCTACATATTGTGTATGACGTTCACTGTTATCTATGATATTGAACTTTATCACAAGTATATGAATCTATGAGGAACCACATTATCTAAGGTCACTTCAATCTCTTTACACAATTTTTTCACTTAACGAAATAATTATTCCGACTAGTTCCTGTTACGAATAAAATGATGGTTACTTTTTTTCAAAATTAGGGAGTTAAAAAGCGGAGAAAAAGTATTAACTGGTTTGTTAAGACATACATTTTTTTATCATAGTAAGGCATTAATGATGAATTTGTAACTAAAATGGGGTAAAAGTATGCACTGATGGGGTGTGAACGCAATCGAAGGCGTAGGGCGGGCGGTATTAATAGAGGTGTTGCGGAAGGCGCGCGCCGACACCTGCGCGCGCGCCCGCTATGGCGCGCGCGCCTCTCGCGGATCACATTTCGCATACTCGATCAGCTTACCCTCTGACGCAGCTCCCTTTCGGATTCCAGATCATCATGGAGGAGACGGATTTTGTCCTGAAAAATACAACATATTCTATCATGGTGTCCGCTAACACTTCACAAGCACTGCACTGTGTCGACGCGCCGGTACCTCCAGCCTGGAGAGAGCACTCAGGTCGGCGCTGTACTCGATGTTGACGTCGGTGGTGCCACCGCCGCTGCTGCGGTAGGTGTACTTGGAAGTCTTCGCCACGGCGGACATTGTCGCTGGTTCGTCTCTCGATCGGCAGTCGGCGCTACGTTACCGGTCGGGCACCGTTCGACTAGTGAGAGCGGGAGCGGGTGGCGCGCGCGCACCAGGCGGCCCCGCGCCCCCGCGGCCCCGCGCCTCCGCACCCCGCCCGCGCTCCAGGGCGGCCGGCCGGCTGGAGCTCGCGGATCGTGTTACCACCCCCGCGCACCCCCCTCTCAGCCTTTTATAGACACGCCCGTCTTGACGCCGTCGCGGTTCTCTTTTATTTGTTTTGCCCAAAAATTTGGCAAAACCCTTCACGTCCTAAATTGTGTCATGCAGCAGTGCAGCCGACGCAGCGCGGCTACACCGGCGAGCTCGGAGTTGTTGTACACAGCGGAGCCGTGGGCGGAGCGCCGGGTCCAGGCGTTTCCTGGTGGATTCCTGTCGGTCCCTGGCAGGCGCCCGCGCACCGCTAAATGCCACCAATCGGCTGAACTTAACAATGAACTTCTTGTACTCTTTAAATTAACCCCTAACAACCGATGACTCTGCTCTGTTTACAAACATTAATTAAATCTAATTTTATCGGTTGGTCTTGAGAGTAAGGCATTTGAATATTAAAGCAAATCCGTGGAATCACGTATTTATAGTTCTGGATATTTAGTCTTTTGTTTTATCTTAATGTCCTAAGATCTAATAGAACTCCAAACGCTGTTGTTACTGATGTTTGTTTGTGTTAGAGAACATGCATATAATGAAGAAACATGTCGCTGCGCGGCGTAGCGGGCGGCGTAGTGCTTCGTAGCAGTCGGCGTAGTCCTTATCTACGAACTTTATTCATCGAGTTGTGGGCAGTAGCCGAGATAAAGTTAATTTTTACATATCGATTATAGCATCATAAATTGTTATAAAATAAAATAAAAAATATAAAGGATTCAAGAAAGGTCTTTAAAATATGAAAATCTATCATTGACTACACTAATACTAATAAACTGACTTGCGTAATCTATAAAATAAAATAGATACTTTGTATACGATACAGTTATATCCAACCGAACTGTGGAAAAACCTGAAAAGGTTGATGATTGACACAAGAAAGAGAAGCAGGCCTACATCCGGTAAAGGGAAAAGCCGGGCTGTAGATGACTATGGTGGGGTGCTACGTTACAGAGTGGGACTATCGCTTTGATTTAGGAATGAAATATAGGCGTTTCTTGTAAAAACATAATAGGTTGACACAAGGCTGAGGTTAAAGGCCAAACGAATGTAGTCGAATATTAGTAATCTACGTGAAGCGTCTCCCATCCAACATCTACAACTTAGTCACTCGCTTACAGATTGTCTGTCTTGTGACTACCTGTACCGACTGTCAAAGGTCTACAGAAGTCATCATATAGTATATAATGGATGGTCATATTGCATTATCTTGAAGCCACGAACACGTAGTACGTAATGAATGGTCATATTGCATTATCTTGAATATCGACCTAGCCACGAACTATGCCGATATCACCAAGTAGATAATTGGGTTATGGACCTTGAAAGTGGCAGAAGCTTCATCTAAAATGTTGTATCACTGAGTCATCCGGTTTGACGGAAAATCCACCCCTAACTGTGTTAGGGAAATGGTTAAGCTCAATCTCATATGGTAGATCGATACTATAATATTATAAATGTGGAAGTAACTCTGAACCAATTTTGAGGAATTCTGATGCGGCGATAAATAGTCAAAGTCAAAACATTTATTGCGAACTAAGTGTACAATTTTGATGTTATGTTATATTAGTAAATAAAACTTAGCAGCCTTTTCAAGCATTGCAATTTTATTATCATTCACTTTCCCGTATAATTCTAAATTAGCATGCATTACACAATACATTAGTAGGTACAATTGTATTGAGAAATTATAGTTATGTCAAAATTAAATGTCAATATTAATAATGAATTTAATACAATTATTTAGCAATATTAATGTCATCCTTTTCAGGTAGTACAAATTATGTATAATTTTATATGAAGTTAAATAGGATAGACTAAATATTATTGTTTGTATAGGACAGATCGCCACTTTGTATCCAGGAGCAAAACATACATACAATACTTTTAGCCCGAAAGTACGTTGCAATGAAATTATTTCCGACTTCTACGCAGGCGAAGCCACTGGTAGGAGCTAGTATGCAATGAAGATATTCAAAGGTGATTCTGCATTTATAAACATGGACGATAAAATGTAAAATGTATGTCTCACTCGCCACGGCAAGGTGACTTTCAGGTCCATAAAGACATTCAGTACTGTCAAACATGTTGGAAAAGTCGAAGTTTGTTTAATGTCACTGAACCGATTAAACAATTTGGGTAAAGCGACAAAAATAAACGTCAAAAATAAAAAGACGATTTATCGCAAAGAACGTTATGGTTTTAATATGCTGAAAAACAAGAGCATTATACTGAGAACAATTGTTCTTAAAATACCAGCTTATTAAATAATAAATGATATGTATTTTGTAGGCAGATTAAACATAAAACTTTTGCACGTCCAATATTTCTAGTCATTTTAAGCTAGATGAAGCCGGTGTTTCCTAGCTGACTACTGTGAGAAGAAACACCGAAATAAACACAGAGGTCAAATTCTCTTTTTTAAGTCCATACAACCCTACTGGTCAAATCATATGAGAACCATGTAAGTTAATGTCTGAGGTGGCCTTTTGAGGCAAGTGTCACACAGATTTGAGTGGACCTGTCCAGACAGGGCAAGCTTTTTGTGAGTTACCTTGTGGCTCAAACTTAGAGCTTTATGGAGAGCCTTACTTTGATGTTCGTCAAATCGTTGACGATTTGACGAACATCAAAGTAAGGACATTTGGATAGGCTGCATAAATGACTCAAACTGCCAGACTAACTGAAATAAGGCCCTAATATGGCGACCTACATAGTTCTCACATTCACAATAGGTTATATGGGACCAGGCAGATCTGTGTCTGAAATGTCCTTTTGAGGAAAAAACCACACAGATTAAAATGGACCTGTCTATTCAGTGCAGGCCTTTATCAGTAGTCGAGTAGCTCAACTTACAAACAATAAGGAGCTCAACGACCCGAAGAACAATGGCAAAAAAGGACACTTGGGTAGGCCGCAAAAGTACTCATACTGCAACACTACATAAAATATACTTTAAAGATCGAAAGAAAAAATAAAATAATACCCATATAGGTACCTAGTCCTCATATTCATAAAAATAAATTTAGTAAAAAAAAAACATAATATAATACATTACAAAGTAAGTATTCATGTCAAACATAATAAATTAAAAAAAAAAACCTTTAAATATTCATATCACTATAATAAAAGAATACTTTATGAAGTAAACATTCATGTCAAAATCAAAATTGCGCAAACAGTAGAATATAAAAAGTCAAAGTCTTAAAATGATAAAACTATCAATGGATAAACGTAATATTAGGTCATGTACATCGTTGAAGCAGGTCAATCCCAAGCCTTTTGGTCTTCAATGTAGTATTTAACTGTGTAAAAAGCTTTCTGGCATAGCTTACGTTTTATAACCAGTTTGAATTTATTAATACATACTAAGGTCTTGAATGTAGAAAGCGAGTTTATTATAAAAACGCTTACATTGACATCTAAATGAACCACCTATTTTCTTGAGCCTGGTTTTAGGAATGATAAAATTATGTTTGTTCTTAGTATTTATGAATATCACTGTATCTTTTAAATAGATTACTATTTTTATGTGCATACAAACGATTCTCATAAAACTGTGAGGTCACAGTCAATATAGGTCTGTTAAATCTGTTTCTGAGGGAGTGTCTAGGACTTAATTTGTAAATTGCACGAATAGCTCTTTTTTGTAAAAAAAAATACTGTCTGAATATCAGCAGCATTTCCCCACTACGAAATGCCGTATGACATCACACTATGGTATTAACTAAAGTATACTAAACGTGCTATCTCTAAATCTGTTAAGCCACGAATTTTTCTAACGGTATATGCAGCAGAGCTTATTGGGCAATTTATTTATATGTCAATAAACCCCGAATTGCAATTCAAGATTCCAAGTCGAATGACCAAATAGACAGCTTTTTATTTATTGACATAAATATACAGTTTTTCTGAAGTTATGGCGGCTTATGCGAGTGGAGTGATTCAAAATTTCAAACAGCAAAGATTCCAGTTTACTAACCAAAATCATGGAAGCAAGCTTTTAAACTAGACAGAAGTTTACATTTTATTACTTTTTTGTTCAGACAAAGTTCCTGTATTTTACATATTCCACAATTTTTTAATGCGAATTATAAAGACGGTTTTCGAGATACGTGGGTATATTTCAAAAGCGGAGCACCTGCACGATGTGGCTAGTATCTTCAAGAGTGAAATGTCAACTATATTTTCTCATAAGTCCTAATGTACTGATATTAATCATGGATTTATTTAGGTTAGTGCACGTACTGTCGCAGAGAAATTTCTATCTCGTAAATATCAAAACAGATGCAATAAAATTAATTGAGAAGTTTATTTCGAGATGTTTCTGTTCACATACATACCTAGAACTACGTTATTTCAAGAAAATACTATAGTTGCTTTGAAAATGTAAGAATGCCATAATTATTTGTTTTACTTATGACTGAACAATAACAGCTGCACTGGTCGTCCTTTAGGGTAAAGCACACTTGTGAGGTGGGTCTGCGAATGTCTTGATGATGGGACGTGTTGGTCCTGGCTGTCATTTGTAGATCCTTGACAGTCTTTACAAGGTCTTTGATGAGGAGTTCGTGGCTATTTAACGAAGCAGCACGGGTCAAACTTCGTGGTTAAGCGACCCTTGCTGAAGTTGATCCCAGGATTTGTGACCATCTATTGCATACCGATTTTCCTCCGTTTCTCGAAAAACACGTGATGAAATTGTCACCAACTATCATTTAAATTAAAGTACTCGATGTGTTAGATAAGGTAAGGCTAGGGTCTTTAAAAGTCGACGTCCGTCGTCCCCCATTCATCCGGACCCGAGGTGGCGGCGCGTGGTGTTCCCGTGCACCCCTCTTTGACGTCGCGGAGGGAGTCAAACACCTCACTCCCTCCGCTGGCTCGAGGTGGCCCGCAGAGGCGGTCTGGCACCAGCCGGCGATTACGGATGTCGCATACGTTCCCGCGATACCCGGCGTAGGTGAAAGATGGAACACCGGGGTGGTTTTAGTCAGTAAGAGTCTGACAGTCCCCTCCGTCCGCCCCAGAGTAGAGGACATCCATGATGATTTTCCCCCGTTAAAAAAAGAGACCCTAGCCTTTCCGAATCCAAAAAGCTTTGATAGTGGATATTGTATAACCTAGTCAGGGTGATACAGGTCACATAGGCAGTCGCTCTATGTAAAATATTGGTATGTATCCAGTTCAAAGCCGACATCAACATAGTTGGGAAAAGGGTTGGCAGATTGACTGATTGGTTGAATTCCACTCCTTATACTTGAACGACTAAGGTGTGCGAAAGCTTGCAAATCTCGTAGGAACTAATT
Source organism: Hecatera dysodea (assembly GCA_905332915.2). NCBI lineage: Eukaryota > Metazoa > Arthropoda > Insecta > Lepidoptera > Noctuidae > Hecatera > Hecatera dysodea. The sequence goes on along the minus strand of HG995286.1, from coordinate 21,048,030 downwards.
TGACTAAGGAGTACCTATTATGTTATCCAGGTATTCGGTAGAGATGGCAAGACAAGCAGTCTCCCCATATGAAATACTGGTATTCAGCTGCATCCGGTTAGACTGTAAAGCGATATAAACCATCTTCTACCCTTTCTTAACTATATTGGGGTCGGCTCCGAGTCAAACCGGATTCAGTTGACCACTAGTACTTTACGTGAAGTGGCTACCTAAGGCCTGATAGGTAGCCGCACACACAGGTCCACAACCCTCACAACTGGGTAACACTGGTGTCAAATTTTCTGGCTCCTGACCATCCGTAACGACTACCAACATTCTCAAAATGGCAGCCGGGACTTACGGCTTAGAGTAGTTTACGAGACACGGAGGAGCCTCGGTATGATAATATGGTCACCCATCCACAGACCAACCTCGGTAACGTTGCTTAACCTTTAATACCAACCTGTGCGGCTGTTATAATTTAGCCACGAGCAAGGTGACGAAGACACAAATTAGCATAGGAAGGCTTTCGCAGTGGTATAATGCGACACGCTGGTTTGTATCCTCTGGTCACGTGAAGAGTCGACTAGCTGCTTACTGATTTCACGAAAAAGTCGATGAGCTCTCGCACCCCACGGCCCTAGTTTTTCAACCCAAACGCCTCAAATACATAATTCCCAAAAAGGTTGTTGTATTTGCGCCGTTTGAGATTGTCTGCTGTCTGCCGCAGCCGCCCCAGCACAACCCGCCGTGCTAAGAAGATGGGATGGCGCAAGGGTATCGACAAATGTTGCATAGAGATTGTTAGACAAATACCTAAGTGTATAACCATAAAGCTGCAGAAACGAGGTATTAAAACAATCGAGCGATTCTCACTCACACTCATGATTTAATAAAATTGTTGTGTAACATTTTTATACTTAAACTATTATTAAACTACTGAATAATACTGAAAATACGTTATGTAAAAAGCAACAGAAACCAACAGGCCTAGAACGTGCTCAACGCGCGAAACAGTGGGTCACGGTGAGATAGCAGTCATACGCAATAATAGTATTAATAATGAAAAGTAACCATAGAAATTAGATTTATGAATGACAACAATAAAAAATCTAGCAATTGGTTTGAAATAAAGAATACGACTAAATAAGACTACTAGCGTTTTAAATTCACTTACTCTAATTCTGTTTGAATTTTGTGTTAACGTTATTTTTCACGGACATTTTCAACATGTTTCTGATGTTTTCCATACAAGTTATCACGAATAAGAATCGAATACGAGTAAGTACAAGAACGCTTATCTCTATAATTTATTTGTGTTTAATTACAGCGCCAGAATTATCGAAGTAATAAATGAGAGATGAAAATCTGTGCACAACTGTCCTGCGGCCTGATTTCCAGCTCGCAGCGCACGCGCAGGTGGGAAAGTATTCGGTTATATTCGTACCTGCGCGAAGTGGGCCGAGCGCTTTCCGCGTGCCCCCTCCCCACGCCGCACCCCTTTAGCGAATGACTCAACCGACTCTGGACACGACAGAAATTATTAATGCCAGCTTTTCCAACGTGTTTATTTGTCGCTACAACGCTTTTTAACTTTATGTTCCTTTAATAAGAATAGTTATCCATACTAGTTATTTTGAAACAAATTTTTTGGCATGTGATGGCTGTAAGTTTTACAATAGTCTCCTACTTGGACTAGTGAGCACTATAACTACTACAAATAAATTATTATTAAATTATAAAAATTAAATTAAAACTGTAAATCCGTTTCTACATGCATTGTGATGCGATATTTATTTTTAGAGTTCCCATCCTTAGGTAACAAAAATATTTGTCACTAAGGCTTTCCTCAAGATTTACTTGCGTAGATCTATAGTAGTAGAAATGAATTTTGGTAAATGATGTAAGGTTTCAATAACGAACACACAGATCGCTGGGAATCTTATATTATTTTCGTGCGTCAATTTGATCCTTAGAAAAAGCAGTTTCTCCTGTTTAAAAAGCCGTGCATTAATAGATACATATATACATTTATATGGCATAGGTATGTTGTTTCAGGAATTGTTTTAGCGGCTGTTTAACGACAGATTGTTATTGGCTCGTCCGTAAATCAAAATGATGAGTTAAGAACGAGTCAAACCCTTAATTCAATTTTTTTACAGTTTTTCCGACTAAAGTAGTGTTTGAAAATTACTCAACTTCAAATGGTTTCGTTCATTTTTCACAGTAAAAATATATCTTTTCGCGGCTACACTTCGAAATGCTTTTAAAAACAATCGTAAATAAGATGCAAAACACAGGCATAAACAGATCAATGAACAAGATCTCAAAAATTCCTCTACGTGTCTATTTAGAACGAAAGGGCATTCACTTGCAGATATAGTTTCTTGCCAAAACACCTTGTCTAGTAAATGAAGTCACTATGGACTGCTACCAATTATATTATTAGGTTAATTGGTATATTGTTTTTTATGTGATATATGTACATATGTATGTACTACAAAGCTATTTAGAGAACATATCTGCAGATAAGAGTCTACATTGTGTTTATTGATAGTATAGATTTCACATTTGAAAATCGATGTTACTGAGGTAGCTTTAGGAAGTGGATGAAATACCTCATGTGTAACTATTGATAACTATCAAGAAAATCGGTTACGAAAACGGTATAAAGCTTACCATCAATCCTCTAAACTTCTAAATCGTTTGTGGTGCCTAACTGTCAGTTCATAGCCAAAACTACCAACTGTAGAAAGCTGAATTTAAAATGAACAAAGAAGTTTTGGAAAATACATCTTTAAGGGGGGAAATGGGAGGGGGTACATAGTATTTGTTATTTCCAGTCGACGTCTACGCGGACGAAGTTGCGAGTTTTATGTCTGTATTTATTATGATCACTTGTTTGATACTGTTGAGTTTTTACAAATCGAACTATAAAGGTTCGTAGGTAAAAATATCTCATCATCAATACATACCATAATGTCAGCCAAAAAGTGAAAGTATCAAAACAATCGTCTAATCTTAGACCAAATGAATCACTTCGATAAATCGAAGCGCTATGTTAGTGATGCCCATCACACAGTCGAATCGTCCGGAATATTTTGACGTGGCGAGTCCTAAATACATTCAGAAATCGTAAGTCAGCGAGCCATGGAATAGTCTTCGCACCCGATCAAGTTTATTTTGATCTTTACGTCCCTAACAGTCATAAAGGAGTAAGCGTCGGTGCCAACAATTTAGGTTATTTACGTGTCGTTTCGAATACCTCTAAAAGAACTTCTCTGCAGAGCGGCTCCCATCATCTCTGGTACGATGGGTTGTCGGGTGGATTTTCATTCGGGTAAGTGAGTCTCCATATATTCTCGGCCTCGGAAAAGAACGGCACATCAAAATCAACCAATGTGGGAGCTCGGATATTCCTGATTAATTTATCAGTGCCGTGAACCGAGGGTATGAAAGCCGGTAAATTAATAAAGGTAATAAAAAAAAAATTAAAAAAAAAATTAAAACTAAAATATCAAGTTAAAACTTCTTTGACCTATGGAGTGAGTTTTTACGGTTTTTGAGCAAACATATTCGGGGCGATAAGTTTATAGTTGAGCAGCTGTTGAGACTTGTTTAAAGAATATTAAATATACTTATCCAAAAAATTAAAAAGAAGGAACGCATAAGTGATGGAACTTTGAAAGGCCGGATTTGGAAAATTAAAAAAAATAACTTCGGCAAAATAAAAATTCTATGCAACACTTACGTGTGATAGTGCATTTATTCACATCTGACGGGATGGAATGGAAAATGTGTGGCAATAGTATTGTGTTATTTGAAGATCACGTTAAAAAGTGCTCTTTTGAAAATCTGGAAGTGGGCTCGTAACCACTGGGCTCGTAACCACTGGGCTCGTAACCACTGGGCTCGTAACTAAAACTTTTCAGATATATTCTCCATATTCTTTCAGCAAGCTGCACCAATGTATCAACTTTTCGCCCTGGATATGCTTGTTCAAAAACCGTGCCAGCTCCTTAATCCAATACCATTGGTTTAGCCTACATTGTTCTATTTGGTCCGTATCTAGGGCTGCTTAGATTTTATACGGTTGGAAGCATGAAAGCAAAGGAAATACATAATACCGTGAATTATGATTCATCCCATAAAAATCAACTGAATTAGTGACGTATCGATGACTTCAAAGTAGATACGGACATCTAGGTTTGTTTTTGCGAAAATGCTTATTTCACGTTTAAATTTTTATTTTAAAATTATTATATACATATTTGCTATGGTTTCCCCCGTGCCAAGGCGAGGGGCCTGTGGTATTTTCTAATACTACAGACCAGTGGGTAATGTTCCTTTGTCAAATTGAAAAAAAAAATGTAATTCCAACAGAACTCCGACAGCTCATATGCAAATAGTTCGTCTATTACGGGAATCGTATTTCGACTTCTTCCGAGTAAGCATTAGACACATGTAACAATTCATAAAGTATGAAAGTGTCGAACTTTACTCTTAACATATTTAGAAAAGGAAATGATAACCAAACTTCAGTTTTAGGTTGAAATAATGTTCACCCATACATAATAATAATAATAATAAATTTATTCATTTCAATAATACATAGTAGGTACACTAATAAAACACTAATGCAATACATACAAAAAAAGCCTTAAGTGCTAGGTTTCTTCAAAATTCCCTGGATCCCACACTAGGATTCCCTGTGTCGTGGGGTCCAGTCTCTTCCCAATAAGAAAACATTTTTTTTTTTTTAACTAATGACTATATAAAACTAATAATCATAGAAAAACTGTAGTTACATGTAAAAGTTATAAATAATAATAATAATAAACTAAATGGGTGAAATGTATGTGTATTTGTGGAGTGTGTGGTATGTAGGGGTGAATGTAGAGTGTATGGATGAGTGCATGTTCGTTGTTATTATATATATACATATTTGCAAATAACTTTACGACTGTATGTTCAAAAGTTCTTCGGTTATATTGTAATTTTTGGGATGCAGCCATTTAAATACAGCTTTCTTAAAAAGTCTATAAGTGAGAAACAATATATCTACTTCGAATTCTTCAACTGAAAATATAAGTTAGTAAACAAAAATAAAAATCTTTTGTCTTTACTTGTGCCTTGCTTATTGCCAAATTTGGTGGTTTTGATTTACTTGCGAATATCAAACAAAATATGTTGCAAAAATGATAAATAAATAATAATAATATTATTTTGCAGAGCTTCAGGTGTCCATAAACCTACGTATTCGAAATTTAGAACCTACCTATTAAATAAATCATGATAACTCCACGCAATCTTCAGAAAAAGAGATCTGATAGTATATCACAATCACAACCATGAGGAACGAACATGTGATTCCATTTTTTTTTCTGTTAGAGTACGGAAACCTGAAAATATGAGTAGAAGTAAGAGAGAAGAGATCACATATTTATCAGTAAATTAAGGATTGTTTTCAGTTTAAATAGATGTGTCATCTATTTCACAATTCATTTGTAGCAATCGGGGCGAAACTCCGCTGTCGCAGCAAATCGCTGCGTGGCGGACGGAGCTTGCCGGAGCTCCTTCCGCCGCTCGGATCTCATGGCTGTACGGAGAGAGCGACTATCGCAACCCAGCGCTGATCACGCCACCATCGTGGCGATAAGTCCCCTTTTTGAGGAGTGGTTGGAGCGCGGCGTCCTCGACTTCTGCCTGACACAGGTACTCACTGGGCACGCATGTTTTAGATTCGGCGAGAGGACGCCCGAGGGTCAGTACTATGTGGATCCCCATTAGGATACAGTAGAGTATACGGCGAAAGTCTGCCCTGATTGGGCGGAGTCGCTGAACGCTATGTCCTCGTCGAGGCGACCGGCGGCAGCGACCTCTCACTTCCAATCCTGTTTCAATCCATGGTCCGGAGCGAGAGGAAGCAATAATGCTAGCAAAGGAGGAGGCGGACCGCGTGAGAGAGCCGAAGAAGTCATTTGATGATCCCATCGATAAAAAAGGTAGAAATTAATGAAATACTATCAAATTTTATAACTTCTGGGTAAATATTTCTATTGCCCGTTTAAGAAACAGTTAATGTAGTATTGATTAAAGCACTCACTCATCATCTCGATCGAAAATACTCAGAAGTGCTGAACTATGTTTATGCAGTTCTGGGTGACCTATTCCCTGAGTGGTCTGTTATTTATCTGCATAGATCTGTTAGTCTAACAGCAGGTGCGATGACTAACACAAGTGTCTATGAAGGTACCTACACCGATCTAAAAATATATTGTACACATTTTTAGAACTCGGGTAACAGTTTCATGAATTTGTTCAACAATTCATTGAGGGTAGAAATACGTTTTGAGGTACGGTTGTAAAGATGTTCAAAAAGTGCTACTACTAGGTACTACTTTTGATTTGGATTTTTCCTCAACTGAAAATCGGAGTCCAAATATAAATTATGGAATAAGCAAAAAGATAGAAGACATTTCATTCGGAAAGACACTGTTCGCTTTTTTAAAATGAACTTTATACCCATGACAATGTTTTTGATAACGACATGTAATCATTGATAACTACATTCAGAATTGCGAACAGCAAATACGGCTACCGTTTAAGAAGATCACAACATAACTTTATTGGAAATAAACGTTAACAGTGACAGTCCCAAAACTAATTTGCGCTCATACGAAATCGACAGCTAGCCCACTGTCCAATCGTTACCGAAAATATTCAGTTTGTCATATTTCTATTTTTGCAAAAGTAGGTTTCTAGTCTTCCAAACGAATGAGCAATACCTACGCGTGGACGTTTGAATTACCGGTTTTAATATCGTCGTTATTTTGTTTATTCGTTCTTGGCTTTACGCTGATTAAACTTTAGGAGGTATACAAAACTAGGCAGCTGCAATGGTAAGCAGGTTACCAATGCATTATGGATAGGAGGCTTAAGCAAATGCCGTTGGGTGTGGAGCTGCCGCGATCTTTGTCTGGTTACTTGGGTGTCTTCCTGTAATAAAAACAAACTAATTAGTCTGACGCATAGATTTCCTAATAATATTGGACACGTATTTGTTTCCACGGGCACAAATTAATGAAGACAATACAGTATACTGAAAACTCGTGACGTCACATCCCAACTAACATTTTGGTTATAAGAATAAGTGCTATATGAGCTGCTTAAGAGAATTTTAAGAACCCAAGGTTCTGTAAAGGCACTAACAATTGGGTGATAAAGCGTTCTGTATCTCTCTTATAACCCTGGTTTGGGCCTGTTCATGTTAGAGCTTAGAGCGACTTAATGGTTATAGAGAGTGATAAATGACTGATTATTAATGGTTATAGAGAGTGATAAATGAGTGATTATTAAGAGTTAGAACAGTGCTATTGTAGCAGTGATTACCATTTCAAGTGTTTTATAAGCTATACACAGGGTATAACTGCAAGCCAAAGTAGTAAACAAGCTATGGAAACCACTTTAATGACTTTTTTGGTTACACATGGTTACTTCTTGTAACAAATTTATATCTTAAGAATATACCGGACTTATTTAGTAGCAATACATATCACCGAAAGCGCTAAATATTTGAACTGTTTTCATACAGTTTTACGTTCTTGTTAAAGTCAATAGTGATAATATTTTCTAGTACGCATTCATGTCTTGGTGTTTAATAATATAATTAAGGTAAGTGAAGTGTTTAAGATTACTGGGTGTTATAGGAATTAAATCACATGCGGAGGTAAGTTTACCGTAACAATATATACTAGTTTTAATCTCATTTTTGAAGCGCCTTAAAAATAAACTACTTTTGATGATAAAATGATGTAAAAAATACTGCCTGTTTTTTTTTCCTTTATTTATCAATTCCTAGTACCTCCTAATGACATTATAATTGAAAATTATGAACAATGTAAGTAAATAATTGGACTAGGAACATTTCAATAAGTTTTTTCTTTCACAATTTTTTATAGAATATCTTTACTTAAATGGCGTCTTAGTTCTAATTACTTAAAGATCCTGATAACTCTGTTATTCCTCCCGTAGTGATTAAATACTGAAACTAAGCACTTGCATGCCACTAGAAGTTCTAAAACATGTTTATAAAAGTGAAAAAACATAGAGTTTATAGGTTTAACTTGTTTAATAGTTCTCCGTGGAGCTGTAAGCTGATATTTTTTGGGGTTCTGTTATCGTTTGAAGAAAACCCTTTATATATCACACGCCTGACTGCATGACAATAAAGTCCAAGAATTATGATGTTATTTTGTAATAATAATATTAGCTGTCAATATATTTTCTAAATACAAAAAAGTTAAAAATCAAATTGCACATACAAAGAATGACATAAGAAAGTAGTTTCTTTTTAATGTACGAATAATAGTATGTATTGTTAATTAATTTTACGATTTCTTTAATTATTAACAAAACTTCCTCTGTTATTTCAGTAAATAAGTCGCATAAAAAAGCCTGCGCTCTACGGCCCTCCCGGGGGTACCTAGATTCTGCGAGGCACTTGCGTTAGTCACGCGTAGGCGCTCGGTCAGTCATGACAGAGAGGAGCTTCGATAATGGTGCCGCATCGGTCTTTTTAATATATTTTATTTAATTTTAATTTATTTTTAAATTTCACATATCAATGTTAGTGGCTGGCTAAAGTGTCAGCCATAGTATGAATTTTTGAAAAGGCTCTGATTGTAAGTTTTTAGTTTTGTGTTGCGGAGTAAGAGTTGCCCTTTGAAAATATAAAACAAACACAGGTGAATTTAAAATTATGAGCAATGTTTAAAGGGATGACTCAGGCCTGAACAACTTTCATTATAGGACTAACTAAATAAACCGTACAAAAAAAACCATGTTTTCCATAAATTTTGGCCGAGCAGGTAAGTACTTTTTTATGGAACAGCTGGTTTATATTTTGGGGTGATTTAGTTGGTCCCATAATTAAAGTTGTACCTACATGTTCATGGTCTGACCAACCCCTTAAAATTTTGCTTATGATTTCAAGTTCATCCTGTAGATAGGTGCTCTCTCCTCTTTTTTATTTGTATTATTTTATCTTTTGTTTTTATGATACTCATGGACAAACCGTCTAATTTTTAATCTATCTCAATGATGTTCATAATGGACTTCATCATTTTAATATGTGTGCATTACCCACTTCGTATATTTCTAGTCATCTTTGGTTGAAGTTCAAATTAAGAGAAAAAAATACCGTAATGTGTGATAATCATGAAGTCTACACTACGAACACAATCATCAGGCACGATCAACATCAACATCATCTACATGACGTAAATTTGTCATTTTAAAGCGAAATCTCTCCCTTGTTCATTCATTAATTTTATTTGAGGTGGTTTTCTTAAAATGTACGCTGAATTGTCAGTGGGGATCATGTTTATCGTGTCGTAAATAATTTTCGAAAACTAATATTACGTTTAAGTGTTATGTCTTTATTTTTATTATTTAATTTATAGTCGGAATTGCTTCAATTACCAAAGTTTTGTTCGACCCAATTTCGAGCAGTGTTTGATTGAAAACATTTTGCTATGTATGGTCACTTTTACGATGGTTCCTTTATGGCTATACTAATATAAAAATTTAATGTACGTAAGTAAGAATAGTTGAATGATACACATGTCATGTTGATTTTGTTCATGACTGTCTTGCGCTATTGTACAGAGTCATTCGCCCTGGTGTGAAAGTGTTGGAAATCTTCCACCGACTGATTAAATGACTCTTTGACTAATATATTACTAGTAGATATGTCAAATGACTAAAACATATCTTAAATAAAACACGATTCCTTGAAATAAAAATCTTTTATTTTAAAACTGTGTGTAAAAGAGGTAAGAAGTAGAGAAAACTACTTTTTTAATACAAACTAATTTAAATGACTACAAGCTTTCGGTTCAAGAACATCTGGCAATATAATTATACTTAAGTAATTTAAGAAACTTTCAAATTCACTTGCTTTCCAGTGAGCAACACAATCTAGACCTCTTACTGATCTGTGAATTGCAGATGGAAGTTTGCATTTACATTTTAGATATTTTGTGCACACCACTTAGTCTTAAGTCTCCCAAAATTTACGTCGCTCCAACCTATTAGTAACCTTTTCATAATTCCCAAATGAATCAAGTGCAACGAATCTGAAATGGGAAATTGTTCTACAATGTCGATAGGTAGTTCTTTCTTCTAAAGTTTTCGTCGGTTCTTGCAGAAGACCTTTTTGTTCGTCATCCAAGTTGTTTGAACTACTGAGAGGTCAGATCGTCACAAATTAGAAGATATTCAACATCGGAGATAATTTGCTGTTGCACGGAACCCTGTTGTATTTTAGCTAATCGCTCTTTATATGAATCATTGTTGAGTTCACTGGATTTGTATTTTGTACTTCTATTGATATTAGAACTATTGCCTGGGATAACATCAAAATCATTTTCTGGATTTTGATTCAGGAAACACTGTTTTTCTAATATATGTAATGCTTCTCTAGTCAAAGTAATTTTTTTTCCTCAACTGATTTAGGCTCGTCGCATTGGATTTGCGACTTTTGACTCTACCCATTTGTTTTTTAATTAGTCATGGTTTCATTTTGAAACAATTAAATATTTCCAAATAAACGCTGCATTGCAAAACGTAACTATAGTTTTTGAGGTTAGGTTAGGTTAAGTGAATTAAATCCTATTTTATTCAACTTAAAGTGATAATGAAGAGTAAATAAACTGCATTATGTAGCCTGCAATGATTTAAAGGTGGATTCTAACTCTTGCAGAATCTGGCTCTATAGGACTTATAATCAACACTTCTTAGATCCTTATAGCTTTCTTACTAACTCTTAAGGCTCGACAAAACTTGTTAAGTGGTACAAAGTATTTGTCTAACTCTTTTTAAGAATAATGGTTGATAGTAAGTGTTAGTACACACCTGAGCATCACTCACAGCGTTTAATACTTCTTGAAGCTATTAGAGTAAGCCTTAAGGTGTTATAAGACCTTTTACTACCTCAGTATTCGAATATCAGCCGTTAGTAAGTGTTAATAGACACCTTACAATTGCTTTAATAGGTTTGTGCATCTTAAAGCTATAAGAATAAGTTATACAATGGTTTCGATAATCTCCATACTACCGTCTTAATTTATATTTTTTGTATTTATTACTGTTATTCCTCTAGAAGGTTTAATTATTTATAACTAACCCTACTGTAGAGGCGAATGTTGCTATCGGAGTTCTTATATACCATATATAATACTAAGAGCTATAAAAAAAGGCTGCCGTTAGCTCTAAAATGTTTGTTGGGATATTTGTACACTTTTGGACTCGCCCTCTTCAGTTCCTCCTGCTGACCGCCCTGCTCACTCTGGAACCCTCCCATCTAAAAACATTGCATCACCAGCCTCCACTTTTGGACGTTGCTGCGCTTTATCATTGTCAATTTCTATCGATATGAAATGGTGAAAAATACGAGTCTATTTAGTTTTTGAAAATCTAATGGTAGGACTAAAAAGAATCAATTTTTTTCCAAGTAAGTAATAAATACCCATCTGGAAAAGGTTTTGTTGAGCTAAACAAACAATCGATCGAAGCAGTGAAAATCTAATTTTAGACAATGATGCACTCGCCATGTTTGCTTGATCCAGTTTTAGTCTGGAATCGATCGACCTGGCCTACTGCTCTAGATTTTTCTTGAGGGCTTCTAAAGTTTTCACTTCATACAAATAATCCGAATAGCTTATTTTGTCAAAATATTTTGTTTACAGGTTTTTACATATATACCTACAAAGATACTCGAAACACAAAACGAAATGACTCATGATTTCATTTTTGATTTCGTTGAAAGAACTCGAAGAGCCGGATATTATATGTATTGTATAGTCATGTCGACATCTAGGGTTGCCCACCATACCTTATAAAAACGTATCCTACTTTATTTTGGATAAATAAATTTTATACTTTTGCATAAAAATAAAGTATGGGAAGATACTTTATTTCTAACCAGCCGCGTTGTTCCCGTTCCCGTAACAATACGGGGATAAAATATTTCGAACGAACTGAACTTCCTACCATATCTTTGAAAAATTAAGTTGAATTTACACATTTTGAAATGGTACTTATAGCCAATCTTGTAAAGTTAATATGACTTTAAATATTATTAAGATGGTATATTCCGACTTAGTAAGAGTAACAGAACTGCAAAGAAAATCTAAACTTAAATATAAAGAGGATTTTTTTAAAGTATGTATTTATTTGATGGAGGCAGTAATCTCTGGATCCGCCAGATTAGTACAACCTACGTACTAATCTAGTTAGTTGGATTATCGACTACCAACAAAGAACAATAAATAAACGCTTTGAAATCAAAGCCTTTTTCCAAGTAAAGGTATCAAATAATAAAAAAACAATCAATGTGCTGTGCTAAAAATATGCTGAAAAACACTTTTTTTCCCAATACCTTATTTTTTTCCAGTCCAAATACCTAATCAATAATTATGTTATTTTTTCCAGAAAAAGTTTTCAACCCTATCGACATCACCAAATACTTCACAAAAAAGAAAACTTGAAATTTCATGTAAATGGAAAACAAGTGCTGGAAAAACTATTGTGAAAATCTCTTGTTTTTCAAGAACTTTGCAAGGAACCACATTGTTGAAGAAAATAACTTTTTCGTGAGAAATAACGCCATCACCTCAAGAAAAAAAGCTTAGCAAACTGATCGGTCCGCTGTTCGACGAAAGGTAGGTAAAAAATTTACAGAATGAATTGGGGAGACTTTAGCCATCCCACAACCCTGGTCTAGTCTGATAACGATACTTACCTGACACCAAGACAATGTCTAGACATTCTATTTATATCGTTCCTCAATAGGAATGTTTTCTGAGTAAAAAATATATGATTTGTCCGTCCTGTCCTGATTATAGAAAAATATTGGACACGTATTTTTTCCTTTATCAAATCTATAAAAACTGACGAAGATACAAAGCATCAAAGATCAGGAGTCGGCTTGTGACGTCACGGCTCGGTAAATATTGTAGCGGGTAGTGACGTCACACGAGTTTTCAACGCAAGGTATCGTCTTCATTTTTTGTCTACGTGAAAAAATAAAAAAATACGTGTCCATATCCGTGTGTTTTAGATAACTACCCTAGTGGCGTAATATCATTTTTGAATGTCCTGAGCATAGAGAATGTAACCTGAGGCTCTAGACAAAGTTCTGTTCTATATTTGAATGTTTAATGTAATAAATGTCACGTGATCAACGTGACACTTCAGTAGCGTTTGTCAATCCTACGTTTTGGACAGTTTGACAATCGACTTCACACCGCCGCCTCTGACTAGACTGTCACTTGTGCAGCTGGCAATTTTTCCTCAGGGTGGCGTAAACTGATGCGAAATTTGTTCGAAAGAGTCACCGCAGCCTTGGAACGCAAAGGGCACAAGAAGGATCACGGGTGGGTTTTAGTCAGTAAGAGTCTGACACTCCCTTCCGCTCCGCCCAGAGCGGGAGAAGTCATTTGATGATTTCCCATCCAGAAAAAAAGGATGGCGTAAATTGGAGGAAACCCTCCAATGAGCCCTCCTGAGTTGGATTGATTCAAATAGGTATCGTAATAAATTAATTGTCATTGCGATGAGTTGATGACTGATTTGGTACTATAGAATTTGGAAGGTTCGAGAAATATTGGAAGCGATTTTCTCAGTTTTGTATGAACGGAGTAGAAAGGACGCCTGTAAGGTCAGCTAGTTATAGATATGATTACGAAATTCCAAAATTTTTCCTAGTCAGGAATATATTATACAACCTACAGAGATGCGGCGCTCACAGATGCTGAGTTCTCGAACTGTGTTAAGTTCTAAACAGCATTGATGTTTGAGGCGATTTTTTCGTAATTTTTGAAGATTTCGACAAGCAATCTTTGTCTTTAGTAATAAAAATAAAATGATCGGAGTAGGCAGAGCTATTTTTGGAACTTAAGACACGTTTAAATCTATACTAATATTATAAAGCTGAAGAGTTTGTTTGTTTGTTTGTTTGAACGCACTAATCTCAACAACTACTAGTCCGATTTGAAAAAATCTTTCAGTGTTAGATAGCCCATTTATCGAGGAAGGCTATAGGCTATATATCATCACGCTAAGACTAATAGGAGCGGAGCAGTCATGAAAAATGTGACACAAACGAAATTGTGCGGACAGCTAGTAATATATAAGATCCCGGGATTCACTGGAGTTAAAAATATATTCTCTCTCTAGTATCTAATGGTTTTTAGAGGTACTGTCTAGTAAATGTCTGAACATTGATACAATCAATTGACATTTTCAAAATAACCTTGTTGATTTTTTTCATTGTATTATTTTCGAGCACTTTGGGATTGAAACCCCCGGGTCGTGGAGTGGGGTCCGAGTGCTCATTACTTATTTAAAGATTTGTCAAGACGTTTAGTTGACACTTCCCGTGCTGATTTGTAGGTATTATTATCATTTATTGCTTGTTTTTAAAAGTTATTGAAAAAAATATTTTACTCAACAAGTTAGGTTCTATGTATAATGCTGTTGATGAAATCTTAATTTTATTGATCATCAAATGACTTCTCCCGCTCTGGGCGGAGCGAAAGGGAGTGTCAGAGTCTTACAAACTATAACCCACCCGTGATCCTTCTAGTTCCCTTTGCATTCCAGGGCCGCGGTGACTCTTTCGAACAAATTCTGCCACCCTAGCAGGCACTGACCCTATAGGGCTCCTTCTTCTTTGCTGACAGATCTTGGAGGCGCGCGTGCCCGCCGCCAACCCGGGCCTGGTTTCTATCGGACGGCGAGCCACCCATAGCTCGCCATCCGCAGGCCCGAGCTGGCTTATACCTTGAACGAAGGTATAATAAGCCAGCCCGAAGATAAGCATTGTCATACACCGTTGCAATGCTACCAGCCTTATGGGTAAGTACATTACCAGTGGCCAGCGATACGGAGGATTTTTTCGACGCCATCTTTTGACTATTTTTAGTTAGTTATAATAATATTAGCAAAATATACTTCCGATAATTTTCTTTGAATATATAGCAAGCAGCAGAGGAGTAGTGGTGGCCGAGTGGTAACGGCTCCGACTTACGAATTGTAAGGTCGCGGGTTCAAACCCAGCCAGGCGCATTACTTTGTGTAATTAATTTCTTCACCACTGCTCTCAAAACGGTGAAGGAAAACATCGTGAGGAAACCGGCATGTCCTAGAACCAAAAATTCAAAGACATGTGACATTCACCAACCCGCACTGGGCCCGCGTGGTGGATTACGGCCCATTCCCTCTCCTGGAGAGGAGGCCTGTGTCCCAGCAGTGGGAACGTTAAAAGGCTGATTATGTATATAGCAAGCTATCCGATTTTACAATTAAATTTCCGGATTTGTTTATTATCCTGGGCAAAAGTTCTACCTACTCCGATCACTAGTAATAACACAAAACCAGGAAAAACATGGGATGGAAATTATTCAAATAATTGAAGGTTCAATATTACCATAATTGAAAACGTTAAAATACAAGGGAAAGTTATGGCACTTTTAAAAACAAAATCTTAACACGTACAAAATAAAACTAAACAAGATATAATATTGAAAATATATAGGTACATATTTACAAGCGGAGTAAAACGGAGACAAGACTCATAGGGCTTCGAAAAATTCGTCCACATCGCTGTCAACGGGAAAAGTGGCCAGAACGCTGGCCGCATTGCCACGTTGAATGGCAATGCTGATTCGTTGACCAAAGAAAAGGCCAGCCCTCTGGTCACGTGAAGAGTCGACTAACTGCTTAATTGAAGGTGATTCTGATTACCTAAGAAAGAAGAAGAAAAGTTTAAAAAATAAATAAAGGCAAGACTCGCAGCATAATTCAACAAATCACCCAGAGAAATTGTGTTATAATAATTTTACATCAACAACAAACCGTATTTTTGTGATGAGAAATGAAACATTCGTCCGTTCTATTCCTGTAACACGTACCTAATACATTTGCAAGTTTTAACCGAGTGTTTATTTTTGAAGCGCGTCATCATACTCTTATGTCTTCCCATTTAATTTTAATCAGCACAGGTTAAAAATGATCTGGGGTGTGTTTTAAGAATTACATCTGTTACGAAAGTCAAAATCTATCTGGAAAATATGTAATAAATAGAATCGCATCTCATATCAGTCGTTGCTCACAATGTTCACCCCTGATATTAAAATGGCTGTCATCTGACGCGCCTGGCCTAGTGCTGTTCGGGTGATATCATAAGTCCGTCGTCCAAGCACACAGGCCCGAGTTGGTGTCGTGTGGTGTTTCTGCGCACCTCTCATAAACGTTGAAAGGGTTAGGAGAAGCTCTCTCTTCCCTTCACCTGTCACGTCCGGGCTGATTATGGAGCAACACCACGAGGTTCTAGCCAGCACCAGCTAGACAGCTAATTTGACAGAGAATTTATAAAAAAAAATGTCGGTTGATATTATGTGTCACCGAAATGTTGATCCTAGAACATGCTGATTCCCCACGATGTTATCTTTCATCGTTTGGAGAGCAATGGCGATACATAATCTTACAAGGTGCAATTCGTTCTTTTATGTCATTGTATGTGCCTTGAAAAGAGTAAGCCTATCTACTGAAGGTTCTTTATTAAACTACAAATGAATAAGAAATCCATATAGTTTGTAAAAGTTGAGATCGATAGGTATACATACATACCTCTGTATGTGAGCGAAAAGTTCAAAACAGATTTGTTTAAATACTTCTGCATTTACCGAATGTTATTGAAACAATGTTCGGTATTGACGTCATACTTATAAATAGTACGTTCCTAACGAAGACAACGGTTTTATTACGTTACATCACGAAGTTATTTCAAAGTGGATTGTATAGTTCTTGTTAGATGTACGTGAAGCCTACTGTTAAGACAAGTGACAATATTTTCAGTGATGGAGCGGTGTCAGTGATTAGCACAAGTCAAAAGATCCAATCCTATATTGACAGGCGCTATCGAAAAGTCACGGAATCTATCTTGTTCATTTAGGACAATCGCTCCCTAGACCTGATAGCATATAACAGTATCTACAGCCTATATAAAAACCGCCAGCTTGTCTTGTCTCCCTTTTTTATGGTAGGTTTATTATTACAACTGTATGTAAGGTACTAATTGTGTTCAGGGTAGTTTTAAATACAATTTATTTCATACGGAGCCCACGTAGTCGCAGTACCAATAATATCCTGAAATTATTCACGCAAGCAAAAGCAGTGCTGGCTTAAAGATGATTCATTCTGAAATAAACATTTATATGTGAGTCAACGCGGCTGGTTCGTTTCACAGAAATATGTAGGTAAAATAAGAAAAAAACTTTGGTATAATCTCGTGATTTCAAAGCTTTCAGACGACTTTGACATTCTTTACGATATTTGATGTATGGTTTTACAGGTAATTGTTTTAGGGTTCCGTTATGAAACTGAACACCTTTAAACCACCACAACTGTTGGCCGCACCCTAGACAAAAATGTTTTCTCTAACTTGTTATCAAGCTTATCAACAAAATTAAATGATAAAGTTCCACTCAAATTACAGCTTTTAGTATTAATTAAATAATATCGACTAATGTTAAGCTGTAATTTGGGTGGAGTACCTACCTAAGTATGTATTGACAAAAATGGTTTCGACTTGGAAAAGAAACAAATAGTAAAATTACTTTCTTGATTGGATTAGAACATTAATAAAAAGAAGAATTTACTAAGAGCGATGGAACTTTCTAAACTAACTGCTTCTTTTCGCTTATTATTTTAATCCCTTGTTATCTACTACTTAAGAAGAGTAAACTATTCTTAGTCGGCGATCACAAGGTATATAAATAAATGTACCTTGTTGTGTTGAAACTGTTATGTTTTGAGACTATAAGAATTTCTTGGAAATCCTAACTAAAGAATTCGAGAAATACGAAACTATCCTGCTTTATTTATAGATTCATCGTTTAATCAGACTTCTAAACACACGAACTTATTTTTAGACGCAAAGTGTAGGGTCGCGGATTACAATCTTTTATACGATTTCATGTTCGATTCCTATTTACGGTGCTATAATTTTGAAGATGCAAGAAGGTCTAATAGGTCGTACTGAATTCAAAAAGTCCATTGAAGAACAAGAAAAAATGGTGAAGAATGAATGTGTTTTGACATTACTGTTCGCAAACGAATAAATTATTCAGAAGAGTGGTGACGTACTTTTAGATGGCCAGATGATTTTTCTGACAATATATCTTAGAAGAACATAGATACCTAGATACATCTAATCACTGTTTAAGTAACAGAGTCACCAACAAACAATTCCTAGAACTAAAACAAATTTAAAGCTACACGTAGTTATGATTATTAGCAGAATGATTATTTGAGAGATCGCATTAGATTGCCTCACCTCACCGTCTGTAAGGTGCGAACATTCCTGAGTAAACAGAAATAGTTCCGCGTAGGTGTGGAACCACCTCCACCGTGGTGTTCGAAAACTAAAAACTGATTCGAACAATATTCAGATAATAAAGCGAGTCAAGAACATTAATATTTAAATAGTTGCTGCCAGCACAACTCAAGCAAGTCTATCTAGCTACTACCAGGGTTTGTGCTAAAGAGTCACCGCGGCCTGAAACGCAAAGGGCATTAGGAGGAACGCAGATGGGTTTTATTCATCAAATGACTGCCTTCCACTCCAACCAGAGTGGAAGAAGTCATTTGATGATATCCCACCCATAAAAAAAAGCTAACATACCTCACGCGAAATCAATAAATCAATCTACTAGCCCTTTTCCAACTATTTAGGGGTCGGCTTCTGGTCCACTCGGTATCCTGGATGCAGCTAAGTACCAGCAATTTACATGGAGTGTCTGGCCATTTACCTCCACATCCATATTATCCGGGGGTAAAATGAACTACTATAGTTGGTACCCTGTGACCTTATGCGGGTCACAGTGTACCCAGAGTAGAATCAATCATTAAGTTATCTATATCTATACTAATATTATAAAGAGGAATGATTTGTATTTTTGTATATAACGAATAAACTCAAAAACTACTGGACCGAATTGAAAAATTTTTTCACTGTTGGGAAGCTATAGGTACTATCCCCGGGTGACAAAGGCTACATTTTATCCCCATATTCTCACGGGAACGGAAACTACGCGGGTGAAACCGCGAGGCGCTACTAGTTAAGATTAAAACACTAAACAATCACCACAACAATTTCACATTTACAATGTGAGCAGGATTCAAGTCCAATTAAAATATACGGGAACGGCAAAAGCTATGAGTATATATATAATATACTAGCAGCGCCCCGCAGTTTGCGCCTGTGACTCCGGCGCCTGCGACGCCGGCGACGACCAAGTCGGCCCCGTCGAAGAGGGGAAGGAGGAAGGCTGGAGGGGGAGCGGCTAAGGCTGCTGCGCCAGTGGCGCCGCAGCCGCCCCCACCCCCACCCTCGGACCCTCCTGCGGCCGAGGCCGAGTGGCAGGTTGCTGGCCAGAAGCGGAAGGCCAAAGAGGCGGCCAAGAAGAAGGCGAGGAAGCAGCGGCGGAAGGCCAACGCCATTGCGGCGAGGCTTCGCGCCCCGAAGTCCGCAGCTGTAGTGTTAACACTGCAGCCGGAAGCGGAACAGAGGGGCGTGACGTATCTCGCCGTACTGAAGCGCGCGAAGGAGGCGGTGAGCCTCCAAGAGCTGGGCATCAGCGGGGGCATCGGGGTCAGGAGGACCCTAACCGGTGCCCGCAAGCTCGAGCTCGCCGGAGCGGAGAGTGGCCCGTTCGCGGACGCCTTGGCCGAAAAGCTGAGGGCGGTCTTACCCGCGGACGAGGTCCGGGGTGTCCAGGCCGACTAAGCGCATCGACATACGCATAGTGGGCCTGGATGACTCCGTTACGGAGGAGGAAGTTGTGGCCGCCGTCGCCAGGACTGGGGGGTGCTCTGCCGAGCTCGTCAAGGCGGGCACCCTCCGACCTGACAACACGGGCATGCAAACCCTTGTGGTGAGCTGCCCCGTGACGGCGGCCAGAACTGTGTCGGAGGGCCGAAGGCTCTTGGTGGGATGGGTGTCTGCGCGGGTAAAACTGCTGGAACCCAGACCTCTAAGGTGCTACCGCTGCCATGTGGGCAACCACACGGGAGCTATGTGCCCCTCGGAGGTGGACCGCAGCGGTCTTTGTTTCCGCTGTGGTCAGCCCGGTCATCGGGCTCGTGCGAGGCCACGCCGCACTGCAGTGCATGTGCGGCTGCTGGCAAGCCGGCCGAGCACTGGGCTGGGGGAAGGGCCTGCGCGCCATCAGCCCCGACCAAGGGCAAGAGGTCCGCCGCCGCCGCCGCCTCTGCCGCCGCCGCGGCTTCCGTCGCCGCTTCTGCCGCTTCTGCTGTGGGTGCTGCGACTCCCGGTACTCGGGAGGGTGCTGAGATGGAGTGCCAGTAATGGTCCCATTTCGGCCTCCTCCAGAGACAAGTCGGCCGCTGTGCTATTGCGCAGTGGCTGATGCCTGGGGACGGTGAGCGTGGGTGGCTCGCCGTCCGATACCAGGCTGAGTCGACGACGCGTTGTGTTCCACGCGCGCCGCAAGGAGCCGTCAGCACTGAGGACGGGACCCCATAGGGTCGGTGCCTGCTAGGGTTGCGGAATTTGTTCGAAAGAGTTACCGCGGCCCTAGAACGCATAGGGCACAAAAAGGATCACGGGTGGGTTTTAGTCAGTAAAAGTCTGACACTCCTTACCGCTCCACCCAGGGCGGGAGGGGACATTTGATGATTTCCCATCCAGAAAAAAAAAAAAAAAAAAAAAAAAAGCGCCCCGCAGTTTCATCCGCGTAGTTTCCGTTCCAGTGGGAATACGTGGATAAAATATAGCCTATGTTACTCCCTGATAATGCAGCTTTCCAATGGTGTAAAATGTTTCAAATCGGCTCAGTAGTTACGGAGCACATTCAGTATATACAAACAAACATTTTTATTATAATAGTATGGACATGAATTCAATGGACATGAATAGTTGATACCGTGGTAAAATATTGTTCCCGTTCCCGTGGGAATACGGGAATAAAATATAGCCTATGTTCACCAAAGATAGTGTAGCTTCCCAACAGTGAAAGAATTTTTCAAATCGATCAAGTAGTTTCGGAGCCTATTCAATGCGAACAAACAAAAAAGCAATCAAATCTTTCTTCTTATATAATATTAGTGTAGACTCCTAATGCCTGCAGCTGACTGTCAAGGGTGCAGCGGACGTATGTATAAACATACATATCTAAGTTGTGCGTAATAATACCATCGGTATATTCATCATTACAATATATTTATTTCAACTTTATTCTTTACTTACGACATGTGCGGACTTAATGTAACGAGGCATTTTCTGTCAACCTTTGGATTAAAAAGATTACACTGTGGTTGATATAGTATATTTTTAAAAGACATAATTATATAACTGGTTGGAATAGCAACTTGTAAGCACATAATTAAAGAAGATATCCACAGCGATGTGGTACATATACATATATTCTATAATATATACATATATGTACCACATCGCTGTGGACGAATTTTTCGATGCCCTATGAGTCTTTTCTCCTTTTTACTCCGCTTGTACACCACATAATGCAATTGAAATATCTATTTAAACTGCTTATATTTATGACAAAACTAAATGCGGTTGCTATTAGTGCTTTAGCTTTTCTTACTGTTACTCTGTGTTCTCTACTTCTGCTTAAACAGTTAGGGAATAGCGTGATGTTATGTAAGCTCAGCGCCGGATAATCTTGCCAAGAATGTAAACAAGATATAGGTGTAAGATAAATGGTATTGTTGTAGAAATATTGTTTTTTGAAAATATGATACTTCAGGGTTACAAACAAGGAAACTGTGTCGGCACATAGGTAGTTGTTTGATTCGCAATCTAACCAGTAACGGTCATATCATCTTATATAATAACAAACCCACCCGTATTACTCCTAGTGCCCTTTGCGTTCCAGGGCCGCGGTGACTCTTTCGAACAAATTCCGCAAGATTTTTGTTCAAGCCGCCATAGAAATACATAGTATACTCAATTTTCAACTCTTCAAATACTACGGACCATAGATTTCTATGCTACGGACAGATAGACGGACGCATCGAGTTATGGACGGGCAGCAAAGGCTTAATAATAGGTTTCCGATGCTTTTTGTCCGGAAGTCTTTTTGTACGGAACCTGAAATAGAGAAAATTCACAAATTATTATTTTATTATGACAGGACAATACATTTGCTGACTAAACATCCAGATAAATAAAGGGAGACACAAGAAAAGATTTCAACTTGTACTAGACTTACTTGTTTAATACTAGTTCAAATTATACGTATAGTATAGTAGTTATTAATTACTAGCAGCGCCCCGCGGTTTCACCCGCATTGTTCCCGTTCCTGTAGCAATACGGTGATAAAAAATAGCCTATGTTATTCAGGGTGAATGAATTTTTGAAATAGGCACAATTATATTTGCGTTTATTCATTGCAAACTTACAAACACACACACTCAAAAATACAAATCTTTCGTCTTTAATTATTTACATTTTAATAATGTCAAGGTATGTAACAAGCCAAGCAAAATTATACAATACTAGCTTTTGGCCGGAACTTCGTACCTACGCGCATAACCCGTGTTTCCCCGTTCCCGAAGACATTTCGGAAAATCCTGTTAGTATTCCTCTAAACTCCTCAACAAACAGACATGACAAATTTCAGCTTTCTACGACTAGTTGTTTTGGCTGTGCGTTGTCTGTGTCAGTAACGGAAGACTTTTATGCATATTTATTGAGCACAGTGCAATAAATGGGTAGTCAGATTGTAAGGACTGTTAGAAGCCAGAAAACCTGACTCCAGTCTTGCCAAGAAGTACCGAGTTAATGGGTTAATAAGGTCTGGTAGGCAGTCGCTCCACGTAAAATACTGGTTTGTCTGGAAGGCCTCTGTATTGTTGGGAAAAGGCTAAGTGGATTATGATGAGCACAGTCCAATAAATCAGTATTTTGTCATTTCAACACTATTCATTACGTTTTTACATTGTCGAGCAGTGGCATTCTCAAACATATGAAGCAATGGATTACAAATTTTATTCGGTTTTGATTGAAACTGTGTTTACGTAATTAGGATGCAAGTGCTCTCTCATATTTTGGAAGAAAGTCTCAAAGGGGTAGGCAGCGATCAGTTAAAAAATCAATCCCTGGAAAAAAATATAAAAAATAAAAGATTCAGATAAATGTATCTGATAATGATGGCTGACGTGGAATCTGCCAAAATAACTTTTTTTGCAATAGATCATCGTAACCATGGGCTCGCACAATGTCAACACAATAGGCCAAAGTAAAGGAGCATGTTTGAGGTGCTTCCTTTAACATACTCACTATTAGGTATAAAATCTCTCTCTCTAGAGTCTCTCTAGTAGAGATCTCTAGAGTCATCTAGAAATTATAAAAAGCAGAAATTGCAGGTAGTTCTGAATCAAGATGCGAAGGTAGGAAACTGGCGGGCGGACGACGCGCGCGCACGATACTCGAGTACCTATATTTAGATCGCTCCACATCCGAACAAAGTTTCGCAACGCCGCCGCAAGCGCCGACACCGGCCTTGCATAGATCAACTGACACCTGGACGGGAAAAAAGACTTTTCTTTGTTACATTTTCACCTATTTATATAAAGGAACTAAAGGAATATAGCCCCAATTTTCTTGTGATGTAGAACGCCCTCGCTTTAGTACGTATGTCAACTGCACCCTGTGCAGTGAATGAACAGGACCTGCAGCCCAGTAACCGCATGCAGATATTTTTTTTAAGTCATTCCGCATCCAAGAGAAGTATAAGGTATTTTCAACCTAAAAACCCTACTATGTTTTGCTTAGAAAACGTTCCTCGTGCTTGCGCGAGCGCGTCTAGCTAAAATATAAGTATGCAAATACTTCACTCTAATTGAGAACCCTTAATTAACCCTTTTCACAAGGGCTACCCCAATTCAGCCACTCTGAGTTTCCAATTCTTCTATTTATTTTTTTATGACAGAAAATATGACCATAGAGTTCTTGCTCTACCATATTATAGGCACTGCACTGCACTACCCTGCATGAGCTGCGCCCTTCGAACTTAGCTTTCCCTTTAGCATCATTAACAGATGACCATAGTATGATTGATCTCTTATTTTTATTCTTTTAATTTTGCACGACCAACTCTCTCTCTCTCTCTCTCTCTCTCTCTTCTTCTTCTGGTCTTTAGATCAGGTAATTTAAGATTCCGTGAACAATTTCACATAAAGTTCATCCAGCACATGTGGCTTTCCAAGATTTATTTTACTGATGTGTTTGTAGAAACCGAAAACATACAAAAATAATACATTTATGCCTACTTCCTGTGGAGCATATCTCCTGAATGTAATCTTTGCCTTCGTAAAGTATCTGGCAATAACCAGGAGAATATTTCGTGACGGCTTTGTTATTTGTTTATTACTTTACTAAAATATTTCTATTGAAGGCCATTCTTATGGAACACGAGTATTTTTGGCACCTACATTCCCATAGTTTTGTATGGAATAACTTCTAAACAAGAGCTGAGTCGGTCTAGCTCGTGTTTAGAAGTTATTATAGTACTAGCTTCTGCCAGCGACTTCGTCCGCGTGGAATAGTTACTTTACCCCCGATTTTGAAACTCTCAGCCCGATCGGTTTAAAATTGACAAAGTTTCATACAAATAATCAGAAAGCGCCGAACTGCTAAGCTATCGGGAGTTACACGTGTTATTGTGAGTCAACCATAAAATATAGACATATGCTGTTTGGGACATTTTTTAGATAATTTTATGTAAAACATTTCCGTAATACATGATTTCTATGTAACTTTAACCATTAAGGCTACACACGCGACGGAAGCTTAAAAAATGGAGTAACTTCTCCCGTTTTCCCAACATTTTCCTTCACTGCTCTGCTCCTATTGATTGTAGCGTGATGAAAAGTATACTATAACCTGCCCAGGAGTACGAAGAATAATTGCACCAAGTTTCGTTAAAATCGGTCGAGTAGTTTTTGTTTCTATAAAGAACATACAGACAGACAGACAGACAGAAATTTTTTTTACTGATTGCGTTTTTGGCACCAGTATCGATCACTAATCACCCCCTGATAGTTATTTTGAAAATATATTCCTTGTACAGAATTGACCTCTCTACAGATTTATTATAAGTATAGATTATGAGGTCCATCCATGTCACTAGAAGGTTGATTGTGAAACTTTCAGCGTACATTTTTTTTTTCAAATAATTTCTTGAAAGACAATTAAATGCTGAAGGAAGTCTTTCCAAAAAGCGAAAAGAATCACAGAGAGCCCGGGTAAGTATCGTACTTAAGATATAAGATATAACTTACGATAGGACTTCATCGTGCTGTAGGCCCGGTAGTAGGAGGAACGTCTTTTTTTTCCAAAGGGGTTGTCATGAAAATTCGATGTCTTTAGACACCTGTTCTCAAGATGTTCCCGATCTCATACTTCTAAGATTTTTCTTGCCACCACCAGTTGTAGAGTTAGCACAGAAGTTACACGAAATAAAAGTCTAAATATAGAGCCTACTCCAAACATGAATGGGCTACACGAAATGGAAGTGATGGTCTGTAGGTGTCATGCCGTTATTAAAATCCACAATGAGTTATCTATGAGTACATTAAAGGAAGTTTAAAGTAGGGATGTGAAACAATAATGGATTATGGAAATATTCGATTTTAACACGTGATTTTATTTTTATGATTTTTATTTATCATTCCATCAATTATCACCGTTTAACGCCATCTGTGCATATATATATGTGATGGTTTTCTGTGCTTTTGAAACAGTTTAGTTGATTCATTTAAGTAATCAAACATTCACTTGATGGAGTCAACGAACTGTACTATTTTACCGACATTTGGTTGATATGTCATTAATTATTCGATTATATAAGAACTTACTATTTCTGTTGTTTATTTTTAATTAATAAATTTATTGATATAATATTAATGGTGTTTTTTTTAATTAATTGACAAATTCGAAAAAAAAACGATTAATATAATAAAATCGATATTTTATGTTCAATGTCACATCCTTAGTTTCAAGTAGTAGAAAGTGTTATGTACAAAAATCCCAATAAATAAAGAAAGAAAAAAAGAAGTAGTAGTAGCACATACATAGTAGTAGTAGAAAGAAGAAGTAGTAGCATATACATATATATTTGACTTTCTACCATTCTAACTACTCAAACGTAATAGTTCAAAACATTGAACAAATCAAAATACGGAACCTAAACGAAATATTCGTTTCTGTATCAAAAATCATACAATGCCAATTGATGTTATTCTTATTAAAATTAGATATTATTCGGCATTCGAAAATATTTTTCACGTGACAAGTGTCAACGCCACGGTTCCTATCTTCCATAGTTTAGATATGAACAATTTACAGTGGCGTGCAGTGGTTCGAGTTAGGGTAGGCCAGAGAAAATGTCCAAAAAAAAACGCACCATATTATTCAGGGTTGAAATTTGGTGTTATTTTTATATTGTTTTTTTTTTTAATAGGCTATTTAAAAAAACAAAAAAACTCATTTCATTAAAAATCAACCCTGAATAATGTGGTTACTTTTTTAAATTTATTTGGACATTTTCTCTGGCCTACCCTAACTCGAACCACTGCATGCCACTGCAATTTATCCTTACCCGATAGTTGGGTATCAGTTATGATTATTTGTTCAGAAATGATTTGGTTACTGTTTACTCGTATAGTAAGGCCACCACAGCGTAACGTATATTTTTTCTCAAAATGGCGGCTTACGTTATGTACACTGAACAACTGTGAAATAGGATTATTCCTTTAATCATTTCAGAGATTTCTATTTTAAAGTTTAATTTTTTTAAATCAATATATTGCATGTATAGAGGTGAAGAAGAGATAACATGAGCTTACTTCGCTCGGTTCGCACTCCAGCTCCCGTTATCCCATTCGAACAACCTTATCCGTGTTGTTCTAGCTACGATAAATACAAAAAAGGGGAAAAACAACTTGTGGTGGCGGAAAAAACACCTATGTGTTCTTTCTGCCACCACAAGTCGTCGAAAGTCGGTTTTACGGTGATTAGTCAAACGTAGAGAGCGTCGTCATTCTTAGCTAATAATAATTGATCATAAATGACTTCATTTTATGGTCACCCCCATCTGCAAAGAGCATTTTAAGTACTACGGAGATCGTAGCTGAGTACTAGTATCCACACGTGTCGATCTTCAAGGGTAAGCAATACTTGCCTTGGCACATAACATGCCGAACCTCCATGCCTCATAAAACACGTTAAGTCATTGGTCCCTACTATTGTTTGCAGATCTTTAGACAGCCGTTACGGTCCTCGAAGTCCAGAAAATTTGACACTAGTCTTGCCAAAGGTCAGATAGTCCATGTTAAAAACTACCATAGTACCTGTATAGTTGGGAAATGGCTTCGCATATTGAATTTAATATCTGACTTCGCGGCTGACTGGCTTCATGAATGTCTACTGTAATTCGCTAACGAAAAATTCAGCTGTGTATGATTGACAGAGGGCTACCTGTACCACATGAGTAAAGAAACGGAACAGAGACCAAGCTTCCTAAGAACGTGCAAAATTGTTACCTATTTTGGTAGGGTTGTCACAATGGGTTGTGACAAATTAAACAAAACATTTTGTTAAATAGTTTTATTATTCAGTATGATAGAAATAGAATACTTTATATTACTCAAATGTTTTTCTTTTTATAATTTTAGTTTTTGAATAATTTATTGTTTCTTTTAATGGTGTGGTAAATAATATAACATGCTACTAACCGTTAAAGAGTTCCCTCGTAAGGAGACAATTCTGGCTGCAACAGCAGTTCATGATAAAAATCGTTCTAAACTATCAAAATTAACACACATAATTCCTACCTACCTACTCACATACCTACAAATGTTTAATAAAAGCTTGTAATAACAATAAAAAGGTAAAACACACCATGTAGTACTACTCTCTTCTTATTAAAAATGATCATACAATAAGATACTTGAAAAAATAATAGTCAAATTTGAACTTACCTATTATGAAAGTTAGAGAAACTTAAATTATGATATATTTTTATTTTTTCTAGTATTATTGTACAAACAGTACAATAAACAACCATTATTAATAATTAAATACCACGTTTTTACATTAAAATATTCAAACTTGCAACTAAAAAAACAAACAAAGTGCGTCGCGCTTACCCTTAGATTGTCCTCTGGCTGTGCCAGCGTAAACTGGTTTTTTCCAGTCTCGCTGTGTACGCGACAAGCGGCCAGTGGACACGCACACATGCCCCGCGTACTTGTAGAAGTGCAACCGATTCGCGCGGTTGTTCGAAGCTTTATCTCTGTTCCGTTTATCTACTCATGTGACCTGTACTATGTACCCGCAATTACTATCACCTCAGACTTCAAACACCTGCCCAGGTGCGCAGTGAGTGCCAAACATTTGCTTCAATGATTGACGACCGTGCAATGCGCATGGATTTGTTGATAGTACGATTAATTAATGTAATGATCATGTTAATGGCAACTGTCATCCGTCATGACAATTTTTTGAATAATTAAGAGTTCAAATCCACGCGGTAATATTACTTGAAAATCTTTCGTCAGAACTATACATAGCCAAATATAACGCAGCGAGAGAACTTTTGCATCATGCCAAGCTTACTCTCTCCTGACTTGAAAGACTGGACTAGAAGACTGGAACTCATTATTATAACCCTTTTTTTTGGATGGGAAATCATCAAATGACTTCTCCCTAGACCAGATGTCAGCATAGTAGTCAGGGCCCGCTAGGCCTAGACGCCAGTACCTAAGTGAGTTATGGAATATGTTCGAAAAAGTCACCGCGGCCCTGGACCTTCCCCTTCCTTCCCATCCACAAAAACATCCCATTTGACACAATGATTATTTTCCAGGTTCGAAGAATGTTCTTAAGGTTTTAATTTTATTTGATACGAAGTCCATCGTGTCATCTAAAAACGAATAAATACAATTTAAAAATAACAATATTTTAAATACAACAATAATTTTATAGATATTGATATTTTTGTGTGCTCCTAATCTAAATTTCAAAGTGATGTACTCAAAATTTTATCGGCGCAGTCTAATCCTATCATCATTAGCTCTCCGAACCTTGACATTGGCAAAATCATCGATAAGTAGTTAAATGGTAGTGAGTGTCTAGTTTTGTATTTTTATTCTAACTTCAGCATGTTGGAGTGAAGTTGTACAGTGGGACACTTTAATTATTAATAGTTACCTAACAATTTCAAGTCTCTTATATAATTAACTAGCAGCGCCCCGCGGTTTCACCCGCGTAGTTCCCGTTCCCGTGGGAACATGGGGATAAAATGTAGCCTATGTAATTTAATTTAATTTAATACATTGTTCTATGTTTAGATAATGTTATTTATGTTCTTTTTATTTATTTATTTTAATAAACGAAAAAAATTGCTTATTGCAATAAATGCCGCTGGATAAATAAATACATATATTTGTTTATCCAGCGGCATTTATTTATTTTCTTAAAATTAATAAACATTTAATGCCGATAAGCTTTTAAGTAAATATGTGGATAATGCAGTGGGCTACTATTGAGGAATTTTTATAGATCTTTGAAGACCGAGACACTGCTCAGCCCGTATATATCTTAGCGTTATGTTATATAGCTTATAACCTGCCCAGGAGTATGGACTACAATCGTACCAAGTTTGGTTAAAATCATTTCGGTAGTTTTTGACCCAAGCGTACACATACAGACAGATAAAAAAAATGCTAATTGCATTTTTGGCTTCAGTATCGATCACCATTCATCTTCCAATATTAATTTTGAATATACATAATATATTCAAGGTACAGAATTGACCTGTCTACAGTTTTATTATAAGTATAGATATAGACTAGTATTTCGCTTGGGGGCGCGAGTCGCGAGCAACTCGCGGTGTCTTTTTAGTATTTTTTGACTAACAACAAAGGGGTTGAAAAGGGTTGAATAGAGTAGATTTTTTTATTGGCCATATACTCACCCAGATACCTTCTATACAACCCCGAAGACCATTTTTCTCTACAATGTCAAGTTTCTGAGATACGCAAAGGGGTTGAAAGTAGGGGGTTAAAAAGGGTGAATTTTTTATTGGCCATAATTATACTCATCCAGATACCCGCTATACAACCCCGAAAACCATTTTTCTCTTCGACGTCAGGTTTCTGAGATATGCCAAGGGGTTGAAAGAAGGGGGTTGAAAAGGGGTAGTTTCAGATTTTTCCCATACTCACCCCGACACCTTCTATACAACCCCATAAAAAGTTTTCCCCTCCTAGCACGGGAAGTGGGAGAACAATTAGATAGAATAGATGTGGATAATGCAGTGGGCTGCAATACTGTAAACGATCGTTTGAATCGTCACTTTTTTTTGTTAATATGTGTATTGTAGCTGTTTACTGTCCCATAAAAATAAATATAATAAAAATCCTGCCGTCTGTGGAGTGTATCACGGCATAAATCGTCAGGCATGTTCTTCATAGCCCTATGAAGTTTAGAAATCAATGTGACCAAGCAACCGTAGTAAAAACGTGAGTATCTAAATTAAGAATAAACAACCCTTTGAAATATTCATAAATTTAAACCCTAAAATAAACCGGAAAAATTCAAGAAACAATAGGTCATACAAAATAACTTCAGTAAGGAAAACCTTTGTCCCCGTGTCGATTGACGTCAAATGAAGGCTTTATTTCTGAAATTTTCAAACTTCTGTAAATATAAAACATTGTGTTAACTTAACGAAGAAAAAAACCTTTGTTCCTGTATCGACTGACGTCAAATGAAGACTTTTTTCCTGAAAATTTCAAAATTCTGTAAATATAATTGTATGACGTAAGTACGACTAGAAAAAAGCCTCCTTGGAAGTTTCCGCAGAATTCGGTGAATACTTCTCTTTGACTGGATTTTTAGAATTGTATTTTTTGTTTAAAACACCCTAAGTACTTGTTGTTGGCGGCGAGAAAAATAACGAAACGTAATCGTATTACTGAAACGTTGTTTACTTGTACCTATGTCGCTGAAAAATAGCAAACTTCGTAACATTATAAAATATCTTGAGAGATTGTAAAGTTTTGATAGATTGTCGACTGAACATTTGGAACACTTTTTTAACCGACTTCAAAAAGGAGGATGTTCTCAATTAGGCAGGTATGATTTTTTTTCTATGTATGTACAACGATTACGCCGAGATTTCTGATCCAATTTACGTGGTTATTTTTTTATTCGATGAAGAATAGTTGCCATTATAGTTGCCAAGAATAGTCCCATAATAATTTTGTTCAGTTTCGTCGAGTAGTTTTCTTTTTATGATCATTTTTATTCATTTCAATTTTAGGTTTTTTGATTAGGTAGAGGGTGTGCCACTAAAATGTGAAAAAAAAACCTTTTTACAAAAAAAAATACAACCGAATTCTACACGAAAAACCAAAAAGTAAGCAATCAAAAACATCGAGTACCGAAATTAAATTTATTTTGTACTTTTTTTTTTTTTTTTTGTAGAATTCGGTTGTATTTTTTTTATCACATCAATGACATTTTTGGTCCACATCAAAATTTGATAATATATAGGTATACATAAATATAAATTGTAGAAAAGCAAGTAACGAATCGTTAAGTATTACAATTTCAACATTCTGAACGATGTCTCTTACATTTGTCTGCGGGGTTTAAAAAAAAATAACATGACATTTTGCATGACGAGAGCTAGGCCACTCTAGCTATGGGAAGTAGAATGAGCGAGCGAAGCGAAAAAGGTCCGATTTGAATAAATTAAACTATAATTTACATGTACATCATCAACCTTAATGATTAAACATGTCACAACAACAACAGACACTAGTCTTGTCAAGTTCGTGTCAAGTTGACAAGGGGTGTCGTTTCACATAGATATACAGAACTGTTGAAGTTACTCAGGCAGTCGTCATCTGCCTAGCCTTTCCCCAGCTATATCGTGGTCGGATTCCAATATTTTACGTGGAGCAGCTGCCTACCAGACCTCCACAACCCATTAACTACAGTAGGTAACACAATAGTTCTTGGCAAGCCGTAACGACTGCCAAAGATCTCCAAATGACAGCCGAGACTAACGGCTTAACGTGCTTTCCGGGCGCGTAGGAAACTCGGTATATTAAGATGGTCTCCCATCCACAGACCAACCCTGGCAAATGTTGCGTAACCTTGGGGATCGACCAGTGAGGCTGCTACTTTTTAACCTCGAGCTCCTGATAGAAAGTCAATCTATGTTAAACATTGGTACTCAGATGTAACACGGGTACGAGAGAATCCCAAGCATACTTGGGAAAAGGGTAAGCAGATTATAGAATAGAATAGAAAAACTTTTATTCAGGACAGACACAGCACAACGGTTACAAACACAAATTACAGGAGAAGAAAAGTACAGAATGCACCGAGCGTGTCCGAACTGAAAGGGTTACCACCTCAGCATTTGCTGGGCGTCAGACACCCAGCGCTGGTTTTCAGTTGGCACCCCGCAGTGACGCACGTACGAGGGTAAATAAAATATATACTTGAACTAAATATTGATGTTTGTGTACTGAATTTTATTAAAATACGTAGATAAAGCATATTTATATGTATGTATATATATATACAATAAAACGTAACGAAACGGTTGCCACATTCGTTAAAAACTACAAATTTCACAATACCCACAATACTCGCAATGTTAGCGTGCACATCAGCCGATGCGACGATCGACGAGATTAAATAATCGAGAAGCGATTATTAGATTGATTTCACTAACTTATAAAAGAAGCATTTGTTCCTGCTAGAACGCCAAAGACCTCGGTGTAATGCTCCATGAATACACTCTAGTCACAGTCATGTCGTCTGTGATCAACGATGACTGTTCCCATGACGTTGACGATGCAGAGATGCCAACACAACTCTCTGATGAATCATTTGAATTAAATATAAACTAAAACAGATTATCTATATGAATGTGGCCTACGGCTTGCTTGGGATATTAATAGACTGTGCATGTATTGATTTACACTGCTAGTCTGACAATTTAATACGTATGGTTTGCTTCTGTATAGGTATCGTGTATGGTTAGGATAGGTTAGTTTCCACCTCTACCGGAATTCCGGGGTCTTACGAAATTGAGCCTTATTTGCTCATATTTTTATTAAGCTGCTTGAAGCCGACTGAAATGATTGAACTGATTTACATTCCCGTAAAAGAGTTAAAAAAAGAGAGTTTGAAAAACCATAAGGAGTAATTACACTATACGTTGTATATCGATCCTTACGACTGTCGCACAGTGTTTCGTCTAGTACATGCTAGCGAGACAAAATTATTTTTTTACTTATTTTAATTGTTTATGTATATTTAAGGTGTCTTACGCCGTTCTGTGTTCTCTAAGTCCAAAGGTGTGGATGCAAGATGGAAGTAGTCATCTTTTCTACTTTTGTTTACTGATATCCTTGATTGTTATAATTCCCTACATACTTAGTATGCATGAAAGGCACTATACATAAATGCAGAATAAATGCATATATATAATATGTCTCGGGATATTTAAAAATTAAAATCATAAATATGTGTAAAATAGGTTTTTATTTATTCACTTTATCAAATAAAATACTATAATAGTCCAAGACAACAACATTTCTAATGACTTCCGACTGAGCTTCAACTAATCGTTCAGCCGTTTTATCTAAAATCGCCTGAAATTTAATCTTAGCTCGAGATTCAGTCACAGAAATATTTTCGTTAGAAGGACAACAAGAAGCTTTGGACTTACCTAGGCTATAGAAGGATGGATACACTTGATGTCCCGTATCATTGACCACTTCCTCGTCTGTTTGTACGAGTGAGAAGTAGATTTAGAGTCTACATAATAAGCTAAAGCTTCGTCTGGACTCAATCGCCTACTCACTTCAGAACACTTATTTTTCTTTAAAATTTCACCGGCCGCGACACTTCGAACACTTCGATGTCCTTCTTTCCGTGTTGCTGATTCTGCTGCAGTACTTAATTCATTTGCACTTCACGATTCTAAAAGATCATCTACTCTCCGTCTTTTTGTTTTTATCGATGACTTATCAAAGGTTTTCTGGGGCCCTACAGAACGAACCCCCGATGATGTAGAAGGGCACGGCTTATTCACACACACTAACATTTTGATTCCGCATCCTTCTAAACATTTTTTATTTTTGATGAGAAGTGTATCCTTAGTACACTTAGCCGATGTCCACTTTTCGTTTAATTTTGATGATAGGCTCGAAATTTTCATTTTGAGTTTCCTCAGTGAATCTTCAGAAGCATCTACTAGATTATTTTGTACACATTTAATAAATGATCCAAAATGCGACTTGCTCTTTCAGTTTTATCATGTTTTAACCATTCTTCGAAAAACTTCCATTGTGTCATAGCTATGGCTCGTTTTGAAAGAAAGTAAATTACTTTATCTACGGGCGGTTTCGGGAGCCAAAAAATAAATTAAACTACGCCTGAATGTTGTAATTATAACATACAGAAGAATCTAGCTGGATACATTGGGATAAAAAAAGTTGCAACCCTTCAAAGTTTGAAAATAAGAAAAAAATATGTGGAATTATTTCAACATACTTATAAACTCTAATTACAGCAAAAAAGTACATGTATTCTTTTAAAAACCAGTCAAAATAGTAAGTACATACCTTCAATAGTAGAATCCATCACAAGAAAATCGTTACACTTTAATATCAATTATTTGAGAGGGTGTCACAAGTGTGCTAAAAATGCAACTTATTTACGAATGAAAATTGCGCTTCCTTTATAATTAACATTAACCCTTCCACAAAATTACTTCCTGAAGTAACAAGCAAGTGATTTCTTGGATTTCTTACCTGGGAAGGGTTGGTTATAAGTTGTTATCACGAATTCCTGGAAATGACGTCATGAATATTGTCCCGCTAGCTTGTACTAGACGAAACACTGTGTGTCGTTACGCAGCCACGACCTTCTTCATACCTATTTATTAAACGATTGTCTAGGCAAATTGATTTTGAATATTTTCTATCAACTTCGTACACTTACAGTTTCACCGTTTACCCAAAGTTGTACTTTACGGAAGATAAACGTCGTGGATAAATTTCAACTTTCAGACGGCCATACCAGCTTGCAAAATCTTGTATACCTATTAAAATTAAATGGGGGGAGGGGGACATAAGTGTTTCATACTGTCCGAGTGTACATATTATAGGGTAGCTCACTAAAAAAATCTATTTTTTAAACATGTATTTTTTCTTTTATCATGTAAACAAAAAAGAAAACGATACAGTGCGTTGAAAACTCGTGTGACGTCACTACGTGCTACGATTTTTACCACGCCGCGCCGTGACGGTACAAGCCCACTCATGATATTTGATTTTTTTTTAGCTTCGTCATTGTTTATAGATTTGATAAAGCAAAAAATACGTGTCTAATACTTTTTGGTAACAACGATAATCTAACTGACGGATTAAATAGAATCATATTTTTATTCCTCAGGAAACATCCCTATTCTAGAAGAATTACCTACCTACATAAAGAAATAAAGTAACAAGAACAAAAATACCAAAGTTTCACAAATAAGACAAAGTAGGAAGGTAACTCAAGGTAAAAAAAACAAGTAATTTAAAAAAAAACACGCCTGTTATGTCAAAAAGTGAACTAAAAAATTTAAAAAAAAGGTAGATAATATTATATTCATTGACTGCAATGAAAAGATAAGAATCTATCTAGTTTTTATT
Organism: Hecatera dysodea; assembly: GCA_905332915.2. NCBI lineage: Eukaryota > Metazoa > Arthropoda > Insecta > Lepidoptera > Noctuidae > Hecatera > Hecatera dysodea. Next base: position 21,012,207 of record HG995286.1, on the reverse strand, counting down.
TTTTTATACATACATGAATCCTGAAAACATAAAACTCCTTTTTTTGGGCAGTCGTGTAAAAACTAAGCTTTTAGATTTCTGAACAAACATTTCATACACATACAGTAATATTATTCGATGAGCCAAAAATGCTGCGAACTCGCCGAACAGCCGTAGTCTAAATGACGAAATGTCAAAATGTCTTTGGACTCTTCGCAATGTCTAATTGCTGCTTGCAAAAGGTGACATAAATATCTAACGGTCGAAACTTTTATGAGGACATACTTAAAGGTACAACATTTACGGCCCTATTTATAAAAACTGTTTACACATTTTATTTAGTTTATATAACCTACTGAATAACAGATTAAAAATTTAAAATATTCTAGTTCATTCACACCTAATATGTTATTACAACTGTCTTTTTGCTCAATAAATGACTCGAGTACGTTCTCTATAAAGATTTTGAATTTAGAATCAGCTAACGTGTTTCTTTTTATTATGAATAAGCCTAACAAACAAAATAAAATAAAAAACAATCCAACACTGTTTTATTTTTCTATTTTGAAGGCTTTCCTTTAGTTTAACCCAACTACAGCAAAGCCGAAAGAAATGGCAATGATTTTAGTGGTCTATGTATGTATGTATGTTCCACTCTACCGCCTAAACTGTGGGTGACATAGGCTATTTAAATTTTCACAAGTTTTAATATACGGGGATTTACACGTAAATGTATAACCAGGAAAATAAAAATAAATAGATAATCGTAACATGTTTGGTATCAAACTAAAGGTCTTGACAAGCACAATACAAATATGTTACATTGTCTAGTAAATAAATATGTTTTATTTGTTGACAAACAAGCGGAAGTGAGTAATATGGACTTATCGTCTATACATATAAAAAAAAACTGCAGAAGAGCAGTAAAAGTACACAACCCATGTGGACAAAAATTCAGATAACAGGACCCAGTGTCTCCATTTGTAAATCGAGAGTTACCGTGTTGCTAGGGTATAAAAATACGGTGTTTTTAGTCCAAATTAAGGTGAATTTACTAAAAGTGTACCGTGTAAATTACACGGTACACTAAAACAACACTGTTTGCTTTAAATTGTCAACAAACAAAATTAAACTTTAATATTATTCTGAATCAGACTCTAGCACAACAGTATCTTTTTCGTAAATGGATTTATTCATTTGTGAGAACATGTAGTTTGTTGGTCTGAAATCAACACACTTTTTCCGATTTCTTTTAATGGACTGCTGAGTCTCGTACTCTTGGCAGTGTTGCCGTTACAAAATTGTTAATTTGACTGACGTGAAATTCGCTGTAGGACTTTTAGGCAGTAAACGATGAAATGTATACAACGAAGTAATTCATAATGGTAATACGGTGGTATATGACACATAGCATAGCATAGTCATAGTTTGAACCCGAGACCTACAATTCGTAAGGCGGGCCGTTACCACTCGGCCACTACTGCTCCACTGGTATAAGACAGGTAATACATTATTACCTTGAAGGTAGATAACGACTTGATTACAGTGCATCTACGGTAATTACCGTGTATATGGAGACGCTGGCAGGAACCAACGGCTTAACGTTATTTCCGAGACACGCAGGAGTCTCGGTATGTTAAGACGGTCACCCCTCCGCAGACCGACCTTGGCAAGCGTTGCTTTACCTAGAAGGTCGATCCCTGCAGCTGTACATGGAGATACCAAGGCTGGTCGGCATTTTATAAGGTGATACAGTCAGTGCCCAGCATACACTTTTGATTTTCATAATACTAACGGTGGGTCCACACGATATAGACTTCTATAGAATTTTGTCTGAGCAACAAAACAATGCAGACAAATGTGCAAGTCTGCGTATATTCGATGAGTGAGAGATGAAAGACCTGCAGCCCTACCATGACGTCTTAAATCCATCATGATTCCTGTGTCAGAGAGAGACGGAGTTACACAAGACGAATAGCACTATCCCTTTCCCTCACACTGGATCATGATAGCATTGGCACTTCGTAGTACGGCTACTGGTGAAGCCATGGTCGCAGTTTCACCTTAACCAATTTTGTACTCGTCTTGATTTCTTTCTGAAATGTTTGCTTGTTTCGTACTTTTAAGATTACTTTTTTTTTCTGTAGTCGGGTAACAGTTTTTTAAACTTTATTTTTAATTCTAAAAAGAATTACCTACATAATATTTCCTGTCAACTTGACGTATGAATATTACGATGTTATGTATCTACTGTACAGGATTTTATTGCGGCCCTGGAACGCAAAAGGCATTAGGAGGAACACGGGTGGATTTTAGTCGGATACTCCCTTCCACTCTGCCTAGAGCGGAAGAAATCAATTCCCTTCACTAGAGAAGGGGTTTATAATCTGTTAAGTTTATTTTAGTAAGGATTTAAATATTATTATGTTATTTTTAATTGTGGACCACGCCACTGGGTTTACCGTCCTTTACTGGCAAGATTATATCAGTATTATTCGATATAAAGTATATTATACATATTCATTAAAAGTATCATCCATAACATGAAACCTAACCTTAAAGGTTATAATGATTTGTAATGGATGAAATGGAAAAAACGTTGGAAAATGACAAGCTCTCTGTTACAATATAATCATTAATAAATTATTTTACTTATTTTGGCTGTCAATCTATAGAATAAAAATATACAATAGCAAAAATAAAGTAAGCAAACGAAAACAAAATATAATCAGTTACTTATAGATTGTCTTAGAAACGTATTATTTTTTTGTCGTTCTTTTATGTAGAAAATAGAAATTCTTCGTATTAGATTAATTAGTAACAGCCTTAGTTGCCTTATGATCCTAAAATAAGTAATTCAAAGTAAGATATCCTGTCTAGACGTTATTGTCTTTGTTGAGATTATTTTACCAAATGAAAAGACAAAGGTGTATTGTACCCATCTTTACGAGAATTACGAGGTCGGTAGAATACGTATGAGGGATAGTTAAAGATCATAAGACCGTATGGAAATGGATTGTAGGAAGCTATTATTTTGTAATATTATGCTTATACATAGATTATTTTAACTAAAAAATATGGTCGAATTTCGACCGCAAGTATAAATTAAAAATCCAAATACCTCAGAAAAAGCAACAAAAAGGGAGAAGTGCTCATAAGACATGATCCAGTTCATTCCACATTTATACTACTATTATAAAGAGGAAAGATTTGTGTTTTTGTATGTAACGAATAAACTCAAAAACTACAGGACCGATTCCAAATATTCTTTCACCATTAGAAAGCTACAGTCACCCTGAGTAACATAGGCTATATTTTATTCCCATATTTCCACGGGAACGGGAATTACGCGGCTAAAACCGCGGGACGCTGCTAGTGTTTTATATGTTGGTAAACCCAATGGCTAAATCATCTATCTACCAATGTACATACTCAATCTTCAATTACCGTGCGTTTGTCTCGCAAAATCTCGAAAACGACTTTGAGTTAATCCTTATTTTTTATGTTTTGTTCACCTCACTACAGCCTATTTGGACCCTCTGCTAGTACGGGCAAGTCTTCAGTTAGGTATTTCTTTATACATTGTTTTTATTTTTTTCGAGATCCTTAGTAAATAAATAAACGGATCCGTCCGCATCTCTGTCAGTGAGAAAAGTGCCCAAAATATTGCCAGCTATGGGCGCCGGATGGGGGGGTTGCAAGGGGGAACTTGCACCTCCTTAACTTTCAATAACACATACGAAAACAAGAATGAAATACAACAAAAAAAATGTATAAGACTAGCGTATTATAGCAAAAGATTTTGCCATACCTAGTACAGGAGTCAAAAGTAGCTCACAAATGTTGTGTAGGTATTAGTGTTAATATGTATATACTCGTAATCCGTGGTGCTTGGCAACTGAGGTTCACACATTTTTATATATCCTTTGGTACCTATTGGCCTAGTTCTATTCTGTCTCCTGCTTGATAAGGAGGGAAGTGCAAATTATATTTTGGTTCTACTCCTCCGTTGTACATTCTGATTAATTTGGTTGCGGGATCCAAGACAGATGAATCGTTTCTACGGGATTGATCGATCGAGCTTCAATGATGGCGGTTTTCTGGTGGGCACACTGTTCATTCTGAAGTTGAGTGGTTGGCAATGTGTGGCAACCTTGTCATAAAAAGCGAAATGTATGAAAAAGAAGAGAACCTTGCTGTTGAGCTGCTCGTCTACTGACCAAGGCTTGCACTGACAGGACAGTTTCGCTCAAGTCTGTGTGGTTCTTTCTTCAAAAGACCATTTCAGGCACTGATCTGCTCGATGCTCACAAAACGCATTGTGAATGTGTAGATTGCTATGTTAGGTGTTCATTTCATGTTATTCTGGCAGTTTATGTACTTTATGTGGCCTACCCAAATGTCCTTACTTTAATATTGTTCGTCAAATGATCTCTTTAAAGTTTTAAGTCTGAGCTACACGATATCTGACAAGTGCTTGCTGGATAAGACTCTGAAATCTGGGTGGTACTTTCCTCAAAGGATCACTTCAGACATAAACCGACATGCTTCTCTCTCTATGACTTTGAAAATTGAGTTTGTTTCGGTGGTCCTTCTCAGGAAAGAAACTCAGCTAGGCACCGGCCTCATCTAGTTTAAAAAGACCAAAAAAGATTGACAACCTACTTTTACAGAATAAATATTATTTAGCGAATCCGAAACCAGCTAGGTAGGGAGTTCAAGCTCCCTTCACTGGCTCTTCTTTAGTTCTATCTGTGTGAATGGGCAGCAGAAAACCTATCCTATTCGAGGCGGAGTTTTAAAGATCTACCTCCCTGAAAATTGTCCTGTCGGCGCCCATGTTGCCAGCATTGCTTCGTTGAATGGTGATACTTATTTTTGGCTAAAAAGGTCATGTGAAGAGTGTGTCTCGTTTTTTTTTATTACAATCTGTTTTGTCTTGATTTACTATCAACGCACAGTGATGATGAAATTACTCGGAAGCACGTTGAGCTGATCAAGAGATGTTACCCAGTTTCTGGGTTGTGGTCACAGGCATTAAAATAGTTGTTTCAAGTAACAAAATAGAATTCATGTGTAAAATTGTATGCGCCTGAGTTTTCTTACTTAATTGATGTTAAAGAGGCGCCATCTACAGGCGAATTTGAAAACTGCGCTCCCATTATAGCGTTCTTTGGGCGCTCGTATCACAACCAATGAACTCATCATTTCACTCAATATTTGTTTCCACATGTGGCCGCTAGATGGTGCTCCTTGAGTCGTTAAAACTGTTGCATCATCAAAACAGTCGTTTACTAAAATAAGAAGCGAAAATGAGATGTAAACTGTAAACAACTATTTTGCAACTCAAACGGTAGAGTGTTAGAATGTCCCTTAGAACTAGTTTCTAAATTGAGAATATACCTATTGCTAAGAACGTGTCAATACTACTTTAATGCCAAAGTGTGACAAGGATTCAAAGGTTGACTAATAGTCAAGCTTAACTCTTATTCTTAATTCTGATGGCCGATTCTGGTACTTAATTAAAAAGGGTTGAAATTCAAATTGCAACACCATCTGAGTAACTATCAATGAGAGTGTGTGTGTGTTCTGCTAGCTAAAATTTTGTTTGTGAAATTCCTCACAAACCCCTCCGTCTTGGGACAGGCGGAGGGCTGGGTCTGTCGGACTCTTACTGACTAAAAACACAAGTGTTCTTCCTCATCACTTTAGGCTGAGGTGCGGAGATACGTTCGCATTTTCCAAAATCTGCCCGGCCGTGACAGGTAAGGGAAGGAGTGAGCTTCTCCTGATCCTTTCATCATTTATTTTGTGAAAGGCGCGCAGAAAAACCACGCGACACCAACTCGAGTCTGCCTGCACGGATGACGGAATTCCACCCGCAGGTTAGTTTCGGAGTTCCGGAATTTGTTCGAAAGAGTCACCGTGGCCCTGGGACGCAAAGGGTACAAGAAGGATCACGGATGGGTTTTAGTCAGTAAAAGTCTGACACTCCCTTCCGCTCCGCCCAGAGCGGGAGGGGTAATTTGATGATTTCCCGTCTAAAAAAAGCCTAGTTTCTGAGGGCTGAAGAGGACATTTTCAGCCCTCCCCCAGCGCCCAGTCCAAGGGGCAAGGATTGGCAAAGTGGAGGATATCCCCCTTTCCCTTTCCGCATAGCTACAACTTGGCTAAGGGTTACATCTAGGCTCCGGGGTTACGGAAGTCGCATACGTTCCCGCGATCCCGCCGGCGTAGGTGAGAGATGGAACACCGGGGTGATTTTAGTCAGTAAGAGTCTGACAGACCCCTCCGCCCGCCCCAGGGTTGAGGACATCCAAGAGGATTTCCCCCCGTAAAAAATAAAAAATGGTTTACCTACATCTAGGCTAGAGTTCTCCTTCGCCGCGACATAATCGTTTTACATCATGTGAGATAGTGATCAAGGTGAGCATATCAATAATAATAAAAAATAGGGAAGTACGAGCTGTTTTTTTTAATGTTGCGTCTACTGTGCGAATGCGAAAGAATTAAAAATACAAGAATTAGCCTCACTCTCAGCAATCGGTGTTAACGAAATACTGATGTGCACTGAGGTCACAAATATTTACACGTAAGCAATGAAATGCAGCCTATGCAAATAATTATAAGTCTTTTCCGATCAACCGTGAACTATCTTGTCTAAAAATTGTTTTGATTGATCAAAGCGCCTGTTAAACAACGTAGAGCAAATTCTCTCATTCAAGTTTCTATTCTTTGAACATCAATTATTTCAGAAATCAAGCTTCTTGAAAATATTGTTACTGATAATTCACTCTTCACAGTTACTAAGACACTCAAAAACCTTCACTATTGACATTTTGGCGGTAAATGTCAATCCTATAGATAAGGTTGATCAATGATAAATTATATTTAAGTACTTCATAAATAGATAAAAAATAACGCTTTTATGTTTCAATCTTTATTTGTCAGTTTATTCTTGACTTGACAAGAAACACTGAAACAGACTCAGGGGTAAATTCTAACAGGCGTAGGTAGTTATAAAACTGTTGAAGCATTAGTTAGTTAAAAAACGTAAATACTGTTTAAGAGGTTCTAATTTCAAATTCTAGTAGGTACATAGTATCAGTATTTTAGCTAAGTAATGGTTTGAAAGTGTTTATGAATACAGCTGTTTGATGCTGGTAAAATCTGGCTAATTTTGTGTAAAGACGAAGACTGTCTAAAGTGTGAACAGTGGGGCCCGTTTTTATCTTAGATACTATTCAAGCGCTATAAGTAGATTTTACCTTGCAGTACTGTACTGGTAAGAATTTAGAAGATCTTCTTCAATATTCTTCTATCCGCCAGGAAAAGATATGTGGTGGTAACTGCTTTTAAGGTTTTTAGAGGTTATTGGTAAAGACTTTTAAGGTAGTTGAGCCTTGAAAACAATGCACTGCTTTAAACGAATTCTAATGAGAGCACCTTGAAAATAATAAAGTTTTAGCCTTACTATTTTTACTGTTGGATCAGCCAGGTATACGTGTCTGGTGTCTACCACAGAACAGATAAAATCTCTTTTATCTGTTCTGTGGTGTCTACAGTGTTCGGAGACCGGTAGGCAAAGTAAAAGAATAATTTGTCTAGTAGAGTGTGGATACATGAATTTAGTGCTATTTAAAAAAAAAAAAACTTTGTTTTTTGGATTACATTTTAAAATTATTATAAAACATTGATATTCTATTATAGGTACAGGCTTTATCTAAAAAAAAGGAGATATTTTAACTTTGGAGCAAGCCCGGGACATCAATACTAATAAGTACATATACTGTACCTATAATATACTTGGTCTTTTCATACAGTTGTTGGTACCTACACAGTACCGACAGAGCAAGGATTACTATTTTGTTGGCACTAATATTCTAGAGCTTTACAAAGTTGTACATATTGAAGTTCAGGATATTGCCAACTTCTTTCGCCCTTAAGTTTCTGAACGGATTTAATCTTAAGACTTGCAAACTGAACAACGATAAAAGTGAGTACTTACTTATGAACAACTCTTAAAACTTGGCAAGCATCTAATAATCAGTATAAAGACGAGGACTAGGTATACTAAGTACCTATGAGTACCTAACTTAATAAGTTTAAACAATTTGCTACATCGACTTCAGCATTACATGGACGTTACATATAGTGGATAAAACTGTTCTGCAAGGCGTTATTACCATGGTTCATTCATTTTTAAATTAATTAAATTGACCACCAGTCCACCTTGAACTAACTGTTGCTCGCAACTTGACCGTGTCAAACTCGGATGAATAAGAGAAAACTGAGCGAAGCGAGCTCCAAATTGTTTACAGACGATCTCGGTTCTATGAGGTTCCATAAGTGACTGACGGGCCTGTCGGTCTAGTGGTTAGTGGCCCTGACTGCTAAGCCGGAGGTCGTGAGTTCGATTCCCACCCAGGACAAACTTTGTGTGATGAGCATGATTGTTTGTTCTGTGTCTGGGTGTGGTTTATCTATAATATGTATGTATTTATAAATTATATAAGTATGTATATCAGTTGTCTGGTTACCATAACACAAGCTCTGCTTAGCTTGGGATCAGATAACCGTGTGTGAGTTGTCCCAAGATATTTATTTATTATTTATTATTATTATTTATAAGTCTAATGCTATTCTTACGTTCCAGGATCAGCCTTCGGACTCGTCTCCGGGCGCATATATCTCACAGGTAATGGAGTTGGTATCTACTTGGATATAATAAAGACATCAATAGGAAATAAACGAATAAATCGTCGGCTTACTGCAAGAACTTAAGTGACTACACAAAACTTTGAGAAATAATTTAATAACTTTAGATTGCGCGTTTTAAAACTACCACAATTATGATTTTATAAGGCATCTAATGGAATCATAAGGATCTTTGTTATATGATAAATAAATGATAATAATAAATAAGTTGCTAATAAGATAATTTCTCAAAGTTTTGTATTGTCACTTTATGAGTTCTTGCAGCAAGCCGACGAAATCTTCCAAATGTACAGTTAACGTCTTAATTAAGATGTTTGTAGCTGAGAGAGTTTTAAAATGTATAGTAGTTGGGATTCAAGACCCTAGGAAACCCAGTTGCACCCGCAGCTTATGACTGCCTTGGATTCTCGTAAGAAAGCCTCTCAATTTTCCACAATGCAAAAACCTGCCATGTGCATTCTCCCTATAATGCACTATACATGGTCTTTGAGAATAGGGATGTTTCCTGAGTAAAAAATATAATTATGATTATGTTTAGTCCGTCATTTAGATTATATAAAAATATTGGACACTTATTTTTTCCTTTATCAAATCTATAAAAACTGACGAAGATACAAAGCATCAAAGATCAGGAGTGGGGGCTTGTGATGTCACGGATCGGTAAAAATTGTAGCGAGTAGTGGCGTCACACGAGTTTTCAACGGGTATCGTCTTCATTTTTTCTTTACGTGAAAAAAGAAAAAATACGTGACCAACATTTTTTTGAAGTCGATCTGATGGTCTAAAAATATTTTTTAATCACCTTCCCTATTCTATGATATTGTAGCATAGACAAGTCTCGAAGGTTCGTGACCAATATTTTTTGGAAATCTATCCGACGGACTAATTACTTAGATGATTTTTTTAGTTAACTACCCTATTCTGCAAGTTGAAGAGACCAGAGATTTGGCGGCGAGTGATGAAGCATTCTTGGAGACAGACGGACTGCAGAATACAGTACCGCGGGCTCCATTACAGTTTGCCTGCATTACTCTATAATCGTTCAAGCTTAATACCTAAATACGTCTGGGCCGGCCGTGACAGCCTCATTTTGAGGGTGGGCTAAGGTGGACCACCTGGTTGTAAATTGCTGTGGCTGGTGGCATAAAGTTATCAGGCCGCCGCGCGCCGCCGGTGCATTCAGTAAGCATAAAACAATAAATGAGTGTAGACTTTGCGATACTAACGGTCATCTTTAATCATATTTAATTTTTCTGTATTATTCTGAGTTATTTTGATACTATTTACTGTGTTTATTTTTAGTCATTGTTCTCACACGCATAAGTACTATAATGTTATCAAGGTTTTAAAATAGGTTAATAACTTGATTTAAAATAGTTTTCATACAGTTTCTTGCATGATTTGCTTAATATCTACAAATGTTTTGGAATGATAAAAATGTATCTTAAACATTAAAAGAGTGTAGAAACTTATATATAATATTTTCTTCTAACAGCGCCCCGCGATTTCACCCGCATAAGTTTCGATCCCGTGGGAATATCGGGAAAAAATCCTATATGTTAATCCTGGTTATAAACCAATAAGTTTTAGCGTGAAAGAGTAACAAACATCCATCCATCCATCCATACTTACAAACTTTCACGATTATAATATTTAGTAGGCTGGTGCAAAATCGTTTAAAAATATACAAAAAAAAACTTATTATTGCACTTTTGACAAAAGCTCATACAGAATACGCAAAGCTAAACTAGAAATTCAAGTATCAAATTTATATTTCCTAATTAATCTTTTTGGTATGATAAAATCGAGCGAATTGTTTCCCTCTACACAGTCCGCGTCTCACGGCCAATAACCATTCTTAGAAGACATTAGTTTCTCAAAGACAGCATCTAAAAAAAAATACTAATAAATAAAAGTAGGAAGGAATCGCTCAGCTCGTAATCCCGCCGATCGTTTTGAATGGGACTTTCAAGTCCTTTAGACACGTGAGGCCTTTGAGCTCATCCCAGCCGGGACGCAAGTGCATTGAGCGCTGCAGCCCTTCCCGCCCCGCGCCCCGGGGCCCGCGTGCCGCGCGCCGGCCGCATGTTGGGCCCGGGAGGCTTACCTGCACAAACGCCGCTCAGTGATATAGCCTCGGAGAAACGCTACTACGTTAGCATAGATTGCGTATGCGCAGACCGGACAAACAATTGCTTGGGATGCGCTCAATATTTATTTATGGATCAAACAGTTAACAATCATTTGCTACCAAAAAGGTTTCCCAGTTATTTTTGAAGTGTTTGTTAGTTGCAGTTTTTGGCGAAAAACTCAAAGTAAACAACTTCGATAACTCGTTATCGGAGTTGTTTTTAATTTCAAAAGAGAACGTAAAAATTTAGAGTGGGTTTCCCAAGATCACACTTATTTTATGATAGAATAACATAACATGGTTTGGGTTTTAATTGTAGCGCACATAAATCAATGTGCATATTAAGTTAAACGTAAAATGTAGGCTATTGAAGACTGTCAGGTATCCTTCTGTGAAGATCTCTAGCAAATCTTTAAATTAATAATTCTCACCTTCTAGAGTTTTCATCGTGCGAATTAACGACGTATGTACCTAGGTCGTCATCGATACAATTATAATAAGTATTCATACTCCAATACCAAGAACCTTTCCTTGTATATTAGCTATACAAAGTCTCTGTTAATATTAAACCATTATAGTTTTAGTTTTCATACATCGAAGTGAATGCATTTATCTAAGCGTAGAGTCGAATGTCAAGTCTGCAACACTTGGCAGTGTTTGTCCGTAGGCCAAAACTCCGACAGCAGCATTTGTTGGGTGTCGCACAGCTCGGCTCTGTTCCGCCGTTCCGCGGGCACGTCACTTAAGGCTGCGCTTCTGAGCGGAGCAGTCGTGGCGGTACTCGCAGCGACGCGCCAGCCCTGACACTTGTGACGGCTAGCATGTTCGGTGCCGTGTTTTTGTGAATGTGACTGTGACATTGTGAAACTGTGACCATGTGGAACCTCACACTCTTCACACTCGTCGCCCTCATCCTGGGATGTCACGCTGAGCTCCAAGAAAGAGGTAAGTTTCAACTTTTAAAAAGTTACACGTTTTTACCGAACTTGTACTAAAGTTAAGATACCGAAGCAAGGCTGATTGCGGAGTCCAGTTGCTGTTTTTAATGGCACAAGCTAATCGCCTTACGACTTACGGTAACCTAATGAGAATAAGTTCAAACTGTTATGTATAACGCTGTTATATTTCCGTAATACTCTTTGCCTTGTAGAAGTGAAAACAAAGCTGTGGAGACTCTGTTTGTGATTCTATGACAAGTTTTAAGAGTAAACTTTTACACCAGACGGCACCAGTTACCAAAGTTAGGTGAAAATGTAGTCGAGTGCGCCTTTTAACTTGTTGATTGGAGTTGTTAACCTTTGTTGTTAAGATAACAGTGTTTAAGGTTTGGGTTAGTGACGTTTAAGCTTTTTATTGTGCTAACTGGTTGTATTGTTGTACAAAACGTTTAATCCTCATCATATTATCAATGGCTCTAGGGAATTCATTAATTTGAGTTAATATGGCGTTTTTTGGCTGGCGACGTTTATCAATTTTTATCAGTCAAAGAAAATATAAAAATTAAGCAAGTAATTTTACTCTTGGATACCAACTCAAAATCTAAAAAATGGATATTAACTGGTTCAACCATCATCTCTTAAAATTGTTTTATTCGCAAACAAACAAGCTGATTATTTTATTATATCGATTATTCACTAAGCCAAAGACTGCATCCAGCATCTATTTTATGCGAAGCTCTTTAACCGGTTTCTAGAACTTTGTGACTGGTTTCAGAAGAAAGGATTTAAAAATATTGCATCTGTGAATCAAACCTGTACAAACATAGCAGTAAACTTAAAACACTAAAGTAGAGATGGCAAATGCGATGAAGGATCTACTAAGCTTGATTCCTATCTATCTACCATAAGGCATACAAAACCGAAAATGGTGGTAGACCAGAGAATCGTTCAACAGATAGCAGACGCTTCCAATTTCGAATCTAATAAGCAATAACGGGTAAACATGATTCTTTTGGAAATTTCCCATCGCACAGGCATTAAATTCACTGACCAGTCTACTAGGGTGGAAGGTTTTTTTTTTGGAAAGAGTTATGTAGTCTCGATCTTCAAAAGGACGCAGAAGGAATAATAACTCATTCTGTGTTTTCTGTCTTAGTGCATTCTTCCGAAAATCTGGTGAAACTGTAATATCTTTGTGTACTACAGTCTCTTCATCTTTCCTGAAGATTCCAAACACGGTTTAGGTACGGTGTTTTTATGACAATGCGGACAATCCTCGAGATATGTTTGATATGATAACATTGTCAATAAATAAATTGAGAAAATAACGCTACCGCACCAAGAACAGAGCTTATTAAATACAATAAAACCGTCTTATTTTTTTTTAACAAAACATCACCTGAGTTCTTCAAATTCATATGAGAGCCACACTTGTTTCCTGTACAAAACTATACAGACAGTCATATGATTGCGATCTTTGATGAATAGAGGGCAGGTACAAAAGGCTTCACGAGGCTGGGGTTTATGTGACGTCACCCTATAAGGCCGCCTCGAGGCAAGTGTACCACCTGTAGATATTCAAGCTTTGCTTTTCCCTACAGGTTTCATGTTCTACCATTTCTTTGTCGGTGCAATATTTCGAATTCCAGGATTTGGGTTTTAGATTTTGTCATCTCAGTATTGTCGTATGTAATTTTGTCGCTCAAAATTGAATTCGCCAATTTTGAATTAACAATTTCTGATTTGAAGCAAAATTACATAAAAAGCTTGAAAAAGCAGGAAATTTTAATTCATGGAACAACAGCTTGAATAAAAGAAGCTTACAAACTGTTAGCCTCGCTGAGAGTGCACAACAACATGCAAAAATGTCTTAAGTCTATTTTAATCTTCGATACTTTACATTTTAAAACTAAAGAGTAGCTGAAAATGCAACATAGGTACATACAAACGCAAGTTACGAAGAGAAGTCTCATTTTGTTTGAATGGATCTTTGATATTCCTTACAGTAATCAGAAGCCAGTAGATCTGACACCAGTCTAGCTAAGTGGTATCGTGTTACCCAGTTACTGGGTTGTTTTTACAATCCAGTCTTTGCATGTAAAGTACAAGCTACCCGCATATATTTTACATGGAGATTATATCTATTCTCTGATAGGTATAGATAGTAAGTAGGTTCAAGTGAAATATTGGAACTGCATTGGAGCATAGACCGGAAGTCAACCCCAACACGGCTGGGAAATAAACACATCAAAAGTATCTAGGGATCAACATATATTTTTGCAATAACTTTTCTCCTGATTGATATTAATTAAAATTTTCTTTAAGGATTCATCAAATAAAGTGTTTTCGTTTGTCACAGTAACGATAAACCAAGTCACCTTTGCATTAATAAAGAAATTTGCCATTTTCCTAATAAAGGGATTTTTGACATTTGAACCACTAACATTAAAGTTCGAAAAAAAGACTGAAATAACAGTTTTCTTTAAAATTTTATTGGGTAACTTAAACAATTAATAATCCGTGTTTCTACCGCGAACACTAACAACACAAGAACATCGGTTTGGCATACTCAAAATGAGTTCATCCAAATCACGCTGTGGAATGGCCGCCCATGTTCGTTGCAACAACAAAAAAAGGTCTTCTTGCGACTGGATACCCTCCATATTCGGCAGAGCTCTTCTCTGTAGCATATCCCATGCATGCTCAATCGGGTTCAAGTCTGGCGACTGAGCAGGCCAGGGCAGGACATTGATGTTAGCTGCGGCGAGAGTCTGTCTTACAACTCTTGCGGTGTGCGGTCGTGCATTATCATGCATTAACTGAAATAAGGGACCGATTTGCACTTGTAGAGGAACGATGACGTCTGATACAATCGTCTCAGCATAAATTTGAGCGTTGAGGTTGCCTCTGATCCAAATCAACTCAGTTCTTCCGCCGATCCAAATACCCGCCCATACTATGATGGTTCCACCACTATAAGGATGGACTTCCTGGCAGGATTTTAATCGCTGTTGGCGTCCAGGGGTTCTCCAGTGTCGTATACGTCTTGTATCCGGTCTCATACCAAAACGAGACTCATCAGAAAAGCACACGAAACGCCATTGTTCTTCTGCCCAATTTCTGTGTTCAAGAGCCCATTGATATCGAATCCTACGATTGTGCATTGCTATAGGTGGTACCCGTAGCGGTCTTCGGGAATGAAGGTTCACTTCATGCAAGCGGTTTCTGACTGTTTGGTCGCTAATTAAGTTCCCTGAAGAGTGATGAAGCCTCACGGCTAACATCATGGCGGTTATTTTTGGAGCTCTTCGAGTTAAGATTTGAATGTATCGGTCTTGTCTCCGTGTGGTGCAGCGATACCGTCCTCCATGGCGCTCAGCCAAGGTAAGCGAAGAGCTCTGCCGAATATGGAGGGTATCCAGTCGCAAGAAGACCTTTTTTTGTTGTTGCAACGAACATGGGCGGCCATTCCACAGCGTGATTTGGATGAACTCATTTTGAGTATGCCAAACCGATGTTCTTGTGTTGTTAGTGTTCGCGGTAGAAACACGGATTATTAATTGTTTAAGTTACCCAATAAAATTTTAAAGAAAACTGTTATTTCAGTCTTTTTTTCGAACTTTAATGTTAGTGGTTCAAATGTCAAAAATCCCTTTATTAGGAAAATGGCAAATTTCTTTATTAATGCAAAGGTGACTTGGTTTATCGTTACTGTGACAAACGAAAACACTTTATTTGATGAATCCTTAAAGAAAATTTTAATTAATATCAATCAGGAGAAAAGTTATTGCAAAAATATATGTTGATCCCTAGATACTTTTGATGTGTTTAGCTAGGAAATTGTGTCATACTTTCTGCCGGTGACATGACTTCATACGAACTTCAGTGTAATGTCTAAAATATAAACGAAATTGAACGCTAAATAAAAGAATATACAGTAAGTATTATAAAGACTTCGCAGGAAACAATAATCAGGTTGCGGAATTTGTTGGTTGTGGAATTTGTTCGAAAGAGTCACCGCGGCCCTGGAACGCAAAGGGCACAAGAAGGAACACGGGTGGGTTTTAGTCAGTAAGAGTCTGACACTCTCTTCCGCTCCGCCCAGAGCAGGAGAAGTCATTTGTGATGATATCCCATCCAAAAAAAAAAGCAAACAACAATCAACGTGTCACCGCCAAGAAGTATTCTTTCTAGCGGTCTCTCCTCTATATGATTGCGCTAAATGTTTTTAAGTATATGTATATAAATAAATAAATGAAATCAGTGATAAATAAATACAAGATCACGAATTTTTGTAACAAACCAAAGTCCACGTAGACAAAGCGGTGAGCAATAACTATTTATGTATAATTAAATTAACCGTTTATAGTATAGACCGATGCGCTACGCTGACTGTTAATCAGCACATGATATATAGTTTCCTTTTTTGCTCCTAATTACTATAAAATACCAAATAACCTATCTACTCTCGCACTCGTCATGCGACAAATAATATAATAGGGCGTGTACTTGGAAATCGAACACATATCCTTATTTACTATCTAATACGGCGTGACGCTAAAAAAAAATCTCTTTTTATAAATACGATACCTAATTTTGTAACAAGTATCGAATAATATTTATCATAGTTAAACAAAAGTACGTTTTCTAATTTCGAATTAGAAAAAATAATTGTCAAAAATACATGCGCATTCGACTATATCGTACAGTCCATAGAAATATATATTATCTATGGTACAGTAATTATTAATAGAGTGTTTTGACAGTCCGCATTTTTTTTTATTATTAGTTCGGAAAGATGACAATTTTTTCAACTAGTTTACCATTTACTTAGAAAACAACACAAAAGTCCTTATAGTACACATTTTTTTTATTTAGTTATAATTTCGTACATTTTTCGTATATTTTTAAGACATTACACTGAAGTTCGTATGAAGTCATGTACCCGCTAGAAAATATGACACAGGAAATTTGATTGAGTAGTCTGATTGCCTTTGCCTCCCCTGAATTAATTCCCTTAACAAGACGGCTGTGTGTCCCATCATCATCTGCCTGGCCTTTACCCAACTATATTGGGGTCGGCTCCCAGACAAGCCGGATTCAGCTGAATACCAGTATTTTACGTGGCATGGCTGCCTACCAGACCTCCACAACCCTTTAACGGGGGAACACGGTATTTTCAAATCCCATAAGAACTAAAAACTCTTTAAAAACAAAGTTAAAAAAAGAAAGTATGATTACTCTAAGTAATAAAACTGTATTGTAAACTTGTAACCAAAGACAAGACTGTTTATATCATTAAATAAGGAACAATAACATACAGTTCGCAAAAAAGGATTGACTGACATTCGTAAATTGCATGTTCTGCAAAAATCTCAGCTTGGATGAAGCTCTGCGCTGTCAATCCATACCAAAAGGCGGATTGACAGCGCACTTTAAACTCAAACCGCTTTTTTTGCAGAATATCACAGTAAAACTTAGGTTGTACTGTGATATTCTTCAAAAAATTAAAAAAGCGATAGAAAACTATACTAGTTCAAACGCAACTGTCTCCTTTGGTGTTTATCAAGGCATTGTCATAAGTTGCATAAAACACGTGACTGTATAATAGCTGTGTATGTGAATCTCCTATTTTTTATTAAGTTATCAGAGAGATACAAATCCATTCAATATTTTTCTTATTGATTTGATTATTAATAGTGCACAACAATGCTTAAAATTTTGATAGTAATAATAATATAAAAAACGGCCAGTGCCAATTATGGTCGTGCGGTCGAGCCTCGACAATCATCTGAGGAGGGTGTCGTTGAGCAGCTGGATCAAGGGTTTTATCTAGAAGGCGGTACTCCTGAACACGACGCGTATAGTTAGGAGGTTCCTCTCTCAGGAGCCCTGACCACCGGTAGCTTGGACCCTGTTCCCAATACGGATGGGCTACTATTTTTTGTATTTTTATATCCTTATTTTATAAGAATATATTTAAAAATCGTAAGTGTTGCTTGATAAGCGGAACAATTATAATTATACAAATAGTTATTAAGCAGGACCAGTCCTGGAAATATTTAAAAAATAGCTATTTGTTGCAAACAACACTGTTGTCTCTGCCGAGCAGATAGATATCGTCACTCTCAGAAAACTATTACTATTGAATTATAATAAAAAATAAAAATCCCACTCAAAACATACTAAATACTATTGTCGCTTGAGTGTTAATAAAGACACCAGCAGTCACCATAAGAATGATCCATAATACCAAAACTAGTGAAGAAAGTAATACAAAATCAAATGCACAAAACCACACGAGAAATAAACTCAACATTTCAAATAACAAAGAAATGCGTTTACATGCAAACTTGGATGCAATTGTTTGCAGAACACAGCGTATCATTATAGTTCCTCCCACAATGGATTTTAGTTCAAATACTGTAATGAAGCCGTTACTGACACTAGCTCTTAACGCATGGTGAACAGCACAAAATAGAGAAGAAGAGACAATGTTATTATCATCGAATGTATCAATTATTACATATAAGGATTCCTTTTACATTCCCGAAACGAATCTTAAAAAATAATAAATTTTATACGTACTTGAGTGTTCTTTTTTGTCCAAAGGGTTAGCAAATGGAAATGCTATGAAGCTCTATGGTTCCGTGTAGAGTCGACCAACTAAAGGCATTTAGACCACATGGGCTTGAGGTAACGCGCCCGCGCCCGCGCCCGCGCCCGCGCCTTATGTAGTCGGGAATCGTCTTGCGACTCCTGAGGAACTCGGCGTCTTCTTCTGTTACGTCGGCTGGAGCATCCTTTACTGCTTTGCAGAAGGAGGTGACCGCTTCCTATGCCTCCTCGAGAGATCACCGCCACCGATCGCTTCGACGAGGACACGCTCCGCCCAAGACCCTCACTGTATGCTTCCTTCTGTCCTCCGGGTGACCGACTAGCACTGCATGGCTGTCGAGTTTCTATTCATACAACGCAGTCTTGATACTCTTTTTTCTATTGTGATATTGTTTTGTTGTCCTTGTTGCTGCCTTTTTTCTTTTATAGTCTGGTTTGTTCCTTCTCACGTGTAGGACTTGGAACGTGGCGTATTAGTTTTATCCAATTCCCGAGCATTTACACAATTTGGATGTGAGCTAATAGAAAAAAAAAATTGGTCACGCTCAGCACTCGGTGGCTGGTTCCCCCTTTCATATTTCCCTTAGGAATTTAAGTTGAGACGTTGAATTTTCAGAGGAAGAGTTGAAGACCGTTTAAAATTCCATGGATAGAATTACAATATAAATTTCATTTGAAGCATTGGCTTGTACATTTAGTGTAACCTCGCGAAAAGGATCAAGAGATCTAAATTTACGTTGCTTCCACGCAAGAATTCAGCTTCAACTAACATGTAACGATTCTACAAAAAAAGTAATTCGGAATAATTTCTGTTTTAGTTTTGGAAAAATCTCCACTTTGCACGCGTAAAGATTTAACGATTTTCTAATCCTTCACTGCTTTTCTGCCTACTATTTAGAAATTCATTAATTCTCATCTGTATGACTATCCTGCTAATATTATAAATAATATGTGAAAATTGTTTGGATGGATGGATGTTTGTTTGTCTTTCACGCAAAAACCACCGAACAATGAAATTATCAAAATTAACACATAATAATATACAGTAGTCTCATTAATCCGGCACTTCAGAACTACGACACACTGCTCACGACTACCCCACCCTCCCTAGCCTTCTAGAGCTACACTAATACATATTATAAACAGGAAAAGTTTTTTTTTGTTGGTACCGAATAAGCTCGGAAACTACTCGACCGATTTCAACCATTTATTCATCAATGGCAAGCAACATTATCAACGAATAAGATATGTGATTAATGATTATATATACATATACATATGTACATATGTATACGCGGGTGAAACACCGCGAGCTACTAGTATTAAATAACTAGATTCTGAAATGCTTTGTTTCATAATCTGGTTTTTTTCTTAACAATCCAGTTAGCCGAATATTTCAATAATCCGAGACCGGTTTTTATTAATGTCGGATTAGTGGGATTCTACTGAAATATTATTTATCCCGATCTGAAGTCCACGCAAACGAAGTCGCGGGCAGAAGCTACTTATGATAATTTAGATTAAATTTAGCAATTAATGAAGCCTGTGAGTAGAAGTTAAAATAATTCTGTTACGACTTCATTCCTTTCGACACTTTAAATAAAACCGCTCCTTAACACTCCTTTAGCTTATCTTCAGAAAGTGTAGATACCCGAATAAGATAACTGTTAAGTCGCAGAAGTACAAAAGGTAAACTATCAATAAAAAAGTTTATTCTTATTAACACAGGGAAAGTTATTAATAACAATTTTATTAATAGACTACCTCTGATACGCAGTTAGTCCGTAGAAGATAAATAATTTCTACGGAGGGATTGCAAAAACTAGTGGGTCTGAGTATCCGTAACGTCTGTCTGTGTAATACAATTAATGACAACTGGAGCCAACTGTTTGTTTGACGTGGTTTCCTACACCTGGAGGAACCCGATATTATTATGTAACGTATGGTCATCTCATACACGGACCTGCCTCGACACGCGTATATTACCCTTAAAGATTGCCTCGCATCGCTGTTGATCTTTGCAAATCTTGACATATATTATTTGTTGATGTGTGAGCTTCTGCCCGCAACTTT
The DNA here is from genome assembly GCA_905332915.2 of Hecatera dysodea. Lineage (NCBI taxonomy): Eukaryota > Metazoa > Arthropoda > Insecta > Lepidoptera > Noctuidae > Hecatera > Hecatera dysodea. The sequence continues at coordinate 20,991,750 of HG995286.1, read as the reverse complement.
ATCTGCCTCAAATTTAGAACTGGCTTCAGAGAGAAATTAAATATGTGTGATCCTACTAATATTTTAATTTGAACGTTGAAATTATGTTTATGGACTCCTGGTAACTACTTGTGAATCTTTAGTACTCAACCAGCAGCGGCTCTGAATTTCCACTTCAGCTTCCGCTAAGTCATGTCATTTATCGGGATAAAAAGCCTATGTGTTAACCCAGGTTTTGAAGTATTTTTTTTAAGATTAGCGCGCACCGCTTGAAAATTTACAGAACACATCCACATACCTACCAATCCCGGCAAGCGTTGCTAAGTCTTGAAGATCGACCCGTGTGGCTAAGCTCCTAGCAATCGAATACGGCCCATCTCTAATAAAACCTAGAAATAGCCTCAAACTACCTCCATAATAAGAGGGTAAAAGCTAGGCGCGGCTAACTTAATCGAACACCAGCGGAAGAGAAATCTTGAAAAACATGTGTTTACCAAACAAGTCTTGTCTACCTAGAAACACTAGTGCTGCAACTATGTATGTATGTCTAATGAAATAAACGTGTTCAACGTATACTGGATTAAGATATAATAAGAATTATATTTGAATAGCGCCAAAGGGTCTTAGCATAATTATAATTGCTTTGGTGTCCGTTTGTAAACAAGTTATATGAATTCGCGGGTCAACCTGATAGGGTAGAAAATATATAACCTGGATACAAATTTTAGCAAAATCCCTCCCTATTAGTGCCTATTGCTCGGACAGAATAGTGCTTACTATGCGGCGGTCGTCCACTGCTTATCCGAGTCCACTTCTATCTCCTTCCTTAATCGGTTTTCCATTTGGCTGTGATTTATTCAGGACCTAAAAATAGCTTCGATAAAAGTTCCGTCAAAATGTTGCTATTCCGTTTTAGAGGTGTCTGTCTGACTGCAATTTTTAGTTCTGCTGCTAGTATTTTTAGGCTAGACAAAGCTCCAATACCTTATTGATACTAAATAGAGACTGCATTGATGTTTGGAGGATTTATTTATCATCTTTAGTGAACACACTTGGTCTGACAATCATAAAAAAATACACTTTAGTGTAGCTCTTCCGGTATTTCAATAAAGCGGAAGTATACGGGAGTAAGTACGCCAGTAATATGGTAAAAAAAGCAACACCCCATGCATGCATGTGTGTCGCAGCGTGCACAAGTGTCCCTTTTTCGGGTCGATTTTCGAGTTCAATATTCAAGGGTGGTTGGAAAGCGTATACTGCGTATTTTAATATCCTCATCCGGATTCTCTATGGTCTAGTTCGTCAATGGACGCGGGCTTGGTTGCACAAAAGATCAAGTATGTTAAGATTTTTGATGCACGCATGTTACTATTATTTTTGTCATGAGTGAAATGTTGTATGTATTCCTTTCTACCAAAAGTTTGGTTAATTGGGCAGTCTGGTAAATTTGTCGGCTGGGGGAAGCCAACAAATTTACCAGACTGCCAGAAATATACTGAAGCAGTTAGACTAGCGAAGTATATACACTAGGGTAGCAGTAGACAGAGCGAGCAAACTTTGGACGGCAGGAACAACGGCTATTTGGAGCGACTACTTTATGTCTGGAAACTTAGTGTATATTTACTTACTTCACACAAACCAAATCATTCATAACATATGGTTGAAATAAGCATTTAGGTATAGGCCTTTAAGTTCCTTTAAAATAAAACTGTAAGTACCAACATCATCATAGAGTTTGTCTTGTCTTCTCCGATCTTCTCTATAAGTATCTACCAGAGTATGAGAAACAAGGGGCGTTTTTATTTTAATGTAAATGTTGACGTTCAAAAGTACATTTAAATTATTTAATTGAAATAAATGTTTTGACTTTGACATTGGGAATTCACAAAGGATTATAAAGACAGTACAGTCGACGTCAGAAGTCTATTCTTTGCAAGAATGAGTTCTTCAATTCAAATATATTAGGAACTATGTTTTGAGCTACAATGGTTTTTCTGTTATCATTATAAACTTTGTTTTCTTAACTGAAGGCCACTGTAAATATTTTAATTTATCCGTAAGATATTTCAGAGTGTTTGTTTGACATAATAAATCTATCATTGGCCAGATGTAGCTGTGGATAGAGGAAAAAACTAAAGACGGAAGGGGGACCTTTGCCCCAAGTGGGACACAATAGGCTATTAAAAAGACACGGATGCTACCTACGTAGGGAGTAGGAATCTGGGAATATTCCTATTCCTGCACTCACTTATAAGAGTTATGTACATATGGTTTTTACTGACAGCTGATAAACGTAATATAATATTTATTTTCGATACCATAATCGAAGTTGGATTGTATTGCATGCAATTCGCGAGCTATGTTTAAATATGGACGAGCGCGCATTATAAAATCATACGGAAATGCAACTCTTTGAAAAGTAAGTATAGTGGCTTAAAAGCTTCTCAGATATTTAATACTACAATAATAACTTTAAATTGCTAAAGACTTATGCTCCTGTTTAGAAAATACAGTGCCTGGAAAATTTGTTGAGAACTTAACCAACACGGCATACAGGACTTTGAAATTCAATCAAATAAATGAACCAAATAATATCATTCACTCATTTTTGTAAATAACTTGAAATTGACGGCGTCGCGTCGTGTGAAAAAGTTTTACGTTTTTATCGTTAAAATAAAAACATACATAAGTACCCATTATTTTATTTGTTCAAACAAACACATGTAACGCTATTCTTTGTTCTACATTAAAGAAATACCTATATACATATGTATGTACATACGTTCAAGATTGTTTTAGCAGTTGGCGTCGCATCAGCACTCAACAGCTAATCGATCAAAACGTCGTAAATGCATACTCCGTGTTAATGAAAATGGACTTTGTTTTAAATGCATAGATTCTATATTAGTATGGAACGTGATGTTGTACCAGCTTTTTGTGATGATAGAGCGTCGGGCTGATGACTTCACTAATCAGCAGTAGATGTGTTACACGTCATTCTTATCAGGGTACTGTGCCTTATGTCAGTATAGCTACAGGAAAGTATTAGCTGGCAAATTGTAGTAGTAAGTTCTTCAATAGTTTTTAGGGAATTCGTACCTTCGATCATTAAAATGAGCTCGCTTCTAAGTTCTAACAGCTGGATATAGAGTGGACATTCAAGGTTAAGCAATGCTTTCAAAGGTTGGTCCGAGGAATAGTGACGTTTCATAGCTATACTACTCCGTACTTCGGAAAACATGTTAAGTTGTTCGTTGTGGCTGTCATTAGTAGATATTTGACAGTCGGTACGGGTAGTCAGGCGAGAGGGTATCTGCCCCAGTCTTTTTCTGGGTGAACAATCATCAAATAACTTGTGCCACTCTGTGCGGAGCGGAAGGAAGTGTCAGATTTTTATTGACTAAAACCTACCCGTGTTCATCGTAGTATCCTTTGTGTTCCAGGTCCTCGTTGACTCTTTCGAACAAATTCCGTAACAAGTCTGGCCAAGCCTACTACCGAGTTACTTGGATATGGACGTTAGATAGATAGTCGTTACACATAAAATATAATAACTGTATTCGATCACACTGGTAGTGGACCCTAACTAGTAGGGAAAAATAAGCCTTATTGATTTTGTACCTTTTATCCTTAAGTAGATCTTGGAAAACTTGTTAAACCATACGCGTGGGCACTGAAAATGAATTTGTTTTATTTTAATGATCGTGCTCACAGATTTCAATAACAAGGTTTATTGTTGCATAACTCTCTGCCCAATTAAGTTTCAGTAGTAAAAATATGAATCCTGCAATATTCATTTGCATGGAATTTTAAATGTGAACAAAATTATGAGTAGCATCCATGTTATTTATGGAAATAAATTGCTGTTAAATTATTTATTTTTTTATTTCTCTATTTGAGTACCTTCCCATGATTTTTATTTTTCTGTTTACCTTTATGGTTTCGTTCGATCATAGATTTAAATAAATGGAGCCGTCCGAACTTTTGCATAAACTTGTTCACCGTACAAAAAAGGTCTCCCGCACAACACCGCTTCAAAAAATGCACACTGCAATAGATGAGCCAATTTGAGGCGTCAGAAAGACGATCGGTTCGATTTTTAAAACAATGATTTGGATGCTTAGTTTCCGAGCGATTACGATTTGCCAATGCTGATTGTTTTCCCTTATCAATGCTGAGTGGTGTCGATATTAGAACGCTAAGATTTCTCTTATTGTTCACTGAGCAAGTGTTCACCTATTTTTATGCCATTTGTTCCTAACACAATGAATGGTCATGGTTGGTGCATTTATAATAGAGAGTACTTGGAATTAGAGAGCCTTATATTTTTACCCTTATTAGACTCTTAAAAACAATAAGGGTAACATCAAGGGTACTGAGAAACGAAAGAAATATTTGTTCTTTTGTAACATCTCTAGCTTTTAATATGAAAATACTTATAATCAAAAGTTTTTGTTTTACATTATCAAGTGGAAATGTTTCTTTGAAGATTTTCTTTCAAGGCACAGTTCCAGGACAATCTATTAGATTTATAGAGAGAGAAAGAGAGATTATTAAATCGTAGACTTCAACAGTAGGTAATAGGGATGTTGCCTGAGTAAAAATATATGATTATGTTTAGTCCTTCAGTAAGATTATAGAAAAATATTGGACACGTAGTTTTTCCTTTATCAATTCTATAAAAAACTGACGTAGTTAAGAAGCATCAAAGATCAGGAGTGGGAGCGTGTGTCGTCACGGCTAGGTAAAAATTGTAGCGAGTAGTGACGGCACAGTATCGTCTTCATTTTTTGTTTACGTGAATAAAAATACGTGTCTAATATTTTTTGGAAATCTATCAGTCGGACTAATCAGATTATTTTAATCCACTGGGTTTGACCATTATAAGTGCAGATTCCCACCTTCTTTGGCAACGCTCTTCCACCGTTCTGCCATGTTGGTTGAGAGGCAGTTCAATCGTTTGTCTAGGCATTCATTGACTCGGCGTCAGGTGTTCGTAACTATTAGTTCTCCTCGTCCGGGAGTTTCCATGGTAAGTTGGGAATAAAGTGGCAGGCTTACCCTAAATAATAAAACTTGGTGAAAACGTTCACCTTTATCCTCGCTGAAGTAAAAATAGAATCATTTAACATTAAGTATTTCTTCACGGTACCTTCCGCTCTATATCAAGTGGGTATCTAGTTAACACTCTAAGTATATTAAACTTCGTACTTTCAACAATGCCAGTTTAGTCAATGTTAAAAATTGTTGACAAAATATTCGCAGTTCTCCATTGTTCTCGTCGCTCGGTGCTTCCCAACAGGGGCTTGGCGACCGCAGTGTTCATATTTTAGTCTATTTTTTATAGATAGTCGAACTAAATAAGTACCTATGTTCATTTCATACAGTACTATATCATTTATTTAGTGGGTAGATTTCCGAGGAAAAGAAATAATCAGAATTTACAAATGCTAGGTATTATAAAATAAAAATAAACACCTAATAATATAAACAGTTGAACAGAATTTAAAAACACAAAATTATCTATCTTTTTTGTTTGTTTCATTTACTTTCTTGTATATTTTAACTTTATCACTTATCTAAGTAGGTAGTTGTACTAATTTATTACGACTTCTGTCTTCTCTCATATACCCAACCTCTTTGTCAAATTATTCTAATTCCATAACCATTTTATGCTACCATAAATATTAGGCAGCGAAATTGATGCAAAACTATTAATTTGTTGATCATGAATAACGATGCGAAATATCATATTAACGCGATATCAAAAGCCTCTCCTGACGGGATTGTCAATCAAACCCTTCGCAAAATTAATTGAGGGTAAATATCGAAATTTCCGGTATGAATTCAGCTGGAAAATGATATAAGCTGTGTGCTTTTGTTAAAAGCACATACACAGGTATTCATCAAATGACTTCTTCCGCGCAGTGGAAGGGAGTGTCAGACTCTTCACTGACCCATACGTGCTAATCCAAATGACCTTTGCGTTACAAGGCCGCGGTGACTCTTTCGAACAAATTCCACAGCCGCACTATGGGTAACTTTATGTGTATATACATATTCGTAATTTATTTTGGAGTACCTGGTAACATAGAGAATTTGAATTGGAACTAAATATTCCCATTTATTGGCATAAAATCACAACGAAAAACATGACTTTTACGTGATTCAATCTTTTTTTTAATATTCTAATCGTATCAACTTTGAAAAGTATCTAAGTTATTCCCACTTCTGATGAAGGCTAATCATCAGAAGTGGGACATTTGAAAAACATTAGAAACTTTCAGAAATCACAATCTGAGATATGGTATGGATTTTCAAAACATTCATCTCTCATTGTGAGTACGATTGTAGTACATATCCCCGAGCGGATTGTTATGTATTTCCAACAATATTATGGCTATGTTCTGTGGCTAACATACACTCAAATACCTACCAATGTACAACTGTTCTGCAACTCTTGACATTAACAATTTAAATGAATCATTTAAAAAAAAAACTTAAAATTCGTCACTGGTTCGAATGTTTAACAAATAATATTTCGTCAATGTGTATAATCCGATGCAGTTGTTTTGGATACCTGGATGAGTTACAAATACGAGTTGGCATGTTTCATGCTTACAAGTTATAAATACAAAACTACAATTTGTAAAGTAAATAATATTGCTAATTATAATGTTAGCGTGTCATCTGTAATGAAAATGTTTTTTGTTTACTAAACGACATGTCTAATATATTCTGCGGTTTACTATTTGGATCCACGTGGAACCTGCCTGCCCTTTAACCTGAGACACGATTTCATATCTGTACATTTCCTGCCTTATATTTCCTCCGTAAGCTAATTAAATTTACTCAATCTTTTGAGATTGAGTAAACAGACGACATTAAAAATAGAACTGTTCTGTTATATAAAAACAGAAACTTGAGCAATCCAACCTTAAAATAATCGGATTCGTGATCTCAATAAAGTGTTTTATGCCACAAAATACTCATTGTAAAATACACTATTATTAAATGTATTCTGAAGTGCAGATACATATCTATGAATGTTGACCTTGTAACACGTTGCTTGGTGAACAATGTACATATTAAATATTTATCTATTAAGTCGTTATTCTGTTGTCGACTGACTTGAATAAAAAATTAAAATAAGCATTCAATGTTGCTTACAAACGAACAGACTTCTGTCTTGTACTTAAGTTTTAAAAAATACAAAAAACTCACTTGCACTAGAGATAGTAAGTATAACATAAAGCATAATAAAATAATCTATAATTAAACCAGTTTAAAATAAACTATTGTTCCTGATAGCTTCATCAACCAGTGTCTGCTGACGTTGATATATTTAAGCTTAAGCCACATAACTTAACCACAGCTAAAGAAAATATTATGTCAGTAAGTAATAATAATGTTACTGACCATTAGTTTTACTATAAGAGAAGCTCGTGGCTAAAGAGTAACAGCCGTACGGGTCGATTTCGAAAGCTAAGTAATGCTAAGGTTGGTCTCTGGATGGGTGACCATCTTAACATACCATAATAGTTTCCTCCGTGCCTCGGAAAGTAGCCGTTGGTCCTCCCGGCTATCATTTGAAGGCTTTTGGCAGTGGTTACGGATTGTCAGAAGCCAGTAAATTAGACTCCAGTCAAACCAAGAAGTACGTGGGTTGTGGAGGTCTGGTATGCAGCCGCTCCACGTTAAATACTGGTATTCAGCTGAATCTGGTATGACTGGAAGCCGACCCCAATATAGTTGGGAAAAGGCTAGGCAGAGGATGAATATTTTTACTTATAAGAGTTCTATTAATTCAATGATAATTTTTTAAATAGGTATGACATTACTCCCTTTTTATAGCTTAAATAAACATACACTGCAAAGTATTCATACAGTATGTCAGTAATAATAATTTTACTGACCATTTTGACCTCATAAGTCGGTACTTATGAGGTCGTTTGAGAACAAGATGGAATTCTTTAAATCTATACTAATATTATAAAGCCTAAGAGTTTGTTTGTTTGTTTGTTTGAACGCGCTATTAATCTCAGGAACTACTGGTTCGAATTGAAAAAATCTTTTTGGCTTGAATAGACCATTTATCGAGGAAGGCTTTAGGCTATATCGCTTACCTATCACGCTTAAGCCAATAGGAGCGGAGCAGCGATAAAGAATGTTTTAAAATCGGGGATTCCACGGAGACGAAGTCGCGGACAGAAGCTAGTAATTAATAATCATGGCATAACAGTAACAGGGCTTTTCGCTCAACAAAAGCTACTAATTGGTACTCTAGAATGCTGATAATTATTTTTCAATTTAATCTGCTAGGTATTTTCAATATTGTTTTTTCTGCTAAATGGCGTTGCTCGTTATTGGAAAATAATGCACGTTCGCGTAAGTCCTAAGTATTTCAAGTTACTTTTCGTAGAAGTGTAAACCGTTTTTCTTGTTTTGTTTGCGCATAGTTTTATGCTCAGTTTACACAGCGAGCACGACAAACGCTTAGCGTCAACGCTAGATACTTGAATACGTCGGAACACCGCTCAGCACTGTTTGTTTGTAAGGACCATCCAACATCATTTTTAACTAAACTCATAAAGTTTGAGACAAAATTATAGCAACGCTCTCCTGAACACTGAACGTACTTAACTTTAAAAATTTCGACATAAGACTGGCGGATATTACAGTGAAAATAAACGTATTTTCAATTATTTTACTTGTGAATTACATAGACAAGCACCGTTTAACTTTTAAACTTGTTCACGCGCAATCAGGGGTATGAAAACTATAATAGGGATGTTTCCTGAGTAAAATATGTCGGTTAGAGTATCGAAAAATATTGGACACGTATTTTTGGCTTTTTCACATCTATAAAAGTTGACGAAGATATAAAGCATCAAAGATCAGGAGTGGGGGCTTGTGACGTCACGTCGTGGTAAAAATTGTAGCACGTAGTGATGTCGTCTTCGTCGTCGTCTTTTATTTATGTGAAAAAAGAAAAATACATGTCTAATGTATTTTGGAAACCTATCTGACGGACTAATTAGATGTCTTTAGTCAACTACCCTATTAGTGGGTATTGGATTAAGCAGCTGTAACAACACGTAAAACATTCAATTCTGTAGGAACAGTTATCTGTCACATGATTAGGTTAGGTTAACAGTTTTCTGAGTCGCTAGCTGAATCGTAATATAAGTGGAGCTAAATAATATTTGTATCATTTTCCTTCTTTGAAATTGAGATGAGTATTCAAGAGACGCATCTGCTCCAATACTACTACTTATCACTGAATCATTGGGGCAGAACCCAATGAATGAACAGCGGATATCGAGATAAGGACTTCTACATACACATATGTGGTGAAGTGTTTGATTGTTTAAGATATCACACAACAATAACAGCTTTATTGTTATCATTAATTTCGTTGATTGTAAAAACATAATATTCTTAGAATAAGGGGAATTCTATTTATCAATGGCTCTTATCATTTTGCGAATATATAAAATAAATACCTACTTAGGTGCTTATATTTAATTTATTAATGTCTGACTGGGATCACTGTGTTCTTCTCAACTACGTAACGGATTTTGGCAAGGTTTTCGCTATCATCTAAATAATTTATTCTGGACTAGTTCCCGTTCCCGTATAGCCTACAGCCTTCGACACATGTACATCATAATATACAAAATGAATTTTCCAAATCCGACTGATACTTACAGATATTAGCGCGTTCAAACAAACTCTTCGGCTTTATTATATTAGTATAGACTATATATTTCAGTCCTAGTTTCTGCTTTTAAACTCTAGTGAGTAATAACTTATGAACTATCAAATAAGTCGTTTATTAAACACTAAATTACATATTTCATACGGTCAACCTAACGTTAGACAGCTCTTGGTGACCTTTGAATATCCTAGTTAATAGATTGGTAATTTCCAGGAGGAGGAGGAGCTCGTGGCTAAGGAATAACAGCCTCACAGATCGATCTTTAAGGTTAAGCAACGCTTGACAAGGTTGGTCTGTGGATTGGGTGACCATCTTAACATACCGAGTTTCCTCCGTGCCTCGGAAAGCACGTTAAGCCGTTGGTCCCGGCTGTCATTTGTAGATCTTTGGCAGTCGTTGCGGATTGTCAGAAGCCAGAAAATCTGACACCAGTCTTGCCAAGAAATACCGTGTTCCCCAGTTATTAGGTTGTGGAGGTCTGGTAGGCAGCCGCTCCACGTTAAATACTGGTATTCAGCTGAATCCGGTATGACTGGAAGCCGACCCCAATATAGCTGGGAAAAGGCTAGGCAGATGATGAGATTGGTAATTTCCAAAAAACGCAAGTGACTGATTGAAAAAAGAATAAAACAAGGCCAACATTATGAATGTACTTCCAAGGTATCAGCAGCGGTTGGTTTGAACGACTCTCGCGCAGTTTTCCCATACAAGATAATATCGGCAACAGATGTTGTTAAGCTACACACCACAACGCGAAGGACAAGTCGCTTTGAGACACATGCCACGAATGTGAAGCTGACGGATTGTGTACATTGCTACTCTGCCTATTCTGCCATGAGTTTAACGAGGAAGTAAAGAGATACATGCCTACCAAATCTCAGTGGCGTGCAGTGGTTCGACCTGGGTAGGCCAGAAAATAATGTCCAAAAACAAACACACCACATTATTGAAGGTTGAAATGTGGTCTTTTTTTTAAATAGGCAATTTAAAAAAAACTTAAAAATCAACCCTGAATAATGTAGTTATTTTTTTTAATTTATTTGGACATTTTCTCTGGCCTACCCTAACTCGAATCACTGCACGCCACTGCCAAATCTTCGGGTTCTAAGGCGAATGTACCTACTTCAAATTTTAGCATGAATTTATTTCGTATTTCATAAAAGAAAGTGGCATACAGTCCAGTACCTTCTTTAGACTTCACACTAATAAAATTTGTAAAGAAACCAATAACGAACGAAACTAGTATATTTAACGTTAAAAGAAGAGTTGTAGATCCACCTATACATGTGGCAATTGACAATTCCAAATAGAAACGTTCGTCTAACATATATTCAATGTGTAGCGTGTTCATTGCCATTTCAATTAAATTATTAGTATTACGGGTGTAGTACGAGTACATTTAACTCATACGTGTTGTACCAGTGCTGTGAATGAAATGTTTATGAAATTCTGCTCCTTTTTTCTCGGTGGACAAGCTCTTGACCTCGATCATACCTGACGGAAAGAGATGGATGACGTCTACTGTACTGGCCTGTCTTTATTGTCAACTAGCAGCGCCCCGCGGTTTCACCCGCGTAGTTCCTGTTCTCGTGGTAATACGTGGATAAAATATAGCCTATGTTACTCAGGATGAATGTAGCTTTATAATAGTAAAAGAATTTTTGGAATCGGTCCAGTAGTTTTTGAGTTTATTCGTTACATACAAAAATATAAAAATTCAAATCTTTTCTCTTTATAATATAAGTATAGATATCTCACCGCCCCAAAGTTAGTTATAGTGTTAACTATCATTGCATCTCGTTTATATGTTTTGCAGCCCACTTCATGTTTATTTCACCTTAGTTTACACTGTGAGACGTTTACAAAATAGAGTTGGGATCACAGACACTGTAGATATCAGAATATATATTTCTCGGAACACCGCATTGTCTACTTAAACCTTGTAATTACAGACATCTTTTATCTCTAGACTCAGTTTATGTCTTCTTCAGAGACGTTGGCAAAATTTGTTATTCAATAATTACCAGTCGTATAAAGTTCTTGGACATAAGATTGTCTATCTCTATGGTCATTTGAAGGTTGCTAAACCTATTCTATACATTTGTGTCCTACGAACTTTACTCTCCTGCAAGAGTGAAGTAGCATTGTGTGGAAATCGGTTGTCATGTGATTCGGCCGAATAAAAAAAAATGTCTTGAGGAAAATTTTCAATATGAATTATATGAAATATGAACAGAAAGGCGTATGTTGAACATAGAAAATTGGTAACTAATAGAAAAGTATGGAAGAGGAAGATAGGTACATATATTGCTCCAACCCCAAATCAATTGGATTGAGGGTACAAAAATGGTGATTCGAATTGGAATGAAGTAAACTGTCATATTTTGTCTTCCTTAGTTTTTATAAAGAATAAAGTATACATTAGAGAACTGTTAGACTAAATGATGACAAACCGCTGAAAATTACTTAAATACATGTAATAGTCTCCGACGCAACCGAAAAGTGCTTGTTGTTTTGTTTTTGTTGTAGTTTGCACGAGGGATTTGTCTTGTTTTCATATACAAGGTTCAAACCCCCATTATACACAAATATTATTATTTACTAGGTAGCTAATTTCATTTTATCTTGTTACCTTTTGTAGGACTATTGCTAGCTTGATTTCAATTTATATTATTGTATTTTGTTATTTAGTTGTACGTAGTGGTTGTCAGTAATTTGGTCTAACTATTCGAAGACATGTGACATTCACCAATATGCACTGGGCCCGTGTGGTGGATTACGGCCCATTCCCTCTCCTAGATAGAAGGCCTGTGTCCCAGCAGTGGGAACACTAAAAGGCTCATTATGCTAATGTGGTCTCCTAAAGTTGGAAATTAGTAACGTAATCCACATTGTACTATTCAATAATCGACAGGGTGAACTACCAAGTATATTATAACGATTCCTAATTATGTGAACATAATAATAGCATTATAAAAACAAGTTGAAGTCGATAAGAGTGAATAAAGTTATGTTGTATTTAGTAACAGATAGATTTGAAATTAAAAAAGACCTCTGTTTCTCTCATTAGCTGGCCAATGATTACAATGACACAGTTTCCACGATGTAGGATAATCTAATTAACGATACGCGTGTCACCGCTTGTGAAATGAAACGGTGCAGATTCTATTTCAAAAAGGAGTAAGTGACTTATTTCCTTCGTACTTTTAAGGTAAGGTTTTTCTTTATAGACCAACGAGTTATCTCTGGTGGTCAACCATCAGCAATTAACGAAGTAATTATTACCTAAATTAATAATTAGATACGTATATACTTACGTAATATATTTGTTACCTAACTAGAGTAGCTTATAGTTCATATTCACATTTCGCATTGGTATTTACTAAAAAAAAATATTTCGGGGACAAAGGACCAAATCTTCAGGACCAAAAATTCATCAGGTATTTCGACTATGCTCGTGCGATATTTGGTCCATCCACGAATTAGTTCTCTAGATCATTACAAGCACAGTTGGTATGTTTAATTATGACTAACATTTAATTGGGATCTCGAGGTGACCGTCGTTTGCTCTAAAGTATGACACGCGGAATATGATACTGTCTCTACGTAGTCAACTCCTACCTGAAAGCACTGTACAGCAGCCATACTGCGAGTTTCTTAACGTTCTCGATCATGTTAGCGTAAACGAAAATTTTAAACCCGCGACTTACAAATTCGTAAGTAGGGGTCGTTCGTTAGGGGGGGGGGGGGTAGGGGTGGGGAGTAGAGCAATTTTATTACTAAAACTTATAGAAACTTACTTGACTTTGGAAACCATCTTGATAAGCGCCACATCATGATAAGACCTTCGCTGCTTATATTTGGGATGCCGTATAACGGCGGATATCTTCACGACCAGGGCTCCCGGGTCGTCCAGGTAGGAGGAACCGAGCTGCATCACTTGAGGAGGTCCGCTGTAAATATCGTTACTGGTTTCAGTAAAAGCCGTATGGTGACAATAACGGAAAACCTTTCTTTACTATGCAATTTAACACAAGCGATCGTTTCCCTCTCAATAGTTAGCCCTCTGACAACAAAAACTGTTTTGCTGATATTTATTTCCGAGGTCACATTCTCGATCCCTGTTCCAAAAACGTCAACAATTACTATGACATATGTATTTAAATGTCGAACTATTAACAAAGTCACAGAGCGACTTCGTTAAAATTTTATGTCACGTTTCGACCTCCTAATATTAATGTAAACAAAAGCCATTCCCGTGCATGAGTGCATAGTGTTCGTAGTGCAGCACGCCCACCGCATACTCGTACCACTCCACTCGTATGGGATCACAGGGCTCCCATTTTTAAAACAATGTCAAGCCTCAAGTTTTGTTTTTATTACGTCACAGTACAATGATCCACACATTGAAACTTTTGTAACAATATTGCTGTAGAGAACAATGCCCACTAAATTAAAACCTTTAGTTATATGATGGACGAATGAATTCAGCCAGCTGACAACAGTGTCTGCGTCGTTATTGGCCAAATATATAGTACGACAAATGTTCGACATGATCAAACTTACTAGGAAAATGTTAATAGATTTTTTATAGGATTTGTTTCTTGTACCAAGTTGTTTGAAAAGAATAATAGCCTTCTTTAAACACAACTAACTTCTGGAACTAAACATTTGTTTGGGACCTATAATTAGATGACTAATCACACGCCGAGCACAGACCAATTACTACAAAATAAAACAATAAAGACCCCGTGATATCATTACACCCATAGATCTCAATAATTAGTTGAGTCACCCAGCGTGCGCGCACCTAAGAAATTGGGATCGGGGAGCCGAAGACCGCCGAACCCGTCCGAAGATTTCCGAAGGCGGGGAGAAGGGGGAGTTCAGTAGCCCGTGAAGCCTGGCCAGCTGAGCATGACGTCTCCTACTCGCCAGTCTCGATACCACATGATGCCATCCTGTAATCCCGTTCCATATCAATCGTTATGCTAACTGAATGTATTTGCAGCTCCGCCCGCGTCGCCCTGTTATAACTTCACAAGTTGAGTGTAAAGAAAGGGAGTACTCATAAATGCACTAGTGTGTCTATGCTTGGGTGACTGAAGTAAGGGGCCCCTTTAACCATGATAGTAAGCTATTACAGATAGAACAGCGGGCTCCAATATTTTTGTTATTGTTTCAATCGAACAACACTGCAAACTAAAAATAATTTTCAGCTGGATCTTTTAACCTTCAAACACGAGGTTTTAGTAATTGATATCATTGGACATTAGCGTGCTGTCACAAACGCAGCTAATGATTTTAAAAGAGCAAAAAGTGACGCCTCTGTGCCATGACCAACTTTGACACAATGACTATAACGAATAGAAATAATGACGTCTAGTTAGAGAGGTAATTAGAATTAAACAAGCAAAGTCGACTCCGTATTACTGAGGAATACTGTAGATTGTTCGTAGTTTGTGTATAATTTTATAAACTCTAGCTGATGGCCGTGAGTTCATCCGCGTAGATGTCGGCTTCAAAGATTTTTTTATAACCAAAGATTTTTTTACATATTTTATAGGCTTTTGCTCTCGTTGTTTTGGTTGGCTGTGCCATGGGTCCAGAACAAGAGATTTTATTCAGTTCATCTAACGCGAGTCTTGAACCTCGCTCTACTAAAAGCTCTTTAAAAGACAAAATCAAACTATATAAGTCATAATATGTTACGTTCTTCCTACTATTAACAGGTAGGTTCATAAGATATAACAGCAGGTGCATTTTTCAGTTGTTATCAGCTCGTTAACTACTATCAAGGTTAGATTATTAACGAACTTAATGCGTTTATAAGCAACTGTAATATATTCTTACGTTAATGTATTTTTTAGATAATGTTTATCGAATAATTTCGTCGGGAAAACGGCACCTTTTTCACCTCTGTCGCATTTCTTTCTAATACTATCTACTCCGGAAGATAACTATACTAGTGAGTTTATAAAAGTTTAAAGAAATCAGCAAAAAATATTCGATATAAAAACAACGGTTAGAATGCCGTCGATTACCAAAACATCTCTCGATCCACTTTATTTAATTGTTCTGTTATCTCTCATAACGAAATAAAATTCCAATACACAAGTTTATTTTTATAAGTTTCTCACGGCGTCTGATTACTGTCGAAATTATACGGCGATCGTTTAGAGAAATCTTTCAAATCGTAAACAAATTCTTATTAACTTAATGTCTTGATAGATTTTTGACTTCATATTTATCTGTGTTACTCTGTTTAACTATCGAATGAATGCTGTTATTTTTAATTGAGAGTTGTGTTTCATTGCAAAGGGCTCCGTTTCATCTATTTTGCTCTGGTCCTTCCAACATCTGGTAATTGATTGTTACTGCATTTTTTTAAATTCATTTCTGCAATCGTAAGTCAAAATGTAAAAAAATTAAGATGCGTTCTATTATTACTTCTCTTATTAGACTTTTCTCGTTCAAATCGGTCTATAAACAATACAATCAAATAAAAAAAACAGACAAGCCCTGTATAAGCAAAGTCACTGCTTACGATCACAATTTAAACATAGGTATGAGTGGAGTCAGATAGCGTTACGTTAGACCATTCCAGCGGTACTCGTAGGGGCGATACCAGTGAGCCATGCCGAATGTAAGTGTCGTCATGAGCACTCCATAGCCATGGTTCAGCGTAGGATATTACCGACTCTGTGGAACGTAATCATTCGACCGCACTACGCAAAATATGCTAAGCCATTTGTTTAATATTTTCCTCACGCAGGTAAACTTGGGAGGTTGTCGTGTGCTTTAATAATAGGTTTAATTTAGTTAGCATCCAGCGAGGGCTACAAAATGTTCTCCATTCTTACCAAGGGGCAAGGTTCTTGCACCAATTCTGGTTTGTGGAAGTCAGATTATCAGTCACTTTAGGTAGATAAAACACAGTGGATACTCGATAGACAAGTCTAAATTACTATCGAAAGTCAAGTATCTAAAATCCGGATAATAGTTAACTTTAGAAATATACATGTTACCTTTGTCGCCCGCGTATTACTGATTGCGTTTTGCAATCCGGATAAACAAGTCTCTACTGTAGTTGTGAAAAGACCAGGCAGATTAACAACGCAACACTTATTAACTGAAATGATATTGTGTCAGTTTGAAAAATACGCAGGAACTTGCTAATAGGAAAATGGTAAGGTACAGATGGAAATAAGTTGTTAACTGCGACGTTTCAATGGACGAGAAAAATGACACAATGCCACAAGACAAGTAAGGTCGCAGTGTAATGCGTTCGCAACTCAATTATTAAAGACTGAGTTGTTTGCGTTTTCCGGCCATGAAGCATTATAGTTTAATTATATCATCATCTGGATCGACTTTGTTTGTTATACTACAAGAAAAACGAACAGGGAAAACTTGTCATCTCTTAAAAGTGTTTTTTTTTTCTTTTTTGTTCTGGAACTATAAAACGGTTCATCAAACCGATTTTAACCATTGCTTGCGCTTGGCCTGCCCCATCAGTTGTTATTGTATTATAATATCTACATAAATGAAATTATAGAAGATAATGCAACATTAATATAATGTTAGTGATACGTTTAGATGAACTTAAATGTCTTATTTGTTTTTCGGATGGAACGTAATCTTTCCGGGTTCGTAATCTTTAAAATATGTAGGTACATATTTACTAAGTTGTAGTTAAAGAACTTACGATAGACTAATGAGTCGGGTCTCTGGTTACAAAGCAGTTTTTATAGTCAACGTTTTATTACGCCACGGGACTGTCTCAGTTTACCTAAAGTTATATCCACCCTAGTCTTATGTTCCTCGAACTAAATGGTGCGTAGATTGCGACCAATGCAAATGAGAAATTCGCTTACGACAATTAAGTGAAAATGATTGTTCCTGTTCATTCTATAGTGAACTTGCATACTAAAACACCCCCAATATAGTTGGGAAATGGCTAGGCAGATGATAGGTTGGAAGAATACCTGAAATTAATTATCATGTACCCTAAAATCCAAGTTAAATAAGAATTATTACTATCTTATATTAATTAAAGACTAAAAAGCACAAAATCATCTTACCAACAACAATCTACAACTTCTTAATTCTATAGTTCAACTAACCTTCGATATCAAAATACTGTATCATTTATGTATACATATATATTATTATTATTATTATTTATTTTTCAGATAACAAAGATCTATAATATAGATCTAGATATATAAGTAGGCATCAGCACATAAATATTGTTTGTCGACCTTTTGAGCCTCCATAACACAAACTAAGCGATGAAATAATATACACGCTACATCTGATACAACAAACACATCATGAGAAACAATCTGCTGCACATGTAAACAAGGTTTTATTAAAAACATTGTATTACTATTTGAAGGTGTGAATATGGTTTTCATGCGTAATATGATTTTTTAGGTTCATGTCGTTTCATCTCCTTTGATTTGAACGAAGATTTTGTGAAAGATCTTACTCGATGGACCATATTGGATCCGACTCGAAGGACCATCTTTCAACTATTAACCAATGTTGCAGGGTTTTTTATAAAAATATAATTTTCGAAAATAATTTTAAGCAAGTTCCTATGAAAAGTAAAAAATTGAGACCTGAGTACTGAAGTATCATCATGTACCTGTAAAACACACAGCTAGCACAATACTTTTAGAAATGCCTTCATATGAGTCTGTACAACCAACCATACCGCCGAATCTGAAATCGAAATTTGTAATTGAAAACAATAACTTCAGTTGACAGGAAGCTAAAGTTAGTGTGTTTTCAATTAGGCCAGAATAATTGCCAAACGTAGCCGGGAGTGACTGGAACAAAAGAAAAATGCAAAAGCACCTAGTCGAATTTTTGATACAGCGACAGCCAGCGGGCAATTCGCACGGGCCGCATTCGAATTTTAAAATGTGTGAATTGGGTGCTGGCTGATTAATTACTGAACTGGAATTATATAAAATAAAATGTTATGACGTAAGTAAAAAAAAAACTTATTTGCATTATTTAAAATTATTAACCATCAATTTGTACATTTTGTGTATTTGCTCACTTAAATTAAGAACCGATCTTTCGCCAAAGTCTAAGCATTGGCATACAACGTGGCAATGCCGCCATTTTCTTAGGCACATTACCAGTTGACAGCGCTAAGGACGATTTTTTATGGTATATTTTAATGTATTTATTTGTTAATTTTAGTTAAGAAATAAATATACTTCTTTATGTTGAATTATAAACTACGTTATGTTAGCTAGTACAATTTTTGATACAGCGACCGGTTCAGTAATCAGGCGGCGGACAATTCGCGCGCGGCCCCATTGCGCGGTCACGCTTGCCTGACTCCCTACGAGATGGCCTCACGGCTTTTTTTACTAATCGACTAACTTGATGTACTTTTTACTATACAACAATTGATTATTTATAGAAAGTGAGTGATTTTGGGGGTATGCGGCATAGATTATGTGGGACTTAGCTTTTAGCCTATGTGAAATTTAATCAGCCATAAGGATTGTCAAACGCACATACATAATGTTTGCGATTGATCACGTGACGTTAAGATAGCGCACGACTCTCTCATAGCTGGTCTTACGGTTCTACGATGGTAGGTAGGTTGCGACCAATTTGGTTCAAGTATTAAACATTGACGCAAATGGCAGTTGCGTATCTAAAATAACGTCGGTGTCAGTGCAGCCTATTTTTTTTGTGACGTCAATGAAATATTTCTTAAATATTGTGCAAGGAAATTGTTCAAATTCTTTTTGTTTGTTTTTCGGCTGCCTTAACCCAAATAGCCATTACTATTTATTTAAAACCCTACTTTTGATTCTTATCTTCGCTTCATAAACCCATCTTATCCACTTTCTATGTTTCATTAGTTTCCTTGCAAGCAAAACTTGCGGAATTTGCTAATTTCAAGTCGCAAATCTGTTAATCCCACCACATATTTACTAATCACTCGTGACGGAAACGAACTAAACACTCGTAACATGTAAACGGATACGCATAATAACAGTCATGCTTTTACTGGTTCTAGTTGTTCAGAATGTAAAGCTACAGGCACATTACTTTGACGTGTCGTGTTGTGTTGTGACGCGGCATAAACTAATCAGACGACTCCTTAAACCCTATTACTACTACTATTGGTGAAGGCTCCGAATACAAATAACAATAACAGGCACCAATAATAATAATTAGGTACCTCACACCATATTTTTTCTTGTCCTGTACCAATTTATATATTTCATAATAATTAATATATTATTTAGTATTATAGTACTAAAAACATACATATTTATTTTTTATAATATTTCATTTTAAATAAATCTAACTTCTTTCGGTCAGCCCATTAAAAGGTAGAGATTGCCCTGTGCTTGTGATGAATTGTACAGTAAAGTATAAAGTAAATAAATAAACAAGACGTCATATTACGACGTTAGCCAATCAACTGCATCAGAATGAGACAAGTCAACGATGTGTACACGGCTTAAGAATCGTAAATTACAGGGAGTGGAGTATGCAAACGCGATATCTAATATCACGCAAATGGTAGAGATTCGAACATGGACTTTATACTCGATGGTTTTCTTAAACGCTGGTCTTTTACATCAACGTCGTTTAAAAAAAATGAAACATCGTTAATTTTGTTAGTGGCACGTGTCTTATATATATGATTGGTGTTTCACGATCAGGAGATACCTCGGTAGTAGGATTGGCAAGACTTTTAGCTGAATTTGTTCGAAGGAGTCAAGGCGGCCCTGGAACGTATAGGGCACTAGGGTGGGTTTTAGTCAGTAAGAACCCTTCCCTTCCGCTCCGCCCAGATCGGGAAAAGTCATTTGATGATTTCCCATCCAATAAAAAAGGAACCTATATAAAGACTATACCGAAATTTTATATAACTGTAAAAAGGAAGAACAGCTAAAACATACGATCAGATTGGTCCTCTTAAATGGGAAGAACGGCAACAGGCCACACAAGAGTCAATCCCCAAGTCAAGAAGCAAAATGATACATTTTTTATTTCTCAATGATGAGACCCTAAAATCGAACATGGGAGTGAACGCTAAAGCAACTGCGCAACACGTCCGCTAGTCTTAAGAATTAATTGGGATTGTGAGTTGCTTGCGCAACTGTACCGATCGCGTTAGGTCTCGCCACCTCGATTCTGTTTAAAAATCGAATCAACAAAGGCTCAGCTCACACCGAACTTGCACACGGTTTTGAAAGTAGCGATACAATTCAGAACTTATTACTATGCGAAAAGGTACATATCGACGGTTAAAAGGAAATAGGGTATAAGCGACAAAAAGTGAAATGTTCAGGAGAGCCGTTCAAAGTTTTAAATTTTAGAAAAACTGACGTAATTTTGTTATTTATTAAGATATCGTGAAAACTAAAACAGTTATAAAATCAGAAAAAAATGGAGCATCTACCGGTATTTTTAGTTTTAATGATTTTACGCTATTTAAAGTGGTTTTTGTCGCTTATAACAATAGCTTTTAATTTTCTAATGAGGAAATATGGCATAAGATACAAATGACAAAGTAAAATATTAAAGGATAAGAAGCCTAAGCGACATACTGATTTCTCACACAGCAAGGTAAAAGGGTATAAGAGACTAGACAGTTCAATAAGTGTTATAGGAAAAGAAGGATAAGGTACTTTTCACAGTGGTTGTATGGAAGCTAATAGAGCACAAGAAACAGTCGGCTTTCAAAACAATACCAGGATATAAGACATTAGTGACACACAATGTCGCTTGAAAGCAAAGGAAAAGAAGGATAATCAACATTTGGCATTGCGTGAGTTTATGGAAATATGGATGAAAAGACACCCCAAAAATAATGAAGTAGCGCAACCAACACGATCCTTCATCAGGATAAGAGCTAAAACTGGTATTACACTACACTGTAATTTTGTCCCTAACTCGTAAAATAGGGTGAAATATTTTAAAAGTATTAGGGAGTCGATTTTCATACAAAAAGACTAAGGATCCTTAGTCTTAGGGGCCTGTTTCAGTATACCCCACCCGTTCAAGTGATTCTAATTTACACTAAATAGTAGATTTCAAAGATGATAGTTCGTCATTATGGTCATTTTCATGTCATCTACTTACCTATTTACTAACAAGCGGATAGTAGGATTTTTTTAAATAAAAAAAGACATTGACATGACATGGACACCTTATGGTGTCCTCCCCCAAGCACATCCAGTACATCAGATGACCCGATTCCAGGGTTATCCCTGGAATCGGGTCATCTGATGAACTTCCGCGAGGGAGACCAACAATCGCAAGGCGGCGTTGGGTTTCTGGTAAACAAGTCCTATCTAACAACTTTGTGGAAATGTCAAGTGTGTCGAACAGGGTAGCTTACCTTATTGTGAAGCTCACCGAGAGGTTATAGCCTCAAGGTAGTGTACGCACCAACCTCGACACACTCGGACGACGAAGTGGAAAATATGTTCGATGACATATCGAGAGCCCTCCACTTCAGTACAAAGTCATAGTACATCGTTGTCATGTTGACTTTAATGCCAAAGTGGGAGTACAGTATTGCTGCGAATAGGTAATAGGATACCATGGATTTGGAAGCAGAAATCATAGGGGGCAAATCCTCGTCAACTTCCTCGAACGGGAGGGGTTGTTCTTGATGAACTCCTTCAAGAAACAGACCCTAAGGAAGTGGACGTGGCAAAGCCCCGACACTATGACCAAACACATGAGATGTCGATCTCATGTTTGTTCATCATGAATGACAAGAGGCATATATTCAGAGACGTCTCCGTGATCAATAGGTTCAATACCTGTAGCGATCACCGACTTGTCCGAGGCTCTCTGAATATTAACTTCAAGGCCGAACGTGTCCGTCTGATGTAGTCCAGACTCTGACCAACTCTGCTCCAAACCATGGCATGATCTGAAACGTTCCAGGCAAACCTGTAAAACCGATTCGCTGCCGTGGAAACCACAACAGACGTAAACCAGAACCTCTGAAATGTGATTTGGATCATCAGGGAAAAGGGTACGAGATTCTGTGATATGCAGCATAAGGGCAAGAAGTTCAAGCTTTCAGAAAGGACTTTAGGGCTAATGAAGGAATGACGTGAAAGCCCACCCGTCACTTCGTCGGCAAAGTGATTTCTAAACTGAGAGATCAACAAGCACGTACGACAGGACCTCCGGGGCTTCAAGCAATGCTCTTTCGGTTGAAAGAGCAATCGAGCAGAATCGGGGGTCAAAGGTGTTCGTACAGTCTCTTGGAAGAAGCCACCTGATGAAGTTGACCACAGCAAGTGGAGAAGTTGTTTCTTTGAAGCCAGTAGTTTTTTCGGAAGTGGAGGACTTCTATAGTCGGTTATACGCATCGCATGCATCTCGTCCTGATCCCAAAAATGAGGGTTCTAGAGCCACATTGACACGCCATTTAACCAAAGACCTGCCAGAAGTCCTATGGCATTAAGTCTGCTTTGTACAGTTTTTTTTTTTTTTTTTACTATTACGTAAAGTTTTAATAAATAAATAAGTCAGTATTGGCGAAATCGAGATCACTCTTGGGCAGCTTAAAAATGGAAAAGCCCCTGGAGAAGACGGCGTTACCACAGAGCTGCTGAAAGCTGGAGGTAAACCCGTACTGAGGGAGCTCCAGAAGCTGTTTAACGCTGTCCTGTTTGAAGGGAGAATTTCAGAGGCGTGGAGTAGAAGTGTGGTTAAGATAACCACACTTCTACTCCGTTCTTCAAAAAGGGAGATAAGACCCTATTGAAGAACTATCGACCCATATCCCTTCAAAGCCACGTCTATAAGCTGTTTTCAAGAGTGATTATGAACCGTCTTGCGCGAAAGCTCGACGAATTCCAACTACCAGAACAGGCTGGGTTTCGGAGCGGATACGGCCGCATAGACCACATCCACACAGTGCGGCAGATTATACAGAAGACCGAAGAGTATAATCAGCCCCTGTGTCTAGCATTTGTGAATCATGAAAAGGCCTTTGACTCGGTTGAAATCTGGTCTGTTCTGAAGTCCCTGCAGCGCTGCCAAGTAGACTGGCGATACATCCAAGTGATGAGATGTCTCTACGAGGCCGCCACCATGTCCGTTCAAGTACAGAATCAGCAAGTCCCATACCGTTGCATCGAGGAGTGAGACAAGGGGATGTTATTTCCCCGAAATTGTTCACTAATGCAATGGAGGATATTATGTTCAAGACGCTGAACTGGAACGAACGTAGCATTAACATCAATGGCGAATACATCTCTTACTTGCGATTTGTAGATGATATCGTCATCATGGCAGAAACGCTGCAGGACCTACAACAGATGCTGAATGATCTGGCTGACTTTTCTGTAACATCAACATTGTTTCGCAGTAAACATTTTGACTTTGACTTTGGATAAAACCAAGGTCATGTTCAACGAAAATGTTCTACCGGAACCGATTGCGATTCACGGTGCAATTCTTGAAGTTGTTTAAAAATATGTGTACCTCGGGCAGACATTGCAGTTAGGTAGAAACAAATTTGAGGGCGAGGTGAATAGAAGAATTCAGTTAGGCTGAGCAGCGTTTGCGAAGCTACGTCGAGTCTTTACATCGTCGATTCCACAGTGCCTAAAGACGAAAGTCTTCAATCAGTGCGTCCTACCCGTCATGGCATACGGAGCAGAAACGTGGAGACTGACGGCTCGCATGGTCAACAAGCTTAAAGTCGCTCAGTGGGCTATGGAAAGGGCTATGCTCGGTGTGTCTCTGAAGGATCGCATCAGAAATGAGGTGATCCGTCAGAGAAGCAAGGTCATCGATATAGCCTACCGGATTAGTAAGCTGAAGTGGCAGTGGGCTGGCCATATTAACCGACAACCGTTGGGGTAAACGAGTTCTAGAGTGGAGACCGCGTCTCGGCAAACGTAATGTAGGACGTTCTACACTACGTTTGCCGAGACGCACGGTGGAGTGACGATTTGCGCAGGACGGCTGGCAGAAACTGGATGCGAGAAGCCGAAAATAGATCTAAGTGGCGTGCAATTGGAGAGGCCTATGTCCAGCAGTGGACTGCAACAGGCTGTTGATGATGATGATGATGATGGGTAGGTAGCTAATACTGCAGCTAGCAGGTAGGGAACTTAAGAATTAATTACGAACACTTGGTATGTATCCGTAATATTAACATTTAAAAAGGTAACAAACATAATAGTAAATAATAAAAAGCTTATTGGGTATTGTAGTATAAGTGACGTATAAGTATGATTGTAGAACGTGGAAGTAGGTTATAATGTGGTTATAATCGACACCATGATATCTAATTTAATTTAAGTAATAAGATATTATCGACAAAACTGTATTTATATTGTACGCGGAAGTAAGGTATAACCAACAGTGTGATATTAAAATAAATTTAGGTAATAGAGCATAACCTGCATAGCTTCCATAAAGTACTGAATGGTAATAGGGTATAACTGACAGAGTAATATGAAAATGAATTTCGTATATAGGGTACAAGCGCCATAGCTATGTTAAATTACGAAATGGAAGTAGGCTATAAACAACGTTTGTACTTTGTGAGGGAAAAGCTTAAAAGGCATAAACAACCGAAAGCTCGACAACCTTATGAAGTAAAAAAGCATTACCGACAACAAACACAAAATAAATCATTTTTGTAGGGGCACAAGCACCTTTGTAGCAAAAATTACTTGAATTTTCGTCGGTTACGAAAACTAATACTATGAAAACGATTTTTTTTGCTAGGGCATAAACGCCAAAAAACTCATCGTAGAGCCACGAGAGTAAGCGCATTCGAAAGAGCGGAAAATTTTACGTAGGATGGCATATATAACTCATTTTTGACCAAAATGTCGCTTATGCCCTACTTCCTTTTAACCGTCGATATTCATTTCGAGGAGCGAGCACATCCGATGGAATTCAAATACACAGCCCATTTTTTTTTTAAATCTTGCTCTTACAATAACATGTCGTACTACTTATTAAATTATAGTAACCAAATGTATAAATCATTCATTTACTAGAATTTATAAGAAGTATTTTAAAAATATTAATTAAATTTTATATTAAGTAATCGTGAAAAAGACGTCATTGTAAAAAAAAAACATCTCTCTGAATGAATATTTGCAGACTCGTAGGCGAAAGGACTATGTCACCATTTCTATGGAACTTTCGGTACAAAAGAATGGAACACATTTATTTATCACGCATGTTCGATAAATAAAAACAAGTTAATTTGGTCATAGCCCTCCCCAGATGAAGAAAGTGATTTCACACTATCAAACAATGGTTTCTATAGTAAATTTATGGATTATATCGAACATAATGCGTCTTAGTTCTTAGCAAGTTTCACAATCGATAAAGATGGAATAGGACCCCATATATTATTGGTAAAGTATTCTGTATCGTGGCCAGCACAAAGGAAGAAGCCTTTAACTGCAACTTTATACAACGTTTTCACAAAAAAATACAACCGACTTCCAAATATATACAAAGTATGAAATACCTTTAATTTCGGAAGTCGTTATTTTTGGTTAATTCTTCGTTTTTTGACTCAACTCAGACTTCAGAAATTAAAATTTATTTTATACTTTTTTGTAGAGTCTAGTGTAGGTCACTCCCACTAAAATGTGAAAAATGCCCCACAGCTAAACGTACCTATCCCTTCACAGTGTACATATACAGCATCTTATAAACTGGTGTAAACAATAAATAGGCCAATTTCAGCAATCCTGAAAGATTTGCTTTCACTTATTGAAGAGTTTCGTGGCCTTTCGTTTATAAGTTCTTCATCAGATCATCATCAAACTATAAAGAAGCTGATCGTATTCATTTTTTTAAGTTGTTCATTTTGTATCAACAAGTGGAAATGAGAAGATCATCTCTGTAGTAGTTGCCAATTAAATACGCATTATTAGGGATAACTCAAATCCCCACCGAGAGTGTCTCCCCACCGAGAGTGTCTCCACGTTGTCGTCGTGGTGGGGCTTGCGAGTCTCTATGATCTTGGGGCTTTGCCGGTAGAGTTACTCATGCCGGAAAGGCCCAAGTGAGAGACCAGACTAAGAGGGACACTGGGCGGAGTCAATACCATCAGACTACCGCGAGGGGCGCACCGTCTGGACTTGAACGTGCGCGCTTCACTCTTCAAGTTTCTGGAGTGTGAAGGAGGGGGTTTATGTACGCCGTGCGATGGCGCTCGTGCGACTCATGTTGCAAAGGTAATGAGTCTGCCAACCGGGCACGGCTGGTAGACTGTGGAGAGGAGAGGGGAGACAACCCCTTTATAAAATCAATGATCTGGGGACCCCACCCCACAAAAAAGGCAAAGCTGTGTTCAGCATCAACAATGGAAGCGCATCATAAAAATAAACTACCCCAGGAGGGTACTTGCTGCTCTGCAGTAGGAGAATCCCTCACCGAGCAGAGTTCGGTCTGTCCCACGTATTCTGGGGGGGACAATGAACGCTTACAATCCCAATCGGATTTTTACCCGTCCTTCAAGGGCGCATTGAGCCAAGGTGGCTCACGTACTGGTGATGTGGAGTCGCTGGGTTCTATTTCCAGCACATCCTTGGCACCGAAAATTAAAGAGCAGATTGGCGCCAAACTACATCCGGATATCCAGACAGAGTATGGCGCGCAAGATCAAGATAGTGCAGAGGTGTTAAAGAATGCACCTACGAAGAAAACACAAAAAGTGCCAAAGGGGAAAAAGACCCGTGCACAATTTGTGCGACCGCCCACCCCGGTCGTCAACGAGGTGGCGAGTGACACCAGCGAGTCTTCCTGCTCGCAAATGTCTTATGCCTCCGAAACATCAACGAGATCGTCTCGAACTCGTTCGCGCAAGCGCATGCAAACACCTGGGAGCAGCGAATCCATCCCTATCAGAGAGAAGTTTGTCAAGCCGCTGACTTTTGGCAAGCCACTTCCTAGCGGTGGAGAGCAGGGCACAGACTCCGAGCCTGCGAGCCCACCAGCTAAGCAGGCAAAGACACGGGTAACGGCAAAACAAGATCTGCCCACACCAGAGATGTTGGCTAAGACGATGCAAGCGCAGCCAACGTCGGAGCTTAGCACCTGCATTGCAGGTAGTCTTAAAAGTATACAAGAGGTTGCAAACGAATCGCGCAACCTAAAGGGGAGCTTTGTTCACAGCCTCAAGTTGGCAGCAGTTACAGTTCAAGCTGCAGTAGCTGAATTGGCCACGCGATCAGCGGTTGAGGTAAATGTTGAAAGGCTGGAGACGGAAAACGCCGAATTGAAGGCTCGGCTTACCAGTCTGTCGGTGCAGGTCGAGAAGCTGACAGCGCAGGTCACTCTCTTAAGTCGTCAGGGTGATCTTGTAGCAACCTCATCTATAGGTCCCAGCTTGGGTGCTGCAGTGGCCGAGCTTTCTCGATCGGACGATTTTGAGGCCCAGTTTCGGCGTTCTATAGCCCTAGAAATTGGAGGTATGGTAGACGCCAAACTAGCCGCAATGGAGAGGAGATTACCTCCAGAGGAACCGTTGCGTCCGCCACTTGCTGCAGACATGAAGAAAGCTTTATTATCGGTTTCGAATGAGCAGCCGATTGCCGGTACGAACCTAGTACAAAATTCTCTAGGCAAAAAAAAAAAGAAAGGGAAAGGTAAAGGAAAAGCGGTAGCCTCAGTCGTGGATTGTCGGCCTGTTGTGTCTGCGGCAACCACGCAAGCTTCGCAGGCTCTGCGAGATGAAGCAATGACTAGGACGGAGACCTGGTCGACTGTGGTTGGGAGGAAGGCAAAGAGAGACAAGACTCCCCAACCCAGCGTTAAGTCCAATACAACTGCAACTTCTGCTAAGGGGAAAAAAGAACAAATAAAACTTCCCAAGGTTCCTGCTACGGCAGCTATTACGGTCTCAATAAGAGAAGGGTCATGCGCTAAACTAGGCGAGATCATGTCCGCAGTCAGGCAGCGAATTCGTTTAGCTGAATTCGGCATTGACACTGTCGGCCAGAGGAGAGCTGCTGATGGTGGAATGGTGCTTACTGTCGCTGGTACTGAATCTTCTACCAAGGCAAATAATCTTGCTAGCCGTATGCGGGAAGTTCTCGCTGATTTTGATGTAAAAATCGCACGACCAACTAAGCGAGCGGAGGCAAGGATTATGGACCTTGATGATGCCGTTACGTCTGAGGAAGTGGCAAATGCTATTGCCGAGGTAGGAGACTGTTCTCCCGAAGACGTGAAAGTAGGTGAAATTCGTCGTCCAAAAGCTTCTCTGGGGCACGTCTGGGTCCGTGGCCCACTTACAGCCATAAAAAAGTTGGAGTCTGACAAGCGCATCCGCTTGGGTTGGACGTTGGCCAGGGTTCAGGTTCTGGGGGCACGTCGTATGATGTGCTTTCGTTGCCTGGAGCCTGGGCATGTCCGCTCTCAGTGTACTAGTGCAGTGGACCGGAGCGCTCAGTGCTATGCTTGCGGGGGAGCTCATAAAGCAAGAGAGTGCACGTCGCCGATCATGCGGTGTCCACTATGTACAGATCAGGGTCTGCCAGCGGATCACCGGCTAGGGGGCAAAAAATGTACTCCACGTAAGAAACCGGCCACGTTTGCTCCAGTCGCCGTTCAAAGATTGACGCCAATGCCACAGGGTGCAGGCCCTTCGGAGGAAATGGACACATCGCCTTCCCAGCCTTAAAAGTACTCCAGTGCAACTTGAATCACTGCCGCAGCGCGCAGAATCTTTTTCTACAGACTGTTGCGGAGTGGTCGGTTGCTTTGGCGGTGGTAGCGGAGCCATACGGTCTTAGGGATCATCCTCGTTGGTTCCGAGACAGTGTAGACTCTGTCGCCATTTATTGGGCTAGTGGAAGCAATGGGTCTCACTGCTCTTTACTAGATAGGGGACATGGATGGGTTGCAGTAGAATGGGGACATCTGGCTGTAGTGGGCTGCTACGTGTCTCCAAACATTTCTCTCGCCGAATTCGAGGAATATCTCGACGCGGTCGCGAACTGCATTCGCTACAAATGCTCACCTCGTCCAGTGCTCGTCCTGGGTGACTTCAATGCTCACTCCAAAGTATGGGGGAACACCCGGGACACGCCGAGGGGACACGTGGTACAAGAGTGGGCGGCGATGCTTGACCTCCGACTTTTAAATCAGGGGTCCGTATCCACATGTGTTCGGTGGCAGGGAGAGTCAATTGTGGATCTCTCATGGGCATCTCCTTCTGTTGCTCGTATGGTGTCGGAATGGAGGGTTGCGGAGGAGGTGGTTACACTCTCCGACCATCGCCATATCGTTTTCAATGTATCACTGCGCTCTTCAGATAACCCGAACCGTCCAGTTTCAAGCCTACCGGCACGACGTTGGGCCCTCAAACGGCTCGATCGAGACATGCTCATTGCAGCAGCGAATATCGTGGCCTGGTCGGAGAACATTAATTCCCAGGGGATCACACCCGATCCAGAAGAAGAAGCGGCTTGGTTCCGGGATGGCATGACGTCGATCTGTGACGCTTCTATGCCCCGGATTAGGAGTGCCCAGTGCCCGGGTGCGGTTTACTGGTGGTCAGAAGACATTGCGCAGTTGCGTGTTTTATGTCTTAGATCCCGACGCCTATATCAACGCACCAGACGCAGGAGACAGCCAAGAGCCACAGATGAAGAAATAGTAGGAACCTATAGAGCATACAGGGAGGCGACTATGGAGCTTCAACACGCCATTGCCGATGCCAGGGCTAGGTCCTGGAGAGAGCTTATTGAGGGTCTGGATAGGGATCCATGGGGCAGGCCTTACAAGTTGGTAATGGCTAAATTGCGCCCCTGGGTTCCCCCCATCACACAAACCATGAATCCAGCCCTATTGGAAAGAGTTGTAAACACGCTCTTCCCAGTAGCTAGAGCCAGCCCCCCCTTGCTACTTTCGCCTTCGGACTGGTCTGACGAGCAGGGGGTGACTGAAGGTGAACTGGACCGGGCCGTTAGACGAATGGCGGCGCGAAACACTGCGCCAGGCCCGGATGGTATCCCTGGCCGCGCTTGGGTTCTGGCTCTGGCTTCTCTGAGAGACCGCCTAAGACGGTTGTTCAACAGTTGCCTCCGTACGGGCGTGTTCCCTTCCGACTGGAAGGAGGCTGGACTGGTTTTGTTGAGGAAGGAAGGCAGAGACTCGGAGTCTCCCTCTGCATATCGTCCCATTTGCCTGCTCAACGAGGTTTCCAAGCTATTCGAAAGAATAATTGCCGAAAGACTCATTGGACACCTGTCGCGAGTTGGCCCCAACCTTGCTGATTGCCAGTACGGCTTCCGGCAGCAGCGTTCTACAATAGATGCGATCTTACGTGTCCGCTCGCTGTCGGAACTGGTGGTGGCTCGGGGTGGGGTGGCGTTGGCGGTAAGTTTGGATATCATCAACGCCTTTAACTCCCTGCCCTGGGATGCGATTAGGGCGGCACTTATATATCACAGAGTGCCTCCTTACCTACAGTGCATCGTTGAGGCTTACCTACGCGACCGGCATATTCGCTATGTGGGCAGAGATGGTAGCGTTCATCGGAGGAAGATTACGTGTGGGGTTCCGCAGGGGTCGGTTTTAGGTCCTCTCTTGTGGGACCTTGCATACGATGTGGTTCTGCGTGTCGAACTTCCCGCTAGCGTACACATCGTTTGTTACGCAGATGATACCTTAGTTTTGGCTGGCGGGAACACCTTCGACGAGACCATCCAGCTTTCTGAGCTTGGAGTGGAAAAAGTCGTGGCTTCTATCCGCGAGCTGGGCTTAGAGATAGCGCCTCATAAAACTGAGGCGCTATGGTTCCATAAACTGCCGAGGAGCAGGCAACCACCCAGTTCGTTAGTAACAGTCGGAGATGTGCAAGTACAGGTGGGTCGATACATTAAGTATCTTGGCCTAACCCTAGACAGTCGGTGGGGCTTCGAAGAGCATTTTGAGCGCCTGGTCCCCCGTGTTGGAAGGGCAGTGGGTGCTTTGCACAGACTGCTGCCCAATCTTGGTGGGCCACGGGAAGAAGTTCGCCGACTCTACGCAGGCGTTGTGCGATCAATGGTCCTTTATGGTGCGCCTGTTTGGTCAAACAGACTATCAGGCGTCCGACGCTGCAGGACTAAAATCAACAGCCTGCAGCGGAAAATGGCCATTCGCATCGCACGGGGATATCGAACGGTATCCTTTGAGGCAGCAACACTACTGGCACGCTTTCCACCGTTAGACATCCTGGCGGATATGGACGCAAGGGTGTATAACCGAATTCGCGCCATACGCCAAAGTGACAATAGCGTGCCAGGAATCGGCTTAGTAAGGCTAAGGCAGCAGGAAAAGCGACACGCACTCGAGCAGTGGCGCGAGCGGCTACAGCAACCGCAATTTTTGCACAAGCGTGTTGTCGAAGCCGTCTTGCCGCACTTTGATGCCTGGCTGAAAAGAGAGGAGCGCATCTCTTATAGACTCACTCAGGTGCTGACCGGGCATGGTTGCTTCGGTGAGTACCTGAATAGGATTGGGCGAGAGCCCACGGCAAATTGCCACCATTGTGGAGGTGACTTAGATTCTGCGCAGCATACACTCGAGGAATGTCCTGCGTGGGCCTCTGAGCGGCGGGTCCTAGTCGCCAGAATTGGGCGAGATTTGACTCTACCAGCGGTAGTGAGGGCTATGCTAGCAGATAATCAAAACTGGAGGGAAATGGCCAGTTTCTGTGAGGCCGTGATGGTTCAGAAAGAGGCCGCTGAGCGGGATCGTGAGAGGGCTGATCCCGCTCGGAGAAGAAGGCGTCGGGGTCGCAATCGCTTCGACGCCTAATACGCGGAAACCCCGCCTGCGTCATTTAATGCAGGTGGGACTCCAGGGTCATGGGCGTTCAGAGTGGGGACTCTGTCCGCCAACCCAGTGATCCTAGGAAAGGCAGTGGCACAGTGGTCACGTGCTGCCGTGCAGAGCGCGATTTAGGGGAGACCCCTGTACAGTTTCCCCAGGGATGTGCCCTAACAGGCGTCGCACAGAGGGGGTTCCGGAGTGGTCTTTTAAGAGGTAACGGGGCCCCCTTCTATGTGCTGATGGTGATCACCGGGGTGGTTTTAGTGAGGTAAAAATCCCACACTCCCTGATCTTTTCCCCAAAAGTCCAGGCGCCTTTTGAAGGTTTCCCCCCGAAAACAAAAAAAAAAAAAAAAAAAAAAAAAAGGGATAACTCAAATGCTACTCGTCAGATCTCATTTAAAAACATACTACACCTGTACCAGTTTTTGAATATAAAAAGAATCATCAAAATCGGTACATCCAGTAAAAAGTTATAAGTAAAACAAAAACAAAAATACAGACGAATCGAGAACCTCCTCCTTTTTTGAAATCGGTTAAAAATAAAACTCAGCTCTATAAATGCTTAGCGATTTGTTCTAAAAAGCACGTGGCCACAATGAACATATTGACCTATAATTAATAATATATCACGACTGTACTCACCAGCAAGTATAAATGGGGATTTATGTAATAATAACTGGAATTAAAACCGCATTGTAAATATATACCTATGATTAATAAACGACTCGAGACAAAGTTTTCCTCATTTTAATGCCGTTGGAACATAATTATCTACCAGGAAATTACACAAAATATCAACGTCTGCTTAGAGTCAAAAAACCAAAATCACAGCTATATTTTTAAATAGAGCCTTCACGAAAAGCATCCTTTTTCTTAAAGTCAATGCGACGTGAACGTACTCTGAAATAATGCATCTGCATCTGCATCAATCTGCATATTTGTTTATTTCAAATTCTCATTCACAACTTTCATTTCAAATAAAAAAGTAAAGAAACAGGCACACTAGTTCGTCAAAAGAATCGACCAGTCTATTCTGACATAAAAATAGCCAGTGAAACTTGTCAAAAATTCACCGTGAAAGCTTTCATTAAGTGAACTTGTCTTGAAGTGAGATATAAAATCAATTGAAGCTAGGTACTACTATTTTTTTAACGTTTTCTAAAGGACGATAAGCAAATTGTACGGGGCGGACGTGATCGACTGGACTGTAGGGTGGCCAGGGTAGGTTATCCTATTCTTCGAAAGTGGACTGTATGGTGATAACCCACCTAGGTATAAATGATCCAGACGCGTTGACGCTCCGTCTATGAGCTACGGGCCATGAGGATGCAACCCTTAGCTGAATACTTGCTATACTTGCTGTTA
The DNA here is from genome assembly GCA_905332915.2 of Hecatera dysodea. NCBI lineage: Eukaryota > Metazoa > Arthropoda > Insecta > Lepidoptera > Noctuidae > Hecatera > Hecatera dysodea. Next base: position 20,957,856 of record HG995286.1, on the reverse strand, counting down.
TTGACACAGTATATAGGGGTAGGTATAGAGGGCTTACCAATAAAGTCACAATAAAACACTATTTAACTTGTTCACTATGCACTTAGCGATTTGAAGGGTGAAATTCGCGACTATATGATTCTACATTTAGGTATAAATCCAAATTATCTTGACAATGACTACAAATTTAATAAACTTCCTATTTTACTATTGTACGGCGTAACTGTACCGTATCGACACCCAAAAAATCACCGTGTGTGATGAAGTTTATTAACACTAATTTTCACTATGTCTATCCTAGAATTTAGGCTATATCTAGGCTTAGGTCTATGTGAGTAGGGGTTGTCGTACCTTCATGGATAGCCCTCGGTAGGCTCCACACAGCGGAGACGAATTCACCCCTTCATCCCCCTCCATGTAGGGGTGGGATGCCGAAAACTATACAAAACTATAGTAGGCGCGAAGCTATTACCTACTTGGGGTGAATTTACCGTAAAACTATGCTAGGAGGGCTATACAGCTATATGTATCTCTATAGATACGACAACCCTCTACAAAACTACATATGTTTCAACCCTGTCACTCAAGGGGTTGCAACTCTATAAGCGTATATGTTTCAGGGGGATAAAAATAAACAGTTTTATTTAAACCTAAATTACGGCTTTATGCCTGCATACACTATAGACATCTATATATCCCCTGAAAGGATTTTTCAAGGCGGTTCTATTTCAGACATTTAGAAGTCTAGAATCTAGACTTGTTTTTTCGGAAAAGGAAGAGGGTAGATGCAAAGTGTTTTATTTTGTGCATACCTTCACTAGGGCTATTTATCAAAAACTGTTGACCAATCACGTACCAGCACCCTCCTGCTCTGTGATTGGTCAGTGTCGCTTTTAGCTATGCGACTACCTTTGACCTGAATATTTCGGGTCTCAATTACCAAGCACTTTCTATTTACCTATGTATGTCTGTTTGTGTGTGTATATACCTCGATTACCTTATATACCACCGATTACCTTTTATATACCTTTATATACCTTGATTACCTTCATATACCTTCGATTACCAGGGTTACCATGTGTTTACTGTTATGTGTAAGGGACAGGATACCCTACCTAACTATATTCTATCTATTTGGGAGAAATAAAGGCTCCAAGGGCTTATATACTGCCTCTTGAGAGCAAACAACTGTAACGAATGTGTTTTATTTCAATAACAAACTATGTATCAACTATAGCTACCTATAACTATCTATACTATGCAGCCCCATTTGTTACAGCATTCTATGTACTAACTAACTACCTATAACTACCCATACTATGTAGTCGCGGTTTTATTTGTTGCAACATTCTATGTACTACTATAGCTACCTATAACTATCTATACTATGTAGCTAAGACGCATCGTCGCGAACACAAATATTTAGATCTTTTGCTAAAAAAAAAAAGTATTTATTTGTGATTGATGAGACATGAGCCATGGTAATTAATGAGCAATAGTACATTATATCTATGTAGATTTGGACGAAAATCAACGAAGAGATGATAAAAATAATTACATTATTATATAATACTTGCTGACCCGGCTACCGTCGTTTTGCCACATATTTTTAAAAAATCGGGGTGGACCACCCTTAACATTTAGGAGGATGAAAAATAGACGTTGTCCGATTCGACAACCTAGCCGATATTCACGCTAAAATTCACGAAAATCGGTCGAGCCGTTTTGGAGGAAACTTAACCACAAACACCGTGACACGAGAATTTTATACATAAGATTATTATAATCATTTGTAATTTCCATGATAAAATGTGTAACGACAGTGCTACGACACGAATTGTTTGCAATAATAACAAAATTTTGTATCACCATAATTTAACGTAGGTAGCTAAAAACATATCTACATACCTACTGTATGTTATTAATTCAAAAGCATGTGCCTGGTAATTTTTGCATTTTAGGTATTATGCTTACTCCGTTATTTTTTCATCAAAAGTTTGTGTCATTTTAATATATATTATGTATTACATACTTATAAAAACGACGCCGAATAAAAGTGAACTTTGTGGCTTGGTGCCGCAAAGTTCACTTTTATTACACTTAAATTATTTCTGAACAGTGACAAAAAATCATTCAATGTCAAACAACACGGTGACTACGGGCCCGACATCTCTTAAATTATAATAATTAAGAGTACCAAAATGAGTCAATTCATGAACAGCTGATCTGTACCACCTGCTTCAATAAACAGACGAGAACAAAATATATATTTTCCATTTTGTGCTTCTGACTCAGTCATAACGGCATGGCTGGATCTACAAGGTTAAGCACCACTTGCTAAGGTCAGTCCGTGGATGGGTGACCATCCATTACGTCATCTCGGTAACTTACTGAGACTTCGCCTTATCTCGGAAAGTATTTGCCCGCTACCCGAATGTCCTTTTGTAGATCATTTGAAATTCTCACAACTTGTTTAAAGATAATTATGGTGTTACCCAGTTACTGGGTTGTGGAGGTTTAATAGGCATTCGGCTCCATGTAAATCCCCTGTGGATTGACATGGCGCCAAATGCTATTATTCAGTTGCAACAGGTTATACTGAAAGCCGACACGAACATACATATGTATGTATAAAAGCTAGACAAATTAATGGATCCAATTTTAGCAACAATACATTTTGCCCGTTTAAAGGACCAAATTTAAACGGGCAAAATGTGTTGTTATTTAAAACCATATTATCTTAGTATTTTTGGAATGAAAAGTCCTCTACAAGTGCTTCAAACGCTCGTTGACGTCACACTGAAATTCATGTCATAGACACTTAAAATTCGTGCCTAATACAAAGGCCGCTAAATCAAGAAGGGGCATATTTAAGTGCCAATAAAATTAATAAAAAAATAATTAAGGCTTTTTGACAGATTGCAAACGTTGCTTTAAGACCATCCAAGTGCGAGTCGGACACGAAGGACCCGGAACCATAAACCGAATAATAAACACATTTCTTATAATATGGGAGCTGCTTATAGTTTTTACATTCATTTAATTTTAATTGTTGTTGTTAAAGCGGCAACAGAAATATGTTATCTGCGAAAATTAAAAAAAGAAAAGTCTACCTATTACGGTTTATGAGTTGAGAATGAGATACAGCCTGCCGACAGACTGACAGACAGACGGACAGCGGAGGCTTAGTAATGGGGCTCCATCTGTTACCCGTCGGGTACGGAACCCTAGAACTTGTAGAATTGGCTAATCTAACTAAAACACAAAACCGGAAAAAGCATATCTTAGATTTAGAACATTCTGCTTTTACGGATCGGTTTAGTTCTGTCTGAACTAAACCGTTCCATAAACGCTTAAAGTACTCAAAGGCATGGAAGCTAAAACTAAAAAAAACAGAGCACATTGTTTTACGTGTCCCTTTTTCTTTGGACGAGCTTCTATCAAAACGTATGTACATAATCTCAGTCAGTCGGACGTGTCAGTAGCATAATGCGCTTAGTACTATAAACGAAAATCTTCCGCTTCACTTGAAACAAAGACGCTGTCAATTACAATCTTTCATTACATACCTACGACATTATGCCATACGTACTCGTATAAATAAATAAGAATGATGATGCTGCTTCGGCGATGGATAAATATATAATTAAAAATAGTATTATTAATATAATATTATGTTACTCACATTATTACATCTATATCAAACATGTCATGTTTTATAGGATTAAAAATAAACTCAAAATTCGAATTAAGTCGATAGTCCTTGAAAAGGACTTTTAGTTTCGTATTGTTTTACTTCCTTTTGTGCACGTAGGATTACTCTGTTATTCTCTTTTATTTTTCATTCAAAATACATTGTTTTGCTAACTAGGTACTTTGAGTTCAAACAGAATTTTACTTTTGTGGTTTTGATTTATATTACGTTTTAAGGATAGGTATTTGTTTTTTTTTTATTTGATTGGATTTGATGTATTATTATTTTGTTATGTAACTTTAACGAGCTATTTTAATTAAACTTGATTTTATTTTCATACTAAAAGTTTTTTTTTTGTCGTATTCTTCACAAATTATACACATACGATGGCAATCCTTCAATAAATTGCCGGCCGATGTGTCACGCCCCTCATTGATAGAAGCCATCGATTGAGATGATGATTCAAAACAGTGACACACATTGGTCCTGAATCGGTTCTTACTAGTTCAGCAATTACCAATGATTGGTCTGTGAGGCGGTAATGAAGTGGCGTAGTAATAAAAACGGCAATGTAAGGTTCCGTTCTGCTTTCACTTGTTTTCAGTATCACTCTGAAAACAATTGAATTGATTCATCTTTTCCTCGTGGGTTGATGTGGACTTGATTCATGCTGGGAGCGTTATTTAGTTGCTTGTAACAAGGGGTTCTTAGAGTATAAATGTACAGCTGCTCGATGAATGAAGAATTTAGTTCAGTCTTGAGGCAACAAGGCTCTTGATCAAGTGCAATCAAGAGTTTCAACGAACAGGAAAACTGGAAATGCTGTTTTATTATATCACTAGCAGCGCCCCGCGGTTTCACCCGCGTAGTTCCCGTTCCCGTGGGAATACGGTGATAAAATATAGCTTATGTTACTCAGGGTGAATGTAGCTTTCTAAAGATGACAGATTTTTTAAAATCGGTCCAGGAGTTTTCGAGTTTATTCGTTACATGCAAAAATACAAATCTTTCCTCTTTATAATATTAGTATAGATACGAGTATATATAGATAGATTTTAGAAATGAATAGTCAATGTGACTTTGACTTTTACAATAAAGCAAACAGATATAACAGTAATTTTTAAATCATAAGATATCGAACAATGCAACCAGACTTTTCCCCACCGACAAGTACCTGCTTAGCCGTAGGATAGCTTACGAAAAAAAAAAAAACTTTTCAGTAAAGGCATTCAATTCTATCGATACGAACAGTCGAACACGTTTCAAATAAAATACAAGTATTTACATCGAGACGCATGAAAACGGACCGTTACCATCGGCAGCTGCATAGGGTCAAGTGGTAGTGACCCTAACATTACAATCCGACCAATTTAAGACGCTTCGATACTAGACACGAACATACCCAATAAAACACCATTACAAATCGGCGCGGTTGCATCTTGAAACATCTTGAATGTCTCTTGCGGCCGAAGGAGTTTACGACCAAATTAGAAAGTCATCAGTTATAATCTTTTGAATTCAATTTTTGGTTGTTTTCATCAGTGTCGTGTAATATCAATAAATGACTATTGACTAATAATATCAGGCCAGAACCACATGCTTCGTTATTAAGCTGAAAGGAACATATGCGGGCTACCACGTGTTCCTAGCTAAATGAGCCCCCACTTCAATCGGATCCCTCGAGAAAAAAGTTTTTAACCAAGAAATCCAAGTCGGGGTTGAAACCACTTGAAACACGTTATATATGATTTCATTTTCAAGTGATTGTAAAAAAATCTTTAAATGCCAATGAAACAACACATATGTAAATCTGCACAACCCGCGGCGTTGTGCAGATTTGTGTGTTGTTTGTCCTGAAAATATGTAAGTATATCAAAATGTGAGGGCCATTTCTACTAATTTTTAAGCAGCAAAAAGCCTCGATTTCCATACATTTTGACAGATTCCGACTAAGATGCGGATGCGAACGTTGTTTAAAAATATTAGAATTGGCACTCAGCTCACCTTTTCTCAACTCAAATGACGGATGACGGGCCAACCAAAGTTACAGTTAAAGTGAGCGTAAGAAAAAAATACTACGTCCTGGTTGAAGTCCGTACTATATACTCATTACAGGCAGAAGATAAATGGCAATTACATTGTAAGATGTCCGCAGGGAACTAATGAGAGAGAACAGGTTGCCGTAACGGTGCCGGTTCGACGGCCGGCCGGCCTCGAGATACTTCAGATATCAACATTAAAAAGTGTCTTGATAGCTTTTGAGATAGGTCCAACAAAGTGGCATGCTGCAATATTTATTGATCTTCAAACAGAAGTGACGGACTGGCTGATAATGTTTTTTGAGTTTGCTTTTGAGAGTTCAGTTTTAGAAATGCAAATGTTTGATTTGATTTGTGCAAATTATGAACAGACTATGCAACTATAACTATTAGTGGCTTTCCCAGAAAGTATTTATGTTCTCCACGGCTCAATCAGGCAATTATAAATTAACACACAGAACTCTTACTGACGGATTTATAATATTAGTATGGAGGATAAAACTTAGTAGACCCAAATAATTTTTTTAATTAAAAAGATATCTACAAAACATAAACACTAAATTACATTGTCTAACCTCAATTCTTTGTTTTGTTTACATAGTTCGTTTATGGCGTGGCATGAGCTTTACACGAATATAATTGAAAAAAAAACACGCTATGGTATGGCGGCAAGTTTTCCCGCGTAAACGAGCACATGTGCGCGCGACGCGGGTTCCCAGTGCGCTTGCGTGGGAAACAAGCGCGCCATCTTGCGTCCTCGCCTTTTTCAGCGGCGCGTGTTTTTGTTCAGTAAAAGTATTATTGAAGACCTGTTCTGTATTTTGAAAAAAGATTTCGATAAATTACTATGCTTTGTTAAAAGGATAGTGGTTTTATAACAGGTTTGAGTTTAAAAATACTTGGAGACCAGCACTATAATAGGTACTTAGGTACCTATTAGGTAAAGTCGTTAAAACTACAGTCACATTTGAATGTAACAACATTTTTCAAGCAAGTAAAAAAAAAACCATATTAATTCTGATCAGTTGTTTTATTTTTAATAATAAGTAAATGACACAATTAACAATGGAAACCTCATTGATCATTGCAAATTGTAAGTAAATGCTTAGGTAGTGCTGCTTTAATAATAACGTTTAATACATTACCTAACTTCATGAACTAAATCTAAATAAGTCTGCCTACCTAGATTAACTTTAGTGGATTAATAGATCGTGCTTTAGGTTTTTGACTGACTGACCTCTGCAGAAGTGCATTTTAATGTTATCTACTTGAAATAAAAGGTTTGATTTTGACACGAGCACGTGTAACTCAGCTAAATTGTAACATTTTAAATTAATGCCATCAGTACCAGGGTGAGTTTTTGTATTCATAATAAGGCCAATAGGTATGTAGGACACGTAAAACTAAATGCTGAGTAGTGCTCGCCTTCTCGATGTGGCTGAGAAGAAGGAACGAATGAAGGCTCTGGACATAGTGCCATTCTATTAGCGAAGTGTATTTTCGAAATGCCAAAACACTACAGCGTCTGTCAATCCCATACAATGTTCACGATTTGACAATCAACTTCGTCACGCTTCCGCAGATAGAATGTCACTTTTTTAGAGCTTTCCGACTAGTAGAGAACACAAAAGTACATTGAATCCATGCTTATCGGCCTCCTTTGTTAACAATGTATTCTAGATAGAAAAGCAACCTCAAAATAATAAATCCCATCATGACATAAATCCTCGTAAAAACACATTTCGATTAAGTAATCAATAAAAATCACACGATTTGTACCATTAAATATTTTAATTAACAGTCTTACTCTTTAACAAGGTGCAACAATTATGATAATGATCGCTTAGTAGCACGGACATCCGTCTGGAGCGTCGATGACTTCCGAAGTCCGCAGACTCAGACGCATTAATGAAGGAGCGAAGAACACTGCACTTTCATTCATGCATTCTCAGTTGAACTAATGCCAACGCACTGTAATCTCGCGAGACGTCGGCCGAACACGAAGCGCGCCGAAAGCAAGTACAAGTTACGTGTGTTACGACCTTATGACACACTACATTTTTAATGGTTATTAGGAAACAGTTTTGTACTCCATCTTGTTTTTTTTTTTTGTATTGATTTAATTTTTAATCCTTGACCGTTCATTACTAATCTTTTATGAAATCAAATCAACAAAAACGCATAAGCTAGACATAGATTCAAGATTCAAAGCATTTATTTCAACTAAACCCTTTACAGGCACTTTTGAATTGTCAAGTCGAAAGAGGTGAAGCTATCTGAATCCTATGCATCCTATCATACCTACGTGAATACAATCAAAATCCTGAACTATCAAGTTCACCGTCGACCAACATACTAGGTTCTTGCTGATTCGGGCTATGATTTGATTCATTCCCTTACAGCTTGTAACTTTGTGTTCCAAATCAAAATAAATTAGATCGCGCCATTTTATCAATATTCTATAAATAAAATCAATTATATATCGCAAATATAAAAGTCATTACTGCGAAAGACTTGTCTGGATAGTTTATTATTCTTTTTTTAGTGTTTGGAAAAAGTTAGATGAAATGAAACTTTTGGAAAAGCCACCGAAAAATTAATTGCACCCGTGCGAACCCTGTGCGAGTGTGCGGGTCGCTAGTCTATGAATGAAATCAATTGCGGAGTGTGTGAAAGCTCATCACTTGAGTTCGGATCAACTGATCGGATAATAACCAAGAAAATCTGTAGGAAAAGTTTTTATTTTATAAATGCACGGGAAATTAAATTACACCCGTGCGACTTTGGGTTATTTGCTTGGGGGAAAATATATTTTTCATCAATTTTTAGGAAAAACGGCTGAATGGTTCTGGGTGAAATTAAGCACAAAAGAATCAGAGATAGATTGTAGTCTGGAATAGCATATAGGTTACTTTTCATCGCTTGTGTTACATAATCTTCCATAGCTAGACAGAGGGATGTGCATATCTTGCCACTTTCTCGGCCGGTCGTCGTCCGGACCGGACTGTACAACATCCGGTCCGGCCGGCACGGACACTCGGACGATGCTAACATTGTAAAAGGCCGCATCCTCACCAATGTATCATTAAAACTAATCTTTAGGAACGGCAGTTTTCTCTAAACGGGTGTCTTCTACCGGTAACTATGCTAAGCTTTCCGGCTTTTCAGGTGTAATCAGCGAGAAAATTGATTAGCTAGTTTTGTCATGGCAAAAATATAAGTAAGCGTCATATGTACATACATACGTATTTAACTGTTTGTATGATTACAGTAACCATTACAAAAAATAGGTAAATAGCCATTTGACTTGTTCAACAAATTGAATTTTGATTCAATTTAGAAGATCAAAATCAAAGCGTTGATGTGGTCGACGATAACGCATGCTTGTCTAGAAGTAACCTATTCACTCTTGCCTTCAAGACTCCCAGGTTGTCACTTCCAGGAAACACACTTCAGGCCACTCCAGGCCGTCAGGGAAGGAAATTCCACTTATTTACTGTATGCTGTATTTACTTCCCAATGCAGTGGACTTAACATAGTTATTTTAATGTGTTAGCCCACATTATGTGGCCGCACCAGTCGTTATATCAGTGGTGTTTTTATAGTTCCACAGGAGCTTTTTTTTTTTAATTTACCGGAATATTGACTAATTTCTTTCAATCAAATAGCTATTCAAAAAGCTTAAACATACATACATACAAATGGAAAAATAAAGTATAACGCAATTTACTAAAAGTTTTTCCTTGCATGCGAATAAAATTCATGAAAATCTGCCAGCAGGCATCGACGGACATTTTAATTGATCAGTATCAAATTACGCGTATTGTGTTTTGTTCATTTTCGCTATGTTCATTTTGCTAGCTGAAATGATACTTTGATATTCTGCTATTTCTGCTATTTCTGCTAATTAACATATCGAAAACCTGTCCGTCAGTGTTTGAATAATTATAATGTATGAAAATTTATAATAACCGATTTTTTTCTACTGCAATAACGAAGAAACTTCTTCATTGAATATGATAGTAGTTCCGGGTTTGAATGGCTGGAGTTTATATGTTTGTAAACGCACCCACGGTACAGGAGAAATACTAATGTGGGACAACGTTATTAAAAAAAGAAAAAGCGAGTTTCCATCGTCCATGTGTCGGTTTCTAAATTAAGAATTAGGAGATAACAATATACACACATAATCAGCCTTTTAATATTCCCACTGCTGGGACACAGGCCTCCTCTCTAGGAGAGAATGAGGCGTAATCCAGCACGCGGGTTAGTGAATGTCACATATCTTCGAATTTTTGGTTCTAGGACATGCCGGTTTCCTCACGATGTTTATCTTCATCGTTTTGAGAGCAGTGGTGATGAAATTATTTACATAAAGTAATACTACGGGCATTGTTATGCCCGGCGTGCGCTTGTCATAACAATGCCCGAGAGCTTTATAACAACGCCAAAAATGTACAAGTTTTAACTTGATTAAGTAAGTTTCACAGATTTAGATAACTACTCAAATTTCAATTCTCAATTCAGTACCTAATCTGCCCATAGACAACGAACACTATTCAAGTTAACTAACTTATAACTATTCGAATTACCATTTATCCCTTGCACAAGACTTAGATAAAATTGGTCGTGCATTTAACAATTAAAATGGCTGATTAAGGTCCTCCTCACGTTCGGTCTAGTAGGGGGCCAATGGCCACTATAGCCAGGGGCTATCGTGAGGCCTGGGCGCCGCGCCGGCCTATGGGAAAGGTCGAGAGTTGAACCCTGTCTTAGTCCTTCGTGACTGACTCACGGATGCATGCACACGTTATCTATACTAATATTATAAAGCTGAAGAGTTGGTTTGTTTGTTTGAACGCGCTAATCTCAGGAACTACTGGTCCGATTTGAAAAAATCTTTCAGTGTTAGATAGCCCATTTATCGAGGAAGGCTATAGGCTATATATCATCACGCTAAGACCAATAGGAGCGGAGCAGTCATGAAAAATGTGACACAAACGAAGTTGTGCGGAGAGCTAGTAACAAATAAATGAACACACATGGCGCTGTAGACTTTCAAGTAAACACTGACTTTGTTTTAACGTGACTTTTACCAATTCGCTTCAAAATTTTCATTCGATATTTGAAAATTGTATGCAATATCTAACACTGTTCCACAAACATTTTTGATGTTTTTGAGTTTTTCTTTATCTTTTGTTGAGAGAGCTGGAAAGTTATTTTGTGTGAATTAAAAGGATATCGCAATTACAGCTAACTCGATTATTTTGACTTAGCTGTAATCGCCATACCTTTTTACAATTTTTTGGTGACGTAGGTCATTTTTAATTAGATATACGAGTATGTACGTAAGCACGAACTGCATAGATTTACGTGTACATTAATTAATGTACATTCAGCAAAACTGCTTTAAATAGATTAATAATGTAGACTTAGTACCAACCAGTAGTACCTGCGTTGGATTTAATGAGTTGCAATACTTGCAATCTACTTTGAATTTTAAGCAGGCTCTGCAAATTGTATTAATTGTGCAACATTCAACAAAAAGGTATGTATAAAGGTTGTGGAATTAACCTCTAACTGTTGATGATCTAGTTTTATAATATATTTATCAAGCAGTTTACGAGCAGACGACGAAATGAATAGCATGCAATAAATTATTTTCCGTCATAAACATGACGCATATTATACTTTTCTCGGTATAGATGCAGTACGACATGGCTATTACAACATTTTTAACGGCAATATCATTTTACTGGTGGTGTACTCTTGTGTTCCTACAATACCATCGTGCTCACAATATGCAAATATCGGTATGCAGTGAACGGAGACCAACCGTCTCAATACCAGACAACTAGAACCCATAAAAACCCTCGTTCACCATTGGCCGGTTATGTGATGGTACTCCTTCTTGATTGGCTAATACATCTACTATTCCTAAACTTATTGGATATTCATCTTCTCACTATTTAGTTTATTTTGCATGTTTCTTACAACAAAAGACTGTATTGGTGAGTAAATAAGGTGTAGGTTGTGTGCGTTGGTTAATTTGTTTGTATTAATATGTTCACTGAAATTGTTGTGGTATTCGAGGCACGCGTGCGATCGCTTGTACTGGATGCCCGTGGAATACTATATGTCAGGCTAGAGCCCTGTACGGTCTGCATTCAGATTGTTTTAGTTATTTTAGGACCAGCTTAAATGGTGCTCATTGAATGCTGTTTGACTAAGATGGTGTTTCTACTCGCTGTTCTGTGCAATCTGAGCCTGTTTATGGAGAGTGCGTTTACCATCCAGGGAGGCTAATCAAAACGATTTTATATTACGTCTTGTGGTCAGGAGTCGGGACTCAAAGCTGTAACGTATGCATACATTGAGAAAAAGGCTATTGTTCTTCATGTTGTTCATTGTGGTGTCAGGGATATCAATTTTATGTTTATTCAATCTCGTAAGCCATACGTCAAGCCATGGAGTATTTTTTTGTGTGTTTTATAATTATTACGTTAAACACGTTTTAAAAGCTTTGCAGTTTTAGGAGTCAATAAGATATGTACCTAACTCGTTTGCTTTAGAATAATAGGTATTGGAATGGCTTACAAATTGCAATTGGATCAGGAATTGCATTGAGCGTTTGAGAATCATGGATGATAGGACTCCTGTCATGCGTGTTCTAGCGTTTGTGTCGAAATGCATGATTTGATTAAGGTAACGTGGCATTGCCTAGGTAACTTTAAGGTTTATCCTTGTATCCGTTAAACAAGTAATGCGATACATAGAATTAAAGCGTCATAAATTCTGCCTGTAAATACATTCCAATGAATACTAAGAAAATAATTATATCAGTTTGCGGATTCGGTGCCTTTGTTTTTTTAATTTAATGTCAAGCTTTACTTACATAGAAGATATTAAATTCCCGGGACCTGAGCTCATGTTTGAACAATCTGTTTAGGTCTGTTTTCGAACATAACATTTCATTTTCCGTCTACCGCAACACTTGTAAGAACCTACGTCTTACATAATAATAGTTTGTCAGTGTCATATTGTTAGTTATTTATAAACAAATGCCTTTAGTGGCCTATTGTACTGTAAGGATCTTCGGAAATTACTGGTCGCTAGGTGAATTGTTTGTGAATAAGTAACATGATCGGTGTGGATTGCTTTCGATGAAGAATTTCGCATAATAGGTATGTTGTAAATGCATTTATTACTTTGTTTCTTTGTCATCGCACAATTTAAATTCAGATCGGAATGTGATCCAACTGTACTTCGAATTATCAATAGTCCCAAAAAATAAAATAATTATCTTAAAAGTTTTGTTTTTTAGCCTATGTGGGTACCTAGTGGGACACCTGCTACTCCTGGATATTTTTAAATTATTATTTATTCCAAAACCAATTAATATCTAACCTTTTCCTAGGAAATTAATTGATGCCCCACGGCTGGGCAAATAAAAACCCAAAATCGATGAATGCTTCCTTCCTTATCAGTAGCCTTTGGATCAGGAGAAATCGAGACGATTTTAACCGTACCTACTCTTTACAGACAGGTAGGTACTGATAGGAATCGACTTTGCAGAACTCGATACTTTGGGTTGTTTTTTCAGTAATATACTATCAAGTTAATGATTGGAAGGAAGCGTGTTATCTTGACGTCAGCGTCATCGGTTGCGGTACCAGTAACCTTTCACGGTAAGTCGATACGGAGCTGCTTGGATGCCGTTACACCATACCCCATGACTGTCATAGGTACTTCACTTGCTCTCGCTTGCTTTTTGTGACGTTTTCAAATTGATTGTCTGTTGTTTGTTACATACGTACAGTCGGCCAGTGCAACCTGTGTGTGCTAGCTTCACAAGACTCATTTCTACGCTGCGCCAGCTTACCAAAGACGTGCGTTCGACTGTACCCACATTTTATCCCACGCAATCAGAACGTATACCTGGCCTAGTTGAAATCACATGACACGTCAATCCATTTGTTTTATTGGAATATATCGCTGCTCTAGTAATGTGATTTTGTTATGTTAGGTAAGGTAAGGTTAGGATACTTAGTCAAATTATAAAATATCTTGAGAGATTGTAAACTTTCGAAGAATTGGTCAACTGAACATTGGGAACACATTTTTACGCATCAAAATTTGATAGTCTATAATCTCGAAGTCATTCCGCGACATTGTAGAATAGCATGTAACGAAACGTTAAGTATTAAAATTTCACCATTCGGACGGTCGATCATACCTTTCGAACCTAACTTAGCCTGTCGGGGAGCCCTAAGTTCCCTGTACCCTATGTATGTTCCGCTAATTGGCTATACCAGAAAATCCGTTAAATTGTAGAACCGTACACTGATTGTTCGCCTACGTGTCGTCAGTTTATGTCGGACCACAATTTTTCGTAATGACTATCAAATTCTGATGTGTAAAAAAATCCAAATATACTGTTGACCATTTACCAAGAGTTCTCAATCCCTCAAGATATTTTATAATCTTAGGTATGCATTTTACAATTATCTGGTGACATAGGTATATTAACATATTGTTGTCTCATAATAACTTGGTTTTAACTTGTATGTAGCATTTAAAAAAGGTCCCTGCGTTGTTTTTTTAAAAATTAAATTAAAGGAATGGCTTTAAATGTGTATGAGTATGAGAGTCGTCAAAAGTAAATAGTCACAAACAGCGCTATGTATACTACTACTGTCGTTTAACAAGTCGGAGACTGTGAATTCGGTAACAAAGGCATATCGGAGGTTGCGCAAAGGCCTCTTGTTCCAGTGAAAGTGTCGAAGCCCGCCGCTCAGTTCTAGCTTTTGACAAATCATGCGATAAATTCTTTAAGAGCACGAACTATGACGAATCCAAGAAAGCCTTGACCTCATAAAAACTTACTGGAAACACGAAATAAATTGAACTTCTTAGCAGCACAATAAACTTTATCATTTTCTTAGAAAGTAAACAGAAAAAGCCATTCAAATAATTCAACGGAGCCATTTCAAAATCTTGAAAAACCTATCGATAACGGGTGGAGTTGGCTACTAAGAAAATAACTTTGACTTTATCTAGGCATGAGATAAGAGTACGGACCGATACGTCCAAGTACGAGTCGGCCGTTCCCGCCTTAGGAACGCAAGTAACAGCCCGTTTAGGTAAGGTTGTAGTCGTTGTAGACTAGTAGTACCGTTCGGATCACTTCGGATCTCTTCGGATGCTCGGGCAGGCTCCAGTTTTTACAGCATAACGGTCCTGGCCGCTAGGCTGTATGTAATTGCAATAAATTGAAGCGGATAACACCGTGACTTTATCAACAAAAAGCAGTTTCTTTACTCTTTTAATGTTCAACTATAGGCATAACGGATACCATCGGTAATTATTAATTAATTTTATTGCCTTTTAGATTACGTTTTCCTGTCGTGAATGAAAGTGGATTTTGGCGAGATCCGGTTATTTAAATTCACGGTTTGCAAATTAAAGAAAGGTATTCAAGATAGTTTATATTTTTAAAATAGAGTTGCATTCATAAAATGTTACAACGGATACACAAAGACAGGGCTCCATAGGGTCAGGTCAGTGCCTGCTAGGGTTGCGGAATTTGTTCGAAAGAGTTACCGCGGCCCAGGGGCCGTATTATGACCTCTTAAAACCATCATGTTTTCGGTGTGAAAAAGAGACGGAGCTATACAGGAAGAATAGCACTATCCTTTTCTCACACAGAAAACATGATGGTTTTAAGATGTCATAATACGGCCCCTGGAACGGAAAGGGCACAAGAAGGAACACGGGTGGGTTTTAGTCAGTAAGAGTCTGACACTCCCTTCCGCTCCGCCCAGAGCAGGAGAAGTCATTTGATGATTTCCCATCCAGAAAAAAAAGGCTGGCATTTATAACATGATTATTTTATGTGCAGGTACGTAAACCATCTTCTTTATCAAACCAGATCGATCAAGAGCTACATAGCCTTGTGTGTTTGCTTACTGTACTTTAATGAAGGTTCAGCATACCAAAATCAATTCACATGTACACCTTTGACTAGACCCAAAATATATTTCAAATACGTATTGCCGAACTATCGAACACTCGATAGAAACGAAATATCTACGAAACGAATGCTAATTGCTGGCCGATACGCGGACCGCCACTCACAACGTTGCGTAACGTTTCTTCTGAGATTCGGTGCCGAATTTCCATTACAGTTAACTGATTACAACTAATACGTGGAAAATTATGTTTTATACGTGTGACGAATGCGGTATGTACCAGTTAAGCCACATTTGCAACCCTTTTTTTCCTGGATAGGAAATTATCAAATGACTTCTCCCGCTCTGCGCGGAGCGATTGCAACCCTTAAGTTTGTGTTTCAATTTCTATCTATAAATTTTGCTTTAAGTTTTTGGTTAAATTTGTATAAATTTTATAATTTCAAAACTGTATAAAAACTTAAGGGATTATGTTATTAAATAAACATTGACGAAACAAAAAATATTATTACGATGCCAAGAAACACTTACCAAAATAGAATATCGTAAAATAGATTTTAAAAAAATTGCGGACATACAAACTTACGTACGGGTCTCATATACAACCTCTTTTTAATGAAGTCAAAAAGTACGAAACGTTACAGGTATAAACTCTGACAGCATAGAGACATTGTTTATAAAAATATCATAATACGTAACACAGCGCAGCACTACGTGCATTCATTATTATGGCTTCACTGTGTGACGGATCAATCTTTATAAACTTTATTCTTCATTTCTTGATGAAATTGTTGTGTTTGTGTGGGTCCTAGAATTGTTAGAATCCGGTAGAAGGTAGATATTCAGATATTTTTACTGACGACAACTTCACATTTGGCAAAAAAAAAAAATTGAGGCCTTATAAGATATTTTAATTCAGGTATTAAAAACACTCCGATATTGCAATATCCAAATACTACGCCGACTAGCTTGAGCAGTAGAAACTTTGTTTATAAAACGCACTGCTAGCGCCAGTTGGAGTTCCGTCAGGTCATGGTGGTGAATTGGTGGGAGACTTGCGCACCGTGGCTAGTTAAGCGATGCGGCTGGTAGTCTACCAGCGATTTGGAAGAAACTTTTGTCATTCGCCGACGTTCGGGCGATGACGTCACGGTCCTCGGGACCCACAACAGGAACAAAGTGCTACAATTGCATTGCACTGCATCAATTTTCTGGAGGACACGGCGCATCACACACTGACCGAGTGTGCATGGGACCGAGCTCACTGTACTGTTCTTTGGAAGTGCGGAGCAACCTGTCGTTTCTGTTGCTTCATAAGGTTAACAAGTGACTAAGAAATATCAACAGTTAATCGCAAGATTTAAGTTTATCCTGAGTATATCATTAATTATTCAAATGCGGTAAAATGAATATATTACTAACGTATAGTATCTTCGCATAGGTACCTACTTATATTCCAAAATAATCACACTCACACAATTAGTTTATAGTATTACATTTAACAACTCTACAGACAAGTTCGTTTAATCATCGATTTTTTAAAAAGTACACCACATAACAGAACTCCAACTATGTGAGAGAAGGCCTCATGAAAATAAATATTATCAACGTGCATTCGTAACACGACGTTCGAATGCCAAACATGTATAAATAAAGTATCGATAGACATACGCAAAACGATTTTCAAAACACGAGCTCATTGTTACCAGTCTTGTAACAAAGTATAATGTGTGTCAACATTCACAAAGGAACCAATCGCGAACTGTATAACGAACTTTGAAATCAAAGACAAGTTTTGCTTCTTGAATTAGTTTTATTTCTGTATCTGTTCTGGCTGTCATGTTAAACTAGACGGTTTTTAACCGACTTCTAAAAAAGGAGGAGGTTCTCAATTCGGATGTTTGTATTTTTTTTTTTATGTTTGTTCGTGCATAACTCCGTCGCTTGTCAACCGATTTGAAAAATTCTTTTTTTGTTGGAAAGGGTATACTTCCCAAATGGTCCCATGAAAATTTTATCGAAATCAACCAAGCGGTTTTCGAAAAATCTAAAAAACATATGTACTTTGTCTACTTTGACGACCTCTTAGTTTACCCTGCAAAGGAGCTGTACGTTTTTTTTACACCAATGTGATTGGTTCGTTTAGGTGGGGGAGGGGAGGGGGTGTAGGTACCACTAAAAAGTGAAAAATAAAAAACTTTTTACAAAAAAATACAACCGACTTTTACACAAAAAATCAAAAAAAGTGCAAAATAACTTTAATTTCGGAAGTCGGTGTTCAAAAAACGAAAAAACAACCACAAACACCGAGTTCCGAAATTAAAGTTATTTTGCACTTTTTTTGATTTTTTGTGTAAAAGTCGGTTGTATTTTTTTGTAAAAAGTTTTTAGTTGCATTGTTTAATTGATCACTTTCCACTATTTTCTGGCATACTCTTTCTGCCTGCAGTGCTGGATGAATGAAGAACGCAGGCCGCGTCCTTCTTCATTCCTCACATCACAATAACAGACGGGCTCCTATCGTTTCTTGCGCTCTACTTAAGTGAATGAAGATAACGCTGTTGTTACAGGCGAAAGAATAGATGCACGGAATGTGTGAGGAACGATGTGAAAGAAAAGTGAGTGAATGATAGCGTATGAGAGAATGATAACGATGGGATGCGTGAGTTGAATGATAGCGTGGAGACAAAGGAGAGTAGAACAAGAAAAAGTGTTGCGTCAACTCCCAGTACATAAGTAACATTTATTTATTTACAAACAGTTGTGTACACGGAACAGTTACAATTTCATTTTAACTTCATTTATTAGTGTAACAATTAATTGAAGGTTAACACCACATGCACAATTTGTGGTAACAATAAATATGTTAAAACAATAACAATTAAAAATAGTAAAAAAAACAAGAATAGCTATTACAAAAACAGTTAAAAAATAATAAAACATAAATATACAGTTAAAAATTTCATTATGACATCATGGGACAAGAGCGGCAAAATTATTGATTTATTATAGTCCCTAGCCTTGTGGACTGTGATGATGACGATCGAAGTGACGTTTGTGGTGTTTACATCTCGATAAACAGTGGGCTTTTTTTTTGGATGGGAAATCATCAAATGACCGACGCCCTGGGTGGAGCGGTAGGGAGTGTCAGACTCTTACTAACTAAAACCCACCCGTGTTCCTCTTGTGCCCTTTGCGTTCCAGGGCCGCGGTAACTCTTTCAAACAAATTCCGCAACATAAACAGTGGGCTGAACTAATACTTCAGTTCACTTGACTCATATTATAAACAAATAAATTTATAAGAAGATAGCATGCTAAGACAGTAGAGGTACAATAGTTTAAACACTTACATAACTATTTATAATATGCTAGATTAAAATCATTTATTACTTTTTCAGCTTCATTGTGTTAATTATTGTTCTTAAATTAAAACATTATCTTAAAGGAATCTTGACGCGACCTGACGGTTTTTTTTTTGAATGGTTATCTGTTCAATATATGTATATAGTAGACTGCAGTAGGGTATAACAATTTAGAATCCACGTAGTTTGAAAATTGTAGGTTCATTCACAGAAAACTGGAAAATTATATTGGACCAAATTTTTCCAACACTCACCAATCATGTTAATTTTAATCTAATTCACACTTGAAAATCTCAATAAAATCATGGTGCAACAGAATTATTAAAAGCCAAGCTTCGAATCAAATTGTAAAAGAAAAAAAAAACCCTCGTAAACTATCAAGAAACTATAATATACCTTCTTTTTCGCCGAACTCTTAGTTGCGAAATGACTTTTTTGCATTCACGGCCAACCGTGGCAAAAAAGTAATCATGCTCAATAGGAACAGATGCTCACACTGCGTTTAATTATGTCCCATATGTAAGTCATATTTATTAATGTTGACTACCAATGAGTTTTAATAAAATTGTAACAGGTCGATGCCTATATACATTAAATATATTGAAATAAAATATTAAATGGGGTGTATTCATTAGAGCAACAGAAACAAAAAAAATACAGTTCTTAGAATCTTTGTCTGTCTGTCTTTCTGTCTGTATGTTTGTACGCGCATCACGCAAAAACTACTGCATGGATTTGAACGCAGCTTTCACCACTCTACTGCATGCCTAACTTAAAATGTAGTCTACATTTTACCACTTAGAAATACCGATTCTAAGTACCACGCGTTCAATTCAAAGTCGCAGACAAAAGCCAGTATTCAAAAAAATATGTATTATATTATAAAAGTTATTAAACCTAAGCTAGGTTTAATAACTTTTACAGTATAAATACATATTTTTATTTTAAAACTTTATCTTAGCGGGTGGTTAAAAACAACATACACATAGGTATACTATTTCAATAACAAGTTTGTTACAGAGAGGAATTTATTTCTGTGGTTTCTGATATTTATAGCTTAGACTTCGGATAAAACTGAATTCCATTGTGTAACGAGTCATTGTGTCCAATCAATAAATAAATTGATACAATAAAAAAGTAATATATTCAACTGCAAATGTAATGTCGCTTGTTTCAATACGTAGCCATATGCTTTCGAAACTTTAGTACTTAGAACTTGAAGCTCGTAATGATTCTCTGGAAATATAATCGAACTCGAGATCGTTTTATAGCTGCACTTGCAAATCACAATAGACGGTAAAGATATAAACCGATAGTGATAACTGATGCTAAGTGCAGAGACATGAGGGTGTGAACTAAACGTGAAATAACACGAATGGACTAATGTCCGGTATTGGACGCCTTCGATATAACAGTGTTGGTTCCGGTAAAAGGTGAATAAGTGTGATTGTTTCTCCTACAACAAAAAACGTACATGATGAAAACCAAAACTGCTTCTTGGCACTTCGGTTCGCGTACTGTCTTTTAAAAGCTTCAGCAGAAAAGACTCACTATCATCTATCCCGCTCACACTTGTCGCTGATTCGCTATCACCTCTCTCTATCACTACCTACCGTTACTAAACTTTAGAATGCATATAAAAAATGTACGACTTGTCTGTTCGTTTTCCTTTTGAAAATAGAATAGAAATAGATGATATAATGAGATTTTGAGTTTTTGTCACGTCGAATTTGTAACGACTAATAACTCAGGTTCTCTGACATGTTTTGACTTCTTAAATTGTTATATTTTCCTGACCTGTGTGAGTTGAACTCCATTTAAACGTACCTACATAACTATAACTTAGAATGATAATTTTTCGAATAATAAAATCATAAGTAAATAAACTTGCAGACAAGCCAGTTACTCAACATTGTTTCGGTCTGTGTTTATTAAATTAGTTTGTTTATTTTGATTAGGTGTGGTTTTGTGTGACCTTAATATTTGAAATGCTTTTCTTCATACCTAACTACCTAAAATGAATCATATTGCGCATAACGCATGCCAATATTACTAGCAGGCTTGCTAGACTTATTTCTTAAAAAAAACAGCTTCAGTAATAAATCTGTGAAGCGAAAAATTAACAATGTAATAGTACAGTTTTTTCCACAAACTCTTCAGAGAAAATAATTTTCAAGCAAATTCTTTGCAAAATACTTCATAGAAACATGTTTTGCGATTCATCCATAACTTGGGTTCACATTACAACTTCATTCACACACAAATAATTCGAAGAACCATTAAAACCGAGCATCACATTCACGGCGGCGGCGACGCCTCAAGAAATCAACACTATTGTTACCAGTCATTTTCATTCCTTATGCAACACATATCTGATTATAATGTTTACAAACTCAACCCTTAAGATATAAAATCTTTAAATTAGTTCCATTCTTATTTTAATGTTACAAGCAGCAGCTTGATCCCGTAAACAACTAATGACAATTCAAAAAATTCGAACAACAATAAATCACCCTGTAAATTTACAGCAAAACATTGCATCTATCAATCACATTTACAAAAAATAAAGCACAACATGAAATCTTACCAGTGTTCAAACGAAACCGAGGTAAAAACGGTACGTCCGTTGGCGATTGGAGTAATAAAATTCCTCCAGTAACAAACAGCGCATTCACAGCGATAACACAGTCAGTCGTCACACAGGGGTCGCTTTTCAGCAATGTTTTCGTTCAGACCTGTAAGACGAGAACTCTCTATTATCTGTGCAGTGTCAGGTACGATAATAGGTTCTGTAAACAGAGACTGTTTCACTACATACTGGAACATACCAGAGTAGCGTATGTGGCTATTACCTTTCAAGTAACTGCATCACCGTTACTGCCTATACGTGCAGGCATTTACTCACGCGCTCAATATTCTGCGAACAGCCAAGTGAAATAGACTTTCGAGTTGTAATAAAAATTGGTTGTATCTTTATATAAGTTGTAATTTATCATGTTATTTTCGGTGACACATTTGTTCAGTTTCATTGAAATTTTAGCGTTAAATTTTCATATAAAAGAGAAGTATAATAATGTAACTTGCTGCTTATATGAGTTTTGTTCATAGAAGGCGGTGTAAGATTTCAGGGGGGCGTTTCAGTCGGGGGCGTTGGCAACGGGTAGCTAAGGGTAATTTTCAGAGGCGGAGCGCAATGTCCCATAAATTGTGAGGTTTACCCACGGGTTTACCCAACCCCCTAGTTCCCTCTTGATAATGAACTTTTTGGTTAGCAAGAAGGTCGAATATATTTTTTACTTAGATGAAAGAAAAAACTGAAAGCAATTGTTTAAAAATATACAATTTTCACAAACATACGAAGAAATTATGCAAAACGAGTTATTTGAATATAAAACACAATAGGTAGTAAGCGGCTATACTACAATGACCTGGGTAATTTAAAACGATTGCGCATATTATGTCAGTGGCCTTATAAGGGAGACGTTTACAAATTTTACTACGATGTTACGATGTCGCGGGCTCGTGGGAGGGCGTCAGCATGCGCCGGCGCATGTGGGAGGGGAAGCCGCGAATTCTGTTTCTTCACAATTGATTATCATTTTACATATGTGGTGTTTAAGTATTCTTGAGGATTGGCTTATAAGCTGGAGGATCTTGTAAATTATTTTTATTTATCTAAATATAACTCAAAAGTGACTGACTGATTGATATAATGATCTATCAACGCACAGCCCAAACCACTGTATCGGGCTGAAATTTGGCATGCTGGTAGATGTTATGACGTAGGTATCCGCTAAGAGAGGATTTTGATTAATTCTACCCCCAAGCAGTGGGAGCAGTGGTGGCCGAGTGGTAACGGCCCCGACTTACGGATTGTAGGTCGCGGGTTCAAACCCAGACAGGCTCATTACTTTGTGTAATTAAATTCATCACCACTGCTCTCAAAACGGTGAAGGAAAACATCGTGAGGAAACCGGCATGTCAATGAACCAAAAAAAATTCACCAACCCGCACTGGGCCCGCGTGGTGGATTACGGCCCATTCCCTCTCCTAGAGAGGAGGCCTGTTTCCCAGCAGTGGGAACGTTAAAAGGCTGATTATGCTTATGCTTATGCTACCCCCAAGGGGATAAAATAGGGGATGAAAGTTTGTATGAAACTTTGTCAATTTTAAACCGATCGGGCTGAGAGTTTCAAAATCGGGGGTAAAGTAACTATTCCACGCGGACTAAGTCGCAGGCAGAAGCTAGTCTTATATAAAATTATTGTTTAAATTCCAGTTAGTTCTTTTTTATTTCAATTTGTAACAGGCATAGGCAAAACCCTCATGATTAATTTGCCCGTTGTCTTTTATCCGCGACATCGAACGCGCTTATGCCGTTTTTCCTGTTCTCGCAGGAAATTCGAGAAATCCTCTCTTAGTGCTCCCCTACACTCCCTGTAACCTATCTGGCAAATTTCAGCTCTCCGTCTCTCAGTATATAGTTTCATCGTTCGTTCGTAAAAGTTAGATATACATATGTTGATAGGACTTTTAACCCCAAGGCTTAACCTACATAAGTATATGTTGGGATAATCGTGCGTGCGCAAAGGCGCCTGTAATCCATTTAGACCACGATTGTGTTCACAGCCAATGGGAACCGCTAAAAAGAAAACGCCCACTGTTTTCATCTTTCGGCAGACTGAAATTATTTTCAGCCAAGGTTTGACACTCCTATAGCTCTGAAAACATATATGTATTGTATTTTTATGACAAGGAACAAAGGTCGAGTGAAGTGTACGAACTACTTAAGTGGTTTTGGTGAAACTTTAATGCTGGGCTATGCGTAGGTAATTTTATTTGTTGATCTGAACGCTGTGCTTTTTATTTGTGTGAAACTTGAAATGCAATGCCTACTATATTTATGAAAGTGCTGTGCTTTGTTTTTTATGCCAATTGAATAGACATAACATATTCTATATAATTATGTATAGTAACGCTTGCCAAGGTCGGTCTCTGGATGAGTGATCTTAACATTCCGAGACTCCGCTGTGTCTCGGAATTTCGGAAAGCGCATTAAGCCTTTTGGTCCCAGTTGTGTCATTTGTAGATCCAGAAACCAGACAGTCAGATTCCAGTCTTGCTAAGAACTAGCGTAGTTAGCATAGTTAATGGGATCTGGAGGTCTGGTAGGCAGCCGCTTCACGTAAAATTCAGCTGAATCCGGTTTGACTGGAAGCCGACCCCAATATAGTTGGGAAATGGCTAGGCAGATGATGATGATCTATAAGTTGATGTTTAGAGGTTAATGTTTTGTATAGGCTTGATACCGTATTCTTATGTACCGTAGTCTTATGAGAATAAGTGGCATGGTTCAGTAGAAGTTAGTGCAGGCACGGTCAGAGGCTGACAATGATTTTGTTTTTATTGAGATTTTCCATGCAGTGAATTACCTTAATTTCAAAGGGATTCAATACTGCTGTTTTCCTTGTTCCCATTATAATGCAATCTACCCAAATTAGGAAAGAACAGAAGGTAGATCAGCTGAAAGTGAAGCAAGTGCTTAAGTAATAACAGCTATAAGGATCGCTTGCCAAGGTCTGTGGATGGGTGACCATCTAAACATACTGAGACCTCTCCGCGCCTCGGACCTTTTGATACCCGCTATAAATTGTAGATCTTTAAACTTCGTCATCAGAAGTTGTAAAATCTGTCACAACCTTGAAGGTACATAGGTGCTACTCAGTTACTGAATTGTGCAGGTCTGATAGGCAGTCTCTCCATGTAAGTTACTTGTATTCAGCTGTATCCAGTTAATCTGGAAGTCGACCCCACCTCTAGAACGTGCACGGCGCAGAATGCCATCTAGTGGTGCAAATCTGTAACTTTTACGTTGTAAATATTTGACCTGTACTGCCACCTATACTTCCTGCACCCTCCGTTTAGCTTTAGGGGAACATGCACGAAGTAGACTGTGCCATCTTGCGTTGCAAATTTGAAACTTATAAGTAAAATATACTTGACATTGATGCGTCTGTGCTGCCACCTATAGTTTCTGCACGTTCCCTACATACATAGTTAAGTACCAATTCACATCAGCCATTTGTCAATGATCTTGCATGGTGTTGTGGAGCCAATGCCACACCTGGACCATATTGGAGCTGCATCCTTGAACTGCAAATATTGTATTCGTGAAAGTATTTAGTAGGTTTCCGAGTGCACTTTTCACTATGGTACCTAGAGATAATTGAATAAAAATAAGTACCATTACTATTTTATTTTGAAATTGTAATTGAATTGAAGACACATAATAATCTAGGTAGGCGACTGTCAATGATAAAAGCTTTCCAAATTTGACGTTATTTTCACGTTGCTAATGCGAACGTCCCTTAAAATATGAGAAATAGATTTGATTTAAACATCGATTTGATAGTTGGTTCGAGACTATAAAATAAAGCAATGCGAAATGAATACTTCGTGCATGTAGAATGCAGGTGCATTAGTGCGTACTGCGACTCTGTCTGCTTCAATGAATAACACTACAACAACACTGACGTGACAATCCAACGCATTTCTCACAAATCTGTAGCGAATTCCTACGCACTACGGACATTCAATGGAACGGTAACGTATCTGAGTTCTCATTCATAAAAACGATAGTTCTAAGGCTAGCGAATACTTGGCACTCCCACACAAACACGAGTTAGTACGAGATACCTGTTGATACGCACACATTCATAACAACAGGTTCAAAAAGCCATGGAGGGGGGAGGGGCGGTTGTGTGAACCGGAGCTCCATGCAACTTCTTGTACGGTGTTGAAATAGTCTTGATACTTGGGCTACATAGCTTTTTATGTAGTTGAAAATAATTATTTTCTCCTATAAGTTTTGATGCACGAATTGAATTATTTTAACAAAAACTTATATTTTATTCCTTTTTTTTTTCAGGTAAGAATCATATATAGCACCGAATGGCTGTCTACAATACTACATACAGATTTATGATAACTTGTAAGCAAGTAAGTACCTAAACTTATAGAAAATTGAGATGATTTTTTTGTAATCATGAAATTGCTTTTAAGTAAATAAAATTAACAAATTAAACGGATAAAAAATTAAACAAGATAAGAAAAACTTTCACCAAACATGCACGAACCAAAATTTGATTTTTGTACGAACTACCTACGTGAGGTTTTCGAGGCATTTTACGATAAAATATCAAAACTTGTAGGTCGCAGTTTACAATCTCACGTAAGATGCCGCCGGGTCACCCAATATCCCTGACAGATGCTGTACCGGGCGGGACGAAACTGAAGAAAGAAAAAGCAACCTTTTTTTTGCTGTCTCTCTCTCTCTCTCTCCACAAAAATTCGTAACATCGAACACATGTTGCTTAGACCTTAAGGATATCCGAAGTTTTTAGAGTACATCCACATCCTGAAGTTTGAGTAAAAACTGAGAGGCATTACCAAATGTTTGGAATTAAGAACTGAAACATGTAGAGATACTTACTCACAAAAACATGCGTGAGAGTTTCAACAGAGAAGAATAAAAGGGTCTTGAAAACAGTGGCACAAAAACATTTTTAATTTGTTACTGAGAAATTTCAAACGCCGTAAAATTGTAATAGGTATATCGTGAAATTGTAAATTATTTATTCTTAATAAAACACGGACATATCGGAAACTATTGAATTCGAATGGGATTTATTCTGTACAAAACGATTTTTCTATAATATCGAGAAATTATAATCTAATAAAGACTTTTTGAAATCTCACTGAGTCTAATTTCCTGTGACATATCTAGTATCCATACTTTATTAAAGCAACAAAATTAATTTGAACGAAAGGGCGAGAGACATATTGCTTGTATTTCTTTTTTAAACAAAGTTTCTTAACTGCGAAGCTATTTTCCTAAATCCCCAGTAAATATTACTTTGTAAAACTCCTTTTGGACCTGGTACAAATATAGGCTGCTTCAAGTTATTTCCTGTGATTAGTCCGGTCTACTCAATAAGATGATTTAGGGAGTAAAATATTTCAAAATTGAACACAGTGTTGGTTCTTTAGGAATAAATAATGATTGTATTTAGTCCGTCAGTAAGATTATCGAAAAATATTGGAAACGTATATTTTGCTTTATCAAATCTATAAAAAATGACGAAGATAAAAAGCTTCTAAGATCATGAGTGGGGGGCTTGTGACATCACGTCGTGGTAAAAATCGTAGCACCTTCGTGCTGCCGTCACTTCTGACGTCACACGTTTTCAACGCACTCTATCATCTTCTTTTTTTGTTTACGTGAAAAAAGAAAAACTACGTGTCCAATATTTTTACTTTTTTACTTACTTACTTTTAACATACCCTTTTGGCAGGTCTCTATTTCTAGCCTAAAATAATAATTGGATACCCAACAGTTCTCGCCAACGCCATTTACCTAACCTATTTACATTTTTGATTCCGCTATCGTGTCCCAGTTCAAGCACAAACCAGGTTAAGCTTACAGCACGAAATATATTTTTCTTTTGGATACGTAATTGAATAAAAAATAACCAGAATACTGCTTTTTGTTGTTAAGTAGCAGTAACAATGTACCACCTACCTTTCACAGATCTTATCCAAACTCTTTGTAAATTAATCAAACTATACATATAAATCGTTCTTGCTTTATATAGTGCTCGGTTTATAATATGTACATACTTAAATATAAGCAGAGCACTGAGTGTAAAAAAAAACAAATTAATAATTAAAATTTAATTTTTAGGAATTTCTCAGCAGCTTCCTGGGTCTATCAAAAATCGCTATCTGCGTCTTTCTATTTATTTCTCAGATAAGAACCAAATCAAAACAGAGTCACATTTTTACAGAAAACATAGCCTTAGATTCATGAACTATTAGTGAAAACATTTATTATAAATGCCACTCGTAGAGTTTAACATAAGTATGTAAATATATAAATAAATTTGTAAATGGCATATTTTGAAAAAAGAAACATTTTCGCGATACTAACAAAACTGCCGGATTTTCCATTAATGACGATCCCATTGTCATTCTGCTAAAAGTTCGTAATCTGCTAAATTCATAATGATCGATCATTGGTCGGTCAATGGTCTCGTAATACTTTTTGATAACCAAGCTATTAAAAGCAATTACTGCAGTGACGTTCTAATGGAAGGTCACTGAGCTAAGGAACTGTCAAAATTTTAGCAGATCACCGCATACATCTGTCATTCTTTTGTTATTATGTACGAGATTACCATTCTATGCTATTTATTTTAATGAAGTGTCAGTGGTTGACCATTGACACTTCAAGTAAGTCATAGTGACGCTTTTATATTAGTAGATTACCAAACTTGTAAAAATCAACCATTATGAAATCAATGATTGACCATTAAGACACTATTGTAATAGCAGACTTGAGCCCTTGGATTAATGCCGGGTGTGTAACGTGGACTTCAATATAACAGTTCACATAGCAAACGAAATCTGAGGGTACTTATAAACCCGTCTGCCCAGGATTATGAACCTGATATCACATTATATCACAATTTTTTATGATATATGTCAGAGATCAAAAACCGCATTTATGCAACGACACTCAAGACACGTTTTAAGACTTTCCACGAGACTTAGTACCAACCGTATCTTCACGTTTCATCTCACTGAGAGGTAAACAGAATGTGTATCTTGGATCTTGTAACGTTATTAAGATTATTCATGTCTTCCCAGACCATTCTATGGACAAATGAATGCATATGACCCTCCTTGCTGTATGTCATCCGTAAAATCATTGCCATTACGTTCTCTTTCGATTAACTAATATAAACGGAACAATTTATGGACTAAGTTCGGATCTAACTACAAAGTAGGTACTTGATAGTATGTAGTCTCAGGCCAAAATCCTTTAGCCTGAGCAAAGCATTTAGAAAACTCTAACAGCTAGCAAATCTAGCAGAATTTTAAGACTAAATCAAGTCTAGAACGACTAAACACAGCTCTAAAAGTACCAGGGAGCCATACGTGACAAGAAGACATGTGAATAGAAGTAAATTTATCAAACGAATTCACAAAATCTGAATCTATTGGCATTCAAACTCGACCGAACTTTCCTAGTAAATCAAAGTCTATTAAAATTCTGTACGCACGTTATTTGCATACGTTTTATTTCTAACTTGCAAAATGCTTGAATAAAGTTGTTGTGGCTTGTAAATATTTATTCTTCGAAGTTGTCGTTTCTTTCAAATGCAGCCTGCTGCATAGTGGCGTCTCTTGCGCATGAGTTTTAGACGAGAGATTGATTCTGAAACACATTTGAAAATCAAGACATACACATACAAACAAATAAGTACCAACCCAAAGTTCCGGTTTTTGAAATGGTGAAATTCTGTGTGTTTTTTATAATAGGAATCATATAAAAAGTTAAATCAACGAAACGCAATATTTATAAAATGGCGCTTTTTTGCAAAATAGAAATTTTGATATCGGTTACCAGCTCTAACAAAGCAACCATTTTGGCAAAATCATCGCAAACCAAAAGAACTTACAAGAGTCACGACACAACGTTATGAAAAATCTAACCTTTTCACGAAATATACCAGATATACTTACAAACATACATCAAGTTACAGTTACATAAAATCATGCAAACACATTCGGCTTAAAAAATCCTTTTAATGACATTTTAATCGAGCCTCTGCACGCCTGGTACGGTCTGCAAATATTCTTTATCATTACAACTTTAATCCTGTATTGAAGCGATTCCCAATTTATCGTCGCCGTCGTTACCTAAAAGCGCCCGATTTTATAATGCAAGTCGTTAAGATGGTCGACTTTTTTTAATTTCAAAGTGATTGAGAAAAAATACGAAACTGCCCTCTCTTAAACTTCTCTCTCATTTTGATGATTCCAAGAAGATACATACTGGTTATATAGGATAATACTCGTATACATATTTATAATTTCAATTTGATTTAATTTTAAGATTAGTGTTGTTACTGACACTAAAATTAAACATTATAAAAAACATAAGTATAAAACAGAAAATAAGACTTTCCGATCTGACAGACAACAACCCTAGTTAGGTATATAAGTCTGATGTCCTAACGGACCCCCCATTGCCTACAACCGGGAATAAATCCGGAAACTTGTTGCTACTCAGAAATTCCCGAGCAAGTCACCGAAGCAAGGACTTCGTTTGAAGTGAAGTGCCTGTATGCCCAAAAGCAAATAAAAAATGTTATGCCCAGAATCACAATCATACATAAAATAATTTAATTAAAACCGTGCACAATTAAGACTACAATCGCATCCTTTATGATTAAAACCAAAAAAAAGAACCGCTAACATCGAGACCAAAAAACGAAAACCTTTCCGAAAATGATTTTAATATTTTACCTTGTAGTTTGAACCTTCTTAATTACTCTCGCTGCATTCTTTGCCTTTGCATACAAGCCACAAATGTAGGAACATTAAAAAAACGCGATAAAAAGTGCCGAGGACCGCGGGGGATCTGTGAACAGGTTTCTGCAAATAAAACAAGTGATCACGATGTCGCGTCCACTCGTTCGCATCATAACCGAACCAGCGCGGCACCGCATTCATTCATGCTGGTATTAAAACGGGTCAAACTTGTACCGGAGTCGAGTGAGCTCACTCATTTTAGTGGCGCGAATGTCATTTTTATTTCCCGCGGAATTTTGGCTCCTTACGTGTCGCTTTAGAGAATTTTTTTTGGCCCCCCATTCCTATAAAGAACCCGCGAAAATAAAACCAAAAAACGTTTTGAGAATCTCCGAACCAGTAACAGAACAATTATTTTTCCTTTTTCAAATTTATCTGAAACTGTTACTGCAAACAAACACTAGCTATACTTTACTACCTCAGAAGTACAATAATATCGAGTGGGAAAAAATAAAACAGATTTTTCTCTTGTTTTATTTACCTATCATCATAATGTTGTCAAAGGTTAACTGGTAGAAAACGCCTTGTCTACAAAAACAAATATAGTCTGTCGAAAGGTACTCGGATACCGAAAAATTCAAAGCCAACTTCAGGAACGGGTGGCCCCATAGGGTCAGTGCCTGCTAGGGTTGCGAAATTTGTTCGAAAGAGTCACCGCGGCCCTGGAATGCAAAGGGCACTAGAAGGATCACGGGTTGGTTTTAGTCAGTAAGTGTCTGATACTCCCTTCCGCTCCGCCCAGAGCGGGAGGGAACTCATTTGATGATTTCCCATCCAGAAAAAAAGAGGCAAACGGTTCAGGACTATAGAACACAGGATGGAGTCCTGAAGCAACGATCAGGACCCCTAAGAACCCGAAGAAGCAGCAAGAAGTAGCGCAAAATCGTGACTGAAAAATAGTAATTTTTATTAATCCTTGGTACTGGACCACGGACGAATAAAAATAATCGCGCATACAAGTCTGTCATCATTTACCGTCACCTTTGCTTATTTACCATTAACGTGAGTTGTTTCCACAAAAACTGTATTAATATTAAACACCAATGATTTTTAGAATATATTTGAGTCGACATTGATTTTCGTGTCCACGACCACGCGTCGTGTTGAATACTAAGAGTGTACTAAACCTTAGACCGAACGTGACAAATGTTGTTCGTATTATATTTATATGTGTTCTAAAGGATAATAATAAAATGTGTTCTAGATATATGTAGGTATACTTATCTGGAATAAAACTAATATTTGCTAGCTGACCCTAACTGTAATGTTCAAACAGATATAGAAAAAAACACACACAAATTTTATTTTCAGTTTACTCTGGCAAGTTATCCAATTTTTTTTTTTCGCTAAAAACCTTACAAAGAATATATTAAAAAGATTCAGTCAGGATCAAGTGATGCATTTACCATCGAACAACTTTTCATTTATATTTACATACATTGGAGAAAACAAAGCACTCACAATTATTGAATCGATACGAGTAGTAACAGATCAAAAGTACACCATTTTTTATCTGTTAGTACGTGTATCCATCCAATTTCAACCGTTTCATTATTTTAACATTGATTGATTTATTTTAATTTAAAGGTAAAGCAATCTATTTAAAATGCCTCACTCGCATTTTCAGGGTTCCGTAGTCAAGAAACCTATGGTTTCGCCATGTCCGTCTGTGTGTCTGTCTGTCCAGGGTTTAGCTCAGAGAAGCTTAGCACTTGTAAAGAAAGTAAGTAAAGCTTTACAAGTTAACGAGTATTAGTCGACCAACCTATAAAAAAAAACTTTTTACAAAAAAATACAACCGACTTCTACACAAAAAATCAAAAAAGTGCAAAATAACTTTAATTTCGGAACTCGGTGTTTGTGGTTGCTTTTTCGTTTTTTGAACACCGACTTCCGAAATTAAAGTTATTTTGCACTTTTTTGATTTTTTGTGTAGAAGTCGGTTGTATTTTTTTGTAAAAAGTTTTTTATTTTTCACTTTTTAGTGGTACCTACACCCCCTCCCCTCCCCCCACCTAAACGAACCAATCACATTGGTGTAAAAAAAAAGCACTGCTCCTTTGCAGAGTACACTAAGAGGTCGTCAATGTAGACAATGTAGATATTTTTTTTAGATTTTTCGAAAACCGCTTGGTTGATTTCGATAAAATTTTCATGGGACCATTTGGGAAGTATACCCTTTCCAACAAAAAAAGAATTTTTCAAATCGGTTCACAAGCGACGGAGTTATGCGCGAACAAACAATAAAAAAAAAAAATACAAACATCCGAATTGAGAACCTCCTCCTTTTTTAGAAGTCGGTTAAAAATTACTTGGAGAAGGAAAACATCGTACGAATTCTATTGAGAATTACTTATTTTACAATCTCGCGGGGTTGCACTTCTCCCTTGACATACATACATACATATAGATTCCAAAATTAAAGCCTAAATATTGATTTAGAACAATAAGGCCCACTTACGCTGCTCCACTTAGCACATGGTCTTGCACAAATACGAATAAGTAAGTTAGCCCTGACTATGTATATTTTTTGTTATCTCACTAGCCTCTCAAAAAAGACCATTCTGCATTTGTAAAGTTAGCCTTGGACTAGACCGCGACCGTTACCCCGATGCTGAGAGCTACGCGGAGCAGAGCAATTGGGCGCAAGTAACCCGACAGTGAGACCACACACTACAGACAGATGTCCATTGTAGTTTGATCTAGGATTGATGATCTATTTGAAACAGTGATACCTAGCATATCTAACATAACTAGCAAATCTTACTTTCCCTCGGCACCGCATCGCGCGAGAAATTCTCAAAACAATTGCTTTACAAAAATGTAAACATCAGTAATTGGTTACGTTTGAAGCACCCTCCCCTCAATCCCCCCTCTTTGCCCTTTCTACTTGACATGAAGGGGCCGATAATTAAATGAACAACAGCATACGGGCACAACTTTAATGGACTGACCGATTAAATGCTCCCAAGTCCCGATGCGTTTCGACACTTACGGAGATAGCATTTCTTGATTATCTAATAACTTTTGTGTCTTAACCCTAAAGTAGCAGATAAGAGCGAGGAAAGACATGTCCATCATCAGCCTACAGTAGCCCTCAGCTAGACACGGGATCGTGTGGTGTCCTTTAACGTTGCCAAAGACATTTAATAGGTACTCCAAATATAAAATACACTCATCGGTCTCGCGTGTTCGACCGTGCTGTTTCACAACTAAACTTGCAATAATGATTACATTGCTTATCATTAATAATATTAATTTATGAAAAAATATATACAAAAAGTTTGAGAAGATCTTAATCTTTTAGTATCAGAGAACTTAACGATTTAAAATGGACATAGAACTCTTCAACACGCCCTTTATCCCGATTCTCGCCAACACTCATCCAGCTGCGACCAGCGACTGTGAAGGTCATCGCTTCATCTAGCCTGAGGGCGTCCCGAGTCCCACCTTACGAACATGTCGTGAAAAATAGGCCCTGTAGCATTTATTGGCACAACAACGTTTCAACCAATCATGGTTTCAACGGATGCAGTCTCCAATAAAATAGAAGAAAGCGTATGATAACGATCCCAGTGAGTGGATCTGCCGAAGCAGAGTCGTTTCGTTTAATAATCTTCTGGGTTCTGAATTATCTACTTAACTGTTTATAAACCCTACTCTCTACTATAAATGGACAATCAACTAGGTTTGAGCCCGATTTAGTTAGGTTTAGTTAAACACATCCCTAGCTTAACTCTTCCGTATAAGTATAACTTCATCTTAAACCTGTTTTTTCTGTCTTTCTATTTAAGTAGATAAGGTACCTTGGACTTCTCTGCCACGATTTTAATAAAATCTGCAAGAAAACTACCATGACATATAGATTCTCCACTGTAGTACAATCATTACTTCATCGAGTGCTGAATGTGACTTGGCTATTTTTCAGTCTGTTTTTTTTTTAATGTTTGGCATGCGCATATTTTGCTGTTTTGAGTTGAGTGGATGTACCTATGTATTATTCTTAAACGAACTGCAAATCACGATATTGGACTATAACAATCTTTTGAATAGAAAGACCGAACTCTCTCTTGGCGGGGCCAAGAGCGCCTTGAGCTCGCCAAATAATATTATTAGGCTATTTTTAATCACTTACTAATATACCATCGAAAA
Source organism: Hecatera dysodea (assembly GCA_905332915.2). NCBI lineage: Eukaryota > Metazoa > Arthropoda > Insecta > Lepidoptera > Noctuidae > Hecatera > Hecatera dysodea. The sequence continues at coordinate 20,923,218 of HG995286.1, read as the reverse complement.
AAGCTATAATTTCACAGTGACCTATTAAAATTATAGTTTTGACTCAGTAACCTAAGAGTTAAACCAGGGGGATTTTTTCACCTAACAATTTGTTGTAAAACTTTTTAAATCTACTATATTATGATCCTTGGCATGCTAGTATTCTTTAAAACAATGGAGATATGCTTAACACATGAAGCCGCAATAAGTTCAAATAAATTACGTAATTATGTTTGTAAATCTAGTGTTGCTGTCGTTAAATAATATAGAACAAGCTCTGCTATTCGTTATTTTAAAATATTTTGGTGAAAAAGAAATGAATCAAAGCTTTTAATTTTTTTTTCTTTTTTTGACGTAGAACTGAAGTTGATAGACAGTCGGAAACTCGAATGCGCCAATTTTTAATCTGTAAAAAAACGTGTGCATCTCGTTGTAGACAAGTCAATTCATTGTTTAACACGCTATGCACTTTTTTGACGTTTGAAATCTGCGTCAATGTGCCTCTGCCCTAAGGGTATAAAATTAATATTTGACGGCTACACAAATACCAATTAGCTCGTCATCAGCAGAGGCTCACGTCGCGGCGGGGCAACGGCCGGGGCAGCGCCGGGCCTTAATTTCATGCATCACTTGACAGATATTTGATTACAGACCATCTCTGACGCCCTACCGCGAAGTTTGCGTTACTTAAGTATCTGTATATAAGCTGATGTTTCTTTATTAGCGGAAAGATGGCTATGAATAATCTATTATTGGGAGCTGTAATCTTCTAGACCTGAGTTTGTGTTGTTTTGTAGCCGATTGCGAATGTGTATTTAAAAACTGCGAATTTGATTGATGTCGTTCTAAGCAAGCTTGAATTAAGTGCGCCTCCGTACATTTATGAGTGTTAAAAGTACATAGGTCAATAAACACCGCACTATATAAACTTAGGTTCAGCTCACACCGAAATAAACCATGACACTAAGCGACGACGCTTGAAAATACAATATCCATAGCGCTGTTAAGTTGCGCGCAGAAAAGTTGCGCAATTAGACATCAGTTGCTTCATATTAGAATTCTCTCACTGAAATATATACAATAGGTAGGTATCTATGCTCATTTTTGCTAAGCCTATGCAGGCCATATGGGGTGTAAGTGACATCGACTCACCAACGGATCCCATGAATCCAGGACATGATTCTGGACCCCAGCCTTCACATTTCGTGGCGTGTCGCCTTCTCTAATAGCTGCGCTTGCAGTGGCATGCTGGGTCATCGGTCGCCTAAGTTGCGGTAGTCATTCAGTAGCTACCTATCACACTCAGCTGGCGTTAATAAGTTCTTCACTGTGCAGTCAAGCTTTCAAACGCGCATTAATTGTGCCTTGTTTAGAGCAGCAAACTTTCATAAGGATCAGCTCACTTACGACCAGACCCGGCGTTAGGTATGCACTTTTTTAAAAAAAGATACCGTCTAGAATAGATAGATTTTGTTTCTAAATCAAAGTGGCGTAATACTTAGAAAACAGGATAAGTACCTATGTATATAATGTAGGGACTTCGTCCTGACTGCCAATTCTACTAGGTAATAGACACGTTCATATTCGCATGATACATAGTTCCAATCTGGCAAAAATGTATGGAAACTGAGACTTTTGGCAGACTGTAATTGAGATGCTAATGCGACCGTTGCTTTAATTGGTCCTCTGCTGTCTGTCTGGTAGGTAAGATCGTTGATTTAGTCTGAACACAAGACAGATTCCGTGGTGCCGCTGCGGCGATTCCCGCGGTTTATGAATGCAAAAGTTGAACCAATAGCAATGGTTGCTTGCTGGCAGTGTCACAAAAGTGAAATCAACTAGCAATCGGCGAAGTCAAGACACGTAGCGACATCTCGTGGCGAAGTTTTCAACAACAGACTCAATCGGCAGCTAAATGTAGCGCCTCAAAATGAAACATGATCCGTTGTTAACCCTATGAATTTTACCGGGTTTTACACACTTAATATTCTAATGAAGGAGGAATTCAAAATAATGTCAAAAGCTTTTTTTTATAGATCTTGTTAAATTAAAATGAAGATATAAATCAAACTCTTGAGACTTGAGAAATTAAGGCCCCTTCGCAATGAAGTTTCAAAAGTGTTTTGTATTTACCAATTTAAATAAAAGACCATTATTTTACTCGGTACTCAACTGGGCACAAAATTAAATTACACATCAAACACTGCTAGCGCCATCTATACAGCGTCCGACGAAACCACAAGAAAGTACTTTAGGTTCGAGTCGCACAGCGGCACAACGCTGATTCTCTGACGTGGGTAGAACAAAACTCGATAGATGGCGCGTAGTAAAGTTTTTGTGTGTAACTTCAAGCTTTGCTTGTAGATGGCGTTAGTAACGTCGTCTGTAAGCCCTTTTATACATATTTTATCGAATATCTTGCTTATTACTTACGCAACAAAAACCAACTAAAATCTAGGCCCGTATACCTATTAATGCTATGAAAAATAATCCATTACCAATTTGAAGAAATATGACCATGATTTTTAATGCGGTTGGTACCTAACCGCAAAACATAGTTTGTAATTTTATTTTTTCGTTTTCATAATTAAACAAGGTCTACTATGCATTTTTAATTATTTTCGTGTATCAAACGAACATAGATGTATATCACTTTAAAAAAATGGTTTATATAATTTTTATTTTATAGGGTAGGTACTTATTCGGGGATTAATCACACTGGGTATGTAGGTAAGTATCTATTTATTTATTTAGTCAGTTTTGGAAATACGCAAGATTATGTTATTTTTTACTAAATTAATAGGTATAGTAGGTAACCGTAATGATGAATAATAACTAAACTGAGTCTTCTTCGTCTTTCAGTCCTCTCTTCAATATATGCATAGTCATACTAACCAATATATCTTTAAATAAACGCTTTCAAAGCACTTTATTACACTGCCTATAAGACAAAAAAATGCAAAAAATCACACATAACTAAAACAATATGTATTTAGCGGACTGAATTTAAAACACTTGAGAAATTCTTTTTGAAAAAAGCACATAGCATACCTACTTAATAATAAAAGGTTTTTTTAAACAGCTTACCTAATAAAACAACGCTGAAATAAAAAATAAAAATACCTTCCCACTTTTTTTCTGGATGGTAAATCATCAAATTAATGAATATAAAAATAATTTGTAATTGTAAAATATTGAATTAAAAATTAAAGTGAAGTGGCTTTACCCGATAGAGGTAGACCCAAACACAATTTTCTACTACAGGTAGATTATGTAGTAGGTTTAGTACCTAGGTTGTATTCCATTTCCACGTCAGATGTGATTAAGGTAGGTACATAATATTGCTTTGTAATTAGTAAGCAATACCGATTTATTTAAAAAAAAAAATATCATAGTACCTAGTATCGCTATGTTTTAAGATTACTTATAATCATTCAAAACAACCGAAGCGCACAATAACATTATCTAAAGCATTATTAAAACGCCTCAGCAATAAAAATAGCAACAAAAGGCGCGCGCGCTTGTTTTGTACGGAACACAAAACAATCAGGCGCTGATGTACACACGATCCCGGTGGACCAGTAGAATATTTGTATTTAGCTCTTAGATAAACCAACATCTTATTAAGGTGTGGGAAGTGATATCTTTAAATCTAATTCAGTTTATTATTTACGAAATATCTTTACTTCATAGGTATCTGTCAGCCTACGTATTAGTGCGTTTTTGGCTCCGTGGCCGCTAGTTGCCTTTTACGGCAAACCATTTGTAATGATTAGATTTAAGTTACCTACCTGATTAGATGAAATAAAGATGTGCTAACAAATTATGTTTTTTTACATGAATTAATTACAAATAGTTTCCCTCTTTTCACGAGTCATTTTCCCCGTCACAGTTTAGGCATAGACTCCAGTTATTTTAGAAATAAAAGTGTTTGTTAGATCAGGTTTAATTCTATACCTCGCTTTTAAGCTAACAATAACGAAGCACTGAAGGTAGCCAACAGTTTTATCGTCATCCACAGCTACTACCTTTTCAACCAGACTTTAAAAAAAGTCTGTTACGGAAAGTGTGCATCAATTCACTCTCAGACACTGTCGATGTTTTGTGCCAATCTTGTCCACATAACCTACCAACACGTCAACGTTCCAAAAGTCATCCAACTCTCTGAAAACTACTGAAAAGGCAACAGGACCTAAATACTTTATTATGGAGATGGATCAACAAATGACTTCTTCCGCTCTGGGCGGAGTAGAAGGGAGTGTCAGACTCATACTGACAAAACCCATCCGTGTTCTTCCTAATGCCCTTTGCGTTCCTGGGCCGCGATAACTCTTTCGAACGAATTTCGCAATTAACAGTATACACTTACCAATACATTATTTACATTATTAAAAGTGCATGACATGACAGACCTAACTAGGTAATACCATGTGCTTAACACCTCTAAACTCGGATTTTTCTACACGATTCATACCGGCAAATCTATGACATCATTTTGCATAGTTGCAAGCAACAAACCATTGGCTGATTGCATATTATTCGTTTGCACACTCAACTTCACACATTATTCTACCTTATGATTTAAAAGATAAAGTTCAAATTAAATTCCGTTTTGATTCACATTGAAATACAGATTCGAACTAAATATGGAATCGATTCTATTCAATATTCATGGAAAGGAAACGAGTGGTCGCGTCATGCGAACGATTGTCCTTATTTGGCGATACGTTGGCCAGTAGGCACTTATTTGTATTAACGATTTGACGATTTATCGGTTAAGAATCTAATACATCGGTTCATTTGTGAGTTATTTTATTTAATTAATTTTAATTTTTATGAAGATCCGTGGCCCTGTTCTTTCTTGGTCAGTCATAATCAATCTAAAAGCCATTTCCTAGCTAGTTTGGGCTCCTAGTCTTACCGGATGCATCTGTTACCTAACTGCTAAGCTGGTATTTCATACAGAGGGGCGGCCTGTCTAACATCACATCGTAGTTACTGTATAAAGCCACGTTTCTTGGAGGGGCTGGTGATCATATTTGCGAGTTACCACCCTTAACGATCGGCAGACTTAGATCTTCAAATGACTTCTGTGCAACGGCTTGAAGTGCTTAAGGAGGCACGGAGCGGGAACAAAAAAGAAGGTTACCGTCCTTAGCAAGCGAAGTTTAACATTTTTTATTTCTTTGACACGAAGCCCGAGTTTAGGTTCTTTGACAAAGCAATAAGTATAACCTATAACTTTTCTTCCGAAAGTAAAATTGAAGGTCTTATGTCGTTCAAACTGTAACTGATAGGTTAGGTAGAATAAACAGTTTAACAAGACATCGATGGGTCTTGGCCTCAGTCATCACAGGAATTCAACTTCGTCCGCTAGAAATGAAATTTTAAAGGCACCTAAAAATCAAGTCTAGGTATGCATTGCAAACCATAAATAACGGACTGTATTGATCATTTAGATAGCACCATGTTTCGTTCCCCCAGTTTTCACATTACACAAAGACATAAACTAGGTACCTAAAACACTGAGTTGAATTTATTTTAACATTACCAAAACAAGGATAAAGTAATACGATGTTGATTGCCAACAAGTTCTAAGAATTTCACGCGAAATGACCACAGATCCTATCTCAAATCGACTAGGTTTGGTACCTAGTACGCTACACTCGATATCGCAAAGCTACAAGACTTAAAATAATAGCTAGATAAGTACCTATACAGATACAGTCCAAGTCTAGACTAATTTAGGTCAGTTCTTCTAAACCAGTGGTGACCTTGCTATAAGCCTATAGATTTTGGGATTTAGACTACGATAACGGGCAATATCTAGGTCTGTTTACATTTTTGAATAAACGGACTAAGTATTTATTGTGCCGTTCTTAGACAATTTAGTTTGGTAATAGCCATTAGAAGAAATGCTACCAACTAAATAACGTAGTTAAAAATCCATCAATTAATTTTCTAATACCAGAGGGCGTTCACACCTTGTAAGAAACATTGGATGTACCTGAGGCTAAAATCACATGTAACTTACTATTACGCGCCCGCCGCACAGCCTCCGAAGTGGTGGTGGTAACATCGGAATGCCATAACTCAGGCATACCACCTTAACGGTACGAGAGAGCGAGAAGCACACATACGTTAGAGCAACACACAACATCGACATGGTTGAACGACCGATCAAATAAGTTTGTACGCCGCTATCGTATACCACGTAGGTTTTATTTCTTCTAAACGTGTCGAGGGCGCATGCGCTATAGTCCGATTTCCAAGATGGCGCATGCAATTTTCCCGTCGTCGGCGCCGTTGTTTGGCGCGAAACTTTCCTTGGCAGTTATTTTTAAAATTCAATCTAAGTTGTAACGACTTCTCGCTAAGAATTTGTGTAATTATTTTCACTAGAAAATTACGTGACATTACATAGGGACGTTTTATTACCTACTCAGTAGATCGTGTCTCCACATAAATTGACGGGTAATTAAAGTTTTAAACACGTTTCTGATATTACATATTCCAGCATTTCGCGCACGTAATTATTGCGATAAAAATTATGCCGCAAAACAATTTAAATTAGCTTGTAATGGCAGACCGAGTCAGATCATTAAGCATTTCATGCTAATAGGTTTCATTTCTCATGAAAACAAATGTTTTTGAACTACTAGCATTTCCAGCGCCCTTGGGCATTTATTGTATTCGTAGATATTTCGACTGTATTGACTAGGATATTCCAACAAGCAACGATAAAATCTGGTACGTGTAACTTAGGTAATTTACTGGAGGCTACAAGTTCAAACTTTAATCTTGCATATTTAACTGTAAAATGATTAATCTTCGGGTCTCTTTTTTCTATTTGGTATAACAGACATCTACTTATTTAAATATATCACGGTGGTCTTTGCCCTAAAATTCGTAATCACTCTATTTATTTTCCCACAACGGATAATCTAGAAACGTTCCTCTAAATCATATTTTCCTGCTTTAAGCCTATAATTTTGTCAAGCCTAACTACACATTTTCCAGTGTAACTTAGTCTTTGGTTTCCTAGTAATTGTATGTCAAATTAGTCCAAGATGTCTGGTCAATTCGACCACACAGGCATTATTTTGTCGTGACAGGCGATGTGTCGTGTGTCGTGTCCACTACTAAATAGTTTATCTTAATAGTTACATAAGTGGTTATTTTGATTCTAATAATGCCTATTTACTTGATAGTTGTATAGGTACTGTTTCAATCACAGATTATGCTTGAAATTACTTCATTTGGTTCCCCTATCTGCTTTATACCCTGTAAAATGTAAACATTTTTTTCGTAAAATGTATTGTATCCTTTGTTGGTAATAGGATATCAGGTAAGCGGAGTTCCCTTAAGCGAAGATAGAAGAAATACAGCAACAAATACTCTGAACAGGTTACCTATAGGGTTACAAGCCAATGGGTAACATCATGGGTCTAAGTGTAGTCTTGTCCCGGAACACGACCAGATGCATTTTGGATCGATTGACGCACGTTCCACTTTCCATACATAGTTTAGCAATTTAAAATATCTTTCCATTACATATATGCGTGTTTATTCATGAAATTCTATAGGCGTGCGATATGACGTTAGAGAGGTTCAGTGTTGACTGCCTATCCTGTCCATCACCAAAATTCGAAACAGTGACCGCTGGACGAATATCAAGGCGATATACGCAAACAAACGCATGCATCATACATGTGCTGTGCGCAAACGCATCATGTAAGCAATTCGTCGGGATATATTCATAAAATTGTTATTCCCGTCTAGGATTTCGGAATATATGTATTTTAAGACCTACTGTTGTGCTGAGCAATATATTCGGCCAGACTGGAATCCATGAGGAAAATTCATTAAAAAAAAAACTAATAAGTAACCCAAATGAGATGTCATGTCAGTTCCCCATTGTGTGTGGTGTTGCGTGCAAGTATTAAATTATAGAGATAAGAATATGAAGACGATAATGTTACTGTCCGAGAGAATACAGCCAAATCAATTGTGGTTTCAGAACTGAAGTGCTCTAATTGCATAAAATCGCACCGCTCAGTAAGAGAACCATTGTACACCCGCAAATTTTTCAAAAAGAAATGTAAACCACAAATCAGGAAATGTACAGCACCTCCTAATTTAAGGCTTTGTGAAACGAGACAAAACTCCAACCCAAAATTAAACTCAAGCCACGGAAATATTTCAACTAATTACGAGAGAAATTGGTAACCCTACCAATAAAAAGATGGAACTTTCATCGCTCGAGTAATAAAGTGATTTCTAGCCGGAGAGACGCTGGACAGTTTCAAAAAAGACCAACATCCAATCATGGGTCGACCTTCGAGTTACTCCGAGGTCGATACAAAATGGGTCATATATTAAAAAAGAAAGAAAAAAAAGCATCGTGCGTGAACACGGCTCGTGTCGGGCCCTTACAAATTTGTACCGCGTTGCTCGTAAAAATAAAAGCCTTCGACTCGAGAGCGCCTGGAGCCATGCTTCGGAATCGTGCTAAACATCGCTTTGATTTTATAGACGGTAGTTTTCTTGTGTACCTGTAGCACTTTTATAATAGCCTAGTGTTCAGTAAAAATGAATTTTATGTGAATTAAAGCATTGCATGTTGTTACCGCACGACTCCGTACCACACCTACAATTTTCAGCAATTCTGAAAATTGAAGCGTTAAGCTTTCAATATTATTAACTACTAGCTGCTGGCCGCAGCTTCGCCCGCGTGAATGTCGGAAATTATCCCAAGAGAACCTAATCCCGGGATAAAAAGTATCCTTTGTTACTTCTAGTACCTCCCAGAATATGTGTACAAAGTTTCATGATGATTCGTCAAGTAGTTTTTCCTTGAAAGCGTAACAAACATCGACGCTTTCACATTTATGTATAATATTAGTACCTAAGGATTGTACTGTGAGATACAATACATATTGTTGTATTTATTACATTAAACCAAAAAGAATGCAGGAATTTATTCGATGATGTCAATGATACAGCACCAAAATTATATGTCTACGTACTATTCCTCTTCAATCCTCTGATTCTTTTCAAAAGCTTCGATTTGTAATTACAAACGCGGCGCGAACAAAGAATGATACTGCATCTAAACGTGGTTTTCATATCAGAAAGCAAGAATCATTAAATAATAAACCTTATTGCTACGATATTAGAACTACATCTTCGGATGTGGGCGTCGATGAAGTTTGTGATGTCGAACAAAAGGACCGAAATAAACTCCCATGGTGTGTTATTATCAGATGTTTTAAGGACCCTATTATAAAGTTAATAATGGATTCGATTTTTTACAGGAATGCTTGTAACCTTAGAATATGCATCATGTCCTAAGGCCATAGTATTACTAAAACAAAAGTTGCCAACCACCATAATTATTCAGTTCAGAATTGGGCGCAACAATGAATTAAACTGACGCCTATCTCCAATAACCCTAGAGCGGCCTTTTGGGGAGTGGATAAAGTTTAGTTTTATCATACATATTTTGTAGGTATCTTTCTGATTTACATCCTATCACTTAACAATATTGACTGAAAAAATGTAACATGCTTCGTCTGTCAAGCTTCTTTTGGTTCATTTAAAAAATATTTTAGACCTGAAAATTATCAAACGTCTCCTTACTCTTAAATATCGTTGCCCCAACAAAAATTGTATTTTACCTACGGTGTTTGTTAAACTCACTATGAAAACTTCTAACGAACAACCAAGGCCAGCCCCTTAATAGACACACAAGAATTTACAGTGTCAGTTCAGAAGAGGATCTAGGAAAATTTCTACACACAAAGTGGTTTGTGTCGGTAGTTGGAATACGTTCAAAAGTAACACTATAATGGCAAGCGGCGCGTGCGTCGACTAACTAACCCAACACGCTCACGTCAAACGACGAAGGAATTTCACTCGCATATGAGAAACAAAGATGAGGCTTTTTAGAGTGTGTTACCTAATTGAAGAAGTAATGAGCCCGATGCACGGTTTGAGTGCATGTGCATGAACAAGGGTCTCGATAAAATTTGAAATCACGATCAAAATAATTCCTGCTATATGATTTTCCCAGTTATCCAAATGACAGCTGGCTTTTAAAAAATACAATCATCCCTTAGTCTCTTCCACTCGGCAATACGAACTCTGAATACGGGAACCATAGAACCAGAAACATAAGTACAGCATCAGAAAAAAGTAACATGTTTCAATGAACTTCCTACATGTTGGCGGAATACCATTAAAGAGTGCATCACCTACTTATCATCCTACGCATAGTAGGGTCACTAGTGGGACGGGTTACGATTTTACTGAGATATAGAAAGTTCATTCTATTCACCTTCTTTTAACATCCAAACTTACACGAAGGAAAGTTGATCGAATCGTTGAGAATTTAGAGAGAGGAAATGCAACAAAAGGTATCAAAGAAACTGAGCAACTGTTATTGAAAATACTAAAGATTATCAATTTCATATTACATGTAGAAAAGTTTAATGAAAATAAGCTAATAGATAGAGAACTGTAACCACTATAGCAATTTCATTGAGATATACACTTTTTACAATACAACATTGAATAAGGATGCCTTAGACCATTTAGATTCGGCTGCCTTATGCGTCGTCTGCTCTTGAATTCTTTCTATGAGAACGTAAAATCATAATATCTATCATTAGGATCTGTAGACTGGACTGATGTTAGTAGTATGACTAAAGTAATACGTTTTTTCTTTCATCGGCATCTGGTCTATTCCGCTCATTCGAAACGAGATCTTGCTTGCTCGTAATATGGTTAATTTTCTACTTTGAGATGTCTGAGTCTGCTCGTTATCAGATTTTTATGTAAAATATTTACTTATCCCTCCTTGCCGGGCCTGCAATGAAATGGGCTACAACGCGGGTCCAGAGTCTCTGAATTTTTGGTTCATGGAAATGCCAGTTTCCTCACTATATTTTTCATGCCAGTATATTGACCCATTCACAAGAGTCCAGAGCTGATCAGAGCCCGTCAACGACATTCAGCGCCGTTTCAAGATTGAGTCGATGTGGTCTCTAATCTCCAGAATGTTCTGTTTAGTTTTGTTTTGAGTCGTGCGCGCCGGGAGAGCGAGATGGCCCGATACGAACCAGCACGACGGCGACCGGCCACGACCGAAGATATCGCGTCTATCTGACGTCTTGCTTACTCGTTCTTTTTTAAATAATTTATTTTGGCCTTTATTGTGGTCGATGCGTCGATATTTCGAGCAGATATACGATTCGTGAATCTGCCGAAGATTTTCTTTAGTTAACTAGAGAACTAAGGGTGTTTCTAGAATTCTTGATACTAAGACACCCTTTTTACACCATAATGTCCTATTTTTGTGAGGGATCAGTAACCAAAAAATTGGTCAAATACATTATTATATCGACAAAATGGTGACTGATTACTGGTATCTTGACCCTTAAGAGAAATAGAAGAACGTCACAACGCTGAAAAAAACTGCCCAATTTATTTTTCGGGAACTCAAAACATTTTTGGGTAAGCCAAAAATGGCGCCGTGATCAACTTATATAATTTGCTTATAATTTCTTTGATGCAATGGTGTCCAACAGCGAAGGATAGAAAGTGAAACATCCAACAGGTTTTCATAGTAGGGCTTGTACGACCGTGAACTTCCTGTCTGTTATTGTGTACATCCGTCATAAACTCGGCCCGCTGTAGGCTACCACCTTCGTAGACTAAAACTGTAACAGTCAAGGGAATTCAGACTCTATTACTAATGACATAATACTGAAAACGACACTGAGCATGAGTGGTGTAAAATTTTAAACGTAAATAACAGCTATTTGTTAGTTTAGTATTTTGTTGTCATGAAGGCAAGGTATTCATAAGAACAAAAAATTAAATTCTGTTCTTATACGACCTTATTCTGAAAGGTCAAAAAAGCAACTTCGGTGCTCACTTTATAGTATTCCTAGTCTTGTTTCTTCTTCATAGTGTACTCTAATCTACACCTAAGTAGGTACTTCTTTTGATATGAAGATCTAACATTTTACGGTTCACGTTTAGGAATCTACGTCTGTCAATGCTTAAAAGGAAACTAAGAGTGCGAAATTACTAAATACAAAGGTATCATGACATTTAACTAAAACAATTGTCTTACCTAAATCTGAATCTAAAATACAGGAGGAAACCATTCAAAATCAACGTCTCTTTACCGATAGCAAGAAATGTAGATTTATAAAACTATATTTATGCAAATCAAGTGGTTGCGAAGCGGTGTTCCGCGTACCCGACATTTATACACGAGTATAAATATTCAGCTATCACTTAGCCTATGCAAATATGCAGGACCTCGGCGTCTTATGCTGGCCACGTACCAAATGATATAATATTTCGCTTGACAACAACATGTGACGCATTCCCTATCGGGTATTTAGAGCTCTTCATTTGTTTCTTGTTAGTCGCCGATTTGAATAAAGAACGAGGGGCTATCATCCTCTTTATGCATGTCAATTGTTTTTCGCAAATCTGTTTTGGCATGTTAACCGCCACCATTTTTGTAAAGTTTGCTAATTAATTCTAGACGAGTCCAAACGATTACTGTTAAACCTCTGTTGAATTTACATCGTGCAAAAAATTCTAAACGTAAAAATAAAACAAGTAAAAATATTTAAAAAATCGTCTAAAACATTTCATATTGTATCAATATCACTTCAAAAAATATAAATCCCTCTCGTTTATTGCTTCGGAGAATTTATTAATTAGTCAAATGATCGTAAAAGATTTTTATCGTGATTTCATCTTTATTTATATGTTCATCTATACTAATATTATAAAGCTGAAGAGTTTGTTTGTTTGTTTGTTTGTTTGTTTGTTTGAACGCGCTAATCTCAGGAACTACTGGTTCGAATTGAAAAATTCTTTTTGGGTTGAATAGACCATTTATCGAGGAAGGCTTTAGGCTATATATCATCACGCTTAAGCCAATAGGAGCGGAGCAGCGATAAAGAATGTTTTAAAATCGGGGATTCCACGGGGACGAAGTCGCGGGCAGCAGCTAGTAAGAAATAAGCTTAAAGTGGAAAATATATTACTAGTACCTAGGTATTAACAAATATGTGAAAAATAATTATTACCTATTTTCGTATCTAGCTATCTTTCGTAGCTTAGATTCCGTTAAGATTTCAAATGTAGTGGTTTGCGAGCTTTTTAGAGTGGCGCCTTTATCGAGCGCCTAAATTATTAGAATCTACTTAAAATATGTTATTCACGATAACGCGCGGTGATCGGTCTTATACCGATACGGGATAGATAAGCTGCGTTTAAGCCCATCTCTTATCAATCGGTGAACAAATACTGCTCCCGTCCATGCTTGTATTGCAAACAGAATCGAGAAATAAACATAAACGTTAGGTACTATGTATACAAAAAAATCGATGGTTTTATCAGTTAAATATTGAAATCGATGTTTATACCTACGTGCTATGTGCCGTATATCTATTCTCGGAATTCAGTCGTAAAAGAGAATGATTGGTCGAAACGGGGATTCGATGCATTATTGTGGGTAAAATGTCCGTAATATAAACACGTTTGTATTTTAATTTTACCTTTAACGACGTGATTGGGTGCATCGAGTAAGTCTTAAAAAATCTCGAAATAAATTAACAACTTTAACAAGGTACTAAACCAAAATGTCTTCTTAATTTATATCTTAGCATGTAATTTATGAGTCTTAGTTCTAACAAGCCCTAATATAAACGAGTCGTATAACTTTAAGATTGTGATAATTATCATTTCGCTAACCCCAACCGATAACTTTCCATGGCATCATAACTGTTCAACGACATAACCTATGAGCACAAAAGCAACAACCTGTACTCAATGTATACGTCATTAGGCAGTTACGCAAAACATTCCTCGGCACAGAAACTAATATGATATTAATAGCGAAGATTAGCCCAACTGGTTCGAAACGAACACCCGTCATTTATATTAAATCATAATCAGTGTCAGATAGTATCGGCACAACGAATCTCCCACTTCTTTTCCTTACGAGTTATTTTATGGGATTAGACGTTTACGGCGTGTTCCTATACATAAAGAGATCAGCGTAGATAACCTTCGTACCACCACGCAAGACAAGTGTAGGAACATGGTACGAAGATTCTTGCGGATTTCCTAAGTTGCGACAGTTTCCTTGTTAAATAAGTCTTTGTTGCACAAATGAATCTGAAAGACCATGTGTCTTGCATATTTGTTGCCAGTGCGGTCATTTAGAGCTTGTGTATCATCGTCATCATCCTCATCTCTGTCGAAAAACGTTCTCTAATCGACATAGGCCTCCCCCAAGTGCCTTCATCCCAAGTGCATCACCTTGTACGGGACTCCCGCGGCCTTCACCAGGTTTTCGGTTCACCCAGTGAGAAGCGCGCTTCGTCTTCTGGTAAGCGATCGCAATTCCAGAACATTTTGACCCCATTTACTATAGATCCTTGTTCTGTAAGCTCTTCTATGTTTTGTACCAATTCTATCTAATTATATTCTTACTATGTTTTACTATCTGCGACACTACGTGGTCCTATGAAGCTCTGACAACTAGAGAAACCACAGTTTAGACCCAAGTTTTGTCCCTCACCTGTTGGTAATAAGATGTTACTAGAATATTATAAACCCCCGGCAAACCGAAGCCAAAACCGAAAACTATTCGAAATATCTAGCTTACATAGATAATAAAAATAGATGGATAATTTAAAACACGATCGACCAACAAGTAAGAATCCTTTTTTTTGGATGGAAAATCATCAAATGACTTCTCCCGCTCTGGGCGGAGCGGAAGGGAGTGTCAGACTCTTACTGACTAAAACCCACCCGTGATCCTTCTTGTGCCCTTTGCGTTCCAGGGCCGCGGTGACTCTTTCGAACAAATTCCGCAACCCTAGCAGGCACTGACCCAACAAGTAAGAACCCAGGAACCATCGTAAGCATAACAGCTTTTGTATTGAACACTGAAATGCTGAGAGGAAACTAAGAGTGAGTACATACAACAATTACACCCACTGGCCACCAGTATTTGTCCCTACATCACCCAAAGGTTGACTGGTAGAAAATACCCACGGCTTCAAGTCATTCTGTAGAGTTTGTTTTCATGGGCCAGAAAAAAAACCGAGCAAAGACCTATCTATACCAAGGAATCGTAAAACAAACCGATAATCCAATCACGACAATCGCTGTAATAAAGTAGATTTATACCATAGTGCGAATAGTTTTACATTGGAAACCCACATGGTCGTTATACGCTCTAATCATCATCGCGAAGAAGATGTCATTAGAAATACGCATTCTTAGTCGATAGGTTTATGTATATATTTGCAATTAAAGTACCCAGATTATTTCTCAACACAGTTCTATATGTGGCCATCTCAAATGTTAGAATCTGCTCTTTGTACATTTACACACAGTTTTGGCTAGACCTCATAATCTTATGAATCATGATGAAACTATGATTAAATTCTCATTATAGTAAAATAAGGAACATGCAACCATTTTCGATTAATGCAGCATCGTCTGCCTACGTTTCCAAAGACATTGTCATGTTTAATATTCTTCCAAAGCGTGTTGTTAGTACATGAATATGGAATGGTTTTAAAACTACCATCAAAATGGTCTCGGAAAATAGACTCGAACCGTATATTTTACATACGAAAGCCATGAACAGTGTCATCTGAGCGTCGCATGCGCCGGTTGCACGTTTCATAGAAATACCAGCGCCTGATCACTTCGCGGTATCGGAGAAAACTCGACGGCGTCGTGTTAAAACAATTTTACACGTTCTAAGCATCGGACGGTCCAGAACCCGTTCTGTACGGACTCTCTTTATTAGGACCTGTTACTTCGTTGAGGAACTAGAAAAGTCATTTAGTTTTCCGCAAGTAGACACATTTTTTCCCGTCCGGTTTTGGTACCACATAAATGTAACCGCTAAATCATTCCGTGTATATATTAAATAACACACGTTTCTATCAACAAATAGACACTAAAAATATTATCTGGCGCTCACCTTTTAAATGATAATATGAATTGTATAATAATTTGATTTTTGGCCCCGATTTCCTGTAGAGGATGTTTAAGCTATATTTAATGGCTCTACCTTTGATACGGGGTCTAAGGTTTTTTTTCTCGTAAATTCATGAACGCGACAGAAAATATACATATACATACCTAATTAATAAGCCAAGCAAATACCCAAAATTATTTCTAGAAAACGATAAAAATGCAGGCAAAACTTTCGGAATCACAAAAATGTATACAGAATTCGAAAGTGATGCCTCAAGCTAAGAATCCATATAATCGTGAATCCATCGCATGTAGGATCAGTTATAATGCGGATAATGATAGGTCCTCAACATTTTGGCACGGGCCTAATTCCAACGGGTTTTATTATAAAAATCTGCAATTTGCCGCACGCGAAATTTGTGTTCCAAATGTGTTGGCCTGATTGACCATCTACGGCGACGATGGTGTTAACATGGTGTAGTCCCACACGGAGTGTGATGAAAGTTTGTCACTTGTGAGTTCTAGATGTTATTTCAACATTTGTGGAATGTTCTGTCTGCGAACATTTATCGTTTAAGTACCGAAGGTATTTTTAGCTGCATCCTTGTGAATATCATTTATTGAAGATGTACTCGTAAATGAGGCAGAGTAATTAAGAAATGTAATATATAGAAGGTCACTGGACAAGCAGCGAAAACTTTGAAAGAACCAAGAGATGGATTGTGACATGACAAGCCTAAAAAAGGAGATAAACGATGTGGCAGATTGTGTGTGTCTCTCCAACCACTCCTCAAAGAGAGTACTTATCGCCACAACGGTGGCGTGCCCAATAAAAGACACCCTATACACGGTGTGTTTAATGATAATATTCTAATTATTCTATTCCCAATTTCAGAAACTGTTTGGCATGTATTTTTCATTCATAAATCTCTATCAGTCAACATCTCTAGCGTTTTAAGGTGTAACGTTTTATCATCTCCCACATAATCCATCTTTGTTTTGCCACTTTTCTTAAAGCTATCCACATTATGAACGAATACCTACAACACCATATCTGTGCTTCGATAATGGGTGTAAAAATGATGACCGTTCGCTTTCTCGAAATTCCTGCCGCCTCCTTCAATTTTCCCTATCCATCGGAGTTATCTCGATTGATATCATTTAATAAAAACAGTTTGCGATCATAATCGAGTCCAAGAAGGGGTCTCACTTTCCTTAAACGATGTTGTAGGGATTTCTCATAACCGAAATCTTACATTAAATTCAATAAACCACGATCCTTCAGTTTAAAAGTGGAATCATGATTAAGTAAGTATATACCATACAATAGCCACACCTTATTTAAGAATATTTCAATTCAGTCATTCGTGAACACTAGGTCGGGACATCCTGAAAATTGTTGTATCTGTTGCTTTATCGTCGTTAGACAATTTTTTTCCCGGAGTATCTAACCAGATGTTAAGAAATAACATTCGACTCGCGGTATCTATGATATAATCTTCCACCAACGGTCTATAACTAGACAGATTAGCATTGATTAAGTAAGTGCTAATTCATCACTCATACCTTGGGTACGTAATGAAGCAAATACACCATTTATATTTGCTTTATAAGTTTTGATTGCTTTCGATTACAGAAAATCAATTTTCTAGAATTAAGAATCGTCATATAATATAGGAAAATATCCTCCAGGGATTGCTATAAGTAGAACATGACCCTTGCCATAACTCTGGTTATACTTATGTGTATAAGTAGTCATGGTTTACATGACATACATAATAGTTGTAAGTCAATTTTCTTATTCAGGAATGGTTTGCTCCGTTTGAATGTCAATGATATTCCTGCATATGTTTAGTATATTTTCCTCGCAGCATCCTTATCGTAATTGGCAGCCTTGTTCCACAAACCTCAGGATATAAGCCTCCTAACTTTTAGTTTAATGGTTGAGATGCTTGGATGAGACCACAGTCCAGGGAATCTTCTGGTCTGTGGTCTCATTCCAGTTGTCTTTGTGATCTTATGTAGGTGATCCATCCATCTGGCTTTCACTCGCCAACAATTCCAGCAAATTTTGCGGCACACCGTGAATCGCATTAGTACATTCGAACAAAAAAATACCATCATTAATACTTACAGTGAATTTATACGTGTTTCAGTCAATTTTGCATTAGTGGGTTTTCCCGCCAATTTCCTTCGCGTCATTAATTTATCACCGGCGCGTCATGTTTTTGTGTGTGTAAACAGAAATGGCCGCTCGCCAAACTTCTTGCAAGCTCTGTTTGTGTTTTAAAATTTAATCGTTTATCAGTTTACCTAGTTAGTTATCAGTGCCAACGACACCTAATCTCTGTCCGCTATCATTATCTAGTTACTTATACATTAAATTATATTTTGGGTCATTACAGACTGTTTGCTTTGCAGTACGCTTGAGTACGGTGCATTTGCTGTGGATATGCATGAACTGTATTTCTTCGCTGTAAAATGTTTTGTTTTTATTGCTGAGTCTGTTTGCGAATCTTTTGTAAGTACTGAAAGGAACGGGGTGGTGGGAAAATAGTGGTCTTTCGTTCCCAAGGGTCTTGAAAGGCTGAAAAAAGTTCTACAATTTTAAATGTTTTACTAGTAGATATAGGTACTACTACTCCTGAATGACGTTTGTGAGTGTTCCTAATTGCTTCTTTATTTCTTCTTCCCCAAGTAAGGAAAAACGTTTAGAAAGTAATTATCATTAATACTTGGAAATTACTTCACACTCAACGAGATATTAAATATAGTAATAAAGTTGGAAGTTACATAGAAAACTGGCTTACTACACAACCGATAAGCATCTACCTAGGGACCGCAGAGACTTCCAAGAAAAGGTCCCGGCGGAGGCTGCGCCGGCGCAAGAGAGGGACAGTCACATATGTCCTAAACTAGTGCGAGTGAGACAAAAAGTCAAGTGGATTACCTTCACGACTAGTCTTGTACATTAATGTTATTTAAGCACTGTAAAGTTTTTTGTTTCTTTGTACTATGCACTTTACTAGTGTTTTTGTATTTCGTTAGCTCTTGAATATTCGCATGTTTAAGTTTTAGAGAAACCTTTGTTACTGGCTGGTCTAGACTTCAATTTTTAAGGGCATTGGATTAGAAACTGCCTTTTCAACTCGACTTACCAGTTTTTTGTTGGTTTGTATGTATATGTACAGGTGTACGAAGAAGTACTCGATATCCAGAGTTGATATGGCGGTCTACTTTGGCATATCCTTTTCCTTAGTAAATTATTTCTAACAACAGAAACTAGAAACGCTTAGTCCATTCGCCAGGTCTATTTCCAGTACATTTAGGAAGTTTATAAGTATTACTGGTATGTTGAGAACAAAACAACGTAATTCCTATTAATTTATTTAATCGCAAGCTCATTTTTTAGGGAATTATTAACACGAATCGACGCCATAAGGTATGGCTACTAATTATACAATAAATTACCAATTCATTCTTATCAACGCTAAGTCGAAAGATAGTTTTATGGTGCTCGTTTCTTATAATGACGTCAGCGTTCTTCCCACGTGCCAACAAATTTGCCTTTTGCCCCACACTTACATACAATTCGCTTAGTGAAGAAAAATAATCAAAACATAACCTTATTGTGGCGTCAATTAAGCATAAAATGCAGCAACGACGCTCTTCAGTAGTTTCAAGCAGCAAGGCACGCGTCGATTGCGACACCGTGGAGCGGCTGACGACGTAATTCCATTTTCAAAACGGTACATCAACCTGTATTTAACCAAAGCAGACCAAGGAAGGCTAAGAATAAAGTCGAGATTACCATGTGAGCTCGAGACGAAAACTAGACGCGATGATCGCCCAGCGACACCGTCGTCAACCTACATGGTATTAGGCAACTGCATCATCAACCACCCGAATGCAAGAGGTCCGATTATAGTAGAATTTGTTCAAACTATCTGACTTTTTGAAATAGTCTGGTTACATGACATTGCAACGGTGGACTGTAGGTGTATTTATTCAATATTAAAAGGCTTTTTGACCGAGCGGGGGCGATGGTTTGATAATGCATCTGTGTCAAAGGCTGCTTCTACGGGCTATAAAGATACATCCGGTCTTTAGATTGCCAAACGAGACATTAATGACTGTTATACAATTATAACAGGTGTGGATCGGAAGGCCCCGAGCTTCATATGTAGGCGGACTGCTTTCTGTCAAGTTATTACAGCGTTACTTTGCCCCAATAAGACAATCTGTTCATGTCTACTACGGAACTAAAGCAAACGAGGGTATCATATACATACAAGAATTTCTTACGGCAAACAGCTTCTAATGAACTGATTTCCTATAATGTTGGTTATTTGAGTGAAAGAAAACCCACAAATACCGTTATTGTAAGTATAATATTGGCTTTAAGACTTTACGTAGTACCCGACAGATAAACAAACAAACAAAACAGTCAGTAATAAAACACCCATCAATAATATTAGTCGATACTTTCTACTAGAAACTGTATAACCATATGTTCTATTTCTCATCAAGGAAAAGCATAGGTACATGTAATGATCACAGGCTCCAGACAACATACACTGTCAGCGAAATCGAGGCGGTAGCCATTGTCAAAAAGTATGTGTATGTACCAAGTATCACACGTGATCATTCCTTTAAATCTGGAGAATCACTGTCGCTGATCTACGTAGAATAGGGATGTTTCCTGAGTAAACAAAATATGATTATATTCCGTCAGTTAGATTATCGAAAAATATTGGACACGTATTTTTAACCGACTTCTAAAAAAGGAGGAGGTTCTCAATTCGGATGTTTGTATGTTTTTTTTTTTATTGTTTGTTCGCGCATAATTCCGTCGCTTGTGAACCGATTTGAAAAATTCTTTTTTTGTTGGAAAGGGTATACTTCCCAAATGGTCCCATGAAAATTTTATCGAAATCAACCCAGCGGTTTTCGAAAAATCTAAAAAAATATCTACATTGTCTACATTGATGACCTCTTAGTGTACTCTGCAAAGGAGCAGTACTTTTTTGTAAAAAGTTTTTTTTTTTGCTTTTTCAAATCTATAAAAGTTGACGAAGATATAAAGCATCAAAGATCAAGAGTGGGGGCTTGTGACGTCACGCCGTGGTAAAAATTGTAGCACGTAGTGACGTCACACGAGTTTTCAACGCACTGTATCGTCTTCGTTTTTTGTTTATGTTGTATTTGACTAATTAGATTTTTTAGTCAACTACCCTATTAAAAAATATATTGTATTGTACTAAAATTATAGGTGTAGGTACCATAAAGTGCAAAGATCGACGGCATACTAGCCGCGTTGCCTCCGTTGCCGCGTTGCGCATTCTTAGTACATGACGCTGCTCTATCACCGACATCGGCTCAGTTGCAAAAAAGAAAAATAAACGAGACTGTCTAGAGCCTCTGGTTTTGGGGAAATTTCTGTCACGCAAGGGATGTCATAGGAATCGATTCAAAGCTGCTATAAGTTCCTCTTGGACAAAAACTTGTTGCTTCTTCTGAGACTTTCCAAAGCTCTTAGCATCGAGAGCGCCATCTTATTGCAATGCTTGATTGCTTACGTTTATATTTTTTTAATAAACCATCAATATTTAGACTAAGGTAAGATTACAACAACACATCATAAAATTTACGAAGGATGATAAGCTCTATAATCTAATAGGCACTAAATAGTTTTCAATGCTTTAGAATGATATTTAAATATAACTGACTTGCCTGTGATAGTTTTTGATTGATTAATACCTATAAGTTATTCTGTGTCCTGGTGCTATAAGCCCGATATCGTCAATCACCGGGTCGCACCTTGAGTGTCTGCAATTATTATAAGACAATTTAAATTAGTTCTTAAACAGATATAAACGTTCAGAAATTAAATCTAATTAAATAATAAAAGGATATTTATTACTACGCTAATTTAAGCACCATTACCTGTGTAAAATTATACACAGGTAGATTATAAACATTCAGAAATAAAACCTCATCTACAGTAATTACTGATATACTGACTGTACTATATACAAATATTATAAAGAGGAAAGATTTTTTTTTTTGTTTGTTTGTACTGAATAAGCTCCGATAGTACTAGACCGATTTTAACCATTTTTTCACCAAAGGAAAGCTATATTATCAGCAAGTAACAAAAGCTGTATTTGATTCCCATATTCCCTCGGGAAAGGAAACTACGCGGGTGAAACCGCGGGCCGCTACTAGTAATGTAATAAAGCTGAAGAGTTTGTTTGTTTGAACGCACTAATCTCTTGAAGTACCAGTCGGATTTGGAAAATTGTTTTTTTTTTAAATTGGCTAATTTTCCAAATCTGATTCGTGAGGAAGGCTATTTGGGAACGGTAAAATCGGGATATGAGTGTACCACAGAACAGATAGAGTGTACGAAGTAGGCAATAGCTAGTTAAAATAAAAGGCAAGAAATAAATGATAAGTTGTACACCAGAGGGCCAATTCTACAAATTCAAAAAATATAACGTGATTTGCGCGAATTTAAAACATAACGTTGTAAAATATAATGCTTCAAAGTAAGTAGAAGTGCTCTTCAGATTTCAGTGCAAAAAAAGGTTGTTGATATTCCTTTTTTATTGTTTCCTTTCGGAGGAAACATAGGACTAACGTTGGGGATGTAGATAATTTCTTGTGTGTGTGTGTTTTCTAAATAATTATAAGTATGTATAATCAAATCACCTAAGCATACTTAGCTCAACTGAATGAGAGTCAACCTTGAACACAGCCTAGTGCCTTAAGTTTTAGACAGATCTCTGTCTTACTTCTTTAGATTTTTACATTATATAAAATATTTATTGATTAGATCTTCATTTTTAATGTAGAGAACAATAATGTTAAGGTGATCCAGCTGTGAGACAAAACATATTTACCTTTATTGATCGGTATGGATCTGAAGATTCACCCGTCCCTAAAAGACCTTTGTAAATCATATCAAACCCGCCATTTTTTTTCTTCCAAATTCAAACAAAATCCGGTAGTATTGAAGTGTCAACGGGTCAGATGTATGGGCCACGATGGGAGGCACACAATGGAGCGCGAATGAGTATAACTAAGTATAAAGTTTTGACTGTAACGTTGCTGGGCACACTTTCGACCTGCGTAGGCGCAGGGCAACCATCCAAGTTATAAGTGGAAGCGGGTTTAGTACTTGTTTTAATTATTTGACAGTGACTGTCAGTTTAACAACTTCACATTAATGATTTTGTTGTTTCATTGGAGGCCATCCATAAATTACTTCACACAATTTTCATCATTTTTGACCCGTCCCCGTCCTTGTCGCAGCTGGTCACATTTGTGAGACCCCCTCCCCAGTGTGACGTCACATATTTTACAATTTTATTCGTGTATTTGTTCATGTTTTACTTAACACTTAGATTAAAATAGATTTTGAAATGTGGCTTCACAAAATTTAGGACCCCTGCTACCCCCTTGTCACACAATGTCACACTTCGTCGGCCCCCTCCCTCCCCCTTAACATGTGACGTAATTTATGTATGACCCCTTGATGTAAAATAAAATAGCCCAGAATAATCTTTGAAAAATATATAATATGATCAATTATGAACAGA
The DNA here is from genome assembly GCA_905332915.2 of Hecatera dysodea. Taxonomy (NCBI): domain Eukaryota; kingdom Metazoa; phylum Arthropoda; class Insecta; order Lepidoptera; family Noctuidae; genus Hecatera; species Hecatera dysodea. The sequence continues at coordinate 20,899,600 of HG995286.1, read as the reverse complement.
GAGCAGCCTGGAAGAATACCAGATACATTAGCGTCATTACTCATTAAGGGCCAAAAAAAATACTAACCAAAGAGTATCTTTAAAAAAAATACCCAAAGAGTATATATTTCAAATCCTCACATCTCGTAACTTATACCATCGAAAAACATAATCCCTATGGAGAAGGGTCAGGGGGGTCTGGATTATAAATTTTCTAAAGAAAGTATCACGTGGGCCGCAGCGCATGCCACGTTACGAAATGAGCAACAAACGAAGGTTTGACTCCAAAATATAAGAGCAAATCATATTAAGAATAATGTTGTTTTTACGTTTTATAGTATCGATTTGTCTTTGAAAAGCTTTTATTTAAGTATATGTAAAAGGTGAGAACTGTGACGGTTGCTTACTTATAATTAAGTGAGTACAGATGTTGTTTTTTTTAAATTAAATATGAAAAGGGCAAACATTGACATGAAATTGGCTGAAAATCTGTGTTGAACACGAATGAACTCTACTGTAATATGTAAATCATTTCCGGCTTTAGCACATTAGCTCTATTAAGCGCAATACTTTCCAAATGGTTCCAATAGATGTTCATTTTTATTATGTGTTTTTTTTAACATTACGTATGTATGTAAAGATTACAAGAAAAACCTAAAAGAAGTATTTCTTATAGGTTTTTCTTGTAATCTTTATGTAAAGAACTACCTGCATTAAATAATGGTTCAGTATTTTCGGGAGACTGTTACTTTTCATCTTATTTCTCGAATAACTTGCAAATTATTGTTCACTTTAAAATTATGATAAAAAAAATCCTCACAATAACTCGACTGTATTCATTTGATATGTCATACGGTACAGTATTCTGTTCCCTAAAAGTGACCCTATAGGGGTCAATTTAAGGAGACAAAGTAGAAAATTTCCTATTTCTTTATTTACGTAGCGCGTCCATGTTTGGATCACAGAAGTTCATATCCTGCAGATTCGGAGAAAATTGGCCGTGACAGACAGACGGACAGACACCCGAGAAATCCTATAGTGATTCCGTTTCTTATGAGCGTTCGGAACCCTAAAAAGCATGAACAAACTGTTATACATAAACCAGCCTTGGAAATCCCGGTACGTTTAACTTCAAGTTTGAAATGTTCATTTAGAGAGCAATGAGGCGGGCTATTGTATTTAACATACAAGTCTTATTATTTAATGTTTATGTATGTGGTTCGCAGAAGTCAAATAAATACAACATTCATTGTAATACGATCACGTCAAAACGTAGACTTTGAAGTTTGAACGTGCTTGCTCCAACGATAATTGCAAAAGAAACAAATGACAGATTGAAGGCAAAGCACAGCTTGAACATCTGATCATGAAGAAGACCGTGAATATCTTTGGATGGTCCATCATCAAGCAGGTAGACAATTCCATTTTTTTTTTGTTATAAGTTTATACTGAGTTTATACTGTGACTAGCAGCGCTCCGTGGTTTCACCCACGTTGTTTCCGTTCCCGTGGGAATACGGGGATAAAATGTAGCCTATGTTACTCAGGGTAAATGAGGCTTTCTAATGGTTAAAGATTTTTTTAAATCGGTCCAGTAGTTTTTGAGTTAATTCGTTACATATAAAAATACAAATCTTTCCTCTTTATAGTGTTTCCTACCTGATGGAAACAGATGATTTGTGGTCTACAAGAGAGCATTTGTCTGTTCAGTTTGAAGGACTAAAATTGACACAAAAGTATTATACTAAGTCTTACCCTATTCTTATAAACACCACAGTCATACTCAAAAGAAAACGTCCTACCTAATTAGTATTTATTTCGACGTTTTCTGCTAAATTATTATTCCTTAGTCCAAGTAGAAAGAAAAGCTTTTCGATTGATCCCAGCCTGTGCCCCCATCTTCAAGTCAGTAAGTAAAAATCTAATTCCCTGCCACCCAAAACCCGAACAAAGTCACGGACACAAGCTAATATTAATATAATTTTGTAATCATAATGCAAATAAGTTCATGTTTGTTCTCCTTGGCCCGATAAACGTCGATGTTTCCTAGTGATATCCCGAATATGCTCGATTTATGAATAAAGACACCCTTGTATCCTTGACGATACGCACTGATATATGACCTTGTGCCGATATAATTTTGAAGTGAAACTGACATTTATTCTCTATGTAAAAATATATTTCATGTCTTTATCATCCACCTCTCACCTTCTAACTATGAAAGCGTGTATACTGCTTTGTTATAGTAAAATTACTGTGTATATACATAAAGTTTAGCAATACTAAAAGTTTTTATGTTAGAAATTAATTTTAAAAGTCGAATGTTGCGCCTAAATAGTCGCGGATGACAGATAATTGTCCGAATAGACAAAAAATCAATTACAAGCCTTGCAAGGCTACACAAAGCTTTCTTTTTTACGCTTTTACATTGACAAAGGGTAAGTCGAATCATGCTTGAAAAACATTGTTGAACATCAAACAGTGTACGGTATAAAGTCCGAAATTTATTTTCATATTTAAAGGGAACGTTACTAATCTACAGAAGAAAAAAACAAAATAATTAATTTATTTTTAGAATCTGTAAAAAATATATAAAAATAAAATGTATAAAGATTTGTTAGTTATAAATTATATTAGTATAATGTAATAAAATAAAACCCTAAGAAACTAGTTCAAGGATAATTAAATAAAAACTAAAAACCGCTACAATAAAATATTGCGTTCGGCCGGTAATTGGTGCCTCCACCTCAACGCTATAAAATAGGACACGGGAAACTGTAAGGTCACAAACAGCTTGAATAAATATCATATTGACACAGAACTGAGATTTTTTTTGGATGTTTGGCTGTACAAGTTACCGATATCGAGGCCTTGTAAAGCTTTATTAAGCGAATATTACGCAAGCAACACGTTACCAACTGTTAATTATAAGTGTGCAGCATTTTTTTATTAATCATCCACAGTATTAACAGCGTATTATAGTATATTAAAACAAAAGCAAGACTTTGACATTAACTGCCAACGCAAAGAACCATCTATTGATAGTTGTTTAATAAGTAATTAAAGTCATAATTAATAATGATTATAAAACGTCCATCAAAGGGTTTCAAATTGGTTTCAAAGAATAATTACCCTATTACTTAACTTTTTTTTTCTGTTTTCCGTTGCACACCTGTCAAAAAGCTTAAAAACTTTTTCGTGTCGATCCTATTGTATCTATGGCACTATATATTTAAATTTCGAATGTTGCGTCAGGGCCGAATTCGCGCCTAGACTCAGTTGTTGTTATTTTTTAAAGTTTCATGTAGGCTGCGCCCACTTGCCGTTGCCTCGTAGTGTTGAAAAGAAACGTGGGCTAGTTGTAAATATCACTTAGTAACTTAAAACACGACTAAATAGAACCTTACATCATGGTAATAAGGTTTAAATTGATCGTTTATGGTTTAAAATAAAATCGACTTTAGTTTTAAATATGGCTACCCACATACCCCCTCAAAAACTTTTTATTTCGCAATTAACACGAAGGATAGCTGCTTTCGCTTTGCTATTCGTGGAATATTTTCAACAGTTGGCGAATACGTTTTTAATTACTTCTTTAGACTTTTACTATACTCTTGATAAAAAATAAACCAAAGTTGACTTAAAGCTTTGATCTAAAATTAACTTTTTGGTAACCAACAACATTCACCGGTAGGTGGGTACAGCCTAAAGCGAATCAGCGTTACAAGTAGGTACATGAGGCAAAAGTGTAAAACAGCGTGTAGGCACCGCCTCCCGGCTCGAATCTGAGGGAATTTTAACGACCAGTCGGACAAGTTCTGTTCATAATGCGTGTGCCCAAAGGCCTAAATGAGCCTCTCAACGGATTCGTATCTTATTAATTGGTACTCGTGACTTCGGACAGGGGTATAGGTACTTGCGTAGCACCTCGATAAACATTAAAATAGCTCAAGTTAAAGCATGGAGAATTATTACTATTATTTTTACAGCCGTTTGAGATTTTTTAAAGTGTTTCTTACGAAAGTGTTTGATCTGCTTCGGTGTAAATGGATCTTGGTTTAGGTGTTATGTATATGTGTGTAATGTTTTCATAATGTTTTGTTGTTAACGGTATAGTTCTAAAATATGAAATGGTTTTGTAAAAAACCAGATTTCTTTCGTGGCTAAAATAATAAATGCCGCACGGCGCAACGATTGCCAAGATCGGTCTGTGGATAGGTGACCATCTTAACATACCGAGATTCCTCCGTGTTTCGGAAAGTATCCCTAAAATGTCGCGAGTGCGCAAAGGTGGATGTGTGGTGAAGGCGGCCACTCCATAGAATGCTCCTCCTGGTTGCTATCGGACGGCAAGCCACCCATAGCAGGCCATCCGCAGGCCCGCGCTTACGGTGCGGTGGCTTGTCGTCCGTCTTCTTCTGTTGCAGCGGCTAGGGCGCGAGGCTTCCATCTTCCGCGCGATGTCTGCCTCCTCCCTTGCTAGCATTACTGCTTCGCGGAAGGAGGTGATCGCTTCCCATGCCTCCTCGCTCCGGGCCATGGATTGAACCAGGGCCGGACGGGAGAGGTCTCCGCCGCCGATCGCCTCGACGAAGACACGGCGTTGCTCCGCCCAAGCAGGGCAGACCTCCACCGTGTGCTCCACCGTAGCCTCCGGGCAAACTTCATAGTTTGCCCTTATCTTTAAATTTTCGTGGTTCTTCAGTGATTCCAGTGTAGGGCTATAGAAGTTGTATGATGTTTATTTTTAATGACTGTGATTATTTACACGTGTATTTTTTCAGCACCATTCCAAGAAGTTTGGTAGCTAAGATTCAGATGTTGACTTGTAAACAAACCTTTATCAAATTAAACCTTCTTCATAATGACGAAGGTTTCATAACATTTACCATTTAAGAACACATAACTAATTACAAACTTTTCCTTTTACAGGTAAGCCATCACATTAAAGCAAATCGTACGTAGGCAGTCACAGCCGGAGTGAGTGTAATTCATAAGTGTTAGATATTACTGCAACTAAAACAAACAATAATAGGCAATAACTTCATCGTCATATAATATGTTGGGCAATCGCTCGTGGGTAGGAGCGATCGGTAACTCGCAACTTCTAATCGACACCCACTGTACGTCGATTAGCCTACCTCATTGTAGTGTTATGAGGTCGTATAGAAATCGAAACTGAAAAATTAAAGAGCAGGTTAACGAGACAGTAAATAGACTGTGGAGTAATTGTAACCAACCAATTAATGTTATTGTTTATTCATGCTTGTTGAATTTAATTAACAGCTAAATTGATAAAGGCAGACCCACATATTCGCTTAACACTTTCGGTGCCCAGAACTCGGATTATGTCGAACAATAATTTGTCCAGTCAGTCGTCCCTTCATTATAACGACGAGTTGTGGGAACGAACACGAACTAACTATTATCCGACCCCTATCCGAGTTCTGGGCGCCGGTAGTGTCTACCTCACTGACCGTAACGCAATGCCTGTTACTTGCACAAAAGTATGCAAGTAGCTTGTATTTCGGCGGGAAGACACGTCCGGGTGTCAACTCTGCGTAGATAGCCCGGAGGACACGTCCGGGTGTAAACACTGTGTAGATAGCCCGGAGGACACGTCCGGGTGTCAACACTGTGTAGATAGCCCGGAGGACACGTCCGGGTGTCAACACTGTGTAGATAGCCCGGAGGACACGTCCGGGTGTCAACACTGTGTAGATAGCCCGGAGGACACGTCCGGGTGTCAACACTGTGTAGATCGTCCCGCGGACACGTGCCAAGCAACGCCAAGGGGGCATAGGAGGCAGTCACCTTCTTCTGCGAAGCAGTAATGCTAGTGGAGGTGGAGGTGGACCGCGTGAGGAAGAGGGATACCCTTGCGCTTAACTCAGAGCGGAAGAAGTCATTTGAGGATTTACCACCCATATTTGTTTAAGACAGGACGAGGTTAATAATTCGACCGGTTTGTATTTTATCGCCAGAATTGTAAAATTTTTCGCTATGTTAGTCTAACCCAGCTTCTAAATACATATGTGTACCAAATTTCGTTTCAGTGCATGTGTGTTACGTACAATGTAGGTTTGTCCACTCATACTTATCTCAAAAAGTATGAGACGTATATTCTATAGATATCTACGTATATTCCACCTTAGGGAACAGCATCATGACGTCTTAAATCCATCATGATTCCTGTGTCAGAGAGAGACGGAGTTACACAAGACGAATAGCACTATCACTTTCCCCCACACTGAATCATGATAGCATTGGCACTTCGTAGTACGGCCACAAGTTTCATGAAAATCGGTTCCGTAATTTTTTAGATAGAAAGTTTAGTGTGTATCAGTCACTAGGAAAACATGTCTTTCGCTTAACAGCGTAATTCTAAAATATATAATTATGCATGTTCTTTCAATGTTTTTATGCAATTAGGCTCTAGCTAAATAATCTCGACGATAAATTTAAAAATTGGCAAAGTAATTTATATATTTATCGTGTAATCGTTAGATGGCAACATAAAAATGGTTTCTCACTTTATGTATCATCGTAAATAATGACAGAAGGAGAAAGACTTACCTATCTATACTAATATTATAAAGAGGAAAGATTTGTATTTTTGTATGTAACGAATAAACTCAAAAACTACTGGACCAATTTAAAAAAATCTTTCACCATTAGAAAGCTACATTCACCCTGAGTAACATAGGCTATATTTTATTCCTATATTCCCATGGGAACGGGAAGTACGTGGGTAACTAGCTTACCCGCGCAACTTCGTCACATTTTTCATGAATTCTCCGCTCCTTTGGTCGTAGCGTGGTGATATATAGCCTTCATCGATAAATGGACTATCTAACAATGAAATAGTTCTTCAAATCGGACCAGTAGTTCCTGTGATTAGCGCGTTCAAGCAAACAAACAAACTCTTCAGCTTTATATATTAGTAGTATATTTACTTCGGTCGGTGCCAGTGTGACTGCTGTAGGCGGGAGGGTATACCGATATACGACATACGACTGCAAGGTTAAAATGTTTATTCCCAACTAGCTGCTGCCCGTGACTGCGCCCGCGTGAATGTCGAATATTATCCCAAGAGAATATACCCCGGGATAAAAAATGTCTTTGTGTTATTCTAGACAATAATCTACCTCTGTTGTGCCAAATTTCATCAAGATCTACTGAATAGTTTTTGTTTGAAATAGTAGCAAACATCCAGACAAGAGAGAGAGAGAAATTTTAGTTTTTAAGACGATATATATATATATTTTTTTAATTTACTTAAACTTAACCTCATGTTAGCAACTAACTCTAAGTAAAAATATTACTTTGGTTCGTGAACATGGACCTAAGTGCAATAAGTATTACTAATTTCACTCATAAAAGGCAAGATCAGCAACAATAATACAATTAGCACCTACCCAACAAATGCAAAAACATATCAGGTATCTCTACTAAGCACAAAATATTATAACTCAAGCCTCAAGTCCGAGATATGTTTGTTTAATCTTGACGATCTCGCGTCAAATCCCGGCCGTCGGTTTTTATATAAAAATATCAGGTTTTACGATGAATATCACTGATATGCTTCGGAGGTAAGAGAGATAGCATCAAAACAAAATATTTAAGACACTTGAACACTGAAATAGTCGAAACTTTATACTAACGGTTAGATGTAATGGCCATGCTCGTGCCGGTCATGGGCATTTCTCTCGCGACTTTTTTCCACCTATACGAGGTGATTGGTAATTGCGTGTATTCCTTCAGCTTCAACGATTTTGATCCCGATAACATTGGTACCAAAATGGGTTTTATAGAGTCAGAGTGATTTTTTTTTCTACTTCATGAAGAAAATTGCTTATTGTGAGCATTGTTTGAAGTCGCTTCTACTCAGCATAGTAAACTGACAGTTTTCTGAAAGCTTATGAAGGAATCAATCCCTTGAAAGATAATTTTACAAAATATATCCATTACTTCGGAAATTAATGTCATCAAGTTCAAGATTCGAATATTTTTTTAACTTCTCTTGTAAAAACAACAGTTCGACTACCCGAAAACAAATTACCGGGCTCAAAATCGTTGCCCTAGAACATTCCATGTAAACGAACGTACTTAATTACCAATCAACCTGTATTATCTGCACATTCATGTAAAAGATTACTGTTGAATGTATTGAAAATATAAACACGACACTAAAAAAGATTGAGAAATCCATATCTGAACTTCACGCGTATTGTCACACTTGGAAAAAGAAAATAAACATACTTGAAATTAATTTTACAGATTTTAGCCCCGATGTCCAGTTATCTACTGACATTTTTTAGCAAAGGAATTCAAGATTTTACTTAGAAAGTATAAAACCTATCAATAAAACGATAAAACGTTGTTTTAATAGAATATTTTGTTTATCACATAAATATAGAGAAAGGCATCATATTCTGGTCCCGCTGGTGTAATGTGATATTCTCGAGCTTCCCAAGAAACCGCGGTCAATCATTTTACCACCAAGTGGAATATGCATAATTTTACCATATGTTCACATTAATCAGGCTCCTTCATAATAAAATCATTGAAGAGTAATTGATACAGTATTGTGTGTACCCGACTTTTTCTTTTTTGTGAGTTACGATTTATTTGTCTTAGACAAAAAGCAAATCACATTCCATCATACATTAGCTAGCGCATAATGAACGTTCGATAAACTAAGAGGCTCTAATGTTTTGTTCCCGACTTTTCAACGAAGATTACAAACAAGAGTGGCCTCGCTTTTAGATAAACTTTAAAAGCTTCGAGACCTCACTAATGTGACCATGGCTTTATCATTCCTCGGCATCCCTTTCTTGAGTGATTTGATTTGCCTTTATTTTTACCTGATGTAATAAATTACCATAATATTTATTTAATGGAAAAGATGTGATTTACGTGGAGGATAATATGGAAATATATCTAGCTCTGATAGAAAATGTTAAATAGTGGTTATTATGAAACCTTCTCGTTATTCTTATAATATTGGCAGTAATGACGTCCATTAATGAGGTATTAGTTGTTAGAAATTAAATTATTCATGACAACTATCAGAAAATTATGAATATTAAATACTTGCATTCTTTGGAAACTACGAGTACATAAACTAAGAAGTTAAGTTGTAAAATAAATTTACTACCATAATACGTAATATACACTCGTTCCTCGCCTATTCTATCTCTCATAGCAAACTAATTATGGGCATCCTTCACGCAGGACAGTAAAAAATGCAGCGACCATCGAGTTGATTTACAACGTTCTTTCGCTCTCCGATTTCACGGTCAACTCGTAAAGGTATAGTGTTCCTACCACGTGCACAGGTAGATATGCCAGTTCACTGTACTACTACAAACTATCACAATCTGACATAGTGTCAAGTGTGTCCATAACTTTGGGAATGCCAACGTTTCCCTATGAACTCTTCCAATAAATAACGGCTAAACGACGCTCAGGTATGCACAGATTAGCAGAACAGTCGGCCATTCAATATTATTCGATTATAATTTACATATTATTTATTGCATCAAGGAATCTTGATAAAATACCAGTATTCTTAAAATGTTAGGTGATTCAAAATTGAAATCCATATTTTTTTACCCTGTCATTGGATAAGATTTCATTTAAGTTTGTCTTAAGTTATTAATATTAAAAAGAGACTATAGGAGGATCGTTTAGGTTACAAGTTATAAATGATTCACGTTTAGGCGCAGTGTAGGTGTCCATATCAATGAAATACACATAATATTAATGTAGGTAGTGTTTTTATTGCAAAATAAACAAATAAATTATGTGCTAAGACATTTTAATGTTATTTATCGTGCACTGCTAATTGTTAGGCATAGGTTTTATTTTTGTGAGTTAGCAGCCCTCAGCGCGGGCCGGGCATGCGTCAAGATACCAGTTTCACTTCGCACACTTAAAGCGTGTGTATAAATTGTATATTTTTAAGTTGTCCACATCAAAGCGGTCACGCGTAATTCAAATATGAGACGTTTTAGTGAAACATTTAGGATGTCTTACCATTTTTCGGTTGAACACCGCATACAAGATCGTTTACAACCTGTTTACAAAATGGACTCGACTTTTTTTAAATGTTAAAAGCGTTATCTCTTTTTAGAAGTTCCCTCTGACAATTTTAAGAGCCTCGTCGTATGTGAACTCTTGTTTTTTTATTTATCCCTCTTTGGGATGTCGCCGCGTGGTCACTCTTAATGGGGCATGTAAAATTATTAATAATTGCTGTTTATTTCGAGGTTTCGTGTTTTCATTTTTGGAATAATTCTGATAATTTTTTAATGGTATTTTGAAGTACCGAAGCTAAGTAGTTTTGCGTAAGCAAGTTGATATGAAGTTGGTCTTCAAGAAAGGCCCAGTTCCGGCGCCGGGCGCAGGCACGGTTGCATCACGTATAATTTTATTTGGATGCTTCTTGGTTACAGACAGTCGTTAAAGGACGAGTGCTTTGATATCGTATTATCGTTTGCTGCTTTTTACGATTCGCGTCGTAACCGAGTGTATTGAAAATTATAATTATCATTTTAATTTGATGCGTTGTTAAATCCTTTATGGATGCGGCGTCAGTTAATTTCCACTAGAATTATATTAAAAGAGAAAAAATATATAACTAAATATAGATGTTATGTTGACTTCATTCAGTTAGTTTCAATTGTAGGTTATATCGCTTGTAACCAAATTATTATACCCATAAATTTGCTCGCTGAAATCGAACATTGATCCAAATTAAAACGAAAAGTACTATAAACACTGAACGAAACGAAATTTTCAATAAATCGAAATAAATTGAAACATGGCAACAATACAGTGTTAGTTTATTTCGTGTGACACCTAACATTTGGCCCGTATTGTCTTGAGAGAATTAACATTTTGTTCCGTTCATTACCAGTTACCAGGTGCTTGTATTAGTAAATATGTTTTTCGGGCTCTATTGTTTTGAAATGCATCAGTTTGTAGCACCTACACTGCTGGGCGTGAGCCTCCCGTCGTCATTTCTGTTGATGAATACCACCAGCTCAATGATTTATTTTAAGACTAGCAGCGCCCCACGGTTTTACCCGCGTAGTTCCCGTTCCCGTGGGAATATGGGGATAAAATATCCTATGTTACTCAGGGTGAATGTAGCTTTCTAATGGTGAAAGAATTTTTGAAATCGGTCCAGTAGTTTTTTAGTTTATTCGTTACATACAAAAATACAAATCTTTCCTCTTTATAATATTAGTATAGATACGCTCGCAAACGTATGGTAGTAGCGAGCTGTCGAAAACACCACAGATTTCCATAGACATTGTTCAGTTTTTGACATTTAAGTTTCAACAGCTTATTTAATTAAGAGTTTGTAAGTATCCACTGGTCGACATGAGATTCTTGCCTACTTACTTTAATAGACCGTCCTCGAATGGACTCGATTAGCTCGAGCTGCATAGGGCTTCCTCCGTCAACTTTTTGGTGGAAGTAGATGTGGAACATCACTAGCTAATTACTGGGAATACCTTTGGAATCCTGGTGACGTACCTTTTAATGAGAAATCATCAGAAAAATGCCATTATTCGCCAAACTCGGGCCTGCTGCAGCGAATTTAACGACAGACACATTGATTAACTTAACGACCTGGGAATAGAACTTTAAAATACAGCAGTCGCATTTTCTTGTGTCTGAGCTTTGTTCAGACAGGAACTGCCTAGCTGGCAGGTGACATGATTTACGAAGTTTACTTAGCCTGATAGTAACACAACAGATAAATGCTGACATTCTATTAAGCTATGATATGATATAACCAACACCCTTGATAGTACCTCAGGACAAACGAACAAATCGGTCATAATGACTGTTTATTTGAATCAGATAAGCGCCTATTATTAATACGTCATACCATCTTAAACCAAAGTCGCGGTAAGGCGAATGAGTCTACATTTACAAAAAGTATTGAATAAGAGTTATATATCACGTCAACTTTATCTTATTGTTAATATTAATAACTTGATAGAGTTTAAGACATCAGGATACCTAAAGCCGCGCTACGTTCTATTAGCAAAACTATTTGGCCTTCGGACTCCACACATCGGTATATTTCCTTCCCATATGAATCACAACGGGCAAGACAAGTTTTTTGGTGTTTGCTTGTTAGAACTACGCAACACTTCACACGTGAAACGATTAAAATGAGATCGAGGACCAAATGCGTGATCCGAACACATTGCGCGCCAATTACCTGTCAGCCGTACCTTTACTTAAACTAACCCTTCTATGTAAACCAACCTTTAAGTTTGCATATTTAAATTCTAGTCCGCTTTGCCTTTTAAACAATTTTCTTAAAGACGGGTATTGAGTTTTAATATGTATAAAGTACAACGAAATCGCCACATTTACATTCAGTGTCACTAACTATTTGCTACAAATTTCTGAACACTACATACGACGGAATTATTCAGTTTTATACGCATTTGCACGGTTTTAGGAATCCGATGTGATTTGCATTTGATATTCGGTCGTTTCTCGTGTTTTATGGGAACATAAATTCCTGTCGATGCTAATTTCTTATTGCACACAAAGCTTAAATAACGACAATCCTTGTTCAACAGCTCATAGAAAAAATATCACCTTTTAACTAGAATACCACTTAATAGGACAGTAAAACAAATAATCGCCGTTTTAGCGCGCTTTCTATTTGCATGTGTATCTGTGAATGTGACGAAGGAACCATGCACCAACGACCGCTTAACTCAATACTGGATTTCAGTAGTTATCACTGGATGTTAATTGCAGTCCTTTACTATATATATTCACGAGGTAGCAATAAGTGCCGACTGTAGGACAGAACCGAGAAAGGTTAAAAAACCACCAACGTGAATAGGCCGGTTTAAAATGTAAGTTGTATGCGAGTCTATTCGATACACACGAGCCGGGTCCAGCGGCCGCCGCGCGCCGCCCGAACACTTCGACACCGCGCGATAATTAGTTTTCGGCTGTCTAGCGGTCACGAATCCGAACATTCCAATGTATTGCCGACTCATCTAAAGGCTTATCTATATAGATACAGGTGTTTTTGTGTAGAAATTCTACACAAATCAGTTTGCGAGGCTGGCGGTTGAGAGATGATTTTAAGTTTAACTGTTCCGCTAAGTGCGCTGTAACCAAACCATGATGCACAAGAAACACTGGGATAATAAAGAACATTTTTATTATGAATATTAAAATTTCTTGAATTCAGATTAGTCCAACATCTACAGCAACACGTACGGCATTCACGAGTCGCAGTTTGTGTTCTTCGAGTTTAATTGGAGTCAACGGCCAAAGCTCCACAAGTGGTATGCGGTCTCCGGAGTACTTCTTTTCACAGATCTGTAGGGTGTCGCAACGTTCGCTGGCCAACAAGGGAAACGATGTGATTGATGCTAGTAACCCAAAACGGCCGTACTTCTTCAATTCTCCTCTTAACATTTCAAATGAAAAAGCCTTACTTGCGTCAATCCCCATGTCTGTCAGATAATACTCCAAAGACTTGTAGTAAATGTCGACAGCCTCTAGAAATTCTTCTTTGTTACGACACAGGTTGCTACACATTAGTATAAAGTAAGACAAATCTGTGGCGGGAGAAGCACATCGCAATATTTGAAAGTCAATAGCGACAGCTTTATCTTTGCAGCACAGGAAGTTGGGACACCAAGCGTCTCCATGATTTAACACGGGGTGATCACCGCGACTGTTAGCGATGCGTATCAATTGTCCATAAATATCGTCGTTAACCAGCGCGTTAAATCTATGGTAGTAAACGCTTTCCGGATCTTCAAATTCTGCGAGCGCTTTTCTATCTATTTTAACGGCTTCCGCAAGATAGTTCGAATACCAGTTCCTATTCTTATCATTATAGTAAACTTCGTTCAGTCCATTCGCAAGCTTCGCAAAGGTATCAGGTTTTTTAATTCGTAGAGCTAGAGACACAGCATGGAAATGCGCCAGAGATTTTAGAGTTAAATTCCTTTCGTATATTGTAATATGTTCAGAAAGCGACGAACATTCCTTTTCAGACAAGTCTTCCATCAAAATATAATCGTCGTTACCATCGAGATGGCATCCGTAGCATATCGGAAGGTAATTCTGGATCCTCTCTTTTGCACCGGAAGCCTTCTGAATCTCGCATAGTATGGGTAGAATGGTCGAGAAGAACAAAGCTTCCCTTTTGAAGAATGTGTGGCAGTCCAGAGATTTTCGCATTAGAGGGTCATTTACTAGTCCTTTAGCGATGAATTTGGCAGAATGACTCTTGCCAGTCACTTTGATCCGGTACACGGCGCTGATCAGACCCTCGCCAGCGGGTGCGGCTCTTGTAACTTCCACACTTTGGACATTTTCCTCACTATTCGTCTTTAATTTGAAAACTTTGTCTATAACTTCTTCAGTCAGGTGTTTGGAAATAGTAGATAATGTTAACGGAAACATGGTGCTGTTGTAACTGACTCTCGCCACTGTTGTTGCAATTATTTAAATATTTCAGTACGAGCTGTGATTATCATGTCAAGTGTTATCATTCTTGTTACAATTTACAATCTGTAAATTAAAGTAAATATTAAATAATCTCATTTGACGCTTAATTAAATGACAATACTATTTGAACATCGACGAACAAAGAGCACTCGCTAAAATCACTTTAGCAAATAAGACAATACAGTGATTTGTGGAATGTTTAACATTCTAAACGCAGACATGATGTGTATTGGCTCAGAATAAATAATTGTAGTGTCTAACGATATTTAGAAGAATATACATTTTAATATGCCATAATATTCTGCTTGACGCCAATCAGAATACTGCCGAAACATTTCTCTGGACACATTAACAACAGAAACTCCCGGTCCATCCTAAAATGCTATAATTACAGTGTTTTCTGAAAAAGTGATCCTTGCTTCAGAGTCCTAATTTGGTGGCTCTCATCTGGATGATGGACGACAGGCTCGGGGCAGCGGCTCGCTCGTGACGAGGCGGCGCGATGTCATCACGAACCGCCGCCGGAGCCCCAACCTGCTACCATTTCTCATGCAGACCTTTATTATGCCCTCTCTAGTTTATGGGTTCCAGTAATGTTGGGTATTTGTAATTGGTAGACGTTCCTACATGACTGTTAACGGATAGACGTTGTTGTTTGTTGTTTCCAGCTTTGATTTTGAAAGTCAGATTCTAAGAACATAGTTACTTCTTTGTTATGTCGCCCCAGCCCTGCTTATAGATATTTATTGAAAATCGTATCAGCAGGGTCCCTGGTCCTAGCTTTAGCTTTAGCGAAAGGGATTGACAAACGCTATCGAAATTTTATGTGATCAATCATTTTAGTATTTCGACAGTCGCATTCGTTGATAAAATAGCACTTTGTCTTATTAGGAAAGTTTTGCATTTTCATAAGGACCAAAATAATTCTTCGCTTCGTTGACTTTTCTAATGAGGTAGTTTATCTAATTTAAATTGATTCAATCTTATCTTTGTTAATTAAATAAGCAATAATTGTATATTATATAATCCGTATCATAATAGACTTTGTTTGTCACCTGTACACAGTTACTGTTTCGTGGTTACCGTTTCGTCCTTGGCAATATTCTTAGGCATTGTCAATATTTAAAGTTATTTTTAGATCGTTAAATATATTTGCAGTTAGAAGATCTTTAATTTTGTATACGGTTTGACTGCTTATGCAAAACAAAAATATTCAGTCATTAACATTCATAAATAGATTTAACCTTGTTCCAAAAGGAATAAATTTTCCACAAAGTGTGACTGAAATACCAGTGATTATTATTATATTTTCAGTAACCATTAAGTAAATAATAAGGGGTGCTTTAATTATATATTCCAGTTGAACACTATGGAAGCATTGCATCGCGATATACATAATAAACTGCACCAACATTTTGTCAACAATAATGTTTGATGTATCTCATTATGTTCGATGCCTAGTGCTGCGCCAAAATTTATTTTATGCACCGATATCTTAATCAGAGCATCTGCATAAACAGCCTTTTAACGTTCCCACTGCTGGGACACAGGCGTCCTCTCTAGGAGAGGGAATGGGCCGTAATCCACCACGCGGGCCCAGTGCGGGTTGGTGAATGTCACATGTCTTCGAATTTTTGGTTCTAAGACATGCCGGTTTCCTCACGATGTTTTCCATCAACGTTTTGAGAGCAGTGGTGATGAAGTTAATTACACAAAGTAATTCGCTTAGCTGGGTTTGAACCCGCGACCTACAATTCGTAAGTCGGGGCCGTTACCACTGCTCATCTAAAAACTGACTGACATCCAATCAGTGATAGTTATTTGCTAAGCTAATATAGAAGGACTTACTAGAACGCCAGCTTAACATAGACATTGATATGACTGTGCTGTTTTTGTAATTGTAAGGATTTACTAACACGTTTTGTTTTTCTTTTGCGCAAGCAGCTAATGGACTACGATACTTCCACAACTTGAACGGTAAGTTTAATTACTAGTAAAAGGCCGTAAAACATTTATAAGTTATTACACAAATACTTTACAGTATAATTATGCAGTAATTTGACGTCATATTTAAAAATAAATAAAAACTGCACACGCTTGCCTGGTAGAGACAAGGTAAAGTCGGGGCAGGACTAATGTAATAGTGATTTATTAATACTTTCGGTTATCGATATCATACTATCGAGTCACGTACAACACTAGAACTTGGTAGCTGCACTACTTACTGTGATTACCCTATGGAAGGGAGCAAGCAATGAAAATAGAATATTACTATAAATGCTGCTTGCTTTAAGAGCTTTATTCTTATTAAGTACTCTAATTAATATTAACTAATTTTATTATTATTAAGGATTCAAGGCTATCTTTACCTGTACTTTGGAATCATCAAGGATGGGACTAATATATATATACACATATGTCCCCTAATCTTTTAACCAGTAAACCATTGTAGATTGTACAATACAATGTCATAACGAATGAACTATTCTTCTTATGTTTTTAAAGAAGTCGAACAATAATTTTATCGGACCACGCTACGATACCACTACAGAATCACTGCGATACAGCCACTACGATGATGATGAAGATGAGTGATGAACTGATGACATAGACTTAAAAAAAAAAAACATGTGGCACTCGGGGACTGCCGCGGTAAAGCTATTGCATAGCATTTTTTATCAACTTATGCAATTATATATTTAGTACTCTGCGTCATTGTGATCTGGTCTCGATTCGTTCACCTGGGTTACTGTACTAATGTAAATCACATACGTTTCACTTAACTTTGTCCCACCGATTGTTTCCGAACGCAGACGTTCGGGTCGGCTCGGTGACGGCGAGCGACCATTTTAAAAAGGCGGGGCCTAATCGAATGACGTAGCGGTGTTAGGTTATTTTCGTTACGGAATTTCTGGATTCGGTTACCACGCTCAAGCCCCGCGATAGAAGCTATGCAATAGCTTAAAAGGCAGTAAATAGTAACAGATTAAACTAACCAGTTTTAACATGTTTCCTATCTGTATCTGACACTAACCAATACTAAAATTAATCTTGTTTTACGCAAGCAGCCCATGAACCTGGATTCTTCCGCAACCAAAACGGTAAGTGTATTATTAGAAACTAGTAGCGCCTCGCGGTTTTACCCGCGTAGTTCCCGTTCCCGTGGGAATATGGGTATAAAATATAGCCTATGTTACTCAGGGTGAATGTAGATTTCTAATGTTGAAAGAATTTTTGAAATCGGTCCAGTAGTTGTTGAAATTATTTGTTACATACAAAAATACAAATCTTTCCTCTTTATAATATTAGTATAGATTGGTTGAAACTAACAAATCTTTTTTTCCCTTTGCTTGATACCCTATGATTTCTGAATGACTTCTGAGGGCCGACTCTACTAAATTTAAAACAAGATTTGCATCCACATATGAATCGCAAACTGTCAAAAAGGCATTCATTTCCATACATTTTTGACAGATTGTGTTTGAAATGCGAATTTGTACGTTGTTTGAAAATTAGTAGAAAAAGCACACTGGTATCCTGTTTCTCTATCTGCTTGAATGTATCTTCTCTATATCTTTGTTAAGTATGTATACTTGTTAATCTTGTTATCTAAATACACAAACCTCGACTGAAATGGGATTTGATTGCAGACTGGTCAAGATTCACACCCGATACCCGTTTGATCTCCTCTTTTAACCAACATTTTCTCTGGGTTTAAGAATCTTACTAATTAAATAATACATTCCAAAAACACATAAAAATCCGTTTCTTCTGTTGGAACAGGATGTAAAATCTTAATTTTAGATTCAGAATGCAAAATACAAATTTAAAAAGCAATATTTTCTCTAGTCGAAATATTCATGTAATAAACTGCAAATTCGGTGAGGTTACTTAGTGTTATAACTTGACCTAAAGGTATTCCATAACGCAACCACAACAGTCAGCAACCTTCGAGTTGATATCTATAGACAGGCGAATCATTATCTGTGACTTTACTTGGTACTTGTTCAAAAATGCTCATCTATTTTTGCTCTTGTTTAAAGCTTCCTTGGAGAGACACGCCAATATGCAGCAAGGTAAATATGGTGACAATCACCATCATCTGCATCTTCATGATCATCATTCATACGATAGTCGTGAGGCTGTATCCTCATATTCAGTCAATGTTCATAACTTCACGCTTCTTCCACCTATCGTGTGTGTATCTTTGTCATTGAATTATTGCTAATACCGTAACATTGTAATCAATCATTATTAAAGAATTAAAGAACTTGCTAAACGTTTGGTTGACACTTCGCGTGACCCAAGGGCTGGCTTTTACTTCGGACAGAGTATGGCTATACAACGTGGCAATGCCGCCAGTCTATTGGGTTCACTCCCAGTCGATAGCGATGCGGACGAGTTTTTTGGTGCCATTTTGTAGTTAGGAGGATTTTAGTTTATTTTTAGGTTAAGTTTATATATAGTTAGATTTAAAGTAAAATAAATATTACCACGTTTTTATCATTATTAGAGAGCTCAGATTTTAAACTCTTGATAATTATAGTTATTGTGAAGAAATCATCGTAAATACAATAAATACCATCCAAATTCATAATTTTGTGAAAATGAGTTTACAATTTCACGCGATATATTATGAACTTACTGCTTTTGAACCCGACGATGTCTTCATCGACACCATCATTGTCAGCCCTTTTCTTCTCATTGCTTCTTCATCCTTCTGTCCTTTGCATTTTGTGTTTATTTCGCTTCTCTTCATATACAGCATAGATTTCAACAGCTAACGCAACAGGAGGGCGACTGACATCTGCAACCGAGGTGAAAGATAGGTTACCTACTCTAAGTTTTTTTTTTTTTTTTTTAAACATTGCCCCACACTAGGATTTACTCCTGTATCGTGGGTGCATTCACAAACATGAAAGCTCACATACACAAGACAACCAGACCCGGAACAACTATCTGTAGGCCATACAAACATTTGTTCCGTGCGGGGATCGAACCCGCGACACGCAGCGCAGCAGCCGACCGCTCAACCACTGCGCCAACCGTGTCGTCAAAAGTTTGCATTGAAGTATCCCGCGACAGTCTATCTATAACAGATTAAGCCTCAGTAGACCTTCATTTACGCCTCTTCATAAAGCCAGCATTTTCTATCTTGTTCACGTTGACTGCTCTCAGCCTGAAACTATTTACACATCTATCTTCCTAGTATATAATTCAATTAACAATGTAATAAATAATAATTGTTGCATTTCAATTGTACATACATATAAGGAAACGTGGAAGTTAGTGAAAAAATGTATATAATCGAGTTTGCGTACATCTGCACATAATATGAACATACAATACGAGCCAACATCCGCATTCATTCATACGTTAATCAATCAAAGAAAATATTAGCTTGGTCAATCGACGCCATCTTGGATTGAGAGAATATGAATTGATTTGTTGTTTTATAAATTAATTTTGAAAACTATTTTATGTGGTATCATCATGTTTACTTACCGCTTACGTTACCGCGAATATTCATTTATTTACGAGGTAAAAGCGCACCAAACATTCACCTATAATTTAATCTTAATCTACGCATTTTAAATTTTATTTTGGTATTTGACCCCCTACATACTTCAGAGGAAAGCCGGATTTTGTATGTCTGAGTCTAGAACCTACCTAAGACATTTTTTATGAGAAATTCGAACGTGTTAGTTCAAGTTAGCTAAGTTCTTATCTGCGCATAACTTTCATATGCAGTCTAGGCAATAAAATAACACAACGAAACTAACTTCAGATTTAAGAATTGATCTTTCTTATTTTCCTTGAAATTATTAAAGAAAGTGTACCATTGAAACTGGTCCTGAAAATTTTAAGTAAGGCCTGGATAAATTCTATGTAAGTTCTTTCCGCCAAATAGATCTTCGTCACAATAAAATAACAAAATACAAAATGGTTTATTGCTTTAAAAAGTTTACATTTATAATTTTTGTGTTTGGAGCTCCCCTGTAAGCAAGTAATGCCTGTGTTGGGAAGCCCCGCTCTTCCATAGCTAAGCAATACAGAATATGAACGAGGTATTATATATGTATATAACACCATACTAATGAGTTATTCATCACAGAATAATCCAATCTGGTCACAGGAAATTGAGAATTACGCGTATAATAAAATAAATGAGATTTTTTTACATTGCGACTTTTAAATTAACATAAAAATGTCGGTAGGTAAATATTATGTTTCCTGTTTGTTACGAGGATGCATTTTTGGTACCTAATGATTAGCTTAGATTATTATCATTAATGGTATGTTGGACGAAGACCCGTTTATCACGCCAACTCTGAACGTATTATTAACGAATAGTCTTGTAATGGCTGACTTTCGAACGCTAAGAAAAAGTTGATGCCAATGTGGTATCAAGAATTTAGCCTTCGCGTTATTGTTTGAAATCATGCTTAGTCCAATCAGTGTCTAAATAATGACTGCGTTAGATTATCTGACTTTATACTGTGCGAAATCCAATTTCGGGATAAGTGAGAGTTTGATCTTACTACTTACTTTTCATCAAACGTATCGGTCCTACTCTACTGGTTTTAAAATAAAATACCCTTTTTCGATTTTACGTACATATTAGATGTGGCTGCTAAACCTAATGCTATATACTTGTATTCAAAAATGTATTCAGCCTGATAGCCAGCGTGTATATACAGATGTATACTCAGTAGATGATATACTATAAATGGGCCAACGAGAGTAAAAGCCGTGGTACCCCGAGGCACGGAACCCCAAAAACCGTTCTGATAATGAATATTTCCTGCTACTGGTGTTTCCCGTTACTTAATTAGTAACCTCGAATCGTAACAAACTGCCTAACAAGCCATAAAACATGCGGATTATTGAAAAAGAATTACAATAAAAACGTGAGGCAAAATGGCCGAGTTACCTGCGCGCGTCATCGCTCCTTCCAACTTTTTTTTTTCAAATATAAGGAACGGGCACCGGCGTCCAACAGATAAAAGCCTGTTGTAGACACGAGTAAGACAAAAGCACGGCGTGTTGTAGTTTTATTTTTGATTTTAATCGTCCATTTTGGTCGTCGAGTGGTGTGGCATAACGTCCGTTTTTACGTCAACGATTTATGAGTGTCTGTCAGTCGAGAGTCCGAGAACGAATATTTAGCCTTGGTTATGTCACTGTTTGCGCTTTCTTGTCCTGCATTACCTGAATGTGTTTTAGTCGGTCACATGATCATATCGCATGTCAGGTCAAGTAAAGGCTCAACATGAGAACTAACTAGCGACCCACCCCGGCTTCGCAGTCATCTGCTGTAATTCGTAAACTCAAACCTCGTTTATTGTTATTTGTAATAGTATAAACCCATAACCAGCATCCCTGAGAAGAACTAAGCGGACAAATAGACAAGTAGACTTTGTATTATACTGGGTACCTATTTAGTGTTAAAGACAATCAATAAAGAGATGTAAATTATTTTCCGGTTGGGTTTTTCCAAATCTTAACGACTTCTCACGTTTATTTAAATTCTTAGAAATCAAAATTTTCGAAATCAAAATCGAGTATCTGTCTACCAGAATTAACAAAAAATTTAAGTACAACCTAATTCGCTATCAGTAACGGAACTCAGATGGCCGAGATAAGAGGATAATACTCTGCACACAAGTCTAATGGTTGCTAGCCATTAAAAATCTCGTTAAGGAGTTTACTCAACTTAAATAATTATGAGTGATAACACTGACTGTAAAATAGGACAGCTGCATTTTTTTGAGCTGATTTGGCAATGAACATGGCTATGTATGTGCATTACACTTATATGAATTCTAACAGATAACTCTGGATTGCCATATCCAGACTGTGTATTGTCAGCCATCACTGAAAACCTTTGGTGAACTCAAGTATACACTAGCGTCACCTACTTACAAATAAGCCTAAGTAAGGCTTCGTAAATTCATAGAGTGCTATGAATTGCGGAATTTGTTCGAGAGAGTCACCGCGAATCTGGAACGCAAAGGGCATTAGGAGGAACACGGATGAGTTTTTAGTCAGCAAGAGTCTGACGCTCCCTCCGCTCCGCCCAGGGTGGGTGAAGTCATTTGATGATTTAAATAAACGACTTCGTAAATTCATAGTGAATTAGCGCTATTTAATTACTAAAAATTTGAAATATGTATGTAAGTATATTTTGTGGTAAAGATATTATAACAATTAAAATCTCGACAAACCATTACAGCGGTAAACTCTAATGACTTAAGTCTAAACTGTTCTCACTGCACTAAATTTGTCAAAAAACTTCATTTCAATTTAATCGTTCTCTCCGAAAATTAAGTGTAAGACATTTGCAACATTTCCAAGTAGCCAATGCGTAAAAAAAAGTAAAATTTGAAATAAGAAGGCAGGATCCCACAATGTGATTCGCGTTTAGATTCTGTTCGGAGGCTTCGACAAAAAACGTGGTTTTGTGGCGAGCGTGCGAACGGGCCCTTTGTCCGTCTGTATGTCAAAAGTGCATCTGTCGGGAACTCGGGACGCTTATAATTTCAGTAGTGTATTTATCAGCAACATGCCATCTGTGTACTTGTTGTGAAGCGATGGGCTCTGATTTTCAAGTCTTATACTTAATGTATGCGCGCAGACATCACGAACGTGTCTTCAGTACCGTGTTGAAAAATAAAAACTTGCGACTCTATAATACAATCAGATTTTTGAATTATTTTGGCGTTAGGTACTTACAATTAGCATAATAATGTATGATTTAATATATTCAGCAACATATTCTTGAATGGTCAGTTTCAGTTCAATTCTCCCTCAAAACAGTCTCGCGGTCTGAAACACCATTTGTAGTTGGCAAAAGACAAAATCAGACTAAAGTAATTTAGTCGTATTTTATTTTTCATGGGACTTGAGAGAACAGGCTTCAGGAACCCAAAACCCGAGGGCGATCATGCCTCGAATGCCACGCATTACCATGAGAATTGCTCCGAGAACACATGCAAGCGACTTGATGCATATCTTCTGTACAAATGCATTCAGAACGATCTTTGCATAGCTTTGTGCATCGCTCTTTTTCCTTTGTATATCCCAAAGATAACTAATTTTAAACTACACAATTCTTTTCAACGTTTATCTGCTTATCGAGGCATGTTATCCATGCTTGTTATTGACTGCTCTGTTGAATCGCTTCGAAGATTTCTCAGTCTGGCGAGTGTGAACCGCCGCAAGCGACCGCCAGATAGATTTATAATTAAGTACATTAATTTGTGGTTCGCTCACAAATAACAAATCACTGATAAGGATCAACGTTTTGTAAAAACACAAAACTCTATCGTTGTTAATAATTATAAAACA
The DNA here is from genome assembly GCA_905332915.2 of Hecatera dysodea. Classification (NCBI taxonomy): domain Eukaryota; kingdom Metazoa; phylum Arthropoda; class Insecta; order Lepidoptera; family Noctuidae; genus Hecatera; species Hecatera dysodea. The sequence goes on along the minus strand of HG995286.1, from coordinate 20,875,751 downwards.
CTCGACTTTCAAATCAAAAGGAACGAATCTGATGGTATCGTTAACGCACGACGTTATGATCGATTGATATCGATAAAAATAAACTTGCGGCCTAACTTATTGATACGATTATGACTAGCAGTCGGGGGTGGCAGATGCCTCGCCCTTTGATTCCTTAACATTTTGAACACACTCTTATTCTTTATTATTAACATCGTATCGTATATTGTGCACAGTCAACACGTACCTGTTGAGGTGGCTCTTATAGTGTAGGGGAGACTGTTCAGTTTTGGCTGTCTGACTATTAAGATCGTACATCATAAACTCGAGTCTCCAACCCCGTCGCAGTGGGATACTGGCTGGTATCCAAGAATGCGTTTTTTTATTACAACATGTATAATAGGCGGCAATTATTAAGTTTCTACGTTTAGTATTAATGATCAGAAACATAATTTTTAATGTGTCTAGGTGGCGGCCGCGTCTGTTGCCCTCGTCGTTGGCTCGTTTATTTTCCACGCCACACAACCTTAGTTTCGAGAATTGTTATTGGGCCTTTAAATTTGATTGCATTAGGCAATACATAATATTTAACGTATTTAATAGTGCATGGAGGCATTAAATATAAAATAATTGTTTATTCAAAATTAATTTATGATTAATGCATTTTTAATTGAAACGTAAATATTTTCGGAGGTTTGGCAGGTGAATGCGACAAAGTTCATTACGGCATACAGGTTTCTCTAAGGTATGTTTGCCAAGTTTTGACACCAATTTAAATGTAAAAATCTTGTTAGGAATGTTGCTAATTTAATTATACTTAGAGATGTAAAGTCTTCTTTCACGAATTTAATTCTAATTTTTACGATGTCAGGCCATTAAGACACTCATTTAATGTAGAGAAGTTTGGCGCCAAATGTTAAAATGTTGCATTAATTCATTAGTTCGTCAGAATTCATTTGCCCATAAATCGCCATTAATAAAATCTCGAACATGTGATATATTAAGCTAATAGACTCATAGTATTATTTTAAATTACATACAAGCTATTTTCGCAACTTTTAGCACTTACTACTACGCCATAAATTAGGATACTAAAACGAAATCATTTTATTATTCCAACTTCAGTTTTATTTGAATACGTATAAGATACTAATAAAAAAAAACACTTGTGCTTAAATTAATAAGAACCCGTTGTCTTGATTTGGTTCTTAACAAATTGATGACGACTTACCTCCTCATTCGCGATCAAAGACTTATTAATATTGTAAGTAGTAGGTATATAATGAATAAATAAAATCGTTACACATTCAAAAAACGGTTAGGTATGTAGAACAAGAACCGCATTGTTCGCCAGAGTATTTAGTAAAAGACCACCCGTACATAAAGACGAGTTGACCACAAGTCAAGCATTTCGGTAGTTCCCCCTCCCACAGCCAGAGCTGAATACAAACAGCCCATTTTGTTTATAGCATACGTGTTAACATAGCAATTTGGGCTTTAGTAATAAAAACAATTAATTAATATGAAACTTTGGTAGGTACTTGGTGCACTTCTAAAGAATTTTAAATGTGGGAGAAGATTCTTTAATCAGTCTAAACTGAAGTACTGACATATTTAAGAATGTTAATTGTACATTAAGGTATATTTGGAAAACAGATTTCTATGTTTTGAGTGAAATTCCATTACAAAAATTGACTAGGGCATTGATATTTTTTTAGATAACAGCTCAAACCTCATGAAATATAATGAAGTATCTGAAGTTGCGTACATTTTCAGGGTTTGTAGTAATTTTAACTGTTTAAATATACCAAAGCATGCTATTTATAAACAGCTAATTCAGCTAAAATGTCTACGAACCGTATCATCAATCAGTTAACCATACCTACTTGAGTCATTTGGCCTAGCCGACTTTAAAACAGAAGTACGATTAAACATGTCTAAAACTACGATCCTGAATTGGAATTGCTAAAGATTGTGGCTTGTCACTGGTTGTCACCAGGCACGATAGAATTCGCTACTAAATCGTGGGAAGCAACCTTAGTATTCGAGACATTGCCGCCAACCTTCTGAACAGAGATAGTCTAAATCCCTGGGCATATAGAGATAAAGCAAGGTATTTCAATTCAATTACTGAAATAGTAAAATTGATTGAGTCAGGCGTTACTTTGCGGAAATCCATTTTAAATTTGAACCCACCAACCCCCAACCCACCCACCAACCCACTAATATTCGCGGAAATTAAAACTAGATATATTGTTTTGATTTTCAAGTTTTTTACTGAAATAGTGTAAAACTATGCAATATTCAAGTCAGTTAGATAAAGTATCGTTTCATGAAATAACGTACAATATGTACATACTCGGTGTTTTTGGTTGTTTGAAACGGCTTTATTGGGAAACGCACATCATCCATAGTTCTGACCATATATTTTAAAATTGCAGCTCTAAAACTATCTAATTCTTTTATGTGTTGGCAACAGCCACTTGGAGGACGGTACCAACAAAGCCACTCCAACCACTTGACTGCATTGTGTCGCCACAATGGCGCTTTGATTTCACTATTGTGCGCAGACGCAGGTAGAGAACCCCGTGCTTTACTTGTAATCCTTAATAAAGTTTTGTTTGCTGAATTTGGAATAAAATGGCGTAGTATTGAAACTCGTGTTGGAGAGTTCAAGTGCGTTTTATGAGACAGGTTGGGCTTTGTCTGTCAGTTTGTTTTGATACTCAGTGACAATGTGGAGTTATGGAGTCGTGAATCGAACAAGTGCTGACTTATGAATTCTGAGTCCTTAAAAGAAACAAAAGAACTTGCTTTAGGCGGATCCAAGAGGGGAGGGGAGGCTTAGGGGCTCCAGCCCTTCCCCAAAATATCGATATATCTGTGGTAGTCTACAACCTGACAAAGTCATTGAGGAATTATTATTAGGTTATAATTATATTAGGGTATCATTATTATTAGGATGCTACGATTTTATTAAACCTTATATTCATTCTCATATCGACATTAATAAAACAATTGGGTAATTTACTAAATATAAAAATTATTATTCATTTAGTCCGTCCGTTAGATTTCCAGAAAAGTATGGGGACTTATTTTTTGTCATTTTAAATCTATAACAATTATTACAGATAAAGCGCATCATAGTTCAAGAGGCATTGATGTCACGTCGCTGTTTTCTTTTTTTGTTAATTATTCAATTACGAAAAAAAAATACATATTCAATGTTTTTAGAAATCTATCTAACGGACTAATTTGATTTTTTCAGTGAAATATCCTATTATAATATTTATAATACACACTCGAAGAGCCTAGTGATGCGATTTAAACGAGCTACGCATCATTATGACGTAGTTTACGGACGCGAACTTACCTGTAGGCGTAGCGTAAGGGCAGTACTACTGCACATGCACGCAATACATGCAATAATCACCTTTCAGCGTCTGTAATAAATATGAGGCTGACAGCAAGATTATGTTGGTAATATGTCACTAGGAAGAAGGAACTGAAGTTGTATGGTGAACACGGTACACACGCTGCCAGTAAGTGTTGTTTATTTGTGAAAGATTATATTAAAAGGGCAGTACCTTCTAAAAATAGATTTTTAATAATATCTGTAAATTGTTGATGATGATGTCTCTTCACGATCTCGTGTAGGTTAACTAAAGCAGAACTGATCAAGTTATAAAAGGTGTAAATATGTTACCTTGGATTTACCGCCTGAAATAAATTTTACCCACTGAAAAATTACGCCTTCACAAAGAGCATCTTATTTAAAAAGTGATAAACATTCGTAAATACAGATGAATAAATTTATACGAGTTAAAATCCAAAAACGATTCGTTACATTACTATTTTCAGACACATTGGAGAGATTTGTGAGAGCATTCTAGACCATGAAGGCTCTATAGTAGTTCAGGAATGTGAGTTGAACCCGCCACGACTTAACGACTGACCAAACATTCATTCCGCGAATCCGTTATACGCGACAACTTGAAAATTTCACATACATTGCACGCTTGAGTCAAATAGTTGCACAATGCGTTAAAATGTGTCGAGCAATGGATGTAGAGTCAAGCGATGTTATTTCATAGTGCGGTTAGTATGAGCTTCGCGGTAAGTGTAAGATCTCGACTTTCGTAAAGAGTTCAACGCGCGCTTGCTATCTGTGTCCACAATATAATCTAAGGTTGGTAAATAAAGTAATTGATACATTACACTATAAATAGTGTAAATTAATGTCCACTGCTCGTTTATGATGTTTGTCGATGTATTAGCGACGCGGAGGTTTATTTTTAAAATTCACGCTTAATCATTATTTTGATGGATATTATGCTACGTCTTCAGTAAAACAGGTGATTTGAAGGTACATAATATTAAATACGAATTTTCAAAAGCTTATCAGGATCATAATTTTACTTATTTTTTTATGGTTTGCTATTTTTGTTGCATTTCAACTGACTACCAGGCTGGTTACTTGCTTACATGACAAACTGTATATAAGATACAAATAACTATTAAAATGATTCCAATCTGTTATCACCGCTAGGCAGTTAAATTGCAAATAACTAGCACATAACAATAATAACTATTTAGGTTCATTTAAATATTAATTTTAATCGAGTAATATAATTTTATATTTACGAATAACACTAGGTTTTAAAATGATGTGCAATATGAAAAACAGATTTTACTAAGGCGTAGGAAAATCATTTATTTAACTTGAGATAAAGATTTCTAGTATTTTTTTCTAGCCCGAAAACTAGGCCAATAAACAAACAGGAATCTAAAAATGCAGACGAAATATAAACATTATTGGAATTTCATGCGTGAATGAAAAATTATTGTAATTTTTAATAGCTTGTATTTAGGTTCACTATAAGTTGGTATGTCAAGATTTAAATCTTAGAAAATAATGCTAGACCATAGAGATAATACCAACACATTGCCTGAAATTCTGGATTTGTGGACAAGGTAAATGATATTTATTTTATAAATAGCTTAAAAACATCACAGGTAATTTTAAACTAAAGGAAGCCCGTTTTTTTAACTGACTGCCCTGAGAAGAAACACCAAAACAATCTCAGTGGTCAAAGTAAATTTTAAAGTCCATAAAATCGTAAACAATGTAATGATGTCCCAACAACGAAGGTTGATTCAGGACATTATTAAATTATATGTAAACGGGTATATAGGGTATGATATAAAATTCTGAATTTTTGGGGTTCCGTACCTCAAAAGGTAAAAACTGTCCGTCTTTCGGACTGTTTGTCTATCCTTCTGACTGTCAAGACCCTTTATCTCAGGTCTACAGCCCCTTGAAGCTGTGAAATCCTTTTGAGGTAAAATAATTATACTTATATCAAGGGAATCAACGTAGGGACCTAGAACAATGATCTTTTACTACAAGTACAGAGAAAAATCTGAAAACTAAAGGTACATGTGTTTGTAATTAAATCATAAAAAATATAGTCTTTATTTAAGGTTTACGTACCTTCTCGCGTACCGTACAAAGCTCAAGAAAAACTGCGAAATTCCTGAACTATTTATCATGTACATAATATAGCTAAAAATTAGTACGGAACCCTCGGTGGGCGAATCTGATCGCACTTGTCTAGTGTCGATCGGGAAGCTTATCGTGTTTACATACCGCTTTTAGGTACCTAATGATACTAAAATCTTAAGTTGATACACTGTTACCGCTCTGATGATTAACCTTTGATAGTAATGCGTTGACTCTGCAGTCAAAAAACTGCGCACGAGGGAATGGAGACTCCTATCGATGACTTGAAACATTTGAATAAAAGCCTGTTCTGAAAGTACACTTATTAATTTCATATTTAAGGTTGACTGCCTTGTTGCATTAAGTCCGCTCATGTACCACTATTGCACATATAGCTTTATTTTATTTTTTTTCATAATTTTTAAGGGTTTTTGTTTGGAAGATAATCTCAACTAGGTGTGGAGGTGAAGTTAGTATACTCCAGTCCTCTAGATTTATTAAGCACTATGGTCTCATATAAGGTTAACGAGGCGTTCAACCTTTTTGCTAACCATAACATTTATTTTACGACTCTCTCAAAGTGATAGGCGAGTCTTTGCACTAAAGAATAAACACCTATTTGTGTTACTGTTCAGTAACACCCGTAGGTGTATATTCGCCCTTCACGCTGTATATTATCATTTTAACGGGCAATATTTTAAAAATTATAGCCCAATCATAACCAGGTCTCGGCTTTAAAGTTGTACAAATACTCAACAAATATGATTAAACAGCAATTAAGCAAATGAATGCATTTTTTTTTAAATAAACGTCAGCTATAAACCTTGTGTTACTCATCGGAGTCCATTTAAATTCGCTATAATAATATCAAAAGCTAAACAAGGTATCTACAGAAATAAAAAATATAATAAAAACAAACTGGTTATTAAAATAAAAGATACATATGTAATATATTTATAGGCGACGTTTGTCGTATGAGAAATGCGAGTAATCATTTAATCAGGTATGCTAAACCTTTTTTCTGTTGCGGTATTTGTTCGAAGGAGTCACCGCGCCCTGCAACTTAAAGGGCATTAGGAGGAACACGGATGGGTTTTAGTTAGTAAGAGTCTGACACTCCTTTCCGCTCCGCCCAGAGTAGGCGAAGTCATTTGATTTCCCATCAATAAAAAAGAAACCTTTTTTCTAGGCGGTGTACTTAGTACGATGCTTGTACTACGCCGACTGAAGATTGAGGACCTCTGTTTTAGATTTTCAAGCTCTATCTGGAATTAAGCGGTAATAAAGGATTTCAATGAATTATGCTTATTAGTAACGCGTGAGACGTAAACTAATATGGGTATGACTTTATGGTATTATACCATAAACCTGTTGATAGTTTGATTAGCGTGAGTTACGTTCTTAAGTCTTAGATTATACAGTTTACAACTGGGCAAATGAAAGTTATGTGTACAGTCAAATGTTCTGCAAACAGTACAGGTTTTTCCTAAGTCACAGAGACTTCGATTTAGACGGAGTGTCTTGAATCAACTCAGTGATTGGCTACAGTTGCGCATTAAATCTTGGCGCTAAATGTCGATGGACAGTTGGCCTGATTTTGCAGCATTTGGACTTCAGAAAGCTTCCCAAGACTATGTGTTTAAGTTTGGATCTTAAAGATGCTTGATTTTAGGAAATAATCCTTATAGGAAGATGATATTATTAAATTAATAATTTTAACTTTATCTGAATTTTTAAGAATATTCAAACGATTCTAAAGCCTACAAAGTGGATATAAATAAAGATTGGATAGTAAACGTTGGCTCGTTACGTACGTTGGGCAACGGTAACGATTATAGTGCCACAAGAACCTGTAACATTAGTCACTGGCCGACTTTAGCAAGCCTTAGGGACGTCGCTTAGACCAAGCGTAGAGCGAACTTCGAGAAGATTTTGTAATAAAGCCCAAATCATGTTGAAAGTGAGAGAACGGATTTTCAGCATTGAACATCCTGTACAGAGTCTCACTTTTTTTTTTGGAAATGGTTTTTTAATTACACAATAAAACTTAGGTATACGATTTAGGGCAATGCAGGTACACTGTACAGTAGTGGAACCGATCGCAGCTACAATAGGTAACCGGAACAATGTTGCACCTATATCAACCGAATAAAAAATCGAATACATCAGAAACTTTAGTTACTAAATCCGACGAAAAAGGTGTATGATACGTCCAAAAACTACATTTCATCTGTCCATCAGTACAATTTGTTCGTATCTGTACTAGGTGAGCACAATGCGTTATTAAAAACTTTTGTTACGTGGCTTTTTTTTCTACGGCGTGTCGAGTGCGACGCATACCTGCGTCCTTCTCGACGTTTACCTGTGCTCGTGAGAGGGCAGAGGTAGACCGCCACTACTAGTAGATGCGGCACGCGGGACGGAGCCGGGCTCACGGTCTAGCTTTGAAGTGTTCATAAATTCGTGAAGTGTGTGCTGAAAAGTTTACAGTGCTTTGATTATCCAGTTTTCAGTTGGATTCTTTCTTTTTTTAATAATCGGTATTGGTGTGCTAAATTGATGTTTGCTACTGTTTTCTATTGAAGTTATAGTAGATTAGTAAATAAGTGGACTTGGTTTGGATTTTAATTTTATAAAGCCTTCAAAACAAGACGCTTTTCAATCAGAAGGAACACCGAAAATTCGGAGGCCAAACTTTCCCGCCCAAAGACAAGCCTTCTTGTCGGCTCTGAGGAGGCTTGGGTCTGTGGGTGCGCCCGCGCAGCGCGAGGCTCCACAAACCGGGCGGGCCAGTACACGATGGAAGTTTGTGCCGGCCGGTCGTGTGCGTAGCTTCGCGAGTGATGTCGCAGCATGGTCGCTGCGCGTGCCTTGTTGTGGTGCCTTTGCCTGGTCGCAGTCGGGACCCCGGCCGCCTCCCGCGGTCACGGGAAACACCACGTCCCCGCACGACACAAACATTCGGAATTCGTTAAAGGAAAGAGTAAGTGCTGTGCCGCCCACGGCGCTTTCAAAGTTGCAAACCTTCACGCCAATGTGTTCTGTGATATAGTTGTAAACGTGAGATAAACCTGTAACCTACATGTAAACCACACGCAGTGACCGTAAAATAACTCCATAAAACTGTAGAAATAAAGACGCGGTACCAGCTAATCGCAGGAATAAAATAAACAAAGCTTATCTCGAGCCAACAAACGTAGCCTTATATAGCGCGGAAAGCTGCTTGACGGTACACTGAACTGGCCTTAAGAGGCTGCCTGTATGAACAATTAAACTTATTTTGTGTGACAAAGTTTTCCAAGAGCCTTGAAAGGGATGCGGACACTATCCTCCGGGATTTAAGGCAAGGTGCTCGGATTGTGAAACGCTTAACTTTCAAGTTAGTGGTTGCAGCTTTTGTGCGCCTGTCGGGGACAAACGGACGGATTCACTAAATATATTGCTTGCCGAGCGCGCTCAACGAGGACTATTTCATTTACATTGTGGAGGCAGACTCAGAGTTAGGATAATGTTTGGTTAATGAAAGTGCACTTTGGCTTATTCCTATGGTTTTATTGGATCAAAACAAAGCATACTGAATGTTTGGTGTCTAAAATATGAATATCTAGCATTACAAGACGTAAATCTAATACAGTCATACTACTAAAATACGAATAGTACAAAAAATAATAATAACATACATACGAAATCACAAATAAAAATACTTATAAATTTAGTTTTGTACATGAGTAACCAGTCATGCAAAACAGAACTTCTGCTTAAGTACTAATTCCCTTTCATAATATTATCAAAAGTACAGTCGAGTACAAAAAGACTAGTAAATTAAAAGACTCGTAATTTTACACTTGTTTTGACCAATTGTTATAGAAATCCGTTGCTATACCGCGAAGGCTTTCAAAGCTTCATTGTTTTGTTTTATTATTATGTACTTTAATCTGGATAAAAAAATCCTTGAAGTTAAGAACTCGAGTGGTTTTCGGTTAAGCTTAGTTTAGATCACAATTGAAACATTAAACAATACCCAGCTTGAAGTTCTAAGTCTAAGATTTACTCCATCTTTATACACCAGTTCTTAATACTTATTTTAAAAGTGCAGAGTTAAACTTTTCTGAATCACCAATTTGATACTTAATGAGTTTTTATCAAATTCTTCTTTAGGCATGTAATGTTGAGATTTATGTAGAGTTAGATACGTTTTAAATTCCAAATACTCAAATTCGTAAATCAGCTCATAAACTCAAAAATATGTTTTCACCACTAAACACGTTATTAAATTATATTTTTGGTGACACGTTCCGTTCTAATTACTATTACCATTAAACAGACGTAAAAACCGTTATAAATGACCCAAAGTTTTGTACATTGCCTAACAATACCAAGTACCTAAAAGGTATAATTAATTTTCAATTCAAAATAATGTCATGCGTGCACAAAATATTGTTAGACTAATGTCCACTCTATTCATTCTGTAGTAAAAGAGATATTCATTTGCGCCTTTCTGCGACATATTGTCATAATCTAGACATTCCAAAATTTTGTTGTAACAGCAAATGCTGGAAACGTGTGCAAAGTCGCAGTTATTAAAACTCCAATTGGTTAATAACCTATTACCTACTTTCATTTCAGTGTGTCGAAATAATCGGTTTTACTTAGAAACACGCATTTTAAAAGCCGCTGACGAATGTGAACGGTACTTATTTGTTCTACTTGTCAAATGTTACATCGTCTATGGTTCTATAGAGCGTTCAAATTGTTTCGTGTGTCTCAGACGTGTCTTTTGTCTAGTTTTGTTATTTAACATAAATGAAACAACACAGTATTTTAGTATTTTTCCCATCGGATTTGTTACAAATGAGATGAGGAAAAAAAAATTGTGGATTTTCCCGAGATTTCTGTGCAAGCCCCTATTCAATACAGCACAACAAACAACGAAACTCTAATTAGCTTCCGTCTAAAGAACGTGGTTTATCAATGTTCAATAAACTACGTTTCAATCGTCTTTCTTTGACATGCTTCGCCTTAAAATACCATATTGACAAAGTTCACTAAGTAAAAACTGCCATTCCTGACACTGACAGTACATAAGACTTTTACGAGCAAGCAAATGACGGGGTGGTCCTCTCCTGGCCTCTGCTTTTGAATAACAAATATCAGTAACTGATCTACATATGAAAGAAGTTTTACGTTAAGCCGGCATCTTTAGGCTTTGTCATAAGTGCAACAAGTATAACCAGAGAAATCAGTTACATATCTCTATTGCATTTGAAAAAAAAAATGCAATTCCAATTTTTACTTCGTATGTTAAAATAAAAGAAAATAGTGATACTAATCACCCCATAGAAATAATATCTATGGAAAAAACTTTTTACAAAAAAAAGTATTTTCTGTACTCGGTGTTTTTGGTTGCTTTTTCGTTTTTTGAACACCGACTTCCAAAATTAAAGATATCTTGCTTTTTTGTGTAGAAGTCGGTTGTATTTTTTTGTAAAAAGTTTTTTATTTTTCACTTTTTAGTGGTTCCAAACGGAGGACGTTTCGAACCCCCCCTAAACGTACCAATCACATTGGTATAAACAATAAACAAAATATGCGATTTCAGCAATCCCGAAAGGTTTGCTATCATTTATTGAAGAGTTCCTTTGTCTGTCTCCGAAACCCATCATCAGATCTATATGAATGGGATCTATTTTAATGAGACCATTTCGGAATAAACCCCTTTGGAATAAAAAAATAATTTAGCAAAACCGTCTATATTTGACGGAATTATGCACAAACATACATAAAAAATACAAACAACCGAATTGAAAACCTCCTCCTTTTTTGGAAGTCGGTTAAAAAGCAAACATTATTGCAGTCAAGATTGGTGTGGAGTCAAATATAATCTATTTAAATAACAGCTGTCACACTTAATTGTACTTATTTAACCTATCTCCTTCTGAAATTACAGGGCTTTACTTAATTTTGATTAGTTTTAACATAAAATATTGATGTTCCAATGTTTAAAATGTAAAAGAAGCACAGGCGGATAAGTACCGGGAACTTTTTTCTTGTCGCTATAACTCTACCAAATCTAAAATTTTATTATTCCCTTCATACGTTACGTTCAGCAAGTGTTTTTAAATTTTGTCGGTTGTTAAAAAACTGATTGTTACTAAAACTGATTCATTTCATGTAGGTACCTATCTAAGCATCGTGACGAGTAGATAGAAAGAATATTTGCTTTATGGTATGCCATATATTGTTAATTACAAAAACATAATTTATTAAAATTCTTGAAAATAAAAGGTTTCCTACTCCTACTTTTGCGAGCCTCTTTTTTCTAATGTTATCATAAATGGAGTACTGGTAACTCAAAATGATCGTTAGTAGTGAGTTGTTTATGTATTTTTCCTTCAAACGACTATCACATCAAGCGTTTAAACAAAGAAAAGCAAAAACATATATTAAGAAACGTAAAAAATTAACACAGGCTACTTGATGTCAGTTGAAATAGATGTAACAAACATTTTAACCTATAATTTTGATGTCATCACTACTAGAAATTGAAACGTAACTCGTTTCGGAAAATAAAACACTTAAAAGTAAACTTTAAATGCTAAAATATAGCCTCATGACCGACAGACGTTATAATGTCCAGGACTATAAGGATATTAAATAAGTTAGTCTTTGCCTTCAAAGGAAAACCTGTATATTATGTCAGTTCACATCCGATCGATGGTCGGAGACCGTCTAAATTATAGCAACTATCTTGTACGCAACGCACCACCAACACTGGTCCCAATAGCGATTGGATATAATAATAAAACTAACACTGGTCCCAACAGCGATTGGCTATAATATTTGATGACTTAGACTATTACGTACCTTGAAATTGGCCACTAAATATCCATCTCTGTCTTTCCAACGGAACTAGAGAAGGACAGACAGAAGAAATACAAGGTATTAAAAACGCGTCATATCCTGTGTGTTGCAAAATTACTAATGTTTTTATAATAAATGTCAATTAGTTTTATTAGATACTAGTTATTTACCATGGATGTAACGCGATTTCTCTGTTTTATATGTCATGACGTGTTCCCAGGTTTATAATTAATTACTTATTTCCCCTAGCAAAGGCTGCCGAACTTAATACCATGTGACTTTCCGGGCTCACCGCAGGTTCATATTAAATAATATATATTTTTAATAATCCAACAGAGAATCATTAAAAACTAGATATAGGTATGATATGATTTTTGGACGTGTAAAAGTGTTATGTTTAACCTACTTACAAAATAAATATCATGTATGTCCTTCTTTGATCAATGACGTAAACCTCTAAAATTTTATTTGCATTGGGGCTGGGCAGACACGCATGCCATTAAGTTGCACTCCCCTACGATTACGGACGCGTGCTTGACAACTTGAAATTGGATTAATACTTTGTATTTTCAAGAAAACAATGTGTACAGAGATATGTGAATAAGAACGAGAAGTAATGGAGCAGCTAGGTATTTTTAAGTATCTAATATACATATGTGTATTTTGATTTGATAGTTTAAACGTTTGATATTCTTACCTAAAATAACGAACTCGCAAGCATTCACGAAAACATTATTTGACTTGTAAAATTAAAGTGACAAAATTTAACTATTTAATTAACAATTACTACTTATGCAAACACATGCACTTCCAAACACACACAAACAAACAGAATCAATAACACCAATTGCAATAAAATACTTTTAAATATTTAAACGCATTATTGTGTGTAACCGACGATTTTATATCGAGACCTTACAGAAGGAAATAACATGCGCCTACGCACTTCCATGGAATTATGCACGTGTGGGGTAAAAGATATGACAATATTACCACCTGGCTCCGTATTTACACACTTTTTGGTGCTTTAAGACCCACGTGTTATTTTTATGTACCTTTTATTTGCTGCAGGACGTAAATCTAGGTCATCTGAGTTTTAATTACGTTGTTATTTGCCAATAGTGTAAAAATGATATGTTTTTGCGAATATTCTCCGTTTACGGTTTTGCACCCGAAGAGTGTTTCAATTTTCCCAATGAAAGATCTCAACGCAGGCGACGGGATGGTAACTTTGTATATTAAATACTTATAAGTTGTGTGTGTACCGTTACCGAATATCAAAAATTAAAAATACATGCGCGGATTCTAAATCTCAGTCTAGCGTTTTTCCAACTATGTCAATATTGGTTCAAAGTCCAGATACAACCAGAAACTACTTAATTAATTCGTTCTATAAAAACATTTATACTCAACGGGTCCGAGGCAACATTTTCTGGACAAGATTAAATTCAGACATTTGCTCGTTTAGGCTCTACAAGATATAAAACAACGTTATATATAAAACATAATTAACACCATGAATTAATGAACTGATTTAATATTTCAAGTTGACTAGATTCATTCGAGTTCTAAATGATATGCGCGCTGAGTTTCTTGACCCATCGCCATGTATCAAATATCTGGCTACATAAGAAACTAAATTAACCGGAATGTATGAGTCAGATCACTCCTGAACTAGGAAAAACATCTAATTGGTGTTACTATGTGTGAAGGTGGAAAAATTTATCGAAACATTAATATTATCCCACTATATTAATAGTAGTGACCCGCCCCGAATTCGTATACAAACTTCTACGTTTATGAAAATTAATACTTACTATGGAAAATCTCATCAAATCCGTTGTGTAATTTAGAAGAAGTAAACAAAGAATCTGACAGAGACTTTGTTTTATCCAACAAGCCTGTTTAAAACTGATCTCTATTATTGTTCTCGTGGAAAACTTTTATTTTGGCTTTCACTTCCAAAGAAATCTATGATTAAATTAGGGTTCGGTTCAGTAATTATTTAAGTGCTAATCGTAAATAGGTCTCTTTATTCTGTTCAAATACCTTACTAGTCTTGAACAGATAAAAGACAGTGCCTCTTTAAAAAAAAATCCCTGCCATTAAACTGTAATGGTGGCAATTGCACAATCAGTTTATTAACTTCACCATACTCTAGCTAGGCAATGAAATATGATTCTTTATTGTTTACTTAGCTACCTTAAGGTATTCAGAAGATAGCCAGGTAAACAAGAAAACGGCTTATGTAATAAAACATTTGCACACAATCTAGCATCCTCGTTAGTTGAAACGACTGCACACAACAACATTGTAACCAACCTTTTAGCCCTCCCTTTAAAATCCCGAACCTTTCGTAATATCCACTCAAAATATACATTTAGGCGAACAATACCGCTTCATATTCAACACTTACCTCAAATGAGGCTATTTAGTACGCTGTCAATTATTTATTTAAATTATTCACAAAAGGGTCAAGGATATCTACATGAGGTAGTTTGTCTCGGTCTTCAGCACAATATATGATTATCGACATAAAACCACGTAATAATGAATTATTATGAAGGTTTTCGTCCACCATGTCAGAATCTGGTAAATATGCAAACGTCTTAGGTTCTCTGTGTGTCTGGCACACCAAGATAAAAGATTTATTATTTTTACATTTTGTGGACTGAGCCGCGCTTTATTCTGTGGGCATTTTAAGTGCTCGTGAGATAAACCCTTATTCAAAAAACTTGTCTTCAATAAACTCTCGGTGAGTCTATAGAGACTTACCTGTCATAGCCGTTTTCTCTTCATTAGAGCGAGACGGCAATAGTGTATATATACAATAGGAGTGTGGCGAACAAAAAGGTTGCTGCAACATTGAAACAAGATACTCAAAAATAATCTAGTGATTAGTCCCAACTTTATACGCAAAGGAGCTCCTGTGTAAAAGTTATTTCACTTTCGTGGAAATTCAGGTTCGGTTTTCGAACACCATTCGGTCAACCCATCGGTCACATCGAAACGCAGCACGTCCAATGCCTCATTTCTTCATAAACATAAAAGGAAACTACACTCGGGCGCGGCATGGCACACCATACAATAATGGATTGTAGTGAAAGGTCGTGTTACAAGAACGAGATGGTGGCGGGACAAAACTGGTTCCAATGCTGCAGAATGCAAGCAACTGGATAAAAACATTGCCTTAAGACAAACCAGTCGAGTCGAGCGCAGCGGCTGCGTTCCTCTCGAACTTGGTCGGGTTGTGCATCGCTGTACAACCTAACTGTTGCAGATGTATAGCTTATTTCTCGAGTTAGGTAAATATGATTAGGTGCGGTTAAGCACATCGAATGTGTATGTATAGCGATCGTTTTTAAGCAAAGTTTTGTTTTTTAAGAAACCTGGTTTATACGAGCCTTATCAGATTAAAAGCGTTAATCAATAGACCGGTATAGTCAAGATCTAAATTCGTTGGGATTTCAGGAATCGATAGTAATCTCTAAGTTAACAAATAAGAGCAACAAAAATAAAGTTGCCAACTAAAAAAACAATATAATCGCCTTTCAATAAATCTGTTTACTTCCTATTAAAATGTTGACTACTTTGATACAGCAATCACATCTGCATACTTAGTTAAAATTAACTCAGTAGATCTTTATCAGTGATTACCATGACTATTACACAGTTGTCCTGTTGCTACAGGCATTTAGATTAAAATAAAATGTTTATTATCGACGTCTAGTGCAAATTCAATGTAGTCTTATTTTGCTGGAATTAACTTTATTTGTTTTTAGATGTTTGCTTTTCCGTCTTGTCCTCGTCTGTCACTTGTTTTATAAAAAACCAACTCTGCACTGATTACTTATATTCTTCCTCAAAATTCGCCAAATGTTTTCGATAATATTTGCCGATTAGTAATAATTTCGCCAAACTTGATTCGTGACAAGTTATATTTTAAAAACCAGTTCGAGAGTCTGTTGACATCGGTTATTTTCCAGGGCACCGTAGTTTTCTAAGAAACCAATCTAAAAGGAAGATTATTTAATTTTATTATTTCATCATCAAATATCTACATAGACTCTACCAAACCCGGTGAAATTACACTTTCATTTGACAGTTTCAACAGTCCAGTACAACCCACGCATTATTGTTTGCTCTCAACATGAAATAATGACGTTTTTATATCTCTGAATCTGTGAGCACATTTCAATAGTATCGCGTATGTCATCAACAGGTTCAACTAGGTCGACCGGACACCACAACGACGCTCACATCAAAATGCTAATGTTAAAAACAATATTTAGCATTCCATCGCATTTTTTGAATTAAAGAGCTGATAATTATCCTGCACATAGCGCAATGAGGAGCGAAAAGCGGTTTGTTGTTTTGTAATCGCGGATCGAGGTAGCAAGTTTAAACAACCAAATATGAAAGTCATAAATCATGCACTCTCGTCGAACAGTTGGCTTCATCTCAAATCAGACACAAACGTGGGTGGCAACCCATCCGAATTGTATAGGTGTGCGCCAGCGAGCAACTCCGTGGCACGAGGCAATTCATAATTTTGTCGTTTATACATAAGGCATTTAGAAAGTATACATTAAATTTAATGTTCGACTATATTTTGAGTACGTAAATTGATTCTATAATTACTATATTAACTAGTCTCGAAGAAACTTATCCACTGGCAACTGAAAAATAGCTAAAAACGTTTAACTAATGAATTATTATTCTGTCCGAGTCTGAGGTATGTATATTTTATCGTCTAATTGTAATTGAAACTATGGAGAAAGTTATTTCTGTGGCTACCTCGTTCGAACTAAGAGCCAATGGTGAAGGAATACGCTTACCTTGAGTATGTATCTTGCGTTAGTAGGTGACTTCTGTTAGCACTTAATCTAACCGCACTCACTTGGCTGCGACTCGATAAATAAGTTGACAGACACAATATATACGGCCAGATATTGATTTCAATATAACGCTTTTAGAAGAAAAGAGGCTGGCCCAGAAAGAGGTGGCGAGACGACCTCGACGTGTACCATGAGGACTGGTACGAATTGGCACGGAAAAATAATTCTTGGAAGAACTTGGGCAGGCCTTTCCCAGCAGAAGGACTAAAAATAAAAATGAATATAATCAAATTTGTGCTTTGATTTGAACATCATCAATTCTTTTATTTCGTTACTAATATAATTATTTTTTCAATTTAGCTGTCCTTCTTACTTACTTATATTTGTCTGCCATAATTTCTAAACAAGCATTTTGTTTTAATCTATCAATACGAAGTGTTTTATAGATATTCCATTTTTTGTACTTTTCTATAAACAGTATACTTGTAACAAATTACTGAACGAGGAGAGCGAATAACGAGGAGAGTTTGTCTTTATTATTTTCAATCAAAGTGTAAAGCCAAAGCCAGGTCGGGTCGCTAGTAAATACTAAAATTGTAAAGTTACTGGCAAAATGTATGGGTGAACTGAAGAACTAAACAATTTTGCCACCTTTTCATGAATTACAGGGCCCCAAGTCTACTATTTTTATAAATTTGTCATTCCAACATGATCCCATTGTCATTTAGCAAAAAGTTCGTAATCTGCTATATTCATAATGGTCGATCACTGGTCGGTCAATGGTCTAGAAATACTTTTTTAAAACCGAGCTATTAAAAGCAATGACTGCACAATGACGTTCTAATAGTAAGTTTTTCATTGATCAAAGGAACTGTCAAAATTTTAGCAGATTACTGCAAATGTCTATCATTCATTTGTCATTATGAACGAGATTACCATTCTATGACATTTCTTTCAATGGAGTGTCAGTGGTTGACCATTGGTAAGTCATAGTGACGCTTTTATATTAGTAGATTACCAAACTTGTAAAAATCAGCCGTTATGAAATCAATGATAGACCATTCTGACACTATTGTAATAGCAGACTTGAGGCCCTGGCTTCATGTTATAAACTTATAACTATAATATATCTCCATTAAACATAGACGAGATAATTGGCAACCGATATATTCATATATGTAGGTACCCAGCTACACTACAGCTACCTATGTTTAATTATGTATGTATCAACGTGTTTCATAATAACATGGTATCTGAGTAAACAAGTAATTGGAAATACATCATCATAATCTTATTGACTAAATAATACAGAAGAATATTATTATTATTATTTTTTATTATTATTTATAGAAGAATATGTGGTTATTTAATATCTGGAGAGTGTCACATTATCCCTGAGTAAGATAACGATCTTGGAAAATTGAATCAGTCTCATTTTTTGTGTGATGCAAGAGCGAAACCCGCCAAGGGAAAAAATATGTAAAAAAAAGTGTTAATTAGGTACCTGTATAAATGTTGCGGAATTGGTTCAAAAGAGGCACCGCGACCCTAGAACGCAAAGGGAACTAGGAAGAACCCGGGTGGGTTTTAGTTGGTAAGAGTCTGAAGTATCAGACTCTTACTAAGGGACTTACTTACTTAAGTAGAGTACCCTTCCGCTTCCCAGAGTGGGAGAAGTCATTCGATGATTTCTCAAACACAAAAAGGTACCTACATAGATTCCTAACGTCTGCCTAGATAGAGTTAGCGAATTAGCAAAACGATATTCTGCTTATTTCCAGTGATTCATTCTTTAAAACGATATTTATAGTTCAGTGTTAATCAACAAAAGTAGACAATCATGTTCGCTCATTTTTATTATTTGGAGATTTCAATGAACCACACCAAACGTCTTGCGGCAAAGGTTGCATGTGGGCGCACTCGTTTAAGAATACTCATAAATCATAGTAGATACTTCTGCCTACCTACATTCTAGGCAGTACCTAACATCAATAAAACAGGTACAAAGTATAATCATGATATTTTTAAACTTTTAAATCGTCTATTTCTGACCGCCACGGAATACATGAACAGGTAATAAAACGAACTCAAGTCAAAAGTCTTGAAAATCTCTCTCACATTCCGCCCCGGAACGTTGAAATGCCAGAAATATATCGAATGACAGTAACGTTATATTCTTGAATACACGATGGTAAAAAATCTGACTATTATACAGACGAGCAGGTAAAATTTACCTTGCCTCTTGAATACCTTCATATTTCTATACAGTTCTATGACAATAACTATTCTTTGTTGATAAGCAACAGCCTCCATGGAACCTGCAGTCAATTTTGAACTTAAGATACAAGCATTAAGTCTCAATATTAAACAAGTGCCTCACTAGCCTCAAAGGTTTTGTGGTTTTAGGTAAAGTTATGCAAGCAATATACGTGGACATTTGATCTCTGGGAAATTAAGTGCCGGATTTCGAGTTGCAAAACTATTTCCTAACGTTCGTTTTAATTGTGGTTTAAAAACTGCCCATGGTAAAGTACGGCTCCTTTGTTTGAAGCTAAAACTAGAACAATGATTTGCCAAAAAGATTTCAAAATGTCAATTTATTTTAAACCAAATTTCCCATTAATGTTAACTCTGAACACGCACAAAAAGTATATAATAAACAGCCGCGTATTGTGTTTAGCTTAAAAATAAGCTGTTCAACGGTAAACATGGTGAACGACACTAATTCACACTATCGCTCAATTCGCTTTACATACACGGTTTAGTTCCTAACGCTGGTTCCGTTCACTGAAGCGAAACGGCATTGTAAACAATTTTTAATCGATTAATCACAAATAGCGGTTTAACTTGTAGCGTAGTAGAAGAAACTTGCTTTAGAGTCCGCCCACGCGGCAACGCCTCTTCGTTAGACGAGCTCAGTTCTGTACTTGTCGAACGACGACCCAATACAAATACATTGTTTTTATTACTAATACAAACGCTCTATTAAGTAACACTTGTGTTTTGATGGCTCGTATATTTAAAGCATTATTTTCTTTTTTACAGTATGCATCGGAACAAATGGACGGATGTCCGTGCCCTCAAATCGCGACACCCACTACCGGAATCTTCGGGATCGATTTACAAATTGCACCTACGTCGATGGCAACCTCGAGCTGACATGGCTTCAGAACGAAACTATGGACTTGTCCTTCCTCAAGTACATAAGAGAGGTGACCGGCTACGTGCTCATATCGCATGTGAATGTACGACACATTGTCTTGCCACAACTGCAAATTATTCGCGGACGGACGCTCTTCAAACTGAACGTGCGAGATGAAGAGTTTGCTCTGATGGTCACCATGTCATCTGCGTTTACTCTCGAACTTCCGGCGCTACGCGATGTGCTTCGGGGCAGCGTCGGTATCTACAACAACTACAATCTCTGCCACGTCAAGACTATCAACTGGGACGAAATTATCACTGGGGTCAACGCTACCTATGTCTACGTGTATGACTTTGCTGCTGCTGAGCGAGACTGTCCGCGCTGTGATAGTAGTTGTGAAGCAGGTTGCTGGGGCGAGGGTCCCGAGAACTGCCAAAAGTTCTCTAAAACGATATGCAGTCCACAGTGTGCGCAAGGACGTTGCTTCGGACGCAATCCCAGGGACTGCTGCAATGCATTCTGTGCCGGCGGTTGCACGGGGCCTCTGCCCAGCCAATGCCTTGCCTGTAGGAACTTCTATGACGAAGGCACATGCTCTCAAGAATGCCCGCCGATGCAAAAATATAACCCCACCACTTATTCTTGGGAGCCAAACCCGAATGGAAAATATGCTTATGGTGCGACTTGCGTCCGAAACTGCCCTGAGCATCTGTTGAAAGATAATGGAGCGTGCGTGAGAAGCTGTCCCCCCAACAAGACTGCTGTCAACGGAGAGTGCATACCTTGCAACGTTACATGTCCGAAGACATGTCATGCGGAAAAACCCATTCACTCTGGAAATATCGACAGTTTTAAAGATTGCACCATCATTGACGGCTCTATTGAAATCCTGGAAATGACTTTCACTGGGTTTCAACACGTGAACCCAGACTATTCGTTCGGTGAGCGCTATGCGAAGATGGAGCCTCACAAACTGGAGGTGTTCAGCACAGTGCGCGAGGTGACCGGCTACCTGAACGTGCAGGCTCACCACCCGAACTTCACCAGCCTCTCTTATTTCCGAAACTTGGAAGTGATAGGAGGACGCCAGGTCGTCGAGAACCTTTTCGCTTCCCTATACATAGTCAAGACGTCACTCAAGTCTCTGGGATTGAAATCTTTGAAACGAGTCAACTCTGGCGCTATAGCGATCATGGAAAATAAGTTTTTATGCTTCGCCGACAAAATTGCTTGGAACAAACTCGTGAAGTCGAAAGATCACAAGCAAATAATACAAAACAATGGAGATCCCAGAAATTGTGGTGAGTAAGCTTCGCGACTTAGTTTTTGTCTTGAGGATCCTCATTTTAAAGTTAGGTTTCATTAGGTTTTATTACTTTGCCTATGCGATTCAGTTATTATTTTATCTTTTTAGTAAGCGAATTGTCTATTTTCTCTCTATGTCCACACACTAACTAACCCAATAACAGCTACTGCCTCAACCAGCCCCGCGATGATCCTAAGATGCCACCGAGCATCATCTCATTATGAGAAGGACCTATTGTTTGTACCGCTTTGTTCCTAACTAATACATTTTCAACAGAGAGGGCAGATTTGGTGTGTGATCCTCAATGTTCTGCGGACGGCTGCTGGGGCCCTGGACCGGATCAGTGTCTATCATGCAAAAATTACAAATTTGATGAAATGTGCCTCCAGAACTGCAGTGTTTTGCCTGGGTGGGTAACAACGCAATAATAAACTTATATGCAAAAATAATTATAATTTAATATTATATTAAGTTAATTGCTGCACAGCGATGGTTTTGCTATTTTTACACGACTGCCCAAAAAAATAAGTGTTATTTATCACGATATTGACATTTTTCAATGGCCGAGAATGCTTTTTACGAAGGCCTACGAGTATTTCAATTTATTAAACTCTTTATACTTTGTCTAACGCTTGATCGTATTGGACCATCAGTAAGTTTGAGTGTAGTAGAACCTTGTGATTTTGTTTAAGCGTTCGTTAACTCATCTTTTACGATCTTTTCTGTCGATTCTGACAGAGAAATGCACCTATCACGTTTCACAGCGGCCTTTGTTAATTTTGGCAGCCTTCTTAATATAACGAAGGCGTAGTATATGTGGGTAGCATGAGTTTCGACATCCGAGCATCAGCCTCATTGTCTCTTAGATATACCAACCACTGCTTTTATATTCATGTAGCAAACAATGATGTTTAAAAAACACTATTGACGTAAATTTTTCGCTGGTTTCAGGTTATACAAAGATGGCCCGAAGAGCTGCAAGGAATGCCACCCAGAGTGTAAGGACGGCTGCGACGGACCCACCCGTGCCAACTGCACGAGTTGTCGGCACGTGCGAGATGGCCCATACTGCGTCAGCAAATGTCCTAATACAAGATACACATCAGATAACGCCACTTGCCAGCCATGTCACACGAACTGCTTAACCGGCTGCACGGGGCCAAATAACACGGTCGGTGACGGCGCCTGCAATTCCTGCAAGAAAGCTATTATCAGCATCGAAGCAACTGTTGAAAGTTGTCTGAGTGAAAATGAACCATGCCCCGATGGATATTATAATGAATGGGTTGGCAATGTCAAACCACTCGAAGGAAAAGTAAAAGTGGTGTGCCGAAAATGTCATCCCAGATGCAAAAAGTGTGTTGGCTTTGGAATACATACTCAGGTGTGCCTAGTGTGTAACGGCTATAAGAGAGGAGACCAATGCGAGGACGAATGTCCTTCAGATGACTATACTGACGAAGCTAACAAGAGCTGCACGCCTTGTCATCCTGAATGCAAAGGCTGTATCGGGTCCGCTTCAACTCAATGCGTAAAGTGCAAGAATTTAAAAATATTTTTAACTCCAGAAGACACCGAGAACCAGTCAATTTTTAACTGTACCGATACTTGCCCTTCGCATATGCCCCACAAAATATATTTTGATGAGCAGTTACAGAATCGCATCGAAGAGCCTTACTGTTCCACCCACACAAATGGTAACCCTAACATGGTAGCTGCAAAGATACCGACAGTACTAGTTATCATACTTGTCATTGCATTCTTGTTGTTAGTAATTCTTGGAATTATAGGTTACACATGTCGACAGAAGGCAAAGGCGAACAAAGAAGCTGTCAAAATGACAATGGTTTTGACTGGCTGTGAAGATAACGAACCACTTCGTCCTACCAACGTTAAGCCGAACTTAGCCAAGTTAAGAATTGTAAAAGAGGTAGAATTACGACGAGGAGGAATGCTCGGTTTTGGCGCATTTGGTAAAGTGTACAAAGGCGTGTGGGTACCAGAAGGCGAAAATGTTAAGATACCCGTTGCTATTAAAGTGCTGAAGGATGGTACGGGCGCTAACACTAGTAAGGAATTTTTAGAAGAAGCTTACATCATGGCTAGTGTTGAGCACCCCAACTTGCTTCAATTGTTGGCTGTCTGCATGACCAACCAGATGATGCTTATCACGCAACTGATGCCTCTAGGATGTCTACTCGATTACGTCAGAACACACAAGGAAAAAATTGGTTCTAAGGCCTTTTTGAATTGGTGTACGCAGATAGCTCGTGGTATGTCATACTTGGAGGAAAAGCGACTGGTGCACCGAGACTTAGCGGCTCGGAACGTACTTGTGCAAACGCCAAACTGTGTTAAAATAACCGACTTTGGTTTGGCAAAGTTATTAGAAGTCAATACCGATGAATACAAAGCTGCTGGGGGAAAGATGCCAATCAAATGGCTGGCCCTGGAGTGCATCCAACACAGGATTTTTACTCACAAGAGCGATGTGTGGGCTTTCGGCGTAACGATCTGGGAACTTTTGAGCTACGGCGCACGACCTTACGAATCGATCTCTGCTCGAAATGTCCCCGAGCTAATAGAAAATGGATTGAAACTACCGCAACCCAGCATATGCACCTTGGATATTTATTGCATCATGGTGTCATGCTGGATGTTGGACGCCGACAGTAGACCTACTTTCAAGCAGCTTGCCGATACATTTGCTGAAATGGCAAGAGACCCAGGCAGGTACCTGGTGATACCAGGTGACAAGTTCATGCGGCTGCCGTCCTACTCCACGCAGGTAATACATGACTTGACACGTTACTATTCATATTTATTTATCTCACACTGTAGTCACTGCGGAAAGTCAACCAATTAGGTCTTGTACTAAAATGGCCATAAATAATGGCCTTTTCAGATTTGGATGTTATTATTTTTATTCTGACCGTGGAAAATAATAAACCTGCCACTCTGGACGTAAATGTTATTAACATCTCCGCCTGTCCTTCAAAATAATACAGACATTAATACAAGAAGTATTATTGGAATAAACACTAACCAATCCTTATTTTAATTCCAGGATGAGAAAGAAATGATTCGCAACCTGTCATCAGCGATGGAAGGTCCGGAGTCCCTGGTTGAAGCTGATGAATATTTGCAACCAAAGTTCAGATCAGGACCGAGCACAAACACAACGATCTCCGTCATTGAGATACACCAGAACGCTATTAAACAACCTTCGTCTTCGTGGCCAGCCAGTGCCCTCAACAACGAGAGTGGAACTCCAGATGGGACAAGCAAGCCCGAGACTTGGGACCACGAGCTCCTCAGATACAATCAAGCTAACCCTTGCGGGGAAGCCACGGAGCTACGACACTATTATAATAACGGGGTTTGCGCATCCGATGGTTCAAGCTCTCGGTACTGCAGCGATCCCATGAAAGGCAGACCAGACGTCTGCGAAACTAATTTCGATAATATGTCTAAAATCAAAGAAGCGCAAGTCGGCAACCTAAAGCTGAACCTGCCGCTGGATGAGGACGACTACCTGATGCCTTCGCCGCAGCACACGCAAAATGCTTCCACGTACATGGACCTAATAGGTGAAGGTGGTGAGAATCAGGAAGCTATGAAAGACTTACGATTTAGTGGTTTTGTGGGCAAGCGTTGTGTGGACAATCCTGAGTACTTGATGTCGGAGGAGAACGTGCTGCCGCAGACGCTGGGCATCCCAACGGAGCCAGCGCCGCTAGAGTCGCTGTGCATGAGCGAGGGCAGCGGCAGCGAGTCGACGCCGCGGCCCAGCACCAGCAAGTACCTGCCGCAGCGCTCTGTGGAGGAGGAATCCATGTCGGACCACGAGTACTACAACGACCTGCAGCGCGAGCTGCAGCCGCTGCGCCGCAACGAGACCACGGTGTGAGCGCCGCGACACCCACTGATCTCTTCTTCACTATTTTTACTTAACAGTGCCGAGCGCACGACCCGTGCCATTGATTCGATGGCTAGTGTTAGATCGTTGATCCAATTTCTAATATGAATTTTATCGTAGTTATAAAATACAGTTTGTTAATTATTTACTTAAAATGTAAAGGTACTGTTATTTTTAATTTGTATATTATTATATGACGTGCACGTCTGATGCACTTAACAAAAATATAAGTTATTTATTAATTTACGTTAAGGACGGCTATGTTTTAGGTTTTCGAGCGCTTATGTTTAAGCGTGTTTATTTTAACGTTATACCTGTGATAATTAGTTTTTAATTTTTTTTATGATTTGCAACCAGTGAAAGTAGGTGTAGAGTAAGATTCGCAAGCATTGTGGACACTGCGAGTAAATATTTGCCATTGATGTCTAGTAGTACTTTTGCTATGTCGCAGTCCGCTCATTCTTTAACAAGCTCATTATAAAAAAAAGTGTTTTATCTATTTGCATTTATAGATGTTCACATTATGTGTAGTAGATGTGCAAATTATGTGTCGTTGATAGTACGCAGCAAACTTTTAAAGACAACCAAATCAATTACAAATGTAGTTGAATATTCATATTCTAACATAATTGTTTAGTAGATAATATTAAATACGTACTATGAGTAAAAGACATTAAAAAAATAAATCTTTTTCCTTATTTAAGGCAACTAGAAAAATGGATGTTGTGTACAAAGCTCTTTTACCGTAAGTTATTTCATGTGATCTTGCCTTTCTGTAGACGGTAGCTGGGGATACCAACCAACTCATTCCATTCTGGATGTTTTCCTTGAGTTGTCAGCCTTACTGACGAATTGCCGCATCTTGCATCATTCCCCACTCTATACCTGCAGCTGTTTATAAATGTACATAATTATTTCATAAATAAAAAGTATTTAAAAGACAGGGGCAAACCCCATTAGCACAAATTAAGCTCAACTTTCAACTAAAATGCAAATTCTTATTACTTTAGGTTATTTGTTTCATATAAGACCAAACTCCTTCGTTTGCCATGTAACATGTAAATAATACGCTATTGTATATAATATATTTACTTAATTATTTCCAAAATTTACGTTTGTATGTTGTATTGTAGTATTTAATTTACTACTCATATTGCATACCATTATATTTCGTTCTTACTTATCTTTTATCAAAAGTTCTAAATTATTTTGTGCCATTAAAATGAAATAGATTTAAAATTCATATATTTAGATGATTATATGATGTTTATTGATTTGTGCACACAAAAGTTATCTGATAACCAGATTATCAATTATATTTCGGGCTTGTTCTTGTGTAGTTAATCAATAGATGTCTATTAGTTGATCAAATGCATTTTATTGTAAACAAAAATTATAATCTTTACATGGCTAATATTTTATTGTTCAAACAAAGTAGTAATTTTGATGTCGTATTGCGGTACAACTGTAGGTACATGTACCTTGATAAATGAAATTTAAAATAAAGTCGTTTGTTTATTTTGTCCTACCATCCCAATAAACGTATTATAACGTACTAGCTTCTGCCCGCGACTTCGTCCGCGTGGTATAGTTACCAACCCCCTGATTTTGAAACATTCTTCATTTGTGCTCCGCTCCTGTTAGTCATAGCGTGTTAATATATAGCCTTTAGCCTTCCTCGATAAATGGGCTACATAAAACTGAAGATTATTTTAAATCAGACTAAAGTCGACACCAAATAAATGTGCAGTAACGGTCATTGACCCACCTACATTTATTGACAACCTTAATTCTTAAAACAGAAATAATGAATTTTGAATCGACATCCATCGGGATCCTTTATATTTACTAGTAATGGAAAACGATTTTCTTTTTGTCCATGTACGTACATACCTACGAAGAGATATCAAGGAAAAGGCAATGACCTTTATTGCACATTTATCTGGTGTCAACCATAGTACTTCTTGAGATTAGCGCGTTTAAACAATCATACTCTTCACCTTCAGCAGCTTTATATTATTATATTAGTTTATATTATGAAGTATTATAAAATATTTCTGTATCACCCTGTAAAAACCAATTTAACATAACACAGAAGTATTTTAATAGGTTCCAATCCAGCTGCCATGGGAACTAACACAATATTTCCACGCGTCGATCAATACCGCCAGACTCAGACCTAAATAGAATAGTAAAATATACCTTAAGAGCTGAAAGCCTTTTATACGAAGAGATGCGACCACGTCAAACGAAATGAGGGGACGGCTAACATAGCCAGACGCAGGATTTTGACGACTCTGCTTCAGACATGATAATTGGCCCAAACCGAAATTAAAAGGTGCGAATAGATTTGAGCATTGAATTGTAAAAAAACATCGAACATCCGCCGTGTTTTAAATTTGTTGAACAACGAAGAGACCCGAGCATAGAGCCAAACAACGCTACGAACATTGTCACGCTCATTCTAGGGAAAACTTTAGTAAATGCTCATCAAAAATGTATTCTTCATGAAGATGTCAAACAAAAATGACAAATTGCTCAGCTCGGCAAAAAAATTAGTAAAAAACAAAACGTAAATTTACTGTCTTTCACTAGAATGTTCGCTAATACGATCCTGTTTATTTTATACAGTAGCGCCCAGCGGTTACACCCGCGTAGTTGCCGTTCCCGTGGGAATATGGGGATAAAATATAGCCTATGTCACCCGGGGATAGTTAGCTTCCCAATAGCGAAAGAATTTTTGAAATCGGTTCAGTAGTTTCGGGGCCAAACATTCAAATCTTTCCTCTTATGATGATATAGACAAAGGAACATTCGCTAGAGTTCTCATTACAAGTGAATGTTTCTATCAATGGTTGTACACTCATATTCGGATCCTCTTCTAGTTAGTAGAGGAAATATGTAATATCACAAATATCGCTCTTTTCACAATATCGCTAACTTCGATTGAACCAAGTATTCTACCACTGTTTGATCAAAACATTGCCGAAATTACTTTTTAGGTCGAAACTGGTCGGACTCTAATATCTGTATGTATTCAAATTTGAGAAATGTTATAATGACACTTATTTTATTTTTTTGTACCTATCTTCAATAATCTGGACTCAGATTTATATTTTTGAGCTATAAAAGTAGCTTACGGGAAATTGTAGGATAGTGTAAAGAGCTTTTACGGTTAGAAAACACACGGGCGGGATGATGTCGAAGCTATAATAAGCAAAAACTCAAATGATCGCTACGAGTAGACACAGATATTTGTTACAAAACCTATTATTTACCGTCTATTCACATTTCTCTAGCCGACTTTGATACCAGGGTAACATATAAACTTTCCCAATTAAAAAAGACAGTAATGACAAAGTAACTAGGAAAGTATGTGTCACTGATCATTATGTCCCCACTCACAAGTCACAACAGTTGGAATTATTTTTCCCATTTGTCACCAATTAATAGTGGCCTTATTTACCTTAGTTATCGTTTGAAGTACCGTGTCACCCAGTTAATGGGTTATGTGTGGAGGTCTGGTAGGCCGCTCCACTTTAAATACTGGTATTCAGCTGAATCCGATATGACTGGAAGCCGACCCCAATATAGTTGGGAAAAGGCTAGGCAGATGATGATGAGTGGTGGCCTTATTAACCGTTAAAACCTAAAATGTACCAAGTCATACTGATAAAAGTCCGACCTTTCACATATCTGTATTAATCTCTAAATCTGAACGTACATATTATGTAAGTTCGGATTATGTATGTATGTGCATATTATGCAGGTACGTTCAGATAAATATATAAGTCGTCATGTAGATGGACTCGACCGTGATTTAAGCAAAGTGTTCAAATTCAGCTCGGAGAGATTTTATAACAAAAGTGAAAAGTAAAACTATCCCCATTCTGTGGTTAGAAGCGTTCCATGAAAAATATTTTCATATCTACGTTTTCAGCTGGACAGGCTAAGTATTGTAAGCACCTGAAAATTAGACCACCTCAAAAGAAAATAAAAAAAGACGTGGTTCCTGGCCGTCATACAGGGGAGTCCATACCATAGAAGCCAAGAGAGTCATGGATAGCCACATTCGTATACTCAGTTTCACTGACCTAAAGAAGAACAACATTACGTCGAAACTCATAAAATAATGCTTCAATGCGCAGCGAATCACCAGGAAATGACGCGGCCGATGAACTGGTCAGGAGGGGATCTGGTATGATGGCTGTTGCAGTCGAACCCATAGTGCCACTCCATCTTCACCCAGCTACGCACATGGCTACAAGAGCACGTGACCCACATACTAACAGGACGTTAGTGGACCTCAGCAGCAAGTCGCAGCAGTCCAAGGAAGCTATGGCATTCCTGAACAGTAAAAAAAAACCAGGCGCCTTTTGCGACTAGACAGAGGCAGCCTGCGATTGGTGACGGGGACCATCTTCACGCATCAAAACTTGATTGTCTATAATCTCTCGAAGTCATTCCGAGGAATGGTAGAATAGCAAGTAACGAAACGTTAGGTACCTATTAAAATTTCAACATTCTAACCAATGACGGAGCCCCGCCCTGCGGGCTCTAATTTCTGACTGTAGGGTTTAAAAAAATATATAATTGGTAATCCTACATATGCCACAGCCATCTGGCTTAATCAGCCGTTTAATTGGCTGCCTCGCCTTTTCATTTGACGGCGCCGTTTACCATCGGCCTAAATGACACTAGTCGACACGTCTAATACAACATTAAATGAACGGGCTAGCTGCATGCTTTGACCGTTCATAGAATAGGGTAACCGTGTGATGATAATATATGAAATATTTGGACATTCTAAACTCAAACACATTAACCTCAACAACGGAGTCCCGCTGTCCTGGACTCCTATGTCTATATGCAGGGTCTAAAGAACCTAATATAAATTTTATGACGGGAACTAGTGCGCTCGCCTGTTGTCTGTATTACGTATAGGCCCCTGGAAGTACCTCGTCAGCAACACTACCAATTTTTTTCAGAACGAACTACCCTCAGCAATATAGGAAATGAGTAAATATAGGAAATGATACGGCCACTCCCCAAGACCCCGACACATTACCCATGGTACCCCAGATGAACCTACTGACTTTATACAAGCATAAAGCATAGTATAATCAGCCTCTTAATGTTCTCACTGCTGGGACTCTATATACCTGCCTGACTTTATATACCTGAGATTTGATAATATCACTTACAAGATTAAATTAATATCAGAGCTAGTCGACGATTTGACGAAATCCAAAATTAATACTATTAACGTAAACTCTTATGAGAGGAATATATTATTTCCTGCTGAGTTTCGGTTCATCAGGTACCCGGTGGCTTCTACAATACCTTTCAGCCCCAACGACCATCCCTTCCTGAACAGGAATCTGCGGAGGACCGTTTGATATGGCGACGCTTTCAAAGGCCTCCTTCTTCTCTCAGAAAGGAGGCATGTGAGAAGAAAGGAAGAATGGTGAATAAAGTTGCTCGATGACATTTGTTGAGGTTTTTGGCTAAAAATTCGTACACAATGATGGTCTTGTGTGAAGGCAAATTATCGTGGTGCAAAATTCAAGAATTTTATTTTCTGAATTCTGGCCTTTTCGTCTAATTTGCCCTCTTTAACACCGCATAACGCTCAAATAATTTGACCTTTCGGCATGAATGTTGGTGTGACGATCATAAGACCAGTTCTACTAATTTGCAGTGGCGCAACCTGTAAAAATCCACAATATCCATACATTATGACACAGATTGCACTTCTGCTTATTCCTATGGAAATTTAATTAATTTTGATGATTTTCTTCAGCATCTAATTTCCTTCTACACCTTAGTTTAGTATATGGCACCACTGTCCTTATAGGAGCTTTTTTTATGTGATCAATCGCAGTTCAGCACACTAAGGCTGGTTACTACTAAACCAATACGTCCTTATAGGAGCAAAAGCCTTCATATCACCACGACATCCAACATACATCCCAAAAGCATGCTTGGCAGAAATTAGGTCCGTATATTCACTACTCAGCATACTGAAATGCACTTGCGCATTGGGATAACGCAAGCGGTGCCGTAGACCCACCCCGGCACTGCGTCATTCCGATGGCAGTCTTCACCGAGGAGAGACGCGCTCACATGTAGCAGCGGACGCCAGTGATACCATGGAAGACAGTGAGGAGGAAGGTTAGTACCACACTCTGTTATGGCAGCAGTTTCATTTCAGTTCAATTTCTGTTAAAATCTGAGCTACGCACGACTTCTTTTTGAATATTTTTTCATCTTTTGAGAATAAGTTTAGGAAGAAGATGATCATAAGCGTATTTACATATATAGTAGGACATTTGTGTGCTATGCTGCGGGCTATGTTGTCTTTATTGGAGACTTATAATATCTACTGTTTTAGCATTTTTTATTTGCTTACCAAATTTCGTGTTTTTTATAAGATGTGCGGTGGTTCAAACTTTTTGAACAATGAGGGCTAAGGGGAGCCTTACAAGGGAGGGGGGTGCATCGCTTAAAGGGAGGGAAGGGCGTGCCGGACGTGTTGATTGATCGCGCCGTACTGAGTCTGCGTAGGTTTTTGGTGCCAGAGCGAAACCTAGCCTACATAAATAGATACCAAACTGCCTAAACCTTAACCGTTTAAGCTTTTAGATAAAAACAAACGTGGAGTCACCGATGTACTAGGTAGATAAAACTATTGTGAGTGGAAAATATATACACACATGTAAACCCACATACGAGTAAACAGTCTATTATAAAAGCTAGATCTACCACCTGTCAGCTCCCCGTAGGTAAAAATCCTACAAAATAATTGAATAAGTGTATATAACAAAATATTAAAAAAAAACGAAACAAGAAAAAAAACAAAACCGAAAATATAAAAAAAAAACAAAAAAAAAACGAAAAAAAAAAAATTAAAAAAAAAACGTAACGTAATAAAATATTATCGTGTACCCTTTGTGTATTCACAGATGATGAGGAGCCAGAAAAATGAAAAAAGAACGTCAAAGGAAAGATGCCCTCCATCCTTGAGGACCGTGTCGGGATCGCAGGGCATTTTCTTCACTTCACTTCACTTCAAGCTGTGCTCACAGCGATACTTTCTGTAGTTTGTTTCGATACACAATGTATAATGTGGAGATCGACATAGCGTTTGACCTTTCTATTACTGTTTTCTATTTCTTCTAAAATAAATCATCTTCAACAATGTGTTATTGGTTTGATTTCATCTCATTCACATATACTTACTGCCAACAATGAGTACATACATACACACACACCGTCTCAGATCACTGGCCTACCAACTTTATTTATTTCGATCTTTGCTCCAGCAATATATCTCTCTGCATTATGACGATAGCAAATTTTAAAAATATCATAGATACAGTTTGACTTTTATGTAAAATTCAAGATTCTTACTTTTATTTTCATATCCTCCCATAGAATTCGGCCTCAGAAAAAACTCACCGCTCTACCACCATATTAATGCGAACGAAATAGAGGCATAAATTTCATTATTTAATCTAAATTATATCTGAGACATTTCACAAGGAACAATTTATTTGAAGAAGTGGCACCAATGTATCATATAAATAATTTGTCATACATAAATGTTTATTCCATTTATGTATGGAAGTTTCATTCACCTTCAAATAGTTTTGTTCTACAAACTCTTTTTTGTGTGCAAATACATTTCTATAAAATATCTAATTCATATTTACCAAATCTAGTCTTCCAGACTGCCTTCTTACTTCAATTCCTATGTTTAACCTAACAACAAGCAAATTTTTAAAATATGTATTTTGTAGAAATTATGAAAAAATGCAAATTGTGGGAAATTAACCTAAATATTTCTAACAAGTCAAAAAGTTTCGATTTGTTGACAGAAGAGCTGCCGAGTATGGACTCGGCAGCTCTTCTTTGGAGCATATCCCACGCGTTCTCCCTCGGGTTGAGGTCTGACGACCGAGTAGGCCACGGCAGAACGACTCTAGAGTGCGTTAGTCGAAACGAATCACCCAACCGTTCTCAAAAAGGGGTGACCACGTCTGTAACAATCATCTACGTATAAATCTGAGCATTGAGCGTGTCTCCTGAACAGGCCAAACCATTATTCTTCCCCCTCCATATAAATGAACTTCCTGAAATCAGTTCAGACTATCTTGAAGTCCAGGCACGTTATGAGGACCATAACGAAACGAGATGCATTCGAAAATTAAACACAACTCCAGCCTCCTTCCTCCCAATTTCTGTGTTCGCGAGCCAAGTGTAAAAGGGCCCTACGATTGCGAGATACTAAGGTGGAACTCACAGCGGCCTTCGGGAACGTAGACCCACTTCACGTAAACTATTTCAGATGGTTTGATCGCTTATCGGCAAGCCTGAAGAGCTGTGGAGCCTCGTAACTAACATCATGGTATTGATGGTACGATTCCACCAAGCAGTATTTTGGATGTACCGGTCCTATCTGGGTTGCGAGAGTTGATGCGAGATCGACCTCCACCATTTCACTGCCTGTGATACGAGAGCATCGGATCGACGAGCTGAGAAGAAAATTAGGAGGTTTCAGGCAGAAACTTAAGAAGAAGTTGCCTCCAGAAAGATGAGAATTTGACTGACCACTCTCTAGCGAAGCGGGCACATTGATGCAGTTACTAGTGTAGATATACCTTAATCCAATCAAAAAATTACCATAACTCGTAATATCGTCCCCGGTAATACAGCTTAGGTTAAATACACTTCTTAAGAGGTTATGGAGAAGAGCACGCTTACCAACCTGACGCAAACGAAGCAAGCGCTGTCACTATACAGAGAGCGTAGCAAACCCGGCGTCTCGAACGAGAAGAGCGCTTATTCACCCCCGAATGAGCTCTCTGAACGAGTAGATAAAGCAAGACCACCTACTATACGACAATTGGGAAGAGTGAGCGAAGCCCCTTTACAATAATAATTTAAAGCGTTGGTGCACAGAGCACGCATAGAGCGCTCACTTATCACGACAAGCGCATAAAGCAATTTAGAAGCGAGACAAAAATTACAAGAAGGAAGGAGGGAATCCAACGAGTCATAAGAGATGTAATTCCAAAAACTCACAACACTACTGTGCGCCACCTTCTACACCCATATGCCAGTTCACCTTGCTCATTGGTAAGACAGGTGGGCTCGCTTTACACTCAAATGTTCGTAGTAGGGATTTACGTTGCGTGGGCTGCTCCACTTGGATGTCTTGCTTAGGCCTAATTTCGCTTGATCATTGCCTGAATAGTATATAAGCACGTAAGTCGTGCAGCAGTTCCTGAGATTAGCGCGTTCAACCAAACAAAAAACTCAACTTCAGCGTTATAGGTCATTATTAGGTAAGTAAGATTAAGCGTATCGTATCATACTACAATGATAAATGCGAATATTTGAATCGATGTTTGTTACTCAATCACGACGGATTGGCTGAACGGAATTGCGGAATTGGATGGTTTTTTTTTTTAACTTTGCCCCACACTAGGATTTACTTCTGTATCGTGGGTGCGTTCACAAACATGTAAACTCACATACACAAGACACACAGACCCGGAAAAAATATTTGTAGGCCATAAAAACATTTGTTCCGTGCGGGGATCGAACCCGCGACACGTAGCGCAGCAGCTGAACACTCAACCACTGCGCCAACCGTGTCGTCTTTTTTTTGTGGCCTGGATTAGATTATAGTCTGAATAGCGTAGGCTTTTTATCCTGGGAGTACCTATGTATTCACGTGGGCGAAGCGAAGCCGCTGGCAGGAACTAGGAAGCTATTCCGCTCGTCCAGCTCAAGGTAACTAGACCGTTTGACTGCTGCCCGTTGATTTTCCCTCCCTGACTCAGCAGATCTTGACAGTGTATATAAGTAGATCTACTCTTAACGTACCACGTTTGCATGAGCAAGGTAGATAGGTTAGGTAATACATACCTACATAGGTACATGACAATTAATCAGCAAACACTTAACCACCCCATCTACAATATGGACCATTAATAAAAACTTTTATGTCCGTATGGATTGAGAAGCCACGTCAGAATTTCAGCACTATTTACCTACTTAATAGAAATTTTTAGCAGTTAAATGATAAATATTAATAATATTCATCTATTAGGTACTTAACGAGTTCGAGGATCAATTCCGATGTTTGTGGAGCCAGTTTGCATTGATACTTATGAAGTTGTGATATATTTTGCTGCTAATTCAGAACTTGTGCTGAGAAATCAACAATATTTCATCAGGCTTAGATATAATTACATTTTAATCAATAATTTAATTATATCTTACAATACTAAGGGTGTTAGTTGCCCTTTAAAAATTTGACGTGGATCCACAATCATACAGAAATACTTTTTTTATAGGTACCTAGGTACTCATCATCTGCCTAGCCTTTTCCCAACTATATTGGGGTCGGCTCCCAGTCATGCCGGATTCAGCTGAATAGGTACCAGTATTTTACGTGAAGCGGCTGCCTACCAGACCTACACAACCCATTAACTGGGGAACACGGTAGGTACTTCTTGGCAAGACTGGTGTCAGATTTTCTGGCTTCTGACAATCCGTAACGACTGCCAAAGATCTCCAAATGACAGCCGGGACCAACGGCTTATCGTGCTTTCCGAGGCACGGAGAAGTCTCGTTATGTTAAGATGGTCACCCATCCACAGACCAACCTCGACAAGCGTTGCTTAACCTAGAAGATCGACCCGTGCGGCTGTTATAGTTTAGCCACGAGCTCCTCTTCTTTTATACCTCCTAAAAGAAAGATTTTCCTGAATATCTCACAATATTTTGGGCAGAGTTATCTGGGATTCTGGGAAGCCCATTCTTAGCAATAAAATTACATGCTACTATTTCCAACCAGGTACTTAATCGTGTGAACTGAGAGTTTCGTGCTTTGTGTCGGTTGTTTTATTAATTTATTATGACATCAATCTAAGCAAACCACTTTTAGTTAATCCTGCTAGGTATATAAAATACCTATCTAATTTTCACTGGAAGATTTTATAAAACATAAGTGTCGCGGGCTTCAGATATATACTTTAGGTCACCAGCCACAAAGGTGAAAGAAACGCTGATATAAGTACCGTAAGTAAGTAAGTCAAAAAATATTTTTATTATGAAAAGCGGTTGAGAATTGGCGAAGATATAGCTGATCAAACATAGGTATGTTCCAACTAAAAAATATTCAATCGTATTGCGAACCACCTCCTTTTTTAGTGCCGGTTAAGTTTTTATGAAATAACTACTCCTATGTATGATTGTAAATCAAAGATTTTTTCTTAAAAGAAACCACCGCGATACGCCAGCCAGTGCGTGCATTGCCTAGTATTCTATACACACTTAGCTATAAATCATCTCATCTGAGCCAGTACCTATAGCAATAGCAGGTATTCCTAAGTTATACGTACAGGTGAGCACTAGGTACCTATAAATTGCACTTGCGCAGAAAACGGCTTACATCAATCAATAGATCCCATTCCAGCCCGAGCGGAAGCTGCAGAGCTCAGCCCGGCACTGTGTATCGAGGAGCGACTATCAAAGGACTGGAAACCTACTGACGTTCTAATCCATCAAGTAACCAAGTAAGTGGTGAACTGGAACGTTAATCGTGCTAAACAATTACTGGAACCATTTTTGTAACTCCTCAATAGATTTACAACCGAAAATTGGCTAATTTTATTCGATTTTAGTAAAGGGTCAGTTCGAGGTCAGTGGGTCTTTATTTAAAACCTAGTGTAGTTTTTTTATGTATAATTTAGAAAGAAAGAAAGAAAAACTGTTTATTTGCGCCAAGCATGACGCACACCAAATAATTTAAAAATAAAGCTTAAAACTAAAACAAAAATAATCGGTAAAAGCTGGGAAGGTATGCGTCACATTTGCGCAAAACGGCAATTTCGTGAAACAATTTGTACCGGAAAACAAACACCATCCGTCACCTGCTCCTGAAAAGTATTTTGCACGGCGATGCTTGAGCGACCTATGCTAACATTGTGCGTAATTTGCTTCCAGCCAACATGTGCATACAGCCGAGAGTGCGTCGTGTCAGCGTCGGCGACACACCTGTCAAGGACGTGACGATGATGCAGCAGCCCCAGGACCCTGCCGTCTGGTGCGTGTGTGAGGTCTGCGGCCTCCGCATCCACCCGGTATCCCGCAACCGTACCGGCAATGGCAATACAAAATCGGCCCTTTTGTAAAGCATAAAACTACACATGTGGGTTTCAAGCCGAACCGATTCAGCTATAATTTTGTCTACATTCTTCTGAACCTTGCTTGTGCCAAATGAATGAATTATTGTATCAACCTACCTTAGAGATCCTAACTTCGATTAAACCCTTTTAAGTTAATAACGCTGTTTTAATGTTCTCCTTGCCAACACTATCATAAGAGACACACACTATCACTAAAGATAGAGTACCCACTTACCTTTCTGATTAGATGGAACAGTCTATGTATACACTTACATTCTTAACCTTACGAACTAGCTTACAAAACACAAAGGCCTGTTAAAACCGGTACCTACTCCATACCTAGTGGTATTATGTACCTACTCAAGTTTTGGAATTCTGTCTGACCTTAGATTTTCGCGTTGTTTTATCTAGTGTGTCGAGATGTTTGATGCACACCGTGCGTTGGTATCAAAACTTCAGTGCGTTGCTGGTCAGAAGCGAGCAACTATTTTTTTACTAATTTAGCCAAATCATGCGTCATCTTAGTCAAATCATGCGGTAAGCTAAAATAAACAGAAGAGTACAGCTTATCTAACCATATAAAGGTACAGGAGGACCAATAGATAAACTACCTATATACCAGACTATTCCACACCATATACCTAATCGGTCGCAGTTTACTGGGAAACCAAATAGACATCGAGTTGTCATAGTGGAACTGCCTACCCTATTCCAAAAATTCCCAGTTGGAAATCCAACAAAATCAGGGATCACTCGATGTTAACCATCAAATAAGCAAGTACGCAAGTACTAGGTATGCAGTAAGGTCGGACATAAGAAGGATCTTTAGGCGGATCGTCATTCTACAAATGGCATAAGAATTTAGTCTCGGAAGAGAGTGGCCGTGGACCGACTTTATTTCAATCTTTGCGGATGATGACGTGTTATTATTTACGAGTTTGTGTGATGAAGAAGACAATTAATATTGAGGAATAGTACTTTATTCATAATTAGACAAACACATCAGTTGATAGAATCTAAGTATATAATAATAAAAAAAACTTTACAATAATAAAAATATGTACTATAGCAAAAATAAATTTAAGACTTCTGTTGACACAATGTTACAAAAATATATAATTAACCGTAAGTTAGGTACATAAATAATTTAAAAAATGCATCTTATAAATTATAAAAATCGGAAAGTTATGACTAAATTACATAACAAAACCATAAATGAAAAATTATAAATTACAGGTCATAGTCATTTCATTAGAGTAACTTTATAGAATAAATACTTAACATTGCTACCACTTTAGTCCTCTTTATAGAATACCAAGCAAAAATAAATTAGCTAAGGTAACATAAAAATATTGTCTTCACATAGAAGCACTCAGGGTGTGCCATAATCCACTGCAGCAGAAATAGATCATACTGGCAGGTGGTAGGCCTAATATGGGTTTTTTTTTTAAATATTCAAATACTATGTAGCACATTGTGCGTTACGATGTTATAAGTCTTTAATGTTTCATGAATCCTAACTAAGTTAATTTAATCCGAAACTGTGTTCCGACAAAGGACGGCGTCGCGTTTCGCTTACCACATTGTTATTAAAATTAAACTACCCTTGGGAGTCGCTTTGGAAAATGGAACCAACTACACTGTTGTCCTTAAAAATATGAAATAAAAAGGGTATGCATTAAATAAACAAAACAAAAATATGGCGATGGCGTCAAATTTAGAACCAATTTACAGAGAAAAATGACTTATACGGGAAGGAAGAAGCTTTGCAGCTGACAAGGTCGACTCCTATATTTTAACGCATTAAGTACTTAAATCTTCTATTCACTAATTATTCGTACTATATGTACGTAGTATACAGTCAAAGAATGGGTAGATTTAAATATAACCTCCACCCAGTACAGTAAACATTAAAATATCGTAGTCTTGCACTTACAACCAATAATCAAAAAAAATATTGGAAAAAAACGTCTGAGATTCAGATATAGATTCAATAAAACTTATATCTAGAAGTAAAGGAAGACACATGGCTACTTAGGCCATATATAGTAATACATCACTTATTATATACTACTACTTATAGTGCCCGTTTCTCTATCACTAACAAACGCCTCAAAATCATTCCATTGTTGGATTTTCAACACTAAGCGTATAAGCCAGTAGGTATAAATTTCGGTGTCCACTAGTGCTAGTCGAAATCGGACTTAAATATCCCAGTAAGCTCTAGTTGCAGAGCATTGGCATCAAATACCTATAATAGTGCTCGCCAAACTATGGGATATATTAATACTACATTTGCCTATACAAGTGGCGTTTGGAATTAAATAATTTAAGATATTATTATTATTGTATAAATGCATACTATTTGGAATGGGCATTTGACTACACGATATCAAGATAATTGCTAACAAGTATAAGTAGTGAAAACCAAATCTATTTTAAAAACATGTAATGGGTTTGCCCTATATTCGACTACATGTTTCAATCCATAGAATGGTTAGTAATAATAATCTAATGTTAGTGCTACAGACATCTACTCCTTGTTTTAATATTTGGACATTAAGATACGTCTGCCTGAGTGTATCGGCTAGGACAGGTGTCGAGATGCATTTTTTTCCAGATTTTAAAAGTATTTTTAATTTTCATAAACCCGGACAGTAGATATGAAGTGCATAATAAAACTTAGACGTACGTCTATTCTGATGAGTTATCCAGAGTTACTACTGTTTGAATTAATAGGTGACACATAAACAATTAACCATTATATACTAAAAATATTCGGCGACGCCGAACACGAATACGAATACGAGGTTCTAGGTTATCATAGTTTTGATCCGTTAGTTTTATAAAAATCACATAGTAATAAATTATAGCCATGCTCACTAAGAATTGGTATCGCCTGAGTGTTACTACTGCATATTTGTAAAATTTGTAACAGTACTCGCTTAAGAAGGCGACGAGGTCGCCTTCGGCCGTATCCTACAAGTCGATTTTGACGGCGGCGGGGCCCGAGTTGTCCTTCTTGTTGCGGCGGTTCCTGCGGTGCTTGCTATTGGAGAGAATCTCGTAGGCCTGCTGTATCTCCATGAAGCGCTCCTGGGCGGCGCGGCGGGCCAACTTGTCCTTCACCTTGTCGGGATGGTTCTCGCGGGACAATTTGCGCCACACCGATGTTATCTCCTGCTGGCTAGCGTCGCGGCTCACACCAAGCACCTGGAATTTTTATCGGGGATATTTTACTGAGGTGGTATCGTTTAGTATGCAAATAGAAAGGACAGGCTATGCTCAGCAGTGGGTCACTAACGGCCGAACCCAATAACCTATCTATCACGTACTGGAGATAGAAAAACAAGGTTAGACCGTAATAGAGCTAGCAAAACAAAGGTCTAATCAGGCCAGTCTTACCGTGATTGTCTTTACTTTGAGAATTTTATAGTTGAATGCAGAAATAAGGTGCAACAACGATACGTAATAGTGGCCTGAAGATGAGGAACATAATTAACAACATAAAGGACGATGAGACGGAAACTGAAAGAAATACACAACATCAAGAATGATTACAAAACGGCAGGCTTAACACCAGAAGCATGGCTACCATCAGACAATAACGGCATAATACTTTTTTTTAAACTATTTTCATAATGAAACAGAACGAGTGAGTGACGACCAACAATAGGACAACACACACAGCTGAACAACTATTATATAGTACAGCATGTTACCATTCAGACGTTGGCTATACGTATATTTATATTATTGTGTAAATGTATACCTAACGTTTGTCTGGAATTCTATTATATTTAAGAACGCTTTGGAGCCAATTTTAATTAACCTTTCAATAGTAAAACTACCTTATTATTATTGAGAGGCTCGTGCATGACCACAATCATGATTTAGACCTCAGATATGATGTGGTTGACGATAGCACGCATGCTTGAAAAGTAACCTATACGCTCTTGATTATTAATTCTTAATTCAGAAACCGGCCATTAGTACCTCTTGATTTAAGCAGCGAAACAAATACTATGGACATTCAACTCAACACAGGAGTAGCTACGGATCAAGAAAATTTTCATATCTTACTAAAAGACTTACATATATTTGCTGCAGAGGCAGTCATCTGTAAGACTTCCACTAGGTTAGGGCGTGAAGTGTGAAATGTAAT
This sequence comes from Hecatera dysodea, assembly GCA_905332915.2. Taxonomy (NCBI): domain Eukaryota; kingdom Metazoa; phylum Arthropoda; class Insecta; order Lepidoptera; family Noctuidae; genus Hecatera; species Hecatera dysodea. The sequence continues at coordinate 20,833,832 of HG995286.1, read as the reverse complement.
TTGTGTTTTAAGGTTCGACAGATAAGGTTTGCATTTGAACTAGCTGACTGCAGTTGCCGACGTTAAAGATAACTGTGCCAAAATTGCATCCACATTTCCTCACTGTTACTATGCAACTAGCTGTCAGTTTAAGTTTGCCGGCCTCAAGGACCAACCCGACCTCGGTCGACCGTTAACTCCTCTGATACAACATAATGTCTCGAAAGGATTTTCATCTTTCTTATGAAAGCTGGCGTAGACATATTGATTTTTTCTTCAAAGTACTACGTGGTTTTTTCTTCGTAAGTTCGTAGTACTTATATGGTGTACATAATAAAGAGTATTCTATTATATACTAAAGTTGCGGTGCAACAAGAGGATAGAAAAACGGTGAAGCGAAGCCGTGATATTCGGAAGCAAAGACCATAGATGAGAACTTTACATATTTCAGCGAAGTGTTACTATGGGCAGTTATGTTCAATGCCTGTTAATCGAACGCAGTCTGGTAGTACTCCTAAATTCTTTCAAAATTGTCTAGAGTCATAAATTTACCTTGTAAGCGTTTTGTTCTCCGTGAGGATCTGACAAATCGACGATTTGTTTCCACACTTCGTACCAGCCGTGATGCTGCGCGTATTGGTATGTCTCGGCTATACATTGTTTCACATCCAGCCACCTGAATTTACATCGAACAATATTAAAACTGGCCTAATTGAGAAATTAACAGTGTTTAAAAACATATATATTTCATAACTCTGTAGAAGACAAAAAAAAAAACAAAAGATAACAGCAACTTGAAATAATAAGGGGATATCCTTTCTTAATTCTGCATTTGAAGGATATAGAATTAATTTGCCGTGACATGCATGCAGGGAAATTTCACCTCACCCGAAAGCCAGACCACCAATATAAATAATAATACCGCTTAAAAAAAATACATTAAAATTACATGCATTACTACAAACTCGCAATCATGAAACGACGATAACAATAGTTCATATAAAAATAGAACTTGTTCAAATAATAAAAGTACATCATTGAATAACAGAAAATAACTGATTAATAACAGAAAATAAAAAATAAAGATTGGAATTGATACTGAACATAAATAAAATTTATTGATCTAATATCAATTTAGTGTGCACCCCATTCAGGGTCCCACAACAACTAATACATATTACAAAGCTATATTGTGTTACTCAGTAACTGTTAACTATTACACAGTAATGGTTAAAAACTCTGGAGAGACGATGATGATGGACAAGCATTTCATACAATATTGACGTACCTATATTATAATATGAAATACGTAGCACGCTCCAAGATAAAAACACACTTGGTACATGATAAAGAACAATGCAGTAAGTATTACAAAGTCAGTCAGAAAACAATTTATGTAATAATATATTGTATGAAAAAACCTGTGCATAAAAATCTTTGTGTGTGTTACTTAGAAATGTTGTTGTAAAAATTACTGGAACAGTTTAAACAGGTGATGTATTGAACACAGCGCAAATCGTGTTATTGCTTAGTTCGTAAATAATAATATGACGTCTAAAATATAATGCATGTGAAAGAATAAATATAAACCAACATCTTATCATATGTAACTTACCATGGACTCGTGAAGAAATGATGAATCGCTTCATAAATCGGTATCTCTTCTCCCTCGCTGTCTGTGATTGTACCGTGGAAATACAAGTAGCTGCACCACAGCCCGATGTACAGGCAACAGCAAACTGATAGTATGACCATACGCCTGAAAAACAAAGATAAACTGACATTTAAAAAGCGAATAGTGGAAACTATAAGGGGAGATGAATGATAGGCGGCAACCAATCTTCTTCTTCTACTGTGTTTTATAATTCTCTATTTTTTTTTTTGTTAAAATTTTTCAAAATTTGGATATAAATTTAACCTTATGTAGTTTTATTGTAATAGCAGTTTTATTTTTTTGTTAAATTATAAATATCTAGCATTAGTCCGTTCGCATGTCTTATACTTATATCACAGTTAAACAGGGAAACCTATAATTGGCCATAATAACTGTAACACACATATTTTGTAAAATGTTTTTATGTATCGCTGTTGGTTACCTAAATAAATAAATAATAAATAAAATAAATAAATTTTATAGTAATTTAATTAATTATCACCTTCATTAAATGGTATACCAATGTGTAAGGAGTCAATCAATTATGCATTAAAAATAGCTAAGGAGTCATACGCAAAGCCTTCGAAAAATCCTTCCAAGATAGAACATTAAAAACTTACTTGGCGATGTGCCTCTTCTTCGCAGGAGTCCTCCTCCACTCCTTGGCATACGAGTCGAAGCAGCAGGCAGAGGCGATGACCATGAGGGTTATCCAGACGCTGTCGTCAAACACGTAGTAGCGTATGGGGTATGCGACGTAAGAGCCTATCACCGCCCACTTCAAGCTGCCTTGCTCGCGTCCAATGTTACCCACAGTCCAAACACCTGGAACAGCGAACCAGCTATAGAAAAGTATGAATGGAACAACGACCACGTCTATTTTTCATTTTCAACCTTGTATTATCAGACAGCTAAATTTACTACTAGCTTTTCTTCGTTGAAGTTCTAACACCACGTAAGTAAAAATAGGCAACTTTACAGGAGAGTGAAAAATCTGAATAATTCTATATTCATACCATTATAATACCATTGTAATTTTGTGTACACTTCAAATTAGAACGATTCATTCATATATCTATTATTTAGTAATAATTCAATCTCTATAAAAACCAACAAAAATAGATTTACGTGGTTTTACAACTTCAATGACGTTATAGTCCTGGCTATACAAGTACTAATAGCTTTTACTCCTGGCAATGTAAAATTACTACTAGCTTTTGCTCCTGGTAATAAAATTGCTACTAGCTTTTGTTCTTGGCTATATAAAAGTACTACTAGCTTTGGCTTCTAGCAATATAGAAGTACTACTAGCTTTTGCTCCTGGCTATATAAAATTGATATTAGCTTTTGCTCCTGGCAATATAAAATTACTACTAACTTTTGTTCCTGGCTATATAAAAGTACTACTTACTTTTGTTCCTGGCTATATAAAAGTACTACTAGCTTTTGCTCATGGCAATATAAAAGTACTACTAGCTTTTGCTCATGGCAATATAAAAGTACTACTAGCTTTTGCTCATGGCAATATAAAAGTACTACTAGCTTTTGCTCCTGGCTATATAATTATAATAAAATGACTACTAACTGTTGCTCGTTCGCGCATATTACGTTTTTTTCCCGTTCCCGTATGAATTTCTGGAAATCCTCTCTTAGCACAGCTTTCTACGACCAGTAGTATCGGCTGTGCGCTGTCTGTAAGTCACTCAGTAATGGACGAGTTTTATTTATATTAATTACTAGCTGCCGCCTGCGTGAATGTCCAAAATTATCCTAAAGGAACATACTCCCCAGATAAAAAGTATCCTATTCAGTAGTTTTTAAGTGAAAGAGTAACATACATTCATACATACAAATATTTGCGTTTAATATTAGTAAGGATACCAACAACAACTTACCAAGTCCGGTAGCCAAAGGTATAAGAAGGTTCAGATACTTCAGGTTGAAACCCGAGATCTCTGGAGGTATCGCATACATCGTCATCTGCGCCCAGGAATACCCGACCATCAGCATACCGGTAAACCGATTCATAGAGAATGGTGGCTGAAATCAATGATCAAGTAATCCTTAATCCGCATTGCTCATACATTGAGATGTTTCCCGCTTGTCAGCTCGGATCAGCACAGATCATCCATACTAGTACTGAATTGCATTGCAAAGTTCAGCTCGCAAAAGGGATGGGCTGGGCTTTTCCGCTGCGGGAGCATGCTTGCACGCGTGTGCGATTGCATTGATCAGCCGCTGCCGACGCCGATACGAACGGACAACACACGTTTAACAGGTCGCGCAGCTTATTCTTGGTGACGAACGATTTACGACGAATTAATAACGGACTAGACACAAAAGTTGAGCACACAGCAATCTGTGTGCACTTTGTTCCATTTATCCATGTTTTGCAATGTCGGTGCAATAATAAATTAAAATGCAGCATTTCATTTTAACACTCCTTTCGTAGCAAATATAAAATCTTAGCAATTTGAAATCACTAATGGGCTATTCTGCTTTTCGAGGGACAATTTGCAAATAGGTATTGAAAACGACTGCATTACTAAAGAAAAAAACTTTGGTACTGTACCGTATATCTCGTAATTTACACGACAGTAAGTAAATAAAATAAATTACTGAATGTGCGATGCATTAAGTACGTTACTTAATATGTTAATTATAAAAGTACCTAAATATTTTAAAAGGTCAAAAAGTAAAACGGCCTTTATACAAAGCCAGCTGATAGTTTCTTACCAATTAGTAACATTCCCGTAAATCAGGATGCTTATATACATGATGATGTATAAGTACATGCTAGAGTAGGATTTTTTAGTTTCATATTCTATTTAACCATAATGTAGGTTTATGGGGTCTATTAGGCAAGAAGGCTTGGGGGTTTGTTATTTTGGAGCGGTGCAGGTATGGTCCATGCCAGATAAATTTTGAGTAATGGTCATTAAACCATCTACATTTATTAACATACTTAATTTCTAAATAAGAAATAATGACATAAAACTGTGCTGAATTGACATCCATCATGATCCTTTACATTTTCTAGTAATGATAAACGATCCACATTTGCTGTCCAGGTACCTACAAAGAGATTTTCAGGATACAGCAATCAACTTTATTCCAAATTTATTTGGTATCGACCATTGTAAATTGTACTGCTAAGCAAAGGTTTTACAGCTGATCCTTAGTCACAAACACATAGTAAAGACATACCCAAGTTCAAACTCAACAGATCAAACATATCTGGGTAATCTGGAGATTATACTGGATGTCACTTTGCTCTGCGTTTATTAAGCCAGAGAGTAAATATTATGCTGTGATGACAAAGTTTACATGTATCTTTTATTTAATCCTGATAAATACTTGAAATTAATACTATTTTAAATGTGTTATTTTGAAAACTATGTTTACTAAACGAATGTTTCAGTTAAAATACTCGAAAGCACTAAGATTACAAGGTAGTATACAAGGCAGTTTACTCATGGGCTGTTAAAAAAAGATCAATGCATTCACTTCCGTTAAGAGAAAAATATGTAAAGGAGGATCTAAATCAATATATTTTATGTAAGTGTGTGATTTCTAAATTTTTACACCTGAGAATAAGCCCTGTAACATCAACTGCAGAACATGTGTCTGTTCTTTTAAAAAAACTGTTGTATACCAGTTCAGTGCACAATAGTATAGAACAAAATTGTCTGAATTCGCACTGCACATTGACATTCATACTGCTTATTTGCATAAAATAAATAATATGCCAAACACCACTATTAGAGCATAAAATTGTAACCTTACCAAAATTGTTACTATATAAGTTATATTTTTGTGCAATAATATGATGTCATCAAACAAGTGGAGCCTTGATAAAATTTAACTAACTTGCAAGTTTTAATTAAACCATTCCAATTAGTTTTTTGTTTAAGGTTTGCAGTTTTAAACAATGCACGCTGAAGTGGTTTTACATCCATGACATACTTACACTCTACGTCCAGTGTTATGTATTTAAAATGTAGGGTTTTGTGTCTATCTACAAAACTAGAAATGCAATTACATGACAGTAAGCATTACAATTTGTTTTAAATTCATCTACTTTTATTATTATGTATAATATCGTGCTATTTAGAACTGGTCAAAGGTTGCATTTAAAGGGTAAAAATGAAAATAATTATTTTAGATTAAATAGAATTAAACAATCAGCATACTGGTTGTTTTTTTTACTATTACACATAATATATACAATTTGTTAGGAATGGTGATAGATATTATGGGAAGCTCTAAATTAGTATTATAATTAAGTTGAAATCTTTGCAGTAGTGTACATTAGTATCAGTATAGAAGCAAAGCTAGATGTATTTTTGTGTTAATATAAAACCCAACACCATACATTTACATACTTACAGTATGAAACCAAGGAGTTCGCCCAAGGGTCAGCAAGTCAAGTCTTTAAATAGAATACAACCAGAGTAATTAGAAAAATATGACATCCATCCCAAATAAGAGATTAATTATATACTTAAATTGTGGTCTTAATATTGCCTTAAATATCTCCAGTGTTCGGCATTAGTGCTATTGTATAATTCAGGTTCATTGAACCTGAATTATAATGTTAATATGGACATGCCTCAGTTTTCCAGGGAATATTATATAATTGTTTAAGTATAATATTATGGATGTGTTTGTAACATTGTTGGAATATTATTGAATTGCAAACAAAGTTGATGTATTAAATCAAGTGAGACTGTTTAAGATATCATGAGGACGCACAATGAGATACCAATTTACTCATTTCCAGTATAAGTTAAACTTGTGCAGTGCTGTTTGCCATATTAAGTAGTTACTGATTCAAATATTCTGTACTGTAAAGGATTCAGAAGGCCATATCCACATTAAGATGCTCGCTGCTTAATGCTCACTACATCCCGGGAATAGCACCTATGCCGAACACTGCTTATCACAGATGATTGTTTTTTATGAATGCAATTTTAATGAAGTAGTTCATCAGATACTAATAATTTTCTATAAGCTTGGAATGTTTAAACATTGAAATAGATATTATTACATTGTCAGCTTACTTTTCAACAAAAGCAATGAATTAACACCATTTTATATTATGTTACTCCATTGTGTTTCCTGAAAAGTTGTATGATGTAACTTCATTGTTTTTGCTGAAAAGTAAGCAGTCTGTGTTATATTAACTTTTTGATAACAGATGATCATTGATAAATATAATACTGATAGTGAGAAATAAGAACCAACACCGACTATACCATTAAAATGTTAAGACTTGCGACTGGATTAAGGTTTGGCAACAACCATTTTTTAGCAACTGAATTAAGGTGTACCAATTTTTATAGATATGTAACTCCATTATAGCCCTTACAACACTACACCAACACCAACTACAGTAATTGCAGTTTGGTTGCAGTTGTCATTATAACAGCGAACCTGCCAAAGGACAGACCAGTCTATTATATGCCAACGGCACGACAACTGTGCTGATGCTTGTCAGTTAGAGGACATTTATGTCAGTGTCAACTGCACCCAAACTATAACTTTACCACAGGGGTGCAGTCCAAATGGATTTTGTTTAGTCTGATATGCTTTTGTTCTGGACATTAGACTAATTAGGTACCAGGAAATCGAAATTTGAATAAATTCTTTCCCTAAACATACATGATATTAGTATTTCCATTTATTAGCACAACTAACAATACAAGAGCTATAAATTATTATAATTATAGATTATAGCATTGAATTACTATATTAGTGAAGCTTGGTACCATCCAAATTCTACAATTATGTTAAATTAATACAATCAGTATTCTGCAGAGTCAGTCGGTTTAAGGTAAAAAATACTATAAGTAAGTCAAAGAATCTCAAATAGCCAGAGCTCAGGTGTAAGTATCTCAGATGTATAAACAAACATTCAAGTTTTATTATCATACCTTATTCGTTTTCCTCATTCTGGCAATCACCTCCTCCATGTGCTTCGGATCTTCATTCGCATCTCTAACGTACCTGGGAATGCGAACGACATCTCCCAACCAACCTATTAGAAATCCACCTAAAGTTGTCCACCAAACAAAGGCGTGGCGGTCCCGTCTCAGATAGACATGGTGGGCACCGAATATGCCCCCCAGCATCCAAAGCAAATACGCCACAAATATAGACTTTTTACGCGGCGTAGTGGCCATTGTTACCCTTTTATTGAAAAACTAAACTGTGTCAGTCAAACAATACGTAAAACGAACATATACTGAACTATTGATCGCTTGTGCTAATCGCTTTAGTATTTGAAATGAAAATAGTTTTGTAATACACACGGCGGCGTAACTGTAAATGTATTATTACACGATATTCACAATTTCTTGAGGCGATTCGAAATTTCCGACATGACGTGGGATCTAATTTACAGAAGTTGACAATTTGACATGTCCAGACATGTACTGTGCTCAAGATGGGATTGTGTGTGCTGGGCGGGGCGACACGAGGCTAAAATATTGATTAAAAGTGTTGCTACCTGAAAAGAATCGACTATTCACGGAATAGTAACAAAACAGATTCTGAAGAAGAATATTACTTTACTAGTCCACCACCAAATTATACAACAAAGCTATAGAAATTAGCAATATCATGGGCTGTCGCTAAACAGAAAAATATTATTAAGAAAACATTCAACTTTTGCCAAGGGTGTTTCTAATATTTCTTAACTTGCGAAAAATAACAACCACCAATAGTTAAAAAAAAAATGGTATGGCATTTGATCGAAATAAACTACGCGATTTTTTAATTGCTATGCAAAATCAACTTTTTGAAGATATGTTAAAAAAAAAAACTATGGGAAAGAGCAAGTAATACTAGGTCCTCACACAGCCACTTGAGTTGCCAGCAATATACGGCCGTTAGTGTACTTATTACTATTAACTTTTAATTAAGGGTTTCAGAGTCCTGTGTAGACGTAAATAGTTCCAAACCTGAACATAAAAAAGCTACAATTTTTAATAAACTGACTTGACTCATTCTTTTCAATATATATCCGTGCAATTCTGAAAAATACACATTTATATAAACCCATTGACTAAATATGTACTTTACCCTGATGGAGTAGGTAGCGCACTACCCTAGTGTAGGACTGTTGATAAAATATCGATATATCGAAATATCGATATTATTATTTCGAAATATCGATATTTATTACTAATATTTTTTTGGACGATATATCGATAGTTCGATATTGAAATGTCGATATCGATGGTCGATATTTTTTTTAATATTTTTTTTTTCGTAATTTATTTAATCTACAAAATCATCGTAAAACTTAATCTACCGTATTGTGCCCAACAATCGTAGTAGCCAAACAGCTGAACATATAAAACAAAGAGTATTTTTAAAAACTCTTACTGAAATAAAACTTTTTACAAAAAAATACAACCGACTTTTACACAAAAAATCAAAAAAGTGCAAAATAACTTTAATTTCGGAAGTCGGTGTTCAAACAACGAAAAAGCAACCACAAACACCGAGTTCCGAAAATAAAAATTAATCCTAAAAGTCGGTTGTATTTTTTTGTAAAAAGTTTTTTATTTTTCACTTTTTAGTGGTACCTACATCCCCTCCCCTCCCCCCACCTAAACGAACCAATCACATTGGTGTAAAAAAAACGTACTGCTCCTTTGCAGAGTAAACTAAGAGGTCGTCAATGTAGATAATGTAGATATTTTTTTTTTTGATTTTTCGAAAACCGCTTAGTCGATTTCGATAAAATTTTCATGGGACCATTTGGGAAGTATACCCTTTCCAACAAAAAAATATTTTTTCAAATCGGTTGACAAGCGACGGAGTTATGCGCGAACAAACATAAAAAAAAATACAAACATCCGAATTGAGAACCTCCTCCTTTTTTAGAAGTCGGTTAAAAATATTGGCATACATAATTGTTTTATTTAAATTTAAAAAATAATTACTAACCTAACACTTACGTACATTCATAATTTAATTTGTTTAATAAATATACTGGACTATAAACTGTGTATTCATTTTTGAGCAGAATTACGATTTTTTCTAAATAAAGCCGATATATCGAAATATCGATATTTTTTTTCGATATATCGAACTCCGATATTGATATATTTGAAAATATCGATATATCGAAATATCGATATTTTAAAAAATATCAACAGCCCTACCCTAGTGTGGCTCGAGCTTATTTTTTTTTTTTTTTTTTTTTTTTGAATGGACTACTCGCAGTTCAGCACATTAAGGCTGGTTACTGCTCAACCGGGCAATCCCGTGGTTGCCTTAGATTCTAAGGCCCCCAGCCGGGGCTTAAAACTACTTAAAAACTAAATGGCCGCTCGCTAAGGGCATCCCCTGTGGGACACGGGCCTCGGCTTAGCGGGGTCATTGAGGGGGGGCAGCAAGGGACAGGCTGGGTCTGATTGATATTATTTAGGGGATTTAACGCTAATGGCTCAGCAGCGCGGGCTGGCTCGTTAGGCAAAAGTCGGGGAGGGGCTCGAGCTTATCAATTCTGCAGTTTTATATACATAATTCAAAGTTTCCAGCAGAGGGGTGGGGGAGAGGGGAACTGCACTATTTGCGTTTGTAGGTGCCCAATTTTTAACAAAGATACTAGCGTCATCTTTTACTAAATCCGCGTAAACTTGAGAGATTTAGCGTTAACTAGAGACGTTATAATGAATGACATACATGGTACTTACACCAATTATTTCCAGTTTACAAATACCTTGTTGATTTGAAGAAAAATTGATTAAAAATAATAAACATATATTCAAAACAAGAAAAATCATTTATTTATTTATAGCATTTAGCAAATTCTTATTTTTTAGGTTTGGCAAGATTGTCCTCATCATCCTAATAAAGTATTTGTATTTATTGTCAATAAATAAATTGTCATACAAAATGGTCACTACTTTCAGAGTACACTCACGATTGTAGATCTCTTCCATTTTGTGTAATTTATGTAGTTTGTCGGTTCTATTTTAAGCTCCAGAAAGTTCGGCTGAGATGAGTGATACTGTGAAAACTAATAGTTCTCCTCACGTCTTCCATGTCAGTTTTACATCCGGAAACCTCATTCATTTTAGTGCTGTGTTTTGCGAAATAGACGCTTTCAGATCTTGTGTTTTTATAGTTTAACTAGCAGTGCCCCGCGGTTCCACCCGCGTAGTTCCCGTTCCCGTGGGAATACGAGAGTAAAATATAGCCTATTTTACTCAGGATGAATGTAGCTTTCTAATGGTGAAAGAATTTTTGAAATCGATCCAGTAGTTTTTGAGTTTATTCTTTAACAAAAATACAAATCTTTCCTGTTTACAATATTAGTGTAGAAGTATAGAAGAATACTCTGTACAGATGTAACAATAATTTTATTATCTTAATTTATAGTTGGTGCAAGTCAATACCCATATGTTAGCAGGAAAGCTTTCATTCGACGGCACCATACTAAAACCAATAAATTACTTCAATATTAATATAATCATTATTTTATTTTGTGCTGGATTTATAAAACATTAAATTTTATAAACATCAACAGTATTTGTTGTTTATTTTTATTTCGTAAATTATTATTTTATAAGATAATCAAGAACTAAGCACGAATCGCTATGTAACAAATACAAAATGTTTGTAAAACTGGCTTTTATAAATGACCTACATTTCAAATTACCCGCCTACCCATAGAAAACCTATCTGATATAGATACAGATGTATACATAGATACGCACCTATAGTTTTTGGGATTAGTTCAGCGGATATAGTATCAGATGGCGACACCGTTCAATATAGGTCTCAAAAATTCTCGAGAGAGGGCTCTCTATTCCTTATAAATAATATATTACTATACTCTTTGGTTTCCAGCTAGAGGTCGAATACATAGTGATTGTGTGTTACGTTTTTATTATGAAGATATTTTCTTCTGTTAGTCTAAAATTATGATTACCTATGTAATCTACTATATAAAAATAAGTCGGGTTTTCCTTCCTGATGCTATAACTCCAGAACGCACGAACCGATTTCCACGGTTTTGCATTCGTTGGAAAGGTCTCGGGCTCCGTGAGGTTTATAGCAAATTCAGAAAAAGGTGCCCAGAACACTGGCCGCATTGCCACGATGAATGGCAATGCTGATTCGTTGACCAGTTGAGCCTGATGAATCTGGTGAACATACAAAGTAAAATGGCGCTGCTATATACCAAGACTTTCCAAATCATCCGCGCCTTATTGAAAATAAAAAGTTTATGATTTTATATAACTTCTCTTCTCTAAATAGTATGAAACAAAGTCGCTGTTCATCTCTATAAATGTTTCTCCCGCGTACCTTTTCATTGAATGAAAATATAACTGTACAGCTAAACAGTATTCTAGTGCCTCAAACAAAGCATGTTACACACAATGATTTATACTTAAAAAAAGAGGCGCCTTTCATGGAAAAACACATTTTGTCTGACACTGACAAAATAATGGATAATACAAAACTATAAATCAAGCCTTAAATCCTAAGAATGATCCGAAAAATACGCCATTCACGTAGCGAAAGAATTACATCAAGTCTTACTTATCCTGGCAAGCCACCTGGTGGATGGGACAGGGGCCCATTGACCTATCTCAATGCAGGGGCCCCATACCTCAACACTTCGTCAGACTTCATAGCTAGCTAACGGATTTTTATACGATTTACACTCATAGAAAACGCGACATACTAGGCAAGTTAATAATTTACACTCGTGTGAAGTCACGGGGGGCGGGCTTCGATAACGTAGGAACGCTAGACCATTCTAGAAATATAACAGAAAAGCACCTATAATAAATCAGATAATTTTCGAGCTATAAGCCTGCTAACGTACAGATAGGCAATGCATTTTGAAATGTGCAATGTAATAAACCAGGTCGTTGAATTGTATCAGCCAACGACCCTAAGCAATTATTACATCACAAATAACATTATTCAGCAAGTGGTATGTACGTCGTAGTAATAATTCAGTTCGCGAAACAATTCGCTGCTGTCGGTGTTGCAGTAAGTTGCATAATTTGAGGACGTAATAAAAATCCACACAAATAGTCATTATAGGTTTGTATATATTTTAAATAAGATGTTTCACTACTATCAATAATTATGTAAAAGTAAATGATAATATTCATAAATTATTTATTAAACTTTTGAACTTTTATTGATGTCATAACACAGTGCGTGCTTGAGTGCGTCCACGGTTTTATAACTTGCCTAGACAGAGCAGACTTTTTACTTAGAACATGTCCCTTCTAGTCATACATCCGGAAACGATGTAGGGCTACCAACCGATAATATTGTCATCGACTAATGTCATCGACAACTTCCATCGCCAAGTTTTTTTTTCAACAGTCAGCAAAAAGGCCTCAATCAGACAAGACATGGTGTGGACGTAAATCTATTTTCTTTTCCTACGTATTTACGCAGTCAAAAGAGTAGAGTTTTAGTGTCATTATTTATTTAAAGAAAAAGAAGTACAATGTAATACGTGTGTTTAAAATATAAAATATCGCCTTATGGAGCAGTTTTATGAAGTCACTCATCGATCGCGTCATCAAATAATATTATCCACTACATAATCATGTTTGAAGAAAATATTTATTAGTCGCCCTTGCGTTGAGGTAGATAAAGAGATTTCATATTTCTTAACTTGACAACAATTTGTTTCCAAAATGTACGAGGATTCTTCGGAGACGATCTATGGGACCCATGAAGACTCCCACGTTGTGATGTCGGAGAAGGTCCAGTCTCTGGCAGGGAGCATTTACCAGGAGTTCGAGCGCATGATAGCGCGCTACGACGAGGATGTAGTGAAGACTCTGATGCCGCTGTTGGTGAACGTGCTGGAGTGCCTGGACTCGGCTTACCAGACTAATCAGGAGCACGAGGTGGAGCTCGAGCTGCTTCGCGAGGACAACGAGCAGCTGGTCACGCAGTACGAGCGCGAAAAGGCGGCCAGGAAGCACGCGGAGCAGAAGGTGAGTGAACAAAACATTTTGTAAGAAGGGGCCTTGACTGTCTTCCTTTGTTTTGCATCACAAGGCTGCCTTAGAACGTATTTAGTAGTTTACCAAACTCAGTATTTAATGCACGCATATTGTTATTATTTATTTTTATTAATGTGGTTCAGAGTTGCTCAAGACTTGTGGTTATATTTGGTGGAATGTGCCATCCATTCTGTTATCTGAATCCCAAGGTAAACAAGATTATTTGGTATCAAGTTTGCATAATAAAACAGGCAACTGGTAATTGTATCAAGGTTCAGGCTTGTGTTATTATTTATAATAATTAATAGTGTGCTGCTTGACCTGTGCTATTGTTTACTAGAATATGATGCATTGTTCCACTTTTATTTGGTATAATTGGAAGTTTCTAATGTTAAAGTTCTATCTGATCCCAAGCTAAGCAGAGCTTGTGTTATGGTGACCAGACAACTGATATTATATACTTATATAATTTATGAATACATACATATTATAGATAAATCACACCCAGACACAGAACAAATAATCATGCTCATCACACAAAGTTTGTCCTGGGTGGGAATCAAACCCACGGCCTCCGGCTTAGCAGTCAACAGGCCCGTCATCAGTTCTGGGCAAAGAAACAAATAATACACCAATTCAATAGTTACACTCTATTTGATGATAAATTACACTTGTAACATTGTTTAATGGAACATAATCTATGAGTAACCAATTTTTCATATTATATTTTCAGTAAGCAGCATTACTTAGAATGTTCTGAACAAACAAATGTAACAAAGGTTTGTTCTCTTACACAGTTAAATATATCTTTTGTTGTAATACTTCATATGAATTTCATAAGGAGTAACCTTGAATGATACATGATCGATCATATTAGATGCAATTATTATTAAAAAAACAGAAACATTATACTATGTATGAGAATATTTTTTTCTGTGATTGGATAATCATAAAATTAGTTAGGGTTGATTTGCATAGTTAATATACAACTTTACTTTCTGTGATGAAATAGGGAGTGCATCTGTGTTTGCACACACTTTTGCATTTTACTATGTGCCGTGCTGATGGTCTGCCTATGTTTAGTTTGTTGTTAACTTGTTACCTCTGCTCATTTTGTAAAGGAATTAAAGCACCAAGTTGTATTCAAATGTAATTTATAATTACATTGCATGTGTGAGGCTTCGTTTTCCTGTGTGATATATTCTAAAAATAATTATTTAAATTTTGCATTAATTGCCTTGTAAATGTAATTGAAACTTATTGAATTTTATGATATTCATTTTATGAAAAACTATGCAATTGTGTTGAGTCTAACTAGTATGATTTAATTTAATAAAATATTTCCCCTACTAACTTGACTAGGTTGATATTAAGGTTAAAACAAGACTATGCCAAGGATATTTCTACCCAAAATAATGTTTATACTTTCCTCAATAATATAAATAGAATCACATCTAAAATATAACCATGACATAATAATAACTTCATTGTTAGAGTATTACGGGAAAATTAAAACATCTTACATAATAATGTTTCGACTTATTTAAAGAAACCACAAAAATTTAAACTTTGTAGGAAAACAAGGGGAACTGAAAATAAAAACAGGTGGAACACCAACATATTTACATTGCTGTAAAGAAAACTTTTTATTCTGCTTAATAATTTTGGAGGGTGTCATTGTTTTGGCAGTTATCAGTCTCATTACAAATTTAAGTAGGTTAACTAAACTAGGTATTAAAGAAATACAATCAGCACACAGTAAACAAAA
Source organism: Hecatera dysodea (assembly GCA_905332915.2). NCBI lineage: Eukaryota > Metazoa > Arthropoda > Insecta > Lepidoptera > Noctuidae > Hecatera > Hecatera dysodea. The sequence continues at coordinate 20,818,426 of HG995286.1, read as the reverse complement.
CAAACAATTCAATATTGTCAACAAAACAATGCAGAACATACCTAATCAATGTCTTTTTGTATAAGTATATACAGGTTTATTTGAAAAACACCAACAACCTCTTAAGAGGTGTACTGATCATTATGAACAACTTTTATTCTTGGAACAAACCTGAAATCGCGAAAATGAATCAAAACTTTTTTTTAAGTTTACAATCCTTACTAAATACTCATAAGCCAAAGCGTTTAGGTTAATATGCAATTTAATTGGATAAAGATGTACTTAATAATTTATAGAAAATGCAATGTTTTTTTTTTAATAAAGTCAAGTTAGCTAGATAATCTCAAGTTTATTTCTTCACTCACCTAGCCATATAACTTAGCTTATTACATTTATTTATCTGATCTGGGATAAATTAGACAAAGGTGTAATGCTTTTATTTTGTTGAGTAATCTAAGTTTTGAATTAAAACTAGCTGTGCCCGTGACTTCGTACGCGTGGATGTTAGAAAAAAAAAGCAACATTATACATAGAACACTCATTTATAAAATTCTGTTTTTCCATTATATGTTAAAACTGTTTTTTAAATGCCTGAACTTCCAATATATTGGCTTGTTCGTACTACATGAGAAGTGAGAATAATGAATGAGCTATTCTTCATATCTTAATAATAACAGATACACAGGTCAATCAAAACTAATGTAAACCAAATAAAGTTTTGCTAAACAACAACAAAGCGATAATCAGCGCTCTATCAAGTCCCTTACTAAATTTAAAATTAAATATCTTTTGATTTTATGGATCGATTTTAATGGACTAAACTCTAAATAATAATCGGTCCAACACATAATATTTTTAAGAATGTAGCTTTCGAATCCAATCAAAAATACCACTGGGTATTTGCGTGATGCTTCCACAAACATATGGACAAACAGATAAAAGGACTAAAATTGCATATTTGCGTTCAATCTTTTCCTAGCGTTTCTCAGTTATTTTTATGGAAAAATATTCAATGTATAGACAGCAAAATTACCATTTTATTATAAAAAGGACAAAAATTGCATATTTGCGTTCAATATCTATTTTTATTCAAAAATTATCTATGTTTAGCATATGCAAGATCTCGATTTTATTATATGCATAAATAACTTATTTTTCTAGATTAGCTGTCTATAAACAGGATGCATTGTATAAACAGGATGTTCACTTGAAATTGGGGCTTTATTGCTGTCCAGCAAAGCATCATCATATAGTTACTTTGAGGTAGCGACTCGTGTAGGTACGTCGACCCCTAAACGTGCCTACGCTGCTATCGTCGCCACGAATAAGCCTGTGTCGAAGACGAAGAAGGGGGATGAGAAGAGCTGCTGTGAACCTGCCAACAGGGGTTCGAAACAGCTAGGCCCAGCTACGGGCACGAGTGACCAGGATGGCTTCGTGAAGGTGGAGAGGAAGAAGAGGAAGATGCCTCCTAGTCGGAACCAGTGCGGGACCGCGCTGGTAGATCCCAATATGCTGCGTCCGGCAATACCTACGACGCAGCTCTATGTGTCTCGTTTACATCACACCACGAAGGTAGAGGAAATCGTGGAGTATGTTCGAGCGAAGACCAGCTGGACCTTAAGGGTAGAGAAGTTGGAGCCACGCCATAACACGAATTTCAAGTCGTTCGTGGTGCGAGTTCCGACTCATCATATTGAGACCTTCCTCAAGGAGGAGTTTTGGCCGAAGGGTGTCGTGTATCGGCGACTCCGCGGAAGACTACGCGACACCACGCAGCGTAACACGACGCTGACGCCTTGTGTAAATTAAATAGTGTAATGTTTGTGTTTTTGTATAATTATGTATGATAGTCTGTAAGGTACATATATATGTTATGGGTCTTTGTTACACGAAATAAAAGTTATATTATTATTATTATAAACATATTTTAAGTGGCTGGAGTAGATTTACAAACATTGTTTGTATATTTTCTTTCGTTTCTCCTCCATAATAAAAAATAATGTTTGCAGTATTTCCATAGTTCTCACCACTAATGAAGACTAAACATACAAAATAACACAAATAATGAACTGCTTCTACGTACCCATTAGCAAGTTTGAGTACTCCCTTATTTGTTTCAGGAGTGTCTAATGGATGCAAGTTCAGATTTCCAAGTTTAACAAACAACCTGTAGCTCTTGTACCATATTATTATACCTTATAAACTTCTGTACTGTAAATGCTTTTGCTCAGAAAGATAAAATTAGAACCATAGAATATTAGTTGAGTGTGTTTGTAAGTTGGTAACAAATAAACTCAAAAACTACTGGACTGATTGCAAAAAATCTTTCACCATAGAATGGTACCATTGTCCCTTATAATTTATAATTATCATTTACCACAAGCCATTTTCATTGCATACGGAAATCAATCATAATTAAACTGTTGGCAACGATTTCTGTTCACATCTTTCGAAATGAAACATAATAATTAAAACTCGGTTGGAAAATATATTTGGTAAATTAACTTGACAGTTATTTTGGTAACACTGAGAAACCTAGTAAATGTTGCAAAACTGGGCTCAACTTGAGTTACATAACTTTTTATGATTGTAAGAATTGATTGTATCAAAATAAACTTCCAACTTAAAAATTATTTATATTTTTTTTACAAACTGTTCCCGTTTTTTGTTACAAACTGAAGCCATAATTTTTAATTTTTTTACTTTTCTATAGGATTATGGTCGGATGATTTTGAATTAGCAATATTTGGATTAAACTGAAATGTACCCAACTGATGCAATAATTTTAGTAACCTAGATTTCTATAATGAAAAAGTCTTGAGCAACTTATGTACTTTTTAAATACAGAACTCATAATGAAACTGGAAATCCAATAGCCTCAACACATGACATGTAAAATGCTCCCTTCTCTCTTTTAGTATAAACTAACTCATTAAACTATTGTTAACAGTTACTCGAAGCTGAAGACCATTTCGAAGGAGAGAGGAAGGAGCTAACAGGCAGACTGGAGGCGTTAGACAGCATAGTCAGAATGTTGGAGCTCAAGCATAAGAATTCACTGGACCACGCTAGCAGGCTTGAAGAACGAGAGAATGAGTTGAAGAAGGTAAGCCACAATGGAGTTAGCATTGATCCATAAATATCTCAAATTGTTAATTAAGGCCGGTTTCACACTGTCCCTATAGGCTATATTTATCATCACGCTAAGACCAATAGGAGCGGAGCAGTCATGAAAAATGAGACACATAAAATATATAATATTATTATAATGCTGAAGAGTTTGTTTTTTTTCTGGACCGCGCTGATCTCAGGAGCTACTGGTTCGAATCGAAAAAACATTTTAGTGTTGGATAGCCCATTGATCGAGGAAAGCTATAAGCTATGCTAACACGCACGACCAATAGGAGCGGAGCATCAATGAAAAATGTTGTAAAATCGGGGTTTTTCTTTCTCACCCTCTTATGTGACGCAGACGAAGTTTCGCGAGTCATATAAGTAGATGGGATATGTTGAGATGGCATATAGGAAATGTTGAGGAAAAGACTTCTAAATAACTAAACTACTATGCACCAGCTAGCTCAGTTATTACGAAAAATCTCATTAGGGTGTTTGCCAGATAGGTGCAAGATGGGAAACCGGGACAGTATTCGAACAAATCAGGACAAATCGGACAATATTGGTCGACTTGGTGATGAGTGAATGTTTGATAGCAATCTGAACTCATATTGTAAAGAGGTCATTTTTTCAACTACACTGGCAAAGTATAATTCTACCGGAAAAGCGTAGTAAGCTACGCTTTTCCGGAGCGTCACGGGAAAAAGTTTGGTTATAGGGAACGTGTACGGAACGCTCGGGAGGGTGCTGAGATGGAGTGCCAGTAATGGTCCCATTTCGGCCTCCTCCAGAGACAAGTCAGCCGCTGTGCTATTGCGCAGTGGCTGATGCCTGGGGACGGTGAGCGTGGGTGGCTCGCCGTCCGATACCAGGTTGAGTCGACGACGCGTTGTGTTCCACGCGCGCCGCAATTAGCCGTCAGCACCGAGGACGGGGCCCCATAGGGTCGGTGCCTGCTAGGGTTGCGGAATTTGTTCGAAAGAGTTACCGCGGCCCTGGAACGCATAGGGCACAAGAAGGATCACGGGTGGGTTTTAGTCAGTAAAAGTCTGACACTCCCTACCGCTCCACCCAGGGCGGGAGGGGTCATTTGATGATTTCCCATCCAAAAAAAAAAAGGGAACGTGTACGGCGTAGACTATGCCATCTAGTGTTGCAAATTCAAAAGAATTCCTCGCAGTCTAATAACACCTCTGTGCCCACCGCTGAGAAGAACAGTTCTAGGCGCAAATTCTCCGTTGGCGAGATTCTGCAAGGTAGTTAATAGCTGTGGTGATGAAATCGATTTACACTTTGACAGTTTGGGCAAATTGAAAGCCTATTTTCATGATAATCTCCCTTAATGGTCTTTCATTAACTCGCGTGAAAGGAAATGAAATTGTGATTTGTGTGAACTAGAATAGTTTTTTTTTTTTGTTTGTACAACTTCCTTATGCATGCGGTGTTTACCTGTAAGTGATTGTTGCACTGATGTATAATAATAATTTAATGCATGCTATTTTTAACACAAAACCAGTGTAAACAATTGTTGGTGAACCAATAAATAAATAAATAAATAAATAAAATCTGAAACTTTTAAGTTGTAAATATTTAACCTGTGCTGCCGCCTATACTTCCTACATACTCCGTTTAGTAGGTACGCGTCTGTGCTGTTGCTGTCACATTGTTTCTGCACGTTCCCTATAGTAGGTTCTTTAAAACTGAAAGGAGAAACAATGTAAAGAAGCCTAGTTGCTGGTTTAATCCATGTTAATCTTTTAATTATATATATATATAGAGATTCCGATATTAATTCAGCGTCCATTTGTTGTTGTGACCCACCGATGCATAGAGCCTTTAATGGCGCGGTCGCCACATTCCGTTGATTTCTGCCGTCTTCTTGAATGGTATTTCCGTTGGAACAGCCTTTACCTCTTGGCACTGCAGCACCATGAATGTTTTTACGCTTTGTACTTGACGACTGTTGTTCTAGGATCCAATAATCCAAGCCGCACTTTGAATCCTATTCAAAGCTGTTTTCTCGTGCATTTTTTGCTATAAACACTTAACTGTGTTATATAAAGGAAAGATTTGAGTGTATTCGTTACAAACATATCTCTAACGAATAAACTCAAAAACTACTGGACCGATTTCAAAAATTCTTTCATCATTAGAACGCTACATTATCTCTGAGTAACATAGGCTATATACAATTAAATAAATATCCGCCCGTGTGAAGTGGCGATGGGCCACTAGTCTATGATAAGTTCAAACTCTAGCTCTAGTGGACATGTTGAGAATGAATTTGAGGTTTACTTCGATGTATTTTTTTAACCCCCGACGCAGAAAGAGGTGTGTTATAAGTTTGACGTCGATGTCTTGTCCGTGTGTCTGTCTGTCTGTGGCATCGTAGCTCTCAAAGGTATGGACCGATATCGATGGTGCTGCAACCAGGATGACCATCCTGGTTGCAGCACCATGCACCTGGTGGCAGTGATACCCAGCGGCGACTATATCACTACAAAAAAATCTAGGTATGAGTATATTTTGGAATGTTGAAAAAAAATATCGGTAAATTAGTACCTATCTATATAGTTCATTATTAAGTGGACAATTATTTTTTACTTATTTTGTTTGTTCCTTAAACTAAAAGTATTTTTTGTGTAGGGGGTTTTGAAATTTAATTTCTTTGATGATTTTATGTACTCGGTTTCTTATGAGATGAAATGTCCTCTTCGGCTCGCCCAATGTCTTAATATACCGATACGATACGTAAGTCTTACAATTAATTAATATAATTGGAGAGTTACGAAGTTTATGGTCTCCAAGTAGGTACGTACACTTTACACTATCGCGAACGACTCCAAGACGTCGTCGTATTGTTGTAATTATATAGACTGTGTCTGTACACTAGTCCAATGCCTTTTAAAAAACTGGAGCTCGGCTTCCGTACACAGCCCATTTTCTTTTGTTAGTACAAAAGGGAAACTTACATTACGAGTTCCTCTGCATCAATTTATATTAAATGAAATATTGTTATCGTCGTGAAAACAAGAACAGCAATATTGCAATAGACGGGTTTACATTTTTTTTTAAATAATGTTAGTTACTGCTGCATTTTTTTGACGTAGGTATGCAATTAAAAGCCACTCAAGTGATGGGATTGCCTGTTGAAAAGTCAATCAATCGAATCACGTTTGATGATTTTGTAACCATTTTCTTACGCCAAACTTTGCCTTAGACACTTATTAAAAGTATATTATGGTATAATCGATGATGACCTCATATGTTATAAAATATCGATTAAATAAAAAGAAAAACACGCTGACAAGCATTCTATTTAATCGTCTTGTGCTAATCCAATAACGTTTTACGTTTAGTACCATTATTTTTTACGTCGTAGAATAAGTACGGGAGTACATGCAGGTGGAAAACCGGGTCACATTTTACAGAGCGAAGTGCTTGCCTTATTTCACGAATCATATTTTAATGAGGCTCGGATTACCCACATGAGCTTTCAAATTAAATTTGTTAACTTAGTTTCATTAGCATTTGAGTCCGACAAATGTATGAGATGGTATTGTGCATAACAGACGTGTTCCCAATATTTGTGAGGCGCTTGTGGATATCGATATTTAAGGATTCTTCTGTTTTCCTTTGAGTGTTTGGGTACAGAAGGTGGCTACTTAATTGCAGTATCGGCGGCGTTCACGAAAACCCCAAAGGGGTTAATTGTTGTCTTAAGTCTCTATTTGTTGGTAATGATCATCATGTCAATTTTATTAAGAAACTAGCTTCGTCCCCGTGGAATCCCCGATTTTAAAACATTCTTTATCGCTGCTCCGCGCCTATTGATGTTGCTCCTAGTGATGATATATAGCCTAAAGCCTTCCTGGATAAATGGTCTATTCAACCCAAAAATAATTTTTCAATTCGAACCAGTAGTTCCTGAGATTAGCGCGTTCAAACAAACAAACTCTTCAGCTTTATAATATTAGTATAGATATGAAGGTTATTAGGGTCGAAACTTATGAAGTTTAACCGGCATGATGTCGTTATCTTGCATTAGCTCTTAAAGGTGGCAGTTGAAAGAGTATGTACTGCATTAAATACTTCATACTTCATAAGTTCTTCACACTGAGATCGATATTAAAAGTGACATATTTCGCACGCTCTTTTTATAACAAAAACCTTGTGTAGTTTATGATCGTCTTTAGTTTCTTTAAGAAACTTGATTCTAGCTCTATACATTGAATTCGATCTTAATGGTGCATTGTTTAATCAAATTAATCGAAAGCAGTAGTGACTTCTTAACCCCCTCTCTTTAATTATATACAAGCAACGACATTAACCCTATTGTTTTTAGTGAGTTAAACATCATTTTTAGGGTTCCTTACCCGAAGGTAACCTACGGAACCCTATTACTGTCACCGTCTGTCTGTCAACAGGAGGTATCTCAAGACCCCTATTTTTTAGTGTGTATTTCTATTGCCGTATAACAAAAAATAATAACAGTTAAATTTATGTTAAAATTAAAGGGACCATACAAAAAAAGAGTTATTCTTCGGTTTATGGTAAGAAGTCCTTTGTGTAAGAGCCATACTCGCATTTGGCCGGTTTTTTAAAATCAAACGTAAAATGGGCAGATCTCATTTCGAAACTCCTTTCACTTTCTTGAAACATCGCTCAACGCTCTCTTGAAGGCCAAATCTGACTGTGATGTGCTCGTGAATGAGTAGTAAGATGGCCGTAGTAGCATTTATGGACTATTATATAAGATGGACATATAATTAAACGACTAATGATAGCCGATAAACCGATAACCATATTTGTAAAAGGAAATACATGAATATCATGCAGTGTACTGTTCTTCAAATAAAGTATTTTGTCTGCAGGAGTATTCTAAGCTTCATGAACGATACAATGAGCTGTTCAAGACCCATGTGGACTATATGGAGCGAACCAAGTTGCTGATGAGTACGGCCAGTGACCGAGGAGAGGTACGGGGAAGACTTGGGCTCAACCCGATGAGATCTAGTGGTGAGTTTATCATAAGAAATCGTACTTTTTCAGGCGAATCGTATCCTTGTTGCATCTCAAAGAACATTATCAGACAATCAGTAAAATCATCGTATAATATAATATAACCGTAGCTAAGTAAGAAATAATCTTGTCATCGAATTGATAAGTTATGGGACGATTAGTGCTTATGTAATTGTGAGTTTTTCACTTGCGTACCGATGAAAGTTTTGTTTGGGATAACACTGTAAAGCAGGGGTCAAAGTTTTCTGGCTAAGCGAGACTCATTTTCTCATAAAACCAAAGTTATTGTTTGTCCAGCCGTTGATTACCAATCTGACCTGAACCATCAACAATGTAACAAAACAAGAAGGGGTAAAAAAACGAACTCCGAATGGCGTGTTAGAAAATTAGCAACGTTCGCAATATGAAGGCCGTTTTAGATAACTACTTATTTGCTAGTAGCTATACTAACTTAACACACTGACAATGAGTCATCATACAAATATGGGCTAATCATTGCCGGCCCGTCTTAATCTCGAAAGGCGCAGTTGAACTAAGTCGGTATTTTTAAATAAAAAGACAGTCGTGAGTTCCAGCCTCACAAAGGCAGTATGCGCAGCTTAGGATAGGCATTTGTTCAGCAGTAGACTGCGATAGCGTGAGTTGATTGTTGGCAGAATTCAGTTTTCAAACTTAGGCCCTTTCAATGCGGTCTGATCGATGACCGGAAAGCTACTTCCTTGCCTAGTTCTATCACCAAACAGGCCCGACTGCACAACATAGAGAGGAATTGTTCAAACTAGCCATGTGGAAACGGCCGATAGCGGCCATGCCAAAATACTGGAGGCGATTCCAGGACGTACCAATATAGCTTTATGTAAAACTTCAAACAAAGTCCGCTGTGTCTATATAAAAAGGCTCAAAGCGGTTGACGTTCTACCAGAAGCATTCCTGATTTACCAAGGGATAATCTCGAGGATTTCCTTTTTAATCACAAAGTGGGTTTCTTCTGTTATATAAAACGTCTAAGCTAGTAATATGTTTCAAATATTATGGCATGCTTTGAAATAACGGTATCGGAGTGCTGATGAGAACAGAAACATCGTAAATGTTTGATTTACCACCGTCAAGTAAAAAATCGACCTCTCTTCTAACTATTCTTTTCCTAGGAGTCTAATTCCAGTCTTACCGAACGAATTTCGATCTCAGAATCATACATCGAGTTTAGCCTATCTGGCCATCACAGCCCAGTATTGCCCTTACAAGTTTTTCTGGTTTCTTACTACCTGTAACGACTGTCAAAGAACTACAAAATAGTATATATGACTGCCTGGCCAACGGCTTACAAAACACACGCGGTCCGAAGCACGGTGGAGTCACAGAATCTACTCGTATAGGATGTTCCGGTCAATACTTGCTTATTCGATGTATCATTTTCATAACTCGACAATGATCTCTATTCCTCGAGAACCACCCCCGTCGCCCCCCTGTTACATGCATCGGCAGTTTGGTGTGAACTTAGGTCATTATCTTATTACACATGCATCAGGTAGATTGCATAACCCCGATGGAATCCTACCGCCAATAAGAGCTGACGATTTGAAAGAACTTTTCCGGTCAATAGGTGCCTCATGATGCTAGGCACCATACGTCGAGTTATTGTTTGCTTCTAGCTATCTAGAATTTATATTTCTCATTTGGCACGAATTTTATTATAAAACATAGCATATCAACAAAAACGCATATAAACGCACAGAAAATGTAGCAATAGATTAGAAAAAAAGTAAAGTAAAAGAAAAGGATAGTAGTGTGAGCCACTGTTCTAATCAGATTAATATAGTAGATTTTTTCACTTTTCACAGAATGCTTCAGTTTCCCTTTGAACGTTGTGATTGCTTGTTTCCTCCTCATATTAAATGCGTTTAGCAGATCTATTACGGAACGCAATTTCTCAATTAGGGCTAATAATCGATAGGCTATCAAAGCATCTATTCACTGGTTCTTTCCATAAGTTGTGAATCGAATCGCGACTGCTGCAATTACGATCAAATACACTTATACGTACAAGCTGATTGACCCAACGCGGCAACGTCCTTATAGTGAAATTAATTAATTTCAATATAAGGACGTTGGCCCAATCAGTAAAATACGTAATAGGATAAGACAGTGCGCACAGCGAGTTAGAAACATTGTCGTATAGGTATAATATGTTTTGACAGTGGTCAATCGGACTCGGTTCATTACATTGTGACTATGATCATATGTCATTCCGATACGAGTGTAAGAGCTATCATTATTGTCGTCGAGCTAAATATTGTCTGCGTACACCCTCTGAGTATACATAAATGTCGCAGCTAAATCGTATAACACACCGTATTACATAAAGGCGCGCCGGATGAAAACCGCCGCCCCATGTCTATAAAATATTTGCGAAGAAATCTCGACGTCTAGGCGGCATTAGTATTGAAACAGGCTGCGTATTAAAAAATAGATTAGTAGGAAGTCTGGCTCGCGCTGAAACATTCATTCAATGCAAAAGAACCAAATATAGAATCCAGACCGACCGAGTTTTTATGCATCATTTAGTATTCTCACTATTTCCTAATGGTTCACTATAAATTTAAATTAGACTTCGCCCGTAAAATGCATCAGGACCGCTTTTCTCGTAATTTAAATGTCAGGGCTTAAATGAAAACAGTTTTAGTTTTCAACCGCGGTTTGGCATTTCCAATAAATGGAAATCGAAAAGCAGCGCTCTTTCATTTTGTATGAATGGGTTTCCTTTGATATAAAACCTTTTAACTATCCTTTATTAGTGCATTTTGCAATTATCTCGTAAGTCGTTGTCATGGTTTCCCTGGCTTATGGATTTCAAGGGCGTGGGCGAGTCACGGGTGTAATACAAAATCAATATCGTGATCTTAGAAATATTTTTATCTCATGATGGGTTAGATCTTGATTATAATAAAAAACTACTGATTATTTATTTTTTGCTCTTTAACTCATGTTCAAAGCTCACTTGTAAACAAGAATGTTATAAAATAGATGGTTGTAGATAATATATTATTATTCAAAATATGAAACATGCTGTTCCTGCTCCATAGGACAACCTAGCAGGGATGGCGAACCAAGTGCCAGTGGTGGTACACTACAAAATAATAATACGCCTAATTGTCCTGAGATCAGCTTTAATTATACTTAAATAAAGAAAGGAAAAAGAAACTCGTCAACGATCGTCTTTTGGACACCTTACAGGTCTACTGAAATTAAAGTCATTTTTTGTTTAGAAGTCGGTTGTATTTTTTGTAAAAAGATTTTTCTCTTCGTTTTTTAGAGGTGACACCCCGCAGCTAAACGTATCCATCACAGCGAACGTGTTATAAACTGGTGTATGCAATAAACAGACATGCGATTTCAGAAATCCCGGAAGATTTGCTATCATTTATTGAAGAGTTACGTTTCCTATCTCCGTTCATCATTAGATCTTCACCAAACAAGAAAGGGACCTCTTCGAAATACTAAGATGCTCTTCCAAACCATCGCTTACAGTTTTTGGTTTCATTTTACCTCGACAAGAGAGAATGAAAACGTCATCAATGTAGTCGAAGCCACGCATTGTAAGGGATAACTTAAATATCAGCCGTCAAATCTCAATCAGATTTAAATGAGACCACATGACAAGCACCAGCTTTTGAATATACAAGAAAAAACACAAGAAAAAAAACACATTTTCTTCAGAACCTCCTCCTTTTTTGGAAGTCGGTTAAAATGAGAGAAGAATGTGGTATAATTATGCTATCTCACATTTTCCTAAAAATGGCACGATCTCCTATAAAGGTTCGTCATCCCTGACCTATGGTGTCGTAGACAAAGTCAAATTTGTTGGTGTGTATGTGTTGATTTATGTTCACTATATACAGGTGTATTTACTAAAAAATAAAAATAAAACACTCACACCGATTCATTGTTGTTAATTGTATACATCAATGGTTGCAAAATTTGTAAATACGAGTATGTGAGTAGGTTGGCCCTTACTAGCAAACTTATGTATTAATTTTACCTCTGCTGGTATTACTTTGTACCTATAAATAGCGTAGTAGTGTTATTTTATCTGCATCGTCCTCACTCACATAATCAATTGATTGGTATATACTAATATTGTACAGCTTTTATTTGAAACGAATAAGTATGGAGTTTCTAGTCCGTTATTCTCCATAAGAATCTACTTTTTGTTAATGGACAACTAGAGCCGATAAAATACTTTATTTTAAACTATAAATGGGACGGTCAAAGATGACTTTTAATGGTCTAGTTGAAATTAATGGAATTGACTTTTACTTTGCTCGTTTATGTTCTTGAATTACCAAGAAGTAAATCGCTTTCCGTCTTGTTATGATCAGCTGTAAAACTTAATATCATATTTTATTTGAACATCTCGGGATTGCAAAATTGTAATGATATAGTTATACACACGGGAGGCGGATGCTGAATAAAATCGTTTTAAGGCTATATAAGCCAGTAACGAACGACATCCAATAAGTCGATAAGGCGTTTATTGTTTTATCATTATCACATGCTTACATCCTAGACGTTTCTGAGCTTACAAGCTAAGCTTACAGTCAGTAAATGAGTACATATATTTTTTTGTGAGACTTGAATTCCCCAAGAGAATTCGCTGTACAAAAAAAGTATTTCATTTAAGTATGTGTGATTTCGATTTCACAGTTTTTATAGTTAAATGTTAAAATGGTTACCGATGTTTTGGGCTCAGAGAATGTTAATGAGCATTAGATTTAGGTGTTTGAATAATTAGGTGGACCAGTTACCCTTGGCTATCTCTGTTGTAATATGAACGGAATGTTAACATGTCTCTATTTCCATAACTGTGGCGTTCGAGTTCGTTATGCCATAAAACATGTATGGACGTATACCACAGTTAGCAAACAGTATTTTATTTTTACTTCAGATGAATAAGTAAATATAAGTTTGTATAAAACCTTTTGTGTCATGAAAGGGTAAATATAAGTTTATATAAAACCTTTTGTCTAAATATAGAGATACATTTGGACGTCCGTAATGCTACCAGTGGCCGTACTACGAAGTGCCAATGCTATCATGATTCAGTGTTAGGGAAAGGGATAGTGCTATTCGTCTTGTGTAACTCCGTTTCTCTCTGACACAGGAATCATGATGGATTTAAGACAGAGTCATGGGTGCTGGCTTTGTTCTATGGCACTCAGCGTGTGCAGTCCATGCATTCATACTACTCTTGAATTAATAAGTGCAATATGTAAATTACTACGTTAGTATTGAAAGGGGATTAAGCTATTCAGGGATTATATAGGTACCCACGGGAATATTAGGTTGCTGCAGACGCATCGTCTGCATTATGCATGTCTCTATTCAGTTGTCCGTCTCGGAAATTAAACCGATTAATTGATAGCTTATCCACCCTGACTTGCATCATAACGCCTATCAATGTCAGGAGATATTATTCTATTGAACTACAATGGGTTTGTATGTATTTTGTGTTGACAGCAATTGATAGCTCCATTTTACGCTTTAGCCCCGATATCGAAACCATATGTTCACTGAACAAAACTGTCATGCTTGTTGTCATTTAAGGGTAGGTACATGTATTGTTTTAAAGTGCTTATAGTGTACTAATTCATGTTTTGGTATTTTTCCATGTGATGCTACTATTGACAAGCAATAATTAATTAATATCGGAATCAAATGTGTGTTTGGAGTCGAAAAAGTTGATCGACTTAATACAACAAATAAAATCGTTTCCTGACTAAGTATTGTGATCTAGTCCCACGGCTGCACAAGTGGACTGGCTTTCTACGTACACAAGCTTACTGTTTTAACACACATTGCGTTGTTATCCATTGCTCTGATTGGCTAAATTAGGCAGGGGCCAATTGGTTCTAATAGAGAGTATAAAATGTTATTTCTGTATCGTTCCGACTTAATCTAATTACTACATCGCAGTATGAAATTACTTTGGTCTAAACTTTTTTATTGTTTATTTATTTTTTATAGTCACGCATGTGTGTATAAAACACTTTTTATATATGGAGGTGGAGGTCGATATGCCAGCTGTATTACATTACTTTGTCTTTATCGAAGCGTATTCCTCTTCATATAGTGTGATGATCTGAAATATACAGTTTCGAAAAGCATCAATAATGTTCTGAATATGTTACAAATCGCGACACACTTTGCTGCTAAGATTAATTAATAACCATTTAAATAGTATGGACTATTTATTATACGAAATACAGACGTGTACCTACAACAGCTGACTTATCCAATGCGAAAAACTCATTCCTACATTCTCCAGGTCCAATATCATTCGGCTTCGCTTCGTTGGAGAGCTCGATGCACAATGTGGAGCAAACGGAGAGCATGCCCGGTAGCCCAGTCAGCCTGTCCTCGTCGCCACCGTCACCGCCGACCGGTTCTGACCTGGCCGCAGTGAGGACTGTGGAGTGCGCGCATCAGACTGATCCCATCACTCAACAGAGTCAGGTAGGACATCTTGTACTTATTTGTTTAATTAAAAACCAAATTTAATCGTCAATTTGATATTTTCGTTGTACTCCAGTCTTCAAACAAATATTGGACACATTTACTATAGATATGCAGTGCTGCCGACAATCATCAACGAAGCGTAATGCATAGTGTATTGTGTGTACATATTATTATTAATATGTACACACAATGCATTAAAACTTATTATTATATACTTTCGTGAAATGTACTAAACACATCAAAAGTATCTAGGGATCAACATATATTTTTGCAATAACTTTCCTCCTGATTGATATTAATTAAAATTTTCTTTAAGGATTCATCAAATAAAGTGTTTTCGTTTGTCACAGTAACGATAAACCAAGTCACCTTTGCATTAATAAAGAAATTTGCCATTTTCCTAATAAAGGGATTTTTGACATTTGAACCACTAACATTAAAGTTCGAAAAAAAGACTGAAATAACAGTTTTCTTTAAAATTTTATTGGGTAACTTAAACAATTAATAATCCGTGTTTCTACCGCGAACACTAACAACACAAGAACATCGGTTTGGCATACTCAAAATGAGTTCATCCAAATCACGCTGTGGAATGGCCGCCCATGTTCGTTGCAACAACAAAAAAAGGTCTTCTTGCGACTGGATACCCTCCATATTCGGCAGAGCTCTTCGCTTACCTTGGCTGAGCGCCATGGAGGACGGTATCGCTGCACCACACGGAGACAAGACCGATACATTCAAATCTTAACTCGAAGAGCTCCAACAATAACCGCCATGATGTTAGCCGTGAGGCTTCATCACTCTTCAGGGAACTTAATTAGCGACCAAACAGTCAGAAACCGCTTGCATGAAGTGAACCTTCATTCCCGAAGACCGCTACGGGTACCACCTATAGCAATGCACAATCGTAGGATTCGATATCAATGGGCTCTTGAACACAGAAATTGGGCAGAAGAACAATGGCGTTTCGTGTGCTTTTCTGATGAGTCTCGTTTTGGTATGAGACCGGATACAAGACGTATACGACACTGGAGAACCCCTGGACGCCAACAGCGATTAAAATCCTGCCAGGAAGTCCATCCTTATAGTGGTGGAACCATCATAGTATGGGCGGGTATTTGGATCGGCGGAAGAACTGAGTTGATTTGGATCAGAGGCAACCTCAACGCTCAAATTTATGCTGAGACGATTGTATCAGACGTCATCGTTCCTCTACAAGTGCAAATCGGTCCCTTATTTCAGTTAATGCATGATAATGCACGACCGCACACCGCAAGAGTTGTAAGACAGACTCTCGCCGCAGCTAACATCAATGTCCTGCCCTGGCCTGCTCAGTCGCCAGACTTGAACCCGATTGAGCATGCATGGGATATGCTACAGAGAAGAGCTCTGCCGAATATGGAGGGTATCCAGTCGCAAGAAGACCTTTTTTTGTTGTTGCAACGAACATGGGCGGCCATTCCACAGCGTGATTTGGATGAACTCATTTTGAGTATGCCAAACCGATGTTCTTGTGTTGTTAGTGTTCGCGGTAGAAACACGGATTATTAATTGTTTAAGTTACCCAATAAAATTTTAAAGAAAACTGTTATTTCAGTCTTTTTTTCGAACTTTAATGTTAGTGGTTCAAATGTCAAAAATCCCTTTATTAGGAAAATGGCAAATTTCTTTATTAATGCAAAGGTGACTTGGTTTATCGTTACTGTGACAAACGAAAACACTTTATTTGATGAATCCTTAAAGAAAATTTTAATTAATATCAATCAGGAGAAAAGTTATTGCAAAAATATATGTTGATCCCTAGATACTTTTGATGTGTTTACCTAAACTTGAGTCCTCATTAAGAACTCGACCTAGGTAAACGCAAATGAGGTAGATGGGATATAATGCTACAAAGAGGTTTTCAATCTATATTTCCTTTGATCGCTGAAATGAACTAACGCTAACAAGCCGCAATACCGTTCTAAAATCCTCAAAGCAAGGGAAAGCTTTGAAATATGTACATCTTACATTTATCTGCAAGATTAAGACCTTGGAAAAGGAACTGTAACTTGTGTGTTGTTTATAGTAGGTATTTGTGGAAATATCAGTGTGATTATGGATTCTTACCTTAAAGATAGGGCTGTTTTGATGTAGGTAGGTTTACTTTTATGATAGACACATGACAAAAGTGTGCAATACAAGTACTAAGAAAAGAGGAACGGCAAAAATTTTCAGGCTTACACCGTCTTTTGTACGAAAATAGCTTTCGACATAATAATCACAAGCTTTTTAATAACTTTCTTCGTTCTTGTGCCCGGTTTTATATTCGTAATCCATTTCATAAGCATGCCCTTGGTTGGCAATATGAACTCTTCAAATAAATCAGATAGTCCCGTATCGTAGGACTCATCGCTTTAGTTCTGACCAGATGGAGCGGAGTGTCAGATTTTCCTCCAAATGCCCTTTACGTTCCAAACTATGAATTGAACCAGGGCCGGAAGAATGTTGGTCAGGAAAACCCCAAAGCACAGTCTTCTTCATTGCGCTTTGGAAGACTTTCTGGGTTTTATGATGAAGCCGATTATGAGCCCCTTCGTCTGAGTTCAATGATATCAATGGCTACATGCCCCAGTCATAAACTTTTGCCTTGAGACTTCTGGGAATTGGTAAGATTGATGTTTGGCAGAAGTACAAGTCTGGTTGATAAGGCGACACCAGGCCTATGGCCTATTTTAAATGATTAGAAAACTTTTTTTATACTAAATTTATTACGACTTCTTACAATACATACATATTTACAAGGACGCTGTAGTAGCTAATTTAAAACCATTGTCAATAGCAAGGTACAGAACATTATCTTCAAACCGAGCTTCACATTGCTCGCCGAATTGCAGCCGTCTTCGTTGCATTCACACACTTGCGAGTAATGTACGTTGCTGAATTTTGACTGGTCACATTTCAGGGGTTCTTCGTAAATATAGGCACATTCTCTTACTACGTTTACGTCTTGGCTAGACAAAAAGTAATTAACCTGAGATAGCGACCGACAAACCGGTCGCCCTTTGGCTTCTTTGCAGTCTTTCAAATGCGCTTTGTTCAAGTTATATTTGAAGCATCCACGGCTGGTTGAGGATGAGCACTGATAACATTTTATGCACACCACTTGGCACATCACGGACAATAGTACTATGAATGTTAGTATTTTATCAGTTGAAAAACATCGCATTTTCTCGCATTTATCACATTTTATACGAATAATTAGTGTGACGGCTGTCAGATTGGCAGTTGCGTTAACTTTTCCAAATTTGAAACACATGAGTGGCCAATGCTTTTATTATTGAATTTGCATACTTTTCACAGTGTGGGATACTTTTGGCGGCAAAACAGTTCGGTAATCATCGTCTATCTTCGGTGATACGAAAGGGCGATGATTAAAATTTAATATATTATAGCTGTTATAAGCCGTGAAGTTGTTGCTTATTTTTGTGTAGTCATGTTTAATAAATAATTGATTAACAAACTAACAATGATGAATGAATAGACCCTCCACTACTGAAAAGTGCGACACTATAGAACTAATAAGCTTTGGCACGCTTTGACTGTCTGTGACGCGAAGTTCGTGCTAAATCGGGAACAGGAAGATTGTTGATGGGGCATAACTTTTCTACTTGTTTGTGTAAATATCTTATTGTTAAGAATATTAACTGTTAATCTTTAACGATACATGCGCTGGCAATTATTGCACCAGTAGGTTAAATTAATGCAGTGCAAACGGACAAGGATTTAACACCTTGTCTAGCGATTTTATTCATACAACAACATCTTCAACTGAACTATGAAACAAAAACTTTGGCATTACATATACTTCCACATCAACTGAAGATATCGAATATCATACCACTAAAACCGCATATTCTCCCTATATTCAAATTTGAAAACTACTTAATTTCAGGCAACATCGCCAGTGGCGCCACCTAACGCCCCCAACACGGGTAAATCGCAAACCAAGAGCGAGAAGCGAAGTGGCAACACTTTGTACCAAGAGCTTGCTTTCCAAGACGTGGACCCAAGCATCGCTGAAGGCGAAGACGGAGATATCACAGGTAAAACGTTGTACCATATTTTCAACGTGTCAATGGCTAAGGGAGACAGCCTGATTAGGTCATCTTGACGTCATATACATAGCTGCCGATTTCTTTAGTTTGCGGTCCATCGAAAAGTAACATTTTTTCTCGTTTTTTAAAATCCATCCAATAGTTTCCGTAAAAGTTCGCTGTTAGCCATAAGACCGCCAATTATTACCCCCTTCTACCTTTCGCTGTTAGCCAAAGACCGCCAATTGTTACACCCTTCTACTTTTAAGTTTTGTACGGTTTTTTTTTAATTTGTAATGGGTTGGCTCTTGATTCTAGTCTGGTTCATAGATGTCCAGCAGAGTGGTGTACAATAATGTCTATGTCTCTGTTATGTTCTAATAAACCAATCAAATAATTTTCCAGCTACATTACATGCTTAAACGGAAATTAAAATCCCTAAACGGAAATTAAAAACTTAATCGAGCCGAAGCTTTCAGGCCCATATTCCAAAACTTAAACCCAACTCGAAATCTAACTACAACATGTTCACATGCTCGAGAGTTGGGTTTTAACTGAGCAAGCGCGTTTGTGCGTTTGTTTGCTCAGCACACGAAAACTTCAATTTACTAAGCTTTATTGACAGTTTGATGCTCCAATGGAGTTTCTTCGTTGTGAAATATGGGCCTCAGACTGCATTTTCCCCGAAGTGAAGCCGACGTACGGCAAAGATGAAAGACGGCGCGCTACGCACTAAACTGATTATTGGAAATCGAAATCTCGCCTCCGCTAAGTAATTAGATTGGGCTGTGACCCGTGTGCATGGCTCCACTCGCTTCAATCGGTGTATATGTTACCGGGAAATGGCGCACTATCTGTCAATGTATTTTCGTGTATTAAAAGTAAATAACTGAGTGCTTTCTCTAACAGGTAGTTGGGTCCATCCCGGCGAATATGCGTCCTCTGGTAAGTGCTTTTGTATTACATGTTTACTAATCATCCATTTAGACCAACTGTTGGTAGTTTACGTAGTATAGAATACAGCAGGAATAGTGAATAGAAACTTTGAATGGCTGATATCTTTGATTTCTTGAGATTAATATGTGTGCTAGTAATGTCTTTTCATCGGCACACTATTACGCCTGAAAAACAATAATCAATAAAAAAATAGCCTGTTTTGCTAAAAAGTTAATAGGGGCTAAAAAAACATGGAACCCTAAAAATTAAGAAGGCTTAAAAATGGTATTAATATCAGGAAAAGAACTCTGTAAGCGCTTTTCATGTTCCGTAACAAAAAGGATACTTTTTCAAGAACCAAATAGCAAAATTCCAAGAAAGCCCCAATCATTGAATAAATAATACATAGAAAATAAGCCACGAAAACCTTCGCAGTATCGATCTGCTGAATAAATGATAATATGGCATACAAGGTCTTCCCTAGAATGACGTTTGCTAACACTCCATTAAAGTAAATGCAGGCTTATAAAAATATTAAACTATAAACTATCTGATTAAAGTTACATAATACAGTTTTATGGCTATTTAAATATTCAAACTCAAAACAGTTTGTCTACAGTGGATAGTAGCTTAAAGTAACAATAGTAGCTTCTATATAATTAACTGGCTTTAAAAAAAAATCATTTAGAAAAAAACAACATAAATGCAACGTTACCGCGCTGTACGAACTCAAAGCGATAACAATCAAATCTTGCAGCTAACATTTCTGTTATTAAGGAAAAATATTAGGTTTAATACTCGGTAATAGTAAAAAACTTTTGAAATTAAGTTTCAATTCATTCGGGTTCTTTGCCATAAATGTATTTCTATGTAAATATTATTTTGTTCTTATATAATATTATTTGATTTAAAATATTGGTTTATAAGTTTTGGTTTTCATGTAAATAATTTCACCCTGATGTATTTTATTATAATATTCTTTTACTTCTAACTTTATGTTATGTATTTTACCGTGATTATGTTTGTTTACGAGATAAGGAGCATTCTTTACCACCATAAATAGAAGAATCAACAGGAAAAGACAACATGTTTTGTTCGAACAGTATTCATAATATTTTATGCAAACGGAGCAGTTGTTAGTGTAAACAATTTCGTGATAACCTCCCAGTCTATTCTGTATTTTTCTTTTATATATTGTATTGACCACTTGCAGTTCAGCACACTAAGGCTGGTTACTGCCTAACCGGGCAAAAATATTGCCTGTAAATATTCCACTGTGCACACTTTAGGTAGAGCGAGCTTGAAGTGTATTGTCAGTCCACTTTCATTGGATACATTGACATCCTACTTCATTTTCACTACACGGACTACATCTAAGTTTTTGTGGTGCAATTTTACAATAGCACTACTTTATAATGGTTAAATATAATGACCTATAAGTAAATACTTGACATTGGTTGGAGTGTTTCTGCTATGTATTGGGTACCGTATAAGTAAAATGATTGATTGACCGATTAATGCATTTTGAAAGAATCTAGACAGGACATCTAGACGCACTGTAGGTTACCATCCCTACCTTGTAGCTATTCCACCAATTCGCACCAAGCGTTTTCAATCATCTTTTATAATGCTGATTATTCAGTTGAAGCTCACTCCACCTAATTTTTCACGGTGCGATGTTTGCAGAATAGACCGGCTGTAGAATGCATAGATATTGTATCACGACTACAAATATTCTATCATAATATAGTGTACGCGGTGGTAAGGGGAGTCATCCTTGACTTGTAAAAAATAAATCATTTTCGTTCTATCTTTATGTCAGCTTACACACCACGCCACTGTTTTTCTTTCTTTACTTATGAAACATTTTTATAATCTGCGCCTTATGTGTACGTTTTCGTTCTTGTGTCGTTCTAAGCAAGTAAAGCATTTTTTTTTAATTATGTTGCAATGACAAAATTGCTTTTACAGTTTCAAATTCTATGTAACAGTTCCAAATATATGTCTATCCCTCGGTTTCCAGATAACTGTTCTGGCTGTCTAATCTCGGCTGGTATTATGAGATTCGACATATTTCGGTGATCTGACTCACTAAGCTTACGGAAACCGAGGGAGAGAGTACAAATAAAATACGTTTATGTAAATGCGAATGCTGTGTTCCAGCACTTATTCAATAGTATGACGTTTACATAAACGAATGAAATCAACGCAAATGTTTTTCGTCTATGTTAGCATAACTTGAGAACATAAAGAGCCGATATGACCCATTAATATGAACATGTAGATTGAAATATGCAATTATTTGTTGCGATTTTTATGTCTACTTAAAGTGGCGTCGTGTGTGAGCATTTAACTAGTATTTCTACATTAATCAAATTTCATAAAATACTAATAACTGTACGTTCTTTCCATGCGTTCTAACAAAATGTTGCATCAACGCATGATTGCAGTTAACGACAATTATTTCGGTAAGTAATTTGTAAAATATTGATTGAATTATATCACTAACATTTTTCCAACCATTTATTACATATTTGTAGTAAACATTTCAACTATTTCACTGAAATTTTAACCGTCTCACACACTACGTCGCATTACGTTGCAATTATGTAATGCCAACTATAGTCGTATGATTATTATTGTTAGTAAATAGCACACTTTTGTTGACGCGATAAAATTGTTGTTGCTAACGCATGCGGCGAAGTGTGTGACGAGCCTAAAGGTCGCTTGCGATTTCCAAAGCGCAAGATGCAAGTAAGTAAACGATTCGTATAACTGTCTTTACTTCAGCTTTGATCAGAGAATAGTTATATCTATCAAAAGAAAATAATATAAATATTACTTGAAATGCACAAGTTCACAAAAATAGCGTTTTCCATATACAATTTTAATGATTAATAAGTTTTCATAAACCAATCGAAAGCTTAACAAAAACAATCCCAAATTCCTTCACTTACCTCAACAGGAATGGGCAAAGAGGTGGAGAATCTTATTCTGGAGAACAACGAGTTGTTAGCGACGAAGAACGCCTTGAACGTGGTGAAGGACGACTTGATAGTGAAGGTCGATGAGATGACCGGGGAGCTCGAGATCTTGAGGGAGGAGGTGGCGAACCTGAGCTCGGCGCGAGAGAAGCTACGTGATAGGGTTACCGAGCTAGAAGACGAAGTTAGGCATTTGAAGGTAGGCTGGCTTTTAATTGACAACATTTCATATTTTTAACCTGCATGGATTATTACGTTATATTAGAGTAAATAAAAACTAGGGCACCCATATTTTTCCATTTTTCGAAATGAAGTACTTTTCATTCATAATTTCAACTTTGAAATATAGTTAGTTTGAAATGTAGTTAGTTGTCTATCTCATCGCTAATTGCAAACGCCGGTAGATTAAAATAACACGAGAAATTGTAAACTCATTTTTCTCAAAAAGAAAGAACTAAATTGGAAAATATTGAATTTGGATGGTTGTTAATTATCTGTTCAAAATATAGCGGGATTTATGATCTAATAAAGATTTATTGTAATCTTACGGAGTGTGCAGTTTCCCGGTGACATATATGCCACCGGAAAATTGCAAACTCCGTAAGAATTAATTAGCGAAGATAACATCGTGTGGTCCATAGGACTGTTAACCGGTTAAGTCTTAAACTGCCACGATTTCGTGTTCTGTAAAAAGACTAACGCGTCGTCCTAAAACATTTATATAAGGACGACGCCGAAGAAGAAGGGAGAAAAACTCCAGTATGAACACAGCAGTATCACCATCAAGCTTTTTGAAGGTGCTTGTGGTTCATGAAGTTGCAGTCCGTTGAATTAGTTACGAAAATCGTGCAAAAAGTGCCCCGTATCTACTGGTCCATCGAATCTCGTCGAACCAGTAGAAGACACCAAAAAAACAGATTAATTAACCAACAAATTCGCTCGATTCTCAATCAGCTTTACTGATTGAGAATCGAGCTATGTAATGCGTATGTAATAAAAACCAGGGCTTATGAATTAAGGATTCCAGGGCAGGGGATTATCAGCAGTAATAATGCTAATGCGACGCTTAACCCATGTTGATTATATAAAAAAAAATGTGTAGTAAAAGATGTAGACTATAAATTGTGTGTTAAAAGTATGATGTTTAGTTTTTGCGTGGCCATGCGACAGGAGACGGTGAGCACGAACGCGGGCGGAGGCGACAACAACGAGGACGAGGCCGACGTGCCGATGGCGCAGCGCCGCCGCTTCACTCGCGTCGAGATGGCGCGGGTCTTGATGGAGCGTAACCAGTATAAGGTGAGGCGTTTGCTTTTATTCTGTATACTTTCTAAAATTGTGACGGTACTGGTATACTAAGAAGAAAAAAAAAACATTACCATAAACGTGCTTCTGGGGCAGTCGGGTGAAAATAACGCCGTATTCGTTGGCAGAAATAGAAAATGGATTGGCAGGCTTTTGCCTTGCAGTGTCACTATACGTACAGGATAGGTTGAAGGTGACAGTTGACGACAGTTGCGAGACGTGTTTTTAAAAAACATATTTCGTGTGTTTGGCGTTTCGAATACAACAGCCGTGGCCCGCTAGCCCTTTTATCCCTCCCGACTTTTATCCCTGTATGAATTCGTACGCGCACATCCCTTTTTTCCCGTTCCGGTATAGCCCTAGCCTTGCTCAGGAATGTGGCTATCATTTACAAAAATAAGTTTCGAAATCCGACTGGGAGTTCCAGAGATTAGCGCGTTCAAACAAACAAACTTTACATCTTTATTATATTAGTATAGATCAGTATAATCTTGTATTAAAGGTGTTATTTTATTCGCGGGCCAGCTAGTACTATATGATATTATTATCTAGTCTGTAGCGATTAAAAAGTCGATTGTTTGTAACATTCACAAATAAACAATACTTTTGTGCACCTTTTCAGGAGCGTTTCATGGAACTTCAAGACGCAGTTCGCTGGACCGAGATGGTCCGGGCCAGTCGTGTCGACTCGACTATGGACAAGAAGAATAAACAGAGCATATGGAAGTTTTTTAGTAACCTCTTCAGGTAAATACTGCGGAACGCGCAGACATACATAGGTGTACTGCTTACTATAGAAAATATAAAAACGAAAGAAATTCGAATAAAATTTAAACAAAAAAAAATCTTGTAAAAAATATACTAAAATTTTTCTTTTCTTGATACAAAAAGAATTTGAATTAATTTATGCAGTTGCTAATCGATACCGATTTTTATAAATAAGCATAACAATTTATGAAAATCAATTTAATGTATAATCGGGCATAGCAACCGCATAATTACTGAATCTGACAATTGCAAGAAAATTTACTGCAAGTTGAGAGTCGTATCAAATGATAAACAAGTTAAATATAGTAATATTTTGCCTACCATTAAGACTATAAAGGCCTTTAGAATATACAAAAAATCTTGGTTTTTGTGTGAAAAAGTAAGTAGTACACTGATGTCTTCGATAGTTACACTTGATTCCGTATTAAAAGAAATTATAGACTTAACATAATAAAAGCACAAAGAATTTAACAGTAAGGATAACATGACTACTTCTGAAGGTACACAGGACTAGAGGTCCAAGTATAAGGAGATTTTATTTCAAAGATAATCATAACGAATCGTATGCTCAGAGATTTTTCCTACCGAAAAGTTGTTTATTTGACCACAAAAAGACAGAAAAAACATCTTTTTTTTTTGTATTGAGAAATAAGACATTTCATAATTTATTACTATTTTTGTCCCTACCGATTGGAACCTATTGGAATCCTTTTAGAATTCATTCAACTTTGCGTTTGAATTTTTTAAATTATGTTTCACTAGCTTTTGCTTGCGGTTTCACCCGCGTGAATGTCGAAAATTATGCCAAGGGAACATACAGTCGAGATAAAAGTGTTATTTCAGATTATAATCTACCCCTGCGCGAAATTTCATCAAGATCCGTTCAGCCGTTCTGACGTGATTGAGTAACAAACATCCCTCCACCCAAACTTGGATTGGTTCATTTGTTTACATTTTGCTTGCCTATTTCTACGCACGGATGTAAATTATATATTGAGATGTATATACAATCCTTTCCGTTTAACGCATCAAAAAACGTTGCGTAATTTAGGAGAAGTAAGACGAAAGACAGAAGCTGACTGAGCTAATTTTGTTTTGTACTATTTTGAGAAATTGCCAACGCAAATGCAAAATAATAGTAAACATACATTAAGATTAAGCATGGATGAGCGAAGAAAAACATTGAGTTTTCATTATTTGACGATTGTACAATATATAACATGTATAATTGTGTATGGTACGATTTACTAAAAAAAATGTGATGCTATGCCATTCTCCAATTCCAATTGAAAGTGCTGTTTCCTACCGGTTCTTCTCCATAGAAAACTACCCAATTCGAACCGTGAATTTGCTTTTGACTTTTCACAATTGCCCATGTGAAATAAATTATTTTGTATCTTTAATGCCCTATTATTATTTTTTTTTTGGGGCTATACCATCCAATCGGTAAACAATATTCATTGTATTTTTAATCATAGCGTTGCGAATTGAGCTTTTTATGTTTTGCTCGCATAACTGCGGTTGCTATTGACAATATATTTTAACAACACGTATGACGTGTTTATGTATTGAATGATTGTTTTATATAGCTTGCGACAGTGCTCAGGCGCATCTGGAAAGTTCGAATTGATGATAGTTTTATGTTTGCTATGGCTTAAGAGCATGACAACAGCGATATCTTTTAATTTTGTATGTTTTTTCTGTTGCGAATATTTATTTGTTTTCTTTTGCTGTTGCTTGCTGAAACAATAATGAGGTCTCTGTTCCCGTAAGAATTGATGGGACACTTCCTAATGTCCTTCTTGAGAACTGTAAAAAGGGACAAAAGAATTGGTTTCAGTAAAATGGCCTTGTTGACTCTTGTGTGGCACAAATCTTGAAACAATATGCGATCATACCTTTATCTGTCAATAAATTAGAAAGAGTTAATGAAATTATTTATTGCACAATTATCTGATTCTCCTGTTTTAAATTAGTAGCTACACCAAAATCATTTATATTATAGAAATGTCTGAATGAATCTATATATTGAAAAGAAAATGTGTTATTAATTTATTACACAATCTTAATTACCTGATTTAACGCCTCTCAAATGACCGACTGCCTAGTAATTTATTTGAAACTGGCTAAAATGATACTTGAAACTTTATGTCATAATTTCCGTGACGCGAACTATATCCTTCCTGCGATGGTTTGAAAATGAGACATTTCTGGGTTAAGGCTAATGAATTCAATTCAAATGTCAAATCTGCAACAAAACAACTTTACATGCACAGCAATATTTTTTTGTTTTTGCACTCGCTAAATTTCGTATTATTATTATTATTAATGTCTATTCATTATCATCCCTACAAGATTTTTATTATTCTCAATATCCTCTCTTATTTCAAGACGTGACGTAACGCGTGAATTAAACTTGACCTCTAAAGCAATCACATATTTTAATATATTCTTACATCCAACCCTACCTAAAAAGCAGAGGGTACATTTTTGAACGTCTCCTAAACCTCATTGCAGTACCAGCGAGCGTCCACAGCGACCGCTATCGACGCCGCACCTACGCGCGGTCGCCGCTCCGCAGCCCGCCCTGCGCCACTCCAGGACCCAGGCCGACTTCTTCGAGACCCAGCTGACTGACCATCATCATAACAGACGACATGAAAGGAGCGAGCAGTTCCGCCAGGTATGTTAAAACATTTTGGTGACAGTTCATAGAAAGGCTAAATTTCCACCAAAGATGTGCTAAGCGCGAAGTGGACATGACTGTAGTGAGCTTTCAATCTTTGCTATCAAGGTGGGATGACAGTTCACTGTCAGGGCGCTCCACCTAGGTTTTCGCGGTGAGATGTTACAGATTAGACTAGTTGAGCTGACGTGTTGTGCGGAGCGGGTAAGACGCGATCTTCGCTGAAATTGTTGTACTAGCTACGAGTAGCTACGTTATTAAAATGAAACTAAACTATAGATTGATATTATACATTCATCGTTATACAGCTAAGCACATCTTTGTCGGAAAGACAGCATAAGGCATAGTTCTCACAGTTGTAACTGCAACAGAACATAGCATGGTTCGATACACCGCGGTTAACATTTGCCGTGTTCGGTAGCATTTCTAGAAAGCTGGAAAAGATAATCTTTCCGATGATCCGAAACGCATATCCGAATGGAATGGCACAGGTTATGGACTGAGATCCCAGAGCTGCCAGACCTTACTTATTTTCTCACTAACAAAATGTATGGGACAAAGTAGTGTTATTACCTACGTACTTTTAACATTCGCATTCCTTTTAGCTTGTTGTTCTGGTAAGATCTGGGGCTCTGGGATCCCAGTCCATTACTTGGCAGTCCTTTGATTGTCTAGTGTTATGCGACTAATGCCCTTTCACACGATAATGCTCAGCGTGTATTCCGCCAAAATTTGTAATTGATCATAGTCGAGTAAAAGGGGCCTAAAGATGCATCGGCCCGTATAAGTAAGCGACCCGCAAGCTTTGTTTTTCACAACTCTCGACAAAGAATTTTGTTCAGTACAGATTTACCTTCAAAATGACAAAATGGGCCTCATCGTCCTTATGTTTTATTTATATGGGCCTATGTATTACATCTTTATTTGCCTTCCGTACCTTGCGCCATTTTTGTACTTACATTCCTATTGGGCTGGAAATGTTTGTTTCTCTCTAGCTTTAAATTCGTTCCTTGTAAATTTCTTCCTTTATCTACACATTTCCTTCGCTTCACATTTTTGTTTTATAATAATATGTTTATTATAAGTATGAATAAATTTATTTGCACTATAAATATAACTAGATACGTATTCGCTATACATATGCCACCTCGTTTCTTTCATTCCGTTGAAATCCTACACGTTTGTAGTGTGTTTTAAGAACCTTGTTTATTGTTCAAACTTTTCTGAACTCTCATAGAGTAATGTTAATCTGTCTTCAGTGTTATAATCGACGAAAAAAGGAGGTTCGAAGTCGACCCGGATATTGTTTTTTCAATATTATTGTACCTTCGTAAATAGCATCTTTACAGAATATTGCGAACATCACTCCACTGCATCACGTCTACACAACTATGCATAATCTTATGCAGCTTGGTTTCGGTTGCTTTTGCTACATACATATTTTTATCAAACCAAAATAAAAAAAAAATTGAATGAAAAGTAATTGAAGCAAAATGCTAAAATAAAGTGAAGTTATTCAACATTTCTATCTGCTAATAATAGCTCAACAAAATTTTGTCATAAATTTCACTATCACGTTACCACCGTTACATAGTCGAGCATTCACCCGCGTAGGCTGCAGCTTGTCACCAAAGCTTCTGCAACCCACAACCCCGTCCCAGACCTGCGGAGACGCTTCTCAGTTCACACGTTTGTACTTTTTCGACATACTTTAATGTTGTGTGCTGTCTCGCGTGTGCCATCTGTGTACCCAGTGTTCTGTTTGTGTTTTATTTTCATTTCTTCCTCTCCCTGTACCTAATTTCCTTTCCGTTCTTTTGTTTTCAGCTGAATCAATGACGGCACGTATTTCAACTTATTGAACAGTGCTAGTGACTTTAAGTGATATTAGTTATAGGCATGTGTATAGTGTTTTTACGTATTTATAGTTACATTTTTTTTTTAAATCGCTAATTAAATATGTACGTTTATATTTGTGTTTGTTTTACCTGCTTTACCTTGGAATATGTTGGGTGATGTCGTTCTCGTTGGGTTGATATCGTACACATGTACGTGTGTGCGTGTAGGTGCGGGCTCACGTTCGCAAGGAGGACGGGCGCACGCAAGCCTACGGCTGGAGCCTGCCCAGTAAGACCGGCCAGGGTCCGAAGGGTCCCAGCTCGTGTACGTCGCTGTCGTCGGGAGGGGTACCTGTTCCCGTACCCGTGTTCTGCAGGTCAGTGGTGATACTATAAAAGTCTAAACATTTGTTGCTTATGAGGAAAGTTTCTTTCATCGACCGAGGCTAAAATGTCATGCGTAACTTGTAGGTGTATCACCAGGTAATGGTACTCGTAAGTCTTAAGTTTACACTCATAGTGTTAACGAAGCTTTCAGAATTATTGTAAGAAATCGCCTTTCCACGATTATCATACTGGCTTCCAGAAAATTTAAAAAGTCCATAAGGACAACATCAAATATTTCGATGAAATTCCACTATTTTGTATTCTAGTCGAGTGCAAAAGTGCTTCATCTGCTCAGAGAGCTACATCGTCCTCATCACCCTTTTTTCTTGCAGCACAGCACAGTCTGGTAGGCGTCAACCTGATAATCATTTCATGTTTGTACCATTGAGTTTTTCTTTATATATTTTCAGACCAATAGCTGAAAACGAGCCTCGCATGACGTTACTGTGCGCTGCTGCCGTCAACCTGAACGGGGGCCGCACCCCAGATGGCGGGTGCATGATTGGAGAGAGTGTCTTCTATGCCAATCCGGAAGACAAGGCGCTTGAGAACACCATGTCTTTGGGTAAATATTTTATATGGTGTATTTTACAGGGTTATCTGAAAAACATCAACAACCTCTTAAGAGGTAATTGTACTCATCATTATGAACAACTTTTACTACGGGAACAAACCCGAAATCGCTAGAAACGTCAGCTGTTCCCTACATTTTGATGCGTTATACGAAAATAAATATTGGTGTTTTTCAAATAAACCTGTATATCCTAGTGCCTACTGATATCTATACTAAAATATAATGCTGAAGTGTTTGTTTGTTTGCTTGAACGCGCTTATCTCAGGAACTACTGGTTCGAATTGAAAAAATATTTTACTGTTGGATAACCCATTTATCGAGAAAGGCTATATAAAATCACGCTATGACCAATGGGTTCGGAGCATCAATGAAAAATGTGGCAAATATGCGTGGGTCAGCTAGCTAAAAAATATGAATGTAAAAATCTGTAAACAGAATTAATCTCAACAGCTGGACTGATTTTAACAGAACTTGGCACATTATTTGAAAATTGTTAATTATAGGCTTTTATCCCAGTAGTACGTTCCTTTGGTCTAATTTTAGACTTTTGTACGAGATTCGCCTCTTGCAAAAACTATTTAGTCATAGCCCGGACGAGCATGCAAGTAAAAAATATTGAAACGTAAAAAAATATCTATTGAAAATACAAATGGTAACGTCATAAAATAAATAAATACGTCTAATTATTTGACCTAGACCATCCTATTTTATTCAAACTAATGCACACCTTTCTTTCCAGCGTACGAAATGAGCAAGGCCCAGTCCGTACATTCGCCGGAAGTGGAACAGATAAACCAACAGCTGCAGTCCACTCAAAGCGTCGAGTGCACTGAAAAGAACTTATCGTCTCTCGTCTGGATCTGTTCAAGCAACCAGAATAAGGGAATTGTTATGGTAAGCATAATGTTATTTTTAGTTTACTTGTTACTCTGGTGGTATTGCGCAGTGACTTGGTTCCACAACCACATCTTGCCGTTCTGAGGCGGTTCAGGGACTTCCAAGTGGACCACCCAAGGTTAGATCCTGCGGTAAGGTGCTCACTTGGTGTAATAGTTCGTCGGAGGTCTTGCTGCAGTTTGCAGCGGGTGTGGGACATGTATCATTGTAGTCTAGTAAGCTTCTAAGTATGTACATACATGGCGCATACCTTGCACCGCGATGTCGCCTATCAGTTAATGGGACCCAATAAGTAATTATTTTAGTTCACAGCACATCTGACATGTGGCGGGCAAACCAATGTGTTTAAATATGAAAATGTTTCCTTGCAATTCCAGATAATTGACGCGAACAATCCGGCCGAGGTGATAGAATCGTTTCCGTTGACGGACAAGCACATCCTATGCGTCGCGTCCGTGCCGGGCGCCGTCGCTGAAGATTACAGGGACTACCAAGAAAGAGTCGTCGGTTCCACTGAGAAGAAACTTCCTGTATGTATAACGGTGTTTTTATTTTAACATGCTGTGTTTGTAAGCATGTAAGGAAGTATGAACGTGGTTGAAGTGACTGACAAATTGTTTGGAAATCCGTTGTCATGGCATGGGCTTTTGGATAGGAGCGATGTGTTGTTAATCAGCTCATCACAGAGGTCAACTCTAGCAGTCTGTACTCGGTTAGTTAGGCAGATGACATAGTAATTCTAATAATGGGGAAATTTGAAGGCTTCCTTTGTGACGGAACGCTTCCAAATAATCAAGAATCGGTGTGCAAATCGGTCTCTATCGGTCAACCCCTCCAAAACAGAACTAATGAAGTTTACTAACAAGAGTCGTTGAACCTCATAAACTTCTTAAACTTTTCAACAGCGAACTAACGCTTAAAGAAGAATTTATTTAGGAGTGAAACTTGATAGCTAATTGCTCTGGAACAAGCATCTTGACAACAAATTTAACAAAAACACAAATCGCACTTTACCAATAATTAATTATAAAAAATCCAAAAATAATTTTAAGGAAAACTGCGGCCCTCTCCACCTCTACATGCTGAGCTATAGCGCCTTGGTTTGGTGGTCGAGGACTGAACTCTTGACCACCGTCTCTAGGACACAGCGGTTCCAAAAGCTAGCGTGTATCACTGGCTGAATGAGGACAAACCCACAAACAGCGCTAGCAGCTATCAGGCTTATGCGATTAGGCGTATGGGGCAGGAACCATACTAGTCTCCACGCTGGCATCCTGGACCTATCGATTTAGTACTGTGTTCTCATAGCTGCACCGCATGATAGGACACCGAATAAAACTATGTTCAATAAAAGCTATAGTAAAAAACAACTGTGGAAAACAGGGACCATTCAGGAGTCAATGGAGTACGCATCTTCACAGATGGCTCAACAACTCCAAAAGGTTCAGGGGCTGGCGTAGTACTCCCTAGACTTCAACGTTAGCTATGATGGGGGTCATTGCCCTCTAAACGAACATCTTTAACATAGGCATCACGGACAGCACACACAACAGCACAACAAGACAGGAGCTGCTTTGACCCCGCAGAATCAGCCGCCCATGGCTCGTATCCCAGGATGATCATCGAATGCGAGGCAATGGCGACCTAACGTGAACAAATCCTCTGAACGAAGAGGTCGCTCCGCGAAGCTTATGAAAATCTCAGAGACCTTCTGTCTGGCGGAGCTAGGCTAGCTAATTTAGTCAGGGCATCTATGTATAACGGACCGAATGGTAGCCTAAGTGTGGAAAATGGAGTCTCTACTCTACTAGGAATCATCAAAAACATGACATGAGGAAAGTTATGAGTATACCAAAGACATCACCAAAGTAGGAAACATTGAAACAAGAATGAGGGCTGTACAGAACCGGGAGGCATAACAGTAATGAAAGGATCTAAACGAATCTGGATGGATAGATTGTATGAAAAAAGACGGGGAATAGAGGTGTCATTTTTTTGGGGTTGTCGCACACGACAGCCCTAAATAAATGGGTTAAGGCAAATTGTCATCATCTGGGCAGATGATGACAATCTATCATGACATCAGAAGATCTATCATGACGTCACCTCAGATGACTACTAATTTTGTTTTATTATCTCAAATACTGAATTTAATATGTTTATTTTGTTTCAGTCCCTCTTCTGCGCTGGCAGAATAGACTCGGTAGACGTCACACCAAAGAATAATGTCAACGAAGAAAACGGAGATAAGGACGCAGTCATCGTTGGCACTACTCGCTTTGTAAGTTTGTTGATGCTTTCGGGCTTTACCATATCTTACGCCATAGTCGACTATGGAGTATGTTTGCATAAAAGTAAAGTATCTCTTTTGTTTGAAATATCCCTCAGTTTATAGCTATAGCTATCAGGATTGAGGATACACGACTCTTTCACTGCATAGCTGTACGTACTATACACTCATACGTCCACCAGATAACTATGGTGTATTTCCGGACGTCTTGATTTCCTATAGTGGAACGAGTTTTGGCGGGCTTTAGTTTGTTAAAATAATAATTAATACAATCAAGCTGCGATAGCTACTGCATGCGATGTAACTAACCTTCCTCTGAGCTTGTTTTGGTGTTTCTACCGGCCTCATCTATTTTAATTTAATGTACTCTACAAGTAATTTATGCTTTTTGTACTTGGATAGACTAAACTTATAATTAACTTGGCCTGATATTTTCGAAATAATTATTTTTTATAGGGAAAATAACACTGACTTAACCCTATTCTGAAGCTATGCCTACTTATGACGCTTTTACAGTAATTAACCACAATTTCCCACCTGTCAGGTAAAAGCCGCCATCTTGACACCGCCGAGCACTCCGGTGAACGAACCAGAGACAGCACCGGAGCCTCAGAGCGAAGAGCCGGTCGTGAAGAAAGTGGAGGAGGCCGACCCCGTGCATCCCGACAGTCCGCCACTGAGCTCAACGCCTATAAACGGTAGTTTTTTTTTTTACTTTTATCATTAAACAGTAACAACGGCCTTGGGCTGAATAATAAAAGCTGCACGGTTCTTTGATCTTTAAAGTTGCCAATGATCGGTTCGTGGATGGGGTTGATCCATTACATATCGAATTCTCTCCGAACCTTGGAAAGCACTTTCAGCTCTTGGTCCAGACTCAAGTCATTAAAGATCTCTGATATGATGGTCGCTATGGGCAGTCAATAGAGTCAAAATCAGACCAAAAAACAAAAAGTCAAACCTCAGTCTGCATGGTCACACATTTATCGGCTAATAATATCATGAACCACAAGCAGGTCATGTCTTGTGAAAATAAAATAAAAAAAACGGGAAAAAACAATTGAGAGCAAAGCTCGGAGCGCAAGCGTCATTGATTGAATTATGTATGGTATCAAAATCAACATCAAGTATCAACTAATCCACAATCGTCAGTAATCAAGCTATATATTTTTTTAGATTTGGGATACTAGTCTTTTTGCCAGTCATTAAAAGTATTTTTTTTTACATCACAGCACATCGTTTTTACGTCCCTGCAAGGTATACTTAGACTTGGAAATAAACTGTATGGTTACTACGTTTAATTATAATAACAAAATAAAACTGATAACAATAAATTCAATATTGCTGTACTTACTGTCACTTGCAGGATAAACATAAAATGGCAACACTGAACGGTAGTCAAAACATCAAATTACATCTCATTTTTTTTTGTGTCTGCCCTAATCTTGTGTGTGCCAATGTGATACTTTGAAAAAACGTAGTAAAATAATGGAACTTCCTTCGTATATAAGTCACTTTTAGACGCTTAAATTTAAGTCAGCTAAAATTTCGCCATTGTTCTATGTAACATTAGCGTGATCAGTATTTTTGTTTACCTGTCAGGTTACCGAAACTTGTAATCTTTATCTGTTCACGTAACCTTTATCTGTTCACTACACTTCGTGACCAAAGATATTCAGTGGCTTTTGTTGTTGGTGTTAACGACTTTTGGGACTTTTAGATGGTCATCGAATATTGTCGCTGACTGTACTCCTAAACCTGACATTGTACACAGTAAATGTTACAACAAAATACCTTGTAACATATTAGAATTAACATAAAGAAAAATTAAAAGTTGTATCAAAAGCACCTGTTGTAAACAAGCATATTACAAATTAGAAGATTACATTCAGGATAAGAATGCTTGGAAACATGCTGGTCTTGCCCGTAGGGCAATCAAGACAAAATCAAACTAGTTGATTTATGTATGGATTAAATTTATTAATTCATTTTTTTTTCGTGTCTTGTTCTTTTTTTCTGCTTGCCTACTATTGCAATATTTGTAAATATGTGAGTACCATGAGCTTATTTAGAACTAGATGCTTACTCCTTCTGGTAATAATTTGTTTTATAACTAGTATACTTGGTGCATCATCCTCACATATATGAAGTATTTTTAGTATATCAAATATTGTAAAACATTTATTTGAAAAAGTAACTATGGAGTTTCTTGTCTGTTCTTCTCCATAAGAATCTACCTTTGCGAATGGACGCTAGAGTCACTTAATTATGCAAAATTTTAATGATGACGTTCAAAAGTGCCGTTTAATGGCCTAATTGAAATAAACGTTTTGACCTTGCAACTCTTAAAATTCCGAATCTCTGTTAAGATTTCGCCTGAATTCTGTATACTTCTTTGCTAATATTATGTGTTACTTATGTTTACATGTTCACAGGTGGACACTTGAGTTCCCCCGAACCCGGCGTCGAAGCGTTTGCTCAACAGCAAAAAGCTGAACCTCGCCCCGACACCACCGCGAATCAGGAACGGAAGATGTCAACTGTCATGGCGACCATGTGGCTTGGCACCAAGAGCGGGAACCTTTACGTACACTCCGCCGTTGGGAACTATAAGAAGTGTTTAGCTAGGTAAGATTATTATAATAATTACATAGTACAAACTAAACCTAATGTCTAATAGGCAAGAGCTTTAGCCTATTGAGGAGGCCGTTAATCCATAGAGACATATCACAAAACAGTTCACCTTGCATGTACATAATTATGTAAATATTATATGCGAGAAGAAGGAAAAAAGAACTATTTTTCTGATGCAGTGATGGCGTGCCTGCTTGAAAAGTTTTTGTTTGGAACATTTTAGTTGCTTTTTGTTTCCTTCATTTAAGTGAGTTGCATTTTTGAAATCGTCTCTTTGATTCCTCGCATGACTATGTCACGAAAAAATGCGATTTTACTGATTGTTGAAATTGATGGAAACCTGCAAAAAGACATTATTTCGGAGTCTTAATTCAATAACCATAACAGCTACTATAAAATTCATCATTGAATATTTTTTCCAGAGTGAAGCTAAACGACGCCATCCTGTCAATAGTGGCGTGCGCCTCCAGAAGCATCGTGGCGCTCGCTGACGGTACTGTCGCGATATTTGCGCGCCACGCCGATGGCCAGTGGGACTTTGGACAGTACTGGCTGCTGACCCTCGGGGATCCTAAGTGCTCTGGTAAGATTTATAAAAATGTGAGCGAAATTAAATATGTACATACGTAGATCCATTAAGGAGAGGTGGCAGTGATGCTGCATAAGCGAGAGTGCTTGACGTTCGTTGTTCATCAGTCAATTTGAACGTGAACTTATTGAAAGACATGCAAAACGAATTTCGCATGAAAAACAAGATGTTGTTATCTTAAGAGTTTATCGATAAATTCACAAATAGAAAAGTAACGAAGGATACACATTTCTGCCCTTCTGTAGTGAACGCCGTTTTCTCGTCCAGCTGTATGGGCGTTGGCCTTTCACATCAAAGCCCTGGTCGAACTTCTCTTTTTAAATTTCGTCGCTGAAGGAATATTTTTATTTTGTACAATACTATTTTATGTGGCAGATAAATAAATCACAAGTATTTTAGACGTTCTTTCGGTTCCTTTGACATTAAAATGCCCACCATTATTCCAGTACGCTGCCTAAGCGCCGTGGGTTGTACGGTGTGGTGCGGCTACCGCAACAAGGTACACGTAATAGAGCCTCGTTCACGTCTGCTACTGCACTCGCTCGAGGCGCATCCACGGCAGGAGAGTCAAGTGCGGCAGATGGCTTGCGACGGCGACGGCGTCTGGGTAAGCAGTAGTTTACAATACCCCTCCCCTTGTTAAAGATGGAATATTTGGCGTCAGCGTAAACACCCACAGCTGATAATTTATATAGCTTATGCATTGTATTCTAAAGGGAACCGCTTGTCTTGGTATGGTCATGTAAAAAGGAGGGATGAAACACATGTAACTAAAGGGTTATGAATATGAATGTGGATGGATGGAAAGGGAGAGGTAGGCCAAAGAAACGATGGATGGATTGTGTGAGGAGTGATATGAAAGAAAAAGGAGTTAGTGATAGCGTGACGGCTGACAGGACAGAATGGAAGAAAAAAACATGTTGCGCCGACCCCAAGTAACATGGGATAAGGGCAGGAAGATGATGTTGTTGATGATGATAATGCATAGTATTCTAAAATCTAATCGAAGTCCCTTGCTGAACATGAGCTCTTCTAAACTTCGGTTTAAAGTTACCAAGTCCAATATTCCAGCTACCGCAATCTGTATGTCCCAGATGTCTTTTAGGTTATCTGTTTAGTTTTAATACTACTGGGTATAAATCTCTCTTTAGTTCAACTATGCTCCGTCTCTCGGCAACCAGTATGTCCCAGATGCATTAATTAAAGATCAGTAGAACCTTTGGCGATCGTAGTTTATTTGGACTTGTCTAGCCATCGGTTCTAGGAGGAGTTCTTAGACATGGTGATCCCATGGCTACTATAGTTTGCTAATGCAAACTATTTTCGTGAATCAAGGATGTTACGTGATGTGATGAATCTGTATTTTAATTACACTCATGATCGGATCAAGTGATTTGAAACAGAGAAGCGCATTTGCAGTCTCAAACTGGTCTTTCATTTAAATGTAGTTCTATATTAAGATATTTTGGAATAACAAATCATTTGTGCATGTGGACAACTAGGTGATGTATCATTTCTCAAGATGACTAGAAGTGTTTGTGGTTCTTAAGATATCTCATAGGATCCAGAGTAGATAAGTATTAAATCTACAACATAAATAGTTCGAAGCTTCATTTTACTTTCAATTATTTACTTTATTTTGCCTTCATTATTGAAGTAAATAGCATAAACACACTTGCACTTTACTAATCTGTTTTTTAAACAACAGGTTTCCATCAAGATGGACTCGACCCTTCGATTGTATCACGCGCATACATACCAACACCTGAAGGACGTGGACATAGAACCTTATGTCAGTAAGATGTTGGGTACTGGCAAGCTCGGCTTCTCATTGGTCCGGATCACAGCTCTGTTGATCAGTTCGGGCCGCCTGTGGATCGGTACGAGTAATGGCGTTGTGATATCTGTACCGTTATCTGAAGGGTCCAGTCGAGATTCTATCGGACCTCAGCCGTCGTCGTCGCGGTCGCCTGCGCAACGTGAGTAAAATCTTTACTTAAATAATATATTTAGGTGTTTTTATAGCAGAGATTTCCAAAGAATGAGGACCATTGCTGGAAAAGGAGTTTAAATAGTGCAGTTTTTAAATGAAAGAATTAGGCATTTTAATTAATCAAGTCGAGCCCTTTATTGCATCGTACTAGCATATAATAGACTAGTATACTCTTTATTATGTACACCATATAAGTAACAAAAAATATAGATGAAGAAAACATTACATAGGGTGACACAATGGACGGCCTTATCGCCAAAAGCAATCTGGAACTTCTAATTCAAGTCCTAAACACATATTTACTAACATTACCACAATAACCTTTTCCAGCCGCCATAGCCGCCTGTCCCACGGGCAACATACCTTGGTGCTCGATGGCCCACGCCCAGCTAAGCTTCCACGGCCACCGTGACGCCGTCACATTCTTCGTGGCCGTCCCCGGAGTCGCTGGCTCTCCCGCGCGCACGCCCGAGTCTCCGCGGCGACACTCGCCGACTATACCACCCATGCTGGTCATTTCGGGTGGCGAAGGATATATTGATTTCAGAATAGGTATGTTCCATTTTTGATTTATGGTTATATGATTTTCATAGACAATTTTATAGCCAGTGCCAGATATAGCTTTAAACTTTGGTAGTTGGGATGTCGATGAATATTTCCGATTTGAAGCTATGTCTGGCGCCAGGGTAAAAGCAATTTGTAGGTCACTAAATTAAGCCCATTGGCAACAGTATAAGGAGATAATTCATCCGATTGATGTGTGGATTACGTGATAAGAGATGTGGTCTGAGTGGCGACTAGATACTCGCTCTCGTCAAAATAAAACAGTTTTCTTGGACAATCAATGTAACTGTACCAATTATTGACTAACTGAATTGTGTCACTAATTTTATTCATAGCCTATATCCCTAAAACAATCATTTTGTATCATCATGAAATAATTAAAATAATTATGTTTAATCAAACTAACTTTTCATCAAATAATTTAACTATTAAGCAACATTGTTCAAGAGTGTTTAATCTTGATGAGCACCACAACTTGAGTCCATGGCTTCTTTATGAGACGATACATTTACAGGTGCTAGCAGTATTTCCCATTAGATGCCTCAATGTACTAGAAAACAAGAGAATAAGTCGTTTATTTTATTTACGAAAAGTAAGCAAAGTTATAAATAAATCATGTTTGCTAGAAAAGTATTAGATGTCGCTTACATTATTTATGTACACGATATTGTGTAGAAGTGTGTATGCATTATTTTACATTACATACATCGGTGTTAGGTTATTATACTTCTTTCATTATAGTTAAGAGTTTGTCTTGATAGTGATAACATTAAACAATATTGCACCAGCCATGAATACAATTAATATTTAATTCAAACAGTAGTTCCATTAATGATTTCATCACATGAATTATTTGTTTTATAAAATGTAGTACCGTTGTTGTGTTTATGAACACTGAATAAATATTATTGCGACCTATTGAAAATACTATTTACATTAAAGAAGAGTAGAAAACCTTGTAGACGAATTGGCTCATCTATCATAAAGCTAAGGCCGTCTTTCCGGCTGCAAGCAACTCGCTTGCAATTTGATTTATACTGAGTATCACGATTGAGCCATTGATCACATGTCATTATACCACGGTTGCCTGGAATGTAAAGCAACTGGCATGCTTACCTGTTGTAGGTGGAAACGTGGCTTAAAACATTCTGCATACATTGACTTGTAAAGTAGGGATCATTAGTACCTTTTAAATAAATCTGTCGTCTACTTTATTGTTTTGCTAAACAAAAGTATCATATTGAAAGTGGCCACAATTTTATTTCCTCAAATCTTAAATGCGCACAGGACATCCAAAAACTTCAATAATAGCTGCTAATCTAAAATAAATTAAAAACTCAAAACAAGCAATATGCACGTTAGTTTAGTCTAAAACTCATCCCCATTGCGTTTAGTAAGCTTTGCTTAATAGTAGTAGACAATAGTATGACGCTTTTACGCTTCTACGCATAGAATTAAGATTTCGTTATTATTTCAAGTAGGGAGAACATTGCGATAAGGATTTGTGCCTATTGTTTGATTTGAATTTCAGGTGTTTTCTACTAAAATGTGTTGATTTTTTTTGTTTGTCATAATTTTTGTCTAACACTTGGAGTGGAGGTTTCGTTAACTGTATTTTAACATTAAAATATACCTTTAATTTAATACCGTTAATTTCATAATGGGCTTTTCGAAATAAATTTCCACCAAATCAAAACTTCCGTTTCTTTCTGAGGGCCGCATACTAAGATGATCTTCGATTGTTGAAGTATAAAAGTCCATGTTGATAAAGTTCGATAAACCTTGCAGTTGCTATGGCTCCATTCCGTAAGTAATCAAAAAATCCAACTCACAATTTTAGTGGAAAATACGCACTGAATAGGCATAATGCAGTTAATAATTTTAATTTCCCCGGTTTTTTTCTTTTGCCGATATAGAAGAGCATGCTGATGACATACGTGACACAGCCTCCCACGTCATTGTATGGCAGGTCTTAAGAGACTCCTGAACGTACCTGAACGTAGCATAATTAATTTATATTTATTACTGGTACGTTGAATTTTAGAATAAAACCAGCATGTGCGCTTGCTGACACATAACACAAGCTAACATGAGCATGTAGTTCACGGTTAAATGTCGACAAACAATGGGTCATTCATGAGGTTTTGACAGCTCCCGAGACAGGTATAATATAAAATATTGATTACTGTAACTTAATCATGAGGTCCATTAAGTGATATGCTAGGCATTCAACAAAAATAAAAAGTAAATAAATAAACCAGACAAAAGTTAGTATACTGAAAACTTACTTTCGACATTTTCTGTCAAAACCTCACATTCATATCATCAGTTCACGCATATTTAGACTCAGTCTAACATTCCACTAAACTCATTACTAACACATTGGTTCTCGGTGCAACACATCCGTCGGCAGGTGAGCACGATGTTACATAATTGACTAATTATGTTCCTAATACATTGCTAACGTGTATATTG
This sequence comes from Hecatera dysodea, assembly GCA_905332915.2. Classification (NCBI taxonomy): domain Eukaryota; kingdom Metazoa; phylum Arthropoda; class Insecta; order Lepidoptera; family Noctuidae; genus Hecatera; species Hecatera dysodea. The sequence continues at coordinate 20,776,796 of HG995286.1, read as the reverse complement.
CTAATACCAGTATATAGACATGTAAATATTAACAGATAGTCTGTGTTCAATGTACGACAGTGTAGTTGTAAGATACTAAAATAACAATTCTCAATGTGTTTTATCTCTTCGCTTTTACGTCGCAAAAGCAAACAATACTGCGCGTGCAATATATGCACAATTACTGTGATATTTTTGCAATGTTTTAGCTAAAGTTTTGGAGAAACGCCGCAGGAAAGGAGCTCTAATAAGAAGTAAACCATTAGTTTATTATTTCAAAGTGCAGAATATTAGATGGCTTCTTCACGTGTGTTCTTTAGAGTGTGAATAGAGCACGATCTGCTGCTGCTCTAGCAGCCACTGAAGAAAGATAGCTGTAACGTCTTTTATTGTGAACATTTCTATGTTATCATGGCAACAGCACCCCATAAACTTCATCATTTATACACATTCCCAATCGTTGTTTATTATTTTAGTTTTATATGTTGTCTATCCACTTCTTTTCTTGTCATATTTTATTTTAGACTGCAAAACATAAAATGCTGCAAAATTATTTTATATATGATAAATTTTGCAGGTACTGACAAAAAAAAAAACGATATTTGTGGCGGATTAAGCAATTTTGTTAATATAAAATAATCAATGTAACATTTCATTTGCAGCCGACTCAGAAATGGAGGACAGTGTAGTAGTTGCGGAGGATGGGTCGTCAAGCGGACATAGTTCCTTGGCCGACCGAGCTTCCAAGAGCCATTTGATAGTGTGGCAAGTCGCGACCGCCTAACGCAAGGCCAGCCGTGTGCGACTTGACTCCGATTCGGACTATGTGTATGTGTGTACGTCCGCTAAACCAGCGACGCTCATCAACGCGTAAGTTACCTCGAGGACGTGAATAGGACGACGGTTTTGGAGATACAGTACACTTCCCTTTTGACAGTTGAACAAAGCGTTATGTGCATGAAGTTCCTGCATTGTACAGTAGATTCTGTATTTGTTTTAGTTTTGACAGTTACCTTTATTATTTAAGTGAATGTTTGAGATTGTTCCCTTAGTATGCAGTAAGTTATTACGACATCAAGCTTTTATGTATGCAAAGATCTGAGAGGTCACAAAATTGTTACTGTAGGAATGATTTTGAAGATGAGTTAGTAAAACTTAGGTCAATATCTTGAACTGAGAGTATGTAATAGCTTAATGTCGATGTGTCTCCTTATTTCCTCTAATTGATGCTGTATTCTGTTTTATCGTTTGTCACATCTCCAAACCGTCGAATCAAACGGATAAGCGAAGTGTTGGTCGATCAGTATTTTCGGAAACGTTTTATATCTCACGAGTTCGGTTGCAACCGCAATTAGGAATTGATTTATGTGTTGGTCCTTCGTATCCATATTTATCCTATTAGCATTACTTATTAATATAGGATATGAATGTTTCGAGGAAATGAAAAAAAAAACAGAATTGATCTTATGATGTAAGTCTCTTTTATCTCATAGAGTCCAATGAATTACTATATCATTAAATGTAAGACCTAAATGTGTTCTGACTCCTGTGGCCGTACTACGAAGTGCCAATGCTATCATGATTAAGTGTGAGGGAAAGGGATATTGCTATTCGTCTTGTGTAACTCCGTCTCTCTCTGACACAGGAATCATGATGGATTTAAGACGTCATGGTAGGGCTGCTGTACTTTGTACGACTGAATCTAATAGTGGTTATTGAACCGTTGAATGCACTTCATACATATCCTAAATTGATAAGCAATGTGTAACTCACTGTGTTGATCACATCACCACACACGTCATTACACGCTCCAATCGAAGTCTCACATGGCATTATATAACTTTGTTATATACACTACTACATTGTTTCATCGTATAGTTACTATGTGTGCTTAATATTTGGCTATATTGTTTCTTGGCGCTATAGTCTTTAATATTGCTCATGTCAAGAATCGCTTGGCCGAGGGAGACACATTTCCTTTAAGTTGTGTCCACCTCGGTCCAAGCTTAATCTCATTAAAATTATGTACAAGATGTAACCACCAAATAATACGTTTTAGTAGTGTTAGTTAGATTAAAAGAATATATTGAACATTTTATAATTATAAATACACAATAGTTATTATAAATCTTCTCAAGGAATGTGACCATTTGGGCTGTGGTTGTCATCTGCATCACAATTTTATAACTTTAATTTATTTTTAGATTTTTATGTAATGAGTTGAAATTATTATTTTAGATGCGTTACGGTACGCTTGCGTTAAAATATATTTATAAATTGATTAATATGTATTATCGATAACACAGTATAGCTTGTATGTTATGAAATGTACATTGAACTCCCACGCAATAGTACCGTACGCGAGGTAAGTAGGAAAGTTTTATTTTGACTGAATTATTAATTTTATTATGAAATAATTTTTCATTTTAGTAGATGCTGGTGTTATTTTTATCAGATTAATAATGGTGCATAAATAGATTAGGTATATTGTTCCATTGTATTCACTATGTCACATGTGAATGTAGCCTTCTCCAATATTTAAACAAGTTATACTATTTATACACTTAGAGCACTCGCTACACGAAACGCCTGCGGACTTTGTACGCCGAGCCTGTAACAGATATACCGCAACAACTGAAAAGGGGCCATCCATAAATTACGTCATACGATTTTCATAATTTTGACCACCCCCCCCCCCCACCCCCTCCCTTCCTGGTGTGAGGTCACATTTTTTTACAATTTTGTTCATGTATTGGTTCGTGTTTTACTTCAACACTTAGTGTGACGACCCCCTCCCTCCCCCTTAACGTGTGACGTAATTTAAGGATAGCCCCAAAGGTGTGAATAGTAAAAAGTTGTTTCTAATGATGAGTACAATTGCCACTTTTCAGGTTTTGCGTTATTTCTATTACAGGCGTACATTTATATTTTCGGTATTTTTACAAAATTGTAACTAGTATTGTTAGAATTTTGTATCAAGAATGTAGTTGTTGGCCCGTCAGCAACATGTTTCGTGTAACCTTATATTATTCATTTAATAATCCACATTTTAAAAGTGACAATTATTTTTGTATACCTATACTTTATCACACATTTTCGCTCGATATTTACTCATATTTTATTGGAAATCATCATAGAGTTTTAATTAGTGCTATACGAAATCATAAAATTAATATATTAAGTTATTAAAACAAAAAGATTACAGCGAACGCTGGTTGAGGGTGGAATATTCAAATGAAAACTGCTTCTAGTATTTGTGTACTTTTGAAAGTGAAGTTGGCTACGTATTATCAACTTTGACTGTGTGGTATTTTGGTGGTAGATTGTGTCCCCTTAAGTGTTTGTATAGTTTGTAACTATTTGTAGACCTACTTGTTTAGTCTTGGACGTCTGCTTTCGCACACATTTCTACATACTAATTATATTATTCTCATAAACACAATACATTGTACTTTACAAGATTTCGTATTTATTTATTATTATTTTAAAGTGTTGCAGTTTCTTTTTTTTTATCACGTATTAGTAAATACTTGTATCTAATCTATTATAGTAGTAGAAGAACAGTTGTGCTAATACACATACATGAATAATCTTTATCCGGGTTTTTGAACATTAACAATCTTATAAAGATTAAGTCAGTATAAAACTGTAGTGCTAGGTTCGTGTGGTGTGCCTAGGATGGAATTTGAAATAAATAGGTCATAATAAATAATAAACAAGAATTTTAATCGATAAATTAATTCATATAATAGGATTCACCTTTAAAAATACTACATTACAAGAAATCAATCATGTCAAGCAAATATAGTATTTAAGTGTAGATCACGAATTATTCTGTAAACATTTAAGTATGTGTTTCGTTTCCATTGGCCAGTTTTGATCCTGAACCATCGTTGACTGTAAGTGCTAGTCAAAATATCGACATAGTGATGTAAATTTAGATAGGCTTACATTGTTTTGCTAACGTAGCTGTAATTGAGGTTGACGTTCACGCAGTACTTGCTATTTGCCGCGTAGACGCCCTTGCGGCTTGTCACGTCCCGGTAATACGCGGTAAAGTTTGCATCGGTACAATTGTGATAAGATGTTCGTAAAGGAACTTACTATTGGTAGCGTTCCATGGTGTTTGTTTCACCGCTAAATTTGCGCGCGGAACTCTTTTCTAACTTTTTACTAAGCATCTTCTTGCGTATGTGTATGTCAAACAAAAGACGGCGAGTAGGGCGGGGCTAGTACCGTTTTCTAAGCCTGTATTAGAGCGCTGACTCCGTTGAATTTTATTCTAGAATAACTTGTAGGCGCAATGTCATCAAAGGATAGACAAGGCACTTGGCGGGTAATTTTGTGAACATACTGTCTGTGCTTTTGTATTCATCTTAGCGTGTTTCTAGGCATTGCCAGGTTTTGCTATGTTTGAAACTAATCGTGCGCTTACTCGCTAGAAAGGAACATCAGCTATTATGAGAGACGACCTGCCTTTTTAACTCTAGTTAGGAAAGCTAGAGTTTTCAGATTTGTTAGTATCAGTGAGTTTAGAACTGTCTAGACTCAATGTCTATTCAACTGATAAGATTTCCTAGTGACCGCTCCGTACCGGTCTATGGCGGTCTGTCTCCGGCGCGCATAGATGCAAGAGTTACCGCGTGTACATGGAGTTAACGTATAATATGACTGAAAAGCATAATACGTGTTAGGTATTTGATATTTATATTGTCAATTGGTTGATATTTATTATTTGTATCTTGTACTTATTTTAAAATTAGTTTTGTATTATTTCTACACTTTACATTGTAAATTATGAATTCTTATACAAACTTCTAATTTTTTAAACGATGATTTTATTATATTGAAATGAAAGTGGTTTATGTAAATAAGATGTCAATAAGTTCGCCTCCTAAGGCCTGATTTGGTCCATGAAAATAATGAAATATTAAAATAAAAAAAAAACTGCTTTCATTCCAATGAAATTTCTCACGAGAAAGACCGGTTCTTATGAACATGAAGTATTTTAATCAATTTATTGGATAGAAAATGTACAAACAGGTCACACTGAAGTAAACATGTAATTATCACATGTTTAGGGTACTATTACTGTGCAATAGTAATTTATGTTGGATCAATATTAATTAGAAGTGATAAATACATCTCATGAGTTTTCAATATACAGAGTACTAATACCAAACTAGTATAAAAGTGTTGTATTATATAATTGAAATAATTTCGTATATTTTCCAAGAAACTAAATTTTGTTTACCTGTTTATATTTTTTATATTGTATTATTTGGGAGGTAAATGATCAGTTTTTATATATTTGAGTCATATTAAACGTAAAATGTCATGTAATAATACTATATTGATTACTGATAATTTTTCTGTTTTAATTGCAATTAAAGACGCTGGAAAATATTTTACTGTTTTAATTTACCCGGCCCTACATTATTATTATAATAAGTCTTTTGATAACGCGACAGTAAATCTGCTCTAATCTATTCGTTCGGGAAAATTGAGATGTTTCGTGAATAAAAAATATGATTCTATTTAGTTCTATTTTTGCCTTATCAAATCTATAAAAATTGGCGGAAATAAAATTCTTCAAAGATTATGAGTTGCTTGTGACGTCACGGCGTGGTAAAAATCGTAGCACAGTGACGTCCCACGAGTTTTCAACGCCACTGTATCATCTTCGTTTTTTGTTTACGTGAAAAAAGAAAATGTTCATTATTTTTTGGAAATTTATCTGACGGAGTAATTAGGTTTTTTAGACAACTACCCTATTATTTCGAAAAAAAATAGGAAGTCACCACTTTTTGCTTCTGTTGTTTGAAGTTTAGGCAAATTATCTCAACTTTTATCAATCACTGCATATGACGCAGGCTTTGTCCTTTGCTTGTAACGAAGAAGTGACTTTGCTGACTGTGGTACGGACGTGGGCGTGACGAGTCTCATTATAATATGACCTGGATGTGGGTAAGGTAACTAACAATTTACTAGATCTGAGTGAGTAAGACTTACTAAAAACCGTTCATATTGCTAAGTTTTATCGACGCTGATAGTCAAAGATCCCAGAACCCCAAGAAGTTATTTATTTTTTGTATCTCTTAGAGAATAAGTAAAGTCTGGGAGCTTGCTCTGCAAATAATACTTATTCATTATTCAGGAATTTTTAAAGAATGGCTAAATTTAAAACAATGAGGAATAACGAAAAACCCTAAAAGGAGTCTCGAGCCCGATTTTGATGAAAATTAACTCTGTATAATTGGATTTTTGAAAAATCATTTTCTAGCTTGAAATCGAAATGGTTTTTGCGTGAAAATGATTTTGAAAAAAGATCAGACTTGGTTTATTACATCAACTAAAAATGTCGCTAATAAAGATCAAATTCTCTGATGGCGCTTTTTTTTCGAAATCTTCCCGGTTAGATTCGTGGTTAGGAATACCGATGTTTCAAAAATCAAATGATGCAGTTTTAATATTCATACACATTCATTCTGTGTAATCTCTATTAGATTATAAACTCTCGATATTATGTGAATAGATAATATTTAATACAATAAAGCCGATCCAAATTCAAAAGTTTCTAATTTCACGCGAAATATTACGAACTTAGGTTACTTAGGGATTTTGTAACAACTCGGTGACGGGTTACTCGTATTATAAAGAAGTAACGTTTGTGAGTTTGTGACGTTGTAAGGGGATCTCCCTTACAACGTCACAAACAACAACAAACTCACAAACGTTACCTCTTTCTCTGAACTCTGAACAGAGTTTCAAAATTATTTCATCAATAGAAAGCTACGTTATTGTGGAGTGTCATAGGCTATATTTTATCACCGTATTGCCACGAGAACGGGAACAACGCGGGTGAAACCGCGGGGCATTGCTAGTTCCTTATATAAACTTAAAAAAAGCTCTTCGATCTTGTTCCGTTGAAAACTTTCGCCACGAGGTAAGACCGCGTGGCTTGGAGGTAAATTCGAGACCCCATCCCTCAGCAATAATCGCATAGTGGGAGGTTGCTGGTTTCGTGGGGTGGGGAGGTTGCCTAGCAACGGCGTTGTTTCTTCCCCCCAGTCAGCTGCGATGCGAGCGCACTGCCATCTGCGGGCGTTTCGGATCGCACATGGACGCTAACCGACAGCTGATTTTACGTGTGTAAACAAACACTTACCACCGCTTATGAATAAACAGCATTAGTGTACAAATAGTTCTGTGACACATTGACCTTCTATTTTATTATTCTGTATTCGTAGTACCTACCTAAAATACCTCTCTAGAAAAATCTCCAAATACCGCAAACGCCGCCGGTACGTAATGAAAGTTGCAAATGTTTTCTTCTAGGTGTCGCTAGTGGTCCTTGCAGCTAGAATGAGTAATGATTACTATAGGTTGGTTTCACAAACGCGACATGAGTTTATAGGGAGTAACAACTACAGGTGGCTATTCAAAACACTCTTGTAAGTCGTGCATTGTTGATGTTCTATAGTACCAACCTAGAGTAAAATTACTTATTGAATTCCAAACTTTTTTAGGTTTCATTGGTTGTATCTCTACTTCCATTATGCTGACCGATAAATTGTTAGCGATTACCTACATTTAGATTAGATCTAGTTTGGGCTATATATTTTTGGAGATATTTCTGAGAATGTTTGGTTAAAACAGCTACCAACGTATCATTGGGCCTAAACTATGGACCTTGGTATCTACTGCTGTAAAATTCGGCTTTAGGCCAAGCTCGGCTAGATGCTGACTACGAGTGTAGGTCTACTGAAAATGCTTCCACTTTTAACGAGCCAAACGATGTCCACTGTGCTTAGGCCTCGATTAAGTATTTATTTTCAGGTTTGTTCGTTTGGCAAACTTAAAAAATGGCTATAAAAATACTTACTACTTATGATAGGTATTATTTATGTAGAAAGCGAAATGTAAATGGTTCTGTAGCAAACTATAGGTACCTACCACTGGTTTTGCACTCGGAAAAAGTAGGTTGGTTACCGTTTCCACTTCTGTAGGCAATATAGATAGGTTGATACTACCTTGTACGTACCTATTTAAGTGAAGCGTTATTATCTATGATAAATAACGAAATATTTATTATACGAGAAGTAACCACGATTTAGTAGATAATTTCATGTGCCAGTATCGTAGAACCAGTTTACCTATAGGTAGAGTACGGTCGACTGCACGATAGTGGAAGCAAAACTAAGCTCGATTCGCATTCTGTCATACTTCTATACTACGCTTGACTAGATGGGAAATTCTCGTATTTTAAGGAGCATTTGCATCGCAGTCGCAAACTGTCAAGAACTCCTCTCATTTCCCTACATTTTGACGTTCAATGTTGAATGAGCAGTTGGATCGCTTTTTATGTAGGTACGTGAATTGGTTTTAAGGTCAAGGTCAAAGTGTAACCAATAATATGCGGCCTATTATACCGATCTAAAATATTTATTTTATAATATTTTTTCTTCACTTTGTGCAATTTTATTGTGAGTTTGTAAATATAGAAGGTATCTACTAGAGTTTCTAGCCAGTTAAAACGAGACTTTGAGGTAAGTAAGATAGGACGTGCTTACCTTGGTTAATTAGAACCAATATCTTTTGAGCTACCAGAATATTACCTTGTTTCATGGTCATGGTCATGGTCATTTGTTTTTACACGACTGTCCCGCTAGGAAAAAAACAGTACAAATGTTTTAACAGGCGCCATGGCTAGATGTGTAATGTCACTGGCCGTGGATGCACCATAAGTATTATCTAGTTTAATCCTCGCCAAAAATGAGTGCTAAACTATACAGAATTACAGATATCTCGTGACTTATCCAAGTAATGAAGGATGTTATAGGAAAAGGTAAAATAAAACCACTTGAATACAATTAATTTTTATGTATAGTCAAAATAAATCTGTACACAAAATCACACGATGCTACACAAACAACATGTTAAGCGGGTTCACATAATTACAATAAAGTAACAATTTTTGCGTTCGTCATGTCTTGTGTAACTACACCCTTACATTTGTGCAGCGATAGCGACAAACGTATCTAGGTACCTACCCATTATTTCAAACAAACAAAGAACAGATTTTAACCTGTCAACAACCTAAACATAACAAAAAAAAACTTCTGTAAAACTAACAAAAAATATTTTATCTTCAAATGAAATTGTATAGTTCGTGTTTTTATTTTCGGTTTTATTTAAATAACCTCGACGGTATTCCATTCGAAATCAGACCAAAAAAAATTCTTAACTGAATTACACTGGATTTGTTTGAATTAAATTAGGTACCTACTATTATTTAGCTATGTTGGAAGTTGAATGTAACGTTAGGAAAGCAGGGAAGATCAGATAAAATTCGGTAAATGTTCACTCAATACATATCGATGCTGATAAGTTTATTTCTCCCAAAGCAAGTCATAATACCTTTAACTAAGCAACATCTACTTTATGACGTAACGCAGTGGACCCTAGGTACTTACATTACATTAAATGCGTTAAACATAGAACTTAAAATAACTAAGCTGTCAAATCACACAGAAATACTCATTTTGGAAAATTAATAACAATTTTAGGCTAATGTCATAATGTCGGTAAAAAAGGAAATATTCCTATAAAAAAAATTACACATTGTTATGTCTCGAGTATGACTATACATGATATAATATATTTATTTTATTTACAATATTTGTCTTTTAATTGCTCAAATTATCTGTAATTGCGTAGTTTAATAAGTGAGGACAGGGGGAAGCTTCTCGATTATCTTGAACCTATAAAATTGGAACTTATTTGAAAGGGGTCATTTTCACTGCACCCGACATTACAACATTACAAACAATCGAAATATAAATTAAATTCGTCGTTTCTCACCAAATACAACACTTGGGATAATTCTTCATTCGCTTACTTATTAGTTCACTATACTATTAGGTATAATAATATTTTTCATGCAATGTTATCAACTAACTCTGTAGGTACTTTTTGGTATATTTTAATTGCATAATAGGAAGGAATACGTGAATTAAAAAATTGACATACTACACTTACTGTAATTATATTAAATTTTATGGTCATAAAATAATAACTACATGGCATGGGTATATTGTTGAGTTATCATTTTAAATCTAGAGCGAAATTATAGATTAAGCCTTAAATATGCATAGTTATTGGTCAAGTCTAAGTATCACTGCTCACAGGGATTATCGATTTCTTTAGCTATGGAAGGCATGTAATAGAACACACAGTAGACCTTAAACAGGCCCTAGTACTGAGATACAAGGGCGACGAATGCGTGTGAACAGTGAACCTTAGTGAGAGAACTACGCAGATATACAAAAGTGACATTCAATATTTTGGTCGTTATTATCAATTATGAAATTGTTGGAATCAATATTCTAGGAAACAATACGTCATTACGTAGAAACGTTCAAACATGTTATTTTATTCCTGGTCTTATAAAAATTTTATTCAAATTGTTGTATAAGTGAGCATGAAGGCGCGACAAAAATATTTTGAGATATGAAATTATTGCGATGTTAGCTTTATTGAATTCATAATTTGGTAGCAGCAGCAAAAAATCTCCTTTATTTTTGTTGGAAAAATTACTGAAAAATCAATTTTTCAACTAACATAATATTTCATATCTTATACCTTACTAGCTGACCCGGCGAACTTCGAACCGTCAACAAAAGTTGTTTGAACTTACTTACCTACTTAAAAAAAAAGAAATATTATAAAACCTAAATTAGTCAAATCGGTCCAGCCGTTCTCGAATTTCGTAAGACTAACAAAAATCAATTAATTTTAATATAATACACTTACAGATAATATAAATACAGATTAGGAACTTAAAATGATTAGTGGTAATTTTTCAAATATGGTCATTACGTTCGACGTCAAGCTCACTTATACAAAAATTCATAAGGCAAACTCAATAAGAATCATCAATCACCGAAGTGATAGTAAACGTTCTCACCCTACCATCTATCTAGCCTCCCGCTCGCTACGATGCATCACATTATGTAATCACCTTTCTTGCTACTGCTAAGGTTAATATATAATTTACATTAATATTACTAGCTAGGATACGATAGCCTACACTAAAACTAATCTATTCGACCTAAATTAGGCTTACGGCATCTTCTTGCTATCAAAAAAGTACTGTTTCTATGGCTCGTTTATTTATAACATTAAAACAACCTCCGTCATTATTTTCAAATCTGACATAATTAGACTAAAACGATTTCAAAAGTGACTATCATTCATCTAAAACATATTAATAATTAATTTAGATATCCTAAACCGCTAGTGATAGTAAATAATTTTGACTCTAATTTCGTTGTGCAAATTAATTACGAATGAAAACGATTCGTTGTCGATTTTCGATTTTCTTTTTTCTATAATTATCGTTGTCTCAATAATTGTTATTCTCTTAAAATTTAATATTGCTGATAATAATCACTTTAAGTTTTATATTGCTTTTCGTTCCTAAACCTTAGTCATACATGTATAGGGCCTAAATTGTATTTTTGGACCTAAAACAGACGCAATGATCATCGTTGTTAATTCCATTTATTATATAGTTTTGAAGTGCTCTAAGAATAAATTATAAAAAAAATTACTGGAAGTAATGTTTAAAATCTTAAACTATACGGAAATAGATCTCGTTTGACAGATAGAAGGGGTCGCGGATCTATAAAAAAATACCTTGACTTAATGAGGTGAGTCTAGCCAATAACTACATTGGAATAAATAAAAGCAAAAAGTTTGTAGGAAGTAAAGTATCTTATCATATCTCACGATCTTCCTTATAATATCAACATAGTTTCCAAATATTTTAACATTTACTTTGTACCAAACAATTTCCAAAACGGTGTCCTCATTATCTTAGTGTATGTATTCTAAATTCAAAACTTGTCTACATTTTCCATAAACTTGGTTAATCCGTGCATACATAATATATTCTTCCATTTAGTAAAGTTATAAAGTTACGACATACTTTCAAACGCCGTGCGAATCGAACATTCGTTTGCCATCATTTTTATTACGTCTTTCAGTACATAACAATAAATTTCGATATTTACGAACCGACGGACTGATTGGTATTTCAGTAAACATTTTTCTGTATTTATCTCCTCTTATGTATATATTTTTAAGAGGACATACTTTGTACGATATTAAGTCAAGTCTTGCCCAATAATTTATTTTGTAAGTTATTCATTTATTGAACTGTCAGCAGGTTCTTAACTGTCTCCGTATTTTTGTAGATTCAGGCATATATCAGACAAAGTCTTTGTTTTAAATAGCCGAGTTTCGTAATGAGCTGTACATACGTACTCGTCACTTGCGTTTATCACTAAAATATTGCTTTTGTGAAGTAAAGATGTTCAAAAACGCTATTTCCCTTCTATAAGACTATCCTAGTATTAGTTGTCGAATAGGTAAAAGTGTATAAGTCATAGTCCTTGAGGAAGTATTTGAGTGCAAAAAGAGTTCAAGCGACAGAGTTTTACCAAGTGACCCTTAATTACATCCAACAAAGTTTGGATTTGGTCATTACCAGTTTTAGCTCCTCTTTTATAAAAGTTATATACATACATATAAACAGTTCAATGTTTATTTTTTCGTGTACTATATAGAAGCACGTAAATAATTCAGTCTTCATTAAAATGTTTGCGAGCTGAATTTAAAATTTTCATTATTTTTTAACATTTCGCAACAAAGCTATACGCTTTCCATTTCGTGCGCAATAACACTTTCTAGAACATTTTTAACAGTCAAGGTTCACAAAACTGTCGCTTATGCCTTTTTGCAATTAAATCCACGTTAATATATTGGTAACATCGATTTATAGTTTCATGTATTTTTAAAAGTTGGTATATAAATATCTACAATATTTCAGAATCAGTTCGTTTCTTATACGTTCAATAAATACATAAATATTTTGCATAATGTTGACTGCAGTATTTCGATCCGTCACGTCAGCACAAAATGCATCAAACTATAAAACAGAGCACTCGTAGCGATTTGCTACGACGTAGCTCGATACCGTTTTGCTGCGTAGCGACACAACTTTTATTCGAGTGTCCGATGGTACAAACTCGCGTCATAATCCACATATAATTGAATATTCTTTCGAATCGATTTCATTAAACAATGACATTCTAAAAATAGTAATTGCCTTATTTTTACAAATGAAAACTAAATATTTTTCGTATTTTTTACCCTAAGCAATAGAAACAATGTAACTTTATAAAACATCATATCACTTTTGTTTCCAGTCTACTTATTTAGCCGAGTTTAGTTTCCGCATCCCACAATTAAACGTAAAAGATGATATTGCTTTATTATTGCTTTTCTTAATAGTAGTCACATTATTGCCATGTACTATTATAGTAATTTTCTAGAATTATGGTATACTTTCTGTAAACGATGTTAGGACTTAGCGTATGTGCATTGTGTATCGTGTAGGCTGTGTTGAGAGGGAAGTGAAGCTAAAACTAGATAGGTAAGTGCCGCTCCTGTAGGTCGTAAACCAGCGAGTTTGTTGTGGGAGTACATGCAGACCATGCGTTTGGTTCAGAGATAGGTACTAAGTGACTAAAATCCTTTTGCGAGCATACAACACGCAGCCATGTTGTATGTTCTTTACTGCTTCAATAATGTTCACCGTTATTCGTCTCTAATTTAACGGTAAACCAGTGAAAGATTCCTATGAACGGTCACGTGCACAAATTGATGTGTTAATTTTGTACGGCGGCGTGGCTTACAAACTGCGCCGAGCTGCTGGCGTTGCAAAATAATTATTGAAATTGACGGCGAACGTGTTGCTGTGCCAGCGAAACACTAATGAAGTTTAAATGGCAAAGCATTTTTACGCGACCTAAATGTGCGAACTTTTTTTTTTAAATTTAACGCGCTTTTACATATCTTTTGCAAATGGTTTAAAATATATGGCATACGTCTTCTGCGTAATAGTTTGTTTTCGTCTTTAAATTATATTTAAGCCTAACTTCGTTTACAGTTTCGAGATTAGCCTAATTAATATTGCTTATCATATTGCTAATTTGGACATTTTTTTTTGTTTTATCACTCCTTTTAATTTAGCTATAGAGCTTACTGTTCAATTCGAAGTTGTCGACTTATATATTCTTTGAATTAATAATGGAGACATTTGTGTGTACCTTGCATTAGTTATTAATAGTTTTTACAATATCATTTTATTTGTATAATTTCTGTCTACTCGACTAAAGAAAATGGAGCTTTTTGGTATAACGTGATTTATTTTACAGGGGACCATTTAACGAAAAAGAAACCGTTCGTAGGTGCGTAATATAACAGGTAGATACGATAGGAGTGAAAACTATCAAGTCTAAAGTTGGACTTACTAGCTACGGTTACGACGCCCCGTCACGTCACTGTGCTATATGTATAATACTTTATTATAAAGTTAATTTATTAATACTACTTCTACAAAAATTGTAAAGAAGGGGAATTTGGTACACAGGGACATATTTACATTACAATGTATATTATATATTTTTGTATAGTATAAGTTGGTTTCGTTAATATTAATCGTTAGTTACTTATTTGTATAACCGCTACAATTACAATAACGTTAGTATAAATATTTGAATAAAATATCTTCGTTTTTAATTTTTTTTATCATCAAAAGCAATTAATTTGCAATTTTTCTACTTAAGACCAGTAGGGAGAGCTAAGAAGAATTATATGAAGAAAAGAATTCCTCGAAGAAGGGGAGTATTAGAGGGAATACATAGATATAGACTAAGTGTAAGGCTAGAGTACTAGAAAGAAGTTGAAAGATAATTAAATCAGTAGGTTCATAGGAAACAGATGATCGAATTCGTTCAATATTATATGAACCGTAGAATGATCGCACTTATAAATCACACAATATTCGATGTTAATTTCGTTTCAATTTATTTCAATATAACTCCAAAGCACCAAAATATCTAATAATCTAATTTTTATTAATAACCAATAACTTCTACAGTAATATTGCTTACGGTTTACATTAATATTGCTTTTTACGCGTCACCTTTGTCTGGCGTACCCTATCTTTATAAAACTATATAGTTTGTAACCGCATGATCGCCGCGTTGGTACAATGTACCCGAGAGTACTTTCGGGTCACCGTCTATGCTAAAGTTAATATGTTATCGTTAGGTATCAGTATTATTCTTCAATATATTAATGATTAAATTTCTTACAGAGACTAATCAGTCGGCGATCAAAGGGTTAATTTAATACGAAGGGAAGAGAACTATAGTATCTAAGAAAGTAGATATAATGTGGCACTACAACTACTAGTAGGACTATGTATTTGGAGAAGGAATATAATGACTAGTGTCCAGTTTAGTGCCTCTGGGGGCGGTCCTGTCGTGTGTTATTAGATTGGAAGTCAAAATATTCAACATTATTTTCAATCAACTTGTCAGCCCTGACATAAATGAAAAACTGGTATACATAGATATTTTAAATGCCACGTTTCACATTTGGTTTCTGGATATAGGTATTAAGTAATTTGTTTACTATAAGTACGTTGTGTAAACGCAATAATTGGTTTTACAAATATACATAAAAGTTATAACCGTCACGGTTTTCCACACAACTAAAAGTATTCTAAAATATAATTCGAAAGTTTTCATAATGGAATTCCCAAAATGTTTTGTTAT
The DNA here is from genome assembly GCA_905332915.2 of Hecatera dysodea. Lineage (NCBI taxonomy): Eukaryota > Metazoa > Arthropoda > Insecta > Lepidoptera > Noctuidae > Hecatera > Hecatera dysodea. Next base: position 20,761,125 of record HG995286.1, on the reverse strand, counting down.
AATAGAGGAACTCTGGAAAGATACTTTAATTGACTGGGTTCAAAGAAACACCAACGACGAATTGACTCGAGGCACTAACTAATAGACTAGGGAGGGCATCGGGCCCGCGGGCGGCGCTGGGGCCTGCCAAATGAACTCACTACATACTAGCTGCTACGTTTCCTACAACGCGTTTCATAGCGCATTACTGCGAGCCACAGCAGCGCCTGCGGGGCCGACTCACAAGACAGCTAACAACTACGGAGCTCTATAGGGTTAATAGAATAGTCTGCTGCGTCTATTTGACAGCGGTGCGCGACTTTATGCCTACATTATTATTGCTTTTCGAATACCCATTTCTGACCGAGCACCTCGTGCTCGCCTCGTTAACCTAAGTTATGCTACCTTACGCTAAGTTAGTTTATTGCCAGTTACGTTTGACTTGTCAGCTAAAGACACACGCTCGACTGAAGGCTTGCAGGCTGTCGCGGCCCTGCCCTGTCGCGCCACAGGGCGACCGCCCCCCGCCCGCGCCTGCGTGCGTCCCCGGCACACGTACACGCACTTTTATTAAAATTTTACTTTAACGCATCAATTTTAGTCATGATTTAGTAGGTACCTATTAAAGTCGACTGGACGAAAACTTGTACTAACATTTGGCAAAGGCAAAGAAAGGGATTGTTTTATCAGATTCTAATACTGCATGCAGGTTCACGGAATATTTGAGTGTTTTGTATGAATGTGTAGAGAAGTGCGGGTGCGTGCGATGTAGCGGGACGCGGGTGGTGCGGCGCGGCGGAGGTAAGGCACTGTCGGGGCCCGCGAGCTGCGGGCGCGTGTGGCGGAGCGTAGGACGGAAAGTTTTGGCAAGTTCCTCACCGAGGCGGAGGCGCCCTCGCCACGACCTCGGCGCTCGGCTCTCGCATCTCGACCCTAAACTTACTCCCTAATACTCTCTAACCTACTTTGCGGTTGTAAAAATCACCTACAAAAGATATTAGTTTTCATTCATATTTCAATACATCTATGTATATAAGGGTATATTTTATCGACGACTATATACATATTTAATATTAAGTTACCGCTAGCGGGACGTGTGACGCTACGGCCTGCGGCTGGCGCCGGGCTCTACGGGGTCGTACGTGATTCGTTGTATGCGAAACGTTGCTCGAGTGTAGCGGCGCGTCCGGCGCGCGACCGGCGCCCGCCCGACGCGCTCGCTCCTGTTTCATATTGTAAATTTTATATATTACGTTAACAAGCTAAATTCATATTAATACTTTACGTTTACGTGTAAACCATTCGGCGGTGGTTACGGTCCCTAGTTGCGGCGTGCGCCCTAGCCGGACGCGGAGACGGGCGCGGCCGGCTCGGGCTCGGCCGAGTCGTCGTCGTCGTCGCGCACGCACGCCGACTCCTGGTGCTTGTTGAGGTAGCTCTTGAGCGCGAACGTCTTGTGACACCGCGTGCACTCGAAGTTCTTGTCCGCCGAGTGCGTCTGCATGTGTGCGCGCAGGTTCGATCGATCCGCGAAAGCTTTCCCGCAGTGCGCGCAGCCGTAAGGCTTTTCTCCCGTGTGAGAGCGCAGGTGGCCTTGTAGCAGCCATGGACGCGAGAAGAGCTTCCCACACACGCCGCACACGTGCGACAGTTGGTGCGTGAGCACGTGCATGGCCAGCGCCGGCATGGACACGTAGGCCTTGCCGCACTCGCCGCAGCGCTTGGCCGCCTGCGAGTCCAGGCTGCGGTGCGTCTGCTTGTGGCGCGACAGGTTGGACGACGTCGCGTACCGCTTGCCACACTCGCTGCACGTATACTTCGATTTAGGTTCGGGCGGTGGAACTGCCTCGACCGGCGCATTAGCATAATTTCTACGTTTAGATCGGCCGTCGCTCACGAAGAATGCGTCATACGTGTATGCGATAGTCTCTCGCGGTCGCTCAGTTGTGGTCTCTGGCGCAGGCTGTTCAGGTGGCGGTGGTGGCGGCAGTGACGGTGGCGGCGGTGGGGAGGGCGCGGCGGGCGGCGGCTGCGGTGGCTGCGGCGGCTGCTCCGGGGGCGGCGGCTCCACGCGGGGTGAGAGGTACACGTGCTGGCTGAGGTCGAGAATGGCATGCGCCGCATTGAGGTCCTCTTCGGGTCGGTTGAAGTGCGCCGCGCGGTCCACGAGGCAGTACGGGCGGTAGATGTCTTTCTTCTTGGGTGGCAGAGAGAGGATGGCGCCGGTGCTGGTGTAGCACATGGAGATGGACTTGCCGCTCGCCGGTGGCGGGGGAGGGGAGACAGGCGAAGACTGGAGCTGAACCTGGAGGAAGGGCGGGTCTGTCGAGTCGGAGGCGGAGAGTTGCAGAAGGGCATAGGATAGAGGCTGAAGCGCCGGCTGAGGGGCGGCGGCGGGGCCCGCGGGGGCCGGGCTCAGCTCGCGCGGCAGCTGCGCGGTGAACTGCGTGGAAGGCTGCTCCTCGGTGTACCCTGCGGAAGACGAAACCACATTAGTACGCTGTTCTCTTTGGAAAAATATTTCGGTTTTGGAGTTCATGCTGATTTGAACATATTGAATTAGAGTCCTTGGAAAAGAACCAGTCGATCTTTATGCGAATGTCAACGCTTACGAAGATTATACTTAACTTGTACTTGGGGGACACATTATTTGGCAGCGCAAGCACTTATAAAAAAACGTGGATATCTTTACAACGTATTTCAGTTGCCAACATTATTTTCACACAGCGTGATATGTATATTCCAAACTTAAAATTTAAAACATGACGTACACCTTTTTTCATGACCGCAACTACATTTATGTACATACTCATATAATATTATCCAATAAAGAATGCATAATTTAACACTCGCAACCTTTTAAAAGTGTGCTAGACCTAATCGATCCAACAGTTTATCATCCCCGAGGGGTGAATTCATGTAAAGGAATTGCATCAGCGTGTAGAAAGATAGCTGCGACGTCGACGTCGAAGTCTGAACTAAATGGCAGTATGCGGGCATTTCTAGTGCCAAGAATTCTTTACGGCGCTCCATGAAGTATCGTCTGCTCGCCAAAAGGGGATTAAGTTGATAGCACTTTATTGCTACTGTAAAATAAAATTGAATAACGATATTTTTATTCAACTCTTTTAAAAGCTTTCGATGGAAGGATCCATAGTTTATGTTAAATTTCATATTCAATTTACGGTAAACTAAAATCTCATGGTAAAACGTTATCATTGTTTTTATTGATCAAACATTTAATTCGTGTTTTACAAAAGTTGAACCAAATGTAGACGAAACTAAAAACATTCTCTTTCAATTGAATATTTGTTTGTACGGATATGTTTTGGAAGAACTCGTTTCATCTTCATTTGATTTCTAAAACTTAGCAAGCACAAACATTTTGGAAAGATCTGATTTCATAAAAATGAATTCAAGAACGAAGAAAGGTTTTTTTCTGGTAGGGGGCGAGGTTTACCGGCACGCTAACTTCATATTAACATTGCACGCTTTCGTATTCCGAGCTTATTGGTGCTTTAATACACCAAACGTTATTTTTATACTTATTTCATGCTACAACCTACGACCTACAGGTTGGTCGTAGTACTATTTATTTCCTAAAACGAAGAAATTTTAGGAACCTCCGAATCAGAATATATAGCAGAATCGACCAAGTCACTTTTAATCTAAAAAATACGTGAAATAGAAAAAGGCCCCATATTAAAAAAAAAAAAACAAAAAACAAGCAATGAAACTAAATTGGTTAAGGTCAAACAATAAAATCCTTTTCCAATACCTGCTTCATATTTTCTGCTCGAACGAGAGCCGCCATTTAGGTACTATACGAAAGCCAGTAATTTAAAGCTCCTAGTAACACGCAGGAGGTCGTACGTCACCCCAGTTTGGAGGAGGAGGGGGTTGCTAAGACTTATTTTGGGTTCGTTAATAACCGGCAAAAGGCAACCTGTGGCGTAGCAACCTGTGGCACGACTTGCATTCCTGCTATTACTTAGCCTTAGCTGCCGAGGGTAGTCGTCACGAGCCGCTGAATAATAAATAATTTGAGAGCTTCCTGCTCTTCCTACTAGTTTAATTCCCAGTTTTGGCTTGTTAAGAGTTAGTCGCTCACGGATCGCGATTATATATTCGCTTTGGACCGGTGTCGTTCGTTAAAGTTTTAACGATCGCGGTCTTAATTGGCAGACTAGATTTATTGTAGACAGTTCTGCTATTATGAACGATGAGCACACAACATTTTGGTTCCATAATGTTATTTGAGTTTTGTTCACACAAAAGATATACCTAGATATAGATAGATGACAGGAGACAATGTGACATTCTATCAGTGGAGTGGCAACCGTAATAACGCATTCTCACTACGAAATATTTTTTTGAAAACCTTGATAATCGCTATTGCAGGTTGAATGTCACTTTGTCTAGAAGCCGTACACGCATCTACAGGTAAAATATGTCAATCTATACTAATATTATAAAGCTGAAGAGTTTGTTTGTTTGTTTGAACGCGCTAATCTCAGGAACTACTGGTTCGAATTGAAAAATTATTTTTGGGTTGAATCGAGCCATTTATCGAGGAAGGCTTTAGGCTATATATCATCACGCTTAAGCCAATAGGAGCGGAGCAGCGATAAAGAATGTTTTAAAATCGGGGATTCCACGGGGACGAAGTCGCGGGCAGCAGCTAGTAATGAATATTGCCACAAGTGCGAACGTAATTGCTAATCTCACAAGACGAAGCCACATTAAGATAGGCTTATTGTTAGAGTCATTGCGCACTGGGCGTTGTCCAGTGCAGGCAATACGTGACGCCGCATACACTGCTAGTAGACGGTGCGTAGACTTGCATAAAGAATAGTCTGGTATGAAAGTATGTAAATAATAAACATCGAACGGTCCATTGAAAATGTTGTATGTTATAAGTTTAACTACAATCAGCTTGTCATCACTTTATATACTTACCTACTTATCTAAAATCAACACTGCAGTAACAACCGCTTGTTTAATTTTAATCAAGATGAACATGGAATTTAATTTCCTCCCACTTTAAGATGACAAACCAATGTTTACCTACCTCATTGTTAACAAGACAAACATTCGATCATCGAATCAACGTGTTCAAACACAACGGTGGGCGTTATTTAAATAAATGCAAATTATTGTTGATGTGCCGTTCGCAAATATTTTTGGAGAGAACGGCATCGCATCGATGGAGTCTGTCAAGTAATCTGATTTATGTAGGCATTCATACAGCATTTATTCTGGATCGGTGGAGCTACGGCCGCGTTTAGATACGTGAACATGTTTGGGTATATTTGCGTAACTGCCTGGTTTGGCGCCGTAGTTCCGCATCACATGTTTCGCGACATCTCGTGGGTCCTATTTCTTTACGTTGCTAATCATTATTACGCAATAAATATGTTATTTTTAGCCGACTTCTAAAAAAGGAGGAGGTTCTCAATTCGGATGTTTGTATGTTTTTTTTTAATGTTTGTTCGCGCATAACTCCGTCGCTTGCCAACCGATTTGAAAAATTCTTTTTTTGTTGGAAAGGGTATACTTCCCAAATGGTCCCATGAAAATTTTATCGAAATCGAACAAGCGGTTTTTTGTTAATTTCAATAAATGATAGCAAATCTGTCGGGACAGCTGAAATGGCATGTTTGTTTATTGTTTACACCAATTTATACCACGTACGCTGTGATGGGTATGTTTAGTTTAGAAAAATAAAAAAACTTTTTACAAAAAATAAAACCGACTTCTAAACAAAAAAAAAAACAAAAAGTACAAAATAACTTTAATTTCGGAAGTCGGTGTGTTCAAAAACATGAAGCAACCAAAAACAAGTTCGAAATTAAAGTTATTTTGTACTTTTTGGTTTTTTTTTGTTTAGAAGTCGGTTTTATTTTTTACTGTATACCTATTGCAGTTGTACCTACCGCTTGTAAATAAATCTTATTGAAACTGTATAAGTATAATGCGAAGTGAGAGTAATCCGATAGTGAGTATTCCGTTTTTCTTTTGTTTTAGATCTACATGGCAGTTATTCTATAATACGTGTTGGTGGCATGGATTTACCAGCATCGTCTTCGTGGCGGCACTTTTGCAGTCATCGTGGCGGTACCTTTGCAGTGATCATGGCGGTACCTTTGCCGTAAGCGGGGCAGTGACTTCAAAGTCGGCGAAGCAGTGCTTTTCGGGGGGTTTTTCACCTTGTGGGGTGAGTCTTAATATAGTAGCTGCGCGCTATTGTCTATGTTCTAGAAATGGTACTCATAGCTAGATAAAAACACCAGTCAATCAAAAATGACATATTATCGAATCCAATGTTTTTTGATAAAACCTAGAGTAGTAGTATAGTAAGTATAGAGACCACTCTATGATTAGTGATTACCTATGACTTTATCCTACCTACCTATGGTTTTGACTCTATGATAAACTTCTTTTTCAAAAATTTAAATAGTTTTTAATTTTTTTTTTTCTATAACCGTAATAAAGGTACAAGTACTATACATATGTACAAGTATTATACATACTTATAAACAAAGGCAAATAGATGTGCCTTTTCGACCGCAACTGAAATTGGATGCGTTATAAGAAGCCTTATAAACACCTCAATCAAGTATCACAGCTTTTGTTAATTTACCTAGTCTTTAATCAGGAAATACAATATTAATGACAGAAAACAGTTGAGCATGGTTTGACATAATGGTACAGTGACTCGAGCCCCTGCGGGTTCCATCTCAATGCTGTACCCGTCTATCTGAGTAAAACTCAACAGCGACATAACCCATGAAGTTCTAATATGGTGGATTTTGACATTAAAGTAAGGTTTCACGTTTTCAACATTGACAAGTATTCAACTTCAATTAATATTAATTTTGAAAATGGGGATACTAATAATGGAAGTGGTTTTAAACCAAGTTGAATGAAATATCTATTTAGGTGATTCGTGGTGTATAAGTTACCTACCTATTTCATCAAGCTAGCACAGATACCTACATACAAACAACAATAGGGGTTGGCGAAGACGTAGCTTGAACTTACTTAACTTACTTACCAACTAACTTAGGAACTTATTTTGTTGTCACTGCTTACTTACTCTTGGAAGATTAAAGCTGCTGCCTTTATCAGAAGTTTATATTTCAAGCAACTGTTTCATACAAAGTCATGCTTGATTTTATACACAAATAACAGCGCCCCGCGGCTTCACCCACGTAGTTCCCGCGAGAATATGGGGATAAAATAAACCTTATGTTACTCGCTGATAATGTAGCATTCCATTGGTGAAAAAAATGGCTAAAATCGGTCCAGCAGTTTCTGAGTTTATTCGGCATCAACAAACAAAAAAATCTTTCCTCTTTATAATACGTTTAAGTATCAGATTCATGAAGTTCAACTTCTATGTAAGGGACAAAATCATGAACAGTACCTAAATTATATATTCATAATTATATGCATATTATGAATGCATGATGTTGATTATAACCAACCAACATCTTCCGGAATGAATTTTCTACTTCATTAATTTCGCAGTTTTAAAATACAACGCAGTCACACAAACTGATAGAAAAAGTGATTTTATTTTTATAACATACTAGCAGGGCCCCGCGGTTTTACCCGCATACTTCCCGTTGCCGTGGGAATATGGGGATAAAATATAGCCATTGTTACTCAGGGTGAATGTAGCTTTCTAATGGTAAAAGAATTTTTGAAATCGGTCCAGTAGTTTTGGACAAAAATACAAAAATACAAATCTTTCCTCTTTATAATATTAGTATAGATATCTTTAGATAGGCTATAACGAAGGATTTATTACAGTCAGCAAATCAAACAGACAGTAATATTAATATTGGGTCTTGGGAGCGAAATCCGACGCTTCGGTGATCAACATAACTAGCGTGGCAGTGAATACTAGTATCGATCGGTAACTCTGCTCTGGCTGGTACTTTCAGGCTAACAGTAGCTAATCTTCTACATTTAAAAATCGTTGTAATATCTGTTAAGTCTAGAAAATAGAAAAATGGGATATTTAATAATAGAAGCTTTCAACTGTAAAGGGGTGAAGGGATGATGTAGGGAAGGTTAACTTTATACTGCGAAAACCGATATCTATGCGGGCGAACTCGCGAGCGTCAGCTAGTATCTTATGAATCAATCTCACTATCATATTTCTCTGTCACGTTCTTATACCAATATCATCTGGGGCGGTGTAACTTGTCGTCTCCGTCCATACTTTTCTATTAGTCGTCAATAAATGGTCATCTCCTTTTGAGGCATATCATCTATACATCTATACATATAAATAAAATTGGAGCGTCTGTTTGTAATATTGAAATAACCGCTTTATACTACATGCGTATATGAATATATACGGTACATACACCAAAAAATCATTTTTTACAATTTTGTCTGTCTGTCTGTTCTGTCTGGACCGATTTTGACGGGACTTTTATTGGCAGGTAGCTGATGTAATAAGGAGTAACTTAGGCTTCTTTTATTTTGGAAAAAATCTTTTAAGTATTATAAAAAAATAAAGTAATGTTGCAATGTCCAAGTACTGTCCAGTAACGCGCGCAGCTCACGCGCATGCCACCACTGTGCCGTCACGTCGGGCGCTTCCCACCATTTCTCCCACCAACGAATCAATATCACAAAGAATCGGGGTGTTAGTTACTACACCACGTGGACGAAGTCGCGGGCAGAAGCTGGTCTTGCATAATGATAGTCGATGTATTATTTGTTTGATCATACTGTACCCGTATCCACACACATACTCAATTATTTTTTTCAATCTTCCGCATCTTGTCTCCTCATACAATAACAACCGATTGCGATCCAAGTGTTCAGATAAATTTAATCTATTAAAATCTAGAAAGCCTTGTAACCTATTTTCCTACCTCGGCAGCAAAATATAATTCGGAAATGAAGCGAATTTCCGATCGCGCAGATAAGATTTTCCCGTTAGCAAAAACTTCGTTATACGAGTTAGGACGGTCCGATAAATAACTATTGGTTTGCGCCCTATTTAACTTACCTATTGGTGATTTTACACTTAGGAACGTACAAAACTATTTATGATGGGTTATATAAGCTAGAAAAGTGGAATCGGTTTTAATCACCCGGCACTTTAGTTACAGCACCAATATATTAACTAGTTTCATCACCATCTCCTTTTTACGATAGCCTCCCTTGTGCCGATGCCGCGCGTTATCTGCCGCGTTCATTAAAACTGTGATATGCCATAAACTCCGCATCGTAGCGCTGATGAAACGCGAATGCCATTAAAATTGTTAAGAAATAAGCTAACAGATTATGTTTCGTATGTACGGTATAATGACCATTGTTTTTCGTACAAAAAAATTAGTTCCTATTCTCGAGAACAAAAGAATAAATGCTAAACAAAACACACCAGTAAAATCTCCGAAATAATAGATGAATATTTGAGAGATTCCAGTCGTAAGCCGCTCTGCAAGGCTTAGGCACTCTACAAAATGAAATTGAACAAGAAACTCGTTGCAGAAGTCCCATTTCCTATGTAAAGCGACCCTAGAAGCTCATAGCTTGCTGAACCTCCGAACTAGGTACAATCTAAAAAGCTACCAAATAGCTTTTTCGATTGTACCTAGTTGTGAGGATACGCTAGGTCGCAATTGTTTGTTTTAAAATCATATTTTTTATTTTTTTTTATTTATTATATTGTTAATGTGCTGAGTAGGCAATTCTTATCATAATCATCGTCCCCTTATGTTACTTGAGATCAGTGCAACACGTTTTCATCTTCAATTCTCCCCTGTTCATGTTTTCATTCACTCCCTTTTCAATAATATAATCCTGCTACCCTTTTTAATGAAAATGATAAATTTTGAATTTCGTAAAGTAATGAATAATTAAAAAATAAGCAAAATTTTCTTCACTAATTATTCGCGAAAATTGCAAACTTGTTCATTACTCTTAAGCCTTCTTTCCCCTGTTTTTTGTACTATAGATTAAGCAACAGCCCAACGGGGCTTCGAAATAAGGGTAGCTCAGCGAGGCTCGAGCCAAACAAGTTGTTCGTAATAACTCTCATCCTACCTATTGCTAATTATAGTATCAGACTGGTAACAAAATTGAATTTAAGATCTACTTACTTTACTTGATATTTTAACTACTAGTTTTCCGATAGAATCAATACATTATTTTCTTATTTGAATACATAACATGGCTATTCCGCTTTAGGTACAAAAAATATTTTATAAAATACACAGAAGTTTTTTTTTTTTCGTAAATGCCTCTATACCGTCTCATTCATGACAAATAACACGACTTTTTATCTCTATATACGAAATTTAAAACAAACAAAGACGGATAAACTTTTTGAACAAAGTATATTAGTCAGTATAATATTACAGAAACACTGATGCTCCATAAAACGTTTAATCAACAAAATACTAACTGACTCTGCTAAAACACAATTTCCCGTGCGTTGCGTCCGTCGAGTTACACCGACGCCAACCACCAACAATGGTCTTCCCAGTTTGCCCTAAATTAGCTCCTAAAGGTTCATAGGCGTTTCTCGCTGAATTAGCTCACCAATTTTCACTAAAATACTATCGTTTTATCGGATCTTTACCCGACCGTACTCTGCAGTATGAGGGGGAAGCATTTATGTGCAAGCTTATGAGCGTCGCCGGTTTAGGCTAGCTAATTATTTGTATGTTAGCTTAGTCGGGGTGGTGGCTTACATGTGATATTAACTTATGCGAACTCATTTGGGACGTTAATATCTGCAAGGTGGTTGATAAACAATTGAATATCTCCTAGGTCTAACAAAAGCGTAAGCTTGAAACAAAATTGAAAAACATTTTTTTTTTATAAACAGTAAAAATATATATATTCTGATGTTATTAAAGAAAATGGATAGTATCTATCATTCCGCCGCCTTTGTCTCCGAAACTACTTGACCTACATATTTAAAATAATAGTATCTAAATAGGTCTTTATATATAAGTCTAATTATAGGATAATCTATAAGAAGTCTGTGATTTTATAGTAACATGTTTAAATACTAGTATCAGTTAGGAACCATTTGCACGGTCATGCCCGTCTTGTTGACTCTATTTTAATTTAAATAACACCACATGCTTTTATAAAGCAGTCTTTCTACAAACGCCAAACACTTGAAAATCCACAAAGACGCGATAATGTCGAACGATTTTGACTAAACGATTGTAATAAAACGACAGCTCCACATTTCAACCATTTGTTAAGAATTCAATATATGGCCGAAAATCCTGTAAATTAATGTGCAGGATATAGTTGACCTCAAGCTTAACGAGCTAATCTCATCGACGTTTGACCGTGACATTTCGTGGCGCCACAACGGAAATTAAACCATTCGTTCGATTTATTTCTAACCAACCATTAGATTTTTGCACAAATGCGAGGAGAGTTTTAACTACTGCTTTCTATGCTCTCCAATATTTGGCTTGGATTGCGATTGGTTTTGATCTAATTGATCGAACCGAAACAAGTCAATGACCTGTGTGAGCCTACGTCAATTTCCAAACAGACAACAAATTACAATGCACGTACTCACTCTTAAGTGACGGTGTAGAGACAAAAAGCAGCGCGAAATAATAACAATTTTTACAGAAAGTAATTAAAGACGATGCAGCAAAATAAACGTAACAAAATAAACGCGACAAATGCTCGCCAAATGCTCAGCGGACAATGGCAAAAACAACGTAGGGAGGTAGGGTACACCGCATTGCACCAGTTGAATCTCACTCCTCCGAGGGGACTATTCCGACCCCGACCCCAACCCCCCGCGAGGGTACTATAGGGTACTTGTTGACGTTGGGGATGTGAACTGCGTAACCAATTGATTTTTGGAAGTCAGCCTTTCTGAGATGTATCTCTAAGCTCTAGTGCACGCTGTTTTGAGAACTTTTTGTTGTGATCTGTTTTGAATGTAAAATCTTTGTGTACCTATGTAAAATCTTTTAAGGTATGCCGTTGACATATAGGCTAAAATTTGGGTAGTCTAGTTCGTGTGTGTCAGTAAATATAAAAATGTGAACACGTTGTTTTTTATCGTGATTTTGTGAGTTTGAGAAGAAAAACTTAAAACATCAAAAACAGTAATTATGTATCTTACTAAGCCAAATCTATTCTAACAAGTCTACCGAGCTCAATAACCCTACGCGCGGCGTTTATTGTTGCTTATTATATTTAGGTACAATGTCGGTGGCGTTGTCAAGTTGGGCCAATGTGTGCCTGCCCTATTTGGGCGCCGGCCACGTCACTGCAATTCTCCAAACACAAGTTGTGAGCAATCTCGTCACTCACACGACAGCTCACGACCTAAGTGACTCCATTGTCATCTCAGACATTGTTTGACGGCCGGCGAGACGAACACGGCTATATAGCACTTAACGCCGCCGTGTCAACGTTGATCGATTTATCACAATGGAAGCAAGGGTAGTTGCCTAAAAAAATCTAATTAGTGCGTAAGATAGAGTTCCCAAAAATATTGGACACGTATTTTTTATTTTTTCACGTAAACGAAAAACGAAGACGATATAGTGCGTTGAAAACACGTGTGACGTCACTTCGTGCGACGATTTTTACCACGCCGTGATGTCACAAGCCCCCACTCATGATCTTTGAAGCTTTTTATCTTCGTCAATTTTTTGAAATTTCATAAAGCAAAAAATACGTGTCTAATATTTTTCGATAATCTAACTGACGGACTAAATAGAATCATATTTTTATTCCTCAGGAAACATCCCCTTAAAATGCAGGTCGTCAACAACGTCTTACTAAGGAAAACTTTTAGTGCTGATAACAAACAAGATTTTCTTTTATCGTGAAACTGGTATTGATCTACATTCATTTCATCCACATTTTTATCGTTACGGGCGAAAAGAGTAAGGAACTTCCAAAATGTCGGATGAATTCACTCGACGGTATTATTGGTTGCGGACGATCGAGAGTTCGTTCCCGTGTTCCGGGACAAAGCTGACGCAGCTGCGCTGTACCTCTATGTTCCCACTAATGGGACCAGATACAAACGTTAAAAGCACGTCTAAAATGCCTGTGGATTTTCCCGATAGATATGGACGATAGGTCCGGAAAAAAGTAGATGTAAAAAACCGATTGTATTGTCGCTTACGAAATTCGTAGAGGAAAAACAAAGATAAAAACTCATTCGCGTTTCACTGAAATAACTCTGCCTTTTTGTTTTCTTTAATTGCTGAAAACTCAATATACAAAAATATTCAACATTCACGTGTCGGCTTGACAGGCTTTTGAAATAACCAGATTAAATTCCACTTTTATTGGTCTAATATAAAATAAATCAGTGTATTAAAATGCAGTAATTCCGAATGTAGCATTAATTCATAACACGACATATTTTAATGAGAAGCATAAATAGCTTGTTACGTTTGATAACGAAACGTCGGATTTCTGGCATGAAATAATAATTAATTTGTGAACGTAAAACATTTTCTGTTATTTTAACCGCACCGTTCAGATATTATTTGACCGACATAATTATTATCTGTTAATGAGTCTAATGCGTACGTATGAGCTGTTAGAATTAGGGGCAAATTGGTTCGCTAGCATTTCGGCTGAGTGGTCATTCGACCCACATTTAGTTAAGTCCCTAATGAGCTTATGATTAAACTGGAAATGATGAAATTGGTGAATTATGCAGCCAATACCGAAATGTAATTTTGAAAGGAGAAATGAGTTATTTGTATTATCGAACAGCGCACTTTTTTAATCTGTTGAATGTTTAAAATCAAAATGATCATATGAAAACGTACCTACGGCTACTGTAGTATTATATTATCTGTGCTACGGCTATAAATTTGTTATGTGGAATACGGTGTTCATTGAACGCTGCCGCTTCCATTTGTCTGTGTAGCTGTTCAAATGTGGGGGGTGTGTGATGAGGGTGTAAGCAGGGTGTGCTGGTGCCCTACATCGCGCTATCTGACCTACAAGAGACGCATTACTGTCCCCGCGATTCTTCGTAGGCGCACTTCCGATTTTCTAGCGAGACCTTTTGTTTTACTGCGGTTCTATTTTTACAAAGGCGATGTATTTTCTTTTTGCGTCTTTCCTTCATATTGTTGTGGGCGCCTACACGCGATGTACATTTAGAGATCATTTGACAGCTTTAAAATTTATTGATAACTGATAAACTTACGGAGTGTGTTTTATAAAATTAGTTACAACTAGCTTCTGCCAGCGACTTCGTCCGCGTGGAATAGTTACTTTACCCCCGATTTTGAAACTCTCAGCCCGATCGGTTTAAAATTGACAAAGTTTCATACAAATAATCAGAAAGCGCCGAACTGCTAAGCTAACGGTCATCACAGTTACACGTGTTATTGTGAGTCAACCATAAAATATAGACATATGCTGTTTGGGACATTTTTTAGATAATTTTATGTAAAACATTTCCGTAATACATGATTTCTATGTAACTTTAACCATTAAGGCTACACACGCGACGGAAGCTTAAAAAATGGAGTAACTTCTCCCGTTTTCCCAACATTTTCCTTCACTGCTCTGCTCCTATTGATTGTAGCGTGATGAAAAGTATACTATAACCTGCCCAGGAGTATGAAGAATAATTGCACCAAGTTTCGTTAAAATCGGTCGAGTAGTTTTTGTTTCTATAAAGAACATACAGACAGACAGACAGACAGACAGACAGACAGACAGACAGACAAAAATTTTACTGATTGCGTTTTTGGCACCAGTATCGATCAATAATCACCCCCTGATAGTTATTTTGAAAATATATTCCTTGTACAGAATTGACCTCTCTACAGATTTATTATAAGTATAGATATGGCGAGTATTAAAGCTTTTTGCATTGTTCCGTCTTTCCGTCATATTGTTGCATCCCCCTATTTTATGTTCACGTTAGTTACTAAGTTTTTTAGACAACTTTAAAATTAATCGAGTATACATAAATTTGGATGTCTTGTCCCCCAAAAACGTTTTTCAATTTGTACTCTTCTTATTAAGTAAGTCTACCTATTGGCAATCTTTACAACTTGAATGATTAGACCTTTCACCACAACAGGCATTTCTCCGCCTATTTCAAAGGGACAATTACGCTATTCACGCGAGCAACAATACCAATCCTGTAACAGTTAGTTCACATTCGATTACGTCACCGTCAATACGGAGCTAATTAGTCGTGGTTAACCGCAGAATTATTGCGGTGCGAGAGATTGATTAATACTACTGTAATATACGCGGTTACCGCTCGTTCTAAATTTTTCTAGTTCCAGATACCTGACGGTAACCTGTATTTAGGACGTAGTTTTAGATAGTTCAATCGCAGTTTTGATGCCACCAAACCACTTCGGGCCTGCCGCATACGCGTCCCAGTCGCAATTCGTCAAAAAAACTCAATCGCGCAATCTGTCACAATCTGTCAAAAACGTAGGGAACTAAGTTTTTGACAGATGGCGATTGAGATGCGAATGCGAATGTAAAAATGCAATTACAGAATTCATGAACATTTTGTTATTGAAATGATAAAATAGCATAAAAGAAGGGCTTCTGCAATTTTTTATTGTAGTTGATATTTTTTTTTTTACAACTATTACGAATTAATATAACGTGAAACGGAACGTAAATGATCAGCGTCTAGTGACGTCACTGGTGTGATGCCAACGAAAATACGACTTCATCATTCGTTTTCGCGGGAAAGAAAAACAGTCAGCTTATAATCGCAATTTTGGCAATATATTAAAGCGTATTAATGTTTGTATGGTCTATTTTATACGGAATTCTTTTAAATGAAGAGTAAGATGAAAATATTTCATGTTCCCTATTGGCTGACTGCTTGAAAATTATCGTTTTTTCGTTAATTATAGTTACAGAGTTTTGGAGGTCAGTTGCTGTATGTAAAATACTGGTACTTAGCCGCAAATTAGACTGGAAGCCGATACTAACAAAGTTGGGAAGAGATTAGGCAGATTTGATTAAAATTAGAACTGTTTGGGCTTAGTTCCGAACACATCTTCAGAAAAGGAAACTTGCACCTTTATAATATGCATAACGAAATCTTAACATAAAATAGATTTTACGCTATAATTATTTTGATATCCAAAGTATAACTGCTGGAATAAGGGCAGACATGTAACTGGGGCAAATTCTACGGTATGAGCCACTTCTTGAGTGATGATGGTGACGAAGCATAAGCTGGAGTGGCTTTACATTATACGTGGGGCCCAATTACGTTAGTAGCCTCGGCGTTGATTCTGACGCATTACATAACGGATTTTTCTACGTAATTTGATCTAAAACTGATACTTATAACATCAGAATTAGAATCAAAATGATGGCCGCCATGGCTCACGCACAATGGTCCAATACTAGGACTAAGTGCGGAAACCAAAAACCCAGATAGATATAAAGAACATCAGAATCGCGTGAATTAGAAGAAAATTTAAAAAATGTTTAACATTTTTTAAATCCGACGATACAATTAGATACAAATCATCAAGTTAAGTCGTGCTACGACTATCGTGCTTACCAAATACATATGTATCTGTAGAAATAAATAGTACCCAAAATATGCTTAAAAAAATTGTAAGAAATAACGTACCACAAAACCCGCATAAAACTTTGAAAGAGTAAAATGTTGTTCGAATACAAAATGAATATGAAATAGACCTCGAAGCAAGACGCGCTAGACGCGTTTATAAAATAAAAAAATAAAACTAGCTTTCCATCAATAAATTTCAGTTGATTGTATAGTTTTTTCGTGATCAAACAGTCCTATTTGTTTGTTAAATTAAATTGATTTCACAGCGCTTTTAGTTTATCGCTTAACATGATTGGTATATAAAATATTGGTTTACGTTATGAATTATAAATAAACCACCATGTAACTACCAGTTAGCTAATTCAATCTAAATTTAAAGACTAGCATAAACAGTCGTCTAATTTAATGAATGCGCTGTTACCGTTGGGTATAATAGGCATAATGCGACGAATGACCGGCCGGCTCAGAAATAGGTGGCGAAACAATATGTACGTGGAACAGCTGCGGGAAACTTCCCATTATGTCACATTCCCGATTCGTTAATACGCATGCATAACCAGGAAAAAACTGACTTAAATGTAGATACGATAAAATAAAAAATGGAGTGAAACAAGTCTAGGTCACCTAGTTTTCAAAACGAGTAACTACACACCTTTTGGTAATTAGGATGTCAAGAATAATATTTAAATACAGCGCAGCCATACCTATGCATGTAACGCATACAATTTAGGAATTTATATATACTAAGAAAACAATATACCCGCCTCTGCAAAAGTCGGGTGATAAAAAGAGCTTCAAAAAGGACATATGATAAATGATAAATTATATTTATTTTGTAAGTACATAGGTTCAACATAACACTTTTTCACGTCCAATATTTCTTGTCATTTTAAGCTAGATGAAGCCGGTATGAAACTGACTTATGTATGTACCTACCTTCCAAAAACTAGTTTAAAAAAAGGGTGAGGAAAAGGGAATGGAGATCAAAATCTTGACCGAACGCCACTTGTGTTCTGTTGTTATTAAAACGTTTGATATGTTGAGAAATCGGGAATTTGACATAAAGGGAAGTAGCCCTGTTGTGTGTGCGGACTCGGGAAGAACATACATAAGTACACTCATTATCGTTCAGGTTTTTTATATAATTAATTTGAAATGAGACGTAGTTTTCTTTCAGCAATTTGTTATAATCTTTAGTATTTTATTGTTTACTTTATTGTACACCTCATATAAAGAACAGGCCAAACATTTATAAAAATAGGTATAAAATGGCGGTCTTATCGCGCAAGGCAATACATACCTGAAGTTGTATTTACCCTCTTTCTGCCTATACCATCTTTTACACATCTGCTTCTTTTCTATCATTTGCTTCTTTTGTCTTCTGTCTTCCCCTGCTTACATACCTAGAGCTTAACTTGACATCAACATTCATACTCAAGACTATCATTTCATTCGCATACCAGCAAATGAAAATTATGAATTCAACTAAAACGATCTTCTAGAACTCCGCGTGAACATAAGTTAATACTTTTAATCATGGGGTTAGAAAACGGCGCGGCGAACATCAATTTCAAGATAAGAAGATAATGTTAATTAACGTTCCAAGCGCATTAAACTTAGTTAATTCATTACTCCGAGAAGATAGGGCTAATAGGCTTGCCGGATTGCTAATCTCCGAGAAGTGTTTACTTCATATTGCTAAGCCTTTGTTCGAGGCACCCGACGTTCCAGGAAAAATAAATATTTTCTCTTATGATCCCATTCTTACAGTGTGCCCAGAAAACTTTTTATGCTTGGCCAGAGAAATAAGGAAGAGCAAATGTTTGAGCAGATTCTTTTTAATACCATTTTAATGGATTCTGTTTTTGGTGGCTTTGAATTTTTTGCAATGTTCAAAGTTATTTTTTTTAAATAAATCAACACGCGTAATACGCGCGTAATTGTAATTTACTGTGTTTTTATTAATGCGATTTAATTTGAATTGATTTAATTTAATTTGATTGAATTTAATATTATAAGTACAAATTTTATAGTTAAGTAGGTATATGGACTGGTTTCCGAAATAAATGAATTTTAATTTAATTTTAATTTAATACCTAACTTTACTGCGGATTAAAAGTCGGTGTACGAAACTTGTGTCAATAGGAAGGTAAAAATATAAAACGTTGCAAAAAAAACTAATTAGTTTTAAGTTAAATTCAATTAAGTAACACGCTGCAATTTTTCATAAAACAAAACATGTTAACATGTAAAAGAATTTAAAAAAAAATACTATTGAAAGTTCTGTTTCATAATTCGTAACGTGCTCAAGTTATTACTTATTGGAGTACCTGTCAGTTATTTATACGTACAGGCAAAATGTTAATAGGCCGAGTTGGTAAGAGCCGAGAATTTCTCGTTAAACCTTAATTCCATTTTATTATTTTTGAACACACCAGGCCTTGTTACGAACTCGGCGTACGTACCAAATATTGTGCACTCTCCAATTTACGATAGAACTTGACTATTTCGGCTGGATATTTTTTCGTCGTACAATAGGTTTATTGGAATAGTTACATGGTTTATGGTGGCCGCTGGAAATTGAAACGTTGCTGACTGGAATTTGGCTGAAAGATTTTTTTTCGTTGAGGACGTAACTTGAAGTTGTATTTTTTATTGTTGGTATCTCGTCGAGAATCCAGTAAAACGTAACAGATTCTACGAATCTCTGACGTAAATTAATAGGGATTTCATATTTTAGTTTGTGTGTTTTGGTTTAATGTTATAGCTAAATTCTATAGGAACGGACGATGCGAAGAAATTTTCTCGATGGAAAAAAATTGCAAAGACCGATCTATCTTTTTAGCATTTACAATTTCATGGCGTCACCCATTATATTGATTTTATGAAAACCGCTTCAAACATAGAAAATAACTTTAACCAGCGGAAAACTCAACAGATTTTGATTTCATTATACTTTTATGTTATAAAATCCGTAAATTCATTCTGGCAATTCCGTTATTCCGAGCCGCCTTCATACTATCGCCATCTCTACTTTGCCTTTTGCGGGCGACAATGACCTCATTTCACAGGAAATTAATAGGGGCTAATAATACCAGAAAATGATGATTAAAGCGACCCCAAGTCACCACCTTCACTAGAACAACCACAAACATTAGTTTTCCTCCTTGTTAGGTAATATTGGAAAAGCATTTTTTATTCTGGACTGGAGTGTATGTTTTTTATAATATTTAACTCAAAATGTATCCGGTCTAAAATAAATGATTATATGTATTTCAGTAATAAAATTTGCAAGCGTATGAAAAGAATTGAGTTTAAGAGAATCTAGCTTCAGCCGGCGACTTCGCCTACGTGAATTTCTGAATTGGTTCAAGGGGATAATAATAATATAAAAAATGTATAATCCTATTGAAAAAAAAAAGAAATGAAGAGGTGGAAATGCCGAATTTTTTGTCATGACTCTGATTTTCTTGTACTTTGTGAGATTGCTCATGATACCAGCCGCAAAAATACTTCTTCTTTGTTTCAAGTATATAAGATATTGGCTCCTTTATTTAGTTGGTTTGATATATTACCATATATATTACTTACAAATTGTAATAGAATTAATTTTTGAAACCAATCAATAGGTATTGACAAATGGTCTCATTTCAAAGTCAATTGTCTAGGTACTGCAAAATCTCTTAGTATAGAGTGTCAAAATCGTTTACAGTAATAATATAAATAATAAAAATCATTAAAAGAAGAGGAAAACGTGTTTTCGAAATGTGTGACTGTAAGTTGGATATAACTAAACAAAATCAGGTAGGTATTGTCAAAGTTCATCCGATGACCGATGTGAAAGAAGAATCAAGTAGGCCGTCCAGCTTCTGCTGCAACTCTGCGATGTCATCCGCTTATTTCAATTGTGAAATGTTCCTACTATTTATGCGAAAACCGTGGCCATCCCGTTGCCTGCAAAGCAGTCTCAACTCAAGTCCACTGAGCAAGTCTCAATAAAATTTAAATCATTGCCATACCGTCAGCGACATATATCAAATTTTTACCTTTTTGTCGTGATTTCCATTAAATTTACAAAATAAAGTTACAATGTATTATATTTTGATTGTTTAGAAATCTCCAACCAAAATTTTGGATTCGTTGAATCTCGAGACTTTGGAGGAAATTCGGTTCCCCCAAAAAAATGGGAAGTTTTTCAATCCTATTATATTAGAACTTCTTCAATTATATTAAATTTTCGACTACAATTAACGAAAATAATCTATATAAAACTCATATTATCAATGACCACGGATGATTGATTATATCAATTTTATATAGTTTATTTTCAAAACTATTCTAGACAAAATGGTGGTTTTTAAACTGCAAATTTTAGCCTTAGATCGAAATGATGGCAAAACAAATTGAAAATATCCAATTTGGTCACCTTATATGGCACGAATAGTTTTATTTTTTGTATACTTTGAATATTTAATTTATCATAACTTTAAAAAGGTTGTTTATAAGAAAATGTATGTTAGTATAATTTGCGTGGGGAAAACACCGAATGTATTGGCGGTTTGAATTAGTTGACGGGGTGTCACTATATTTGATTTTTTTAATTTCCCGCGTGGAAATGCGCGGGGAACGTGGGATGCGCTCGGGGAGCTCGAGCTGCTAAGACACGCCTTTCGAAACTTACTACAATTAAAGACATGAGCTCTTAAACAAATATCACACGTTGCTCCTAAAACGTCAAGTTTCGGAGCCATCTACTCTTGTTCCATAGGGCTCATTCCTCTGAAATACGCAATTACGCGAAATCTAATTTAATTAATTTTCTCTAGAATGAGATAACAGCGATGAACGAAATACGTTCGTAAGCCGGGGTGCGGAACAAGCGAGGAGCGGGATTAATACGATGGGTTTACGCCATTCGGCAAGGA
This sequence comes from Hecatera dysodea, assembly GCA_905332915.2. Taxonomy (NCBI): domain Eukaryota; kingdom Metazoa; phylum Arthropoda; class Insecta; order Lepidoptera; family Noctuidae; genus Hecatera; species Hecatera dysodea. Next base: position 20,739,657 of record HG995286.1, on the reverse strand, counting down.
TCCCTGATTTTATTGTCTCTTTCACTTTATCTCATTATCTTCATTTGCTTTAATGAGAACGCTTAAATGGAGCTCTCTGGTTTTTGGTAGATATTTATTTTCACTGTGTAATTATATGTATGGTTAGAGGAGTTCGTTGCTAAAGAATAACAGCCGCACAGGTCGATCTTCCAGGTTAAGCAACGCTTGCCAAGGTTGGTCTGTGGATGGGTGACCTTAACATACCGAGTTTCCTTCGTGCCTCGGAAAGCACGTTAAGCCGTTGGTCCCGGCTGTCATTTGTAGATCTTTGGCAGTCGTTACGGATTGTCAGAAACCAAAAAATCTGACATCAGTCTTGCCAAGAAGTACCGTGTTCCTCAGTCTCTACTGACCACAATTCCAGCCATACAAGAAAACATTTTAGAAAGAAATCAAGACAGGTACGAACATGGTCAAGGTGAAGTCGTGGTCGCCTGCCATTATGATTTTACAGGGGTGCCTGGCAATCACTTGGCATATGTCATGAAGTTTATTCATTTTACATTATTCTGTAGTCGGGTTACAATTTTTCAAATCTTTTTTTTTTTTTTTTGTGATTTGTGAACGTTATTTTAGTAGTCAAGGAAGTAGTTTTGCATCCTCTCAAATCCTAGCATACTTTAGATTTCGTTATTTGCACCTTGTAAATAAATTATGCCCCAATTTCAGCCTTGTGAATAGGATTTCACTCGAGGTGGCGACCAGCTGTTAGACTATAACACTGACAAATCAGTCGTTAAAATATCATTTGCAATATTCGGTATGAAATAAAAACATGAAAATCTACACCCAGACTTAATAAAAGTGATTTAATGGCTTTCACCTATAAATAGGGCGTCGGCCCAAGATAGGACTTTTTCAAACATAGTAGCTTTAAGCATAGCCTAAAAAAGCGTGACTTAAATGTACGATAAAATAAAACATGGTGTGAAACAAGTCTGGGTCAGCTTGTTTTCAAAAGGTGTATCACACACCTTTTGGTAATTAGGTTGTCAAGATATATGTCTTGCCGTAGCAACGCTGGAGGTGTCCCCCAAGTACCACGAAACTGTGGTATGAACCCTTAAAGGGCCAAAAACGCGAACGTCGACCTACTGCAAGCACTTACGCACTCATAGTCGATCAAACGTAAACTAACCGGCATCGGCAGTGATATACGGAGCGTAGCGAGTTGTAGACAATTTCGTAGCACTGCTACGAGAAGGCGGGGTCTAAACGAACGGCGTAGCAGTGTTAGGTTATTTTCGTTACGGAATTTCTGGATTCGGTCTCCACGCTCAAGGCCCGCGATAGAAGCTATGCAATAGCTTAAAAATCGAACCAATCTAATCCAACAATTAACCATCTGAAAAAAGTCTTAATTGTTTAAACATGCAACTAATGTAAATAGACTCGCATGCCTATTTCTTGTATCATAATTATGTATATGTATAAGGTAACATGTGGATAACGTTGTGAGTTACACTTTCATTAGGATTATTAATTAAGAAACTTTTGAGTAACTGTTTGCTTTCCTTAATAATTAAAGAAATAAATATTTAGATACAGCGCAGCCTAGGATACATATACCTATGCATCTTGACAGAACGCCACTTGTGTTCAGTTGTTTTAAAAACTTTTGACTTGTTGTCGAATCGGGAATGTGACATAACGGGAAGTAGCCCTTTAAATCTTGGTAGTAGTGCATTATTTTTCGTTACCGATACAATCTATTGAAGAAAAAAGTTAAAAACCACATAACGCCGTATAAGAAACCCTATATTCGTCCAAACACATACGAATATATGGCTTCTTATAGGTGAGATTCAATCTTGTCAAGTTTATTCAAGACTTATATCACTTATAATATCAATAAATTGCGATGCGCTTGGACGAGCTGCCATTATTATTTGTACGGGTGTCATCGGTGACACAGAAACAGCCGTGTCCGGTGAGCACCTGCGTCAGGTGGAAGGTTAGGACGCCGTGGCGTCTCTCTAACCACTCCTCAAAGAGGAGAGTTATCGCCGCAATGGTGGCGTGCCCAGCGCTGGGTTGCATCAGTCGCTGTCTCCATACCTCCGTGAGATCCCGAAGCTCCGTCCGATACGCAGCAATTTGCCGCGGCAGCAGGGTTTCACCCCGGCGTAGTGCCTCCACGCGCAACGCGTAAACGTGCACGAGGGCTTTCGCCTTCAGATCCCACGGCAGCAACCCGGCAAGGAGATTCGCCGCCTCGCCAGAGACCGTGCGGTATCCCCGGACTAGCCGAATGGCGATGACCTTCTGGGAGGCTACCAGGTGGCGCGCCGGCAGTCGCTTTAGTGATAGCGACACTGGGGCCCCGTAAAGGGCCATGGACGGCACGATCCCCACATACAGCCTCCGGAACGAGGCGTTTGTCCCCCTAGATTGGGCAAGAGCTGCTTGAGCGAGCAGCCCCGGTTTGGGAGCCAAACGGCAGAAATGTTCCGCAAAGTTCCACCGGCTATCCGGCGGCAAGTACCTCATCGTCGACCCGACGCCGATGTGAACCCCTCCCACCATTATCTGCGATCCAGATGGTGGCCTGTTCCGAGAGCCATGAAAACACATGGCCTCGGACTTGTGCAAGGCCACCTCGAGGCCCAGTTGCCGGATTCTCTCGACGACTGCTGTAACCCCGCGTGTCATCAAGTCAAGGATGGCCACCCTGCACCTTGCTTCGACTCAGTTACCAATAGTTTATTGTTGAATCATTGTTTAAACGCAATCAAGCCTTAAAGGATTATAGTCGTGACGGTTACGATTAAGTAGACTCATGAACGCAAGAACGCATTAAATGTAGTGAATATCGTTTGCATGATGGTGAGATTTTTATGTTTGTTAATTTTACAAAAACTAATAGTCTAATCCTGTTTCATTTAGCGATTTTCATTTACGACGATAGATTTGAGTAGAAATAAAATAGCTTCTTCAACCAGAGCCCATGGACTTTACGCCCCATTTTTCTTTAATAACATAAAATTGAAATTTCTTTGAAATAATAATCTAATAGAGATACTAAACTGTAATAATTTTCTGTTTGACTTAAATTTAATGTAAACGTTTATGAATTGTATTAATTATAAATAAAAATATAAAATCCTCATCTTCAGTAAAAGAAGATTTTAGTTGCTTTACACGGCTTTCGACAAATAAAGGCGACCGGTCCGTGCCTCCATATGTCGAAAACTGGCTGTAGTAGAGACGCGCAGATACTCTTATACTGTGCGGGTACGTTCTACGCATGCGCGACCGGCTAAACCAGTCGCCGCTGATGCGTTGCCCAACAAAATATCTTTGTGACTGAAAAGGAAATACTTAATAAACCTGACAAATATTACTGTTTCACACAAATTATTCTACTTTATTATTAAACATTTTCAAATTGTCCGTTTTACAATAGATATATATTTATGTAAACTCCTCTATTTTTTGTAACACGCTTCAGACTGTAAGGGCGACTTTTTTGATCCACAGTTAAATTTTTAGCTGTTAACTAATGAAATAAATTACTTTATTTCACCTTTGTCAAGCTATATATTGATCGAAAAAGGCACTCTAACGAAGTATGTTTTCCGGACAATATTTATCAATATTAGGATATTTATATGTAGGTTTGTTTTTATTTTAATTGACCAAGACCACTCGCAGTTCAGCACGCTAAGGCTGGTTACTGCTCAGCCGGACAATCCTGTGGTGATTATATGTAGGTACCCATAACTGTAATTAATATCAGTTTGACTAAGCTTTTTGAAAATCTTATTTGCACTTTTTTATTGCGATTTAATAAATTAAAGTATAAATTGAATAATAGATACCTGTTATTCAATTTAATACTTTAATTTATTAAATCGCGTAAGTAGTATCTATATGCTACTTACCAAAACATTCTTAATCAGTAGATAAGAATATGGCTAAATCTTCTTGTATACATTACGTCATGTAAACATAACGTTTAAGTTTTGAAGTCAAACACGAAACTAGGGCGCGGTTTTAAATAAATTATTTAAATGTTTCGTGCAGCCGTCGATGAAAACTTTTAATACCACAAACGATTTCTTCAGAAATGTAATTGATGAGCTTTCAATATTTAACAAGTTTCCAATAGCAATTTGTTCACTTGTCCACAATAGAGGTGAGGTTTCTGCTTTAATAATTTATGAAATTTCAATCAAAATAAAAGCTTTGTTGGAAAATAAAACACTGAGACTAATAAAACTCGTGGTGTTTTTTTTTAAGTACACTGTATTTATAGCACAGTAATGTTTGTGCACAATGTATGGAATCGTTAATGTATATATTCAATTTAATTCAAAGCAAAACACTTTTGAATTGTCAAGTATAATGCGTAGTAGTACCTAAATACTTATGTAGGTATCTCTATTTCTAAATAAGTAGTATAAAATATTGTCGCTGATTGCGTGTTTCTCCGTTTGGTTCTTCAGTTTATCTAAACCAGGAAGGTTCATAATCTCCGGATTTTTTTGGACAGTCCTACTGATCAACACTGTCTGGAAATTTAACACAACACAGGCCAAGCGATAAATGGTATCTTCCATCGGAAAAAAAAAGAAGAACTGTCGTACAAACTTCCAATAACCTTTTTTTTTTCTGGATGGGAAATCATCAAATGACTTCTCCCGCTTTGGGCGGAGCGGAAGAGAGTGTCAGACTCTTATTGATTAAAACCCACCCGTGATCCTTCTTGTGCCCTTTACTTTCCAGGGCCGCGGTGAAACTTTCAATAACCTAAGGGAGAAAACCTTTCCTTAGTGCACTTTTGGGTTAAAGAAATCTTGTGCAAAAAATTTTGGAGTGCAATTTCGTGTCTATCGTTAGTCACCTCGTGCGGAATCGAGATATACAAATAATATTTAGGGCAGTTCCAACAGTGAACCAAATAATGTAATTTTTGTATGTATTTTTATCTATCAACGTCCCTTACCTACTTAGCCGCGGGAAATTCAGCATCTGTTATAAAGTTGACGTCTTATTGACGAGGAAGTAGTCGGGTTTCAAACGAAAACAGTATTATTTATTCTACAATAATTGGTTGTTATATAAATCGATGTAATAATTCACGTATGTAGTGCTCTAATGTCAGTTCGTTTAATATTGTTATTGAATTGAGTGCATATTTATTTATTGTACATACATTCATATGGTAAAAATCCATTCTTTGGTCTTCAAAGAGTTTGCTCTTTCTTTTCACAAATGTATCAGTTTATTAACCAGAACGGAGAAGATTTCACACTATTATCAGTTTTTGCTGGGAATGTTCCCGACAGCATGAACCAAAGTCAAATTATCGGGATCAAAAATATTGCAAATTGGCTCTAATTTCACTAAAATTTGAAATTGAAAACAATATATCTAGTTTTAATTTCCGCGAATATTAGTGGGTTGCAGGTATGCACCTCCCTCCCGCCCGCTATATTATGCACATGCAAGATTACAAGGCAAATGCAAGGATTTTATGCACATACAGGAAGGCAAAGCAATACCCAACACCATTACCGACACGTGTTTCGCCTCTCCACGAGGCATCCTCAGGGGACGTGTTGACCGTGTTGTTGGGGGCTGACCGTTGAGTTGCGAAAACTAGATATATTGTGTTCAATTTCAAATTAAAATGGATTTCCGCAAAGTAACGCCTGACTCAATCAATTTTTTTTTTATTTTTTTTTCTAATTTCACTAATTTTAAGTAATACATCCTAATTTCAATCATTGATGAAATAATACTGAATTCAAAGATAAAAGGTTTTCAAATTTTCGAGATGAATCAGTTTTTTCGATGGTTTCACTCGAAATTGCTTTTCTATCTTGGATGCAGACAGGACTGGAGTGATCGAAAACAAAACGTTGAATCTCATTAACGGTGTCTGATTTCATTTAATTTTATGCCGTAGAGTGGTTATTTGTATGACTGGCTAAAATTAACAGAAGCAGGTTGGGGTGTGTTTAAGGGACTTTTGTACCCAGTTTTTTTATAAATATAGTTAAAGAAAAAAATAATTAAACAGTGTTTATCACAGAACTGTGTGTGTACAAACTATTAACAAAAGGAAGAAATGACGGCTAACTGTAAACTACTGTGTTGAAATCAATTTTCCAACCGATATTTAGCGCTCAATATATTTGGTAAATTGCAAATTACTTTTCAGTTTGGAGCTTCGCCATAGATTGAATATAGATATAAAATATAGATCATATATCTAACAAAGATATATGGTTCTATATTTTGTACCTAAATTCAATCTATGGCGGAGCTCCAAACTGAAATGTGATTACTTCGAACTTTGAACTATGATTAATTCGCCTTGAATTACTTCGTGGTTATAAATATAGCAATTTTACAGAACATTAAAAACCCACAGAAACATTTAAAATAACTGATTTCGAAAAATAATCCCTTTAAAAATTTAAATGTGAAAATGGGAGCCAAGTTAAATATTAATAATATGCGTGATTGTCGACTTCAGCGACAAAGAATTGAGATCTAAATGAATTCTGTTGATAATCCTGAAAAAGGATAAATTAAGGCCCAGGATTCGACTTCGCTACTTTTCACACACATGTTATCTTATATTTGGCTTAACTTGTCATCTTTATGTCATACTCAAGTTACAGCGATTATATTGTAAGGTCAACATATTTTTTTTGTTCTCCTAAAAAATTGATTTGCTGGTAAAAACTAGCCAAGTCATATCGTGAGCCTTAATTTAATTTATTTTAGGATAATCTACAGAGCTTGGCACCCATATCAATGTCAAGGAGCCCTATGTTCCCTGTACTCGGTTTCCGCTACTTGGCTAGGCAATAAAACCGTACACTGATTGGTCACTAACGTGTCAGTCAGTTGGGAGCAGTGGTGGCCGAGTGGTAACGGCCACGACTTACGAATTCTAAGTCACGGGTTCAAACCCAGTCAGGCGCAATAGTTTGTGTAATTAATTTCATCGCCACTGCTCTCAAAACGGTGAAGGAAAACATCATGAGGAAACCGGCATGTCCTAGAACCAAAAATTCGAGTCAATAAGACATGTGACATTCACCAACCCAAACTGGGCCTGCGTGGTGGATAACGGCCCATTCCCTCTCCTAGAGAGGAGGCCTGTATCCCAGCAGTGGGAACGTTAAAAGGCTGATTATGCTTCGTCGTCAGTTTATGTCGGTTTACAATTTCGCGGAAAGATTTCAAGAGGTCAGGTATAGACTATGAAATATAAAAAAAGCGTTTATAAAAAAAGGTAAATAGAAAAGTTTAATTGAGTGAGAAAAGAGTTTAGCTTTAATAAATGTGTCAAATTTCATTTACATACAAATGTAGGTTAAATAGATTTCGAGTCGTCATGAGTCAAAAGTAGCTCGAAATCGTTTCGTTTTTCTTTACGCTGCCGCTTATTTAGATTGACCATTTAGAGAGGGTTAGTATTGATCCTTACTGTGCGTGCACATGTTACACTGGCCCTATAAGTCTTCATTTCCCCTCGCTCTGGGAATATCAGTTGGAGCTACTAGTTGCTTCAAACTACTTAACATGAAAACAGTAGGTACCGCCTCTTTGCCTCTTTAGTCGGGTAGAACCTAGTGGATTATGCAAGCCACGGTGGGCTTCAATAAAACCGCTGTGCGGAAAATCAAAGCATTGTGAGTCATTGCCATAATACTACTACAAGTTCTTTTTGAATTCTAAATAAAATGTGTGTTTTGTTAATCGTTGTTTGGTAACTAAAATATTATAGTCGTTTAAATGCTGTGTTTAGAACAAACTACATACATACTCGTATATGATGTAAGTGGTTTGTGAATGAATGTGAAACTGAACTGAATCCGTTATGTTGGCAGTATAAATAAGTTTATTTGTACGTTGTTACAGAATGACGTTTGATCTTCAAAATATTAAACTGTAACTATTTGAAATTAGAATTTCTTAAGAGTATATATGGGTAAACTAAGTAGAACCTGTACCTGTGTTTTGGGGACCTTAAGTACGGAGACCTAATTGGTGTAAGACATTTTCAGTTTGTGAAGGTTTATTTTTAAGCATTTCTGTATTATTGGTGGGATCGTGTTTGCCCACAACCGGAGACGGTGTAGTCGACGTTGGAAGGCCCGTCGACATCCATCACCCTCGTATTTAGACCGTTCTTCCAAAGAATTGATTTTGTTCCTGAAGAACCAAATATTATTTAATTATATCGTCTAGCATCGTGCTCGAAGGCGGTAATGTCTGACTAATCGAATTATGAGAACAATGTGCGCACCCCTCCCCCACCCCGCCGTCTGTCTGCTTATATTTTAATATTTGCTCACAGTCTGGTGCTCACGGATGAGTAGACAGATCCGTAATTGCTTCGGGATGAATGGCGGCTTTAATTGGAAACCATCGCCTACCGGTTAGTTAGTTTATTGTCTCTAACATTTAGTCTAGCCATGACTAAATTAGGCTCCCGAACCTTTCCTTTATTCGTGTTCATTACGTTTTTTTTTAATCGAAATACTGTAATATGGCCTAAGCTACATGTTTAGTGCTAAAGAAAGAGGTACCTCTTAATAATATGAGCCTCCTGCAGAAGTAGCGCTTTCAGAATCAAGTCCTTGATATAGTCGCCTACCAAGTGCCTCTTAAGGCATTTTCAAGACTCGTCGTTGACTGACACAATTATCGGCACAACTGTGACTGAGTCCACATTCCACATGTCGATAACCTCGCGAGTCAATTGTTACTTGATTTGGTTATTAGAAGCCTTAAAAAGTCGAGCTGCTATTGTAAGATTTTTTTAATGAGGCGTCATTATTATTATTCCCAACCCTCTGTTTGTTAACGATTTATTCAAAAGAAAAACCAGTTCAACACGAAAGCCAGAAGCATAACTCAACAAGTGGTTTACAAATGCAAAGTCAATTACGCCTTTAAAAAACTTTTACAAAACTCGGTCGTTTCAGCTTTACACGAGTTCAATTATAGTTACATTATTCGTATATTTCAATCCTCAGAAAAAGGAATTTAAGTTTTGTAGAGAACTTTATTTGAATCTTGGAAGCGTATTGAATTGCAAGTGCTATTCGATTTAATTTAAATCAAGCAGATCTGGTCGCTATCAGAATTGCTGGAAGCTTTTGAAAGCGCTCGAAGCTCTGTATTTGAAGCGAGACTTGAATCAGACCAAGAGTGCTTGGTTGCTGAATAGTCATTCCAACTATCCGAGGATTGAGACTCAAGTAGTATGTTTTCGGTTGCTATGTAAATCTGTCGTTTTGGATTTTAAATTAAAAGTTGTTTTTTTTTTTCTAAATAACTTTTGTTTTTGTTTTATATTTATTTATATATACCGACGTACATTTAAGACTAGTTATTGCGTGACCATGAATATTCCTTAATCATGAAAGAAATGTCAACATAAAAATCTAAAAGTAGTGGCGTGCCTAATTTATAAAATCAAAAGCTCATTGTAAACTGCTTTTATTTTTCATGGCTCGTCACAGAGTCGCGGTGTGTTATTCAAGCAATTTGCCGAGCAAATTGTAGGCCGTGAGGAGCTGGTCAAAGGGGTATTTGAGCTACTTGATCCGCATCGTTTATTCATACCCACTGCTGCCATTTCCAGTAAATCGCTTTGAAAATTGTTTTTACAATTGGTAGTGCTGAAACATGTCGTGATTCGTTCACGTATTATAGTAATCTATGTTCCTTTCATGTGTATAAAGTACATGCTGTTTGATATGCAAATTATTATAATTATTATACAGTTATGATTCTTTAAAAACTAAGCTTGCACTTGTTGTCTATCACAGTCGAAATAAATGATTAATTAATTAGTCATCTGCCGAAAACTTGATAAAACGTTGCAACAATTCAATTACACCTATAAGTTAATAAAATACCTACATAGCAGAATAATCAACAAATTAATAAAAGCTAAAAATTTAACAAGAGACAGTTTATCAAGGTGTAAATTGGTTTTAAACGCGGTGGGAAGCCCGCGCTGCTATGACAAAATTGCATATTTCAGAAGCCTTGATTCAATTCGAGTTGGCAGCGCTTGTCGGCAAAACCTTTTAAGATATTGGTTGGCTATTGTTCTTTAGAAATTACCGCCTGTCTCGGAATAGCTTTCATAATTAAATACGACAGTCGCAAGAAACCAACGTTGATGGAAAATCCAGATGATGAGATTAAACTTTGTTTTATGACGTACTTTTAGCGCTGATGGTTTTAGATGAACTACGGACACAGGTTTCGCTGAATATTCCTGTCGACTGTAATCTGGACAAAGGACGTCAATTATTCGTATGCGGGGGCGGGGTTTGCTAATTCGGAGTCACGCTCACCGTACGAAAGATAAAAAGACTCCACATTCAACGACACAGTAAATGAATACCTATCAGATAAAAAATTGTATGTGTAAGACATTTAATTATGGTGAAAAGTTAAATCCGGTTTATTTAATTTTAAATTTATATTGTATAACTTATTAATTTTAATATTGACAATATATAGGGAATTATTAATGTGTTTTTTTTTATGACGTCTATGGAGCAATATTTGGAATTTATGACATTTTAGAAGGTATTAATCAGAAGTTATGACATGTATAATCTAGATAATAATTTTGCATGCCTAAATTGGTGCAACACAGTGGACTGCGCATTCACTTGACATCTGGAAACCTATTATTATGTACTGTGTTGAGCAATAAAAATTTTGAATTTGAACGATTGTTCTATGAAACGTTCGTCACGGGAAGACTTACAGCTCCCTCGCTATAAACCCCTTAGGCACGGACATTTTAATATGATTACTAAGCTGGTAAAGAGCCGAGTCAAAAATGACATAGAACTGCTCTATTTTGTGAGATTACCTGATATATAACCTGAAATTTCCTCAGTTATACCTCAGGTTTAACTGAGGAAATTTCAAAGATAAAAATGGGAATTTCCTTGCTTAAGCTGTTTTTATAGCTTTTTATATCAGGTTTTAGCGTATGGCGAACGTTTTAAGAAAACCTACCTATGCATGGATGCGAGATGCGTGTGTATGAGAATTCAATCATATGTTTAATTCTAGTAACATTATAGATGTGAAAATATTTGAAGATGCATGTTTGTTACTTTTTCACGCAAAAATTACTAAATGGAATTGCAATAAATTTGGCATGTAGTTTATACAACCTTTTTTATGGATGGGAAATCATCAAATAACTTCATCCGCTCGAGGCGGAGCGGAAGGGAGTGTCAGACTTACTGACTGAAACCCATCCGTGTTCATCCTGATGCCAAAGGGCATTAGGGCCTTCCAGGGTCGCGGTGACTCGTTCAAACAAATTCCACAATCCTGGCAGAATAGTTTATAACCTGTATTAACTTTTTTTACATCGGGATTTTTTCTATTTCTGGTATAATTTCTACTTACTCGTGGGCAAAGCAGTTAGCACGATCTAGTTACACACTAAAGTTAAGAATGCCAGATGTATGCAGCGTGCCAACTGTATCACGTATACAGGTTAACAACTCGTTTAAAAGTGCTTTTTACCCCAGTGAGGGTTAAATGGGTAACATTAAACTAAAGAGGTTTACAACCAACTGGCCGAATGTGGATTACAGCCGCTAACAGCTGGACTAATAACGTTGTTTTCCACGGTTCAAGAGCCTTTTGCTACACAAGATTTAATGCACAGTTAAAGTTCATTTAAAAAGATTTTAAGCAAGCAGGTTTTGTATAAAAAACAGCTTCTGTACCTTGGTGAAATGGTTTTCAGGAGCAGCTGCACATACTTTTCAGCTCCGTAGAATTTTACAGGGTAAAGTTATTTAAATAAGCGCTGTAGGTATAAGACAGAATGAAACCAGTAAACGTAAAATAAATACAACTCTTTCCAGGAAGTAAATCAAAGTGGAATATCGACCATTTTGCGACGCCAAGCATAAAGCAAACAAAGCAATACCTATGTAGATGTCAAAACGAGCACAAATAGAAACAGCACATCGCAATTCATGTCCTCAATTCAGTCCTTTGTAGAGTGAATTTGAGCGGGAATGACATTTTATAATCCATGGACGCGGCGAGCGGCGCGGCGGCGGCGGTCATTTCGACCACATGCACTGCGGTCTCCGGCGCCGGAATCCATTCCGAATTGCAGAGAGTACCTACCCGCCGACTCGGGCTTTGACCGTCCAAACTTTCTACCGCACACAAAATACAGGGCTGAAGTTTTGAAAGCATTGAGCACCTTCATACTTCATAATTGGAATTGTCTGTTGTTTTCGAATTGTTCGCTGAGAGTCGCAATTCGTATTACAAAAGTTAGGCTCTCTGTTTTGGAACTAACGGTTTTTGAGGTTTGCAATTTAGGTCGTAAACTGGGAAAATCTGAATGAGTTTGATTGCATGCAACTTTAAATCAAAAGATTAATGCATGTTAACATTGAACATAGAAATCGATGCTTAATGTTATGATTTTACCTGTTCGAAGCGATTATTTAACTATAAATAACAACAAGAGACTGTTAAAAAAACGTAACTAAACTTAAAAACAAACAAGAATATGTCTTACTACACCGCATCGCTCGTCGTCTGGTCAAAAGAACGGCGAAATTACTTCGTCAGGTATTTAAAAATATCTAATAGTTTGACTATTGTTCTCGTCTAAAGTATGAATCAAACAATCTAAGTATTGGAATCGTAGGGCAACTTGCATGATTCCTGAACGCTGGCGTCGCAGAATGAATTTGTGCTGACTAGTTGTCGACGATGTGCCGCCGACGACGCCGGCGCGACGCGTCTAGTTCACGTAACAATGCTTTGTCCAAAGACCCGCTTTAATTGCTTTGTCATTTGTTGAATGCATTTGTCGGCGTTAGACACCATTGTAGTGGGATTAAAATACTGAAGACTGGTGTAATGCGTTTGTGAGCGCGAATAATCCTGAAAGCTGCTTAGCAGCGAATGAGTGTCTCGTGGACTCGGAGCCTAAGTATAACTCGTCAAAAGTACTTATTTGCTTTTTGAGAAATATCTAGATAGTTTCGGTATTATTTCAGAGTGCAATGTTAGAAATAATACAATATGATGGCATTGTTTTGATGCTTAAAAGCATTGTTTCATTTTGCGTTTTATCGAGAGTTTACAATCTCCCAAAATATTTTACAATCCAGTGACATTGATAACCGAGTGATCTAAACATTCTAAATACCAAACTATTCAAATCAAATCAAAAGTCATTTATACAAACTAGGCTGAAATTCAAAAGTAAGTTTATGATTGAGTCTCCACCAATAGTTTTATAGTGTAAAAGAGTTTTTTGACAAAAAATGTAAATGATTATTGTTTTTTTTTAATAATAATAATATATGGTTTTATAATAATATGTTGTTTATTTTTAAAATTAGATTAAATTGTAAGCACGAAAATTTTGTACGCTTATAATGTTAATCAAAATATGTAAGTAGTTATACTGCGTATTAAATTCTCGTACCATGTTTTTATACAAATATATTTTATTGAATTATTCACCTATAAATACAATATTCACCGACATCTGGATAGAAGAAATGACAAAATGGTATCGTCGGAATACACAAATTGCCATTGATGTATCCACTCTAAATTAAATACTAGTGCCTCTACGGAGGTGGCCTATGTTAAGTACCTACTCGTATGTTACTGAAAAACGAAACAATCATTCCACGAAAAACGATTCCACGTCTCTGTTCGCTGAATTCGATTGACAACCAGATTTTGCAAACCATACGTGTAACCGGTTCGCCGAAAAACTTACAAAATTACTACTCTGAAAAACTTTAAAATTATAAATTGGATTCGTAAAATTTATCATACACAAGTCATCCATTTTTTTAAATTTATCATACACAGGTCATCCATTTTTTAAAACTATGTTAAAATGATGTGTTATAAAAAAACTAATTCAATAGAATTGTCTAGTGGTGACGGCCGCGTGTACAAAGTAGGTACAAACCGAGATAGGCACATTGCTCTCTGTCCAATCTTTTCCTCTTCAGTGCTCTCCAAAGGGTGAAGGAAAATAAACTTCGGAGACATGTGAAGACCACCTACCCACCTTAGGCCCTAGGCGCGGTAGATTACTCCTCCCTCTCAGGTCTCATAGAGCAGAACTCTTTCGCCGTGAAAACATTCGCTAATTTTATGCTATACGTGTACTTGCTTCGAGACACCTACGAGATGTCTACGAGATGTCTACGCTGCTACGCGACTCGTAGCAACCTTTGTGCCACGTTAAAGTTGACGCCGACTGAATGCCAAGCGCAGACATTATCTATACAAGCAGCCTGCGTTTTGATTGAGTAGTTATGTCGTGAAGCGTTTGTATTACGGCTTATATAGCGCTACCCACACACACCCAAAATACGCTAGTTATGTTTTAAGTCATATGAAATTTAGTCGAGCGTTCGACCCAGGTATCTAGGATGCTTCTGAAAAAATCCAGATGGATAAATCCGAATAACACTTTGGGCGACGAAGGAATCGATCCAAAGACCTTAAGCTGCGCTGAAGCGTTTGTGGCTACAAGACCAACGAAACCCATCGTTTATATTCTTCACGCTTTAGATAAAGTTGCACGTTTTTGAAGCTTATGACGCTTATTGTACCCCGTCGCAGGATCCGGTGACCCGTTGGACCCGCTGAAGATTGCAAAAACATAAGTTTTTTACTGTATAGACTCAACGTTTGTGTATGTCTGACTGGAATGTGCTCTGGCGGTTGGGAGTGTCATGCTCACTCAAAAGTCTCTGATGCTGGTGTATGTATTTCATTCATAATTTGGCTCGGTTAGCTGGGACTGGTCATCATTTAATTATTTGTACTTTGAGTTTTTCCTTCTCCTATGGATGCCTGTATCATACACGTCTTTCGTCATCGTTCTCACTTATAGGAATAATTTCAGGAAGAGCAATTTATACACAACTTTGTAACAATTTATTGATTTAAAAGAGAGTTCGTGGAGTTTCTTGCATGTTCTTCTCTGATCTCGCTTTGGAACGTGCAGATAGTTTCACCTCTTTCGACTGACCGCTCTTGACAATTCAAAAGGGCCTGTCAAAGCGTTTAATTGAAATGAATGCTTAGAGTTTGAGCTGAAAGGATAGGCTTTGATACTAAGCCGTAAAGCCTTTGAAGATCTTTGCGTTCTGGATTTTCCGGCTAATAGTGCCTAGTATCCCTTTTTGTTTAGATAGATAAGGAGAGGGTTGATTTGGAAGGCTTGCTGAACACAACGCGAGCATAGCTGTCACTAATGGATGACCAGCCAGCCGGTTCCGCTGAATTGGGATGTTGTTTTCGAAGTTGCGAAGTTTCGTTTAATAAACCAGAGTCTTGTTTCCAATTTCATTGTGTTCGAAAAAGTGTAACAAAAAAGTTTTCAAGTCTGCTACAGCGATTTGTGTAAGTTTTTTTTTTAACAAAACTCATTGAAATTTCGTTTGAAGGTTTGATATTGAATTGAACGTAGCCGGGCGCATCCTAGTAGGCGGAGCGTAGGCGGGCCGAGGCGGAGGCGGAGTCTCTGCGAATGTTGTGTTGTGCTGCTTTCCTTGCAAACAAACTATTCTACGCAATCAATGTTGGTCCTGGGAAATTTCTCTGTGACATCCTTTTGATAAAGTTTCCTATCCTGTAAGTCAATAATCTCCAACGAGTGTAAAGACATGTTACTCGACTGGTGCAAAGAATACCTTCGCAGTCAAAGTTATTGTGTCAAAGATGGTTCTACCCTTAGCTATAGTACACCGTACTTCAAATATACACAGCTCTTTCTCAATCGATAATCTCCTATGGACACCAGTTATGGTGTCCATAGGACCGTTCTACTCCATAAGAATCTACCTTTGCGAATGGACGCTAGAATCACTTAATAATGATATATTTTAATGATGACGTTCAAAAGTGCCATTTAATGGCCTAATTGAAATAAACGTTTTGACTTTGACTTGACTTTAACATACATTTTCTTGCTAAGCGAAGCTGTTAATAGCGCGTTAATCAAATATCAGGCCATAGCATGCTAAGGCAGAACCCAGAGATCCTATAGTGTACTTTGATTAAGATCAAGAAAAAATACAATATTTTTTGGAAATCTATCCGACGGACTAATTAGATTTTTTTAGTTAACTACCCTATTCATGCATATTTTATGGAATTATTGCAATGATCATAACATGGGGATAGATCTTAAACCGGTTATTGTGACAAATCACATGAAAGGGTTTACGATCTCCGTCATTTATTCTAAACTGAACGCAGCGTGTGCAAACCCTGTTAAACATATAAAGGCATGTTGTCTTGAATAGACATTAAAAATAAATCACTCCGAAACATTTATATCAATGAAAAACTACAGGTGCGTATTTTTTGTTTGGGCTTATTGACGTGCTATAAAAACAACACGACGACGATTACACAAAATTTCTATGGCACGGTTGACGCCGTGGTTGAGTGACGGCTGCTGTGCTGCGTATCGCGGATTCGATTTCCGTACGGAACAAATATGTTTGCATCGCCTACAGATAGTTGTTTCGGACCCACTGTTTGTGTATGTGAGTTTGTGTTTGTGAACGCATCTACGATATAGGAGAAATTCCTAGTGTGGGGCAACTATTTTAAAAACAAAACAAAAAACCATGAAAACTATTCATCAAAACGTCCTACTATCATGAAAATACTCGTAATTTATTTCTTCAAACGATATACAAGACATGAAACCTATAATTATTGACATACGTTTCCCGGCAGTTATAACACAAATACCTAGAACAATAAAAGCATCCTACAAATTATGCCATATTTATAAGTGGCAATCTATTTGTGACAGTCATTCCTTTGTTTTAAAATGCACCTGTTATAATACGGGCAAAACATGTGTACAATTCCTACATGTGTAGTTGTGCACGTGTTATATTGATGTCAAATGTGAACAAAACATGTCCATATTTTAAGTACAGGTTGATGATGTTGAGATGCACCTTCTTTTTTTTGCAGCAGGGGCCGTACCACGAAGTGCCAATGCTATCATGATTCAGTGTGAAAAAGGGATAGTGCTATTGGTCTTGTATAACTCCGTCTCTCAGTGACACAGGAAGCATGATTGATTTAAGATGTCATGCTAGAGTTACTGTCAGCATCACTTCGGTGGAGTGAGCATAAAGCGAACTCTCATTCCTTGTTGGTATGACTTGAGACCTCTCGTCCTGTTTACTTCACCTAAGTTAACACGGTGAAACGTTTACAGAATCTGTTTGTTCGTTGAAGTCGTGATTAATTAGAAAAAATCTGAACATACCGACATTCACATAATGGTTTTAGTAGAATTATAAACCAGCAAGCTTGAACTTTACCTACTTACTATTTTTTTTATTTTTATATTGGTGGTGTCGATACACGTTTCATTGCAGACTTTATGACGAGAACTTTATGAAATTACAAAAAATGAAAGTTCTCGAAACTAATCAATACAGCACAACTAATATATTTTTACTATGTTATTCTTTTGATAGGTATAATAAATAATACTTTACTCTAATTCATAGCTTTTTATGAAAATAGATACTGAATTTTACTAAGTATAGAGAAAAAGGTCTGCTTGGCAAACATTTCCCTCGTCTTAGTACGATACGCGACGCCGGCGTCTAAACGATTCTTAACAAATAATATCAAGTATGTACTTTCAAATGGACGGCCATTCATGCCGTGCCGTGTAAACAACAGCTGTTTAATGAGCGTACTACGACCAATAGTCGCGCGTAACTCGCTCATACATAATAGAGCAGTATGCAAGGGCAACGAACAAAGAGACTACCCTATAGGATCTGCACTAAACTTACGGCTCGTGGCTACTAGGAACGAACCGCATATCGTATTTACGGCCCGTTGAATTTACCGAAACTTATTACAACTACGACGTGGTGGTCAACGTGTTAATTGTTTAACCAACTGCTGTTAGACCTTTGGCGAACTATTAAACTGTAGTTACCTGACGGTGCGAAATATTGCACGTAGTGCGACTGTTTATTTGAAAGGGTTATTGTGCTGGCGTGTCCCCGTGAGTTATTGGAAGCGTTTATGTAGTCTTACTGTAGTTTTATTGACATGAACCGACGAAATATGGATTTTCCATTGAATTGCAGTATGTATATAGAGTTTGAATAAAGGTTTGCGGATATGGGTAGGTTAACATCCGATTTCTGAATGAAGCATTTTAAATTGAGCTGCCAACTTTTCATACTCAATTCAGGCAGCCATCCCAAGTGGAACACCACGAATCATTTTATTTGTATTTTTCATATTCAACTGCATTTTTGCAAACCTCCAAATGTAGGACAGCAAAACAAGCAAATAACAGAATACATACATGAAAAGTCGTACCTGTCAATTTCTTACGAAAAGCTCATCCAGCAGCTTTCGTGTTTCGTTTTACAAATACAGTTTGCAGTTTCAAAAGTAATATTGGATTTATCAAAGGGATGATCGTCGGTATTCTACGTTAGATACGTTTTTGGGCAAACGGACTTGTTTGCTGGGCCACTTTGACGTAGGGACGGGAACGGTTGTTCATTTTCTTTTTGCTATCGCGAATTCCGAATGAGTTTTGCAATATTGAATTGCTCTTCGAGTTACGGAACTATTTTTAGGTGCATGTTGGCGTTCTTTTGTATTTTTTGGGGTCCATGAGAGATGCGGGTACAGGAAATAGAATCGAGGTATAACCTTTTTGGTATTATTTAGCGGGTAAGCGCTTAGGCTCGCTTGCATAGAAGTAACATAGTCACTCTTTACTTAAATACCAACAGTTTGATTATTATTTGCCATTCATTTTGAACAAGGATACATCTGTTGAATCTATATTTTAAAGAAAATTGTGGACGACTGTTCATAATCTCAATTTTATCACTATTTTGAAAAATTGGTAGTCATCGCAAAAATCGTAATCGGTCTCTTTGACGTTATATCGATCGTAATTAGGTATTGAATTCTTTTTTTACCCCGCCATTGTTAGTAAGTGATTGATGAATCTTGGCAAAGGGCAAAGTTGACTCCAGACTCAATAAATATCTCGCGACGATAAGATATTGTAGAAGATATTGTAACGTCATGCTAACTTTTAGCTACGTCATATATATAAGAAATTGTATTGTGATATATATTTACTATAACATGATACATTTTGCTTCATATTAGAGGTTTGTTTGTTTTAGATACACAACTATACAGAAACAGCTTTTCTAACTCTCTCGCTCGATGGTAAGCGAGGATGTGGTTGACGACGGATTACGCTTACTAACGGCCGAACCCAATAACCTATCTATCACATACTGGAGATAGAAAAACAAATGAAACAACAGAAAACCTACATAATTTTTCTGTTGTTTCATTTGTTTTTCTATCTCCAGTATGTGATAGATCGGTTATTGGGTTCGGCCGTTAGATGTTACCCATTCACTCTTGATTTAAAGACTCTAGGTTGTAACCATTTATATTATAGTACTATATATTATAGGTAGTATGATTTTCTCAAATAGCTAATATTTGAGGAAATCACACTCTAATAAAAAACAACATTTTTTTAGCTACTTATTTATAAAACAAGTTGAAGAATTGACACCCTCAGTTATAAATCTCCATCTTGTTTGGCATGCCAGGGGAGAATGCTCTTTTCGCTGGCATAATGAACAGCTTTTAATTTTCGAATCATCACATATTTGTTTCATACAAAAAGAAAACCATATGTCATTCATACAAAGGAGTTTATCTATGTACTGTTACTCTCATTCTCATTTACAGTCTAGTTCTGTTAAACTTGTAGGATCACTCCTCAACGATCTCATCGATTACTACTACTACTACTACTGTTAATTTTTACATGTGCGAACACAAATAAAAATTACCACTATTGTGCATATTAAGTTTAAATAAATTATAAACAATTGCACAGTCATATTGCAACACATCTCTTTGCTATCAAAATTACGAATATTCGTGGTTGACACGTCATTAGTGTGTGAATCGCTGTGTCTGTAACAAGCCCGTAATTGGCCATGCTGGGCTATGCTGGGACGTGCTGGGCCAAGCGACAGTTTAATCAAGTTCGTGATTGCTTTACTTCTTTACGTAGGTAGGTATGTGAAGTACGTAATTTCACATAATTAGGTTCAGGGAATAGTTGAGCACATTTGTTTCAAGATTATTGTTTATAATAATTTACTAGCTTCTTCATCTGCGTGCAATAGTTACTAACCCCCCGATTTTGAAACATTCTTTTTGGTGCTCCGCTCATATAGGTCTTAGCGTGATGATATAGCCTACAGCCTTCCTCCATTAATGGGCTATCTAATATTATAATATTTTTTCAAATTGGACCAGTAGTTCCTGAGATTAGCGTTCAAGCACACAAACAAACAATCTTCAGCATTATATATTAGTACAGATTGGTAAATCTATATGACTTAAAGGCAATTCAGGCAAAGGAATTAAAATCGCAATTTTTCCGTTTAGATTTTTTATGATATTTACAGTCATATTTTATTACTAGCTTCTGCCAGCGACTTCGTCCGCGTGGAATAGTTACTTTACCCCCGATTTTGAAACTCTCAGCCCGATCGGTTTAAAATTGACAAAAGATAGACATGCTGGTTCGGGATATTTTTTAGATAATTTTATGTATAACATTTCCGTAATACATGATTTCTATGTAACTTTAACCATTAAGGCTACACACGCGACGGAAGCTTAAAAAATGGAGTAACTTCTTCCGTTTTCCCAACATTTTCCTTCACTGCTCTGCTCCTATTGATTGTAGCGTAATGAAAAGTATACTATAACCTGCCCAGGAGTATGAAGAATAATTGCACCAAGTTTCGTTAAAATCGGTCGAGTAGTTTTTGTTTCTATAAAGAACATACAGACAGACAGACAGACAGACAGACAGACAAACAAAAATTTTACTGATTGCATTTTTGGCACCAGTATCGATCACTAATCACCCCCTGATAGTTATTTTGAAAATATATTCCTTGTACAGAATTGACCTCTCTACAGATTTATTATAAGTATAGATTAAGGAATATGCTAGTTCGGTTAACTATCTGAGGGCAGGTGGTATTCCCAAATCGCGCAAATAAAACTAAAAGGGTTTAGCCGAATAGTTTTCCACGTATCTTGAGACAGTGCGAGTATCATATAATGAACCCTAAATACCCAATATTAACTCACTTTGTGTACAAAACTAAAAAAACGGAAATCATTAAGTGTACACTGTACAATAAAAATATAACAATACGTCTGTAGCACATAGTAAAGCAAGCCCTAGACTTTCCTACGTCAACACTTTACGGTCGCAGTAGTTCAGTGGCGAAGATTCGGGTGCTGTGTGCTCGGGAGTGAGTTCCTCTTCGATCCCTCGGGGCAAACACTTAACTTACTGGAGATACGCCGTGTTTGCAAAGGGCTGGGATGTAAACAATTTAGTTAGTCAATGTCATTACAGCTGCTAGTTTGAGGCATACAAACTATGCGTCGTGTTTAAATACTGATTACATGACATAATTTTCTTATGATTAATAAGACTCTTTTCATGAAGGTTTTCGTTCGCGTTATTTAGGTATAGAATAGAAGTTACAGAAAATATTGAAAACATTACATAGGGTGACACAATGGGCGGCTTTATCGCTAAAAGTGATGTTTTCAAGACAATCTTTGGATGGATTTTAAAGAGAAAAGGAAATTTAGGTTTGTTATTTTTTATGACCCTACACCTTGTTAAACCTGTCGTACCTAACGTTATTGACGGATACCCACCAATTACAAAATAAGAAGAAAGAAGAAGTGTTCAAAAAGTCAAATCCGCCTTCTGACCCTAAACTTAACTCTATACAATCTGATTGTTTTTAGGCTTTACTTAAAACATAGTCTATATTCATCATAAACGTCAGATATACGCACATAGGTATAAAATCAACATCGGATCGGTAAGCGAAACGGCACTAGTTAATTGGTGTCATCCGGTTGGGGTCGGGAATCGATACGTGCCTTGACGTGGCCGTGGAAACAGCCCCGAAACAGAAACTATAACGTGGGCATTCCACCGTAAAAAATACTCTAAAAATCTGTAATAAGGTACAGAGATGTGATTTTTACTCATTTTTAGGGAACTCTTATGGATTCGTCATGTCCATAGATATAATATTTCTATGGTCATGTCTGTCTATCCGTAAGTCACAGCCGTTTTACTCGGAGACTATTAGAGCTGCATAAATGAAAATTGGTAGGTAGGTGCCACCTGCCCGATCAGTAACAGGCCCGAGTAGGCGACGCGACGTGTTCCACGCGTGCCACTCAGAAGGACGTGGGGCTAGGCCCCACAGAAGAGAGGTCCGCCAGGGGCTGGCGGACCGAGACCTGTCGGGGTTGCGGTGCATGCTTTTGCGAATCCCGCGACCCCGGCCTACGGTCAAGTGACGGAACACCGTGGTGGTTTTAGCCGGTAAGAGTCCCGCACACCTCCCCGTCTTCCTCAGACGGGGGATAGTCCGTGAGGATTTCCCCACGATAAAAAAAAGGTAGGTGCCACCTGTTAACCGCTATTCAATAATGTAATATTATGGAAAAAAATAATTTTAGGGGTAGCACTCCATAAGACCGGGGTAACTGTGGGATGGAAAAATAAATTCCAACAAACATAATCATGTGGGGTATCATTGGATAGCTTTTTCAAAATGAAATAAAGGTTTCTAAGATTTCGTCGTCTAACTTTTAAGTTCTATGAAGTTGAAGATTCTAAAACAAATTGAGCAAATAGAACTTCACAGAGACTATCAACGAAAATGTGTTTGAACATTACAGCTTATATACTTTAAGACATATGAGATTTTAACAGTGAACTACGGATCCCCTCACTATGTGTGGACCGACAAGCATTTGGCTGGTTTCTTTTTTTCTAAATATTGCATACAGGGACCTTTTTTGGCCTCGCACCGTTTAAAATTAATAATAAACTTTTTTTGTTTTGTTTTGTGCGAGTCCTGAATAAACATTTTTTCTCTATTTTTTTTCTTTTCTTTCAGAGCAGTACCTAGTTAACGATATTTCTAAGCTGTGAGTACACAATCATAATCTTTAATGACCTTTAGAGAACTAGATCTTAATGAATTTTGTGTCATATGAGCAGAGGGCATTTGAATCAATTCCTAAATACAACAAACTACGCTCTAATGAATATTATTTTGAAGTTAATTTAAATGTTGTTGGATGTCATCTTTGAAAAGTTCCGAGTGCTACGTCTGAGTGTCTGAAAATCGATTACCTATGAAATAGTCCTCAGGAGTGAAGCCGCGACGACTAGTTAGTTAGATATAGGGTTATAGCCAGAGATAACGTATAGTTATGTAATTCAATTCAACTCCCAAAATCATCGCTGTATACCTACAATGTGTAAAATCTATCTAATAATGTACGCACGTCCATTAGCAAAACCGACGTAAAAAAAGAAAGAAGATGAATTAAAACAACAAAATAAATTTTCAAAATGGCTACATTTTATGCAGATGTAATGCAAACCTTTATCTCAGATAGCCTGTGAAGGAAATACTCAGTATTAAAACAATTTAGACCTTAAAAACTGACTTTAAACTACGTTTTCCTTCGCACGGCAGTCCGTGGGTAATATTGTGCGTTGTATGGAGCTCGACACGTTGTACTGTTTTTAAAACCTTACAGTTTCAGACGAATGTCAAAAGGTTTTCGGTTGAGAGAGCCCGTTTGGCAGATTTGAGTGGACATGTTCGAAACGTTGACACTAAACATGTCTTCTGGGCATATATCCGGACTACAGCGACGTATAAAGTACAAAATAAAATTAAGCATGAAAGTCGCCTAATTGTACTTTGATTCTTTATATTTGTTAAAAAGTAGTTAAATTTTATGTATTATACAAATATCGCACTAGCAGCGCCCCGCGGTTTTACCCGCATAAGTTTCGATCCCGTGGGAATACCAACAAGGTAGATTGTAAATCCTTGCAACACAATCTGTCAGATTTTCAAATTAAAAAGAGAATATAGGAAGCTAGGTACTTTAGTATCAAGGAATGACTAAACGTTCGGTTATACCATAGTGTGTTTATACCAGAGCACAACATCATGTACGTATCCTCAAAGGTGTAAGCAGAGGCTAAGGTACTGATACACCTTAGGGTTGCGGAATTCTTTAGAAAGAGTCACCGCGGCCCTGGAACGCAAAGGGCATTAGGAGGAACACTGATGGGTTTTAGTTATTAAAATTATGACACTCCCTTCCACTTCAATCAAAATAAATCGGTACTGATAAACCCACGTTTCTTCAACTTTGTTATAAACTATTAAATGTTCGAGCGAGCTAACTAAAAAATCAGTTACTAAAGATTCCCAGTTGACTGTGAAGACTTGTTTTTTTTTATCTCCAACAGTTTTCATCGCAAAGTTTCAGACACTTTAATTGGAAAAGGCATTGAATAAAATCACTCTTAAAAAAAGTTCAAAGGATGATTCTCTATTCAAATCTTTGTACAAACTTTGATCCTTGGTATAGATCTAGTAAATTGCGACAGCAGAATCCAGAACCGAAATGAACGAAGCTATTCCAGTATTGACACGGCTAACTTATATGCCGACCCGTTTTCATTCCTTCTTCTATTAGCAGCTAGTAGTAGCTAGTAGTAGCTTTTGTTATCGTTTATTCATTAGAAAATACATAAAATTATATTTTTCAATATTCCATTGTATTTCTTTCTTATTACTTATTACTTTTTTTTTTCATTGCATAAGAACTTATTCTCTACTTCTACTCCTTTTGGGAGTGGGCAATGGCTCAGAGACTTCACTGATGGAAATAATGATTATTATAATTGACAACCATTGACAACATAGGTGACCCCAAAAAAAAAAAAAAACATTGGTGACCTGTAAAACAGGTTTTGAATTACTTACCAAAGACAACATTGTTTCACGACCAATATGTTCTTGTTTATGCCAATAAATAATGACTATTCCTTTACAGATCTGAAAATTGTTAGCAGTAAAAGTAGCAATAAAATCGTCTTGTTATAGTCAGTGCTCAGTGTAACTAGACCATTAAACGGCACTTTTGAACGTCAAAACATTTGAAAATAAAAATATTATAGTGACTCTAGTTGTCCATTCGCAAAAAGTAGATTCTTATGGAGAAGAACGGACGAGAAACTCCATAGTTACTCTTTTCAAATATGTATAAGTTTTACAATATTTTGTTTACATTAGCCAATTGGTTATATGTGAGGACGATGCACCCGACCAAGACTTTATATATCTGTTCCCAAAAAAATCTAATCCTTATAGTCAAATATTTTAAGGTTTACAGATTGCAAACCTAAATACTAAATTATATCACTCAAATGAAACATTTATAAACATAGTCGAGATTAAATCTGAATGTAAATTAGGTCTCTAGCTGGCTATTTGGATATGAGACTCCTTTCTAGGTCACCCTCAATTAAAAACGTGAACTAACCCAAATATTATCGCGTCTACGATATTTTTAATAGATTTGGTAAAATCAGACAATGCAATGACGTATACTATATAGTTGGGTTTGTTAATATTTATGTTTAGCAACCCGTCCCACCATCCCAAGTGTGCAAATTGTCTAACTTTCCTCATTTATAGCTGTTTTATTATTAGTGAAAATCGTGTAAAAATCAGTTGCTTGGATAATAAGTAAGAGGAAAACAGACAGAGACAGTCAACAACATTAGAGTATAATATTTTATTTTCAAACTGTTTTGACATAAAAACGTGCATTTTATACAATTTGTCTAACTTCTTCGTTTATAGCTCTTTTTTATTAGTGAAAATCGTGTAAAAATCAGTTGCTTGGTTAATAAGCGGATAACAGACAAAGACAGCCCGCAACATTAGAGTATAATATTTTATTTTCAAACTGTTTTGACATAAAAAAGTGCATTTTAAACAATTTGTCTAACTTCTTCGTTTATAGCACTTTTTTATTAGTGAAAATCGTGTACAAAACCTTTGCTTGGTTAATAAGTAAGCGGAAAACAGAGAGACAGTCAGCAACATTAGAGTACAATATTTTAGTTTTAAATTGTTTTGACGTTCAAACGTATTTTAATTGTCTAGTTGAAATAAATGAATTGACTGTGACTTGACGTTGGTTTTGATAGTTTTCGATTTTTTAGAGAGCTCTCTTTTTGCAGATAATGTTTGGTGATCTTTGGGAACTGCTATTTACTTTCATGATACAACTATAAATAATAACTTACTTAGTTTATACAAACAAAAACGCGTTTAAAAAACTCACCGGGCATATAAATATTCATCTACTTCGGTGTCAATGGGAAGATGTGCCCAGAACAATGGCACTATTGGATAACAATACTGATTCTTTAGCCGAGGAAAAACCCAGTCGTCCACGTGAAATGTCGAGTAACTATTTGGTGATATGTTTTAATTTAGGACCAAAACACTTATACCTCGACATAATTTCGCGATGTGGTGCCGTGTCGTGAAAATCAATGACGCTCAAAGTAAAAATGAGACGAAAATCACTACATAGTATTTAAAAAAAAAACAGTCAAATTGAGAACATTCTCCTTTTTTTGAAGTCGGTTAAAAACAAAGTCGCTACCCGCTGTCTGTCCCTATGTATGCTAAGATCTTTTAAACTAAACAGTAATTCAAGACGAAGGTTTATATGTATAATACATACATAATATGTTAGAGAAACACAGATAATTTTAGAAGTTTCTAATGTGATGTCGTAACTAAACACATTCTTTTTCATAAAAAACTGTGAAAGTTGTATATAATGACATTCTGTAGTATACGAGTATTTAGTATCGGAATTGCACCCGTGAAAAGTCGGGGTGGGTCACTAGTATCTCATATTTAAACTATTCCTTTACTCCTGTATAACCTAAAAGTGGCACCAAGTGGTTCGTGTAATATTACACTCGGCGCTGGCCAGTTCCTTTGCTTGAACTTGGCTTGACACGCTGCAGCGTGTCTAGATCTAGATTTTTTTGTGAAACAGATAAACATTCCCAAGATTCCAAATAAAAGAACTAGGGCAGACCACTGCTAGCACGCAATAGCTTCCTCCAAAAATAAAAATCCCAACCAAGCCACTTATACTTTTACCTTTACCTTGCGTACTCAGTCACCTAGCAACATAAATTTCGTCAACAAGTGTATTGTGAGCATGTGCTATATTGTTGGTTTACGATCGGACTCAAAGGGGACCGCTAACAGGGAAGCGTAGCGTGCTCCGATCACTAGTCGGTGGTGAGGCGACCTAGCTAGTGTAGGAAGCTAAATTGTTCGCTTTGAAGTGTTGTGAAACTACTTTGATAAAGTAAATACTTGTAGAATGTTAAACATACTCGCCTATGCTTGAATTCATACTTAGCCACAAACACAAGTATCGACTTTGAATTTGTGTATTTTAAGTTGATTTTGATATGACCTTCTTGGTTTAAAGAAAGTTACGGTTGAAAAACAATTTGAACTTTGTTATGTTTAAGTATTGTAACTATAAATTAAAATTTACTATTATATAGTTTAGATAATATTACTTCTACGTTATCGGCCACAGGCTCCAAGCTACCGGTGGCGGTCAGGGCTCCAGAGATAGGAACCTTGTAATTGGAGTACCTTCCTGAGTCAAGCCTTTAATCTGGCTGCCTAACGAAATCCTCTTTATGTGCTGGTCGAGCCTCGTGGCTATTATAAAACTAAATTTATTTGACATTATTATTTTCTTCAATCGTGTAACGTGCTTTAAAAGTCTTTATCTCTTGGTAGGACAAGATTTATACGTTTTTTTTACGATACGATTGTCACAAGAGGGGGGAATGGTCAAAAACATCCATAGTAATATTCTGAATTTGAAAGTAACAGTGTCTGTATGAAAGTAATTTTTTTATGGATGAAAAATCATCAAATGTCTTCTCCCGCTCCGTTCGGGGTGAAAGGGAGTGTCAGACTCTTACTCAGTACCTATATTAATTTATGTTCTTACTGACTAAAACCGATCCATGTTCCTCATAGTGCCCTTTGCGTTCCAGGGTTGCAGTAACTCTTTCGAATTATTCCGCAACATGTATTTTAGTAGGTACCTTCCGGTTCGTTTATTTTATTCAGCGAAGCCGCTGAAAGAAACTTCTAGATAAATAGTAAAGGTTTTTTGTTTACACCAAATAAGCTCCGAAACTACTGGACCTATTCCAACCATTTTTTCACCAATGGAAAGCTACATTATTAGCAAATAATATGGGCTATATTATATCCCCGTATTCCCACGGGAACTGGAACTACGCGGGTGAAATCGCAGGGCGCTGCTAGTACTTAATGATTTTGTTTACTTATGACCTTTTACAGCAACTACAGCTAATTTGTAACTTGTTTGTATTTTTTATGAGCAAGCTGTTTTCCACGAAAGACAATCGAGGGCAAGCAACATGTAATACAGACTACAGACACTATGTAGTAGCAGTACTACATAGTGTCTGTATTAGGTCTTGGTCTAATGCTCTGCGTGAATGAGGTGACCTGCTTTGGGTACTAACGCCGCTTTCTTTACTATATCTAACCAACATTATGTATGCAGTGTCTGTGTGTGTGTGAGTGATATCGTGAAAATATTTTAGTATTTCTGCTAAGCATGCAGTTTTTGGTTTGATTCCCAGTCGGGAAAAGTGTTTTTGTGTTTTTGAGTCTGTGTTTTTCATAGCAATGGAGTCTGAATCAGGTTGATTGCATTTGGGTCGCCCCTATTTTATCGGACTTAAATATGTTTGACGGAGAGGCTGCATAAAATGACACCGGTGTCTAACCTGTTCAGTAATTTTAGGTTTCCGGAGGTACCTCAAAAGGAAAAAACGGGACCCTTATAGGATCAGTTCGTAATCCGTCTGTCGGTCTGTCACGTGCTGTTTTTTTAGAAACATGTGGAGGTATCACATTGAATTATGTGGAGATATCAAATGCGTAGATCTATGAGCACTAGCATCTCTGAATAATTCAAGCTTCTAAGTCACCGCATTAAAAACATCAATGTTTATGAATCATTTATGTATTTTGATAAAAGCATGTCTTGTCAAAATTTGAAAGTAGTAATTTTTTGATGACGGTAATAGATTCATAATTATACTCGTGTTATTTATTTACAACGTACGTATTTGCGAAACTCCCCTTTATTGATAATGCAGCCAACAATTTTATTAGTCAATGTATAAACAATAAGCACCTTATTTTCGTGCTATAAAATACATATAAATAGAACTTCGTATATCGTATAGCAATATTGGTTTATATTATGGGATTATGAGCGTTAAGACCGTATCACCTACTAGGTACTGCATAATACAGTTGGAAGTGTTTATGAGTAATGTCGAAAATGCCAATCACCTATAAAATGAGATGAAGTTATTTAAAATGAGGTTTGTGTTATGCGCCGTAAAGAGTGAGGGTGGGTTCTGATACTATTTACATACTATTGCAGACTCTTTATCTCTCGTACTCTAATCAGTTTTGTTTCATGCGGCTGATAATGATTAAGAGATAAAATTAATTATTTCTTTATATGTAGACGATTCGATCATGAACATTATTTTGCTTGTAGAAAGCTACATGATCTCTGAATGTCGTTGGGTACCTTTATCCCATTTCTTTCCTTTATCATCCCGAATATAACTGCGAGCTGGGTCTTAAGCGAAACCGAGGCCAAATGTAGACCCAATCTAACCAAATTGGGTATTTCACCACAGTTATCACCAGTGGCCGGAAAAGGTAGATTGATTTGGGGTCATTAACCTTAAACGAAGATATTTACGTGACACACAGACCTCCGAGATTCCGGGATGTTAAAGTTTTTTCAGTCGACAGACAGACAGTTATAGTTATTCCCATGGAAACTTGAATTTTCCGGGTGTATATGTGTGAGTTGATATGAATAAAATGTAATCTTTGTTTGTAATTATTCTCAATAAAAAATTATATGTTGATTTTGATTACAACTTTTTTCACCTATGTCTTTATTTATAGTAATAGAATTATTTATAAAATAACATTTAATATTTATAATATATATATATATATATATATAATTTAAAATGTTTTATTAGCTTTCCATAAATTTCCTATGTAGTGGTTTAAAAATCCATACATTAAAAATATTTAATTCGATCCCGTAAGTACTGAAATGAAATCCCGAGAAAAAAGCTTACCCATATTATGATTTCTATGACAGTTCGTGATACAATTACATAAAATCAATCTACCTATTCCGGCCACTGGTTATCACACGTTCTACTATGAATTTAAGGAGATAAGAGATACTAAATCTGTCCCTCTGAAGCACAGCGTGGAACTGAGAACTACGGCGGCTTGTCCATTAGCGAAACGCTATCGATCGCCGTCAAAGAGGGTTCTATTACAAGGGCTCGTGATACCAACTGTAGGGACGGGTCGTAAGGGTGGGATGCTAAAGTATAGGTAGGCGAATGTCTCATTAATTGTCTAGTCACATGAATACTCTGCATATGTGCTGCACCTTGACATTTGATAGGTATAAATTTACACCTAAGGTCCAAACACCAGTTTCCTAAAAAAAAATATTGTTGAATATAATTCTCAGGAAAATGGGATTTCAGCATTTACACTATATTAAAATAGCTTTGGTGTCCGTTATCTCTGTAACTATACATATAGAGGACAAATTAACAAGGCAAGACAAACGCAAATTATTGCGAATATCTACAACAATGTGCGGAAGCTAAGAAAAATAACTTTGTATGCAACTATTTAGCTAATAGAGTGTCTCTTGACTCTTAGTAGTTTTATCATAGTTTTTTTATGAGTTATGACGGGGCTGACATGGTTATTATTATATTAACCAAAAGCCTCTAAATAAATAAAGATTTAAAAAAATCTACTACAATAATTTGCGCAATTTGTATTTCAAAAACTTCGAAAAGGATTTTTACTTCAATTATTAATGTGGAATGTCTGTAAGTTTCAATGTTTGTTCATTTGGTACATTCCCAAGGAACGATTTTCATCTTTAACAAGAACAAAGTCACTGACAAAAGCAAGTTACTAATCATTTGCAGCCCTATTTATAAATTAGAATACCTACAGACTAGCAGATTTTTAATTCAAAATTTTACTTAAACTGTATTTTACATTATTATTCATAAAACAAAACTGAAAAAAAACTATGCACGTACACGTAACGTAACTGCAGTTTCACTACCTACATGAATCTATCCATCACTAAACCAGTTTAACAAAGATTCCTTATCTCGAGCTGGCTAGTTCCATTTACCGGATCAATCCCAAAAGGGATTTGTTCCGGACAGCGCCGCCTAAGGATACTACGGTCACCAATATTCGGCTAGCCACTGATTGGTCGTCGGGCGCAGAGAGATATTGTTCTCACCAGCCAATTTAATGGAGACTGTTCAAGGCAATTTGGGAAGATAGTAGGAGGTTGACTTGTGACATTGTCGTCCGTATCAGTGTTCGGTGATGGGAATCATTAGTTTATTGAATCGAGGAATTGCTTTGCGTCTGAATTAGAACGAACGGAGTTTTGTTCATTTATTAATCGAAATAGTGTTTTTTTTTAAGTTTAGGAATATAAGCAAAGCACTCAAAAAAGTTGGTGGTATCGATGAGATACCACCAACTTTTTTGAGTGCTTTGCTGTTTGCTTTCCGAAATGTCTCCATCGTCACCACCTAATCCGAACTTATATTATAAATGCGAAAGTATGTTAGTTTGTAACGCTTTCATGCCTAAATCGCTGGATTGATTTTGATGTCTTTAAATCATTCTATACAGATATAGATGTGATCTTGTAGACAGTTATAGGCTACTTTAACACTAGTGAACTCCGGGCATAAACTAATATTGTCATAAATAAACTCAAAACTCTTGTGTATTTACGAGTAAAGCTGATGAACTCAAGTTAAATTATTTTGCTTCCAAAATACGCTCGTGGTCGTCCTTGTGAACCTACATGACGGTTGAAAAAGCAGTAATTAATGAACTGTCATGAAAAGCATGATTCACGGACTTAATTATAATGTAATTAAAACCGTCGATACTGTGACTAGTGGTTGGCAACACCGGTACCCACCTTGTACTTGTACTGTAAACAACCGACCAGGGCTCCAACTCTGCTATTTTTATAAATTTGTCATTACAACGCGATCCCATTGTCATTTTCCTAAAAGTTCGTAATCTGCTAAGTCATAATGGTCGATCAATGGTCTGTCAATGGTCTCGTAATACTTTTTGATAACCGAGCTGTTAAAAGCAATCACTGCACAATGACGTTCTATTGGTAGGTTACTGATCAAAAGGAATGTCAAAATATTAGCAGATTACCGCATACGTCAGTCATTCATTTGTCATTATGTACCAGATTACCATTCTATGCCATTTGTCTAATGGAGTGTCAGTGTTTGACCCTTGAAAGTCATAATAACGCTTTTATATTAGTAGATTACCAAACTTGTCAAAATCAAACCATTATAGAATCAATGATAGACCATTCTAACACTATTGTAATAGCAGACTTGAGGCCCTGATCGGCTATATATTTTCGTTTAAGTTACAAAACATTTAAAAAACAAGAATAAAATTGCCCGTTACTCTTTCGTTTTTTTAATCTTTCAGTATTCTATAAACTATTTGTTCCTCTCAGCTTTGATTCCGTGACCTTTCCCACTGGAACATTTTTCTGGAGTCTAAGTCGCCTAAGCGATGTGGCACTAAGCGAAATTTTAGCTTTCTACCAGCGAAAGAATTTACGTCATTCGACCGTTCACCACTAAAGTAAACAAATAACTTTCCCTCTGTATCAATTCAGAGAGAGTAAGGGCTTACTTTTCAATAATTAATGAGAAAACATTTAACTGAGGAATAAAAATGGCGGTCTGATAGCTATTTATTGTAGTAGTGTAGCAACGAGCTAGGCTGTTGTCACAGTAAAATTTCATATTTCGAATGGCAATTTTAGCCGTAATTGCTACAAAACAGTTTAAAATTCCGTCCGTGTATTGGAATATTGGGCCTGACATTCTGTTATGGTGATTAATTAATCGGACGCAGATTCCGTCATTGAGTATTCGAACGGGGACAGTTGGCAGGCGGCGTTCTATCGGGTTTCAATGATTGAAACACGCTTAATAGGCGTCCCGTGTCGCACTGGCGCTTGCCGTTTCTATTGAAACTGTTTTTATTTTGTACATAGGAATGCTGTTTCGTACGGAAAAGTGTATTGGGCAGGTTCCTTTTAAAGCTGGAGGGTCTCTGAAATTCTGATTGAAGTTTTTAAATGCAACAAGACAGGTTAATTATCCAATCAAGAATGTTTGAAATAAATTGTTTGAAAGCTTTGTTTGTAAAATAGAACGTTTGTTACTAAGTCTGACTTGTTATTGAAATTGCAGTGGTTATCAATTTAAAGTTGTAGATAGAGGGAAAATTCTATATTTTATGAAATCATCAAGAAATCTAAGATATTTGATCAAATTAAATATTTAAAAATAAATAGCACCGGGCACATTCACAGATTCCCAGAAGTTCCCTACCTACATATTTATAATCAAATGGATTTCTAGTTTAAAATTCATTGATTGACAGCTGTAATTAAGATTCTAACGAACATGTTCCGAAAGTCCGTCCATTACAAATTAATGTCAATTAGCTCGCTAGGCTAGCACGAACACGGGCCTTTATTAATGACTCCGACCACAGTCACAAATGTTTTGTTCATGCATTTGTGCTTGAAGCCTGATAGATGGCTTGACAACAACCTGAACTCGGTTCAAGGACAAATTGTGTGAATAAGAAGTTATAAGTTAGTTAAAAGTACCAAACCTTCTTCTTTGTAATTAAGAAAAATAGCAATCAAGTTAACTGTAAAATAAAGTTTGTTAAGAGATAACGAATATTGTTTAATCGTTTTCATTATTGCTTGAATTCAACACTGTCTACTCAAATTTTTATGTAGAGCTTCAACTGTTAGAAGCATCAAATTAAGTTCATAATTCAATAAAGTTGATTTGCACAATTGCTTTCAATAGCATACCACGAAAAGCAATACAAATCTAAACCCCGGCGAAGCACACGATCGAATAATAAAGCAAGGAAAACGAATAAGATATTTCTTTCTTTGTGCAATAAAAGGCCAATGGGATTACGTTACAGTAAATGTATCTTGGCTCGGAATGTGCCGTCTATTTCATCCCATTCACTTCGTAATTTATAAAATGTATCCAATTTACGATTGTTAAGTGTGCCTTTTAAATTGTATTTAATTTTCGTTAGTTTTTGTTCATAGCTAGTGATCGCGAAAGGTCTAATTGGCTGGAAAGAAACGCAGCGTAGCTTTGAAAAAGTTTAAATTTTTCTCACCGAGCCAGAATATGGATTGTAAAAAAAAACAGATAAGTGTAAAAACGATAAAAGCCTATTGGTAAAGTAATCTACCGCAGCAGGGATAAACAAATATGTTTTTGAACGAAATTGAGTGAAAATATCGGAGTATTTGCAAATATTGGCGGTTTGACGGCTAGCCGCGCACTTTAATTGTTTGTAGATCCAATAAAAGCAATCGGATTTGGTTTTTGAGGTTTTAAACTGCAGTAGTAAACGTTTGGGAAGTTTGCGTATGTATTGGAGGAAGTATTCACACGTAGAACATAAAGTAGTCGGGTTTTCAGTGAAGTACTTATCTGTTACTGGTGGTGAATACAATACACAATACCTACTTGAGATCGAGGTCTGGTTTTGGCACCGCTGAAATATAAAAAGGGCAGTTGGAGTGCGTCGCTCATACTTAGTGCTTTTTGGCGCGCTGAAGGCGCCTCCGCCGTGGCTCCGTGCCAACATCCATGAGCTTTTGCGACACCGCTCTGCAACTGTTGCTCAACTGTAGCTACTGCTTGTACGAGCTAACACAAGACTGTTGCGTGCTTCCGAACTTTATCCTATGCTTATGCTTTACTGTGACTCAGAAAATCAACTAACAAGAACACAAATCAACAATATTTACATGGTTTGGCCAATGGAGTAAATAAAAGGTAACAGAAATCGCTCGCGTAGCTTTAGTAGATAATAATGAATTCGCAAAGGGACAGTCGCAGAAAGCACAAGATAGGAGTAAGTTCGTAAGTGATAAAACATGAATCTGTGGCTGTCATGTGGAGTTGTTGACCGTCGGCGTCGCGTGCTGGGACGGGCGCGCGTCGCGAGACCTTGGCACTAGTTGCGGCCGCGCGGCCCTTGACACCGCGCGACCAGCACCGGCACCTATGGGGTCTTACCGTTGTAGAGGAGCGTGGGCTCGGGGTCTCTGGGCGAAGGCCCCGGGGCGGTGGCGGCGGGCGCGGGGCTGCGGCCGCGCCCCTCGCCGACCACGTCGATCTCCTCGTCGGACTCCTCGGCCAGCTCCGCCGCCGGGGCCACCTTCCACTTCTTGGCCATGAGGCAGCGCGGCATGGCGGCGCCTGCATCGGCCTCAGCGCGACCGCATCAGCGAGAGATAGACGAACAGAGAAAAAGAGAGAAAAGAGAAAGAGCGGCGCCCCGGGCGAGCGGCTTAGCTTGCGATCGCGCGCGTTCTCTTGCGGTTGTGGGGACCTGGTGTGAGGGTAGCGCTTTATATAGAGCGCGGGGTGTTGCGCGCGCCGCCACTTCGATCGCTGCGAGCGGAGGGGTAGTCGCACAACGCCGCACAAACTTTGCTCGCCAACTTGGAGCGACACTTGACGGCGCGAGCACCGAACCCCACACGATCAACCAGTGGACTCCGCGCTCCGTGCACACGCGACTAGCCTCGATTAAGCGCCACAGATAAGCTTATATCGGAGCGCTAAGAAAATCGCAGCGCTCAACTTAGCCGGTCAATGAATTATTTTATTTTACTTCCTACAGTTTAAATAAATAAAACATAGCGGAATTCAGAAACTGTTTCTTGTCGAACTATGGCAGGAAGATGTAATTGATTTTACATGTAATATAATAATATATTCAAAAGTTTAGGGGTTTGAAATAATAACATTGATAAGCTTGAACGGCGGCCTTAGGATGGACGTTAAATGAAACTTTTTAAAAAATATTATGGAACTCACCGTGTAGGTAGAGAAACAAGGTCGAGTTAATAAAGCATGACGTGTATTAGAGATAAAGGCGAGTGAGCTAAGATGAATGGTGAGCCGCTCCGGCTTCCTTCGTCCCCCGGGACGCAGATAAGGAACCCCTATAATACAGTAATTCTTCATCGACTATACTATTGGATATTTATTGACAACAGTGCCACCAGAAATAAAGCGTTCAAGCTAGGTTTTTTCTTACACGTTTGTATTATTAACTTTGAAATATAGATAAAAAATTGTATAAAATTTTTATTAAATGAAATGTTAATATTAACTGATACATAAAGCAGCTACTAAAATGAAAATAAAAAGTTTTTGATACTTTTAAACTGTTTTGTTGAGTTTTGGGATCTTTAAAATATAGAATTTAAAAAAAGTTTAAAAGTGTATTAAAACTGATTATTTTGATTAAAACATGTTATACTTGATGGTAAATGATTCTTTAAGAACGCAACATAGAATACAACAAAACGGCTCAGCCAGTAAACAGTCCCTGGCTGAATGCCAATACTGTAAAAATGAATGCAAGACAACACATTTAGATAGCATCTCTTTGGAAAGATAATAAGTATGTAATTAAAACTAATTTTCTCACTAACACAACTGATCAGTATAAAGTTGATCTTAACTTTAAACGAGTTGCAGGATTGCAAGCGGATCAACTTCAACTGTCCTTCGTAACTTTTCTTCCCCGCAGCGAGTGGCGTAGTAAAATTAACTTACTACGCCGCGTACTATGTATTTCACTCATTCATTCATCTACTTCAGCGAAAGCAATCGGAGTTTCATTCAGTAAAGCCGTGATTTCTAGTTCAGTGTCAGTCTATTTCCAGAGAAGTTCAAACAACCTCGGCTTGACAAAGTTCTTCATATTCTGGTTCTTTTTATTTTATAGAACGAGTTATATTGTGGATAAACTTTTAAGGGTCGTTTTTTCAGAAGTAAGGCAACTTTTATATGTGGGATCAAAATGTCAGTTTTGCAGCATTTTATTGAAAATACATACATATCTAGATGCAAAACCATGTATATTTCCTTTTTGCTTATGTATTTACTCTTAATTAGATTCTTTTATGCTGCTCCGATCGACGTCATTCTGTCAACTGCAACAGCTGTTGCTGAAAACCAGCGCTATTGCGCTGTCTAGCACATGTGACCCAGCATTATGCTGAGCGGTGGACGTTTTGTGCGAATGTGACGTTTATCTTCCCTAGTTGCATAATTTTTGTAATTTTGTTAATTATTGTTTATTTTTTTCTTTGCTTTGGTTATTATTATATTTTTCTTCAAAAGCGCCATATTTATTCTTCAGGTCCTTTAGTAATTCCGGCCCTGGTTCAAACCATGGTCCGGAGCGAGGAGGCATGGGAAGCGGTCACCTCCTTTTGCGAAGCAATAGTGCTAACGAAGGAGGAGGCAGAACGCGAGCTAGAGAGGAAAACTTCAGGCCCCAGCCGCTGGAACAGAAAGAGACGCCACGGGCGTCAGGAAACGCAGGGCGATTCCCGGCCACCGTAGGCGCGGGCCTGCGAGTTATGGGTGGCTCGCCGGCCGATAGCAACCAGGCCCGGGTATGCGTCGTCGTCGTGTTCCACGCGCGCCTCAAAGAGCTTTCAGCAAAGAAGACGGGTCCATATAGGGTCAGCGCCTGCTAAGGTTGCCGAATTTGTTTGAAGAGTCACCGCGGCCCTGGAACGCAAAGGGCACTAGAAGGATCACGGGTGGGTTTTAGTGAGTAGGAGTCTGACTCTCCCTTCCGCTCCGCCCAGAGCCGGAGAAAACATTTGATGATTTCCCATCTGGAAAAAAAAGGGAACCCGGTTCAAGTGGTCGTAAGTAAGAGAAGTGTAAGAAAAGTATATCTGAGTTGAGTATTTTCGTTTTTTATTTATACTATCATAACAGCCGCTTTATATTGTTTTATCGCTTTTTGGTACAAGACCATCCAACCACAGCGGCCAGTGTATAATTGAATTAACTACTTTTGAATATTTGTTCATTACTTTATTTGGAACTCAAACTCTATTCTCATAAAAAATAAGGTTTTAAAAATATCACTCAATACAACATGGTGATTGAGACCTGAAGAAATCCAGGACCCGATGTCTACCTTCGTTTGTGTCATTGTGGTCGAAGATAAACTTGATTGAAGAGTTTTGAGTAGAAGTATAATGGAGTCACATTTTTAAGACCAAATTTTAAAGAACAAAAGATGAGGAATGTTTTTCGTTAAAGTTCCAACACCGTTGATATACAAATCGGAGACTTTTCAAGACATTAAATAAACTCGTCAGCAGCACGTGACGTGTTGTGCTGGCTTTATTTATTTATTTATTTATGTACATGCATGGAGGACTAGCTAACAAAAACAGACAAAAATGGAAACATAGTCACCAAAAATCCAATTACAAGTCCTCCCGTGTAGACACATAATAATAATGTGTGGTGTGAGCACAAAAACAACAACCACAGTAAAAAGACCCGACCGAACCGACTTAAAAAAATAGGACAGATTTTTCGTATTCACTTTACTCATGATGATAAAGTACTTATGCACTTGCTAGCTTCCTAACTTTCATATTCTGAGAAGCCCTTCAGCTCTTGCTACCATGACTTAATCGGCGAACGGTGCTAACAGAAAATTGTCGTAAATTTGTAAATATGCCAGGGCCACTCGCAATGTTGAGGGACCTTGACGGAAATGAGACGTGAATGAGTCGCAAGTAGTGATGTGACCCGGAACATTCTTTAGCGGAAGGCATGGAAATCGACAGTTACAAGTGTCAATTGATACAAAATGACGTCGGAAAATTTGCTTTTCCCTGCTCTGTAGCTCGCAGTTCACGATCCTGCTGTCAAGTGAATTTGTAATGGATTAAGTTTTTTGAGAATAAAATGTAAAGTATCTTGAGCAATAAAGATCCGTTTACCGCGGTAACTGCACCTGTAGTTAAGTTTATTTTTTAAATTTCACCTTTAGTTTTTTACTGTCAATATCATTTTTATCGTGGAGTGTAGCCGTGGTCGTATGAGACGAGAAAGAGTTTTGACTTGTTAGAAAGAACGTGGGCAGCCATTCCTCGAAGTGTGTGTATTTTTCCATGATTATGTTATCTTGCTTTACAACTTTGTGTGATAAATAGTGTCTAGTGTCTTTGAGTTGATGGTTAAAACCCTTTTGTGCTTAAAAATGTGGAACCTTTTGTTCGTGTTTTTCACAAATTTTCGCAATAGTGAAATGATTACAGCAGCCCTGGTCATTAAAATTTGCGACGCCAACACTAAATAACTGCAAAATTTCACCACAAATTGAAATCGTGACGAAACAAATTTGTGTACAACCGATTTGGCTATCTTATCTATTTATAATATGTGTAATGTCACTTGACCAAATACGATGGTACAATTGAATTGATTGAGTCAGGCGTTACTTTGCGGAAATCCATTTTAATTTGAAATTGAAAACAATATATCTAGTTTTAATTTCCGCGAATATTAGTGGGTTGCAGGTATGCACCTCCCTCCCGCCCGCTATATTATGCACATGCAAGATTACAAGGCAAATGCAAGGATTTTATGCACATGCAGGAAGGCAAAGCAATACCCAACACCATTACCGACAACTCAACGGCCAGCGAGTCAACACGTCCCCTGAGGATGCCTCGTGGGGTGGTGGGTGGTGGAGGC
This sequence comes from Hecatera dysodea, assembly GCA_905332915.2. NCBI lineage: Eukaryota > Metazoa > Arthropoda > Insecta > Lepidoptera > Noctuidae > Hecatera > Hecatera dysodea. The sequence continues at coordinate 20,699,711 of HG995286.1, read as the reverse complement.
GTGGTGTCGGTAATGGTGTTGGGTATTGCTTTGCCTTCCTGCATGTGCATAAAATCCTTGCATTTGCCTTGCAATCTTGCATGTGCATAATATAGCGGGCGGGAGGGAGGTGCATACCTGCAACCCACTAATATTCGCGGAAATTAAAACTAGATATATTGTTTTCAATTTCAAATTACGATGGTACAATCTTATTGGGTTGAGGAGTTCGTATGGTCACCATTAAACCAGTTCTATAGTACAGTAGATGTATTGTTTCACTGTCTGCCAAGTCGTATAAGTGTCATAAGTTTCAACTTATACGGATTCGAGGAACTGCTTGGAAAATTAATTGCGAAATTGTGAACGGACACCCGTTCGCACAAAGCAAGCTAATAAAAAGCTTGTAATAAAGAAAGACCAATTAAAAATTGTTTGATTGTCTACAAATAAATAAAGACTAGGTACCTCTTATTGTGCATGATAGGAAAATGCCTGGAAAATTACAAATTTTAAACCCCGATCTTGGTAATATGGTTTGTTTAAATGAACAGTTAACGATTTCCTGCTGATGCTATTTGTTCTTTCTCTTTGCATCTTAACTGCATTAAAAATGGTCCTCGCCCGAGGGGCAGTTGCCTTTATTAAGCCCTTGCTCATTGATATAAAAGCGCTATTATACCTCTATGGCGAACAGGGTTGCCAAAAGTTCGAAAGGATATTCAACAAGTCGAGTCCTCACTTTAGGGGTGGAGCTCGTGGCTAAATAAGAACAACCGCACGGTGTGAACTTCGAAGTACTGCTACGCTTGCCGAGGAGATGGGTAATCATCCATTACTTATCGAGTTTACTCCGAGCTTCTGAAACCACGTAAAGCCGTTAGTGCTGATAGTAATTTGAGCATCTTTGACTGTCGTTCTGAGTAGTCAGTACTCAGAATTTCTCCAGACTTGCCAAGAAGTATCGTATAACCCAGTTAATTGGTTGTAGTGGTCTGATAGGCATTGATCCATGTAGAATACTAGTACCTGCATTCGCTTAGAGTGGAAGCTGGCCCCAACATAGTGGGGAAAAGACTAGGCAGATGGATTGAGTCTATACTTTTGAAAATGAAAATAATATATCTAGTTTTAATTTCCGCGAATATTTGTGGGTTGCCTTGTAATCTTGCATGTGCATAATATAGCGGGCGGGAGGGAGGTGCATATCTGCAACCCACAAATATTTCCGGAAAGTAACGCCTGACTCAATCTTAACCAGTCAATTGGGAAAAAAAAACATCTCAGTCCGCCAAATTGCAAAACAAAGCAACATTCTACTAGCAATAACGGCTGTCAAAAAGTTCAAAATGGACGTGATTGACATGCGCCAGCGGAATATCACGAGGTCAAACCCAAACATATTCAACTTAGGACAACCATAGTGGCTAAAAAAAATAACTTCGTGGTGACAAAGTGAGTCTAATGTCACATTGGCCGGAGAGAACGTAATCTATACATAATAATAAGAAATAAGAAAATGGTAAATTTTCTAGCAGAAAGTTAGTCTTGTGAACTCGAACGAAGCATTCTTCTTACCAAGTACTTTAATTACGTATAAAAATATATGTATATCTTTGGTAAAACTCGAGCTTTTCGATTTATCATGCACTGTAATCTCATTAAGGTCATGTTTTTTTTTATGAAGAAGTTTACGCTGTAGCACAGATAACGTAGTCCTAATTCTAAAATCAAACTTTACCTAAATCGGAATAAAGTTTTAACTTCGCTTAAAGGCATTTACTCTTTACATGGAAAAAACAGATAGGAATCTTCAATTTCCACACAAAACTTAAAATTACTCTCTTTTGACTGTCTGTACTAAACTCTTTTCCGAAATGGTTTTGAACTAACGTTTTAGATCTAGAAATTTTCGGTGTACGTAAATTGATGTTTTCGATTAAATCTGTAAATTAATTTCCAAGAGTGGTCAGTTTATTTTATGAAATACCGGGACAGTAAAATATAAAGTTGTTATAGTAGCCCTAGTGTCGTGGACTCCTTACGACTACAAATTAATAACATTTTCCTACTCAATTATGGGTTTACCGTCTGTACGTACCGGCCACAGGTACCGGACGCGAATAATGCAATTAAAAGGGTAGAACGAGCTCCTTTGATAATTATTGCATCTGGAAGGGGCACAAATTCGATGATATTCTGATGAAGGCAGTAGTGCAATTTGAAGTGATTTAGTAGTTTATCTTATTTTCCTTAGAAGTTAAAAACCTTCAAAATTAATTTGTCACATTGATAAGATCTACATCTTGCAATTCTCAAATAAGAGAATAAAAAGGTTACACAGGGCACTGACTGTATCACCTTTTCCCTTTAAAATGCTGACCAGCCTGTTCTCCTGATATATCTCCCGGTACCTTGAAAAAGTTGATTCTTAATTTTGTACTACTTCAATTGAATTATTAACACCACCAAGTAGTCACCGAATTTGTTTTTTTTCTTCAAAACTATTTTTTTACAACACACAAGATTCGAAGAAGCTCCTAGCTAAATAACACAGATCGATTTTCTAGGTTAAGCAGCGATTGCCGAGGTTGATGTGTGGATGGGTAACCGTTTTAATATACCAAGACTTTTCCGTGATTCAGAAAGGACGTTAAGCCGTTGATCTCGGCTTTCATTTGAAGATTTGACAGTCGTTACGGATTATCCGGAGTCAGAAAATCTGCCACCAGTCTTGCAAAGAGGTACCGTGTTAGATCTGGTCACGCGGCACTGAATCTACACTATTGATACTTCAGGGTGCTAAATAAAAGTCCTGAGTATCTAAATAGGTATAATTCTGAACTTGAACTACGGAGCAGAACTGAACTACAAATCACGTCATTAGCACGGAGGGTCATTAGAGCCCGGAAAATCTTAACATCGAGATTCAGGATGATGACGTAATTACACACCGCCATCTGTTGATCTGATTTCAAACTAATTATTTATTTTGACATTAGAACTTCAACATTCCGCCCACCAAGGACATTATTGCAGAATGTCCTTATAAAATGTAAACTTGAATACAGTTGAACTTGAATTTCTATCTACTACTATTCTGATCTACTTCTTGAACTTAAGTAATGTCATTGGTAAGCAGTAGTCTTGTATCAATGAAAACTATAATAAAAACAGCAATAACTTAAATTCTAAACCAACTATATAAGAACTTATATTCTAATAAAACCTATAACCTCGTACTAAACTCCCTTAACAACAAATATAAACTTTAAGATCGTTAACATTTTAACAAGAATTAGCGTTAACAATAACCAAATATGAACTTAAATAAAATTAATTGGTAAATTAAAGTAACAATATTTCATTCGTTTATTGGCAGTACACATAGTTTTGACGTCGGACGCTTCAAAAGACCCTTACTAGTGCGTAATGTTACCACTCTCGTTATATCATCCAGACCAGGATGTTTTTCGACTATACGACCAAGCAACCAACAAGCAGGGGGTAGGTCCGACTCTTTAACCAGCACTATATCCCCGATTTTAGGCTCTGGAGTTTGGAGAGACCATTTGTATCTATGAACTAACCCACTTAAATATTCAGAGGACCAGCGCTGCCAAAAAGATCGTAACATTTTTTGTATGTGTTGCCACCGAGTCAAAGAACTTACATTAGAATTTGTATAGTCAGGACTAGGGACGTTAATTAATGGTTCCCCGACTAAGAAGTGACCAGGGGTCAATGGCATAGGTTCACTTATATCTTCACCACTAATGACGGTCATAGGTCTAGAATTAAGACAGGCCTCTATTTGACTTAGCAGAGTACTCATCTCTTCATATGTCAGGGTAATGTTTCCTATCACGCGTTTTAAATGAAACTTCGTGGATTTCACTGCTGCCTCCCATAGTCCGCCGAAATTAGGTGCACGGGGAGGTATAAAATGCCACGTAGTTCCATGTGATTCTAAATGCTCTGCACAATCTTGTTGGATAGCAACCAACTCGCTAAGCTCTCTTGCAGCTCCGACAAATTTTGTTCCATTGTCACTCCATATTTGCGCACAATGCCCACGCCTAGCGACGAATCGACGGAATGCTGCTATGAAACCTTGTGTACTCATATCGCTTACTACTTCTAAGTGTATGGCCCTAGTGGCCATACATACGAACACACAAATATACCCCTTGTATGAACGATGACCTCGACCCTTGGACGTACGAATTTGAACTGGACCTGCATAATCTACACCACTATGTAGAAATGCTCTAGTTGGAGTACAGCGTGTCGAAGGAAGCGATCCCATCAGCTGATTGTAAGTTTGAGCCTTGGTCTTCACACAAGTTACACACCTAAGTACGTGACTCTTCACTATACTCTTCAATCTAATAACCCAATAAGCTGATCTAATAAAGTTGATCATCATCTGAGGACCACCATGGAATGTACGCTCATGTGCATCGGCAATTAACAATTTCGTAAGATGCGCATTATGTGGCAGTATTATAGGATGTTTTTGTTGATCGGACAGAAAAGATTGTTGTAATCTGCCACCAACACGCATTAAGTCCTCTTGGTCTAAATATGGACACAAAGATTTAAGTTTACTTGATTTATCTGTTATGGGTTTCTTTTGTTTTAACTGAGCGTATTCGTTGTTGAACTCTATTCTTTGACACCGCCTTATGCAACATTTTAACGCCTCATCTAACTCTGACTTACTTAAATACTTACATCTATCTATTCTAATCTTACATTTAATATTAATGAAAACCCTACATAGTGCTACTATTCTTAATAACTTTCTTAATGAACTGTACTTAACCCACGGAGAATCATCTTCGTTTACGACTAAATGAGACTTAATATTTTCTTCTAAATGTACATCTAAATTAACTGGTCTATTATATCTAATATTTGCATTGTATAAGAACTGTGGTCCACCAAACCATAGATCCTTTTCGGATAGCAATGAGGGTAGTATACCTCTTGAAGCATAATCTGCTGGATTGTCCTTTGATGATACGTGCGACCATTGATTTGCTTCAAGTGTTGTTAAAATCTCTGACACTCGGTTACCTACAAAAGTCTTCCACCGACTTGGATGACTGTTTAACCACGCGAGTACTACTGTCGAATCTGTCCAGGCATGAACCTTATCCCTTTCAATATTCATTGCCTTGGCTACATCAGCTAATAAACGTGTTAAAAGTAATGCTGCACAAAGTTCCAGTCGCGGAATGCTTATCGTTTTTATTGGTGCGACCTTTGTCTTAGCTACTAAAAGTGTAACATGAATTTGGCCTGAACTATCTACGTAACGCGTATAGACAACAGCAGCGTAGGCTGTCTTGGACGCATCGCTAAACCCGTGCAACTTTGCGAGAGATCTATTTGATATGCCTAACCATCTCGGGACACGCACTTTATGAAGTTGCATTAAATCATTGCGGTAAGTATCCCACTCAGTTCTTATATCATTAGGTACTTCATCATCCCAACCTATTCCTGATAACCACAACTTCTGGATGAGTATTTTAGCCAGTATTATACTGGGCGCTATCCAACCTAACGGGTCGAATAGGCGCGCAATGTCTGAAATAATATTGCGTTTAGTTACCTTTTCAGATCTTGATGGAAGCTGCACCGTATACTTGAATTCGTCAGTACTTCGACACCAGGTAAGTCCCAATATTTTAGTATGATCTACTATTAGTTCTTTCTCTTCTTTACTCTCACATGACTCTATTTCCTTTGATAATTCCTTGCTGTTGCTATTCCATTTTTGTAGCTGGAACCCTGCCTTTCTTAACAATGCTTTCATTTCTAGGTACAGTTTCCTTCCTTCATCTACCGTTGAACATCCTGTCATCAAATCATCCATATAATAACTAGTCGGAACCTTTTCCGATGCCTTCGGGAACTCTGTGTGGTGGTCCAATGCGACTTGATGTAGAACCTTTACAGCCAGGTATGGGGCAGAAGCGGTACCAAAGGTTACAGTAAGTAATTCGTAATCTTGTACCTCTTCATCGGGACTGCTGCGCCATAATATGCGTTGATATGCCACATCTTCCTCAGCAACTCTCACCTGTCGGTACATCTTAACTATATCCCCTGTAAGAGCTATGCGATGAAGTCTCCAACGAAGCACAATATGCCGCAGATCGGACTGTAAGGTAGGCCCTATCATTAGTGTATCATTAAGTGATACACCCTTATTGTTTTTACAGGAAGCATCGAAAACTACGCGGACCTTAGTGGTGGACTTATCTTCCCTTATAACCGCATGGTGAGGCAAGTAAACAGCTTCATTTAATTTACTGTCTGGATTCTGGACCTTCCTCATATGATTTAATTGTATATATTCTTCCATAACTCTTTTATATTCCTTTTTCAGATCTGGATCTCTCGCGAACTTCCTCTCCAATGCTATGAATCGTCGCATTGCTATTTCTCTTATATTACCACCCACACAATCCGGATTTGATTCTTTAAATGGCAGGCGAACTATATAACGACCATCCGTAGACCTCCTCGTTGTAGAAGCAAACAGCTCTTCACATCGCTGCTCCTGTTCTGTAAATACCCTTTTAGTGTGGGGCAATTGATCTTCAATCTCCCAGAACTGCTTTAAGAAATCGTTTTGCTCTATATGTGCGTGCATAGAAGTAATTTTAGGTAATATATTTTCCTTAGACGCTTGTGTAGCACCTGACAGAATCCAACCTAACTTGGTAGACTGTGCTACCACCGATCCTGTGGGTGCTCTTATTAAACCTTGTTCAATTATTTTACTATAAATATCTGCGCCTAACAAGATGTCGATCTTGTTGGGCTTGCTGTACTGAGGATCTGCCAACGTTATGTGTTCTAACTCGGACCACATAAGAGGCGGCAGTTGTTTCTCCGGAAGGTACGACGTTATGTTTTTTAACACATACGCCCTCACCTCGAACTCGAACTGAGGATCTGTCATCGATCTCAAAACCAACTTTACCATGTGATTGGCTATTATAGTTTTAGTACTACCGAGACCTGATACGACACCCCTAACCGGATCTCTTTTTAACCGTAAGAACTGTACTGCAGCTTCAGTAATAAATGAAGCTTGGGACCCCTGATCTAACAACGCTCGAACTACCTGATAGGTAATTACGCGAAGCTGTTTCAGCCTTAACTAACGCTGTAGCTAATAATACGTGATTAACATGGATTATCTCTTTGGTGGACATACAGGATACTACTGGTGTTGGTTCAACTGAGGTACTAATATCAGGTGACCCAGAACCCTTTTTGTTTACATTGCTCTTATTAAGACTATGACCATCGATATGTAAAAGCGTATGATGCCTTTTCTTACAAACGTGGCAACTCGTGGTCCGTTTGCATTGGAAGACCAAATGATTACCGCCTAGACAGTTAAAACAAATCTTTTTGCCTTGCACAAACTGCCTTCTTTGGTATACATCCATCTTGATGAAGGGCTCACAAAAACATAGTTTGTGGCCTTCACCACAATTTTCACAACTTAAACCTCTCTGCCCTGAAGGAGTATTGTTTGTGACAAGCATGACCTTCCGATTTGATCCTTCCATTCGTGAATAACTACATCGCCCCTGTCCAGTTGCCCTTTTCGGTTCAATAAATTCAAGCGCCCTAAACCTACTTTCAAGGAATGTCTTGAATTGGCCTAAAGTCGGTAAGTCGTTTGACTCTTCCGAGGCAACCTTCAACTCCCACTGCTTGCGAGTTTCTTGATCGAGCTTAGCAGAGACAATGTGTATTACGATGATGTCCCAGGTGGTAACATCAATCCCCAAGTTGCTTAATGCATTCATACAGTCATTAGTTGTATCCAAGAGATGCTTTAAGGTAACAGCTGACTCTGTATTCATCCCCCTTTGCTCTAAAAGTCGTTGCAATATACAATTTGCTAAATGTTTTTTGTTATTGTATCTACGTTCCAACTGTTCCCAACAGACCGAGTAGTTGGCCGCAGTAACTGGTATTTGTCTGAGTAGTTGTTCCGCTTCACCTATTAAGCATCCCTTTAGATAGTGCAATCTTTGTACATCATCTAAGGTCTTATTGAAATGTACAAGCGATCTAAATAAGTCACGGAAGCTAGTCCACTCCTCGTATTTGCCAGAAAATGACGGAATATTGATTTTAGGTAATCTAACATTACAATCCTTATTACCATTTGGAGATAACATTTGTTCTCGTGGAGGCATTGTAACAGACTGCGCTACTAATTGAGTATCTTTCAATTCAGACTTGTAAGTTATATAAATTTCTTCGGTTATATCATAAATATTAGATGTAAAATATGTGCCCTTTAGGTCATCAACTGTGGCCCTTTCAATTATTTTTGTATGATTATTACCAAATTTTGCCCATTGTACTTCTAATGATTCTAATCGTGTTTCTATATATCCCGGAGTTATTCTCTCCTTAGGGGATTTTTTAAAATTAATTCTCGCCTTCTCGATTATATTTTTCACATCAAGTTGCAATCTTAACAATGACTCCATGATAATATCTCAAGATAAATCACAATAAAAGCCGTCACACAAGAGCTTCCTCAAATCTAAACTCGCTTTCCCCTAATAATTTAAAATGTACTCACTATTTTCACTGCACTCACGCACTCTGAACCTCCGCGCACCGCACCGTCACCGACCTCTGCTGCACTGCACCTCCGCCGACCTCTGCCGCACTGCACCGCGTGCACCTCCGCCGACCTCTGCCGCACTGCACCGCGTGCACCTCCGCCGACCTCTGCCGCACTGCACCGCGTGCACCTCCGCCGACCTCTGCCGCACTGCACCGCGTGCACCTCCGCCGACCTCTGCCGCACTGCACCGCGTGCACCTCCGCCGACCTCTGCCGCACTGCACCGCGTGCACCTCCGCCGACCTCTGCCGCACTGCACCGCGTGCACCTCCGCCGACCTCTGCCGCACTGCACCGCGTGCACCTCCGCCGACCTCTGCCGCACTGCACCGCGTGCACCTCCACCGACCTCTGCAGCACTGCACCGCGTGCACCTCCGCCGACCTCTGCCGCACTGCACCGCGTGCACCTCCGCCGACCTCTGCTGCACGGCACCGCACCGCCGCCGACTGCGCCCACTGTGGCGCCGAACTGCTTCGCCGCCGACTGCGCCCACTGTGGCGCCGAACTGCTTCGCCGCCGACTGCGCCCGCTGAACTCCTCCGCCGCCGACTGCGCCCCTCCGCCGCCGACTGCGCCCGCTGAACTCCTCCGCCGCCGACAGCGCCCGCTGAACTCCTCCGCCGCCGACTGCGCCCCTCCGCCGCCGACTGCGCCCGCTGAACTCCTCCGCCGCCGACTGCGCCCGCTGAACTCCTCCGCCGCCGACTGCGCCCCTCCGCCGCCGACTGCGCCCGCTGAACTCCTCCGCCGCCGACAGCGCCCGCTGAACTCCTCCGCCGCCGACTGCGCCCCTCCGCCGCCGACTGCGCCCGCTGAACTCCTCCGCCGCCGACAGCGCCCGCTGAACTCCTCCGCCGCCGACTGCGCCCCTCCGCCGCCGACTGCGCCCGCTGAACTCCTCCGCCGCCGACTGCGCCCGCTGAACTCCTCCGCCGCCGACCTCCCTAACTCTGTGACAATAGTCACATCCGGCTCGAAGACCAATGTTAGATCTGGTCACGCGGCACTGAATCTACACTATTGATACTTCAGGGTGCTAAATAAAAGTCCTGAGTATCTAAATAGGTATAATTCTGAACTTGAACTACGGAGCAGAACTGAACTACAAATCACGTCATTAGCACGGAGGGTCATTAGAGCCCGGAAAATCTTAACATCGAGATTCAGGATGATGACGTAATTACACACCGCCATCTGTTGATCTGATTTCAAACTAATTATTTATTTTGACATTAGAACTTCAACATACCGTGTTACCCAGTTGGTGAGTAAAATATTTCTATTCAGCTGAATCCAGGTTCACTTGAAGCCGACCTCAATATAGTTTGAAAAAGGCTAGGCAGATGATAAAGAGTTAGAGCATACATAGATACCCGATATAATTCAGCTAGGTAATCAGACAGTGTCTGACCTGACTGGCATTTGTTAGGGTTTTTTTAAAAGACAAAATTTAAAAAATACCGGATATGTGTTCTTTTTGTTATCCTTTAACTCCCTGGCATTTCTTTTTGGAAATTTTTGCAACGTATAAAATCGACACTTCTACAGGTTTATTATATGTATTGAAGATATAGAATAGATAATAATCCTACTCCTAGTTTATTATAATATCAACATAACGATGTTCCCTCGGCACATAGTATTCAACACTCACGCACGAGAAGATACAGGCAACAACTAGTATGATAATAAAATAAAATCTGTTGAAATAAAAACACGTCAGGATCCAATAAAATTTTTAATTGTTTCCAATAAAACATCAATTTCATTTCGCTTTGATACTCATATAATTCATAAAGTTTCCCCAAACTGAAACATGTTCTGCTTCACAGAAAATATTGATTTAACAGTGTGAAATATTTCATTAGCAAGCCCACCTTTTCAAGTGGAAATGTCATCCGAATTGAATACTAATTATTAGTATGACGCATGGCGAATAAAATGTAAATTGTTTTCCTAGATCAGAATTCATTACACATTTTATATGGATTCCGGAAATCCCGGGAGCAGTGGTGGCCGAGTGGTAACGGCCCCGACTTACGAATTGTAGGTCACGGGTTCAAACCCAGCCAGGCGCATTACTTTGTGTAGTTTATTTCATCACCACTGCTCTCAAAACGGTGAAGGAAAATATCGTGATGAAACCGGCATATCCTAGAACTAAAATTTCGAAGACATGTGACATTCACCAACCCGCAATGGGCCCGCGTGGTGGATTACGGCCCATTCTCTATCCTAGAGAGGAGGCCTGTGTCCCAGCAGTGGGAAAGTTAAAAGGCTGACTATGCTATGCTATGTCGGAAATCGAAATTGGTAATTGAAAAATAATATCTTGAGCTGGTCTGCGATGGACACTGGCCAGTATCGATGGATAAAAAATGTAGCGCACAGGCCGAACGAAACTTAAGGACTGCATTAACATTCCAGTCGTTGTTTGTAACGCGCCTACCAGGTTGAATTTCTGAACTAAAAAATTAGGTACCAAGTTACTGTTATTAGGTACTTTAGTAGATCAATGCAAATTCTATACTAGTTTCGAGTAGTGTGCTTTTGATATATGTACTAAATCACAACATCATTTGAGACGAAAAAAGATCAGTGTTCTGGCAAGTGCAGTCTGGCAAGCCCATCTCCGAAGTAACGTTGAAACACCACTAAGTTACTACCACTACCAGTAAGTTATGGTATTACTTTGTTACATACATCATTATGTTATCATTCATGAATGTACTTTATTAGTCAAATTTTCTACAAATCCTAGAAAATTTCACTTATGTTTTGTTACCCAGGGGTAGGTGACATAAGAATTAAAAAAAAACATGTAGTATTTCCCAACCCAAAGATATGTATATTGGTATAAAATGCACTCCTGCATCAAGTCTGTACTGTTTATTAAATAAAATGTTGGAATATAAAATATGGAACAAAAAAAATATGTTCCATGCTTCGATCAGAGCTTAAAATATTAATATTTTAAGCTCTGATTGAAGCATGGAAAATTCATAAAATCCACGCCTGTAATAATCGGATTTACTGAATCAACAACAAAGAAAACATAATATGTAGGTAGATTATTTGACTAGAGTTCAGTAATTACAACTTATTTTAGTTTCTGGGTCGGGGTCACCAGACGGGCTTTTATTAAAATCGCCCTAATTAAGCTATGCTCGAACATTGATATGCATGTATTTTTGTGGCTGCAGGCCGCCTGATTTCGGATCCATAGAATATCAATCTATTCAATTTGTTTTTAATTTAATTTTAATTTTAATAAGTACAGTGACAGACTACAAAGTAAAACAATTTAAGCACAACTATGACAATATACAGTACATAAATCTGAAAATCCAATTACACATTGAATACTGTGTTCAGTAATATACACAGCATTAAATGTGTAATAATGCTTCATTAGTGACAGTTAGGGTTAAATAATATGGAGAAGTTGCTAAATGATAGTGTAGTAGTAGTGTTTTGGTTAAAATTGCTTAAACACAAGTCTACCTTGGAGTATATTGCATTATATGACTAATGACTGCACATTCTGGACAACGGATTGTTTTCTGAAACATTATTTACATGATATCTAGCGGATAAGTTATTATTTACCCGAGTGAAAGTCGAAAACTATCCCAAAGGAACAAACAGTACTCCCGAAATAAAAAAAAGATTCTTGAATGTCCTACTCCAGGTGATTTTCTATCCTTGTGCCAAGTTTCATCCAAATCTGCTCGGTCTATGAGACGTGAAGAGTTGACAGACTGATACGAGTTGGGTATTTTCGCAATAATAATATTAGTATGTATAATTCGATCTAGGTATAATAATATCAATTATTTCTCACATGCCAAAAATCCATTGAATTAGTAACAATAGTCTTATTATTTATTATGTATAACCTGGTGACAAGTGACTTCACCAACAGACTCTCATATCTCCCGGCTATAGCGCGTAGAATGCTGTTGGGGCACCACGGACTCTATTAAGCAGCGAGGCCACTTTCTTACGCTGTACAGCATTGACGCAATCGGTACGTGCCTCAGCGGACATAGATAACGCGCTACACAACTGCGGCAGACGCAACATCACCTAAATGCGTTGTTATACTGGATCTGCAGACCATTGTAGGGCCTTTTGGGTGTAGCTGAACCACAGGCTCCCTTAATACAGTGACATAGATATTTATAAAAGATATTGTTATAAAAAGTTATATTGAAATATTAAGAATATGATATAAAATTCAAAGTGTAGCTGCATACGTTTTTTGCTGAGGTAGTTTTCGATTACATGATTAATTACTCTAACGTCGAATGACTGAAATATTGTTTGTCAAGTAGCGTTGCCTAATATCAGCTGTAAATATTTATTTAATAATATCAACCATAGTGTAGCTTAGTTTTACTAAACTTAAAAGAAATTGTCTTCCATCTCTGGTCTAAGCGTGGGGGCTTGCTGTCAATAAATGCCCTAACAATAAATCGGAATTCCGTTTCAATCACAATATGTAGTCAAATCACAAAAAAAAACCACGTAAATCAAATAATTATTTTCAACTAAAAAGGAATAACGAAAACAAAGAAGGGCTTTTAAAATGCAAAGACGATTACACAAACCGGAGCACGTACCGTTCATTAATAAAAAAGACAATAATCTGTTTAAAAACATGTTCAATGCAGACACAATCCATTAATTATCCATTTACAAGTCATCGGAAAGGAAATAAGCAAAAAAAATCCGTTTACCCGACTCCGTAACTTGCTTTTTTAACTGTAATACCTTTTACTCAGATATTACCTTCCATGTTTTTTGCTGTAATGAAGCCTTCGAGTTAGCTTAGCATTAATGTGGCAAAGCATTTTTTACAAGACCTGGAAAGTAAGCAGTGTAATTAAGCACTTCGGCTTAATTAAAAATTCTTCTGCGTGGCCCAACCGCGCCATAGCGTCATCTACCGGGGAAAACTCATTAACTAAATAAAAGCAAAGAAAGATTTTAATATATTTTCTTGGGACTAGTTTTAAAACTTTTTTTAATTTTTTTAAAGTATGTCACTAATAGACAGAAGTTTGGATGAAATTATAAAGATCACACCGGTCTGCCATGAAAACGTTTTTTGAGTAATTTTATATGAGACTAGGAAACCTACATATTGGAAATATGGACTTTTTTTCCTCCGGTTTATAAAATGTAGTTTCTAAGCTTTTGGAGAATTAAAAGGAATATTTTAAAACACTATCTTAACTTAGATGGTTTGAAGTCCCGTATTGATTAAAAAAAAAATGCTATTACAGTCAGGAACAAAGCGAAAGATTCTACCAAGATTGAAAAGAGATGGAATGAATCAAGCCTATTGGGTACTTAACAATATGACGGACTTCTGCTGGATGAGAGACAAAATAAAAATTCATAAACGGAGACCGCAGAACAAAACGCAGTTTTATTTTTTCAAAGAAAAGACGTTTTTTATTGTTTTGTATTTTATTTAATACTTTTGTATTTATGTAATTGCTAGTCTCAATACAATTTTGAAAAATATTTAAAATTTTATTTAATATTTGCTTTGTAATTATTTCTCTCGAAATACTATACCATCTAATTCTGGTAATGTATGTGTGATGTGATATATCATACGATTGACGTTTTTAAGATAATCGCAATGAATATTAAGAGCTTAAAAAAAAAACTATTTTAAAAAAGCAGACCTGTGAATTTTAAAGCCTATTCCTATATGTAAAGCCTTTTTTTTTGTAAATAGGAACCACGATTGTAAGAATATGTTCCATTATCGTTTTTTTGAAAAGAAAATAAAAAAAAAAAACAGAAAAATTGAAAATTATAAATCAGCCATTTCGATGATGAACTATTATTTACTTAAAGGATAATGAGTTCTTTGAGAAGAAGAGTGGGTGGCAGGAAGACATAGTGATTCTTCCTATCAGTAAAAGAAAGCTGCGTTTGGAAGTCAATCACTTCGAAGGAAGCCAGTAGTCGACAGGCTGGTTAAATTCGGCAATCATTAAGATAAACTCTACCCATAGGTAATGATGTTAGATTTATATTACAAACAAACCAAATAATTAAACTTCTGAAGAACACTTTTGCTTCAACGTCGGAAAATCTAACTAATTTATTAAAGAAATATGTAGCGCAACCTAATTCTTTATTTTATTTTATTTATTTGCGAAAAAACAGTTACCGTAAAGTTGCATTACTTTGGCCCTCGAGAGTAACTTTGGCCCAAACTTTTAACCAATAGGCATACAGAAAAGACAGTGTGCTGTGCTCCTATTGGTTCCTTTACAAATTAGGGTCAAAGTTGCCCTCCAGGGCCAAAGTAATCGAAAGAGTCACCGCGGCCCTGGAACGCAAAGTGCACAAGCAGGAACACGGGTGGGTTTTAGTCAGTAAGAGTCTGACACTCCCTTCCGCTCCGCCCAGAGCGGGAGAAGTCATTTGATGATTTCCCATCCAAAAAAAAGGGCCAAAGTAATACGACTTAACCGCCCACGTTACATTTTAATACAGGTGTTATACTGAAATAAAAATAACAAACATGTAACCCACACTATTGTCGGTGAATTTGCAAAAAACACATTGATTGACCTACGTCCACATATTGCAGATTAATTTATCAGTCTCTAATAATAATGTAGTTAAATAACTTAATCTTTTACCCTTAAGGGGGATCCAGAGAGAAAGGCGAGAACTTGTTTTTTTTAAATTTGTTTTTTTTTTAAAACGAATATATCAATAACGAGAGAGTTATAGACGCCCGCAGGTGTCCTGCACTTTTTAGTGTGGAACGAACGGGGAACACACACATCTCGGCGCATGACAGCTCTATGTAGACGTGGCACAAATTGTTCGTTAGACTAGTATAATCACATTTATTGTTGCAAATATCGTGTAGCATCATGCCCACTAGAAATGTTCGTCTGGACTCTAGGTTTAATATGTTGTAAAGTTTGAACAGCTCGGTGTAATTAATTCGAGTACAAAGACATACTACGCAATCTTCTAATGCATACTACGCAAGAATTTCTTTTAGACCATTTCTATGCAGTTTTTGTATTTTTCATAAAATGGACTCCAAACTGGAACAGCGTACTCCAACTGAGACCGTATTAAGGTCTTGTATAGAATTAATTAAGTAAAGGGTCCTTTCCATTCTGTGCTTTATTTATCCGATAATGACCTCTATTGAATCTACTGTCTCGATATTGAATTACTTTATACGAGTACAACGTTTTAATAATGCAATGGCTGTTGGGAGGGAGGGCCAAATTGCAGGATGTAATAATGTTACCTGTAGCTCCTACGGTAGGTAGATATTGTAGCTGTTACAAATAATAGATAGATAGTGCAGCTAGGGTTCCCAAACATGCTGATAAAACAATACATATTATACTTTTATTCGCTCGTTCATCATTTTTACTGTTCCATAATAAAAGGCAAAATTGAAAATTTTGAAAAAACCCACGACTGAAAACATAATTGAAAAAGAATTAAATAATTAATAAAAACCCCTGACTTACAAAATTAATGTAACCTAAGAATATCCGTCAGGGCTGCCATTCAATGAGCTATATAGTTTTCGGATAGTGATGACAGCCCCCGTCGGATATTCTTAGGTTACATTGATTTTGTAAGTCGGGGGTTTTTATTAATTATTTAATTCTTTTTCAATTATGTTTTCCGTCGTGGGTTTTTTCAAAATTTTCAATTTTGCCTTTTATTTCAAACTTTTTAGAGAGAATTTTATTATGAACCAGCAGCGCCCCCTGGTGAGTTGTCACCGCAACACCTATCTAAGAACATGCACCAATCAAACCCCAACCCATCACTCAAAACTACATCAAAATCGGAGAAGTTTTGTTTTTTTGCAAAAACATGTTTACTGCAGCGCCCCCTTGTGAGTTGTCACCGTAACACATATCTAAGAACATGCACCAATCAAACCTTAACCCACCACTGAAAGCTGCATCAAAATTGGAACAGCAGTTTCGAAGATAAATTGCAACATTGGTTTGCCCAAATATCCCTGATTGCAGCGCCCCCTGTTGAGTTGTCACCGTAACACCTATCTAAAACCGCATGAAAATCGGACTAGTAGTACTGGAGATAAATGGGAACATTGGTTTGCACAAACAAACAAACATCCTCTCACCCCAAACGCATACACTGTCTCCGTTCCGTCGTGGGAAAAAATACACAAAATACTGTTTTTATATGTGACGGCGCCACCGCTATTGTTTTGTTAACTGTCAACACCGTGCAGTATATAAGACAGCGCGAGCGACTGACTCGGTTCATTCGTTCGTCGACCGTTGCCCAGTGCATACGTTACGTAATCGCTGAGTAATTTTATTATCAAGTAGTTTTTATAACCAATGCATATTAATTTAGTGATTGGAATTAATGTGAAATTAATTAGGTTTATTTAATCGAAATAAACTAAGTGATTGTGTGAAGAATTTTGTGTTTTTTTTAAATAATGTCGGACCCTGACGCTACATCAGAAGTTACGGATCTACCTCCACAACAATCATCGCAGTCAAAAGCGCCGAGTAATCCGGTTATGGAGCAAATGATGCTATTTTCAACTGGTATGGAAGCAATCTTCAAAAAAATAGCTGAAAATATGACATCTTGCCACACTGTTCAGCATGCACCGACAAAATTAGTCAATTACGACCCGGATGAACCTGAATCCGACGTCGTTAATTGGTGCACACTCAGTGAGTTGATTATCGAGCAGAAGAGAATAAAAGGAATCGACTTAATCCTAGCCTTAACACATTCTCTTAAGGGGCGTGCGGCAACGTGTCTAACAAATATCAAACCTGACCAAATATCATGGCCTGCGATCAAAGAGATGCTGATATCAAGATTTGCGAAGCCTCTGATGATGCAAGACCATTTCGATCACATCATCAAATTTCAGTTAGACGGCAAAGAAAGCCCTGCTGATGCGGGGATGCGATTGTGGCAATTAATTGAAAAGATTCCCGAAGTAAATATGCCAGAGAAAGTGATCACAGGCTTCGCCATATCCGTGCTGTCGCAGTGCGATGACAAGATTCGCCGAGAGTTAAATTCAGTGGTCATAAACGACAAAAACCAGTTATTTCGCACGTTACGCGGTTTCACATTAAAAAGACGCAACGAAGACATCGGTTCGACTGATCCGGACGCGAAACGATTTAGAAACAATACTCCGTTTCGCGGCAACTGCCATTTTTGCGGAGGACACGGCCACCGGGGTCAGGATTGCCGCGACAAAAACAAATTCATCGCAAAGAACCCTTCAGTGGCAGTCAGGGCGGAGCCACCGCATTCATCAGCTCCTCCGCGGAATCCTCGACCATCTGTCGCCTGTTACGTGTGTGCCGACCCCGGCCACGTAGCGTCCGCTTGTCCCATGCGATACAAGAAAAAGGAAGATGCTGCAGGCGCTACCGCCGGTTCCAGCAAGCACGTCAACGTGTGCACCCGAGCTGCGCATGGAGTGATTGAGATAAGTGGTATTAAATTACCTTTTATTTTCGATTCTGGGTCAGAGTGTAGTTTAATCAAACAAAGCTACTGTAAATTTCTTAAGGGCGAGCAGTTTCATGAACAAATAGCTTTAAAGGGCTAAAAATAATGTGATTTCTATGCTACAAATTAAATGTCCCACTATAGTTCAAAATCTTAATTTTGACATCACTTATCACGCTTTATCAGACGAGTTTCTTAGTGAAGAAGTTTTATTAGGCCGTGATGTTTTAGAACTAGGAATTTCCATTCAGATTAGTGATGATCATTTAACCTTCATTAAAAAAAAGATATCCAACTCTTGCGCGCTCTCACATTTTCACGAAGATACGATAGACACCGACCTCATAGGAAATGATAGAGAGCGGTTGTTAGGCATACTCAAAAAATATTCCAACAACTTCGTACAGAATTTACCAACGACCCGCATTAAAACTGGCGAACTAAAAATTGATCTTATTGATCCTGCTAAAATAGTCCACAGAAGACCATATAGTTTGTCTCCTCTAGAACTCGATATTGTTCACGAAAAGATTCAAAAAATGTTAGATGCCAATATAATTCGTGAAAGTTCGTCCCCATTTTCAAGCCCCATATTATTAGTGAAAAAAAGAGATGGTAGCGATCGTTTGTGTGTGGATTACAGAGAGCTCAACAGCAATACTCGTCCGGATAGTTACCCTCTTCCTTTGATTAGTGACCAAATTAATAAATTACATGGTGCTTATTATTATAGTATTGTGGACATGGCCTCTGGTTTCCACCAGGTGAGGGTTCATGAGGATACAGTGGAGAAGACTGCTTTTGTAACACCAATAGGCCAATACGAATTTTTGACGATGCCGTTTGGTCTTAGAAATGCTCCTCAAGTTTTTCAAAGGGCTATTAATTCCGCGTTAAAACCGTTAAAAGATGACAGAATCCTGGTCTACATGGATGATGTCCTTGCAGCATCGGTAACCGTTGATGAAGGCCTTTCTCGATTAGATAAACTGCTTGAGACTTTATCTATTGCTGGATTCTCATTTAACTTTAAGAAATGCTCTTTTATGAAAAAAGAGATCGAGTATTTAGGCTATGTTGTATCCTCAGGAGCTCTCAAACCTAATCCGCGCAAAGTTCTAGCCTTACAAAATGCCCCAAAGCCATCCACAGTTAAACAGGTTAGGCAGTTTATTGGATTAGCAACATATTTCAGGCAATTTATCCCGAACTTCTCAAAGTTACTCAAACCCCTGTATCCACTTACTTCTGGCAAAGGCCGCATCATTTGGACTGCCGAACATGATAAGATTCATAGCGAAATAGTTAGATACTTGATTACAGAACCAGTACTCAAAATTTTTGATCCCTCCTTGCCCATCGAGTTACATACCGACGCCAGTAGTGACGGATACGGGGCTGTCCTAATTCAGAAGTATGACTTTCTTCCACATGTTGTAGCTTATTTCAGTCATAAGACTACTAGTGCAGAAAGCCGCTATCACTCATACGAGTTGGAAACGTTAGCCGTTGTAAAATCTGTGGAACACTTTAGACGCTATCTCTATGGCCGACATTTTACCGTATATACGGATTGTAATGCTTTAAAAGCCTCTCACTCCAAAAAAGACCTTACACACAGAGTCCATAGATGGTGGGCTATTCTACAATCCTATAATTTTGATATTGTCTATAAAGAAGGTAGAAACATGGCTCACGCAGACTTTTTATCCCGTAACTCCCCTCTAGACATTCAAGATAACGTAGCAGAGTCTAAAGTAGTAATTCAGAAACCTATTACTCCAAAAGTCGTTAACTTTTTAGAACTCGATAAGGGCTGGCTATCCGTAGAGCAGCAACGAGACTCTGAAATCTCGGACTTGATTTCTAAAATACAATCAAACCAATTACCTACTGAAATCGCACACACTTACGATATTAGGCAAGGCATACTATACCGTAAAATAGAGCGAGCCAAAACTACCAAATGGTTACCAATCCTTCCTCATTCCTTGATATGGTCGCTTATTAGCCACGTTCATAATGATATTAAACATCTGGGATACGAAAAAACATTAGATAAGTTGTACGATCTTTACTGGTTCGGTAACATGTCCAAATATGTAAAGAAGTTCGTAGATTCCTGTGTGGTATGCAAGTCTAAAGGGCCCATCAGGTGCACAACAAGTACGTCTGCATCCAATCCCCAAGGTACCACTTCCATGGCACACTCTGCACTTAGATCTTACAGGGAAACTCAGCGGTAAGAGTGACCGCAAAGAATATTGTTCCGTCACTATCGATGCCTTTACAAAATATGTCTTACTGAAACACATATTGACGCTAAATTCCACTGACGCTATTAAAGCAGTAAAAGACTCAGTAAATTTATTCGGAGCGCCAAAAAGAATAATAGCCGATCGTGGGCGCTCTTACGACAATACAGATTTTAGGACCTTTTGTAAAGACAACAATATTGAGTTACACCTTATCGCTACGGGTGCCTGCAGAGCCAACGGACAAGTGGAGCGTGTGATGCGAACTCTTAAGAGCTTGCTCACAATAGCTGAAGGTAACTCCGATAGGTCATGGCAGGAACAGTTAGGTGAGATCCAACTAGCCCTTAATAGTACCCGATGTAGAGTAACAGGCTTCACCCCAATCGAACTAATGTTTGGAGTTCAAGGCAACTCGTTAGGTATTTCTAGAATAGCTACGAATTCTGATAACCCTAGTAGACTAGATTTGGAAGCGGCACGGTCTAGTGCGTCAGACAATATAAAGAGACTGGCTCAGTCTGATGTCATTCGTTTTAACCGGGGTAAGGCTAAAATAAAGCCCTTTTCTATTGGAGACTTCGTTTTCGTAAAAAGTGAAGAAAGGCACCAAACTAAGTTGGACCCAAAGTATAAAGGCCCCTACAAAATCACCGCTGTCTTAGAAAACGATAGGTACGAACTGAAACTCGTTAACGGATCTAATCGAACGTACAAGGTCGCCCATGAGAACCTTCGCGAAGTACCCCGCGGTCCGTTAAGTTTTATGGAAGTAGCCGAAAGTTATGATGATGACGTGACGGCGGATGCTAGTCAGAGTGATTTTGTCCATGAAACTGATCGTGATAATGATAATGTAGCTGTGATTGGAAATGCTGAGGATGAACTTTCCGATAGCGACACTATATCTGTTAATAGCAGCACTGTATCGGCTAGTTCACGAACCTTGAGCGCAACTAGTGATAATATAGAAAGTTCATCATCGGATTTACCAGATCTAATAAGGGTTGCAACTGATGCCATTTTACACCACGACGACAGTAATTAATTGAAATAAAAAAAATAAAAAAAAGTGATATCAAATTATTCAAAAAAAAAAAAGAAAAAAAAAAGCAAAGAAAAGATGTAGGAAAGAGTCATTGAAGGGAAAATCCGGTCCAATGATTCAGCTAAAGGGGTTGCGATCCGGCCTAGCCCTTCGACTATATGGATTGCAATCCGGTCTAGCAAGTTTGGCTATAGGGACTGATGTCCGGTCTAGCATTGGCTAAAGGGATATTTATCCGGCCTAGCATAATCGTCTCCAGTTTCAATACTGATGAGATAAAGTAGTACATGTGGTTAGCTGAAGGGTTAACCGGACCAGCACACTATTGAACCGTTTAATACAAGACAACAAAAAAATGCCAGGATGAACGAATAGGTTGTTGTCTTGTTCCCAGATACTCGTAAGACACTCGAGGACGAGCGTACGTCAGTATGGCCGTGACGGCGCCACCGCTATTGTTTTGTTAACTGTCAACACCGAGCAGTATATAAGACAGCGCGAGCGACTGACTCGGTTCAGTATTGCCCGGTTGAGCAGTAACCAGCCTTAATGTGCTGAACTGCGAGTAGTCCATTCAAAAAAAAAAAAAAAAAAAAAAAACTGACTCGGTTCATTCGTTCGTCGACCGTTGCCCAGTGCACACGTTACGTAATCGCTGAGTAATTTTATTATCAAGTAGTTTTTATAACCAGTGCATATTAATTTAGTGATTGGAATTAATGTGAAATTAATTAGGTTTATTTAATCGAAATAAACTAAGTGATTGTGTGAAGAATTTTGTGTTTTTTTTAAATAATGTCGGACCCTGACGCTACATATGTATGTGTGCCAAAACAAAACATAAAAAAACTAATACTTTCATTGTTTATTCATCATTACATATACATGTACATACACATATACATCATTTATTATAAAATTTCTTCTTATTTATTTTTAATATTACAATTAATATTGTTCAAGAAGCTCCGTAAAATAGGTTTTTAAAATGTCACTAGATGAAATACTGTTTACTTTCATGAAATACTATTTATTTTATCCGTCCGAGCTTGATATACTTTATAGCTCGCACAAAAAGTTGGGAACCCTAATTGTAGCTGCGATTCCGGTTACATAATGTGGATACGCAATAGTTATTCGTACGAGAATTCAATTAAATATCTGTGCAACGTAAAACTAAAATTGAAACAATAAAATATAAAGATGTTTATGTAATTTTTTTTAAATTAATTCAGAAAAAAACAGGGAAAAATAAAAAAACTTTTTACAAAAAATAAAACCGACTTCTAAACAAAAAAAAAACCAAAAAGTACAAAATAACTTTAATTTCGGAACTCGGTGTTTTTAGTTGCTTCATGTTTTTGAGCACACCGACTTCCGAAATTAAAGTTATTTTGTACTTTTTGTCTTTTTTTTTTGTTTAGAAGTCGGTTTTATTTTTTGTAAAAAGTTTTTTTTATTTATCCCTTTTTAGTGGTTCAGTCCCAGCTAAACATAACCATCACAGCGTACGTGGTATAAATTGGTGTAAACAATAAACAAACATGCGATTTCAGCTATCCCGACAGATTTGCTATGATTTATTTAAATTAACAAAAAACCTCTTGAATTTTTCAAATCGGTTGGCAAGCGACGGAGTTATGAGCGAACAAACATTAAAAAAAAACATACAAACATTCGAATTGAGAACCTCCTCCTTTTTTAGAAGTCGGTTAAAAATCTTTAAACAAAAGAATATACACTGTTCGCAGCAATGACGTTTTAAAAACAAAATCTATCAAAAAAAAAACACCAAATTTACATTGATGGTGTGCGGAGCTGCAAACTACATACATACCTAATATTAGCTTACCGTTAAATGACCTGAAAATCGACCACTTGAACCGGGTTCTCTTTTTTTTCTGGACGGGTAATCATCAAATGACATCTCCCGCTCTGAGCGGAGCAGAAAGGAGTGTTAGACTCTTACTGACTAAAACCCACCCGTGATCCTTCTAGTGTTCTTTGCGTTCCAGGGCCGCGGTGACTCTTTCAAATAAATTCCACAACCCTAGTGAACCGGATTCCTTGGATCGAGAAATGCTGCCCGCAATCCGGATAGATGCAATTTATATAACGATATTTGATACAGGAGTCGTAATTTATGAGATGCTAAATCGAACTTAAACGTAAGTAGCTGAGTTATCGGTGTCTGCGCTTAAGCTGTGAGTTTGATTTCCATACAGAATAAGTTTTTTGTGATTTTTGGAAACATTATTGCTTCCACCATTATTTTCAATCATTATTGCATTTGATATGTGGAAAAACGTCTCAAATTATGAGTTTAATTTATGAAAAAGCTATTTTAAGTAAACGAAAGATGGGTCCTATAAGAACGCTTAAATGGCAATGGAGAGGATCCTTGCGTGTTCAAAACAGAAATTAAGATATCCCCACGAGAGCCAAAGGTTTTACATTTCTAAAAAAATCGCAGAACAGAAACTAGATGGGGCCGAAAGGTTCTGGAGTGGCGACTGCGTACTGAAAGACGCAGTATCGGAAGGTTTCTGTTAAATTTTAAATTTAATTAAAGAAGAAATACATAATTAACTGAATATAGATAAGACTTTTTATTGTAGAAAGATTTCTTACAAACGTCAAGAGAGCCAAGATGTTAATACCAGTCTCTTATCAACGTTTAACCATAGTTTGCCATAGAGACTAGGTACTTCACAGTTTCCGACAAGGCGGACTGATGACCAGGTGAGTCCCGTGGGGATGCCATGGATGCGAAACGCGCAGAGCCGGTCGGTGTGGCGATACTTGAGGAAGGCCTATGTGCAGCTGTGGACGTCTTTCCGGTTGAGATGACGATTATACGACTTCTTGTCTATATTTTCTTTTTCTTATTTACAAATGTGCGGAAAGTTAGTTAACAAGGAATTTCTGTTGCGTAATTATATTTCGTTCCTAAAGGCTTATATTAAGTACACAACATCACTTTCAAATTTAATTGAATCGAAAACTTTTTCAGGGCGTTTTAAAACAAATAGTCACTTACACAAAACTTAGGTCGACTACAATAAAATTATTAGACGATGCAAATTATCTCAAATATAAATTGAAGATTAATAATAAAGCGCACTTTATAAAAACGATTATTGATTGTATAGCTTGTGTCTTCGACATCAGTGATTTGTGTAAACATTTTATCAAATAACCTCATGATTTAACTCGAGAAATACGGAAAACGTTTCCCGGTATAACCAGGTATTCGCATTTCACGGCAACATGGTTCGATATTGTCTTCCTACACATTGTGCATATACTACACCAGATAACATCACGGCTTTACTCCTAGAAGGGAAGGCAGTGGTGTATGGTACACCTATAATTGAATTCGCAAGTCATATTGAAGTCCCATGAAATAGGTTCGGGCTCAATGCCGCGAACCGGGCATCAGTTCAGACTGTCCGTGGCTACTGAGAACTACGACTATATACTACCATTCCTACGACTAACATTCAAATTGCCACAATTCAGGTACAAATCCAGAAACCGGGCTGCTATTGAGAAATTCCTTCCACAAACGTTACAGCTATGTTTACCTAGATTTATTCAACCGTGGACCTTAGCGTATCTGTCACACACCATAAAATATACATAAAGCATATTGGCTTAATAATCCAATTTGCATGTTGTCAAAGCAGATAACTATAGATAGGCAGGTTGCAGACGATCGATGACGACCGATAGACTTGCAACGATATTAATATTTCATTTCTGATTGATCGTGTCCAACGCAATGTTTCAGCTTATATGAGGGAATTACTTTGGAAATGAAATGGACATCGCAGTTTTACAGGGTGATTGAATGCGTTCCTTCAAATAGGATTTTTATAGGGCATGAAATTGGTACTTAGATATGTTTTCTACGTAACGAGGAAAAATGTTAAATTGTGAGAAATTCCGTTCACACTAGATAGTAATAAGAAGATAGTATTTTTTTAAAGCTCATGAATGATGAATTCCTCAAATAATATTGATCAAAAATACCTATTTCTTTTTAAGTAAAACGTCGTTAAGTTCAAGCTAAGCTTTGAAAATTCTTTTGTATAAAGAAGGGTTTGATTACCCAAAACCCAATTAAATTTGGCACCCAAGTAACTGGGGTGCATATTGGCTCTTAAACATTCCATTTGACGGAACGCAGTCAATTACCAACCGCCCTGTATAAATGGAATTCATGATTATATATATACGTGTTATTGATAAACAGTAAAATGCAAAAGCTGAATGTGAGATTAAAAGTCACAAGAGTATTAAAACATATCTCGATAATATCATCAAAGGATTTATCATTAAAGCGTAAACAAATGTACAGTTTGTTCGTTCGTATACGATCCGATACGCAAACAAAGAATTTACAAATAAAACTGTATAATCGAAACGCGATTATGTATTTTACTTTTTAAGCCGCTGAATTCATCAAAGACACATGTAATGTCTTTTTCCTGGTAAATACCTCGGTGTGGTTTCGCGAAACCATTCGTACCTAAATCAGTATCAAAGCTCGAGGAAAATATAACATTGTAAACAGTATTTCATCAGAATAATCAAATACTTTAAGAAATTCTCGTGTCTGTTGTTACCACAAAGCGTGATCATAGCGCAATCTTAGGAAATATTTGCGATATATATTCTAGAAACCTATTAATAATCGAATTAGTTTCATATAAGTTATTAAGCATTTTGTAAAGTGCTGCCCTGTGAACTTCATACAAGTCTCGGGTTGAATAACATTATGTTTTTTTTGTTTGGCAGACAATATTTTTGTTCTGAATAAAATGTTGTGAATAAAACAATGGTCTTGTGACTGGCAGTTGACGCGTGTTTGCAGAAGGATTCCACTTTTATGTCATTCATTCGATTTTGTTCACACGCTCGCGTTGGAATGCAAATGTCGGCTTCGTTAATAATTAATAGAGAACACTATTTTCGTTCGTCCTACACATTTTCACCGTAGTTTTATTCTGGGATATTGATTGTTGGATATGGACCAGCTTTTCCAATAAAAACTAGCCTTTTTTATAGTTTAGTGATCTATACGATATTATTTTACTAGCTGTTCTTCGCGCTTATTCCCGTGGACAAATACAGGAACCGTGCATTTTCTTTTGATAGTACAGCTCAAATAATGAAATAATTTTAGCTATTGGGACGAGAAGCAATCCGGAGATACTCTCTTGAAACATAAAAATCTATTTACCTCTTCATTACGTTAAGATGATTCTCCTTGTGTAAACTTTCCCAAATTCTTAATTGTAAGAATAATGCCATCTAGCCGACTCCGCGGCAACTGTTGTCAGCTTTCTTAGGCGATAGTGCTGTTCTCTAGTGTCCGTTTATGAAACCCATTTACGATTAATGAAAAAGAAAACTAATTTATAGAGATACTTAATTTATAATTTAAGATAGTTAGCGCACAAACGGATACCGTGGATTCAGTACTCGTTTCAGTTCCGCTTGTGCTTCAATGTCCCACACCAACCTGTGGCCGTACTACGAAGTGCCAATGCTATCATGATTCAGTGTGAGGGAAAGGGATAGTGCTATTCGTCTTTTGAAACTCCGTCTCTCTCTGACACAAGAATCATGATGGATTTAAGACGTCATGGCAGGGCTGCTGTACATGTACAGAATCATGAGACTAAGGCCTAATTGAAGGCCAAGAACTTAACTCAGAGTTAGTTGCTGTAAATATGAAATGCAGTCGTATTAGGAACTAACTAGAAATTAATAAAAATAACTCTGACTGGGACAAGTTGATCTTAGACCATCGACATTCTCTTGTCTCAATCCCTATTGACTTGCGGTTGGAGCAACATGTCTTCTTTTTCCACTAAAGCCCGCACGAACCACAATTATCTTTTAACTCAAAATAAGTTGCTAACACGAGGTTGCATAACGAATATTTCATACATAATGGCTCCGGAGTAAGAAAGTAATTCGGAGTTAAAAGATAGCTCTGGTTTGTACAATTGGGTCTTAGGCCTTCATCTTAGAATTTACCACGTCTTACCACATATAGCCTTTCACAATTCATCCAATATTTACACATACTTTGCGTCATGGTGGACGGTTCGATTGGAGTGGATGAAGATTCCTTAAAAAATAATTAGAAAACATGCCTTTTTTTGGATGAGAAATCATCGAATGACTTAGACTCTTACTGACTAAAACCGACCCGTGATTCTTCTTGTGCCCTTTACGTTTCAGGACCGCGGTGAAAAAATTCCGCAACCCTAGCAGACACTGACCGTATGGTGCCCCGTCTTTGTTTCTGACAGCTCTTTGAGGCATGCGTGGAACACGACGCGCCGTCGACCCGGGCCTGGTTGCTATCGAAAGGCAAGTCACCCATAACTCGCCGTCCGTAGGCCCGCGCCTTCGGTGGCCGGGAATCGCCCTGCGTTTTCTGACGCCTGGGGCGTCTTCTTCTGTTGCGGCGGCTGGAGTGTGAGGTTCCGCTCTCTCGCACGTAGTCCGCCTCCTCTTTCGCTAGCATTACTGCTTCGCAGAAGGAAGTGACAGCTTCCCATGCCTCCTCACTCTGCACCTTGTATTCCCCTGGTTCACCAGGGCTGGACGCGAGAGGTCGCCGCCACTGATCGCCTGGATGAGGATACGGCGTTGCTCCGTCCAAGTAGGGCAGAACTCCAACGTAAGCTCCACCGTGTCCTCTGGGTGATCCACACAGAGTTGACACCCGGACGGGTCCTCCCGCTGAATCCGAAACAGATACCTCCCGAAACTTCCGTGTCCAGTGAGCACCTGCGTCAGGCGGAAGATGAGGACGCCGTGGTGTCTCTCCAACCACTCCTTAAAGAGGACAGAAAACATGCCTTGGCTTCATGTTAGCTATTCGAACGAAAAGCTTTGTATTACTTGAATAAGAACAACGATTCACAGATTTATTTTCTACGTCATTTTGAAAGGAGCTTTATCCAATCAAGTAGAATCATTTACCATGACAACGGAAAAATCCCCGATGTTTTTCTTTATATAACAATCATGCCCAATGGGGTATTTTACTATAAAAATCTAATTAGTCCGTCTGATAGATTTACAAAAAATATTGGACACGTATTTTTGCTTTTTCACGTAAACAAAAAATGAAGACGATACAGTGCGTTGAAAACTCACGTGACGTCACTACGTTGCTACAATTTTTACCAGCGACGTGACGTCACGTGAGTTTTCAACGCAATGTATCGTCTTCACTTTTTGTTTACGTGAAAAAAGAAAAAACACGTATCCAATATTTTTTGTAAATCTATCAGACGGACTAATTAGATTTTTACAGTAAAATACCCTATTGGATTGAATGGAGAGGAGAAAATGACATAAATTATAACGTGCTAAGTATGGTTCCGTACGACGAGAGCGTTACAACTCAAGTATTTAAGGAATTTATTTTACTCAATTAATGAGAAAAAAAAAACATACAAATAGAGCAATAAGAGAACAAAAACATGGTTGAAAAACAGATAAAAAATAAGTCATATGAATGCAAAATAATCAAATTATGAACAGGGTGAAAAAAGAAATGAAATGAACACGGATATTAAAACACGAGGCAAACTTTGCGGGCCTATTTTTTTTTTTCAAATTACTTACAATGGTATTGGCCATTGTAAATTAATACAAATCTGTCGGCTTAAAACCAATAAATTACTTTTTTTATAATTCAAATCAACCTCTTTTGCATGACCCTTATAAATTTGATAGAATATTACCTGCCAGCATGTAGAAAGGCTCGTATGTATATATGATATAACGTAGTGCGTTTCACGAAAGAATTCCCTTCGTCGTATTGTTGGCTCCCCTGTCTGTCTTAACGTCAAAGAATGGAGATGGTTATCAGTCCTGCCAATAAAAATTTCTCGATTCCCCGCGTCAGTGTTGTAAAGGGTATGTTTATGCCGTGGTGTAAACATTAGCTAGTCAACAAACGTATTAAGACTCGACTGCTCCAGCACTCGATAAAAGGACAATCTGTGGTTTCATTCTGTGAGTGCCTACTCCAATAAAGCTATGAATTGTTCTGAATTCCTGTGCAGTAAGTTGTATATTTTATTAAAAAATAGTTTTACAGTTTCCAAAAGAAAAAACAAAATTATAAGGTAATTGGTAAAAGTAACGGAATATTAGTTAATCTCCCTAATATTAAGTAGTTTTATTGCTTAAAATATAGTAACACTGATTTTCCGTAATGCCAACATTACGGCGAAGGGAATTCTTTCATGAAATGCACTTTACTATGCGACCTCTTACGTCACATTATTATGCAAAATATATAAAAGTTCTTCAAAGAATCGTTGAATAGTAGTTGAAAATAGAATACGTTTTCCGCAAGTCATTAACTTGTTGCCATTGAAATGGAATGAAAGTTAATAATGAACGCGGCCCGAACTTGTACTAGCGATCAATGCAGACACAAATGTTATCTGTGTTCAATGCAGTAGGAAATTATCGATAGTTCATTAAACGTAGGTACGAGACAACATTGCTTGGAAAAAAGAACGTAGCGGGAAAACAATGGAAAAGTAAATCAAATAAAAGAAGAACTTTAACTCATATTTAATATCAATAATACTTTATACTTGTAATTAACTGACTCCAAAGAGGTCACCCTAGGATAGGGTGAACTAACTAACTGAGTTAAAAATCAATCCCACATAAAAAACATCGTCACGTTTCCCGGAATTTTACAAATTTCCAGGATATTTTTTAAACTGATTATTTTGTATGTAGTAATATTAAACTGATTATTTTGTATGTATAATATTATTTATAGTAATATTACGAATATTACTATAAAATTCTACATCAGACCAATCGATTTCAACTAATTTGCCTACCAGCAAACAACGTTTAACTTTTATTTATTTACATATCAGTATATTATTTCATTTGCTAATTACGTGCTCATTGTACAAGGTTTTTAAAAGGAAATAGGTATATTGTGTGGGAAAGATTTCATGAGAAATGAGAAAAATACTAAAAACAGTAGTTTAACTTCGTAGCTGCCTACGCTGTAGCTGCGTAGCTGTCTACGAAGTTCCTACAAGGTGTGCTACGCCGTAGCACCGTAGCTCAGTCTTGAACCAAAGATACATTTGGGGACAAATGGAGCAAAATGATGCTGACGTACCTCAGCAAATATATATTTACGTGGAATGTACCACCATCACGGCTGCCATCCAAAAAATCATGACACAGCAATTTATTGCAACTTAACGAGTTTCATCTGTCTACGATGACTGGCCTGTTAACTTGAAATTAAAAGAGGTTTTTGTTTGTTTTATTGTCACTAGACATCGATGCCCAGCACATGTGTGGAATTTCGATTGGTCATTTTACCATACAATTTTTACTATACTACAATTTCGCTAGCAATCACAAGCTAATTACGCTGCCTAATTGGGATTTTTCCTGAGTAAAAAATATATGATTATGTTTACTCCGTCAGATAGATTATAGAAAAATATTGGACCGTATTTTTTCCTTTATCAAATCTATAAACACCGACGAAGATACAAAGCATCAAAGATCAGGAGGCTTGTGACGTCACGGCTCGGTAAAAATTGTAGTACGTCACACGAGTTTTCAACGCACTTTATCGTCTTCATTTTTTGTTTAAGTGAAAAAAGAAAAAATACGTGTCCAATATTTTTTGAAAATCTATCCGACGGACTAATTAGATTTTTTTAGTTAACTACCCTTTTTTATTCAACCGTTTTTAAATAGTAATCGCATATTGAGTCAGGGATCATCAAAATTGGTACTCAAAATAAAACAACATTCTAGTTTACTACAAGTATATTTATAGAGAATTACAGGCTAAGTTGTAACCTACGCTAGAAGCAGAAGTATTACGGCTTCCTCGGTAGTGTCACAAGATTCTTATACAACTGTGCTTAGGTGCTTCTTAGCCACAGAGTAACTACTAGTGTATAATAACAGTGATTTAAACTAAACAGTTGTGATTTGCTGTACAGGATACAAATTTCGACTGCGGCTGATATGACCGGTAAATGCTCGGGATTGTTTTCGGTTTAAATCGATTGAGGGGTCATTATAAGCTTTATAGGGAACGTGCATGGCGTATACTATGCCATCTAGTGTTGTAAATCTGAAACTTTTACGTTGTAAATATTTGACCTGTGCTGCCACCTATATTTCCTGCACCCTCCATTTAGGAGAACGTGCACGAAGTAGACTGTGACATCTAGCGTTGCAAATTTGAAACTTATAAGTAAAATATACTTGAAATTGACGCGTCTGTGCTGCCACTTATAGTTTAATTGACGAACTCCATACAAATAATCGGTTCAGTAGCAAGATGATTTTTTTTGTAGAAAATTGCTTGCTTTGGGGTTAGGTTAAGCGGTGCATTCTGTGTCAGTAAAAGTATACTTTTTTTTTTTGGAGTAGAAGATTAATGTTTCTATAAGAGCGCATGTATGATGCTGTTTGAAACATTTCAGAGAAAGCGTGGACATATGATTTTAGCAAATGGGTAAGTAGGGCTTCATGATGTCTAGGAAAAAACTTAACTAACTCACCAGTAATACCAATGATTAAATAGTGCATTGGAAAACATACGGAACTCTTCCCCCAAATCGAATTATATTTCAAGAGCAACAAAACCAACTACCTGCTTGGTATTTTAAGTTAGTACATAAACCATTCTGAACATTTTTCTCGAGCATTTGCCTGCCGTACTTAACCGTGTGGACAGAAAAATTTAAAAGAATCTGTGATGCTAATTGACCATCGTCCATTAGTAGACCACTATGGCCGATAGTATTCACTGTAGATAAAAACGCTACGAGTATACAATAAATTATACAAATAACCCTTAATCGTAATTTAAATTACAATATAGAATTAATAATAGACATAGCAAGAAAATATTCAATATTTCAGTAAAATATTTTTGTATGTTTGATTATAATTATTCATAGTAATTGCAAACATATTAATGATATCTGATAATTTTGTATAAAAATTGAAAAATATTAACATTTGAAACTTGCATATACTGTGTAAAAAGCCTTTTGGCATAATACCTACTTACAACGTTTTAAAATAGGCCTCTGACTATAATAAGAGCCCTTTATAATCTCATAAATGCAAATTCAAAATGTGACTAATTTAGTACAATATGTTTATTTTTATTTTGATTGCATATAAATACCTATTATTATAACTAATTCTTTGCTTCATTTTTCTTACGCATTGGACATCATAACTAAATTAAGTACTAATAGTAAATTATGATACAAGTGAGCTAAGTTGCTCATCATACACGAGGCTGTGGGTTGCAGCCCGAGCCGTAGTCGAGGGCGTAAATAGGCCGAGTGCCTAGTGAGCAAGTTGCTCACCGAGTTTCATACGCACTTTTTAACACACTTGCGAGGAAAAGCAACATTATTTACCACACAGCAACAAATACGATACAAACAAAATATGATAACTATGGGAAACGTCGCGCAAGGCTTTTTGCACGCGCAAAATGTATGGCTGTATTATGTAGTACTATATAATACAGTCATACAGCCTACTTCAAAATTATAATTTCAGTGAGATAATGCAAATATTTTATAACAAATTATTGTGAATTATTAAATAATTTCATAATAATATTTTTTTTTCGTCTTTATTAGCGACACATTTATTCATTCCAAAAATGTAAATAGATGCTCAGCGGCATACCATCCTCGTTGTTAAAAAAAGTGCAGCTAGGAACTAACTTAACTTTGTGGGGATAATTCTATGCACGTGTGTGTTATAGTGCGGTTTATGAACCTAAGGACGATGTAATAAGGCTCACTTTACGAGCAAGTGTGTTGAAAATTATATTACATGACATATTAAAACATTTTGACAATGATTTAAAAATAAAGTATATTGTTATTAACTTCAAAATTATATCTTACAAAAGAAATATGAATGGACTTTTGTTAATTTGTATCAAAAGTTCTGTCAGTAAGTATATAGATTTTTTAATGATTTCATTTTAAAATTATTATAACTTTTTCAGTGTCCAATACTACTGGAATCTAACATTTTTATTTGTTTTTTTTTCTATAATTATTTTGTTCCTATAAAGGTTAAAATTTTTATTTATGTATTATATTCATTTTATGTAAAACAGTCGTTGTAATCTAAATTCGCCGTTATAACTCGGTATTATGGTATATTTTATATACGAATACAATATTTTATGATCAATTGCGTAGATATTGTTAATTCGTTGTATTTTTAAAGAAATACTATTGGGATATTATTTTCCATCTTAAAAATGTTATTTGGGGTTATTTTTAAATACTTCAATTTCCCTTTTTGCCTTTTTGTTTCGGAAGTTACTTTTTTCTTTTAAATAAAACGGTAATTTTATTTTTATAGTTTTGGATTGTTTTTGCTTGATCGCTTATAGATTAATTATTATATGTACATAAAACTAGTATGTATATTTTAAATATTGACAATGAACATTTTTGGTAGTCGGAAGATTAGATAGTTATCATTATAAATTGGAAGCGGATGTGCTTGCGATATATTGGAAATGTAAAAGTTTCAAAGAATATTATTTAAAATGCTGAAACGACATACGAAAAGTCTAAAGAGTTTAACGTTATAAGGCGGAAAATTAATACTTTTATTTTATAATTGAGTGACAAAAGTCTTTATCTTTGTGTATAATAACTGTATGTCTACGTATAAATACTAATCTGCTTTTCTATGTTTGCACTTTAACTATTTAGTAAAAAGTAAATAGATAATAAAAGAACAGCTTAGGTATATGAAATCTGAGCTAAAAAGTGAAATATAAGTACTCAAAAACTTGAATATTAAACCCTATCATGGCAAATCTTCATTCTAGACTATATTATAAAGGAAGCTGTCTGGATTAATTCCAAAAATTGAAAACGGGGTTGCGTTATTCAAAGCTTTTCCCAATAAACGCCGCTGGTAATGCCTACGCCGGACCAAAACAAGCACGATAAATGAACCGCACTGAATGCTATTCACTGTCACGTCACTGCACTCTGTATGAACTAATCCTCAGTTTTCAAACTGTGAGCCCCATAACCCTCACAAGCGTCCAACCCATTCAACACAAAGGAAAATCGCTATTGTGGGATTTAGAGAATGACAAAACAAGGAATCTAATCCGATTCAATCCGATTTTCCGAATTCAACCTTTCAAATATTTTATTGATAGCTCGCGGCATGCCGATTCGTGATATTTTTATTTTTATATCCACAGTATGTTCACTTATTGTTCATTTAATTTGTAATTAACATGAAATGTATTTTATCATTTATTGAAAAATATATTATTTTACGTTTGAAAATACAATAATGGTGTAGAATATTTTGCAGCTCTAGCGAAACGGCACTTGTAAAAAGTAAAAAAAAAGTGTCCAATTAAAGGGTTTTATTGTGAAGCCCCTTTTATCTGAGTCACACAAACGGACGGGTGCCCCGTACGTCGGACGCCGGACGTACATATTGTGTTTGTATTTGATTTGAAAATCCAGCTCGCGACCCTCCGCGCCTGCACAAAAGGGATTCTGGCGCCAATACAAGGGGTATTGGTGCCAACTATTTCTCCTAACAATTGAATGGCTGCCACTATTTTTCATAAAATATTATGCAAACTAAGTTCAAAGTAGTACTTCTTTCTTCTTTCTTGCTACTTTTGCGTATCATTCGTTTGATCGGCAACACTGTTGTAAGAAGGTTTGTATCAAATATAGCGATTTGAAAAGAATTTTATGAGATATCGTAAATTAACACAAAAATATCGCCGTATTTATAAGAATAAATCTTTTAGTTTAGTGACTAAATTTTAATTGATATTTATTATTGAATAATGAGCGCATAGTGAAGTCGTTTTCGGACACTTATTGTTTTTCATGATATGCATGGTGTTCTTCTAAGCCTGTCACTAACTTTATAATATATTTTCATGTTGCAATCATATTCAATCAATAAGATATCGAAGAAACTTCGCAGAAAACTATCAATGTACTCAAAACTTAAAGAAGACGATTTGACGCTTTTCAGGCGGAAGCAGGAGATTTTAAGCTTTATAGCTCAACGTTTATTTTGAATGTCAGTCTAGATTAGATTGAAGCTCACTGAAAGCCGCAAGAGATGAAATATTTTGAACAGACTATGATAAAATGGGCCTTATTCGTAACAACGTACTTGCTAATATAACATCTATTGTTTTGGCGTTTATTCCTGTTTACATCTAATAAGGTTTGGTGATGAAACGTATCAATGAACTAAACAAACTACCGAAGTTCTTAATAGTCAATATTAATAATGCTAATAGTCATTTAAGTTTTTGGTATATATTATACTCATATAGTTCATAGGTAAATATGCATTTTTTTAATTTTATTCCTAAATTTCGCAATAACTGGATAAAAAGTTTTTTGTAAAAATTTTGCCTTACAATGTAATCTAAGAATTGTACGAATCGTATTGCTTTTCTGATTTTACATTTGTAAGTTTTACTAAGCTATTTGAAAATATGATGTTATTCATAATTATTACAATATGTTACTTAGTGATAGTGTTAAACGAACCTTATGTTTAATTACTATTGTAATTGTAAATCTGCTGCAGTCGCTACAAGTGTCTGATTTTATGAACTATAATAACTTCTAATTAGGGTATTCGGGTTTGCTAGATTTGGCGACGATTTGGAAATCTTCGCACATAAATTATGGAGCAAAAGTTGCACAAGGCTTAGAACACAATTTTATTATACTGCTTTATTTGTGAATTTTAAATAACTACATTTGAAGCACAAATGGCAAACTATGTATTCATTGCGTCCTAAGCCTAAAAACCGTATGTGTCGACTGCAGGTTATGCTTAAAATTAGTCTGAAATGGCGGTGCCATTTTAGAGACCATGGCTCTTTTACCACAAAGCATTCAACTTGTAACTTCACCCGCTCATAACATTTCTCAGTTTGTCGAGCTTTACAATAATTGACCAAATAAATTGTTTCTTAATTAATGACTAGACCGTGTTTGGTACAAAGTATTTATGTATTTGGTTTGACAGTTACGTTCATTGGTGTTTATAGTGGTACAGTAATATTCAATCTTTGTCAAGCGCCTCATAGGTTATTGTAGTATCAAATTTCGAACAGCGTCTCACGACATGATTCATTTGATAGATAACGTACGGGACAGGCGAGCTCTTGGGACCTGTTGAGATGGCTTGGCGTGACTTACGCAGCGCAATTGACTAGACAGATTGACTAAAGCATTTGTAAAACAGGCTATCCTGATAGCCAAGTGCGCTGTATTTAAATTCTATAGCCATGGTACCTATAGTCACCAACGACAATATTTACAAATATAATTTGTCTTAATTTTTAGGGCTTGATATTGCATTGGTGCTGGTAAAAGCGATGATGTGTCAAATGAGCTACCATGTTTTAGTAGTAGATATAAGATTTTTTCTCAGGGTACAATGGCCCCGCTGTGTGAAATATTTTGGAAGACATCACCCGACCTGTTGAGATCATTCGAATTTTATTATATTTAGGTACTTATAATAACATAATTTCACGCTCTTTCCATCAGTCTTATTCTGAACAGTTCCGTCTGAAACTGACGCAACTTACAGTAATTCAGCCGCTTTACAGTGTAAGTAAGAAATATAGGCTAATTGCTTAGGTTTTTATAAATTTCCAGATACTATAGATGTCAGATGCGTTGTTACAAGCGACTTAAGCAAAAACGCAAAACTATTTGCGTATTTCTTTTTTCAATTTTAGTGCGCCAACGTAATTATCGGCGGTTCGAAGTAGATACATGTTTTATAACTGCATTTAATAGTGCGATTTTGAGGTGACGCAATACCTATCTGAATATTTATTAAAATCTAAGCTTTATCATTGTTTTTCAAGAAACCAGTAAGCCGTGAGTTCGTTACTGTAAATTTTATGTCATGCGTGTGTGCAATCGAAACCAAACTCAGAGTGCGTTTGGCATCGATTGTATAAATTTAAAGGTACTCAAATTCAACTCGAGAAATACTTTCCAAGTTCAGATTATTACTGAAAGAACGAGTGTAGCGTATCATTTATGAAATAATTAATTACAAATTGACGATAATGACCGAAATTGACATTTGTTAGTGAGTGAAGATGAGAAGTTACAGTTTGCAAAACTATCTTATCAACGTGCAATCACTACGTTATGTGACATAAAAAAGTGCTTTAAATACTAAGGGTACTGCCACAATCAACCTTTTCGTTTCTT
Organism: Hecatera dysodea; assembly: GCA_905332915.2. Classification (NCBI taxonomy): domain Eukaryota; kingdom Metazoa; phylum Arthropoda; class Insecta; order Lepidoptera; family Noctuidae; genus Hecatera; species Hecatera dysodea. Next base: position 20,661,856 of record HG995286.1, on the reverse strand, counting down.
TTTTTTCTTCATTTTCTGTGTAAGTACTTGTACTTGTAGTACTTAGGCCTAAAAATAGAATCAATGAATTCTACATTCATACATATTGAGCAAACATAATAATTTTGTGTTATATTTTCCGTCTAACATGCTTAACCTGAATATATTTTTGAATTAGTCAAATTTTTCGTTGAATCATCGTACTTTTGTCGTATTATTGTTAATTTTAAATTGATTCGGCGGGGTTTCTGGCTCATGAAGCAGAAATGTATTATAAGCAACGCTTTTTTTTGTCATTAACTTATTTTTTTGAATATCAAACTGCTTCATGCTCCACGGGTATTACATACAACACATTATTATATTATCCTTACATTAAACTTAACACAGTTTCAGCTTTCACTCATTGCTCATCAAAAGTCACTCAGAGAACAATGAAGTTAGACTTACAAGTAACTTACTTTATGAGAGAATCAACTCGTCCTTACTCACTACGACTGTAGGAAACGTCATAAAAATAATTAACCAACCGAACATTTTTCAGATTAAGTATAATAAATTACTTTTAAATAACCTACGTAGCTTATCGTAAAGACAATACCTACATACTATAACAAAAGACGTCGTGTAATATCAAATATTCACAATAAAAATGTAACTCTATAAAAATACATCTCTTTTCTCAAATACATGCATCCATTTCTTTATCATTCTGTGTCCTAACGAACCTATCGACCCTCAAATTATTAACACTTATTCCTAAGGAGATACTTGAACATTGTGAGAAGAGCAAGTGGGACTTAGGACACTTCGCGACTGAGTTGTACGTGGCGTAACATTGACTGTATTGCGCTGTTTCATGTTTTATTAATTTCCGACTTCGTTCGCGAACCCTTCATTAAATTAATTGTTTTATTCAGACTACCGATTCGCCCCGGCTTCGTAATCGTACGGGTGCAATTAATAAAACCGTCATAGATAAGTCGTTTTGCAGAAAATCTTTACAAATTATATGTTTATTACCCGACTACGGTAAAGCCAAAAGGAAGGGTAATGATTTTTGCTGTCTGTGTATGTGCGGCTTTGTTCGTAAACCATTCGTTAGATTCATTTAGAAATGTTTCATTTCTATACTAGTTGCTCGCCCCGGCTTCGTACGGGTGCTATTAAAAACACAGTCATAGTTCAGCCATTTTGCACAAATTATATGCGTAATCCTTCCTTGTTTATCTTTTTTTTCCATTAGCGTAAAACGTGGTGTGTTTTAGTAAACGGAAAAACAGACAAATGCAGAGAGACACAGTTTTATACTGATTTACAAACTTCGTAGCCCATGTAAGCAAGAACATTTTTCGCTATTTAAGAGTTCCATTTTTACAGGTGGATCTGAGGTGGAATTCCTATCATTTTGAAAATTTTATTTTATTTAATTGTGCCTGTTATTTACTCGTAGTATATTATATTAGGGAAAAGAATTTATTTCACGCGTGTGTTCCACGAAGAAGTGTGCTCACTAGTTACATTCTCAACTCGTGTTGCGCTCGTATTCATAGAACCCGCGTACTTTATCACAAATTAAAAATATTACTTATTATATAATTACCGGAACACGATGGGGCGGGCACTCATTTTAATAAATTTTATCGTTTCCGATATCAAAGAGAAACAACAATTTCAGGAAAATATAACACCTAAGTTGAATACATTATATTTCGAGGACATAACAAGAGTATCACGTTCCCTATTCGAACGCTGTCCACAAAAACCTTCACCACTTAGTTCTGGGAAAAGTTACCCATGATTTGAAACTCTGGGAATAGTGTAGCGAACTTTATTTTAATAACTATTAGCGCGAAATGTGATATGAAATTATTCATGTTTTAAAAGCCGAAGCGTGTTGGGGGCGCCCGCTCCCGTGTACTGGCATGTCCAACCTACGAGCTGTATGTATATCTAAATTATCTAACCTAATGAAAACTTACCTAAACATTACGTTCATAACAATGACTACTGCGTAGTTTGAGTAGTAAGTTGTACCGGATATTTCGGATAGAAATTTTCATCTTGGAGTTGTTGCGAACAAGAGCAGAGTATGCGTCAAACTGTCAACCCTTTGACTATCAACTCGCCGCCTCTCGACTGCTGGACAGCGTTCGAGAGGCGGCGTGTTGATAGTCCGCCTATGCGCAGCGAACAATAAGCGACAGACCACGCGTCATCTGCAGCTTCAGATCATTAGCACCCTTTGTTTGGATTCCTTTGAACTTCACCTTCAATTATCGGGCGAGCTCTGTGTGCCCGGTGAACTGCCATAGGAAATACTAAACAATGTTAACGTTAGTTCAAGACATATGTATGTACCTACGCATGAGCGATATGAACGAGCTTTTTATACTTTACGTAACGTTATTACGTATTAGAGAGATTACTTACTTTCCAATTAAGTATATCACTTGGTCATGAATTAAGTCTAGTTATAACAGTTAGTTCCTTGTAAAAGATCGCAATAGCTATCAGATGGGGAGTACGTACGGCCCTAGTCTCTCACTCGTCACCGCGGACAGGGATACTCGGCGCAACCGCGCAACAATGCCAACAAGTGACATATGAAAACTAATACCTGGTAAACATTTTATTTAGAACGATATAATACAAATATTTTTATTAACACATCTTCTTCGAAGGATAACATCAATGTAGTTATAGAAAATTTTGCTTATTCGATATTCACAGTTAAGTATATTTATCATGAATCCGAACAGATTGACTATTTAAAGATTTGGACATCACATCAATAGTTAAATAACAACACTTAATAAATCTTGTGGACATCGACGGCGTCACTCAATGGTAGCGGTGGGTAGTTTTCATGTGGCACTGTCGTCACGTGCGCACGGGCGCCGTCCGCGGTCCGCGGGACTGGCGGCGAGCCCGCGCCGGCCCGAGCAACAGTTTGGTCCTCCCGGGCGCGCCGTGCTGCGCTATATGCTTCGCTACCGTGCCACGCTAGTCGTACGCCTACTGCCACTCTACACACGATACTTTATTGCTCTCTTTGTACCACAGCTCGACGGTTTCATTAAGTCTCTACGTATCACCGTAACTACATCTAACGGCCATTCCCAATAACCTATCCTCAGTAAGCGATGTTTTGTCATCGACGATAAATACTAGACTTCTATCTATCCTTATTTTACGTCCCACAAGTGACGGTAACGTTTATCTATGCGTCGAAATCGGTAGGTAAGCTCAGATATCCAGTCCTCCCATACGTTTTGTTAATACCAAGGCTATAAAAAATGACAACGTTTAAACAAATATTTTTTCACATAACTTTTTCCTAAAACAATATATATTGATCAAATTAAAACGGTGGTGATATTTTAATGGTAAAATAAGATTTATAATCTTAGTTATCTGTTTCATCGACATCGGTTTGGCGAACAAAAATACTGGCTGCGAAAAACAAAAAAGAAAGAAGAAAACGTAGTAAAGTCAAGTAAAGTGTCATTTGTCATGTCAATAAAACTCGTAGTATTATTGTGGTGTTATAAAGTTTTTTTTGTGAATTGTGCTTATTTTCTACATATTATTAGCACTGTAAGTATTACCAGCATGTTATATACGTTCCTTTTCAAGTTGACAGAGGCTTTAGGTATATACCTATAACATTTTGTAAATTCCAGTGCGAACTAAACCTCGAAACAATTAATATTTTTTTCGTCTTTGTCTACATATAGGTAATTAGGATCAAGCCTGTATAGAATATTTGTTTTGTTTTCAGACAAAAGGTGTACCTTTAGCCAAGGATGAGGTGGCCTTGCTTATTGATCTTGTTGAAGCTAACAAACAAGCAAAGCTACAAAAGCTACAAATCGGCTTAAAAAGCTGGCTGGACTAAAATCACAGATGTTTTCCATGCATCGGTTTCAAGTTGCCCTCGAAGAACCGATCAATTAAAATTGAAATGGGAGAATTTAAAAAAAATGCTCGAAAAAGATCCAACAAAATTAGGATGAACCAAATTAAGGTAATCTTTTCGCGCTTACTCCTGTGTGTAGTGTTTATGAAGAGTGGCATCCATATTAGGTGCAACATGTGAGGGTTACAGTGTATCACACTGTAACCCCACATGTTGTGTTGTGCTGTGCAGTGGTAATGGTGATTCTGAATAAATGAGTGTTGATAATGAGAGTGGACCATCGGGGAATAACCAACTACTGGTTGTGGCAACACCTAAACCAAAGACATTATTTTTTAACACTCCCAGTGGCAGCAATATTAGCATGTATCTGCTGTCAGCAAAATGTACTAATTTTACCAACAAAATTGTCTATTTGCAATTATACAGTTTACCATTCAAGTATTAACAAAGTAACAAGCATTAGGGTAATTTACACATATTTGTAATCTAAAAAGTTTTAAGAAAATCTGGGGTGGTGTACTTAATTGCAATAAAACCAGTTTTTTTCAAGAATACTTATATTTCCTTTCAGATAAACAAAAACGTAGGCTACTGGTTGAAGACATAAGGACTCGAGCTGCACGGAATCAAGCTAATGCTGATTATTACATAATTAAAAGGAAGAAATAAGAATTAGAGATAGAAAATATGTAATTAACAAATAGGAAGTTAAAATTAGACTTGGAGCAAAATAAAAAAGTACTAAAATAAAATTTTCTTTCTCTTTATTGAATACCCACTAACACTTCATTCTAAGTTATTCACTGAAAGGGGAGGGCACGGTGTGGGAAATTCACTTCAGGACGAGACTGCGTGTGGTAGTAGTTTCCCATAAGGGTATGCAAACCCTAAAGGATTATTTCAGAATGGCCAGTAGTTTCGAAGAAATAAGCCTTTGAAACTCTATGTGTAACTCATATACTTGTTTATTTTCGTCAATAACACAAGCGGTCAAATAGCCTAGTTAGTAGTGCCTCCGACTCCTACGCGGTCGCTCAGGGTTCGATTCCCGCGTTGCGATTATCCTTTTTGTTTTTTAATTACTTATTTATTTCTTTTTAAATTAAATATTTCAATAATTAAATGAATTCAATCGAGAAAAACATTGTTAAGTAATAAATTAATTTTAATTTACATTAACTATTATACTCTCTAAATTATAAAGCAACTAATAAATTGTGGTATTCATAAATAATAACCACATTTACATCTATCATTAATTATTTAACAAATTTCTCAATTATATATTATATAAATAATTATATAATAATAGAATAACATATTATTTGTGAATACCATAATTATTAGCTGCTTTATAATTTAGAAAGTATAATAGTGAATGTAAATTAAAATTAATTTAATACTTAACAATGTTTTTCTATATTTTATTCATTTAATTATTGAAATAGTTAATTTAAAAAGAAATAAATAAGCAATTAAAAAACAAAAAAGATAGTCCATTGCAGGAATCGAACCCTGAGCGTCCGCACAGAAGTCAGAGACACTACTGACTGGGCTATTTCACCGTTCATGGTGAAGACGAAAATAAACAAGTATATGAGTTACAGTTACACGTAGAGTTTCAAAGGCTTATTTCTTCGAAACTACTGGCCATTCTGAAATAATCCTTTAGGGTTTGCATACCCTTATGGGAAACTACTACCACACACAGTCTCGTCCCGAAGTGAATTTCCCACACCATGCCCTCCCCGTGAAATCAAATCTGAAACAAATAAAATATAACATTAATAATTTGTGTAACAGACTATAGATAAGTCTAACAATGTGATGTCTCATTAGAAAGGAATAAAGTGACTCAAAGAATGTGCACTACAATAATATTTTAAAAGGTACCTTTCAATAGTATTTTGTGTGGGCTTCATATGCTTCATATGGGCTTCATTGTACATTTGCTGACTGCGTGAAATTGAGTTCAATAAAGGAGTTAATAAATAAGGTTTGCAAGGATAAGCACTGTCTCCAATCAACTAGTGATTTCCACATAAACCACTTCCACATTCTGCTGAAAAATCAATAAAAAGTGTTTATAAAAGCTCTTCCAAGTGTAGAGTTGTAGAGTAGTTTTTAAAAAATATTGTTTTATTGCTCAAAATAGGTAGTATGAAGCAACTAATCACTTTGTTAGGTACCTCTTAGTATTGAATTGTTTAAGATTGTTACATCATGAGTTGATCCAGGCTAACAGGCACCAAGATTCATAAATCTTAAAGTGCATCCCACACAGCTTGCACATTCATAGAGAAATATCCTTTCCTATTTCTTAATTCTTCTCCAATATTAGAATCTATAAATCAAAACAATCACCTTAGAAAATAAAATGTTAAAAGCTAATTTAAGCTTTTTTCTTAAACAATACAATGTATACTTACTTGGTGATTGTATTAGATTATGTATACCATCAATTGCACCCAGACAGAACTCTTGGTATTTGGTTAATATCGTAAAAATCTTCCTGGATAGTGCTATGTATATGTATTTAATTTCTATATAGCCTTGCTATTGCACATGAGACATTGGCTATAATTCTCCCTGTTGATGATTTTGGGACTCTTTAAAGTTTGCAACAGACACTTAACATTGTGCCTTATGCATAAAATCTTAGGGTCAGTGTGTCATCTTATCAGGGTTAAAAGTAGCTGATGCAAAGGAGATATACCAGGATTTCTGAAAAAAGTAAAATCTTTAAAAAACGATGATACATTAGGTACCTAGTCATTATAAGTAATTAATATTAAATGAATGTATTCTCATTCAAGTTGGTACTTACCTTTCTAGGTTACTTTTAACGAAGGATATATTTCTGTTAGTAAATTACTAACAGTAGTTTTGTTTAAACGAAATCTATATGTGAATTTGCTACTATTTAATTCGTTCATATGGTTTAAAACAAACTACAACACCCGCGGTGTTGTAGTTTTTCTGGGATTCATCTTCAAAATTACTGTCTCAGTCAGATAATTCCATTAACATAGATAAATCACTTTCACTAGACTCAGACATTATTAGGAATGATAAAAACACTGCACTTCTACAAAATTATTCGCATTTCTATAAAAATAAACAACGCTTATCCCTGCAATTCGACGGTTTGACAAATTTGATTATCTTTAGTATTGACATTACTGACAGATAGCTATCAAAAGGATATTGGGACGCATAATGTTGCAATTTCATAGAAATATTTATCTGTAGTAAGAAATAGCCCCTCCCAACGATAGATAGTTTAGTGCGGTTAGTTGCCATAATCATCAGTATGTTATTGGGACAGCAAAACCGATGACAGATAGATTTTTCTATCTTTAGTAGATCGAAATTGGCGATAGATAGGTTATTGGGAACGGCCGTAAGTCGCACTCCGCGCCCGCGACGCTTACTTACTTAACTACTATGTAAACATTACCCTACGCTGTAACATTGCAGGCTCTTGCCATAAATTGACACGATTGTTTCCGTCATTGCCGGACTAATAATTGAAAAAATACGTTTTACTTTAATTTCACTTTGCATTAATTTTATCTTCTTTTAGAATTATGGAAAGAGCCATAACGAGATTAGGTACATTATTATTGCTTATTATTCATTCGACGCCGTCGAACCTACGAGCATCTACCCTATAAAAATTATGTTCCTTTCCGTATTACAAAGGTGTAAAGAAGTTCATAGAGAAATATTTCGTTGCAACATTTGTAGGATGCGCGCGGCCGCACGTCACTCGTCCTCGTCGTCCTCGGTGTCGGAGCGCGTGCACGCCGCCTCCTGGTGCTTGTTGAGGTAGCTCTTGAGCGCGAACGACTTGCCGCAGCGCGCGCACTCGTACTTCTTGTTGCCCGAGTGCGTCTGCAGGTGTGCCCGCAGGTTGGAGCGGTCGGCAAACGCTTTGCCGCACGACGCGCAGTTGTACGGCTTCTCACCCGTGTGCGAGCGCAGATGGCCCCGCAGCAGCCACGGCCGCGAGAACTGCTTTCCGCACACGCCGCACACGTGCCCCATGCGGTGCGTGAGCACGTGCATGGCCAGCGCCGGCATGGACACGTAGGCCTTGCCGCACTCGCCGCAGCGCTTGGCCGCCTGCGAGTCCAGGCTGCGGTGCGTCTGCTTGTGGCGCGACAGGTTGGACGACGTCGCGTATTGCTTGCCGCACTGGCTACAGTCGTACTTAGCAGGCTTCTCTTTGGGGGCAGGCACCGGCTCGCTCTCCGGGTGCTGGGGCGCCGGCGGCTCGGGCTCTGGTTCGGGGGTCACCTCTTTGTACTCTATGTGGTACTCTGTGGGCTGCGGCGCGGGCGGGGGCGGGGGCTGGTACTCCACGTAGCTTATCTGCGTGTCCACGAACTCGACGGACTGCAGCGGCGTGACGGTCTGCACAGTGTGGTACACGGGCTCGGGCGGCTCCTCGGCCAGGATATAAATGTTGGTGGGCTGCAGCGTGTACGTGTAGACGGGCACGAGCGGCGCGAGCGGCGCGAGGGGCGCGAGGGGCGCGAGCGGCGCGGGCTCGGGCGCCAGCACGGTGACCACCTGCGCGGGCGGCAGCGGCGGCAGGCTGTGCGCCAGCGACAGCAGCTCGTGCGCCGCCTCCGTGTCGGCCGCCGACCGCTCCGACAGCGGCACGCCCAGCTCCGCATATTCGGTGTTACGGGTTTCTGTGAACGAAAATTATGTTGCAATTCCAATCCTCATTCGCCAAACTAATACGGTTACGGTTTTACTATTACGGTTTTACTTCACGTACTAACACGTAATTTTACGTGTTAGTACGTGAAGTAAAACATGAGATTTAATTTATTTTCAACTGCCTAACTTTTGTTGATTGTTGACTAAATTAAAACTTCATGACAGATATTTTGCCAAAACCACATTCGGGAAACCATATCACATGAGAGCTACAAGCTACCCACGCCTTCTATATTTCTATAGTATGAATATAATATATATAAAACTCTAAATTTTTAAGCGACCACCAAGCTTGGGAACTAAACGCTGAACCCCACGCAACAGACGCATTGACTACTATCTACTAAGACAATAATGAATATCAAAAGATAATAATTCATAAATAGCTTAGCCGTTGCACTACGTAGTTGTACCTTTCATAAAAAATTGTTTGAAACTTATTCAAGTTTATAAAACACTATTAAACAATGCCAGAATTTGATTTCCACTACTATCTACTGAAACAACAAATATCAAAAGATAATAACTCATAAATAGCTTAGCCATTGCACTGCCAAGTTGTAACTTCTCATAAAAAGTTTGTTCGAAACTAATGAAAGTTCACGAAACACTGTTAAACGATGTCACAAAATGACTGGAGTTCGACTCGTAACAGGTGAACAAGTTCCGTTGAAAAGTAGTAAAAGTTACAAATCACACAAGTATCGGCACGCAATATCAGAATGCACGTGCATTCCGATTGATAGAGAACTGTGTAATAATTTCCGCCCGGTGGGCCGCCCAGCGCGAGCTCCGCCCCCCCTGCGCGCGCTTATGGAGGTGGCCAGTGACCAGGTTATTACACAAACAAACTCACTACTACTGCACACTACATTTAATAAAACTCCGCCCCATATAAAACGTAAATAAAGCGTTCCCAGAAATATTTCATAATTCATAACATCCGCCGAATAAATGAACATAAGACACTATTAGCGCCTTCTCAGGCATGTTACAACTGGATGTTTTTCATGAACACTCACTAACTTTACAAACTTGAGTTAAGTACTTAGAGTACGTTTTGTTTTAGTTTATTACAATGAACTTACTTATGAACGTAAAACATTGAAGTTCGTTTTTTTACACACACATTTGAAGACTTTCACTACGAGGATTAATAATTTCAGTGTCACAATTTGCAATTTGTGCGTCGGAACTGCACAATTTAATGAAATAGTCCGTTGATGTAGCGACGTCATCGGATTACAAAACGTTATGGCGATGCTACAGGTAGGCACATGGCGGACACGCAAAACAGGTTGGTAATACTTTCATGATGCGCCCAGCTCAGGAGTCCATGCCAAAGTACTTATGTGTTTCCTAATAGCTGCAAACTGGGGGATTTTAACCGTGATTAAGTTACTACTAGACACGCGTTGACAGTAACTTCACTTACATATTTCCCTTTCATATACCATACAAAGTATTGCAGCTAGGCACCTGGTATAATACATAAACCTCACGATATTACAGGGTCGACCACTAATCGCATTTCTTAATCTTTAATGAACTTGCTTCTAAGCTGGAAAAATCGAAGAAATCTTGAAGAGTAGAACATAATTGAAGAAGGTTTAGGTACGTTACTGATCCCTCCGAGAACTATCCTTGCAATGTTAGCAATCAATTTCTTAGAAGAACTCTATAACTAGTAACAAAAATTGCAATTCAAATGAAAAATCAATATTATTGTTAAATAGAATTGCTTGTAAGGTCACAGTTGGCCTGCAAAGATATTTGTTTAGGCGTGCAAAAAAGTAATTTAAGACTAACAGCTTCAGTGAATATTGATTGCGGCAAAGCCTTCTTTTGTCTAGTTGTCAATTCAAATAAAAACCGAGACAGACTCTTCATTTCTATCAAGTGCAAGTTCTAGATTTAACACACAAAGCCTTTCATGTTTCATGAATGCCTATTCATTTTGCTATGAAAATTCAATCACGACTCGCGCGGGGTACAAAGTATGATGAATCTGTAATGGGAAGTTGTACTACTTGCACAGTCACACACTTACACAGTCGACGCCTGCAATCAAGCTTCATTCTTCAAATCACTAACTAATGCAATACTGCCCAAAAAAAAGAATTAGTCACGAACTCTGTTTGCTGGGAGTCATAGTATTGTGTGGCTAACAACATACAACAGGAAGCTCAATCACCAGAAGGCCTGCTACTAACTTCTGCCAAAAGCCCAATCTCCCTTATGCAAATTAGAAATCATTCTTAGGTAACATGCATTATTTGTCTGCCTAGCCTTTTCCCATTTATATTGGGGTCGGCTACCAGTCAAACCGGATTCAGCTGAATACCCGTATTTTATTTGAAGCGGTTGCCTGACAGACCTCCGCAACCCATTAACTCGGTAAAAAGGTACTTCTAGTAAAGACTGGAGTCAGATTTTCTGGCTTCTGAAATCCGTAACGACTGCTAAAGATCTACAAATGACAGCCACGACCAACGGCTTATCGTGCTTTCCGAAGCACGATTGAAACTCGATATTTCAAAGATGGTCACCCATCCATAGACCCACCTCGGTAAGCGGTGCTTAACCTTAAGATCGACCTTTACGGCTGTCATTAGTTAGCCACAAGTACCTCAAAATAGTTTTTAATCACTTTGACCTAATTTAGAATATGTTCCGCCCTGTGCCAAGTTTCATCCGAATCCGTTCCACTGTTAAGATGTAAAGGACTACGTTTTACGAATGTAATATGCATTTTTAATATTACTATGAATATTGTTCTACAAGTTTTTCCAAAGTCTTTGTCCACGTGATAGTGATCTCGTTACGACCGAACCGTCCGACCGTCGATCGTAGTGTACCTACCTATCACTTTAGTCAAGGTAACATTTCATCAGCCATACCGATGTCAAAAGTTCAAAATGTTTACGTTTGACACACATTTTGAACAACACATTACGGTAGCACAGGTACCTAATAAACTAATCGATGTTCGTTGTCGGTGATAGAACTTTATCTGCCTTATTTTTCCTGATTTCCTAACGCAAACATTTCTGCGTAGGTAACCTTATACGAGTATGTTCCAGAAATCTAGACTATTCTCTTGGTGAAAATTGTATTCTTATTTTAACATCATTATGGCAAACTATTATTGTATTATCAGATGTTTTAATGATGTTCTCTGCAATATAATTATCCTACATTTTCTTTGTATGAGCTTACATAATAAGCTTCAATGTTCAAGCATCGGATAACTCTCAACTTTATTTGTGAGAGAGTGAATGAACGATACAACCAATCAGAAAAGGGATTATTTAATTCATCATTATGAACGACTTTTACTGTGGTACCACAGGAATGGACTGACCCATACATTTTCTATATCTATACATAAAATAAATCTGTAGAAAGGTCGTTTTTGTATATTACAAAAATAGCCAGGGAGTTAAAGGATAACTAACAGAAACCATTTTTTTATTTGTGTTAGATGTTAACGTGTCACGTAGAAAGTACAAAAGTAATATAGAAAACTTTTCTATATTAAAATTGTTCGTAACTTGAAGAATAACTCAGTTTTTGTTTCATCGCAATCGCTTCACTCTTTCAAAAAATATTTGAATTTAAAGTGTTCTAGAAGAAATACTTTTCATTAGGTGAGGCACATACACGCAACGCCATGTATTGATTGATATAAATAGTAATATTTTAGTACCATTACTAGGAGCTTGTGGCTAAAGAATAACGGCCGCGCAGGTCGATCTTCAAGGTTAAGCAACGCTTGCCATGGTTGGTCTGTGGATGGGTGACCATCTTAACATACCGAGTTTCCTCCGTGCCTCGGAAACCACGTTAAGCCGTTGGTCCCGGCTGTCATTTGTAGATCTTTGGCAGTCGTTACGGATTGTCAGAAGCCAGAAAATCTGACACCAGTCTTGTTAAGAAATACCGTGTTCCCCAGTTATTGGGTTGTGGAGGGCTGGTAGGCAGCCGCTCCACGTTAAATACTGGTATTCAGCTGAATCCGGTATGACTGGAAGCCGACCCCAATATAATTGGGAAAATGCTGGGCAGATGATGAGTTTAGTACCATTACTAATTTTATTTCGAATGCATGAAAATAACGTCAAAATATATTGTTGAGTTTTCTGTATGACAGCCGTACGGATCGACCTTCAAGGTTAAGCAACAGTGACTATCTTAAAAGCTAAGCCGTTGGGCATATCGGCAGTCGTTACTAACAAAAGCCAGAAAATCTGACACCAGTCTTACCAATTTAGTAGTGCCGCGTTACCCAGTAAATGGTTAGTGGAGGTCTGGTATGCAGTCGCGCCACATAAAATACTGGCACGTAAAATTCAGTTGAATCTGGGTTCACTGAAAGCCGACCCCTACGAGTATATAGTTTGAAAAAGGCTAGGCAGATGATAAAGATTTAAACAATTTTGACTTGTCTTAGAAGCCTCGACGGGCCTATCACTGCGCGTCAACAACGGCTTAACGTCCTTTCCGAGGCACGGATGAGTCTTGGTATGTTGACGGTCACCCATCCACAGACCGACCTCGGCAAGCGTTGCTTAACCTAGAATATCGATCCCTGTATTATTTAGCTAGGAGCTTCTCCAAATCTTCGAGTCGTTATTAAAAATTGTTTCAATTTGGGTTACTGGTTAGTATTATTAATTTATTTGAAGTTGTACGAAATTAAGAAATAATTGGATTTCTTTTTTTAGGTACCAGGAGATATCTGGGCTGGTCGGCATTTTAAACTGAAGAGGTGTCCTGTGTAATCTTCTTTTAATTTTCTTATTCAGGATAACTGTACGTACATCTAATCTATGTGACATATTTTTTCCGACATCCACGGGAACGAAGTCGCGGGCACGGCCCTGAACTGGCTGTGCCCGCGACTTCGTTCCCGATATAAATTATTGTTTATTGGACTAAAAAATGTTGTACAAACACTTAAAAACAACTATTATGCAACAAGAGCCAATACATATTGGAGAGTAACAATATTGTAGTGCACTACAATATTGTAGTACACGTCAGTAGTATTTATATTGAATTCTGGCGCCCAAGGAAAGATTTAACTTGTGTTATTTATGAGCAATGATCGGAATAGGTAAAGCTTAAAATACCTAAAAATCGATAAAGAATAGAGACAAAGTGGAGGCGCCTTACGACAGTAAAAAAACAATTTCAGCAATCAGGTTTTGGAACATTACTTAAGTACAACTAAAATTAGTAAAGTAAAACAACTATCCAATAAGTTTCTATTATTCTTTAAAATTCATTACAAAATAATTGTAAAGTAAGCACATTTACCAATTTAAGCTCTAAAGAAATTCATTGATAAACACTGTTTTGCCGAGGTCACACTTATTTCAAAAAGATCAAAGTCGAACTGTTTGCACACCCTATTAATATACCTACTTATACGTACAACGTACAAATTTTGTATGTATTTAGTGGCTGCAAATGGCACCCGTAATGGTGGATTGAACCGTTTGGACTTGGTTGGAGCGTTGAAGTCGAAAAATGACAAAATGTCTCAACAATTTATGTTGTTTCGAACCGTTTTTAATTAACAAAAATATACAGTCAGAGACCTCACGACGATTAATTAGTGGTAAGAGATGATACTTTTTTTATAAGCACATAACTCGACAGGATGAAGTATCGTTCATTCTGATACACGTGTATATAAAATGTATTTTATTGAGTGAATGAAGGAAATATAATCTGGATTATTAAATGCTATTGCCAGTTAATTAACTCTCGGTATTGTTGGCGGGTTAATTTAACTTCATTTGATAAATGTTAAGGCTGGAATTTTATTATGGAGTCCGAGAATTTTAATTATGGCATTTAAACTTTGCATGCATACAATTTCCTCGTCTACTTTTCTAATCCTCATCTCAACAGCTAACTGTTGATTTCGAAAAGGAGAGCCTATGTGAGGCACTTATAAAACGTAAGAAGCTAGTGCACGGTTGGAATTGGTGATTTTAATGAAGAAGTGACGAAAACGTCCACCCAAGGTAACTATTTAATAGTGTTAATAGGGTTTTTCTTTAAAGGATGGTACACTATCAATGACTTCTTGCGCTCTGAGCGGATCGGAGTGTCTGACTCCTACTGACTAAAACCCATCCGTGTTCCTCCACATGCCCTTTGTGTTGTCGGTGACAAATTCCGCAACCATGTTAATAGATAAATGAGAGGACAATGTAGACCGGCCAACAAAGTATCAAGTAAGTACATAACACAAACGTGGATGTGATGTTCTCACATTCACATTATAGTAAGAAAGATATTTATTAATTAAAAAGAGTTATTTATAACAAATTCAATACATAAAAGTGTGACGGAATACCGTCCACAAAGGCCACTAATAACGTTAATCAGAATTGTGTATAAAAGAAAATCTCAGCAATATAAAAAAGTTGGCACAAAGGCGAAGTAATTAATAGACGTTCA
This sequence comes from Hecatera dysodea, assembly GCA_905332915.2. NCBI lineage: Eukaryota > Metazoa > Arthropoda > Insecta > Lepidoptera > Noctuidae > Hecatera > Hecatera dysodea. The sequence continues at coordinate 20,646,741 of HG995286.1, read as the reverse complement.
CACGATAATGCCGTTAATGAGAGAACCAAGGAAACCACATGTGCAGAAGGAGCCATTTCCAAACAAGTTTGTGTTCATCTTGTCATCATCATACATAAAACATGATGATGTTTTATGTCGTTAATCGCATTTATACTCTCGTAAAAAACTACGAAAAATCTAAGCCTTAAAGCATTTTGCTACTAGATTTTGTCTACATCGCGGAATTGAAAATAAATGAATAAGAATGTTATCACAGCAAAACGGACGCAAAATCTGAATAGCGTTTATTGAGTTCATTCGTCGAACAACTTTGAGTATGGGACAATCCCCGAAATCGTAAAAGAAAAAATCCTGTTGTCAGGTTTTGCGTTAACGCGCGCGTTTGTTACACGCTGTATATTTACACTATCTAGGCTATTTACTAAAAAAACTTGACTAACGTATCTAGTGTGTGTTTTTAGTGTTTTAAACGCTAAACTAATTTAATCTGACTAGATTCACGAGTACCTAACTATCTACAGCAGGATTGTTTTAGATACAAACTCCTGTTGAAGCTATTTATTTTGTGAGTACGCCCAGTAAAAAATTATGAGGGACTACCTCATAACTTTTTACTGGGCGTACCGATTGTGATGATTCTGTTTATATTCGAAAGCTGGTGCCTGTCATGTGGCTCCATTTAAATTGGGTGAAGATCTGATGACTTCGGAGATAGGCCACGGAACTCATTGTGTGTACAGCTATGGAGTGGAATTCCCTGACTGAGTCAGTGTTTCCTGATAACTACAACCTGGGAGTTTTTAAGTCAAGCGTGAATAGGAATTATGAATAGGTTTAGGCAAGCGTCCTTCATCTTCGACCACATAATCGCTTACCATCAGGTGAGATAGTGGTCAAACGCATACAAATTAATAAAAATATATATATATATATATATATATATAATGACAGTAAATCTTCCGGGATTGCTGTAGTCGCATGGCTGCTTATTGTTCTCACTAGTTTCTAACATAACATCACGCCGGTATATACTGGAGGGGGGGGGGGGGGTACACCGATGTGTACAAATCAACAATATTTTTTGGGTATACCTTTATTGTGTTTCTTCTATTCATGACATGTATCGGTCGGTTCGTAGATCTTAATATAGCGAAAGCCCTCCGTGCCTCGGAAAACACTTAAAGATGTTGACACTGACTGTCATTTGTAGATCTCCGACTTCCTTAGAGTTAAAAAAGCTGGCAGGAGTCTTGCGAAGGAGTAACGTGTTCCTCAGTTATTAGGTTATCTAGCCAATAGGTAGGCGCTTTATGTAAACTTCTAGTATTGCATCCAGTTAGAATGGAACTCAGTTTGATTGTATATATGGTTGTTGGGGCGTAATTTCCAACAGTGAAAATGTTATGTTGAAAGAGTGAACAACCAATTGATGTAAAGGTTTTATTGCTACTAAAAATAACATGTATTAATGTAAATTAATGTTGGATTTAATAAACTGCAACGTCTTAATTAGGACGAGCTAGTTAGGGTCAATTTACAACATAGCTCGTAAAATTATCTTTGTTAACAAAGGTAGGACAAGAGATAATATTGGAGAAAAGTTGAAAAGTTAAAGTTATTATTGGTCATTTACTCGACCTACTTTCTCGTAATTTATTATTTTTTCAGCTTTCATTCGAAGAGTTCTGAATAATTATTTCTGAATGTTCAAAGACTCATTTGAGATTTTACAGAGTCAAAAATAAGTTGAGAAATATCGTGTTAGCTGGCATCGGTAGTTTATGATTTATCGATACTAATATATAAAGCTGAAGAGTTTTGCCGACTTGAAATGTTTGATAGCCCATTTATCGAAGAATATATCATCACGCTAAATTTAATAGAAGCGGAGCACCAATGAAAAATGTTGCAAAAACGGTGTTATTTTTACTCTCTCTTACGAAGAAATTGCGCGGGTCACCTAGTCTCTATTTAAAAAGAAGGAACTAAATTAGAAGCAATTAGAAGCATAAAAAGTACAATGCAGTAGGAGATCGTTACTTAGAACACCGGAGATTCCTTGCGTGTGAAGATCATAGATATTGAGAGAGATATATAATTAAGATAAGATTGATTAGCTTATGGATATGTCATGTCAATCATAACGGCTGAAATGTTTGATTAATGTAAGTCCAGGCTTCTATAGTAAAAAAAAACATAAAACAGTTAAAAATCGTCGCAAAATATCTTATTTATATATAATACAGTCTAATTGATTTAAAAAGTTTAGAAGTCCATTCGAAAACAGGTATAAGTGAAAATCAGGATTTTTTAAACTTCACCAAAAGTACGAAGTGGAGAACACCTTTATCAAAGCTTCGCATAAGATAAAATAAATAGTATAAAAGATTTTAAAAAAATATATGTATCTATATTTAAAAACTACATTTGTAAGTTTATGCACTTTCTAAGCGTAACCGTATAGGATGTAAAATAAAAGTAAAATATAAGCAATTTGTTTCTTCGAAGATGTTTTAAAGAGTTGAAGAGCGTCTCGAGTAGACGGTGCTTGTAAAACAGAAGTTTCAAGCTACTTGGAGTAGTGTGTTTCGTATTGCGAAAACTTCAGATAAAGTTTGCTCAGGAGAGTCGCAGCAGACTTCTGCCATGATACGTCAAATCTTATTTCCTGCGCGACCAAGCACTGAGGTGTGTCATTGATTTTTACTTCGTTATCAAGTGCATTGTGTATGAAAATGTATTTTTATTTTAGATTTCCCGCTTTTTTGGCTTCTCACGGTGATCAATTGTAATCGTTGTATTTTATTTTGTAAATTGTACCTATAGTGTTTACTAACACAGTCGTAAGTTTTAATAACTATGGTTGAGTCTCGGGAACTCGGATTAAATAAATTAGTATCTTTTGAGTGGTAAAAAGAGAACTTACTATTTAATATAAATTCCTTCATTGTCAGACATGCCCAAACCATATGATCCAGAGATTCTAGAACCATATGCTACAGTGTTCCAAAAGCAACGAAATTGTGTGTAAATAAAGCATTCTGGAAAATCAAACCTTTTTTTGGGAAATCATCAAATGACGTCTCCCGATCTCGGCGGAGCGGAAAGGAGTGTCAGACCCTTACTGACTAAGATCCACCCGTGATCCTCCTAATGTCCTTTGCGTTGCAAGGTCGCAGAGACTCTTTCGAAAAAAATCCGCAACCCTAGCAGGCACTGACCCTATGGGGCCCCGTCTTCTTTGCTGACATCTCTTCGAGGCGCGCGTGGAACACGACTCGCCGTCGAACCCGGTGTGGTTGTTATCGGATGACGAACCAACCACAGCTCCCCATCCGCAGGCTCGAAAATCAACCACTTAAGAAATTGAATTGGCGAAAAAACGTTGTTTTAAAATCGGTAATTTCTCCTAATGGGTCAAATGACTTATTAAAAACAAACGACTAATTGGATTTAAACGTTTATACGAATTAAAGGCCGTGTATGAAGCAGTATAATATTGTTAATATTATATTTCAAGAGTTAAATTTAACCGAAAATACCGCTTAATATTTACCACAACCGCAATCTACTCGTAATAAATTCCTGCACTCCAACTGCAGCTTCTATTTATAATAACACAAAATAATGAACACACTACAAATTACTATTAGTGCATTTAATTGTGTTCTCAGTATCAATGTTGTGTAGTAGCATTAGTTTTGTGTGGTTTTGTGTGAGTTCATGAAGTTGGAATACTTATGCGCGGAGTGGGGAAGGTATCCGTGTGCTATTCATTAAATTAACTGAAAAAATTGTAGCAGTAAACTAAATATTAATTACGGAATCAGTCAAGTGCGAGACGGATTCGCATACGAAGGGTTCCGTATCATTATACCTTGTTTTTTTTCCCCTAATTTCATGATGCTAGACCAACATACGACTGGTAGTCTTCCTATAAAAACTAACCATATCTTAGATAAACATATGTGTTTATCTAATATATTTTATTTATTTGTCGTACCTTGATTGATTATTATGATAATACCTACTTTTGGTCAAGGTACGACAGATAACAAAGCCATCCTTGTAGTTACATACTGACTGCTCTAATAAAATTAGAGAAATTACTGCAAAAATGCAGGTTCTATTCAAATTTGCATTCAAATGACATTTTTTTTTTAATGAAGAGGGGATGGAGATGCTCCGGGAGTAGTTATTTGATTAAATCAATTTTTCACTCATACATAGAGAGCTACGGTTTATCGAGTGCCACAATCTAATTTTATGCTAGAAAAGCGCAGGCCCCGATGTGCCACGGGATAGAAAACGCGGAAAAAATAATTTCTTAGACCAAGATTTTATAAAAAAAAAGTATTAGACAGTTAACTGTTTTATTTTATACTGTACTATTCAGTTTTTACGATATTTATGGATAGAATAAAATCATTTTATGGTATAATTATCTTCCCTAATACTTTTGGTCGAAAAGGTTTCATAACGAACAAAAATAGTGAATGCACCAAAAATGCTTTGGTTCACAGCAAAACCTATGGAGTCGCGTTCCATTTATTCCTTTGACATAATCCCCATCGTGTTTGTGCTATTCCGAGTAAAACTTCAAACAACCTGCCGCGTCAAATTGCTTTTGTAGAATGCTTGTGGAGAATGTTAAAGCCGACAAAACAGGTTTCCGCTAACGTCAAGCACACAATGTGCTTTAATTTACTTGCTTGTTTTACACATTATTGTCTGGCCTATACTACCCTATGTAATATTAAAATACTACAACGAGGCAGTTAATTAGATATTAAGATTACCCAAATATCAGAAGCCAGACAAACGTTTAATAGAATGAAGAAATGAAACTTATTTTCTAATTTGTAAAAAAGGACTGAGTTCTCACTATATTTTTTTTTGAGGAACAAAAATGGCGATTCACAGCTTACTATGAACAATATGTCAAGCAGTCATGTTTACTCTTCAGTTTAAAATCAACTAAGTAGTTCTTGAAATATTAGCCATGAATAATAATTTTTTTTATACTTCAATCTTTATTGGTCTTCCATTGTACAGATGACCATTACTATTGATAGGAACGGATGACCAATATGTCATCTGTACAATGGAAGAGCTCCCTGTGTGGGTAGAAGTGGACTATATTCCACCGGTCAGGCCCAGCGCGGGTTAATGGATCTCTCATGTTAGACGATGCGTTGCGATATGCGGAAACATACTCCAACAGAAATATGTGCATATTGAATGCCATGTAGGTTTAATTAAACTCTAGTTTATTACCCAGTTCGGATTTCAAAAATGCTATATCACTGTTTGTTTCGTAGTTGAAACTAGACTAGGTTTTCAAAAACTAATTTCCCGTGTTTTTAGTTGTAAAACAAAATGAAATTCCAACCTCCATCAGTCAAATGTTGAAATAAAAACATTTGCACACTATTTGAGAAATGAAACAGGAGAACTAACAACTACCTGCTGCCAATATAATTGCGAAAATGAAGTTCGTCTAAAATAAAAACGCTAGTATGAGCTTTCATAGATCTATGCCTAGCACCAACTTGTTTGTCAAGAGTATTCAGACCTCTGTACGCTTCGTGCAACATGCTTTTTAAAAGATTCCATTCGAAAATCAAGTCTTGTATGCAGAACAACTGAAGGGATTTTGTTCAAATAAAGAAAAATTGCTGCCGAAAAATACGAGGAAATGGTTTTTTTTTTAAACTTCGCAACCGTTGCAGTTCGGAGTTTAAATGAAATATAGTGATTGAATTCTGCTTGGCCATGCCACTAAGCTCGATTTGAAGGGAGCATGATATGTGGGAATCATATTGCAATCCTGCCTGGTTTGTAGATATTTGTGAGTGCACAAACCCTTTTTGAAAACGGTTTCATTCACGTTTTTGCACATTTACGTAATTTTATTGAGCTGAAGTGTTATAGGTAACCGTTATTCTGATAACTTTATTGATCAAAAAATTCCAAAGCAATTTTTGTTCGTTACAAACTGTTTGCCCAATGATGCGATCCCAGCGCAAATGCACAAGAAACGTTTATGCAAGACGTTCCTGTAGTAAGGGACTAGTAGTATGGCCGTGCGTTCACTGTCGTAGAATTCTCAATTTTTTAACTGATCTAATGATACAGATGGAAAGATGTGCTTTTCGTTCTTTCGATTTTTAAAAGCTTAGTTACGAACTTATGGCACTACACATGAATAGAATGCAAAATTGACGAGGTCACATTCACAGTCGAACAAAAAACATAAAATAATCTGAACAAAATAACTTGATGTTGAAAATAATTAAATGGCCGGTATCACGAGACCGCTCAAATACCGCGTTCACTGCGCTCAGTACACCGCGTTGCTGTGAAATTCAAATACAGAGGATTCCGCAGAACGCTTTTCATGTGCCTCACAGCCAAGTAAAATCAGCAGTTATTTGGTATTACTACAGTCACACGAGCTATGCAGTCAATCACTTTTTTAGCTCCACTTTGTATAATCGAGTAAATAGACAACTCAATATATATCCACTGTCCTTGGAAGAATGTTGAAGGACCACGGATAAATGGCTTCATACACTGACTTATGAAGAATTAGAAACGTATGTAAAGGCTTAAGTTCACTTTTCTATTGCCCTGGATTTGTATCATGCGCAAATGCGCACCCCCTGCACAACATACATGCACACACGCGCGACCACACGCAAGCACCCGCACACAAACACACACACACACACACACATACACAAACTCACAATCTCACATTAAATAACTCACATGAAATATTGTTCAGTTCTAATTTTAAGTCCTAATTTTAATTTTATTTTCTTTTTAATTTTACTTTTATTTTTGCTTTTGTCTCAACTTTTGGAGGTGGGCGTTAATGACTGCGACACAGTATTATACTAATGCAGTTGTTATCGAACACAAAGTTCCTGTAGACTGAGTTTTTCTATTCAATAAAAAATATTATTATTATTATTAAAAAAAAAAAAAAATCTCGGCGTATTTATTTCGTGTGCAGTGTGCTTCCATATCAAACTTAAAAAATCGAGATAATTTGATTATTCGTTTCCAATTCAAGTTTCAACTTTAACTTTGTTAAAAATAAGGAGGTTTATAAGTGATCATTTATTGAAAACGGATTGTTGCTTTCGGGGCCGTTACCACTTGGCCACCACTGCTCCAGTGGTGTAAACAGTCAGACTTCGAATTTTAGGTCGCGCGTTCAAACCCAGCCAGGCGCATTACTTTATGTAATTAATTTCATCACCACTGCTACGGTTACGGGCTTCAAAGAGGTTATAAACCGCTGCTCTTAAAAGTATAAAAAAGTTATAAAAAAAAGAAGAAAAAGTAGGAAAAGAAAAGTTAAAAAGAAGAAAAGTAGAGTTGAGTTGTTGTTGTGTTCAGTTTATTATTATTATTATTATAAAGAAAGTCGCTATCTGCGTCTTCTATCTCTCGGCTTATTTCATCGATAAAACACAACGAATTTTGATTCGGTTTCCACTAATGGAAAGAGCGATAATTGAGGAAAGTTTGTGTATGTAATTTGCACACGTACAAAGGCGGAGTAAGTTTTTAGTCAAAACAATCTGTGGAAGAGTAGGATTACATTTCAACGCTCGCGGCACTTCAGTCCCGACTGCTGACTTAACATTTTATTGAACCTTATTCGTGTAGTTACTGAATGAAGAATTAATTTTTAATTTTGTAAAACAATACGAACTTCAAAGTATTTTAAATTTTCGTCTGTCAGAACCAGAAATCGAACCCGTTACAAAAAGAAAAAATACCTTACTGCACTACATCGAAACGCTCAATCGTATACATTTCTTAATCTACAATGAAAGGTAATCCATGTCATATAACATTTATTTAAAAGGTGTTGGTGTATAAGGTACGTTTAACTACAACTTATAATTGGCCTTTTAAACGTTCCCACTGCTGGGACTCAGGCCTCCTCTCTAGAAGGGAATGGGCCGTAATCCAGTGCGGGTTGGTGAATGTCACGTCTTCGAATTTTTGGTTCTAGGACATGCCGGTTTCCTCTTTCACCGTTTTGAGAGCAAAAAATAAATAATGAATAAAAATACATACCTATATACGCTTTCACATTATAAATGTAAGTAAGACAGAAAGAGCCGTAAACTCCCCATAACAGAAACCCAAAGAGTAAATTCTATACTCAGCAGCAAATAATAAAAGCCGGCAAAATAAGCCGCCTGAAAACATAAGCTCCACCGAACCGAATTTCAGTCTGTCATGTTTACATTTTGCTGCTCAATGTGCGAATTAGTGCTCTTTGAATTTTCATTGGCCGCTGTAGCGAGCGCAGTCAACACGTCGCTCGAGTGCTGGCAATTTGGAACCGATCGCGGATAAAATATTCACGTTAAATAATCTATACTAATATTATAAAGCTGAAGAGTTTGTTTGTTTGTTTGAACGCGCTAATCTCAGGAAGTACTGGTTTGAATTGAAAAAATCTTTTTGGGTTGAATAGACCATTTATCGAGGAAGGCTTTAGGCTATATATCATCACGCTTAAGCCAATAGGAGCGGAGCAGCGATAAAGAATGTTTTAAAATCGGGGATTCCACGGAGACGAAGTTGCGGGCAACAGCTAGTAAATAATATAATGTCACGCCTCTGTTCGCCTGTATTTAAAGGTTAGAGAGAGATGTAGCTGTCGTTTGTCATATATCATCATTGTATGTTTAAATATCATGTAATGAGCGAGTATGTATAGGTAGTTATTTTGTACATTTCGTGTTTTTTTATTACAAAGTCGGTTGTATTTTTTTTTGTAAGAAAGTATTTTATTTTATACTTTTTAGTGGTAACACCCCACATATATAAACGGACCCATCATAGCATACGTATTATTAACTGGTGTTATTCATCAGATCTTCACCAAACTTGAAAGGGACCACCTCGAAATATTAAGATGCTCTTCCAAACCATCGCACAGTTTTTTTTTTCATTTTACGTCGACAAGTGAAAATGAGAACATCGTCAATGTAGTCGAAGCCACGTATTATTAGAGATAACTCAAATACTAGTCTTCCGATCACAATTATTAAATGGGACTACATGCCAAGCATCAGCTTTCGGATAAAAAAAGAATCATCAAAATCAGTACACTCAGTAAAATATTATGATGTAACACACAAAAAAAATATAGTCGACTTGAGAACCTCCTCCTTTTTTGGAAGTCGGTTAAAATTATTTTCACGCGACCTGTTTACCAACTGTTGAATATGCCTCAGCAATTAGCAACCGCCACTGCTTAAATTAGGTTTAATCCCTACCTCCCACGGCAGACTTAAGAAGGAAGAAAGAAGAATGCTTTACACGGGAGAAGCAGGAAATACAAACATTTAAATCTAACATTTAAAAAGACATTGCGAAGCAAAAAGGATTGCATTGTTTAATTCAGCCAAGCCCGTTCCATCATCGGACCACAACATATACGGCAATGCGTTACCGTTACATGGTGGACATCCCACCCACACGCACAAAACTTTTTGGGAACACATTCATTGTGCGTACAGCTAAGGACTAGAATTCCCTGCCAGAGTCTGTGTTTCCTGATCGTTAAAACCTGGGAGTCTTTAAGTCAATAGTGAATAGGTTACTTCTGTGTGCTTTATACTCGACCACATCATCGCATTCCATCAGGTGTGATATTGTTCAAACGCGTGGCTAACAATAGTAAAAAAGGACCCTATCACAGCATAATGCTGCGATCAGCTGCGACAGCTGTTAAATCAGTGAATACTGCAGTCCTGGTATTCTATTAGGTCCACTGGAATGTCACGCACACATCTGCGCACAGAGATATTACGATTTTCAATTAGAGCTCTATCTTACCCTGAAAACCTGTCCGACATTACAGTTGGGTATTAAATTTGAAAATGAAAACAATATATCTAGTTTTAATTCCGCGAATATTAGTGGGTTGCAGGTATGCACCTCCCTCCCGCCCGCTATATTATGCACATGCAAGATTACTGGGCAAATGCAAGGATTTTAAGCACATGCAGGAAGGCAATGCAAAACCCAACACCATTACCGACACGTGTTTCGCCTCTCCACGAGGCATCCTCAGGGGACGTGTTGACTCGCTGACCGTTAAGTTGCGACTGAGAAATTAGTACAAGGCACCCCCCTTTTATACACTGCCACCGTTGGTTATTTGTGTACAACTACCCACAAACATACGCAGTAAAGGGGAAGAAACCAAATTCGTCTGGTCATTCAACAGTGCAAAATTATTATTATTACTATGTTTCAAAATCTCTAATCTATCTCTATCGTGGAGAGGCGAAACACGTGTCGGTAATGGTGTTGGGTTTTGCATTGCCTTCCTGCATGTGCTTAAAATCCTTGCATTTGCCCAGTAATCTTGCATGTGCATAATATAGCGGGCGGGAGGGAGGTGCATACCTGCAACCCACTAATATTCGCGGAATTAAAACTAGATATATTGTTTTCATTTTCAAATTTAAAATGGATTTCCGCAAAGTAACGCCTGACTCAATCAATTATAGTTGGGTATTAGTTAGCAATAAAATCAGAAAATGATGATCAACCGTCAAGGTTTTTTTCAATTGAAAGTTCCCCATACGCAACACTAGACTTTATTGTATATAAAGTTATTTTCAATAAAATTCCACGTCAGATAAAGAATTTTAATAATAATATGTTTAAAAAGAAACTGAAACAATTTTTAATTCATAAATGTTACTACTCCACAACTGAGTTTATGTAGGACACAACTGTCATTTAGATTATAGAATATTACATTTTAGATTATTAATATTATTTTGACATTTTAATTGTGTAATTATGTATTGTTAGTATGTAAGTAATTGAATTGCCTATTTTATTTTAAATGTGTGTCTGTTGTTTTCGACACCACAAATATTATTTTTATTATTTTTATTTGTATGCTCTCGAGTAAAATGTAGCGAACTGACCAGTTTAAAATGACATCCTATTGTATTGAAACCTACATTTACGAATAAAGTTGATTTGAATTGATTTGATTGTAAATGGCTGTAGCTTTTCAATGGGATGACTGCAATGAGCTCATCCATATTACTAAGTAAATGCTTACGTATGTGACGCTGGGTCACAAGATGAGAGGTTTTCCTACCTCCCAACTCGTCTACAGTGTGTAGGATGGTAGTAGTTGAATAATAAAACTTGGATTGGTGACTTGATTGTTTATTATTATAGTTAGGATAAAAGAAACTGTAACAAAACAAAATAAAAGGTTACAAAAGGAGTCCTAAAGAATTACAAACGGAAGGTAGGTAGATGGTTCTAAAAGTACAATGTTTATTACAAAACTTACCCCGGGTTTCTAACTGTTACATAATATTATAAAATATGATCACACTGGCAACTATTGAAAATTTATAACTTGTATTGCTCTGCTTGAGCGATTTGGTAGGACTGATTCAAAAATCTGCGCAGTCAATGAAAAAACGAAATTCTAAATATTTTTGAAAATAGATACATTTTCTTTTTAGTACAATAAAATTAAGGAGTTTTCAGTCATCGTGGAGGTTTAAAGTCCACGAGACTAAAAACGCAACGACATCGTTACACGTAGGTGTCAGATCTCATTATGAAGCAATAATATTAAATATCACAAGAGGCTCTTAGTGATTATTACAACTCAAACTTAGAATATTTCTATGGTAAGCTCAAATCCAAGGAGAACACTTGAGGTTCATTTTAGATCTTCCGTCGGCTTATTGTGAGCTCGGTAGTGTTTTGAAGTGAGCTTTGCTGTCGTGTGGTCTCTTGACTCCCTGCTTATGAAAGGAGATAATAATGAATGTTATATAGAACATAACTACTTTACTGTGCCTACTTTAAATACTCATTATCAAATTCTTTATTCAAATGGGATAGTGAATTTAGGATCCGCTAATCACTATTTAAACTTATCATACATAATACAAAATATTTAACGTACTCTTTAATTATCAAAGAGTCGGCCCGACAGAATTCGAATATCGAACGAATCTTTTAATTAATCTGAACATAATTTACCGCATTAGGTGTTGATCAATCAAATTTGAAAGATCTCACCTCGCTTGCTATGCTAACATTAATTTCATTATTCACATTAAATATGAGATTTATTTATTTATTTCCCAAAAAAAATGTTTCGTATTTTATTTATTTGTTGTACACCTACCACAGTGTTGTTTTTTAACCCAAAGGTGACTGGTAGAGAATGCCTTTTTGCGTTCGTCCGCCCATGTACCACTATTGTACATAAAGTTTAAATAAATAAATACAACATGGTTATCAAACTCGCTTTCAGGAAAATGATTTAAAACTAGATTTTGAATCACTGCTGTTTTGACATTCAAGATTAAAAATTCCTAGTAGGTACTTTATTTCAAATAAACCATTTAAAGGCACTTTTGAATTGTTAAGGTCAGTAAGTAAAAAATACATGAAGCTATTTGCACGTTTAAGCGCATAGATCAACTGCCATTTTCGTTCAAGTCAAAAGGTAAACTACAACCTATCACATGATTATGTAAATGGCTTCGCTCATAATCCATGACGTACCTTGCCTTTCAGTTTCAGTTTCATACAATGTCGTTCAGCCAAAAATTCAAATAATTTAATGTTTTAGTTAAAATCCTACTTATATGGTGGAGGTGGATTGATTGGATGATTATTTATACTCTACGACGCAAAAAAAAGTGATCGGGATACAAGTATTATATGTATATATGTGTTAATCCAGGTTATAAACTATGTATGTATAATTGTAAATGTATACAATCACTCATACACACGTATGACTGACACAATAGCCGACAGAAGCTGGTTACTAATTTTATAGTAAGATAATTAATTAGTAAGATGAAAAAAGCACGTATCAACTCCATAACGCTGAAGTGTTAATTGAATTTCTTTGCTACCAGTACACATAGCTATTCATTTTAGATCAGTTAAGGCAAGTTGCACGAGTTCCCAGCGTGTGTAGTTCTCGGCTTGAAATGATACACAAGCTATCAGCAATCTTCGCAAAGTTACCAGCCAGCAACTAGCAACTTGAAGACAGACAGACACACACATTGCTTCTTATTCAATGCTTCACTTAGTTCATTTACGTACCCATTTTTAATTAAAATAGTCGTTGAAGTTTATGCTGATGTAAACTACAAGATAAGTTGAATAGTTGAATTTTACACTCTGCTAGAAGAGACTTAAGGCTAAAGTCGATCCATTAAAAGTGCTTAAAAATAGCGGTGTGTACAGATTTGAGGTTTTGTAAGCAGTCAGTCAAACACGACCGCGGTTCTGATAATCCATGATGATTTTAAAGAGTGCCCGTGGTGTTTTTTTTCCACAAAGATCTACGCTTTGGAACTTGCAATGCAATAGTTTGTCTTTTCATCTGATCTACTCATCAAAAATGGAAATAAATTATTTGAGTTTTTATTGAATAAAAGTTTGACTAGAGATTCATTCAGAATGAAGTTTTGTTTTGAGAGATCGTATTTACTGTGATTTTATTATTCTGCTTATCGAGTAGGAGATTAACTTTTAAAATTAAATCAAAATGTTGAGAATGCGATTCCAATGTTAAAAAGGCCAAAAAGCTTCCAAGGACCTAATGAATGCTATTGATACTGTTAATAACTTGGTCATCAAACTATTAAATATTTATATTGGTAAGTCTCTAGCCAGTAACATTGAGTGCTGATTCTCTGTGATAGTAAAATTACAATTTACAAGATACATGTGTACCCAATTTACTAAACCAAATACCTATAGATATATTATGTGAAAGGCTCAATGAATACTAAAAACATAAAGCGTAAGCTGAAAGAACATTACGTCAACTCGATTATACATTAACTGTTATGCATTGCCAGGCATGCTAAGACAAACCCCAGAGGTTTCATTGTAAGCAACTTGTAAGTTATAAATAAAATAATATTGTGGAAAATTTTATCCCCGTATTCCCACGGGAACGGGAACTACGCGGGTGAGACCGCGGGGCGCTGCTAGTCTAAAATAAAAGTAGCCTAAGTTACACCTTATAACATCAGCTACCTGCCAATAAAAGTCCCGTCAAAATCGATCCAGCCATTTCAGAGATTAGCTGGGACAAACAGACAGACAAAAACTGTAAAAAATGTTATTTTGGTGTATGTACCGTATATATTCATATATATTATGCATGTAGTAAAAAGCGGTTATTTCAATATTACAAACAGACGCTCCTATTTTATTTATATGTATAGATGTATCCATTCAGTATTCACTGACACCAAAACAATGTTAACATCTGTGATTTGTTATTTATTATTATGTTTGTTGTCTTGGTACAGTAAAGGAGGTATAAACGACAGATCGACAGTAAAAACTCTAAGCTGCCCAGAAGATACGTTTCTTTAATTAAATGAAGGTTTTAAATAAAAACATGAGCCCACTTTGGACTCCACTGCAGTTGGATAAAATAAAAGATGTACATTAGTTAATTTCGCAAACATGTTCATATCACTGCAAAGTTAATTAAATTACAACATCGTATCTACATGATGTTCTCTTTCACTAGCCATGAACATTTTACGATTATGTGAATGAATGAAAGAAAACATTGAATCAACTGTTGCCGCCTTGTTGCTTCACAGGCAGGATATGGATACTTATGAAATTCGTGAAAACTTTCCTGAAGTTTTTGCTGGTTTATAATCTATTTAGAAGTTATAAAACGGTCTACCGTTCGAAACCACACATCTAGCCAGTTATAAACCACCGTCACAACAAAAAAACCCATAACAGAAATCGCAAAAAAGATATATCAGTCATTCAATATATTTTGTGTAAAATAAATGTGACAATGGCAGTCATATAGTTGTATTATCGCGATTTTGGTCTCAATGTGGAATCTGTACAAAATTATGGGTGCAATGACCCCTTTCAAGTATTTGCGCTTTTCTGTAACAACCTGTATAGCTATGTAAATATGTGGTTTCGAATACTAGTATTGCTCCATATCGCAAGAGAACTTACTACTTTCCCATTTCGCTCCATACATAAAATCCTGAAATATTTTTTTTGAATGCCTGTTCATCAATCATCAATTTGTCAAAAACAGAACACCATTTAAATGAAATCGTACATATCTTCAAGTAATAAAAGTCCCGCCATCTGTCTGTACGATCTAATAGAAAATCTCATCAAATGCGAGCATGCACAAAGGGAACAGAAACACGCTACTCTCTACAAAATGAACAAAACTAGAAAACGAACAATAACATACAAGAATTATTGTTTAAGAATACACTGTCAAGTGTCGTAGTACGAGTACGGCACGATGTAAGTATTGAAGTTCGCTCCAAAGACATTATTTGTGTTATATCATTTCAGTTTCACCCCCAAGGATCCAACCGAGAATCCATATACTCAGGCGATTTTCTACTTAAACACAACGTATTAGAAACGAAAATTCCTTGTTTCAGCTTAAACTTATCAGTTCGATCGAGATTTTCACGTAATTTTATAGTTCTCGACACGTTTAGATCACGAAAATGTTGTTAGCAAAATAGGTCCTTTGCAAAGGAGGTTTATATGTCACGTCTAAGTTTTGCGACGTGAAAGACGTGTTTGTAAATTGCGTTAAAAATCTCTCTTCGAAGTTGTGAACCTTTATTTATTTAAGTATATATTTTACCAGTTGCCCGAAAATTATCCCAAAAGGAACATACCCCCGGAATAAAGTAACCTATGTATTAATTATTCCAGACTATAATCTAGACCTTTGTGCTGAATGTGATCGGTTGAGTCGTTCTGGCGTGATTGTGTAACAAACATCCATCCATCCAAACTTTCGCATTTATAATATTAGTAGCTGCCGCCTGCGTGAATGGTGTAAATTATCCCAAGGGAATATAATTTCTCCCAGGACAAAAAGTACTCTGTGTTATTCCAAACTATCTATGTGAAAAATTTCGTCCAGATACATAAAACCTCAGAATAAAAACACACTAAACTTATTCGATGTCACTCATCATATCTCAAACCTTTGTAGAATTTTAATGGCAAATTTACAACCCACGCTACCATCAGTTGAAACTAATTCCTGCATCTACAACCGCAGTTATTAATTACAGAAATTCAACCGCCAGAATACAACAAATAAGCGAGGAAATGAACAGTCACAACTGCGGTGCTTGCAAATTGTTGAATGCATTACTAAGGCTCTGACAACTTCGCCATGACAAGACGGGAGCCTTTCACAGAATTGAAATCAAACCGAAACTACCCGGTGTATTCACACAAACTACCCGGTAACGGGTTTACAAACGGGTGGCGCGGACGAAGTCTGATTCCTATCTGGCTCTGAAGTTGGTTCTCGTGTTTGTTCGGGTCCACGAATAAGCTGTTGAACTAAGCACGGGACGGCTCGGCTAGCAATTGCTCGGAGATCGAAGCCGGCTTACTGCGACTTGGCATAAATGTCGAGACGTATCGAGAATGCCCTGTGTAGAGCAATTTTATGCAGTTATATTTATTTATGTAAAAGCTGGTGGCGGTAGAGTTCGTTTTTCGTAGTGATATTAAAGTTCCACTTCAACTTTAATATCACTACAATTATTCGCACTGGATTTTAATTACCTTCTGTCTGATTTTGCGAGTTTATTTTTTCATTATCTGGTTCTATGGCAAATCTGAAAACGAAACTTTGATGCGACAAAACGAAAGTTTTTAGCAAAAACTGAATCTTGTGGCAGTTATTAATAGTACACTAAATATTTCCTTTTATTTGTAAATGCTTTCTTATTGGTCAAATTTATTAGTATCATCCAATATCCAACTAAGGTACTATTCAAACATCACACTGAATTCAAACGATATCTAATTCGAGTGAAGATCAATTCCCTCTAACACGAACTAACTTTATTGGGACCGAAGTTCCAAAACTGCATGTTGTTAACTAGTTCTAATGGGACATAATCCGTAGCCACTAACTAGGTACCTAAATATGCATACTTAGGTAACTAGTTAGGTTAAGCAATGTAGTGCTTTGGTCGTTTCATCGACTTCGAGACGATCCGCTTTCCACTTTTGCAATTTAACCTTTAGACTCGCTCGCATCTGTGATATAGCATAAGCATAATAGCATAATCAGCCTTTTAACGTTCCCACTGCTGGGACACAGGCCTCCTCTCTAGGAGAGGGAATGGGCCGTAATCCACCACGCGGGCCCGGGCGGGTTGGTGAATGTCACATGCCTTCGAATTTTTGGTTCTAGGACATGCCGGTTTCCTCACGATGTTTTCCATCACCGTTTTGAGAGCAGTGGTGATGAAATTAATTACACAAAATAATGCGCCTGGCTGGGTTTGAACCCGCGACCTTCAATTCCTAAGTGGGGCCGTTACCACTCGGCCATCACTGCTCTCCTGTGATATCCTGGTACTTAATTCCCCCTTCATCAAATGATTATTTCCTTCCGCTCTGTGCCGAGTGGAAGGGAGTGTCAGACTTACTGACTAAAACCCACCCGTGTTCCTCCTCTGCGTTCCAAAGTCGCGGTGGCTTTGGGACGAATTTCACAACTCTGGGAAACCTAATTTACCGTTCGGTTTAGATTTCGGCGCTTCAAAACCTCGTTTTGCACTAATAATTCATCCTCTTAACTTCGCTTTTATAAGTGGGTGATTCACTAAATAAGATTAGCGCTAAACTCAGTTGTAATGACATAATATTCACACGTGTATGTATGCTCACACATGTTGTAATGACACAATGTATGAATGGCACTGAAATCAGTGCCATTCATACATTTTAGACACGTGTGAGCATACAAGTGTCTAAAATGTATGATTCACTGATACGATTACTGCTTAACAGAGCTAAAACAACATGCCGTTTATGAATGGTTGTTTTAAGTTTACAAATAATAATGAGATAATTAAAATTACCAGCATATACAGACAACTCTTATGCTAAAAACTTATATAATAAGACCAAATTATCCTCGAGTTTCAAAATATAATTATGAAACTGAAGATATTTCGGTTTTACAGTCGTCGTCTCGTAGTCAGATAGTACTTGCGAAAAGTATTAGTTCAGAAACCGACACAACATACCACAAACGCCTCAATAACTGTAGGAGCACAAAGTAATTCATCCATACATTTATGTTTGGACCGTGACAATAGCAGTTGTGTTGTGTCTTCGTACGCGTATATCCCATTTATTTCCGTTCCCATAGGAATTTCGGGAAATCCTCTCTTAGTATTCCCCTACTCTTCTTAAGTAACCTACATGACAAATTTCACATATCTTCGACCAGTAATGTCGGCTGTGCGTTGTTTTGCAGTCACATCAGTAACGGCAGAGTTTTATATATTGATTTTATCTTCGCGAACCAAGGACACAACTTTACACAAATGCATAGCGCAATAGTTTAGAGTTGTTCAGTGAAGGTTCTTTTGTGGGACACACTTTTCTAATAACTTATCTAAAAATAAAAATAGTTATTTTAAAACATGATTTTTAAAGAATAAAAATGTAAAATTTATTTATAAATCATGTAGGTATGCTACATATCCTATTTGTCTTTTATTGGTGTGAGGCAAAATTGCTAGTTACCAACGTCATCAAAAAAACTCTTTGGCATGTACTAATTAGAAGTAAAGCCAAACCAAATATTTAAACTGAAACAAACATAATATTTGAAATTCTAAAATTAACAACGAGAAGTTTGTTCACAGTAGGTAACTAGTTTTCACAACAGTTAATGCTGTTGAATATTTTTATTACGTGCTCGAAACAAAAAAGTTTTTGCTTTATTATCAAACTAGTGGTGTTTCACAACTCTGCGTGCTTGGATATCAGGTACGTGATTGTTATAAATCCCGGGAGCTATCGACAAAAAAGATCGCTGTATTTTAAACGTCGAACATGGATATTGTTTTTTTGAAGTAGGGCCCCTTTTTAGTGTTAAGCCTTGACGGATTTAAGACAAAACGTGCCATTTGCACATAGGGCATATGTTATATAGGGCGATATGTTTCTGTTTGCAGTTTATCGCGGTTTAGAAATTGAATTGTATGGTATGCAGAACAGTGCAAGGCTTGCTTAATTTTTGTTTGCATTTCCACGAAAATCTGACGGGGCAACTTAGATTAGGGTTTTACAATGAATTGCTTTAATTTTGTTGTTTTTTTTTTATTTCTTCGACATAAGTACCTTAATTAGGAAGCTTGATAGTTCATTCATTTAAATTAAAAATATAGGACATGATTTTTTTTTCTGGGCATTCTATAGAAGGTTTGGTTACGACTGTATGTACAAATGCCAGCAATATGTAATTGCCGCTTGTTACGTACGCACCTGCTTATAATAATAATAATTCCTACATTTATTTTCAGACCAGAGTCTATAGTTCAAAAATATCACAAATCAAACTACATACACACATAATTTATTTATTACATTTATTGGCAAAAGTAGTACCTAGATACAAAGCGCACTTAATATATTCTCAACAAGACAACCATTTGATTCAAAAGACTACACTGTAGTTTGTGTACAACAAATAAGTTCTATTTAAAAAATAAACATTTAACTAAAGATATTCATAAAATACATAGGTATTTTTTAAATGCTAAAATAATAAACTTTTAAATATTATAATAAAACCAAACATTAGAAGTAAGTGAACTCTAAATAAAACAAAAAATAAAGACTTAAGAAATTGATTCCGTATTTTAAGAACGGTACCTGCCGTCTGAAAAATTAATGAAATTGAGTGAATTTTCACATATCACTTCCATTACTAGAATCTCTTTTACAAAACAAACATGTTACTTCAATATGTCGGTCTATCTCATTTCTAAACGACTTTCCCGGTATTACCGACGTATATTTATTCCGCTTTTAGCTTAGAGTAACTTATTTTATTAAACTTTTGAGTGAGTACCGTATTTCAAAGCCTATCCATATTTTGTTTGCTATGTTTTCATTTTATCCGTGTTGTTTGAAATTTCGTGATTCATTTGCAAATTAATAAAGTTTTCGTCGCGCCGGCAATGCACTAAACTAAATATGGTCTCGTAAATGTTAGACAGTCTCGTTTGGGCTCTTGTAATTAAATAAATAATTCGATATAATTTTAATGTACTGCCTAAAACGCTCAAATTGACCCTTGTTATGTATGATAACATGTTTGTTGTTTCAAAACTTAATAATTTTCGCGAATTCTGGATTCAAATATAGGTAATAGGTAAATTTGGTTTTGGTTTTGTTTTGGGTTTTGGTTTTTTTGGTATTTTTTTTTAGTTTGGGAACCAGTATCATCAACTTCTGAGAAAACTGTACCTCTTCTTTAGAAATAATAATATTGTGAATGATGTTTCCTTTACTAATAAATATTCTTATTTTTTTACACTCTACCGGCGATACGATTGCTATACCTACTTGAAATGCCTAAATGATTGAGGTCGTGAGTTTTGGTAGCGTATGTCAATCTAATATGATTGGATCGTTGATACAATGTCAAATGCAACTTTGTCGAGAGGCTCTTAGACCTTAACGCAGTCAAAGCCATGCACGCTGTGCATGCGGTGGGTACACACTAAACACGAACATTAACACACGACTGTGTAAATCTGTCTCGTAGCACCTTTGCGCCGCGGTGGGCCACGCGCATATTTCTATAATAGTTGTGGTTATGTAGTATGTACTGCAGTGGAAACAAAACCATGGTGGGGGGAAGCCAATCTTTTATAAGTGGTTGAAGAAGCGTCGCGCCGTCTTCAGCTTCCGCCTGATGCAGGTACTCACCGGACACGGATGTTTCGGGAGCTACTTGTTTCGGATTCGGTGGGAGGACTCGCCTGGGTGTCGACATTTTGTGGATCGCCCGGAGGACACGGTGCCCTGCTTGGGTGGAGCAACGACGTGTACTCGTCGAGGCGATCGGCGGCAGTGACCTCTCGTTTCCGGTCCTGATTCATTTCATATTCCAGAGCGAGGGGGCTGGGAAGCAGCCACTTCCTTATGCGAAGCAGTAATGCTAGTGTAGGACGAGGTGGACCGCGTGAGGAAGAGGAAAACCTCATGCACCGCAATAAATGGAGCCTCAAAGAGATGTAAGCATAATTGTCGGGGTCCGGCCAGTGTCTGCCACGGTTGCGGAATTTGTTCGAAAGAGCATTAGGGGAACACGGATGGGTATCAATCATATCAGTAAGAATCTGCCACCCCCTTACGCTTGGCCCAGAGTGAAAGTAATCATTTGATGATTTTCCATCCATAAAAAAGGCCCACGTTGTCAAACAAATTAATTTACGCAGCTAAAATGCACCGCGTCGCAGTGCACAACATGCGCCATTGTGGGATTGCGTCTTTATGAACACTAAAATTGCATAGGCTGAACCACAATATGTACATACCTACATAAAATAACAGAACGTGAACGTCAAAAACACAAAGCAAATTCGTTTGGACGATAGAATACAGGAATTAAATCCGACAGCATAGGGTGCCGCTCATCCTATCCTGTCGCGTTTAATTCCTGTATGCCACTAGTTGCCATACAGGAATTTGTTGGCACTAGCGACAACCCTTGGTCATCCGCAGATTGTTCAAATGAAGTCGTCGAATTAGTCCGGACTAACTTTGGACTAATTAAAACCAGTCTGTATTAATCCAACTTGGCCATGTCGCTGATTAAGAGCTTGTCTCGCTAAATGCTGACGCTGATCGGTTTATTTCGCGGATTTCGTGTTGGTTAAGGTTCCTGAAAGTTTGTTAATAGGGAACATTAAGCAAAACTTTGTTTAGGATGCCATGATGTATCACATCATATTTTTTCGTGTAAGTGAAAACGTATTAAATTATAATAGTTTTATTGTTATTCATGTGTAAAAAAACCTGTACTGTGCTATTATGGCATCCTACAAACATTTAAAAGTGGATGATCTAAAAATGTTGCTTCAGGAACATGGTGCTAGTTTAAAGGGAAACAGAAGGATTTGGTTGAAAGGTACGATAAGAGCTAATAAACTTACTTAAGCAAATTGAAACCTTTGAATTAAATTTTAATAAATGTATGTATTTTCACTAACTTGTCTTGTTTCAGGCTTTAACTATTCGACGAAAACAATAACTTTTTTGGTAAAAAAGTTGACACTGAAAGCGACAATAAATGCAAATGTTTATCACTCCACTAAATGATAAATTTAGAGAAATACATGCAAGCACTGACTTATCACCAATTACAATGACTAATAAAGATTTTTTTTAAACAGGTTTGTTATTAAGACCACTTGTTGCTGCGTATGTAGATATGTAAGTAAAATACAATGCAAGACACATTATAACTGTTTCTGTTTTTAGGTTCAAAATGACAGTGGAATGAGAAAAAAATATGCCTAATTAGTATCTATTAAGTGTATGCCGCGTAATTTCCGTAAATTTTTGTCTTTCAGAAATCAAAGATCCCTTTCATTCTTGCATCTAAATACACATCACTGATGCATTATTGTACTAGCATTTTCTCTTTCTACTTTAAGTCAAATGTGCACTCAAATGACTAACTGTACCTATTATTATATTTTTTGCAATTATAATCCAGCTTAGTACGAAAAATTACCGTTTATGGTCAGCACTCTGGAAGCAGAAGGACAATGCAGTAATAATTCTCTATTGTTGTAACTAAGACATCATGCTGTTATATACGAGTATGATACTAGCAGCGCCCCACGGTTTCACCCGCGTTGTTCCCGTTCCCGTGGCAATACGGGGATAAAATATAGCATATGAAACTCCACAATAACGTAGCTTTCTATTGGTAAAATAATTTTGAAAATCGGTTCAGTAGATCCGGAGATTACCCCTTGCAACTTCACAAACTCACAACCTCAGAAACGTTACCTCTTTATAATATTAGTATAGATAGATAAAACATGATAGTTAAAGGCAAATCATATCAGTCTCCAAGCTAGAAAACTTCTAGACAACCGTGCTCCATCGTCAACATCATGACTTTTCATCAGACGAGGTAAGAAACACCTACAGCAAACATACAATAACATGGAAGGAGTGACTGACGAAACTCGGCCGCAGTCAAGTGTTGCGACTGGTTCTTTGTTTCAACCAATCAGAGCAGCCAACGCACGTTGGACAAGACTTTTGTCTCATTCTTTTCGCGATAGTTTTCTTCTTTTACTGGGCATATATGCCCACTAATATTTTTAACTACTAAATGAACTACTTTACCCGAGAAATGGGTACGGTGATATACAACACAAGTCGGATAGTTGGCGTTTTCCACTCCTTTTTCATATCCTTTCTTTTCACTCCATTTTATATCCTGGCTTCTTGCCAAAACCCAATTTACTCATGGGACTTTGGAATAGAAGTCGTCTCTTCAACTTTTGACAAATAGTTTTTAACAATTTTAGTATCCAATTAGTGATTTAAGATAAATTGAGCTGTATCATTATCATTAATCAATCATAGAGCTAACAGTAGTTTGAATCATAGATATTCTATGATCTGATTTTGAAATGGAAATTCCAATAAAATTGTACTAATCCACCATCTTTGATTTAGAATTTAAAATAATAACTATTAGATTATTTTTCAGTTGGATATAACTGTTTTTAAATTCAGAAAGAAAAAATAGAACCCGTTTAGTCCGACAGAAAAGATGCACAAAGTTAATAAAAGAAGGCATTAAATCTGCCTCTGTACATGTGTGTGCGTAAAGTATTAAATAAATAAATGAATAAACTTTAACAGAAAACTAAATAATGACCACACCACCACATCAGGGCAATATGTGCCCGTTCATAGTAACTAACTAGCAAGGCAAGTTAATAAAAGCGTGTAAAAAAGAAGAGTTCGCGTTTTTTATCTCAACACAAGACGGTGTTTCTTTCATAAACTCTTGTTAATATCAAACAGAATTGCAGAATAATGCTTTTAAAATATAATATAAAATCTGTGTGGGCTGGTTCTTGTAACCTTTTTAAATGCACTCAGCACCATTTTGCTCGTTTTATTTTCTCTGACGCAGAGGCTCGGAGAAGTTATGTTAAAAATATCTTTAGCTCTCATTTCACATTGTAGTGCTTGAAATGAGAGTAATATTTAGTTTTTTTTTATATATATCGGTTATCCATATTTAGATTTAAAAGGAAAAAAATATTGTACTCCATACTAAATTTTTAATTTTGATATCCGGTAGTCTATGTGCAGCTGTTAAGGCTTTTCATAGACACGATAATGATAATAACAGTTCTTGTTTAGCTTCAAAAGCTTACCTTGGAAAGTGGTGGACATAGAAAAACAATGAAAAAAATTGCTAATGTAGTATATACATACATATACCTATGTATATAGAAGAATTTAGATTTGTTGAATCAAGAGTCAAAGGTTCACAATATCCAATAATAGGAAATTTATTGCGATTCGTCGTGTTAATTACGGAAAACAGCATCTCCAAATGAATACTTGAAAAATATATATGTATCTAGATACCATTAAAACTTAATAAACGTCCAGGGGCTCTAGACGACGTGCAGTCCTGCAGACTAACATAATTATGTTGTCGTAATGAGAAAAATAAATCATTTCTGCAGCATTTGTCAATCTCATACATTTTTGGTGTTTTGCCCATCGCCTTGGCCATGCTACCACTAACAGGATGACACTTGTTGCCTCAGTTAGTTTTGGTAATTTTAGTAAATATTGATATAAATCTACAGGTTTCTATCACCTCTCGATTGTACCTGATATCGTGATTTTACATCAATGCGAAAGTATTAAAATCAAAGTGGCAGCGCGATGGAGCCCAGTAATTGGGTGACGCAGCATGGTGTATGTTGTGTTACCTTGGCAAGACTGGTGTCAGATTTTTTAACTTTGACGAGGAGACCTGTTTGTAACAACGCGGTCCAGCGCGCACTGCGTTGAAATTGGTAAAGGCTATAGCAGTTATTTTAAGTCCCATATAATATGGGCAAATTAAATTATTGGAAACTCTACGTTCATTTGTTGCATGGAAATAATTGACTCGCCTTTATTTAGAATCTTTAGTCTTTCGTTCCTTCCAGCAATATTCTGCATACCTGAAAAACTAGAGATGTTTTTCATATTCTTTCCGACCGGCAGTCTAGATAATAATATTGAAGTACAGTCAGCCAAGAGTATTAGTTGTCGGTCTGAATATAACATACACATACTATATATGTATGTATTCAAGAATAATTAAGTGGATAGAAAAAGCGAAAACTAACTAATTACTTTTCCAATACCCTCATCATCATCACCATTTCTGCCTAAAGACGTCCAGTGCTGGACATAAGGCCTCTCCAAGTGTCCACAACGAATTTCTGCAATACCCGCCTCTTTAGTTTAGGCTCCAGTCAAAATGACATTTTATCACCAATAAAAAAAAATAGTTACGTTACATATCGGTAACGCATACCACTCTCATACATGTCGGCGTCTTATCTAGTAAACGTTTCAAAAGTTATAATAAGTTGTTATTCAATAAGTAAGTTTAGAAAATAATAAAATTTACTGCGCGATACTTATTATATACTTATTTTTAGTTAGTCACTTGTCTCTTTAATCGACTGTACCAGTGAAGGTTCCAGCAAATTAACTTTGTTTCAATGATAAATAGTTCGCTCAGAGCTGGAAAATGTTGAGGGAAGACGCAAGTATTTTCTTCATTCTTTTTCCTTATCCATTGAAAAAGTATGTGGAATATTTGGCGAGTTCATAGTTGTGTGTGTTCCAGTTGGCGTGCAATCTAGGTAGGCTTCTGTCACTGGTTTTATTAGCCAACTAGCTGTGCCCCGCGGATACACCCGCCACTAAAAGTCGTAGCGTAATATTTTTTTTCTTTCATACAAACCATGCTCTGACTATTGACAGAATATGGTTTGTACCGAACACAACAAAAAAAAGAATTATCCAATTTAGTGCAGTCGTTCTGAAGTTCTGCATGTACTATTTTAGCGATTCACTTTTATCTGTAAAGATCAGGGATGTGATGTTTATATACATTTTCCATCCATAAATTTGTTGTTTTTTGTATTTTCATTGGTTTTCATAATTTAAAAAAAAATTTAGAAGTCGGTTTTGGTAATATGTACCTATCTAGATACTAAGACGTAAGTCAAGGCTGTGGTAAACGAAAACACGTTTTACTCTAAGTATAGTTAATTAGCAATTCATATCCGATCTCTCCATTAATTTAGAAATAAGGGGTCTCTCTTAATTTGAATGAACTATTACTATATAACCAGCCTCATTGCATTGTAATTGTTACCAGATAGTTACAAACTCCGTAAGCTTATAAAATATTTTGAAAGATTGTAAACTCTCCACAATTAAAATTATAAACTTAAAATTTGATAGTTTCACACGTCATAGTCGCGTAAACTAATGGCTGGCTTTTACTTTGGATAAGGATAAAATTGTAAGTATTGCCACACAACGTATCAATGTTGCCAGCATTTTGGGTACATTACCTGTGGCCAGCGACGCGGAGGAATTTTGCCATATTTTAGATTTGTTTTAGTTAGTGAGCTTTATTTTTTAATTTTTATTTAATATAAACTCATATTTATGTCGCCGGAAAATGGCAAAATCTTAAGATTACAAAATATCTTGAGAGATTGTAAAGTCTCGACAAATTGTCAACTGAACATTTGGAATACTTTTTACGTATCCAAATTTGATAGCCAATAATCTCTTAAGTCATTCCCAGAAATTGTAAAGCGACATAGGTAATCTGACGACGTGTTGGCGACCAAAAAGTATACGGTTCTACAATTTATCGTATTTTCTTGCCTAACGAAGTACCATAGGGCACAGGGAGCTTAGGGCAACCCCACACTGATTAAATTCTATATCTGTTGATGATAGTTTGATATTTAACGAGGTTTGATTATAAAGTGAAAAATAAAAAGTATTTTTATCAATAAAGTTATCGTATG
The DNA here is from genome assembly GCA_905332915.2 of Hecatera dysodea. Classification (NCBI taxonomy): domain Eukaryota; kingdom Metazoa; phylum Arthropoda; class Insecta; order Lepidoptera; family Noctuidae; genus Hecatera; species Hecatera dysodea. The sequence goes on along the minus strand of HG995286.1, from coordinate 20,619,733 downwards.
ATTTTATTTTTAAGTAGTGGTCGTAATCTAGCATATCTACTAGTGGTCGTTAACTGACATAAGTGGTCGTAATCGCGCATTTCGGCTTTGCATTTTTCCCATAATTTATGAATACGAGTAGAAGTGCGATATTTTATTACGCAATTTCATTATATTGTATTTAGGACCAAGTTAAATTGGTCACCAATTATTTTTACGTGTAAATGACGTATATTTATAGTCGTCTAAATTTAGCAACTGAACAAAGTGGCCGCTAACCAGCGTCATGGCCCTACTAAAGTATATTCTATTTATAGTCTCGTTATATAAGTAAGTGAAATGAACGTTTTGTTTTGTAATTTTTTGGCAATTTCCAGTAAGCAATTTTAATCCCAATAAATGCGTTCTCTCGATAGTCGTTCCCCGATAAAGTCTCATATCGGTTGTGCTTCAAAAATGTGCTATTGGGGTATAACTCTTAAAGGGACCCGTGCGGCTTCTCGCAGCCAAAATGAGCGACACGTGACGCCAGAAATATTTAGGCAGGGCTGAGCCAAAACTGTCACAAACTATCGATCTATAAAACAATTATGGCACCTTGCTATGTTTTGTCTAGATTTGATCTTCAACGTGTCTGTTGTCAGAAAGACATTTGAGCAGCAGGGTGAAAGGGAGTGGTACTACGGGTTCGGGTCCAACAGCCATTGTACCAGATCCCTTCCTGACCAGCTCATCGGACGTATGATTTCCCAGTGTTCCACTATGTTCTTTTATTCACAGCAGTCACAGTGTTGCGGTTGGTCACCGTGACCAACCGCAACACTGTGCGGCGTTCTAGCGCATTCTTGTATAAGTGGTGTAATTCTTCCCTAAGAGTTGGAGAGCTAATGCACTGTCGAAGAGTTTACGAATTTGTGTAGCGCTCGTAACTCATCTCAAAAAAAGATGCGAAAATAACATTTTCTACGAAACGTTCTGCCTTTACGAAGTCAGTGACGGTTCACGATAAAATAGATTCAATTTCATTTTACAGTGAACGTTCAAATATGTTATTGAGATGAGATGAGATTTAAACCTGACGGAGAGCAGTTACAATTTCTAGTCAATCTTATTTGTAACCGTTTCGAGTGGTGCCGACGAGTCGACAAGAAGGAATTTGCGACGGCTTCATGCCATGAACGCTTCATACCGAGCTCATATCGAACGCATATTAGGTACCGGTATGCAATAGAAATTCCTCTATTACTCAAATTGAGCTTGAATATTACCAAGATTTCAGTTTAATTAGATTATAAAGAGATTCCCCAAAGAGCTTGCGGAAGTAAAGTTTAATAGTAGACATAAAGTCTATCCTGCCAGTGTTGCGGAATTTGTTCGCAAGAGTCACCGCGGCCCTGAAAAGGAAAGGGAATTTTCAAGGGTTTTTGTCAGTAAAGTCCTTTCCACTCCGGAAGAAGTCATTTGATGATTTCCCATCCTTAAAAAAAAGCATAAAACCTGTGAAGGTACATATCCAACATTAGCTTGAATCTAAATAACCTCAAATGGAAATGACAAAAATTTAACCGAGCAAGTCAAGAGGCTTCAACACTATTGGATAAACCCATTAGATACGTTCCTACTAACAAGCTACTTTAAGCCCGAGCGCGGCGTGTTCGAGTTGGAAGCACCGTTTAATAGCTCAGAGCCAATTTACGTCACATAATTGTTGCCGCCTCTCGGCATTATCAGGGAGTATTAAAAAATTATTTATACTGTAAACTTAGAATGGATTTCTTGTATCAAGTTAACTTTTACGTTACACATACTTTTAGCACAGTTTAATGTTTCCACTATGAGCCAATGCTAAACAGTTAAACATTAAGCAATTAAATGTTAGAGACTTAAATGATATAATAAAATAGGTAAGATATCATAACCCATGATGCTCACACTAGGTCTTTGACCGAGGCTCAACATTTCTAGAGATCGTCGAAGAGCAAGGGAGAATTATACTGATCCATCGAATTCTCAGCACCACAGTACGATTAAAAACAGGCATCGTCAATATAATAAAGTAGGAATAGGCGGCAAGATCGATGGCAGTGAGATAGCAATATGATTACAAAAATATTTCACTAATAAGAAACTATACTATCACTAAGTGGCATAGACTAAATTTGATCCCGTCAAAATTCACAATACCATGGAATCAAATTCGCACGAAAATACTTCTATAAAACTTTATTTACTGCGTTCTTCGTAGTGAATGAATAGTCTGAAAAGGTATCTTCTACGTACCTTTTTTTACAAAATGACCTACGCAATTAAACTTAGTCTCATAAACGAAGACGTATTGCAAAGAATAAACTTTAATGCGTATTTAAAATTATGTTATCGCATCAATACACCTTCAAGTTATAGGTACAGCATGTGTCACTTAAAGGCAACTAACTCTAAGTGGAATTGTTTGAGCATTCGAGCGTAAGTATCTTTAATATGCGAGACACTCATCTTATGAATAAGTAAAGGAAAATTCTCATCTGGGAATATTTCAAGTTAGGGCGAAGAGCAGTTTAAAGAAAATTCAACGTTTATTAGTAGCTGAAATAAAATAAGGACAGACACTTTAGAGATCTCCATCTTGAAAGGCGAAGCATTTTGTTACAGTGTTCTATTTTTATCCTCTTACTTGTTGAGTTTATTTGTGCCATGCTCGACTATAGCATAATAATCAGCCTTAAACCAAAATATAAACCAGTCAGCGAAATATCGCGGACTCTACCATATTAAACTAATCATAAAAATGCATTGAATATGTGCTTACTAATTCTATGTATTAGGTGTATAGGTAGCTAGCTACGAATACATATTAGTAAATTGAGTACATTGAATGTCATGCTCATATAATGCTACAACCATACTTGTTCCTAATTTAAATGTCAAAGCCAAAAGCCAAGGATCTAATTCTGAGCTGTCAATAGCAAGTTGAACCATTGCGGCCTATACCTACTCGCAACGTTATGACAGGACGTTCTATAACGCCAATTAGGCTGTTTAGTTATGATCAGGCTACTCGCATCAGATAGTGTGCCTGAAGGCATTTCATTGTCTATGCCTGCCTGCGGCTGGACACGGTCCGCTCCCTCGTTTATTTCCTCTGATATTTGGTTCGCAATGTCATTCTGGTTCAGGGACGGCGAGAAACGAAAAGTGTGTAAAGTTATTTTATTTTTATTTTTTATGTTTCAGGTGTACTAGAGATGGTAGCAGAGAGATAGGCTTTTTTCTGGGATAGAAAATAATATTTATATTTGTTCCGTCAGTTAAATTTTCAAACATATGGGACACGTATTTTTTGCCTTTTTGCAATCAATTAAAATTGAAAAAGATAAAGCTCATCAAAGTTCAGAAGTAACTAGGGTTGTAATGACATCGGTATTGAATATAGGTATGACATCGATTTTGAAACTAAATTTTCAATTAATGTGAACGAATGATGTGTATCTTCGTAATCGTAACCGGAGGCAGTCAGTAACGTTTATAGAAATGCTATTTTAGGTGTTCAAAATGTACGTAGTAGCAGAATATTAAATAGTTCGCTGAATTTTAGCTTCTGTGAAACAAAAAATATAACGCGAATCTAGTTTATTATTTAGTTTTACAGTGCTAGGTTCGCTGTAAAGCTAAAACCCGTTAGCCTAGTGTTAAGCGGAACAGGCAAGAGGGCCTCTGTGCTGTTCCGCTCAACACTAGCCTAACGGTCTAGTCCAAAGCTAACTTGACATATTTGCAGAATGTTCTTGACAGGCAGTTAGTAATGGCTAAAACTGTATTTATAATTATTTAACTCGCCTTCTTTAACAGTTTTATGACAAATTGAAATCCCAGAGTCCCCAGTTCTTACGTATTTTCTCAGTAGTATTAATTAGATTATTATCGAGGAGTTGCGTTAGTAAATTTGTAAATTGCATGTAACGTATGCATACCTGCTAGTTTGGGCCGACGTAACGTACATATATACAGGGCCTCAAGTCTGCTATTACAATAGTGTCAGAATGGTCTATCATTGATTTCATAATGGTTGATTTTTACAAGATTGGTAATGTACTAATATAAAAGCGTCACTAGATTATGACTTTCCAATGGTCAACCACTGACACTCCATCGAAAGAAATGGCATAGAATGGTAATCTCGTACATAATGACAAATGAATGACAGACGTATGAGGTAATCTTTTAAATTTTTGACAGTTCCTTTGATCAGTCACTTACCATTAGGACGTCATCGTGCAGTCATTGCTTTTAATAGCTCGGTTATCAAAAAAATATTGACCGACCAATGATCGACCATTATGAATTTAGCAGATAACGAACTTTTAGCAAAATAACAATGGGTTCGTGTTGGAATGACACATTTAGAAAAATAGCAGACTTGGGGCCCTGTGAGTTCTATTGTTATAAATATAAGTAGTTACAATTGATTTTATTTATAGGTATCACCTATAAATCAAGTATTAAGCACTTTGAGATTCTATGCAAGGCAGTTACAATGTTTGAAAAATCATAAACTTGTATGTTTATGGCGAGTTTCTGAGACTAACCAAATGGTTTACTCGGGCTAGCGAAATATTGCTGAGCAAAACAAGTCTGTCAATTAATAATTAAGTTAGTGTAGGCTAACTAGGTAGTTTGTTTATTTTTGCGCAAGTCGCCTTGAGTGAGTAACATAAAATTGACGGATTGAAATTGTTTTAACGAAAACTATTCACCGAACCGTTTCTAGCCAGGATTTTTTAAATGTATGCTGAATTAAGATGATTGATTATGACTTTAGAATTTTACAAAAAAAAAACACGGTGTTTTTGGTTGCTTTTTCGTTTTTTGAACACCAACTTCCGAAATTAAAGTTATTTTGTAAACAATAAAGAAATATGCGATTTCAGCAATCCCGAAAGATAAAGATATAATTTATTAAAGAATTCCGTTTCCTATCATCTCTGTTCTTCATCAAAACTTCACCAAACTAGAAAGGGACCACCTCGAAATACTAAGATGCTCTTTCAAACCATCGCACACTATTTTATTTTTTCATTTTACATCGACAAGAGGGAATGAGAACGTCGTAAATGTAAACTAAGCCACGCATTATTAGTGATAACTCAAGTAGTCGTCGTCAAATCTCAATCAAGTTTGAATGGGCCTACACAACAAGCACCCGAATTTTCGAATATAAAAAGAATTATCAAAATCGGTACAAAGTTATGAGGTAGGTAACACATACAAAAAAAAAGAATTGAGAATCTCCTCCTTTTTTGGAAGTCGTTTGAAAAATATGAAAGTCCTGAAAAATATGATGAATATTTCATTCCATTGTTAAAAAGGAACCCAAAACTAACCAATTAGATGTGTCTACAATCTGATTTCACATTTGCAATATTTCAGGTGGAGATAATAATCTATACTTATATTATAAAGCTGAAGAGTTTGTTTGTTTGAACGCGCTAATCTCAGGAACTACTGGTCCGATTTGGAAAAAATCTTTCAGTGTTAGATAGCACATTTATCGAGGAAGGCTATAAGCTATATATCATCACGCTAAGACCAATAGGAGCGGAGCAGTCATTAATATGAATTTTATATTGTAGGAACGATTTCTGCGATCAGGTGGTTCTTATTTCATTTTAAGTATGAACTCCGAAGCAAGCACTCACCACATAAACCTCGCTCGTTCACCTTTTCAACACATGCCCATAAATACACCTGTAAACGTAGAATGTATATTCACTTGTTGCGGAAATCCAATTCTTTGTACGAGTATTCAGTAAAGGAGAACATCCATTTTACTTCCATGCTTATACACTTATATAACTAACGTTACCCAACTGGCTTATTTTTCTGTTACGCATCGTTTACCGTCTGTCCTTGGGTTATATTTGAAACCCTGTTACGGTACTTATACGAGGGAATAAATCTCTTTGCTTTGGGAGATACGCCGCCCACAAGGCCCTTTCTTACTCTAATTAATACTTTTATCATATTCTTGTAAAATAGAATGATGAAATTATAAGTAGGCAGGAATTTAAGGGTCATTAAAATATACTTTTTCATTATAGAGATCTGATAATTATTGAGTATTTGTTGTCACTAAAGCTTATTTTAATCACCGAAAAATGGCAAACTTCGTAATATTGTAAAATATCTTGAGAGATTGTAAACTTTCGATAAATTGACAACTGAATATTTGGAACACTTTTTTACGCATCAATATTTGATAGTCTATAATCTGTCGAAGTCATTCCGCGAAACTGTAGAATAGCAAGTAACGAAACGTTATGTATTAGAATTTCAACATTCTAAAGGACGAAGGAGCCCCACTGTGCGGGGCTTCTATTTCTGTCTGAAGAAATTAAAAAAAGAACAGCATGACGGGACCTAAGTACGCTCGCTTCGCTCGCTCACTCTAACTCCCATTACACCATTCGAACCTAACGTATCCGTATCGGGGGGCGCTAAATTCGCTGTGCCTTATACTCCGCTACTTGGCTGGCCAGAAAATCCGATAAATTTTAGAACCTTACACTGATTGTTCGCCAACAAATCGTCAATTTATGTCGGTTCACAATCTCTCGAATAACTCCGAGTAAAAGTATTCCAAATGTTCAGTTGATAATACATCGAGAGTTTACAATCTCTCAAGATATTTTATAATTTTACGCATATTATATACAGAATAGCTATGATTAGGGCGGGTATAAATTCAAGTTAATATAATACATAATAGTAAAGGCTGTGGCAACATCTATACCATCACATGCAAAGTACTCAAGACGAGCCTGACGTCACACGTTCCATAAAATCCTACATCGCGCAATCAATATTTTCCGCGAAAAGCATCATACACAAACACTGACATCCACAATTGGGCAGTGGCCCAGCTTTTTTTGCTACGTTCGTTTGAGCTGTGTCCAACCTGTTAACTCAATAGAGAAAATGTACCCTGGTGCTGCTACGCTTGGTTTTAATGGGCAGTTCAGACTGGCTGGTTCACATTACGATTACGTTTACGTTTACATTACGACACTGTGTTTTGATATGCAACCTCACCGCATTCCAATCATACGTAATTACTTTAAATAGGTGTACCTATTTAAAGTAACTATTACGTATGTTTGGAATCACTGAAGAATAGACTAACCTCTTTATCCGCAACATCTTCCAATAAAGGAAAGGATGTAATTTTCATGAAAGCTGGCATTGTCACCATCAAGCAGCTTCGCTTTTCTAAACACTTTATCAAGATGCAGCTCAGGAAAATTGATAAATAAAAGTTAAGCGAAGCAGAGTCATTTACATAGAGTTACCCTGCAGATCCACACTTAGCATCACAAATTAACCTGTGACACCCTACCTGTGAGGCCAAACTGCTGGGCTGTGAGGATGTGAAGGCGGAATGCTCAGAAGAGGCTGTAGCAAAGGGACGCTACGCTCGCCTCTATGGGATTTTTGTACTCGTAAGCCCTAGCGGTGAAGGCCGAGTGCTCGATGAGGCTAAGTTACCTACACATGTGTCCCCTACCTGTGTGTGGGCAGGATGCTCGGCGGGGCTTAAGCACGGGAGAGCCACACTGGCCTCTGTGAGATCTTTCCACTTGTGACCTCTAACGTGAAGGGGAGAATGTTCAGCGAGGCTTCGTTATACAAGTGAGTCTTACCTGTGAGGGCAGAATGCTCGGCGGGGCTGTAGCACGGGGGCGCCACGCTCGCCTCTGTGGGACTGCACGGGGGGGGGCCTTCGTGCCGCTGCACACCTTTCTTGACCATGTAGCAGCGCGGCATTGCGGCCAACGCTGGAACAAAAATAAATGAACTGTAGATGCATAGATGTAAGATCTAAATTACAACTATTTACGCGAATATACGCGCAAAAAGAAAACAATATTACAAAACTTTACAAAGACAGCGACGTTATAGTAAACAAGGATCATTAGTAGATAAAACCAGAAGAGCTTTGAAAACACCACATTGTCCTTGTCTCGTTAAGATGAAAAAGTAAGCCATATAGATAATCTTAGAAAAATGACATTTACAAAAATAATATCGCACTGCAAGTTATTCGATAACATACAAAAACACGCAAGCTATCAAAATCATAGAGGTTCATTTACAATCGCAGCCAGCGTATAAAAATCATGTAGGCACGGTAAACTAACCACGTATTCGCGTCGCGATATATTTACATAATATTTTTTAAGGAAAATGTCTAAGAAATTCAGCAGGAAAATGTTTGGAGGCAGGTTCATGCCGCCGGGAAATGCGGCGGATCAAACGGAAAATGTGGTCACGGAATCTTATAGTAGACGCCCTTATTATTCAAATAAATGTATTTGAGTACGATGCTTCAATGGAAGCTGAAATGTAGGAAGAGAAACCGCAATCTTTAAACTGTACAAGTTTATAAGAACTCAGAAACTGGAGTATATGTGCGCAAACCTAGGTTTGAATTTAATAATGAACTCTATCGTTTCACCGTAATCCATTTTCATAAAACTAATTTGCAATAAATTTTCCAACGTATCTCTCAAAATTTGATTCATACCATCCAAAATTTGAATCTCTTAAATGATAATCTTTTGTTAATGAAATAAATAATGCAAGTGCCCAAGGAAGTTGAGTGTGCAAAATGTAAGGCCCGCTAAATTTATATAGTTTTGAACTTTAAAAAGCTTACAGACTATATTTCTGAATGTTCCCATGAGGTTTGTTGGTCATTTATTTTTATAACTCTTCCTCTTAGCATATACAGTAACTGGACTGTAGAAATGCAAATGCAATGAAATTAGAACTATGTATTTCAATTATTGTTTTAGTGATGATATTCAATTTTTAATACTTATAACAATTCAGTTGATCATAAAATATAAGAATTTTTAGTAAAATATATATATATGAAAAATCAAAATACATAAGTCTGAACTGCACGCTTCGAAATATCTACACCGGTGAGCTTGCGAACTTTTCTTGTTTTTATATATGTTTTAAATTGACTAGCTTTTATTATCTTCTTTAATGATAGGATAATTCAATTCAGAATCAATTGGAAATTGTCACTAAAACTATCATTTGTACCTGTCCAGAGCATTTTTTCAAACCATCTACTTGATATATGAGGCGATTGGGTTTAAAATATAAATTAACCAATAATTCTGCTGGCAACATTCAGAATCATAATCTGCAAGCTTTTCAAAACTATGTACAGAATGCGGTTCTCAGTTTGCAAGCTCAACTTCATCTAGCGCCCGGTCTAAAATCCGATATACAATAAACTAGTTAACATGTACTGTCAAATATATTTATCTATATTAGTTTTGTATATCAAAGGAGACTGCAGGTCTTACTTTGTAGTCCCCATAATAATCCCCCAGTTACCCTACAACGTCCCCCGTCGAATGCAGACTGGTAAAGCCGTATAAAGCACCCGTTGCAGTCATTATTAGTACGAAGAGATTTGACCCAACGCAGTCGGGCTTAAGCCGTCAAAAGACTCCGAACAAACAGATATTCTATGAGCGATAACGGCAGTTGAAAAGTTTGAAAAGGTCGCATGCGCAATGCATAAGTACCCAATATCACTGATAGATTTTACTGCCTCTAACGACTTGTCATAGAACACCTATGACAAGCCTCGCAACAGAGCTTATGTCTTTCGTCCAAAACCTTGTAAAACGCACCGATAGATACGTAAGATCTGTATCAAATAGGAATTCTATAAATTGAAAATCTTCCTTCATTAAATCGAATACCTAACGAGCCTATACAAACGAGTCAAATTACCCCGGAGCCTTTGTTCCCGAATTTAAATTCCAAGCAAACACAAGCGGAACTTTTTCGCTCCCTGCACGTTTAGTTTCTGCATATTAATCCCGGGCTTATGAAAACACGTGCGCACTAATTAAGAGCATTGAAGCACGTTTCAATGTGAACTTTATGAAATGGAATACCGAACAAAATAATATACACATAAGTATGATATACATAATATATAATGGCCGCCGGGTACACAATAATGAGAACTGGGAACATGCACAACGCCGCCAAATCGGGCCTTGAAATAGATGGTGATGTAACTTGGATGGAAACCATGATGGCAGAATCTGTATGTACTTGAAGAATACATGCATAAGTAGTCGGACAGTGTGTCCAAGAATGAAAATCAAAAAGTCACAATAACTGAGACCTTGTCCTCCAAACTCCCATAACAATATCTCGATTTCCAAAAACATTTCACACATAACTGACGAAAAACGAAACCGTTCATTAAATTACCCGAAGCTTATCGCTGGATTAATTGATGCAACATGTTTTTCATTCAACGCCTCGCTGGCCAACCAATCATCTGACAAATTGTTCGCCAGTTCACGTTTATTCTGTCCCTTAATTGGTATCGATTACGATGCGACAGCTTTGCATAAAGTCGGTCTTGGATGTCGTTTGTCCGTTGAGTCACTGTAGACTTTTTCTTCTTTGAAAAATAAAGCTTGCAGTTTCGAAAACAGAGCTCTTTCCTGTAAGGTGTGTGTAAAAAGGAACAGAGCTCGTAGAGCGCTTGAAGCGGATTTCCTGTGACAAGACACGTCGACAAAATGGCATATAATGCACCTTTTTAAACGCGAATGTGGGTAGATGTTACACGTGGGCCGCCGGCGCCCACCGCGACCACGGCATGCGCCGGTCGCACGCTGCCATTAATAATATGGGGATTTCAAAGAAATTAACCACTATAGCTTTTAATAATACGCTGTTAATGAGCATGGGTACCGAGAAAGGTTTAAAGGTTTCTTTGTGATCAAATTCATAAATTCACTGACTGAATATCATTCTAAGAAATGAGAGAATGAGAACATCATCAACGTAGTTGAAGCTACGCATTATTAGGGATGACTCAAATACTAGTTGTCAAATCTCACTCAACCACACCACAACACAAGCACCAACTTTCCAATAAAAAAAAATTGTAAAATCGGTATCCCCAATAAAAAGTTATGAGGTAACACATAAGTACATAAAAAAACAGTCGACTTGAGAACCACCTCCTTTTTTGGAAGTCGGTTAAAAATCAAGCTTATCTATAATGCTCACCACGCTAACGCACGTCTCGCAAAAGCTCGAAAATTGCTCGACTGTTTTGTTTGTCGCCCATGTACATAGGTAACTAATGTCTTTTATTTCAGAATCAACACCGACACGCATTAGAAAAAAAAACATACCTAGTAAATTCTTTTATAGGTTTTCTCTTTCTAAGTTCGTTGGATCATATAGTTTTTAATAATAAAATCATAATTATAGTCTAGAGCCAAAGTTCAACAGGCACATTCAAAAAGCAGTGTCCACTTGAAATTCCGAACTAAGTTGTATGGCAGCACGAAGCACCGCAGTTTGTTAAGTAAATAAAAGTATCTTAGAATCATTACGACAAAGTTCGCCGTGTTACGAGGAGGGGGTGCAACAAGTCCGTCTGGCCCTTCCTTAGGGCTGCCAGGCGCCGGAATAAAGCTGGACGGGTTAGGCTTTTATTATAAACTCGTGGCTTGGTCATGACAGCCGCACGACACGGTCTTTAAACAACTTTGCCGAGGTCGATCCGCCGATGAGTGACAGACCTATACAGATATACCACAGTATACAGTATAATGATGTCCAGTACTTCACCCAGGCCGTTATTTCATTAAAACTGCATCCTGGGGTACTGGAGTTTTCAACCAGTTGCAGATATTTTTCTCCTTGCAATAGTGGCAATATGCATTCCAGAATGCAAAGGTATTTTGCTAGGGTTTTAGTCAGTAAATGTTTGACACTTCTGAGTCATGTGATGATTTCCCATAAAAAAGGATCTGAATCAAGCTTTTTATAACCTAAAAAAGGTGCGATCGATGATAAACGCGTTTGCATGTGTGAGTTAGTAATTTCGATTGTGTAGTAATATATTACTATGTATGTATGTACCTAATATGCTATTACATACAGAGACTCATTAATTTCTATAAAAGCAGTTAAGCCATTGCGTTTGGCTGTCATTTGTCTTTGACAGTCGATACTTGAGTAGTCGATATTATCAGCCAAAGAATCGATGAAAATCTACATTAATATGGCGTACACGTTGGAATAATACCGGGTATGATTATAAAGAGCGACAGCTAGTTTAAATAAAAAACACTGATCACATTATTAGAAGGTATGAGAGTATTTGTTACAGGATCAAAAAGCCCGAATTTGTCTCCTGGCCATTTCTAGGAGCTGGCAACCCTACTCTTCATTTAACCTTAGGCGTTGCACACACGATCTGCGGACGAACTCGTAAACGCACTCGAGATTATGGGAGCCTGTACTTAAACTTTATGCAGGAATATGAATGGATGCATCCCGTTGAAACTGAAAGTTTGTTAATGAATGTTACCTTGTACACATAGAAAAAGTTCTAGTAATTGTTGTAACCCTGACTTTGTGCGTAAAATGCACGTTATTTATGTCGGTTTCATTCTGTTATAACTTTATTATGCCTTCGCCTTGTCGCATTATTTGCGTACAGCAATTTAATTTATAAAACTATCATAAAATATAATTGAGACCTTCAACAAGCATGTGATGTGTCGTACGGCATAGTCTGAACATATAATTTAATTATCTCCGTGCACCACATTTCAATAAACCGGTCCAGAAGATTCAGAGAAAATGCAGAAAGACAGAAAGACACGAGTGATCCTATAAGGGGTTTCATATTGCAGGCCTGCTGATGGCGAGTTATTGGTGGCTCACCGTCCTATAGCAACCAGGCCCGAGTCGATGGCGTGTCGTGTTCCACGCGCGCCTCAAAGAGATGTCAGCAAAGAAGACGGCCCCCATAGGGCCAGTGCCTGCTAGGGTTGCGGAATTTGTTCGAAAGAGTCACCGCGGCCCTGGAACGCAAAGGCTACTAGAAGGAACACGGGTGGGTTTTAGTCAGTAAGAGTATGATACTCCCTTCCACTCCACCCAGAGCGATAGAAGTCATTTAATGATTTCCCATCCAGAAAAAAGGGTTTCATCTTTTCATTCGAAACCTAAAAAGTTTCTAGTATTGCTACGAAATCTGACGTCGATACGTAAATGCCACTCTGAGAGAGGAAGAGAGAGAAAACTCTGAGGTGAACAAGTTTTTTATTAATGTAATCATTTACGCAAACCAATCTATAGAGGCGGCTAAATGCTTAAGTTTTATTCACGAAATAAATTTGTTTGAAAGCAGTGGTGAAATTAGGCAACATAGCGACTAGTTGGCTTGCCTTTCACGTGGCTTGACTCTTGACGTAAGTCTCAAAGAAACCATTTAATTTACAAATAAAGGAAGCCATAGCTTTACATTTCGCTATAGAAATTCGCAATCGTATTGTACTTTCAAAAATTATTTCTTCATCTACCTAGCTTTTTCCCAACTGTGTTGGGATCGGCTTCCAGTCACACCGGATTCAGCTGATATTTTACGTGGAGCGGCTGCCTACAAGACCTCCAAAACAATTGACGGGTAAAAATGGTACTTCTTGGCAAGACTGAAATAAGACTTTCTTGCTTTTGACTAACCGTAATGACAGTCAAAGATCTACAAATGACAGCCGGGACCAATGGCTTAACGTGCTTTCCGAGGCACAGAGGAATCTACGTATGTTAAGATGATCACCCATCCATAGACCCCAGCAAGCGTGCTTAACCTTGATGATCTACCCGTGCAGCTGTTATTATTTAGTCACGAGCACCGTGCAAACATTATCTACCTTTGGCAAACATTTAAAAACTATTTGATCTGTATCATTCAAAGGTTGACTAGTAGAAAATAAATAAGGCATCCTTATAGTGAAATAAATACAGTAGTCCTGACCGTAAAAAAACTATCCTAAGCAAATCGCGACACTTTAACTAAAATAAGAACACCAAAAACTGCAAAATTGCTATAAATTGAATACTTTTTTTCCACTATATATATATATATATATATATATATATATATATATATATATGAAGCCACTTAGTACATAATTCCGAGCAATTTTATGGTATTGAACATATTGCTGAGATAATTTAATGTAATCTAAGATTTTTGCTACCAAATATCTTGGCAACGCGGGACCATATTCTGTACATTTTTTGCAGTTCACTGTACACCGTAACTTTGAAGGATAGTAATCAAAATGGTGATAGGTGAATAACAAGGCCAATTTGGTTTAAAGGTCTTGTATTTATGTATGACTAACTGTCACATAATGTATGCAAGTAGCACCATCTCATTTACTTGATAGATCCAGCCATTGATCTATTTATGTGAACACTATTAACGCCGACGAAGTCGATTACGACGCAAATAAATTATATCTTAAAATAGCATTTCACCCACGAATTCGTCTGTGCTAGTACAAACAATTTCCAACCCGTTTTACCCCCTTATGGATGGATTTTCTTAAATACCGTTCTTAGCGAACGTACACCCTATAAGGAACCTACCTGCCAATTTTTAAGTTTCTAGTTGTTATATTTTCTGAGATTTCGTGATTAATACGTGTATTTCGCTTTTATATATATAAGTTAATAAAAGTATGCCACAACAATTCATACTAAAACTAACCACGACCAGAGAGCATCTACCATAAACAAAGAGTTATGAAAATCATCAGTATCAAGACAGGCGTCGAAGTTATCACCTGTTGTTTTGCGTCTTTCAGTTATAATAGAGCACAGCATGCACAAACAACTGGGTGAAAATCAGAATAAAATAATAATACACAAAACAAAATCAAAGCAGGATAAATAATATTAAAATATTTCAATTTTATAATAAATTCATCAGAGTTCAGAATATTTTTGTTTCCAGAATATTAAAAATGAACTATGTATTTTAAACATGGCACATCAGAAAATTACGAATTAGCTATTCGATCGATGCTATTTCGGAGAAATGTATCATGTTTTAGTTAATAGTTTTTCGTAATAAGACCACTTCATTCATTTAATTTCGTTTGTTTTAGTAATAATTTTACATCTTATGAAAATTTTACACTACATTTTCAAAATTACAATATAAATCATTATTATAACAATCAAATAAATAAATTAAAAAGTTGAACATTTGTTAGAACATGATAAAGTTAAAAACAAAAAAAAAATCATCTCTGGTTAGACTACTTTTTAATGAATCACTGGGCAGCAGATATTTTATCATTGCTTTTCGTAGTGGTATATAATACTAAAGAGGTACTACGAAAAGCAATTTATGTTTTAATCCTGAAAGTTTTAATGGCATTACCAAGCCTTATCCGGGTGATTATGCCGGAAAATCTGATAGGGCACTACAAACAAGAAATATTTACTAGCTACCCGCCCCGGCTTTGCACGAGTGCCAGTTACATATATATAAAAACCTTTCTCGTTTACCATTATTTATATTAGTGTTAACGGCATCATATCTATTGAACCTTTTAACTTCCCTTGGAACCTTTTTGGCCTCGCACATTTACATTTAAGTACAAATTGATAGAAAATTCTATAATTCTATCTACAGCTTTGTTAATTTATTTTTCTAGTAGTTTTATTTTATGTTTTTGTTTTTTTGTGCCCCAAATAAACATTTTTTTTTCTTTCATTGCGTGGCATAAAAGAAGTAACTGGAGAAACAGACAGAGACCGACTTTGTTTAAACTATAGATGTATACAGAACATGGTGTAAAGTCCCGTCCCGCCAAACCCGTTCCATACTTGAACAGTGTGAGTAGTTCACGTGTATGTAGCTCAAATTGTTGTTTTCTTTTTTGTGTTCTGAATTTAAGAATTTACACACACTTTGTTTTTTCTCTTTGTCTCTAATACTCATATTGTCAATGTCATGCATACCTGTTATTTGCATGGTTACTGAAATGCCAATTTTAAATGTTATATGATTTTAACTTTAAGTGATTGTGCTGTTGGTGTGCTTATTCTAAATAAATAAATAAATATTCGGGCTGTTGTGCATGTTCATATCGCACGAAAAGCTCAGTTACCGCGCAGCAGGATTGGCGGGTAGATGGCTCTGCGTTTCTTTTTGTTGCGGTACAAATTGCGCTTCGTTAGTTTTTTAAAAGGTTAGTAGTAGTCGGTAACGCACAGATTAACCATTCACATTGATATCAAGCCTCAAGTATGTACATCGCACAAACTTTACCGAACTAATAATACGATATACTCGAATGTCACATACTTATACAAACACAAATATTATGGCGCAACTTATATTAGTCGTAGTTATACTAACGTACATAATATGTCATTTGCGTTAAGCAATTACTGAAATGCCAAAGCGTTTGAAATTATTTGGACGGCCATGTTATTCGTATGTAATCAAACAATTTGTGAGAATCGCACTTTCAATTTAGTGTGAAACGTTTAGTTTGCAATTTAGTTTCCGATTTCAGTGAAATATTATTAATATTTTAGGTATAACCGTTGGCCAAGGCTTTCATTCGGAGATACTGGTATTGTAACTTATGTTAAGTCCCAACATTCATGGGAAAAGGCTAGGCTAGGTTAATGTTTTATCATCGACTAGCTGCTGCCCGCGACTTCGTCCCCGTGGAATCCCCGATTTTAAAACATTCTTTATCACTGCTCCGCTCCTATTGGCTTAAGCGTGATGATATATAGCCTAAAGCCTTCCTCGATAAATGGTCTATTCAACCCAAAAAGAATTTTTCAATTCGAACCAGTAGTTCCTGAGATTAGCGCGTTCAAACAAACAAACAAACAAACAAACAAACAAACAAACTCTTCAGCTTTATAATATTATTAGTATAGATAAACCGCATCTTGGATATTGAATTGTTTCTCAACAAAGGTCCAAATAATGTACAGATAACGTTGCTCGTATTTTCGCAACAAATCGACAGACATGATAACATTTTACAAGCTCATGTAGCGTAAACAGGCATGCATAATGTCTTTCTGCATAATTCATTAACGAAAAGCTCACTGCTTATATTTATAAACATGCTCTATGTACTACGTTCGGGACAATTTCAAAATTAATTTTACATTGAAATGTTTACGGTCTGTTTTAGAACTATCCGAATAAAAAATTGCAAGCCCTTTCGGATCACACATGTATCTGTTTGTCTGCCCCTGACATCTCTCCTGATTATCTCCAAAACTACTGTAAAAAGGAATTATTTTGTTTTTCTGGTGAAAATACTTCAGAGGAGAAATAAGTATTTCAGAAACTCGTGAAAAAGTTGGGGTTCATTGGGTTTGGCCACCCTGTATTTTTAACAATCCAAGTAAACGATTACGTATACTATAATACGAACTAGCTTCAACACTACTGGACCAATTTTAACTATTTTCCATTTTACATTATCAGCGAGTAACATAGGCTATATTTTATCTCCTACGAGAACGGAAACAATGCG
The DNA here is from genome assembly GCA_905332915.2 of Hecatera dysodea. Lineage (NCBI taxonomy): Eukaryota > Metazoa > Arthropoda > Insecta > Lepidoptera > Noctuidae > Hecatera > Hecatera dysodea. The sequence continues at coordinate 20,602,313 of HG995286.1, read as the reverse complement.
GGTGAAACCGCACGAAAACATGTTAAATCTGAAAACACCTTAATGTTTTTCTAGATTTAAATCGTTCAAAGCTGTAGCCTTCATTGTTTTGTATTTAGAGAGAGACGTAAGTTTTAAAAAGTGCTTAGTATCTTCCTTTTTTAACCACCTTCATTCTTTTTACTGACCGGAAAAGTGCAAGGCGAAAGTTTAACTTTTAACTAACAATCATCACCACTGTTTTTGCTCCGGACGAGCCAGTTTTCAGAAAAAACTAAATTTATCTGTGACCCGAGTATAATACCCGAACATAATAAATTCTTTTTTTTAAGAAACATTGCTCCGCACTAGGCATTTCTCCTGTATCGTGGGTTTACAAACATTCAATTTCACATTCACAAACAGCCAGACCCGGAACGATTATACATATGTAGGCCATATAAATATTAGTTCCGATCGGGAATCGAACCCACGACACGTAACGCAGCAGCCAATCGCTCAACCACTACGCCAACCGTGTCATTGTCATATTAGTCACTAACGATATTGTCACCAAAACTAGGGTCGAAATACCGCATCGGGCCAAGTTGGGTAATAATGTTAGCTGTGCAAAAAGTTGACAGAGTCGACAATGACGCGACAGGTGGCCTTTTGTATTCCCTTGCATATTGAGTTGTCAGTTGTGAATCTAAAGCCGGGCTTACATGATCGTATTGTGTGGTGACGTGCCGCCTTTTGACGACGTTGATTAGCTACAAAACCTGCTGTGATGTGCATTAGCTTAATAGATTCTTTTAATTGGTATATACCGCACTAAGACAAAACACTACACAGAAATGTTAATCTAGCATTACCTCTTCGTTTATATGTACATATATTATGCACTAATTCATGAATATAATTAAAAATGATTTTATTTTCGGTGGTAAGCGAACCACTTGAAAATAGTTTTGCATAAACAAAAATGCTTACCTACGCTGCGTACTTTTCCCTCTTTAAACGTATACCGTTATTTTCAAATAAAACTGACTTTCAAAAGAAGGAAAACCATCAACAAAATTACTGTTATTTAATAAATAAATAATTTTTAAATAGGTACGTTAACCGTAAATAAACAGCAATTAATTACTCGTACACGAGACAAAAAGTGGCAGTAGGGTGGTGACCGAATCAGTTGTGACTAAAAACTCCCATGGTGAGAGCGACCATTATCTATACTAATATCATAAAGAGGTAACGTTTGTGAGTTAGTGACGTTGTAAGGGGTAATCTTTGGATCTACTGAACCCATTTTCAAAATTATTTCAGCAATAGAAAGCTACATTATTTTTGAGTGTCATAGGCTATATTTTACCCCCGTATTGTCAAGGGTTGCTATAAGTTCGTAATCTGCTAGTCATAATGGTCGATCATTGGTCTGTCACTGGTCTCGTAATACTTTTTGATAACCGGTAGGTCACTGAACAGAAGGAACTGTCAAAATTTTAGAACATTACCGCATATTTCTGTCATTAATTTGTCAATATGTACGAGATTACCATGCTATGCCATTTCTTTAAATGGAGTGTCAGTGGTTGACCATTGGAAAGTCATAATGACGTTTTTATATCAGTAGATTACTAAACTTTTCAAAATCAACCATTATGAAATCAATAATAGACTATTCTGACACTATTGTAATAGCAGACTTGAGGCCCAGGACGCGACCAAAAGGCAATCAACCAAAGCCCAGTCAACCAAAGTTCAGTAATGTGGGATGGGCACAGTCACATTAGGTATCAACCTAATCCCACATTACTGAACGGCTTTGGTTAGATTAGGTTAGGGCGCATGTTGCATGGCTTCACTACAGGCCAATACTCATTCTTAAAAAGCTTTCAAATAAGTAAAAGTTAAAATACGTCGTTGTCTCAGCCACATACAATGTAAAAAACGCGTCATTTTTTTATTTGCAGTAGGGAAATTTGAGCTGCTTTTTTACTGCGATCATCAGGTTTCCTCCCATTTTATCAAATGAATTTGATCCCCTGATTTAGTTTTTCAACGGAAGCACTGTGAACAATGTATTACTAAACAATTATTACATCTTGATTTAAATAATAATCTCTATATTATTCTGCTGTTTATAAGAGCTTGCGTATGCTATAAATTGTTATTATTGTTCCTGTCCTGATAATATTATACTTCCACCATTGAGGCCGAATATAGAGAAAACAACAAAGAAGATACATACTAACTCGTTAAATTCACTATGAAATATTAATGCGCATATGGTTCATTAATAACAAATGTGTAATTTATGTAGGCACACAATTCAATTATTATTTATAACGACCTATCCTCGTATTGCGATATTTACCGTCGATATATCAAATAATGGTTTTTATTTCGAACAATCAATTTAGGTTTAACTAAATTTACTATCTTTTTTGGCTACATGTAGCCCCGCATACAAGCGTGTTAGGTAAACATGTACCTATGCGTGCACTTAGAAAATTCATGTATTTGTAAATGACTGAAATTTTATTATTATGTTTCGTAATATGTATAAATAGCGACCCGCCCCGGCTTCGCACGGGTGCAATGTAGATACGAATGTTTTCACTACTATAATATGCACGTATTATACATATAAACATTCCTCTTGAATCACTCTATCTATTAAAAAAACACATCAAAATCCGTTGCGTAGTTTTAAAGATTTAAGCATACATAGGGATATAGGGGCAGAGAAAGCGACTTTGTTTTATACTATGTAGTGATATTTAAATATAACGCACACTACCAGGTTGAAGCAAAATTTCGTTATAGGTATCGACATTTTTGTAACCGAAGAATACCTAAAAGTATCGATTCAATAAAAATATGTAGATTTCTCTTTTCATTTGCCCATCCCTACATGGTTGTAACAACAATGTTTGAACAGCAAAACAGTTGCTTGACAACTAAAAAGTTACGAAACTATAATGTTACAATTGAAAGATGAACAGACAGAAGTACGTTTTATATGCGAACGTACACGACAAATGCATTAGATATATTTCAACTGAGACAAACTTACTTATCTATGCAGGAAGCAACCGCTGCGGCAACCAGACCGTCCCATTTCAAATATTTTATAAGCCACCTAACGTAAACAGACGTTTTTAGTTTTTCTGAGCGCGGTATAAGTGCTACTGTCCTTTTTTATCAATTAACACATGGCTGCTGAGAAAAAAAAAACAAAATCAAGCGCAGAAAATGTTCCTCAATTAAATTAATGCGATATTATTTTTAGTTTGTAGTAGTATTTCGACCGACGCATTTCGACCACGGGGGCCAATCTCAACAGAGTTAAGGCAAGAACGAAGGAGATAATAAATAGTACATATGTATGTAAGTATGTGTGCAAACACAGGAGCACTCTCTGTCTCTTAACTTTAATAGCGTCATGAGACGACAATTCGCCACGAACGGGGAGAGACCTCTCTTTGCTAACTAGAAAACCTTGTCACCAAATCAACTATTCTTGTATTCTTAAAATTATTTTTCAGGAACAGCTTACAGGTGGTAACCATGTACAAAACAGCTCCATTTTATGTTACATTTTGAGTTAAAACAAAAGAAATGAGATATTAGTTGGACATTAATTAAAAGATAAGTAACTCAAAGGACATCAACGTAATAAATAAGCCTCCGTAGATCTACCTAAGATAGAAAGACAACAAGCCCTAGTAATGAAATGTGGATACAAACAAAAAGTATCTTATCCCAGTTTCTTCGGATCTCCGGATTGTTAGGACGTGTTGTGTGGTTATTTCTTGTGCGAAACAAAAGTACCAGGACCCCAGAACCAGCGGCCTTAGTGATAGTTCTTAAACGTTCACTACCACGCAAGCTTAAGTTAATTTGCATAAAAATGAGGTTGTCCGGTATCGTCACCAGGCGGCTGCAATCTATATTGAAGTTATTTTGTTAATGATAAACGAAGCCCAACACAAGGAATTTCTCTTGTGCCTTTGATGCGTTTACAAACATACAATGTCACATACAAAAACAGCCAGACCTGAAACAACTATCTTTAGGCCCTACAAATATTTGTTCCATGCGGGAATCGAACCCACGACACGTAGCGCAGCAGCCAATCGCTCAACCACTGCGCCAACCGTGTCGTCAAAACGTTTAGTTTAAGATAATACGTTTAAGATTTAAAATCAGTTAAGGGAAGTTTCTTTTAAGAAAAAACACGACAGTGAATGACTTGATTAGACGAAGATTGTTTTCGTAATTCAAAACCTTGTTATTGTCTCAAAAGTCTTAATAACTAATTGTAAAATCATGTTAAAGTACCATCTTCAGTCATGTAATATGAAGGCAACAGAAGAGTTGTTACAAAAGTAACAACTCCAAAAACCAAATAACTCTTTTGGCACGACATAGGAATCGAAAAGCACCCATGCTCGGCTGACGACTTTCTCTAAAACTTTTAGAAAACGGTTAGCTATTAAGGGACAGAAATGAAACAGTCTAGTCCATTTGTACTTCATCAAAATATGATTAAGAACCTATTCCTATTTGAATACATGTAAGTACCAAAAGTATGAAAACAACGCTTAAAGATTTTCCAACGCGACGAAGTATATGAATTATACTCTTTCCTTGTCAAAGAAAGTATGTTAAACGGTACAGCAAAAGACTGAAGTTTAACTCAAAATGCTTTGCATAGAAGGCGGCGTTTCAGCGCCAGGTAGAAAGCAACGATATTAAATGCACTTCAGGCGGGCTCTGTAGTAACTGCATGTTTACCAGAATTTCCAGGAAATGTTCGTCAGGTTCCGCGAACGCGCTGTCTTGTCTAGTCCTTCTCTAGATATCCGCTTTAAATTAAATTAATAAATAATATTAATAATACATTGTTTATTTCTTCACCAAGATTACAACAATTAGTTTTTGATTGGAACCTTCTTTTAAGCAAACAATGCCTGTATTAGAAGACTCCGCTCTTCCATAACAATAGAAAGAAATATATTAAAAACATAATTATTTAACAAATGAAAGAAGACAAGATATAGTTTGTGTGTGAGTGTGTGCGTGTGTATCTTTGTGTTGTGTGTTTGTGTGCCTGTGTGAGAGTATAGGTAATATCGTGGGTTTCAAGAGCTCCGTTTCCTTATATGTTAGTGGTTTGATCCATTTCAGTATATTTTTTTGCAAACATAATATTGGTTTTTATATAAACATATATCTTTATTTATTCTATTATAGGTATAACCGAGCAGACAATGTTTTAAATTGCAGCTTATCATAATAGTTTATTGTCACAAAGAAAGAAACACTTATAGTATACACAGATTCACAAAATGCTTACTACGCTACAGAAGTGGCTCTCAAACTAGGATAACCTGTATCTTAAGAGACAGTGTCCACACTACGTAATTTTTTGGCCAGACGTGAATCGAGGGCAGCTGTGAATGATTTAATGCATCAGATGGGGGCTGGCTAAGTTAAGTTCTGATAGTAGTTCATTTTTTTATCAATCCTTAAATGGCTCCATTTCTTCCACTCACAGTTGTGTTCTTCCAAATTGTTAAAAAATCAATACTTACCTCGCCTAATTTTAGATATTTCGTTATTCATTTTGCCGAGGCATTCTTGAGGTTTCAGAAAAAAAACTTTCTCCAGCGTTGAATAGAATGGAAATTTTGAAATCTATGGAAATTCTAATTATTTATATAAATTGTACCTTTTGTTTCATTAAAGTTCAGCACCCAATTGCGCAAACATCCTTTGTTTTGTAAGCGTTGAGTTATAACGCCAAAACGTCCCCTAAACCTTGCTTAGGCAACATTGATGAAAATTTGAGTATTTATTATAACTACATATAGACTTTATTCAATTTTGACGCTTATATTCTTTGCACATATTTATAATGTATGTCTTTGTATGTGTTTGTCTGTTTGTTTCGTCTCGGCCGCTACAAGATCATAATGACTAAATAATATTAAAGCTCTTTTATGAAGCAAGTTTTCAAATGATAGAAAACATATTGATTATTGAATAACAAAGTTAATTAGCAATTTTTAACCCATAGCAATCCAGTTCATAATTTCAATCTGATACTGTAAAATCGTACTGCAATATCATTATAATATTATGAAATGTATCTTTTCTCAGTGCAAATGTCCCAGTTAAGTAAATTGGCTCGTTTCGCCAATTTGTATCGATTAATTGTATTAAACAGCCGCGCGTCGCTTGCAAAATAAAAAAAAATGTAAAAATCATTGACGAAGCTTCAATTTCCTGTCTTATAATTAAACACATCAAAAGTATCTAGGGATCAACATATATTTTTGCAATAACTTTCCTCCTGATTGATATTAATTAAAATTTTCTTTAAGGATTCATCAAATAAAGTGTTTTCGTTTGTCACAGTAACGATAAACCAAGTCACCTTTGCATTAATAAAGAAATTTGCCATTTTCCTAATAAAGGGATTTTTGACATTTGAACCACTAACATTAAAGTTCGAAAAAAAGACTGAAATAACAGTTTTCTTTAAAATTTTATTGGGTAACTTAAACAATTAATAATCCGTGTTTCTACCGCGAACACTAACAACACAAGAACATCGGTTTGGCATACTCAAAATGAGTTCATCCAAATCACGCTGTGGAATGGCCGCCCATGTTCGTTGCAACAACAAAAAAAGGTCTTCTTGCGACTGGATACCCTCCATATTCGGCAGAGCTCTTCGCTTACCTTGGCTGAGCGCCATGGAGGACGGTATCGCTGCACCACACGGAGACAAGACCGATACATTCAAATCTTAACTCGAAGAGCTCCAACAATAACCGCCATGATGTTAGCCGTGAGGCTTCATCACTCTTCAGGGAACTTAATTAGCGACCAAACAGTCAGAAACCGCTTGCATGAAGTGAACCTTCATTCCCGAAGACCGCTACGGGTACCACCTATAGCAATGCACAATCGTAGGATTCGATATCAATGGGCTCTTGAACACAGAAATTGGGCAGAAGAACAATGGCGTTTCGTGTGCTTTTCTGATGAGTCTCGTTTTGGTATGAGACCGGATACAAGACGTATACGACACTGGAGAACCCCTGGACGCCAACAGCGATTAAAATCCTGCCAGGAAGTCCATCCTTATAGTGGTGGAACCATCATAGTATGGGCGGGTATTTGGATCGGCGGAAGAACTGAGTTGATTTGGATCAGAGGCAACCTCAACGCTCAAATTTATGCTGAGACGATTGTATCAGACGTCATCGTTCCTCTACAAGTGCAAATCGGTCCCTTATTTCAGTTAATGCATGATAATGCACGACCGCACACCGCAAGAGTTGTAAGACAGACTCTCGCCGCAGCTAACATCAATGTCCTGCCCTGGCCTGCTCAGTCGCCAGACTTGAACCCGATTGAGCATGCATGGGATATGCTACAGAGAAGAGCTCTGCCGAATATGGAGGGTATCCAGTCGCAAGAAGACCTTTTTTTGTTGTTGCAACGAACATGGGCGGCCATTCCACAGCGTGATTTGGATGAACTCATTTTGAGTATGCCAAACCGATGTTCTTGTGTTGTTAGTGTTCGCGGTAGAAACACGGATTATTAATTGTTTAAGTTACCCAATAAAATTTTAAAGAAAACTGTTATTTCAGTCTTTTTTTCGAACTTTAATGTTAGTGGTTCAAATGTCAAAAATCCCTTTATTAGGAAAATGGCAAATTTCTTTATTAATGCAAAGGTGACTTGGTTTATCGTTACTGTGACAAACGAAAACACTTTATTTGATGAATCCTTAAAGAAAATTTTAATTAATATCAATCAGGAGAAAAGTTATTGCAAAAATATATGTTGATCCCTAGATACTTTTGATGTGTTTATATTTTATCATTCTATAAGAACTGAACGAATATTTACCCGAATATTTTGTAGCATTATTCTTTCATTTTGAAGAATTCTGTAATAGCATTTATTTGCTACGAGAGTTTTACTTATTATTTATAGTAATATACAGAACCCTCTGTCATGAAAACTGTTGAACATTTCGAAAAGATTATGAGTAGCTTGATCGGATTACATTTATGTATCACAAATTGGAGCATGTTTCTGCTTGCGTAGCCTGACTATAAACTGCCCTGCTTATGCGGAGCAACGCCGTGTCCTCGTCGTAGCAATCGGCGGTGGCAACCTCTCGCGTCAGGCCTTGGTTCGCAGTGTCGCAAAGGGCACTGGAGGAACACGGGTGAATTTTAGTCAGTAAGAGTCTGATACTACCTTCCGCTCCGCCCACACAAATATTTGTTGCGCGTTTTCTTTTTGCGAGTAAGTATGTGTACAACGTCACAAAACTATCTCGCAAAGAAATGAAACCAGTGTCCAGAGTAAGACAATTTATTGAATAAAGTACTGCGGAGGTCATGCTTTGTAGGAAAATCTTAACATTCCGATTTACAAACGTGACGTCACAGCACAACGCCATCTATTATCTAAAAATACTAAACTAATGAAAAATGTTGACTTTCACATAAAACCTCTACGTAATATTATTTAAGCAGATAAGACAGTATGTAATTGAGATACCTATAATTACATCGAACCATAATTTAGTTGACTCAAACGTACAGTTATTTTACTAATATAAACACCAAAATAACAAAGGAAACTATGTATGTATTTTATTACGGTCAAACAATACTCTAAAATTTCAAACTACGATATACACTATCATCATCATCAGTGTCGGCTCCCAGACTAGCTGGATTCAGCTGAATACCATTATTTTACGTGGAGCGGCTGCCTACCAGACCTCCACAACCCATTAACTGGGGAACACGGTACTTCTTGGCAAGACGGGTGTCAGATTTAAAAACTATCATGAATTGTTTAAGCAAAAGTTGGAACTGGATTTTCAAATATTTTTGGAACGAAGTTATCGGACGGCATAGACTTGGTAGATGGGGGCTGGGCGAAAAACGTGAATATTTCGGTGAAGACGTTACCCATAGCGCGTATGCTATTTATTGACCGTCAGAAGTGCTCGAAACCTGCGATTATAACAATAGGGAAGATGCAATTACAGAATTCATGAACATGTTGTTATTGAAATTATAAAATAGCATAAAAAAGGGCAACTGCAATGTTTTTAAGAATTAATATAACGTGAAACGGAACGTAAACAATCAGCGTCTAGTGACATCACTGGTGTTATGACAACGAAAAGACGAACTTAAATTTTAATACAATGACAGTTCATGATCTCAGTACAGACAGGAACGACTTCATCGCCCGTTTTCGCGGGAAAAGAAAAACAGTCAGTTTATAATCGCAATTTTGGCAATAAGTACATTAAACCGTATTAATTTTTAACTTTTGTATGGTCTATTTTACACGGAATTCTTTTATATGAAAGCAAGATAAAAATATTGCATGTTCCCTATTGAATGTACAGATGGAGAATGTACTGATGAAGTCTATAATGAATTGAATGATGAACAATAAAATGTTTATTTCCACATCCCGAAAAAAAAATACAATCATCCGAATTGAGAACCTCCTCCTTTTTTAGAAGTCGGTTAAAAAATATGTTTATTACGAAATTTCCCACCATTCCTTCAATCCATTAATTTATTACGAATGTAACTTCGTTCCAACCGAGTTTTCAACAACACTCACACATTTTTTATTTATTTTTGTATTGAATTTTGAATTGAATTGCTCCCCAGCACCAATCACTTACGCTTTCCTGACTGACTTTAGAAATATTTTCTAACTTTACTATCGAATAGTTTTCGCGATACTCTTTTCCGAACGCAATTCCGCAAATGTGTATAGAATGTACTCTAACTACTTTTATTCACTCGATGCGGGTTTTTAATAGCTGTAAATTGATGCATTTGTGCCAACAGTAATTGTATTGCACGTAGTAATATTACTCATGTAAGTAAACCTTTTCCAATCAATGTAATCTCTCTCTCGCTGTCAATTTAATATTATTAGGTGTATATATAACATTAGGATACTCCCCAACATTTCGCGTGAAGCAAATTCAACAACGTAATTTTGAATTAATTGGAAATACTGGGAAGTACCTGGTATATCAAATTAATTTATATAATCTTTGTTACTGGATCGATATTTGGATATCTCGCTATATCACTAAACCTAAATTCAATCGATCGATCGTAGTAGCTGCTACGACGTAGCCTCGTAGTCTGCTACGATGTAGTCTCGTAGACTGCTACGCGAGTCTTTATTACAAGAGTAAAACAAAACAATTTTACAATATGACTTACTTGTAATAGTTTAATGGATATGGTTTTAAGAATAAAAGTAGTTAAATTGTTTACATACATTATATTAAACAGGGAAATCTACTATTAGCCTTACAAAACTGATTTATATTTTCTGTAATATTTTATAAGGAGGAAAAAAAAACTAAGATGGAATGGATACTTATACTTAAATATACGTATATGTAGGGTTTCCAGCTGCGGTGCGGTGCGGGATTTCTGTCGTAAGGGATAGATGAGTGCTTCCTAAGAATAGTAGCGTAAAATGAAAAGTTATCTCACCGATACGATAAATGATAATACTAAAGAAACTGAATCATGAAGGTCGGAAAGGCTGTTGTTACATGTAAATACTCTACTTCAGCTAGCTAAGCAAGCTAAGACTAGCTAGGTCAGGTTGGAATCCGACCGCAACATGACCGGAAGAAGCTCAGCAGCCTTACCATGACATCTTAAATATTTCATGATTCCTGTGTCAGAGAGAAACGGAGTTACACAACACGAATAGCACTATCCCTTTCCCTCACACTGAATCATGATAGCATTGGCACTTCGTAGTACGGCCACAGGTGATCACTCATCTATACCCCATTCACAATAAAATTATACATTGAAATAAATCTTTTTTACAGTCCGTTCAACCGATTTTGACTTCTATTGCGTTGGTGGCATGACAAATGGCAACTGCAATAAAAAGTTGGTATTATAATCACATTTTTGCTTTTAATTCCATCCTTATGCCTATGGAATAGAAGTAAAAATCGGTTGAACGGACTGTGAAAATTTTTGTTTAAATGTCTTATGTTATTGTGAATGGAGTTTAGTGACCTTCAACTATGCACAATGGAAGTGTTGAATGTGCTCCTATAGAAAGGTGTTCATCACTTTTTATAATTCAGTTTAAAATTATACGGTTTTCAATTGATTCTACCGATACGATTAAATCCAAGATAGGTACTCCATTATCGTGGGGTGGATGCTAGACGCACGGGACCGGTCGTTGTGGCGAGGCCTGTGTCTAGCAGTGGACGTCTCCCAGCTGATACGATGCTAATGATAAATGATAAATGATTTATTTTTTGTAAGTAGGTTGTAAAAAACACTTTTACACGTCAATATTTTTTTTTTTGGCCGTTATAAAACTAGATGAGCCCGGTGTTTCCTAGCTGACTACCCTGAGAAGAAACACCGAAACAAACTCAGAGGTCAAGGTCTCTTTTGAAGTCCATACAATTGTACTGGTCAAATCATATGAGAACCATGTAGGTTGGTGTCTGAAGTGGTCTTTTGAGGAAAGTACCACACAGATTTGAGTGGACCTGTCCAAACAGTGCAAGCATTTGTCAGTTATCGTATAGCTCAAACTTAGAACTTTAAGGAGCTCAACGATTTGACGAACAATACCAAAGTAAGGACATTTGGGTAGGCCACCTAAAGAACTCAAACCGCCAGACTAACATGAATGAACCCCTGACGTAGCGATCTAAATGGTCCCCATATTCACAATACGTTATATGAGGACCATGCAGATCAGTGTCTGAAGTGGTCTTTTTAAGAAGGAACCACACCGTTTTGAGTGGACCTGTCCAGTCAGTGCAAGCCTTGGTCAGAGTCGATTAGCTCAACTTAGAATCAATAAGGAGCTCCACAACTCGACGAACAATGCCAATGAAAGGACATTTGGGTAGGCCACAAAAATACTCAAACAGCCAGACAACGTTAAAAAAAAATACTTGAAGAGGAAAAAGCTAATAATAACCCATATAGTCCTCACATTCACAATAGGGAATAATATTAAAATTTAAAATAAAAAATATGATACTTTACAAAGTAAGTATTCATGTCAAAATGAGATATTGATATAAAATAATAAAAAAAAAATATGATACTTTACAAAGTAAGTATTCATGTCAAAATAAAAAATTGTAATAAAATAAAAAGAATACTTTAAAAAGTAAACATTCATGTCAAAAGTAAATGAAAATGTCAAACAGTATAAATATAAACAAAAAGCGCACAAAAGAGAACAAAACAGAAAAACATTAAAACATTGGGCCGTGTACAAAACTGAAGCAGCTCAATCCCAAGCCTTCTTGTCCTCAAGATAATCTTTAACTGTATAAAAAGCTTTCTGGCATAGCTTACGTTTTATAAATGATTTGAATTTATTTCTGCTTAGTTCTTGAATAGGGCTAGGAAGTTTATTATAAAAATGTATACATTGGCATCGAAACGAACCACCTATTTTTTTGAGCCTGGTTTTAGGAACGACATAATTGTGTTTGTTCCTAGTATTTATGCTATGGATATCACTGTATTTTTTAAACAGATTAATATTTTTATGTGCATACAAGAGGATCATAGATATACTGGGAAGGCACAGTCATAATATTAATCTCTTTAAATTTGTCTCTGAGGGACTGTCTGGGACTTAATTTATAAATTGCACGAATAGCCCTTTTTTGTAAGACAAATATTGTCTGAATATCGGCGGCATTTCCCCACAGCAGAATGCCATATGACATCACACTATGAAAGTAGCTAAAGTATACTAAACGGGCCGTCTCTAAATCAGTTAAGCCACGAATTTTCCTAACAGCATATGCTGCAGAACTGAGCTTTTTTGACAGTTTGTCTATATGGGGGCCCCACTGCAGCTTCGCATCTAAAGTAATGCCTAAGAACACTGTGGTATCTTCGGGTTTCAACTCTTCACCCTTTATTGATACAACAGTGTTCACTTGTCGCACATGAGGTAAGGTAAACTTTACACATTTTGTCTTTTTTTCGTTTAGTAAAAGATTATTAGCATTAAACCAGTTATCTACAGTTGCAAGGGCAGAATTTACATCGTCAGTAACTATCTGCTGGCGTTTTAGTTTAAACAAAAGCGACGTGTCGTCTGCAAATAACACTATATCGTGTTTGTCTTTTATGAGGTACGGCAAGTCATTAATATAAATGAGAAACAAGAAGGGACCTAAAATTGAGCCCTGGGGGACCCCCATCCTGATTACAGATCCAGGAGATCTTTTACCGTTGACATCAACTCTCTGAATCCTATCACTCAAGTACGAAGTAAGAAGATCCAGAGAGGCGTTCCTGATTCCGTAATAGTGTAATTTCCTGATCAATGTCTCATGGAGAACGCAATCAAACGCCTTGGACAAATCGCAAAAAATCCCCAAAGCATCGCATTTGTCCTCCCATGCATTATAAATGTGTCCTAGAAGTTCAACACCGGCATCAGTTGTTGAACGACCCCTTGTAAAACCAAACTGCTTATTATGTAAAAAATTATGTTTATTAAAATATCTTTGCAATTGATTTAAAATCAGTTTCTCAAAAATTTTACTAAAAGTAGGTAGCACTGAGATGGGTCTATAATTGGAAGGGTCTGATGTACTACCTGATTTAAATAAAGGTATTATTTTACTATATTTCATTAGATCAGGAAACTCACCACGGTCTACACAATTATTAAAAATAACAGCTAAAATAGGAGCTACAATGTGTATTATAGACTTAGCAAGGTCAACAGAATTACCCCATAGATCTGCAGTTTTTTTTAACATTCAGTGAATTAAACGTCTTTACAATATCAGTAGAAGTGACATAATGGAATTTAAATTCAGCATCACAAACTGGAACGTTTTCTTTAAGTAAAGCTTCTGCAGCACTGGGTGATGAATCTAGATACTTAGTTGTCGATACGGGAATCTCTGCAAAGAAATCTTCAAATGCCGCGGCGACTTGCGAATCTGATTCAATAATACTGTCATCAATAGCAAGGCTATAATCACTACTTCGATTGACAGACCTTCCTGTTTCGCTATTAATAATATTCCATGTCGTTTTGATCACATTACTACTATTTTTAATTTTTGAACCCAAGTACCTAGACTTGGCTATATAACAAACCTTTTTAAATAATTTAGTATAATTCTTAACATATAAGTTAATCTCTACTGTATTAATATAAGTTCTTTCTTCATACAACTCATAAAGCCGTTCTCTACTCTTATAAATACCAATGGTGGCCCAGTCACTGAAGGTAGTGTTACAGTTAACTGAAATGGTTTTGGGAACAAATGTTGTATCAAACTCTGCGCAATACATTTTGAAAAAATCATTGTAATATTGATTAGGGTCATCATTCGTTGACAAAGTTGGCATTTTATTTAAAAGTTTAGCCTTAAATGTTTCTAAACGAAACTTTGATTTTGGGTTAACAGTGATATCCTTTTTTGTTTTAGTTTTATTTATATTTGGTATAGAGATACAATTGTCCACAGTGATCTGAATCTATTAAATTAATCATTTTTGTATGGGTAGGTACAACATCTGTGTAGATATTATCTAGGCAAGTGGCACTAGTGGGAGTTATTCTAGTAGGCTCCATGAAAAGGTTTGCAAGATTGTATGACTGAAACAGACTTATAATTTTCGTACTTAAACTAGAATTTTCTAACAAATTAACATTAAAGTCACCACAGATAATGATAGACTTGCTTGAATTACCAATTTTGTGCAAAACTTCATCCATTACTGTTTCAAACCTATCATACAATCCTGAAGGTGGTCTGTACACACTTAATATAACATACTGCTCCAATTCTGATGCTGATTTTGATGAACCCATTATAATTTAAATCTAAACCAGTAACAAATGAAGTATTGACTGTGTTTTTCTGAGTTGCGTCCCGCATTTAATGATATTGAAAACAGTTAAAAAGGTTTATCATGAAAACATTGAATTTTTACACAACATATTGAAAAAGTATTCAGACCTACAGGAGAAGTGCGCAATGCTTGTAGGGTTTCCACACAAGCGCTACTCAAATAAGTGTCGCTTACAGCAGCCTGAGGCACTCAATGTTACTGTTTAAGCGGTATATTGCTGTGTCTGCTAAATAAACACGTTTTTCATCTTTTCACAATAAGACCTACAACTAAGAACATATGTAAGTACTGCATTATTATTATTATCCCACGGACGGACTTTTACAACAAAACAAAGTACGACGCGACATTATTAATCAAGTCGCCACAAATATAAAAGCTGTCATGCACACGACCGCTCTAAAGATCTTATTATTTATATGTGTAGGGATCAGACTGATAATTCAGGGGCAGTTCAGGTTACACTGGACAATATGCAATGACAGCAGACCAGTGTGGCAGTGGCGTGCAGTGGTTCGAATTAGGCTGGCCAGAGAAAATGTCCAAAAAAAACACCACATTATTCAGGGTTGAAATGTGGTGTTTTTTTTTTAATAGGCTATTTAAAAAAATCTCGTTTCATTAAAAATCAACCGTGAATAATGTGGTTATTTTTAAAAAAATATTTGGACGTTTTCTCTGGCCTACCCTAACTCGCGCCACTGCAGTGTGGCACTGGTGTTAGCCACCAGTGTCTTGGCAAGCGACTCAATCGAGCTTGTCGACAGCTCCATTTTGTGTCCACGCACTTATTGTAGACCACGAACTCTGACACCAATCTTGCCAAGAGGTATCATGTAACCTACCCACTGGTTGTGGAGGCCACATAGGCATTTTCTCCATGTTAAAGGCCACCGGACCATCCGGTGGAATGATGCAGCTGTATCAGATCATACTGGAAGTCAGCCCAACACAGTTGGGAAGAGGCTGATTGTACTTGTTGTGGACCCGGTATCTACATAGGAAATGTATTTTTCAAGAACCATTGAAATGGGAAGCGAGTGAGGTATTGAACGACACAAAAGAATTTTCCAGAGGAACATTGTTGGCGCTTTTTATCCATTTATTGAACAAAGGCTCCATGGATTGTTTTATATGAAGGATATGTCACAGGCAGCAGTTTGATTCAGACGAGATTTTTTAAAATATAAGGTAAAGTATAAACAAGAGCTGTTGGAGATCTCATTTCCCATTCATTGAATTCGTGGCAGGTAATTTCATGATTTTTCATATTTCTATTGGCTGTTGATCCGGTTTGAAGCTTATTTCGAACAGTATTAAGTCAGATCTTAAATAACGCCATTGTATGTAATGGTAGTCGAGAGCTGATGTGGGGAAGATTCCTTGGGAAATTTCTCAGTAAAAATATGTTGGCACATTTCTTGTAAAGGTTTTTATATAAGACTGTTCACTGAATAGGTAAATTATACGATAACATATAGGTAACAATATTTTTTTTAGGCCGTACAAACAGTTGTTCCGTACGGTGATCGAACCCGTGACACGTAGCGCAGCAGCCGAACGCCCAACCACTGCGCCAACCGTGTCATCAATCAAATTATACCCAAGTCAAATATTTATATCTTTATGCTTACTATCTAAACAGCTAGACCATTTTGTCTTTCATTCTTTTTTTCATCTACTGCTGAGCAGAGATAGAGAGGCAATTCACACAGAACACACGACTTCCTAAATTAAAGTTACGTTCTAGTTGTTTTTATTTGGAAGTAGGTTTCTGTTGTATAAAGCTTTTTTCACTCATCTATTTCAAGTACTTCCCGCCATTCGATTAAGCTAAAACTTATTTATACTCAAACATACATATTCGATTTGTGAGTTAAATGTAAGAGGAGAGAACGAAAATATGCAATATTTAATTAATAAAACGTGGGGTATCCGCTTCACATTTTTGCCCGTATTCTGCCAAGTAAAATATATTCATATTACACGAACTAATGTGTCCCGTTCCGACATACCTATGGCTCCAACTTAGAGGCATCACAAATACCGGGACTATTGACAAAGCTCAAAGCACCTGTGAAACTAAACCCAACTCAAGCGTTGTTTGCCAAATAATTATGTCTAATATTGTCGTAGCATGGTCGTCGCCATGTTAAATTTTCCAGAGAACTAATCTGGTACGCCAGTCTAACAATTTCGTTGACTCTGACTCGAAATTAAGTTTTACTACACCTAAATTAAATACATTTCTAGATTGTTTCTAAATAATAATAGTAGAGTTTTTGAATCCAGCTTCGTCAAATGAATTATCGACTTCGACATTGTTTATTTTATTTTCATTTTTGTTGTAACCATCTATTGTTATAACCTTATGAGATACATCGATTATTTCATTTCATATAAGTTTGGGTTGATAGTTAAGTATGTTATACACTTATATTAATTATTAAACATTTTAATTTTTTATATTGTATAACCGTAAACATGACATGCAAGGTCCTGAAACTCATGCATGGAAGTAGTAAACGCGTCTTGTGTACTTATAGCCGTGTTGCCGTTTCTCTGAATACGTGTCGTTTGGAAACGCCACCGATGTATAACCGAAATTAAAAGTCGATACAAGGTCGGTTACCTAGTATTAGAACTAACTGTGGGAAAAAAAAAACAAATGAGGCAGCAAAACTTTATAACTCACTACCAAAAGATTTATAAAATACGCAAACGTTATAACTATTTTAAAAACTACACAAATGCCAGACAAGCTCAATCAGATGTCAGCATATTAGTCAGGGTCTGTTAGAGCCAGTGCCTGCCAGGGTTGCGGAATTTGTTTGAAATACATACTTACCACGGGCCCTGGAAGGCAAAGGGCGTTATGAGGGACACGGACCGGTTTTCGTCAGTAAGAGTCTGACACTCCCTTCCGCTCCGCCCAGAGCGGGAAAGTCATTTTAAGTCATTTTTTTATTTTAAATACTTACGAGGGGATCAAATTTCAGCATGCCAAAATTTTTAAAAGTTGTTCCGTGTAATTGAGTATCGCTAAATATTCTGATAACATTTTGCTATACTTTGTATACCTTACACTATAGAAGCTAAGTACCTTGTTAAGTCTATTATATAGAAAAGGTCTTAAGAACACATAAAAACGATTAGGAAACGCATGTCTTTGATGCTTTATGCAAACCAAGTCCTTCCTTCTCCTGTCAGAAGGTACAGGGTCAAAAGGAAGTGCAGTGTGCTGATGTTGTACTATGTGTTAAATAAATAATTGCCGCACTGTAAGCACATTACATGCTAAGTATAGCTGGTGCCTAGAAAATCTGAAGGAGCGAAAGTAACAACCTTTAAATTTGCTCTTTGAGCACGCTCTAACACGGGGTCAAATTGTTTTTGCCACACCGCCCTAAGCCTAAATGGCTCGATGCATCGCTAATTGCCTTGACAACGCACCAACACGGAATGGGCTGAATCTACTTAAAATGGTTAAATAGCATGAATATCAGGTCCGATGGAGGCTGTGCTATTGACCTTATTCAGTTACGTCGCAGTAAACATATTACATTTTCCGGTAGCTGATCGGCGGTGGACGGCGTCGCCCCGACATTTTCCCGAGTTTAATCAAATTCCCTTTGTTTCAGCGCTTTTTTTTAAAAGCTACAGCGACGGCACGTTGAAATATTTTTAAATTGCTGCCCGTTTTACGTGGCGTCTCATGACTTTGTCACATACAGGGAAATTACCTTAAATACCTACTGATATTGTATAATAATTGATAGAAGAAAATTGGTGAATGAAGGCTGCATTTTTGTTTTAGAAATAAAACGAACTGCATTCAAAGAATTTAAAGTTATCGCTTAAACCGCGCAGTAGAAGCAGTGGTGGCAGAGTAGTTCAAACCCAGCCAGGCGCATTACTTTGTGTAATTTATTTCATCACCACTGCTCTCAAAACGGTGAAGGAAAACATCGTAAGGAAACCGGCATGTCCTAGAACCAAATATTCGAAGACATGTGACATTCACCAACCCGCACTGGGCCCGCGCACGGCCCATTCCCTCTCCTAGAGACGAGCCCTGTGTCTCAGCAGTGGAAACATTAAAAGGCTGATTATGCTATGCTTATGCTATGAGAAACATCTAAGTAATGATTAGGGAAATCCAAAGATCAAAATAGTTTTTGTTTTAGTTCCGGATTTTGCATTAATTTCCATAAAATGACCTTTTCAAGTGCACTTTACACGTCAAATCGATATTTAAAGTGCATTTAATTTTATTTAGCTATCGATTTCTCTTCTTTCTCTACTCCGTGCTTACGTCTTTGAGGTAAAGCTATATAATCTGTGTTTTGGTGTTATTTATACGGATCGCATTCGAAACATTATACTGCAGTCCAAAACACAGATTATTCATTCATTAATCATATTATACCTACCTATTAAAAGGTAGATAACTACCTATTAAAAAATATTTAGTAACGAAGATGTAAAAATGAATACCGCTACGACTGGCTACAGCGTAACAAGCGTAGCACAGCTTAGCAAGCGTAGCGCTACAAAAGGCTACGGCGTAGCAAGAATGACTCAGCCTAGCGCTACGAAAGGCTAAAAAAGCGCTACGAAAGTTTTAAATCTGCATCAGTATACAACGTGTAACAGAATGAACGCATTACCTGAAAACGTACTCATAATTATAAACAGCTTTTACAGTGGGGCCAACCCCGAAATCGCGAAAAACAATCAGCTGTCCAGTATATTTTGTCGAGTTCGGCGCACAGAAATGTATGGGACTGACGATTTTTCGACAAAAGAATAACACATGAACTATCATTAATAAAAAAGGGGATATAATAACCATACGCGAAAGGAGCCGCGGATGGCAGCTAATAGGTCGTATAGGAAATTGCTTTTATATTTTAGCCTACAAGCGCGAATAACTTCCAGACTCTAGAAACAATTTTACCGAAAATTATAATTAGCCCGTCAACCCTCTCTCATTATTGTGACACACTCAGTGAACACTCTAATTGGACCAGGGTAATAACCCAGCTCCCCGGTAGATGGCGCCACCGACACAAGTTCGTACTACCCGACAACAGCACGCATCGCTTGCTACTTCAGGGTGACACCCGGCTACACATAATTGTTTTCTCTCTAATGAATATTAACACCCGACTCACCTTGTTTAATTCAGCAAAAAAGATTGAGATGTACAAGTGATATTTTCAAACATTAGTAAATATTACTAACTACAATTGTATACATCTTTCTCGCGTATTGGAAATGTTATAAAAAACTTTTACCGGGTACGTTATGCTTATACAGGGGGTGTATGTAACCCCTATCCAGAGTGGAGGAGATTTCGCATATTTTGATGTTTTGGTCGTGAAACTGACAATTTCAAAAGCATCAAAAAACTTTGATGACTCGAAAACAACACAACTTTGACCCCAAATTTTCGTGGTTAAAATCATAGCAAACCAGTTCTAGCAGAACCCAATTATCAGTCACCCTTTATAATCGATGAAAAAATATTAAAAGAGAAGATGG
Organism: Hecatera dysodea; assembly: GCA_905332915.2. Taxonomy (NCBI): domain Eukaryota; kingdom Metazoa; phylum Arthropoda; class Insecta; order Lepidoptera; family Noctuidae; genus Hecatera; species Hecatera dysodea. The sequence goes on along the minus strand of HG995286.1, from coordinate 20,581,812 downwards.
AACTGTTTAACAAATCTTCATAAAAGCTGTCTTTTTACATGAAACTGTACTAAATCGATATTCGGTATCTTTATTTCTTTCGCTGAATCTCACTATACCCCTTAAAATTCATAGTTAGCTGTTATTGGTGATATATGCTACTATAATATAACTAACTATAACCAAACTATTTTTTTTTCAAATGAATTAGTTTTTGATCATTTAAGACGAGACGAGCTAGATACTAAAGAAAACGAGATTTTTCTTCAAATTCAATGAATTACCAATTAGTATTATAATATAGCATATTATATTTAACAGACACACAAAAGTATATGATTTTTTAAACTCGACGTACAAAGGCGAGCAAAAATTCATGTTAAATTCAAAATTAACTTTTCTAGCGAAAAACCTGTGCAATCGTGTCCTGAGTAAATATGTGTAAATAAACAACAAACAACATAGATCCCTTTTAAAACTCGAGCAATTCAATTTAGTTCGCTCACTTCATTCGGTGACATACGGTGAATGAAATGATTGAATAGTTCAATTTGCAGTAACATGGCCGACCTACAAGCTGTGTGTGGCTCCGAGAGCTATTCGCAATCCTATTAATATTCAATTACTAACACGAATAGGACCGGTCCAACCCTAGTTGCTATTATTCTAATATGGAAATGCTATAAGAATTATATTACGGTAAGTAGATACATATGTACATACATAAATAAACTCACGCCGTATTCCCATAAGGGTATGCAGAAGCTAAAGGACTCCACCCGCTAAGATCTTTCCACTCCTTTTCCTTTTACATTTTACGTCTAAGGCCCGAGACAAGTTTCAATCACTACGAAACATTTCCACTCTGATAACACTAGCGTGTGCAACGTCCGCTTCGTATCGATGCCACTTGTGTTAACAAGGTTAATTTTGACGATTGCGCATGTACAATAGAACCATTGCTTCTAGTTTATTGTTTTTGTCGACGCGCAAAATTCAAAGGCCATTGTCATTTATTCAAACTAGGCTGATAGACAGCACTTTTTGAACCTCAAATTTTACATAAAGACAGTCCCCCAAAACGCCCACCCGTCACCACCTCCTAGTGTTTTAGCTGGGAAGAAGAAGTGGCGCAACAAACTCCCCAGCAACACATCTGTCTATTGCGTTTTAAGAACTTGAATTTATACAATAGTATGCAAAGTCATTAATACATGACAAAGGTAGAAAAAAAATCCAACATGGAAATCATAAATCAATTCACTATAAAACATTGTAAAGAATAGATTGAGTCAATAAAGTAAAAACAGATTGACCTATATATCTAGTCATCAAAAATAAAAAACAATATTATATGAACTCATATAACCTGCACTGTTCATACCCGGACGCATGTCGTGAATACCAATTCAATGAATTGTTAATGTTGTTCAGAAAGATCAAGTACGTAGTACTAGTTGGTACGTAGTAGTAGTTGTGTATTAACAATTAGGTCTATATTTCCTTATAGCGCTTCCCCTGCGGCGTATCCACTCACATTTACCACCACACTGCTGCAAAATATCGATATTCTGCGGTTTCGACATTCAATTAGACATCAGTGAACCATCAATATACGTAAAGTTGTAAATGCGTGAATATGTAGTACATAATTTTAAGTGTCAATCTACAACGTTCCTACAACTGAGACACAAGCATCTCTGTGAGAAATAGTGGACCATAATCAACCACGCGGATCCAGTGTGAGTTGCTAAATCTATATTAATATTATAAAGCTGAAGAGTTTGTTTGTTTGTTTAAACGCGCTAATCTCAGGAACTTCTGGTTCGAATTGAAAAATTATTTTTGGGTTGAATAGACCATTTATCGAGGAAGGCTTTAGGCTATATATCATCACGCTTAAGCCAATAGGAGCGGAGCAGCGATAAAAAATGTTTTAAAATCGGGGATTCCACGGGGACGAAGTCGCGGGCAGCAGCTAGTTATAAATAAAATTTTGCAAATAGGTTACAAATAACACGTTTTACACGTCAAATTTCTTTACTTAAAACCAGGATTTGACGAGCTCTGCCTACCCCTAGAAGAAACTCCTAAACAAATTCAGCCGAAACAGTATTTTAAAGTTTAGAAGTAATGTGATATTATGGTATACCTCTCCACTCTTTATGCACATCAACATATGTTGACGCCTTATCGAACGTCACTTAACTACGAGCAAGTTTTTTTTGACCCCATTAAATGACAGTGCAAATTATCCCTGCCATTTTAAAGCCCTGTATCTTTATATATTAGAAGCATTATTAACCGTAATACCAATCCCCTTTACGGACTAGCAAACGGTCTTACTGCCGTTGGTATATTCACTATCTTCAAAATAAAGGAAAATAACATACTCGTAATAAAGGAAATGCTGTATTAAAGTTTAAGAAACGCTCGGCTTCTCATGAGCAAAGAACCGTTTTATTTCAATACAAAAGGTTCCTTTGACACGTGGATTTAAGCATTCGAAATACATGGACAAAGTGTGGAGCTTATTGCAATTGAATATAAGGAAAACCGTGCAGCTTTAAAAGTGTGCTTCAAGTAGATTACCGTATCTGTTTCATTTGGAATAGTCGCGCTTTTAACATAAATTTTATTTTATTTCTGTAACTCAGTTAAAATGAACATTTTGAAACGTCAAATAAAAGAAAAAAATATTTGTAAATTAGATGAGGTCCGTGTTCTATCTGACAATTCTAAGAAGCACTGAAACCAATACAGAGCGACCTCTGTATTTGTAGCCGTGTCTCTTTTAAATTCCATAATTAGGTAATGCTATGCTGTCACCTAATTTACCTGTTGGAGAGGAATCCATATAGCTCCCACCATCCCATTCGAACCTAACCTATCCTTGTCGGGGTTTCCTAAGTTCCAGAGCTCGCGTGCTCATTATACAAAATGATAAATGATAATTAGATCAAAAGAATTTTATATTTAAATACATTATATTAAACGAACGTTACAGTAAGTATTGTTATAACATATTGTAACGAGCTCCGGATTAGTGACAATAAAAACAGCCGATTAATAACCGAAAATTTCACTTTAATTTACATAACTTTAAATTCACTAATTAAAAATCGCAATAGCACTACTATTCACTTTCATTCACGGTTTTAAGATCGATCTCGAAGTTTTGACTCGTATCGCTAATCCAATACTAACTCGGTCGGTGTGTGAGCTTCCTTATATAGGGCGCCGGTTAATTCCCGAACCTTCCATCGCAGAAAGATCTAGAAAGTTCGCGTACATCGCGTATAGTCGCGACTGACTAGTGTTCGATAATTTTAGAAAGTGTCGAAGGTGCCGCTATCTTCTTTGCCTAATTGTGGTAATATTTAATGAAAATTATGTAAAATGTTGTTAGATGAAGTAAACCTTATATCATGAGCGTTATTGCCTTTAACAATAGAGAAAATGTTCTTATACTAAACCAGCGGCAGCCATTAATACTATCGGCATAGTTAGATAGATAGATAGATAGATAAAACATTTATTCAGTACAATACAAGAAGACACATCACAAAAGCAAAAACATAAATGATAAAAACAGAAAAAAAGAAACAAGTAAATAAGAACATTAAAAATGAGCAGAGGTACATAAAAAAAGAAAACGAGGAACACTAAGAATAAACTATTAAATAATCTGTGCTAAATAAGGAATTATTTAAAATACAAACTGCCTCCGTCCTTAAAATAAAAAATAAGTTAAACTAAACGTTATCCTGCAAGTAATTAAAAAGCTTTAATTAAGCACGTCACATGCCAGGAACGTCCATTGTTCGCAGCAATTTTTCGCAACTGGCCCGTCATGGACCAAATAAAACCTTAAATAGCCCTAGGTAATGGAACCTCGCTGTGCACTTTGAATGCAGGGAGCAGAGCCCGCAGTGCCGTGCAAACCTCCCCAGGCCTTTTTAACTCCTTAAACGCTTTATCGGACATTTAGTAAAAAATTCAAATAATAAAATAAATAACAGAACTCCAATACGCTGTTGGCAGACAACGCGGGAAATGAAAGCCTTAGAATTCTATTGAATCCAATGTTTAAACGATAATCAATATTTCTTATTACCCCTCGTTCGTTTTGTCTATTTAAGTCTTTGCTTGATTATAGGCTATTAAGTGAAGAGGATATAGTAGAAATGTTTGACAAGATAATGCTACGTTTGTACATGGGAAGCCTTGGTTCATAATAAGCATAATCAGCCTTTTAACGTTCCCACTGCTGGGACACAGGCCTCCACTCTAGGAGAGGGAATGGGCCGTAATCCACCACGCGGGCCCAGTGCGGGTTGGTGAATGTCACATCTCTTCGAATTCTAGGACATGCCGGTTTCCTCACGATGTTTTCCTTCACCGTTTTGAGAGCAGTGGTGATAAAATTAATTACACAAAGTAATGCGCCTGGCTGGGTTTGAACCCGCGTCCTACAACTCGTAGTCGGGGCTGTTACCACTCGGCCACCACTGCTCGCATCGGCAGTCTTGGTTCGCATCGGCAAAAATAACGTACTTTCATCCTCTCTTTAACCCCACTAAATGATGATTTTTGAGCTCACTTTCATAATATTTTAAAGCAAGCATGCTTCTAGCCCCAGCGATAAGGTTGGGCAATGAAAGATTTTCATCTAGTACATACAATTACAATTATTCTAAGTTAGTTAAACGTATTCTAAATCCCTGTGTTAACCTGAGAATCGAGTATGTACTGTCATATTAACAGAGTTGTTCTTACTAGCATGATAAATGTGAAAGTTTTTGTATATTCTTTCTCTTTCAGCTAATTTTGTCGCATTCGCACTCGCAAACTGTCAAAAGCAAATAATTTCCCTACATTTTGATAAGTTTTTGTCATAATTAGAATGAGTACGACAACAGAACTTCAGGTGTGTCAGTAAAATTTGAGAGAAATGCTATCCTACCGTACGCAAAAATAAAAGTTTATTTTAGAGTCCCAATTTTAGGTTTCCAACACTTCGTAAACCGAAAAAATGTTTGATATCAACATTGTCTTATAGTTTTTCACGGATCGGTGGATTTGGTCTCCAGTGACCCGTGCTTTATTTAATATTGAAATGGAATGTCAATGGCTAACATAGAACACACATCGGTGGTTACAGCTAGACATGGCATTGTCTAAATTTCCATCTAGTGTCAGTGAGTTTACTCATAGAAATTGGCGACCTGGGACTGTTCTGACTATAGGTATACATGTACAGATTCCATTTTCTGTGATGGTTTATAAGTATATTGAATGTTTGATTTTGTTTTGTCGCTTCCAGGTGCTTAACGTATGAAACTCACTACCCCTTCCTTATTGTAAAGTTATTGTGAAACCATCATGGTATTTTTTATCAAAGTGAAAGCCCCTTTGTGTTTTTTGGAATTTGCAGTTAGCTAGATTGTTTGTTTAAAAAGAAGTTTTTCGCCACCCAGATGCATCTTAAAGTAGGTATACTTTCCAGCTGTTTCCGCACGAGTTTAACACCTTGCAACATTAAAAAGAAAGAAAGAATACAAACATCAAAAACCAAGAAAATTGGTCCAGCAGATCTCCAGTTACTCCAGCTCCATAGAGATCTACGCTTTGGAACGTGCAGATAGCTTCACCTCTTTCGACTTGACAATTCAAAAGTGCCTGTAAAGGGTTTAATTGAAATAATTGAAATAAAAATAAATAAATGGTAAATGCTTTAGATACCACGATCTAACACGATCCCAACACTATCTAGAGGTTATGGTAAAACAAACTAGCTAAATACCGGATTTAGTAGTTTAAACTAACTATAACTGTCTTTCTAAATGAGACCGAGTGAGACAGAGAAACCAGATCCGATGTACATATTATTTATTATACACCCTAGAGCTTAAGCTCGTTTGGGTACTTGCCGAGCACATTGAAAAAAAGGCACTGTAACAATGACTATAAAGGTCGTTTTATGCTGTTTGAAATCCAAAACATACAAAAATTGTGTCAAAATACAAAATATTCAGGAACAGAAAGTTGGATCCACATATAGGCACACGCAAATTATATACATCGAAGACGAGTGGTAGAGCACTGGTTTCACTGGGTGATTAGAGCTGTCAACCCTAATATTGAATGGAATGGCAGCTCACTTCTTGCTAACTTCACTTAAATCACGGAGACTTTCGAGAATCGACTAAGATCGCCCTACGTGCGCGTCTGTATGTGTGTACGCCTGATTTCACCCTTTTGTATGGAATTGACCTTCCGGACCTGTTTTGTGTTCAAGATATGCTAGGTTAGTGCGCACATCGCAACTAGATGGTGTTGTCGTCGAGTTAGGTCGAGCTATCGTTTGATTACAAGCGATACATGACTTCCGGCAGCTTTCAGTTCCACAATAACTTGGGAGCCGCTATTAGGAGTCAGACGTCAGTTCGTCATCCATCGTAGCACTCTCGATTAAGCCAGAATCGATTATAAATAAAATTATAATATTTTTGCATAATTACCGCTCTCCTATGAACTGTAAGAATTACCTTATTTAATGCTCCAATGTTTAGTGTGGATATTGAACACAGTAACAAGTGTGCAGTGACAGTTTCCACGTCTTGTTATGTACCTACTGAAATTAACGAAGTCGAATCGAATTTCTTCACAGCAGTCGCTGTGGAGCAACGAACTTAGAATATGGGTATATTTCAGTACCTTGTGTTAGTTTACTACTGTTTTGTGAAATAACTATGTTTAGGTACTTGTCATATACATATTTATGTACACACATCAATGCACTTTGATACGGAACCCGAATTTTACGAGCCCGCCATGCACGTAAACGATTTATAAATGAAGTTGGTTAGGTTGATGTATGAGGAACATACATACAATTATAAACAGGCATGTCAAAACTTCATGCCCAGTATTTATGTATAAAAAACAATGTACATATTTTGAGTACGATAGTTTGGTTATTGTTGCAACCCGATATTCGTTCGTTAAAAGTATTTTGCACGGGTTCGAAAACAACAGTGTATTTTATAGATAAAATAATATACATTTGTATATTGAATTCTTCTTCAAACAGATAACATACTGATATTTATTTTAAAAAAATACCGGTACAACAAAACTATCGGGTCTTTCTTTTTCTTTGCCCCAAACCTATAGACCGGGCCTTTGTTTCTTCTTTATAATAGTCACGGAAGCACATAAACATATTCGTCAAATTGCAAATAAGCAAAGCTACTCGACTGAATAACAACTCATTACGTTTACCTATCTCTTTCTTCAACATCTCGTTATAACATATCATGTGCGCGCAGCGTTACAAAACATTCATTCCGCAAAAAAATCCATTCAAGTGAGACCTCTAATGACCTCCGCAACCCTGTCATGAGTCACGTTACCAAACCAACCCTTTAATTCTTTAGACGGATTTACCAATGCACATCTACAGCCTAGGAGCAGTCCTAGGCTCCAGATGTGCCTTGGTAAATCCGTCGTAAATCCTGGCAAAGCAGCTAAATCCAGGGTGCAGACTTAGCTGCTCTACCAGGGTTGCGCCAGCAGTTTTCTAACGGTCACTTGTGATCGCGAGACTTGACCACGTTTTCTTTTTAACTATTTACTGGGCGTACCGATTTTGATGATCATTTTTATATTCGAAAGCTGGTGCTTGTCATGTAGTCCCATTTGAATTTGGTGAAGATCTGATAAAGAACGTCGGAGTTAGGCAACGGAACTTCTCAAGAAATGATAGCAAGTTTTCCGGGATTCCTGAAATCGCATGGCTGTTATTGTTTACACCAGTTCCTAACATAACATCACGCCGGTACGCTGTGAAGGGTACGCAGATGTGTACAAGTCAACCATGTTTTTGTGCATAACTTTATTGTTTATGAACCAGTTTTGATGATTCTGTTTGCGTTGAGTTAAGTTAAATATATTGATTTTGCTTTAGACGTTGAACGTCAAAGATAAAATAGTGATCTTCTGATCTTGAAATCAATAAAATCTAGTATAGTGTGTAAATCTAGTATTGTTAGGTATTTTTCAATCTATCTGGACTTGATCTACGAAGGCACACAAAGTAACCCCTTAACGGTAAATAGCGCAACCACTCATGGGAATAATGTCGACGAAAAATATACGACCGACCACAATAACTTTAATTTCAGAAGTCAGTGTCAAACAGAGAATCAAAAAAAAAACACCGACTTCCGAAATTCGAGTTCTTTTATACTTCTTAGTGCTTTTTTAAATTTAATAATAATAATTAACAATTATTTCAAACTAGGTCTATATTTTGTTGGTAACAAATGATATACCTATTTAGAAGTCGGTTGTATTTTTTTGTAAAAAAAAGTTTGCATTTGAATGATGCTTCAGTATTATGAGATTTCTGAACTCCATCATGATAAACTATCACAAAGAGCCTTAAATTTAAATTGTGGCTTGATTCGCAGTTTGTTAGATGAACACGTTTGACCGCCCCCGGCTACGGTCAGGGGTGCGCTCTCAATTTCAACATCAAAATTGATCCCTATGTAGATAATGACCACAATCAGTTAATCACACGCTCGCTGCAATAGCCCGCGGACAAACACTAATTAAATGAATATGTGAGAGACATGGATTTTCATAAAATAACAATCATGAGCCAGACGAATATTAGTTGATTACGTGTTCCTTCAACTCCAAATTAAATTGAAAAGCCGATCTATTTTAATAAAAAGTAAGCAAATACACACATGAAAAGTGTCTAGAGGTCAAGTTTGTGTTAGAGTATCGCCACAATTAAAGATAATTATTTTAACTTGGACACGCTATCGTATCACAGGCAGCGTAGCCGAGCGACGTGGAGGCCGATCTCGTATCACTACTCGCAGACAAGACCAGTACATCCTAAAAACTGCTCGACGAAATCGTACCATTACCGCCATGATGTTGGCAAAGAGGCTCCACAGCTCTTCAAGCTTGCCAATAAGCGACGAAACCATCGGACATAGTTTACGCGTCGGGTCTGCGTTTCCGAAATCCGCTGATACAGCATGACCTAGAATCTACACGATACCCCACTCCTCACTCCGATTATTGCCGCTGCAGGATCCTACTATAGGTGGAACTCTCAAGTTCCACCTATAGTAGGATCCTGCAGTCGTATCGTGTCGCATTATTGTCGATGTTCGGCAATAATCGGAGTGAGGAATGGGGTATCGTGTAGATTCCAGGTCATGCTGTAGTATCAGGTCAGGAAGATAAGCCATCTGTTCATTGAAGCCATCCCAGTGAGTCAAAACATCTCTGCTGTAACTAAGCGCATAACATCAAGATTACCAAGTTCTTGCAATACTTTGAATATCAGATTTAGGATCGATCAAAATCATGGAAGTTGCTCACAACGCTGATGAACTTGAAAAGGCCGAACCGATATTGATAAAACAGTTCAAAGATAGACTGATAGAAAACTTCCATCAAAAAAAAAGAAAAAACGATTTAACCTTTTAAGAGCAACGGAGCCACAGACAGACAGAAAGACACACACACATAGCGTTCAAACTTATAACACCCACTTTTTGCATTGGGGGTTATAAAATTGAATATTGGAATAATTTCCGTAGGCGAAATAATAATAAAGTTCATAGCTATATTTATGTACATAGTTAAAGAGCTGGATTCATTTTGGGTGACAAGCATCAATCACTTAGAGTTCAAAGCGAAAAATTCTTTCGCTGTGCCCCCGGTCCTCGACTTTATTCAACACCGGTATGTGAGACTTACAGTACTGTATAACACATGAATGCACTCAATTTCGACGCAGCCGCTTATATTGGATAAAGCCCAACTCACCCCTTTGCGAACCATTTTTTTAACTATTTTGTTCAATTTTAATTTTGCTGAGAGGATAAACACTCGATCTTCGTTCCTGAATTCAACGGGCTTAGTCAGTGAAAGGTGGATATTGATTCAGATTATTGAAAAATACGAATAAAGGCGAGTTTTTGAATTGCTGTTATGATTTTTACTGCTACAATTTTTATAGTTACATATATAAATATCAAGAACCCATCAAATCATTCCTTAATATCTTATTTACACATCGTGGCAAAAAAGGAAACATATTGTCTAGCTCAACGTTCTTATAACTTAGTTAAACAGCCAATCAACTTTAACCGTTAAGTGTTTCTGTCAGTGTACGTTAGATCACGGAAGGTGAATATAAAATGTATGCTGTGCCGTGGCTAGCTGCTTAAATAATTAATTGATGGCACGTCACTCACGAGCACCTGTAACTTAGCTATTTATCGAGTTAACTTCCCAAGCAAATCCTATAATTATATTGTACTTTGTGCCCACAATGTAACAAATCACTAACAGACACAAATAGATTTTGCAGAATCAGAACTTTTTGCAGCTTGACTTTGTTCTGTGAGGTCAGAAATGCCAGCTATGGGTATTTTTTTAAACCTGAAATAGATTGGTGTTTTATTGATTTGATTGATTGTTGATTGCCTTTTTTGCAAAGTTTCCACGTTCTTTATGATGACAAGAAAATAATTTCCTGTTCTGTTTCCTTTGTCTCCGTCAAATTATCTTGGTACTAAAATCAAATCTCACCATATCCTGGGGCAGTGGTACGTTTGAGAATATCGATTTCAATAATAATCAAATAGAACTACAATATCTATTCTAATCATGTGGTATGGTATAATCTGGGCAACTCAGAGAGCGGAGCTTCGTAATTTACTTAAGACTCAATAGCAATTACTTAATACAGAATAGTTTTCCTTAGAAATAATGCTGCGGGGATATTTCGAGAGCTCCCTTTCTACTTTGAACGGAGCAGCGATATCTGAATAGACCTAATCCTGTCTGAGTCCTTTTGAATTGTTTGTTAAATCGCTGTAATTGTTAACCTGGACTCGTTTACAAATGATTGACGTTAACACAATTAACTGGTCTTGAATCCATTAGTGTTGCATTTAGTCGATTTAGGCGGAATTTCCAAGTGTACACAACAATACATTGTTCTCTATGAATGGCAATTGTGCAATAATAGCATTGTGGCTTTGACAAACGGCATCGCATATTAGATAAACTAGTTTGACGGCATCGACATATCGCAAGTATAAGGAGATTTCTGCAGTATTGAAGGTAAGGATTAAAAACCGTGTATTTCTTGGTCAATAATGAAGATACGGTAGGGTAAGGTGACTAATGACTATTCATAAGCAAGACATAATTTTTATTTCGCCTCATTTGTCAACTCTTTTAAAATATGTTGTCATCTCAAGTAGTCTACGAGTATTTTGTTTTTGTTTTCTTTATTTACTTCAATCTGTCTCCCTTGTGGGATATTCAGTGGGATTATGTTGGTTTGTGCTATAGCTGGCGCACTCGGTATGTGGCCTGTGTCAAATCCTCATTGTTAAACAGTAGCTGTGTTTACTGTGATAACTAAGTTTTAATAAACCTTGAGGTAATTCTACGCTTTAAACGTCGCGCTTTCATGTGATTTGCCAAAAGTAGCCGAGTCAGGGTATTTGGGTGTCGTTCGATGTGCTCTTTATAGGTTCTGGTATGGCGTACAATTTCCTGTTTTACAGTGGGCAGGCGTAGATCACGGTGTTATAATTCGTTGGGTACGAACCAGGGGATTGGTTATCATGCGGTGTGCTTTATTTTGAAACCTTTGTATGATTTCAATATTTAAAATGGGATGTAGTCCCCCACAGTTGGATTCTATACGTCCAGACGGGCTTCAGTATTGCCTTGTACAGAAGTATTTTGCTTTCGAGAGACAGTTGAGACTTAAGTCCAATGATCCAGTAAAGTTTTCGCGTTGCTTTTTCTTAGTGAAAATATGCTTTTGCCAGGTAAATCTTTTGTACAAGTGCAATCCAAGGTATCTCACATGATTTGCCTTTGGAAGTGCAAAGTCTCTCAGCAATTAGTCTCTTCTTAAGGTGAATGTTACATTTACTGATTTTATTTCATTTACTTTTGCCACTGGAATAATAATATTTTATTTAGCCTTTTTTTGGAGTATTGGTGAGGTTATTTTTAGATCACTATGTGTAACTAGTATAACGGTATCGTCAGCTAAGGTTCCAGTAATTAAGGATTCAAATGTCAGCAAATCCGCAGTGAAGAGTAAATAGAGTATGGGACCCAGCACGCTGCCCTGCGGCTCCTGCATTTATAGGGCAGAGATCAGACAGTGTTTCCCCTTATTGTACGTTGTAACGCTATGGAATGGCGTTGCCAGAGAAATGATTTTAATATTCCGTAAAGGAGATCTGGTAGCCCATTTTTCAATTTGAATAACAATCCTTCATGCCACATGCGGTCAAACGCTTGAGATATATCTAAGAATGCACTGGCGCAGTAAGATTTACCTTCTGGTGACTTCTCATATGATAAAGAATATGATAATCCGAGGAAGAAGGTCATTACGGTCTTTCTCTAGAGTGCGATTTAGTTGTCTGTTAGCGTGATTGAGTTGTTTTTTCGCAACAGGGTGTCTGGTTGTTTGAGATCAGACAGTGTTTCCCCTTGTTGTACGTTGTAACGCTATGGAATGGCGTTCCTGGAGAAATGATTTTAATATTCCGTAAAGGAGATCTGGTAGCCCATTTTTCAATTTGAATAACAATCCTTCACGCCAGATGCGGTCAAACGCTTGAGATATATCCAAGAATGCACTGGCGCAGTAAGATTTACCTTCTGGTGACTTCTCATATGATAAAGAATATGATAATCCGAGGAAGAAGGTCATTAAGGTCTTTCTCTAGAGTGCGATTTAGTTGTCTGTTAGCGTGATTGAGTTGTTTTTTCGCAACAGGGTGTCTGGTTGTTTGCCAGCGTTTCCGTATTCTCTTTTTTTATTATTTTATCGTACCTATATCTTATTTCGCTACGTGGGTATCCAGGTTTTTAGGTGGTAATGGTGAGGTCGATGACCAAACTACATCTTGCACACTTTTTTGAAATATAGTACCGCTTCTGTAATTTCGTCTTTTGTTATGCAGAACACACTTTCTGACGCCTTCTTGGGATCCGTCAGAAAGTGTGTTCTGCATAAGTGTACAGTTCTACTATGATTGGAGAGTGGTCTGATCTGAGTATAGGACCCAGCAACTCTGGCACGATATGATGTTCTTTGCGATTCATTTGCTGACACAAAAATCTATAACATCTGACATTTTTCTTTGCCGTTGGCCATTAACTCGGTTGACCAGACGATACCACGTTCATATTTCTTTTTTGTATGCATTTAAGGAGTTCTCATCCTCTAAGTAGGACAAGCCTGGAACCCCAAAACGAATACTTGGTATTATAATCACCTCCTGAAACCTGCTGAACTCCGTTTTCTTGACAGTAAACATAGGTGGACAATAGAGGGCCAATATTTTAATATCACTAATCCAGTCCGTTATCACGACGTTTGTTGCCTGGATGTAGATTTTGCAGTAATGTTGTAGTACATGGTGCTTGATGTTTGACCTGATACAGTACTTGTTGTATCCTGGTAGCCTATAGTATATTTAGCCGGTAGTATATTTTAACGAATATTTACACCCGATTTTAGCGCTGTGAATTTGATGGCATTTTTGAAATTAAATCGGTTAGCGTTTGGGTCATAATTAACATTTGGCTCATCGGGGCAACAAGCGTCACCGTGATGATTTTGAGTTCATTCGTTTTTATTTTTATTTTCGTGTCGCAGGTTGTTGTTTAAGGACTTTCTTTTGTGGCTTGGGCATACGGTTTTCTGTTATTTGCTGATTTGTTTGTAGGTTATTGTTCCTTTCTAGTGTATCCAGGGGTTTTTCTGACTTTGGTGATTGGAGTGGGTATTGGACTTTCAACAGCTATTTGTAGACTGTGCAGCCTTTGTAGTTAGCATGGTGGTTTCCCTCACAAAGGACACGTTTAACCTCTTTTGATCTGTCTCTCCGTAATCAAGCTGAAGTGTGATGCGAAACTGGACATTTGACGCAACTGGGCTTTGTATTGCAGAACTTTTGTGTGTGGTTGTAATCTTGGCAATTAGTGCATTGAAGGATCACTCGCTTTGGTCTCTAAAATAGCGGTCTTATTTTGGCTGGTAACTATAAAATTATGTATCTTTAGCCAGTAAATTAAGGTGACTGTTTTAACCCAAGATATAACTTTTATGGCGCCTCATTTGGCAACTATTTTAAAAATATGTTGTGTTCTCAAGTAGTCTACGAGTAATTAGACATCCAACGTTTTATCAAAAACTTTGATAGTGCTTGATGCGGCTAATCAGTGCCATCTAATTGCCCGTGAACAGAACATCTAGTAAAACAAGAACGCATCAATATGATATTAGTACGCTCTCGCTTCTATCAGGCTACGTCCGCACTGACCCATTTATTTGCGCCGACACTGTAATGTGCCACATGTTCATTCATTTGTAAAACAAACACCGAGACTTCCAGATTCATACCCAATGACAATTTTACCCGCGCACCCGCTAGCGGTGACGTCACACTTTAAATCAGGGTGTAAAATGAACCATCGCCTTGCTAGGCTTAATTAACACGCAAAACAAACACAATCCAGCGCTTACGTAGCCTGTGAGAGCACTTTGATAATTTATTTGCTGGGCAAGACGGTACATTTTAGATGTTAAAGGAAGCTGACATCAAGTTGTACTATTTGAAAATGTAAAACTTGATGCAAATAAATTATTATTATTATTGTTTGTTATATGGGCTGCTTCCGAAGACCAGCAGCCCGAACGCCTAACATCCGAAGCCAAGATAAATACTACTTTTAAAAAGTCATGGAATCAATTAGTTTGATTCCATTTCTATTGACGTATCTTTTCTAAAAAGAAAACGAACCCAACCAAATGTTCAGTGTCTGATGAATGAGTTATATCAAAGTATAATAATAAGCAACTCAAAGAATTGTATTCATAGTCTTGTTTGCAATTCACATAAACGGAATTAAATCGCATCAAAAGGATTTGTGTGTTTGAACGCCAGACAATCGGCAGACACGCAATCCACTATTGTATTCAGTAGCTTCGAGGGATTTCAACGTAGGAAATATTAGGTTCAATAACACAAATATTAACTACAAAGGTAAACCGAACAGGCAAGCCTGCGGCATATTTCATTCATACGACTGGCCGGGGGTCACGTTACGTCCACGTCCTATCCACTAGGTACTCTGTGTGCGGATTAAAAATCTGTCCATCGCATGCCCTTTTTATCTACTCAAATGCCAACGCAAAACGTCAAGTAGGTATTCACCTTGTTTTTTATTGCTTGTTGGAAACGACTGGAGCTATCGATATTCTGTACCTACATAATCACGTGTAATTTGCCAATTATGTGATTAGTTTATTTCTTTACCATCCGATAGTTTTGTTAAACTTGATTTTCTTGCAACATGGACACTATTTATAGGTCCACGTTACCCAATGATGATTGATAAACAGAATGTTTCACTATTTTAAATCAAAACTGAAAAGTCGTTCTATAAAACAACGTGAATTTTTGACAGTGAATTTTCTTCGTTTGTATGTTAGCTAAATTATTGTTGGAGATCCCTGCACCCGACTGAAACTCGTTCGGGAATTTTACAACAGCGACCACCCGCGCGTTGTTGTGGAAAATTCTTGCCGAACCCCTCTCTTCCATTTAATAATTGAGATCGTTAAAACACCTGCAAAAGTATGCGGGAAAAAGAGAGAACGAACATTTAGCGAGTTATAAACTCAGTTCCCGATGTTATTGTGAAAACTACGAAAATTTTAAGGGTCTGCCACGCGAATCAAACTTTTGTGTTTTCGAAAGTTATTTTGTGTGTTGTTTTAAATATAATTAAATTGTTGACTAGGCAGTTCATGCTTAGTTTAAAAAAAAACACATAGACATAATATAAAAGTATAATAATGAAAAAAAAAATAGTACTTGCGAAAAGAATCTGCTTTTCCCTACATTTTGTCGAGTTGAAAGAGAGCAACTACTTTTTAAGTAGGGTCTTTATTGGCATTGTCTGACATTCACGAAGTAAATGCCAAATATATTTTATTTAAGTCTCAGTTGCACTTTATTATTTCCCGCTTAATCTAATGACTGATACCTATAATAAAAATTGCTGTTAATAGTAGGTATGTGTTAAGTGATGTAGTTATTCCATATACTTACATAATTTTCGCTCATTGACCGTACCTACCTATATATCTACACTAATATTATAAAGAGAAAAGATTTATATTTTTGTGTGTCTGTATGTTTGTAATGAATAAACTCAAAAACTAGAGTGCCGATTTCAAAAATTCTTTCACCATTAGATCCCCGTTTTGCCATGGGAACGGGAAACACGTGGTTGACACCGCGGGGCGCTGCTAGTGTAGATACGTATAAACATAGATAGGTAACTAGGCTAGTTCCAAAAAGACAGGTGCGTAGAGTGGTGATTAGCATATCTTTTTGCAATGTACGCAATAACTATGAAGCCAGGTTGACACTTTAGTGCTTTTTTTGTGTCGTAGCAACCAGGCCCGAGTCGACGGCGCGTCGTGTTCCACGCGCGCCTCAAATAGCCATCAGCAACGTAGACGGGGCCCCATAGGGTCAGTGCCTGCTAGGGTTGTGGAATTTGTTCGGAAGAGTCACCGCGGCCCTGGAACGCAAAGGGCACAAGAAGGATCACGGGTGGGTTTTAGTCAGTAAGAGTCTGACACTCCCTTCCGCTCCACCCAGAGCGGGAGAAGTCATTTAATGATTTCAAATCCAGAAAAAAGAAATGAAAAAAAGGTTGACATTTTAGTGCTTTTTTAGTGTCGTGGCGCCTTCTGACGCCGTTGATTGGTTAAATAACCCATTGTGATATGACGTAGTCATTAATACATTTGTCGTGTAATTCGCGACACGACACAACACGCCACACTAGTGTAAATCTAGCTTATCTATTACATACGCAACTGTTTCTTATTAGCTTACCAAACTCTTTTTAATGGCCATGGTAGAAGAACCGTCTGTACTTGTGTTGTTATTTACCTGAAAAAAGGAAATATGTTTTAAAGCATCACATTAAAGATCACGCTGATGGTAAGATAACAATTTCCTGGAGTCGCGCTGCAAATTACGTATTGTGCGAACATTTCCAACGTATCATTTTTATAATGTGTATAATATTTCGGACCCAGTTTCTGGAAAGAAAAGCGTAGCTTTAATTTCGGAAGTCGGAAATTTCGGAAAAGCAACCAAAAACACGGAGTTCCGAAATTAAAGTTATTTTATACTTTTTGGTTTTTTTGTTTAGAAGTCGGTTTTATTTTTTGTAAAAAGTTTTTGGGCTAATGCTTTCAAGTACGAAAATAAGAATCAACTTGGCTCATCAGTTTATTTATTTCGTTGTTTAAAAACTAGCACCATTCGTTCGATAATCGGTTTTGTTGGTTTTGATTCGAGATACCAATAGAGTTGATCGGCATTTTAAATGAATATACAGTCAGTATATAGATGAAGAAGTATTATACAGTCAGTCCCCTGCATAACCCTATTTCTATTATATTCTTAATTCTAAGCTTGATCAGGTTAAGCAAGATATACTGTACGAACATTTCATAAATGCGACACTTTTTCTTTCATTCCGGTTAAAAACAAATAGTGCACACGGTGTCTATTTATTTATATGGTATAGATTTTTCAAACAAACAAATAAAAATCACCGAATTTTAATAATCCAACGTTTTAAAACTGCTTTTCAAAATGGACAAAAAAAAAGATCAGAAACATAATGCCAATATCGGATCCGATCTGGGCATTGAAGTGGAAATATAGGTACATTTTTGTGTTTTCGCAACAGTGTTGCCAGTAATAGAATACTATGTGGCCCTGTGTTGCCGTACGCCGTACCGCCATAATTGTAAAATGCTGTGTATTTTGTGCGCTTCCCTTCCCGCGCACGCCCGGAGGGAAGCCCGCGCATATTTTAATAAGTACCATCGCACAATATCCGATGCTGGCTCCCGTTTCATTTTAATCAGTCCATTTGTTGAAAATTGAGAGCTGAATAGAGTTTGTATTCAATTAAAGATGGACTGTGAGAGAATCTTGTAAGTAGGTTGTAAAAAACACTTTTACACGTCAATCTTTATTTTGGCCGTTATAAAACTAGATGAGGCCAGTATTTCCTAGCTGACTACCCTGAGAAGAAACACCGAAACAAACTCAGAGGTCAAGGTCTCTTTTGAAGTCCATACAATTGTACTGGTCAAATCATATGAGAACCATGTAGGTTGGTGTCTGAAGTGGTCTTTTGAGGAAAGTACCACACAGATTTGAGTGGAGTTGAGAGAGAATCAAAGGAAGATTTCTTTACCGTTGGTAAGTGAAGTCCTAGATGTTGGAGATGCTCGATGCTAAGGTAGCTCCACCACAGCGACTTGGTCATCCTTCACCTTTGCCCAGCTCAGATCATACGAACTGACAGTAACTAGTATTGTTCTGTTGATATTGGAACTACCGTGACCTACCACTACGTTAATTAGGCATTATGTCAAATACTAATCCACTGATTAGGGATCAGTCGAGTGCTATAATTATGGGTTTGAGGCGAGGTATTGAGATTAATTATGACATAGAATCGGCTAATTAATTCACCTGCATGACAAAACGCGAAGTCGCCCGAATAAACGCGATGGAACGTACCGTCGTGAAAAATAACACTTCTTAAAGTAATTAGCTTCCAACGGTTACTCAGATAAATTTCTACTTTTTCCCAAAAAAATAGTCTGTTAGTAATAAGTCTGCAGTAGAGGTAAATTGTAACTTTAGTTTTGTAAAGAGCTCATTGTCGACTAGCCGTCATTCTAGGGTTAACTTGTAGCACAAATACTTACTTACTTACTACACTGTGGAGCTCGTGGCTAAATTATATCAGCCATACAGATCGGCCTTCAAGGTTAAGCAACGCTTACTGAGGTCAGTATGTGGATGGGTGACCATCTTATCATACCGAGAATCTTCTTCGCCTCGGAAAGTACATTAATCCGTTGGTCCTGGCTTTGTTCGTTTTTTATTAATCTTTGTCAGTCGTTACGAATTTCAAAAGACTGAAAATTTGACAAGTATTTCCAAGAAGTACCTACCCAGTTACTGGGTTATGGAGATCACATTGGCAGTAGCTCCAAAATACTGGTACTCAGCTGAGTCCGGTTTATCTGGTAGCCGACCCGAATATATTTGGGAAAAGGCTGGGCAGATGATGAAAATACTTATTAGACATGAAATAGGTCGGATATATATGTCGTTAACTTCATGATCACCAAAACGTGGCTCATTAATTCGAGACCAGCCACCTAGAAACGGTTAAATTATCATATTATAGTTGTTCTGTTAACATCTTGTTACAATTTAATAAATTATCCTCTAGTGGTTTGGTGGTGAAAATGAAATTACAAAACAACTGTGGTAAACAATGTATATTGTTAATCAATAAAATTAATTTTACTTTAATACACTCAAACCTACTATTGCCAGCCAGCTAAAACTTCAGTAGGAGGAGCTATGGTCGTGGGGAGCTAGAGATAAGCACAGGTACTGTTCCGTTTGAGGGTGATAATTAAATTCTACAAGTTCAATATTAAGTTAGAATAAGAACCTTCCTTCCAGTTATTGTACTAGATACTAAGTAAAGATAAATGGGCGCCAGGGACTTGAAGAGTCCCAGATCCCGGAGCCGACGGAGGTGTCCAATATACTTCCAGATGAATGCGGAACGTCGAATCCAAGATCCTCAATTTAAATCTGATAAGGGCCGGTTTCCACTTTTGAAAACCGGACTAAGGTAACCAATTGGTTCTTACAGGAACCGTATGAAAATAAATATCAAAAGTAGAAGTAGGAATAAAAGAAAATAAAAATAAAAAAAAACCGTCCCGCCTGCGCTATCGCTTGACGGGTCCGCCAGCCGCACAGTCGTCTCCGTGAGAGGCTTCAAGTGGACTCGAGGAACGGGTCTCGCGTTCAGGCCCCAGATGCTCCTCTAGATTCTGGCAGCGAGACGAATCTCCCGAGGTGCCTCTCCTGGAATCGACAATACGGAGGCCTAATAATATAAAAGGGAAAACTAATTTACCACCATGAGGTGATGGAGCTGGGACATCTAGAAGGCCAAACATTGGCCTGAGTGGTGAGAATAGGAATATGGATTACCCACGTGGCATCCATAAACTCCACAACAGGTGTTCTTTGCATTCCCTAAGCAATAAGTTAATATTGTGAAAAACACGGTGAATATCCTATGGCACATCTCTGATTAATAGTCAGCGGGGAAATACTCACGGTTGGCTTGGGAAGAGAGCACTTGACTGCGAGATCCTCGGCTGGCTGGAAAGCTGTCTGTGCTTGCGCAACTAGGAATCCTGTAATAAATATCCAGGGATCACGACAATATCCTTATAACAACCAGGGGAGGGCCTACAGACCACTTCCACGCACTATTACGAACAAATCCTTACCTTTTTAAAACATGGGATGAGATTTGTAGTTTCTCTTAAGCGGGTTCAAGGGTAAATGGACGCCAATTAACACCAACGCCCTTCTATAACAAGGCAGTCCAAGGCCAACCGGAACTAGACGGAGCATTTCTAAAATCTCCCCTCTTCTCGGGTAAAATGACTAGAAGATCAATATTACACTAAGACACTTAACTTTTGAAAATCACTAACAGCTGTTCAGAGTGACGTTAAACGCTGAAACAATAAGAATCTTCATGATCCAGACCGAAAAACAAATTCTTTGTAATTTCAAATACCAAAACTTATCTTGATTGGGGTAATTAACTCAGAATATTAAATGGGGAAATTAAGAATCTCCGACCTTGCTACATTATGCTAAAGACAATTCACAGACTAAAAATAGATTTATTTGACAGCGAACATTCCAGATAGAAGTCTATACTAAAAAAATGGATATGACTTCCGCTTACGGTTATTTAGTTTATTATGATTTTTATTGCCGAAAGCTGAAAATTATTAAGGATTGTTCCGTACAATATTATTTCGAGAATTAGCAATATCATGTTAAAATATCGATTAAAACTACAACTGTGAATCGGCAACCACCAGATGTCGCCTCTAACTGACAGACAGTGACGTTCGACGGAATGACATTTGGAATGTAAACAATCCTAACTTGATTACAATATTATTTATCTAATTTATTATGCAAACCTGTTTAATTGGATTTATTGTAAGAAAGTGTTAACCGAAGAGTCTAGTGACAAAATACAGTTGAAGGAACGAGTCCTCCTATCAAGTGCAGGCCAAAGTCAATTGTACAAACTACAATGAAATAAATTACTTGGGAACCTCATTATGTACGACTAATGTTTTCAGGTAAATGCTACTTTACTTTCAAGAAACGAAGCTGTTTTATACCAACCTGTGGTAGGTACAAAAAATACAACGTAACAGTACCTCCCCAACCACCAGAGATTTGACCAGCTAGGGCAAATCTCGACGCTGGCCCTCCAGCGTCAAAGTCTCCAAAGTACCAACCACACTTACAAAAATCTACAACGTTCATGCCTGAAAACATGAACCGAGAAAGAAAAAGAAAGAATTATATGTGGAAGCCAGTCGTGCACCGGTTAATACACAACATCCTCCAAGCTGATATAAACTGGATACTTAGGTAGTTATGGTAGGTAATACACAAACCACACAGAATTTTGTCACACTTCAAATATAGAGTAACAAACCGCTCTATTAGGAGACATTGTAGTAGGCTTTGGTTGTCGGGTCTACAATTCCGCCCGTGTTTTATGGCTTATTTTTAGTTATCCATGAGACCTGTGTAATATAATATTTCCCCTGGAGCAAGTCTAATCTATTTACGAACATATAAAAGACGAGCCTCAAAGAGAGTATAAATGTGTAACTAACTCCCAAAGTACCAGTTACCTAGTCTGACCTACTATATTTATATAGGAAAGACCACCCTACACCATCGTATACCACCTTTCACATTCTAAATAAGAATATCGATACCTAAGCTGAGCTGGTACCCAAATAATACATAAAAAAAATGTTACAAAGTAACGATAATTGGCTAACCGTCTTCCTTAAAAGGAAATTGACGGTTATTCCGCCCCTGAAAAAAAAAATACCAACTAAAACGTTTTCCATCAATGCAGCCTACACGCCCGCCATTACGGCCTCCTATCTCAGGACTATCATTATGCTGCCTTACCAGCAATCCGGAGATTAATTCCTCCAACACAGATGTCAATCCTGCCACAACCACAGACTAACAACAACTTTTAAATAAACGCCTTCCCTACTCCTAAATACAGTTTACAAATGTGAACACAGTAGGAACCTGTGTACCACTACAAACCGTAAAGACAGTGAAAAATATAGTAATTCTCCTGTATTCTAGCACCGTGCACATACAGTCACCAATGCTAAAAATAAAAACCAGCAAACTCAAGGCATATACAGCCCTCAATGGTTACTTAACCAACTAATTCTAACTAATTTATATGTTAGTTTAAATTCTAATAAAATAAAATAAATTATTCCTGGCCACATGGTGATTTCAAATCCTTGATATGCCATGTGCCAAGGTTTTTACCGGAACTACAGCCTTCCAATTCATACACTAAGGGTGAAAGTTTTTTCCTAATTATACATCTCTCATATTTAGGAGCTAATTTTGCCATGAAGAACTTGGAGGCGTCACTCTGGGGATATGTTTTTTTCCACACAGTGTCGCCTACCTCAAACTCCGCGTGCCTCCTACTACTGTTATAATAACGAGCACTACGTTTATGTGATTTTATGAGCGCGTCCTTTACTTTATCGAAGATACTATCCAATGCCCCTAGCTGATTTGCATATGAACTGCGGGAAGCACAAGCTAGCGTGGGCTGTCCAACGGTATCTTTGCCGAAGACATCACCACTACTAACTGCCTCTCTGCCATGTACTAGGAAGAACGGGGTAAAACGAGTAACTTCATTTGTGGAGGTGTTCATAGCGAACTGAATCTTAGAGATGTTAACATCCCAGGATCGATGATCATCCTCCACGAGTATTGATACCGCGGTCATTATGGTACGGTTATAGCGTTCCACGGTATTCACGCTTGGGCAATAACGAGGTGTGAAGTGAACTTGAGGAATTTTGTACTTCTCTAGTAGTGAGCGAATCTCATTACCCGTGAATTGCGTCCCGTTGTCTGCTATCACCGTACGGGGTATACCGTGTACCAGGAAAACGCCGTCTTCTAGTTTCTGCACTATAGCCTTACCAACGGCTCTACGTAAAGGAAACAGTAAACAGTACTTCGTAAAACAGCACACGACAACTAAAAGATATGTGAATCCTGCTCTAGACCGTGGCAATGGACCTACCAAGTCAATGCTTATGGTTTGAAATGGCTTGGAACACTCTTTCGCATCACCCAAGAGACCGGGGGTAGGTAATTGTGAGTGTTTATATGCGGCGCATGTATCACATTTACCAACGTAGCTAATCACATCCTTGTACATGTTAGGCCAGTAGTATCGGAGTGCAAGTCTCTTATAGGTTTTAAATACACCGAAATGTGGAGACAATTCGCCACTATGGTGACTCTTTAATAATTCTTGCCTATTTCCCTCCGGTACCACCTGCTTCCAATCATAGTCACTAGCCACCCCAAATTTATTTTTTGAATAACGGTAAAGTTTACCCTCCTTAATGAAAAAATTTGGGCACGATCTAGGCATACTGACACATTTATCCCACAACCTTTTAAACCACTCGTCAGTGTCAGACACGTTAATTTCCAGCACCGGAACGCCACGAGATAAGGCATCTGGAACCACATTGTCCCTGCCTTTGCGGTGTTCAATGGTAAAGTTATATGGTGATAACCGACAACCCCAACGAGCTAACCGACCAGAGGGATTGGTTAAATTAAAGAACCATTTTAAACTAGAGTGGTCGGTTATCACTTTAAACGCAGGACCGCCTTCCACGTAAGGACGAAAGTGTTCCACGGCGAATACCACAGCGAGGGCCTCACGCTCCGTTGCTGAATAATTGCGTTCCGCCGGATTAAGCGAACGACTGCAGTAGGCTATTGGGTGCTCCTCCCCATTTATAACCTGAGTCAGAGTGCCCGCTATCCCAAAACTGGATGCGTCACAATGAATCTCAAAAGGCTGAGCGAAATCTGGACAAGCCAATACTGGAGCCGACACCAATGCTTCTTTCAAGGTTAAGAACGCGGTTTCTGTCTCAGCCGTCCACTCAAAAGGCGGCGCTTTTTTGCTGGTACTCGTTAGTGCGTTTAAAGGGGCCGCTATTGAGCTAAAATTTTTAATAAAACGTCTATAGTACGAGGCCGTTCCAAGAAACATTTTCACTTCCTTACGAGTTGTAGGGGTTGGAAAGTTGACAATTGACTGAACTTTCGACGGATCAGTGTGTAAGCCATGCTCATCTACTCTGTAACCGAGATATTTTAGTTCTCGTCGAAAGAAACAGGACTTACGTAAATTAATCGTCAAATTAGCCTGCGTTAACTTGTCCAAAACCCGTTTCAGAAGCGAAATGTGCTCCTCGAAGGTCGATGAGCAAATAATTATGTCATCTAAATAAACGAACACCTTATTACCAAACTCCGGGCCGAAAAGTCTGTCCATTAATCGCTGTTGGGTGGCTGGTGCTCCTGTCAACCCAAAGCACATAACTTTAAAGTGAAACAAACCTCGACCGGGAACTGTGAACGCGGTTTTTTCTTTGGACGAAGCGGAGTCCAATTCAATTTGCCAAAATGCAGATTTCAAATCAATAGATGAAAGATATCGCGCGTCCCGCAACTGGTCTAAGATGTGAGAGACGTATGGTAGTGGATACGCATCTTGCTTGCTAACCGCATTCAGCTTTCGACTGTCTAGGCAAAATCGCCATTCCCCATTCGGTTTTGGAGCCAGCAGAACCGGGTTATTCCACGCGCTATTGCTAGGTTCCACCACTCCCATCTCCAACATCTCATCCAGCTGACGGTTTAGTTCCTTGAGACGTTCAGGTGATAAAGGATAATAACGCTGTTTAATAGGAGGAACATCACCTGTGTCTATTTTATGACGCAACAGATGAGTACGCCCTAATCCTTTAGCCTCAAAGGAAACCTTTTCGAAATCTTTAATTAATAACTCCGCCTCGTTCTTTTGATCCGGTGTTAATTCGTCAAACGGCTGTAGGTGCCTAACCTCCGAGACGCATGCATGACCTCTATAGTTTTTTAAATATTGAAAAGGTAATTCCTTAAAAATTTTTGGTGCCAAAATTAAAGGCCTTCCAAAAATCCACGCCAAAAATTAACGGTGTGGTAATTTCTGGAATAATATAGAATTTAATAACCTTAGTCACTCCCATGAGAGTCACTGGTAAAAATAAATAACCCTCCACGGGTGCCCGCGAATCGTTGGCAGTTACGATGCTGCTCAACTGTCCATCGACGTGAAGAGTCGCACCTGCCCTTATGAATTGTTGGCCAACATCAGAACCCAACACTGAAATGCAAGAACCCGAGTCGAGTAAACCGTAATAATGCTCATCGTATATAGAAACTGTTAAATGAGGACGACTGTCGTCCGTAGTCTTATAACGTACTGTATCCACCCTTAGTGAAGTAAAGAATAATTTTAAAAATTTTAAATAGTTGTCCCAATCGGACTTATCAAAATTTTGGCTGTAGTTCCGCAAATTTAGTTTTTTGAAATGCAGGTAGGACAGGACTGAGCCTCCTGCTTTTTACTGCACGTAGGGCACGATGGTGCACGTACGCCCTTCTTGCCGCAACGGAAACACACAATTGCTTTGGATTTGCATTGTGATAACGAGTGCCCCTTAACCCTACAACGAACACAGAACAACGATCCAGAATCAGTTTGCACGGCTTCAATCCTTGGTGACCCTTTCGGGGTTTTGTATGCCAAGTCTGCTGCAACAAAAGAAGGCGTAGGTTTGGGCGGCTCGTGGAACTGAGCCCTGCTATGGAAACCTAGCTCCAGTTGTCTACACTTCTTTTTCAACTCGACTAGCGTGTTGACCTCCATCACTGACAACCCCGACGTGTATTCCGGTCTCATATTGAACTTGATCCGTGCTAAACGATCGTGTTCAGGAACCCTGTAAGAAAGCCTACTGTAAAGATTCTCCATGACTGCTATATATATACAAGACAGCTCAGTTGACCCTTGCGTTCTATTTGTTATTTCAGAAAGGAGACGCATATCGTAATCAGGTGGAACGAAGTCAGTGAGTAACTGCTTCTTCAGTTCCGCCCAATCACCAACCGTCGCTCTTATTGCCCGGTACCACAATAAGGCCCCGTCCGAGAAAAGATCTAGACCCGATTGATGTAAAGAGGCTTCGCTAATACCTCTGGCTTCGGCAAGCTCCTCAAGACGCTCAATAAACGCTTTCACGCAACCTGTACCGTCAAATTTGTGATCCAAGGATTTAACCGACTCTTTCTTGCAGGAAATGATGACGTCCTTCGTCTGTAAATCTGACCGTACATTCGGTGTCTCCTCAGCGGAAGTTAATGACTGATGGAAGCTAGCGTTAACTGAATCAATTTTTGCTAAATAATCGCTAAGCTGCTTGTCAACGGCCGTATAATCGGTACCAAGATCAGTTGGTGGAGTAATCCTACTCAAACGATGAAAGAGGTGGAATGCCAAAGCTTTAGCGCGGTTAAATTTTTTGAAACTGGAGGGGAACCTATCTAACACTTCTCCAAGTTCTGCCAGTTTGGCCTTAATTACTAGTAGCTCGGTTTTCGGATCTAAATTTGTCTCCACTATATCGTCTGAACATACCAAGCGACTGAGATCCCTAATTTGGACCCGTAGTTCCTCTACGGTTGAGGCGGGTTTCGCGTCTCGGACCAGTACTTCGTATGTGAGCTCGTCTTTGCGAAGTAAATTAAATGTAATGGGTCGCTCCATTTTGTAAAATTTTAAAAAAAAGTGAGATGAACTGAAGTAAAAACTGGCTGTCACAATCTACAATCTCGAACAATGTAAAAATGTTAACTATAGTAAACGCAGTTACATAAATAGCAGCCTTATAGAGTAAGTTTATAAACGTAAGTTATTAAAATAGTAGGTTATTATTCCAAGGATAAGAATCCAGGCGTTTTGTTTTCGGACACAAGTTAAAAATCAAAAAATGTATACAGCAGCAAGAAGTGGTAAAAAAAGTAAAAGTAAATAAAAGTGTATAAAACAGTACAAACATATAAACATGAACCCGTTTAAAAAAAAAAGGAATCCGCGCGACGGTTTTTTTTCTTAAAATAAGAATAACTGGAAGGCTTTAGAAACAGTACTCTGGCTTGTAAGGTACAGCAATAGACGTAACCTCTATCTCTAACTAATACACACGTTGGTCGCCACTGTTACAATTTAATAAATTATCCTCTAGTGGTTTGGTGGTGAAAATGAAATTACAAAACAACTGTGGTAAACAATGTATATTGTTAATCAATAAAATTAATTTTACTTTAATACACTCAAACCTACTATTGCCAGCCAGCTAAAACTTCAGTAGGAGGAGCTATGGTCGTGGGGAGCTAGAGATAAGCACAGGTACTGTTCCGTTTGAGGGTGATAATTAAATTCTACAAGTTCAATATTAAGTTAGAATAAGAACCTTCCTTCCAGTTATTGTACTAGATACTAAGTAAAGATAAATGGGCGCCAGGGACTTGAAGAGTCCCAGATCCCGGAGCCGACGGAGGTGTCCAATATACTTCCAGATGAATGCGGAACGTCGAATCCAAGATCCTCAATTTAAATCTGATAAGGGCCGGTTTCCACTTTTGAAAACCGGACTAAGGTAACCAATTGGTTCTTACAGGAACCGTATGAAAATAAATATCAAAAGTAGAAGTAGGAATAAAAGAAAATAAAAATAAAAAAAAACCGTCCCGCCTGCGCTATCGCTTGACGGGTCCGCCAGCCGCACAGTCGTCTCCGTGAGAGGCTTCAAGTGGACTCGAGGAACGGGTCTCGCGTTCAGGCCCCAGATGCTCCTCTAGATTCTGGCAGCGAGACGAATCTCCCGAGGTGCCTCTCCTGGAATCGACAATACGGAGGCCTAATAATATAAAAGGGAAAACTAATTTACCACCATGAGGTGATGGAGCTGGGACATCTAGAAGGCCAAACATTGGCCTGAGTGGTGAGAATAGGAATATGGATTACCCACGTGGCATCCATAAACTCCACAACAGGTGTTCTTTGCATTCCCTAAGCAATAAGTTAATATTGTGAAAAACACGGTGAATATCCTATGGCACATCTCTGATTAATAGTCAGCGGGGAAATACTCACGGTTGGCTTGGGAAGAGAGCACTTGACTGCGAGATCCTCGGCTGGCTGGAAAGCTGTCTGTGCTTGCGCAACTAGGAATCCTGTAATAAATATCCAGGGATCACGACAATATCCTTATAACAACCAGGGGAGGGCCTACAGACCACTTCCACGCACTATTACGAACAAATCCTTACCTTTTTAAAACATGGGATGAGATTTGTAGTTTCTCTTAAGCGGGTTCAAGGGTAAATGGACGCCAATTAACACCAACGCCCTTCTATAACAAGGCAGTCCAAGGCCAACCGGAACTAGACGGAGCATTTCTAAAATCTCCCCTCTTCTCGGGTAAAATGACTAGAAGATCAATATTACACTAAGACACTTAACTTTTGAAAATCACTAACAGCTGTTCAGAGTGACGTTAAACGCTGAAACAATAAGAATCTTCATGATCCAGACCGAAAAACAAATTCTTTGTAATTTCAAATACCAAAACTTATCTTGATTGGGGTAATTAACTCAGAATATTAAATGGGGAAATTAAGAATCTCCGACCTTGCTACATTATGCTAAAGACAATTCACAGACTAAAAATAGATTTATTTGACAGCGAACATTCCAGATAGAAGTCTATACTAAAAAAATGGATATGACTTCCGCTTACGGTTATTTAGTTTATTATGATTTTTATTGCCGAAAGCTGAAAATTATTAAGGATTGTTCCGTACAATATTATTTCGAGAATTAGCAATATCATGTTAAAATATCGATTAAAACTACAACTGTGAATCGGCAACCACCAGATGTCGCCTCTAACTGACAGACAGTGACGTTCGACGGAATGACATTTGGAATGTAAACAATCCTAACTTGATTACAATATTATTTATCTAATTTATTATGCAAACCTGTTTAATTGGATTTATTGTAAGAAAGTGTTAACCGAAGAGTCTAGTGACAAAATACAGTTGAAGGAACGAGTCCTCCTATCAAGTGCAGGCCAAAGTCAATTGTACAAACTACAATGAAATAAATTACTTGGGAACCTCATTATGTACGACTAATGTTTTCAGGTAAATGCTACTTTACTTTCAAGAAACGAAGCTGTTTTATACCAACCTGTGGTAGGTACAAAAAATACAACGTAACAATCTTTATCACTTCCTTCTTACAACCCAACTGATAAAATATCCAAATTACGCCGTTAAACATGAGTTATCATTTCTAATAAGTCTCAAATTCTTCTTTAGGTACTTAATAATTACCTAAATATTTCCCTGTATTTGTCTATTCCAAGAAAAACTACATGACATTCTAAAACGTTGAATTAATTTCGGAAACAAAGCAACAAGCAAGCAAAAGGGGCGCCGACTCCGGCTCGTTCTCACGAACGCGGCAGCAAACCCACGGTTATGAATTAAAACCCAGACCAAACAACAATTCATTATTTTTCCTCAGTAAATGATAAATGTCTACAATGAAGAGCAGTTCTTTTCTTTGACGGCAGACTCTCTAGTTAAAACTTTAACGTCAGCGCGCGGCGAGGTAAAATAAAAACGTGTTTAATGTTCCTTTTTATTTGTTTAACTCAACCGCACGCGTGGCTGGCGTGTCAAAAGAAAAAGGTAAAAGCAAATGTCTTTTGTGTACGATCGGTGTGTCCCACACTTTACTTTCATAAAATATTTTCCTCGCCATCGCAAAAATGAAGAGGAAAAATTAAAGACAAAATTACAATAGAATGAGATGACAACAAATGAATGTGTCTATGGATATTATGCTTTTATAGTAATCTGGCCTACTGGATATTACTTATTTTAATGCCATTTCGTCCTATTCCCGCCATTTGCGTCTGGGTCAGCCGCGATGCCTGGAGCTTTATGATGTTGATGAGCGGTCATTTAGTTTGTAAGCGGTTTTCATAGGTTGGGGACCTTAAATTCATTTGAGTTCACCACAGGATAGTCCGGTAATATAATAATCAACCATAACCTGTTGAACGGCGAGAGGTTAAAGGAGTTATTAATGTTGGTATTACGTGGTTGCTTTAATGACTTCATGCAAACAATTCAACTGAGGAAAAGCAGTGTTGAAAGTTTAATTGAATCTTTACGAACTAAAATAGCTACTACAGCTATTTTAGTTCGTAAAGATTCAATGAAACTTACTTCACGTGACCAGGATTCTTCGGCCAAATTAGCATTACCATTGACCGTGAAAATGCTGCCCAGCGCACTGCTGGGCACTTCTCCCGATGACGGCGATGTGAGCGAATCGTTCGATGCTCTGTGAGCTTTTCCGTTTCCTTTTTATACCGCTTGTACATTTGTTTTTTTTTTCGCTGTGTATAAGTTTGTGTATTGATATACACAGCGAAAAAAAAACACGTCCTTCTTAATTTTTTTGAAATTTAACTCATTAACGAGTTGGCACGAGAAAGCTCAACAAACCATTATGGGGACTAATATTAGGGGAAAATGTTCCCTTGGGATAACATTCGAATTAGACGCGGGCAAACCCGCTTGCAGTAGCTAGTTTTATATAACAGATATTCGTAGTAAGCGCATAGCAAGAAAGTGGAACTCTACCTGCGTATGTGTTTCCGAACGCATTCAACTCTACTATCTTCAAAGTTACAGTGAACAGGCTTAAGGGTAAGCTCACTCCATCGTCAACTACGACCTAGAGTCAAGACCAAACTCATCACAAATAAAAAAGAACTATCAGCTAAGCATTAAAAATGGTAGTGTTTAACTCAGTTCAAATAAACGTGCAAATAGAAAAATTGATCCTAAGTCATATAAAAAAATTTCTCGAATTCGACGAGACGTACTCAGGACTTGTTGATCCTGTACTTACGGCTCTACCCCTGAATGAATAAAACTTCATCAACAAGTCGCCTCTAAATGTAGCTTACGTCGTCTTACGTCACTACGCATATGTGTACAACATTCACTAACGTCATGTAAAGCAACAGAATAAGCAGATATAACTGTCTCTAATTAAAGATTATACCATTTTGAAGCAAAAGGACATCACATTTTTGGTCGAAACGAAAAAGTTGTCTGCCACAAGAAAACGTTTCTCTCTTGATATTTTGATTTGGAACGTATGGGACCAACTCTGTATGGATATCTGTGGCACATTACGGAAGTTCGAAAGGTCAGTCTGATTTGACATAAGATAACTGTGATATTTAGTGGTATGAAAGGTATGACTACCTACTATTCTTTTAGCCAACTTCATAGCTAAAACATACTGAATTTACCATTTTTCAAACACGCCCAGTAACATAATCTACATCCAAAAGTATACAAACAGGCGAACACGTTCATATAAGAGCTACACACTGATGACTTGATAGTGAGTCTTAGCGCTGCGCAAGTCAAAGCTACTCCCAGTACTATTGTCCTAGAGATTTGCATACTCAACGAGCTTGACAGTTCCTTCGACGTGCCAACCCGAGCAGCTATCGAGTCGCTTACAACATATTCGTAGACGGGGAGCATGGACTGAACAATGTCTCACTAAATTGACCACTGTGTGGAAAGCGACAAATCAACCAATTTCTTTCTGAAACTACGAGACTGTAGAAAATGAGTACCACTGACGCGATTGCTTTATATCATGTTTGTCTGGCCGTTTGAATAATATTGTTAGTGTAACCTTAGTAATACTTGTAACACACCATAATTTCCTCGACAGGTGGTTTTCGAGCAATTTCAAAAGACATTTGGTGGGTAACTGCCAAATGCTTGCACCGTATGCACAGGTTCAAAACAGTATATATGGTACTTTCTTCAAAAGGCAGCTTAGACATTAAACCTAAATGGTATTTAACCGACTTCAAAAGAGAAAGAGAGCTTGACACACCGACTTCCCAAATTAAAGTTGTTTTACATCATTTAGTGTTTTTTTAAATTTAGAATTTTATTTTATTTTTTGTGAAACAGCTTTATTCGTAAGATCTGATCAATACTTTATATGTATGGATTTTAAAAGACACTTTCACCTCTGAGTTGTCAGAAGGCCTTATCTAGCTTAAATTGACCAAAAAAATTTACGGGATTGAAAAAAGTTATTTATAAACAGCAAAATAAATATAATGTATCTTATTCGAATATTTCTAAACGTATTCAGTCCATTCTCGCTGTCTATGGTCGGTCACAACCTCAATATGTGCACAGTGTACACTCGCTGTTATGATGACAGGTTACAGGCATACGATGTCCTTCCCGAACCACCCCAACAAAGTTATGTCACTTATCTCGACTCTCGGTTTTAGAACTTTGCCAGAATGTACCCAACTACCCATAGATCAGTAGATTGAGTAACAGGTTGTTAGCCAGTCAAACATACGAGACCTGGTGGTGGAGGAGGTAACCGGTAACCGGAATAATGTCGAATATTTTAAGAATAAGGTGTCTGGCTAATATTTAACCTATTAAGTCACTGAAAAAAAAATATAAAAACGATCAAAACATTGAGAATTTTCACGCTTTTGTAGTTTTTACAAGCGTTAGCGTTCTTCTCCTTTACCTGTCACACATAACTTCACTATGCAACTGAGTGACGTCACAAACAATTAGTACTGCCAGTTTATCATTAATTTTAAAGCGTTCACAACTTTCTGAGACTAAAAAATAATAATTAATAATTATTATTTTTTTCACCATCTAACGTTCAATGGGATTTGGAAGCAGTCCAAAAAATGAAATTATATAGCGATAAAGTTTGATTGCGAAGCTACAATAAGGTCAAAGGTATTATTAACCTATGAGCTTCCCTCCTTAAAGAGAACTAGAACATTTTAACACAAAAAATAAAGGTGTTGAAGCAATTGCCCTCCGTTTTCCTGTACAGGTTATCTCCGTTCCTCGGTAAAAAAATACCTTGAATAAATAAAACTCAATCAACAAGTTGCCTCGGCAGTGTAACCTATGTCTGTTGCCTCAGCCGGCTGTTGAGCTTGAGGTCAACTGCCTGATGTTACTATCTTTCTTTCTTGCTATTTTTTTCCTTCTTTGCCGCGACGTCAGTGGAAACTAACATAGCTATGACAGGTGTTGACAGTTTATTACCAAAACGATTTATACCACTTACTTTTTTACGATTCTACACAAAATAAAAGTGTTAATGGAGTTACTCGCACGCTCTTCTCTAGAAATCTACGTTTTGGAACGCGCAAACAAGCTTCAACAGTCTGTCGAACTATTCACCACCTCACTAACTATTCACATCTTGACCACCTGTAGATGGACAGACATGGTGAAATAATCCTTAGGTTGAGTTTACAATCACAAATATATATTTTAGTAGTAATTGTACGGTGCCTTTTTTTATTTTATGGATGGGAAATCATCAAATGACCCCTGCCACCCTGGGTGGAGCGGTAGGGAGAGTCAGACTTTTAGTGACTAAAACCCACCCGTGATCCTTCTTGTGCCCTTTGCGTTCCAGGGCCGCGGTGACTCTTTCGAACAAATTCCGCAACGAGTTGTACGGTGCCTGCGAAATAACTTCTAGCTTTAAAATGCGTAAAATTCCTTGCGGACACCCTATATTCAGTTATACTCTATCAACTATCTTCTTGTCCAAGAAGCCTTCAAGGTTATCTCGTAGCGCCGTGCAAACATATGCATTCCAATGTAATCCAAAGGTTAGTAGGGAAAAGCAGTTGAATAAATGAAACTTTATCAACAGGTTGCTAATAAAATATCAGTTATATCTGCCGCCACGTAAGTTAACGGAATGAAAGCAAAATTCAACGTTCATTCTACGATGTGATGAACGAATGCATCGCAAAAGACCTTTTTTGTTTCTGGATGAGAAATCATCAAATGACTTCTCTCGCTCTGGGTGGAGCGGAAGGGAGTGTCAGACTCTTACTGACTAAAACCCACCCATGATCCATCTTGTGCCCTTTACGTTCCAGGACGGCAGT
This sequence comes from Hecatera dysodea, assembly GCA_905332915.2. Lineage (NCBI taxonomy): Eukaryota > Metazoa > Arthropoda > Insecta > Lepidoptera > Noctuidae > Hecatera > Hecatera dysodea. The sequence continues at coordinate 20,547,500 of HG995286.1, read as the reverse complement.
GACTCTTGCGAACAAATTCCACAACCCTAGCCGACACCCTATGGGGCCCCGTCTTTGTTGCTGACAGCTCTTTGAACCGAGACCATTGACTAATCGTACTCTCCGAGGTACGGAGCAGTCTCAGTACGTAATGGCTGGTCACATCATTATCCTCAACCTCGAAGACTGCTGCCGTGAGGCTGCTATTACTTACCCACCAGCAGTGGCGTGCAGTGGTTCGAGTTAGGGTAGACCAGAGAAAATGTCCAAATAAATTTTAAAAAATAACCATGCACATTATTCAGGGTTGATTTTTAATGAAATGAGTTCTTTTTTGTTTTTTAAATAGCCTATTTAAAAAAAATAAAAAATAATAATAACACCACATTTCAACCCTGAATAATGTGGTGCGTTTTTTTTTGACATTTTCTCTGGCCCTCCTAACTCGAACCACTGCACGCCACTGCCCACCAGGTCCTCCAGGTCTGCATTACAGAATTAAATATTTAGTTAACCAATCTAGGTCTTAGATTACAGTTTTTTGTACTTCAGTATCAGGCAAAAGCAAAGATGTGTCGTTGTCTATTCCTTTCATACATTTTCTAATTTTCTGCATTACCGCGACTTACGTAGAACAATCTGAAGCCATACAAATGCGTTCAGGGTGAAATAGTTTTTAAGTCAATGAACTCTCAAAGTCTGAATCATTGAACCCTTATACTCATGTGGTCTTAAATTTCAATGCGCAGAAATACTTAAGGCTTTCCGAGATGATCACGAATATTCCCAAAAAAAAAAAACCGGAGAACGTTGGCAACAACAAAGCTTCTTTTATAAAAATCAAAATTAAAAAAATATTTTCATTCACAACGGTAATTTGACTTAGAGTTTCATTACATCATAGGTAAAAGGTGCCAGGCAGTCGAGTACTTGATGCCTACATATTTTGACATCCATCGACGACACCAAGTCTTAGCTTCAGACGTAGAGTAAATATATGTTATGTCTGTTCGTCAGAGTATGTCTCGCATACACGAATGGAGCGTCGTTTACAGTAGACCCAACGCTACTGTAAACGACGTACATTACGTACGTTACTTGTACGATTCATGTTTTCCAAGAGCACATTTTTGTAATAATATACATATATACTAGCTAGAATTTCTGGAAATCCTGTCTTAGTGCTTCCATCCCATACGGAGTGTAGGGAAGCTAGATGCCAAATTTAAGAAGTAAGAAAACTAAACAGTAATAACGTTGAAAAAAACATTCATCTTTTTTCAAAGCACCTCACACAATTCAGAGGATCTATTCAACACGAGCCTAAATGTTTACACCCGACTACGGCAAAGGTAAATTGAAAGGGTTATGATTTTAGCTGTCTATTTTCATCACTTCTTTTATCATGTCCAAACAAAGCAAATTCGATAAAATAAAACTCAAACAAAGGAAACACATAGAACCGATAAAAACACGTTGTAAAAATACGGCCATTGCTGGAACAGTGTTAACGCCCGTAGCGCGAATTATAAGCTAATATTCAAAACTCTATTGTCATTAAACAAAAACGAACTTGTCATAAACGAACAACATATACGGCAAACTTAATTTGATGAATTGTTTCTATAAAATGCTTGTGTAAATGCCCTTGTTGTCGAAAAAGGGAACTACGTCCGTGTATTTCTATTGTGCGTTAACCATTGGCGAACAGTCACAAAGCGGTATGAAAAAGCTCAATGGAACGGTGCAGTGGAACATACATTTTTTAATGTATCGCTCCGATGATAAAATTGGTTGCATTGGTAGTTTTTGTGGCACACGTTGTCGAAAATTACCCGTCTGATTTCCACTATACAGGATTTAACAAAAGAGCCCCCTCCTCCCAGTTACGAGATATTGTGAGGGGAACATACCTGGGTGCGTATTTAGCAGCCATTCTTGAAGCCAGAGTTATCTACAACCCGTTTATTATTGTTCTTTATTTTATCACGAAATCATTGTGTAGTACAGAGCCCCGGTAGTCCTGTAACGCACGATGGTTATGGATTGAAATCGTAGTAGTAAAACCCATTAAGAAATACATGTTTATGAAATAAATCATTTAATTTGCCGTATTTTACATAGAACAAAATCATTCACAGTGTAGTAACTGGCACCGAGGAGTCTCAGCATAAATGGGATGGCCACCAATCCTCTGACCGACTTAAGCATGAAATGAAATGTTATTTGTTATTACAGTTTGGAATGTTTATATATTTTTTGTACTTAAATAAAAAAAAAAAAAAACATATAAATCTCGGCAGCATATAGTGTTGTTTGATATCAGTACAAGAAATTCAGTAGGTAGGTGCTTCCTAAAAACTTGACTACGCACAATTATAAACGGCCTCGTTTAGATTATATTTCAGATCACACCGGTACTGAGTGCTACGATGGTTTCTCAATACGCGCCCGGTCACTGTACAACACAATAACTCATTAGTGTGAACTCTGATGGACACTTCGTTACGCAAATTGGAAGCCTACGTAATTATTTTTGTAATAAACGATGCAGCTTTATGTTTTTCGAAATATATTTCGATGAAATAAAGAAGCATATAGAAGCATATTTCATTATAAACTCTTCGCTTTTTTTAATGAATTTACGAAACGAGAGGACTTACTTATTTTAACACACATAAGCTTTTCTGAATTCATTATTTTAATAGTAAAAACGGCATCGAAATCGCATCCGACTTTATCTTATCCCGCGCAACTTCGTCTGCGTCACATAGGTAAGAGAGAAAAAACCGTTTTGGTAACATTTTTCATTGATGCTCCGCTCCTATGTATCGTGGCGTGCATGTTATATAACCTATCCGTTATCCGTTTTAAAGCCTTAAATGGGCAATCCAAAACTAAAATGTTAAAATTCGATCCAGTAGTTTTTAAGATTAGCGCGCTCAACCAAACAAACACTTCAGTTAAAACATAGGTACGTTCAGTAAATAACTTGCACAACCTGATCCCTAACAGAATTAAGAAAATAGGAAGACAGTAATTCAGGGCACTGACTGCATCACCTCTTCCGATTCAAATTAAAAACAAACCAACCCAAATATTTCCTGTTAGGTACCTCGAATCAACATTGATGAACAAAACTGACTATATTTTCTAAGGAATGGTTGTTTGCATTCGTAATATTCAAACTAAGAAACTGATGAATCAATTTGATATATTATGTTACTGATTCATTCAAATCTTTTTCCATTAGTTAGGTGGTATATATGGTAATTATGAGTAGTTACGCACTTATGTATGAAACCTATCTTTATTGGTTTTGTACGTTTTACGTGATGGCTGCAGGACTTCGAATCATCAGCGTGACGCTCAGCGCTCATTTTAGTGTACTTAAAATTTAAATATCTTTTGATTTTGTAGGTCAATTTTGATGAAATAAACGCAAAATAAAACTAGAGATAACTCTCAATATTTTTAAGAATCTATCTTTCGAATTCAATTAGTGGTAATCGCGTGATGCTCCCACAAACGCACAGAAAACACACAGAAAATTTAATAATTGCATTTTCTGTTCTATGTATTTTTCTAACATTTCTCAGTTACATTAATACAAAAATATTCAATGTACAGACACAACTTGTCTGCGATTTTATTATATGTATAGATCATCTATACACGTTGTATGTATATACGTTGTAAAATTGTATGTTTATTACTCAATCACACATTCATACCTCAATGTCTATGAATATAATATGAAAAGAAAAAAAGAATTTAAATGAAACTTAGCTGAGATGGGAAGACCTTGATCTTGAATAGGTAGGACAGAAAATTAAGATTTATCCTGACTAAGCCGCGAGCAAAAAGTAATAAGACGCGACGGCAACTAATTAATCATATATTTCTAAAATTAATATAATGTTTAGTGAACCATATTTTCTTACAGCACCTGCCTGTCGATTTCTTATTTACCTCAAATTAATAACTCATTGTTATTGTAGCAGCTTTAATCTTTTAAACCTTAATAAACGCAAAGAGCGTTTAATATCGGAGGAGAGGTATGTGAAGCCCTACTGCATACACTTTATTATTGTCCAAGTGCACCTCTAACTGATACACAATTGGCTCACAAAGGATCTGGACCAGTTGCATCGACCCACTTGCAAGCGACGCGTAGAGAAGTGTTTAGCAATCTACGGAGATTGGTGGTAGGCTCATGCACACCTAAATGACACAGCCAGCACGGCAGGACAGCATCGAGTTGTTTCAAATTTTAGTTATAAACATTACATCTATTATTAAAATAAATAGTATCGCTTGAACGGCTGGAAAGGGTCACCAGTTCGCCTGTTCTGCCGCGAGTAGTTTTGAAATGCATTGAAACTATCTCGTCTACCCTGCCATGCAAGTTCGATGTAATTTAAGCCACACAAGGACCTCGTATGAGAGCTACTGGGGATTGGTGACAGAGCTTCTTCAATCTGTTACTACACAGTACACAGTGACTGTACATCCTATTGCAGGCCACTTTGCCCGATCTAGAACCTCCAGATACTACCCTGCCTGCTGCCTTGACCGGGTCGTAGAACCACCAGGTCGGTGGTCTAAGAAAGTACAAAAACCTACGCGGAGGAATGGCTAGTTTTAGATTAATGTGTTTAAGCGTCTGTTAGTTTTCAGAATTTTTGCTAAAATTTATGACAAGCTATTCTATTCTATTGTCCTCTCTAACATTAATAAATCATTACACTGTAAACAAATATCTTTAAGCAAGTTTCTAAACCATGTCCCCCTGGCACTCCTTTAACTAAAGCGAGAGGTTTCTGTGTAAGAACGTGATACACACTGCTATTTACGTTGTATCCCCACGAAACTGCAGCCACTTTACAGTGCAGCCACTCAACACTTACTCAATACAAACTGATGTAGACTTTCTATCCTTAGAATCTCCATCCCAGTCTGAATCACAATAAGGCAGCAATGGCACCTCTTCCTTTCTTCTAAAATACAATTTCAGATATAAACTGCCCTGAATGTATCTCAAAATACTCTTAAGAGCTTTCCACAAGTCTCAAATCAAACAGTATCACCAATCAAACTCCTGCGTATGGTTAATTTCAGACAAGGTGGGTACTTCCTCTACGGCATCGCGGTAGCACTGTGTCTAGGATGAAGTCGATTAGCTAGCCAGTTTTTCTACAGTTGACAATCTGAATCTACGTTCGTATGAGATTTCCACATTAGCCGCAGTAGTTCGTGTACGGAAGGTTCTGCCGAAGTAATGAACGTGTAAATATGCTGTCTATGTTCTTCCGCAGTTCAAACGCAAACGCAATGTCTTTAGAGGCGTCGATTTGTCAGCTCAAAACGGAAGCCGTTTCACGTAATTCGGTAATTTATGATGCAGCTTTGGCTTGCAATTGCAACGTACCGTGAACTTACCCGTGTTTAACGCTCTGTGATCACCGACTACCGACGTGTTGAAACTGGCTGACAGCAAGTAAATATGAGGTTTGTTTGTACATCTGTATGTAACTATGTACCGGCCTAAGTAAACACACGGCGGTCAAGCGGTCTGCTATCCACACGATATATACATATACACGCTAATTTCACGTTGTATTCAGCTTCAATTTTATACGTGCGCTTTATATCATCATATATACTCGTACTTACGAAAAAACTAATTTTAGAAGTATTCTTGAATAAATCAAGAATATTTTGGGGTACCGATTAAACTTCAATGCATGTTTAAGTCTGTTCATTAACACTCTGTATAACAATACCAAAAAGATTGTTTATTCCAATACAAAATTATTAAGCTATTGCATAGCTTCTATCGCGGGCCTTGAGCGTGGAGACCGAATCAAGAAATTCCGTAACGAAAATAACCTAACACCGCCATTCGTTTAGGCCCCGCCTTCTCGTAGCAGTGCTACGTGGAGCTACGAAATTGTCTACAACTCGCTACGTTCCGCATATCACTGCCGTTTAGTTTACGTTTGATCGACTATGAGTGCGTAAGTGCTCGCGGTCGGTCGACGTTGGCTTTTTGGCCCTTCAAGGGTTAAACCACAGTTTCGTGGTACTTGAGGGAAACCGTACGGTGCCAACGAATCCAAGAGGTGTGGACCCGACACACAGCTCGGCCACTTCAGGGCCGAGTTAAGTCGGAAGGGCGTTGGCACGCGACCTTGGAGACTTCCCTCGCCGCGCCCAACAGCTTAACCCCGTCCTCTTCCAGGTTGCATCTGGTGCCGATTGGGTGTGTCTACCTCATAGGCACCAGCTCGGTTGCAAGACCCATAGGGCTCCGCTGCACATTAAGGTTGGCAGCGGGCTTACAAGCTTAGAGCTCACCGTAGGCACTCACTTCCCTGCAACACCCAGCAGGAAGGGTTACACATCCTCGGGAAATCCCACCCAGTTAGTTAGGTCTAGGGCCCCTCAGGCCCATCAGTCAGTTTTATGCACCAGGGATTTGTTCCCGAGTGATTCTTCTCCGTGGTAAGCACTAGGAATCACTCGAGGGCAAGGGAGTTTTTAAGCTATTGCATAGCTTTTATCGCGGGCTTTGAGCGCGGCGATCGAATCAAGAAATTCCGTAATTAAAATAAACCTAACACCCCCTACTCGGACCGGCACAGCGGTGCGGCTTGAAAGCCGTGCATCGTCTAACGTCGTTTCCGTTCGGCAGACTTCGGCACGGTGTTTGTGTGCTTGCGACTGGACGTATGCGTGAAGACTGCTCATAACTGATTCTATCTCTTTTAGACACAATGCTAGGTGAGACAGCGTGCCTTTTGACCGCGTCCACGAGTGAGTTCGAGCCCGCGACTAGTTGAACGTTAACGTGTATGTATATGGTACGACTGCACGAAGCTCGCACGGATCGAGACGAGCTGCTCCGAAATCAGACGAATACGTAAGCAGCTATTTGTGAGAAAGTATATAAGTGTATAGGTATCTATCATCTATGTACAACAGTGAATAGCTGTACGCGTAAAATATGTAATTGCATAAGTCGATCAAAAATGCTATGCAATAGCTTTACCGCGGCAGTCCTCGAGTGTTTTTTCAACACTTCTGATTCCACTCAAATAAGTTGTAGATAGCGTTCGATAAAATCCCTAGCAGAAGCTAACATCTGATAAAAACGTTTTATCCAGATCCCTTCAGCTGTTCTGTCATCATTGAGTAATAAACATCCAACTTTAGACTTCGCATTTAAATAGTATAATGAGCTATATATGCTTCTCATTTAGGCCATTATACTATAACGGCCACTAACCAAAATTGTATTTGTTCTAGAAGGAACGAGGTGGGTGCCTGGGTGCGAAAAGCTGTGGTTTTTCACTCGACTTTGGCCACTGTCAACTTACAGAGAATGATATGATTTAATATAATGTATCTACCTACTGCAAAACTAACAAAAGCGTATACTCATACGAAAAAACTGTTCATATATTCCACTGTAGGGCTTAAAAAAGCCTATACCCATACCAAAACCCTGTTCATAGGTATATTCTACTGCAGGGTTTAGAAAAGCCTATACCCATACCAAAACCCTGTTCATAGGTATATTCTACTGCAGGGTTTAGAAAAGCCTATACCCATACTAAAAGCCTGTTCATATATTCCACTGTAGGGCTTAGAAAAGCCTAAACCCATACCAAAAGCCTGTTCATAGGTATATTCCACTTCAGGGCTTGGAAAAGCTTACACCCATACTAAAGGCCTGTTCATATATTCCACTGCAGGGCTTAGAAAAGCCTATACCCATACCAAAAGCCTGTTCATATATTCCACTGCAGGGCTTCGAAATGCCTAAACCCATACTAAAAGCCTGTTCATAGGTATATTCCACTGCAGGGCTAAGAAAAGCCTATACCCATACCGAAAGTCTGTTCATATATCCCACTGCAAGGCTAAGAAAAGCCTATACCCATACCGAATGTCTGTTCATATATTTCACTGCAGGGCTTAGAAAAGCCTATACCCATACCAAAAGTCTTTTCATATATTCCATTGCAGGACTTAGAAAAGCCTATACCCATACCAAAAGCCTATTTATAGGTATATTACACTACAGGGCTTAGAAAATCCTATACCCATACCAAAAGTCTGTTCATATATTCCATTGCAGGGCTCAGAAAAGCCTATACCCATACCAAAAACCTGTTCATATATTCCACTGTAGGGCTTAGAAAAGCCTAAACCCATACCAAAAGCCTGTTCATATATTCCACTGCAGGGCTTAGAAAAGCCTATACCCATACCAAAAACCTGTTCATATATTCCACTGTAGGGCTTAGAAAAGCCTAAACCCATACCAAAAGCCTGTTCATATATTCCACTGCAGGGCTTAGAAAAGCCTATACCCATACCAAAAGCCTGTTCATATATCCCACTGCATAACTAACAAACACGTATACGCAGTCAAGATAAGTAAGTAAAACAAGAATAAGAATATAAGTAAATTTTAAGACTTTTTCAAATCGGTTCAGTAGTTTTTGACGTAGAGAGTTAAGTGTGTAGGTATATATACATATTTAAAGCTGGAGAGTTTGTTTGCTTGAACGCGCTAATCTCAGTAACAAATGGTCCAATTTGAATTCTTTCAGTGTTAGATAGCTCATTTATCGAGAAAAGCTATAGGCGTTATATGATCACGCTAAGACCAATAGGAGCGGACCACCAAAGAAGAATGTTTCAAAACGCGCGGGCGCTTAATAATATTCTAAAGCATATAATAATTATGCATGTTGCTTCGATGTTTGCGTGAAGCAGTTAGGCTCTAGCTAAATAATCAAAATTTCAAAGATTTTTTTTTAAGCTATTTTAAAATTAATCGTATAATCGTTAGATGACTACATAAAAATGGTCCATCACTTCATTTACCATAAGAGAGATAAGTACACATTATGTTAAAGTAATTAGTTTCAATTAAAAAAGAAATTTAAGAAAAAGGTTTTAGAACTGTTATTTATTTAATTAATAAGTAAAAAAGGAGAAATTAAAATTTTAAGTTTTAAAAATCGAAGGTAAATATAGCAACTATTTATTTAAGGTCAGTGGCAGCCTGACTACGGTAGGCGGGGTATACCAATACACGACATACGACAACAAGCTTAAAATAATATAAATAATAATAAGTAACCAATAAAACTTTAAATGGAAAAGAAACTAGCACGTAGCCCGTGATTTCAACGCCCCATCTACTCCCTTTATAAGGTATATTAGAATAGAATAAGTATATTAATAATTAAAATCAATATAGAATTTGAAAAAGAAAATTAATCAGAATGATTAATGATGATAATGAACTAAGAAAACCCTACACACGTACAACAAAGTACGCCTGTACAAGAAAGTATGTATATATCTGTTTATGTGTAAACAAAATCCTAATACCTCCCACTACGGCACTGAGAAAAGCGTACACCTACACCAAAAGCATGTTGGCGTATGTAAAAGTTTAATAAATCAACATACAATAAGCATATACAAATGCCTAAAATTATATCCCACAGCAGAATTGAGAAATGTCTACAACCGTACCAGAAGCCTGTTCGCAAATACAATAACAATATATACAATTCGTCTGTCTATAAACAAAAAGATATTAACCCACCATATGGCAAAACTAAGAAAACTTAATATTATTAAATTCTATGAATGAGAATTTAATTAAAAGGGAGGAACCAAATTAATAACAGCAAAACTTCGAATCGAAAACAACTCTTTCACAAATTTGCAACTGTCAAGCTGTTTCGTTGAATCAATATTTATTTATTTGACCAATAACTAGTTAATTTAAAGATTTTTTTTAAAATTTCGTATACGTAACTTCTAAGGTAACATGAGGTTTATTTGGAGACATCCAATACATTTTAAAATGAAACAACAATTGATTTAAATATTGCAAAAATATTATTTTGTTCAATGTATTTATACGTACATAAACACATTTATTGTTTTTTCAACTGTATGCGACGTCACAGGTTTTATTCTTTATCAAATTGATTATATATCCTAATATATTTAAAATCAATAATACCTATACGTACTGGAGAAATTAATGGAGTGAAGTACAGGAAATTAAAGAAGAACAGACAAACATGGCCTTTTCAATGCAGTATTTTGTTGAAAGAAAACAGTAATTCATTTAAACACTCTAATTAAGGGAAACTTAATAAATCATTTAGGAGGTTTAGTTAGGTATATCGAATTGTACCCAATTGTTAATCATTGTATTCAATAACATAACCGTTTCAAATCAGTATAGAATGTCTTACTATAGAAAATGAAGGTGAACGTCACTCACACACACGCAAGAAAACATTAGACAGTTTATAAACACACAGTTTTACCACAATTGCAATTGAATTAAATTCGCCAAATAAACGCAAAATAACACAATAATATGGAAAGAAGAATAAATATGTACGTAAAAGAAAGAAATAAAAATAGAGGGAAGGTATTACGTAGAAAGGAGGCCATTGTATACAGACCGAAATTTTATTTTTTTGCTTGTTTCTTGACAAAGTTAACAGTTAAATAACTCGTTGTTACAACCCTTTTAACTAAGTAGTTAAATTATATAATTTAAAACTTCCAGCTTCACTTTAATGCATTTCTTGAATCCAGTTTATAATTCCAAACGCGTTTATACCATATTAAACCGGCGGGGAACAGGAAAATAAACAATATAAAATAGAAGGGTCGGTGGCGAAAGCGCGCGACTTTCAAACTGCGGCGAGTGCAATTTTACAAAGTTTCGGTGGAATAACAAAAATATTCGCTAAGGCATGAAACGAAGGAGAGTGGTCTTGATAAACTTACCTGAGTATCACGGTGCCCCCATGATTTAACAGGTGGGGTTCGCAACAAGTTCGAGATTCGTTCCACAGGTCGCGGGCGTGCGACAATGGCGACAGCCCAACGGAGACACGCGCGTGTCGGCTCGCGGGACGCACGCGCTCTATGACCCGCCGATCGATCCGCGATGTACTGCCTAAGGCTCGGTATTTACTAATGCAGACAACAGCCGACTGTAGCTCCCCTTCATAACACTTTTCCCTAATTCACAGAAAGCAATGTCCCGCAAGCCGCACGAGAGCGCAAGCCGGAGGGCGCGCCCCGCCGCACGCACTGCGCACCACTAGCGAGCCTGACCTGCGCAGACCTGCGCAACCTAACATAATAAAAAACGAAACGTTCCAAGCTTGTATCATAACATGCCTGTCTAATAAATAAAACCAATTTATTCGGTTCACTGCAAATGTAAAATCATTTTCCGAGTAAAATTTGTTTAAGCCAGCCCGCGGCGGTCAGACCGCCAACAATCCAGCGGCATAGCTGGCGTAGCTGTGCGTACGGCGTAGGTATGACGCGGTAAGCACGCCCCACGTGCGTTGGATCGATACCCGACATACTTCATACATAACACTTATAAATTAATGTTTACGTCTCACTAAAATATTAAAAAAAAACACAATGTTAAATAATAAATTATATCAATGAAATGAAACAAAAATAAACTAAAATCCTCCTAACTGCAATATGGCAAAAAACTTGTCCGCATCGCTATCAACTGGAAGTGAACCCAAAATACTGGCGGCATTGACTGGCGGCACCACGTTATAAGGCAATGCTTATCCTCTGTCCGAGGTAAAAGCCAGCCCTTGGATCACACGAAGTGGCAACTAAACGTTTAGTAACTTCTTTAAATAACGCATGAGCACTCGAACCCCATGATCCAAGAGTTTCAACCCCAAACGGCTCAAACATTGCCAACTAGGTTATTTTATTTCCGCCGTTTTAGGTACTCAGCAGCCGCAGCGGTAGCACCAGTACAACACGATGAGTTAGGAATATGGGATGGCGAAGGAGTATCGACACAAGTAGCGTCCCTCACGAAAGGCCTACCCATTTTCCATGGAAACAAAGACATACCATCCGGTCGCGTGCCAGGCCATTAGTTTTCTGCTGATTAGGAATCCTGGCTGCTCCGCGTATGTCACCTTCCCATAATTTAGTTTCGACCAGGGAAATACCTCTGAAAGTGGTAAACCTCTGCGTCGATAAAATTCAGATTCCAAATTAAGGGCCGAAACTCTGCAGTTTTCTTTAATTTGGGTTGTTAAGGCCTTTTTGGTTGCCAAATTCTTAATAACATGTAAAATTCTGTAAGGGGAAGTGAGAAGATGCTCCTAGGCACTTAGCGAGTTCTCCCTGGTGGCTCAGCGAATGCACCCTGCTAAGTTTTGTGCCACTAGAGGCCCAATGCCGCGGGGAATTCGCTTTAAAACAGGACATGAGTTTTAAAAATTTGCTTTAGTTTTCCAAAACGGATAAAAGGATGTAGTAGGCATAGGAGATGGAATAACAGTGTCTGAAGCGAGTGCATTTTGGGATTTATGTACCTTCCCAATATGCACTTTGAAACCCCGCTTACCTTTAAAAAATCGTGCCTGGGTGCACAGAGGATACCTCTCCAAGATTTCCAGTGATGTCGAAGGTTGATCTGCACTATCATGCAGCGCATCACTGCTACCACGAAGCATTAATGAAATTAATATTAAATATTTAAAATATACATTTGAGCACACAATTGAGCAAGTAGGGGTTAATATTGGGATTAGTTCACCCTCTTTAAGAAAAACAACCTGTTTGCATCGCCACAAGTGTTTGTCGGCGACTTTTTTCGTTACTCTTCTCTCCATTAATGAATCACTTGCAAAACTCTACCAATCATTTAACAAATTCAAGAAAATTCCTTAAAAAAAAATTATAAAAATCTTAGGTTTGCAGTATAAAGGCATGCACGAAGGCAACGGTTTCCCGCCAACCGCCAAGCCGACGCCAACGATATTGAATAGGGCGACATCTTACGGAACACTCTAACATCACACAAGAATAGGGCTTACAACAACATTCTAATGTAGGACCGATTTCTGAATTGAGCATTTTGAGTCAAGAATTTGTCAAACCCGACCCCAAAACCTTATTGCCGACATGTTTTCTGGCATGTGATCGACAACTACCTACCTACTCAAAATCAAGTCCTTAATTCAGATCCCGGGGACTAGACCTACTTAAAGACTCGAAAATCAAAAGGAATAAACAAGGTTGGCACAACTGACTTTTAAAAATAAAGAGCTCATGAACAGCTCAAGTTAAAATCTAATACTATATCTCAGAGGAAAATTCTCGAAATGGTAATCTTATTGTAAACTAATAACTATTCATCGAAAGAAAGCTACACTATTCGCTCAGTGCCGTAAGAAAAAAATAATACTGTCACTAGCACTGCTTACACGAGCTAGTATTTTTTTTATAACTCATATATCCTTAACCCGTAGTGAACAATCTTTTTTTTGTGTCAATGCAGTGGCGTAGCTAGCATGGGTGACACCCGGTGCGGATTGTGGTGACCCCAATAAATTGGGGGTGGCTCCATTTGGGCTCCAATTTTCAGTAATGTTCTCAACCTGAGTTTTAAAAAACCATTTTTTTCTGAGATGGAAAATACTTGATAAAAAAAAAACATGAAAACAAACAGGTTTTTATTTTCTGAACTAGGTTTTTGGTTTTATTTTTCAATGAATGCACTAGTTTTAAACACTAGTAAGTGTTGGTCAAAGTCAATAATATAATTATGATAGTCCCTAATTATTCTATTATTTGCTTTTAAAAGCAAATATTGTTTGATGGGAACATTAGAATTTTTGTGCTAGGGCGAGCTCGATTATTGAACCCCGCCTTGGAAGAATACACTACAATACATTTTGTTGACTTATACTAAAAATAACAGCCTCAAGAACTACGAGAGTGCAGAATGCAAGAGAGAGAGTGAAGACAGCTCGAAAATATTTGAAGCCCAACTCGCACAGGTTCATTATACCACCCATATAGGGGTGAAAGCCAACCGTGACCAAAAAAAGTCAAAGGAACAGCGGGGGCTCCCCTAAATACAGAAGAGTTCAAGGACTTAGGATATATTTACACCGCACCTTGGAAAAGTCTTATTTTCTTTTGAATTTATAATTGATACATCATACTTAAATAGAAGTCATTTTGATGATTTATTGAACAAAGCTAAAAAAGTAAGATAGAGAAGAAAACAATAAGCGAAGCGAGTTCGGCGACAATTTTTGAAAGGTTTCATTACGACAAAAAACAATCGACCTTCGGTCAGGAGTCACCCGAGCCGGGCCACTCCTCTACCACCCTTTAGCTACGCTACTGGTTCTATGAATTCTTGGACCAAAGAGTTGAACTTCAAACGCAACTTCTCAAATCGCAGCTTGGTTCAATTGTGTTGTGTTACCCCCTAAATCAGTGGGCTCAACACAGTGGAGCCTGTAGAATTTTGAAACAAGTGTGTAAAATAAAACTACTTATTCAATAAAATATTTTATTCGGTGTTGACAAAACTGATAACATCAAAAATATTACAAGGATCAAACCTATAAATTGATTTAGTACAAGTAAAGGACTCAATATTGTTGGACCACGATTAATTATGTATTTCTATTAAAATCCAAAACATCCAGGTTATGTGTGATATCATCGAAATTATTCCACAGTTGCCGCGTCCGTTTTACATATTAAAATATTTCAACGGGTACCTTGCATTCCTGAACATCACTATGAAAATGGTTTGAAAAGATTGCCCACTAATATCAAAATGTACTATTGAATGTTTTCGGGCTTACCTATAATTTACATGCCTTATAGTGAATTATCGCAAACCCATATTGAATATCCTTGCGCACATAATGATAATTACCACATCTATTGTCTCATATTCATATTTGCAAATATGATTTGGACCGTCAAATGACTAGGGCTAAGGCCTACGGCGCGTAGCACCAGTCTACGCCGTAGCGAGGTGCAAGCGCGCGGCGTAGCAAAGGCAATGGATTAGTTCTTTGCGCGTCGATGACTTTAAAACACAACAGCAGCCATTCATTCTATTTAGCAATCTTGCAAAATATTTTTTACAAGAACAAATAAATAAATATATACATAAGATTCAATCAATTACGAATAATATAGGTTTGGAACTAACTACTTACGCGTAATTTCGGAGCAAAAAGTTATCAATAATGAATAAATAGTAATATGTTATAGATTAAATTACATTGCATTAACTTAGATTTTTATTTTATGTCTGCCACCAGCATTTCTGAATTTCCACTCAATTGCACAAACACTTAGAAATTGACACTTACAAAGATACATATGTACGAATATTAGAAATATACGAGTATATAGGTATAGAATAGTTCTTTTTTTTTTTTCAAATAACGGATTCGATTCCTTGCTAGTCATATTGTCTTTTTATGTAATGCCCATACCAGATCATTAAGCCTTTACGCAGTATGTTTAACTTGTGCATAAAGTTTTTATTAATATCATAAAAGTAAAATGATGATAAAGATGTTGTTGGCTGTCACTTCTGCTCCCCGCAGGTCCTCCGCCGCTCCTCCCCCGCACCGCACCGCGCCCCAGACGCATTATTTTTTTTTTATTTAAGTCACTAATGGCATCTTTTTTGGGAAGATTAAATTGTAGCTGGTACCTTTACAATATGTTATCTACACTAATATGTTTGTAGCAAGTAATCTCTATAATTACTGAACCGATTTTGAAAATTCGTTAATTTGATAAAAAAATAAGATATAATCATATTATTAAATATGTATTATTCGTTCTTATGTTTAAACATTCTACAGTTTTCTTAAGCTTGTTTGCGACCCCCAGTCCAACCAAACGCAGCTAAATACCTGTACATGAAGCGACTGCACATCCACCTCCACAACCCAGTAACTGGATAACTGGATTCCCCCCCCCCCCTGGTGAGACAGGTGTCAGATTTCCTGGCCACTGACGAATCGTAATGTTCCAGGGAAGTTACGCCGAAATTTAAACTAACACAATAATTCTTAAATCTATTTTAATCCGTAAAAGTAAAGGATATAGAAAGGATACGAGTAGTATGAGTACGTACAAAACTTTACCCCAACGTATACGCTTAAATCTAATTGCATAAAATATACAGGGCATTCTAGATATTCAAGTAACGATATTGCCACATCAACTGCTTTAAGAATAATCAAAATGTGTTTTTCAATACTCGAGTTGTTATAAAATCCCCAATAAAAAATAAAAGATAATGGAACAGGAACACACAAAACTTATTTCACTTATGTTAATTTCTCACTAAACTAGCTTTCTATAAGGAATAGCAGGTAGATATGATTTCAATTATGTATACAAAGGAATGTATGTCTGTACTTGAGCAATAACTTATAATTTTCTTGGTATAATGGTCTTGAAAAGGCCTCCAATTAGAGAAGTATTACAAGAATTGAAGAGATTTTTGAGCAATTAGTTACAATTTGATCAGAATGTGGACTTGAAAAGGTTGCAGATATTGAAAGCATCTAACGGGTCCAAAAGTCCAAAGGTCCTGAAGATTTGAAAGATGCTAAAATAATAATTATTACAATCTCCCCACCGCTGTATCTCTCACGTTGACGTACTGGGGAGATTCGCCCTACAATAAAAATTAGGTCATGCCAGGTGAGGGGCCAGACAAAGAAAGATATAATCCGAAGGGCAGTTTTGTATCAAACTATGAGGCAGTAGTGACTCCTTGGACCTGATCTGCTGGGAGAAATCTTGTTCATTCATCATCTCCGGTTCGCCGTTGTTGGCAGGCTGGAGTGAACACAGATGAATGAGGAACAGAGCTCTCACCTGTTCCTTGGCTTAGTTAGCCGGTCTCAGTGGAGATTTGCAAGACCAAACGTACTGGGGAGAAGGGTGTATAATCCAATAAAAATACTGGGAGAGAATCTTGACCAGACTTCCGTGTCTTGATAGCCGTCGCATACCTTTCCACTCCTCTAGCTCTTCAGCATGTGTATGTGTGTGCATTTATTGAGTATGGAAACCCACAAAATCAAAAGATGTTTAATTTCTAAGCTCAGTAAGAGGAACTTCTTCTTAGTCAGAAACTTCGTGCTAAGCGTCGCACTGACGTATCACGTAAAAAATCCAAACCAATATAGATAAGTTTTATACATAAGGAAATTGCGAAACTAGCAAAGTTTTTTTTTAGATTACTTTTGCTATCTACCAATTAAAAGTAAAATAATGGGCTGGAACAGGTAGTATAAAATAAAACTCTTCCGTTGCTTATGAGTAACTGACAGACAACGCACAGCCAAAACTACTAGCTAAAATTTGGCATGTAGGTTCCTTGGGTGTACTAAGAGAGGGTTTGGTAACGGGAAAAAGCGGGATAAGCGCGTACGAAATTGCCAGAAAACGCTTTACTTATGTAATTTTTTTTTTAAATACAAGAAGAATCCAAGCAATATTTTTATGCAAACCTTTTTTTGTATGTGCAATCATTGGCATTTATGTTATAACTGTACATCCTTTGTTGGAGATTAAAGAACAAATAATTCATTTTATTGTGTAGATAAACATGTTGTACCTCCGTCTAAAAAAACAAGAAAGAAAAGTAAATACTGTGCCCACATTATGCCAGACGGTAAACAGCATAGCTGCATTCCGGTTTGAGAGACCTAAGCTTCAGCGCCCGGGCTGATTAAATAATAATAATAAAGCCCATTTATTTCCAACAACCTTAAATAACATTTTCTCTCATAACTATTACTACCTACTCTGTTATTGGAACCCTACGCTGGGTAAAGGCCTCCTCGAGCTTACTCCACAATAGGGATGTTTCCTGAGGAATAAAAATATGATCCTATTTAGTCCGTCAGTTAGATTATCGAAAAATATTGGACACGTATTTTTTGCTTTATGAAATCTCTAAAAATTGACGAAGATAAAAAGGCTCAAAGATCATGAGTGGGGGCTTGTGACATCACGGCGTGGTAATAATCGTCGCACGGAGTGACGTCACACGAGTTTTCAACGCACTATATCGTCTTCGTTTTTTGTTTACGTGAAAAATAAAAAATACGTGTCCAATATTTTTGGGAAGTCTATCTTACGGACTAATTAGATTTTTTTAGGCAACTACCCTATTGTCTATGTTTTGCTTTTCCTCTCCAATTTTTTCCTGCTACTACAATTATTTCGTCAACCCACCTGTTTCTTGGATGACTTCTTTTTCTTTTTCCCACAGATCCTTTCCATGTTGTGGTTTCTAATGTCCATCTATTGTCTGTGCATCTCATTATATTCCCAGCCCATCGCCATTTTTGTGTGCGAGCATGGTAAAGTACGTCTATTAAATTGGTTTTTGCTCTTATGTCTTTGCTTCTTATCTTTTGAATTCTTCTTATTTTTAATATAGGTACTTCTTTCCATCGCTTTCTGCCAGTTTCTTAGAAAGCGATGAAAAAGCCCGGGCTGATTACAGAAATACAAAACATTTCAGCTTTGTCCCTGATCTGGAAACGCACTTGTGCATTGTGAGTGCACAAGCCTTTGGCATTATTGTAGACGACAGATAAATAAATTGACAATAAAGTACATCGATAACTACTCAACATCTCTTCGTTTACACTTACTTACATTTTCAAGAACGTGTACGTTTTTGAAAATGTAATGAGAAAAGCACGATAGCCATCGATTCGGGATAGTTCTGTCTTTATTTCTCTGTTTTTTTTTTAAATTTTAAACTGTATTGCTAATTATATTTAATTTGAGTAAATAACAGCTGTTTCAAAATCTAATATTTACAGTTTTTCATAAATGAAGGTCACCATTGTTTTTGCAGTATCATCCAAGTTGGCCTAACCGTATTTTTGTAGGTTCCGCCGCAGCGCCTAAACTACTGAATCAATTTTCATTAATGAGATGATAGATTCGTTATTATAGATGCAATTAAGACTCCAATAAGTATGCAATATTAAAAAATAGCTATAAAACCACACAAAGACCAGTTTGTATAACAACAGACAAGTGTCAATGTTACCAAGAATCATTCGTCTTTTTCCTTAGTCGGCTTTTAGTTTTATACTGTATGTTACCTTAAATATTATTTACTACACGCGTCAAATCAAATCAATCGTACGTCGTACTCTTTTTTTTTGACTAGCGAATGAGGTACAGCATCATATGTCAATATTCTGATACTGCAGTTAGTTTGTCTTTAGATAACGGAGAGAGAAGAAATTTTTCGGTTCACCAATTATATTTCTTTTTAAACAAGACAATAGTTACTATCTCAATACATTCAAAAGACTTGCTTTCTTAATTAAACATACAATAGGCATATAATTTTGAGTGGCCAGCACAAATCTGATAAATTTATTTTTTGTTGGGTATCCATTTTTATTTAGGTATTCAAGAAAATGAGCGCAGCGTTAATATCACAAATTGTATTATATAAATGCCTAATGGGATTGGAAAGCGACAATTTACGTTTCAATATTCTTTTCATCATTAGGTATCTGCGTAACCTTTTCCCAACTACATATATTGGGGTCGGCTTCCAGTCAAACCGGATTCAGCTGTATTTTACGTGGTACAGCTATCTACCAGACCCTCCAAACCTATTAACTGGGTAACACGGTACTTATTGGTGAGACTGGATTCAGATTTTCTGGCTTTTGACAATCTGTAACGACTGCCAAAGACCTACAGATGACAAACGTGGGTTAAGATGATCTGCCATCCACAGAACGACCGTGGCAAGTGTTACTTACCCTTGGAGATAGATCCGTGCGAGCCACAAGCTCCTGAACATACTATTACTGTGTAGAATTCCATTTTCATAAAACGAGGATTTATTAACAAAACATATTTGTTTGATTGACGCAAGACCCCAAAATACACTATCTGGAGTAATTGCACTATTCTTCCTGCTGATTCTGGTACTGGTTGCTACTGCGTAAAATATACTTTCTTGTTTCATTAAATTAATCTGTTGAGCCCACGAAACAAGTGGTTCCAATAAGACAAAGATAACCGCAAACGAATTAACGAAATCAGACTTAAAGGATGGTTGGTAGATAATGTCTTGTTGCATTGTCCGCCTATGTAGGTACCACTACTGTACATAAATTCTAAAAAATCATAAACAAGTGGAAGTTGAGTCGCAAGTTTTCTGGGCAATAAATCGCAAGCATGGCTTAATTGACTTAAATCATCGAACTCGATAAATCTTGCTTTTTTCTATCGAGGTATCTAAATGGATATGTACTTAAAATTAAAAATAAACAGTAAAAGCAGAAAATCTATTTGAGTAAATAACAAGAAAAAAAGCATCGCATTTTTAAGAAACATAGGTGAAGAAGAATTTAGCAAGTTCTTGTCCAAACTGATTTTTTATCTTTACCTATTTAGAAACAAGCTTTTATGCCAAAGCGATTATGCCAGCCTTATGCCGATTTGATAGATTTGAAAAATATGAGATATTTGTATACATAAAAAAACTAGCCATTATTATAGTATGCTTAGTTTAAATACCTACTGATAAGCACATTCTTAATTATTTCAAACGTTTTTCACACTTTCGAATCCAGTAGAATGTTGTTTTATTATTATGCAAATAACAATAAATGTAGTTACTGACTTAAAACTATTTACTTAGTTCAATTTTCTAGTTGTTAATTGCCAGAAGGATAAGAATTTAAAATCAGCTTATCATTATTTAAACAAAGCCTTTGTTTTTCTTTTTTTAATAAGGCTATATAATTAGAGAAAAATATCCGGTAATTAATTACCGTTTGCTATAAAAAAATAATGTTGTATACTTCCGAATTAGCCACGCTGCTACCCCCACATGTATAAAGCTTAGTAACATGTTTTCATACCTCTTTCTAAATCTATAAACTCATATTCGCGTAAGAACAGGTATACATATTTATATGTTTATTCACACTGGCGCAAGCAAGACTAATTAAAATAAGTGAATATTAGTTTAACATAATTTTTAACGTTCTTCGCTCCCGAATGACTCAGCTTTCAAACACCATTAAATAAATGTTCGCTTATGAAATAAAACGTATACACTCAAACAAAACAAATTTTGAATTAGGATAGATACCTACCTGATCAAGCTTGGATCAGACTGAAGAGAGAGATGGACCAATCCGTCTCCCGTGGAGAACGGAATCACCACACAATTTTAAACAAATTCAATATACAAAGTTTTAAACTTACAAGCCAGTATTTTTCTTAAAGTATTTGAATCAAGGCTGGAAACTAAAAAGATACAAAAAAAAAAAACAGAAGCACACAACAAGTTATTTCACTCTGCTGCTTCACTTTGTGTCCACAACACTGTCACCAGGCGGCATAAAGTTAGCAACTGGTGGCAGGGGCACCAAACAGTTTCCACCTGACGTGCCACGAGGCGAAAAAAGTTTTTAAGACAGAAGATAAACGGAAATCTACTTCGTAGCGAATAGCAGTAAAAACCAGTTCACGCAAACTCTGTTTCGTATTCCGCAACAAAAGTTCGGCGAAGTGGCGCTGCACTTGGCACGGCTCGTGCTGTAACGCTACTGACTCGCATACTGACTCGTACATGTCCGTACTTTGCACCACCTTGACCGACACGCCGCCGCGCGCCACGCGCCTGCGCCAACTTTTCTTCGCTGAAACACCACAAGTTTCAAAGTTTTTCTAATAAAAACTTCCAAGCTTATTTTTATATAACAGTTCAAGTGAAATGGTCTCAGTGTTTAGAAAAGCACATGTATGCAGACCCGGACTAGCCATTGGGCAAATCAAGCGAACGGATTCCAAAACATCGATTAGAATAACGTACCCGTTTTTTTTTCTTTTTCTTGATGGGACATCATCAAATGACTTCTCCCGCTCTCGGTGGAGTAAGAGGGAGTGTCAGACTCTTACTGACTAAAACCCACCCGTGATCCTTCTAGTGCCCTTTGCGTTCCAGGGCCGCGGCGACTCTTTCAAATAAATTCCGCAACTCTAGCAGGCACTGACCTTATGGAACCCGTCTTCTTTGCTGACAACTCTTTGACGCGCGCTTGGAACAAGACGCGTCGTCGACCCCGGCCTGGTTGCTATCGGACGGCGAGCCACTACTTTTAGAAGGTGAATACGTTAAAAAACACACCTTTTAACGTATTTTATTTAACGTTGGAGAATACTTTAAATAGCACACTTTTTAACGTATTCTTGACATGTATAATGTACATGTATAATCTAGATAATAATTTTGCATGCCTAAATTGGTGCAACACAGTGGACTTGACATCTGGAAAGCTATTATTATGTACTGTGTTGAGCAATAAAAATTTTGCATCTTGAATCTTATTAATTTTTGTTTGATTGGACGTAAAAAAAATACTAAAATAAGTAAATCCGAGAATTTTTTTACTTTTTTCAAATCTGTTGGCTGAAATTCCGATTTGGACAGTTTTTAAAAAGATGCTCATGGCGAATAAAATAAATATATTAGATAAGTAATTGTTTCACATTTCTTGATAGTGAATTTATTCGTATCTGACAAAGAAAAAAAAACTACCCAGAACCTTTACAAGTCTGCAACATAATAACGACGTTGTTTAAGTTGTTTTCGTATTACTCGTATTTTTTTAGTTTTCTTTTCCATCTTTGCCAGTTTCATTAAACAAAGCAACAATTGATGTAACAATGTTTTTTTTTGTTCTTATTATGAGATAGACATTAAAATAATCTATTAGTATTTTTGATTTTTTTAACCTTTAAACAATTGACGAGCCCCCCTGGATACTAGATATACATATTAATATTCGCCTGCCACGGCTTGCTCGTTGGATAGCTCACTAGATGAGGATGCTTTTGAAATTATTTGTTAGCTAAGTGGCATTGTATTTCTTTTTAAATATCCACCTCTTTTTATGGCGTTAATCGATGACATTTTTATTTAGGTACTTACTTAAGTTTTATTAATAGGGTATTTTACTTAAAAAATCGAATTAGTACGCCAAGAATCAATGCTTTTTGGGTACTAAAAAAGCGTAATTTCCTCATATTTTAAAAATATTTCTTCATTCCGTTAGATATGAATAAATTAGCTATCAGAACACGTTACACTAATGCGAAAATTATTATTTATCTAAAAATTATTATCTATCATCATTTCAAAACTGTAGAAATCGGAGTTTTCAAAGTCATGTTTTGGCCCACCATTTGTTCATCATAAAGATTGTTTACGTTTTGTGAATTCCTCAATGACTACGTAAGGTCTATCAAAGATAGCTTGGTCTTTTTTGAGGGGAGGCTTGAGCCTTTTAAGCCCCCACTCCCTTAGATCCGCCAGTCGTCAAGCTGGATCCGATTTAATCAAAATGGAACGGACCTAAAGATCACATCCATTTGTTTTTTGGAAATCTGAAAGTGGGCCTCTCACCACAGAATTCGTATCGGATTTTTTTTTAAATATATTTTCAGTATTCTCTCAGTAAGTCGCACCTAATAAATCAGCTAACATATTTTCGCCCTATACATGTGTATATGGTCGCTCAAAACTCTTTAATTCAAAGTAGTTTTAATTTGAAATTTTCGTTTAATTTTACGGAAGTTTTTATTCCGGGGGGTCCTTAGTAAAATTCGCTACCGGCCGCTCGCTTGCTTAATCCGGCACTGATTAGTTTTCCTTTCTCTTAAGAGTGGAGGGCAGACCGCCTATAAAATGCTCGGGCCGGTTTCAGGTCCCTGTTCGGCCCTGCCTGAATGTCTTATAAAGTTATGTTTAAGTTAGGTACCTAATCGGTGACCCGTTTTTGAGTCCATGGCAGACTCGGGGTCCAAAAACCAAAAAAGGGGTCTGAACTTTTTTCATTGGAAGTTTTCGCAGTCAAGTAAAGTCTGCGAAGTTTCGGTGCACTTGGAAAATGTGCAGATACAAGAAAAAAAAACGTCCACGGATACGATGCCTCAACGTCGCTGCCGGCAAAAAAAAATATGGAACCGTTTGACCGCGAGTGCATTCAAAGACTCTCCTATTGGTTCGTATTGTACATTCATTTGAAGTAGGTCCGAAATTAGTAATCAACTTGATTCATCATTTTCTTTCTTTCATAATTTTAAGCAGTGGCGGCGCTAGACGTCGGCGACGTCGTCGACCGCCGACGGCCTTGCGCTTGAAGGGCCTCGCAAAAGTTTTTTTTCATACATTTGCGCGAGTTAAGTGAGTAGTACTTTACGGGCCTTATCCAGAATTGTCTGGCAACACTGTGAAAGTTAAACAACTTCGCGCGAGAGACGGGGAATCCCCGTGTCGTCAAAATATTTGTATTTCTTCTGTGAGCGTAACGTAAACAATCATTCCTTTTGTGAATGCAACACTCGCAGACTATAATAGACTCGCATCTACAAAAAATCTTTTTGTTGTGTTGTAAAGTCAATTATCCACTAAAACGCCACCGGGGTAGGTACGCCGGTGGCGTTTTAGTGGATAATTTTATATTGAGATTTAGTTCATATTTCGAAGGTCATAAGGTAAGTCAATATGAACTTTTATAACGACATTAACGTTATGATTTTGTCGACATCAATAGGTATAAATTGGTATCTTTTATAAGTCGTTAGTATAATGTATTTCTTTATAGAAACCAAAATTAAATAAAGTGGATAGTGACCTAGTTTTAAATTAAATCTGTGCTAGTGTTTTTTTCTCGCAATAAATTCACTCGATGACTCTATCAACGTCGCAAAACAACTCATTCAGTAAATTTGAGAAAATAATTTGGAAGAAATATATCCAAATGTTTATGTAACAATTAGAATCATGCTCACAGTTCCCGTCAGTACAGCTTCGGCTGAGAGAAGCTTCTCAAAGTTAACATTTATTAAGACCTTGAGATACTTGAGAAGCACGATGAGAGAGAGAGAGAGAGAGAGACTATCTGCGTTATCATGTCCTGGTTTGTCCATTTTATCTTAGCATCACCTTTTTTTTAATTCCTACATCTACGCGAACGAAGTCGCGGGCACAGCTATTACTTATTAATATTATAAAACGGTCTCAGGAATTACTTCTTTAAACTGAATAAATATTTTAACAAGAAGGCTATACCTATAATAAAAAAAGAACTGAACATGTTCCCATTGACTCTTAGAAAACACTAGGGGTATTTGCTCCTCTAAATGCAACGTCCGCACGCTAGTGCTTGCAGTTAAAGCTAAGTAGACTGAACCTCCAAGGAAAATGAACAGTGGACGCCAACCATTGATATGACGTCCTTTTCAGAGGATAACGCCAAAAAAGTTCAAGATGTTTTGTTGGCCAACCGACACGTAAAATCAGTCATTTAGATGAGGTCAGAGGGGTCTCATATTGTAGCATTTAATGGATCCTTGCATACGAATTAAATATAAAATATGTTTGCAATTGTTATGTACCCAAAGGTTGACTGGTAGAGAACGCCTTGTTGCATTGGTCGACTAACAATAAAAAAACACATGCTGGGACAAACTATCAAGAAGAAAAGGACTTTCAGATTTTATTTTACAACTTTGTCGACGTGATTTACATATATCTGTATCCATGCCAAATTACAGTTTTGTAGCATCAATAGTGTCTGTGTAAAACAGCGGACGGGCGGACAAAGGCACATGGAGAAACTGGGGTTTTATTTTCTTGTGAATCCATTAGCGATATTTCTCAACTTATTCTGTTCAGCTCAAAGACATTCATAGCCAAAGATGGGTGAAGGTCATTCATCAGGAGAGAATCTAAACAGCGCCATCTATCGACTCTGAAGTTGAAATGTGTTCTATGTTTTTTTTTCTAACATTTCTCAATTATCTTGATCCAAAAATAATATTGAGTATTTTTTTTATATTGATAAGGACACGGCTAGTCTGCGATTTTATTATATTACTAGCTTCTGCCAGCGACTTCGTCCGCGTGGAATAGTTACTTTACCCCCGATTTTGAAACTCTGAGCCCGATCGGTTTAAAATTGACAAAAGATAGACATATGCTGTTTCGGGATATTTTTTAGATAATTTTATGTAGAACATTTCCGTAATACATGATTTCTATGTAACTTTAACCATTAAAGCTACACACGCGACGGAA
Organism: Hecatera dysodea; assembly: GCA_905332915.2. Taxonomy (NCBI): domain Eukaryota; kingdom Metazoa; phylum Arthropoda; class Insecta; order Lepidoptera; family Noctuidae; genus Hecatera; species Hecatera dysodea. The sequence goes on along the minus strand of HG995286.1, from coordinate 20,521,477 downwards.
GCTTAAAAAATGGAGTAACTTCTCCCGTTTTCCCAACATTTTCCTTCACTGCTCTGCTCCTATTGATTGTAGCGTGATGAAAAGTATACTATAACCTGCCCAGGAGTATGAAGAATAATTGCACCAAGTTTCGTTAAAATCGGTCGAGTAGTTTTTGTTTCTATAAAGAACATACAGACAGACAGACAGACAGAAAGACAGACAGACAGACAAAAATTTTACTGATTGCATTTTTGGCACCAGTATCGATCACTAATCACCCCCTGATAGTTATTTTGAAAATATATTCCTTGTACAGAATGACCTCTCTACAGATTTATTATAAGTATAGATGTATCGATAAATCATTTACAGGCACGTTAGAATTGTCAAGGTCGGTATGTCTAAAATATGTAACTATTTGCACGTTCGAAAGCGTAGATCAGTATGCAGAAGAAAGTGCAAGAAACTTTTTTGAAATAATGTTATGTATTACAAAAATCTTGATTACATTATCCTTGTTGCTTCTGTAAATGAGGATAATGCAACGAAAAAAAAATGAAACTTTATAGAGCAATTCAAAATATAAAGATTTAAAAAAGCCAGTGGCAGTTAACAGATGGTGAGTTTGTTTAATTCGGCACCTGGATGGTGACAATACAATTCAACCATTATGAAGGTAACTGAATCCAACATACGCACCACCATCAGCGAGACACTTGAGTGATCATCACATTATGCTCTCAACCGACATTTTCGTTCAAGCCAACTTATCACATAATTATGTATATGGCTCTATATTAAAAACTAAGGTCTACAATAACAAAGTAAATAAAAAAGAAATATTACGTATAAGTACTCAAGACATTATTATAAATACTTAAATAATAAATAAATTATGTTTATAAGTGAACAAAAAAGGTGAAAATCTCTTCCAAATATAAAAAAAAAACCTAACTTGTGTGTGTTGAGGCTAGTGCAATTAATAGTATGCTCTGTGGGCTAGTGGTAGAGATTGAAGCAGCCGGCATTTAACCAAGCATTTTTATCGAGGATGGTACCTAGAGGAAGATACTGTGCGTTTTAGCATGATTTAATTTTTTTTTCTTTTAATTGGAGAATATCGAGTTGAAAAGATGTGTGTAGGTACTTTATCCAACCTGAACCGAGGTTGATCTAATTTGGTCTTATTTCTGGTATTAAAATATTCATATTAATTTTTAGTAAGATAAGTGACGGGCACTGATATTAGGTAGGTACTAAAAAAATAATATGAATATTTTTCCGAACATAGGTACCTACTTAATTTTTTCATAATTAAGTATAGGTATGTTAATTTCCATGAACACTTCAGATTATTTATATTCTTACGGAGATATTATAAAATATCTTCTTATGGAGTTTGCCATTACCCGGTGATACCTACATACATATAATGTATACCTATCGGTGATTTAAAGCAAACGCACTGGTATTTTTTAATCATATATAATTATGTGGATCAACATTCAATGCTTCAAAATTTCTAAATAAACCCTAACACAAGCCGGACAGTGTCAGACCGGACATCGTATGATTTTGCCAGTTCTAAAAGCCTAAGGCTTTATGCGAAATTCGATCCGAGACACGGATCAGTCTTGATACGTCCACAGACTGACGTCGGCAAGCGTTGCTTAACGTAGAACATCGATCCGTGTATTATTTAACCAGAAGATTATAAAAAATTTCAAAAAAATCGTTTTGGAAAATGATTTTGGTAGTAGGTACGCACTTCGTAGTACGGCCACAGCCTACTCAAAGTTCCTAGTTTAATTATGAGTGTAGGGGACGTGACTTAAGTGTTACCTAGTGGTATTCACTACGCTACTAAGAAAAACTGAATCAACTTCAAGGTTTATTGCTGAGAATTATGGAAATTAATGCACCCAGTGGCTGTCCGTTGTTCACTAAGCTCGCGGCGCGCGTAATTGTATCGCCACGTCGGCAAAACGTGGTAGCTATTGCAATTATTGCATCGAACAATAAACCTCGATTAACACATTGCATATATGATATTTATTGCAAACTCTGTTAGTAAACCAACGGAAAATGTTTACTGTCGCCATCATAAGATTTTCAGCCGTTTTTCATGTAGGTAGCAACTGCAAAAAAACACGACAGTGGCTGACCCTACGAATTACAACCGCTTGCGATAATTGGTACAGAGCCTACCTACTTGGTTACCAAAAAGTACCAACTAATTTGTGAAATAGATAAGTAGGTATACATAATATTAATTATGACCTCTTTGATTTCTGGTCTTAAAAACAGACGTCATATTATCACGCCATTTGACGCCACCAACAAAAAAGTCACAAATCAAGTGTTATAGGCATCTATACTATATTATTACTCTTTGGCTGTAGTTTGTTTCTTTACATAATATTTCTTCTCATCTTTTATTTATATTAAGTTTAAAGATATATTTTGTATTAAATTTTTACTGTGTTACAAATGGTTACGACAAAACACAAACCCTTCAACTCAACGCAGCCGAGGTTCGGTAAATTCACTGGACATCCTAACTTGGATCCTAGCGGGCTGTTCAGCACATCAAGACCCCGAGGCTGTAACCCATGCCTCTACAAACCTCAATCTATACGAAGGATATGTGAAGCGACCCACAATAAAAATATTGATAAAGATCCTTGGAAATATAAGAATGATTTAGAGGAATGGTCGAAAAACTTGGGTTATAGAAATCAAAAAATTCTAGAAAACCGAAAATGGCTTCGGTCGTTGTTGGGTCCTGCCTGGCATGAGGTTCAAAATTTATCCGGTTATGTGCCGGCTTGCATGAACGTTGGATTTGGAAGAACGCCCTTATTTAAACCTTCAAAACAAAGGGCACCCGACCCAGGAACTTATTACAAAGCTGTCCCTTTCAAGGCTCCATACGGGCCACACTCAGCCCGACCAACTTTCGACCGAGAAGAACCGTGCAGGTTCAAGGACACCTCACCAAAGTGGTCGCTCGCCCCAAACCGCTACTCGATTCTCGACAAAGATCAAATCGATCAATTATCTAAGAAGCTCGTTTCCATTCGCGGCCCTTACGATTTGTTTACTGGCAAACGAGACGAAACTTCTATCAAAAACCATTTTAATACTTCTCTAAAATGCTCGGCAGCCACGTGGCCGATTGCCCTAAAGGGCAGTTTGGAGAAATATAAGACATCCCATTTCGGCAGGTTAAATAAGACTAATAGAAGTAAGCCCTATAGAGGCCGAACTGCGCTCGTGGACTTATCGATGTGTCCACGAAAACCGGAAGACCCTGGTCCTGGTGCCTATGAAGTTTGTAAACCTAAAACTTTCGCACAGTATAAGCATGGGTTCAATAGTTCATATGACAAGCCGCCTGGCTACCGCAGAGTGGTGGTGTGGCCCGGCGTGGGCCGGTACAAGGTGACGTCGGGTCGCCCTGCAGCGTGCCCTGGAATACCTGGAAGTGGTCATAAACACGTATTCCTGAGCAAAATAGGAAGGACGATAGGGGCAATTATACCGCCACCAATGAACTCATTCTAGTTGTACGTACGAAATTTGTGTTTATTAATAAAACTATTGTATATTATAGCAAGTAGCATTTTTAGTAGGTACATTTACTGGTATTGAAAGAATTTAGTTATGCTACAAATTAAAAATCATATTTTGACATCGTTTTTGTAGCAGAATCGACATTATGGGGCCTAGAATACAATTACTAATGCGCATACTTATCCATCGACGATTTTCAACACTTCCAACAAACTTAAATAAATTATAGAAGCGATTGATATATTTCATATAACATAGCAATAAATATTATCTTGCAGATCTTTTTCTTTCTTTCGTCTTTTTTATCTAATCTGCCAACTACCAAATACATAATTAGGTATGCGAAACAGTACATTTTGATGCAAGTGGACAAACGTCATCACAGCCGAGGCGGTACCTATAGACATCTGGGCCTTAAGCGTAACTAGACACTGTTAGTACCTGATGCATGCCCAGGTATAATAGCCGTATTGGGCTAACTTATCGACAAACTTATAGGTTTGTTGTATTAGATTTTATAAACCTAAAAACATTTTGTATCTAAATACAGCCATGGCCAAAAGTACCTATTGAGCTCCCATGTCTTTTTTCAGTTTTATGCGGAGTAACAAATAGAAATAAAACAAAAACTTCTATATACCTACGTTTATTTTACCATTTATTAATAGAAAAGTATTTTTTTCATTTTACATCGACAAGAGGGAATGAGAACATCATCAATGTAGACTAAGCCACGCATTATTAGGGATGATAACTCAAATACTAGTCGTCAGATTTCAATCAAATTTAAATGGACCACACGACAAGCACCAGCTTTCGAATATAAAAAGAATCATCACAATACACACACACCCAGTACCAAGATATCCTCCTCCTTTTTTGGAAGTCGGTTAAAAATTAATATTTTGTGGGTCCACCCTTTGCCTTTAATTACGGCAGAAATTATTTTTGGTACAAGTTTACAAGATATTTAGTTTTCAGCTGTAATTGCGTTCCATTCTAGACGCAGGCAGCAATCCAAATCTTCTCTATTGTCAATTCGCCAACTCCAGATTCTATCATACAAACCCAGACCATTATGCTGCAGCAGCCGTGTTTTACGGTAGGGATCACACACTCTGGCCACCCTGCGACGCACAAAGGTCACACCAGGTTTACCTATAATCTGCTATAAAGAGAAAAATATTGAGTTCCAGAAAACTAAAATAACTTCACCTGTGCGTTTGGTATAAAACCATTTTATAAAATATTATTAGGTCATTAAATTGACGAACTCACCTCAAAGTTTGATTCGTCTGACCACATAACATTTGACCAATCATCAGCGGTGAAAGTTCGGTGTTATAAGGCCCAGCTTTTTTTGCTGTCTAATAGCTTTTTCCTATCTTTACAGCCTTTCAGACCAGATTCTTAACGGCCGAAACCAATAACCAATCTATCCCTTACTGGAGATAGAAAAACAAATGAAACAACAGAAAAATTATATAGGTTTTCTGTTGTTTCATTTGTTTTTCTATCTCCAGTATGCGATAGATCGGCTATTGGGTTCGGCCGTAAGTCTTCTACCAACAGTTCGAGCAGAAATTGTTTCTTAATTCGTTGTGACAACTCAGCAGCTAGTTCGGATGTTTTTTTTTCCTATTTTTTAAATACTCTCTCAGTAACTAACTATCCTGACCTTTTATGGTGATTCGTTTGCGCCCGGCTCTCGGTCTATTTCGATGTGATCCGGTAGCAGAGAATCGTTGAATAACATATCGCACGGATCGACGCGAACATTTCAGGTTTGAAAATCTCTATTTGTGATTTCCCTTGCTCATGCAGAAGCTGTATTTGAACACGTTTTTCTAAAGAAAGTTCGTTTCGTTTTGACATGTTGCAACGATAACACTTAAAATAAAATACCAAAGGCGCACTAGATCACTGGATGTCTTCACAACGAGAAATGGTACCTGCTGGCGTACCATGAGGTGTTAAAACGTGAGTCTTTCGAGCGAGAAAGAGGGATAGAGCTATACACCCTATATAGCTCCATCCCTTTTTCTCGCCCGGAAGACTCACGTTTTAAGACGTCATGGTAATACGCCTGATATAAATAAATACAAAAATTGTAAGACCAGTTTAATGCACCCAGGTGTTTTATTGCTAGCTGCTGCGTGGGTCATTGTTTTAAACATTCTCCCATACTTGCCTTGAACGAGCGAAATACTTTTGGCCAAGGCTGTAATTATGAGAAATGATGTATTGGTTTAGTGATTGTTCGGTTTTTCGTGAACCTCGTAAAACTACAACCATTTGTTTTGGGATGGCATGGCATCGAACGGTTATGATTAGCCATGCTGATCTCTCTTTGGGTATGTCAGATAGGGTCGTTATGCAAAATAGAAAAAGTCAATAATATTTTTTTAATGGAACTTTTCATTGAGGAACAAATCTAAAGGCATTTTATAAATCAACATTTTTTTTCAATCGATTATCAACATAATTACATAATATTCAAAACATTACCGCGTATACGGTTAGTTTTGCTCCCCAATCATCCATTAAATATTTATTTAATGTCCACTGATGAGTGTTGGTAAATACAGTAGATTAATATATCTTTAAATTAGAGGGACTCGTAGTAGGCATTTGGAAACATCGATTTTTATTTCGGGAGCTAAAAAAAATAAGTCATATTCAAATAGTTCCAAATGCGACTACGCCATAGTAACATAATTAAATTTAACTATATATACAGCGAACAACTAAAATCGGATGCAAAATATCGTTTTTTTAATCATCCCCATCACATTATTTAATAATCTGAATGATCATGAAATTCCCACTTAATACAAACCTTAAATTAACTGGCCGACATCGGCCTAAAACGCTGGCGCTACATATAAAATTTCTAAAATTCATTTGAAACAGCCTAAGATTTGTTTCTATTTCATCAGAGGAACTTAATAGGGGATTAAAAGTCTACCAAGCTGACGGCTACATCCTGGAATTCAGTATTGCTTATACTCTTCAAAAACTCAACCCAAATATTATGTAGTGCTCAACGAATACCGAAAGCAAATAAGCCTCTTTAGTTTAATTAATAAAGACTTATTTATAGGTTTGATGCGTCAAGCTAGCGACCGACCAAGAATATGCAATCTTGACTTTTAATGGAAATCTTTTTTGGTAGAGTGGTGGCATTATTAGTGGAGCTCTTTGTGCATACTTTTATAGCATTATTAATAAAAATCTGTTTTCCGATTTGGCGACTGAACGTGTGGTTGAGGCTTCCAGATCACATTCATACTTAGCCTTTTTTGGTATATTTTTTTTTAAATTAGACGTTACTATTTGGTTTTGGGTCGAGTTTCTGGAGACTAGACAACCCAGGATTACAACGAAATTAGTCATTTTGACAGAAGGACATTCCTATTGGGCAGACGATTGTATTTAAAATAAATTCTCAAACCTCGCCTACTACAAGTTTTTGCTTGTTGTTTTTTCTTAAAGATATATAATAACCAGAGGAATCGGAATTAGGTAGAATTATTGATGCACTTACTCTGATTTCATACAGCAAAAAAATAAGTGGATATGCCTCAAATCCCAAAATTAATTTTAATTAGCTGAAAATTCCTGTGATTTATTAAATAAAAAAGTTATTTACACTATTTAAACCACTGCACGCGCGACTTTGCGAAGTTCACATCAACAACAAAAGCTATACAGTAATGTCGGAAGCAAACACTTCAAATCTTAGTCGTACTTTGAATGAATCGAACAAAGAAAATGATTCTGATAGATAGGCCATTTGAATAAGTAATACTAATAAAAATGATACGTTAATTATATTTATTTTATTTGTCTTATCTATCTATGAGGGTTTTATTATTATTCATTTGCAATATTGTTGGCCTCATGGGATTGTCTAGTAGAATTCCCGGGAATATCCATCTTAATAACAACATTTCGATGCAAGTACACAAATAACTCTACATAATTCCAACCTCTGATCATAACTTATATTTAACAAATTAAAACTATTAAGTATAACGATTTTACTGAATGCGACATCATCAAATTGTAGTCATGCTCTAACAAATTATTACTGTATTATATATTTGAAGACAGGCGTGTTTATTTTGTGATTATTTAAATCAGTGTTCTTATTTAAAATCTATGGACGAGTTAAGTATCGCGTTTTGAGTTAAAAAATATTTTAAGTAATTACTACATACCATTTAATTTAAAATTATTACTATAAAATAGACGAGAATAGTCGTTTTAAGAAATTTTGGCTTACATTTCATAAAGACCAGCAAACATAACATAACTTAAAATTAAGATTTTTACAGTTCTCTTATTAATATAATGAAGTTGGCACTTAAAAGTATTTCCCAATAACAAATAATTTTCATTTATACCCTAGACACAAAAGTTTGTACATAATCAAATGCGATACTAAACATGCATGTCCGTTTTACGAAATAAACTGTATTTAGAAGTTACATGGGTCACCTTAGCATAGAGTCGGCGACATCTATCAGGCCATTAGACTAACTCAGGCATTGACACGTTGTGCTAGTCTCTGCGACTGATATTACCGAATTCATAATTTAAGTGAACTTACATTACTAGTCCTCTGTTCAGCAAGGCAAGCTCTATTTAGCACAAGCTTTAATATCACACGCGTCACCACATTGTGTCAGCGCCTTTACATCAAGTTACTCCATTTACATGCTACATTTACGTCAAATTCATAAATTCCACGGTCACTGGTCGACCGTAAGTACCTACTAAACTTATAATCATAATATTCTATATTCTTTTCAATTTTGATATTGAAATTGGTATTAGAAAGACCAGCTTTCATTCTACTTGCTTACTGTTCATGCCTCGATAGTGGCGTGTTGGGAAGAATAATATTACTTTGAAGGCTAGGAAGTATCATGCAATAACAGTAGGAATAGTTCCTTTTACTTTAATACACAAATACCTGTTTCGATAACACTAGGCCTCACACTCAAGGCGACATTAATGTTGTGTTAGTGAGAACTAATACAGTATTCTAACATCATGAAGCAAGCAATAGGCTTTCTTGTTAGAAATGTGACGCCAATAATAATAATAATTAAGAAATAATGTATCGGGCTATAAATACGCTTGCTACAGAATATAATATTTGTCAGTTATAAAGATACTCGCTTTTGCCCGCTACTTCGTTATTCCCGTTTTTCCCTTTCCCGTATAGTCTCTAGCCTTCCTCATAAATGTGGTTATCATATGCAAAAAGAATTCTCCGAATCAGACTGGTAGTTCCAGAGATTAACGTGTTCAAACAAAAAATCTCTTAAGCTTTATTATATTATAATTATGGTATAGATTCCCCTGAGCTTATCACTATTTACTAGCCTATAAGAGCCTAATTCAAGATAGTTTGAAAATAGTATAAGATTAAATAAAAACTTTCGAGTACCTAAATTAAAATAATAGCGTGGTAAAGTGACAAAAGTGAAGTGAACTAAAAACTTAAGTCTCCAAAAATCTTTATGTACTTACATCAATTTTAGGAGACAGTGAATGTAAACTTATTAGTATTTGTTTTACCTAGCCAACATTGAATGGAGCAACTAAGCTGTGACAGTCGTGATAAATCTGTAAAAATTGTAAAACATATTTTCCATCCCTTATCTTCAGAAGTAAAACAAAAAAATTGAAGTTGAAAATAGTGACATTTTTATTTTATAAACTTTCAAAATTGCCATTATGAGACATTTGATAGTGTAATAAAATGAACAAACTTTAATGCAAAACCACACATTTGGGCTCCCATAAATAATCAAGTAAAAAGCGCTTTTTTTCATATATAAGAATTGATCCAGAAATTTCATAGTTGTTCATTTTCTCACTTGTATAAATATTTGTAATCATATCAAAACAGTAAAATCATGTTCAATGTGTAAGGCGTGCCATATAATTACTTGGGTCGGCACAATCAATCAAATCAGCAGCAGTTGGTCAACAAAGCCGACCCAAATCACTGTCTACAGTATATTCGATTACAGTGCTTATTATATACTGATCTGTAGATGCATCTAAAGGTGAAAGTTTTAAGGAATACAAAATTTAATTTTATCCTACTTTGATCTACAAGCAAACTCATAGTTTGTTTGGCTTTTTAGTTTGCTTAATGCATACGTAATTTTGATTCTACTGCCTTTAGTTTTTTTTTTTTTGTTTTCTTATGGTAAACTATTTTCTATGTTATTCCAAGTTTCGGTTTCCTCGCCTGCATCGACATCCGCGAATATTATTTATAGTATGTAAAGACTACATTTGATATTTTCTATACATATTTCGTGTTTACAACAACATACACCTGTACACATCGATTGACCAGTACTGAATGTGAAATTCTAATAAAGTAATACAATTTTACACACACATTTATAGGACCGTGAATCTATGAAAGAAAAACAATGATACTATAAAAATATACAATAGTAAAAAAACTTATTAATGTACCTACTTAAAACAAGACCGTTTTAAAAAAGTAAAAAAACATTTTTACTGCTTAAATCACAAAGACAAATTTCACAATCGGAGCTCTATTAAAATCACGAAGATTCATGGTACGGCTAACATTGTGCATTATAGTAGTATGATGCGAGTGTCTATCAGAGTCACGATAACTTTGAGCCCACAGAGTAATTGTAATATAGATGGATGCAAGAAATTAATTCCTCTTGTTTGTTGTTTACTTCTTTCCGAAATTCTTGACAGTTATGTTTTATTTTATTACTAAGTTATTCTTATAGAAGAGAAAAAAAGAAACTGAAATTCCAAACATTTTACACATTTTTTTTAATAATAATTTTAATGTAATTATAATAAATAAAAATATAGTCATTTACATGTGAATAATTTTTTTTTCGTAGTATTTGATGAACCAAATTATCAACATTTCAATAAAGTATACATAAGAATAAGCTACGAATTTTCTCAACCTTACACGATCTTCTCTAAACACAGATTTTCTCTGTCCGAGAGCCAAGAATCATTACAAAACACTAGCGGAGCGATCGCGATACTCACAAATTTTATCAATTCAACACTAATCATTGCGTATTTTTTGCTAAGCAGATGAATATTGAAACCATCGCTGCTAATCAGCACGTTAGCCACCGCTGGAGGTAGTGGTTCGGGCGTCTAACAAATAGGTTTCCTGACTTGACTGCCAATTTTTGATGTTTGTCTCTCGACTAAACTTACAGACTTTTGAAAAACGTGTTATCGTCGTCCTAGACCTAACATACACCTACATTCCTATGATACAGGCCAGTAAACTTATAATCATGTTTAAAAAAAAGTGTTTACTGTACTGAGTCAAACCAAGATGTCACAATATTATACATTTTTTTTATAATACACAATGTCACACCAACCAAATCTATTACAATTTTATACATCTAACAAAAAGTATTACTAGCTACCTTATAATTTAGATCCACTGTTAAGGATGTTACCAAGAAATCCCCGTGGCTTTGCACACGGACAAATTTTATTTGAGGACACTTACTGGATCCAGTCCACATCGTGTTAAAGTCGGTGCAAATTTCATCGCTGCGGATTCCTACGAACCGCTTTACGAACGCGTCGGACGGCGGGATTGGCGCCACTGCCCATGCTGAACTGAACTTGTGGTGCGCCGGCGGGAGCCCCACCGAAACTGTAAACGCCGGACTGCTGCGGGCTCGCCTGCAGTTGCTGCTGCTGCTGCTGAAGATGTTGGTGTTGCATTTGCTGCTGCTGTATTTGTTGCTGCAAGTTTATACACTCAATAAGTCAAAGCGCACACGACACAGCTCAGTAAACTAGCTATTCATAGAATGCGGGCAAAGCTGCGCGCTCTTGTTTAAGTTCTACATAAACACTGCGTATGTCACTGATAAATACAACCCTTGTCATCCCAAGCATCACACGAAGTAATTGATTTAACTTCTTGGTGCTAATACGCGTCATAAGTATAATCACCCCTATTTTTTCTATTCCATGGTACAGTACAATAACAATTATAAGTTGTACTGTAAGGGATGGGCCATAAAGCAACCGGTTATTACAATTTATGATCGACTAGCAGCGCCTCGCGGTTTTGCCCGCGTAGTTCCCGTTTCCTTATGTAAATCGCTGATAATGTAGCTTGCCATTGGTGAAAAATGGTTAAAATCGGTCCAGAGTTTCGGTGCTAATTCGGTATAAACAAACGAACACAAAAATCTTTCCTCTTCTCAATATTAGTATAGATAAGTGCTGGATCTTGTCCTAATTTCGAGGACTGACTTTTTATTCATAAATAAAGCAGATAAATATATAAATCACCGGAAAATAGCAGACTCTGTAAGCTAGCATCAAATCTTTATTTAGATTATAATTTGAAACAAATGCCAAGCAATGGTTTATTTTACAATCTTACGGCTTTTGCAATTTTGCCGGTGACATAAATTGTAAAACTTATGTGGCAACAATAATCACACAAGGCGGATTAAACGGTAAAGTAACAGCAAAGTAAACTAACGAGTTACAGTTAGACTGTATAATTTTCTGCTAATTTCAGCCATAGCTTTGGGAGGAGTGCAAAGTAATTTGACCCAGGAATCCAAATACAGCAAATCAATTGTATTGAAATAGTTTATTTCTTCGTCTTTTTAAAGGGCCTATAAAACCTATTGTCCGTAAGCGAAAAAGATAGAAAAAAATGAGATTATAGTAAATGCAAGTTTATATTGGGACAAAAATTAGCATTGCTATTTGTGAACAGTAATTTCTATAAATTTGGATTCCTAGATTTATGCGTCACAGACGCAACAACTACATCTACTATCTTGCGACAAGCGATGCAAGGATCAATCCGCTTTAATAAAAAATAAATGGTATGATTCAACATACTTAACATGGTTAAACACGGATTATATCAAAGATTTACGAGAACGCAAAACAAAAAGATAAATCAGAGCTTCGGATTGTATGAACCAAATGGCACGCATGATCGAACATTCAGATGCAGGATTCAAATAATATTGAATAACATTTTGTTTCATATAGACACTAAATAATAGAAAAATATTGTTAGGACAGCAACCATTGCGCTATAATAAAACGTTTTCGACGTCCATCACTAACTTTTTAGTTGTTTTTGTCTAAAATGTGAATGAATTATGCATCTGCAAAAAATCCTATTCTAACGTATTATCGCATCGTACGAGATCTTTGATCCGCCACAATTTATTTGCATTTAGAATAGATTATTAATACATTTTACTTATTTTAAAAGAAATGTAATAAACGGATAATCCGTTTTTGAAACACACAAAAAGATAGTTCAGTGGTGAAGAGCTGTTTCTTTTTTTTTCTCTTTTCAATTATGTGTGACCACATAGTCTCGAGTATTAAACACGTTTACTCACACACATTTACTGTTGAGAACCTCTGAAAACACAAGTGCCCACTTTATCATCCTGCATGAGCACTAAGTCATTGCACTAAAAAATACCATACTTGCTTTTCACAACTGCAATTGTAATGAAAAACCCTTTCATTATGTGAATTCAGCATTATTCTTATAACGCAACATTTTAAATGGCGCCTCCGGTACGGCGTTTTCATTGTGTTTTTCTCAAAATGGAATGGGACAGGGTTCACAACCTGCATAACTCATAATCTTGTTAAAAAACATGCTGGGTTCTTAACACACATTTTTTCTGTCAAGACAAGAAAAAAAGTTATTTTTGTAGTGCATTAACTTTGAAAATTGCCATCAATGGTATATCAAACCGATGTTTACGGACTTTAACATAAGTTTCGATTTTCTAAACGAACGCATCATAAATGTAAATTCAACTTTCTTTATTGCGTTCCCGTAAGCCTTCTCGTAAGGCCCGATAGTTGAGAAATTAATAACATATAATAATACAGTATTATTTACCTGCTGTCCAAATCCGAAAATGCCTGATGACTGCGGAGCTCCGAAGTTGAACGCAGGCGCTGGCGTCGGCGTCGGAGGCGGCGCCTCAAACGAAGGAATAGATGGATTCGGCGCACCGAATGCGGGAGTTGCGCCAATGTTTGTCGTGCCGAACATGGGCATCTGAGGTGCGGCGTTACTTGCCGGTTGCGGCGAGCCGAACAAGTTTCCTGTGGGCTGACTCGGAGCAGCATTTGGGAACATAGACGATTGAGTGTTGTTGGTCTGACTGTTCATACCAAAAATATTTTGAGGAGGGGCCGCGGTGGTCCCGAAAGTCGGCGCGCTGCTAGCAGCATTGAACATCGTCGACGAGCCAAACGTGAACGTGGGAGGCTTCTGCAGACTGCTCGATGTCGAGTTGGACACGAACAGGTTGGGGGTCGCCGGCGCCGGTCCGCCCGGCTTCCACACGTTTTCCTTCTGCACAGTGTAGTTAAACAAGCTAATGGGAGGGCCTGACGTGTTTGCAGGTTGCATGCTACTTGCCCCTGGCATTGGGTTTGCACATAAGCCATTGGTTCCGCTTAGAGCACCACCATTTCCAATCGTTAAAGTATTCGATGGTAATGAGTTTCCCGCCATCGATCCAATTGAGCTTCCTGCCATTGCAATGCCAGTGAGTCCATTAGGAGCAGTCAATCCATTGCTTCCTCCTAAAGTATTTGCAGATATGTTATTGTTAGATCCTAATGTGGTTCCTGTAGGAAGGTTAAAGGTACTTGTAGTAGTAGCGTTGCTACTTTCTGCCGCCCCGAAAGGAGACTTGAACAAAGCTGGCGGATCCGATTTCGGGGTTGAATTGCTGCCGAATGTAAACTGAAATTTAGGTTTTTCAGGAGCAGCAGGCAATGTTAATGCTGCTGGTGGAGCAGGGTTACTAGGTGCATTATTGCCAAAACTAAACAATGGTGCTGCAGCAGCCTTGCTGGTCGACTCATTGCTTTGAAACAGTGGCGCTGGTTTACCTTCAGACCACATTGGTACGGTAGGCGTACTAGTTGTCACTGGAGCAGATTGCGACGGCGGAGTAAACAAGGTTGTAGATGCACCAAATGAGAAGGTTGGTTTTGGTTTCTCTGCAGATGACGCTAAATCTACCGATTTCAGTGGCGTATCCTTCTTCACATCAGTTGCGAGTTGAGTATTGAGTATAGTTCCAGATGTTAACTTCTTATTTTCATTGTTTATCTGAGTTACAGGAGACATAATCAGTGGTTTGCTCTGCACAGGAGCATTGAGGTCAACTGATGGAACTTCCTGTAGTTTTTCTTCTTCTAAATCTTTATTGGACTCTTTATTTGTGACAGCTGTACTTGCAGAAATTGGTTTAGGAATACCAAACGTGAAATTCATTTTCGGAGCGTCATCCGACTTTTCTTTGGAAGAATCAAGTTTGTTTTCTACCTTTTTGTTAGGTAAAGTAAAAGTAAATGATACGTTGTTATTTGTTACAGGTTGTGTTTTCAGTTCGGAGTCAAGTGGTGAAATTATTTCTGGTGTTTTAGTGATCGTAGCCTCTTGTACTTTGGGATCAATGCCGAATTTAAAAGAATTTTTTGTTTTCCCAAAGTTGAACTTGGAATCTGGGATTTTGTTTTTGTTTTTGTTTTCTTTCTCTGCGCCACAACATACACATTTATCTTTATCACTTTCATTTCGGACTAAACAGCTGGAACATTCCCACTTCTCCGATTTTTGAGATTTGACAATGTTTTTAAATTTATCGTCACTGGATCCGAAGAACGAATTCGTGTTAGTCGGTACGTTGGCAGCGCTGGTCTGCTTGGCGCCGGGACGAGCACCTCCGCACGCCGCGCATTTGTCTACGCTACTTTTATTTGAAATCCAGCAATCATCACATTTCCAGTCAGCATCCACCTTTTCCATGGCAGACACTGCCTTCACAGGGACAGGCGTGTTGATGAGCGGGGAAGCGGGCAGCGTGCTCATGCAGGAGGCGGCCGGAGTCGAGGCGTCCGCAGTGCTGAGCTTCCTTGGCCGACTGCCACCGCAGCAGGCGCACTTGGCCGCACTGTCTTCATTACTGACCCAGCAATCCTCACACTTCCACTTAGACGACGAAGTGATCCCTGTCGACTTGGTCGCAAGAGGATTAACTACTTGTGATAATGACATCTTCTCACAGTTTGCACATTTATCCTTTTGCGGTTGACTTTCAGCAAGCTTGCAAACAGAACATTTTACATTCTGCACTGGCTGTGGAGCTGGCTGTTTGGAGCCACAACAGACACATTTGTTTGCTTCTGGCTTGTTTTTAACCCAGCAGTCTGCACAAGACCAGTCTTTCGATTTATTAGTGGATGATGCAGGTTCTTTAACAATACCTACAACAACAGAACAATCGTCACGTTTGCTTTCAAATTTCTGATCTATGCGGCGCTCGGGACTGTCAAATGTGAACTTCGGAGGTGTGGAGCACGCTTGTGGGATCTCATTTGATAGTTTCACAGGATTGGAGAATTTGAAAACACTATTAGTTACTGTTTCATGCTTACTTGCAGATACTGCAGTAATGTGTGTATCAGTAGTGGGAAAAGATATTTTAGGCGTAGATGTAGCCGGTAGCTTAGAAACTGCTGGAGTACCAAATGTAAAATGTGGCAGCTTATTGTGGTCTAATTGCAGCACGCCTGTGGGTAGTTTTACTGGAGTGGCCATCTCATATTGATCTGCGGATCCTCGGTTGGTTCTTGTAAGCTTTGCTTTTACTTTGGTAGTCATTTTGTGTGGCTGTTCCATATCAGGTTCTTTCCTAAAAGTAAACAGTATACTGATAAAAATACTTATTAAAAAAAAAAACAAAACAAAAAGAAACGAAGAAAGAAATTTTAGATTAATAAGAACTTACAGACTTCTTTAAGACCTTATTTTTATCAAGATTTAGTTTGATACTGAACATCTAAAGAGACAGTAGTACGTATTACAACATATCACTTTGTTCAGAAAAAGTTGGAGTGGCCTATTTCATCATATGAATGTGAGCGAGCAAATGAGTTAAAAAGAATTGCACAGATCCATCATCTATTTTCTAAAATAAAAGTAGCCTATGTAACTCCTGATAACAACAGCTGCCAGTGCCATCAAAATCGAACCAGCCGTTTTAGAGTTCCCGTTACAAACAGACAGATGGGCAGACAGAGGTCACAACCATTTAGAAAGCAAGTAAAAACATTGTTGAACTATGAAAACACATTTCAACGATTTATACAGAAGCTATTGAAACCTTTATAAATAAACTAAAAACGATATTGTATTAGCGAAATGCGGCTACACTACGATATATGTATAACGAAGCCAGCAAATTTAAGACTAGAAACATTACCCTTTCGATTCTGTTGGATAAGTAGAAAAACCGGAAGCACTGCTATGTGAAGCAATAATTTGGCGCGCAGCATTCGTCGTGTCCATGAGACGCGATTTCTTTTTCAACCGTAGTATTGACGCGATGCTTGGCACATGGAGCTCTTGAGTTTTGTAGGCTAAAATAGACATATTAAACTTTAAACACTAATATTTACATGTTATTTATAAATTCTCCAACTTTTGTTCAACCAAAAATACTGTTTTAAACAGTAAAAATCTTATATTTCAGACAGAGCCCATTGATCGGTTAGTGTAAGTACAAAAACTTAGAAACTAGTGTTAGTAATTAAAAAAAAACATCAAATTTACTATCTATGCCAGTGGCATGCAGGCATATCCAATGCCCCAGTATGGAGCTATCCCACCTGTCCGCTATAGCTTTCAGGATGCTGTTGGGGCTAGCGCGCAACCGGCGCATGAGCAAGCGCATCGCTTGCGCACTATTGCGTGAAACCCATCAAACCCCGCCTCTGAGAACATGCCAAACGCACTACAGTAGCGCGGCAACCCCATCAATATCCTGAACGCATCATCATATCGGACGCGCAGAGCGCTGTTTGCCCTCTGGGTATAGTTGACCCAAAGACATATAAAACGACTGACAATACGCTTTAAACAGCGCAATTTTACGTGTACTTATGCAGAGACATTAAATACTTACATAAACTCCTATTCTTGTATGGAGCTGAGCTATCTGTAGAAACGTTATGAAACCCGTCGTTCTTGGGCTTAGTGTACAACGGGATCCTTCTAGCTTCCATGAGCGGGGAGGAGTAACTTTCTAATAAATCCATGATCCGTCGTGCAGAACTGCTGATGGCAGTGTCATCATTGTTCATCGACTCATTCACTACTGCCACAGTCTGCCGTTTTATATTAGGCTGGTTTATGTACGAAGAAGATGCTGCACCGCCGTACATTGTTCTGCCTGGGTAAAACGGCGAACCAAGGAGACTAGGCTTAAAACTAGGCTGCTTTGGATCGCGCATTGTATTTGTCGCTGACTTTGCTGAAATTATAAGTTCATAATAAGTTTAAATGGAAAACTCTAATAATCATTCGTTTTCAAAATACTTCGACATAATTGTGTAAATATTTAAAACAGTCTTAATTTTTTAATATAGGTTTACTTACAATGACATATATCATTGCAATGTCGGTCCATGATTTTATGAAAACATGACGATATTTTAAAGGAAAAACCAGAAAAAGGTGTCTTCTTGTTGTTTTTCCATTAAAAACATATTTCAAACATTCATCCAAGAGTGGTGTTATTCTGTAAAAAGTCTGTTCCAAATTCATTCAGTAACCATATTGCTAACAATGCAGACAAGTAAATTAAACAACATTTTACAGAATAACACCCGAACCTATAAAAAAAATCCTGTAAATACTAGAACTAAGAATGTAGTCAGATTTTTTATCTCTGAGACAAAATTGACACCTGCAAATGTCAAATTTACAAATAATGTTGCCTTTAATTACTTTTGCAATGATTTACCGACGATACCGGTTTGTATAATCGTACTTTTTACCTTTATTAAACGATAAGCTTCAAAAATTTTCCAATATATATACATATATTTCATTTAAATTCAAGGCCGCTCGACGCACTATACACTGCCAGTGAAAGCTGACCACGCGACGCTGTGCTTTATCCCACCGATGGAAGGGACCCGTTTATACCGGCAGTGCATAACGCTCCGTGCGGCCGTAAATACTTAGATGTTTAGATGCCTTTAAATAAAGCAAATAAAATATTGAGAGAAGCGTCTCTAATATCAATAGAATAGAATAAGAAGCGTCTCTATAATCACTGATAGCGATCAGTGTTGTGGTGGAACAAAAAAACCAAAAAGTATAATATAACTTTAATTTCGGAACTCGGTGTTTTTGGTTGCTTTTTTGTTGTTGAACACACCGACTTCCGAAATTAAAGTTATTTTATACTTTTTGGTTTTTTGTTTAGAAGTCCGTTTTATTTTTTGTAAAAAGTTTTTTTATTTTTCACTTTTTAGTGTTTCACTCCCAGCTAAACATACCCATCATAGCGTACGTGGTATAAATTGGTGTAAACAATAAACAAACATGCGATTTCAGCTATCGCGGCAGATTTGCTATCATTTATTGAAATTAACAAAAAAAACCGCTTCTTCGATTTCGATAAAATTTTCATGGGACCATTTAGGAAGTATACCCTTTCCAACAAAAAAAGAATTTTTCAAATCGGTTGGCAAGCGACGGAGTTATGCGCGAACAAACATTAAAAAAATAATACAAACATCCGAATTGAGAACCTCCTCCTTTTTTAGAAGTCGGTTAAAAAACAACTACAATTTTAAAAATAATTATACGGCAGTTATTGTGTAATTTACTGAAAAAAGCCGTACTAAAAATTTTAGATTTTGAGTACGGCAACCCTATTCACAGGAACAACACTGGAAGCCATTTTTTTACCTTATTCGTCCTTCAACCTCTGAAGTGTCCGAATGCGTCCGTTGTGTGTTTTAGTATGAACAATTCATGGTGGACCCTGCTCAGCCTTCTACTTGTTCGCGTGGGCATGATAAAGAAAATGTATCACCAAGGAAAAAATGTAAGCTCATATCATTTAGCCAAACGGAATAAGAAATGATCTTGAACGCTTACAAATATTTTCTTACGATTGATTTCTAGAGATTATCTATACTAATATTATAAAGCTGAAGAGTTTGTTTGTTTGTTTGTTTGTTTGTTTGTTTGTTTGTTTGTTTGTTTGAACGCGCTAATCTCAGGAACTACTGGTCCGATTTGAAAAAATCTTTCAGTGTTAGATAGCCCATTTATCGAGGAAGGCTATAGGCTATATTTTATCCCCATATTCCCACGGGAACGGGAACTACGCGGATGAAACCGCGGGGCGCTGCTAGTCTACTATAAAATGGTGCGTAAAAAGTGTTCCAAATGTTCAGTTGATAATTTATCGAGAGTTCACAATCTATCAAGATATTTATAACCTTACGGAATTTGCCATTTTCCGGTGACATACAAGAAAACTGAATCTCCCACCGAGATGCTGAATAAAAAAGAATGTGTTTTAAAATCTGCCGAAATCCTTAACATCTCTCTTGCTTTGGATGAGCTTTAATCTACAGGGTGCTAAAGGAACACGAAGCGAATGAAAATTTTATCTCACCGAAAATACGTGGCCTTAAATCAAATTTCAGAGATGCATTGCATCGAATCATTCAGCAGCGTACTTTTCGACGTATATGTCGTAATTCTTTTATTGAAGCGAATCACTATCCTTGAATAGGGTAATGCTGATTTACTTTATTTAATACTAGCAGCGCCCCGCAGTATAACCTGCTTAGTTCTCCCTACTCTTGGGAATACGGGGGTTAAATATAGCCTTTGATAACGTAGCTTTCCATTGGCGAAAATTATGAACTTAAATTATAACAACAGTATTTTTTTTAAAACATTTAAATCGGTCCAGTAGTTTCAGAGCTTATTCGGAAAAACAAACAAACAAAAAACCTTTCGTCTTAGTATAGAATTTTAATTTAAGTTCATAATTATCTACACCATTAATTTATTTTTAGGTTCCGACCCTGTTCCCTTATTCTCAAGAAGTACGTTATATAAAATATTAAAACACCTTCAAAGAACATGACCAGAAAACGTCGAACAGAGATGACATAATTTTATGGCGTCATCTATATTAACAAATAATAAAGCAGTATCGTCGGGAAGGTCGCTTTATATACATATTATCAAGATGAAACGTGGATTAACGAAGGTTGTTACTAACATTAGCATTTACTTGTTTCTCGAGATTATCGTATTTATAATATTATTATCTCTTTTTTTTATTATTTTGTTCACCAACATATTATTAATCATTTTAGGCCTACCAGTTAGCAATCGTCAGGGTTTCTTAGAAGGCGAAACCACTGGATTAAATGTCAGGTAAGGGGATAAGACTAGTTGGTTCCATGTTTGAAGCCAAGAGGGTTTCCTGAATGATAGTCTACTAGCATTCGAAGCGAAAAAGGGGCTAGTTGATTACTACAAGGAGATGAATTCCAATCAATACGAAAACTGGTTAAAAAATATTCTCACAAAATTAAAAGAAAACGCAATTCTTGTAAAGGATAATGTACCAGGAAACTGAAATTGTTACCTACTTCTAGTTGGCGAACAGGGCAAATCTTTCTTAAAATCTTTTTAATCATCCACTCCAACATCACCTCACACGACAAAAAAAACATGACCACTTTACGTGTGTAGTAGCCCAATTTATTTTTTAATTTGTTTTACCTGCACCAATTTTTTTTATATATTTTTTTTTATTTATTTATTTTACATAAATGGTGTACATAATAAAGAGTATTATATTCTATTCCGATTTTCTAGTGCTATGCATCTCTGAGCTAAACCGCGGACATAGAAACAAACAGACAGACGGACATAGCGAAACTATAAGGGATCCTCTTGTTGACTATCGAACCCTAGAAACGATACTTGGATTAACTAAAGTGGCATATAAGAATCCAAAGAGCGAGGTTTTGTCTCAGAGATAAAAAAAACAGACTTTAATATTAATTTTCAGCAGTAATAAATACAAAACAGCAATAAGGCGAGATGTCAAGTATGTGCACTAACATGTGATTTTAAATACAAGCTACTGTCATTTACATCTTGTAACAGTTACATGCACATATAACTATAGCCCTGCACAATATAATATGCATATTATCATGTGCAACAAATTGAAACAAAAGCTAAACAAAGCAAATTAGGACATACTTTGTATTGTTAATGTAGCACCTGTATGGTTTGGAAGAATAGACACTGTTTTCATAGATTACAATAATATGCACTGCATAATATAAAGACACGTTTCATAAAACTTTGACAAGTTTTTATAAATGACGTTTTAGTTAATTTTGCAACTTTTTGCATTCATTGATTGCCCATAGCCATTAATTTGTGTATATAATGTGACAAATACTTCTTTGCCATCAAAAACCTAACAGATTTTATTCAGACTAAGAAAAAACAGGTTTAATTTAAACCACGAAAGCGTAATTCGTCACGAATTTGAAAGTATTTTCATTTTCCCATCAAAATCAGTGTTGACATACGCAGCGTTTCGCCATATCGTATTTCTATTGGAATAGAGCTCAGAGTGGATATTTTTACTAACATAAATGACCATTTAAGTCAATACTTGTTTGATTTTTTAAGATTACTCATCTCTTATTTCTCATATTTATAATGAAGTAAATTTAAACTTAAAACAACGTTCATATAAAAAAATCTCAAAATTGAAAAAAAATAATAATAGATACAGAACTTACCAACTGCTCTAACCGACTCCTCTTGGGTAGTGGTGTCGAAAATAGACTTTCTTTTAGTGGCAATTGATTGACCGATGTTAGAAACTGTATGTGGCATCTTAAACACACGTGACGAGTCTCTGTCAACGGGCTCTGGTTCATCATTTGGAGGCCGTATTGGAGTAACGAAAGTGTTTCGCCTTGGTTGTGCATACTGTGGCCCACTGAAGGAGCTGTAGGGTAGGTCTATGATTTCACCTTCGCCTGTAGTAGAGCAGCCAGCCTATAACACACATGAATTGACGTTAAAAAATGGAATATAAATAAGATAGTTCAACATTAGGTTAGTTTCACTTTACTAAGTATTTTTGACAATGATGTTAACAGGTTCGCTGTGCGCAGTGGACACAATATTTAAACAATATAGATGACTCAAAAAACCTAATTGGTCCGTCAGATAGATTTCCAAAAAATATTGGATACGTATTTTTTTTATTTTTGACGTCCAGTGCATTATAACCCTGTGTGACCGTAACATTTGAGTACACTTTTTACCTAAGTGTATCACAAGTGGGGTGGCCCATTCCTGATTTTTAATGCGTGTTATCGTTCACTTTTTAGGCCTCCATACTTCAGTCAGCAAAAACGGAACCCTTTTAAGATTACTTTGTTGTCGTACGTCTATCAAGACCCTTTTTCTCAGGATCGCGTGGAGGACTCAAGCTGAAATTAATATCAAATACTCAGGTCTGCTACCCCTTGGAGTATTGAACTTCTAAGTAACGCAATCTAGGCGAAAATGAGGCCGTTCATCGTACGTTTATGGCGCATGTTTTGACGCTCACAAGGGAATCAAAACGGTACTCCCGTTTTTATTGAGTAATGTAATTTGGTAAGAATATAATTGTAACAAGTACAGGAAAAATAATCTTGGGAAACGGAAAAATGGCAAGTTGTAGTTTTTTTGTGATTACAAACTTATGTTTTCTGTTGCAGCATTGACGGTGACTACATTAATGTATGGGAGAAACTTTTTTTAACAACATTTAAAATTTTACCTTCAATCTTAACTGTATTATTTTTGACTTGAGTAATGAGAGTGTTCGTAGTTTATAAACTTCAGAAGGTAACGTATACTCGAAAAAATCAAGAACCGATCGAAAGCCTCGGTTCACGAGTCTGACTCGCTTTTCGCGATTGATTTGATAAAGCAAAAAATACATGTCCAATATTTTCAATAATCAACTGACATAAGTACTATTTACTGTTTACTCAGGAATCATCCCAATCAGCGGAGACGGCACGGTTCATGGGACTGAAAACCGGTTAAAACTGTTATGAGATCAACTGTATAAAATATTTTTGACAATATATTCATAGACACCTAAAAAGGGGTTCGAAATTTTTTGTATGGGATCTGAAATAGCCAACATTTTTATTTTCAAAATCGCGACGCGCCTTTCATGTATATGATATTCAGTAGAGGTCACTTTTAAACAAACAAAAACTGTTAGCACTTTAACGCTTTAGGGCACCATATTGGTACCCTAAAGTGTCACGTTACAAAGATATTTGGAAATAAAGTCGCCGACGTACGGACGTTTCTCTGTAAACTGGGCAACTCATTGTCTCAGGTCAATATCATATAAAAGATTACAGATTATTAGATATTTCGCAGATATAAAAGATAACAACGTAATCCAACTCTGCTCAGCGGACAATTTATATTAAATTAACTACCTATATTCTATCAAAAACCGTTTTTGTAGTCCTCAAAAAACAGTTCCCTGACTTATCACCAATGCCGTTTAGTCACTTCAAATTAAATAAATTACGAAAAGTGCTATAGAAATTAATTAAATCGTTTGATTATTCAAACAATATTATATCATTGATAGGTACCTGCGTTATTGAGACCTGCGTGTTTTTAACAAAAAATATTTTATAATACTAAAAAAAAGGAACAAATTGTTTTGGTAAAGGTTTATTTTTAATTTTCGATATTGACAACTTATAAGCTTGATATTGTTATAATATAGTTGTGCACAGCAAAATAACATAACTTAATTAAATTTTGTGCTACCTCTCAATGAAATATAATTTAACAGTCCCTGGCGACATTCCCCTGTTCCTTCACAGGACGGAACTGTTTTCACTGCGGGGGAACTGTCTTTTTAGTATATTTCTTATTGTTTTAAGGTACACGTGTGTTTTAAGTATTGGCATACTTAAAAAAGAAAAAACTCTGAACAGAGATTTTAAAAACGATCCACAAATTTAATTCACCTTTAAATGTCTTTGAGAAATCATAAGACCAAACCTTTGACGAGCCAAAAATTGTTGCAAACATGGAAAGTAGTGCCACATTTAAGGAATTAACTATTAATAACTATTCTATCTTTGGTTTATAAGATTGATTCTATTATAATGGAAGATTCAAAGTACTTGAAAGTTTATTGTTCATTCAGTGATTTAAACTGATACTAATTACATATTCAAACGTTTGTTCCGGGTCAGGCTGTTTGAGTATGTGAAATTATGTTTGTGAACGCACCCACGATACAGGAGAAAATCCTAGGTTAGGAAAACAGTTTTCAAAAACAAAAAAGATTTCCAATTTGTGTATGAGTAGATGATTATAAAAAGACCTTCATTGATTTTTTGTTTCTTTAAAATTATACTGATTCTATAGTGCAAGATTCAACAAGCTAAACGTTATTTCAATGTGTGTGGTTTAAATAAATACTAATTACATATTAAGATTTCAGAGCTACAATTTGAGTATGAGTAGAATATTATAAGATCCCTGATTATTATTTTTTTGTTGAATTATTGGTCATTTACTTAATTCCTAAGCTCCAGGGATCAATTAAAATAAAAATAGATCTAATTTTGGTACTGAAATGGTATTTTTCATTTGTATACACGGGCCCGTGACATAGGCAACAGTCCCATGTATCGATTTTTCAGAAAATGCTCAGTATATCCTAAAGTAATCGAAATATTCTTAGTTCATCTGCCATTTATTTATTAAATAGGATATATATTCCCTTTATAAGATTTATTTGATCTTATATAAAAAGTTTCCTAGACAGCTTTCTTAGAACGAGTTGCTCAGTTTACAGAGAAACACGCATACAGTAAATTGTATTCTTATATACAGTAAGTTCTCGAATTGATTTACTATTGTATATAAATTAAACGCTTTTATTTTGCGAAGTTCTTAATGAAGTAATTTTTACTTGTTTTTTTTTTATGTTCATCCAATAGTAGGGAGCTATTATTTGAGTTTATTATAATACATACAAGTTTAGTTCATTAATTCATTTTTAATTATAGTCATTGTTGTCACTTGACGACTTTACTTTCCAAATATCTCGAAATGACATGACATGACCATGTTGCGAATATTTTTTGTTTGTTTAAATGTCCTTTTCTCGTACGTTTCAAATGGCGAATTTGAAAAAAACAGAAAAACTTTGCCAGCTATACCACAAAGTTCTATCCCCTTTGTGGCAGGTGATAAATCTCAACTAGTGGTCAAATAAAAACTTTTTTTTTGTAGGAAATAATCTTTAGTAAGTTTTTCTTAAATGTCTTCACATGCCTGAACCCACACGCTACTTTATCCCGGAAAAAAACCGATGGCTTATGAGTTATGTATGTCACGGGAGCAAAGCCGCGGTCAATAATCTAGTATGTAAATAATAACTTACTTCTGATGAACCATAATGGTTATATGATCCGGGTGAGCTGAATCGCATGCGTTTTGCTGGCGGTTGGGTTATGACAGGAGTTTCTATTGCTTCGTCTTCTGACGAATCTGAGGCATCGGCTACGGGGGCCGAACCATTTGCGTTTGTAGAGCTTGGGCTACTGAACCACTTTGTGATTGTAGAGGGCAGTAAGCCCGACACTCTTGATGTTACATTCTTGACAAATGACTGAAATGAAAACAAAAAGAAATTGTGTCACACTGAAGAGAAAATCAAATAATATGGGTAGATTGAAAATTTTGTAGTCTTACGAAGTAAATAATTTTAATAACATCAATGCTTGCAGTATTTAGATTCCTTATTTGTATTCACTAAATCCTAATAGCAATCGAGAGTTTGAAGTATTGCCTGTGCTCGATCACTGCTGTCACCAGAGCTTCTTTGCATTTCTATAAAAGCAAAAAAGCTGGGGGCTTAAGGATAAAGAAAACAAAGCATGAAACACGATGTTGGTACCTACTAGGAGGAAAACAAACATTTTCCTGGTTGGTACTTAAAATATAACAGGCTTCCCATACAAACTTTCCTCCCTTAGCAGAACTTGAATAAAAACCAAAAAAGCAACATTGTTAACTTTTGTACTATTTTGCATGGGTTAACCAGAAACTACTACACCCTTGAACATAAGTTAAAATCACTAAAGTCTATTAAAACCGCAGTAGCTACTTCCAGTACAATATACAATAAACTTGATATTAGTTTTATGTCAAAACTTTTCAGCCAGACCCAGAAAAAAATCAGAGATTAATGGATATAATCTCTAATTTTTTTGCTGCTTTATTATTACTTTAAAATATGGCAGTGCATTATAAATCTAAAAAATATTACTGAAAAACTTATTTAAGTAATTAGCTATGCATACACAGATACATAGGCCTTATTTTATAAAACCGTTTTAATCATATGAGTAGATTAAACTGTGATTGACAGATTCTTAATAAAGGCTGTTAGTTTAATTTTTCTTATTCTATACAATACATAAGATGCTTTAGCCAGAAAATATTCCTATTTACTCTTAATTGCTTGATTTTCATTAAAGAAAAATGGTCATGGCCCTTACATGACACATATCCTAGTTTCTTTGTAGTCTGAAATATAAAATAAATATGTTGGGTACATATTGGAAACACAATGTATACACATTGTAATTTCCAACATGTACCCGTAGTGACCTATGAGAGACACTACCCACCTCAATAGCTTCCATCATCAGACCCTTGTTACCAACTACAGTGACTGGTACCCATGGTCAGTATGATTAAATTGCATGTCTGTGCTTTTAAATCATACAATACATATAATCATACTGAGAAAAGAAGACAGAATGAAGAATTACTTAATTTCTTTTTCCTAGCCATCGAAAAAAAAAAAAAAAAATTCATATTCTTACTCTACTTCAGATGACATAAAATTACTATATGTCTCAATTCCGTCAGACTCTAGGTCAGAAATGGTGATAAACAGGTTTGACCACTTTACACCTTTATAATGTCATCATCAGACGCTTGCTATCAACTATGCGTGATTTGTTTTGTCCTGATGAGTATCACGACAAATCAAATGAGCTCAAACACAACTGGTATACTTATCAGAATGGATGAATAATAACTTTCCAAATTGCCACAGAAAAAAAAAAAACAAATACATACTATTCTCTATTTAAGCTGACAAAACAAACTGTGAAACCTCTTAATTATGTCGAACTCTGGGTCAGGTCAACCTTGACCATTCTTATTTTAAACCACCTTCTTATATGTTTTAGGAAAATACAAGTTTCACAATATAAAAATTATCAATAGGGAATGTATTTCGCAGGAAAACTAATAACCATTTAGGGGCCAGCTAAAATATAACATTAAGGCCTAGACTAGGGTATTGGAATTTGTTTGGAAGAGTCACTTCAAGGTTCCAGGGCCACTGGAATGCAAAGGGACACAACATAGGTGGCTTTAGACAGTAAGAGTCTGACACTCCCATCCACTCCGCCCAGAGCAGAAGAAGTCATTTGATGATTTCGCATCCAGAAAAAAATAAGATGGCCTAGTTGCTGAAATTAAATTTATCGCTCAATTAATTTGCCAAATTGTAAAATACAAATTAGCTATGTGACTGGCTGAAAGATTTCTAGCAAGTTACCAATCGCATCACTTAATATTGGTTTAATCTATGTCATGAAAAATGTTACTCCAAAAACCAGGGGACTAATGTCCAATGTGTAAAACATCACTGCATATAGCCAGGCATTAATGACTTTATGGATTAGTATCATACTCACAGCACAGCTTTTAAAATGTTAAGGAACTAGGTAGGATTCACACAATTATTATATACTTTTTTAGAACTTTCAAGTTTGAATGAACACTTTAGTAATATTTTGGTTTCTCCCAAAATGTCATTTTATTAATTTAAATATCAAATGAGTAGTAGATGTATTCAATATGAATAATGAGATTTCATACAGGTACAGTTATAGGTTTAAATTCTGAGTGTTTCCATCAGTTAGAAAGTTTAAGCAGGACACCAAAATCTTATGCCAACTACTCTAATAACGTTATACAGATTGACTGATAAGTAAGTAATTAAGTACATTCCTTGAAATGGGTTACTAGAACCCTTTCGCAATGAGTTTGATCCTGAAAACTGTAGTCCTACTACCATTTAGAATATAGGATAAGCAAAGAATGTCCACTAGTGACAGATCTTGCCTGATCTAATTGATCAGAGAACCTGTTACAGTAATTCAAAATGCAATTGTCACATACATCGAAAATGTGTAGGCCATTAAAATACTACCTTGTCGGGAACAACTGAGTTTATATTTCCAACCCATACTAGTGAGTACTGTTATACCATTTTAGAAAGCTTTTTAAACAAAAGTGCCAGAGTATTTTCAGTTAACTATCATATACCAACTATTTTTCTAATTTACAACTATAGTTGGACCAAAGAAAACTAATGTGCAATCTGATTATCATGATATGTATTTGGTTCTATATGTTTGACACAAAACAAAGAGATGGATTTCTTGATATTTCTGTAGAAGGAAAAAGGATATTAAATTTAAATGCTTAAATTTTTATGAACATTTTACAATGTAGTTCTGTTAATGACTGAAGTTGCATTTTACTAAACAAATTATATGTTTCCATACAATTTTCATCCCTATGGAGGTTGTAAGTGGATATGTATAATCCTATGACCAAGAAACTCGAAACTAGTCCCAAATACATTTCTAGGCATAAAATTAAGATCGTAGTGGTCAATTTTCGAAAGTTACCTTATAGAATATGCACGAGACCAAGTCCCTGGCAACAGTGTTTACGTATACCAAGACGAATTTGATTTTCCCCTGTTTTCTTTAAATTTACCATATGAACAGGATAACAGCCATGGAATGGAGATTATAATATGAAAGCATGGACTTTGACAAGGCACGGACTTCGCAAAAGCTTCAGGGTCGCCGACTACTATGATCCAGATTTAGGAGTGAAAATAACATCGTATTTCATAGTCACTCGCCGTGCAAAGTGTAAAAATACACAACTACGCGTGAGGCCACAAATTTCAAGAAAAAACGCAACGACATTGTCGCCAAGAGCGGGAATTTGGTTTTTACTTACAGTGTTAGCTTCGTTCGACGGACGCGGGCGCTTTTCCTTTTTCTTCGGGAATACTTGACTCATTGTAGAATTGTTTTTTAACACTATACACGCAGTGACGCTACTGCAAATTCATTTTTTGGCTAAGTATATTCACAACTGGCAAAAACGTGACAAACATGGCGTCTCTAGAAGTGTCAAAGAAATGCTTGGTGGGAGGTCAGAATACTATAAATCGTTCAAATTTTAATCACTTTTCACCAAAAAAATAAACGAAACGAATAAAAGACTCAATATCAGAACTAGCGATAGTAGAATCACCAGTTAACGTTCAATTATAAAACTTTAATTCGCGTTAGCGCTCAACACACGCAGTTTCTCTTGGTAGTCTGTGGGCGAAGTCACGAAGTGTTGCTAGTGCGCACACTGGCTTGCCAAGAGGAAAAATCACGTTTTTTTTTTAATTTTTAGTCCTTGCTATGGATGCAGAGTCTTTTAGTCGTAATCTTAAGTTTTTAGGATTCCGAAACTCTGTATGGAAAAACAGAACCCTTGGAACTCCGAAACTGCAAGAACAATTCAAATTTGGTACATATATAACCTTCTGTGATCTAAACACGAATTTGCAAAAAAAAAAAAAAACAAAATGGGACAATAATTAATGGAAAAAAATCTAAATTTAAAAAAAAGTTATCTTGTAGCACATCGGTCTCAAAAGTTTAATTCGTTCCTTAAAAAAATATATGAAAATTTACCATTCTCTCCCCCTAATCTGGATCCAAATTTCAAACTAGCTTCTGCCAGTGGCTTCGCCGGCGTCAATGTCGGAAATTATTCCAATTAAAATACTTCCAGAAAATATTATCTAAATATGTCTGACTGTACAACATAGATATACGTGTTAACTCTTGACGCCTTTGCAGCATTGTTATAGGTCAATGCTTTGTAGTTAATCATTTGCTTGCTAATTTACTCTCATCATACTATTCTAATCTTCCATATAATTATAAACTTTACTTTTCTGTTGGGGTGATAAACAAATAACGTTTTTTTTTATTTTATTTATTTATTATAATATACTTAATTGTACACCGGGGATAACAAAATAAAAGAAAACTACAAACTAAAACACATGAGTACAATGGGCAGCCCACAGGGGCAGCCTTATCGCATTTACGATCTCTTCCAGGCAACCTGGAATGGACAGTAATTGCCTGGACATAAATGGGGTGGTCGTTGGTGCAACAATTCTATAAATTATTTGATATATACACAGATAAATAAATAATCTTAACAATAGAAACATATTATACTAAATACATAGGTAGATAATAGATAAATGGCGAACATCGATATCACAGGGACAAGTAATGTTCCTTCACGAGCCTTTTGAACACAGGTAACGATTGAGCGCGTCTTACTGGCACTGGCAATGCATTCCACAAACGAGCAGTAAAGGATTTATCGAAAAAAGTTGTGGAATGCATTGGCATTTTAAGTTTAAGTTATCCGATGACCTCAGAGTGTAGGAATCACATAGAAACTGAAAATGTCTCTTGAGATAAAGAGGGGTAGAAGGGGAAAAGAGCACATTGTATAAAAGAGTTGGTTAAACAGACCGCGTTCCGTATTCCGGCCCCGCCGACGAGGCCCATCGCGACGCCCCCGTAACATCCCTCCCCGACTTTTGCCTAACGAGCCGGTGTATTCCCGTTCGTCCCCTCGACTTCGTCCCCCGAGGGGGACGAACGGGAATTTACAAAAATAATATTTAATTTGTTC
Source organism: Hecatera dysodea (assembly GCA_905332915.2). Taxonomy (NCBI): domain Eukaryota; kingdom Metazoa; phylum Arthropoda; class Insecta; order Lepidoptera; family Noctuidae; genus Hecatera; species Hecatera dysodea. Next base: position 20,490,045 of record HG995286.1, on the reverse strand, counting down.
CCGATCGTCCCAATCCTAATTCAAGAGGGGACGAATGGGAATATGTTCTTCGATTAGTGCCATTCGTCCCACTAAAAAGATTTGTGCAGTAATTTACTGACCCTATTTATGTGTTAAAATAATGAGTCAACTTTTCTAATTACTTAAGTACATAATGTAAAACGTAAAATCTTGCCACCATACACATAAGCAACTGTGACTACAAAAAATAGTGACTTATACATATTTCAAAAGGAAACAACCTGAATGGTAAAAAGTCTGTTTGTAGTGTTTAATTGTAATATAATACAGACTTTTTTTTATTATAAGCTCTATACACTGATTTTTTAATCATAATTTTTTAGTTATAAGGAGAAATTTATTCTTAATTAAAAATAATATTATATATAAAAAACTTTAAATAAAACAGACTTCTAAAAAAAAAACCAAAATGTATAAAATAACTTTAATTTCGGAACTCGGTGTTTTTGGTTGCTTTTTTGTTGTTGTACACACCGACTTCCGAAATTAAAGTTATTTTATACTTTTTTGTTTAGAAGTCGGTTTTATTTTTTGTAAAAAGTTTTTTATTTTTCACTTTTTAGTGGTTCACTCCCAGCTAAACATACCCATCACAGCGTACGTGGTATAAATTGGTGTAAACAATAAACAAATTTTAACAAACATGCGATTTCAGCTACCCCGACAGATTTGCTATCATTTATTGAAATTAACAAAAAAACCGCTTGTTCGATTTCGATAAAATTTTCATTGGACCATTTGGGAAATATACCCTTTCCAACAAAAAAAGAATTTTTCAAATCGGTTGGCAAGCGACGGAGTTATGCGCGAACAAACATTAAAAAAAAAATACAAATATCCGAATTGAAAACCTCCTCCTTTTTTAGAAGTCGGTTAAAAATATTGCGAGTTATCGCAAAGTTGATTCTGTGATTTTTATTCCTTAATAAATGACTGATATTTATTTCAAATTTGTTTTTTTTTTTACCAATTAAAACCACCAGTCTTATATTATTTGGTGGGGAGCAATAGACCTAAAAAAAAGAATTAATAAATTATTCCCATTCGTCCCCTAAAAAATTCAGAGGGACCATCGGGAAAATAAATAACGAATTCCCGTTCGTCCCCCTCGGGGGACGAAGTCGAGGGGACGAACGGGAATACACCAACGAGCCAGCCTGCGCCGCTGAGCCATTAGCGTTAAATCCCCTAAATAATATAACTAGACCCAGCCTGTCCCTTGCTGCCCCTCTCAATGACCCCGTTAAGCCGAGGCTTGTATCCCACAGGGTCATTTAGTTTTTAGTAGTTTTAGCCCTAGCTGAGGGCCTTAAATTCATTTGAGGCCACCACAGGATTGTTCGGTTAAGTAGTAACCAGCCTTAGTGTGCTGAACTGCGAGTGGTCACGTCAAAAAAAACAAAAAAATCACCTTCGTCAGAATGCTAATAGCAATCTGACGGTGACGAAGGCGAACAACCACTTAAACTTTACTCGGAATTCAGAAACATGGTCATATTTACGTAAACCGAATATGAACCTTACACAAAAATTTTGAAGCCGCTCAAGTTCTTCGAGTTGTTCGGGTTGTTCCTGAGTAAGGCCTAGATAGCTGGCATCAGCATAATCATGGATGGGGAGAAAAAGAGACTGAGCAAGCGCAATCTTATTGGCAGCCGAATAAAAATTAGTCAGTCTCCTCAAAAAAGCTGCATATGCAAATAGCTTGCGGCTAACTTTTTGGAGTTGGGCAGTCCAAGAAAAGTTCCTGTCAATGGATTATCCCCAAGTTCTTAACTTTCTCGGAGAAGGAAATATCATATCATCACACGTGGTCGTCTATTGCCCTCCCTAAAGCAGTAGGTATAGTTTGCCAATGAGTATTCTAGCCTCGTCGATACGCCGTTCGATCCTGCACTTCCAGGCTGGTGCAGCAGGTTTTGGTCAAATAGCCTCGTTACAACTTGGAAACTTGACGTTTGCTAAACGACATGCCGCAACAGCCCCGCAATACAGGATTGAGTGCGTATCAACAAGGTTCTCACTCTCAGTATATTCAATGTACCCTGTGGTTCTCACTGCTTACAAAGGCACAGACCAGCGCCCCATTCTTTTTGTGCATAGGCAACCGTGGTAATCAGGGCCTAAGTTCAATCGGAGTTGATCGATATTCGCGAAGCGCATCCTCCAGCGCGCTCCTCAGTCGTTCGTTGTACTGGCTACTTACCGTAACAACCCTATCATCTACCTCATCACTATCATTATTGTGAAATTCACCACAGTCAATACATTTATTAAAAACTAGCTTCTGCCAGCGACTTCGTCCGCGTGGAATAGTTACTTTACCCCCGATTTTGAAACTCTCAGCCCGATCGGTTTAAAATTGACAAAAGATAGACATGCTGTTTCGGGATATTTTTTAGATAATTTTATGTAGAACATTTCCGTAATACATGATTTCTATGTAACTTTAACCATTAAGGCTACACACGCGACGGAAGCTTAAAAAATGGAGTAACTTCTTCCGTTTTCCCAACATTTTCCTTCACTGCTCTGCTCCTATTGATTGTAGCGTGATGAAAAGTATACTATAACCTGCCCAGGAGTATGAAGAATAATTGCACCAAGTTTCGTTAAAATCGGTCGAGTAGTTTTTGTTTCTATAAAGAACATACAGACAGACAGACAGACAGAAAGACAGACAGACAGACAAAAATTTTACTGATTGCATTTTTGGCACCAGTATCGATCACTAATCACCCCCTGATAGTTATTTTGAATATATTTTCCTTGTACAGAATTGACCTCTCTACAGATTTATTATAAGTATAGACTAGCTGACCCGCGCAACTTCGTCTGCGTCACATAAGAGAGAAAAAAAACCGTTTTGATAACATTTTTCATTGATGCTCCGCTCCTATGTATCGTAGCGTGCATGTTATATAGCCGATCCCTTATCCGTTTTATAGCCTTACAATAAATGGGCTATCCAAAACAAAAAAAAAATTAAAATTCGACCCAGTAGTTCCAAGAATAGCGCGCGCAACTAAACAAACTCTTCAGCTTTATAATATTAGTAAAGAGGCTACGTTCGCGTGGATGTCGGAAAAATGCTGGTGCGTAGGTACCTACAGTAAATTTCTTTCACAACGTGATCTCTCTCAGAATTAAGAAAATAAGAAAAGTGTGCACCCTTTTCTTATTTTCTTAATCAGTGCCCTGCAGGGCACTGACTGTATCGCCTCATCCTTTTCAAATAAAAAAAAAATAGCCCAAGTACCTATCTCCTGTTACCTCGAATAAACATTGATCAACAAAACAGACTGATGAATCATGTTGATTCTTCAGTTTCGTACCTACTAAGCCCAAAACGAAACAAGTCAATGTTACTCAAAGTTAGGCCCCTACAAAACTGTTTATACTCGTAATGTTTTTATCATTGAAATTCAAATAAAAAATTGAATTTCTATGAAGACAACATATGTATGTATTATTATCACAGTTTCATTCAAATCTATTTTTTCATTAGGTAGGTCGTAGTTTTATAGGGGCCCAACTTCGAGTAACATTGGCTTGTCTGGCATCGAATAGTATTATTTTTAAACGATTTTTAGCACCGTATGATGAATGAGGATACTGAATGAGCAGCTCGTAGCTCAATAATAATGTCACCCGGGTCGATCTTAAAGGTTAAGCAACGCTTGCCGAGGTCAGCCTATAAATGGGTGGAATTAACTTAATTGGTGACAGTGTTTCACAAAATTACTCAAAAACTGGCGAAATGGCTTTGGTCTTAGTTTCCTTCACCTGTACCTTGTGGAGAAAGGAAATGTAAATTCTACTTTTGCGGACAACGCCATCTATTGACTGTATTGATGTAGTTGAACTGTAAAAAAATTCGTTTGGACAAAGAAGCCACCAAACAATTTAGTGTTTTTATTTATGAATGTTGGACCTTAGATGTTGGACTGGGAATATCGAAATAAAACAATAATTAATATAAAACACTGGTTTTATTTATTATATTAAATTAATTAGTCCACTACATAACCAATTAATAAAACGTACAGTGGGATATTTAAATATGTTATAATATTTACATATAAAATCATTCATATTTAGAATAAGTCATCCAATCCGTATGCTCATGTGATATGATGCTGCATTTTTACACGTTTAGTGATTGCACTTCAGTTAGTGTTGGGCAAAATTTAGTTTGATTACTAGGAATGATCAGTTTGTCGTTACAAGTGATTTTTCAACACACTCATAAACTACCCCCACCGCTTCTAAGCAAGCAGTGATGTGGCACTAGTGCGAAAAAATGATCCGGTTGACCACCTATTCAACTGATTATATTTCATGATATCAGGCTCCCATGAAATTCAGCTGGGCACAGGAAAATAAAATTGATACGAATGATAAAAATAAGTAAAATAAGCAGTAAAAATGCCGGTTGGTAAGCAAACAGATTTTAGTTTGCAAATTGGGTGGTGACCATCAGTGGAGTCACGTACGACATGAATAGGGTAGTTGACTAAAAAATCTAATTAGTCCGTCTGATTTCCAAAAAATATTGGACACATATTTTTTCTTTTTTCACGTAGACAAAAAATTAAGACGATACAGTGCGTTGAAAACTCGTGTGACGTCACTACTCGCTACAATTTTTAGCGAGCCGTGACGTCACACGCTCCCACTCCTGATCTTTGATGCTTTTTATCTTCGTCAGTTTTTATAGATTCGATAAAGGAAAAAATACGTGTCCAATATTTTTCTAGAATCTAACTGACGGACTAAACATAATCATATAATTTTTACTCAGGAAACATCCCTATTGTCGTGAAGCTCGGCTCCCCTCGCTTCGTGCAAGCGATGTAGGTACCTACAGCGGAGACGGGGACTGACTGTGATAACGATATCTTCTTTGATGTCTTGTGCCTTCGGCATACGTCTGATAACCACTCTGGTCTATCGTGGCTATCCTCTGGGAGGGAGAACATGTGAAAGGAAATATTTACTTTCACGAAGGACCTTTCCTGTAATGCCTCGTTCGCAGGCGCGGTTCGCGGAGTTTACCTATGTAGTTTATATTACGATTAACACACATCTTGGACACGTCGGTACATTTCGAATTTCCTGGATGTACAAGGGCGGCGGGGGTCGTTGCTTCCTTTGGGAGCTATAAGCGGGGGCGTTAGGGCTGTGCTGGCGACTAGCCTGCGAGACGGGACAGAGTTGAGGGACGACGCTACAGTCGTCTTAGCATTATTGGCGTGGGAGTGTTGTAAATAGTTTATAAGTGGTCAGCTCCGTCATTTACGAGGCACAAAGTATTCCTTTAGTAAAAAAAAATGAGCATATCTTCGCGGAGTGACTCTTGCCGGCCCTCGCCCCATCAACCCACCTGTGCGTTTTATGATAATATCTATTCAGTATCTAATAATAATATTAAAGAGTATAGATTATTAACAAAGTCATGATTTTTATCGAATGTTTGACAAAATTAAACATAACCGATCAATTGATTGGTGTGATTAGTTGATTAACCCAACACTGACTTCAGTAAAACATTACTTGTACTCTCTTGGTATTGCTCATCAATAATTTCGAACTAACAGGTAGTTTGACGCTTGTACATTTCATTTTATGACAATAATTTGAACTTGACGTCCTAAATCTAGAAATTCTAAAATGTTCTCATATCCTTATAGATACGTATTACATGAATTACATAAATTTTGTTAGCACGAAGATGTTCCGAGTACATAAATAGTACAAATTTAGGGCCAGCTCACACCGAGACCTAGACTTTCTAAGATAGCTTTACAAAATAGACCTATATTTAATAGATATACAAAAAGGTAAACGTGCCCCTGCCCTGCGACTTCAAGATGCGGTTCTAGCCATTGTCCGCTTCAAGCACCATCGCGTCGTGTCTCGATGTAAGATGATCCTTACAAAGTAGTACAGTAAGTGGAATGATTTCGTTCTTATGATGTTACCAACACGCGGAAACTAACAATCGTGTACTCATATTCGAAGCGACAGACATGACGCTATTAAAGTCTGGCTTTCTAAGAATATATTATTTGGGCTCAGCGCGTACCAAAAGAAGCGGATATAACGAGGCCGAGGATTTTCAGGTGAAACTATTTGATAAACTTTTTTGTGTGAATGTTGTACTACACTAACGGCCGAACCCAATAACCGATCTATCTCCATGGAGATAGAAAAACAAATGAAGCCACAGAAAAATTATATAGGTTTTCTGTTGTTTCATTTGTTTTTCTATCTCCAGTATGTGATACATCGGTTATTGGGTTCGGCCGTAAGTGTACATTTCTACCAAAATATGCGCTTCGACAATATTCGTCTACCTTCGGTTAAAGTAACACGCATTGTTCGGCAGGGAATGGAGTACGTAGAGCATAGGGTACATGGTCATGTTTTATAGTATGACATGTATGAGATCCCGGGATTTACTGGGATTTAAAAAATATACTAGTTTTAGGATTAGTAATGATTTTAGAGGTTCTCGTGTTGTATGTATATGTTATTGCTTATATCTGATCTTAGATTGAACTGCAGACAGTTACATTATTCGTGACTTTCCTTTTTTTTTGGTTCGTTCCTTTCGAGTTTTTACATAGATAATTTCAGGAAAGGTAAAATCACAAACAAAAGCTTCTATATTCAATTTCTAATCCCAGGATCCCGGTGTCACGTCCATATTAATATCTACATTTGATGTAAATGAGATCTGAGGGGGCAAGTCCCGTCCTCATCGCATCTCAGTTGCAATCTGTCTGAAACAACTCAAATGTCCCATTCTGATAATCTAAGAATTCCGAAACGCATTAATTTTAAGATTTGTCTTCATGTCTGAATGTCATCAGAAGATCCTCAGCTTCGCGACGCCTGACTACGCTAGATGCTACTGCACTGTCGTACCGCACATTACCACTCCTACTGCTCAGCACCTCGCGACAGAGTATTTGGCTCTCACGGTTGAATGTTAGCTGCCCGTTTTAAGTCACTTGTTTTTACTTAAATCCACATAATAAATTGGAGCTTGTTTTTTCCGTTTCAAGTGACCCGAAGAACATACGAAGAACCTTCTTTTCGTGACAATACACTTATCACATATACTAACATTAATTTCGCATTCATATAACAATCAAAATACATATAAATATTAAAAAAAATACAAACACATGACAATAGGATCAGATAGGTACAAATGTTAGGTATTAAAAATGTCATAATATATATAAAATTGCGAATTCGATGGAAATCTACGTTTTTACAGAATATTTAAAATATCGATAATACTAATACATACAACATCGATTCTTTTAACTGCTTTCTGTCATTCAAATTACACAATTGACAATATCGTAAAACGATTTCGAGGCGACACCTTTATGTGATGAAGCTGCGTAGGTATATGCACTCAGTCTGTTAAACTGACACTTTGTTGTATGCCAGCGGTTCGTAAAGTTTGTTGAATATTTAAAAACATGTTCTTATTACATTTACTATTGCTAAGATTGTAAAAGACAAAAAGTTTCGTCGTTAAAAATAACTTACATTCGTGTTCGTGACATCAGAGTACCTTAATAGAATTGAGGATAATTTTCTTAATTATACAATAGCTCGGGCGACACACTTACCGTCGGATGTCTACATTACTTCAATAAACACACAATATTCGCTTAAATACGTGGCATAAGGTATACTACACACTATTAGAGCATTGGAGTCTTTTGATTTGATTTAGGAATTCAACATTTCGTGATCGTTGGCATTTTAGTTCCAGTGGGTTTCTTTGGAAAGGGACATTCGTAGGCATCTGTTCACGTTCATCTTATTATACAGAGGCAAACGTTTTGGCAATTGGATTTATTGGAAAATGTCAAAAACATAATAATTATGTTATTGCTAGGTATATATTACTACACTATTTATTACAACCACTTGTAACTAGAGAACTAAGTATAATGGAATATTATATGCTTTGCTGGAGCCTAAAACAAAGAAAGTTGAGTGAAACAAAATATCTTAAACCGTAAGTAACGCGATATAATATACAAAATAAGACATTTACCTAACCGACTTGTGAAAAATCTCGTCGCGTAAGATTGGGACGAACTATTTAAAGTACAATATTAAGTTTATAGTCACTGTTGATATAAGTCGTTGCTTCGCGGGCACGTTCATGTAAATTACGAAAAATACACTGTTCTGCTGCGGCATTAAAATCTAAAATTGTAAAAAAATATATCGATCCAACTTTAAACGGCTATTATTAAGGGCCACTTTACGTGAGTCGAACTTATGTTAGATACATACGTCAAATATTCGTGTAAATAAAAGTTGGACGACATGGAAACGAAATTCGTAGCATATTTTTATAAACACCAAATCACCATGAGATGACGTCATCAAAAGGCAAGAGGTCTAAAATTTACTGGAGCTAGATTCAGTCTCTAAGTTTTACTTGTCGACGAATTGTAGTGAACTGTTACACATCCTTACACGACGAATATATATATTATTATATCAAATGTTTAACAACGTAACCTTAACATACAATGCGCACATGTATACTTTCCGAAAGATAATTTTCTTTTTATAAACAACAAACATATATTTATACGTAAAATTAGAAGTACTTTGTCGCGAGCGTTCACTAGCGCTAGACCATCTTAATTAAAACACAATAAATAAAATAGTTTAGTCTAATATGTAACGTTACACAAAAGTATGAAATCTACGTGTTTACTTATCAAAGTCCTTACGCATATAGTAGGTCGTTATAGTGTGTAAACACCGTTCAATATATACAAATTCCAAATATCTTAATTTCCAAGGATTCCAATTTTGGAATAAGTAAGAAAATAGGTGCTTTACTGATGTATTAATATAATCTTAATACGCACACTCTCAAGTCATCACTTACTCGAGCCCGCGTCGAGCTCACTTACACATCACTTAATGTATTGATACATCTAACAAAACGTTTTTATAAAATGACATGTATGATGTGACGATGCGCGCGTTATAATCTGAACATAATCTTAGTTTAACAATAACATAGAGTTACAAAAGTGCTCGTTTTAGGAAGACGTGTGGCCAAGGCCGTAGCCAGAAAAATATCGGCAGCGATGTTGAAGATTTTAATTATTTTTAATACTTAAGTACATTTTTTTTTGTTATAATGTAATATTCACAACCACATGTAAATCACTGTATTATGCATTAGTCTAAAATTGATTATTAATTTGAAGGGTCGATTCAAAGCGACGGACAGTGAGAGCTTGTCGAAGCGATGATCAAAGTTTGATACCATTTTCACTGGCTGAAGTATTGATATGGAGAAAAGAGCTTAGTACGTGTGTGAACTCATTCGTATAGTGGTGTCAGCGTAGATCAGTCGATCACAAACCGCAAGAACTGCGCGACACGCGCCATACGCGGGCGCTCGTGTTACCTCCCTCGTGAATGTTGACGCTTCGCTTCGACCGGCCTCAGTGTCAGTGTGAATCGGCCTTTAACGGAAGATGAGAGCGGTTTGCAGACCCTCTTAGCTACGGCCTTGCATGTACCATTCCATGATATCCGCTGATTTTGGGCTCGAAGACTAACCGCGGTATCATACAACGAGCTGCGTAGCGTATCATGTTAGGTTTTGGTATAGCGTTTATGTGGAAGAAAGAAGTTATATAAACAGTAGTTAAATATAAAAAAAATCCAACGCGGCGGCGGCGTCAGTCACTTACAGCTAAATGATTACATTAATGAACAAACACAAATAAAACTTATAACAATAGCTGCGATTTAATTTCATATCACAGAAAACATAGTTTAAAAAAATAAAAGTACTGCTCTATTTTCTTATTATGCACAATAAACGAAATCGGAACACTTAACAAAATTTAAACTTACGTAGTTGGTAACGAAAAAATATCACTACAACTTCAAATCCATATGATAATATTAATTAAATGCTCCTTCAAAATATTATTACACAAATATATTCTAAGAGGTAGGGATCAGGAGTCATGCTCGTGGCTTGAAAATCTAGTCCGTTCAGTGACGAAAGTCCAAGTATCAAACCCTTATTTCATCCAGCTCGACATCCCTAAACATTATACAATCATATAAACATACAAATACATTATGTGCACAATCGATTGCGAAGAAAGACAACAGACTGCAAGAAAGTAGATCGTCGTATGTGTCCTGTTTGTCTTTCTTGAAGCATGAAGTGAGATAGCACGTCATATACAAGAATGAGAGTGAACAGCAATCGATTTCACAAGCAATAATCCTTGAATGGTATCCGAAACATCTGCAGCTTGGCCATGAGAGAGCTCAATGAAATAAGGCGTTTACTTAGTGTTCGGTCGCACTTACAACTTGATGTAGTCGGGCGTGCCGATGTTGGCAAGCGTCTTCTTGATGCGGAGCGCGGTGAGGCGGGCGGCGGGGTTCTGGTACCAGCACTCCTTCATCACCTTCGATATCGAGGACAGAACCTGTTGCCGGGACGACATGATGTAATGGCGGCACTTGGGAAGTACTACTTCCCTTGGTGCGTTTGTCATAATATTCGCGTTACTTGGGTGATAGAAAATATACCTGAATTAAGTAAGGCGAATATTTGCGCGTATACACCAAGTGTACTTCACACTTCAAACAATTTGCTTTTCCTGTACTAAACTATACCGGGTCGGCTTCCCGTCTAAACGAATGCAGCTGAATAGAAGTATTTTAATATCAAATGAGCGGCTGCCTATCTGACCTCGGGTGGTTCCCACCTCTGCCACATCATACCCATTACAGTAGGTATGCATTTTAAATTTGACTTTCAAACCAAACCGTTATATTATTCTAATGAAATGTTGAAAATTACAAATGCACCCAACAACTTCATTGAAAGGCGCTCTTCAAGAACGCGTCTTTATTTTTATATTGTTTTAAGTTTTTTCTATACACCTGAAGTATGCCTTTAGTAAATTTAAATTACTAGGGTTCGGCACGAGTTGTTATGATGTGAAGTGCATTAAGTACTATTAGTTCACTGGCTACCGATAACATATTATTAATATGTGTACGTAAATATCTTGATTGTGTAATCATTTGTTTATGTGCGTTATGATAATGAGTCGCTGATAACAGCGTTAGATAATATTAGCTATCGAATCGATTTTTCACATAAATGTCATGATTTGAACTTGACTTACTAGCGTAGAATCTCGACGGTATTTCCCGAATTTACAGCAAAATAAAAGGAATATTTTGGGCGTCTGAAGCCGCCAAACTCGACTTGGTGATCTATATTTAGACAGTATTTTATGTTAAGTGACACAAAGCGGCTCCAAAGAAGTCTAAAAATAGTTTCGGTCTGCCGACTGTTACGTATCAAACTGAGCTATTTACTGTGGTTTTATTCTTTAGCTAGCGACAGGTTAGCAGTATGAAAAAAATCTTAAGTAAAAGAAAGAGCCCCAAGTATCTACCGGGTATAATATGTAAAAATAGAATACTATGATTTTATCTGCAGCATTATGAGTCACATGAGCTTGTGACACTTACGTGGTCCGAATGCCATCGGTTGGGTACATTGGGCCTCCGCTTCTCAGTGCAGACGACGCGGCGCATGTCTTCGAGGGCGGGGTCGGGCGGCACGCAGTCGTAGTAGGGAGGCTGGTACTCGTCGGGCATGACGCCGCAGCGCCGCGCCATCTCCCACAGCACCAGGCCAAACGAGTACACGTCTGAACGCTTGTACGGGTCAAACTGCCGAGTGTCCATTGTCTCATCGAGCACCTATAACAATTAGTTCAGTAGCTGTACGATGATAGAACAATCAGTTCAGCTTGCCCATTGAATTTGAATAATAATTTATAACAAAATATGCCCTATAACTGAAAAGACAATACAAATCATCTATTACTGCGAACAATACAAGCAAGAACTGGCTTCTTCAACGAAAACCGAAGCCGTAGGAAGTATCGTCTGTATTTATTATTTTGCAACATTATTTTGTCCGCCCTGTCAGTTCCACTATACAAAGGAACTGAAAATAGCAATATTGGCTGTCGAGCCCAGATACAAATGGAGAAGTATAACGTCAGTGTTTACCTCAGGCGCCATGTAACGCTTGGTGCCGACTCTGTTGGTTGTGGGCACGTCGACGGAGTCACTAGCCACGTTGTGACGCACGGCGAGACCCAAGTCACCGATCACGCACGTCAGGTTGCTCTTCACGAGGATGTTCTTCGATTTCAGGTCCCTGTGAGCTATAGCTGGCTTGCCTGTTGAAGAAACTTGCTTTGATATTGGAGTCTAAGTCTGAATGTAGGTACATGTCGAAGCAAGTGCCACATCTAATTTCCAATTTAGTCAAGCGGCAATCACACAAATTTTAAGCCGACATTTAGGCTAACTTAAGATATACATACCTAAGTGAAGTTTTAGATTAATAAAATTACATGTTAAGATTGATAGAAAGTTCCTATACTGAATAAAATGACCTTTATCTATTCAGTAAAACTATGCCAAAACCATTAATAATTTTAACCTAAACTTCACAATTAAAACCTAACGATATGCATGCCGAGAAAACAATACAAATTCGTATCCAAAACCTCTTGCCCAATTCAAATAGAGAGGCGTTCAGGCAGAAATCGGCCAGCCCGCTGACCATTTGGGTCATCAATCATCATTATCGTGTTAGCTCGCAAACGGTCTCTTGAGTGTGAAACTACATCTACAGCTGACTCTGTAGTCTGTACCGGACAAGTACGCAGGCACTTTTCCTGAGATAAGAGATTGTAAGGGTAATCGTAAGATGAATGAATGCGGTTGAGCAAAAGGGTAGGTAGGTATTGTGTAGGTTCTGTCAACTCCCATAGACGAAAAGATGTGAGATTATGTACATCCAGTTGATCATTATGACGTCCCATATTTGTACAATTTTCCCTTAGATAGCTTCTTAAAGTTTCAGGCAGACGCAGTCGTTTTTCTAATCCAAATTTGTAAACTGTTAAATTAACTGGCCGCTTAAAGTAAGGCATATAGCCTCATAAAAATAAAACTCGTCACGATGTTTGATTTGGCGTGTACGAGATCGAGATTGGACTATCATTGTACACGTCCAAGTTCTTTCTACGGATAAAGTAAAGGTTTCATTTGTATCTTAAACAATTCGGTGATCTATTTGCTTTTAGTTGCCATGAAAGATTGAAAAGAATCTTTGAAATAACCGTCAATAGCTCATTATTATCTAAAGACGTGAGATTTGACCTTCGCTACATTAGATCAAAAGAAATGTGAAGCATGTTCTCAATAGATATATTTATGTTCATTATATTCAAGTTGTTTCTATGTGATCTTACTTAATTTACCTTCTGTTGCCAAGTTGACAGATAAACTAAATTAATTCGAATAGAATAGAATACTCTTTATTATGGGTCTATCAACCGATTACAGATAGCTCATTTCAAGAGTTTGAAAAGAGATCACTTGTTTAGTGACTAATTAGAAAGAGCGGGCTAATAAATATCCAATATCCAGCGATGTGCTGCGATAGGCCGCTAGAGCTGATTTATCGATTAACCTTAATACGAACGTAGGAGACATATCGTCACATAGTAAACGAACGACATAAACAACACAAATAGATAGAGTTGACTAATTAAGCGACTAGCGCAACTATTTAGCAGCGCGAATGTGGAGCTGCAACAAAGTAATTGTAATGAATAACGATGCTATTGGAAGCTTTGCGCGGTTTCGGCTTGCTGACCATAGTGACCATGTACTTGCCTTTAGTGCCAACGATGTCCATGTGCAGATGGGCAAGCCCGGTGGCGATAGACAAAGACATCTTCACGAGCGTGATCGAGTCTATGGTCCGAGCACTTAGAAAGTCGAACAGCGATCCATTCTCGTGGTAATCCGTGATCAGCCATAGCTGGGTCCAAGTGCCGTTATCTGCGAGAAAGATTAGAGTATAAACACGACGTGTGGTGAACTGATGGTACAAATAAAGATCTTTGTAAACTTCTTTCTCTTTGATCTACTCATCTATCAGTTGAAGCATAATATAGCAATGACATGCAACGCAGCCATTAGTGTCATTAATGGATAACAATTCACTAATCAATCTAGACCATAGCTCAGATTCTGACGTACAGAGCGGTGCAGTTTAATCCGTATAGCTTTGTTTTCATTCCAGGAAAATATCGAGGTATAAGAACAGTCTTCTATCGGTTTTAGAGTGCATTATAGCATAGACTTTGAATTAAATTCACACACTAATGTTCCCACTTTTCTGCCAACGATTTTTCCCTGTTATGCTTTGGAAGCCAATGGGCTTATGCAGCGCGTATATCTACGATCGATTCACTCATATTTATGATTTTAAATAACCAACTTACAAGTCTTGATTTAGACAGTACAGAAAATGTTCATGACTTTTTTTCATTAATTTTTATAATTAAAAATTCCTTAATTTATTATACAAAGCACGGTTGGATTGCATCAAACAAAGCAAATGCAAAAAGGTGAAACCATAAATTCGATGAGATCCCCTTGACTTGCATATTAGTGTCGACAAGTTGTTCGTTAAGGTCACTGTTAGTCAATCGTTAGATATAAATAGTGTTATCCTGTAAGGACGCTATCTCTGAAGCATGATGTATGGACTGAGAGCTGCGCGCCACGCGTACAACCATGAAGTTACCTTGTGAGCGCAGGGCGATATAAGTATATGTAAACTCTAGCTTCATTTTATACAATACATATACAATGTATAAAAAACTTTTAGTTTGTTCCCTTTTTAAGTGATGTACTTAAATAACTAAGTACTTAAATTTTAATAAAAAAATGTGAGTACCTACTTTTCGTACGACTTCAATTACGCGGCATTGTATACCCGCCATAAGTGTATACGGCCTTAAGTTCTTAGGAAATTGTAATCATCGATTCTATGGGCAGAACTTGGTGATTCGTTGAGAAAGTAGCTCAGTTAGATCAGATTTATCTAGTGGGGGTGGGAGCACCCTTATATAACGAGATATAAATCCCACTTCCTACTAGGATAATAAATCCGATCACGCCGTTCCCGAGGGATGCTTTCCTATCAAACGCCCGAAGCCGCTGTCTAGAGCTTGTGACTTAAGTTTACTTTAACCATATTACTTTATTAACTCACCCTTATTGTCGGCAGCAATGAAGCCCAGAATATTCTCGTGTCGTAACATCACCGTCTGGTATATCTCTGCTTCGCGGAACCACGATGACTCTTCGCGGGAAGAGAATATTTTGACGGCGACGTTCTCTCCGCGCCAGCGACCTCGCCAGACCTCTCCGAAGCGACCCTTGCCGATGATATCGACCAACTGGATCTGACGGGCGATCGAGCGCTGCACCAGAAGTGGCAACCCTACAAAAACATATATAATGTCAATTTTATGTCCATGACAGTCATGATGTTGAATTAATGTACTTTTGCCGCACCAAACTCACGTTTATAAGGACATTGCGAGAAATATTCCTACATAAAAAACATGTCTGAAGACTTTGAAAGAAAACAAGGTAATGGACGTCCATATAATATACTCGAAAGTCTACACTAGGTACGTACTTACCTAGTGTAAACTTTCGAGTATATTTGCACATATGCCCCGACTTCAAAAGAAAGAGGAGGTTCTCCATTTTTTTTTAATGTTTGTTTAGCGATATTTTAGTCAATTTTCAACCAATTTGGATGACTTTTTGTTTGGAAGAGTATTTTTTCGGACTGGTCCCATTTAAATTCGGTGAAGATCTGGTGAAGAGCGTCAACTATGTTTTTGGGCTTACCTATACGGGAATAACTTTATTTTTTATGAACCGATCTTGATGATTCGTTTTGCGTTGAGTTTTAGTTTAACCTTTTGACCGCACATATTTCCGTGCCCCTACCGCTCATGTCGTATTTCTGCGACTGAAAACATGCATTTTTTTTTTTCGTTCTATTTACTGCGTACTAAAACTATTACGAGTATTAAATAGAAATATTCTTTACTTACTTAAAATTTATTTTTCATAGCTCTAAGTATTGAAAAAACTTAAACAAAAATAAGTAATTGGCAGCTTGGGCTTTTCTTCGGTATCTACCACGCGCGTCGCATAAATATGACCATAGGGATGGGATACAATGCAATGCGTATTTTAAAAACGAAATACCAAACAGTTAAATAATCAGGTATAATGCATCGTTCAGCATTGAATAAACAGTGTCATACGAAATAAAGTTTATTTAAGTTATTGCCTTGTGTTATTAATTCTTTTCCATATTATTCATAAGAAAAATATCCCTCAAAGTCTTTTTGTATAATGCCAATATTTGACTTTAGTTCCCATCCCTAGATGCCTATGTTCACAACACATTTCTCTAGTTAGTCTAGCGCGGCTGTCACATTAATACGACCACTGTCTCGTCACACGCGGATGAAACGAATGTATAATTCCCTTAATGTTGTTCTTTTGTATTTGAAAGACGTAATAAGACGACTACTGAGGAATTAATAAGAATATTAGAAGGTGACGACCAAGCGTATCTATAGAAGAGTTTAGAAGTGATGGAGAGGCAAGTACCTATTTCAACTACTTCTCAAGTGCTTATGTCAGTTGCACATTATTCAGTAGGTATAGGTATAAATATGACTTCCATTAGGTTTAGGTAACTTCTTGATGAATCAAAATAGTTTTTTTTTTTAAATATTGTTATGTAATTCTGTTATTATATTACCTATATATCCTATTGATTGTTCAAATTTGGAACAGTTTGTCCTTACACAAAGACACGAGCGGTTCCTTTGTGTCGCGCCTGTTTTGTAGAAGGCTGGTTTAAAATAAAAACTTTTTTACTTTTTTATCGATACAACGATTGCTCCTCCTTATTTATTGTAGGTATTATTTTATCGATTTGTAGCCGCGCGCTAGGGGCACGGCAATTGATATTTAGCTAGGCGCTTAAAAGTTAAAATATTAAATTTGCATTTGACGTTGAACTTCAATTATGTGTGTGACCTCTTCAATTTAAAATAAAAAAAGCTTCTTAGGTTTATGTTATACGAGCTGGTATGGACTTAATCTACGAAGGCGCACAAAATTACTCCTTAACGATCAACAGCGCAACCAATGACTTTTTTTTGTGGTCCCATTTAAATTTGATTGAGATCTGACGACTAGTATTTGAGTTATCCCTAATAATGCGTGGCTTAGACTACATTGACGATGTTCTCATTCACTCTTGTCGATGTAAAATGAAAAAATAAAATTGTATACGATGGTTTGGAAGAGCATCTTAGTATTTCAAGAGGTCGTTGAAGAACAGAGATAGGAAACGGAAATCTTTCGGGATTGCTGAAATCGCATGGTTGTTTATTGTTTACACCAATTTATATCGTGTACGCTGTGATGGGTACGTTCAGGGGGGGGGGGGGGGTGTACAAACAAAAAATAACTGGAAGTCTGTGCTCAAAAAACGAAGAAACAATCAAAAACACCGAGTTCCGAAATTAAAGTTATTTTATGCTCTTTTTGTTTAGAAGTCGGCTGTTTTTTTTGTTCTAGAAACGATCTAAGTTACAAACGGTACAACGACAAGAGAAAGCTCAATTCATGTAATTATAAAATAGATCACAGTATTTGTGCGGGACAAGTGAAAAGTGTTTATAAACTGATAAAGACAGTGATATTCAATGTAAATAAGACATTCTAGTAAGATAGTTATAGTGTTTTATATAGTGGAATTTCGTCTATTTCTTATTAGAATAAGTTTTAATCTTATTAGAATTTGTTACTTAGTATACAGATAGTTTTCTAATAGTTTTCAATAATTTATCGTGTAAATAATTGTTCGTTGGTTCAACATTATCGATGTATATAATGTTCTAATTTCATGTTAATTATATTTTTCCTAGATAGATATTAGTTAGTAGAACTCGAAAATATATAGTTTGTAATATGTTTTATAGCAAATAATAAAGAAAAACGCGAAAAATGTAAAATAGCTCTCGTTAAGGTAAAGTTACGTTATAGCTAAGCTAAGTGCACCGAACAAATTGTAATATAGCTCTCGTTACGGTAAAGTTGCATTGTACTTAAGCTAAATAAATTGTACGATAGCTCTCGTTACGGTAATGTAACGTCGTACTTAAGCTAACTGTGCCGAGACCGCCCCCTTTTTCTTATTGGATAAAATTCTCGAATTCTGATTGGACAACCAATCAGAGGGCCTACATTTTCTTAGCGGATTTTGTATAAATATCGGGCTGGTTTTCGGTGTCGACACAGTTCAGCGGGCAGCAGTACTAGAAGAAAAAGGAAGAAAAAAGGAAGAACACTAGAAGAAAAAAGGAAGCAAGAACACTAGAAGAATAAACTTCAAGATTCTCAAGCCAGTGGTTTTATTCCTCACCAATCCCAGCAATCGCAAATGTGTATCCTACACAGTATTCATTCAAAAGAAATTTTAAGCCACACAGCTTGAAGAGTATAAGGCCCAGGACATCTTGAAAGAGCATTTTAAATAGGAAGGCGTGCAATCAAAACCTCGCGTAAAATCTTCTCTTGTCGTTCATACATGACATGTCATCATTTTTATTGCCTCATTCAATTCATTTGATGCATCAATGCAGATCGATTCAAGGCAATGATCGCTCACTTTGGCACTTAGTTATGAAGGTACGCATTCATAAACTCATTCATGTGTTGCAGAATGTTTGTAAAGACTACAGTAGCATACGCAACGACGGGCGACTGGCTAGATTGTCGTTTAGAATATTGAACTGGACTCTTCCTCAATTTAGCGGCTATTGGAACAAGATACGAGATTTCTCCGTTTCTGAGCAATAGATTCTGTGATGTGTTGTAAAACGATTGTAGGAACTTCCGACCTATTTCAATAATTGTGAACTGAATTGGACACCAGCTCAAAGTGCTACGACCAATTCTCAGAGCTGTGAACCGATGGCCATCATAAGTTATGGTTAAAGTATCCGGTAGTTTATCCAGAAGTGATGCTGGTGAAACAGGCCCTTACAATGACAAATTATTCAACATAAATAAATATTAAATTCTTACCAGAGCCAGATCCGGAGGTGGTGAGCTCAATCATGTCTCGTATGGTTGTGGTTCTCATGATGGGGTGCCTGGCTTCACAGACTGAGTCATCGGCTGGATATGGCGTTCGAGACTGGACCCTCTTCTTCGGGCTATGCGATCGCTTCGCCCACCAGAAGCTGATCGCAGCGCATACACCGAGAACCATCAAACCCATCACCCATGGCAATACTTTCCATGCTGTCGCTGTGGTGCCCGTCTCTTTATTCAGAATTTATGCATTAGTATTTATTCTTAAAATGGAGCTTCCAGGTAAAGCAATCAAACAAGAAACGTAAGCTTCTCTTATAAAAGTAATTTAAAGCACCATTTGCTGTTTGTATTTTGAATAATAAAAGTCATATTACCTTTTGAATTATGGAATTGTAAGCTAGCATTTAATTTGACACCCAGTAATATTGTGAAATGACAGTGAGAGACTGAGTACTGGTTATGCGATAACAATCAAAACCCGGAGGTCACAATACATGCATCAAACTACACGTTTTATCAATTTATACCTAAGTATAATGCCCCACTACATGTAAATGCGAATCCTATCACAATACTTATTAAGTTGTGAAAAAATCCTATGACTTACAATTCCCATAAAAATATTTTATTTTACAGCAACCTAATAAATATATGAAATATTTTAATAAAAAATTAAAGATAGATCGCAGCTCCTTAGAATTGCGACGCGACAGACGTCGTATCGACAAGGATATTATCGTTCATATGCAACACGTAATGGTCGTTAATTGAGAGTAGTGATACAAAATATTCGTAGTACGTTGACCTACATATCACCAATGAATACAAACGCTCAACTGGATGACAGTGTTTTCCTTCTTAAAGCTAGGTAGAATACAAAATGTCAATACGACAAATATACAGCTGCAATTTCAATAAATGCCAAATAACCAACAATCGCATTTGTTTGGGTGTTTGATTAGTTTTCAAAATATTTCTGTGGGAATATTGTGTGGAACCTAAATATTATTAAAAATAATAAATTTAACTACTTACGGCAAGCAATTCTGTGAGAATGAGATTTTTTTTATAGATATTCTGCAAAAGCTATAGTGAATAGAAAATGCAAACATCACACAAGAATACACATGCAATAAGCGAAACCAATACACATAAGCAAATATGATAAAAGTAATAAATATATGTTTCTTGGTTTCTAAAAATCGGACTTACACAAGTACAAGTATAATGAGTTAATGACACAATTTACCACTTATTGAGGTCTAACATTTTTGACATTATCAAGCAATAAACTTTGATAATATAAACAGGTAAACTAATTATGCAACAGAATCATGTAATAAAGCAATATATGAGGCCATCTTGATTATAATTCGCAATTATTTTACCACCTTTAATGAAAACATGTATAAACAGTAATTTGTCAAAAAACACTATGGGTACTTAAGGAAAGGTAAATCAAAAGATTCAACGAGTATATAAAGTAGTAGGTCACCTAAGACACTACATACATTACTGCATAAGCAATGTATGTAGTATCCTAGGTGACCTACACTTCTCGCTACATTATATTTATACCGTGCAGCAGGTTAGTTACATGCCCCATAGCCAGTTGTCAGAAAACTAAACAATAAAGTGATTCAATGTTGTTAGCAAAACAAATATTTTTTTTTAAATATGGTTACTGGCATGCTATTAGTATAAAATCATACGTATATCATGCTAAAATCAAGTGGAAAACCGGCTTATGATCACTTACGGCCTTTTTTATCGCCTGTTGTAAAATGACTAAACATTCCTCTTTACTTTCTGTAATCAAGACATTCAGCGTCGTATAATAAAGGCACTAATTTCGTTGCAACCCCGTCATGCTTTCTGTGCAATGGCACCCCTATTTTAATGTAATATGCAGCTATAATAATTATGTAATGATGTCCCATTTAATGTTTGAACAGTAAATTTCAGCTTAAAGATGAGCATTTCAGAAAAAAAGATTTTTCACTTGCAAACTTCGACTGAAACAATAGTGACGATCGGGAACTTTCCCAATGCCAATAAGTTTAGGTGCATAGGTAATCCGATACATTTGCATGCGCGATTGTAACCGAGCGGCTGATATTATTTCAAGTTATTATTAATAAACTCTCATGAACGTTACTGTAACATGGTAAGACTCAACAATACATTTGATGTGGACATCACAATGTAAGCTACCCAGACAGCGCGCCCCGACGACACATTCCGAATGTATACTGTACCTGCGATTGCGAATAGATCACGGTTACAGTAGTCCGTGGCGCAGCAAGATATATTGGGGCTTTCGTCATCGCGGCACCAAATAGGCATATCCCCGGGAGGGAATATGTTTTCTCGGTCCCAACATCTACATTCATAAATTGTTAGATTAGTACGACAAGTACGCATAAACCCTAAACGGTGATCAATGCCGGTCTACGGAAAAAAAACTTGGTTATTAGAACAAAACGAAGAAAAAATAAAATTGTATAGCCATGCAGTCTCG
This sequence comes from Hecatera dysodea, assembly GCA_905332915.2. NCBI lineage: Eukaryota > Metazoa > Arthropoda > Insecta > Lepidoptera > Noctuidae > Hecatera > Hecatera dysodea. The sequence continues at coordinate 20,468,366 of HG995286.1, read as the reverse complement.
CACCATACACCAAGGCAGTCGACACCCGCTGGAGCTCGGGCGCTGGGCGCTTGGCGTGTGGTATGTGGTATGGTGGCGTCGAGTGTCGCAGCGGGAAGCTAGAGTGCAGTAATTAGCGGGGCACATCGAGGGCTACCTCCACGTCGTCCTACCTGGCGGCTTCGGTTGCAGGTCCAGGCGCAGGCCTTCATTGCACATGTCATGTGACTTACAACATTTTATCACCACCGATTCATTTTTAGTTTTCGTCGTAGAGCAACTGAAGGGATGCTCGATGGGTATCAGTGATTTGAGCTCGATACAGCTGCGCCGCAAGTGGAACCACCATACATTATGTTTAGTAGGTTAAAGCAAACAACGCACACTCGGAAAATAGAGTTGGTTAAGGAGTACGGCAAATCATTCAAATCATACTAATTATTTCTGTCGGCACCTGCGGCCGCTCGTCCTCTTTGCTTAGTAGGTACATATTCAAATCACTAATTCAAAGCGATTGTTAGAGTATTGGCATCTCAACACAAAACTTATAGGAAATGGCAATGCAATTATATGATTCTAATAGTACATCAAACAAACTCAAAATCTGCATCATCAAAATAGATACATGACACGCCCGCAAGTGCGAAGAACAGCTTACCCATTATTGAGGCATGAAGCACTTTGGACAATTTTTCTTGTGTTATCACATCAGAATTGCAGAAATCGGTTTTACAGCAATACATTGTAGAATTTTTGCATTTTACTGGGTTTTCAGGAGGAAATGCAACGTTCAAGTTCATACAGCTTAAGACCACCGCACTACACAGGTCAATCATTTGATAGAAATAGGTTAGAATTATACCTGCGAGCCACAGCATAACAACAGGTTTGTGTTGATTTGAGTTTGCCAATTGTTTAATTATTATTAATTGTGAGCCAACATTATATTTTTCAAGTTTGAGGGAGTGAAAATATGTACCTTTTTAGATCAATGATAAAATTAAAATATCAATGCCTTTGACTAAATTAAATTTGGAAAAATAACACGACTTATTTTGAATAATTTTGAAAATTATATGTCACAAGTTTTCATTAAAATTTATAAATATACTCACTGGTATGTGAATTTCTGCACTTTATTCTCCAGACTTGTAGAAGCAAAACAGTATCCATCTGTCTCACATGTTGAGTTGGGACATCTCTCGCTGTTGCAGTAACATTTCAAACCTATTATCAAAGAAATAATTTAGAAACACAAATCAGAAACCAAACAGCAATTATTTGATATAAAGTCACTTTAAGATTTATTTTGAACAAACAGAGAAAAAAAATTTTTTTTTTTTAATAAAATGTTGCCCTACACTAGGATTTACTCCTGTATCGTGGGTGCGTTCACAAACATGTAAACTCACATACACAAGGTACCCAGACCTGGAACAACTATCTGTAGGCCATACATACATTTGTTCCGTGCGGGGATCGAACCCGCGACACGTAGCGCAGCAGCTGAACACTGGTCAACCACTGCGCCAACCATGTCATCTTAAATTAGTCACAGTATATGAAACATAATGGCACATCAAATATCACAATAAAAATTGGTATGATAAATTCAGAATGTATGGTCTCGCAGATTACATAGAAATGTCAGAGACACTGTCAAAATATATTTGTTATTTCAAAAGAAAAGGGAAATTGAAAAGGGTATAAAATAACAGAAATAATAGAGAAGTCTGCTTATTTGAATGAAATATAGAGTAGTAATTTTATGTTGTGGTTAGCATAATAGAATGAAGATAATTGAATTTTTGGACTCCCAACCATAAACTTCATTGTTATTGATATTATCACAATAATGTTATGTACCTACACCTGTTTCTTTTCAAACCATGGTTATTTATGTTTGGTTGAAACAAATCCATCGTTTTTTTTTTTTCATTTTGAATCCAAGGCACTGAGTTTCCTGAACCTCCCCAACACTCAGATCTATCTCACAGGGACTATTGAATGAATTGCCAATCTTTTGTTCTCTTTAATTGTATCTAAACACACACAAAGTTCTAATCAAGTAATTCACTAATATTTTAAAGAAAATCTACACTTCTTGTAACAACTAACATTTTTTAAAATTTCTCACAATGCTAGTACATCAATGCCCAGAGTATTTTGATGGCTTCACAACACTAGGTATATTATTCCATCAAAGTTCTAAGCTCAACTAATCCAGCACCAGAAATAAGTAAACAGAACTGTATTTGTGTTTAGATAATATAAAATCGCTTTGCAAATGGACAAGTGATGAAAAGCACTCACCATCGACTGTGTCTAACCTCCGGTACACAGTAAAAATCAAAAAAAGAAACCATTTGCGCCATTGGAAACTATTCATTATCACATTCCTTGATACAAACATATCAATCTACAGTTCCGGAGCAGCAAAACACTTATTATTGACACTCGTACAGTACGGCCATTGAAGTGTTTCAGAAACATATGACATTTTTATTATAAAATTGTTATAGGGTAGATATCGTTCTATGGGCTAATTATTCGAATCAATATATGTTGCGCTTAATGAAATCTTAAACTAGTTCAATATTTGAAACTACAAAAACCTCATCAATGGTACGAGAAGATAAGTAAATAGCTTCGCGGCCTTCGCGAGTGAACTATGCACTATCTATGCCACAGACTCAATCAAACGCTACAGATAAGAAATATAATTTTTTTACGGAATTATTGATTCGTAGGAACTGATATTCTCGATCAACTAAAAAGAGTGGTCAAAGAGACTATGGTTATGCCTAGAAATTATTGAATGTAAAAAAATGTATATGTGTTTATTTAATGTTTTCCTAAAACCCTTCCACGGTTATTATCAGTGACGGATTAAGACTACTTGATGCCCTAAGCAATCCACGCCTGTGGCCCCCCCCCATCCGTATGTCAATTAGAATGGTCTTCAAACCTTTACCGCCTAAAAACATGACTTACTTATTAATTATCAAATTGTATTAAGTACCTATGCATAGAAGCCGGCCGGCACAATTACACAAAAAAAAAAAACATTTGATTGACACAGATTTGCGGGGGCGCCAGGCGGAGATCCGCGAGGAAGGGGTGGTTTCTAATTAGCTGATCGCGATTCTGGTGCATTCGAATTGCCGAATGCACTAGCAGGCACCGAGTGGGCATGCGGGAGCGGGGTTTTGACTCTAGGTCGGAATCTATATCAACTTAAAACGCGCAAATTAGTCCTAGATTTTTTTTTTGTGTGGTGTTTGGTTACATGGGAGTGAGACGTGAATACGTGATGCCCTTTTTTTCTGGATGGGAAATCATCAAATGACTTCTCGCGCTCTGGGCGGAGCGGAAGGTCAAGTGTCAGACTCTTACTGACTAAAACCCACCCGAGATCCTTCTTGTGCCCTTTGCATTCCAGGGCCGCGGTGACTCTTTCGAACAAATTCCGCAACCCTAGCAGGCTGACCCTATGGGGCCCCGTCGACTCGGGCCTGGTTGCTATCGGACGGCGAGCCACCCATATCTCGCCATCCGCAGGCCCGCGCCTACGGTGGCCGGGAATCGCCCTGCGTTTCCCGACGCCCGGGGCGTCTTCTTCTGTTGCGACGGCTGGGGCGTGAGGTTTCCCTCTCTCGCACGCATTCCGCCTCCTCCTTCGCTAGCATTACTGCTTCGCAGAAGGAGGTGACCGATGCCATTCCCATGCCTCCTCGCTTCGGACCATGGCTTGAACCAGGGCCGGACGCGAGAGGTCGCCGCTGCCGCTCCCCTCGACGAGGACACGGCGTTGGTCCGCCCAAGCAGGGCAGACCTCCACCGTATGCTCCACCGTGTCCTCCGGGCGATCCACACAGTGAGACGTAATGCCCTAAGGACGGATTTTTTTTGTGCTTCTTCTGGTGCCCCCCTAGACGTGATGCCCTAGGCAATTGCTTAATTTGATTAAGGGTTAATCCGTCACTGGTTATTATAAAATTGATATCAGCAATGCAATAATCTAGCAGAATACAAAGTGATCACTATAAAATCTTTGGACCGTTCTTGTAAACTTGAACAAAGTTAATTGTTTGAAAAGAGAGATTTAACGTTTCGAGTACCAGGTGAACGTGATGAATTCAATACTAAGTATTCAATGTTAAGATTTCCTAGTAACGTTTTGTAACACAGATTTCTCTACCTTCTTTAGATCTATCTAAGGCCTTCAACCCAGATTCTTTCAACCCTTGCGCAAAAATAACTTGGGGGTAAACAACGCAGTCAACTGAAAGCGAATAATTATATTTACCTACAGGACTCGAATGTGTTAAGGTAGTTAAGTAGTAGTAAGGTACTAATTGACAGACTAGTAGGTACTGATCTTCCAATGACCTACGGTGTGCCGCAAGGTAGCATTCTTTGGCCAACTGTTTTCTCGTGTGATCATTCTTATAGGTTTTCAGATAATTGATAAGTAAAGAACTATTTCTTTAACCATAGTAAGATACTCTGCATAAAATCGACGCGTGTATCCTTGTGGTGACAGTAAATTTTTATTGGTAGATGAAGAAACGATGCAAATGCTTTTTTTAGAGCATCATCATGACTAATGTCTTTGAAAAAACAGTGAAAGTGATATGATATGGACGACTGAAGGAAGGAAGATTCTTTCATAAAGGATCAAAAAAGAGTAGGTACACATTACATATTTCTCCCAAATCTCACAGTCGAATTTAGACTAAAATTAGGGGTGTAAAAAAAAACTAATGTGTATAATTTATTTTATTTTTCCATTAAATCCTTCTATATTTTAAATACAAACAGTTTGCATAACAAAAAAAAAACAAATTAAAAGCTTAATTGCGGCCATACATGGGCAGCCCAGGCAGTCGATTTGATATTATGGATCTACTTACATTATGCATAATCGTATATAGACTGCCTCGTAAATATGAATATAAATAATATTGTACTCGGTTAATGCAGTAACTCATGTGCAATCGTAGCTTGAAGCGACCACCAAGGAATCCTTGAAACTGCCCATATACATTTTAATCGTATGTACTTAATCCTACTTATCTTATGCTAGGTACTAATGAACTAATATAATAAATGAGAATGTTCGGATATAAATCAATTACCTACGACTTTCACGCAGGCTCAGCCGGTGGTAAAAGCTATTAATAAATAGAATACTATACTATTATTTAGCTTAGTGTTTTAATTTAAGATTGTAGTATCGATGGATACGTAGGTAGGTACAATAAAAGCCGATTACTTATAAGTATAACAGACACGGAGTTTGAAATTTGGAGCCTGGCCTGGCCAGGCCAGCGAGACGACTATAATAAAAATCAAGTGTCATAATATTAGTCAATGAATCAACCGGCTACTTCCCGTTATGTCACATTCCCGATTGGACAACATGTCAAAAGTTTTAAAAACAACTGAACGCTAGTTGCGTTTGGCGAAGACGACTTCACGCAGACGAAGTCGCAGATAGAAGCTAATTTATTAACAAAATATAAAGAGCTCACCGGGATAATAATATGCTAGTATCACGAATTTAATACTGAGCCAGAGGAAACTGAAAGTGATAATCAAAACACTTTTGACGCGAGCGAAGCCGCGGGCGGAAGCTAGTAAGTAGATAGAACATGAACGGAGGAGGAGGATTTCTTTTTGCTCCTGATGACTTTCCAAACAAAAGGTTGATCAAACGGGAAAGAATATAGGCATTTTCAAATGTTGACGAATCGGGAATGAATGTATGAAAATCAAAATCTTGACCAAACGCCACTTGTGTTCAGTTGTTTTTAAAACTTTTGACATGTTGTCGTATCGGGAATGTGACATAACGGGAAGTAGCCAATCAACCATTGACTAACGGCCGAACCCAATAACCGATCTAAGTATCACATACTGGAGATACAAAAACAAATGAAACAACAGAAAAATTATGTAGGTTTTCTGTTGTTTCATTTGTTTTTCTATCTCCAGTATGTGATAGATCGGTTATTGGGTTCGGCCGTAATAAGACACTTGATCTGAGATCGCGAACCTTTTTTGCTGATATGTAATTTCTATGTACTTATACAAAAATTATATTACAAGGACGTACCGCGAATAATAGAAGAATCTTGACTTAGTGATGTGATAGAGAAAACATAAAACTAGATGCTATTAACTAGCTCTTTATTTGCAACCAAAGTCTTTAAAGCAATGTTATCACTCTCAGCTTTATTTCTTTCAAACAAAAGTAATGTTCGTGTGATTTCTGTGTTACCAATTACCAAGATACTAAGTAATCTTGTTTCGGCGTATTCGTTGTATTTTGCTGCATACTACCACTTGCACGTGTGCCATAGGTTCGCCATCCCCACACGAGGTAATACAAGGTTTTCTCATGATATCGTTTATAATGTTTAATTGTACATAAAAAATATTGTATTAAATGTGTTAATAGCTTGGGGCTGTTATGTTAGAGCTAGCGAAATGAGGAGTACGATGGTGAGGTGGGTTTTAAAAAAGATTTCCCATCCAAAAAAAAAAAAAAAAAGGAGTACGATGAAATTCTGGCTACCCCTTAGGGGTCTACCGGCGCGATGTTGTCATGATATAATATTAATACATAAAATGTATATAACATAATGTGAGTAGGTGGCTGGGTACGTTATACATATAATATTAGAAAGAATAATCTTAAAATAAATGCAAAGCGAATTCATATTCTTATTAGTCTGTAGTTTTTAATCATTTAAATTTCATAATTCATATTATTCTACTTAGAAAGCTACTTACATAAAATTTTATAGATAGATTTACGACATTTAGATTTTAATAAAGTGCATATTTATAAATATTTTTGTGATTACAAGCTTGTAACGAGAGTGTCGAAAAATTTATGATTGAATTAATATTTTCTCGTAATAGTAACATATTTACTAATCTCAAAATGACGCGAAATTATTTTGTGTTACGGTGTTTGCCAATCGAAGCAGTGTTTTACTTCGCGTTTGGTCGTCCGAATACAACGACCTCACTGACACACAGACATGCTGTCAGGATTGTTGGCACATTTACTTATTAGTTTTAGGTCCACACTGAATTCGATGGATCCAACGAAATACCGAGGTATTGTCGGTATAATGAATTTACTTACAAGACTTATTGATTAAGAAAGTCGATTTACTCGGACCTTGTTTCCGAATAGATCAATACAATTTTATTAGAATACCTATCAAAACACTGTTTAATAGAACTCACTCACGTTACATACTTCTGCAATAGTATAATTTTGACAACAAGAATTCTCGTAAAATTAGCAGACTTGGGTTATTTTCAATATTTGATTCAAGTTAAACATTTAAATAATATTAAAATTACGTATAGTATATTTGTTGTGTCAATAGATACTAGATATTATGCTAATATATCAAAAAAATAAAATTTGCTATAAAGTCTTATTATAATGTCAAAAATTTTATCATTTGTATGTAGGTTTGTTGATAATAGAGTATAGAATAATCGATGCTCACCTAACTGGCACAAACATCGATGTTATGTAAACATTTTACAAATATCATCTCCATTCATGCATAATAATGGTTTTAACAATTTTGGGATTTTAATAATCCATTAATGAGTCGCTTTTCAGATTGCTAATTATTTGTGTTGTTTCTTGGTTACTTATTAGAATATCAGTCTTAGTAAGCTCATATTATGCATCCATCAGTTTCCCTGAACACTTACGAGTATGACACATGACGTATAGTTAGGGTTTCGGTCTGGACTCTCCACTGAGTGCTATCCTCTGTCTAAAGCAAACCGTCCAATACTATAAGGATATAAATACTCTGGTGTATGCCTGCTTCCATGATCTCTCAAAGTCATTTGGCCTTGTGTCATGTGATGTCCTTTGGGTTAAACTCAGGGAAGCGGGTGTACCACCTGAGTGTCCACTCATTCAGGTTCATATTGTGTAATGAAAGCATATTGTCAAGGGTTCTACACGGGCAGTTTGTGGGTCAACTATATGCAGAAACTCTAGCTGCAATATAATAATGGCTTCAGGATGCTGTCGAGGTTGCCCCAGTTCTGTGGCGCGTCAGCTTTAGTTTGCTGTCACAAACGAGGAATGAGGGCTAGCAGCAACACTATTTTGGTAACCCTAACTGAACACCACGATGCACCAGTGTTAAAACACTCCGTCCGGTTGCTTGTGCGGTGGGGATGAATAATAATGTATGAATTTAATAAATACTAACCCTTAGTTGATAAGTTTGTTTTTGTACTAACCAGTGGACCATTGTTGTCAAATTAAATAAATATATTATTACCCTTTTTACATTTAAATTGTAGTGAGTTAATCGAAGGGTTCCTTGTTGAACAGGCAGTAGTGTGTGGAAAAGGCAGGAGTCAAAATGAGTTTGGCCTTTTAGGCCGAGGTTATGACAATATAAAATTGTGTAAGCCTCATGTTTACGTTTACTTACTCATACTCATATTTCTCGAATAAATTATCTGGCTTATTCATAATAATCTAACCATATCACTATTAGTAGTTTAAAAACAGATAAGCGATTTTAGATTTACATTTTCTATAGAAAATTTGAATAAAGAATCTGCTAAACAGTATAATTAATAAGTTTGTCCTGATCTGTCAGACTCGAGGTTCTTTTTTCAGTCTCGAGGTTGTTCAGTCACTCCCTTTGCAATACTAAACTCTACGAGCTTACTATTTCCTACGTCATACAAGTATATATTTTTAAATTGGAATATAATTTTTTTCATGCAATAAATACGCATGATTTCCCAATGTAACATTGATAAAGTTTCAGTATTTACGTATTATCTCGTGTATTCAACATTTCGAGCACCGTAATATCACATTCTTTCTATTTATCTGAGAGTTTAGCAGCTGTATATAAATGGTTTATATTGAGAATACCTAAAATTCGTTTTACTCCTCATAATAAATATTCCAGCACATAAGCAGGGTCTTCGAACCCATAAATGCTATAAAAATACAGTATAGCTGCAACAGATCATCCATCATTCGAGCAGTTTTCTAATGGTTTAAAATATTTAACGGTCGCAAGGTTATTGGTAAGTAGGAATCTTGTTCGCAATCATACAAGTCGATTAATCAATCATCATTAAACATGACAGACTTTTATCCAAGGATTTTAGGCGAAACGATTTTTCCAACAATCCTGCGGCTTTTTACTATCATACATGTTATTATAATAAGTTTATACATAATAATGAATAAATTGTGATAAAGACCAGAGAACGCTGATGATGATAAATGAATTTGATTGTTAAATGTATAAATTGTAAATATATAATTTTACCTCTCTTATACGTCTTCATCTTATAGTTTTTTTTTTGGTTAGGTTAGTATTTATTTAACTAATTGATCTATTTACTGGTGATGAAGGATATATGAACCATCAGTGAAGACAGCTCTAGCTCCTCAGAGAACGCGTTGGTGAGCGGGACACTCCGGTAGCCGGTGCGCAGGCACGTGAGCGGGAACACGGCTTGCCCGATGAAGTTCCTATCGCCGAACATGTCTTCGTCCTGGACGAGGAAGCGGATGAGAGCCAGCTCGGGGCTCGCCACTTCGAACTCACAGATGTCATTCCACACCGGATTTAATCCATTGTCAGCTGAAAAAGCAATTTGATTTTGTAGTATCTGCAATCGGTACTTACATTTTAATGTAAACAATAGTAAATGTATGTATGTATGGTCTGGTAGGCAGCCGCTCCACGTTAAATACTGGTATTCAGCTGAATCCGGTATGACTGGAAGCCGACCGCAATATAGTTGGGGAAAGGCTAGGCTGATGATCAGAGGTCGGAATTAGTAGAGTTATTTATGTACTTACCCTGATTTTATACCGCGAAGGAATAACGTGGATATGCCTGAAATCCCGAGATTAATTTTAAAGAGCAAAAAAATCCCGTGATTTATTAAATAAAAAAGTTATTTACTTCATATAATTTACGCACGTGCGACTTTGCCAAATTTATATGAATTACATCGGATGTCCGAAGATGCAAAATTCCATTGCGCACACGCGCGATGTTGCCACATTTGTAGTTCGCACAACATAGCATGCGAGAACAGAAGGAAACAATAGCGCAAAAGTATTTTTGTATTTATAAAAAAGGCGAAGTATCACAATTTTGCTTTTAAAACTATTAATATTAGTATTGTGAATTAATGTAAATACTAATAATAAATTTATGTTAATTGTTTTTATTTTATTTGACTTATCTATCTCTGAGGATTTTATTATTTGTAATATTGTTGGCCACACGGGATTGTCTATTAGATATCCCGGAAAGATCCATATTAATATCAACATTTCGATGCAAGTACATTCATAACTCTGCCTAATTCCGACCTCTGCTGATGATGAATAGTAAATGTACCTACCAACAGTCTTGGTGACGAGCTTAGCGCCAGAGTCGTAATCAGCTCCAATAATCTCGACTTCCACCGAGGGGCTGGTGGTCCCGCGCCCCATCTTGATGAGGTGCCTTGCCCCGATCAAGCGCAGCATCACTATCATCGGCTTCGCTTTTTTCTCGATGCTCTTCTTTACGTACGGGTTGTATGCCTCGTCGAACATAAAGTCGGGCTTCAACACGTAACCGCAGCCGCCATTTTCCTTAAACCTTCCCATGTTGATCTGCATCGGCTTATCCGGGGTCTGGTAGTTCAGAGCTACCATCTGAGAGCCCGCGTTCCAAAAAGGAATCGGGTTGTAGTTGGACGAGTCGATCCTCTGCCCTTTAGGGTAAATGCGACTCAGTTGCTTAGTGTGATACTTCATGAAGAATGGAGTCTCCTGTTGGCACATCAGCCTCTCGGCTTTAGTTTCGGGAAAGGAAGACATCTCGTTGTAGATGAAGCCTTTGTTGCGGATTCGTTCTTGGTTGAAAGTAACGGAGCGGCAATATACTATTAGGTCGGACATTTCTTTAGCGATTCTCCAGGTGCGTTCCATCTTCCTGTGTTGTAGGGAGCGTGCGCTGGCGCTGTAGGCGGCTTCTTTGATGGCGGAGAGCCACTCGAGCGCAATCTCGCGCGTGGGCGCGGCCATGTCGAAGGGCTGGCACATGGTGGGGCTCTGGATGCGCACGAGCCAGCGCGCTGCGCCGCCCTCCTCGCCCACCACCAGCTCCACCACGGCGCCCAGCACGTCGATGCAGCCTTTTTGAAGTGCGCCTAATGCTGCAGATTCGTTCTCAAGACCCTTTGACAATATAAAGAAAAACAATTACCATTCCAAAAAAGTGAGTACTTAAAAGGCGTCTCACGACTTTGCCACATAGAAGGAAAATACCTTAAAGTATCGCAAAATAGTGAGAGGATACTTAAATGGACAAAAAATGTGAGCAAATGGTGCATGTTAGCACACAAATACTCGTAAGAAGAATCCTAACGAAATATATAATTTCTCAGACAATATTACAAAAAAGCACAAATTTATAAAATCTTTACTACACAAGCTAATGCGACCTGGAAGACTAGAAGGGGCCAACTTCTATAAAAAAAACTACCTAAAACCTATCTAATACAAATAAATTGTTATACATTTACAAGAAAACTTTGAATATATGTATATGTATATCTTTAAAGCTATCCTTTCCTTTCGTTTATTCAAAAATAAATATAGCTATAAATGTGTGTACAAATATTAGCTGAAAAATAAAATCATGTAAACAAATATGAATAAAAAATTGACTAAAAATAATTTTGTAAATCGCTTATGTTCTGCACTGTGTCGTAGGTCTTAGTAAACTCGCATTCATTCAAGCATTTATTAGACGAAAGTAAAAATAAGAGTAAGTACATGAAAACTATTAAGAACTTGCCCATTTACTCACATCACGCATAAATGGTTAAATAAAGCCGTGAACTATTATTTAAGTACAATCTACTACATATGTGCACGAGATTAGTTTATTTTTAATAATTGTGATTGTTCTCACATAGCAACTTTACCTACAAATGTCTCGGTAATGTGACACTTTAGGGTACATAGACACTTTTTATTTGTTTTAGTGTCTTCTAACCATATGCATGGCGTATCGAGGGAAGTTAAAATGAAAAAAAAAAAAGAACAAATCGGCGACGGGTGAGCTCCCATAGCAAAATGTTCGAACCCCTCAGATAAAAAAAAATAAAACCAACTACATTAAAATTAAATATTGATAAACAGTACCCAGTCTAATCGATAGACTATGGTTATAGTTTTCTTTGCAAGCTGTTTTCAATGCTTACTAGGTTAGTTCAATTCATTGGTATTTTAACTCAAGATCTTGCATTTTTATACTCTCAGACCGCTTTTTAAGGAATTTGAATGGAATTTCAGTTTAAATCCTTCATGTTATTTCCAATATCGGACTAACAGACGTACCTACAGCATGGCACAAAACGGACAGCGAAGAACAGTTGTGTCAGTAAATACAGTGGGGAAAATATAATGAGCAAATAAATATAAAAATAAAAACAAGCGCTACTAACAGGGACGTCAGATATATGCGGAACCTCGATTTCCTGTACATAATTGGCTGGGAACCAGTGGTGTTTCTTGCCACCGTAGTCGCCGCGCCACCATCCCTCGTCGGGCTTGTCCACGTTAGTGATGATGGCTTGCTTGCAGAACGACAGTTCGTCATCTTGCCGCGCTCGGTAGTCATACAATGCTTTCACAGTCACCTGCCGGAACCACATTTTATGAGGCATCAATAATGCAAGACTTATGAAAATGATCACTTGACTATAGCTACTCAACATGCTACGAACTAATAAAGATATTTTTCGAATAGCAAACGGATCTACATATGTCTGACTAATAACAATATCTATTATTTATTTTGGTTTACTTTTAAACTTATACCATAAAATTAAACTGAAAAGTATATGCTTAAATGATAATAATGTAAGTATTAACTACACATCGTAACATAAAAATGAACACGCACAGGTTAATCGGGTCACGGGTCCAAAATACTTCCCACGTCCTGAGACTATGTAAAAAAAAATAAGCGTACAGTGAACACCAACATGGAACCATCAATGCAATATTTAAGTACATATATTAACATGCAGAGTATTTTAAAGATATCACAAAAAAGGGAAGGAGAAGTTTTAGTATATTAAATCTTAACTAGCTTAGCAACTTAAGTGCTTAAGCAGTTCAATAAATACTTTACAGCATTATTCATAAAAACTTTAATCATATACTTAGTTTAATTAATGACCAGCAAATTCTGGCAGAGAATGCTTCGAGGAATGGACATTCTCTTTCAATTGGAAGAGAATGTCTGTTCCCCGAAGCATTCTCTACTACTAACTTAGTTAAGTTATGGGTTCTTACTTATTTTTTTTTAACATTTTTAATTTAAAATATGTTAAGCATGAATTAAACTAAACAATTAGTATGATTTTTATGAATAAGCCTTGGAGTTTATATATGTATAATCTTGTACATTAAAAAGTATCACGCAAAACCAAGTTTAATAGTATTATTTGTCGAAGCCGTCTTGTCTAGTTATGGTATAAGTTGAGGACCTAATCTTAACCTTGCGTTCTTAGCACATTACCTCACTATACTTTTTTTTTAAATTGGTAGTTATAGGTATTGCCGATAGAAGTGAAAACTTAGATCTTATAGTATTAAAATGTGAAATCTCATCTCATTAAAATAATAATCAAACAAAATCACTATTTCAACAATGCACATTGAACTTTTCCCTAAATCCATGCAATTTCACTTATAAGCATCATGAGCATGTCAGTGACGCGAACCCATAAGGATTTTCCCTACCAAAAAATGTCCAACGCGGCTAAAGAAGTAGGTACACTAAACAACACTACACAGACCTTCTACTTAAAAAAATAACGAATATTTAAACTTACAAATTTGTCACATTCCTTCCAAGCGGGAGGTTAGAACATTGGAACATAAATAACATATTAGGCGTTTTGAAACAATGCTAGTTATACAAAGTGTTCTAGAAATGTGTAGTTGTATTTTAGAGTTGCGTTCTGTATTTTATATAAAGAAACGATAGCTAAAAACCGGCTAAGTGCGAATCGGCCTCGCGCATAAAGGATTCCGTACCGTTGACTAGGTAAACAACTGTAGATACACAATTCCAAAAGGTCCCGTATGTACCCTTTGGCTACGGAACCTTAAAAAAGAACAACTTTTCAAAAAATTAAATATAAAATAAAAAAACACTTTTCAAGTAGTCAGGCAATGGGTGGCATCGAATTCTACCAAGTAGGTACATGAAACTGCTTGAAAAGTCATTTGTTTGGAACTTTTTACTATTATATTGCTTTCAGGTCTCAGGAAAAACTCGTTTTTTTTTTGCTATTGGTCCCTTACTGCATCACAATATCATTCCGTCTCTTATTAGTAATATTGGTGTTGTAAGAAAGCATGGTGTGCTGTTTTAATATCAAGTGCATAATGAAAAGCTGACGAACAGTCAGTACGTTGCACGATTTGTACAGACGCTAGATAGAGCTCGGGATAGAGGAAGGGATGGAAATAAGGTACTGTTAAAATGGCTCTCTGAACTCTTTCAATCGGGAGTAATGATGTGATACAGTACTGGATTACAGATTAACCAAGGGCCAAATAAACATGTGTGATTAATTTTGAATCCGCAATAGCTCGCAGTTTTTTTAAAACATAGATTGACTTGAGCATTCTTTTAACCAGAATTTCAATATGTGGTCTAAAAGAGTGTTTCCTCTATTATTACTAGATATTTAATGTTGCATGTTTGGAGGATAAAAGGGCAATCACATATACTGATTGGGTAGAGTCCACATTTATGAGCAAACAGTTGAGGATTAGCTCTGTTAAATTGAGGTTTGCGCATGGAGAAGTGAATATATTTTGTCAGCATTTAAAGTTAGTAAATTGCTTTAAGCCAATATTAGTTATAGTATTGAAACCTAATTGAGCGTATTTGTGCAATTCTTTACTGGTTTTAGCGGTAAATAGGAAGACTGTGTCATCAGCATATGTAACAACGGTGCATTGTTTAGTGTTTAAATAGCACACTTCATTAATATAAATCAGGAATAGGGTTGGGCCCAGAATGCTTCCTTGAGGAACACCGAAACCAGTATTTATTTGTTCATCGCTCGTAATATTGCCTATTGTAACACATTGATATATGTAACTGTAGATATCTTATAAAAAAAGATATGCTATATTATTTTTACATCATAATAATACATGTCATCATTATCATCATCTTCCTGCCCTTATCCCATGTTACTTGAGGTGACATTTTCTTCTATTTTGTCCTGTCTGACGGCTGACAGGATCATCGCTACCATTAACTCCCTTTTCTTTCATATTATCACTTCTCACACCATCAATCCTTTCTTTGGCCTAACTCTCCCTTTCCATCCATCCAAATTTATTATATATTCATAACCGTTTTAGTTTCATCCCTCCTTTTCAAATGACCATACCAAGACAAGCGGTTCCCTTTCAACTTTTCCGCCACTTTTAAACTACCTCTAATGTACTCATTTCTCACTTTATCCATACATCCTCGTTACTCCACACAAATCTATCTCATCATTCATTTCCGTTACATGTAATCTTTTTTCATCCATCAATTATGGGCTGTGAAAATTCACAACGATGCACAAATCCATACGGTACGACAGGTCTTTTCATGGACTTGTAGATTTTTCCCTTTAACTTGAGGGGCTTCGCAAGTAGTAGATCTGCAATAATTACCTTAGAAGTGAAGGCAGTTGGGTCCATGTAGCCAGGTGTCCCGTACACAGAATTGTCGTCCGGCTCCTGAATACATAACATGAATTAGTTCGCAAATCCCTCAAGCAGTTCACTCATAAGAAATACCTATGAGTATCAATGAACATCGAATCAATATATTAAAGGTATCTCCAAGAATGAAAAGCCTTAGTTGATGTTTAATTGTTTGTTATAAATCCCAAAACATCACGTTGCTCTTTGAGTTTGTCTATACTAATATTATGAAGAGGTAACGTTTGTGAGTGTGTGGCGTTGTAAGGGGTAATCTCTGAATATACAGAACCGATTTTCAAAATTATTTCGCCAATAGAAAGCTACGTTATTGTGGAGTGTCATAGGCTATATTTTATCCCCGTGTTGCTACGGGTACGGGAACAACGCGGGTAAAATCGCGGGACGCTGCTAGTTTTATATAAAAGTGAAATTATTTGTAATTTTGAAATGAAATATATGTAGGTAGGCCATCACCACCATTCAAAGCACGATTCACATCTCTTTCTTGTATCAATCCCGGCGCTCCTCTGATCTCATCCATGTTATCCCCGCGCTGAGAACGTTTACGTCTGCCCGTCTCGCTGCTGGACGACCGACTCTTCTATCAGTCCATAGACTAAACTGTCTTACTTTACCGCGGTTATCACAGCGTTTTGCTAGCTGGAGGTCCTAAAGAATGGCGAGACGAGCTGTACGCCTACCTTATAGGATTGGCTTCAGATTGCCCGACATAACCAAATAAGGAAATACCGAAGGGATACCTTTGCCCTGCAGTCCGGACACTACGCAATTATAGTAGTACAATTCCTAGGCCACATTCGATAAAACAGTAACGATATTCTCTCTCATAAAGACGATAATAACGCGTCATATGTGGTCGCGATCCTCAGCATTGAGGGAACGACGAAGAAGAAAGAAGAAGAAAGACGATAATACTTACAGCAATGATACGCCTCACTATATCCTCGCTGATGGGGAACCACAGCTTGACTTTCTTGTACAATGGGTTCTTCTCGTAATAGCTGACGAGCTCCACCAAGCTTTCGAAGCGGACCGTGCCGATCGTATAAAGTCTCCCTTCGAGCTTGATCCTGCAATGTTTGATCTCCCTTTCCGTCCTGTAATCATGTATGATGATAGATCCTTAGATATATACCGTGCTCGATTGAATTGAATATTAACAGATACGCTTTTAGAATCAATATTTACGGTTGAGAAACATAATAAGTGCAGTAAAATAATGAAATTAATTAAAAGAGCTACAAAATTCCTATCAAAATATTTCCAGATCATAATGTCAGTATTGTTCGAGTTCTGTGATCTCAGAGATCCTTCACTGTGCACCTAGCTTTAACGAAAGGAAAGGCGATTACCCGTATTAGTTAAAATAAAACCAATGAATAAAATATAAATTAACATTGTGTTATTTATAATAATAGTTGCTTTCACTTTAAGTAATACGTAAAAACACATCTTTTTCATCTTTACAATCACAAGTTCCAGCACGTGTAATAATAATTTCAAATTTCTTAAAAGGAAAGTTAGCGTACTCAGTAGTAATACCATAGAAATGACGTGGTTAGGTAAGTCACGTTTAGGGTCACAAGTCTCAGCACGTGAAATACTATAACAAAAAATTAATTGCTTAACAGGAAAGTTGGAATTGAACATGCTTGTATTCAGCAATAAAACCATAGAAATGACATTATGTACCCAACCAGTCGTACTTCAAAGGTCACACGCTATTGATAGACGAAACTCTACAAATACCATTATTTTTCTATAGAAAAATAAAGAAAAAGAAAAATGTTTGGCTTTTTAGAACGTCGTCTCTCTTGTGAAATTCTTTTTAGAACGGCCTGTTAACCATTAGTACTCGTATTTAAACAACACCTAGGTAAATCATACACATGACGGCGCGTCGTGTTCCATGCGCGCCTCAAAGAGATATCAACATAGAAGATAGGGCCCCATAGGGTCAGTGCCTTCTAGGTTACGGAATTTGTTCGAAAGCCACCGCGGCACTGAAACGCAAAGGGCATTAGGAGGAACATGGGTAGATTTCAGTGAGTAAGAGTCTAACACTCCCTTGATACCTTCCGCTCCGTCCAAAGCGGAAAAATAATTTGTAGATTTCCCATCCAAAAAAAAGGTAAACCATACACCCAGGGCTGGGGAATTTGTTCGAAAGACTTACCGTGGAACGCTAAGAGAAACTCTTACTCACTAAAACCCATGCGTGTTCTTAATGAGAACACTGATGGGTTTTAGTCAGTAAGAGTCTGACACTTCCTTCCACTCCGCCCGCGAAAGAAGTCATTTGATGATTTCCCAACCATAAAAAAGGCAAATCATAAGCCTTTGCTATTTTAGGTAACTACGTAATAAATTATTCCACTCATACGCGAATACCAAAGTAAACGTATTAATCACGATGTACACGATACTCCATTATAAACGTTCCACGTTCCAACAATATTCTTTTACTTTTAATCGGAATGTGCTAATTATTACACTACAAAAAATATTCAGAAACGTTTTCCAAACATTTCATTGCAACGTAGGTAGCAAATTTAATTACATATTCTGAAAACGATCTAGTATATAACCTAGTATGTAATACTAGAAATCCAATAAGTAAATAAAAAGTTGGGTACCAATAAATACAATTTTCGGAAAAGCAATCAATCGTTATTTGTAATTTTAGGTATAAAAGTGAAGTTTGCGGAGCCACTCATATAGTTAAATTAGTTTTCCTATATTCAAAAATTTGCTAAAGCCATTATGCTCAAGTTACATAATGTTATCTATCAATTCTGCATGATAATTATTTAATGTAACGTAAAATTTGTATTAAGAATAACATAAAATGCTATTACAACATTTTCTGTAACGTTCGTTTAGTTTCCGTTTTTTGTCATTTAATTACAGGGTGCATTTTTCAATAGGCTGTAGGTGGTTGGCTAAATCTGAAACTATAAGGGATACCGAGAAACACACAAAGGACTCTTGAGCCCAATTTTGATGAAAACTAAAACGCCATCATTGGAATGGAACAATCAAATGAATCAAACCCTCGACGATTTTGATTCCTGGTTGTACAAAATAAACACACACTGTGTTATTACACCATCTGAAAGTGTTACTTAGATGGATCAAATCCTAGGTAGTAATTAACACATGGCAAATTGAAGGAAAGCGCTTATCATCTTTGAACAATCCTTTTATGATGTAGAGGAGCACGAACAAAAGATTTTTAGAAATTCAGCCTTTATGGGAGTGAAAAGGGTAATATCGTTTGTACTAAATCTGCGCAGACAAGTCGCGGGCGTGTTACGAATTTGTTTATAACTGTCATTTTGAATACTTAACATGTTTTGATCTGAACTTTGAACGAAGACCGAGCGCAATCAGCTTGGGTTCTTCTACGGGGTGCCCCAACGAGGTTATGATCGATGTGAAAGGGGATGACCGTCAAGTTAGTTCCCTTTAAACCCTGCATACAAAAATAGAAGTCCCGCAAGTGACCTTTGTCGACGTAATTACATTACTTACGACCAACAATCAAACTGACTTGCCATATAATTTAATTATTTCAAGTGCTCTTTACCTTAATTTTGGAAGTCGGTGTCAAAAAACGGAGAAACAAACAAAAACATAGACTTCCGACATTAAAGTTATTTTATACGTTTGTTATTTTTAAGTGAATAAAGCTTTTAATATTTTATGTTATTTTAGGCAGATTTGCGATAACTTTTCCGTTTCCAAAAAGCTGAATGTGTCGTCGTCTTTGTTTTGATGGCCCATTCCCTATTCATTGGATTGATCACATAAAGACCGCATGTAGCGGCTATACCCATAACATACCTTCACCAATTGATGATTCTCGACAAGGTAACTGTTCTCATTGCATGTTGTTCTGATCTAAGTTCACCGATACTTACCGTAATTTTGCATCGTTCTATCATCATTATATGTACATTATAGCCTGATGATCGTACTTTCCATCTAACCTACAGTAGCGGACTAAAAATGTTTACTATCCTAACGTCAAACCAAAGAAAAAAGAAGTATCCTCCAAATCGATTAACAATAGGCGAAAATTACGCTGAACAAACATACAGAAAAAGAACTTTTGAGAACCTCTTCTTCCTTTTTGAAATCGGTTAAAAATTCGTTGGCAAATCGAGTTTTTTGCTTATACAATTTTATAAGATCGAATAGCTAAATTATTATAATCACTCACCGGATATTATTGCCGCAAACTAGACTCGGATTTCGTAGAGAAAATAAATTGTAACGATTTGAATTAAACAGCTTTATATTCGTATCCTTGCTTATTCTATGCACAAAGCGCGTAAGTTGCACGATTTTATAAGTGTAGAACAAAATCAAGTGAACCCGCTCGGTAGCAACAAATGCACGTATGCAGTAACGTCTTCGAGGGCCAAGACAATCAAATAAATAACATGATAGATGCACTAGATAACAGCAATTTAAACGCATTTTTCAATTCATACACATCAATTTTCCTATTTGTTACAGTGATTACTTGATATCGCCGAGGGGCCGGAACGCAAAATATTTGATTGCAGCGATTGTTCTACATACCGAGGATGGTAAATGCTGAGTGACTAGCAACGGCTACTTCTTAAAGCTTATGTATAGCCTACAACGTCTAAAAGAGCTTCTAGGTTCTAGGAACCAGGAAATAATTATTATAAGTCAGAAATTCACATCAAAATACATGATGTTTGATTTTGTCCTGATAACGTAACATACAATCGTATTAGTTCATGTCGCTAGTCATGCTGATAATTTTATGAAAACAACTTTTACAAAAAGTATACCTAGTAAATTGTGAGTGAAGTGTTCATTTGTTTTACATCAGCCTGTTACATCTCCTTAATGCTAGTTTACTCAAAAATAGCCACATTTACAAAAAAAACTAAAGTTTCAAACGAGTATCATTCTCCTCAATTAATTCCTAAGAAAAAATAATATTCTCCATAGTAAAGTACTGTTTATAGACTTGAATATAACCTTTATAGTATTACCTGAAACTTATGGCAAATGACGAGTGATCTTTATCGCTGGGTCGAACCAGGAAGGCGCCGTCGGTGTTGGCTTTGCGCAGCAACTCTTCGGCCTGCACCCGGGTGCAGAAGGGGTGGAACCACTCCTTGTCCTCGTGTTTGTTCGGCTGGGGTACGGGTTCTCTCAGCGTTATCAGAAATTCCTAGAGAAAAGAAAACTCTTTAAAATAATTTGTTAAAAAATAATACAGTTTTCAGAAACTCTACAAAGGACAAAACAGTAATGTGTTCAAAAGCCTTGCCAAGCTCACCTGGCTCCGCAAAGGGTGCTGCCTGTAGTGAGTGATCAGGCTGTAGAGGCTGTCGAAGCACACGGTGTCGATAAGATAATACTTAATGACGCCCCGCTCCTGCTTCAACTTGATGCGGCAATGGTTCACCTTGCCTTGACGCCAAAAAGACAAACAGTAATCGCCCACAAAAGTGACGCTTTCTCGGACGAGAAAAGTACCATCACCAAGATGGGCGTGATTTTTGAGAAGCTCTTCAGCCTCCTGGCGGTTCCCAGCGAGCTTGCCGTGGAACCAGCACTCGCCGAAGTGCAGTTCGTCCTGAGGCACCACGGGGGCCTCCGCCTCGGCCTCCCCGTCGCTCTCCGCGTCCGCCTCCGTCTGCGAATTGTAGTGCTCCGTGTAATACAGTTTACTCTCCGTCAGCACAAAGGCGTGGGGATTCCAATCTTTATCCACTGGATCCTCAAGCAATAGGATCCCGTTTTTGATAGAATTACGTAAATCAAGATCTTTGCCTTCTTCTTGTAAAACTGCGAAAGAGCTATCTTCAACTCCGTCTGGTAGCTTCTTGTGCTTCAGTATGATTTTCCGGCGCAAGTTTTCAGGTGAGGGTAAACATGTCTCGCTTTTATCATATGGTTGAACCAGTAGCATCTCTCCGAAAACTTCTTGGAAAGCAGTCGCCATGCGGCGTTGTTGTGGTAATGTGCAGTTATCCTCAATAGAGAGTATCAGAGGATAATCCGAGGTAACAAAAGCATGCTCTTTAATAGTGCGCAGCACATCCATGAATTTAATTTTGGTGGTGAGCGTGTGTCCGTGGTAGATAAATGGTGATCCATCCGGGCCGTCCCAGCAGTCCAGTTCAATGCAGCGACAGCCAGCCCTCAGGCACCGAACGTAAGCTTCCAAAGATGACTCGCTCGAAAACTGATCGCCTGTTAGATACCTGAAAGTAATCCCGAGGTTGTTGTAGTATTATAGTTGTCTGTAAGAGATTGCCTTGTACGATAAGACTCCATTGTACTCTTGTTTTTATAAATGTTTTTCCTGTTCATATTATAAGGTGTACAACAAAGTATATAATAAATAAATAAATAATAAAGGATTGAGTATGTCGCAGTTTGAATTGAAAGGTACTTACGTATTATGCGATGATGATATCCAGTAATGTGATAATGGACGAGTCATGTCTTGAGTTACGGTGTCGTTTTTACTATCCCAGATAGTGTTTTGTTTTGAGAACAACATCTCGATGAACTGCAAGAGAAGCATCTGTAGCAGCTTGTTTTTCTATGATTAGGTTCAGCTTACACGCATTGGAAAGGAAATAATTTAAAATGACTTAATTAATAAAAAAAGGTAATAAAAATGTAGGCAACTCATACCTCATGCAGGGTAAAATATGGCTCATAAGTGTCCCTCTGTGGATCACGCAGATAATCCCTGATGAACTGCGAGGCGGCGGCCTCGTCATCGCCCAGCGCGTCGTGCTGTTCCACGCGCAGAAAGCTTTGGAACTCCCGCAATGTGATCGTTGAGCCGTTCTTGCAGTACAACGAGTACTTGTCGAAGATATCATGGACATTCTGCACAAAGTAGTATAAGATAAGCTGCTAGATTCTTTAATTGAAATAGATATTAACACATGGCCACTAAAAAGACAACCTTAAATTGAGGCTGTGATAATGTGTGTGTTAATTGTGTCTCGTGTTGACTGTTGATCAAGTCGTAAATGATTCAAGTGTAGATCAAGTCAATATTATTTAACTAAAGTTACTTGTAGTATGTGTAGTAGGCGTTCGGGTGGCTCGAATGAGCTTAGGAAAATAATAGGTACCGTAGTTTAGCCTGACAGCAAGTGTTGACTTAAGAAAAAACATTACTATCCTTCTGGGGCAGTTGGTTAAAAGGTAAAATACTTACGTTTTCGTCAAAGATCAGTTTCTGGTAGAGACATGAGAAATCATCAAAGCCTATTTCCCCTCTTTTGTCAGTATCAACTTCTTGGAATAAATCTCTCAGCTTGTTTGTTGATATCTTGCAGTTTATCTTGGGAAGAAACCCCTTCACCTCCTTCAAGGTGATGCTAGAGCAACAAATCTCTTGTTAGTCAGATAGTACAAAAAACATTGAAAACTTACAAAATAATATTACACATTTATGTACTCCAATTATGACTTATAATTTTATTAATAAGTTTTTTTTTTTCGTTTTTGTAGTATGTTAAGTTAATGTTAAATTGTTTTTTAGTTAGCTAGTTAGTAGTTGATTTAGTTTTTAACGCTTACAACTACTAAGTAACTATTAAATTAAGAAAACATCCATTAACGTTTTCTTATTTGAGCAAATGGAAGACAGTATTGATTCCTGTATACTTAACAATAGTCAGCACTTGCGCTACATTTTTTTTTAATGAAAACTTGGCTGCTCGCTATGAATTTCTCCTGTATTGTAGGTGCAACCAAGAAAAACTACATTTAGGCCATACAAATATTTGTCCCGTGCGGGAATGGAACCCGCGAAGGGCAGTGCAGCAGCCAATCACTGAACCACTGCACCAACCATGTCGACACATTTATTAAATGATAATCCTATAAGATGTGCTGTGTGTTTTATTATTTTACTGGATGGTAAAGTTACTGCTGCCAATGGATACAAGGCATGATCCAAAGGTTAAAATGTCTAATGTAAATATATTATATCCATACCTATTCACTCCAAATTGGAATAAGCAATGGATGAAACGCACACAGCACAACCAATTTTCACTAAGACCCTCACTACTATACAACATGCTTGTTTGGATAAATAAATAAAAATATGGAAAAAACAATGTTTCACAATGACAATATGATTCCATTAAAACTGCCTTGACTAGTACTCGGTTTCTGAGGCCTTCAGATCTTATTGATAAACCAAAATTACTTATAATGGTCAGAAATGCAAATGAAAGTCAAAAACTCCAGATATCAAACTCATTGCATCAAATAGACAAACACTAGTTAAAACACCTCAGAAACCAGTCATCATAGAGTTCTGAAAATAAAAACACAAGAAGCAATAACCTAAAAAATAACATAACACTGTTCATGTTTCCATGTTGTAGGCTTTTTCATGCTGCTACGAAAATCATGCTTCAGCAAATAATTCAACATCGATAAAGGCTGCATCCAAGGTGAGCATCACATTGGATTGGTGATTACATTGTGGGTCTCAATTGCTGCATAAAATCATCACAATTTGCTTCTGCTCATCTGTAACATGTTGACCAGCCAACAGGTGTCAGACATTGCTGAAGACACAAAACCAAAAGAAAACCAGCACTACTATGAGCTGAACTAGATGAATCGCACTGCTCCTTATGTATGTTTTTTACAGCTACGTTGGTATCAAATCGG
Organism: Hecatera dysodea; assembly: GCA_905332915.2. NCBI lineage: Eukaryota > Metazoa > Arthropoda > Insecta > Lepidoptera > Noctuidae > Hecatera > Hecatera dysodea. The sequence goes on along the minus strand of HG995286.1, from coordinate 20,443,825 downwards.
CTAGCTTACCACATCTTTTCAGAGTTCCCACAGGATCTAGATGTTGATAATGACCAAATACGTTGCAGTCGTGAACTAGGACGAAGGATTACACATATTGAATAAAAAGGAGGCTCTTTATAGGATTCATCGGGACACATACTGTAGAGAATAATGTTTCTACAAACATGTTTTAAGCACCACATATAGATGTTGCAGCGCAAATATTGAACAGCTAATGTTGGCCAAGATTATGAGGATTTATTCAATTTCTTAACATGAACGAAACTTGCTTTACAGACGAACCAAATCCTAAAGTTATGTAACATAACTTTTTTGCAGACACATATTAGTTTCCAAATGCTGGTGATACCAAACCATAGACTATGTCGAAAGCTATTTCCCCATAAAACAATAGTAAATCGATGTTTCATCATTTGATTTTAAACCAAGCTATTTATTAATTTGTATATGTATAAAATTATTACATATATATAAAAATTAAGTGATGCAAAAACTTTGTACCCCTTTTTACAAAAATTACACAGATGGAGGAGTATGAAAGTTGCCACATTCAAAGATTATATGGAGACATTCAAAGATTATATGGAGATGGACTGCAGAAAACTAGTAACTTTTTTTTGTAATAATGCTTACAAAATATAACAAATTAATAAAAAATGATGGCTGAATATCAACCATTGGGCAACCACTAATTTTGAGAGTTGTGTTAAAAAGCTCTATGAATCAATATGTTAGAAATAAGTGTTCTTTTATGAATAAGCAAGAGAATATTTTAAAACATTGAATTGCAACTAGAATCTATCAATTGCCTAAGAAAAGACGGATAAATTTTATTATTCAATATTCACTGACAATAGGTTTCTTGAAGGTTAGGAATATTTTAATACACATTTTATAGTATAAACAAGACTCGACTTACTTCTCATTTGCATTTTCTATGGCATAGAACTCTTTCCTCAGCCATCGCTCTATTTGTAAAGGATATGATGCGTTGATGGCCTCCTCTATTAGAAACCTGATTCCTTTCACCCAGGCTTCACACTCCTTATCAGTTTGAGCTGCAAAAGGTTTAGTTTGAATAATGACTCAGACTCAAAAACACTCACTTCACAAAATAGAATGTATTCATGCAGCAATCATAACAACAATTTGGCACTGCAAGTTCTATGAATGTCTCATAACCAACCAGCTATACATATGACAATTGGGGGCTGGATATAATTAGAACTGTTTACAAACTTACCTGCGAGTGAAGCTGCACGTAATTTGAATTCTGTTCCATAGTAGATGGTGAAACATTTGCTGTTGTCCAGCCTCTTCATTTCTTCCGGCCACCGCTCGAAGTGCTTGGATGCCTTTCCAACCCTCACTTCCTTTATGTCTCTTATGTCCAGAGCACCTTCGTATGCATTCTTCAACGAAACGCCTGTCCTACTCCAAATAATTTGATGGGTTTCTCTTCGTACGGAGAGGGAACGACGTTCGGGTCGCTTCCTTGGATAAAACTTGAGGATAGTAGACCCACGTTCAATTTGAGATATAAGCTGGTCAGCCTCATGTATGAGTCTATCGTGGGCTCCCCCATTATAGCAGACCGGATTCATTGCACCGCCGCTGTTACCGCCGTGCGTAACGAAACTGGAAGCGCGACCAACTACATGGGATAAAATACTGATCGGATTCAGTCTTACGTATGAGGTATTCTCAAGAGTATTAAAATAAACCAGTGTGGCCGCGTCTCACACACTCGCACACTTTGTGCTATTTTGTTTATTCGACATATCGTCTTGTCCAGAATGTGAAAGACTGATTAACTTATTGAATGAATGACTGAATGGTTTCTGAATACGGTTGCGTTCAGATTAAAACATTTTTAGTTTTTGATTTTTCAAAGGCTGGCAATCACAACTATAAAGCGTCCTATTCAATTAAGTTTTCTTTCTTCAGTAGCGAAGATGAAATAACAATAAATACATAGTGATTGGCATTTGAATGCATTAGCTCTAGAACATTAGCATAGCAGAGCATTAGCTCTAGAACATGGAATGCACTCAAATACTCAATCGATTTCGTTGCATATTAATGCAACGCTATCGATACTGATAAATTGGGTGATTATGTTGGTTTCGAGTAATCGAAATCATACACTAGGTACATATAATATTTTGTAGGTTTAATTTGTTAAAAAAGCACTGTTGTAGGGCCACAGGCAATCAAAATGAAATCTAACGGGAAATTAAAACTTCATAATCACTGCGCTCGCAACCCCAGATGTGAATATTTTGTGTAAAGAACGTTTTTAGTTCTTACCTACAAATAAAAAAAACAATCCATTATAAAGAATTAATTTTCTTTTTTCCGGTTGTTTTTCCTATCCGGGAAAATTTCCTTCCAAACAAACAAAGGAAATATCCAAATTGGTTGAGAATAAGCGAACTTATCGCTGAACAAACATACAAAAAAAAAACATTCAGTCGAAATGAGAACCTTCTCTTTTTAAGTTGACCAAAAATGAGTATGATCAAATTCATACGTAAGTATTCCTCTTCCATATCTGTACCTACCTATGTAAAAAAATACCTAACTGAAAGATATCAGAGGCAGGGTGCTAGTTTTCAAAGCGCGCTTTTTTATTTACCTACCTACTTATTTCATGAGTCTATGCGATAGCAAGCGTTGTGACTTGATTCCAAGTATTTAGATACGTGACTAGTAAAAGGACTACTAGGTATCTATACCTATAAAAAACTGGGTGTCGAGTTAAATGAATATGGAAATGAAAATACCAAAAAAATAATAACTAAGTAGAGCAACATTGAAAGTCAACTTGAAGATTCACACACACAGTAGCGGAGTTTCCGGCAGGACTTTCACTTCCATAATTTCTTTGTTTTCATCATGGCAAATTTCTAAATAATAAAGTAAGGTTTTTAGATGTGGTAGTTACCTAATACTTCAGACACCGAAGAGCAAGTAGTCTTGGTAATCTCTTCAGATATGCTTATTTATTTATTGCTTGCATTGCTTATTTTTCACACATGTTCAGTAGAAAAATTTTCAAAATATAGGTACACGCTCGCAGGCAGCGGTTGCGACATGCGCGCGTATCAGCTGTAAACGAAGCGTCACGGAAATCCCCAAATCCCCGAAATCACCGTGATCGGCCGGCTAGCCGGCAAACCGATTGGATAATGAGGCGCTAGAGCAGAACATACAAATATACATAGACCGCCAAAATCCCTTCCTTTTGGCTTTGCCGTAGTCGGATAAAAAGGCGGGCGGATAGACTCGTAATAGATTTAACTATTTTTGTACGGGGCGGGCGTGATCGACTGGACTGTAGGTGGCCGGGGTAGGTTATCCTATTCTTCAAAAGTGGACTGTATGGTGACAACCCACCTCAGTATAAATGATCCAGACGCGCTGACGCTCCGTCTATAAGCTACGGGCCATGAGGATGCAACCCTTAGCTGAATACTTGCTATACTTGCTGTTATCAACACAATATATAGGGGTAGGTATTGAGGGCTTACCAATAAAAACACAATAAAACACTATTTAACTTGTTCACTATGCACTTAGCGATTTGAAGGGTGAAATTCGCGACTATATGATTCTACATTTAGTTATAAATCCAAAACTATCTTGCTAATGACTACAAATTCTATTAATTTTCTAAGTTACTATTGTACGGCGTAACTATACCGTACCGACACCCAAAAAATCACCGTGTGTGATGAGGTTTATTAACAAGATTTTTCACTATGCTAATACTAGAATTTAGACTATATCTAGGCTTAGGTCTATATAAGTAGAGTTTGTCGTACCTCTACGGATAGCCCTCGGTATGCTCCATGCAGCGGAGACGAATTCACCCCTTCATCCCCCTCCATATAGGGGTGGGATGCTGAAAACTATATAAAACTATTATAGGCACGAAGCTATTACCTATTTGGGGTGAATTTAGCGTAAAACTATGCTAGGAGGGCTATACAGCTATATGTATCTCTGTAGATACGACAACCCTCTACAAAACTACATATGTTTCAACCCTGTCACTCAAGGGTACTCGCTCACTCTATAAGCGTATATATTTCGAGGGGATAAAAATAAACACTTTTATTAAAACCCTAATTACGGCTTTATGCCTTTATATAAGTACTGTAGACATCTATATATCCCCTGATAGGATTTTTCAAGGCGGTTCTATTTCAGACATTTAGAAGTCTAGAATCTAGACTTGCATTTTCGGGAAGGGAAGAGGGTAGGGGAAAGTGGTCACCCTTCGTACACTTTTTAGATATTATTTTTTTAATTTATGATTAATTGTCGAATTTATCTAGTTTATGTACCGATGTGTGACAAATATATTGTAGTTTGTTACAAAAAAGTCCGACACTATTATATCAAAAGGTTCAAGAGTTATAGTAATTTTTCTACGATAAGATATTTGTACGAACGTACCCCACGTACGGGGTACATTCGTACAATAGGTAGTTGTTGTATTGTACAGCCCGCTCGTGGTTGTGGATCAGAGAAGATCATGGCGACATCGCTGATATACAGAGTATGGCTTCTATATCAGGGAAAAAGAATGACCATGATCCTGGTTTCATCCGAAGATATTTTCAGCTCTGTACCCGAACAATGACTGAGAGCTTTGGCTCTAGCTTTCCTTGCCTGTTCTATTTTTATCAATTCTTACTGTCTATATCTCTTCTAATTCAGTTTTTTCAGGTGTATCTGTATATATACGGGATATACCCGGTTTTCTTCGCATTCATACGCGTACGAATGTGCCCCATGTTTGGCTGTCCGAATGCACCCCATGCCTTGAACAAAATTAAAATATAACTTTATACAAATTCTAATTTAGTCTGAGAAATATAACAATTAAAGCTCAAAATAAACAATGTTAACATTAATTAATCATCACCATTTTGTCAAAAGTATAACAATTCTACTTAAAATTGCCAATTAAATATAGGTAAAAAAATTACTCACCGCGCGCGAAAACACGTTCCTTCTTGTCAGTCGATACATCGTGGTGCGGCTGGCGCGAAACTCTGCTAGTAACATGGTGGCTGGTATGTCTATGCATACATGGAAAAGCGTATTTGTGAGCCATTTAGTTTTTCTGTTACACTAAATGTACGAATGTGCCCCGCGTACGAATGGTGACCACTTTCCCCTAGATGTAAAGTGTTTTATTTTTCTGTATACCTTCACCAGGGCTATTTACCAAAAACCATTGACCAATCACGTACCAGCACCCTCCTGCTCTGTGATTGGTCAGTGTCGCTTTAGCTATGCGACTACCTTTGACCTAAGTATTGTAGGTCTCAAATTACCAAGCCCTTTCTATTACCTATGTATGTCTGTCTATGTGTGTAAATACCTTGTTACCTTATATACCTCGATTACCTTTATATACCTTGTTTACCTTATATACCATCGATCACCTGGGTTACCGTGTGTTTACTGTTTATGTGTAAGGGATAGGATACCCTACCTAACTATATTCTATTCATTTACGAAAATAAAGGCTCCAAGGGCTTATATATTGCCTCTTGAGAGCAAACGACTGTAACGAATGCGTTTTATTTGTTATAACATACTATGTACTAACTATAACTACCTATACTATGTAGTTGATAGAACAATTTTTTATATTTAGTTTCCACCTAAATCGGACGTAAATCTACTTAGAACTTTAAAAATGTTGTAAGAGACACATCTGGTACAACAATGATGACAAATTCGATCAAAACAGTCCCAAAGCTTAACTAGAGGACGGTAGACCTCGATGTCCCAAGCCATCCAGCGGCCCTCTCCATCGAGGTGAAAATCGTGGCGTAGCTGACGGTAAGTAGTAGGTACTTACTAGTAATTCGGGTTAAACACACTTTCCGATGTTACAGCACTCACGGAGGGTCAGGTGAAGCTCAACGTTGAGGGAGGCGGTGTTCGTTGAATAACTCCCTACTTCTAGCCTGGTGGCGGCCGCCTTCCGTTATCGATTAACAAAAAGAGGCAGACATTGAAACTTTTTGCAGCGATTTCGTTAAATACTTGGTTTCACTTTCGGTCACGGGGTTGGAAATGTGTTTGTTACAATAAGCTCATTGATCTGCGGGCACCGCCGCCGGGAGCCATGAAAAGCCATGGCCTCCGACTTGCTGAGGGCCACCTGCAGGCCAAGGCGACGTATGCGTCTCCCCACCTGTGAGACCGCAGCCGTCGCAATATATGCAATATGCGCCAATCATCTACAGCAATTTCTGCACGGATTTCAAACAAATTTGAATAAAACCCGCGTGATGTGAACATTCCAAGGTTTTACTGCATTTTACATTGTATATTGAAATCGTATGTCAACATGCAATGCAATGAATAAATATGCGCGGAGTATGCGCATTGATTACTGTTGCGAATTGCTATTTCAATACAGTGGTCAGAATAGGGTATTTTCCTGTAAAAATCTAATTAGTCCGTCTGATAGATTTACAAAAAATATTGGACAAGTATTTTTTCTTTTTTCACGTAAGCAAAAAATGAAGACGATACAGTGCGTTGAAAACTCACGTGACGTCACGTCGCTGGTAAAAATTGTAGCAACGTAGTGATGTCACGTGAGTTTTCAACGCACTGTATCGTCTTCATTTTTTGCTTACGTGAAAAAAGAAAAAATACGTGTCCAATATTTTTTATAAATCTATCAGACGGACTAATTAGATTTTTACAGTAAAATACCCTATTGGTAGTTGCCCGAGGTCCCCCAATCTAGTCCCCCTAGGTGTACCACAAGCAAATATTTGAAGAAGAGAGGTGCGAAAACGAGGAAATACAACTTACTCCTGTTTGTCTTTTCTTGGCATGCTTTTTATTATCTACTCAGAAATAAGAATCATCATGTAAGTGTAAACAAGAATTGGGTAGGATAAAAAAATAACACATTGTAATTAAATTTTTATTTGTTAGAAAAAAATATACACTTATAGTTATCTCAAAATATTTTAATTCTCAGAGTGTCCATCTCTACATAGATCGGAATTTGCAAATTCAATAATAGTATGCCTAAGTTACACTTTTATAAATAAATATGAGAACATAATTACGCAAATGTAGCCTAGGTGTATGTGATTTACAACGAAAGATTTTAATCTTCATTTCAAATCACCCCTTCGTAGCAAGCAAAATACCGATGCTTGAATAAACATCGTTCTTTTAATTAAGACATAATCTTTATAAGAAGTAAAACAAAAGCTTGCCCTGGACTACACATGGGAGACGAGGATTTCCGCAGACAAATGGTACATCTTCCCCAAAATACGTATTTCAGATACTTATTAACTTTATGAGTGATAACAATAGGATGGACGAATTGAGCGTGATTGACTTATGCACAGTGCTTAGCAACAAAACATTAAACGTTAAAACTTAGCCAAAGCTCTGTTCTCTTACCCTGCTTAGCATCTATATAATTAGCGCTGACTATTTAAATAATTTACCATTTGATCGATAGAAGTAATTTATTTACATAAATTCGATTCGAGTGATGTAATGTCTGTCTGCGGGATCCAACTAAACACAACCAAATAATGTCTGCATGTAAAGTGACATTACTCGCCACGGTGAGGGAATGGCAGCTGACAAGAAAATTGTATGTAAAATAAAACCGCAGCAACATGAGGGTGGGGCGGACACAGAGCGTCATCCGCGGCTATAAAAAAGGGCATTTATTGCCATAGATTTATTGAGATCTTTTCGACCTTGCTAACATAACAGAGCTAGTCGTCGCACCGCCCCGCCCTCGACACATACAAATTCAGATCTACGTGACGTAACAGTTCTGTACTAACAACGTGGACGCACGAGCTTTCAGATAGTGTAAGACATTAAGGCGGCACGCTTTAGACATTCCATTTGTTCTAGAAGAAATTACCGTTAAAGACAAATCTGTGTATGTTTACTAAAAGCTCGCGTGTGTGATTGTTCCTCGACACATTCACCGGCGACACAGCAGCGACCCGCCGCGCCGCCCGCACTCTACCTACTGCTCAATTCTGAATTTATTAAAAAACAGTCGTTTGATAGGTCTCACCATCTGTTGTTGTTAGTTTGGAATGTTTGTGGCGTTTGTTCAGGTGGCTGATCCTAACGGTACATCGAAAAGGCCCTATACAAAACTATAATCGGAAAAATAGTTTTGAAATTATTGTAGCTCCACGTAGAATAGAAAAAAATACGCTTTTTTATTTCAATATCCATGTTTGGATATAACCATTTTTATATAAATAATCGTAACCCACAATGAAAGTATAAAAATAGCGAATCATTTATGGGGCGCAGTTATTGAGAAGCGTTCTTGGGGTCGAGACCGCTTCCGAAATGAGATCGCGTTACAACCCAGAGTTAGGACTCGTCCTTGAAAAGCATGTGACTCTGACGGCTCTGTCGTGTCATACTAACTAGACGAGAGAGCTGGTGAAGGATCAGGTAACGGGCGACAGGCGCCTGTTTCACTAAGAGTTTGCTATTTTTGGTAATCCCACTGAAGTGTTGTGCCCCAATAGGGGAAAATTCACAATTGATATCGCCACTTGTTCAATAACTGCCATCAAAATATATAAGTTGTACGAAACCAGCACAAAAATCGCGACGCACCTACAAAAATATTTCATTGGCGGATGACAGAATTGAACACGAGCCAACACGGCGGCTTCACATTAAAATATTACATTAATATTATTAACTCCTTTACCGGACTACTAACATCGTCAAAAATTGCACATGTAACGCATACTAACACATAAGACGGATATTCTTGACATGCGACATACTAAAAAGAGTGTATATTCAATAGTACATAATTATTATTACTTGCTTATCAGTTCATAGTTAACGTTATACTCTGGCATGTTAAGAACACCGGTGAGCACATCGATGAAGGCAGCCATGGGCACTATTAGTGTAATGATTGCAATGCGTAGCCGCTCGGCGTGGCGGTGAGTGGCTAGGGCTCGGCGGCGGCCGCCTGCATCACCTCGTCGAAGGCCTGCTCCAGGCAGTGCTTGAGCTCGGCGTACGACACCACCAGCACGCTCTGCTCGTCGCGCGACATCAACTCCACCTGAGGGAAGTACCAATGTTCACATCTGAAAGATATACACTGTCATATGATGGGCTCGTCAGTTAACAAGCAGGGGACAGGCTCAAGGTAAGGCAAGTGAACTTCCCAAAATTGAATTATCTATATTTACGGCCGGTCAGTGTGCAATATCCCAACCAAAATCACAAGTCCCTTAATTCAAAACATACTAGAGTTATAGCGGGCTGGAATCTGCGTTGAAGTACAACAGTTGCGGCACTGACAATCGTTCTATTGAATCGTTAATGGAAATCTCTCTAGTGGTAAAAGATAAGTGGTCGATTTTGTTTGGTGGTCTTTAAGTCAAGAGTGAATAGGTTACTTCTGGGCAAGCGTGCTCCATCGTCGAACTCATCATCGCTTTCCATTAGCCGAGATTAGTGATCGAACGCGAGCCTTTCAATAATAATACATTTGCTAATCATGGCAATATAATAGTGAATATGAGAAGTGAAGCCAACCCCAATTGAAATGGGAAAAAGCTTGGCCAATCGACTGGTCATAATACAAAACAAGCAAATATTTCCATGCTTATAACAATTTCATACAAGATCTCATCATCGCGCGATCGTATTTGCCAAGATAGACGATGTTTCCCGAAGCGCATGCTTTCCTCAAAATATATGTTGTTTCTGTGGCCTCCCAGGTACGTTGCATGGAAATTTTTTATTGATGGAATTACCATTAAAGATAATGCAATTTGGACGAGCGTGCGTCATGTCTGTAGTTGATGATGCGTGATTCTTAAAAGTAGTGTAATAGATTCGAATGATTGATGAGTTTACAATTCAATTAGGTATTTATATGTAGTACTAATAACAGCCCCACATTGTTACGTATTGTCAGAAACCAGAAAATATGACGCCTGTCTTGCCAAGAAAAGCCGCATTATCCAGTTACAGGGTTGTGGAGGTCGAAAAGCAGTCGCTCCACGTAAAATACTGGTATTGAGCTGAATCCAGTTTGACTACAAGCGGACCCCAATACAGTTGGAAAAAGTCTAGGCAAATGTTGACTTAATCTACATACCTTCTCAGTGGTGCCGCCGTCAAGTTGGTTGAGGCAGTGTGCAAGATGCGCCTGGTCGAGCCAAGGCCTGCCATCAGCAGTCACCGAGTGGAACAAGTAGTCGCGGAATAACTTAAGCATGTATCGGTCCCCAGTCTCCGACCAAGACGCATCCAGATTCAACCTAAACATGGTCCAGAATTAGTTACGCGCGTTTTTCAGGTCACACATTTCTTGCAGAGAAGGTTTCTATATTGGTTTATTGATTAGTCAATGTACTGGAAAATATTAATAAATATGTATATAAGGGCGTATATAAAAGGCCTACATGAAAGGAATTCACATTAGGAAAACTAGTTTTAACGTTAATAAAACATTCTTGAGCCATTGTGGCTTCTCTATATTTAAAGAGGCCTTTCCAAATAAATGCCGGTATTATATGACCATATTACAATTTATTGACATTATCATTTAACTAGTCACCTCTTATTTAACATGGACTAAGCAGCTCTGGAAAGATTTTAGTATTTATTAGCCAACAAGAGAGAAATAGATAGCAATGTAACAAGCTATAATACGTGCAATTTAGAAATCACAATGGGACAAATGCAGAGCGTTAGTACATCGCCGCAGATCTCAGTAATCGTTTCCTGTGCTTGATTGGATGCACGTGAATTGTTGCCAGTATCCAATGCAGCTGGCGTCTAATGTCATTCACATACTTTGCTTTATGAAGTGGTGAATTCCAGTGACACTGAGGTAGAGACCTAAGAAGTCTTAAGTCTGTTTAAAACTGGATATTTATGTAAGCGTAAAAATCCTGCTGCGTTTATGGGCAGTATATAAAGTATAGGCCGATGCATAACTAACTGAAAGTCACTCACTCGGGCCTCTCGTTGACAACTCCTAACTTGATGAGTATGCGAAGCAGTCTTCCATTGTCAATCTCGCGGGCCAGTTGATCTTCAAACACATCCGCGCGACGCTCCAAGGCCTCCACCTATAATCGTATAAGTGTTAATACACTGCCTAAAATAGAAAAACTAATTTTCTTTCTTCTTAAACGTGTGCTCCACACATGTAACTTTTACCTGTATGTATCCCGCTCGTAAAATTTAATCCTCCGGTGCTGAAGTAGACAGGAATTTATTACTAACAATAACATAAAAATAATCGACTAACTACATACATAAATACCAGAGGTTGGAACATATAATATGTCAAACGATACCATTGACTAAATACGACATGAATAAAAGCAAGTACATGCTCTTTTATTACTCTATCAAGAAAGTACCAGGAAAAGATTAACAATATTTTATCACCTTCAAGGCTTCAGAAACGATACACTTGCGCCACCGAATAATCCAACCATCAAAACGCCATTTCCGGAATTGAGTTCTTCTATCGAGGATCTTCTACCGAATTAAAACGGGTGCCACGAAGCGGTAATTTGAGTTTAGGAAAAAGGAAGAAGTCGGCTCGAGTCATGTCTCGTAAATAAGGTTGCTCGATGGTATTTGGCGAGTTTTTGTTCAAAAATTCGTTCACAATGATGGCCTTGTGCATAGGTGCATTATCGTGGTGCAAAATCCAAGAATTTTCTTTCACAAATCTGGCCTTTTTCGTCTAATTTGTTCTCTTAAACGTCACTTAACGCTCAAAGAATATGCTTTATTTACCGTTTGACCTTACAGCAAGAATGCCGAATGTTCAAATGACTAACTTTCGATCGACTTTGGTGTGGCTAATTCGGTTTCGGTTCAATAGGAAAGTGCCACTTCGAAGCTTGTTGACTAGTTTGCATGTGAAACTCGTAAACCCACGTCACCAATAATAATGCGTTTCAAGAGTGTTGGGTCGGAATTGACTCTTTCTAGCATGTCTTCAGCGACTGTTATGCGATTGAGTTTTTGATGAAAATTCAGGTCTTTGTGGACTAGCCGAATGATCAAATGTTTCATAACCAAATGATTATTTAAAATGGTACGAATCGACTCGTGAGACAGAAAATTCGGCGGTTGTCTCTCTCAATTTTGAGTCACTATTTCCTTCAGTTTTGCGATGTTGTAGATGTGACTGAGTTTCAGCTGCAGTCATTGATGGCCTACCAGCGAGCGAGGCAAATCTTCCATCACATATCGACCGCTTTTGAACGCTTGGTACCACTCATAAGCACGTGTTTTTGATAAGGACGATTCACCGTAAGTCCTCTGTAACATTTTCAGCGTCTCTGACAAAATTTAAGACACTCTTTGTTCGATGTTTTTGTCCATTATGTAATTTTCAATACACACTAGATATAACTATAAACAGCACTGTATTTAATGTAAATAACAGATGTATGTAACTCAAACTCCGCGCTAAAATGGGAAACAGTTGTGCCAGTCTAACAAGAATTTGGAACCATAAACAAATCATCTATTCCCGACACTTTTTTGACTGAATGATATATATTAATTTTAATCTAACTACATGGACATGAACGACTGCAGTAACAAAATAAAAATGTATTTAATTACATAGAAAGTGATAATTATTACCTGTGAGTAAAAAAACTACTTCCACAGAGCAAATGTGAAACGTACATTAATATGGAACAAATAAATTTACCTGTGTGTAAAACCTTGCACCTATCATCGGCATGAGATCAGTGACGGAGCGGTGCGCGGTCGACGACGATAATAAATACCTAGATGGAATATAACATAATACAGAAACAAAAATCTCAGAAGTTGCACACAGTTAAAGGGCACGCATACGGGTCACATGAGGTGGGAACATCGAAAGCAGTACCTGTCAAAGTCACGAGTAAAGTATTCAACACCGACGACTAGCAGATATAATATTGATCTACATCCATTCAGTATAAGACATATATCTGAAAGGTTACTCCAAAGACATACGTATTAGAGTGCTCTGTTTGAATGCTAAAATCTTTGACATAGAGCACTAGTTCTTCTTCTTCAGCATGGTCGCGAGTCACTAAAAGCTACTACAGCTATGAAACCAGTTGCGCAGACTTCGGGCCGATTGTCGTACGAGGCCGCGTCACGATGACTTTATCAGGTTACTGATATGAACCCTGCCAATGCCAAATGATAATAACCTTTCTTTTTGCCTCAAACTAAAACACGAATGTTATAGGGGGATGAATGTCATTTAAGGGCTGCTGCCCAATTTATAAGCACATGTATTGGATGTTAAGTAAGTCTTGCCGTTTGTTCATTGATAAATAAGGCCAAAACAAAATACTTAACTGTGACATTTTACTTTTATATTTTTTTCTGAATTCAACATTCGACGAGACTTAAGTAACTACCGTGTACCCGATAGTAGTGATCAAATTAATTATTTAGCATTACTGATGTTATTAAATAGCAATCTTAAGTTTCCTTCACTATAGTATTCGTTTTAAACCACGCTCACGACTTTTCACAACATTATTGCAATCGGTTGAAATGGAGAGAAGGAGAATAATGTTCACAATATATTAAGCGCTAATTATATTTGTAAACAATCGTGAGTGTGCTTTTAAAAAAAAGCGAGAAACGGAAGAAAATAAATTATATTTAGATAAACTATCTAGGAAAACTAATTGAGATTATTTCGCAATTTTTCTGACAGATTATTATTTAATTTTGTTATGCGTGAATTTGTTAAGAAGCGCTTTATTTTAAAACTAGCTGTGCCCGCGCCCTCGTTCGCGTGGATTTCGGAATGAAAAACGTGTAGCATGGATATAATGTTCGCACAGTAATCCTTGCATAACCTGATCCCGCCTAGAATTAAGAATATGATACAAATAAATGCACTGACTGTATCTACTTCTTTCTTTTAAAATCCGATCAAAACCAGTATCTCTTGGTACCTTGGATATAGTTTTAGGCTGAAAGCCAAACTACGAAATAGCCCAAACCTAAATATTTTTCTTTTTTTTTCACTGAGAATTGTATATCTAATATAGAAACACGTGAAATTACCAAATTCTATATGGGCATAATATTCTACTATCATGCGTACTTTTCATATACTTATCCAAAAACGACGGCTAAAGTTTTGTAGGGGAAGGGGTACACACGTAATTCTGACAAAAAATACCAAATTAAAGCTTATAACATACTTCATAAACGGATCTCTGAAACTAAAAATGGTTTATGATAAAACCTATCATTATAAGCTAACACGATGGATCAAACGCAAGCATGAAAATAAAGGAGATTTTATTTTAAACTTTGTAATTTATATCGGTAACCATGCCAAATTACACATTTCTAGCACATAAAAGCTAAATAGCTAAAGCTAGATAAAACTCCGGATAACATTTATTATGTCTAAATATCCAGATTTCGAATCCAATCAGTGGCTCTTGCGTGATACTCCCACAAACAAACAGACAAACAAATCCAACAAAAGTTTTAAAAATGACTATATTGTATTGTGTATTTTCACAACGTTTCTCAGTTATTTTTATGCAAAAATATTGACTGTACAGATACGGCGATTTTATTATATGTATAGATAATTTTAAAGAAGTGTTGCATGTAAGCTTGTAATGTATGAAAATGTAGTAAGGTAACGATATGGTCATACAGTATAAGGTTCTTAAGGTCTGCAGAGTAAGTCCGCGAGACGAGTTCCATCGAGGCGGCGAGGTTGTCGCAGTGGATGGTGCGGCACGCCAGGGCCAGAGACAGCCGGCCCAGCGCCGTCAGGTCGTCTTGTTGGGCCTGGGATAAACGACAAGCATTAAAACATTTTGTAAGGTAGTTATTCTAGGTAGATGCCCGGTGTGCGTGGAGTGTTTACGGTGTGTTTTCCCAAGACACAAACTGGCCAGTCTTTTACCAACTAGGTTGTGGCCGGCATGAAGTATAACCGGATGCTGCTTAGTACCATTACTTTACATGTCGTGATTGCTTATAAGAACTCCGCAACCCAGTAATTTGGTAACATAAGCTTTGGCAAGGCTGATGACAGTTTTACTGGCTTCTGATTGTTCATACGACTGTCAGAAATAATTCCAGCCTGCTTTGCTGCAACGTGCTTTCCAAGGCACAGAGAAGTCTCGGTATGAACAGAGGCCGGCCCGACATCGGCAATCAAATCTTCACTTAGAAGTCCGTGTGGTATCACTTAGCCATGAGTTCCTCCAGGACAATTTCTTCAGGCACGACCTAAATTAAACGGGTTGCGTTTCCTAAAATTTAATGTTTTTAAGGCTACACTCCTAAAATATGTTTTATCATAAAGGTTTAGAGAATAATTTTGCAACCAAGCGTGGAGCTATTATAATGGAAATTCATATTAAAATCTTTCCAACGCTTGATCATCTCAGCATATGGGTTATGCTGAGATGATCAAACGTTTGAAAGATTTTATTACGAATTTGTCGCATACCAGGTAGATGACTGAAGGAGGTTGATTTTTTTGGGACATGTCCGTCCCTTTCTTCAAACGTCATGAACTATTTAAAACCACAACCAGCAGTTACCAGAAAAGCGTCGAGGCAATGAAGCTTGAAGAGAGATTCTGTTGGAAACCAGCAACAAAATGAATTAGAAGAAGTCTAAAACTTTACCTGGGCGACGTCGGTCGGGTTGGCGTGAAGAGCGTCCGTAGCGCCGGACCACGATATACGCGCGCGGCAGCCATTCATCACCACCTTCGTGGGGTCGAGGCTGCGGGGAAAATGGGCCTATTATGTGTATCGATTTTTGGAACAACTTACTTAATGATATCCACCGATGTTTCTTTCTGTATTCGGCCAAACAATGTTCTATATTGATGAGGCTGAAAAATGAACTTAAAATATGGCCAGGGACACGAGACCAGCTGGCGAATCAGTTTAGTAAATCAATAAGACCGCATACTGACTAAGCTGTCATCGAGAGTATTCGTACATGAGGCCGGTGAAAAACGAGGCTAGGCTCGCAAACTGGCCTCGTGTCTGGAGCCCATAAGTTAGGTAGTCAAGAAAATATAGATACGTACTTGAAATTGTCAGGAGTTATGAAGCTGGTGTACATCGTTATTATACCTGCAAGCCAGTCCGGCGGTGTGCACAGCTCTCAGCGCAGCAGTGAGCTGAACGAGGAGGCTCCACAGCACAGCTTCCGGCAGCAGAGCACCGCTCGCTACCGCACGGAGCATTGCATTTTTCTGGTCGTGTTCAATTATTATTTAACCCCTTTATTTTCCAATTTGCAGGTAATTTGCAACACCTTATGGCTGACTGATGGACTTGGAGGAATGTTTTGGCATTCGATTTCTGTTTACTGAGAGGTTTAAAACTAGCTAAGTTGTTGTAGGATGCAATTATGATATGTAACTATAATATTTTCCCGTTAACCAGTTCTGAGTTAGGGGAAGGTACCGATTCAGTAAAATAAGCAGTTTCCGCGACATGAATTGTTTCTGTTGCCATACTTATCAGTTTATCAGTCTGCCAATTTATAAACATAAAAAATGCACACCTTCCTTTGCTTTTAGAGCAAAATGCAGACATAATGCGTTGTTTAGCAGATGTATGACCCTTGGCATAACAAAGCGACTTATGAACTTTAATATAAGTGGTGCTAAGCTATAAAACAAGATGTGAACAAACCTGATGAGTGTATGGACGGGGTGCATCCGGGTCGGAGGAGAATGGGTCGTGGAAGGCGCCGTTAGCGTCATTGTTCGAGTTGCCGGCGCCCCCGTACAAGTACTTGTTCATCAGAGTCGTGCAGGCGGGGTGGTAGCTGTACACCAATACCATCGCTGTTGTACAAAGAAAACAAAGATTAAGTAAAACTGATGAGTGTAAAATGATACGGCTTAAGAGCGTGTACGCCGTGTGTGTGTCCATGTAGTTTCTGGCACGTTCTTCTTCATAGAGATCTATG
The DNA here is from genome assembly GCA_905332915.2 of Hecatera dysodea. Classification (NCBI taxonomy): domain Eukaryota; kingdom Metazoa; phylum Arthropoda; class Insecta; order Lepidoptera; family Noctuidae; genus Hecatera; species Hecatera dysodea. The sequence continues at coordinate 20,426,776 of HG995286.1, read as the reverse complement.
CTTTTAAATGTGTAACTTAGATTTATGTTTTTGACTGACCGACCTCGACAATTCAAAAGTGCCGATTAATGGTTTACTTAAAAAAAAGCTTTGAGTTTGAGATTGTTTGAAATGAAAAGGGGGATCTTCCGACCAGACGAGTGTTGTATTTGGTGGATGACTGCCCAAGGATTGATATTTGAGCAGTTGTATGGGTTCAAGTCGCTAGGAAAACTATAATGCTCCGATGTAGTATTTGTGAAAAGTCAGGTCTTTGGTTTGAATGTGATGGCATAGCTGTCATTACTACAAGTGACATTCTATGCATAATATGATACCCCGACTACCCTAATTTTGAACGTTATATGTATTTACTAAGATCAAACCCGTGGAAAATTTTATTACTTTGCAGACCCCGGAACACAGAAGTAGCAATTGTTCCAATCAACCAGGATCTAGTTGGTTAGCGCACGTATCACTGACTAATACTATAGACTGACTTAAGTCCGTCAAGTTCAGAAAAATCGATTGTCTTTTCGAACAAAAGTTAATGTCGTTCAGATTTTGTGAGCTTACTGTTCAAAATGAAACAAAACCAAGATGGTGGTGGATGGTACAGGTATGTATAGAAGCTTTAGTCAATACTAAAGCTACTATATACATACCTAGTATCAAAGTCCATGTAAATCAGATGAACAAATAAATCTCGTGCATCGCTTTTTTTCCAGAATTTTCAATCATGCCACTCTGCAAGGCATGATTGTACATCGAAAACAATTTGAAATTGTAATCAGGTGTATAAATCAGATGAACAAATGAATCTAGCACATCACTTTTTACAGAATTTTCAATCCTGCCACTCTGCAAGGCATGATTGTAAATTGAAAACAATTTGAAATTGTAATCAGATGAATAAATCAGATGAACAAATCAATCCAGTGCATCACTTTTTTCCAGAATGTTCAATCCTATCACTCGGCAAGCAATAAAACAAACAATTTCAAATTTTAATAGTAGTACCAAATTTTTCCTTTGTTTGTGCGTCACCTCGAGTATTGTTTTCTGTACGTAAATTTTCTTTTTGCGGGGTAAGTATATGATTAAAATATACATAAGGCAAAACTAGAGGTCGACCGCGGAGTAGGTGGTGTGACGATCAAGCATTATTTTGTTTTTCAAGGCCTTGCTTGCCGAAAAAGTTATAGGACAACAACTAAAGCTTATTTTAATTACATTCAATAAACTTTTCAGTAACAGACAGCCTTAGCAATAAAGCAATAAAAATAGCAATTCTCTTCTCAACATAGGACTCTCCGATGTCCATTCATACATTATTTTAATCAGTTATCGGGGCTTTTCACCTATCTGCAAGACAATATTTGCAAGACAGCCTATTTTATATTCCCAGGAAAATGTTTCCAATACTCTTTACTTAATTAATCAACTTTTGAAATGTCCACTGCACCGCCGCGCTTCGCGCCCCTATACCATACACTGGTATGGTATAGGGGCGCGAAGCGCGACGGTACTCCCTCAAAGTATACATAGGTACTGACCTATGTATACTTTGAGGGAGTCCATTAATGCCACCGATGTTAAAAATAACGTATGCACCTACTAGGCCCAAACAATATCAACAGTTAACCATCTATTCGAAAAGAAGAAGCCAATTCTATAGTCCTTTTTAGTAAAGATTTTTATTTATTGTCTTTAATTTTATTGTAAGTGAAGAATAAAATAAATCGGCAGAATGACAAAGATTAACACGCGACCTATAATTGATAAATGTTATTCATTTTGTTAGTAGGTTGTAAATAACACTTCTACACGTCAATCTTTTTTGGTCGTTATAAAATAGATGAGGCCGGTGTTTCCTAGCTAATTTCTCTGAGAAGACACACCTAAACAAACTCAGAGCTCAAGGTCTCTCTTAAGTCCATGCAATTGTACTGGTCAAATAATATGAGAAACATGTAGGTTGGTGTCTGAAATGGACTTTTCAGGAAAGTACTACACGCATTTGAGTGGACTAGTCCAGACAGTGCAAGCATTTATCAGTTATCGTGTCGCTCAAACTTAGAATTTTAAGGAGCTCAACGAGTGGACGAACACGACTAAAGTAAGGACAGGGGAGGGTAGGCCACATAAATAACTCAAACCGCCAGACTAATAGCCCTAACATAGCAATCTACATGGTCCTCACAATATGTTATATAAGGACCTTGCAGATCAATGTCTGAAATGGTCTTTTAAGGAAGAAGCACACAGATTTGAGCGGACCTGTCAAGTCAGTGCAAGCCTTGGACCAGTAGCGCAGCTTAGAACCAATAAGAGCTCAACGACTCGACGAACAATGCCAATGAAAGGACATTTGGGTAGGCCACAAACGTACTCAAACAGTCAGACATCGTTAAAAATATTTGAAGAGGAAACACTTTTTTACAAAAAAATACAACCGACTTCTACACAAAAAAAAAAAAAAAACCAAATGTACAAAATAACTTTAATTTCGCAACTCGGTGTTTGTGGTTGCTAAAGTTTTTATTTTTCACTTTTTAGTGGTACACCCACCCGCCTAAACGTACCAATCATATTGGTGTAAGTAAACAATAAACAAACATTTGATTTCAGCAATCGCGAAAGATTTACTAAGATGCTCTTCCAAACCATTGCACACAATTTTATTTTTTCATTTTACAGCGACAAGAGGGAATGAGAACGTCGTCAATGTAAACTAAGCCACGCATTATTAGGGATAACTCAAATACTCATAGTCAGATCTCAATTTAAATGGGACCATACCACACGCACCACCTTTCGAATATAAAAAGAATCCTCAAAATCGGTACACCCAGTACAAAGTTACAAGGTAAAACACACAACAAAAAATACAGTCGAATTGAGAACCTCCTCCTTTTTTGGAAGTCGGTTGAAAAGGATATAATAACCCATACAATCCTATGAGGATTGTTAGTTATTGAGAATTGTCGTTTACAATAGTTAATTAAAATAAAATATAATACTTTACGAAGTAAGTATTCATGTCAAAATAAAGAAATGTAATAAAATAAAAATATATAGAACACTTTACAAAGTAAACATTCATGTCAAAAGTAAACAATAATGAAAATGAAAAAGCATAAAACGCAAAATAAATAAAACATTAAACATTGGGCCATATAATGTAACCGAAGCAGCTCAATCCCAAGCCTTGTCTTCAAGATAGTCTAACTGTATAAAAGCTTTCTGGCATAGTTTACGTTTTATAAATAATTTGAATTTATTTATGCGTAGTTCTTGAATGAAGCTAAGATGTTTATTATAAAAATGTCATCGAAAAATATACATGCATTAGTAGTATACATTGACATCGAAAAAAAAACACTTTCTTAAACCTGGTTTTAGGCACTAAAAAATTGCGTTTGATATCACTGTATTTTATAAACATTAAATGTTGATGTGCATACAAGAGATTCTCATAAATATACCAGGTGGGCACAGTCATTATATTAATCTGTTTAAATTTGTGTCTGAGGGAGTATCTGGGATTTAATTTACAATAGTCGCACGAATAGCCCTTTTTTGTAAAACAAATATTGTCTGAAAATATCAGCGGCATTTCCCTACAGCCGAATGCCATATGACATCACACTGTGAAAGTTACTAAACTATAAAATACTAAACGGGCCGTCTCTAAATCAGTTTGAAGCCCTCTAAAAAAGTAGATGCAAATACACATAGTAAGAACAAATGCAACTAAACGTTAACAAACTATTTGGTCTTCAATTAGCAACAACCGTTTGCGTTGTGGCGTGCGCTCGTCCACTGCTGTGCAATTAAGAACAAAGTAGGAAGACAATGGCACACAATTGAAGTATCACAGGGCAATTACGTGTAATTGATAGTGTGCACTCTGCTGTGATGTCTCTTGATTACAGACAACTTGTTTATTTTTCTGTGGGAAAACTACTTATTGATCAATTGAACCATCACGAACTGTGTGATGGAAGGAGCCTGATTGACTTGATGCATTAATGGAATTGTGACCGCGGCCCTACTTTAGAGCAATACCAGTCTACAGTCAAATTTCAATTCACTGGAATATAATCAAGCTCAGTCAAGAGCTCAAACTCAAGACTGGGGACAGACCGGACAGATTTTCTGGCTTCTAACCACAACACCGCAACAACTGTCGTAGATCTACGACACGCTATCTCGTTGGTCTTGCCTTCCGACTTGTCTCGGTAAAGTGGTCATCCATCCACAGAACAAGTGTCTGCAAGCGTTGCTTAACCTCTTGATGTTTACGTTATGCTGGGTATCGAGGTACGCAGTAACTGAGTTGTGACGTTAGACGGGTAGTTGCAAACTAGTTAGACTGGAAGGAAGTCAACACCAACATAGTATTAGAAGACTAGATCGATGAATAATGATTGCAATCCAAGACAATGCTTAAAAGAGGCGCATGTCCAGTACTACACTCCTTTCAACTACAACGACGATGATGGGAACGTACTACCAGGATGAAAAAAGTATCCAAAATCCTTGACTTCTAAGTTTTGGTTTTTCTTCTCAGAGTAGTCAGTAGGCAAGGAAATAGCGCTTTATCTAGTTTCAATTGATCAAAAAATAATTGACGTGTAAATGTGTGTTTTATATTTACAAAATAAATATCATATTATCATATCATCATATCATATAACTGACTGTTTATACTCCAAATAGTATTTAATCTCAGTCATACTCACAGTGGTCTCCAAAGGCCTTGGTGCTGAACCAATCGTGTAGCTTAACGACGTTGGGGTGGTCGATCTGCTTCCACATCTCCAGGCGCTTGGTGACGGACGTGGAGTAGGAGTGCAGGCGCCGCAGCGCGTAGTGCTCCCCGCTCTGTCTGTGTGTGGCGCGGTACGACGTCGCGATGGCGTGCGGGGCAGCGCTCTCCAAGGGAGTCAGCTCCGAGTACATCTCCACGTTTTCGGGCAAATCTGGACAAATAAGGGAACGATGTTATGCTAAAGGACAAGAGAATCGGGTTACTTTGGCCCAAATTTTTAACCAATGGGAACATAAACAAAGTGCGATATGTTCTTATTAGGTAACGGGTTTGGGTCATAGTTAAATTCGTAATCCAAAGTAACCTGACTCTTTACAGTATGTTATATAAAGAAACGACTTTTGATTTTGATCATATTTTCGTGTTCAGCGAATGTAGAGCTTGAAAAACTATACATATACGTTTATGTGTGCTCAGAACTTGTTTCAGACTAAAGTAATGCAAATACCTGGGTACTGGCGTAGATCGGTCTGCAGGAACACATCGTCGTTTCTCTCGTAAATCTCGGAACGGATCGTTTCCGGCATGTAGAACGATGCGGCGAGACCTTTACACGACAAGCAAAACGGTTAAAACACATTTATGTAAGACTTACAGCTAAAATAATGGTATTTTTTAACAGGAAATATTGGTGAGAAATATGATTACGAAAGTAGCTGTTGATGTTGGTATCAATAAACACTAGTACAGCATTTTTAAATAGTCACATTTTTTTACAACAAAGGAAATTACAACGGTTGCTTTTGGCAATATACTAGGTTTTCTAAAATTGCGTGGTTATATTAAAGGGGGTTGTTCTGTATCTACTATACAATTAGGGAAACATCAAAACATTTTTTTGCCAATGAAAACAAAACCGATCTATAAAATATCACTAATAAGTTAAAGAAAAAAGGGATTTTCTTTAAACTTTGTAGTCGTTTATCGAGGTCAGTTTTTTGCAAAAAAGTAAATATTTATTTTGTTTCTTTACTCTATAGCAGCTACGGAATACCACCCTCAAATATGACCATACACTTCTGGGACATCCTATAGATTGTCTACAGGATGTTCCAGAAGTGTGTGGTGTCTTACATTTTACTCTTAATAATTCGCGAGTTTTATTTTACTGTCTGGCGCAACCAATCTGCCAAGCCGACACTTTAATCAGAGCCATAAAAACTAAGATAGAGAAATTCGAACTAACACAAGTAGACCAAATAATGCAAATATTGTGAAGTATAAAAAGCAGTACCTAAGCACAATAGCAAGTGTTCAAGTAGTCGCAATGCAGCTCAAACACTGAGCAGGTGTTATTTGACACAACGACACATTCGTCTTACGTTAAATGACTTATCACATTACAAAATAAAGACGTGAATCGCTATGCATATTTATTTTTATAATGGTCTTCAGATTGCTGTTGACATCTAGGCTACCACCATTCTAGCATGTTGGTGGCTGTTAAGAAGAGGTATATTAAAGACAAGATGAAAAGTCGAGAAATTCATAAGTATTTATTTTCAAAGTAATTTGTTTCCTGTACGTAGGTAATAAGTCACGCCCTTGAAGCCTTCATTTACTTAATTCGATTCAAAAGTGCATGCACTGATAAGCAACTAATATATGCATTATTTTGCGATTTGTTAACGCGCAAATATATTTATATCGGCGTTTAGAAAATAAAAAGTAATGCCAGCTATCGCATGAAAATCGCATGCCCAAAAATAGTTCATATGATATCTTTTCACAGGCCGCAATAAAGGATCTTGTTTAAAACTAAAAAATCTCCTCACAACAACAATCCTCTAAACTGAAGCAATCATCTATCACGGACCTCTTTATAATGTTCGTCCCTTCTTAAAAGTAACATTGTAGGGGATTCCCCCTTTCAAAGACGCAAGCGCAAGATTTTTAAACCTTTATTATCTTTTACGACTTGTGATACTACGAAAATGCAAAAAACCCATTGCAATCACACATAAAAGAAACCATTGATAAAAGTAAGTAGGTATCGACCTCATAAAGTTCGCAATAAGCAATATAAACCATGGCCTATCACAATTCACATGACGTAGCCTAGACTGACATATGATAATGTTACTCGTTACATATGTGATTTTCAATCGCGACCGCTAGAATAGCAAATAGCGACGTTGAATTTCTAGGCTTTTCAAATCGGGGAAACTCGCATTAGCTATACATGTGCGCATTGATCCGTATTTCTAGAACGCTCGGTCACGGCCAGGCGGTTGTCATACTGCCTTGTTCTTTCTAGGTTGCCCTACGTTAGAGACAGCTAGAAGTTGAAGTCCTCTCACAAGTAAGGAGAATACGTCGTAAGCTAGAAAATATGTACTCCTCTAATGATAACTGATAACGGCTTCCTGACGCGCCGTGCAACGTGCCTCTTAGATTGATTCGAACAATCTAGTATAACTGTGCTTGTTAGCGTAGTGCAACTCTCAAGTGTTCTCATGCCTCAATTGGCGTCACAAGGCGCGGCGGAAGGGGATCTTCAGATTTTGACACGTTAATGAATACTTGTCACCGGTACACAAGACCACCACGACAATTTGCATTTGATTCGCAGCCAGTAAGGAGCAATGGCGGCTATCAAGAGCAATTTACCAATTTCCGTCGGTGGAAATAACAAGCTACACTGCGCTTGATTCCTTTTATCGTGTGAGTGCTATCAGTTCCAAGCGCATCGCTTGTTATGTAATCAAGTGTTCGAAGAGTTCATCTAAATTGCTGGTTTATTATGAGCCCCGAGAATTTAATATACATTATTGACGACGGCGTGATGGCGTCGTCAATCATAGGGGAGTACCGTCATTGTTTGTAGAATTATAGGAAATATTCTCGGGAAAACAATTGGAATTACGAACGAAAGAAATTAAACAAGTCATTGCTTTACTATTGTTTTTTTCCTAGATCTCAGGTACGGTCAGTCTTGTAGTATTGAACTTACCTATATGTATTTATAACAGGAAACATCTAAGGAATTCTCGCACAGAAAATCGACGTATAAAATATGCAAAGCATTGTCGCAGGTGAGGGCAGACTTGAGCACGTGCGGCAGACACAATGTATTCATTGTATTAATATTAAAATAATCTGGCGCACTATAATGCAAAATGCATAAGGTAATCTGACATATTTAAATGATGGCGGAAAAAGTTGGAACGATAGCCTGCCATAAAATATAAAGATGCATTCAAGTTTACAGTGCAGGCGAGCATTACACGCTGATTAGATTGACGATTGTTCGTTCTGCATATCGGAGTGTCGTTGACCCGCCGCGCAGCGTTACTTATTCTGATTGAGCCAGTTATATTGAGAAGCCTTTGTACAGCACTCATCACGTTATTGACTGATGAGACAAGCATCACTAAGGTCAATATCGCTAGCCTGGAGAAACGTGACGCTAACTGATGATGGAACCTCGCTGATTTATTTGCAACGATATAAAAAATATCTAGGCATTTATAGCACAAAATAAAGTCGCTTTTCTAGTCTGTGTGCAGTTCTTGTATAATGTGCAAAGCAGTACTCACTATTGATAAATAAAAGGGCTTTTTGTTCGCAATTCGCTGTTTGTTGAAGCATTTTTGTTTTGCCGCGGATATTTTAATATAATGTAAAATATAAAACACAGCTGTCAGTATTTTAATTTATTTCTACAAAACGACTCGAGTTTTTCTTTAATATATTAAGTCATTATTTTTTATTGAATAGCCAGCGTAATAAAAATGCGCATTTCAATGCTTAAAAATTGTCAGAACAGCTTTAAAATGCTAAACATATAAGTAGTACGCTAAACTATGTTTTTAATTACAATACAGTGAAATCTGAAACATATAAATGCTACTAACTCATTAGAAGGTAATTTGATTCAAATATATTATTCATTGATTGATCGTGAGAGTGTAAAGGATTAACGCGAGAAGGTTTGGCAGTTATTCACGTTTGAGAACATGATGCTTTTGTCTTTTCTTATATCGCTTAGAAAGATTTTTTGCGCTGCTCAATAAGATAGACTTATTAAAATGGAATCAGAAACAAAGTCATCCTCTACCTGAATTTGAAGTCATGGGCCCGATATGGGTCGAGGTTCCGGAGTAGATTTGTGTGGCGTACGGCGAAGCAGCGCCAGCGCCCACGGCTCCGCTCATACATGACTCCGGAGCCCCTGAAACAATAACACGGTACCTCCTGTTATTAAAATGACGCAAACAAGTGCGATCTGTCAGAGTTGCGGAATTGTTCGAAAGAGTTCCCGCAGCCCTGGAACGCAAAGGACATTTGAAGGATCACGGGTGCGTTTTAGCCAGTAAAAGTCTGACACTCGCCTCTGTTCTGTCCAAAGCGGGAAAGCCAAAACAAAGCCATTTGATGGTTCCCCAACCAGAAAAAAGACCAGTTACTGATGCAGGTCACGTAAGCAGTAGCTCCTTGTAAAATATGTCTGGTACTGATGTCCAACAACATCAGACCGTCAGAAGCCAACGCCATGTTGGCATTGGCTGTCAGTTGGGTCGATTTAAGTTATTATGATGATTAATCATCTAAACGCCAGGAACAGTGGTAATGGATATCACATATCTGCGAGAAAGACCGACATATTTAATGTTATTAAACGGTAAAGAAGCAGTAATCTGATATTTGAAATTATTTCCCCGATGCTTTATTGCTCCCTTGAAAACTTCCGAGGTCTACACGCTGGACAACATTTCTCGACGAATTCATCTTATTTTTTTTTTCCATCTTTTTTGCGAACACACTAATTTTACTTCTATTTATTCTAATCGAAGCATTTTCATGACTCGACTTTCCTTTAAAAAATAAAACTCATTTTTTTGTTAGTTAACACTTGTGTCGCACTGCTAGGCAAAGGCCCCCCCCTTTCTTCTTCCAAGTGTGTTCTTATCGTATTTGCGGGGCAGAATTGGCCAGATCTAGCCAAAGAACTAAAACTGTATAGCAGTTACTTACCGTAAAAAAAGGCAATTTCCTGACGTGGTTATCAAAGGGAAATTTCAACGGCAGGCACTGTTAGGTCACTGGTGGATATTAGACATAGAGTTAACGTTTGATAAGTCACGGCTTATGTGAATCGAAATAACAACTACTGTTTTACGTATCACCTTGTTGTGCAGATATTGTAGTATATCCCTAAAATTCCAATAAATGTTTTTAGAGTTAGATCTTTTGTTTTTCTCTACCTTTTGCGAAAATATAATAATATAGAATAGAATAGTCATCTGAAGACGAAAAAGAAGCCCATACCAAATCGAAATTCCTTTAGCCACTCAACTTTACTCCACCGCAAAACACGGGTATATACATTTTGCAATATCTCAAGTAGTATTCGTCGACACGATCATTGCAGTCATAATCATAATACGTGCCGACAAGTCTAAACGCAATAAAAGCAGAAATATCAAGATTTGTGTTCTGATAAGGAGTAGGTAAGAGATAAACGGACTCGTATTGCTTACTAATACACCGCCGCGACTATCGATAGGTTCCGCATATACTTGAACTCATCTGGTGAAATCAAAATATGATTCGAAATTGCGCCTCATACTTATTAGCGTCGTATTATCGTACCATCATTGGCGTCTTAGTCAATTTTCTTTTCCTCAATATTATGATGCTATTAGGTTTTGGTAAGACAGGTTACATGACTATGGGACCTTATGTTTATTCCAAAGACTTTTAAATTTTGCAGACTAGCTTTCAAAGTGCAATATGCAAAAATACAAACACATGAGAATTGATATTAATGGCTCTGAAACCGAGCTCCCGATTAAAAACAAATTCACAGGTACCCATGTGAAAAACTGCGAGTTTAAATTCTATTTGCATAAGAATATAGTACTTTAGTAATGAACAACTGCAACAATATCTGAAACATTGGCTGGTTAAAAGATAAGAAACACGTACTGAAATATTACTGACCATAGTTAATGTACACTGCAGTAACCATTGTATTGACTGAGGAATTATTGTTCTAGCTTTTTTTAACAGAGAATGTTTGTCTTGGCGATTTTTCTCCAACTTACCAATTGAAGCAGAGGAATTCAATGCTCCAGATGTGTTCAGGCTGTCGTTTGTGGAGTAAAAATATGTTGTGCCACCTACATTCTCCTGTAACAAAAAAATAATGACTCCCTAAGTTTGTCTTATTCGCTACCTCATAAATACGAGTACTAAGTTATTTATATTACAAAGTAAACTTTAGTTCCATTGTAAATAAGGTTAAACACAGGATTATCCTTATATTTGGTAATACATTAAAACAATATGGTAAACATTATTTCTGTTGATTTATTCAAAGTGAACAACAGTTGTTTTGAGATTCAGATCAAGTTTTGAAAGTTGGTCATGGATAACTGGTTGTACACATTAAAGCCGTAATTCAAAGTTATGGGTATTGAACCTTTACAATAAGACTGTTGGCAACAACTACATTTCCATATCACAAACATTGGTGAAGCACTTCCATGTCCCATTATCATGATCGTACATTGTTTCTATATTTAAATACTTCATTTGCATAACTTCTATAAACATTCATGAATGTCATTGCAAGTTTAAAATATTCTAATTTATCACAACAGTTTCATTTAACTTGCAGATACAAGACAGTTTCTGGTTTCACTTAAATTATTTTCTATGGTGATTGCTTTTTTCATCTTAAATCAATTAATCAGTTTAGTAGTGGGTAGTAGTGTTTACCTGGTGGACTTGGGATGTGTTGGGTAAACCAGCCATAGTCGAAGGTGATGAACTCTCAGGGGAATCTGGCTGCATGAGGTTTGGTGGACTGAAGTAGTTCATTGGAACAAACTCTGTAATCACCACCTAGGACAGCAAAATAACAAAAGAACATGAGATCTAATGGGTTCTGTGAAAACATACTCTGCAAAATTAACAACATTAAATCAATCATCACCTTCCTGATGGCAGTTGGTGAGGACTCCAGACTGAGTTTCCCAAGTGCCTGGTTCAGGGATCTTGTAGGGGTCGAAGTGGAACGATTCTGAAACATCAAAACATGACTCACCACTGACCACAAAGGAACACCTCAATAGACAAGTTTGAAAGTTTTCTTACCATGTAGGTCGCCAACTTCGACTCCTGCGGCAGCCCATTCGGAGGGGAGGGCGAATATTGTAAAAAGATCGAAGGATCCATCGTTTCCAGCTCACGGTGTAGCCAACTCATGATGAATAACGAAAAAGGCTTGTATAAATAAAGCGAACCGAAAGTGGGTATCCGTAGCACGGCTTGACTTTTCCGTGAAGCTACGCGATCTGAACTTCGCTCACCTGGCTGATCATCAACAACCCATCGTCCTCATCTGTTACGCTTACTGATCTCAAACATCACAACGGCCGACCGTGATCCCGGGCATTTTTGCTTTCTTTTCTATTTTTCGATGTACCTACTTGATACACTATTTAACACCCGTGACAGAAGATCAAGCCGTACACAAATAAGTGATTATGATAACTAAGCTCATTGTCACAAGAATTGTGTGTAAAACAATCGTATATCAATCGATCAATTTATGTAGGATTCAAGACTTTTCAACAAGTTTATTACATTTAAAATTTCTAAATAAAAAAACAGAGCATAGGGACACGAAGACAAATACACATTAAAATTACGCTACACATATATACGTATACAAGTCCGTAGAGTAAACGTACGTATTCTGAAGCGTTTCTGAAGAACGTACGAATCAGTCATAGACTACAGATGTTAAGCCAACTAAATCAAATTGTTGAACATTTCCCAAAACACAGTGTCGGTATGTTGTTGTTAAATTTAGCAAGATAGCAATCGTCTATGATAATAATACTTTTAGCTGTAGCAGTATGAATGGGACAGTTTGAATTTAGTTTGGAACGTCCTATGCAAAGTGGAAAATAATATTACGAGTAGTTCTATGGACGCGCGCCGCTAGCTAAAAGTGGTAACAACTAACAATACAAAACGGCTGCAGTTGTATTTATAATGAAATTATATACAACTGAAAAGTTTTGAAAAATAGCATACAGGAAAAAGGCTCTGAAAGCGATTGTGGAAAGATACTCGCAGCACAATAAATACATCAAAAGTGTCTAGTCTAGTTCCCAAACTCGAGTACGTTTTGTATACGCCTCATACCGAAACGAGATTCATTGGAAAAGCAAACACAAATCCAGTAATTTTCTTCCCAATTTTAATGTTTCCCAGCCCTTTGTAAACTATCCCTAAGATTGCGGGGTGCTCTAAGTGGTCTTCAAGAACGACCCACTTCAAATAAACGATTTCGGATGGTTCGGTCGCTTATCAGCAATTCTGAAGAGCTGTGGAACCGAGTAGCCAACATAGTGGCAGTCATGGTACGATTCCGTCGAGCAGTAATTTGAATGTACGTGGTGATACCTGTATTTCGGTAGCTTGTTCAGAGGTGGCTTATGAAGTTATGACGCTCTGTGTAGTGTCAGAGCGACAGCCACAGTAAGTTGTCTGGAACCAGTTTGCAATCTGACGGCTCTTATCATCTCTTTTCGTCTTAAATGATGTCATCGCTCAATATTCGTTAAAAATGTGATTTTGAGCTTTGCATGGGAAGCTTTATAAGGCAAAAAGCAACTTACGGGCCAAACAATTTTGCCAACGCGAGTGAGACTGATGGTAATTTAGTCGATTCATCTGTTAAAGGATCATGTACACTGCGCTTAAATGACTAATGAATGACAGGTGCACGTATAAAAAATATGCAGAATTGACTGGACTGACTTGATTGTTGTACGTTCGGTTTTTTATTACGATTAATCTTGCAAAGTTTCTTGGAAAAAAGATTAAAAGGTGTCGTGTTTTATTTACTGTTTGGTATCATTTTCAATCTCATTTAAATCCCTCAAAGTTTTGAGTTCTGTCGTATTTATATAGGCATCAGTACTTGGACTCGTTGTTTTTTTTGTAATAGGAAAAACAACGCACGTCACAATTTTATAATTTCATATTAGTGTAACTTGATTAGTGGTACGTCTCGAAGCGAAATAATAATTTCTGTTGCTAGTATATTTACAAGCTTGAGTAGTGGCGGGTGAGATTACTAAATCGTCCTTTTTGTAGGCACGAAAGTCAGCATGGATTCCTCATACCAGGGAGGTGTGACCTACGAAGACAATGGTAATAATTTCCAGCGGCTATCGCAAACTATCGCCAGCAATATAAAGAAGATATCACAAAATGGTAAGTAGTTCTATTGTTTGCATTATCAATTTTTATCACTATTATTATCTTTTGTGTCTACCTTTCGTTTGTTTATTCTTAGTCATCCATATAAGTTGTGTTTCTGCTGTAGATTTTGAAGGTGCACTCAATCCACACACTAAGTGGAGATGCTAATGCTTATAACTTTTCTGCATTATCATATAGGTAGTACTCAATATTTTCGGTGCCCAGAATTCAACATATAGGTTGAACAATAATTTGTTTGTTATATGTATGCATGATTTGGATGCAAATTATGGGCACCGATAGTGTTAAGGTTTAAATTGATCATAGCACATTTTGTTGACCAATCAGACATTATAGCAGGCATATATTTAATATATCTTTTTCACTTAACCAGTGCTAAATGAATTCTCAAAAGATTCTGCATGTCTGAGCACCAACCGGCAGGATGTAGCTTTAGCTGTTTTTATATCATCTAAAGTACAATTATTACTTCAGACAGCATATAGACTTAAAAGAGAGCTTGTTCTAGAAAGCATATAATACAAATAATAACATTTGTTTCTTCTTCCATCAATTATTACCACTATGTAATGATAAAATTACAATTGGTTATATCATAACCTTTTTAGCATGAAGCTAATGTTTCTTATTTTCTCAATACTGTTTCGGTGCAAGAAAATTCTACAGTTAAATTGTTTATGGTAGTGCTTTAATTATTCAACCTATTAACTCGTCAAATTATTTTAAAGTGTTGGTTTCTACCATTTTCATGAATCTGCAACAAATTGTCACACTTTAAATGCTTATTTTTCTTTTCCATAAATATTTCATTATTTGAGTAAAGTCTTGTCAAATAAGAATTAAAACTATTTGTTCAGTCAAAATTTACTGTATGCTAAATTTGTTGTTATTTCATCATACCGATTTTCAAATGAAATCAGACTTAAGTCAAGTTTAATGTTCAGTATAAAGGGAAGCTAGTTCCCTTTAAATTTAACATATTCAACTGGGGAAAAACTGAAATGAAAGGACTTTTCTCAGCAAGTATTCTTAGATCATACTGTGTACTTTAATTAGAACCGGTGATATAAGGAGATACAAAATGTACAGGAGGCAATTGCATTTAAGTATGATTTTAGATGGGTGAATGTTAGGTGATTTCAAAGGCTCAATATCGGACAGCAAAACTTTACATACAAAAAAAAAACAATAAGGTACATAGTTTGAACACCTGGATAGCCATAAAGTGTATTATTTTTAAATACATTGTTTGGAATGTTGGATAGTGACTCTCAAAGATGCTTTCATACTTAGTTCCTCTTTTCCATTATAATGATTTCTCCTATAACCATGGATTTCGGTTGGCAGTGTCTTCAATGTCAAAGATGGTCAACCAGCTGCAGACACCACAGGATTCTCAAGAGCTCCGGAACCAGCTGTGAGTGGATTTATTGTTCAATTTACAATTAAAAATATTGATACTTATTGGGTTTTACATTGATTGGGGAATTGTATCCATCTAAGAAAGATGTATAAAAATAATAACACTAAAATAAGGGAAAAATCAATCTACTTGACTTAAAGAATAAAAATAAACAAACAGGACATATTAAGGTATTTAAACAGAAATACATAAATACCCATAATAGTGCTATGGTCAGGTATTTTAACAATATCTTAATTTATAGGCGTCAGATACAAAACTACACGCAGAAACTGGCCAAGGACACGTCATCACTGATCATGGAGCTGATGAAGCTGCCAGCGGACCTGCCTGCCAACAAAATGACAAAAGAGCGCCTCAGTGACGAGTACATGATCACACTCAATTCGTTCCAGGTTTGTCAATCCTTCTAATATTTTACTTTACCCTTTATTGTTAGTGTTAATATTAGTAAGGTGACTCATTCAGGTGGCCAGTAAAATGTACAGTCACTACACAGTTGTTATCAGATATATTTTTGTTAGAATATTGAACCTTCTGAACATTTATGACTTGTACATACGTACATTAAAGGTTAAATGTTAGATGAAAATTGCCACATGTGTAGCCATGTCCTGGATTAGGACATAGGAAATTTGTATCCGGGTAAGATGTTCACTAGGGATTCCGAATTACCCTTAGGAAAAGCCGTGGGCAGATGCCAGTTTGTGGTATTTCTAACCAGGTGTTTTATTATTTATTATTTTTGCAAAATAAAGCACTTATTAGGTCTAGTAAATAATAATGAAATAATTTTACACCTTCCTCAGCGATGAAGTTATAAAGCTTCAAAGTCGACAATTAGAAAGAGAAGTCCAATACGAACTTTGACGTCAAATTCCATGACGCCTATACAGCTGCCATAGAAAACGGAGTTTTAGCGAGAGGGACACATACATTTGTTTAAAATAGTTATATCTCGGTTGTTTTTGGGCCAATTTTGAATGGATTGTTTTTAGCATATTATTTTTTGATATTACTTACTCCATAAACTGATTCATTATTTTTCATGAATTTTCCCTATTGGTTACTGAAACGAAAGTAAAATTTTAATGTTAATACAATTTATGGAATAGATGGTCCTTAGGGTAAAGTAATATTTAATGGACTATCTTCACTGACCACCTTTTAACGTGTTCTACTTATTCCAGACACAACTGCCAAAATAAAACCTGTATTTAGTCAAATATACCTACGTAAGTTTAAATATCATATATAAAAATCTGCAGCTGAGTGGTAGAGCGTAACCTAAAAGTATTGATCACGGAAACTAGGTCAAGTTCAGCAAATATCATCTAAAATTTACAAGTGCATTAGATTAGAGCAAGACGGGGCTGAAGTACCTATACATTTTTAAGCTTTTTTTAACCTTGACACTGCCTACCTTAGAAAATCTCAGGTTGTTCATGATGTGCAGTGTTGTATTGTAATGTGTTTTGTGATGGGACTTACATATATTTTCCCAGCCTGCACAAGCAACTCATTTAGATTCTTTTTTGTGGTGTTGGCGTAAAATAAACTCTTTTTCTTGCTAAGCTAGTGTGCTTCAATTTAAAGGAAAAACACGGGACTATTATGCGATGTCTCATATGACTTAGTTGTCGGCCTGTCTGTCTTTGTCTCTTCCTTCTAAATATTGTTATCATTTAGTTAATCTGTCGATAATTCCACGAAACAACATACTTATAAAGATTATCTTCTGTGACTCTGTGACGTAACATTAGTCATCAACTTATCACGCATTGTAGTCTTGAGAAGCATATTTGTAAATACGCAGTGCAACGAATGAACTATTGGCATTTGGTTCACAGAAATATAGGCTGCATCCAAGAAAAATTGTATTGCGTATTCACAACATAACTTCTGAATGCTTCAAGTCTGGCCTCAGCAAACCTAACAACGTTGGGCTGGTATGTTGATACTGACCTAGAAAGGGAGAGCTCGCACACATAAGAATATTCAGAACGTATTATAGTAATTTTCCGTCTAGCAATAAAACAATGGCTTACCTTGTTTGACTCAAAAGTTACTAGTATGTAAAGCCTTAAATTAACCATAGTATAGATATGTAAAATATGCTATCTATCTTCGGTTCACAACAGTAGCGAATGCGCTGCAGTGATGAACGAACATTTGATTGATTTAATTACAAGTAGGTACTTATAAAAGAAACCAATAAAGCTTTTCTTAAATGTATAAGGGTGATTTTTTAATGAAATCTACAAAATTAACATTCACAAAAAATTACTTTGTTTTTTTGTTATTAAGATGAAAATTATAATATTCTCAATCACAAAACTAGAAAGAAACTCGAGTAGCAGATGATATTTAATTACTGTATTCGGGCAGACCTATCTCATGTTTACGTACCGCAGCTGTAGGTAATTATTTCAAAGACCGGGCCGAGTGACAATAATCACAATACTGATTGATATTTACATATTGTCACAAAATAAAAAAAATAAAACACTTCACCACGTTACAACGTATAAATTTAGATAAACAGTAAAAACAGAATCAAATTGCAAAAATATTAACGTATTCTAGCCACAGACGTAACGTTCACGTTTTATTCTAATAAATTATGTGAGACAAGTCATTATCATCTAATTCAATAACATTCTTGGTAGTTAATCAATGGTTAGAAAATAATAAAAAGCATATTATACAGCTTACTGCAACCATTCCTTTTCTCGAATTTAGAAGATTAACAGAAAAGGTGGTAGACAACCCAGAGCACATTGAATTTCAGCAAACGCTAAAGAAATTGTAGCTGGTATTATAGCGTTTATAACACATTCATATGCATATAATTCGTTTTCTTCTTAGTTTATTTTTAAGTAAAAACTTTTAATTTTGGGATTATGTTAAAGCCCATACTTTAACATGTTCCAAAATTAAATGTTTTTTAAATTCGCTTGATACCTTACTGTTTGGTGGTGTCTGTTGTAGAATTATTCCTGTTCGACGCAGCTGCAAGCGCTAATACATTTGGATTTTACTTCTTGGATCCGTCTGTCAGTGCAGGCAGTGATGACGAAAAATGTGTTGGCTTTTCAATTTTTATTACATTCAATTTTAATATCACTGCCGATCAGCCCCATACTTTTCTTTTCCATCTCATCTTGTCAAAATAAAAACTTTTTAAATCCGAAAAATCTATCTAGCCAGTCTCACAACTTAAAAATAGCAGATTCTGCTACAATATGTATACTGTGCCATAACGCAATAATTTAGTGAGGTCTAGGTACCTACTGCATGTGCTAACATGCATAACTAGGTTAAAGAAACAACATGCGATCGATGATATTTCAAAGAAAATACAAAATAATCAATCGCGATTTCATTATGTTCAATCCTAGATATACCTTTCTATGATAAATACTTTGTATGATAATCGTGGCAGAACAAGAAAACAAAACCTACTTAAATTCAAACAAAGCCATTAAAAAATACACAGCATGAATTCCGCCTTTGTACAGTTTTTTTTACTAGTGCATATTTGAATCTATACTAATATTATAAAGCTGAAGAGTTTGTTTGTTTGAACGCGCTAATCTCAGGAACTACTGGTTCGAATAGAAAAATTCTTTTTGGGTTGAATAGATCATTTATCGAGGAAGGCTTTAGGCTATATAGCATCACGCTTAAGCCAATAGGAGCGGAGCAGCGATAAAGAATATTTTAAAATCGGGGATTGCACGGGGACGAAGTCGCGGGCAGCAGCTAGTAAATAAAAAAAAAATTATATTCATAGTCAAAAATGCTAAAGTCTTAATGATTAATGAATGTTTGGAATCAATAGCTTTTAAAATATTTATAACGAATCAATTTTAATTATGCGTTGATAAAACAGCATTTGATAAAACTGCCCAGTGATAAAAATATTCTGGGCGTTACTTCTGCGTGTGGAACAAATATTTGAATAAAAAATATAAAAATTGCTACGTGGTGGGCTGCTTAGCTTATTTAGTATTCATAACTAATCGTATGGATGACGGTTGATAAAGTATCACGCCAATATTCGGGGCGGGAGAATTTTGCAAGGCCCTTGTCCTTTTTGTAATACGTAGACATGTGGATCGAAAGAAGGTATTCCCGATGATAACATAATGTAACAATTAATATAATTTTGTAACGGCAAACACGTATAAAGACGACAAAGATATCCGCGGTCGACACTGATAATCGGATTCAATAGCTCTAGGTAGCCTTGTGGATTTGAAATTGACAAATATTACTGCTTTTAGATGTACATATTTTTATGATCAGCAGTTAACAAAATACTAAGTCAGAGAAGGTTGTTTTAGCCCTTCCGATGTTATATAAAAAGTATGACGTTAGTAGAAATGAAATGACGCAAAACGGCTTCTTGGAACGACGCTGCTGTGGTGTAAGCACAAAAGAAACTAATCAACTATTTACTCTCGTATTTGATTGGCCTCATAACCAAGTAATATTACTTTAGTAGGGTAGGTAACGTAGGGTTTCAGTAGTAAAGCAATTATTTTTTAACTGCGGTTCACTGCTATATTGCTAATTAATATTACTATTATGAAGTTAATCTTTATTTATTCTTTGAAAGTAATTTCCAATCAAAAAGTATAACGTAGCAAATTTACTATATAAAAAAAATGATAGAGTTATTGTAAATCGTAACGAAATTTGTTTAAGGGAAGCATTTAAATTTATCTACTGTTACGAGCTTGGGGTTCGTGACAGTAAAACAGCCCATTTAGAAACAGGTACTATAATATTAATCAACACTAATTACAACTTTAAACTCACTAATTATAGAACACAATTGCACTTATGATCTCTTTAATTCGCAGTTGAAGATCGCTTTCGAAGTTAACTGCTGTATAGCAAATCTAATATTACTCGGTTGTGGTCTATTCAGGCCATAAATAGGGCGTCAGTTAGGTAATTCAAGAACCTTTCAGTATAGAAAGATCTAGAAAGTTCGCGTACATATCGGTCGTGACTGACTATGTGTCGAGAATCCTAGAATGTTCTATCACAGAAACGTCTAGAAGGTACTTGAATCTATTAGTTCTTTTACTCGATACTAGAAAGCACTAGAGGTAACTAATGACGCTATCTTCCTTGCATAGTTGTGGCGCACAACAGTAATGTGAGATTCGAAAGCATCAAAATATTGTGAATCAGACGCAATGGGATGACTTGCGTAAATATCAATGCCGTTTTGGTTTATATGTTACTAGCAGTGCCCTGCGGTTTCACCTGCGTAGTTCCCGTTCCCGTGGGAATACGGGGTAAAAATATAGCCTATATTACTCAGGGTGAATGTAGTTTTCTAGTGGTGAAAGAATTTTTGAAATCGGTCCAGTAGTTTTTGAGTTTATTCGTTACATACAAAAATATTAGTATAGATATAGATGTCATCCCCATATGTACTATACGTAAAGATTTTATTCCGTATCTTTTGGGGTGTAGTTTTGGTTGTTAATAACTTATGTTTTTTTTGTCGTCGTCAGGCGACGCAAAGGCTTGCCGCGCAGAAAACCAAAGAAGATGTGAAGAAGTCGAAAGCACAGTCTGTGAACATCGGGGATCCGTTCGCAATGGGAAGTAAGTATTTTCATATCTTGCTTGTTTCCGAATATTATGCCAGCTGGATGCTGTTGCGAAAAGGGATAGTGCTATCAGTGATGTATAGCTCCGTCTCCCTCTCAACGTAATCATGAGGGTAAAACGTCATAATAAGGCTTTTGAATGAAACTACCACGGACAGGTTAGGCTTATAATTATTTAGTAGCAATTTTATCAATGGAGCATATGACGACATCTCCCTCAATACTGGTTAAGAAAGGAACATTTTAATTGAAATATAAAAAAAAAAAACAAACGTATTTGCGTAATATAAAAAAGTTCTATTTTTTTTTTGGAAAAAGTGCTGATGTTGACCATTTCGTTGTAAGTGATATTCTGTGTAAAACATATGACATTAAGAAAATAGTTTTGAAGAGAAGTTGATAGGAAACAGTGGGCCTAGGGTATTACTGTATCAACAATACATATGATAGTGACGGAGACAGCTGAACTTACTAGCCGTCTTTTCAGCAGATCTGGGCCACAGCAAGGAGCTCATGGAGATGGGAGAACCGAACCTGCGCAAGCAGGAACAGATCACGATGCAGACGGAGCGCTCACTGGTGGAACTGGAGGAACGTGAGAGAGACATTCGGCAGCTTGAGGTAACTACCGAATATCGAGACACTATGACGCTATTCCATATTCAAATCGTTGCTTTCGTATATTGTTAATAAATATCAACTCAATCAATGTTCAAAGCCTTTTTCCCACTATGCAGTTGTACCTAGAGTGACTCTTTGTCAAGACTGATATTAATATATTGGTTCGAGCCAGTTCTCTTTAGCCATGGACAACAGAGTGAGTCTCTTGTCCACTACGACCGGTGCATACCCACATCAGCATAATCCACACTTCCGCGGGACGTAAAGTCTCATCACTGACGCACGTGGGTGACGCATCCGGTTTGCGGTCAGCAGTTTATGTACTCTCCTATCCAGGGTGACGAGTTCGGTTTGACTCCATTTGAGTATGCCGAAACTGTACAATAATACCGGCATGACCCAACCGTTGAAGGCGCGCACCTCATTTCCGCCCGACAAAAGGCTGTTTTAAACCTTTATCAGGCGGTCAAAGAAGCGCTCCTTCAGCGATTGCTTCATGTCAGCAACATTAATGCCTAACGCTTCCGGCATACCCAAATACTAGTAGGTTTCGATTGAGCTGAGGGATCTAACCTGTATGGAATCCGAGAGTTGATTGATGAGTTCCCTCAGATTGCACAATCTCCAATTTGTTTACATGCATGACTGCACATTTGTCCACACCAAATTCCATCCTGATGGCACTACTGAAGGTTTCAGTTGCCTTCAGCAACTCCATCAGTATTATTATTACCTGCCGTAGAAACATTTGTTTACGAAAGTCGAAAGTTTAGGTAGGCATCATCGTTTCAGGCGTACAATACGGTTGACTGATCTTGGCGAGCCCGAACTTCGCGCAGTAAAGTTTTTTAGGAATTAAATCCTTTTTTCAACAAAATATCGCAATTTCGATTAGTTTTATTTGGAATTCATTGATCTTCGCTGTTTTAAAATAAAAAAAATGTAGTAAAATTATGTTTTCTCGGTTGAAAGACATGATTTAGTAAATATCAATTGTCTATTAACGATAACTAGATTAAAAATTGTTTGAGTTTAAAACCTTATAGGACTTAATAAAATATATTTTTAGCACTTAATTTCAATCGATTTGAAAATCGGTTAAACAACACCCACAGACACGCATGTTGGACATCTCTTTTTGTTTACTATAACCAAAGAAAACAGAAAATCTACATGTCTCACATTCACATGTCTTAAACACACAAGCATTGATTTCGTATTCGTGTCGCTAACTTTCTGCACCTGGTTGTTATTATTGACGACGGTTCTTTTTTTAATTTGTTAATAAATACTGGCCATAAAAATTTTCTTCACGAGTATACATTCGCAAAGTATACGCAGAGCTACGCAGAGCCAATGTCAGACTCGTCAAGATCCGTTGACCGTATTGTAGCATTGATCAAAACTCTCCAATATTAGCGTCCGTACTTATAGTAACAGGTTACTTCCACGTATTATAAGCGCTGAACATCAGGAGACCCTGAAGCATTTCCTTTCTATCTACTACTGGTCAACTGTGACACTATCCTAAAAGAAAGCTGCAAGTTTACACATTCAATCAGCTGCTGTTTTCTGGAAATCTTGATGAGACAGAATTCAAGCTTGCTATTTTTTATTATTATTATTAGACCCTGTAATATCAACAGTCTCTATCAATACTTAGCATGTTTGGTTCAGAAACATGCAGATGTTAATCAAATATGATTATTCCATCTCAAATGAAATTCCATGTTTTTAAAACCAAATGCAATGCTTATCAAGGAACAAATTAGCAACACGAAATGAACCGATAAGATTTAACAGTTCAGCTAATGGTGTACTCTGCATTTTGTACCTAAAGTTAGAATGATACAATGTTACGTCATTATCCTTAAACACTAAATGCTCATTTTAATTAACAACTGTTTGAGATAAAATCACTGAAAGGGATAAAATTTTGAATGCTTTCATGTTATTCGTACTCAACAATATATCAGTTGCTATAAATACCTGCCTGTCTAGCACTTGTTATGATTCATTACATTACAAACACATTTGGAATGTTGTTA
This sequence comes from Hecatera dysodea, assembly GCA_905332915.2. Taxonomy (NCBI): domain Eukaryota; kingdom Metazoa; phylum Arthropoda; class Insecta; order Lepidoptera; family Noctuidae; genus Hecatera; species Hecatera dysodea. Next base: position 20,402,983 of record HG995286.1, on the reverse strand, counting down.
AATACGCCTATATACTAATAAAGCACTTTCATTTGGTTGCTACTTGATTATCATCGGTAATAAATATATTGTGACTATTATGAAATAGGCTGCTCCTCTACTTATCACAAATTTCTAAAATAGTTTCGTTTTATGTACCTATTAAAAATATTTCGGAGTAACAAGCATAAAGAGATGAAGTTTAGAATCGTGTTCAGAGTATATTATTGTTACTAGGAAACATTAGTTAAAATTAGCACGATTCTCCTTCCAAGCGACCTCGGAAACATAGCCAGATAATATAACAAGATTTCTATTAAGTAGAATGGACTTATTCAGCCATGCAAGGTTTCTTTACATTTGCTAAAGACATAATATTTTCACAAAGCGCTAAGCGCTGCTTTATTTTGCATTCCCCGTACTCCTATCAAAGCTTTATTTCGATGATATAATTGTATATTTCAAACGATAATAATATATACGCTTAAATAAAATAAAACTTAAATAAATAAAAATAATTATTAGAGCATTTTGACAAGATCATTATACTTCAAGCCAGGTTTTTCTAAAATAAATACCCAAGTTCTGAACATCATTATAAAAGAGTAGCAGCGCCCTGCGGTTTCACCCGTGTAGTTCCTGTTCCCGTGGGAATACGGGGATAAAATATATGTTATTCGCTGATAATGTAGTTTTCCATCGTTGAAAAAATTGTTCGGTCCAGTTGAGTCTTAGCTTATTACCACAAACAAATAAATCTTCCCCTTTATATTATTTGTAATTGATGCTCTCTCTTTAGGTTAATTAACTAAACAAATAAAGAGAGCAGCAACAGCTCTGAAGAAGTATGCTTCTGGTCATATTATGCACATACAGTTTCTCTTACTACCTTCTTTTAATTAAGTGGATTATGTAATCATGACCTTTGCACCGGTTAAAAGACCTTTCATTGGTTCTAGGTCAGTGGTTTGCATATCCTAGAACCTGTTCGAAAGGCCTTTACCAGGCTATCTGACCCAGACTGAGATTACCGAGTTGATGTTATAATTTACTACAGTTCTTGTGCTTGTATTAGTGTTTAGTATGACAGTGATTGGTTACAGTGGTAGAGGGAAACTAAGTGAAGTTAGCATGGATAGTGTGAAAGATGAGATGGAAGGGAAATGATTTTGACTTTGGCTCGTGAGATGCTGGCAAAAGGAAATATATTTGTTTAATATTTTCTGATAATCTAAATAAATAACCAACAAAATAGTTTATTTTTTGGTCATCTACCCTATTAGGGATATGGCAAGAAGCATCGCCATTTATTCAACCGTTTTAGGTAGTTATACTCAACTAATGATTTCTGTATGCGTATTTTCAGAGTGACATAATGGACGTGAACCAGATATTCAAGGAGCTGGGCACTATGATTCACTCGCAGGGCGAAGTGGTGAACTCCATCGAGACCAGCGTGGAGTACGCTTCGGTGAACGTAGAGAGTGGCACGCAGGAACTCAGGGAGGCGGCCAATTACAAGGTAACATATCTACCACCGCTAGCGAGCAGACCCACGAATCACCGAATTTTGGGTGCCACCCAGTACATCCTAAAAGTAAAAATCAACCAGAAGAAATTAAAATTAATCAAGATGCTTCCGGGGTTTCGCTCCAGCCATTTTTCAAATTCAGAAGATAAGATAATCGCTAGTGATTTAAAGATCATTAATGTCGAGAATCTTTAAAATTGATTCTCGATTTTAAGGGTGGCTGAAGTTCCCTGTTGTTAAATCCAGTGAAGTAGATTTGAGGTGGCCATTATTTTTACTTAATCGTCGAAAATAATTGTTTCTTTACCTTAACAGTTATGTAGCTAGAGCTTATTGTGAATAAACTGGTCCTATAAACTTAAAATATTTATTCTATTCCCCTACTAAGCCACTAGGTATTTTGATTGTGTGCATACTTAGTCTGTAAACTTATCTTAGAATAGAATAGAATACTCTTTATTATGCACACCATATAAGTTACAGAAAATATAGACAAAGAAAACATTACATAGGGTGACACAATGGGCGGCCTTATCGCTAAAAGCGATCTTTTCAAGACAACCTTTGGATGGATTTTAAAGAGAAAAGGAAATACAACACTGTAGGTAGTCTTAGGTGTACTAATTATACATACAATAAATACATAATATATAAATATATACAATAATTAAATAAAATAAAATGATGAAACATAAAGCATAGAATCCAAATAAAATCGATTAAAGAGAGAGGTAGTGATTTTTGACCATTGTTTTAAAAATGGACAAAGATTGAGCACGCCTTACCGATACGGGCAAGGCATTCCATAATCGCACCGCTTGAACCGTAAAAGATTTGTCGTAAAAACTGGTGGAATGTATCGGCATCTCTAGTCTCAAGTTTCTATCTTCTCTTTGTTTTGATATTCCACCGCTTATTCCTTCTGCTAAACAGCGTAGCTGCAGGTTGAAAGGAAGTTAGCTAGGAACAAGCGCATGAGAGGTTTCACAGCGGGAGCCAGACATATCGCAGAAAAACCAAACCAACCCAAAATCCCTTTGCTATTTCTGAAGTTCATAGGCGACACTGATAATTTACCAATTGCTGGACATTTTACCAAAGATACTAGTCACACTGATCCTGTGGCTCTTTGTATTTATTATATTGTTTTTCCGTTTTCAGAATAAGCTGAGGAAGAAGAAAGTATACCTGTTCCTTGCCCTGATCATCATTATTTCGATCATACTTATCATTGTGTTCCACAAGTGAATGCGCCCATTTTAACCCCTATATCTCATACATTAAACTTAAGATTAGAGGAACTTAGCAAATCACTAAATATATTTATAAAGTTGCTTCTTAGTCCTTGGTTCTAAGTTTCTCTAAAAATGTTGAGGTGGCGTCTTCTATCAATTGTATATAAAATCATATAATAAAAAAAAACGAGTCGGCATCGGTTATTAGAAACGTGCAAAAAACAGACAAGTGATATGTATAACATCGTATGTTCGATCTGTTGCCAATGTATTACGGTTAGATATTATATCATTTCAAGTCATTTGTAGCGTATTTAGTTACTTTTAGCAGGCGAATCTATTCTTCCAGCATGAATTAATTCAATCGATAAAACTCACGGAACGAAAATCAGCCTCATGCACTGTAAAATTATTTTCTTTGCTTGTGTTTTTCCATATTTTATAATATATTTATAATGAGAGTAGACCTTAAAAAGGTAACATTGTAATCAGGATGCGGGAATTGAAAAGTGCTTATTTTGTTTCGAGTTTCTAGAGTCATAAATATTTTATTTTTCTCTTCAAACTAACACTATTTTAATGTAAGCCTTTTTGTGATAAATACGTCACGGGTCATCATGGTATGAATGCTATATAAAATAATTTTAGCTAGCGTATGCCTTTTGGCTTTTTTGCTAAAGCGACAGTAAAATATTATATGTTAAAATATGTATTGTGTTAAGTAATAATTAATACGAGGCTCGAAATTTCCTGTGCCCGTTTGTAATTAACATAATATGAGGATATCGTAGCCAGATCCGAGATCGACCATTTTACGAAGCCATTTAGTAAAATGACGGTATTTCATGAAATATTACTGATATTTGGCCAAATAAATATGGAACAAAATAAGGCATCATATATCATCAGGCATAATTATACATTGTTCACCGCTAGCGGGGCTGACAGCGCGTTAATAGTGCGTAAAAATATATTGTTAATGCGATGCTTGCTATAAAAATGGGGATAAAAATGTTATATAAAAAAAAACTATTTACAAAAAAATACAACCGACTTCTACACAAAAAAGCACAAATGTCATCCAGTTACGTTGTTCACAACGTAACTGGATGACACACATACAAATGTACTTTTGAAACATGATACCCCTTCGTTGGTAAAATTTATATTTTCTGTGACAAGACTAATAATATGCTAAAATTGTCCAAAGTACGTTCGTTTACGACGTGGCTGATGAAATCTTGCTTATATAGTGACCGGGTTTTCAAAACAGGTTTTGTTAGTCATTAGAAAATTCACGTTATATGAAATTATTCTGGGTCCCCCAATACGATGAAGAGCACCTACCAGTGTAGACCTAGGTTTCCTAATATTTCATGTAATAGAGCCATTTCATTAAATGGCCGACAAAATCTAGCTACGACAGTGAAAAAGTCATTATAGCTGAAGCTGAAGTACCTCATGACGGTGACACGGTGACGCGGGTACGGAGCCTGATGCATAGAACTGCAATATGTTGTCTAAATTCTATTTGTACCAATTTTTTTTAATCGTTAATACTAGTGTACCCCTACCCTGTAAGGCTGTAAGGATACGTTTAGGAAATGTTAACTTACACGATAATAATATAATGTGTATTAAACAATTGTATCCAAGTAAAACTCAAACATAATGAAAAATACCCCTGGTGATTTGAAGAAGAAAAAGTAAATACCACCAGGAAATACCTAAAATATGTAATATATAACTAGTTATTTTTAAATGCATATTATTGTATTCATATTAGTAGTGGTAGTTGAGGCGGTCGTCACAATTAGTGCATAGGATAACTTGCAATAGATCATGATTCTAAATATATATATATATATATAATATAATAAATACAGAAATATAAATGTGTTGCATTGTTTAATCACTATCTATAGACCACATTATATTTTAAAAAATAAGTTTGGCTTAGTGGAATGTATTATTTTATATGGTTAGGAACAATGTGCTATTGTTATTTGAGATTATTTCCTATAAAATTACCGTTCGGCTGTAAAAGTCGAACCTACACACCAAGAACCATTTGAATTCACAAAAGTACGTGATAACCGGCTGGTGTTTATTTTGTGTGGAACTGACATCATTTTAATGTTAACTCTTGACAATACAGAAAAGACCAACTATCGGCCAACACTGGTGCGTTTCTATTATTAGGTGCGATATAATTATTGGATATTATATTTCATTTACGTCAAACAGGGCTGCGTTAGTAATAGCAATATGTTAAAAACTACTTTCAATATATTGCATGCTATTGTACCTAAACTTGATTGATTTATAAATAAATCCGTCTTTCCGTTGTTTGCTTAAGATATAATGCTTAACTATATTATGTAAGTATTCATGTATAGATAGTTTAACATTCGCAATGTATTATATCTAAATGTAAAGTTGTCCATGTTTTGTATTAAACACAATTTGTTGATAAATTTTAATTTAAAATATATAAAATAAAGAATTGACGGTTGTTTCATTATTTTGATAGGTAGTTGCTTCTAGCTACAATATATTTTTAGATTTCCGAACCTTTATGGAAAAAACGGAGCCTTTGTAGGATCGCTTGGTTGTCTATCTGTCTATTCGTGTGACATATCAAATAAAAGGTCTTATTACAAGTTCTCAATTTTTTTTCCATAATGTGTAATACTCCATTCCCAAGTTAAAAAAATAATAATTGAGTATTGACGACTAAACGCCAAAATAACTGAGATTATTGTTTTAATCATAAAAAAATATATTCAAAATTTTTTCATCTCAATAAAACTAAGAAAAACACATTTTTTTTTCATAAAACTAAAATATAGCATCAATGCACCTAAGAGGCTGGCGGCATTGTCACGTTGAATGGCAATGCTTAGCCTCTGGCCAAAGTAAAAGCCAGCTCCAAATTATGAACAAAATACATAATAGGTCTTTAATTATAAATTACAGGGAAACTTATATAAGAAATCAATGAAAACTTTAAATTAACATAAAAAATAACCGAAACTTTCCATCAACATTTTAAAATCGGTTATGTTTAACAGGAGGTATTTCTTTTATTTAACAAACTAACCCCGTATTAATGTAATATAGTACTTAAAGCTCCAAATAAAATTCTTGGAATAAATGTCTGAATAAAAAAACAAATAAATTGTAGTATTGGCATAACCGATTTTAAAGTTTCGATATTTATCATAATAGATAATGACTTTTTGCAGTATTTCTCATCTTCAATAGAAAAAACCAGATACGTACCTACATTAGGGATGTTGCCTGAGTAAAACATATATGATTATGTTTAGACCGTCAGTTAGATTATAGAAAAATATTGGACACGTATTTTTCCTTTATCAAATCTATAAAAACTGACGAAGATAAAAAGCATCAAAGATCAGGAGTGGGAGCGTGTGACGTCACTGCCCGGTAAAAATTGTAGCGAGTAGTGACGTCACACGAGTTTTCAACGCACTGTATCATCTTCATTTTTTTGTATATGTGAAAAAAGAGAAAATACGTCACCAATATTTTTTGGAAATCTATCTGACGGACTAATCAAATTTTTTTAGTTAACTACCCTAATGTTTACCATTGAGTTTGTAAATAAATATCATATGGGAAGAGGCCAGATGGGATGACCATAATGCCTTGGAAGGTGGGTAGGCCTTTGGTGTGGGATGCAACATGTGTCGATACCCTTGCGCCATCCCATCTTAGCACGGCGGGTTGTGCTGGGGCGGCTGCGGCAGGTGCAGAAAATCTCAAACGGCGCAAATACAACAACCTTATTGGGAATTATGTATTTGAGCCGTTTGGGGTTGAAACACTAGGGCCGTGGGGTCCGAGTGCTCATCGGCTTTTCCGTGAAATCAGTAAGCAGTTAGTCAACTCTTCACGTGACCAGAGGGCTGGCCTTTTCTTTGGTCAACGAATCAGCATTGCCATTCAATGTGGCCAGTGTTCTGGGCACTTTTCCCGTTGACAGCGATGTGGACGAATTTTTCGATGTCCTATGAGTCTTTTCTCCTTTTTACTCCGCTTGTACATATATATATATTCTATATTATAGTTGTATTTTGTAAATATATAGTTTTTAATAATGAAGAGTAGCTCTAATGTACCTACATATTAATTAAATAATTTACATGAATAAAATATTAAATAGCATATTTTTAGCAGTGTAGGTACGCGGTGGCGCGACTAGGAAGCATGCTTTCTGGCCGCGCCAACTAATTTGTTAAATATCTTGCGATTCTTTCAAGTACGTTTTTCTCTTTATTATGTACATTTATTTTTATCCCCCTGAAAAAAAACCCTGATTCAAAATGGGACTGTGGCGCGGCCCGAAAGTATCAAGCTGTTTTCTTACCATAAGTCCATGGGAGTGACAGCAAGTTTTAAAACTAAGCTACTAGTGCTGTGCCATATAGTAGTTTCTAAAACATTTTAGAACATTTAACAGCTAAGGGCCACGGCGAGAGGGCGAGGGTGAGAGAGAAAACTGTGTCAAAACTAGTAGTATATAGTAGTACTGGAGATAAATGGGAACATTGGTTTGCACAAACAAACATCCTCTCACCCCAAACGCATACACCGTCTCCGTTCCGTCGTGGGTAAAAAAACAGGGTTCCAAGTTCCAAGCAATTAAATCGGTAAGTTTTATCATAAATCTAGGTCAGACAAAATTGTAGGTCATGCAATTACTTAAAAAATTGTTCTGACACTTTTTTTTTAGAATAACCTTTTCTGAATTATTGCGATTCCTTTAAATGACATGTGTTCTTCATAATATGCACAACTACGTCGCATATACAGGTCCGTCTTTAATTATACATGTGTTACAGTAGAGAGAGCTGATTTGCAGTCAAAAATAATATGTAGCAGTCTAAAATAATACCTATGTAACTATTAAACTACACCCGCGATCTTACCCCGGTTATTTTTTTCATACAAAAAGGTTACACTCTATAGCACCCTGTATCTGTATGTATAATTCGAATTATCCAAAAACGAAATCTTTCATCCAAACATGTGTCTTTTTTATGTTGACATAGAGATAGCGCAGAGCTCTGTCAGTCCGCGGCAACATGCTGGCCCGTAGATTTGCCTGCTGTACGGACCCAGTCAAGATCACGCTATTTAAAGCGTATTGTCAGGGTCTGTATACGGGTAGTCTATGGGTTAGTTATACTAAAAAATCCCTGGACACTCTGCGCGTCCAATACAATAATATTTTCAGGATGATGCTGGGACTTCCTCGTTTCTGCAGTGCCTCTGAGATGTTCGCGCAGGCTCATACTGACGGTTTTCATGCCGTCATTAGGAAAAAAGTCGTGTCACTTATGAGGAGGGTGCGGGGGAGTCACAACAGCATCCTGAAAACCATAGCTGAAGATGTGCGTGCGCCTGTGTTGAGGCATTTCGTTCGTCTAGTGATATTTTAGGGAGGTATCTCTCTGTTGGTTATCTAGACGGGGCGGGGTGTCTCAGCACAGGGGCATTTTTGTAAATTGTGATGTTCTTTGTATTTGTATTTTAATTAAGGTACTAACAATAGGTTATAAGTTATTTTTTGTATACTAACCGGTGGATCTAGTTGTCCAATAATAAATAATTTTGAATTTTTTTAGACTTCAGCCGTTTAGGTACCTTACAGGTCAGAGCCACCAGTTCACTCTTCTGGTTGGTAATTTGTAAATAAATGGTCTAGTTTTACCGTATCATATAACTCATACTCATAGATAGATAGATAGTAGTTATGTGATTGCTGTTACGTTCTCCATTTTAATCCAACTGTCCCAAAATGAGGATGTTTTTCAAAGTATTATGTAAGTATGTATGTCTATTTCCATGGCACACCCTGTGGTTGAGTACATCTACTTCGACTTTCATGTGATTCAAAGGCCGGACAGTATTATTAAGAGCGCATACGCCGTACATTTCATACAAATTTTTAAGTCCTTGTAAGCAGGATACATAGTTCTAAAAAGTTAGTTGAAAACATTTTCGATAAACAGTGTTATTTTTTTAAATAAGACCTATTTTAAATTTCCCATACAAACATAGATTTCCAGTTATCTTTTTTAAATAGGACATTTCGAAAATGTTTTTAACTAACTTTTTAGACCTATGTATCCTGCTTATATGTGTGAAGTTTCATGAAAAGCGGTTGTCATTTCGTAAAATAGCGACTTGAAAAATTTTATGAAATGCCGTACTGTGTACACGCTCTTAAGTTTTTTCTAGTTGGAATTCCTCAGTGGCTCGGTGCCCCGGCAAGCCGGTACAACAACGTGGCTATATAGTATAAATACCTGTGTTAATGTTAGTCAACGAGTGTTCAACATACTATTTCTGTACTTACCTTTACTTCGTGAACATAATCATGGTTTATTACAAAACAACTACCTATGTACTTTATAGAAAGAATAAGTATTAAAATTAACTAGGAAATATGGAGACATTGCAATAATAGCCCTGTATTATATACAATGTGGATCTGGACTTACGACATTAAATTAAAACGAGCACAGTATTAGTCCATCGAAACATTTTAAAACACGAAAATTAGTAGTTAATGGAAAATTCAAGAATTGCAATTTTCAAACAAAATAAATATCAAAATCAACTGCATAAAAAGTAAACACGCTTTATCTACGAAAAGTCACTGACACGGCGTGGTACGGGGTGCAGCGGGCAGTTGCGGTGCGGGACGTAGGTAGGTACTTTAGTCGGAGAACAACAAATCACCAAGTTGCGCGTTCGCAACAAATCGTACCTACGTTTTTGCACAGGTCCTTGACCTTACAATGTTTACCTATTATTACGGACTCAGATCTACAGCATGATGAAAAATAAGAAAATGAAAAATAATTTCCTGTGGCTAAAGTATTCATTGGATTTGATTGATTTTTTGTATACGGGTAAAGAACATGATACTCTTTACGTGGCTTAAAGGAATGTCAATCGTCCTGCTCCACTATCCAAATCCATAAGCATTGCATTTATAAGTGCAGGAGTTATACGAGTAAGGAATAATAAGTCATTTTTTTTTATAAAAACACATTTAATCGACCCATAATAAATTCACACAAATATCATGGTGAACAAAATGATCTAAATATAACATCATCTACACTTGAAACTGAAACAATAATAGATTGTTGAGTTCTATAAACTAAATAATGAATAGATTGTACGTTATAAGTCTACAAAGCGTAGAGGCGAGCTCGAGTGAGGCGTATGACGTCCGCCTCTGTGTGCGCCATACCGCGGACGTGGACAAACAGATCTACTGACATTCCGCTACTGATTAAGATTCTAACTATTAAGAGAAATCTTTCAACATCGTAAAAACTGCTTGGAACAATCTATGTTTGCATGGCTATCCTCCTTCCAGTCGATCAACAGCCGGCGGGTAGATACTTTCGAGTACTCGTAGGTAATCAGACAATCATTCTCTACTACTCCAACAGAAGTAGCCGGCCAACAGATTAGAAAATATCTACTGGCGTGTGGTCACCTATGATTCATTATGATTTACGTTAAATTCGAAGTGATTATGATACTCGCGTTACGCGCTAGTTCTTATGTCTCCACATCTTGATAACTTCACGGTGGAATCGTAATCTCTCCGATTTAAAACTAAGCACAATTATTTCCTCTAATATACTCGTTACAATATTTTTTATTAATACTAAAAATAATGAACTTATATTAAACGAAAATTCTTATAAGCTATTGCACGATTATTATAGCTTTATTGTTCTCTAACATTATTTAGTTCAACTACTAAAAGCGGTGATAATAATACCTACGTTTTTAAAAACAAAACTGAAAAATTCGTAAAAAATAATACTGATTAATAAACATGATCAACAACTTAACAATAATAATATTAAAAACAGACTGCCTCGTCGGTCGCAAGACTCATTAGGTCTTAGCTTAGAAATAAAAACAAGAAAACAATCACATATTCATAAAATACTGCCAAATCGAAGCTTAAATAGTTCCAAAACACCTGTCATCAATATGATCAAGTTCAATATCTATCTTGGTCTTAGCATAGCACCCAGCGACGTGTAAGCGCGCGCGCCGCACCGCACCGAGCCGCCACCTACACGTCAACTCTTCTCTCGCAATACCCTGTTTAGCAATTTTTCTAGTTGGACCTTGCGATCTCGTATGACTCCCATCCATTCTTAAGCTAAACCCTATTTATTTTGTAGTGTTAAACTGGGTAGTGTGAGTGAAGCCTCCACGTGTACATGAGAGCCAGGAGCGCGCTTTGCATCACCGACCCGGCGCCGCTCTCACAGCAGCCCCTCTTGTTCAATTTATTACTAAATTACAAAATAACCACGCTAACTAACTCCCTTATACAGTCGCGTAAATAAATACGTATAGTTACGTGTCACATTAGCCTAACTGAATGATATAACGCTCGATAGTGGTACATTTTATCATGTATAATATCAGTGGTTTCTAATAAAATTCTCGTTAAATGAGAAATGATATAATTTCAACAGTGCGACTCACAAGACGTGAGGAACTTAGCTAGGTGTTACCGGCTCGAGCATGCCGCCGCCCCACGAATTATGGCTCAAAAATGACGTTAGCCACGTTATGCTAGAATTGGGCAGTAAGAATCGAATGTGACGCATCGTACACCTTCGAATGTTCCTTGAGAAGTTGTTATAATTACTGGCTGTTAGAGCTCGGTAGTGTGTTGAGATTCGTGGGGGCCTCCTGCGAGCGAGGCAGCTTAGCACACCACGGCCTCCGAGATGGGGTTCTCGGTGATGCGGATGACGGGCGAGTGGCGGCACGGGCGGCGGCGCCCGGCGTCCGACAGTCGCCGGTAGGCCGTGATCTTGGTCGGCGACAGCGGCGCCACTGGAACATACAAACAAATTCAGATATGTAACTTATTACATATGATCTAGTTATTTTCGTGGTGGTTATTACTGAATCCACAGATTTTGATCACAAAAATAATAAAATCAGACTGTTATTGCCTCAGTTCTGGAAAATGCCTGAACGAGGATTTTTTGGTAAAACTTTGAGATATTGCTTCTTGCATGTAAGTACCTACATATAACTTACCTGTCGCGTATATCTTGCACTGAACGTATCACTTTTCAATTGGAGTTTTTAGTTGCAGACTAACTTTTCTTTCAGTGTTTTAGAGACACCTACATATGTACACCCTTCATTAATATTATAATAATTCAATACATTTTATTTTACTAGGTTTTACCCGCGTCTTTATACGCGCATATCCTGTTTTTTTCTAGTTCCTGTAGGAGTTCCCAAGGAAACTACAAGGCAATTTTCAGCTCGGCTGCATTGTCTGTCAGGCGCACAGTCACTCAATAACAGAAAAGTTTTATATATATTGATTAAAATAATAACAAAAACTGCTGTTTTTCAAGACTAGATAAGCATGGTGAACTAAAAATTGCAATATACAATAACCTACATGTGGTTCTAAAAACATCAACAATTATAATCGAAATACTATCAAACAAAGACTATTTGGTATAGAAAGAAGGTTTAAAATAATTTAGACCTTCAGACATCCGAGTTTTGTGTGATAGTCCTTATAAAGATTAAAAATGGAGCGGAAGCTATCAAAATTGATTGGTAGTACCAATAGTTACGGCCTTGGCTTACATTATGCGGGCCCGGACTTGATATTACTAAAGACTGGATAGATTACAATTTTATGTTTAACTTGGGATATTCTAAGACAGCTTTATTTCCAAAGGGGTACAATGTAAGGTCGAGTCAGCGTGAATACATTGACATTTTGGTGGTGCAACATGATGTATTTCAGAAGACCAATTCTTGACCTTAGAAAACGTTCAAATTCAAGTCTAATATCATCTCAGCCACACTCAATGACAAAATCTTATAAACACGTAGAAAAATGCTTTGGCAAGCGAACGAGAACGCTCCTTAAAACACGAGAATTTCCTTCCGAATGCCAATTATACTAATTTTCAAGTAACGTACACATTCGCATCTCAGTCGCAATCTGTCAAAAATGTATGAAAAATTAGGTTTTTTTGAGCTATTGCGACGGACATGTGAATGCGAACGTTGCTTAAAAATTAGTAGAAGCCCTATGTTATTAAGTAATCTAACCAACTAAGATAGCTTCCGCATTCCATAAAATGTATGGTTTAAGAATAAAAACTTACATTGTCTACTCAATGGACATATGAAACTGGTGATCTACGCCCGACGTCGGTGGCGAACTAACATGCTGGACGCGTTTGTTCAGTGCTAACACAGCTACGAGTGTGGAGAAATAAAAGTAATTAAAAAAATAAATAGTTAATAACGTATACGCCAAACGGCATTTCATACAAATTTTTAATTCGTTATTTTCCGAAATTATTGAACTGATTTTAATGAAATTTCACACATATAAGCAGGATACATAGGTCTAAAGCTTTAGTTGAAAATAATTTCGTTAAATAGTGTTACAGTTAAATTAGACCCATTTTAAAAATTTCCATACAAACATAAATTCCCAGTTTATTTTTTTTCTTATAAGACTTATATTTCGAAAATGTTTTTAAGTATCTTATTAGACCTATGTATCCTGCTTATATGTGTGAAGTTTCATTAAAATCGGTTCAGTCATATCGCGAATAGTGACTTGAAAATTTGTATGAAATGCCATACGGCGTACACGCTCTTAACACGAGCATTGTTTATAGGTTCGCTGTATGCTGCGTTTCTTCCCCACAGAATTATCTGCGTGATCATGATTTTTTTATTCTATTAAGAAAGAACGTTACTATTTTTCCAAACGTGGGCAAAAAGTCGGAAAGGGCTTAAGTTACTCAAGATAACAACGCAAGATACAGCGTTCTCAATAAACGTCTACATCTACAAAATAAATTACGAGTGGAACAGTCTAAAATTTTATGAGATGTGTTGCTAGTCAGCTGTCTTGCTGTGTGTTCTTTGTAATATGTTATTGATTTATTTGAAACAAATAACGGTTTGACTGATTTTCGTAAAATACTTTAGGTACCTGTCTTGGTGTTAGACAGTTAGAAGTACAGCTGTTGATTTAGCAAACATCTCATATTTTACTACAACTATGTTCAGTCATGCACATTCAATAGATGATTATGACGTAGTAAGTACATACGTACGATTATTTTCCAATGGTCATTGTGACCCAAGGGGGTATTTAACTAAATTGTTATTTTTATACAAAAAGGCCTTGTCAAGAATTTGCCTGGAAACATCTGGAGTTTTAATCAATAAGCAAATAGTTGATGATTGTATAATCAAGAATATATATTCAAATGTTTTATCAATGAAATAGGACCTATATATAAAGCTTTTGGCCCTTTAATAACTACTGACAGGACTGATTCGAATCTCAGATGACATATTAACAATATTTTTATGAGAATTGTATCGTATGAACTAATACAAATGTTATAGCAACACCAAAGTACTAACACAATGACAAAGTATTAAACTTTATTTAAAATAATGATAATATTGCCTTTCAAACTACGTTCATCATGAAAGTAATCAAGGGGCTAGCTACGGACGTTTCCACAACAGTACCACAGGACCGAAAGCTCATCTAGCTCTACAGGAGGAAAGCTCCCTTCAGTACATACCAATTGTTAGGGACTGCATAACGCTATCGCATATCCAGGCTCAAACATAAACAGGACAATAAAAATAAACTTTCAGGCTCCAGACGTACAATAACTTAGCTTACATTATCATAAGTAAAGCGTATAATCATATTCATATCATATTTTTACATTATTATACAATCAGGGGCGGCAGTTCGTATAGAAAGTAGGTTAGACTAGACATCTTGCGAAGTAAACGTATTTCAATAAAATACAAAAAGTAAAATATGCAATGAACTATCAATATTTAAGTATTATTTGGTCAATATTTAAACGTTTAGAATGAATAACATTAATCATATCAAACATATTTACATAAGCTGCAGAATAGATGCAATATGATGTCACATTATGTTACATAACTTTGCTGTTATGTAGTAGCTGCATTTTTATGTTTTATTTATAGTTTCGGGCACTTTTGATTCGCAGTTTTATGATACATTTTAGGATGAAAAACATCTGACTATTAAGAACGAGTGTTAGGTCTAGGCAAGTGCTGTTTGTTAACTGTTTCGATATTGCATCTATTGAGCGAGGCGTGTAGAGTGCGACTGTTAAACATTCGAACTGCAATGCAAAGCTAAGCTTGCATCGGTACGCTACGTAGTCGTCGTCAGGTGGTGTGCTTCACTTACCGTAGCCCTCGCCTTGCAAGAACAGGCGGAAGGCCTCAGATATCTTAGCTGGCTGCTCCTCCAGCACCATTCCGCAATCAGAGATCTGAAATCATCGTTTTGGAAATATAATTACGTGCAGAGCTGGTGGCGAAATGATAACAGCCGCACGGGTCCATCCTCGAGGCTTGCCCAGGTCGGTCTGCAGGTGAAAAGCATGTTATCCATCATCCCGGCTGTCATATGTGAATCTTTGACCGTCGGTCGGGTACTCAGAAGCTAGAACCACAGACACCAGTCGTGCCAAAGGAGTACCGTGTTATACAATTACTGGCTTAAGAATTACACTTGCTGTCTGGATTAACAGTTTAAATCAACACGTGCGGAGAGACAATAATGGGGATAAATCCAGAGTGAAAAAATATGATATTTAGTCCATTAGTTAGATTATCCAAAAATATCGGAAATGTTTTTTTTTGCTTTATCAAATTGATGAAAACTGACGACAATAAAACACATCAAAGATCAGGAATACTTTTACCTAAACGTGACGTCACACGAGTTTTCAACGCACTGTATCGTCACTATATATAAATTGCAAAAAAGAGATTTTTTAACCATCTATGCTACTCAGCAGTCTTCAAAACTGGTACACGGCTGCATACGGTTGGACTAGAAAGTGGCCCATACATACATAGTTTAGAAAAGACTAGGCAGAAAATTACGCGCAGATACGTGGACAAAGTATAGAAATTACCATTATGGTTCATAACATGAGTGATCTTTTCCGATTTATATTTTGGCTGTTAATCGAGTAATTAAAGTCACATAACGTCGATACATCAAGTCTAACAAGCTGTGTCTACATTCGGAAAACCCAACCCCTTATTCGTGGTTACGTATTTAGTGCAACAAATAAATCCACGAGTTTGAAATTGGGTCATATTAATTAAGCTCAGCTTAAAATTCTCCAACATTAAGCTTCAGAATACGGGTCATGGTCAATGTCACAAGTTTATTCCCGCATTTAGTACATTTCCTTGAACTTTACTGCTATTGTAGACGCTGACAAGCAGATTAACTTGTTTCAAGTGTTGCCCCCGGACTTAATCCCGCGGTTGGAAACTTTAACTTGGATGCATATTTTGGAAAACAATGCTTTTATAAGTTTTGCAGAATTTTAAGTACGACCAAAAACTAAAATAGAAGGCTTGACAATTAGATTAGTAGTTTATAGTAGAAATTGTTTTTTATCGAATCCCTTATAAGATATGTTACTAATACGCAGTTCTAACACGTGACAATATCTGGTAGCATCATTTTTGTGACCGATTTTTATAGTAGACAATTTTTTCTTCTTGTCTCGTATAACAACCAGTCTTAAGTTATGCCATTTATGTGGCAGTGGTAGTGCACTATTCAGCAAGAGCAACTACAAAATGCAATGGCAGCTAATAATTATTTTATTAGTTAGCTGAAGTTTCCATTCTGTTTATTATATAGAGGTAAAATAAACAAGTGGCTTATAATTTAGCCTTGCACTCTATGAATGAATGCAGCGCCCGAGAGCAGTTTCAATGGATATCCGGTGGTGTTGAATATAAATGACGGTACTGTTTGTGAATGCAATCCACAGATGGCAGTACGAACGCCATTCGGTGCAAACTGTACGGCCATTACCTTTCGCCTTTTGAAAGGTTTACAAAAGTTCTCACTTTTGATTTTATAGTACATCAAAAAATTTATTGTATTTTTTTTATATAGTTTATGGATCGTTCTTAGGACTGAAGCGAAACAGGATAGTTTAAAACCTTTACAGCTTAATTAGAATAAGTTTTGTATTAATTATTTGTTTTGTTTTTTATTATTCATACTTTTCAAATTCAGATTATTTGAACTAACATATGATTAAAGACTGAGGCCCATACCTCTAAATGTCTTTAATTTAATGATCTATGTTTTGCAGCGTGATTATTTGAATCAAACATACCTAAGTAGGGTGAGATATTAGAAAACTCCTTTGCTTGTTTTTTGTTCGGTTTTAAGAATAATAGAACTATGAATTTTAACTTCAACATGCAAACCAAATTCCTCGTCAGAGAGATGTCGTATTTGTAATTCGTTGACACAAAACGTCCCCAATTGATGGTACCTCACAAGTCTCCCAGTTAATGAGCAAATCCTACCTTCATCCAAGTAGAGTTGTTGGGGTTGAGACGTCCATTGAAGGTGACGGTGTCCTCGACGTGCGGCGAGAGGGCCCCGGTGATGTTGAGCACCGGCACCTTGATGGTGTCGTGGTCGCGCGCGATGCCCAGGTCGGAGCGGCGCACGTACGCGTCGATGAACAGCGACAGGTTGGTCGGGTTCACGTTGCGCGTGAAGTACATGCGGTACATCTGCGTCAGGTCGCGGTTACGCTCCTCCGTGAACTGCAAATCACCGTTATTAATTTAAATCTAGAATGTTAGAACGAATATTTGAAGCGGTTATGAATGGGTAGAACAAAGGTTTTGAAAGTACGAGAGCGCCGTTGATAATAGTGTGGCTCTTTCGCCGAGACTCTTAGCTTATTGTCCATAATGGATATAGACTTCATAAAGCTAAGTACTGTGTCGGCGACGGATCAATAAATCAACAGACAGCGACGCAGTTTTAAAGAAATTGTATTTATCATTGAACGAGGTCACACATGGCTAACATCACACAATTTGCCAAGAAATAAAAAGGATACAAATGTGTATGTCTGCGTCCAAACATTTGTCGTACAAGTTAAATTATGCTTTGTTCCCGAAGAGTTGTAGTTTAGTTTCGTGTACAAGGTTGGTGGTAACATGATAATTGATCCGTTTTGCATTCATTAGGGGAAAGGGCACGGAGCGTCATAAACGAATCGGTCACGGTCACAGTAATCTCTGTATAAATATGAAATGTCGGCATCGTTTGCACGCAGCACATAAACCTCGCCCGGAATCGCAAGCGCATAGCGAGCAACTTATACACTATATTCATTTGTTATTTAAATGGCTGACTTTTATGACTATTATTATACCCTAAGTAATGTTCAAAAATGCAGAATCAAACAATTTTCTGGTAAAAACAATGGCTCGAAAAAGTTGTGAGAGCAGAGATCCTATGAACATTGAATTTAAATTTTTAATCCATCGCGTAGCCAATTGGTCTAAGTCCTAAAGATTAACACACAAAGAATTATAAATATGACATCTATAGTATTCGCATAGCAAGCAACACCACATCTTGAAAACACGTTATCCCTAATTTTCCTGAAGCCACGATAACAATAACAACTCGCAGCAATGTTAGAAAATCTGAAATCGGATTTGATAAGGAATTTCTGGACATCTTCCTGAAAACAATACATAGCCGAAATCAAGATTTAAAGAAAAAAAAACTGCTGTAGTGTGTTGTCTCTGTCACCTTTGTATATCTTGTTCTAAATGAAACGAGATATAATTCGCCACATTTCCTTTAGTTTCCAGATTTTACATCTAACTACATAACAGGTATAAAGTGATCGGAGTAGGGAGAGCAATTTTTGGTACTTGCAACACGTTTACATAGTATGGACATGGTTGAGATCCCGGGATTAACTGGGATTTAAAAAATAAACTCATGTCAAGGCGTTTATGATTTTTAAAGCTATTTGTGTGTATGCATTTGTCGCTGGTAATATCTTAACTAAGATAAAACGTCCCTCCTAGCAACCGACTTATATCACTAAAATGATGCCCATACTTCCGATATTTTTGCTGCAGAGTTTATTACATTACATTTCAGGTCATTAGCCCGCAACAGCTTTACCTACTCCGATTACTGGTCATAATTAACCAGCCGAGCCTCTAAAAGAAGTGGCATTCCATTAGCCACAATAAGGAAACATCTAAAATGTTTGGGATTGACATACGCTATCGAAACATCACTTCCATCAATCACTTTGTCATTTCGGCAATTGCTCTCGCCGATACAATGTCGAGTTTGTCTCGAGGCTCTAAGGCCAGGCGCATACATACAAAATTTAATCGAACAACTATTTAGTCGTGTGCGGTGTGTCCCAAGTATAGGGAACAAAAAAGATGCGCATACTCTCAACAAGACAGCTGCACGATAAAAAGAAATACATCGATTGGTCCGCGATAGAAAATGACGTAAATTAATTAAGACTGCACTCTCGTTGACTAAACTGTTTAGTCGTCATGAAATCGTCACAATTACACAACTCGACTAAACAATTTGTATGATTTGAAAATTGTATGTATGCGCCTGGCAAGTGTGAAGCATACCCGTCCGAAATGATGCCACATCAGATAGTCCAGGACGCCCTCAGTCATGCCACGGTTCTTCAGAGAGCGAGAGTTCACCTTCTGGTAAGCCCATTCAATCCAGCCCGCTTGGTTCGAAGTGCAGTTGATCAGGGTCAAAGCATCCACCTGGAACGTATTGGGGAAATTGATCGACAATGAAACATTAGCACATCGTCTGACATAATATCATAGACTTCTGAGTTACAAATATTGGGAGCTAGAGCACATTAACCTAGCCGACCTTATTGTACAGTAAAATGAAACCTATTTTTTTGGGAATTAGATGTAATATCGCTTGGTGACGCACAGTTTTCAGAAACTGCTACATATAATTTGGTTGATTTGTAGAAAAACTGTATTAAATGTTATGAATTGAAGTCATTTAAACCCATTTGAAAAGTCGCTAGAAATCTACATTATACCCAGGACGGTTATAGTTTATTGTTCAGATGTACATAATGTTTTAGTAACACGCATGAATGTATTAGCCTAGGCGTAATTTCTTTATAATTTATATTTAGTGGTACGATTGAGCAGCACCGCGTGTGCGTTCCCACGTCACGCACAATTCGTCCATATTCATAGCCAATTACTCGCAATTATTGTGAGCAGACTGAACAAATTTATGCGCAAATGTGTTCAAAGTGCGTCTGGATTTGCATAATCCATGCTGGTTTAGGCTACTATACAGGTAATCAGGCAATTGCTTGTTTGACGTTACATAAGGTAAGCCAACTTTAATAGCTAGCTATTTCGTGCCTAGCCTTTCCTAGAAAATAATTTTAAAGGTATACTGAAACTGAATACTGGGTAATTGCAATGCAATGTCGTTACCGAGTCTGACAATAATGATAGCTCATATGATATTGATCAAGTAATCGATACTAGTTCACTGTTTGTCACTGCGGTTGTCACCTTGATACTCCGCTTCATACAACCTTGGATTTAGTGGCCTTCATTTGTCTATGTTCATTTACATAATTATGTTCTTCGTTTAACGCAAGATATAGATTGTAGGCAGGAGAGGGCTTGAATTACAGGTAAATGTAGCAATGTGGCCTCAGGCATTATGCCGCATATTCATAAAGGCTCTTCTAGAGTTTTGTCATTGATAAGCATGAAAAAGGTTTTATGTTACAACGTATTACACGATAATCCACAATACATTCTGCTTCACTGTCTAATACGAACAACGGGAGCTAAATACAGTTATTATTTAATTGTATGTCTCAAAACATGTCACACCGAACGATCTCTATTTCCCACATGAGGACTGAAACAGTCCACATGTGGGAAATAGAGATAATTATATTGATTTTTCGTGCATCGGTACACACAATAATTTTATTATCATGGACTTCTTATAGGTTTTTACTATAATCTATAAGTAGAGTAATTTCTGCATTTTTTTTTTCAAAATTTAGGTTCAGCAGTTTCGAAGATAAGGGGGGGGGGGAATGGCCAATTGTCGTCTATTTTCTTGAATAACTTGGAAACTATTTATTTTAATTAAGACCTTCACAGCAAGACCTTCCTATTGATATGTCACACGATGAAGTTTTAATTTTTTATTTTCCACATTCCCCTCAAAAATGACGTCCCGTAGGTATACAGATTTCATCTATTCACGTCACGCCTCTGCGTTTGGGTCACAGATATTGAAATGAGTACCAAATTTCAACTTCATTCACTTCATTCACTCGGTCCAGGAGATTCTGAGATAGTTGACTGTGACGGACGGACAGACGGACACACTAGTGATCCTAAAAGGGTTCTGTTTTTTTTATTCGGACGTACGGAACCCTAAAAATACCTTAACATTAACGCCACCTCTTTGTTCGTAGACGATTGGTCTGAAAACAAGTATTATGCTGTGTGATATGAGAATAAATTCCGAGGAATTAAGAAAATAAAACCAATTCAGATAAAGTTAAAATCAATACTCTGAGAAACTAAAATTTTAACTGTCGAATCTGATTGTTGTTTAAATTAAAATGGGAAATCCATTAGAATAATATCTAACAATCAATTAGAGAAGCTGGAAGGCAAGAACTTGTCTAAATGTGAAAAAGTTTGACGAAGCCCGAGACATATTTTGCTACGATCTGCTGATATGAAATATTTTTAGTTATTTCCGCATATTATCAAAGTAGAAAAAGTGGGACAACTGCCTTTCCACCTTGTATCGATAAAGCTAATAGGTTTTAGGATAACGTGTAATTAATAATTCAGTGAGAGATTATATCGATTTATTTAAAATTGATTGAGTCAGGCGTTACTTTGCGGAAAACTAGATATTTTGTATTCATTTTCAAAGATCGATTTATTTATAAACATGGTTGGTTTTGTTTAGACTACCAGGGTTCATAGACAGGCAACAACGGCAAAACAATATAAAAAAGAAGAAATACTGTAAAGGATCACAACTAAAAATAAAACGTAGTATTTACACAGCGGATTGGTTGGATCTCTAAACCGGGATTTTTTAATGCATCCGCATCCAAGTGTACACTGTGGAACGCTGGTTCGGAACTGCACCTTAGAAGAGGAGGATAAATAACAGCGGATCTAGCTGTAATTCCTTTTTACCGGACGTGTCCCGAGCGCGACCTATTTCTGTCTGCGTGATTAGCGATCACTCACCGCCTGTATTCATCTCAACGAGGATCACCTTGAAGCGAGTATAATCCACAACACTATGAGTGAGGCCACGTTTGTTACTGAGCAGATTTGTAGCTCACCTATTTTCGCCTTGTTGAGACTAAAAAACTTTTGACAAAAAATAAAACCGACTTCTAAACAAAAAAACCAAAAAGTATAAAATAACTTTAAATTTAGGAACTCGGTGTTTTTGGTTGCTTTTTTGTTGTTGAACACACCGACTTTCGAAATTAAAGTTATTTTATACTTTTTGGTTTTTTTGTTTAGAAGTCGGTTTTATTTTTTGTAAAATGTTTTTTTATTTTTCACTTTTTAGTGGTTCACTCCCAGCTAAACATACATCACAGCGTACGTGGTATAAATTGGTGTAAACAATAAACAAACATGCTATTTCAGCTATCCCGACAGATTTGCTATCATTTATTGAAATTAACAAAAAACCGCTTGTTCGATTTCGATAAAATTTTCATGGGACCATTTGGGAAGTATACCCTTTCCAACAAAAAAAGAATTTTTCAAATCGGTTGGCAAGTGACGGAGTTATGCGCGAACAAACATTAAAAAAAAATACAAACATCCGAATTGAGAACCTCTTCCTTTTTTAGAAGTCGGTTAGAAAGTTCTCTTTTGAGTGTTAAAACCTATGCTGAAATGTGCTGATGAAGTCTCTCATCCTCCTGTTATTACCCGAATTTTACACACTGAAGTGTTAAAGTTACAAGTGGATGGTTTTGGCGGGAAAAGTAATTTTAAGGTCTCGAAATGTTTAAAGTGTTTATGTGTGCAACATGCGATTTCATCCTTCTGCGCTGGATTAGAGCAAAAATATTTTGCTTTCGTCTATACCAACTTTGGGAGATTTAGCCTAATTTAGCTGAAGTGAGTGCTATGTAGCATACACAGAGAGCGGATGCATGGGCGTACTCAGCTTCTGGCCTAGGCAAGTTAGATTATTTAGGTCAGACACTACTTAAAAAAACCTACAGGAAACGTTAGGTATATGTAGTGTGTAGTTCAAAAAGCTGCGAATCATCCTGCTTTATACATAAATTTGACTATGCATTTTTATTTGATTACGAGTACATAAATTGTTTATTTTTTTTTTTTTAATGGAAATTGCTTTGTGCATTTTTCCAATGTCTACTGCGCGGTTAGTTCAAAAGTGAGCACATAAGGCCCGTTGACCCTTTGATTAGTGATTAGGCGAGTTCTTACATTTTCTGCGAGATTTCCAGGGGGGGGGGGGGGGGGGAGGGGCAGCTGCCATCCCCTGCCCCTCCCTGGGTACGCCCATGAGCGGATGCATCGTGTACATCGAAGCGATGTTATATACTTCCAATATCAGTCGAGCGCGCGTCCATGCATGCAGCATCTACTGCATAGAAATTTGCAACTAGTACCTATAGGGAATGGAAGCCTAGCTTGCCTTTTAAGGCGATGCGTGATACATTACTTTCTATAAATTCAAAGAGGTTAGAAATTCAACTAATCGTGTATTTCCTTTGCGTCTATCAGAAAGATAATAAATATAATAGAGAAATGCCCAGCTTGTGAAAATGTTTTTAAGAACGTTGCAAATAAAGTACACAATGGTGAGTGTTGTGTAAACCACTTGGGTTCACCGCGACGCGCCGTGTCGCCGTGCTACCGCTTTCTGTATCAGCTCCTCAATCCAATTACCGAGAGAGAGCTTCTTAAGATGTTGATTGAAGTTCTTCGCACCGTTTAATGTTGCGACTATCGGAACAGCGTGGAAAACATCTTGGCCTGAATCGACTGGGCTCAACTTTACTTTATAAAAGGAAAGTTCAGAGCTTCATATTTTTTTACGTGGAGTACTCTTCTTGCAAAACACTATCACATGGTGTCATAATGAGAAATTTCATAGTTTTAGAGAGAGATAAATCCTTAAGTTTAAATAATTTCTAACCTATTTATCTATATAGTTAGAGTACTATGTCCCTGACTAGCAAATTTATTAATTATACCTCTGCTGTTGTTTCTTTGTTGTACCTGTTAATAGTATAGTACTTAGTTTTATTCGGGTGCATCGTCCTCACATATAACCAATTGGCTAATGTATACAAAATATTGTAAAACTTATACATATTTGAAAAGAGTAACTATGGAGTTTCTTGTCCGTTCTTCTCCATAAGAATCTACTTTTTGCGAATGGACAACTAGAGTCACTATAATATTTTTATTTTCAAATGTTTTGACGTTCAAAAGTGCCGTTAATGGTCTAGTTGAAATAAATGAATTGACTTTGACTTTGACTTTGAGTTTGCCAGGTAACTTAAAAATTCGTTTCGTTTTACGGTCGGACTAGACTAGGAGACAATATATTTAAATGTTTTTTTCTATAAATATTTCAGTTATTGAACTTTATTATTAAATATGCAGCTGCGCTAATGAAGCGTATTTAAATGAAAAGCAAATAGTTGAATAAATTTGATAAAAAATAATATTTTGTTTTAGAATAAGAATAATATTGTATCCAAACATAATTTCTTAAGCTCCGCGGTTTCACCTGCGTAGTTCCAGTTTCCGCGGAAATATGGGGATAAAATATAGCCTATGTTACTCGCTCATAATGGAGCTTTCCATTGAAGACTGAATTTTTAAAATCGTTTTAATGGTTTAGGCATGAAAGCGTAACAAACAATCAAACTCACATTCGCTTTGACAGTAGTCATTAATCGTACCTACTTCTGTTTGTAACATCGATTGACTGACCTCTGGGCTTGGGGCACCCCGACTCGGATAGGTTAGGTTAGAAGGGGATTAAGGAGTCTCGAGAGCCCGCGAACAAAGACCTCATCTCCTTAGTGTTCTTTAAACCATACCCGTCTACTGCTCCTTACAAATATTGACTATTTTCTGCGCCCTTGAACTTGAAGTGAAATTTGCATGATACAAGCAATGTTAATTTTTTATCTAGTTTTTGAGATATTTTTTTTTGACCTTGGTGATATTCTTGACGTTGGAGTATATTTTATTTATTAGATTTTAGATGACCTTAATTTGGATTGAAAACTTAGGTTAGGTAGTAGCCATAACCCAAAAATCTTCCCCACCCCTAATACTCCCACTATCCCACCAATCCCGAAATAAACTTTAGGTGATATTTTTTTCAATAGCTATAGTTTTTCGATACTATAAAAAGGCTTATCTTGCCAAAATACCCTTTGTAAAAAACCAGCAGTTATTTAATACAAAGTCCTTCCAATGGTTGCCTTGTCAATCTTGAACTTTACAATAGAACAAAGTTGTTAAATAAAAAGCAGTCAATGAATGCTCTGGTTTGCACCTTGAAATAATAAAGTGCGACTTCCGACAAAGTGGAAGTGGAAAGTTTCCATTGAAGTTATAAGCGTGCTGGAGTTTTGTGCCGCATTTGCATCGAGAGGTTCTCTGAATGATTTATCAGTCATAGTATTTAAATTTATTTATAGTGTAGTATTAAGGAAAGTGCACGCAATTAGGAACGTTCCCCATTTACTTAATCCTAAATTCCTTTGATATAAGCAAAGGCCTTTAGGGGTCTTAGAAATCCGATTACAAATATCGAGCAGATTCGTGTCCAATCGGCCTGCAAGTGCAGTACATGGTAGAATAAGTAATGTCTTACCTTCTGCGGGTGCACGATAGAGAACCTAGCGAGGATGTTCGCGCCGGCGCCGACCCCGAAGCCGATGAACGACTTGATCCCGAAGTGGCCGAGCACATAGTTCAGCTGGTTGGCCAACTCATCCATTGTCGGGTACATGTAGCTGCAACAAAGTGAGATCTCTTAGTCTTAACCGATTTTGACAGAGAGATAGCAAGGAAGAAGTAGTAGTAGACTGATTACGACTTTTATTTTGCAGATGGAAAGCCTATATAGATAGTGTAAATATGCCTTTTATTCAGAAACTAGCTGACCCGCGCTACTTCGTTTGTGTAACATTTTTTTTATGACTGCTCTGCTCCTATTGGTCTTAGCGTGATAATATTATATGTATATTTTTTAGTGGCGTACTGTCAGTAGTTCTATACATGCAGTCTGTGGGTCAACTATACCCAGAGGATATACAACGCCCTGCGTGTCCAATATAATAATGCATTCAGAGTGCTTATGGGGTTGCCGCGCTTCTGTAGTGCATCAAGCATGTTTGCAGAGGCGGAAATTGATGGTTTTCCTGACATCATACGCAAGCGATGCGCCTCGATCTTGCGCCGAGTGCGCGCCAACCCCAACAGGTATTTTTCATTGATTCTCCAATAGTTATAAGTACTAACATAGTTTTTTAAGGTTTCTTGTATTACTAGCCAAGAAATGGACTCAGTCTGAAATATAAGATTTTTATTTTATTTATTTTATACCTGATATATACCTATAGCCTACCTAGAGAAAAGGGCTATTTAAAACTGAAATAATTTTTCAAATCCGACCTGTAGTTCCTGAGAGGCTTTCAAGCAAACAAACTCTTCCACTAGTTATTAGTAAGTAAATGAGAAGTAATTATAAAATTTGGTGAGCCACACAAAAACAGCATTTAAATAATTTGAAATACAAAGATTTTGTTCGCAATTAACAAAATCAGGCAGCAATCCTTGCTCCGCAAAATAATTTTGATAACGCGAACGGTCAACAATTAAATCATAAATAGGCAGCTTACAATGACATGAGTTTGCATAGTAAACATTCAGTCCGCAAAATAACTACTTGATCAGCAAGATTTCATGATTGATCAGTAGAGAAAACAATAACTATAAGCACTGTATTTGCTTGGTATGGATATTTAAAACATGGTGAGTAAAATAACTGATTGTGTGATTTTGCGATTGTTTCACGAATAAAATGGATAATATAATGGTAATGAAGAAGAAATAAAAGTAGTTCCCGACTACGAATCGGATGTGGAATGCTGCATAGACAATGAAAAATCGCCGTATGTGTGGCAAAAGACAATTACTAGTGTTACAAGAAGAACTTAGGATCCAAGAGCTAGCGAAGCGAGCTCGGGACATGGGGCGATTGGGTTAGAAGGAGGTGCGTGCAGCGAGCAGATTCCGCCACCTCTTTCGTGGTTATTTTTTTTTAAACCCTTGATCCCGAAGCGGGGCTCCAACACGCTTTTTAAGCCACTTTTGAGTGTATCGAGGTTAGGTTACTAAAAGTCGATTTTCTCGGAAATGGTACGTTGCCTTTTTACGGGAGTGGTGCCATGGGGGAAGGGTCACCTCTCTCCCCCTCCCTCATCGTATTTCAGAGCACAGTGGTTAGTAAAAAACCACAATTGGTTCTTGGTAAAGTAAAGTATTTTTGCTACTTTTATATGCAGCTAAAATGGTTTTTTTTGCTTACCCTCAGAGTGCTTATATAATTAATATGCTGTACAAAAATAATTATAGCAATTCAGAATGACATAAATTGCTGATTGATTTTGGAATGTTTGCTGGCCATGAGTTGCTGACCAATCAGCTATTTCGCTCTTTTTTTATTTAGCTCACAAAAATACGAATAGGTACTATGCTAACCATTTAAATAACACGCTTAATATATTAGTGTAGATTATGCACGGTTCCTGCGGAACAGACTATAGAAGCGAAAAGGTAGTTGTTAGGTAATAATATTTTAATTATTCTTCAAAGATGTTCTCAATTACAAATATTTTTGCCATAAAGTTTAACTGTAAGGAATAATTAGAGACACGATTATCAAAGCGTGGTACTACCCGCTTTGCCTGATTATAACTCTCAAAATGCATTTACTAAATAGTTTCATATACGTTCAAAATAATGACAGGCTTTTAATAGTAAAAGCGTGTCAGTGTCAGAACGCATTAGCGATAAATTGAAGTTGACGGAGCTTTTTCCAATACATGTGCATTAATATTCATAATTATGTAATATTCATTGAATATTATTTATTGATGTTGACTAATTTGAGCATTGGGTGGATATAGAAGTATTTCATAAAGACTGAATAAAAATACTGCAATATAGTAATTAACGGAAACATGAAATACCCGCGTACATTTTGTTTGTGTTTGATTTTGACTGTGACAAAAAGTTGGAAAACAAAGTACGAAAGGGTTTGACGCATTTGGTGCACATCTCATATGGTACACTTCGCAACTGGTGCACTTCTCATATGGTACACTTCGCAACTGGTGCACTTCGCAAAAGGAGCACTTTTTAAGATGAGTGGATATTTGAAAAATTGTCTAATAAAAATGATAGAATTTTTGATTTTACGTAGGCAATTTTCTTAAAATTGTACACCATTTGAGCATGGTGTACAAGTTGAGATGTGCACCAAATGCGTCAAACCCGTACGTAACAGTATAGTACCGACAGCCGCGGCCAGCATTACATAACACTGCGGAGGCAAATGAATGAATTCTGTACAGACTGCAAGTAGGCCCCGGGGGACCAGCTCCCCGCCGACAAAGGTATCGATAAAACTTTAAAATAAATGCCTTCCCACTGGTAGCTTCAAAGCGCAGCACTGATCGGAATAATTGGAAATGTATCGTCAATTCCAAAACGTCACCGAGACAACCACGACTCTATCAAAGTTATCTCTCCCAAAGTTTAAGATCGACTATGAGACAACCACGTCGCTCAAACCACTCTTAAGTACCTAAGTTAAGCGGTCTCCATTCTATATGTAGTGTTTGCAAAACGTAATCTAGGACTTGCAAACTTCGGTTCCAGAAATAATATCTACTATAGTAACTAGCATAACATTTTCAATAGGGGAACCGCGTGTTTGACAGAGATTGATGAGAGCATATTGTAGCGAATGTAAAAGTCCCACCATATGCGCCAGCTGTGCGGTGCGGGTGAATTGCTACCAGTTCACCGCTATTAGGTATGCCGAATTTAAGCTGCCACTCTTAATCTGTCGATCAGCTGTTGATTTAAGCCTTCAATAGGTTTAATCCTTCTGACGCTTCATTTCGTTACTAATTGGTAAGCGTTTGCACTTTATACGGATTAATTTATGTCTTTTTTATTTTAATATTTAAAGAAGTCATTGAAGATTTTAAGCAATTACGAATTTGAAGTTACATTGAATTTTCAGGGTCCCGAATAAACTACAATCATGATACAATAGAACTCTGCTTTTCAGCAACATACTCAAAAGCAACATCAAATAGAATATATTTATGACTGAAAGATCACAGAGTTTCGCTCTCTAAACAATACTGACAATATTGAGAGTACAAGTTTGAAACTTTGGATAAATTGAAAAGCAGTACCTGCATAAAACATCAGGCAGTCATACGAAACAACTGATGTTTCGCTGAGTTTTTTTTTTAAAAAACATAATTAGGTGATGTTTGGTATTGTAGTACATAAAAAAGCAAGAATAGCCAAGGGGATACTTTTATGTAGGTAATACAGTTGTGTAAAGTTTGAGAATCAAGGCATGGCGTCAATCAGAAAATTATTTTAACCCAGTTATACGGATAAAATCGCTGCGCATGCAACACTTGAATTAAACGCTAATGGCTATTAACATTGGAAATTCATGACGTCAGCCGAGTGACGTTAATATCGTAACAGAAACAGGACTTGATGGAGGATTAAAGCTTTAATACCATGTTGTAAATCAGAAATTAGGCGAAATGTAGGGTAGTTAGCGAATAATGTGGGGGAGCGGGCTTGCGCTTATAATGCCAAAACGTCGTGGAGATACAATTTTCCAATGAGTGATTTCTGTGTGTCCCGAAGGATAACAGCCGGCATGACCAGACGTCGTCAGCTGGTAGCCCTCGCGCCGCCGTCATGAGTAGGTAGTCTATATCGAGCGGCAGTCTGTTACATAACACTGCGGTACGAGACCCACTGCCGATTCTATTCCGCCTTACAAATAACCGAACCTTAGTCGAATAATAATATGTCATGTGCCTGCTACTCACGTGTAACATTCATTACCTACGTGCTTTGATCACTTTTTCTCATTCAGATTTGTATCCATACTTTCATTCATCATGTGGCATAATGACGACTAAACAATTAAAATGACTCTAGGTTGAACGGTTAACATTTCAAGATGAACTTGTTAGTTAATTAGTTCAGCGTAGTTTTCTTAGGAACAAACAATGTGACTGTAATTACAATGTATACTGTATTCCTTTGAAAGCACAAAGCAATTAAGATTGACTAGCAACAATAGAATGGAGACTAATGAGGGTTTGGCCCAAACAAGTTAGTATCATCTTTTTAGTTGAGCCCATGTTGGGCGCCAAGTAACTCTTTATTTGAATCCAAATGTGGTACTAATAAATAAACGATTATTTAACGTGCAACTTATTGTATTCATACATAACATATTTTTGGGAGCAGATGTACTGATAGGTATACATATGTTACGCAGAGTTGGCGCCGATGTGTCGCGACGCCCCATTAATGCAGTTTATTCACCTACCCTCCACGGGAAGACTACTCATTGTCATTTCATTACTCATTCGTGTCCCTAATACCGGTTGCTGTCACTGTTAATCTTGTTCAGTGAGTTACCTAAGGTTATCATGCACGCGGTGTTAGGCAATGATTACGGCAGTTTAAATTAAGAAGGTAAGTTAGTAAGATTTTGTTTCAAGTTTCTGGAAGTAATTCAATGATTTAAGAAAATATACATATTTACGATTGCAAGTGGTTTGAATAAGAGTTTAATAAAAGTAGCAGAACTTTATAGAAAACAACAGCCATAGTTGCTTCAATAGATATGTGCACAAGTTGCTAATAAATTATTTAATTCCAATAAAACAACACGTTACTGGCGTCTAGCAGTCTAGCGCTCCGTCTGTGATACATACGTACATATGTACGTTCACATAGACTAAGAAAGTCCGCGTCTTCATTAAGACACAAGGAATTTAAACATTTTAGGACCTAAAGAAAAACATAATTAGTTAATGTACAGAAAAGAAAAACAACTTTAAGTCTGTAATCTGTATAATGCATCTTTAAATAAACAGAAATGCTTTTCTAGCTATCTTTCCAAGGTGAAATTCCGGCTACACATAACCAAGTATGAAAATTCTGTCTCAGGAGGAATCTGCTATCAGATAGCTTTCGGAGAATTTTTTTACTGTATTATTTATTATACGGTTTTCTGAATTGGTTTTTACGAATAAGCACCTAAGTAAGAGTTATTGCCGTTTGAGCGTTTATATATCGAGAGCTGTTGACGGATTCCGAAGAATTCACGTCGACACTGAGCTCATACTGTTTTATTAGCTGTCAATATAGCAACGATGTGACATTCATTGTGGTTTACGAGTTTTTGCTGTCTAAAAATAAGATATGGCCAAGTATAAAAGCTGCTAATGTTTGTTTTGAATACGACTGTAGTTGTAGCGAGTCTCAGAACTTGATTCCTGAATAGATTTGTGGAGAATCAGCGGTCAAGTTCTGCCAGCCAGCAGAATGTCATATACAATAGGCAACAATTTAGTTTAGCTTATAATCTTAGAGAACACGAAATTTATTATTATCTAATGGATCCTGTTGTTAGATTAAATAAAGGATTGTATCAGGCGACGACCCCAATGCAAGGAGGGGCGGCTGTTTTGTAAATCATAGTAATGTTGTCCCGACCTTTTTAAAGGTTGAACGCTCTCTCCTGTCAGATATTGATGTTACTTAGTTGTCCCATAGGAAGATGTTTGTTCGGTGGCAACGCCACAGTTAAATTGGTTCGAGATTGATTGTCTGACCACAAGAAGCACACGACCTCATTCAGAACGATACTTTAGACAGTTGAATCCACTAGATACTAAGCTAGATTTAGACGGCCTAGTGACCTGCCCCATAAATTTATTATAAACGTACCTGGAAACACAATGAACGGCAGCCGTACTGCAGCATGTACAAGTACATATAAAAATACAATAACGAGTACACTGTCCTTTAGTTCCCTAGCAACGTCGAAGTACACAAACCTCAAATAGTGTACATTCATACAATTTTCGCGATTTTGAAGATTTTGTTAACAAATTCGTGTTTTCAGCGGTTACAGTATTTCATATATAACAGGTATCGGAAAACGAATCGGAAGACATCTTTGTTTTCCGATCAAAGCGCCTCGGTCTTTGTCTATATTTTGCATTTTTATAACATCCTTTCAATGTGAAAAAAGGAACAGAAGGTGTCCTGGTGGCTTTGATGTCATGAATTTTAATGCCGGGCTGTAGTGATTCATATGTTTATGTTTAAATTTTCCCGGAGAACACTTTTTCAAGGTTCGTTATGAAAGCGAAATTAAATTCAACACAGCTCGTAGTTTTATGACATTGATAACTGCTGCAGTAGTTTGAAAAACTTAGGCGAAGAGTTTCTCAACAGTAGCGGCTGGTCCACAAGTATTCGCATTGACCTCGAAACTTGCTTGAAGACAGCTCTCAAATACGTACTGGTACAGTTCGTGAAGGTACTCTTCTGTAATTGAGTCACGATCCCAAAGGAAATTATATCACTATCACTAAATTAGTTATAGATTTTAGCAATCAAATTAATGGTGCTTTTAAAGTAACTACTTCATCCTCAATGCAGGTCGAAATCGAGCGATAAAATGCTTTAGCTAGAATGTAAGTTACTTTCTTTTTTGCAGTAACAGCAACATGAAATAAAACTGCATTAAGTATAGCTAAACAGACTAAAATATACACTGGAAACCGATTATTCAGGTAGAAAAAGTCGGAGAAAATGAGCCGTAAAACATCCGCATAGCTCAAGGATGTAATTTTCTTTTTTCAAATCGTTTAACAATTAATGTTCTAGTAAAATAAATTACTGTCATTCCTAAAAGGGACGGAGCAAATGGTAGATTTTCTATTGAATTTCTAACATGTATATACATTTGTAACAATTCTGGGTTTAAATATGTACAGGTACAGGATCGAAATAATCCTATGTGACCGAATACAACGAACCAAACTTATTTATGCATAAGAATCGTGGTTCAAAAAACGTTAAAAGACTACTAGCGATTGCCAGTACCTGGAAAACTGGGTAAAGGGAAAAGAAAATACTTTAACGGTAATTTGTTTTGTGGTGCAATTTAGCGTGGCGAACATAAGTGGGTCATTGAAATAGGTAGGGCGAGTAAAAAAAGGTATGCAAATTAATACAAGTTAATATACTTACTGTATTAATAACTGATATTCCTGACATATTTTTGACAGAACTTTATCACAAGTTTTAGGGATTACAAAGCGCTGCTCTGAATAGGTCCCTCTATTCTCTCAGACTTGCATTTTACGTTTTGCTATATCTTGTAATACAGGTTTGTGGGAAGAATGGATTAAGTTTAGGGTTTAAGTAATTTTTTCACCCACATAACTCCAAGAAAATTGTTTTTCCAAAGAAATCTCCTATACTTACTCTGCATAGTAAACTGATACTTTTCTGGAAGCTCATGACCGAACAAATCCCGCAAAATAATTTATCGAAAAATATCGAAAAACTTTGTAAATCAAGCAACCTAAAGTTACAGCTATTTTAATATTTCTTGAAACTTATCTTAAAAACTAGAGTTCAATTACTCGAAAAATTTGGCCCCGAATAAAATCAGAATTGTTGTATTTTCGCTCTAGAACATTTGAAGGAATGCACTCAACTATAAATCCCCCTGTATACATCTTAACGAATAATTTAATGAAACCTCATCTATTTTCTTTAAATCGACCATGATACCAAAAAGCTTATTTTTTAAACCTATAAAAAATCATGTTTTTAAAATAAACCTGGATAAGTGAACGTCCACCAGCTCTTGTCTGGTTTTGTATAAGAATAAGCCGAAATTATCCAAGAAGGCTGTGGAATCTACAAAAATGCTAGCCACTATTTATAGGCTCTAATAGCTTTGAAAATAACTGCCAGTTTTCAGAACGTTGAGGTGGGCTTAATAATTGTACGTAATTAAACATGCCTGCGAACTTTAAATACGCCCTGCATTCACATTTTCTTTCGTGATTTCTGGAAATTCGAGGTCAGTTTTCAACAAATTTGGGGTTATGATTCGTCGTGGACGTGGTGAAGAACACTAACGAGCAGAGCAGTATGCCACTAGTATTTGTTGAGATTTCATCGAGGCCGGATGTCCCAGCGGCTGCGGCTTAATGACTGCTCCACCAAGCGTCGCAGATTAATATGTCCATTTTAGCGCACTATATTACAGTTTACACGAGCGCTAAAATGGACTTATGACCGCGATTTTTGTTAATAATTTCCTCAATTTACATGAACGACACTCATTTTCCCAAGTGGGTTTCTAATTCGGACATGTTTAGTGAAATAATAATAATAATAGTTTAATAATAATAATAATAGTTTATTGACTCATAAGAAAGGGTTACAATATTTAAGGGTGACACTGGATCCCGCACTAGGATACCCTGTGTCGCAGGATCCAGTCTCTTTCGGCGTATAATATGCATTATCATGAGTAAATAAATTAATGCAAACGATTCAACAATCCCTAAACTTTATACTAAAAGGTAACCCATAGTATGTGTGCATGTGACGAGTACTTAGTATGTTACGTGATGAGTGTATGTGTGAATATCTAATGAGTTTATGTAAGTGAAGTGTGTGTGTGTGTATGTGATGAGTGTACATGTGTATGAGATGAGTGTGTGTATGTGAAGATTAAAACTTTAACAGTTGAAAGATAAGAGGTTTTCTGTTTCAGTATAGTTAAGCCCAAGCAGCCAATCCTGAACCTGTTTTTTGCACCGATACTTCGTCAAGGAGTAGATTTTGAGCTTTTTGTTAACTTTTTCATACAGGCATGGTCCCATGCATGAGAACGCCTTATTTCCAAACTTCAGCTTGCAGAAGACTCTGTTCCATTTGGGATTTCTACGTGTGCGCTGATCCCTTACCTCTGTGACAGCCGCAGTTTTATGAAACTTTAGTATCACTGATAAAATGTACAGTTGGCGCACCGTAAGCACTTTCGTTTCTCGATATAACATATTAGTGGGGTATTGAATTTCTAATCTATGAGATACCTTAAGGATGGCTCTTTGTTGCACGTTCAGCAGTAATTAAATGACTTTTACTAGCGAAACCCCAGGATACAATACAATAACTAAGCACAGACTGACATAAGGCCAGGTAAGTCATTTTGAGAGTATCTTTGTCAGCTATTGATCGGAGTCTTTTAAATATGTACATAAGTTTCCTTAAACGCGAAGCAACAGAGTTAATTTGCTTTACCCATGTCAGGTGCTGGTCTATGTTAATACCAAGATACTTGATACTCTCAACTTGTTCAAAAACAGGGCAGCCACAGTTACCCCCTAGAGTATAATTGCATTGATGTGATTTGAGTGAAAGTTTTATAGGGGCAGTTGTTTTAGTGCTTACAGAAAAGTTCATTACTTTGGTTTGAAATGAAGAATGCAAGAGACTTTAGTCACAACTGATAACAAGCGTTACAAAGGTCGAACTTACACCAGTAAACTGTCCTCATAACAGTTCGGGTTAGCTCCAACGTCCTACATAAATATATTAGTGTTCTGAAGCCAAATGGCCCTTATAATTTCGTCATGTCCGTATGTCACAGCCATTTTACTCGGAAACTATTAAAGCTACATAAATAAAAATTGATAGGTAGGTGCAACCTGTGAACCACTATTCAATAGTGCTTTGATATTATGGAAAAAAATAATTTTAGGGGTGGCACTCCATACATGTAACTGAGGGATGAAAAATGAATTCCAACAAAAATAATTGTGTGTTATCATTGGATAGCTCCTTCAAAATAAAATAGAGTTTTCTAATTTTTTTCATTTAAGACAACAGTTTTTGAGGTATTTTAGTAGGTTTAAAATTAACTCTCTAACTTTTAAACTATAAATATGAAAATTCTAAATAAAAATTGAGCAAATAGAACACAGACACTTCCAACCAAAATTGCGTTTGCACATCACATCTTATATACTTTTAGAGATATGAATGAGGTTTTCAGTCACACGCTCAAATTAGTTTGAACAACACAGCTTGACGCATCAGTAACAGTAACATATAAACTAATTTTTTTATAATTTTAGTAGCGAACTACGGAACCCTTTACTATGCGTCATCCGATACGCACTTGGCCGGTTTTTCTTTCTATTTAAGCTACAATAAACCTTGTTTTGCTCTTTTGTGGTATTTTCTTGCTATGATTTGTCTGTACTTTGTACATTCTACACCCTAAGGAATAAAAGTTTTACGGCCTATTTCATGGAAAAATCGTTGTTGTACTAATTGCGAGCAATAATGTTAAATGTTTTAATTATTCTAAGTATGACACACGAAATTGACAATTCGTAAAACAGCGCGACTGAAATGATTCACAAAATTGGAATCCCTACTGTATGAGTCACATTTTATACTAAACGATCCTTATATTGCGTGCAGCATATCCGTTACCAACAAATGGAATTAAAAATAAAAAGTGTCTTGATTTACGAAAATTTTATTTTAGGAACCTTATGCGGCCAAGGTACTGCTAATTTCGATTCAGAATATAAGTGGTGGGTGGTTTGACAGTTTTAAGTATGCTACGAATATTTATCATGATATGGTGCTGAGTGTCCTGAATCAGGTCGATCTACTCGTCGGATTAATACGTGCCACAAGTCACAATTCAGGATTGAGCAAGCGAATCAGTTTGTAGACCTTTGTTTGCTAAGTCTTGTAGGTTTAGCAGATACCACCAAAGCATCAATAAAGCATGAGGCTCAGACTGGAAAAGACATCAAGTAATTGAAGCAATGGAACTGAGGGTACAGGAAAACAGTGGTGGCTTAGTGGTACCAAAACGGTAAAGGAAAACTTCGTGATAAAACCTTCTTATCCAGGAAACAAGATCTTTAAGACATTTATGACATTCACCAAACGGGCCAACGTCAGTGTTGGTTTTCGAATATTTTTTTTCAAAATACTCTTAGCGTAGTTTTTTTTTTATATTTGTAGAACCGAAACCCAGGGCGCCAAATATTTGAATATGCAACTGGCCACCGTGGCTGAAATCGACCCATATCCAGCAGCATATAGCAAGATAAGATCATTGTCTCAGCAATGGGCGATTTAATACTGAGTACGGTAGGCAAGGAAACGGTCGGTCAAACGAATCATATCGCCGTTTGTCTGAAAACGTCAAACAACATTCAGTTAAATTGAACGAACTTTGCTACCTTGGACTGCATATGCACATTATGGTACTCAACTCAAAAAGGACAATTGCTCCTAAGTAGTGCTCGATTGGCAGCATCACTTGAGAACGGCAAAGTGACCTGAATTTGTCAATTAGGTACTCTAGATACTCTAACCATTTGGATCCAGAACCAAACAATTGATACGAAACGAATTTTTTCGACCAATAAACATTCGCTGAGATCTTAAAAGTGAATAAATGTTGTAGATAGCACCCTTTCATTGTCCCTATCCGTACATCCCTCTGTAACTAATAGATGGGCCATTACAAGCTCAAGGATGCCAAGCATAAAGTTACGTCATGCGCTCATAGTGTTACATAATAATTTAGCGGGAGAAAAATGGCAGGAGAGGAGACGGCGCATATGTTTTAAAGGATTTTTTTTATACGTTGGTGGAACCGCAATCGATGTTTGTTTTACGTCTCTAAATAGGAGGATTCGTAAAAGTCGTGTTGATTCGACAGTGAATTGAAAACAAATATGTTCTATCTATCAAAAAATGTTATTTAAACCATGGCCGGTATCGCCAGCTTACACACACACACACACACACACACACACACACACACACACACACACACACAGCAAACGGAAACAAATCGAAGACATTCCAAACCAATAAAGACCACTACATCCTGAAACTGATTCAGGTATGCAACATAGTATTATAATTTCTCGAGTTCTAATTTTCAATATTTTTCGGTTTTCATAGAGTACCGGGAATCCAAATCTGTCTCCAAATCCGAGAAACAATATTGGAACAGAACATCCTATTTGTTATGCCTCAGTCTTTGTGTATTGATTTAAATATATTACAGTGCATCCATTCGCCAGTCAATAATAGCGCCATAGACCAATAACAACCATTATCGGTTGATTGGAGAGACCACAATGGCTGTAGCCAGTAATC
The DNA here is from genome assembly GCA_905332915.2 of Hecatera dysodea. Classification (NCBI taxonomy): domain Eukaryota; kingdom Metazoa; phylum Arthropoda; class Insecta; order Lepidoptera; family Noctuidae; genus Hecatera; species Hecatera dysodea. The sequence goes on along the minus strand of HG995286.1, from coordinate 20,364,814 downwards.
GAATAGCATTTATGAAAATAGCTAGAACTGTAATTCCTACTGAAGATTAGTGATGAATTTTATTGATGATAGTTGTTGAAAGAAAATTGAATCATCGCTATAACTGTTCTGTTACTATGTGCAGGTAGTTTTGTGGGTACCTGGGAGTTCATTCTACAAATTATTAAGCAACATTCGCATTCCTGTGTTAGTCGCATTATGTCAAAAATGCCAGGAAATTGATAAGCGAATGCGAGCCTGGCTTAAGATAATAAAATTGACGCTCTGTACCTATGTATTCCGTATGATCATTGTCAAACGTAATGCCCACAGATATTTAACTCTTTTTTTTTGGATGGGAAATCATCAAATGATTTCTTCCGCTCTGGGCGGAGCGGAAGGGAGTGTCAGACCCATTCGTGATCCTTCTTGTGCCCTTTGCGTTCCAGGGCCGCGGTGACTCTTTCGAACAAATTCCGCAAACAGAAATTTAACTGCGGTAAGTCATTGAAACAGTTCTCGAGTACAATCTAAGTGTGAATCAACGCCAGTGCGTACTTGCGTGGTAGTGAGCGGAAGTGCCAGCGAGACGAGTAGGTATCTACATCACTTGTCGGTCTAGACGCTTTCATGGCGCTCTTTTACAGTGTCGACGCTACCCACGACGCAATTAATGCTCACAGCACGAGTGTGGGGGAATTATTCTTTGCGCACCTATGTATGTATATTATACTCGGGAAAACTATTTGCAAACTACTCGCACGTTCTTAATTTTTGAGTAACAATTCAGATAACCTGGACATAATATTTAAAAAAATCGAACGACGGTTTAAGCTAACTAAATAAGCTCTGAGAATTTGCCCTAATTCCAGCAACCTACAATTTTGCCTGAAAATGCAAACGAGGTTGTATAATAATATTTGGACAAGATTTTGAAATAACTTCATGAACTACTTGGAACACATGTTTTAAATTTCACTTGAGTATAATGTAAGTTAAGCAGTTTCTATCGGCAAGCCGTTAATTGAAACAATTTTCCGAAATATTTAAACTGAGTACGCGAATGTATAAATAGAATACCTGAATGGAATGTAACTACTAGCTTATAATCACAAACTATGTGTGGTGCTATTTATGATATAATCACATGGGATTTGGGATATGTTTACATAGGCGTCCACTCCAGCGTCCTGCCAGTATAGGTAAGTGTGTGTTTAAACGTTGTGAATTATTCGTAGTGTGCCGCAGGGTCGCTGGCGAAATGTTTGTCTATTGTGGCGCTAATTACAACAATAAACTTCGCTAACGTAAAGCCGACAAGACGCGGAGCGGCCTCAACTAACTTCTACTAAGTTGGGAATTGATCATGCCAGGAATGTCCACGCTTCACCAGATTCATAACATACATAGAACACACATATGAGCAGGACATTGTTTGCAAACTAGAAAGTATTAGCGTTCCACCGTCAAGTAAATTCATATACAAAGCAACAATTTGGGCCACGTTGAACTAGTTTGCAAAAGAATTTTATAAAATGTTCCTGTTTTGAGTACCTGGTTGTATTTTTGCGAGCACTCATGATGTATTATGATAGGTGTCGATTTCTGAGGTGTGTGAATGTATCACTCACACAATTTATAAATCAATCTACATATGTATATTTATATAAATATGTTTGTGTCTCATATTTCACTCATTATGCCGTACTCCCACTAAATTAATAATTTTAGAGATACAAAAATAAGAATTTGAATAAAATATGGGGTGCTTTAGACATCTTTGTGGAAATGCTAATTTCTACCACCGTGTCGAATACTAATGTAACGCCTCATATCGATTGCGAAGAGTAAACTTAAATTAGCGGTCCGGAGGCAGGATTTCTTGGAAGAATTTTATACTGATCTTGAACAGGGATTTTCCGAAGCGACATTAATATTGAGGACCATCGCTTTACGACAAATACGAGCGATTTAATACTTAATTTCTTGCTGCACCTATTGTAGCCAGATATAATAAAAGTTGGGTTCATTGCGAGTTCATGAACAAGTAGTGCTTTACTCATAGATACGATGTTTAGGTATACATTCATATATCTAGGGTGGGTGGGCTGGAGAATCCGTGCCGCACAAACTCAAGTTCACGGATTAATGAAGGGTCACGAATGTTATTATTTCTACAGCTTATGCTATATGAAAATGAAAAATTCTGATGGCGGGACAAGAAGGCATTATTCAAATAGTATTACTTGGACGTAGTCGGTGGCGCGTGCCGTTCAAAAAAATCAATACAAGCCGCACGCCCTAACTCGCTCGCAAGGACACCGAATAAACGGTTAACTAATTAAATGTTAAAACAACTTACGTCACTAAATTTATTTTATGAATGATTGCGGATTCGCACATCTCAGTTAGATCAAATCGCGGTGGTCTCTTTCAGGATCTAAACGACTGGCCGCTCATCGACGTTGAATTTAGGTATTCGTTACGGGTACCAACGTAATGAAATCCGCTCGTACACGTCTATTGCTGAATGTTATTGTTCCCCGTAGGTGTACTTCCTACGGAAAATGAACTTAGGGATTTTATTGTAATTTATATATTTTTTTAGGCTAATATTTTTGTAATCGGCTTTAAGCCATAAGCCTGCGTATCTGGAGATGTCGACCGAAAGGAATGTTTTTCTGAGTTTCTCAAGAACCAGTGTGCACTTGAGTAGTGGAGGAGTTGCTAGCAGTACAACAGAGTTCTGTACCGTGGGACCAGATTGGTTTTATGATAGCCTTGTGTACAAGTAGTTTGCTACTGAGAGACGGTCGGGATAAGCGCTCTAGTAGCCAAGACCGTGATCTTTTGAATTGTAAGGTGGAACGTAGCCAGAACACCGCGATGATTTTAGTCAGTAAGCGGTAGCGGTAGCGGTAGCGGTCAGCGGCGGTAAGTAACTGGGTATTATATAAATACCCATGTTAAAAAAAGTTAAAAATCTAGGTGTAGGCCGAGATGTTTGACGCTGCTATTGCTTGGTAGCAGTTTATCTTCCATACGCATAAGTGGACAGTCGTCTCTCCACGGTGTGAATGTAACTTGTATCGATTTAGTTAAGCTAGGCTTAATTTTCCACTTTTGTAGCCACATATTAACTTTATTTAGCTGTTCCTGTAGTTTTAATGATGTCCAGATTTCTAGACGAGAGATCGATCGATCGATCACTTGAAGAGATGCAGTGTCATCTACGTAATTGCTGTTATCACATTTCCTATTTCACGCAAGCCTGCCGTAAATATTGAAGAACTAGGCCAAGCACAGACCCTTGAGGTACAGAGGCAGTGATGTAGTGAAGCTTTAAAAGTTCTTTCCTCATATTTTAAAATTTTCTTTTATCTATGTAAGATTCCTTCTACATGATCCTAAAGATCATGTATACGAAGCTTGGTAGGAGGGTATTTCGCTTGTACAGGCATTCGCAGTATAGCACAAAAGTCTGTTACTTTTGTGCTATACTGCGAATGCCTGTTGGATATCTATGAATACTGCTGAAGAATCTCCTTTTCCTCCTGTGATTGTTTTTTCCATGTACTTATTCTACAGTAGCATGTTCCCCGAAATTCAAAATGTTGAGCGGGTATAGTCTTGGTTTCGTCAAAAACTGGTTCAGTCCTACCAAAAGATTTTTTTCGAACACTTTAAAAAATATAGGGAGAAAGACTTATAGGCCTATATAAGCTAGGTTCCGTTGGTGGTTTCCTTGGTTTTGCAATCATACAGATGCATGATATTTTCCACAACTTTAGATAGTATGTACTGTATTTTAAAGATGTCGTTAAACAGTATTGGAATGACGACTATCGCTGTTCTAGGTAAGTTTTTAAGGACTTCACCCGTTTTTAGGTCGAAACCGTGAGCTTTTTGTTTTTCAAGTAGCTAATTGTTCGTGCTGCTTCCTTTGGATTGACTAGTTTTAGCGGTGGTGATGACTGCTGGTCTACATTGATTGTTACATCCACTTCACCTTGAAACTGGATCATAGATGACTATGTTGGAGTTCACTAACAATTCTAGTGCAAGGATCGTTAGAAGAAGTCCTTACCGGTGGCACATAGTTATATGACTTTTTGAAGTTCTTAGTCATTTTCTATAGTAAGTAGTTGTCCTTCTAATGAGCTATGCACAAAGATTTTCTTGGCAGGGCATATTTTGACTCTCTTTGATTAGCTCTTGATTCTCTAGAGATTCGGTCCTATCTATATAGGACCTGCTTGAGTGCAATTAAGTGTCTTCGTAGTTTACCTTTTCTTCTAGTTTGTTGCTTATTTCCAGTAGTATATTACTTCTTTGGGTAGAAACGCGCAATGTCTGGATATTATCTTCTATACATATAGTAAATCTATAGAAGAGTCGTTTTTGTACATTACAAAAAGTACTAAAAAAATTTATAAAGGGGTTAAGGGATAACTAACCGGACACATTTCTAATTTAATTAGATAAATATAGCATTAGGGGCAAAGCGAATGATTGGATTAAATCCTACCTAAGTAATAGGCGTTAATGTGCGCAAATATCAAAGTCATTGATGGAAACAAATTAGAATTATAAAACTAACGTAGTGGGAGTACCCCAAGGTAGCATAATGGGAGCGTTTTTATTTCTGCTATACATTAATGAATTTCCCAATGCAACAAGACACGAAACAATAATATTTGCTGACGATACGATACTAATAATAACATGTAATGACAAAATTAAATTGGAACGAGAAATTAATGAGGCCATCAAAGACATACTAATTTGGCTTAATAACGATAATTTAAATATAAATAAAAACTTTTCGAACTTATAGATCGAAGTTTCAGAATCTTAGTCTAAAATATTAAGACGGTAACAAACAAGTAGTAAACACAAAATTATTGGGAATAATAGTAATCATACACCAATTACGTATGCGTTAAGCTAGAGAAATTTGTAAACGCTACTAAATGTCTTGACTCAACAGTCTCTGTAGCCGCAGCAGTCATCACATATCACGGATATGTTTGTCTGTTTTGTCATATGGTCCGATACTATGAGGCAATTGAGTTGAAGTTTTAATGTCATTTCGGGTACAAAAAGAAGTCCAATTTAAAAAACTTCACTTTTGTACCTTTACCTTCTGTAGGTAGATCAAAGAACTAGTAGGTATGCTAGTTAAGCAAAACCTGCACTACTTTCGCTTGCAATCAGAAGTGGCCACAAAAAAGCTTCTGCTAGAAATAAGTATAAACACGAACTAAATGTACCTCAATGTAGACTTAGGAGAAATTAGTATAATAATAACAAAAAAACGGCCAAGTGCGTGTCGGGTCACGCGCAATATAGGGTTCCGTAGTTGCCCATAATAATGTGAACTTAATTAAAAACTGTTTTGGTTGTTTAATACTGTAACCAGTTTGAGTTCTAGGTAAACTCAAAAACTACAGGAACGATTTCAGAAATTCTTTCACCATTAGAAGGAATGCTACGTTATCTCTGTGTAACAGGCTAATTTGAAAAAAAAAAAAATGACAAAGTGTGCGAAGCCGGGACAAACCGCTAGTTTTAGATAATTTTTGTATGGTCAATGAATTTACATTTATAACGTGTTTTACGTTACAAACAACGTTATGTTTAAAGCAATTTGAACGAATTTTCCGATACGATTTCCTTCATAATTTTCCGAGTACATTTTTTTTAGTTGATCGACTCGGTAACTTGCGAAGCCTTAGCCGTGATCGTTTTCCTTTTAAATTCAGCATATTTCCTATTCCCGTGATTTCTTTCACATTTCCAGAAGCAACCGCTTGGCCGGTAGAAGGGGTTAACACTGGACTCTTAACGATTTTTTCCACTTTAGAACTTCATATTTCACAAACGGATCCCTAAATAGGAAAATATTTTTTGAAGGCTCCTAATATTTTTGAAAAACCTATCCAACGAAACCACAAAAGATGGGGGGACGCGAAAAAAAAATCATCCCCACTTGACGTATAGGGGAGGTACCATAAAAAATATTTTTCAAGTTTTTATTCTACCATTTTGTCGGCATCATTAATATGTGCATTCATGCCGAATTACAGCTTTATAAGTAGTCCCCATAGTCTCTTAGCAAAACTGCGGACGGACAGACAGACGGACAGACCTAAACTATAAGGGTTCCTTGTTGACTACGGAACCGTAACTATGGTATGTTTTGAGATTGTACTCCATTATCATCGGATAGTCGAGTGGCACGAAGCTAGCTTTGAGGGGGCACTTTAGTAAGTCACATCTAGCATCAGCAGCGGCTGAAAGGGCACGAGGGTTAGCGAACTTTCTTCAAGGACGTACTTTTCCTATGTTATAGCAAATATTGAAGTCGAACCAAATCAAATAAAAACTACTTTACCTTTGGGAAATAAATCTTAATGCGAAGTTGATAACGTCCTGAGCCTGAAAACTGCGGACACGAATTCATATACATTTTTGCGTTACAGCGACGTAATATTTTTCCAACCAGCGCATGGCAATATGACTGGTAAATATGATTTTCATATTAGGAGTCATGATAGTCGTTTATCTAGCGTAGCCGACGGAAGGGATATCGGTGAAGGGATGTGGACAGTGTCCATTACGAGACATAATACCGCACTTGCTGTTGGTGAAGCTGCGTGATGGTAATGTTCAGCTCTATTATTATGGGGCTGTGTTGTTTGTGTATCGCGGCGGTAGGCGCATATGAAAATGAACAAATATGACGTGATGCTCTATTATTAGTTGACTTTAATTGGCGAATGGATGCACCGTATTATCTTCAAATCAATCTAATACGGCACTACAGAAACTGAGTCACCAATATGGGACGCTGTTTCATTATTGCCTTTCTTTGCCGGATTTGGATTCACTATTTAAAAAAAAAAACAATTTAGAACTGGAAAACATTACAAGACTACTGCGTTACCCGAATCAGTTTCAGGATGCAGTGGTTTTTTACCTTTATTAACCGAACTAATTGTTCGAAATAAAGTTAAGTTGCGACTTCACTAACATTTGGATAGGAGTGACCTAGCAATTTCGGTCACCTAAACTAAAGAGGACTCACAAAAATATTTTTGCGTGTGTATTATAAATATGGGAAATATTTATAATACACACGCAAAAATATTTTTGTAAACAAAAGAAACCCGCACTGAATCCTAGTTCCAAAATCTTTCGAGGTTTGAATGTTGAGAGGTAAATAGTGGCTCATCGCACACGACAGATGCGACACTTCGCTTTGGCCATTACAGGTTGAGGGTAGATGATTCTCTTTTGTTTTTAAGCTTACCAAAACTTGAAGTTCCATGAAACGAGGGGAAATTGCAGTTCTTCAAAACTACTGAGACTATAAAACTTTTGTTCTACGAATGTCTGCGTACGAAAATCAAACGGTTTCTCGGCAATGAGAAGAGAAAGAACAAGAAAGATTTTCGGTCATAGAACTACAAAAAGAAATATAATTCCCAGAATGATTGAGAACTGCATCCTATTGTTTACGAAGTGGAAGTCCTAAGGTGTGTCATAGATCGTTTGTTATAAATACGTACATATATACATATGTATGTACATTATGTATACCTCTTAGATCAGAATTCGCCCCCAAAAATAGACACCATAAATCACGCTGTTGCTTATAAATCTGGATTGAATAATGTGAACACCAAAATAGGTCAACTGTTCTATATCGATCAAATTTATAGATCTACTCTAAATTTTCTATTTTCAAACATGTTACTAGGAGATGAACCGATAAAACTATAACCCGATTAGAGTTCGCGCTTCTCATCAAATTATGTCGATAAGTTTTAAATGCAAAAATAAAACTTTGTTTTAAGGTTTCACAGTATTCTACAAGCATAGAGGAACAGTCATATTGCGGCATTGTATATGGAAGTCAACGTTTTGGATGACTTCAGTATGGTATGCTGAGTACGAGAATAATATCGGATTTCTCAAATAGACTGTAAGTTATGAGATAAAGACAATTTATTCGTTTGAAAATTTCTAAATAAATAATACAATGCATTTAAAAATAAAACGAATGCTGCTTACAATCAAAAATAGAAAAAAATACTAAGAAAACAGAAACCTCTAGGTTTCTTCGTGTATAAAAACGGGGATACTCAACTAAACTCAAAGTATTTATTTCAATTAAAGAATTTTATCACTTTTGAAGTAAAGTTGAATTTTGGATACTCGGGTGTTTTGTAATTCCAAGAAAGCATATTGGCTAGTAAGCCAAAGCCATGGTTCCGATTGGATCTGGAATCTGGACATACTAGGGTTTTGGAATTTCGCTGACTTTACGAAGATTCGGGTTTGCGCTACATCAATGGTTTATTTTTTCATGAACTGACTATGTCCATACGTTTGCTTTCCAAATTTAAGGCTTTAGCGATCCCCTTGCACCCACCCAGTAGCTTAGATATTCTACACAAGACTTAAGAAGACCTACACGGGAGGCAGCCAGTATTTATTCGTTTTTTCTAGATTTATCCTAAAAGATTTGGTAAAGGAGCTAAGTTCGCTCGCTCACTCTCGGTCCCTCCACACTGTCACTCGTATCTAACCTATCCGTGACGGCGTACTCTTAGCTGCCTGTGCTCTATGTTCTGCTAATTGGCTAGACAAGTTATTAATGCTGTTCATTTTAATGCCGGAATTTCACTTAGGTCACTTATTGAATGCCCTCAAATCTGTCGCAGCCAACTAGCTAAAGTTGGCTGCGACAGATGTGAGGCAATTATGAAAGAAACTCAGTTTTAAAACTAATGGAATCTCCAAAATAACATCACAGTCATCACTTGACTTAAATTGAAACAAGCTACTTCAAAAAGCTACGTTGATTTAGCGTTAGATATGAAGAACAACACAAAACATCGTTTCGACATTTGCAAATGCATGGCTTGTTTGTCATTTCCCGCGCGTTACCGCCTAGTTAGCTGAACGAAGTTTGCGTGGAAACGCGAATATAGGCGGTGGGATCGGTGGGCTCGCTACAAAACAGAATGTGTGGCTTTAACGAATAAAACCGTGTTTGCTTTTGACCGGTTAACAAACTTGCATGCGGGCTGAGTTGTGGCTGTCTGGATTCTGCCTGGTTGTCAAGAGTCTCTCAAAGCTTAATGGATCCAAATGTAGGCGGTACGCTATAAACAGAATCCCAATTCTGACGTTCAAATTCAAGTCAAAATTTCATCTCAGCGACAGTCACTGTCGTCTCAACTCGTCAAAATGTATGGAAATCAGAGATGTCGACAGACTGTGACTGCGATGCGATAAACGATTTTTAAAAATACGAGAATAGCCCCTCAGATCACGAAATATCATCAGTATCTATTAATGTGATACGAGTAGCAGTTACATCAACTCCGATAGGTTTCAGTGAACATAAATAAATTATAATAATAACAAAAGTTAATTATTACCTCCAGACAATTTCATAGAAAATCTGTTTAGTTTTGTGATAGATAATACCTATCCGAACCAAATAAAAGAAAAAGCAAGCCTCAACTTCACAAGATAGAACATCATGTAAAATGCTGTTGCTCACTTTAGCATCGATTTACATTTAGCTGCAGCTGTTTTGTGTATAAAGTCCTGACCGCACCGCTGTCGTACCAAAGTTCCTACACGAAACTGCTCGTCGATTATATACAACTTCGTTTGTTCATACGAGATCTAGGTTACCCCGTGATGCACGTAAATGTAATCAAGATCCAAACAAGGATTGATGGTATCGTGGGCGGGAACCTTCCCATTGTTATTGACAGTAATAGTTCCATCTCACAATTAACTATCTGAGAAGAAACTCTCTAGACGAACACAGCTTAACTCTTTCTCGTTAATTATGATTGAAGCATTTTTTATCTTGATTCAGCGCTTCGTGCACTAATTTCTTAACTTTCTGAAAGAGGTGCGGAGTTTCAAGCGCAGCTGAATTTAACTTTACGTAAGTGACAACTTTTATTTAGGTTTATTTAATTAAAGTTTTATTCATAGGGAAGATAAGTGCAGAAAAGGTCAAAGTAGATTCCAGAAACCAGTAACCTTGTGTTCTTTTTATCCAAATGGCTTTACTTATTTCATTTTTCATTACCTACAGAGAGATGTTTCATTGAAACAATTAGCAGGTATCTAAGTAATTTAAATTATAGATTTATGTACATTAACTTATTTCATTTATTTTATACTTATGTATGTACATTTTATATGGTGATATATTATATACAGATAGCTGGTCCTACGATAACTGCCAAAACGCTAGATTCATTAGAAAAAAGCAACAAACTGTTTGAAATACAACTCCAAGACAGAAAAAACATGCTTCGTTTGTATGTATTTCAAAGGTCAAGGTTCTCCCGCAAATAAATAGCGTTTGCGTAAACCCAGTAATTAAAAAAAAATACTAAGTGTTATATCGTAGCTCGTGGGCTCCCGGGGCATTGCAAAAATTGTGTGGCTTTGGATTACATTAATTAATATTCAGACTACATTTTACATGTGATCTCAATTTTATGAATTATCACGGTGTGATAAGTAGACAGTATGAGCTCAGCGATAATTAAATAGAGTTTAAAAGAACAAAATAAATTCCACAGCAAACAAAGCAAGCTGAGAATTCCCCTATTTCCCGCGAAACGAGACAAACGCTAGACAGCTATTCGCTTCAAATGAATTCGCTGCAACTCTTCATTGAGCGTTTTCAATTAGGTCTGCGTAGCCCTTACAATGGGTGCTATGGCCGGGTGTCAAGAATGCCCTGGATTCCCGACCTGTTTAAAGTTATTGCGTTCCAGGCTGCTCATTACGACGACGGTTCGCCAAGCCACTGCGCGGCCCCACTGCCAACGAAAATACAAAAAAGAAACCACTCCTAAGACCGCGCCGGGGGCGTTACTTGACCTATTCCCTCTTACCACACTTTTAAAGTCGCATTTCATTTCCGGCTTTTATTATTTCAATTTAGATTTCAAAGTGGATTTATATACAGATTATGAATTTAACGTAGTAAAATCTACAGGTAGGTTGTCGTTAACTTTATTTGATTTGAAATTTCAAAGATTTTGTTAATTTTGGCCGATATTAGTTACATCAAAATATTACCTAGAGGTTGTATGGTAATACAAACCCGTTACGTCTTATGCTATTTTGGGGTGAGAAATTTCTAATTATTATTTTTTTAAGCTTGAAAACGGCTTCAAATGTTTTCGAGGAGCAGTAGCCACTGGCCTCCTCTAGACGTTTTGGAAAGTCTTACAATTTATCTTGCCGAGAGATAACTTGTTGGCCCAAGATTTTTTGGCAATGCGCTAATTATATACCACAACAAACTTAATAATCCTATATAAAATCTGTTTATAATCTACTACTGCGTGATCCAAGAACCAAACTGCTCTGTCAAGAATTATACAAAATTCGTGAAATAGTTACGTAATTTCAGCGTTAGTATCGGCTTCACCCAAATAGTTGGGGAGTCTGTCTACATTCATTTATCATTAATGTAGTGACTGGTGATGGATACCAACACAAAACTATTGGGAGCGAACTGACCACGCGAAGTCAGAGACTAATGTATGTTAGTCGGAGAGCGGGATTAAAATTCATTAAGATAATCGTTCTAAGCTTGGGATGCAAAATAAGAATGGTTCTTTTTGGTTTCTATATTTTATTTTTGCAATATTTTTGATAGTTTTCTCATTACAGGAAAATTGATGTTTTCTATGGTGGTGCGTAGTTTCAGAACTGCGCTGTGGGTTGCCGTTCATCGTTATCTGGCAGCACACACGGGAGTCCGGAGTGACTTGTTTAGAAACCTTATACTGTTTGACTTTAAGACGACCCTGTATTTGTGCGACGAATGGACGGATAAGCTTTGAACAATACGATGTAATGGATATTGTCTCTTTTATTAGATTAGGTAAGTGTTCTTGTTGTGATTTTCTATTTTTGGAGGTGGAATTAAGTTACGATATTGAATATAATTTATTACTCAATCAACTTTTTACGTAAAAATATCATAGAGCTTAAATTACAATAATTATAAACATTATGATTATACAAGTTCCCAGATCCATGTGACAGAAGTAATTAGTGACATTAATACTGTACAATAAATATACTTGATTATCGAATTAAATTAACCATGTTGTGGAACGAAATTACACGAGTTTATAATTTAGTGATAAGCAAACCAAAGGCAGCATTGCATTGCTAATTAATACGAACTCTGAAATAGCCGTATGCACCTAAATATTGCCGCAACTGTACAACATGATATGCAACATGAATAAAGGAGCCCTCACGATAGACTTCCCATCGACACATCAACAGCCATGACTGGACATGAAAGCGCATGATCGAGTTACTGACCGAGCTCTCGAACGATGTAATTAATATGGTAGTTTCCAGTCCAGTTTTCCTTATTCAACATAAAGTATTTATAAATGATATAGCTTACGTCTCAGATATTTTTTCTATGAATAACGAAAACTATACATTATATTTTTATTTAGAGAATCTTGAAAATTTAGTTGAGTAACGCTCTGTTATCCTATTTTACTTGTTAAAATATTGTACTGGATAAGACATTATTTCCGACGTTATAATAAATAGTTAAATAAATAATGTATTTCTCACCAGCATGGAAAAAAACAAGGATTATAATAAAAGATGAAAGCGCGTGGTTTCAGCCGCATGCACGCAGTTAGCGATTAAATTGTGACACGGAAGATGTTCGGATAGCGAAAAATGTTCTACGTGGTATATCGTGGTATATCCTCGTTTGATGAAGGCACGTCCTTAGTTGCCAACTCCTTATAGTAGCCCGATATTACCACTTAAAATGGTTTATGAAACTTTGGTGTTTGCTCTGACGGCTGCAACCAGAATAAGTAATCAAATATCTAACAAGTTTAGTCTTGCATCTCCACGGAACATAGTTTAAATTGCATTAGTATTTATCCAATGTGCTAAATGGGACTAGTACCCGTATGTGTTAAAATGGTGTTAAATCGCACGTTTTATATTTACACGTTTGGGTAAACGCATGAAATGTAAACGCAACAACATTCACAAAAAGTTACCGTGGTCCGTTAAAGCGAAAAATGGCGCATGCAAACTCCAAAATATTCCATAAAAATCGAAATATCTGGTACAGACAGGTCATTCAATTAAATTGCACAGTCGGTAATAGTAGAGGGGGAAGTGTAAACATTTCGATTCCAACTTTTCTGTTGTTGCAGTTAATTTTTTACTGATTGTGATAGATTGTGATATTTTCGCAGCTTCATCGACATTCAGTTGCCGAGTTTATGGTGACAGTCAAGTGAGACATGATCTGACGTTTCATACTTAATATTACTTTACCTACATATGTATAGATTGAAAGAGCGTCCTGTGACGGAAAATAAGTTTTGCGCAATTTCAGGCAAGCACAATATACTAAATAGTTACAAAGCAGTGTGCATTGTGAAGCACATTCCGATGCCGGGTTAGCTGTGTAAACGCAATAGAATTAATGCAACGCCCGTAGGTGTATGTACACAGTCAGTCGTGTCGCCTCGTGTTTGTGCATTTCATTTGCAGACCGTCTCTGTCTATGTACATACTAAGTCTCCTACTATGACCTCTGAGAATAAAAAGAATCGCAATCAAAAATACACCCTCATAGTACCTACCCAATGAGAACGCGTACAGTCGGCTTGCTTAGTTAACATTTTTAAATTATTTACCTAACATTTGTAGCGTAATATAAAGTACCCAGCACAAGGTGCGGATTTTTTTTAGAAGAGTTAATTTACTGCGTCATTATCAAAGTGAAATTGTATTGTTTGAGGAGACTGTCATTGAGCTTGTACATAGATGGGCGTATCGATCCCTGTGTTGGGCTGGGCCACTTAATCGCGCTGAACAGACATCAATAAAGTTAACTACCGTAGGAACTGTTATCTAGCTCTTTACAGTGATGGCGGTTTATTTAAAAGTTACACAAGCGTGCAAGTGAGAAATTATGGACCGTACACTAACATGAAACATGACCGATATGCATTTCAACGAACTGAAAATTTTATTATGCCTAGTAAAATTTAACGCTGTTATGTCCTCATCGAATGGTAAACTGAGCGACGGTAAAAGACTTTTAAATGAATTCTTATGAAACTATGCTGCTATCCGTAGCGAGAGGCTAAGGTTAAGTACTCACTCTTCAGGTAGGCTCGGAGCACCTTCCTCTTGTCCCGGGGCATTCACATGGTACACGCAGAAGTTTTCCAAAAGGGCCCTCATGTCCACGAAGTTGAAGAACGGTTCGAAGCAAACATCTGTGGATACACAAAACATATTAGACTTTAATTCAAAGTCACAAGACATACAGTTAAGCGAACACAGCTGACTGAATGTTTTGTATTGCTTGATTAATTAATAAGACATTTTTTTTGCCACATTTTTTGGATTATGAAATTAACAACATTGTATGGAAGATAGGTTTACCATTCTGAATAGAAAGCTCAAATAGATTATGTACGGAAACACTTAGCTTGCTAAATGTTAAATTCGCTTGTATGTATCTCATCAAGGAGCTCTGTTAGCGTTGAGATTATATCACAAAAAAATGTTAACGCATAGAGAGGACAAAAAGAGAGGTTTATCAACTGCAAAATTTAGATTTTGTTATTTGTGAGGGTTTACATTTCATGTGTTTTTCGAATAAAATTGCATTCGCTTAATGATACGAGTAACAACGCTTTTGATAGTTAGAGCAAAGCTTATTATTACGAAATCGCAATGCAGTATTCGTGAACTCGCTTTGTATTAGTACAAAATGGAACGTATGTTCGCGATGCAGACCGCAAGCAGGCTTTTAACGGCATTTTTAAGTGGTATACTTCTATCACAATATGATTAAATGAAATGCCATTGTTTCCGATATGACTATCGCCATTCTCCACATGCAAGTGTGGAACGATAGATACTTCAATTCTATTATCTATGTTTTCACAAACACTTTTCAAATTGAACGCCTTTATAACCCATTTGCTGTGTTTGTTTTAGTAAATTTAATAATGTTGTATCGGAACGCCTAGGCATTTCTATACTAATACAATAAAGAGGAATGATTTTTTTGTTTGTATGTCCTGAATAAGCTCCCAAACTACTGGACCGATTTTAACCATTTTTTCACCACTGGATACTAGTACTAGCTTCATCAGCGAGGCTATATTTTATCCCCGTATTCCGACGGGAATGGGGAGTACCCAGGTGAATCAGCGAGCCGCCGCTAGATCATAAAATAAGACAGACCAGCGACCAAGAGAAGAGAAGATTACAAAAAACATCATAGTTTGGCAAATTAAAGCAGAGGTAACATTAGTTAAATAAATAACTATTTTAGTTAAAACCAACATAATTTGTTGGTTAAATCAAAAATAATAATTAGCAACAACAACAATTACATGATCTGACATAACCATAACTAAGGGAGAACGTCGCCATGGGAAATAAAACACTTCCGCGTCTTGACAACTTTTACTTCCATCAATTATATTTCTTTCTCAAAAGTTATTGTCTTTTTTGAGTCTCTGGGTTATTTAAATATGATACGTGCAACACCTTAAAATACATAACTGTTTCAAACAGCAAAAGGTAAGCAGGTGAGCGCAAAAATAGATATGTAAATAAGTTACGTACTATAACTTCAAAAATGCATACAATGATTTCAATAAAATTTCGATTGGTTACTTTGAGATTTTTTAAGGGGATGTTATTCAGCAAACCCATAAATATTTACGTTAATTTTGACTGTATTTTTAAGAAAATGTTTCCTTCCGAAACACCGTTTATAAATGATAATATAACCTTTTAAAATTTCACAGTTTTCCAACAGTCAACACCACGTGTTTTCTAATAACGAATAATAGTAATAAATCTTAAGAGTTAGGTTCAAATCATATTTCAACGGCGGGCAATTACCTACACTGGTCTGTAAGCGGCTTATGTCCAGCAATGAATCTCGTTATTGTAAATGCAATGAACTTATTACGATTGAGAATCGAATGGACTAGGTCAACAATCCAAGATTTTCCCATTGTCATTTCAAAATGTGGTGAATGATTTATTGATCAAATAAGCCTGACGGGTCTAATACAGCTGGGGGAAGAGTTTTTTATTTCTCTACCGGACGCACTTGTCTTAACAATTAAAATAAAAGTTATGGTGAAATGACATAAAATGTTTAAGTAATTTTAAAATAAATAAGTAATCTCCCGCTCATATCCCGCGGGTCTCACACTATCATCCTCTTCTGACAGCTTGTAACTATTTTCCAGCTCGTAATGCACAGTATTTAATTTATATAATACAGGCGACCCGCCCGGGCTTCGCACGGATGCAATGTAGATACTAATGTTTCTTCTACTACAATATGCATGTATTATACATATAAACCTTCCTCTTCAATCACTCTATCTATTAAAAATACCGCATCAAAATCCGATGCGTAGTTTTAAAGATTTAAGCATACATAGGGATATAGGGACAAAGAAAGCGACTTCGTTTTATACTATGTAGTGATGGCACTTCGCGTAGGTACTACACGAATTTTAACGCCTACAGAGTAATGTTGGGATATTATTCACAACGATTTTTATTGATTACCCAGATGTATGCCGTGATTATAAACACTTTTAGATCGTTTACATCAATTTTCTAGCTGATTGAATCAAGCAGCATAGGTAATAAACAATTTTAAACAATTCAACAACCCTTTAGGAGTTGATTTTCGAAAAGTCCAAAAACACATAACACTCATTTTTGTATCAAGATTGTTAATTTTGAGTTCCAACTTCATTGGATCAAGCGTTAAAAGTTTTCCATACAAACTTTGATACCCCTGGGGAGTAGTTTTTAACATTTTTTATGACCTTATTTATTATTTAGTTAGGTCAGTTTTTGTATTAAGTTCCAAGTTTATTAACCCAAGGAAAAAGATTCCTCTACACAAATTTTATCATACCCTTTATCGTATTTTGAAGGTAGTTTTGAAAAACTAATAATTATAACCTTTACAATTTCCTAAGGTCAATATTCGTTACAATTTTTAAGTGAATTAGCCCAAGGAATAAGATATTGCATACAAACTTGCACCCCTATTCACCCCAAATACCGGGGGAGTTTCTTAAAATCCTTTATGTGCTGACATCTCCTACTCATAATCTACATTTGTACCAGATTTTATCTTTATAGGACGACTAGTTTTCGATTTCGAGATGAATCAGTGAGTGAATAATCTTTCGCTTTTATACATATAATATAGATTCTTATTTTTTATAACTGAAAAGCCTTTTACTTAATGGCGAAAAAATAAAAAAAACGTTGCGGATTGTGTTTTATTAACATACCCAAGGCAGACTTTTTACATTCGTTATTCAGAGAGCCGGATAATTAAGAACAGCCGGAGGCAGTTGGCTGATGTATTCATAAAATAAGAACTATATTATTCTAGGAGAACGGTTATTTGGAAGCTTGAGCCAAATTCAAGGATCATTTATTTGAACGGTTCCAGTGTTCCGTATGTCGTTACTTACAGGTCGAATTCGGTCCTCTTTATTTCCTTCCGAGGCGCTTGGATTGCTATTGGTTTCCTTCAACAGGTACATACCTATTCTTCGGTGTGATTCTGTGATAGGATAAAAGCAACCTACTCCTAGCTTCTAATCAAAAAAACTATTTGCTAGTTTTGTCCCGTCGACAATTAGGCAGAAACTTACAAGTCTGTTTCACGAGTTTGTCAGCTATAACTGAACGTGAACGTACGGCTGAATCTGGCGACGTTACGTCTGCGACCTATTTGCGGTGAAACATGCAACAATATGACTTAAAACTTTGAGCAATAATTATTACGGACGTAGAATACAGCTTATGTTACTTACGTCGAACCAAACACTCTTTATTCTTTCCGTTTTGATGAGAGTCTATTTTTAAGTTCAGCAACAATAATAAAAACTGATCTATCATTACTGCCCAAATAGACTAATAAAAGCTTTGAACTAACAAACATGAATTGTATCGAATACCTATTAGGAGAAACATTTTGCTTTTTTTTTAACAAGAAAATATCACAACATTATGCTTTGTATCTTTTTAACCGTTTTGATGTGAATCAATTTTGAAGCTCAGCAACAATAATAACAACCGGACCAAAATGTGACTGACATGCACCCGCCGGATGATGATGCCATGTGTTCGTTCTGGCGCAACATCTGGTCGGTGCCTGTCAGTCATACCGAAGGCGATTGGATTCGGGAGGTCGAGCGAGCGTGCGATCCATTACCAGAAATGGGGGCTATCATAATCAGCCCCCAAGATGTAGCCCGTGCAGTCCGTCCGTTACCTAACTGGAAATCTCCAGGGCCGGATGGACTGCACAACTTTTGGATAAAATGGTTACAAAGGTCGCACGCTTGTTTGGCATCTCGATACCAAGTGGCCTTGGAGTCCGGTTCACTTCCCGAGTTCCTTATGACAGGAGTTACCCACCTGCTCCACAAGTCTGCTAGTACCACGGAACCCAAAAATTATAGACCGATCACATGTCTACCGACGGTCTATAAGGTTCTTACATCTATTTTGAGAGATAAAATTAATCAACATATTAACAGCAACAACATCATGTCTGCTTCTCAAAATGGATGTAGGAACGGGTCCCGTGGTACAAAGGAGCTACTCCTCATTGATATGGCCATTTGCCAACAGGTTCGGCGCTCCCGAAAAGATCTGTCGACATGTTGGATAGACTATAAGAAGGCCTATGACTCGGTGCCCCATACATGGCTCATGAGGGTGCTAGAATTGTATAAAATAGATGCAACTCTACGCACCTTTCTGATGTCGTGTATGGGGCAATGGAGGACAGTCCTTCGCTATCCAGGATGTCGACATATCCAGAGGAATAGCGAACCGATAAGGATCGAGCGGGGTATATTTCAGGGCGATAGTTTGAGTCCTCTTTGGTTTTGCCTAGCCTTGAATCCTCTAAGCACACTGCTGGAGAATTCAGGGCTAGGTTATCGGTTGAAGAGAGGTGGTCAGGTTATATCTCATCTCCTTTACATGGATGACTTGAAACTCTTTGCCCCCACTAATCTGCAACTGATGGAGTTACTGAATGTAACTGAAACTTTCAGTAACGCCATCAGGATGGAGTTTGGTGTGGACAAATGTGCAGTCATGCATGTAAAGCGTGGAGAGATTATGGAATCCGTGGGAACGCAACTCTCGGATTCCATAAACCTGAGATCTCTCTCTTCAACTGAAACTTACAAATATTTGGGTATGTCGGAAGCGTTAGGTATCAATGTTACTGACATGAAGCAATCGTTGAGGGAGCGCTTCTTTGGCCGCCTGAAGAAGGTATTCAATAGCCTTCTATCGGGCGGAAATAAGGTGCGCGCCTTCAACGGTTGGGTCATGCCGGTATTGATGTACTCTTTCGGCGTACTCAAATGGACTCAAACGGAACTTGACGCCCTGGATAGGCGGGTCCGTACACTGCTTACTGCATATCGAATGCATCACCCACGATCGTCGGTAATGAGACTGTATATCCCGCGAAAATGTGGAGGTCGAGGCTTTTTAAATGCTAAGACTCTCCACAATCGCGAGATATGCAGCCTCAGGGAATATTTCCTAGCTGTCGATGCGGGTATGCATCGAGATGTAGTAGCGGTGGACAAGGGACTAACCCCGCTCTCCTTGGCAAATGAGAACTGGCGCAAACCTGCAGTGCTTGACACTAACGACCGCAGGGCAGTATGGCAGAGTAAGGAACTACACGGACGCTTTTTCCGGGCTCTACATGGGCCCGACGTAGATCAATTGGCGTCCGTAGCCTGGCTACGTTTCGGTGATCTCTTTGGAGAAACCGAAGGTTTTGTTTGTGCAATTATGGACGAAGTTATCATGACGAATAATTACCGGAGATTTATTGTGAAGGACGGCACGGTTGACATATGTCGGGCATGTCATCGTCCGGGAGAATCAATTCGCCACATTATCTCCGGTTGTTCTCGCCTAGCTAACGGAGAATACTTGCATAGGCATAACCTTGTAGCCAGGATTATCCATCAGCAACTTGCTCTGAAATACTCTCTTGTGGAATCGGAATTGCCGTACTACATGTGCCCGACCCAGTTCTCGATAATGGCAATATCACATTGTACTGGGATCGGTCCATCATCACTGACAGGACTATTCTCGCGAATAAGCCTGATATAGTGATAGTGGACCGAATCGAGAGGCGTGCAATGATTGTAGACATAACCGTTCCGCATGACGAGAACCTCGTGAAAGCCGAGAAAGATAAGCAAATCAAATATCTTGACTTGGCTCGCGAGGTTGTCGACATGTGGGAAGTGGACGCAGCAATCATTGTACCGATAGTCGTATCAGCCAACGGCTTAATAGCCAAGAGCCTCGACCAACACCTTAGGAGGCTCACGTTAGGCGGCTGGATCAAGGGCTTGATTCAGAAAGCGGTACTTCTGGACACGGCTCGCATTGTCAGGAGGTTCCTCTCTCTGGAGCCCTGACCGCCGGTACCTTGGACCCTGTTCCCGATACCGGTGGGCTACTATTTTTTATATTTTTAAATGTTTTTTTTTTAATCTTTTATAGAAATATTTAGAAATATAACAAATATGTATGTAAGATAAATAAACGAAATAACAATTTATATATCTCTTGCTGTGAGAGGCAATATGCCGGTTCGCAGGTTTGCGTGTTGTAGTAAGGAGGTCAAAATTACGCTGTTTAAGGCTTACTGCCAGACCTTCTACACAAGTGACTTGTGGGCCAGCTACACGCGGAAAATAATGGATGCCCTGAGGGTCCAATACAATAACAGCTTCAGAATGCTCGAGCTCTTGGGGCTTCCGCGTTTCTGTAATACCTCTGACATGTTCGCTCAGTCGCGTGTTCACGACTTCTATATATGCAATGGTGAGAAAGAAATGGCATTTTGAAGATGTTCATGGACAAATTTGATTCACCGATGATGAACCACTTATTTGATATTTTTTTAATGGTTTGTGTTTTTTTTTAAGTTTTTGTAACTAACTTTTGAATCTTCGTTGTCTGAGCAAATAACTATTATGACTTGAAAGTGAATTTCAAAATGGACTAATAAAAGCTTCAAACAGACAAACATGAATTGTATCGAATACCTATTAGGAAAAACATTTCAGCATATATTTCAACCAGACCAAATAATTATGTAGATACTTTTATATATCACCATATTATGCTTATCTTTTCGTGTTTATTTTTAGACCGTAATACATATGAAAGCGTGTATCAATTTCATGGTGGTCGACGTGTAATGTGAAATGCATGGAGGCGAAGTAAGGTGAAAATGTAAATCACTACAAATCAACATGCATACGGTGGAATTGAAAACACGACAAAGAGCTCGCCCATTTTGTAACACAGTTTACGTCCCATTCCTTTTCGTTACGGCGACACGTTTTTATTAGGACGAGTGTCGTGATCTCGCCATCTTCGGTATGTTTTCCTAGGTAACAAACATACAAAACATTTATGTTGGATCTACATGCATAAGTACATAAGTAGTACCTACTACTAAGGCTGAACTAAAGTTGGCAATCTCCTGAATTCTGCTCGTTTGATAGTGTTGTTTTGGATTGTTGATTATGAATGAATGTAATTTAACATAATCCAAGAAAATAAATTAAGTGGAAGCGGAAAATGCATTAAGAATATTGTTTTTGCTACGTTACAGGAAAAGCTTTCTTTTCCTTAAAATTATCAATTCCATCGGTTACTCAACAGAAAGAAAAGTTAAACATCAGAAATTGGCCAAAAACCTCGACGCTTGGTATTTAAACAGTAAATATTGAAATGAACAAAACGGAAAATATCGATTTATCATTAAAATTAAATCGTTGTGCCTCGGCCATGCTCCCGATACCAATGCAATCATTGTATTTTTATGTAATTACATAATAAGATAGGTAACTACAAGTATATACACAGTATGGCCGCGCAGTATAACTACCTAGGTAAATAATAAGGACATTATGGCCAGTTTACGTCAACGCATTTTAGTTAACTGATCAGATTGAAATATTGCCTCCGCATATACCTACAAAGATAGTTAAATTAGGTACTATAAACTTTTCTATTTTAATTAAAAATCTACGTGCTTCCCTACAATTTTTAGTATTTTTATGCCGACATACCTCAGGTTTTTTACCGTATCTTTGTAGTTTGCGCGGGACTCTCTGTTCCACATTCTTGTTGCTGCATATTTTTATAACAAACAGGTAGTCATGCAATTATTATGAGAAATGAAAATGCAGTAGTTTTTTAGAAATATGATAGAAGGTCCTGTAGATACATTTATCAAGCATACCGCCATGTGTCATCCATTCGCACCTAATCGTAAGTCAGTAAAGTTCCAGTTACATTAAGCTGTTTATTAGTGGTTTTACAGTTAAGAAGTTCTAGCCAAGTGCCAGTCTGTCAGCGTGACACGACGTCAGCGTGACGAGTGGCGAATGCGATCGACAAAACGTTGAAAATGTAAGTGATAGACAAACGTTGTCGAAATGTCACGTGATCAATGTCACGGCATATCGACATTCGCATTATTGACAGAGTGACATTTTGTCTAGAACCTAAGCAGCTTGTAGATCAACTCCAGACCAGCTCATACTTAAACATCTACCTTGCTTTGGGATTGATAAAAATCTAACAATATCTCAACACTACTAGATTTTATTGATTTTAAATTGAAGAGGTTACTAGTTTATCGAATTATCAAGACCGCGGTATATAATATTATTTTTGTGTGTTTTTATTTAGAAGTCACTACAAAGTACAAAATAAAAAACAAAATAAATTTTGGTAGCCGGTGCCAAAAACCGGAAAAATCGCACCAGACTTCCAAACTTAAAATTAATTTGCAATATAATACAATATTATTAAGTAAAACTAGTCGATTTTGGAAACGATATGGTTATCGATACTCTGAGAAAACATACATATATTGTTGGCTGCAATTAAAATTTTATTATGGCAACAACAGGGCGGCATAATTCAAATTTCGTGCACAAGCTCAGATCGAACGCATAATAATATAATGCCCATTTATCACACAATTTAATCGAACAGCTTTTCGTAATTTTGTTGGTTTTCATAACTACGTATTATGAGCCTAAAATGAAACCTCGGTTATGGAGAAATAATATAATTAAACATATTTTAGCTTTTCAATTTCAAGCGAGTGGGTAGCATAAGATGATTTCCACCAGTTTCCGGTAGATTTCAAAAGAGTTAGGTGCTATTTTACTAAATCATTTTGTCGGTGGTGGAACACGGTAGCAAAAAAATAATAATCCAGAAGCAAATACTGTCACTAACATCTGGCTTTTCTAACCATATATTGTATGAATATATTTAAATATGTTACGAACTTTCTTACCAGTTTTATTACAAAACTACATTAGAGTCATGCCTCTGTACATATTTGACGCGATGGTTCCGTGTTAGTTATTCGCTCTGTCACAAAACTATACTTCTACTTATGTTCTTCTTGTAACAATAAGTAGGGAATATATTATAGTAGGTTTAATATTTGTTAATATAGTGCGCTACTTGTATGGAACTTTGGCATTTCGTATAAGCTTCTTCGTAAAGTCAGGCGAAGTATTGAAAAGTTTGATGTTCCAAAACTTTCTATCCCAAGAGTGCATGTAAACTTCACATAGTAAGATCGATTTGGGATGGGCTGCTTATACACTTACATTATACTCCGAGTGCATCCGGGGGACAGCAAGGAGCTTAAAATGAGATATTTTTTAGTTGCCCACTTAGTTCACTACACAAGTAATAAGTATAAATATTATTTTATCTATTACTAGCGACCCGCCCCGGCTTCGCACAGGTGCAATGTACCTAGATACTAATGTTTCCTCTACTATAATATGCATGTATTATACATATAAACCTTCCTCTTCGATCAGTCTATTTATTAAAAAAAACCGCATCAAAATCCGTTGCGCTGTTTTAAAGAATTAAGCTTACATAGGGATATAGGGACAGAGAAAGCGACTTTGTTTTATACTATGTAGTGAAGCCTCTCTCACTCACTCTTCCTTATTGTTAGCATCGATGGAGACTGAAAACAAGAATGCTATTAACCTGAAAACTTATATAATGCTAATGACAAATTCATGTTTTTTTTTTGTTATTACCTACAAGAAAATACTTGCATTTATACTTTGTCTGTATTGGGTTATTTAGCTACTACTAATAAAGAATACAGAAGTTCTCTATGGAGGAAAGTTTTATGAACGGCGAAACGAACATAAAGAAGGCGTCATAAACTGCAGCAACATGGCTATTTAGTGCTACAAAACTGGAAACAAAAAGCCTCCACTTCAATAACGATAAAATCCATTTTCAGTAACAAACCAATTCGGCGTAGTGACCCAAAAACCGAGCGAAGAAGGAGCATTCAGTATTCTTAACGCGTTTTAAAACTCAAATAAACTTGTCACAGGGAGTCCTTTTCAACTATTCTTTGTAGCTCTTCAGAATATGTTGAAGACGTGAATGAGTGAAAAGATCTCATTCACACTGAGATGTGCGGGTGTCCCAGAAAACCTCGCCATTTCAATATCACACGCCGCCTATAATAACATGTTATCCCTTCCTTATAAATACCGATAAATCTGTGTAACATCATGTGCACAATGATATTCAAAAGGCGTACATTTCCGTAAAGAAAACTACGCGAGTTATTTTTGCTCCAGAAACATTGTTTATCCCATGATACACAATGTTTCTGGAGCATGTTAATTTCAATAAATGATAGCAAATCTGACGGGATAGCTGAAATCGCATGTTTGTTTATACCAATTTATACCACGTACGCTGCGATGGGTATGTTTAGCTGGGAGCGAACCACTAAAAAGTGAAAGAAAGAAAATAAAACTAAAACACCGAATTCCGAAATTAAAGTTATTTTGTACTTTTTGGGTTTTTTTTATTTAGAAGTCGGCTGTTTTTTTTGTTGTAAAATGTTTTTTAAGCTATTACATAGCTTCTATCGCGGGCCTTGAGCGTGGCAACCGAATCCAGAAATTCCGTAACGAAAATAACCTAACACCGCTACGTCATTCGATTAGGCCCCGCCTTTTTAAAATGGTCGCTTCGTTACTGAGCTATTATGTCGCCGTCACCGAGCCGACCCGAACGTCTGCGTTCGGAAACAATCGGTGGGACAAAGTTAAGTGAAATGTATGTGATTTACATTAGTACAGTAACCCAGGTGAACGAATCGAGACCATATCACAATGACGCAGAGTACTAAATATATAATTGCATAAGTTGATAAAAAATGCTATGCAATAGCTTTACCGCGGCAGTCCCCGAGTGCCACATGTATTTTTTTTTGTTTATTTCGAATACATATCTTCAAACATTAACTCTCGTTTATTTTAGTTTCGTATGCATATAATTGCGCTTTCAGTTAGAGGTTTGGGACCGGAATCCCTAAACACCAAAAACCTTAACAAGGTTCAGTTGTAACAGTTCATTGTTCGGGCATGAATATGTCAAACTGGGACAGTAAGTCTCGTGACTTTGTTAACTAGCAAAGCCGCGTCCAACTGTTAGTTGCTAACTCTGATGCTCGAGCCCTCAATTACGAATGTTTCCTACATACCCATAGCAATTAAGATAGGCCATCATTAATTCCAGATAGTGGAGCAAATGATTGAGGCGGGTAAAGGGGTATCATGGCAATCTCTAGTCAATGGCACAATGCAAGCAATCAACGGGTGTGTCAGCCCGATTACTCTGGCCGACACCGGCCGCTATCTGGCTACAAAGGTACGTAAGAGGCGGGCTTACATTGCGGAATTTGTTCGAAAGAGTCACCGAGGCCCTGGAACGCAAAGGGCACTAGGATCACGGGTGGGTTTTACGAGTACTCAGTAAGACTCTGACACTCCCTTTCGCTCCGCCCAGAGCAGGAGAAGTTATTTCATTGGCAGGGTTATATCTGCATGCGGTTGCTATCAGTAATTATTTGATTCACTGGAGCAAGCTTTGCATGTAATAACCTTATCAACATAATAACATAATGTAATGAAACATTCATTACATTATGCGCATATGATTTCCACTTTGAAACTCCCCATTTAGGCTTTCAGGGAGTTCTTTTAACCTTTTTTGTATTATGAAGTATATTACTAGAATGGCCAATTGGTACCAATTAGTCAAAATGAAGTTGATTACTTTTACATCGATACGCAAGAACAATAATATAAAAAAGATTTAACAGTGATTAGGAAGGCTATGGGCCATACGGAAACGGGAAAACAGGGATAAGCGGGTACGGAGTCGTAATAATTTATAAATGATAAATTTGAATCTATATAATAATAATAATTCTAAACACTGGTGAATGTTTAGTTCACTCCTTACATTTCCTTACTTTTGCGACAAACTTACTCTGAAATAAAATCGTATACGCATCACTGATGACGGCGACGTTTTGTCCTTTTTGCACTAATATTACTGCTTCGTATAAAAGTAGCAATAAAAAAAAAAAAACATGTGACCAACTTTAGAGTAGCAGGTCGTAGCGGCGTGCCGAGGTCGCAGCAAAGGAAACAGTTACGTAATTCCGCGTCGGGATTCCGAATGAAAATGAAACTCAAATGGAAAATGTGGCTTTTACAGATTTCTGCCCATTACTTCCTAAATAGGAGGAATTGTGTGGTGTATGGACACAAAGTTAGTTTTTCGAATAATTGAATTGCAATTTAAACGAGGTAAATGCTCCTATTGTTAGGTAATATGTTACGTAACGACGAGCTCTGGTACCTGCAAAACGAGAAGAGCAGAAAACTTTCTGCTCTGCTACCGGCTCAAGAGTTATATTCCAAGCTAGAGGATCAGTAACGTGGTTATGTCACTGGATAATTGCAAACTCCGAAAGATTGTAAAAAAAACTTTATTAGATTATAATTCGTCGATATAATATGTAAATATTGTGTTCACAATAATTATATCTCAGGTCAGTTTGAATACAGTAAATTTCACCTAAATTCAACTCTGTCTAATTGAGAAAGTTGAGTTTACAATTGCACGCGATATTTTACAATTATACGGTGTTTGCAATTATCAGGTGATAGTTATAAGTTTTATTACGAGAATGAGAGCAAAAAGCTGGCGTAGTATAAAAACGTACCGTAGCTCGCAGATTTGACACCTTGCCAGATTGTGAAGTGTTTGTTAAACTTGCTTCAGATGTTTAATCACGTCCTTTCGCCACTTATTTAACTCATTATTACAATTCACAAAAAATGACCCGTGTGTGTTTGGAGAGAGTTTTTACACAAAAGACAGACAAATACCTAACGTTCAACGATAAGTCATTAGATGAGACTTTCGGCGCTTCTTGTTGCCTACGAGCTAACTAGCCCCGTATCTTTATTCGAGTCCCTTATGTTATATCCTTGAAGCCTAAACAAAAACATTTTTTCACTGTCACTAACTTCGTCCCTTCGCAACGAAGTAATAATTTATACATAACAGAAGTTCTTGTCTTAAAAGTTCCGAATAGAAGCCATTTAATTTTGGATACGACTCGGACCTACAAAGTGTTGTGAAACCTTCCTACTACCTACAATAAAGGAGATTTTTTTCAATAAGTAGAGCCACCCTTTTGTTGAGAAGCTGCCTGTACCAGTAGGTCACTGATTGTTCCAGGGTTGCGGAATTAGTACGAATTCTTTCGAACAAACCACGCCCTTGAACACAAAGGGCATTAGGAGGAACGCGGATGGGTTTTAGTCAGTTAATGTCTGACACTCCCTTCCGTTCTGCCTAGAGCGGAAGAAGTCATTTGATGATTTACCATCTATAAGCCATTGATTGCTGTCGAGGATTTTCTTTTTAATTAACTTAATTCAACTAGATTTTAGAATTAAGCTTACCTATTATATGTACACAAAATAAAACAAAAGCATCCCATTTAATAGTACGTAATATAAATAATTGTTTCCTGGTATTAAATAGATGTGTCGCAATACTCTACTAGCAATATGTAATCATTTCAAACAATCATTAGGATAGGAAGCTTCGTAAGCGAAGTGCTTGTGAATGGATAAACGTGTAGCTATTAACTTGAAAGTGGTGTTAATATCTAAGTTATGCTAATATAATAACTTGATTATCTTTACGTGTTCAGTGCGTCGCTGGGACACATGGACCGATCGATGGCAGTAGTACTTTTCTTTTACTCCAGAAACAACCTTAGTCAGGAAGAAAGTAGAAATAAAACCTCTACAGTAAAGTCTACCGTCTCGAGATCTCTGATTGTATAAGCTAAAAACTAAATTAAAGAGTTTATTTTTGAATGAGTTGCTTTTTCCAAGCAAGCCACGCCAAATTGATGCTGAACATTGAATGATAAGCAAGAGCACCATTCATTAAAATGTCATAGACTGATGGTTAGGTAGAGACTTTAGTAGAGGGTTGGTTGCTAAGAGAAAAGCTCGACCTGTTGTTATTAATTCTATAATTAATATAATAAGTAAGCAACAGATTAAGTTTCTTATCTCGTTTAGGGATCTTTATCTAAGCTCGGATAGAAATTATTTTTTTAAAGATTCTTCGTTTATTAGAAGCCAAAATTATTATTTACTCAGAAAAATAATTATTATATTTTTGACATTGAGCATCAATGAAAAATGTTGCAATACGGTTTTTTTTTCTCTCTCTTATGTAACGCAAACGAAGTTGTGCGGGTCAGCTAGTGTATTATAATAATGTAGATAGATTATTATTATGTCGGCAGATTAATATATTAATGTCTCTTCTCTCCGTTTTGTTAAAACATTTGTCGTGGTTTCCGATGCCAGTCTTATTACAGCACTAGAACGTTCTATGTCGACTACGGTTCCAGAGGTATTGCAATAATGTGCAAGTAATAGAATTCCCTCCAGCTATGGCTTGAAGTTCTCGTCTATTAAACGTAGAAAACAAAGCTTTTTCCTATTTTCAGACATATAGAAATATTCAATTATATTGTTTGTTAAAGAAAGTATAAGCCATATTTCGTCGCCAACACAGACTCCTGTTTAGTATGTCCAAAGCCGTCTGTTCTATAAAGTTCTATCTACAATAAAATACACATACCCAGCACGAGTATGTGTATTTTTATATATCTGTGCCTAACAGTTTGCAGTCTCCTCGAAAGCCGATTTGAGTCTCCCCAAATGTGACAGCGACGCGTTTCGCTGTCACTTTTAAATGGTCAAAGCGAAGGGTTTCAGGATTTGACAAGCTTTTTGGCTTTTTACCAATGTAAATATTTTGAATAGCTGCGGTTATAGAAAGGATTTGCTGTCGTATTTTAGCACTTTGCTACCAAAAGTATCTATACTCGATTCGAAAAGAGATGTGGACTTAGTTAGAAAATTGATTGCTGATAAAGTTTGAGAATTCCACGTGTAGGTGAATTATGTGCCGTTGCCCACATTGACAAAGGCTCTACCTGGTCTACACTCGCAGGTAGGACGTAAGCTTCCACGTTTCCAAGCTTACACTTATAATCACGTTAAATCTATCGGTGGGTGTCGAAGAACGCCACTCAACTTGTATTTTCAGCTTCATTTTTTTTTGGAACTCATTTATTCATTTGCTGTTTAGATGTTTAGTGTCCGTTTTAAGCATAAGGGAAAGGCATAGCTATGTAGAAAGATGTACTTTCGTAATTTCATATTCGGTATAATTCAATTTCCTGTACGCAATCAGTTTTAAGCACCGGAAACGTTGAAATTAGCGGACCTTCAAAGTTTGGAGACGACGAATTCCTTTTTGCGAAATTGAAGACTGCCAAAATGTTTTCGTTCATATTGTTGCCACTCATTGTGGGTCAGGGTCTGATTGAATCACTTATCTTATTCCCAGAGTTCACAAAGTTCACCTATTTTTCATCTGCTACAAATAATCTTGTCGGGATTTTGGCTAAAATTAAACAGCAATGAGTTATTACAATTTCAAATGACGTTTCAAGTAGTTCGTAATATTTGCTTTAAATAAAAAATCCTTAGCCAACATCTCTATATGCGTATTTTGAACTCAGATTGGGCCGCAATCCAACCGCAAAGAATACTATTAATACTTAGCTATTTACAAGAAATAGGTTAATAATCTGTACTCTATGAAAAACATTGAATAGATAACAAGGAAAATTTGTGAGAATTTACACGTATCCTTTCGTGTTGGTGAACCTGGGTTGAAGCAAGTTGAGGCGAATAGGCTTTATCCTAACCTTGATGTTTGTTGAATTTGTTTGGATGTGACCTGACCCGACCCGACCGACCCAATCAATCGAGTTATTTATTCAATTTGTACAATTGACCAATAACTTCATACAAAACCTATTTCCCGAACGCCAAATTGCGAGTTGTAAAAATAACAAGGGCAAAATATTAATTAATATCGTGGCGAAAGGGGCGCAAGGCGGCAACAGGCTGTACTGCAGGATAAGCCGCGAAACTGTAACTTACAAGTTTTAGATATATAAATGATACGCTCAAGCAAGCGTACAAGATTTATCGATATTCTGTAATTTACCGTTTACCAGGAGCGTCACGGTCTTCTGGACAGCGTACCCTATATCACTAAAATATCAGGACGAGGGTTGAGCGTGTGCTTCCCGAAGCGTCGGTAAATAAATTAGCGTCTAGTGGTGCATTCAAGCGCAGTGACATCAGCGCCGTCTCCGCGGAGGGTGCGCTAACAGCTGTTTACGTAACGCAAGGGTACGTTGCTTTCTGACGTCAGCCAAATACCGTGGTACGCACGCAACAATTTTTGGGCACAAAAGTACTGCGATTTATGTCACCGAAAATGTTTTTCAATCAGAACCTTAAGCCCCGGAGAGGCTCCTTTTAACAAAGCGGCATGTTGCTTTGTGTTTGCCGAGGGACAGGCGGGATGTTGCCAAAGTAGGAACTCGTGTCGTGTCACAAAGTGAAACCGAAAAGGCTGTCGTTCAAACAAGACGAATCGGCTATTACTGTGAGCATTACATTCATTAGAGCAAGGGGAAGCTGAATAAGCACAAGCATTTTTCTATCCTCAAATACTTTAATGGGATCGCGAGGGCCTCGTAGGATTTCTCTTTATCCTAGAATAAAACAAGCTACTAGCTGATTAGGTCCGTTATTAGTAGTCATTGATAATGGTTAGTGCTCATCTTCGGTTCTTAGCAGTTGAACTTTTCATAATACTGAATAATAAAAATATCGAAAGAGTACAATCAACTCCGGTTTTCATATCAATAGCTAAATGATAATGATGACTGATGGACAGCGGATATTGTGTGTGAACCAAGGCTTTGTAGAAGTTGATTGATTATATCGATTTGACGAATCTCCTTTCATAATTTAGTAACCATTCCACCTTTCTGTTAATATCGGAATGTTATATTCTTCGCCATATAAAAAAGAACACGTTATAATTATTTCTACGCATATTTAGTTTTGCCGTTACTTTTTAATATCCATGATTTTCCGTAAGACGAAATTAAAGTACGAGGAAATTTCAAGAAAACATTTCCTTTGTTTTCGTTAAAAAAATATTTGTTTACGCTGAAGGGTTGAAATAATAAAACTTGGTTATAATTTGTCGTTAATAGGCACTTGACACCGGCGGCAGCTTGCGCAAGAGAAACTAGCTCGATAATGTTATATTAAGTATCATTAAAGGCGGTCACTGCCGCAGCCTGATATTTAGTGCCTGTAATGTATTTTCAGGAACACCCGCCTGCAACGGCACGTATTTTACACTGTGCACACTTAGTACTCGTACCAACCTGAATTACAGTGGCGAATTACAATGGGCGCTGGTAGATGCACGCTGTACCTACATAATATGTATGTTTATCAACAAATATTAATGGATAGATAGTTATTGAAATATGCTGAATGTTGAATGGAAAATCTTTAAAAAATAACAAATGGGTCGACTCAAATGTCAACATTTTTTTAAAAAAGCACAAGTAAATTGTCATTTATCCTTTTGAGCTCAGTTTATCTTTGGCTATAAAAAAATAATAAACCCGCCACAGAAGGACTGCCATTAAATGAGGAATTTAAAAAAAGTGCCATTTTTAACAATTTCCACCGAAATCCCTTAATGGCGTCGCTTTCAGTTTCAAATATCATTATAACTTTTAAACTGGTGAACGAATTTTAATAAAATCGAAATGGCTGCCGTGCCAAATTCGCGTAAGACGAAGTGACGCCTATTGCAAGTGTGTCTAGATGTACTTACACTATTCTATAATTTTGTGGATCGTTAAGGCTCTTTGGGAACCCAAAAGAAGCATACCTCAACTCTTTGTTTGGATTTATAATTATATTTTACTATTGTTAAAACATCTACTCGGGTTTGGACGATTACATTATTTCTATTGTAAATGGACACGTACAGTCTAGTAATCCTAACTATAATTACCGTATGATGAAGAAAATCGATGTTTCCTCAGAAATGTACTAAGCAATAAAACATGAATTTCCAGTAGAACTCCGTACAGCTAGTGAATATTGTGTTTCCAGGAATATACTGCTATGGAATCGTCGTTAATTTCAGATTCAAACACGGTATTTGCGCTTGTGTTAAGTATTATAGCCTGAATCATAGAAATTACCGAATGTACAGATCGCCTTCGAATGGATAAAAGTTACAGCCGTTAGCAATCGTCATATCTATTGAAATTAATTAGCCAATGCGTCGCGGATTTCCATGCGTCAACGACCATTTAACGAGGTTCATAGACTTATAGAATGCCATTAATTTTGTGATTAAAAGTATTATGAAGGTAGCACACTTCTTACGGATTTCGTTTTAGATTTCACCAGAGCGACATTAGCGACTGCTGAAATCTGAAATGAGAGTCACGGACCGCAGCTTCGACTGTCCCGCTTTCTGGTGCCAAATGGGATCCTTATAATTTAAATTAATATCGTATGAAATGCAGTAAACATTCACATCTGCAGTGTCTACAGTGAGATGATTACGCACAGGACGAATTAATTAAATTATTTTCTGTAATCCTAATCCGAAAACTGATACATATTAATTGCTGAATAGAATAGTATGATAATCGACGGACATAATAATTTTGAAATTATAGGTTGGTTGTTGCATCCGCGATTTAATTAATGCACGCTCTTCTGTGACAATCTGGCTCTTTGAAATAATGAAAACGGTGGTTGGAAATAGTTTGAGTGATATCACGCCAATTAATTGGTTTAACTCAACAACCGCACTAATTAATTGCCCAATTATGTTATCGCGCCATGGTAAATGTTGTGATATTAACTCTAATAAATCATGAGTAGGTACGATACGTGAAATACTGGATTATTTCAAAAGTTTTATGATTATGTGACTAATATTGTTTGTCGACTTTCTATTTAATTAGGTTGGTACCTAATATTTTCCGAAACCCGTAGCTAATGAAGTTTATAGCCGACGAACTACGGCCAAGCCAGGGGGTGACCGTGACTTGCGTCTTTTGTTTATCTGCCTATTGTGCTTGCTCGAGTCGTTCGACAAATGGCGAGTCCGTGAATCGATATTGAAAGGAATTTAAAGTAAGCAATTACATTCGTTCATTGTAAGGGAAATAACAAAAACATATTGAAGGCGGAAAATTAATAAGCACCGAAGGAATTGAAGTGCAAATCAATGAAGTGTTCATTCATTTTCTATAGAACTTTTGAAGCTTTAAGAACTTGGGAATTGTTTTCGTCCTTAGTCTATTTTACAGTTTTCAGTAACTTCCAATTGATTTGCATTGCTTATACGGAAAATATCCGAAAATAGTTTATTTGATTAGCAATAGGCTGTCTGTGGTTATTGCACAAGTCATAAAGGCCTACTTGTTATCTAATATATTGCAGCGTCTATTGTACTTGTGCTTTATTGCGGAAGCAAAACAACTGGGAAACGGCACAGCCAAGATGCCAAGTGGCTTACACAATGTTAAATAGATAGAAATGCCTCTGATAGGAAATGAAACTGGCTCGAAAATTCATAGCCAAGATCATAATTTTTCTCTTATAAAGAACACGAAGCAAGTACCTCAAAGTTATGATAAAAATGCATATAAACCATTGTGAACGCTCCCCGGAATGTAAATTGCTAACATCCGAATACTTACTCGTCAGCACACAGGCAGCGTTGGAATTCTCAAATGCGTTCGTACCGCGGTACTCAAACACGGTACGAGCGCATTAGAAAAAATATAGAACCTAATACGAATTACATTACTGCTGAAAATAAGTACCCAACTAGGTACGAGTTATGTATATTGCGATGATCATTCAATTCAAATCTATTTTAACTCCATGTCCAAGAAGCGTCTAGGCAGCCAGTCAAAGCGAGTAAACTTAGTTGTGTAGGTGTAGTAAGTACTTCGTATATGGGCCGCCTTTACGTACGGATTAAAAATAGATTCTTCTTTTCATTATGAATATTCCATAAAATACGAAATCACATAATATATCAATAAATAATAAAACCTTAATGGTGCAGTGCCGGTCCTAATAAAAAGTGCTTTTAGTCTATTCATTAACCTGTGTCGTTCAGTTTATTACACTGTTCCTGGTATCCTTGCTGCATAGGCAGTTAATAAATTAACACGAACAGAAGCTAAAGGGTAACTGAAAAATATTCTCGTTGTGCATGTAGGATGTAGGTAATTTATTGACCTCTACACTATGGAAAAGGAAGATAATAACCTATTTTAAATCGATCTATTGACGTCTTACTATTTTGTGTGTTTGGCGACGATTTTACTCAGTGTAGTCAGGACTGTGCCTGTACTGTAATATGTAATTGTGCACGTTTCTAGTTTTCAGCTTTAGGGCGCAAGAAGCGCCCAGTTTCGATTATACGCATGCCATTTCTATGACTACAGCTATAATTTAGCAAACATCATATACATACATCTACTGGATAATGTAAGAGACAACAAAAGCTACTCAGTTTTGACCTTTTCTGTAACTGTTTTAAGTTGAGTTCATTTAGATCGCTGACCTATAACGCTGGACTGCTGGAGTACATAATCTCTACTGTATTATAATTTAAATTTCTACAGTGCTGCATTTCTTTGCACACAAGGAGCACTTCATTATAAAACTAATCAGAATATTAAAACAAATGGATGTTTCTTTTTGCGAAAGAAAACGTTTCGTTACAAATGGAGGTTAAAATCCACAATTCAACTAATTTTAAAGAAATGTAGTACAATATGACAGGTGAAAAATTATAATACTAGAGAGTTGTTAAATCGATATTGGCGCACAAAGGTTATTGTAAAACCATAATTATCACTTCGTGTTCTAGAATGTTCTTTTATTTCTATTTCAAGAAGGGTTTGCATTCCGACAGCCAATTAATAGCTTCAATGAAAGACATGAGCGTGTAATAGTGAGCTGATCACATGGTCACAAAGCATACCAGACGCGGACCGATCCGCCGGTTCCTTACGTAATCCGTCATACAATACAACCGCTACCGATATTGACCTACACTACGGATTACCGTGATGCCTGCTTTCCTGAACAAGGAAAATCTTGTTGAATACCCAGCAATGTATATAAATGTACACCTGAAAGCGTCGTCTTACTTTCAAGCAGCACGCAACTTACGTAACAAAACTTACGTAATCAATAAAGGCCTTATTACAATGAGGATCTAGATTCACGTTTTCATGATTTAGCACTACATTTATTCCTACCCACTGGTTCGTGTATTTCAATCACCGATCGATGAACAAGACGATAAGGTTGTAAAATCGTCATAAAAATCCTACGAATAGAACTCCTTCAATATGATTTTCGATGTACATATATTGGACGCTATGACTAAGTTGTTGCGTATTTCACATCTGAAAATCATGTTTAAGAAAATATTGAGATACTGAATGAGTAAAATATGAATGATGTTATCACAAAATACGTTCTCGCTGTGGCGTAAATCTATTTATAGAACGAACCTGAAAAATTACTTGCTGCCATAAAATGTATCTCATTTTCCGAACGACCTCACCTACCTTTTGTGAAGCAGACGGCAATGGCCGCGTATAATAAAATCAAATATTTACAATTTTCGTCGCGAAAGAATGATTAGAAACCACAAATTGTTAATTCTTTCAATTAAAGTAAACTTTTCTGAGATTATAGAGAGCGAATTTCAGATTGCGGAGCGCAAACAATTCTCTTGATTTATGATCAAGGGAGTTAATTAAAAGCTTGATGATTTTTCTTTGTTGAATAATGTTAGAACCTTCTTGGACGTGAAAACATCTATTGAGATCATTGCAGTATGGTAACAGTAATGAACTGACAAATTAGCCAAGCTAACGGTGATGGAACATTATAGTCATCCCGTAAAATAAACAAGCTTTCACCCCTTATGACAAGCTTATGTTTTATAATGAAGAATTCTCTGCTACCAAAATGAGACTGTGTCTCGTTAAGCGTGAGGAAACCTCATTTCATCATAATACTAAACAAACGTAGAAACTTTATCAAAACCTTTGTTCGGTGATGGTGAAATCTAGTTTCGACTACTTTCGACAAAATATTCGAAGTCTACATAGTCGTTATAGCACGACCCGTGTCACACACACGACACGACTCCCGAAAAAAATTGAATGATTTATATACGTTTTCTGTAAAACGTTAAAAGTTGCTAATCATCATTAGCAACTTTTAACGTTTTACAGAAAACGTATATAAATCATTCAATTTTTTTCGGGAGTCGTGTCGTGTGTGTGACACGGGTCGTGCTATAACGACTATGTAGACTTCGAATATTTTGTCGAAAGTAGTCGAAACTAGATTTCACCATCACCGAACAAAGGTTTTGATAAAGTTTCTACGTTTGTTTAGTATTATGATGAAATGAGGTTTCCTCACGCTTAACGAGACACAGTCTCATTTTGGTAGCAGAGAATTCTTCATTATAAAACATAAGCTTGTCATAAGGGGTGAAAGCTTGTTTATTTTACGGGATGACTATAATGTTCCATCACCGTTAGCTTGGCTAATTTGTCAGTTCATTACTGTTACCATACTGCAATGATGCTTTTTGTTTGAATATGCTTTTGAATATGCTTTTTGTTTTGTTTTGCATTCTGTCCCATCGGACAGAATGCAAAACAAAACAAAAAGCAGACAAAGTGCGGCCGTAATTGGTAATTTTAAGATCCCAACTCCACTTAAAAGAGAGCGAAGATGGAAAATGTCAATCTAAAAATTGCATCATTATTTCTGCACCGGTCAATTGCCCTCGACGTTTATAAGGGTAATTTTGTCATTTGGTATAATATAAAATAGCTGGCTATACTGCTCTTTTATGGTAGTTACTATGTGCGGAATACATAGGCAATTCCAGGTGATGGAGATTGTTAATTAACCATTACGAAGGTGTCGTTCCTAAACGTGGTGTTTATCGTATAAACTTGGGACGTAAAATATCCTCGGCATATAAGTACCTACAACGTGTAATTGAATAAACGCAGTACCTCTTTGTCATCATCATTAAAAACAACTTTCACGATGGGACCAACACTGAAATTGGATAAAGTAGGTAAGTCGACTGCCACTGAAAAATGTACGGAACATCTGTATTTTTTTTCGCGATTTTCGGTGTGGTTTATAACAAGTGATTCATAAAAATGAGTACAATGACCCTTACACGTTGTATAAAAAGAAAAAAAAAACGATTTAAAGACTGACACAGTTATACCAAAACAGCCCGTTTTGTTTATGTAGAAGTTTCTCGAGAGTAGTACAAGGCCGCGTGAGTACGTCACACGGAGATGCAAGTTATGTCACGTATCCTCCTCCGGGTCCTGCACAAATGGTGCTGAGCCGCGGACCACGCGGGCCGCATTTCCTAATCAAAGCCCATTATACCTATTACCTATCGCTCACACCTCGCGACTACAATAACATATTGCTTCCATGATCAGTGTCTTATTTTACATCAGTTGCCTTCACCTTCGTTTTGTAATAGATTTCGTTGGATATAATCGTAATACGATGAATATGAAGTAGCTGTTAAAAATTCTTTCTTATTTTTCTTTCCTATTATATATTAGTGATACACCTAATTAATGATACAAAAATGATAGAGAAACAAAAAAAGATTTGTTTTACGCAGTGGACGAATTTTTCAACAAAATATGGTCCTGTATTGTAGTTTTTTTGTAACTTACTCTTGCAGAACGTATTATAATAAAGTTTCTAACTTTGTTTATACATTTCAATGGAAATAGGGTTGTCACAAAAAGTATTAGAATTTTGATGGTGGGTATGCACTATGTACGCAAACTTCTTGCGCTCCTTTATGTGCGAATAATCTTAACCTCCGCATTCGCACATAAAGGTAATGCAATAAAAAGGCGAAGCGCCATGACATGAAGCTAAGCCAAAAAGGATTAAATCCTGTTGGTACTTACAGTTAAGCCCGAGATCGTGGTAAGTAATGATGGCGGGCTTGGAGCGGTCTCCCTGAACGGCCACGACGATGTCGCCGCGGTCGGTGCGCACACGCACCTCAGAGCAGGCCTCGTCGCCGTTGATCCGCAGCGCACTCGGGAACTTTAGCTGGATGTTCCTTAGCTCGATGTCGTCCATGCTGCGGAGGAAGATTAGCTGTAGTGCTTTGTATGTTTATTAAGGTTCTAAACAAGTGACGTTCTATTGGCGATTGCCAAATATAAAAAAAAATGTGTGGGAATGACAAGCGTCATCGACATGTCACTTGATCAAATCCTTATGTTTTGACAATCACTATCACTGATAGAATGACAGTTTTCCTAGATAGAGCCTCTTGTTAAATTGACTAGCGGTTAAGGTTTAGCGGGGCTACTTTTCATGATCAATAATCATGAAACAATGCTTGAACTTTAGCGAAACAGATGACCTGCGATATTTTTAATTACACTATTTTCTATCCGTATGTCTTATTTTTTATAAACATTGGTCGTACTGCAATATGTTGTTAAATACAAGCGAATAAATACGTCTATGTGGAAAAGGAGGGTTTTAATCAACGCATCGAGCGAAGACTAAGCTACGTATGCATTTTTATTTAGCTTTTCATTTCTTTTGCGCTTTCAGAAATAATTATAAAAACATAAGTAGAATGCTGCAATTTACTAAGGAAGATTAGGTTTGAACACTAGTTATTTTACGAGCTCATTACCAAGAGCCTCTTCAAAACTGTTGAAAATCAAAATAGGATTTTATATTTACTTTTGCAAACAAAACTCGAAGCACTTATATAAGTCTAATATTTATTTATGTTGTATTCAGTAAAATCTCCAATCCATCTTAAGTAAAGTAGGGTAAAAGTTTCAAGTTAAACCGAAAGAACTTGACCACAGCGTTTTAAACTTTTCCAAAGAACTTTTATAGATAATAATGAATTTTAATATCCCCTCTCACTTTCCTAGCTAATCTCTTTTCTATTGCTCCTTTGAGTATAAAAAGAGCCTCAACATTGAATATATTAATATTGGAGCTCATGAAAAATACGTTATTTATTACGTAGTGTTAGTTGCACTAACTGAAATACGTTGTTCAATAAATATTCATTCACCAATTTCTTCATAAAAAAATTTCATAGCTCTTTCTAGACGGACTTTTTTAGTTTTAGAAAATTTACTTCATAGATTTCACTACAAATTAATTTAGTGACACTAATTGTAACTCGTTTCTCTGTTCCATTGGAGTTGTCAGAGTTCTGTAAGAGCTAAAATAAAATAGCAACGAGCTAATTGAAAATATATTGTTCTTTCTTAATGTTCCAAGAAGTTGGAATATTTTTCGCACTTATTATTTTTTCGCAATGCTATAGAAGCTTTGAATCTATTCGTATTACGCTTATCTGCCTATGCCTATGTAAAAAGTTTTATATTAATATTAGTATAAAAATAAAAACTATAAATTCCAAATTTAATTGAAAACATAACATGGTATAAACCAATATTTTATTCATGAAGACATACAAATTAGAGATTCTAACTGTAACTACTCATGCGAATACGTCTTGGGAAATTAATAGATTGCTTTTAACGTGATGACTAGACTTCCACAAGTGTATACTGTTAACTAGATATACATACAGGTTGGAAACATTCAGTGGGGCAGTAAGGGGAAGTACAGTCGGTGATAGCAATTAGCTGACCCCCCTAAAAATTACTCGATTTTACACCCTATTCTTATAACATTAAAAGTTATTCAATATGTTTGAGTTTATCAGACTAACACTACTCGTTGAACAGAAACAATAAATAATTTTGATACGCAAACTTGAGCTTTAAGAGGTTGGTATTAGGTCATTTATTTATAACTTTTCACCTATTTTAATAAGTGGGTAGTTAGACGTCAATATGCGTATTCAACCAAAACTGCTATAGATATGACATTAGGAATATGGGGTAGAAGAATAAATTGAACAAGATATTCTATGCACAAAATAATAGCAGTGAATCTCCGCGAACATTTTTACCTTGCCTTACTAAATTGTAAAAATCCACGCTTTTTTCCTTTTTATTAATTGTTATCAGTTTTGATAGTTTAATCTTCATGTCCAAGTTGAGTTGAGTGATTATTTAAAATACAAAATAATCTATTTGCATGAGGAGAATGTTGGTATTAAAGCGATTGCTACGAAACTTAATATAGCGGTAAGTGTATTCTTTGTATGCTTCATTTATAATTATAGTTATTCCTTAATTCGTTAGTTGGCTTAAAAGCCGGTGAATGTAGAATAATAGACAATTAACTATGTTTCATTATGAGTCTAATTTGAGATCATTTATAGGTAATTTGATTTATATTATCTAAATTGATAAACGTAATTTGCAAACTTAATCGATAAATAAAATTATGTTTACCTATTCGTTACTAAAATTATGCTTATTGTGTTGTTTCAGAGAAATACAGTCAGATTGTGGCTAAAACGTTTGACGTGTGGTTTTAATATTCAAAAAGATCGTCCTGGACCAAAACCATTCATGAGAGGAAGTAATTGTTGTTGAATATGGTGCGCGGTATGCGGGACCGCTTGCAACAAGTAATAGAAAAAAATGGTGCTCCACTTCGCTATTAAAAGCATAATTATAAATGACTTGAGTAACCAGTGTTGGTCACAAACAATACTAACGTATGTCAGTGTGTGTGTTAAATTAACTATTGTTATAATTTCTAACGAAGTATTTCGAATACCTAGTTTTTTGTCAAAACCTTATAACTAAAATAACTACTCATAAAACAAATTGATAATATTATAGTAGGTAGAACTTCAACGTATAATGCCGTTTTATTTAGTTAAATGATATTTAATGTGGTGATGTTATTGTTATGAAATAGAAATACATACCTATATTTCTAAATATTATAACATGCTTATTCACTACATTAAACTCAGTGCAGTTAACAACGTTATTAGTAAGTAGGTAAATATTATCATCTTCGTGTCGTCATCAATATCATTTATGTTATTCTTATAATATTTTTTTAAATAAAATATAATCGTTTTTACCATCATTTTGGTTTTTTATTTCTGTTCGTTTTTTTTTTTTTGTTGCTAAAGTTATAATTTATTATTTATAACTTAAACTATATTATAATTTATTATTTAAAACTTAAATTTACAAAACAGAAATAAACGCGTCAATCACGCTGGTTACGAACTCACAGTCTCGACTTGTCAGCTCACTACAGTCACCACTAGACCACTCGAAACATATTTAACGTGGTCGAAATTACGTATTATATTACAAGTTAAAATAATATTCAAGATCATACCTACCTTAAAACTGCGTATTAAAGATCAAATTCGAATAACTATTTTATTGATCGTAGACGTTGAACCAGTTGTCTTACTGCTAACGAGCAAAAGGTTCAAATTCGTTTAA
Organism: Hecatera dysodea; assembly: GCA_905332915.2. NCBI lineage: Eukaryota > Metazoa > Arthropoda > Insecta > Lepidoptera > Noctuidae > Hecatera > Hecatera dysodea. Next base: position 20,322,759 of record HG995286.1, on the reverse strand, counting down.
TTTTTAGGGGGTCAGTTAATTGCTATCACCGACTGTACCTTATCCGATGCAGACACACGAAAACGGTCTTAGGAGACTATCCATATTTTTTTGTGGAATGTTGATCCCCGTTCACAGATTTAAAAAAAAGTAACGGTTAGCAAGAAAATAGCCATTTTATACAAATATTTTTTTACGCCAAAAATTAACGAGTTCTAAATTTGAATTGTTTTTAAACTTATCTTTTTATTCAGTCAACAAAAAGATCTCAACCGTCACTAAAAAAACTATTGCGTAAAATTTTCATACAAAAAGTATGGGAAAAGTTTTTTGCAATTTATGACTTTTTCAACACTTCAACGATGGTTGGTCCCATAGAAGTTTTTTATCAGTATTAGAAACAGGATCGATTGACATAAAAAAAATGTGTAAAATGGATATTTCTTGCTAGCCGGGATAAAAATTCCATAAAAATTATGGATCAGCGTAACGGAAAAGGTACTTCCCCTTACTGCCCCATTGAAAGTTTTCACCCTGTATAATAGTTTCAGTTTTCATTTTGAAACACGTAAGTAAACAGACTGCCCATTAAATACAAGATAGGAAGGAGGCGAACTTTTGGCCAAGGGGCCGCGCCGTTTCACTAATCGATACGACGAAAGACTACATCATTCGAAGCATTTTATGAAAACATTCATATAGAACATAAACGCAAGCAAAGTTGGTGACTTCGCAGTTACTCGACTTTCACATTGACTTCAAGACTGCGCTGCTATAAATTAACTGCGGTTTTATGAAGTGCTTTGTCAAAAGGTTAGCTTAAGTCTAATACGTAGACCTAACCTTTAGCCTTACATCGCGCATCGTAGCCATAATTAAAATAAAAGTAAAATAGGTACACTTGATCCTTGATCATTTGGAATCAACTACAAGCATTGTGTCATCACTTAACCAATGTTAAACATAGACTTGGAACACGACTATGGACGGTTAATTGGCTAGAAGCTCTTTTGTTTCACAGAGGCATGTTTGCAGAGAGCGAAGCTTCAGATTGAATGCTAACAAAGAAGGAGCATCGTTGTACAAGTGAAAGGCGTCGGGTATCTTGCCGATCACTCCGTTTGGTTAGTTTCCGTAATGGACAGCTTTGATATTCTAGGCAACAGGCGGATGGCTATCCGGGGTTATAACATCATGTGGTTACTTATGTGTTAGATTTAGGTATATAAAAGCCATATATTTTATCATGAATCTATTACGTTTTTAACCGACTTCCAAAAAAGGAGGAGGTTCTCAAGTTGACTGTATTTTTATTTGTGTGCGTTACCTCATAACTTTTTACTGGGTGTACCGATTTTGATGATTATTTTTATATTCGAAAGCTGGTGCTTGTTGTGTGGTCCTATTTGATTTGATTGAGATCTGACGACTAGACTTATCCCTAATAATGCGTGGCTTCGACTTCATTGATGATATTCTCATTCCCTCTTGTCGATGTAAAATGGAAAAATCAAATTGCGTACGATGGTTTGGAAGAGCATCTTAGTATTTCTAGGTGGTCCCTTTCTAGTTTGGTAAAACTAGAAAGAAGAGGGAAGATCTCATGAAGAACAGAGATAGGAAACGGTATCTACCTATTCTTCAATAAATGATAGAAAATCTGTCGGGATAGCTGAAATAGCATGTCAGTTTATTGTTTACACCACGTACACTGTGGTGGGCACGTTTAGCTGGTGGTGTACCACTAAAAAGTGACAAAATACAACCGACTTTTAAACAAAAAAAAAACAAAGGAAGTCGGCGTTCTAAAAACGAAGAAACATTCAAAAACACCGAGTTCTGAAATGTATGTTATTTCTTACATTGTGTTTTTTTGTTTAGTAGTTTTTCGAGTGATCAATAATATCATGACTGATTTAACGTGTACAAAATGCAAATACAATAAAAAAATGCATTCAAGCAAAATCTTTATTGAGACTCGAAGTATAAATAAAAAGTTCCGTACCTACATACATTTATCGAGTAACAAATACATTGAGAATTTACAACATTGTGCGGACAATAAAATGGTCCAATTGAGTATAAAATGTAGCCTCTTTAGTTAATGTAACGTTTTATTAAGCTAAAAGCGGACTGTGCTGAGGGCCCAGACAACCTTCCGTCTGTCAAAGTCAGAATCAGAAACAAATTCGGAAATCGAATTGGAAAGCATCCCAAAGGAAAAACTTTCACGAAGCCAGAAGTCGCGACGAGAAGTCTGCTTATTGCCATGTAAACACACTGAATTTTCTTTAGCTATGTTCCCTTTTTAAGGGAACATAGCTTTAAACCAATATATAAAGCGAATGATTTTATTGCTGACTAGCTTTTAAATCTACCGGTATTTTTTTTAAACGTTTCCTTGTCGTTTTTTTTTTAACTCAAATCGTTGACGTGGCTCAGAGGCTTCCCAGCTTAAATGGGACTGGGCTCATAGTCATAGTCATTTATTCATGAACAAGTATTTTGTATCTGAATTTACACACACCAACACACTAACAGTACATCCTACATACACTAAAATGAATTACATTTGAATTTCATGGATTATATAAACAATTTAAAATAATAAATTGAAATGTAAATAAAACAAATTGGCAAACAAATAAAAAATTGAATAAAAACATAAATTTGCGTAGATTGATAGAATTGATTAAAAATAATAATATGAAATGTATAGTTAGATTAATAATCAGAATAAACAAAATAAAATGATAATAAATATTGCAATATATAATTGGCATCTTACAATAATTACAATTCATCTACAGCATATAGACACTTATTTAACAAGAATTCTTTTAGTTTTATTTTGAATGTGCTACAGTAGACAGCACTTTTTATGTCTAGGGGCAACTTGTTTTGGGAGGATCCGGCAACTGGGTCTCGAGGTGGCCCTACACAAGTCCGAGGCCATGTGTTTTCACGGACCTCGGAACCGGCCACCATCGGGATCCCAGATAACGGTAGGAGGGGTTTGCATCGGCGTCGGGTCGACGATGAGCTACTTGGGTCTCGTCCTCGACAGCCGGTGGAACTTTGCGGAGCACTTCCGCCGTTTGGCTCCCAAACTGGGGCGGGCCGGGGCTGCCCTCAAGCGGCTCTTGCCCAACCTAGGGGGACCAAACGCCTCCTGCCGGAGGCTGTACGCGGGGATCGTGCGGTCCATGGCCCTTTACGGGGCCCCGGTGTGGGCGCTGTCGCTGAGGCGACTGCCAGCGCGCCACCTGGTCTCGGCCCAGAGGGTCATGGCCATCCGGCTGATCCGGGGATACCGCACGGTCTCCGGCGAGGCGGCGAACCTCCTTGCCGGATTGCTGCCGTGGGATCTAGAGGCGAGAGCCCTCGCGCTCGTCTACGCGTTGCGCGTGGAGGCGCTACGCCGGGGCGAAACTCTGCTGCCGCGGCAGATTGCTGCGCAGCGGACGGAGCTCCGGCGGGATCTCACGGAGGTATGGAGACAGCGACTGCTGCAACCCAGCGCTGGGCACGCCGCCATTGCGGCGATAAGTCCCCTCTTTGAGGAGTGGTTAGAGAGACGCCACGGCGTCCTCACCTTCCGCCTGACACAGGTGCTCACCGGACACGGCTGTTTCGGGAGGTACCTGTGTCGGATCCAGCGGGAGGACACGTCCGGGTGTCATCACTGTGTGGATCGCCCGGAGGACACGGTGGAGCACACGGTGGAGGTCTGCCCTGCCTGGGCGGAGCACCGCCGTGTCCTCATCGAGGCGATCGGCGGCGGCGACCTCTCACGTCCGGCCCTGGTTCAAGCCATGGTCGGGAGCGAGGAGGCATGGGAGGCGGCCGCCTCCTTCTGCGAAGCAGTAATGCTAGCGAAGGAGGAGGCGGAGCGCGTGCGAGAGAGGGAAGCCCCTCTATCCAGCCGCCGCAACAGGAGAAGACGCCCCGGGCGTCGGGAAACGCAGGGCGCTTCCCGGCCACCGTAGGCGCGGGCCTGCGGATGGCGAGCTATGGGTGGCTCGCCGTCCGATAGCAACCAGGCCCGAGTCGACGGCGCGTCGTGTTCCACGCGCGCCTCAAAGAGCCGTCAGCAAAGAAGACGGGGCCCCATAGGGTCAGTGCCTGCTAGGGTTGCGGAATTTGTTCGAAAGAGTCACCGCGGCCCTGGAACGCAAAGGGCACAAGCAGGAACACGGGTGGGTTTTAGTCAGTAAGAGTCTGACACTCCCTTCCGCTCCGCCCAGAGCGGGAGAAGTCATTTGATGATTTCCAATCCAAAAAAAAAAAAAAAGTGGCAACTTGTTGAACAATTTTACGGACTGGTATCGTGGACTGTGTTTAACTATTCTTAGATTATGATTAGTGAATTTTTTATTCTTCAAGTCTAGTCAAGTCTAGTCTACGGGTGACTTCCCTTATTTGCCGTTCATTGTCTGTCTCATAGTCTTGTATGTATTTGGCCATATTACTTAAAAGTACGAGTACATAAAGACTCGGCACAGTGAGTATGCCTAGATTGATAAAATGTTGTCGGCAACTTTCACTTTGTGAGATGCGGACCATAGTACGAATTGCACGTTTTTGTAGTACAAAAGCTTTTCTACAATTATATTCATAGCTGTTTCCCCAAAATAGTATGCTATATCTGATTTTTGACTCCACCAGTGCAAAATCTACCATTCTTAGCTGTTCTATGCTGATTTCATTTCTCAGCGTTCTCAAAGCGTAACAAGCAGACGATACCGATGCATCAATTGCTTTCAGTTCTGGTTTCCAGTTAAACAGTTGGTCAATATGCATACCCAAAAATTTTACTTCTGCAACTGGCTCAATTTTGAATTCATTTAAGGCAACATTTAAATGATCTTTGTTACGGGCTGTTGTTTGAAATAACATTATTTGAGTCTTTTTACTATTAATTAATAATTTGTTTGCCGTGAACCACGCATGAAAAGCTTGTAGCGTAGCATTCACCCTTTCTGTCAACTGTACCATGTCATTAGCTGCCACTATGGCATTTGTGTCATCTGCGAAAATTACTAGTTCAATGTCAGGTGAAATTGTATGTAAATAATTAATCAAGTCATTAATAAATATCAAAAATAAAATAGGTCCTAAAATAGATCCTTGTGGGACACCCGTTGATATGCCCATAATTTTGGATGTATACCTTTTCTTATAATTATCTTGAGTTTTGTCAATTTCTACGTACATCCGCCTATTTCTTAAGTAAGAAGAGAATAGTTGCAAAGCATTTGCTGCTGGACTTGTCTGACGTATGTCCATCGAGCCGTGGGCACGAAGGAGATGGCGGGACGACTATCCAAGTCGTCCCACCATTTCCTTCGTCTTCCTTGGGAATTGGCAGGATGTGGCACAGGATCGGGAAAAGTGGAAGGAGTGGAGGGAGGCCTTTGGCCAGCTGTGGAACATTTCAGGCTAGCTATAATCTGTGTGGATCGTCCGGAGGACACGGTGGAGCATACGGTGGAGGTCTGCCCTGCTTGGGCGGAGTACCGCCGTGTCCTCGTCGAGGCGATCGGCGGCGGCGACCTCTCGCGTCCGGCCCTGGTTCGGGCCATGGTCCGGAGCGAGGAGGCATGGGAAGCGGTCGCCTCCTTCTGCGAAGCAGTAATGCTAGCGAAGGAGGAGGCGGAGCGCGTGCGAGAGAGGGAAGCCCCTCGCTCCAGCCGCCGCAACAGAAGAAGACGCCCCGGGCGTCGGGAAACGCAGGGCGATTCCCGGCCACCGTAGGCGCGGGCCTGCGGATGGCGAGCTATGGGTGGCTCGCCGTCCGATAGCAACCAGGCCCGAGTCGACGGCGCGTCGTGTTCCACGCGCGCCTCAAAGAGCCGTCAGCAAGGAAGACGGGGCCCCATAGGGTCAGTGCCTGCTAGGGTTGCGGAATTTGTTCGAAAGAGTCACCGCAGCCCTGGAACGCAAAGGGCACAAGAAGGATCACGGGTGGGTTTTAGTCAGTAAGAGTCTGACACTCCCTTCCGCTCCGCCCAGAGCGGGAGAAGTCATTTGATGATTTCCCATCCAGAAAAAAAAAAAAAAAAAAAAAAAAAAAAAAAAAAAAAAAAAAAGGCTAGCTATAATAATATAATAAACGTTGCTCCACGCTAGGTTTTACTCCTGTATCGTGGGTGCGTTCACAAACATGTAAAGTCACATAGGTACATAAGATACCCAACACGGAAAACCAATTTGTAGGCCATGCAAACATTTGTTCCGTGCGGAAATGGAACCAGCGACACGTAGCGCAGCAGCGGAACGTTCAACCACTGCGCCAATCGTGTCGTCAAGAAGATAACATGGTCCTCTCGTGTTCTCATTCACTTCCATGCAGTCAGTGAGTCATTCCGTGCAGTAAATCTTGAGCCCTTAATAAACAGATCCAATATTTGTGCTGACTAAGCACTCAATTAAAGCATTGCCAAACCCAAGCTCTGTCACGTTTTTTCAAGTTTTTGAATAATTGTTAAAACTTTTCCAAGCGCCCGCAAATGATGTTCGAGACAATACTCAAATGATTAAAACTCTTCTTTATAGATATTGAAGAGTTTTCTTAGCTAGAAAATAACAGTGCAGCAAAAACGACTCAAAGTCAAGATATAATAAATAAAAGACTAGAAATCGTTTAATCTTATGATGAAATGCTTATTAAAAGGTTTACTTATTGAGAAAATGCTCAAGAAACATTGAATGTACAAATATATTGTTTTTACTATAGGAGTTTCGAAGACGTACATATTATTACGAATAGAAAAAAAAATTCAAACACTGTAGATATTGTTCAATCATCAAAAGTTTTCGCAGCGCACGCGATGTAAGTAATTTTTAAGTTATTTTATCAGACTTCTTCAATAAAATGATCTTCATGTTTTAGATAATTTACACAAAAAATTAACGAGTTAAAAGTACATATAAACCCTCATCTTGAATCACTATCTATTGATGAAAACCGCATGAAAGTCCGTTGTGTAGTTTAAAGATATAAGCGTAGAGACGGCGCGAATCGACATTGTTGTATAGGTACTATGTATAGATTACTTATGTGATATATTTTTTCTTAGATATAGCTAATTTGAAATTCCTATCCAAAGTACGTTTCCTCAAAAGGCTTGCAATTTTGCAAACATTATGGCTTCAAATGCAATTAAATCTTGAGTGCTGCCTATGATCAGAAAGCATCATGAAGGGTTGTGGTTTTTCATGATTACTTCAAACATGGGCACTTCAAACACAGCACGGTGATCTTGGTCAACTAAGATTACCGTGCCTTTATTAAAGAAAGTTTGGAGTTTATTTGCATAATCCATCATAGGTCTACTTGGTTTTCTTTACGTCTTTAAAGCGCCTTTCAGAACAAATCACAAATACACACTTGAAGTTTAATAATAGCTTAATGAAAAATCATTGGAAGAATAGAAATAGTAACCTCGTTTTCTACCACATCATACTTGAACTTCTCAACAAAACCGGCTTGGTGGATGCAGTACTTCGAAATTGGATTCGTAACTAGATCTGGACAATCAACAGAGAATTACGCGTTAAGACGACCGAAGTGGCAAGCAATTATGTTCTGTAACGAGATATTGATGGCGGTATCTCTGGCTTAGTTCGAGGGTGATCGGTTTAGATCGACGGATGCAATCCGACGCTGATGAGCTCAGATGAGAATTTTCAATTCGGAACTTATTTTCATACGATATCCATCATTTCCTGATAAACCCGTCATCCCGCCGTACAAAAGGTTTGTACAGCGGTATGACGGGCAAGTTTATTTGTATGCTTGAACGCGCAAATCTCAGGAACTACTGGGCCGATTTGAAAAATTATTTCAGTGTTAGATAGCACATTTATCGAGGAAGGCTTATACTATATATCATAACGCTAAGAATGTTTATATATCTGGGGGTTAGTAACTATTCCACGCGGATGAACACGCGGGCAGAAGCTAAGTAGTCTTTTATAAAACCGTGTAGGAATTCGTTATTTTAAGAGACCGCGGCCCTCAACTGAAAGCCGTCTCAGCATACTTAGTTATTGAATTAACAATATTCAAGTCGGCAAAATTATTAATCTGCCTTTCGAAACCTACTGTTGATAACGGTATTTAGAACAATTCTCCAATTCCGTTATGAGTATCTTTTATCTAAGTTATATTCAAGTGAAGGAAGTAGAAACCTAAATCATAGCAGCATTGTTTTTAGTCATTATTTGGAAACGAGCATCGATTTATATTTCTATCGTGATCTTCATGAGTTTTCGGTTAGCATAACCTATCGCACAATTGGCAAACCACAGTTGGATACAGTCCGATCTACAGCTACGAGTACTAGTAGAAGTATGCCTGTGAGCAAGTACAATGACGGTTTTGTTCACGCGAGGGTTGTTCCATGTTACAGTACAGTAATATCTACATAACTATGTTATGTTCCGAGACCTTCGTCGGGGTTTAAAGCCACATTAAAAGCGAAAGTAAGAAACATTCGTTTGGAAATAAGGTCGAGACATAGGATTCGGTTGGAGCCTTACCCAGGCAATGCCCTCGCCCCGCGCGCGAGGGGCACCGAATCGACCGGGCTTCTTGGCAAGGGGCCAGGACGAGGTCGGGGACAACAGCGCCACTTTCAATTTGACAACGGCTACACCAGGCACGGCCAATGCGACTCACCTTATCGCTTTTTAACTAATTATGTACCAGAGTCGTAAATCAAGACTTACACATTTAGCAGCGGCCAGAATAATGTGCGTACCCTCATTAACGACGAGTTGAACGATCGATCTTGTACTGTTATTTTATCTCCACTAACTAAGGAGTCATATTGTGCCATAACGCTAGGACCCATGGTAAAGTTTTCTTTGAAGACGGCTAACTGTATAGAATTAATAGTAGAAATATGTGGCAACAATCATGTTTTATATTCAGCTCAGCATCGTAAAGTTAAAGGTAACATCCGCGCTTGGTGATACGTAGTCGCAAGATTTATAAAGAGGAAGGGAGGTTAGCAATCCTATGTCTATAATAAATCTCTAGAAGAGTCGTTGTTGTAAATTGATAATATTTTAAAAAAAAGTAGCCTGCGGTATCTAACACCTAACAGAATCCATTTCCAGCAATTTCTAAAGTTTTATGTCTTTTTATCTGTTTAATTGTGCAGGCATCACGTAGAAAATACAGAACTAATTCAGAAAACTTATATACTTACATAAAAAATTGTGTAACTGTGTACAACTTATATTACGTGTTTATTTCATCGAATTCGGTTCAGACGAAATATGTACTTTTCATTACGTGAAGCACACACAGTATACACGCAACGCCATCTATTGAATTAAATACATAGGTTAGTTTCCGCAGAAGAATGACGTTCGCCCGTGTCTGTTAATGCGAATTTGTTTAGCTGATTAAGGCAAAGGCCCGTATAGGGTCGTCACTTGCTAGGTCTTAAAACTGGAAAGCCGTAGAAATCAGCCTATAAAGCCGTATCCTGTTCATGGTTGTATGTCTTTGAAATAATATTTTGTACCTATGTAAGTATTAAGAAGTTATAAGTTGGGCTGGTGTGATCGAATAACAAAAATGTAATTTGATCTATCCCAGCTCGTCAAGTCAGGCCAGCAATGTCCTGATTTGACAGACTAATATTAAGCTTTGTAAATAAATCCAGGCTGTTGGACACTAAACCAATATTAAACTGTTTTAAGTTATAATGGGAAAGCAATATAATTCACAAAGAAAATCAAATTAAAAAACCCTAAAAAAAGCCAAAGGTCAGGCCGGACACCGTCTGATTTGGCCGGTCCTATAAGGCTATGTCCACCTTTATGCAACAATATGGCAACATTAGATCCGTATTTAAGGGCCTAGGATTACCAAGGGTTCGACACGGCACCATTGTGGCGATAAGTCCCCTCTTTGAGGAGTGCTTGGAGAGCCCCGTCGCGACTTCTAAGGCAAAACAAAAGTGTTGAACTGTTGAATAATATCAGGTGACTATGCTCTAAATCTTCACCATCTGCCTCATTCATCGCGTATTCAAAATATATTAGGGTCATCTTCCAGACAAACCGGATCCAGCTGAATGCAGTAAGTGCGTAAAATACTGCAAACAAACGTAAAACTAAGTACGTTAAGTTGTTGATCCTGGCTATCATTTGAAGATCTTTGGCAGTCGTTAAGTTAAGGAAAATCAGTATTTTACGCACTTACTGCGTAACAATGTAAACTTCTAGGCAAGAGTGGTATCAGATTTTCTGACTTCTAACAAACAATCCTTAACGACTGCCAAAGATCTTCAAATGATAGCCAGGATCAACAACTTAACGTACTTAGTTTTACGTTTGTTTGTATGCCATTTTTGTTATAAATCCATGTAACGTGCATGTTTCACTTTGTGCTAGATAAATTTGTATTCCTTCTTTATATTAGTTTTTGAGGCACGGGGGAATCTTGGTATGTTAAGACGGTCACCCATCCAGAGACCGAGCTACGTCAGCGTTGCTTAACCTAGAAGAACGAGCTTCTCAGCCTCGTCATCAGATCGAACAGACTGCGAGCGTCCCTGAAGATAGGATTTGAACCACTCAATTACCGTTGCAGATATATTAAGAGAGGAAAGGATTCCCAAGAGAATGTCAAAGTCAACCGAGTTAAAAGCACTGCTGAAGTCCAGTAGAACCAATACTGTTAGACACTTGTTTTCCATAGCCAGCCGTATATCGTCAGTTATTTTGACTAGCGTTGTCACAGTGCTATGGCCAGGTCTGAAGCCAGATTGGTAAGGACTCAACAGGCCATTAGAGGAAAGATAATAAGTCAGTTGCTTTTGTACAATACTCTCGAGGACTTTGGAGAGGACAGGGAGAATGGATATTGGACGGAACTGGGATGGTGAGGAGGGATTCGAAACTTTAGGAAGCGGTAGGACGTGAGCCTTCTTCCACGCTGAAGGAAAGGAGTTAGTGTAGAGAGAGACGTTTATGATATGTGTGATGACAGGAACAATTTCACTTATAATGGGTAGGAACATTTGGAGTTGAAGGCCATCGTCACCTACCGCTTTAGAGGAGATGGATAGGATACATTTCCTTATATCCAATTCAGTAACTGGGTGGAAAGAGAAAGAAGTATTTTCAGGCAAAGGAAGACTTGAAAGATCATGGAGCGTTGACGATTTAACAAGGTTATCGAGTACAATTGGAGACTTAGAAAAGTGCGCATTAAGTGCATTAAGGTCTATCATATCTGGAGAGCTCTTGCTAGTTGTTTTACCAATACCAAGAGACTTTAGAAATTGCCATACTTGTGTTGGGTTGAAGTTTTCAATGGAGTTGTGAATGTGGCGCCTCTTCGCATTCCTACACAAACGACCGCAGCGATTTCGTAACTTTTTATAAAGGTTCCAGTGTTCCTCAGTGGGCTGCTTCCTATACAAGCGCTTAGCCTTGTCACGCTTGGCCATCTGGTTTTTAATTGCTGGAGATAACCATGGCGCAGGAAGGTGCTTCACTCTCACCTTCCTTAGAGGAGCATGAGCCTCGTATAACTCCAACATAGTCTTGCTGAAGACTGAGACCATAGTATCCACATCCTCACAGTTGAACACAGAAGACCAATCAATGCTAACGGCATCAGCTCTTAAACGCTCCAAATCAATGTTTTTAAAACAACGAAGAAAGAGAAATTTGGCCTTGCGTTTAGGAGGTCGAATCTTATAAGAAAGGTAAATGAGGTCATGATAGGAAAAGGGGGCAGGAAGCTGTCCATGTGTGGCTACTTTATTAGGTTCAGAAACTAGAATGAGATCTAAGAGAGAAGGATTGCAGTGAGGAGCCCTGTGAGTAGCATTGAGTGGAAGTACGTGCATATTGACAGAAGAGACAAGTGATTGGAGTTTATGGCTGCGCGAGTCTCCCTTCAGCAAACAAGTATTGAAGTCTCCAAGAATAAGCGTGTGCTCGTATAGTGGGGAAAGATTTTCTAATTTCGTTTCAAAGGAGGAAAAGTAGTCAATTTGACAGGAAGGATTATAATAGACTCCCAAAAGTAGTTTTGTATGCCGAAAGTCTATCTCAAGAAATAGGTGTTCAGCAAACTTTGAGTAGATACTCGGAGACTGGTCAACAATCTTGTAAGAGATATCACCACGGAGATAAATAGCAACCCCTCCACAACCCTTGCCCGTTCTGTCATTACGTACGATTTTGTACCCAGGTAGGGCATACTGCGTAGACGGAAGTGCAAGCTTGAGAAAAGTTTCGGATACAAGGACAGCGTGAACTAGTTCTGAGTCGAAAGAAGACAGCAGATCAGAGTAGTGAGAAGGAATGCTTTGAGCATTTATGTGGACAACGTTCAAAAAATTGCGACAGTTTGAAAAAGTAGAAGAAAGGAGGTCTCGAAGAGTCAGAGATGTATCAGCACTAAAAGCACTGGCAAAGCTCTTATCTGATGCACAAGAGGATGAACACGAGAAGAAACTGTCATCAAGCAAATCTTCAGACATAATAACATATAAATAAAACAAATAAATATAATTTAAAAGTAACCTAAAAGTTACACTAATCTAAAATAATAAAATAAAATTCTATACTTTAACCTCGATGCACTCGCCAGTTAACGTAAATTATATGGAGAAATAAAAAGCCATTGGGCCAAAGTAATGATAAAATATCCGAACGAAACGAGAGTGACATTAGTGACAAATACATTATGTCAAAACAACAACAAACAAATTACAACATAAAAATCAAGTGACCGACATTTAAAAATGAAATAATATCTACCTAAGTATACAGAAACGGATGAGTCGTGAAGTAATGCCATCATTTAGCTGTCTTGCGTCCTCTCTTCTCGGGTACTTGCTTTGATGTAACGGATGTGGACTCGACAGCAGGAAACTTAGCTACCAGCTCTCGATAATCCAAAGCAGACTCGATTTTCCGTCGCGTACCGTCGGCGATCTGGATGACTATCTTCCCCTCAGACGTCCAGCACTTGTGTATCCCGTAACACTTCCGGGCATTCATAAAAATGTCATGCCTGGGCTTGGTGAGGAATTCGGAAAGCGTTAGACCGGACCCTTTTAATTTGGTCTTATTTTGCCACACCTCATTCCGTACCACACGGCTTTCAAAGCGAACCAGGAGGGGACGAGGCTTGCTGGTATTACTTCCGAGACGGTGACAGGCAGTTATGTCTTTCAGGTGGACATTTTTAATTTCCAGACGCTCAGATAAAATTTTAAGGAGACCAGTACTAGGATCAGCATCCTTGTCCTCTTTTAACACGTTCAGTGCCACCGACTCGCCCGGAGAGTCCACGTAAATTTTATTCCAGCGCCGTAGACTCGCCCGTCGAGTTCAATGTGTTTGCTATTTTTTTCCAAAATGCATGTGTATTTTCTGGTTAAAATGATACTGAAGACTAAATATACCCTAATCTAAAGAATTACGTGGTGGGCCGGGTGTGCAGACCCAGTTTATAATCGAAAGAAAATAAACTATTCTGCAATGCCTTGAACTCGCTAGGCGAGTTCACTGACATAGATTCTCAAACTTTTATTAATGAAATATCTATATGTACGGTTGATACTTTTATTTTCATTTTACCAAAAGTCACATTCACTCGTAAAACAACGGCGGATTGTGTTCTACATCTTGTAGGGGCTCGAATTTGGTGTTATTATATAGGCAAATTTTACCTTACACGCTACTTTATCACGCAATTGCCGACCTTATGTAAACACAATAAGGATAATAAATTGCATAGTTATTATTATGAAAAGCATTCCCAACCAATTCACATACTAACACGCAATTATCGAACTTATGTCAAAGTAATAAGGATTATGTAAGTGATTTGTGGAATATAATGTGCAAATAGTTGTCTATGAGCTATTTTATATTTATTATACTCGTACCAATTTTGTTATCATTGCTCTTGTGAGTCAGAGGAACTGTTTAAGTAACCATTGTTGTAAGTATTGCTCTTTAAACTCAACTCTCGGTCTATTACTTTAAGAGTTATAATTGAAAGAGGATCCCTTCGTATTGTTAAAAAATAGCCGGCAAAACAAAAGGCACCAGTATTTTTTAACATGAACGTGCTGGTTAGTAAGCAATAAAAGCACTGATAACATTGTTTTTTGCGAAGCTCTCATTGGCCAATCTTCTAGGAATGCACATGCAAATAAACATTTCATTGAACCTATTGGGTTTCATTTTGTGAAATCATAAGCCCATTTTCTATAAACTATACTTTCAACAAATTCCTTTCTTATTGTTACACACAATCCTAGGAGTGCGAGCGAGTTCCGATATGTCTTTAAGTGTGAGCGAGCTTTGTAAATTTTATTTAAATTTTAGTGTTATGAACGACCCTTTCCTCATCGCACGCGTTTATCTGTTATCTATCTTTGTGACCTGGCTTTCGATTACTGGACCTGTTGAAGTACCTACTGTTTTAACCCCTGGCAAGCGTTTACTGGACTTTGAGATTCTTGTGTTTTTATTAATGTGTTTTGTGGTGGGCTGGAAATAAGGATCAAAAGTAGCCGCAGCTTGACTTCTGAAAATCTGTAAGTACTCTCTATTTGTGTTTATTTATTATATAAAAAGTTTAGTTTATTAGAATGTTAGATTCTCATTCTAAATATCTCCTTGAATTAAATATATTTCTAATAGTCCTTGTATTTATCCATACTAATACATAATATTAATGCGAAAGTAGATCTGTCTATCCGTGAGTCTGTCTATTAAAATTATTGTGATTGAAAGTTCGTATGGATGTTTCGTTTTTAAGCTAGAAACTTAAATCAATCGGTATGAATAAATATGACATTCAAAGCTTTCCAAATTTTTATCCCTGCATTTCCTTTTATAAAAGCCAAAGGGACTCATTGATTTGTATTTTAATGTTGAAAATATGTATTAAAGTAGAATCATTAATTAAAGAAATAGTAAAATAGTAATTTTTTGTCCAAGGCAATATGGATCCTTACGAGAACCCCGTACCTGGAACTTCTCATTCCTGGGAAGACCCCGCTTGGAACACGCTCCATATAGAAGAGACACTCAGGATGATGGATTCATTCAATGAAGAACCAAACAGAGAAGACACAAATTTACGTATCCATTCACCTCAATATCCAATCACAGATTCCGAATTATTTGGAATATTGTCGGAAAACGTAATAGATGAATTCGAGACCGATAATGATGGTGACTTTGATTTCGAATTTGTCGAAGAAGATACTCAACAAAACTATGTTGCGCCTGATGAAGCATGGATGCCCGGAAACCCACAAAACTCCAACGAATTCCCATTTGTGAAGTCCCCCGGACTGAAAGAAGATGTTGGTGATGAGCCCATTCAATATTTCGACACATTATGCACATCCCAGCTGTTGGAATTACTTAAAGACTGTTCCAATGAATATGGAGAAAATGAGAAAACGTCGGCAGCGGGTAGAAAAAGCAGAAAAATATCTTGGAAGCCTGTAACATGTCAAGAACTGAAACTTTTTTTTGGTCTCATATTTCATATGGGATTTGTAAAACTAAATCGCTTCAATGATTACTGGAAAAACGATGAGTATTTTAATCAAACGATATTTAGAAAGGCAATGTCAAGGAATCGATTCATGTTAATTTTACGAATGCTATGTGTGTATGTGGGACAAGTGACGTGTAGTTATGATAAAGTAAAAAATATTATCGACTACTTTAATGAAAAAATTATATCTCTATATTACCCAACACAAAAAATAACAATTGACGAATCAATGATGTTATGGAGGGGGCGATTAACATTTAGACAGTATATGAAGGGGAAGCGTCATAAATACGGCCTAAAGTTCTACGCACTGGCTGACCAGCTCGGGGTTATTATGAAATTACATTTATATGGCGGTGCATCTGATTATCTTGTAGGCGGCAAAAATCATGTGCAAAAAGTAGTTGACCATCTGCTTTCAAATTTTATAAATGTAGGACACCATTTATTCATAGACAACTTTTATACAAGCGTCAGTTTAGTCGAAAAATTGTATGCTAGTAAAACCTTTTGCACAGGTACGCTTCGACAGAAGAGGAAAAATAACCCTAGAGAAATCGAATTAAGTAAATTAAAAAAAGGCGAATTATGTATTGTTCACAAGAATAATATATGTGTGTTAAAATGGAAAGACCAAAGAGAAATTAGGGTCATATCAAGTAAATATAATGGAAATTTAGAACACGCGAAATCGACGGGGTACATTAAAATTAAAGCCTCAAATGGTTATCAAATATAATAAAAGTATGAACGCAATCGATCGTCATGACCAAATGCTCTCGTATTATTCATGCGAGCACAAATCTATACGATGGTATAAAAAAGTAATTTTACATGTCATGCAAATTCTATTGGTCAACTCCTTTTTTTTATATAATAAATGCAGTTCAAAAAAATTAACATTGTACGATTTCCGCTTAAGTGTAATTAAATCAATTGTAGAACCTCATTTGCCTTCCGAATTACAAATGCCTTTAAAAAATAAAGTTCATTGTATTATGAAACTAACAAAAGATACCCACGGCAAAACAAAGCGAAGGCGCTGCAATCAATGTTGGCGCACATTAAAAAAAAGGGTGCAAACCATATTTGCATGCGAAGATTGCCCTGGTCAGCCTGGATTGTGTATTGAGTGTTTTAGACCGTATCATAGTTATTAAGAATAAATACAAGAGTGTTGCCTAAAAAGTTGTTGATTATTTTGAGTTGATTTGTTGAGTTGATTTAAATTGTTTAATTGTTTACTATATAAGTTGTGTAATAAAAAACGAGTTTCGATTAATTTAATGTTTTATTTACCTAACGAATTTCAACTTAACAAACATAATATTATAGATTTATTTTTCATTAACACAGCCCTTAGACTAACTCAGACTTGTAGATCAAATAATTTATGTAACTAATCAACATATTAATAAACTATTTACTAACAGTCTTTCATAATTGAGGTTCAGTCATTCTATAATTTTTAGTGCCAGTTATCAGACCTTAAAAATTTTGTGAATTGTTTTCAATCAGTTTAATTATCTGATACATAATAAAACGCCTTTTAAAAATAGGCACATTTTGAATTTCACGTCCAATAAAAATGCCAAAACCTTCGTTGGCCCTCTCTATATAATTTGAATTATCAGTATTATTAGTTTGAGTGCTGCTTTCAGTAAGATTTAAGTTTGTCGTATTTGTTGAAATGTCACGTGTCTGATACTTAATATTGTTGTCATCCCAGTCTTGAGAATTATTTTCAAACAGCGCCATAGAGTCGTCTTCTTTATCAGAATGATCTGAAACGAATATGAACTATGAATGCAACCAGTTTTTAGTCGAAATTACATTAAATGTTTGAAACTGGTTAAAGTTAATTAAATGAAAATTCCATCAAAATAGGTTTAGCCAAATAAAAGATAATCTCGGAAAAACTTACATACTAGTTAGGCTGACCCCACATTTGGCGTGCGCGATCCTCAGGCGTGCGAGTAGCGCGAGCGCCGCGCGCGCGCTGCGTGAGCGTCGGGTGTTGCCGCCGTGTGACGTGCATGCAGGGTGCGCGCAACGCGCGCGCGGCGCGCTCGCGACGCTCGAGTCGCGTTCTTACCCCTTCGCCCGCTATCCCTGCCGCCCGCTTTGGCCAGTGCCGTGTTAGCACACGTCGATGCGTTACTTTTACTGTGTGCATGCACGTCACACGGCGGCAACACCCGACGCTCACGCAGCGCGCTCGCGCTACTCGCACGCCCGAGGATCGCGCACGCCAAATGTGGGGTCAGCCTTAAACTGAGAACCTCCTTATTTTTTAAATTTGGTTAAATTAATAAGTTACCTTCTATGCATTGTCGCTTTCTTGGTATCTCCTCCTCCATCTGAGTTAAATCGTCGTCGTAAGACTCCGTTTCTGGCACAAATTGCACTAAAAACATACCAGACACTTCTTAATAAATTTCGAACGTAATCAAAATGTAATTTTACTTAAAACATTATAATATAACAAATTGAATAATCATTACATATTTAAACGTTATTCGAAACTTCACAGTAAACATTTTAAAACTGTACTGTTTTTTAAACTATATTCTTAAAAAGCCCGTATCAAAATGTTTCCGGGTAAAATTGGTTTTTATTTAGTCGAATTGAAAACCTCCTGTTTATAAAAACAATATTAGATATTTAAAATATAACCTCAACAATAACCACTATTTATAAGATTGACAGTCACTGCATAAATTACGAAACAAACTTACCTTTTCTTTTATCTATAGTGTTTCTTGCCATTTTTATATGTTAAATTACACCGTATGTTAGTTAAACACTTTTTAATTGCGTTAAACACGTAACGTACACTGTCACGGCCACAAAAATAACAAAACATTGTTTTCACCCTAACGCTATGCCACTGAACTCGCGTGGCGAGTCGATTCAATTCGTGTTACAGCGCCGGCGACTCGCCCAGCGAGTCCAACGTAAAATGTAGGCGGCATCCGGGACAACATCGCGAAAATCGTAGTGGTAATGAAAGTGTTAAGCCATGAAGTAGGAGCACCTTAGCTCGGGAAGCCATTTCATGTCTATCCAGCCCTACAACAAGCAACTCCATCTGGGATTTCAGTGCACTCATTGTTTTCCACATTAATCCCTTGAACTCGGTAAAGTCCTTAGACAGACTGGCAATCGACTTGTGTGCAGCTTCTCCACTGGCATTCTTCAAATCTTCCTCGTACTGTGACATCCTCGAAGCAAACGTAGAAGAAAGTTCTTCCACAGTGCTTGACAGTTTAGAGTATAGGTCCATAGTGAAGTGCAGTGCTGGTAGTGCAGAGAAGTGTTGCGAAGGAGAGTTGATGAACTGACTGAGTGCACCAACGGTTAATGTAGTGTATTATATATTTTTTTGCATTTAAAAAACGGTTTTTTTTATTTCTATTAAATTAATAATCTAAGAGCTCAAAATTTTTGTGTGTTACTTGGGACTACCCTCAAATTTTTTTTGAGAGATACTTATTCATAATGCATGTAAAGTACAATCAGTGTTTGTTGGTCAATTAAGTGATGCTAGAAGGTGACATCCTCAATTGAAATGGCCACTGGCGAATTAATATTGGCTCGCTACTTAACGTAGTTAGTATGAAGTAAGCCCGTAACAAGTTGCAGTACGTGCGGCCTATGCTAAACCATTCGAGTGCACTAAGTAACCCGAGAATATCTTACGGAAACACGCCACGCCGGAAATTGTGCCTCGTGCCCGTCTCATCAAAATATTTGCCAACCTATGGTATTCCAGGTGAGGCGAGAATACCCGACTAGTGGATTGGCATGTCTGTGGTGTAACGAAACTACTCCGGCATTTTGACGCAATTAAACGACCGAGAAATTCTGAACGTTTGAGCGTTGATGGCGATGCTGTAAGTCGGACGATTTTAAAACTAATCCATCATTTTTTAGATCAGTGCACATCTTGTGTGTGAAAACTTTCAACAACCAAGGGATCTTGCTTTAAAAAAATATAAAACGTATCCAGCTTCCGCTCCCTGGGGACGAGTTCGTGTTGAAAGCAGAATCATTTCGTAGGATATTCATGTTCCTACAATCGTGTAGGTACAGTTAGGTCTTTTAAAAGAAGTCTGACCTTTAGACATTTACCTTACCCATGAATAATGTGTACCTATTGTAAACTATCCTTTATGGGGTTCCGTACATAAAAGGAAAAAAAAAACTTATAAAAAATTACAACCGACTTCTGAACATAAAAAACAAAAAGTATAAAATAACTTTAATTTCGGAAGCCGAAATTCGGAAGTCGTGTTCAAAAAACGAAGAAAAAACCAAATTCAGAAATTAAAGTTATTTTATACATTTATTCAGTACTTTTTTAGTGTTTTTTTTTTTTTAGAAATCGTTTGAATTGTATTATAAGTTTATTTTTCACTTTTTAGTGGTGACGCCGCACACCTAAACGTACCCATTGCAGCGTACGTGTTATAAGCAGGTGTAAACAATAAGCAGACATGCGATTTCAGCAATCCCGGAAGATTTGCTAACATTTACTGAAGAGTTCCGTTTCCTATCTCGGTTCTTCATCAGATCTTCACCAAACTAGAAAGGGACCACCACGAAATACTAAGATGCTCTTCCAAAGCACACAGTTTACAGTTTGTTTTTTCATTTTACATCGACAATGAGAACATTAATAACGCAGTCGAAACCACACATTATTAGAGATAACTCAAAGGGCGCTTTCAATTTATGCGTTTCTTAACGGCCTGCTGCGGTGCCGAAGCGGTGCGTTAGTCGTACAGCGTACGGACGGTCGTATTTTTCCATACAAAACGCGCGGTGCGGCAACAGTGCGGCACCGGTACCGCGTACGCTCGACAACAGGACGGCAACCGCACAAACATCACGTGTTCATTTCAGTGTTGAATAGTGCGATGAATAGACGTCAGAGCTAATTCCATAAAATTTTCATTTAATTATTTATTATTACTATAAAGTTCAAATCAATCTCCAGGATCTCAGACACAGACATTGACAAACAGTCAGGTTCAGTCCGCATCGGATGAACTTAGAGCAATCTCATCCGCCTCTAATTTAAGTGGAGATTCTGATGCTTCCATATATAGCGATCTTTTACAGATGATATTTCTACATAATAATTTAAAATAATATAATATTATGCAGAAATATCATCTGTAATGTAATAATAATAAGAAAATATCCATAACTTTTTTTTTGTAGTAATTAATACAAATCCAAATACAGAATAGAGTCCATGGCTTGACTGAAGTCACATCACTAGGATACAAACGCACGGCAGTCAAATACGCTTTCAATTTAGGCGTTTGGTGCCGGACCGCTAACGCACTGCAGCGGCCCGGCAGCGGGATATAACCAGCGGCACGTTAAACGTGCGGCAGCGGTCCGACACGAAACGCATAAATTGAAAGCGGCCAAATACTTCGTAATGTGATTCGTCAGATTTCATTTCACTCAAATTTAAATTGACCACTCGAATAGCACCAGCTTTCGAATAAAAAAGAATCATCCAAATCGGTACACCCAGTAAAAAGTTACACACACAAGAAAATATAATACAGTCTTGGTCTTTCACGACCATTTTTCTCAGGAACTCGTGGAGGTATCATATTGAGTACGTAGTTTAATATTGCAATAAGATCGATGGTACCTTGGAGCTCTAAAAACTTAAGCTTCTAACGGCCAAACCCAATAACCGATCTATCACATACTGGAGATAGAAAAACAAATGAAACAACAGAAAAATGATATAGGTTTTCTGTTGTTTCATTTGTTTTTCTATCTCCAGTATGTGATAGATCGGTTATTGGTTTCGGCCGTAAGTCAACGCAACAAAAAAGATAGGGCTATTTATGCATCATTTTTGCAACACATTTTGGTACTCGAATCATGAAATTTGGCATGAAACAAGGTCTTACAAACATATCATTTATGGTTGTATCACGTAAAAGATCAATATTTTTTTGCAATTACAAACTTATATTTTCAGTTGTGGAAATGACCGTGTCATTTCCACAACTGAAAATATAAGTTTGTATCGTATCGTATCAATCGTACATACATCGATGGATGCGAGAACATTTTATACTACTACAAAGTTAAGTTTTTCCTTCAATCGTACCTACTTATCGTTTTATCCATATTTCTATGGTTTTATCAGAGTAATGCGACTGTTTGCAGAGTTAAACTCCAGTAGGAAAAGCTTACTTTGAAAAAATCAAGACACGATTCCCGTAATAGACGAACTATATCTATGTAAATATGTACGTACAAGCTTGTATGGAATCTTCGGTGCACGAGTCAGACTAGCACTTGTGCGGTTTAATTAGTTTCAAATAAATTTAATTTAAAATCACAGATTATATTGCGTAAAGATTTATTTAATTAAACTAAACAAAAACATGTACGCAAAATATCTACGTTGATCCAAGTCATTTCGACGCGCGACGACACCGTTTAGCTATTCATAATAATGTTTTGTTTTCCGAGATTTCATAGCGAAAATATTTAAAAGAAAATGTCACAAGTGGTATTCCTCAAATACTCACACGGTGGTATTCCTTGGAGACGTGATCTTCAGGATTCTTTCACATCACACGTCAAGAAATTCCTTACATTAATTAGTTCTACTTTAATACACACTGAGCTTTATTACGTTTCGAAATGATAACTATTAAAAGCAATATCACCAATTTTAATACGAAGTTGATGTGAATTCCGTGCTGTTCGTTTTAGATTTATCTAAATAAGATAACGTGCTATTTATGTTATATTTTTGTTCGATGTGTTACTTATGCGCACACGCCGGCTAGTGACTAATAACGATCCGTCAAAAACCAGCTCATTAAAATTCAGATTATCGTTCGGAATTCAAATGAGTAGTTGACCATCGAGGCTATTCCATAGAGCATCAGGCTCTTCTAGTTACTACTGTATATAATTTAAAATTGTCGTTATATAGTTTTATTTACTTATGGCCAATTATGGTTTTTTGTTAAAGTAAAGCAAATAATAGACTCTTACTTCTTTCAAAACTCAAACGCAGTAAGGGCGAGGATATTAGGTTTGCGACATTCATCCACATCATGTTCACATGAGAATATTTTAACTAAACATAGCCAAATTAAATATTGTTGGGAGTAGGTATTACAAAAACTAGACACCAGTATTATTGCGATTTGAGGATAGGTTTAAAATGTGGGAAGTGTTAGCTGAGTAAAGAATGAAAAGAACTTATAAAAAAGTCTCCATTTTACACAGATGAGTGAGACAAGAAAAGGAATGTGAGTTTATTATTTCTGAAGTGATTGAGTAGCTTTTTAAAAACGAATATGGAATCGGATTTTTTAGGCCTTTTGGTATATTTAATACTTTGGATCTTTCATACGTACTAGTAAATCAAAGTGTTTATGAAGTAGGGATGTTACGTAGTTTCGACTCCAACTCCGATAAGTCGGAAGATCCGATTGATATTACACTTTTTTATGGATAGGAAATCGTTAAATTACTTCTAACGCTCTGGGTGGAGCGGAAGGGAGTGTCAGACTCTTACCGACTAAACCCACCCGTGTTTCCTCCTATTGACCTTTGCTTTCCAGAGCCGCGGTGAATCTTTGTACAAATTCCGCAACCAGTGATATTCCCACTAAGGTTCCGACACAGTTTAGTCGGAGATTTCAATCAAAACTCGAAGCATTATTTATTCGCTACTTTTGGGGTCAATTCATTTGATTTTAATTGCTTACTGTTCATTAAAACATGATTATTTTTATTTTCAACCCCTGCCTTAAGTAGGTTCATTATTCTTTAATTTTGACGGAATAATCTCTTTTTTGCAACTACGTTCCGACATCGACAAATCAAATGTAATGAAAATTCCGATTTCGACTTGGGTTCCGATAAAACCACCTCGGTAACATCTCTACTATGAACGCCTATGAATTAATGCGCCGCAGACACGATCGCAATAAAAGCCTGTCATCTCCGTTGACCCTAAAATGATATATTTTGATTATTTTGAAGGACTTCATTACAGTCACTCGGACGCCCGTTATATTATTATTATGAAGAATGGTTTCAGACCAGTTTTTTGTATCTTAGTCGTTGTGAAAGTCTAATTTTGAAATATGTCAAATACTTATTAATAATGTCAGTGTGGATTTTGGTGGTCTTATACCACTTAAATCTACTTACAAGTGAAATAATATGAAATGCGTCACCGTAATTTACAATAAGTATTACTCTATTAAAAGCAACATAGGACCATTTTTAGGGTCTCTTTAGGACAAAACTTGGGGGTTCTTAATGCAATGCTGTTTATTTGTAACTAGAATTAGTATGGTTTTGCGTAAATCGAGTGACGATAGTATATTCTGAATTTTACGCCGCATGGGTTTAGCAGTCCAGCTTTAGATTAGTCAGTAATTAAAAAGAGATAAACTAAAATAGCAATAGTGCCTCGTTTTATTTAAACCCGACGCTTGTGGATTTGGACGCATCCTACACGCATGCGTCCAAAGCGCTGTATTCTCTACTCATTAAAGTACACACTCACCATATTCAAATAACGTAGTATTGCACACGGCTAACGTATTAGTGAACTCGTAAGTTTTAATACGATTAACGACTTACCTACTGTTCAACATACCGCATCGCATACTTTATTACAGCCAGTCAATATGTGTATTTAAAGCATTATTTCAAAAGCAGTCGGGTTCTCGCAGAACGCAATTTGCGTTGTAACTACATATATGAAAAGTGTACTCCGTTTCAAATCGAACCGTAATGCATTCACGACAAAGCTGAAAATTCAGTAAATGCAACATGATACGTGGAAAGACTAGCATTGCAATCGGCTTTTACGGTGAGTACAAAACGTAATGGACTATTTTACAACGAAAGAATTGCATTAACTTAATTAAGAAGCAATAGATTGTGTTCCTTTTAAAAGAGTATAAGACGTTTTTGTTTATAGTACTTGGTATCTACTCGTAACTAAGCAGCAGTCTGAGGCTTGATGTGCTAGCATTCAAAGAAATATTTGCTTATTTAAAGAATGCTGGACTTAGTAAGTCTTGTACGACGACTTAAAGTTTCTGACAGTCAGCTTATGACTATGGGGAATGCAGCGATTCTACCAGAGCGAATAAAGTCTGGATGCGCGTTTTATATGTTGAAATACGCTGGCTCTAATAATGAGCGTAGGTTCAGTAAAGTTCAGTATAATAGTCGCCTGATTGTTCTGCTGGCTTCTCATAAAATAAATAACGGAAGTTAGACGTGCCGGTTCGTTCTCCGTTTTATATCTAGCAAATGGGCATTCCGCGAAACAGGCCGAAAATGAGAGGGAACAGGAAAAATAATCCATTTAATTATGTGATTAACATAATCTCATGATGACACCAAAAACAGATGTTTTAGTTTTCGGTATTCTAAGAAAAGGATTTGAAAGTTCCATCAAAGTCTCCATCCGTTCTTTACAAGTATAATGTATAATGGTAAACAGGCTTATTTAATAAAGCTTATTTTCTAAGCACTATGGTTTTTTTTTATATACCTATAGCTAAACTGTAAAGAAGAAAAAGAATTGAAGTTTCAGTACTTACACCGTGAGACGTTTATATACAAGGACGATCGAAACAAAATGTTTCATGTAGGAATCTACTTAAATAATGTTTTTACCATGATAGAAAACTAAAAAAGATTTTTCTACATAATGTTATGAATAGTGAGTGATTTGTTCTTACCCAAGAAGGGCAGTCTCTTCGGCACTGATAGGCATCTTCATAAACTGCTCGGCTAACTCTTCAAAGGTACCTCTGAAATAGTGCAGGGTATGTGTGTAGCATACTGTATAATGGAACATGAAGTGTTTTTTTTACAAGGTCCAGGCACTTACCACGAGGAAGCTCTCTGTTTGTAATATCCAAATAACGACTTTGAAAGTATCTATACGTACATATATATCAAAAACCCAATTTTTAAAATGACGTCTTTCTTTCAGTTTATCGAGTTTAATCTCCGAAACGGCTCGACCGATTTAGATACATTCAGATAACAGATGATATAAGTAGTAAATTAGGCTACTTTTATTTCAGAAAAAGAATTAGGGTTCCGTGCAAAAAAAATCCATGTTAAAACAATTACGCGTGCTACGCCGCGGGCAGAAAGTTGATAAAAAATGTTAGACGCAATTAAATAACGTAGACGTTGTAAATTGTATTTTTGGTTTGTGTTTTTACCTAAAATATGATATATGTACTTGAATGTCAACAAAGTACAATTTAGGTCCGAATTTTAGATGGGAGATGATTTAAGTTTAATCAGTTTGCTAATAGGTTAAGTAAATCAATTAGCTTTAATTTAGTATACTTATATTCATTTATTAATTTTGTACAGATAACGTTTCGATAGTAACTGCAATTGCGGATTATGATAGTGGCTGATATTTATTAACCTTTTGAATGCCAGAGCATAAAAAGCATCGGCGTACCCCCCACGCCATGCCACAAGTTCACCGTATTGTTTCGTCACATATTTGTGACGTTGGCGTACAGGGTAAGCTTTCGATTCGTCACATATATAATGACACTGGCATCCAAAAGGTTAAGATACTTGAACGTATTTGATAGAACTTTACGACCATCTTCCAAAACGTAAACTCTAATTCAAATCGAACTGTCAATAAAGCTTGTCATAAATTGAAGTTTACGTGCTCGAGAGTGCGTAAACGGGCTTGCTCTGCTAAAACTCATCTCTCGAGCACGGAAACTTCAATTTATAACGTCAATTAGAGAAGCATTAATTGACGTTTTCGTGTTCATGTTGGAAATGGACCTCGTTTAGTTGAGTTCCAGTCTACATTTTAGATTATGGGTCCTAGTCTAAAATTTCAGTCGCGGCGTGAAGGTTTTCATGTTTATTTATTTTTTTGCACAGTAGTCGAATTATTTTTGTAAAACTTAAATGACATAGTTCCTTATAACATCAGCTGTCTTCCAGAAAAAGTCGCTTTAAAATCAGCCGGAACAAACGAACAAAACCTAAAAATTGTTTTGTTTTAGTTCCTACTAGCAAAAAGCTGTTATTTTGATATTACACACAGACACTTTTATCAGTTTGTTTTTGTAATTAAGTAGATATCGCGGGTTTTCATTAAAAGTTAACATTTCAAAAGATTTATTATTATTATTAATCCATTGTTTAAAAAACCTAACAGTTCAGAAAGCTGTTTAGTTATTAATAATAAGAAACATCAATTTACAGCTGAAAATCGAACAATTGTAACAGAAAGATCTAAAAAAATGGCCGGCGGGGTCTGCGGCCGAGCCACACGCACCCAAGGTCGGCGCTACACTTCATGACGTAAACCGGTAACTCTACGCGTTACACTATGACACCAAAGGACCTATTGAAGAATAAACTTTGTGCAAAAAGACTAGGTATTAAGTTTTTTTAAGGATTCTATATTGCATGGCCGTGATCTAGGGTAATTGTTGATAGGAAACTTCTACTGAATATTGAACTGTTGAAGGAACAAAGGAATACTAAAATATAAACTAGAAACTAGTTTTAATTTTGAATTATGTTTGTTTCACACAGTAAAACGATTTTTTACTAAATCTGGAGAAAAAGATAAAATAAATGGATGCATTAAAATTATCCAATTAAAATATTTAAGAATACTATTTTATTGAAAACAAAACTGGGAAACTATACAGAAATTTGCTTACTCAATCATAAGTAGGTCCTACTTTTATTTTTGCCTTTTAAGTTTTTATGGTAAGTGCCTGGAATATCAACATGCCGATTGTGGTGTGAATCTAAAAATAATTAAAAGTACTACATTTTTACAAAGTTATATCTGAATTTCTTATGTCTATTGTAACTTTGTATTACCCACTGAACCCTACTACCAACTTGCAACCATTTGAAAATCGACCAGTACTACCTACATGATATTATTTCATGAACAAACAAATAATTGCAATTCCTTATGATACAAATTATTACCTTATTTCTAAGCAACACATGCAACATACTTTTAACATGCAACTAATGTTTTGAAATAAAAGTCTACAAAATAATAAGGTAGAACAATAGAAGCGTAAGAAGCTCATGCAAAGGAGGGTGAGTTTTTAATTAATTAAGTACCTACTTTCTGATACACACTTTTCAAAATAATTAAATAATCTCCTCTTAACTGCTCTTCTATGGAGCATGATTCTTTTTGGATTTTTCTGTATCGGAGGTATTATAGAATGCCGAATCACTGTTCTTGTGCAGTCGTAAGAACCATAATTCAGCAAGCCCCGTTGTTGATGCATGCCAACTTAACACCAACAAAAAATAATTAAGAAAGTTTAAAAAAAGCAAAAATAGTATAATCACAGCAAAAGCTTGCACATGCTTCCAAGTCATGTGACAAAAGAAAAATAAAAATACTTTAAAATAGTTTCAATTGCTTATATCAGAAACTTAATAGTTTGCTGTAAGTTTATTGCATAGTTACGTGAACGCTAAGTTGTGAAAAGTAATTGGTGGCTTGACGATGAACAATAAAAATAAGTTATATCCCTCAAATAGCCTTACCTTTTCAAAATAGTGCTCGTTTAACGGATAATTTATGGGTTGTCGAGAATTGGCCGTCAAGCAGCTGAGTCGCGCACTGGACACACTGAGCACCGCTCTAACAAAATGCCGACCGCTGAATAGTTCCTGTCTAGCTGGAACCTCCTCACACTTCGCGCTTGGCAGACGTAGCTCACTTCGCGGCGTACTGGAAGCGCATGCGTATGTAAATACGTCAATTATTTAATTTACAGCCCGGGAAGTTCCAATACTTTCGACAAAATGCACGTTCATTTGTAATTTTACACCTACCTACTTACTTATGCCAGTGGCAATAAGTGGTTAAATTTTTCTATAGTTAAGTCTTTAATTCGTTGTTAGTATTCAACGAAAAATCAAAAGATAAATACATTGAACATTCTGTATATCTAAATTCAAACAATAACCTGAGTGTATTCAAACTGTTACTGTTGAAGGCAAGTGAAATATTTTTTAAACAAAACAAATGATTGACAATAATGAAATGAATGACACTCAACACTTATTTTTTGGTATTTTCTTCACTTGGCTAATGAGGCCTTTGAGTCTAGTTTCATTAAAAGTTTATGTCGAGTGTCTTATACTTAACTGAACACTGAACACACAGTATTCTAGAAACTGTTACACCAACTGTATAAGTACATATTATGGAATGCAATAAAGTATTGAGTATTGAGTAAAATATCATTTTTCTGACAACGGATTTTATTAAAAAATAATAGAATATTCATATAAGACATACGTCTGTGGACTTTCGATAATATCAAGTGTTTTATTCTTGGTATGAACTAACGAACCTTTACCATCCACATATATTCAATTTTATCTCGTTTGGCAATAATTGTTCTCTTTGTGTTTCAGAATAAGTACCTAGATAAGGATAAATCCTTCGAGACCATTTTAGTAACTAAAATCCTACGAGACTTAAAATGTTTCTCGGCGTTTCATACATTCCAATTCTAATTTATAATAACAAAACAATGAGCAACTTTCTCATACTTTTTTGACTTATTTGCCAGTTTGTTAGGTTAGGCACGAGCAAAAAAATCACTGCCATCTATATTAAAATAACAAAAACACCGCGCCACGCGCTTCAGTAGCGTAACTACTTTACATTTGGTCTGTGTGTACAAGGTTAGAAATTGGAAGCCCATTCGTACGATGGCAGCACTAATATTGGCAGTCCTAATACCATCAGTGCTGCAAAATCATAATAATTAATATAATGTTAATATAAATTATTTTGTTCCAGCTTTTCTCCTTGCAGGAAATTATAGGAACCATTGTTTTTTTTTCTATTATAGTTTACTACCAGTTGTCAGCGCCCTCTAACTTCATATCTAAGTACAAATTAATGCATGTTATAGTTTTACACCATACCGCACAGGTGTCGTCAATGACGGTGTTTTTGTTCTGCGAATACTTTTTCCAAAGACTACGTTTTTCTAACGTTAAAGATATTTAAAAAAGGCGACCTTGTGCGCCACAGAGTACTTTTATATATGTTGTGCGCGTTGGAGTCGCATACCTACCAAGGGTTTCGTACTATTAGGAGACTTTTCTCCCTGGGAAAGAATATCATTCACGGTGCATACCTACATTTTTGGTTAAATTTAGGTAAAAGTCAACCAAAAATAAAATATCACTCGATCACTCGAATTCTCTAGATTATATACCTATGTAGTTCGTATAATTTTCTATCAAATTTTCTCCATACATTCGAAAAATATTTTTTGATATAAAGGGTATCAAGCCGAAGTTTTTCAAGTTAAATTGTCATTGCTCGTAAGTTGGTAGAGTGAGATAGGTAAGTAAAAGCAGTGGGTACCCTTCTATGCGTAGGATTTGCGGATAAAAAAAAACGATGGGAGCTTTCTCATTAATTTAGTATTAGTTAGAAAGTTTGTAATCGAAAAAAAAAAAACTTTTTTAATTGCACTGTAAGTGCAATTAAAAAAGCGTAGCAAAATTTGCTACAAGACTTTCATCTGGACCATTTTTAAGCTATTGCATAGCTTCTATCGCGGGCCTTGAGCGTGGCAACCGAATCCAGAAATTCCGTAACGAAAATAACCTAACACCGCTACGTCATTCGATTAGGCCCCGCCTTTTTAAAATGGTCGCTTCGTTACTGAGCTCTTATGTCGCCGTCACCGACCCGAACGTCTGCGTTCGGAAACAATCGGTGGGACAAAGTTAAGTGAAACGTATGTGATTTCAGGGGCGTAGCTACCGCCGTATCAGCCGTATCAATTATACGGGGCCCCCAGGCTACATGGGCCCCGAATGTGTGTATGAAAAAAATCCTAAAATATTATCCATGATATTTTATTTCAGGTATAGATTATTAACATTTTTTATATGACAGCTGTGCCAAAAGTTTAGTTTAAAAATCACAATATACAGATTATTATACAGATTAGTTAAAAAAAATGGAAGTTTTTCTTTAATATTTTTAATCATTTTTATTTTCAAAATTTGTTTTCAAATCAATATTGTAGTTTTTTTTAAAATTCAATTGGAGCATTTCTCAAATTAATAAGCAGTTAGTCGACTCTTCACGTGACCAGAGGGCTGGCCTTTTCTTTGGTCAACGAATCAGCATTTGCATAGCCATTCAACGTGGCAATGCGGCCAGTGTTCTGGGCACTTTTCCCGTTGACAGCGATGTGGACGAATTTTTCGATGCCCTATGAGTCTTTTCTCCTTTTTACTCCGCTTGTACATTATATATTTTCTATATTATATCTTGTTTAGTTGTATTTGTAAATATTAAGATTTTGTTTTTAAAAATGCCATAACTTAATTTTACAATGAGACTTAACATTGGAGCATTTTTCGCTTCTATAAAAAAACTTTATACTGTTGGGGGGCCCCTCAACACATTTTGATACAGGGCCCGTCTAAGGCTAGCTACGCCACTGTGTGATTTACATTAGTACAGTAACCCAGGTGAACGAATCGAGCCCATATCACAATGACGCAGAGTACTAAATATATGATTGCATATGTTGATAAAAAATGCTATGCAATAGCTTTACCGCGGCAGTCTCCGAGTGCCACATGTATTTTTTTCTAAGTTCTGGCCGTATAGATTTTTCGGACTGAAAAGAAGTTTTTTTTATGTCAAGAGATTGACAAGAAAAGTTTGAGCATGAAGGGCGGTGATATTTAGAGTTTTCCCCATTAATTGTTTTGTTCGTTGGCATCCACATCTGCTACGTTCCTTTTGGCTTTGAACAACTTCTAAAAACAGTATTCCCGGGTTCTGCACCTCGGCTGTAGTTTCCCTGACAGATCCAATTGAAGTAAAATCCGAATGAAATTAGTGTCTGCAGTTGCGATGGTCAGGAGTACCTAATCCTACAAAGAACTTCACCAAACAGCGAGGTATTTTGCATAAATTACTAATTTTGGAAGAATGATATTAATAAAGCTTTTGAAAAGAAGAACCTTGAAACCAAACGAAACTAAAACGTCGCTAAACCAGCTAGGGGCGCCGTTTTATCTGTAATTTGTTTTGAGTTTGCTGGATTTGCTTAGTTCGTGGTGACGGTGTTCCTGCTGCTATAACTGAAACCCTTATTTATTACCTATATTGTTTTTTTAACTACCAAGATTGAGTTTTATATTACGGACTTGCCTAATTCAACTTATATTAAAATTAAGTGGACGATACGCCCACGTGGCTTGATTAGGTATACTTACAAATTTTAAGTCTGACTTTCGTACTCAACTTTCGCATTATTGTATTCTATACTTAGATATAATTGTGTCGTAATGTGATTGTATTGTTGTTTGCAGATTATTCATATATTTTTACATTACTTACCTATATATTTTTTTTTACAGTTTGTCAAAAAAACGTGTTAATGTAGAGAAGATATCTTTTTATTTCGCTACAAAATGGCGCCCGAACAGGGACCGTCAGATTTCGAGTTCAAAACTGAACAAGAAGTAAGGAGTTTAAAGCAGAAGCCTGATCAATCAATACGAAATTTCATTATTCAGGTTACCTATTTGAATAATACGTTAGCCAACCCGATTTCGGACGGCAAATTAGTTGAAATTATAACTCACAATATGCATTCAAGATACTTTCCATGTTTATCTACACGTAAATTTTTAGATATCGACACGCTTCTGGATATCGCCTCACACTTTGAGTCTTTCTTGCCTAGTTCTTCCAATAAGGTGTCAGGTGTGAGCCTTGGACCAGAGCTATGCATGAAATGCAACAAAACCGGACACCTATATCGTTCTTGTCCTGTCATTCCTGGTGCGCTGTGTTTTAGGTGTCGTACACCTGGAGTTATTACGCGTGATTGTCCAAACTGTAATCCAAAAAAAAAAATACATTTAATACACTGTATGGTGACGTAATTTCTCTAGATCCTCAGGTGCAAAACATTTTTATGGAAAACTAGTTCGTCGTTTCATAAAATGTCGTGTTACGAGTATCGTCTCTAGGACTATGTATGTCCTGCAAGACTGTGATTCTATACATTCTGGCTTTTATCATATAAAGGATACCTATTCATAAATAATACACCGTATACATCAAATCCTATTAATTTCGCATTCATTTAATCAGATTAGGTCTTCTGCCTTAAATATAAATTTTATGTTCAAACTAATATAGCTTGAAAATTAAAACGTTTTATGATTTTTTTATAAGTAATAAAATACTCCGTTTTTCTTTCTTTTACAAATTTTCTTAAATTTTCAAAAGATTTTTCCAATTTACGTATACATATCCTTTCGAAATGTTATTTTTTACAGTTTAGTCTATCTACTGATACTATTTTTATCGAGTTAATTTCTTAATTAATCCCAAATATATTTTTAACAAAACAAGTAGGTAAACCATTTCCGCCTCCTCTAGTGATGTACGTATATCGATAAAATAGTTTGTCGATATTTTTTTAATTTAAGTTGTTATCATCGTATCTTCTTCTAATGAATGAAAGATAATTCTTTATTATTTTTAAACTGGAGTAGGTTGTATCTTTTCTTTTGTTTTCTTTATTGAACATGGTTTCTGCCAAGGCATTTCTTTTCCGATGCTGTTGTATGCTCATTTTACTGGGATTAATTTTGTTGTCCTATTTCTTATTTCTTTGATTCTTTGTCGTCACCTTGTTGGCCAATGTTCTCTATTAGTTTAAGATTTTCACTTATTTAATGTCGTAGAACTTAGTTAGTTGTTAGAATAGAAGTTAGTTGTACTTATGATTTAATTTTTACACACAATTAAAGATGTCACCTTTCCAGAGTTGCTACTCAAGATTTTTTTTTCTTGCTGGAAAAGAATATTGTAGCAAAATTTGCTACAAGACTTTCGTCTGAACCTTTTTTTCTAAGTTCTGGCCGGATAGATTTTTCGGACTGGAAAAGAAGAGATTTTTTTGGATGTCAGGAGATTGACAAGAAAAGTTTGAGAATGAAGGGCGGTGATATTTAGAGTTTTCCCCATTAATTGTTTTGTTCGTCGGCATCCACATCTCCTACGTTCCTTTTGGCTTTGAACAACTTCTAAAACAAGTATTCCCGGGTTCTGCACCTCGGCTATAGTTTCCCTAACAGATCCAATTGAAGTAAAATCCGAATGAATTAGTGTCTGCAGTTGAGCTGATCAGGAGTAATCCTACAAAGAACTTCACCAAACAACAAGGTATGCAACAAATTTAATAAACTGCTAATTTTGGAAGAATGAAATAAAGCTTTTGAAAAGAAGAACCTTGAAACCAAACGTCGCTAAGTCAGCTATGGACGCCGTTATATCTGTAATTTGCTTTGAGTTTGCTGGATTTGCTTAGTTCGTGGTGTTACTGCTGCTATAACTGAAACCCTTATTTATTATATTGCTTTTTTTCTATTTTTTTTTAATACCAAGATTGAGTTTTATTTTAAGGACTTGCCTAATTCAACTTATTAAAATAACGTGCACGATACGCCCACGTGGCTTGATCATATTAAATTTTAAGTCTAGCTTTCGTACTTTTGCATTATTGTATTCTATACTCAGATGTAATTGTGTCGTAATGTGATTGTATTGTTGTTTGCAGATTAGTTTTTTTTTACAGTTTCAAAAATTATACCTACCGTGTTAATGTAGAGAAGATATCTTTTTATTTCGCTACAATAGGTACATAATTCTAATAACTGGATAATCCGTATGGATTCGTCGGTCGGTCGGTTGTAATTTTGTAATGTAAGTATCTACATTACAAAAATACAACCGACTTCTAAACAAAAAAAACCTTAAAGTACAAAATATCTATAATTTCAGAACTTGGTGTTTTTGGTTGCTTTTTCGTTTTTTGAACACCTACTTTCAGCGCACTCGCTGCTTTTGTTGTGCACTGAATTTTATTAGCCATATTATTACCAAAAAATTGTAGACTGCCTTTTTCGTGTACATATGAGAGAGCATTATTTCTAGGTCAATATTAGGTTTGTCCTTCAAATTTATTTTTGTGTGCTGCCCTGGAAGGCAAAGGGCTTCTGATGGATCACGAGTCTATCGCAATTGGGTTTACTCACAAACCATAAATAGGTATGGGGGAGCCACAGTAGCCGCTGCAGGGACACAGCTGGGCGTTGCCCCCACGTCCGCTCCTGTATACTGCAACACATCCCGACTCATGTTGCTCCACTTCACTTGTCACTGCCGAGCTCTCATCTACTACGAAACCGATATTGTCCATTTCTCAAAAAATTAATGCCAAAATAAACACTATTGGATTGTTTCACGGTGATAGAATAGATTCAAAACGGAATAAATTATAAAAAACGGAACGGTAACTTAATCGTTACTGGTGAAACAGGGCCTAAAGGTAATACTTGTCAGTTCTTCCCTGTTTGTTAAAGAACTCCGAAATATGGTCCCGTTTTTGCGGATGGCACTGCACGCGTACGCAATGTAACTGAATAGTGGCTATTGATGTCCTCTTTTTATAGGCTTACATTGTTAATACAGCATTCGGCAATCATGTGGAAAATGCTCGGCATCTACAATGTCTATTATACGCCTTTAATAATGAGTATATCGCCGCAAAGTCGAATTGCTACCTACCTACCTACCCAAGTTTACGTAGGGTAAACTTGGGTAGGTAGCAGTGGCGAAGCGTGGTCATAAGCCGATTCCCGCCGGCTTCCCTTCAGAAGTTTGGAACACAACTACTCTATCGTAATTGAAAAATCGCACAATCACTACTGTTAAAAGTAGAGAAACATCACAAAACGCATACACAGATGGATATTCAATTCCAACAAAATTTGCTCTTCAACAACATTATTTAACTCGCAGGCGCTATCGGCTTATTGACAGTTCAATTTATAAGGCAAAATAGTCGTCATGACGTCACAATGATCACCGCGATTCTAGGCCGCGAGATAAGCCGGTATCCGCCGAGTTATGCTAAGAGACAGTAATACAAAATGCGTGCGCGTGAGCGAGATGGAAGTAAGCATGTTTTTTTTTTTGGAACGAAGTTGTAACGACACTTTTTGTATCACGATTTGGATGGAAGGGGTTAAGCAGCTGTTTGTGAGGTCACGATTTGGATGGGTGTGTTAAGCAATTGTTGGCAAGGTTGCGAAAAGGATGGGTGGAGTTAAGCAACTAATAGTGAGGTCGCGGTTTTGGATGGGTGAGGTTAAGCAGCTGTGAGTGAGGTCACGATTTGGATGGGTGTGTTAAGCAACTATTGGTGAGGTCGCGATTTGGATGGGTGGGGTTAAGTAGCTGTTATTGAGGTTGTGATTTGGATCGGAGGGGTTAAGCAGCTGTGAATGAGGTTACGACTTGGATGGGTGTGTTAAGCAACTATTGGTGAGGTCGCGATTTGGATGGGTGGGGTTAAGTAGCTGTTATTGAGGTTGTGATTTGGATCGGAGGGGTTGAGTAGCTGTGAATGAGGTTACGATTTGGATGGGTGGGGTTAAACAGCTGTTAGTAAGGTCACGATTTGGATGGGTGTGTTAAGCAACTGTTGGCAGGGTTGCGAAAAGGATGGGTGGAGGTAAGCAGCTGTTAGTGAGGTCACGATTTGGATGGGTGTTTTAAGCAAATTTTGACAAAGTTACGAAAAGGATGGGTTGAGTTAAGCAGCTGTTAGTGAGGTCACAATTTGGATGGGTGTGTTAGTTTGATATATATGTGTGTGTGAGTGTATGTACATGTAAAATTCTTTATTTCATACTAAAGCATCGACTACTTAGGTACAAACTATAACATCAAGAAAAAAGGCAAGTGCACAAAGATGTAGTGAATATCGTGAGAGAAAGAAATTACAAAATACAATCGTACAAAACATAACTGCAGAGAGATCAGATGAATGTAGTGAGACTGATCAATTACCTAAAACTTTAAATCATCATTTAGATGCGTAAGTATGATTTTCCAAGAAAGACAAGACAAGAACTTCGTTCCGTCCGGGTGTCCCTTTACCCCAATCAAGTTTTTTTTTTTGCTTCGGCTTACCTCTCTCAACATATCACCCTTCGCCACTGGTAGGTAGCATATCATAGTCTGATGTTAATTGACTCGTTATTTTGCTGTCGTGTGGGCAGTCGTGTGATCAAAAAAGGTTGTTGATAAATTCGGCACCACGGAGGTAGAAGTACTAATGTTTTAATGTGTTTGGTTAAATAAAAAAAACCCTTGGGTGATCGAAACCTCTTGGATTAGTTTTGAAGTCGATTTTTTTTACTATTTTTTATTTTTTCACTACTTAGTACGAATTGCTTAAATAGAATAAGTACTCCTACCTCCATCATTATCTACTATAATACATAAAGTGACGAACCATTTTATGTGGCCATCTAACGATTACACGATTACTTTTAAAATTGCTAAGCCACTTTTTGAAAATTCATCGAGTTTACTTAGCTGAGCCTAACTCCATGCAAACATTGCATGATGATGTGTTTTAGAATTAAGCGACTAAAACACAATTAAGTAACTCTATCTATATCTCAAAAACGTCTTTAATGATTTAAAATTAAATGTCATAAATGAACTTGCTTCAAAAAAAATTTACATAGAGAACATTAAATAAGTTGGACTATACCAAGTCCAAATAAACCGATTTTTTTGCTACAAATATGCGTGTATAGGTACTGTATACACTTTAGCAATTTGGCAAACATTTTTAGAAGCTGGTAGTGACTAATATTATAAAGACTGTACAATTCTGTCAATTTCACATAGGTATATACATAGGTACCTACGGCTCGAATTAATAACCTTCATTTTTGAAGTCGGTTAAAAACAAGTCTAAACGTCATAGTTTCACACTTTTTTGGCTAACGAGGTTTAACGCTAAATTTTAGGCCCCTCGCCCACGGCGACTTTTTGTAGCGATGCAGTCGCGATGCTGTCGCGCGTAGGCATCGATACAGACGCGAAGCTGTCGCTAGCTGTGTGCCCTCGCCCACGGGACCAGATTCAGTCGCGATGCAAACGCGATTCGGTCGCGATACAAACGCGATTCGGTCGCGATACAAACGCGATTCGATCGCGATACAAACGCAATTCGGTCGCGATACTATCGCGATTCGGTCAGGATGCAGTTACGACACAAAAATACCTTGAATCAGTACAGTTGCAAGATGAACTCCGTTGAGGCAACATTTGTCACGTCCGACGCGGTCGCGCGTTTGTATCGATACAATCGCGATGCAGTAGCGCGTTGCAAATGTGTATCGATACAATCGCGATGCAGTAGCGCATTAGTAGTGCGTTGCAAATGCGACTAACACGCGTTAGAAGAGATGCTGTCGCGCGTTTGCTAAACGCGCGACTGCATCGCTACAAAAAGTCGCCGTGGGCGAGGGGCCTTAACAATGGCCCAATTTTAATAAAAATGAGTAAAATAATATTTAACTCGTATCTGATAATTATGTTTTTGCTTCCATGATTGAATTCCGTCGTTATGTCGCCTTAAAATGGAATGCAATTGATTTGACCTATAATACGGCAGACCGGAAATTAGATCTTTTGATAGACCATAGAAATATAAAATACAGGAGAAGTGTCAAGGGGGCGTGTCGGTGTCTGCGCGACATGGCCAGATAGACCATGTCATAGGAAAACGACCGAAGCGGCGAACTAGTGTGCCTTCAATTCAACCTTGATCGCGACAAGATATAGGAATGCCGTGTTGTTCAGTGGTTTCTTGTAAAAACCGGAGCCTAATCCAAAACTATGTTAATCATGGAATCATTTACCATATGAAAGTACAAGTATTTTTGTAAATTTGTCTTTAAAATTATGAAAAATAACAAATCGTAAAATATTTCTTGTTTCTACTATTTTATTTTTGTTTTCAAATATCACAGCGACAATAACATTTTTACAATAGATAGTGACTGGATAAGCAATGTAAAAATCATAAAACGATACTTTATCAAGCGGATGTATCGCATAGTACAGCCACTGCTGCTTTCGACGAGTTAGTGATGCACTTCTGCAGATACCTTCACTAACGTAGGCTATCGACAACAATGTCGATTGACGAATGAAATATACAAAAGCGTAACCAACTTTCGTTGAGTTGATTAAATTCTACACAACCGGTGAAGTACCTAATTTTTAACCCCCGACGCAAAAAGAGTGTGTGTGTGTGTATATTTCTGTATGTGGCATCATAGCTCTCAAACAGATTTTTTCATATGAAAGCCAACATAGCTAAGAACAAGCTTTGCGGTGGTTCTTAGCTATGTTTGATTAATATCCGTCCAGCAGTGTAAGAGTATTGACTCTTTTCCAAAATGATGTAAGGCATTGTTGTTGTCTTAAAGTATGATTACTCGATTAAGTGCTTCAGGTGTGCTAGTAATTATACTAGCACACCTGAGGCACTTAATCAGTTCGAAGTTATCAATTAATTGTCATTTTGTAATCAAAATGACAATTAATTGATAACTTCGATCGTATTTAGGTTTATAAATGATAAATTATATTTATTTTGTAAGTAGGTTAAACATATCACTTTTACACGTCCAATATTTCTGGTCATTTTAAGCTAGATGAGGCCGGTTTTACCTAACCGACTACCCTGAGAAGAAACACCGAAACAAACTTAGAGGTCAAACTCTCTTTCAAAGTCCATACAATCCGTACTGGTCAAATAATAATAATAATAATAATTTATTGATAATTTTCAAGTATTGCAGTACATGGGTATATAATTTATACATGGTAAAATGACAAATCTTCTACAATCGTACTGGGTGCAGTTCTGATCTCCTAAAGTAACTAGGTTACAGTATAACCTGTATGAAGGACCATAGGGAACCATAGGGGATCGGAACTGTCACCAGTTCCGATCCCCTATGGTTTACAAGCATAAATCATATGAGATCTCTATAGCTTAATGTCTGAGGTGGCCTTTTGAGGAAAGTGCCACACAGATTTGAGTGGAACTGTCCAGACAGTGCAAACATTTCTCAGTTACCGTGTAGTTCAAACTTACAAATTTAAAGAGCTCAACGATTTGACGAACAATACCAAAGTAAGAAAATTTTGTTAGGCCGCATAAATGGCTCAAACTGCCAGACTAACTGAAGTGAGACCCTAATATGGCGATTTACGTAGTCCTCACAATGCTACATGAGAACCATTCAGATCTGTGTCTGAAATGGTCTTTTGAGGAAAGATCCACACGAAAATTGGGCCTGTCCATTTAGTGCAAGCCTTTGTCAATAGTCGAGTAGCTCAACTTACAAACAATAAGGAGCTCAACGACCCGACGAACAATGCCAATGCTAAAGAAAGGACATTTTGGTTAGGCTACAAAAGCACTCATGCTGCAAGACATTGTTAAATATACTTTATATTAAAAAAAAATAGTAAAAATATAATAATTTACATAGTAAGTATTCATGTGAATACTTACTATGTAAAGTATTATATTGTGTGCGACTGCGTATCTATTGCTTTTACTGAACTGCATGTTTAGTACTTGCCGCTTGACGGGGGCAAACAGGATACACAGGATTCCGATACATTTTCGGCTACGAGGTATATTTTCTTGTTTCTTATATCTAGATGATTGACAGAAGCACCTCTCATTGAAGAATTTTCTGCTCACAGGAAACTTAGCAAACGTCTTTACAAGAGAACTTGATGTTAGCTGGGGCTCTAAACAAGGTGTGAGCGATTGTGATTGTCGAAATGCTTAATTCATGTATCATTTTGGTAGCACGTGGCAATCCCACATATTTTGAAATTTTTCCTCCTCCTACCTCAATGAAGGCTCCGACTCTGGGAACCTGGTACACCTTTACTTCGCAAAAACATGGATTTTTAACATACCTAATTATGTTCAAAATCCAAGTTTTTGGGGTGATATAAGCGGACATAATTTATTTTTTACAAACTTATCTGGATTATTCTCTTTGCTTTAGATTTAGTTATAATACATTTGCACTGGACGGTGAATTTAAAAGATATACCAGTGACCGTATTGTTAGGCTTTGTCAACCCCAAAGAATAACAACCAAAATATTTTTTAATCAGTGTGTTTAAATGGAATTAGGTATTTAAAAAAAAGTTTTATGCAAAAAGTTTTTTTTTTACATTGATTGTCACCGAGACGAATTTCCGAATTGAATACTTTTTAAGTTTCACTTAACAAGTTGGCTTTCAGCAATGCTTTCGCTGATAAAATGTCACATGTCTGGATCATCTAGTGGGCAATCGCTTAACTCAAGTTTAGTTCTGTAGAAAGCAAGTCTTTTTACTTTTTTGTTAATATTACCCCTATTAAAAACGTACCCATTTGACATTCGTTGTAGCGACTATTCATTGGGTCGATTGGGATCCCTACTCACGTGTTGACCGAGCGTTTTGAAACACCTCTACGCCGGGATCCGTTGCGCGGGCAAAGTGATTGAAATTGGCCCGCCGACGCCCCTGACACTTGTGGGAATGCGATAGGATCGGCAGCGATTGACAAGACAAATAACATGATTCTAAAATACATGCCACTTTCAACTTGAAACAAATTAAATAGCGTTCAAATTCAAACCAAATTCATCAGGAAAATTGGAGGTTATTTAAAAAAAAATATATATAACTAGGTATATACGTGTAGGTATATGTTAAGGAAGTTTATATATATATATATATTTAGGTTTTAAGCAACGCTTGCCGAGGTTGGTCTGTGGATGGGTGACCATCTTAACATAACGAGACTTCTCCGTGCCTCGGAAAGCACGTTAAGCCGTTGGTCCCGGCTGTCATTTGGAGATCTTTGGCAGTCGTTATGGATTGTCAGAAGCCAGAAAATCTGACACCAGTCTTGCCAAGAAGTACCGTGTTCCCTGGTTAATGGTTTGTGGAGGTCTGGTAGGCAGCCGCTTCAAGTAAAATACTGGTATTCAGCTGAATCCGGCTTGACTGGGAGCCGACCCCAATGTAGTTGGGAAAAGGCTAGGCAGATGATGATGATTTTTAGGTTTTCAGAAAGGTAATGAAAAGCTCCAATCATCATCATCATCCCATCACCTAAAAAACGCTCGCGTCTCATCCCCTGCACCGCTCAAGTCGCGCCACTTCATCCGGCTCCAGGAGTCGTTTGATCCATTTCATAAATTCGCTTCA
The DNA here is from genome assembly GCA_905332915.2 of Hecatera dysodea. Classification (NCBI taxonomy): domain Eukaryota; kingdom Metazoa; phylum Arthropoda; class Insecta; order Lepidoptera; family Noctuidae; genus Hecatera; species Hecatera dysodea. Next base: position 20,280,958 of record HG995286.1, on the reverse strand, counting down.
TAACTTTCCTCCTCGCCTATTTACTGAATACGTTTCACTGAAATATTGTTTACAACTCTACTTTGGAATGTATCACACAACGTAGTTTACATATTTATGTGAGCTAGTATGTATGGTTCCTAGAGTCGTAAGCACACATGGAAAATGCTAGTGCAGCGGTAGCGTAGGTAATATACGAGCAGTACATCTGAAGAAGCTACATTAACAGTATTTTCTTTCTATTCTCATCATAGTGGTCTACGGCAGTTGTGTATACATACATATTTATGTAGATATGTATATTATTAGTACGAGTACCTATTATCCTGCCTACCAATTGTACGTAGGTATTTTTTTCGACTCAGAGCTCAGGCTAGTGTTGGAGATAAGGGGGGTGTGGCCCTTGTTCATCTATTTTCTTTAGTAACTCCGCAATGGAATATTTAAATATTATTTATACATATAATAAATCTGTAAAAGAGTCGTTTTTGTACATTACAAAAATTAAAAATAACCAGAGAGTTAAAGAATAACTAACAGAACCTAATTCTAGCATTTTTTTCTATTTCTCTGTTTAGATGTGAACGCATCACGTAGAAAGTACAAAAGTTATATAGAAAACTTTTATACATTGAAATTTTGCATAACTGGAAGAATAATTTTGTTTCGTCGCAATCGCTTCACCCTATCAAAAAATATTTGAATTTAAAGTGTTCTAGGAGAAATTACTTTTCATTACGTGAGGCATATACACGCATAGCTATCTATTGAAATAAAATAGTAATAGTTTAGTACCATTACTATTTTATTTCTTCAACTGAAAAAAAAAAACGAAAAAGGTTCACGGAACTCAACATTATGAAAAACGTTTAATAAAAAAAATCAACAACCACTTTTATTGGGCGGATAACCCTGAAATAAAAAACAGCTGTTATAAAGACCACACTTCTACTCCTAAAGCCGGCGCGGGTCGCTGGCTTTATTACATGTATATAGGCTGTTCCAGAAGTGCGTGGCCATATTTAAGGGTAGTGTTCTCCATGTCTATACAGTGAAGAAACAAAAAAAAAAATCATTGACTTCAATAATTATACGTAAATCAAGATGTGTAATGCAGTAGATGGCATCGAATCTGTGATTGAACTAAAATGAACTCTATCAACTGCATCAGTGTGCTAAAAGTGTTTTTTATTATTTTTGTTTGAAAAGTCAATGTATTTATTTTGTTAATGTTTTTGTTTGTCACTGTATAGCTGGTACAGAACACCATTTAACGACATATGACCACGCACTTTTGGAGCATCCTGTAGATTTAAATTGATGAAGCTTACTAGAAGCTCATTTAAAAGCGCCCAATAACTGGCTGTAAGTGCAGACAAACACTGGCCTGAGCTCTCGTTCGGCCCGTAATACTTTATTCATACACCATGTCCACCGATCGTAGCGTGTGCATAATGTATCGTAATAAATGCAGAACGACACGTGCCCACCACAGATATGCCTAGCTCGTGCCGCTAGTGCTGGGGAAATGAACTACATGTAGATTGGATGTGTTTAGGTAGCCATGCGATAAAAGTCACTTATTTAAAAAAAAACCCGTTCTAGTGCGCGTCGGACTCGTGTGCGAGCGAATCATAATATAATTATATTATGTATATTTTAAATCAGTTACTTTAAAAACTCCGACTTTTATAAGCTTTTAAAGTTATTTTAAAACCGTAGATTTCCTATAGGTTTTACTCGAATGTAGAGATATAACTGGTAACGAGGATAAAGGACACGATTCAGTAAACAATATCCACCGCTCTGTCTGGTGGCTAAGATATTATTATTTTTTGCTAGTAGATGTTAATAGGTAGACTAGACTTTCTTTGACAAGCCCTGTAGCTGTAAGAGAAGGATTCGCCGACACACTGAGTGACCAACAAATTTTGAAAAACAACAACAACAACCGACTTCTACAGAAAAAAAACAAAAATGTCAAAATAAATTTAATTTCGGAACTCGGTGTTTGTGGTTGCTTTCTACCAATCACTTTGGTGTAAACAATAAAAAAAATGCGATTTCAGCAATCCCGAACGATTTGCTATCATTTATTGAAGAGTTCCGTTTCCTATCATATCTGTTCTTCATCAGCTCTTCACCAAACTAGATAACGGACCAAAGGACCACGTTGAAATAACCCACGCATTATTAAGGATAACTCAAATAGTAGTCGTCAAATATCAATAAATGGGACCACACGACAAGCACCGGCTTTCGAATATAAAAAGAATCATCAAAATCGGTACACACAATACAAAGTTATGAAGAAACAAATATATTTTAAAAAATACAGTCGAATTGAGAACCTCCTCCTTTTTTGGAAGTCTGTTGAAAAAATGCAACATAGCGGATAAAGCTTCGTCTTTATTTTTTGTGACTTGGATATGTGAGCTATCAAAATAAAAAGCTCGATGCTCCCTTTAATTATAACTAACCATATTTAATAATCTAATTTGTGTCTTGGTTAATTAAATTTGTATTAAATAGGTATAAACTGTGACCTTTCCATTGTGGGACATTTAATAGTTTGCATCAGTTTATTGCTTAGTTAGAATAGGCGTCACTATGATCGGACACTGTATTGAACAATCCTTCAGTGCTCCCGTAACCACCGACAGCCCAAGTGTGCGCGGAACACGTGCTCCACCACCTGTTCCGCGCACACTTGGCCTGTAGTTTTAGTCGTCTAGTCAGTCGGCGTCTGACATATCCCACCGTCCGCGACCAGGCCAAGTTCGCGTTTGATTGATGGTAAGTACAATTTGGACTGCGCTAAGGCCATCAGCCTACACTATACAAGTTCGTATAACTGACCTATCTATCGAACGGATTCTGTAAAATATGACAATGTCAGTTAGAACATGAAGAGATGCATGTTGATGTAAACAAAGGGATGCATGCTATACCGTGCAAAAATAAACAGAGATGAGGGTGATGATGATTTGCCCAAAAAATACCTCCTTCAAAATGACCGTTACAACCTAGCTTGGACGCATGGTACTAAAATTTTGTGTTTGTGCCAACTCCAAAATAGCTGATAAAAGGCTATTGATTGACAGGCAGGAGCCTGATGTTGATTTCCCCCCATGCTACAAAATGACCGCTACAGTTTGACTTCGATGAAATAATTGGTGTGGCAATCATTTAAGAGAATATTTTAGAGAAATAATTTTATTAATCAGAATTATGTGTAATCTATAGCTGTGTGCCAAAGTTTTGTCGTGATTTAACATAAAAGAGAGAAAGAGTTCGACATAGATAGTCATACCAGTATTAAACCTTACCAATAAAATAAAACTATATCCACTTAGACAGCAAATTGTGATCAGGACCGTTATTCTACAGGATTTTTTCTGCCCGCTGCGCAGCGTCAGTCAGCTGAAAGCCTGAAATACGCTGAAAATCTATTATGCAAGTATTTGGGCTAGCTTTAGGCTATAGTTGGACTAAAAAACGTCATCGTGTCAGTCGGTATATTCGTTCCTATCCTCAGGGGACGTGTTGACTCGCTGACCGTTGAGCTGCGACGAACGGTCAGCGAGTCAACACGTCCCCTGAGGATGCCTCGTGGAGAGGCGAAACACGTGTCGGTAATGGGTTTTGCTTTGCCTTCCTGCATGTGCTTAAAATCCTTGCATTTGCCTTGTAATCTTGCATGTGCATAATAAAGCGGGCGGGAGGGAGGTGCATACCTGCAACCCACTAATATTCGCGGAAATTAAAACTAGATATATTGTTTTCATTTTCAAATTTAATATTTATTATTTTCCGCGATATAAATCACTAGCGCTGGGTTAATTTTGTATCATTTTCTTAAATAACTGCAAAAAATTAAGACCCTCTTAATTTAATAAGCTCTTTAAAATTTGAGTGGCATCCGCTACTTTGTCTCGGGTACGGGGCCAGTTGAATAGGCTGCGGAAGCTGAAAAAACCTAAATAAAAATAATCCTACTGTAAACTTGAATCAGAATTATGACAGAGAGCCAATTTTCGTATTCAAAAACGTTCAAATTTATGTCGTGATATCATCTCAGCGACAAAATGCGATAAAATATATCAAAAACTTATCAAAATGTAGGGTTGTTAGAAATATTTTTAATAGTTTGCTACTGTGATGCGAATTAGAAGGCTCCTTTAATTATTCAAAATACAACTGTTTCTCCCGCGGACATAAGAAATTTTGATTGGAACCCAACGCGTGTGAACCAAACGCACGCCGAGTTTCACAACAGTGATACGTTCAGTGTAGCTATGTACTTATGTCTGGAACGTTCCACCAATCGGATCGAATAATAACAAAAGCAAAATAATTTTGTATCCACAAAGCGAAAACAGCAATTTGTGAAGTTAATTAAGTAATAGTTTGTTTATGTTGTGGATTGTGGCGTAGCCGTGTTTCAGCTTTCGGTTAATTAAATTGCAATATGCACTTTAAACATAATTTATCAAGTCAAGTATTTGTGAAAATACGCAATTTAACTCATAAGTTGCCAAAGTTTTGTACCCGTTACATTAGGGTGCGTAGCAGAACCGTAGCACCCTACGTTTCTTTCCGCTACGGGTTTTCGTAGGCGCCTACGAAAGGGTAGTTCTTTGCTACGGGTGCTACACATTTGCTACACGAGTGCTACGGTTGGTGTTTTGGAAAATTTTGATGAAAAACCGTATATAGACTGACATTATTTATTGAAAATAAGATCTTATTCAGACACAAAATGATAATCGTTACGTCCAGACCAATGACGTAGGCAACCAATTCAATATTTATCATTACATTTAGTATAGGACCATCCAGCATGGTTTCCTTTTTCAACGTCCACTTTTCATCAAAACAAAATACTCCGAATAACACTTACTATAAATATAGGTGACAAACAAAGCTCATTCATTATAAATATTTGTAGTGGAAAAAGGAGCATATCTGTCTTACTTTGTATTTTCCAATGCAATAATGTACGTCACGTAGTGTCGCGCGTCGGTCGTGGTGGTGCCTACGAGATCCAACCTGTCCACTCGACACGACGCGGGCTGTGCACAGACAACGCGGAAATGAAAACCTACGAGTATCGACACCTACGAAGCAGCCAAAGAGCCAATATCTATGGCGTCCATAGTGTCAGGTAGACTCGCGTCACTCGCTGCTACAAAGAGGTTTTATCTATACACGAGACGAGCACAAGCGGCAGGTTTTTTCAGCCTATTTCAATCTGCACACGATTCCTAAATTAAAAGCATCCCTTGACACGCTTTTGATGTCGTTTTTCTGAAATGACGTACACCAGGTGGCAGCACTGAGGCGCCAGGTCCAGACACCTGTCAAAACGCTTATGTTTTCTAACATTTGTTAAATTGATATCAACGTCATGTTAACTCAAAGTCGCTTTTTCAAGGAAGAGGACCTCTCGCCTATGTGGCGCCAACCGGTTGCGTAAATTTTCCTGAAAACCCTCATTGGCTGTTCATAAATCACCCGCTCTTGACGACAATTAGCTAGTTTAGTTGTTTTTGTGTGGCGATAACCTAACATATTATTATCAATTTGATTTCACACAATTTATGCTTTTTTTTTAAAGCAAAAACAGTATTATAATTTACTTTTTATGTCATTATTATCTATCTAGCACTTTCCCAACTATAATTAATTTTGAAGTTGGCTTCCGGTCAAACTGAATTCATCTGAATACCAGTATGTATTACTATTGTAACTTCTTAAAGCATTATTATTTAACGTAGAGTGACTGCCTATTGCACTGCCACAACCCTGCAGGAACTGGGTCTTTATTTGTTATCATTTACATTGTCAGTAATTATATCAAACAGGGCTCTGTACGATGCGATAAGTACGTTCTATGAACTTATACTTGTGTATGCAATGAAGCACATTAAAGGCTGCCACTCGCAGACCCCGACTCGTGCGCTAATAACCTAATCCCTAACGTCAGTCTAATTAGCACTTGTCAATTACCAATTAAGTATTAGCCTCGGGGTTTTGGTATCATTCCTTGTCCTAAAATCAAGTTTAGTCAATTGAATCAAGATAAGATAAGATATTTATTTTGTAAAACATGAGTACAGCATACAGGTCTTAGAATTAAAATGAGGTCGGTACTGCTACGTGTTTGCCATTTAGGGCGTAGAAAATAAGTCGTATTGAGTAAAAGTTGAATTATGTTTCATAACACCTCAATCAACGCCATCCTTCGATTCAAACTCAGTCAAATTGACAGTCATGTAACTTAATATTGACTTCCTCAACTGTGACGTTTTAATTTTCGTTGTTATGGAAAAAGCCACTCTATACAATAAGCATCTCACTGTGTAAAATTAGGTGGAGTGAGCAGAAGTAACTTCACCTAAGCTCACACGGTTAGAGTATTCAGAATCGCCCTACTGATGCCATGTTCTAAACTTGCATTCAATGACGCGGTAACATTGAATTAGAACTGAAAATTGAATTATTGTTTTGGACTATGGACTCAAGTAGCCATTGACATTACTCGTAACTTCTTCGACACGAGAGTTTTGTTTTAAGTTTTTATGGCATCCGAGTCGAGTACTCGAGTAAGTGGACGAAGAATTATTCAAAAAAAAAATCGAAGATAAAATAATAACTCTTAGTTCATACTCGCTTATGACCTAAGAGTTATTATTTTAAAACAATGAATTATATGTGTGCTTTGTGCGATAGCCGCTGCTAAGCTACTGCGGGCAGAAAAAGAAGAAGGAAATTCCGATCTATGATTTTATCTATGTTTACAATGCTTGCGGAGCACATGCGGGTGCAGTTTGGATTGTGCACCATTGTGTTGCGAAGGAAAGGATTTATTCAGGTTATATTTGTACCTTCTCAACGTTAGTTAACTACAATACTGTAGTACCTACTACTGTGGTGTTCGTAGTAGGTACTAGCGACTTCTCACGCATGAACGTCAGAAATTATTCCAAGGGAATATACTCCTCGGATAAAATAGGATACTTGTCCTAATCCACATCTTCTTTCCCGTGTGCCATCATTCAAATCCATTCAGCCCTTAAGACTTAAAAGGTAACAAACAGAGCTACTATCGTATTTATTATATTTTTTCCGTGATAATTTCACGATGATATTCCTACTTAATTTTAATAATAATATTTTATTTTTCAAGAAACATCACTCATTGTCTTAGTAACAATATTCCTTACCTTGCTTTAGCAAACATCTCTGAGGTGCTACAGAAGCGGGGCAACCCCATCAATACCCTGAACGCATTATTACATTGATCGCGAAGAAGGCTGTACAATTTCTGTGTATAATTGGCCCACGAAATAAAGTTATTTTAGCACGTCGTGAGCAACGTGCAAATCTGCGAGCTCCTTCAAGCCCGCGGTCAAGACATGTCCAAGATACCTAAACTTGTATACCCGTTTGAGCGAAGTTTCTTTCCAATGGAGTGGTGAAGTTTCTGGACATGTCGGCACCAAAGTCCATGACCTCACTTTTAAACGCATTGTAGACCATACAATGAAGCCTGGAATAGTCTTCACAGATGCGTCTCAATCATCTCATTGACATATAGATTGAAGAGCGTAGGCGAGGTCTGCCCCTACTACCTCTCTCACGCCGCACTCCAATCCATACGGCTCCGACAAAGTCCAAGCCCATCAAACTTGATTGATCTGGTCTCCACACTAAGATTTTGCAACAAAGCTTTGTCGTAGAACTGCATCATCATATTGTGAGTCACCAAGGCGTTCTTTTAACGCCTAACAGAAACAAACGCAAAACTTTAGATCACAGAATTGGACATTCGTTTTTTTTTTGTATTTGCTGCATAGTAAAAGTTGTTCATGAATTGTACTCTTTATATACACCTTTTAATAGGTTTGCTTTTTTTACTGATACACCCTACTACGCGCCTTTTCAGTGAAGACGTCTCTTGTTCAAGTCAAGAGCAAGATGCACAAAGTGTTCTACCAGATATTGTAAGTACTGTTACTATTGTTAGCCCAGTCCTGAATACTGGTAAAGTGGTTTATTACTATTGCAGTATAAATATATACTGCTGCGGCGTTTGTAGTGGACGGTCAAAGTTCGGACGTGTGAACTGCGACAACAACTCTCACTGAAATAAAGGTTTATTTTTACATTGGACGTGGATGCGTCTCGTTTACAAAATGAGGATGATTTTATAACATAAAACGATTATTTTGTACTCTTGTAATCTACTAAAACTATGCTTCAATCAATACTAACGAAGATACGAAAGTTCTAGACTTCAAGTTTAAACCGATACCATTCGGCGTGAGTATCTGAACGTGGGCGTTTATCTGAGAACTACGTCGAGATAATAGAACGACTATCGGATACGATTACAAAATTCTGACAGGTGAAGCAACTTTTCTCAAAGAAAATTGCATAAAGCTGCCTTTGTACGAGTTCATTAAGAGAAAACGAACTTTTAACTGAAAGAAGGATCATATAGTTTTATATTTTAAATATCTGGTATTTCGCTATGTAGGTCTAAATATTATGTCACCGGAAAATGGAAAACTTTGTAAACATTTGATAAATTATCAATTGAACATATGGAACACTTTTTTACGCATCAAAGGGAGAATGGCGAGATTGCAGTACAATGGGACCCACTTTTAGGAGCATCGTACAGCATATAAACTTGTAACTAGTTGTAAAACTATTTAAAACTAGCAAAAAAGCAAATGGGCTGTAAGTCGTAGAGGTTGGGAAAAAAAAGATATTCATGATAAAGTATTTTACCCTAAAACGAATTTAAGAGTGCGAAAGGTGTTCAATCAGAATATAAATGTTTACCAACAGTACCATCGTGGTTCTGTATCTCTCTAGCCAAGTAAGGTACTTTCAAAATAAAAAAACAATGAAATAAATGTCATTTAGTTTTGATACTGACAGTCAAGTTCATATTGACAGTATAATGTTCCATTCTACGATATCATAAATTATCGCAATAATTATAACAATGTGCATTTTTGTAATAAAAAATGTGAATGCATTTTTAATATTAACTTTTGTATGTTTTTTTTTTATATTTTACAAGTTTGTAAAAGTAGTTTTGCTTATTAAAAAAAATGACAACCGTAAAAGTCTACGAGTGTAAGAAAATCATGTAAAGAGTAGGTTGGAATGCAATACGAAACACGGTGCGTTCAATAACTGCATGATGACTTATTTTTAAGTAAATAAATATCGTTTCTAACTTTTAATTTTCATCACCTTGTGACTCAATATTTTTTTATATAAACCAAATTTGTAAACCGGTGACATAAATATTCTTTTACGGTTTTGAAGTTGTATAGACAAAGAATACTTATCAGATAACGCTGCAGGTTTTTTTCTTAATAACGCCGCATAATATGCTGTTATACTATGGACCTTTTTTATTTTTGTACACACATCATCACTCTGCCTAGCCTTTTTTCCAATCATATTGGGGTCGGCTCCCAGTTCATCTGGATTCAGCTGAATACCAGTATTTTACGTGAACCGTCTGCCTGCCAGACCTCCACAGCCCATTAACAAGGGGAACACGGTACTTCTAGATAAGACTGGTGTCACATTTTCTGGCTTCTAACAATGCCTGACGACTGTCTACAATCATCAACGACTTAGCATGTTTTCCGAGACACGAAGGAGTTCCGGTATGTTATGATGGTCACCCATTTATAAGCTGACCTCGGCAAGCGTCGCCGAGGTCAGCCTATAAATTTAGCCACGAGCTCCAAAACACAAACTATACATAAGTATAGAAAATTATGTACAAAGGTGAGCTTAACACAGCATTGGGTTCTCAGTCAGCAAACCTCAGCGCGATTTATAAGTAGGTCTGTGTGTACACTAAGTTATATTTTTTCAAATAAACATTTTTTCCTTCTTTCTTTATATAGGATTTCAAAATTTTATAAGCACCCGCGAGTACCCGTGTAGGTACGTCTGTCTCGGGACGAATTAGAGTCATCTCCAGCTCCCCGAACATCAGCTGTCATTCATCTCAACTCCGCTTAGTAATATCATTATCACTGTATTTTTTCACATTACACTTGTTTTTCTTTGGCTTTTGCACTGATCGCGAATAATTTTATATACGGAAGGAGGGGATATGCTTGTAACAGTTTAAGGAGCTGTTTTATTTAGGATTGTTTTTTGTAATGACTTTTCTAACCAATAAGTTTTTGTTATTCGTCGTTTGATGTCGTCATTTGTTTATCTAGACTTTTCCTGTATGTATTTTGAGCTTGGCTTTTAGTGTAAGCAGATACAGTTGATTAGGTACCACTTACCAGCAAATGCATAAGCATAATCAGCCTTTTAACGTTCCCACTGCTGGGACACAGGCCTCCTCTCTAGGAGAGGGAATGGGCCGTAATCCACCACGCGGGCCCAGTGCGGGTTGGTCCACGCGGGCCCAGTGCGGGTTGGACCAGCAAATGATTTCATTAAAACTTAACTTGTCTGTTTTATAAAAACATTACCTAGTTAGGTAAAGCATCCGTCCGCAAAGGATGTTTCAGAAAAGTAGTAAAAATTCGGCCGCGGCCTGTTCGGTAACCGGCCGGGCGCGGCTCCACCGGCTCGCTCGTACATCACACAAAACAGTTTCTGCACACTGTCGCCGCAATGAAGGAAGTTTCCACAAAATGTAGGTGTCCTAGCGCCCGAGACGTTGCAGACAGCTAACACAACCCACTTCTAAACAATTTACGATTCCATAAAAGTTCTGTTATAAGTGGGAGTAGCGCTAGTGGCTGTAATTTCATAGACGGGCTTTTAGAATGGGTGCAGGGAGCCAGGGAGGCGGCTCGTGCACGAGGCAGCGATTTGTGGACATTGGGTGCTCTCAAATTAGTTAGCATATTTTTATGTAGGTATGGAGATTTACATGCATTCAAAAAGTTGGCCATAGGTAATATTTATTGACAAAACATCGATAACATGCATGTCATACTTCATTAAATTCTATTCGGTATTATCGTTGACGTTAACTTCATGTATCTCAAAGGTCTTGCAATACCACATCAATTAGTCAGCTGATATAATTAGACGGACCGCAGAATGTACCCCGCAGAAGTCGCAGAGGAACTAACTACACTAGTATAGTGTTAATGGATTAAATTATCAATATCTACGATATAATTATACGTAAGGGGTTCCGTCACAGGTTAGGGACCTACTACTGTTCCGCAAATACCACTTATATCTGTAAATGCATTGGCTTTCAGCTTAGGCAAAACCCATCTCTATAAATAGACAGTAAACCGCAAGCTCTCGACACAACTCCTAACTTTTTAATTCAACGTATTTGCGTTGGTAAAAATATAATCACTTTTATATAAAACTTGAGTGATTTTCACTGTTTTAGAGTTTTGCCAATTAGGTCTGCAGTAATGCTCATAGTACCTACACAGTTTACAGTGAATACAGCATTTTTCCGGGCGGAGTGTGTGTCAATTCCGGTCGTCTACTGTCACTTAGTTCCACCCCAAGCTATTGCAAGAGGCAGCCAGCTGAGAGGACACCGTGCTTCCTCTATTATTCAAATATTAGCCGTCGGCCACGTCTTCATCTTATATAACGAACACTTTCATCAGTGGCTGCGTGTCCCCTTCCCGCCCATTTACAAAACCAATGTAACTTTTTATGTAACCATTTCCCCATTGTGTTTATTTGCGTTGTTCCAGCTAATTGTTATTTGAAGCTGTTGTTATCGGATGTTGTTGTGTAACCATTGGGCTGAGGGTGTTACTGAAACCCCGTTTTCAAAGCCTTTCACTGGAAGCTTCTATGTTCAGAGCTAGGGGAGGGCTCCATTGTACTAACGTCTGGTACAGTATTAGGAATGTATTGTTCGGTTTTGTTACATAATGACTAACTAGTCGTTTATTACAATTACTTTAGTGTGAATCTGCATATGGAACTAGTTGCATACTTATCGAAATATCTAAACATAACAAAATGTTATCAGGCATCCAAGTACCGATTTTTAAAATAAGCATTTTAATTTGAGTATTTGATAAAGTCAGCTTTAGCCTGGCAACGAGTAAAAATGGGATATTAAACTAGGGTTTGACACAACTATAAAAAACCCAATTCAGAATTCCGCTCATAGTTTGTATATCTCGGATTATGTAACAGTATAATGAAAACATTGACAGGGATTGCTGACATTTGACGTTTGTCCGCTGTGACTGCCGATACTCGGCTGTTTTCAAGGACTATCTCGGTGCGCACATTTGTTTAAGTTCAGAACTTTGCAGGACAAAATGTAAGTAAAAAAGATATTGACAAAGTTACAGAACTATTAGGAATAGTAGTTTATCTTTTACCTAAGAACCAACCTGATCCAGTTCGTTTAGAACACTGCCCGACTAACTCTAGTTCCGGACAGAAAGTAAAGTTGGAACTGCACTTTGGTTACGTTCTTTTATAACGCGTTGAGGGACATCGGCGGAATGGACAGAGTGTTCTAGAACTACACAAAGTTATGGTATAACAGGGTTCAATGATTACCTGCTAGAATTTAGCACAGTGAGTGTTGGCGGTAGGTACCTAACTGCGCGCAGAAAGCGCAGAGCAGGCGCGAACCCTAACTAGACGTTGCAATTAAATTTAATATTTAATTAAATGGCTTCATATAAGAAATACTTTGAATGGACATCGCTCTTATAATAAAATTATTATAAATAACGAATGTAGAGGAATTACGAGGTAATACGATTTCCTGTAAATTAGATGAATCGTTTTCAAGTTGATCAACCTAAAAATTTATCTAATATTTCATAAAGTACATATTTACCTATACTGTATATAAACACATCAAAAGTATCTAGGGATCAACATATATTTTTGCAATAACTTTCCTCCTGATTGATATTAATTAAAATTTTCTTTAAGGATTCATCAAATAAAGTGTTTTCGTTTGTCACAGTAACGATAAACCAAGTCACCTTTGCATTAATAAAGAAATTTGCCATTTTCCTAATAAAGGGATTTTTGACATTTGAACCACTAACATTAAAGTTCGAAAAAAAGACTGAAATAACAGTTTTCTTTAAAATTTTATTGGGTAACTTAAACAATTAATAATCCGTGTTTCTACCGCGAACACTAACAACACAAGAACATCGGTTTGGCATACTCAAAATGAGTTCATCCAAATCACGCTGTGGAATGGCCGCCCATGTTCGTTGCAACAACAAAAAAAGGTCTTCTTGCGACTGGATACCCTCCATATTCGGCAGAGCTCTTCTCTGTAGCATATCCCATGCATGCTCAATCGGGTTCAAGTCTGGCGACTGAGCAGGCCAGGGCAGGACATTGATGTTAGTTGCGGCGAGAGTCTGTCTTACAACTCTTGCGGTGTGCGGTCGTGCATTAACTGAAATAAGGGACCGATTTGCACTTGTAGAGGAACGATGACGTCTGATACAATCGTCTCAGCATAAATTTGAGCGTTGAGGTTGCCTCTGATCCAAATCAACTCAGTTCTTCCGCCGATCCAAATACCCGCCCATACTATGATGGTTCCACCACTATAAGGATGGACTTCCTGGCAGGATTTTAATCGCTGTTGGCGTCCAGGGGTTCTCCAGTGTCGTATACGTCTTGTATCCGGTCTCATACCAAAACGAGACTCATCAGAAAAGCACACGAAACGCCATTGTTCTTCTGCCCAATTTCTGTGTTCAAGAGCCCATTGATATCGAATCCTACGATTGTGCATTGCTATAGGTGGTACCCGTAGCGGTCTTCGGGAATGAAGGTTCACTTCATGCAAGCGGTTTCTGACTGTTTGGTCGCTAATTAAGTTCCCTGAAGAGTGATGAAGCCTCACGGCTAACATCATGGCGGTTATTGTTGGAGCTCTTCGAGTTAAGATTTGAATGTATCGGTCTTGTCTCCGTGTGGTGCAGCGATACCGTCCTCCATGGCGCTCAGCCAAGGTAAGCGAAGAGCTCTGCCGAATATGGAGGGTATCCAGTCGCAAGAAGACCTTTTTTTGTTGTTGCAACGAACATGGGCGGCCATTCCACAGCGTGATTTGGATGAACTCATTTTGAGTATGCCAAACCGATGTTCTTGTGTTGTTAGTGTTCGCGGTAGAAACACGGATTATTAATTGTTTAAGTTACCCAATAAAATTTTAAAGAAAACTGTTATTTCAGTCTTTTTTTCGAACTTTAATGTTAGTGGTTCAAATGTCAAAAATCCCTTTATTAGGAAAATGGCAAATTTCTTTATTAATGCAAAGGTGACTTGGTTTATCGTTACTGTGACAAACGAAAACACTTTATTTGATGAATCCTTAAAGAAAATTTTAATTAATATCAATCAGGAGAAAAGTTATTGCAAAAATATATGTTGATCCCTAGATACTTTTGATGTGTTTAGTATTGTAAAGAGGTAAAGTTTGTGAGGTTGTCGGGGGTAATCTCTGGAATTACGGAACCGATTTTGAAAATTATTTTACTAATAGGAAGCCACTTTATTTGTAAGTGTCATAGGTTGTATTTTATCTCCGTATTCCCACGGGAACGGGAACAAAGCGGACGAAACCGCGGGGCACTCCTAGTACAAAGATAGAGTATATTTTGTACTTTATCCCCGTTGCGAAAATCGCGTACCTTTATAAACACTGCTGTGTGTTGTGAGGTGTTATGTGTAGGTGTTATATTGTATAAAAACTTATCTTCAAATAATTGAACCGTACCGTCGATACCCAAATAGGCAAGTATTATATTGCATCAACTCACGAACCATTTTACATGCCTGTAGAAGAATAATGCACAGTTTGACAAGCTGTGAAATATACCTATACACAAAAACCTATCGCTGTTTAAATAACCAATATATGTCCCATACACCCATAAAAACTACAATATACCGATAAGACCAGAGTAAATCAAATTATGATGGACGGCCGGTAAAATCTGCTATCAAGCATTGCTTAGGTACTTCAAATTAATTGAATTAAGTCTTAATGCACCTTAGTTCTATCATGGACCACTAGGACCTGCCAAACGAAAATGGAGCTCTTTAAAGTTGGTGGAGCAAGCAAGGGTTAAATGATTACCTTAACAAATGAACTCCTCTGCGTGACTTCAAACTGAAAGAGAAACATCGAACAATACTGACTTAGCAAATAGCAAAACAACTTCATAAAATCCATATCAATATTATCGACGTGAAAGTAATTCTGATTGTCAGTCTGTTTGTGTGTTAATCATCACCTATTAGAAGTTAAACAGTGGCGCTCGGGTAGACCATGTCCTGGAATATGGGATACTTTTATCTTATGAGTATGTTTCGTTGTGGTGGTTTTCGACTATTTCGCGGGAAAAGCCGGAAACTCTGACAGAACACAACATTATACCTACTCAAAGTAGGTACTCATTGAAAATTATATTGCATTTGTCTTAATTTTACTGGAATAAGAGCGCCGATATTATAATACAATGGTATCATATCATCATCCTCCTATCCTTTGTTTTTTTTTATTCAGCCTGTGCTGTCCCCTGTGGTTTCCCCAAGTCTTTCCAGATATTTTTGTTCCGGGCCAGTTCGAACCAACATGACATTAGGCGACTTCTCGTCTCGCCACTACTTCCTAGGCCGATCTCAGCCGCGGCGTCGTCCATTCTCAGGCGCCCACTTTGTGGAGAGTATTCCTCCTAATCTTATCTCAAATTAGTTTGTTCCGGCGCAACACGTCTCCTTCCAAAAAGAAAATTCTAGCCATATAATTATGAAAATTCGTATTCAACTTAATCACTTTAAAAATATGAAATATTCTACACCATCTATTTTTACTCATATAAGATTCACTCTTCATAGAATTAAACTCTTTATACTCATCCTCGTGGGTGTCTGATAGCGAGAAATTTAATTATTACGTAAGTTCATTACAATGCCCTTCTTGACCACAACGTGGAAGCCATTTCCTTGAAAAATAATGGAATGATATAACATATTTAAAATTTACATAAGTATTTATATAATAAAAACATAGTTTTTTTAACATCAAAAAGTCTTCACGAATTCACATTTTGACCAAAGAATTCCGATTTATTGCTTTATAACGACCAAAACCACCCCACAAGAAAATAAATATTCATTCAATTGAACATATTTATTCATACATTTTTCGTTTCATTTGCAATTTTAAAAAAATAGCAAAGTGTCAAAGGGTTTATTTGTCAGGCGTTGCTTTATGCGTGAACTGATTAAGTGCAGGCGCTGCTGTACCTTAGATAGTGGCTTTAAATTGAAAATGGCATAATATTACTTGTCTTACTGGAAACTTGGCTTGCGACAAAAATAACAAGTTTTCTTATAAATAAGTAAGATTTTTTTAAAATGTTTTTTCACATATTTCGTTCCTTTTCCCAGTTATTATTTGTGATATTATCGATATTTAAATCGCCACATAGAAGGAGGCCACGTTAATTCCATTAATATACAGGTACTGCCTAGTTTGGGAGACGTTGCTAACTTGTCAAAGATATTATTCCTAATCAAGTGAATGAAAGTAATGGTAACGTCTTAAACTGTACTGTTAGTAACGTTAGTAACACACATGTCAAGCTATTGACACGTGTAGCTATTGTTACAAACCGTCAGTTCCACAATTAGCTCACTGAAAGAACTCCCTCGTATAGTGGGCTGTAATCCAGCACACGAGTAGCGAACAGGGCAGTGTAGGAGGCCATACAAAACCTTCCCGAAGGATGTGTAGTATCCTAATGAAATATTCCATAAAGAATATTCCATAATCTCCATGGAATAACTTCTGTGATTGATGAAAAGTCTTTGATCGAAAAATAGTAGGGAGTAGATCTTCTTCAAAATAGAATATCTTATTAGGTAATACATTTTTGCTTCAGTTAGAATTATACAAATATGATTCTGCCTACAGCCAAAAAGTATCTATTACTGCTGTGACTGCTCGAAAGCATTGTGAGATATCTCAAACATGCATGGTGCTTACTTTACCCTGATGATCTTAAGTTGATTTATGACGTTGAAGAGAAGGCCTATACGCTAATTCTTCAGGAGGAGATTAACGCAGTGTTGCGACGGAGCATTGAAAATAAGCTGTTGTCCAACACGGTTAAATGTAATGTCCTTATGTTTCGGGCACATAAACGTCTGCATGTGCAATGTTTCTAGGAACTGATTGCCCGCGTGGACTCAGTTAATGAATTAGAAGTTTTATTTGATCTGAAACTCTGAAACTAACCTATCACGAACATGTACAGTCGGTGATAGCAATTAACTGACCCCCCTAAAAATTACTCGATTTTACACCCTATGCTCATAACATTAAACGTTATTCAATATGGTATGAGTTTATCAGACTAACACTACTCGATGAACAGAAACAATAAATAATTTTGATACGCAAACTTGAGCTTTAAGAGGTTGGTATTAGGTCATTTATTTATAACTTTTTACCTTTTTTAATAAGTGGGTAGTTAGACGTCAATATGCGTATTCAACAAAAACTGCTATAAATATGACATAAGGACTATGGGGTAGAAGAATAAATTGAACAAGATATTCTATGCACAAATAGCAGTGAATACGCGCGAACATTTTTACTGGCCTTACTAAATTGGCTTTTTTCCTTTTTATTAATTGTTATCAGTTTTGATAGTTTAATCGTCATGTCTCAGTTGAGTGATTATTTAAAATACAAAATAATCTATTTGCATGAGGAGAATGTTGGTATTAAAGCGATTGCTAGGAAACTTAATATAGCGGTAAGTGTATTCTTTTTATGCTTCATTTATAATTATACTTTTTCCTTAATTCGTTAGTCTGCTTAAAAGCCGGTGAATGTAGAATAATAGACAATTAACTGTGTTTCATTATGAGTCTAATTTGAGATCATTTATAGGTCTAATTTGATTTATATAATCTAATTTGATAAACGTATTTTTTCAAACTTAATCGATAAATTATGTTTACCTATTCGTTACTAAAATTATGCTTATTGTGTTGTTTCAGAGAAATACAGTCAGATTGTCGCTAAGACGTTTTGAAGAGGCAGGGAATATTCAAAAAGATCGTCCTGGACCAAAACCTACTATGTTACATACTCCAGTGTCAGAACGTCATCAAGCAATTGTTAGAAGGCATACTGAACACCCAGTTTTGCCTACTCATTCAACTGCAAGTGGAAGTGATCGTTGTTGGAATATGGTGCGCGGTATGCGGGACCGCTTGCAACAAGCAATAGAAAAAATGGTGCTCCACTTCGCTATTAAAAGCATGAATAACTTGAGTAACCAGTGTTGGTCACAAACAATACTAACGTATGTCAGTGTGTGTGTTAAATTAACTATTGTTATAATTTGTAACGAAGTATTTCGAATACCTAGTTTTTTGTCAAGACCTTATTTTATAACTAAAATAACTATTCATAAAACAAATTGATATATAGTAGACCAGGTAGAACTTCAACGTATAATGCCGTTTTATTTAGTTCAATGATATTTAATGTGTGATGTTATTGTTATGAAATAGAAATACATACCTATATTTCTAAATATTATAACATGCTGATTCACTACATTAAACTCAGTGCAGTTAACAACGTTATTAGTAAGCAGGTAAATATTATCATCTTCGTGTCGTCATCAATATCATTTATGTTATTCTTATAATATTTTTTTTATAAAATGAAATCGTTTTTACCACCATTTTGGTTTTTTATTTCTGTTCGTTTTTTTTTTTTGTTGTTGTTGTTAAAGTTATAATTTATTATTTATAACTTAAAATAAATATACAAAACAGAAACAAATGCGTCAATTACGCTGGTTACGAACTCGCAACCACGATTTGTCAGCTCACTACAGTCACCACTAGACCAACCGAAACATATTCAACGTGATTGAAATAACGTATTATATTACAAGTTAAAATAATATTCAAGAACATACCTACCTTAACACTGCGTATTAAAGATCAAATTCGAATAACTATTTTATTGATCGTAGACGTTGAACCAGTTCCAACGTTGTTCTAGTTCGATCGTTCGTAACATGCAAAAGGTTCAAATTCGTTTAATTTTTAGGGGGTCAGTTAATTGCTATCACCGACTGTACACACACTACCAAACATACACATACATATACTCGCACACTCACAAACATACACACACATATACTCACACACTCACACAAATAATTTTATTGTACAATAATATTTGGTATGGAAGAGTGGAATCTCCCAATACAGGCATTACTTGCTAAAAGGGAGGCTCCAATCACTAATTAAGTTCTTGCAAAATATGTTGTAGAAATAAATGATTTTTTATTTTGATTTTTGATTGATATAATGCTGGCCCTCGCCATAAATGTGAAAATGGAGCTAAGTTCAATGTTAATAATGCGTGTTTGTCGACTTTAACTACAAAATAATTAAGATCTAAATGAGTACTGTAGATAATCCCGAAATAGGAACAATTAAAGCTCAAGCTTCGACTTGGCTAGTTTTCACACACATGTCATTTTATACACTAAGATTAACTTATCATCATTATGTTATATGCAAGTTTCAGTTTTTATTTATGTTTTATAATGAATTCGTTAGTACGAGTAGGTACTATAAAAACGACCTTTATTCATGGAAATTATTTCTCCTGCGAAGAAGGAAGCAGAAATGTTTGCTCTTATATTTTGTAAGGCCCTAAGTAACAAAATCGATTGGTTGGTTTTTTTTCTTCAATTTTTTTCTTTGGATAAGCACACTTACCTAGCTGTATGGGTAAGGTTTTTGATAACTCAGCCAGTCAGTGATAAAAATGCCGATTTTTAATATATCAATAACAATTTTAGTCACATTTTTAGAATTTTGGATTCTAGACAAGAAAGGGACTTTATTCACAACACAAATCCTATTTATTGGTTAAATAGGATTTGTGTTGTAAAGGGGTTAATCGTAGCTCGAGAAGGGTTCATGTAACACACGGCTGCTGCGTCACCAATTCCTTTATCTTTGAACTTGGCTGGATACGCTATCGCGTGTCTAGATGACTTTAGTCAGAAGTAAACTTGAGTCTGCTTTTATCATTTGGAACCCCTGTTGTATACTTACATCTTGCTATTTGAGAAGGTCCAAAAAACATTCCTGAGATTTATGTTTATGAAAATGATCAGATTCTTTACTTTTTATACCCTACCAATATTGCTCGGCCTGCTGGAATTAACTCATTCGAAGTAAGGCGTACCTAAGTACCTTTTACTCTCATGTTCGCTTGTCGAGGTCTCTCTGACTGCCCTGAATTGGTTGCTCTGTGGGTTTGTTCCTCCCTCTCATGTGTAAAGAACAGCTAAAGTTAGTTTTAATAATTCTTCAACTTTTTATGTAAAAATCCTTTGAAGATTTTTTTGCACTGTACATTTGTACAACGCTTTAGATGTCACTATCTGTAATCCTGTTCATATACTTACAAGTAAATAAATGAGAAGATGAAGATAGCAGGGGTCAGTATACAGACGTCACCGTAAATAAAAAATATGTAGTCAACATCAAGTTGTATTGTCGTTAATTCCTTACCGGATATTCGCCAGCCGTCTAAATAAGTTAGAGAAAGTTATAGCAGTCATAGGGAAACTTTTACTCTGAGTGCATCATTTTATTATGTTCAGTAAGTTTCTATTTACTATCTTAATAAATATTGAAGTACTTCCTCTTAGTGGCTTCGGCTGAAGTAGGCAACAGGCACTCTTTGAGAAGCAAATCAACAACATCGTTCTTAGAAATCGCGAAAAAATCAGCTATTCGTCAGCTTGTTCAAACACAAAATACGGTAAACGAGAAATTATGTAAGCTCGAATTCCAAAAAATGAAATTATTTTTGATACTGATTGATCTAAGCTTTGTTTCAAAATTTGTTCCGAGAGTAACCGTGGCCCTGGACCGCAAAGGGCATTAGAAGGAACACTCACTTCCGCTCCACCCAGAGCGGAAGAAGTCAGTTGATGATTTTCCGTCCTGAAAAAATATAAATTAATAGACTTCTTATGTTATCGCGATTCTAACAAATAAGAAAAAAATAGTTTAATGATCCATGATTATTTTCGGTAATAAATAATTTATGAATTAGGATTTAGAATTACTCGACCACTATTCGCAAAAACTTTTTACAAAAAAAACAACCGACTTCTAAACAAAAAAAAAAAACAAAAACTTTTTACGAAAACATACATTATTAGGGATAACTCAAATAGTAGTCGTCAGATTTCAATTTAAAAAAATAGACAGCCGAACTGAGAACCTCTTTTATGGAAGTCGGTTGGAAACATCTCTATTTCAGATCCAATTAGTCAGAAAGTGGTTAGTAAGTTAGAATGTGCTTACAAGTTACAAGTTATTTCACTAATATTAAATAAGTGAAATAATTTGCTTCTCAGCTCTTATCAGTAGTTCAGATCAATCTTCTACAGGCATATTTGGGTCCCATCGCAGGGCATGGCCTCCCTCTTTTCCATTTTGTTTGTCATAGGCAGTCTGAGCCCAATCAGTTAGGTGTGAATCCAGCTCGTATCATCATCTCCTATTTGCTCGCCAGACTTATGAACATATACAATTATACATATGAACAATTTCATTTCTGTATAATATTCTTTCAGCCCTCGACGTCCGACAACTTTTCGGAAATTGAACTTGGAACCGACAGCTCAATACGGCGCGACTGAAATAGTTATGTCGGCAAGTGCCTGACAAGCAACAGAACCCGAAACCACTTGCATTCGACTCCGACACCTCTGACCCCGAAACGTTCCATTATCACCGCCGACGGTCAATTTCTATACAATTATTTTTTACTGCACTATTTACAGATAAAAGTTAAAAATACCTATGTGTTTAACATTGTAGCTGCAAATGCAATCGTTGTGTAATATGTATTAAGATGACCTCTGATTATACCTAGTGCAGTAAATTAACTGATTTTTAACCGACTTAAAAAAATGAGGTTTCTCAATTCGACCGTATATATATTACGTGTGTTCGCGGATAATTTCGTCGTTTATGAACCGATTTTGATGATTTTATTTTTGTTGTAAACGAGATATCCCAAGGGTGGTACCATTATAAGGAAACCAGGATCTGATGATGGCATCTCAGAAAAGACGACGGAAATCGTAGTAGCGACTAGGTAGTGCGTTTATTATTTTTTTCATTAATTATCTTAAAGCACTACTATTTAATGAAGGTTTGAAGTTGCTCTGATGACGAAGGCGAAAGACAGTCGAGGGAACTCCTCAACGACTTACAGCAATTACCCGGTGTTTGGACTTAATTCATTTGTATTGATGATAAATTTGCACCCATATGGGCTATAAGTGCCATTACAGGTCTGATGATGGAGACCATAGACAGTTGAAGGAATTCCTCAACGACTTGCAGCAGTTCCTGTTTCGCTGTGATGGGTACGTTTAGGCAGGGGTGTACCACTAAAATGTGTCAAATAAAAAACATTTTATTAAAAAAAAAAAACAACCGACTTCTAAACAAAACAACACAAAAGTGTAAATTAACTTTAATTTCGGCAGTCGGTGTTCAAATAACGAAGAAACAACAAAGAAAAAATGATTCAGTTAAATGTATTTTTTTTAATTTTTAATTGAAATACCCTTTATGCATGTTATAAAGTAATGTAGGCTAAAGTAAAGTACTTTGGGCCTGCGGATGGCGAGCCATGAGTGGCTCCGGTGGTCCGATTACAACCAAGCCCGGGTCGAAGAGATGTCAGCCAAGAAGACGGGCCCCATAGGATCAGTGCCTGTTAGGGTTGTGGAATTTGTTCAAAAGAGTCACCGCGGCGCTGGAAGACAAAAGGCAAGGCAAGACAAGGGTTTTAGTCAGCAAGTCTTTCACTCCTTTCCACTCCGCCCAGACCGGAAGAAGACATTTCATGGTTTCCCACCCAGAAATAAAAGGCATGTTACTTTAAAATAATAACGCACCATTTGATCTTCAAGACGCATGTAAAATAGTAGTATTCAGCTCCATCAAGTTAGACTGAAACATGAGGCAGTTGGGACACAGATGATGATGAGGTTACTTTTTAACAAAATGAACGGTGTGTAGAAGGTACCGGTTTTCCCATCTACGTAGGTAAACCATTATCTAATGTGTTTACACGGGCAATAAAATAACTAAAAATAGAATTTTGAATTATATCCCATAATTATTTAATAATAGCCTTTTAATTAAAAACTTTAATCACGGTCGAGACAATAATACCTACCTACAACATAATAATAATACCTAAACAAAACTAATGAATTAATATGGTAACACTTTAGCAAAATAAATCAACAGTAATTATCTAAAACCTATTGGTATTTATGGAGCTGAGAAACAACAACTCAAATGTGGTTAGATAATCATGGCGTTTTCGTCATTTTAATACAGTAATTTATTAATTTTTTAAATGTTTTCACAAGTTGGCAAGTTTTGGGAAAAAGTGGTACACGGTGCGAATGGCGATCACGTCACCGCTAGCGTGGCAGGCGCGGAGAGGCGCCGCGTCATTTAGCTCTCGCGCTGATAGAACGCCATCCATCTCGTTCTACTACTCCACGACCTCTACGATAAAGCGAGACAGCGAACGCCTCACTCCGACGTAGCGGTAAACAGCAAACTTTATCCAAATTCCAAGTTGAACCCGCTCAGCTCAGTTGTACGCCGGCCGCAGACGATAACGCACGCGTTTTCTCTCTTGAAACCAATATAACTTTTCGTAAGTTCGCCATGACGTTAGCATGCGTATTCGCGGTTTTGGCGCTGGTCGGGGCTACCTTCGCGGGCCCTGAGGTCACCGAACTAAAGGTCGACGTTGTCAGCGTCCCTGAAGAATGCGCTGTGAAGTCCAAACACGGCGACATGCTGACCATGCACTACACTGGCACTCTGGACGATGGGCACAAGTTCGACTCCAGGTATGTGAATATTTGAACGCTACTAGTTTAGGCAGAATAACAGTCCAACATTCATAGGCAGTAAGCAAGACGAAGTTCCGTGACCCTGACATTAGTAACTAAGTAAGTTATCAGGTGAGTTGGAGTTGTTGCTTTATCCTCAACTTTTTGACCGGCTTCCGATGTAATTTAACAGCAAACACATGTTTAAAGTAAGTAAACATGTGATAATGTGTTAATATAGAACGGATTTCTATTATCGCGCGGTAGTTCCGGTTAGTTTCTGCTATGAACGGGTGTCGAACGTCATCGGAGCGATGACCCGTATAAGTGTAAAAAATTACGAGGTAAATATGAGCGCATCACTAGTCCGATATTGTTAATTTTAAGGCCGTAAAGCCGCTATTCGCCATTATCATGAACATTTTACAGTTATTTGTTACCAAGTTTTGTAAAATCTCCATAAAACAGAGATAACGACTCTTTTAAACAAATCAAAGAGTAGGTATTAAAAACGCACTGTTAATAAAAATCACATCTTCATCACCATAGTTGTTTCACTTGATTAAATACTGAAATACATTAGAACTGCGTTAAGGCAATGCCTTTGTATTTATTTTTTTAAATTAAACGTTTGTGAGGGTATTCTGTAACTTTATAAACCTACTCAACATACTGTCACGTTATCTATAGGATGAAATTGATTCCTAAACATGTATAGAGTCAAACAAGGAAACATGTCGGCTTTTTTATATATTATTTTTATGCTGCACTTTACTGGCTTTCCATCGTAAAAGTTTCTGCTATTTTACTCCCCCGTCGGCACCACTTCGTCTACTCCACTAGTCGGTGCCCATTTCACTTTGAAAAAAGGTAGGATATAGGTGAATATTTTAGTGCTTAAATGCACGGTTTACAATAAACTTTGGAAAGCTTATGTTCGGTCGCAGACTAAATGATGGGTTATTAGCATTCTTAATGAGCTAAATTAAGCCATTGCGAGCTAAAAGTCCAGGATACTGATTGAAAAGCCGAGCCTGCGGAACCTTCTTTCATAAAGTTGTCTCAATATTTGCAAAGCACATACTTATTTTGTTTGAACACTTTCCAATACATTTGAATGATTGCATAATGTCTTGCGCAGGTGTATCGAATTGATGCATATAATGTGCTATTGTTTTATCTTGATTAACAATCTTTCTGCTGTTATTCAGCAAAATATGTATATTAATATTTGCAGAATAACAGCAGGAAGATTTTTAGCTGCACTTTTGGCTCACTATGGGCAACGTTGACTTTTCAGTTAGTACCTACTGTAAATTACTCGATACCAATAACTGATACAATTTGATCTACAAACAATTATATCTATAATTGATCGATCGTCATCGTCTAAATCTACTCACCGCTGGAACAGGTAGTAATTAAAGTGAACTATTTATCTTCACACAGATACCCGTTAACCACACAGAGACTGCTCTGTGATATGCTGTTTTCATTCCCTCGTCTCGTCCCAATGTGCTGCGGACATGGAACACCGACTATCGGGTCTTCTACAAGCCTTTGTTCCCCTTTGCAGATATATTTCGATTTGGATGTCGCAACCAACTGGCTTTGTCAGCCGTTTAGTTAGCTGCCTAACCTTTTCATTGAACGGCGCCGTGTACCTATAAGTGGCGCAAATGACATCCCGCATAAATAAATGAATAGGGTAACCGTGTGACGAAAATAATAATAATAATAATAAATTTAATTTAGGGAATTATAATTTCTCCCAACAATCAATTTCAACATTCCAACCTCGATGACGAGCTCCTACTTTTGTCTGCAGGGTTTGAAGGAGCCTAATCTAAACACGTCGGGGAGCTTTAATCTCCCTATGCCCTATATTTAACACATCAACGTTCAACAAACACGATCCTAAAAAAATAAAATCAGAGTCAAAATCTGCAAGACCTACCTAAGTATATATATGTCACGTAGATTTTAGGGTAGTAATAAATTCTACCTTGTCGCGAATATTTCAAAAAATTTAAATGAATTCGAATCAAAATAGCAGATATCTTAACAAAAAGACAAAATCAAGAGGAAAAAAACGAAAATAAATATACAATAGTAGTATAGGTAGTCTCAAAAAAACAGGGGAAAACAGAATGACAAGTTTAATCATCCACTGTTGACTGATTGGACCCAACTGTTAGTTTTTCTTGACCGCACAGCTCTACTGTTAGCGGAACACTGTCACCAACAAACTAACTAACATTTTATGTAAAACAAAATAACGCTGGAATTATTTCAACAAAACAGGCTTGCCATTCATGTTGTCTTCGTAGATTGTAGCGAGTAATTGGTGGCTGCACAGAGAAACCTTAATAAACGTAATAGAGTTAATAGAAATATGGTAATCAGCTCGTCCAACTTTCTTAAATCTGGGTCTCTTGCGCTTCTCGTGTGCACTTACAGCGTTACACAAATTAGAAATCTTGTTAGTGACATGACTTGGATGTTTAGCGAAATATTATTCGTCTCTTGTCTCTCGCCGACATCTGACAGATCTCTGCCATTAAATCTCCAATCATTCCCAAATCCTAATTTTGTACAGGATCAAAAGCATTAATTCGCCAACGCTATAGCGTCCCGCAGTCTTCCAAGTGTGCGGTGGCTACAGGGAAGCTGGAGATTGTTCGCACTCACGGAACATCCTCGGATATTTCGTACGAATGTGAATTTCAAGCGTGCAATGTGATTAACTAACAAGACTTGAGCTTGTTTCATGAACAGCGCGAAACTTTTGTTATTACCGTTTATGGGTGTGCGTGTAAAATTTACCGTTTAATTATATACAATCTTAACTTATTCGCGTTTCATGTAAAGATTTTACTCATTTCAATTATACTCACTGGAAAGTAAGGCTCCTTCCTACGGAAAAGTCTGCGGTTTTCCGCTGCCAGTACCAGTTTCTGGCATTCATGTTGAAATCGATATTTTAGTTTCACTTCTAAGTAATTAATATAAAAAATTCCAGTAATTCAAATTACCTTCCATGTCGCCATATGAGCTGTCATAAGAGCACATTACGATGGCTCTACCAGGTATGTTGCTAGCTTCAAGCGTAATGAAGGAATCTTGTCTGCGATTAGGATTGTGTATTAACTATTCACGTTTTTGTAGCGTTTTTTCCTGTTACGGCCAATTTCGTGAGACGTTCGCAATACAATAATACTTCTTATTTCAGTAGAACATTATAAAATCCCCGAAGCTATCTTAGGCATATGTACGTATATCTCAATTTGTCGACTTTCGGTTTTATAGTGTAATCTAATAAAAAATTGCAGTGAATGACACCGTAATTTATTTCGGTACGGTATTGCAGAAACAAAGTTTCGTAAAAAGTTGGACTATCTCTGAGATTATCATACAATATGGAGGAGCGTGTTCCGGTGCGTCCGAGAGTGGCGGCCGTTCGCTAACTTTTTTAATTGTCTCCGTGGAACACACCACAGGGGAGGACTAACTAACGCTAATCTGTGCTGTTTTACCGCAACAGGACCGCACCTGGTTTTTCAGATTTATAAAATCTTACGTCTCTTAAATGCGCACATGCAAATATAGAACGATTGTAAGTCTACGAAGCTTCTACTTGTGACACCGTTGCAAGAGAAAGCGCATCTGATTATCTAAAACAATGGTGTAACAGCGCGCAAACAGCATTAATCTCGATCTTGCAGTACACAGTACGCAGTACATGATCGTAAAAACTGCTATTGTGCTGTGTTTGCGAAAAACTTCTAATAAGCAGCAACCTTGTTCAATTCCGTACTAACTATACGGTGCTCGAAAGTGTTTAAACAGGTGAAAGTGATCAAATGTGCATCGAGATTACGTTGCTTATAATGTCATTCTATGTTTTGACAACTGTTTGTGTTTATACAACACAAGATTTATAACGTAGGTACCTACATTATCACTGCTACGTGCCAAATTATCCATATCTGCCGTGACCTGAGCGACGATCTTAGAAGCTAGGAGTATGCTCGACCGTTCGCTGGCCATATGTTTCACTACATCTAGACTTCCATGCCGACCTCTCTGTGCTAAGTTAATCTGTGGCAACAGGGTGAAAGCTAGCTCTATTATCGCGTCATATCATTACGTCGGGTCGTAACTATGTAGCGCTACAATTTAAGTTGGCCACCAACACGCCGGTTCATCCATCGTGGGTAACGAGCGTCATTCCAAGTGTCCCCAACTACGTTACGGTTAATAATAGGGATTATGACGCGACGCCTCTCAAGCTCTTGACGAACTTTGAATTTCGTAAGGATATGCACAGCCACCTCCTCGTCTCGTCTTACATCCTTAAGAAAGAACATTTGTCGAAAGGCTTTGCTCCATCTCATCAAATGAGTTTTGCCACAAGTACCTAACCACTTACTTTTTTTGCACTACAAGAAAATGTTAGGTTTACATAATTACTTAAACTTATTTCCTTAGTACAAAAACTTGATCCTATAAATGGTTTTCCTTTCTCCTTGTCCTTTAGTTATGGCCTTCAATGATCCAGCTGTGATTGAAACAGAAAGTTGAATAACTTGAGATGTTTAAATGGTTGAAGGTTTCAACCAGGAAATACTTCTCAACGTATTAGTGCCTTTGGTGGGCATAATTATGATATACCCCCATATTTCGCCACTTGTAAGTCCCCTAAAATAATGAATAATGTTACGGGACATTAATATGAACTCATTTACAAAAGCATTGAGGAGGTGAAAACTTATTTTTGGAGAAGGAAATGTTAGGTCATATACTGAACTAAAGTAATATTTATGATAACTGGTACTTATGTATGTTATTAACATCGTCTACTTAACTCACTACATTGCTTTGTCTATAGGATCTAGTTCTTCGTGTGTTCAAAGATAATTTAGTATATAAAATTATTATATAAAATATCTGGCAGTTACATAAACAAGCAGAATTGTCTACCATACCTAAGCGTGAAGTACAACTGCCGGCTTCAAAGTTACATGTACAATATAACTTTAATTTAATTCGATTACTTGATAACTGAATACAGCACTGGTCACACACAAATCCTGTGCGGCGCCGATTGTTCTCAAGCGGTTTCATTAACAATTTTGATTACTTTGTATTTGTGTTGACCGATCGCCGGCGCATCGATAGAAATTTAAATGGAACTTCCAACCGCCTAAAAGAAAATTAAGTTCCCGAATGTGGCGGGATTGTCGGAACCGTCCAAGTAATTAATTGGGTAAACACGAATAGACATCCCGAGTAAATCCCTCTTACGAGAAATGGGAAATTTACATTGGTTCAAACTTCACGGAATTCGTTGGAACTGATACAGCTCGTTATTAATTTATATATGATTTGAAATTGTATTGACTCTAGAAGTATCTATTTCCTGGAAGCTGCTACGATTCAAAGCTTTTTAATGCTACTTTTTCTATTTACGCCGGATTCTGCTTCAAATGGTTTCATTTAGAGTTGTTTAGTCATCATTAAACAACAGTCATAAGGCAGGTCTCTACCTCAGCTAGTACTTTTACTATCACTGACTATTTCTTGTAACTTACTATCACTGAACCTGGCGTTGCAGGCAAACTTTTACTCTCGAGTCTTATCGTCTGTAACGTGACCATTACTACCTTGCCACACGAGTACCACAGCATCTTTATTCCTACGATCACCTCTAGTTTCGAGTGTGTTCGTGCGATTTGCTAGTTAAAGCTAATTGCGGTGGTTGCAGGCGACGCCACGCCGCACTGGCCGCCCCGCCGCCGCTCCGCACTGCCTGCTCCGGCCCACAACGATGCTGTTCGCTTCCGATATATTTCTGTCACAATTCCGCACAAAGCCTACACGTCAGTTTTGATAATGAAAACGCAATACCGCAACAGTTGTTTGAATAATTTCAAATGACAGATAGAGTGTACACTAAAAATAAAGTTTGAATTTGACTATGGCTTGCAATATTTGTTAAACTTTTCAGTCCAGTATTCTGCATACACAGTGGATGTAGATGGATTACAAAATGGGAGTTTTATTTAGTTTTTATGTTATTTTACTATCGGTTTTGTAAAAATGTGGAGATATGAACTTTAACGGCAAATTATTTGTAAGAATTAATGATGCGGTTTGTTTTGCTGAATACACTCATTATGTTTACGTGTGAAGCACCTTTATTTAAAATGTATTCGGGTGCATTGTGCGGTGGATAAATTGCGTCCATACCATTGTTGGCAAGTGAAACAAAAGCCAGTGTTCTCTCAAGGTTTTTGATAAGTTCAATTATGATTCTGCAAATTCATATTTATCTGATCCGAAACACCATTCACCGCATTGTTGTAACAACGCACTAACGAGTTGTGTGTCTGTATAATATTACTGACTGTCAAGTCTTTGTTTTTCGTTCTCGGGACGTTCGACATTTCTATTCTCTAATTATTTATTTGAAATATTTCTCAGCAATATTTTCGAATGCAAAGGTACCTACGATACAGGTCAGATAACACTTTTGCGTAGTGAAGCCTTCTGTGCATCTTGGTTGATTTCCTAATGGTATTTTGTTAAAGCTTCAGAAAGTTTGACCTAGCGACCGATTATGATCAATATATGTATAAACTAGACGACACTACAAGTAGACACAGACGTAGAAAGTAGGCAGGTATCGAGAAAAAGTGGTCCGATGTCCGATAAATAATTAATTTGTCAAACAAGCCGATACTTGTATAGGTTGTTACGGATATTCCATATGTATTCGGATTTTCTTATATGGCACACTCATGTATTGTCGTTTTGTTTATGTAGGTATAGTGCATAAACGTGGGCACAGGTTGGTAATCTTTATAAGGAAGTCCAATTGGTCGTGATCTCATGCCTTAGAACTCGAGTCATTCAACTCTAAAGGTTGACCATACGACAAAACAGAACCTTTATGGGATTACTTAATACACAGAGGTTTCTTGTCCGTTCTTCTCTATAAGAATCTACTTATTGCGAATGGACAATTAGAGTAATAATATTTTATCTTCAAACTAGGTAAATTCGTCGTTCAAAAATACCTTTAAATGAATTGACTTTGACTTTGAAACAAATAAACAAGTACCTATAAAAATTATTATAAACTGGTAAACTGCAACGGAAAATACTCAGATTAACGATAAATAACAAACAAAGTAATACTGTTCTCAACGTATTGTCAAAACCAGTCGCTGAGACACAGGCGGCGAGGAAATAATGCTTTATGTACCAACCACAGACAACGGAGTCTGTTTATGGCTTTGAGAAAAAAGAACATCGAAGGCATAGACAGATAAAAAATATCTTTGCAATGTTTCGAGGTAACTTCGTATTGTAGAAACGTGATTTTCTACAAGTGCTTCTATAGTAAGTATTCTAAATGTAAGAAGCTTTAAAGCGCAGTTTTATATCGTCTGATACAAGGCATACTCTTACAACAAAATGTAACTCCTCAAAGCTAGCACATATTATGAAGTTGGGTCGGATGACTTGTATTGCACTGTTGATACACAGATCAAAATCATGTGGTACCAACTACTCACAGTGCTACTCGATTACACAGTACTAGACGTTTTATAAAATAGCAGCTGTGGTGTATTTGCTATTTTTAAACTGTTTGATTTTATGACAAGGATGTACATATACGCCTTTGAAATATTTCTTTTTACTTGCCGATGGCCAAACATTTCTATTTATTTTACTAACTTAAGTGCCTAAGAAATATGAAAAAGTAGAAACGTGTTTTCTAGATAACGCAATAGTTATTGTTTATACCATACAGAACTGTCGAGCGTGTAAATTATCTCGACCATCACTTTTCACCTCGTTACGTGTCACCATTTCACTACATGAACGAGTGCGTCCCTTACACTCGTAACTTTCACAATTCACAATCGTAAATGCGCTGGATCCGTACCTCATGACGCCAAGAGAAAGTACCATTATGTGTGGATATAAAGAGTTTATATATATTACCAAGTGAACCGTAAACAAGATGTCTCGATAGCCTGATTCAATTGATTTTACTCTGTAGTCGGTGACGGGTTGCACGAAACGCAGTAAAACTGTTCTTGTTATAAGTGTTTATTCCTAGCATACCAAGGAATAAAGCGGCCGGTTTAGTGGCCCGAGTCGAAATTGAGAAAACGGTACTTTATATACTTGTGGAATCCAGCTTTCGAAGATTTTTGTAGAAAGCTGAGCGCACATGAAAAATCAACAGTTAAATTCCGCATTTAAAACACTACCTGCAATCCTTTGAGGCTCTATTTTATATGCTCTCAGAAGCGTATCTTAACCTCTGCAAAAAGGCTTTGATTCCATACAACTGTACACCAACGTAATTAAATTGCACCGTAGAGCCCGAGCAGTCTTTAAATTTCTATTTATTTAAAGGTGTCGTTTGAGAGACGATGATTTTCTTTTTTATGTCTTCTGTTCTCAGAATCAGAACCCTGCCGGCAAGGACTGTACTTGTTAGGTGGAAAACTAAACGATAGCTGCATCTTTGCGGAGCGAGCCAAAGGAAACTATTTAATGTTCATATAATTATCCTAGCATAATCTAAAGATATTTTATGGAATGAATGAAAATGTTTGCAATTGCTTGGACTTGGGAGACCAGGAACAATGTTTATATAACATAGGCTTATAATTAAAAGAAAAGTGTAGCAGTGCCGTGGTATTGATTCGCCGCGGGCGCACACGGCTCGCGTTCGGTACGATAACCACACCGTGGCGGAATTATTAATTTAAAAAAAAAAACTGACGTGATCTGAACCGCTGTCGTAAAATACGCACATGTTAGGAAAATCCGGTAGGTATAATGTAGTGTTTAGTGATTCGTGACATCGATTAGTCGCGGATACGTGTTCCTACTTTACGGTAGCAATGACTATTATTGACATAAATATTTTATTGTGAAATGGCACTGTTGGTTTATTATAACGCTGCAATATATAATTTACCTTTGAGGTGTCTTGACGTGTGTTCAGTTAAGTCCGTAACGTATGGCATTGACCATTTCCCAGGCGTTCGACACGCCTACCGCGCAATAAATCTGTTATATAGAGGGCTGAGGAAGCTAGTTCCTTGCAGGTTTACGAAGAAATGAATAAAACTTTGCAACTAAGTTTTATTTTTATAGCAAGTAAAGGCTTTCTTTATGAGTTGGTATCCTCAAAGGTGTCACCGTGGCAGTGACAGGTTTGTTTCTCTATCAAGTAAAGATGTTATTCACATATTTACCTACGAATATTAAGTAGGTATGTCGTGTGGTTTTTTATCAGTCCGTTGATAAATGGCTAATGAGTATCAATCCACGTTTACGTCGAGTCCACGTCGGCTGTTAATGAACGCTGACGTGGTCGAGGTTGAATACAGTTGAGATTTTATTTATGTAGCCATTTCAATAATCAACTTAAATACTTATTCCTGAATTAACATGTAGGAAGCCAATGCATTAGCATAATGCAAATGGCATTCATGTACTTACTTAAGTTAAACAATTTTCATATGAATAAAATATTTTAATTGTCTATTGTTTTTCGTTCCAACATATGCCCAGATCTTAACTTTAGGAACAAAAATTTATCTATAGGCGTTACGTAAATAGTTTTAGTAATATATTCAGTTTTGCGTTTTTGTTGATTGCCAAAAATTCGATAGCAATCAAGAGATAAATAAAGTATTTTATATTTATAAAGTTAAGCTAGCTCTTCAATCCAAGTTCCTCATTTTCCACACGGAATGATAAAATCTAAAAAATTCGATTCAGTGTGTAATTCTGCAATTCAGTTTTACCAAAAATCTTTCGAATTGCCTCATGGTTTTATACTCATACGTAAGAAACGGCTAATTGTTTCATAAACCAATAAACCGCGAGTACATTTTAATTGAGCACATGTTTAGATGACTATGAAGTACTTTATCGTATTACCAAGTCGTGTAACGATATAACCGGCCCGTATGTGCCGGAGCACACTGCAGGCGTGCCACTGACGGCTCATGGCTGCCTCCGATACTATTAACTAAAAAGGATTTAATTAATTTTATATCATTGGGTAGATACTTTATAATTGCATAAATAATTAGAACAGTATCTTGAATGTGCTGGCGTATGCATTAATGGTTAGGAACTAATTGATTAAACCACTACAAAGGATCGCTGGTCCTTTTGTCCAAATGGTGAGTATTATATGCAATGGATAGGGTTCAAGAAATAAATATTATTTAATATTGACGTAAATAAAGTTCTCTAAAACACAAACTAAAAGGCATTCTTTGAAAATTTTGGCAAATAGGACCATATTTAGATTACCCTGTGATTT
This sequence comes from Hecatera dysodea, assembly GCA_905332915.2. Lineage (NCBI taxonomy): Eukaryota > Metazoa > Arthropoda > Insecta > Lepidoptera > Noctuidae > Hecatera > Hecatera dysodea. The sequence continues at coordinate 20,246,617 of HG995286.1, read as the reverse complement.
TAAGTTGACCTCAAAAAATCGATGGTCGCTCAAACCTAGTACCTAGTTATGCGTAGGAAGGTGTTTCTTTCTATGTATACTTTATTTTCTTTTCAGTATCTTGTAACAAAATGCCTTAATGTATGTATGACCTAAAAACTTAATGTAAGTACTTTGGCTTTGTTCATCCATATACCTACATATCTTTCGTATAAAGGCTTTTCAAAGAGGAAACTCGATTTCAATTCATAAACAAGCAAAATCATAGTTGTATATGATATAAATAAACGAACTAGTACCTATTAAACTGTTTATCGTGACGAGTGGTACCATTCCGTTTCCGTTATTGACTATGTTAACTTGGAAAACAAATGACGGTCATGTTATACAGGACAATTGTGTTGTTTGTACATCCAGGCGCGTGCAATGGTTCGAGTTAGGGTAGGCCAGAGAATGTGTCCAAATAAATAAAATAAAAAATAACCGCATTATTCAGGGTTGATTTTTAATGAAATGAGTTTTTTTTTAAATAGCCTATTTAAAAAGAAACACCACATTTCAACCCTGAATAATGTGGTGTGTTTTTTTTTGGACATTATTTTCTGGCCTACCCAACTCGAACCACTGCACGCCACCGTGTACATCAGCACGGCTGTCCACACGATGCATCCTCTCAAGTTCATACTAGTGGACATCTAAATTGATTAAATTGTAGCAAGGTCCGCCTCACAAGACCTGTAGCCACTCTAGGTAGGTACTCATACAGATTATTCTTCTCACTAATCCGACGAATGCAATATTAAAGTTTCGCTGTAATTGGCCATATTGATATAGCACTTTAGTTTATATTAACTTTCGTTGCGATGACGATAATACACCCTTATCGCGAACTGGCTCGCTGAGAATGAGAGCACTTACGTGGTTTTATACGAATGGGTGATGTAATAACTTTGCTGAATATTCGCGACATTCTGACTCAGAACACAACATGACGATTACATATTTTTTTAAATTATTTGGAGCTAACCCACAATTTATTGCAATCACAGCAACACCTGAAACCCAGAAAAGAGTAAATAAAACCTAGATATAATATAAGCAGTGAAGTCAATTCGACGAACAAGTCAGTCACAAACTCCCAACAAAGTCATGGAAGAGTTCGTCACGTTTGACATAAATCCTGACAAAAATAGTTAGGCGTGCGTGGGCCTCAAGCGGAATGTCCGCTCCTCTAGACATCGTATAAGGCTATGAGAACATTAACATACTTTTACTTATATTCGAAACGTTTAATTACTGGTTGGCTATAACCGCCGTTCTTGTTGAAATAAGACTTCTAATTCGATGAGAACCGTTATGTTAATGCAACTTAATATATTAGATTTGATACGTATATCTACCGGTGATCTTAGACATTTCGCAAGCAACTTACATAGCTGTAACTATGGAGGCACTTGGTAGGACATAAGTATTGCTTTCCGACAGCGTTCAAATCAGTTCGAATATTTATCGGTTTGTCCGAAACGAGCCCAAACACGCGAGATAAGAGTTGATAAGTATAGTTACAATACGTACGTTTATCGGTTGTCAACGCAGTTGTTGTTATTCGATTTTAGTTCTCTGACGTGTCTTATAACGACAGGCTATTTTTTAATCAAACTTAATCGGTTTGGAAGGAGAACAAAAGCAATTATGATAGGACATGCGAGGTTAAATAATCAAGCACGCACCTATTGAATTGTCTTTTTTACAGATAGCACAATAGGTGTCAAACCGATTCGTTTTAGGGAAAATAAACAATTTATAACTCAGGTTAAGTAGAAATCTGTATAATATCAGCTGAAGCATATAAAAACTTTTACTCATATATCCAATAAAAGTGTGATTACCATTTTTCACAATCACATCACATTAATTCGACACATTCGCCGAGAAACTATAAGATTTTTATATTATTTAACCAATAACACGGAGGTTGGGTACTAATAAACTGTTTTCGGTACTAATAAACGTATTTCTGCATCTTTCTCTGTATCAAATATGCAGAAATACGTATTAAAGAGTAGGTAAACGAGTAATTGTCAACAGACGTTAATATTAAAAAGACGCTGATTGAAACCAACAACGAACTAACAACGTTTTGTATAAAATTTTTAAAAGAAAGAAAACGTGGACAGTAACCGTATAATTAATTTAATACTGGTTGTTATAAATAAACTTTTGAGGCATTGTTATGGCAAAGGAATGACGCACGATAGTTTGAAAGTGACGTAGACCTCATAGAAATCAAAAGGTTTCGACAGAAAGTAATTATAGATTTCGAACAAAAAAGGTATATAATTACCTATTTGAACCATTTTATTTTTTGTTAAGTCCTCTGTACTAGTACTACACTTATTTTTATTAATAAGCCTTTGCGATTTTTATTTTTTTTTATATAATTATGTACATATCTATATAAAATAAATCCATGTTAAACGTCGAATGCACCGAAGTTTTTTATACTGATTGTTTTATAAATTTAATTTGCAAAGAGCCCTCTAGCAAAAAGCATACACACGAACGCTGCCGCTGCGAAAGTCTGCTATTGCGATGTGAATGGCTGTGCGTTTTGATGTGAAATAAAAATTCAGAAGTATGCTTTTTGTTAGATGGCGTCTGGTCGGTGCGGGTGCTGAGGGCACGAGCCCAGGTACGTGTTTATTAACAAACTCGAAAATATTCGCTAGCCTTCATCTGCTTTCTAAGACCCAGCGTGAACTGCGCGCGCTTCACCTACCGTTTCAATTTGTCTACTCGCAATGGTTTTGAATAGAACCAATAAAACAAAGGCACAAAGCATTTCAAGATAGAATAATTATACTTTATTGTACACCAAAAAAATAGCAACACAACACTTTTTACATGAACTTAATTCTATGGGTACAACGGCGATCTTATCGCTGACAGCGATATCTACCAGACAACGTTTGGATGATCTGAAATACTTAAAGGGGTATTAATATAAGTAAAGCATTCAATTCATCCCTAATTTTATCAATTAGTTAGGTTACTCAAAATTACACAGCCGATGAGCACTGAAAATCATACTAAACACTTGGTTGAAAGTTTTCCTTTTGCCGAACAAAAGTAAGAAATGAATTAAAGCAATAAATAAGTTCATATTTTGCAAACGATTGATATAGTTTCAGTCAAACTTGTCATGTTTTTTTGTTTCTGATTGATTATAATTGTCAGTTTTGATATAGACTGTCAATAGGGTATTTTACTGTAAAAATCTAATTAGTCCGTCTGATAGATTTACAAAAAATATTGGACACGTATTTTTTCTTTTTTCACGTAAACAAAAAATGAAGACGATACAGTGCGTTGAAAACTCACGTGACGTCACGTCGCTGGTAAAAATTGTAGCAACGTAGTGACGTCACGTGAGTTTTCAACGCACTGTATCGTCTTCATGTTTTGTTTACGTGAAAAAAGAAAAAATACGTGTCCAATATTTTTTGTAAATCTATCAGACGGACTAATTAGATTTTTACAGTAAAATACCCTATTCTATTTATCGCATTCGCAAGCCCGTCGCAATCTGTCAAAAATGTGTAAAAAATGAGGTTTTTTGACAGATTGCGAGTGAGATACGACGGTAAACGTTGCTAAAAAATGCGTGACATTGGCCCTCTGTTGTCAATCAATAGTTAAAAATAAAAGCACAAAACTTTTGTTAATCCGCGTTTTTTGATCAATATTTAACTTGAAAAATGATCCAATAAATAAATATTGGTTAAAAGCCAAAAGATGATTAAAAAATGCATTTTATCGAATTTTTATTACCTTTTTAACCATTGGTTGAGTTAATTACGGATCAAAACTCGCCCTTAGTTTTCTTTCTCTTAGTAGTGTCTTCTTTAGGGTCACGAAATGGCAATGCAGGCCACGCTGCCGTGGGACCCCGCATGTCCTCGCAGCCGTCTCAAATACAATACAGATTGGCCCGATTTACTTTGCCTGTCATATCCGCGAGGATATGAGGCGAATCTACGACGGTGTAGGGCTGTAGGCTGTGCACCTTCGTAACTTTTGACTCGGATCCGAGTATTTCTGCGAATTGCACACATTCAAGTATGTAGGGAATGGGCCCCAAAATGTATTGCCTGTTCGCCGCGCTAGGGATGTTCCTCTACATTGTTTGCCTCCACGCTGATTCTTAATTTTTTTCCCCGATTTAATTTCCATATTCATGAAGCGATTCATTTTAATTAAATGCTTTGCATCGCGATAAGTGGCCATTTTATTTCTCTCTGTTTGATAAGGATAACAGAGAGGAATAAAAGGTCAATAGGAGCTGATGTTCATAATGTATTTGAACCATAGATACAGCTTATCGATGGCAATCAGTAACACCATTATGAATTATTTTTATGGCACATTGCCAATTTACACGTCTTGGTATCGATATACTATTGACTCCTTAACCCAGCACTAACCAATAAAATAAGATTGTCGGTTGCGGGTAGATGCGAAGGCCCAGGTGATACATAGGGGCCAAACTTTATAGCTCAGGCGAGGTTTGCCGCCCTTTAATATTTAATATTGAAAAAAAAAAAACATACGAGCTATCCATCGCGGTTTGGAATCGAAACTTGTTTATTGCTGTACCTACATAGGCGCGTCCGAAGTAACGGGCCGAAATAAAGACGCCGCACACAAACTCGAGCGGGTAACATAACACGCTCGCAGAGACAGGGAAATATGTTGCAACTTTGCCTAGGTCTATTCTCGCCGGAGTTGGGTATTACGTTATTCTGTAAAACAGTTTGTGCAATTTGCACATTTTAGCGTTTATTTTTCCTAATACAAAAAATGCATAAAATGCGCAAGGTTCAAAGTTGCAAATCTATATGAAAAAGAAACTGCCGAGATACCTATTAATTTATTACACGGGGTAAAAACTGTTTCTATGACAAAGCAAAAAACAGATTTGCTATATTCGCTTCAAATCGCATATTTCACGCTAACGTTTAGAATTTCATTGAAAGCATTGCTGGACAACTCGAAGCGCAACGTTAAAAAATGCAGCGCTGTTTATTACATCCAAAAAACGTTTGTTCCACAAAGGTTTGTCGTTTAATAAATCATTATTTGGCAAGAAGCGACATCCAGACTTTTGATACTATGCATACGAGATCTTCTTATGTATAGTAATAAAAGTAAAACAAATAAGCATATAAATCTCTGTCAATTAATCTATTGAATTACTCCATCGTATCATATGAGATCCCTGAAATTGACCTTTGTTTAAATCTCGTGATCGTGAGTCTCTGACGGCAGTATCGCCAAAAGTCCCCAGTCTTAACGCCATCCATTTCAACATTCATCAGCTTATTGAGAACCCAGCGAAAGTGCCATATAGCCCATCCTAGTGTAATAGCTCCAGGAACCACTACATCTAAATTTAGCTCAGCAAAGTGGATACACGGAGTAAAACGGTCCCTGTTTACTGAGTGAACAGAAAGCGCGTTAGGTAATCGACGTGTGTTCACGTGCGATCGTACTCTGTAGTGCAGAAGTTGCGAGCAACAGTCGTAAACCGTGCCGTATACACTCGGCGACCGCACCACTACCACGCCAAACTAGAAGCGCTAGTAGGAAGCACCTTTACAGTTGACTACAACTTACTTTGCTACTGGACGTCAAAAGATGAACGAACCATTTATGCTGCCCTCCTTGAGCTAAACTATCGATTCATTTCAAGAACTACATTTCCGACGTTTTGTAAGCAAATTGCAACTGCCATGCCAGCTATTAAAATCGCATTAAGTAGTTACTTCCAGTTAAAACATTGGCCCTATTGACGTCATGTTTTAAATATAATAAAACATTAATTTCACGGTTAGATTAGGTGTCAACTTAACCTATCTATAACCTATCTATCACATACTGGAGATAGAAAAACAAATGAAACAACAGAAAAATGATGTAGGCTTTCTGTTGTTTCATTTGTTTTTCTATCTCCAGTATGTGATAGATCGATTATTGGGTTTGGCCGTTAGCAAGTTGTTGATTACGTATTAGAAGTAAAATTAAAACGAAATCGTTAATGCAGTAGATAGGTATGTATCAAGATAACGGAATTAGCCTGTGATACCTACAGCAAAACAGAACGATGCAAAAATAGTCAAAGTAAATCTGCAAAAAGGTATGAGTGGATACAATCCTTTCCAGCGCTGTAGATCTGCGGCAACGAAACCTCCTGGCGTACCAGTAACGATGCGGTCTCCCCCACCACTCCCTGAATTATTAACACGTGCCATCCAAGAAGTTGAATCGACAGAATTAAAACTTACCGACCTCTTTCATATTCCACCTACTTACGTTGTTTTCCAGCTCTGCCAATATTCATAAGTTGGACGTACATTCGAATGGTATTAAACGGCATTGTATCGAACTGTGATACTTCGCTAACCTTGGCTCCGCATTCATTATGACCGGCTAGTACCGTTCGCTTAATAATTAATTTGTTAGCTATGGTTATGGTCACTTCAAAAAAGTTTGATGTTGCGCCCTTGGGGACATGTTCCTAAGCGAGTAAACTTTCAAGGAGTACAACGGTTTTATAATTACCAAAGTATTTGGTTAAGTATAATTTAACTAGGCGTAAGAAAATGCATAAAATTACAGTAGCTTCTCGCTAGTTCCAATGGAGCCTTAAATCAAAGAATCTGCATATCTATGGGTGAATTGCGCAAGCAAAAAAAATACACGGCAAACCTGAGAACGGTAGTGCAATGTGCTGGTTTTTTATTTTATATATTTTTTTTCAACAACGTAAGTACTTCTCTACCTTGGCAAAAAAAATCATTGATTTCTACCCTCAAATATACCAAAAAAAAAAATTACAAAGTGTTATTTTATCATCACGGTGGCCTGTCCCGAACCCAATTCCGCTCATAAAATACCTTCCCCTGCCAATACATTCATAATATGGATTACAATCGATTTTCTTATCATTAAATTATAATATATTCGATCAAATAAAACTATTTTTGTTTGTTTATCTTCTTTCTCATGGATTTGACAGGCAGTCAACTTTTGTCTGGAAAAAAGTTATCATTTCAGAGGACAGTAAGTTTTAGTAGAATAGCCATGTCAACATTGCGTTGTTACGCCCCTCTCACCTTTCCTCACTTCGGATCAGCCCGGCTCAAGCTCTCGGCGCAAACGCACCGGTCCCAAAGCTTGCGGTTTTTCCGCCAAAAAAGTAAGTTTATCATTTCAGTAACATGGGGACAAAAATAGTTTCATTTCGGTGACTGTTATAACTCGTGCTAGATTCGTTTAATTTGTTTCAAAATTGTGTATTAAATTCGCCGTAAGTACTATTTTGTTTGAGTAGTGTTCATATTTTTTTAATAATTTTATTTCGGAGTTAAATGTAGAACTAACCTCTATTTTATCATCTCAGTGTTATCATTTCAGTGGATTCGGTGGACTGTTATACCAATTACAGTCCACCGGAATTAAATGTATCTCCGAAATTATTTAAAACCATAAAGTTTTAGAGATCCTTGTATGAAATACAAAGTCATAGTTTTATAATGTAAGTGTAGATTAGATTATTCGGGTGTATTTGTTGTGTAATATTTATGTTTAAGATATATAATATACACATATTTCTATGTAGCTAGTACATGTATATATTGGGTTGGTAGGAAAGTAATGAGCGTTGCAAATAAACAAAACAATTTTAAATTATATTTATAACTAGCTGCTGCCCGCGACTTCGTCCCCGTGGAATCCCCGATTTCAAAACATTCTTTATCGCTGCTCCGCTCCTATTGGCTTAAGCGTGATGATATATAGACTGAAGCCTTTCTAAATAAATGGTCTATTCAACCCAAAAAGAATTTTTCAATTCAATTTTCAATTTAGCGCGTTCAAACAAACAGACAAACTCTTCAGCTTTATAATATTAGTATAGATTTACAATTACTTGTCTTTACAGTAGGCACCGTTGTTATCTACAACCCATTTCCAGCGATTAGGTAAAGCATGGATACCCTCAGCGTAAAAACTTGGGAGCCGTGAGGCAAAAAAGCTTTCGAGGAAATCTGTTAACTGTGCTCTATCATCAAATTTTTTGTCCTGTATATGATTACTGAGAGAGCGAAACAAATGAAAATCGGTTGGCGCTAGATCGGGAGAGTAAGGTGGATGTGGCAGTAGCTCCCATTCAAAATCCAATAGCTTCTGACGAACGACTTTGGCTATGTGCGGCCGAGCGTTGTCGTGAAGGAAGTATATCTTTGAGTGTTCACGGCGTTTTTTGTTGATTTCTGTACGGAGTTGGTCAAGCTGATGGCAGTATATTGTCGAGTCCACGGTGATATTATCGGGTAGTAGCTCCCAGTATAAAATATAAGAGTTGATTTAATTATAGAAGTTTTACTTATATACCTGTAGAAACACTATTCTCGTTTCGTTACAAATTTAACTAAATTATACCTAGCATTTTTCTCTTAGTGCAACGGGTACACATTAAGTATTATTATTAATGGCATAACTTACAAATGCAGCCATCATATTAATCAGAAACTTTAAGCTTTCTTATCGCGCTTCGTTCACTCTTTTGAAAATATATCAAGTAAATTAGTATTAGATCATAAACAAACAAAAATATTTATTTATGGTTACCAGCATTTACGATAAAGTTTTCCAACATTTTCACACAACAACAACCAGAAAAATTACCAAAGTAAAATTGATTGAGTCAGGCGTTACTTTGCGGAAATCCATTCACACGGGGACGTGTTGACTCGCCCTGAGGATGCCTCGTGGAGAGGCGAAACACGTGTCTGTAATGGTGTTGGGTTTTGCTTTGCCTTCCTGCATGTGCTTAAAATCCTTGCATTTGCCTTGTAATCTTGCATGTGCATAATAAAGCGGGCGGGAGGGAGGTGCATACCTGCAACCCACTAATATTCGCGGAAATTAAAACTAGATATATTATTTTCATTTTCAAAATTACCAAAGGTTATTTAAGTGAAGAAACAATTCTTTCATATCATAATAAATATTACAATAATATCATTCTTTGAGGTTATTGTAACCTCAAATAATGATATATGTAATACTAACTGTAATATCTATATATTAATGATGATATTAAAATAACTGTCTACTGTCCTGTCTCAGTGTTAATCTAAAATTTGTGGAAATCAAACCTACCAAAGTACGGAACCCTGGCTGCCCGGCACGGTTGTTCTTAGCTGTATCATTTCGGTGGATTTATTTCATTCCGGTGCACAGTTTATCATTTCGGTGGTCATTTTTATCATTTCGGTAGACACTTTTCATTTCAGTGGACTCTTAAAAATTCATCCTTAAATATTTATGTAAGTTTTGATGAAATTTGATGTCCACTCACGCACAATGTTATAAAATAGGCTAAAGTTTTATTTGTCACTAAAAATATATAGATAGCATTGAAATTAAAAAATCCCACCGAAATGACATATAAAAATCACTTGTTGAAATTTACCCCTATAGACTCGCCTTCCATCTGAATGCGTGAAGCGTAATATTTTACAGTTCGATATCTTAAATGCAAGGATGTTTTACGTGCCTCACATTACTCACGTATGTTCGCTCCCCAGATCGCACTCACCTAAATCTGCAGAATACTTGGTAATATCGCAGCTCAATGTCCGAATTCCCGGTTACTTTATAAAGAAATAAACATGGTGTTTTACATATTGCTACACTAATGCAAAAGCGAAAAACATAGTTCCGCGGTCGGTGGATTGTCAGTGGACACATGTGGCCGCCCCCACCCTCGCTGAATAATACACGAACGTTGTTTGAGGCTGCGATCTTCGCCTGTTTTATTGCGGACGATTGGCTATAGAATTTCGGGTCCTCTTGGCACCCGCGTCCTTGTGGGCCTTGATTTAAAAAATAACGGTCTGTTTAAATGAAAGTTCGAGTAAAAGTGAAAATGCAAAGGTATATACTTTGAGGAGGCGTCGTTTAATGCTCGCTTGCGACGTTATCCGGTTTGGTGAGTTGCGGCGCGTTTACAAAGTGCGGTGGCTGCGTAAATAATTAAGAACACTTTTCCACGCCGGTGCGAGCTCGGCGAACGTCGGCGTCGTCGTGCCGCGCGGGTTCCTTGCACCACACTTGCAACTCTACCACGGACGGCAAGATGATACCAGACTTTTAAAATGTAAGTAGGTACACACAAGTACATCATAGTTAGATGCCTTGTCTACGCAATGCTTAGGGCCTCCTTACCAATGACGTGAAAATTACGGAATAGCACGCAATATTAACATGATTTAAATTCGAGGCACGCAAGTCTTTGTCTGTACTTAGAATCTCATCAGACAGATCAATCCATTCGATTGCCTCATCAAAAAAGACAATACACGGAGCTCCGACACTCCGCCACGACAGAGTGGGATAGTGTAAAAAGGCGCTCAAAGATTCCTGATCGCTGGAAGGGATGCTGAAGGGATTGACGCTCCGTGATGCTGAAGGGATTGACGCTCCGTGGATTTTCCACTTTAAGAAATATAAACGTCTCGTGTTTTCTCGAGCCGCAATAAAAAATATGCATATTCTTAAACAGGTAAATATCTCAACGTACACGTAAGGTTAAGGGTCGACATTTTTTCAACGTAACGCGTTTCCCTAGCCCCACTAAGTTAACATAAGCCTCTCTTGACAAATGTTTAAGATGAACGGTTATTTTGCACTCTGTTTATGTTGTGCATATTTTTTTAAGAAAAGGAATGTTCTGTGTTATACGTTGGGCTTCAAGAAAGATGTATAACGTTAGCGTTGAGACAGAAGCTGTTTCAGTAATGAGAACCGATTTATCACCCGTTACCTGGTTTTATTACCATGTGTGTTTGTAGCAATGTTTGGTTCGTCGGCTTAGCGATCGCGCGACGTGACTCACTCATTGATGAAGTTGCGTATAAATCACTCATTGTACTCTTTATTCATTGGATTCCACCGTCTAAGCACAATAGCCAACATTTCAATGTTATCAGAAACGTACGCATTATGCATTTAAAACAAACAATTTTACTCACTGAAGTAATTTTCCCGAAAAATCTAATAACGTAGTGAACTATGATAATACACATGGTGTAAAAACTGTTCTAACTAAATTATTGCGTTAAATAATAAAGTTTAACTTCTTGTGGTAAAACTGAGAGAAACCGAGTTTTGCTGAAATAACTTAATATCAAAAGTAAAATTGAAAATCTTACAAACATTTTTCTGAAATTTTTCCCTAAAAATCTTCGGTCATCCTCCAAGCAACAATGCACCATCGCGCGTAAGTGCTGATACAATCCGCAGCGCGTCATTTATTGCTTTAATTTTAACTATGTGAGTTTAAGAACTCTCAGCAACCGATCCATAAAGTTCTCATTTATATTTCACGAGCCCAGATCACATAGGGAACTTTGAAAATGTATATTTCAAAACTCGAATGTATCTAGACATGCTTGCGCCTTTCAGTTCTTCAGTTGATTGATCGGGCACCCTTCTGTCCAATAAATATTAAATAATGTAGTGAGCAATTTGTCTGTCTTACTTAGTTACGACGAAATGATATATGAACAGCGAGGAAGATGCATCGCTGCTCAACTTATAGCCCGCTCGGACGTGTTGATGTCGCACTTGGCCTGCGAGCTGGGAGCTACATCGACCGGGCTAGACTTTTCACGATATCCTCAACTCTTCATGTTAAAGTTGAATCATGTTTATACGCTGTGCAGGCAACGAAAGTAGGTATTCACACTACGACGTTAACTGACCCTACCGATAAGTGTCAACCTGAGCAACCTCCCTGCACGTGAAACTCGTACAGCAAGAGATCGCCCTAACTCACAAACTTATAACGACTTCACTGCGTTGAATACCAACAACAATTTGGAATTCTCTATATTGGATTGTTCGGCAACTTTTATAATATCAACGGAGATATTTTCTAGTTGTCATACAAATGCATCTATTGGCACAGTGCACCGGCTGCTACTGTCCCGGATATCCTTTACATAATATCGTGCATCTCGTGATACTTCGACCAGTTTACAAAATGAATTTGCTAAAAGCGATACTCGCGGCCGTCTCTTTTGTTTTTATTTTAGGAGCACGCCATGTTAAAGCTCAAGTCGCATAGGTACCCATCAAAGTGATTTTTTCTATCCTGAGTCTCGAATAATATAGTTATGCGAATTCAAAGTAATTGGTTTTTTAAATGTAACGTTTTTAAATGGTATGTTCATGAAAAAGTAAAGAGCATCCTTATAGGTTGCTTCAAACTCCATCAAAATGTGGACAAGTAGCGAATTTCCATAAAATATTAATATCATGCACATAGTAAGCCGCTATGTCACAAAATATTTTATAAGCACAAACTTGGAACTTGTTTTATTTCTGCGGGCCGGCAGGACGGCTATTGACCGTCTTATGAAGTCTTTTGATGTCACCGTAATGCTGTTAGTGGCTAGAGGCGGACAGTGCGGACTCACATCGTAGAGGAACCGCGCGAAGCCCGCGCGCCGCGCCACACATTGTGTCAAGTAACGAGCTCTCGCGAAACTTGTGGCGTCGCGTCCTTTGCATTAATTAGCTCTCACGGATCAGCCATTCGCCTCGGAAAATATTTTGTACTACTATAGATTCTAGCAACGCTTAAAAAGTGTGAAACCCGTTTTGTTCTTAAATTTTTAATCCCCATCATTTTATACCATACTCTGTATCGTGGCATTTGTGAATTGTGTCATGTTGATCTTTATTTTTGAATGTAACTATTTAGATGCTGTAGAAATAAAAGTAAATTTAGGTATGTAGAAATACTTACAAAATAATATAAGCCATGGAAAGACGATAATAATTCGGCAAAGTCTACTTTGTTAAAGTTATCAAGTCCATGTGAAACCAGATATTTTGTAGATTAGCCTACTTAGGTAAAGAAAAGACGATAACGTATACAGCGCGACAAGCTAGACTAGACGCTGGCAGTCTAGCACTTCCTCATTGTTCCTCAAATTGCTATCGGGAACTGACTTAAATTTTCCAAGGATGTATTCATTTCACGGCTATTTTCCGTTTCTTCGAAATATTGCACAAACGCGGGTGAGATGATTCAGTTATTGCATTATTGTTCTACGTAGAAACAAGTCCTCGGATCGTAACAACAATAAAGTTTAATAGTAGGCACTCGCACTGACACTTCTAATTAAGTAGACAGAAGGGCAATAGTCAGAACCGTGTGAAAATTAAAACGCTCAGAGGTGAGGTGCTCTGGAAGCTGTTAGAAGCAAAAATATAGTTTGAGTTTAACGGAGCGGTGAACAGCTCCATATGTTAAAGAATTCAATTACAAGTGGCACAGCGGCCGGCGTGCCTGTCAAACGGAGACATCCCCAGAAAAATTGTTGCCCAATGCCGCAATGTCTCATAACGTGGCAAAAACAAGGTGTGTTGCCGACTATAAATATTAAATTTTCTGTATTCTGCGAGTTTGTCGGATACCACATCTGGTTCACTAACCGTGCTTTAAAAATTCAGCGCAACGTTATCGTCGTCTCAGGCTTTGTCTTCAACCCGATCGCTGCAACCTCTTGATCATATTAATGTTCGAGCTTGCTTGTTTCAGATATCAGTAAAGAATGGCTTTACGTTGTCATTGTTAAATCAAATTGGCTCGTTTCAACTAGCGCCAATTTATCGTCGAGCGATAGTCGTATTCTCTTTGTTACCTACGCTCAAATCTAGAACGTGTGAAGTGCATTCAGTCAGCTCAAACTGCTCGTGTGCTACAGTATTCCAGTGCGTTACAAAACTTGTTGTCTGTACAAACTGGATGCAACTTTAAATGGAATTTTAGTCGACTGAATTTCGTAAAATTTTCTAGCAAATCGTTCAGAGTTTCATTAACATATGAATACGGAGTTATTTAAACGAAAATTATTTAATAGTGACGTATGATCTAGATTTAACGTTCAAACCAGTGTAATTGCGTTTCCGTACATAGTAACGCAGGCATATAATGTATACTAATAACGATGGCTACATTATCGCCTTTACATTAACTCCATTGTTGTCCGTTATATCATTATTGTGAGGATTTAATATTATAAGGCTGATACATCGTGTTTGCTAACAATGTCGAATTTTCAACATCCATATTATCTCGCGGACAGGGAACTAACGGGTTGCGAGAACATAATGGTGCATCGATATAATAGACCAGTCACCGTAGACAATAAACGTGTCGCAATAAATTGCACTGTCCTGATTTCTTGGGGTATCGTTACGAGTAGGTTACGTGCTGACTGCGTGGTGCTCGAAAACTTCTTAATTTTCAGTCATTTTTAATATTTGGGTTTAATACTCCTAAATGACTTGTGACTTGTGTTGACTAATGAATCCGTGGAGACAGTTAATCAACATTTAGATTAAACAACGTTTGCTACAACTTGAGGGTAACCTCAGCCGGTACCTTTAATATGTATAGTTTTAGAGGTACAGCACTTCAAACTTCAACGAAATTTTAATTTTAGTGTTACAATCGGGAGAGCTCGTATGGCTACGATACCGATGTTTTTGCATAACACATCAGAGAACACTTCGAACTATATCTGCACGACGACGTATTAATGATTCATATAACCATTTCCATTGAGAAATGATCAATAATTCTTAGATCGTGTTAAGTTATTTTTTAACCCTTTTGATGACGTATGAACACTTTAATATAGGTGCACTAACAGAAAATGTATATTCATCTATTTACGCGACTGCCCAAAAAAGATTATTATGTTTTTCAGTACCTATATTATATACAATACTTAGCGATGCATCACTTTGATCAAGAGATCCCAAAAACCAGCACAGTGCATTTTTTTACGACTAACTGTGTTTGCTTGCTAACTTTGTATGATTGCTTTAAAATGTAATGTTTGTTCCCTAAAAAATAATAAAATCATATTTTAAATTACCTGTTTAGGTGATTATCTATCTCCGTACGAACTAGCAATTAGCAAAAATTGCTCCAATTTCTCAACTACTATTTCGAATTTTTGGGAAAAAATTGACTCAAGTTTGAAGTGCTTCACCTCAATATTTATTAAAGCTGTGTGTTAAACGGTTGTGCTCAAATTTTTGAATTTTTTCCTTTTTGATTAATGAGATTGATTATTTTCATAGAATTCACCATTAGAAGTTAGTTAGCCAAAATCTGATAAGTGGAAGTATTCTGCGAACCACGAAGGTAGCACAGGTTAATGCAATTTATTGTGACCTTTTATTATTCTGATGTTTTAAATGACTGGCCTATAAGACGTCGACACTCATTAGTTATAGCTTAATGTTTTCTACTATTTAATCGTTTAGCTTGATTATTTTATTATAATTGTTAGATCAGTGTATGCATCAATAGATTCACATCTGTAATGAAGAATGTATGGGTACATACATCCAGTCGGTTGTCGAATCAAACAAGACTCTACATTTTCAAACCAAATATATTTGAAAATGAATACCTCTATTTAAAAGTTCACTTTACTTAAGATTATATATTATATTAAAACCGACATTCTAAACTGAACATAGAATAAATAGTGGAATATCGTTGGCAACAGCAAGTTCGGGGCACTTGGCATAACCGCATAATACACCGGGCAGTGTCACGGACGACTTTCGATGCTGTCTGTGTTTAGTCGTGAACTTTCTACCAATGGTAACCTAGATTATTCATATTGGATAGTCATGGCCTTGTTGTGTGCTATTAAACGGTTACGAGTGAGTGTGAGCGTGCAACTGATGGAGGGAAACACTTTCATTATTTGATGGCACTTTTGTTTCATGAAATCATTGATGTCTTATAGTAGAGATTGTCTAAATATTATAGGCTATAATATGTTTGTTTATTTAATTTACTGTTTTTTTTTTGTTTGTTTTTTTTTTTCATTTTTGGTAGGCACACGTTTGAATACTATCTCACCTGATTGTAAGCGATGACGTGATCGACGATGAAGTACACTTGCCTTGAACTAACATATTCATGCTATTCTTAAAAACCCTCAGACTGTAGCTTAAGATAATTGAAAATTTTGAAAAGACAAGCCGTTGTTTTGTTTTTTTATCCTTATAGTTTCGATAGTGATATAGAAAAATGGACATCATTATCATCTTTAATCAGACTGACTATTATTGAACGAGCCACTAAAGTATCCAATAGACATTAAAGCTTAATAAAACTAAATCAAATTTCTCCCATTAATAAATCAAGTGCGTAACATTGTCCTCCTCTGCGGAGTCCGTGCAATGTACACGATTAACGATCCTATGGGAAATGCTTATCCATGGCTCATCCCAAGTGTATTTGACTTATGTAATACTAATTATGCAACTAGTATTTTGTTTACCTGGTAAAGTTTAGTTAATTTGCGTTGTCCTGTACGTGTACCTACAACCAACACTAGCATGACAAAAATAGAAGAATGACTTCAAAAGCGTGCAACTTTTTTACCGATTTGATTTATTTTTCACAAAATCGTATTTGGATATATATACATCAACTTTCAGATAAATCTTCGTTCCTGAAGGTTTTTGCTGGTTGTCAAATACCTTCAGGAACGAAACGGTTAGACATTGTCAATAATTGTTATATTTAGAAAGCCTATCCCTCATCCTACCTGCAAACTTTTTTACGAAGTCCCCAGTGGATAAAATGTGTTTTCCTATGCCTAGGTTCACGTAAAAGTTATAATAAAAAACTTTATCTCCAGTGTGGTTCCGCCCGCTTGACATTTGAAATTACCTGCATGGAAATTGCTGCATTTCACAGCATTTACGATATACAAATATACTATACTAAGTATTTAAAGTAGAAAATATTGAAAAAAAAAAAAACAGCTCGTGGAAAAGTATTCAAAGTCACCCAGCGATCGGCGAAGTTAAACAAATCTTACAAACAAGTCGATCCGTGGTTGGATGACCATCTTAATATACCGAGATTCTTTCGTGCCTCGAAAAGCACTTTTAGCTGTTGGTCCCGGCTGACTGATCTATACTACTATTGTATTGTTACTAGATCTTTGAAAATCGTTACGGATATTTGGAAGCCAGGATATCTGAAACTTACGAAATTTGTTCGAACAGTACAACAACACGGTACGACAGAGATAGCTAAAAGTTTTCATTTGCAATATAGTTTAAAGATCACACTTAAATTCTTTCCGGTCGCTAGTTCAATTTCGCAGAACTTTTAAGCATAAAATTGAATGAGGACGTCGCGCGTCGGAAATAAACCGATCAAATTCAGTTCGGAACCAAACAAACAGACAGACAGGCTTATCTTCCGCGAATAATCACGGTAAATCCGTGTCCCAGTATCGACTGCAACTAACTTTGTGTGCGAATCTACTGTTCCGCGCCACCAAATGGCAGGCAGTCGTTCGCAAATGGCATATTAACCTCGATTCTGATGTTCAGTCCAGGTGCAGCATCGATATCGGAAAACTTAAATAGAGAATTAGTTAACCTGAATAGGCAACAGAAGTGGCTAATCGATAACGGAATAGCTTTATGACGGCTAGTAAAATACTAGGTAAATCGATATAAAACAAGAAACAAGAATCGAAATGGACCACTTGCCATACACAATAAGTTAAAGAGAAAATCTATCAGCACTTGCGATTGTTGAAATGCGAAAATTTATTGGATTGACCATGTGACATTTTGGTACCTATAACATACATTTTAAGCTTTATGACAGTCGTTGCTGCTGTTAGTATCATTACTTTTCCCTTTGTCCTCGACCTGGTGTCCTTGTTGCTGCAATATAATCATTGTTATTTACACAACATGCTTATTAGTATAACTAAACGGGAGATGACAATCTGTGATTTTAGTGGAACCTCGCAAATTTCCATCGGCTCGACCCGTCAAAGTGGTAATTGAAGGGACTCTCTCTTTTCTTAACACGCTGCTTTTTCATTACTGCCAAAGGAAGCCCAAGAAAAAGGCGGCAAAAGAAAAAAATAGAAGGCATAAAATCAATTTAGCTACGTTCGTGTACCATTAGCAAAGTGTAACGTTGGCAGATGCGGCGGTTATGCAATTTTGTAACTGTATTTTCGTCATCATGTTTAAAGATGAACTTCATTGAGAGGATTTCCCGAATTTCCCACGGGAACGGGAATAAATGGGTATACGCGCACGAAGTGGAAAGCAAAACCTAGTTTATAATACTTAACTAGGCAACCATTACACATTTTGGAATTTCCAAATTGTAAATCATCTCAAAAAATGGTGAAACATGTTTGCAAGTGAAAGTCTTCATCGAACTCAACTCGAAATTCATAGTTAAAGGTCAAACGATAATAATCGTCTAGTAAATATTTAGCACTGTATGAAACTGGTTTATTAATTATAAAGATACAGCTAGTCAGTTACCTAAATATTAACAGCCAAGACTTTCGATTAACGTTATTTTCATAAACAGCAGTTTACAGTTCACGTAACACTTCAGTTTCTTTTTTCCAATCCATGATTCATTTCAAATAACAGCTACGTAACCATTTTAGAAACGGTTAACTTAACAGACTTAAAAAAAAAGTAGGAAGTTCTGAAATCGACTGTTTTTTTTTGTTGTTGCATGTTTGTTCAGCGATATTTACGCCAATTATCAACCTATTTTATTTTTTGTATGGGTAAGAGGATTTGACCGGACGTTTCAATATGGTGAAGATCTGTTGAAGAACTTATTTCAATTTGGTGAAGATCTGTTGAAGAACTTCAGAGATAAGCATCGGAACTCTTCAATGAGGAATAGCAATCTTCGGAGATTGCTGAAAACGCAGTTATACTTCAAAAATAATGGTACTGATTACTGAAGCTAGCAATTAATCTCCAAAAATTTGCTGCTGTTAGCCAACTTACAACATGTCAAGAAGTTTTTATCATTCATAGGTTATTATGACAGATATAGAAATAGAAAAAACTTTTTACAAAAAAATACAACCGACTTCTACACAAAAAATCAAAAAAGTGCAAAATAACTTTAATTTCGGAACTCGGTGTTTGTGGTTGCTTTTTCGTTTTTTGAACACCGACTTCCGAAATTAAAGTTATTTTGCACTTTTTTGATTTTTTGTGTAGAAGTCGGTTGTATTTTTTTGTAAAAAGTTTTTTATTTTTCACTTTTTAGTGGTACCTACACCCCCTCCCCTCCCCCACCTAAACGAACCAATCACATTGGTGTAAAAAAAACGTACAGCTCCTTTGCAGAGTAGACTAAGAGGTCGTCAAAGTAGACAAAGTACATATTTTTTTTAGATTTTTCGAAAACCGCTTGGTTGATTTCGATAAAATTTTCATGGGACCATTTGGGAAGTATACCCTTTCCAACAAAAAAAGAATTTTTCAAATCGGTTGACAAGCGACGGAGTTATGCGCGAACAAACATAAAAAAAAAAAAAAAAAATACAAACATCCGAATTGAGAACCTCCTCCTTTTTTAGAAGTCGGTTAAAAATAGGTAATACTTTGTAGGTTACAGTAAAACGCTACAGTTCTATCAACAACTTGTCAAGAATTAGATGCGTAGCAAGAAGGAGTAAGTTTCCATTTTTGAGATGTGACGAAGTCTACCCTGATAATATTTTATTAAGTGTGGGGTGACGCCGCGCTGCAGGGTGGTAGGGGGTGTGAAAAATTCAGCATCGCAGCCGCGTGTCGGATGCTCTCGAGTACGACGTGGTATAGGCTTTTTAATATGTATTTTTATGCCTCGACCTATTCAATATATTTAGGGATTCGTTACATTCCGTCGACTTGTCCAACTGTTCGCAATAAGAGCGTTGAATAAAAGATACAACTCCCACAATCGCTTATTGTCAATGTCAACTAAATATAGGGTACAGGTTACGGATCTGATTTTACTCAATTACGGACCTCTGTATGTTTCAAATTCATGTATTTAATTGATTTGGAGACACCATGTCAGGTTGTTTAGCACGAGGCGATATGCATGGCTACCATCCAATAGAATTGAACTGCCCTTTCCATAAGGGCTTGCAATATAATTAAGTATGGATCTGCTTGCCATTTGCAATGTTTGGGAAAGACTTTTTATTGATAGTATATAACATAAATAAAATTTAACGTAAAATAGATTTTAGTTAAAATTCTGGTAGTAATTTGAGGTACACTGCGGGGATGTTACGGTGTTTTTTTCGGGACTGAAGTCGGAATCGTAGTATTATAAATAGTTTCTAATTCTGATAGTGAGACTACAGTCTTAGTACATAAACAAGACAGTACATTTGAAGTAAGGAATAAATATAGCATCACTGTTCATTATCTACGTATGATATACATATATATTTATATATATTGTACAAAAAATGTTACTTCAGTCAGATCCCGCAGAAATAAAAGCGTCCCGATTGCATTTAAGCCATTTTTGTGGCGATAGGAATTTCTATGAATAAAATCGCGTCTTGAACTCAGGACACTCATTGGGGAATACAGAATGGTGCGTAACAGAAACTGGGTATAATTGGCAATTTGAAAAAGGAATGCATTGATTAAAACTGGTTTGCGGAATGTTGCCAGTTCCTATTACTTTTTAAAAATAATGTATCGCATGGAATTAGTATATCACCAATCGTAATACTCAAAGGAGGGAAAAGTAGTAATGACATAAAGTGTAAGTGGTGGCACAGGTTACGGTATGCGGCGTCATCAGGCACCCGTTGGTCTAGACGGGTCACTTTCACTGAGGAACATGTAGTGACGGAACAGCGTGATTTAACGCACACCGCGAGTGAATGGTTAATAAACGCAGACCTCATCATTATTCGCTTTTGTTTTCTCTGCGCATCTACTTAATAAAGGTTTTAATTTCATCCACCTATAAAGCTGATGAAACATAATTTAATTAAATTTTATCCTAAAGTATGGAATCGTAACAAAAACAATTACTACTTTTGCACTGAAATCGAGAATTAGTGGAACTTTGAGATAAGTAGGTGCACTAAAATTTTGCGAAACTTGATACACACAAAACCTGGAATAATATTTAACACAAAAACAGGCGACGATTAGTCACATATACCTACATGCGTTTCAGGTACGTAGGTTGAGCATAATTTGCTTGAAGCTTGGGTTATCCACGTCCATATAAATTTCGCAATCAGCTATCATAATATCCATAAAACAACACGATACAATAAATTGTTACAAAACAGTTTAAATTTTGAACACTATCGGGTTTCGTAACAGTAAAAAACAAGCATAATATTATATCTATCAAATTACAATGATGACACATGTTTCTCTGTATGCAAGCGCAGCCCAAGAAACTATGTTAATTATTAATGTTACATAATCTAGCTGCACGTTAGTTGCATAATATAGTAGGACTTATTGACTGTTCAGTGTTCACATCAAATAGCGTAGGTTTATAGTCACAGGTTGAGGATCGCGTGCTCGCACAGACAGCTACAATTTTGTTCACGCGAATTATGTTCCCATAAACGCATACGCTACAGGTGTGGAGCATTCAACATTTTCATGTAAATTGATAGACAGGGCAAAGTTTAATGAAGTTCGACACGAGGTGGATAATTATTTGTATAATGAATGACGTATTTCAGACAGGTACCCTGTGAATGGTGATCAAAGCAATCAATTGCAGCTTGCGGTAAGCGACCGCGGAACCCTTTGTCATACAACATTTTGGGTGTCACACGGTTTAAAAGCGTCATAAAATATTACTAGAACAAGAGACTTAATGTTACAAAGTTACAAGAGCCAAACTTTGCGGCAGCCGTGTATTTCCACAAATTAGGTGGGATCAAAAGGCTCAAGACTACTTTTATCGATCGGTTTACGAGTTAAGTGCAGTCTTTAATAATTTAATGAAGATGCCCTTAGCATTGGTTCTTACTAAATCGATTACTAAAACGTTTCCATGAACTAGTTTTATGTTCAAAGGCTTTTACTAGCGAATAGCGAATGCCTTACTATTTCCATGTTGAATTCGAATTTTGCTGTTTGATTTGGTTTCGTAACGAAGTAATGAATAAATCTGATTCTGCGAATATGTTGCAATAATCATGTAGAACTAGCTTTGTAAATTAAACGCGGGATGGTTTATTTCAAGTTTATTATTACTGGCATATATTTAAGTTAAAAAATCCGCGAAGTCTTAACTTGTGTCGTTTTCACACATCATGACCCTGTCTCTATTATACTTTCACAACAGATTAATCTTAGATAGCATAGACATTAATTAAGTTTGTGGCTCAGTAACCTTTCACGACTCAAACGCATCAAATTGCAATAAAATTCTTAACTTGATGTCTCTGGATTGTGGAATGTGGTGACTCTAGTAATAAAGCAGTTGTTGATGTGCGA
Organism: Hecatera dysodea; assembly: GCA_905332915.2. NCBI lineage: Eukaryota > Metazoa > Arthropoda > Insecta > Lepidoptera > Noctuidae > Hecatera > Hecatera dysodea. Next base: position 20,224,186 of record HG995286.1, on the reverse strand, counting down.
CTGACTTCTGTGCAGAGCTTCTTTCAGATTATTTCTAAGTATAACAGATTCTGAGTATGTGAGACGACGGTTAAGCCACATCGGTAATTTCAAGAGATTCCCATAAAGATAGCAAGATTGCTTGGACAAAGTAGCGTTCTATCACAACAACACTCTATCACAGATTACGATTGTTGCAACGCCAAAAAGTAAGGATATTGACCACGTGACATTTCGGTACCTCATCTGATCATTTCCACACATCTTGGATTATTTGACCGTCAATATCGCTGGTAGAATATCACGTTGTCTAGCGCCCGTGGTTGCCTCTTAAAATTTCAAAGACCGATGTAAAGTTTCCTTTGTCCGCTTGTCGCATCCTATTCATCAAATAGTAAAGAAAACGACACTGCAATCGATTGGTAATTCAAACGTATGTACATATGCCTGTGTTAACCTGCGCAAAACATAATTAGGGTAGCCGCTCAATAACTTATGCATGTTACTCAATCGATACGGGCACGTGACGTCGAAAAATAAATTTAACTGGAATTCGCTATAAGTTATTCAGAGACCGCAGCATTTTCTAATTTGTTTCCTACTCCGACAACGTGTTTCCAGACTGATCGGACTGCACGGGCATTAAAGTGCAATTAAATTTCAGTCGACCGATGATTGGACGGTCAGATCGATCAAACATGCATGGATGCGCAGCATAGATTGGCTGATCATTTTGGGCTGACCAGTTCATCTGCCAAGCCGTATGTTGACGTCGACTTCCATTATTCAGATCAGATGCAGATGAATACCACTATATACTTGCATTTAAAATAAAAGAAACTATTCCTCGATAAGTTAGTAATTTCATCATAAGTATGGATTTCATCGGTACCTGATTGATCTAAGTCCAACGCTAGAATGACAAAATGGAACAATTGTGGAACAACTTCGATAATCGTATGTCTGTTTGACCAATATAGTCATTAATAAGCACTAAACTGGTGTGGTAACTTAATTATTGACGTAAATATGGACACAATCATTTTTGGTCGGTAATTTAGACTTGCATATGGTCTCACGTCGAAACAGCTACATTCCAGGTATAACATATAATGTAAGTGTATGGTACAGTTTATAACTCTTATTTTTAGGGACCGGCTCCTTTACCCTATGCATGTTATATGTGTGAGTGACGTCATTCCGTGACGTGTCTCAAATCATTCCAGGTTGACGTGACGTCCCCTCCATTTTTTTTCTGGTTGGAAAATCTTCAAATGACTTCCCCCGCCCTGGGCGGAGCGGGAGGGAGTGTCGAGACTCTTACTGACTAAAACTCTTATCTCCCTAATGTCCTTTGCGTTCCAGGGCCGCGGTGACTCTTACGAAAAAAATCCGTCACCCTAGCAGGCACTGACCCTATGGGGTCCCGTCTTCTTTGCTGACAGCTTTTTGAGGCGACTCGTATAAATACGTTCACCAGTTTAAATGATAAGATTGCGAACAAACTGTGCGCAAACTAGCGATGGCTTTCTTTCTTACACCCATTTGCATGGATTAGCAGTCATTATAATATTAACGGTTTGATACAATCTTCCTCTTGACTTTCGACGTAATTTCATACATAAGACTTTTTAAAGTTTCTTGACCGATGTTGATACTGTTCTTAGTTACAACTTTCTAAACTAATACGTGTGGAAAAGTTTTAATGTAGATAGGTAGTTATAAAATCGAACAAACGCATGCACAGAAAAAAGTAGCAAGTAGTAGATTTGTTTTATGTCTAAATAAAAACAATAAAGCGGGTATAATATTTTTATTAATTAAGTATTCAATCAGTAATTCATGAGCAAAATTTGCGAATGGGGAGACATTACTTTTGTTCTGAACGCATGCAATCATCATGCATCTGAAATAAAAGCATTATTTAAAGCTTTTATTTGCGATTCTCTGCAATTAAACGTTGAAAAGTATGTAATCAGTTCACGAATTTGTCGTCGGGCAAAAGAGTTGCTCGGGATGCTTTATGCCTGCACCTACCTAGTTTCATTACGAATAACCCAGAAACGAGCTGCTTTTGACCTTTATGCAATGTATTGCGAAACAACATATTTTCAAAAGAGTTTTCGGTCGAAATAGTTATCGGCGTTCGTTATTTTAAAATTTCGCATGTCAGCAATTCATCGAAACAATTTTGGTAATTATTGTGAGAAATTTTATCTGGCTGAAAAGCAATGGAATATTTCATATTTCGAGGTGGGTATTTATTTAACTGTTTATCCTCGCATAGGAACACCTTGCATAATGACACAAAAGAAGGACAAATCAAGTACCTGCTGCTTTTCAATATTCTGTGTGCGGTGGACAGCTGGACATCGAAAGGAGGACGGCAGTGGATCTCCTTCGCTTACGCAGGGCCAAGCCATCGCTCCTTTACGATTCCACATACATATCGCCCGCATTCTTAACAATATTTTATTATACCATATCAAATTAAAATTTTGTAAACCTACGACTTGGAACACGTTGCGTTGTAATAAAATATTCTGTATTAGGGTTCCAAATACAGACAGACAAACCTTCGACTGCTCCAGAGAAGACTGCGCTACGATGTTCTTAGGTCGTTCACCAAGGATTTAAATATATACCTTATTTTGATCTAATACCTAACTATTAAATTCGATTGATAAAATAAAAATGCTCTGCCGTCCCGTCCGCCAGTACGCGCAGGCCATTTGTTTGCTCCAAATCCTAAACCGATTTTTAAAGTGAATACTTTCTAATTACTGGGTTCTTAGAAATGATCCGATACATAACACGTCATTGGTTCTTAGCAGAATCTTTACAAATTTATTTTTGTGCATTTGTACACCCAATGTTTTCTTTTAACCTTCTTCCTACTAAGTACACCAAGACAGGATAATCCGTACTTATTTATAATTGTAAATAGGAAAGTTTGGATTTTTGGATGGATGGATGTTTGTTACTCAATCACGTCAGAGCAGGCTGAACGGATTACCATCTAATAATCCATAGATGTTAGCCACCAATTATTTTTATCGTTTTTTTTTTTATTTATTTTAAACGTTGGAGTATGTTCCCTTGAGACAATTTTCATCACTCACGCTGGTGGAGCCGCGGGCTACAGGTAGTATTTTATGACTATACCTACCTATGTATATATATCTAACAAAGTGGTTGTTTTATATTTCTATTAGTGGGTCCAGCAGTCGCCTTGTTTGCTCGGGGCAAAGTTCTCGACAATATCTCATTATAAATCCAATGAGATCAGTTTCCACATGAAATGGTTTGAAGACTAAGAAGGTTGTAAACCTATGTAGTCTTACGCTAGTTTCAATGATTATTCACGTTATTTTAAGGTGTGTTAGCCCATAGTCACAACACAGCCCTAGCATTTTCACATGTCAAAATGTGTATTTATAGCTTTACCATAAACCCATATCAGCTTTATCCACAATGCATTCGAATTTAAAAGTTGTTACAGTGTTGCTAGTAAATGAACACTAAAAATCAGTTTCCCAGTTTTGGGACCCTGGTTATTAATCCACACGCACACGATTCCCGGCGTGTATGAGCCAGCGAGTGTTTCCATTATCGCTAAATGCAGCAGCACCCCATTCGTTAAAATCGGCTTAGCTGTTTAGGATTTGGGTAGTTGGTAATGTTGGATTATATTTCCTGCCATGTTGTTACGAACATAAGCTTTATATTGAAGCAAACATCCAAATTGCTCAGTCTAGGAACTTAGTAGTGGAGCGGTGTCTTACGAGCTTCATTTGAGATTCGTTTACGCAAACGGAATTTTAAAACCAAGGACCGTTTTCCAGAATAACTGAACTGCCTAAATAACTGATACAGCATCGTTTAAAAACCGCGCGCACGTTAAAACGATTAACCTCCTTCAGTCCAAATATAAATATGTACCTTGCAGTTTGTTCGGTTTTCTATTTTGCTGTCGCATGCTTTGATTGGTTAGAATACGCATGGCCAGAACCACAGTATAGATACATCATCTCATATGAACTGCACAGTCTCAATTGAATGCAGAACGCCAACTGGATTTTCTTTTAAACTGACACCATAGGCCAGTGACCGAATTAGAAAAGCAACAGCACTCGCAAACGAGCTATCAAAAAAACAAGATTGATTTGACAAAGAAGAGAGTTCTTTAAAAAGACTAACAGATATAAATTCTTTATAAACTCGGGCTACGATCCCTGGTGGGTTACATACCTAAATATGCTGGAAACTACCTCGCGGATTAAAAGTTATAAAAGTTCCAGTGAATAGTGACAGTACAGACAGTTTGCCGCGCTTAGCCGTACACTTACCGTGTACACACAGGCGGAAAATCTTACTAAAGGAATTGTCACATGCGTCGCATCACACGTTAACTATACGAGATCACGGATAATGGATTTTGCAGCGCCCAAGGTGATAAACCTCCACGGTAAAAATAACATGATTAGGTGGGAAATACCACGTATCTATATTATTTCTGTTTTATACAAATATACCTGTTCCGCTGCGTTCGATTTCCTGGTATTTATCGAAAGCCATAGAGGGTGGAAGTGGGTACCTACTACGTATAATTGTCATGTGAAACCTATAATACTTTCACAAATCATTGTGATTCATATAAAGTAACGTGGGAATGCGTAAATACCTGTACTTAGTGTAGCCAGTTAAGTTGGATGCGACGCGAACGATTTCACTAACAAGTCAATGACGCAACCTATGTAATTTGTACTTCGTACGATATATGTATACTACACATAATATCATGAGACTCCTCTCATAATATATGTATCTGGTTATATCTTTAACATACACAACTTTTATTGAGTGACTACATGAACATGATTGTTGTAATGAACTAGTGAATTAGATAAGGAAATTTGTGTATATGTTACCGGAAATGTGTAATTCGGTATTCTATACTATTGTATAGAATACCGAATTACACAGATTGCCGGAAAATGTATAGAATATCTAAAGCGTTAAGGTAATATTATTCATTTTATACTTTGCCTAGGTATTCTATACAATACCGAATGCTCAGTCGCCTAAGTGTGTAAAAGACGATACCTAGTAAGGAAAGGGGAGCCGTGCTGGAGCAGGTAGTAACGAAAATATGTATATCGTAGCCATATCTTAGAATTGGCCTTATAGTAAAATGTCTACTTCGTCGGAGCTCTTTTTTAACCCCCGACGCAAAAAGAGAGGTGTTATAAGTTTGACTTGTCTGTCTGTTTGTCGGTCTGTCTGTCTGTGGCTCCGTAGCTCGCGAACGGCCGAATCGATTTCAATTTACGTCCCCCAATGCGACGTACTGTTTTAGAATTATTAATACATACTTAGGTACTTTAAGATTGTGTTTTTTTTATTATTGTTTTACTTTTTATAGGGACTTAGGTTTTCGTGTCGGGGTTTTTTTTTAAATTTAATCTATTATTTTATACTTTTTATAGGCTACTCATAAGAACACTTTCGATTAAGTCATCAATATTCTCTTTCAGTGCGCTTTCATTTGACACCCCACTCGAGTATATTTGCAGACATTCGGTTATTCTTCCCCACTTTCACCCCCCACAGCTTTTAAACGACTTAACCATTATTAATTTCAAACTAAATTGAAATCGCTTCATCCGTTCGAGAGCTTCAGAGCCACAGACAGACAGACAAACAGACAGACAGATACGTCAAACTTATAACACCCGTCTTTTTGCGTTGGGGGTTATAAATCTACGAAAATAAGAGTTGTTTTTGACTGTTTGTAAATGCGATGACTCCTAAAACGTAGAAGAATTGTCCTTCTGAATAGAATGCACTAAGTTCTGCAATGCTACACTCGCGGGCGGAGAGATCGTCAACGGTTTTTGTCAGGAACACATCAAGTTTTATTGCATTACCTAATGAAGTCTAAGAAAAGTCAGTCTGCAGGAAACGTCTGATTATTAGAAGCAAGTAGGCGAGGGGTCAGCTACTCGTGTCAAGTATCAACGCAATAGCGGTTAGCTTATTGCTTATCACATGCGTCAGCTGCCCACACAGACCGACGATGTACTCAACTAAGTTCCTACTTACGTAAGTAGGTACGTAGGTAGGAGCTTTGCGGAATTTGTTCGAAAGAGTCACCGCGGCCCTGGAACGCAGAGGGCACAAGAAGGATCACGGGTGGGTTTTAGTCAGTAAGAGTCTGACACTCCCTTCTGCTCCGCCCAGAGCGGAAGAAGTCATTTGAGGATTTCGCATAAAAAAACAACTATGCTAAATTGGATTATAAAAGATACAAGATTTTGAGGCATCATTGGACATTGATTCCCAGGCATGCCTCTAATGTTGTGCAATCGAATTTCATTTCACTTTGTATTTAGGTGGGAATGAATTGAAAAATATTTCTCTTGAAACTGCAACATTCAATTATTTAGATGATACATGAACCATTGATTCCCCTAACAATTACAACTATCTTTAAAAATAAAAATATAAACTATCTTTTAACTGAATTAAATTCCGAAGAAATAAATCGTCCGGCTACTGTATTTTTGCGGTATCAACACTGCATACGTAATGGATGATTAAATGAATCCATAATTGGATGTTGCGCAACCGCATGATATGTTGGTAAGAGAAAGTGCAACCGGACAGATCACCACTAGAGAAGGTGATTCATGTACTAATATATCAACATATTAACTTTCTTCATGGGTTTCAAAATTCTATTTTTAACCAACTTCATTCTCGGTTCACATGAAATAATTAAAAAGAAATTGAGACGTTTTCCTAAATTCCAGACAAAGATCGCATATCAGGTAAAATATGAACCGTGCTGCATGTATCTGCGGAATGAACAGCTAAATCATATTAACTCTTATTACGTCCATATTGTTCTCCGTGAGATATCAAGTATGTGACTATGTTCAGAATTAATATTATGCTTCTATGAAAACCTGATGCAATATTAGATATAGGCTAATACCTAGTTGTGTGTTGTATGTTATGTAGGGACGTGACATACTATAAGCGTAAAGGATTACCAAAAAGTCGAAAATGAATGTGATTGATCCCACTATCGAAAATTCATGTGTCCAATTTAGTCATCTTGACTATTCGACAATCCGTATCGCATAGAACGTTGACGGTGATTCAATGTGTTGACCATTACATTATGTATATGGACTTAAGGCTGCGATCTCCGTGTTTGTTTCGATGTTTTTCTCAGGGTAGTCAGCTTCCGCACCGGTTCCAACAAGCGGTTTCATAAAAAATGAAAGACGTGTAAAAGGATTCGTGTAACATTCAGTGTATCATTTTATGTGTGTAAAAAAAAAACATTTATTCCATTTTGTGGCTTTTTCCTATTATTCGGTGGCCACTCTTTCAATAGTAATTAATGCCGTAATTTTGCCTTGTAGAAATAATAACATGACTCGACCATAGTAATAGGTAGGTACCTGTTTATGTATAAGTATTTATAAAACCACCTAAAACTCGTCGCGTGGAATCACCGTGGAATGAACTTTAACTGATTATACGGCAATAACGGAAACTGTCGTAAAAATATTAACGTCATGACAAATTACCTAAGTGTTTAGAAAAAAACAGCGTATCAACAAACAAGTTCTCAGTGATTCTTGGGGAAACCAAATTATAGTGAATACTCATCGCAATCAATAATGAATGTTTAATAACATTGAAGATACAAACACTTTGAGAACCAAAACATACATACATGTCAGTGTTGCCCGATACGCTTATATCCGTAAACTTATTCCGTTGTAAAACAAGGAAAAATTAAGACATGAAGTGCCTCCTTGTTTTCCACTAAACAATAAGCTAGCAGTATAAACTTTAAAGCTGACTCTAAAATTGGCTCTCATGTAGTCAGTCTACCATAGATATATTTTATATTTCTATGCAGTCTACTATAACGTTGAAATTCATTCACAATGAACGTGCGACGCAACTAATGGCCGGTCTCAGTAACATATCTATCTTTGACCAACTATCAAATTAGCTACCGTCAGTAACTGACACTTCATGTTAGCGTTTCAAACTTAAGATAGATAGGAATTTCAATTTCCACTTTGGATCCATCATTTGGCAGGTGTTTGCTCTCACCTGCGTAGTATAAGTAGAGTCATGGAAATGAACTGCAGGTAGACGTTTTGTTAAAATGCGATATCAGACCGACAGATCTGTCTTTGATTAGTTAGCGTGGTGAGAATTGAGACGACTGTAACAGATATGCTGGATGTGACAGTTAAATTCTGGGAGGTTACCGGGTTAATCTTGTGGTAGATTATTGAGACTAGATGTAACTGAGATATGCTTGAGAGTTGAGCGTGTATTATAAATTCTGATCGTCTACCAGTTTAAAAGCTCACAAGTTTGGTATGTGCATAGTTCAAAACGAAAATCATTTGTATTCATTATTTAGTTCTGCTAAGCGTTAACATATAACATTGGGGGCTTAAATCTTTGAAAATGCATTAAATGGTTTAGTAAGTACTTTGGTGGTAACTCCATTGAAAGAGGAACGATAATGCTATGATTGAGTGCGACAAAGAGGCTTAACTTCAGGTTCATGATTAAAATGACGCTTACAGGCTTACTGCTAATGAGCCTTTGTGATACAACCGTGCATCATTTTAATTACCTGATAAAGTGAATATGAGAATTAAGCTGGAAATGGAAAGTTTGTTGAGTAATAAGGAAACTTGCAGGTTGCGAAATACATGTATACCGGATACGCCAAGAGTCATTCGAGAAATATGTAAGTAGTATGAAACTATCACTTGTGACTGGGTGGTGGAAGAGGGTCAAGCAGTGCTAAAAGTAAGTCAATCACCGCAAACGCAATACGTAGTCGTGTATTTATTTAGATATTTAAGTGGTGAGTGGCATGACAGTGAAGACTTTGCTACGCGATAGTGAGTTGCCTCACTCACCTCACCCGGTACCTATTGAGTCGTTTTTCCTAAGGTCTGTCCTTAGAAAAAACGACTCAATATGTTTAAACCAGATGTTTGTTTAATTTGTGGAGATAAGAGAGAATCGAGGCTACAAAAGCAATGTCTCTTAACTGGATATAACAGACTCCGCATTGCTGCATTTACCAGTTAAACCATCCAAAGGGCGATAAACCATCGGTTTAGCCGTTGTCATGAGACACTTATGCACCTAAAACGAGTCCTTTTTAAGTGTATAACGAATTCCCAAATGGCACTTTGATGGGAGTCCGCCGAAAATGGAATGACATAAGATAACGCAAACAGATTGCCTTCACGTCGACACTGGACGATATATACACGTATGCTCGGTCTACACTCACAGCCGGAATTGCAATTAATTACAACTAATCGAGGCGTCGAATGCTACTACAAACAGAATTATCTTACAAGCTTACGTACTCATAAAATAATTACGACATTATATACATATGTATTAAATAATAGTATCTAATAGTAACCGCCGCATGAGTCGATCTTTTATTTATTTATTTGAGAAAAACAAACAATTGTACAAATGTGTGTTACAGTCAAGTATGGTATGGCATATGGGTATATGTACAATCCACAACGTTTCCACAGCTTACTAGTGTACATTATTAATTAGGTAGATAAGTAAAAATTACATTTAAATACTATGGTTAACAATAAGCTTATACACTAACAACATTTTATTTTGTTATTTGCCGTCGCAGAAAGAAAATATCCAAATGATAAAAGTGGTTATAAATATAATAAAATATAATATTATATTAGATCCTTACATATGAAATTGGCGTTTTGTATGAGAGAACATAGCATCGTATTTTTTTTAATATAAATCAAAATCTTTACCATTGCTATCTATGCACTTTGGCCATCTCATAGGTAGTTCATTACTTCCTTTACTAAAAAAACCATTCGGACGCGAATGAATAAAATCTTTGATCCATCGGGGTTAAATTTTTCCCTTGCAAGGAGTTATCCAAATTTCGGAAAAAATGGTAATCTGTTGGAGCAAAGTCCGGAGAGTACGGCGAATGTCTAAGACATTCCAATTGAAGCTCCTGTAATTTGGTAGCCGTCTGTTGTGCAGTGTGTGCAGCAACAGTGGATTACAGCAATTAACTAGCCTTGGTTTTTTAGAAGCTAACTTTTCCATCATGGTTTTCAGTTGCTAACAATAGACGCCTGTCGTCTGCCGTAATCGTCAGGCCAAATTTAAGAAAGCTGTATAGTGAACGACACCGGCACTGGTCCACCAAATGCTCACAAATAACTTTTTTTGAGTCAATTTTCGCTTGGGGCATGATTTGGCTGGTTCGCCAACGTTCAATCATTGCGATGAGCGCCTCCGATTATTGTACAGGATCCATTTTTCATCACAGGTAATTATTCGATTTAAAATCCCTTAATTATTGTGCCGGTTAAGTAATGTAATGCAGCAGTCGACGCGCTTTTGTCGATGTGCTTCACTCAATTCGTGAGGTACCCACCCTGCAAGCTTTCCCACCTTCCCAATTTACTTCAAGTGGATTAAAACAGTTTTATTACAAACACCGCAGCCTGCAGCTAACTAGGACGTGGTTTACGATGGATCCGCTTCTACTACTAATAGCCTTCAATTCTTCATTATCAAAGCTTGTTCTGCAGGTCGAAATTTCCAGAACGAAAACGTTGGAACCAAAAACGCACTGTGTTTTCTTTTGCGACACCGCCGCCATACACAAAATTAATAGTCCAGTAGGGATATAATATTTTTCACATAAAACCTTCGATAATTCTAAAGTTTTTAATTTTCGCTGAGTGGATAAGTTTCGTAAATTCATGGCTATTTACAAAAATGCTAACAGTTTAGAGTGATGCAATAGGTATTAAGTAGGTATTTCTTATTATTTCGTGTTATTCAAATATTAGAAAATTTAAATTAAAACAGTATACGGGATCTTTGTAAGCACTATCTAAAGGATATATGAGTGAAAATGCTAACAGATAGGTACTATGGAACAATAGAAATCTAAAAATGTCCCGTAACTCATTCAAAAATTTTTTTAAGTTTTTCAATTCATTTCTTATATACTTAAAGAGATTAGTTATACCTTACAACAAAAGTTCTAACAACTAAGTATATGGCTGCGCGAGTAATTGTATTTTTTCTTTATGATTAGCGACATATTGAATTTAAGTTTATAAAGTTTGCACTGTATATTCGTAATAATAAACTCTGCTACCACACAAAAGTTTCAACAAATGCATAATATGGCTTTTGTTTAAATTGCGAATAACTATTTTCGATAACGAGCCGCGTAAGTAGTACGGCGCGTGCGATCGCTGCTGAGTAGCAACACTCCCCCGCTCCGCGCCCGCTCCGATCGGGGGATGTCTCTATCGCCGCATACCTACTGACCGCTTTTAGTTGCCAAAGTACCTAGGTACATGTTCGGTACGTAACGCTTCAGAGCAGTAGATACTAACAACAGAGTGATGGCCACCATACTAGCAAGTGTAATTGTAAATTAGTCACTAATGCACCCAAAGGAGCTGTGCTTTTTTCATTTACTAATAAGATTAGACATTTAAACAAAACTTTTTAAAAGTCCGTTCAACCGATTTGTATTTCTATTCCGTAAGCATAAAGATGGCATTAAAAGCAAAATCGTGATTATAATACCTACCAACTATTTACTGCAGCTGCCATTTGTCATGCCACCAACGTAATAGAAGTCAAAATCGGTTGAACGGACTGTAAAAAAGATTTATTTCAATGTCTAATCTTATTGTGAATAGAGTATCGTGTGCGATGAAAATTTAAAAGCACCATTTGTTTGACGGGTCCGATTACGTAGACAGCATTTGTTATAGTATCAGAGACAAAAAGTGACTTTGATTTTTCGGGTCTTTGTTTCGGGTTTCGGAATAGGTATCACTAAATGTACATTAAAAATAATGAAACAAAAACAGGTAAGGTGCATTCGGCTAACTCCGAAAATCGGGATATTCCAATAATATCAAATATCTAGAAATCTCAGCATAATTTTTTGCTCTAACAACATTCGAATACAACCCCGCGTATGGGGGGTGATGCATGTACAATTGTACATTATTCAACTGGTTGTTTTTTAATTCGATAGATTTTCGTTTAAGTGTACTGTTGAGTAAGATTAGGACACTCTAGCTCAAGCTTTTTTTGTTTTTATTGGAATTATTCTACTCGGGTAATTCTGAATTATAAACCATTTGGTTTTGCCCGAATATTTATTTTACAAAGAAATAAGTCGGCAGTTCTCAATTTTTGCTCCTAATTGAAATTGTAAAAAAAAACTTTTCAATGTGCACTAACGTGTTTTAAACTGTCAACTGTCATTTTATTTAACTGTTTTTTTTAATCAACAAAAACAAGGAGTACGTTTTACCTAACTATTGCGTAGTAAATCGATTGGCGATGCAATTAAAACAATGGAAAAATGTTGGTTTGTATTTTTAAGAAAAAAAGTGTTATATTACTAAAATAAACTTCTTTGAATCTACAGGCGTTATTTTTGTATTTGAGTGTTATTGATAAAACACGACATTTACAAAAAATACACAGTAATGAAATGATTTCGCGTCTCATTCAATAATATACCACATTCACTACAAATATACCTATTATAGCTACTTGTTATAGTAATAGAGGAACAGACAGAAAGTAGAGATTCCGTTACAACATTTTTTTCTGGAACAGGTAGTTGTCCCGGGTTTTAGGTAATCCCTTCAATTCAATAAGTAGCGTGCATTCGGGTGGTTACGAAAGGATTTGTGATCCGTTCGGAGGCATGTTTATATTTTAACCAACACTCATAATTGAACTAATACTGCTAATTTGTCACTTTCTTTACTTGAATATACTACTTAAAGTTCTATTGCAAAGACTTTCATGAATTTCCTTGATAAAAATGTTTAAAATCTTAATAATTTTACTTTGTTCACGTCAAATTTTGAAGCATTGTTGATAATTCTGAATGACAGTTGAAAGTGGGTTTATTTCGTTTGAGCATAAAAAAACATATTTCTTTTTACTTTTGTTTCTTCAAACATTGTTCAGCTTTACCCTAAAAATAAATATTTCTTGAATTTGACCTCTCAGTAGCTTACATAATTATGGGATATTTGTTTTTCGGAATTACCCTACAAGTTGTCTAAGGTTGTAATGTACAAATGCTGCATTTACTTTTAAAAAGTAAATGCAGCATTTGTACATTTATAAAGATGTATACAATGAAAGATAACACTTTATATAATATTTCGCTTTGAATAAATATTTGCTTTCGCTAAGTTTTATTTTTTTTTTTTGTAAATATCATGTTTTATCAATAACACTCAGATACAAAAATGACGCCTGTAGATTCCAATAAGAAGTTAGTTTTATTATATAGCAATTTTAGTTAAATAGCACTGGTTTTATTGAAAAGCCAAACCAAATTTAAAAAATACAGTGATATCCATAGCATAAATACGACAACCACAATTATGTCGATCCTAAAACCAGGTTAAAAAAATAAGTGGTTCGTTTCGATGCCAATGTATACATTCTTATAATAAACTTCCTAGCCTCATTCAAGAACTTAGCAGAAATAAATTCAAATTATTTGTAAAACGTAAGCTGTGCCAGAAAGCTTTTTATACAGTTAAAGATTATCTTGAGGACAAGTAGGCTTGGGATTGAGCTGCTTTAGTTTTGTACACCGCCCAATGTTTTAATGTTTTTATTTCGCTCTTTTGTCTGCTTTTTGTTGATATTTATACAATTTGACATTGGTTTTTATATTTTCATTTACTTTTGACTTGAATGTTTACTTTTAAAGTATTCTTTTTATTACAATTTCTTATTTTGACATGAATATTTACTTTGTAAAGTATTATATTTTTTTTTTCCCTATTGTGAATATGAGGACTATATGGGTTATGTGCTTTTTCTTTTTCAAGTATTTTTTAACGATGTCTGGCTGTTTGAATATTTTTGTAGCCTACCCAAATGTCCTTTCATGGGCATTGTTCGTCGGGTTGTTGAGCTCCTTATTGGTTTGGTGGTCCAAGGTTTGCACTGACTGGATAGGTCCACTCAAAACTGTGTGGTTCCTTCTTAAAAATACCATTTCAGACACAGTTCTGCATGGTCCTCGTATAACGTATTGTGAACATGAGGACCATGTAGATCGCTGTCAGGGGTTTATTTCATGTCAGTCTGGCGGTTTGAGTTCTTTATGTGGCCTACCCAAATGTCCTTACTTTAATATTATTCGTCAAATCGTTGAGCTCCTTAAAGTTCTAAGTTTGAGCTACACGATATCTGACAAATGCTTGCACTGTTTGGACAGGCCCACTCAAATCTGTGTGTTATTTTCCTCAAAAGACCACTTCAGATATAAACTACATGGTTTTCATATGATTTGACCAGTACAATTGCATGGACTTCAAAAGAGACCTTGACCTCTGAATTTGTTTTGGTGCTTCTTCTCAGGGTAGTCAGCTAGGAAACACCAGCCTTATTTAGTTTTTATAACGGCCAAAGCAGATTGACGTGTAAAAGTGTTTTTACAACCTACTTACAAAATAAAAATCATTCATCAGTTATCCTTTAACATTTTTCCATTGTTTTAATTGCATCGCCAATCGATTTACTACGCAATAGTTAGGTAAAACGTACTCCTTGTTTTTGTTGATTAAAAAAAAACAGTTAAATAAAATGACAGTTGACAGTTTAAAACACGTTAGTGCACATTGAAAAGTTTTTTTTTTTACAATTTCAATTAGGAGCAATAATTGAGTAATGCCGACTTATTTTATTGTAAAATAAATGTTCGGGCAAAACCGAATGGTTTATAATTCAGAATTACCCGAGTAGACTAATTCCAATAAAAACAAAAAAAGCTTGAGCTAGAGTGTCCTAATCTTACTCAACAGTACACTTAAACGAAAATCTATCGAATTAAAAAACAACCAGTTGAATAATGTACATGATTCTTCTTATAGATCGTCGGGTAAAACCAATAAAACAAAAAAGCGCGTGAAATATCACTCGCTCACAAAAATGTTGTTAACAGACCAACACACGCTCAAAGCGTCTTGACCAGTTGAAACGCGGGGTTGGATTCGAATGTTGTTAGAGCAAAAAATTATGCTGAGATTTCTAGATATTTGATATTATTGAAAGATCCCGATTTTCGGAGTTAGCCGAATGCACCTTACCTGTTTTTGTTTCATTATTTTTAATGTACATTTAGTGATACCTATTCCGAAACCCGAAACAATTACCCGAAAAATCAAAGTCACTTTTTGTCTCTGACGGGTCCGAATAGGTAGACAGCATTTGTTATAGTACAAATGCTGTCTACCTATTCGGACCCGTCAAACAAATGGTGCTTTTAAATTTTCATCGCACAGGATAGGTACCTACCCTATTCACAATAAGATTAGACATTGAAATAAATCTTTTTTACAGTCCGTTCAACCGATTTTGACTTCTATTACGTTGGTGGCATGACAAATGGCAGCTGCAGTAAATAGTTGGTAGGTATTATAATCACGATTTTGCTTTTAATGCCATCTTTATGCTTACGGAATAGAAATACAAATCGGTTGAACGGACTTTTAAAAAGTTTTGTTTAAATGTCTAATCTTATTTGTAAATGAAAAAAAGCACAGCTCCTTTGGGTGCATTAGTGACTAATTTACAATTACACTTGCTAGTATGGTGGCCATCACTCTGTTGTTAGTATCTACTGCTCTGAAGCGTTACGTACCGAACATGTACCTAGGTACTTTGGCAACTAAAAGCGGTCAGTAGGTATGCGGCGATAGAGACATCCCCCGATCGGAGCGGGCGCGGGGCGGGGGAGTGTTGCTACTCAGCAGCGATCGCACGCGCCGTACTACTTACGCGGCTCGTTATCGAAAATAGTTATTCGCAATTTAAACAAAAGCCATATTATGCATTTGTTGAAATTTTTGTGTGGTAGCAGAGTTTATTATTACGAATATACAGTGCAAACTTTATAAACTTAAATTCAATATATCGCTAATCATAAAGAAAAAATACAATTACTCGTGCAGCCATATACTTAGTTGTTAGAACTTTTGTTGTAAGGTATAACTAATCTCTTTAAGTATATAAGAAATGAATTGAAAAACTTAAAAATTTTTTTGAATGAGTTACGGGACATTTTTAGATTTCTATTGTTCCATAGTACCTATCTGTTAGCATTTTCACTCATATATCCTTTAGATAGTACTTACAAAGAACCCGTATACTGTTTTAATTTAAATTTTCTAATATTTGTATAACACGAAATAATAAGAAATACCTACTTAATACCTATTGCATCACTCTAAACTGTTAGCATTTTTGTAAATAGCCATGAATTTACGAAACTTATCCACTCAGCGAAAATTAAAAACTTTTGAATTATCGAAGGGCATAGACTTCTGGCTACTGGACTATAATCCTTCGAGCCGTTTCTGCAGCACTGGTGCCACGGTGGAACTCGTACTCGTAAATATCGCGATATTTCAAGTTTTCCATTTTGTAAACTGAAAGACGTAAAGAAAAAATACAAAAGAGGAAAAACAAATTAATTATGGTTTTCGAAACAAAAATGCATGAGTAAATAGCTGTATAAACTTGAATTTGGAATTCATAACCAAAGAGGAGTTATTTAAGATCAAAGTGGCCAGTGCGACAAAACGCCAATTTGATATGTAAGGACCTAATATTATTATAAATTTTTACTAGTCGACGGAGTGGAGCTCAATCACCAGCATTAGTTCGACTTGTAGTCGTTACAAAAGCGGGTAAGCACGCACCTCCCGTCTAATTATGGTTCTAGGCACAACAAGAGTAGTGACTCTAGAGAGAGAGGTAGAGTGTTTTCTAGTGAGAGTCGAGAGCAAAAACATTTCTCAATCAAAAAAAAAGATACAGTTAAACTTTTTATGAACCAATCCGTGAAGCATCATGGTTTCAAGTAGTAGGCGTCTTGATTGCAAAGAGCAATTAAAACTTTTTTAGTGACTCCACCTAAGACAGGCATATGTGGTGACATTTATATTGCATAGCTCGTATATATTTACGTTGAACGCTTTCAATAGCTTTAACATATTTATCGTAGTAGGGGTCCCAAATTATACAACCGTATTCCAGCTGCGGGCGAACCAAAGACTAACAGATGCAAGTAAGTAGCCGGGCGTTTAAAATCAGTAGAAGATCTTAACGATGCTGAGTCGGTCTATGGATGGAAATCTTAACATACCGAGACTACTCCATGCCTAGGAAAACACGTTAAGCCATTGGCCCCAGCTGTCATTTGCAGATTTCAGAAAATCTCAATCCAGTCTTGCCAAGAAGTTAATGAGTTATGGAGGTCTGGTACACAGCTGCTTCATCTAAAGTACTGGTATTGAGCTGAAACCGGTTTGACTGGAAGTCAGCCCCAATAAAGTTAGGAAAAAGGCAAAATAGGTGCATTTCAAAATTTTCTTGACGTATAGAATCGCTAACCTACGCTAGTCAGTTTTTAAACCAATCATAAAGATATGTTTTTTTTTAATCCTGTTATTTGTTATCATTGTAAATTACTTATATAGCTCTACGTTTACTTTTACGAATATGGTCAACAATCGCGAAAAGATATACTTTTATGCTAGAGTTAACATTTTTGTACCTACGTTAATATCTAAGATTTATATTTCTATAATACCAATATGAATTTTGAATAAAGATTTATTTTTATATTTATTATTATTATATCTAACTTTCTAATATAAAAATTAGGAACTAAATAAACTAAACACATTAATTTGCAAGCGTTCAAACATAAAAATAACTTTATAATACCAATCAAGCGAATTGAAAACAGTACCTAACTGTACCAATAGAGCATCCGACTAATTAAAACTGACGTAAAATAGAATGTACCTATATAACATTTCAATATCGAATATTATAACATTTTATGGACGATTATCGGCGATAAACATGGAGAAGATTTCCTTTCAAATGATTAACAATGTTAGAGGAGGATTTTATGTAATGAATAAGCACTGGATATGAAACCAAAGAAAACACAATAGAAATCATATATATTTTTCGTTGCATCTAACATTTTGATGAACAGCGAATATAATATTTGATGTTCATCGTCGACCAAATCATCCCTTTCATCGAATCGACCTCAGGTAAGATTGTAGTCAGAAGCGACCCTATCAATTTTCTTTTTCGAAGTATTAGGCTCGTATAAAAGAAATATTACTACAACCAAATTCATGGTTATATTAATTTCTCATAAAAACTCAATAATGTTTTATTGAGTCGTCTGAAATTGCATTTTTCCAGAAGCGGTTTGTAGCAATGAATCGTTGTTAAGCCTATAACTTCAATCGAATGCATTCGCATACCTACTTGTTAAAAATATTGAAATTTTCACTGCAAAAGACTATGCGGGATTTATTTTAATTGAGTGTTTCAGATGTAATTGGTGTAAGGCTGCTTGCTGTGTGAATAGTTTCGTTCAAGTAGGAATACACATTGCACCCACACTACAGAGATAACCAAACATCAATATTAAATATCAATATCATCAATATTAAATGGCAGCTTCATACTTTCTATGAAATTAAGATAAAAGCCAATCCGATATCTTGTTTCTTGCATAACTTATTAATTTGCTGTTACAGTTTACCTTTTGCTGGGTTCTCATACTAATCATGCTCATGCGCCTAAAATCGTTTCAACACTCAATTTAACTTCAGTATCCAGGCCTTACAAGATGCAAATGAAAGCACCTTCGTCAGATATTGGAAATATACCTACGAATTTTATATCGTATTACCCGCAGCAACCTGTTCATTGAACTTTAATCTGAACACCGAAATTCGTGCTTTAAAAAGCGTTCGAATTCAAGTCACAAAATCATTTCTGCGACAATGTCAAAAAAGTTACTGCAGGGAAACTATGGAATTTACAGAAGTTTTTGCTTGTTTGGAACTGCGATGCGATGCTACTGCGTATGGTCCTTAAAAAACGAAAACTACCGTGTAATAAGACTGGTTTCATTTGTATACGTGTTGCCGAAGGATTAAAAAATACCCATAAAAATATTAACTCGTTAGGTAGGTACTGGCCACATGACGGATGCACAGGTTTTGGTCCTTATTTTCGAATTGATACGTTTGCTTTTTAGTGCGAAACGTACCTGTCCAAGGAAAGCAAACACTCCTTCAAAAACCCTGATTAACTTGTCTAATTCGCAAAGAGTCGAAGTTTGATATTCGTTTTCAAACATAGCTTTGGCAGATGCAGTAATTAAAATCGTTATGTAATGGCGATCGATGCATAGGTATTACTGGCTTTGCTTGTATACCATGATAAACCATAATGGCTACAGCAAACTGGACTTGCGAACAAAGGCCTATGGAATATTGTCATTCTACGGGCCGATCTGATACCCCGATCACATTGACCAAATATATGGACAATTCGCCTCGGCATCGTTAAATATAATATGTGTAGCGCTTACCTAGATATACTGGGTTGTCTTTACATGAGCACTTGTAAAACTTACTGGATAAGAAATGATACATACTACCTACCCATAAATTGCCGAATTTTCAGGGGACACTTTGAACTAAGCAGGTAACAACTGCAGTTTGACTTTTGGAATTTTAAAAACTGTAGCACTTTATATTTAAAGCATCCTATTCCTTCAAACAAGTTAAAAAAAAAACAGGTATAACATGGCTTTAATAAGTAAAGCTTATTTAAAAGTATCATTCACCGATTATCAAGTTAAAAGTGGATTGTAACAACAATTAAGATTTGATGATAAATATTTTGAAAACATAATTCTAAGCTAATAAATCTGATGGCAACTACGAGATTATTATAATGATGTTTTAATTTTGTGCCGTACCTACGTAACCTACGTACCTACTTAGGTACTACCAACCTTTATGAGAGAGGTATTCTTTAACCTTTTGAACGCCAGTGTCACATATATGTGACGAATCGAAAGCTTATCCTGTATGCCAACGTCACAAATATGTGACGAAACAATACGGTGGACTTGTGATTTAGCGTGAGGTGTACGCCGATGGGTTTATGCTCTGGCGTTCAACCTAGCACTTCGCCCGCGAGCTTTTCCGCGCGGTGGGTATAAGTAGTAGAGTACTGTTACGCGCCACAATTAGGCAAGGAAGATCGCGGCATTCGTTACCACTAGCGCCATCTAGTATCGAGTAGTAGAACTAGTAGAGTCAAGAACCCTCGAGACTTTTCTATGCTAGAACATTCTAGTATTCTCGAAACCTAGGCAGCCACTGATATGTACGCGAACTTTCTACGATGATGGAAAGTTCTGGAATTAACCGGCGCCCTATATAAGGCGACATACACCGACCGAGTTAGTATTGGATTAGCGATACAAACGAAAACTTCGACAGCAATCTTCAACTGCGAATTAAAGTGATTAGTAGTGCTATTGTTTTATAATAAGTGAGTTTAAAGTAGTAGTCGTAGTATAAGTGAGAGTAATTGTACTTTTTGATTATTTAATCGGCTGTTTTTATTGTCACGAACCCGAAGCTCGTAACAGAAGCTTAAACGCCCCGTTAAGGATAGACTGTAACAGTTAGTTTTTGAAAATTAATCAAAACATTTTATAATAATTAATCAGCCAGCCATTTTTCTGCTGATCCTATGTTTTCAGGATTAGCACGAATGGTGTGCCCTTCACCCCGTTGCGGGTTTACTAATTAAAAAATCGTTAGATCCGCTTCAATTAAAACTACTTTTAGATTGTTCATACCAACTAGGAAGCATAGCATAAACAAGCAATAATGTATTCCTTTATAAACTTAATTTCTTTTTCACCTTTTTAGGGCTGGATTTCCGATAACTCAAAAAACACGTGATTCTTTTTTTTAACTACAATGCCGAGTTTCGATTTCATCCGACCAAGCGTTAAGATTCCTCCATACAAATAACCCCTAAACGCTTAATAGGGGGCAGTCTTGAAATAATAATAGTTAGGTCAGTTCAAGTTTATAAATCCAAGGAATAAGATTTTTCATAAAAACCTTTCTTATCGTACGTCAACAACTTCCCTGCCAAATTTCATAGTTATACTTCAAGCGTTTTCGATATTAATTAGTGATGAGTGAGATGAATCTAAATTGAGTAGTACTTTAGTAGAGTAAAACTTTTCTTAGAAAAGAGAAACTATGGACTTTCTTGTACCACTTGTCCGTTCTTCTCGTAATGATGACGTTCAAAAGTCAGTGTCAGGGTCAGTGGTCTATTTGAAATAAACATTTTGACGTTTTTTTACTTTTAAACCAAATCGTAACAAACAATACTTTTTTAATTCGAAAATTCTTTACTAACTTTCCTCTTCCACTATCATTTTAATAATAATAACATAGTTTTGTTAAAAACTTATCAATTCATTTAGATTTTATACGATTTTATGCATTATGCAACGCCATGCAAATCTTAGTCGTGCAAACAGCGCCACCTAGCGTCGGGTAGCGGAACTTTATTTAACGCGAGATGGTTCCTCCTCCAAGTTACAATATTATGCAACATGAGAGGGCATTGTGTCGACATTGTATTGTAAACTATAAAATTGAGTCCCATTGTTACAAATGCTGAAATTCCGCAATAATCATTTTGTTAGTCCTGCGTTCATTCAGTGCTAACAGTTAGTTCATATCAAAATTTCGGCTTTTTAATGTATTTTTATTTGCATAAATTATTAATAAATTAACTTATTACATATGTACTTAGAAGTTTTAACAGCTGAGGCAACTCTCGTATTTTACGGAGCATTCGCTTTAGCATCGCAATTGCAAACTGTCAAAAGCACCTCCATTTTTCCTTTACTTTGGCGAGTGTTTGCCTTTGTCACAGATAATATCGCGGAATTTCAGCATTTATTTGAATGCTGTTTACGTTAGCTACGCGTTTCGTAGCAGTTCAGCAGAGAACGACGAACTGCTACGAAACGCTACGATCGCTACGCAGCGTTGCTGATTGCCTTCAAATGGTTTTATCAATCCTCAGTCCAGTTCAGTTTTCAGTACATCGATGCTTACAATCAGTACTTACACAATAGAGCCTTACGAGTAGTTACGTTCAAATATAGAATGTATTATGTGAGTAACAGACCACTGAGGAGCTCAGGAGCTAAGAATTTACCCACCTCATTCTTATTCTCCAACAGATTGAATAATATTCTAGCATGAATCTTCATAGTTTTTGTTATCAACATGCAATTTAATTTATAATTATGATAATTTATTAAAGAAATTTTTTTATGATAGTATACTATCATAAAAATTAAATATATCAAACGAATCTTTAAGAGCAAGAAATCCACGGTATGGCTCAAGGCCAGGCTCAAAAGAAATGTATTCGTATCTCAGATTTCAGAGAGGAACTGTATTTTTTATTTCTACCGCTAACAAAACTATTCCAGGCAAAAAACTATGTTGTACCTAATTATGGTGAATTTACAATATTATTAGACTTATGACTGTGAAATCTGATATACGATTAGTTTGGCCCCGGCCCCGGCCCCGGCGGATCTTCTATCAAACAAATGTGAGAATCAATCTGCGCAGCTTCTTCCAAAGTATTTTGAGGTCGGCTGTCACTCTAAACGAGCTGAGTGCTAGTTTTTTACATGAAGTAACTGCCTATCTGAGCTCTACCTCCCAGTAGCTGGGTAATACGGTACCCTTTTGCCAGACTGGTGTCATATTATCTGGTTTCCAACTATACATAACAACTGACATATATATATGAAAGCCGGGAATAGCTTGACGTGCTTTCTGATTCTGAGGCACGGAGGAATCTGTAATGAATGGGAAACCATTCATTACATGTTGAAACTCCTCCGACCTCGGCAAGCACTGCGTAACATCGGAGATCGAAATGTGCGGCTGATATTATTTACTCACGAACATAACAAACATAATGATTAGGTAAATAATATACGGAAAACTTATAGGAAGTTATTGTTTGTTTTCAGCTACGATCGCGATCAGCCCTTCACCTTCCAGATCGGCGTCGGCCAGGTGATCAAGGGATGGGACCAGGGACTGCTCAACATGTGTGTTGGTAAGTGATAATCTACACTACCATTTATCATGCTTACCAGGAAACTACAGAAATAATTTTAAGATGTGCGTGGCTAACGAAAATTTTAACGTACTTAGTTATAAACTACTTCTAATTCACAAAAGCAAGCAACAAGTGCTGCTTTTCTTTCTACAGCACGCCCAGTATATCTCAGAAGATTCGTGTGGCGAATTGCTTGGCTTTTCGTACCAACAAAATTTTCCCGCCCAAGCATTTACACCGTATTGTGAGCGAGCCTGCGCAGTTGTCCGCAATTTCGTCGCGCGGGGTAAAGGGCAGGGTCGCTGGTGCGCGGAGCGACCGCCCCGCGCAGCAGTCTCAATGTGATCGTTCGTGTTCGATACATGCGTAAATGCATAAAGCGATAGGTTCTAATAACATCTGGACTGCTAATCTATTTCACAATTTTTATTATATTGATCATTCAGGACTTATTCATTAAGATTGTGCCGTGAAGAGTTTGAGTGCTGTGAATAATAATGTAGTTGTGAATAGTGTTGTTTGTATTGGTTTCGTATAATTTCCTGGCTAGACACGCTCTCGTTTACATAAAATGGCGGCTTCAAACATAAACAATAGCAACGGCTACTTCGAAGATAACGATATCAACGATGATACTTTAGCAACTATGAAAAAAGAGTATTATGAAAAATTGCCTACAATTTATAAGAAAGAATACCGCCAAGGGTTTATGTGCAACATGGCTAGTCAAGATTTTGTAAATATTGTAATGCAAAGGATAAAAAAAGAAAATCAAGAAAAAGACCACAGCAGAATGGCACTCAGAATCGAGCCAAACAATTTCAAAATTGTCGTTATAGATGGGAAAGAACGCCTCGTAAAAAAGATTTCAGGAAATGATAAAATAATTGTTCCTTGGGAGGATTCCTTTGAAATTGTTTGGAAAGGCCATTTACAGTATGGTCATCCAACTTCACTAGAGCTTATAAATTTATTTCACAATAAATACCTAGTAAACCGAAATGCAATCGAATGCATTACTGATGTTTGCCCTGTTTGTGTCGGAGAAAACCGACCCAACGTCAAATTTAGTATAGATATTGTTCCGATGAACCTAGACCCAGTTTGCAAATTTAACAACATATTACTGTGTCAGGACATTTTTACCAATTTCATCCATTTAAAACCAATAACCAAGGATCTTACATCACATGAGCTGGCCAATGTACTCTTCAATGAATTCTGTATGTATGGTCCGCCCAGAAAAGTACTCGTAGGTCATCCGACTATCATAAAAATCTTTGCGGATTTTAAAGAAGAATTCAAAGACATTTTTAATTTCGACGTCATTGTCAAAAGAGTCGAACTAGACTCGCTTAAAATTAATCAAATAAGATCAAAAATTGATAAATGGATGCTACAAAACCAAAGTCAAGATTGGAGACAAACTATCCAAAACATAGAGAGGGATCTGAATAGTACATGTTTAAACGACTCTACGAACGCCAGACTAGTCACAAATAATACTAAAGCTACTACAGCTACTTTCCAAACGCAGAATAAAGAAAATACAACATTACCTGAAAAATTCGGTAGCACTGATCCAGTTCTACCTAATTTTTCTGTAATCGACGATAATAACATATTGCAAACTGCTCTACAGGAGAATATGGATTTACCAGAGGTAATAAATGGCAATGATCCACTCCCATTCGATGGAAATATATTTGAGCATAATATTTTGGAAAATAATGAATTATTCCACTACGCAAATTTGCAAAATACTGCATTCGGAGAGGCGATTCCCCCACAGATAATGACACAGACTTTGCAACCACAATATCCAGAAATCGTATCCACTGAAGACAACACAGCTGGTACATCCAAAGAGAGTTTGGGAGCATATGCGATAGATCCCATGGAGGAGGACAATCCATGCGAACTACCACTACCGGAACTGTTTCCTGAGGCATCCGAATATTTTTGATTAGAAAGCTCTGATGACTGTATAGCCATCAATCAAGAAGCTGGTACTGCTTCGGAAGGCGGTCATATGGAAATGATCACCGCCTGCGATTATGATGTTTTGGGGTTTGATAACAGTGAGGGGTGGAATTTCGTCCCGATGAAGTGGAACGAAGATTTAGCTGTCGAACATATAACAGCTGTTGAATGTAAGCATATTCTGTTCTCTGGAAGGGGAGTTTTACTCGCGATGATTGTCGAAAAGTCAAAATTTAAGGGTAGCCTTGGAAACATTTAGAAATTGCTTGTCAATCCTATACATTTTAGATATTTCGACAATCGTTAGATCTGAAAGATTGGTCCTTTGTAGGAGCCTTTGATTATTATTCCTCAAATTCACGTTGAGTTGCAACTTTTAACGCAATTTAACTTCAATATCTAAGAGTTTGTAATGTGAACTGCAAATCCACAAGTATTAGATTTAGAAACTACAGTAAGAGTAGTTGAACGTCACGTAAAAATTAACAGTTTAATACTTAGGTATGCACCTCCTTTAGAAAAAAATAGTAGCTATAAAAAACAGTTAATCTACGAAATACGCACTGCTCAATGCCGTTCATCATTTTCTACTAGCGGAATGCAATCACTGGGTGGGTGGTCAATATTTTGGTCCGTCATTTTATAGAGAAGCGCTCATCCTAGTACCTCAACCTATGTCGTTTTATTATAGACATCAGAACTTAAAAAATCAATGCAAGCACAATTGGTACTAATGGCTAGCAAGATAGCTACTTGTTCGCGCCCGGGGTATATGATTGCGGCAGTTTCATCTATAGTTTATGTATTATTGACTACAACTACATACCTTAGCCTGTCTTGTGGCCCAAATAAATCTGATAATTGCAGCAGATACGGAAAAAGATCAAATTTCTAATTTTATCAAAACTAAACTCAAAAATAAAAATCAAGCAATACCAAAATACCAAACGCTCTTTATAACTGTACACCTTGTTCACGGTCGTCTTGTTTATTTCCAGGTGAAAAACGTAAGCTGACGATCCCATCCTCTCTGGGCTATGGAGAGCGCGGAGCCGGCAACGTGATCCCCCCCCACGCCACCCTTCACTTTGATGTGGAGCTCATCAACATCGGCGACTCGCCCCCGACTACCAACGTCTTCAAAGAAATTGATGCTGACGCCGACAACATGCTTTCGCGTGAAGAAGTGAGTATAGAGTTAGCGTTCCAGGCGATGGATACAGACGGAGACAAAGAACTGTCGCGCGAGGAGGTCAGTGCCGATGCTTCGGGTGGCGGTGGGCTGGAGCAGGACTTAACACAAGCTCCCGTTAATTAACTTGGCAAGGCCGTAGCTGCTGCACGTTCACTAAATTTCCCTGTAGCAGTAGTTGTATGCTATAACTAATTTTCTTCTTCTTGTAGTGCCTTCTCATGTACGACTAATAATAATAACGACCTATCATTCTTATGCCCTTCTCATATTTTCACATTTATGGGTTATATACGTATATTATGCACTATACCTACCTTTATATATAAGGCGTACGGCGGTCAACAATTTTATTATCACTTATTCTTAAATAAATGCTTGTTTTTATACATATATGTACATAAATAAAAGATATAGGTGTTTTAGCAGAAAGAAGGTTACCGTGATTTAACAAATAAGCTAAGCTGTACATAACTAACTTCAGGCAGTCAGCTATATGGTATCAATATTTTAGATCTGTAGTGTAGTTTACAACGTACATAGGTTGTCTACATCAACCTTACCTACATCAAAAAGAGCGAATACCCAGAGAAACGGGAACATATAGAATGATCGGTCGATGTAATAAGAATTTCTGCGAAGCCTATCGTACTTAACTAATAACAGCATGCTTTATAATACCTAGATAAACCTGGATATTTCTTTTAAAATATAATAGCAGGGCCAATAGTCACTACCAGCTAGTAGTTTATGATTTACTTTCTTACAAGCACTCTAGCCAGAGCTACTGATATGAAATTCTAGATATCTAATTTCAAGGAAGACCACTGTCCCAAATATCAAAACCATTAATAACAAAATGGATAGATACTAATTGTGTTTAAGAAAGTCGTCGCTAGGACCAAACGGAACTTAAGTACCTATTAGGGATGCAAAATGAGACGATTTTTTTTCCAAACGTCTCTAATTGCCCAACAGGTAGCTACTTATCAGTTGTAAATACTTAATCTGTAATTTGTGGTGCAGGTCAGCGAGTACTTGAAGAAGCAGATGGTTCCTTCGGACGGCGCCGAGATGAGCGAAGACATCAAACAAATGCTGGAAAGCCACGACAAGCTCGTCGAGGAAATCTTCCAACATGAGGATAAGGACAAAAATGGATTTATTAGCCATGAAGAATTCTCCGGTCCCAAACACGATGAACTTTAAGTGATTTATCTGTAGGAAACTCGCTCCCGGCTCATAACTCATGTCTTATAGCACACCACGGGACACGAGTCTTAAGACGATCATGAAATCCCGTTACCAATGGGTAATATGTTTAATTTAAAAAATAAACAATCCCTCGTAGAAATCCTTCATTATAATGAAGTTGATCTAAATGTTTAGATTTAGTACTTTTCAGTCATAAAGTTTTTGTTGAGTCTTTTGTACTTACTTATATGTTGTTGGTGTAATGGAGATTTGTTATTTAGAATATGATTAGAAATATACCTACCAATACTTTACTTATATATGATATGTTTAGCATAATAATACTGAGTGTCTATGTCTATTTTGCATGTAACGGAACAATTAATAGTCAACATAATTATATTACATAATAAAAATAAACATTGTTCATTACACAAATTGAAACTTTATCAATGTTTAAATGTTTGTCCGATTAAATGTTTAGAGAATAATTCATAATAATGTCTATGGTACAGTCGATAAAGCACCTGTACCTACTTAAGTATTTAATTTATTAAACAGTAGATACTTTGTCAATGTTTGTCCGATTTATATTATATCCGATAATAATATCTAAGTATAGTACAGTCGAGAGAAGCCTCCTGTTGGTATTAATGAATTCAAATAGAATATTACTATATTTGTTCCACTACTAGAGCACTCTGTTTATGTTGGCTATCCGAAACTGTTCAGAACTAGTTAAAATATATACCTAGCTATCCACTTGCGCAACTTTTTATAGTAGTACATACCTCACATGTAAATTATATGCATTTTACGACACATAAAGTTAATAACAGTTGTGTTCGAATATTCTGCTGTAGGTATGTACCTACCTTCATTATTGTGTCTATCTTACTTGAAGCATTGTGTTTTATAAGTTATCTTCTCTTCTTCAATATTTGTTTCTTTTAACTTACAGGAAAAAAATACCTTCGTCTTACAAGACAACGATTACCTATGTTTATATTCCGCTACAGTGGACCTTAGAAATAAAACGTATTTATACCACTATTATTGTTTTATTTAAATAGATAGGTACATATCCTTCCTGCCGCTTCCGTTTTTACCTAGAGTGCAAATGAATAACACATCAATTTCTAGAGTTTCTAGTAACTTTATTGTCTTTTGGTGCAAAGACTGCAAAATGCAAAAGGCTATGACAAATAGATTCAATGAAATAGATTCCCAAGGCTTGGAAAATGCAGCTGTTGCTGAACCTTCTAAAGAATATAAAGAGCCTAAACCACTGAAACCAGAACCCATATGCGTCACTGGAGTCATAGACATAAGGAAATTATCTCCTCGCAACTATTGAAGAAACTGATAAATATACTGTGACAATCCTGAGATCCGGTCATATAAGTAGTAAAAACGATGCCAGCAGATATTGATACCCATAAAAAAAAGGGTCAACTCACACCGAAAGAGCGGCGAAGGGCAGCGAAGCGCAGCGACCCGCTCGGTACAGAAGGCGCGCGGATTCCCGCGACTGCTCAAGAAGTCGCTGGAATGCTTGAGAATTCGCGGGACTCCGCTCCGCTTCTCGAGCCCGCCCGCGATGAATTCACGGGTCGTTCTCCTATGCGCAGTTCACTTTCAACGAAACTCGAGGAAACTTGTGTTTAAGCAGTGGACATGGGTATTTTGGATTTACGTCTGTATTCGTTGCACTGCAAGGACTGAATGCGAATGCTCCTCGCGGACGCGAGGGGCGGGATATTGCCACCGGCCGCTCGCGAGTACTCGCGACTGCTCGAACATTCTCGGGACTTCCCGCAACTTCTCGCTCAGTCGCACGGCTCCGTTTATGGAATTCCCCGGAATTCCTGCGGCGCCGCGGGCATCCGCGCGACTCGTTCGAGTTTCTCATGCGATAATAAGTATTATGGTAATGATAATAAAGTTAAAATTCATATGAAACTGAAACTGCGCTCCGCTTCGCTGCCCTTCGCCGCTCTTTCGGTGTGAGTTGACCCTAAGAGCTAGTTAAATAAATAAATCTAATCTCGCCACTAAATAATGCGGACAACGTTGAATCTAATATATTCATTTGTCAAGTTAATCCACCAAGCCGTCAAAGTCTCAACACCCCCAGTGAGACCGAAAATAAGCCGAAAATAGTTCTTCCTATTCCAAAATGATAAAACTTATAGTACAAGAATGAAGGTAGCCGCAGAAAATCGGAAATTCCACAAAATATTCACAGGATGAAAAAGCCTCCAACAAAGCATCTGAAGAACTCAAAAACATGATGTTCCAAACAAACATGATCACCTGCAAGATGAACTAACTTATTTAACTACATACGTACATACCTACATACGCGGATAAAGTTAAATTTCTTGACGTCATTCTTGACTCCAAATTGTCTGGTCTTTATCATTTGGATTACATTTCTAAGTAGGTACGTAATGTGAAAAAGGCGTCAATGTACTTCGTCGTGAATAGTACCTAAGTAGTTAGTAAAAAACTTTAGAACTTTCTGGAGTTCGCTGGGGAGCGGGGGGGCATAGTTCGTAGCCAATTTGACTATGAAAGTTTTCTCACTGAACCACGCAAAAAAATAGCCCTTGCTAAACTGGAAAAGATCTAGTCCAAATGCCTGTGTATCATCACGGGCGCTATGAAATGCTCTCCTATTAATGATCTTCAGGTAGAATGGCTGGAGCCCCCCCCCCCCCCCTCACTTACGTAGACAATATCTCTGTGATAGATTTTTTTATGCCGTCCAGAATAAATCTCATCCACTTATTCCTCTTCTTCATACACTTCTTCAGTTAATCCCAACATCCCGCTATTGGACCCACCACAATCCTATCCTCCTCTTTAAATCAGTAAATTTAATAATAGGTACCTATGCACATTTCTCTAGTCCAGTCAATTATGAACCCCTTATTTGAAGTAAATTTGAACTCTTTCATCTTATAATTATATTTAACTTTGGAATCTCGAAACATGACCCTGCTGCTAACGATAACTTCAAGAAGATTTTATCGGACGACTGGCAGGACTGGCTCTGTATACTTGTCTTATAGATGCCTCGTAGCTTTCAGATAATAGCAATATCGAATCTGCTGTGTCCCCACAGCAGATTCGATATTGCAATCTTATACCTATCCCAAAGCTCAAAATAATCCTGAATTTTCGCAAGTCTGCATATGGCTCCATTTATAATGGGGAAGGAACAGTTCTTTTGGAAGCGGTATCCTATATTGAATCGCATGGTCTAAACAAATCCATAATTTTCTCGGATTCTCTTAGCTGCTTACAAGACAGTGGAATCGTTGATAACGAGAATGCAGATTCGATCACCAAGTCGGCTACTCGGAATGGGACCGAATCATATACATCCTGCTATCCTCTAGATTTGCGCTGTCTTTCTAGATGAATTTCTGGAATATACATATTGGCACAAAAACCGTTTATTGAATGGAATTTTTTACGACTCCATTCAACCACTTATTCCTGCTAAATGTTGGTTCAGTAAATTTAAATTTTACTAATAAACTGGCTAGGTCCCCTCAATCATAATTCGACTCCGCCTTGGGCTTGTTTGCACTCCAGTTTTTATGGCTTAAATCCACGTGCGAGACATTTCTTTATGTGAATGTGGTCTGGAGGAATGTGCCCTCGATAAATAATTTACTCCTTTCTGATATTCCTCGCCCAATTAATTCCTTTCGTTTTATCTTTAGCCCATATCCCCACAGTTAAAATTCGTAATAAATTTATTAATATTAAAATCCAGTTGTAACTAATATTTTTTTATTACTTATATACCTACCTACCTATTTACTTCGTGTTTTAACAATATATGTTAGCAAATCAACCAAAAATATTCTATAACTCAAAAAAAAAAACAAGCCGACAGCCGTTGAGTTGACACTTTGACAGTAGACGTCAGTCAGTGAGAGAGTGTTGTACTGACTGTGTGTTTAGTAAAGCTGAAACAGTTGAACCAATTCTGCAAACCGTGTGAGTGGCTCCCTAAAATTTTCATGTCAATAATGTTAGTGTGATATTCCCAAAATGCTGTCCAACAAAAGTCTGGTGGCTGCGTGCGCCATAGTGTTATGCTGCAACGTGGCTTTAATGGTCTTATTTGTAAAGTACAACTCTGGAGACAAATGCTACATTACCATTGAAGAAAACCAGGTGGTAACTACCATCATACCAGATGATTTCCTAAGTATGGGTATTGATACTTCTGAAATTGAACACTATAATAGAATAGAGTTTGGCAAGCCGAAATTGCGACAACTCGCTGCAGCGTTAGCGCCGGCGCGGCTGCGGCTGGGCGGCACCATGTCTGACCGACTCATCTTCAGCGAGAGCGACGTCGTCGCGACTTGTGACCATTGCCCCAAGGAGCACTCCAAGTCTGTCTGCCCTGCTGTCAGAAAGCTATGCAAACACAAATTCTTGCCCTTCTTCATAATGAGTGGAAAGAAGTGGTCAGAAATTAATGAATTTTGCATAGCTACGAAAAACAAATTATTGTTTACTGTTAATGTGTTGCTACGTGATGATCATGGTTGGAGTGAACTCAATGCAAGGGATCTGTTGGAATACAGTAAAAGTAAACACTTTGAAGTGGACTGGCAGCTTGGCAATGAGCCCAACTCTTTTAAGCATGTGTTTAACCAGAGTGTGACCCCAGAAATGTTGGCTCATGATTTCCAGAAACTGCGTAAACTTCTTAACCATTCTGGCTACAAACATTCCCTATTAGTTGGTCCAGACACAACTAGACCACAGTCCAAAAGACCTGAATGCCTAGAGTACATGAGGGAGTTTTTGGGACATGGTTCAAAGCAGGTAAATGCAGTGTCTTGGCATCAATACTATGTAAACAGCCGAACTGCAACTCTTGAAGAATTCTGGGACCCTAAGACTTTTGATTTGTTGAAAGAGCAAATAGAAACCATGAGAAATCACACTAAGAAATACAGGCATATGCCTATGTGGCTGACTGAGACAAGCAGCTCATATGGAGGCGGAGCACCTGGACTATCAAATTCTTTTGCTGGAAGTCCTCTATGGCTGGACAAGCTTGGCCTTGCAGCAAAATACAACATCACCACTGTAGTGAGACAAAGTTTGGTAGGTGGAAATTACAGTATGATTGATAAAAATTTAGAACCTTTGCCAGATTGGTGGCTGAGTGTTCTGTTCAAAAAGCTTGTAGGAAACAAAGTACTACACATTGATTGTAAATGTTCTCCCTTGCAAAGAATGTATGTGCACTGTGCCAATAGAAAATATACTAATGATACTTCAGCTATCACTATTTATGCTATAAATTTGGAGATGGCCAAAGCAAGGTTTTTATTAAATGGCACTGCATTGCATGGAGATAATTTGATGATTGATGAATACATTCTAAGTGCTCCATCTAATAATAGGAGATCAAAGACTTTGTTGTTGAATGGATGGCCACTGTATTATGAGTCTTCATTACCAGATCTGGAACCTGTACGTTTAAAATATGGTAATCATATTTCTATGCCACCATACTCTATGGCATTTTGGGTTATAAAAAATACCTCAATTAAAGCTTGCAAATAAATATTTTCTTTTGAATGATTAAAAACAATCTTGTACTTAACATTCCAGTGATACGAATATAGCCACCAGCACAGATCTGTTTAATTATAAAGCATAGGTATAAGATTGCAGTAACTGTTTACCTAATAAATTGAAAAATAATATTTAAAAACACAGTACAGATACTGCACTGCAATGTTCATTGTGAAGATCAGTTATAAAACTCGTATTATTCCTATAACAATTTTATTACTTTAAGTCCTCTAAGGGATGGGTGGCAATAAAATGTTTTAGTACACCTGAAAAACAGTGATCACTTTATCCAGTTCCATAAAGCTGTGAGTGCAACTAATATAAAGCCAATGATTTAAAATGCTGTTGATTTAATTTGTATAGTTACTTTTTATATAAAAATTGTGTGACACTGTTTTTCAAAACCAGATTTTGAATGTTGATATGTCAATATGTGGTCAACTATTAATTTAGCTATTTAAAGACAATATAGTATAATAAGACTAATACAAAAACCTGTTAAAATATTAAATTTAATAAAGTACGTAATTGTAACTCTTTTGCTACAATCTTTACTTTTGCCTTGAAAATATCTCCAGGCTATTCACTCATTTTAATATCGCAATTTCCATTTTGCATCGTCTTTATAGTTATCTTTGAAGTGTTGACAATACCCAGCCTTGTCCACTAGTCAAGGAGAATTGTTCTTCATTTGACATTGAACTACTGTCACAATTTGATAAGACTTCTGTCTGAATGCATAAACTATGCCTAAATAGTTTCATATAATTGTAGCAAAGATATGACTGTGTACTTATCTATTTTCATCCATCAATTAGTGGAGGCAATTTGTTTTAGTCATGTGACTTAGAATGTAGGATTTTTTAGATCTCTTCCGAATATGCTAAGCCTGAACATCACATAAAAATGATGTCATCTTCTACAACTGTTATCTATTATTTTACCAACTATAAATATTATAACTTTATCAAAATATATTATGTGTATAACATTTGAGTTGTAGAATATAATTATGTACCTACCTATTTTATGTTTGTGTTGTGCCTTTATGGCACATGAAAACTTGAAATAAATTTTATTTCTTGTTCACTTATACAGTAGTGTATAATCCTAGTGCCATGCCTAAGAAGTGCTATTATTACTAATGTAAAGGTGCTTCATTATATACCTATACATAAAGTAGTTCTTGATAATCTCTATAATGTTGACTGCCTTTACAGCAAATTTTCTCAATAGAATAATATTTTGTAAAACGCTATAATATTATGCATTTAATACTTTGCATGACTTGTGTCCAAATTAAAAATAAGTTTTAAATCCTATACAATTATAAAGTTGGTCCAGTTACATGATCCAGTTTTGTTGCATGTAAAATAATATTTAACAATAATAAAAAATAATCATAGTAAGTAGCCTATCTTGTATTAAATTTCCATACAAGCTAATTCATTGGGTTTGTTCAGTCATAAATTAATTTGAAAAGTAGGTAGGTCTAATAGATTTCTTTGGTTTCATTTGGGAGAAGCCAAAAAAATTCCAACCCAAATAAAGTGTAATGAATTACACTTTACTGGACCGACAAGTTCCCGTCTAACGACTTTCCTCAATTTTGAACAAAATATAAGAAAGCTTATTAAATATCTCTTGGACATCAAGTTAAGGCAACTTATTTACAATAAGTAATTTATAATTTCACTCTTACAATATTTAAGTACCTATCTATTATCTATTTTATTGATGATAATGATAAATATGTTTTAATTATTAAGAGTATTATATAATGTGTGAGTGTTTATAATATGTTTAGTATCAAGTAAGTGGTTTAGGATTACCTTTATCCTTAAATTTCGTCTATGGATCAATGTGTGAAGACTACTTAAACTCAGCCAATAATTATTTTATTGGCTGAGTTTATGTAGTATGCCACTGTATTCTGCCCATTGAACTCATTCAAAGTGATCGTTTGTGAAAGGATTCAAATGAAACGCGAAAGTTTGCAAGTATGGATTGATGGATGGGTGTTTGTTACTCTTTCACGCATTAACTACTGAACGGATTTGAATGAAATTTGGCACACAGATGGTTTATAACCAGGATTAACATCATTTTTACCCCAATATTCCCACGGTATCGAAAGGCGCTGCTGGTATTTAATAAGTAAATTGCAATTATGATGAATGAATAATTTATTATATAAAGGAATATAAATGATATTTATAATTGGTATACAAATGTGAACAAAAGTGTTTCTACCTATTTGTTAAGTAGTATTATTTCGTTCTCTATATTAGCTACCTGTTCTTATGAAGGTATTGTTATATAAAATGCTGCTTATTGAAAAAAGATTTTGCCTTAAAATATTTAGCCATGTAATATTTACACATTTACAATAGTAGCTTAAATTTATACTTTGCTAATTATTTCTACGTTGTTGTGAATATGCGGTGCCTAAGTGTAAGACTGATTAGTATTACAATATGAGTAATATTTATTTTCCAATTGTGCCTGATTGTTGTTGCAAATGACAATGAGCAATTCCCCGGGCATGAGGCTTGACGGTGTCTTGCTGCCGGTCGAACATTGTTGCACAGATGCGCTACTATCTTGCGCTTTCAAGTTTGACAGATGTACCTACTGCTGCAATCGCAATGTACATTTTTCATATAATTATGCAAGTTTTCATTTATATCTCATCAATAGCTCAGTGGTACAACGTGACGTTAAACTTATATCCATGGTTGTTCTGAGTTGGGTTATGCTTTCCGCTACTCTGGTGCGATGCGCAAAACGCATTACGCATCGTCGGTGCATCTTATATCTATTTTAAACGGTTACGGTTTGCATAAATATTAAACTAAGTCTAAAGTGCATCAGTGTAACAAAATCGATTGACTTGTAACAATTCCATAGTTTATGTATGTACTATTCACTTCTCAAAATTGTTCTATAGAAAAGGAAAATGTGTTACAATGTCGAAGCTTTCTCGTTAAATGTTTAACCAATACCAATGTATGTTCGTTCAATATCGATTTCATTGCTGGTGTTAATTACTTATTTAATTTTGTTCCAGTAGTTATCGTTCTAATGAATAGATTGTATAATACTATAGCGATAATTAATTAATTATTTACAATCGAATCCGTTTTAATGCTTCGATAACATTGCGATACGTATATAATAAGTTAAATATGCTTAATTTTTTGGTGTATTATAATAAGCCTACATTGTTTTGATGTACAGGTTCAAATTAAATTAACTAGGGGAACCCCGCAAGGGTTTCGATATCTTATGACGATAAAACAATACTCTGAACTCAACATTATAACTAACTGCAGTACAGCCGTTAACTCCATAGCACAGATAATATGCCCATAGTCAGCTGTAGTTTCGCTACCTAATTTAATTGAACCACGTAAATAGCTGCTTTGAGAAGAATTCGTGTTGTGCCTTGTAAACAAAAGAGCTACCTACGTTCAATTTGTAAAGATCGGTTTGCATAAGTATTTGTCGTGACGTAGGTAGTATAATTATGAAGGTACGGTTGTCAGTAATGCGCGTAATTAAGTCTTTAAAGCATCTTAAACACAGACTTATGGGTCCCGAGAATCTTCATCCTCCTTCCAGTACCGTGGTTGCTAGTACTGCCTTATGCTATAGCAAAGTGACGCTGCAGCAGCGATAAGGATTCTCAAAGGACAAAAACGTTTGGGATTGACGGATGAAAAATGATATTTCCCGAAATGTCAGATTGTCAACCGCGTATTGCGCTAGGTACCGACTTAACGCTATTATATATGTATATATATACTTATATATATACTTTTTTTCTTTTTTAAAAACTTTGCCCCACTCTAGGATTTTCTCCTGTATCATGGGTGCAATTACAAACATGTAATCTCACATACACAAGACACCCAGACCTGGAACAACTATCTGTAGGCCATAAAAAATTACAAATATTTGTTCCATGCGGGGATCGAACCCGCGACACGTAGCGCAGCAGCTGAACACTCAACCACTGCACCAACCGTGTCGTCAAATCTATGTCAATCCCACATAATTTTTGACTTGGCCAATCGATAGAATTATAGCAATCTTGTCTTGAGTTATTTAGTTTCATAATGCAATGGTTAGGCCATATTCAATTAATTACTTTCTTATAATGTTGTAGCTACTCGTACTGGTATCTATGCAATATTTTGCTCTGTACGAGTAGGTATGCTCATGGTTTGCTCTACTGAAAATGTTAGGTGCGATAATAAAATTACAAACTGGGAAAACTTCCCAAAATTTTCCTTATATATCAAGTTGAATTCTTAGTTCAGAGCCAGCACATAGATAATGTATAGACAAATACCACATCCACAGCCCGACTTTGCCCACTGCTGAGTATAGGCCTCTTTTCTTTTTCTTGGGCCAATCCCCATGTTCTTGTGCCAGCCTAACCTGGTTACACACATACATACCTAAAGGTATTTTTACCTAAGATATATGTACTACATAGGTAACTAAAATAATTTCGAATTAATTATTCCACCGAATTGAAATAAATGTAAAAACATAAAATTGAGTTATTCTCTAAGTTACGATCCCTGTCAATACATTTATATATTAATAAACTGGTGCCGACAGACAACAAACAATTTTGTCATCCATCATTCATGTTTGATTTGCACAAAATCACAAATAATACTTATTTGAATATTGAGTACACGAATATTTAGTTAATTTTAGATCTATGTTTTGTGATATAATAGTTTTCAAAGAAACTGATGACTTTTGATACCATTCTTTATTTTATAAGTAGGTAGGTTACCTATTATTGGAAATGCAACAGTACCTTATAATTACACATCCCTACAATATAAAAGCAGACCCTTTCTCCTACTTTTTTATGTATGGGAAATCATCAAGTTACTTCTTCCGCTATGGACGGAGCAGGAGAGAAAGGGAGTATCAGACTCTAACACCCGCCCGTGTTCCTCCTAATGCTCTTTGCGTTCCAAGACCGGGGTTAATCTTTCGAACAAATTCCGCAACCCTGGCAGGCATTCGCCCTTGCGGGCCCCGTCTGCTATGCTGACATCTTGTGGCGTGCCTGGAACATGACGCGCCGCGCCATTCGATTTGGGCCTGGTTTTTATCGGACGGCGAGCCACCCAGCGCTCGCCCTCCGCAGGCCCACGCCTGTTGTAGACGAGAATCGGACCCTTTCACCTAAGTACCTACCTACTCTTTCTGAGGTAAACAAGAAAGTTGAATGCTGAGCTACCTATAAAAAGTATATACTTATTTGAATCATAATGCAATAAGCAAACTTTCTGCATGAATATAAAAGGCTGCAAAACGTATCTTGTTAACAAACAATCTTGATTGGTGTCAATTGATATGGGTTGTTGTATTTGCGATTCATTCTATTTAATGGGTGTCAATCAAATAATTGGTTGCATCCAGGCATCCCCATGGTCAATGCGCAAACAAATACGTAGGTAGGCAAGATATTGATTAATAATTATTTTCAAGGGGAACTGCAACTTCAGGCAATCGGTATGTTGATAAAATGTTAATAACAAATCATAATGTGGGTACTTTGTGCGTAATAATGAATACTAACCTAACTTATGAAACAAATTACCTAATTAATTAAGTTTATAACTATGTATGTCTAGCGATATGGTGCTTAGGTATTATGTATCTTCTACGTACAAAAATTGCATAAAATTACGTAATTTATACCTCATTAATAAATTCTGTATGTTACTGACACTAATTTTTTTTCATTTTACTTATACCTTTCCTGTTATGCCTATTGACCTACCTAGTATCTAGTTGGCAGTTGGTAGGTTTTCCAAAAGACCATTTGGAGAAATGCAATCCACCTGGGCTGTATCGAACCTATCCCAAATATTTACGGACGAATGTGACACGACCGCCATTTGTCTAATTGAATTAGTTACCTAGAAACAACCCATTAACAAAACATGATTTTGACTAACTACCTATCTAACCAGCAGGCCTACCATACCAAAACTGGATGTTAATCTCCACAAATCCTTGCATCTTCTATACAATATACTTATCGGATGTTACGATACGGAGCGCAGTTAAGCGTCATCATTCATTGATGCCTGACTAGCCCTCTCCAATAGAAGTCAGTTTACTGGACGAGAAAAGATTGGCCATGACGTTCAATTGATGCTGTACTATAGAGATAGGTACCTAAGTCATTTTAACTAGAATAACATGCTAGTAGGTAAAGCTGATTTCATGTGTTCGTGGCGTCCAGTCCACACATTCAGTAACCTCTGTCTTGTGAAGTAGACTTCAGCTGGCTTTTAGTCATGTTAAATTTGCAGGTTTTGTTACGGTTAGTTAATAATATGATTAATTGAAAATTATTCATACTTTAATAACATTGAAATTAATCCCCTTCAGCAGTTGTTATTAATAACTCACTCTGGCAAAAATAAAAATAACTTTTTACAAAAAAAAACACAACCGATCAATCACATTGGTGTAAACAATAAACAAACATGCGAGTTCAGCAAACCCGAAATATTTGCTATCATTTATTGATGAGTTCCGTTCTATCTCTGTTTTGCCTGCCTGCGCCACGTTGAAATAGGTACTAAGATGCTCTTCCAAACCATCGCAAGGCTACGGGCAGTAGACACTTGCGAGGCCCCGGGCGTAAGACCTGTATTGTGAGGCCCTAGTTCTTTTTTAAATGAATAAATAGGCATTTCTGAATTTTAGGGACTTCTCTTAATATATTTTTGTTTTATAAATCAATGTGAACTAAGAAATTTTCAAATGAAAAAATACTTGCGAGATGTCAAGGGACACCCGGATGGAACGAAGTTGCTTAACACACCCATCCTAATCGTGACCTCACTAACAGTTGCTTAACACACCCATCCAAATCATGACCTCACTAACAGCTGCTTAATACACCCATCCAAATCGTGACCTCACTAACAGCTGCTTAACTCCACCCATCCTTTTCGCAACCTTGCCAACAGTTGATTAACACATCCATCCAAATCGTAACCTCACTAACAGCTGCTTAACCCTTCCCATCCAAATCGTGACACAAAAAGTGTTGTTACAACTCTTGGTCTTAATTTTTTCCGTCTAGCTCCCTTTCGCAACGCGCGATAGGGAACTTCGTTCCAAAAACTGTAAAGCAGTAAGCCCATCTTGTGTCACTTTTCTCTCTTTCTCATATAAAATTTAAACCGTTTTATTAGTAGGTATTAGTACTTTGAAATCGGTTGCGCGAGGCCGCTGACGAAGCGAGGCCGCTGACGAAGCGAGGCCCCGAGCGGTTGCCCTACTGCCATCCCCTAAGGCCGCCACTGCGGCCCATAGGTTCTAGCAAGTATACGCATCTACGTTCTAAGAACATGATAATGTGATGAACACTACCTGCTATATACGACACATTTGTGAGAAAATAAGTACCTAAGGTGTGGGTGCACTGACATCTTAGTCCATAACGGATTTGGTGATCATTTTTATAGTTTTGCGATTATTTTCGTTTCAGGTTTGAAGACACGGTTGGCGCAGTGGTTGAGCGATTGGCTGCTGTGCTACGTGTCGTGGGCTCAATTTCCGCACGGAAAAAATATTTGTATGGCCTACAACTATCTGTTATTCCGGGTCTGGCTGGTAAACGCACCACGACACAGGAGAAATTCCAAGAGTGAGGCAACGTTTTATTTAAAAAAAAAAAAAGAAACTAAACGTCTGTAGTGCCCGATCCTGATATTCAATTTCCATTTCTCTTGATCCCGTGTTGCCAAGTGCCAACCGTTTAGGATGCTCATTCCCTAGACATATTTTGAGTGAGACATGAGCATGACATTTCCGAATAAATCTTGCAACACTTACTTCTAACGTCCGTACCTACTACCTATGCCTAGTCCGTCAGCATCCGTCAGTCGTCTAGTATATCTAGCACAGGTATTAGTCTAGTGGATTGTAGTGGATGGCTAGGAATACGAATTCGTTCAGCGGTTTCGTTTATCCAGGTTCAAGAAGAAATAGCTTAAAAACTTACGCTACAGAAGAGTAAAAGTAATTAGTGGCTATGGCTATAATTATTGCCGCTCGGTTTAGTATTATGAAACTTTTTTCAGACACAGTTGTTTTGCCTTTATTGATATTATTGTTTATTCCGTGGGGCTTCTGTGAAGACGACGAAAACGTGACCTATCCGCAAGGTAATAAAGAAACTGTATTCTTATGTACCGATTAGCTGTTGTTTTTTTACATCAGTATTCTATTACATTACGCTTTTTCTTTCTTTCGGTAGATCATAGAAAAACTTTATCAATAAGTAATGAGAATTGGTTTTTTTAGATGATTTCAAGTGTTCTCTGCCGGATGTACAGAGTTTAGATGCTAATTTGGATATTACAAGATTCAGATCAGATTTCTCCAAAATTTCTGAGGTATGTTATATTTTAGTTAAAAACAGGTACCTACTTAGATATTATAATAAATTTCGTGTCAAGGTCGAAAGCCGTCACTAAACCGTTATTTAAAAAAAAAACCAGTGATTCTAACTATATAGTAATGGTTAAGTATTTTACTGTTTTCAGTTCAATGTTGTATATTTTTAGGTGAAATTCCCAGGTCTGATAGGACCTCTGAATGAGAGGCTTATTTGCAAGATCAAATGTATTGATGGAAACTGGGTGGGACCTCTTTGCTCCAGCACTCCAGGTAAGTAAAGCTTCTTCCACTCATCAAACCAGGAGTTTTTGGGCTATAATTTAACTCATTTTCATTTCTTCAAACACATACAGAACACTCAGGGTCTGTAGAGCAGCAGTCTAATTTCAGAAACTCACATAATATCTTGTTTACACTTTGCAACCTTGCTGAAAATGTAAAACATGCAATGATATTCATTGATCAGGCGATTTAATTTTAATTTGTGAAGCCTTGGTATCCCATTTCCTTGGTGACTGAGAAAGAATATGCAATGTGCCATAAATAGATGTGATACTTTCAAGTACATTCATTATGTGGATATAAATTAAACTTTCAAAATAGATTCAATTAGCAACACCTGGTGTGAGTGAAGAGTACCTGATTTACCAACTGTAATCACTTAGAAACTATAAATTTCAGATGGGAGATTCCAACCAATATTAAGGGAATGTCTGTATCGGAATGAACATCCACTCCTTGCCATATCATTTAAGAATTCTTCAATAAATGTAAGTAAAAACAAATCTAATTGCCAGGAATTATTGATCTAGTATATTTCTGAGAACAGGATATTTCAATGTTTTAAGGAAAACTATGGTTAAATGTTCAATAATATGAATTTGCATGTATCAATAAATTTGACATTTATGCTTAATAATATATATTTCGTGTCATTCATGTTATTCTTTTTTAAACCCTGCAGAGAGGAATAGGAGCACCGTGCTGCAGGGTTAGAATGTTGAAATTGTAATACTTCACCTTATTGTTACAAATATCTGGTAACATGTATGTACATACAACTGACCAAACGCATCTCCTAGCAGAGACCAAGGCTGACCTCAGAACGTTTTCTCTTTTTAACATTTTTGCATATGCCTGTAGTATGATTTTTAGGTAGTGTTCATTGTCTGCCAAACTTGGTCATGTATAGATCAACTGTATGCCTACAAATATTAAAAACAAAGCTTAACTTGTATCACAAGTGTGTTGATAGAACCGCTTAGTGACAATCACAGGTGTCAGTTTTCACATTTTCCTAAAATCACAGTGTAAAGCTAGACCTATCGATATCGATAGATCCTATCATAGACTAGCTGCTGCCCGCGACTTCGTCCCCGAATCCCCGATTTTAAAACATTCTTTATCGCTGCTCCGCTCCTATTGGCTTAAGCGTGATGATATATAGCCTAAAGCCTTCCTCGATAAATGGTCTATTCAACCCAAAAAGAATTTTTCAATTCGAACCAGTAGTTCCTGAGATTAACGCGTTCAAACAAACAAACTCTTCAGCTTTATAATATTAGTATATAGATAATGAACTTTAGAGTTTCTTAGAACTAATCAATATTTTTCCAGAAAGACACACATTTTCCACATGGCTCTGTATTGCTGTCACGCTGCAAGCACTTCGGCTTGTACAAGATGAAAGGAGACAATATGCTACACTGTGAGAATGGAGAGTGGACCCCCAAGCTGCCTGAGTGTGTCCCCACTACTGTTGTCACAAACTTTACAGGTAAGTATCATACAAGCATGAGCAAGATGATGGGTCAGAAGAACCTGTTTCTATGGGATAAAGAACATAATAAAAATCATAATAAGTGTCATGTATTATTCATTTGAATATCTGTAACCAGAGTTTTTTCAGGACCAAAAATAAATAATAAAGCATTTGTACATAATATGATTATGAGTGTACTTAACTTTTACACATAAAGGTAGATCATGATTTTGACCACGTAATTTACATACTAAATGTATGAGAGGCTGGAAGGCACTCCAAGTTATGCCCAAGTCTGATGCAATTCATTTGTTTACGGAAGTATCCGTACCATTTGCAGTTGTAATGTTACAGGTGACGCGCCGCCGACGATTCAGTATACCATAGTGAGCGGCTCGGCGGTGGTGGAGCATTCGGGCGAGCTGTTCGTCTTCCCCGACAGCACCGTGCGCCTGGACTGCGTGTCGCGCCGCGCGCTGGGCGACCCCGAGTGGAGTTGGACGCAGGCCGTGGGACAGCATAGCTCTGGTAATACTTTACGACTTGTATTTAACAGCAGTGCGATTCTGTAAACATCACACTGTATAAGCTTAGGTGAAGTGTCCTGTTAATCCATACAAGCAAGATGGAATAGCAGTTTACTTCATGCTTCATGCACTCCACATAAGTTTATACTGTGAGATGTTGGATAGTTAGATGGTTTGCTTACATTTTCATACGCGCTTTATATTCAAGTTCGTACAGCGCTCTCCGCGTTCAATATAACAACGTTTAGGGTACTAGTGGGGTTGCTCCGTTTCTGAAGCGCGTTAGGGATGTTCGCAGATGCGCATGTACATATATTGCTTTTAAACAACAATACTTAAAAGGTGCGCTTTCCTGGTGTGTAGATTATGAGACAGCATTCCGAGTACAGTATCCTAAGCATGATTGCGAATCGTCTGGATTTTGCACCTTCTAATGGGTTTCCGAAACGGTTATGAGTATCAATTGTTA
Source organism: Hecatera dysodea (assembly GCA_905332915.2). NCBI lineage: Eukaryota > Metazoa > Arthropoda > Insecta > Lepidoptera > Noctuidae > Hecatera > Hecatera dysodea. Next base: position 20,179,829 of record HG995286.1, on the reverse strand, counting down.
TTTTTCGTGTTTTATTCTGTACTCGTATGTTGGTGTTTACTGATTAAAACTACAAAAGTCTTACTCGAATAAAGAGAATTTCTTTTATATTCATGTTTTTTGACTGGAAAAAGCAAACTGATTGCGTTTGCAGCTACAATGACGAAGCGTTATAAATTTGTGGGCTTAAAGTCTCACTGTATTCATTGTGTTCGCTGATTAGTTCATGGTGATATGAGGTATCGCACTCTGTTTCAAAGAGCAACGCTCCAGCAATATTTTTTCAAATTCTTTCCTGAAACAATTGTCATTATTTTGATAGTATTTTTAGGGTTCCGTACCCAAAGATACTCAACCTCAAACACACCGACGATGGCCAAAAATGGTACAATGGCAGAAACTGGTCCTCATTAGTAAGCCGGGGTGCCCTGCAGACTCTCCGTCCGCATACCGGCCCATCAGGCGGGCCAGTTCTTTGAAAGAGTTACTGGATCTGGCGGGGAGCCAGTTCGGCAAGGCGTGGCAAGTCGTGGTGGTGTCTCTTGACATCGCCAATGCCTTTAAAATCTGCCGTGCAGTTGCATCAGGATCACCGGATACAAACCTACCTTCTTCGCATGCTCGAAGCTTATTTGACGGAAAGCCAAAAACTTGCCAAAACATGCGTTTTTTAAAGTTATTGTGCCTCTGATTTTATGTATATGTTCGCGGTTATGCTTTTGCGAAGATAAGGTTTTGACATTGATGTTAAAATTAAACACAGGATGTGATAAAATGTGGTTATTTATCTCAAAATAGAATTTTGTGGCCTGGTGCTAATAGGGCCAATGTCAATAATCATTATTTTCCGTAATGAGTGTTGTAGCAATGAATCAGCATTAATAGTTATTATTTACGAGTTATATTGTAGTATGGCAAAAATATTTTACTTTTATTTGATTTATGTTTTTAAGTAGATTTATGAATTAAATTCTATCATAAGAAAAAAATAGATATTTTGGAAAATATTAACAACTGCTTAAGTTGTTAATATTTTCCAAAATACCTATATTTTCTTAGGATAGATTTTTTTTAGCACTGATGTTACTTATTATGTTAGTTCCTAATATGTATGAAATTAAAAAGGCCAATCTTGTTTTTTAAGCAATTTTTGTTATAGAGAGTTTACAATATTTTTAATTTTCTTCATCAGAACATGACACAATATCCTTCCTCTTTCCCATTTCGGGGCCAGTCTAAAGACTCATAAAATGGACGACTGGATGGTTGGAGGTACTCCAGAAATGATTGTAGGTCTCTGACTTTAGGTCTGGAGTTTAACAGGTCTCTGATTTAGGGGCATACGAAGTGCTACTGGTGCAGTATCTTCTGATTGTGAACGTGTCATATTTCGGTTTCTTTTTAAAGTCAAAGTCAAAGTCAATTCATTTATTTCAACTAGACCATTAACGGCACTTTTGAACGTCAAAACATTTGAAAATAAAAATATTATAGTGACTCTAGTTGTCCATTCGCAAAAAGTAGATTCTTATGGAGAAGAACGGACAAGAAACTCCATAGTTACTCTTTTCAAATATGTATAAGTTTTACAATATTTTGTATACATTAGCCAATTGGTTATATGTGAGGACGATGCACCCGAATAAAACTAAGTACTATACTATTAACAGGTACAACAAAGTAACGACAGCAGAGGTAAAATTAATAAATTTGCTAATCAGGGATATAGTACTCACATATTTACAATTTTTTAATCCTTGTTTTATATAATTACCAACAATGAATCAGTGTCTGTTAAATTAACTATAAAAGATCAGTAACTACACCTGTCTTTGTCTACTACACCCAATATTGTCCTATGGAGCAGGACCAGCATGTTTCCAAGCATTCTTATCTTGAATATAATCTTCTAGCTTGTAGTATGCTTGTTTACAAAGTGTGCTTGTAACATAGGTTTTAAATTTCCTTTCATTTAATTCTAATATGTCACAAGGTATTTTGTTGTAACATTTAACACTGTACCCCATGAAAGATGTACGTACTTTAGCTAATCTATATGATGGCTGATCTAATTTATTTCTATTTCTAGTATTAAAATTATGTCTATCACTAATTTTGCTATAAAGATGTCGATTTTTCCTCACATACATAATATTTTCATATATGAATTGACAAGGGACTGTCATAATATTAATCTTTTTAAAAAGTTCCCTAAGAGAATCGCGGCGACAAAGATTATAAATGGCTCTGATAGCACGCTTTTGCAAAATAAATATGGATTCCATATCAGCAGCCCGACCCCACAGCAGAATACCGTACGACATTATGCTATGAAAATAACTAAAATAGACCAAACGCGCGGTTTCTACATCTGTTAACTCTCTTATCTTTCTAATAGCATAAGCGGCTGAGCTAAGCCGCCCCGCAAGAGATATTATGTGAGGTCCCCATTGCAATTTCTCGTCTAAAGTGATTCCTAGGAAAACCGTCTGATCAATATATTCCAGTTTTTGTCCATTCAATAAGATGTCACATTCGTTGCTTCTAACATTAGGTAAAGTAAATTTAATACATTTAGTCTTTTTTTCATTTAGTACCAAATTGTTTGCCGTAAACCAATGTTGGACCTGATGAATAGAGTTATTCACGTCATCAAGATTTAGTGATCGTCGGTCTATCTTAAATATTAATGATGTGTCATCAGCAAATAACACCATCTTTGGTTGATTTTGAAGCAATTGGGGCAAATCGTTTATGTAGACTAAGAAAAGGAATGGACCCAATATTGAACCTTGCGGAACGCCCATTGTCATTTTAGACCCTAGTGAGTTTACACCGTTTACCTGTACTTTAACCTGCCTGTCTTTCAAGTATGATCTAAGCAGATCAAGGGAAGTATTCCTAATCCCATAATGCTCGAGTTTCAACAAAAGCGTCTCATGGTTGACACAATCGAACGCCTTCGAGAGATCGCAAAAAATTCCAATAGCATCTTGTGAATCTTCCCAGGCATTAAAGATGTTCTTTATTAGGGTGACACCGACGTCAGTTGTACAGCGCCCTTTGGTGAAACCATACTGTTGTTCATTGAAGATGGAATTTTTATTAAAATGTTGTAGCATTATTAATTAAACTTAGAACTTTGAATAATTCTTTACTATCATCAAATGAGTACCTATTTGTAGTATAATACCCCTGGATCTACTTTTCTACACTGTATCCATTTTATTTTATTCCAATTTACCTTTTTTTTTAAATAAATTTATTTTTAATATTGCAAAATGAACCAATGCATACCTGGATCTATTTTGCTATATTAAAAATAAAGCAAACTATGATAATATCACAAAAAGGGCTAATGTTAACTTTGATCGTTTTAGTTCTTACTCTATTACTAGCAAAGTGAAAAATAATATCTAATAGCAGCTCTTTTATCATTTTATTTTTTACTTATCAGTTTGAAAGCATACACTACATTGCCCTTTTTTACATAGTAAGTTTTGTAAGATTGTTGGTAAACTAACGCCCCTTTAGCACAAAAAATTTATCATAGTTTTTCAATAAACTGGCATTACTATCTCGTTTCAGCACCAGGCCACAGAATTTTAATTCGAGCAGAATTAATGATTACCATATCTCCTGTGGTTCATTTTAAAGTAATAATATAGTGCTTTACTTTATCTACTTACTTCCTGTAGTTAATACAGGAAGTAAGTAGATAGAGTTTAGCTATAATTATGTAATATTCCATGTACATAAATAAATAAAATAAAAATAAATAAATAAATAAATAAATATTATTTTTCTTATAAGCGAAGTCTTTCGATTTTGTCAGCTTTGCATTTTTTCCTTCTTAATGCCTGCAAATAAATGACAGATTTTGGATGAAATACTAATATCATAAGTTGTTCACTTTCGATATTTAAGGAACATTTCGCGTATTGTCTGTCAGTGAATGAATGGGTTTTATAAAGGTTTTTTTAGTAAGTAGATCATTTTGAATACAAATCCTTTTGCAAGAAATGATGCCCTAGATATAACTGTCAATCGCTATTGGCGAAACTATTCCATTCAAAGTGTCACGGTAAGAATATGCTATAGCTATTTTATTTTTCCGCATTTCGCAAAGTCAAAAGATACATTTTCTATACCTACGCTATTTATTTTTATACTAGCGACCTATCCCTTCCGCTCGGTAGCAATAGCGATTTTTCAAAATATCAAGATTGCTGAGCTGTATGTACGTAATAAGTGAAATACTGATGTATTAATCACATAAACTATTGGAATAAATTCTTTAATCGATGTTGATACCTGCCCAAAAAATCGGGAAGGATGCGTCTCTCACCATTTATTTTCTTGTGGCTTAAAATCAACTTACTGTTCTGTACTGTTAAGTAATCAGTAAATAAATAGGTACAGCGCGCGATGCGAAATTAAGTTCCAGATGTTTTATGCTGCGCGCGATTCAATCTTTATTTTCGCCAGCGTCATACGCACTACCGAATAGTGGCTTCTATCTCCTAAAAGGTAGTATAATAATATGTTTAAGTAATAAGCGATTTAGACATAACATATTTCGCTACATAATTATGGTTATTAAAAGTCCTACTGATCGAAATGAAAGAATGTCTCGTGAAAAACTATTCTTAACAGTGATAGCTGTCTTGTTTTTACTCGCTTCTCCTATATCAAAGTAGAGTGTCTTCTACAAACTGTTATTACTAGCCTGTACTGTATCACTGATCTGAGAAGCTGGTGAAAGTACATATGGCATGAATGGCTCATAACAATATTTTTTGTATTACGCAATTTGATGGCAGTTATGAAAAGGCTTGGCAGATAATGGGTATCTAAATCTGACTATAAGCATGCATGTTTCAGCGTGGTCGAGTGACGAAGGCGAGAAAGAGACGCACTACCGCCTCACGCTGAGCAAGATGTCGGTGCGGCACAGCGTCCAGTACACGTGCACCTCGCCCAGCGGTCACACCAACACGGTGCTCATTAAAGTTGTTAGTGAGTCGTAACCTTGATAACGTAAATTCTAAGGCTAATATGTGAGGGTGGAGGCTCTATCTACTTGACTACTATTAACAATGAACTAGGCGAATGTACTTTGCTTTTCTTCAAGCGGCCACGCTAGGCTCGGACAGTGAACCGTGCCGGTAACGTGGTCAGTCTCTCGGTGCTGGTGTAGTCACCGCAAGCGTGGCTGCTGAGGATTGGGGTCTTGGGTTAAATGTTCAGGCAAGGCAGGATTAGTGGGGTCTGTGTGCCAGTAAATATTGTTTATTTCTGGGAACACCCTCTGTTAGTTAACATACTGTATAGGAATACCTAAGAACACTGATATTTAAAGAGAACAAGGTAACCTAAGCATAACTTTAGTTTTTCCGAGGCTACAACTTATGTCATCATAATATTCCAATTTGTTTTTTCGTCTTTTTGTTCTCGTTGTTTTTTTTTTTAGTTACTGATCCAATTTCCAATTTGAAAGTTATCCGGTACTTTGATGCAGTTTATATCAACAAAAGTGTATTTCTCGCTAACATTTTTATCTTCGTTTTCCGCAGATGTAGTGTGTCCACCGGTAGCTGTGTCGTCGCAACGCATCCGCCAGTTCACGCAGGGCACGAAGCTCGGCAACTCGGCACACTTCAGCTGCCAGCCCGGCTTTCACCTCAACGGGTCTGCTATACTCACCTGCATGGGCAACGGTAAGCAAAGTACCTATGTACATTGTTTCGCGGTTACATGCGTTTCATCCCTCCTTTTCACATGACCATACCAAGACAAGCGGTTTCCTTTCAACTTCTCTGAAAATTTCCGTGAAAGAGTTTTTTTTTTTTGTAAATAGAAAAACCTTCGCAGGCCTTTGTTCGTCGTAAACATTCAGAATTTCACATGTTACTGCTATTCTATACTAATATTATAAAGAGGAAATATTTGTATTTTTGTATGTAAGGCTTAGCACGCACTGCGATTAAACGCCCGCGTTTAACCGCAGGTCTAAAACCGCAAAAAAATGTAACACATAGCTTTCTATACAAGCGCACGCTTTAGTGACTTTTTTCAGTGACTGATTTTAAAAACGCAACTTGTTACGTTTTTACCGCGGTTTGAAAACGCGCGGTTTTTTGTGTCTCATAGTAATAGTACTGTGGCGCACGCACGGCGGTTAATCGCATTCGGTTTTTATTAAGTCTCGACTGTGCGAGTGTGGAGGATAGACGTTTTTGCAGAGGTTAAGTCATGTACAACACATGCTGCTCGCCAGAAATCCATGGTGTAATGAAATAAATTTCAGCAAAACGCTAGCCGCAGTGCGTGTTGATGCGCGTTTTTGCGTTTTCAGCTATTCCTAAACTGCGCGCGTTTAATCGCAGTGCGTGCTAAGCCTAACGGATAAACTCAAAAACTACTGAACCGATTTCAACAATTCTTTCACCATTATAAAGCTACGTTCACCCTGAGTAACATAGGGTATATTTTATCCCCGTATTCCGTATTAAACCGAGGGGCGCTGCTAGTATAATAAATAAATGCGAAAGTTTGGATGTGTGTTACCCAGTCACGCTAGAACGGCTTAACGGATCCGGATGTAGTCTAGTTTTATACCGGGAGTATGTATCCTTGGGATAATTTTAGACATTCACGCGCCTTTCAGACTGTTGCAGTATAGGATAGATAAATAATTATCAATTTCCTTTCTAAGGTCGTTGGTCATCATTGCCGCCGACGTGCGAGGAGACATTCTGTCCTGTGCTGAAGACGCTGGGGCCGCACCTGAGCCTGGTAGAGTACAACTCTTCGTTCGGTGGGCGCGCCATGTTCCAATGCAGCTGGGGCTACCGGCTGTTGGGGGCGCCCGGCCTCGAGTGCGAGATGGACGGCACCTGGTCCGGAGAAGTGCCGCATTGCGTCCGTGAGTGATTACAAGTCTTGTGAAAAAAGAAAGAAGAAGGTTCATGCACATTCCTTTGGCTGCGGGAAGGGGTTCTTTGGCTCACAACTGATTTAATCTTTAGCATGTATGGTAATGTCGAACCGTCGATCGTGGATAGTTTTCTAGAAACGACGTTCTGACTTTTGTAGAGTTCCACTGTGAAAATTTTTTAGTGTCCATTGACAAACAAATCGGGCTAACAGCTTGGTTTTGTAGTAAGGAGCCTTCGGTTATCCTTCCAATATATTCTCTTTTTAGGGTTCCATACGTCCGAAAAAACGGTACCCTTATAGGATCACTCATGTGTCCGTCCGTCCGTCAGGGATGTTTCCTGAGGAAAAAAAAATACGATTCTATTTAGTCCGACGGTTATATTATCGAAAAATATTGGACACGTATTTTTTGCTTTTTCAAAACTATAAAAAATAACGAAGATAAAAAGCATCAAAGATCAGGAGCGGGGCTTTTGACGTTATGGCGTGCTTCAAATTGGAGCACGTAGTGACGTCACACGAGTTTTCAACGCACTGTATCGTCTTCGTTTTTTGATTACGTGCAAAAAGAAAAAATACGTGTCCAATATTTTTTGGAACTCTGGCTGACGGACTAATTAGATTTTTTTTAGTCAACTACCCACAACAACACAAAACACACATTGAACATTATCTCCAAATCTACTAGACCGATTAAATTGAAATTTGGTACACATTAGTGATGTAACGAATATTCGCATTCGCGGATATTCGCATATTTTTGAATATTCGCGAAATTACTGCGAATGTTTTGCGAATATTAAAAAAATAGTTGGTTAATAAAACAAAGTCCATTAATTATATTTTACTAGAATTTAATTTACTCATGTTTATAATGACTATTCATGTGAAATCATAAAATGACTCCTCCCGCTCTTTGCGGAGCGGAAGGGAGTGTCAGACTGCGTGGGTACTGCGACTTCTGAAACTCCGGAGGAGGCTGAAATGGAGTGCCAGTAATGGTCCCATTGCGGCCTCCTCTAGAGACAAGTCGGCCGCTGTGCAATTGCGCAGTGGCTGATGCCTGTGGACGGTGAGCGTGGGTGGCTCGCCGTACGATACCAGGCCGACGACGCGTTGTGCTTCACGCGCGCCTCAAGGAGCCGTCAGCATCAAGGACGGGGCTCCATAGGGTCGGTGCCTGCTAGGGTTGCGGAATTTGTTCGAAAGAGTTACCGCGTCCCTGGAACGCAAAGGGCACAAGAAGGAGCACGGGTGGGTTTTAGTCAGTAAAAGTCTGACACTCCCTACCGCTCCACCCAGGGCGGGAGGGGTCATTTGATGATTTCCCATCCAAAAAATAAAAAGGGAGTGTCAGACTCTTACTGACTATAACCCACCCGTGATCCTTCTCGTGCCCTTTGCGTTCCAGAGCCGCGTTGACTCTTTCGAAAAAAATCCACAACCCTAGCAGGCACTGACCCTATGGGGCTCCGTCTTCTTTGCTGACAACTCTTTGAGGCGCGCGTAGAATACGACGCGCCGTGGACCTATAGCTCGGCCTGATTGCTATCGGACGGCCATAGCTAGCCATCCGCAGACCCGCGCCTACGGTGACCGGGAATCGCCCTGCGTTTCCCGGCGCCCGGGGCGTCTTCTTCTGTTGCGGCTGCTGGAGCGTGAATTTTCCCACTCCCGCACGCGGTCCGCCTACTCCTTCGCTAGCATTACTGCTTCGCAGAAGGAGGTGACCACTTCCCATGCCTCTTCATTCCGGACCATGGATTGAACCAGGAACGGACACGCGAGAGGTTACCGCCGCCGATCGCCTCGACGAGGGCACGGCGTTGCTCTGCCCAAGCAGGGCTGATCTCCACCGTGTCCTCCGGGCGATCCACACAATGTTGACACCCGGACATGTCCTCCCGCTGAATCCGAAACAGGTACCTCCCGAAAAAGCCGTATCCAGTGAGCACCCGCGTCAGGCGGAACGTGAGGATGCCGTGGCGTCTCTCCGACCACTCCTCAGAGAGGGGACTTATCGCCGCAATGGTGGCCGCCCCAGCGCTGCTGGAGCTCTTTCCGCTGGTCTATAAAGGGCCATGGACCGCACGATCCCCGCATCATACAGCCTCCGGCAGGAAGCGTTTGGTCCCTCTAGATTGGGCAAGACCCGCTTGAAAACAGTCCCAGTATGGGAGCCAAAAGTCGGAAATGTTCCGCAAAGTTCCACTGGCTTTCTTCTAGGAGTTCCCATCACCGTTATCTGGGATTCCGATAATGACCTGTTCCGAGAGCCATGAAAGCACATTGCCTCGGACTTGTGCAGGGCCACCTCGAGACCCACCTTGCCTGCTCCTCTCAATGACTGTCGCAACCCCGCGTGTCATCAGCTCGGCTTCACACTGTAACCTCAACCTCACTTGTTTTGTTTACGAAAACACCGGTCACAAACAGTCGGATGCGTTCTTATTAACTCGGCTATTCTCGAAACAAAAAAGAAACGAAACGCACTTAATACGAATGGGACTGCCGCCAACATAAAAAAAAATTTATATTCGCATTCGCGAATGTTGGCAGCAGATATTCGCATTCGCATTCGCGAATGTCCAAAATATGACATTCGTTACATCACTAGTACACATATCAATTTCTGTGACCCAAACGCAGAGGTGAAATCATTAAATGAAATCGTGAATAGATGAAATCTGTATTTTTGAGGGGTAGGTCGAAAATAAAAAATAAAAATTTAAAACTGCATATTAATATAATGATATTAATGGGTCATTCTAAGTTAAGAGGTAATATGTTGTATGAAGTGACGGCATGGCATTTTTTTTAATATTTTTACTTAAGTTTACATCTTTTTTATGGAAACTTTTAAGTTGAAAACGTTTACAAAGTGGCCAGTCAATTTGTTGGTTTTATCTCGTTTTATAAGTGACCAGGGTAAATACTCAGTACAGGGTAGAGACAAAATGCACAGGGGAGGATACTTCATGGACAGGGAAGAGAGATAGACATATTAAAAACAGGGTTATTTTTAAGAATCAACTTTATTTATTTATTTTTATTTTAATTACGAATTATTTATAATCAGACTTGTCATTTTTTAGCAGTCTTTGTTTATAAAATGAAATGTTCCTTAAGCGCTAAAACATAAAAAGGTTCTTACTTTTCCTTTCCATCAAAACAAAAATATCTATAACTTTACTATCAATAGTCAATAATAAAATAATAAAAAAAACAAAAACTTCTCTAAGTTAAAATTTTTCTTGTACTTAAACTCTAAAAACATTTTAATTAAAAGGTAACTAAAAAAATATAGATTCATTAAATGTATAAAAAATACGCTGCCCTCTCATTTTTAAGTTAGGAGAGGGTAGTTTTTTTAAAACCTGATCCCAGGTGATGAAAGAAATATCGTCATCATTAATTCTGAACTTTTTTCCAGTTTCATCACAGATTTTACAAAATATAACTTCAAGTTTATCATCTTCTTCAACACCTGTGCACATTGCAACATAGCGATATTCTGTTTTTGTATCTTGAAGTTTAACCAGCACAAAGTCCCCGTTGCAGAATGTTTTCTTTCCAGATGTTGAGGGCTTTGAATCATCTTTGTGCAGTTTGGTTTTAATACTGGCAGGTACCGAATGCTGTAGCGTTTCTTGTGGCTTCTTCCTGTCTTCTTGAGATGTGAAATCAATTAGTGTTTCTTCTTCTGAATCACTAGCTCCGTATGTATCATCAACACGTAGGAAAATTTACGATGTGTTTGTGGATAACCCAAAGTACCCAATTGAAAAAGAAGACATAGCTCTGAGCCACAGAAGCAGCTCAAACTTTTCAATGTCAGGCAATTAGGTATAAATATGCAACCGGTAACTTGGTGAACCTTTAGTGTGCCCGAAAAAGTCTTTATACCTTCAGTAGAACATATTTTTTTTGCTTTTTCAGATATGTCTGCATCATCTATGGTAAAAAATTTAATATTCGGGCAGATTTTCGCAAGGGCTTTAGCTAAGTCATCTATTGATGAAATATCGGTGCCACTCGCAACTAATCTATCTGCAGTTCTCTTGCAAGAAGCACCTACTCCATCAGGAGCTCCCTTGCCGTGACCTGCTTCATGATAATTCCATGTGAAACTTTGAAGGTTAGGGTAGAAATCTTCTAGCATTGTTGCCAAAACCTTGAACATCATTTTATTACGATATTAGGTCATAATCGTTCTGCTATTCTTTTTTTTTTTCGAACCGTTCTTCGCGCGTCATTTTTTTTTCTAGGTGACATTTTTTCTGTTAAAAAGTCATTAAATTATAAAGCTAAATTATACATAATGCCAAGTAAAAGTTCAGAGAAAAATGTAGAATTATTCATGAAAACGCATACAAATGTCTCTCCCCTGGACATTAAATATCTCCCCTGCCATCAAAAGAGCCAGGGGAAATACGCCAGGGGAGATATATTTCCGATTGATATCTAAAATAGCAGTAAAAGTGTTTTTCGTACGCAATTCACAATCAAACGTAACAATGTATGCACTATTCATAGTGAATATTCAAGTCTATATTAGTATTTTAACAAATAATTGCTAAATAAAACTTACCAGAGGAAAGACTGCATTCACTCAACACTTCTACACCCAGCGAGCGGCGTGACTGAAATGACAGTTAAAACAGCTGCGTAGTCGGCTTATGCGCCGCTTGCTGCTAGCTTTACGTTACGTCCTATGCACTGAAGGTCACGACTTCCACAAACTAGCAAAACAAAACTGATATTTAAACGGAAACAAAAAGCCAGGGGACGAGACACGAAACACGGAGGACAAATTTCGGCGTTGATATTATTTATGAAAAATTGGAATATAAATAATTTTACTTATAAGAAACTGTGGCTAAGTTATTGTTCTGTATAAAATTAACAATGATAAAGAAATTATTGAATTTTAATACATTCATAATAACTGGTTTACAAATAAAGTCGGTTTGGGGACAGACCAGGGGAGAGACTTTTTCCTTATATTAGAACTTATTGTGACTAAACTACGTACATTTCTGTAATAAATTTAAGTGAGCATGAAGAAAGCATTTAGTTTTAAGTAATAAATAGGTTAATTAGGAAGTTTGTATAAAAAAAACAGTATTTTTTTTTCCTAGCCATGGAAAGTACCTCTTAACTTAGAATGACCCTAATATAACATGGTAAATCATTCAATATTGTGCGTACCAACTTAAATTTGCAGGTGGAATGTGTGGGAGAACATATTTTTCAACTCCAGTGTTAAGTTTTATAGAATCGGTTTGTAGATGAATACTTAATAAAAAAAAAACATAGTGAGTATTCTACGACTTAAGGAGATATTAACTTTTCAATTTAATAATTCCGCCCGCGATATCTACACTAATTTAAAGAGATGATTGTATTTTTTTTGTTTATTTGTTTGCATTGAATTAGGCTCCGAAACTACTTGACCGATTTGAAAAATTCTTTCACTGTTGCGAAGCTACACTATCTCCGGTGAACATAGGCTATATTATATCCTCATATTCCCACGGGAACGGGAACTACGCGGGTGAAACCGCGGAGTGATGCCAGTGACAAATAAATGCTTAGTAGTGATACCCCACAATTAAATTGACATTATTTCCATAACGAGTGGTTGCGCTAGCAGTTACTTTGTGTGCCTCCGTAGTTCAAGTCCAGACCAGGACCCCAAAGTCTGCTATTTTTACAAATTTGTCATTCCAGCACGATCCCATTGTCATTTTGCTAAAAGTTCGTAATCTGCTAAGTTCATAATGATCGATCATTGGTGGGTCAATGATCTCATAATGCTTTTTGATAACCGAGCTATTAAAAGCAATGAATGCACAATGACGTTCTAAAGGTAGGTCACTGATCAAAGGAACTGTCAAAATTTTATGCCATTTATTTCAAAGAGTGTCAGTGGTTGACCATTGGAAAGTCATAATGACGCTTTTATACTAGTAGATTTCCAAACTTGTCAACATTATGAAACTAATGACCCATTCTGCCACTATTGTAATAGCAGTCGCAGGGCTCCGCTCATAGTCACAGATAATATAAGCCATAGTGAAATATCAACTTTCCTTTGGGATTGATTTTAATTATTTATAAGTTCAACGTACAATACAAATTCAATATGTTTAACTAAACTCAACGCGAAAAGAATCATCAAGACCGGTTCATAAACAGTCATTCTAAATTAAAAATATGGAAGTTGATTGTGTTTTCTTTATTTAATCAGTTCAAACTTATTATACTACCTCAAATATTTGGAACATGGAAAAAGCCATAACTTGTATTTTCTCGGAATATATACAGTGTATCTACCTGGGCTTCAACAGATGCTTTATTTTTGCATATTGTTAAATATTGTTATAAAACTATCACGTTCAGCCGGAAATATGTCGAGCTACCAGTAACTCTGGATACAGGAGTATTCGTCTCGTTTAAACATTATCCTTCCGCGTCAATGCTGTAAATCCGAAATGCAAACCATAGCGTGACGTAGATGTAGTTTGGACTGGTCATCACTTATATTTGTATGATGTTACTATAAGCTGACCCGCGCGACTTCGTCTGTGTTATATTTTTCATGACTGCTCCACTATATTGGTCTTAGCGTGTCTATCTATCACTGAAATAATTTTTCAAATCTGACCAGTACTTCCTGAGATTAGCGCGTTCAAGCAATCAAACAAACTCCTCATTAGTATAGATTTCAAAAGACCCTTAAATAAACTATAATAAAATTATAAGGTAAAACAGAAAACGTAGTTTTGCTTGAAACTATGTCACTCGTGTTACATGTTTGAATTAGGCCATCCTGTGTGTTCAGGCGAGAGGAGGTAAAATATTAATATTAAATTTCTAAATTGTTAAATCGCAGTAACTAGCGGGTTGAATCTATTTTTTTGTTTTTGAACTTCTTTTTTATTTCCAGCTATCTATTGCCCCGACCCGTTGGTGCCGGCGAATGGTCGCTTGTTAACGGAGCCCTCTGTAAAGCACGGGAAGTACCCAGTGGGAGACCTGATGATATACTCTTGTGACGACGGCTATGAAATTGTCGGCGAGTCCTCTATAGTATGCACTGAAAACGGCTTTTGGTCACACCCCCCTCCATTTTGTCTACCACCCTCTGAAATTCGTAAAACGGACACTATTTACGTAGAAAACACCACAATGATCCACATAGAAGACTAACTGTATGTTTTGAGTTAAATTATTGTTGTATTTAAAAGTTATAAAAATATGTTTCTTAATATATAATTTAAAAGATAGTTTTTAAGCATGTTATCAATTTAGGGTATAAGTTGATAGACAACATAACGAAATGTAATTATAAAATTAGTAATGCGTTTTGGATATTCGGAATACTGGAATGCGCTGTGTAAATATTTTTATTTCAAAAAGACCTTAAGTTACTAGACAAGCTTTAAACTACATATTTGTTTTTACTTTTTTGAGCTGAGTTTGAGTTTGAATCATTGATATTTCTGACATATTCATAACTAGTTGCCGCCCGCGTGAATGTCGAAAATTATCCCAAAGAAACATAATCCTGGGATAAAAGTGTGTGTATGTGTTATTTCTAGACTATAATCTACGCCTGTGCCAAATGTCATCAGGATCTGTTCAGCCATTCTGACTTCATTGAGTAGCAAACATACATGTATACAAACTTTCGCGCTTATAAGATTAGGATCGATTATTTTATCATAATGTATATGTGTTACGCCCAAAGACTGAAAACGCTCACAGAGCGAAAGGTAAAAACAACTCACAACGCGTTGTGACTTTTTGATGCAAATAAATCGAAAAAAAAAGATAGTAATGCGAATAAAGTAAATACCCAACTAGTCGGTGCTTGCATGCCGACTATAAATATAGCCAAACACCAGACAGTCTGCTTTTCTGAATTGTCGTACACTAGTCGGTACATCCCTAGTTAAAGTAAACTAAGTATGGTTAAATTAAGGACATAGAGGACTAGTTAGTACCCATACTTAATTTACTTATTTAAGGTACTTACTAACCTTGCTGTTTAATTCATATACATACGAATAGATTCTGAATGCCAAGGAGGATCTGTTGGATTGTGATTGCTTTAATGTAATTGTCAGAGGCAGACTGTCGCTTACATTATTAAAAGACTTAAATCAAAACGTTTATTACAATTAGGCCATTAAACGGCAGTTTTATATAAGGTTAATACATATTATCTCAACCATTTTGTCTGCACCCTTGATTGCCCTATGGAGCAGGACCAGCATGTTTGCAAGCATGGGCCTACCCAGCTTCTGGCCTACGGGGAGGCAAGTCAGATTTGTTTAGGTCAGATTGTCCGCGACTGACACCTACATGATATAATAATAAGGCAAACAGCCGCAAATCATCCTCATGATCACCATAGGTAGTTAAATAAGAATATGCATTTTTATTTTTTGGCAATTGCACCGTATTTTGCCAATGCCTACTGCGCGGTTTATTCAAAAATTAACACATAAGGCCCTGTTTACACTTTGAGAAGTGATTAGGCGAGTTCATTCATTTTCTGCGAGATTTCCAGGGCTCCCCCCCCCCCCCCACCGGGTACGCCTATGTTTCCAAGCATTCTTATCTTGAATTTAATCTTCTAATTTGAAGTACCTTTGCTTGCTTACAAAGTGTGCGCTAAAGATTCGTTTAAATCTTCTTTAATTTTGTGATGGATTCCCATTGGGATGGAATACCTATTAGAGTAAAATAATAAGAACTGTCTGGGGGCTCTGGGATTTTGCTCTTGTGCCATTATGTGACGTATGGTGTTGCTTGGATTTGACTTGATATCAGGGTTGTGAACAATAATCCCTGAATCTATTTTCAGCAGATTCCTTTAAAGCAGGATAAACCAAGGATTGTCCTTGGTAAATTCTGCTTTATGAACATGTAAGTTCACCTTGGTAGTTTTGACCTTGACGTTTGGCTTAAGAGGTCAGACCATGGTTGACATTTTTCAATGAATTGAAAACAGATCTCATCCTTCTTTGTCTCGTTTACAAAACTTTTTGGCTGTGTAAACCTGTATGGTAGTTGTTTTTATGTTATTTGTTAAAAGTTGCTATTTGATATGAAATAATAATATGGACTGTTTATGTGGCATTTTTTCTTTTTTGTGTGACATCTCCGTTTCCCGACTCGGCATTGAAGAGAACAATACCTACATAAAGCTCGTGATGTTGTCTTCATCATTGCCACTATGAATACTTTCATTAAAAACCTGTAAGAAAGCCGACGCAATATCCTATTGTAATATTAGTTACACTGTTTTTATTAGTAGTTTAATAAAGTTATTTATAAATACAATACAAGTTGCTTATTTCTTTAATCTTGCTTAATAAATGCCTAACTGTTGATGACCTAATATCGACTTCGGCAAACGTAGATAGCTTAAAGCTAAGCGTCCTCTGCGTCGGAATCGGATCGTGCGGAGTGTACGAGGCGTCGGTATTTACAAAATGCCGATGCAAAATCCGAATGCAGTAGACGCACCCTATGCGTCTATACTGCATTCAGATTTTGCATCGGCTTATATCGGCATTTTCAAAGCAATCGAGTTCGCCTGTGCACGAGTTTTCACATTATGGAGGATAGTGACGAGGATATTGTAATTATTTTATTAGTTGTTTATTATCAGCAGAGGAGAAGAAAAACAAAAGAAAAAGAAAGGTGTGGGTTCTCGCGGGCAAAAATGACTTGATGGAAAGCTCGCTCATCATACCAACATTTCCATCTTTCTTCGGGTTTAACTGAAGAAAGACCTAGATTTAAGACTGTTAAGATGTTATAGGACGGTAGCCTAGAAAAGTATGGTACCTAGTGCTTGTTTCAAGAAAATACAGCAGGTTCCCGCGGTTCTCATTATTTGCCATTCTGGGCAATAGCCTAAATGTATTGTAGCTACTGTTTAGTCTTTTAGGTACTTATATCTAAGTTAGGTAAGTTAGTAATAAAAGAAATAAACAGTTCACAATTTGAAGATCGATAAGTCCCCTCTTTGAAGAGTGGTTGGAGAGACGGCGTCCTCACCTTCCGCATGACGCAGGTGCTCACCGGACACGGCTGTTTCGGATTCAGCGGGCGCAGGCACCGAGCAAGTTAAGGCGGTCACAATAAGTCCTGATTTCACGGGCATGCGCACTGTTGTGGTGAGCAGCCCCGTGACGGCGGTCAAGAAAATTTCCAAGGGCCGAAGGCGACTGGTGGGCTGTGTGTCTACGCAGGTCAAGCTGCTGGAACCCAGACCTCTGAGGTCCTTCCGTTAACAAGTGGGCAACCACACGGTAACAGCCCTGCCACCCTATAGTTACGCCACTGGTCGCGCCCCAGCCGCGCGACAGAAGAAGACGCCCCGGGCGGGTGATTCCCGGCCACCATAGGCGCGGGCCTGCGGATGGCCAGCTATGGGTGTCTCGCCGTTCGATAGCAACCAGGCCCGGATCGACGGCGCGTCGTGTTCCATTCGCGCCTAAAAGAGCTGTTAGCAAAGAAGATGGGGCCCCATAGGGTCAGTGCCTGCTAGGGGAAGGAGTCGAGTCGAAGGAGTCACCGTCGGTGACTCTTTCGAACAAATTCCGTCTCACCGTGGCCGTGGAACGCAAAGGGCACTAGAAGGATCACGGGTGGGTTTTAGTCAGTAAGAGTCTGACACTCTCCGCTCCGCCCAGTGGGAGAAGTCATTTGATGATTTCCCATCTAGAAAAAAAGGCTTCCTAGTGAATTTTGAACGTCGTGTATGTCAAGCGTCCACGCAATTAGACCAAATGAATGTGTGATAATTGAAACGCGTGTTTTTGTAAAGTGGAAGGAATCGAGAAATTTTATTGTAGTAATGCGAAACTTGCCGTGACCTTCGTGTGGAAATATTTGCTGCCAAATACCAGAACAAACATTGTATTAAATGTGCTAAATCCGCATTCTAATGAAAACGAAATAATTTTAGCAATAAACTAAAGATTACAACTAAAGGATACCCACCTGTTTCGGTCTCTTCAGAATTCTTTAGGCAGTGTCAGGTTAACATCACGAGAGGACTGCCAAATCCACTTGTCGCGGTATTTTGATCAGGAGTCCCAAAATTTCTATAGCAATAGGATCAGGTCCCTACCTACAAGATGACAAAAAGTTATCGAACAAAATGGTACCTACATATTTTAGTTGAAATAAACTATATTAAAAAATGTTTTGAATTTTCTTAAAAAGTGCGATCAAACTTTCCCCAACCTATTATATTATATATCTTTTTTTGTTGTTGTTGTTATGGCAACATTGAGATAGGAAAAATGGCATTGACACAAAGACCTTACAAATACTCTAAAGTCTAAGCATTGACAAGACAAGTCAGTGACACGGATTTTGCTAGTGTCTTGGTGAGACTAAGGACGCCATTTTTAACTTCACAGTTTCTTTGGCTTTCTAAATCGGTTTTTGCTGTCGAATCTATCGTTTTGTGTTTTTTGGTGTAGGAATCTACTTATAAAGTTAGTATATAAAGCGTTCTAGGCACTCATTTCTTAGGAAATGAGTGCAGAAGAACCCCCTGACGGGGGTGGAGGAACTCCTTCTGATATCGAGTTTTTGGAGTGCTCGCAATACTCTGATGATGGTTGCGTAAGGTCTGACATTAGAAAACGCCACGCAGGATCTGAAGTCTTTGTTGATGCTAAAAGGAACAAGCCGCCGTCTGACTCTATTCAGTCAGTTTACACCATTCCAGGTTTTGAGAGCGACTCCAAAGTACTTTATAGTGAGCGCGACAGAGCTCCCTTCACTGTTTTTGTTTCTAGGATGGAAACGGACCCTAAGCAAGGTTTAACTCTAAATTCTCTGAGGTTTGCACAGTTTATTCATAGTAAAGGGTTTAAGGGTGTTGTTCAGGGCAGCATCAAGTCTTTGGGCCGTAACAGGATGTCAGTTGATTTTAATACATTTAATGACGCCAATCAATTTGTAAACAATCCTATTCTGTTAGATAACAAATATTTGGCGACCATTCCACGCTTCCATGTTACTCGAATGGGTGTCGTTCGGGATGTTCCCACTGACTGGACCCTCGAGGAGTTGGTTCTAGGCATAGAGACCCCTCGTAATTGCGGGGAAGTTATTAAAGCTAGGAGGCTTAATTTTAAAATTCGAAAAGAGGATTCCGTCTCTTGGTCTCCTTCAACGACGGTAGTGCTAACTTTCTCCGGTCAAATGCTCCCAGAAAAAGTATTCTGCTACAATGCTTCCCTTCCTGTTTCTGTGTACCACCTTCCCACCATCCAATGTCGTAACTGTCTTCGTTTTGGCCATATAAGCTCTCATTGTAGATCCAAGCCCCGATGCTACCGATGCGCTCAACCACATCTTGGTGACAGCTGCAATGTCCCAGATTCACTAGTCACATGTCTATTGTGTTTTGGGGGAAGCCATAAGGCTACTGACGAGAAGTGCCCTGAACACTCAAGACAGAAATCGATCAAAATGGTAATGTCCCAAGAAAACCTAAGCTACCGTGAAGCTTCAGCTAGGTTCCCCCGCCCTAAACAGCTATACTCAAATGTAACTGCAGGTCCCTCCATTATGAAACCATCTCAATCTTTATCCCTTGATCCCACTCTTCCAGCTCCTTTAAATAGTCCTGTGTCCTCTATGTATTCAACCCCAGTTAAGAATTCTTACACCAAAACTGTTTATCGATCCCCAAGACCTAAACCGGAACTGGGCAAATCTTATGATGTCCAAGCCCATAGGTCAATGGTTAACTCCCCTCCCTCTTCTCAACCTAATGGCTGTGCTCTGAATTCCCCTTATGTGGAATCCACACCCCTTCCTACCCCTAATGACAACTTGATAGAGCTCCTGGCATGTTCCCTCATTAACATGCTATCTAAATTTAGTGACGCAATACCGGACAATGTCGTAATTTTAGTTCAACAACTCCTGGAATCCTGGACTCGCCAAAATGGATACAATCCTTCAGTGGAACTGTAGATCAATTCGCAGAAAAAAGCATGAACTGTCTTATCTTATTAACCGTTACTCTCCCGTCGTCTTTGCAGTGTCGGAGACGTGGCTCAGGCCCGAAGCTCTTTTTAGGGTTCCTGGCTTTTCATGTCTTCGGGACGATAGAGAGGACGGATGGGCAGGCTGCGCCCTATTGGTAAATAGATCTATTATTTTCTCCGAAATTCCTCTTCCTCACCATGATCCTGGGCTACATGTGGTAGCTGTTAGAGCCATGGGAATATCCTATGTATCTGCTTACATTCCTTATCCCAATGCTAATCTTTTGTCTGAATTCAACTCTATCCTTTCTTCTATCCCATGCCCCTTGATTGTGCTTGGCGATTTCAACTGCCGACACACCCTTTGGGGCTCTCATTGTAATGACCCGTCCTCGAGCTTCTTGTTAGATCTTTTAGATGATCGCAACCTTTGCGTCCTTAATGATGGTTCTGCTACCCGTAGGGTCTCTCCTACCCAAAGCATTAGTGTTCCCGACCTTACTTTCGCTTCCCCTTCTCTAGTCTCAACCCTCTCTTGGTCTGTTCTTCCGAATTCTTACGGGAGTGATCACTTTCCTATATTAATTTCTTTTCCAAGTAATCATCCTCGTATTCCTCCCCTTCAACCCCTACAAAAATATCTTCTTTCACAAGCTGACTGGTCAAATTTTTCCTCCCAATTGGATTCAGAACTTCAAACCATTCCCCCAATTAACTCTTCAAATTCCCTTTCCGTTTACAATGAGTTCGTTGATTGCTTGTTAAGAGCGGCTGATTCTTCTATCCCCTTGAAAAACTCTGCCCGTCACTTTATTCCTTCCCCCCCTTGGTGGGATGCTGAATGCACTGATGGCATTCGTAAACGTAAAGAAGCTGAAAATATTTTCTCCTCTAGTTTAGATATGTCAGATTTCTTATATTTTAAAAGGACTTCTGCTACTGTCTGTAGGTTATTGGCAAAAAAGAAAAGATCTGGCTGGCTCAAGTTTTGCGAGTCACTGTCTCCACGTTCTCCAGTATCCTTCGTTTGGAAAAAAATTAAATCATATCGCAGAGCATGTGACAATCAGTCTCCCGCAGTCTCAACTAATGACCCTAGTTCTTGGTTAGAAGACTTTATAACTAGGTTAGCTCCTCCCTTTGTTCCTAGTTTTGAATGCCTTCCCACTATAGACTCCTCTTCTGCTTCTTCTGATAGGTTTGATGAACTATTTTCGTTTTCAGAATTATTATGTGCCTTGGATCATCTTCGTGATACTGCTCCTGGTATTGATGGAATACCATACTCCTTTATCTCCAAATCCTGTTCAAACTGTAAGTTATTCTTTCTCAACCTTATCAATTCCTTCTTCGCCTCTGGCCTAGTTCCAGAGTCTTGGAAATCCCAAATTATTATCCCCATTCTGAAACCTGGGAAAGATCCAAAAGATTCTTCTTCCTACCGTCCTATAGCCCTATCTTCTGTCTTGGCTAAAATCATGGAAAATCTCATCAAGAACCGGCTTGAATGGATTTTAGAAACTCAAGGCATCTTAGCCAAGTCTCAGTTCGGCTTTCGTAGAGGCATGGGCACTTTAGATAGCCTCAGTATTTTCCTATCCGATGTCCGCATTGCTTTCTCGAACAATGAAAGCGTTCTTGGTGTTTTTCTAGACATAGCCTCAGCTTATGATAATGTCCAACTTCCTATACTTAGGCAAAAGTTGCTTCAGCTGAGTATCCCTGTGAGGATGGTCAACATCATTTGTAACCTTCTTATGTCCCGCTCCATCTATGTTCGTCATCAAAACACACTTTCTTCATCGCGTCTTGTGTGGAAGGGTCTTCCTCAAGGGTCGGTCTTAAGCCCTATGCTTTATAATTTATACACATACGATTTGGAGTCATCAGTGAACTGTTTCTGCAAAGTTTTACAATACGCTGACGACATTGCACTTTACTTTAATTCAGCTTCCCTCTCAGATGCCTCTTTTCGCTTAAACTCTGCCCTTCATTACTTAAATCAGTGGCTGATCGATCACGGCCTAAATCTGTCTGTACCCAAGTGCAATGCAGTTATTTTTTCTCGCAAACGTAATATCCCCCCTATAAACCTATTTATTGAAAATGAACCCATTCGTATTCTTGATAAAGTTAAATTTCTTGGCCTTATTCTTGACTCCAAATTATCTGGACTTTATCATTTGGATTACATTTCTAAGAAATGTGAAAAAGGTGTCAATATTCTTCGTGCCCTTTCTGGAGTTCGCTGGGGAGCCCATCCCACTACCCAGAAAATTCTCTACAATGCCATAGTTCGTAGCCATTTTGACTATGGAAGTTTTCTTATAGAACCTTGCAACAAAATAGCCCTTGCTAAATTGGAAAAGATCCAGTCCAAATGCTTGCGTATCATCACGGGCGCTATGAAATGCTCTCCTATTAATGCTCTTCAGGTAGAATGTCTGGAGCCCCCCCTTCACTTACGTAGACAGTATCTCTGTGATAGATTTTTTTATAAAGTAATTCAGATTAAATCTCATCCCCTTCTTCCTCTTCTTCGTTCACTTCATCAGTTAATACCAACGTCCAGCTATTGGACCCACAAAAATCCTCCCCTCCTCGTTAATAGCTTCAGTAAATTTAATAATATGCACATTTCTTTAGTCCAGTCAAATTTGAACCCCTTATTTGAAGTAAATTTTAACTCCTTACTCTTCCAACCTAAAATTATATTTAACTTTGGTATCTCGAAACATGACCCTGCTGCTAATGATAGCTTCAAAAAGATTTTATCTGAGGACTGGCAGGGCTGGCTCACAATATATACAGATGCCTCGAAGCTGTCAGATAATAGCAATGTCGGATCTGCTGTGTGGATCCCAAAATTCAAAATAATCCTGAATTTTCGCAGTTCTCCATATGGCTCCATTTATACTGGGGAAGGAATAGCCCTTTTGGAAGCGGTATCTTATATTGAATCGCATGGTCTAAACAAATCCATAATTTTCTCGGATTCCCTTAGTTGCCTTCAAGACCTAGTTAAATCGCCTTTTCGATCTCGTCACAATTGTCCCCTTATTTTACAGATCAAACAAATCCTCTTTAGTTGTCACTGTTTAGGCATAGACGTTGTTTTAGCTTGGATCCCTAGCCACTCTGGTATTGTTGGTAACGAGAGTGCAGATTCGATCGCCAAGTCGGCTACTCGGATTGGTACCGAATCACATACATCCTGCTATCCCCGAGATTTGCGCTGTCTTGTTAAACCCGAGATGATGAACTGCTGGAATTCACATTGGCAAAAGACCCGTTTTTTGAAGGGAAAATTTTATGGCTCCATTCAACCATTTATCCCTACTAAATGCTGGTTCAGTAAATTTAAATTTTCAAATAAACTGGCTACCTCAGTTATAATTAGACTTCGCCTTGGGTTTGTTTGCACTCCAGTTTTTTTGAAGAAAATCCACGTGAGAGACAATTCTTTATGTGAATGTGGTCTAGAGGAAGGTACTCTGGAGCATATGTTTTTTTCTTGCCCACGTTTAATAATTCCCCTTTATGATTTACTCCCTTCTGATACTCCTCGCCCAGTTAACATTCCTTTCCTTTTATCTTTAGCCCATTCCCCCGCAGTTAAAATCCTTTATAAATTTATTAATATTAATAAAATCCAGTTATAACTGATATTATTTGTTACCCTTTTTTTTTTTTTTTGTTTACTTACCTTCGTGTCTTAACACTATTAAGTGCTGTTATCTTTATAATCCTAAAACTTTTTGTTCTTTTGAACCTCGATTCACAACAAAAACTGACTCAAATTCACTATCGTTTAGGAGAACCGATCATTAGTTCCTCTCCAAACCTTGACATTGGCAAAATCATCGTTAGTTAAACGATGGAGCCACAACACAAAAAAAAAAAAAAAAAAGTCAGTGACACTGACAGTAAACTGACTACTGTTGCTATTAGCTATGATTTATAAGATTCGAAATACCTACAACCTGCATAGTTTGAATTGATTTTGAGCGCAAGTTTTGGTTGTAACTAAGTAGTAGGTGAAAATAGTAACAGTTTTATGTGAGATAGAAACGTTAAAGCCGTGATTAAAATGGGATTGTTTGTGTTAGCACTGTTTGTGAACTTTTTTAGCGGCAATTTGTATTCGTGTTATGGTGATGATGTGAGAAACGTCTCGTACAAATTGCCGACAGTTGGAATATCGGTGCTTGTACGAAATAAAGCCCATACTTTACCTTATTTTTTAACATGCATACGAGACTTAGATTATCCTAAGAAACGTTTGTACTTATGGTAAGTAGTTCTTATTACTTTTAAACCCTATGTTTCGTGCAGTACACCACGTTCGCTTTCGTCCAGGGCCAATAGCCAGTGGCTGGACAGACTGAAACGCATCGTTCAGTTTGTATTTACGAGAGATTTTTCTTGCGACATACTAACTCGCGTACAACTAGTTGCGCTTACAGTTAGCATTAGTATGAAAGTAAGCGTCAGTCGTAACTTTAGCTGCGGCTGAGATTTGTGTGCATTCTAACTTAAACAAATGAATCTTAGGGTTCAATTAAATAAATTAACACATTGTTCAGGTACAGTAGACACTCGATTATCTGGACCTCAGTCCGCAGCGATTATCTAGATTGCCAACCACCAGCTCTCAAAAATTGTTTATGCCAAATGACAATAACCAAATATATATAAAAGTATAGATTTAGCAAAAAATATATATGTAAATGAAAATATATCTTTATTCTATCGCTTTTCTTCATACATTAAATTATCTGAATTTTCAATTATCCGAATGCCTTACGACAGCAATTAGTCTGGTTTATCAAGTCTCTACTGTATTTATATTAAAAAAAGAAATAAAACATGTTTTACTACACCCTACTGATCACTATCAGCACATAGAAGGTGTTCTGTAACATTTTAAAAGACCATTCTGGAACATCTGCTGTGCAACGTCTGTGTGGGGACATCTTTGAAGAAAATATAACTTTAGTACCAACCTACACTAATTTTTGTTAAAATCATCTGCATCATCATTATCTACCCTATATTTTCCCAACTATATTGAGGTCAGCTTCCATTAAAAGTGGATTCGGCTGAATCAAAAAAGAAAATCAAAATCATGTCATTTATTAAAAATAGGCTCATCCTAGTTTGAATAAATAAGCCAGCACTTTTTTACGTAAAAACAGTACCCCAAAACACCCACCCATCACCACTTCCTAGTGTTGTTGTGTTTGTTGCTAGCTGGGAAGAGGAAGTGGCACAACAAACTTCCCAGCAACACATCTGTCTGTTGCGTTATAAGAACTTGAATTTATACAACTGAATTGAAATATACTTGAATTTATGTGACTGCCTCCTCATCAGGAACTGGCTATTTATTATTCAAAAGATTATATTCATTATGTAATGGGCCACTTGTTCTTATGTTTAAGGATTCACAGTGATTTCAATGAAGATAAAAGTATAGAAATAATCGAAAAATGGGCTGACAAGTATGGATCGCTATACAATGGAGTGTATATCACAACTAACAGTTCCAGTGGACGTCTACACCCCGATGAAAAGAGCTCCATACACTGGAGTCCGGAACATTTCAAACATGTTATAAAGCTAAGAGAAAATGCTCTCGAGTTTGCTAGAAAAATGTGGGCAGATTATCTCTTTGTGAGTTTAAGGTTTTATAAAATTTGAAGATGAGTTTATTAACCTTTAGATAGTTTTGACAGGAATCACTTATCACATGCGGAACGCGTAGTAGACATTAGATATTATTAATTTATGTCAGAAGTAGGTTATTTTATTGATAAGTTATATTCATTTTATCAAAAAGAGTTTAATTTATGTAGTTTTTCGTGTGTATTATTTCCTGGTTTACATAAAAAGAGAAAAGAGAAAATTACGACACATTGTGGCAATTAATAATGAGTATCAAATGCCCTCATCTTAGGCAAAATCTAATTGTAAACACATCACATTTTTCCATTCAAAATACTTTGTTGCAACATCTAAGGATTTTTTGTATTTCCTCCTCTATTTTTGTCATGAGAACAGTAATGATTAAGTCACAACGCTTTAAGAGCAACTAAATAATAACATGCACTGGAAATTGTGTAATTATTAACATAATTTATCAGTAGAAATAAAATATGATAAGCCACTATTTTTATAGACATCTTATTCATGTTTTTGTTTGAATGATTTGTGTTGTTGCTCACGAATTACTTACATTGGTTTTTTAACCTTAAGAGTGTATACTCCAAACGGCATTTCATACAAATTTTCAAGTCATTATTTTCCGAAATGACTGAACCGAAATAAATAATACATTTCGAAAATGTTTTTAACTATACGCTCCTAAGTCAATTTTCTTGTAAAAAGTTTGCACCTGTGCCTAGTCGCAAAAGATTTTAAATGTTAAAACAACAAAATGTTTGGACACAGTATGGGCAGAAATGGTGCAGAAGCTAATAATATTTATATTTTGTTTGTTATTTTCCTTACAGATGATAGACGCTGATGTGTTTCTCACAAACCCTTTGACTCTAAAAGAACTGGTGTTCAAAGGACTTCCTATAGCGGCTCCAATGCTCGTATCAGATGGATTGTATTCAAACTTCTGGTTAGCTACAGTTTGTGAAGCTAATGCATGACAGAGCATGTACAGTGTTTTACAAGGTGCTTTTGTAATGCTTTATTTTATTTTTTTGCACAATGTTTTTGTTTTTTTTACTAACTCAGTCAGATCAGATTTTTGTCTGTCACAAGTCTGAACAGACTTTAGTCATGTACTCTGAAAAAAAAAAAACCTATCACCAACATATGTATGAATTGCTTTATTGTTTATGGAGGTCTATATCGTGTGGATGCACCATAATACAGTACTTATCATTTCTTCATTCCCAATGTATTTTTTATGTGATCATTTATAAAACTTAACAAGCTTTACAGCCTGATCTTATCTGTATCAAAAAATCTGTTAGTGATATGCATCAATGTTAAATTATTATTCTTTGATAAGGCGCACTAGCATCTGATGTGCGTTTCAAATAGCTTGCAGTTTCATAGTTTAATTAATTTGTAGTCTAGTCAAAAGGCAACCTTTTATGCTCGCTTTGCTGCATATGTGTCATAGAGGAAATTCTGTAACAAAGCATGTTTCCATCAAAAAAGATTGTTTCCATCTAAATAACCAATAACCATCCCTCGCTGCTATAACCAAGCGGAAATCTATAAAAAAAAGTTTGCTGACAGTCACTAAAAGTGAAGAATACCTTTCAGGTGTGGTATGACAGACAACTACTACTACCAGAGAACGGATGAATACAAGCCTATACAGAGGATGGAGAAACAGGGCTGCTTTGATGTACCCATGGTGCACACTGCTGTCTTAGTGAACCTGAAGTCAAGAGCATCCGACCAACTGACGTATAACCCTGAAAAGATTCGGTTCTATGATGGCCCTCAAGATGACATCATTGCGTTTGCCGTTAATGCTAGGAATCATGGTAAGTTTATTTGTCATTGAAATCTTGCAAGAAAAATGTTACAACTATCGTTTTGCACTATTAAGGTTATTGCACACTGATCGATTTCGAAATCGTCACTACCTAGCATATTACCTTTCCGGAAGCTTTACTCAAACACATAACCGGAGCGGAGCAGCCCTTCCACATCCGTCACATCGTTTAGGCCACGGCTAAGCTACGCCACTTCTACAGCTAGGCGTTACGCTGAAGTTGACTTTCTGTAAAAGGTACATAATAGGAACAAGCGGGACAGTGGCGAGACTTAAGCGCGGGCATTATGAAGCGTAGCCCTGGTGACTGCTGGTCGTAATCGCGGGGAACACGAGTTGACCACGCACCATTTGGGGTTCGCGAGCTATTCGCGCATTGAGAGCAGTGGTGGCCAAGTGGTAACGGCCCCGACTTACGAATTGTAGGTCGCGGGTTCTAACTCAGCCAGGCGCATTACTTTGTGTAATTAATTCCATCACCACTGCTCTCAACACGGTGAAGGAAAACATCGTGAGGAAGCCGGCATGTCCTAGAACCAAAAATTCGAAGACATTTGACATTCACCAACACGCACTGGGCCCGCGTGGTGGATTACGGCCCATTCCTTCTCCTAGAGAGGAGGCCTGTGTCCCAACAGTGGGAACATTAAAAGGCTGATTATGAGCTAGTTGCGAGGCGATGCCGTTACTGACCGGCTCGAGTGATGATATGTGTGCTTACCATAATCGTTTTATTGTTTTAACAGGGATAACCCTACACATATGCAACGATGACCTGTACGGGTTTGCTCCAGTTCCATTAGAAGACAACCACGATCCAAAGAGTGATTTTGAGCAGCTAATGAACATAAAAACGGAAGCGATCGGTCGCGGTAGCCCCTTACCCCTCGACGAACACTTACAGGACTATGTAACGTACCCTGAGCGTTGGAAGTTTGGCTGTAGCGAAATCTACATGATAAACCTAGAGAGACGTAATGAAAGGAGAGAACTAATGGAAAAGAGCTTCAAGGAATTAGGCATGGATGTTAAGCATTTCAAAGCTTTTGATGGAAGGTAACATACATGATTATAAACTAGGTTATGTCGCACTACCTCTGCGTCGGCTTTTACATTGAATTTTTTTATTTACATTGCCGCCTTCATTAAGGGCGCATATTCCGAACGGCATTTCATACAAATTTTCAAGTCGTTATTTTCCGAAATGACTAAACCGATTTTAATGAAACTTTACACACGTAAGCAGAATACATAGGTCTAAAAAGTTAATTGAAAACATTTTCGATAAATAGTGTTACAGTTAAATTAGACCCATTTTAAATGTTCCATACAAACATAAATTTCCAGTTATCTTTTTTAAAATAAGATATTTCGAAAATGTGTTTAACTAACTTTTTAGACCTATGTAACCTGCTTATATGTCTAAAGTTTCATTAAAATCGGTTCAGTCATTTCGGAAAATAACGACTTGAAAATTTGTATGAAATGCCGTTCGGAATATGCGCCCTTAAATGTTAAAATCAACTAAAATTTATTTTCAGGAACTTGGATATGAACAACCTTAAGGATTTAGCTATAACATTAATGCCAAACTACGAAGATCCCTACCATAAAAGGTAGATGTTAATTATTAGTCATTATTTGTGTTATATTTGATACCTTCGAGTATCATTTTGATTTTGACGCTTGTGCTTATTTTGTTTCCAGAGCTATGAAGGCAGGCGAAGTAGGGTGCTTTTTGAGTCACTATTACATATGGCAAGAGGTTTGTTTTTTCAACTCTTTTGTTCAACCTTTTTCATGACATGTAATAATGTGCCTACCCTTATTCTATATCCTTTTAAAAACCTAGGAATCTACAGCAGGGAGAGTTCTCTGCGGTTCCTTTGTATTAATTTGTGGCCCACCATATGGATGTGGATCCCAATTCAAGACAGCCAAATCGTTTCTCCGTGGCTGGTCGAGTTTCATTGACTCGGCGTTTTTCTGGTGGTTGCCACTGTTGATTCTGGCTCTCAGAATTAGCAGTGTCTGGGAATAGCGTGGTGGGTAAAAAGGTGCACTTAATGCTTTAGGCATTTTCTATCAAAATTTTCTTTCTAAAAAAACATTATTTTTTCTTTTTTTCCTGGATGACTTCCAGGAAAAAAAGAAAAAATAATGTTTTTTTTGTTTCTCTTAGATCGTGGAGAAGCGCCACGCAATCACACTGGTGCTGGAGGATGACATCCATTTCGTGCCGTACTTCCGCAACCGGTTTCTGCGCCTCATGCGCGAGATCGGGACTCTCGACTGGGACTTAGTGTGAGTTACATAACATGACATCAGGGCCCCAAGTCTGCTTATTTTTAAAAATATGTCATTCCAACACGATTCCATTGTCATTTTGCTAAAAGTTCGTAATTGCTAAATTCATAATGGTCGATCAGTGGTCGGTCAATGGTCTTGTAATAGTTTTTGATAACCGAGCTAATAAAAGCAATGACTGCACACTGACTTGCACTGACGAGCAATGGCAGGTCACTGATCAAAGGAACTGTCATTTTAGCAGATTACTGCAAACGTCTGTCATTAATTTGTCATTATGTACGAGGCTACCATTCTATAGGGAACGTGCAGAAACTATAGGTGGCAGCACAGACGCGTCAATGTCAAGTATATTTTACTTATAAGTTTCAAATTTATAACGCTAGATGGCACAGTCTACTTCGTGCACGTTCCCCTAAACGGAGGATGCAGGAAGTATAGGTGGCAGCACAGGTCAAATATTTACAACGTAAAAGTTTCAGATTTGCAACACTAGATGGCATAGTCTACGCCGTGCACGTTCCCTATGCCCTTTCTTTCAATGGAGTGTCAGTGGTTGGACGCTTTTATATTAGTAGATTACGAAACTTGTAAAAATCAACTATTATGAAATCAATAATAGACCATTCTGACACTATTGTAATAGCAGACTTGAGGCCCAGTTTGGTCCGACGGGTAAACGATAACGTGGTCGATGATACTCGCTTATCATATGGTGAGATATTGGTAGACGCGAGCCTATCGGTAATATTCATAATAAAAAGGGCTAGGAACAAAATATATTGTATCCACATATCTATTTCGCTTGTTAAATCTAACCTTTTAACATTTAACTCGTG
Organism: Hecatera dysodea; assembly: GCA_905332915.2. Classification (NCBI taxonomy): domain Eukaryota; kingdom Metazoa; phylum Arthropoda; class Insecta; order Lepidoptera; family Noctuidae; genus Hecatera; species Hecatera dysodea. Next base: position 20,149,194 of record HG995286.1, on the reverse strand, counting down.
AGCGTGCGGTGCAGTACGATAAAAAAGAATACGGTACTTAATGAATGTCTCATAAATATGGACCGTGTAGAGCAAGAAACAATTTGCATTATATAAAAGACTAACATTTGCGCGTGTACGCGCTTGCCATGGCTGGGGGCCTTAATTCAGGTTGAGCAGTAACCAGCTTTAGTGTGCTGAACTGCGAGTGGTCCAATCAAACATAAGATAAACGTGTACCCGCATATCCCGTGCGTTCCCGGTCCTTAGGAATTTCTGTAAATCCTCTCTTAGTGATCTCCTACACTCCTCAGGGGAGCTACAAGCCAAATGTCAGCTTTCTACGGTCAGTTGTTTCGGCTGTGTTTTGACGTTGTCTGTCACTCAATGCATACGGCATTCGCCTGTTGGCGTAATGGGTTTAAGCTTATTTCCAAACAAAAGCGTATTACTACTGCGATCATAATCTATCTATACTAATATTATAAAGAGGAAAGATTTGTATTTTTGTATATAACAAATAAACTCAAAAACTACAGGACCGATTTCAAAAATTCTTTCACCATTAGAAAGCTACATTCACCCTGAGTAACATAGGCTATATTTTATCCCATATTCCCACGGGAACGGGAACTACCCGGGTAAAACCTCGGGACGCTGCTAGTATACACCCCTAGTTTTTAATTAGTACAAATACTTGAAGGGCTTATTAGAAAAGGTCTTGTTATTATTTAAGAAAAGTCTCAAAAGATTATGTTCATAAACAGCAAAGTTATTAGCGTTTTTTATATCTTAAAATGCCACTCAACTTATAAAAATATTGTACAGGCTATTGATTTATGAATGAATAAATGACGATTAAAATGGAAAAACACTGTGCGTAGTATTTTCTAGTAGCAATTGTTATGAATGTTGATTCTATTATGAATTTAGCAATTATTAATAAAATCCGTGGACAATTTTAGGTTTTTATTTTTTTACTTTTGACTACACAAATATGATCAGTAACGGGTACGGACAGAGCCCTGTTATTTTTTGTACTAATTAAAAACTAGGGGTGTATATATAAAGCGGGTTTTTTTTCGTATATTCTAGTACTCTAAGTTCATTTTCATGAGAACTACATCGATATTTACGATATATACATCGTGAAATTACCAAATTGAAAATCAAAGAAAATTGATTATTTTTGGGCTACTGTTTTGTATTGTACCTACGTTCTATTGAAGTACGAAATTAAAATCAACTTAATTCAATAGTTTCTTTATTTCGTAGTTTGAAGTTCATTCATTCGATAGTCTGTTTTGTTGGTTTTGATTCGAGGTGCCAAGAGATACCTGATTTGGTCGGTATTTTAAACGAAAAAGTAAAAATAGTTCCCTGCATTACTCTAATTTTATTATTCTTAATTCTAAGTAGGGTCAGTCTTATGCAAGGTATTCACTGTACGTACCTACATTTTGTCTATGCGACATTTCTTTTTCGATCCTCCACGCGAACGAAGTCGCGGGCGCAGCTAGTTCTTACATAACATTAATAAAATGTAATTACTGACGCCCTCCGCCCGGATGACATTAAGTCACCCTGCTGCCGGAAATGCGCCAACGAGCTCAAATAGGTAACTGGTATCGTGATAGGGGGATATGCACACTTGATAATATCTACTGTGCTTCTGATGGTTACTTCTTTATAAACAAACGACAAGCCAAATGTAACAATGTTTAGTGAGAACCCAATGTCCCCCCCATATAGGCTATTAGAAGGCGCGAAGGTATCGGGGGTCGGCAATAAAGCAGGTTTACGAGTGCAGCACAATGAGAGCCCATCTCATATGAAGGACTAACTGCCGCCCGCGTGGTTGTCGAAAATTATCCCAAGGAAACGTACTCCTGGGACAAAAAGTATCCTGTGTTATTAGTTATTACAGACAGACTTTAATCTACCTCTGTGCCAATTTCATCAAGATCCATTCAGTAGGTTTTGCGTGAAAGCGTAACAAACATACATACAAAGTTTCGCGTTTATAATGTTAGTAAGGATGAAACACTTATATACCCAAAATATTTCATTCAATTTTGCATGAATGAATTTCCCACCCATACTCACAAAACGTTTGGCAAAACTTTTATTTTAAGTACAACTATGGAGTGGTATTTCCTGTCAGCTACAACATAGGGTCATGAGTGAATAGGTAAGCGTGTTAATCGTTGACCACATTTTCGATTTCAATCAGTGTATATTGCGGTTAAAGACGAACCTTTAATAAATATAAAAAAGGGCTTGATTCTGATGCTACGTTGTGAGTAATACAGATAGATTAAGAAAGTCAACCATAAAATCCTCTGTATGCGTTAACAATTAAAAACACGAACACTTGTTTGGGAGGTTATTATTAGCAGATTCTTATCCGGTCTTCAATGACGCTTTGGAAGGCACACAAAGCTTTATCCTTCTGACTAACCGTCTCCTTGGAAATTTAAGTGTGCCAGTTATGGTTTTATAAAATTGATATTTTTTGGGCCTGTTTGTATTGCTTTTTGGAGCAGTGGTGACCGAGTGTTAGCGACTCCGACTTACGAATTGTAGGTCGCGGGTTCATACGAATTGTAGGCGTATGGCTTTGTGTAATTAATTAACTTCATCACCACTGGTCTCAAAACGGTGAAGGAAAACTTCGTGAGGAAACCGGCATGTCCTAGAACCAAAAATTCGTAGACATGTGATATTCACCAAGGCCCGCGTGGTGGATTACGGCCCATTCCCTCTCCTAGAGGGGAGGCCTGTGGGAACGTTAATAGGCTGATTATGCTTATGCTGTGTTAATGTTGAAAATTCTTGCAGCTACATCGGTCGCAAGATCTTACTGGACGAAGAGGAACAATACGCGACGCAGCACACGACGCGGCCGTTGTACTCGTACTGGACGCTCGGCTACCTGCTGAGCGAGCGCGGCGCGCGCAAGCTGCTCAGTGCGCGCCCGCTCGACCGCATGCTGCCCGTCGACGAGTTCCTGCCCATCATGTTCAACCAGCACCCCAAGTAAGTTTCTACCCACCACTCTCCCGCTGTACAAGTTCTAAAGTTAATTATCATATGAGAACCAAATTAGGAAATGGTCATGCCTTTTTTTTTGGATGGGATAATCGTCAAATGACTTCTCCCGCTCGGGCCTGGTTGCTATCGGACGGCGAGCCACCCATAGCTCGCCATCTGCAGGCCCGCGCCTTACGGTGGCCGGGAATCGCCCTGCGTTTCCCGACGCCCGGGGCGTCTTCTTCCGTTGCGGCGGCTGGGGCGTCAGGTTTCCCTCTCTCGCACGCGGTCTGCCTCCTCCTTCGCTAGCATTACTACTTCGCAGAAGGAGGCGACCGCTTCTCATACCCCTCACTCCGGACCATAGTTTGAACCAGGGCCGGACGCGAGAGGTCGCCACCGCCGATCGCCTCGACGAAAATGGTCATGCCCTAAGATCCATCACAGATTAGGGCCCCATAGACTTTACGGCCGAAAAAGTTTTCTTATGTGGGTGAGCACCACCGCCAAGCAAAAATTGACATTCGGCGAGAAAGCGTCAGCTTCCTAAATATTAGTAAAAAAAAGTGTTCTAAAGCGGACTTAATGCAATAGGCATTTTCTACCAATGGACCTTACGGTAGTGAAGAGACAACACGGCAGGTGCAACTTATTTAACGAATTACGTTTAGCCATCAGAGAACCTGGGCACGCGATAACGTAGCTGACCTGGAAAACTATATGGACTCCGCACTTACGTCGGCCGCAGTAAAGACGGTTCGGGGTTCACTGATGACTCCGACGTTTATTGTTAGTGTGGCGCGCCATCGGAGCTGAAACCTGGCTAGGAAAATTAAGTGATCCCAATTATGGGATTTTTGTCCCGCAACTTCTAGCCACATCACACTAGCGGGATATTTCTCTGTGTCACAATTGTTTTAAGTTTTATTGTAACCTAATATATGTAAATGATTGTATCGACAGTGAGACGTGGAAGGCGCACTTCCCGACTCGAAACATCGAGGCGTACTCGGCCGCGCCCCTGCTAGTTCACCCCACGCACTACACCGGCCAGGAGGGCTACATCAGCGACACCGAGGACTCGGACCTCGTCACCGACGCGCCCTTCCACTACAAGAACGAACTGTAGACCGACGATGCCATCTTGTGAGTCACTACTCAAATTGTCATAGTCAAATTGATTGCCAAAGTTTCTTAATAATATTGCCATTACAGAAGCTTAGATTTAAAGTGGTGTAGACGGTGCTGCGAGCCGGTTTTTGAATTGAATTTTTAGTTAATATTAATGCTAAAGTTAGGCAGGTTCTTAAGTTACAGTAGAATTTGACAAATAAATCTAGGGGCACGGTAATGACGGACGAGCCAATGGAAGCAGGGCACTACCTACTTGTACTCTTTCCCGAATCGTTTCGTATTATTTTTGAACCCTTATAGCTTTGATCTGAAAATAACACTAGAGAGCGCAAGTTCTTACAATAGAATGTAGTTGAGGCCTAATCAATTAGTAGTTTCATTTGTTTAGCTTTTACTGTATTCGATTTATCAGTGCCTAAAATACGACGATTTTGGTACGAAATGATTCATTAATTTACTCACCATACTGTTTTGCCGAGATGTAGGGTTTCTAGAACTATACCTTCGCAGATGTTAACTTTTTGAAAGCGATATGCTTATTTACATGAAATGTTTCGTGTTTAGCTTTCCGTTCGAGTTGTTTTAAAATTTGAAAAACGTTCAGCTCATACGGCGAAGCCTCTAATGAGCAAGTCGTTTGTCACTTAATTTCATTTTGGTGTTGCCTCCAGCACCCATCGAGGGGATACAAGAATACAATGGCATTCCCATTAATTAAGGGAGTATTATTATCGAATGCATTATTGATTTATTTTATGAATCCGAAACTGACTGACAAGACTTATATTTAGAAATTTGACAGATAAATCTTATCAAAATAGTGTAAGTAATCAAGATAGTGATTAATTTTTCAACCTTCGTGAGCACTTACTTCTTTTAGAAGTGTAAGTGTATATTTGTAGTAAAATGTTTTATAGAGGGTTTGTATATTGTATATTGCACTTTAATGTTATTTGACTACCGTGATTCAGACGCTATATCAATGCGGTTTTCATAACTATTTTAGTATGTTAGAGCGTTTTTAGTTTAACATAAAGAGGCTATTGTAATAAATTAAAAGTGGTACTCGGCAAAACGCTCTAGTTTCAAAACTTTTTGCAAATTTAAAGAAATTACTAACGCCTGCTTCACTTTGTATGGGTAGATCATTTCTGTATAATATCCCTTGCACACATTCCAAGGGCTACCTACGTTTCCTTGTAGAGCAGGTGATACATATTTAAAAGCAACGGTTCGTCCACATTCACATAAGTATAATCGTATATGAGTTTAGAGTTTTTGCGCGGCATACGTTGCGCGGTATCGTTCGGCAGAGCGCGGGCGCGCATTCATTATCGTGGAAAGCAGGGGCGTAGCGACGTATCAATGATACGGGGCCCCCAGGCTATAGGGGCCCCAAAAGTGTGTATGAAAAATTCCTAAAATACTGTCCACAATATTGTTATTTATTGTTATTCTCATCTCATATATAGTTATTCTCAAAAATGTTATTAATCTATACATAATTATGTAGATTAATAAAACTGCTGGGCCAACCATTTTTTTTAAAAACCACAATACACCGAATTAATGTTCAGATTCGAAAAAAAATCGGATTAGTTACAAAAAAAAGAAAGTTACTTTTAATTTCTAACCAATTTCGTTTTAAAAATTTATTTTCAAATCAAGATTATAATTATTTTAGTTCAATAGGAACATTTTTTGTTTCTTTTATATTAAAAAAAATATCCTTCCTTTGGGGCCCCAACATATTTGACACAGGGCCCGTCTAACGCAAGCTACGCCACTGGTGGAAAGTGCGTTCGTCACGGCTGGGTATCGCGTCGATCGGAGCGTTCGCTCATCTATAACATAGCTGGCAGCCGCCGCATGCGCCGTACCACCTCGCACGTTGTGTCCACAACATTCATGCCCGCCTCAATTCATACGAATGACTGCCAGATTTCTAGCACATTTCGCTACGATGGCATTTGGTAATTGACAATGATGTGTGTCAATCTACTTAGTAAATAATTACACTTGGCTATGAGTTTAGACTGAAAGTATTTTATGACGAGACATTTTTGCTATCGATTCAACACTTGAAATTCGTACGATCTCGGGACATCGATTTGTGCCAAACAGACGTTTTCGTACAAGATATGATGTACATTATATGTCAATGAATATTTACGTGTAACTAACCTATAACTTTTTTAAGACCTTCCATGGCTCCCATTAATACTTCCAAATATTAATCTGATTGTTGACGTCAAGTGGAATTACATAATATCTTATATTGACTGTAACTCTAAGGACCCGTATTATAGAATTATGCTCTACCATGAATCTAAAATACTACCTATAGACTTGATTTATCAATAAATAAGAAACTGTCACTCAATATTTGAATAGAGACTTAGGTTCGATAATCGTACATTAAACTATTTAGAACTAATGTTTTTACTCAGAAACAGCTAACCTATTTTAGATTGCCTATGTATTATTAATAACAGTCTAATGCAACCGGGTACCGCTGAGCGATTTACGAGTTAGCCTTTAATTTTTGGCTCGCATCGCCATTTGATGAGATGCGGACGTCGCCATATATAACGTAGAAAATTGTATATCTCACTTTGTATTGTGATGCTGTACCTTTGTGCTCTCATTATATAAATTTAACAAGATGTTAAATTAAACTACATATTTTGTAAAATATGTCTCATGATTTATTTTTTTATAATAGTTTAATTATGTTATTGTATTATAATTTTTTAACTAATTATATTGTTTATACTGGTATTTTAATGTTTATCCAATTGAAATGAATAAAATGTAAATCTCTGTAGAGAAATAGGATCTATGTACGTATATTAATAAAATTATACTCGTTAAGACTCGAAACGCATTTATTAGCTAGCAGATGTACATAAGTATATTTATCGTTATTTGTTTACCAAATTTACCAGGTTATTTAAACATTATTTTAGATCTGTGGTTCAATAAATATAATTATTTGATTTTAGTGATTATACATGACATATCGTGCAGCCGACATAGTAGAGGTTTTTCGTAGTTTTCACACTTACATAGATATTGCTAACACAATATGTTTATGTACAATCAAATAGTTAGTGTGTATAAAAGTTTAATCTATTTTTTTTATTAAGTGCCATAATATTGTTCCTAGATATTTTTATTTTATCAGTAATAAACGAGCATAACCAACACAAACTTTTTATTTAAGAGCAACATGAAACCATAGTGATTTGTAACAATACTATGATTCCTTCATCAGTCAATTTATTTACATTATTTAAAAGCCATTTTGATCTGGAATTTAATTGTAAGTGCCATGAAGGGGATTCTGAAGTTAATATTTCCTCGAATGTATATCGGCGAGCGTTTAGTTCGGACGCTGTCGGAAATAGGGGGTGGACGGCGGCAGCGACAGTGAGAGAGAACTACGAGGAGCTGGACGAATGCCACGCGGCGCTGCAGCGGGTGACGGACGCACTGGCCCGGCCAGCCGCCGCCGCACCCTGCGACCAGCTGCGGCGCGCTCTGCAGGCCTGCTACGCGGCGCACGCGACCCAGCCGCTCAAGTGCGACCACCTCGTCACAGAATACATTCAGTGCGCCCGCGACCACGCGCTCTCTGCACAGTCGAAGTGCGCCTGATACATTATACATGACTGCATAACCAACGTAATAATTACAACCATATAACCACGCACTTACTTGTTACTGCACTCTAGTGACCCATTTTTGTTATTTAATTACACACGTTTTGTCAGTACAAAATAAAACCATAAAATGTTAAAGGGTTTATTATTTGCCACAATGATAAAAAATCAAAATCTTAGTCACGAGTGAATACACAAAATGTTATCTATAAGCGAATAATACTTGTATTATAATTTAGCCATTGCTATCATTTGGTGTATGAGCTCGATGATGGTCCTGGTAGGCCTGCCGGTCATGCCGCGCGCCAGATACGGAAAGTCGCAGCCCTTGGAGTAGCTGACGCCGTACGTGTCGAGGTGCATCCACTGGCAGTCGTGCACGAACTGCTTGAGGAAGGCAGCGCAGTCGGCCGAATCGCCGTAGCGCTCGCGCCCCGTGTTCGCAACGTCTGCAGTTCCACAATTCTTTACGCGGTTTTCATAGAACTTCCAAAGAGGCATCCTCCAGACTCGGTCACCTGTTTCACAGCTTGCCTGCTCGAGGCAATGGTAGAGCTCGTCAGAATTGCTGTAACATGCACATGCCGCTCCGCCGAGGTAGTGTATCAATTCTTTTGACATTGTGCCTATATCGATTATGAATTTGGGCCAGTAATTGCGTGCGTAGATTAAACTATCTGCGATGAGTAGACGTCCTTCGCGTGATGGCATCCTTATGTGAATAGATTTGTTGTTGGCACATGAAATAACATCTCCGAATTTGGGACTACTTCCGTTAGGCATCAGTTCGCACAGCGGCAGTATACCTCTGATGTTGACGGGGAGTTTAAGTCTGGCCGCAGCTCTGGTGATAGCTACTACACATGCCGCCCCGGCCATGTCGCCTTTCATATATCGTAAGTCATCGCTCGACTTCAAATCTAAGCTTCCACTATCAAACGTGACTCCTTTGCCAATCATGACGATGGGGCGGGTGCATTCGCCTGCTCCATAATAACTGATTTCAACGTACAATGGTGGCTGTATAGAGGACTTTCCAACCGACACAAATCCACCCATTTCGTGAGAAGCTGCCCAACCCTTTGTTTTCACTTCTACATTCACATCTAACTCACATAAAAGATCCACAGCTACTTTGGCAAATTTAGTGGGATTTAGTATATTTGCTGGCAATTCTTGTAAGTACCTTGCTAAATTTTGAGCTTCTGCTTTTAATGCGCCTATTTTCCAACCTTCTCTGTCACAATCATCGTATAGATGGAGATTAGCTTTAGGAATAACTGCATTACTTGTTCTACTTCTATATTCGCGAAATTCCCAGCATGCGAGGTTCGCTCCTTCGGCAGCTGCCTCGGCGTTTCCGAACGACTCTACATCAATTATTTTAGGATTTAAAGGCCAAAGTGCTTTGGCGCCAGCACCTGCTGCAATTCTTATTGCTTCTTTAGTTTCGTCCATTCTCTCAATTTTATTGTACGTAAAACATTCGGTGCCAAGTCCAGCGACAGCGACAAAGGCATACTTCGGGTCCATGTCATAAAACACCCTAGTTTCGCCAAGTTTTGGTATGGGTGCTAGATTTAGCATAGACCATAATCTCCCACATACTTGCTCATTATATCTCCGGCCTGTGGCGGTGAGAATCGCTGGCTCAGACACAACATTTTCATTGAAATATACGCCTAGCACAAGTCCTGTATTCTTTTTAGCGCATGTTCTGTTTTCTCGTACTTTACGAGGCGGTATTAAAGGGACACAGTCCGAGACCGGCAACTTGAACTGAGATATGAGACGCACGTTTTTGGGAACTGATAATATACTGTGGCGTAAATATAACATTTTAATTTTGAAAAAAAAAGTTTTTCCTCCAGAAATTGAAAATGTGAAGTCGTTGCCAACTAGTTTTAGATATCTTACTTTTTAGTACGAGTTTGTATTATAATTTAATTATATATAAGACATAATTTGTAAGTTTAATTATTAATACAACAAATATGTTCACAAAATCACACATCATACATTGCTCACAATTCAATCAGATTAACGCACAACATGTCTTTTGGGAAAGGTCAAGAAGTTTTCTTCTTGAGCCAGCTGGGAGTATAAAGTTCATACCACTCGGGAATATTCAGCAGCAGAGTTTCTTGTAACTGTCGATATATTATCAGTATGAGAAAGGGAATGGCGAGCCTCTCGTCTTTAAAGAAATATACCCAAAAAGCTAGAAGCAGGAGGCAAACGTCGACTGTATAGTCAATAGCTGATCTCACATTCATCTTGGCTTTCTCTTCAAGTTCTTGATAATTGATAGGTATGACGATAGTTGCTCGTTCTGCTTTCCTAAGCACCACCTGTTGAGTGCACTTCTTTGGCGTATTGTTTTGTGTGTCTGGAAGATTAGGAACCGCTGCTTTGCCTTTCTTTTCAAATTGATTTTTATCGGTACTGGCTGGCGGCTTTGATTTAACCGATTTATTTGCTTTCGCAGATGCAGCCTTACTGTTATTTGTTTTATTTGCTGCCCTCTTTTGTTTTATTGGTTTGTTTTCCTCGACATTCTCTGGCTTCATCTCAAGTTGCTGCTTTTCAGCAACAGCTTTCAAGTCTTCTGTTTTAAGGTACAAAGGTGCAGTCGATTTTTTCTGGCTACCATACTCTTTTACTATGCTACCATAATAATCAATCACTGTTCTGCCTTCTTCACTGACCTTATCTTGTATTTTGTCAGCTTTGTTATGTGGTTTATTATTATCGTTGGGTAAGTTTTCTTCTTTGGGTTTTTCAGGTTCCTTTTTGTGAAGCAATTTGGGAAACTTTGTGTTAGTTATTTTCTTAAATATAGTAATCTTTTCCTCTTTCTTTGGTTTTTCTGGTGCTTTAGGTTTTTCCAAATTTTTAGGTTTATTTGAAGTCTTCGCTTTTTCTAAGAATTTCGGATTTCCTAAGCTTTTAGGTTTTTCTTCCATCTTTGGGAGTTCAGGTTCAGGGACTGGCTTTGTTTCTACCATATCTGATTCTCTCCGTTTCAAAATAGGTTTTGGAACAAAATTGGGATCGGGTAGAGGCAAAGGCTTGAGAGATTCGTTATCCGACAGGTCTTCCTCTTCTTCCTCAATAAAATCTTTGAGAGGCGAATGATGAGCCACTTTGTCTCTTGGGTTATATGTTTCCTCTTCGTTAGAGTATTGACTTCGTCTATCGATATCTCCATCAAGACTTCCTTCATCTGTATATTCCCCATCAGAGGAAACAGTGCTAGCAGTGTAGTCTTCATCAAAAGACATATGTTGCCATTTGTGTTCTGATATTTCAGAATCCAGTGACACTTCACGCGGACCAAATTTGAGTTGTGTGCTATCAACAGAGTCTGGCTTTGTTAATATTTCTGGGTTCTTGGGTTTTGCTGCAGAGACGTCTTCGTGCGGTTTAGGCATATTTTGATCATTATTTAAGCTGTCGCGATCAAGGCTAGTATTATACGGAATGTCAGTTTTGTGATTAGGAGGTCTGTCGTCTTTGTTTTTATTTTGTTCTTCTTTCATAGCCACAGCTTTGTGTACGCGTGCCATCGCTAGCTCATGCAGGAGCTGCGATGAGCTGACAGCGTTGCGCAACGCTTTGAACGGCATCACGCACCGCGAGCTCAGCTCCGGCGCAGAAAACGACATGGGAGGCGGCGTCAGAGAGTCCAGGTCCAGTTGAATGGATTGTCTTTTTTCTGAAATAAAAAGGTTTTTGTAGTCGTAGGATTGTATATATCAATACTCGAGTTCAAACTTTAGCTGCATGTTCTTATAAAACTAGAAATATAAAATCGCCTTTGTAAGTCGTGTTTGTCGCTAGATGAAACAGAGTTTTGAAATTAGTATTTTGGTTTTACTTTTACAATATATTCAAGCATAACTTTACTGTTTAGATTCAAAGGTGAAGCATTCATAATATGTAGCTACAAATTTCGTTAACGTCAGAAATAGATTTGATGTCGCAAGTGTTCTGTTGTATGTTAATTTCGCAGAAGCTTCTATGCGGTCAGTATCGCGTTTATGTTTGTTTGAGTTATGTTACGCGTAGCTAAGTACCGTTGTGTTCAACTTGCTGCTGACTGACTTTGGCGGACGCCTATATTTAGACGTACCACGCGTCGATTCAATACTTGTCTTATTTAAACTACAAGTTATTATAATCTTTATTGAGTTACGGATCAACGAAAGTATTATAAATAATAAATAAAAAAAATACAGTTGAATTGAGCACCTCCTCCTTTTTTGGAAGTCGGTTAAAAACAGTCGCAAATTGTAAAAAAAAATGTCAGATGGCTTCGTGTTTAAATGAACTTCAGTGGAATTACATGAGGGTTTTTTACGGTGATTACATGTTCTGTCAGTAGGTATGCAGTTATAATGATGATGATGACAGCCAATTTCGGCTATAGCGGTTGCTTTCCTTGTCGCCTGAATATGCAGTAATATATATGGCGTTCTGCTATTTCTAACTGCGGCATCAGTGTTTATATATTTACATATTATGCCATAGTTAAGCAGAAACATTTTATAATTGCCTCTCATGTCACTTTTGATTCCAATAAGCGAAATATAAATCTTTACTTTTGAACACGGAAATAACTGAAACGATTTTAAATATGATAAGTTTTCAAATGAATTCGCAATTAGCTGAATGTTTATGTTAAGTTTGCAAAATAATCATAAAGTAACAACAGATAGAATCGATTGATTTTACTTGTTGGGATAGTTTCTGTTAGGGACAGCTTCTGCCCGCAGCCTCACCCGCATGGAATCGGAAAATTATCCCCGATATCCTATTCCAGCAAATGGTTTACCCATGTGCCCAGTTTCTTCCAAATCAGTTCAACTGTTAACACGTGAAAAGGTAACAAATAAACTGACAGTCAGGCAGAGTTCCATGTTTCATATTTATGATATTAGTATCGATTTCTTCTGCAAAATATAATAGCTTCATCATTGTTCAGATAGCTATAAAGTTTAAGGGAGTAGCTGTAATAATCAAAGTTACGCCATGACAGTAGAGGGACCACCGAAATACAGTTTAACATTTCAAATATTGTTCGAAATATACTTTCGTTTGCAATTTTATGATCAATAAATAGGTTGAAAGATAGAACCCAGCTGTTTAGTTTACCACCGCCGTACATAAACAAAGCCGCATCAAGTCTTAATTTAAACAGATATTTAGAAAGAAAATTTGCTTACCGGATTTTTCCATTTGTTTATGCGAATCTGGGTAGAGTACCAGCATGAACTCGCTGCTTCCGGACGGGTCGCGCTGCGGCGAACGGCGGCGCAGCTGACGGGCCGGCGGTGGCGCCTCCGCCGGCGCCGTCTGCGCACGCTTACGGCGCGGCGCCGGCGATACACGCGCCTCGCTGCCATCCTCCCGCGTCAGTACCTCGTTTATTATCTTTGACTCCACCGCTAGGAACTCCATATCCACCGGCCGGCCCGGTATCTTCACTGGCGCGGACTCAACACTCGGCGCGCTCATTCCGTACGGACTCTCCGCTTTTACACGGAAGCGGTACTCGCTCCCTTCGATCAGATCGAACAGAGTAACGTTCGTCTTGCGACTGGTGGTTGCCTTGAGCCACACGTTCCAGCCGGTCCGGTAGTATTCCACAACGTAGTTACCGATGCGGCAGCCGCCGTCGTCGTCAGGCGGCTCCCAGTCCAGCGTGACGGACTTGTCCACCTGGCGCGCCACAGCTACGCGCTGCGGCGGCTCCGGGGGCGCCGTGATCGTCACCAGGAAGGCGGCCGTGTCCTCCCCGATGCTGTTTCTGGCATGAATCTGATACTCACCACGGTCGCTTCTTCGTGCTGAGTGTATTTTGAGCATCGAGAACTTTGGAGTATTCGAGATCTCCACTCGATCGTCTACAACTATGGGATGGCCGTCGTGTCGCCATTCTACTGTCGGTGTCGGTTTCCCGACTATTGTCGTTTTCAAGAAAACGGTTTCGTTAATTTCATATAACAAGCCGTCCTCGTATTGTCGCGGGTAGCGTAACTTCGGCGCGGCTTCGAGTGACAATCGAGCTTTGGTGACCGCATGTCCACTGCGATTAGTTGCTGTGCATTTTATCTCTCCTTCGTCACTCGGTAACGTTTGATGGAAGACAAGAACACTGGTGGACTCGCTTGTGGTGATCGCCGTCCTTCGGCTGCTGAAAATTTCATAATCATCCTTGAACCACGATATCGTAGGTGGTGGCATACCCGAGAAAGCGACACGGAATTCTGTTTTATCGTTTTCAAGAGCCGTCAAATCGTCTAAATGTTGGAGGAATAGGGGCGGCTCATGGGGGAGACGGTCGGAGCTGACCGTGAGCACGTCGGATAGGTCGCTGTAGTCGGAGCGGCCCACAGCATTGAGTGCGGCCACGCGGAACTGGTAACGGTGTGGCGGCTCGAGCCCCGTCAGCACCAGCTCGGGTCGCAACACCACGGGCGGCGCCGTGCGGATCCAGTCGGGCGTGCCCAGCCGATTGCACTCCACCTGGTAGCCCATCAGCGGTGCGCCGCCGTCGTGCGCCGCCGGCGCCCATTTCAGCGTGATCGAGTTCGGCTCCTCCTCCGATAGTATCGGTATGATATCCGGCTTTCCTGGTGTTGCAGGTCGTTCTGGAAAACGAGACAAGGCTGGGCGTTATTCAATGCATTTAAATGATTTAAGTTATAATTAAATATGTCTAGTCGGGCGTTAACCTTTGTTCGGTAACGACGGTGCTACCGGTATAAGACATTTGGCATAAAACTCCTTTCAAAATTAGACGCGTGATAATCGTTACATGAACGCGGACGGTCTTACGATTTGTTTTGTTGTGCCACGCTACAGGAATCGCAGCGCGCAGTCTTTTTAAAAATAGAAATGTAGGCAGGGGACTCAGACGAGCTCCACACATGTAGGACTAGTGGGTGGTCGGCGCGAAGGGTGCGGGGTTGGGGTTACCTGCGGTCTTCCAGCGCACGTTCTTGCTGGGCTTGTGGACGTAGTGTGAGGACGAGTGCTGGTTGCCCATGGCGGCGGCGGCGCGCGCCGACACACTGAGCGCGGCGCCCGCGCGCCCCGCGCCCCCGCCCGCGCCCGCCCGCGCCCCGCTCTGGGAATAACTCTGCGCAGAGCCGCGCCCGCGCGCCCGGATGCGATCTTGATCTGTTTGATCGATGGCTTTTCATTAACGATCTACAGGCCACGACCTTTGGCGCAACTATTGTGATGTTCATCCATTTCAATCATCTGATGGCATTGCCAATTAATAGGTACACAAATGTTGGTAATCAACATGAATCTCGTATAAGTGCCTTTACAACACTACAGTAGGCACCAACAATCTACCTAAACGGTTTGCATCCGAGAAACATTGTATTAACTATTCGTAGTAATAAACTCCGAAGCTTGCTGCTGAAGCGATTTGTTTTGTGAGGACATCTTGTGCCACAACTCGGCATTACAAAGTGAGGGTGTTGCTGAAAGTTTCTGGTTATTTTGGTGACTACCATTTAGTAATAGGCCAGAAGAGAAACAAACTCCACCTGTTGGACAATCTTCGAACGACACAGCGGCCAAACTCGTTAAAAAGCGAACGAGGTAGTGAGACTAAAATAAAATTTGTCAGACTGTGCATGAACGTTATTTCACGTTGCCACTACAGATGGCAGTGTGGGCCCAAAATTTTGCATATGACGTTGTGTTATGATAGACTCTCAGCTCCTTTTAAATAATAGTAAAAATATTGCTTAGATTTCTTCTGTTAAATATCTATCTAGTGTTTACAGTCGTAATAACTGGCTGTGTTAAAAACCATACCACCACCGCATCTACCACCGTATCTTAGAGAAACAGCTCTAAGAAAACACTTTCTAGCTAGGGTTATTCCTAACGCAAAGTAATTAAGTATACAAGTACTATAATATATAATAAACAGATATTTTGCTAGTGAGATGATATGGTATTTGTTTCCTGTAGTCGCCACTGGTCTGTAGATCTCGAAGTCCATGTTTCAGCGACCGCCTACGCGTATCCCCGTTACGTCCTTTTCACCACTTAAACATAAGAATATATTTTAGGAAACTGTTTCAACAAAACTGTAATCTTATCTGCATCTGGAGCTGAAATAATTGTACCATTCTTTTTTTAGCTTCTACAGCCCGCTGTGAAGTAATTAGGGTACGTGAATCAGCCCAGGCATAAATCCGAATGAATTCGTCAGAACAGATTGCCAGGGAGTCATAAAAAGAGAGGAACAAATCAAGGCCCTTTATTCGTAATGGCCGTCCAAAGACCAAATTGACGTTAGAATCTGAATCGATGTTTTGCTTGCTTCGTTCTTGTTATTGGCTCTAGCGATTCATCCGGTCAGATATTGATGATTAGGTTATGAAAATGCTCGGTTGCTAGTAGATATTAACCATACAGATTTATCGCAATAAGCCTATTCTTTTAGACACCACCTTCAATACATACAGAGTGAGCGCGTTCCTACGAACCGAATGTACTAATGACGATATAAAACAATTTTGATCTTAGGGAGCCAAATTGGGTTGTTCTCGAACTCTCGTTTATACAAAAGAAGTTTCAAGAACTTTATACAACTTTTACTTGGCGACTTTGATTTCCAAAGTATCGGGTATTGATTTTGAAAGATCGCATTGTACTACAAGTTATCTTGTAATAGTACAAACAGGCTAATGAAGTACGAGAAATTGCTAAAGCCTATAAGGATAGAAATGCTATTAAGTGATTGGAAGATATACCGAAGGGGTATATACATACCTTGGCGGATGCGGCAAGAGCTCCGTTTCGACGGGCTGGCGTGAGTTTAGGATAATGAACCAGTAGCAGGCCCGGACTGGGCACAGAAGCCAGCCCCGACATTTTAGGGACTGTCGGCCCTCTCAACTCCTAAGAGAAAGATAAACTACTCACTGCCGGGATTATGCCAGCGCGGAGCCTATAGCCAATTTTACTGAGGCCCTGAAACCTAAATCATTTGCTTCGTCGTTACACTCTTGGCAGACTGAAACCAGGGCTGCAAGGCGGCAGCCCTGGTGTGACGACCACGATCACTAAAGCTTTAAAGCCACTTGGCAAGCTTTAAAATCTGTCGCCAACCCCATACTAACTCGCTCAGTTTTGACTTGGTCGATTCAATGCATTGGTGACCAGCTGCGTGCTCTTTTGCCTTCAACTTTTCCCTGCACATCAAGTCGTCTTCTCGACGATATGTCCAAAGTAAGTGAGGATACGATATTGGACGATGGAACAAAGACGCTGCTCTTGTTTATTGGAGGGTTGCAACTTTGCTTTGGAACTATGTCCAGATTATGCCAAGAACTCTTCTTCAGCACCACATTTCTAGAAGGTCTATCTTAAAAATACATTTACATTGGTACCTACACCAAATTCTACTCTATTCAGCCTTAACCGGAAATTGCAATTAAAATATGCAAAATTACGCAATTGCTATAATTATTAATATCGGAATTCCGATATTGAGATCTAATATCGGAAATCAGTATCGGAATTGAAAATCTTCCGATATTACATGCCCTAAAACTCCCCCACCTTTATAATATAATAGTATAGGTAGACGACTTCGTTCGCGTGGATGTCGGAAAAAATGTACCTACGTACAATAAATAACTTAACTGTGGATAAAGGAAATGTAAAAACAAATAATGTCAACATAGTGACTGCAAAATTAAGTTTGCTAAATAATCGTGCAAAGGTACATATAGGCAAAAGTCCTTTTTTGCGGACACCACACAATCAAAATCGTTTGTACAAAGAAGCCTACATACATATAATTATAGATACTAACAAATTCAATCTCTCGTGCTACGTATCAAAATGTCCACAAATAACTCAAAATATGTTTTGGTGTTATTTTTATGAATTTATTGGTATTCTTAACTTGGTAAGGTTCATTCTCTTTGCTCAATAGATGGCGCTGCAAGTATCAGCTTCTCGTAATAAAAACCCATTTAAGTATTTATACTGAAGATCTGCCAAGGTGACACATAGTGTCAAAAGGAAATTTTTTATTTCTAAATAAATAAATTCATTTTTCACCTATTTTTCGACCAACAAAACATAAATGTACAGGCGTACGAACTGATAAAAGTACATTATTATCGAACATTGCTTTAATTTTAATCACCAAGTACGGTACGCGGTTGCCTCCGATGGGCTTCGTCGACCATTTGCACTTCGTTGTGAAGAACTGACTGTGCATAAAAGTAAGGTCTGGAGACGACATCATCTGGAGACTCGTCTGGAGACGACGCTGCGAGTGAGACGCCGGTCCGCGTGTCGCCTGGCAACGGTTGTCTGGGGCGCTGCCACCGTCATGGACTTGTCGCTGCGCCCCAGGCCCTCAGCGCGACTGCGCATCACAATCTTTGACTCTGTCATCATTTGACATTTTTAATCGTGTTTTTTTCTTAGTTTTTTTAGTTATTTAATTGTAAATACTAATATAAGTGTGTTTTTTTTAAGTTGACGCTTTAAATGATTAGTGGTTGCAGTGATGTGTTGCAAAATAGTGCCGATCAACCTTCAACATCACTAGAAATCTTGGAGAGGTGTCCTCTGTGCACCCAGGCACGATTTTTTAAAGGTAAGCGGGGTCTAAATGTGCATATTGGGAAGGTACATAAATCCCAAAATGCACTCGCTTCAGACCCTGTCATTCCATCTCTTACGCCTACTACATCCTGTAATCCGATTTGGAAAACCCTAACTAAATTCAAAAACTCTGTTCCTGTTTTAAAGCGAGTTCCCCGCGGCGCTAGACCTCTAGTTGCACAAAACCTAGCAGGGTGCGTTCGCCGAGCCGCCAGGGAGAACTCGCTAAGTGCCTGGGAACATCTTCTCACTTTCCCCTACAGAATTTTACATGTTAATAAGAATTTGGCAACCAAAAAGACCTTAACAACCCAAATTAAAGAAAATTGCAACGTTTCGGCCATTAATTTGGAAACTAAATTATCGACACAAAGATTTACCGCCTTAAGAGGTATTTCTCATCTGATTGAATCTAAATTAGGGGAAGGTGACATAAGCGGAGCAGCCAGGATTCTTTTTAGTAGTGATGTGTTGGCTCCATGTTCTCCAGATACTCTCGCAGCTCTGGAGAGCAAACATCCTGCTCCAGCGGATGGTCTTTCTTTTCCCGATCCCCCTGATCCGGATATTCACTCCCTCACCATTACAGGTCGTGAGGTGATCACAGCCGTCTGCTCCTTCCGGAGTGGCTCTGCTGGCGGACTCGACGCTCTAAGTCCTCAACATCTTAAGGACCTTATCTGCTCAGGCGCCGGGGAAGCTGGTGAGATGCTTTTGAAGGAGCTCACGGCTCTGATTAACCTCATGCTCTCCGGCAAGGTAAACGAGGCCGTCGTCGACGTCCTGTACGGGGCCAACTTATGTGCCCTGCGCAAGAAAGATGGCGGAATTCGTCCTATTGCCGTGGGAACTACTTACCGTCGTATGGCAGCCAAGATTTGTTGTAAATTTTATGGTGAGGTCGTTTCGGAAAAATTTCAGCCCCTGCAGTTGGGTTACGGCTCCAAAGGGGGCTGTGAGGCTGCCGTACACGCGTTATCGACCTACCTAAATTCTGGTAAAGGAGAGGTCATCCTGAAGGTTGACATCAAAAATGCATTTAATTCTGTAAATAGGGACACCTTGCTGGCTGAAACTAAAAAAGAAATACCTCAAATTTTCAGTTTTCTCTGGCAATGTTATAGACAACCATCGAAATTACTTTATCGGGACAAACTTTTGGAATCCGCTGTTGGTTGCCAACAAGGTGATCCCCTCGGGCCAGTGATCTTCAGTTTAGCTATTCATCCCATTATTCGACAGCTAAATTCTAAATTTAATGTTTGGTATCTCGACGATGGAACCCTTGGAGGCGATGTAAATTCTGTATTAACTGATCTTCAATTTTTGAATGATCATTTTCATTCTATAGGACTTGACCTGAACTTTTCCAAATGCGAATTATTTTTATCTGACAGTACTGACCGACATCTAACGCTTTCTAAATTCAACGCAATAGCCCCTGAAATCAAAATTATGGACAAAAGTTCTCTTCGCCTCCTTGGGTCGCCAATCTTTGAAAATTCCTTTCCCAACTTTATCGAAGAAAAAATTCAAAATTTCAATGACGTGTCTGAAAGATTGTTCCAAATTAACATGCATTCGGCCATCACCATCATTCGTTACTGCTGTTTCGGCTCTAAATTAACTTATTTCCTTCGTGCTTCCCATCTATGGAATTACCCTCACCTTTTAGACAAAATGGACCAAATTATCAAACATACACTGTCTTCAATTTTAAATGTGACCATGGACGACCGAGTTTGGGCACAAGCTACTCTTCCCATCCGTATGGGAGGTCTCGGCGTCCGCAAAATTTCCAGTATTAGTTTACCGGCTTTCATATCCTCGGTTCACGGCACTGATAAATTAATCAGGAATATTCTAGCTCCCACACTGGTTGATTTTGAAGTGCCGTACTTCTCCGAGGCCGTGAATGCATGGAGACTCGCTTGCCCGAATTCAAATCCTCCCGACAACCCATCAAACCAGAGACGGTGGGATGAGCCGCTTTGCAGAGAAGTTCAGAAAAAGCTTATTGCTACTTCTGCTACTCCTGTGGAGCGTGCGCGCCTGCTGGCTGTGGGCGAGTGGGAGTCGGGCCTCTGGCTTCACGCACTACCGTCGTCGAATATAGGCACCTTGTTCGACGATACTACTTTCCGCCTCGCTGCTTCCCTTCGTTTAGGCGCTTCTTGTTGCTCTCCTCATCGCTGTCACTGTGGCGAAGCTGTCAACAGCCTCGGGCACCACGGCCTGTCATGCAGCCGTAGTGCGGGTCGCATAGCACGGCACGCAAACATCAACGACATTATCCGACGTGCTCTTGTTGCCGTCGGCGTTCCTGCCGTATTAGAACCCAATGGCCTGGCACGCGACGATGGCAAGCGACCGGACGGTATGTCTTTATTTCCATGGAAGATGGGTAGGCCTTTAGTGTGGGACGCTACTTGTGTCGATACTCTTGCGCCATCCCATCTTCCTAACTCGTCGTGTTGTGCTGGTGCTATAGCTGCGGCTGCTGAGAACCTCAAACGGCGGAAATATAATAACCTAGTCGGCAATTATATGTTTGAGCCGTTTGGGGTTGAAACTCTCGGACCGTGGGGTCCGAGTGCTCATGCGTTATTTAAAGAACTTGCTAAACGTTTGGTTGACACTTCGCGTGACCCAAGGGCTGGATTTTACTTCGGTCAAAGGATAAGCATTGCCATACAACGTGGCAATGCCGCCAGTCTATTGGGTTCACTTCCAGTCGATAGCGATGCGGACGAGTTTTTTGATGCCATTTTGTAGTTAGGAGAATTTTAGTTTATTTTTAGGTTAAGAGTATTTATTTATTTATTAAAACTTTATGCATTAGTAAAAAAACTGTACAAAGGCGGACTTAATGCCTTAAGCCATTTCTTCTTTGGGCACGCCAGTATTGTGGCGATAAGTCCCCTCTTTGAGGCGTGGCTGGAGAGACGTCACGGCGTCCTCACCTTCCGCCTGACGCAGGTGCTCACCGGACACGGTTGTTTCGGGAGGTACTTGTGTCGGATACACAGCGGGAGGACACGTCCGGGTGTCATCACTGTGTGGATCGCCCGGAGGACACGGTGGAGCATACGGTGAAGGTTTGCCCTGCTTGGGCGGAGCACCGCCGTGTCCTCGTCGAGGCGATCGGCGGCGGCGACCTCTCGCGTCCGGCCCTGGTTCAAGCCATGGTCCGGAGCGAGGAGGCATGGGAAGCGGTCGCCTCCTTCTGCGAAGCAGTAATGCTAGCGAAGGAGGAGGCGGAACGCGTGCGTGAGAGGGAAACCTCACGCCCCAGCCGCCGCAACAGAAGAAGACGCCCCGGGCGTCGGGAAACGCAGGGCGATTCCCGGCCACCGTAGGCGCGGGCCTGCGGATGGCGAGCTATTGGTGGCTCGCCGTCCGATAGCAACCAGGCCCGAGTCGACGGCGCATTGTGTTCCACGCGCGCCTCAAAGAGCCGTCAGCAAAGAAGACGGGGCCCCATAGGGTCAGTGCCTGCTAGGGTTGCGGAATTTGTTCGAAAGAGTCACCGCGGCCCTGGAACGCAAAGGGCACAAGAAGGATCACGGGTGGGTTTTAGTCAGTAAGAGTCTGACACTTCCTTCCGCTCCGCCCAGAGTGGGAGAAGTCATTTGATGATTACCCATCCAGAAAAAAAAACAAAAAGGCCATTTCTTCTTGAATACTTTTTAGATAATTAATTTTTAATCATTCATAGTTCTGTATTTATAGTATGTAAATTGCACGTGCGTATATTCAACACAATGTAAATTGTTTTATGAATTCATGAACTGAACTGAACAAAAACTAAGTTGTACTCATAGTTACGCAAATTTGTATTGTATAAAACTTATCTATATTGGTTTTGTAAATTTTACGTGATACCTGCAGGACTTCCTCAGCGCTCTATGAAATTTCTTACTAAACTTTAAAATTCTTTCTTTCTTTTAATTAAACGCTAAATAAAACTTGGGATACTACGAAATATTTTTAAGAACCTGGAAGAAGCTTATGAGCCAATTTGTGGTTTTTGCGTGATGCTTCACAAACACACAGACAAAGAGTTAAATAGACAAACAGACAAAAGATCCATTTATGTGTTCTTTTTTCTGTCTGTTTTCTAACATTTCTCGGTATAGAATAGATAGGTTTACCTGCGATTTAATAAGCGCATTCCCGTAGGAATTTCGGGAAGTTCTCTCTTAGTGCTAGCCTACACTCTACTTGTACCTAGTACCTAACTTATATGCCAAATTTCAGCGTTTTACGACCAGTAGTTTCGGCTGTGCGTTGTGTATTACACAGTGACAGAATAAATGTTATATAAATTGATATCAAAATGATTTATTTTTAATTAAATAAACAATTATTAAAAGAAAGAAGAAACTGAAAACTAAACGAGGTTCCGTTTCTCTATTTTCGCTATTTTAAATCGATTCCAGGTTGAAACAGACTCAATTGCCATTACTTTTAAAAGATGTTTAGCTGCTTTTCTTCCATTTTTGATGAAATTCATAATCTGGCCTGGAAGACTAACTTCATTTGCCCTACCTTATCTACCCTACCCTCTACCCTGTATATACCTGAATAAAATTAAATGCTGTTGGTTGATAAGCGCGTTACTTGAGGACGGTTGGATCAATTCGGTTGATTCTGTTATTAAGCGTAGACAATAAACTGAATAAGGTTTATGGGAAATAGAAAGTCAGAAAAAATATGTAAAACTCACAACAATACCAGCCACTAAGTAAGTATTAATAAAAATCTTTTTAAATTGAGCTTTAACTCAAACATAACCGCGTCTGGTAAAAATAACTAAACGTACCTAATACAATTTGTCGGAAGTTACCTACCAATGAAACCAAACAAATTGGAGCTGTAGGATGAGAAGTATGGATGATGGAGTTTCTATGTCCACCTTCGGCGCTCGGACCTCAGGCATGGTATCATGATGGTATGGACACAGCGACTGTCGCAACTCACCGTTTTCGATACTGGCTAGTCAATTACCACAACAAAGTTACACAGTACACACTAAGAGACAATGCGCTTTTTCTCCTGGAGATCGCGCCTACCTAGCTATAGATAGGGCTCTTACTGTAAAATATCTGGGCATCTTATTGCATACCGCCTTGACTGGTGCGAGCATTTAGCTAACCTAATCACACGCATGAGGAGAATGATGGCCGTTTCTAAAAATATGCGGAAAACAGTATCCTATGCGCTGTACCAATCGATCGTCTCTTATTGTCTTCCGATCTGAGGCGGGATAGTAAAGACACATCTAGTTCAAGTTGAGAGGGCACAGCGAGCTGTCCTAAAAGTTATGCTACTTAAACTGATCAGATACCCAACTGCCCAACTATACGCTGACTGTAACGTGCTGATCGTTAGACAACTAGTTATACGTCCATCAGTGTGTCCTACGTAAACAGCACGTTCGTCCGCTAGCAGTCCCGATAGGCACAGTGAAGTATAGGGTGGTCTCGGTGAAATCTCATAGAACTACTACTAGTTCTATGAGATTTCACCGAGACCACCCTAGCTAGCTATATATATAGCTAGCTATATAATACCATAAATAGTCATATTCAAATCTTTAGCTTGAGTGGTCACCTCTGCAAAAATACTTTGTGTAAATGGCTGCTCGCCCTTAATGCCGATCCCTAGTAAAGTGAAAAGTCGCACGTATTCTCATAATTTGAATATTATTCTTGGATGGACACCGATTTCTTAGGTAGGTCCAGGCATTTGCCTAGTTTAAAAGTCAGGGTTTCATTGTTTGTAATTTTAGTCTTTTGTATACTATTGCCAAAAAAAAAAGCGGTGGGCATACTTACCACTATAGTGGCGGTGAAGGGAACTTCCCTCAGCGGCGCCACGGCGTCCTCACCTTCCGCCTCACGTAGGAACTATTCGGACTTAGTTGTTTTGGGAGCTACTTGTTTCGGATTCGGTGGGAGACACGCTCGGTGGCCTCAAAGAGATGTCAGCATAGAAGACGGGGCCAGGCAGGGTTGCGGAATTTGTTCTAAGTGCGACACTCCCTTCCGCTCCGCCCAGAGCGGAAGAAAGCCTTTGATTTCCCATCCATAAAAAAGTTATCCCAGGTCGGACTTATTTACGAACAAAGCACTTAACTTAAAACTCTTGTAAATAATAAGACCAGTAAAATGAGTTCATTTTGTTCAGGGCAACGTCTGTGGAGTCAACTAGATATATAAATACATATATAGATAGTAATAACATTTTAGTAAAACCACCACCACCACCACCAGCCAACCATTTATTGCAACCAAGCATAAATCCATAAAGGCTTTAAGATAATAGTGATCCATGCAAAGAATGAAATATAACAAATGACATCCTCTGAGAAAGTAATCCTTACATAATAAGAGCTTCCGCCGGGCATACACACATGTAGATTATACACATGTCATCTTATTGTTGACATAAAGTGGAATTGCATCGTGCGACAGCGAACTCATCTATGTAGTTTCCGTCGGCTTGGTCTGGGATAGTGTCCTAGATGCGTCTGTTCGCCATAACACATCCCGTGCATTGTGTCCTGTTCCGACGGATCTGCGAGCGGAACCAGCGAGAGATAGGACGGCGCAAACGCTCTATTGTTTGTGGTAACATGCACTAATCAATTTCTGTGTTCGCCTTAATTAACTGTGGGCACGTAGGCACGCGGCCGACTGTGATGACATTGATAGGCAGCAGATTAGCTGTATTGTCAGTCACAGAACTCGTGCACCCTTTGTGAGGTCAGAAGCACTTGAATTGCTAGTTGCTGTTGCATAATCACGGCTCGGTGCATATGTTGTTTCAGTGTGTTAGCATCAGCTAACATTCTGAAATAAATAGCTACTCCCAGAATGTCCAGTTCAGAGTTATCTGAGCTCATTCCATCGAGGTATCGGTACACAATCAAATAGGTATCCTACCTATTACATGTGAGTATTTCAAATGGAGACTTTTAATTTCAAGTAAAAAAAAATAATTCCAATGTGACCGAAATTTTAATTGCTACGTAAGTAATGAAACCGCGATTAATGAACAAATATCCAAATATACGCTGAAGTAATTGCACCGACTACGGCGGCCACCACACAGCCATTATTGCCAGATTGCCAATATTTACGTGCATCTGGGTAATGGAACGTAAGCACTTATATTTATGTCAATAAATTTCCTTTTAATGCTGATCTCGGTTTAAGAATAACTTTGAAATGTTTATTTTAAAGTAAATAAAAGTGTAGCTTTATTTTAGTGATACTTTAGTGGACAGCTGTGTACGATATTATCTTGTTGTTTGATTTGAGAGCAGAAGCGCTTGGCTTCATGTTACTGCATAATTTACAGAGGGGTGGACTTGCGCAACCAAAATGGTGCTACGGAAATAATTCCTATAAGTACTTCCCCATGTACCCACAGATACACACTTGTCAATGTGGAATACTTACCGAAACATATTATTATCCATCGAACCTACAGGCTACAAAACGATTGAAATTCGGTTAAAAAACGGGAAAATACCTAAAGAAAATCGCAGGCGATCGGTACTAGTTCCTTAACATTATTTTTTGAACTAGTGCCGATCGCCTACGACTTCCTTTGTTTTCCTACGAAGCCAAATTGAAATATCAACATTATTTCATTTATTGAATATCGTCATTTGTCGTACCTAGCGAGTTCGTAGTGGCCTTTTAGACAGCTCATAACTGTCGTAGCTACCCTAATATATCGTACTGTAATTTTACCGAAATAGGTCGCACAACTTCTAAATAACCTATCGTTTTTTGAAGTAGTTAACTAGTTACCCATAAGTCTTGTAGTTATCTACGCAAAGTAACTAACGCATAAAACTTGCATTCTTTAGGTATTATTCCGGATGAAACTAGTTTTCAGGTCCCCCGTGGACCTGAAAATTAGTTTCTTATTAGTATTTGTTTCTTAATGTTATTAAGTACTTATTAAGGAGCCTTTTCTAGACACACCAGCGGGCGTACAGTAGGGCATACCAACGTGAGTCTTCCGAGCGAGAAAGAGTGATAGAGTTATACACCCTATATAGCTCCATCCCTTTTTCTCGCTCGGAAGACTCACGTGTTAAGACGACATGGTAGGCCCGCAGTTCTATATTGCTACTACCCAAACCCGGTTTTTGGATTCACTTGTTTATCGTGTGTTAGACTGCTAAGTTCGAACAAAGTGCATTGAAATCAAACTAAGTAAAAAACCAATATTTTTTTTTATACATAAGATATATAATTTATTCCTCGTATATAATTTATTTCTCGCACGAAATACATATCTGAGATGTTAACTTGTCACTTTATACCTATTTTATTTTGGGTCGCGTTTTTTGTTATTTTATTTCATGCGTAGTCCTACCTAGTACCTAGTTTAATTTAATGACACGTAAAAGAGTAATTTTTAATCCTTTTGCAAAATAATTATCTTGTGGGTAGTTGACTGTTTCCAACGCGCATGGGAACGGGAACACAAACGGGATCGCCACAGAACTTATCGGTTTTACGAAGGCAAAAAGCAGAAAATATAATAATGACCTCCGCCAGTTCCTTTTGGTCGATTGCCCAGTGATCTTCCTTGGATTTAAATCCGCAAATAATGAGCACATTTATTCAAGCGCACGTGAATATGGCGTACCTACATTATGTTGATACTCTAAGCCCTTGGGAAAACATTTATGTCCCAAGGGACGCTATTATAGAGGTTTTAAAAGTGTTTTTATCTTATAAGCACAAAAATAGGGATGTTTCCTGAGTAAAAAATATATGATTATGGTTAGTCCGTCAGTTAGATTATAGAAAAATGTACGACACGTATTTTTTCCTTTATCAAATCTATAAAAACTGACGAAGATACAAAGCAACAAAGATCTGGAGTGGGGGCTTGTGACGTCAAGGCTCGGTAAAAATTGTAGCGAGTAGTGACGTCACACGAGTTTTTAACGCACTGTATCGTCTTCATTTTTGTTTATGTGAAAAAAGAAAAAATACTTGTCCAATATTTTTTGGAAATCTATCCGACAGACTAATTAGATTTTTTTAGTTAACTACCCTATTGTGTTGCATTTGAGAATTTGGTGAAAAAATTAAGCAAAACAGTTTAAGAAGCCGAAGCTCTGAAGGCGGCATGTCTTCAGAGCATTCACAGACTAAGAACTAACCCAGAGAAATAATCTAATCATAGGTACTTAGTTATTTTGGTTACTGTGGCATTTGTTGCAATTGGGTACATTTTTAGAAATCAGGGTGCCAATAAAACTCACGTTTAGGGTTCCGAACTTCTAATAGAAACGGAACGCTTACCTATAGGATCACTTGGGTATCTGTGTGTCTGGCTGGCTGTCTCTCAGTCCGTCTGTCACAGCCAATCTTCTCCGTATCTACTTTACTGATCCTTTTGAAACTTGTTTAACATACTTAATATACATATCTGAGACCCAAACACGTACGCTTTACGTAAATAAATACCTAATAAATACATTTTAAGTCTGGGTGTTCTCTTTCGGGGGACAAACTATAGGAGTTTTTTTTTAAACTATCTACATATATCTCAGCCAATTGCCGTCCACTGCTGAAGGTAAGTTTCCCCCAAAGAGCGCCAACGATCCCGGTCCTAAGCAGTCTGCATCGCTGCCAGCCACCTTCTTCAAATCATCGATTCATAGTGCCGCAGGGCGTCCCACTCTGCGTTTGCCCATACGCGATCTCCATTGTAACACCTGTCTGCAGTCCGTCTGTTCGTCTATAGACATGACCGGCACACTTCCACTTCAGCATAGGTACTGATTCTACGCGCAATTTCTGTGACTTTAGTTTTCTTGCGAATGACTTCGTTGCGAATTCTATCCACCAGAGAAATCCCGAGTATTTGAAAATATACCCGTGTGATATATCAAAATGAAAGGGCTTATTTTAAGGGGTTTAAATACATTATTTTATAATTTCATATCTAATAAATAGTTTTGAACTTAATCAAGAAATTAGACGAAAAATTAAAAAAGTAAGCTCTGTAGTTCCAAATAATTTTGATTGAAAAAAATCAGGTAATAGCACTTTACCTTAACATTACAGGAAAACCTATAAAAAGTTTTAAAATAATAATTATGACAAAACATAAATGACATTCGTTCGGGACCCTTTGCACACGAGCCCGACTCACACTTGGCCAGATTTTTTTCATAGCAACGTTCGGATTCTTATGTTGGTCGCTATCTGTCCAAAAAGCATGGAAATTGAGGCTTTTTAACAGATTGCGACTGCGATACAAAAGCGAACATTCCTTAAAAGTTAGTAGAATTATTGGCCTTCAGATGTATGTTTTCAAAAACAGTCTTGGTAAATGAAAAAAATGACAAAGAAAACTGCCTTGGTTTCTGTTAATACTTTTGCTGCTTACCCTAATCTACATTTATTTGGGGTCGGTACAGCATGAAGCTTTTTCTTTCATACATTTATGATAAGGCATGACGCCTCCTTTGAGCTGTATCATTTTCGTAAACTCCATTCATTGTTTCTTTGGTGGATGTACATTCACTCTCAAACTTTTCCTCACGACATGTTCAGTTGACTGTCGACTGTAATAAATATACTTGGGTACATTGATCGTTGAGTTAAATGTACGATAGTACAAAGGTTTGTCCTGCCCTGCAGCTTAGTCTGCAAAACAAAAATCTATGTGTTAATCCGGGTTATAAGTTGCATACATATATGTATGTGTGCCATTCGTTCAGGTCTTTTTGCTTAAAAGCTTCGATCAATAATAGAACCTTAAAAGAGTAAAAAGCATCCGTCAATCCACCCATCCGTCCAACCTATCCATTGGCACAAACTTACACATTTATAATATCTTTATAATATATTTTTTATAGTATAATTATGATATCATTTATAATATTAATAATGTTAAAAAATATAACTTTCAAACAATATCCGTAATTGCCCCGCTATAATCAAATGAGAGGCCCGGCGCGGCGTCACGAAACATCGATCGGTCGCGGTCACCGCAGGTATAGCCGACAGGGAATTAAGCTCCATCAGTTTCAATCAGCCAGCGATAGGTCTTTACACTACTGAGAGCACGGCTCTGTGTGTTTGGTAATTGTCCAAATGTTGACTCGAAACAAGCCGAGTCCGTTTGTCTACTGGCAACAGGTTAATTGTTTGGGTGGTTACCCTAAGAGAAGTGGACAACCAATTAATGCTGGTCTCTTGCTATTTGTGAAGGTCGATATCTGGCTGTTAGGTTTATATCGTGGATTTTTTGGCAGACCGTTAGATCTCAATCAAATTTAAATGGGGCTACACGACAAGCACCAGCTTTCGAATATAAAAAGAATCATCAAAATCGGTACACCCAATATAAAGTTATGAGGTTACAAACATTAAAAAAAAACAGTCGAATTGAGAACCTCCTCCTTTTTTTAAGGAAGTCGGTTGACAAATTAATAAGATAAGGTAGTAGCCCCTATAGGGGCATGGTGTTTGAGCTAAGGAGCATTTATTCTGTAGGTACTGTACATAGGTACCTACACAGTTTGAAAATAAGTACAAAATAACACTAATTTCGTAAGACGGTGTTCAAAAAACGAAAAAGCACCGAGTTCCAAAATTCAAGTTATTTTGTACTTTTTGATTTTGTTTCTGTAGAAGTCGGTTGTATTTTTTTGTAAAAAGTTTTTTGATGACTCCATTGATGTCTCCTCTTATACAGTGTTTTCATATATATACCTATGTAAATGTGCAGCGCTATGCTATTTGGACGCAGATAATGACATTACCTCGTATCTATGGTCAGTGGTCGCTCGCTACCCGCCAAACCTTTTAGTCCCTATTTAATTTGTCTGGTACGGCAGACTATAATGTGGTCCCCGCGAGTCACGATGCTAAAATATATACCTACTTAATACCGAAAGTTACCGATCGACCACTTTTAGTCCTTAACAATGATTGAAAAATGAACTTTTGCTCGTTTAGGTACGTCCAGCACTCCCTCACCAGTCAGCTTCAGATGATAAGAGTTTCAGCTTTGCCATCACAGCTAGGGTCTTGGCACTCCTGTAGAGTGCCTTGGTATGTTGTGGTGTGTACAGTCTTGGTATGTCTTTTTATATAAAAATATATTTTAAAATATGGATATTACTTATACAAATCAATTATCTATACCTAATTTTAGAAAATCTGAAAGTATTTCATGTTGTAAAACGTATTTCACATTTTTCAAAAACATTTTTCGTTAAAAGACATACCAAGATTGTTTACCTTTGGTTAACTACCTTAACGGATAGGGTATAAGACCCTAGCTGACTGATGGTAAAACTACAGTTTTATGTTGATGTTGTTTTTAATACCTAATGTTAGGGACGGCACTCCTCTATCCGGATACAGCTGAATACTAGTATTTTACCTGACCTCCGCCACCCAGAAATTGCATATCACGGCTGTTAATATTTACAAATGGCAGAACCTACGGATCAACAGCGGCGACGGAGACCCATTTGCAATCAATCATTTATTGAAGAGTTCCGTTTCCTATCTCTGTTCTTCATCATCATCCTTGAAATAGATGCTCTTCCAAACCATCGTACACATTTTTATTTTTTCGTTTTACACCTGCAAGAGTGAATGAAAACTTCATCAATGTAGTCGAAGCCACGCATTATTAGTGTATCTCAAATACTAGTCGTCAGAACTCAATCAAATTTCACACACAAAAAGTACAGTCTACTTGAGAACCTCCTCCTTTTTTGGAAGCCGGTTACAATATAACTTGCCATGCAAACAATGATTGAGATTTTGGTATACACGGTACCTACATAATGGGAAAGCCACGGCTTTTTATTGAATTGCCGACCTCAATGCAAGTAAGCTTTTATGAGAACGAATTAGGAAGCAGAGTATGGCCCGATCAGGCCCCATTTATTGATTGGTTCTCGGTACGTAAACAACATTGTGAGTCTATATCTACCCTAAAAGGAATGTTATGCCACTAACACCCGTGTAACATACTATGTGTTTGCAACCCGATTACCTACATGAACAAAAATTTAAAAGGCTATCTGGTATTCTGCGTATGTTACATGCGTTTATTTTCATCAGTGGTATATTTTAATTCTTCAGTAGTATTGCCCGTGAATCTAGCGGTGTTAAAAGATATCAAAAACAATGACGTACCTACTTAGCTGTTCAGCAATAGATACAGTTGTTTTTCTAACTCAGCATTCATCAAAAGATTAACAACGAACGTACCAATTCAACCAAGAGATATTTTCTGATATAAATAGAAGTACAAATAAGCTTTTTTCAACTAAAAAACTCATTCCTAGATACGTTTATCTATTAGAAATATTTGAGAAGGTCGGGATCAAACAGTTTTGTTATTTTATTTTTTTTCTTCGGGAATCTACTGATAAAAGGCTTCTATAAATAGGTACCCCTATTGAACTTCTTTGATTTAGTGAGAGATATAGGCAGAACTATTGATTTCCTTAGACGACTGTTAAGCTACCGACAGGAGAGAACGAAACGTCAGATATTCTTGCAAATCATATCGTAACAATAATATAATTCAGTAGGTACATTGTTGACTAATAAATTTAACCAACTCCAAAATTAACATTAGAAAATACAGGTGTTGGGTACCTACCGAATACATAGCGAATGAGTAAGTATTCTCGTTGGATTAGACTGTTTTAAACTAAATCAGTACGAGTTAGTCGTAAGTCTGCCATTAAATTAATTTTGAAATTACAATTCTATTCCATAGATCATATCGTTTAAAATGTATGTCCGCGATATGAATATCATTGCGAGCAGTGCGCGCGAGCGCAAGCGACCTACATCTCCTGGATCGGCGCCAGAGCATAAATACCTAGTGAGACCACCACTCGTCGTCAAGGTGACATTGTTCATACGCCAAAAGATCCACAGAACTTGTCGAAATGTTTATAGCGTTGTATACATTATTGTTATAGGCATAAGAGTTACAGTCGCATGCCTATTTTGGGTGCATCGTACATCTTATGGGGCGACTGCTCACTAAAATCGAGAAAGGAAAGCATTTTTGTAGAGTAATTAATACCTATCTTAATAATGTTGGTAATCGTCATCGCAGTGACGGATACGAATATTGCGTATACTGGCAGGTTAATGAACACCGATCGGAGTTCATCAAACTGCCACTAATGTTAGTGTCAATCAATAATGATGCAAGTTGGTCATTGTCTGCATATCTTCTCCGTCAATTGCGCTAATTCATTCAAAGTACAGTGGATGGTACATTGCACTAAATTAGTCAGACAGTACCCATGGCAGGGGAGGGCAACTGCCCCCCCCCCCCCTCCCTGGAAATCTTGCAGAAATTGTACTAACTCGCCTTATCACTAATCGAAATAGGGCCTTAATAATAATGTGTGCTAACTTTTGAATAAACCAATATTGGCAAAATGCATGGTGCAATTAGGGTTGCCAACTATACTGTTTTCAGCAGTATTATACTGTTTTTCACTAAATTATACTTTTTACTGTTGAACTAAAATAAAGTATACAAAATACTGTTTTCAGCATGCAAACACATTTTATTTTATATGTTATACTATAAACGCCCACACAAATTTGTTTTTATTTAATCAGAGGGCGCTCACTGCCCAGTGCAGCGCGAGCGCAGCCAGCAACAAATCACACCGAGTTTCTGAACGAATCTGTTAATGTCAAATATTCAAGAATTTCTCATATCTACTTTCTGTTCCCGCCAGCTCAGCATTTACTGAAAGAGTTTTTTGGCGGGAGGTTAGAAATAGAGCATCTATTAATTTAATAAAAAAATGAGCTCCTCATTTATTTTAATTTCAGTTATAATTGTGGTGAGGCGTGTGAAGTTTTTAAAAATGATTGAAAATTAGTAAGTAGTGCAAGAATTTCTAAAAAATATGCATTTAAAACAATAAATAAATAAATTACTGTTCATTTTTCTAAAATACAAACAGTATAAAGTAAATTTCTTGTAAAAATAGTTGGCAATTGTCATAAAAAAAAAACGAAAAAATAATTTAAATAAAATAAAAATGCATATTCAAATTTACTTTTATGTATTTAACTAGCTATAAACCAGGATCATTTGTGGTTGTTTGTCCTACACACTACATATAGATACCTAATGTTTCATGTAAGTGTCTTTGTGTAGTGTGGACGAAACATTCGCGGAAGATCTAACTTAAAAAGTCTGACTTGCCTTGCCCTAGGCCAGAATCTGGGTACGTGCATGAAGCTTACATTATAATTTAAACTTACATTTTGTACAATAGGGTAGTTGCCTAAAAAAATCTAATTAGTCCGTAAGATAGACTTCCCAAAAATATTGGACACGTATTTTTTATTTTTCACGTAAACAAAAAACGAAGACGATATAGTGCGTTGAAAACTCGTGTGACGTCACTTCGTGCGACGATTTTTACCACGCCGTGATGTCACAAGCCCCCACTCATGATCTTTGAAGCTTTTTCTCTTCGTTAATTTTTAGAGATTTCATAAAGCAAAAAATACGTGTCTAATATTTTTCGAAAATCTAATTGACGGACTAAATAGGATCGTAGTTTTATTCCTCAGGAAATATCCCTATTGGAAAAGTTCTTTGTGTATGTGTATATTTAAACCTTGCCGCAGTCATTAACCCCTGTAGACAATTAGTCCGTTAAAAACGGTTCAGACTTGTCTAAATATTTTTTGCTTTCAGACAGTTTACCTATTTCACTTTCCTCTGGCTCGTAATTGACATTTTCAATATCTCTAATGAGTAAATATACTATTACAGTATTTTTATTAGTATTGATTATTCAATTTAATCAGCATAAAATGTTTTCTTAAAAACAAGGACCAAAGTGCCTAAGGTCCGCTAAACCAAACCGGAGTTAGCTTCTAAGTCAGAGTTAAAACAAATAATAGTATAGTATTCATCATTAACCCGGGTTATAAATAAATCAGCGTTAAAAAATAATCCTGGTTTGTACTAAATTATAAGTTTCTAATCTATACTTAATATTATAAAGCTGAAGAGTTTGTTTGTTTGTTTGTTTGAACGCGCTAATCTCAGGAACTACTGGTTCGAATTGAAAAATTCTTTTTGGGTTGAATAGACCATTTATCGAGGAAGGCTTTAGGCTATATATCATCACGCTTAACCCAATAGGAGCGGAGCAGCGATAAATAATGTTTTAAAATCGGGGATTCCACGGGGACGAAGTCGCGGGCAGCAGCTAGTATTTTATAAATAAGGCTGGTTTTGTCAAAAATATGCCAATCTGTAAATATCTTATTGATAACCTAGGCCGCTGAAAACGGAAATTCAAACTTAGTTAATTAA
Source organism: Hecatera dysodea (assembly GCA_905332915.2). Taxonomy (NCBI): domain Eukaryota; kingdom Metazoa; phylum Arthropoda; class Insecta; order Lepidoptera; family Noctuidae; genus Hecatera; species Hecatera dysodea. The sequence continues at coordinate 20,114,329 of HG995286.1, read as the reverse complement.
TTGAAATACCAATAATGACCAAGAGAAGTTGATACCACTTATTTTCAAAAGATATTCTGACATCCTTTGAAAAGAAGTGTTATCAACTTCTCTTAGATTCTGAACAAATCGCGGAAAATAATAAGATATAATAATACAATAGTCAGTCAATGTTAACCTAAGTTCTTTTCAGTTTTACAATTAATCACGTTTTGGAGTTACAGTTCCATTATTTAGCTTGTATAATTTGTTCAGCTATATCTAGGACGTTCCGATCTGGCACTGTGCCATTTGACCCTCTCAACAAGATAACTGAACTATCTAAAATTATAAATACATGTTGAGAAATGAAACGTCTGAGATCAAAATATTGTCTATATTTTTTTATCGTGTCCTGTCGCATAAAACTAAATGTACAGTTTTGAAATATTGTGGATAAAAATTATTTGTGGAATACACATATTTTTATCGAAATAGCGTCACAAATCAAGGTGAATGACATCAGAAACATGTAGGTTATCCATAATGATCTTTTATTTTTATATATGAACTATTAACAGAAAAAATATATCTGGACTCTTCCCAGAAATCTACTTTACATAAGCCAATCGTTAAAATGTTGTGAAATCTATGGACAATGAGACAAAAAAGCTGGACATTTTATGAGATGTTACAAAGATATTAGATACCTATGGTAGTAGTTCAGATAACTATTTTCTGAGGCTGCTATAGAATAGATGTATACATAGAATATAATATATTAAACACCAAAAGTAGTCATACAAATCTTTTATACAAGCTTAATTCTGGTTTACCGCTGACAGCGATATCTGCCAAACGGCATTCGAATGGATTGTAAGAGCCATATACTATCGAAATATCGATCATAATATTGTTCAGCAGTTTCAGGACACGATCCAACGTTTCAAGGCAGCGTTTGAAACGTTGGATCGTTAATCTACATACATTTCCAAAAGTCAAATACAAATGATAAATACGATCGTAAATTAACCAAATCCATAAATATTTAAGGTATTAATTTATTTCCCGGACCTCTCATATTAAAAATATACATCATTATTTGAATTATCTGCTGCTATTATTTTTAAGCTACCTATGTGAATGCATTTAGTCTGAAAATTAAAAATAAAGTAGTTGGTGTTGATTTTTTTCTTGTGTATTACCTACTGAATCGTACACAGTGCTAGAATATCGCCTGCGTGAATTCTTTAAGGTTTTACGTATTTTCAACTCTTTGTGGAATTTGTTCGAAAGAGTCACCACGGCCTTGGAACGCAGGAGGAACACAGGTGGTTTTTAGTCAGTAAGAGTCGATACTCCCTTCCGCTCCGCCCAGAACAGAAGTCATTTGATGATTCCCCATTCTTAAAAAATTGAAATTCATCACCATTATAGGAATATTAATCATTACAATCTTTATTATTTAGGGATAACTACGTTTCTTAATTAAAGGAATGAGGGGATACTCCCTGCGGTCCCACCCAGAGCTGAAGGAGACATTTGAAAATGTCGATAGGTCATGTGGTAAGTAAGACAGATTAGCTATGGTCTGCTACTGCCAAGTATCAAGCCAAGAGCTCATTAGCCCACGTGACAAACTGCAGCTGCGACAGTAAGACACATAAACATGCATGCACCATCGTACCGGTGCTACATTTGCAACTCAATGACGGTTGGCAAAAACAGATGCATTTTTAGTATTTTAGTTATGTTATTTTTTTATTAGTGTCAATCGGTTATTAGTAGGAATGTTAATGGCATTGAAATTTGAAAACCAGCGCTGGATATCTGTCGCGCAGCAAGTGCTGTGATGGTAATCCCTTCGGTATGGGCACGCTCAGCGCAATTCTGTAGCTACTATTATTTCGTCTCTGTTGCTGTACCTACGTCTGTGTCTGAGCCGAATAAACGTTTCTATTCTATTCTATAATTGCTAGGTTTGGAGTTCATACCGGGTCATCTGAAACTTTAAACACTCCTGTGGTTGGATCTGGTGCCATTATACAGTTATTGATTTAGTAATCAATAAGTAGTAGTAAATAATTATTCAGTGCTTGTCGATGACGTTGAGGAGGAATGTCAAAACGTTATGTCAATGATGACTATCATCCTACAGAATCGTCGAATCATTTACCATTCTGTAAACATCACACAGAATCACACTGCTGATTAAGCTATGAATTGACAGCTCACCTCGCCTAGGTGTTCACGGGGAGCAGCAGACGACCTATTCTGTCAACATCTCACCGAGTAAACTTAGGTGAAGTGAGCATGAAGTGAGCTGTACTCCATCTTGTTTGTATAGTTTGATAGAACATTTAATGTTCACTACACCTAAGTTCACATGGTTAGATCTGTTAGATAATAATTCGCCGCGCCGTTATGAAACTTCTGCACGAAGAGTTCCGTATTTTATCTATAAAAACGGCAAACAAATCATGTTAGTTAAACAAATATTTAAGGAGGTTGTCATAAATGCCTCCTTAAATATTTGTTTAACTAACCGACTTCCAAAAAAAGAGGTACATAGTTCTCAATTCGTCTGAAACATCCAAGGATGTTCCGACGTATTGGATTCACATTGTCGTCACATTATTTTTCGAGTTAATCTCAACAAGCCCTTTAATTTGATACCCATATTGTAGAAATGATTTAAAAATCCGCCATCTTGGATGGTCCGCCATATTGAATTTAGAATGACGTCATACAGCTTATCGTGTATTGTCATCCAAACTAAACGTGTATACAAAATTTCAGCTAAATCGGTTGGAGATACATATCTGCTTCAAAAGGAGTAGCAAGATTCGACCCGAGCAAACTTACATACATATTTATGGATGTACATTGCGAGAGCCCCCTTAAATATTTACTTTATTCTATTTATTCGTATTTGTTTTTAGCGGCGACATCATCTGTGAAAATATCAACTAACTAAATCGGTTCATGAGATACAGCCTGGTGACAGACGCATTGACAAGACGGACGGACGGACAGCGGAAATTTAGTAGGGTCCCGTTTTACGCTTTTGGTACGGAAGCCTAAAAAGTTGTTTTTTTTTTAATGTAGTTTATTTAATTTGCTTTGTTGCCTCGCATAAGCCGAGTCTTGTGTTCTTTGTCTTCAATTGGTTTACTGAAACTTGAACTTTGTGTTCAATTGCGTTACTGTAACATTGGTGAAATTACGAGTAGCTGCATTTTGCTTTCTTTCGTTGACCTCAGAAAACACTAACTCAGATTGTATTTGCTTTCCTTACCCGGGTACCTACTTGAGACTTGCACTTTATATTAAAGATGAAATTGAGCACTTATTTACTCTCTGTAATGAAATTGCTGTTTGCTTCAAAATTGTTCGTAACCTTGTATTTAACATGATATTGTTTCGCGTTGTTCGCAGAACGTCAGGTTTTGAACGAGTTGAGATGAGTTAGTCACATAGGCCTAACTACCATCAGCATAACAAGATACCATGGCAAATCGAGGTACCTACCTTTCTGTATGTGAAATCATCATCAAAAGAGTTCTCCCGCTCAGGGCGGAGCGGAAGGGAGTGTCAGACTCTTTGCGTACAAGTTCCGCAACCCTAGCAGGCACTGACTCTATGGGGTCCCGTCTTCTTTGCTGACAGTTCTTTGAGGCACGTGTGGAACACGATGCGCCGTAGACTCGGGCTTCGCTATCGGATGGCGAGCCACTCGTAGCTCGCCATCTGCAGGCCCGCACCTATGTGGCCAGGAATCACTGCGTTTCCCGACACCCGGGGCGTCTTCTTCTATTGCGGCGGCTGGGGCGTGAGGTTTCCCTCTCCCGCACGTGGTCTGCCTTCTCCGTTCCCTTCCTCCAAACCTCCGTGAGATCCTGCCGGAGCTCCATCCGCTGCGCAGCAATTTGCCGCGACAGCCGTGTTTCACCCCGGCGTAGCGCCTCTACGCGCAACGCGTAAAAAATCACATGCTCCTTCTTCTCTTTGCGAATAAATACCAAAGGACAATGGCAGCCGCCCATACATTGTTTTAGCTGAGGTTAAATTCTTACGTCTTTAAATGAAAAATATCTTGTTTAACTCAGCGTCACCTTCTGAATTAGTATATGCAAGAATTTTGGTTCAAGAAGGCCGAGAAAAATAGATATTCAGTCATGAACTTTTGTAGGTTATGTCTATGGTAACTTGGTAGGTAAAGGCCCCCCGAGACGATCAAATGCACTTGACAAGTCGTCGTTTCACGTTATATTCAATAGTTATCTAAAAAATTATATATAGTAAGACTGGTTTGAGGCAGCCAGTCGCCGAGAGCATTGTTTTAGGTATTGAAACAATAAGATTTATCTAACATTCTGGGATTTAATAATTACTTGCTAAGTTTCGCAAGCTTAGCAAGTATTTATAAAATCCTAGAATGTGTGTAGAAATATCGACTTGATAAGAACCAATAAAACAAGTTTTATTTTTAAATCTATATTTATTCTTCTTCATCCTCTTACAATTATTTCATCCAGAAATTCTGTGGGTGTGGTAATATTTTGCGGTGTCAGGCCCATCCTAAATACCAGACTAGCGTCATTACATGAGCGTAACGATCTACTATGCGAACGACAAACTAAACAATTACAGCAATGTTTACTGATTCCTCTCCGGCCAGGAATATCATTCAGTTGATACACAGGATTCGCTCTACGACCTTCCATCTGGCGGTATCTAGCATACAACTAGTTCACTGATAAGTAATACAAAACAATAAGGCGAGATCGGCGTCCAGTATAGGAAAAGCTCAATGTCACAGGGAAAGTCTCGCGAGTCCTTAAACACGCACAGGATCACACAGGGGCATATCACAGTCCATAATATGCAGTCCGTACAAATGAAGATTAAAAAAATAGGAAAAAAAGCAAAAGAGATTAATGATTGAATAAGGTATCAACCATGTGTCAACCAACAACAATCGTCAGTAATCAAACTATTTTTTTTTAGATTCAGGATACTAGTCTTTTTGCCAGTCATTAAAAGCTATTTATTTATTTTTTCATCGCAGTGTTTTGACCTCCCTGCACGGAACACTTACTCTTAAAAATAAACTATTTTGTTACTCCGCTTAACTATTCATTTACTCCGTAATAAAAAAATAAAACTGATTACAATTCAATAATGCTGTACTTACTGTCACTTGGCAGGATAAATATAAAATGGCAACACTACACGGTAATCAAAAAGTCAAATAACTTTTCATTTAAAATATCTTTTTTCTCCGGCCTGATCTAGTAAATGTAATACTTTGAAAAAATATAGAAAAATAATGGAAATTCCGTCATATATAAGTCACTTTTAGACGCTTAAATTCTAGTCAGCTAAAATTTCGCCATTGTTCTTTATTATATAATTAATTGGCGTATGAAATTGGAGATACGTGAAGTTTGAACTCGCTGTCGTGAAGAAGCAAAGGGGAAGAGCGATTGACCAGTATAGGTTGTTGAATTGCGAGCTTCTCCAGCATCTTTGCAAGTCTTGGCATTAGACTCTGATCTGCCGTCACTGTTGTCCCGTTCGGTGAGAAGCGGTGATGTACAAGTCTGGTCCACCAACAGTCACCATCATCTTCCTAAAAGTAACCTTTTTTTAGCGTACTGATCAGGGGAGGCTGTGACGAACGCTTACAGTTGTCTAACAGGATCCACTTTTCATTGCGGGTAACAATTCGGTTTAGATTCCCTCTTATCTTTGGCAATTTAGTAGTGCTATGCATGATTCGACGCGTAAGTCTCGCTGTTGGTCGCCTAGTTCGTGTTGTACCCACATATCTAGCTTTTTATCTTTATAATATACTAGCAGCGCCCCGCCCTTTCACCCGTGTTGTTCCCGTTCCCGTGGCAATACGGGAATAAAATATACATTCCACAATAACGTACCTTTCTATTGGTGAAATCATTTTGAAAATAGGTTCAGTAGATCCAGAGATTACGCCTTACAACGTCACAAACTCACAAACGTTACCTCTTTATAATATTAGTATAGACTTGCGGACCCGACTGACGTTGTCCTGTCTTATCTATGAATATTGACATATAACTGGTAATGTGGAAAAATGGATTTTCAAGATTCTCTCCAAACCTTGATATTGGCAAAATCATCGTTAGTAAAACGACGGAGCCACAACACAAAAAAAAAATGCCACAAACACTTAGCGACTGCGCTTGAGATGTATTTATCGAAATAGCAAATGCTAACCTCACTGAAAATTGTATCAGTTTAAATTCGAATGGCATGTCGTTCGAATTCAAAGGAATCCGTGGAATCAAAACGTCTTTGCCTTTGTACTTCCCTTTCAAAATTGTAGCTTCAATAACGTTTTTCATTCATTTCTTCACCGCAATTCGGGAACCATTACGCAAAATAATGATTACCGGTCCGATTTTTCGTTGCAGATTTTTGAACCAGGTTTTTTAAACTTAAAACCAACATTTAACCATTTCAACTAATATATAACCTATACATAAGTATAATGGAAACTAATGCAATTCTCAAAATTAATAAACTCAACACAAGCCAGTCCGGCCGAACATCATCTGATGTTTCTGCTCCTAAAAGCCAGTGTCCGGCTTTATGCGAAAATCGGGCAGCATAAGCGTCGTATTTCCCAAATTACGATTCTTATGCTGCCCGATTTTTTTTTTAGACCAGCGAAGTGATAGGCCCGTCGGTCGGGACTTCTACGACAAGACAAAAAGTTTTCAATTGGTATATCAAGTGTATCTGTGTTCTAAATCTCCATCATCTGCCTAGCCTTTTTCAAACTATAGTTGGGTCGGCTTCCAATATGAATACCAGTATTGTACCCATCAACTGGGTAATACGGTACCATCCGACTGCCACAGATTTTCAAATGACAGCCGAGATCAACGGTTTGACGTCCTTTCCAAGGCACGGAGGATAATTGGTATGTTCAGACGGTGCACAGACCGACTAAGGCAAGCGTTGCTTGCTTAACCTATAACGTCGCTCCCTGTATTATTTAGCCAGGAGCTTCTCTAAATCTTCTGAGTCGTAAAAAAAAGGCGCAAGTGTTTCAAAGGTCAGTTATTAATTCATTTGAAGTAGTGCGAAATTAAGAATCAACTGGACTTGAGGTACCAGGAGATATCAAGGCTGGTCGGCATTTTAAACAGAAGTGGTGCCCTGTGTAACCTTTTTATTTTCTTAATTCTAAGAGGGGTCAGATAATGAGTGAGAGAGTTGACTGTACATACATTTTATCTAGGTATCTACGTATGTGACATATTTTTCCGACATTCACGCTTACGAAGTCGCGAGCGCAGCTAGTGCTTGAATAAGTCTCAAACTATCATAAAAATAGAAATAGATCACAAAAATATTATTTTGTAAAATTGCTCACGTATTAAAAAAGGAAATTTAATGGAAATGTGAACGAAAACTTATTTTTCTGTCGTGACATCCGGCGGATTGACAGCTCGTTTTTTGCTTACTCGTATGATCAGTTTAATAGTAGACTACTTCATTTTAGTTTATTCAAACAGGGAATCACATATTGCTGGAGTACGCCTTCGATGGTGGTACGACTTGAGAAGCCTTAGCCTGATGTTTGTGCTAAACTAGACATGCCACATCATCATCAATCCCAGACGGATCAGTGATGAAGGCAAGCTTGGCAAATATAGCAATTTCATTCTCTCAAGATTTGTTCTATTTGACCAAAAGGAACTTCATGTACGCTATACTATAAAGTGCGATCCTAACAAAGAACTCTATTTTAAGAGCACTAAGTGTCATCATCATCAATATTAAGCGTTGGAGCGTGTGATTATTTAGACAGCGAGCCGTGGAGTGTGGAATTTAATGACGTTATAGTTACCGTGCCGCGATGCTGTATGAAATCAACGAGATTAGGGCCTGCTACGAAATAGATTGATGTAACTAGACGGAACATATCGGTTTATTGATTTTCTAAATATAGGGTAGTATGTAGTAATAAATTACTTCATGGCGTTTCATTGAGTTGTGTTGTTGTTTAAATTCTTAGATTTTGTTATTATTTTTTAGGTTACTGAGCTTTCGTATTGTTAGGAAGCGCAACAACCTGTTTAGATATAAGTAATAAAACCACTCATATACACTTAATCTTTATAATTGTTTTGTAAGTCTTGCTAGGGAGACGAATTCTGTAGCCATCGGACACGATCGCGACATGATCCGACAAGTCGGGACCCGTCGAGGTGGCAAGCGTGTCTGATTGGCTAATCCACACGCTTGCCGCCTCGTAAACCATAGTTAACATCATTAATTAATATAATTATCACATAGATCATCCCTATCACTACTACCCCTTTAGAAAAGTATAGGGTGAAAGCATTTTTGTAAACTAGTCAGTAACCAGGCCCCGCCTATCCCATGCTGCCCTCCCTCAATGACCCCGTTAAGCCGAGGCCCGTATCCCACAGGGGATGCCCTTAGCGAAGCGGTCACTCAGCTTATAAAGTAGTTTTTAGCCCTGGCTGGGGGGATCTTAAATTCATTTGAGGCCATCACAAGATAGTCCGGTTGAGCAATAACTAGCCTTAGTGTGCAGAACTGCGAGTAGTTCAAATAAAAAAAACGAGCCAGTTCTTCGAGTTGTTTCCTTATTTTATAACGAAATAATGTAAATAGTGAATAAGAGTCTTCAAGAAACCCCCGAGTAACTTGTTCCCATTGTGTGTGCCCTGTATGTGTATGTGCCCAGTCACAGACAGTATTAATGATCTAATTGAGCATTTTGTTTTGAACCTACTAATGTTGACCTCATTTGGTTACGGTTCAAAGCCCTTTTCCCTGACTACACAAGGCGAATTTTACCCGTAATATCTACAAGGTAGGTATATCATCCATCGAGGTACCTGTAAACATATCTACATTGTGAAGTCAGTTTCAATGCAGTGCATAGCATCAGCCGCTGTAGCGAACAGCGCCTCCGGGGTTCGAAATTGCGCTGTATTTGCCATGAAATATTGGCATCAGCAATTTACCTGAAAAGCGCTGTAATTTAATACGGAACGAGGGAATATTCATACTTCATTTCAGTTTAATGAACTAAGATATTATCAGCAACAGTGGATGAATTAAGTTTCAAATCTAAACATCACCTTTTAAAGATATCTTGTTTCTCTGCATTAAAAAATGGCTCGAAATTTATGTAGTATCATAGTTACTAATAAATATTTCTAGCAATAATTTCCGAACTATGTGATAAGGCTAGACAAAGCTATAAATATTGATTGCAGCGGAGTACCAGTATTAAACATGGAGCATTTTCTTATATCACCTACACGACCCAGAACGTAATAAGGTAACACCAGGGCCCCAAGTCTGCTGTTTTTATAAATTCGTCATTCCAACACGATTTCATTGTCATTTTGCTAAGTTTGTAATCTGCTAAATTCATAATGGTCGATCATTGGTCTGTCACTGGTCTCGTAATACTTTTTGATAACCGAGCTATTAAAAGGAATGACTGCACAATGCCGTTCGAAAGGTAGGTCACTGATCAAAGGAATTGTCAAAATTTTAGCAGATTACCGTATACGTCTGTCATTCATTTGTCATTATGTACGAGATTACTATTCTTTGCCATTTCTTTCAATGGAACAACACATCCAGTGGTTGACCATAGGAAAGTCATAATGACGCTTTTCTGTTAGTAGATTATCAAACTTGTCAAAATCAATAATTATTAAATCAATGATAGACCATTCTGACACTATTGTAATAGAAGACTTGAGGCCCTGACCACTTGGCTAGACTGTGACAAATCTTCTGGTTTCTTACAACCTTAACGAATATTTAAGATCTACAGCTCAGATCAACGTCTCAACGTACTTTTTGAGACACGTTAGTCTCGGTGTGAAGATCACTCATCCACGGACCACCCTCGGCAAGCGTTGCTGAACCTCAAAGATCGATCCGTGCGGCTCTTATTACTTAGCCGCGAGCTCCTTGAAGTAGTTTATACTAAAGCTCCTAAAACATCAAGCAGCTTTGAAGAATAAAAATAGGTACGTTAAGTATCTGTATACTTAACGTAAATGTTGACCCCCATATGTATTGGGGTCAAAATTTACTGTATTAAGTGCCCGTTACGGGTAAAGTGTAAACATCTCCACCCCTTTTATATCGCATTAATGCATTAGGGGAGCCTGGGGGGAAATATTATTCCCGTGCCCACTCATGGGTGCTTATTTAATTAATACTATTAATGAGCGTCGCGGCGGCTGGGTACTGTGGGGATGCTACATTTAATGAGCTAGTGAGAACGTTAGGAACTGAAGAGGAAGGAGCATCCAGGTGAGAATAATAAGTTTATGACTGGAAAATGTAAGGTGAAGGGAAGGTTTGTCGTTGAATTGCATTAGTTCTGGGTGAAAGGTAGGCACGTATCCGACATTAATCGTTGTCCATAGGACTCTGGTTGAAAACTTTCTGCTGGGGTTCCAAAAATTATAAAGATTGAAAATAAGTATGGCTAGACAGATTTTAGGTTTCGAAAGTGATGACCTTTTTGACCGACTTTATTTTCAGTTATATTCGTAGTCGTTTAAATATTTGCGTTCCACGAGGTAAAACAAGATTTTAACAAAAAGGCTTAGAACTAAGAGCCCTTGTAGACTCTATTAGGGCACAACAAAAGGTTTATATGGTTGTTGTTGTAGATTTATAGAAGTTAAAAATAAATACAGATTTTCCTTATAATATCTATGATTATATTCGATCGCATGTCGCACGTTCTGAACGTGTTTTGACAAATTGGTCATTTCATATTTGATCCGTAGTCCGTTAACTTCACAAAATTTAGTAACAAAGAAAAACGTACAAACACTATACATTGCGTTTTTTGAAAGAAACATATTTTTATTTTGATCTAATTCATGCCAATGGAACATCATTTTACAACTCAGAAGTGTTCGTGACAAACATTAAAATAATTTTAGAGGAACGTCTCATCGGCACAACGCAAAATAGTTTGAACGAATGCCAAGGAAACGGGCAATTTTCCAATGTGCTGCGATTTTAATATATAGGGTGAAAGGCTCAGATTGCAGGAAACGGACGCACGCTAGTCAAGTTTCTAGTCAATTAGCCTATTGTTCGTTCGACAGATTGCCAAGGACGTTATTACCATCGATAACCGAAAATAATATTTATCAAATATATACGTTAGGTACTCTTACGAAATATTTCATCATCGTTACATACCAACACCCATATAAATTCGGTTGGGTTTATTTTCAGCTTGTTTTGAAAAATATCACTCGTTTTGTGTGGTATCAAGAAAGCCCTGTGCTGTCCTCTGAAATCGGATACTTTATTTCAAAAAACAAGAGTTTTTGAATGTTTTGTTTCGTTCGTAGAATCTGTGGGATTTGAACTTTATTTATGACGCTTTTATGACCTGTAAATGTACAGCGTTGGCTGCTGGAATCTGGCCTTTGGCCTGCTTCACATTTCACCGATTACGACTTACGTATAACTCAAATGGGCTGCAATAAACAATACGATTAAAGGTGAACGTAATGATTTTAATGCCATTAGTGTAAATTATGCAGATGTTGCTATTTAGTTTCCCATTTCATATAATGAATTTGAATAAATAAATTATATCCGAAGTGGTTGGAAGGCACCTACTAGTTATACTAAATATCCTTATTAAACTCTTATTTTTGAAATAGTACTTTTGTAAGGCTACAATTGTAGAGGCTTGACCGTATTTACTAGTTCAATTGTCGAACATTTGTTTGCGCAACTCAACTTGTTTTGAAAAGATCTTGGAAAACTTCTAAACAACTAAACTTGAAAGTGTCTGGAATGTTCCATTGCATCATATTCCGCAACAAGCTTGGCTCAAATCAGCTCACGTTTCTAGGCAGCGTCAAGGATATTCTTTTTCTATCGCCATAAACAAGTTCGCACGAATGCATTATTATTTCAGTGGTGGTGAATAAAATGGCCGAGGCCGCGCCGCCCCCGGATTTCGGCTTCACAGAGCTCACCTATACGTGCAGATGTTCAATTTATTTATATGACATGCCATATTGTAGTTTTGTTTCTCAACTACGGATACAAGCCAAGGCTTAAACTAGAACTAGATGAAGGAAGACTGCTTCCATGTTGGTTGATTAGGAATAATGTGTGTTATGTGTGTACCTACTGTATATGTCGGAGCCAAATAGCTTAATCAGGTGTTTAATTGGCTGACTTGCTTTTTCATCGAACGGCGGCGTAAGTAACATCCCGGCATTTAATTGAACAGCTAGACAAATAACTCGGATACAAAACCATTTAATGAATTGTCTAGCCAAGGAGCGGAACATGTGGCACGGGGAGCTTAGGCAACCCAGATACCGATAGGTTAGGTTCGAATGGTATGACGGGAGCTAGACTGAGCGAGCGATTCATGGCAGGTTCCTTTAAACGGTTTCTGGCGAGGCGGCGAGCCTTCTTGCCGGATTGTCGCCGTATAAGCAATCTTGACCACAATCTCACTTGATGATCTTCTAGGTATACATCTTCATGCCGTGGGATCTGGAGGCGAGGCGCTACGCCGCCGCCGCGGCGCCTGTGTGAAACGTCGCTGCCGCTGCCGCGGCATATCGCTGTGCGGCGGACGGAGCTCCGGAAACATTTCATGGCTGTATGGAGAGAGCGATTCTCGCAACCCAGCGCCACCACTGTCCTCTCTTTGAGGAATAATTAGGCACCACGGCGTCTCACCTTCCACCTAATGCAGGTACTCACCGGACGCGGATGTTTCGGGAGATATCTATTTCGGATTCGGCGAGAGGACAAACCCAGTTGTAAACCCTTGTTGAATCGCTCGGAGGACACGGTGGAGGGAAGCAGGGCGCTTCAGCCGAGTAACGACGTGTCCTCTTGGAGGCGATTGGCCGAAGCGACTTTTCGCTTCCGGTCCTGCAGTGCTATTCTGTAAGAACTCACGTGCGAATTCGATTCAAATCTCATTTTCGATTACACTTCGTAACTCACCTGAACTGAAAAGTATTTGATATTCTGACTGAAGTATTTGATATTCTGACTGTCAAGTTAAGTTCGCTTCACCTATGTTCTCACTTAGTGGCGCTAGTGTAGTTTTCATCAAGTTACAGAATACCAAATACAGTTTTCATCGCAGAATCAGAAGTGAGAACTGGAGTGAGTTCTTACAGAATAGCATTGCTGGTTCAATTCATGATCCGGAGCGAGAAGGCATGGGAAGCGGTCACCTTCTTCTGAGAAGCAGTAATACTAGCGAAAGAGGAAGCGGAACGCTCGGGAGTCGCAGGATTATCCCCAGCCTCCGTAGGCACGGGCCTGTGGATGCAGGATACAGGGCGAGCGACGGGTGGCTCGCCGTCCGATAACAACGGGGACCGTTAAGGCCAGTGCCTGAAAGGGTTGCGAATTTGTTCGAAAGAGTCACCGCGAGACTGAAACGTAAAGAGCATTAAGAGGAACACGGATGGGCTTTATTCAGTAAGAGTATGAATTTTTTCCGCTCCGCTAAAAGTTGAAGAAGTCATTTGATGATTTCCCATCCATAAAAAGGTACCTGCAAAAAATGTTTACTTTTATTACAACTGCTTAAACCGATACGAATAATAATTTAAAAAAAGAATAGTCTGTTGATTTAGTAGTGTGTACCTATTTTAGTAGCTATCGGGTGAAAAATTTCGGTAGTGTTCAAAATTAAAAAAAAAACATCGGAAAGCCTTGGCCTGATTATTATGGCGTACGTGACAAAAACAGTCGTGCTACAGCAAAGAGCATCAACTCGAGCAAGGACTCTCAGAATGAGGTTTTAACAACCGATCCTGATTGGATAATGCCATAATCACGGCCTCCTGGTCATCATTACACTCTTGGTAATCAGTCTGAGATCCTCATTTCGGGCGTTCGTGTCAGTTGCGATGACCGGTTTCCCTGACCACCGTGATGACTTCCGCGGCTGCAGCGTCACGCACTCATCGCGTTATGGAACATTCGATGCAGTTTCGTGTTGCGTATTAGACAATCCACTCGATGTTAGGTATTTTATGTAGGTAAAGCTAGTAGAAAGTAGGCTTTAGAATGAGTTTCATTGCCTAGTTTAAATTTCAGATTTAAAACTAAGTATAAATTAAAATATCGAATTGCATAAGTCATTAGGTATGTATCTATAAAACATCCAATTACGAGAGCCAAAGTTAACTCCAATATAGTTTCTAAACCGCGGTTTAGATTACAAATATTCCATAGATGAATCATGGAATTGGGTAAGCAATAAAAAAGTAAGCAAACCTAACCTTTACATTCCCGCGTTGGGTCAAAACAATTTTCCGAAGTATTTTTTTGTTAAGGTTGTTTAGCTGTTACAAAAACAAATTATTAAAAAAAATAAAGGGGATGGTTTCTTTGAATAGTTCTTTAGAGCTCCCGCGACTGCAATGAAAAGATTATTATGTGTTGTTTTTAATTTTTTAGTTCACGTTTTGACATGGCAGTGTGGCGGGTTTTTCATTTCTTTAATAATTTGTTTTTTATTTCGTACTCTTCTTTTACACTGGGAAATGTCTTCCTTTGAAAAATTGTATCAAAACGGGAAGACTGATTTGGACTGAAATCCATAGCTAATTTTATCCCAAAAAAAGCAATTATGGATTCTGACACACAGACGCAGACGTAATATTTTGCAACTAAAATAACGCAACACTATTTAGATCGTAACAGTTATTTTTTTTCACTACCAGCGATGTCTGAACAGAACTAGAATTTTACTAAATACTACTGTGATTTTCTCCGCTTTCAGATATGAAAATAAAAAGTGTGCAGATATTGGGTATCCTGATTACTAAAAAATGTACTTAAATGAAATCTAAATTATAGACACATAAATCATAGACACATACACTAATAAAATATCATTGAGTAGTGTTATCTGACAATTGAAAATCAGCTCAAGTCTTTTACTGCGAGATAAACATAGGCTTTCCTATTTCTACCATTTTGTCGATGATCTCAGTTGGTATAATCGTACTAAAAGTACTTATTCAACAACGACCTCTCTTTGTTAACGAAACAAACCAAAGTCATAACAGTTCATGTCCATAAAACTTGCCACCAAAATGGCGGACGCTGTAATGTTACCACTATCGTAATTTACGTGTGGTAAATCACGTTGAGCGCAGACGTCTGTGTCGTTTTAATTACTAGAGACCGTTGTTTACTCATCGACTCCCGCTTGTCCCAACTCCCGCGCATGTCACACGTCATCTCAATAATTATCTGTGACAGTCATTGCGGTCAGGATGGAAAGAATTTCTGGCTAGTGACGTGTTTCATCGATGTTTCCGATCGATTCGTTTCTCTCTGATAATGGTTTATTTACCTAGTTTCATTCATCATCATAGCTACCGACCGAATATCGATCATGGTGACCTATCTCAACGGAGATTAGCCAAATAGGCAGGAGATTTAATAGAATACAATAGAAAACATTTATTCGAATCAAACACAACACAACAGAAAATACAGCAGTAGGTAATATTACATTACAGCGATACAGTATAGAGTACAACTGTATGCGGAAACACGGATAGTACCTACTCTCTCTAGTCCTTTACTCTCATAGGCAATCCACAAGTCTGAAAAGACGCAGGGCACTCAGGGCAGGTTGTCACACCTCCAATTCCCAAGCTGCGGACTGCTAATACTTTTTGCCCGACCTGGGCTACGAACCTAGGACCACGAGACGAACGAGGCAATCAACAACCAATAGCAGTCTGTTGAATGTTGTAAACATAGGCCTCCTCACGCATATATATGTATTTGGTTTCTCTGTAATCTTTATTATTTAATTACTTATGATGTTACTCCATCATAAATGCTATTTGGTATGAAGTTACGATTGGTACAATAACAAATACCACAAATTAATGTTCCTAAGTTAATGACAAAACACATGCGTCCAATTTATTAAGTTGATTAAGAGTGGGGTAATTAGTATGCATTAAAAAATCTGTGAGCGTTCCTGATATCTAACATCTGGGACGATTCGGGTGACACAATATTCGCCAAATCTGTTTCAGTAGTTTATGAGTGCAAATACAAAAATAAATCAGTTGAGTTTGGCACATCCGCAGGACTATCTACCACCATAGATACAAGTGATGTAAGCTTCATGAAACTGAAAGAAAAAGCGTAACTTTGAAAAGTCAAACGACATCGACTAATTAATCTTTACAGTGTAAAATTAAAGGTGTGTGTGATAAATGGAAAGAACAGGTATACGTGTGTGATGTTTGGCAGCATTCGTTAGTAGGTGGTCGATATTCTGGTCGAAAAACAAAAAAACAGCGTCGAGTCGCCCACGGGCGGCGCGCGCGCACTCGCGCTGACTACAGCCTGATGGCATTCAATGAGTAACCCTTTGCGCAATACATACAGGTGACCTTATTTTAAACACTTGGAATGCGTATTCCAGAACGTCTGCTACATTTTAAATTTTATCAATATACTAAAGCGATGTTTGTAAAGGGAAATATGCCAACAATTTGCTGAATTAACAAGAGAAACGCAGACAAATTTGTAAATATCGAGTGAATGTTGTGCAGTCCACTTACCCTGATGCAAAACAGCGCTGCTGCATGTGGAAGGAGCAATGGTCTCCGATGTCATTCATTCGTTTCTATAATTTCATTTAACATTTGACATTGATAAAGCTATCTGAGCACCTACTGAAGTCCACAAGAAACAGTTATCGACCTACCTGTAGTCATAAAAAATGCATGGAAAAATAAATAAAAAAACATTTGCGTGAAAAACACGAGTGAAATACGATGCGATCTCGTGAATCCGAAGTGGGTTTAATATAGCCGTGCTCTTATTAATACGCGGCTCACCTAGAAACAAGCGGCATCGCATAATTCCCGTGTCTACCTGTGCAACCCGAGAGCGGCACTCACTCCGAAATAGCGCGCTCACACGAAAAACATTTCTAGTTACCCGCTATTGTGATTTGATCACTCATTTTTTACATATTATGATGTTGGCAGTTCTTATCCCAGCCAAGTCATTGTTAGTAGTTTTATGACAGTACAAATCTAAACATAGAACAATGATCATCGTTACACGTTGAAACATTGGTTATCTAGCCAAGTGTCTCGTCATAAATTAGTAAATAGCTAATCGAGTTGTAATCGAATCGATTACGGATGTCTGCTACACAATGATTCGATCAAGCGCCTGGTAAACAAACCCGAACATGAGTCGCGTCAAGTCGCATGTGCAGTTGTGTTTGACTTATTTTAGACTTGCGTGTGTCATCAAGTCACAAATACACGAGGGACGAAGGGCATATTTTGTACCTACTAGGTATATCTATCCATATTCGTCAGTCTACGTAAAATGAAGGTACTATTTGAAACATAATTACTTAATTAAACATTTTTATCTTGATTGTATTGATGGACCCAGTCCTCGATTCTGAATTCCTATACCTAAGTTAAGTCCTCTCACTCTACCAAACTCATTCCTGAAATCCTTCTGTTGGCTCTGTTGCTGATTAAACGCATAGATAGACAGATTCTGTTTTTTTTTTAAGTCGTTTTAGTCCCCGTTAATACATCGTGCACAAATATTTGAATATTTAACATGTTAGTAAGCAAGTACATCAACGACTTGTTTATGTGTACCTATGCACTGCAAGTTTATGCGGACTTGTTACTTCAATAAGTAACAAGTCCGCATAAACTTGCAGTGTTCGTTTGAGCCAGTAATAACAGCAAGCCCCCTCCCCGCATTGCGCATGTCCTCGCCCCGCGGTCGCCCGACAGCTGACTCCTGCATTTCAGCCCGAAATAAATCCGTAAATATGCGTCAGAGCATGACTGATCTCGCGATTACTTATGAGAATAACTCGCTGCACTTACAGCGACATTCTGCCCGATGAATCAATTTAAGTAGATTTCATCGCACATTTCTTTTTTCAATGATACATTTTGTTATTTATATTGATGACAATTGGACGCGTTTGCATGACTTGCACTAACGGAATTAGAATCCCGATGTACTGTGAAGTACATTAGAGTCTAGGGGTGAATAAGCTTACCGAAGTTAGAAAATGTGGTAAACGCATAAATCACTGCGCTTTTAAAATTAGCCAGGTAATTATTTACTTATAAGGTTTTAAGTAAATAAACGTAGTCAATAAAAGCAGCGAAAGGAAGTGGCCAAGCGTGTTTCCTGCAGGTTCACCGTAATATAATACATCACATTGATCACCGGCTCATCACGAAACTATATTGAATTAAAGCTGCTTTCAATGGCTGAATGTGTGGCTTTAGATCTTCATTTATTTTCAGTTCTGCGTTCAAATGTTGCTCGAGTACCAGTGCTTGAGATTATTATGTTTAGATAATAACTCACTCTAGGCCTGAGAGCGGACAGTATTGGATGGGTTAAGGAGAAGCAATGTAGCCGATAGAAAAACCAAGTATCGACAATCCAATATTCTTTGGGCTGGTATTCCAATCAATAGTTCATATTATATCAATAATTTTTAAATGAGGCACATAAATATAAGACTGACATATTTTGTATCGATGTTAATATGACAAATGTGAAACTCTGTGGCATGTTATATCTTCAAGTCTTAACTGCTGAACGGATTTGGACGAATGTTGGCACACGGGTAGCCATGTTTTGGTATGTTACATAGGATACTTCTTTCGGGAGTATGTTCGCTTAGGAGGATTTTTGACTCTTACTCGGGTTAAGCCTCTGGAATACGAATTTAATCTAGTAGAAAATATATGTAACTATCATATTTAACCTAACTTTTGAAAAATCCTAGCCCTAGATTCTAAATTATTTATTTCCTTCACTAGATTCAATGAAATTGACAGACAAGGTTATTTATTGTCATTAATCGTAATTTAGTAGTCGTGTCGGCTGAGTCGAGTGGAGTGGAGGTAGTTTCCTTCAGGGCTTTGAATATAGAAGCCTTAAACCTTACAAGCTGAGAAGAGTTAACTTACCTAGCCGTGAAATCAATTGAAACTTTCTTAAGTCAACATTAATTTACTAAACATTCTTGTACCTATATGTTCTTTTTTCACATTCTTCGTTTAAATCAATGAATCTGCCATGTTATTTCTTCACCACCTTTGTAGACTGGTAGAGAACGCTTAAGGTATTATTCTACCAACGTACCTTTATTCATAAAGTTTAAATAAATATTTATTATAGACTACTTCACAGGTTGCCTACTTTGCAAACCGCCCACATACGACTGACTAGGATTCTCTATTTTTATTTTCTATAATTTTTCCTCTGCCAGATTTGCCCAGATTTATTTTCTTTTTACATAAGAATTATTTTTAGAATGATAATATAGTTTTGGTATTATGGATTCAGCGATGGTAAAAATAATTCATCATAAAAATCTGTTACGGTATGTTTGTTCGCGAAAGTGGCACATTGCCCAAGTGGCGTTGATGGTTACAATTATTCATTAATGTTACTGCCCCCGCACAGCACTTTAAAATATCTCAATACTGGTTTTCGCCTGCAATGCAATACTTAATAAAAATAAACAATAGTGCATGTGTCATTTGTTTCAGAAATAAACGCCAGGTTACACGCTGCTGCACATCCGGAGCTGTCACTTCACCACAAACCCTTTCGATTGGTTGGTTCTGAGTTCTGACATGCAGTACAGTTTGACCAGACGAACTTAATTGACAGATGACAGTTTTGTGGTTTCTTTTGTGTTCGGATGAAAACACAGGTAGGGAGTTCCGTTGGATCCGCTATGAATAATGAGGAAAGTATTTAATTGCCATAGTACAAAAAGTGATAGATTATTAGTAGATACTTAAATTTATGTTAAAAGAGAATAGACCTCATTTAAAAAACAAGTCGCAACTAAATTACTTTAAATATTATTTAACAGATTCTTGATTATTTTTTTCTGAAGAGTGATTTAAATTCAGAATCTGCTATCAATATGGAAGAAATCGCATGGTTTGAATATTCTCATACCTAATTCGGGTTGACAATGCACAAGCGCAAGGCATGGTGACTTCACCATGCCGCGATGGCGTATTGGTCCGCAAGGATGATAGGAACAAGACTTATGCAAAAAAAAGGGCCAAACTAAAAAGGGACCACCTTGAAATACTAAGATGCTCTTCCAAACCATCGTATTCAATTTTATTTTTTCAATTTACCTCGACAATATAGAATAAGCACATTATCAATGTCGTCTAAGCCACGCATTATTAGGGATAACTCAAATACTAGTCGTCAGATCTCAATAAATGGGACCACAAGACAAGCAGCAGCTTTCGAATACAAAAATCATCATCAAAATCGGGTCACCCAGTACAAAGTTATGAGGTAACACACATACAAAAAAAATACAGTCGACTTGAGAACCTCCTACTTTTTTGCAAGAAAAAAGTTAAGACAACTCTTTAAGAAATATGGCAACCAGCGCGAATATATCGAGTACGATATGCTTGAGGACAGCATGTCACGTCCGCTTACCTTTATTAAAAGGCTAATGAGATACCACTTTTCAAAAAACGTGTTTGCTCAGTTAAAAATTACAGACCAATCTCAATATTACCTATCCATGATCTGTCCTATATTAAAATATTTATTATGGGAAAACCAACTTTCAACTGTCAACAACATGGTTGCTGCAGCTAAATATCCACTGTGACCATTTTAGTTTAATATTTCGACATGCAAATTCTGGTCAGCAAATTGATGTCCTGTATACCAAAAGCAGCGTTTTTGATAAGGTCGACCACAAAACACCTCCTGCTGCTAAAACTACATGATCTTGGTATACACGGACCCCTTTTGGATTGTTCAGATCCAAAAGGGGTCCGTGAAAGAGTACGAATCTTCTGATTACTTTGCAATTTTCGGTGTGCCCCAGGGATTTCATATCTTCTTTATTATGAATATAAAGTCAATTGCATTAAACATAGCCAATTTTCCTTTTTGCCGATGACCTCAAGATCCACCATAAATTAAAAATCCAAGAAAAAGTTGAGCTGCTTATTGCCGAACTGGACTTTGAATGCCAGCTGATGTTATCACATTACGTTTACACGGAAAAGTACCCCATACCATCTTAGGTGCTTGCGATTTAATGGCATTGGAATGTGCTAATATTATAAAGAGGAACAATTTGATTGTTTATTTGCATTGAATAGGCTCTGAAACTACTGAATCGATTTGAAAAAAATATTTCACTGTTGGGAAGCTACACTATCCCCGGGTGACATTATTGTAATTTAATTGATCTCTATTTAATTTAGTTCACGACATCTGTTTGTTTGTTGTCTTATTTTATTTTTTCCAATGTTTGTTCTTTTTGAATACTCATTACAATAATTAAATTAGATCTACACTGACAATGATGTGCATGCGTAAGTGACTTGTTTACAGATCCTCTCGAAAATGCTATTTCAAAATATTGATATGTAAATAAGTCGCTGGTATACCTATGTTAAATAAATAAATCCAAGTTCGGTACCCTGTATACAAACGACCCAGTTTTGCGTCTCAGAAGCACTGACGTCGACGTCGGATTCTATGTCAATAATGTAAGTTACAGACGAGCAGTCACGTGTTGAACCGTCTGAGTAGTGTAGATGACGGGACTAGGGCGTCTTTGTTGGATCATTTATAGGACAAGTGCTAAGGGCAGCTGCTGTTGGCATCTTATATAAACAAAGGGGTAATTCTCGTATTTTTAAGGCTGCAATCGCTAAAGGTATAAAATAACTCTAATTTGAACATTTATAATTTTATCGTTTTGAAAAGTTGTGAACACTGAGGGTAGCTGGGATGATATTGCGACTTGAATTTGAACGTTTTTTCGAGATTTGGTCACATATTGTTGTTTGTTTGCTGTTAGGAGGCAGCGGTTGAAAGTAATCATATCATATTGTTACACTGGTTTACTTATTTATTTATCATAGGCATGCCTGCGACTCATTTAGTAAATCTGACAAAATTAACAGTATCCCATAGTTTCCACGATGCTGGCGTCGAGAACGAAATGACGGGATGACGGCCGTCAGTCACGTCTTGCTACAAGAGCGTGGCGGAGAAGATTTCGAGTTGAAATTCGATGCTAGTGAAACATCAGACTGAATATGCTATAGACAGCCACCTACTACCTGCCTACCGTTAGAAATTCATGAACATTTTGGGTATTTTCCGTTCTTCCAAAAATATGAGAACAAAATATTTTCCAGTTGTTTATTGATAACCTATAATTGGATATAAGCCATTTTTCTTCTACAATAACATTTCAAATACTCATCAAGAACACATGAAAGAAAACAAGTATTTTACAACATTATAATGTGCGATATTATAATTGTGTCGTTTTGGGAAAGTATTTAACTACCAGCCAACTGCCCAAATCCGGGAAACAGTAGGTTTAATAAGTTGAAATCTGTTCTAATCGCACGTGATTTTGGTTTTACGGTGTATGGACATAATTAACTGTATCCACGCACCTCTTGACACTTTGATTTTACTTTGACAACGCAGGAAAGCTTTAGGCAACATTATGTTTAAAGTGAAATATCTTTCCCAATCCAGTATAATTAATCTGCTTGCCTGGATCAGCTCCTGGTCTAACCGGATGCAGCTGAAATCCAGTATTTTAGAAGGAGCGACTGCCTGATCTCCACAACCCATTAACTGGATAATACAATTTAATGCCCCTTATCAAGACTGGCGTCAGATTATTGACTTTTGACTACCCGTAACGATTGTCAAAGATGTTCATATCGTCCTTTAGCAAACAACTCCGCTCAAGTCGTTTTTGCCAGTTATTTCACAAAAATTGAATGTGGTGGAAATAGTGCTCTTTGTCACCGATTGAACTGATATAAACTATACTTGGCGATCAACCAAACCTAGGTGAAACCTGAATAGTTGTCACAGAAGTGCCCCAGTACATTGGTTACACTAAATTAATCGGTTTTTTCGTTCTAATGTTAAAGTTATTCAAAATGTTAAAGTTATTCAAAATGACGAGCGGTGTTGTTTGCTAAGGGGCGATATGATACACGGGACCAACGGCTTTACGTGCTTAACGAGGCACGGAGGATACTAGGTATGAAATTAATCTCACCCACCCTCGGACCGACCTCGGCAAGCGTAGCGTGCCTCAAAGCTCCACGCGTGCGGCCTTTGTTAATAGCCACGACCGCCTCCTTCTTTTTAACCCACTTCCAATAAAGAAGGAGGTTCTCAAGTCGACTGTATTTTTTTTGTGTTTAATTTTCCTGGGTTTTCCTCATAACTTTATACTCGTATCCCGTATGTGTCCCGATTTTGATGATTCTTTTTATATTCGAAAGTTGGTGCTTGTCATATGGTCCCATTTTAATTTTTAGTGAGATCTGATGATTCAGTTATCCCTAATAATGCGTGGCTTCGACTACACTGATGATGTTCTCATGCTCACTCGTCGATGTAAAATAAAAAAACTTTTTACAAAAAATAAAACCGACTTCTAAACAAAAAAAAAAAAACCAAAAAGTACAAAATAACTTTAATTTCGGAACTCGGTGTTTTTGGTTGCTTCATGTTTTTGAACACACCGACTTTTGTTTTATTTTTTGTAAAAAGTTTTTTTATTTTTCCCTTTTTAGTGGTTCACTCCCAGCTAAACATACCCATCACAGCGTACGTGGTATAAATTTTTGTAAACAATAAACAAACATGCGATTTCAGCTATCCCGACAGATTTGCTATCATTTATTGAAATTAACAAAAAACTGCTTGTTCGATTTCGATAAAATTTTCATGGGACCATTTGGAAAGTATAGGTACCCTTTCCAACAAAAAAAGAATTTTTCAAATCGGTTGGCAAGCGACGGATTTATGCGCGAACAAACATTAAAAAAAAAACATACAAACATCCGAATTGAGAACCTCCTCCTTTTTTAGAAGTCGGTTAAAAAACGGTATACTATGGTTTGGAAGAGCATCTTATTATTTCGAGGTGGTCCCTTTCTAGTTTGGTGAAGATCTGATGAAGAACGGAGATAGGAAACGGAACTCAATTCAATAAATAATATTCTGGGATTGCTGAAATCGCATGTATATAACACGTACGTACGCTGTGATGGGTCCCGTATGTTTAATTGTGAGGTGTCACCACTAAAAAGTGAAAAATAAAAAACTTTTTACAAAAAAATACAACCGACTTCTAAACAAAAGTCACAAAAAGTATAAAATAACTTCAATTTCGGAAGTCGGTGTTCAAAAAAGGAAAAAAACGACCAAAAACATTATGTTTTTTTTTTTTGTGTACAAGTCGGTTGTATTCTTTTGTAATAAAGATTTTGCTCTCCAGTAGTTCGAGTGAATTAAAAGAACTTATTTATTAGACCTTAAAGTAGCAAAAAGGTTTTTCTTTTTTATGCTTCGATTAAGGTAGGTTTTATATTCCTTATTAGGTATAACATTTCGAACTTGTATTGGCACTCGGAATACTATGAAGCTATTACAGTATTGTCTATCTCTTGTGCGACTGAACACTGTCTCCCAAGATACAGGCTCCTGGCCTAGTTTGGGAATCAGGATCAGTACATTTATATTGTAATAAATATTTTAAGACTGCATAACTTAAATACCAATTGCTAAACTGTTTGTGTCAATAAACACTATTTTTTTTTTATTAAAAACTAGCAGCGCCCCGCGGTTTCACCCGCATTGTTCTCGTTCCCGTGGCAATACGGGGATAAAATATAGCCTATGAGTGTCCATAATAACGTAGCTTTCTATTGGTGAAATAATTTTGAAAATCGGTCCAGTAAATCTAGAGATTACCCCTTACTATGTCACAAACTCACAAACGTTACCTCTTAATAATAATTCTTAGTATAGATAAACTA
Organism: Hecatera dysodea; assembly: GCA_905332915.2. Taxonomy (NCBI): domain Eukaryota; kingdom Metazoa; phylum Arthropoda; class Insecta; order Lepidoptera; family Noctuidae; genus Hecatera; species Hecatera dysodea. Next base: position 20,089,376 of record HG995286.1, on the reverse strand, counting down.
ACTAAGTATGGTGAACTGTGTAACTACCGTACCTACACTACCTACACGTAATTACCGTTACATCATTACGACTAAAGAACATTCCTGTTTAAAACCAGACATTTTCATTACTGCCTGTGAAAAGGGTCACACCTATTTACATGAAAGCCGCAACTGTTACTAAGAGGCGTTGCGACGGATTTGTGTGCTTTCCGAGGACATGGTTTGACAGTAACGTCAGTGTTACTGTTACAGCACAAGGCCTGACCGCTGGGTTTGCTTAGCTCTGTTGATCGCTCGATTTGCACGGGCGCGCACATTGCACACGCCTACCTTTGTAGTAGGTATAGACCACAGCCATTCAATTAATTTGTGTGTGTGTGGCGCTCAGACGGCTCATTCGACAGTTAATGATGAACAGACCCTTTAATTCCGGTGAATTTTAGGGTCGGTTAGGTATTTCCATTGTGTTTTTTTTTGTAATTGTGATCATTATGAGGTATATAATACAATAAACGTATAATAAATAAATAAGTCTTGTAATAATAAAACAGGTAGTGCCCTAGAGTTAGAAATTATCATTAGGTAGGCAGGTGCTAACGTGCTATCTAATTTCCGCTGGGCGCAAAATATTGACCCGTAAAATACGAAGTTAGCTACTGAAACTTCCAATACAGCGTGAGTAGATAACTTGTTTACTCAAAGCCTCGTGGTTCAGTAGATTCTATCGAAATTACATTTCATCGATATTGCTGTAGCAGAGACTGGAGGGGCAGGGGATAGCACTACCTACAACTGTCCATTACAGCTTAACAGTATTAGCGTAACTTGCAGCAGGTATACCGATAATCGAGCACTGGCCCGTGGGATCCTGGCCCTCGTAATAGGATTAGGTATCGCTCATCCACCTCAATATTTACATAGCAGGAAAATTATGAACTTAATGTCGTGAATACTAGCTCGTACCGCGGTATAAGCAAGCGATTTTCTTTCGCTAGAGATGAAAAAGAACTTTCGAAAAAAAGGCTCGTTATTTAAGTAGACCTAAGGGCTCGAAATCGGGTGAAGAATAATATGAAAATTGAGCGCTTTGGTGGAAGATGAAACCTACTTTACATATGAACAAAAAAAGCAAGAACAATAACGGATGGAACCTGTTTACTAAGAATTTTCATCATCTCAATTGCAGCTAGTAAAAATAAAACTTCAGCGCGGAATGTTTTGAAAATTTTAAAACAATAAATTGTGGAGATATGTTAAAATATCTGCTTCATCGAACGGTTTTGCCAGTCAAAGCAAAACACGTGTTGTTTTTAAGAATTGCATTTGTTATCTCAATAAACGACCCGCCCCAGCTTCACTACAATGCAATTTACTAATAAAGCAAAATGAGATTTTATGCATAAACTAGCTTCTGCCCCCCGACATCGTCCGTGTTGACATCGGTTCGGTTATTCATACATGCGGCGATTTCCATGGTTCCTTAAAATAAAAAGTAGACATTATAATTTCACGCTTTACATAAATCAGAGACTTGATGCTACAATATTGTAACTTGGCATGGTTTTGCTATTAATCGCGTCTGCAAAATTCATGAAATCAGGTAAGTAAATCATTTTTTAAGGTAAATCGCATACAGGTTAATGGGCGATGAGTTGTTGGTTACATTTTATAAAAATGTAAACGAGTCAATGAGATATTTTTATGAAAAGGTATTTGAAAACAGTGATGCTTAATCAAATGCTTTATCATTTTAACTCGAATGACATCTTGCATGATAAACAATATGGTTCCTCCAAACGACTTTGTACAACTGATGCTGGTGTCACCCATGCACACGCACATGCACATTCAATATGTGAAGCACATCTTTAATGCGTTGGAGGAGGCACAAGATACCATAGGTATCTTTTATGACCTACAGGTGCACCTATACTACTGTACTGTTTAAATCGTGAAACATTACTCCTGAAAGTTGTGCATTACGGACTGTGAAAAACACAGCCTTTTTAAATCTTATTTAAATGATAGACAGCAATTATTTCAAGTGAACGATGTCAATCCGTTGGGAATAAATGTGAAAATGTCGGGCTAGGGGGTAGGGCTCAATTTTAGGCCATTTCATATTTTCAAAAGATTTTCCCCATTTATTGTAACAAACACTTATTATCGTGTTGTTCGCCGATGCTACTTCTTTAATTTTTAAGATAAAGGCGTGCAGGACGGTTAGCTTCAGCAGCTGCTTTAAGTATATGCTTTTAGAAAAATCCGCCTAATTACGGATGTTGACATTGCAAGAATAGTCTATTTAGTTACTTTCATAGTATCATGTCTAACGGTAATTTACTATGGGGACGGGTTGCAGACATCGAGTCTATATTTATTCTGCATAACAAAAATAGACTCGATGTAGATGATAGATGCGAATGTGGCGGTATAGATGGCGCTAGATTCTAACACAAAGTGTAGTTTTATTTGTGAAGTGTATGTTTTATTTCCATTTGCTTTTACCATGAACGTAATTAACCTTTCTTTTTTTTTGGATGGGAAATCATCAAATGACTTCTCCCGCTCTGGGCGGAGCGGAAGGGAGTGTCAGACTTTTACTGACTAAAACCGTGATCCTTCTTGTGCCATTTGCGTTCCAGGGCCGCGGTGACTCTTTTGAACAAATTCCGCAACCTTAGCAGGCACTGACCCTATGGGCCCCGTCTTCTTTGATTAATGTCTCTGTGAGGCGCGCTTGGAATACGACGCGCCGCGCCGTCGGGCCCTAGTTGTTATCGGACGGCGAGTCACCCATAGCTCGCCGTCCGCAGGCCCGCGCCTACGGTGGCCGGGAATCGCCCTACGTTTCCCGACGCCCGGGACATCTTCTTCTGCTGCGGCGGCTGGGGCGTGAGGGTTCCCACTCCCGCACTCGTCCTGGCTTCTCCTTCACTAGCATTACTGCTTCGTGGATTGATCCAGGGCCGGAAGCGCGAAGTCGCCGCCGTCTATCGCCTCGAATTCACCTTAGGGATCTGGAGTTGTGTTTCTTTTATTGCCGGGTAGGTGCATGTATGCATTTTAGTTTAGCATATTTCATTATACCCAGAACTGAACGAAGCTTATTACTAACTGTATCTGTATTTGTGTTTAATATACTTAAATTTAGTGTCAATGATCAGTCCTAAGTCCCTGTATGATTTACTTGCTCTTAATTAATATATTGGCGATTAGATTTTACATTGTGAAAACATTCATAACTATGTCCTATTTTTTTCAACTTAATGCTTTTGTTACATGAATATGGGGAATGTACTGACATGCGTTTTTCATTATTATATGTTATTTACGTACGTTTTGGGTCCATCTTTATTTTGCATTTTTTTTAGAAATTTGTCTCTTTTTCGGGGAGATTGTCTACATAATTCAGTAGGTACTTACGCTTTTTTTCTTGGCCAGTAAAATAATTTTGCAATGTTTTTGGCAGGTATTATTGAATAGGTTGTAGTACAAATGTACTATCGGGCGGGTCAGACCAATTCAAATTCTACCTACTACACGATAAATTAACGGATGGTCAAAAAATAATTCTGTACATTTACCCTGTGGGAATCAAACCTGGGACAAGAGCAGAAGTCAATCGCTTAGCGAAAGTCGTAGCGTGCATTAGTGCAATAATTTTTGTGATACCTATGCGATATTGAGGAAACTGCCTTACACTACACCTGTTCTAACTACTAAGACTGATGTTGTTGGTGTGAGTGACAGACTTGGTTATACAGGTAAGGAGCGTCAATCTATTAATCGTTTTTAACCGACTCACCGAGAGGTACAAAACGCAACCTTGTACCTAATCCTGAACAAAAGTAGCTCGTACAAGCCTAATCTAACCAATCGCTGTTATATGTCAACCCATAAATATCGCAAGGAGCCGTAGAACCTTTGGAAGCAGGAGCTAGCGCAGCAAGACGTCATTGACATTCCTCAACATTAATATTCTAGGTCCTAACATTCTTTATTGATATGTTGTGTTGTTGGGAGAGTGCATTGTTTTGCTAGGTTGTTTAGCAATGCAAACTGTGCGGGTGTGGGGGGCCCTAACGACGCGGCGTTGCTGCGGTGCGGTACGGCGCGCGCGCGGGAGGGCGTGGAGGAGCATGCGGGAGTGCGCCGCTCGAAATAACCCGTCGTATTTCGGTCGCACGCCCCCCGCGCCGCCCCCAGCGCCGGCGCAGCGCGCGCTGCTCGCACTCCGCACTATCCGCTAACTATTCGCAATCGACCGACGTCTTGGTTGTTGGACTTGGGTTATAATGACTTGACTTCTGCTAAATGAACCCGTGTACTAGTATAAGTTTTTCGCAGTGGCGTATTTATTTCTTAATACACGAGCGCCGAATCGAGGATTGTTTTACGATAAGGACTAGAAGCGTCGAGTGAGAGTTTTTGTGCGTTGTGCTGCAGTGGCGGCAAGATGGAGAAGCAGTCGAGATGGACGGAGCAGCGCTCGGAGCAGCGCGTGCAGCAGAGCTCGGAGCGGCGCGAGCAGGTGGTGCAGCAGCGCACAGAGCAGCACTACACGCGCCAGATGCTCTCGCAACAAGGTACGTCTCCACCTGCCACCCGGCAGACTGTATACACTGCTCCACCATATCATGCTCATACCACTGTACTTAGCTTACATTTAAACCTAACCAACTTATAATAACCACTGCTCGTGCGAATATTATTTTGATGTATTGTGATCCTGAAATTCATCACCTAATGTACGGGCAAGGGCGCCGCGGGCGCGGGCGCGGGCGCGGTGAGCCTGGCGCTGGCGCCCACGCGCGCGCCCCAGAATAGCCGCGCTATCTTGCTCGCGGTGGAAAAGCGCTATGCACAAATAAAGTTACGCACCAGGAAGAAACTAAAGACACACGCAAGCGGGTCGCCGCGCGCGCCGCAGCCGCCGGGAGCTCGGCGCTCCTGCATGACCCATTTATGCTACATTCATATTTCCAAAAAAGCTTACTTAGATACATTCTGTAAATGATTTCACTCACCCTAAAGATTTGACTCAGCCCTGTGTGTAATGAAAATGCAGCGAATTTTTTATAGATACCTACTATAAACATGAAGGAGGACAAGTGAACTCACAGCTGTTACGTGGTAACTTGGTCTGGTACGCGTACGACCCCGAAGCAATTCTTTTATGCAATGTTAAAATCTTAAATGGGCAGCTGCTCGTTGTACCGGCGTGAGCTCGCTCGTCTCTCCATTAAGGCTGCACCGCGAACTTGTTTTAGCATTAAGATCTTGTTTACTTATAAGGCGCAAAGACTTATCCTTATATGGAATCTGAACAAATATGTTTCCATTCAAGGATTATTTTAAGCTAAACAAATGAATCTATACACGAGTTAACCTCTCACTCACATATTATACTAACCCTTAGCCATCAAACAAACGTATAAGAAGCTTGCATGCTAGACCGTAAGACAATCGATAATATTTGTTTTTAGCTTGAGATGAACATAGTGTTTACGTGACGCAAAAGCTGCTGGTGTTAAAGTTGCACAATATTCCGAAACTTCCAGAAATAAAATGAAAACGGCTCTTCATGAAATTTGATTACCGCCATACAGCTTAACTGTTTTATCGCGGGATCTTTTTATCGTTTCTTCGAGATTTGGCATTCATACAAGAATTCTTATTTTTTCTAGTTCAGGGAACTTAAGCAGAATATAATATAATTACTTTTGATACAGAACGAAGTTTTTTTTTTTAATGGAATATCTAGTAAAGTTGTAAGTAATGCGAGTGAATCGTTATTAAAGTAGAAGGTAAACTGGAGACATATCGGCAGTTGTGCAAACTGAGCGCCGCTCGGCATTAATTTATGTGAAACTGTAACAGTGGGCACATAAACACGCACACCCCCGAGACACGTGCGTGGCGCAGGTGAAATACATCGTGAACACCACGTTGTATAATATCAGTAGATACAGTCAATTAACCAACATGCAGTTAGCCTTAGACGAGGGACAAAGAAAAAAAGATTCAAGTCATAAACTTGTTACCTACTTGATTTTTTTCCCTTTGCTTAATTATCTAAAAGGAGATATAAGATAGGTTAGCAATACAGACGCATATTGATACTACGGCTTGAAGCGAATTTCACCGTTGAAACTGAAAGCAACTGGCTCATTCAACTCGAGTTCAAGTTGTCAGTCATCATTGCTATCGGATGATGAGAGCTCGTGAGCTCAGTTGCTCATCGAGTTCAGTTTTATATAGGGAAACCGTCCTTTCTCTGTACTCACTTTACAAAGTCTTGCTTGTAAACACGCATTTCACAAATGAAATGTTCCATGTGAAAAATCTTAACTTGGCACAGTCTTTGATGTCATAAACTATATTTAAAACATTTTTGATCATAGATACCAGAACATTACTCAACGTCTTTTATTATAATTATAAAAACTTTGTAAAGATTAAGAATATGAGCAATACTATTGAAAGTTTGGGGTAACATAATTATGTATACTTAATATAATAAAACTGAAGAGTTTGTTTGGTTGAACGCGCTAATCTCAGGAACTATTGGTTCGAATTGAAAAATTCTCCTAGTGTTGGATAGCCCATTTATTGCGGATGGCTATAGGTATAGCATATAACATCACGCTACGAACAGGAGCGGAGCATCAGTGAAAAATGCTGTAAATCCGGGATTTAATTTCTGTCTCATGTGACACAGACGAAGTAGCGCGGGTCAGCTAGTGTATCAATAAAGAGTGAAGCACTAAGCGAGTCTCCTCGACCCATAATACGTCCAAGTCCATACTGTATGAGTGCACCCAACATGACAGGGCGTGGCGTTAAGTTTTTGCTTGCATCACTTTAATTAACCATCGGTTTTCTATTTCGACGTACGACTGAGAACTGTAGAATAATAGCGTCATTAGAGTATGACGTGAAAAACGCCGGTAAAATGCCATCAAGCAACATTTTCACTTTTTCTTCGCGATTGACGCTCAATAGAAACGGCATAAAATACCGATCTGTTCGAGAATCACATTCACTTTTTACAATTGAATAAGCGGCAGTATGAATGCGACGGGTGAATGGATGCAATCGATTATTTAACTATAAAGTATGTTAACATGATGTTCCAATGTGACGTTGCTCCGACGAGAAGAAAACGTAAGCGGTATAGGTTGTGGACGTAGTGGTCTCGGTCGTGCGGTATATCCTCGTTCACTACATACTACATGAGATACAAGGCGCGCGTGTGGGGCAGCGGCCGGCGCGTCGCCACAGCGCGATGAGCATCTCGAAGTGTTGGCGTGCTCCGGTGCTCCGTGCAGCGCGGCTGAACGTGCCTAGCAGCCATTATAACGTAACATGTTAACTGTAGCGCGTCGCGCCTGCCGCCACTAGACTGCTCGCTACATTTTATACGGAACTAAAACAAAAAATCACTCGCAAGATTACCTACACTAAGCACACCATTTTGTTGATAATGTGTCGAGAAATTCTGTTATTTTTTTATATGAACCATGCACTCGCAGTTCAGCACACTAAGGCTGCTAGGCTCAACCGGACAATAGAAATTGTAATGATAATAACCACATTATTTATATCAACAAACAAAACAAAAGATGAGAAATAAATTACATATATGCTTTCTTCTGTAGCTATCAATCTAGGTATGACGCTAAATGCACATATTTTCATATAAAAAATGACTTAGATAACATACCTACGCACATCACGAGAAAAATTTCCAACGTTAATGAGAAAATAATATTCGCGTGGATCGATGTGTTCAATTTCCATCCCGCGAGCGGTACAGTGATTTAAATTTCTCATCGAAAGCGCAAGTTAAAACTTTCGAGCACGCTGACTCGAGCTGGGAACAAAAGTCGATAAGAAATTATTCACGACGAACACTTCTTTGAACAGCTGATTCACTAACAAAGCATTAGAAAACACTTCTTGCTCAAATGGTCATTGTTTAATACAATGCGAACAATTCATAGTATGATATGCCGTGAATTTTCTTACTAACGATTATATAGGCACGGATGTTAGTTGACACGCAGATAAGTCACGATTCGTAAACTATTCGAAAGCTCTGGAGTCACCCGCAGCACACGGCTCACAACTCGTCGTTGAGATAATGAAATCATGGTCTGTGTCGAGACCAGCGTTCGCAAATAATATGTAACATTAAAACGGGCGAGACAGCACTTAACGCTCGTAGCGTACTTACTTTTACCGCTCTTATCTCCAAATTTATTATCTCAGTTAACAGTTAAAACCGTAGCAGACGAGGCCACTTTCGCTCCGCACCATAATGATTTGCTTATAAAACTACTTGTTACGTTAACTTTTATATGATTGTAATTATAATAATGGCCGGCGCTTCAAATAGCCATGGCTAGCTTTCATGGTTACAGTTTTTAAAACACTTGACTTATGTATTTACTTGATACGAAAAGATACAAATTCTATTTGGTCGTATTTCTAATTAGCAATGCAAGACAGCTATGTTTACGATAAATAATGTTGTATACATAATTATAATTATAAATTATCCAATTGTCTGATATTTTCTATTTCAGTATAAATTGTACCTATATATATATATGTATGTTAATATAGAAAAATGTGATCATCTACAACACATTTTACGATTACACATTATATTATTGAAAGTTCTTATGGCCTATAGTGATTTGATTAGTTTTCCTGATATAGTTCTTTTGAGAAATTGATTTTGCTTGAGTCCTAAGTCCAAATTATGAATTAAGAGCAAATACATTTCCTATACATTTATCACGTTCAAATTTCATTCCCACGTAGTAGACGTTTGGTCATGTTACCTGAAACTTTATGAATAAAGTTTAAGAGCAGTGTCATACGGTAACTTAGGTCATCAATTATGATCTAAGGATCGATAAAAGCTTTTAAAACTACTGTACCTAGGCGACAAGTCAATCTCTTCATTTATTTATTAATAGATGAGCTATGGCTATAATTACGACTGTTCATTTAACATGTAGGTTAATTCATAATGAAACTACCTCATTTGGTTGGTATTCCATATTTTAAAAGGTAAGTAGATACATATAGCAATCTTCAACAAAATGTTAAAAATCTAAATCATTCTACGATTAAAAATATTGCGGTTCTTAACGAAACGCTATCGTTCTAAGGATGGTAAATCATCAAATGACTTCTTCCGCTCTTGGCGGAGCGAAAGGGACTGTCAGACTCTTTCTGACTAAAACTCATCCGTGTTTCTCCTAATGCCCTTTGAGATCCATAGCCGCGGTGACTCTTTCGAACAAATTTCGCAACTTACATACCTACTCGTATTATATACCTCTTAACTGTATGGTCGTGCATAACGCCAGACTTCGCTTTCTCCTCCTAAAGATGAATTACGATTATACTACTAAAACTCTTTAAACAAACTTGAATATTGCATTAGTCATGGTACAGTATAATGCAAAGATTTAATTCTGTATTCCTCTATACTGCATAACATTGCATTTTTCTTAAGAAGTTAAAAGCTCAGAGCTTTCAACGTATAAGAATATAAATTGCATGGAAAAATGAAGAGTTACAACTTTAATATCGCAAAGAAAATAAGATTGTAGACCTTACTAAGTGATGCACTTTATGCAGAGATAAGAATTGAAAATCCTCGGAAGCAAAGGTAACAAATTCATTTCACTTTGAATATGATTTATATTGCATAACACAAAGCTGATACCATAATAAACGGTATTCTTCTAACGCATCTCTGTCAGGATTAATCAAATTACATTATCTCACTTCATAATGAATCAAACGTAGGTTTGTCTTTGTTAAAAAAAGCAAGAGTATTCTGATATGTCATGTTCTCGTAAGTTTAAGCGTGACTTGGTCGCCGCGGGCCGGTCACCTCGGTCTCATTTATTCGGACTCGTTAAGCTCATAGACCTGTGGATGCGACCATAACACTTATGTTGTCGTACATATAGAGATCATAATGCTAGAAATTATAACAATTATCTTACATCATTCTTGAATTGTCAAGGGAGATGTAATTTCTCTATACAATATTGTTTTTTTATCTTATGGTGCCTTATTCGGTGTCCCATTATCCAAAACAATTTTCTTATCTACAGGATTATTCATAGAGTTAAGGCATTCAAAAATTGACTTTTAGTTTCTGATACAAATTTTAGTGTCAACTCTGCCAGTGGGTTTATTATTATTATTTTTTTATTAAATGAGCCTGTTGTTGGCCTGTGAACATCATCATTAGTCTAACATCACAAATATTGTATCGGTACCTAATAATTAACATAATTACGTAACCGTTCCTATTTATCGATATATATAAAACATACTTATTATTTCGGGTGTATAATTTATTTTGAGTCACAAAATACGAGTATTCATAAGATAATCCTTGACTAGTAGAGAGTACTTATTATTGATGTTATTCAAATCTATCAGACAGTGATTCGAAAATAGTTCAAGCTGTAGGTATCCAACCAATGGCTTACGACGGGTCACAGTGTTCCTCTTTTGGAGTCTTATAGCGTTTGCAATTTTCCGGTGACATATTACTTAAAAATACTTTAATAGGTTTTCAACTTCAATAGTAGGCCGGTCTACCGCGGAATACAAACAACCTTAGCTATTCTAGCCAACAACTAAAAATCGTTAATTTTAACGACAGTTTTATCAATTTTAATCATTTCTAGTTACCTAAGGAGTAAAAAACCTGCCGTCAGTAGATTTTTTCAATCAGATTTATTAAAATTTTCTTATTTATTATTCAGACATGTGAATTATGTACGGAAAATGGCTAACATCGGTCATATCTTGACCAACTCTTGATTAAAAATGAGATCGCTTTCCATAGTGTTTTTCATTATTTTCGCAGAAATAGATACTGTTAGGTTTCCGTTCAGGAGAGCCACACACACACAGTTAAGCTCGTGTTATGTTTAAGAAGGGACTTTTTTTTAGAAAATAGCGACATATGAGGGGTTCGAGGAAGCTTGGGAACTTTCAGGTCGCATTTTTAATACATATTGTAATTGCTAACTGGGTTCCGACTTAGATCTACGAGATGTAGGACTTGGTACAGCAGGGCATTTTCATTTGAATACTTCCAACATGGCAGCACCTTCTTCACAAGGAAAGTATCCTGTCCCCTTTAATTATCCAATCCAGCACACTTGTACGACCCATCGTACAAAGTTTCTCAAGAACAGATTCTTGAATATTCTGCTTTAATTGCTCCAGCTTTATCACAGTGCGAAAAATCGAGATGTATCAAATCTTCAACAATGTTTTAATTCCGTATGAAAAGTTTCTTTATTGATTTAGTGCTTCTGAGGCTAACATTTATATACGTCATCAAAAAAATATTGTTCTGCTTCCAAAAAGATCCCTGATAAGGTTGGGTGAAGGTAAGGTTCTCATCCTGACGTATTGTATCCTTGCATTTTGGTATGTTTGATGAAATGATTGTGATGTGTATGTCACTGATAAGGTTTCATAAATTCCTACCGAATATGATATACTAGCTGTCCACAACAACTTCGTCACATTTTTCATGACTGCTCCGCTCCTATTGGTCTTAGCGTGATGATATAGCCTATAGCCTTCCTCGATAAATGGGCTATCTAACACTGAAAGATTTTTTCAAATCGGACCAGTAGTTCCTGAGATTAGCGCGTTCAAACAAACAAACAAACAAACTCTTCAGCTTTATAATATAATAGTATAGATATAGGAATAAGTTGTGATAATAAGACAATAGGTAGGCATTTATAAAATGTTTGTGTTGTGTCCGGGTGGTTTAAGTAGAATCAAAGCAAATAGCTGCGCGGAATACTCTGCGAGTCTTTAGTATAGCACAGCGAACAGCGAACTTCACAGACATCATTAAGTTGGAATCTACGTATATCAGAATATGTTGTGTAGTAACGTCGCTGTAAATAAGGCATAGGTTATGGGATTCCTATTACTTAACTGAAGGGCGTAGTGATAGAAAATAGTAAATTGTCAGTTTATGTTTTTGTGATTCATTCATTACACTAATGGTTGGTAAACTTATTAAATAACGTTATTAGGGTGAAAACGAATCTTAATCACTTGTTTGTTTTTGGTGATAAAAGTCATTGTAAATTATCTCAATAGTCTTCGAAACTGTTATCTTTAGTGAGATCAAGAAGGCATTATTAGCTATCTATTACTTATGCAAAGTTTCTGTTATTATGACAGTCTTCGATTTACTCAGACCCGTTTCTGAAACGTTAACAAACACTGTAATGCGGTAGTACCCTGTCCAACTCATTTGAACTGTTGTGGTTGGCTGTTGAAACAGCAATAGCAAACCACATGAGTTTGATCGTGTCTGACCTGTTGTTGATTAAGTTCAGTTGATTGTCGGTTTAATGATGATTGCTACTACCTAAACAGGCTAAACAAAGCACATAAGTATATCATCAAATGCATTAGATTAAAAATGAAAAGACTGATTTTAATCAATATCAGTCTTAAAATACATACAAACGCTCGGTAAAATAGGGCATTAAAAAGGCCACTTACAAGGCAAGCAAGAAGTATAAATAAAAATGATTAAATTAATTGGTATTAAGAAGCGGTCCGCAATTTCTTTTACGTGCGGCAAGTAGCGGGGCTAGCAATTATATCGACCATAATAACGTTGATCGTTGCCCGAGATAGCAGTAAGAAAAACATGTTTTTTTTTTTTAAAGGTGAATTATTAATACATTCTAAAATGGAAGCGGAGATGGTCTAGTAATAATAGACAAGTTTATGAGGAGAAACAATTTTTTCGCAAGTACCTAAAGAATTTGCAAAGCCGCGTATGAAAATATACATAACTGTGTGCGGCTGAAGGAAAATCTAATTTGATCATTTTATTTTATCAATCGATCAACCTCTAATTATTGACGCTGAGAGAATTTGTTCACAAAACGAAGGTGAATTTTAGGGTTTCTATCCATGGAAAAATGTATTATTAGATACTTACTACCAGTAAAAGCGGAACCTTTGGTGCCTTTGGTGTCGGAGACCACCTCAAGCAGTGATTGGATTTGTTGAAAGACGCGTGTAAGATCGAGACGCCTTTATCGTACGTTTCGAATTGCCCGAGTGTATGATTCATAATGAGGGCCACTGACCATATGGCGCGCACTGGGTCAGGTTCGGCTGTGGTCCGACTGCGGGCTTGCGCCGGCGCCGCTTTCGGTCGCGTTAATGTAACAATGCCATATTAGCGTGAAACCCTCTTTCATATAACTACTTATGAGATGCTTTTACATTTATTTTGATTTGAGTACAGTTAGAGGACTCTAACTGTATCCAGTTAGGACTCTGAATTTGACTTTGTTACGGATTGTACTAAGTATAATTTATGTGAACATACTTAGGTACCTAGGTTTTTTCGTTTACCCATGCCACGTCGAGCATACCTGAATCCTTCCACCTGTCAAGTCCAAATATTTTCAATGGGCCTACAATATTCCTTCCACAATTTGTTCTTAGGGTGTCGTAGACATAGAAAAAAAACACACTTGAGAACTCGCGAATGCAACCAACATGTTCAGCTGGTAGTACGGTAGGTACGTCTGCGGTTTTACACTTATAATTATACTCTATAGCTTAGGGTTGGGCAACGGCACACAATACTTTCATTTGGATAAAATCTCGGCAATAAAATGAAAGGTAGTATCTGCCAACAGCTTCACCCACGTGAGAGACGAAAATCGGGATAGCAAGTATCATATGTCCGGTTCTAACAGTGTGCCAAGTTTCGAGTAGAAGTAACAAACAAGTTGAAGAGGTAATAAACAGATAGACTGACAGACAGAACGATTTTCGCAATTATAATATTAGTTCGGGAGAAATGCGCCAGTTTACAAAAAAAAACTGCATCTTGTTAATACTTGAAAGGAAAAAGCTGGGTAGGCGATCGGATTGTACTTAATTCATTACAAACCTGTTTGAAACTTTGTAAGTAATGAAACTGTGTATGTTTGAGTACCTAAACATTTTTTTAAACAACGTAAGGTTTTAAAGATTGCACAGCTGCGAATGCTGAATGTGAGCGATTTATAAAGTAATTTCATAACTATGTATTATTATGCCCGGCGCGATGCTGTCGTATTTGGTGGATTGCCAATTCGATAACTATTTCCTTGATACGAAAACATCTTTAGTTACACCTACACAATAATATCAACATGGAATGTTCTCGGGAAACCGCCTAGGAGAATTGTACTCTTCTATACCCCTAATGAAAGTACCACATTGTATTAAAGCACTTTTTTGAGCGAATTTATATGCTAAGGTACCACATGACCTTGACCTAAAAAGCAAACCTTGAATGATGCCGTGTGTTTACGATGTCATTATAAACACATGGGTGCCACATTTTTACTATGTTATGGATTCGCTATCGGTACTATTTAAGTAAGTGGGTACTTGCATGTTAACATTTTCCTTTGCATTAACAAAGCATGTCACTACAATACATGCACTTGACTAAGTCGCAAACCCAAGGAATTAAGTTTTCACGATGAGTAGTTCCATACACGTCTCTCTGTGTTTTATGTAGGTACGTACACAAGTGGGTACATAAGTGTTTAGCGTAAACGAGTTTCGCGACTGATGCTTGACATACCCAGTCGGAACACCAGCAGAACCGGTCCTTAGTCCTGTGACTTCATCGGACTACTCTCCATTCCTAACTGTTCTTTTGTGAACGCACCACGCTCGCAGACAAAATATGCAGCTAATATAGTTCATTTTTACATCAACAACACATACACAAGCTTATACATAAAAAACAACATGCATTTATTTAGGTTAAATAGAATCAGCTAAATTATAAAAAATAATTTATACTATATGGTTGAGTTGGTTTGGATATATTATATTTCAAACCTAGTAAAAGCATGCGATTTATTTTGGATTTTAACGATCTTTGGAATGTGTAGGTAAGCGATAGAGTCCTCCAAAATGGTGATCGTAACAAGATCCGAGTCTTGGATACTAAAATAGACGCGCGAAAAGAGCACGCTCGCCTCGTCACTCCCGTGACTCACGCGCATCCAATCCGGGCGGAGCTGGAATACCGACGCTCGCACGTTCCACGAACTTTTCATATTTAACACACGACTATTTACGAACATGGACAACTTTAACTTTCAGAAATAGCCACCATATAGGTAGAATATCATATTGTATTCGCATATTCTATAACAGCTACATTTTTATAGAAAAAAGCCATTTTCGTTGACATCTGAATTCCTTGGGCTCTGGTATGCGGAGAAGAGCTAAAATAGGCATTCAGTCAATTTAGTACATGTCGATTAATACTTGTGCAATTTCACCGTTTTTATTAAACTTAATTAGTATTTGCACAGAAATTATTACATTTTCGCAATCTGTAGTAGGTATTAGTACCTAGGCTTTTATAATACCTCAAATTATTATTTTTTTAAAGGAATGTTACGTAATGATGAAATTACATCATTGCAAGTCGTAATCAAAATGTTTGTAAGTGTAGCTTTATCCGTGAAACAACAACTTATACATATGTATATACATTTTCGGATCACACTTTAGCGATAACCTCCTAAAAACGAATTATTTTATTTTTATCATAAAATATTAGAGTAGAAAGGTAAAAATACTTTCTTATAGACGACATATTACAGATATCCGAATAGCTTAACTATTATTGCCTTATGATTTGTAATAATAATATTTTAATAGGTTGGTACCTGTAGGTAAATAACACGTATTACAATAGATACATAAATACATATATTGTAAGAATTAATCAGGTGTTTATAAAATAGCCACCTATTTATATTTGAATAAATACAAGTGTATTTCTGCTCTTGCGTCACGTGAAAATATTTCATTACTTTTGCTGCGGAATTTAAAGTCTGGAGACCGACTAACAGGTCAGCCGGTTAGAATACTTATTTTCATTAGCTGAGCGAATTTCGACCACATTGATCATTAGCGAATGTGGGGTATATGCAATATTGCAACCCCGCTAACACAAGCATGGTGCATAATTCTAGATATTAGTTAAATTTTAGGTTTTGTTTCTTCAATATCACAAAAAAAATCTTTTCATCATATCAAAGAATGAAAACTCCAGCCACAAAGTAACATGTCATTTCCTATCCCGAAGATAATGGTGCTTATCGTATATTTTTATTTGTTGCAGTTGAATCTGCTGGCGACCGCTTGCC
Organism: Hecatera dysodea; assembly: GCA_905332915.2. Lineage (NCBI taxonomy): Eukaryota > Metazoa > Arthropoda > Insecta > Lepidoptera > Noctuidae > Hecatera > Hecatera dysodea. The sequence goes on along the minus strand of HG995286.1, from coordinate 20,073,114 downwards.
TGTCACTCTAGGCAGGCCTGGTGAACCTTCTCCTCCAATCTTCGAGCAAATCTTCAAAAATGCGAGGTTTGCGCAAGGTGGAAATGCAAAATTCGAAGGAAAACTTAGAGGCAATCCTACCCCCGTTGTATCGTGGACAAGAAAGAAAGCCCCACTAGTAGAATGCAATAAGTACAGTATGAGCTACAATGAACAAACTGGTGACGTGTCCTTATTAATTAAGCAGATCGGCCCGGGCGATGAGGGCGAGTACACATGCACGGCCCGCAATCAATACGGCGAGGCCATTTGCTCCGTGTACATCCAGCCGGAAGGCGTCCCGGTGCCCGCGCAGCAGTCCTCGCAGCAACAAAGCTACCGACACGTCAGCGAGAGCGTGGAGCACAAATCCTACGGTACACAGGGGTACTCCACAGAACAGTCCAGACAAACACAGAAAGTCGCTTACTCCAACGGCACTGACTATTCATCCACAGAAGATTTCAAAGTAGACACCTTTGAGTACAGACTTTTGCGAGAAGTTCAATTCAGGGAAACTATTACTAAGAGGTATGTCAATGAAAGTGACATTCATATCAGTACTGAGATTGACAAAACGCTTGGACCTGTAACACCACCAAAAATTGCCCAAAAGCCAAGGAATTCCAAGCTGCAGGAGGGCGCTGATGCCCAGTTCCAGGTACAACTGTCTGGTAACCCGCGGCCGAGAGTGACTTGGTTCAAGAACGGTCAGCGGCTAGTGAACACCAGTAAAAATGAAATTGTTACTACACATAATCAAACAACTCTTAGGGTAAGAAATACACAAAAGTCTGACTCTGGCCATTACACATTATTGGCTGAAAATCCCAATGGATGCATTGTAACATCTGCATACCTCGCCGTTGAATCTCCACAAGAGACTTATGTGCAAGATCAACGATCACAGTATATCATGGACACTCAACAAACAGGAATTGAAGAAAGAGTAGAAATAAGTGAGAAAGCTCTCGCTCCGCAATTTGTAAGAGTCTGCCAAGACCGCGATGTCACGGAGGGCAAAATGACGCGATTCGATTGCCGCGTCACAGGCAGACCTTACCCAGAAGTCACGTGGTTCATTAACGATAGACAAATTCGAGACGATTATAATCATAAGATATTAGTAAACGAATCAGGTAATCATGCACTTATGATTACAAACGTCGAACTTAGTGACAGTGGTGTAGTCACATGTGTTGCTCGCAACAAGAGTGGCGAAACATCTTTCCAGTGCAGACTGAACGTCATAGAAAAGGAACAAGTAGTTGCTCCAAAGTTTGTCGAACGGTTCAGTACTCTAAGCATACGCGAAGGGGAACCTGTTATTTTAAATGCACGCGCAGTTGGCACACCTACACCACGGATCACATGGCAGAAGGACGGCGTTCCGATAATACCCAATCCAGAGTTACGAATTAATACCGATGGTGGGGCCTCGACGCTGGACATTCCGCGAGCCAAGGCGTCGGATGCGGCATGGTATCAGTGCACAGCCCAGAACGTCGCAGGCTCCACCGCTACTCGGGCAAGGCTCTATGTCGAAGTACCAAAAGAGCCTCCGCCTGAGCAAAAGCGTCTGCACTTGCCTCGGCCTACAAAGATTATTGAGCCAGAGTAAGTTACATGACGAATATTCTTTCATTTTATTTTCATGTGCGTGATTTATGTATTTATTTCTAATTATATTTTCAAAGGCCTGCTCCTGGACCAGAAATCATTTACTTGAGGCACGTGGAAAGGGCAAGACCTTACATTCCTCCAGGTGAGGAAGATCGAGTTTATCCTCCACCGCAGTTTATTGTGCCACTCAAGAGTATTTCACAGATGGAGGGTGGCAAAATACACTTTGAAACGAGGATAGAACCGGTTGGCGACCCAACGATGAAAATTGAATGGTTGAGAAATGGACAAAGTATCGAAGCCAGTAAGTAACAACCTAACAGATAAATTATACATTATATGGTTTTATTTTCAAGATGTCGAATTAAATTAAATTTTAATTTCCAGGTTCTAGGTTTACATCAATATTCCGCTTTGGATATATTTCTCTCGATATGCTCAGTCTTAACATACAAGACAGTGGAGAATACACCTGCCGAGCTATAAGTGCGACGGGTGTTGCAGAAACGAAGGCTATTTTGCAAGTTACTCCACGAGCAACCATCGAAAGAACGAGCCAACATCCAGAGAGCTTACAGTATATTCAACAGTTAGAGGATTATTCGAGATATCAGCACCAAGAGTCAATAGAAGAACAGATTTCACAGAGGCCCCAATTTATAAGGCCTTTGCAAGAGCTTGGTGAGTTACAAGAAGGTAGAAATGCTCATTTTGAAGCTCAACTTACTCCGGTCAGTGATCCTACGATGAGAGTAGAGTGGTACAAAGATGGTAGAGCCATTACAGCTAGCTCGCGAATCACGTCAATCTTCAACTTCGGTTACGTCTCCCTTAACATCATGCACCTACGGGCTGAAGATGCAGGTTCGTACACAGTGAGAGCTGTAAATAAGTTAGGCGAAGCCATAAGTACCGCTTCGATCAGAGTAGCTGCCCGGAGCACAGTTACAGCTGATCTTGGTATACCAGAACAACGACGATACATTGAAAAGACTGAGCAATTGGAAGCATATCAGCAACAGCAACATCAAAAGTATTATCAAGAGGCCCCTGAAAGTACGCAGAGGCCGGAGTTCAAAACACCAATTAAAGATCAAATAAATATTAAGGAAGGTGGGTTCGCTCATTTCGAAGCTCGCCTAGAACCAGTAGGCGACTCAACTCTCAGAGTCGAATGGTTAAAAGATGGACGTCCTGTTGAAGCTAGTTCAAGAATTACTACTTTCTTCAATTTTGGCTATGTCGCATTGACAATTAAATCCGTGACTGTACACGATGCTGGCCACTATACTTGTCGAGCTTATAATGCTCTGGGTCAGGCATCCACTAGTGCCAATTTGAGCATTGTGACAAAGAAAGATATAATCGCAGAATCTCAACATCCTGGCGGATACGAAAAGATTCAGCATCTCGAAGATTCTAGCAGATATTCAAGACGAGCGGAAGAGGAAGTGAAAATTACACAAAAACCTCGATTTTTGGGACCATTAAAAGGTACAAATAAAATAGTGGAAGGCCAAAGCGCTCACTTTGAAGCAAGAGTAGAGCCGCAAAGTGACCTGACTATGACCGTAGAATGGTATTTCAATGGAAAGCAAATTAAGAGTGCCAATCGCATTCAGACATACCATGACTTTGGCTACGTAGCATTGGATATTGCCAGCGTCCGCGCAGATGATTCTGGAGTATACACAGTAGTTGCACGCAATGCATCTGGAGAAGCCCAATTAAGTGCTTCTATGACGGTCGAAAGTAAGTTATCAACTAAAAGCATCTGTTATTGTTCTAAGTAGTGTGAATTATATTAAATACGTATTATTCTCGTGCAGGGTCCAGTAAAATTAATTTCTGTTACCAAAAACATGTCGGATGTTAAAACAATACTGTAACATCTCAGATGTATCTATCCCTATAGGATTTGATTAGTTTTTTTTTTATTTATCAGAATACCTATTTTTAATCGATTTGTCTTATTTTTATTTTAGCGCGATCCAGCATTGATACATCAAGTATTCACCGTGGTTTATACGAAAAGACAAGGCATATTGAAGAATCAAAGTTTGTAGAACCTATGTATGAAATTGAAGAAATATCTAAATCTAAACCAGTATTTGTTCAGCCATTATCTGACCCACCTCCAGTATCAGAAGGAAAAAATATTCACTTGGAATGCAGGTTGGAACCTATGGGTGACCCGACCATGCGTGTCGAGTGGTTCCACAATGGCAGAGCTGTGACAGTTGGCTCTAGATTTAGGACTTATTATGATTTTGGATTTGTTGCCCTTGATATAATACACGCAACATCCGCTGATTCTGGAGAATATACCGTAAGAGCCGTAAACCACTTGGGTTCAGCTCATACTTCTGCAATGGTTCGTGTTATTGAACGATCAGATATTGTAACTGATACACAGAATGAGCAAGCTGTTGAGCAGATACAAATGCTAGAAGACGCTGCGCGCAGATCCAGACAAGTTCATGAAGATATAACTGTGAGGCAGGCACCTCAATTTTCTAGAGCTCTGCATAATATTGAGACTGTAGAAGGGACCAATGTGCATTTGGAATGTAGATTACAACCAGTCGGTGATCCAGCCATGAGAGTCGAATGGTTCTGTAATGGAAGACCGATCAAGACAGGTCACAGATTCAGACCTGCTTATGATTTTGATTACGTTGCACTCGACCTTTTGAGTGTATATCCAGAGGATTCGGGTGTGTATACGTGCCAAGCAACAAATCAACTTGGTGAGGCAGTAACATCGTGTGCTTTGCGAGTTATTGCTAAAAAAGATCTTATATTTGAGTCGCAGCACCCATCAGGACTCGAGAAAATACAATATCTAGAAGATGCCTCGCGTTACAAGAAAAGTGAGGTGGTCGATGAATCTATTAATGTTAAACCACGCTTTATTACAAAACCAAAGTCTATTGATAATATCGTGGAAGGTGTGTTTGTTCATTTTGAATGCAAACTTGAACCAGTAACAGATCCCAACTTGAAAGTTGAATGGTTCAAAAACGGGCACCCTGTTACTATTGGCCACAGATTCCGACCCATTCATGATTTTGGCTATGTCGCACTTGACATTATGGATCTGATTGCTGAAGATAGTGGTGTTTATACATGTCGAGCTGTAAACCTTGTTGGCACCGACGAGGTTAGCTGCAGGCTGACTTGCCGCAGTACAGCAGATATTATTAGAGCCACACAAAATGAGGCTGGACTAAACCAGATCCAACAATTAGAAGATAGATCGAAACATCACAGGACTGATTTCGTTGATGAAGTTACAACACAAGCACCTATATTTACTACTTCATTGAAAAATATTGAAATCAAAGAAGGTCAAAGAGCTCACTTTGAGTGCAGGCTGATACCTGTTTCTGATCCTACAATGAAAGTGGAATGGTATCATAATAACAGGCCATTGAAGAGCGGTTCAAGATTCACGGAAACTAACAACTTTGGTTTCGTTGCTCTTGATATCATGTCTTGTTTACCAGAGGATTCTGGTACATACACTTGCCGAGCTATTAACGCTCTGGGCGAAGCAGTCACCTCTGGAATTGCAATTGTACATTCTAGAAAATCCATTTATTTGGAATCGCAGCATGAAGGAGCTCTGCCAAGACTAAATCAGTTGGAAGATACTTCTAGGTATCAGAGACACAGTGCACAAGATGAATCTATTACACAAGCGCCAGTATTTACTATGCCAATGAAAGATATACGAGTTGCTGAAAACCAAGCAGCTCACTTTGAAGCCAGACTTATCCCTGTTGGAGACCCCAAACTTCGCGTGGAATGGTTGCGTAATGGCGTCCCTATTGAAGCTTGTAAGTGTCCTAACCTTTAATAACTTTAGATTGTATAGAAATCTGTTTTACCTGTATTTATTATTATTATAATTTTACAGCAAACCGCTTGACAACAATGCATGATTTTGGTTATGTCGCCTTGAACATGAAATACGTCAATCCTGAGGATTCGGGCACGTATACATGCCGGGCCATTAATGAACTAGGAGAAGCTGTAACCTCATCAACATTATTTGTTCAATGTAAGTATATACAATTACATATTAGGGTGAATCTATCTGTTATACTTACTCTTGTACGCGTTTATTCAATAATTTGTTATATTCGTAGCTAAAGCATCTCTTCAGCTAGAGTCACAGCACGAGAGTGCACTAGAGAAAATACAACAGTTGGAGGATTCTTCTCGCTACCAACGTAGAGAAGACGTTGAGGTAGCGGTCAATCAAGCTCCAAGATTCATTACCCAACTTAACGGCCCTTCAAAACTTGTAGAGGGTCAAAGCGCTCATTATGAATGCCGCATTGAGCCCTACCCCGATCCGAATATGCGGGTGGAATGGTACTTCAATGGAAAGGTCCTACAAAGTGGTCACCGCTACCGTACAGCGTACGACTTTGGATTTGCTGCCCTAGATATACTAACGGTGTACGGAGAAGACTCCGGTGAATACACTTGCAAGGTTATCAACAACTTGGGGCAAGCGACGTCTTCAATTAAGCTGACGGTGCAGTGTGAGTATTATTTGTTTTCTGTGCCTTACTGAAAAACATAAACGTAAATTTATCTTTAACTTATTCCTCCTTTTAATTGTTATTATACTTTATTTAATTTCATTGCAGCCAAGGAGTCTATCATAAGAGACACACAACATGAAAGTGCCTTAGAAAAAATTCAGTATCTCGAAGATGACAGTAGATACAAACGGGTAGTCCGTGACGAGAGTTTTGTGGCTGAGAAACCCCAATTCGGAAAACCATTGAAAAACGCTGAAGTATCTGAAGGCAAGCCAGTTCATCTGGAAGCAACTCTCACACCTGTTAATGATCCTACTATGCGTGTTGAATGGTATTGCAATGGCAGACCTATTCAACAAGGACATCGATTCAAGACTACGTACGATTTCGGTTATGTAGCGCTGGATATTCTTTATGCCTACTCCGAAGACACCGGCACTTACATGTGCAAAGCTACTAATGCTGTAGGTGAAGCAGTCACCACAAGCTCTGTGAAAGTAGACGGTAAGTAATTAATGGCATTGATTTGTTAACAGACCAGATTTTTATTCAACAAAATATAAATGTCTAACATTATTTTTATGACTTTAGCTAAAGCGGGACTTTACTTAGACACACTAGATGAGCAACGTCTGAGAAAGATTCAAGAATTAGAGAATTATGAGAGACCTAAACCAGTTCAAGAAGAGCAACCTGGTCAGAGACCAGTCTTCTTGACAGCTCTTACAAGCCTCGAGAATTTGAAAGAGGGAGATCACGCGCACTTTGAGTGTAGAGTAGAGCCAATCAATGATCCAGACCTGAAGCTGGAGTGGTTCCTCAACGGGCAAAAGATAAGAGCTGGTCACAGGTACAGAACGACTCATGACTTCGGTTATGTTGCATTGGATATTCTGTACACTTACTCTGAAGATTCTGGAACGTACATGTGTAAGGCCACTAACAAACTTGGTGAAGCAGTTAATACGTGCACGATGAAGGTTGCAGGTAAATATAAGAAAAAAAATTAAAACGCATAAAATAAAATTGAATAGAAATTTATAATTAAAAACAACATTTTTTACAGGGCACAGAAGTATTATTTTAGATACTCAGCATCCAAATGGCTTAGAGAAAATCAGACAACTGGAAGCGCAGGGTCATCATACTAGGATGGAAGTTGAAGAACCCAAGATAAGTCCACCTAGGTTTGTCACAGAATTGCGTGGCACGACTCACGTCTTCGAGGGTCAGACAGCACACTTTGAATGCCAGGTGGAGCCTGTACATGACCCTAACTTAAGAATCGAATTCTATCATAACGGCAAGGCCCTGCAATCTGCTGCACGGTTCCATATCACTTTTGATTTTGGTTACGTGTCATTAGATATTCAGCATTGTGTTCCTGAAGATGCTGGTGAATACTCAGTGAAGGCAATCAATGCTCTAGGACAATGTGTATCGGCAATATCCATGACAGTAACCGCAAAAGGAAGCATTATATCGGAATCTCAACGTCCTGAAGGCTTAGAAAAGATCCGAGAGCTAGAATCTGCGGAACCTTTCAAACGTCCAGAAATACCGGAACCGGTAACACGCCAAAGACCTGTATTTACACAACCACTTCAAAACATAGATAACATTCAAGAGGGACAAACAGCGCACTTTGACTGCCGACTTATTCCAGTCGGTGACCCAACTCTGAAAGTGGAATGGTTCAGAAACGAGAAACTTATCGAGGACAGTTCCAGAATCACTAAAACTCACGACTTTGGTTATGTCTCGATGACTATTACCCATGTTCGTGATGAAGATGAAGGCGTCTACATGTGCAGAGCTTCGAATCTATTGGGAGAAGCTGTAACAACTGCTGCCATGCGAATAAAAAGTAATTATTTTATTAAATTTAAGCTACGTTCAGTACCTACACACTTACATAATGTACCTATATGAAAATTCACATAATTGTAAATAATGAATCTGTTTAAGTAAATTACTTATCTTAGTTATTGTCTTGTTTTGTAGCTAAGGCAGCCATCCAAATGGACACACAACATCCAGAAGGCATGAAGAAAATTCAACAACTTGAACAACCACAGCAAAGTAGGCCTGACGAACCTGAACGCGAGTTTGAAAAGCCTATCTTTACCCAGGTGCTTACCGGACCTTCAGAGCTATGGGAAGGACAACATGCACACTATGAGGCACGTGTGGTGCCAGTTGGTGACCCAAGCTTACGATTTGAATGGTACATTAACGGAGTGGAACTCAAAATGGGTAAGTGCATCCTAAATATTATCAAGTAGCTACTTTCCGCGGAATATCTGCAGAAACTGTGTTTTTTACCGGGAGCAGCTTTCTATCAGTGAAAGATTTTTTTGTTTTCGTATCTATACCAATATCTATTTACAACATTATTTATCTGTAATTTATTAAAATAGTGATATTTATTGGTAACTAATAGACTCTGGAGAGCTGCTGGACTGATTTTAAAATTCTCTCACCAGTAGATTGCTGTCTTTACACAGAGTACAAATACAGGGAATATATATTTTATTTTCTAAAGAATTACGGATCTCTTGCAAAACTCCGTATTGTAGTTGAACAGGCTTGGGATATGTCCTTTCCTTACAATCCTTTGAAATCCCTTCCTTATGTCCTTCCAAATTTAAATCTACCGCCACCGGCACTCCCAAGATTCCAAGTGCGAGCAACATCATAGCGTCTAGCGCCACCTACCAATGCATTAGATTAGCGACAAGTTGAGTTTCAAATCATATTTCAAATAACCGATACGCGCCGGCCGCGCAGCATGTGAGTATTTCACATGCTGCGCGGCCGGCTCGTATCGTATTGTGTGAAGACAATTTGTGTGAAGTGCATTAGTATTCCAGCAATCCTGTAAGTACCTACCTACCTCTCCATTAATCCTCTAGCCTGAGTGCATAGGGCTCGCTAAAAGCTTATTTATCAATGATCCAACACAATTCAAGTCAAATCACATTTTTGGTCCATTTCGAGTGCGAATACCTACAGATAACAGTTTTTTCAGGCATTCTCAGGTTCAATTTCAATAGAAACTTGTTAAAGCAAAAACAATTTTTAAGAAAGCGGAAGGTGTCAAATTACCTATTAAAAATCCCTGTACCCAGGTTAGAACTGTTTAGACGCAGCTGCGTATATATGGCACCACTTATTTACAACTCCTTACCAAACTGGATAACGGAATTACCTTATAAAAGTTCTGCACGGTTCTTAAAAAAATGGTTGTGTTCTCATAGTTTTTATTCAGTCAACGAATTTCTCAATAAAAAAACATGTTCATCATATCATTTAATATTACCTTACAACCTTTTCGTTTTGAAACATACCTACTACTGTAATATTTTGTGATAATAATTGTTATTTTATAAGTCTATGAAACTGACGAATTATTTTCTACAAGCACTGCAATTGTGGGTAAATATTTTTGAATGTTAATAAAACACTCTTACTAAATATTTGCATGTCATCACTGTATGGCGGATTTACTTTGTTACATCTGTACTTACCACATTTTATGCAAATAAATGATTATGATTAGAAAACTCTGAGATTTGCTAGAATTTTGGCTTTTTCAAGTATTATCCGACAAAATAGCGTGGTCATATTTGCCATATATTCGCAATACAACCTATACGGATTCAAAAGTCAATGTAATTCGGTCGTGTTATACGGCAATATTTGTGTTTTTTACTTAATTTATCTTAATATCTTTATCTATTCACAGTATTTATTCAATTATAAGCATTATTCAACAACTAATTCACCTAAAAGTATCGATTTACACCTAGTAAAATCTCAAATTACGATTGTATTTTCATACCTACCTACCTAACTTTTACACACGAACACGAAACAATGGAGGAGGGTAAACTCAAACTTCTTCAATCTCAACGCGAATATGTTTTTCGTGATATTCAAATCCTTTATGTCTTATCAAAAGCTATGATTCAAGATCGTTCAAAGGTGTCGTCGTTCAAGGCGAGATATTACTCGGAATACATTCAATTCGCGAAGAATTCGTGTCGTTATGCAGTGAAATACAAAGTTTGGAATTAGCCCTAGATCCTGATTCCAAGGTGTGCCAAAAGATTGTGAGCTCATTTGATGACTTGTATTATGCCGGAATTAGTGCAGCGGCCGAGTTGCAGATACCGGATAGGAGCGCCAACGCCGCCGCCGCCGCCGCCGCGCCGGGGCATCTCGGGGTCCGGAGCCTCCCGCGCACGCGGGGGCACACAATTCCGCACAAACGGGGCTGAATGCGCGCTTACCTAAATTCGATAGTAAAATAGAAAACTGGCAAACATTTTATGATATTTATAAAATCTTGATTCATGATAATATTTCGATTTCAAATATAGAAAAAATTCACTATTTAGCGTCTTGTTTACAAGGCCCGGCTTTGTCAATTGTTAAAGGGGTCCCTGTGACCGCGGATAACTACGAAGTCGTTTTTAATAGTTTGATCGATCGTTATCATAACAAACGCATTATAGCTTTAACTTATCTCGAAAAATTCATAGAACAGCCAGCGTTAAAATCAGGTACCTAACTTCCAAGATTTACAAATGTTAACAAATGTAGGTAGTTTATGAGTGTGTGTAGTAGTGTGAATGTAGGTCATGCAATTCAGGCGTTAAAAATTGAAAATTTAGGTGAGTTTATCTTATTTTATATAACTTCGCGCGTGCTCGACTCGGATACCTACGCGTAATCGGTTTGAATCTCAAAACAAATCACAAATACCTACCTAACTTTTGTGAACTGCTCAAGTTTCTTCAAGACTACGTAAAAGTCTTAGAAATTAGTCAATTATCTGCCAAATCTAATCTCAATAAAAATCTTAACCCTCGTAACCTTGAGGGCAAAAAATCAGCGCCCGCGACTAGTAAGTAGGTAGGCAAAATAGCAGCGGATCAAAACGCTCATCTTATCTCGCAAAATCTAATACACCTGCAAATGTGACTTGTGCCCATTGCAGTGACGCGCACTCGATTTATCGGTGCCCTACCTTCCAATCTTTATATTCTCGTGCTAGACTCGCGTTAGTACTTACAAGGTAAAGAAAATATGTGTACAAACTGTTTACGTACTAATCACGTCATAGATAAATGCATATCAAAAATGTCTTGCACGTTGTGTGGGTTACGTCATCACACCCTATTACACATTGACCCAGCGCCTTCCAGCGCCGAGGCTTCCACTGGAGCAAGCGTCACCGCTCATGCTCACGGCCCTGTTCCCAACCGCGATATGGTTTTGCTAGGGACATGCCAGGTGCGCGCGTTCAACACTGCCGCCGCTGCGCCGGCACTCAATGTACCGTGCATGCACTCGTAGACTGTGGGGCGCAGGATTGTTTCATCACTTCCGCGTGCGCGCGAACGCTCGGGTTAATAAAACTCCGCCGATGTAATCTTAGCATAGCCGGACTAGGACAGAACTCTGTCACACAAGTGAGGGGGGTGACGGAATGTACTATACGACCTGTACAGTCGGTGATAGCAATTAGCTGACCCCCCTAAAAATTACTCGATTTTACACCCTATGCTCATAACATTAAACGTTATTCAATATGTATGAGTTTATCATGACTAACACTACTCTTTGAACAGAAACAATAAATTATTTTGATACGCAAACTTGAGCTTTAAAAGGTTGGTATTAGGTCATTTATTTATAACTGTTCACCTATTTTAATAAGTGGGTAGTTAGACGTCAATATGCGTATTCAACCAAAACTGCTATAGAAATGACATTATTAATATCGGGTAGAAGAATAAATTGAACAAGATATTCTATACTCAAATAGCAGTGAATACGCGCGAACATTTTTACCTTGCCTTACTAAATTGTAAAAATCCACGCTTTTTTCCTTTTTATTAATTGTTATCAGTTTTGATAGTTTAATCGTCATGTCCAAGTTGAGTTGAGTGATTATTTAAAATACAAAATAATCTATTTGCATGAGGAGAATGTTGGTACCTATTAAAGCGATTGCTACGAAACTTAATATAGCGGTAAGTGTATTCTTTTTTATGCTTCATTTATAATTATAGTTATTCCTTAATTCGTTAGTTGGCTTAAAAGTCGGTGAATGTAGAATAATAGACAATTAACTATGTTTCATTATGAGTCTAATTTGAGATCATTTATAGGTCTAATTTGATTTATATTATCTAAATTGATAAACGTATTTTTGCAAACTTAATCGATAAATTATGTTTACCTATTCGTTACTAAAATTATGCTTATTGTGTTGTTTCGGAGAAATACAGTCAGATTGTGGCTAAGACGTTTGACGTGTGGTTTTAATATTCAAAAAGATCGTCCTGGACCAAAACCATTCATGAGAGGAAGTGATTGTTGTTGGATATGGTGCGCGGTATGCGGGACCGCTTGCAACAAGTAATAGAAAAAAATGGTGCTCCACTTCGCTATTAAAAGCATATTATAAATGACTTGAGTAATCAGTGTTGGTCACAAACAATACTAACGTAAGTCAGTGTGTGTGTTAAATTTCTATCTATCTAGGTATTGTTATAATTTCTAACGAAGTATTTCGGATACCTAGTTTTTTGTCAAAACCTTATAACTAAAATAACTACTCACAAAACAAATTGATATATAGTAGGTAGAACTTCAACGTATAATGCCGTTTTATTTAGTTAAATGATATTTAATGTGGTGATGTTATTGTTATGAAATAGAAATACATACCTATATTTCTAAATATTATAACATGCTGATTCACTACATTTAACTCAGTGCAGTTAACAACGTTATTAGTAAAATAGTAAGTAGGTAAATATTATCATCTTCGTGTCGTCATCAATATCATTTATGTTATTCTTATAATATTTTTTTTTTATAAAAAAAATCGTTTTTACCATAGATATCATAAACAAGGAGATATGCCCTGTAGCCGAAAATGTATCGGAACCTGTGTCTCCTGTTTTGCCCTACCACCCGGCAACTACTACGAATGCAGTTCAGTAAAAGCAATAGATACGCAGTCGCGCACACACCCGCATTTTTAAAATCGGACTGTACTACACAATCAATTATAAACCTTATCCTAATAAACACAGCGTATATTTACAGTACACCGTGCAACTTACTCACACAAAAACAACGCTGGGTATCGTTGTGCTGTGCAAAAGCAATTTATTTTACATATACGCTAGTGATTGACTTATCGATTCTGGCATTTATTACACACGCCATGCTGCCCATGTATAACAAATAAATAGCATGAGTATGTTGACTATTTTAAGCAAAGGTCACTAATATATTATCTTAAACATGCCGATTACTATAATGCATTCGAAACTTTATCGAAAGTAAAATACAATTACCATAAAAAGTAAGGAAGTAGCACGAGGATAAGGCATACATACGATAATTCAAAGCCAAAAACACTTGAACGATTATTTACCAAAAATTTATTGCAATCTAAGAAAGTTTGGTAAACTTTTGTAATATTTCATTGAACAATCGACATTGTTGTCGACAGTGTATCTGCACAATTACATCACTAACTCGCGGCAAGAAGCAGCGGCCGTACTATGCGATACATCGGCTTGCTAAAGTATCGTTTTGTGATTTTTACATTGCTCATCCAGTCACTTAGCGACAAACTTAGGTAGTGGTTAAGGAGCAGTGTATTCATTGTAATATGTTATTGTCGCTGTGACATTTGAAAACAAAAATAACATAGTATAAGCAAGAAATATTTTACGATTTGTTGTTTTTCATGATTTTAAAGACAAATATAGTAAAATACTTGTATTTTGATATGGTAAGTGATTCCATAATTAACAAAGTTTTGGTTTATGCTTCGGTTTTTACAAGAAAACACTGAACAACACGGCATTCTTATATCTTATCACGCTCACGGTCGTAAGCGCACTAGTTCGCGGATTCGACCATTGCGTAAGACATGCTCGCCCAGAGCATGTCGCGAGGACACCGACACGCCCCCTTGCCACTTCTCCTGTATTTTATATTTCTATGGTTTTTACCATCATTTTGGTTTTTTATTTCTGTTCGTTTTTTTTTTTGTTGCTAGAGTTATAATTTATAACTTAAAATAAATTTACTAAACAGAAACAAACGCGTCCAACTCGCTGGTTACGAACTCACAACCTCGATTTGTCAGCTAACTACAGTCACCACTAGACCACTCGAAACATATTTAACGTGGTCGAAATTACGTATTATATTACAAGTTAAAATAATATTCAAGATCATACCTACCTTAACACTGCGTATTAAAGATCAAATTCGAATAACTATTTTATTGATCGTAGACGTTGAACCAGTTGTCTTACTGCTAACAAGCAAAAGGTTCAAATTCGTTTAACTTTTAGGGGGTCAGTTAATTGCTATCACCGACTGTACACGGGGATGCTCCGTTTTTTAATATCAAACCAGTTGTATTAGATAACATTACTGCTCTAATATCCAGCGTGAAAGTACCATCAGTCGTGCGAGAATGTTGCAACCATCTAGTGCTAGCCGATCGCGAATACGATGTTCCCGCGAAAGTCGATTTATTAATTGGGGCGGAGTTATTCCATGAAGTCTATGACGGTCAACGCATCAATCTGGGGCCCGGTTTACCTACCGCCCTACATAGTGTTTTCGGGTGGATTCTCACCGAGGCAGTAAACTTTAACTCTGCACCTTTAAATACCGCGTGCTCTTTAGTGGCCACCACATTTAAATTAGTAGAACAAATTAAAAAAATCTGGGAAGTGGAAGAACCACCACGCGCGGTTATCACTGTACCCGAGACTGAGATCTGCGAACGTATGTACACAAACTTAACTTATCGCGAACCTAACGGACGGTATGTTGTACCTATCCTACTAAAAGATAACGATCAATTGTTAGGTGAATCCTATAATAATACCTTGTCGCGTTTAACTCATCTTGAAAAGAAGCTTAATCGTCAAACTGAACTTAAATCCGAGTATATTAATGGCGTCGTGGCGTCTCTCCAGCCACTCCTCAAAGAGGGGACTTATCGCCGCAATGGTGGCGTGCCCAGGGCTTATACCTCCTCAATCTAAACAGTTTCAGCTCATCGGATTTTGTGATGGATCCACCAAAGCATACGGATGCTGTGTCTATCTTCGTATCACTACCTCCCACGATGTGCAGATTGTGCAGATTTATCTTTTAATTGCTAAGTCCAAGGTGGCACCTCTAAAAGTGTTGACTGTTAACCGTTTAGAGCTTTGCAGCGCTGTATTATTGTCCAAAGTAATAAATCGCATTCATTCCTTGCTTAGTTCAAAACTTAACTTAAATAAGAATATCTTATTCACAGACAGTTCGACTGTTTTGTCATGGTTGCATACTGAACCGCATAAACTCAAAACCTTTGTTGCGCACAGAGTAGTTCTTATCAACGACAGTCCTGCGCCAACTGAATGGCGTCATGTGTCCACCCATGACAATCCAGCCGACGTTTGTAGTCGTGGGTTATCGTGTGTATCCTTATATTCTTCTCACCTTTGGTGGTCTGGTCCTCAGTGGCTGTCTAACGAACCCTGCAACTGGTCTGTCTCAGCAGTTGACGTTTCAGATAACGTTCCAGAACTCAAGCCCGCCTCACGCACTTGTCATGCTAGTGTGGCCCCCGAAGCTGACGTGCTTGATTCTATTATGCAACGTTACTCTTCTCTGTCACAAGTAGAAAGAGTGGTGGCATGGATCTACCGATTCATTAACAACGCGAAAGCAAAACGTTCTGAGCTTAACTTATTACCTTACTTGACAGCCACAGAATTAAACCAATCTTTAGATCATTTAACGAAATATGTTCAACATCAAAACATTAATAATGTCATATCTCTAATAACTTCTAAGAAACCTCTACCTAAACATTTATATAAACTTCGTCCTTTCCTTGACCCTTGCGGAATTTTGCGAGTGGGGGGACGCCTGAAGCATGCGACATTACCAGGTCGCGTCAAACATCCATACCTAGTAACCAAAATTTCTCGTCTGAGTGAGTACTCAGATAAGTATGATGATAGTGGTCAATAAGCAGAGTTGCTTATTGACCACTATCATCAAACTTATCTTCATTGTGGGCCTCGCCTACTCCAATATTTAATTATGCGTTGGTTTTAGATACTCGGCATTCGAAATCTGATCAGATCACGGCTATCTAAATGCGTGACCTGTTTCAAAATCAAGCCTATTCCACTTCAACCTATACAAGGAGATCTTCCACCTTCTCGACTACAACTGGGTCATTATTTTCAAACAATTGGCATCGATTTCGGAGGTCCTTATCTAATAAAGGAAAACAGACGTCGTAACGCTAAAACTTATAAGGCGTATCTGTGCCCCATAGTCTGCCACGCCACCTAAGCCGTTCATCTGGAATTGGTCACTGAGCTGACCTCTGAAGCTTTCATCGCGGCTTGAGATCGTTTCGTGTCGCGAAGAGGACTTTGTCACTCTATAATCACAGATGGTGGCACTAACTTCGTGGGTGCAAAACGTTATCTGTCGGAAGTGAGCGAAATGCTCTACCGTGAAAGCGTTAGTGTTTCCAGTCAGCTAGCTTCTCGAGGTATCACTTGGAAGCTCAATCGTCCTTCAGCTCGGCAGGAGGCATTTTCGAGAGCGGTATCAGGTCGACAAAATACCATCTTAAACGTATCATCGAGATCCCAGATTCTCACCTATGAAGAGTTTTACACTATTCTAACGAAGGTGGAAGCCATGTTAAACTCTAGACCCTTAGTGGAACTATCTTCCGATCCCGGCGAGGTTGATGCTCTTACCGCCGGACATTTCCTCATCGGTCGACCTTTAGTTTCTCTACCTGAACCGGTTTACTCTGAAAACGAGACTTTACGTACCCGTTGGCAGCTCTTACAGCGCCTATCTCAAAGCTTTTGGCGTACTTGGCAAAGGGACTATTTGCATACGTTGCAACAGCGAATGAAATGGTTTAACCACGGCGAACGTCGGCCAAAACTGAACGATCTTGTAACCATTTCTGAACCTAACTTACCTCCTAACGAATGGAGACTTGGTCGCGTTGTACAGCTCCATCCGGGTAAAGATAACATTATTCGCGTTGTGACAGTCAAAACTTCTAAAGGCTTACTTGTAAGACCTGTAGTCAAGATTTGTCCTCTTCCAATTGAACAACATTATTATTATCAACTTAATTGTAATTTCATTCACCCAACCTTCATACACATAAAATTCAACAATTTTATCTATTACATTTATTATAACTTATTTTATTCTTATTTAATTGTAACTTAGACTCAAAACTAATTCGTGTTGATTTATGAATCTGCATAGGCGTAAGTCACGAATTTTATTTATCTTATGAAATCCCTGGATGATTTCAAATGGGATATGAACAGGCTTGGGATATGTCCTTTTCTTACAATCCTTTGAAATCCCTTCCTTATGTCCTTCCAAATTTAAATCTACCGCCACCGGCATTCCCAAGATTCCAAGTGCGAGCAACATCATAGCGTCTAGCGCCACCTACCAATGCGTTAGAGACAAGTTGAGTTTCAAATAACCGATACGCGCCGGCCGGCAGCATTTCCGTGCGTGGATGAAGAAAAATTAAGAAATACTGTGAAATACCAAGACAATTTGTGTGCCTCTCCATTAATCCTCTAGCCTGAGTGCGTAGGGCTCGCTAAAAGCTTATTTATCAATCATCCAACACAATTCAAGTCAAATCAGTAGTTTCTAAGAATAAACACAAACTCAGCTTGGTGGGGACTTAATAAGCGATAGTGATGAAGATATGGGTATCGTTCATATGATATAAACGATGACACGCTCGTTTTTTTTTGTTCACAGGTTCTAGATTCCGCACAACTCATGATTTTGGGTTTGTCACCTTGGACATTAACTCGGTAGTTTCGGAGGACGCTGGTCTTTACATGTGCAAAGCGATAAACAGAGCCGGAAGCACCGTGTCCTCTGCCGCACTGAAAGTAAAGACTAAGTCCACCATTGTGGACCAAACAATGAGACCTGAGGCTTGGGAACAAATTCAACTTAAGGAAGCTGCTATGAACAAAGTGCCAGAAATGTTTGTGGACTCAGGAGTTCAACAAGCACCCATTTTCACCACTCATCTTAAGAGCTTCGATAAACTAGTTGAAGGTCAACATGTGTACTTAGAGGCTCAAGTAGAACCGCGAACTGACTCTAACCTGAGAATTGAATGGTTCAAAAATGGCATGTCACTTACTACGGGTTCAAGATTAAAAAGCACTTTCGATTTTGGTTTGGTGACTCTTTCTATTAACAGCATACGAATCGATGATTCTGGAATCTATACTTGCAAAGCCACAAACCTTATCGGAGAAGCTGTTTCTACCTCTTCCATAAAAATTGAGGATCGTCACTGGTTACTCGGTGAAACACTTCATCCTGAATCACTAGACAGAATTGGAGCGTTGGAACAGCCCAAAGCAGAAAAACCTGAAGCACCTGAACCTGTCTATGAAATTCCTGTATTTATTTCACACTTGAACAATATCCTGTGCAAAGAAGGTGAAAACATTCATTTCGAATGCAACGTGGAGCCCTCTAGGGATCCTACTCTTAAAATAGAATGGTTCTTTAACAATAAGCCTTTGCCATCTGGTTCAAGATACAAGAGTACACACGATTTCAGTTACGTTTCTCTTGATATTACTCACACGTACGAAGAAGATTCTGGTATATATACATGCAAGGCTACCAACAGCAAGGGTTCAGCTACCACATCAGGTTCATTAAGATGTACTGGAGATAAAAATATTTATTTCGATACGCAGCATCCTCAAGGAAAAGCTGGATTGGAAGCTGTAGAACAGGCTGAAGAGGCAAGATTATCTAAATCCAGAAGAACGTCTGTGCCGGATGTTGACTATCCGAAACCAGAATGGGTAGTACCAGTTTCGGCGGAAAATCAATTGATTGAAGGTCAAGCCCTTCACCTCGAGGGCCAGGTTGAACCCAAAAACGATCCAAACCTCAAGATTGAATGGTACTTCAATGGAAAAGTTCTTGAGCAAGGTTCCAGATTTAAGCTTACAAGTGATTTTGGCTTCGTAACTTTAGATTTAACAGACGTGTATGAAAGAGATAGTGGAATATACACTTGCAAGGCTTACAACAAAAAAGGTGAAGCCTTTACATCGTCAACCGTCTTTTGTACCAGTAAAGAAAATCTTATTGAAAGAACGCAACATCCTAAAGGCACCGAGGGATTGGAAAAGATTCAAAATCTTGAAGATTCCCTTCGTAGAGAGCCAGGCCAGAAGCCTGATGATGACACCGGTAGGGCTCCTGAATTCACCACTGTCTTCCAAGATATCGTTGACATCAGCGAGGGACAGATAGCCCATTATGAAGCATCTCTTATTCCTACTGGCGACCAAAGCATGGTTATCGAGTGGTTCTATAATGGAAAATCAATCGAAGCTAGCCACCGTATTCGTACGGTCTATGCATTTGGAATGGTTGTACTTGAAATACTGGGAA
Organism: Hecatera dysodea; assembly: GCA_905332915.2. NCBI lineage: Eukaryota > Metazoa > Arthropoda > Insecta > Lepidoptera > Noctuidae > Hecatera > Hecatera dysodea. The sequence goes on along the minus strand of HG995286.1, from coordinate 20,053,354 downwards.
CTAAAACCACCGATTCAGGTGTATATTCTTGTCGAGCTACAAACAAATGGGGTCAGGCTGAAATAAGCGTCAAGTTAGAATGCGTTGATAAGAGTAAGGGACAAAAGCCAAGATTTACAACGCATATTCAAAAAATTGAGGGTTTGAAAGACGGACAGTCTGCTCACTTTGAATGCACTGTTGTGCCCGTTGATGACCCTGATTTGAAGATTGAATGGTACCACAATGGCCAGCCTCTTCGTCACTCCACCAGAATCAAAACGGTTTCTGACTTTGGTTTTGTTGTCCTAGATATAGCTTACACTCAAAACCATGATACCGGAGAATATGTGTGCCGTGCGTATAATAAATACGGCGAAGACTTTACAAAGGCTACTATTACTTGCTTTGGAAGAGGTGGAGTTTACCTAGACAGTTTGCAACCCGATTCGCTAGCCAAGATCAGGGAACTAGAAAGCTTACAAGGAATTCAACAGCAAGCGCCGGCTCCTGCTTCGGCTGTACCACCGAAGTTCATTACTCAAATTCAAGACGTAACTAAATTAGCTGAAGGTCAAAGTGCACACTTTGAGGCTAGATTAGTACCAGTTGACGACCCGGATCTTAAAGTCGAATGGTTTTACAATGGAAAGAAGTTACCGCATGGCCACAGGTACAGGACGTTCCACGACTTTGGAATTGTTATTTTGGATATTCTATACTGCTATGAAGAAAATTCAGGTATATACGAATGCGTGGCTACTAATAAATTAGGCCGTGATTCTACGAAGGCTACGTTAAAATGTACTTCGAAGGAGAACTTAATCCTGGACTCGCAACTACCGCGGGTGAGTAACAATAAATTTATCCCGCAAAGTATGTTAAAATAAAATGTTACTTTGATATTAATACAAATTACAATTTTAGGGCATGGAAGGTGGGTTGGAAAAACTACAAACTCTTGAGGACTCAATGATACGCAGAAAGGATGTCAAGGAAGAGGAAGAAAGGGGTAAAGCTCCAGTGTTCACTGTGCCACTGTCAAATATTGATAACCTTCGGGAAGGAGAAAATTCGCACTTTGAAGCTAGATTGACACCGACCGATGATCCTAACTTAAAGGCAAGTATAACTTGAATATGTAAACAATTATAATGCAATTTAATAAATATTAACGTTAATAAGCTTACTCGTCAAGGATTTCAACGATGTCTGATATAGTATACATTTTATTAAAGTACTTACTCGTGTAAATTAGTAACTTCTGTTTACTTATTAAACCTCGACAAATTGAAAAATACCTATTGTTATTTTGCGGGGCTGGGGGGCTAACTTGCCTATACTGTAAAATGAGAAATGCAAAATATGAATACCTATATTGCTTCAGGTGGAGTGGTACTGGAATGGAAAGTCTCTCAAAGCTGGTTCACGATTCAGAACATTCTGCGACTTTGGTTTCGTTATCCTAGAGATTTCTCCGACATACCCTGAAGATTCTGGAGAATATCTATGCAGGGCGTACAACAACTATGGAGAGGCTGTTACAACAGCAACAATGAAAGTTCAAGGAAAACGCAATATTATCCTGGAGTCACAATTACCTAAAGGTATGGAGGGAACTATCGACAAAATAGCAGCTCTTGAAGGCTACACAGGTACTGTAGATTCCATGACTCCGGAAGCCGAAACCGGTAATCCGCCAGAATTTACCACGACACCTTCAGATCTTATTTTGTCCGAAAATTCATCTGCTCACTTTGAATGTCGTCTCATTCCTGTTAATGATTCAAGTATGAGAGTTGAATGGTTCCATAATGGAAAGCCACTTTTGACTGGATCCAGAGTAAAGACAATCAACGACTTTGGATTTGTTATATTGGAGATCGGTGGAGTTTACCAACGCGATGCAGGTCTTTACACTTGCAAAGCCACCAATCGACACGGAGAAGCAACAGTTTCATGCAAACTGCAAGTCAAAGGAAGACAAGGTATTATTTTGGAACCACAGTTACCATCTCACTTCAAGTCTGGTACCGAAAGCATACAGAAACTGGAAGAGACGCTGCACAAGCGGGAAGAAATTGCAATTGAAGATGAAAAGCCCAACCCACCAAAGTTCACGGTGGAAATTAAAGACAACCTTGACGTCCCTGAAGGTGGACCCACCCACTTCGACTGCCGGGTAGAACCAGTTGGTGATCCCACGATGAGAATTGATTGGTTTTACAATGGCAGACCATTCGCTACCGGATCCCGAGTTCATATGCTCAATGATTTTGGTTTTATTGCGTTGGACATTGACTACATATATGCTCGTGACGCTGGAGAGTATACCTGTCGCGCAACGAACAGGTGGGGTTCCGCAACAACAACTGCAAAGATAACATGTAGTGCTAAACGTGACATCGTTTTGGAATCTCAGCTGCCACAGGGAATGAGTGGGGAGAAGATCAAGGAACTTGAAAGAGGACGTGTGAGTGACGCGCCGAAGGAAGAGCCTGTTATAAGCACCCCGCCCAAGTTTATAACTCAGATCCAGTCACACACTGTTGAAGAATCCGAAAGCGTTCGCTTTGAATGTCGCGTGGAACCCAAAGAAGATCCAAAACTGCGCATTGAGTGGTACCGTAATGGAAAGCTTTTGCCTTCTGGTCATCGGTACCGCACGGTTTACGATATGGGTTTCGTTTCACTTGACATTTTGTACGTTTACGCTGAAGATTCGGGAGAATACGTGTGCCGTGCAGTTAACGACATTGGCGAAGATTTCACTAAAGCGACCGTATCTTGCAAACGTAAGTGTATACACAAATATAATAAAACGTTTACTAAGTTAACATTTTCTTAGATTTAATTAAACACTTTATTTTTCATAGAACTGCCGGATATTATTCTACAAAATCAAGTACCACGAGGTATGAAGAAATCCGAAGCACTGACGCAGATGGAAGCTACTATCAAGAAGTATACTTCGGAAATATTTTTGACTGAAGACGATTTATATGACGCTGATAAGAAACAACCCCCACGATTTGTTACCCAAATTGAAAGTCAAACCACCTTAGTAGAAATGGAGTCTACGAAATTCGAGTGCCAACTGGCACCAGTCGGTGACCCTAATATGAAAGTAGAATGGTTTTTCAATGGCAAGCCATTATTGCATAGTAAGTTACAGTGTAATAATTCATAAACACCACATGTAGATGAACTGAACATTATTGTAGTGGTTTTGGTACAAAATATTTATTTTTACAGAGAACCGATTCACGCCCATCTATGACTTTGGATACGTGGCGATGAACTTCGGCTGGGTGTACCCTGAAGATAGTGGCGAATACGTTTGCCGTGCCACTAACCTGTACGGTATGGATGAAACCCGAGCTGTGATTAAGACAGCTGGCAAACCGGGTATTGTTTACGATTCTCAATTACCTAAGCATATGAAGAGTATTGAGAGGATTAGAGAGATGGAAGCTGCCTGGCAAACGTAAGTGTTTTGTCATGTTGTTCACTAACAAATAAACCTTGCCATGGCCTAAGTGTGGCACTTAAGATTAAATGTTTTAGGCATAGTATTCATTTTGGAGTCGCGCGGTCAACTGTGTAGTCCTTTGTATAAGAGCAGATCCATTGCCTCTGTATTGTTTCATCAAAATCGGAAGAAATCATACCATGTTATACAGATTCTTTTCTGATTATGTTTCATCTTGTGTAAATAGTATTCCTGTGCAACGAAGTTTGTAGGTATTATAATGTGTAGATTTGTTTAACTTGACAAAATAAATTTAATGTAGGGTGCCCGAACAAGCGCCAGAGGAAGCGAAGGCACGATCGCCACCAGTCTTTGTCAGCCGTCCGGACCCAGTGACCGTCGAGGAAGGCGAGTGGGCTCGGTTCTGCTGTCGCGTCACCGGACACCCCAAACCTCGAGTAATGTGGCTCATCAATGGCAACACTATTGTTAATGTAAGTATGAAACAATTTACCTTTGTCCAAACAAGTTATTTGTCAAACGCAAGGCTAGTAAAACTGTTGCGATTTTAATTTCAGGGTTCCAGATACAAACTAACCTACGATGGAATGTATCACTTCGATATACCTAAGACCAGGCAATACGACACCGGCAAAATTGAAGTGATTGCTAGAAGCTCAGCAGGTGAAGCCGTAGCTTCTACTGAACTAAAAGTAATACCGAGACATGACGACTATAGAGGAGTTCTGAAGAATGCTCCACGACGTAAGTTTTACATACATCTGGGTGAAAACATGACGCTTATTTTGCAGTTAACAATATCCATAAACATATACTTAGTGATTTACGCATTTCTACATACCAAAAACAGCTTTTAAACTGCTCTAACATACATTACCAAACTACGCACACAACAACAAGCCGCTTAAGCACAAAGTACCCCCCAGCTTCCCGTTACCTTTCCTCTCTTTTTCCACAAGGAGTGCAGCTAAATCAATTGCTTCTGCCGGCTTTGCCAACGGATTCTGGGAGAGGTATGTCTTAAAAATGTTTAAATGTTTTTGGTTGGCACAATTTTAACTTTGTTTTTGGTTAATACACAGCTTGGTATGATGAAACAACGCAGTATCAGCGCTCTGAAACTGAATTAGAAAAAACCTTTGAGGAAAGGCAAGTCCTGCAACGACAGGGAGTTATTGACCACAGACCTGAATTAAAACCGAAACTTATTAAGGAGCCTGAAACAGAATGGCAACAGACAGTTAAGAAGAAGAAGAGTGAAGAGTACTACAATAAACTCCAGGAACTAGAAAATGAGCAGGTCATTAAGGAAAGTCGATTCAGGGAATCTACTCACCAATATGCTATTCCTGGAGAAAAAATCGCGAGTAGTTCTCTTGCCAAAGGCATGGCTCAAAGATATGAGGACAACTTGTAAGTCATTTTCGATTTTGTAAAAATCTGCACTTTGAAATTTTAAGAAAAAGGTACTATTATTAATATATTTTCTTTATTACAGAGAACAAACAGAAGTTACCACTGAGCAAGTGCAGATGAAGGCCGTACCAAAACCTAGAATTCCAGGCCCGTCTGAATCTACTGTTCATGGAAAAGAAGTACATGTTGCTAAGCAAAAACAGATTCAGAAGGAGGTTGTTGGAGATACTGAAATAACGCGTAAAATAACTTCCACTGAAACCACCGAAATGGAGCATAAGGCGCAAACTCAAGAGAGAGTTGTGGAGGGACCTGTGAAGCCTAGCCAACCTCCAGTCTTTACTAAGAAAATGCAACCTTGTCGTGTGTTCGAGCATGAACAAGCCAGATTTGAGGTTGAGTTTGACGGAGACCCACTACCAACAATCAAGTGGTATAGAGAAAACTTCCCTATTAAGAATTCTGCTGACTTCCAGATCCATACATTCAGCACCAAATCTATTCTTATTATCAGGCAAGTGTTTGTAGAGGACTCTGCTGTGTTCGCTGCTGTGGCTGAAAACCGTGGTGGAACTGCTAAATGTAGCGCTAACTTGGTAGTAGAGGAGCGAAGGCGACAGGGAAGAGGAGGAGTTGCTCCACCAAGCTTTACGTTAACTGCCCAAAATGTTAATGTGACAGCCGGTCAATTGGTTAGATTTGACACAAAGGTTACCGGAACAAAGCCTATTGATGTTTACTGGCTGAAAAATGGCAAGAAAGTTCAACCAGACATCAGAAATAAAATTCTAGAAGAAGATGGCACATATACCCTACTTATTCTTGAAGCTTATCCCCAAGATTCTGGTAAATATGAGTGCGTCGCTATTAACAGCGCTGGAGAAGCACGCTGCGACGCCGAGTGCTCAGTTAATGCTCCTGCTACCAAAGAAAAACCAAAACCACAAACTAAAGCCGCTAACGCGCCACCTGAGATTATTGAGCCTTTGAAAGACAAGGTTGTTGCTGAAGGTCAAGCGATTGAATTCAGTTGCAAGATTGTTGGAAAGCCGGCACCTACGGTCCAATGGTACAAGGGCGAGAAATTAATCAAGCCTTCCAAGTACTTCCAAATGTCTCGTACAGCGGATGAGTACACCTTGCGCATATCGGAGGCCTTCCCTGAAGATGAGGGTGATTATAAGTGCGTTGCTTACAACTCGGCTGGCCGAGTGACTGTTGCCGCAAAACTGAAAGTAACCCAGCCCGATCAGGCCGACAACTTGCCAACTTTGACACCCCTTCGAGATCTTGTTGTGTATGAAGGCCAACCAGCTCAGTTCAAGACCCACATAACCAGCAAAGTCAAGCCGACGATCCAATGGCTTCGAGAAGGTGCACTCATTCCTGAAACACCAGACTTCCAGGTAATGATATATTGTTGTGATTTTTTAGTATCTTCAATAAATTGTGTCATTAAATTTTGCATCTCTTAATCTCAAGTTTCAGCTAAACGTAAGAATACATGCTAAGAATTACCGTTTTGGACCCTAAGTGTCATGTATAAACATTCAAACTGCGGAAGATTGACACCTGACATAAGGTTTTTGCTAGTCTATACCGCTCCTAAGTAACGACCTCCTCCAAGTTCTTCCTGTATCAAGACACCTAAACCAACCGAACGTCATGAATAACCTCTTGCTGAAAATGGTGTTATAAATACTTGCTTGTTCGACTTACAGATGATCCACGAAGGGAACAACGCCGTGTTGCTGATCGGAAACACCTACGAGGAGGACACCGGTACCTTCACTTGCCGAGCCACCACCGCTGCCGGCCAAGTCGAGACTTCGGCAAAGCTAGTCGTCAAAAGTAAGACATAGATACAGGCAGCGAGCTCGCGTCGCGCACTTTTAATCCATTAATGTAGTGTTTCTTTGTTTCATCTTTAAATCACTTTGAGATCGGGTGAAAACTACTATAGAGTAAAACTCTGAAAGTTGACATGCGAGTTTAGTATTAAATGAAATGGCTTTAAAATCGTAGCGGTTACCGCAATAACGACTTACGTCCGCTTAAGACACACCCCATGATCACCTTTTTGACAATATGACACAAACTACCGCGAGTGCAGGTTCTTACTGACCCTGATAGAACGACCTAGCCCCTTCGGAACGTAGGCCATTGGTATTCCGCGTGATAATACGGTGACTACGCGCACATTATATCGTGCGTTGCTGTGCCGCAGTACTGGTGAACTGATAAAAAATATGGTATCAAGGAAATGCACACACTGTACGCAAAATAGCTTTATAGCCGACTAGCAGCGCCCCGCGGTTTCACCCGCGTAGTTCCGGTTCCCGTGGTAATACGGGCATAAAATATAGCCTATGTTACTCAGGGCGAATGTAACTTTCTAGTGGTGATAGAATTTTTTAAATCGATCCTGTAGTTTTTGAGTTTATTCGTTACATAAAAAAATGCAAATATTTCCTCTTTATAATATTTGTATAGGTAGCTTTGTCAGGAAAGTAAATTGGTGTATGTAAAGCAGATGAGGTACCATTTACGAATAAAAGTACTGTTAAACAAACGCAATTTATGACCACTTTTTTTAAAATCGCAAATGTAATGTAAGTTACAGCAAAGACTACCTTTTTTACTTTAATATTCCTTCCTTTCCCTTCTTTCAAGAAAAACTGAACTTACTACTACTGAACTTACTACTTTTGATTTTAGACTGTGCCAGATTACCTAAAAGCGATGGTTACATCGTTTATTCAACAACTAAATATATGTGAAATTGAACAAGTGCATTATTTCCTCAAAAAACAAAATTGAGGCACTGTTAGATATAAAAGAAATCATAAAATAACTGAAATGATTTTGCGTACAGTCCTGTACAGAATATTACCAACATACATTTCTTTGATACCGGACCCGAGTTCACCATTGTGCTACCAGAAGCAACACACCGCAAACCCTAACATTTGCAATTCGACTCGATTGTAAATTTAACTTGTAGTACTATTTGGGCGAATTTCCGCATCTAACATCGCTGTATATTTAAGCTTTTTGTGTAAATAGTCCTAGTCTTACCACGAGGCAGGCGACAAGTGACGAGCGGCGAGCGACGAGGCAGCCTCCATGTAGTGGACACACGCAACTGTGATTAACATGAACACGAGACATTTTACGACTGTTTTGTTTTGCTTTTACCGCTACGATGTTTACTAAATGTAAATGTATACTTTGATCGATTACCTATACTGTATATTAGAATACATTGCGTTACAAAACAAAGACGCGTACTTCGATAAAACATCAAATGTATTTTTCACCCAATACTCATTTATAATAATGATAAGCCTGCTAAAGTTAATGAATTATTTATTTGGCCTTATTAACCATAATTAGTATTAAAAAGATTTACGCTTTTTGTGTTGAGGTCTGTTCAGCTATTTTGTATAAACTCAGTATCGAGTTCACTGTGCAGTGTGCATCCGCAGTAAATCAAAACTGGACACTGACCCCGACATCTGTCGTTGCTTACGTATGTCGATTCCGTAGAGAGTTTCTACAAAATGGCCTGGCTGACCTGTGAATCTAATGGAAATGATCTCCGTGATGTCCATCGTTTGCAAAGGTCATTTCATTTGAAGTGCAGTTAATCAGATAGTTATTGAAACTGGGACTTGTGGCAGCTTGTGTGGTTTAGAAGTCAAAAGCAATCAGATCAGAAACAACCGCTTAGTAAAGAAAAGTCCCCGTTTCAAGTTTAACCTTGTCTAAGCATGAATCATTGTTTGTACTGTCCGATTTAGATTTGGCACTATGTTTAAGATCAGTCACACCTAACCACGCCGCACGCGCGTGATGTTACCTAACAGCTACGACTAACTTTGTCGGTGTCACGGTATCGTCGTGTCGATGTCAAGGTTTGCGATAGTGGGCATAGCGGGCGGGGGTCGTTCTCGCGGAGCACAAAGTTAATCGTGGTTGTATCTCGCCATGCCTCTAGTTCCGCTGTCAACTCTTATATGACAAAGAAACATAAAATTAGTGTACTAAGTCGCACACCTCAGCGGCTCTCCACTCAAACTTGAAGTACGCACGCACTACTTGCCTTGCCAGTTTCTATGTTTTGACAACACTGCCGATGTTGATGACCTAATTTTTTTTGCAAGTACAAATCCAAACTGAATGAGATTTTATAGTTTAACGTTACAGTGATCTTTAACTTAGTTTGTTTTAAGTGCACGATATTGTTAAAATTAAAAATGTGTTGTATGTTTCACCTAATTGTATTAAGTTATTAGGCGTGGCAGTATTTTATGACTAAATGAATTCTTAGAATATTTAATAATATATTTATGACTTAAAATTTTGTATGTTACCTTTATGTGAAATCTGTTTAATAAATGCTATAAATTAATAATAATTTCGCATTATTCTATTACACAACAAAACAATCTTCAAACTTTCAAGTGTGAAATGCTCGATAAAGTCGTAGGTAGAGTAGATTACAATCATCTGACATTAAACACAACGCACTCACACTTAGTGCCTGCTATCCATCAGACTTGCTCAGACTTTCATTTTATAAGACAAAGAATATGTTTCCTTGATGGATGGCGAGCTCGCTTTGGTTGCTTTCTTTCATCCAACTGGCACAACTCTATCTAAACTTCTATTTTCTTTCTTCATACCATCCAAATCTCAGTTGTGATTTAATAAGTCACATGTTTTTTTTGTTACTGTTGTAACTAAACAGTTGATTAACTATAACTTCTAGAGATTCTTTTTTTTAATAACGCCAGTTAATTGATGCCAGCTTTGATAGAAATGTTTCTCCTGAAGCCAACAAGCTTTGTATTTGATGAAATTAAAATTTGGGAGTATGATTTGCGTTTGCGCGTTGATGTCTTTGAGAAAGCAAACCTTATAGTTTATTGTTTACAACAACACAAAATTTACACACAACATAACACATAATTTGGTTTAGTTATAATATAGGATGTTATAGATTTGACATGACTTGAAACAGTAAGAGCACAGTCAATTTCGTGACATATCGTTACGTTGATCAGAAGGCTTATTCTCCTATTTAGGTACCTAATAATAGTTTAAATTCAAGACGGAATCTCAAATCAGTTATAATCATTTCTGTAAAAAAACTTGAAAGAAATGTAATGAAATATGAGAATGAGCTAACATTGGGAACATTCCTTTAAATACAGGAATTGCCCCCTAGTAAATAATAAAAAAACAAGCATTTCAGAGGACAAATGCACTGGATATAAATAAGGTAAGTGGAACGGTAAGTAACAGATCGTAGCAGTATGCAAGAAGAACAAATCTCAAAAATCTTAAAAAACATGCATTTAGAGCAGTAACTAAAAAATAGTTTTTTTTTAATTTACCTCAGCGGCTAACAGCTTCCCTTGGAAGCCTGATGAAACACATAGGATAGAATCTGAGGACTTCTTTTCACGCTACCTTAATTAGGATAATTCATAATGCATTTCTAGGGATACTACAATATCTAAATCAAAATGCAGAAGTATTTTGTTATTTGAATAAAAAGAAATTGGTACTCGTAAAATAACTAAATCTTGTAAAGCAGACTGTTAGCGAACGTCCTTTGGACAAAATGTGGTCCAAATATTTAACTAAAATAATTTCAATTGAGTTACGATTCAGATGTTTAAAAAAGTCAAGAAATCATTATAAAAACATACATAACAATTAGGAACTATCCCTTATATCTATAATTATATACGTATTTAGAATTGTAGAACATTAAATAACTCTAGAGGCCTGCAGCAGTTTCACCCGCGTAGTTCACGTTCCCGTGGAAATCCGGAGATAAAATATATTAAAGCTATGATTCTCGCTGATAATTTAAATTATTTTTTGAAATTATATATCTTTTGGTTGGTGTGCCTATACAAATAAATACCTAATACAGTTTTCCACTGCCGAATAAATGACTAAAATCGGTCCAGTAGTTTCGGAGCTTATTCGGTACAAACATCAATAAAAAATATCTTTCCTCTTTGATTAATCATTGCGTTCAGGCGAAAATGTATAATTTTATGGAAGATACTTAGACCAAAGTGTAGGTTTTTAGTCCACTGTAAGGCTGGCCCATATTCCAAAACGTAAACTCCAACTCAACTCGAACTCAAACTTCAACATGAGGACGGAAACGTCAATGGGAGCTTGACGTTTTAAAATGTAGATTTCATTTTCGAGAAATGAGTTTTAGCTGAGCAAGCGCGTTTATGCGTTTATTGGCGCATCTCTCGAGCACTAAAACTTATTTTATGACAAGCTTTATTGAAAGTTTGCTGCTCCAATGGAATTGGAGTTTACTTTTTGAATATGGGCCTAGGCCAATGTTTCTGAGGTACTTTAGTCTGTCCTAGTCCTAGTCCTTGACGGTCCGTAGCGAGAATTTGGAATACATTTAATAAAAATGTATTCGAAATTTGATAAAAATGTAGGTATTCTAAATTGTTTTTTAACTGATCAAGACCATCATGGGCCCGATAAGTCGATTAAATACTATAGTGCTTATGTATATAGAATGTATGATTGTTTTGGCGTAACGCACGGCTACCTCTGTGAAATTACCGATTGCATAAATATAAAGTTATGGTGACGTGTAGCCGCAGCAATACTATGCTGACGCGAAGCCAAATAATGGCATTATTACCGGTTTTCATTGCGGTTTTGAAATGTCACCTTTTCAGCTGGGATAGATGTGTCATGTCATCAATGAGCTTGAAGCACGGATAATGATGTATCTATTAGCATGCCTGCGCAATGATACGCATGGCGGTTAACTGATCTTGATTCAGTTAGCGGTCATTCGTATCGCCGCACGTCGACAACTTCGTTATTGGTCGACATTTATCATTCTCATGTTAACTGTGGCAGCACATAAATGCCAAATATTTTTGTCAAATAGCTTAAGGTGGCAGTAACAGTTTAAAAATGATATATATAATATATACAAATCTAAAAAAAGTAAGCGATGCACTATATTACAAAGAAGAAAAATATGAATAATGATTTTATTTACTTACTGAAGCACAGTCAATCTAGGTATGCGCTAATGCGTATCTGCTTAATTCGTACCTCGGCAGAATTGTACCGTGAAAACAGGACAATATTTGTCCGTGTGTAATATACTTATACGACACACATTCGGCCTTTTTCAGAGGAAGGGATTTGCAGAAAAATCATATGGTATAGAAGAATTTATTGACAGGTGTGGTAATCCGATTATACCAAAAAAAGAAGATTACACTGGATTCCACAAATTATTGGTTTGTAGTACCTACCTATTTCATTTGTTTAGATTTATGCGCAAAATAAAACCATTAACATAAAATAATTATATAGAGATTCAGGGCACGTAAAAAATTTAACTCTGTTTAATTATTCTTGAAACTACAACAGGTTTTTCTTAAGGGTACGACTCGAGCAACCTTACCCTATATCACGAAATGGGTAACTGAATCAGCCAATTCAGGCGGTACACTCGATCTAGAACAAAGTGCATTATGTTCGTTTATGTTCAAGGAATTTTAAAGTATGTATTAACTATCACTTTAAAATTCCTTGAAATTACACAAATTTAATTCAAGAAGAAACACTTCCGTTTTATTGTTGTTCGGTTTTTTGTTTTGTTTTTTAAAAGTTTACTTATATCAATTGTGTGTTTTTGGTTAGTAGGTAGATTAAAAAATCCACCCTTACAAATTTGAGTCTTAAAAATAATTGCGCCTCGACTACGATCTACGAAAATTTGTTTGTTAAATTTAATAGCATACCAAATTCTCAATCAGGTAAAAAGATTAATTAAGTAAGCACTTGTACAATTATTCACAAATCGCGAGCTTATTGCTTACAAAACCACACCGTTCGTCCGTCACTGCGGCGCATTCGCGAGCTCACTGTTTAGAAAATCATCACGCCGTTCGTCCGTCACTGCGGCGCATTCGCGAGCTTACTGTTTACAAAACCATCACACCGTTCGTCCGCCACTGCGGCGCATTCGCGAGCTTACTGTTTACAAAACCATCACACCGTTCGTCCGTCACTGCGGCGCATTCGCGAGCTCACTGTTTAGAAAACCATCACACCGTTCGTCCGTCACTGTAGAGCTTTCGCAACTGTTGTGTACCAAATGTATACTCGAGGGGCGCAGATATGACTCACGGTCCGACCGTTTGTACGTAGATAGAATACTGCAGATATCTATATTGTGGGTCCAGTCTCCTTAATAATAAGTGCAAAATAAAATAAAAACTAACAAGCCAATATTGTCCCCTTATAGTACAAAGGCCCCCTTATATTTAATCCACGTTGTTTTTGCTGTTGCGAGCCGAATCAATCCTTACTTAATATTGTAAACGAGAAAGTTTGTACCTATAGATGTTTGTTACTCTTTCACACAAAAAGTACTGAATTGATCTTGATAATTTTTGGCACATAAGTAAATTATAGTCTATTCTATATAATAATTAATAATAATCTATACTAATATTACTTATAAAGAGGAAAGATTTGTATTTTTGTATGTAACGAATAAACTAAAAAACTACTGGACCGATTTCAAAAATTCTTTCACCATTAGAAAGCTACATTCACCTTGAGTAACATAGGCTATATTTTATCCCCGTATTCACACGGGAACGGGAACTACGCGGGTGAAACCGCGGGGCGCTGCTAGTCTGGAATAATCGATACTATACTATATGGGAAATTTTCGACTCTCTGCTAGTGAAAATGGGCAAAGCCGCGGGCGGCAGGTAGTAATTCATATAATTGACAAGTTCATAATGTCTAAAATAATCACGGATTTGTCTGTTTTGTGTTGTCGGTTTGGATTCCAGTTTAAGAGCGAGTTAACCACCCCTAGTTCTTCTTCCGCAACTGTATAAATAATACCTGGGTTTCAGTGTTTACCAGACCTGCGTCTGGTTTGTTAGGAGAGAAAAGAAGAAGTATCGATAATTGATTTTGCCGTATACGGAACGGTCGCATATTTCAAAACGATGTTTTACGCTTATTAGCTGAACTTTGGGAGTAGGTACAGTTTGATCCTTTCTGTTTTATACAATTACTAAGTACGTGTTAGATGACATATACTCTCCACGTTTATATTAAACCGTCCTATGTATGTGGAGTCGTATTTTTTGCGATTATTTTTTCTACGGATTATTAATAGCAGACTCTGTTCCTGTTGCGATATTCACCACTGCGCTATCTAAAAATGTGTACCAGGTATTCTCGCTTGGAATAATCTGTTATCCATGATACAAATTTATCACGACTTTTATTCTCAGAAAGGTTGGCTTCATGGAGTAGATAGTCAGTTTACCATGATTGCTTTGCTACTAGAAAAGCACCTCAAATAGTTTCGGCAGAAATAGTAGACAGTAATTTTTCTCTCCTATTGCTGCGGAGATAATTTCAATGGAAAACCTTTCCGATTTTTTTTTTAAAGTATGGGGAATTGCGCTTTTCTAAGTAGCTCTACTTAAACGGCATCAACGGATTCGGCTCATGCAAACTGGGGTCTAATGGATCAAAAGACATAGCATAGAACTTGAAAGGCGGCGTTATCATTTGATAAAAAATAAAATTGTGATATGTTCAACTAACATACTTTGCTTATCTACAATTTTATTAGTTAACGGCCGAACCCAATAACCGATCTATCACATACTGGAGATAGAAAAACAAATGAAACAACAGAAAAATCAAGAAAAATTATGTATGTTTTCTGTTGTTTCATTTGTTTTTCTATCTTCAGTATGTGATAGATAGGTTATTGGTTTCGGCCGTAACTCGCTTCTGCCAGCGGTTTCCCCAGCGTGAAATTTGAAAATTATTCCAAGGGAACATATTTCGGGGATAGAAAGTAACTTATGCCATATTCCGGGCATAACTCTTGGGGGTTGAATTTCAGAAAATGGTAATATTCGTGTTTGTTTTATAAACTAATATCATAGAGCATTTGGACCAAATTACAAGTAAATCTGACCACAAAATATGTTCTATACAAACTTTGCCATGTCATTAAACTTTCATTCTTTCATATGCTTGTAGACATTATAATGGAAACATCCGCGTAAAATGATACTTCTCCAAAGGTTTAACGTGGCGATAATATGCAACCCTTTTCTATTGACCCAGTTAACACTCCGTAAATCGTCTCCTGGGGTCTGTTTTAAAAATCTACAAATTACAAAAAAAAAAATTAATTCTGCCAGTATGGAAATTGGTGCCACCAAGTTTTTAGGATTTGCCCCAAGGAATAAATTCTTCCAAATAAATTTTAACTTCTTCTAAAACGTATTCTGTCTCCGACGAGTGTCGTCACAACCCCAAGTTGGCCATTTGTTATACATTTGTCATTACAACACGATTAAACTAACCACTAAATTCATAATGGTCGACCATTGGTCGGTCAGTGGTCTCGTAATAGAATAACAATTTCGTATTGAAATTATTATAAAACTCGTTAGTAGAAATGGTTTTTGAAAAACGACTACTAAATTTGAACATTAAGTCATGTGAGATTTCTTTAATATGTATTTTTACATATTACTTATTAGTACTATGCAATCTAAAATTAACGCATACGTCTGTCATTCATTTGTTTTTTTATATACGAGATTACCATTATATATGTCATTTCTTTCAATGGAGTGTCAGTGGTTGACCATTGGAAAGAAATAATGACGTTTTTATATATAAACTTGTCAAAATCGACAATTATGAAATCAATGATAGACCATTTTGACACAATTGTAATAGCAAACTTGAGGCCCTTGTCTTGTGCGTCTCACATCCAACAGCTGCTCGCAACCGCCACCAGGTCGCGACGGTCGTCAGGCCGGTCCACCCAACGTAACCGTATTCTGTAGTTTGAAAAGCACACAACAACACACACACTCAGCAACAGTTATTTTATACTTAGGAGTATAATAACTGTTATTATCATTAGTTTTCCGTTTTATGAAATTTAGCACGAATATTCGTGCTAAATTTCAGATGACTAAATCCAGAGAATGTAAATCTACCATTCAAACCTTAATAACGATTTAGGGGGTCCTAAATCTTAGTTTGAGGGTAGTTGTGATAAACAAATAATAAAGATCTTTATTATATATTTTGGCTAGTAGTCGTACCAAGCTTCAAGTATATTAATTAGCCCAAGGAATAAGATTTTTCATACAAACTTTCATCCGCTTGACCAATGGTTTAAGCTCTGCGTTAATCCATCAGTCAGGACAAAGGATTTTATGTATAGAGATTGTAGTGGTAAAAGAGTGTATTATTTATTTCTTTCACCATCCTGCGAATAAACATCCCACGAAAAGGACCGGGTGCCAACACAGTTCAGGTCATGCCGAGTGATGATTTTGTGCTGATTTTGTCTCCGGGAGGTTCCCTTTGTGGTGGCCGGAGATCTTTCAGCGGCTTGAAATCCTCGGAAACACTTTTGGTCCGATAGAAGTGGGAGAACTCCCTTTACCTTGACTTTGCACCGAGAGCATCCCACTTTTTCTCGCTTTCGACTATGGTTCGGTAAACGCGAAGTGCCGTGAGGAGGTCTCAGTGGTGCTAGGTCCAAGCAGAACACTACAGCGTATGTTGTGACGTGTCCTCGAGGAGATTCACACAGTGATGGCAAACGATTGTCCGCTCCCGACTAACTTGACGCAACTGCAAACACACCCAAGTATGGAATGGAGCACTACATATTTAAAGAAGTTTATCTATTCCAAGTTATGTTGGGTTCGGCTTTCAGTGTAAACGGATGCAAAAAAAAATATCAGTAATTATATCGTCTAACTACTGTCAAAGTTCTACAAAAGGCAGTCGGGACCAACGCTACGGTAAAAAGTAGTAATATATTCATCTACGGGCTAACCTCGGCAAGCAACTTGCGTAACTTTGAAGACACGGGTCAGTGGCTATTATTAAGCCACAACCTCCTGGTAATATATCAATATTAATAAAAAAATATATATGTCATGTAAAACTGAAAGATCGTTGCTCTTGCAAAGCATGGCTCACGATGAAGATATTATCTTTATTTAATACTGTCTGAGGTCCTGGGCCTCAAGTCTGCTATTTTTATAAATTTGTCATTCCAACACGATCCCACTGTCATTTTGCTTTAAGTTCGTAATTGCTAAATTCATAATGGTCGATCATTGCTCTGTCAATGGTCTCGTAATACTTTTTTATAACCGAGCTATTAAAAGTAATGACTGCACACTGACGTTCTAATGGCAGGTCACTGATCAAAGGAAGTGTCAGAATTTTAGCAGATTACTTCATACGTCTGTCATTCATTTGTCATTGTATACGAGATTACCATTCTATGCCCTTTCTTTCAATGGAGTGTTAGTGGTTGACTATTTGAAAGTTATAGTGACGCTTTTATATTAGTAGATTACCAAACTTGTCAAAATCAACAATTATGAAACCAATGATAGACCATTCTGACACTATTGTAATAGCAGACTTGGGGCCCTGACCTACTGTTGACTGACCGATAGCGCTCTAGACGAAACCGCTGGTCGTAGACACTTATAATTTAGGGGGTGGATGTTTTGGTGTTTATGTGCATATACTAAGAAAGAATTAATGTAATCCCCAAACCTAAAGAAGAAAAACTAGGTGAAAACGTTCATCATAAATCTTTGGAAAAAATATTTATAGACTTGAAACTTGGCATGACCACGTATCTAAGTAAATAAAAAAGATTAACTCTTTTATCGCACTACACCCAATTCAACACTCCTTACCGGGACTGTAGTAGTAATCAAGTTTATATGGAATCTCGAAAATTCTAACACATAATCCAATAGAATTTAAACTTTGGAATTAAAAATTTTGGAAAATAATCAATAGTTTTTAGTTTATATATACTTATTATGATTTTACAGCTTGCTTTAATTAACTTGAAAATTGGCGTAAATAATCTTAAACTTATTCATAATGAACCCCCTTCCGGCGTAAAAACCGTCACTATTATTCCCTGGATTAATAAATTAAGTACATAAGTAATAAAGAGTCCCTAACGATTCATGGTTAGACGGAGGATTTAATTTGTGAAGAAAAATATTTTAGAAAATTCAAAAATGAAAAATATCAAGACAAAATCATACATGTTAAATAAAATAGAAATAATAAATTTTAAAAGAGTAAGTTAGATAGTTGAAGTTAAAAAAGAATAGAATACTCTCAATTTCATTTCATGACATTTTACTGAAGAAGAAATGACTGAGAAGGCTATATTAATGATCGTATTATTCGATTTATTTTATTATTTAATAATGACCCAATCCATGGCTGCCATTATAATACAGGTTTATTTTTCCGTATTGACAGCTGTTTTATTCAGTTTGATTGACCATATTTATAAATTGGTAGATTTAGGTTCCATAATCAACAGTCGCAAACGCAATCCTTCTCATTTTCCGTAAAGCAATGGTATTTGCAACGAATTGAATACAAAAAACTGCTGGAAATAAGCCCTTATCTACAAACTTAGACTGAGTACAAAAACGGAATGCACCATGATATTTTCTTTTATGAAATGACAATGTACTTGAAATAAATATCTTGCACACTGGTTGTTTCTTTATCTAATTATGATCACTGAATTATGCATTCTATGGCATTCGATTTATTTCTGGTTATTTCATAAATTCGTTCAAAAAATGTATTATGTCTTACCTACGCACTCAAAACATCATTCAACACTTGGTCGCTACGTTTCTTGTCATTTCAATTATATTCCATTATATTTATGGAGTTGAAAGAATTTTGAGTATCATTTATTATATCATTATGAATATCAACATTTCACAAAAAACTTTTTTTATTTCAGAATCTCGTAAATCCGTCCGGAAGACCTTCCAAGACAAGACCGATGTAACAATTTCGAGATCTGACGATATAGATTTAACACAAGTGAGTAAGTCAACATATCAATCTACTGAAGAAAGTAATTTACTGAAAATTCAAAATTTACAAGATATAGAGACCAAAAAACTTGTAACCAACGTACCTTGGCGTAAACAATCTCAGATAGATACTTTGCAAGAAACCAAAGAAGAAAGTCTTGAAATTAAACATTGGCGAAAGCTAAAACCAGATACTAAATCTTCTTTTACGGAAAAAATATCAGTAACAGATGATACTTCACTTTTGAAAGTACAAGATGATACTGAAATTAGCAAAACTATCGAACTCCAAACGTTGGAAACGAAATCTTGGAGAAAACCCAGGCGTGAGGATAAAACAGTAGAGACTTTGTCAACTACAGAGGATGTCACAATACTACAAACGGACCGAGATGAAGAGGAAGTACAAAGGAAGGTATCGCAATGGAGAAAGCCTTGTGTCGAGGAAAATAAACCCACTGTTAGAGAGGAAAGAAAAGATTCAATTCCTTGGACACAAGAAGGTATCAGATTGCGTCCTACAAAGGTTGAAAAGAGCGCAGTGGTAAAGGAAAAAATAGAAGATGTGACTTTAAAACAGGTAAGAAAAGGATCAATAAAAAAACTTGAAACTGAAGATGAACAAATATTGACAAATGAAGAAGACACTGCCAGAGGGGAAAGAAAAGATTCAATTCCTTGGACACAAGAAGGTATCAAATTACGTCCTACGAAAGTTGAAAAGACTCCAGTGATAAAAGAACGAATTGAAGATGTGACTTTAAAACAAGTGAGAAAAGGATCAATAAAAAAAGTAACAACTGAAGAAGACGAACAAATGTTGACATATGAGGAAGACACTGCTATATTGAAAATAGAAGAAGAGGAAGAACAAAAACTCAAAACAAAAGACCAAGATTTACCAGTATGGAGACGCAAACCAAAAGAAAAATCAGTGGTAGAGGTTAAACCAGAAGAACCTAAGCTGCCAACTGGCAAAAGGCTTCCAAAGGAAGAGGAACCTAAAGAAGAAGTGGTCCTCAAGCCCATTCCAAGGCAAAAAGCACCGGAAGAGGAAAAGCCAGAAGAAGTAAAATTAAAACCGGTCAAGAAGGAAAAGGTGGAAGAAGAAGCTAAGCCCGAGGAGCCCAAGTGGCCAACCGGCAGAAGACGCCCAAAAGAAGAGGAACCTAAAGAAGAAGTAGTTCTCAAGCCCATTCCAAAGCAAAAAGCACCGGAAGAGGAAAAACCAGAAGAGGTACAATTGAAACCAGTCATGAAAGAAAAGGTGGTAGAAGAAGCTAAGCCCGAGGAGCCCAAGTGGCCAACCGGCAGAAGGCGCCCGAAGGAAGAAGAACCTAAAGAAGAAGTAATCCTCAAACCAATTCCAAAGCAAAAAGCACCGGAAGAGGAAAAACCAGAAGAGGTACAGTTGAAACCAGTCAAGAAAGAAAAGGTGGTAGAAGAAGCTAAGCCCGAGGAGCCCAAGTGGCCAACTGGAAAAAGGCGTCCAAAGGAACAGGAACCTAAAGAAGAAGTGGTCCTCAAGCCCATTCCAAAGCAAAAAGAACCGGAAGTGGAAACATCAGAAGAGGTACAGTTGAAACCGGTTAAGAAGGAAAAGGCGTTGGAAGAAGCTAAGCCTGAGGAGCCCAAGTGGCCAACAGGTAGAAGGCGCCCGAAGGAAGAAGAACCTAAAGAAGAAGTAGTTCTTAAGCCAATTCCAAAACAAGCAGCACCGGAAGAGGAAAGACCAGAAGAGGTACGGTTGAAACCGGTAAAGAAAGAAAAGGTGGTAGAAGAAGCTAAGCCCGAGGAGCCCAAGTGGCCAACCGGCAGGAGACGCCCGAAGGAAGAGGAACCTAAAGAAGAAGTGATCCTCAAACCAATTCCAAAGCAAAAAGCACCGGAAGAGGAAAAACCAGAAGAGGTACAGTTGAAACCAGTCAAGAAAGAAAAGGTGGTAGAAGAAGCTAAGCCCGAGGAGCCCAAGTGGCCAACCGGCAGAAGGCGCCCGAAGGAAGAAGAACCTAAAGAAGAAGTGATCCTCAAACCAATTCCAAAGCAAAAAGCACCGGAAGAGGAAAAACCAGAAGAGGAACAGTTGAAACCAGTCAAGAAAGAAAAGGTGGTAGAAGAAGCTAAGCCCGAGGAGCCCAAGTGGCCAACTGGCAAAAGGCGTCCAAAGGAACAGGAACCTAAAGAAGAAGTGGTCCTCAAGCCCATTCCAAAGCAAAAAGAACCGGAAGTGGAAACATCAGAAGAGGTACAGTTGAAACCGGTCAAGAAGGAAAAGGCGTTGGAAGAAGCTAAGCCTGAGGAGCCCAAGTGGCCAACAGGTAGAAGGCGCTCGAAGGAAGAAGAACCTAAAGAAGAAGTGGTTCTTAAGCCAATTCCAAAACAAGCAGCACCGGAAGAGGAAAGACCAGAAGAGGTACGGTTGAAACCGGTAAAGAAAGAAAAGGTGGTAGAAGAAGCTAAGCCCGAGGAGCCCAAGTGGCCAACTGGCAAAAGGCGTCCAAAGGAACAGGAACCTAAAGAAGAAGTGGTCCTCAAGCCCATTCCAAAGCAAAAAGAACCGGAAGTGGAAATATCAGAAGAGGTACAGTTGAAACCGGTCAAGAAGGAAAAGGCGTTGGAAGAAGCTAAGCCTGAGGAGCCGAAGTGGCCAACAGGTAGAAGGCGCCCGAAGGAAGAAGAACCTAAAGAAGAAGTGGTTCTTAAGCCAATTCCAAAACAAGCAGCACCGGAAGAGGAAAGACCAGAAGAAGTACAGTTGAAACCGGTAAAGAAAGAAAAGGTGGTAGAAGAAGCTAAGCCCGAGGAGCCCAAGTGGCCAACTGGCAAAAGGCGTCCAAAGGAAGAGGAACCTAAAGAAGAAGTGGTCCTCAAGCCCATTCCAAAGCAAAAAGAACCGGAAGTGGAAAAACCAGAAGAGGTGCAGTTGCAACCAGTCAAGAAGGAAAAGGTTTTAGAAGAAGCTAAGCCCGAGGTGCCCAAGTGGCCAACTGGCAAAAGGCATCCAAAGGAACAGGAACCTAAAGAAGAAGTGGTCCTCAAGCCGATTCCAAAGCAAAAAGAACCGGAAGTGGAAAAACCAGAAGAGGTACAGTTGAAACCGGTCAAGAGGGAAAAGGCGTTGGAAGAAGCTAAGCCTGAGGAGCCCAAGTGGCCAACTGGCAGAAGGCTTCCAAAGGAACAGGAACCTAAAGAAGAAGTGGTCCTCAAGCCCATTCCAAAGCAAAAAGAACCGGAAGTGGAAACACCAGAAGAGCTACAGTTGAAACCAGTCAAGAAAGAAAAGGCGTTGGAAGAAGCTAAGCCTGAGGAGCCCAAGTGGCCAACAGGTAGAAGGCGCCCGAAGGAAGAAGAACCTAAAGAAGAAGTAGTTCTTAAGCCAATTCCAAAACAAACAACACCGGAAGAGGAAAAACCAGAAGAGGTACAGTTGAAACCGGTAAAGAAAGAAAAGGTAGGAGAAGAAGTTAAGCCCGAGGAGCCCAAGTGGCCAACTGGCAAAAGGCGTCCAAAGAAAGAGGAACCTAAAGAAGAAGTGGTCCTCAAGCCGATTCCAAAGCAAAAAGAACCGGAAGTGGAAAAACCAGAAGAGGTACAACTGAAGCCTATCAAAAAAGAGAAACCAGTGGAAGATGCTAAGCTTGAGGAGCCAAAGTGGCCAACTGGCAAAAGGCGTCCAAAGGAACAGGAACCTAAAGAAGAAGTCGTCCTCAAGCCCATTCCAAAGCAAAAAGCACCAGAAGGGGAAAAACCAGAAGAAGTACAACTGAAGCCTATCAAAAAAGAGAAACCATTGGAAGATGCTAAGCTTGAGGAGCCCAAGTGGCCAACTGGCAAAAGGCGTCCAAAGGAAGAGGAATCTAAAGAAGAAGTGGTCCTCAAGCCCATTCCAAAGCAAAAAGCACCAGAAGAGGAAAAGCCAGAAGAGGTGCAATTGAAACCGGTTACAAAAGAAAAGGTGGTAGAAGAAGCTAAGCCCGAGGAGCCCAAGTGGCCAACCGGCAGGAGACGCCCGAAGGAAGAGGAACCTAAAGAAGAAGTAGTTCTTAAGCCAATTCCAAAACAAAAAGCACCAGAAGAAGAAAAACCGGAAGAAGTACAACTGAAGCCTATCAAAAAAGAGAAACTAGTGGAAGAAGCTAAGCCCGAGGAGCCCAAGTGGCCAACTGGCAAAAGGCGTCCAAAGGAAGAGGAATCTAAAGAAGAAGTGGTCCTCAAGCCCATTCCAAAGCAAAAAGCACCAGAAGAGGAAAAACCAGAAGAGGTACAACTAGAGCCCATTAAAAAGGGGAAACCAGTGGAAGATGTTAAGATTCTTAAACCAATCTTAAAGCAAAAAGAAAAGCCCGAAGAAGTCGAGCATGAAACGATTACAACTGAAGCAGTTAGTGTTGAAGTAAAAACAGAAGAAAAGAAAAAGAAAAAGATTAAAAAGGAAAAGTCCGTTGAAGAGACTATCGTTGAGAAAACAACTGTAGTTAAAGTAGATGAGCCAGTTGACGAGATCGAGGACGAAACAACAACAGTTGTTAAACGGACGCAAATCAAGAAACAGATCAAAAAGGATAAAAAGAAAGGTACCATTTTTTCCCTTCATTATTATACTTATAAAATACAATACGATAAGAAAGATCATTTTAGGATTCAATAAATCAGAATGCGTCTTTAAATTGTCATTACAAACAGATGCATGGTTACTTTTATATTTGTATGTAACAAGCGCAATGTAAATACCATCATGTTTTTTTAATTCTGCGAACAATCACATCAAACGTTCCTTGAAGACATTAGAATCTACATATAAATACGATTATTTTCAAATGAAAATTTAAATTCGTTTATGACATAATTATGAGAAATTGATATCCATATTTTAAAAGCTGTCAAAGTGAAATTAAAGGAACATTTCTAATGTCTTCCGTAACTTCTGGATCAGCCCGTGTTAAAAAACGGAATTTCACTCTATTAATATTTGGTTATTATTCCCTTTCCCTTACTTAACAATACTTTTAGCAATAAAAAACTTTAACACAATTTCGATTGTAACATTTTTATTAAAAAAAAAAACAGATATTGCTGATATATAAATATTAGAGGATGGGAATCGTAAGAAATCATTCATTTATTTACTTTTGGTTTCTCTACATTAATATTTTAACAATCGTACAACTACACATATTAAAAAATACGTTAAATATATTTTTTAGTTAGTCGGTCCTTTATTTTGTCAGGCTGCATGTTAACTCCGTTTATATAATGTTGGATTAACTAGAACACTGTTTTACAGAGGTGGGACCATTGATTATTAAGCCAATTAAGGCTATGAACATATTGGAAAATAGCACATTAGAATTGACTGTTGTGTATGAGCCTGCGGATGATAACATAGTGAAGTGGTACCGCCAAAATAAACTTCTAGAACAAAGTGATGACTGTGTTATTCATACTGAAAATGGGATATCAACAATAAAAGTACAAAAAGTAGACAAAAATAAAGTAGGAAAATATGAAGTGATTGTTGAAAGAAATAACGTGGTTGCAAAATCAGGAAGTTCTATTAAACTACTAAAATCATTCGATGAAGACCAAATTTCGCCACCTGTTTTCATAAAACCTTTAAGACCAAAAACAGTTATATTAGGAGAAATTGTATTGTTAGAGGTTGAAGTTATTTCCAGCCCAACCGCTTCCTTCCAATGGTTCATAGACACAAGAGAAGTAACGACATATGCTAAACAAAATAAACTAACTAACATTTATGTAACGGACAGGGAAAACGTGTCGTGTCTATGCATTGAAAAAGTAAGCAAAGATTTCTTAGGAGTCATAACATGTAGAGCAGAAAACTTTGCAGGATCTGTTTCATGTTCTGCTTCTCTGCTAGAACAACCAGACAAAGAATTTATTGGGGAAGAGCCAATAATTATTACTCCCTTAGACTCGGTATTAATCATGGATGGGGAACCAATAAATCTTTCTTGTAAAATTAAGGGTCTGCCCTGGCCTCAAATAGATTGGTATCATAATGATACACTCGTTCAAAGAGCTAGAGATATTACAGTGGCCCGCCAAGAATCAGGCTTATGCGAATTATGCATTAAAGAAGCTTTTCCCGAAATGTCAGGAATATACCGCTGTGTAGCTACAAATGACTTTGGAAGTTGTAGCTGCGAATGTACTGTTGAGATTGAAGGTAGCGATGTAAATTCTACTTCATCATTGCATGAAAAATAGTTTGCATGTAAAAAATTACATGTACGGAGTGTATGATTATATTAATTCACCCAAGGCACCTAATAACACTGAACACATTTACCATGCATCTGTAGAACAATTTGAAGTTTGGTTTTTAATCAACAGTGGAGTGTTAAGAATTATTATTTTCAAAGCTAAGCTTACATTAAAACAAAGTTAAATTCAAAAATAAAAAGCGTAGTATTACATATTTGTAGTTACACGCACAGTTTTTCCGCAAATATTCTAACGTTAGATTACCTACGATGTAAACATAAACTGTATTACTTCATTAATTATTGAATAGGAAATCCAAATGAGTTTACCTTATACATAGATAAAAACTTACTATTTCAAACAAAGATGTAAAAGTAAGTTTAAAAATATGGGGTCAAAATGCTTGTGTTATGAGAGCTTCATGAATGTTAACTGCGTCGCATCCTGTTGCTGTGGGTGTATAATACCTTTTATTGGGTTGCTTCAAGCGACGGTAAAACAAGTATTTTTAACACATTAACGACCAAAGTATGGATTTTGCACAGGATTTAAGCACCGACGAATGATGTTAATTTTATAGTATAGAAGTCTTCATTCTTACTATTTTTTTTTCTAGCATACGAATACGTACCAAGTGCCTCAGAAGAAGATATACTAAGTGATGAGGTAAGAATATACAGAAAACTTGTTC
Source organism: Hecatera dysodea (assembly GCA_905332915.2). NCBI lineage: Eukaryota > Metazoa > Arthropoda > Insecta > Lepidoptera > Noctuidae > Hecatera > Hecatera dysodea. The sequence goes on along the minus strand of HG995286.1, from coordinate 20,027,562 downwards.
TATAATTAGGGCTATAATTGTGTATTTTGTATCTGTTGTCATCATTATTGAGAATCCGGTAAAGATTTATATTATATGTTACAGTTCAGAGTGCCAATTGCAAATTCGCACATTCAAGTCAAAATCTACTCAAAAGAAGGCATTTAAATCCAAAAATCGCTCCAATATGTGCTACTATTTGACAATCTTACTTTACCTATGGGTAAAGTAAGATTGTCAAATCATAGATTTTATATTATACCATAAAATCTATACCGTAAACTGTTTACTTCACAGAAAACGAGTGACATTGAGGAATTTGCTCCGCGCATTGTAAAAGCATTACCAACAGTAGTGTCAACTACAGAAGGAGAACTTACCAGGTTTGGAATACGTTCATTGTTTTGAAGGTTTCTTAATCATCTGTATTACAACCGTTGCAAAAAGTGTAGTAAAAGAGTTTATTTTTAGAATCAACAGATACCTTTCTAAATTTATTCGACTTTTAGATCTAAAAAATGCAGCATGTAACTAATACTGACACGTGAGATACTCCAGCAAGCCAAAGCGCACTCATAGAGGCGTTGGACCATTTGGCCTATTTATTTTTGCAATGACTACTAAGTCTATAGTCGATTTAAAAGAGCTTTCTGAAAAGGTCATTACGGTACGCTTCCGGGAAGCGAGTTGTGGTGTAATCAGAATTCGCCATAACGACGTGGCGTCATAACTTCTAATAATATATTTTAGGTTTGAAGCGAAGGCTGTTGGTATTCCCAAGCCTCAAGTAAGATGGCTTAAACAAGGCGTAGAGGTAATTCAGTCGCAAGAATACCAAATAGAAGAAATGGAAGATGGAACTTCGATACTGATTATACCTGAAGTCTATCAAGACGATACCGGGGAAATAGTATTTGAAGCATTTAATCCTCTGGGAGTAACTTCGACAATTGCGGCTCTTTCCGTCGAAAGTAAGTTTAAATATCTTACGTATGTATATCTTGTTCGAATATAATAAATATATTTTAAGATGTAGGTATATTTATCATATTTTATGCTTACAGTTGCAGCAGATTTCACTGGCTTAATCATAACAATATATCGAGTAAAAATATTGTTATGTACCATCCTATGCTTCCTTTCCTTTGAACTCCTACTCACGCAAATACTATACGTATTTACACTTAACACTTAATAAATAATTGTACGCTATGAAACCCAGTAGAGCTAAACTTCTTTTAGATTTTTTGGATACTTTGCTAAGTTGGACAAGCCTCTACGCTCCTACGTATACCAACAGATGTGTTCTGAATGTGATGACCCGGCGGACTTTTGAAATCATCATATGTCATAATTACGTATACTAAGTTTAAGAATCACATCTTTTTTACATCGTGCACGGAAATCATATCCGTTCGTTACTTTTTATCAGTTTATACACAACCATTTTTACAATATGCAATCAACAATTACCTGCTAGTAACATGCTTTAATGTTTATAACATTTTAATGTGATTTTGTATTCGTAAAGGTATAATTGGAACCAAGGAGTACCGAAAGCCAGAATGGGTTACACATATGGAAGAGTTACAAGCTGCGTTGAAAGGTAAACAGAACATGAAATACTTATTGATTTTGAAATTTGTTCAGCTGTCAAAATTAATCTTATAAGTAATGTGAGTGCTCAATCATTCTGACCGCATGTCCATAGGAAAAAGTTCCTTAAAGACGATAAGGATTAACTTCAAATTAATAAATAACAAATCCAAATATCTGTGTTAGCCTAACCGTTATATTAATATATCTTTATGTTTTGTTGCAGCAACTCAATCAGTACCTACGTTTGTGAAAGAAATACTCGGAGAACGAGTCGATGAAGAAGAAACCGTTACTTTCGAAGCTGTATACAGTGGAAATCCTACCCCAGGTATATTATGATGGCGGTTAACTTCATCTTTCAAGCCCATTTTCACTAATACTATATATTATTGCACTGTTGCATCTTTCAGCGATGAGTCAAGTGTGCTCCCAATCAGTACGCTTTAATTTAGATCTCATATAGTATAACTGAGCACCGGCATTAAAATTGTCCTATAACACATAGTCACTTCAAAGATTGAATGTACTTATAAAATGTGTTTGTAACGCCACTGCTTTTTTTAATATCGTTTTCTTATATACGCCTATAAGAATATAATATATTGCGAGTATGAATGCTCTTAAAACTTAAATAGACTTGTAAAAATAGCACAATTAGAGTTTCTGCCTTAGTCGGAACACATATAAACCTCGCATGAAATATACGTTAACTATATGTATATGCATAGATCTTACAAGTTTTTGTTTGTAAAGACATTTTGCTAATTGAATATGTTATTTTTTGTTGAGATTCTCCTTACATCCAAAGATTATAATTTCATTTAAATAATTCAATTAACATTGTTTCAGAAATACTTTGGTACAAAGATGATAAAGTCATAAGAACCGATGAGCGTTATACAATCGAAAATATAGATAATCGAACCACCTGCACGGTCAAAAAGTGTGTAAAAGCTTCAGAAGGAACGTACATGTGTAAAGCCATAAGCGATATAGGAATGGCTATTACTAAAGCTAAACTGCAAGTATATGATAGTGCAGACAAGATGCGAAAAGCAAAACATCTCAAGCAGAAAGATAAAAAAGAAAAAGTCATTAAGCTCGAAGAAGAAATAGTTAAAGAAGAAACTGTTGCAAAGGTTACAGAAGCTGTAATAGATTCTGCAGTTATTACAGAAGAAGTCCAAGTTATGGAAAAGCCTAAAACTGTGAAGAAAATTGAAAAACAGAAGGCTAAACAAGTCGTCACTGAAGCTGACTATGTTGAAACTGTGGATGTTGCAACTTATAAAAAATCGGATAAAAAAGAGAGTTCAGAACCACGGGAAGAAAAGGCGGAGCCCATCGTTACTCCACAAGAATATGTAATGTCATCACAACCAGAAAAAGAAGAAACGGTACAGCCGTTTGAAGAATCATATGAAACCCAAAAAGGCATTATCAGAATGGTAGAGGGTGATTCAAGAGTTGTTGCAGAGATAAATGAACTATTAGAAGTAATTAACGCTAAAGAGTTTGGTCCTGGTGAATCGCCGTTAAGAGAATTAGCTAAAATAGGATTCATGATGAGAAATGGCCTCACGACAGAGCAAATAGAAAGTCTATATGACTCTCAATACTTCCCAGCACTGAGAGTTCCACAATCTCAGTCAGCTTTAGTTCGTTTAGTAGAACGACAGGGACATGGCGCACTTATTACCGAAGTACTTACAGAAGAAACCACTCAGGATGAAGATGTGATCGCTGCTAAAGTTGGATTCCGCGCTTTCTTAAAGATGGTGGAGTTAAAACATTCGTCAGTCGAAGAAGTGATTGCTCATTTCTATCCAGAAGATTTTAAACCCCGTTCCTGGGAACAAAAAGAGGCACATGAGGTACAAAAATATTTTAAACCGTTTTTCAATAAAATAGTTGGTAACAATAATAAATGTGCAGTGATGACTGCGATGTGTCCGTTTTTTATTAAACTGCTTTGATAAAGGATGCCAAAGTGCATCATTACTCTGAAAATGTCAAATCTGAAAATTTGAATCTTGCTGTTATTTTTCAGGTTATAGTAGAATCATCAGCTGAACAGACGGCAGAGATACATACAGCTACAGTCATAAAAGGTAAAACTGCTATTCACCAACAGAAATATTAGTACTTTGCACATACATCATAGAAAAGGGAAATATGGGGCGTATATTAAAGGGCAATATAATTATGTTTAAAAACATTGTGTAAAATGATTAAAATTATGTCGGAACAAAATAAATCGGGGAGGCCGTTTTCTGGCATCAAAAGATTTTGTCCGCAACACTTATTTATTCACATCAAATGTTACCTGTGTCATTACAGATATATTCTATTGCGACAAAGTAACTAAAAAAATAAGTCTAAGTAAATTATAAGTCTGAGTACCTATTATGTGCAATTTTCAAGGGGCATATCTACAGGAGCATTGGGCGCTGTTTGAATTAGAATTAGAATCTTTGTGCTACTCAGCTGCAACTTTATTTTTTTTAAAACGCGGCGCCTTTTTGTCATGTTGACTGGATATTTCGAGGTCAACTTTAGGGTACCATATAGCAAACATTTTTGTTTTGTTTAAGTTTCCTTTTATCTCAGTTTCATGAAACGCGGGGGGTGGCTGATGCCAGCTCTCAAACAATAATCGTTGGGAGGCCCTGTTGTAAAGGTCTATGGAGATTGGGAATGATATTACGATTTCACCCTCTTTCTGGACAACATTTTTAACATGGTCTACCAATCGTTTCTTTAGCCTAAATGCTCATTCCATCGTAGACTTTGTCTGTCACCTGTGACCTAGACTTGAGTCAAGAGCAAATCCCTTTCACAATAAAAAAAATGCACCCTACTCTTAGGGCGTACGCTAATACTCGCGGCTTGTACGCTCGCGTGCCTCTACTGAACAATACTTTATATACTTTTGTCACCGATAGAAAATGCAATGCCCCAGTAACAGGTTATCAGTTATTTTTCTTTTAATAAAGGCTCTTTTTTATATTAATTTTAAATTCTTGGTTCTAGATACTACCAAAATATCGGAAGAGGTTCAAGGTGAGTTTTCAGCATTTACTTAGTCAACGTTAGTTTTTACATCTAACGCTTTGTATGTTTTCATGCCAAAATTTCACGATGAAATGGAATGCAAACGCTTTAATTAAATTGGTAAAATAGTACACACCACGATAAGAAAACAAGGCACACAGCTAACGGGCTAGTGGCTTAATAAACAGACATCCTCATTACTTTCAAGCTTAAGTAAGATTCAAGGGTTAGAGATCGCTCCGTATCTCAGAAGACCAGAGCGAAGGTGCCAGTTACTGGGTTATTCAGTTCAGATAGGCAGTGGCTTCACTTATCATTCTAGTATACAGCTACTTCTGTTTGGATTAGAAGCCGACACACCAACATACTAAAATAAAGGTATTGATTGATTTTAATGGCAGATAACAACATAATTTGGGCAATCGAAATCATGGTGCTCTTTTTTAAATTTTTTGCAACGCTTGTTTGCTTACAAGGTTGAGGGTGTATATTCATAGTTGTAAAACTTAATATTTTATTGGTAAATATTTTGCATTTTCTGCAAAAGTGAAGACATTTGATATTTCAGAATCAGCTAGAGAGTAATTTTTTGCTACACGTATAACATATGTACTGGCGCTTGATACTAATTCATATGAAATAAGAATAATCCATAAATATGCCTCCGAGTAGCATGTGATGTTATGTGTGGCTGCCATATAATTTGCGGACGATTTTTAAAATGCTATCTAAATTTTGAACGTTCAGGTGTGAATTTATCACTTAATATGTATACAGACTGGAAAAAAAGTTTACAAAAATGTCTTTTAATAGACAATGTGTGAAGCATTTCAAGTTTCATCTAAAAAGCTGCCCTGCAAATGACAGGAACACACACACATCTGATTTTCCACTCTGTATTAAAGTTAAGTGACGGGTATTTGGTAGGACGATGAAATACTTAAAGAATCTCTCTTTTAAGTAAGCGGTACTACTATTACCTAACACTGGCAATAATGATAATATATGAATTTACCAACTAGAAAAATAAAAATGCGTTTTAAAATCTCAAATTGTGGATTGTGAGTGTTAACGGTTCACTTTGGCGCCACAAAATATAAACCGTTCAAAATGGAAATTCAATGTTAAAAATTTATCTAAATATTCAGCGTAACATTGAATTATTATTTTAAAATTATTTATTTTAAATCGTCAATGGTGGTGCACAAGATATAATATTTACTCGTTTTATTGGAATGATGGCTTAAGGCAGATGACGCGCGCATTTGCATCTATAGCTATAACTGTAGGTAAATTTCTAACGTTAGCTCTCTATTTTTAACAGTTTGCAATAATGAATATGGTAATTCATAATATTATAAACAAATATTTGGGAGTGATGTATTAAAGACTAAATAAATGAACCATGCACAGAAACGCAAAGAACAATGAACTGTTTAAGATTTTTGGCGTTATCAATAAATCAACATCGTCCTGCGGAACACCGTCAACCAATTACTGTTTTCGCTTCATATTAAAATAGTTTTGGCATATAAAACGAGCTTTATCGTGTGTTGTTTTATTCTATACAGCATTTAAATACTTCGTATGGCTTCAAGAATGTGCTTTATTGATGAAATTACTTAATTTTAATGGTGTGTGACTCAAGCAGAATTTAAAGTAAGTATTAACATAACTTATATAGTACAATATACCAGCATAACGCCAGCTTAAATAGACACATGCAATTTTTAACATTATAACGTATAATATTCTATTTTTTTTTTCACTTCAAACACTATACTGTAATTTCACAGATTTCAAAGAAAGAGACCAAGTCAAACGTAAAAAACACACTAAACAGAAAATAGTATTTGAAGAACAGCAAATAGAAGATACATCAACAAAAGAACATTTAGTTACGATAAAAACAGCGCAATCAAAGGAAAAACAAGAACATGTAATTGAAGATGAAACCGGTATACTTGAAAAACATGAAATACCATACCTTACCACCATTGCTACAGATATTTCTGAAAACAAGGTTGAAATAGTACCCGCTAGTCAGGTGACTCATATTCTTTCTGATAAGACAGTTGCCGATGTTACAGCAAATCTGAAAATTGATACAAATTATTCTTTAATCGCTGATGTGCAAGAAGTCCATGAAAAGGAATCATATCTACAAATCAAAGAAAATGCTAAAGTAACAATTAAACCATCAGTAAATGAGATTGAACCTTTAGTAGTAACAGAAGTCGAAATAAGTAGCTCTACAGATGACTACCACATAAATAAAAGTTGTACCGAAAATATTGCCAACAAAGGTATTGTGCCAGCTGAATCATTTGTCACAACAGAAATCCATACCAATATATCTACATCAGACTTAAGAAAAGAGGAAAAACAAGCAGAAAATGCAAAAACTGCAATGATTTTAAAAGATGCACTCAACATTTCCGAGGAAATTATATCTATGAAAGAGACACCACTTCATGAGTCACCAACCAAAAAATCGAATGCTACTGTAGCATTTTCACCTTTGGTGGGTTTAAACGTTCTGGAGATTAATGAAGAAATTAAAGAAAGTGATGTAGAAACTGTAAATGTTGAAAAAGCTGCAACTTCTAAACTAAATTTCAATTTATTAGAATCTATACAAGTTGGTGAGGTATTTGTTGAAGATAAGTCAGGAAAATATTATCCTGAATTGATAGTGCCCACCGAAATGGCACGTAAAGATGTTCTTGTTTCAAATCAAGTTGTAACAGAAGTACACAATGTTCAAGAAAGGGAAGGCGTTCTATCAGCACTAAAATTGCCACCGGTGCAAGAAGCAAATATAGATATTGCATCGAAAGATAGTTTGGTTATATCCATCGAAGAATCACACGAAAAAGAAGGAGAATTTTCAGCAAAAGAAATGCCTGCCCAAGTTTCCGTTAGTAAAGACATAATGTTGCATACCGGCCTGCATAACACAGTCACAACATCACATGTAAAGGAATCAGAATTCCTATCTGATGCTGTAGTTTTTAAAAATGCCAGTGTCGGTATTAATGAACTTCAACATTCATTTAATTTAGAAACTAGTGTTCACGATTCAGAGACTAAGCTGGAAGAAACAAGATCCATTCTGAGTTCTCATGCTGACATTGCAATATCAGCTTTAGATAAAAATGTCGTGCATGAAGTAAATATCCATGAAAGTGAAAAGGATCTCATACTAAAAGATGATAAAGTAACAGCTGAAGCTGATTTTGATTTCAAGGCATTTGAACCACTTATGACTTCTGAGACAGTAGAAATGACTGCTACTGATGACATCAAAATATTAGAAAAGCCCTTACACGACTCTGCAGTAGAAACTGTTATAACATCAAGTGCAAAAATTGTCACATATCCTCTTATACACGACAAAGAATCTACTGAAGATTATAGATCAAGAAAACCAGAGACTGTACAATCATCGCATATTCCGAATGTACCTATAATTGTTTCCGAAACGGAATCTTCCGAATGTGAAAATAAGTTAACACTTAATAAAATACCTGAAACTGTCCATGCTCTATCAGCATCTAGCCATCCTCTAAAGAGTCCACTATCTGAAGAAGTAAATACAGCTGATCAAATTGCCTTTATGTCAGAGCAACCGAATTTATCTGAAAACGCGTTGGAAACGAGGGATTTACAAAAAGAAATAAGTGTTCTTCAAACAAATGTGGAGGACCAACTTCAGCAGCTTCAAGAAAGCCAAATTTTGCAGGGTTCCGCTCAAGCTATTTTCGTTGGAAAAGAAAGTTTAAATATTACTGAAGTTATACCAAGCTTAAGTGAACAAAATTTCGAAACTGATAAACCAAAACCGACTACTTTTGCAAATATTGACATAGACTCAGATCGTAAAATTGCAGTAGTTTTGGAAGTAAACTCACGTGACACTCTATCTAAACTTGATACGCTGACACCAAATTATGAAGAAGCACAAATCGTTTCTAATAATTTAATTCCTTTGCAAATATCACAAAATGAAAGTTTAGACAGTCAATCGATTTTGCAAAATGATATTCAACCGGATTTAAAGTTTTTAAATCCCGAGATAGTTCCAACTGACGACAGTCTGAAGGTTACTGAAATATTTCAGCATGAAAAAGAAAGTGAGTATGATGTTAAAACACTGCCGCAATCATTTATAGCGTCTACTGATATCACTGGACGACCAGTTGCTGTGTTATCGGAAGTCACAGTAGATTCAAGTGTAGGTAACACGGTTGACATCATAAAAGATGCACCAAAAAAAGCCATAATTCAAAACATTGCTCACAACGAATTAATTGTTAGCACTACTGATTACAACGAAAAAGAAAATGAACTAAATACTAATATTAAAACGAATACCGTTTTAGCTTCACTAAACATTGACTCTAATCAAGCTATTTTAATTGAAGAAAATAGAACGGAAATAGCGCCGGAAGTTCTTGAAAGTATGAACAATTTATCATGGGCTACTGCTAAAAAAGGCACTACGATAACAGAAGCTATATGCCAAGAGGAAATTATGGTTCATTCTTCGGAACAAAACTTAGTTAAGTCAGAGACGGAAAATTTAACAAAACCCGTAATATCTCTGTCAACATTACAAGCACCTCAGTATGACGAAAAAGTAGCGATTGAACAGGAAAATGTATTATCTGCAAACAAAGTTCCTAATGACCAACAAGCGGAGCTCTCTATAATTTGTCAACAAAGCTTAGAAACATCAGAAGTCATTTCGCATTCGGATAATCTTGAAGATACAAATAAGTTAAAAATGGATTACAAAAAAGCACTGCCTAAAGTTGATGAAATTTATGGAAAAGCTGCTCACACTGAAGAAGTCATTACCAGCGAAATTTCTGAAGAGTTCAAGGACGAGAAAATCATATTACATAATACAAACGTAACTCCTATTTTTAAAAATACATTCGAACAAATGGAAGTTATACTAGGTGAAAGTGAAACTTTGATAAATGAACAGCCATTAGCTACATCCACTATCAGTGGAGACATCACTGAAACTGAAGCTATCATAACAAGTTACACTGAAACTATTGACAAAGAAAAGGAGTTTGACATCCAGCAATTGCAACCAAAACACGACGCTTTAGTAGGTTATGTTCCATATAATAGTTCCATTGATACCGAAGTCATTGTCTCCAGTAAAGTTGAGGATTTTATGGATTCTACTGTCAAAACTTCAAAAGCGTCACTGACTCGTGATGATATACAGAAACACATGCATAGGACAGAAGTATTAGTAACTGAAAAAGAGACGAGTATAGTAGATACTAAAACGGACTCATATAAAGCGACCGAAAATATTACTGAAGCTACGGCTAAAGAAATCACAGTTATACAACCAGTAGAAAAAGAAAATGCGTTGAGCCAACTACCAGAACCTTTCTCTACTACTGCTCATCCTTCAATAAGTGAAAAACAGACATTAATAAGTACAGAAGTGCTAGCAATTCAGGACGTAGAAGATTTCCATACACCTAAAAAAGCACTCACAAGTGCGACAACAACACATGGAATGCAAGAAGCTATTGAAGAAATCCAGCCATTTGTTTGCGAAGCCGAGGACGCCTATCAGAAAGATGTAGTTACTGAACGAAAATCCACAGGTGTTATTGAAGAACAAAAATCTGTTGATATTACAGAAACAATTGTTACCGAAAAAGAAAAAACGTTGGAAACAATAGCTCCGATGAAAGGTGAGACAGTTAATTTAAGTTATCAAGCTAAAAATTATGTCAATATAACTCAAATAACATCGTCTGACAAAGAAGAAGCTTTCCAAACAAAAGGATTAATACCAGAGTCTAGAACAATTGAACCAACAGTTGATATGCCATTGCATTTAAGCGTCGGTGTCGATGAAACAGTCCCAAGTGAAAAAGAGGTTATATTAGAATCTCTCAGTGAAATGAAATCACTTAAAGTTGGCGTAAGTGTAGAGCCAAGGGATTCGTTAAATATATCAGAAAATATATTGGCAGAAAAAGAAGAAGCGTTAAAAGAAAACAAAATACCTAAAGCTGCAACAAACGATATAGGGTTAACAACACATAAACACATAAATATTGAATTATTGGAAGTATCAGAAATAGAGGAAAACATGGATTTGATTGGCAATAAAAAAATGGAAACCGGTGATGTCACTGTAGAAGCTGTGAAACCAATTTTTGTACAAGAAACAAACTATGAGGAAAGACCAATAGAATTAAAGGATTTAGCAAAAGTAAAAGAACTGCTTCCTTCAGTTAACTTGGAACTAGGTCAACATCTTACAGTATCGGAAGTTGAAATAACCGAGAATGAAAATTTGATAGATTCCAAAGAAATATGTTCACTTCACAAACAAGTTGACCAAACATACATTACTAATTTACCTATTCAAATAGAAGAGGTGACTTTAAAGGAATCGGAAGAAACTTTATCACAAGATAAAACACCTCAGCCAGAAGTACCTGGAGTTACAATCGAGCCTAAACAACATATTACCGTAACTACTACCTTAGGAGAAGAGAAAGAGCAAGATATGCCATTCGAAATAGCTCCAATAAGTGGAAAACAAAAAGTGGATATAAAACCTACCAACCACATTAGCACAACAGAAACTGTACCAATGGAAGAATTTGGAATTTTAAAGGATAAAATTACTAAAGATGAAAAAGCTTCGCGAAAGCAAGATACTTTGGTTGGAATTATTAATACTCAACCGCATCCAGTAGAGAGTTTAAAAAGTATTGATGTCAGTTTTGAACCTACTGTAAGTGAAAGTAGATACGAGCTTGAGCTACACAAAAGCTACACTACTTCTGAAAGTTTGGTACAAGAAATACCAAATGTAATATTGAGCCGTGAAGAAAACTATAAAACTGCTGAAAAAACGATGACAGAAATGAAATCAATTCAGCAATTTGAAATCATAGCAGGAGAGAAACCAGAATCTTTAGATAAGCAAAGTGAAAAGAAAGGGGAAAAAGCAGATGAAAGTCATATTACTCATCAAGAAATTTCTAACACTAAACCAGAAATTGTTGAAAAAATTGAAGATCTACCCAGTTTCATAAAACCAGATATTAATAAAGCATCATTAGACGTTGAAGCTCATAAATCTTACGTTGTCACTGAAAATGTCACGGAAGAAGCACCATGGGATATGAATACTATTAGCGAATCAACCAAAGAAGCGACAGAACACCTGCTAGAAATGAAACCGATTGAACAAATTGAAATTATTACCGGTGAAAATATTTCATCGATAAAATCTTTAGATCGTGAAGAAATAAACGTTCGTGGGAAACACATTGAAATGCAACCTATTAGTCAAAGTTCAGTAGTTGTACATGAAAGCGAAATTAATTCTAACTTTGAACAAGTAACACCTCTGGAAAAAGCATCAGTAACATTGAGTACTACAGAAAGTATAACTGTTAACGAAATTACACAGGAAGATTCACAAGACACTTTCAAAACTGACCAAATAAAATCTGCTAAGGCTGAAAAATCTATCACATTATTAACACACGTACAATGCACTGAAAACGTAGCAGAAACTCAAGTTAAAGATTTAATAACACCAAAAACACAGACAGAAACCACAAAAATTACATCAACTAGTGTAACGCCACTAATAGTAACAGACAGTGGAATCCTTCAACATGAAACTGAATTACATATACCAGAAACGAAATCACATAAAATAAGAAAAAGTTTTACAGTCGCCAACGAAGTTGAGGTTTCTACGGAATTTGTCGATGAGCAAGCGCTGCCGTACTCCGAAAAGAAGCCAAAATTATTGGAGAGTAAAATTACTACAACCGATGAGGACCATCAAAGGATTTTAATTACAGAACAAGAATCTCAAATCCATGGTAAGTTCAACAACATGAGTTTTTTTTACATTTTTAGTGGTCCTATGCAGTACTGCGTAGACTGTTAGCTCAACCGCTATAATAATAAAAAAATAGCAAATGTTTTCCAAACATTTTTCATTTCTTTAATACACTATACGAAACCTATTTCATTTCAAATGGTTCTTTTATTTTTGCCATTTTGCTCTTTCACTTTCGAAAAATGCACCTACCATGCTATCTTATCTCTCCACCAGCACCACCAGTGGTGTTTGATCGTGGTTTACTGGTCGACTAATGCTTTAGGGAGCCCACCTTTGTAATCTTTGTAAATACTTACCTAGACGGGCGCGTCATAAACCACCAGGTTTCATTTCAACTGAGATACTAAGGGTCCAAAACAGTATACGCAGTGCCTACGTGTGAGTAAAATATTTAAAGTTGTTTATTTGAAATATTACTATACTTTATTAAGCTTCATAAAATATAAAAATAGGAACTGCATTGATAAGAATAAATAAGGCCACTAAAAATCGGGGTGTTTGCATTCATCACTGGTTTTTATATCTTTATTAGTTAATATTTAATTGAATCAAACAAGCACTGATCCAAACCTACATGTAGTGATGATGACGGTTGTCAAACAGTTTGGTTTCGCAAGTGCTACAGAAATGTCAAGTGATCAATCACAAACATTTTGGACTTTGACAATCGTCACTTTGTCTACCACTAGATTCCAAGATCAGCAGCCCTTTTATGACGTCTTAAATCCATCATGATTTCTGTGTCAGAGAGAGACGGAGCTACACAAGACGAATAGCACTATCTCTTTCCCTCACACGAATCATGATACTCGTAGCATTGGCACTTCGTAGTACGGCCACAGTTTTTGTTCGTACGCCTGGTAAGTTGTCATAATACTCCAAGTAGGCTTGGAAGTTATTCCTATCCAAGGCAAAAAAACTGTGAATTGAGCTGATATAATTTATTGTATCTGTTCTTATCACTAAATATTAAACTATTTTATAGTTCAAAACTAATTGAACTATATACACTTAAACTAAAATCTTTCAGTAAGGTATCAAAAAATTCGTTCGCATCGCTATCGACTGGAAGTGAGCTCAAAAGACTGGTGGCATTGCCACGTTTTATGGCAATGCTTATTCTCTGTCCAAGGTAAAATGGGTCATGCGAAGTGTCAACTAAAGGTTTAGCAAAGCAAAATAGGTCAGAGCACTCGGACTACACGGTCGAAAAATTTCAACCCGAAACGGCTCGAACATACATGTAATTGCCAATTAAGTTATTGTATTTCTGCTGTTTGTGGAAAGATTAGCGACCCAAGCAAGCGAAGAGGCATTTTGTCCATAATTTTGATTTCAGGGGCTATTGCGTTGGGTTGCGAAATTTGTTCGAAAGAGTCACCGCGGCCCTGGAACGCAAAGGGCACAAGAAGTTTCCACGGGTGGGTTTTAGTCAGTAAAAGTCTGACACTCCCTACCGCTCCACCCAGGGCGGGAGGGGTCACTTGATGATTTCCCATCCAAAAAAAAAAGGGGGCTATTGCGTTGAATTTCGAAAGTGTGAGCTGTCGGTCAGTACTGTCAGATAATAATAATTCGCATTTAGACAATTCAGGTCAATAGAATTTGCGGGTTAGTAAGTTTCAAGTTTTGGTTCCTGTTGGAAATCTAAGGGGCGATTCACGTATTTTTATGAAGCGTTTGCATTCAAATTGCATTCGCAAGCTGTCCACACATCTAATTTTCCAAAATTTTAATAAGTGTTTGACATTGCGACCAGAATGTGAACGTTTATCTCAGTACGAGATATTATGGCCTTCAGATATTCTGATTAAATATATACATAGGTACTTACATACGTCAGGTAAACTTACACCAGATGATCGATCGTGTCATGTTAATGACCGTTGTCCATCAAATTAACGTCTTGCAGAATTACCTAGAAGAAATTTAATAAAATGGTCTATAAATTTCGTATCATAAACCGTTGTTTCTTTTTACCTACTCTGTATTATTAAGCATACTTTTGTGCACTTATAAAATGTGTTTCAAACGTCTAAAGATAAATCTTGTTTTGTAATAAGCTAAGACGAAAGAATAAGGATTCACTTGATTTTTTTTAATATCTTGTACCATTAAGATGCCAATTGTCAATAATTATAAATGCGTACGATTTACAGGATAAAGGATAAATAGCATTGCTAGCGCCGTGGTTGTGGTTTATAATGCGGTGTTTATCTCATAACCAATTTAAAAAGGCAGATAACAAAACAAAACTAAATTTATGCTATTCAATGGCTAAAGCGTAACTAAGACATATACCATAAAAACAAAAAACAAAACTATCAAAAGAGAAACAAATCATTTTCAAAACTTATCACTGTCTCTCATTACATGCATTCCAACACTATTTGTAATACTGCCTTTAAACACACCAAATTAAAGATTGATATTTTGTATCCAAACTAAACACAAACACGACTATTTTCAGAACTATCACAAACTTCGCCAAAATCATCTGATATTGAAGAAAGTGAAGAAATCGTAACAAAATTTGTACAAGCTCCTGGAAATTCGGAACCTATCCAAATTAAAACCAAAAGAACAATTCTAAGGAAAAAAAAGAGGACAAGGCATGATGATGAACAAGGAGATATAGTAATCGAAGAGACATTAGAAGATGAAGATACAAAGAAACCAACAGTGGATATAGGTCATGATTTAAATATTGTTGAGTACGAAGGAGATGAAGTATCGGAGACAGATATTACAGAGAAAAGTACAATTGAAATGCCGGATGAATTTTTAAAAATACCCAAAATGCAGGCCCAAGTTCAAATTGAAGAGTTGTTTGATGAGGAAAAGTCCTCAGTAACATTTGAAATCATAGAAGACTCTGGGGAAGATGCTGTAGACTCGAAGCCAAAACAACTAAAAAAGAAAATTAAGAAAACAAAGGCAAACGACATTTTCTTGCAAGAAGACGTCATAATCGAATACGACGACAAGGCACCAACAAATACTGAAATAATCTCAGAAGAAATAAACAACAAAAAGCCTTTTGAAATCATAGAACTACCTGAGGAGACCACGGAAGAGCAAACTACGATGCCAGATGGTAAGCATAAGAAAATTACAAAGAAAATCATTAAAAAGAAGGTAGGCCCGAAAGAAGAGACTACTGAAATCACTACTGAACAAACAAACGATACACAACCCATTGTCACTGTGCATAAAACAGAGAAAATTGAAGATGAAAACACCACACCCCTCGAAGACTCACACCAACTAGACACAGCAAAACCTGTTGAAGAAGAACCAGAAACAGTACAAGTAACACAAATTCGTAGCAAAACCGGAGATATCAAATCAGTCAAAACGACAAAACGTGTCATCAAGAAGAAGCTAGGTCCAAAACAAGAAATAACAGAAATTACAACCATCGAAAAGGACGATGAGGCTCCAGTCACAACCGTGACGGTTACGGAAGAAAAGTCACCTGAAGAAATAGAGGCCACTAAGCCCGTCGAAATCGTCGAGCTTCCCGAAGAAACGACTGTCGAGGAATCTTCTGCACCAGATGGTAAGCCCAAATACAAGAAAGTCACGAAGAGAGTCATCAAAAAAAAGGTAGGTCCAAAGGTCGAGACAACAGAAATCACAACTGAACAAACAGACGATACTCAACCCATTATCACAGTACACAAAACAGAAGAAATCGTTGACGACACAACCACACGCCTCGAAGACTTACACAAACCAGAAACAGCAAGACTTGTCGAGGAGGCTCCCGAAACAGTACAAGTAACACAAATTCACACCGAAACCGGAGAATTACAAACAATCAAAACGACAAAACGTGTCATCAAAAAGAAGCGCGGGCCAAAACAAGAAATAACCGAAATCACGACCGTTGAAAAGGATGATGAGGCTCCAGTCACAACCGTTACGGTCACCGAAGAAAAGTCGCCTGCAGGAATAGAGGACATAAAGCCCAACGAAATCATCGAACTTCCCGAAGAAACCACCGTCGAGGAATCTACTGCGCCAGATGGTAAGCCCAAACACAAGAAAATCACAAAGAGAATCATCAAAAAGAAAGTAGGTCCAAAGGTTGAGACTACAGAAATCACAACTGAACAATCAGACGATACGCAACCCATTGTCACAGTACACAAAACAGAACAAATCGTTGACGATACAACCACACGCCTCGAAGACCTTCAAAAACCAGAAACAGCAAGATATGTCGAGGAGGCTCCCGAAACAGTACAAGTAACACAAATTCGCACCGAAACCGGAGATATTAAAACAGTCAAAACAACAAAACGTGTCATCAGAAAGAAGCGTGGGCCAAAACAAGAAATAACAGAAATTACAACCATCGAAAAGGACGATGAGGCTCCAGTCACAACCGTGACGGTTACGGAAGAAAAGTCACCTGAAGAAATAGAGGACACTAAGCCCGTCGAAATCATCGAACTTCCCGAAGAAACCACCGTCGAGGAATCTACTGCGCCGGATGGCAAGCCCGAACACAAGAAAATCACAAAGAGAGTCATCAAAAAGAAAGTAGGCCCAAAGGTTGAGACTACAGAAATCACAACTGAACAAACAGACGATTCACAACCCATTGTCACAGTACATAAAACAGAAGAAATCGTTGACGACACAACCACACGTCTCGAAGACTTACACAAACCAGAAACAGCAAGACTTGTCGAGGAGGCTCCCGAAACAGTACAAGTAACACAAATTCACACCAAAACCGGAGAAATACAAACAGTCAAAACGACAAAACGTGTCATCAAAAAGAAGCGTGGGCCAAAACAAGAAGTAACAGAAATCATGACCATCGAAAAGGATGACGAAGCTCCGGTCACAACCGTTACGGTCACTGAAGAACAGTCACCCAAAGAAGTAGAGGACATAAAGCCAGCTGAAGTGGTCGAACTTCCTGAAGAAACAACCGTCGAGGAATCCACAGCACCAGATGGTAAGCCAAAACACAAGAAAATCACAAAGAGAGTAATCAAAAAGAAGGTAGGCCCAAAGGTCGAGACTACAGAAATCACAACTGAACAAACAGACGATACACAACCCATTGTCACAGTACACAAAACAGAGGACATGATTGACGACACCAGCACACCACTTGAAGACTTATACAAACCAGACACAGCCAAACTGATCGAGGAATTACCAGAAACAGTACACGTAACACAAATTCGCACTGAAAACGGTGACATTGAAACCATCAAAAAGACAAAACGCGTTATCAAAAAGAAACGTGGGCCAAAACAAGAAGTAACTGAAATCACGACCATCGAAAAGGATGGTGAAGCTCCAGTAACAACCGTAACGGTCACCGAAGAAAAGTCTCCTGAAGAAGTAGAGGACATAAAGCCAGCTGAAGTGGTCGAACTTCCTGAAGAAACAACAGTTGAGGAATCAACTGCGCCAGATGGTAAGCCCAAACGCAAGATAATTACAAAGAGAGTCATCAAAAAGAGGGTAGGCCCGAAAATCGAGACTACAGAAATCACAACGGAACAAACAGACGATTCACAACCCATTGTCAAAGTACACAAATCAGAGGAAATCATTGACGACACCAGCACACCCTTCGAAGACTTACACAAACCTGACACAGCAAAACTGGTCGAGGAAGTACCAGAAACAGTAAACGTTACACAAATTCGCACCGAAAACGGGGACATTCAAACTGTCAAAACGACAAAACGTGTTATCAAAAAGAAGCGCGGGCCAAAACAAGAAGTGACAGAAATCACGACCATTGAAAAGGATGATGAAGCTCCAGTAACAACTGTTGCGGTCACCGAAGAAAAGTTGCCTGAAGAAATAGACGACATAAAGCCAGCTGAAGTGGTCGAACTTCCCGAAGAAACAACAATTGAGGAATCAACTACGCCAGATGGTAAGCCCAAACACAAGATAATTACAAAGAGAGTCATCAAAAAGAGGGTAGGCCCAAAGGTCGAGACTACAGAAATCACAACGGAACAAACAGACGATACGAAACCCATTGTCACAGTACACAAATCAGAGGAAATCATTGACGACACCACCATTCCTCTAGAAGACAAACACAAACCAGAACAAGCTAAACCTGTGGAGGAAGCACCTGAAACTGTGCATGTCACACAAGAACGCACTGAAACAGACGATGTGAAAACTATAAAGACTACTAAACGTGTCATCAAGAAGAAGAAGGGGCCAAAACAAGAAGTAACGGAAATCACAACGATCGAAAAAGATGACGATGCTCCAATAACAACCGTTACCGTCACAGAAGAAAAGTCTCCCGAAGAATTGGAAGATATCAAGCCTGTGGAAATTGTTGAACTTCCTGAGGAGACGACCATCGAGGAATCGACGGCACCAGACGGTAAGAAAATGCAAAAGAAAGTTATAAGGCGCACTATTAAAAAGAAGGTAGGTCCGAAGGTTGAAACAACACACATTACCACAGAACACACAGACGATACAGAACCTGTTGTCACAGTACACAAAACAGAAGAAATCATTGACGACACCAACACTCCTTTCGAAGACATTCACAAACCAGAACAAGCTAAGCCTGTGGAGGAAGCACCTGAAACTGTGCATGTCACACAAGTACGCACTGAAACAGGTGATGTGAAAACTGTCAAGACTACGAAACGTGTTATCAAGAAGAAGAAGGGGCCAAAACAAGAAGTAACGGAAATCACAACCATCGAAAAAGATGACGATGCTCCAATAACAACCGTTACCGTCACAGAAGAAAAGTCTCCCGAAGAATTAGAAGACATCAAACCTGCGGAAATTGTTGAATTCCCTGAGGAGACGACCATAGAGGAATCGACGGCACCAGACGGTAAGAAAATACAAAAGAAAGTTGTAAGGCGCACTATTAAAAAGAAGGTAGGTCCGAAGGTTGAAACAACACACATTACCACAGAACACACAGACGATACAGAACCCGTTGTCACAGTACACAAAACAGAAGAAATCATTGACGACACCACCACTCCTTTCGAAGACATTCACAAACCAGAACAAGCTAAGTCTGTGGAGGAAGCACCTGAAACTGTGCATGTCAAACAAGTACGCACTGAAACAGGTGATGTGAAAACTGTCAGGACTACGAAACGTGTTATCAAGAAGAAGAAGGGGCCAAAACAAGAAGTAACGGAAATCACAACCATCGAAAAAGATGACGATGCTCCAATAACAACCGTTACCGTCACAGAAGAAAAGTCTCCCGAAGAATTAGAAGACATCAAACCTGCGGAAATTGTTGAATTCCCTGAGGAGACGACCATAGAGGAATCGACGGCACCAGACGGTAAGAAATTACAAAAGAAAGTTATAAGGCGCACTATTAAAAAGAAGGTAGGTCCGAAGGTTGAAACAACACACATTACCACAGAACACACAGACGATACAGAACCCGTTGTCACAGTACACAAAACAGAAGAAATCATTGACGACACCACCACTCCTTTCGAAGACATTCACAAACCAGAACAAGCTAAGTCTGTGGAGGAAGCACCTGAAACTGTGCATGTCACACAAGTACGCACTGAAACAGGTGATGTGAAAACTGTCAAGACTACGAAACGTGTTATCAAGAAGAAGAAGGGGCCAAAACAAGAAGTAACGGAAATCACAACCATCGAAAAAGATGACGATGCTCCAATAACAACGGTTACCGTCACAGAAGAAAAGTCTCCCGAAGAATTAGGAGACATCAAACCTGCGGAAATTGTTGAATTCCCTGAGGAGACGACCATAGAGGAATCGACGGCACCAGACGGTAAGAAATTACAAAAGAAAGTTATAAGGCGCACTATTAAAAAGAAGGTAGGTCCGAAGGTTGAAACAACACATATTACCACAGAACACACAGACGATACAGAACCCGTTGTCACAGTACACAAAACAGAAGAAATCATTGACGACACCACCACTCCTTTCGAAGACATTCACAAACCAGAACAAGCTAAGTCTTTGGAGGAAGCACCTGAAACTGTGCATGTCACACAAGTACGCACTGAAACAGGTGATGTGAAAACTATCAAGACTACTAAACGTGTCATCAAAAAGAAGAAGGGGCCAAAAGAAGAAGTAACGGAAATCACTACCATCGAAAAAGATGACGATGCTCCAATAACAACTGTTACCGTCACAGAAGAAAAGTCTCCCGAAGAATTGGAAGATGTCAAGCCTGTGGAAATTGTTGAATTCCCTGAGGAGACGACCATCGAGGAATCGATGGCACCAGACGGTAAGAAAATACAAAAGAAAGTTATAAGGCGCACTATTAAAAAGAAGGTAGGTCCGAAGGTTGAAACAACACACATTACCACAGAACACACAGACGATACAAAACCCGTTGTCACAGTTCACAAAACAGAAGAAATCATTGACGACACCACCACTCCTTTCGAAGACATTCACAAACCAGAACAAGCTAAGCCTGTGGAGGAAGCACCTGAAACTGTGCATGTCACACAAGTACGCACTGAAACAGGTGATGTGAAAACTGTCAAGACAACGAAACGTGTTATCAAGAAGAAGAAGGGGCCAAAACAAGAAGTAACGGAAATCACAACCATCGAGAAAGATGACGATGCTCCAATAACAACCGTTACCGTCACAGAACAAAAGTCTCCCGAAGAATTGGAAGATATCAAGCCTGTGGAAATTGTTGAACTTCCTGAGGAGACGACCATCGAGGAATCGACGGCACCAGACGGTAAGAAAATGCAAAAGAAAGTTAAAAGGCGCACTATTAAAAAGAAGGTAGGTCCGAAGGTTGAAACAACACACATTACCACAGAACACACAGACGATACAGAACCTGTTGTCACAGTACACAAAACAGAAGAAATCATTGACGACACCACCACTCCTTTCGAAGACATTCACAAACCAGAACAAGCTAAGCCTGTGGAGGAAGCACCTGAAACTGTGCATGTCACACAAGTACGCACTGAAACAGGTGATGTGAAAACTGTCAAGACTACGAAACGTGTTATCAAGAAGAAGAAGGGGCCAAAACAAGAAGTAACGGAAATCACAACCATCGAAAAAGATGACGATGCTCCAATAACAACCGTTACCGTCACAGAAGAAAAGTCTCCCGAAGAATTAGAAGACATCAAACCTGCGGAAATTGTTGAATTCCCTGAGGAGACGACCATAGAGGAATCGACGGCACCAGACGGTAAGAAAATACAAAAGAAAGTTATAAGGCGCACTATTAAAAAGAAGGTAGGTCCGAAGGTTGAAACAACACACATTACCACAGAACACACAGACGATACAGAACCCGTTGTCACAGTACACAAAACAGAAGAAATCATTGACGACACCACCACTCCTTTCGAAGATATTCACAAACCAGAACAAGCTAAGCCTGTGGAGGAATCACCTGAAACTGTGCATGTCACACAAGTACGCACTGAAACAGGTGATGTGAAAACTGTCAAGACTACGAAACGTGTCATAAAGAAGAAGAAGGGGCCAAAACAAGAAGTAACGGAAATAACAACCATTGAAAAAGATGACGATGCTCCAATAACAACCGTAACCGTCACAGAAGAAAAGTCTCCCGAAGAATTAGAAGACATCCAACCTGCGGAAATTGTTGAATTTCCTGAGGAGATGACCGTAGAGGAATCGACGGCACCAGATGGTAAGAAAACTCAAAAGAAAGTTATAAAACGTACTATCAAAAAGAAGGTAGGTCCGAAGATTGAAACAACACATATTACTACAGAACACACAGACGATAAACAACCAATTGTCACAGTACACAAAACAGAAGAATTCACTGACGACATGACTTTACCTCTCGAGGACACTTACACACCTGACACAGCAAAAGTGGTTCAGGAAGAACCGGAGACGGTTCAAGTTACACAAGTGCGTACTGAAAAAGGTGACGTCAAGACTATCAAGACTACTAAACGGGTTATCAAGAAGAAGAAGGGGCCAAAACAAGAAGTTACGGAAATCACAACCATCGAAAAAGATGACGATGCTCCAATAACAACCGTTACCGTCACAGAAGAAAAGTCTCCCGAAGAATTAGAAGACATCAAACCTGCGGAAATTGTTGAATTCCCTGAGGAGACGATCATCGAGGAATCGACGGAACCAGACGGTAAGAAAACTCAAAAGAAAGTTATAAAGCGTACTATCAAAAAGAAGGTAGGTCCGAAGGTTGAAACAACACACATTACCACAGAACACACAGACGATACACAACCAATTGTCACAGTACACAAAACAGAAGAAATCATTGACGACACCACCACTCCTTTCGAAGATATTCACAAACCAGAACAAGCTAAGCCTGTGGAGGAAGCACCTGAAACTGTGCATGTCACACAAGTACGCACTGAAACAGGCGATGTGAAAACTATCAAGACAACTAAACGTCTCATCAAGAAGAAGAAGGGGCCAAAACAAGAAGTAACGGAAATAACAACCATCGAAAAAGATGACGATGCTCCAATAACAACCGTAACCGTCACAGAAGAAAAGTCTCCCGAAGTATTAGACGACGTCAAACCTGCGGAAATTGTTGAATTCCCTGAGGAGACTACCATCGAGGAATCGACGGCGCCAGATGGTAAGAAAACTCAAAAGAAAGTTATAAAGCGTACTATCAAAAAGAAGGTAGGTCCGAAGGTTGAAACAACACACATTACCACAGAACAAACAGACGATACAGAACCCGTTGTCACAGTACACAAAACAGAAGAAATCATTGACGACACCACCACTCCTTTCGAAGACATTCACAAACCAGAACAAGCTAAGCCTGTGGAGGAAGCACCTGAAACTGTGCATGTCACACAAGAACGCACTGAAACAGGTGATGTGAAAACAGTCAAGACTACAAAACGTGTCATAAAGAAGAAGAAGGGGCCAAAACAAGAAGTAACGGAAATAACAACCATTGAAAAAGATGACGATTCTCCAATCACAACCGTAACCGTCACAGAAGAAAAGTCTCCCGAAGAATTAGAAGACATCGAACCTGCGGAAATTGTTGAATTCCCAGAGGAGACGACCATGGAGGAATCGACGGCACCGGACGGTAAGAAAATACAAAAGAAAGTTATAAAGCGTACTATCAAAAAGAAGGTAGGTCCTAAAGTTGAAACGACACACATTACTACAGAACACACAGACGATACACAACCAATTGTAACAGTATACAAAACAGAAGAATTCACTGACGACATGACTTTACCTCTCGAGGACACTTACACACCAGACACAGCAAAAGTGGTTCAGGAAGAACCGGAAACGGTTCAAGTTACACAAGTGCGTACTGAAAAAGGTGACGTCAAGACTATCAAGACTACTAAACGGGTTATAAAGAAGAAGAAGGGGCCAAAACAAGAAGTAACGGAAATCACAACCATCGAAAAAGATGACGATGCTCCAATAACAACCGTTACCGTCACAGAAGAAAAGTCTCCCGAAGAATTAGAAGACATCAAACCTGCGGAAATTGTTGAATTCCCTGAGGAGACGACCATAGAGGAATCGACGGCACCAGACGGTAAGAAAATACAAAAGAAAGTTACAAAGCGTACTATCAAAAAGAAGGTAGGTCCGAAGGTTGAAACAACACACATTACCACAGAACAAACAGACGATACAGAACCCGTTATCACAATACACAAAACAGAAGAAATCATTGACGACACCACCACTCCTTTCGAAGACATTCACAAACCAGAACAAGCTAAGCCTGTGGAGGAAGCACCTGAAACTGTGCATGTCACACAAGTACGCACTGAAACAGGTGATGTGAAAACAGTCAAGACTACAAAACGTGTCATAAAGAAGAAGAAGGGGCCAAAACAAGAAGTTACGGAAATCACAACCATCGAAAAAGATGACGATGCTCCAATAACAACCATTACCGTCACAGAAGAAAAGTCGCCCGAAGAATTAGAAGACATCGAACCTGCGGAAATTGTTGAATTCCCAGAGGAGACGACCATAGAGGAATCGACGGCACCGGACGGTAAGAAAATACAAAAGAAAGTTATAAAGCGTACTATCAAAAAGAAGGTAGGTCCTAAAGTTGAAACGACACACATTACTACAGAACACACAGACGATACACAACCAATTGTAACAGTATACAAGACAGAAGAATTCACTGACGACATGACTTTACCTCTCGAGGACACTTACACACCAGACACAGCAAAAGTGGTTCAGGAAGAACCGGAAACGGTTCAAGTTACACAAGTGCGTACTGAAAAAGGTGACGTCAAGACTATCAAGACTACTAAACGGGTTATAAAGAAGAAGAAGGGGCCAAAACAAGAAGTTACGGAAATCACAACCATCGAAAAAGATGACGATGCTCCAATAACAACCGTTACCGTCACAGAAGAAAAGTCTCCCGAAGAATTAGAAGACATCAAACCTGCGGAAATTGTTGAATTCCCTGAGGAGACGACCATAGAGGAATCGACGGAACCAGACGGTAAGAAAACTCAAAAGAAAGTTATAAAGCGTACTATCAAAAAGAAGGTAGGTCCGAAGGTTGAAACAACACACATTACCACAGAACACACTGACGATACAGAACCCGTTGTCACAGTACACAAAACCGAAGAAATCATTGACGACACCACCACTCCTTTCGAAGACATTCACAAACCAGAACAAGCTGAGCCTGTGGAGGAAGCACCTGAAACTGTGCATGTCACACAAGTACGCACTGAAACAGGTGATGTGAAAACAGTCAAGACTACAAAACGTGTCATAAAGAAGAAGAAGGGGCCAAAACAAGAAGTAACGGAAATAACAACCATCGAAAAAGATGACGATGCTCCAATAACAACCGTTACCGTCACAGAAGTAAAGTCTCCCGAAGAATTAGACGACGTCAAACCTGCGGAAATTGTTGAATTCCCAGAGGAGACGACCATCGAGGAATCGACGGCACCAGACGGTAAGAAAATACAAAAGAAAGTTATAAAGCGTACTATCAAAAAGAAGGTAGGTCCTAAGGTTGAAACGACACACATTACTACAGAACACACAGACGATACACAACCAATTGTCACAGTACACAAAACAGAAGAATTCACTGACGACTCCACTTTACCTCTCGAGGACACTTACACACCAGACACAGCAAAAGTGGTTCAGGAAGAACCGGAAACGGTTCAAGTTACACAAGTGCGTACTGAAAAAGGTGACGTCAAGACTATCAAAACTACTAAACGGGTTATCAAGAAGAAGAAGGGGCCAAAACAAGAAGTTACGGAAATCACAACCATCGAAAAAGATGACGATGCTCCAATAACAACCGTTACCGTCACAGAAGAAAAGTCGCCTGAAGAATTAGAAGACATCAAACCTGCGGAAATTGTTGAATTTCCTGATGAGACGACCATCGAGGAATCGACGGAACCAGACGGTAAGAAAACTCAAAAGAAAGTTATAAAGCGTACTATCAAAAAGAAGGTAGGTCCGAAGGTTGAAACAACACACATTACCACAGAACACACAGACGATACACAACCAATCGTCACAGTACACAAAACAGAAGAAATCATTGACGACACCACCACTCCTTTCGAAGATATTCACAAACCAGAACAAGGTAAGCCTGTGGAGGAAGCACCTGAAACTGTGCATGTCACACAAGTACGCACTGAAACAGGCGATGTGAAAACTATCAAGACTACCAAACGTGTCATCAAGAAGAAGAAGGGGCCAAAACAAGAAGTAACGGAAATCACAACCATCGAAAAAGATGACGATGCTCCAATAACAACGGTTACCGTCACAGAAGAAAAGTCTCCCGAAGAATTAGACGACGTCAAACCTGCGGAAATTGTTGAATTCCCTGAGGAGACGACCATAGAGGAATCGACGGCACCAGACGGTAAGAAAATACAAAAGAAAGTTACAAAGCGTACTATCAAAAAGAAGGTAGGTCCGAAGGTTGAAACAACACACATTACCACAGAACACACAGATGATACACAACCAATTGTCACAGTACACAAAACAGAAGAAATCATTGACGACACCACCATTCCTTTAGAAGACATTCACAAACCAGAACAAGCTAAGCCTGTGGAGGAAGCGCCTGAAACTGTTCATGTCACACAAGTACGCACTGAAACAGGTGATGTGAAAACTGTCAAGACTACGAAACGTATCATCAAGAAGAAGAAGGGGCCAAAAGAAGAAGTAACAGAAATCACAACCATCGAAAAAGATGACGATGCTCCAATAACAACCGTTACCGTCACAGAAGAAAAGTCTCCCGAAGAATTAGACGACGTCAAACCTGCGGAAATTGTTGAATTCCCTGAGGAGACGACCATAGAGGAATCGACGGCACCAGACGGTAAGAAAATACAAAAGAAAGTTACAAAGCGTACTATCAAAAAGAAGGTAGGTCCTAAGGTTGAAACGACACTCATTACTACAGAACACACAGACGATACACAACCAATTGTCACAGTACACAAAACAGAAGAATTCACTGACGACTCCACTTTACCTCTCGAGGACACTTACACACCAGACACAGCAAAAGTGGTTCAGGAAGAACCGGAAACGGTTCAAGTTACACAAGTGCGTACTGAAAAAGGTGACGTCAAGACTATCAAAACTACTAAACGGGTTATCAAGAAGAAGAAGGGGCCAAAACAAGAAGTTACGGAAATCACAACCATCGAAAAAGATGACGATGCTCCAATAACAACCGTTACCGTCACAGAAGAAAAGTCGCCTGAAGAATTAGAAGACATCAAACCTGCGGAAATTGTTGAATTTCCTGAGGAGACGACCATCGAGGAATCGACGGAACCAGACGGTAAGAAAACTCAAAAGAAAGTTATAAAGCGTACTATCAAAAAGAAGGTAGGTCCGAAGGTTGAAACAACACACATTACCACAGAACACACAGACGATACACAACCAATCGTCACAGTACACAAAACAGAAGAAATCATTGAC